>HG993127.1:0-10000000 GCA_905231855.2 Eristalis tenax
CATCCGCATTCCTTTTGCTGATTGTACGTACATACATATGTCCCTAATATCTCCTAAAATTTTCATTGTGTACTAATACTCTAACAACAGAATTTTTTGAAGTCATATTCTTAAATTGAAACAAAATTTCTCAGATAAATTGACAACATAATTTTAATTTCAAAATAATATATGTACATACGTATTTATTTCGTTTGAAAGGATTGTCATTTTCAGCTAACAAATAAAAAATCGATACAGAAAATTAGAACGCTACATGTGTCGTTCTCTTCGTTCATTCAAATACATTGTTTGTTTGGACTAGTACAAGTAAATATTGCTTGATACGCTAAACGCGAAATAGTTTCCACTCCCACCTGATAACTCGCCTTCACATTGTTTCCTGAAGCAATCGCCGACAGGGAAGAAGTCCCAGCTCCTTTGCTGGTACATATTCCAGACATACGTTTCTTGACCAGTGTATTCAGTATCTGGTTTATTTATAAGATGCATCAAAAAGAACGTATAGTTCGCTAAATTATGTTCTTTTTGAACATGGGTGTCAAAGCCATGTGGCACAATATCGAAATAATCTTTTCCAACACCGCATATAAAGCAATTAGATTCCATATTTTCTTTGACCGATTCCAATTGGTCTCGAAGCTCTCCAAAAGCATCAATGATTAAGCCTTGAATTATAGCCAGCAGTATTACAATGACAAAAAAGAAGAAAGTAATATCAAATATAATGCGGTAAACTTCATAATCGTCTCCGTCCGGATCTCCAATTTCATCACCGATTCCACCACCCGCATGTGCGCCTTTATATAGATGGAATACGAAACATGTGAGCATATCGTGACATTTTTTATCAATTTCTTCATCATGAGTATAGAATTTGCGGAAATAGTTGAAAGCAATTACAATGATATATATCGATTATAGTTAAAATCATCACTGTAAGCACTAACTTTTTTCTATTGTGTGTAACTGACTGTAATATAGTACGCAACGTTTTAAAGCCTACAGCAACGTCCAATAAATGAGCAGCGAAAAAAAAGTTATTGAAGTTTCCAAGAATGGAAAATGTGAAATACCATAATGAGTATAGCAAGGCGTTGTCTGTTATAGTAACACCAGCTTTCGCAACTTGATATCTCCAGACAATATTAAGGACATACTTTACGAATCCACCGCCTTGATTTTCTTGAGCTGTAAATGCGCTTTTTTGTATTCCAAGTAAATTTTATATAGAATCAAAATCATGTTTCACTGTACTTTCGTCTTACTTTCTTCTTCACAAATTTGTCCCAATAGTTAACTGGAAATGATTTGGTTGATATCACTAACTTATCCCAATGTGATTTAAGATGGTCGTCTTCTGGTTGCTCTGCAATAAAAATACCATTAAATTCCAACTGTCCTGCGATTTCCTTTTCTCTTTTGATATGCCTGTATCTACCACTAACATCACAGAGCACATGCCATGTCTGTTATTTCTGCAATTATAGCCAGAGGCCTTAACATAGTACTAAAGACATCTACACAGATACCCGTACCTTCCCCAAGCATCACTGAACATACCATTTCACTGTCTGTATTATCACCAATCGTTAATCAACCAAATGTCCCACTTTACACATAACCTGACATCCCCATACGTGCCTGTATTCACCAATGTAGATTATAACAGGACTTAGTATTAAAGAAATATTAAGACTTATTTATTAGATCGGCTGCCCATATGGCGGAGTAAGGTTTCTGTGTTCGTGGCGCGTACGGCATATCCGTTAACTGGTATCTGTCATGAGGTAGGACAGTCGTTATGATGTAAAGACACTTATATCTTGGCTCTAATTTACGATATGTACGGTGCTGCTAGGACTGTCATTCAAAATCAGCACAAGGTCTCCTTTGTTGTACCTTTTGGCGCTTCGATGCTTTAGGTCGTGTTGTTCCTAATGCTTACGTTGTGCTTGAGTTATTCTAAGTGCCCCTTCTCTGCGTATCTGGTCAAGATATTGTCGTTTTTGGGTAAGCTGTACGCCTGCTGCTAATGCGTCTTGTAGTCGATCTCTTGGAATGTATCCCAACATCATTTAGTGTGCAGTCCTTCCAATGGCTTCATTATAGGTGTTGTTTATTCCCCATTGCACGATTTTAATTTTCTGGTCCTACTAAGTCTCGTCTTCTATCGTTGCGAGTAATGCGTTGAGTATGGTTCGGTTGTATCGCTCGATCTGTCCGTCGTGGCGTTTTAAATTTTATTTAACATGCGTTATCGATCTACTTTTCGTAAACTCATCAAATGCCTTCGAAGTAAATGATGTTCCCTGGTCTGTGAATAAACGTCTTGGTGTTCCGAACATTAAAAACGTTTCTGTCAAAAAATGTATTACTGGTTAAGTTTGCTTATTCGATAAGGCCTTTATTTGTTTAAACTTGGTGAAAGAGTCAACAAGTACGATGACATAAGCATTACCCTTAATGGATTTGATAAACGGGCCCAAATGTATCAAATGGTACCTCTTTTTTTCGATAGGATACAATTCTCCTCTAGGTTGTGTAGTTTTCTTTGCCTAGGCGCACTCCACACATACCTTAATGTATTTTCTTACAAACTGGGTGATTCGTGGGAGCCAGTATCTTTCCTGAATATGTTTTATGGTTTTCTGATCCGAGAAATGTCCGAGTTAATCATGACTATACCTTAAAACTCGATTTCGAACCCCTTTTGGAAGAAATAGCTTGATCTGATTGTTGACCTTACGATATACTCTTCCTTCTTGAAGGTCATAGTCCGTATGAACTTGATGTTCTATTTCATTCTCCGGTTTTTTGTTTAGGACGGTTGATATTTTGGCTATTTCTTCATCTTGCAATTGCAAAGAATAGATCCAATTCTCGTCCGAAATATGAACTTGGAGTACATTCATTTCCACGACATCCGTTTCCTTTGCTGGCTCACTAGATGCATATTTGTCCCTTCTCCCTGCATCAATATACCAGCTAGTCGCTTGCTGCTTGCATCTGTATGCAACTCATGTTGTGCCCGGGGGTTAAAGAGTGCCAACACTGGTTGATTGATAAGAGATCGTTTCAGCTGTTCGAAAGACTTTTGTTGCTCCCTTCCCCAGGCAAATGTATGTAATGTATGTAAGTATGCTCATACAAATGTAACAAAATCGTGTTTTGGTTTGCATCATTTCGATTTGCGTCGCGACTTTCTGGCCCCAATTAGCGACGCAAACCGGGGTATTGGTGTATTCTCAACAATCATCTAACAACCCAAAGACCACTCTACACACACCAATGATATTACCAACACTACCCGAAGTTTCGACAATTACTACATTTCTACATTTATTGATGATTAAACAAAACAAAACGTAGAGAAATGTATCAATTTAGGTCTCAACAATCATCTATATAGTCAATACAGTACCAATATTTATATATACTCTGTGTGTGGTTTCTCACATTTCGTTTCAGCCCTCTCCAACTCTTCCCCAGCTGACGGGACTCCTTAGCTACTGTTCTGCGTTATTTACTTCTCGGAGGACTCACTGTTCTACCGTCTTGGGTTAGCGGGTTAAACTGCATCGCCTGTTTTGCTATGGATCTGTCGCCTTATCGAAGGGTATGACCAATGGCGTGGCACGTCGCTGAATAATCGCGCCTATTGGTTCCTGGCCCGTTCCCTGATGGAGTTGTTCGTTTGAGATACGGTTCTCCCATGAAATCCTTAGTATGTTTCGTAAGAGCTATCTCCACCCGAAATAACTGCCATAGCCAATAAGCGTATCAGAATACTGTCCGAAATCTCAACAATCGCATAAAATGTCTATGTGCAATCTATATTTACTAAAAACCTAATTAGCCTAGACGAATACATTAAAGCTAGAAAACAGTTATGTTACTCGTTGCATCAAGGTTCGTCTCGTTACTACATATTACCTATTAGTTGTAACTCGTCGCAACTATTACGTATTAGTCAACGTACAACTTTCCTATGGAGACATCTCTAGTTGCCGTTTCCTTTTCATTTCAGCTATACACACATCGATCACCACCTCCAGCACTATGTACTTACTGTTAGTCGTTAGGAAGTGCGGCCTAATTTGCAATAGAAAATACAATTATTATATCTTCCAAGGAGAAAGCACGTGTTGAGAGCATGACAGGAGAAGTTTTCATTCAAATTCATTTCATTTTCAATTTGTATGCGCAAGTATAAATATTGGATATATCTAAAATAGTACCTAGCTTATATGCCATTCCATCGTTTTGCAATATGATTGACTCAACTGCTTCTTCTTATAGCTAATTTGTATTGTTATTTGCATTGTAATTTGTATTGCTCTTGTACACCAAACGAAATAGCTTTAGAATGAATTTAGATTAAAATATATTCGATCTATCGAGAACCTCATTGATATAACACCATCATAAAGCCTATTGCACAGCATATTGCATTTGTCCATCCGCATTCCTTTTGCTGATTGTACGTACATACATATGTCCCTAATATCTCCTAAAATTTTCATTGTGTACTAATACTCTAACAACAGAATTTTTTGAAGTCATATTCTTAAATTGAAACAAAATTTCTCAGATAAATTGACAACATAATTTTAATTTCAAAATAATATATGTACATACGTATTTATTTCGTTTGAAAGGATTGTCATTTTCAGCTAACAAATAAAAAATCGATACAGAAAATTAGAACGCTACATGTGTCGTTCTCTTCGTTCATTCAAATACATTGTTTGTTTGGACTAGTACAAGTAAATATTGCTTGATACGCTAAACGCGAAATAGTTTCCACTCCCACCTGATAACTCGCCTTCACATTGTTTCCTGAAGCAATCGCCGACAGGGAAGAAGTCCCAGCTCCTTTGCTGGTACATATTCCAGACATACGTTTCTTGACCAGTGTATTCAGTATCTGGTTTATTTATAAGATGCATCAAAAAGAACATATAGTTCGCTAAATTATGTTCTTTTTGAACATGGGTGTCAAAGCCATGTGGCACAATATCGAAATAATCTTTTCCAACACCGCATATAAAGCAATTAGATTCCATATTTTCTTTGACCGATTCCAATTGGTCTCGAAGCTCTCCAAAAGCATCAATGATTAAGCCTTGAATTATAGCCAGCAGTATTACAATGACAAAAAAGAAGAAAGTAATATCAAATATAATGCGGTAAACTTCATAATCGTCTCCGTCCGGATCTCCAATTTCATCACCGATTCCACCACCCGCATGTGCGCCTTTATATAGATGGAATACGAAACATGTGAGCATATCGTGACATTTTTTATCAATTTCTTCATCATGAGTATAGAATTTGCGGAAATAGTTGAAAGCAATTACAATGATATATATCGATTATAGTTAAAATCATCACTGTAAGCACTAACTTTTTTCTATTGTGTGTAACTGACTGTAATATAGTACGCAACGTTTTAAAGCCTACAGCAACGTCCAATAAATGAGCAGCGAAAAAAAAGTTATTGAAGTTTCCAAGAATGGAAAATGTGAAATACCATAATGAGTATAGCAAGGCGTTGTCTGTTATAGTAACACCAGCTTTCGCAACTTGATATCTCCAGACAATATTAAGGACATACTTTACGAATCCACCGCCTTGATTTTCTTGAGCTGTAAATGCGCTTTTTTGTATTCCAAGTAAATTTTATATAGAATCAAAATCATGTTTCACTGTACTTTCGTCTTACTTTCTTCTTCACAAATTTGTCCCAATAGTTAACTGGAAATGATTTGGTTGATATCACTAACTTATCCCAATGTGATTTAAGATGGTCGTCTTCTGGTTGCTCTGCAATAAAAATACCATTAAATTCCAACTGTCCTGCGATTTCCTTTTCTCTTTTGATATGCCTGTATCTACCACTAACATCACAGAGCACATGCCATGTCTGTTATTTCTGCAATTATAGCCAGAGGCCTTAACATAGTACTAAAGACATCTACACAGATACCCGTACCTTCCCCAAGCATCACTGAACATACCATTTCACTGTCTGTATTATCACCAATCGTTAATCAACCAAATGTCCCACTTTACACATAACCTGACATCCCCATACGTGCCTGTATTCACCAATGTAGATTATAACAGGACTTAGTATTAAAGAAATATTAAGACTTATTTATTAGATCGGCTGCCCATATGGCGGAGTAAGGTTTCTGTGTTCGTGGCGCGTACGGCATATCCGTTAACTGGTATCTGTCATGAGGTAGGACAGTCGTTATGATGTAAAGACACTTATATCTTGGCTCTAATTTACGATATGTACGGTGCTGCTAGGACTGTCATTCAAAATCAGCACAAGGTCTCCTTTGTTGTACCTTTTGGCGCTTCGATGCTTTAGGTCGTGTTGTTCCTAATGCTTACGTTGTGCTTGAGTTATTCTAAGTGCCCCTTCTCTGCGTATCTGGTCAAGATCTTGTCGTTTTTGGGTAAGCTGTACGCCTGCTGCTAATGCGTCTTGTAGTCGATCTCTTGGAATGTATCCCAACATCATTTAGTGTGCAGTCCTTCCAATGGCTTCATTATAGGTGTTGTTTATTCCCCATTGCACGATTTAAATTTTCTGGTCCTACTAAGTCTCGTCTTCTATCGTTGCGAGTAATGCGTTGAGTATGGTTCGGTTGTATCGCTCGATCTGTCCGTCGTGGCGTTTTAAATTTTATTTAACATGCGTTATCGATCTACTTTTCGTAAACTCATCAAATGCCTTCGAAGTAAATGATGTTCCCTGGTCTGTGAATAAACGTCTTGGTGTTCCGAACATTAAAAACGTTTCTGTCAAAAAATGTATTACTGGTTAAGTTTGCTTATTCGATAAGGCCTTTATTTGTTTAAACTTGGTGAAAGAGTCAACAAGTACGATGACATAAGCATTACCCTTAATGGATTTGATAAACGGGCCCAAATGTATCAAATGGTACCTCTTTTTTTCGATAGGATACAATTCTCCTCTAGGTTGTGTAGTTTTCTTTGCCTAGGCGCACTCCACACATACCTTAATGTATTTTCTTACAAACTGGGTGATTCGTGGGAGCCAGTATCTTTCCTGAATATGTTTTATGGTTTTCTGATCCGAGAAATGTCCGAGTTAATCATGACTATACCTTAAAACTCGATTTCGAACCCCTTTTGGAAGAAATAGCTTGATCTGATTGTTGACCTTACGATATACTCTTCCTTCTTGAAGGTCATAGTCCGTATGAACTTGTTGTTCTATTTCATTCTCCGGTTTTTTGTTTAGGACGGTTGATATTTTGGCTATTTCTTCATCTTGCAATTGCAAAGAATAGATCCAATTCTCGTCCGAAATATGAACTTGGAGTACATTCATTTCCACGACATCCGTTTCCTTTGCTGGCTCACTAGATGCATATTTGTCCCTTCTCCCTGCATCAATATACCAGCTAGTCGCTTGCTGCTTGCATCTGTATGCAACTCATGTTGTGCCCGGGGGTTAAAGAGTGCCAACACTGGTTGATTGATAAGAGATCGTTTCAGCTGTTCGAAAGACTTTTGTTGCTCCCTTCCCCAGGCAAATGTATGTAATGTATGTAAGTATGCTCATACAAATGTAACAAAATCGTGTTTTGGTTTGCATCATTTCGATTTGCGTCGCGACTTTCTGGCCCCAATTAGCGACGCAAACCGGGGTATTGGTGTATTCTCAACAATCATCTAACAACCCAAAGACCACTCTACACACACCAATGATATTACCAACACTACCCGAAGTTTCGACAATTACTACATTTCTACATTTATTGATGATTAAACAAAACAAAACGTAGAGAAATGTATCAATTTAGGTCTCAACAATCATCTATATAGTCAATACAGTACCAATATTTATATATACTCTGTGTGTGGTTTCTCACATTTCGTTTCAGCCCTCTCCAACTCTTCCCCAGCTGACGGGACTCCTTAGCTACGGTTCTGCATTATTTACTTCTCGGAGGACTCACTGTTCTACCGTCTTGGGTTAGCGGGTTAAACTGCATCGCCTGTTTTGCTATGGATCTGTCGCCTTATCGAAGGGTATGACCAATGGCGTGGCACGTCCCTGAATAATCGCGCCTATAGGTTCCTGGCCCGTTCCCTGATGGAGTTGTTCGTTTGAGATACGGTTCTCCCATGAAATCCTTAGTATGTTTCGTAAGAGCTATCTCCACCCGAAATAACTGCCATAGCCAATAAGCGTATCAGAATACTGTCCGAAATCTCAACAATCGCATAAAATGTCTATGTGCAATCTATATTTACTAAAAACCTAATTAGCCTAGACGAATACATTAAAGCTAGAAAACAGTTATGTTACTCGTTGCATCAAGGTTCGTCTCGTTACTACATATTACCTATTAGTTGTAACTCGTCGCAACTATTACGTATTAGTCAACGTACAACTTTCCTATGGAGACATCTCTAGTTGCCGTTTCCTTTTCATTTCAGCTATACACACATCGATCACCACCTCCAGCACTATGTACTTACTGTTAGTCGTTAGGAAGTGCGGCCTAATTTGCAATAGAAAATACAATTATTATATCTTCCAAGGAGAAAGCACGCGTTGAGAGCATGACAGGAGAAGTTTTCATTCAAATTCATTTCATTTTCAATTTGTATGCGCAAGTATAAATATTGGATATATCTAAAATAGTACCTAGCTTATATGCCATTCCATCGTTTTGCAATATGCTTGACTCAACTGCTTCTTCTTATAGCTAATTTGTATTGTTATTTGCATTGTAATTTGTATTGCTCTTGTACACCAAACGAAATAGCTTTAGAATGAATTTAGATTAAAATATATTCGATCTATCGAGAACCTCATTGATATAACACCATCATAAAGCCTATTGCACAGCATATTGCATTTGTCCATCCGCATTCCTTTTGCTGATTGTACGTACATACATATGTCCCTAATATCTCCTAAAATTTTCATTGTGTACTAATACTCTAACAACAGAATTTTTTGAAGTCATATTCTTAAATTGAAACAAAATTTCTCAGATAAATTGACAACATAATTTTAATTTCAAAATAATATATGTACATACGTATTTATTTCGTTTGAAAGGATTGTCATTTTCAGCTAACAAATAAAAAATCGATACAGAAAATTAGAACGCTACATGTGTCGTTCTCTTCGTTCATTCAAATACATTGTTTGTTTGGACTAGTACAAGTAAATATTGCTTGATACGCTAAACGCGAAATAGTTTCCACTCCCACCTGATAACTCGCCTTCACATTGTTTCCTGAAGCAATCGCCGACAGGGAAGAAGTCCCAGCTCCTTTGCTGGTACATATTCCAGACATACGTTTCTTGACCAGTGTATTCAGTATCTGGTTTATTTATAAGATGCATCAAAAAGAACATATAGTTCGCTAAATTATGTTCTTTTTGAACATGGGTGTCAAAGCCATGTGGCACAATATCGAAATAATCTTTTCCAACACCGCATATAAAGCAATTAGATTCCATATTTTCTTTGACCGATTCCAATTGGTCTCGAAGCTCTCCAAAAGCATCAATGATTAAGCCTTGAATTATAGCCAGCAGTATTACAATGACAAAAAAGAAGAAAGTAATATCAAATATAATGCGGTAAACTTCATAATCGTCTCCGTCCGGATCTCCAATTTCATCACCGATTCCACCACCCGCATGTGCGCCTTTATATAGATGGAATACGAAACATGTGAGCATATCGTGACATTTTTTATCAATTTCTTCATCATGAGTATAGAATTTGCGGAAATAGTTGAAAGCAATTACAATGATATATATCGATTATAGTTAAAATCATCACTGTAAGCACTAACTTTTTTCTATTGTGTGTAACTGACTGTAATATAGTACGCAACGTTTTAAAGCCTACAGCAACGTCCAATAAATGAGCAGCGAAAAAAAAGTTATTGAAGTTTCCAAGAATGGAAAATGTGAAATACCATAATGAGTATAGCAAGGCGTTGTCTGTTATAGTAACACCAGCTTTCGCAACTTGATATCTCCAGACAATATTAAGGACATACTTTACGAATCCACCGCCTTGATTTTCTTGAGCTGTAAATGCGCTTTTTTGTATTCCAAGTAAATTTTATATAGAATCAAAATCATGTTTCACTGTACTTTCGTCTTACTTTCTTCTTCACAAATTTGTCCCAATAGTTAACTGGAAATGATTTGGTTGATATCACTAACTTATCCCAATGTGATTTAAGATGGTCGTCTTCTGGTTGCTCTGCAATAAAAATACCATTAAATTCCAACTGTCCTGCGATTTCCTTTTCTCTTTTGATATGCCTGTATCTACCACTAACATCACAGAGCACATGCCATGTCTGTTATTTCTGCAATTATAGCCAGAGGCCTTAACATAGTACTAAAGACATCTACACAGATACCCGTACCTTCCCCAAGCATCACTGAACATACCATTTCACTGTCTGTATTATCACCAATCGTTAATCAACCAAATGTCCCACTTTACACATAACCTGACATCCCCATACGTGCCTGTATTCACCAATGTAGATTATAACAGGACTTAGTATTAAAGAAATATTAAGACTTATTTATTAGATCGGCTGCCCATATGGCGGAGTAAGGTTTCTGTGTTCGTGGCGCGTACGGCATATCCGTTAACTGGTATCTGTCATGAGGTAGGACAGTCGTTATGATGTAAAGACACTTATATCTTGGCTCTAATTTACGATATGTACGGTGCTGCTAGGACTGTCATTCAAAATCAGCACAAGGTCTCCTTTGTTGTACCTTTTGGCGCTTCGATGCTTTAGGTCGTGTTGTTCCTAATGCTTACGTTGTGCTTGAGTTATTCTAAGTGCCCCTTCTCTGCGTATCTGGTCAAGATATTGTCGTTTTTGGGTAAGCTGTACGCCTGCTGCTAATGCGTCTTGTAGTCGATCTCTTGGAATGTATCCCAACATCATTTAGTGTGCAGTCCTTCCAATGGCTTCATTATAGGTGTTGTTTATTCCCCATTGCACGATTTTAATTTTCTGGTCCTACTAAGTCTCGTCTTCTATCGTTGCGAGTAATGCGTTGAGTATGGTTCGGTTGTATCGCTCGATCTGTCCGTCGTGGCGTTTTAAATTTTATTTAACATGCGTTATCGATCTACTTTTCGTAAACTCATCAAATGCCTTCGAAGTAAATGATGTTCCCTGGTCTGTGAATAAACGTCTTGGTGTTCCGAACATTAAAAACGTTTCTGTCAAAAAATGTATTACTGGTTAAGTTTGCTTATTCGATAAGGCCTTTATTTGTTTAAACTTGGTGAAAGAGTCAACAAGTACGATGACATAAGCATTACCCTTAATGGATTTGATAAACGGGCCCAAATGTATCAAATGGTACCTCTTTTTTTCGATAGGATACAATTCTCCTCTAGGTTGTGTAGTTTTCTTTGCCTAGGCGCACTCCACACATACCTTAATGTATTTTCTTACAAACTGGGTGATTCGTGGGAGCCAGTATCTTTCCTGAATATGTTTTATGGTTTTCTGATCCGAGAAATGTCCGAGTTAATCATGACTATACCTTAAAACTCGATTTCGAACCCCTTTTGGAAGAAATAGCTTGATCTGATTGTTGACCTTACGATATACTCTTCCTTCTTGAAGGTCATAGTCCGTATGAACTTGTTGTTCTATTTCATTCTCCGGTTTTTTGTTTAGGACGGTTGATATTTTGGCTATTTCTTCATCTTGCAATTGCAAAGAATAGATCCAATTCTCGTCCGAAATATGAACTTGGAGTACATTCATTTCCACGACATCCGTTTCCTTTGCTGGCTCACTAGATGCATATTTGTCCCTTCTCCCTGCATCAATATACCAGCTAGTCGCTTGCTGCTTGCATCTGTATGCAACTCATGTTGTGCCCGGGGGTTAAAGAGTGCCAACACTGGTTGATTGATAAGAGATCGTTTCAGCTGTTCGAAAGACTTTTGTTGCTCCCTTCCCCAGGCAAATGTATGTAATGTATGTAAGTATGCTCATACAAATGTAACAAAATCGTGTTTTGGTTTGCATCATTTCGATTTGCGTCGCGACTTTCTGGCCCCAATTAGCGACGCAAACCGGGGTATTGGTGTATTCTCAACAATCATCTAACAACCCAAAGACCACTCTACACACACCAATGATATTACCAACACTACCCGAAGTTTGGACAATTACTACATTTCTACATTTATTGATGATTAAACAAAACAAAACGTAGAGAAATGTATCAATTTAGGTCTCAACAATCATCTATATAGTCAATACAGTACCAATATTTATATATACTCTGTGTGTGGTTTCTCACATTTCGTTTCAGCCCTCTCCAACTCTTCCCCAGCTGACGGGACTCCTTAGCTACTGTTCTGCGTTATTTACTTCTCGGAGGACTCACTGTTCTACCGTCTTGGGTTAGCGGGTTAAACTGCATCGCCTGTTTTGCTATGGATCTGTCGCCTTATCGAAGGGTATGACCAATGGCGTGGCACGTCCCTGAATAATCGCGCCTATTGGTTCCTGGCCCGTTCCCTGATGGAGTTGTTCGTTTGAGATACGGTTCTCCCATGAAATCCTTAGTATGTTTCGTAAGAGCTATCTCCACCCGAAATAACTGCCATAGCCAATAAGCGTATCAGAATACTGTCCGAAATCTCAACAATCGCATAAAATGTCTATGTGCAATCTATATTTACTAAAAACCTAATTAGCATAGACGAATACATTAAAGCTAGAAAACAGTTATGTTACTCGTTGCATCAAGGTTCGTCTCGTTACTACATATTACCTATTAGTTGTAACTCGTCGCAACTATTATGTATTAGTCAACGTACAACTTTCCTATGGAGACATCTCTAGTTGCCGTTTCCTTTTCATTTCAGCTATACACACATCGATCACCACCTCCAGCACTATGTACTTACTGTTAGTCGTTAGGAAGTGCGGCCTAATTTGCAATAGAAAATACAATTATTATATCTTCCAAGGAGAAAGCACGCGTTGAGAGCATGACAGGAGAAGTTTTCATTCAAATTCATTTCATTTTCAATTTGTATGCGCAAGTATAAATATTGGATATATCTAAAATAGTACCTAGCTTATATGCCATTCCATCGTTTTGCAATATGCTTGACTCAACTGCTTCTTCTTATAGCTAATTTGTATTGTTATTTGCATTGTAATTTGTATTGCTCTTGTACACCAAACGAAATAGCTTTAGAATGAATTTAGATTAAAATATATTCGATCTATCGAGAACCTCATTGATATAACACCATCATAAAGCCTATTGCACAGCATATTGCATTTGTCCATCCGCATTCCTTTTGCTGATTGTACGTACATACATATGTCCCTAATATCTCCTAAAATTTTCATTGTGTACTAATACTCTAACAACAGAATTTTTTGAAGTCATATTCTTAAATTGAAACAAAATTTCTCAGATAAATTGACAACATAATTTTAATTTCAAAATAATATATGTACATACGTATTTATTTCGTTTGAAAGGATTGTCATTTTCAGCTAACAAATAAAAAATCGATACAGAAAATTAGAACGCTACATGTGTCGTTCTCTTCGTTCATTCAAATACATTGTTTGTTTGGACTAGTACAAGTAAATATTGCTTGATACGCTAAACGCGAAATAGTTTCCACTCCCACCTGATAACTCGCCTTCACATTGTTTCCTGAAGCAATCGCCGACAGGGAAGAAGTCCCAGCTCCTTTGCTGGTACATATTCCAGACATACGTTTCTTGACCAGTGTATTCAGTATCTGGTTTATTTATAAGATGCATCAAAAAGAACATATAGTTCGCTAAATTATGTTCTTTTTGAACATGGGTGTCAAAGCCATGTGGCACAATATCGAAATAATCTTTTCCAACACCGCATATAAAGCAATTAGATTCCATATTTTCTTTGACCGATTCCAATTGGTCTCGAAGCTCTCCAAAAGCATCAATGATTAAGCCTTGAATTATAGCCAGCAGTATTACAATGACAAAAAAGAAGAAAGTAATATCAAATATAATGCGGTAAACTTCATAATCGTCTCCGTCCGGATCTCCAATTTCATCACCGATTCCACCACCCGCATGTGCGCCTTTATATAGATGGAATACGAAACATGTGAGCATATCGTGACATTTTTTATCAATTTCTTCATCATGAGTATAGAATTTGCGGAAATAGTTGAAAGCAATTACAATGATATATATCGATTATAGTTAAAATCATCACTGTAAGCACTAACTTTTTTCTATTGTGTGTAACTGACTGTAATATAGTACGCAACGTTTTAAAGCCTACAGCAACGTCCAATAAATGAGCAGCGAAAAAAAAGTTATTGAAGTTTCCAAGAATGGAAAATGTGAAATACCATAATGAGTATAGCAAGGCGTTGTCTGTTATAGTAACACCAGCTTTCGCAACTTGATATCTCCAGACAATATTAAGGACATACTTTACGAATCCACCGCCTTGATTTTCTTGAGCTGTAAATGCGCTTTTTTGTATTCCAAGTAAATTTTATATAGAATCAAAATCATGTTTCACTGTACTTTCGTCTTACTTTCTTCTTCACAAATTTGTCCCAATAGTTAACTGGAAATGATTTGGTTGATATCACTAACTTATCCCAATGTGATTTAAGATGGTCGTCTTCTGGTTGCTCTGCAATAAAAATACCATTAAATTCCAACTGTCCTGCGATTTCCTTTTCTCTTTTGATATGCCTGTATCTACCACTAACATCACAGAGCACATGCCATGTCTGTTATTTCTGCAATTATAGCCAGAGGCCTTAACATAGTACTAAAGACATCTACACAGATACCCGTACCTTCCCCAAGCATCACTGAACATACCATTTCACTGTCTGTA
Source organism: Eristalis tenax (assembly GCA_905231855.2). Classification (NCBI taxonomy): domain Eukaryota; kingdom Metazoa; phylum Arthropoda; class Insecta; order Diptera; family Syrphidae; genus Eristalis; species Eristalis tenax. The sequence continues at coordinate 14,960 of HG993127.1, forward strand.
TTATCACCAATCGTTAATCAACCAAATGTCCCACTTTACACATAACCTGACATCCCCATACGTGCCTGTATTCACCAATGTAGATTATAACAGGACTTAGTATTAAAGAAATATTAAGACTTATTTATTAGATCGGCTGCCCATATGGCGGAGTAAGGTTTCTGTGTTCGTGGCGCGTACGGCATATCCGTTAACTGGTATCTGTCATGAGGTAGGACAGTCGTTATGATGTAAAGACACTTATATCTTGGCTCTAATTTACGATATGTACGGTGCTGCTAGGACTGTCATTCAAAATCAGCACAAGGTCTCCTTTGTTGTACCTTTTGGCGCTTCGATGCTTTAGGTCGTGTTGTTCCTAATGCTTACGTTGTGCTTGAGTTATTCTAAGTGCCCCTTCTCTGCGTATCTGGTCAAGATATTGTCGTTTTTGGGTAAGCTGTACGCCTGCTGCTAATGCGTCTTGTAGTCGATCTCTTGGAATGTATCCCAACATCATTTAGTGTGCAGTCCTTCCAATGGCTTCATTATAGGTGTTGTTTATTCCCCATTGCACGATTTTAATTTTCTGGTCCTACTAAGTCTCGTCTTCTATCGTTGCGAGTAATGCGTTGAGTATGGTTCGGTTGTATCGCTCGATCTGTCCGTCGTGGCGTTTTAAATTTTATTTAACATGCGTTATCGATCTACTTTTCGTAAACTCATCAAATGCCTTCGAAGTAAATGATGTTCCCTGGTCTGTGAATAAACGTCTTGGTGTTCCGAACATTAAAAACGTTTCTGTCAAAAAATGTATTACTGGTTAAGTTTGCTTTTTCGATAAGGCCTTTATTTGTTTAAACTTGGTGAAAGAGTCAACAAGTACGATGACATAAGCATTACCCTTAATGGATTTGATAAACGGGCCCAAATGTATCAAATGGTACCTCTTTTTTTCGATAGGATACAATTCTCCTCTAGGTTGTGTAGTTTTCTTTGCCTAGGCGCACTCCACACATACCTTAATGTATTTTCTTACAAACTGGGTGATTCGTGGGAGCCAGTATCTTTCCTGAATATGTTTTATGGTTTTCTGATCCGAGAAATGTCCGAGTTAATCATGACTATACCTTAAAACTCGATTTCGAACCCCTTTTGGAAGAAATAGCTTGATCTGATTGTTGACCTTACGATATACTCTTCCTTCTTGAAGGTCATAGTCCGTATGAACTTGTTGTTCTATTTCATTCTCCGGTTTTTTGTTTAGGACGGTTGATATTTTGGCTATTTCTTCATCTTGCAATTGCAAAGAATAGATCCAATTCTCGTCCGAAATATGAACTTGGAGTACATTCATTTCCACGACATCCGTTTCCTTTGCTGGCTCACTAGATGCATATTTGTCCCTTCTCCCTGCATCAATATACCAGCTAGTCGCTTGCTGCTTGCATCTGTATGCAACTCATGTTGTGCCCGGGGGTTAAAGAGTGCCAACACTGGTTGATTGATAAGAGATCGTTTCAGCTGTTCGAAAGACTTTTGTTGCTCCCTTCCCCAGGCAAATGTATGTAATGTATGTAAGTATGCTCATACAAATGTAACAAAATCGTGTTTTGGTTTGCATCATTTCGATTTGCGTCGCGACTTTCTGGCCCCAATTAGCGACGCAAACCGGGGTATTGGTGTATTCTCAACAATCATCTAACAACCCAAAGACCACTCTACACACACCAATGATATTACCAACACTACCCGAAGTTTCGACAATTACTACATTTCTACATTTATTGATGATTAAACAAAACAAAACGTAGAGAAATGTATCAATTTAGGTCTCAACAATCATCTATATAGTCAATACAGTACCAATATTTATATATACTCTGTGTGTGGTTTCTCACATTTCGTTTCAGCCCTCTCCAACTCTTCCCCAGCTGACGGGACTCCTTAGCTACTGTTCTGCGTTATTTACTTCTCGGAGGACTCACTGTTCTACCGTCTTGGGTTAGCGGGTTAAACTGCATCGCCTGTTTTGCTATGGATCTGTCGCCTTATCGAAGGGTATGACCAATGGCGTGGCACGTCCCTGAATAATCGCGCCTATTGGTTCCTGGCCCGTTCCCTGATGGAGTTGTTCGTTTGAGATACGGTTCTCCCATGAAATCCTTAGTATGTTTCGTAAGAGCTATCTCCACCCGAAATAACTGCCATAGCCAATAAGCGTATCAGAATACTGTCCGAAATCTCAACAATCGCATAAAATGTCTATGTGCAATCTATATTTACTAAAAACCTAATTAGCCTAGACGAATACATTAAAGCTAGAAAACAGTTATGTTACTCGTTGCATCAAGGTTCGTCTCGTTACTACATATTACCTATTAGTTGTAACTCGTCGCAACTATTATGTATTAGTCAACGTACAACTTTCCTATGGAGACATCTCTAGTTGCCGTTTCCTTTTCATTTCAGCTATACACACATCGATCACCACCTCCAGCACTATGTACTTACTGTTAGTCGTTAGGAAGTGCGGCCTAATTTGCAATAGAAAATACAATTATTATATCTTCCAAGGAGAAAGCACGCGTTGAGAGCATGACAGGAGAAGTTTTCATTCAAATTCATTTCATTTTCAATTTGTATGCGCAAGTATAAATATTGGATATATCTAAAATAGTACCTAGCTTATATGCCATTCCATCGTTTTGCAATATGCTTGACTCAACTGCTTCTTCTTATAGCTAATTTGTATTGTTATTTGCATTGTAATTTGTATTGCTCTTGTACACCAAACGAAATAGCTTTAGAATGAATTTAGATTAAAATATATTCGATCTATCGAGAACCTCATTGATATAACACCATCATAAAGCCTATTGCACAGCATATTGCATTTGTCCATCCGCATTCCTTTTGCTGATTGTACGTACATACATATGTCCCTAATATCTCCTAAAATTTTCATTGTGTACTAATACTCTAACAACAGAATTTTTTGAAGTCATATTCTTAAATTGAAACAAAATTTCTCAGATAAATTGACAACATAATTTTAATTTCAAAATAATATATGTACATACGTATTTATTTCGTTTGAAAGGATTGTCATTTTCAGCTAACAAATAAAAAATCGATACAGAAAATTAGAACGCTACATGTGTCGTTCTCTTCGTTCATTCAAATACATTGTTTGTTTGGACTAGTACAAGTAAATATTGCTTGATACGCTAAACGCGAAATAGTTTCCACTCCCACCTGATAACTCGCCTTCACATTGTTTCCTGAAGCAATCGCCGACAGGGAAGAAGTCCCAGCTCCTTTGCTGGTACATATTCCAGACATACGTTTCTTGACCAGTGTATTCAGTATCTGGTTTATTTATAAGATGCATCAAAAAGAACATATAGTTCGCTAAATTATGTTCTTTTTGAACATGGGTGTCAAAGCCATGTGGCACAATATCGAAATAATCTTTTCCAACACCGCATATAAAGCAATTAGATTCCATATTTTCTTTGACCGATTCCAATTGGTCTCGAAGCTCTCCAAAAGCATCAATGATTAAGCCTTGAATTATAGCCAGCAGTATTACAATGACAAAAAAGAAGAAAGTAATATCAAATATAATGCGGTAAACTTCATAATCGTCTCCGTCCGGATCTCCAATTTCATCACCGATTCCACCACCCGCATGTGCGCCTTTATATAGATGGAATACGAAACATGTGAGCATATCGTGACATTTTTTATCAATTTCTTCATCATGAGTATAGAATTTGCGGAAATAGTTGAAAGCAATTACAATGATATATATCGATTATAGTTAAAATCATCACTGTAAGCACTAACTTTTTTCTATTGTGTGTAACTGACTGTAATATAGTACGCAACGTTTTAAAGCCTACAGCAACGTCCAATAAATGAGCAGCGAAAAAAAAGTTATTGAAGTTTCCAAGAATGGAAAATGTGAAATACCATAATGAGTATAGCAAGGCGTTGTCTGTTATAGTAACACCAGCTTTCGCAACTTGATATCTCCAGACAATATTAAGGACATACTTTACGAATCCACCGCCTTGATTTTCTTGAGCTGTAAATGCGCTTTTTTGTATTCCAAGTAAATTTTATATAGAATCAAAATCATGTTTCACTGTACTTTCGTCTTACTTTCTTCTTCACAAATTTGTCCCAATAGTTAACTGGAAATGATTTGGTTGATATCACTAACTTATCCCAATGTGATTTAAGATGGTCGTCTTCTGGTTGCTCTGCAATAAAAATACCATTAAATTCCAACTGTCCTGCGATTTCCTTTTCTCTTTTGATATGCCTGTATCTACCACTAACATCACAGAGCACATGCCATGTCTGTTATTTCTGCAATTATAGCCAGAGGCCTTAACATAGTACTAAAGACATCTACACAGATACCCGTACCTTCCCCAAGCATCACTGAACATACCATTTCACTGTCTGTATTATCACCAATCGTTAATCAACCAAATGTCCCACTTTACACATAACCTGACATCCCCATACGTGCCTGTATTCACCAATGTAGATTATAACAGGACTTAGTATTAAAGAAATATTAAGACTTATTTATTAGATCGGCTGCCCATATGGCGGAGTAAGGTTTCTGTGTTCGTGGCGCGTACGGCATATCCGTTAACTGGTATCTGTCATGAGGTAGGACAGTCGTTATGATGTAAAGACACTTATATCTTGGCTCTAATTTACGATATGTACGGTGCTGCTAGGACTGTCATTCAAAATCAGCACAAGGTCTCCTTTGTTGTACCTTTTGGCGCTTCGATGCTTTAGGTCGTGTTGTTCCTAATGCTTACGTTGTGCTTGAGTTATTCTAAGTGCCCCTTCTCTGCGTATCTGGTCAAGATATTGTCGTTTTTGGGTAAGCTGTACGCCTGCTGCTAATGCGTCTTGTAGTCGATCTCTTGGAATGTATCCCAACATCATTTAGTGTGCAGTCCTTCCAATGGCTTCATTATAGGTGTTGTTTATTCCCCATTGCACGATTTTAATTTTCTGGTCCTACTAAGTCTCGTCTTCTATCGTTGCGAGTAATGCGTTGAGTATGGTTCGGTTGTATCGCTCGATCTGTCCGTCGTGGCGTTTTAAATTTTATTTAACATGCGTTATCGATCTACTTTTCGTAAACTCATCAAATGCCTTCGAAGTAAATGATGTTCCCTGGTCTGTGAATAAACGTCTTGGTGTTCCGAACATTAAAAACGTTTCTGTCAAAAAATGTATTACTGGTTAAGTTTGCTTATTCGATAAGGCCTTTATTTGTTTAAACTTGGTGAAAGAGTCAACAAGTACGATGACATAAGCATTACCCTTAATGGATTTGATAAACGGGCCCAAATGTATCAAATGGTACCTCTTTTTTTCGATAGGATACAATTCTCCTCTAGGTTGTGTAGTTTTCTTTGCCTAGGCGCACTCCACACATACCTTAATGTATTTTCTTACAAACTGGGTGATTCGTGGGAGCCAGTATCTTTCCTGAATATGTTTTATGGTTTTCTGATCCGAGAAATGTCCGAGTTAATCATGACTATACCTTAAAACTCGATTTCGAACCCCTTTTGGAAGAAATAGCTTGATCTGATTGTTGACCTTACGATATACTCTTCCTTCTTGAAGGTCATAGTCCGTATGAACTTGTTGTTCTATTTCATTCTCCGGTTTTTTGTTTAGGACGGTTGATATTTTGGCTATTTCTTCATCTTGCAATTGCAAAGAATAGATCCAATTCTCGTCCGAAATATGAACTTGGAGTACATTCATTTCCACGACATCCGTTTCCTTTGCTGGCTCACTAGATGCATATTTGTCCCTTCTCCCTGCATCAATATACCAGCTAGTCGCTTGCTGCTTGCATCTGTATGCAACTCATGTTGTGCCCGGGGGTTAAAGAGTGCCAACACTGGTTGATTGATAAGAGATCGTTTCAGCTGTTCGAAAGACTTTTGTTGCTCCCTTCCCCAGGCAAATGTATGTAATGTATGTAAGTATGCTCATACAAATGTAACAAAATCGTGTTTTGGTTTGCATCATTTCGATTTGCGTCGCGACTTTCTGGCCCCAATTAGCGACGCAAACCGGGGTATTGGTGTATTCTCAACAATCATCTAACAACCCAAAGACCACTCTACACACACCAATGATATTACCAACACTACCCGAAGTTTCGACAATTACTACATTTCTACATTTATTGATGATTAAACAAAACAAAACGTAGAGAAATGTATCAATTTAGGTCTCAACAATCATCTATATAGTCAATACAGTACCAATATTTATATATACTCTGTGTGTGGTTTCTCACATTTCGTTTCAGCCCTCTCCAACTCTTCCCCAGCTGACGGGACTCCTTAGCTACTGTTCTGCGTTATTTACTTCTCGGAGGACTCACTGTTCTACCGTCTTGGGTTAGCGGGTTAAACTGCATCGCCTGTTTTGCTATGGATCTGTCGCCTTATCGAAGGGTATGACCAATGGCGTGCCACGTCCCTGAATAATCGCGCCTATAGGTTCCTGGCCCGTTCCCTGATGGAGTTGTTCGTTTGAGATACGGTTCTCCCATGAAATCCTTAGTATGTTTCGTAAGAGCTATCTCCACCCGAAATAACTGCCATAGCCAATAAGCGTATCAGAATACTGTCCGAAATCTCAACAATCGCATAAAATGTCTATGTGCAATCTATATTTACTAAAAACCTAATTAGCCTAGACGAATACATTAAAGCTAGAAAACAGTTATGTTACTCGTTGCATCAAGGTTCGTCTCGTTACTACATATTACCTATTAGTTGTAACTCGTCGCAACTATTACGTATTAGTCAACGTACAACTTTCCTATGGAGACATCTCTAGTTGCCGTTTCCTTTTCATTTCAGCTATACACACATCGATCACCACCTCCAGCACTATGTACTTACTGTTAGTCGCTAGGAAGTGCGGCCTAATTTGCAATAAAAAATACAATTATTATATCTTCCAAGGAGAAAGCACGCGTTGAGAGCATGACAGGAGAAGTTTTCATTCAAATTCATTTCATTTTCAATTTGTATGCGCAAGTATAAATATTGGATATATCTAAAATAGTACCTAGCTTATATGCCATTCCATCGTTTTGCAATATGCTTGACTCAACTGCTTCTTCTTATAGCTAATTTGTATTGTTATTTGCATTGTAATTTGTATTGCTCTTGTACACCAAACGAAATAGCTTTAGAATGAATTTAGATTAAAATATATTCGATCTATCGAGAACCTCATTGATATAACACCATCATAAAGCCTATTGCACAGCATATTGCATTTGTCCATCCGCATTCCTTTTGCTGATTGTACGTACATACATATGTCCCTAATATCTCCTAAAATTTTCATTGTGTACTAATACTCTAACAACAGAATTTTTTGAAGTCATATTCTTAAATTGAAACAAAATTTCTCAGATAAATTGACAACATAATTTTAATTTCAAAATAATATATGTACATACGTATTTAGTTCGTTTGAAAGGATTGTCATTTTCAGCTAACAAATAAAAAATCGATACAGAAAATTAGAACGCTACATGTGTCGTTCTCTTCGTTCATTCAAATACATTGTTTGTTTGGACTAGTACAAGTAAATATTGCTTGATACGCTAAACGCGAAATAGTTTCCACTCCCACCTGATAACTCGCCTTCACATTGTTTCCTGAAGCAATCGCCGACAGGGAAGAAGTCCCAGCTCCTTTGCTGGTACATATTCCAGACATACGTTTCTTGACCAGTGTATTCAGTATCTGGTTTATTTATAAGATGCATCAAAAAGAACATATAGTTCGCTAAATTATGTTCTTTTTGAACATGGGTGTCAAAGCCATGTGGCACAATATCGAAATAATCTTTTCCAACACCGCATATAAAGCAATTAGATTCCATATTTTCTTTGACCGATTCCAATTGGTCTCGAAGCTCTCCAAAAGCATCAATGATTAAGCCTTGAATTATAGCCAGCAGTATTACAATGACAAAAAAGAAGAAAGTAATATCAAATATAATGCGGTAAACTTCATAATCGTCTCCGTCCGGATCTCCAATTTCATCACCGATTCCACCACCCGCATGTGCGCCTTTATATAGATGGAATACGAAACATGTGAGCATATCGTGACATTTTTTATCAATTTCTTCATCATGAGTATAGAATTTGCGGAAATAGTTGAAAGCAATTACAATGATATATATCGATTATAGTTAAAATCATCACTGTAAGCACTAACTTTTTTCTATTGTGTGTAACTGACTGTAATATAGTACGCAACGTTTTAAAGCCTACAGCAACGTCCAATAAATGAGCAGCGAAAAAAAAGTTATTGAAGTTTCCAAGAATGGAAAATGTGAAATACCATAATGAGTATAGCAAGGCGTTGTCTGTTATAGTAACACCAGCTTTCGCAACTTGATATCTCCAGACAATATTAAGGACATACTTTACGAATCCACCGCCTTGATTTTCTTGAGCTGTAAATGCGCTTTTTTGTATTCCAAGTAAATTTTATATAGAATCAAAATCATGTTTCACTGTACTTTCGTCTTACTTTCTTCTTCACAAATTTGTCCCAATAGTTAACTGGAAATGATTTGGTTGATATCACTAACTTATCCCAATGTGATTTAAGATGGTCGTCTTCTGGTTGCTCTGCAATAAAAATACCATTAAATTCCAACTGTCCTGCGATTTCCTTTTCTCTTTTGATATGCCTGTATCTACCACTAACATCACAGAGCACATGCCATGTCTGTTATTTCTGCAATCATAGCCAGATGCCCTTACATACGTACTAAAGACATCCCCATAAATACCTGTATCAACCGCTAGCATCACAGAGCAATGTAGACTAACCAATAAAACCCAATATATACATGTATAGTCCACATCATAGAGCACATCAGGACATTGTCTGCATTCTAATCAATTGTCTAACAAATCCCCAGAAATAATCGAATCATCCAAAAGAAATAATCGAATCATCCAAAAGCATTATAGGAGTAAAGTGTAGTCTTACTAATGACATCCCCAAATATACCAATATCAACCACAGCATCATAGATCGCATCATTCCCACGTTTACTAAAATCTACCTCAAACATGACAGAGCACAGCAGTGCATTTTATGTCTTCTCAACGATCATTTTACAACCCAAAGACCACTCTAGACTTACCAATAACATCCACAAATATACGAAAATAGATAACTAACATCACAGAGCTCATCAGGACATTGTGTGTACACCAACACCCACGTTTGCTTGGTTGTGAAGGATGTCTGAATTCTTAATTTTAATTGTTATCTTATTATTTTTCATGAATTATTACATTTTTTTTTTCAATGAAACCTTTGAATAAAAACCCAATGAAATAAAATAAATATGTATGTATGTAAGTATGCTCATACAAATGTAACAAAATCGTGTTTTGGTTTGCATCATTTCGATTTGCGTCGCGACTTTCTGGCCCCAATTAGCGACGCAAACCGGGGTATTGGTGTATTCTCAACAATCATCTAACAACCCAAAGACCACTCTACACACACCAATGATATTACCAACACTACCCGAAGTTTCGACAATTACTACATTTCTACATTTATTGATGATTAAACAAAACAAAACGTAGAGAAATGTATCAATTTAGGTCTCAACAATCATCTATATAGTCAATACAGTACCAATATTTATATATACTCTGTGTGTGGTTTCTCACATTTCGTTTCAGCCCTCTCCAACTCTTCCCCAGCTGACGGGACTCCTTAGCTACTGTTCTGCGTTATTTACTTCTCGGAGGACTCACTGTTCTACCGTCTTGGGTTAGCGGGTTAAACTGCATCGCCTGTTTTGCTATGGATCTGTCGCCTTATCGAAGGGTATGACCAATGGCGTGCCACGTCCCTGAATAATCGCGCCTATAGGTTCCTGGCCCGTTCCCTGATGGAGTTGTTCGTTTGAGATACGGTTCTCCCATGAAATCCTTAGTATGTTTCGTAAGAGCTATCTCCACCCGAAATAACTGCCATAGCCAATAAGCGTATCAGAATACTGTCCGAAATCTCAACAATCGCATAAAATGTCTATGTGCAATCTATATTTACTAAAAACCTAATTAGCCTAGACGAATACATTAAAGCTAGAAAACAGTTATGTTACTCGTTGCATCAAGGTTCGTCTCGTTACTACATATTACCTATTAGTTGTAACTCGTCGCAACTATTACGTATTAGTCAACGTACAACTTTCCTATGGAGACATCTCTAGTTGCCGTTTCCTTTTCATTTCAGCTATACACACATCGATCACCACCTCCAGCACTATGTACTTACTGTTAGTCGTTAGGAAGTGCGGCCTAATTTGCAATAGAAAATACAATTATTATATCTTCCAAGGAGAAAGCACGCGTTGAGAGCATGACAGGAGAAGTTTTCATTCAAATTCATTTCATTTTCAATTTGTATGCGCAAGTATAAATATTGGATATATCTAAAATAGTACCTAGCTTATATGCCATTCCATCGTTTTGCAATATGCTTGACTCAACTGCTTCTTCTTATAGCTAATTTGTATTGTTATTTGCATTGTAATTTGTATTGCTCTTGTACACCAAACGAAATAGCTTTAGAATGAATTTAGATTAAAATATATTCGATCTATCGAGAACCTCATTGATATAACACCATCATAAAGCCTATTGCACAGCATATTGCATTTGTCCATCCGCATTCCTTTTGCTGATTGTACGTACATACATATGTCCCTAATATCTCCTAAAATTTTCATTGTGTACTAATACTCTAACAACAGAATTTTTTGAAGTCATATTCTTAAATTGAAACAAAATTTCTCAGATAAATTGACAACATAATTTTAATTTCAAAATAATATATGTACATACGTATTTATTTCGTTTGAAAGGATTGTCATTTTCAGCTAACAAATAAAAAATCGATACAGAAAATTAGAACGCTACATGTGTCGTTCTCTTCGTTCATTCAAATACATTGTTTGTTTGGACTAGTACAAGTAAATATTGCTTGATACGCTAAACGCGAAATAGTTTCCACTCCCACCTGATAACTCGCCTTCACATTGTTTCCTGAAGCAATCGCCGACAGGGAAGAAGTCCCAGCTCCTTTGCTGGTACATATTCCAGACATACGTTTCTTGACCAGTGTATTCAGTATCTGGTTTATTTATAAGATGCATCAAAAAGAACATATAGTTCGCTAAATTATGTTCTTTTTGAACATGGGTGTCAAAGCCATGTGGCACAATATCGAAATAATCTTTTCCAACACCGCATATAAAGCAATTAGATTCCATATTTTCTTTGACCGATTCCAATTGGTCTCGAAGCTCTCCAAAAGCATCAATGATTAAGCCTTGAATTATAGCCAGCAGTATTACAATGACAAAAAAGAAGAAAGTAATATCAAATATAATGCGGTAAACTTCATAATCGTCTCCGTCCGGATCTCCAATTTCATCACCGATTCCACCACCCGCATGTGCGCCTTTATATAGATGGAATACGAAACATGTGAGCATATCGTGACATTTTTTATCAATTTCTTCATCATGAGTATAGAATTTGCGGAAATAGTTGAAAGCAATTACAATGATATATATCGATTATAGTTAAAATCATCACTGTAAGCACTAACTTTTTTCTATTGTGTGTAACTGACTGTAATATAGTACGCAACGTTTTAAAGCCTACAGCAACGTCCAATAAATGAGCAGCGAAAAAAAAGTTATTGAAGTTTCCAAGAATGGAAAATGTGAAATACCATAATGAGTATAGCAAGGCGTTGTCTGTTATAGTAACACCAGCTTTCGCAACTTGATATCTCCAGACAATATTAAGGACATACTTTACGAATCCACCGCCTTGATTTTCTTGAGCTGTAAATGCGCTTTTTTGTATTCCAAGTAAATTTTATATAGAATCAAAATCATGTTTCACTGTACTTTCGTCTTACTTTCTTCTTCACAAATTTGTCCCAATAGTTAACTGGAAATGATTTGGTTGATATCACTAACTTATCCCAATGTGATTTAAGATGGTCGTCTTCTGGTTGCTCTGCAATAAAAATACCATTAAATTCCAACTGTCCTGCGATTTCCTTTTCTCTTTTGATATGCCTGTATCTACCACTAACATCACAGAGCACATGCCATGTCTGTTATTTCTGCAATTATAGCCAGAGGCCTTAACATAGTACTAAAGACATCTACACAGATACCCGTACCTTCCCCAAGCATCACTGAACATACCATTTCACTGTCTGTATTATCACCAATCGTTAATCAACCAAATGTCCCACTTTACACATAACCTGACATCCCCATACGTGCCTGTATTCACCAATGTAGATTATAACAGGACTTAGTATTAAAGAAATATTAAGACTTATTTATTAGATCGGCTGCCCATATGGCGGAGTAAGGTTTCTGTGTTCGTGGCGCGTACGGCATATCCGTTAACTGGTATCTGTCATGAGGTAGGACAGTCGTTATGATGTAAAGACACTTATATCTTGGCTCTAATTTACGATATGTACGGTGCTGCTAGGACTGTCATTCAAAATCAGCACAAGGTCTCCTTTGTTGTACCTTTTGGCGCTTCGATGCTTTAGGTCGTGTTGTTCCTAATGCTTACGTTGTGCTTGAGTTATTCTAAGTGCCCCTTCTCTGCGTATCTGGTCAAGATATTGTCGTTTTTGGGTAAGCTGTACGCCTGCTGCTAATGCGTCTTGTAGTCGATATCTTGGAATGTATCCCAACATCATTTAGTGTGCAGTCCTTCCAATGGCTTCATTATAGGTGTTGTTTATTCCCCATTGCACGATTTTAATTTTCTGGTCCTACTAAGTCTCGTCTTCTATCGTTGCGAGTAATGCGTTGAGTATGGTTCGGTTGTATCGCTCGATCTGTCCGTCGTGGCGTTTTAAATTTTATTTAACATGCGTTATCGATCTACTTTTCGTAAACTCATCAAATGCCTTCGAAGTAAATGATGTTCCCTGGTCTGTGAATAAACGTCTTGGTGTTCCGAACATTAAAAACGTTTCTGTCAAAAAATGTATTACTGGTTAAGTTTGCTTATTCGATAAGGCCTTTATTTGTTTAAACTTGGTGAAAGAGTCAACAAGTACGATGACATAAGCATTACCCTTAATGGATTTGATAAACGGGCCCAAATGTATCAAATGGTACCTCTTTTTTTCGATAGGATACAATTCTCCTCTAGGTTGTGTAGTTTTCTTTGCCTAGGCGCACTCCACACATACCTTAATGTATTTTCTTACAAACTGGGTGATTCGTGGGAGCCAGTATCTTTCCTGAATATGTTTTATGGTTTTCTGATCCGAGAAATGTCCGAGTTAATCATGACTATACCTTAAAACTCGATTTCGAACCCCTTTTGGAAGAAATAGCTTGATCTGATTGTTGACCTTACGATATACTCTTCCTTCTTGAAGGTCATAGACCGTATGAACTTGTTGTTCTATTTCATTCTCCGGTTTTTTGTTTAGGACGGTTGATATTTTGGCTATTTCTTCATCTTGCAATTGCAAAGAATAGATCCAATTCTCGTCCGAAATATGAACTTGGAGTACATTCATTTCCACGACATCCGTTTCCTTTGCTGGCTCACTAGATGCATATTTGTCCCTTCTCCCTGCATCAATATACCAGCTAGTCGCTTGCTGCTTGCATCTGTATGCAACTCATGTTGTGCCCGGGGGTTAAAGAGTGCCAACACTGGTTGATTGATAAGAGATCGTTTCAGCTGTTCGAAAGACTTTTGTTGCTCCCTTCCCCAGGCAAATGTATGTAATGTATGTAAGTATGCTCATACAAATGTAACAAAATCGTGTTTTGGTTTGCATCATTTCGATTTGCGTCGCGACTTTCTGGCCCCAATTAGCGACGCAAACCGGGGTATTGGTGTATTCTCAACAATCATCTAACAACCCAAAGACCACTCTACACACACCAATGATATTACCAACACTACCCGAAGTTTCGACAATTACTACATTTCTACATTTATTGATGATTAAACAAAACAAAACGTAGAGAAATTTATCAATTTAGGTCTCAACAATCATCTATATAGTCAATACAGTACCAATATTTATATATACTCTGTGTGTGGTTTCTCACATTTCGTTTCAGCCCTCTCCAACTCTTCCCCAGCTGACGGGACTCCTTAGCTACTGTTCTGCGTTATTTACTTCTCGGAGGACTCACTGTTCTACCGTCTTGGGTTAGCGGGTTAAACTGCATCGCCTGTTTTGCTATGGATCTGTCGCCTTATCGAAGGGTATGACCAATGGCGTGGCACGTCCCTGAATAATCGCGCCTATTGGTTCCTGGCCCGTTCCCTGATGGAGTTGTTCGTTTGAGATACGGTTCTCCCATGAAATCCTTAGTATGTTTCGTAAGAGCTATCTCCACCCGAAATAACTGCCATAGCCAATAAGCGTATCAGAATACTGTCCGAAATCTCAACAATCGCATAAAATGTCTATGTGCAATCTATATTTACTAAAAACCTAATTAGCCTAGACGAATACATTAAAGCTAGAAAACAGTTATGTTACTCGTTGCATCAAGGTTCGTCTCGTTACTACATATTACCTATTAGTTGTAACTCGTCGCAACTATTATGTATTAGTCAACGTACAACTTTCCTATGGAGACATCTCTAGTTGCCGTTTCCTTTTCATTTCAGCTATACACACATCGATCACCACCTCCAGCACTATGTACTTACTGTTAGTCGTTAGGAAGTGCGGCCTAATTTGCAATAGAAAATACAATTATTATATCTTCCAAGGAGAAAGCACGCGTTGAGAGCATGACAGGAGAAGTTTTCATTCAAATTCATTTCATTTTCAATTTGTATGCGCAAGTATAAATATTGGATATATCTAAAATAGTACCTAGCTTATATGCCATTCCATCGTTTTGCAATATGCTTGACTCAACTGCTTCTTCTTATAGCTAATTTGTATTGTTATTTGCATTGTAATTTGTATTGCTCTTGTACACCAAACGAAATAGCTTTAGAATGAATTTAGATTAAAATATATTCGATCTATCGAGAACCTCATTGATATAACACCATCATAAAGCCTATTGCACAGCATATTGCATTTGTCCATCCGCATTCCTTTTGCTGATTGTACGTACATACATATGTCCCTAATATCTCCTAAAATTTTCATTGTGTACTAATACTCTAACAACAGAATTTTTTGAAGTCATATTCTTAAATTGAAACAAAATTTCTCAGATAAATTGACAACATAATTTTAATTTCAAAATAATATATGTACATACGTATTTATTTCGTTTGAAAGGATTGTCATTTTCAGCTAACAAATAAAAAATCGATACAGAAAATTAGAACGCTACATGTGTCGTTCTCTTCGTTCATTCAAATACATTGTTTGTTTGGACTAGTACAAGTAAATATTGCTTGATACGCTAAACGCGAAATAGTTTCCACTCCCACCTGATAACTCGCCTTCACATTGTTTCCTGAAGCAATCGCCGACAGGGAAGAAGTCCCAGCTCCTTTGCTGGTACATATTCCAGACATACGTTTCTTGACCAGTGTATTCAGTATCTGGTTTATTTATAAGATGCATCAAAAAGAACATATAGTTCGCTAAATTATGTTCTTTTTGAACATGGGTGTCAAAGCCATGTGGCACAATATCGAAATAATCTTTTCCAACACCGCATATAAAGCAATTAGATTCCATATTTTCTTTGACCGATTCCAATTGGTCTCGAAGCTCTCCAAAAGCATCAATGATTAAGCCTTGAATTATAGCCAGCAGTATTACAATGACAAAAAAGAAGAAAGTAATATCAAATATAATGCGGTAAACTTCATAATCGTCTCCGTCCGGATCTCCAATTTCATCACCGATTCCACCACCCGCATGTGCGCCTTTATATAGATGGAATACGAAACATGTGAGCATATCGTGACATTTTTTATCAATTTCTTCATCATGAGTATAGAATTTGCGGAAATAGTTGAAAGCAATTACAATGATATATATCGATTATAGTTAAAATCATCACTGTAAGCACTAACTTTTTTCTATTGTGTGTAACTGACTGTAATATAGTACGCAACGTTTTAAAGCCTACAGCAACGTCCAATAAATGAGCAGCGAAAAAAAAGTTATTGAAGTTTCCAAGAATGGAAAATGTGAAATACCATAATGAGTATAGCAAGGCGTTGTCTGTTATAGTAACACCAGCTTTCGCAACTTGATATCTCCAGACAATATTAAGGACATACTTTACGAATCCACCGCCTTGATTTTCTTGAGCTGTAAATGCGCTTTTTTGTATTCCAAGTAAATTTTATATAGAATCAAAATCATGTTTCACTGTACTTTCGTCTTACTTTCTTCTTCACAAATTTGTCCCAATAGTTAACTGGAAATGATTTGGTTGATATCACTAACTTATCCCAATGTGATTTAAGATGGTCGTCTTCTGGTTGCTCTGCAATAAAAATACCATTAAATTCCAACTGTCCTGCGATTTCCTTTTCTCTTTTGATATGCCTGTATCTACCACTAACATCACAGAGCACATGCCATGTCTGTTATTTCTGCAATTATAGCCAGAGGCCTTAACATAGTACTAAAGACATCTACACAGATACCCGTACCTTCCCCAAGCATCACTGAACATACCATTTCACTGTCTGTATTATCACCAATCGTTAATCAACCAAATGTCCCACTTTACACATAACCTGACATCCCCATACGTGCCTGTATTCACCAATGTAGATTATAACAGGACTTAGTATTAAAGAAATATTAAGACTTATTTATTAGATCGGCTGCCCATATGGCGGAGTAAGGTTTCTGTGTTCGTGGCGCGTACGGCATATCCGTTAACTGGTATCTGTCATGAGGTAGGACAGTCGTTATGATGTAAAGACACTTATATCTTGGCTCTAATTTACGATATGTACGGTGCTGCTAGGACTGTCATTCAAAATCAGCACAAGGTCTCCTTTGTTGTACCTTTTGGCGCTTCGATGCTTTAGGTCGTGTTGTTCCTAATGCTTACGTTGTGCTTGAGTTATTCTAAGTGCCCCTTCTCTGCGTATCTGGTCAAGATATTGTCGTTTTTGGGTAAGCTGTACGCCTGCTGCTAATGCGTCTTGTAGTCGATCTCTTGGAATGTATCCCAACATCATTTAGTGTGCAGTCCTTCCAATGGCTTCATTATAGGTGTTGTTTATTCCCCATTGCACGATTTTAATTTTCTGGTCCTACTAAGTCTCGTCTTCTATCGTTGCGAGTAATGCGTTGAGTATGGTTCGGTTGTATCGCTCGATCTGTCCGTCGTGGCGTTTTAAATTTTATTTAACATGCGTTATCGATCTACTTTTCGTAAACTCATCAAATGCCTTCGAAGTAAATGATGTTCCCTGGTCTGTGAATAAACGTCTTGGTGTTCCGAACATTAAAAACGTTTCTGTCAAAAAATGTATTACTGGTTAAGTTTGCTTATTCGATAAGGCCTTTATTTGTTTAAACTTGGTGAAAGAGTCAACAAGTACGATGACATAAGCATTACCCTTAATGGATTTGATAAACGGGCCCAAATGTATCAAATGGTACCTCTTTTTTTCGATAGGATACAATTCTCCTCTAGGTTGTGTAGTTTTCTTTGCCTAGGCGCACTCCACACATACCTTAATGTATTTTCTTACAAACTGGGTGATTCGTGGGAGCCAGTATCTTTCCTGAATATGTTTTATGGTTTTCTGATCCGAGAAATGTCCGAGTTAATCATGACTATACCTTAAAACTCGATTTCGAACCCCTTTTGGAAGAAATAGCTTGATCTGATTGTTGACCTTACGATATACTCTTCCTTCTTGAAGGTCATAGACCGTATGAACTTGTTGTTCTATTTCATTCTCCGGTTTTTTGTTTAGGACGGTTGATATTTTGGCTATTTCTTCATCTTGCAATTGCAAAGAATAGATCCAATTCTCGTCCGAAATATGAACTTGGAGTACATTCATTTCCACGACATCCGTTTCCTTTGCTGGCTCACTAGATGCATATTTGTCCCTTCTCCCTGCATCAATATACCAGCTAGTCGCTTGCTGCTTGCATCTGTATGCAACTCATGTTGTGCCCGGGGGTTAAAGAGTGCCAACACTGGTTGATTGATAAGAGATCGTTTCAGCTGTTCGAAAGACTTTTGTTGCTCCCTTCCCCAGGCAAATGTATGTAATGTATGTAAGTATGCTCATACAAATGTAACAAAATCGTGTTTTGGTTTGCATCATTTCGATTTGCGTCGCGACTTTCTGGCCCCAATTAGCGACGCAAACCGGGGTATTGGTGTATTCTCAACAATCATCTAACAACCCAAAGACCACTCTACACACACCAATGATATTACCAACACTACCCGAAGTTTCGACAATTACTACATTTCTACATTTATTGATGATTAAACAAAACAAAACGTAGAGAAATTTATCAATTTAGGTCTCAACAATCATCTATATAGTCAATACAGTACCAATATTTATATATACTCTGTGTGTGGTTTCTCACATTTCGTTTCAGCCCTCTCCAACTCTTCCCCAGCTGACGGGACTCCTTAGCTACTGTTCTGCGTTATTTACTTCTCGGAGGACTCACTGTTCTACCGTCTTGGGTTAGCGGGTTAAACTGCATCGCCTGTTTTGCTATGGATCTGTCGCCTTATCGAAGGGTATGACCAATGGCGTGGCACGTCCCTGAATAATCGCGCCTATTGGTTCCTGGCCCGTTCCCTGATGGAGTTGTTCGTTTGAGATACGGTTCTCCCATGAAATCCTTAGTATGTTTCGTAAGAGCTATCTCCACCCGAAATAACTGCCATAGCCAATAAGCGTATCAGAATACTGTCCGAAATCTCAACAATCGCATAAAATGTCTATGTGCAATCTATATTTACTAAAAACCTAATTAGCCTAGACGAATACATTAAAGCTAGAAAACAGTTATGTTACTCGTTGCATCAAGGTTCGTCTCGTTACTACATATTACCTATTAGTTGTAACTCGTCGCAACTATTATGTATTAGTCAACGTACAACTTTCCTATGGAGACATCTCTAGTTGCCGTTTCCTTTTCATTTCAGCTATACACACATCGATCACCACCTCCAGCACTATGTACTTACTGTTAGTCGTTAGGAAGTGCGGCCTAATTTGCAATAGAAAATACAATTATTATATCTTCCAAGGAGAAAGCACGCGTTGAGAGCATGACAGGAGAAGTTTTCATTCAAATTCATTTCATTTTCAATTTGTATGCGCAAGTATAAATATTGGATATATCTAAAATAGTACCTAGCTTATATGCCATTCCATCGTTTTGCAATATGCTTGACTCAACTGCTTCTTCTTATAGCTAATTTGTATTGTTATTTGCATTGTAATTTGTATTGCTCTTGTACACCAAACGAAATAGCTTTAGAATGAATTTAGATTAAAATATATTCGATCTATCGAGAACCTCATTGATATAACACCATCATAAAGCCTATTGCACAGCATATTGCATTTGTCCATCCGCATTCCTTTTGCTGATTGTACGTACATACATATGTCCCTAATATCTCCTAAAATTTTCATTGTGTACTAATACTCTAACAACAGAATTTTTTGAAGTCATATTCTTAAATTGAAACAAAATTTCTCAGATAAATTGACAACATAATTTTAATTTCAAAATAATATATGTACATACGTATTTATTTCGTTTGAAAGGATTGTCATTTTCAGCTAACAAATAAAAAATCGATACAGAAAATTAGAACGCTACATGTGTCGTTCTCTTCGTTCATTCAAATACATTGTTTGTTTGGACTAGTACAAGTAAATATTGCTTGATACGCTAAACGCGAAATAGTTTCCACTCCCACCTGATAACTCGCCTTCACATTGTTTCCTGAAGCAATCGCCGACAGGGAAGAAGTCCCAGCTCCTTTGCTGGTACATATTCCAGACATACGTTTCTTGACCAGTGTATTCAGTATCTGGTTTATTTATAAGATGCATCAAAAAGAACGTATAGTTCGCTAAATTATGTTCTTTTTGAACATGGGTGTCAAAGCCATGTGGCACAATATCGAAATAATCTTTTCCAACACCGCATATAAAGCAATTAGATTCCATATTTTCTTTGACCGATTCCAATTGGTCTCGAAGCTCTCCAAAAGCATCAATGATTAAGCCTTGAATTATAGCCAGCAGTATTACAATGACAAAAAAGAAGAAAGTAATATCAAATATAATGCGGTAAACTTCATAATCGTCTCCGTCCGGATCTCCAATTTCATCACCGATTCCACCACCCGCATGTGCGCCTTTATATAGATGGAATACGAAACATGTGAGCATATCGTGACATTTTTTATCAATTTCTTCATCATGAGTATAGAATTTGCGGAAATAGTTGAAAGCAATTACAATGATATATATCGATTATAGTTAAAATCATCACTGTAAGCACTAACTTTTTTCTATTGTGTGTAACTGACTGTAATATAGTACGCAACGTTTTAAAGCCTACAGCAACGTCCAATAAATGAGCAGCGAAAAAAAAGTTATTGAAGTTTCCAAGAATGGAAAATGTGAAATACCATAATGAGTATAGCAAGGCGTTGTCTGTTATAGTAACACCAGCTTTCGCAACTTGATATCTCCAGACAATATTAAGGACATACTTTACGAATCCACCGCCTTGATTTTCTTGAGCTGTAAATGCGCTTTTTTGTATTCCAAGTAAATTTTATATAGAATCAAAATCATGTTTCACTGTACTTTCGTCTTACTTTCTTCTTCACAAATTTGTCCCAATAGTTAACTGGAAATGATTTGGTTGATATCACTAACTTATCCCAATGTGATTTAAGATGGTCGTCTTCTGGTTGCTCTGCAATAAAAATACCATTAAATTCCAACTGTCCTGCGATTTCCTTTTCTCTTTTGATATGCCTGTATCTACCACTAACATCACAGAGCACATGCCATGTCTGTTATTTCTGCAATTATAGCCAGAGGCCTTAACATAGTACTAAAGACATCTACACAGATACCCGTACCTTCCCCAAGCATCACTGAACATACCATTTCACTGTCTGTATTATCACCAATCGTTAATCAACCAAATGTCCCACTTTACACATAACCTGACATCCCCATACGTGCCTGTATTCACCAATGTAGATTATAACAGGACTTAGTATTAAAGAAATATTAAGACTTATTTATTAGATCGGCTGCCCATATGGCGGAGTAAGGTTTCTGTGTTCGTGGCGCGTACGGCATATCCGTTAACTGGTATCTGTCATGAGGTAGGACAGTCGTTATGATGTAAAGACACTTATATCTTGGCTCTAATTTACGATATGTACGGTGCTGCTAGGACTGTCATTCAAAATCAGCACAAGGTCTCCTTTGTTGTACCTTTTGGCGCTTCGATGCTTTAGGTCGTGTTGTTCCTAATGCTTACGTTGTGCTTGAGTTATTCTAAGTGCCCCTTCTCTGCGTATCTGGTCAAGATCTTGTCGTTTTTGGGTAAGCTGTACGCCTGCTGCTAATGCGTCTTGTAGTCGATCTCTTGGAATGTATCCCAACATCATTTAGTGTGCAGTCCTTCCAATGGCTTCATTATAGGTGTTGTTTATTCCCCATTGCACGATTTTAATTTTCTGGTCCTACTAAGTCTCGTCTTCTATCGTTGCGAGTAATGCGTTGAGTATGGTTCGGTTGTATCGCTCGATCTGTCCGTCGTGGCGTTTTAAATTTTATTTAACATGCGTTATCGATCTACTTTTCGTAAACTCATCAAATGCCTTCGAAGTAAATGATGTTCCCTGGTCTGTGAATAAACGTCTTGGTGTTCCGAACATTAAAAACGTTTCTGTCAAAAAATGTATTACTGGTTAAGTTTGCTTATTCGATAAGGCCTTTATTTGTTTAAACTTGGTGAAAGAGTCAACAAGTACGATGACATAAGCATTACCCTTAATGGATTTGATAAACGGGCCCAAATGTATCAAATGGTACCTCTTTTTTTCGATAGGATACAATTCTCCTCTAGGTTGTGTAGTTTTCTTTGCCTAGGCGCACTCCACACATACCTTAATGTATTTTCTTACAAACTGGGTGATTCGTGGGAGCCAGTATCTTTCCTGAATATGTTTTATGGTTTTCTGATCCGAGAAATGTCCGAGTTAATCATGACTATACCTTAAAACTCGATTTCGAACCCCTTTTGGAAGAAATAGCTTGATCTGATTGTTGACCTTACGATATACTCTTCCTTCTTGAAGGTCATAGTCCGTATGAACTTGTTGTTCTATTTCATTCTCCGGTTTTTTGTTTAGGACGGTTGATATTTTGGCTATTTCTTCATCTTGCAATTGCAAAGAATAGATCCAATTCTCGTCCGAAATATGAACTTGGAGTACATTCATTTCCACGACATCCGTTTCCTTTGCGGGCTCACTAGATGCATATTTGTCCCTTCTCCCTGCATCAATATACCAGCTAGTCGCTTGCTGCTTGCATCTGTATGCAACTCATGTTGTGCCCGGGGGTTAAAGAGTGCCAACACTGGTTGATTGATAAGAGATCGTTTCAGCTGTTCGAAAGACTTTTGTTGCTCCCTTCCCCAGGCAAATGTATGTAATGTATGTAAGTATGCTCATACAAATGTAACAAAATCGTGTTTTGGTTTGCATCATTTCGATTTGCGTCGCGACTTTCTGGCCCCAATTAGCGACGCAAACCGGGGTATTGGTGTATTCTCAACAATCATCTAACAACCCAAAGACCACTCTACACACACCAATGATATTACCAACACTACCCGAAGTTTCGACAATTACTACATTTCTACATTTATTGATGATTAAACAAAACAAAACGTAGAGAAATGTATCAATTTAGGTCTCAACAATCATCTATATAGTCAATACAGTACCAATATTTATATATACTCTGTGTGTGGTTTCTCACATTTCGTTTCAGCCCTCTCCAACTCTTCCCCAGCTGACGGGACTCCTTAGCTACTGTTCTGCGTTATTTACTTCTCGGAGGACTCACTGTTCTACCGTCTTGGGTTAGCGGGTTAAACTGCATCGCCTGTTTTGCTATGGATCTGTCGCCTTATCGAAGGGTATGACCAATGGCGTGGCACGTCCCTGAATAATCGCGCCTATTGGTTCCTGGCCCGTTCCCTGATGGAGTTGTTCGTTTGAGATACGGTTCTCCCATGAAATCCTTAGTATGTTTCGTAAGAGCTATCTCCACCCGAAATAACTGCCATAGCCAATAAGCGTATCAGAATACTGTCCGAAATCTCAACAATCGCATAAAATGTCTATGTGCAATCTATATTTACTAAAAACCTAATTAGCCTAGACGAATACATTAAAGCTAGAAAACAGTTATGTTACTCGTTGCATCAAGGTTCGTCTCGTTACTACATATTACCTATTAGTTGTAACTCGTCGCAACTATTACGTATTAGTCAACGTACAACTTTCCTATGGAGACATCTCTAGTTGCCGTTTCCTTTTCATTTCAGCTATACACACATCGATCACCACCTCCAGCACTATGTACTTACTGTTAGTCGTTAGGAAGTGCGGCCTAATTTGCAATAGAAAATACAATTATTATATCTTCCAAGGAGAAAGCACGCGTTGAGAGCATGACAGGAGAAGTTTTCATTCAAATTCATTTCATTTTCAATTTGTATGCGCAAGTATAAATATTGGATATATCTAAAATAGTACCTAGCTTATATGCCATTCCATCGTTTTGCAATATGCTTGACTCAACTGCTTCTTCTTATAGCTAATTTGTATTGTTATTTGCATTGTAATTTGTATTGCTCTTGTACACCAAACGAAATAGCTTTAGAATGAATTTAGATTAAAATATATTCGATCTATCGAGAACCTCATTGATATAACACCATCATAAAGCCTATTGCACAGCATATTGCATTTGTCCATCCGCATTCCTTTTGCTGATTGTACGTACATACATATGTCCCTAATATCTCCTAAAATTTTCATTGTGTACTAATACTCTAACAACAGAATTTTTTGAAGTCATATTCTTAAATTGAAACAAAATTTCTCAGATAAATTGACAACATAATTTTAATTTCAAAATAATATATGTACATACGTATTTATTTCGTTTGAAAGGATTGTCATTTTCAGCTAACAAATAAAAAATCGATACAGAAAATTAGAACGCTACATGTGTCGTTCTCTTCGTTCATTCAAATACATTGTTTGTTTGGACTAGTACAAGTAAATATTGCTTGATACGCTAAACGCGAAATAGTTTCCACTCCCACCTGATAACTCGCCTTCACATTGTTTCCTGAAGCAATCGCCGACAGGGAAGAAGTCCCAGCTCCTTTGCTGGTACATATTCCAGACATACGTTTCTTGACCAGTGTATTCAGTATCTGGTTTATTTATAAGATGCATCAAAAAGAACATATAGTTCGCTAAATTATGTTCTTTTTGAACATGGGTGTCAAAGCCATGTGGCACAATATCGAAATAATCTTTTCCAACACCGCATATAAAGCAATTAGATTCCATATTTTCTTTGACCGATTCCAATTGGTCTCGAAGCTCTCCAAAAGCATCAATGATTAAGCCTTGAATTATAGCCAGCAGTATTACAATGACAAAAAAGAAGAAAGTAATATCAAATATAATGCGGTAAACTTCATAATCGTCTCCGTCCGGATCTCCAATTTCATCACCGATTCCACCACCCGCATGTGCGCCTTTATATAGATGGAATACGAAACATGTGAGCATATCGTGACATTTTTTATCAATTTCTTCATCATGAGTATAGAATTTGCGGAAATAGTTGAAAGCAATTACAATGATATATATCGATTATAGTTAAAATCATCACTGTAAGCACTAACTTTTTTCTATTGTGTGTAACTGACTGTAATATAGTACGCAACGTTTTAAAGCCTACAGCAACGTCCAATAAATGAGCAGCGAAAAAAAAGTTATTGAAGTTTCCAAGAATGGAAAATGTGAAATACCATAATGAGTATAGCAAGGCGTTGTCTGTTATAGTAACACCAGCTTTCGCAACTTGATATCTCCAGACAATATTAAGGACATACTTTACGAATCCACCGCCTTGATTTTCTTGAGCTGTAAATGCGCTTTTTTGTATTCCAAGTAAATTTTATATAGAATCAAAATCATGTTTCACTGTACTTTCGTCTTACTTTCTTCTTCACAAATTTGTCCCAATAGTTAACTGGAAATGATTTGGTTGATATCACTAACTTATCCCAATGTGATTTAAGATGGTCGTCTTCTGGTTGCTCTGCAATAAAAATACCATTAAATTCCAACTGTCCTGCGATTTCCTTTTCTCTTTTGATATGCCTGTATCTACCACTAACATCACAGAGCACATGCCATGTCTGTTATTTCTGCAATTATAGCCAGAGGCCTTAACATAGTACTAAAGACATCTACACAGATACCCGTACCTTCCCCAAGCATCACTGAACATACCATTTCACTGTCTGTATTATCACCAATCGTTAATCAACCAAATGTCCCACTTTACACATAACCTGACATCCCCATACGTGCCTGTATTCACCAATGTAGATTATAACAGGACT
The DNA here is from genome assembly GCA_905231855.2 of Eristalis tenax. Taxonomy (NCBI): domain Eukaryota; kingdom Metazoa; phylum Arthropoda; class Insecta; order Diptera; family Syrphidae; genus Eristalis; species Eristalis tenax. Next base: position 40,792 of record HG993127.1, read on the forward strand.
TAGTATTAAAGAAATATTAAGACTTATTTATTAGATCGGCTGCCCATATGGCGGAGTAAGGTTTCTGTGTTCGTGGCGCGTACGGCATATCCGTTAACTGGTATCTGTCATGAGGTAGGACAGTCGTTATGATGTAAAGACACTTATATCTTGGCTCTAATTTACGATATGTACGGTGCTGCTAGGACTGTCATTCAAAATCAGCACAAGGTCTCCTTTGTTGTACCTTTTGGCGCTTCGATGCTTTAGGTCGTGTTGTTCCTAATGCTTACGTTGTGCTTGAGTTATTCTAAGTGCCCCTTCTCTGCGTATCTGGTCAAGATATTGTCGTTTTTGGGTAAGCTGTACGCCTGCTGCTAATGCGTCTTGTAGTCGATCTCTTGGAATGTATCCCAACATCATTTAGTGTGCAGTCCTTCCAATGGCTTCATTATAGGTGTTGTTTATTCCCCATTGCACGATTTTAATTTTCTGGTCCTACTAAGTCTCGTCTTCTATCGTTGCGAGTAATGCGTTGAGTATGGTTCGGTTGTATCGCTCGATCTGTCCGTCGTGGCGTTTTAAATTTTATTTAACATGCGTTATCGATCTACTTTTCGTAAACTCATCAAATGCCTTCGAAGTAAATGATGTTCCCTGGTCTGTGAATAAACGTCTTGGTGTTCCGAACATTAAAAACGTTTCTGTCAAAAAATGTATTACTGGTTAAGTTTGCTTATTCGATAAGGCCTTTATTTGTTTAAACTTGGTGAAAGAGTCAACAAGTACGATGACATAAGCATTACCCTTAATGGATTTGATAAACGGGCCCAAATGTATCAAATGGTACCTCTTTTTTTCGATAGGATACAATTCTCCTCTAGGTTGTGTAGTTTTCTTTGCCTAGGCGCACTCCACACATACCTTAATGTATTTTCTTACAAACTGGGTGATTCGTGGGAGCCAGTATCTTTCCTGAATATGTTTTATGGTTTTCTGATCCGAGAAATGTCCGAGTTAATCATGACTATACCTTAAAACTCGATTTCGAACCCCTTTTGGAAGAAATAGCTTGATCTGATTGTTGACCTTACGATATACTCTTCCTTCTTGAAGGTCATAGTCCGTATGAACTTGTTGTTCTATTTCATTCTCCGGTTTTTTGTTTAGGACGGTTGATATTTTGGCTATTTCTTCATCTTGCAATTGCAAAGAATAGATCCAATTCTCGTCCGAAATATGAACTTGGAGTACATTCATTTCCACGACATCCGTTTCCTTTGCGGGCTCACTAGATGCATATTTGTCCCTTCTCCCTGCATCAATATACCAGCTAGTCGCTTGCTGCTTGCATCTGTATGCAACTCATGTTGTGCCCGGGGGTTAAAGAGTGCCAACACTGGTTGATTGATAAGAGATCGTTTCAGCTGTTCGAAAGACTTTTGTTGCTCCCTTCCCCAGGCAAATGTATGTAATGTATGTAAGTATGCTCATACAAATGTAACAAAATCGTGTTTTGGTTTGCATCATTTCGATTTGCGTCGCGACTTTCTGGCCCCAATTAGCGACGCAAACCGGGGTATTGGTGTATTCTCAACAATCATCTAACAACCCAAAGACCACTCTACACACACCAATGATATTACCAACACTACCCGAAGTTTCGACAATTACTACATTTCTACATTTATTGATGATTAAACAAAACAAAACGTAGAGAAATGTATCAATTTAGGTCTCAACAATCATCTATATAGTCAATACAGTACCAATATTTATATATACTCTGTGTGTGGTTTCTCACATTTCGTTTCAGCCCTCTCCAACTCTTCCCCAGCTGACGGGACTCCTTAGCTACTGTTCTGCGTTATTTACTTCTCGGAGGACTCACTGTTCTACCGTCTTGGGTTAGCGGGTTAAACTGCATCGCCTGTTTTGCTATGGATCTGTCGCCTTATCGAAGGGTATGACCAATGGCGTGGCACGTCCCTGAATAATCGCGCCTATTGGTTCCTGGCCCGTTCCCTGATGGAGTTGTTCGTTTGAGATACGGTTCTCCCATGAAATCCTTAGTATGTTTCGTAAGAGCTATCTCCACCCGAAATAACTGCCATAGCCAATAAGCGTATCAGAATACTGTCCGAAATCTCAACAATCGCATAAAATGTCTATGTGCAATCTATATTTACTAAAAACCTAATTAGCCTAGACGAATACATTAAAGCTAGAAAACAGTTATGTTACTCGTTGCATCAAGGTTCGTCTCGTTACTACATATTACCTATTAGTTGTAACTCGTCGCAACTATTACGTATTAGTCAACGTACAACTTTCCTATGGAGACATCTCTAGTTGCCGTTTCCTTTTCATTTCAGCTATACACACATCGATCACCACCTCCAGCACTATGTACTTACTGTTAGTCGTTAGGAAGTGCGGCCTAATTTGCAATAGAAAATACAATTATTATATCTTCCAAGGAGAAAGCACGCGTTGAGAGCATGACAGGAGAAGTTTTCATTCAAATTCATTTCATTTTCAATTTGTATGCGCAAGTATAAATATTGGATATATCTAAAATAGTACCTAGCTTATATGCCATTCCATCGTTTTGCAATATGCTTGACTCAACTGCTTCTTCTTATAGCTAATTTGTATTGTTATTTGCATTGTAATTTGTATTGCTCTTGTACACCAAACGAAATAGCTTTAGAATGAATTTAGATTAAAATATATTCGATCTATCGAGAACCTCATTGATATAACACCATCATAAAGCCTATTGCACAGCATATTGCATTTGTCCATCCGCATTCCTTTTGCTGATTGTACGTACATACATATGTCCCTAATATCTCCTAAAATTTTCATTGTGTACTAATACTCTAACAACAGAATTTTTTGAAGTCATATTCTTAAATTGAAACAAAATTTCTCAGATAAATTGACAACATAATTTTAATTTCAAAATAATATATGTACATACGTATTTATTTCGTTTGAAAGGATTGTCATTTTCAGCTAACAAATAAAAAATCGATACAGAAAATTAGAACGCTACATGTGTCGTTCTCTTCGTTCATTCAAATACATTGTTTGTTTGGACTAGTACAAGTAAATATTGCTTGATACGCTAAACGCGAAATAGTTTCCACTCCCACCTGATAACTCGCCTTCACATTGTTTCCTGAAGCAATCGCCGACAGGGAAGAAGTCCCAGCTCCTTTGCTGGTACATATTCCAGACATACGTTTCTTGACCAGTGTATTCAGTATCTGGTTTATTTATAAGATGCATCAAAAAGAACATATAGTTCGCTAAATTATGTTCTTTTTGAACATGGGTGTCAAAGCCATGTGGCACAATATCGAAATAATCTTTTCCAACACCGCATATAAAGCAATTAGATTCCATATTTTCTTTGACCGATTCCAATTGGTCTCGAAGCTCTCCAAAAGCATCAATGATTAAGCCTTGAATTATAGCCAGCAGTATTACAATGACAAAAAAGAAGAAAGTAATATCAAATATAATGCGGTAAACTTCATAATCGTCTCCGTCCGGATCTCCAATTTCATCACCGATTCCACCACCCGCATGTGCGCCTTTATATAGATGGAATACGAAACATGTGAGCATATCGTGACATTTTTTATCAATTTCTTCATCATGAGTATAGAATTTGCGGAAATAGTTGAAAGCAATTACAATGATATATATCGATTATAGTTAAAATCATCACTGTAAGCACTAACTTTTTTCTATTGTGTGTAACTGACTGTAATATAGTACGCAACGTTTTAAAGCCTACAGCAACGTCCAATAAATGAGCAGCGAAAAAAAAGTTATTGAAGTTTCCAAGAATGGAAAATGTGAAATACCATAATGAGTATAGCAAGGCGTTGTCTGTTATAGTAACACCAGCTTTCGCAACTTGATATCTCCAGACAATATTAAGGACATACTTTACGAATCCACCGCCTTGATTTTCTTGAGCTGTAAATGCGCTTTTTTGTATTCCAAGTAAATTTTATATAGAATCAAAATCATGTTTCACTGTACTTTCGTCTTACTTTCTTCTTCACAAATTTGTCCCAATAGTTAACTGGAAATGATTTGGTTGATATCACTAACTTATCCCAATGTGATTTAAGATGGTCGTCTTCTGGTTGCTCTGCAATAAAAATACCATTAAATTCCAACTGTCCTGCGATTTCCTTTTCTCTTTTGATATGCCTGTATCTACCACTAACATCACAGAGCACATGCCATGTCTGTTATTTCTGCAATTATAGCCAGAGGCCTTAACATAGTACTAAAGACATCTACACAGATACCCGTACCTTCCCCAAGCATCACTGAACATACCATTTCACTGTCTGTATTATCACCAATCGTTAATCAACCAAATGTCCCACTTTACACATAACCTGACATCCCCATACGTGCCTGTATTCACCAATGTAGATTATAACAGGACTTAGTATTAAAGAAATATTAAGACTTATTTATTAGATCGGCTGCCCATATGGCGGAGTAAGGTTTCTGTGTTCGTGGCGCGTACGGCATATCCGTTAACTGGTATCTGTCATGAGGTAGGACAGTCGTTATGATGTAAAGACACTTATATCTTGGCTCTAATTTACGATATGTACGGTGCTGCTAGGACTGTCATTCAAAATCAGCACAAGGTCTCCTTTGTTGTACCTTTTGGCGCTTCGATGCTTTAGGTCGTGTTGTTCCTAATGCTTACGTTGTGCTTGAGTTATTCTAAGTGCCCCTTCTCTGCGTATCTGGTCAAGATATTGTCGTTTTTGGGTAAGCTGTACGCCTGCTGCTAATGCGTCTTGTAGTCGATCTCTTGGAATGTATCCCAACATCATTTAGTGTGCAGTCCTTCCAATGGCTTCATTATAGGTGTTGTTTATTCCCCATTGCACGATTTTAATTTTCTGGTCCTACTAAGTCTCGTCTTCTATCGTTGCGAGTAATGCGTTGAGTATGGTTCGGTTGTATCGCTCGATCTGTCCGTCGTGGCGTTTTAAATTTTATTTAACATGCGTTATCGATCTACTTTTCGTAAACTCATCAAATGCCTTCGAAGTAAATGATGTTCCCTGGTCTGTGAATAAACGTCTTGGTGTTCCGAACATTAAAAACGTTTCTGTCAAAAAATGTATTACTGGTTAAGTTTGCTTATTCGATAAGGCCTTTATTTGTTTAAACTTGGTGAAAGAGTCAACAAGTACGATGACATAAGCATTACCCTTAATGGATTTGATAAACGGGCCCAAATGTATCAAATGGTACCTCTTTTTTTCGATAGGATACAATTCTCCTCTAGGTTGTGTAGTTTTCTTTGCCTAGGCGCACTCCACACATACCTTAATGTATTTTCTTACAAACTGGGTGATTCGTGGGAGCCAGTATCTTTCCTGAATATGTTTTATGGTTTTCTGATCCGAGAAATGTCCGAGTTAATCATGACTATACCTTAAAACTCGATTTCGAACCCCTTTTGGAAGAAATAGCTTGATCTGATTGTTGACCTTACGATATACTCTTCCTTCTTGAAGGTCATAGTCCGTATGAACTTGTTGTTCTATTTCATTCTCCGGTTTTTTGTTTAGGACGGTTGATATTTTGGCTATTTCTTCATCTTGCAATTGCAAAGAATAGATCCAATTCTCGTCCGAAATATGAACTTGGAGTACATTCATTTCCACGACATCCGTTTCCTTTGCTGGCTCACTAGATGCATATTTGTCCCTTCTCCCTGCATCAATATACCAGCTAGTCGCTTGCTGCTTGCATCTGTATGCAACTCATGTTGTGCCCGGGGGTTAAAGAGTGCCAACACTGGTTGATTGATAAGAGATCGTTTCAGCTGTTCGAAAGACTTTTGTTGCTCCCTTCCCCAGGCAAATGTATGTAATGTATGTAAGTATGCTCATACAAATGTAACAAAATCGTGTTTTGGTTTGCATCATTTCGATTTGCGTCGCGACTTTCTGGCCCCAATTAGCGACGCAAACCGGGGTATTGGTGTATTCTCAACAATCATCTAACAACCCAAAGACCACTCTACACACACCAATGATATTACCAACACTACCCGAAGTTTCGACAATTACTACATTTCTACATTTATTGATGATTAAACAAAACAAAACGTAGAGAAATGTATCAATTTAGGTCTCAACAATCATCTATATAGTCAATACAGTACCAATATTTATATATACTCTGTGTGTGGTTTCTCACATTTCGTTTCAGCCCTCTCCAACTCTTCCCCAGCTGACGGGACTCCTTAGCTACTGTTCTGCGTTATTTACTTCTCGGAGGACTCACTGTTCTACCGTCTTGGGTTAGCGGGTTAAACTGCATCGCCTGTTTTGCTATGGATCTGTCGCCTTATCGAAGGGTATGACCAATGGCGTGCCACGTCCCTGAATAATCGCGCCTATAGGTTCCTGGCCCGTTCCCTGATGGAGTTGTTCGTTTGAGATACGGTTCTCCCATGAAATCCTTAGTATGTTTCGTAAGAGCTATCTCCACCCGAAATAACTGCCATAGCCAATAAGCGTATCAGAATACTGTCCGAAATCTCAACAATCGCATAAAATGTCTATGTGCAATCTATATTTACTAAAAACCTAATTAGCCTAGACGAATACATTAAAGCTAGAAAACAGTTATGTTACTCGTTGCATCAAGGTTCGTCTCGTTACTACATATTACCTATTAGTTGTAACTCGTCGCAACTATTACGTATTAGTCAACGTACAACTTTCCTATGGAGACATCTCTAGTTGCCGTTTCCTTTTCATTTCAGCTATACACACATCGATCACCACCTCCAGCACTATGTACTTACTGTTAGTCGTTAGGAAGTGCGGCCTAATTTGCAATAGAAAATACAATTATTATATCTTCCAAGGAGAAAGCACGCGTTGAGAGCATGACAGGAGAAGTTTTCATTCAAATTCATTTCATTTTCAATTTGTATGCGCAAGTATAAATATTGGATATATCTAAAATAGTACCTAGCTTATATGCCATTCCATCGTTTTGCAATATGCTTGACTCAACTGCTTCTTCTTATAGCTAATTTGTATTGTTATTTGCATTGTAATTTGTATTGCTCTTGTACACCAAACGAAATAGCTTTAGAATGAATTTAGATTAAAATATATTCGATCTATCGAGAACCTCATTGATATAACACCATCATAAAGCCTATTGCACAGCATATTGCATTTGTCCATCCGCATTCCTTTTGCTGATTGTACGTACATACATATGTCCCTAATATCTCCTAAAATTTTCATTGTGTACTAATACTCTAACAACAGAATTTTTTGAAGTCATATTCTTAAATTGAAACAAAATTTCTCAGATAAATTGACAACATAATTTTAATTTCAAAATAATATATGTACATACGTATTTAGTTCGTTTGAAAGGATTGTCATTTTCAGCTAACAAATAAAAAATCGATACAGAAAATTAGAACGCTACATGTGTCGTTCTCTTCGTTCATTCAAATACATTGTTTGTTTGGACTAGTACAAGTAAATATTGCTTGATACGCTAAACGCGAAATAGTTTCCACTCCCACCTGATAACTCGCCTTCACATTGTTTCCTGAAGCAATCGCCGACAGGGAAGAAGTCCCAGCTCCTTTGCTGGTACATATTCCAGACATACGTTTCTTGACCAGTGTATTCAGTATCTGGTTTATTTATAAGATGCATCAAAAAGAACATATAGTTCGCTAAATTATGTTCTTTTTGAACATGGGTGTCAAAGCCATGTGGCACAATATCGAAATAATCTTTTCCAACACCGCATATAAAGCAATTAGATTCCATATTTTCTTTGACCGATTCCAATTGGTCTCGAAGCTCTCCAAAAGCATCAATGATTAAGCCTTGAATTATAGCCAGCAGTATTACAATGACAAAAAAGAAGAAAGTAATATCAAATATAATGCGGTAAACTTCATAATCGTCTCCGTCCGGATCTCCAATTTCATCACCGATTCCACCACCCGCATGTGCGCCTTTATATAGATGGAATACGAAACATGTGAGCATATCGTGACATTTTTTATCAATTTCTTCATCATGAGTATAGAATTTGCGGAAATAGTTGAAAGCAATTACAATGATATATATCGATTATAGTTAAAATCATCACTGTAAGCACTAACTTTTTTCTATTGTGTGTAACTGACTGTAATATAGTACGCAACGTTTTAAAGCCTACAGCAACGTCCAATAAATGAGCAGCGAAAAAAAAGTTATTGAAGTTTCCAAGAATGGAAAATGTGAAATACCATAATGAGTATAGCAAGGCGTTGTCTGTTATAGTAACACCAGCTTTCGCAACTTGATATCTCCAGACAATATTAAGGACATACTTTACGAATCCACCGCCTTGATTTTCTTGAGCTGTAAATGCGCTTTTTTGTATTCCAAGTAAATTTTATATAGAATCAAAATCATGTTTCACTGTACTTTCGTCTTACTTTCTTCTTCACAAATTTGTCCCAATAGTTAACTGGAAATGATTTGGTTGATATCACTAACTTATCCCAATGTGATTTAAGATGGTCGTCTTCTGGTTGCTCTGCAATAAAAATACCATTAAATTCCAACTGTCCTGCGATTTCCTTTTCTCTTTTGATATGCCTGTATCTACCACTAACATCACAGAGCACATGCCATGTCTGTTATTTCTGCAATTATAGCCAGAGGCCTTAACATAGTACTAAAGACATCTACACAGATACCCGTACCTTCCCCAAGCATCACTGAACATACCATTTCGCTGTCTGTATTATCACCAATCGTTAATCAACCAAATGTCCCACTTTACACATAACCTGACATCCCCATACGTGCCTGTATTCACCAATGTAGATTATAACAGGACTTAGTATTAAAGAAATATTAAGACTTATTTATTAGATCGGCTGCCCATATGGCGGAGTAAGGTTTCTGTGTTCGTGGCGCGTACGGCATATCCGTTAACTGGTATCTGTCATGAGGTAGGACAGTCGTTATGATGTAAAGACACTTATATCTTGGCTCTAATTTACGATATGTACGGTGCTGCTAGGACTGTCATTCAAAATCAGCACAAGGTCTCCTTTGTTGTACCTTTTGGCGCTTCGATGCTTTAGGTCGTGTTGTTCCTAATGCTTACGTTGTGCTTGAGTTATTCTAAGTGCCCCTTCTCTGCGTATCTGGTCAAGATATTGTCGTTTTTGGGTAAGCTGTACGCCTGCTGCTAATGCGTCTTGTAGTCGATCTCTTGGAATGTATCCCAACATCATTTAGTGTGCAGTCCTTCCAATGGCTTCATTATAGGTGTTGTTTATTCCCCATTGCACGATTTTAATTTTCTGGTCCTACTAAGTCTCGTCTTCTATCGTTGCGAGTAATGCGTTGAGTATGGTTCGGTTGTATCGCTCGATCTGTCCGTCGTGGCGTTTTAAATTTTATTTAACATGCGTTATCGATCTACTTTTCGTAAACTCATCAAATGCCTTCGAAGTAAATGATGTTCCCTGGTCTGTGAATAAACGTCTTGGTGTTCCGAACATTAAAAACGTTTCTGTCAAAAAATGTATTACTGGTTAAGTTTGCTTATTCGATAAGGCCTTTATTTGTTTAAACTTGGTGAAAGAGTCAACAAGTACGATGACATAAGCATTACCCTTAATGGATTTGATAAACGGGCCCAAATGTATCAAATGGTACCTCTTTTTTTCGATAGGATACAATTCTCCTCTAGGTTGTGTAGTTTTCTTTGCCTAGGCGCACTCCACACATACCTTAATGTATTTTCTTACAAACTGGGTGATTCGTGGGAGCCAGTATCTTTCCTGAATATGTTTTATGGTTTTCTGATCCGAGAAATGTCCGAGTTAATCATGACTATACCTTAAAACTCGATTTCGAACCCCTTTTGGAAGAAATAGCTTGATCTGATTGTTGACCTTACGATATACTCTTCCTTCTTGAAGGTCATAGTCCGTATGAACTTGTTGTTCTATTTCATTCTCCGGTTTTTTGTTTAGGACGGTTGATATTTTGGCTATTTCTTCATCTTGCAATTGCAAAGAATAGATCCAATTCTCGTCCGAAATATGAACTTGGAGTACATTCATTTCCACGACATCCGTTTCCTTTGCTGGCTCACTAGATGCATATTTGTCCCTTCTCCCTGCATCAATATACCAGCTAGTCGCTTGCTGCTTGCATCTGTATGCAACTCATGTTGTGCCCGGGGGTTAAAGAGTGCCAACACTGGTTGATTGATAAGAGATCGTTTCAGCTGTTCGAAAGACTTTTGTTGCTCCCTTCCCCAGGCAAATGTATGTAATGTATGTAAGTATGCTCATACAAATGTAACAAAATCGTGTTTTGGTTTGCATCATTTCGATTTGCGTCGCGACTTTCTGGCCCCAATTAGCGACGCAAACCGGGGTATTGGTGTATTCTCAACAATCATCTAACAACCCAAAGACCACTCTACACACACCAATGATATTACCAACACTACCCGAAGTTTCGACAATTACTACATTTCTACATTTATTGATGATTAAACAAAACAAAACGTAGAGAAATGTATCAATTTAGGTCTCAACAATCATCTATATAGTCAATACAGTACCAATATTTATATATACTCTGTGTGTGGTTTCTCACATTTCGTTTCAGCCCTCTCCAACTCTTCCCCAGCTGACGGGACTCCTTAGCTACTGTTCTGCGTTATTTACTTCTCGGAGGACTCACTGTTCTACCGTCTTGGGTTAGCGGGTTAAACTGCATCGCCTGTTTTGCTATGGATCTGTCGCCTTATCGAAGGGTATGACCAATGGCGTGCCACGTCCCTGAATAATCGCGCCTATAGGTTCCTGGCCCGTTCCCTGATGGAGTTGTTCGTTTGAGATACGGTTCTCCCATGAAATCCTTAGTATGTTTCGTAAGAGCTATCTCCACCCGAAATAACTGCCATAGCCAATAAGCGTATCAGAATACTGTCCGAAATCTCAACAATCGCATAAAATGTCTATGTGCAATCTATATTTACTAAAAACCTAATTAGCCTAGACGAATACATTAAAGCTAGAAAACAGTTATGTTACTCGTTGCATCAAGGTTCGTCTCGTTACTACATATTACCTATTAGTTGTAACTCGTCGCAACTATTACGTATTAGTCAACGTACAACTTTCCTATGGAGACATCTCTAGTTGCCGTTTCCTTTTCATTTCAGCTATACACACATCGATCACCACCTCCAGCACTATGTACTTACTGTTAGTCGCTAGGAAGTGCGGCCTAATTTGCAATAGAAAATACAATTATTATATCTTCCAAGGAGAAAGCACGCGTTGAGAGCATGACAGGAGAAGTTTTCATTCAAATTCATTTCATTTTCAATTTGTATGCGCAAGTATAAATATTGGATATATCTAAAATAGTACCTAGCTTATATGCCATTCCATCGTTTTGCAATATGCTTGACTCAACTGCTTCTTCTTATAGCTAATTTGTATTGTTATTTGCATTGTAATTTGTATTGCTCTTGTACACCAAACGAAATAGCTTTAGAATGAATTTAGATTAAAATATATTCGATCTATCGAGAACCTCATTGATATAACACCATCATAAAGCCTATTGCACAGCATATTGCATTTGTCCATCCGCATTCCTTTTGCTGATTGTACGTACATACATATGTCCCTAATATCTCCTAAAATTTTCATTGTGTACTAATACTCTAACAACAGAATTTTTTGAAGTCATATTCTTAAATTGAAACAAAATTTCTCAGATAAATTGACAACATAATTTTAATTTCAAAATAATATATGTACATACGTATTTATTTCGTTTGAAAGGATTGTCATTTTCAGCTAACAAATAAAAAATCGATACAGAAAATTAGAACGCTACATGTGTCGTTCTCTTCGTTCATTCAAATACATTGTTTGTTTGGACTAGTACAAGTAAATATTGCTTGATACGCTAAACGCGAAATAGTTTCCACTCCCACCTGATAACTCGCCTTCACATTGTTTCCTGAAGCAATCGCCGACAGGGAAGAAGTCCCAGCTCCTTTGCTGGTACATATTCCAGACATACGTTTCTTGACCAGTGTATTCAGTATCTGGTTTATTTATAAGATGCATCAAAAAGAACATATAGTTCGCTAAATTATGTTCTTTTTGAACATGGGTGTCAAAGCCATGTGGCACAATATCGAAATAATCTTTTCCAACACCGCATATAAAGCAATTAGATTCCATATTTTCTTTGACCGATTCCAATTGGTCTCGAAGCTCTCCAAAAGCATCAATGATTAAGCCTTGAATTATAGCCAGCAGTATTACAATGACAAAAAAGAAGAAAGTAATATCAAATATAATGCGGTAAACTTCATAATCGTCTCCGTCCGGATCTCCAATTTCATCACCGATTCCACCACCCGCATGTGCGCCTTTATATAGATGGAATACGAAACATGTGAGCATATCGTGACATTTTTTATCAATTTCTTCATCATGAGTATAGAATTTGCGGAAATAGTTGAAAGCAATTACAATGATATATATCGATTATAGTTAAAATCATCACTGTAAGCACTAACTTTTTTCTATTGTGTGTAACTGACTGTAATATAGTACGCAACGTTTTAAAGCCTACAGCAACGTCCAATAAATGAGCAGCGAAAAAAAAGTTATTGAAGTTTCCAAGAATGGAAAATGTGAAATACCATAATGAGTATAGCAAGGCGTTGTCTGTTATAGTAACACCAGCTTTCGCAACTTGATATCTCCAGACAATATTAAGGACATACTTTACGAATCCACCGCCTTGATTTTCTTGAGCTGTAAATGCGCTTTTTTGTATTCCAAGTAAATTTTATATAGAATCAAAATCATGTTTCACTGTACTTTCGTCTTACTTTCTTCTTCACAAATTTGTCCCAATAGTTAACTGGAAATGATTTGGTTGATATCACTAACTTATCCCAATGTGATTTAAGATGGTCGTCTTCTGGTTGCTCTGCAATAAAAATACCATTAAATTCCAACTGTCCTGCGATTTCCTTTTCTCTTTTGATATGCCTGTATCTACCACTAACATCACAGAGCACATGCCATGTCTGTTATTTCTGCAATTATAGCCAGAGGCCTTAACATAGTACTAAAGACATCTACACAGATACCCGTACCTTCCCCAAGCATCACTGAACATACCATTTCGCTGTCTGTATTATCACCAATCGTTAATCAACCAAATGTCCCACTTTACACATAACCTGACATCCCCATACGTGCCTGTATTCACCAATGTAGATTATAACAGGACTTAGTATTAAAGAAATATTAAGACTTATTTATTCGATCGGCTGCCCATATGGCGGAGTAAGGTTTCTGTGTTCGTGGCGCGTACGGCATATCCGTTAACTGGTATCTGTCATGAGGTAGGACAGTCGTTATGATGTAAAGACACTTATATCTTGGCTCTAATTTACGATATGTACGGTGCTGCTAGGACTGTCATTCAAAATCAGCACAAGGTCTCCTTTGTTGTACCTTTTGGCGCTTCGATGCTTTAGGTCGTGTTGTTCCTAATGCTTACGTTGTGCTTGAGTTATTCTAAGTGCCCCTTCTCTGCGTATCTGGTCAAGATATTGTCGTTTTTGGGTAAGCTGTACGCCTGCTGCTAATGCGTCTTGTAGTCGATCTCTTGGAATGTATCCCAACATCATTTAGTGTGCAGTCCTTCCAATGGCTTCATTATAGGTGTTGTTTATTCCCCATTGCACGATTTTAATTTTCTGGTCCTACTAAGTCTCGTCTTCTATCGTTGCGAGTAATGCGTTGAGTATGGTTCGGTTGTATCGCTCGATCTGTCCGTCGTGGCGTTTTAAATTTTATTTAACATGCGTTATCGATCTACTTTTCGTAAACTCATCAAATGCCTTCGAAGTAAATGATGTTCCCTGGTCTGTGAATAAACGTCTTGGTGTTCCGAACATTAAAAACGTTTCTGTCAAAAAATGTATTACTGGTTAAGTTTGCTTATTCGATAAGGCCTTTATTTGTTTAAACTTGGTGAAAGAGTCAACAAGTACGATGACATAAGCATTACCCTTAATGGATTTGATAAACGGGCCCAAATGTATCAAATGGTACCTCTTTTTTTCGATAGGATACAATTCTCCTCTAGGTTGTGTAGTTTTCTTTGCCTAGGCGCACTCCACACATACCTTAATGTATTTTCTTACAAACTGGGTGATTCGTGGGAGCCAGTATCTTTCCTGAATATGTTTTATGGTTTTCTGATCCGAGAAATGTCCGAGTTAATCATGACTATACCTTAAAACTCGATTTCGAACCCCTTTTGGAAGAAATAGCTTGATCTGATTGTTGACCTTACGATATACTCTTCCTTCTTGAAGGTCATAGACCGTATGAACTTGTTGTTCTATTTCATTCTCCGGTTTTTTGTTTAGGACGGTTGATATTTTGGCTATTTCTTCATCTTGCAATTGCAAAGAATAGATCCAATTCTCGTCCGAAATATGAACTTGGAGTACATTCATTTCCACGACATCCGTTTCCTTTGCTGGCTCAATATAATAAAAGACCAATGGCGTGCCACGTCCCTGAATAATCGCGCCTATAGGTTCCTGGCCCGTTCCCTGATGGAGTTGTTCGTTTGAGATACGGTTCTCCCATGAAATCCTTAGTATGTTTCGTAAGAGCTATCTCCACCCGAAATAACTGCCATAGCCAATAAGCGTATCAGAATACTGTCCGAAATCTCAACAATCGCATAAAATGTCTATGTGCAATCTATATTTACTAAAAACCTAATTAGCCTAGACGAATACATTAAAGCTAGAAAACAGTTATGTTACTCGTTGCATCAAGGTTCGTCTCGTTACTACATATTACCTATTAGTTGTAACTCGTCGCAACTATTACGTATTAGTCAACGTACAACTTTCCTATGGAGACATCTCTAGTTGCCGTTTCCTTTTCATTTCAGCTATACACACATCGATCACCACCTCCAGCACTATGTACTTACTGTTAGTCGTTAGGAAGTGCGGCCTAATTTGCAATAGAAAATACAATTATTATATCTTCCAAGGAGAAAGCACGCGTTGAGAGCATGACAGGAGAAGTTTTCATTCAAATTCATTTCATTTTCAATTTGTATGCGCAAGTATAAATATTGGATATATCTAAAATAGTACCTAGCTTATATGCCATTCCATCGTTTTGCAATATGCTTGACTCAACTGCTTCTTCTTATAGCTAATTTGTATTGTTATTTGCATTGTAATTTGTATTGCTCTTGTACACCAAACGAAATAGCTTTAGAATGAATTTAGATTAAAATATATTCGATCTATCGAGAACCTCATTGATATAACACCATCATAAAGCCTATTGCACAGCATATTGCATTTGTCCATCCGCATTCCTTTTGCTGATTGTACGTACATACATATGTCCCTAATATCTCCTAAAATTTTCATTGTGTACTAATACTCTAACAACAGAATTTTTTGAAGTCATATTCTTAAATTGAAACAAAATTTCTCAGATAAATTGACAACATAATTTTAATTTCAAAATAATATATGTACATACGTATTTATTTCGTTTGAAAGGATTGTCATTTTCAGCTAACAAATAAAAAATCGATACAGAAAATTAGAACGCTACATGTGTCGTTCTCTTCGTTCATTCAAATACATTGTTTGTTTGGACTAGTACAAGTAAATATTGCTTGATACGCTAAACGCGAAATAGTTTCCACTCCCACCTGATAACTCGCCTTCACATTGTTTCCTGAAGCAATCGCCGACAGGGAAGAAGTCCCAGCTCCTTTGCTGGTACATATTCCAGACATACGTTTCTTGACCAGTGTATTCAGTATCTGGTTTATTTATAAGATGCATCAAAAAGAACATATAGTTCGCTAAATTATGTTCTTTTTGAACATGGGTGTCAAAGCCATGTGGCACAATATCGAAATAATCTTTTCCAACACCGCATATAAAGCAATTAGATTCCATATTTTCTTTGACCGATTCCAATTGGTCTCGAAGCTCTCCAAAAGCATCAATGATTAAGCCTTGAATTATAGCCAGCAGTATTACAATGACAAAAAAGAAGAAAGTAATATCAAATATAATGCGGTAAACTTCATAATCGTCTCCGTCCGGATCTCCAATTTCATCACCGATTCCACCACCCGCATGTGCGCCTTTATATAGATGGAATACGAAACATGTGAGCATATCGTGACATTTTTTATCAATTTCTTCATCATGAGTATAGAATTTGCGGAAATAGTTGAAAGCAATTACAATGATATATATCGATTATAGTTAAAATCATCACTGTAAGCACTAACTTTTTTCTATTGTGTGTAACTGACTGTAATATAGTACGCAACGTTTTAAAGCCTACAGCAACGTCCAATAAATGAGCAGCGAAAAAAAAGTTATTGAAGTTTCCAAGAATGGAAAATGTGAAATACCATAATGAGTATAGCAAGGCGTTGTCTGTTATAGTAACACCAGCTTTCGCAACTTGATATCTCCAGACAATATTAAGGACATACTTTACGAATCCACCGCCTTGATTTTCTTGAGCTGTAAATGCGCTTTTTTGTATTCCAAGTAAATTTTATATAGAATCAAAATCATGTTTCACTGTACTTTCGTCTTACTTTCTTCTTCACAAATTTGTCCCAATAGTTAACTGGAAATGATTTGGTTGATATCACTAACTTATCCCAATGTGATTTAAGATGGTCGTCTTCTGGTTGCTCTGCAATAAAAATACCATTAAATTCCAACTGTCCTGCGATTTCCTTTTCTCTTTTGATATGCCTGTATCTACCACTAACATCACAGAGCACATGCCATGTCTGTTATTTCTGCAATTATAGCCAGAGGCCTTAACATAGTACTAAAGACATCTACACAGATACCCGTACCTTCCCCAAGCATCACTGAACATACCATTTCACTGTCTGTATTATCACCAATCGTTAATCAACCAAATGTCCCACTTTACACATAACCTGACATCCCCATACGTGCCTGTATTCACCAATGTAGATTATAACAGGACTTAGTATTAAAGAAATATTAAGACTTATTTATTAGATCGGCTGCCCATATGGCGGAGTAAGGTTTCTGTGTTCGTGGCGCGTACGGCATATCCGTTAACTGGTATCTGTCATGAGGTAGGACAGTCGTTATGATGTAAAGACACTTATATCTTGGCTCTAATTTACGATATGTACGGTGCTGCTAGGACTGTCATTCAAAATCAGCACAAGGTCTCCTTTGTTGTACCTTTTGGCGCTTCGATGCTTTAGGTCGTGTTGTTCCTAATGCTTACGTTGTGCTTGAGTTATTCTAAGTGCCCCTTCTCTGCGTATCTGGTCAAGATATTGTCGTTTTTGGGTAAGCTGTACGCCTGCTGCTAATGCGTCTTGTAGTCGATCTCTTGGAATGTATCCCAACATCATTTAGTGTGCAGTCCTTCCAATGGCTTCATTATAGGTGTTGTTTATTCCCCATTGCACGATTTTAATTTTCTGGTCCTACTAAGTCTCGTCTTCTATCGTTGCGAGTAATGCGTTGAGTATGGTTCGGTTGTATCGCTCGATCTGTCCGTCGTGGCGTTTTAAATTTTATTTAACATGCGTTATCGATCTACTTTTCGTAAACTCATCAAATGCCTTCGAAGTAAATGATGTTCCCTGGTCTGTGAATAAACGTCTTGGTGTTCCGAACATTAAAAACGTTTCTGTCAAAAAATGTATTACTGGTTAAGTTTGCTTATTCGATAAGGCCTTTATTTGTTTAAACTTGGTGAAAGAGTCAACAAGTACGATGACATAAGCATTACCCTTAATGGATTTGATAAACGGGCCCAAATGTATCAAATGGTACCTCTTTTTTTCGATAGGATACAATTCTCCTCTAGGTTGTGTAGTTTTCTTTGCCTAGGCGCACTCCACACATACCTTAATGTATTTTCTTACAAACTGGGTGATTCGTGGGAGCCAGTATCTTTCCTGAATATGTTTTATGGTTTTCTGATCCGAGAAATGTCCGAGTTAATCATGACTATACCTTAAAACTCGATTTCGAACCCCTTTTGGAAGAAATAGCTTGATCTGATTGTTGACCTTACGATATACTCTTCCTTCTTGAAGGTCATAGTCCGTATGAACTTGTTGTTCTATTTCATTCTCCGGTTTTTTGTTTAGGACGGTTGATATTTTGGCTATTTCTTCATCTTGCAATTGCAAAGAATAGATCCAATTCTCGTCCGAAATATGAACTTGGAGTACATTCATTTCCACGACATCTGTTTCCTTTGCTGGCTCACTAGATGCATATTTGTCCCTTCTCCCTGCATCAATATACCAGCTAGTCGCTTGCTGCTTGCATCTGTATGCAACTCATGTTGTGCCCGGGGGTTAAAGAGTGCCAACACTGGTTGATTGATAAGAGATCGTTTCAGCTGTTCGAAAGACTTTTGTTGCTCCCTTCCCCAGGCAAATGTATGTAATGTATGTAAGTATGCTCATACAAATGTAACAAAATCGTGTTTTGGTTTGCATCATTTCGATTTGCGTCGCGACTTTCTGGCCCCAATTAGCGACGCAAACCGGGGTATTGGTGTATTCTCAACAATCATCTAACAACCCAAAGACCACTCTACACACACCAATGATATTACCAACACTACCCGAAGTTTCGACAATTACTACATTTCTACATTTATTGATGATTAAACAAAACAAAACGTAGAGAAATGTATCAATTTAGGTCTCAACAATCATCTATATAGTCAATACAGTACCAATATTTATATATACTCTGTGTGTGGTTTCTCATATTTCGTTTCAGCCCTCTCCAACTCTTCCCCAGCTGACGGGACTCCTTAGCTACTGTTCTGCGTTATTTACTTCTCGGAGGACTCACTGTTCTACCGTCTTGGGTTAGCGGGTTAAACTGCATCGCCTGTTTTGCTATGGATCTGTCGCCTTATCGAAGGGTATGACCAATGGCGTGCCACGTCCCTGAATAATCGCGCCTATAGGTTCCTGGCCCGTTCCCTGATGGAGTTGTTCGTTTGAGATACGGTTCTCCCATGAAATCCTTAGTATGTTTCGTAAGAGCTATCTCCACCCGAAATAACTGCCATAGCCAATAAGCGTATCAGAATACTGTCCGAAATCTCAACAATCGCATAAAATGTCTATGTGCAATCTATATTTACTAAAAACCTAATTAGCCTAGACGAATACATTAAAGCTAGAAAACAGTTATGTTACTCGTTGCATCAAGGTTCGTCTCGTTACTACATATTACCTATTAGTTGTAACTCGTCGCAACTATTACGTATTAGTCAACGTACAACTTTCCTATGGAGACATCTCTAGTTGCCGTTTCCTTTTCATTTCAGCTATACACACATCGATCACCACCTCCAGCACTATGTACTTACTGTTAGTCGTTAGGAAGTGCGGCCTAATTTGCAATAGAAAATACAATTATTATATCTTCCAAGGAGAAAGCACGCGTTGAGAGCATGACAGGAGAAGTTTTCATTCAAATTCATTTCATTTTCAATTTGTATGCGCAAGTATAAATATTGGATATATCTAAAATAGTACCTAGCTTATATGCCATTCCATCGTTTTGCAATATGCTTGACTCAACTGCTTCTTCTTATAGCTAATTTGTATTGTTATTTGCATTGTAATTTGTATTGCTCTTGTACACCAAACGAAATAGCTTTAGAATGAATTTAGATTAAAATATATTCGATCTATCGAGAACCTCATTGATATAACACCATCATAAAGCCTATTGCACAGCATATTGCATTTGTCCATCCGCATTCCTTTTGCTGATTGTACGTACATACATATGTCCCTAATATCTCCTAAAATTTTCATTGTGTACTAATACTCTAACAACAGAATTTTTTGAAGTCATATTCTTAAATTGAAACAAAATTTCTCAGATAAATTGACAACATAATTTTAATTTCAAAATAATATATGTACATACGTATTTATTTCGTTTGAAAGGATTGTCATTTTCAGCTAACAAATAAAAAATCGATACAGAAAATTAGAACGCTACATGTGTCGTTCTCTTCGTTCATTCAAATACATTGTTTGTTTGGACTAGTACAAGTAAATATTGCTTGATACGCTAAACGCGAAATAGTTTCCACTCCCACCTGATAACTCGCCTTCACATTGTTTCCTGAAGCAATCGCCGACAGGGAAGAAGTCCCAGCTCCTTTGCTGGTACATATTCCAGACATACGTTTCTTGACCAGTGTATTCAGTATCTGGTTTATTTATAAGATGCATCAAAAAGAACATATAGTTCGCTAAATTATGTTCTTTTTGAACATGGGTGTCAAAGCCATGTGGCACAATATCGAAATAATCTTTTCCAACACCGCATATAAAGCAATTAGATTCCATATTTTCTTTGACCGATTCCAATTGGTCTCGAAGCTCTCCAAAAGCATCAATGATTAAGCCTTGAATTATAGCCAGCAGTATTACAATGACAAAAAAGAAGAAAGTAATATCAAATATAATGCGGTAAACTTCATAATCGTCTCCGTCCGGATCTCCAATTTCATCACCGATTCCACCACCCGCATGTGCGCCTTTATATAGATGGAATACGAAACATGTGAGCATATCGTGACATTTTTTATCAATTTCTTCATCATGAGTATAGAATTTGCGGAAATAGTTGAAAGCAATTACAATGATATATATCGATTATAGTTAAAATCATCACTGTAAGCACTAACTTTTTTCTATTGTGTGTAACTGACTGTAATATAGTACGCAACGTTTTAAAGCCTACAGCAACGTCCAATAAATGAGCAGCGAAAAAAAAGTTATTGAAGTTTCCAAGAATGGAAAATGTGAAATACCATAATGAGTATAGCAAGGCGTTGTCTGTTATAGTAACACCAGCTTTCGCAACTTGATATCTCCAGACAATATTAAGGACATACTTTACGAATCCACCGCCTTGATTTTCTTGAGCTGTAAATGCGCTTTTTTGTATTCCAAGTAAATTTTATATAGAATCAAAATCATGTTTCACTGTACTTTCGTCTTACTTTCTTCTTCACAAATTTGTCCCAATAGTTAACTGGAAATGATTTGGTTGATATCACTAACTTATCCCAATGTGATTTAAGATGGTCGTCTTCTGGTTGCTCTGCAATAAAAATACCATTAAATTCCAACTGTCCTGCGATTTCCTTTTCTCTTTTGATATGCCTGTATCTACCACTAACATCACAGAGCACATGCCATGTCTGTTATTTCTGCAATTATAGCCAGAGGCCTTAACATAGTACTAAAGACATCTACACAGATACCCGTACCTTCCCCAAGCATCACTGAACATACCATTTCACTGTCTGTATTATCACCAATCGTTAATCAACCAAATGTCCCACTTTACACATAACCTGACATCCCCATACGTGCCTGTATTCACCAATGTAGATTATAACAGGACTTAGTATTAAAGAAATATTAAGACTTATTTATTAGATCGGCTGCCCATATGGCGGAGTAAGGTTTCTGTGTTCGTGGCGCGTACGGCATATCCGTTAACTGGTATCTGTCATGAGGTAGGACAGTCGTTATGATGTAAAGACACTTATATCTTGGCTCTAATTTACGATATGTACGGTGCTGCTAGGACTGTCATTCAAAATCAGCACAAGGTCTCCTTTGTTGTACCTTTTGGCGCTTCGATGCTTTAGGTCGTGTTGTTCCTAATGCTTACGTTGTGCTTGAGTTATTCTAAGTGCCCCTTCTCTGCGTATCTGGTCAAGATATTGTCGTTTTTGGGTAAGCTGTACGCCTGCTGCTAATGCGTCTTGTAGTCGATCTCTTGGAATGTATCCCAACATCATTTAGTGTGCAGTCCTTCCAATGGTTTCATTATAGGTGTTGTTTATTCCCCATTGCACGATTTTAATTTTCTGGTCCTACTAAGTCTCGTCTTCTATCGTTGCGAGTAATGCGTTGAGTATGGTTCGGTTGTATCGCTCGATCTGTCCGTCGTGGCGTTTTAAATTTTATTTAACATGCGTTATCGATCTACTTTTCGTAAACTCATCAAATGCCTTCGAAGTAAATGATGTTCCCTGGTCTGTGAATAAACGTCTTGGTGTTCCGAACATTAAAAACGTTTCTGTCAAAAAATGTATTACTGGTTAAGTTTGCTTATTCGATAAGGCCTTTATTTGTTTAAACTTGGTGAAAGAGTCAACAAGTACGATGACATAAGCATTACCCTTAATGGATTTGATAAACGGGCCCAAATGTATCAAATGGTACCTCTTTTTTTCGATAGGATACAATTCTCCTCTAGGTTGTGTAGTTTTCTTTGCCTAGGCGCACTCCACACATACCTTAATGTATTTTCTTACAAACTGGGTGATTCGTGGGAGCCAGTATCTTTCCTGAATATGTTTTATGGTTTTCTGATCCGAGAAATGTCCGAGTTAATCATGACTATACCTTAAAACTCGATTTCGAACCCCTTTTGGAAGAAATAGCTTGATCTGATTGTTGACCTTACGATATACTCTTCCTTCTTGAAGGTCATAGTCCGTATGAACTTGTTGTTCTATTTCATTCTCCGGTTTTTTGTTTAGGACGGTTGATATTTTGGCTATTTCTTCATCTTGCAATTGCAAAGAATAGATCCAATTCTCGTCCGAAATATGAACTTGGAGTACATTCATTTCCACGACATCCGTTTCCTTTGCTGGCTCACTAGATGCATATTTGTCCCTTCTCCCTGCATCAATATACCAGCTAGTCGCTTGCTGCTTGCATCTGTATGCAACTCATGTTGTGCCCGGGGGTTAAAGAGTGCCAACACTGGTTGATTGATAAGAGATCGTTTCAGCTGTTCGAAAGACTTTTGTTGCTCCCTTCCCCAGGCAAATGTATGTAATGTATGTAAGTATGCTCATACAAATGTAACAAAATCGTGTTTTGGTTTGCATCATTTCGATTTGCGTCGCGACTTTCTGGCCCCAATTAGCGACGCAAACCGGGGTATTGGTGTATTCTCAACAATCATCTAACAACCCAAAGACCACTCTACACACACCAATGATATTACCAACACTACCCGAAGTTTCGACAATTACTACATTTCTACATTTATTGATGATTAAACAAAACAAAACGTAGAGAAATGTATCAATTTAGGTCTCAACAATCATCTATATAGTCAATACAGTACCAATATTTATATATACTCTGTGTGTGGTTTCTCACATTTCGTTTCAGCCCTCTCCAACTCTTCCCCAGCTGACGGGACTCCTTAGCTACTGTTCTGCGTTATTTACTTCTCGGAGGACTCACTGTTCTACCGTCTTGGGTTAGCGGGTTAAACTGCATCGCCTGTTTTGCTATGGATCTGTCGCCTTATCGAAGGGTATGACCAATGGCGTGCCACGTCCCTGAATAATCGCGCCTATAGGTTCCTGGCCCGTTCCCTGATGGAGTTGTTCGTTTGAGATACGGTTCTCCCATGAAATCCTTAGTATGTTTCGTAAGAGCTATCTCCACCCGAAATAACTGCCATAGCCAATAAGCGTATCAGAATACTGTCCGAAATCTCAACAATCGCATAAAATGTCTATGTGCAATCTATATTTACTAAAAACCTAATTAGCCTAGACGAATACATTAAAGCTAGAAAACAGTTATGTTACTCGTTGCATCAAGGTTCGTCTCGTTACTACATATTACCTATTAGTTGTAACTCGTCGCAACTATTACGTATTAGTCAACGTACAACTTTCCTATGGAGACATCTCTAGTTGCCGTTTCCTTTTCATTTCAGCTATACACACATCGATCACCACCTCCAGCACTATGTACTTACTGTTAGTCGTTAGGAAGTGCGGCCTAATTTGCAATAGAAAATACAATTATTATATCTTCCAAGGAGAAAGCACGCGTTGAGAGCATGACAGGAGAAGTTTTCATTCAAATTCATTTCATTTTCAATTTGTATGCGCAAGTATAAATATTGGATATATCTAAAATAGTACCTAGCTTATATGCCATTCCATCGTTTTGCAATATGCTTGACTCAACTGCTTCTTCTTATAGCTAATTTGTATTGTTATTTGCATTGTAATTTGTATTGCTCTTGTACACCAAACGAAATAGCTTTAGAATGAATTTAGATTAAAATATATTCGATCTATCGAGAACCTCATTGATATAACACCATCATAAAGCCTATTGCACAGCATATTGCATTTGTCCATCCGCATTCCTTTTGCTGATTGTACGTACATACATATGTCCCTAATATCTCCTAAAATTTTCATTGTGTACTAATACTCTAACAACAGAATTTTTTGAAGTCATATTCTTAAATTGAAACAAAATTTCTCAGATAAATTGACAACATAATTTTAATTTCAAAATAATATATGTACATACGTATTTATTTCGTTTGAAAGGATTGTCATTTTCAGCTAACAAATAAAAAATCGATACAGAAAATTAGAACGCTACATGTGTCGTTCTCTTCGTTCATTCAAATACATTGTTTGTTTGGACTAGTACAAGTAAATATTGCTTGATACGCTAAACGCGAAATAGTTTCCACTCCCACCTGATAACTCGCCTTCACATTGTTTCCTGAAGCAATCGCCGACAGGGAAGAAGTCCCAGCTCCTTTGCTGGTACATATTCCAGACATACGTTTCTTGACCAGTGTATTCAGTATCTGGTTTATTTATAAGATGCATCAAAAAGAACATATAGTTCGCTAAATTATGTTCTTTTTGAACATGGGTGTCAAAGCCATGTGGCACAATATCGAAATAATCTTTTCCAACACCGCATATAAAGCAATTAGATTCCATATTTTCTTTGACCGATTCCAATTGGTCTCGAAGCTCTCCAAAAGCATCAATGATTAAGCCTTGAATTATAGCCAGCAGTATTCCAATGACAAAAAAGAAGAAAGTAATATCAAATATAATGCGGTAAACTTCATAATCGTCTCCGTCCGGATCTCCAATTTCATCACCGATTCCACCACCCGCATGTGCGCCTTTATATAGATGGAATACGAAACATGTGAGCATATCGTGACATTTTTTATCAATTTCTTCATCATGAGTATAGAATTTGCGGAAATAGTTGAAAGCAATTACAATGATATATATCGATTATAGTTAAAATCATCACTGTAAGCACTAACTTTTTTCTATTGTGTGTAACTGACTGTAATATAGTACGCAACGTTTTAAAGCCTACAGCAACGTCCAATAAATGAGCAGCGAAAAAAAAGTTATTGAAGTTTCCAAGAATGGAAAATGTGAAATACCATAATGAGTATAGCAAGGCGTTGTCTGTTATAGTAACACCAGCTTTCGCAACTTGATATCTCCAGACAATATTAAGGACATACTTTACGAATCCACCGCCTTGATTTTCTTGAGCTGTAAATGCGCTTTTTTGTATTCCAAGTAAATTTTATATAGAATCAAAATCATGTTTCACTGTACTTTCGTCTTACTTTCTTCTTCACAAATTTGTCCCAATAGTTAACTGGAAATGATTTGGTTGATATCACTAACTTATCCCAATGTGATTTAAGATGGTCGTCTTCTGGTTGCTCTGCAATAAAAATACCATTAAATTCCAACTGTCCTGCGATTTCCTTTTCTCTTTTGATATGCCTGTATCTACCACTAACATCACAGAGCACATGCCATGTCTGTTATTTCTGCAATTATAGCCAGAGGCCTTAACATAGTACTAAAGACATCTACACAGATACCCGTACCTTCCCCAAGCATCACTGAACATACCATTTCACTGTCTGTATTATCACCAATCGTTAATCAACCAAATGTCCCACTTTACACATAACCTGACATCCCCATACGTGCCTGTATTCACCAATGTAGATTATAACAGGACTTAGTATTAAAGAAATATTAAGACTTATTTATTAGATCGGCTGCCCATATGGCGGAGTAAGGTTTCTGTGTTCGTGGCGCGTACGGCATATCCGTTAACTGGTATCTGTCATGAGGTAGGACAGTCGTTATGATGTAAAGACACTTATATCTTGGCTCTAATTTACGATATGTACGGTGCTGCTAGGACTGTCATTCAAAATCAGCACAAGGTCTCCTTTGTTGTACCTTTTGGCGCTTCGATGCTTTAGGTCGTGTTGTTCCTAATGCTTACGTTGTGCTTGAGTTATTCTAAGTGCCCCTTCTCTGCGTATCTGGTCAAGATATTGTCGTTTTTGGGTAAGCTGTACGCCTGCTGCTAATGCGTCTTGTAGTCGATCTCTTGGAATGTATCCCAACATCATTTAGTGTGCAGTCCTTCCAATGGCTTCATTATAGGTGTTGTTTATTCCCCATTGCACGATTTTAATTTTCTGGTCCTACTAAGTCTCGTCTTCTATCGTTGCGAGTAATGCGTTGAGTATGGTTCGGTTGTATCGCTCGATCTGTCCGTCGTGGCGTTTTAAATTTTATTTAACATGCGTTATCGATCTACTTTTCGTAAACTCATCAAATGCCTTCGAAGTAAATGATGTTCCCTGGTCTGTGAATAAACGTCTTGGTGTTCCGAACATTAAAAACGTTTCTGTCAAAAAATGTATTACTGGTTAAGTTTGCTTATTCGATAAGGCCTTTATTTGTTTAAACTTGGTGAAAGAGTCAACAAGTACGATGACATAAGCATTACCCTTAATGGATTTGATAAACGGGCCCAAATGTATCAAATGGTACCTCTTTTTTTCGATAGGATACAATTCTCCTCTAGGTTGTGTAGTTTTCTTTGCCTAGGCGCACTCCACACATACCTTAATGTATTTTCTTACAAACTGGGTGATTCGTGGGAGCCAGTATCTTTCCTGAATATGTTTTATGGTTTTCTGATCCGAGAAATGTCCGAGTTAATCATGACTATACCTTAAAACTCGATTTCGAACCCCTTTTGGAAGAAATAGCTTGATCTGATTGTTGACCTTACGATATACTCTTCCTTCTTGAAGGTCATAGTCCGTATGAACTTGTTGTTCTATTTCATTCTCCGGTTTTTTGTTTAGGACGGTTGATATTTTGGCTATTTCTTCATCTTGCAATTGCAAAGAATAGATCCAATTCTCGTCCGAAATATGAACTTGGAGTACATTCATTTCCACGACATCCGTTTCCTTTGCTGGCTCACTAGATGCATATTTGTCCCTTCTCCCTGCATCAATATACCAGCTAGTCGCTTGCTGCTTGCATCTGTATGCAACTCATGTTGTGCCCGGGGGTTAAAGAGTGCCAACACTGGTTGATTGATAAGAGATCGTTTCAGCTGTTCGAAAGACTTTTGTTGCTCCCTTCCCCAGGCAAATGTATGTAATGTATGTAAGTATGCTCATACAAATGTAACAAAATCGTGTTTTGGTTTGCATCATTTCGATTTGCGTCGCGACTTTCTGGCCCCAATTAGCGACGCAAACCGGGGTATTGGTGTATTCTCAACAATCATCTAACAACCCAAAGACCACTCTACACACACCAATGATATTACCAACACTACCCGAAGTTTCGACAATTACTACATTTCTACATTTATTGATGATTAAACAAAACAAAACGTAGAGAAATGTATCAATTTAGGTCTCAACAATCATCTATATAGTCAATACAGTACCAATATTTATATATACTCTGTGTGTGGTTTCTCACATTTCGTTTCAGCCCTCTCCAACTCTTCCCCAGCTGACGGGACTCCTTAGCTACTGTTCTGCGTTATTTACTTCTCGGAGGACTCACTGTTCTACCGTCTTGGGTTAGCGGGTTAAACTGCATCGCCTGTTTTGCTATGGATCTGTCGCCTTATCGAAGGGTATGACCAATGGCGTGCCACGTCCCTGAATAATCGCGCCTATAGGTTCCTGGCCCGTTCCCTGATGGAGTTGTTCGTTTGAGATACGGTTCTCCCATGAAATCCTTAGTATGTTTCGTAAGAGCTATCTCCACCCGAAATAACTGCCATAGCCAATAAGCGTATCAGAATACTGTCCGAAATCTCAACAATCGCATAAAATGTCTATGTGCAATCTATATTTACTAAAAACCTAATTAGCCTAGACGAATACATTAAAGCTAGAAAACAGTTATGTTACTCGTTGCATCAAGGTTCGTCTCGTTACTACATATTACCTATTAGTTGTAACTCGTCGCAACTATTACGTATTAGTCAACGTACAACTTTCCTATGGAGACATCTCTAGTTGCCGTTTCCTTTTCATTTCAGCTATACACACATCGATCACCACCTCCAGCACTATGTACTTACTGTTAGTCGTTAGGAAGTGCGGCCTAATTTGCAATAGAAAATACAATTATTATATCTTCCAAGGAGAAAGCACGCGTTGAGAGCATGACAGGAGAAGTTTTCATTCAAATTCATTTCATTTTCAATTTGTATGCGCAAGTATAAATATTGGATATATCTAAAATAGTACCTAGCTTATATGCCATTCCATCGTTTTGCAATATGCTTGACTCAACTGCTTCTTCTTATAGCTAATTTGTATTGTTATTTGCATTGTAATTTGTATTGCTCTTGTACACCAAACGAAATAGCTTTAGAATGAATTTAGATTAAAATATATTCGATCTATCGAGAACCTCATTGATATAACACCATCATAAAGCCTATTGCACAGCATATTGCATTTGTCCATCCGCATTCCTTTTGCTGATTGTACGTACATACATATGTCCCTAATATCTCCTAAAATTTTCATTGTGTACTAATACTCTAACAACAGAATTTTTTGAAGTCATATTCTTAAATTGAAACAAAATTTCTCAGATAAATTGACAACATAATTTTAATTTCAAAATAATATATGTACATACGTATTTATTTCGTTTGAAAGGATTGTCATTTTCAGCTAACAAATAAAAAATCGATACAGAAAATTAGAACGCTACATGTGTCGTTCTCTTCGTTCATTCAAATACATTGTTTGTTTGGACTAGTACAAGTAAATATTGCTTGATACGCTAAACGCGAAATAGTTTCCACTCCCACCTGATAACTCGCCTTCACATTGTTTCCTGAAGCAATCGCCGACAGGGAAGAAGTCCCAGCTCCTTTGCTGGTACATATTCCAGACATACGTTTCTTGACCAGTGTATTCAGTATCTGGTTTATTTATAAGATGCATCAAAAAGAACATATAGTTCGCTAAATTATGTTCTTTTTGAACATGGGTGTCAAAGCCATGTGGCACAATATCGAAATAATCTTTTCCAACATCGCATATAAAGCAATTAGATTCCATATTTTCTTTGACCGATTCCAATTGGTCTCGAAGCTCTCCAAAAGCATCAATGATTAAGCCTTGAATTATAGCCAGCAGTATTACAATGACAAAAAAGAAGAAAGTAATATCAAATATAATGCGGTAAACTTCATAATCGTCTCCGTCCGGATCTCCAATTTCATCACCGATTCCACCACCCGCATGTGCGCCTTTATATAGATGGAATACGAAACATGTGAGCATATCGTGACATTTTTTATCAATTTCTTCATCATGAGTATAGAATTTGCGGAAATAGTTGAAAGCAATTACAATGATATATATCGATTATAGTTAAAATCATCACTGTAAGCACTAACTTTTTTCTATTGTGTGTAACTGACTGTAATATAGTACGCAACGTTTTAAAGCCTACAGCAACGTCCAATAAATGAGCAGCGAAAAAAAAGTTATTGAAGTTTCCAAGAATGGAAAATGTGAAATACCATAATGAGTATAGCAAGGCGTTGTCTGTTATAGTAACACCAGCTTTCGCAACTTGATATCTCCAGACAATATTAAGGACATACTTTACGAATCCACCGCCTTGATTTTCTTGAGCTGTAAATGCGCTTTTTTGTATTCCAAGTAAATTTTATATAGAATCAAAATCATGTTTCACTGTACTTTCGTCTTACTTTCTTCTTCACAAATTTGTCCCAATAGTTAACTGGAAATGATTTGGTTGATATCACTAACTTATCCCAATGTGATTTAAGATGGTCGTCTTCTGGTTGCTCTGCAATAAAAATACCATTAAATTCCAACTGTCCTGCGATTTCCTTTTCTCTTTTGATATGCCTGTATCTACCACTAACATCACAGAGCACATGCCATGTCTGTTATTTCTGCAATTATAGCCAGAGGCCTTAACATAGTACTAAAGACATCTACACAGATACCCGTACCTTCCCCAAGCATCACTGAACATACCATTTCACTGTCTGTATTATCACCAATCGTTAATCAACCAAATGTCCCACTTTACACATAACCTGACATCCCCATACGTGCCTGTATTCACCAATGTAGATTATAACAGGACTTAGTATTAAAGAAATATTAAGACTTATTTATTAGATCGGCTGCCCATATGGCGGAGTAAGGTTTCTGTGTTCGTGGCGCGTACGGCATATCCGTTAACTGGTATCTGTCATGAGGTAGGACAGTCGTTATGATGTAAAGACACTTATATCTTGGCTCTAATTTACGATATGTACGGTGCTGCTAGGACTGTCATTCAAAATCAGCACAAGGTCTCCTTTGTTGTACCTTTTGGCGCTTCGATGCTTTAGGTCGTGTTGTTCCTAATGCTTACGTTGTGCTTGAGTTATTCTAAGTGCCCCTTCTCTGCGTATCTGGTCAAGATATTGTCGTTTTTGGGTAAGCTGTACGCCTGCTGCTAATGCGTCTTGTAGTCGATCTCTTGGAATGTATCCCAACATCATTTAGTGTGCAGTCCTTCCAATGGCTTCATTATAGGTGTTGTTTATTCCCCATTGCACGATTTTAATTTTCTGGTCCTACTAAGTCTCGTCTTCTATCGTTGCGAGTAATGCGTTGAGTATGGTTCGGTTGTATCGCTCGATCTGTCCGTCGTGGCGTTTTAAATTTTATTTAACATGCGTTATCGATCTACTTTTCGTAAACTCATCAAATGCCTTCGAAGTAAATGATGTTCCCTGGTCTGTGAATAAACGTCTTGGTGTTCCGAACATTAAAAACGTTTCTGTCAAAAAATGTATTACTGGTTAAGTTTGCTTATTCGATAAGGCCTTTATTTGTTTAAACTTGGTGAAAGAGTCAACAAGTACGATGACATAAGCATTACCCTTAATGGATTTGATAAACGGGCCCAAATGTATCAAATGGTACCTCTTTTTTTCGATAGGATACAATTCTCCTCTAGGTTGTGTAGTTTTCTTTGCCTAGGCGCACTCCACACATACCTTAATGTATTTTCTTACAAACTGGGTGATTCGTGGGAGCCAGTATCTTTCCTGAATATGTTTTATGGTTTTCTGATCCGAGAAATGTCCGAGTTAATCATGACTATACCTTAAAACTCGATTTCGAACCCCTTTTGGAAGAAATAGCTTGATCTGATTGTTGACCTTACGATATACTCTTCCTTCTTGAAGGTCATAGACCGTATGAACTTGTTGTTCTATTTCATTCTCCGGTTTTTTGTTTAGGACGGTTGATATTTTGGCTATTTCTTCATCTTGCAATTGCAAAGAATAGATCCAATTCTCGTCCGAAATATGAACTTGGAGTACATTCATTTCCACGACATCCGTTTCCTTTGCTGGCTCACTAGATGCATATTTGTCCCTTCTCCCTGCATCAATATACCAGCTAGTCGCTTGCTGCTTGCATCTGTATGCAACTCATGTTGTGCCCGGGGGTTAAAGAGTGCCAACACTGGTTGATTGATAAGAGATCGTTTCAGCTGTTCGAAAGACTTTTGTTGCTCCCTTCCCCAGGCAAATGTATGTAATGTATGTAAGTATGCTCATACAAATGTAACAAAATCGTGTTTTGGTTTGCATCATTTCGATTTGCGTCGCGACTTTCTGGCCCCAATTAGCGACGCAAACCGGGGTATTGGTGTATTCTCAACAATCATCTAACAACCCAAAGACCACTCTACACACACCAATGATATTACCAACACTACCCGAAGTTTCGACAATTACTACATTTCTACATTTATTGATGATTAAACAAAACAAAACGTAGAGAAATGTATCAATTTAGGTCTCAACAATCATCTATATAGTCAATACAGTACCAATATTTATATATACTCTGTGTGTGGTTTCTCACATTTCGTTTCAGCCCTCTCCAACTCTTCCCCAGCTGACGGGACTCCTTAGCTACTGTTCTGCGTTATTTACTTCTCGGAGGACTCACTGTTCTACCGTCTTGGGTTAGCGGGTTAAACTGCATCGCCTGTTTTGCTATGGATCTGTCGCCTTATCGAAGGGTATGACCAATGGCGTGCCACGTCCCTGAATAATCGCGCCTATAGGTTCCTGGCCCGTTCCCTGATGGAGTTGTTCGTTTGAGATACGGTTCTCCCATGAAATCCTTAGTATGTTTCGTAAGAGCTATCTCCACCCGAAATAACTGCCATAGCCAATAAGCGTATCAGAATACTGTCCGAAATCTCAACAATCGCATAAAATGTCTATGTGCAATCTATATTTACTAAAAACCTAATTAGCCTAGACGAATACATTAAAGCTAGAAAACAGTTATGTTACTCGTTGCATCAAGGTTCGTCTCGTTACTACATATTACCTATTAGTTGTAACTCGTCGCAACTATTACGTATTAGTCAACGTACAACTTTCCTATGGAGACATCTCTAGTTGCCGTTTCCTTTTCATTTCAGCTATACACACATCGATCACCACCTCCAGCACTATGTACTTACTGTTAGTCGTTAGGAAGTGCGGCCTAATTTGCAATAGAAAATACAATTATTATATCTTCCAAGGAGAAAGCACGCGTTGAGAGCATGACAGGAGAAGTTTTCATTCAAATTCATTTCATTTTCAATTTGTATGCGCAAGTATAAATATTGGATATATCTAAAATAGTACCTAGCTTATATGCCATTCCATCGTTTTGCAATATGCTTGACTCAACTGCTTCTTCTTATAGCTAATTTGTATTGTTATTTGCATTGTAATTTGTATTGCTCTTGTACACCAAACGAAATAGCTTTAGAATGAATTTAGATTAAAATATATTCGATCTATCGAGAACCTCATTGATATAACACCATCATAAAGCCTATTGCACAGAATATTGCATTTGTCCATCCGCATTCCTTTTGCTGATTGTACGTACATACATATGTCCCTAATATCTCCTAAAATTTTCATTGTGTACTAATACTCTAACAACAGAATTTTTTGAAGTCATATTCTTAAATTGAAACAAAATTTCTCAGATAAATTGACAACATAATTTTAATTTCAAAATAATATATGTACATACGTATTTATTTCGTTTGAAAGGATTGTCATTTTCAGCTAACAAATAAAAAATCGATACAGAAAATTAGAACGCTACATGTGTCGTTCTCTTCGTTCATTCAAATACATTGTTTGTTTGGACTAGTACAAGTAAATATTGCTTGATACGCTAAACGCGAAATAGTTTCCACTCCCACCTGATAACTCGCCTTCACATTGTTTCCTGAAGCAATCGCCGACAGGGAAGAAGTCCCAGCTCCTTTGCTGGTACATATTCCAGACATACGTTTCTTGACCAGTGTATTCAGTATCTGGTTTATTTATAAGATGCATCAAAAAGAACGTATAGTTCGCTAAATTATGTTCTTTTTGAACATGGGTGTCAAAGCCATGTGGCACAATATCGAAATAATCTTTTCCAACACCGCATATAAAGCAATTAGATTCCATATTTTCTTTGACCGATTCCAATTGGTCTCGAAGCTCTCCAAAAGCATCAATGATTAAGCCTTGAATTATAGCCAGCAGTATTACAATGACAAAAAAGAAGAAAGTAATATCAAATATAATGCGGTAAACTTCATAATCGTCTCCGTCCGGATCTCCAATTTCATCACCGATTCCACCACCCGCATGTGCGCCTTTATATAGATGGAATACGAAACATGTGAGCATATCGTGACATTTTTTATCAATTTCTTCATCATGAGTATAGAATTTGCGGAAATAGTTGAAAGCAATTACAATGATATATATCGATTATAGTTAAAATCATCACTGTAAGCACTAACTTTTTTCTATTGTGTGTAACTGACTGTAATATAGTACGCAACGTTTTAAAGCCTACAGCAACGTCCAATAAATGAGCAGCGAAAAAAAAGTTATTGAAGTTTCCAAGAATGGAAAATGTGAAATACCATAATGAGTATAGCAAGGCGTTGTCTGTTATAGTAACACCAGCTTTCGCAACTTGATATCTCCAGACAATATTAAGGACATACTTTACGAATCCACCGCCTTGATTTTCTTGAGCTGTAAATGCGCTTTTTTGTATTCCAAGTAAATTTTATATAGAATCAAAATCATGTTTCACTGTACTTTCGTCTTACTTTCTTCTTCACAAATTTGTCCCAATAGTTAACTGGAAATGATTTGGTTGATATCACTAACTTATCCCAATGTGATTTAAGATGGTCGTCTTCTGGTTGCTCTGCAATAAAAATACCATTAAATTCCAACTGTCCTGCGATTTCCTTTTCTCTTTTGATATGCCTGTATCTACCACTAACATCACAGAGCACATGCCATGTCTGTTATTTCTGCAATTATAGCCAGAGGCCTTAACATAGTACTAAAGACATCTACACAGATACCCGTACCTTCCCCAAGCATCACTGAACATACCATTTCGCTGTCTGTATTATCACCAATCGTTAATCAACCAAATGTCCCACTTTACACATAACCTGACATCCCCATACGTGCCTGTATTCACCAATGTAGATTATAACAGGACTTAGTATTAAAGAAATATTAAGACTTATTTATTCGATCGGCTGCCCATATGGCGGAGTAAGGTTTCTGTGTTCGTGGCGCGTACGGCATATCCGTTAACTGGTATCTGTCATGAGGTAGGACAGTCGTTATGATGTAAAGACACTTATATCTTGGCTCTAATTTACGATATGTACGGTGCTGCTAGGACTGTCATTCAAAATCAGCACAAGGTCTCCTTTGTTGTACCTTTTGGCGCTTCGATGCTTTAGGTCGTGTTGTTCCTAATGCTTACGTTGTGCTTGAGTTATTCTAAGTGCCCCTTCTCTGCGTATCTGGTCAAGATATTGTCGTTTTTGGGTAAGCTGTACGCCTGCTGCTAATGCGTCTTGTAGTCGATCTCTTGGAATGTATCCCAACATCATTTAGTGTGCAGTCCTTCCAATGGCTTCATTATAGGTGTTGTTTATTCCCCATTGCACGATTTTAATTTTCTGGTCCTACTAAGTCTCGTCTTCTATCGTTGCGAGTAATGCGTTGAGTATGGTTCGGTTGTATCGCTCGATCTGTCCGTCGTGGCGTTTTAAATTTTATTTAACATGCGTTATCGATCTACTTTTCGTAAACTCATCAAATGCCTTCGAAGTAAATGATGTTCCCTGGTCTGTGAATAAACGTCTTGGTGTTCCGAACATTAAAAACGTTTCTGTCAAAAAATGTATTACTGGTTAAGTTTGCTTATTCGATAAGGCCTTTATTTGTTTAAACTTGGTGAAAGAGTCAACAAGTACGATGACATAAGCATTACCCTTAATGGATTTGATAAACGGGCCCAAATGTATCAAATGGTACCTCTTTTTTTCGATAGGATACAATTCTCCTCTAGGTTGTGTAGTTTTCTTTGCCTAGGCGCACTCCACACATACCTTAATGTATTTTCTTACAAACTGGGTGATTCGTGGGAGCCAGTATCTTTCCTGAATATGTTTTATGGTTTTCTGATCCGAGAAATGTCCGAGTTAATCATGACTATACCTTAAAACTCGATTTCGAACCCCTTTTGGAAGAAATAGCTTGATCTGATTGTTGACCTTACGATATACTCTTCCTTCTTGAAGGTCATAGTCCGTATGAACTTGTTGTTCTATTTCATTCTCCGGTTTTTTGTTTAGGACGGTTGATATTTTGGCTATTTCTTCATCTTGCAATTGCAAAGAATAGATCCAATTCTCGTCCGAAATATGAACTTGGAGTACATTCATTTCCACGACATCCGTTTCCTTTGCGGGCTCACTAGATGCATATTTGTCCCTTCTCCCTGCATCAATATACCAGCTAGTCGCTTGCTGCTTGCATCTGTATGCAACTCATGTTGTGCCCGGGGGTTAAAGAGTGCCAACACTGGTTGATTGATAAGAGATCGTTTCAGCTGTTCGAAAGACTTTTGTTGCTCCCTTCCCCAGGCAAATGTATGTAATGTATGTAAGTATGCTCATACAAATGTAACAAAATCGTGTTTTGGTTTGCATCATTTCGATTTGCGTCGCGACTTTCTGGCCCCAATTAGCGACGCAAACCGGGGTATTGGTGTATTCTCAACAATCATCTAACAACCCAAAGACCACTCTACACACACCAATGATATTACCAACACTACCCGAAGTTTCGACAATTACTACATTTCTACATTTATTGATGATTAAACAAAACAAAACGTAGAGAAATGTATCAATTTAGGTCTCAACAATCATCTATATAGTCAATACAGTACCAATATTTATATATACTCTGTGTGTGGTTTCTCACATTTCGTTTCAGCCCTCTCCAACTCTTCCCCAGCTGACGGGACTCCTTAGCTACTGTTCTGCGTTATTTACTTCTCGGAGGACTCACTGTTCTACCGTCTTGGGTTAGCGGGTTAAACTGCATCGCCTGTTTTGCTATGGATCTGTCGCCTTATCGAAGGGTATGACCAATGGCGTGCCACGTCCCTGAATAATCGCGCCTATAGGTTCCTGGCCCGTTCCCTGATGGAGTTGTTCGTTTGAGATACGGTTCTCCCATGAAATCCTTAGTATGTTTCGTAAGAGCTATCTCCACCCGAAATAACTGCCATAGCCAATAAGCGTATCAGAATACTGTCCGAAATCTCAACAATCGCATAAAATGTCTATGTGCAATCTATATTTACTAAAAACCTAATTAGCCTAGACGAATACATTAAAGCTAGAAAACAGTTATGTTACTCGTTGCATCAAGGTTCGTCTCGTTACTACATATTACCTATTAGTTGTAACTCGTCGCAACTATTACGTATTAGTCAACGTACAACTTTCCTATGGAGACATCTCTAGTTGCCGTTTCCTTTTCATTTCAGCTATACACACATCGATCACCACCTCCAGCACTATGTACTTACTGTTAGTCGTTAGGAAGTGCGGCCTAATTTGCAATAGAAAATACAATTATTATATCTTCCAAGGAGAAAGCACGCGTTGAGAGCATGACAGGAGAAGTTTTCATTCAAATTCATTTCATTTTCAATTTGTATGCGCAAGTATAAATATTGGATATATCTAAAATAGTACCTAGCTTATATGCCATTCCATCGTTTTGCAATATGCTTGACTCAACTGCTTCTTCTTATAGCTAATTTGTATTGTTATTTGCATTGTAATTTGTATTGCTCTTGTACACCAAACGAAATAGCTTTAGAATGAATTTAGATTAAAATATATTCGATCTATCGAGAACCTCATTGATATAACACCATCATAAAGCCTATTGCACAGCATATTGCATTTGTCCATCCGCATTCCTTTTGCTGATTGTACGTACATACATATGTCCCTAATATCTCCTAAAATTTTCATTGTGTACTAATACTCTAACAACAGAATTTTTTGAAGTCATATTCTTAAATTGAAACAAAATTTCTCAGATAAATTGACAACATAATTTTAATTTCAAAATAATATATGTACATACGTATTTATTTCGTTTGAAAGGATTGTCATTTTCAGCTAACAAATAAAAAATCGATACAGAAAATTAGAACGCTACATGTGTCGTTCTCTTCGTTCATTCAAATACATTGTTTGTTTGGACTAGTACAAGTAAATATTGCTTGATACGCTAAACGCGAAATAGTTTCCACTCCCACCTGATAACTCGCCTTCACATTGTTTCCTGAAGCAATCGCCGACAGGGAAGAAGTCCCAGCTCCTTTGCTGGTACATATTCCAGACATACGTTTCTTGACCAGTGTATTCAGTATCTGGTTTATTTATAAGATGCATCAAAAAGAACATATAGTTCGCTAAATTATGTTCTTTTTGAACATGGGTGTCAAAGCCATGTGGCACAATATCGAAATAATCTTTTCCAACACCGCATATAAAGCAATTAGATTCCATATTTTCTTTGACCGATTCCAATTGGTCTCGAAGCTCTCCAAAAGCATCAATGATTAAGCCTTGAATTATAGCCAGCAGTATTACAATGACAAAAAAGAAGAAAGTAATATCAAATATAATGCGGTAAACTTCATAATCGTCTCCGTCCGGATCTCCAATTTCATCACCGATTCCACCACCCGCATGTGCGCCTTTATATAGATGGAATACGAAACATGTGAGCATATCGTGACATTTTTTATCAATTTCTTCATCATGAGTATAGAATTTGCGGAAATAGTTGAAAGCAATTACAATGATATATATCGATTATAGTTAAAATCATCACTGTAAGCACTAACTTTTTTCTATTGTGTGTAACTGACTGTAATATAGTACGCAACGTTTTAAAGCCTACAGCAACGTCCAATAAATGAGCAGCGAAAAAAAAGTTATTGAAGTTTCCAAGAATGGAAAATGTGAAATACCATAATGAGTATAGCAAGGCGTTGTCTGTTATAGTAACACCAGCTTTCGCAACTTGATATCTCCAGACAATATTAAGGACATACTTTACGAATCCACCGCCTTGATTTTCTTGAGCTGTAAATGCGCTTTTTTGTATTCCAAGTAAATTTTATATAGAATCAAAATCATGTTTCACTGTACTTTCGTCTTACTTTCTTCTTCACAAATTTGTCCCAATAGTTAACTGGAAATGATTTGGTTGATATCACTAACTTATCCCAATGTGATTTAAGATGGTCGTCTTCTGGTTGCTCTGCAATAAAAATACCATTAAATTCCAACTGTCCTGCGATTTCCTTTTCTCTTTTGATATGCCTGTATCTACCACTAACATCACAGAGCACATGCCATGTCTGTTATTTCTGCAATTATAGCCAGAGGCCTTAACATAGTACTAAAGACATCTACACAGATACCCGTACCTTCCCCAAGCATCACTGAACATACCATTTCACTGTCTGTATTATCACCAATCGTTAATCAACCAAATGTCCCACTTTACACATAACCTGACATCCCCATACGTGCCTGTATTCACCAATGTAGATTATAACAGGACTTAGTATTAAAGAAATATTAAGACTTATTTATTAGATCGGCTGCCCATATGGCGGAGTAAGGTTTCTGTGTTCGTGGCGCGTACGGCATATCCGTTAACTGGTATCTGTCATGAGGTAGGACAGTCGTTATGATGTAAAGACACTTATATCTTGGCTCTAATTTACGATATGTACGGTGCTGCTAGGACTGTCATTCAAAATCAGCACAAGGTCTCCTTTGTTGTACCTTTTGGCGCTTCGATGCTTTAGGTCGTGTTGTTCCTAATGCTTACGTTGTGCTTGAGTTATTCTAAGTGCCCCTTCTCTGCGTATCTGGTCAAGATATTGTCGTTTTTGGGTAAGCTGTACGCCTGCTGCTAATGCGTCTTGTAGTCGATCTCTTGGAATGTATCCCAACATCATTTAGTGTGCAGTCCTTCCAATGGCTTCATTATAGGTGTTGTTTATTCCCCATTGCACGATTTTAATTTTCTGGTCCTACTAAGTCTCGTCTTCTATCGTTGCGAGTAATGCGTTGAGTATGGTTCGGTTGTATCGCTCGATCTGTCCGTCGTGGCGTTTTAAATTTTATTTAACATGCGTTATCGATCTACTTTTCGTAAACTCATCAAATGCCTTCGAAGTAAATGATGTTCCCTGGTCTGTGAATAAACGTCTTGGTGTTCCGAACATTAAAAACGTTTCTGTCAAAAAATGTATTACTGGTTAAGTTTGCTTATTCGATAAGGCCTTTATTTGTTTAAACTTGGTGAAAGAGTCAACAAGTACGATGACATAAGCATTACCCTTAATGGATTTGATAAACGGGCCCAAATGTATCAAATGGTACCTCTTTTTTTCGATAGGATACAATTCTCCTCTAGGTTGTGTAGTTTTCTTTGCCTAGGCGCACTCCACACATACCTTAATGTATTTTCTTACAAACTGGGTGATTCGTGGGAGCCAGTATCTTTCCTGAATATGTTTTATGGTTTTCTGATCCGAGAAATGTCCGAGTTAATCATGACTATACCTTAAAACTCGATTTCGAACCCCTTTTGGAAGAAATAGCTTGATCTGATTGTTGACCTTACGATATACTCTTCCTTCTTGAAGGTCATAGTCCGTATGAACTTGTTGTTCTATTTCATTCTCCGGTTTTTTGTTTAGGACGGTTGATATTTTGGCTATTTCTTCATCTTGCAATTGCAAAGAATAGATCCAATTCTCGTCCGAAATATGAACTTGGAGTACATTCATTTCCACGACATCCGTTTCCTTTGCTGGCTCACTAGATGCATATTTGTCCCTTCTCCCTGCATCAAT
This sequence comes from Eristalis tenax, assembly GCA_905231855.2. Taxonomy (NCBI): domain Eukaryota; kingdom Metazoa; phylum Arthropoda; class Insecta; order Diptera; family Syrphidae; genus Eristalis; species Eristalis tenax. Next base: position 81,571 of record HG993127.1, read on the forward strand.
ATACCAGCTAGTCGCTTGCTGCTTGCATCTGTATGCAACTCATGTTGTGCCCGGGGGTTAAAGAGTGCCAACACTGGTTGATTGATAAGAGATCGTTTCAGCTGTTCGAAAGACTTTTGTTGCTCCCTTCCCCAGGCAAATGTATGTAATGTATGTAAGTATGCTCATACAAATGTAACAAAATCGTGTTTTGGTTTGCATCATTTCGATTTGCGTCGCGACTTTCTGGCCCCAATTAGCGACGCAAACCGGGGTATTGGTGTATTCTCAACAATCATCTAACAACCCAAAGACCACTCTACACACACCAATGATATTACCAACACTACCCGAAGTTTCGACAATTACTACATTTCTACATTTATTGATGATTAAACAAAACAAAACGTAGAGAAATGTATCAATTTAGGTCTCAACAATCATCTATATAGTCAATACAGTACCAATATTTATATATACTCTGTGTGTGGTTTCTCACATTTCGTTTCAGCCCTCTCCAACTCTTCCCCAGCTGACGGGACTCCTTAGCTACTGTTCTGCGTTATTTACTTCTCGGAGGACTCACTGTTCTACCGTCTTGGGTTAGCGGGTTAAACTGCATCGCCTGTTTTGCTATGGATCTGTCGCCTTATCGAAGGGTATGACCAATGGCGTGCCACGTCCCTGAATAATCGCGCCTATAGGTTCCTGGCCCGTTCCCTGATGGAGTTGTTCGTTTGAGATACGGTTCTCCCATGAAATCCTTAGTATGTTTCGTAAGAGCTATCTCCACCCGAAATAACTGCCATAGCCAATAAGCGTATCAGAATACTGTCCGAAATCTCAACAATCGCATAAAATGTCTATGTGCAATCTATATTTACTAAAAACCTAATTAGCCTAGACGAATACATTAAAGCTAGAAAACAGTTATGTTACTCGTTGCATCAAGGTTCGTCTCGTTACTACATATTACCTATTAGTTGTAACTCGTCGCAACTATTACGTATTAGTCAACGTACAACTTTCCTATGGAGACATCTCTAGTTGCCGTTTCCTTTTCATTTCAGCTATACACACATCGATCACCACCTCCAGCACTATGTACTTACTGTTAGTCGTTAGGAAGTGCGGCCTAATTTGCAATAGAAAATACAATTATTATATCTTCCAAGGAGAAAGCACGCGTTGAGAGCATGACAGGAGAAGTTTTCATTCAAATTCATTTCATTTTCAATTTGTATGCGCAAGTATAAATATTGGATATATCTAAAATAGTACCTAGCTTATATGCCATTCCATCGTTTTGCAATATGCTTGACTCAACTGCTTCTTCTTATAGCTAATTTGTATTGTTATTTGCATTGTAATTTGTATTGCTCTTGTACACCAAACGAAATAGCTTTAGAATGAATTTAGATTAAAATATATTCGATCTATCGAGAACCTCATTGATATAACACCATCATAAAGCCTATTGCACAGCATATTGCATTTGTCCATCCGCATTCCTTTTGCTGATTGTACGTACATACATATGTCCCTAATATCTCCTAAAATTTTCATTGTGTACTAATACTCTAACAACAGAATTTTTTGAAGTCATATTCTTAAATTGAAACAAAATTTCTCAGATAAATTGACAACATAATTTTAATTTCAAAATAATATATGTACATACGTATTTATTTCGTTTGAAAGGATTGTCATTTTCAGCTAACAAATAAAAAATCGATACAGAAAATTAGAACGCTACATGTGTCGTTCTCTTCGTTCATTCAAATACATTGTTTGTTTGGACTAGTACAAGTAAATATTGCTTGATACGCTAAACGCGAAATAGTTTCCACTCCCACCTGATAACTCGCCTTCACATTGTTTCCTGAAGCAATCGCCGACAGGGAAGAAGTCCCAGCTCCTTTGCTGGTACATATTCCAGACATACGTTTCTTGACCAGTGTATTCAGTATCTGGTTTATTTATAAGATGCATCAAAAAGAACGTATAGTTCGCTAAATTATGTTCTTTTTGAACATGGGTGTCAAAGCCATGTGGCACAATATCGAAATAATCTTTTCCAACACCGCATATAAAGCAATTAGATTCCATATTTTCTTTGACCGATTCCAATTGGTCTCGAAGCTCTCCAAAAGCATCAATGATTAAGCCTTGAATTATAGCCAGCAGTATTACAATGACAAAAAAGAAGAAAGTAATATCAAATATAATGCGGTAAACTTCATAATCGTCTCCGTCCGGATCTCCAATTTCATCACCGATTCCACCACCCGCATGTGCGCCTTTATATAGATGGAATACGAAACATGTGAGCATATCGTGACATTTTTTATCAATTTCTTCATCATGAGTATAGAATTTGCGGAAATAGTTGAAAGCAATTACAATGATATATATCGATTATAGTTAAAATCATCACTGTAAGCACTAACTTTTTTCTATTGTGTGTAACTGACTGTAATATAGTACGCAACGTTTTAAAGCCTACAGCAACGTCCAATAAATGAGCAGCGAAAAAAAAGTTATTGAAGTTTCCAAGAATGGAAAATGTGAAATACCATAATGAGTATAGCAAGGCGTTGTCTGTTATAGTAACACCAGCTTTCGCAACTTGATATCTCCAGACAATATTAAGGACATACTTTACGAATCCACCGCCTTGATTTTCTTGAGCTGTAAATGCGCTTTTTTGTATTCCAAGTAAATTTTATATAGAATCAAAATCATGTTTCACTGTACTTTCGTCTTACTTTCTTCTTCACAAATTTGTCCCAATAGTTAACTGGAAATGATTTGGTTGATATCACTAACTTATCCCAATGTGATTTAAGATGGTCGTCTTCTGGTTGCTCTGCAATAAAAATACCATTAAATTCCAACTGTCCTGCGATTTCCTTTTCTCTTTTGATATGCCTGTATCTACCACTAACATCACAGAGCACATGCCATGTCTGTTATTTCTGCAATTATAGCCAGAGGCCTTAACATAGTACTAAAGACATCTACACAGATACCCGTACCTTCCCCAAGCATCACTGAACATACCATTTCACTGTCTGTATTATCACCAATCGTTAATCAACCAAATGTCCCACTTTACACATAACCTGACATCCCCATACGTGCCTGTATTCACCAATGTAGATTATAACAGGACTTAGTATTAAAGAAATATTAAGACTTATTTATTAGATCGGCTGCCCATATGGCGGAGTAAGGTTTCTGTGTTCGTGGCGCGTACGGCATATCCGTTAACTGGTATCTGTCATGAGGTAGGACAGTCGTTATGATGTAAAGACACTTATATCTTGGCTCTAATTTACGATATGTACGGTGCTGCTAGGACTGTCATTCAAAATCAGCACAAGGTCTCCTTTGTTGTACCTTTTGGCGCTTCGATGCTTTAGGTCGTGTTGTTCCTAATGCTTACGTTGTGCTTGAGTTATTCTAAGTGCCCCTTCTCTGCGTATCTGGTCAAGATATTGTCGTTTTTGGGTAAGCTGTACGCCTGCTGCTAATGCGTCTTGTAGTCGATCTCTTGGAATGTATCCCAACATCATTTAGTGTGCAGTCCTTCCAATGGCTTCATTATAGGTGTTGTTTATTCCCCATTGCACGATTTTAATTTTCTGGTCCTACTAAGTCTCGTCTTCTATCGTTGCGAGTAATGCGTTGAGTATGGTTCGGTTGTATCGCTCGATCTGTCCGTCGTGGCGTTTTAAATTTTATTTAACATGCGTTATCGATCTACTTTTCGTAAACTCATCAAATGCCTTCGAAGTAAATGATGTTCCCTGGTCTGTGAATAAACGTCTTGGTGTTCCGAACATTAAAAACGTTTCTGTCAAAAAATGTATTACTGGTTAAGTTTGCTTATTCGATAAGGCCTTTATTTGTTTAAACTTGGTGAAAGAGTCAACAAGTACGATGACATAAGCATTACCCTTAATGGATTTGATAAACGGGCCCAAATGTATCAAATGGTACCTCTTTTTTTCGATAGGATACAATTCTCCTCTAGGTTGTGTAGTTTTCTTTGCCTAGGCGCACTCCACACATACCTTAATGTATTTTCTTACAAACTGGGTGATTCGTGGGAGCCAGTATCTTTCCTGAATATGTTTTATGGTTTTCTGATCCGAGAAATGTCCGAGTTAATCATGACTATACCTTAAAACTCGATTTCGAACCCCTTTTGGAAGAAATAGCTTGATCTGATTGTTGACCTTACGATATACTCTTCCTTCTTGAAGGTCATAGTCCGTATGAACTTGATGTTCTATTTCATTCTCCGGTTTTTTGTTTAGGACGGTTGATATTTTGGCTATTTCTTCATCTTGCAATTGCAAAGAATAGATCCAATTCTCGTCCGAAATATGAACTTGGAGTACATTCATTTCCACGACATCCGTTTCCTTTGCTGGCTCACTAGATGCATATTTGTCCCTTCTCCCTGCATCAATATACCAGCTAGTCGCTTGCTGCTTGCATCTGTATGCAACTCATGTTGTGCCCGGGGGTTAAAGAGTGCCAACACTGGTTGATTGATAAGAGATCGTTTCAGCTGTTCGAAAGACTTTTGTTGCTCCCTTCCCCAGGCAAATGTATGTAATGTATGTAAGTATGCTCATACAAATGTAACAAAATCGTGTTTTGGTTTGCATCATTTCGATTTGCGTCGCGACTTTCTGGCCCCAATTAGCGACGCAAACCGGGGTATTGGTGTATTCTCAACAATCATCTAACAACCCAAAGACCACTCTACACACACCAATGATATTACCAACACTACCCGAAGTTTCGACAATTACTACATTTCTACATTTATTGATGATTAAACAAAACAAAACGTAGAGAAATGTATCAATTTAGGTCTCAACAATCATCTATATAGTCAATACAGTACCAATATTTATATATACTCTGTGTGTGGTTTCTCACATTTCGTTTCAGCCCTCTCCAACTCTTCCCCAGCTGACGGGACTCCTTAGCTACTGTTCTGCGTTATTTACTTCTCGGAGGACTCACTGTTCTACCGTCTTGGGTTAGCGGGTTAAACTGCATCGCCTGTTTTGCTATGGATCTGTCGCCTTATCGAAGGGTATGACCAATGGCGTGGCACGTCGCTGAATAATCGCGCCTATTGGTTCCTGGCCCGTTCCCTGATGGAGTTGTTCGTTTGAGATACGGTTCTCCCATGAAATCCTTAGTATGTTTCGTAAGAGCTATCTCCACCCGAAATAACTGCCATAGCCAATAAGCGTATCAGAATACTGTCCGAAATCTCAACAATCGCATAAAATGTCTATGTGCAATCTATATTTACTAAAAACCTAATTAGCCTAGACGAATACATTAAAGCTAGAAAACAGTTATGTTACTCGTTGCATCAAGGTTCGTCTCGTTACTACATATTACCTATTAGTTGTAACTCGTCGCAACTATTACGTATTAGTCAACGTACAACTTTCCTATGGAGACATCTCTAGTTGCCGTTTCCTTTTCATTTCAGCTATACACACATCGATCACCACCTCCAGCACTATGTACTTACTGTTAGTCGTTAGGAAGTGCGGCCTAATTTGCAATAGAAAATACAATTATTATATCTTCCAAGGAGAAAGCACGTGTTGAGAGCATGACAGGAGAAGTTTTCATTCAAATTCATTTCATTTTCAATTTGTATGCGCAAGTATAAATATTGGATATATCTAAAATAGTACCTAGCTTATATGCCATTCCATCGTTTTGCAATATGATTGACTCAACTGCTTCTTCTTATAGCTAATTTGTATTGTTATTTGCATTGTAATTTGTATTGCTCTTGTACACCAAACGAAATAGCTTTAGAATGAATTTAGATTAAAATATATTCGATCTATCGAGAACCTCATTGATATAACACCATCATAAAGCCTATTGCACAGCATATTGCATTTGTCCATCCGCATTCCTTTTGCTGATTGTACGTACATACATATGTCCCTAATATCTCCTAAAATTTTCATTGTGTACTAATACTCTAACAACAGAATTTTTTGAAGTCATATTCTTAAATTGAAACAAAATTTCTCAGATAAATTGACAACATAATTTTAATTTCAAAATAATATATGTACATACGTATTTATTTCGTTTGAAAGGATTGTCATTTTCAGCTAACAAATAAAAAATCGATACAGAAAATTAGAACGCTACATGTGTCGTTCTCTTCGTTCATTCAAATACATTGTTTGTTTGGACTAGTACAAGTAAATATTGCTTGATACGCTAAACGCGAAATAGTTTCCACTCCCACCTGATAACTCGCCTTCACATTGTTTCCTGAAGCAATCGCCGACAGGGAAGAAGTCCCAGCTCCTTTGCTGGTACATATTCCAGACATACGTTTCTTGACCAGTGTATTCAGTATCTGGTTTATTTATAAGATGCATCAAAAAGAACATATAGTTCGCTAAATTATGTTCTTTTTGAACATGGGTGTCAAAGCCATGTGGCACAATATCGAAATAATCTTTTCCAACACCGCATATAAAGCAATTAGATTCCATATTTTCTTTGACCGATTCCAATTGGTCTCGAAGCTCTCCAAAAGCATCAATGATTAAGCCTTGAATTATAGCCAGCAGTATTACAATGACAAAAAAGAAGAAAGTAATATCAAATATAATGCGGTAAACTTCATAATCGTCTCCGTCCGGATCTCCAATTTCATCACCGATTCCACCACCCGCATGTGCGCCTTTATATAGATGGAATACGAAACATGTGAGCATATCGTGACATTTTTTATCAATTTCTTCATCATGAGTATAGAATTTGCGGAAATAGTTGAAAGCAATTACAATGATATATATCGATTATAGTTAAAATCATCACTGTAAGCACTAACTTTTTTCTATTGTGTGTAACTGACTGTAATATAGTACGCAACGTTTTAAAGCCTACAGCAACGTCCAATAAATGAGCAGCGAAAAAAAAGTTATTGAAGTTTCCAAGAATGGAAAATGTGAAATACCATAATGAGTATAGCAAGGCGTTGTCTGTTATAGTAACACCAGCTTTCGCAACTTGATATCTCCAGACAATATTAAGGACATACTTTACGAATCCACCGCCTTGATTTTCTTGAGCTGTAAATGCGCTTTTTTGTATTCCAAGTAAATTTTATATAGAATCAAAATCATGTTTCACTGTACTTTCGTCTTACTTTCTTCTTCACAAATTTGTCCCAATAGTTAACTGGAAATGATTTGGTTGATATCACTAACTTATCCCAATGTGATTTAAGATGGTCGTCTTCTGGTTGCTCTGCAATAAAAATACCATTAAATTCCAACTGTCCTGCGATTTCCTTTTCTCTTTTGATATGCCTGTATCTACCACTAACATCACAGAGCACATGCCATGTCTGTTATTTCTGCAATTATAGCCAGAGGCCTTAACATAGTACTAAAGACATCTACACAGATACCCGTACCTTCCCCAAGCATCACTGAACATACCATTTCACTGTCTGTATTATCACCAATCGTTAATCAACCAAATGTCCCACTTTACACATAACCTGACATCCCCATACGTGCCTGTATTCACCAATGTAGATTATAACAGGACTTAGTATTAAAGAAATATTAAGACTTATTTATTAGATCGGCTGCCCATATGGCGGAGTAAGGTTTCTGTGTTCGTGGCGCGTACGGCATATCCGTTAACTGGTATCTGTCATGAGGTAGGACAGTCGTTATGATGTAAAGACACTTATATCTTGGCTCTAATTTACGATATGTACGGTGCTGCTAGGACTGTCATTCAAAATCAGCACAAGGTCTCCTTTGTTGTACCTTTTGGCGCTTCGATGCTTTAGGTCGTGTTGTTCCTAATGCTTACGTTGTGCTTGAGTTATTCTAAGTGCCCCTTCTCTGCGTATCTGGTCAAGATCTTGTCGTTTTTGGGTAAGCTGTACGCCTGCTGCTAATGCGTCTTGTAGTCGATCTCTTGGAATGTATCCCAACATCATTTAGTGTGCAGTCCTTCCAATGGCTTCATTATAGGTGTTGTTTATTCCCCATTGCACGATTTAAATTTTCTGGTCCTACTAAGTCTCGTCTTCTATCGTTGCGAGTAATGCGTTGAGTATGGTTCGGTTGTATCGCTCGATCTGTCCGTCGTGGCGTTTTAAATTTTATTTAACATGCGTTATCGATCTACTTTTCGTAAACTCATCAAATGCCTTCGAAGTAAATGATGTTCCCTGGTCTGTGAATAAACGTCTTGGTGTTCCGAACATTAAAAACGTTTCTGTCAAAAAATGTATTACTGGTTAAGTTTGCTTATTCGATAAGGCCTTTATTTGTTTAAACTTGGTGAAAGAGTCAACAAGTACGATGACATAAGCATTACCCTTAATGGATTTGATAAACGGGCCCAAATGTATCAAATGGTACCTCTTTTTTTCGATAGGATACAATTCTCCTCTAGGTTGTGTAGTTTTCTTTGCCTAGGCGCACTCCACACATACCTTAATGTATTTTCTTACAAACTGGGTGATTCGTGGGAGCCAGTATCTTTCCTGAATATGTTTTATGGTTTTCTGATCCGAGAAATGTCCGAGTTAATCATGACTATACCTTAAAACTCGATTTCGAACCCCTTTTGGAAGAAATAGCTTGATCTGATTGTTGACCTTACGATATACTCTTCCTTCTTGAAGGTCATAGTCCGTATGAACTTGTTGTTCTATTTCATTCTCCGGTTTTTTGTTTAGGACGGTTGATATTTTGGCTATTTCTTCATCTTGCAATTGCAAAGAATAGATCCAATTCTCGTCCGAAATATGAACTTGGAGTACATTCATTTCCACGACATCCGTTTCCTTTGCTGGCTCACTAGATGCATATTTGTCCCTTCTCCCTGCATCAATATACCAGCTAGTCGCTTGCTGCTTGCATCTGTATGCAACTCATGTTGTGCCCGGGGGTTAAAGAGTGCCAACACTGGTTGATTGATAAGAGATCGTTTCAGCTGTTCGAAAGACTTTTGTTGCTCCCTTCCCCAGGCAAATGTATGTAATGTATGTAAGTATGCTCATACAAATGTAACAAAATCGTGTTTTGGTTTGCATCATTTCGATTTGCGTCGCGACTTTCTGGCCCCAATTAGCGACGCAAACCGGGGTATTGGTGTATTCTCAACAATCATCTAACAACCCAAAGACCACTCTACACACACCAATGATATTACCAACACTACCCGAAGTTTCGACAATTACTACATTTCTACATTTATTGATGATTAAACAAAACAAAACGTAGAGAAATGTATCAATTTAGGTCTCAACAATCATCTATATAGTCAATACAGTACCAATATTTATATATACTCTGTGTGTGGTTTCTCACATTTCGTTTCAGCCCTCTCCAACTCTTCCCCAGCTGACGGGACTCCTTAGCTACGGTTCTGCATTATTTACTTCTCGGAGGACTCACTGTTCTACCGTCTTGGGTTAGCGGGTTAAACTGCATCGCCTGTTTTGCTATGGATCTGTCGCCTTATCGAAGGGTATGACCAATGGCGTGGCACGTCCCTGAATAATCGCGCCTATAGGTTCCTGGCCCGTTCCCTGATGGAGTTGTTCGTTTGAGATACGGTTCTCCCATGAAATCCTTAGTATGTTTCGTAAGAGCTATCTCCACCCGAAATAACTGCCATAGCCAATAAGCGTATCAGAATACTGTCCGAAATCTCAACAATCGCATAAAATGTCTATGTGCAATCTATATTTACTAAAAACCTAATTAGCCTAGACGAATACATTAAAGCTAGAAAACAGTTATGTTACTCGTTGCATCAAGGTTCGTCTCGTTACTACATATTACCTATTAGTTGTAACTCGTCGCAACTATTACGTATTAGTCAACGTACAACTTTCCTATGGAGACATCTCTAGTTGCCGTTTCCTTTTCATTTCAGCTATACACACATCGATCACCACCTCCAGCACTATGTACTTACTGTTAGTCGTTAGGAAGTGCGGCCTAATTTGCAATAGAAAATACAATTATTATATCTTCCAAGGAGAAAGCACGCGTTGAGAGCATGACAGGAGAAGTTTTCATTCAAATTCATTTCATTTTCAATTTGTATGCGCAAGTATAAATATTGGATATATCTAAAATAGTACCTAGCTTATATGCCATTCCATCGTTTTGCAATATGCTTGACTCAACTGCTTCTTCTTATAGCTAATTTGTATTGTTATTTGCATTGTAATTTGTATTGCTCTTGTACACCAAACGAAATAGCTTTAGAATGAATTTAGATTAAAATATATTCGATCTATCGAGAACCTCATTGATATAACACCATCATAAAGCCTATTGCACAGCATATTGCATTTGTCCATCCGCATTCCTTTTGCTGATTGTACGTACATACATATGTCCCTAATATCTCCTAAAATTTTCATTGTGTACTAATACTCTAACAACAGAATTTTTTGAAGTCATATTCTTAAATTGAAACAAAATTTCTCAGATAAATTGACAACATAATTTTAATTTCAAAATAATATATGTACATACGTATTTATTTCGTTTGAAAGGATTGTCATTTTCAGCTAACAAATAAAAAATCGATACAGAAAATTAGAACGCTACATGTGTCGTTCTCTTCGTTCATTCAAATACATTGTTTGTTTGGACTAGTACAAGTAAATATTGCTTGATACGCTAAACGCGAAATAGTTTCCACTCCCACCTGATAACTCGCCTTCACATTGTTTCCTGAAGCAATCGCCGACAGGGAAGAAGTCCCAGCTCCTTTGCTGGTACATATTCCAGACATACGTTTCTTGACCAGTGTATTCAGTATCTGGTTTATTTATAAGATGCATCAAAAAGAACATATAGTTCGCTAAATTATGTTCTTTTTGAACATGGGTGTCAAAGCCATGTGGCACAATATCGAAATAATCTTTTCCAACACCGCATATAAAGCAATTAGATTCCATATTTTCTTTGACCGATTCCAATTGGTCTCGAAGCTCTCCAAAAGCATCAATGATTAAGCCTTGAATTATAGCCAGCAGTATTACAATGACAAAAAAGAAGGAAGTAATATCAAATATAATGCGGTAAACTTCATAATCGTCTCCGTCCGGATCTCCAATTTCATCACCGATTCCACCACCCGCATGTGCGCCTTTATATAGATGGAATACGAAACATGTGAGCATATCGTGACATTTTTTATCAATTTCTTCATCATGAGTATAGAATTTGCGGAAATAGTTGAAAGCAATTACAATGATATATATCGATTATAGTTAAAATCATCACTGTAAGCACTAACTTTTTTCTATTGTGTGTAACTGACTGTAATATAGTACGCAACGTTTTAAAGCCTACAGCAACGTCCAATAAATGAGCAGCGAAAAAAAAGTTATTGAAGTTTCCAAGAATGGAAAATGTGAAATACCATAATGAGTATAGCAAGGCGTTGTCTGTTATAGTAACACCAGCTTTCGCAACTTGATATCTCCAGACAATATTAAGGACATACTTTACGAATCCACCGCCTTGATTTTCTTGAGCTGTAAATGCGCTTTTTTGTATTCCAAGTAAATTTTATATAGAATCAAAATCATGTTTCACTGTACTTTCGTCTTACTTTCTTCTTCACAAATTTGTCCCAATAGTTAACTGGAAATGATTTGGTTGATATCACTAACTTATCCCAATGTGATTTAAGATGGTCGTCTTCTGGTTGCTCTGCAATAAAAATACCATTAAATTCCAACTGTCCTGCGATTTCCTTTTCTCTTTTGATATGCCTGTATCTACCACTAACATCACAGAGCACATGCCATGTCTGTTATTTCTGCAATCATAGCCAGATGCCCTTACATACGTACTAAAGACATCCCCATAAATACCTGTATCAACCGCTAGCATCACAGAGCAATGTAGACTAACCAATAAAACCCAATATATACATGTATAGTCCACATCATAGAGCACATCAGGACATTGTCTGCATTCTAATCAATTGTCTAACAAATCCCCGGAAATAATCGAATCATCCAAAAGAAATAATCGAATCATCCAAAAGCATTATAGGAGTAAAGTGTAGTCTTACTAATGACATCCCCAAATATACCAATATCAACCACAGCATCATAGATCGCATCATTCCCACGTTTACTAAAATCTACCTCAAACATGACAGAGCACAGCAGTGCATTTTATGTCTTCTCAACGATCATTTTACAACCCAAAGACCACTCTAGACTTACCAATAACATCCACAAATATACGAAAATAGATAACTAACATCACAGAGCTCATCAGGACATTGTGTGTACACCAACACCCACGTTTGCTTGGTTGTGAAGGATGTCTGAATTCTTAATTTTAATTGTTATCTTATTATTTTTCATGAATTATTAAATTTTTTTTTTCAATGAAACCTTTGAATAAGAACCCAGTGAAATAAAATAAATATGTATGTATGTAAGTATGCTCATACAAATGTAACAAAATCGTGTTTTGGTTTGCATCATTTCGATTTGCGTCGCGACTTTCTGGCCCCAATTAGCGACGCAAACCGGGGTATTGGTGTATTCTCAACAATCATCTAACAACCCAAAGACCACTCTACACACACCAATGATATTACCAACACTACCCGAAGTTTCGACAATTACTACATTTCTACATTTATTGATGATTAAACAAAACAAAACGTAGAGAAATGTATCAATTTAGGTCTCAACAATCATCTATATAGTCAATACAGTACCAATATTTATATATACTCTGTGTGTGGTTTCTCACATTTCGTTTCAGCCCTCTCCAACTCTTCCCCAGCTGACGGGACTCCTTAGCTACTGTTCTGCGTTATTTACTTCTCGGAGGACTCACTGTTCTACCGTCTTGGGTTAGCGGGTTAAACTGCATCGCCTGTTTTGCTATGGATCTGTCGCCTTATCGAAGGGTATGACCAATGGCGTGCCACGTCCCTGAATAATCGCGCCTATAGGTTCCTGGCCCGTTCCCTGATGGAGTTGTTCGTTTGAGATACGGTTCTCCCATGAAATCCTTAGTATGTTTCGTAAGAGCTATCTCCACCCGAAATAACTGCCATAGCCAATAAGCGTATCAGAATACTGTCCGAAATCTCAACAATCGCATAAAATGTCTATGTGCAATCTATATTTACTAAAAACCTAATTAGCCTAGACGAATACATTAAAGCTAGAAAACAGTTATGTTACTCGTTGCATCAAGGTTCGTCTCGTTACTACATATTACCTATTAGTTGTAACTCGTCGCAACTATTACGTATTAGTCAACGTACAACTTTCCTATGGAGACATCTCTAGTTGCCGTTTCCTTTTCATTTCAGCTATACACACATCGATCACCACCTCCAGCACTATGTACTTACTGTTAGTCGTTAGGAAGTGCGGCCTAATTTGCAATAGAAAATACAATTATTATATCTTCCAAGGAGAAAGCACGCGTTGAGAGCATGACAGGAGAAGTTTTCATTCAAATTCATTTCATTTTCAATTTGTATGCGCAAGTATAAATATTGGATATATCTAAAATAGTACCTAGCTTATATGCCATTCCATCGTTTTGCAATATGCTTGACTCAACTGCTTCTTCTTATAGCTAATTTGTATTGTTATTTGCATTGTAATTTGTATTGCTCTTGTACACCAAACGAAATAGCTTTAGAATGAATTTAGATTAAAATATATTCGATCTATCGAGAACCTCATTGATATAACACCATCATAAAGCCTATTGCACAGCATATTGCATTTGTCCATCCGCATTCCTTTTGCTGATTGTACGTACATACATATGTCCCTAATATCTCCTAAAATTTTCATTGTGTACTAATACTCTAACAACAGAATTTTTTGAAGTCATATTCTTAAATTGAAACAAAATTTCTCAGATAAATTGACAACATAATTTTAATTTCAAAATAATATATGTACATACGTATTTAGTTCGTTTGAAAGGATTGTCATTTTCAGCTAACAAATAAAAAATCGATACAGAAAATTAGAACGCTACATGTGTCGTTCTCTTCGTTCATTCAAATACATTGTTTGTTTGGACTAGTACAAGTAAATATTGCTTGATACGCTAAACGCGAAATAGTTTCCACTCCCACCTGATAACTCGCCTTCACATTGTTTCCTGAAGCAATCGCCGACAGGGAAGAAGTCCCAGCTCCTTTGCTGGTACATATTCCAGACATACGTTTCTTGACCAGTGTATTCAGTATCTGGTTTATTTATAAGATGCATCAAAAAGAACATATAGTTCGCTAAATTATGTTCTTTTTGAACATGGGTGTCAAAGCCATGTGGCACAATATCGAAATAATCTTTTCCAACACCGCATATAAAGCAATTAGATTCCATATTTTCTTTGACCGATTCCAATTGGTCTCGAAGCTCTCCAAAAGCATCAATGATTAAGCCTTGAATTATAGCCAGCAGTATTACAATGACAAAAAAGAAGAAAGTAATATCAAATATAATGCGGTAAACTTCATAATCGTCTCCGTCCGGATCTCCAATTTCATCACCGATTCCACCACCCGCATGTGCGCCTTTATATAGATGGAATACGAAACATGTGAGCATATCGTGACATTTTTTATCAATTTCTTCATCATGAGTATAGAATTTGCGGAAATAGTTGAAAGCAATTACAATGATATATATCGATTATAGTTAAAATCATCACTGTAAGCACTAACTTTTTTCTATTGTGTGTAACTGACTGTAATATAGTACGCAACGTTTTAAAGCCTACAGCAACGTCCAATAAATGAGCAGCGAAAAAAAAGTTATTGAAGTTTCCAAGAATGGAAAATGTGAAATACCATAATGAGTATAGCAAGGCGTTGTCTGTTATAGTAACACCAGCTTTCGCAACTTGATATCTCCAGACAATATTAAGGACATACTTTACGAATCCACCGCCTTGATTTTCTTGAGCTGTAAATGCGCTTTTTTGTATTCCAAGTAAATTTTATATAGAATCAAAATCATGTTTCACTGTACTTTCGTCTTACTTTCTTCTTCACAAATTTGTCCCAATAGTTAACTGGAAATGATTTGGTTGATATCACTAACTTATCCCAATGTGATTTAAGATGGTCGTCTTCTGGTTGCTCTGCAATAAAAATACCATTAAATTCCAACTGTCCTGCGATTTCCTTTTCTCTTTTGATATGCCTGTATCTACCACTAACATCACAGAGCACATGCCATGTCTGTTATTTCTGCAATTATAGCCAGAGGCCTTAACATAGTACTAAAGACATCTACACAGATACCCGTACCTTCCCCAAGCATCACTGAACATACCATTTCACTGTCTGTATTATCACCAATCGTTAATCAACCAAATGTCCCACTTTACACATAACCTGACATCCCCATACGTGCCTGTATTCACCAATGTAGATTATAACAGGACTTAGTATTAAAGAAATATTAAGACTTATTTATTAGATCGGCTGCCCATATGGCGGAGTAAGGTTTCTGTGTTCGTGGCGCGTACGGCATATCCGTTAACTGGTATCTGTCATGAGGTAGGACAGTCGTTATGATGTAAAGACACTTATATCTTGGCTCTAATTTACGATATGTACGGTGCTGCTAGGACTGTCATTCAAAATCAGCACAAGGTCTCCTTTGTTGTACCTTTTGGCGCTTCGATGCTTTAGGTCGTGTTGTTCCTAATGCTTACGTTGTGCTTGAGTTATTCTAAGTGCCCCTTCTCTGCGTATCTGGTCAAGATATTGTCGTTTTTGGGTAAGCTGTACGCCTGCTGCTAATGCGTCTTGTAGTCGATCTCTTGGAATGTATCCCAACATCATTTAGTGTGCAGTCCTTCCAATGGCTTCATTATAGGTGTTGTTTATTCCCCATTGCACGATTTAAATTTTCTGGTCCTACTAAGTCTCGTCTTCTATCGTTGCGAGTAATGCGTTGAGTATGGTTCGGTTGTATCGCTCGATCTGTCCGTCGTGGCGTTTTAAATTTTATTTAACATGCGTTATCGATCTACTTTTCGTAAACTCATCAAATGCCTTCGAAGTAAATGATGTTCCCTGGTCTGTGAATAAACGTCTTGGTGTTCCGAACATTAAAAACGTTTCTGTAAAAAAATGTATTACTGGTTAAGTTTGCTTATTCGATAAGGCCTTTATTTGTTTAAACTTGGTGAAAGAGTCAACAAGTACGATGACATAAGCATTACCCTTAATGGATTTGATAAACGGGCCCAAATGTATCAAATGGTACCTCTTTTTTTCGATAGGATACAATTCTCCTCTAGGTTGTGTAGTTTTCTTTGCCTAGGCGCACTCCACACATACCTTAATGTATTTTCTTACAAACTGGGTGATTCGTGGGAGCCAGTATCTTTCCTGAATATGTTTTATGGTTTTCTGATCCGAGAAATGTCCGAGTTAATCATGACTATACCTTAAAACTCGATTTCGAACCCCTTTTGGAAGAAATAGCTTGATCTGATTGTTGACCTTACGATATACTCTTCCTTCTTGAAGGTCATAGTCCGTATGAACTTGTTGTTCTATTTCATTCTCCGGTTTTTTGTTTAGGACGGTTGATATTTTGGCTATTTCTTCATCTTTCAATTGCAAAGAATAGATCCAATTCTCGTCCGAAATATGAACTTGGAGTACATTCATTTCCACGACATCCGTTTCCTTTGCTGGCTCACTAGATGCATATTTGTCCCTTCTCCCTGCATCAATATACCAGCTAGTCGCTTGCTGCTTGCATCTGTATGCAACTCATGTTGTGCCCGGGGGTTAAAGAGTGCCAACACTGGTTGATTGATAAGAGATCGTTTCAGCTGTTCGAAAGACTTTTGTTGCTCCCTTCCCCAGGCAAATGTATGTAATGTATGTAAGTATGCTCATACAAATGTAACAAAATCGTGTTTTGGTTTGCATCATTTCGATTTGCGTCGCGACTTTCTGGCCCCAATTAGCGACGCAAACCGGGGTATTGGTGTATTCTCAACAATCATCTAACAACCCAAAGACCACTCTACACACACCAATGATATTACCAACACTACCCGAAGTTTCGACAATTACTACATTTCTACATTTATTGATGATTAAATAAAACAAAACGTAGAGAAATGTATCAATTTAGGTCTCAACAATCATCTATATAGTCAATACAGTACCAATATTTATATATACTCTGTGTGTGGTTTCTCACATTTCGTTTCAGCCCTCTCCAACTCTTCCCCAGCTGACGGGACTCCTTAGCTACTGTTCTGCGTTATTTACTTCTCGGAGGACTCACTGTTCTACCGTCTTGGGTTAGCGGGTTAAACTGCATCGCCTGTTTTGCTATGGATCTGTCGCCTTATCGAAGGGTATGACCAATGGCGTGGCACGTCGCTGAATAATCGCGCCTATTGGTTCCTGGCCCGTTCCCTGATGGAGTTGTTCGTTTGAGATACGGTTCTCCCATGAAATCCTTAGTATGTTTCGTAAGAGCTATCTCCACCCGAAATAACTGCCATAGCCAATAAGCGTATCAGAATACTGTCCGAAATCTCAACAATCGCATAAAATGTCTATGTGCAATCTATATTTACTAAAAACCTAATTAGCCTAGACGAATACATTAAAGCTAGAAAACAGTTATGTTACTCGTTGCATCAAGGTTCGTCTCGTTACTACATATTACCTATTAGTTGTAACTCGTCGCAACTATTACGTATTAGTCAACGTACAACTTTCCTATGGAGACATCTCTAGTTGCCGTTTCCTTTTCATTTCAGCTATACACACATCGATCACCACCTCCAGCACTATGTACTTACTGTTAGTCGCTAGGAAGTGCGGCCTAATTTGCAATAGAAAATACAATTATTATATCTTCCAAGGAGAAAGCACGCGTTGAGAGCATGACAGGAGAAGTTTTCATTCAAATTCATTTCATTTTCAATTTGTATGCGCAAGTATAAATATTGGATATATCTAAAATAGTACCTAGCTTATATGCCATTCCATCGTTTTGCAATATGCTTGACTCAACTGCTTCTTCTTATAGCTAATTTGTATTGTTATTTGCATTGTAATTTGTATTGCTCTTGTACACCAAACGAAATAGCTTTAGAATGAATTTAGATTAAAATATATTCGATCTATCGAGAACCTCATTGATATAACACCATCATAAAGCCTATTGCACAGCATATTGCATTTGTCCATCCGCATTCCTTTTGCTGATTGTACGTACATACATATGTCCCTAATATCTCCTAAAATTTTCATTGTGTACTAATACTCTAACAACAGAATTTTTTGAAGTCATATTCTTAAATTGAAACAAAATTTCTCAGATAAATTGACAACATAATTTTAATTTCAAAATAATATATGTACATACGTATTTATTTCGTTTGAAAGGATTGTCATTTTCAGCTAACAAATAAAAAATCGATACAGAAAATTAGAACGCTACATGTGTCGTTCTCTTCGTTCATTCAAATACATTGTTTGTTTGGACTAGTACAAGTAAATATTGCTTGATACGCTAAACGCGAAATAGTTTCCACTCCCACCTGATAACTCGCCTTCACATTGTTTCCTGAAGCAATCGCCGACAGGGAAGAAGTCCCAGCTCCTTTGCTGGTACATATTCCAGACATACGTTTCTTGACCAGTGTATTCAGTATCTGGTTTATTTATAAGATGCATCAAAAAGAACATATAGTTCGCTAAATTATGTTCTTTTTGAACATGGGTGTCAAAGCCATGTGGCACAATATCGAAATAATCTTTTCCAACACCGCATATAAAGCAATTAGATTCCATATTTTCTTTGACCGATTCCAATTGGTCTCGAAGCTCTCCAAAAGCATCAATGATTAAGCCTTGAATTATAGCCAGCAGTATTACAATGACAAAAAAGAAGAAAGTAATATCAAATATAATGCGGTAAACTTCATAATCGTCTCCGTCCGGATCTCCAATTTCATCACCGATTCCACCACCCGCATGTGCGCCTTTATATAGATGGAATACGAAACATGTGAGCATATCGTGACATTTTTTATCAATTTCTTCATCATGAGTATAGAATTTGCGGAAATAGTTGAAAGCAATTACAATGATATATATCGATTATAGTTAAAATCATCACTGTAAGCACTAACTTTTTTCTATTGTGTGTAACTGACTGTAATATAGTACGCAACGTTTTAAAGCCTACAGCAACGTCCAATAAATGAGCAGCGAAAAAAAAGTTATTGAAGTTTCCAAGAATGGAAAATGTGAAATACCATAATGAGTATAGCAAGGCGTTGTCTGTTATAGTAACACCAGCTTTCGCAACTTGATATCTCCAGACAATATTAAGGACATACTTTACGAATCCACCGCCTTGATTTTCTTGAGCTGTAAATGCGCTTTTTTGTATTCCAAGTAAATTTTATATAGAATCAAAATCATGTTTCACTGTACTTTCGTCTTACTTTCTTCTTCACAAATTTGTCCCAATAGTTAACTGGAAATGATTTGGTTGATATCACTAACTTATCCCAATGTGATTTAAGATGGTCGTCTTCTGGTTGCTCTGCAATAAAAATACCATTAAATTCCAACTGTCCTGCGATTTCCTTTTCTCTTTTGATATGCCTGTATCTACCACTAACATCACAGAGCACATGCCATGTCTGTTATTTCTGCAATTATAGCCAGAGGCCTTAACATAGTACTAAAGACATCTACACAGATACCCGTACCTTCCCCAAGCATCACTGAACATACCATTTCACTGTCTGTATTATCACCAATCGTTAATCAACCAAATGTCCCACTTTACACATAACCTGACATCCCCATACGTGCCTGTATTCACCAATGTAGATTATAACAGGACTTAGTATTAAAGAAATATTAAGACTTATTTATTAGATCGGCTGCCCATATGGCGGAGTAAGGTTTCTGTGTTCGTGGCGCGTACGGCATATCCGTTAACTGGTATCTGTCATGAGGTAGGACAGTCGTTATGATGTAAAGACACTTATATCTTGGCTCTAATTTACGATATGTACGGTGCTGCTAGGACTGTCATTCAAAATCAGCACAAGGTCTCCTTTGTTGTACCTTTTGGCGCTTCGATGCTTTAGGTCGTGTTGTTCCTAATGCTTACGTTGTGCTTGAGTTATTCTAAGTGCCCCTTCTCTGCGTATCTGGTCAAGATATTGTCGTTTTTGGGTAAGCTGTACGCCTGCTGCTAATGCGTCTTGTAGTCGATCTCTTGGAATGTATCCCAACATCATTTAGTGTGCAGTCCTTCCAATGGCTTCATTATAGGTGTTGTTTATTCCCCATTGCACGATTTTAATTTTCTGGTCCTACTAAGTCTCGTCTTCTATCGTTGCGAGTAATGCGTTGAGTATGGTTCGGTTGTATCGCTCGATCTGTCCGTCGTGGCGTTTTAAATTTTATTTAACATACAACAAAGTAGATCGATACTTTTCGTAAACTCATCAAATGCCTTCGAAGTAAATGATGTTCCCTGGTCTGTGAATAAACGTCTTGGTGTTCCGAACATTAAAAACGTTTCTGTCAAAAAATGTATTACTGGTTAAGTTTGCTTATTCGATAAGGCCTTTATTTGTTTAAACTTGGTGAAAGAGTCAACAAGTACGATGACATAAGCATTACCCTTAATGGATTTGATAAACGGGCCCAAATGTATCAAATGGTACCTCTTTTTTTCGATAGGATACAATTCTCCTCTAGGTTGTGTAGTTTTCTTTGCCTAGGCGCACTCCACACATACCTTAATGTATTTTCTTACAAACTGGGTGATTCGTGGGAGCCAGTATCTTTCCTGAATATGTTTTATGGTTTTCTGATCCGAGAAATGTCCGAGTTAATCATGACTATACCTTAAAACTCGATTTCGAACCCCTTTTGGAAGAAATAGCTTGATCTGATTGTTGACCTTACGATATACTCTTCCTTCTTGAAGGTCATAGTCCGTATGAACTTGTTGTTCTATTTCATTCTCCGGTTTTTTGTTTAGGACGGTTGATATTTTGGCTATTTCTTCATCTTGCAATTGCAAAGAATAGATCCAATTCTCGTCCGAAATATGAACTTGGAGTACATTCATTTCCACGACATCCGTTTCCTTTGCTGGCTCACTAGATGCATATTTGTCCCTTCTCCCTGCATCAATATACCAGCTAGTCGCTTGCTGCTTGCATCTGTATGCAACTCATGTTGTGCCCGGGGGTTAAAGAGTGCCAACACTGGTTGATTGATAAGAGATCGTTTCAGCTGTTCGAAAGACTTTTGTTGCTCCCTTCCCCAGGCAAATGTATGTAATGTATGTAAGTATGCTCATACAAATGTAACAAAATCGTGTTTTGGTTTGCATCATTTCGATTTGCGTCGCGACTTTCTGGCCCCAATTAGCGACGCAAACCGGGGTATTGGTGTATTCTCAACAATCATCTAACAACCCAAAGACCACTCTACACACACCAATGATATTACCAACACTACCCGAAGTTTCGACAATTACTACATTTCTACATTTATTGATGATTAAACAAAACAAAACGTAGAGAAATGTATCAATTTAGGTCTCAACAATCATCTATATAGTCAATACAGTACCAATATTTATATATACTCTGTGTGTGGTTTCTCACATTTCGTTTCAGCCCTCTCCAACTCTTCCCCGGCTGACGGGACTCCTTAGCTACTGTTCTGCGTTATTTACTTCTCGGAGGACTCACTGTTCTACCGTCTTGGGTTAGCGGGTTAAACTGCATCGCCTGTTTTGCTATGGATCTGTCGCCTTATCGAAGGGTATGACCAATGGCGTGGCACGTCGCTGAATAATCGCGCCTATTGGTTCCTGGCCCGTTCCCTGATGGAGTTGTTCGTTTGAGATACGGTTCTCCCATGAAATCCTTAGTATGTTTCGTAAGAGCTATCTCCACCCGAAATAACTGCCATAGCCAATAAGCGTATCAGAATACTGTCCGAAATCTCAACAATCGCATAAAATGTCTATGTGCAATCTATATTTACTAAAAACCTAATTAGCCTAGACGAATACATTAAAGCTAGAAAACAGTTATGTTACTCGTTGCATCAAGGTTCGTCTCGTTACTACATATTACCTATTAGTTGTAACTCGTCGCAACTATTACGTATTAGTCAACGTACAACTTTCCTATGGAGACATCTCTAGTTGCCGTTTCCTTTTCATTTCAGCTATACACACATCGATCACCACCTCCAGCACTATGTACTTACTGTTAGTCGTTAGGAAGTGCGGCCTAATTTGCAATAGAAAATACAATTATTATATCTTCCAAGGAGAAAGCACGCGTTGAGAGCATGACAGGAGAAGTTTTCATTCAAATTCATTTCATTTTCAATTTGTATGCGCAAGTATAAATATTGGATATATCTAAAATAGTACCTAGCTTATATGCCATTCCATCGTTTTGCAATATGCTTGACTCAACTGCTTCTTCTTATAGCTAATTTGTATTGTTATTTGCATTGTAATTTGTATTGCTCTTGTACACCAAACGAAATAGCTTTAGAATGAATTTAGATTAAAATATATTCGATCTATCGAGAACCTCATTGATATAACACCATCATAAAGCCTATTGCACAGCATATTGCATTTGTCCATCCGCATTCCTTTTGCTGATTGTACGTACATACATATGTCCCTAATATCTCCTAAAATTTTCATTGTGTACTAATACTCTAACAACAGAATTTTTTGAAGTCATATTCTTAAATTGAAACAAAATTTCTCAGATAAATTGACAACATAATTTTAATTTCAAAATAATATATGTACATACGTATTTAGTTCGTTTGAAAGGATTGTCATTTTCAGCTAACAAATAAAAAATCGATACAGAAAATTAGAACGCTACATGTGTCGTTCTCTTCGTTCATTCAAATACATTGTTTGTTTGGACTAGTACAAGTAAATATTGCTTGATACGCTAAACGCGAAATAGTTTCCACTCCCACCTGATAACTCGCCTTCACATTGTTTCCTGAAGCAATCGCCGACAGGGAAGAAGTCCCAGCTCCTTTGCTGGTACATATTCCAGACATACGTTTCTTGACCAGTGTATTCAGTATCTGGTTTATTTATAAGATGCATCAAAAAGAACGTATAGTTCGCTAAATTATGTTCTTTTTGAACATGGGTGTCAAAGCCATGTGGCACAATATCGAAATAATCTTTTCCAACACCGCATATAAAGCAATTAGATTCCATATTTTCTTTGACCGATTCCAATTGGTCTCGAAGCTCTCCAAAAGCATCAATGATTAAGCCTTGAATTATAGCCAGCAGTATTACAATGACAAAAAAGAAGAAAGTAATATCAAATATAATGCGGTAAACTTCATAATCGTCTCCGTCCGGATCTCCAATTTCATCACCGATTCCACCACCCGCATGTGCGCCTTTATATAGATGGAATACGAAACATGTGAGCATATCGTGACATTTTTTATCAATTTCTTCATCATGAGTATAGAATTTGCGGAAATAGTTGAAAGCAATTACAATGATATATATCGATTATAGTTAAAATCATCACTGTAAGCACTAACTTTTTTCTATTGTGTGTAACTGACTGTAATATAGTACGCAACGTTTTAAAGCCTACAGCAACGTCCAATAAATGAGCAGCGAAAAAAAAGTTATTGAAGTTTCCAAGAATGGAAAATGTGAAATACCATAATGAGTATAGCAAGGCGTTGTCTGTTATAGTAACACCAGCTTTCGCAACTTGATATCTCCAGACAATATTAAGGACATACTTTACGAATCCACCGCCTTGATTTTCTTGAGCTGTAAATGCGCTTTTTTGTATTCCAAGTAAATTTTATATAGAATCAAAATCATGTTTCACTGTACTTTCGTCTTACTTTCTTCTTCACAAATTTGTCCCAATAGTTAACTGGAAATGATTTGGTTGATATCACTAACTTATCCCAATGTGATTTAAGATGGTCGTCTTCTGGTTGCTCTGCAATAAAAATACCATTAAATTCCAACTGTCCTGCGATTTCCTTTTCTCTTTTGATATGCCTGTATCTACCACTAACATCACAGAGCACATGCCATGTCTGTTATTTCTGCAATCATAGCCAGATGCCCTTACATACGTACTAAAGACATCCCCATAAATACCTGTATCAACCGCTAGCATCACAGAGCAATGTAGACTAACCAATAAAACCCAATATATACATGTATAGTCCACATCATAGAGCACATCAGGACATTGTCTGCATTCTAATCAATTGTCTAACAAATCCCCGGAAATAATCGAATCATCCAAAAGAAATAATCGAATCATCCAAAAGCATTATAGGAGTAAAGTGTAGTCTTACTAATGACATCCCCAAATATACCAATATCAACCACAGCATCATAGATCGCATCATTCCCACGTTTACTAAAATCTACCTCAAACATGACAGAGCACAGCAGTGCATTTTATGTCTTCTCAACGATCATTTTACAACCCAAAGACCACTCTAGACTTACCAATAACATCCACAAATATACGAAAATAGATAACTAACATCACAGAGCTCATCAGGACATTGTGTGTACACCAACACCCACGTTTGCTTGGTTGTGAAGGATGTCTGAATTCTTAATTTTAATTGTTATCTTATTATTTTTCATGAATTATTACATTTTTTTTTTCAATGAAACCTTTGAATAAAAACCCAATGAAATAAAATAAATATGTATGTATGTAAGTATGCTCATACAAATGTAACAAAATCGTGTTTTGGTTTGCATCATTTCGATTTGCGTCGCGACTTTCTGGCCCCAATTAGCGACGCAAACCGGGGTATTGGTGTATTCTCAACAATCATCTAACAACCCAAAGACCACTCTACACACACCAATGATATTACCAACACTACCCGAAGTTTCGACAATTACTACATTTCTACATTTATTGATGATTAAACAAAACAAAACGTAGAGAAATGTATCAATTTAGGTCTCAACAATCATCTATATAGTCAATACAGTACCAATATTTATATATACTCTGTGTGTGGTTTCTCACATTTCGTTTCAGCCCTCTCCAACTCTTCCCCAGCTGACGGGACTCCTTAGCTACTGTTCTGCGTTATTTACTTCTCGGAGGACTCACTGTTCTACCGTCTTGGGTTAGCGGGTTAAACTGCATCGCCTGTTTTGCTATGGATCTGTCGCCTTATCGAAGGGTATGACCAATGGCGTGCCACGTCCCTGAATAATCGCGCCTATAGGTTCCTGGCCCGTTCCCTGATGGAGTTGTTCGTTTGAGATACGGTTCTCCCATGAAATCCTTAGTATGTTTCGTAAGAGCTATCTCCACCCGAAATAACTGCCATAGCCAATAAGCGTATCAGAATACTGTCCGAAATCTCAACAATCGCATAAAATGTCTATGTGCAATCTATATTTACTAAAAACCTAATTAGCCTAGACGAATACATTAAAGCTAGAAAACAGTTATGTTACTCGTTGCATCAAGGTTCGTCTCGTTACTACATATTACCTATTAGTTGTAACTCGTCGCAACTATTACGTATTAGTCAACGTACAACTTTCCTATGGAGACATCTCTAGTTGCCGTTTCCTTTTCATTTCAGCTATACACACATCGATCACCACCTCCAGCACTATGTACTTACTGTTAGTCGTTAGGAAGTGCGGCCTAATTTGCAATAGAAAATACAATTATTATATCTTCCAAGGAGAAAGCACGCGTTGAGAGCATGACAGGAGAAGTTTTCATTCAAATTCATTTCATTTTCAATTTGTATGCGCAAGTATAAATATTGGATATATCTAAAATAGTACCTAGCTTATATGCCATTCCATCGTTTTGCAATATGCTTGACTCAACTGCTTCTTCTTATAGCTAATTTGTATTGTTATTTGCATTGTAATTTGTATTGCTCTTGTACACCAAACGAAATAGCTTTAGAATGAATTTAGATTAAAATATATTCGATCTATCGAGAACCTCATTGATATAACACCATCATAAAGCCTATTGCACAGCATATTGCATTTGTCCATCCGCATTCCTTTTGCTGATTGTACGTACATACATATGTCCCTAATATCTCCTAAAATTTTCATTGTGTACTAATACTCTAACAACAGAATTTTTTGAAGTCATATTCTTAAATTGAAACAAAATTTCTCAGATAAATTGACAACATAATTTTAATTTCAAAATAATATATGTACATACGTATTTATTTCGTTTGAAAGGATTGTCATTTTCAGCTAACAAATAAAAAATCGATACAGAAAATTAGAACGCTACATGTGTCGTTCTCTTCGTTCATTCAAATACATTGTTTGTTTGGACTAGTACAAGTAAATATTGCTTGATACGCTAAACGCGAAATAGTTTCCACTCCCACCTGATAACTCGCCTTCACATTGTTTCCTGAAGCAATCGCCGACAGGGAAGAAGTCCCAGCTCCTTTGCTGGTACATATTCCAGACATACGTTTCTTGACCAGTGTATTCAGTATCTGGTTTATTTATAAGATGCATCAAAAAGAACATATAGTTCGCTAAATTATGTTCTTTTTGAACATGGGTGTCAAAGCCATGTGGCACAATATCGAAATAATCTTTTCCAACACCGCATATAAAGCAATTAGATTCCATATTTTCTTTGACCGATTCCAATTGGTCTCGAAGCTCTCCAAAAGCATCAATGATTAAGCCTTGAATTATAGCCAGCAGTATTACAATGACAAAAAAGAAGAAAGTAATATCAAATATAATGCGGTAAACTTCATAATCGTCTCCGTCCGGATCTCCAATTTCATCACCGATTCCACCACCCGCATGTGCGCCTTTATATAGATGGAATACGAAACATGTGAGCATATCGTGACATTTTTTATCAATTTCTTCATCATGAGTATAGAATTTGCGGAAATAGTTGAAAGCAATTACAATGATATATATCGATTATAGTTAAAATCATCACTGTAAGCACTAACTTTTTTCTATTGTGTGTAACTGACTGTAATATAGTACGCAACGTTTTAAAGCCTACAGCAACGTCCAATAAATGAGCAGCGAAAAAAAAGTTATTGAAGTTTACAAGAATGGAAAATGTGAAATACCATAATGAGTATAGCAAGGCGTTGTCTGTTATAGTAACACCAGCTTTCGCAACTTGATATCTCCAGACAATATTAAGGACATACTTTACGAATCCACCGCCTTGATTTTCTTGAGCTGTAAATGCGCTTTTTTGTATTCCAAGTAAATTTTATATAGAATCAAAATCATGTTTCACTGTACTTTCGTCTTACTTTCTTCTTCACAAATTTGTCCCAATAGTTAACTGGAAATGATTTGGTTGATATCACTAACTTATCCCAATGTGATTTAAGATGGTCGTCTTCTGGTTGCTCTGCAATAAAAATACCATTAAATTCCAACTGTCCTGCGATTTCCTTTTCTCTTTTGATATGCCTGTATCTACCACTAACATCACAGAGCACATGCCATGTCTGTTATTTCTGCAATTATAGCCAGAGGCCTTAACATAGTACTAAAGACATCTACACAGATACCCGTACCTTCCCCAAGCATCACTGAACATACCATTTCGCTGTCTGTATTATCACCAATCGTTAATCAACCAAATGTCCCACTTTACACATAACCTGACATCCCCATACGTGCCTGTATTCACCAATGTAGATTATAACAGGACTTAGTATTAAAGAAATATTAAGACTTATTTATTCGATCGGCTGCCCATATGGCGGAGTAAGGTTTCTGTGTTCGTGGCGCGTACGGCATATCCGTTAACTGGTATCTGTCATGAGGTAGGACAGTCGTTATGATGTAAAGACACTTATATCTTGGCTCTAATTTACGATATGTACGGTGCTGCTAGGACTGTCATTCAAAATCAGCACAAGGTCTCCTTTGTTGTACCTTTTGGCGCTTCGATGCTTTAGGTCGTGTTGTTCCTAATGCTTACGTTGTGCTTGAGTTATTCTAAGTGCCCCTTCTCTGCGTATCTGGTCAAGATATTGTCGTTTTTGGGTAAGCTGTACGCCTGCTGCTAATGCGTCTTGTAGTCGATCTCTTGGAATGTATCCCAACATCATTTAGTGTGCAGTCCTTCCAATGGCTTCATTATAGGTGTTGTTTATTCCCCATTGCACGATTTTAATTTTCTGGTCCTACTAAGTCTCGTCTTCTATCGTTGCGAGTAATGCGTTGAGTATGGTTCGGTTGTATCGCTCGATCTGTCCGTCGTGGCGTTTTAAATTTTATTTAACATGCGTTATCGATCTACTTTTCGTAAACTCATCAAATGCCTTCGAAGTAAATGATGTTCCCTGGTCTGTGAATAAACGTCTTGGTGTTCCGAACATTAAAAACGTTTCTGTCAAAAAATGTATTACTGGTTAAGTTTGCTTATTCGATAAGGCCTTTATTTGTTTAAACTTGGTGAAAGAGTCAACAAGTACGATGACATAAGCATTACCCTTAATGGATTTGATAAACGGGCCCAAATGTATCAAATGGTACCTCTTTTTTTCGATAGGATACAATTCTCCTCTAGGTTGTGTAGTTTTCTTTGCCTAGGCGCACTCCACACATACCTTAATGTATTTTCTTACAAACTGGGTGATTCGTGGGAGCCAGTATCTTTCCTGAATATGTTTTATGGTTTTCTGATCCGAGAAATGTCCGAGTTAATCATGACTATACCTTAAAACTCGATTTCGAACCCCTTTTGGAAGAAATAGCTTGATCTGATTGTTGACCTTACGATATACTCTTCCTTCTTGAAGGTCATAGTCCGTATGAACTTGTTGTTCTATTTCATTCTCCGGTTTTTTGTTTAGGACGGTTGATATTTTGGCTATTTCTTCATCTTGCAATTGCAAAGAATAGATCCAATTCTCGTCCGAAATATGAACTTGGAGTACATTCTTTTCCACGACATCCGTTTCCTTTGCTGGCTCACTAGATGCATATTTGTCCCTTCTCCCTGCATCAATATACCAGCTAGTCGCTTGCTGCTTGCATCTGTATGCAACTCATGTTGTGCCCGGGGGTTAAAGAGTGCCAACACTGGTTGATTGATAAGAGATCGTTTCAGCTGTTCGAAAGACTTTTGTTGCTCCCTTCCCCAGGCAAATGTATGTAATGTATGTAAGTATGCTCATACAAATGTAACAAAATCGTGTTTTGGTTTGCATCATTTCGATTTGCGTCGCGACTTTCTGGCCCCAATTAGCGACGCAAACCGGGGTATTGGTGTATTCTCAACAATCATCTAACAACCCAAAGACCACTCTACACACACCAATGATATTACCAACACTACCCGAAGTTTCGACAATTACTACATTTCTACATTTATTGATGATTAAACAAAACAAAACGTAGAGAAATGTATCAATTTAGGTCTCAACAATCATCTATATAGTCAATACAGTACCAATATTTATATATACTCTGTGTGTGGTTTCTCACATTTCGTTTCAGCCCTCTCCAACTCTTCCCCAGCTGACGGGACTCCTTAGCTACTGTTCTGCGTTATTTACTTCTCGGAGGACTCACTGTTCTACCGTCTTGGGTTAGCGGGTTAAACTGCATCGCCTGTTTTGCTATGGATCTGTCGCCTTATCGAAGGGTATGACCAATGGCGTGGCACGTCGCTGAATAATCGCGCCTATTGGTTCCTGGCCCGTTCCCTGATGGAGTTGTTCGTTTGAGATACGGTTCTCCCATGAAATCCTTAGTATGTTTCGTAAGAGCTATCTCCACCCGAAATAACTGCCATAGCCAATAAGCGTATCAGAATACTGTCCGAAATCTCAACAATCGCATAAAATGTCTATGTGCAATCTATATTTACTAAAAACCTAATTAGCCTAGACGAATACATTAAAGCTAGAAAACAGTTATGTTACTCGTTGCATCAAGGTTCGTCTCGTTACTACATATTACCTATTAGTTGTAACTCGTCGCAACTATTACGTATTAGTCAACGTACAACTTTCCTATGGAGACATCTCTAGTTGCCGTTTCCTTTTCATTTCAGCTATACACACATCGATCACCACCTCCAGCACTATGTACTTACTGTTAGTCGTTAGGAAGTGCGGCCTAATTTGCAATAGAAAATACAATTATTATATCTTCCAAGGAGAAAGCACGCGTTGAGAGCATGACAGGAGAAGTTTTCATTCAAATTCATTTCATTTTCAATTTGTATGCGCAAGTATAAATATTGGATATATCTAAAATAGTACCTAGCTTATATGCCATTCCATCGTTTTGCAATATGCTTGACTCAACTGCTTCTTCTTATAGCTAATTTGTATTGTTATTTGCATTGTAATTTGTATTGCTCTTGTACACCAAACGAAATAGCTTTAGAATGAATTTAGATTAAAATATATTCGATCTATCGAGAACCTCATTGATATAACACCATCATAAAGCCTATTGCACAGCATATTGCATTTGTCCATCCGCATTCCTTTTGCTGATTGTACGTACATACATATGTCCCTAATATCTCCTAAAATTTTCATTGTGTACTAATACTCTAACAACAGAATTTTTTGAAGTCATATTCTTAAATTGAAACAAAATTTCTCAGATAAATTGACAACATAATTTTAATTTCAAAATAATATATGTACATACGTATTTATTTCGTTTGAAAGGATTGTCATTTTCAGCTAACAAATAAAAAATCGATACAGAAAATTAGAACGCTACATGTGTCGTTCTCTTCGTTCATTCAAATACATTGTTTGTTTGGACTAGTACAAGTAAATATTGCTTGATACGCTAAACGCGAAATAGTTTCCACTCCCACCTGATAACTCGCCTTCACATTGTTTCCTGAAGCAATCGCCGACAGGGAAGAAGTCCCAGCTCCTTTGCTGGTACATATTCCAGACATACGTTTCTTGACCAGTGTATTCAGTATCTGGTTTATTTATAAGATGCATCAAAAAGAACGTATAGTTCGCTAAATTATGTTCTTTTTGAACATGGGTGTCAAAGCCATGTGGCACAATATCGAAATAATCTTTTCCAACACCGCATATAAAGCAATTAGATTCCATATTTTCTTTGACCGATTCCAATTGGTCTCGAAGCTCTCCAAAAGCATCAATGATTAAGCCTTGAATTATAGCCAGCAGTATTACAATGACAAAAAAGAAGAAAGTAATATCAAATATAATGCGGTAAACTTCATAATCGTCTCCGTCCGGATCTCCAATTTCATCACCGATTCCACCACCCGCATGTGCGCCTTTATATAGATGGAATACGAAACATGTGAGCATATCGTGACATTTTTTATCAATTTCTTCATCATGAGTATAGAATTTGCGGAAATAGTTGAAAGCAATTACAATGATATATATCGATTATAGTTAAAATCATCACTGTAAGCACTAACTTTTTTCTATTGTGTGTAACTGACTGTAATATAGTACGCAACGTTTTAAAGCCTACAGCAACGTCCAATAAATGAGCAGCGAAAAAAAAGTTATTGAAGTTTCCAAGAATGGAAAATGTGAAATACCATAATGAGTATAGCAAGGCGTTGTCTGTTATAGTAACACCAGCTTTCGCAACTTGATATCTCCAGACAATATTAAGGACATACTTTACGAATCCACCGCCTTGATTTTCTTGAGCTGTAAATGCGCTTTTTTGTATTCCAAGTAAATTTTATATAGAATCAAAATCATGTTTCACTGTACTTTCGTCTTACTTTCTTCTTCACAAATTTGTCCCAATAGTTAACTGGAAATGATTTGGTTGATATCACTAACTTATCCCAATGTGATTTAAGATGGTCGTCTTCTGGTTGCTCTGCAATAAAAATACCATTAAATTCCAACTGTCCTGCGATTTCCTTTTCTCTTTTGATATGCCTGTATCTACCACTAACATCACAGAGCACATGCCATGTCTGTTATTTCTGCAATTATAGCCAGAGGCCTTAACATAGTACTAAAGACATCTACACAGATACCCGTACCTTCCCCAAGCATCACTGAACATACCATTTCACTGTCTGTATTATCACCAATCGTTAATCAACCAAATGTCCCACTTTACACATAACCTGACATCCCCATACGTGCCTGTATTCACCAATGTAGATTATAACAGGACTTAGTATTAAAGAAATATTAAGACTTATTTATTAGATCGGCTGCCCATATGGCGGAGTAAGGTTTCTGTGTTCGTGGCGCGTACGGCATATCCGTTAACTGGTATCTGTCATGAGGTAGGACAGTCGTTATGATGTAAAGACACTTATATCTTGGCTCTAATTTACGATATGTACGGTGCTGCTAGGACTGTCATTCAAAATCAGCACAAGGTCTCCTTTGTTGTACCTTTTGGCGCTTCGATGCTTTAGGTCGTGTTGTTCCTAATGCTTACGTTGTGCTTGAGTTATTCTAAGTGCCCCTTCTCTGCGTATCTGGTCAAGATATTGTCGTTTTTGGGTAAGCTGTACGCCTGCTGCTAATGCGTCTTGTAGTCGATCTCTTGGAATGTATCCCAACATCATTTAGTGTGCAGTCCTTCCAATGGCTTCATTATAGGTGTTGTTTATTCCCCATTGCACGATTTTAATTTTCTGGTCCTACTAAGTCTCGTCTTCTATCGTTGCGAGTAATGCGTTGAGTATGGTTCGGTTGTATCGCTCGATCTGTCCGTCGTGGCGTTTTAAATTTTATTTAACATACAACAAAGTAGATCGATACTTTTCGTAAACTCATCAAATGCCTTCGAAGTAAATGATGTTCCCTGGTCTGTGAATAAACGTCTTGGTGTTCCGAACATTAAAAACGTTTCTGTCAAAAAATGTATTACTGGTTAAGTTTGCTTATTCGATAAGGCCTTTATTTGTTTAAACTTGGTGAAAGAGTCAACAAGTACGATGACATAAGCATTACCCTTAATGGATTTGATAAACGGGCCCAAATGTATCAAATGGTACCTCTTTTTTTCGATAGGATACAATTCTCCTCTAGGTTGTGTAGTTTTCTTTGCCTAGGCGCACTCCACACATACCTTAATGTATTTTCTTACAAACTGGGTGATTCGTGGGAGCCAGTATCTTTCCTGAATATGTTTTATGGTTTTCTGATCCGAGAAATGTCCGAGTTAATCATGACTATACCTTAAAACTCGATTTCGAACCCCTTTTGGAAGAAATAGCTTGATCTGATTGTTGACCTTACGATATACTCTTCCTTCTTGAAGGTCATAGTCCGTATGAACTTGTTGTTCTATTTCATTCTCCGGTTTTTTGTTTAGGACGGTTGATATTTTGGCTATTTCTTCATCTTGCAATTGCAAAGAATAGATCCAATTCTCGTCCGAAATATGAACTTGGAGTACATTCATTTCCACGACATCCGTTTCCTTTGCGGGCTCACTAGATGCATATTTGTCCCTTCTCCCTGCATCAATATACCAGCTAGTCGCTTGCTGCTTGCATCTGTATGCAACTCATGTTGTGCCCGGGGGTTAAAGAGTGCCAACACTGGTTGATTGATAAGAGATCGTTTCAGCTGTTCGAAAGACTTTTGTTGCTCCCTTCCCCAGGCAAATGTATGTAATGTATGTAAGTATGCTCATACAAATGTAACAAAATTGTGTTTTGGTTTGCATCATTTCGATTTGCGTCGCGACTTTCTGGCCCCAATTAGCGACGCAAACCGGGGTATTGGTGTATTCTCAACAATCATCTAACAACCCAAAGACCACTCTACACACACCAATGATATTACCAACACTACCCGAAGTTTCGACAATTACTACATTTCTACATTTATTGATGATTAAACAAAACAAAACGTAGAGAAATGTATCAATTTAGGTCTCAACAATCATCTATATAGTCAATACAGTACCAATATTTATATATACTCTGTGTGTGGTTTCTCACATTTCGTTTCAGCCCTCTCCAACTCTTCCCCAGCTGACGGGACTCCTTAGCTACTGTTCTGCGTTATTTACTTCTCGGAGGACTCACTGTTCTACCGTCTTGGGTTAGCGGGTTAAACTGCATCGCCTGTTTTGCTATGGATCTGTCGCCTTATCGAAGGGTATGACCAATGGCGTGCCACGTCCCTGAATAATCGCGCCTATAGGTTCCTGGCCCGTTCCCTGATGGAGTTGTTCGTTTGAGATACGGTTCTCCCATGAAATCCTTAGTATGTTTCGTAAGAGCTATCTCCACCCGAAATAACTGCCATAGCCAATAAGCGTATCAGAATACTGTCCGAAATCTCAACAATCGCATAAAATGTCTATGTGCAATCTATATTTACTAAAAACCTAATTAGCCTAGACGAATACATTAAAGCTAGAAAACAGTTATGTTACTCGTTGCATCAAGGTTCGTCTCGTTACTACATATTACCTATTAGTTGTAACTCGTCGCAACTATTACGTATTAGTCAACGTACAACTTTCCTATGGAGACATCTCTAGTTGCCGTTTCCTTTTCATTTCAGCTATACACACATCGATCACCACCTCCAGCACTATGTACTTACTGTTAGTCGTTAGGAAGTGCGGCCTAATTTGCAATAGAAAATACAATTATTATATCTTCCAAGGAGAAAGCACGCGTTGAGAGCATGACAGGAGAAGTTTTCATTCAAATTCATTTCATTTTCAATTTGTATGCGCAAGTATAAATATTGGATATATCTAAAATAGTACCTAGCTTATATGCCATTCCATCGTTTTGCAATATGCTTGACTCAACTGCTTCTTCTTATAGCTAATTTGTATTGTTATTTGCATTGTAATTTGTATTGCTCTTGTACACCAAACGAAATAGCTTTAGAATGAATTTAGATTAAAATATATTCGATCTATCGAGAACCTCATTGATATAACACCATCATAAAGCCTATTGCACAGCATATTGCATTTGTCCATCCGCATTCCTTTTGCTGATTGTACGTACATACATATGTCCCTAATATCTCCTAAAATTTTCATTGTGTACTAATACTCTAACAACAGAATTTTTTGAAGTCATATTCTTAAATTGAAACAAAATTTCTCAGATAAATTGACAACATAATTTTAATTTCAAAATAATATATGTACATACGTATTTATTTCGTTTGAAAGGATTGTCATTTTCAGCTAACAAATAAAAAATCGATACAGAAAATTAGAACGCTACATGTGTTGTTCTCTTCGTTCATTCAAATACATTGTTTGTTTGGACTAGTACAAGTAAATATTGCTTGATACGCTAAACGCGAAATAGTTTCCACTCCCACCTGATAACTCGCCTTCACATTGTTTCCTGAAGCAATCGCCGACAGGGAAGAAGTCCCAGCTCCTTTGCTGGTACATATTCCAGACATACGTTTCTTGACCAGTGTATTCAGTATCTGGTTTATTTATAAGATGCATCAAAAAGAACGTATAGTTCGCTAAATTATGTTCTTTTTGAACATGGGTGTCAAAGCCATGTGGCACAATATCGAAATAATCTTTTCCAACACCGCATATAAAGCAATTAGATTCCATATTTTCTTTGACCGATTCCAATTGGTCTCGAAGCTCTCCAAAAGCATCAATGATTAAGCCTTGAATTATAGCCAGCAGTATTACAATGACAAAAAAGAAGAAAGTAATATCAAATATAATGCGGTAAACTTCATAATCGTCTCCGTCCGGATCTCCAATTTCATCACCGATTCCACCACCCGCATGTGCGCCTTTATATAGATGGAATACGAAACATGTGAGCATATCGTGACATTTTTTATCAATTTCTTCATCATGAGTATAGAATTTGCGGAAATAGTTGAAAGCAATTACAATGATATATATCGATTATAGTTAAAATCATCACTGTAAGCACTAACTTTTTTCTATTGTGTGTAACTGACTGTAATATAGTACGCAACGTTTTAAAGCCTACAGCAACGTCCAATAAATGAGCAGCGAAAAAAAAGTTATTGAAGTTTCCAAGAATGGAAAATGTGAAATACCATAATGAGTATAGCAAGGCGTTGTCTGTTATAGTAACACCAGCTTTCGCAACTTGATATCTCCAGACAATATTAAGGACATACTTTACGAATCCACCGCCTTGATTTTCTTGAGCTGTAAATGCGCTTTTTTGTATTCCAAGTAAATTTTATATAGAATCAAAATCATGTTTCACTGTACTTTCGTCTTACTTTCTTCTTCACAAATTTGTCCCAATAGTTAACTGGAAATGATTTGGTTGATATCACTAACTTATCCCAATGTGATTTAAGATGGTCGTCTTCTGGTTGCTCTGCAATAAAAATACCATTAAATTCCAACTGTCCTGCGATTTCCTTTTCTCTTTTGATATGCCTGTATCTACCACTAACATCACAGAGCACATGCCATGTCTGTTATTTCTGCAATCATAGCCAGATGCCCTTACATACGTACTAAAGACATCCCCATAAATACCTGTATCAACCGCTAGCATCACAGAGCAATGTAGACTAACCAATAAAACCCAATATATACATGTATAGTCCACATCATAGAGCACATCAGGACATTGTCTGCATTCTAATCAATTGTCTAACAAATCCCCGGAAATAATCGAATCATCCAAAAGAAATAATCGAATCATCCAAAAGCATTATAGGAGTAAAGTGTAGTCTTACTAATGACATCCCCAAATATACCAATATCAACCACAGCATCATAGATCGCATCATTCCCACGTTTACTAAAATCTACCTCAAACATGACAGAGCACAGCAGTGCATTTTATGTCTTCTCAACGATCATTTTACAACCCAAAGACCACTCTAGTCTTACCAATAACATCCACAAATATACGAAAATAGATAACTAACATCACAGAGCTCATCAGGACATTGTGTGTACACCAACACCCACGTTTGCTTGGTTGTGAAGGATGTCTGAATTCTTAATTTTAATTGTTATCTTATTATTTTTCATGAATTATTAAATTTTTTTTTTCAATGAAACCTTTGAATAAGAACCCAGTGAAATAAAATAAATATGTATGTATGTAAGTATGCTCATACAAATGTAACAAAATCGTGTTTTGGTTTGCATCATTTCGATTTGCGTCGCGACTTTCTGGCCCCAATTAGCGACGCAAACCGGGGTATTGGTGTATTCTCAACAGTCATCTAACAACCCAAAGACCACTCTACACACACCAATGATATTACCAACACTACCCGAAGTTTCGACAATTACTACATTTCTACATTTATTGATGATTAAACAAAACAAAACGTAGAGAAATGTATCAATTTAGGTCTCAACAATCATCTATATAGTCAATACAGTACCAATATTTATATATACTCTGTGTGTGGTTTCTCACATTTCGTTTCAGCCCTCTCCAACTCTTCCCCAGCTGACGGGACTCCTTAGCTACTGTTCTGCGTTATTTACTTCTCGGAGGACTCACTGTTCTACCGTCTTGGGTTAGCGGGTTAAACTGCATCGCCTGTTTTGCTATGGATCTGTCGCCTTATCGAAGGGTATGACCAATGGCGTGGCACGTCGCTGAATAATCGCGCCTATTGGTTCCTGGCCCGTTCCCTGATGGAGTTGTTCGTTTGAGATACGGTTCTCC
The DNA here is from genome assembly GCA_905231855.2 of Eristalis tenax. Taxonomy (NCBI): domain Eukaryota; kingdom Metazoa; phylum Arthropoda; class Insecta; order Diptera; family Syrphidae; genus Eristalis; species Eristalis tenax. The sequence goes on from HG993127.1 coordinate 119,379, forward strand.
CATGAAATCCTTAGTATGTTTCGTAAGAGCTATCTCCACCCGAAATAACTGCCATAGCCAATAAGCGTATCAGAATACTGTCCGAAATCTCAACAATCGCATAAAATGTCTATGTGCAATCTATATTTACTAAAAACCTAATTAGCCTAGACGAATACATTAAAGCTAGAAAACAGTTATGTTACTCGTTGCATCAAGGTTCGTCTCGTTACTACATATTACCTATTAGTTGTAACTCGTCGCAACTATTACGTATTAGTCAACGTACAACTTTCCTATGGAGACATCTCTAGTTGCCGTTTCCTTTTCATTTCAGCTATACACACATCGATCACCACCTCCAGCACTATGTACTTACTGTTAGTCGTTAGGAAGTGCGGCCTAATTTGCAATAGAAAATACAATTATTATATCTTCCAAGGAGAAAGCACGCGTTGAGAGCATGACAGGAGAAGTTTTCATTCAAATTCATTTCATTTTCAATTTGTATGCGCAAGTATAAATATTGGATATATCTAAAATAGTACCTAGCTTATATGCCATTCCATCGTTTTGCAATATGCTTGACTCAACTGCTTCTTCTTATAGCTAATTTGTATTGTTATTTGCATTGTAATTTGTATTGCTCTTGTACACCAAACGAAATAGCTTTAGAATGAATTTAGATTAAAATATATTCGATCTATCGAGAACCTCATTGATATAACACCATCATAAAGCCTATTGCACAGCATATTGCATTTGTCCATCCGCATTCCTTTTGCTGATTGTACGTACATACATATGTCCCTAATATCTCCTAAAATTTTCATTGTGTACTAATACTCTAACAACAGAATTTTTTGAAGTCATATTCTTAAATTGAAACAAAATTTCTCAGATAAATTGACAACATAATTTTAATTTCAAAATAATATATGTACATACGTATTTATTTCGTTTGAAAGGATTGTCATTTTCAGCTAACAAATAAAAAATCGATACAGAAAATTAGAACGCTACATGTGTCGTTCTCTTCGTTCATTCAAATACATTGTTTGTTTGGACTAGTACAAGTAAATATTGCTTGATACGCTAAACGCGAAATAGTTTCCACTCCCACCTGATAACTCGCCTTCACATTGTTTCCTGAAGCAATCGCCGACAGGGAAGAAGTCCCAGCTCCTTTGCTGGTACATATTCCAGACATACGTTTCTTGACCAGTGTATTCAGTATCTGGTTTATTTATAAGATGCATCAAAAAGAACATATAGTTCGCTAAATTATGTTCTTTTTGAACATGGGTGTCAAAGCCATGTGGCACAATATCGAAATAATCTTTTCCAACACCGCATATAAAGCAATTAGATTCCATATTTTCTTTGACCGATTCCAATTGGTCTCGAAGCTCTCCAAAAGCATCAATGATTAAGCCTTGAATTATAGCCAGCAGTATTACAATGACAAAAAAGAAGAAAGTAATATCAAATATAATGCGGTAAACTTCATAATCGTCTCCGTCCGGATCTCCAATTTCATCACCGATTCCACCACCCGCATGTGCGCCTTTATATAGATGGAATACGAAACATGTGAGCATATCGTGACATTTTTTATCAATTTCTTCATCATGAGTATAGAATTTGCGGAAATAGTTGAAAGCAATTACAATGATATATATCGATTATAGTTAAAATCATCACTGTAAGCACTAACTTTTTTCTATTGTGTGTAACTGACTGTAATATAGTACGCAACGTTTTAAAGCCTACAGCAACGTCCAATAAATGAGCAGCGAAAAAAAAGTTATTGAAGTTTCCAAGAATGGAAAATGTGAAATACCATAATGAGTATAGCAAGGCGTTGTCTGTTATAGTAACACCAGCTTTCGCAACTTGATATCTCCAGACAATATTAAGGACATACTTTACGAATCCACCGCCTTGATTTTCTTGAGCTGTAAATGCGCTTTTTTGTATTCCAAGTAAATTTTATATAGAATCAAAATCATGTTTCACTGTACTTTCGTCTTACTTTCTTCTTCACAAATTTGTCCCAATAGTTAACTGGAAATGATTTGGTTGATATCACTAACTTATCCCAATGTGATTTAAGATGGTCGTCTTCTGGTTGCTCTGCAATAAAAATATCATTAAATTCCAACTGCCCTGCGATTTCCTTTTCTCTTTTGATATGCCTGTATCTACCACTAACACCACAGAGCACATGCCATGTCTGTTATTTCTGCAATCATAGCCAGATGCCCTTACATACGTACTAAAGACATCCCCATAAATACCTGTATCAACCGCTAGCATCACAGAGCAATGTAGACTAACCAATAAAACCCAATATATACATGTATAGTCCACATCATAGAGCACATCAGGACATTGTCTGCATTCTAATCAATTGTCTAACAAATCCCCGGAAATAATCGAATCATCCAAAAGAAATAATCGAATCATCCAAAAGCATTATAGGAGTAAAGTGTAGTCTTACTAATGACATCCCCAAATATACCAATATCAACCACAGCATCATAGATCGCATCATTCCCACGTTTACTAAAATCTACCTCAAACATGACAGAGCACAGCAGTGCATTTTATGTCTTCTCAACGATCATTTTACAACCCAAAGACCACTCTAGACTTACCAATAACATCCACAAATATACGAAAATAGATAACTAACATCACAGAGCTCATCAGGACATTGTGTGTACACCAACACCCACGTTTGCTTGGTTGTGAAGGATGTCTGAATTCTTAATTTTAATTGTTATCTTATTATTTTTCATGATTTATTAAATTTTTTTTTAAATGAAACCTTTGAATAAAAACCCAATGAAATAAAATAAATATGTATGTATGTAAGTATGCTCATACAAATGTAACAAAATCGTGTTTTGGTTTGCATCATTTCGATTTGCGTCGCGACTTTCTGGCCCCAATTAGCGACGCAAACCGGGGTATTGGTGTATTCTCAACAATCATCTAACAACCCAAAGACCACTCTACACACACCAATGATATTACCAACACTACCCGAAGTTTCGACAATTACTACATTTCTACATTTATTGATGATTAAACAAAACAAAACGTAGAGAAATGTATCAATTTAGGTCTCAACAATCATCTATATAGTCAATACAGTACCAATATTTATATATACTCTGTGTGTGGTTTCTCACATTTCGTTTCAGCCCTCTCCAACTCTTCCCCGGCTGACGGGACTCCTTAGCTACTGTTCTGCGTTATTTACTTCTCGGAGGACTCACTGTTCTACCGTCTTGGGTTAGCGGGTTAAACTGCATCGCCTGTTTTGCTATGGATCTGTCGCCTTATCGAAGGGTATGACCAATGGCGTGCCACGTCCCTGAATAATCGCGCCTATAGGTTCCTGGCCCGTTCCCTGATGGAGTTGTTCGTTTGAGATACGGTTCTCCCATGAAATCCTTAGTATGTTTCGTAAGAGCTATCTCCACCCGAAATAACTGCCATAGCCAATAAGCGTATCAGAATACTGTCCGAAATCTCAACAATCGCATAAAATGTCTATGTGCAATCTATATTTACTAAAAACCTAATTAGCCTAGACGAATACATTAAAGCTAGAAAACAGTTATGTTACTCGTTGCATCAAGGTTCGTCTCGTTACTACATATTACCTATTAGTTGTAACTCGTCGCAACTATTACGTATTAGTCAACGTACAACTTTCCTATGGAGACATCTCTAGTTGCCGTTTCCTTTTCATTTCAGCTATACACACATCGATCACCACCTCCAGCACTATGTACTTACTGTTAGTCGTTAGGAAGTGCGGCCTAATTTGCAATAGAAAATACAATTATTATATCTTCCAAGGAGAAAGCACGCGTTGAGAGCATGACAGGAGAAGTTTTCATTCAAATTCATTTCATTTTCAATTTGTATGCGCAAGTATAAATATTGGATATATCTAAAATAGTACCTAGCTTATATGCCATTCCATCGTTTTGCAATATGCTTGACTCAACTGCTTCTTCTTATAGCTAATTTGTATTGTTATTTGCATTGTAATTTGTATTGCTCTTGTACACCAAACGAAATAGCTTTAGAATGAATTTAGATTAAAATATATTCGATCTATCGAGAACCTCATTGATATAACACCATCATAAAGCCTATTGCACAGCATATTGCATTTGTCCATCCGCATTCCTTTTGCTGATTGTACGTACATACATATGTCCCTAATATCTCCTAAAATTTTCATTGTGTACTAATACTCTAACAACAGAATTTTTTGAAGTCATATTCTTAAATTGAAACAAAATTTCTCAGATAAATTGACAACATAATTTTAATTTCAAAATAATATATGTACATACGTATTTATTTCGTTTGAAAGGATTGTCATTTTCAGCTAACAAATAAAAAATCGATACAGAAAATTAGAACGCTACATGTGTCGTTCTCTTCGTTCATTCAAATACATTGTTTGTTTGGACTAGTACAAGTAAATATAGCTTGATACGCTAAACGCGAAATAGTTTCCACTCCCACCTGATAACTCGCCTTCACATTGTTTCCTGAAGCAATCGCCGACAGGGAAGAAGTCCCAGCTCCTTTGCTGGTACATATTCCAGACATACGTTTCTTGACCAGTGTATTCAGTATCTGGTTTATTTATAAGATGCATCAAAAAGAACATATAGTTCGCTAAATTATGTTCTTTTTGAACATGGGTGTCAAAGCCATGTGGCACAATATCGAAATAATCTTTTCCAACACCGCATATAAAGCAATTAGATTCCATATTTTCTTTGACCGATTCCAATTGGTCTCGAAGCTCTCCAAAAGCATCAATGATTAAGCCTTGAATTATAGCCAGCAGTATTACAATGACAAAAAAGAAGAAAGTAATATCAAATATAATGCGGTAAACTTCATAATCGTCTCCGTCCGGATCTCCAATTTCATCACCGATTCCACCACCCGCATGTGCGCCTTTATATAGATGGAATACGAAACATGTGAGCATATCGTGACATTTTTTATCAATTTCTTCATCATGAGTATAGAATTTGCGGAAATAGTTGAAAGCAATTACAATGATATATATCGATTATAGTTAAAATCATCACTGTAAGCACTAACTTTTTTCTATTGTGTGTAACTGACTGTAATATAGTACGCAACGTTTTAAAGCCTACAGCAACGTCCAATAAATGAGCAGCGAAAAAAAAGTTATTGAAGTTTCCAAGAATGGAAAATGTGAAATACCATAATGAGTATAGCAAGGCGTTGTCTGTTATAGTAACACCAGCTTTCGCAACTTGATATCTCCAGACAATATTAAGGACATACTTTACGAATCCACCGCCTTGATTTTCTTGAGCTGTAAATGCGCTTTTTTGTATTCCAAGTAAATTTTATATAGAATCAAAATCATGTTTCACTGTACTTTCGTCTTACTTTCTTCTTCACAAATTTGTCCCAATAGTTAACTGGAAATGATTTGGTTGATATCACTAACTTATCCCAATGTGATTTAAGATGGTCGTCTTCTGGTTGCTCTGCAATAAAAATACCATTAAATTCCAACTGTCCTGCGATTTCCTTTTCTCTTTTGATATGCCTGTATCTACCACTAACATCACAGAGCACATGCCATGTCTGTTATTTCTGCAATTATAGCCAGAGGCCTTAACATAGTACTAAAGACATCTACACAGATACCCGTACCTTCCCCAAGCATCACTGAACATACCATTTCACTGTCTGTATTATCACCAATCGTTAATCAACCAAATGTCCCACTTTACACATAACCTGACATCCCCATACGTGCCTGTATTCACCAATGTAGATTATAACAGGACTTAGTATTAAAGAAATATTAAGACTTATTTATTAGATCGGCTGCCCATATGGCGGAGTAAGGTTTCTGTGTTCGTGGCGCGTACGGCATATCCGTTAACTGGTATCTGTCATGAGGTAGGACAGTCGTTATGATGTAAAGACACTTATATCTTGGCTCTAATTTACGATATGTACGGTGCTGCTAGGACTGTCATTCAAAATCAGCACAAGGTCTCCTTTGTTGTACCTTTTGGCGCTTCGATGCTTTAGGTCGTGTTGTTCCTAATGCTTACGTTGTGCTTGAGTTATTCTAAGTGCCCCTTCTCTGCGTATCTGGTCAAGATATTGTCGTTTTTGGGTAAGCTGTACGCCTGCTGCTAATGCGTCTTGTAGTCGATCTCTTGGAATGTATCCCAACATCATTTAGTGTGCAGTCCTTCCAATGGCTTCATTATAGGTGTTGTTTATTCCCCATTGCACGATTTTAATTTTCTGGTCCTACTAAGTCTCGTCTTCTATCGTTGCGAGTAATGCGTTGAGTATGGTTCGGTTGTATCGCTCGATCTGTCCGTCGTGGCGTTTTAAATTTTATTTAACATACAACAAAGTAGATCGATACTTTTCGTAAACTCATCAAATGCCTTCGAAGTAAATGATGTTCCCTGGTCTGTGAATAAACGTCTTGGTGTTCCGAACATTAAAAACGTTTCTGTCAAAAAATGTATTACTGGTTAAGTTTGCTTATTCGATAAGGCCTTTATTTGTTTAAACTTGGTGAAAGAGTCAACAAGTACGATGACATAAGCATTACCCTTAATGGATTTGATAAACGGGCCCAAATGTATCAAATGGTACCTCTTTTTTTCGATAGGATACAATTCTCCTCTAGGTTGTGTAGTTTTCTTTGCCTAGGCGCACTCCACACATACCTTAATGTATTTTCTTACAAACTGGGTGATTCGTGGGAGCCAGTATCTTTCCTGAATATGTTTTATGGTTTTCTGATCCGAGAAATGTCCGAGTTAATCATGACTATACCTTAAAACTCGATTTCGAACCCCTTTTGGAAGAAATAGCTTGATCTGATTGTTGACCTTACGATATACTCTTCCTTCTTGAAGGTCATAGTCCGTATGAACTTGTTGTTCTATTTCATTCTCCGGTTTTTTGTTTAGGACGGTTGATATTTTGGCTATTTCTTCATCTTGCAATTGCAAAGAATAGATCCAATTCTCGTCCGAAATATGAACTTGGAGTACATTCATTTCCACGACATCCGTTTCCTTTGCGGGCTCACTAGATGCATATTTGTCCCTTCTCCCTGCATCAATATACCAGCTAGTCGCTTGCTGCTTGCATCTGTATGCAACTCATGTTGTGCCCGGGGGTTAAAGAGTGCCAACACTGGTTGATTGATAAGAGATCGTTTCAGCTGTTCGAAAGACTTTTGTTGCTCCCTTCCCCAGGCAAATGTATGTAATGTATGTAAGTATGCTCATACAAATGTAACAAAATCGTGTTTTGGTTTGCATCATTTCGATTTGCGTCGCGACTTTCTGGCCCCAATTAGCGACGCAAACCGGGGTATTGGTGTATTCTCAACAATCATCTAACAACCCAAAGACCACTCTACACACACCAATGATATTACCAACACTACCCGAAGTTTCGACAATTACTACATTTCTACATTTATTGATGATTAAACAAAACAAAACGTAGAGAAATGTATCAATTTAGGTCTCAACAATCATCTATATAGTCAATACAGTACCAATATTTATATATACTCTGTGTGTGGTTTCTCATATTTCGTTTCAGCCCTCTCCAACTCTTCCCCAGCTGACGGGACTCCTTAGCTACTGTTCTGCGTTATTTACTTCTCGGAGGACTCACTGTTCTACCGTCTTGGGTTAGCGGGTTAAACTGCATCGCCTGTTTTGCTATGGATCTGTCGCCTTATCGAAGGGTATGACCAATGGCGTGCCACGTCCCTGAATAATCGCGCCTATAGGTTCCTGGCCCGTTCCCTGATGGAGTTGTTCGTTTGAGATACGGTTCTCCCATGAAATCCTTAGTATGTTTCGTAAGAGCTATCTCCACCCGAAATAACTGCCATAGCCAATAAGCGTATCAGAATACTGTCCGAAATCTCAACAATCGCATAAAATGTCTATGTGCAATCTATATTTACTAAAAACCTAATTAGCCTAGACGAATACATTAAAGCTAGAAAACAGTTATGTTACTCGTTGCATCAAGGTTCGTCTCGTTACTACATATTACCTATTAGTTGTAACTCGTCGCAACTATTACGTATTAGTCAACGTACAACTTTCCTATGGAGACATCTCTAGTTGCCGTTTCCTTTTCATTTCAGCTATACACACATCGATCACCACCTCCAGCACTATGTACTTACTGTTAGTCGTTAGGAAGTGCGGCCTAATTTGCAATAGAAAATACAATTATTATATCTTCCAAGGAGAAAGCACGCGTTGAGAGCATGACAGGAGAAGTTTTCATTCAAATTCATTTCATTTTCAATTTGTATGCGCAAGTATAAATATTGGATATATCTAAAATAGTACCTAGCTTATATGCCATTCCATCGTTTTGCAATATGCTTGACTCAACTGCTTCTTCTTATAGCTAATTTGTATTGTTATTTGCATTGTAATTTGTATTGCTCTTGTACACCAAACGAAATAGCTTTAGAATGAATTTAGATTAAAATATATTCGATCTATCGAGAACCTCATTGATATAACACCATCATAAAGCCTATTGCACAGCATATTGCATTTGTCCATCCGCATTCCTTTTGCTGATTGTACGTACATACATATGTCCCTAATATCTCCTAAAATTTTCATTGTGTACTAATACTCTAACAACAGAATTTTTTGAAGTCATATTCTTAAATTGAAACAAAATTTCTCAGATAAATTGACAACATAATTTTAATTTCAAAATAATATATGTACATACGTATTTATTTCGTTTGAAAGGATTGTCATTTTCAGCTAACAAATAAAAAATCGATACAGAAAATTAGAACGCTACATGTGTCGTTCTCTTCGTTCATTCAAATACATTGTTTGTTTGGACTAGTACAAGTAAATATTGCTTGATACGCTAAACGCGAAATAGTTTCCACTCCCACCTGATAACTCGCCTTCACATTGTTTCCTGAAGCAATCGCCGACAGGGAAGAAGTCCCAGCTCCTTTGCTGGTACATATTCCAGACATACGTTTCTTGACCAGTGTATTCAGTATCTGGTTTATTTATAAGATGCATCAAAAAGAACATATAGTTCGCTAAATTATGTTCTTTTTGAACATGGGTGTCAAAGCCATGTGGCACAATATCGAAATAATCTTTTCCAACACCGCATATAAAGCAATTAGATTCCATATTTTCTTTGACCGATTCCAATTGGTCTCGAAGCTCTCCAAAAGCATCAATGATTAAGCCTTGAATTATAGCCAGCAGTATTACAATGACAAAAAAGAAGAAAGTAATATCAAATATAATGCGGTAAACTTCATAATCGTCTCCGTCCGGATCTCCAATTTCATCACCGATTCCACCACCCGCATGTGCGCCTTTATATAGATGGAATACGAAACATGTGAGCATATCGTGACATTTTTTATCAATTTCTTCATCATGAGTATAGAATTTGCGGAAATAGTTGAAAGCAATTACAATGATATATATCGATTATAGTTAAAATCATCACTGTAAGCACTAACTTTTTTCTATTGTGTGTAACTGACTGTAATATAGTACGCAACGTTTTAAAGCCTACAGCAACGTCCAATAAATGAGCAGCGAAAAAAAAGTTATTGAAGTTTCCAAGAATGGAAAATGTGAAATACCATAATGAGTATAGCAAGGCGTTGTCTGTTATAGTAACACCAGCTTTCGCAACTTGATATCTCCAGACAATATTAAGGACATACTTTACGAATCCACCGCCTTGATTTTCTTGAGCTGTAAATGCGCTTTTTTGTATTCCAAGTAAATTTTATATAGAATCAAAATCATGTTTCACTGTACTTTCGTCTTACTTTCTTCTTCACAAATTTGTCCCAATAGTTAACTGGAAATGATTTGGTTGATATCACTAACTTATCCCAATGTGATTTAAGATGGTCGTCTTCTGGTTGCTCTGCAATAAAAATACCATTAAATTCCAACTGTCCTGCGATTTCCTTTTCTCTTTTGATATGCCTGTATCTACCACTAACATCACAGAGCACATGCCATGTCTGTTATTTCTGCAATCATAGCCAGATGCCCTTACATACGTACTAAAGACATCCCCATAAATACCTGTATCAACCGCTAGCATCACAGAGCAATGTAGACTAACCAATAAAACCCAATATATACATGTATAGTCCACATCATAGAGCACATCAGGACATTGTCTGCATTCTAATCAATTGTCTAACAAATCCCCAGAAATAATCGAATCATCCAAAAGAAATAATCGAATCATCCAAAAGCATTATAGGAGTAAAGTGTAGTCTTACTAATGACATCCCCAAATATACCAATATCAACCACAGCATCATAGATCGCATCATTCCCACGTGTACTAAAATCTACCTCAAACATGACAGAGCACAGCAGTGCATTTTATGTCTTCTCAACGATAATTTTACAACCCAAAGACCACTCTAGACTTACCAATAACATCCACAAATATACGAAAATAGATAACTAACATCACAGAGCTCATCAGGACATTGTGTGTACACCAACACCCACGTTTGCTTGGTTGTGAAGGATGTCTGAATTCTTACTTTTAATTGTTATCTTATTATTTTTCATGAATTATTAAATTTTTTTTTTCAATGAAACCTTTGAATAAAAACCCAATGAAATAAAATAAATATGTATGTATGTAAGTATGCTCATACAAATGTAACAAAATCGTGTTTTGGTTTGCATCATTTCGATTTGCGTCGCGACTTTCTGGCCCCAATTAGCGACGCAAACCGGGGTATTGGTGTATTCTCAACAATCATCTAACAACCCAAAGACCACTCTACACACACCAATGATATTACCAACACTACCCGAAGTTTCGACAATTACTACATTTCTACATTTATTGATGATTAAACAAAACAAAACGTAGAGAAATGTATCAATTTAGGTCTCAACAATCATCTATATAGTCAATACAGTACCAATATTTATATATACTCTGTGTGTGGTTTCTCACATTTCGTTTCAGCCCTCTCCAACTCTTCCCCAGCTGACGGGACTCCTTAGCTACTGTTCTGCGTTATTTACTTCTCGGAGGACTCACTGTTCTACCGTCTTGGGTTAGCGGGTTAAACTGCATCGCCTGTTTTGCTATGGATCTGTCGCCTTATCGAAGGGTATGACCAATGGCGTGCCACGTCCCTGAATAATCGCGCCTATAGGTTCCTGGCCCGTTCCCTGATGGAGTTGTTCGTTTGAGATACGGTTCTCCCATGAAATCCTTAGTATGTTTCGTAAGAGCTATCTCCACCCGAAATAACTGCCATAGCCAATAAGCGTATCAGAATACTGTCCGAAATCTCAACAATCGCATAAAATGTCTATGTGCAATCTATATTTACTAAAAACCTAATTAGCCTAGACGAATACATTAAAGCTAGAAAACAGTTATGTTACTCGTTGCATCAAGGTTCGTCTCGTTACTACATATTACCTATTAGTTGTAACTCGTCGCAACTATTACGTATTAGTCAACGTACAACTTTCCTATGGAGACATCTCTAGTTGCCGTTTCCTTTTCATTTCAGCTATACACACATCGATCACCACCTCCAGCACTATGTACTTACTGTTAGTCGCTAGGAAGTGCGGCCTAATTTGCAATAGAAAATACAATTATTATATCTTCCAAGGAGAAAGCACGCGTTGAGAGCATGACAGGAGAAGTTTTCATTCAAATTCATTTCATTTTCAATTTGTATGCGCAAGTATAAATATTGGATATATCTAAAATAGTACCTAGCTTATATGCCATTCCATCGTTTTGCAATATGCTTGACTCAACTGCTTCTTCTTATAGCTAATTTGTATTGTTATTTGCATTGTAATTTGTATTGCTTTTGTACACCAAACGAAATAGCTTTAGAATGAATTTAGATTAAAATATATTCGATCTATCGAGAACCTCATTGATATAACACCATCATAAAGCCTATTGCACAGCATATTGCATTTGTCCATCCGCATTCCTTTTGCTGATTGTACGTACATACATATGTCCCTAATATCTCCTAAAATTTTCATTGTGTACTAATACTCTAACAACAGAATTTTTTGAAGTCATATTCTTAAATTGAAACAAAATTTCTCAGATAAATTGACAACATAATTTTAATTTCAAAATAATATATGTACATACGTATTTATTTCGTTTGAAAGGATTGTCATTTTCAGCTAACAAATAAAAAATCGATACAGAAAATTAGAACGCTACATGTGTCGTTCTCTTCGTTCATTCAAATACATTGTTTGTTTGGACTAGTACAAGTAAATATTGCTTGATACGCTAAACGCGAAATAGTTTCCACTCCCACCTGATAACTCGCCTTCACATTGTTTCCTGAAGCAATCGCCGACAGGGAAGAAGTCCCAGCTCCTTTGCTGGTACATATTCCAGACATACGTTTCTTGACCAGTGTATTCAGTATCTGGTTTATTTATAAGATGCATCAAAAAGAACATATAGTTCGCTAAATTATGTTCTTTTTGAACATGGGTGTCAAAGCCATGTGGCACAATATCGAAATAATCTTTTCCAACACCGCATATAAAGCAATTAGATTCCATATTTTCTTTGACCGATTCCAATTGGTCTCGAAGCTCTCCAAAAGCATCAATGATTAAGCCTTGAATTATAGCCAGCAGTATTACAATGACAAAAAAGAAGAAAGTAATATCAAATATAATGCGGTAAACTTCATAATCGTCTCCGTCCGGATCTCCAATTTCATCACCGATTCCACCACCCGCATGTGCGCCTTTATATAGATGGAATACGAAACATGTGAGCATATCGTGACATTTTTTATCAATTTCTTCATCATGAGTATAGAATTTGCGGAAATAGTTGAAAGCAATTACAATGATATATATCGATTATAGTTAAAATCATCACTGTAAGCACTAACTTTTTTCTATTGTGTGTAACTGACTGTAATATAGTACGCAACGTTTTAAAGCCTACAGCAACGTCCAATAAATGAGCAGCGAAAAAAAAGTTATTGAAGTTTCCAAGAATGGAAAATGTGAAATACCATAATGAGTATAGCAAGGCGTTGTCTGTTATAGTAACACCAGCTTTCGCAACTTGATATCTCCAGACAATATTAAGGACATACTTTACGAATCCACCGCCTTGATTTTCTTGAGCTGTAAATGCGCTTTTTTGTATTCCAAGTAAATTTTATATAGAATCAAAATCATGTTTCACTGTACTTTCGTCTTACTTTCTTCTTCACAAATTTGTCCCAATAGTTAACTGGAAATGATTTGGTTGATATCACTAACTTATCCCAATGTGATTTAAGATGGTCGTCTTCTGGTTGCTCTGCAATAAAAATACCATTAAATTCCAACTGTCCTGCGATTTCCTTTTCTCTTTTGATATGCCTGTATCTACCACTAACATCACAGAGCACATGCCATGTCTGTTATTTCTGCAATCATAGCCAGATGCCCTTACATACGTACTAAAGACATCCCCATAAATACCTGTATCAACCGCTAGCATCACAGAGCAATGTAGACTAACCAATAAAACCCAATATATACATGTATAGTCCACATCATAGAGCACATCAGGACATTGTCTGCATTCTAATCAATTGTCTAACAAATCCCCGGAAATAATCGAATCATCCAAAAGAAATAATCGAATCATCCAAAAGCATTATAGGAGTAAAGTGTAGTCTTACTAATGACATCCCCAAATATACCAATATCAACCACAGCATCATAGATCGCATCATTCCCACGTTTACTAAAATCTACCTCAAACATGACAGAGCACAGCAGTGCATTTTATGTCTTCTCAACGATCATTTTACAACCCAAAGACCACTCTAGACTTACCAATAACATCCACAAATATACGAAAATAGATAACTAACATCACAGAGCTCATCAGGACATTGTGTGTACACCAACACCCACGTTTGCTTGGTTGTGAAGGATGTCTGAATTCTTAATTTTAATTGTTATCTTATTATTTTTCATGATTTATTAAATTTTTTTTTAAATGAAACCTTTGAATAAAAACCCAATGAAATAAAATAAATATGTATGTATGTAAGTATGCTCATACAAATGTAACAAAATCGTGTTTTGGTTTGCATCATTTCGATTTGCGTCGCGACTTTCTGGCCCCAATTAGCGACGCAAACCGGGGTATTGGTGTATTCTCAACAATCATCTAACAACCCAAAGACCACTCTACACACACCAATGATATTACCAACACTACCCGAAGTTTCGACAATTACTACATTTCTACATTTATTGATGATTAAACAAAACAAAACGTAGAGAAATGTATCAATTTAGGTCTCAACAATCATCTATATAGTCAATACAGTACCAATATTTATATATACTCTGTGTGTGGTTTCTCACATTTCGTTTCAGCCCTCTCCAACTCTTCCCCAGCTGACGGGACTCCTTAGCTACTGTTCTGCGTTATTTACTTCTCGGAGGACTCACTGTTCTACCGTCTTGGGTTAGCGGGTTAAACTGCATCGCCTGTTTTGCTATGGATCTGTCGCCTTATCGAAGGGTATGACCAATGGCGTGCCACGTCCCTGAATAATCGCGCCTATAGGTTCCTGGCCCGTTCCCTGATGGAGTTGTTCGTTTGAGATACGGTTCTCCCATGAAATCCTTGTTTCGTAAGAGCTATCTCCACCCGAAATAACTGCCATAGCCAATAAGCGTATCAGAATACTGTCCGAAATCTCAACAATCGCATAAAATGTCTATGTGCAATCTATATTTACTAAAAACCTAATTAGCCTAGACGAATACATTAAAGCTAGAAAACAGTTATGTTACTCGTTGCATCAAGGTTCGTCTCGTTACTACATATTACCTATTAGTTGTAACTCGTCGCAACTATTACGTATTAGTCAACGTACAACTTTCCTATGGAGACATCTCTAGTTGCCGTTTCCTTTTCATTTCAGCTATACACACATCGATCACCACCTCCAGCACTATGTACTTACTGTTAGTCGTTAGGAAGTGCGGCCTAATTTGCAATAGAAAATACAATTATTATATCTTCCAAGGAGAAAGCACGCGTTGAGAGCATGACAGGAGAAGTTTTCATTCAAATTCATTTCATTTTCAATTTGTATGCGCAAGTATAAATATTGGATATATCTAAAATAGTACCTAGCTTATATGCCATTCCATCGTTTTGCAATATGCTTGACTCAACTGCTTCTTCTTATAGCTAATTTGTATTGTTATTTGCATTGTAATTTGTATTGCTTTTGTACACCAAACGAAATAGCTTTAGAATGAATTTAGATTAAAATATATTCGATCTATCGAGAACCTCATTGATATAACACCATCATAAAGCCTATTGCACAGCATATTGCATTTGTCCATCCGCATTCCTTTTGCTGATTGTACGTACATACATATGTCCCTAATATCTCCTAAAATTTTCATTGTGTACTAATACTCTAACAACAGAATTTTTTGAAGTCATATTCTTAAATTGAAACAAAATTTCTCAGATAAATTGACAACATAATTTTAATTTCAAAATAATATATGTACATACGTATTTATTTCGTTTGAAAGGATTGTCATTTTCAGCTAACAAATAAAAAATCGATACAGAAAATTAGAACGCTACATGTGTCGTTCTCTTCGTTCATTCAAATACATTGTTTGTTTGGACTAGTACAAGTAAATATTGCTTGATACGCTAAACGCGAAATAGTTTCCACTCCCACCTGATAACTCGCCTTCACATTGTTTCCTGAAGCAATCGCCGACAGGGAAGAAGTCCCAGCTCCTTTGCTGGTACATATTCCAGACATACGTTTCTTGACCAGTGTATTCAGTATCTGGTTTATTTATAAGATGCATCAAAAAGAACGTATAGTTCGCTAAATTATGTTCTTTTTGAACATGGGTGTCAAAGCCATGTGGCACAATATCGAAATAATCTTTTCCAACACCGCATATAAAGCAATTAGATTCCATATTTTCTTTGACCGATTCCAATTGGTCTCGAAGCTCTCCAAAAGCATCAATGATTAAGCCTTGAATTATAGCCAGCAGTATTACAATGACAAAAAAGAAGAAAGTAATATCAAATATAATGCGGTAAACTTCATAATCGTCTCCGTCCGGATCTCCAATTTCATCACCGATTCCACCACCCGCATGTGCGCCTTTATATAGATGGAATACGAAACATGTGAGCATATCGTGACATTTTTTATCAATTTCTTCATCATGAGTATAGAATTTGCGGAAATAGTTGAAAGCAATTACAATGATATATATCGATTATAGTTAAAATCATCACTGTAAGCACTAACTTTTTTCTATTGTGTGTAACTGACTGTAATATAGTACGCAACGTTTTAAAGCCTACAGCAACGTCCAATAAATGAGCAGCGAAAAAAAAGTTATTGAAGTTTCCAAGAATGGAAAATGTGAAATACCATAATGAGTATAGCAAGGCGTTGTCTGTTATAGTAACACCAGCTTTCGCAACTTGATATCTCCAGACAATATTAAGGACATACTTTACGAATCCACCGCCTTGATTTTCTTGAGCTGTAAATGCGCTTTTTTGTATTCCAAGTAAATTTTATATA
The DNA here is from genome assembly GCA_905231855.2 of Eristalis tenax. Lineage (NCBI taxonomy): Eukaryota > Metazoa > Arthropoda > Insecta > Diptera > Syrphidae > Eristalis > Eristalis tenax. The sequence goes on from HG993127.1 coordinate 136,120, forward strand.
GAATCAAAATCATGTTTCACTGTACTTTCGTCTTACTTTCTTCTTCACAAATTTGTCCCAATAGTTAACTGGAAATGATTTGGTTGATATCACTAACTTATCCCAATGTGATTTAAGATGGTCGTCTTCTGGTTGCTCTGCAATAAAAATACCATTAAATTCCAACTGTCCTGCGATTTCCTTTTCTCTTTTGATATGCCTGTATCTACCACTAACATCACAGAGCACATGCCATGTCTGTTATTTCTGCAATTATAGCCAGAGGCCTTAACATAGTACTAAAGACATCTACACAGATACCCGTACCTTCCCCAAGCATCACTGAACATACCATTTCACTGTCTGTATTATCACCAATCGTTAATCAACCAAATGTCCCACTTTACACATAACCTGACATCCCCATACGTGCCTGTATTCACCAATGTAGATTATAACAGGACTTAGTATTAAAGAAATATTAAGACTTATTTATTAGATCGGCTGCCCATATGGCGGAGTAAGGTTTCTGTGTTCGTGGCGCGTACGGCATATCCGTTAACTGGTATCTGTCATGAGGTAGGACAGTCGTTATGATGTAAAGACACTTATATCTTGGCTCTAATTTACGATATGTACGGTGCTGCTAGGACTGTCATTCAAAATCAGCACAAGGTCTCCTTTGTTGTACCTTTTGGCGCTTCGATGCTTTAGGTCGTGTTGTTCCTAATGCTTACGTTGTGCTTGAGTTATTCTAAGTGCCCCTTCTCTGCGTATCTGGTCAAGATATTGTCGTTTTTGGGTAAGCTGTACGCCTGCTGCTAATGCGTCTTGTAGTCGATCTCTTGGAATGTATCCCAACATCATTTAGTGTGCAGTCCTTCCAATGGCTTCATTATAGGTGTTGTTTATTCCCCATTGCACGATTTAAATTTTCTGGTCCTACTAAGTCTCGTCTTCTATCGTTGCGAGTAATGCGTTGAGTATGGTTCGGTTGTATCGCTCGATCTGTCCGTCGTGGCGTTTTAAATTTTATTTAACATGCGTTATCGATCTACTTTTCGTAAACTCATCAAATGCCTTCGAAGTAAATGATGTTCCCTGGTCTGTGAATAAACGTCTTGGTGTTCCGAACATTAAAAACGTTTCTGTAAAAAAATGTATTACTGGTTAAGTTTGCTTATTCGATAAGGCCTTTATTTGTTTAAACTTGGTGAAAGAGTCAACAAGTACGATGACATAAGCATTACCCTTAATGGATTTGATAAACGGGCCCAAATGTATCAAATGGTACCTCTTTTTTTCGATAGGATACAATTCTCCTCTAGGTTGTGTAGTTTTCTTTGCCTAGGCGCACTCCACACATACCTTAATGTATTTTCTTACAAACTGGGTGATTCGTGGGAGCCAGTATCTTTCCTGAATATGTTTTATGGTTTTCTGATCCGAGAAATGTCCGAGTTAATCATGACTATACCTTAAAACTCGATTTCGAACCCCTTTTGGAAGAAATAGCTTGATCTGATTGTTGACCTTACGATATACTCTTCCTTCTTGAAGGTCATAGTCCGTATGAACTTGATGTTCTATTTCATTCTCCGGTTTTTTGTTTAGGACGGTTGATATTTTGGCTATTTCTTCATCTTGCAATTGCAAAGAATAGATCCAATTCTCGTCCGAAATATGAACTTGGAGTACATTCATTTCCACGACATCCGTTTCCTTTGCGGGCTCACTAGATGCATATTTGTCCCTTCTCCCTGCATCAATATACCAGCTAGTCGCTTGCTGCTTGCATCTGTATGCAACTCATGTTGTGCCCGGGGGTTAAAGAGTGCCAACACTGGTTGATTGATAAGAGATCGTTTCAGCTGTTCGAAAGACTTTTGTTGCTCCCTTCCCCAGGCAAATGTATGTAATGTATGTAAGTATGCTCATACAAATGTAACAAAATCGTGTTTTGGTTTGCATCATTTCGATTTGCGTCGCGACTTTCTGGCCCCAATTAGCGACGCAAACCGGGGTATTGGTGTATTCTCAACAATCATCTAACAACCCAAAGACCACTCTACACACACCAATGATATTACCAACACTACCCGAAGTTTCGACAATTACTACATTTCTACATTTATTGATGATTAAACAAAACAAAACGTAGAGAAATGTATCAATTTAGGTCTCAACAATCATCTATATAGTCAATACAGTACCAATATTTATATATACTCTGTGTGTGGTTTCTCACATTTCGTTTCAGCCCTCTCCAACTCTTCCCCAGCTGACGGGACTCCTTAGCTACTGTTCTGCGTTATTTACTTCTCGGAGGACTCACTGTTCTACCGTCTTGGGTTAGCGGGTTAAACTGCATCGCCTGTTTTGCTATGGATCTGTCGCCTTATCGAAGGGTATGACCAATGGCGTGGCACGTCGCTGAATAATCGCGCCTATTGGTTCCTGGCCCGTTCCCTGATGGAGTTGTTCGTTTGAGATACGGTTCTCCCATGAAATCCTTAGTATGTTTCGTAAGAGCTATCTCCACCCGAAATAACTGCCATAGCCAATAAGCGTATCAGAATACTGTCCGAAATCTCAACAATCGCATAAAATGTCTATGTGCAATCTATATTTACTAAAAACCTAATTAGCCTAGACGAATACATTAAAGCTAGAAAACAGTTATGTTACTCGTTGCATCAAGGTTCGTCTCGTTACTACATATTACCTATTAGTTGTAACTCGTCGCAACTATTACGTATTAGTCAACGTACAACTTTCCTATGGAGACATCTCTAGTTGCCGTTTCCTTTTCATTTCAGCTATACACACATCGATCACCACCTCCAGCACTATGTACTTACTGTTAGTCGTTAGGAAGTGCGGCCTAATTTGCAATAGAAAATACAATTATTATATCTTCCAAGGAGAAAGCACGCGTTGAGAGCATGACAGGAGAAGTTTTCATTCAAATTCATTTCATTTTCAATTTGTATGCGCAAGTATAAATATTGGATATATCTAAAATAGTACCTAGCTTATATGCCATTCCATCGTTTTGCAATATGCTTGACTCAACTGCTTCTTCTTATAGCTAATTTGTATTGTTATTTGCATTGTAATTTGTATTGCTCTTGTACACCAAACGAAATAGCTTTAGAATGAATTTAGATTAAAATATATTCGATCTATCGAGAACCTCATTGATATAACACCATCATAAAGCCTATTGCACAGCATATTGCATTTGTCCATCCGCATTCCTTTTGCTGATTGTACGTACATACATATGTCCCTAATATCTCCTAAAATTTTCATTGTGTACTAATACTCTAACAACAGAATTTTTTGAAGTCATATTCTTAAATTGAAACAAAATTTCTCAGATAAATTGACAACATAATTTTAATTTCAAAATAATATATGTACATACGTATTTATTTCGTTTGAAAGGATTGTCATTTTCAGCTAACAAATAAAAAATCGATACAGAAAATTAGAACGCTACATGTGTCGTTCTCTTCGTTCATTCAAATACATTGTTTATTTGGACTAGTACAAGTAAATATTGCTTGATACGCTAAACGCGAAATAGTTTCCACTCCCACCTGATAACTCGCCTTCACATTGTTTCCTGAAGCAATCGCCGACAGGGAAGAAGTCCCAGCTCCTTTGCTGGTACATATTCCAGACATACGTTTCTTGACCAGTGTATTCAGTATCTGGTTTATTTATAAGATGCATCAAAAAGAACATATAGTTCGCTAAATTATGTTCTTTTTGAACATGGGTGTCAAAGCCATGTGGCACAATATCGAAATAATCTTTTCCAACACCGCATATAAAGCAATTAGATTCCATATTTTCTTTGACCGATTCCAATTGGTCTCGAAGCTCTCCAAAAGCATCAATGATTAAGCCTTGAATTATAGCCAGCAGTATTACAATGACAAAAAAGAAGAAAGTAATATCAAATATAATGCGGTAAACTTCATAATCGTCTCCGTCCGGATCTCCAATTTCATCACCGATTCCACCACCCGCATGTGCGCCTTTATATAGATGGAATACGAAACATGTGAGCATATCGTGACATTTTTTATCAATTTCTTCATCATGAGTATAGAATTTGCGGAAATAGTTGAAAGCAATTACAATGATATATATCGATTATAGTTAAAATCATCACTGTAAGCACTAACTTTTTTCTATTGTGTGTAACTGACTGTAATATAGTACGCAACGTTTTAAAGCCTACAGCAACGTCCAATAAATGAGCAGCGAAAAAAAAGTTATTGAAGTTTCCAAGAATGGAAAATGTGAAATACCATAATGAGTATAGCAAGGCGTTGTCTGTTATAGTAACACCAGCTTTCGCAACTTGATATCTCCAGACAATATTAAGGACATACTTTACGAATCCACCGCCTTGATTTTCTTGAGCTGTAAATGCGCTTTTTTGTATTCCAAGTAAATTTTATATAGAATCAAAATCATGTTTCACTGTACTTTCGTCTTACTTTCTTCTTCACAAATTTGTCCCAATAGTTAACTGGAAATGATTTGGTTGATATCACTAACTTATCCCAATGTGATTTAAGATGGTCGTCTTCTGGTTGCTCTGCAATAAAAATACCATTAAATTCCAACTGTCCTGCGATTTCCTTTTCTCTTTTGATATGCCTGTATCTACCACTAACATCACAGAGCACATGCCATGTCTGTTATTTCTGCAATTATAGCCAGAGGCCTTAACATAGTACTAAAGACATCTACACAGATACCCGTACCTTCCCCAAGCATCACTGAACATACCATTTCACTGTCTGTATTATCACCAATCGTTAATCAACCAAATGTCCCACTTTACACATAACCTGACATCCCCATACGTGCCTGTATTCACCAATGTAGATTATAACAGGACTTAGTATTAAAGAAATATTAAGACTTATTTATTAGATCGGCTGCCCATATGGCGGAGTAAGGTTTCTGTGTTCGTGGCGCGTACGGCATATCCGTTAACTGGTATCTGTCATGAGGTAGGACAGTCGTTATGATGTAAAGACACTTATATCTTGGCTCTAATTTACGATATGTACGGTGCTGCTAGGACTGTCATTCAAAATCAGCACAAGGTCTCCTTTGTTGTACCTTTTGGCGCTTCGATGCTTTAGGTCGTGTTGTTCCTAATGCTTACGTTGTGCTTGAGTTATTCTAAGTGCCCCTTCTCTGCGTATCTGGTCAAGATATTGTCGTTTTTGGGTAAGCTGTACGCCTGCTGCTAATGCGTCTTGTAGTCGATCTCTTGGAATGTATCCCAACATCATTTAGTGTGCAGTCCTTCCAATGGCTTCATTATAGGTGTTGTTTATTCCCCATTGCACGATTTTAATTTTCTGGTCCTACTAAGTCTCGTCTTCTATCGTTGCGAGTAATGCGTTGAGTATGGTTCGGTTGTATCGCTCGATCTGTCCGTCGTGGCGTTTTAAATTTTATTTAACATGCGTTATCGATCTACTTTTCGTAAACTCATCAAATGCCTTCGAAGTAAATGATGTTCCCTGGTCTGTGAATAAACGTCTTGGTGTTCCGAACATTAAAAACGTTTCTGTCAAAAAATGTATTACTGGTTAAGTTTGCTTATTCGATAAGGCCTTTATTTGTTTAAACTTGGTGAAAGAGTCAACAAGTACGATGACATAAGCATTACCCTTAATGGATTTGATAAACGGGCCCAAATGTATCAAATGGTACCTCTTTTTTTCGATAGGATACAATTCTCCTCTAGGTTGTGTAGTTTTCTTTGCCTAGGCGCACTCCACACATACCTTAATGTATTTTCTTACAAACTGGGTGATTCGTGGGAGCCAGTATCTTTCCTGAATATGTTTTATGGTTTTCTGATCCGAGAAATGTCCGAGTTAATCATGACTATACCTTAAAACTCGATTTCGAACCCCTTTTGGAAGAAATAGCTTGATCTGATTGTTGACCTTACGATATACTCTTCCTTCTTGAAGGTCATAGTCCGTATGAACTTGTTGTTCTATTTCATTCTCCGGTTTTTTGTTTAGGACGGTTGATATTTTGGCTATTTCTTCATCTTGCAATTGCAAAGAATAGATCCAATTCTCGTCCGAAATATGAACTTGGAGTACATTCATTTCCACGACATCCGTTTCCTTTGCTGGCTCACTAGATGCATATTTGTCCCTTCTCCCTGCATCAATATACCAGCTAGTCGCTTGCTGCTTGCATCTGTATGCAACTCATGTTGTGCCCGGGGGTTAAAGAGTGCCAACACTGGTTGATTGATAAGAGATCGTTTCAGCTGTTCGAAAGACTTTTGTTGCTCCCTTCCCCAGGCAAATGTATGTAATGTATGTAAGTATGCTCATACAAATGTAACAAAATCGTGTTTTGGTTTGCATCATTTCGATTTGCGTCGCGACTTTCTGGCCCCAATTAGCGACGCAAACCGGGGTATTGGTGTATTCTCAACAATCATCTAACAACCCAAAGACCACTCTACACACACCAATGATATTACCAACACTACCCGAAGTTTCGACAATTACTACATTTCTACATTTATTGATGATTAAACAAAACAAAACGTAGAGAAATGTATCAATTTAGGTCTCAACAATCATCTATATAGTCAATACAGTACCAATATTTATATATACTCTGTGTGTGGTTTCTCACATTTCGTTTCAGCCCTCTCCAACTCTTCCCCAGCTGACGGGACTCCTTAGCTACTGTTCTGCGTTATTTACTTCTCGGAGGACTCACTGTTCTACCGTCTTGGGTTAGCGGGTTAAACTGCATCGCCTGTTTTGCTATGGATCTGTCGCCTTATCGAAGGGTATGACCAATGGCGTGCCACGTCCCTGAATAATCGCGCCTATAAGTTCCTGGCCCGTTCCCTGATGGAGTTGTTCGTTTGAGATACGGTTCTCCCATGAAATCCTTAGTATGTTTCGTAAGAGCTATCTCCACCCGAAATAACTGCCATAGCCAATAAGCGTATCAGAATACTGTCCGAAATCTCAACAATCGCATAAAATGTCTATGTGCAATCTATATTTACTAAAAACCTAATTAGCCTAGACGAATACATTAAAGCTAGAAAACAGTTATGTTACTCGTTGCATCAAGGTTCGTCTCGTTACTACATATTACCTATTAGTTGTAACTCGTCGCAACTATTACGTATTAGTCAACGTACAACTTTCCTATGGAGACATCTCTAGTTGCCGTTTCCTTTTCATTTCAGCTATACACACATCGATCACCACCTCCAGCACTATGTACTTACTGTTAGTCGTGAGGAAGTGCGGCCTAATTTGCAATAGAAAATACAATTATTATATCTTCCAAGGAGAAAGCACGCGTTGAGAGCATGACAGGAGAAGTTTTCATTCAAATTCATTTCATTTTCAATTTGTATGCGCAAGTATAAATATTGGATATATCTAAAATAGTACCTAGCTTATATGCCATTCCATCGTTTTGCAATATGCTTGACTCAACTGCTTCTTCTTATAGCTAATTTGTATTGTTATTTGCATTGTAATTTGTATTGCTCTTGTACACCAAACGAAATAGCTTTAGAATGAATTTAGATTAAAATATATTCGATCTATCGAGAACCTCATTGATATAACACCATCATAAAGCCTATTGCACAGCATATTGCATTTGTCCATCCGCATTCCTTTTGCTGATTGTACGTACATACATATGTCCCTAATATCTCCTAAAATTTTCATTGTGTACTAATACTCTAACAACAGAATTTTTTGAAGTCATATTCTTAAATTGAAACAAAATTTCTCAGATAAATTGACAACATAATTTTAATTTCAAAATAATATATGTACATACGTATTTATTTCGTTTGAAAGGATTGTCATTTTCAGCTAACAAATAAAAAATCGATACAGAAAATTAGAACGCTACATGTGTCGTTCTCTTCGTTCATTCAAATACATTGTTTGTTTGGACTAGTACAAGTAAATATTGCTTGATACGCTAAACGCGAAATAGTTTCCACTCCCACCTGATAACTCGCCTTCACATTGTTTCCTGAAGCAATCGCCGACAGGGAAGAAGTCCCAGCTCCTTTGCTGGTACATATTCCAGACATACGTTTCTTGACCAGTGTATTCAGTATCTGGTTTATTTATAAGATGCATCAAAAAGAACATATAGTTCGCTAAATTATGTTCTTTTTGAACATGGGTGTCAAAGCCATGTGGCACAATATCGAAATAATCTTTTCCAACACCGCATATAAAGCAATTAGATTCCATATTTTCTTTGACCGATTCCAATTGGTCTCGAAGCTCTCCAAAAGCATCAATGATTAAGCCTTGAATTATAGCCAGCAGTATTACAATGACAAAAAAGAAGGAAGTAATATCAAATATAATGCGGTAAACTTCATAATCGTCTCCGTCCGGATCTCCAATTTCATCACCGATTCCACCACCCGCATGTGCGCCTTTATATAGATGGAATACGAAACATGTGAGCATATCGTGACATTTTTTATCAATTTCTTCATCATGAGTATAGAATTTGCGGAAATAGTTGAAAGCAATTACAATGATATATATCGATTATAGTTAAAATCATCACTGTAAGCACTAACTTTTTTCTATTGTGTGTAACTGACTGTAATATAGTACGCAACGTTTTAAAGCCTACAGCAACGTCCAATAAATGAGCAGCGAAAAAAAAGTTATTGAAGTTTCCAAGAATGGAAAATGTGAAATACCATAATGAGTATAGCAAGGCGTTGTCTGTTATAGTAACACCAGCTTTCGCAACTTGATATCTCCAGACAATATTAAGGACATACTTTACGAATCCACCGCCTTGATTTTCTTGAGCTGTAAATGCGCTTTTTTGTATTCCAAGTAAATTTTATATAGAATCAAAATCATGTTTCACTGTACTTTCGTCTTACTTTCTTCTTCACAAATTTGTCCCAATAGTTAACTGGAAATGATTTGGTTGATATCACTAACTTATCCCAATGTGATTTAAGATGGTCGTCTTCTGGTTGCTCTGCAATAAAAATACCATTAAATTCCAACTGTCCTGCGATTTCCTTTTCTCTTTTGATATGCCTGTATCTACCACTAACATCACAGAGCACATGCCATGTCTGTTATTTCTGCAATTATAGCCAGAGGCCTTAACATAGTACTAAAGACATCTACACAGATACCCGTACCTTCCCCAAGCATCACTGAACATACCATTTCACTGTCTGTATTATCACCAATCGTTAATCAACCAAATGTCCCACTTTACACATAACCTGACATCCCCATACGTGCCTGTATTCACCAATGTAGATTATAACAGGACTTAGTATTAAAGAAATATTAAGACTTATTTATTAGATCGGCTGCCCATATGGCGGAGTAAGGTTTCTGTGTTCGTGGCGCGTACGGCATATCCGTTAACTGGTATCTGTCATGAGGTAGGACAGTCGTTATGATGTAAAGACACTTATATCTTGGCTCTAATTTACGATATGTACGGTGCTGCTAGGACTGTCATTCAAAATCAGCACAAGGTCTCCTTTGTTGTACCTTTTGGCGCTTCGATGCTTTAGGTCGTGTTGTTCCTAATGCTTACGTTGTGCTTGAGTTATTCTAAGTGCCCCTTCTCTGCGTATCTGGTCAAGATATTGTCGTTTTTGGGTAAGCTGTACGCCTGCTGCTAATGCGTCTTGTAGTCGATCTCTTGGAATGTATCCCAACACCATTAGTGTGCAGTCCTTCCAATGGCTTCATTATAGGTGTTGTTTATTCCCCATTGCACGATTTTAATTTTCTGGTCCTACTAAGTCTCGTCTTCTATCGTTGCGAGTAATGCGTTGAGTATGGTTCGGTTGTATCGCTCGATCTGTCCGTCGTGGCGTTTTAAATTTTATTTAACATGCGTTATCGATCTACTTTTCGTAAACTCATCAAATGCCTTCGAAGTAAATGATGTTCCCTGGTCTGTGAATAAACGTCTTGGTGTTCCGAACATTAAAAACGTTTCTGTCAAAAAATGTATTACTGGTTAAGTTTGCTTATTCGATAAGGCCTTTATTTGTTTAAACTTGGTGAAAGAGTCAACAAGTACGATGACATAAGCATTACCCTTAATGGATTTGATAAACGGGCCCAAATGTATCAAATGGTACCTCTTTTTTTCGATAGGATACAATTCTCCTCTAGGTTGTGTAGTTTTCTTTGCCTAGGCGCACTCCACACATACCTTAATGTATTTTCTTACAAACTGGGTGATTCGTGGGAGCCAGTATCTTTCCTGAATATGTTTTATGGTTTTCTGATCCGAGAAATGTCCGAGTTAATCATGACTATACCTTAAAACTCGATTTCGAACCCCTTTTGGAAGAAATAGCTTGATCTGATTGTTGACCTTACGATATACTCTTCCTTCTTGAAGGTCATAGTCCGTATGAACTTGTTGTTCTATTTCATTCTCCGGTTTTTTGTTTAGGACGGTTGATATTTTGGCTATTTCTTCATCTTGCAATTGCAAAGAATAGATCCAATTCTCGTCCGAAATATGAACTTGGAGTACATTCATTTCCACGACATCCGTTTCCTTTGCTGGCTCACTAGATGCATATTTGTCCCTTCTCCCTGCATCAATATACCAGCTAGTCGCTTGCTGCTTGCATCTGTATGCAACTCATGTTGTGCCCGGGGGTTAAAGAGTGCCAACACTGGTTGATTGATAAGAGATCGTTTCAGCTGTTCGAAAGACTTTTGTTGCTCCCTTCCCCAGGCAAATGTATGTAATGTATGTAAGTATGCTCATACAAATGTAACAAAATCGTGTTTTGGTTTGCATCATTTCGATTTGCGTCGCGACTTTCTGGCCCCAATTAGCGACGCAAACCGGGGTATTGGTGTATTCTCAACAATCATCTAACAACCCAAAGACCACTCTACACACACCAATGATATTACCAACACTACCCGAAGTTTCGACAATTACTACATTTCTACATTTATTGATGATTAAACAAAACAAAACGTAGAGAAATGTATCAATTTAGGTCTCAACAATCATCTATATAGTCAATACAGTACCAATATTTATATATACTCTGTGTGTGGTTTCTCACATTTCGTTTCAGCCCTCTCCAACTCTTCCCCAGCTGACGGGACTCCTTAGCTACGGTTCTGCATTATTTACTTCTCGGAGGACTCACTGTTCTACCGTCTTGGGTTAGCGGGTTAAACTGCATCGCCTGTTTTGCTATGGATCTGTCGCCTTATCGAAGGGTATGACCAATGGCGTGCCACGTCCCTGAATAATCGCGCCTATAGGTTCCTGGCCCGTTCCCTCATGGAGTTGTTCGTTTGAGATACGGTTCTCCCATGAAATCCTTAGTATGTTTCGTAAGAGCTATCTCCACCCGAAATAACTGCCATAGCCAATAAGCGTATCAGAATACTGTCCGAAATCTCAACAATCGCATAAAATGTCTATGTGCAATCTATATTTACTAAAAACCTAATTAGCCTAGACGAATACATTAAAGCTAGAAAACAGTTATGTTACTCGTTGCATCAAGGTTCGTCTCGTTACTACATATTACCTATTAGTTGTAACTCGTCGCAACTATTACGTATTAGTCAACGTACAACTTTCCTATGGAGACATCTCTAGTTGCCGTTTCCTTTTCATTTCAGCTATACACACATCGATCACCACCTCCAGCACTATGTACTTACTGTTAGTCGTTAGGAAGTGCGGCCTAATTTGCAATAGAAAATACAATTATTATATCTTCCAAGGAGAAAGCACGCGTTGAGAGCATGACAGGAGAAGTTTTCATTCAAATTCATTTCATTTTCAATTTGTATGCGCAAGTATAAATATTGGATATATCTAAAATAGTACCTAGCTTATATGCCATTCCATCGTTTTGCAATATGCTTGACTCAACTGCTTCTTCTTATAGCTAATTTGTATTGTTATTTGCATTGTAATTTGTATTGCTCTTGTACACCAAACGAAATAGCTTTAGAATGAATTTAGATTAAAATATATTCGATCTATCGAGAACCTCATTGATATAACACCATCATAAAGCCTATTGCACAGCATATTGCATTTGTCCATCCGCATTCCTTTTGCTGATTGTACGTACATACATATGTCCCTAATATCTCCTAAAATTTTCATTGTGTACTAATACTCTAACAACAGAATTTTTTGAAGTCATATTCTTAAATTGAAACAAAATTTCTCAGATAAATTGACAACATAATTTTAATTTCAAAATAATATATGTACATACGTATTTATTTCGTTTGAAAGGATTGTCATTTTCAGCTAACAAATAAAAAATCGATACAGAAAATTAGAACGCTACATGTGTCGTTCTCTTCGTTCATTCAAATACATTGTTTGTTTGGACTAGTACAAGTAAATATTGCTTGATACGCTAAACGCGAAATAGTTTCCACTCCCACCTGATAACTCGCCTTCACATTGTTTCCTGAAGCAATCGCCGACAGGGAAGAAGTCCCAGCTCCTTTGCTGGTACATATTCCAGACATACGTTTCTTGACCAGTGTATTCAGTATCTGGTTTATTTATAAGATGCATCAAAAAGAACATATAGTTCGCTAAATTATGTTCTTTTTGAACATGGGTGTCAAAGCCATGTGGCACAATATCGAAATAATCTTTTCCAACACCGCATATAAAGCAATTAGATTCCATATTTTCTTTGACCGATTCCAATTGGTCTCGAAGCTCTCCAAAAGCATCAATGATTAAGCCTTGAATTATAGCCAGCAGTATTACAATGACAAAAAAGAAGAAAGTAATATCAAATATAATGCGGTAAACTTCATAATCGTCTCCGTCCGGATCTCCAATTTCATCACCGATTCCACCACCCGCATGTGCGCCTTTATATAGATGGAATACGAAACATGTGAGCATATCGTGACATTTTTTATCAATTTCTTCATCATGAGTATAGAATTTGCGGAAATAGTTGAAAGCAATTACAATGATATATATCGATTATAGTTAAAATCATCACTGTAAGCACTAACTTTTTTCTATTGTGTGTAACTGACTGTAATATAGTACGCAACGTTTTAAAGCCTACAGCAACGTCCAATAAATGAGCAGCGAAAAAAAAGTTATTGAAGTTTCCAAGAATGGAAAATGTGAAATACCATAATGAGTATAGCAAGGCGTTGTCTGTTATAGTAACACCAGCTTTCGCAACTTGATATCTCCAGACAATATTAAGGACATACTTTACGAATCCACCGCCTTGATTTTCTTGAGCTGTAAATGCGCTTTTTTGTATTCCAAGTAAATTTTATATAGAATCAAAATCATGTTTCACTGTACTTTCGTCTTACTTTCTTCTTCACAAATTTGTCCCAATAGTTAACTGGAAATGATTTGGTTGATATCACTAACTTATCCCAATGTGATTTAAGATGGTCGTCTTCTGGTTGCTCTGCAATAAAAATACCATTAAATTCCAACTGTCCTGCGATTTCCTTTTCTCTTTTGATATGCCTGTATCTACCACTAACATCACAGAGCACATGCCATGTCTGTTATTTCTGCAATTATAGCCAGAGGCCTTAACATAGTACTAAAGACATCTACACAGATACCCGTACCTTCCCCAAGCATCACTGAACATACCATTTCACTGTCTGTATTATCACCAATCGTTAATCAACCAAATGTCCCACTTTACACATAACCTGACATCCCCATACGTGCCTGTATTCACCAATGTAGATTATAACAGGACTTAGTATTAAAGAAATATTAAGACTTATTTATTAGATCGGCTGCCCATATGGCGGAGTAAGGTTTCTGTGTTCGTGGCGCGTACGGCATATCCGTTAACTGGTATCTGTCATGAGGTAGGACAGTCGTTATGATGTAAAGACACTTATATCTTGGCTCTAATTTACGATATGTACGGTGCTGCTAGGACTGTCATTCAAAATCAGCACAAGGTCTCCTTTGTTGTACCTTTTGGCGCTTCGATGCTTTAGGTCGTGTTGTTCCTAATGCTTACGTTGTGCTTGAGTTATTCTAAGTGCCCCTTCTCTGCGTATCTGGTCAAGATATTGTCGTTTTTGGGTAAGCTGTACGCCTGCTGCTAATGCGTCTTGTAGTCGATCTCTTGGAATGTATCCCAACATCATTTAGTGTGCAGTCCTTCCAATGGCTTCATTATAGGTGTTGTTTATTCCCCATTGCACGATTTTAATTTTCTGGTCCTACTAAGTCTCGTCTTCTATCGTTGCGAGTAATGCGTTGAGTATGGTTCGGTTGTATCGCTCGATCTGTCCGTCGTGGCGTTTTAAATTTTATTTAACATACAACAAAGTAGATCGATACTTTTCGTAAACTCATCAAATGCCTTCGAAGTAAATGATGTTCCCTGGTCTGTGAATAAACGTCTTGGTGTTCCGAACATTAAAAACGTTTCTGTCAAAAAATGTATTACTGGTTAAGTTTGCTTATTCGATAAGGCCTTTATTTGTTTAAACTTGGTGAAAGAGTCAACAAGTACGATGACATAAGCATTACCCTTAATGGATTTGATAAACGGGCCCAAATGTATCAAATGGTACCTCTTTTTTTCGATAGGATACAATTCTCCTCTAGGTTGTGTAGTTTTCTTTGCCTAGGCGCACTCCACACATACCTTAATGTATTTTCTTACAAACTGGGTGATTCGTGGGAGCCAGTATCTTTCCTGAATATGTTTTATGGTTTTCTGATCCGAGAAATGTCCGAGTTAATCATGACTATACCTTAAAACTCGATTTCGAACCCCTTTTGGAAGAAATAGCTTGATCTGATTGTTGACCTTACGATATACTCTTCCTTCTTGAAGGTCATAGTCCGTATGAACTTGTTGTTCTATTTCATTCTCCGGTTTTTTGTTTAGGACGGTTGATATTTTGGCTATTTCTTCATCTTGCAATTGCAAAGAATAGATCCAATTCTCGTCCGAAATATGAACTTGGAGTACATTCATTTCCACGACATCCGTTTCCTTTGCGGGCTCACTAGATGCATATTTGTCCCTTCTCCCTGCATCAATATACCAGCTAGTCGCTTGCTGCTTGCATCTGTATGCAACTCATGTTGTGCCCGGGGGTTAAAGAGTGCCAACACTGGTTGATTGATAAGAGATCGTTTCAGCTGTTCGAAAGACTTTTGTTGCTCCCTTCCCCAGGCAAATGTATGTAATGTATGTAAGTATGCTCATACAAATGTAACAAAATTGTGTTTTGGTTTGCATCATTTCGATTTGCGTCGCGACTTTCTGGCCCCAATTAGCGACGCAAACCGGGGTATTGGTGTATTCTCAACAATCATCTAACAACCCAAAGACCACTCTACACACACCAATGATATTACCAACACTACCCGAAGTTTCGACAATTACTACATTTCTACATTTATTGATGATTAAACAAAACAAAACGTAGAGAAATGTATCAATTTAGGTCTCAACAATCATCTATATAGTCAATACAGTACCAATATTTATATATACTCTGTGTGTGGTTTCTCACATTTCGTTTCAGCCCTCTCCAACTCTTCCCCAGCTGACGGGACTCCTTAGCTACTGTTCTGCGTTATTTACTTCTCGGAGGACTCACTGTTCTACCGTCTTGGGTTAGCGGGTTAAACTGCATCGCCTGTTTTGCTATGGATCTGTCGCCTTATCGAAGGGTATGACCAATGGCGTGCCACGTCCCTGAATAATCGCGCCTATAAGTTCCTGGCCCGTTCCCTGATGGAGTTGTTCGTTTGAGATACGGTTCTCCCATGAAATCCTTAGTATGTTTCGTAAGAGCTATCTCCACCCGAAATAACTGCCATAGCCAATAAGCGTATCAGAATACTGTCCGAAATCTCAACAATCGCATAAAATGTCTATGTGCAATCTATATTTACTAAAAACCTAATTAGCCTAGACGAATACATTAAAGCTAGAAAACAGTTATGTTACTCGTTGCATCAAGGTTCGTCTCGTTACTACATATTACCTATTAGTTGTAACTCGTCGCAACTATTACGTATTAGTCAACGTACAACTTTCCTATGGAGACATCTCTAGTTGCCGTTTCCTTTTCATTTCAGCTATACACACATCGATCACCACCTCCAGCACTATGTACTTACTGTTAGTCGTTAGGAAGTGCGGCCTAATTTGCAATAGAAAATACAATTATTATATCTTCCAAGGAGAAAGCACGTGTTGAGAGCATGACAGGAGAAGTTTTCATTCAAATTCATTTCATTTTCAATTTGTATGCGCAAGTATAAATATTGGATATATCTAAAATAGTACCTAGCTTATATGCCATTCCATCGTTTTGCAATATGCTTGACTCAACTGCTTCTTCTTATAGCTAATTTGTATTGTTATTTGCATTGTAATTTGTATTGCTTTTGTACACCAAACGAAATAGCTTTAGAATGAATTTAGATTAAAATATATTCGATCTATCGAGAACCTCATTGATATAACACCATCATAAAGCCTATTGCACAGCATATTGCATTTGTCCATCCGCATTCCTTTTGCTGATTGTACGTACATACATATGTCCCTAATATCTCCTAAAATTTTCATTGTGTACTAATACTCTAACAACAGAATTTTTTGAAGTCATATTCTTAAATTGAAACAAAATTTCTCAGATAAATTGACAACATAATTTTAATTTCAAAATAATATATGTACATACGTATTTATTTCGTTTGAAAGGATTGTCATTTTCAGCTAACAAATAAAAAATCGATACAGAAAATTAGAACGCTACATGTGTCGTTCTCTTCGTTCATTCAAATACATTGTTTGTTTGGACTAGTACAAGTAAATATTGCTTGATACGCTAAACGCGAAATAGTTTCCACTCCCACCTGATAACTCGCCTTCACATTGTTTCCTGAAGCAATCGCCGACAGGGAAGAAGTCCCAGCTCCTTTGCTGGTACATATTCCAGACATACGTTTCTTGACCAGTGTATTCAGTATCTGGTTTATTTATAAGATGCATCAAAAAGAACATATAGTTCGCTAAATTATGTTCTTTTTGAACATGGGTGTCAAAGCCATGTGGCACAATATCGAAATAATCTTTTCCAACACCGCATATAAAGCAATTAGATTCCATATTTTCTTTGACCGATTCCAATTGGTCTCGAAGCTCTCCAAAAGCATCAATGATTAAGCCTTGAATTATAGCCAGCAGTATTACAATGACAAAAAAGAAGAAAGTAATATCAAATATAATGCGGTAAACTTCATAATCGTCTCCGTCCGGATCTCCAATTTCATCACCGATTCCACCACCCGCATGTGCGCCTTTATATAGATGGAATACGAAACATGTGAGCATATCGTGACATTTTTTATCAATTTCTTCATCATGAGTATAGAATTTGCGGAAATAGTTGAAAGCAATTACAATGATATATATCGATTATAGTTAAAATCATCACTGTAAGCACTAACTTTTTTCTATTGTGTGTAACTGACTGTAATATAGTACGCAACGTTTTAAAGCCTACAGCAACGTCCAATAAATGAGCAGCGAAAAAAAAGTTATTGAAGTTTCCAAGAATGGAAAATGTGAAATACCATAATGAGTATAGCAAGGCGTTGTCTGTTATAGTAACACCAGCTTTCGCAACTTGATATCTCCAGACAATATTAAGGACATACTTTACGAATCCACCGCCTTGATTTTCTTGAGCTGTAAATGCGCTTTTTTGTATTCCAAGTAAATTTTATATAGAATCAAAATCATGTTTCACTGTACTTTCGTCTTACTTTCTTCTTCACAAATTTGTCCCAATAGTTAACTGGAAATGATTTGGTTGATATCACTAACTTATCCCAATGTGATTTAAGATGGTCGTCTTCTGGTTGCTCTGCAATAAAAATACCATTAAATTCCAACTGTCCTGCGATTTCCTTTTCTCTTTTGATATGCCTGTATCTACCACTAACATCACAGAGCACATGCCATGTCTGTTATTTCTGCAATCATAGCCAGATGCCCTTACATACGTACTAAAGACATCCCCATAAATACCTGTATCAACCGCTAGCATCACAGAGCAATGTAGACTAACCAATAAAACCCAATATATACATGTATAGTCCACATCATAGAGCACATCAGGACATTGTCTGCATTCTAATCAATTGTCTAACAAATCCCCGGAAATAATCGAATCATCCAAAAGAAATAATCGAATCATCCAAAAGCATTATAGGAGTAAAGTGTAGTCTTACTAATGACATCCCCAAATATACCAATATCAACCACAGCATCATAGATCGCATCATTCCCACGTTTACTAAAATCTACCTCAAACATGACAGAGCACAGCAGTGCATTTTATGTCTTCTCAACGATCATTTTACAACCCAAAGACCACTCTAGACTTACCAATAACATCCACAAATATACGAAAATAGATAACTAACATCACAGAGCTCATCAGGACATTGTGTGTACACCAACACCCACGTTTGCTTGGTTGTGAAGGATGTCTGAATTCTTAATTTTAATTGTTATCTTATTATTTTTCATGAATTATTACATTTTTTTTTTCAATGAAACCTTTGAATAAAAACCCAATGAAATAAAATAAATATGTATGTATGTAAGTATGCTCATACAAATGTAACAAAATCGTGTTTTGGTTTGCATCATTTCGATTTGCGTCGCGACTTTCTGGCCCCAATTAGCGACGCAAACCGGGGTATTGGTGTATTCTCAACAATCATCTAACAACCCAAAGACCACTCTACACACACCAATGATATTACCAACACTACCCGAAGTTTCGACAATTACTACATTTCTACATTTATTGATGATTAAACAAAACAAAACGTAGAGAAATGTATCAATTTAGGTCTCAACAATCATCTATATAGTCAATACAGTACCAATATTTATATATACTCTGTGTGTGGTTTCTCACATTTCGTTTCAGCCCTCTCCAACTCTTCCCCAGCTGACGGGACTCCTTAGCTACTGTTCTGCGTTATTTACTTCTCGGAGGACTCACTGTTCTACCGTCTTGGGTTAGCGGGTTAAACTGCATCGCCTGTTTTGCTATGGATCTGTCGCCTTATCGAAGGGTATGACCAATGGCGTGCCACGTCCCTGAATAATCGCGCCTATAGGTTCCTGGCCCGTTCCCTGATGGAGTTGTTCGTTTGAGATACGGTTCTCCCATGAAATCCTTAGTATGTTTCGTAAGAGCTATCTCCACCCGAAATAACTGCCATAGCCAATAAGCGTATCAGAATACTGTCCGAAATCTCAACAATCGCATAAAATGTCTATGTGCAATCTATATTTACTAAAAACCTAATTAGCCTAGACGAATACATTAAAGCTAGAAAACAGTTATGTTACTCGTTGCATCAAGGTTCGTCTCGTTACTACATATTACCTATTAGTTGTAACTCGTCGCAACTATTACGTATTAGTCAACGTACAACTTTCCTATGGAGACATCTCTAGTTGCCGTTTCCTTTTCATTTCAGCTATACACACATCGATCACCACCTCCAGCACTATGTACTTACTGTTAGTCGTTAGGAAGTGCGGCCTAATTTGCAATAAAAAATACAATTATTATATCTTCCAAGGAGAAAGCACGCGTTGAGAGCATGACAGGAGAAGTTTTCATTCAAATTCATTTCATTTTCAATTTGTATGCGCAAGTATAAATATTGGATATATCTAAAATAGTACCTAGCTTATATGCCATTCCATCGTTTTGCAATATGCTTGACTCAACTGCTTCTTCTTATAGCTAATTTGTATTGTTATTTGCATTGTAATTTGTATTGCTTTTGTACACCAAACGAAATAGCTTTAGAATGAATTTAGATTAAAATATATTCGATCTATCGAGAACCTCATTGATATAACACCATCATAAAGCCTATTGCACAGCATATTGCATTTGTCCATCCGCATTCCTTTTGCTGATTGTACGTACATACATATGTCCCTAATATCTCCTAAAATTTTCATTGTGTACTAATACTCTAACAACAGAATTTTTTGAAGTCATATTCTTAAATTGAAACAAAATTTCTCAGATAAATTGACAACATAATTTTAATTTCAAAATAATATATGTACATACGTATTTATTTCGTTTGAAAGGATTGTCATTTTCAGCTAACAAATAAAAAATCGATACAGAAAATTAGAACGCTACATGTGTCGTTCTCTTCGTTCATTCAAATACATTGTTTGTTTGGACTAGTACAAGTAAATATTGCTTGATACGCTAAACGCGAAATAGTTTCCACTCCCACCTGATAACTCGCCTTCACATTGTTTCCTGAAGCAATCGCCGACAGGGAAGAAGTCCCAGCTCCTTTGCTGGTACATATTCCAGACATACGTTTCTTGACCAGTGTATTCAGTATCTGGTTTATTTATAAGATGCATCAAAAAGAACATATAGTTCGCTAAATTATGTTCTTTTTGAACATGGGTGTCAAAGCCATGTGGCACAATATCGAAATAATCTTTTCCAACACCGCATATAAAGCAATTAGATTCCATATTTTCTTTGACCGATTCCAATTGGTCTCGAAGCTCTCCAAAAGCATCAATGATTAAGCCTTGAATTATAGCCAGCAGTATTACAATGACAAAAAAGAAGAAAGTAATATCAAATATAATGCGGTAAACTTCATAATCGTCTCCGTCCGGATCTCCAATTTCATCACCGATTCCACCACCCGCATGTGCGCCTTTATATAGATGGAATACGAAACATGTGAGCATATCGTGACATTTTTTATCAATTTCTTCATCATGAGTATAGAATTTGCGGAAATAGTTGAAAGCAATTACAATGATATATATCGATTATAGTTAAAATCATCACTGTAAGCACTAACTTTTTTCTATTGTGTGTAACTGACTGTAATATAGTACGCAACGTTTTAAAGCCTACAGCAACGTCCAATAAATGAGCAGCGAAAAAAAAGTTATTGAAGTTTCCAAGAATGGAAAATGTGAAATACCATAATGAGTATAGCAAGGCGTTGTCTGTTATAGTAACACCAGCTTTCGCAACTTGATATCTCCAGGCAATATTAAGGACATACTTTACGAATCCACCGCCTTGATTTTCTTGAGCTGTAAATGCGCTTTTTTGTATTCCAAGTAAATTTTATATAGAATCAAAATCATGTTTCACTGTACTTTCGTCTTACTTTCTTCTTCACAAATTTGTCCCAATAGTTAACTGGAAATGATTTGGTTGATATCACTAACTTATCCCAATGTGATTTAAGATGGTCGTCTTCTGGTTGCTCTGCAATAAAAATACCATTAAATTCCAACTGTCCTGCGATTTCCTTTTCTCTTTTGATATGCCTGTATCTACCACTAACATCACAGAGCACATGCCATGTCTGTTATTTCTGCAATCATAGCCAGATGCCCTTACATACGTACTAAAGACATCCCCATAAATACCTGTATCAACCGCTAGCATCACAGAGCAATGTAGACTAACCAATAAAACCCAATATATACATGTATAGTCCACATCATAGAGCACATCAGGACATTGTCTGCATTCTAATCAATTGTCTAACAAATCCCCGGAAATAATCGAATCATCCAAAAGAAATAATCGAATCATCCAAAAGCATTATAGGAGTAAAGTGTAGTCTTACTAATGACATCCCCAAATATACCAATATCAACCACAGCATCATAGATCGCATCATTCCCACGTTTACTAAAATCTACCTCAAACATGACAGAGCACAGCAGTGCATTTTATGTCTTCTCAACGATCATTTTACAACCCAAAGACCACTCTAGACTTACCAATAACATCCACAAATATACGAAAATAGATAACTAACATCACAGAGCTCATCAGGACATTGTGTGTACACCAACACCCACGTTTGCTTGGTTGTGAAGGATGTCTGAATTCTTAATTTTAATTGTTATCTTATTATTTTTCATGAATTATTACATTTTTTTTTTCAATGAAACCTTTGAATAAAAACCCAATGAAATAAAATAAATATGTATGTATGTAAGTATGCTCATACAAATGTAACAAAATCGTGTTTTGGTTTGCATCATTTCGATTTGCGTCGCGACTTTCTGGCCCCAATTAGCGACGCAAACCGGGGTATTGGTGTATTCTCAACAATCATCTAACAACCCAAAGACCACTCTACACACACCAATGATATTACCAACACTACCCGAAGTTTCGACAATTACTACATTTCTACATTTATTGATGATTAAACAAAACAAAACGTAGAGAAATGTATCAATTTAGGTCTCAACAATCATCTATATAGTCAATACAGTACCAATATTTATATATACTCTGTGTGTGGTTTCTCACATTTCGTTTCAGCCCTCTCCAACTCTTCCCCAGCTGACGGGACTCCTTAGCTACTGTTCTGCGTTATTTACTTCTCGGAGGACTCACTGTTCTACCGTCTTGGGTTAGCGGGTTAAACTGCATCGCCTGTTTTGCTATGGATCTGTCGCCTTATCGAAGGGTATGACCAATGGCGTGGCACGTCGCTGAATAATCGCGCCTATTGGTTCCTGGCCCGTTCCCTGATGGAGTTGTTCGTTTGAGATACGGTTCTCCCATGAAATCCTTAGTATGTTTCGTAAGAGCTATCTCCACCCGAAATAACTGCCATAGCCAATAAGCGTATCAGAATACTGTCCGAAATCTCAACAATCGCATAAAATGTCTATGTGCAATCTATATTTACTAAAAACCTAATTAGCCTAGACGAATACATTAAAGCTAGAAAACAGTTATGTTACTCGTTGCATCAAGGTTCGTCTCGTTACTACATATTACCTATTAGTTGTAACTCGTCGCAACTATTACGTATTAGTCAACGTACAACTTTCCTATGGAGACATCTCTAGTTGCCGTTTCCTTTTCATTTCAGCTATACACACATCGATCACCACCTCCAGCACTATGTACTTACTGTTAGTCGCTAGGAAGTGCGGCCTAATTTGCAATAGAAAATACAATTATTATATCTTCCAAGGAGAAAGCACGCGTTGAGAGCATGACAGGAGAAGTTTTCATTCAAATTCATTTCATTTTCAATTTGTATGCGCAAGTATAAATATTGGATATATCTAAAATAGTACCTAGCTTATATGCCATTCCATCGTTTTGCAATATGCTTGACTCAACTGCTTCTTCTTATAGCTAATTTGTATTGTTATTTGCATTGTAATTTGTATTGCTCTTGTACACCAAACGAAATAGCTTTAGAATGAATTTAGATTAAAATATATTCGATCTATCGAGAACCTCATTGATATAACACCATCATAAAGCCTATTGCACAGCATATTGCATTTGTCCATCCGCATTTCTTTTGCTGATTGTACGTACATACATATGTCCCTAATATCTCCTAAAATTTTCATTGTGTACTAATACTCTAACAACAGAATTTTTTGAAGTCATATTCTTAAATTGAAACAAAATTTCTCAGATAAATTGACAACATAATTTTAATTTCAAAATAATATATGTACATACGTATTTATTTCGTTTGAAAGGATTGTCATTTTCAGCTAACAAATAAAAAATCGATACAGAAAATTAGAACGCTACATGTGTCGTTCTCTTCGTTCATTCAAATACATTGTTTGTTTGGACTAGTACAAGTAAATATTGCTTGATACGCTAAACGCGAAATAGTTTCCACTCCCACCTGATAACTCGCCTTCACATTGTTTCCTGAAGCAATCGCCGACAGGGAAGAAGTCCCAGCTCCTTTGCTGGTACATATTCCAGACATACGTTTCTTGACCAGTGTATTCAGTATCTGGTTTATTTATAAGATGCATCAAAAAGAACATATAGTTCGCTAAATTATGTTCTTTTTGAACATGGGTGTCAAAGCCATGTGGCACAATATCGAAATAATCTTTTCCAACACCGCATATAAAGCAATTAGATTCCATATTTTCTTTGACCGATTCCAATTGGTCTCGAAGCTCTCCAAAAGCATCAATGATTAAGCCTTGAATTATAGCCAGCAGTATTACAATGACAAAAAAGAAGAAAGTAATATCAAATATAATGCGGTAAACTTCATAATCGTCTCCGTCCGGATCTCCAATTTCATCACCGATTCCACCACCCGCATGTGCGCCTTTATATAGATGGAATACGAAACATGTGAGCATATCGTGACATTTTTTATCAATTTCTTCATCATGAGTATAGAATTTGCGGAAATAGTTGAAAGCAATTACAATGATATATATCGATTATAGTTAAAATCATCACTGTAAGCACTAACTTTTTTCTATTGTGTGTAACTGACTGTAATATAGTACGCAACGTTTTAAAGCCTACAGCAACGTCCAATAAATGAGCAGCGAAAAAAAAGTTATTGAAGTTTCCAAGAATGGAAAATGTGAAATACCATAATGAGTATAGCAAGGCGTTGTCTGTTATAGTAACACCAGCTTTCGCAACTTGATATCTCCAGACAATATTAAGGACATACTTTACGAATCCACCGCCTTGATTTTCTTGAGCTGTAAATGCGCTTTTTTGTATTCCAAGTAAATTTTATATAGAATCAAAATCATGTTTCACTGTACTTTCGTCTTACTTTCTTCTTCACAAATTTGTCCCAATAGTTAACTGGAAATGATTTGGTTGATATCACTAACTTATCCCAATGTGATTTAAGATGGTCGTCTTCTGGTTGCTCTGCAATAAAAATATCATTAAATTCCAACTGCCCTGCGATTTCCTTTTCTCTTTTGATATGCCTGTATCTACCACTAACACCACAGAGCACATGCCATGTCTGTTATTTCTGCAATCATAGCCAGATGCCCTTACATACGTACTAAAGACATCCCCATAAATACCTGTATCAACCGCTAGCATCACAGAGCAATGTAGACTAACCAATAAAACCCAATATATACATGTATAGTCCACATCATAGAGCACATCAGGACATTGTCTGCATTCTAATCAATTGTCTAACAAATCCCCGGAAATAATCGAATCATCCAAAAGAAATAATCGAATCATCCAAAAGCATTATAGGAGTAAAGTGTAGTCTTACTAATGACATCCCCAAATATACCAATATCAACCACAGCATCATAGATCGCATCATTCCCACGTTTACTAAAATCTACCTCAAACATGACAGAGCACAGCAGTGCATTTTATGTCTTCTCAACGATCATTTTACAACCCAAAGACCACTCTAGACTTACCAATAACATCCACAAATATACGAAAATAGATAACTAACATCACAGAGCTCATCAGGACATTGTGTGTACACCAACACCCACGTTTGCTTGGTTGTGAAGGATGTCTGAATTCTTAATTTTAATTGTTATCTTATTATTTTTCATGAATTATTAC
Organism: Eristalis tenax; assembly: GCA_905231855.2. Taxonomy (NCBI): domain Eukaryota; kingdom Metazoa; phylum Arthropoda; class Insecta; order Diptera; family Syrphidae; genus Eristalis; species Eristalis tenax. Next base: position 161,649 of record HG993127.1, read on the forward strand.
ATTTTTTTTTTCAATGAAACCTTTGAATAAAAACCCAATGAAATAAAATAAATATGTATGTATGTAAGTATGCTCATACAAATGTAACAAAATCGTGTTTTGGTTTGCATCATTTCGATTTGCGTCGCGACTTTCTGGCCCCAATTAGCGACGCAAACCGGGGTATTGGTGTATTCTCAACAATCATCTAACAACCCAAAGACCACTCTACACACACCAATGATATTACCAACACTACCCGAAGTTTCGACAATTACTACATTTCTACATTTATTGATGATTAAACAAAACAAAACGTAGAGAAATGTATCAATTTAGGTCTCAACAATCATCTATATAGTCAATACAGTACCAATATTTATATATACTCTGTGTGTGGTTTCTCACATTTCGTTTCAGCCCTCTCCAACTCTTCCCCAGCTGACGGGACTCCTTAGCTACTGTTCTGCGTTATTTACTTCTCGGAGGACTCACTGTTCTACCGTCTTGGGTTAGCGGGTTAAACTGCATCGCCTGTTTTGCTATGGATCTGTCGCCTTATCGAAGGGTATGACCAATGGCGTGCCACGTCCCTGAATAATCGCGCCTATAGGTTCCTGGCCCGTTCCCTGATGGAGTTGTTCGTTTGAGATACGGTTCTCCCATGAAATCCTTAGTATGTTTCGTAAGAGCTATCTCCACCCGAAATAACTGCCATAGCCAATAAGCGTATCAGAATACTGTCCGAAATCTCAACAATCGCATAAAATGTCTATGTGCAATCTATATTTACTAAAAACCTAATTAGCCTAGACGAATACATTAAAGCTAGAAAACAGTTATGTTACTCGTTGCATCAAGGTTCGTCTCGTTACTACATATTACCTATTAGTTGTAACTCGTCGCAACTATTACGTATTAGTCAACGTACAACTTTCCTATGGAGACATCTCTAGTTGCCGTTTCCTTTTCATTTCAGCTATACACACATCGATCACCACCTCCAGCACTATGTACTTACTGTTAGTCGTTAGGAAGTGCGGCCTAATTTGCAATAAAAAATACAATTATTATATCTTCCAAGGAGAAAGCACGCGTTGAGAGCATGACAGGAGAAGTTTTCATTCAAATTCATTTCATTTTCAATTTGTATGCGCAAGTATAAATATTGGATATATCTAAAATAGTACCTAGCTTATATGCCATTCCATCGTTTTGCAATATGCTTGACTCAACTGCTTCTTCTTATAGCTAATTTGTATTGTTATTTGCATTGTAATTTGTATTGCTTTTGTACACCAAACGAAATAGCTTTAGAATGAATTTAGATTAAAATATATTCGATCTATCGAGAACCTCATTGATATAACACCATCATAAAGCCTATTGCACAGCATATTGCATTTGTCCATCCGCATTCCTTTTGCTGATTGTACGTACATACATATGTCCCTAATATCTCCTAAAATTTTCATTGTGTACTAATACTCTAACAACAGAATTTTTTGAAGTCATATTCTTAAATTGAAACAAAATTTCTCAGATAAATTGACAACATAATTTTAATTTCAAAATAATATATGTACATACGTATTTATTTCGTTTGAAAGGATTGTCATTTTCAGCTAACAAATAAAAAATCGATACAGAAAATTAGAACGCTACATGTGTCGTTCTCTTCGTTCATTCAAATACATTGTTTGTTTGGACTAGTACAAGTAAATATTGCTTGATACGCTAAACGCGAAATAGTTTCCACTCCCACCTGATAACTCGCCTTCACATTGTTTCCTGAAGCAATCGCCGACAGGGAAGAAGTCCCAGCTCCTTTGCTGGTACATATTCCAGACATACGTTTCTTGACCAGTGTATTCAGTATCTGGTTTATTTATAAGATGCATCAAAAAGAACATATAGTTCGCTAAATTATGTTCTTTTTGAACATGGGTGTCAAAGCCATGTGGCACAATATCGAAATAATCTTTTCCAACACCGCATATAAAGCAATTAGATTCCATATTTTCTTTGACCGATTCCAATTGGTCTCGAAGCTCTCCAAAAGCATCAATGATTAAGCCTTGAATTATAGCCAGCAGTATTACAATGACAAAAAAGAAGAAAGTAATATCAAATATAATGCGGTAAACTTCATAATCGTCTCCGTCCGGATCTCCAATTTCATCACCGATTCCACCACCCGCATGTGCGCCTTTATATAGATGGAATACGAAACATGTGAGCATATCGTGACATTTTTTATCAATTTCTTCATCATGAGTATAGAATTTGCGGAAATAGTTGAAAGCAATTACAATGATATATATCGATTATAGTTAAAATCATCACTGTAAGCACTAACTTTTTTCTATTGTGTGTAACTGACTGTAATATAGTACGCAACGTTTTAAAGCCTACAGCAACGTCCAATAAATGAGCAGCGAAAAAAAAGTTATTGAAGTTTCCAAGAATGGAAAATGTGAAATACCATAATGAGTATAGCAAGGCGTTGTCTGTTATAGTAACACCAGCTTTCGCAACTTGATATCTCCAGACAATATTAAGGACATACTTTACGAATCCACCGCCTTGATTTTCTTGAGCTGTAAATGCGCTTTTTTGTATTCCAAGTAAATTTTATATAGAATCAAAATCATGTTTCACTGTACTTTCGTCTTACTTTCTTCTTCACAAATTTGTCCCAATAGTTAACTGGAAATGATTTGGTTGATATCACTAACTTATCCCAATGTGATTTAAGATGGTCGTCTTCTGGTTGCTCTGCAATAAAAATACCATTAAATTCCAACTGTCCTGCGATTTCCTTTTCTCTTTTGATATGCCTGTATCTACCACTAACATCACAGAGCACATGCCATGTCTGTTATTTCTGCAATCATAGCCAGATGCCCTTACATACGTACTAAAGACATCCCCATAAATACCTGTATCAACCGCTAGCATCACAGAGCAATGTAGACTAACCAATAAAACCCAATATATACATGTATAGTCCACATCATAGAGCACATCAGGACATTGTCTGCATTCTAATCAATTGTCTAACAAATCCCCGGAAATAATCGAATCATCCAAAAGAAATAATCGAATCATCCAAAAGCATTATAGGAGTAAAGTGTAGTCTTACTAATGACATCCCCAAATATACCAATATCAACCACAGCATCATAGATCGCATCATTCCCACGTTTACTAAAATCTACCTCAAACATGACAGAGCACAGCAGTGCATTTTATGTCTTCTCAACGATCATTTTACAACCCAAAGACCACTCTAGACTTACCAATAACATCCACAAATATACGAAAATAGATAACTAACATCACAGAGCTCATCAGGACATTGTGTGTACACCAACACCCACGTTTGCTTGGTTGTGAAGGATGTCTGAATTCTTAATTTTAATTGTTATCTTATTATTTTTCATGAATTATTACATTTTTTTTTTCAATGAAACCTTTGAATAAAAACCCAATGAAATAAAATAAATATGTATGTATGTAAGTATGCTCATACAAATGTAACAAAATCGTGTTTTGGTTTGCATCATTTCGATTTGCGTCGCGACTTTCTGGCCCCAATTAGCGACGCAAACCGGGGTATTGGTGTATTCTCAACAATCATCTAACAACCCAAAGACCACTCTACACACACCAATGATATTACCAACACTACCCGAAGTTTCGACAATTACTACATTTCTACATTTATTGATGATTAAACAAAACAAAACGTAGAGAAATGTATCAATTTAGGTCTCAACAATCATCTATATAGTCAATACAGTACCAATATTTATATATACTCTGTGTGTGGTTTCTCACATTTCGTTTCAGCCCTCTCCAACTCTTCCCCAGCTGACGGGACTCCTTAGCTACTGTTCTGCGTTATTTACTTCTCGGAGGACTCACTGTTCTACCGTCTTGGGTTAGCGGGTTAAACTGCATCGCCTGTTTTGCTATGGATCTGTCGCCTTATCGAAGGGTATGACCAATGGCGTGGCACGTCGCTGAATAATCGCGCCTATTGGTTCCTGGCCCGTTCCCTGATGGAGTTGTTCGTTTGAGATACGGTTCTCCCATGAAATCCTTAGTATGTTTCGTAAGAGCTATCTCCACCCGAAATAACTGCCATAGCCAATAAGCGTATCAGAATACTGTCCGAAATCTCAACAATCGCATAAAATGTCTATGTGCAATCTATATTTACTAAAAACCTAATTAGCCTAGACGAATACATTAAAGCTAGAAAACAGTTATGTTACTCGTTGCATCAAGGTTCGTCTCGTTACTACATATTACCTATTAGTTGTAACTCGTCGCAACTATTACGTATTAGTCAACGTACAACTTTCCTATGGAGACATCTCTAGTTGCCGTTTCCTTTTCATTTCAGCTATACACACATCGATCACCACCTCCAGCACTATGTACTTACTGTTAGTCGCTAGGAAGTGCGGCCTAATTTGCAATAGAAAATACAATTATTATATCTTCCAAGGAGAAAGCACGCGTTGAGAGCATGACAGGAGAAGTTTTCATTCAAATTCATTTCATTTTCAATTTGTATGCGCAAGTATAAATATTGGATATATCTAAAATAGTACCTAGCTTATATGCCATTCCATCGTTTTGCAATATGCTTGACTCAACTGCTTCTTCTTATAGCTAATTTGTATTGTTATTTGCATTGTAATTTGTATTGCTCTTGTACACCAAACGAAATAGCTTTAGAATGAATTTAGATTAAAATATATTCGATCTATCGAGAACCTCATTGATATAACACCATCATAAAGCCTATTGCACAGCATATTGCATTTGTCCATCCGCATTCCTTTTGCTGATTGTACGTACATACATATGTCCCTAATATCTCCTAAAATTTTCATTGTGTACTAATACTCTAACAACAGAATTTTTTGAAGTCATATTCTTAAATTGAAACAAAATTTCTCAGATAAATTGACAACATAATTTTAATTTCAAAATAATATATGTACATACGTATTTATTTCGTTTGAAAGGATTGTCATTTTCAGCTAACAAATAAAAAATCGATACAGAAAATTAGAACGCTACATGTGTCGTTCTCTTCGTTCATTCAAATACATTGTTTGTTTGGACTAGTACAAGTAAATATTGCTTGATACGCTAAACGCGAAATAGTTTCCACTCCCACCTGATAACTCGCCTTCACATTGTTTCCTGAAGCAATCGCCGACAGGGAAGAAGTCCCAGCTCCTTTGCTGGTACATATTCCAGACATACGTTTCTTGACCAGTGTATTCAGTATCTGGTTTATTTATAAGATGCATCAAAAAGAACATATAGTTCGCTAAATTATGTTCTTTTTGAACATGGGTGTCAAAGCCATGTGGCACAATATCGAAATAATCTTTTCCAACACCGCATATAAAGCAATTAGATTCCATATTTTCTTTGACCGATTCCAATTGGTCTCGAAGCTCTCCAAAAGCATCAATGATTAAGCCTTGAATTATAGCCAGCAGTATTACAATGACAAAAAAGAAGGAAGTAATATCAAATATAATGCGGTAAACTTCATAATCGTCTCCGTCCGGATCTCCAATTTCATCACCGATTCCACCACCCGCATGTGCGCCTTTATATAGATGGAATACGAAACATGTGAGCATATCGTGACATTTTTTATCAATTTCTTCATCATGAGTATAGAATTTGCGGAAATAGTTGAAAGCAATTACAATGATATATATCGATTATAGTTAAAATCATCACTGTAAGCACTAACTTTTTTCTATTGTGTGTAACTGACTGTAATATAGTACGCAACGTTTTAAAGCCTACAGCAACGTCCAATAAATGAGCAGCGAAAAAAAAGTTATTGAAGTTTCCAAGAATGGAAAATGTGAAATACCATAATGAGTATAGCAAGGCGTTGTCTGTTATAGTAACACCAGCTTTCGCAACTTGATATCTCCAGACAATATTAAGGACATACTTTACGAATCCACCGCCTTGATTTTCTTGAGCTGTAAATGCGCTTTTTTGTATTCCAAGTAAATTTTATATAGAATCAAAATCATGTTTCACTGTACTTTCGTCTTACTTTCTTCTTCACAAATTTGTCCCAATAGTTAACTGGAAATGATTTGGTTGATATCACTAACTTATCCCAATGTGATTTAAGATGGTCGTCTTCTGGTTGCTCTGCAATAAAAATACCATTAAATTCCAACTGCCCTGCGATTTCCTTTTCTCTTTTGATATGCCTGTATCTACCACTAACATCACAGAGCACATGCCATGTCTGTTATTTCTGCAATCATAGCCAGATGCCCTTACATACGTACTAAAGACATCCCCATAAATACCTGTATCAACCGCTAGCATCACAGAGCAATGTAGACTAACCAATAAAACCCAATATATACATGTATAGTCCACATCATAGAGCACATCAGGACATTGTCTGCATTCTAATCAATTGTCTAACAAATCCCCGGAAATAATCGAATCATCCAAAAGAAATAATCGAATCATCCAAAAGCATTATAGGAGTAAAGTGTAGTCTTACTAATGACATCCCCAAATATACCAATATCAACCACAGCATCATAGATCGCATCATTCCCACGTTTACTAAAATCTACCTCAAACATGACAGAGCACAGCAGTGCATTTTATGTCTTCTCAACGATCATTTTACAACCCAAAGACCACTCTAGACTTACCAATAACATCCACAAATATACGAAAATAGATAACTAACATCACAGAGCTCATCAGGACATTGTGTGTACACCAACACCCACGTTTGCTTGGTTGTGAAGGATGTCTGAATTCTTAATTTTAATTGTTATCTTATTATTTTTCATGAATTATTACATTTTTTTTTTCAATGAAACCTTTGAATAAAAACCCAATGAAATAAAATAAATATGTATGTATGTAAGTATGCTCATACAAATGTAACAAAATCGTGTTTTGGTTTGCATCATTTCGATTTGCGTCGCGACTTTCTGGCCCCAATTAGCGACGCAAACCGGGGTATTGGTGTATTCTCAACAATCATCTAACAACCCAAAGACCACTCTACACACACCAATGATATTACCAACACTACCCGAAGTTTCGACAATTACTACATTTCTACATTTATTGATGATTAAACAAAACAAAACGTAGAGAAATGTATCAATTTAGGTCTCAACAATCATCTATATAGTCAATACAGTACCAATATTTATATATACTCTGTGTGTGGTTTCTCACATTTCGTTTCAGCCCTCTCCAACTCTTCCCCAGCTGACGGGACTCCTTAGCTACTGTTCTGCGTTATTTACTTCTCGGAGGACTCACTGTTCTACCGTCTTGGGTTAGCGGGTTAAACTGCATCGCCTGTTTTGCTATGGATCTGTCGCCTTATCGAAGGGTATGACCAATGGCGTGCCACGTCCCTGAATAATCGCGCCTATAGGTTCCTGGCCCGTTCCCTGATGGAGTTGTTCGTTTGAGATACGGTTCTCCCATGAAATCCTTAGTATGTTTCGTAAGAGCTATCTCCACCCGAAATAACTGCCATAGCCAATAAGCGTATCAGAATACTGTCCGAAATCTCAACAATCGCATAAAATGTCTATGTGCAATCTATATTTACTAAAAACCTAATTAGCCTAGACGAATACATTAAAGCTAGAAAACAGTTATGTTACTCGTTGCATCAAGGTTCGTCTCGTTACTACATATTACCTATTAGTTGTAACTCGTCGCAACTATTACGTATTAGTCAACGTACAACTTTCCTATGGAGACATCTCTAGTTGCCGTTTCCTTTTCATTTCAGCTATACACACATCGATCACCACCTCCAGCACTATGTACTTACTGTTAGTCGTTAGGAAGTGCGGCCTAATTTGCAATAGAAAATACAATTATTATATCTTCCAAGGAGAAAGCACGCGTTGAGAGCATGACAGGAGAAGTTTTCATTCAAATTCATTTCATTTTCAATTTGTATGCGCAAGTATAAATATTGGATATATCTAAAATAGTACCTAGCTTATATGCCATTCCATCGTTTTGCAATATGCTTGACTCAACTGCTTCTTCTTATAGCTAATTTGTATTGTTATTTGCATTGTAATTTGTATTGCTCTTGTACACCAAACGAAATAGCTTTAGAATGAATTTAGATTAAAATATATTCGATCTATCGAGAACCTCATTGATATAACACCATCATAAAGCCTATTGCACAGAATATTGCATTTGTCCATCCGCATTCCTTTTGCTGATTGTACGTACATACATATGTCCCTAATATCTCCTAAAATTTTCATTGTGTACTAATACTCTAACAACAGAATTTTTTGAAGTCATATTCTTAAATTGAAACAAAATTTCTCAGATAAATTGACAACATAATTTTAATTTCAAAATAATATATGTACATACGTATTTAGTTCGTTTGAAAGGATTGTCATTTTCAGCTAACAAATAAAAAATCGATACAGAAAATTAGAACGCTACATGTGTCGTTCTCTTCGTTCATTCAAATACATTGTTTGTTTGGACTAGTACAAGTAAATATTGCTTGATACGCTAAACGCGAAATAGTTTCCACTCCCACCTGATAACTCGCCTTCACATTGTTTCCTGAAGCAATCGCCGACAGGGAAGAAGTCCCAGCTCCTTTGCTGGTACATATTCCAGACATACGTTTCTTGACCAGTGTATTCAGTATCTGGTTTATTTATAAGATGCATCAAAAAGAACATATAGTTCGCTAAATTATGTTCTTTTTGAACATGGGTGTCAAAGCCATGTGGCACAATATCGAAATAATCTTTTCCAACACCGCATATAAAGCAATTAGATTCCATATTTTCTTTGACCGATTCCAATTGGTCTCGAAGCTCTCCAAAAGCATCAATGATTAAGCCTTGAATTATAGCCAGCAGTATTACAATGACAAAAAAGAAGAAAGTAATATCAAATATAATGCGGTAAACTTCATAATCGTCTCCGTCCGGATCTCCAATTTCATCACCGATTCCACCACCCGCATGTGCGCCTTTATATAGATGGAATACGAAACATGTGAGCATATCGTGACATTTTTTATCAATTTCTTCATCATGAGTATAGAATTTGCGGAAATAGTTGAAAGCAATTACAATGATATATATCGATTATAGTTAAAATCATCACTGTAAGCACTAACTTTTTTCTATTGTGTGTAACTGACTGTAATATAGTACGCAACGTTTTAAAGCCTACAGCAACGTCCAATAAATGAGCAGCGAAAAAAAAGTTATTGAAGTTTCCAAGAATGGAAAATGTGAAATACCATAATGAGTATAGCAAGGCGTTGTCTGTTATAGTAACACCAGCTTTCGCAACTTGATATCTCCAGACAATATTAAGGACATACTTTACGAATCCACCGCCTTGATTTTCTTGAGCTGTAAATGCGCTTTTTTGTATTCCAAGTAAATTTTATATAGAATCAAAATCATGTTTCACTGTACTTTCGTCTTACTTTCTTCTTCACAAATTTGTCCCAATAGTTAACTGGAAATGATTTGGTTGATATCACTAACTTATCCCAATGTGATTTAAGATGGTCGTCTTCTGGTTGCTCTGCAATAAAAATACCATTAAATTCCAACTGTCCTGCGATTTCCTTTTCTCTTTTGATATGCCTGTATCTACCACTAACATCACAGAGCACATGCCATGTCTGTTATTTCTGCAATCATAGCCAGATGCCCTTACATACGTACTAAAGACATCCCCATAAATACCTGTATCAACCGCTAGCATCACAGAGCAATGTAGACTAACCAATAAAACCCAATATATACATGTATAGTCCACATCATAGAGCACATCAGGACATTGTCTGCATTCTAATCAATTGTCTAACAAATCCCCGGAAATAATCGAATCATCCAAAAGAAATAATCGAATCATCCAAAAGCATTATAGGAGTAAAGTGTAGTCTTACTAATGACATCCCCAAATATACCAATATCAACCACAGCATCATAGATCGCATCATTCCCACGTTTACTAAAATCTACCTCAAACATGACAGAGCACAGCAGTGCATTTTATGTCTTCTCAACGATCATTTTACAACCCAAAGACCACTCTAGACTTACCAATAACATCCACAAATATACGAAAATAGATAACTAACATCACAGAGCTCATCAGGACATTGTGTGTACACCAACACCCACGTTTGCTTGGTTGTGAAGGATGTCTGAATTCTTAATTTTAATTGTTATCTTATTATTTTTCATGAATTATTACATTTTTTTTTTCAATGAAACCTTTGAATAAAAACCCAATGAAATAAAATAAATATGTATGTATGTAAGTATGCTCATACAAATGTAACAAAATCGTGTTTTGGTTTGCATCATTTCGATTTGCGTCGCGACTTTCTGGCCCCAATTAGCAACACTACCCGAAGTTTCGACAATTACTACATTTCTACATTTATTGATGATTAAACAAAACAAAACGTAGAGAAATGTATCAATTTAGGTCTCAACAATCATCTATATAGTCAATACAGTACCAATATTTATATATACTCTGTGTGTGGTTTCTCACATTTCGTTTCAGCCCTCTCCAACTCTTCCCCAGCTGACGGGACTCCTTAGCTACTGTTCTGCGTTATTTACTTCTCGGAGGACTCACTGTTCTACCGTCTTGGGTTAGCGGGTTAAACTGCATCGCCTGTTTTGCTATGGATCTGTCGCCTTATCGAAGGGTATGACCAATGGCGTGCCACGTCCCTGAATAATCGCGCCTATAGGTTCCTGGCCCGTTCCCTGATGGAGTTGTTCGTTTGAGATACGGTTCTCCCATGAAATCCTTAGTATGTTTCGTAAGAGCTATCTCCACCCGAAATAACTGCCATAGCCAATAAGCGTATCAGAATACTGTCCGAAATCTCAACAATCGCATAAAATGTCTATGTGCAATCTATATTTACTAAAAACCTAATTAGCCTAGACGAATACATTAAAGCTAGAAAACAGTTATGTTACTCGTTGCATCAAGGTTCGTCTCGTTACTACATATTACCTATTAGTTGTAACTCGTCGCAACTATTACGTATTAGTCAACGTACAACTTTCCTATGGAGACATCTCTAGTTGCCGTTTCCTTTTCATTTCAGCTATACACACATCGATCACCACCTCCAGCACTATGTACTTACTGTTAGTCGTTAGGAAGTGCGGCCTAATTTGCAATAGAAAATACAATTATTATATCTTCCAAGGAGAAAGCACGCGTTGAGAGCATGACAGGAGAAGTTTTCATTCAAATTCATTTCATTTTCAATTTGTATGCGCAAGTATAAATATTGGATATATCTAAAATAGTACCTAGCTTATATGCCATTCCATCGTTTTGCAATATGCTTGACTCAACTGCTTCTTCTTATAGCTAATTTGTATTGTTATTTGCATTGTAATTTGTATTGCTCTTGTACACCAAACGAAATAGCTTTAGAATGAATTTAGATTAAAATATATTCGATCTATCGAGAACCTCATTGATATAACACCATCATAAAGCCTATTGCACAGAATATTGCATTTGTCCATCCGCATTCCTTTTGCTGATTGTACGTACATACATATGTCCCTAATATCTCCTAAAATTTTCATTGTGTACTAATACTCTAACAACAGAATTTTTTGAAGTCATATTCTTAAATTGAAACAAAATTTCTCAGATAAATTGACAACATAATTTTAATTTCAAAATAATATATGTACATACGTATTTATTTCGTTTGAAAGGATTGTCATTTTCAGCTAACAAATAAAAAATCGATACAGAAAATTAGAACGCTACATGTGTCGTTCTCTTCGTTCATTCAAATACATTGTTTGTTTGGACTAGTACAAGTAAATATTGCTTGATACGCTAAACGCGAAATAGTTTCCACTCCCACCTGATAACTCGCCTTCACATTGTTTCCTGAAGCAATCGCCGACAGGGAAGAAGTCCCAGCTCCTTTGCTGGTACATATTCCAGACATACGTTTCTTGACCAGTGTATTCAGTATCTGGTTTATTTATAAGATGCATCAAAAAGAACATATAGTTCGCTAAATTATGTTCTTTTTGAACATGGGTGTCAAAGCCATGTGGCACAATATCGAAATAATCTTTTCCAACACCGCATATAAAGCAATTAGATTCCATATTTTCTTTGACCGATTCCAATTGGTCTCGAAGCTCTCCAAAAGCATCAATGATTAAGCCTTGAATTATAGCCAGCAGTATTACAATGACAAAAAAGAAGAAAGTAATATCAAATATAATGCGGTAAACTTCATAATCGTCTCCGTCCGGATCTCCAATTTCATCACCGATTCCACCACCCGCATGTGCGCCTTTATATAGATGGAATACGAAACATGTGAGCATATCGTGACATTTTTTATCAATTTCTTCATCATGAGTATAGAATTTGCGGAAATAGTTGAAAGCAATTACAATGATATATATCGATTATAGTTAAAATCATCACTGTAAGCACTAACTTTTTTCTATTGTGTGTAACTGACTGTAATATAGTACGCAACGTTTTAAAGCCTACAGCAACGTCCAATAAATGAGCAGCGAAAAAAAAGTTATTGAAGTTTCCAAGAATGGAAAATGTGAAATACCATAATGAGTATAGCAAGGCGTTGTCTGTTATAGTAACACCAGCTTTCGCAACTTGATATCTCCAGACAATATTAAGGACATACTTTACGAATCCACCGCCTTGATTTTCTTGAGCTGTAAATGCGCTTTTTTGTATTCCAAGTAAATTTTATATAGAATCAAAATCATGTTTCACTGTACTTTCGTCTTACTTTCTTCTTCACAAATTTGTCCCAATAGTTAACTGGAAATGATTTGGTTGATATCACTAACTTATCCCAATGTGATTTAAGATGGTCGTCTTCTGGTTGCTCTGCAATAAAAATACCATTAAATTCCAACTGTCCTGCGATTTCCTTTTCTCTTTTGATATGCCTGTATCTACCACTAACATCACAGAGCACATGCCATGTCTGTTATTTCTGCAATCATAGCCAGATGCCCTTACATACGTACTAAAGACATCCCCATAAATACCTGTATCAACCGCTAGCATCACAGAGCAATGTAGACTAACCAATAAAACCCAATATATACATGTATAGTCCACATCATAGAGCACATCAGGACATTGTCTGCATTCTAATCAATTGTCTAACAAATCCCCGGAAATAATCGAATCATCCAAAAGAAATAATCGAATCATCCAAAAGCATTATAGGAGTAAAGTGTAGTCTTACTAATGACATCCCCAAATATACCAATATCAACCACAGCATCATAGATCGCATCATTCCCACGTTTACTAAAATCTACCTCAAACATGACAGAGCACAGCAGTGCATTTTATGTCTTCTCAACGATCATTTTACAACCCAAAGACCACTCTAGACTTACCAATAACATCCACAAATATACGAAAATAGATAACTAACATCACAGAGCTCATCAGGACATTGTGTGTACACCAACACCCACGTTTGCTTGGTTGTGAAGGATGTCTGAATTCTTAATTTTAATTGTTATCTTATTATTTTTCATGAATTATTACATTTTTTTTTTCAATGAAACCTTTGAATAAAAACCCAATGAAATAAAATAAATATGTATGTATGTAAGTATGCTCATACAAATGTAACAAAATCGTGTTTTGGTTTGCATCATTTCGATTTGCGTCGCGACTTTCTGGCCCCAATTAGCGACGCAAACCGGGGTATTGGTGTATTCTCAACAATCATCTAACAACCCAAAGACCACTCTACACACACCAATGATATTACCAACACTACCCGAAGTTTCGACAATTACTACATTTCTACATTTATTGATGATTAAACAAAACAAAACGTAGAGAAATGTATCAATTTAGGTCTCAACAATCATCTATATAGTCAATACAGTACCAATATTTATATATACTCTGTGTGTGGTTTCTCACATTTCGTTTCAGCCCTCTCCAACTCTTCCCCAGCTGACGGGACTCCTTAGCTACTGTTCTGCGTTATTTACTTCTCGGAGGACTCACTGTTCTACCGTCTTGGGTTAGCGGGTTAAACTGCATCGCCTGTTTTGCTATGGATCTGTCGCCTTATCGAAGGGTATGACCAATGGCGTGCCACGTCCCTGAATAATCGCGCCTATAGGTTCCTGGCCCGTTCCCTGATGGAGTTGTTCGTTTGAGATACGGTTCTCCCATGAAATCCTTAGTATGTTTCGTAAGAGCTATCTCCACCCGAAATAACTGCCATAGCCAATAAGCGTATCAGAATACTGTCCGAAATCTCAACAATCGCATAAAATGTCTATGTGCAATCTATATTTACTAAAAACCTAATTAGCCTAGACGAATACATTAAAGCTAGAAAACAGTTATGTTACTCGTTGCATCAAGGTTCGTCTCGTTACTACATATTACCTATTAGTTGTAACTCGTCGCAACTATTACGTATTAGTCAACGTACAACTTTCCTATGGAGACATCTCTAGTTGCCGTTTCCTTTTCATTTCAGCTATACACACATCGATCACCACCTCCAGCACTATGTACTTACTGTTAGTCGTTAGGAAGTGCGGCCTAATTTGCAATAGAAAATACAATTATTATATCTTCCAAGGAGAAAGCACGCGTTGAGAGCATGACAGGAGAAGTTTTCATTCAAATTCATTTCATTTTCAATTTGTATGCGCAAGTATAAATATTGGATATATCTAAAATAGTACCTAGCTTATATGCCATTCCATCGTTTTGCAATATGCTTGACTCAACTGCTTCTTCTTATAGCTAATTTGTATTGTTATTTGCATTGTAATTTGTATTGCTCTTGTACACCAAACGAAATAGCTTTAGAATGAATTTAGATTAAAATATATTCGATCTATCGAGAACCTCATTGATATAACACCATCATAAAGCCTATTGCACAGCATATTGCATTTGTCCATCCGCATTCCTTTTGCTGATTGTACGTACATACATATGTCCCTAATATCTCCTAAAATTTTCATTGTGTACTAATACTCTAACAACAGAATTTTTTGAAGTCATATTCTTAAATTGAAACAAAATTTCTCAGATAAATTGACAACATAATTTTAATTTCAAAATAATATATGTACATACGTATTTATTTCGTTTGAAAGGATTGTCATTTTCAGCTAACAAATAAAAAATCGATACAGAAAATTAGAACGCTACATGTGTCGTTCTCTTCGTTCATTCAAATACATTGTTTGTTTGGACTAGTACAAGTAAATATTGCTTGATACGCTAAACGCGAAATAGTTTCCACTCCCACCTGATAACTCGCCTTCACATTGTTTCCTGAAGCAATCGCCGACAGGGAAGAAGTCCCAGCTCCTTTGCTGGTACATATTCCAGACATACGTTTCTTGACCAGTGTATTCAGTATCTGGTTTATTTATAAGATGCATCAAAAAGAACATATAGTTCGCTAAATTATGTTCTTTTTGAACATGGGTGTCAAAGCCATGTGGCACAATATCGAAATAATCTTTTCCAACACCGCATATAAAGCAATTAGATTCCATATTTTCTTTGACCGATTCCAATTGGTCTCGAAGCTCTCCAAAAGCATCAATGATTAAGCCTTGAATTATAGCCAGCAGTATTACAATGACAAAAAAGAAGGAAGTAATATCAAATATAATGCGGTAAACTTCATAATCGTCTCCGTCCGGATCTCCAATTTCATCACCGATTCCACCACCCGCATGTGCGCCTTTATATAGATGGAATACGAAACATGTGAGCATATCGTGACATTTTTTATCAATTTCTTCATCATGAGTATAGAATTTGCGGAAATAGTTGAAAGCAATTACAATGATATATATCGATTATAGTTAAAATCATCACTGTAAGCACTAACTTTTTTCTATTGTGTGTAACTGACTGTAATATAGTACGCAACGTTTTAAAGCCTACAGCAACGTCCAATAAATGAGCAGCGAAAAAAAAGTTATTGAAGTTTCCAAGAATGGAAAATGTGAAATACCATAATGAGTATAGCAAGGCGTTGTCTGTTATAGTAACACCAGCTTTCGCAACTTGATATCTCCAGACAATATTAAGGACATACTTTACGAATCCACCGCCTTGATTTTCTTGAGCTGTAAATGCGCTTTTTTGTATTCCAAGTAAATTTTATATAGAATCAAAATCATGTTTCACTGTACTTTCGTCTTACTTTCTTCTTCACAAATTTGTCCCAATAGTTAACTGGAAATGATTTGGTTGATATCACTAACTTATCCCAATGTGATTTAAGATGGTCGTCTTCTGGTTGCTCTGCAATAAAAATACCATTAAATTCCAACTGTCCTGCGATTTCCTTTTCTCTTTTGATATGCCTGTATCTACCACTAACATCACAGAGCACATGCCATGTCTGTTATTTCTGCAATCATAGCCAGATGCCCTTACATACGTACTAAAGACATCCCCATAAATACCTGTATCAACCGCTAGCATCACAGAGCAATGTAGACTAACCAATAAAACCCAATATATACATGTATAGTCCACATCATAGAGCACATCAGGACATTGTCTGCATTCTAATCAATTGTCTAACAAATCCCCGGAAATAATCGAATCATCCAAAAGAAATAATCGAATCATCCAAAAGCATTATAGGAGTAAAGTGTAGTCTTACTAATGACATCCCCAAATATACCAATATCAACCACAGCATCATAGATCGCATCATTCCCACGTTTACTAAAATCTACCTCAAACATGACAGAGCACAGCAGTGCATTTTATGTCTTCTCAACGATCATTTTACAACCCAAAGACCACTCTAGACTTACCAATAACATCCACAAATATACGAAAATAGATAACTAACATCACAGAGCTCATCAGGACATTGTGTGTACACCAACACCCACGTTTGCTTGGTTGTGAAGGATGTCTGAATTCTTAATTTTAATTGTTATCTTATTATTTTTCATGAATTATTAAATTTTTTTTTTCAATGAAACCTTTGAATAAAAACCCAATGAAATAAAATAAATATGTATGTATGTAAGTATGCTCATACAAATGTAACAAAATCGTGTTTTGGTTTGCATCATTTCGATTTGCGTCGCGACTTTCTGGCCCCAATTAGCGACGCAAACCGGGGTATTGGTGTATTCTCAACAATCATCTAACAACCCAAAGACCACTCTACACACACCAATGATATTACCAACACTACCCGAAGTTTCGACAATTACTACATTTCTACATTTATTGATGATTAAACAAAACAAAACGTAGAGAAATGTATCAATTTAGGTCTCAACAATCATCTATATAGTCAATACAGTACCAATATTTATATATACTCTGTGTGTGGTTTCTCACATTTCGTTTCAGCCCTCTCCAACTCTTCCCCAGCTGACGGGACTCCTTAGCTACTGTTCTGCGTTATTTACTTCTCGGAGGACTCACTGTTCTACCGTCTTGGGTTAGCGGGTTAAACTGCATCGCCTGTTTTGCTATGGATCTGTCGCCTTATCGAAGGGTATGACCAATGGCGTGCCACGTCCCTGAATAATCGCGCCTATAGGTTCCTGGCCCGTTCCCTGATGGAGTTGTTCGTTTGAGATACGGTTCTCCCATGAAATCCTTAGTATGTTTCGTAAGAGCTATCTCCACCCGAAATAACTGCCATAGCCAATAAGCGTATCAGAATACTGTCCGAAATCTCAACAATCGCATAAAATGTCTATGTGCAATCTATATTTACTAAAAACCTAATTAGCCTAGACGAATACATTAAAGCTAGAAAACAGTTATGTTACTCGTTGCATCAAGGTTCGTCTCGTTACTACATATTACCTATTAGTTGTAACTCGTCGCAACTATTACGTATTAGTCAACGTACAACTTTCCTATGGAGACATCTCTAGTTGCCGTTTCCTTTTCATTTCAGCTATACACACATCGATCACCACCTCCAGCACTATGTACTTACTGTTAGTCGTGAGGAAGTGCGGCCTAATTTGCAATAGAAAATACAATTATTATATCTTCCAAGGAGAAAGCACGCGTTGAGAGCATGACAGGAGAAGTTTTCATTCAAATTCATTTCATTTTCAATTTGTATGCGCAAGTATAAATATTGGATATATCTAAAATAGTACCTAGCTTATATGCCATTCCATCGTTTTGCAATATGCTTGACTCAACTGCTTCTTCTTATAGCTAATTTGTATTGTTATTTGCATTGTAATTTGTATTGCTCTTGTACACCAAACGAAATAGCTTTAGAATGAATTTAGATTAAAATATATTCGATCTATCGAGAACCTCATTGATATAACACCATCATAAAGCCTATTGCACAGCATATTGCATTTGTCCATCCGCATTCCTTTTGCTGATTGTACGTACATACATATGTCCCTAATATCTCCTAAAATTTTCATTGTGTACTAATACTCTAACAACAGAATTTTTTGAAGTCATATTCTTAAATTGAAACAAAATTTCTCAGATAAATTGACAACATAATTTTAATTTCAAAATAATATATGTACATACGTATTTATTTCGTTTGAAAGGATTGTCATTTTCAGCTAACAAATAAAAAATCGATACAGAAAATTAGAACGCTACATGTGTCGTTCTCTTCGTTCATTCAAATACATTGTTTGTTTGGACTAGTACAAGTAAATATTGCTTGATACGCTAAACGCGAAATAGTTTCCACTCCCACCTGATAACTCGCCTTCACATTGTTTCCTGAAGCAATCGCCGACAGGGAAGAAGTCCCAGCTCCTTTGCTGGTACATATTCCAGACATACGTTTCTTGACCAGTGTATTCAGTATCTGGTTTATTTATAAGATGCATCAAAAAGAACATATAGTTCGCTAAATTATGTTCTTTTTGAACATGGGTGTCAAAGCCATGTGGCACAATATCGAAATAATCTTTTCCAACACCGCATATAAAGCAATTAGATTCCATATTTTCTTTGACCGATTCCAATTGGTCTCGAAGCTCTCCAAAAGCATCAATGATTAAGCCTTGAATTATAGCCAGCAGTATTACAATGACAAAAAAGAAGAAAGTAATATCAAATATAATGCGGTAAACTTCATAATCGTCTCCGTCCGGATCTCCAATTTCATCACCGATTCCACCACCCGCATGTGCGCCTTTATATAGATGGAATACGAAACATGTGAGCATATCGTGACATTTTTTATCAATTTCTTCATCATGAGTATAGAATTTGCGGAAATAGTTGAAAGCAATTACAATGATATATATCGATTATAGTTAAAATCATCACTGTAAGCACTAACTTTTTTCTATTGTGTGTAACTGACTGTAATATAGTACGCAACGTTTTAAAGCCTACAGCAACGTCCAATAAATGAGCAGCGAAAAAAAAGTTATTGAAGTTTCCAAGAATGGAAAATGTGAAATACCATAATGAGTATAGCAAGGCGTTGTCTGTTATAGTAACACCAGCTTTCGCAACTTGATATCTCCAGACAATATTAAGGACATACTTTACGAATCCACCGCCTTGATTTTCTTGAGCTGTAAATGCGCTTTTTTGTATTCCAAGTAAATTTTATATAGAATCAAAATCATGTTTCACTGTACTTTCGTCTTACTTTCTTCTTCACAAATTTGTCCCAATAGTTAACTGGAAATGATTTGGTTGATATCACTAACTTATCCCAATGTGATTTAAGATGGTCGTCTTCTGGTTGCTCTGCAATAAAAATACCATTAAATTCCAACTGTCCTGCGATTTCCTTTTCTCTTTTGATATGCCTGTATCTACCACTAACATCACAGAGCACATGCCATGTCTGTTATTTCTGCAATTATAGCCAGAGGCCTTAACATAGTACTAAAGACATCTACACAGATACCCGTACCTTCCCCAAGCATCACTGAACATACCATTTCACTGTCTGTATTATCACCAA
Organism: Eristalis tenax; assembly: GCA_905231855.2. Lineage (NCBI taxonomy): Eukaryota > Metazoa > Arthropoda > Insecta > Diptera > Syrphidae > Eristalis > Eristalis tenax. Next base: position 181,720 of record HG993127.1, read on the forward strand.
TCGTTAATCAACCAAATGTCCCACTTTACACATAACCTGACATCCCCATACGTGCCTGTATTCACCAATGTAGATTATAACAGGACTTAGTATTAAAGAAATATTAAGACTTATTTATTAGATCGGCTGCCCATATGGCGGAGTAAGGTTTCTGTGTTCGTGGCGCGTACGGCATATCCGTTAACTGGTATCTGTCATGAGGTAGGACAGTCGTTATGATGTAAAGACACTTATATCTTGGCTCTAATTTACGATATGTACGGTGCTGCTAGGACTGTCATTCAAAATCAGCACAAGGTCTCCTTTGTTGTACCTTTTGGCGCTTCGATCCTTTAGGTCGTGTTGTTCCTAATGCTTACGTTGTGCTTGAGTTATTCTAAGTGCCCCTTCTCTGCGTATCTGGTCAAGATATTGTCGTTTTTGGGTAAGCTGTACGCCTGCTGCTAATGCGTCTTGTAGTCGATCTCTTGGAATGTATCCCAACATCATTTAGTGTGCAGTCCTTCCAATGGCTTCATTATAGGTGTTGTTTATTCCCCATTGCACGATTTTAATTTTCTGGTCCTACTAAGTCTCGTCTTCTATCGTTGCGAGTAATGCGTTGAGTATGGTTCGGTTGTATCGCTCGATCTGTCCGTCGTGGCGTTTTAAATTTTATTTAACATGCGTTATCGATCTACTTTTCGTAAACTCATCAAATGCCTTCGAAGTAAATGATGTTCCCTGGTCTGTGAATAAACGTCTTGGTGTTCCGAACATTAAAAACGTTTCTGTCAAAAAATGTATTACTGGTTAAGTTTGCTTATTCGATAAGGCCTTTATTTGTTTAAACTTGGTGAAAGAGTCAACAAGTACGATGACATAAGCATTACCCTTAATGGATTTGATAAACGGGCCCAAATGTATCAAATGGTACCTCTTTTTTTCGATAGGATACAATTCTCCTCTAGGTTGTGTAGTTTTCTTTGCCTAGGCGCACTCCACACATACCTTAATGTATTTTCTTACAAACTGGGTGATTCGTGGGAGCCAGTATCTTTCCTGAATATGTTTTATGGTTTTCTGATCCGAGAAATGTCCGAGTTAATCATGACTATACCTTAAAACTCGATTTCGAACCCCTTTTGGAAGAAATAGCTTGATCTGATTGTTGACCTTACGATATACTCTTCCTTCTTGAAGGTCATAGTCCGTATGAACTTGTTGTTCTATTTCATTCTCCGGTTTTTTGTTTAGGACGGTTGATATTTTGGCTATTTCTTCATCTTGCAATTGCAAAGAATAGATCCAATTCTCGTCCGAAATATGAACTTGGAGTACATTCATTTCCACGACATCCGTTTCCTTTGCGGGCTCACTAGATGCATATTTGTCCCTTCTCCCTGCATCAATATACCAGCTAGTCGCTTGCTGCTTGCATCTGTATGCAACTCATGTTGTGCCCGGGGGTTAAAGAGTGCCAACACTGGTTGATTGATAAGAGATCGTTTCAGCTGTTCGAAAGACTTTTGTTGCTCCCTTCCCCAGGCAAATGTATGTAATGTATGTAAGTATGCTCATACAAATGTAACAAAATCGTGTTTTGGTTTGCATCATTTCGATTTGCGTCGCGACTTTCTGGCCCCAATTAGCGACGCAAACCGGGGTATTGGTGTATTCTCAACAATCATCTAACAACCCAAAGACCACTCTACACACACCAATGATATTACCAACACTACCCGAAGTTTCGACAATTACTACATTTCTACATTTATTGATGATTAAACAAAACAAAACGTAGAGAAATGTATCAATTTAGGTCTCAACAATCATCTATATAGTCAATACAGTACCAATATTTATATATACTCTGTGTGTGGTTTCTCATATTTCGTTTCAGCCCTCTCCAACTCTTCCCCAGCTGACGGGACTCCTTAGCTACTGTTCTGCGTTATTTACTTCTCGGAGGACTCACTGTTCTACCGTCTTGGGTTAGCGGGTTAAACTGCATCGCCTGTTTTGCTATGGATCTGTCGCCTTATCGAAGGGTATGACCAATGGCGTGGCACGTCGCTGAATAATCGCGCCTATTGGTTCCTGGCCCGTTCCCTGATGGAGTTGTTCGTTTGAGATACGGTTCTCCCATGAAATCCTTAGTATGTTTCGTAAGAGCTATCTCCACCCGAAATAACTGCCATAGCCAATAAGCGTATCAGAATACTGTCCGAAATCTCAACAATCGCATAAAATGTCTATGTGCAATCTATATTTACTAAAAACCTAATTAGCCTAGACGAATACATTAAAGCTAGAAAACAGTTATGTTACTCGTTGCATCAAGGTTCGTCTCGTTACTACATATTACCTATTAGTTGTAACTCGTCGCAACTATTACGTATTACTCAACGTACAACTTTCCTATGGAGACATCTCTAGTTGCCGTTTCCTTTTCATTTCAGCTATACACACATCGATCACCACCTCCAGCACTATGTACTTACTGTTAGTCGTTAGGAAGTGCGGCCTAATTTGCAATAAAAAATACAATTATTATATCTTCCAAGGAGAAAGCACGCGTTGAGAGCATGACAGGAGAAGTTTTCATTCAAATTCATTTCATTTTCAATTTGTATGCGCAAGTATAAATATTGGATATATCTAAAATAGTACCTAGCTTATATGCCATTCCATCGTTTTGCAATATGCTTGACTCAACTGCTTCTTCTTATAGCTAATTTGTATTGTTATTTGCATTGTAATTTGTATTGCTTTTGTACACCAAACGAAATAGCTTTAGAATGAATTTAGATTAAAATATATTCGATCTATCGAGAACCTCATTGATATAACACCATCATAAAGCCTATTGCACAGCATATTGCATTTGTCCATCCGCATTCCTTTTGCTGATTGTACGTACATACATATGTCCCTAATATCTCCTAAAATTTTCATTGTGTACTAATACTCTAACAACAGAATTTTTTGAAGTCATATTCTTAAATTGAAACAAAATTTCTCAGATAAATTGACAACATAATTTTAATTTCAAAATAATATATGTACATACGTATTTATTTCGTTTGAAAGGATTGTCATTTTCAGCTAACAAATAAAAAATCGATACAGAAAATTAGAACGCTACATGTGTCGTTCTCTTCGTTCATTCAAATACATTGTTTGTTTGGACTAGTACAAGTAAATATTGCTTGATACGCTAAACGCGAAATAGTTTCCACTCCCACCTGATAACTCGCCTTCACATTGTTTCCTGAAGCAATCGCCGACAGGGAAGAAGTCCCAGCTCCTTTGCTGGTACATATTCCAGACATACGTTTCTTGACCAGTGTATTCAGTATCTGGTTTATTTATAAGATGCATCAAAAAGAACATATAGTTCGCTAAATTATGTTCTTTTTGAACATGGGTGTCAAAGCCATGTGGCACAATATCGAAATAATCTTTTCCAACACCGCATATAAAGCAATTAGATTCCATATTTTCTTTGACCGATTCCAATTGGTCTCGAAGCTCTCCAAAAGCATCAATGATTAAGCCTTGAATTATAGCCAGCAGTATTACAATGACAAAAAAGAAGGAAGTAATATCAAATATAATGCGGTAAACTTCATAATCGTCTCCGTCCGGATCTCCAATTTCATCACCGATTCCACCACCCGCATGTGCGCCTTTATATAGATGGAATACGAAACATGTGAGCATATCGTGACATTTTTTATCAATTTCTTCATCATGAGTATAGAATTTGCGGAAATAGTTGAAAGCAATTACAATGATATATATCGATTATAGTTAAAATCATCACTGTAAGCACTAACTTTTTTCTATTGTGTGTAACTGACTGTAATATAGTACGCAACGTTTTAAAGCCTACAGCAACGTCCAATAAATGAGCAGCGAAAAAAAAGTTATTGAAGTTTCCAAGAATGGAAAATGTGAAATACCATAATGAGTATAGCAAGGCGTTGTCTGTTATAGTAACACCAGCTTTCGCAACTTGATATCTCCAGACAATATTAAGGACATACTTTACGAATCCACCGCCTTGATTTTCTTGAGCTGTAAATGCGCTTTTTTGTATTCCAAGTAAATTTTATATAGAATCAAAATCATGTTTCACTGTACTTTCGTCTTACTTTCTTCTTCACAAATTTGTCCCAATAGTTAACTGGAAATGATTTGGTTGATATCACTAACTTATCCCAATGTGATTTAAGATGGTCGTCTTCTGGTTGCTCTGCAATAAAAATACCATTAAATTCCAACTGTCCTGCGATTTCCTTTTCTCTTTTGATATGCCTGTATCTACCACTAACATCACAGAGCACATGCCATGTCTGTTATTTCTGCAATTATAGCCAGAGGCCTTAACATAGTACTAAAGACATCTACACAGATACCCGTACCTTCCCCAAGCATCACTGAACATACCATTTCACTGTCTGTATTATCACCAATCGTTAATCAACCAAATGTCCCACTTTACACATAACCTGACATCCCCATACGTGCCTGTATTCACCAATGTAGATTATAACAGGACTTAGTATTAAAGAAATATTAAGACTTATTTATTAGATCGGCTGCCCATATGGCGGAGTAAGGTTTCTGTGTTCGTGGCGCGTACGGCATATCCGTTAACTGGTATCTGTCATGAGGTAGGACAGTCGTTATGATGTAAAGACACTTATATCTTGGCTCTAATTTACGATATGTACGGTGCTGCTAGGACTGTCATTCAAAATCAGCACAAGGTCTCCTTTGTTGTACCTTTTGGCGCTTCGATGCTTTAGGTCGTGTTGTTCCTAATGCTTACGTTGTGCTTGAGTTATTCTAAGTGCCCCTTCTCTGCGTATCTGGTCAAGATATTGTCGTTTTTGGGTAAGCTGTACGCCTGCTGCTAATGCGTCTTGTAGTCGATCTCTTGGAATGTATCCCAACATCATTTAGTGTGCAGTCCTTCCAATGGCTTCATTATAGGTGTTGTTTATTCCCCATTGCACGATTTTAATTTTCTGGTCCTACTAAGTCTCGTCTTCTATCGTTGCGAGTAATGCGTTGAGTATGGTTCGGTTGTATCGCTCGATCTGTCCGTCGTGGCGTTTTAAATTTTATTTAACATGCGTTATCGATCTACTTTTCGTAAACTCATCAAATGCCTTCGAAGTAAATGATGTTCCCTGGTCTGTGAATAAACGTCTTGGTGTTCCGAACATTAAAAACGTTTCTGTCAAAAAATGTATTACTGGTTAAGTTTGCTTATTCGATAAGGCCTTTATTTGTTTAAACTTGGTGAAAGAGTCAACAAGTACGATGACATAAGCATTACCCTTAATGGATTTGATAAACGGGCCCAAATGTATCAAATGGTACCTCTTTTTTTCGATAGGATACAATTCTCCTCTAGGTTGTGTAGTTTTCTTTGCCTAGGCGCACTCCACACATACCTTAATGTATTTTCTTACAAACTGGGTGATTCGTGGGAGCCAGTATCTTTCCTGAATATGTTTTATGGTTTTCTGATCCGAGAAATGTCCGAGTTAATCATGACTATACCTTAAAACTCGATTTCGAACCCCTTTTGGAAGAAATAGCTTGATCTGATTGTTGACCTTACGATATACTCTTCCTTCTTGAAGGTCATAGTCCGTATGAACTTGTTGTTCTATTTCATTCTCCGGTTTTTTGTTTAGGACGGTTGATATTTTGGCTATTTCTTCATCTTGCAATTGCAAAGAATAGATCCAATTCTCGTCCGAAATATGAACTTGGAGTACATTCATTTCCACGACATCCGTTTCCTTTGCGGGCTCACTAGATGCATATTTGTCCCTTCTCCCTGCATCAATATACCAGCTAGTCGCTTGCTGCTTGCATCTGTATGCAACTCATGTTGTGCCCGGGGGTTAAAGAGTGCCAACACTGGTTGATTGATAAGAGATCGTTTCAGCTGTTCGAAAGACTTTTGTTGCTCCCTTCCCCAGGCAAATGTATGTAATGTATGTAAGTATGCTCATACAAATGTAACAAAATCGTGTTTTGGTTTGCATCATTTCGATTTGCGTCGCGACTTTCTGGCCCCAATTAGCGACGCAAACCGGGGTATTGGTGTATTCTCAACAATCATCTAACAACCCAAAGACCACTCTACACACACCAATGATATTACCAACACTACCCGAAGTTTCGACAATTACTACATTTCTACATTTATTGATGATTAAACAAAACAAAACGTAGAGAAATGTATCAATTTAGGTCTCAACAATCATCTATATAGTCAATACAGTACCAATATTTATATATACTCTGTGTGTGGTTTCTCACATTTCGTTTCAGCCCTCTCCAACTCTTCCCCAGCTGACGGGACTCCTTAGCTACTGTTCTGCGTTATTTACTTCTCGGAGGACTCACTGTTCTACCGTCTTGGGTTAGCGGGTTAAACTGCATCGCCTGTTTTGCTATGGATCTGTCGCCTTATCGAAGGGTATGACCAATGGCGTGCCACGTCCCTGAATAATCGCGCCTATAGGTTCCTGGCCCGTTCCCTGATGGAGTTGTTCGTTTGAGATACGGTTCTCCCATGAAATCCTTAGTATGTTTCGTAAGAGCTATCTCCACCCGAAATAACTGCCATAGCCAATAAGCGTATCAGAATACTGTCCGAAATCTCAACAATCGCATAAAATGTCTATGTGCAATCTATATTTACTAAAAACCTAATTAGCCTAGACGAATACATTAAAGCTAGAAAACAGTTATGTTACTCGTTGCATCAAGGTTCGTCTCGTTACTACATATTACCTATTAGTTGTAACTCGTCGCAACTATTACGTATTAGTCAACGTACAACTTTCCTATGGAGACATCTCTAGTTGCCGTTTCCTTTTCATTTCAGCTATACACACATCGATCACCACCTCCAGCACTATGTACTTACTGTTAGTCGTTAGGAAGTGCGGCCTAATTTGCAATAGAAAATACAATTATTATATCTTCCAAGGAGAAAGCACGCGTTGAGAGCATGACAGGAGAAGTTTTCATTCAAATTCATTTCATTTTCAATTTGTATGCGCAAGTATAAATATTGGATATATCTAAAATAGTACCTAGCTTATATGCCATTCCATCGTTTTGCAATATGCTTGACTCAACTGCTTCTTCTTATAGCTAATTTGTATTGTTATTTGCATTGTAATTTGTATTGCTCTTGTACACCAAACGAAATAGCTTTAGAATGAATTTAGATTAAAATATATTCGATCTATCGAGAACCTCATTGATATAACACCATCATAAAGCCTATTGCACAGAATATTGAATTTGTCCATCCGCATTCCTTTTGCTGATTGTACGTACATACATATGTCCCTAATATCTCCTAAAATTTTCATTGTGTACTAATACTCTAACAACAGAATTTTTTGAAGTCATATTCTTAAATTGAAACAAAATTTCTCAGATAAATTGACAACATAATTTTAATTTCAAAATAATATATGTACATACGTATTTATTTCGTTTGAAAGGATTGTCATTTTCAGCTAACAAATAAAAAATCGATACAGAAAATTAGAACGCTACATGTGTCGTTCTCTTCGTTCATTCAAATACATTGTTTGTTTGGACTAGTACAAGTAAATATTGCTTGATACGCTAAACGCGAAATAGTTTCCACTCCCACCTGATAACTCGCCTTCACATTGTTTCCTGAAGCAATCGCCGACAGGGAAGAAGTCCCAGCTCCTTTGCTGGTACATATTCCAGACATACGTTTCTTGACCAGTGTATTCAGTATCTGGTTTATTTATAAGATGCATCAAAAAGAACATATAGTTCGCTAAATTATGTTCTTTTTGAACATGGGTGTCAAAGCCATGTGGCACAATATCGAAATAATCTTTTCCAACACCGCATATAAAGCAATTAGATTCCATATTTTCTTTGACCGATTCCAATTGGTCTCGAAGCTCTCCAAAAGCATCAATGATTAAGCCTTGAATTATAGCCAGCAGTATTACAATGACAAAAAAGAAGAAAGTAATATCAAATATAATGCGGTAAACTTCATAATCGTCTCCGTCCGGATCTCCAATTTCATCACCGATTCCACCACCCGCATGTGCGCCTTTATATAGATGGAATACGAAACATGTGAGCATATCGTGACATTTTTTATCAATTTCTTCATCATGAGTATAGAATTTGCGGAAATAGTTGAAAGCAATTACAATGATATATATCGATTATAGTTAAAATCATCACTGTAAGCACTAACTTTTTTCTATTGTGTGTAACTGACTGTAATATAGTACGCAACGTTTTAAAGCCTACAGCAACGTCCAATAAATGAGCAGCGAAAAAAAAGTTATTGAAGTTTCCAAGAATGGAAAATGTGAAATACCATAATGAGTATAGCAAGGCGTTGTCTGTTATAGTAACACCAGCTTTCGCAACTTGATATCTCCAGACAATATTAAGGACATACTTTACGAATCCACCGCCTTGATTTTCTTGAGCTGTAAATGCGCTTTTTTGTATTCCAAGTAAATTTTATATAGAATCAAAATCATGTTTCACTGTACTTTCGTCTTACTTTCTTCTTCACAAATTTGTCCCAATAGTTAACTGGAAATGATTTGGTTGATATCACTAACTTATCCCAATGTGATTTAAGATGGTCGTCTTCTGGTTGCTCTGCAATAAAAATACCATTAAATTCCAACTGTCCTGCGATTTCCTTTTCTCTTTTGATATGCCTGTATCTACCACTAACATCACAGAGCACATGCCATGTCTGTTATTTCTGCAATTATAGCCAGAGGCCTTAACATAGTACTAAAGACATCTACACAGATACCCGTACCTTCCCCAAGCATCACTGAACATACCATTTCACTGTCTGTATTATCACCAATCGTTAATCAACCAAATGTCCCACTTTACACATAACCTGACATCCCCATACGTGCCTGTATTCACCAATGTAGATTATAACAGGACTTAGTATTAAAGAAATATTAAGACTTATTTATTAGATCGGCTGCCCATATGGCGGAGTAAGGTTTCTGTGTTCGTGGCGCGTACGGCATATCCGTTAACTGGTATCTGTCATGAGGTAGGACAGTCGTTATGATGTAAAGACACTTATATCTTGGCTCTAATTTACGATATGTACGGTGCTGCTAGGACTGTCATTCAAAATCAGCACAAGGTCTCCTTTGTTGTACCTTTTGGCGCTTCGATGCTTTAGGTCGTGTTGTTCCTAATGCTTACGTTGTGCTTGAGTTATTCTAAGTGCCCCTTCTCTGCGTATCTGGTCAAGATATTGTCGTTTTTGGGTAAGCTGTACGCCTGCTGCTAATGCGTCTTGTAGTCGATCTCTTGGAATGTATCCCAACATCATTTAGTGTGCAGTCCTTCCAATGGCTTCATTATAGGTGTTGTTTATTCCCCATTGCACGATTTTAATTTTCTGGTCCTACTAAGTCTCGTCTTCTATCGTTGCGAGTAATGCGTTGAGTATGGTTCGGTTGTATCGCTCGATCTGTCCGTCGTGGCGTTTTAAATTTTATTTAACATGCGTTATCGATCTACTTTTCGTAAACTCATCAAATGCCTTCGAAGTAAATGATGTTCCCTGGTCTGTGAATAAACGTCTTGGTGTTCCGAACATTAAAAACGTTTCTGTCAAAAAATGTATTACTGGTTAAGTTTGCTTATTCGATAAGGCCTTTATTTGTTTAAACTTGGTGAAAGAGTCAACAAGTACGATGACATAAGCATTACCCTTAATGGATTTGATAAACGGGCCCAAATGTATCAAATGGTACCTCTTTTTTTCGATAGGATACAATTCTCCTCTAGGTTGTGTAGTTTTCTTTGCCTAGGCGCACTCCACACATACCTTAATGTATTTTCTTACAAACTGGGTGATTCGTGGGAGCCAGTATCTTTCCTGAATATGTTTTATGGTTTTCTGATCCGAGAAATGTCCGAGTTAATCATGACTATACCTTAAAACTCGATTTCGAACCCCTTTTGGAAGAAATAGCTTGATCTGATTGTTGACCTTACGATATACTCTTCCTTCTTGAAGGTCATAGTCCGTATGAACTTGTTGTTCTATTTCATTCTCCGGTTTTTTGTTTAGGACGGTTGATATTTTGGCTATTTCTTCATCTTGCAATTGCAAAGAATAGATCCAATTCTCGTCCGAAATATGAACTTGGAGTACATTCATTTCCACGACATCCGTTTCCTTTGCTGGCTCACTAGATGCATATTTGTCCCTTCTCCCTGCATCAATATACCAGCTAGTCGCTTGCTGCTTGCATCTGTATGCAACTCATGTTGTGCCCGGGGGTTAAAGAGTGCCAACACTGGTTGATTGATAAGAGATCGTTTCAGCTGTTCGAAAGACTTTTGTTGCTCCCTTCCCCAGGCAAATGTATGTAATGTATGTAAGTATGCTCATACAAATGTAACAAAATCGTGTTTTGGTTTGCATCATTTCGATTTGCGTCGCGACTTTCTGGCCCCAATTAGCGACGCAAACCGGGGTATTGGTGTATTCTCAACAATCATCTAACAACCCAAAGACCACTCTACACACACCAATGATATTACCAACACTACCCGAAGTTTCGACAATTACTACATTTCTACATTTATTGATGATTAAACAAAACAAAACGTAGAGAAATGTATCAATTTAGGTCTCAACAATCATCTATATAGTCAATACAGTACCAATATTTATATATACTCTGTGTGTGGTTTCTCACATTTCGTTTCAGCCCTCTCCAACTCTTCCCCAGCTGACGGGACTCCTTAGCTACTGTTCTGCGTTATTTACTTCTCGGAGGACTCACTGTTCTACCGTCTTGGGTTAGCGGGTTAAACTGCATCGCCTGTTTTGCTATGGATCTGTCGCCTTATCGAAGGGTATGACCAATGGCGTGGCACGTCGCTGAATAATCGCGCCTATTGGTTCCTGGCCCGTTCCCTGATGGAGTTGTTCGTTTGAGATACGGTTCTCCCATGAAATCCTTAGTATGTTTCGTAAGAGCTATCTCCACCCGAAATAACTGCCATAGCCAATAAGCGTATCAGAATACTGTCCGAAATCTCAACAATCGCATAAAATGTCTATGTGCAATCTATATTTACTAAAAACCTAATTAGCCTAGACGAATACATTAAAGCTAGAAAACAGTTATGTTACTCGTTGCATCAAGGTTCGTCTCGTTACTACATATTACCTATTAGTTGTAACTCGTCGCAACTATTACGTATTAGTCAACGTACAACTTTCCTATGGAGACATCTCTAGTTGCCGTTTCCTTTTCATTTCAGCTATACACACATCGATCACCACCTCCAGCACTATGTACTTACTGTTAGTCGTTAGGAAGTGCGGCCTAATTTGCAATAGAAAATACAATTATTATATCTTCCAAGGAGAAAGCACGCGTTGAGAGCATGACAGGAGAAGTTTTCATTCAAATTCATTTCATTTTCAATTTGTATGCGCAAGTATAAATATTGGATATATCTAAAATAGTACCTAGCTTATATGCCATTCCATCGTTTTGCAATATGCTTGACTCAACTGCTTCTTCTTATAGCTAATTTGTATTGTTATTTGCATTGTAATTTGTATTGCTCTTGTACACCAAACGAAATAGCTTTAGAATGAATTTAGATTAAAATATATTCGATCTATCGAGAACCTCATTGATATAACACCATCATAAAGCCTATTGCACAGCATATTGCATTTGTCCATCCGCATTCCTTTTGCTGATTGTACGTACATACATATGTCCCTAATATCTCCTAAAATTTTCATTGTGTACTAATACTCTAACAACAGAATTTTTTGAAGTCATATTCTTAAATTGAAACAAAATTTCTCAGATAAATTGACAACATAATTTTAATTTCAAAATAATATATGTACATACGTATTTATTTCGTTTGAAAGGATTGTCATTTTCAGCTAACAAATAAAAAATCGATACAGAAAATTAGAACGCTACATGTGTCGTTCTCTTCGTTCATTCAAATACATTGTTTGTTTGGACTAGTACAAGTAAATATTGCTTGATACGCTAAACGCGAAATAGTTTCCACTCCCACCTGATAACTCGCCTTCACATTGTTTCCTGAAGCAATCGCCGACAGGGAAGAAGTCCCAGCTCCTTTGCTGGTACATATTCCAGACATACGTTTCTTGACCAGTGTATTCAGTATCTGGTTTATTTATAAGATGCATCAAAAAGAACATATAGTTCGCTAAATTATGTTCTTTTTGAACATGGGTGTCAAAGCCATGTGGCACAATATCGAAATAATCTTTTCCAACACCGCATATAAAGCAATTAGATTCCATATTTTCTTTGACCGATTCCAATTGGTCTCGAAGCTCTCCAAAAGCATCAATGATTAAGCCTTGAATTATAGCCAGCAGTATTACAATGACAAAAAAGAAGAAAGTAATATATAAATGTAATATAAAATATAATGCGGTAAACTTCATAATCGTCTCCGTCCGGATCTCCAATTTCATCACCGATTCCACCACCCGCATGTGCGCCTTTATATAGATGGAATACGAAACATGTGAGCATATCGTGACATTTTTTATCAATTTCTTCATCATGAGTATAGAATTTGCGGAAATAGTTGAAAGCAATTACAATGATATATATCGATTATAGTTAAAATCATCACTGTAAGCACTAACTTTTTTCTATTGTGTGTAACTGACTGTAATATAGTACGCAACGTTTTAAAGCCTACAGCAACGTCCAATAAATGAGCAGCGAAAAAAAAGTTATTGAAGTTTCCAAGAATGGAAAATGTGAAATACCATAATGAGTATAGCAAGGCGTTGTCTGTTATAGTAACACCAGCTTTCGCAACTTGATATCTCCAGACAATATTAAGGACATACTTTACGAATCCACCGCCTTGATTTTCTTGAGCTGTAAATGCGCTTTTTTGTATTCCAAGTAAATTTTATATAGAATCAAAATCATGTTTCACTGTACTTTCGTCTTACTTTCTTCTTCACAAATTTGTCCCAATAGTTAACTGGAAATGATTTGGTTGATATCACTAACTTATCCCAATGTGATTTAAGATGGTCGTCTTCTGGTTGCTCTGCAATAAAAATACCATTAAATTCCAACTGTCCTGCGATTTCCTTTTCTCTTTTGATATGCCTGTATCTACCACTAACATCACAGAGCACATGCCATGTCTGTTATTTCTGCAATCATAGCCAGATGCCCTTACATACGTACTAAAGACATCCCCATAAATACCTGTATCAACCGCTAGCATCACAGAGCAATGTAGACTAACCAATAAAACCCAATATATACATGTATAGTCCACATCATAGAGCACATCAGGACATTGTCTGCATTCTAATCAATTGTCTAACAAATCCCCGGAAATAATCGAATCATCCAAAAGAAATAATCGAATCATCCAAAAGCATTATAGGAGTAAAGTGTAGTCTTACTAATGACATCCCCAAATATACCAATATCAACCACAGCATCATAGATCGCATCATTCCCACGTTTACTAAAATCTACCTCAAACATGACAGAGCACAGCAGTGCATTTTATGTCTTCTCAACGATCATTTTACAACCCAAAGACCACTCTAGACTTACCAATAACATCCACAAATATACGAAAATAGATAACTAACATCACAGAGCTCATCAGGACATTGTGTGTACACCAACACCCACGTTTGCTTGGTTGTGAAGGATGTCTGAATTCTTAATTTTAATTGTTATCTTATTATTTTTCATGATTTATTACATTTTTTTTTAAATGAAACCTTTGAATAAAAACCCAATGAAATAAAATAAATATGTATGTATGTAAGTATGCTCATACAAATGTAACAAAATCGTGTTTTGGTTTGCATCATTTCGATTTGCGTCGCGACTTTCTGGCCCCAATTAGCGACGCAAACCGGGGTATTGGTGTATTCTCAACAATCATCTAACAACCCAAAGACCACTCTACACACACCAATGATATTACCAACACTACCCGAAGTTTCGACAATTACTACATTTCTACATTTATTGATGATTAAACAAAACAAAACGTAGAGAAATGTATCAATTTAGGTCTCAACAATCATCTATATAGTCAATACAGTACCAATATTTATATATACTCTGTGTGTGGTTTCTCACATTTCGTTTCAGCCCTCTCCAACTCTTCCCCAGCTGACGGGACTCCTTAGCTACTGTTCTGCGTTATTTACTTCTCGGAGGACTCACTGTTCTACCGTCTTGGGTTAGCGGGTTAAACTGCATCGCCTGTTTTGCTATGGATCTGTCGCCTTATCGAAGGGTATGACCAATGGCGTGCCACGTCCCTGAATAATCGCGCCTATAGGTTCCTGGCCCGTTCCCTGATGGAGTTGTTCGTTTGAGATACGGTTCTCCCATGAAATCCTTAGTATGTTTCGTAAGAGCTATCTCCACCCGAAATAACTGCCATAGCCAATAAGCGTATCAGAATACTGTCCGAAATCTCAACAATCGCATAAAATGTCTATGTGCAATCTATATTTACTAAAAACCTAATTAGCCTAGACGAATACATTAAAGCTAGAAAACAGTTATGTTACTCGTTGCATCAAGGTTCGTCTCGTTACTACATATTACCTATTAGTTGTAACTCGTCGCAACTATTACGTATTAGTCAACGTACAACTTTCCTATGGAGACATCTCTAGTTGCCGTTTCCTTTTCATTTCAGCTATACACACATCGATCACCACCTCCAGCACTATGTACTTACTGTTAGTCGTTAGGAAGTGCGGCCTAATTTGCAATAAAAAATACAATTATTATATCTTCCAAGGAGAAAGCACGCGTTGAGAGCATGACAGGAGAAGTTTTCATTCAAATTCATTTCATTTTCAATTTGTATGCGCAAGTATAAATATTGGATATATCTAAAATAGTACCTAGCTTATATGCCATTCCATCGTTTTGCAATATGCTTGACTCAACTGCTTCTTCTTATAGCTAATTTGTATTGTTATTTGCATTGTAATTTGTATTGCTCTTGTACACCAAACGAAATAGCTTTAGAATGAATTTAGATTAAAATATATTCGATCTGTCGAGAACCTCATTGATATAACACCATCATAAAGCCTATTGCACAGCATATTGCATTTGTCCATCCGCATTCCTTTTGCTGATTGTACGTACATACATATGTCCCTAATATCTCCTAAAATTTTCATTGTGTACTAATACTCTAACAACAGAATTTTTTGAAGTCATATTCTTAAATTGAAACAAAATTTCTCAGATAAATTGACAACATAATTTTAATTTCAAAATAATATATGTACATACGTATTTATTTCGTTTGAAAGGATTGTCATTTTCAGCTAACAAATAAAAAATCGATACAGAAAATTAGAACGCTACATGTGTCGTTCTCTTCGTTCATTCAAATACATTGTTTGTTTGGACTAGTACAAGTAAATATTGCTTGATACGCTAAACGCGAAATAGTTTCCACTCCCACCTGATAACTCGCCTTCACATTGTTTCCTGAAGCAATCGCCGACAGGGAAGAAGTCCCAGCTCCTTTGCTGGTACATATTCCAGACATACGTTTCTTGACCAGTGTATTCAGTATCTGGTTTATTTATAAGATGCATCAAAAAGAACATATAGTTCGCTAAATTATGTTCTTTTTGAACATGGGTGTCAAAGCCATGTGGCACAATATCGAAATAATCTTTTCCAACACCGCATATAAAGCAATTAGATTCCATATTTTCTTTGACCGATTCCAATTGGTCTCGAAGCTCTCCAAAAGCATCAATGATTAAGCCTTGAATTATAGCCAGCAGTATTACAATGACAAAAAAGAAGGAAGTAATATCAAATATAATGCGGTAAACTTCATAATCGTCTCCGTCCGGATCTCCAATTTCATCACCGATTCCACCACCCGCATGTGCGCCTTTATATAGATGGAATACGAAACATGTGAGCATATCGTGACATTTTTTATCAATTTCTTCATCATGAGTATAGAATTTGCGGAAATAGTTGAAAGCAATTACAATGATATATATCGATTATAGTTAAAATCATCACTGTAAGCACTAACTTTTTTCTATTGTGTGTAACTGACTGTAATATAGTACGCAACGTTTTAAAGCCTACAGCAACGTCCAATAAATGAGCAGCGAAAAAAAAGTTATTGAAGTTTCCAAGAATGGAAAATGTGAAATACCATAATGAGTATAGCAAGGCGTTGTCTGTTATAGTAACACCAGCTTTCGCAACTTGATATCTCCAGACAATATTAAGGACATACTTTACGAATCCACCGCCTTGATTTTCTTGAGCTGTAAATGCGCTTTTTTGTATTCCAAGTAAATTTTATATAGAATCAAAATCATGTTTCACTGTACTTTCGTCTTACTTTCTTCTTCACAAATTTGTCCCAATAGTTAACTGGAAATGATTTGGTTGATATCACTAACTTATCCCAATGTGATTTAAGATGGTCGTCTTCTGGTTGCTCTGCAATAAAAATACCATTAAATTCCAACTGTCCTGCGATTTCCTTTTCTCTTTTGATATGCCTGTATCTACCACTAACATCACAGAGCACATGCCATGTCTGTTATTTCTGCAATTATAGCCAGAGGCCTTAACATAGTACTAAAGACATCTACACAGATACCCGTACCTTCCCCAAGCATCACTGAACATACCATTTCACTGTCTGTATTATCACCAATCGTTAATCAACCAAATGTCCCACTTTACACATAACCTGACATCCCCATACGTGCCTGTATTCACCAATGTAGATTATAACAGGACTTAGTATTAAAGAAATATTAAGACTTATTTATTCGATCGGCTGCCCATATGGCGGAGTAAGGTTTCTGTGTTCGTGGCGCGTACGGCATATCCGTTAACTGGTATCTGTCATGAGGTAGGACAGTCGTTATGATGTAAAGACACTTATATCTTGGCTCTAATTTACGATATGTACGGTGCTGCTAGGACTGTCATTCAAAATCAGCACAAGGTCTCCTTTGTTGTACCTTTTGGCGCTTCGATGCTTTAGGTCGTGTTGTTCCTAATGCTTACGTTGTGCTTGAGTTATTCTAAGTGCCCCTTCTCTGCGTATCTGGTCAAGATATTGTCGTTTTTGGGTAAGCTGTACGCCTGCTGCTAATGCGTCTTGTAGTCGATCTCTTGGAATGTATCCCAACATCATTTAGTGTGCAGTCCTTCCAATGGCTTCATTATAGGTGTTGTTTATTCCCCATTGCACGATTTTAATTTTCTGGTCCTACTAAGTCTCGTCTTCTATCGTTGCGAGTAATGCGTTGAGTATGGTTCGGTTGTATCGCTCGATCTGTCCGTCGTGGCGTTTTAAATTTTATTTAACATGCGTTATCGATCTACTTTTCGTAAACTCATCAAATGCCTTCGAAGTAAATGATGTTCCCTGGTCTGTGAATAAACGTCTTGGTGTTCCGAACATTAAAAACGTTTCTGTCAAAAAATGTATTACTGGTTAAGTTTGCTTATTCGATAAGGCCTTTATTTGTTTAAACTTGGTGAAAGAGTCAACAAGTACGATGACATAAGCATTACCCTTAATGGATTTGATAAACGGGCCCAAATGTATCAAATGGTACCTCTTTTTTTCGATAGGATACAATTCTCCTCTAGGTTGTGTAGTTTTCTTTGCCTAGGCGCACTCCACACATACCTTAATGTATTTTCTTACAAACTGGGTGATTCGTGGGAGCCAGTATCTTTCCTGAATATGTTTTATGGTTTTCTGATCCGAGAAATGTCCGAGTTAATCATGACTATACCTTAAAACTCGATTTCGAACCCCTTTTGGAAGAAATAGCTTGATCTGATTGTTGACCTTACGATATACTCTTCCTTCTTGAAGGTCATAGTCCGTATGAACTTGTTGTTCTATTTCATTCTCCGGTTTTTTGTTTAGGACGGTTGATATTTTGGCTATTTCTTCATCTTGCAATTGCAAAGAATAGATCCAATTCTCGTCCGAAATATGAACTTGGAGTACATTCATTTCCACGACATCCGTTTCCTTTGCGGGCTCACTAGATGCATATTTGTCCCTTCTCCCTGCATCAATATACCAGCTAGTCGCTTGCTGCTTGCATCTGTATGCAACTCATGTTGTGCCCGGGGGTTAAAGAGTGCCAACACTGGTTGATTGATAAGAGATCGTTTCAGCTGTTCGAAAGACTTTTGTTGCTCCCTTCCCCAGGCAAATGTATGTAATGTATGTAAGTATGCTCATACAAATGTAACAAAATTGTGTTTTGGTTTGCATCATTTCGATTTGCGTCGCGACTTTCTGGCCCCAATTAGCGACGCAAACCGGGGTATTGGTGTATTCTCAACAATCATCTAACAACCCAAAGACCACTCTACACACACCAATGATATTACCAACACTACCCGAAGTTTCGACAATTACTACATTTCTACATTTATTGATGATTAAACAAAACAAAACGTAGAGAAATGTATCAATTTAGGTCTCAACAATCATCTATATAGTCAATACAGTACCAATATTTATATATACTCTGTGTGTGGTTTCTCACATTTCGTTTCAGCCCTCTCCAACTCTTCCCCAGCTGACGGGACTCCTTAGCTACTGTTCTGCGTTATTTACTTCTCGGAGGACTCACTGTTCTACCGTCTTGGGTTAGCGGGTTAAACTGCATCGCCTGTTTTGCTATGGATCTGTCGCCTTATCGAAGGGTATGACCAATGGCGTGCCACGTCCCTGAATAATCGCGCCTATAAGTTCCTGGCCCGTTCCCTGATGGAGTTGTTCGTTTGAGATACGGTTCTCCCATGAAATCCTTAGTATGTTTCGTAAGAGCTATCTCCACCCGAAATAACTGCCATAGCCAATAAGCGTATCAGAATACTGTCCGAAATCTCAACAATCGCATAAAATGTCTATGTGCAATCTATATTTACTAAAAACCTAATTAGCCTAGACGAATACATTAAAGCTAGAAAACAGTTATGTTACTCGTTGCATCAAGGTTCGTCTCGTTACTACATATTACCTATTAGTTGTAACTCGTCGCAACTATTACGTATTAGTCAACGTACAACTTTCCTATGGAGACATCTCTAGTTGCCGTTTCCTTTTCATTTCAGCTATACACACATCGATCACCACCTCCAGCACTATGTACTTACTGTTAGTCGTTAGGAAGTGCGGCCTAATTTGCAATAGAAAATACAATTATTATATCTTCCAAGGAGAAAGCACGTGTTGAGAGCATGACAGGAGAAGTTTTCATTCAAATTCATTTCATTTTCAATTTGTATGCGCAAGTATAAATATTGGATATATCTAAAATAGTACCTAGCTTATATGCCATTCCATCGTTTTGCAATATGCTTGACTCAACTGCTTCTTCTTATAGCTAATTTGTATTGTTATTTGCATTGTAATTTGTATTGCTTTTGTACACCAAACGAAATAGCTTTAGAATGAATTTAGATTAAAATATATTCGATCTATCGAGAACCTCATTGATATAACACCATCATAAAGCCTATTGCACAGCATATTGCATTTGTCCATCCGCATTCCTTTTGCTGATTGTACGTACATACATATGTCCCTAATATCTCCTAAAATTTTCATTGTGTACTAATACTCTAACAACAGAATTTTTTGAAGTCATATTCTTAAATTGAAACAAAATTTCTCAGATAAATTGACAACATAATTTTAATTTCAAAATAATATATGTACATACGTATTTATTTCGTTTGAAAGGATTGTCATTTTCAGCTAACAAATAAAAAATCGATACAGAAAATTAGAACGCTACATGTGTCGTTCTCTTCGTTCATTCAAATACATTGTTTGTTTGGACTAGTACAAGTAAATATTGCTTGATACGCTAAACGCGAAATAGTTTCCACTCCCACCTGATAACTCGCCTTCACATTGTTTCCTGAAGCAATCGCCGACAGGGAAGAAGTCCCAGCTCCTTTGCTGGTACATATTCCAGACATACGTTTCTTGACCAGTGTATTCAGTATCTGGTTTATTTATAAGATGCATCAAAAAGAACATATAGTTCGCTAAATTATGTTCTTTTTGAACATGGGTGTCAAAGCCATGTGGCACAATATCGAAATAATCTTTTCCAACACCGCATATAAAGCAATTAGATTCCATATTTTCTTTGACCGATTCCAATTGGTCTCGAAGCTCTCCAAAAGCATCAATGATTAAGCCTTGAATTATAGCCAGCAGTATTACAATGACAAAAAAGAAGAAAGTAATATCAAATATAATGCGGTAAACTTCATAATCGTCTCCGTCCGGATCTCCAATTTCATCACCGATTCCACCACCCGCATGTGCGCCTTTATATAGATGGAATACGAAACATGTGAGCATATCGTGACATTTTTTATCAATTTCTTCATCATGAGTATAGAATTTGCGGAAATAGTTGAAAGCAATTACAATGATATATATCGATTATAGTTAAAATCATCACTGTAAGCACTAACTTTTTTCTATTGTGTGTAACTGACTGTAATATAGTACGCAACGTTTTAAAGCCTACAGCAACGTCCAATAAATGAGCAGCGAAAAAAAAGTTATTGAAGTTTCCAAGAATGGAAAATGTGAAATACCATAATGAGTATAGCAAGGCGTTGTCTGTTATAGTAACACCAGCTTTCGCAACTTGATATCTCCAGACAATATTAAGGACATACTTTACGAATCCACCGCCTTGATTTTCTTGAGCTGTAAATGCGCTTTTTTGTATTCCAAGTAAATTTTATATAGAATCAAAATCATGTTTCACTGTACTTTCGTCTTACTTTCTTCTTCACAAATTTGTCCCAATAGTTAACTGGAAATGATTTGGTTGATATCACTAACTTATCCCAATGTGATTTAAGATGGTCGTCTTCTGGTTGCTCTGCAATAAAAATACCATTAAATTCCAACTGTCCTGCGATTTCCTTTTCTCTTTTGATATGCCTGTATCTACCACTAACATCACAGAGCACATGCCATGTCTGTTATTTCTGCAATCATAGCCAGATGCCCTTACATACGTACTAAAGACATCCCCATAAATACCTGTATCAACCGCTAGCATCACAGAGCAATGTAGACTAACCAATAAAACCCAATATATACATGTATAGTCCACATCATAGAGCACATCAGGACATTGTCTGCATTCTAATCAATTGTCTAACAAATCCCCGGAAATAATCGAATCATCCAAAAGAAATAATCGAATCATCCAAAAGCATTATAGGAGTAAAGTGTAGTCTTACTAATGACATCCCCAAATATACCAATATCAACCACAGCATCATAGATCGCATCATTCCCACGTTTACTAAAATCTACCTCAAACATGACAGAGCACAGCAGTGCATTTTATGTCTTCTCAACGATCATTTTACAACCCAAAGACCACTCTAGACTTACCAATAACATCCACAAATATACGAAAATAGATAACTAACATCACAGAGCTCATCAGGACATTGTGTGTACACCAACACCCACGTTTGCTTGGTTGTGAAGGATGTCTGAATTCTTAATTTTAATTGTTATCTTATTATTTTTCATGAATTATTACATTTTTTTTTTCAATGAAACCTTTGAATAAAAACCCAATGAAATAAAATAAATATGTATGTATGTAAGTATGCTCATACAAATGTAACAAAATCGTGTTTTGGTTTGCATCATTTCGATTTGCGTCGCGACTTTCTGGCCCCAATTAGCGACGCAAACCGGGGTATTGGTGTATTCTCAACAATCATCTAACAACCCAAAGACCACTCTACACACACCAATGATATTACCAACACTACCCGAAGTTTCGACAATTACTACATTTCTACATTTATTGATGATTAAACAAAACAAAACGTAGAGAAATGTATCAATTTAGGTCTCAACAATCATCTATATAGTCAATACAGTACCAATATTTATATATACTCTGTGTGTGGTTTCTCACATTTCGTTTCAGCCCTCTCCAACTCTTCCCCAGCTGACGGGACTCCTTAGCTACTGTTCTGCGTTATTTACTTCTCGGAGGACTCACTGTTCTACCGTCTTGGGTTAGCGGGTTAAACTGCATCGCCTGTTTTGCTATGGATCTGTCGCCTTATCGAAGGGTATGACCAATGGCGTGCCACGTCCCTGAATAATCGCGCCTATAGGTTCCTGGCCCGTTCCCTGATGGAGTTGTTCGTTTGAGATACGGTTCTCCCATGAAATCCTTAGTATGTTTCGTAAGAGCTATCTCCACCCGAAATAACTGCCATAGCCAATAAGCGTATCAGAATACTGTCCGAAATCTCAACAATCGCATAAAATGTCTATGTGCAATCTATATTTACTAAAAACCTAATTAGCCTAGACGAATACATTAAAGCTAGAAAACAGTTATGTTACTCGTTGCATCAAGGTTCGTCTCGTTACTACATATTACCTATTAGTTGTAACTCGTCGCAACTATTACGTATTAGTCAACGTACAACTTTCCTATGGAGACATCTCTAGTTGCCGTTTCCTTTTCATTTCAGCTATACACACATCGATCACCACCTCCAGCACTATGTACTTACTGTTAGTCGTTAGGAAGTGCGGCCTAATTTGCAATAAAAAATACAATTATTATATCTTCCAAGGAGAAAGCACGCGTTGAGAGCATGACAGGAGAAGTTTTCATTCAAATTCATTTCATTTTCAATTTGTATGCGCAAGTATAAATATTGGATATATCTAAAATAGTACCTAGCTTATATGCCATTCCATCGTTTTGCAATATGCTTGACTCAACTGCTTCTTCTTATAGCTAATTTGTATTGTTATTTGCATTGTAATTTGTATTGCTTTTGTACACCAAACGAAATAGCTTTAGAATGAATTTAGATTAAAATATATTCGATCTATCGAGAACCTCATTGATATAACACCATCATAAAGCCTATTGCACAGCATATTGCATTTGTCCATCCGCATTCCTTTTGCTGATTGTACGTACATACATATGTCCCTAATATCTCCTAAAATTTTCATTGTGTACTAATACTCTAACAACAGAATTTTTTGAAGTCATATTCTTAAATTGAAACAAAATTTCTCAGATAAATTGACAACATAATTTTAATTTCAAAATAATATATGTACATACGTATTTATTTCGTTTGAAAGGATTGTCATTTTCAGCTAACAAATAAAAAATCGATACAGAAAATTAGAACGCTACATGTGTCGTTCTCTTCGTTCATTCAAATACATTGTTTGTTTGGACTAGTACAAGTAAATATTGCTTGATACGCTAAACGCGAAATAGTTTCCACTCCCACCTGATAACTCGCCTTCACATTGTTTCCTGAAGCAATCGCCGACAGGGAAGAAGTCCCAGCTCCTTTGCTGGTACATATTCCAGACATACGTTTCTTGACCAGTGTATTCAGTATCTGGTTTATTTATAAGATGCATCAAAAAGAACATATAGTTCGCTAAATTATGTTCTTTTTGAACATGGGTGTCAAAGCCATGTGGCACAATATCGAAATAATCTTTTCCAACACCGCATATAAAGCAATTAGATTCCATATTTTCTTTGACCGATTCCAATTGGTCTCGAAGCTCTCCAAAAGCATCAATGATTAAGCCTTGAATTATAGCCAGCAGTATTACAATGACAAAAAAGAAGAAAGTAATATCAAATATAATGCGGTAAACTTCATAATCGTCTCCGTCCGGATCTCCAATTTCATCACCGATTCCACCACCCGCATGTGCGCCTTTATATAGATGGAATACGAAACATGTGAGCATATCGTGACATTTTTTATCAATTTCTTCATCATGAGTATAGAATTTGCGGAAATAGTTGAAAGCAATTACAATGATATATATCGATTATAGTTAAAATCATCACTGTAAGCACTAACTTTTTTCTATTGTGTGTAACTGACTGTAATATAGTACGCAACGTTTTAAAGCCTACAGCAACGTCCAATAAATGAGCAGCGAAAAAAAAGTTATTGAAGTTTCCAAGAATGGAAAATGTGAAATACCATAATGAGTATAGCAAGGCGTTGTCTGTTATAGTAACACCAGCTTTCGCAACTTGATATCTCCAGACAATATTAAGGACATACTTTACGAATCCACCGCCTTGATTTTCTTGAGCTGTAAATGCGCTTTTTTGTATTCCAAGTAAATTTTATATAGAATCAAAATCATGTTTCACTGTACTTTCGTCTTACTTTCTTCTTCACAAATTTGTCCCAATAGTTAACTGGAAATGATTTGGTTGATATCACTAACTTATCCCAATGTGATTTAAGATGGTCGTCTTCTGGTTGCTCTGCAATAAAAATACCATTAAATTCCAACTGTCCTGCGATTTCCTTTTCTCTTTTGATATGCCTGTATCTACCACTAACATCACAGAGCACATGCCATGTCTGTTATTTCTGCAATCATAGCCAGATGCCCTTACATACGTACTAAAGACATCCCCATAAATACCTGTATCAACCGCTAGCATCACAGAGCAATGTAGACTAACCAATAAAACCCAATATATACATGTATAGTCCACATCATAGAGCACATCAGGACATTGTCTGCATTCTAATCAATTGTCTAACAAATCCCCGGAAATAATCGAATCATCCAAAAGAAATAATCGAATCATCCAAAAGCATTATAGGAGTAAAGTGTAGTCTTACTAATGACATCCCCAAATATACCAATATCAACCACAGCATCATAGATCGCATCATTCCCACGTTTACTAAAATCTACCTCAAACATGACAGAGCACAGCAGTGCATTTTATGTCTTCTCAACGATCATTTTACAACCCAAAGACCACTCTAGACTTACCAATAACATCCACAAATATACGAAAATAGATAACTAACATCACAGAGCTCATCAGGACATTGTGTGTACACCAACACCCACGTTTGCTTGGTTGTGAAGGATGTCTGAATTCTTAATTTTAATTGTTATCTTATTATTTTTCATGAATTATTACATTTTTTTTTTCAATGAAACCTTTGAATAAAAACCCAATGAAATAAAATAAATATGTATGTATGTAAGTATGCTCATACAAATGTAACAAAATCGTGTTTTGGTTTGCATCATTTCGATTTGCGTCGCGACTTTCTGGCCCCAATTAGCGACGCAAACCGGGGTATTGGTGTATTCTCAACAATCATCTAACAACCCAAAGACCACTCTACACACACCAATGATATTACCAACACTACCCGAAGTTTCGACAATTACTACATTTCTACATTTATTGATGATTAAACAAAACAAAACGTAGAGAAATGTATCAATTTAGGTCTCAACAATCATCTATATAGTCAATACAGTACCAATATTTATATATACTCTGTGTGTGGTTTCTCACATTTCGTTTCAGCCCTCTCCAACTCTTCCCCAGCTGACGGGACTCCTTAGCTACTGTTCTGCGTTATTTACTTCTCGGAGGACTCACTGTTCTACCGTCTTGGGTTAGCGGGTTAAACTGCATCGCCTGTTTTGCTATGGATCTGTCGCCTTATCGAAGGGTATGACCAATGGCGTGGCACGTCGCTGAATAATCGCGCCTATTGGTTCCTGGCCCGTTCCCTGATGGAGTTGTTCGTTTGAGATACGGTTCTCCCATGAAATCCTTAGTATGTTTCGTAAGAGCTATCTCCACCCGAAATAACTGCCATAGCCAATAAGCGTATCAGAATACTGTCCGAAATCTCAACAATCGCATAAAATGTCTATGTGCAATCTATATTTACTAAAAACCTAATTAGCCTAGACGAATACATTAAAGCTAGAAAACAGTTATGTTACTCGTTGCATCAAGGTTCGTCTCGTTACTACATATTACCTATTAGTTGTAACTCGTCGCAACTATTACGTATTAGTCAACGTACAACTTTCCTATGGAGACATCTCTAGTTGCCGTTTCCTTTTCATTTCAGCTATACACACATCGATCACCACCTCCAGCACTATGTACTTACTGTTAGTCGTTAGGAAGTGCGGCCTAATTTGCAATAGAAAATACAATTATTATATCTTCCAAGGAGAAAGCACGCGTTGAGAGCATGACAGGAGAAGTTTTCATTCAAATTCATTTCATTTTCAATTTGTATGCGCAAGTATAAATATTGGATATATCTAAAATAGTACCTAGCTTATATGCCATTCCATCGTTTTGCAATATGCTTGACTCAACTGCTTCTTCTTATAGCTAATTTGTATTGTTATTTGCATTGTAATTTGTATTGCTCTTGTACACCAAACGAAATAGCTTTAGAATGAATTTAGATTAAAATATATTCGATCTATCGAGAACCTCATTGATATAACACCATCATAAAGCCTATTGCACAGAATATTGCATTTGTCCATCCGCATTCCTTTTGCTGATTGTACGTACATACATATGTCCCTAATATCTCCTAAAATTTTCATTGTGTACTAATACTCTAACAACAGAATTTTTTGAAGTCATATTCTTAAATTGAAACAAAATTTCTCAGATAAATTGACAACATAATTTTAATTTCAAAATAATATATGTACATACGTATTTATTTCGTTTGAAAGGATTGTCATTTTCAGCTAACAAATAAAAAATCGATACAGAAAATTAGAACGCTACATGTGTCGTTCTCTTCGTTCATTCAAATACATTGTTTGTTTGGACTAGTACAAGTAAATATTGCTTGATACGCTAAACGCGAAATAGTTTCCACTCCCACCTGATAACTCGCCTTCACATTGTTTCCTGAAGCAATCGCCGACAGGGAAGAAGTCCCAGCTCCTTTGCTGGTACATATTCCAGACATACGTTTCTTGACCAGTGTATTCAGTATCTGGTTTATTTATAAGATGCATCAAAAAGAACATATAGTTCGCTAAATTATGTTCTTTTTGAACATGGGTGTCAAAGCCATGTGGCACAATATCGAAATAATCTTTTCCAACACCGCATATAAAGCAATTAGATTCCATATTTTCTTTGACCGATTCCAATTGGTCTCGAAGCTCTCCAAAAGCATCAATGATTAAGCCTTGAATTATAGCCAGCAGTATTACAATGACAAAAAAGAAGAAAGTAATATCAAATATAATGCGGTAAACTTCATAATCGTCTCCGTCCGGATCTCCAATTTCATCACCGATTCCACCACCCGCATGTGCGCCTTTATATAGATGGAATACGAAACATGTGAGCATATCGTGACATTTTTTATCAATTTCTTCATCATGAGTATAGAATTTGCGGAAATAGTTGAAAGCAATTACAATGATATATATCGATTATAGTTAAAATCATCACTGTAAGCACTAACTTTTTTCTATTGTGTGTAACTGACTGTAATATAGTACGCAACGTTTTAAAGCCTACAGCAACGTCCAATAAATGAGCAGCGAAAAAAAAGTTATTGAAGTTTCCAAGAATGGAAAATGTGAAATACCATAATGAGTATAGCAAGGCGTTGTCTGTTATAGTAACACCAGCTTTCGCAACTTGATATCTCCAGACAATATTAAGGACATACTTTACGAATCCACCGCCTTGATTTTCTTGAGCTGTAAATGCGCTTTTTTGTATTCCAAGTAAATTTTATATAGAATCAAAATCATGTTTCACTGTACTTTCGTCTTACTTTCTTCTTCACAAATTTGTCCCAATAGTTAACTGGAAATGATTTGGTTGATATCACTAACTTATCCCAATGTGATTTAAGATGGTCGTCTTCTGGTTGCTCTGCAATAAAAATACCATTAAATTCCAACTGTCCTGCGATTTCCTTTTCTCTTTTGATATGCCTGTATCTACCACTAACATCACAGAGCACATGCCATGTCTGTTATTTCTGCAATCATAGCCAGATGCCCTTACATACGTACTAAAGACATCCCCATAAATACCTGTATCAACCGCTAGCATCACAGAGCAATGTAGACTAACCAATAAAACCCAATATATACATGTATAGTCCACATCATAGAGCACATCAGGACATTGTCTGCATTCTAATCAATTGTCTAACAAATCCCCGGAAATAATCGAATCATCCAAAAGAAATAATCGAATCATCCAAAAGCATTATAGGAGTAAAGTGTAGTCTTACTAATGACATCCCCAAATATACCAATATCAACCACAGCATCATAGATCGCATCATTCCCACGTTTACTAAAATCTACCTCAAACATGACAGAGCACAGCAGTGCATTTTATGTCTTCTCAACGATCATTTTACAACCCAAAGACCACTCTAGACTTACCAATAACATCCACAAATATACGAAAATAGATAACTAACATCACAGAGCTCATCAGGACATTGTGTGTACACCAACACCCACGTTTGCTTGGTTGTGAAGGATGTCTGAATTCTTAATTTTAATTGTTATCTTATTATTTTTCATGAATTATTACATTTTTTTTTTCAATGAAACCTTTGAATAAAAACCCAATGAAATAAAATAAATATGTATGTATGTAAGTATGCTCATACAAATGTAACAAAATCGTGTTTTGGTTTGCATCATTTCG
The DNA here is from genome assembly GCA_905231855.2 of Eristalis tenax. Classification (NCBI taxonomy): domain Eukaryota; kingdom Metazoa; phylum Arthropoda; class Insecta; order Diptera; family Syrphidae; genus Eristalis; species Eristalis tenax. Next base: position 210,452 of record HG993127.1, read on the forward strand.
ATTTGCGTCGCGACTTTCTGGCCCCAATTAGCGACGCAAACCGGGGTATTGGTGTATTCTCAACAATCATCTAACAACCCAAAGACCACTCTACACACACCAATGATATTACCAACACTACCCGAAGTTTCGACAATTACTACATTTCTACATTTATTGATGATTAAACAAAACAAAACGTAGAGAAATGTATCAATTTAGGTCTCAACAATCATCTATATAGTCAATACAGTACCAATATTTATATATACTCTGTGTGTGGTTTCTCACATTTCGTTTCAGCCCTCTCCAACTCTTCCCCAGCTGACGGGACTCCTTAGCTACTGTTCTGCGTTATTTACTTCTCGGAGGACTCACTGTTCTACCGTCTTGGGTTAGCGGGTTAAACTGCATCGCCTGTTTTGCTATGGATCTGTCGCCTTATCGAAGGGTATGACCAATGGCGTGGCACGTCGCTGAATAATCGCGCCTATTGGTTCCTGGCCCGTTCCCTGATGGAGTTGTTCGTTTGAGATACGGTTCTCCCATGAAATCCTTAGTATGTTTCGTAAGAGCTATCTCCACCCGAAATAACTGCCATAGCCAATAAGCGTATCAGAATACTGTCCGAAATCTCAACAATCGCATAAAATGTCTATGTGCAATCTATATTTACTAAAAACCTAATTAGCCTAGACGAATACATTAAAGCTAGAAAACAGTTATGTTACTCGTTGCATCAAGGTTCGTCTCGTTACTACATATTACCTATTAGTTGTAACTCGTCGCAACTATTACGTATTAGTCAACGTACAACTTTCCTATGGAGACATCTCTAGTTGCCGTTTCCTTTTCATTTCAGCTATACACACATCGATCACCACCTCCAGCACTATGTACTTACTGTTAGTCGCTAGGAAGTGCGGCCTAATTTGCAATAGAAAATACAATTATTATATCTTCCAAGGAGAAAGCACGCGTTGAGAGCATGACAGGAGAAGTTTTCATTCAAATTCATTTCATTTTCAATTTGTATGCGCAAGTATAAATATTGGATATATCTAAAATAGTACCTAGCTTATATGCCATTCCATCGTTTTGCAATATGCTTGACTCAACTGCTTCTTCTTATAGCTAATTTGTATTGTTATTTGCATTGTAATTTGTATTGCTCTTGTACACCAAACGAAATAGCTTTAGAATGAATTTAGATTAAAATATATTCGATCTATCGAGAACCTCATTGATATAACACCATCATAAAGCCTATTGCACAGCATATTGCATTTGTCCATCCGCATTCCTTTTGCTGATTGTACGTACATACATATGTCCCTAATATCTCCTAAAATTTTCATTGTGTACTAATACTCTAACAACAGAATTTTTTGAAGTCATATTCTTAAATTGAAACAAAATTTCTCAGATAAATTGACAACATAATTTTAATTTCAAAATAATATATGTACATACGTATTTATTTCGTTTGAGAGGATTGTCATTTTCAGCTAACAAATAAAAAATCGATACAGAAAATTAGAACGCTACATGTGTCGTTCTCTTCGTTCATTCAAATACATTGTTTGTTTGGACTAGTACAAGTAAATATTGCTTGATACGCTAAACGCGAAATAGTTTCCACTCCCACCTGATAACTCGCCTTCACATTGTTTCCTGAAGCAATCGCCGACAGGGAAGAAGTCCCAGCTCCTTTGCTGGTACATATTCCAGACATACGTTTCTTGACCAGTGTATTCAGTATCTGGTTTATTTATAAGATGCATCAAAAAGAACATATAGTTCGCTAAATTATGTTCTTTTTGAACATGGGTGTCAAAGCCATGTGGCACAATATCGAAATAATCTTTTCCAACACCGCATATAAAGCAATTAGATTCCATATTTTCTTTGACCGATTCCAATTGGTCTCGAAGCTCTCCAAAAGCATCAATGATTAAGCCTTGAATTATAGCCAGCAGTATTACAATGACAAAAAAGAAGGAAGTAATATCAAATATAATGCGGTAAACTTCATAATCGTCTCCGTCCGGATCTCCAATTTCATCACCGATTCCACCACCCGCATGTGCGCCTTTATATAGATGGAATACGAAACATGTGAGCATATCGTGACATTTTTTATCAATTTCTTCATCATGAGTATAGAATTTGCGGAAATAGTTGAAAGCAATTACAATGATATATATCGATTATAGTTAAAATCATCACTGTAAGCACTAACTTTTTTCTATTGTGTGTAACTGACTGTAATATAGTACGCAACGTTTTAAAGCCTACAGCAACGTCCAATAAATGAGCAGCGAAAAAAAAGTTATTGAAGTTTCCAAGAATGGAAAATGTGAAATACCATAATGAGTATAGCAAGGCGTTGTCTGTTATAGTAACACCAGCTTTCGCAACTTGATATCTCCAGACAATATTAAGGACATACTTTACGAATCCACCGCCTTGATTTTCTTGAGCTGTAAATGCGCTTTTTTGTATTCCAAGTAAATTTTATATAGAATCAAAATCATGTTTCACTGTACTTTCGTCTTACTTTCTTCTTCACAAATTTGTCCCAATAGTTAACTGGAAATGATTTGGTTGATATCACTAACTTATCCCAATGTGATTTAAGATGGTCGTCTTCTGGTTGCTCTGCAATAAAAATACCATTAAATTCCAACTGCCCTGCGATTTCCTTTTCTCTTTTGATATGCCTGTATCTACCACTAACATCACAGAGCACATGCCATGTCTGTTATTTCTGCAATCATAGCCAGATGCCCTTACATACGTACTAAAGACATCCCCATAAATACCTGTATCAACCGCTAGCATCACAGAGCAATGTAGACTAACCAATAAAACCCAATATATACATGTATAGTCCACATCATAGAGCACATCAGGACATTGTCTGCATTCTAATCAATTGTCTAACAAATCCCCGGAAATAATCGAATCATCCAAAAGAAATAATCGAATCATCCAAAAGCATTATAGGAGTAAAGTGTAGTCTTACTAATGACATCCCCAAATATACCAATATCAACCACAGCATCATAGATCGCATCATTCCCACGTTTACTAAAATCTACCTCAAACATGACAGAGCACAGCAGTGCATTTTATGTCTTCTCAACGATCATTTTACAACCCAAAGACCACTCTAGACTTACCAATAACATCCACAAATATACGAAAATAGATAACTAACATCACAGAGCTCATCAGGACATTGTGTGTACACCAACACCCACGTTTGCTTGGTTGTGAAGGATGTCTGAATTCTTAATTTTAATTGTTATCTTATTATTTTTCATGAATTATTACATTTTTTTTTTCAATGAAACCTTTGAATAAAAACCCAATGAAATAAAATAAATATGTATGTATGTAAGTATGCTCATACAAATGTAACAAAATCGTGTTTTGGTTTGCATCATTTCGATTTGCGTCGCGACTTTCTGGCCCCAATTAGCGACGCAAACCGGGGTATTGGTGTATTCTCAACAATCATCTAACAACCCAAAGACCACTCTACACACACCAATGATATTACCAACACTACCCGAAGTTTCGACAATTACTACATTTCTACATTTATTGATGATTAAACAAAACAAAACGTAGAGAAATGTATCAATTTAGGTCTCAACAATCATCTATATAGTCAATACAGTACCAATATTTATATATACTCTGTGTGTGGTTTCTCACATTTCGTTTCAGCCCTCTCCAACTCTTCCCCAGCTGACGGGACTCCTTAGCTACTGTTCTGCGTTATTTACTTCTCGGAGGACTCACTGTTCTACCGTCTTGGGTTAGCGGGTTAAACTGCATCGCCTGTTTTGCTATGGATCTGTCGCCTTATCGAAGGGTATGACCAATGGCGTGCCACGTCCCTGAATAATCGCGCCTATAGGTTCCTGGCCCGTTCCCTGATGGAGTTGTTCGTTTGAGATACGGTTCTCCCATGAAATCCTTAGTATGTTTCGTAAGAGCTATCTCCACCCGAAATAACTGCCATAGCCAATAAGCGTATCAGAATACTGTCCGAAATCTCAACAATCGCATAAAATGTCTATGTGCAATCTATATTTACTAAAAACCTAATTAGCCTAGACGAATACATTAAAGCTAGAAAACAGTTATGTTACTCGTTGCATCAAGGTTCGTCTCGTTACTACATATTACCTATTAGTTGTAACTCGTCGCAACTATTACGTATTAGTCAACGTACAACTTTCCTATGGAGACATCTCTAGTTGCCGTTTCCTTTTCATTTCAGCTATACACACATCGATCACCACCTCCAGCACTATGTACTTACTGTTAGTCGTTAGGAAGTGCGGCCTAATTTGCAATAGAAAATACAATTATTATATCTTCCAAGGAGAAAGCACGCGTTGAGAGCATGACAGGAGAAGTTTTCATTCAAATTCATTTCATTTTCAATTTGTATGCGCAAGTATAAATATTGGATATATCTAAAATAGTACCTAGCTTATATGCCATTCCATCGTTTTGCAATATGCTTGACTCAACTGCTTCTTCTTATAGCTAATTTGTATTGTTATTTGCATTGTAATTTGTATTGCTCTTGTACACCAAACGAAATAGCTTTAGAATGAATTTAGATTAAAATATATTCGATCTATCGAGAACCTCATTGATATAACACCATCATAAAGCCTATTGCACAGCATATTGCATTTGTCCATCCGCATTCCTTTTGCTGATTGTACGTACATACATATGTCCCTAATATCTCCTAAAATTTTCATTGTGTACTAATACTCTAACAACAGAATTTTTTGAAGTCATATTCTTAAATTGAAACAAAATTTCTCAGATAAATTGACAACATAATTTTAATTTCAAAATAATATATGTACATACGTATTTATTTCGTTTGAAAGGATTGTCATTTTCAGCTAACAAATAAAAAATCGATACAGAAAATTAGAACGCTACATGTGTCGTTCTCTTCGTTCATTCAAATACATTGTTTGTTTGGACTAGTACAAGTAAATATTGCTTGATACGCTAAACGCGAAATAGTTTCCACTCCCACCTGATAACTCGCCTTCACATTGTTTCCTGAAGCAATCGCCGACAGGGAAGAAGTCCCAGCTCCTTTGCTGGTACATATTCCAGACATACGTTTCTTGACCAGTGTATTCAGTATCTGGTTTATTTATAAGATGCATCAAAAAGAACATATAGTTCGCTAAATTATGTTCTTTTTGAACATGGGTGTCAAAGCCATGTGGCACAATATCGAAATAATCTTTTCCAACACCGCATATAAAGCAATTAGATTCCATATTTTCTTTGACCGATTCCAATTGGTCTCGAAGCTCTCCAAAAGCATCAATGATTAAGCCTTGAATTATAGCCAGCAGTATTACAATGACAAAAAAGAAGGAAGTAATATCAAATATAATGCGGTAAACTTCATAATCGTCTCCGTCCGGATCTCCAATTTCATCACCGATTCCACCACCCGCATGTGCGCCTTTATATAGATGGAATACGAAACATGTGAGCATATCGTGACATTTTTTATCAATTTCTTCATCATGAGTATAGAATTTGCGGAAATAGTTGAAAGCAATTACAATGATATATATCGATTATAGTTAAAATCATCACTGTAAGCACTAACTTTTTTCTATTGTGTGTAACTGACTGTAATATAGTACGCAACGTTTTAAAGCCTACAGCAACGTCCAATAAATGAGCAGCGAAAAAAAAGTTATTGAAGTTTCCAAGAATGGAAAATGTGAAATACCATAATGAGTATAGCAAGGCGTTGTCTGTTATAGTAACACCAGCTTTCGCAACTTGATATCTCCAGACAATATTAAGGACATACTTTACGAATCCACCGCCTTGATTTTCTTGAGCTGTAAATGCGCTTTTTTGTATTCCAAGTAAATTTTATATAGAATCAAAATCATGTTTCACTGTACTTTCGTCTTACTTTCTTCTTCACAAATTTGTCCCAATAGTTAACTGGAAATGATTTGGTTGATATCACTAACTTATCCCAATGTGATTTAAGATGGTCGTCTTCTGGTTGCTCTGCAATAAAAATACCATTAAATTCCAACTGTCCTGCGATTTCCTTTTCTCTTTTGATATGCCTGTATCTACCACTAACATCACAGAGCACATGCCATGTCTGTTATTTCTGCAATCATAGCCAGATGCCCTTACATACGTACTAAAGACATCCCCATAAATACCTGTATCAACCGCTAGCATCACAGAGCAATGTAGACTAACCAATAAAACCCAATATATACATGTATAGTCCACATCATAGAGCACATCAGGACATTGTCTGCATTCTAATCAATTGTCTAACAAATCCCCGGAAATAATCGAATCATCCAAAAGAAATAATCGAATCATCCAAAAGCATTATAGGAGTAAAGTGTAGTCTTACTAATGACATCCCCAAATATACCAATATCAACCACAGCATCATAGATCGCATCATTCCCACGTTTACTAAAATCTACCTCAAACATGACAGAGCACAGCAGTGCATTTTATGTCTTCTCAACGATCATTTTACAACCCAAAGACCACTCTAGACTTACCAATAACATCCACAAATATACGAAAATAGATAACTAACATCACAGAGCTCATCAGGACATTGTGTGTACACCAACACCCACGTTTGCTTGGTTGTGAAGGATGTCTGAATTCTTAATTTTAATTGTTATCTTATTATTTTTCATGAATTATTACATTTTTTTTTTCAATGAAACCTTTGAATAAAAACCCAATGAAATAAAATAAATATGTATGTATGTAAGTATGCTCATACAAATGTAACAAAATCGTGTTTTGGTTTGCATCATTTCGATTTGCGTCGCGACTTTCTGGCCCCAATTAGCGACGCAAACCGGGGTATTGGTGTATTCTCAACAATCATCTAACAACCCAAAGACCACTCTACACACACCAATGATATTACCAACACTACCCGAAGTTTCGACAATTACTACATTTCTACATTTATTGATGATTAAACAAAACAAAACGTAGAGAAATGTATCAATTTAGGTCTCAACAATCATCTATATAGTCAATACAGTACCAATATTTATATATACTCTGTGTGTGGTTTCTCACATTTCGTTTCAGCCCTCTCCAACTCTTCCCCAGCTGACGGGACTCCTTAGCTACTGTTCTGCGTTATTTACTTCTCGGAGGACTCACTGTTCTACCGTCTTGGGTTAGCGGGTTAAACTGCATCGCCTGTTTTGCTATGGATCTGTCGCCTTATCGAAGGGTATGACCAATGGCGTGGCACGTCGCTGAATAATCGCGCCTATTGGTTCCTGGCCCGTTCCCTGATGGAGTTGTTCGTTTGAGATACGGTTCTCCCATGAAATCCTTAGTATGTTTCGTAAGAGCTATCTCCACCCGAGATAACTGCCATAGCCAATAAGCGTATCAGAATACTGTCCGAAATCTCAACAATCGCATAAAATGTCTATGTGCAATCTATATTTACTAAAAACCTAATTAGCCTAGACGAATACATTAAAGCTAGAAAACAGTTATGTTACTCGTTGCATCAAGGTTCGTCTCGTTACTACATATTACCTATTAGTTGTAACTCGTCGCAACTATTACGTATTAGTCAACGTACAACTTTCCTATGGAGACATCTCTAGTTGCCGTTTCCTTTTCATTTCAGCTATACACACATCGATCACCACCTCCAGCACTATGTACTTACTGTTAGTCGTTAGGAAGTGCGGCCTAATTTGCAATAGAAAATACAATTATTATATCTTCCAAGGAGAAAGCACGCGTTGAGAGCATGACAGGAGAAGTTTTCATTCAAATTCATTTCATTTTCAATTTGTATGCGCAAGTATAAATATTGGATATATCTAAAATAGTACCTAGCTTATATGCCATTCCATCGTTTTGCAATATGCTTGACTCAACTGCTTCTTCTTATAGCTAATTTGTATTGTTATTTGCATTGTAATTTGTATTGCTCTTGTACACCAAACGAAATAGCTTTAGAATGAATTTAGATTAAAATATATTCGATCTATCGAGAACCTCATTGATATAACACCATCATAAAGCCTATTGCACAGAATATTGCATTTGTCCATCCGCATTCCTTTTGCTGATTGTACGTACATACATATGTCCCTAATATCTCCTAAAATTTTCATTGTGTACTAATACTCTAACAACAGAATTTTTTGAAGTCATATTCTTAAATTGAAACAAAATTTCTCAGATAAATTGACAACATAATTTTAATTTCAAAATAATATATGTACATACGTATTTATTTCGTTTGAAAGGATTGTCATTTTCAGCTAACAAATAAAAAATCGATACAGAAAATTAGAACGCTACATGTGTCGTTCTCTTCGTTCATTCAAATACATTGTTTGTTTGGACTAGTACAAGTAAATATTGCTTGATACGCTAAACGCGAAATAGTTTCCACTCCCACCTGATAACTCGCCTTCACATTGTTTCCTGAAGCAATCGCCGACAGGGAAGAAGTCCCAGCTCCTTTGCTGGTACATATTCCAGACATACGTTTCTTGACCAGTGTATTCAGTATCTGGTTTATTTATAAGATGCATCAAAAAGAACATATAGTTCGCTAAATTATGTTCTTTTTGAACATGGGTGTCAAAGCCATGTGGCACAATATCGAAATAATCTTTTCCAACACCGCATATAAAGCAATTAGATTCCATATTTTCTTTGACCGATTCCAATTGGTCTCGAAGCTCTCCAAAAGCATCAATGATTAAGCCTTGAATTATAGCCAGCAGTATTACAATGACAAAAAAGAAGGAAGTAATATCAAATATAATGCGGTAAACTTCATAATCGTCTCCGTCCGGATCTCCAATTTCATCACCGATTCCACCACCCGCATGTGCGCCTTTATATAGATGGAATACGAAACATGTGAGCATATCGTGACATTTTTTATCAATTTCTTCATCATGAGTATAGAATTTGCGGAAATAGTTGAAAGCAATTACAATGATATATATCGATTATAGTTAAAATCATCACTGTAAGCACTAACTTTTTTCTATTGTGTGTAACTGACTGTAATATAGTACGCAACGTTTTAAAGCCTACAGCAACGTCCAATAAATGAGCAGCGAAAAAAAAGTTATTGAAGTTTCCAAGAATGGAAAATGTGAAATACCATAATGAGTATAGCAAGGCGTTGTCTGTTATAGTAACACCAGCTTTCGCAACTTGATATCTCCAGACAATATTAAGGACATACTTTACGAATCCACCGCCTTGATTTTCTTGAGCTGTAAATGCGCTTTTTTGTATTCCAAGTAAATTTTATATAGAATCAAAATCATGTTTCACTGTACTTTCGTCTTACTTTCTTCTTCACAAATTTGTCCCAATAGTTAACTGGAAATGATTTGGTTGATATCACTAACTTATCCCAATGTGATTTAAGATGGTCGTCTTCTGGTTGCTCTGCAATAAAAATACCATTAAATTCCAACTGTCCTGCGATTTCCTTTTCTCTTTTGATATGCCTGTATCTACCACTAACATCACAGAGCACATGCCATGTCTGTTATTTCTGCAATCATAGCCAGATGCCCTTACATACGTACTAAAGACATCCCCATAAATACCTGTATCAACCGCTAGCATCACAGAGCAATGTAGACTAACCAATAAAACCCAATATATACATGTATAGTCCACATCATAGAGCACATCAGGACATTGTCTGCATTCTAATCAATTGTCTAACAAATCCCCGGAAATAATCGAATCATCCAAAAGAAATAATCGAATCATCCAAAAGCATTATAGGAGTAAAGTGTAGTCTTACTAATGACATCCCCAAATATACCAATATCAACCACAGCATCATAGATCGCATCATTCCCACGTTTACTAAAATCTACCTCAAACATGACAGAGCACAGCAGTGCATTTTATGTCTTCTCAACGATCATTTTACAACCCAAAGACCACTCTAGACTTACCAATAACATCCACAAATATACGAAAATAGATAACTAACATCACAGAGCTCATCAGGACATTGTGTGTACACCAACACCCACGTTTGCTTGGTTGTGAAGGATGTCTGAATTCTTAATTTTAATTGTTATCTTATTATTTTTCATGAATTATTACATTTTTTTTTCAATGAAACCTTTGAATAAAAACCCAATGAAATAAAATAAATATGTATGTATGTAAGTATGCTCATACAAATGTAACAAAATCGTGTTTTGGTTTGCATCATTTCGATTTGCGTCGCGACTTTCTGGCCCCAATTAGCGACGCAAACCGGGGTATTGGTGTATTCTCAACAATCATCTAACAACCCAAAGACCACTCTACACACACCAATGATATTACCAACACTACCCGAAGTTTCGACAATTACTACATTTCTACATTTATTGATGATTAAACAAAACAAAACGTAGAGAAATGTATCAATTTAGGTCTCAACAATCATCTATATAGTCAATACAGTACCAATATTTATATATACTCTGTGTGTGGTTTCTCACATTTCGTTTCAGCCCTCTCCAACTCTTCCCCAGCTGACGGGACTCCTTAGCTACTGTTCTGCGTTATTTACTTCTCGGAGGACTCACTGTTCTACCGTCTTGGGTTAGCGGGTTAAACTGCATCGCCTGTTTTGCTATGGATCTGTCGCCTTATCGAAGGGTATGACCAATGGCGTGCCACGTCCCTGAATAATCGCGCCTATAGGTTCCTGGCCCGTTCCCTGATGGAGTTGTTCGTTTGAGATACGGTTCTCCCATGAAATCCTTAGTATGTTTCGTAAGAGCTATCTCCACCCGAAATAACTGCCATAGCCAATAAGCGTATCAGAATACTGTCCGAAATCTCAACAATCGCATAAAATGTCTATGTGCAATCTATATTTACTAAAAACCTAATTAGCCTAGACGAATACATTAAAGCTAGAAAACAGTTATGTTACTCGTTGCATCAAGGTTCGTCTCGTTACTACATATTACCTATTAGTTGTAACTCGTCGCAACTATTACGTATTAGTCAACGTACAACTTTCCTATGGAGACATCTCTAGTTGCCGTTTCCTTTTCATTTCAGCTATACACACATCGATCACCACCTCCAGCACTATGTACTTACTGTTAGTCGTTAGGAAGTGCGGCCTAATTTGCAATAAAAAATACAATTATTATATCTTCCAAGGAGAAAGCACGCGTTGAGAGCATGACAGGAGAAGTTTTCATTCAAATTCATTTCATTTTCAATTTGTATGCGCAAGTATAAATATTGGATATATCTAAAATAGTACCTAGCTTATATGCCATTCCATCGTTTTGCAATATGCTTGACTCAACTGCTTCTTCTTATAGCTAATTTGTATTGTTATTTGCATTGTAATTTGTATTGCTCTTGTACACCAAACGAAATAGCTTTAGAATGAATTTAGATTAAAATATATTCGATCTATCGAGAACCTCATTGATATAACACCATCATAAAGCCTATTGCACAGCATATTGCATTTGTCCATCCGCATTCCTTTTGCTGATTGTACGTACATACATATGTCCCTAATATCTCCTAAAATTTTCATTGTGTACTAATACTCTAACAACAGAATTTTTTGAAGTCATATTCTTAAATTGAAACAAAATTTCTCAGATAAATTGACAACATAATTTTAATTTCAAAATAATATATGTACATACGTATTTATTTCGTTTGAAAGGATTGTCATTTTCAGCTAACAAATAAAAAATCGATACAGAAAATTAGAACGCTACATGTGTCGTTCTCTTCGTTCATTCAAATACATTGTTTGTTTGGACTAGTACAAGTAAATATTGCTTGATACGCTAAACGCGAAATAGTTTCCACTCCCACCTGATAACTCGCCTTCACATTGTTTCCTGAAGCAATCGCCGACAGGGAAGAAGTCCCAGCTCCTTTGCTGGTACATATTCCAGACATACGTTTCTTGACCAGTGTATTCAGTATCTGGTTTATTTATAAGATGCATCAAAAAGAACATATAGTTCGCTAAATTATGTTCTTTTTGAACATGGGTGTCAAAGCCATGTGGCACAATATCGAAATAATCTTTTCCAACACCGCATATAAAGCAATTAGATTCCATATTTTCTTTGACCGATTCCAATTGGTCTCGAAGCTCTCCAAAAGCATCAATGATTAAGCCTTGAATTATAGCCAGCAGTATTACAATGACAAAAAAGAAGAAAGTAATATCAAATATAATGCGGTAAACTTCATAATCGTCTCCGTCCGGATCTCCAATTTCATCACCGATTCCACCACCCGCATGTGCGCCTTTATATAGATGGAATACGAAACATGTGAGCATATCGTGACATTTTTTATCAATTTCTTCATCATGAGTATAGAATTTGCGGAAATAGTTGAAAGCAATTACAATGATATATATCGATTATAGTTAAAATCATCACTGTAAGCACTAACTTTTTTCTATTGTGTGTAACTGACTGTAATATAGTACGCAACGTTTTAAAGCCTACAGCAACGTCCAATAAATGAGCAGCGAAAAAAAAGTTATTGAAGTTTCCAAGAATGGAAAATGTGAAATACCATAATGAGTATAGCAAGGCGTTGTCTGTTATAGTAACACCAGCTTTCGCAACTTGATATCTCCAGACAATATTAAGGACATACTTTACGAATCCACCGCCTTGATTTTCTTGAGCTGTAAATGCGCTTTTTTGTATTCCAAGTAAATTTTATATAGAATCAAAATCATGTTTCACTGTACTTTCGTCTTACTTTCTTCTTCACAAATTTGTCCCAATAGTTAACTGGAAATGATTTGGTTGATATCACTAACTTATCCCAATGTGATTTAAGATGGTCGTCTTCTGGTTGCTCTGCAATAAAAATACCATTAAATTCCAACTGTCCTGCGATTTCCTTTTCTCTTTTGATATGCCTGTATCTACCACTAACATCACAGAGCACATGCCATGTCTGTTATTTCTGCAATCATAGCCAGATGCCCTTACATACGTACTAAAGACATCCCCATAAATACCTGTATCAACCGCTAGCATCACAGAGCAATGTAGACTAACCAATAAAACCCAATATATACATGTATAGTCCACATCATAGAGCACATCAGGACATTGTCTGCATTCTAATCAATTGTCTAACAAATCCCCAGAAATAATCGAATCATCCATAAGCATTATAGGAGTAAAGTGTAGTCTTACTAATGACATCCCCAAATATACCAATATCAACCACAGCATCATAGATCGCATCACTCCCACGTGTACTAAAATCTACCTCAAACATGACAGAGCACAGCAGTGCATTTTATGTCTTCTCAACGATCATTTTACAACCCAAAGACCACTCTAGACTTACCAATAACATCCACAAATATACGAAAATAGATAACTAACATCACAGAGCTCATCAGGACATTGTGTGTACACCAACACCCACGTTTGCTTGGTTGTGAAGGATGTCTGAATTCTTAATTTTAATTGTTATCTTATTATTTTTCATGAATTATTACATTTTTTTTTTAAATGAAACCTTTGAATAAAAACCCAATGAAATAAAATAAATATGTATGTATGTAAGTATGCTCATACAAATGTAACAAAATCGTGTTTTGGTTTGCATCATTTCGATTTGCGTCGCGACTTTCTGGCCCCAATTAGCGACGCAAACCGGGGTATTGGTGTATTCTCAACAATCATCTAACAACCCAAAGACCACTCTACACACACCAATGATATTACCAACACTACCCGAAGTTTCGACAATTACTACATTTCTACATTTATTGATGATTAAACAAAACAAAACGTAGAGAAATGTATCAATTTAGGTCTCAACAATCATCTATATAGTCAATACAGTACCAATATTTATATATACTCTGTGTGTGGTTTCTCACATTTCGTTTCAGCCCTCTCCAACTCTTCCCCAGCTGACGGGACTCCTTAGCTACTGTTCTGCGTTATTTACTTCTCGGAGGACTCGCTGTTCTACCGTCTTGGGTTAGCGGGTTCCACTGCATCGCCTGTTTTGTTATGGATTTGTCGCCTTTTGGAAGGATATGACCAATTACGTGCCACGTCGTTGAATAGTCACACCTATGGGTTCCTGGCCCGTTCTCTGATTGGGTTGTTCGTTTAAGATACATGAAATCCTTAGAATGCTTAATAGGAACTGGTTAACAAACGTATGTAGCCTTTTAGTGATAATAGTGTTCACTTTCCAAGAGCTACACCCATAAAACAGCATGGACTCAACAGCCGAAGCTTGGCGTTTAAGATAACAGCATTGCTTCTCCATATTTTTGCCTGCATACCGAATGTTGCCTTTGCTTTAGATATTCGGTTTGCTACATCTGGAAACGGTCGGTTCCGCCATTGGCTGAGACAATACATCCAAGATATTGGACACTCTGCTCTCTTTATATATGGCTTCTTCATACAATAGGACAAATAAGGTCTTATAGGGGGACCTTAATCGTCACAGTCCTGCTATATGGCTCAGAGGCATGGACTTGGTCAAAAGCGGACGAAGTTTCTATTGGCTGCTTTGAGAGGAAAATTCTTTCGGGCGATTTTCGGCCCCGACTACAAGAGATAACAACGAATTGTTCGAGCTGTTCAGCGACATCGACTTAGCCAGAAGAGCGAAGAGCCAACGATTGACTAGGTTTAGGGCTATGTCAAGTAGAACGGATGTAAACTAATGCTCCAGCCCGGAAAGAGACCACTTCCCGTGGGAAACTGGAGGCAGCTAGCTAAATATCTAGCAACTGTTACCTATTAGGATAGGAGTATATTAATAATAAAATAATCCAAAGGTTTCTAAGATTTGCTTAGTTATAACCATTCGAGACTCAGGGATTAGATTACTTACATAATCTATGCTAGACACAATCTCCCCAGGCTGCATGATTAAAAGGAAATCATGTTCCACTTATACCAGCTGGTCCATTGTGTTGTCACGTTAGGCTTATTTACCAATATACTCATTTGAGCTTGCTGTGTTCCTGCTTGGAATTGATTGGTTATATGAGATTTCTTATAGCATCTTATAGCCATTAGAAGTAATAATTGTCTAGCAGATTTCTTCTGGCAAGTGCAGGGTTTGTTCCGAGATAATGTAGTATTGTTTCCTCGTATTCTTCATCCTTGCGAATCTGCAGAAATCGTTATACAGCGTTCCAAATTTTCTTGCCTATTTGCCTATTAGACAAAGCCCAGTTACCAACCCGATTATTTTACTTATCACTTTTTGTTTAGGGATTTAGTCCTTCTTTGGTTTAGTGCAGGTCACATGGCTTTCGATCTCTTGCATTTATTCGATTCTGCCTATCTGCGAGTTGTATCTTTTATTGCAATCGTCATCAGTCGCGATTTTATTGTTTTATTCTGATCTAGTGCCATTGGCATACCCGCCCGTTTTCTTGCATCAATTCAATGCAAGGAATTTCGCGGGGACACATCAAATATTCATGCAAGTAGTGTGTCTTCTGAATTAACTCTAACCATTCAATACAATAGATCTCTTCAGTAAGGATTGAACAAGAGGAAACAAATTGGCATAATGTTTATATACGGAACATGTTCAAAAACCTATTAACAAACATGACAACGATTCTATATCGAAAAATATATATATAATAAAAGCCACATTAGCGCTTCGGGATCAGGATTATGTTTTATTTTATTACCTCTACATTTCTTAGACTATAAGTCAATGCCGCACCTATATCAAGAGTATGCAAATGATATATCGGTACATGCAATACAAGTACCAAAACATCGCATGATGTACACCCAGGGTTATTTTATACGCATTTGCGTGTACATGAAATGCCATATATATTAACGAAAAACCCATACGAAATATATATATATATATATATATATATATATATATATATGCCAGGTTTGTATACAAATTGCTATGAACCCGCATCCGTTTACTGCGACTCCGGATTGAGCGACCAACCACTTTGTAAGACGTATTTTATCGAGAAATCGTTTGGTTACAACGAATAACAGTTGTTGTTTTACAAAAACAGGAACATTTAATACGTTTCTTGTGGGCATTGCGTATGTGAAAATGAGTTCCGCAAAAAAATGTTTCGCAATTAAAGAAAAAAAGTGTGATAATGAAACGTTTGGAAGCTGGTGAAAGTAATGCCAATTTTGCAAAGGAATTCGTTGTAAGTCATTCAACGATATCTACAATCAAGAAAAATAAACACATGATAGAATCCCTATTTAATGCAATACTGAAGAGTCGATGTCTGTCAAACAGAGTGATTTGAGGGAATGGCAAGCGAAAGTTTAGGCCTGTGCAAAGTGATGATGTTTTTTTTAAAGCAGACGAGGCAGGTAATTAACACCAGGTAACATTACAATTTAAGGGTGAAAAATGCCTAGGAGGAAAGCTGCCCAAAGAGAGTAACACGGTAAAAAAAGCTATTGATAATCGGTAAGGCCCAGGTTTAAATACTCGAAACATTCATACGAACCATGAAACAGATAGGGACACTACGTCTACGAATAAGAATTTAATCTACGCCGCCTTAATTCCGTATTATAAGTACAAACTTAAACCTACTACTTATGACATCCACATAAATGCCCAATTCTCCCGAAACTTATGAAATCAATGGTAGCAACTATCAATTTAATGTATATACAACACGTCTTATAATAAGGTATTAACTGTTTGGGTTGCACTCGGGCACTCCGAGTACTTCGGATGGAATTAATCATAACCTACAAACCCCATGTTTTAGAAAGAACTTTAGACTAGAACTTCAAATATGGAATTATGTATTCATTGACGGTATGGAAAAAAGCACAACACACAATCTGCATGAACCAAAGACGGAGCTTTAACAAATAGTGTTATTATTGCCGAAACCCTAAAAGTATAAATTCATACAGATATTTCGCACTTGGAATGTCATAACTGTGAAGAAGTTAAAGCAGTCCGATAAACATACAAAGACTAATTCTATTCTTGAGTATGTCCTCTGACATTGGTATTGAAGTTTCATATTTGTGATTTGGTTTTAATATCTTGGGCAGACAATTGCCTAACGTCCATCTCTAATAGTAACGGCCTCCACCTACTGCTGCTTGTCATCTACTATAAGTCTTGACTAATTGATTGAACACTTGAAACGAGTCAGAGATCAACTCACGGGTACTAGTCTAATACAGAGTAGCCTCTTCTACTAACTTCCAACAATTGATTGAATTACAATAGTTCCTTAAACAAATTATTTATGTACTTTATAAACATGATCGTTCATGAACAAGTTCTCTACAATATACACTGTGTACCTAATCTGTCGCTTATTTGTAACTCCAAAACAGTTAATGGGTTTAGAGCAGTTACTTCTATTTGTATTTTTAGAAGTCTAGGGACAAAAACTCTTTTGAAGCCTGATATACAAACACTTCCGTCTGTGCGATAGATTCGTATGGGAATGGATGTTAACGTATGTATGTATTTCTCGGTCTTACTTAATTTCTGCTTAACGCTCGTATTCTTTTTACGTATTTCTTTCTTTTTATATATTTCGATAGTTCACATAATACGCAAAAATACTAGTGTAACTGGACCTTATAGAAAATGAAAATGACAACCTTCAAAAGTAATGCAACATCCAAAAAAATATTAATGTATGTCAATTACACATCCGCAGCACAGAAAATGCTCCGAAAATACCAACGCTTTTGACTGGATTAGGACGTAGGCTTATTTTCGCGAAATATTGAGGTTGACCACAAATTAGAGAACACAACAAGTGCAACAACAAACCCATCAACAGGGGGACAAAAAAATACTTTTTTAGGATGTACTGCTTCTCTGTGTAAATTGTTATCGTCCAAGCACATAATGATGGAAATTGTGTCGAAATCTCTTTTGTTGAGGCATTGATTCTCTGAACGAAATTCCTCAGTTGTCGCTTGAATAGAAAGTAGTTTGCAATCCACAAAACTATTTCATGCTTGGTGTATACTTTCTTGAAATTTTCACATACGAGCTACATAAAAAACGCAGGCAGTCTTAGCAGATAAATTTGACCTTTGATATCTTTCATCTATATAAATAAAAATGAATCGCAGAAATGTATGTAGCTCCATAACTTCAGAACTCCTGCACCAAATTGGATAATTATTTTTTATTTATCAGCTTTATCCATAAATCAGCCAGTGTTTATGGGAAGCAAGTATACAAAATTATAGAAAAAAGGTTCGATATTGTTTAGCGCTTGACGAAACCGTAGCACCTTCGATAGTGTGGCCCGAAAAAATATTGTATATAATATTAGAATGGATTACAATATTAATGGTCGAATTATTTAATTGTATGTGTTTCATTTCATTATATTGTCGTATTCTAAATAGAAGATTTCGTCTCAGTTTTTGTCATTAAGTAAGTAAAGCGTAACATTTCCGGTATTTTTTTTAAACACTTTCGATACCTTAGATTTGAATTTACCGGAAGTGTTACATTTCCTTAGTCCTCGACTGTAACCCACCAGTGTACAGCTGAGGTGAACATATTAAATTCAATAGTTAAAAAAATACTTTCAGGAATTTCGAAACTAATCACGAAAAAAACAATTTGGTGGCACGATGTTCGGCGGGATAGCAGGTATTATTATGGAAAATAAAGTATTTCATCTAAACATACTCGAAATCTTTTATATGTTTATACTCAATCCTATCTATTCTATGTAGTATTTGTCGGATTATGAAACATATACATGAACGTAATACAGCATCGCGTCAGGAAATTCTAAGGCCTACGCGTACGGTGTGGGGGCACAGTATTTTAGTAATTAATAAAACATTCAATTTCATCATTAAATTTGTTGTAAATTAACTTTGTGTGGAGGCTCATCGCTTCAAATACAATATTTTTTCTTTATTTTACTCTACATTTCATTATATGTTGTTATTAATTATGAATTATACTGTTAACATGTTACACTCTTGCCAACGTCATGTGACGGCCACCATTTTAGCAACAAAGTCAAACCAACCTCTAGAAAATGTCAGCTTTTTCAAGTAATATTAAGTGACACACCTTTTTCCCAGGGAATCTCCAATTGGTTCATGATGATCATGCGTAGCCATTTTAAGTTTGCACAATGAGCGGCGTCATAGAACTGTATTGCACACAATCATCGAAAACCGTTATTTTATGCACTACACCGAATGCTAGAAATGCAGAATACTCGTATGGCGATAAATATATTTTCATTACGTTCCTCTTTTACACAAGCAAGTAAATTGCAGCGAGAAAGGGAATTTAATAAATAGATTTTATAAGTTTGGTTTAGCATATTGTGAAGACAGTCAAGATTATAAAATCAAGTTTTAATCGAATTGAAATTCGTTTGTGCTACATTCTCATAATGGACACCGTATGTATGTATTTGTTATTCTATTTAATTTGTAGTGTCTATTGTGTTAACAATCTTTGTTCTCAGACTGTTTTTCATAGATTCCCTTAATTCGTAATCGATTTATCGTTACATTATTAAGTAAAATTTATTCAATTGTTACGTTACTCCTCGTCTTTGATTTGATACTGTGCACTGTGGAGGCCAATTCATACTTGCGGTTATTGAGAGCGTTTCCCGATCAACGTCTTTGATGGTTTAGTGGTTACAGTTGCAAGGTCAAATAAAAGAATTCTTTGCACACTAAGTGCTATATAGTTTAGGCGTTTCAACCGGGTAAAATGGCTGCATACTTATTTCCGTTCCTCCGCTGGACTTATTTCTCAAACAAGTTGCAGCCAGCACAGTCCTTCAATTCAAAACTCTATGACTGGCAATTCAATACACAGCTCAAGTGGGTGCCGGGACACCTGCTACCTATGACATCTCAATTTACACACACGAATCATGCACAAACATCACCGGAAAATTGTCCGTGTACTCAACAACCCAAATCAATAAGCACTCTACATTTAACACTGATGCCCTATATATACTCGAAACATTCATACGAACCATGAACAAGATTGGGACACTAGTATCGTCTACGAATAAGAATTTAATCTACGCCGACATGATTCCGTATTATAAGTATAAAATTAAACCTACTACTTATGGCCCAATTCTCTCGAAACTTATGAAATCAATGGTAGCAACTATCATTTTAATATATATCTACAACACGTCTTATAATGAAGTATTAACTGTTTGGGTTGCACGGAGTGCCCGAGTACTTCGGATGGAATTAATCATGACCTATATAACCGTATAAGTTCATGCAGATATTTCGCACTTGGAATGTCATAACTGTGAAGAAGTTAAAGCAGTCCGATAAACATACAAAGATTAATTCTATTCTTGAGTATGTCCTCTGACATTGGTATCGAAGTTTCATATTTATGATAGGATTTAATATCTTGGGCAGACAATTGCCTAACGTCCATATTCAATAGTAACGGCCTCCACCTACTGCTGCCTGTCATCTACTATAAGTCTTGACTAATTGATTGAACACTTGAAACGAGTCAGAAATCAACTGACTGGTACTAGGCTAATACAGAGAAGCCTCTTCTACTAATTGATTTCCAACAATAGATTAAATTACAGTTCCTTAAACAAATTATTTATGTACTTTATAATCATGATCGTTCATGAACAAGTTCTCTATAATATACACTGTGTACCTAATCTTTCGCTTACTTGTATCTCCAAAACAGTTAAAGGGTTTAGAGCAGTTACTTATTTTTTTATTTCTAGAAGTCTATTTCAAAAATGTAAATTAGTCTGTCTTCCAAGGATACTTTTGAAGCTTGACATACGATTATGACGTAGGCTTATTTTTCACGAATTGGAGAACACAAGTCCAACAAACTAATTAACAAATTAGGTTGGAAAAGAAAACCAAATACTGTTTTTAGGATGAACTCTAGACGGCGATCTGCTTCTCTGTGTAGATTGTTGTTGTAGAAGCACATAAGGGTGGAAATTCTATCTATATCTTACTTGTTAAGGCATTGATTCTCTGAAAAAATTACGAGGACAGTCCGTAATGATAACTGGATTGGACTTGATAAAGGCTTGATTGGCCAAATTGCGCGCTGCAATTTTGAGGGCAAAGGACTTTGTCTACCGTGGCTCCCAAGTAAACTGTACGAATACCACTAGTACCATGACCACGCAAAGTGGTCAAGAGCATGACAGCGTATATAGAGACGAGCTGTACAGCATTATTTATTTAAAAGGGTTTTGTTAAAAGAAGAAAATATCTGGTATAGAAAAACTCCGCAGAGGAATTCCGAGAAAAATGCACTCAAATCCGTTCCTTAGATTCGGAAATATCGGGTCAGATACATATATACATCGAATATGATTTCCCTTTTACAAATATAAGTGATTGATCATTCCATTCCTGGTGTACACCGTAGAGGAATCGACAATCTCAAAAGCGGATGAAGAGTTTTTGATTACGTTGATGGCATCTGGATGAGCAGATTCAGACATTAACTGTAGTGTTCTACAGTGGCCATTGTATCTGAGTCTTATACGAGAAATAATGCAGAATATACTTTTTTTCACCTTCGTTGTTAGTAGTTTGCTCTGGTGATTAGTCATTTGCATCTTTTACTGGTTATTTACCCTGATCGGTGCCCTCGTCTGGTTGCAAACTCACATACCTGAGTATGTGCGGGTATCATGAAAATAAAAGAATTATCTGGTTGGTAAGTATGTGACTAGACGCGTTGCTTGAAGACGCACATGATTGAATAAATGATTTCACGCATAAAAAGAGTATTTTAACGTATTTTCTAAATGTTTTAAATATTTATTTATCCCCTTGTAAACAATACCTTCCTAATTTTTCTTAACACGAAAATGTTATATCTTCAATTTAGTTTTCAAAATTTGAACATTTATTGTATGCATAATGAAGTATAAATAAACTTATGTACATATGTGAGATAAAATGCATTATTTTAATAAAAGAATTATAAAAATACAAATCAGACAGGGAAAATAATTATACCAGAAATATAATATATAACTATATAACTATGTATATATTATCAGCACTTTACAAGCATACCTCATCCGCTGTATGTGTATGTTCAACAGTATTTATTATTTAAAAGGAGTAATTAGAAAAGATATGCAAGTTTGTATTACTCTCAAACAGTGTTTTCAGAAAAACACTTGCTACCCAACGAGCAAGTGATTATACTTGGACTCATGTGCATACACTTTTTTCGTATTGTGGAACAACATTTTCTATGTGATCTATGGAGCAAGTGTTTTGTAGCTTACAATTAATCTGAAGAAAATGCTCCACTTATGATATGAAGAATTTTCAAAGCAAAACATATGAAACTTATTTCATATATTACCTTAAATAAGTTAATTCAATTTGGTGGTCATTGCTTACAAATATCTTACATCAATAATTAAATTACAATTAAAAACTTTGATTTTCTCTTATACTCTCTTATACAGATACTTCTTTTGTGTATTTAGAACGATCATTTAAATCGAGAAGGAGTTTATCCGGTCGTCGTAATGTCCGGGTTGCGTCAACAGGTTGCTTTGCTCCAATCGATGTAGATGATATATTACTTTGACTTCCGTTAGTACTCAATTGGTGAACGACTTTTGGAGAAACGCAACCTATTAAGATACTCGTGGATGAAGACGTTGATGGTTCGTCTGTTAAATTTTTAGAAAACGTCTTTTCATCGAAATCGTTTGGATTTTCATTACTATCGTCATCAGTTGTATAAAATGTTATATCATCGGTGGAATGAATTTTCTTTTTTGCCGGACTTACGTCTTCTGCATTACTTGCTATACCTGCATAAACTCCTATTGTACTGGTTGTACTGCCAAAACTTCCAGTAATTGCTGATAATGCTTCACATGCTGATCTATCTAATAATTCGTTGCTTTGATGCATTACCATTCTACTTTTTCCTCTAACTGATGACAAATAAGATAGTTTTTTTAAACTACTACTTAATTTATTTCTACAACTAGTACAAACTAAAAAATGTTCACTACTTTTATGATTATCACAATGAATAGCTTTTAGGTCATATTTGTCATCAAACTTTTTTCTTAATGCTTTTCCTGTTGCCACTGATTTTGCTACTCCTATATTGGAAGAACTGTAATACTTTGATGATTTAACTTTCGTTTTCGAGTTACGCCTACCACCACGAGATGTTAACATTATTGTATTTGTTGCAACCGTTTTAGTCATCGGCAAATTCTTTATTCGTTCGCCTGCTTCACAAATACAATCCAGATCCGCTGTATGTGAACACATACAATCTAATTTAATATTAGAGAAGTTAATGCTTCCATCCGGATGGGGTGAGCCCAGTTGTTGGCATGATAACAGTGTTTTAGTGACCTTATCTTTTTGTTTGCAATTATCGCACGTTATATTTGTTTTTACTGGCATCGCATCTCTCATAAAATCTTCTCCCGTCATAGATGTGTTTACAGATTTTTCGACAACAGATATTAAACTAATCATTTTAGGTTCAATGTTCGTTGTTGTTATTGGAAGTAGTGTTGGATAGTTGTTGTTTTGTTGATACTTTTGAATATCACTATTCGTGGAAAACATTTGAATATTGCATGTTGCAGTTTGCTGTTGAGATTTTGATGTGGTTTGTAACTGACTACTAGAAGATGTCTTCAGACCGTCGAGTAAGTGAGATATTGTCATCACAGCTACCCCTTTCGGTGGGGCCATTTCTTGAATACGCTGTAACTGCACACTTAACAAACGAACTTCTTCAAGAGCTTCTTGATCAGACAGTTTAGTTTCTGTAATATGAAAAATAACTTTAACACAATTCATTCAAAAGGTAGACTTTTTCAAACACAAAGTTATAAATATTTTTTTTAGTTTATTTATTCGTATTTATGTAACCTATTTATCTAACCATCTGATATATATTGGAGTCTTCCTAAAGTTATTTCCTTAATAGTGCATCATGGCCCTCTAGTACTTAATACAGCACATTCGCTTTTGAATAGAATGATGTTTTGGTAGTTTCCAAAAAGATTTTGTAAGACTCGATATATACATAGAATATTGGTACATAGAAAGTTGGTCAAAATTACGTGGTATGAGAGAAAAAACCAGCAAACAAACCAGTAGCATAGAGTCAAAGGACCACCAATTCACAATCAAGTAAGTTTATAAATTCCAGTTGTGTTTAATACACAGTATCTATTTTGCTCTGATAGATAGAAAATGACACAGGCGACATTAGTGCCATTTATATCAATTGGTACTCTATTAATGAATAGGATTTAAGTCGCGATTTAAGATTTATTCCCAATTTCTACCGTATCTATTTTGATTCTTCAAATAAGTATCCATATTTCGGGCAATTTTTCATTGCTACCTTGGAAGTCTGAATTTATGAATAATTCCCAAAGTATACTGTATCTAGTGTTTTAATTTCAAAAAATGCTTATTTCTACTTTGAAAGTCCGGAGTCTGCAAATTGTTTGGTGTTGTCTCAATCGAAGCATGAACTGTGCTCAGATTAGCACGTAGGAATACAAACACTATATATAATATAAGGTATGTATAAACAAATTATTTATATAGTATTATAAATGAATAATTTTGAAAGTGTGTGTGTAAGTGTAAATTATGTAGTGAAAGTAAGTAAATCGGGATTTTAGTGGCAACAAAAGAATTTCTTACCCAATTGCGCAGTTGAAGTGGTTGCCGAACTTGGATTTGCGAATGTTCGAACTTGTGGTCGAAAATTAAACTTTGCTCCAGAAGATTTCGCACCCATCCCTATAGACTCTTGGTGGGCTTTTCCACTTCTTAATACAATATATACCTAAAATGCATATAATAATCAACATTATAATTTATATCGCGTTTATAGATGTTAATAGTGTTAGTTTACATTGATTACTACAACAAAAAAAACCTTGATTTTATTGCCGTATGGCTAGTTATGACACATAACGCTAGAACTGGAATAATTTCAGTCGGGCAAATAATGAATTCCTTAAATTTATGTGGTATGTCAAAATCATGCGATAATTCCTTTCATAAAATTTTCCGCAACTTTTTTAATTTCATACGTAACGCCTTCATTTACTACAAGCATACAACCAAAAAAACATTAATTATTAATTCTCCCCCATGACAGCTGATATCTAATTTTAGTAATATAACTTTTCCCGATGTCGTTTGAAATGTTTAATAAAGAAAAAAAAAATCAAATTGATTGATATATTTATACATATTTTATACATTTTTCATTAAATGAGATTATTTAAATTTTTGCCAACATCAACTAGATCATACTTTTTATGGCAGAGCATTCTAACAAATATTCAGCCGTGTTTATATTTGAGTGACATAATATTATGGACTTAATCCACATAAGGGTTTTCATACATATACAATAATAAATATTTTTACTTACTTTGCTTCCAAAAATTAGTCCTAAAAGTAATGTTACTGTTAACTGGGTATGGCAAAAGAATATTATGTACAACAAGTCAGGATTTGCCGGGGATTGTAAGAATAACCTGAAATGCAAGAAGAGGAATGAAATATATTCTCTGGTAAAACTTGATAAGGAGGATTTTTTATTTTTATATAATGTATATATATATATTCTTTATATATTCGTTTACTTACATTGATACGTTTAAGAAACATGTTAACAAAAATTCATTGTAAATTGCCATTGATATAAAGCGACTTTCATTGAACTCGGATGGTGCTTTCCTAACCATTATACACAATCGGACTCCCCAGGCGAGAAAAAGTACTTCCACTGTAATATACAAATTGTATACAATATATACATAAAGGTTAATAAAGTATGATTGTTCATGATTGCGACGAGATTGACACATTTGACAAAAGATGAATGTATACATATATATGTCTATTTGGATGATAATGCAATATCTCTGTATACAGACATTCTCTGCTCATTTATTTCTGCAGCAAATATAAAAATGGTGTCCATATCGCATTTCCGCTTCTCACAGTTAAGAACATATATGTATACACATGCAATACATAATTGCATTTAAGATATATATACATATACATTGTGTGTATATGTAAATAAGTGTGTTACGTACAAATAACTTACTTGACGTAAAAGTATAATCCCACCAATCAGTTTTGCATAGGAAAGCTTTTAAGTCATCCGCTGTTCTGCCTACTACTACATCTGGGGGTGAAACTAGTGTTCGTACCAGCAGAAATGTACCAATTACTCCACAAATTACTCCTAGTCGCTTCAATAAAGCCGCATCTGTAATTTTAACTGCTTTGGCAGATCTGACACGAAATATTACGGAAATGCTAAAAGAATAAATATTTGGATTAATTCTTAGATAGTTTTATTTTATATAAAATATCAGGAAATATATATCCCCGAATCCCCAAATAATAAGAAAAGCATTATTTGCTACTTTGGCAGATCTGATACGAAATATTACGGAAATGCTAAGAGAATAAATATTTAAAATAATTTTTTAGATAGTTTTACTGAACTTTTTTAAAACAGAATCATAACGCTACTACATTTGAATAAAAATCGTACGTCTTCTTCAAATAACTTCGTTTGGTAAAATATACCCTTACTTGTTTATTGTTACTACCATTCGCATTAATTAGTCATCTGAACTTTTATTATTATTAAGAGTACTACATGCATTTGCAAAAACGTCTCAAAATAAATACGAAATAAATAAAATGTTTCGAAAATGATGTCTCTGGAAACGCTATTTTAGGGACAGTGATTCCTGAACAGATTTTGAATTGAGCCCCAGTTTTTCTTCGCAACATTAATTTCTGAAACATTGTCAAAAACTGCTTTCCTTAAGATTGCCTTCTTTTGAAGTAGTTAGTTATTCACGTATCCGTTATTCACGTATCCGTTCGGAGTAGATTTGGGTTTGGAAAAATGGATTGGTGCGTTGCTCCCTCTTTTTGCAGGTCTGTGTTCAAATCTGGCTGAAGCATTTCTTTGTTTTTCTTTTTTATACGCAATACCACTTTTTTGTTTTGTTTTGCGTGAAGATACATTACATATTCTGTTTACCGAAGTATTATATTTGCAATGTGTATAATACAACTAGCAGACTCGGCGAACTTATTCTCGCTCCAATTTATCGTCTTCAGATAGACTCTATGTTCATAATAATTTGAATGGAATCGAAATCAGTAGAGAGCGATGTTTTTTTATTTCTTTTTCTGTGGTCCAAAAACTCGCCTGGTGACGCTTGGGCATATCTCCTGATGAGTTAGAGTCGATGGCGGAGGTCCTCGCGGCACCTTTAGTGGAGCATGAGGATCAGAAGAAGATGGTGATGAGAAACAAACAACTAAAAATAGGGAAATTAGAGATTAATCCCACAGACTTCCAGCGAATGGCCTTGAAATTTATTGAGTGTCATTTCAAAAGCCAATCGAAAAGGGAACTGAATCCTTTGAATCGGATAAGGACTTCTTTTCTTTTGAATTTGCTTTTGATGATCGTCGCTTGAATAGCATTGTTCATTAGTTTCTTGACGGACAGCGGCGTACCCTTGCTCAATTGGATACACTTCCGCAAAAGGATTATGATTGATCCCGCCTTCAGCTGTAAATTATGCGGCGAAATTCCTGCCACATCAATCAAATTCAAAAATTCCATCGGAATTTAATGAGAACTTCAGCGATTTGACTTTGAATAAATAATACCGACGTCCTTATTCGTCGCTTATCGATTGAAACTTGCATTCGATTGAAACAATGCATTGCAATGCTTGCATACGACAGATAATGAACCTATATAAATGCAGCCAATATCTCAGTAGGCGATTGCGGAATGGTATTCGAAAGCAGACCGATTTAAGTCTACATTTACGACTGGTGTACTTCTTGTAACATTTTGTCGAATTTCAGGAGGTGATTGAGCAGCGCGAACCTGAGCAATATGGACACGTCTCTATTCATTGTTTTGCACGCTCCGCTGCGTTTGATAATCACGGACATTCTGACTAATAATTGCACGACCTATACGTCGCCTAAGAAGAGGCATTAGCCAAAAAATAAGTCTCCCAAAAGATAATTATCTTATAAAAATTTACCAAATGAATGTTTCGCAACAAATGACCGCAATCAAATTGGATAACATCACTCTTTGCACGCAATCTCAATATCTGTTCTTTGTTGAATTAATAAATAACGCATTGAATTTTGCGACGTGTGTTCCCAAAATATTCTTTCGGAAGAACCTTCTCTTTGAGACAAATCGGCCCAACTGTTCTCAATTGATGAATTATTATACATTTTTCACACCATTTTTATATACATATCTTGTCGTAGAAACAAAATATACATTGTGGAAGCGTCGCATAACATTCTTCCCGTCTTACGACAAGCATGTGAAAAAATATCATTTCAATTTTGGCAGTATTGATGGAATATTTAAAAAATTTAATTTTTTGATTTTATAAAAGTTATATTAATTTTTATTTCAAATTCAATAGAAAGAAATAAAATAATCTTATGGGTCCATGTCGATCCCATTCAGGTATTTCGCATTACCATAAATGCTCATGCATTTTTTTATCACTCAGAAATTAATTTTCTTATTTATTATATAATATCTATCTATATCATCTTATTATTATTATCATTATTCTTCCTAACATGTTTAGAGTATGTTAAATATAAATATAAAGAGCCTAGCTGGCCTAATTTAATTAAATTTAAAATTTAAATTTGAGATCGCTCATTATTTCAATATCTCTAGTTTTAAGTATTAAGTTTAAGTCTTTTGGGTAATTTTGTGTATATTTTGCGCATTTTAAAATATGTGTTCTAGGTTTAGTGTAACATTGCAGGTTGCATAAAAACAGCAGTTGATTGTTGAGAAGATGTTCGTGGGTGATTGAAGTCTGAGATGTTTACACCTCTGGGGGACAAAATATGTTATTTTTGATTTAAGAAGAATTGAATATGACGGATGGTATTGGCTCAAATCGTTTAACTGTATCTGTCTAAGAGACTGCAATCGTTAATAGAGACAATGATATCTCAGAAATGTATGTTTTCTTATTTTAGTTTTGTTATATAATTTCAATACCTTTTTTGAAATTAATAACTTTATCACTGCAAAATCGAAATTATTTTGGAAAAATATAATTAATCAACTTACCGCCATGTCTTTAGCATTAATGCACCATATGTCAAAGAAAAACCTATTTCTCTGAGCCAAATTTTTGCTGTGCATGTATATAAGGATGGGTTAGGGTACATAACGATGGTCTGTTGAAAAAAATAAATATTTATATTTTATCAGAGACAATCAATAACATATGACCAAATATAAGAAATGAAGCTATCAAATAATAATAGAAATACTATAGCTTACTGTAAAATAGATAAAAAATGCACCCATAGCTATAACCCGCAGCAGTGCAGGACTTGCCGCACGCACAACCTAAAATAAAGAAGTTACAAAAAAATTCATTTTTAATTCATATTTTTATTTCACTTTATTTTATTATCATGGACTATCATGTTTTAGTTAGTTATATTATCAAAAATTCCCTCCTATGTCCCTTTGAAATATTATCTCACAATAACGATACAACAGAAATATTTGATATGTTTACTGATGATATAATATTTAATTTCTGGATTATATCATATAAATCATTTTAAAATGTTCTCCCCTCACACAATAACGATATGTCTAATTATTTTATAATGTAAATAATTCAGAATGTTGTATTGGACGAATCCCGGCACTTCGCATTTAGAATTATTTTGTGTTAATAAAATAATTTTCGTTTTAAGTTCTTGCACATTTCCATCAATAGGAACGCGTTTGTGCTTAAAAACGGTCATTAATTCGGAAAATTATTTTTTTCAGACTGACCTTCCCCCCAAACATTCCGAATTAACGAACTTTTGATGGACTTAGATCAATACGTATATATTCTTATATTCCTGCCATAAGACAGGACCGAAAAAACATCTGAGATAGTGAACTACCTCTAATTTTGACAACCATTTTCTATATCGTTTAGTATAAAATAAATCGCAAAGCGTAAATAACAGTCAACAATTCATGAGTAACTGTCAAAAAGCCTCTCAAATTCGTCGATAGGCTAGGAATCAATCTGCTGTGAAGTTGGCCATCTCTATAATACTTCATTTCTAGTTTTTTATATAGTTTTCTCAAACTAAGCAGACCAATCACAGAATGCTATCCTCATAAACATAATTAATTTAAAATTGTGATTTAGTGAAACTACTGCTACAAGCATATCGAATTCTGCACAAACAGTGGAAAAAATTCACCACCATTTCTATCGCCAATTGCCTTCGCGTATCATATATTTCCTTCTGTTGTTAGGTGTTCAACAGTGGTAGAATTATTCGAACAATGGTTTAATGCGGTATTCACGTTCACGCTGGCAGAGTTCCATCATGGGAAGTGTATTATTGTGCGGGTGTTAGGGTTTCAATTGAACGATCAACAAATTTGGCAACAGCTCAGGATATTATTTCGGAAACTGCAAACACTATTATTGCTTTACTAAAATTTGTTAGAAGCTAGGCCCTGGTCCTCTACGTGCAGTAGGCCACACATATTATTATATATTAAAATTTGTGATGGAAATTTTCCAATGCTCTCATGACACGGATAATTTTTTATTCAAATGTGTACAATATTGTAAGTCCCTACTAAATTACCATGCGAAAATAAAAACCACGCTAAATTGGTTAATATAATAAAACAAAACATTCGAATTGCATGAAATTATAATGTAAAATTTTTAATAAAAAAGAAGGTCAATTGAAGTTCTATGGATAGAATTTAGTAACTACCTTAACTTGCTGATATCGAAATGTGAACCACGCAGCTGGTGGTAACAATCCAATAATTGTACATGCCAAAACCAGGATGCTGGTACGCATTGGCCAGTTGAGAGCTGCAATACATGGTGAACTATCCTCACAAGATTCACAACCTTCAGCACACGACAAACACTCATATTCTTGAACAATATTATACGTTGAATTTTTACCCTGAAGCGAGACAAAATTATCAAATGTATTTCTGATGTTCATAATTTCATATTAATTTTTTAATGTTTTTATGGTCTTACCAACATTAGCTTTTCGTATTCTTCTTCTAAAACACTGCCATTAAAGAATTTGTGCAATGACAGGGTATCTGGAAAATAAAACCCTTTACGACAGACACATTTGTAAGATCCACGTCTAAAACCCAGTCCTTTTAGGGCTTCGCACTATTGTCAAATAAAATAAGAATAAATTAAATGGTCCTAGCAGCAATGAGTGCATAAATAATTTATAATCAATGCAGTGATCCAATCATGGATGTATGTACATATGTGTATACCTATTATTTCTACATATCTTACTTATTAATGAATATGATATATGCATAGATTATTCGTAACTTTACTTAACCTTACCATTGTCGTCCTTTGTTTGCATTTATCAGTTCCAGCAAATATGTTTAGCGGTTGAGTTGCACCAGGTGTATTCCTTTGCGGGCACTGATCTATATCCACCCTTCGAAGGTCAATATCAATGCCCGAAGTACCCCTAATTAGGGGAAAATATAATTTAAGAACAAAGAAATATTTTGTCTTAATTATTTCACGTTTTGTATACCAATCGAATATAATTAGCCTAATTTCCTCAAAACTGCTCAAGGCATAGGTATAATAATTTAAATATGCACTGTAATCAGTTTGTGTTTTTGATGTATATTTAATGTTTTGATTGATGAAAGACGGCGGAGAGATTTATATGGTACCCACAATATCCAAGTCCTGTTTGCACATTGGATTTTTAAACATCATTCATTACGTTTATATTTTCATGTATACACAACATAGTTATAAGACTTCGCGTTTCTCATCACGAGAATATGTGAATATTATACAAAAAAATTTATATAAATAAAAATGAGTTGAAATTAATTATTTAAAAGTAAGTATTAGTTAAAGGTGTTTCATGTGTTTTGATGAGTTTTTATAGGTTGATTGTTTTTTTTATAACATTTTTTTTTTATTCACAGTGACAATAATAAATCGTTAAAAGTGTGTGGAATAAAACATGAATTGCCGTCTTATTCGCATGGGCAATTATACCTTGCGTACTCGAGAGTTTTCAATGCATTGATGCTATTTGTTTTTGCTCGAGAAGGAAAAACGAAAAATATTGTACAAGACATTCTAACAAAACTTCGTACTCACACTACATAATACGTATACCTAAAGTCATAGACGCATTTAAAAGAAAATAAAACAATATTATATATTAAAAACGAATTAAGGCCTGGTAAATGCGGGGATCAAACTTGGCTCATTCTGTGCAGGAGTCGACGCACTAACCCGCTACCCCGACAACCAACATTTAGCTTTTAGTCGATCAAAAAAAATTTTTTTTTCGGATGACATACAAAAATAAATATTTTGAGATTCTATGCTTATAATCTTAACTAGCATTTTGTTCATCAAGAAAAATCAGTAGGCGAAGACTTTCTAAAGAAGTTCACTGTCGTTTAAGATACAAATACGGGACTCAAAACTATTGAGTAGATACATTCTGTAATGAAGGGTTCCTAGATTTGAATTCCAAACTTCCAGAAAATACTGATGATAATAATGTTTAAAGCAGTAAATAGGCTCCACTCACTCTTGGTAGTTATAGGCTACTATAATTAAACGTTTATACACCCCTTTTTGTATCTATTGATACATCTATTGATACATACATGATGATTGGCCTTATTTGACTTTTTTAGGTCAACAAACTCCGGACCCTGCTCATAACTTAAAGGATGTCCTTGCGATTTATTTATCGGCGTTGCAAATACAAGCTACATTGGAAAGTGTTGATCTGTACTTCATCCATTTGCTTTCTAATTTTGGCTGGCATAAAGTATTTCCATTACATTGATGACTTTTACATGCCTTAGCTAGTTTTTGTGCTGGCGTATATCATGGAATAACTGTTTTGACTCCACAAGGTTTGATTGTTCTTTAGAACTTGTGCATTCAAACACTTTTTGTGTATCATTGTGCATGCAACAACAACGATCAATTTGCATTCAGACAACACTGCCCAAAGAAGGTTGCAAGTTGGTTCATGTTCAACTTAAGTATTGAATGACTTCTTCGAACGCCATTCCAACAATGTAGCTGAAATACCAGATAAAGCAAGTGCAGTTTTATTTTGTTATCGAATCGTTGCCAATTTCAATGAACATTAGTATCTAAGTAAAGAATTCCGCCAGTTGTCTCATTATCTGCTTTCATGAGCGCATCGCGAACGTTTCTTTGAACGGTTTCTCTCAATGATTTGGGATCGTATTGTGTTTCGCGTTCAGTGGCAATGTAAGTTACTCTAAGTACCTAAAAAGTTACATAAAAAATGTTGACTGAATATTTCAAATGATAAACAAAATATAGTACAAGTTCGGAAAATTTGACTCTCAGGTAAGTTTACTATACAGAAAAGTTAACCTAATTTAAAAAGTTAACTTTTGGTCAACTTGTTACAGCATGACTCTTTTTTACCTGCATTCGGTTATTTTATACATATATATATTAGATTTACATTTGGTAGATTAAATATTGGAATGACAATGAATTTGATTCATTCCTATAACGACCAATTTCAAGTAGTCAATAAATTGCTGTCGAAAAGAGGTGGCGCCACCGGGGCCTAGCTTCACAACAACCACTCATGTTGTACGTGTTTTTGTTCTCTTACGAATGAAAGGGCCTACAGTTGTATGCACACTCCGAAGGTCCAATTTAAGCTAGCTATTTCTAGACTTTCAAGGTGGGCCCGTGAAAAGTATTTTGGTCGTAAAACGGTGTCCTCAAATTATACATTTTTAAAGAGCCATACAGAAACATAATTGAATTCACAAAATTTTGTTCATACAAAGTCTTTTAAATTCCATCTTTGGATTTAAAAAGATCCCATTCATTAGTCCGTCAGATTTCAATATTTTAAAAAGATAGTTATTAATCTCAAGAAGATGATTGTTATCTAACTGGAATTAAAATAGTATGGAACTAGTGCACATACTTATTGCTTCCAATTATATTCTGATTCTTGTGATGAACTGTCACTATCATTAGAACTAGTTACATTTGATACGTTAGCTACATAAGTTACGTTAGTTACGCGGAACTAATTAAACATTTATTAAACGTGTGGTAGATTAGGTGATTGGGCGTTGCTATTACTAATTGTATTAATCCTTTATTTGGAAAGCTCATTGTGAATTTTTCCGTTTATTTGCAAATCAGCATTTGATGTTCTTAGTCTTATCAGATGCGATATATCTTCCGACGTATGATCATAATATTGGTTCCATAAATCACCCAATGTTGATTTGCAGCATGTTCGCAAAATGAAACAATGTTCGAATTTGTTTAGCAATTGACGGAACCGCGAAATTTTCGAGAGTGTGGTCCCAAAAAAATTTTTTAGATTAGAACGCATTACAATGTTTATGAACAAATTATTATCTGTAATCTGATTACTTTTTGTTGTTTGGTTTTGTTGTGAAGTTTGGTTAAAATCTGTAAGGGTATGTGAATGTTGCGCGTGCGTGAAATCATTTAGGGTTTTTTTTAAGCACATTAACAGTTTTCTTGTTTGTTTGCGTCAGTGAAGGCAGAAATGAAGTATGATAGAGATGCCCGACAAGCGATTCGCAGTTGCTTTATTTTTTATTATGTCAATATGTACATATGTATATGAAAATAAGTTTTTTTTACACTGCTTGCGGATATACCATCATATGGATATCAATATGTACATATGTTTATGAAAATAAGTTTTTTTACACTGCTTGCTGATATAGCATCATATGGATATCATAATAAAATGTATAAATCATCGTATTGACATTGCTGTCATACACAAAAGAATTTGGCTAAACGAATTGACAGATTTCGATAACACTTACAGCACACAAAATGCTGTACATTTTATTAAAACGAATTTTATTCTGATCTTTAAGTGTCAGCATCTATCAAGCCTGACAAATTGGAACAATTATACGATTCCTAACGATATAACTACATTTTGCTTAGAAAGAACAGCCCCTTGGAAATGTGCCCAGCGAAGCGGCTCTGGGTCTGTTTGACTTAAAAAGATTGCTAATTCAAATACGTCTTGCATTCTCTATGACAATAAAAAAGGCGCAAGGACAGCCGTTGGAAATGTGCGGAATTGACTTTAAATATCCATGCCTCTCCCACGGACAATTACTCGTATGTGTATCATGTTCACGTGTAAAAAGTAAAAACATACATAGCTTTAGATAAATACTTCGTTTTGCCCTCGTTCACAGCTAAACCCATTTTGACCGACTGTCTACCTCGAATGTCAATAAACAGTACTAATACCATCAGTACCGATATTAAAAGCAGAATAATTATTGCCAATAGCTGTTACTTTGGACTTGAAAATTAAGTAAGTAGTAAATGGCTCTCTTGAATGACCAAGCTAACACTATATAAGACATGAAAAGCAAGCTGAAAAGCAGATGATGAAGTTCTTTGCCTTTTCGAAAAAATATTCTGTATTCAATCTTTGGTCCTCTTTGAGTTGAGGGTTTTTGGAGAAGACGGTTCGGCCATGGACTGTACGGGCTGTAGAGCGACATGAGCCATACCACGCATACAAGCGGAGAATGACCTGAAATTTGGCGTGCGAAATTGGAGGCAACTGGCTAAAGATCGTGTCAGTTGAAAAGGTTCGTTGTTTGAATCCAGGTCCAACCAGGACTATAGCGTTATGAAAAACAAGAAGAAGACTTTTCTAACAAGTAGGCAACATTTTTTTTTATTAATATGGAGATAATTCTATTAACCTCCCTAATTATAGAGCCAAATTCTACCTCTCTTTCCCCTTACAATAAACGACTATTTTTTATACCGTTTTCTAAAGCCAAATCGACAGAGAACAGCATTTACGTCATTTCGTTAATAACTGTCAAAAATTCATGAATGACTGTCAAAAAGCCTCTGAAATTTATTGATGGGCTAAGGGTCAATAAGCTGTGAAGTTGGTCATCTCTATAATACTTCATTTCTGGTCATGTGCATACTTGAGTAGTCCCGATAATTGTATTTTTTTCAACTATAAAACTTAGTACTCTGAAAAAATATTTGTAAGGTACTTATTCACTTACTTAAAAAAATATGTTCCATTTTCATAGCCGAAGAATGGTACAGTGTAAGTCAGCATCCAAATGTTCCCTCCCCCGCAATCGTAGTATGGTTTCGACCACCTTCCATCTTCGTAGCGCACAAAAAGAGTGTCTTCTTCAATTTTTTCTTCCGTCTTATTGGAGTATAAATGAAATGCTGTAAATACGAAAAATATTATTAAAAGAGAAAGCGTGTTCGATAGCTCATTGAGTAACATACCTTTGTTCTTTACAAATATAAATATTATGTTATGTCACATACGAGCATGCTATATTTGTATACAATATTCTTACGTAAGGACTAAATGAACGATCTTATTACCTTTAATAAACTGATCATTCCTGGCGATAACTTTTTCAGCGTTTTTTCTTGCTAAATAAAACCATTCGGACGTATTTCCAAGATAGTGATATTCTGTTGCCAGATCCTTTGCAAAAAGTGCGCCATGGTTGGGTGGTGGCAATCGATATGCAAATGGACAAAATAAACCCGGCTGTGAAGGGTGTTGATTCCAATCGAAGCAGTTTCCAGCCGCAAAAATATCATCATCAAACTCTACCATAGACAAAACCGAAGCGTGCAGGAGATTAACCGAGGATTGAACTGAACTCGATGCCATTTTAAAAATTCTGAAATAAAGTATGATATGGTAATGATTATATAATATTTGCAGTTGATAATTTAGTATGGTGTCGAGCAAACGATAAGAATCTTAACTTATAGGCATATGGTAGATTGTCTCGAAAACACTTGTATAGTCTGAAGATGCTAGCACAAATTTAATCAGAATGTAGCCAAAATTTAATCAGGGAAGCAAAGTTAAGTTTGTACAAATTTAACTTTACCAATATCTATATATGGAGCAGCTGTGTTCAAATCTAGCACCAAAGTTAAAATTAAATTGTTGGCAAGCAATTTACTTGCATCAAAATTGTATCGACCCAATATAATCATAATGTTAAACGCTTTGTTAGCTTTGAAAATATAAATTGCAAGACCGTTTCTGTAACATCTTCCAACTGTTGATTCCATCTGTATCATCACCAAATCTCTCTGTAATAAAGCTTTATGCTTACATACATGTCACATCAATGCCAAATGTGAACGAAAAAAAACTTTGAAAGATAATATAATAAATATTTCATATTTTGTTTTCCGAAGTATTATATTTCCCATGAATAGAACGGAATTTGTTGTAGAAAAAAATATTCATATGGCAAAATATAGATTCGTACTACAGGCTTTTCTACTATTAAAAATATAAATCAAATGAGTTGTTTTACGAAAGATTTGTAATCAGCCTATTCGAGTAGGGATCATCCTTCATAGTTAAAAAAATCTGTATAATCCAAAACAAGCGTTAACTCGTTGATGCCCAGTGGTTTAAGCATGAAACCACTGAAAATTAGCTTTTTTTGAGTCCATTCAATGAAAAAAAAAACATTTTTAAACATTTGTTAAAAATAAGACAAAAAATAATTCGATCAACAAAGGATTAACCAAAATTGGTTTACTAAAACGCTTTTAACTTGACTGACTTAATAACAAAGGCTATTTGTTTAATATATTGTGAAATATAGTAATATAAAGCGTAGTTTAATATTACTACACCTGTTTAATTTTTGAAAATTAAACATGTGTTTTAATTTTAACAATTTTAAAAAGATACTATTGGAAAACGGAAACATTCTAAGAACTTAGAAACCGTTTGATGGTTATAGAAGTATTAATCATGATTACCTGGTCAACATATTGGCTCTATTTACAGCTACCTCTGCTTCTACTCTGAATCTGTCTTGTGCATAACGGTCAACAACTCCTTCACCCAAATTTAACGATGTACCTGCTTCACAATTTGAGCCTAGTGAGTGTTGGGTTTCTACGATTTGTAAAAATCTTGTAACGACGTCTCTACCACGCATCAGATTTCTACGGTTATTTCGGCTTATTTCATCCCAGTCATATAATTCATCCTCATTTGCAGCGTCCCCTGCTCCATCGAGATATTTGCTCGTTTCCATATTCCTACTCGATTCCTCCAAATTGAAACTATTTTCAATATCATCTGCATTAAAGTTGTCCAACCCAATAATAATATTATCCCTGCCTTCCTCATCTAAACTTCCATCTATATTTATTTCTTCTAAATTTACTTCAGATGAAAGTTCTTCAAGTGACACAGTAGACTTCAGTTTCTCGTTTTCCTTATCAGTAAATGTGAACGCCTTTGACATATTATTACTTACATGTTGATGATTATGCATATCTGTTGTATTTTGTTGATCAGGATGAAAATCATTCATTTTAAGTGCAGTAGTTGATACGATTTTTTTATTGTCATTATGCTTAGCGTTATCATCTATATTTGAAGAATCTATGCCATTACTCTGCGTCTTTATTGACTTTAGGGGTGTAATTATTTTTTCCTCATTAGATGTTGTAGGGATTACAAATGGTATTGCAATATTTTCATTTATATTTAATTTATAAAATTTATTTGAAGACGACAATCGTTCATGTTCTTTTCCATCCGACTGAGAAATGCCTTCTTGACCTAAGGCATTTTTTTCATCATCTTCCAAATTTGTGTGTAACTTCAGATATTCCAAACCTTTGTTAACATTTCGTCTAATATTTTCCATGATTTTTTTTTTGTGGATTTTT
The DNA here is from genome assembly GCA_905231855.2 of Eristalis tenax. Lineage (NCBI taxonomy): Eukaryota > Metazoa > Arthropoda > Insecta > Diptera > Syrphidae > Eristalis > Eristalis tenax. The sequence continues at coordinate 249,480 of HG993127.1, forward strand.
TTCTGTTTTTTTGTTTGCGATACTGTAGCTGTTTGAGGCAATATTGTTGTAGAAGCTTGAGAAGTCAATGAGTCGAAATCCCCCAAAAGTCCGGGATCTTGTTTAAATAATATACCCGTTGTGTTAACGTTTATAAATGAGCCATTGCTGTCTGAGTTTAACCAAAAATCGCTGCCGAACAATTGTCCAACATTATTGCCATTTCCACTCCCAGCAGATAGTGTGTCATTGTCATAACTTTCATAGTCCAGAGTAAGGTTGTCAAATACTTGCAAGCCCCAACGAATATGGTCTTTTTCATTAGAATGCCGAACGCGTGACCTTCCATGGCGAATAATCGGCATATCACCAGGTAAGGATGACACCCTTATTACCGAAAAAGTGATCAGTGTGAAAGATGCAGCCATTAAAACCGCTGAATATCTTTTATTGCCGCCGTAACTGTGAAGCATTGTGCAAATGACTTATTTTTGTATTGTAATTAGTAGGATTTGTAAGATTTTATAATTTGAGCTATGAAGGCATAGTTATATCATTCTTTAATATTTCAAATCAGTAAATATTTAAAATAAAATAACTCAGACTTTCCAAATAGAAATTTGGACTACCATCCCGATCGCATATGTACTACTAACATCAACTGACAAACATCCGTTAAAAATATGGAGTAGAGGTAACATTTCGTTTCGGCTCCCTTCCAAAATTCGTACACGTCCAACTGCATTCGTTTATCTAGGCCCTTTATTGCTTGCAAAGATCTGTTGTCATTACACATTGATTGCCTGAAATGAAAAATCAAGCAAAACCAAATATAATTCCATTACATGACGACACTATCTACGATAATTATTATTACTAGGCTTGCCTGTCGTCGAAATTCAATTATACAATTATATAATATGTAACGTGCGAACAGACTTGAAAATGTTTTTTTTTATGCCAATAGACTACGAAACATTGTAAATATGTTGTTAAATAACTTAATTTTTGGAAATGCGTTTACCAAGGTTCTACTCAACCGTTTGGCAAAAGTGGTGTAAGCACCATGCCATTCGGTTGCGTAGAACGGTATGTCAGCGTACGACAAAAATGAGCATAAACTGATGAACATAAACTGATAAAATAAATCTATTTCTGTTACTATAACTGACGAACAGAGTCCTCGTTGCTTTTCTTACTGTGCGCAATTCGTGAATGTTTGACATTACTGAGTTCAAAAATTCACGAATCAGCCGCAATTTTTGAGGGGCGATGACATGTAAATAACTGTTAAAAATGTGTGAATAATCGTCAACAATTTTATGATTATCCGTCAAATTCGTCGATGGATGGGACCAATCCGCTGGAGTCCGCCATCTCGGTAATACTTCATTCTGGTTTGGCAGTTAGCGCTCGGCTATTTGGCTCGGAGACTGAGTTTATAGGTCTTGAACCGTACCGTAATAAATGTTAATTGGACAGCAGAAACAGCTAAATAACGAATGGGAAACCAACACTAGACCACTGGACAAATGTGGATGGTCTAAGGCAATCCAACTCACTTCAGTAGAACTAAAGAATTCCACTAAAAAATATATACGAAGTAGGACATATTTTAGATTATCTTCAACCATTCTATACAATAGATCGGCGAATATGGTACTAGTTCTACTAGAAAAAAAGCACTAGAAATCTTAAATGAAGCCATCACACTCATCGCTCTATCGTCGAACGTAAATTCAAGCATAGAGTTTTAAATTGGTTTCCTTCCCTGACTTACTAACAATAATAGATTTATCTAATAATATGAAGCCCGTATAATATATATCTTAAATAGATCCTATGTATATACATATTTCATTGTTTTATTTACTTTTTTTCTGCATTTATTTTTGTATTATAATTGTAATATTGTTATGTAAAATAAAGTATTTCATCTACACTTGCTCGAAATAATTGCTTTAATTATATTAAATTCAATCTGATCTATGGAATATAATTCAATTTCGTTTAACACGGCGTTTTTCAGGAACGTAACCCACGTAACGTTAAGTAAGGCTTACCTGTGTATACATATCATTAAATATTGGTAAATACTTATACAGTTAACTTGACAACTTGTATTCTATTATATGAAGTTTGATGCAGGCTTAATATGCGGGCTTAATATTAGTTTGGGGGACAGCGTATGTCACAACATTGCGAATAGTATGAAATTAGATAGAGTTCCATCCTATGTTCTACCATGAGCAAACTCTTTCTCATATTTAGGCTTCTTCCACATTTCCTCAACTCTAAGTCAGCCGAATGACATCGTCGACCTTTTAAACACCGTAATATGTCAAACTTTTCTAGTTCAGTCAGATCGTTTTACAATTTCCTTAGATATTAAACATTATTCCTCCTATTGTTATATAAAAACCTTGAGAATTAGTTGAGAAATAGTTATTGCCATTGATAAGTTAAATTAACTCAGAATATATAATGGTGAATATCACTCAGCCCTCCGTACTACTTAAAACGAACAATTCCACAATGTATTATTAAATTTTAAGAAATGAAAATGTTAGACATTGGTCTTAAACATGGATACTACTCTACATGGTATATTGTTTCCGTTAATTAGTTTCTATAAATACGAATACTTCCCTGCCTTGCCCGGGTTATAAGGGTTTTCCGTTTTTAGACCATATCGCGGAAAAGCGTGTTCACTTTGCTGATGATACTACTACCCTGGTGACAGATATAAGGTCAAGTGTTGCGATACACGGAATAATTGTAAAAAGTGGAGACTTAAAATCAATACTTATAAATGAGGTCTCACACGCTTCCAATATTTGAGCTGTAATGGACACTATTTAGAAGACAAATAGAGTAAATAACTTTGATCACGGAATACTATATACAAATAGCACTACGTTGCGATATTTGGCTTACAATATCCTATAGATGCAACGAGCATATAAATATTCAGAAGAAAAATTCTAGGGTATTTCTCCGGCAAATTTAGATAATATAATAAATTGTTCTCTAATAAAGCCATAAAAACAAGCAACAAAAACAAAATTCCTAGGATTATAAAAATCGAACTAATTTTCAAAAATAAAGATAGAATTATCTTGCGCATAAAACCACTTGTTGGAGTATTAGTTGATTCCGTTAATAACATGCTTAAATTAAAAAAAAAACATGACTAAAAAGATGCATGTAGGTCGGTGTCCGTATCTTTATATGAATAACCATAACATTAAATTTTAGGACGATGCTGATAATTTAGATTTTAGATACATAATATATTAAACAGTTTTAACCCTCATATGCCCTCAAGTTTATTAAAGAAATAAAGGCTTAATTATGCTACATATTGAGATTGAAAATTGAAAATTTGTCCATCCATTTAGCTGTAGCGAGCTAAGTTGAAATTGTACACCTGGAGTGTATACATACAGAAACATATTAATGTTTAAGCTAATTTCATGTAAAACACATTTTTAAATATAAAGCAATAAAACAATTTTTGCTGCAAACATAGATATCTTTAAGTCCATCACAACTACACATTTTAACTTAAATTGTTTTAGATATCTGTAGCACGACTCCACTTTACGATACTTCTGTATGTGCATTTATATCCTCTATCTACATTAAAACTCCTTTATTCTTTGCTTTTGTATGTATGTAGGCAGATGAACAAATCATCAAAATGCTGACTTTTATGTTTACACGTATCATTTCCCATTGAAAATATGGACAAATAAGCTAGACTAAATATAAGCATGTACATAATGTATTCAATTACAACAAAGAAACGTCATGTGTACTGCTATATATTTCAAGTCGACAAGAAGTTAGTAATAAGTTGAAAATAACAAAGAAATATATATTTATAAAGAAAAACTGTTGTTTTTAAGTATATATACAAATGTTCGATGAAGAAGCATTGGTATAATTTTGTACAATTGCACATGAACTCAAATTAATCTTTTTAGTATACATAAACAAAAAAGATATACTCTTGTTAGAATATATTCTTTTATCTTAAGCTCTATCTATGAATATCACGTTATCCTTTTAGAAGATGAAAATCTTTACATGTATTAACACTTCATAAACATTTACCGTGAAATCCATTTTTCATTCAGTGTATAGCTAGGTATCCAAATACATCCATTCACAGACAACAGGGTAAGTTTCCGAAATCATGAATTCGCTGTTAGTAAGTATTATATGCATTTATTTTTCAACATCGCGCACTTCAAACATAATTTTAATTTCCGATCCAAGATAGAATGTTATCTTTCATTATAAATTTGACCACACCTGTATATTGTTTCACTTCACATAAAGAAAAACATACACAATATAAAAAAAGCAAAACTAAAATTTCACTTTGAAAAATCTACTTCAAATGCCGCTTTGAAACCGATCGACCGAGTTGGGGCTCCATATTCGAAAGACTGGATATTAAATGTCCGCTCTCATAAGGGTATATACAAAAGTTGGAGTAAAATCTCTTCTTTAAAGTCCAGTATTAAAACAGATATGAAAGAGAGCGTATTACATGTTAGGGGTTGATTTTTTGCACAATGTCTCCACACATAGCACAGGCGACGCTATTGGAGAGAAAACCAGACCCAATATTCTTTCTGAGATGGATCAGAGTGAAGGTACTCCGTTGATGGTATTTAAGGACTTCAAGCTTTTTGTCTACATTCTTTAGTGGGGGAAATCATTACCTTTCACTTCATTCGACCTACTGGAGTTTTATTTCGTTTGTTTTTTTTTTTTATAAGAACATTATAACCTTTTGACATCTTTTTAAGCGCATTTCTAAGGTGCATTTCTAACATAAACTTAAAAGCGTTTACTACTTATGAAGAACAAGATGAACAAAATTATAATACTTAAATTTTTCTTCAACTTTTTAAATATTGGGTGGAAGAGATTGCATTAAAGGTCTATATTCCTGCATTTGATATGATAACCGAACTTTTGGGTACTATATGCTATTTGGACACAAAATATACCACCATAAATTATTCGATTTATAAAAGCTTGCTTCACACTGTCTATAAAGTTGTACACAATTTCGACGCATGCGTTTTTCTACGAAAAATATCTACATACAGATTAATGTTTTGATAAGATACTACCACGTGCTTGAAATTAAATTCTACGGAAGCTTAGTTAAACTCAAATAAACGGGGATAAACAAACAGTGCGTCACAATTGCAACTACATACATCATGACTGCACAAATTACACGCAATTTTTTGCATCCACTTTTCTTATTTAAATTATAATAGCCTAATTAGCCTAATGATTTGATTTGTTGCATTGTCTGCACTCCCCTGGTTGTTGATGGTGGTGCAATTATTATTTAAAACCCTTCCCGAGTGCGTAGTGCTTATTAGTTCTACTTTACCCATTCGAAATATTCTAACTTACGATGTACTACATATGTGAATTACAAAACATTTTAATTGTATAAATACAATTTTTAGTATGTCAATTCAAAAAATAATCCGAAAACAATAGATTATGTTCTGTTACGAAAAATTGATACGCAGCCAGATATGGTTTATTGGGTGAAATTTTTGAGAGTGTAAAATATTTTCTTTTGTTCATTAAATGTAATATAATTTTTCGGACGGGAGATGGGGTGTAACTATGCTGTCTACTTCCACTATGTTCTCTTAGTGTATGCCCTCAGTAGCGCTTTACATATCATTTGTTTGTTGCCTTACTAAGGATCATTTAACGATTTTTCTTCTCACAGATTACATCGAAAGCTAATATCGAGCTTCGTTCAAGGTTCGTTAAATGTTTGTACGCACCTAGTTATAGGTTCAATGCAACCATAATTGAGATATATAGATAGTTACTACTACTAATTAGAGATCTTTCAATAGTGCACAAAGCTTGTTTCTTTTCAGCGACCATGTTTCCCTTGTATAATCCAATTGAATTTCAAATTGTGTTGATATTATTAGCTAATTAAAAAAGCTATTATTAGCTTAATTAAATGTAATATAATTTTTCGGACGGGAGATGGGGTGTAACTATGCTGTCTACTTCCACTATGTTCTCTTAGTGTATGCCCTCAGTAGCGCTTTACATATCATTTGTTTGTTGCCTTACTAAGGATCATTTAACGATTTTTCTTCTCACAGATTACATCGAAAGCTAATATCGAGCTTCGTTCAAGGTTCGTTAAATGTTTGTACGCACCTAGTTATAGGTTCAATGCAACCATAATTGAGATATATAGATAGTTACTACTACTAATTAGAGATCTTTCAATAGTGCACAAAGCTTGTTTCTTTTCAGCGACCATGTTTCCCTTGTATAATCCAATTGAATTTCAAATTGTGTTGATATTATTAGCTAACCCACTTATTAGATTACTTTCTAAAAAACAAAAGTATAAACAACAAACGTACAAAAGTATAATTAACAATTAATAAATCGAGTTAATTCAAGAAATTAAACACATCGGTGTCTCCTACCTTGGAACCTCTATCAACTGAGACAACGACACCAGCGCTGAAATCAAACGAAGAACCACTTTTCCCAATCGCTGCTTCTTTGGGTTAAGAGATTGATAAACAAAGCACTCCCTCGGACAACCAAAGTGACCCTCTATAAGACCTTAAACGTCCAAGTCCTGATATATGGCGCAGAGGCATGGACTTTGTCAGAATCAGATAAATTCGATCTTGGCTGCTTTAAGAGAAATTTTTGCTGGGTGATTACAGCACAAGCTGTTCAGTGATATCGACTTGGCCAGAAGAGTGAAGGTCACTCGATTGATGTGGCTAGGCCATGTGGAGCGAATGGAATCCTATGCTCCGGCCCGGAAAATTTTCAAATCACTGAGGGACGGCGCAGCAGAGGAAGACCGCGACTCAATCGCATGCAAGTGAAAAAGGACCTCAACCAATTATGCGTGCGAAACTGGAGGCAGTTAGTTAAAGGTAGAGCTGGGTGGTGACGGTTGTTGGTTGATAAAGATCTGTTTATTGAACTTGAGATGCATATCCATTTGTTGGAGGAATGTTTTGCTTAATTTCGGAAGGCATACAATGCAAGCCATGTGAAAAACATGGATGTTCAAGATTGATGCTAGAGTCTTCGCCTTTGTACTTCCCTTTCATAAATGTATCCTCGATGGCGTTTTTCATAAATTTCGGCGTACGAACTATCAGTTTAAAAGAATCATAAACAATTCTTATGTTACAAAAAAACATGTATCTGCTAAATTCAAAATAATCAAACGCGCAACTTAAAATATTCGGTTTCTGAAATTGTCTGCCCAATTTCTTTTGCGTAAGAACCTTCTAAAAAGTGTTGGAAAACTTAAAGACTAAAGGAAACGTGTATTCATTTTTATATACATACATATAAAGGGTGATTTTTTTGCTATTATCTTTTTGGCAACACTGGTTTAAACAGCTGACGCACGTTTCGTGTTTTGTTCCACTGTCAAACATCTTCAGTTTGGTCTACAATTTAACCATGAATCGTTTAGACGAAGCTCATTTTTGGCTCAATGGGTACGTAAATAAGCAGAATTGTCGATTTTGGAGTGAATATCAGCCAGAAGCATTGCAAGAGCATCCAGAAAAACTCACAGTTTGGTGTGGTTTATGGGCCGGTGGCATCATTGGACCGTACTTCTTCAAAGATGATGCGAATCGTAACGTAACTGTGAATGGTGAGCGCTACCGTGAGATGATATCCAACTTTTTTTGCCCAAAATGCAAGAGCTTGACTTGCATGACATGTGGTTTTAACAAGACGATGCCACATGCCACACAGCACGCGCAACAATGGACTTATTGAGAGGCGAGTTCGGTGAACATTTTATTTCACGTTCGGGACCGGTCAATTGGCCGCCTATATCGTGCGATTTAACGCCTTTAAACTATTTTTGTTGGGGTTTTTTTAAAGCTCATGTCTATACAGACAAGCCCGCTTTAATTGACGCATTGGAAGACAACATTGAAGCATTTATTCGTGAGATACCGGCCGAAATGTTGGAAAGAGTATGCCAAAATTGGACTAAGCGGATGGACCATTTGATGCGCAGTCAAGGTCAACATTTGCATGAACAAATCTTCAAACATAAAAAAAACTTAAAAAATCACCCTTTATATGTATATATATATATATACATATTTACCGATTTTCTACAGGATCATCGTAAATCAAACAAGAAATATGATTATATACGAATGCGCTGTGCACATTTATGATAATTATATCGTATACTAAATTATGTAAAACTGATTTAACGTCTTTTCACGCTAAATACATTTATTTAATTTGTATTGCTATTTAGTACGTTTCGTTCCTTAATTAAAAAGTAGAATGTTTTTTTATTCTATTTAAAAGGTTTGTTATCGATCAAATGCAAAAAATCGAATTCAATCAAAGCCAACATAAACTATAAGGCACAAGCAAGTACAGACAACCTGAAGTTATTCCAATGAAAACGATACGCCTGGCTGAAATAAACGAAGTTATTGCTTGGTCGATTGGGAATTCTTATTTGAAAGATATAGAATTTGTGATTAGGGAAACAAAGTAATTGACTGCATGCTCGATTCATTTTATCCAAACGTGTGTTATAAATGTACCTATTCACATTAGAGAGTTTTAAAATTATTTAGTGTTAAAAATATGTTAGTGTTAAGATATTAAGTAAGTTAAGCATTTGACTCTGTAATATATATATATATATGATATGAATGTGTAACTTATTTATTGTAACTTCGAAAACATAATACATTTCTCTTATCAAATAGTAAACATATCAACTGGAATATGTTCATGAATGTACATAAAACCATCGGTAGTATATCCTTTTGCTTACATAATTGCTTGTAAACCTTACAAAATCTTACAAATCCTTTCTTCTTGCTCAATCCTACCAAATTGAATATAAAGAAAAAATCAATAAATAACCAACCAACACTAAGAAATTCCAACACGACATAGGCACTCGTATGTACCTTGGGATATCAACAGATGCATACAACACTGTAAGGAAAAAATACTTTTCTGCTTAGAATGTGACAATAGGACGTTATTGATAAGCTTATTATGTGTGACAGGATTTTGCTGGACGATATGGTATACTGTAAGCCAATCCCTTGATTGTTGTCTATGTATATCCATGGCGGACAATAAAACCACATCCGTTCACATCTCCCTGGAATTTCCAATGCTAAGCAGATTATGCGAAATGCTTACAGTAAGTAAAGATTGATTATAATAAAGAGTATTTATTTTACAAGAAAATGAAATCAGTAAACAAGACTATAGACAACTGAACAGTTTCGCTCCAAATATGTAGTCTACATTAAAAAGGGTAGATAAAAAAAGAAAAAAAAAATGCTTAGAATAAGAACTCAGTGCGAACAAACAGTTCAAAATCAATTGATTCTAAAGTTGTATTTTGTTGGGTATATTATATTTTCTAAGCAAAGAGTATCTCGAACTGTGAGCCTTTTGGACGGGTATTGGAGTGAATACTATTATTAGGCTGAGCTTGGATCTTAAAGCTCAAGCTTAAAAAATCAACTTTGGCTCTGGTGCAGATGTATGCACCAAATCTATATTCAGAGCACGAGACTTTCCTTGGGGGCAAAAGTAAAAGTTGTATATTACTCTCTGGTGGATGAATTCGGGCCAAAAATGATAAGGCAATGTTAATAGGAAGTTTTAGGGCTCTCTCGTGTCATTAAGATACCCTGTTATTGTGGCTTATTCCAAGGATCCCATCACTTTGGGACCGTTTGTGAAAAACAAAACTGTCTTTCATCCTTTTCAAGGTGATGCGATTTGGAATCCGGATTTTTTCACACAGCTCTTCAGGAATCTGAAGAATTGAAAGTTCTCATTACCTGGAAGCAAAATATCATAGGACTGGTGACGGAATAGAAATGAAAAGCTTGGAATAATTCATGCATTTGATGGGCAGTCGATCTTGAGCATTCTGCAGTTAGACATCAGTAAAAGTTTAGATAGAATAATTTAAATTTGAGATGTTAAGGGAGTCCCATTGGAGCAGCTGGAGAAGTTTGGAGTTCTTCATGACTTATGGGGGAGTAATGTTGAGCTGAGCTTTTGTAGTATTGGGTCAATTCAAAATAATCTGAAAGGTTTGTTTGCTGTCAAAGCCAAGTAAAGGGTTTTCAACTCAGTATTTATTCCAACCCTCACCTATGGTCACACAATTTGGGTAATAAGACCGCGACTACAAGCTGCCGAGAGGAAAATGATTTGTGCTGTTGTGAGAGTTCAGAGCTCAAGGCTGCTTCCAGCGGCCAATTCTTCGAACGGAAAGGGCTATGATTCTATGTTTTGGACACGTTACACAAATGTCTCGATCATCGCGAAGGTCACCTATCAAGTAGAGGACCGCTTGGCAGACCCAGGACAGGTAGGCCAAGTCCAAACTCGCCTGACTACTGATGAGTTAAGGTCGATGAAGTTAGATCGAACGGGCAGTAGGATCGACAGATTCCTGGGACATGGTTTGCCCCGCTACCCCTTTAGTAAATCATGAGGGTCACTGAAGAAGAAGATGATGTGTCTATTTGATTTATAAAGAATATAGATAATAATATATGTATGACAACAACACATTATCTTTCAACTACTAATCTTTACCAACATTAGCTATGTCACTCCAGGAGTAAGAAAAAAATGAGGAAAGAACATTTTAAGTTTTTGTTGAAAGAGCTAAGTTCATTAAAGATATACAAGGGATTCTGCTTGTTGGGACACTTCGGGCTAAATTTCTTTATCCCAAATACAGCAAATCCGAAATAAAGAAGAGAAAGGAGAAGTAAGTTTCCGTTATTTTTCATTTGTCCCAGTTAAGCGGAGCCATAAAGCGGAGCTATTTAGAGAATGAAGAAAAGCTGTAAGATAAAAATGAATTGAAATTATACCAAATAATGGATATCTAGTTATTTACATAAATACTTAACTGTGTTTTTGATTAGCCTTTATTGTACCGTAATGTACTTAATGTGTGTACTAAAAAGTGGTGGCGGTGGTTTTGTGGGTATATAATGGCATTTTTAAAGTTTTTCTTTCGATTTCACCAAGAATCAGCTCTGTTATTTTGTTCATCGTCAAGCTTTAGGCTCCATAAAGCAGGACTGGCAAAATAACAGATATACAATAATTTTGGTCAGGAGTTTAGAGCCCAGAACCAAAGCAGCACCGGTGCCAAATGCGATTCTACGCTAGATCTCTAAAAAGCTATCGGTTGTGAAGATCAGATTTGCCCTGACAGACAAACTCCTTTACTACCATGCAAGCATCCTGGACAAGAGTACGTATATCCACGCCACACAGTGTTTTTTCGAATATAGTGGAACTTAAGTCAACAATCAAAGTCGTCCCAATGACAAAAGTTAACGTTTGCCTATTATTTAAATAATCATTCAGGTAAGTTTGCACCTTGTACGACCTCAGAATCATCAGTTTTTTTTTTAATTAAAACTTTATTATTATAATTATGTCCATATTTTTGTAGACAAAATACATTCCCGCCATTATTTAATACCTGCTCCGAACTACACACTTCCAGAATCGTTTAAAGTATTTAGCGCTCAGCTGCGACCTCATGCATTTTTTTTTTTTTTGTAAGTAAATTTTGCTATTCTGGATTTGAGGACAGAAATAAGAGAATTTAGATCCACATAATGAAATTCGGTCAATAAAATCTTAGATCCTGCAGACATATTTAAGCACTATGAGTTGCGAGTGATCTGATGCATGAAAGGTGGGAACGATAAGGCGGAATGGTTTGATCAGGAAATTGGATTGCCGGCAGGGTTCTATGATGTTGGACCATGTTCTAATGGACTAAACGAATGCACTCAAAGTACAAAAACGAAAAACAAATGATGAAACGACAAGCTGAATTGCTATTCCCGCAGTAGAAGCTTTATTGTTAATCTTATATTTACGTTTTACTTACAAATTATGAATGTGTTTCTTTCATAAAAATATATAAATTAATATTTACTTACATTTTTATTTGTACACCTATGAGATGCAAAGATGCATGTTTAATGTTGGTGCTTAGATTTTGTAAAATTGTATATTAGATAATTGTTTCAATTTGTGCAAATAGTAATTAGTGGCAAGGTATTCGATATTTCGCTTTAAAAATGTGCAAAAAAGAATACAAAGGCTTTCCTTCATTTTTATTTTGCAAATACAAAATCAGCATCCACTGCATCTATCAAAAATTAATAGTGGATGAGGATTGTGTGATTCTAAGACACCACCACTGCCTAGAAATCCACATTTTCAACAGGTATAACTGTCATACTTTCAACAAGCCTCTCCAAACCTCTACGTCTACTTTGAATTGTTTAATATTTTTTATGGAAACTGCTTTTAATGTTTTTGATCAAGAATACAAGCACAATAATGTGTTCTGCGTCTCTTCCCGTTTCTAGTTATCCCGTTTCTTAGTTATTATTTTTATACTGTCGCCGAATAAGAAAATCCTTGTGCAAAATAACAGATTGTGCGCCGCTCAGACTGGCGATTTTGTGGTGAGCTAACAATACACCCACGTAAAAAATCCATTGTTGTCAAAGAACACATTTCCAATAGCTTTTAATAAATTAATAAAGCCAACAAAAACAAATGTATATAAATAGGGGTCGGGTCGGGTTTCAGATCAGCTAATTTCATATAACGAAAAAAATAAGCCCACATAATTTTTTTAGTGTTGATTAGTAAGGGATAAAAGAGGTCAGCAATGAAAACTATTACAATGTAGTATGTATAAAGTAGCTAAAAGAAGCTTAATTATTTGCTGCACACATGACTTGCCAGGGTAATCTTAACATTGCTCCCAAGCAAAGCAAGAGACATTTTTAATTTCAGAGCCATAGAATAATGAAGTATTTGCGAATGTAGAATACAATTGCACGGAAATTGTTTCTCATCATGCACCATCTACCTCTTTCCTATGAATAGATACATATTCAACACGTGGATCTACTATATGAGTCAACATAAATGTGTATATATGTATGCCGGTAGAAAAAAGACTTCTCCGATTTAAAGCTACTGTAGTACATATCATGTATTCCCGTACGGCGCTTTGTTAAGGTATCAATTTTGATTTGCTTTTCTATTATTTTACTTGCAGTTTTTTTTATAACATAATAAACAAAATTCCACCAAATAATTACATAGTTGCACCATTCCCCTCCATAAATGATTAGCATTATAATGGTCAAAGACAAATTTTAAAAAAAGCAAAACTAGTTGTTGTTATAACCATTTACATAATGTATCACAGCCATATTTGTAAGGTTCGGTCTAGAGATAAAGATAATGACTGATAATTCGAATCAGTTGTAAATAAACAACATAAAACAACATATTTGTTTAATACTAAAGAACGAAACAAAAAATATTAATACATACATGTTTTCTTTCAAACAAATTTGGTATTTATATCCGAATTGTTTGACCTGGAACATTTTATAATATGTTTATTTCTCGCTGTTTTCAAGATTCTAAATCTGGTTTGTAGGGATTGAGTTTTCTCCAGTTCATTTATTGGCTTTAGTGAAACCTGCTATTGCATATATAAGTGAAGTTAATTAAAAATTAAGTATTTCTTTATTTATGCCATCTACCGAGCTTGTTGCCGCATCCCATCGATGAATGGTTGCCAGTATTTCAGATTTTGGGGATAGTAAACCCTTAGGTGGATACAAATTCTAAAATCTTTAAAAATCAACATAACTACATTTCCCAAAGGGGAATATTTCTGTGTGATAAAATTCCTCTGAACTAGGCATGCATAGTTAACAGTATTCGATGGGACTTAGAAAATGAAGGTAACTACGCATGGGTTTTCAGAGCTTTTATCCATTGTTTCAGGGTGTGAATATCATCATTGCCAGGTGTTCAAGTGTTCTGCGGCCTTTTCTGATTCAACGTTGATATTCGTGGCATGGATAAGTACGGTATACTTGAAATTGCATCTTGCAATTTTATCGCCATAGTATCCATTTTCAAAACGAATTTTTTCTTCACCTAGCGTCATAGTCAGTGGCGATAAGACAGTTTGTGCAGCGCCATTTTCTTCGCCAGTAGTTGTTTTGAACTCATTTAGTTTTTTAGTTGCAGTTTCTTCGACTTTTCTTATTATATTGGTGTTAGCCTCAGTGATCAATGCTTAGTTTCTAACAAGCTTACCTGAGGTTTTACGTGTTTTCCTCGTATTCGCATATGCTTATTTTATACATATATCCATGGGGATTGGGCCCTAATTTCCCGTAAGCATTAATTCGTTGTAAGAATTTATGAAATTCACTCAACACTCAATTTTTCAAAATTTCTTCGTTTGATGATGTCGAAAAACTTGAGAATAGCCAACATGTTAACATTTTTCAGGAGACTGAAAGAACTGATTAATTAATAGAGCACAATTTGAGAAAGTGCACTATCTCCTAAAAATGTTGACATGTTATGTAATGAAAACAAATGATTCAATTGGAATAAAGAACATTCTTCTAAAGACATGTAACCAAACTTTTCGAAATCGTGAATGCAGTCTTGTCAAAAAAGCTTATCTTTTTACGTACGAATTTTTCACCTACAACAACTTAGTAGGTATGACGCGATAGTGAAAGGACAAGCCCAATACTTTTTTTAACTCGAAGCAAACCTTAACTGTATCAAACCCACAGATATAAGCTTTCCAAGATCCAATTGGTAAATAAAATGGATTTACTTGTTCACTCTAGCTATTGCTGCGTGTTTTGATTATATAATTGTTCACTTTTAATTAAAATTTAAATTCTCAATATTCTTAAATAAATTGACTTCAAAATACAATATCTCTCGTAATATAAATACCATGTTAGCACAGCAATTTCAAATAATATTCAAATTCAGCAAAACTCGATGTGGAAATTTTAGAAGCAGCACCATCCATCTCGTTCTTCATCTCCGAAAGCAATATGTTCTATACTCCAGGACGCCCTCTCAAGTCTACCTACATCATTAACTCTAACATCGTTATCAACTGGAATACCTATATGAACAGATGGCAAGTGATATGATAGTTGAGTTGAATTATTACTTTGACACAATGCCGCATTGTCGTTTGTGTAAGTAGTAATTGAATCACACGAGTCAAATTGTCGTAGGCTACGACTTTTTCCCTCATCAGCCAAACGGACAAGGCCAAGCGCTGTAGATAGAAATACTTGCTCCAAACCTTGATCTTTTTCAGCAGATGTCTCAAAATAATTTGCACCAATGGACGAAGCAAAAAGATAAGCTTCGTCGCGAGAAACAGCACGGGCCATTCCAAGATCCAATTTATTTCCAACTAAAGTAAGAATAAGCGGTTCCTGTACATTACGGTGAAGCTCTTGTATCCAGGATTTTATTTCAATAAAAGTTTTGTGTTGTGATAAATCGAAAACTAGAATTGCGGCATTCGCATTTCTGTAGTACATTGGGGCTACTGCGCGAAAGCGTTCTTGTCCTGCTGTATCCCAAATCTGCAAGAAAATAAATAACAATATGATTTCTTAAAGTTGACCCCATCCAAAATGCAATGAACAATTTTAAGTGTTTTTCGTAGAAGCTACTAAGCTACTTCTTAAAACTCAAATACATATATTTTTAAGGTGTTTGGGCTGACAAATAAAATTAATTTTTAAATAATATGAATTGCAAATGCTATACGATTTTTTAATTAAGACAATGATATCCATTAACATTTGCCGACATTAGCATATACCAAATATATTATGTACTGACCATACTAAAGACTCGAATGAAAATTGTTGGCAATAGCGGCAAGACTGAACTTTAAATGTAATTTGTATTCGATTAAACGAATGTCTTTATAACTCGAATAAATTATTTGGCGTCACCTTCGACAAGTCGAATTCTAAAGGGGAATTCCCAAAGAACTGCGTATTTTAGAAGTTCGATAATCACCATCGTCGATATCACCACGTTCAAAAGGTTTTGGTTGCGAATCAATCATTTGCTTTTATATCAAAGCCTAATAAAAAAACATCCGATTACAGATTTTTTTGGAAAAATAAACTAAAAAATCCACTCTTTAGTCATGTATAACAGACTATTTTAAATAATATTAATATTTATATAATATTAATATTATAATTACGTTCCAGTACGTTTTATTTTTTGTATCGCAAATAAATAAGTCCATATTTACATTGTATTTTACTTGATAACTCGCGAGTTATCGAAGTTCTACTGTATCTATATGTATAAAAATGAGTTTGATGCACTATGTTTGTCCTTTTATATCTCGAGTTTGGCAACACCAAATTTTATGATTATTCTTCCGGTCATACTCCGTTTCACTGCTGCGGATGAATGTTTTCCTTTGTGGCGATTAAAATACTTCACTCACTGCAAATGCAGTGTACAGATACGAAATTATCCATCTGCGGCCCGCTGATAGTTCAAATGGCCCAATAGCACTGCCAAACAATTTCTATTGTAAAGGGTGATATTTTAAAAGCTATAGGAAAGTTTTATATAATTTTATGTTTGAAGATTATTTCATGCAAATGTTGATCATCATCATCATCCGCTTAGTCCAATTTTGGCATACTCTTTCCAACATTTCGGCCGGTATCTCACGAATAAATGCTTCAATGTTGTCTTCCAATGCATCAATTGAAGCGGGCTTATGAACTGTGAAGCGCGCGATGAACTTTCTTAACAGAGCACGCATTTTGATAATAAAATTCAATAATTTGCAAGCGTTGTTCGTTTGTAAGACGATTCATGGTTAAATTATAGACCAAACTGAAGATGTTTGACAGTGAAATAAAACACGAAACGTGCGTCAGCTGTTTAAACCAGTGTTGCTAAAAAGATAATAGCTAAAAAATCACCCTTTATAAGGAACTCAAAGAAAGAACTGATTCAAAGTGTTTCCAGTATAGCGAGGACTATAAAAATCATACTTGGTATAGTGAGAGAGCTATATTGGCCTGCAATAATAATGATGTGTTTGGAGGAAATAGATGGACAAAAATTTCCCCATTATTCTCTTAGATGAGATGACAAATTCTTACCTCACATTTTTCTGTCAACTCACATCAAAATCTGTATTCTTGAATTCATGTGAGGTGACAAAAAACCACTCAAATTCTCATCGAATGAAATTGATCCTACTTGAAGACACAAATCTGCAGCATATGTTGCCAACTCGTTAAATTATTTTGGGTTGAGAATTTGATTGGTTTTTTGTCACCTCATTGAATTCAAGAGTACAGATTTTGATGTGACGTGGCAGAAAAATGTGGGGCGAGAATACACCTCGTTTATGAGAATAAGGGGAATATCTCCCATCTTTCTTACTCTCTTACTTTTTTATGAAATGTGACTAGGGGAATACCTATACATGATCGTCATGCGGATGGCAAATGTCACATAAAGTAACTAAAGAACTGACACAAATTTGTTAAAGTGACATATTTTTGTGTGACACGACTAAGAGAATAAGTGGGAATACATGAGGATGACCCGATGGACGTTTTGAATTCGCTTGATTTATCGGGACTTCTTGCAGCACCGATTAGAATGCTTCGTAACATTAACCAACCAAAACCTTGCAAAAGGTTTAGTGATTATAGCTACGATTCTATGTGGCAAATATAAAGGTGAACACGATTTTCAACGCCTTCAATATTCGCCTTGGAAAAACCAAAAATGTTTATAAGCCTTAGAATAGCCGATTGTGTCGCAACACGCGAACACTTACGCGATGTACCGTGTAGTTCGCTTAAATGACCTCTAAACCGATGCGCGTAGTGTGAATCTGGTACTCGTACAGATAGTAGACTGCTGCAAAAAAGGAAGACACTTTCTATATTGCTCCTGCAATTCGGTCCAACATAGTTGTGCGTTCCGAACGAAGCTTTCATGGCGGTTGAAGACAATGAGAAACGAGCTGGTCCTAAAGTCGACCAAGAAACTTGTTTACGAATGACATATTAGTGGAGATCCGACATACAATCGACCTTGGCTTGATTCTAGGACTAAAATTATTGCATACATTCAATTAAAAGTTCTACGTCGGATATTTGGGCCCGTCTGCGAGAAAAGCTCGGTGGAAGGTAAATGAAAGAAAAAATCCAACCGCGGAGTCTTCGATCACTACCAAGATGTGAATGAAGTCCGGAAGGCAAATATCTGTCTCGGACACATAGACCGAATGGACTTCGAATCCGAGACTCCTGGTTCTAGAAAGACAGGAACATCGAACCTCCTGTATAACGCCCAATTCACCGCAGACGCAAGACAGCTTGGTCTTGACAACTGGAATCAACGTGCCCAGGGCCTTCATCGATGGAAGGCAGCTATTGCTCAGACTCTGACCCACCATGGGTTTCAGGTCTGCGAAATAACGGTCTAGCAGTAACGGATATATGCATATATAGAAAATTGCAATTTCCAATATGCCGGCACATATCTATGCGTAGCTATGTTACTAAGTGGCATTGTCAGTAAAATAAACTACAAAAACAAAAAAAAAAAATAGTAGAATAATATACCATACTCACTTCCAGCTTAATTTTTTCATTAGTCAGATACACTTTGCATGTAAAGAATGACGCAGCTATTGTGGGCCCAATGTCTCTGTGAGATGAATTCTTAACGTATTTAGTTACTAGACATGTCTTTCCGACGCCTGAAAATATATTTAAAAATACATACTACGTTTTGTAAGAAAACTTCACTTCATGGAAATTTATTTAAAAATAAAATGTTTGTATATAAAATAAGGAATTTTTTGATTATTTTCTTGGCGTAAGAGAAAATGAACCTTCTTGAAAATCGAAAATATTGTCTGTATTGTCATATTCATGAACAACCTTAAATTGTTTCATTTGCTTCCGAACCCTAGTTAAGGAAGAATACCTCAAAAGATACACAATAAAAAACATTATAATTTGAAATCGTATGTGACCTTTTGTGACTACGTGTATATATTACAATACGAGCAGTAACGGATCTAATGTGGTTGTTTTCTCATCTACTCCGACCGAAATAGAGTTCATACTACTAAAAAACCTGTAGACATGAATATTCCTTAGAAAACATGTGAACGTTTGAAGGAATATAGTGCAATCGAATTTTACAATCTAAAAGAGAAGAAATATTGCTCAGCCTACGGAAACTGAAGGTTGCGAAGAGCAAGTTATTATAATTACACGAATTACGTACAAATAACATTCCAACAAAATGTACACGGTAGTTTTGTATGGCTATTTTACCAGGTTAAAAAGAATAACTGTGTTACATGTATCGTATAGGAATAAAATTAACTACATACCTCTTGACCCTAGTATCACTACTTTTCCTTCAATTACTCTCATCTTACTTTTGATCTTTGTCTGTGCTTTAAATTAAGTGGTATAATCAATCTCCCAATATAATAGAACTTGATTTTTAAATTTATTAGTTTGCATTAACTTATGCATAACTTTTATTTACTTGTTTACAATTAATAATTCCAAATTGGTCAACTAAAATGTAATATATGTACGTGTGGGGAAAACAAAACATTTGGACTGTCATCACAAAAGAACATAGTTCAGGTCAGCCCAATGTGATTAGACAAAAACGAATGATTTATTTCTTGAATAATTTTAAAAAATATAATAATTTATTGTTTATATTCAATAAGTTACAGTTAGTAAAAATGTATAAATAATTTAATTTTATGCTAAGTCAGATCATAAAAATTACAAAAGGCTAAACCAGAGATGTCTAAACCGCCTAAACTTTCTGTGGAATCGAGAACATTTGACAACCATGGGAAAACGGAACAAACCGATAATGAGAACGAATCGGTAAATATATGTTCGTCCCAATGTCAATGTTTGTTTATCTTTTTAATGCCTATAACAGAGTGATGTGTTATGCGACAAGAATTCGTAATTCCAACAATTACAATTTTTACCAAACACATTTTATTGTTATTTTTTATAATTTTACGCTAAAATTATATGTTAATATCATGAATATACTTGATTTTGATGTTAAAATGTTAAATCAATAATCTTCTAACTTAGGTAATTTGTAGTTTTAATGTTTTTTTTTTTTTTTTTTTTTTTTTTTTAATTTTAATTTTAAGCGCACATAATTAGATAAAAATTTTAATTTAAATCCAAATATTGGTACCAAGCTTAATAACAAAGTCAATATCTTTTAGTCCCACTTCCTAAACTCCGTGCCATCTGGAGGTTTGACATCAACTTTTCCCTTGCTAACCTCATCCCAATTTGTGCTGAGTACAGTTCCTCCGGATTCCGAAAATGACTTATTCATTGCTTTCTGCACTTCGGGCGAAGCATTACTATAAATTTTTTTGAAGAGTTGATTTAAAGCTTCTTCACTCTGTGCCTCTGACTCTTCAGTTTTCTCCACTTCTTTAGCAAACTTGTCCCAGTTCTGTTTGTTAATTCGAGGAGGTGCCGTAGCGGCCGCCATCTCCTTTACTTCCAAGTCGACCCACCGTTCACCAGTTACCTTAGCCAAAGAGATTTCTACTTTCGAAGGAGTGCATTTATGCGACGACTTGTCAGGAACAATTGGACGATATAAGCATAACTCTAGATTATAATTATCAGCAAGCATTATTACTTTTTCCCTTTCAATTGTAACTGAATAATTCTTTTCTGCAGCATTTTTTAATAACACTGTTATAACCACCTTCGAGTCGGACTGATACCAATCATGTCTCACTGACATATTTCCTTTTTTTTTCTTCTGCAATAAAAGAATTAACAATGCCCTTAAATACACAAAAAATATTGAACTACCTTCAAAGGAATAACTCGGAAATATATGAAAATGACGATACTGAAAACAAAGCTGTCAACTGTCGGGTCGCGTTTTCTGAATATTTATGTGTTTAGAAAATTGTCAAAAACGAACTGTCAAATATAGGTTTGTTCGTGTAATTTCTTAAATTCGCAATTCCTACTCGCTCTCACTTAGTGAATGTAGTAAAATTCTAGAATCATTACCTATTTTTGATTGTAAGCGAACAGACATTTTGAATCATTACACCACAATCACAAATATCCTAGGTTAAGGTGACTTGACTTACTTAGTTTAGATAGATATAGGTTTATTACATAATTACTAGAATTCAAAAAGGAAAGGTATGTGAGTTTATTTATAATACATATGTACATTGTACATAATTACATTCAAAATCTACTTATTGGACCGGCCTGGATACTTGAAATCTGACATATGTGTATACCTATGTCGCCTTGATTGATTACAAGTTAAAAGTTACTTGATTCCGTGTACATCCATTTTTCATCCAACATTCAACAAGAAATCCTCAAAATTCGTTAAATAAGGGTGCAATCTGCTGTGATTAGCTGTTATGGGCTATCTCTGTAATACTTGATTTCTGACACTAGATTTCTAGTGTTTTCAATAAAGTACTAAGTACTAAGTACTTCAGTACATCATTTCTGGTTTTCTGTAATACTTGATTTCTGATTCTAGATTTCTAGTGTCTTCAGCAGAAATAAAGTACTATGTACTTCAGTACTTGATTTCTGGTTTTCAGTGATAAGTAGCTAAAGCAAACTTGCTGTATATACTTCAGAAAGAGGTGAGGAATGTGGTAGGGTAGGAACCGCAGATGGCAAATGTCACTTTTTTTTTAAATAACTACATTTCGTACGCCTGCAACTTATTGTGGTAGTTATTATAGTATTACATATACAGAAAATGTAGTAGACGTAGAAAAAATGTCAAAATGTAGTAGATATATCAATTTGACGTCAGTTCAATTGTGCTTGTATGTGAAGAATGTGAAAACCAGAAATGAAGTATGTATACTACAGAGATGATGGAGGATATACTGGCATACTACTTCATTTCTGGTTAAAACATTCTAAAAACATTACAAAATCCGCACGTAACAAATGTAGATCATCAATGTAACAAATTGGGCGTGCAGTTTACCTCATTTAGTCTACTCTGCCGTCTATGGTAGGAATAGAAAAATTGTGTCGCAATCAAAACTACACCATTTCAACTTCTAGAAGTATCATAGGAAAGGCAATTTATGAAGATTTATGAAGAATTGATGATAATCCGAGAAGCCGCTTGACATATCTGTCAATTCGGTGTGTCATCTGTCATAGAAATCCCTCCGACATAGATTTACTAAAAGTGTTTTTGTGTCACTCAAGTGTTTTTTAGGCGATCACAAATTTGTTACATTTTGAAGTTAGAAAACTTACTAGGCTATAAAAAGGGAATATACAGGAACAGAATTCGATCATAAACTTAGTTTGGATGAAAGTAAACAGGTTTAAACTAAACATGAAACTTATTGGTAGGATAAACATTGCGAATATGAACAACCATGCAGACATGATAAAAGGACTCTTTAGATATAGGCGCTAATCTAACAGATGCTATGTTCCAAGGTTGTTACGGAGGTTCTCAAAAACATGAACCGGACTTGGATAAGGTGCTACGTCGTGCATGGTCTCATGATATAGAAAAAATTATTATAACGGTTGGAAGTTTGAATGAGGCTGAAGATGCTCTTAGATTGGCTAATCTGGACAGTAAGTTAAATATACATATATTCTGTAAAAAATATATTTAGACTTGTATGTGGTACTTTAGGCCGACTTTTTGTAACAATGGGCTGCCATCCTACACGATGCAATGACTTTACGTCCAATCCTGATGAATATTATACTGGGTTATGTAGACAACTCGAAGAACATTCGAAAAAAGTTGTTGCAATAGGAGAATGCGGTTTAGATTACGATCGTTTACACTTTTGCGAAAAAGATATCCAGAAAATGTATTTTGACATGCAGTTGACTTTAGTTGAAAAGTACCAGCTTCCGCTTTTTCTTCATTGCCGCAATTCCCATGCAGATTTTTTGGATATCGTTAGAAAATATAAGGAAACTATACTCCTGTATGGGGGGGTTGTGCATAGTTTTGACGGAACACTTGAAGAAGCAAAACGCATTATAGATTTTGGTTTCTTCATCGGTCTTAATGGTTGTTCTTTGAAATCCGAAGCGAACTTGAAGGTGATCAGAGACATTCCCAATGATAAAATCATGATCGAAACTGATAGTCCATGGTGTGGTATTCGACCCTCTCATGCTGGTTACAAGTTTATAGAAACACGATTTCCTCTAGTAAAAAAAAAAGAAAAGTGGACTGAAGCAACACTGATTGACTCACGAAACGAACCATGTCAATTAAAGTATGTAAATTAAGGCAATCCATTTATTAAATCCATTTCATTAATCCAATCCATCATTACAGACAAGTCCTGGAAGTAATTGCTGCGTCAAAGCAAGAACCAGTTGAAAAACTAGCGGATATATTTTACGAGAATTCAGTTAAACTATTTTTCAAAACAACCCAATAGTTAGTAATACAAATAAGCATCTTATAATAAAATTATACAATCTTTTGAATATTTCTTACTTTTTATTTAAAAACTAGCTGTACCCGCGACTTCGTACGCATAGGCATTAGAATTTCTTGTCGCGATGCTTTGTTACGTTCGTTTTTACATATATGGCATATCATGACATATACTCCACAGATTTGATTGGGTTTAAAATAAAAAAAACAAGAGATTTCGAGTGAGTTTATATGAAATACTTACAACTAACTTTCGTAATAATATTACCAAAATCGTAGAAAAGGACCGTCCATCCGCAGCTATCGCTTCTAAGCCCTTTGACATTTAAAAAAGACATTTGGGCCGAAGATGCATTTTAGTTCCACATATGCAAACAGTTATATAGTATAATAGTACTATTTTTACTATTTACTATTTTTTTTAACTTTCAATATGGTATCGTTCGATTTGTGATAATGGCCAAATTGCATAAATGTATCATGGTAGTGCATTGGTTACATTTGGCTTATTGAAATTACCATAAACCTATCAAAATATGTTTGGTAACTCCGTTTCTCGATGTGAAGATGTGAATATGACGTCTATATGTGCAAACTTTCATATTTATAATGATATTATGAGGAAGAACGATGGTATTCGCATCACAGTATCCAGAGACACCACATATTCATTTGTTACATTTGTTTCCCTGGATCACATTTTTCCCAACTCTGATGTGCATCCTGATAGCATTGGATTGTACTACATAACAAAATGTAAGGTCATTTTCCGGGCTAACGTCATGACACAACCCCTGATGAAGAAATTCGTTCGCCATTATCTATAGCCATGCCTTCTTCTCTAATTTACAATAGAATACTGGCAAACGTTCATTTCTGCATGTAAAATCATCATCCAACCTACCATCACATCGCCTCGCGAATATCTTATAGTACAGTCTATAGGGCTAAGACTGTGTATTTGTGTTCAGCTATTCATGTAATCTTGATTACTCACTACTGCTTGGGATAGTGGCAATCAGAAATGAAGCATTGTAGTATGGTTTTTCTGGATCCTCCATTATCTGTTTTTTGCAAGAGAAAGTTTCCAAGCCTCCTGAGTCTTGGAATAAGTTCATTTCCTAGAATGATACCAGATTTTTCGTATTCGGCATAAAGGAAAAAACTAGTATGGAGAAAGCGAGTCACAACATTTGAAGACGAGAATTTAATTGCAACTGTTAAACATGGCCGTCGTGAAACCAAGCTCTTCTGTCAACAAACGGATACCCAACTTCCTTAAATTCTTCTTATTTTTTTCAACAGTGACGGTTTTAGGGAACCTTCCCTTTACTTCAGGTTTTACTTGTTGGGCAGATATTCTCGGATTAAGGGACACTAACTGATCATTTTTTTTTCCGTTTTGTTTGAAGAGATATAGTTAGAATTTTCTTCTTTCTTCAATACAAATTTCTTTTCCCCTTTTTTATGAACTTATTTCACACAATCATCAAATAGTATTAAAAAACATCCAAATTCATGAGAAAAATTTGTTGAGTAACGGTAGAGTATATATTCCCATTCTTTGCAGCTGCACCAAAATTCTGTACAAATATTATTTGTAAAAATATCCAAAAAATTAAATAAATCAGTGTGGCTCTGTAATTTATAAACATTTATGCGTATGTACATTTGTAATAGAAATTTTGATACTACATTGAATGAGAAAATCCATCATTCACTGCTGTTTTATTTTATATGTTCAAGACAATCGTTTTTACATTTCTCCCAAAATGCTTCACTTTTAGGTTTAGGTTATTTAGTAACAATCACTTAGTATTGCTCGCTCTAGGTTGAAATCGTAATCCATCTCAATTTGCAGTTGCTTCGTCATGAGTGCCAAAATACCGTCGACTTCCATTTGAGTAATTTCGAAGTTATTTTTAGTATTTAATTGAGGTGAGAAATTGAACGGAATATCTAAAAGATAAGATACAGGATTTTGATTACTTGTAGATAAATATGGGTTGCCCATTTGTTGACCAAACCCTACAGGGGGATAAGGACAAACAGGCATCATTGGCATGGAAATCCCCGCTGATTGAGCTGGAAGGGGATTGGGTTGGTGATCGTCAATAATAATAAAGTCGTCTCCATTACTTTCAGGTCCCTTAATAATTTCCTCTGGCTGAGAGTCAGGGCTTTGTTTTTTTTTACTAAAAAAAGAAAGCATTATCACGAAATGACCACTAATGCCGATTATAATGAAAATGAAACTAATATATTCCGAAAGTCAAGAATGATGTCTGTCATATACTGAAACTAATATATTCCGAAAGTCAAGAATGATGTCTGTCATTCCTGTCCAAAAGTCGTCCCCGATGTATTTGACAGCTAACTGTCATATCAATCAGTCATCAACATATTGAATATTAAAGGTCAAAACGCATTTATTTAAATTTATTCACTTGTGCCAACATGGAACCTAGTGTCGCTTGTTTGACATGACATTTGTCTGGCGGGAAGCATTTTTGTATTGAAAATTTAAATTTGGTGTGAAATGCAATTTAATAATTTACTAAGTAAATTGTTGATTTCGATTGCAATTAATGGTGGAATATCAGTTTCGTAATAAGTACTTGTGAGGTGCTCCGAAGTGAGAGTTTACTTGAAATTGCGTTGTGAAAAATGTAAGCAGACCCCTCATATGATAATAACTGTTCATTATGCATTTTATCATTATTTGAATAGTGAATAAAATAAGTGTTATGTATCTAGATATTCGTTGTATAATATTTAAACATAGTTTGAATTAATGACGTGCAGCCGTAGTTCGCACCTTCTTACATGTCATCTATTAATATATCAAGAATCCCCAGTCGACTGCTTGGCATAGCGCAAGTGAAGAACTGATAGAAATTGGTTTCCGTTAAGTTAGTTCCGCAATAAATTAATTATGTGGTATAAACAATTTTTTATAATTAACTGAATATTTGAAAATAAACGCAACCAACATAATGCATTATTCTTTCATTTTGCACAAAGCAAATGGAATATTTTGCTATACTGAATTAATTTGTTAAACAAACTAACACTTAATATTGTTCACCATTCAGTGTATATTGTGTCCAGGAATAATAAAAAAACACCAATTTCATATTAAACTGCTCATTTGTTTACCCTTTTTAAAGCAGAATTCCACAAGAACTATCCCATAGACACTTGACAACATCATAAATGATAACATCCGCACTTTAACTTCTAATCATAGTATCTGCTGCATAGTCTTGGGCGTTTTCGAAAGGTGTGCCCATTTGACAGTTGAGTGATTTTCAAGAACAACAATCTCAACGTTTCTGGTTTCGTATCACAAATACGCAAGTTTACTAGTGTCTACGTTCTTACCGTACTTCCTTTTGATGATACTTCTTCCTCCAGTATTACACAACAGAATCAAGAATGTTAAAGCTGAAGAATTTTCTGATGTCTTCCCAAGAGCAGTAGAGTATACAAGAGATCACTACGTGGATGATTAATTAGACAGTGTCCATCCTGCTGATGACGGTATACAGTTGGTAAAGGTAGTAAAGCATGTTCATGCGAAGTCCATTTTGTGCTCAGAGGATGTTTTGACAGCCAATTTAATACAGGAAATCTGTTGCAGGATCTAGTAGGAAAAAAAAGTTCTGTGAAGGTCTTGGGACTCTTGTGGAACACCAACGAAGATTTTCTTGAATTTTCGCTTCCATTTATAAAACTGCAGAAGGACATCATGAAGGATTACCGGATTCCAACGAAGAGAGTACTTCTGCAGGTATTAATGTTGTTGTCCACTGCTTTCAACTGTGGATATCTTTTATCTGGCACAATTTAAAAATCCAAGGAAACACAACAGGCGAATTAACGTGTGTATTTTGATATTGCGATATAAATAATTAAGAATCTTCTTTATTTGGTGCTACAGTCCGGGGTGGACATGGGCCTCAACCAACTACCACGATCCAGTGCCGCATGCTCAGTTGGTTGATGCTGCTGTTGGTGATGGTTGATGCGTTGTTCCACAAGTTCAGAGTCGAAGACTCTTCGGACCGGAGCTGTGTTGTCCATGCGCTCTATATGGTACAGCCATCTTAGACTTCTGACTAGGCTCAAATCGCTGTACGGCCCATACAGTTCGTGGTTGATTATTCTCCTCCAAAGACCGTCAACTCAAACAGGACCAAAGATCGCACGTAGAGCTTTTCTCTGGAAGAAACCAAGGACTGCCTCATCCGCTTTGGAGATTGTTCATGCCTCCGCTCCGTGGACATGCTTTGATCCGACCACAACTTACAGATGAGGCGGTCGCGCGCCCGCCCTGATCATCTCCAGTTGCATTAATGATTTCAGTGGACAGACCGTCCGCACAGCATTGTTTGGCTACAGTTTTGATATTGCTATCTTGACCTCGTCTAGGTAGGGGAAATTGAGTGGAACATTCTGCCTGACAGCGGTATTTATGTCCTCATCGCAGCTTAACAGTCTACAGAAGTGATCTTTCCAGATTCTCAGTATCGACTGCGACTCTACTGCAAGTTCCCCATTTTCATCCCGCCGACAGGCTTCTGTTCGAATCTTATATCCTCTGGATAACTGTTTTACCCCTTGGTAAAACTTTCGGACACCATTCTTGCCGTAGAACCTTTTCATCTCCCCAACCGCGTGCTTCTCGTGCTCTCTCCTTTTCCTCCTAAGAGCTCACGAACAGCTCTCATTCGTTACAGCTTTGCTTTCTCGGCTTCCAGCCTAGCTGCATGTGCCAGTGAAACCCAGCACACCAGTGAAAGCTTCTTTAATGGGTTCCTGACAACGGCTCCAAACGAGCCTGGATACAACAGTACGTTGCGATTGGCGTCCTTTCTCGACTCCGCTGTTACTTGTCTAGAACATGGAAATGTTCCGAGTCTATGTTGACTCCTCGGAACGTTCGAGCATCAAGTATGTTGGAGGAATGCCTGACGTCGATCGCATCGTGATCTGGTGAACGGTTGATTGATCTGGGGACTGCCAAGTCCCTTTATGGATGTTGAGCAGTGGGAACCGCGTGTTGGCTACAGAGAGAGAGAGGTTCCGTCCGTGACTAAGCCCACCAGCCTGATTCCGGTATCGGATGTGGTGTCGTGCATGCTGTGCTTTTCGATGACTCTGGCAGAGATGTCTTCCTTATCCAGCTTTGATACGACGTGAAAGCAATGTTAATAGGCTTTTACCTGAACATCCTAACATTCCATTGGACGCATGTGCCTGTATATCAATCAAATAAATAAGAATAATAAAACTAAAAAAGATAATTCAACTTACACAAAGTGGACAAATCCAAGCTGTGAATAACGCTATGTGGTGAAATCCCCCTTTCCAGAAAAATGCACGTAAAAAAGAAAGCTATTTCAATTTTCAAACTAAATCTTCACAAAACGTCATTTGCCACATACAATTAATTTTTACTTCACAAACAAATAATTAAAACTGAATCTCTAAATAAAAACTCAAGATCTAGAACAGCAATAAAACTACTTCTAAGCAATCGAACATCTGCTATGAGCAAAATACTGTCTAGTCACGATAATTTTCTCTCACCTTCCAAAGTCGCCAAGCAGAGCGAACTTACTTCTGGTTATATTACAATAACGATGCTACTAACAACCACGTGACGTGTAAACACCTGCATCAGATGCTGGACTCGTTGGCAATACAGCTTACTCCATTGATCCCTCTAAGGGAAAATTCAAAGCGCGTTTCGGCCTGCATAAAAAATTCTAGCTAATGGCCGTTTGAGCCTCCAACAACGGATTCAAAAGAATGTCTTGCCGTGGTGTTACTCCTTCTAAGTGGAATAAAAGCTGTCCTTGATAGACTTAATCAGCCGTCCCCATGCTCCGCTCTCTCACGGAGAATACACGGGAATAAACTCCTTCAGGTCACACAAGAAGAAAATTTGGCAGCCATGTTAGAAGAAAAGGCGAAACGAATATTGGAACAAGGTGGTGAAGAATCGGCGAATAAAAACGAATTGTTAAACTCATTTATTGAATAAAGCTCTAAAAATTTTAAAGTGTTTAATATTTTATAATTTTTTTAAAATGTTAGTTTATAATTTTTTTAATATTTAAAATTTCTGATAAGATGCCGCCTAAAAATCCCAAGACCACCGTCTCCAGTTCAAAGAAAAATAGCTATAATTGCCTTGCCTGCAACAAGGAAGATAACCCACGAATGGTACGTTGCGATGGCTGGTACCACTTTCTATGCGGTAACATCTACCGTGGCCAATTGCAGCTGGCGGTGTAGTTCATGCTCAGTGCTTATGGCCAATCCACTGGTGGAAAGTCAGCAGGAAAATTGTGCTATGTCTATATCCCCGGCACTCAACCCTGTACCAGTTCCACCTCATTCGGAAGAGTTATCAAAGGATACCCGCAAGTCTCTCGAGGAGGCCAATCATGAGTGTTGAGCAGCTAATCCAATAAGCGTTCAGAACTCGTCATCCCGTTCTCCCTCCAAGGTAGGTGACCAATCAGTAGCTATTAATGAGAACCCTGCGCCTGCGTCTGATAATAATAGGTATTCAACATCACCGGCTGATCAAGTACCAAGTCGTAGAACCATCAAATCATCACACTCGAGGGGCTCTAAGGCAACATCAAGCAGCGTTCGCCGATTGCATAAAGAAATGCAAATGATTCGAAAGGAAGAACTACTCCTGAAACAGAGAGAACTAATAGTTCATCATAAGGAAGATCTTTTACGCAAGCAGAGGGAAGTGCTGCTCCAACTTCAAGAAGAAGAAGATCGAAGTTCAGTATCCGATAGCGTTTGTGAGAGCAATGCCCAAGTGGAGACTTGGCTTAGAGAGTCATGTGCAAGGGATGGCATAGGCAAGAATGCACCCGCTGCAGAAAGTACGACTGCTGTAATAGCAACTCCACAGCCAAAGGAGGCAAATCAAGATCCAAATAATAACAACCGCCCCCAACTCCAAGACGCATTACTGCAACAAATCTTACGAAAATTTCATGCGTTGTTTTTTTCCAACGTGAGAGCAAAAAATTGCAACCAGAATTAAATCCGGATGGTTTCCGCCGACTGTTCCTGTAGGAGTAGCTTCTGTTAATCGTGGATATAACACTGCCTCTATGTCTAACAATAATCAATGTGGTGTATTTCAAATTACACGTAAGCAGCTGGCAGCACGAAACAGCTTATCAAAGGAGTTGCCAAAATTCGTCGGCAAGCCTGAGGAATGGCCCCTATTCATTGCAACCTACGAGCAAACGACGAATCTTTGCGGATTTCGCCTTAGACAAGTACTGGATGGCCCAGCCAGAAAGGTTGCACAAAACTTACTGCTATATGCTTCCGGCGTTCTGCAATTATTATCGACATTGCGCATTAAATTTGGAAGGCCAGAATTGATTTGGACACCTTGTTAGTACAAGTTAGAGAAATGGCAGCTCCCACGGAAAGCCGCCCCGAGGCTATTGTTGACTTCGTCATTGAAGTACCTAACATCTGTGCCACCATAAATGCATTTAGTCTGCTCAGCCACCTAGTCGCTAGTCGCTAAACTCCCTGCTCTTTTAGAACCATTTTGGGGCATGCATAAGCTTAGCCTAGAGGTAAGAAATGGAGAATGGTCAGAAATCATCAACTATGCAAAAAATGTCTTCCAGCACATTCTACATAACATGCATTGCCAAAATCAGGATCCAATTCTGTTTCGAGTTCGTCCAGTCATTCAATATGGTAACTGCATAGAACTGTCAACGTTCGGTTTCTTCGATGATGGGTCGTCGGTTAAGCTGATCGACAAAGATCTGATCTAAATGTGAAGGGTGTCTCACAACTACCTTGTTTGCGATTGATTTAAATACCCACCGTTACGAGGTCGATTCGAGTTTGAAGTGAACATGGAGGTATCTGGAGTAGATAGCAAGAAACGGTTCCCAATTAGAGATGTCCGCACAGTGAAGAGACTGGACCTTCCGCTACAAACTTTAGACGCGAGAAAACTTCAAGAAGTCCACCAACATCTAAAGAGACTCCCCCTACAATCGTACACCAGTGCTGCGCCAAGGCTGTTAATTGGGCTCAATAATTGTCAGCTGGGGCTAAGTCTTAAGTCTAAGGAAAGTACAACCTTTGAGCTAGTAGCTGAAAAGACACGTCTGGGATGGATTGTGAAAGGTCGACGATACGAATAACAACGGGATAAAGACGATAGTAATTATCACGCGTTCCATAGCTGTGACTGCAATTCCGGCGTAAATATAGAACTGTTAGAAATAGTTAAAAATTTAATTTTCTTCGACAATTTGGCATTGAAAGCAAAAGTGGTCCCACAATGTCTAGGAATGAACTTGAAGCCTATGATCAGCTGCAAAGAGTAACCGAGAGAATTAGTGACCGTTTCCAAACGGGTTTATTGTGGAAAGTTCAGACATTTCTCATCCTGATACATTTCGCATATGGCGAAACGAAGAGCCAAGTGCTTGCAGACATTGCCGAGATGTATCATCAGGTAAAGTGCGAGAAGAAGACAATAACTACCAGCGCTTCTTCTGATGGATCCCGATTCCACAGAGCCAGTGCCATTCATTGTGATGATGGTGACTTTCGGAGCAACATGTTCGCCCAGCTGTGCAGAATTTGTGAAAAATAAAAATGCAGATGATTTTCCTGATCGTTTTCGAGAGCTACTAAATGTATCCTGGAGAATCACTACGTTGACGATATGTTAGCCAGTGTAAACAGGGAAGGCGAAGCGATCAATCTTGCACGTGACGTTCATCTTGTGCACTCCAAATTTGGTTTCCAGATGCGTAACTGGGTGTCCAATTCGCAGGCTGTTTTGAAAGCATTGGAGGCTTATGCCATATATGCACTAAACCTAAATACGGCTGTTGAAATGAGTCCAGAGAAAGTATTGGGTATGTGGTGGTTGACTTCGGAATAGAGGCATGATGACTATCTTCGAAATTCCATATATGCACTAAACCTAAACACGGCCGTTGAAATAAGTGCAGAGAAAGTATTGGGTATGTGGTGGTCGACTACGGAAGATTGCTTCATGGTTAAGCTATATCAGCGATATAGCAACAAAGACGTACTTCTAGGACACCGAAAGCCTACTAAAAGAGAGGCATAATGACTATCTTCGAACCACTCGGACTCTTGGCCTTTTATGTTGTTTATACTAAAATCATATTTCAAGAAACGTGGCGATCTGGTTGCGAGTGGTATGAGCAGATTCACAATGAGCAATATACGAAATGGTTAGTTTGGGTTCGACTCCTTCCCGAGGTAACAGAGTTTGCAGAATTTCCTGACATGGAGCTCCATATATTTGCTGATGCGAGTGAAGAGGGATACGCGACGGTGGCTTATTTCAGATGCTCGGACGGAAAGTATGTTGACTGTGTGTTGGTAGGCTGCAAGACGAAAGTGGCACCCATGAAGATGATGTCCGTTCCTCGATTGGAGCTTCAGGCAGTAGTCCTTAGAGCTCGATAAGCAACAAATATAATTGTCACACACTCGATACATTTAAACGACAAACCTTTTGATCAGACTCGCTCACCGTATTGTCCTGGTTGCGATCTCACCATCGTCATTATCGACAGTTTGTCGACTTTCGCATTAACGAAATTCTAAAGCTGACTCACGTTTCAGATTGGCGACGAATACCTTCCGCGGAGAACGTCGCAGACGTGGAGACAAAATGGCGTAAAAATTCTCCACCAACAGTCGTTGGCTTAACGGACCGCCCTTTCTAAAGCTCAAACCCGATAACTGGCCACGGGAAAAACAAGATCTGCATACATCAACGGAAGAGGAACTACGAGCAAAATATATCTCCCATCACAATGTAAGGGGAATTCCAAAGGAAACTGACATCTTTATAGCTGCGGAACGTTTTTCTACGTGGAAAAGAGTTTTGCGTAAAACAGCAGTAATTGTTCATTTCGCACATTTCTGATGAAACTTGGCTAGAGGACATAATGTTAAGCCGCCTACACCAACTCAAGAAGAAACTAGTCTTGCAGAAATAATACTGCTGAGGGAGGCACAATCAAACGTCCTTAACAACGAAATTTCATCGCTGGCTAAGGGAAATACAATCAAGAAATCAAGTTCAATATACAAGCTTTCTCCTTATTTGGACGCTGATGGCTTAATTCGACTTAGGGGAAGAGTTACCCTTGAAAACAAGGAGGATGCCATTATATTGCCTAGAGGACAGCATATTACTAAGTTAATTGTACTTGACTACCGATGCCATTATATTGCCTAGAGGACAGCATATTACTAAGTTAATTGTACTTGACTACCATTTCAGGTACCACCACTCTGTTGTGAATGAAATTCGACAGAGGTTTTGGGTGCTAAGACTTAGGGCCATTGTGAACCAAGTACGGCGAAGTTGTCAAACGTGCTTTAATCGGCAAGCTCGACCATCACCAACCTTGATGGGACCCCTACCTCCACCTCGCGTTGCTTCGTTTTGCAGACCATTCTCTTATGTTGGTGTAGACTATTTCGGGCCATTATACATGTCAGCGCGCAGAAGTAGTGAGAAGAGATATGGAGTTTTATTCACATGTCTTAGTACTAAAGTCGAGTTAGCTCATTCGTCTTCTCGAGTTGGCCCATTCGTTATCCACGGATTTAGGCATACTCGGTATAAGGAACTTTATAGCTAGACGTGGCTCACCGATTGCGTTATGGAGCGATAAAGGGACAAATTTTAAAAGGGCTGAACGGGAGCTTGGGGTATCATTCACAAGGATCGATAAGAGTGAGATGATAAGAGCATTTACGAGCTCTTTAATGAAATGGAAGTTTATACCACCTGCTTCCCCCATAGTTGGAGTTTGGGAACGATTGGTTCGATAGTTCAAAGTGGTACTCCACCGCGTTCTCCCATCTCGTAATCCAACAGAAGAACTTCTGCGTGCGGCCCTTTTGGAAGTCGAAATGGTCGTGAACTCTAGGCCCCATTGACCATGCGGAAGAAGCCTTAACCCCGAACCATTCCCTTCTGGGTAACTCAAGCGGGAAAAACCACTCGCCGAACCTGTTGATGAAGGCATAATATAAAACTGGCAAACATCTCAAGAAATTGCTAACATATTTTGGAAGCGCTGCGTAAAAGAATGCCTACCCGTCATAACACCGCGCTGTAAATGGTTTAAGGATGTGAAACCTCTCGAAGTCGGCGATATCATTTACATAGTCGATGCAGATAATTCAAGAAACTGCTGGCCAAAGGGTAGAATTATGGCGACAAAACATAGGTTGGATGGTCGAGTAAGAAGCGTTCTAGTGAAGGCAGCAACGGGAATACACGCGAGACCAGCCACCAAGATTGCGGTGCTTGATGTCTATCAGCAGAAAGAAGGTGTAGGCCCTCGAAAGGACATACCGCGGGGGAGTGTCACGATAGATTTGGCAGTACCGATTAATGGCACATCAGCAGTGGTGGAAAGCTGCCATGTTTGAAGAAAGTGGCAAAACGAAAATTTGGCAGTCATGTTAGAGGAAAAGGAGAAAAAAATTGGAACAAGGTGTAGAAGAATCGGCGAATAAAAACGAATTTTTAAACACTTTTATTGAATAAAGTTCTAAAAATTGAAAAGTGTCTCATTATTTTTTTAACATATATGTATTGTAGTTTATATATATATGTAGATGAGATGAATTTTAACGGTAAGTCCCTCCTGCCGTATGTAAGTCGAATATTAGCAGGACGTTAATAATACCGGTATGAACAAAATGTACGTTAAGCCTCAAGATAACCTAAAAGATGAAATACCAATAGATAATCAATTCCTTTTAAGATCAATACAAGGACCAAATAAAATTTCATTCTTCCTGGCCTCAGTACATTCAATAGTATATAGGATTCAATTTGTTGCAAGAAATTAATTTTAAAATAAAATAATGCTCAGCTTTTTTCATATTCATATTCAGCCCTGTCACAGAATCCATTCGGTACATTTGAGACATAAGTGCATTTGTTTTATACAACTTTGCTTCTTCTATTATGTCTTCATTTGGTGTGGGATAGAATTCGCCTGAGTGTAGTCGTAAAAAGTGATTAGGCGTTAACGCTTCCGATTCCTCGCTGTCTAGTGGTAGACACGTAAGTGGTCTAGAGCGTATCATGATTCAATTTCCATTAGGTAACTTCGAAACAGCTCAATATTTGGTTTGTGAATAGTTATATCTTTAACAGCATATAAAGACACCTTCATGGACTTTATAATTGTGATTACTAATGCTGATTACTATGCAAAGATATGTCCTCTGGCCAATCATCTTCGTTATCGTAGAGAAATGCCGTTGCTGTAAACCAGCGATCTAGGGTATTGTGTGTAGAACCCTTCTTCCGATTAGTAGCATTATCAGCTATATTCCTATCTGCATTGATATTTTGGTTTCCTGTATATCAGCAATACGGAATGTGACGAACTGTCCTTTGGTTGATTTTGCATCTGATTTCAGCCATCGTAGAACAGTCACGGAGTCAGACCAGTAAGTCATTTTTGTTACTGGATTACTTAATGAAAGTCGAATAGTCCGCAAGTTTTGGACCAATCAACACAGCAATGAGTTCCAGTCTCGGAATCGATATGAGCCTAATAGGTGCAACTTTATTTTTAGAACCTAGCAACCGGCATGTAACATTCTTAAATATGCGACTGCTGCACTGTTGTCTTGACAAAAACATATATCTGCACATCAGACTCATCCCACATTAGTGGATTTATTTAATAATTTTTTTTGAGCCAAGCTGTCCACTTCGCATGTTGGTCATTCTCAATTTCATCGTCCCAATTTACCTTCGAAAGCCATATTTCCTTCATCAATACCTTTAAAAAAAACTTGTGAAATGGCCAATTAAGCCCAAGGGATCGAAAATTGGCATCAATATTCTTACAGACTTCTCGTTTTGTTGGCTTTCGCTAGTCGTTTAACACACTTTTGGCTCCTTTGTTGAACTTCAGCGAAAATGTTATTGAAGCCGATTGGGTATCCCACTACATTCCTACAACCTTTTCCGTAGCTTGTTCAATTTCTTTATTAAGATTAACCAGCTTTGTAATTTTTTGTTTCAGAACATTCTAAAGCCGCTAACACTTCAGGAGAATTAGATTTCCATTTATGTATACGAAATCCTCCAGCCAAATAAATATTCCTAAATGCTAACACTTCAGGAGAATTAGATTTCTATTTATGTATACGAAACCCTCCAGACAAATAAATATTCCTAATTTGCTTTGCTAGTACTATTGCTTCATTGTCCGTGACGACACTTTCAAGAAAATCATCGACTTAGGATACTCATTGATGAAACGTATGGCGTTCAAATTCTTAACATATTATGCACATTGGTGAACATCCGGATTAAAACAGTAAATAATGGAAGATGCCAAATTCGTTTATGTTTTTCCTGAGACTCCTTAACTGACAACCTACGAATATAGCCTTTGTGAAGATAATCATTAATTTGATTTTTCATATTTGCTCTTAACTTTTCATACTTGTTGAGCCTTCGATGAAGTATCTTCAGTCAATATTTTGCCATGGGTAAACTGTCTGGCAAAATCTCTCGTCATCATATCTCCATAGTAAGTCAGTCTTTATTTTAGTGGTATTTTCCATTAGAGTTTTGGCCCGAAATTCCTCCTTCCAAGTCTTCAATCTTTTGGAATTTTTACTCCGAGACTTTCAACTGCAAAGAATTGTTTCATCATTTGTGTCCTCATCATCGGGTTCGCCATGTTCTTCTATATGCTAGTTTATGCCCTCATAATCTGATGAGTGTTTGGATCCAAAAACTGACCATCCTAACATGAATTTAGTCGTCACAGAATTATCACGACCAGCCAATCGTCTCTTGCTAGGCATTGCTAAATGCCAATCGCTGATCGATCTGCATCGATCAGTATGCCTGCACAGGCAAACCTCGAATATGGTCATACCATTTCGCTAGCTCTTCGTAATTCAACGTGTTTTTGGCAAGTTGAGTTTTTTTATTCTGTGAACTTCAGGAATTGCATATTCTTTAGGGCCTTCATATGCCCCAGAAATTAACATACCTTTCTGGACTCTTTTTGTCGTTGAACATTTGCAGTCCATTTCAACTTCAAGGATAGTTTAGGACATTTTAATCCTAGTTCTTCAGCAATATTATCTTCAATACGCGTGCCACTGGATCCAGCGTCCAAAAATGCCATTACCGTCACGCTCTTTTTTTCATTTCGAAGTATTCCTGCCATATATTGAAACTGGAACTCGTCATTTATTCTGGCGTGACTATTTTGTGAAGATCCCTCTATTTGTTGCTGATTGCGTGTTCTGTCACCCGTGTGCTAAGTGGATGGTGTTTACGACTACAACCGCTGACATTGCATTTAACTGCCTTCTTACATGTATGGATATACATAAGTATGGATAAACATTGGCGACTAAGTCTTAACTCCTTCATCTTTTCCCACTTTCTCTCGGAAGACAGTTTCTGAAAAACTACGCACGTCTTGGAACAGACTGTACACAAAGTTTCTGGATTTCTGGATAAACGTTTACTAGTCTTTCCGTCCGTGACAAACTAATCATGTCTGTTTATTGAAATAGAAGGTAACACTGAGTACCCTTTTCTTGCTTCTAATTTCAGCCAGGAACAAAATGCTATCACACCTAATACATTGTTGTCGTAAGCGTATGAAGTCCATTTCATCTTCTTATCGTTGTCCAATTTTCTCAGATGCTCCTTAAGAAAGAACGGGTTATTATTCGGCGACGATAGCTTGCTCGGGTGTACTTAAATACGACTGTTTTGGTACCTCAATTCTTGGAGTAAGATTTTTCGCCTTTGCGTGAAAAGTCATCTTGGCAACTTCGTTTACGAATTCGGCTATATTGCCATTCATTTCGAAATCATCTTCCCAAGGACCGTAACTTAATTCTTCTTGACGCTGTAACAACTCCTGTTCTTATTGCATATTCCTCTGTTGCTGTTGTAATAGGGTACGCCGCTGGTCCAATAATTGTAGTTTCAGTATTTTTTGTGACGACGAACTACATCTTGCTGATTGTAATGCCCTTTCCGATTCGTTATCAGGAATTGCCTTGGTGAATGTTGGAACTGGAAACAGAACTTCTTCACAATCGACGAAACGTCCAGTTAAAGCGATATACTCCTGCTTCAGCATTTCCCATTTATCATGTGCATTCTGAATTACTGCTTTTCTCTTTTTAAAGCTAATATAATTCTGCATTGTGTTATATTGGGTCATCAATTCCCTTTGTAAAGCACCAACTTTCGTTTCATATTCTTTCGAACAGTTGTCGCAGACTTATCAAGTCCCTTTGTGCTACTACTACCCAAATCTACACACACAAAATTAAGCCATTTCTTACATACCCCATCGCATTTTGCTGATCGCCGTTTCGGTTGAAGTTCTTCCTGATGCTTCGGCTGATCATGACATGCTTGTTCCACTTTGTTTTGGTAAATAAAACATTTTGTGTTGTTTAAGAAATAACGTATGAATATATGTATTTTTAGGGACTTTAGTTCTCACACAAATTCCTCAATAAATGTGAATTCAACGAGTGTCACACTTCCAACATTCAGAAATGTTAATTTTTATTGTTTTAAGAAAATTAACACAGTTCATACTGAGATGGAATTTAACGATTTTAAACAAATTTTGAGATTGTAATTTTAAGAAGTGTCACTACTTTTTGTGTGTGTCTAAACTACATTTGCCAGATTCTTCGTCACCAAAATATCTTCATCCTTGTGTTCCTGTAGGACAAAGTATCTTCAACGAGATATGGGTTTGCATGTATGCTGGCGAAATGGTTCCTTATCATGTTTAGGTTATAAACACTGGTAATAAATTGCAGCAACTGAACTAAGAAACTGATAAGTGGTTTCGGTGGATGTATTTACAACAAATAATACAAGTTCAGTGCCTGATGGGCACATGTGTTACTTACAAGCTTTAATTGGTGTGCGTAAAGGGTTTTTATTATGTCGGGATGGTGCGCACAACGGATATGGTTATGCCTGTGTGTTGGATATAAATTCAGTTTTTTCGACAGCAATGCTGATCGTCTCTCATTACTCAGACCAGATCGCGCGCCGCTCTCGTATTTCACTTTCTTATTTCACCGTTCTTATTACAAGCAACTTGTCTTTTTCGTAGAGTACATCGGTAAATACTTCGCGAGTGAAGTGAATAAGTGCAACAATCATTTGGCTCTGGGCCAGGAAAAAAACCCAGGAACCAGTTCGAAGAGCTTTCGGACGATCCACCCACACAGCAATCCTCGCTTTCTGCTCATGCCCACAAAAATTCCGGAAAAACCTCTAACCCTAACATAACCTATATACCACCTAACAAAGACTTTTCCATCAAAAATCACGAAAATACTCTCTCACATTTGCCTCAATTATGTTTTGTAACAGGAGATTTCAATAGTAGGAACAAATTATGGGGATCGGCTAGGAATAATCGGCGCGGCAATAAATTTGCAAAGTTTATAATCAATCCAACTACAAAATCCTAAATGATGGCTCCCCAACACACTTTAGCATTCATTCCGCTGAAATTTATCCTTTTACCCCTCCTGCAAAAATATGGTCCACTATAAGAAACGTTTCAGCAAATTCACTGCCTAACGTTCACAACAAATTCCAGCCATGAGTTCACCAAATTTGGTCTGAAGAATCCCAAGATATCTGATTCCTATCCCAATTCCACCAACATAAACGTCTCTTAACATCATTTCAATCATACACGCCATCTTGCCATCTTATTGAAAATAACATTCGAGTATAGAACTAAGTAAGCCTTATTTAAGTTAGAAGGAAAAACTCCGGCGGACGATCGAATGTCATATCTGCTTCTCAAAAATCTGCATCCATTAATGAAAAAAAGGCTATTAGAAATTTACACCAACATCTTGCTAAATGGGAAAGTTGGTCCAAAAATAATTAAATAAATGTCCACCACTTCATGATCAACAAGAAAGCAAGAGTTAGAAATAGGCGCTTCATTTTCAATTCCCTATCAATCCACAATAGAATACAGAAAGTAATCTCATTCTCAGTAATCCTTTTTCTTATAGCCTATGAAAAACTGGCCAATATTCTCTCCATGCACAATGAAATCGAGTTCTGTTTAAACGCAAACGATTTCATTATTTTAAAACGATTTATCTTAAACTTAAAACAATACCAATGTTGACCACTCCCCAGTAAAAAGTTTTGCAGCAACCCAAACACCGTCGTATCAACTGCTAATGCACTAATTGCAAACAAATTCCAATATGGAATATTCCTGTATGGTTATTCTCCCAAATCCCAACTAAACAAAATTAATACCATTTATAACTCCACAGCAAGCCAAAATCAAATTCAAATCTTACGTTCGACGTAGGTATGCTAACTCTGGAAAGCAATATCTTTCTCTCAACGGCCAAGCTTTTTAAATCTCTTCTCCACAACTCTGACACCCCTCTCCCCAAATTAATCAAATCATCACTTAAAATCTAAACTTAATAAAAAATCCCTTCAGCTACTCAACGAATAATTTCGCTCTGCGAGTCCTTTAACAAAGTTAAAACACTCTATTCCCAGTCCCCAAATACTTCATCCGATACAGTTAACCCTTCAATCATCATCAAATGTATGACGATATGTACCAAAATATCAAACAAAAAATACTATATTTTCACCGACTCTAGATCATCTATCGATGCTATATCCAACATTCACAAATCCGATTACTACGCTACCCTTATAATGATTACATTAATCGACCGATCTCCGAACATAAAATTAATGTGGATCCGAAGACGTTTGAATCACTGGAAATAAACTTGCCGACCAGGTGGCCAAAGAAGCTACATTTTCCTCTTTAATGGCAACCCCCAATCATAACTACTGGGACATTAACAAAACACTTAAAACTAACACCACATTAAAGAACAAGAACAATAGAACAAAACATCTGAATGGTATAAAACGGCAAATAAACTGCAGTAAAACATAAAACACTACTCCAATGCCCTAAATCCGATAATATAAGGAGAATGGTCTTTAATGGCAAATACCATCAGACCCCCTCAGTGAACCAAATGAAAAAAAAAAATGTTAACAATATTACAAAATACCTTTAACTCTGCGACATATACAACTACATAAAAACAAAAAAAATATCACACAATAGCTAAAAAATAAATAATAAATGCTATACATAGCCTAGTACCCTAGACGCTATTGATTTTACCCCGTCCTGTAATGAAGGTTTACCTTGTAAAAAATACGAAACGAAGAAATACGTACGAAAGAAAGTAGAAAGTTTTTCTATTAACCGTTACGGAAATCTGTTTTTAAGTGCAGTAAACTTTTCTTATACTGCATTTAGTACATGTATGTGCAGATACAATTTTATTGAATAAATATTTTCTGTATAAAAAGAGAATGTTAATAAAATATATGTGTATGTATTATATTCTTTAAACAATAATTCAAATGTATCATTTGTGCAATCAATATCAAACTGTGAACAAATATATGTATAATTTCTTGAATTTTCTAAATAATAAAATCTTGAACTGAACTTATCCATAGATGATGACCGTTTTTTCTAATTATGTAGTAAATATTTGATTTCAGTTTATCAAACATTTCAATAAACCATCCGATCTATATTCCAATATGTATAATTAAATACATATTTGAAAAATACTTAAACTGGATATGCGAATATTTCACATTGTCACACATTTTGAGTATTGCGGACTAGAAATGTATTGACCTTTAATTTATTAAATGTGAAAATATTATGACTTTTTATACGTTTAAAGAAATAATATTATTTTGTTTTTGTGTTAAACAGCAAATATATCAACTTAATGTTTGATTTTCAAATCGGTTTGAATAATTTATTATAAATGCTAAGTAGTACAATTGCAAAATTTTTATTTTTCAATCATTATATTCTTTGTTATCATTCTGTTAACCAGCATGTACGGACTGAAATGAGCAGAAGAAAAAAATGTAAATATTGGTATTTTTATTCACTATAATATTGACAGCAACAATCAAATGTTGCAAAATTTTTCTTTTATTAAACGTTAGCTTCATATAAAAATCAGCAAATTAAATGTGAAACGTTAATAATTGTATTGTTTGCTGCTATGTAATAAGCAAATATTTAAATGAATAGAATACGATTCTTATTTATATGTATTTTGAATTGGGACCTACCCTAGCAATATCAACACCAGTAATATTTTTAACCAACTCTGGTACTTTATTTACTATTTGCAAAACTTCTCCAGTAAGTTTAGCCGCACCTATTTCGCCACTTCCACTCGAAACCATAGTTATTTTTTTAGTTTGAGACAAAGGCGCAGCAACTTCCGCGGCAACCTATAGTATTCATTATTATTAATTGAAAATAAAACTATATGTAATAATTCATCACCTTAGGCAACGTGTCTAATAGCATTTCAACCATTGCTGCTTCACGGTATTCTCTCCAAGCCTCAGCTTTCTGAGCCATTTGTTCAGCTTCCGCTTTGGCTTTGGCTGCTATAGCAAATGCTTCGGCTTCTCCTCTAATTTTAATCTAATAAAAAAAGTTTTGGCTCATCTTTTTCAATCAATATGTCAAAAACAGTACCGATTCAGCTTCCGCTTCAGCTTCCAAAACCACTCTAAATTTATTTGCCTCTGCAATTTTTTCTAAGCGATATTTTTCTGCCTCTGCCGGTCGACGAACTGTAGCTTCCAATTCCTTTTCACGTCTCTGAATTTCTTGGTCCTGTACAGCAATTTCCTGCGTGCGCTCAATAACTTTTACTTGCATTTGTTCTTCCTTAATGCGTTGCTTAGTTTTGGCAGCTTGTAATTCATAGGCCATTTCGGCTTCGGCTTTTTTTGTTTGCACTTCTACGTCATATGCGGCTTTTTTCAATTCAAAATCACGCTGTGCCTTAGCAATTTCGGTATCATTTAAGAAACGAGATGCCATTCTCTGTTCTTCTGCAATTGCTTCCTTTATTTGAGCATCACATCGAGCTTCTGCTTCTCCAATGCGGGCATCCCGTTTTACCTCAGCCGTACGCGCCATACCCAATGATTTTAAGTATCCCTAAAAGTAGAAAATCACAGTTTTGTTTTAAAGTCCAAGAAAAAAATAATTTATCTCTATCATGCACTTTCTATAACTTTTGATACGCAATACATAAAAATAAGCAAATTTTATTGAATGCATGCACAGTACTCACTTTAATACAAATTCTGCCTGGACATAATATAAACATATATACTTTCCCTATCTTTGCATTAAATTTACTTTAACGACAAAATATTTACATCCCTTTATAAAAACTAAATTTTATATTTTTCTTGTTTTAGAACTAGATCATATTTAACGGAATGGAAAATACTACTTTTTGGTACCCCTTAAATCATTTTTAGTTGCAATGAAATATATTGCAAGTCCAACCTAGATGCCGATTTATCTTTTCAACTTATATTAAACAATATTGTAGCTAGGAATATAATATAAACATACAATACAATATAAAAATACACAACAATAGGCAATTAATAACAAAAAATCTTTGCAATGACTACTGTACACTGTTCCCGCAATGTGCATGTGCGTGGCGTATTATAAAAACAATAAGTGCGTGTCATTCGCTTAATCAGCGTAAGCTCTAAACCACCATAAATAATAAAATGGCAAGTTTTTTCTGTGTTTTGTGTTTTCAGTGTTTTGATCTTTTTTTAAAGATTATATCCATATGTATTATTATAATCCATATTTATTTATATATATATATATATATATATATATATATATATATATATATATATATATATATATATAGAGAGAGAGAGAGAGAAGAAAGACTTCTCTTTCATCCCTTGTATATGTTGGGGTACCAATTTCATTTGCTTTTTATCATAGTTCAAATAGAAAAGAGAGTGAAGACAAGTGAAAGTTACAGTGAATTTTCAATATTTTCATAAAATAACAAAAGTAAACATTGCAAAATCCACTAAAACCGCATTACACCAGAAAAAAAATAGCTTCCAAAACACATATATCCAGAAGATAATATATTTACTAACTTACCTTTGAATCACCCTTTTGGATTTTATATATTTTCGTAGCAAAAACATATATGGAGAAAAAAAAGAGAATAAGTAAACTTCAATACACAATTTTGTCTACTTAATTCAAATTGTATCTAATATTAACCAATACAAGAGCCAATGTGTTCTGTATACATAGATATTTGCAGAAGTAAACATATTACTAGAAAAGAATAATCCAGTTTTGTAAGAGTCCATTGCTCTTA
The DNA here is from genome assembly GCA_905231855.2 of Eristalis tenax. Taxonomy (NCBI): domain Eukaryota; kingdom Metazoa; phylum Arthropoda; class Insecta; order Diptera; family Syrphidae; genus Eristalis; species Eristalis tenax. The sequence continues at coordinate 294,375 of HG993127.1, forward strand.
ACTTTAATTTTCAAAAATCGGTATGTACTTTAAATAGATAAAAATTAAGAACGGGTGAAAAGTAAGGACAAACAATAATTTTATGAGATAATTAGCAGTTTTTAATTATTACTAATTGCGATTGATTATATACTATTTACATCAAATAACAGAATTTACCACTTACCTCTTCATCACGAATGTCTTTCAAAGTGTATGACACTACAGTTATCCCCATGTTAATCAAATCTGAAGATGCAACTTCGAAGACTTGTTTGCTGAACTTCTTACGATCCTTGTATATTTCCTCAACTGTCATTGATCCCATTATTGCACGTTGATGACCTTCGAGTGTTACAAGAGCAATATGTTGTATTTCTGCCTCAGATTTACCGAGAAATTGCTCACATGCTGTTAAAAGCATATCTTCATTTTGGCCTTGAATTTTGACTTGAGCTATACCAGTCACAGAAATTGGCACCCCTTGGCTGGTATAAACGCAAGGACTTTCAACTTGGAGAGTCATTGTGTTCAGTGATATTCTAAAAATGGAGAAAGATGTGAACTTTTTCAACTGATAGAATGTAATGGATATGTAATTACCTTTGGACTTGCTGAATAGAAGGCCAAACAAATGCGCGACCTCCGGGAACGAGTAAAGGTTTCATATAGCAGCATCCTTAAAATAATTTTGAGTTATTATTATATGCATGCACTCTCTAAAATCTACACATTTAAAAGTGACGTAATATACATAGTACACTATGATCCTAGCGTCATATTTTACCATGACATTTTCTTTCCGAACACGGGAGCTGTCTATATTATACTACACTCTAAAAAGCATAACTTCAAACTATTCTCAAAAAGGCGATTTAACATTTTAATTCCAATAAATTATTTACTTAGTGTTCTTCCGTTTGCTCTGCCCATCCATATTTTTTTGTTTTGATTTGGAAGAAAATGTACGGCGCGCTGAGATTTTTTCGTAGTATTTTAGAAGTACACTCTATACATATTGCAGAGCTTAAGAGGCCGGGTCCTCAAAGTCCGCTCCTAGTTTTTATGATTTTGAGATATATAGACAGTGATGGATAGCTACGTATGTTTATGTTAACTAGCAATAAAACGAAGAATTTTTAAACCAATATTACATAGTATACAGTATAGTTACTTTTAATAAATGAACAAATTATGAACTTCAAGATTATTTATTATCACGTGACATTTTTATTAAAAGCAAATGACGTCATTGTCTTATTAATCATATTGATATTTTCCACTCATTGAACTTACATGTTTCGATTGTATAGAAAAAAATATTTCTACATACCTGAAACAACTAGTGCTTCATTTGGACCACAAGTTACAAATCCCCAAGCCATTGCTAACGCTTTCGATTTCGACAAAAAAAAAATATCGATCCTGATATTTCTTCTGAAAAAAAGTTGACTGTGTAATGAAAAATAATGCCTATTTACAAAAAAAAAATCTTGCAAGCAGAATTAGAAAGGTTAATGGATTGTATTTTGTTGGCAAAATAAACTACACCCCAAAAATGTTCTGGCACCGTAATATTTTAATAAACACTACCCTGAAATCGCGCACTTACACTTAAGGAGAAACTGACACAAATGAGCTTTTTGAAATCCACACATGTATCTATAAAAATATAACACAACAGAAAAAATTAAATGAATATAATGCGCAAGGTCAAAGAAATGTTCTCATATCAACTTCTTGGTTTTGTTCAGAGATGATGGAGAAAGAGATATTCCTCTTTCCAATGGAAAACCCACAGTCCATCGCAGTTGTGCTCTAAAGTCACGCATCATCATCATTCCTCCATCATCACTGGTTTTGTTGCAGGAATTCGACTTTCCAGTGAAAATCCCCTTGCCTATCATCGATTGTGCTTAGAAACACATACTACTTTATTTTCACGCACGCTTCTTTAAGCGACTACGCACTCTTCGTCTGAAATTGCCACTCATTTTAACGTTATATCATACTTAGGGGTGGTGCAATCTTTTAGTTGCATTTTTTTATTATTGTTGAATTTATTGCTTATGCGAAACGACGTGTTTCGACGAAATATGTTTCATATAAAATAATCGCCGAAGACGTTTCATGGGTCATCGGCGCTCCACGGAGTCAAAAAAGGGGTCAAGTGTCGAATATACTCGCATAGCCGCAACCCTGCTCACATATATTGTACTAAACACGCTTGACTGTGCAAATGTTATACACACGCTGTCAAATGAAAGCAGTTGGAAGAAACATAGAAGTTGCATTTCACTTTAGCCTCTTAAGCCCATACTTTTTTCCGTATTTTTCTTGATCTCAAAAAGAAGTTTGAGCAGTACGAAAAATTGTCTATTGAAATTAACATTGAGTGTGAGTCCTCTTATATTGGAAAACGTCAAACACAATTGATTGAAAATGTAACCCAACCAGAAATGAAGTATGATAGAGATACCCAACTTCACAGTTGATTGACCCCTAGTCAATCGACGAATTTCCTTAGCTTTTTGACAGTTATTCATGAATTTTTGACGGTTATTCAAGAAATAACGTAATTGCCGTTCTGTAATTGGTCAATTTGGCTTTAGAAAACGATATAAAAATGTACTGTCAAACATTTTAAGGGGCAACAGAAGTTGGGCATCTCTATCATACTTCATTTCTGGCTATAACGCTGTATTGATTTACGTGTTTGAAAGGCGAGCGTTTTACAAGTTAAATGGGCTAAAATCCATATTATCTGAAAAGAAAATTGTTCAAAAGCTTGCATTAATTTGGTGGATGTCAGACTTGAACCCATCCATTGCAATGCATGTAAGTTAACCGCAGCAACTCGACGTAACTCTAACTTGAACTTCCACAATGTACTTCCCCTGTACACTTTTTTTTATAGCTTATTATAATCCAGAACATTTACTCCAAACACATTCACCCTGCACTTCCGCCACACGATTCACTCTCCTTTTTAGCCATTCATTGCACCGACCATTTCTCTTATTAATCATTTTATGAGAATTGTTAAGATAGGTCAGTTTAAGTTTAATGATTGAAAATAAAATCAATCTGAGACTGGATCGAAAACGGAGAACAACGTTTTATTTAACTTGTATTGTGCAAATACTGTGCGAGAGGCCGAGGAAGTTTTTATTCCTGTGAATCAGAATACTTGAGGTCATAAAATATTATATATATATATATATATATATATATATATATATATGTATATATATATATTATAATTATTTTTGTTTTATTTATAATTATGAAACTAATAACTTTTATCTTCTTTTGTGGGAAAATGCATATCGGCTTCACATGTCACAAAGAACATAAAATTTCACAATTAGGGTGTTGTTGCCTAACAAAAATAGATTTCTGACTGAAGATTGAAGATTTCTATTAGGAAAATGAAGTTTTGCTTTATATAGATAACGAAAATACTTTAAATATTAGTTACATTAGTGTGATTTGATGGAAATATTTCCAACCTCGATAGCTTTTTCTTAAATAGTAACGGAAACTTACCATCAGTGAATTTTGTAAAGTTTTGTGGCAATATATCAGAGAACGTTATTTCGTTATAAACTGTCAAAAATGCATGAATAACCTTCAAAATTTGCATGATTATCCGTCAAATTCGTCGATGTACTAGGGGTCAATCAGCTGTGAAGGTGGGCATCTCTATCATACTTCATTTCTGAAACCAACCAAACAAATGATGTGAATCTTTTGACACTTCGAAAAAAAATTAAATTGACTTTCAACAAAAGTGAGTTGTAGAATTCCAAATTAAATTTCATTTTGTATCGACTTCAATTTCACTGGAAGTGAAAGTGAAATGTAGAACCTAACTGTTGAATTGAATTTTTCGCACTTATAAACTGCTTGTATAAAAGATCGGATAAGGGCACAGCCAGAATATTTCGTTGCACTGTTGATTTGCTATTATCCGGAGTCGACTGTACTCGCACCGAGAAATCTTTCAACAAAGACAAGTTGAAAAATTTGAACGGATAAACCATTTGACGTTTAGTCATGGCAATGTTTTTGTCATATTTTTCTTGAACTCAAAAATAAGTTAGAGCATTACGAAAAATTCACTATTAAAAATGAAGTATGATAGAGATGTAAACCATGTAAATGGTATTTACTGATTGGTCCAAGAAATTTGCTGTCAAAATCATTTTAATTGACAAGAGAGGGAGATGGAGGAAATCACTCACAGTTCAGTGTATTTTAGTTGTCACTAGAAATTTAGTTATATTTGTTGTTTTGGCGGGAATTACATTCGTAGTATTTTAGAAATTATTTCATATTATAAAATGAAGTGTAAAATCCCTGAAATATCTTGGCATAACCGGGATCCAGTTCTTAGTGTTGATGTTCAACCAAAAACTGATAAATCAAGTGTATACCGTCTAGCTTCTGGGGGAACAGACTCTCATGTTTTAATTTGGAGTCTATCTTTTACTGAAACTAGTGAAGTATTGTTAGAAGTCGCTGCCGATCTCACTCGTCATCAAAGAGCAGTAAATGTCGTGAAGTGGTCTCCTAACAGCGAGCTATTAGCTTCTGGAGATGATGAAAGTGTTATTTTCATATGGAAACAAAAAGAAGAAAGTGAACCAGTCAACATCTTAGAGAGCGCTAATGAGCATGACAAAGAAATATGGATTACTTTGAAAGTTCTTCGAGGTCATATGGAAGATATCTATGATTTGAGTTGGTCTCCTAATTCACTTTTCCTTGTAAGTGGATCGGTGGATAACACTGCTATTATTTGGGATGTATACAAAGGAAAATCTTCATCAATTCTGAATGACCATAAAGGGTTTGTCCAAGGTGTAGCATGGGACCCCAAAAACCAGTATATTGCCACTCTGAGCACTGATAGGTAAGATACGTGAAGCAATTTTTTTTTAAATTACTTTTATATATTTTTACAGATTTTTGAGAATTTTTGATATACAGTCAAAAAAGGTCGTACATAGGATTAGTAAATGTTCATTACCCGTGCCAAATGAAAATGAGTTATATGGAAAAAAGATTCGCTTATATCATGATGACACATTGCAGACCTTCTTCCGGCGGCTTTGCTTCTCTCCAGACGGAAAATTACTATTCACCCCGGCTGGAGTTGTAGATTATGATGGTGTTGCACATATTCTCAATGCAACATATGTATACAGTCGCCACTCGCTCAGGCAACCGTCAATTATTTTACCATCTCCAGATCAATACACAGTGGCAGTTAAATGCTGTCCAGTATTGTTTAAGTTGCGAAAGAAAGCAGATTCAGACTACTCTGCTATACCACTTCCGTATAGAATAATTTTTGCCGTAGCCACAAAAAGTTCTGTTTATCTATATGATACCCAGCAGAAAGTACCATTCGGATTAATTTCAAACATTCACTATACTCGTCTAACGGATATAACATGGTCTAGTGATGGACGAATCATGATTGTTTCTAGCACTGATGGATTTTGCTCAATAATAACTTTTGAGGATGGTGAACTAGGTGATGAATATGAAAGTGGAAACGGACTTCAATCGACAGTATTAAAAAAAGAAAAATATGAAAAGGAAAATGTAAATTTTAATAGAGATCTGAAAATAGGTTCAGTTGGAGACAAGGTTCACACAATAGAAAAGTATTCACCTGATACAATTGCATGCCAAGGCATAATAAGCGTTGATGAAAAATTCGAGTCTCCAAATAAAGAAGCTAGAGCGGCAAAGCCAATTGCTATACGGCGACATCCTAGAGCTACGAATGAGAATCTATTAATTCCAGCGTTAAGTATACCGAAGCTTGTTATTTCCGCAGATGAACAATATCCACATTCAATAAAAAATAATGATTCTCCTAACGGCAAAGTCGCAGTACCGATATCGATTCGTCGAAAGCCAAGAACACTGATTCCAAGTGTTGTAGAGAAAACAGCAATTGGGGAAGAGGCAATGGATGCTTGGCCGCAAACTTGTGATCAGATGGAGAAAACAAATACAACGACCAAGCAAAAGATAGATGTTAATCAAATGGATACCAGCGGATGTACAGAAGATATTCATTTAGTGTACGAGGAAACAGTTGACGAATTGGAAAGTGAAATTCCGCAAAAAGAAGAACATAAAGTACGCCACGCATTGCAAACCGATACACAAGAGACGTCGGAGCATAAGACCCCAAGACGAGTTGAATTAAAAACAATCTCTACGCCAAAAAGGAAAAGGCAGTTACTGGATTAGTTTGTTTTATGTTTGATATTTTTTTAAAATGTACGTAATATATAGTTTGGTATGCAATTAAAATGTGATTAAACTCTATCCAAATGTTATTTATATGCTAGTATGTATTTAAGTCTTTCGAGGCAAAACAGTAGAAATGATAATCAAAAATATTAGGTCCTACCAAAGACATACCAACTTTGGATGATGGTAAGGCAATGTGGAGAGTATGGACAACTTAGATTGGGCCCGAACAATCTTCGACTCTAATGACACAAGACACAAGATGATGCACACAAGTCGAGGGGGACCTCAGCCGGCTTGGTGTGCGAAACTGGAGACAGCTGGGGAGAGATCAGGCCGGTTGGAGAAGTATGTTGAGTGAGGTCCAGGTCCACCCCGGACTGTAGAGCCCTAAGAAGAACAAGACATGCTGCACTGGGATTTCGGACTACTGAACAGTAGATCTTATATATTTGTACTTTATATAAAAATATGTATTTGTGGCAGGTTTATTTCTTAATTGGTCTTGATGTTTGACCTTGGCAGAGTCTGACAAAATTAGCAATAGCGGATTTGGTGGCCGGTGGTCCGAGTCTGTGCACACATGGCAAACTTGGGCGGGGGCTAGCAACGGCGTCGAAGGATACAGAAACAAATAGTTGCGTCATATGCAAAAATCCAGACACAGTCGAAATGGTAGCATGCGTAGATGTCATGCGTGGTTTCACTTTAATTGCGTCAATGTCTCTGCATTAATTTCAAAAGAAATTTTAAATTGTGAAAAATTTAGCACAATGGTTTTACCCAACGCTGGAATCCAATCCAAGCCGACTTTAGCTCCTAGTTCAGCCAAAACTGGAGTAGAGATCTTGTTACTCCAAGAACGCAGAGTGCTGCAGGAGAAACGGAATGAAAAATATCTTCAAAAGAAACTCTGATGCAGGAGGATGAAGAAACGCCAACTGAACTTCCGTCAGACACATTCGAGCATACCACCGGAATCTGTGGCTTTAATAACGACGAGAACTTGATACGCCTCAGGAAATGCCTTAAATGCAACGCTTTTAACGTAGTTAGGAATAGGCCCTCGTTGCAATCAAATGTCCCAAGGATAACACACTGCGAACCTAGTTTGGACGCCCAGAATTAATTATCAACACCATCCTACAAAATATTCGTCAAAGTCCACCACTCCGATCCGACTGATTAGAACAAATAGTTGAATTTGTCCGCATTATACGATCACATAAATAACCAACTGTTGCTTCAGAAGCTAAAATGATGTAGGCTCTACACAAAAGAAGTCAGAGATCGGTCAGTTTATCTAAATTTGACGAAAGGTTGTCTGAAACGGCAGGATCTATCAGTGATGTAACTTACTCTCCATTAGTATTCACGAAATATAGAACCTACAGGCCCCCATACGAAAACCTACAATGGCAATACGAACAAAAGGCTGTTGTGTAAAAAGTGTATTTTTTGAATTAAGTAAGAATGAACGTTTGGAGACTGTTAAACGACATCACTTGTGCCGGATCTGTCTAAAATCGCATAGCAGAGCTCAATGTAAAAGTAGCAACGCATGTGGCGTCTGTATCTGTTTCAAAAATCGATTTTTTCAAGATGTACCTTTAAAATTTCAATTGAAAATTTCAAAAACTCTTGAAAATACACGATTTATGGTGGAAGCGTCAGGCGACGGCGAGAGCGCACGTACAGCATTGAGCCACCTCGCGAGAACCTAGCTCTCATTAGTGCCCCTGTCCCTTCATGGGTTCCCTTTCTGCTTATTTTGTGCTTATTTTTTGCTTGGAACATCGCAATTACACGAAGACGTGCAGGAAGCCATCAAGCCCATCTTTAAATTTGTCAGCAGATGCAGATTCTTCACTGATGTCTGAGGAATAATACGCAGAATAACAAGGAGTCGTTCAACAGTTGTGTCTGGAATTTTGCCCCCAAACACGTCTATAATGGTAGAAACATTGTTGCTACCCAAAGGGCGGCATGTATATTTTATGTTTTGTGGAGACAATGGGAGTCAAAATTGGACTGGTAGCAGCCAAATTCCAGGAGACACGCGATGAGCAGCGCTTCACGCAGGCTGAGGGGGACCTCAATGAGGCTTCCAGATAGGCCAGAATTAAGCCTATGAAGAAACGGAAGGAATATTATATAGATATGGGATAGCTGATTGAATGTAGGTAGGTTTTATACCCAAGAATTTGCTTCTCAAAACTTTAACCGAGTTTTTCTCGAAAAATTGTTTTTACGATTGGTGAATGAGATTACTCAAAAACTATTAATCCAATCGGTTTCAAATATGAATACGTTATTTTATACAGATATAGCTATGGTATGAACTAGGATAGATCAAATCGGTGGAGATGTACCTTACTTTTTAACTTGATCCGGAAATCTGCGTGATGCAGGTGTTGACATTTGAGGCATCCTGCTCACCGAGCTGCGCTCAATTTGTAAAAAATAGGAATGCGAAGGAATACGCACCAGAGTTCAGGCGAGCTGCTAAATCCATTGTTAACAATCATTATGTGGATCATTTCGTGGAGAATGTAGACTGCGAGGAGGATGCTATAAAATTGAGTAGAGACGTGAAGTACGTTCATCAACGAGGAGGTTTTGAAATTCGTCATTGGATCTCAAACTCATCGAGAATCGTAAACGCATTTGGCGAACAACACTGGGAACACTGGCAAGTTAAAAAGTGAAAATGAAGAGGAAAAGATTTTGGGTTTGTGGTGGAGCAAAGCGAGAATTACTTTGTGTACTAATGTCAATATACGATCCCTTCGGATTCATCTCTAACTTTACGGTATTCGTAAAAATTCGGATGCAAAGAAATATGGAGGTCCAAAGTGGATTGGAACGATCGCATATCTGATAAACATTTCCAACAATGCCAGATATGGGTATGCCATCTAAAAACTATCAACCAGGTCCATTTTCCAAGATGCTATCTGCGCGACATCACGATTGGTAAACACGATTCAATCCATCCACATATCTTCGTTAACGCGAGTAAAAACACGAGTAGCCCCGCTTAACCTAATTTCCAATCCACGGCTAATGCTGGAAGCAGAAAGACTCGGTGTTTGGCCAAGAACATTAAAGAAGGTCATTGAATCGAATTTAGCCATACATAACGGGTCGGATTCCAAGACAGTACTTTCGTAGATACAATCCGATCATCGAAAGTATAGTCAATTTGTGGCTTTATGAGTCAGCGAAGACCTTAAGGACTCAACAATGCGACAATGGCGATACGTCAACACAAAATTAAATATCGCTGATGATGCCACCAAATGGCAGAAGCTACCGGATTTTAATCCATCTAGTCGGTGGGTCACTGGGCCGTCATTTCTTCTGCAGCCTAAAAATTAATGGCTACCACCAAAGGACTTTGATGAAAGCACAGAAGAAATCAAAGCATCGCATTTGTTGTATCACAGGAACATGACATCAACATTAATTTGCTTCAAAAGATTCTCCAAATGGAATAAACTTGTACGAACAAAAGCTGACGTATCTCGCTTTATTTGGAAAGTTTCCGCAAAACGAAGAGGCGTACTGAAAATTACAGATGTTTTCCTGACAAAAGAAGAATACATCAAAGCACAAAACAGTATTTTCAGAGCGGCCCAAAGCGATCGTTACTGGCGATACTTATAGAAAATAAAGCACTGTCAATTGAAAGCCGATGCCATGTTGAGAAATCCAGTACAATTTGTAAATTGTCACCTTATGCGGACGAGCACGGAGTCTTGCGGATTCGTGGGCGAATAGATGCAGCAATGGGCGTGTCCAACGATATAAAGCGACTGATCATCTAGCGACTGATCACCTAGACGACATCATATAACCAAAATATTATTAAATCATACAATAAAATATAAAACCATCATAACCAAGAAACTGTCGTGAACGAAATCCAGCTAAAGTTTTACATTCCTAATCTCCGAGTCCGAAGAATGTGCCAACTGTGTAAGAACCAGACAGCGTCTCTAGGACCGCCAGAGATGGGAAATCTGCCACCAGCACTACTTTCAACCTTGACTTGCCCATTTTCATTTATAGGAATGGATTATTTTGACGCTGTATATGTCACGATTGGAAGAAACACTGAAAAGCGATGGGGTGTCTTGATAACATGTGTTACTACAAGAACTGTGAAAATTGAAGTTGCAAGCAGCTTATCGTCGGATTCTTGTATACTTGCTATTAGGAGATTCATTGCTAGACTTAGACGTCCGAAAGAAATTACGACAGCAGATGTATGCCTTGACAAATGTGTTCTCCACAGTCGATACTAAATGGATTTCTAACCCTCCAGCATCTCAACATATGTGAGGCAGTTGGGAACGTCTCGTCCAATCGGTCAAGAAAACGCTGCATCAAATCACGTCGACACGAAATCCTTCGACGAATTTTTGCTCAGCATGTTGTTGGAAGTGGAGTTTATAGTGAACTTAAGGCCTCTCAACTACATACCGGTAGATATAAATAACTTGGAAGTACTCACCCCAAATTATTTTTTACTAGGGTCATTCAGCGGTGAGAAACCCGACAGTTTCAAGTGTGACGATGGAGCCATCCGGAGAAAAACTGGTTGAAGTCACAACAATTCGCAAATGCATTTTGGAAGTGCTGGGTGCGCGAATACTTACCCACCTTAACACGCCGTACCAAATGGTTTCAGCCGGTTAAACCAATCGCCAAAGGCGATATAGTCGTTATTGTGGACGATTCCAATCAGAAGAACTCGGTCCAAAGGAAAAGTACTAAGCACTATCTGCGGCAATGATGAACAAGTAAGGCGAGCAACTATTCAAGCAACGAACGGAATTTACGAAAGACCAGCTGTTAAATTACCAGTCCTCGCCGTAATTGATGGTAAATCGGTCAGCAAAATAGAGACCTCTTCCCAGCAAGGAGAATGTTGGCAACACCCGTTACCAATGAAACAAAATAAAAAAAAAAGAATTTGTAACCCTCTTGAGAAATTTTTAATAAATTATAAAATCGAAGTTGACAAATGGTAGTTTATTTTGTATAATAACAGAAGTACAAAATGAAAAAATAGATATCATTGAACCCCCTTGCGAATATGCGCCGCCACCACCCAATGCAGACAATAGATACATATTTTACACTCTAGGATTACATGCGAGGTTTCTGGCAGGTACGAGTATCAGAACGAACGTAGGTAATCTTAATCTTTGCTACCCCATGGGGAAGATTCTGTTGCAAAAGACTTTCATTTAGAATTTCTTCAGCTCCTGAGGTGTTTCAAACTATGTGAAAGTGTCAATGGATGAAATACTTATATTCGCCAAATCAATGGACAGCTTAAGATATTCGATAAGTGATAACCTGGCTGTGATCCGCATCCAAGGCAGATTCTACAACATCAGCCTTATATGTGCACACGCCCCTACGTACTCGGATACTTCAATGCCAAAATCTTTATGGAAGACATCTGTGGGGGAGAAATCGGAAAGTCCAGCCTCCACGATACGACAGCGGATAAGGGCTTCCGACTCACTGACTGCGACAGCACAAGGTTCCCTCGCAAAAGAATCCACACAGTAACCTGAACATTCAGTGGGGATAACGTTGGCTGTGACCATTTAATCGTCGCAGCAAAATTCAGAGCTCGACTGCCCAATGTCAGAAAGCTGCACCAGCCATCAACGAAGAGTTTTGACATTGGACGCCTAAGCACAAGTGAGAGACTCTCCGATTGATCACGTCGAACACAAGCGCCAACGAGATGTGATTGCATTGGCGCTGGCCATCAAAGTAACTACCTTAGGGTACCCTAGTAAGAAACCCGAGTGTGAGCAGAAGAAACGTGCAACTCACAAGTAATAACAATAGGCGCTACAACGGAAAACAAGATCAGCTCAAGAAGAATACAGGTCTAGAAGAGGGGAGGAGAAGAAACTTCTGCGCCTGAAGAAAAGGTTTCGCAACTTCCCAGCTCAAGGATATCGAAGAGTCTAGGGACAAGGAAAAAATAAGGGCCATTTAAAATAACATACTATTCTGAGCTACCTATTTGCTTTCGATATTTTTTGTTATTTAATTTTATTTATATTTTTTTGAAACGTCTACCTTAACCCCTTTTGAAGTACATAGGTAGACATCGTTTTTCAACATCAAACCGAATTGGAACCTCATTTGTATTCATCCAATTAAATATGTACATTGAACTCTGCAAATTGGACTGTCCATGCATCTAAATATTCATAGCATTTTTTATAACAATTAAAGCAGGACTGTCTAAAAAAAATCTCTACTTCGCTTTGAAAGCTACGCCGACGTACATCCGACAAAATTGATTTTGAGGTAAAGCTGTTGGAAGGGGTAAAAGCTGTTGGTCCAATCTATTTTTAATTAAAGTTTTACGCATCTGACTTATATGAACCACTGATTGCTGGGCCAGTGGCATCATCATCGTTATGGGGAGCTTCTTTCAACATATCTATGAGCAATGTCAGCTAGTTCGGGATAAATAAATAGGAGGTATCGAAGCAACTAAAACAGAAAAAAATCTGTCTCGACAATATTAGTAACTGTTTCAACTTGAGAAGAAAGTCAACACAAATTCACTTATTTGACCGTGGAGTACATGTATTAGAGCATCAGTTCATATAACTGAATTCCAGTACAAAATATAAAAAGTACCTATGTAGTTGTTTTAAATTATGAAAAAAGAGGACAAAAGTAAACACAGAAAAACAAAGAGAACAAAAAAGACCCAGATGAAAAAAATGAGTGCATATAAGATCATCGGCAAAAAAGGAACATATTCTCTTTAAAAGAGCTGATATATCTGATATATATTATAGCGAATCAAGAGATCCCAACTCCAGTTGGCACAGCTATTAAAAGGCTGAAGAACAACAAAGCTGTGGGCTCAGATGCCTTACCTTAGCAGATTTTCAAGACCGGTGGCGATGTTCTGGTAGGGAGCATGCACCAGGATGTGGATGCAGTGCGGAAGGAAAAAATCGTCGACTGCTCGGCCACATCGAATAGATATGAATACCAGCCTCCGGGTTCGAGAAGGAGAGGAAGACCGAATCTCCGATAAAAAAACCAAGTAATCGCAGATGCAAGACATATTGGTCTTGATGACTGGAAGTAGAGTGCCCAGGACCGCGAGCGATAGAAATCAGCAATTGCTCAATGCGTTAGATGTTAGATGGCGTTGCTGACGTTAAAAGTGTTTGTAATGCTCATGTACACGAAATCATAATCAATAAATTATACATCAGCGTATACGGGAGACAATTTTTTCTTGTTTAGTTTTTTTTTTCTGTAGGAATGTGAGAGCTTCACAGACCCATTTAGCACCAGAGTCAGAGATGGTCATCTCTAACCAGAGTCTGCTGCTTCATTGCCGCGTATACCAACGTGCCCTGGTACCCATTTTTAACTTTTTTGAGTGAATGAAAATATCCCGGATTAGACAGATGATTGAAGAGCTGTGTCTTAAGTTGTTAACTGCCCGTAATACAGAGAGTTTTTGCTTTAATAGTCCATGCCAAAAGTATTGCTTGTGCTTCGTTCGTGAAAATTCAGTAACACAGCTTGACTTAGTATGCTGGTCTTTCATTCCTAATAACTTCAGAAGTGAAATTTAGAAAAAAAAAAACAAGAAGAAGCGCTCGACCTTTTCGTAAGATCGGCTACAGAAAGAATAGGATTGCACGGACGTGGCAAGGGAATGGTGACCATGAAGAAATGAATTTTTAATGAATATGCAAGAAACAAACAAGCACCAAGGAACGGAATCAAAGAAAATTGCAAGAATTTTGTCGTCGTCAAGCCTGTGAAATGAACAGCACATTCTTTCCGAATGTTGGAACGGTAGTAGACAAGAAAATGTTGCTGATCAAAATGATGTCAATCGGCGTACATTATTTGAGGTTTTGAAGATATTTGATGAGTATGGCATTCCAAAAAAGAACACAACGATGGAATAATTCAAATTCAACAAAATTTTACAAAAGGAAAAACATCCGTTTGCTGAATTTGAAACTGAGCTTTGCAAACAACAAATCTAATAGCAAAAGTGATTATGGAAAGAAAATTGAAGAGCGCATGTTGAAGGATAGAATCATCATTGGTGTAGAAGACAAAAAATTGCAATTAAAGCTGTTTAATGGCAAGGATGAGCTATTAAACAAAGTAATCGAGATGTGCAAAACCTATGAAACAGCCATAGAAAATATGGTTATGCTGAACACAAATAACACAACTATCAGTCTGGGACAGCTATTAGTAATCAAATACCAATACACAATTATTTGCACCCTTGAATTTAAAGAAAACAATATTTTCTTTTTTTTTTCATTTTTATGAATAATAAGTTAATTTATTTATAAAAAACGAAAACATCAGTTTATGAAGGACAAAAACGAATAGATATTTAGTTTTCAATAAATAATGTTATCAAAAAATAAATACAAAAAGAAAATTAAATTATATAATACAAGGGGGCAAGATCGACATATCTTTTTCGGGAGAGTATTCAATTGAAGCCAGTGTACTGTAGGTTATTGTTTATAAAGACGTTTTTGAGGACGTTTATTTTTCGGATTGTAATTTTCTCGGATATTTTGCAACGTTCATAGTTTTAATTTTAATAATCCTTTCCAGTTCATTAGCTTTTTTCTTTACAAGTTATTTTTGTCTTTCAAGTTGTTGGTTTTCTTCTTTTTCAATACATGTAGAGTTAGTGATAACAAAGCTTTTATTTTGTTTTTGGGGTTTGATACCTTTACTTAGGGGTGTTTCAGGCCAGTCTAATAAATCGATCACGCTAAGGACATATCCGTTGATATTATTTCTGCGTTTGGTATTTAAAAAGTCGATTTCGTCGACAGCATACAAAAAAATCGTTGATTGCACATATGTCTATCAATTCGGTTGAGTCCACATTTTGGGGATCAGTTTGTGTAGCACTGCCCGCAAAAACACGCCTAAACTCAGTTTTAAAAAAATTGTATAGTTTATGCATCTGTGCTAAGTCATCGTTCTTTTCGGAATTAAAACTGTAACTTTCCCACTCCTCTATTTTCTGTTGTCTAATTATATTGCAAAAACTTTCCAAACCTTAAAGCCATTAATAATGATGGATGGAGAAATATTCTTGTCTGCAACTTCTTTTAAAAGAGGTTCAATTTAATCGTGGATTTTTTTGCCGGTAATCTGCAACGCCATTATTCCAGGCGTTTTAAGGGGTTTAGGCCGCAACACATACATACGGACACATACATTTATCGGAATCAACTATTAGCACCTATAGGGGTTACATGCGCCTCATTTGGGAATCAATTAAAACTTTTGCACGTTCAGGAATGCAAATGATAGGACTTGTCTTTTGAGTTCCTTTGAGATCGGTCTGCTAAACCAATTTAGTTCAGTGCCATTACACCAATGTTATGTAGTATTTTTAGTAGAACATCCCGGTCAATTTTCTCGAGGCTCTTGAAAAATCTGAATACATAGCTTATATATAGTTTTATATGTATAGTTTTGTCGCAATTATGTCGTTGTTTTTTTTTAGTGTCATTATTAACCAATTCAGAGACGATTTACATTAGTGATTTTGACGAAATTCAGATTGATGTTCTATTAATAGTTTCAAGTATTAAGTATTAGTAGTCAATTCAGAGACGATTTACATTATACTGTCTATGAAATTCGAATTGAATTTTCTGGCAATAACATGATTAACATTTTCTAGTAGTATTGTATCTAACTTTACTTAATTTACACTTTTTTCTTTAAGTACGAAGTTCTTAATTGTTTTCCACATACACTTTTGATTATGCGTGCATTGAATTTTATATCAAATGTAGTTTCTTTTTGCATTTTGAACGTTTCGTTTGTATTTACAAGTTTCTAAAATTTGTGTGCTCGATCCAGTCATCCAGTTTATTGAAAATACTAGCTTTCCTGAAAATTTGTATTTTTTCTCAATCTTTTAAGTAAACCATTTGTTATCCTTGCACCGGCCTCGTCCTCCTTTGACCTCTTCCGCCCACCTACCTCAGATAACATTGGATGGTATAGTGTTAAAGTTAACGAATACTACCCCAATCCAATACGGTGCCAAAATTGTCAGTTGCTATGCCACACCTCAAAAAGATGAAAGAGAAACCCCTCTTGCGCGACTTGCAACCTTCCACCCCACAACCCCGATAACTGCACTCGTACTTCATGCGCCAACTGCCAAGATCACCCAGCTTCCTCTAGAACATGCAAACGGTACTTGCAAGCAAAAGAAATATTAAAAATTAAAACGATTAAGAAGTGCAGAATGGCTGTTGCCCAAAAATTGTTTCCAAACATGAATAACTGTGCACCCAATAATAAGCCCTCTGTTAACAAAACCTCAATCGTTGTTGCACCTCATATTACACCATCAACAAATACTTATAATAAGAATACAGCTATTCAAAACAAGGACATTAACATATTGAATGTACCCAACCCTCTCACTAATTCCGCACACATCAATTTTATCGACAACCAACCATCTACATCTACTTCCAAGACATCTGTAACCCATACATACGCAAACCCACAAAATTTAAATACAAACTCACACAATCAAAATCAAGCCACCCCTCAATTAACTGCTAATTCCATCGATTCACCTATATCAATAATAACGCAATCTTTAATAAAAACTAATCAATACTATACAACACCATGTTCCACAGAGTCCTTCTCCCCACCCACATAATTTGTCTTACCTAGGCATTTGTCTTCTAGTCTACAAATCCAACCCACACAAATTTCTCAAAATAAATTCTAGTATATTACCAATAGCAGTCGAAATGTCACTAAAAATTAAATTTACGGTAATCTCCTTATAAAGGGTGATTTTTTAAAAGCTATAGGAAAGTTTTTCAAAAGAAAACACATAAAATTGCATGAAATCTTTATTTGAATCGATAGTACGGTCCCTATAATTTAATGTTTGAAGATTATTTCATGCAAATGTTGACCTTGACTGCGCCTCAAATGGTCCATCCGCTTAGTCCAATTTTGGCATACTCTTTCCAACATTTCGGCCGGTATCTCACGAATAAATGCTTCAATGTTGTCTTCCAATGCGTCAATTGAAGCGGGCTTGTCTCTATAGACATGAGCTTTAACATAGCCCCACAAAAAATATATATATATATATAATATCAAACTGAATATGTTTGACAGTGAAACAAAACACGAAACGTGCGTCAGCTGTTTAAACCAGTGTTGCCAAAAATATGATAGCTAAAAAATCACCCTTTACATACATCCCGAACAGAGTTTCTCATTTCTTGATGACATCTTGCTCAACATTAATACACCTGTTATACTAACAGGTGATTTTAATTCATGGAGCCCATTCTGGGGTTCGCCTTCCTACAACAAACGAGGTAAAACTGTTGATCGCTTCATTTTTAACTCTAGGCTCGGAATTTTAGATGATGGTCGACCTACATTTTTCTCTACTCACAAAACATACACCCATGTCGACTTAACACTAACATCTCCCTCCCTCATTCCACTCAGCACATGGACCGTTTCCGATTACCTACACGGCACCTACACAGGAAGCGGCAATCATTCAAAGGTGTATTCGATCTGCAGCAAATGAAGCAATCCCCCAAACAAAAGAATAATCATGTCATAAAAATGTCCCTTGGTGGGTTAAAGAATTGAGTGCCCTCCTTCGCGAAAAAGAAAAAGCCTGGCGTGTGTTTAAAAAATACCCATCTGATCCCCATTTGATACTTTATCGTAAAGCAAATGCCAAATTCAAGAAGACGGCAAATGCCCATAAAATCGAAAGCTTCGCAAATTTTACTGCTGAAATTAACCCAAACTCCTGGCCAAAGAAAATTTGGGGCTCACTGGCAATTACACCACCCACTCTATAAAAACCATTGTAACCGATTCTAACACCATTACCTGTCCTTTACAAATCGCCGAATTTTTCGCAATGTATTGGGAAAATTCAAGCAATGATTCCAATTTCGACCACGACTTTATTCGGGAGAAGAACCTACTTCTCCAACATGTACGAGCCTCCATCGTACATTATCGACGCCACTTCAAGGCAAATGGAATCACCTATCAAGATGTCAGAACTTGAATGCTGTCTATAAACCCTCAAAGGTACAACCACTGGACACGATCGCATATCCTATGCTATGGTAAAAAATGCCCCTCCAGCTTTAAAGACAAGATTATTAACCCTATATAATCAAATTGTTGACGAAGGTAACATTCCGCAAACGTGGAACGTGGCAAATATTATTCCCCTGCCAAAACCCAATAAAGACCACACTTCAATTTCAGAGTATCGCCCAATTTCTCTCCTTCCCTGCACTGCGAAAATACTTGAAGAGTTCATCTCCAAACGTCTCTTTTGGTTCCTCGAAAACAAAAAACTTGTACACAGCAATCAAGTGGCCTTCAAAAAAGGTAGAAGCACTACTGATGCACTTCTGTATTTAGACTACTTCATTTTCTCATCCATTTCAACAAGGAATCAAGTTTCAATCCTCAGTATTGATTTCGAAAAAGCAATTGATCGTATCGGGCTTCATGTCATTTTGAAACAACTCACCCAATGGAAGATTGGACCAAAGATGTTCAAATATGTAAAATCATTTCTCACCAAAAGGCACTTTTGCATAACAACCAACAATGCTACTTCCGTCATTCACAAACTTTCAAATGGCATTCCCCAAGGATCTCCATTATCTGTAATACTATTGATAATTGCTTTTAATGAAATTAGCAACATAATAAACTGCTTTAACAAGGTTCACCACGTTCTATATGCAGATGATGTTATACTCTTTTCAAACTGTAAGAACTTAACCTTAACTGGTAACTTTTTTTCTGTCATCCTAGACCGTTTGTCAAAATGGGGTAATAGTCTGGCTCCAAACATATTTCTGTGCAACTTAATGGTAAATACATAAGCAATGCCAACTCCATAAAGATACTCGGTCTACTTCTTGACTTAAAATGTAATTTTAATAGTCATTCTACATACATCAAGATAAACCTAACTCCTAGAGTCAATATAGTTAAATACCTATTTTCAAAAAACAGTTTTTGTAACATCAATATTGTAATTAACATCATTAGATCCATCATTCTATGTAAAATTGATTATAGTTTAGCTATTTACGGGAAATGTTCTAAATCTCGTCTACAATTTGTCTCAACACCTTACCATGGAGCAATTAGAACCACTAAGAGCATTTCAGACCACTCCCATTTTAAACCTAATCACGGAAGCAGGCCTACCCCAAATCACGGAACGTATTAATCTTCTCACCTTCCAGATCATACAAAATATTAACTCCCCATCGTCTTCTCACATTCATGACGTCTCGAAATCATTACTATCTCGCAAGAAGATTCAAAAATATCCCTCCACATTAGCCCATACACTATCCGCAGCTCAAGCTCTGGATATCCCTATTGCTATTCCCTCCCTGGTTTCTGCCGGATGATGTAATAATCACTGACTTAACAAACTTTCCCAAGGCTACCACTAATAACGACATGTACATAGTTTCTTTTTCCGATTTAGCCCATAACTTTAAACAACTTGGATGGAAAAAATGCCTCATGCATTTTTGTAGCGTGGCAGCTTCTTTGTTAACTACAGAGAGGGCTTTTTTGTTATAATAATTGATATGGATATTCAAATTTTCCCAATTGGCTAAGTCAGTTTTGAATTTGATCGTAGGCTGACTTGCTTCTATGCTTTGCGAGAGTTTGATAGATGTGGCTTTAAGAAAAAGGTCGCTGTTGTGAATGTCATATAGAATGTACCAATTGGTATTGGGGAGTAACTGGGCGAGCAGCGGGTGAAAGCGGTCCGGTCTATCGATAGACCGAATCGTTCTCTCCGCGATCAATGAAGGTTGCGATCCTTGTATGAGATAAGTGCATTAGATGAGTTTGACATTCGACAAATAATAACACAAATTAGACTCAACTTGGCGAACAAATGGGGCAACAACAATAGGCTGAGACATTTAAATCCAATCAAATGTTCTCGATTTTACTGTTTCAATGCTGACTGTGAGAGAATCGACATCAAGCGGGCAACTAAACCAACCATCAATCAACGAAGTAGATCGCATTGCATTGTTCATATTAGTCAAATCGCTCTGTCCTTTGATTCTGTTTCGTTCAAATATTTGCCTTTACTTTTTAGAACATCCTCTGGTAATGTATGACTTAATTCCTAGACCAACTACACGACACAATAATAACACATTTTGCACTTGTCTTTGGTGTTTTCAGCATATGAATGTGTTTGAGGTGAAAATAAAGAAACTAACAACAAATTATACACTTATTAACTTATTTATTAATAAAATGTATACATTTTTTAATTAAGACAATAAATTTTTGTATATATGCATTATAAAAGTCTATTTTCTAAGGCCAAATGTTTTTGCTTTACTATTTCTTTATGTTTATATTTAAAAACAATAGCCGGTTGCAGAGCTGTTGCTAGTTGTAATAATAAGACTTGATTACGTGATTTCAATGAAATGTTTTTCACTATGACATTCCTTTATTACAAGTACATGGTTGTTTCAACTCCTTCGTATGTATATATACATACTATTAATTTAGAATTGTTGTTATTGATATTTTTTGTGATATGATGAGTTAAAACGTTATGATTTCGGTTCAGCTTTTAACAATTTTATTATAAAATTATTTAAGTGTACAAAAAAAGATAAAATGAATATTGGAACATGTAAAATTGTTCCTATGTAAGTAACGACGATATTTTAAACAAATGTAGTAAAAATACCACGCGTTCGAGAAAATTAATATCAAATCATCCCAATTATTGGGTTTTTAATAACTAGACATTACTAATGGACGGTTTACTAATGGACGGTTACTTGAAATAAGATAATAATTTTAGCTGCTGTGCTGGAATGTAAATACTTTATCCTTTACAACTATTCTGTAACGCTTTAACTGGCGTCTCAACTAATAATGAAATTAACAATTTTACAAAGTACATATATATTTCCATACATACATACATACATGTATACTAGCGAATTGCGTAATTTGGTGAACTTATCTGGCAAATATTACCGTCAGCAAAATGCCTAAAGTAATGTAAGTTGTTTCGAATAAGTATTGTGCTCCACCGTAGTATGCTTGGCCGCATGCAGGTGGACACACCGGAATGACAGATTCAAATAAATTTACTTTCGCTTCAGCTTGGCCATGTTTATTAACAGCTTTGCAAATATAATCACCGTATTGTCGTTTTTCAATCGTAATTACTCGTAAGGTGGAGTCTGTAAATTCATCAGCAGTGGCAAAATCGGATATGCTATAATGTTGATTATTTGATAATTGTATGTCGTCTTTCAACCATACAATCGCTGGTGGTGGATAGGCTTCAATGTGGCATTCTAAATCCATATCATACTGGAGGGCCTGTCCAAGACGTGGTCGTGGAACTGTAATAACTGGAGCAAACTCCACTTCCAAATTTATGTTTCTGCGATCACCTTTGCTCACGCCATTATCGGCTACACAGTAATATGTTCCTCTGTCTTCCTTCTTCACAGAATTAATTTTCAGAACATTTCCGAAGTAAGTTGCGCCATCTAATAAACAAAATGTATAAACAAAGGTGGAAATATTTAGTTATGATACTGCAGGTTTTACTTTTTTTTATTAAATAATGGCTACAGTATTGGAGCGCTAATAAAAAATGTATATATACATTAAAAAAAAAAAAAAAAAAAAATGTATGTTATATACAACAATTTCAATTGCTTATATTTGAAATTATCTAAAATAATTTATAATTCTAAGATACATATACAGTCGAACCATCTCTTGCCACAATTTTTATTCAAAATATGTTATAAGTGACTGTTCTCTTTCACTCTTCAGTGAATTTTTTTATGTTGGTTCTCAGAAAAATGTTAAACATTTGTACACCGAATCGGTGGCGCGATGAAATTTTTCGGCAAGATTTCTGTAGAAAAGTTTTGAAGATGCATTTTTTTTTTCGATGAAATAAGAACAAAATGTAGAGCAAAAAATCTACTAATCGCTTAGTTATTTTTAAATATTAATTTTTTTCTCCGTAAATTCCGGTGCAGGGAACTAAGTTCACTCTAAAAATGGTTCGGTGGTTATATGCTGCCATGTAAAGTATGAGGTGGGTGGTCCGCTTCGTAGCTACCTGTGGATTTTTTCATTCTCTTTGTTTTTTAGGCTCCTACTCAATATAAACTAAACTTTGAGTTCGTATCGGTTATTATACAACTTAGTGTTCTAACCCCTAATAACAATGAATTGGACAATTCTTACTTACGCATACCGAAATCACAAGGTCATAGGACCCATACAAAAACAGTGCCAGAAATCATTATAAAACGAACTTGCAAAATACGCAGAATTTGGAAATTCTCCTTCAGAATTCGACTTATCGAATGTGAAGCCAAATAATCTTTTCCAGTTATCAAGCATTCGAGTTATTAAGAACAAATTATGTACATATAAATTTCAGTCTTGGCACTATTTCCAACCAATTAAATTTAAGTTATTGAAGTTCTTATATATACATATATAATTTATTTCAGTGCGTTTTTGTCTAACAGGTATATATATATTTAAAATTCGCACCTGACCCCAAATTACAGCAGGTAAAAACGTGTGACATGTTGAAAAATGTCAATGAAATCATGCACGCACTATCTACCTGCTCCATTACAAAAGGTACTTCGGGTATATTCAAAATGTACCTGTCTATTACCTTTAACAGGTATAATACAGAAAACGATAAAAGGCTTTGTGTCAAATTCTTTACCTTTCTAGACGACTGGGTTTGAGCGCCAAAATGCTACTATGCTATATCCCCAGGAAATGCAGTTATAAAACAAATTTTATAATAATTTTAATTAATTAAAAAATATACGTATGATTACGTTAATTATTAATATGAACTGGTTTTGAGCGCAAAAATGCTACTATGCTATAGACCCAAGGAATTCAGTTATAAAACAAATTTGTAAATTAATTAAAAAATATACTAATCATACGTTAATTATTAATTATGAACTGAGCGACGTGCCCGAATGGATTAATAATTTATGGGACCTATATTGACCAACATATACAGTTGGTAAGTTATAATATGGATTCAAATAAATTATAACTCCTAACTTGTTTTACTTAAAAAACAAAGAGTCCAAGGTGTTTCGATGTCATATAACGTCATGGTTGATTAGATTTTATTGTAATATGTGTATATATACATACATATGTACATCCACACATGTTTAAAAAAAACTTTAAATTTTGCAAAAAAAAAAAAAAAAGAAAACAAGAATTATTATTGAATATTTAGTAAAATATGAATGTATCAAATAAAAACAGTAAATTAATGAAACTGAAGTTAATACAAAGCAACAGTACGCCCTAAAATTCTTGACGCACAAGAGTAAGTTTAATTAAAGATGATTCATACTGAACATTATTCAAATACATATGTACGCAGTGGCTACTACATTTGTTTATTTTAATTAAATAATACAAATATTTAAAATTGTTTTAATAAGATATTTTCGAAGAATATAATATTTACCAGTCGGTAAGATGGCGTTGTTTTCTCGACGCCAGGTAATTGTAGGCGTAGGATATCCCCCAGCATAACACTCCATTTGAACTTCATCTCGCTCAGAAGCGACAATTGACTGCGTAGAATTATCTGATATAACAGGTGGTCTTCTGACCGACAATTCAACATTAGCGGTCACTCGATGTACAAGTGAAATAACTACTTGACATTGATAAACTCCCGCATCAGTCTCTTGAATGTCCTTTATTTGCAATTTGTACGTGGATGAATTGGGGTCATAACGAAGAGCAAAACGAGAATCTTTTATGACTAATGTACTGCCTGTAGATAAGAAAACAGGCTCACTATCCATTTTTATCCAACCGACAGGATATTCTTTAGCATATTGTACGGAGCAATCGAATTCGACCGTTCCACCAATATCTTTTATTTGTTCTTGTGTAATGTAGGAAATGCTAGGAGTTCTTTGCGCATCACTGCTTGCATATAACAGTAAAAGGATTGAGACTGCAATATATAGATGTGTATTCATCATCGTATTAAAAAAAAAGATATCACTTTCAATTAATTTTTAAAAAAATATTACAATATTGTAATAATTTCAATATAATACACCACACCCAAATATAGAAAACGAAAATGTCAACTTTTTGCCTTGTTTTACTGTACTAAACAAACTATAAGCGCGACTCGATGTGAGCAACGACAGAATACAAATGACAGTCCAGCTTACCACCATCTTAAGTCACTCTTCTTTATAGGACCAGTGCTACCACTTTTTATAAATAAATAACTGAACATCATAAAAGTGAAAATTGTTAAATGAACTTAGCTTAAAGTTAATATTCACCAAAAACTGCATGATATTGGCCTAATGATTTCAATATAAATGTAGTTACTTATTTTACATATGATATATCCTCCATGGAGAACAGATGGCGAGCATTAGAATCTGGAACTCTGAACAATAACTTTATAAATTGCCATTGATGAAATCGATAACTCCAAATGTATCGTCAGATGTTACATTTGGTTATTTTTTAAGCGATTAGGATACTCATAACGTCAAAACGTTGTAGCGTGAATTTTGGTTACAAGCGAACAGAACTAAAATATGACAATTCCGCGCAAATGCCGAATTGTGATCGCAGGTTTAAAAATGTTGCACTAGTTTGCTGGAACTTAGGATAAGAAGTATTGAGAATAACTTGTTTTTATGGTGATTTTAAGTAATAAGAATAATCAAAGATGAATAGAGTACAATCTTTTTTTGAAAAACAACAAGGCATCTGTTAGTTTCAAAATATATTGTGTTTATAAATATTGTTCTTACAAATTATGTACTTTGTCCCAGTGCAGATAATTTAATAATAAAGCTAATTACTTATGTTTATTAGAAGTTTAATAAAAAATACTTTGACTATTTACAGCAAATGATCTCTCCTATGATTTTGCCCTTGGTCGTCTATGCGTTACAACAGAAGACAGTTGGCGGGGAATCACACCAAGCAACTACAGCTCGGATTATAATCCGGAACCACCAATATTTGCGGCGAAATTCGCTAATTGTGAAAACTATAAACATATTTTGGCAATTGCTAATGAAGATGGAAAGGTAGTTTCTAGAAATTGCATAGAATCGCTTTTAAGCATTCCTTTACAGATTGCCCTGCAAGATACACAATTAAGAAACAAGGATTTGGAAGAGAAAGCTCTAAATGCACCTCAATGTCATTATAACGCAGTATTTGACTTGGAATGGGCCCCAGGACAAATGCAATTTGTTTCCGCTTCGGGTGATCACACAGCTCGCCTGTGGGATGTAGGCGGTTCAGAAATTCGGTCGTGTAGAGTTTTCAATGGTCACACTCGTTCAGTAAAAACAGCAGCATTTCGTAAGAGGGATTCATCAGTGTTTGCTACAGGGGGGCGAGATGGGGCAATTTTAATTTGGGATACTAGAGCAAATTTAAACCTCGATTTGACATCAAGGGCAGATAATTGCATATATAGCGGACATTCGGGTGGACCTGGAACACCAGTTTCCCAAAAGAAAAAGACTAGAACTCCAAAGCTGGGGCAGAGCACAACATCGAGCAGTATCACAGGCTTGGTATTTCAGGTAAGAATACTAATTTGCTATAACAACACAATTATATACACAATTTATACCTCATACATCAACAACATAAACAAAGAACTAACTAACTTTATATAAAATCGAGAAGTATTAATACGCACTGTGCAATTGGAACACAACCATGTAGGGCGCTTGTCCCATGCAATAACTTCTGCATATAAATTAATCGATCTCCATAGATGTTTCCATTTCGTCATCGCCAGTATGTGACAAGGACTTGTGCATAGGAATTAGTCGATCTATCAATGGATGTGATATCACCATAGATGTTTCCATTTCGCATTCGTGCTATGGAAACTCCCTAAGTCCTTTTTTGTTCGGTCTTTGCATTTGAAGTTTGTAATCAATGTAAATTCCTGTGCTCACGTAAATTTTAAGACGATTGTATTAAACGGCGTGGTCAAAAGCTTTCCTCGTGTAACACGACGATCGAATCGTCCCGTGTCGTCAGTTTGAGAACTACAAAACACGTTAAATTTCATATGGGAAACGCTGTCACGTTTTTTGTACGCCCATTCATTTCAAATCAAAATTCGAAAACATGTAGGTATAAATATACTTTTGGTCAACTAATTGATTAATTGATTAACACGCAACACAGGCAAAGTAGTGCAATGTGTAATTAATTTCATAGACGAACTTCTGCAACTTGAATTAACCAAACAAATGCACAATAATAATAATTAAAATATCGATTCTTTTATTGAATTTCGAATTATTTCTGCAATCTCCTTCATATGGTTATTGGAAATATCTCTACTTGCGGTCTCATTTTCCATCGAACGGTCATCGCTGGGTTCAGTATCTGCAATATTGTTCTTATTGTGGAAGATGCGGAGCAAACGTTAGCAAAAACACCAACTTTGGTACTTGGGTTTACCGTTTCCAGCACTAGTACAAACCCATCATTTGATAAGCGAAAACGTTAAATAAAACTAAAAAACAAATCCAATTTAGCAAGTTTATAGCTTAAAAATAGTTAGTAATACTTTTACCTTTTCGTTTGCAGTGTAAGAGGATCCGATGCGTACTTCGCTTTCGCAGTAGTCCTATGCAATTTTTTTGATCTTTATTAAAAATTTCAAAAATTCATGAAACGATTGTAAAATAGCAATCGCTCAATCGTTGGCATTTGACAGTTCAATGATTTATACGAAGCATTAGTGAATCGTCAAAAACAACGTCGTCCAGACGATTCATTTTTTTAGTGCTACACGAACTGATACAATCGTCGACTTACACTATGAGAGCCCTTGAGTTTTCATTCTGTATAATTTGACAAAATAGGTCTAGAAAAATTTGTTCACACTTGATCGATACTAAATATACATTTTTTGTTTTATAGGATAGTACAACTTTAATTTCTTGTGGAGCTGGTGATGGGATTATTAAAGTTTGGGATCTTCGAAGGAATTATACGTCGTATAAAAAGGAACCACTTCCAAAATATAGCTTACCTTATGCGGGATCGTCAACATTTAAAGGGTTTACAAACCTTCTTATTGATGAAGCTGGGGCTAAACTTTATGCTAACTGTATGGACAATTCAATTTATTGCTATAATGCTTTTTCGTACTCAACTAATCCATTGCAAGTGTATACTGGGTTTAGAAATAGTACATTTTACATAAAATCATGTCTAAGCCCCGATGGGAAATACCTTATAAGTGGAAGCAGCGATGAAAAGGCATATATATGGAATCTTAATCAATCGGAACCCCTGGTTGCTTTGTTTGGGCACACAGTTGAAGTAACATGTGTAGCATGGGGATCGTATAGAGACATGCCAATAGTTACGTGTAGTGACGATTCACGACATAAGATATGGCGAATTGGACCAGAAGCATTCGATGAAAATAATAAAAACTTGTATAAAGGATATGCTAAAGTCTGCAAAAAATTGAAAGAAACCAGATCTATCGAAGTGGCAGAAGCATTACACTTAAAGGATTTAGAATGTACACCGCGATCAATCAAAAGGCTTGTTCAGCAAAACGAGAAAACTCCAAATACAGAAGAAATGGCACTTACGAAGCGACCATTTGCAGAAATGATTGGAGAAGACAGTTATGAACGTGAAGGTAGTGAACAAAAACGACCGAAAGTACTAGAATCAAGGGGAAGGCGTTTGTTCAGTCCTACGGAATCGAATAACGCATCCAGACTGCATACGGTAATAGAAGAGCCCAGTGATTCAGACATATTAATGGAAATAAACAGAGAGCAAATAGATGAGAGCAATCAAGAAAATAAATATAACTCAAAAGAAATTATTGAATCGCGTATTCTTGCTTCTACAAGTACATTCGCATTATCTTCACTAAAATTTCCTTTACACTTAAGTGAAAAGGGAGGGAGTAACAAAAACGTTAGTTTATTAAACCCGAACATATCTCCAACAACAACCGGCACATCCTGTACCCCTATGATTTTTTCACCAACATCAAACCTTCCCAACTATGTCATTGATGGAGATGCCCCCCACCTTGGAATTATGTCCCCTAAAAGGAAATCGAAGGAAAAAGTAGATTGGTTAACAAAAATAAGAAAACAAAAATTGTCAAATCGATCTGTTACACTAATTGACAAAATCCAAGAAGACAGAGCATCTAATGAGGATAAAGATACTTCAGAGAGAACTGAGAGTTGTATATCATCACCAAGATTGCAAAATCTAAGAACTCATGACGATAGTCCTCGACAACAAAATATACCACGTAGACATATTTCACATCCAATTATCACTGAAAGGTCACCTTCCTCTATGGCAAATTTGCAGCAACATACACAGCGGACTCCTACTTCAAGCCGTCGCAATAGTGAAACTTCCATTCTAAGATTTTTCACTACTCAGCATAGAAGTTCACAGATACGCCAATGTCTACAGGATAATCGAGTAACGATGCAACAATCACAGACCATTACGTGCGAACAGACTACTTCATGTACTGACTAGTTTATATGTATGAAGAATCTGAAAAATAACGTTGTTGGATTTTAAAGATAAAAACTGTCTATTTGTTATAATACTTATAATTATATAAAGAGTTAACTAAAAAAATAACTGTTCTTAATTGAATATTTGTTGAAAAAAAATATTTTATTAACTTTCATTACAATCAGTATTTAAATTTCATTCGATTTGGACATCCAAATAAAGTTGAGGTTAAAATGTTTACGTATTTTGACGTTTACTGAACATGCAGTTATTCATTTTTTTTTTTTAAATTTAACACAATCTAAAAATTTACTTTAGTACTTTCGAATTATTAACGGTTCTGCAGAAAATGATTTAATTATTGTTTATTTAATTTTTCAGTTTGACATTTTGTCAAAAACATATTCCGACCTATTCCAATTAACAGAATTAAATGACAAATATGTAACAAGGCACTGGATAAATTTGTACTCGGATAAGTATTCCAACAATACTCGATTAGACCTAATATTAAATAACGCACCCCGAGTTTGTAATTAGTACACCAAACCAAATATGGAAGTGAATGAAAATACCATACATAAAACTGATAATGCAAACTTCTTGCACAAATTATACCCAAAAAATTACAGGTAAAAAGGGGCAATAATGCTAGTTGAGTACATTTATCAAACTGTATTGAAAATTCCTCTTCAGGGATATTTTTATTTTCTTCAACGTTTGTTTTAAGACTATAAGCAGTATTAGCTTTCTGAAGATTTTTTTCAAACGAATCCAAAAATCGTTGTTGTTCTTCGGTCAGTTCTTCTGAAACCTGCTTTGGGACAAGTTTCTTAGCTTTTAGTCTTTTTGTTTCAATATTCTGCTTTTTGATTTGCGGTTCAAGCTGTCGCTGTAATTCACGAAGTCTACAATAATTCTTAAAGTATATAAACATTGGAATTGCAAATATGGCTAAAAGTATAAGATGAATTCCGAGCAATGATGCATGAAATAATTTATTTTCAAAGATATTACGGGTAAGAAATCTGTAATTAACTGTCCACTTATGTTCAAAGATCCTTCCTAAATCGAAGCTTCCCAGAATATATTCTATTGGATACGTTAACAAAAATGGAGCACCTAGTACCAGTTGTACAAAAGCGCAAATAATAAGTTGATTAAGGGCTTTAACGTACCCAAGATTTGTTATGTATAAAATAAGTACTGCTGGGGAGAATAATAAAACATTCATCTTGACCGAGACACCCAAACTAAAGCATATGCTTCCAAGAGACCACTTTTGTTCAAGAAATAGTGTGATAGCGAGATAGACGAATAGTATTGCTATTGGATCATTGAACAGTCGCAATACATATATTGAATGAGTACGGTAAGATGTGAAAATGCTCAAAATAAGAACATATGGAGGTAACTTCCGAGTTTTAGCGTACAAGCGTATTACAAGGTATATCTGTATAAGGTAGATTACTGCAAAGATATATTGCGCCAATAGAATATTTTTTCCACGTGATGTTACATAGTAGAGCGCTGAATAAATGTACACAAATCCGGCAGGATACACCAATGGACCGGTATCACCTATAATGGAAATACACATTTTTGAATACTTATCTATAATGTATAAATTATTAAAATTTATTTATTCTTATTCATACGTACGTACAAACGTATATAGCGTAATATGTAGCAAATTTGATATTTAAAAATTTGATAAAAATAATTCATGCTATAACAATGTGTACATCAATAACACTGTTAACCTAATTTTTTAAAAATAATACATTTCGACAGCATCAAAAATGATTACATAGTTATTTTGTTCCATCTTAGTGTTACATGGGATTCATTTTACTTTTAAGTTGAACTAAAAATAAATTCGTATTTCCGGTGTTGTCACCACGTTTAGATATTTTTAAACATAATTGAATATCCATACATACTTAAACCAACATCTGTTAGAAACGAATTTGCGATTTCAAACAATATATTAAACAACAATAACACACCTGTACACCTCTAATAATACAAAAATATTACCTCTCAGTAAGGCATAGTTAGTTGTGCCATTTAGAAATCCCTCACATTCTTGCATATACGCTATCCAGTCAATTTCTGTGTATGGAACTTTATTGATTACTACAATATTTAAGAACAATTCTCCTAATAAAATTAAAGCTCCGACTATTGGTAATGCTTCTTGATTAAATAGTAAATATTTGGCATAGTTTGTATTCACATATTGTTGAAGTAAATATTTGACAAACGATTGTTGACTCCGTTTTTTCTTTTCTACTCTCGCTGGTTTTGATGTCAACGCCATACCGGCTTGCAGGTTCTATAAAAGCTAGCTATAAATTGTGGACTACATATGTGACAAGAAACATTTTTTGACGTCCAAATGGGAGAGTTCACTACAAGAAAACATAATGGTGTTTAACATTTAAGTGTGAGAAAAGGAAGTGTTCAATATAATAAAATAAGCAGTGAGCGATCTCAAATAAATAGTTTATACCTAGTTAGAGATATTTACAAATCATTTTTAAACTTACTCAGAATAGATTCATATTTATATGAATTATTTAAATATCATAACCGCACTTACCTAGACAAGATTAATGAACTCCTACATGAAGTTATTTTCTTTAGCTAAGTTTTAGGTTTACTTTCAGACCAGAAAATGTTATAAAAACGCATTAAGGGCAATAGATGTAGGAGTCGGCTATCTCTATAAAACTTGATTTCTGGTCAAGACTCGATTCACGATGAAATTGTATACCAAATAGAAAATTCAAAAGAAAATAGAAAAAAGTCTTCTGCACGTATTTTATATGTACATATACATATATGTGCATTATTTACATAGAAGGCTTAGTCGTAAAATCATAGTTAGTGTTGCCACTTTAAAATGATACGAATAAATTTGAAATATTGTGGGGTAGTCATAAGAAGTTCTTGTTGTAATATATATAAAGATCTAATCCGATGCCCATGAACATAAGAAAAACACCTATTATCAATTTATACAAATTTTTCATCGAATACGAACCAATGAAAAACTAAAGACAAAAAAAGTGATAGTTTGAATATATAAATTTTCAAAATTCATATAGTGAATGAGTTATATATTCAAACTGAAATATTCCCTATATATGGATATTAAAAATGGAATCGAAATTAGCAAATCATGCCTATTATGAATTCCGGAGGAATTTCTTGTTTCCCGAACTTTGTCCCTCCTTGAAAAGTGTTCCTACTATACTATACTTAATTTCTGTTCGAACATTTGTAATACTTCTTGATGTATTTGAAAATATTTTGGAATATTGGTGCGTATCTTTGCTACAATTTCTTTTTTGTCTCATTTCGATTTTTTTCATTGTTTGGTAGTCATTGGAAAATGTGTATAAATCATATACCATTGATACGTATACGTTGTATATACGGTAAAAATCGTTTGTAATAATACGCTCTGTCCGATTTCTATATCTCGTATGTACATACGTACATATATTGTTCAAAGGAAGTGATTCCTTTTCTCGGAAAATTCCCTAAGGATTTAATACGAATTTTTTAATAGTGTTTTTTATAGATATATTAATTTTCATTGTTCACATTCGAATATAACGATGAAATTCTGCGGCCCCTTCGACGTCATTATAACCAAAATTTCTGTACATATATACTAAGTTTGGTTTTATATTAAGAAGGTCGGAGGGAATTTTATTCATAATAGTAAACATGTTTATTTGATATCCCCTAACAAAATGATAGGATAATAGTTTGAAGACATTTTTTTCGCTTGTCTTCAAGAATACGCATTAAGTTGTGAAGTGAGAAAAATGTGAGGTGATAATTGATCACTTCGTCTAAGATAGATAATTGGGGTGAATACTTCTTGTCTGATTGCAACAGATGTCTTTTAATGCAACAGATTCTATTTGGGAATTGACAGACACTTGTGCACAAATAATAGTGGGAATAGTGAATTAGTGACGGCGCTCGAGTTGTGTGTTAACATTGCATATGAAATATGTTTCATTTTCCTGTGGTGGGCGGTTCGCTTCCATCGTCAGACAGGCGCCTGGAGCTGAAGTTTAATTCCCAGATTTAAAACGTTAAGCGTTTTCCATACTTTACAAAAATTTGCACCGGAATTGTTTTATTTTGTTCTAATATCATCAAGATCAACGAAACTGCGTTTTCAAAACATGAAACCACGGAAATCGTAATATCTCCAAAGTAGTTCCGACATATAATTTAATCCAGCTGTTTTTACATGTACGTGGCTGTATCTCTATTATAATTACATTAACAATCAAAACAAAGAACTTTTTTACTATGAGTACATACTTTTATTAAATAAAAAAGTAAAACATACTGCCTTTATATAAATTGAACAACAAAATTCACATTACTGCAACTTAACGAAAAATTGCTTTCATTTTCCAAATCGCACACACATTCAAAGTCATCAACACTTCTGAAAGAATTGTTTTCTCTAAAAACACTTGCAATCAGCATTAATAACAAAATACACCAACATGTTATTTCGATTAAACCACACTCTTGTTTTATTCGCCGTGCGTGCAGGTTCACTTTCGATCAGTAGATTATGGGGAGCAACCACAAGCTTGTCACTGTGGTATAAACAACTTTCTTGTATGGACTTAACTTAAGCTCTGTTCGAGGAATTATAAAGACAACGCATTATTTGTTTAATTTTGTTCTTTGTTCCTAATGTATATACATACATATATGCCCACACGTGTACATACATATACATTTCCTTTGCTCTCCACAGTCGTGATTGTAAGTTAATGCCTGGTGACAAACATCTTGTTTTTTCAATAGTAGTTGCAAGTATTAATATGTTTGAGGTTGTTCTTGCATATTAATTTTACAATATATTCTGTGATAAAAATCCAAACCTTACAGTTGTGTATTACTTTATTATTGCAGTAATAAGATGTAAAAAACATGTATCGTATAAACAGTATAAATAGTATGTTGCCTAATAATTCGGTAAATAATTTTAAATAAAATATTCATTGAGATTCATTGTCCACACTGCTATCAGAAGGTGAGTTTAGCCTAAGATTTTAAAGTCGGGTACATAATTTTTTCATGAAATGTACGTATAAATATTATTGTTTTAATCAAGATATTTACATTTGCATTTAAAATTGTTGCATTTATATATGTATGTACGTGTACGTATTTCTCACAGCGAGTGTTTGAGTAGGCACGAACAAATGTAAGAATAATTATATGTAACATATATATGTATGTAGGTGAACGGACATATAACATAAAAATAAGATCTGAAACATTTACTAATATATTAATTCAGAGAATTCAGTCATATGGTTATATTATCTTATTTAGTATTTTTGTGTATCCATACTTAATTTGTACCTAATTTGTATATGCCCATATATGTACGTGCGTATTAACTAAATTCGACAATTTGTCCCCAAGATCGTATGTTATAATAAAGAAATACCTACGCACCTTAACCTGATTCTGTGTCTAAGCCCTCACACTGTAATAAATAACTTGAGTCATTAAAATGTAGAGTTTCGTTAAATATAGGGTGTACAGAAAAATGCATCCTATGCAATTGATATTTAAAAAGAATTGGACAAGGCATGCAAAATAATATTTGTATCCACACATGTATATTTTAGATAAGACGTCAAAAATAGTAATGACAAAACTAGGCTTTTAATTTATATCCAGTAACACATATCCAGTATATATATACTTGCTAATTTACTTGCTTATTTTCATAAATAATATGCGTAAACACATGTACATTTCCATGTGTAGTTGAGATAATACATATGAATATAGCGTAAAGGGTCATTGATCTACAGTAAAAGTAAAGTTTATTAGATTAATTATGAAGTAAAAAAAGCAAATTACATTGTTTACGTTTTGTGCCCTTATTTAAATCAATTTTTTCTTTCACTAGTAATTTAATAATTAATATACTAATAAGAATTGTCTTTTATTATTTGTCTTTATAAAATACGTTGTCTGCAAAAGGATAAAGATATCATCAAAATTAATATTACAATTAGTTGATATTGAATCAAATTCATAATATATTTAGTGTCAGGGTATTAAATATGTTTCAAAAGATAGATAAAGGGTATTCAATAACCTTTTGTTCGTTTCTGACTCATACATAAGTGTTAACTCTAGCTACTTCTCTTATCGCAAACTTATACCATTGTTTGTTTTTTAATGATAATATAAGCATGTAGATTTGAACTCTGTAAACAATATTTTTTTTTTTATCTTAAAAGGTACAGTTTTTTTTTATTTATACACAAACACGTATCTCGTTAATTTTTATGAAAGTGATTGCCTTATCGCAGACATATCATAGTATATGTAAATGTTGTCAGCTTTCTTTCTTGTCTTCAAAGTGTTACTGATTGAAATAATAAGAGCTTTTGTGATATGAATTCATATGTATACATGTATATTCAGGCTATATATATTTCAAATATATGTGCTTGTTAAGTATAAACCTCACCGAATAATAATTAAGGTAGCGTTTCTAGACCAGCCTTTATTAACCAACAATTTCTTATTTCATATTGATACATTTATTTTAGATATTATTGGACGCATTTGGCATGGCAAATAAGACAATTTTAAAATGGGAAATTAAATCAGAGTACATCTGAAATTTGCTTATTTTTGTATATACAAATATGTATTTGCTCCTAGTAGCGTCTAATAATAATCTCAGAATCTGCACTGATATGTGTAAAATAATCTTGAATGGACAGATGTTTCAATTTAAGGCAATATCAAGAAGCACACGTAATATCATTACAAGGTGTGCTTCATATATGTATTGAATATCTGAAATACCTAGTTTAATAGAGTGATTGTGTATTTACAATATATATTGCTTTTATTTTGTATTCTATTGTTATAGATGAATAAGAATACTCTGCTTGGCAATCGAATCATCAATTACAATCATCAGCCCTCTTCTGTAGCATTTCATTCATTCATTTGGCGGTAATTTCGATTTTGTAAAATTACCAATCACACGACTTACTGTACCATATACATACATAGAAGTTAACATTACATATGAAAAAACCAAGATAGCGGAAATGTGCTTAAAACCTAGAGGGCGAAAGGTTTGTTCACTTAAAAAAAAAAAAAACAAATACATATATAAATGTACTCGCACAGTAAGTTTGATCAATTGTCAATTTGTTTATTTGCATTATTGTATTCTGTTGATTATTTTAGTTATATGATTCTTTAATTGTGGATGTATTTAAAGGTTGCATCTCACATTTATTTTGGCTAGAAGTATTTGTTGCTCTATTCTAAGAAAATAGTTTCAAATAAAGTAAGTTAGGTAACAGACCTAATATATTTTATGTCATCAAAAATTACAGTCTAACTTTGTTAAAAAAAAAATATAATATGAGATTTTGATTCTGTAGATTGCTGCTTATATTATCATTACTTGCTTGCTAGCACAAACGTTTAAACAAGCGGGTTTTAGAAATTATTTTATAAAGTGAAAACAAAGTTCTAGAAAAATGTTTCTGATATTAATGTAAGACATTTCGCAACATCATTATTAATTATTCTTTTATAAATTTGGAAAATACTAAAATCTAATGTATGGCAATACATATATATGCACATATAAGGACATTTCTACTAAATGGGATTATTTTTTATTTGCTCTTCAAACATGTGGTTTTATATTATGTGTATTTTCTATCCTAGTTCTCCTGGCAACATCATGCTCACTTTCTCATAATATAGAAATAAACCCACATTTGTATAGAGGCTGGCGAGAAAATATTGGAAATATTTTCTTTAGTAAACACCTTGTAGTAAATTTGGTGCTAAACATCATTGCATGTCAGAACTTTACTTTTATTAACGGTAGAAATCACAAAAAATTGTTTTCCTTCAAAACTACCCGAGTTGGTCCAGCTCTTTATTTATATGTTTTAAATGTTTAAAACAATAAAATTTGCTAAAGACATCTGGATATAATATATATATTTTTTCTTTTCGTGAAAACGAATTCGGGAACAATTGTACAAGTTGCATTATTTTTGCATGTGAAAATACCTTTCTAATGATGCGCACTCTATTACCCACTACGGCTTAGTGAAAAAGCTATTTAATTGAAGTAGTAGTCGACAGAATAAATATCTCGGAAAAGTATACATACTAATTGCTAATTTTTTTATAATCAGAACTATGCGTTATCCACCAGTAACGTAACGGCCATATGGCTATGCGTTAATGCAATTTATAGCATTTTACTGATATCAGTCACAGATTGTTTTACGGGAAGGAAGTGATAACACTCTCCATGTAGTTAACACACATACTTATGTATTTACGTTTGATTCAATATAATCAATTGTAATTATCTTTTGTCATTGAAACGTAAACAAACACAGAATTCCATTTCCATTTTAAACGACAAATATTAGTCTTTGCTCCCATTGTCGAATCAACTAAAAATAAAACCATAGGTATAGCTTTTACTTTCTTATACTTACAAATACACTACATTCGCAAACGAATACATCTTAAAGTGAATTAATGTGACATGTTTCTATGTTCTTCCTTCTCATTTTTATTAACATGTCAACTAATAACTACATAATTGTCTCTGTATTTTCTTGTTCGGATTACAGCGTCTGAATTAAGCACAATAAGTTGTCGCCTTCTGAATAAGTATATTACTAAAATAAACTCCAGAAATATTTAGCAAAAAAAGAACAATCAACTTTATCATCTGTGTCTCTATCGTCGTTGTCGGTCTAATCTGAAAATTCATTGAATCGAATAATTGTCTGACTCCAAGCATTGCTAGTATTGTGACAATAGCGCTGTTCCACGCATCTAGTGCGATTATCGGGTTCTGTAGCTAACAAAGAGTAACATTTTTATTTTCATATATTTCGCTTCAGTAATTCAATGAATGTTTTTATAATAAATCTATTAGAAATTATTTAAAGTTGAAACTCAGTCCAGAAATATACATATTTGCCCTTTTGTTTTTTATTAAATAAAGATTGAATGTTCTTATTGACTTTATAATAATATACTGAATTCACACAAGTTTCGTATTTAAAAAAAAACAAACAAAACAAATCAGAAAGTAGAAGCAGTTGAGAGCAGAGTGTAAAGATAACACACGTCTACATAAATGTGTGTACGTGTGATCATAAATTTAAATAACATTTAATCGTTTTAGTCGTGAATAAAAATTCTGTATATACTAATGTATGAGTTATAAGTCGTTTTCTTATTATAAACCACTTTTGGGAAATGGGACAGATCGGCCAAGAGGTGAGTGTATTATTCTTTGAGACTAATCATTCCAATAGTGCTTTATTGCAGAAAAATAGTAAACAAAGATTAAATTATCCTCGTTATATTTATTGATTGCGTTGCACATAGACAAAACATTATATGCATGTATATAAATTATGGCTGCAATATATATATATAAATATATGATATTTGGTTATGTGCATACATGTTTTACAGTTGCTGGTTAATTACTTGCACTGTTTTCGATTATCAAATGTGATAAAGATAATATTCAATTTCGGAATTCCTTATCTTATCTTTACTTAGTTTTCTTTATTTTTCGAAATCCCTTATGATAACATCACCAGGCATTCTTATCTTGGATTTATTCGATTAATATCACGGGTAAATACAATATTTTATTCTAATCTTCAGTCTTATATATTTTATAAGAGGCTGAGGCATTCATGAATATCTATGGGATCTTAAAAAGATTGTTATGTCAATTATACCCTGAAAGAATTCAGTTACTCTTATTTAAGTTGGCGC
This sequence comes from Eristalis tenax, assembly GCA_905231855.2. Lineage (NCBI taxonomy): Eukaryota > Metazoa > Arthropoda > Insecta > Diptera > Syrphidae > Eristalis > Eristalis tenax. The sequence goes on from HG993127.1 coordinate 333,258, forward strand.
TACAGTCCGGAGTGGAGCTGGGCCTTAAACAATAAGCATTTCTAGCCAGCTCGATCTTTAGCACTTTCTATCGTCCCTCGACATGAATTCGAAGATTTTCCAGCCCGAAGCATTGGTTTAGATTCGCAATGTAGACATTGTCATCTCAATCGTTCTGGCTAAGATAATATTCACTATCTATGCAGACGGTACCGAAAACAAGAGTTACCTCATCTACTTTTGACAAAGTCCATGCATTGCGCCATATAGCAGGGCAGGGTCGATTAAAGGTCGCATGTATGGCCACTGACAAAGTCTTTGACTGCCTCAAAGTTATTACTTTCTATCTTGACATTCAGTCCTAGAATTTTTAAGTTTTTTTAAGTTAATTTTCATTGTTGAATTCCGAACAACTTACATACTAGAGTATCGTGAGTATGTGCGAGTAGTTTGACAGACTTCTGAAAGATTGTGCGTGCTTCTGGTTTTGGCGTGCTAGTTTTATACAATACTTTCAAGAATAATGCTGTACCCACCAGAAGCCTGGTGGTGGGTATCTATTTGCTGTTTCTGGTGTTTGCAGAGGGAATATTTGGTCGATGGTGGATTTTCCTGGCCTCAAGCCACGCGGTTACGGGCTAACAATGTTGTTTACGAACGTCTGTATCCTTCACACAATTATCTCCATTTTTGTACGCTCATAGATCATTCGATCGAATGTTTTCCATTTTTTGGGAGTCGATAAAAATTGAGTATAAATAATACAATTGCATATACATGTACTTAGTTTAGCTTTATATTAAAGGGTTCGGAGACAGAATTATTGAGAATAGTAAGCATGATTACTTGATTTTCCCCCAAAAAAGTGATAGGAAGGCCCTTCACATTCGAACATTGTTCACAAAAAGAGAAAAAGTCCCAAGGGAAATTTATTCATAATATGCATGCATTTAACAATGAGTACAAAACACGAAAATTGTTATCAATTACAATTAAATAATTCTTTTTCAAGAGCAAGATACCGCCGGAATAATTTATTCAATCTAATGCAATTGCATATTTCTAATGTCTGCATATTAATGGAGAAATTGAAAAAATAGGTATTAAAAAATAGTAGTGTTTTTTTTTTAGTTCTAGTGATTTCTCTTCGTTTTGTTCGTACGTTCGTCGGTCTGATGTTTATCATGGGTACCGTCCTGTTGTCCCGTTCTCATGTACGCAGGTATATATAAATATATATATCTATATAAACTTAGGGTTATCATATTCTGTATACTGAAGGAAAAGTTTACGGAAATTGCTTCTTTTATACATGTATGAATGCAGAAATTGGTATTCATATAAATATAAAGTGTATATAATATATTTACACCCGTGGCGTTGACTTCTATTTACTTGAATCAGCTGTGCCTAGGTTTGATTACCTGTACGACAAAAATAATGTTCACTTGGCCGTTCGGAGACGAAATAAAACTGTAGGTCCTTCCACTTGTGAGAGAACAATTACATGTACAACACGAGTGGATAAGCCAAGACCATATATATGCATATTGTTGTATAACGGAACAGATCTTACCATTGCAGTTTTTAAAACATTATGTATAACATTGCCATAATAATATTTGGGTAATGGGTTATTACCCATACTACAGTTTGCTTGTGCATAGAAAATATACTAAAAATCCTTTATTTTAGTGCAGCGCGAAGAAATTTAATATGGAGGAACTAGATCATGTGTCCAGAGTGATTGGTTATCATCCCCGATATTTAGAACACTTCATACGAACACAAAACTTTATAATGCGGGGGGATGGTCCATTGCCTTTTGACTACAGATATTACTTGGCGATTATTGTAAGTATACATATATATTTAAAAATTTCACTAAAATTATTTAAATATTACTTTCCATTAATGTTTCTTGCTTTGGTATTTAATAAATAAATGAAAATATGGTGATATGCCATTTTTAATCTATAGGAAAATACCTGCAATTCGGTAAATTTTTCGTAACTTTTTCATTGCAGCCAACTGATGCAAGTAATTTTTAAAACGCCATATATTGCAAAGTCTTTAAGATGGTCAAGTTCTAATTTTGTTGATTTGAATCTTCTGCTGACTTTTTTCAGGTTTTGACTTCTTATTTTCATTTTTAGAAAAGTGCAGGTTTCAAGGCCTGATAAAAGCTTTGCTTCAATGTAATCGTGTTAAATCGCCTTGTCCTCAGGTAACGATCGTAATTTTATATCAAGCTACGAGTTTTATGTGATTACATTTACGTTTACAAGTTTTTCGTATCAACTTTTCATATTTAAATTCGGTGTGGAATCTGCCGCAGAAATTCCTATACTCTTTATATGTGCATATGTGTTTTTACGATATTCCAATATCGTATAACTCGATATACGCAATAACACGATAAGCCGCAAAAACAAAATATAGGGAAACTGGAATTCTAACTATTTTTAATAAATGGCATAAGTTGAAAACTTACCAAATTTCTTCGTAGGAAAAAAAATCGAAATGAATTTTTTAAAAAATTATAATCTATATACATATAATCTGTATATTATATGGCTTATCTATTCGTTTTTGATTTTGCAAAAAACGAAAGACTTTAAATTAAATGTTATAAACAAATATGTATATGCTATTTGTATATAATAAAACTATTGAAATGTTTTGAATATACTAGCTGACCCGTCCACGCATTGTTGTGACTCGATAGATGTATATTGATTCATACAATTTTGTGTTTTGTATTCATATGCATCGTTCCTTAATAGTCAATTCAAAAGTTGGTAAAGGTTTTCGGAAAGTTAAATGAAGCATTTTTTTTAAATTTCCATTTTATAATAAAATAATGAATTGGAAAAAATTAAAAAAAAAAATTTCAGCATGAATTATAGTCATTATAAATATTTTCTTGTACTGCTGTCAGTAAATGCTCATTACTAAATAATAGCTTCGTTAACATTGTGATATTGTTCGTCTCGTTTCAAATTACTCTTAGCTTAGTCGATGGTCGGGCGATCAGTTTTTGGCATACCATAATGACACAGTGGACGATTTGAAATTAAGATACACAAAACTTCTATTAACACTAATGTTTTATTATGGATATCTTGTGTGAAACCTAGATTTGGACATTGATTTGTTGCACGCTATATCCGTCGGCTATATCTTCAAGAGTTTTTGAAATTTTCACTTGAAATTTTCAAGGAACATTCTTGAATAGTTATAGGTCCGAATAAAATAAATCCATTTTTTTTTTTAATCGAAAATGGTAGGGGGTGGGGGGGATGTGTCCCCTTAAGTTCGTCGACTGGCGTTGAGCCTGTAATCACTGGTATCTAATGTTTGTCGAAATTCACCTGCCAAGAGAATCTTTGGACAATTCAGAAAAGGTGCAAGTATGACGTTAATGAGCTTACAACGGCGATCTGGGTGCTGAATGAGCCGTTCGACAGCCTTCAAACAGCGTAGGGGCAATACGTTATGAAGCAAATGCAAGTGCAATACCATTTTGTGGTAGAATCGTTGTGGTAAATCGTTTTTCCAGTTCCACTGGGAGCTTCTAAGAAAATTCAATTTAGGCAGTTCTATAGTATACTACATTCATGACATCGTAGACACATTTTTGTTCCTGATTTAAAATTCGAATGTTTCTCTGAACCGTTTCTCTCATTGCCCCGGAATCATATTGGATTTTTGCTTCTCAACTCTTCATTAAATTCGTGCATAGTGCGATTGGGCATTGTAATTCCTAATTGTATTAATTCTTTGTTGGTAAACATCAAGTACATGACTTCAATTATTATTATTGTCCTCAATTATAGTAAATAATTCTCGCTGTGAATTTATTTATTCATTTGCAAATCTGCATTTGATGTTCTAAGATGCATCTGATGCAACATATCTTCAGCCATATTTATATTTGTTCCATAAATCAGTCGGTGTTGATCGATCGTATTATTTAAGTACTTGAAGAAATCACTGCATCTTTAAGATTCATTCTCTATCAATCCCAAACGTTAACAGTCTTATCTTTATGTAGCGCACAATACACCATTTGGCGGCCTGCCAATTGGTTGAAATAGGCTCTAACTCTTCGACGTTTTTCTAAATGTACTGCAAAGTGGACGAAAGATAATAAAAAAATACGCAACATCGCTTCGTTACTGCTAAGATAGCTGCCAATTTGAAATTTAGTGATTTCATCGCTATAAGGAACCATGTGAGAATTTACTACTACACCGCGGTCTGAAGAGATCTATTATATAGAATAGCTGGTTATAAAAAAAAAGCCTTCTGATAAATTCACTAAAGTTGAAATACCTACTGGTTTTTGAAATTATCCAAATTTCCTGCACAACTTTCTTAATTTTCTTTCCTTACTAAAAATTAATGAAATCGGCACAGCCGTTTTCAAGCTACGACGTGACCAATGGAAATAGTGATTAATTTTTATATACATACTATAGATAAACAAGATTAAACATGTCATCAGAGGGATATTCTGTCAAGGATATTTTTTTAATTGCAGCAAATACATATTCACATAGTAAATTCTTCTAATTTATGGAAAAAATATTCGGGCCAGACCAGATTAAGTGAAGGTTTTTATCTGCAAATTCACATTTTTGTGCAGATTGGTAACAGAATCGGAATATTTTGTCTTGATGAATGAAACCATAAATGCGGAAGATGACTTCGATATGGTACCAGAAGACGTTGCTGTTTCTGTTGACATTGTCGATACTGAAAGTGATGCAGAGGATGAAGATCAGGGTCAGGTAGAGGCTTCCATTAATTCTTACCAAGGTTAGGTTGTTTTTTCTCCGCCTTTTCTAAAACTGAACAAACAAACATTGAGGTTTTTTTTTTAAATTTATTATATATATATTTATTTAATTTATTATGTAGGTATTAAAAAATTAAATTGAATTAAGGTAACATAGAGGCTCAAGGAAGTAGGCATAAAACTGTAGGTCACTTCCACTAGTAAAAGAACAATAGCATGCACAATAGTGGTTGCTGAGAAGCTAGACCCGTATTGACCCGTATTGTATATTATATAACATAGGTCATAGACGCTCATAATTCACATCTAATCAATGATTTCTTTAAAGAAAGATGTGTGGTAAAAAATCTGAAGTTTTGTTTTCTTTTCTGTTAATAAATGAATAAATATGTGCAGTTTAGTTTAGCTCTCTTAGTACTCACGGGTAACATTGTATTATTATTTAATTTATATAAATGCTATTTCTGTTTTCAGGCAGCTGCTAGACACCAGTGCACGTATTTAGTTAAAATGTACGAAAATGAATTTATAAATCAGGGAGGAGATGTAACATGGTTGAATGGATTGGATCTAATTCCTCCAAAATTACGTGCTATTTATGATATGAACAAATTATTAGCTCATAGGCCATGGCTCTTGCGACAAGAACATATAGAGGCTAGTACATATTTTTAACCTAGCCATATAACTAATTCAATACGAATTATATTGCAGTGCTTAACCAAAGGAGCAAGTAGTTGGTCCGTCTCGGAGGTGGTTCATGCAATGGTTTTGTTATCTCATTTCCATTCGTTGTCCTCATTTGTGTTTTCATGTGGTCTAACGCAACAATTGGATGGCCCGTCTAGTCCGAAATCTAGTTATCCAATAGAAAAAACTGCCACAAGTAGCGTATTAACAAAAACTAAATCAGAAAATATATTTGAAACTAGCAGTGCTGTACAAAATGGACTAGCTTCGAACAGTAAGTTCAAAAAGAAATATATTAAATAATCCTAAAAATGTATATTCCCGAAGTCAAAATTCAGTGCCAAACAGGAGTAAGCGTAGAGGCATTGATGGAACGAATGAAATCGTTATCTGAAAAACCCGACGAATTTAGTGAAGCAGAATTAAGTAGCCGTTTCAAAAACGTGGAACTTCAAACCGCGGAGTTACCTTCTGCACCAATTAAAAAGTTAATTGAGGTTCCTCCAACAATAAGTCAATATGTTAACGATGCTTCTTTTGTGTATCAAGACTTTGCAAGACGTGGAGCAGAAAATATACCAAATACATTTAGGATTCAAGACTACTCTTGGGATGATCATGGTTATTCATTAGTTAATGGGTAAGTTGACCATCATGTAGATTTACGATTTATTTTTTTACTCTCATACTGCGATTTTTCAGATTATATAATGATGTAGGTAATCTGTTAGATGATAAATTTCGAGCTGCATATAATTTAACATATTTTACAATGGGAGGGATAAAAAATGTGGATACATCTAAATTTCGACGAGCCATTTGGAATTACATTCAATGTATCTATGGCATAAGACACGATGATTATGATTATGGAGAAGTGAATCAAGTATGAAAATATAATACACTCTTCAATTTAAGACATTATTTATAATTCACTAATAATTATAAAACTTTTTTATTAAACCATTCGCATTTCTTTACATACATAAGAACATTTTTAATTAAAATACTACAATTTATACATTTTATAAAATAAGTGAAGTTATGAAATAGATTTACATGTGTATGTCGGATATCTATATAATACATGTTGTTGGTTTTCTTCAAGTACGAATAATCAGGACATATAATAAAAGAAATACATACTCGCATGTGTAAAACCAAACCAAACAAAATATTCTCTTTATAAACGTACATATGTATATTGCTTCTATCTTTATTTTAGCTACTTGATAGATCATTAAAAATGTTCATCAAAACCGCTTGCTGCTTTCCAGAAAGGATCACTAAAAAAGACTATGACAGCATACTCATTGAGTTATTAGATAGCGAAAAAGTAAGTATACTTCAATTTTAATTATGTCCAGTAAGAAATGAATTTCTTCACAATCAATATAGTATAAGTATGAAGAGAAAAAATGTTACATTTTTATTTACTATACTATGTTCATTTCTCACCGCTTTGTTAAGAGCAATTTCTGGCATATATTCAGAAAAATGTCATTTTTATTTAAATTGTTTTTTTTTTGTATTTAAGGTTCATGTGAATCTGATGATTATGGAAGCAAGAAATCAGGCAGAACTGCTTTATTCTCTACGCGAAATAATGCGTTACATGACGTGATCTCATTTATGAATTAAAAAATATTATCAATTGCAATATCAAATATTTAAACTTAAGAGAATGATCTATCTGAATGATCTTTAAAAAAAAATATTTAAAATATACAACACATTATACATACATATTATATAAAAGCTTACTGAACAACTTAGTTCACAGCTGATCTGTGCCTTATTAATATTTACAACGAATTTTGATGTAGGTTAGTGCATTCAAAAGAAACAGAATCAATTTCACTAATTATTATACATGCACAAATGTGTCTCTACGTGAATAAAAGCCTCAACATTGAATGCATTGTCAATTTTAATATGCAATTCTTTTCTTATCAGTGTATGCTTTCTGAAACATTATAGCGTCTTAATTGATAATACATATATAACCAGTAAAAGTTTTAATTACATATTAAAAAAGTCTGCTCTATTATTCAACATGCATGCTAATGTACATTTTGATAATATCAAATAAATTATAGGGGCTCCATAGATAGATGAACGTACAAGAAATACACATACACAAAATATCTGAATGTCAAATGTTTTTGTTTTCTTTTTTTGTTTTTTGTTAAGTTTAAGATAATTTTATATTAAATATTTCGAACATTATTTTTTTTTAGATAAAAACAAGTGTTGACTGATTTTTTATTTAGGTTCATAAGAACTAAATTTGTATATTATAACTAATATGTGAGTCTTTGAAAACCAATAAAGATTTATTTAATGGCGTGAAACCATAATTTCATACAAATTGTTCCTTGATATTTGCAATAGTTTTTATATATACAGTTACAACGCACCAGCAGCTACCTGTTACATGTATATGGGTTTGGTAGAAAAATAACTGTTTTCTGTGGAAATTGAGGCAAATATATTCCACCAATCTTTTTTTTTACTTTAAACCAATACGTGACGCCTGGCTTTGATCCGCATCCAAGACAATTTCTATGACATCCGCCTTATACAAGCCCAGCCGACGAGGCTAAAGACTCCATCAAAGAGGATTACTACGACGGAGTGATCGAAAAACACAGTCTCCATGACACGGTTATAAGCAGCACGTATTATCTGGCACACCCGATATTGCCAGAGCCTACGAACAGCAGTTAAGTGAAACTCTTCGGTATACCTACGTCGAACATAAACTCCAAAGGTATGTGGTTGCATTGCCGCTCGGATATTAAATAGTCGTCGAAAATTACTTTAGGCTACCTACAACCTCCAACAAGAAATCCATGGTATTTGATGTGAGAGCAAAAGAAACGTGCAACTGACGAAGCATAGCAAAAGGAGCTCTAACGGCAAACTAAAGCATCGTCAACGGGCTAGAAGACGGGAGGAGACAAGTAAACAAAATTCTGTATTCTTGTTACTGACCCATAGGGAATAGTGGATGTATTTAACCCTGTAGACATATGTGATACGATTACCTTTCGTCGAATTGACGAAGTCCATATTTAAACTTACCTCCTCTCTAAGCTACGGTTACCTTTAACTTCAGATTTCTAAATTTAACACTTATAAGTGTATTATTGTACACAATCATGCCAATTATGAAGAACTTGCAAATTGGCACAAGCAGTCTTGGAAGGAGTTCGGCGAGAAGTTGGAAAGCGACCATAGATCTGCGAAAAAGGTGTTCTGGCAACTCATTCGCCGACTCAGAGGAAGGAAATTTAATATCACCGAAGGATTAAAATCAAAATATGGTGTGTTGCTTTCCAATGAGGTGGATATCTTACGCAGATGGAACGAGCACTTTTAGTAGCTGCTCAATTCCGAACAGGGCACTGAGGATGGCAGACCTGTAGTCTTGAATGGGGCGGAGAATAGCCCAATGGTGGAGGAAGTGATTTTGGCAAATCCGCCGGTGTGAATGAAATCCGACCAGAACTGCTCAAGGCAATGGGTAAAGAGGGAGATTTATAGCTCTCTCGTGTTGTTAAAGTGGCCTGGGAATGACACCTAGCGATTGACAAACTGGGGTGATTGTCCCACTTTTCAAGAAGGGGGACAAAAGAGATTGCTTCACCTACAGGGGCATATCTCTTTTAAGTATCTCTTTTAAGTAGTAAGAAAGTATACGCTAAGGTGTTGAAAGCGCGTTCTAGAGCTATGGTCGAGCCCATGATGGGGGATGAACAGTGCGGCTTTCCTCTCGGTATAATTACAACCGACCAGCTTTTCACTCTAAGAATAGTACTTGAGAAGGTTTGGGAGTATTCCAAGCCCTTATACAGTAGTTTCGTAGATTTGGAAAAGGCATACGACCGAGTCCCTCGAAGTAAACTCTGGGGTGTCCTGCAGGAGTATGGGATTGAAGGTCCTCTTCTGAGGGCCATTCTCATGGGGCCATGTTCTTGTTAACGGTGTCAAATCCATACATTTCACCGTCTTGTCATCTCTCCTTTTCATTGTATATATGGACTGGGTGTTACATCGCACTCGAGGCGAGAAATGTTTCACATTGGGAGAGTTGAGGGTAAGTCATCTTCTTTTTGCAGATAAGTGATCCTCACATCTTCTCAGACGGAACTCCAGCGCGCACTCGATAAGTTTGTGGCCGTATGTGCTGATGCTGGAATGAAGGTCAACGTGGACAAATCGGAGGTTATGGTCATCCCCAGAACGCCTGTTCAATGCACTATACAGGTTAGTGGAGTCAAATTGAAACAGGTGGAGAAGTTTAAGTATCTCGGGGTCTTTGAAGGAGTAATACTGATGTATGGAGTAATGCTAAGTTTTCCTGTAGGATTGGTCAAGCTGGGTTAATTTTGAAACAGTACATATGTAATCAGGAAGGCCGAGCTTGGTTTCAAAGCCAAGTTAGCGGTTTTCAACTCAGTATTTGTTCCAACTCTCACCTATGGTCATGGAATTTGGGTAATGACCGAAAGCAAGCTGCTGAGACGAGATTTCTTCGTACTGTTGTAGGAATTACTCGCCGGGATAGAAAGAGAAACACGGCGGTGCGCATGGAACCCAACATTGAGGAGCTGCTTCTTCGAACGGAGAGGGGTATACTTCGTTGGTTTGGTCATGTGGCTCGAATGTCCCCTTCATCACGACTTCCAAGGCGGGCATTGCATGCGATTCCATCAGGTAGGCGACCGTTTGGCAGACCCAGGACGAGGGACCAAGACCGAAAACTCGTCTGGTTACGCTTGGCCATAACTCCTGATGAGTCTCTGGCGGAGGATCGAGTTAGCTGGAGATCTCTCGTGCGTGGTTTACCCCCGCGATCCGTTTAGTAGGTCATGCGGGTCAGAGGATGATGATGATGGTGAAGTTTATATAGTAATGCCGTATCAAAGGCTTTTTCAATATCCAGTGGACTGTTTGGATTGAAATTTATGTTGGACACCAGAAAATTCTAGGTTCAAATTGAAGGTAACAAATCAACAGAGCAGAACACAAGCGGGAGTTGCACAAGGATCAAAGCTGCGACCGTGGCTTTTCAACATCTACACGGCAGATCAATCACATCCAACAGACACAATGAACTGCTGTTTATTTACTGACTCGCTAAGTTATACCAGCTCGTTGTCATCACAGATAGCCGCACGAATAGTTGAAATCCAAACAGCGAACAAATTCGATTAATATACCTAATCGGGTATTCGTATCGATGCTGAGAAATTGGTAAGTATGTGCTTAGGGAAACCATTCCGAGATATTAAGGGACCAAAAGGAAGAAGGGTTGAAGTTCAACAGCGATTCGAAAGTGACCCTTAAGAAGGCCACCCTAGGCTTACGCAAGTCAGAGGATGGATTAAGTCAGAAAACTAAGCTGCTGCTCTACAAGCAGCTTATACTGCCGATCTTAAAGTACAGCTTCCCAATATGGCACGCCATCTCTAACGCCAGCCTGAAGAAGCTCGCAATTTTCGAAAGGATTAAAAAGCTTTACTAGCAGAGCGTATCATCCCTGAGAAACACAATCCCAGTCAACTTAACTTATCTAAATCTACAGAACTTTCCAACGACGTCAAACAATGAGCTGCATGGATTCTACCAGAGCATCGATAGGTATCATCACCGTGGCTAAATTGGACACACAGATTTTAACAACCCGATGTATGTAAGCGCTAGTCATTGTAGGGCATACAAAACAAGCAATAAACTGAGAATAATAATAAATTTAACAATGTAGGTACATGAATTGGGCCCCTATTGTTGAGCCACCAACCTTTAGCTTGTAAGCCTATTTGTAATCGCAATTGTAAAAATAATTTGTCTGTTCAAATAAAATGGAACTGTCGCGAGTACTTTTCCTGCGGAGGAAAAAAGGAAAGTCCCAAATGAATCCAAAATTGATATAAAAAAAATTAAATCTCCAGCCAGATATCAAGCTCTGTAAATACTGCAAAGCAAAAGGTAACTTGATTGATCAATGCAGGAGACATCAATACAATAATAAAAAAAAAAAAAGTTTAAAATCGAAGTGGACCCTTCAGCTCACCCTGCTGGAAAACGCAGAATAAGTGAGTGAAAATAATATTCCAATTCAAAACATATTCTTAACCAAAAAATCTCCACATACATTTTTTTTCGTGTACTCTTATCGACACAGGTGTCACCGTCTCAATCATTAAATCGGACTCCTTAAAAGGAAATACGCCAGTATGTCAAAACGAAAAGATTATTCCCAATGGTATTAGCCCCAATCATTCCATTCAAACCATTGGTTATTCTAATCTTAGCCTAGAAGTCTCTCCGAATAAATTCAAGCACCAATTGCACATTTTAAAACAAAAAAATCAAATATACCATTCGATGGTATCATGGGAAAGGACTTCCTAACAAAACATAAGACTTCAATGGATTACAAATCTCGTACAATTATTTTAAAAGAGTAAAATCTCCCTATATATTATGCAATAGTATTTCAAAGCAATAGTATTTATATTCTGAAACACATATAAAAATCACAGTTCTTAATCCATCTATCGTAGAAGGAATTTTACGTAATATCTTTATTATAAAACGAATATTTCTAAGCAGAGGCCTTACGAAAATGAATGGTAATTCAAAAGCGTATGCCACCATTCTTAATACTACGGAAAGGAATTGCGTACTTCCAGAAATTCAATTCAATCTCGAGCCTATTCCTAATAATATCACCTTAGTGTCAACGAAATCTAGAAAAACAAAATCAAGAGCTATTCTAACTGTCTATTAATACTAGTTCTTATCGTATAGAAACTCTGATCCAAAGTCATACAACTTCAGAGAAGAAGAAAGCTTCTTGCTTTATATTTATTGCTTAATATTTATTAGGAATTTAACGATATATTTCTCTTGAAAGGATTTTCACTTACAATCACTCATACACTTACTCATGATATTAACACTGGAAACTCACCTCCAATCGATGCAAAACATATGGATATCCAGAATCTCACAAGCATGAAGTTATGTAAATATTTGCCTCAAGCTTTTATCAAATCAAAGTTGATTCAAACGATACGATTCTAAAGGTTGATGAACTCAGTTTTAACAGAATATCAAGGATTACAATGTTACACATTCATGATTTCAAGAAAATCGAAGAAAATATACATAACTTAAAATATGCAATAGCTTATATAACCGCTATCGACCTCTCGAATGAAAACAATCACACTGATAATATTTTATCAAATTCTTTTGATTTTGACGTAATCAACAACGTTCAGCACGAATTATATTCTAATTTTAAAACCAAAAGTAAAAGAAATCCAACTCCTGAACCTATCATTCTTAAAGAAAACCATAACCTATTTATGTCTGGTCACTGTGGATATTATATATAGAGAATATCTATTATATATATAGAGAATATCACAATTCTATAAATGGCATAAAATGCGAAAATACAACTTATACAAACTTATACAAAACAATGTTAATAATGTCAAGTAAATAAAACCATGAGAAGAACCAATAAAACTCCCATGGAAATTACAAGTACTAGTAGTTGACTTCGAGCATTCTGCTCTCGACATTGTAGGACCATAACCATTATCAGAAAATGGAAATCGATAACTATAACCAAACCAATTGGGATAAATACATTCCATTAGCTGTTTTATGAAATATTATTTATACTATATAATATAGTATACTATATAATTTAAATATTCGTATAAAGCATATTATGATCAATTAAAATATAGGTTATCAAATCACTAAAGAAAATTAATGAATTCAAAGCTAAAATCTTAAGAAAACTACTTACAAAATAAATGATTTAGTTTATCTAAAAAATAACTTTACCAAAGTTGTGGAATTACGAGAAAACTTTCTCCTAATCGTAACGGTCCATATAAAAATATAGAAATACATGACAATCAAAACGTTAATAAAAAAAATAGACTTGTAACAGTTCTTGTAAATCGCATAAAATTTGCACATCTCGTTACAGATTAGACTAACCCTTGCAAATGCCAAAAACTTTAAAAACGATCAGATTTCAAATGCTAGCTAATTGTTCTACGAACTATTAGGATATGTAAAATCTTATTCATATTATTGGCAAATCATTACGTACACTGATACAACATTCTATAAGCAAGAATGTATGTTTAGACAAGACACGATAAATCAAAATCATTGTGCAAACTAAATACTGAAAAAACATAGGTTGTTCACTGTTCCCAAACTCTGGACTTTATGGAGTACTTTATGAAACTTGTGGATGAGATGAATAAAAATATATGATTTCTCATTCTAACAGAAAACTTTTCCTGTATCTCTGGATATAAATTATTGGACATTTCTAAATTATCGGTTTTTGATCAAATAATAAACTTGTGTTTCCAATTCAAATACCACTAACAAAAATCATATGAACTTATATGAACTTTTCCCCTTACCTATTTCTTAAGATCCTACTACCCACATATGCCTTTATCGATCCTTCTTTTCCTTACTTAACTATTTCTAATAATAAAATTCAATATTTTCAAATAAAGGATCTTATTGTTTGTCAAATTCTAGCCGAGTTTGAAAGGTTATGCAAAATTCAAATAATACACACGAGAAGCCACAATGTGAGACTACATTCCTCACCTATCAAAACAATTCCGTTTTCTTGCAAAACGTTCAAGCATAGGAAGCATTGCCATTTGGCATTCATTAAAACTTAATCAGTGTATATTCGTATTAAGCGAGCCTGATCGTTTAACTATTGACTGAAAAAATAACGGGATCTTTGTTCAAACTATACACCAAACTGGAATCCTAACTCTTCATGATGGGTGCAAAGCACATTCTAAGCTTTATCAACTCGTTGTTAGCAGGAAAATTACTATATACTATATATGAATATCGAAACATTATACCCGATTGCTTACAAGGTTACAAGAAACTCTTCTAAAAATATCAGCGATATTTTCCTGTTACCAATTCAAATAAGCAATGTTCGACTAGACTTAGGTCGTCTACAAGGATCTTATACAACATATCGATCATTTATTAAAAAAACCACATTCAATATCACATATTAACTGGTTTTATATTGCAGTACAGCTTTTGGTCCTAATAATTGGCTTATCTATATTACACAAACTATTGTCATGCATTGGATTATACACTCTCATAAATCTATTATGCTGTTGTAACAATAAACACCGAGGAACAACGCGGAGGAAATCTACATCAATGCCTTATTTCATTCATTACAACATTCCAAAACCCAAAACTACTCCAGTCTCGCAATTGCAAGAGAAACTCTTCTAAAAATATCAGCGATATTTTCCTGTTACCAATTCAAATAAGCAATGTTCGACTAGACTTAGGTCGTCTACAAGGATCTTATACAACATATCGATCATTTATTAAAAAAACCACATTCAATATCACATATTAACTGGTTTTATATTGCAGTACAGCTTTTGGTCCTAATAATTGGCTTATCTATATTACACAAACTATTGTCATGCATTGGATTATACACTCTCATAAATCTATTATGCTGTTGTAACAATAAACACCGAGGAACAACGCGGAGGAAATCTACATCAATGCCTTATTTCATTCATTACAACATTCCAAAACCCAAAACTACTCCAGTCTCGCAATTGCAAGTCGCATGCGAGTCATGTAATTCCCAGAGGAAGAAGACCCATATCCTTAAGAGAATAATTTTCAACTTCAGATTCGTGGACCCTAATCTATCCTTTAAGGGGGAGGTGTTATGTACAAACACCCAACACATGATATGCATCAACATCATCGTCATCATACACCGAACATCCACACCATAAACATCATCGTCATCATACACCGAACATCCACACCATAAACAACATCAGCTCCAATTACTATTATTTCTTAGTTAATCATACAAACGCCAATCAGAAATAGACGTGGATCTCCAAGAGCAATTGGAGAAGATATGTACATACATATGTCCCATTGCCCTGGGGGTCGTTTGCAATCACTTTTTTCAATATCGGGATTCAGCTTCATGGAATGAATTAGTTCCCTGAACTGATCCTGGTTAGTCGTTTTCTCGCTGGAATAGGATATATACATTAAAATGTATTTATATATGTACTCTCAAGCACTATACATTTGTGTACTTAAAACATTTTCAAGAGAATAACTCACGACTTCACAAGAAACACCAAGTTCCAAGATAAAGGAACTCCATTATCTCTGGAAACACCCAGATACGCAATTAATTATCTGCGTTTGATAAATATCAAAGTTTGTATGTGAAGTTTTCACTCGATCGTTTTCTACGATGACCTCAAAACTCATTCACTTTGTCGACAAACAAATTTACTTCGAACGTATTCAACGATCAAGACTTGTAAATGTGAAAATTTGTGAAACATTCCACCCGGCTTATTCTTGGAAACTCTAACCAAGGACGCAGGTAGACCCAGTGCAGGTTCAGGTCCCAAGTTCATCGGCGATCTCATTTCAGCGATCCCATCGTGATCCGGGACCCAGACAAGTCTTAATCAATTATGAACTATACTGGAAGTTGTTAAAAGGTTGAGCAACTTTTAAAGTACAGCTACAACCACAGATACTTTTCCCCTTTCATCTGTTCTTCACAATATAGTTCGTGGTCTCTAGGATCCATTAGGATTAGAGTGTAGGGAAAGTCGATTTGTATGTGCGTCAGATATGCCATAAGACTGGGGTCAAATAAAATAATATAAATCCTCGAAACCTCAATAGCAGAACCAGGCGTACCAAACGACCGGCGTAAGAGAGAAGGGGCCTTATGTTGTACAGATCCAGATTGATCCTTTTGGTGATAGACCACAAGACTTACCGAGAATCCGCTTGGACTGCCAGAAAACTGGCAGCGTCTTGGCGATTTTCGACATCGATGTGCAGAGAGTCAACCAGCATTCACTATAGCAGAAGAGACTGGACACCGCCTTGCGTGCAGCGCTAAGCCCAACGCGTATTCTTTCCTGCCGACGTGATTTTGCAGTTTCGCAGGATGTTCCGCGCTGATAAGCATGTTGCATCTGAGACAGAGAATGTAGTTGCAAAGCAGTTTTACGCACGTGAAGCTCAACCAGCCTCTCCATGTTTTCAGCAGGTAGGAAGATGATTGGTCTGAAGCTCTTGCCGAGTGAGTAGTCCAATTTTCTGTATGAAGGCCCTAACTGCGCCAAGGTGTTGAAATATAGGACAGTCTTGAGGTGTAAATTCTTTTCAAAACCGGCAGTAACTGGTCAATGGTTTTTTGTAGCAGAGCTGGGAATATGCCATCAGTACCTGGAGACATGAAACTATCAAATAACGCAACCGCGTACTTGATAGCCTCATCCGTCACTACCAGTGATGAACGACTTTCTGGTTTCCTTGCGAATTCTCTACAGTTCTGCATTCCAGCATAGAATCAGTGATCTGTAAGGGTGTTTTTGGAAACTTCGTTCAGATGTTCAACTGCTTTTTTAAACTTCGGCCTCATTCTGAGACTAGGGAGAGTTTTGACGATTATCTATATCATCCCTAAACCGTATCCAGTTGACTTTTCTGGGATTCCTCCTCTTCAGCAATGTCGTCTTTGCGGTCAATTCGAAAATGTATATGCCTATTGTCTGACAGGGACACTTCAGACAGTTGGTTGGGAACCCACGTTGTTAATGTCTAAAGCAGAAGAAGGTATGAAATCTCTTATTTACATACGGCACTAAGGTCAGTATTTCTCACATTTTCAATGATTTCTGCTAAACCTATAACCAGAAATGAAGTATTACCGAGATGACCAATTTTACAGCTGCTTGACTTCATTTCTGCATATAACCAGGTCGAAAGGGGGATAGATAAGAAAAAATACAACCAATGAATTGCACAGAAACTACACATTAAGAATACGGAAGAGCACACCAAGAATTAAATCGAAGCTAGAAGGTAGTCCGTCGTTTTCTGAGAAAAATACATTAAAATAATATATAAAATAAAAAAAATACATTACCTCGAGTACTTACCGTTTACTTTATGATTAAGAAAAAATGAAACAAAACTGTTTTTAGTAAGATTTATTTATGTAAAAAATTTAGTAACCGATAGTTGCGTTTGATGGCTAATTGTTAGGAGTTTTGTTAACTTGTATTTCCAATTTTTTAACAATTCTATAATGTTGAATATAACTTGGTAACAATATTTGGTCCAAATAATTATCGTGTATTATTTGCATTATAATTAAAAAAGTGAAGATCAATGTTAGATTGTTTTTGAAAAAAATGGTATTTACATTTAAAATTCGACTTTTTTTTTTATCAACATTATAATAATGATGGACATCGACTAAATTTGTCTGTATAATTCCCTGGTACCATTAATCTTTTCTGAATTCATATGTTACCTAGAAATTTTAAACTTACTTTTTTTCCTTATAATTCATAAGCCCAAACATCACTATTCGCTGTTTTAAATTTTCCTAAAAAAATAAGCTTTCATCCCAATTATTGAAAAAATGAGTAGTATTAATATCTTGAAGAAATTCTGATTACTTTTAATAGTTTGTGACTTTTCTTCGAAGACACATTACAGAAAATGTTAATAGAAAATATACTGCGCAATATTAATATCTATCTACGCTAATCATCGTATATGTCTATGTCAAATATATAAATAAATATCACTAATTTTTCGCGAATAAAATAACAATATAAATGTATTTGAATTTGAATTTTTATATAGGAAAAAACCGTTACTTTTCGGTAAATAAATGATAATGCAACTATTATTCATATAAGCGATGATATATCAAATATAATAGATAAAGATTTTTAACAACCAACTAATTTACTTCGGAATATAGTTCTATGTAACCAATCGCCTTGGTGAAGAGGTCAGAACTTTATCTTTGGATTTATCTTGATCCTCCTGGAAGAATATTTTTGTAATGACGATGTCCCCAGTACTAAGTGTTTGCGATGCTGCATCAGCACATTGAACAGCTTTCTGATCGAAGATACGATTCATTGGTGAAATACTACGATCATTATTACAAGAACAGTTTTTTAAGCTGTAAATAGTTATTGGAAAATTAATTTTAATATAGTTAATTTTTTAAACAAAACAACCGATATTGAAATGGTTAGCTTATGCCTACTTCCGTCTTACCTTTTGGATTTCTCTCTAATAATCTGCAAATTTTCAGTAGTTGCCACATTAGATCCTAACTGTTCGGCCATAGAATTGGAAGTTATTATCTATGGGGTATACCGTAACAAAATTAAAAATATATAAATTAATTACACATTTAATTTATATATGTATATGTATATCTATGCATGTATATATTATCATACCTGATCACTTGGTAAAAGAGTTGCCGCAGAAAGGATGGCCTCCAACTTATCAATTTTTGCCACACGGTCCATAGAAGTATCCGAAAGTATTTCATCCATCATTTGCATGGATTCAGTTAGGCTTGGTGGTTCAGAATTTAAACGTGGTGAAAAAGTACCAGTCAATGAGTTGTCTGATGGCACACTATCTAAGCTAGGAAAATTATCGTTTTCAACATTTTCCTGATCGTCATCTGAATCACTATGGTCTCTAAAATTCATGCTCATTAGAATCTTAAATACTCCTGTGAACTTTCACGACCTACCTGTTTTGATTATTTATATTTTCCATTTTTTCTAGTTTTTTTGCAACTTTATAGAAACCCTTTAGTCGCTCTTTTTCTTCTTCTGTGAGATCCATGTACCTTGTATAAATTAAGTTGATATTAGTATTGATTTTTTTACACAAATTACAACTCCACTTAAACATACCGAAGAAGACGAATTTCTCTATTGCTAAGCACAATACTTTTATTCGTTTGACCCAATTTTTGCTTGAGGTCCGTGACTTCACTACTTATTTTCCTTTGCTTTTTACGAATTTTTACCTCTGTAGGTTTAATTTGCATCAGGATTTGTTCAGTACATAATTCCGAGAATAGTTGCTGATTTTCTTCTTTAATTTGCCTTAGTATTTTTTAAAACAGTAAACTCAGTTATGTAATGCCTTAATTCCAAAATATATAGTTTATATATAATATCAATGTAACTACTAACCTAGCCAAATTTCCATACAACTGGTCATTGATTAGTACTAATACGTCTCCGGCAGCATACAAAAGCATATCACGTGAGAGTGGCCTATTTGCCCAATATTTTTGATCTCGACGATATACATTCTTTAATTGATCTTTAATTGGATTTGATGGAGCGTTATACAATTCGCACAAAGAATTCAATGATATGTATTTAGCTTTATAAACTTGTTTACCACTTTCTTGCAACTGTACCACTGCATGTGCAGCTTGTGTATCGAATACATTTCTTAACAGAACGCCAAATTGTGTATACATATTAACTGAATCGTTACGACAATCGTGGATAACTTTAATGACACAATCGTGCTCCAAAAGATTTTTTAAACCTCCATCAGAAACAAGTTCTGGGCATGTCAGCACATCGAAAATAAATGCTTCACCTCTAGTCGTTCCGATCTCAATCAATGTAATTTCCCCTTTTACTCCTAAGTTTATACCTTCGCAATCCACAGATATAACCACACTTTGACTTTTTTGTGCAAATTTTAAAATAGTGTCAGTCACAAAGAGACTTTCTTTTATAGTTGATATCACTCGTGTGTTTTGTAAAACTTTAATTTTCCATGTGTCCCCAATAAAATAATTGTGACTAGGTGAATGAGAAGGGCTATACTGTTGGGGTTGCTGTTGTGGCACATATCCGATGCCTGATTTCGTATGGTCATTGTGAGCAGCCATTGATTGCTTATCCTTTTCGAAGTTCTCAGCTAAAGTCTTTATAACTAAATTATTTATACGCTGTTTAAGGGTTTGATTTTGACTATTAACCCTCTCGGGCAATGATGGCTGCTGAGGCTGAATTCCACTTACTACTTGATTAGTTGGATTTTGAACAGCTGTACTTCCATAATAAGAACTAGTTGTTGGACTCGGGCAATTTCTCTCACAGAGATTTTCAATATGCATTTCCGAACCCATCACATAGCTCTCAAAACCACTATTCGTTTCACTTTTAGTTGTTGAAGCATTGCCTGTGGCTAAATTCGTTACTAGTTCATTTAATTTAAAATTTGGCGATATGCTATTGTTATTGCAATTGTTACTATAATTGACGTTATTGCTTATGTTACGACATACAGGGGAGTGGATTCGTTGTTGAACAGGAGACGCTGAGTTGAATTGAGAATTCATTTGATTATTATTTACTATATTATTAATTGCATTGTATTGCTCTCTGGACTTTGCTTGAGCCTGTTGTATATGAGAATCTGAAAGTTTTGGCTTTTGCAATAGAGTGACTAGATTTGCTTGGATACTGAAACAGTCAGAAAAAAGTCGAAGAAAGGCTGTTAGATTTCCAGGTGTCTTAAACATTTTTAACCATTGTTCTTGGGGAAATTTAGATGTGACAAGATGAAAAAGTTGATCGACAAGAATAGGTCCTTTTACTTCTATACATTGAGCAAAGAAGTCTAGCATTTGCTGAGTCCCCTTTGTATCTATATTGATTTGTGGAAGATGTAAGCGCTCTGATGCTGGAAGATCAGATTTACTTTCAGAACCGACTAGTGTCACGTGATCGTTTACAACTTTAAAGGTATCTGTGTGCTTAAGGAGAAAGTCAGTAAATTCCTTAATGTGTTGTCCTGCAATATAAATTTTAGCCTGTTTAGATTACCTGTATAATATTGTGAAAGGCAAACTTATATAACCTGAGATATGTCTAACTTGAGGTGAAGCTTGACTGCGATGACCAAGAAGACTTTTTACTGGAACTTCAACACCCGAACCATATTGAAGCATTTTATTTTTGAAATAGTCCTTTGCCTCTTGAATATAATTTCTACCACCGCTATGACCCCCATTTGGATCATCGGGCGTGGTTTGATATGAGTTAACCTGAACATAATCGCCATCAACCAAAAAAATAGATGGATATTGTGCCAAAAATTTCTTCAACCCTAAAAAGACAAGAATTTGGATACAATCAAGCCCAATAATTAGAGATTACCAATTAGAAATATTGCTGTAATCTTGTTTTTAGTTTCAGCTTTCGTATACCTTCAATTCTAATTCACCAAATGTTTTAATTCTTATTGGAACCCAAGCAAGAAATATAAACCTCAACCAGCATATATATCAAAATTAAGTAAGGAATGAAAAACATAACTTATATATGTATGTATATACTATGTATAACGTCATACTATGAAAGCTATCATACCCGACTGACTGCCACCTGCTATTTGACGCATCTCCTTGGTGAACTCTTTGGCCCCAAACTGACAACTTAAATCATGTACTGTACGTGGTTCTCCTTTATCCAAAAGCCTTTCAAGGAAGAACAGCAGGGTCATATTCCGTGCCATTTCATATTCCATTGACTCCATTTTTCAACCTATTAACTTTTCTAAAAAATAAATTATGATTACTTATATTCACAACCACCCCTAACATAATAATTTGCTGACATAATATTTACACATACCTGCTGATTTTTTAAGGTATACAAATTGATGAGTAATTTTTTCCTTCAAAAGAAGAAAGTTTAATGAAGAAAAAATTATGTTACTTTTTCATATAGATTTTATATAAAATGTTCTCCTTTCTTTACAACCGTAATAACTCTATATGTCTTCGAAGCAATAATTTTTAGATGGACAAAAATTATGTGAGACCATACTTTTGTAAAGGAAAATTATATATTTAGTTAATTTTGCTGAACTATGATCGATGGTTGAATGACAGTAAAGACGTCAAAATGTTGCTTAATTTTTATGTCTAGGAAAACCTAATAAAGATGGAAGTGTTATAATTTGTTCTTCACTGCTTTTGCAATATCTACGTGAACTAGAAAAAATGGTTAAAGATACCTATTTCACCTTTACCCTCAAATCACTGTTTTTCCTTTCGTTTCTACCACCAATACAATATGAAAGAAAATCCGACTAATGTGCTTATTCGCACAAAAAAACAAGCCTAATTACTAGCATAACAAACAAAACGTTTTCTTCTTTAAATCAACCAAGATTCTACTTTGAAATGAAAATAATTATGCGATATTGAACTACGACTTGGTCAAACGTCACAAAATTTAGTAACAACACACTCAGGAATGCGACAAGTTCTAAAAAAAATGCTTTTTGAATCGTAAGAGGTAATAAAGTGCACAGATAGCCACCATGTTGAATTCCATTAGACAAATAAGTAGGTTTCCACTTGTGTGTTTGTATGAACACAAGGTGAGCGCATATGAAGAAGTGTATTCAGGGCTGAATATCAAAAACCTCGGCTAAGCAAAATAATGATCTGTTAATTGCGTTAATATTTTATCCACAGGATACATTTTTGTTGAATAATGGACTAGCCATTTGTCAAAAATTCGCGACAGGATGCATTTTATATAGCTCAAGTGAAGGTCATCAGTGCAGGCACCTCTTCCAACGTATGTATTTAACACGCGACCAAATGCTTAGTAATTATTATTTATTATCGACTTTTTGAAATGTCGAAAACATTTAATTAATTATGTTTATTTATTCACTGATTGGTGTTCACAATCAAATTCGTTGTTCAATAGGTTATGATATTCAAATACAAGAACCGATTCGGTTAAAGTGGTGAAATCATTAAGGATAACTCCCCACAGTTTTAAACATTCTTATTTTGAGTGTAGGGGTAAAAACACTTTGCTAGTTTTCTTTCAACTCTCCAATTTTGACATGCGGGTAAAAGTACCCACTCCTTACAAACGTTATTGATTCTTGATATGGCCAACTTGACGTATGCCCTTGGAATGTAATCGCCGTTTGTTGTGTTTTCTAATATATCTACACAAATTCTTTAAAACAGTTTAAAGTCTTAAAAAAATAAATGAGAATAATAGTTTGTGTTACATCTGATTCAAATAAATATTTAGTGAATAGTTGTGTTTCTATTTCAAAAGTATGGATAAGGTACATATGTATATACCTACTATGATAACTTAACTTTCAATTTGAATAATAGATGATTATCTTCTTATTGTGCATATGTAATACTTTACGAATATCTGATATTCTTTATGATATTATCAGTACTCTGTTTCAAAGCCCTATATTGGTCGACAGCAAAGTACTTATTCCTACAGAATTTTCCGCAAAAACTATTGAATCTAGAGAACACAGTAATAGCTGTTCTGTTGACGGTGTTAATGTGTACAATATTTATTTTTCAATTGCCTTTCGTCAGATTAAAACAATATGATTCAGTAAAATATACACATACTTAGTCGTAAAATAGTTACATATTATTCCTTAAACAGCGATATATACATACAAACATGTGTAGGACATCTGGGCCAATAATCATGCGCATGCTTGGTATAGGATTTAATACAGTTTTTCCTTATTTCGCTGCAGGATGTATTCATTTTATTAGAGAATTTTTGAAGGGCGGTTAATTATTTAGAGCAGTGTCTGTCGCGAATTTGTTTGCTCACGACTGGGGTATTCTACGGCAAAAAAAAAAACGTATCGAGCTAGTTTCATCTAAAACATATTATTATAATTTCATATTGAAAAAAGCTGAGACCATGGATTTTACAAAGTTTATGAACAAGTTTAATGAAATCGAACGTCAATTATCGCCAACATCAGCATTACGTCTTAGTTTTGATAACATTTCACCAGAAACAGATGAACCGGATGTAAATAAACGTTTGTGGGGTGTCCCCGTACCACCTTTTGTTTCTGATAAAGTTGTATCGTGGATTGAAGAAGAATTTAAAGATGCCCCTATATATTATAATGGATATAGTGTATTACGAAAGGTTGATTTATCAATTATAATGTACATATTTTAACAAAAACTTCACTGTTTTTCTAATTTAATGTTGAAACTGATTTAGTTTTTTCTTTTTAATGCATTGTGGGGTATACACATAAATTTATTTCAATATATATGTATTACTGGTTATATTACTCACGTTATTGATTTCGTACCCAAATAGAATACATAAGATTGCAATAATATTAATGTTCAATAGAATAAACGCATGAGTAATGCCTTACATACATATACTTAATATGTATTATGTTACATTTATTTAATGATATATAATGTTCTGTACTATTATGTATGAATTTAAATAATTATATACCTATATCTTTATTCTACTTTACATATTTGAGTAAGCAGGTAGTTTATAAACATAAAATGATTGCTTTGAACTTTAGAAAATTCAAAGATAATTTGTTCAGCTAAATTTTTTTTTAAAAAAACGTAGCCTTATTATTTATTTCGTGTTTGAGATAATTAATTACTACTTTTTAAGAAATAAGAGGATCGCCAGATTTGATGATTGTTTATTAGTTTTGATCGACAATTTTAGAAATGTCATTTCATATCTTACAGGTCGAAAATGTCCGTATGATTGATCGGTACAATCCCAAAAACCCTATTATAGGAACGTTATTTCTGACACCAACACATTTAATATTCGTAGAACCGGAGATGAATATGGAAACATGGGTAAGTGTCTTCATAAGTTGGATTTTATCTAAAATATTTTTTAAATATATGCACATGTATTACATACTTATGGATGTGTAGATTGCGAAAAGATCATTTAAAATGTATAAAACATTTCGTATATTATAATTTATATGTGTATATGATATATATTTTCCAATCATTTAAATTTTTCCAGATTCTACATACACATATAACCAGTGTCGAAAAACTTCCCCTGAGGACGTCTGGCTCTCCAATTCTAATACGCTGCAAAACCTTTCTTTCAGTGACATTTGTGATTATGAGAGACTCAGATTGTCATGATGTTTATATGGCTCTGATGAGTCTTTGTCATCCAGGTATGCGAATATTCATTCTGCTCAGTGCGAAATTCAATTAACCATGCTCGTGTATTTTAAAGTTTCGATAGATAGATTGTACTGTTTTAATTATTCGCCTGAAAGAGATGACATTTCCAAAACTGCCGGCTGGGACTTCTTTAAGCTCGAAAATGAATTTAAACGAATGCGAATTCCTAATGATAAATGGACTCTTAGTTCATTAAACGAAAACTATGATTTGTGCGATACTTACCCGAGACAAATTTATGTTCCAGTAGAAGCCACTACGGCTATGTTAATGGGCAGTTCACGGTTCAGATCGAAAGGTCGCTTACCAGCTCTAACATATTTACATTCAAACAAGGTATGTTGTTTATTCAAATAAATTATTACTTTAGTTTGAATAGTTCGTATAGATAAATTCATGATTAATCCATATATATTTGATATAACGTTTATTTGTTGGGTACTCATGGCATATGTGCATAAAATGTATGCTGTTGTTATATACTTGTGCATATACATGCTACCGGATTTTTTCGACAAACATTAATATTCAATTCTAGGTATGAGCAATTATTGTATTTATGAAGTGAACATAAAAAACTAACTATATCCTATCGAAGTAAATGTCAGCACTTACTAAAAGAGACATTACGTAGTTCAATGTTATTTACTTCCACTCAGTGGTCGTCTAACGCTTGACCAGGCAACATTGACTTATACTAGTGTGAAAGTGTAATATTGCTAACTTCCTCGCTCATTATTTTTAAATTGAAATTCTATTTAATTTTTCTCTCTTTTCTTGAAACTTTAACTTTCTCGACACAAAGAACTCACTGAGGATCCTTAACCGAAGCAAAAAGACATAAGATTATTAATCAATGTGAAAAGAAATTCCCCTCGCTTCCACAAATATCGGCAAAAAAAAAAAAAAAAAAACGCGATTCATTTTGATCGCCCCTAAAAATCTTGCAAATCCGCTAACACTCATCAGCGTTTTTATATATTGAAAAAATCAATCGACGAAATTAGCACTGAACATGATCAAGTTACTCAGCTTAATATCTTATTATAATATTATAGTAATATCTTAATATTAGTCAAAAGCCAAACGCTGACACATTTTTAGCAGTTCAGGCGTTAACAAACAATTGCCCAGTAACTCTCAAATTACATGACTCTTAATAATTCAAAGGGCGTCGCATACGAGCCATGTCTGATAAACGTTAACGAAACAGAAGTTATAACTGAATTAAAACCACAAGGAGTTAAGGAAATACGAAGGTAAAGAAAAACTAACTGATCTCATATTATTTTACTTTTGACCGATACCAACCACCGGACACTCTAGAAATAGGATGGTATCAAACCATGTATATACCAAATCCAATGAGATCTCGTAATTGCCAGCTCATTGGACATACAATGAATGAATGCAAAACGAACCCCATTTGTGAGAAGTGCAACTTCCCTCCCCATTCTTTGTCTCCATGGCAACGCTTAATGTGTCTCAACTGTTTCTCTCTCCACCCCGCTTCAGATAAAAACTGCACAAGATTTTTGGAGACGAAAAATGTTTTAACAATAAAGACAAAAAAGAAATGCAGTTTCGTCGAAGCTAGACAAATTTATAAGGTTAATAACCCTATTCAAATCAACTCAACGGCACCGTAATTTGCAAACGTAACGAACCCAAACACATGAAGAACCTTCCACTTCTACCTCTGTTAGCTAATCGCCATCTAATAACACAATAACGGTAACAAAAAATAGTAAAATTATTGAAATGCACTCTCAATCGTCACAGCAACAACAAGTAACAGCTCATATCATTTCCAACTCAAACTCAACGCACCAACGTGACAACAATAGCAGAATTACCTCATCAACCATCCTAACAACAAAAGAAACAATCATTGCACAAAGACCGCAATGGATCATCAACAAAAAAACTAAATTCAAATACAAATAAGCCACTAGTACTTCCAACAATAAAAGAAACTGAACTAACAAATTCACCTCTAAGACTATTATGTCAGACTTGGTAAACAAGAACAAATATTTTATAAACCCCTTAAAGTCTGATGATGATGAGCTCAACTAAGCACGCAGATAACACCTCCAAACTTGAATCTACTGGCCGGAGATTGAGCCAGGTGAGGCCTTCTCTGGCCGCATGTGGCTCCATTTCTGGGCAGCGGAGTCCTCATATAACCACAGTTATCCCACCACAATCTCCACACCGCAACATTTCATCACTTAAAATAATACAATGGAGTATTAAAGGATACTTTAATGAAAAATGATGAAACTATAAATATTAATAAAAGAATATTCTCCTAAAATTATTGCATTACAAGAGAAAGTTAAAAGTAGCTACGACGTCCCATGGTGGAACGCTGAACTTCAAAAATTAAAATCTGAACAAAACTAATTTTGGCATGCATTCAAATGAAACTCCTCTACAGAGAATCTTATTAAATATAAAAAAGCCAGTTCAAGAAGGAGTCTCTGGAAGTTGTTACAGCTAAAATAAATCCATCTACTGCAAAATTGTGGTCTAATATCAAACGTCTCTGTGGCTTAAGACCCCACCTAAAGATCCATAGTATAGAGTCATCATACCCACAACCTGTATATTACCGAACCTAACTTAATTGCAAATGAATTCACAACTTTCTGGTCCGAAAATTCTGAAGACATTCATTTCCCTATTTAATTCGGCACGAAAAATGCATTTTAACTACAAGTGCACTCAATCTACCCCGCACACTATATTGGAAAAAAAAGATTCAGATATACAGTTAAAATTAGTTTTCATAACCAACTCAGCTCTTCCAAAGGGATTGTGTATGGCCCGCGCCTAGTAAATATTCCCGAATCGGAAATCGCGTGTGCAATGAAAACGCAAAGAGTCACCAAAACAACAGGACTTATGCTCCTAACGTTCGGCTCATTCTTACTTGAAATAGGCTGGTATAAAGCCAAAGTGTCAGAATGTTTTCCCAATCCGTTGCGCTGTCGCAAATGTCAAGTTTTAGGGCACAGCCAATACCGGATTACATTACAGCATCAAACCCTACTTCTACTGAAAATAATAAAGTAAATCCTCATCCAAATACACACATAAATGATTCTGAATTAAATTTAGAAGCCACAGCTTCTCACCTCAATACGATCTCTATAGTCGTCCGCTCCACCCAACCAATGGCTTCCAATAGGGACACAGCAATAAATAACTGTCAAATCTACTCTTTAACCCTTCTGTCAATGAGTAAGTTCAGGCAAACCTTTTGCATTTTCAAAACCATTTTTCCTTATTGATTGTAGAGCTATTTTGACCAAATTTCCTGAATTTGTCAGCGTACATATGCTTAATGCCTTACCTTTTACCAAAAATTGAAAATCCAAGTATGTCGGCCATTGGGTCATCGAAAATTAGAGTAGTAGATCGAAAATAGTTTATGGGTATATATGAGAGTCTTCATACATTATACTGGGCGGTGTCGAGTGCGATCGGTCCCTCCCGTCCCCCTCCTTTATAAGCCACTGTTGCGCATTCTCGGTCGCAACTCCCGTTTGATTTTATTAGGCGGGTTGAGGCATGACTGAGAGTGCGTAGCATCTGACGTAGCGGATTTTAGAGGTGTAATTTGTTGGTGAACCAACTCCAATCGATGTACGGCCATAACACCTACATAGATTGTTGTTGGGAAGCTAATCTGAAAATTACACTTCTCATCTCTGCTTTACCACTCGCAGTCGGATTTGATTTCTTTCTAATATCTCCGTTTCTTATTCTATGGAAAGTTTTAGGGTTGACGTGTATGTTCGCTGTGCATGTCCACCTATCACGCTATAAACCAGCTCTCTTGGCGCTAAGTGAAACACAGGTAGGGGAGAATACCGATTTATCGGATTTAAACCTGCCTGGATATAGCTTGGTGCCGCTTTTCTTTTTACACCACGGTCTCGCCCTCTACGTGCGTAGTGATGTAGCTTTCGGCGATTTCAATGTACACAATTCTAATTGGCTTCTACATTCGGGCCAGACAACATCCGAAGGAAGGTATGTTGAAATCTTTGCTGAGGTAAATAATCTGACCCAGCTAGTAAATAAGCATTCCGCCAACACCCTGGACCTGTTTCTCACCTCTCATCCTGACAAATATTCTATTGACATTCTGTCACCTCTAGGCTCGTCTGACCACTGTGTCGTATCAGCTAATTTCTCGTTATCGCCACAACCAGTTAGAGAACAAATTCCTATCCTACAAATTCCTCCTATGGCTATACGAGAAAGCCGATTGATATGATCACAAACATTCTACTGCTGGGCATGAGATCCTTCGTTCCTCACAGAGTGAAGTGTATCAAGCCCAAAGCAAACGCATGGTACGACTCGAACTGTAAAGAGGCTATCAGGTTGAGAGAGTTGAATTTTCGGATATACAAAGCAAACCCTACTGAGGAAAACCGGAATAAGTTTAAACGGGCCAGAAATGACTGTAATGCAATTATAAGTCGTGTGAAATTCTCGTATGAGCAAAAATTGAGGCAAAAAGTGCTACAATGTCCCAAGGGTAGCAAAAACTTTTGGTCATTTGTAAAAAACGTAAAGAATTCTGCCTCGTCTTCAATTCCCACGCTCATTTACAATGACATCCCAGCTGTCAGCTCTTTAGACAAAGCGAATCTGCTTGCGGCGCATTTTGTAGCTAGCTCAACACTGCCCGATTCCAATATGTCGCCACCTGTACTTGAGAGCGTTGATTTCACCATGGGGCAAATCTACTTCTGCACTCGTACAGTTGCAAGAGTACTTAAAGATCTCGACGTGCACAAATCCGCTGGCCCGGATGGTATTCCCCCTATTCTTCTGAACAGGTGTTCTTCTGCGCTGGCAGAACCACTGCGTAAGGTTTTTCATCTATCCTACTCTTTAGGTCTCTTTCCGAGCAGATGAAAAACAGCATTTGTCCAGCCCGTCCCGTAAAAAGGGAAAATCTTCGTCACCCACCTCGTACCGACCCATAGCACTTACGTCCCTTCTTTCTAAGGTCATGGAAACGCTGATAAATCGTTTAGGAAATATCTCGAATCGCGGAAGATTCTTAATGACCGGCAGTATGGTTTCCGCTGCAACAGGTCCACTGGTGATCTGATAGCTTATCTCACCGAAAAGTGGAACCAATCTTTGCACAATGCAGGCGAAAGCAAGATCGTTGCGCTTGATATTTCCAAGGCATTTGACAGAGTTTGGCATCAAGCTCTCTTGTCGAAAATGCGTGCGAATGGTGGTGTCGATGAATCTCTTCTTCAATGGATTAGAAATTACCTTTCAAACCGTTCAATTCAAGTTGTTTTGGATGGGTTCAAGTCTGATATCCACCAAATAAATGATGGTGTTCCACAAGGCTCTGTTCTGTCTCCGACACTCTTTCTCATTTTTATAAATGATCTCTTGTCTGCTACTTCTAATCCAATCTATTCCTTCGCTGATGACAGCATCCTCAGCTTTTCATATTCGTTCCAAGACTCATGACCCCGCCCTTCGGTCGTAGAATTGGAACGGCAGCGTATGATAAGCACATTGAATTCCGATCTTGACAGCATAATCAATTGGGGAAAGAACAACCGTGTGGAGTTCAATGCTTCAAAAACTCAATGCTGCCTGCTGTCACTCAAGCGAACCCTTTTTAATCAGCCATTATCCATTATCCAACAACACAACACTTAGTTGAAACGATCACATATTTGAGGTCACCAAAAATGCTGCGAAATGTTAAGGTTTCCTCAATCGATGCAAGAAATAGTTCACCCCTTCTGATTTGGCTTTTATTTAAAAGCCATATATACGCCCCAAACTTGAGTACAACGCTCGTATCTGGTCTGGTGCCCCCAAAACCAACCTGCACCTATTAGATAGAATACAAAAGCGAGCGATAAAACTCATAGGAGACAACAATATTGCAGAGTAACTTGACTAGCTCGAACATCGACGTACCGTCTCGTCTCTATCCGTATGTTATCGCTATTATAACAAACGATGCTCAAGTGAGCTTGCCAACTGCATTCCTCCTCTCCATGAATTCATCCGCAATACCCGTCTCGCCAGGAATGCTCATCAGTTTACCCTTAAGCCTACTTTAGGGCGCACAGTTAAATTTAGAGACTCGTTCATTAGCCGCACGACACGAATATGGAATGCTCTTCCCAACCTAATATTTGCCCCAGAATACAATCCAATAAAAAAAAAACTGGGCGATTTAGAAGCAAATTGGAAACAACATACTTATAATTTTATATTTTTATAAGTTTATTATCAAATAATAAAATTACATTATTAATAATTTATAAATATATAACTTGAGCTGTTAGGGTTTTCAGCTAGAAATGCTGTCTATATAAGATTTTCTAAATTAAGTACTGATATCACATTATTAACATTATCATATGATATTTGTTTTTAAAAGATCAGATAAATGTGTATGAGTAACATATTACATATTGAATTAGCTTGATTACATGAGATAAGATGACTTATGGTAAGCGTTTTGTTTTCGTCTCAGAAGTGACAAAGCAGTGGCGTTTCTTTAGTGATGAGGTGTTTGTGTGTTAAGTTGGTGTGGTCCATTCGCAGTCTAATATATTTTTATTTATTTATTATAATTTGAATGTACAATTAAAATTGTAATCAATATGAACTATAGGGGCCAAATAGTGGCGATGACTTACGGCCCTCGAAATACTTATGTCTGTCTATATTGTAAGTTTACCTACGATACTTTTTAAAATATTAATATTGGATTGGTTTGGCTTCTTGAGGAGATGTAGTAGGTCTACGTTGTGGTTGAGGTTGTTTTGCAGTGCTAGTTGCGATGATAAAAAGCATTGACTTAAGAGATGGGTGATGGTTACTGGTTTGCGGCAGGTGAGGCAGTTTGGAGGGGACTCCATTTTGGGCAGGTGCTGGTGAGTGAATTCTGTGTGTCCAAGACGGAGCCGGATATACATCCTAATATCCGATTTAGGTATATCGGTTGGGAATTTTGGCTAAGTTTTATTAGGGTTAATTATTTGATAGTGATGTTTATAATTCTCCCACTCGCGTAATATTTGTTGTATTGAGAGAAGGTGTTGTAGGAGAGGATGGGTGCCTTGAGAGCGGCATTTGCAGCAGCATCTGCATATTCATTGCCCGCAATTCCAACATGTCCTGGTGTCCGTAGCAGCTTTAAGTTCGTTTGTGATTTGATGAGGATATCACGAATTTTGGATGGGGTTATAGAGTCGTTTTGTGGATTTGCGACGGCTTTTATAACAGACAGGCTGTCGGAGCAAATAACCCACTTACATCTTGTTTGGGAATATTTTTTAGCGGCGTGGAGTATAGCTACTGCTTCTGCGGTGTATATGGAGGCGATGTTCGGTAGGATGCCTTGCAAAATGATCGAGCCTTCTTGATTAACAACTGCATAGGCTGTGTTGTCGTCTGTTTTAAAGCCGTAGTATTGCTAGTTGTGTCTAATATATATTTCTATCTTTTTGTGGGAAATGTCTTTAGAGTATTTGGCTTTTTCGACATTCGACCAGAATTGTGTGTAAATGTTTCTTACGTCTCTTTTGTTGTAGGCATAAAAAGAAGAAAGAATTTCAAAGATCAGTTAAAACATTGATCGAAGATCTCATTTCCGTTTATTCCATATTGCAGAGAGAATTGAAATATTGATGTGAATGTTGGTAGAAGAACATTTTATTTCAGTAGAAGAAATGAAATGATTGGTAACTAACTCTTCAGCGACTGCGACTCTTCAGCAAATGATGTACCGTCGCGCGGTTTTGATGCATTTGTAAACAAGAGGTTCCATCCTTGTATCTTGTGGCTATCTGCAATTTCGAGAATCTTGGCTTTAAAAATGGCGTTGAATTAATGTTTTGAATCTGAATGGCTATGTCAAGGTCCTTGGCTGACATGAGAGCGGAGGTTATGGATGTTTGAAGCCTTTCGTTCTTATTTCGTCTTAAAATTTTGTTGGAGTCGTTATGAATAAGTGACCCTCTGGAGCAGTTAATTTTTTTGAATTTTACCTGCAGTGAGATGGTCGATTCTTTCAGTCTCGATTCGTCAGCTGTGATTCCGAATTGGAGTAGTGCGAAATGACGATGGCTGCGTTGTACTGTGATGTTGAGTAGATGACTTCGAACATTTTCATATATCGCTAAACCATTATCGATCTTTGACAAAAAAATCTAATTACATTAATGACAGTATAAGCATTAAAGTTGTTGTTTTTCCTGTAAGATATTTTATTGTGTTAACTTTTGTGGTAAGACTCTTTTTTAAGTTTACAATGATTACTAAAATTGAATTTTGAATCGAATAGAATTCCAAGGATTTTAGCAGAGTTAACATTACGTATGTTAATGTTATCTAATTGTACTAGAATTTTTTTTAATATAACTGTATTGTTTGCATATATGGAGAAGCTCGCATTTTTGTTCGTGCAAGTTGGTAGATGATAGGAGTTTCTAATATCAGGGGGAAATTAGATGCAACTTTTGCTGCTAAGTCAGCTGCTTCATTTCCCTAGATTCCCGTGTGCCCTGGGACCCAGGATAGAATTTTATATGTAAATTGTATATACCCACCAATCTTGTTCCTAACCGACTCTAATGATGGGCATTTGTTGGTTGCTCTGTTATTCATTTGAGGATTCCAAAGTTATCGGTGCATATTAGCGTGTTTCCGGACCAATTTTGAGCAATGCTTATGCATTTCTAGCAATGCCTGCTAGTTCCTGCTAGTTCCTCCAATATATATTGAATTAATGCCAGTTCGGCGATGGAGCTTCCTGCTGGACGAGGCAGTTGCCCTTGGTGAACGGTTATCATTTGACCACACCTATCCCATTCTATTACAGCGTATGAGTAGAACGCTTCTGGGCATGACCCATCGGTGTAAAGTACACGTTCTGGGTTGATGGACTCTTTCATTTGAGCATGCAGTTTTTTTTTTAAATGTCGTTAGTAGTAGTGTTCCTTTTGTAATTCGCAATGCTGGTGTCTATAGAGAGTAGGTGCCTTTTCCATGGTGGTTTGCGACGACCAGATTAACTGGTGTTCCTCTACTTGGCCCTGATAGCATGGAGTCACAATTGACGCTACGCTGATGTTATTTTGTTTTTCCTTCTGCTGATTGTTTGGGTGTGAAGCATCAGTGTAAGGGCCTAAGGGCACGTGTTGCTTTTCGGTTGCACTCGTGTCAATTTTTTTTGTGTAAGTTTTTATTCCACGTGTAAGTTTTTATTCCGTGCTGCAGAGTGCCTTCTGCTAAGGTTTTTGTTATATGCAGTGCTGTTTCAATATGTTTTTTTGCATATATGTAATGACTCTACTTAGGCGCAGGCACGACCACTCCTCTGTTCTATGCCCAGTCATGTATGGCTGAATCTGCTCTTATTAGGGCGCGTTCAACAATGTAATGGTCCCTTGATGAAAGTACATAAATGTTGTCCGCATATACCTCTACTGAGTCTAGATTGTATTCTTGTCGACCGTGTTCGACTATGAGATAGTCAATGTATGCGCTGTGTGTACTCACAGAAAGTAGTGACCCCTGTGGAATTCCATTTTCTGCATGAACTAAGTCTGAGTTGTAGCCATCGATACTGACACGAAAGGTCCTCCCTGTCATAAATGTATAAACTACCATTAAGAGTTCTATGGGTATACCCCATTGATGAAGCTGTTGGATCACAGGTATTGCCGTTACTCGGTCAAAATCTTTTTCCAAATCTATAGAGAGATGTTTTTGGCTTAAGTTTGCAATCACGAGGGATCTGTCCAGTTCTAATTATTGGATCAAATAACGAGCAAATTCTTTGCTTAAGGCTAGGTGCACATGCTCCTACCATTTTGAATGTAATTTAAACTTTACCTTTGTTTAGCGAGCCGAATGCCCTTGCAGCCTGTACTCTTATTAGTATATTAATATATTATTGTATACTAATAAATAAAAATAATAATAACCTGGGGTAGTTCTCTTTGCTGCTTGCTCTTTGGAGGGTCATTTCGAGCTCTAGCATTGTTTTTCCTCTGTCATCCAGCTTGGATAAACATCGTTACGTGGAGTTTATTGACATCAAAGTTTTCCTTTTCCTGAATAACTTCAATCGGGTAAGAGAGATCAGCTATGTAGTTTTTCCACTTATTTGCAAAATTGTTTGCTATGATCTGGGGGTCGCTTTCTAGTGTGTTATTTGTAAATATTGACGGAACCTTTTGGGGATGTCCATTGGACCTCAGTGATCTGATACGATTCCACAGAGTTCTGGAGTCTAGTTTCAGGTACATTGTATTGACGAAATTATCCCATGCCAGTCTCTTTGCTTGTATGCAAGCTCTCCTAATCTTTGCAAATGCTTTCCGGTATCACACAATTTGCCGATGTAGGGCTGCGCCGTGAACATGAACTTTGACTAATTTGGCAATGTCTTGTGTAAACCATATAGGGTTGGTCTTTCGGATCGGTTTGGAAGTTGGGGTACTTCTGGCTGCTGCAGTCCTTATAATTATTTTTATCCTTGCGATGCCTTATCGATGTAAGTAGAGATTGGTGATGTGGAGAATAGAGAATAGGTGTGTGATCTTTGCTTTCTCCAGATGTTACTACTTTCCAACTAAGGTGGGGGCCAATTCAGGTGTGCTCAGGGATACATCGATTGCGTTAAAGGTGGTTTTGGTGGGAAAAAGGGTGGGTAACCCATCAACCCATTGATAATTTTTATTGTGTTGAAATATTTTATAGTTTTTGATTTTAAAAAAATGTATTTTATATCTGGGTTGCAGTTACATAATAGTTGTTCAAGTGTGTTTGTTCTTAAGAAATCCTTGAAGATTCCATTGTATTCCATTGTTTATCGTGATTGTTCGGGGTGTTACTTATTCCAATTATTCTGTTCATTGATGATGGAGATATGTTTAGAAAAGAAGGTTGGATTTAAGACAGATCCGTGTCCGAATCCATTATTTCTTTCGAATTAATTGCATTGTGGCTATTTATATTGTTATTTGAACTTAGCTTTTGGCAGTTATAATTTGGTTGAGAGATGTGGTTTCTGAGATTTGAGTGATTTGTGTGTATAGGAGTTTATTATCCGTTGTTCCGTTTGGTTTGAGTGTATTGATGATCATAGAGTGGAATTTGTGTTGTTGTGTGATGCTGGGTTGGATTAATTTATTGCCTGTGAAGTAGGTTGTGAGGGGAAATGACTGGCTTAGTGGATACTGTTTTGTGATAATATGATTTGCTAAAACACGATTTCTTATTATTTCCCCCATGATTGGTTGTAATTCACGTTTAGTGGGTTTTGGTAAGAGATGTAGGGTAGGGTTGTCACTGAAAATTTGCCACACCTCGCATACTGTTCAGAGTCGATCTGCCTTAATTTTATTGACGGATTTATATAAGACGTATGACCTCCATCTTTGCAAATAATACAGCATACAAGTGTGTATACGTCGTGGGCCGGAGGAAGGCAACACGCTTTGCAAATCGTGATATTAATTCAGTGATTTTTAATGTGACCTAGTTTCTGGCAGTATATGCACGTCTTTGGGTTGGGTATGTATTAATCTACCCTGGAATTTACCCACCCAATTTTAATGATAGAAGGTAGGCGAATAAGATCGAATGTAAGAATTGCGGCCCGTAGGCTCCAAGCTGTTGTTTTTTCATAATTTTTTTCACTTCCACAGGAATGTTTACTATGTGTTTGGAGAATATGAGCTTACTGTGCGAAGTTATTTTTACCGGGATTGCTTTAATGCGCTTAGCATTTAAGAATTTATCTACGAAAATCAAAGTTGCAGATCGCCCGATCTCATGGCGCTTACGTCAACCGGTGATCGTCTGGTGATATATATTTCAAACCGCGGTTTATTTGGAAAGGGTTATACGAATACAATGACCAGAGAGTTTCATCTTTCTTCTCTAGACCAGATATAATAACGTATCGCTGAATTTTATCGTTACTTCGATGGCAGTCGATGGTAATATCGGGAAATCAAGATTAGTGCATTTTCTTTTTGACTTTAATATTAGGTTAAGAGACCTCGGGATCGAAATCTTTAAACCGGTTCATGATGGTTTAAGTCACGAAAACGTATGAATCGCTATTTGTCTTTGGAGTTTAATTGTAATAGAAGCAATAAGAAACACGAGCGTTAATTGATTGACACTTTGAATGTAAACAAACAATGTACTATCTACTATCTCACCCGTCTATACGCGGCAAATGCCAATTTGCTGCTGTATTTGCTTTACGTTGGTATTTTGTTCTTTTTTTGTTTTCGTAATCCAGAGGGACCCGGATTTCAATGTTTTTTTTTTATTTCATAATCCAGAGGACCCGGTTTTCAATTGTTTTTTCTAAAATCTGAGAGGAGAAGGGGATTTAGGGATATCCTACAGGATCCGTTAATACTACAGTGAAACTTCTCTAAAGCGGAATGTTGGGGGATCATCATGGTAATACTACAGTGAAACTTCTCTAAAGCGGAATGTTGGGGGATCATCATGGCTTTCCGTTCTGAAGGGATAGAAATACACGAATATCTTCATGCCCGGACCATGTCGATCTGTCCGTAAAGAGAGATATTCACTGTATTAGGATTTCTTTTATGCTTGGAAATGGGGATATTGAAGATCTGTGATGATGCTGGTGTTAATAATAACACCACGTTTTCAGCACGCTTTAAAATGTGGGAAGCTTCTTATTTTATATAAAGTTTGTTTCTTATTTTACTGTTAGGCATCAATTTGTCGCTGCAGTCAACCACTTTCAGGCTTCAGCGCTCGATGCCTAGAAGATGAACAGATGCTTGAGGCCATAAGGAAAACAAATGCTAACGCAGACTACATGTATGTTGTTGATACGAGACCCAGGGTAAAAATGTTTCATAAATGCTATTCGAGAACATGTAGACATATTAATAATATTTGCAGATAAACGCAATGGCTAATAGAGCTGCTGGTAAAGGATATGAAAATGAAGCTTTCTATGAGAACATCAAATTTCATTTTCTTGGTATCGAGAATATTCATGTTCAAAGAACAAGCTTGCAGAAACTTATAACTGAAACATGTGAACTTAAATCACCAACTATGAGCATATTTCTCAGTTCCTTGGAATCATCTGGCTGGTTAAAACATATACGCTCAATTCTAGATACATCCAAGTAAGTTCATAAATAAATTGAATAATTATGTTGTAAAATATGAAAGTGTCTGTAATCAATATAATTTTCAAAGCAGTACTAGAAAAATTTCATGAAAACACAAGGAAATATTGTAGACACAACGCAGATTGAGTGGTCAAAATCTTAATATAATATGAATACCTGTGCCTAGCTTCTACAGTGACCATTCGTGTTATGCGTGATAGTTTTGTGGCAATAACCCCTAACAGCAATAGTCGACTTATGTTCAGGAAATGGAAAGTGGAGTGGTTGTGTGCGTTGTGCAGTTATCCCTTACATTTTTACTGAGTATGTTAGATAGTTAAACATATCACAAGTTAGCATTTAATGAAAACAATGCTGCATTAAATATCGAATCGACTAGGATGCGTGGCACAATTGGGTTTGACAAATAAAGAATTAAGACCCGAATTAGGACTTTATAATTCAATAATAAAATAATCATGAGCAACAAGATTAGCTTTTAACAACTACTGAAATGTGAAAACTATTTTTA
The DNA here is from genome assembly GCA_905231855.2 of Eristalis tenax. Lineage (NCBI taxonomy): Eukaryota > Metazoa > Arthropoda > Insecta > Diptera > Syrphidae > Eristalis > Eristalis tenax. The sequence continues at coordinate 372,458 of HG993127.1, forward strand.
TTATTGATAGATTAATTGTGTTTTAATATTAGTTTTATAGCTAACGCTGTTGATAAGGGTGTTTCCGTTGTTGTTCACTGTTCCGATGGATGGGATAGAACAGCACAAGTTTGTTCTCTTGCCGGACTTATGCTGGATCCATATTATAGAACTATCAAAGGTTTTCAGGTAAGGAACAAAATATAGAGTACACTTTATTCTGTTTTTACATATATATGGATTTTCGTTCTTCAAATTTGAAGAATTTGAAAACGCTGCAATCTGAACATAGATCCAAAGAAATGCAGCTGCTGTGAATTTAAATCCCGAAAAGTTGATAATACGTATGTATTGCATGCATATATGATGGTGTAGCAAACCACCTTACTGGTGGATACGTTGACTGTATTATACCACTTTATACCATATTATCCTCTTTATTCAAGCAACTTATTTGTGGATTTAACCGGCGGAATTTGTGTTGTGAAAAAACGAACCGCGACTGGCACATAAACGACTTCTCTCAGCAGCAGTCATTGCTGTGCCTAGTTTTTGATTTGCACTTGTCCTTCTTCATTTCAATTTTTCGATATTGCCACTTAACACACTTCCTTAGTTTTACATATTTTCATTATTCTGTTCTTTTGATTTATTAATCTTATATGTGTGTACTGGTCTCTGCTGCGATTCAACCATTGCCCTTTTTCAAAATTCATATAAAATTATTTTTAAACTTCGTGTTTTTTCGCAAACTCATAGTTGCAAAATTTCGTTACAGATTTTGTGAACATTTTCACTTTTTCAATCTAATCATTTTCAATGATAAAAATTAAAAAAAGGCAATGTGAAGAAAATAACAGCTCTATTCGCTATCATCATTATGAAAATAGTGTAAAAACGGAATCAATTTTTGTTTTTTCTAGACCGTGTACAAATAGAATTATGTGTATTTATATTTATAAAAATATTTTTTAGGCTCTTATTGAAAAAGACTGGCTTGCTTTTGGCCACAAATTCAGCGAACGATGCGGGCATATTCAAACAGACCCCAAAGAAGTCTCGCCGATTTTCACTCAATTTATTGATTGTACCTGGCAGCTGATGAATCAGAGAAAAGACGCTTTTGAATTCAACGAATATTTCCTATTTATATTACATGATCATGTGCACTCGTGTCAATATGGTACATTTGTTGGGAATTGCGAAAAAGATCGTTTGGACTTGAAGCTTTCTGAGAGAACATATTCTCTCTGGGGATATATGGCGAATCATATGAATGAATACATCAACCCTCTCTACAAACCAGATGTAGACGATACCATAAAACCGAATTTGGCTCCGCAGTGTATTAAGTAAGTAAAATGTATATACTGTACGTTCTCGATTTACGCAACTCCTCGATGTTCTCAACAGGTAAATTTAATTTTGTATCATTATTGACGCAGTAATAAATGACTCTTCATAAAGACAGAAACTCGATAATTACAACTACTCCAGTTTCTATTAGTTGCCATAATCGAGAACGCACGCATACATATATATATCCCTATCATCGTTGGCGAGTCAAATAGGATATGTGAGTTGAACTTTACAATTCGAGTAATCTCTTAATTAAAATCTACATTCAAGTGGAATTAAAGGTAATACTAATTTCTCACACTCACGTTCATTCGTTCGGATCGCCAATCCTAATAGGGGGGGATATATGTCATGTATAAATATATATGTGAATACATATGTACACATATGACAATGACTACCATTAATATTCGAGTTTTTTACTGGAATATGTTAAAAATTTCAGCATGTTAATGTTAAAACCAAGTGATTTTTAACCCAATCTTTTCCAACTCTGTAAGTTCCTTTATTTTCTTCGAAATTAGCGAATTTTTTAATAAAAATGACTAACGATTACCAGAAGATATTCAATTTACACGCGAAACTGTAAAAAAAAATACCTTTATTAATATTCGGCTTTGCTTTCAATTTCATTTTTACCGTTTATATCAAAGAACAATATACTCAGATTTGTATCATATCCTACACCATTATTTGGTCGCCTGTTTAAAATCATCCACAAGTTAAAAAAAAAACAATAAAGTGGACCGCAAGGAAAAGAACACTTCGCTGGAAAAACGGGAGTTAATATTAAGCCATCATTTAAAAGGTAAAACTTACACTGAAGTTGGGGGAAATTTGAAAATGAAATTCAATACGGTCGGTGACATCATAAGAGGCTTCAGGAACGAAGGCAGTATCGAATTCAATAATCAAAAAGGCCAGCCCAAAAAAAAGATGGTGTTATGGTGGGGAGATGTAATTTATTCTGATGGAAGGGTTATGGTGTGGCGCAAGAGAAATGAAGGGCTGAAAAGTAATTATTTGAGTGCAACGGTGACGCATGGGGGTGGTCATGTTATGGTGCGGGGGTGAATATCAGATAGACTTGCACAATTTGGTCTTTATAGATGGAATCATGAATAAGGACCATTATTTGAGGACTCTGAGAGAAAATTTGAAAGAAAGCACTGAAAAAATGGGAATTTCCGGGTCTTTAAAATTTGATCAGGATAATGATCAACTATATACAACTGCCCAAAAGTTATAGCAACACCTGCACAATCACCTGACCTCAACCACATCGACAATATGTTTGCCGAATTGGATCGGCGAGAGCGGGAGAGCCCTGTTTCTTCCGTAAACACTCTGAAGGTTAGGTTGCAGGAAGAATAGACTAAACTAAGTCCGGAATGACAAAGCTATGTTTTAGAGAATAAAGGATATGATAAAAAATATTAATAATTTTTGTCTGTGATTATTTTAATTTTTGTTATGTAAATTAAATAAATTTATTAGTTTAAATAAATTAATCAGTTTAAAAACCGAATATTAATGAAGGTACTTTTTTCATAGTTTTTCGTATAAAATGAATATCTTGTGACATTGGTAAGTGATTTTTATTCAATAAATTGCAAATCACGAAGAAAATAAAGAAACTTGCAGCGCAGGAAATGTTTTGGTTAAAAACCATTTGGTTTTAAACAGTAACTGCAATTTTTCACACATTCGTGTAAAAACCGAATATTAATGACACCCATTGTATATACATATGTCAATTATAATATATAAATTAATAGGTTTTGGCGTGGGTTATACACCCGATTTGAGAATGGTGTTCATTCAAGGGAGCCGTTAAAAGATACCTTACTTGTCAGCAAAGATCATTGCACTTCCCTAGAGGACCATGTACAGTATCTTACAAAGGTAAACAATATTAATATATGTACATATACAAGTAACACATACAAGTTAATTTTATTAATATTTTGAATTATTCAAAATCAAATATAATTTCAGAGAATATCCAGTTTCAAAAATTATATTTCGAAATCAGCTAAAAAATTGCAAGACGCGACTAAGTCTAAGGATGCTTCTACCACCGAAATAACGGACAATAAGTAATACTGGGTACCCCATATCCGAATAAAATTGTATATTTGTATGTTCGTAGATATAATTATGATAAAAAAATGAGTGAGCTGTCAGCTGCAGACGATGATCATCCTCTCAAATCAGCAGAGATGTCCTTTTCAAATCTCTCTGTAAGACATATACATACTTGTGAAAATCTATCAAAGCTACAAATTTTAAATAATTTTAGTTAAAAGAAGAAGTTGATCCAAATAAACTAGCCGAAGATATTAATTCTGTTGCTGTGGACTGGAAGTCTCTACGAAATGTGACAGCTTGTGCGTGCTCTACACCATTTGGCCAATTCAGCAAAAAAGTAAAGAAAACATATGGAGTTGTGTATTGTATTTAATATATTTTATTATAGAGTCATTGCTGGAAGTGTGGTGATGTGTTTTGCGCTCGTTGCATTAATAAATCCATACCGTTGCCCGGCCAAGAAAGTGGAAAACCTGTACCCGTTTGTCGTGCTTGCTTTGAATTAGTACAAAAAAATAGCCCGTAATTACTTATAGGAATGAATTTGTTGAAGTGTATTACTCTAACGCGTCTTGAAAACTTGATGTTGCTTCCTATCATTAAACATTTTATTGATCGATTTCTTTTGTTGATATAGCACAAGTTCAAAAGTATCTTCGCCACATTTATGTATACCCAATATTTGTTCGCATTCCTTGTACAAATAAAATATATTTAATGCAAAAAGGAGAAAAGGCTTTTTTATGTTGCACAGTATTTTAATAGATCAATACAAATTACAAATAGAACGTAGATTATTGAGGAATAATTTTTAGTTAAAACATGCATTTATATGTTTGTTTTATTGATTTTCATAAATGAATTGTTGTTCAGCGAAAATCACATATTTTTTTGCAAACAAATAAAAGTTGTTCCGGACACAGCCGTGTACAAAATAATGTTTGAATTTTCGAATTTATCAATAAAGTCAAAAGTTGAAATATTTTATTAAAAACTTAAAGTTGGAAACAATATACAAGGCTTTCATTTAATATTGCAAACGCAATCAATGAAAATCAAAAAAATGTATACCTGTTTAATATCCGATCTCAGTTGGCTTTATTCTTAAGATTACAGGTACACTTGTGCATGGCAAGATTGCTACTTCTGTGACAACAGCTGTTACAAGTTCTGGCGGAGTTATATCATAATTTAAATTTAAAAGTGATAATTTATTTTGTGACTTCCAATTCACCAAACAACATTTCTCGTTAATAACCAGATCGTTTGGATTGCCCAATTCATTATAGACGATTGCATCGGTCTGGAATCGCTCACTGAACTTGTGCGTTTCACAGCAAACTAACACAGGAACATTAAACGAGCGGGCAACTAATGCTACTTGTGCTGTTCCAGTCCGTGCCATTACATATCCGTTCGATAAAAGTGCGTGAGCACCAAGTAATATTTTTGTAACCTCAGGCATTACAAATCCCACTGCATTAATAAGAACATATGTACACGGTATTTCTTTTACAGTAAGGCGTCGCAAGAGCTCTTGTCCCTCAGAAAATGGTCGTGAATCAACAACTATAACGCGAAAGTCCACATGGCGACGGTGGGCTTCCTCAAAAATATAATTGATTAGTGAAGAGCTGTAAAAAATCGAATTTCAGCTATATATTAATATAACAAAAATAAACTACGAACCATCCAAACGTAAGGATTACATCCCCATTAGAGATTTTATCTTGTACAGAGCTACTTATAGCTTGAGCTGCCTTCTCAATCTGATTTTCAATATAGGTGTCGATGAAGTGACAGAGACGTTCTTTTAACTAATTCAAACAAATAAACAATTCTTTGCATTAGATTGTGAAAGAGCTGCAACTCATATTCATTGATAGTATGAAAAGATTATGCATATTTATAAATATGTATATGCAGTGTTAAGGCATCCTTAGCATGCTACTCATACATGTGTATACCCTATCGTACTTACTTCTGATTCTGGCTGGTCAACTGGCAGTTGAGTGAGAACATGTTTTATATGTTTGTAAGCATTACACACTGATACAGCTAATGGACGGCACTGGTGTAAGTGATCAACTGAGTTTTTTATAATAGTCTCTAGACTTCTTGCAAATTCTTTTTTTGCAGGAGTTTCGTAATCTTGAATAACCTTGAAATAACAATGATTGATTAAATAGTAAAATATTTTTTTTAAATCACCTATACCGTCTTCAAAGCGTTTAAAAAGGAGATACATCGAGCATTTGACCCAACAATGGTTCTTTTAGAATATTGTTCCCCCAATTTCACAATAATTGGATGTATGTGCAAATTGTTAACGAACCGATTAGAATCTTCTCCACAATTTTCTAAATGGTTAAAAAGCTTAACCTTACAATCTTTTGCAGGCTTAGTTACTGCTAGTTTTTCAATACGTCCATGAACAACTTCCTTAGGAGATGTAGTTTTATTTCTTTCAATTGGATTTTTACGCGTTGCTTCTGCTTTGGCTGTACGTTGAGCTTCTTGAATAGCTCTGCGTTCGGCCTTAGTCAAATCGTTTTTTTTCTGAAAAGTTATTTGAATTTATTAATCAATTCTAAAATAGATGTTATATTTATACTTACATATTTTTTCTCTAAAGCACTATCAGGCAAAGTAGAAGAAACATCTTTTGGGGAAATTTTCACATTTATTTCTTGTTTTCGATGCGTTTTGGCATCTGCTCCTACATTCTGATCCTCAGATTTATCATGTTTTACAATTGTAATAGGGTTGCCATTTTTGGTGGTATTTGATGTACTATCCTTTGAAGCAGTTTTCGGTTGGGCCTCTGTTTGCAATTTAGAACTCGTTGTTTTGTTTTTATTTTTAGCTTGTTGTTTCGCCAGCTTTTTAGCCTCTCTCTCTGCCAGGATATCTTCCCTTGATTTTTCAGGAATATTTACTGCAGCTGATTGTACCATTTTAAAAGTTTGCGGGATAGGATCCACTGTTTTCAGTCCTTTATTTTGCTTGGACGTATAATCTTTACTTTCATCAGAAGCGTTTTGACTATGATAGATTTGACCTATACAGGTTTTAGATTCCAGGTCTGGGATGTGTTGTAAATTGGCTTCTGTCGTAAGATGTGTTTTAATCTGACCTTTATTTTCTTTAGGTTGTGCACAGCCTCCTTTGCCTATACCTTGCAAACTATTAGTTTCCAACTTGGCTTGGAATGTTTTCGAAACCAAATTTTCTATTTTTGTCCCGTTCTTCTTTCGATTTTTATTCCGCTTTCGTTTGTTTTGTATTTTTATACTGTCATTTCCTTGGACCGGATTGCGCTTCTATCCGTAAAGAATTAACAAAATATAAATTAATTTGCTATGTGTACCGTGCAAAGATATGCAACACAAATGTGTAGAAGCAAACAAGGTAAATTCATATATTACGGAATGCGGCAAAAGATTGAAAATAAAAACTGTTATTTGGTAATAAAACAGCAAGCTATTTAATACAATATTCATATACCTCACATTGCTCTCCATCTGAATTCGGCATTGCTAAGTCGAATTGCTGAAGAAACGAGTACAAATTGGTGTTTTATTTCAATTTTTTAAAGGAACTAATCCTATCCTGAGACACATCGACAATATTTTAAACACGATGTATGTATGTATTCTTGGGGACAATGAAAAAATTGTCTTTAAATGCGAAAAATTGTATATACGTACACAGAAATATGAAAAAAATATATATTTGTTTTAACAATGCTTACCTTTTAGGTAAAAATAAAACCTGAAATAGTAGTAAAAGTTTGTGAAACAAACTATGTATGTATGTAGGATCGGATCAAAAATTACAGTCGATGTCAACTTTTCTTTTTGTGGTTAAAAATAGTGGCTACTTGACACTTAAAACCAGGGTCGTTCTCTAAAGATTCCGTGTCCACAATTTGGGCTGCGGCTTTTACCAAATTAATTATATCCATACAAAAATATTTTATGTTTCCATTAATTTATAAACCAATACTGAATCACTCACCAGCAACACAAATGCTTTTTTTACATGTCGCAAGGCGGCTTTTACACGGTTTTTTAATTTGGCTTTAAGGGACTAGGGCACTGGCAACTTTTTGAGCAAGATTGTTTCAATGTGTGTGTGATTTCCATCGTGTTATCCCTTTTGTCTCATCTCCCTTGCCAACAAGATGGAAAAGTCCCAGACAAATTTAGTAAGTGTGAAACAGCCTAAGACCCGGCTAAATTATTATACGCTTATATAACTCAGGCTGCTTTCACACTAAAGACTTTTTGAGCAGGATTTTTTGAAATTCCCTTTTGTGATCTCAAACCACTTTCACACAGGAAAACTTACAAATCTCTGTAACTGATATCTCAATTCAACATTGAGAACACAAGAATGAAGCAATTCGAAGAAAAAACGAAGAGATAAATGAGAACACAAAAAATCGCACAAGCACATGAGATACGGTCTTAACCTTGCCCAAAAAATAGAAAAGTAGCAGACAAATTTAGCGTGTTCTCCTTTACATTTATTTTAAATTTTAGCTAACACAATAAAAATCCTTCAATAATATTACTTAAAACGAAAATACTGTAAACTTGTGTTAACTTCACATATGTTATGACATGAGTCAGAATCTTTTAAAGTACATAATACACATTAATCGTACAATGTTTTTCTTTAAACTGTATTTACTTTGTAACACTGTAAACATATGATCTTGATAACGTTGTACTATTGCAAAAATGCCTTATAAATTTAATTCATTTACTGTGATTTGTATATATTTGGTGGCATTAGGAAATACATTACTCCAAACTAATGCTGATACGGGGAGCGTTAAAAAGGAACTTAAAATAACAGTTACTCCTTATTTACCGGAATCAACACAACTTCCACAATTTAATATTACAAACAATGCCAATTCTATATTGAACTTAAAAGCGAGATTCTCCCACGAAAATGTTGAGGAAATCGAAATTCCTGAATCGTTCAGAAATGGATTCTACTTTCTTATTGGCTTAAGTGCTGTTGGCACCTTGTTCATTGTCATTAAAATCTACAGGTATTTTTCATTATTGTTCCAAATTTATTTTTCTTTCTTTTTTTTGTTGCTCGTAGAATGAGATTGTCGCGTGCTGAAAGAAAGTACGGTGTCCATGGGAATCGTACTACACAGGAGTTAACACCGCTTCCTATGGCTATCGAAGAAGATAGTGAAAACGAAGACCATACCGTGTTTGATATTAATAGACAGATAAGGGTGTCTTGATGAAACAAAGTTCTTCAGAACTCTTTTGGAACATTAATTGAACAATTTATGTATGTATGCAATTAAAAAAATGAAGTTAAATTTTACTGATTCAAATGGGTTAATACAGAAAGTGTTTGATTGAAAGTTGTTGTTGTCAGACCAATTTTCTATTATGTATGCTAACATTAAAAAACAACTAACTATGCGTTACGATATCTGCTTTGAAGTAGTGTTAGGAACTATCGCATAAAAACGATCAACTTATTCGATTGTTGCAAACCAGAAATAAAGTATTTGAGTTGCTTTTTGACAGCTATTCGCAAAATAACGTGAATGTTGATTGGTCAATTTGGCTTCAGAAAAAGATATAAAAAATGACAAAAAAAAAATTTTATTGGCAAGAGCAGAAATGAAGTATGATAGAGATACCCAACTTCACAGCTGATTGACCCCTAGTCCATCGACGAATTTGACGGATAATCATGACAATTTTGACGGTTATTCATGAATTTTTGACAGTTAAACAATATAAAAAATGGTTGTCAAACATTTTAAGGGGCAAGAGAGGTAGAAGTTGGGCATCTCTATCATACTTCATTTCTGATATAAAGTGCAGAAATGCTCCTTTTTGCCTAATTTAGATATTGAGGTTTAATCTGGAAATTAAACTTCAATTCCAGGCGCCTGCCAGACATTAGCTGACATACTCTTGGTTGCTTTCACACTAGCAACTTTTTGAACAAGATTCTTTCAATATGTGTGGGATTTCCTTTGTATTATCCATTTTGCCTCACCTCCCTTCCAAAAAAATAGAAAAGTAGCAGACAAATTTAGCGAGTGTGAAAGCGGCTCCCACTAGACTATATTGAGTAATTTCGGCAGTTTCAAAATTCCCTCAACCTGAATAACCCTATTACCGATGGCGAGTCGAACGTTTGCCTTCGAACTGTTAGGCGAATGTAGCAAGTCGAGCTATTACTGTTTGCGAGTTTTTTTTAAAATTAAATTTTTTCCAAATTTCTTCTAAATTTCACTATTGTCACCCTAACAATGCAAAAATAAGACATGTCAAACGTCAAATGAATTTTGTTTATTCATTCTCGTCTGGAATGCGAGCTTCATCACTGCTAGAATTTGTGACTGTTTTTCCGTTTTCAGCTGCAAGTTCTCCTTTATTTTTATTATCCAACCAGGCCAGAAAAACGACGAAGTGGTATAAATTTAACATTTTGTTAAAAACACAAATTAACGATAAAATGGAGGAATTCCTGAATAAAATAAAGTGAATGAGATAAAGTTACTGAAATTTCTAACTCCACTGAACTCCTAAGCAGAGTGGCAATTTCTAAAATTAAGTTTCCTATGTAACTTAAAAGCTGCAAACCCGGCATAAAATGTATGTGCCGCTAATTGTAGCTTCTCTGAACATCCTTTGGATAGAATTGTTTCTGACCCACTGGCTTCACCGTCAATATCTTCATCACATCAGCTTCCTGCTCAAAACTCTCGAAAAATTGATCGATTTATACATCAGAAGCACAGACCCGGTGAAGATATCGATATCTCACCATGACTAAAACATTTTCGTGATCGAAAATCCATAGAGGCTTTTATTCACAAACTTCTCACCAAGCTTGGTGATACCACGGTCTGCAGAGCGGTAAATAGAGGAATTCCGCAAGGTGGAGTACATGAGACAATGATGAGAGCAACTAATTTCGAATTAAAAAAAAAAAAAAACTTAAATTAAAATAACAAATAAATAATTTTAAAAATTGCTGATCTTTTATTTTCGTTTTACTTCCAAGTGATGAATCTGATGATGGATAATTCGTTAGTTTTACCAAAGTAAGAAGAAAAGAAACTAATGTTCTACTGAACACTTTGGTGAATATTTGAACAAATTCGGTCCAGTAGTCTCTTAGTTAGAGACGTTTGAACCTCGCCGCAAAAAACGATATACAGAATACTGATTCCGTTATGTCGTGTCTTTCTTTGTCAGGCTTTGAATCAGGGTGATTCTTTTCTCGAACTGATATTAATATATCGAACAAATATATATTAATGTATTAAAAAGACAACTTTTAAGTCAGCTGGAAAAAAAAAACGTGTCATAAGTATCTAAACTTTTTATGTTTTTAAATGTATATGCGAAGAGATTCTCAATAAAGTTCTACTACTGCTTGTAGTGAAGAATGTGAAAATCTGCACCTATCAAATGTAGATAATCAATGAAATAAATCGGGCACGTAGTTTATTCGAATAACTATAAGTATGCTGCTTTCACACTGGCAAATTTTTGAGTATGATTCTGTCAATGTGTGTGTGATTTCCTTTGTGTGAAAGCGGTAATCGAGTGGATTGCCTCCAGAGTTAATGGAGAATAGAAATATCCATCTTCGGTGAATTTGCCTACGATTCATGTATACCTGTACTTACTCGTATTTTAATATGGATTTTCGTGAATAAAAGTGAAATGCAATGCCCAATTAACTATTGCTATCTGACCTCAATTTAATACTAAGTATAAGCCATATCTGAAAGCCAAATTGTCTCAACAAATTAATTCCACTCAATTAATGAATTCTGAAGTGCATAATAATGCATAAAAATGGTTGTCAATATTTGAAGTTAATTTCTATCAAAATTTTTGTAAAAAGGAAAATGAGAAAAGAAACTTTTTTAAGTGATTCATACAAACGTTTCTATAGCAAAAAACGATTTATCGCTACGATTTATTTGACAACCATGATTGATGGGCATTATCGTCAATGTGAAAGCGTTACAACCGCATACTTGTAGTGCGGTAGACATAGCACTTTAACTTTTCAGCTTTATTGAACGACTTGTAGGTAGGTGTGAACACGTGTTGTACAACTTCAGTACATTTTTCATTTCTGATTGGGACTTTAGTGAATACACAGAGAAATTATTTCTTCGCTTTATTCAGTGTTTCAACTAAAACTCTCATTTTCATCAATAAGTAAAGGAGAAAGCAGTGCGCGCTCCTCCACTATATATGCAAACACATCGAAGTTTCTCTCAAAACTGAAGTTTGCCAACATCTGGCAACATTTTGGCAGTTGTGACCACCTCCGGTTCTGTGCAGAGATAATGGAGGAAGAGATGTGCCGATTCTACGTTTCTTGCCTCTTCCTTCTTTATCTTTGGTTCTGTGACCGGTTCTTACTGAAATATCGCGTGCGCAGTTCGCTGCCATATGCTTGGAACTTATAAATTTTATCTTCGAAATAAGGAAGTGGATGTGTTCGTACATATGGATATTGACTGGAAAGTTGATTATCCCTATTGGGGGCTTCCTGGTAGACAGATGTCTTGCAGTGATGCCACTTGAGAGCATTTTAAGTGTAGTAGATTCTCAAAATAAAATAATTAGTTCGAACAATTTTCACAACAGGTTTGTCTTATGTATTCAAAAATAGACAGGAAAACATACCGGGCAGACAAAGTAACGTAAAATTCCTATTGACGAAAATGTATAATTCTGAAAAAAAAAAAACAAACTTTGTAGATAACAAATGAGGAATATAAACAGGGCTAATACCAAAATCACAACAGAAAGTTTTCGCTTTCGGACTTCTAAAATATTATCTATTCTATAATTATTATCTCCACCAACCAAGTTTGTCCAAGTTTGATGGTGTGAACTTGCGTAAAGCCTGGGGAAATTTTGAACTCCCTCAAGAGTACTAGTTTTTGAGAGAAATTATGTTTATTTCCTATAAACGATAGAGATTTTGCGACTTTGTAGTAAAAATAGTACAATATATCCCTTAGGGAGCAAACATTATAACATCAATTAGCCGATATCAGAAACAATGGGAATAGGACAATATATTAATGATTATCTCAAATTGACATTTAACTTCCACACATGTATATGATTGTATACGTCCTCTTCCCACCTCTGAAGATTTGTGTACTACGATTTTCACGGCCTATGTATTTTTTTTGGTACTGCGAAATTTTGTTGTGTTAAATATATTTACATAACTATCGGGGTTATTATATTCATGCGTAGCATTATTTATTATTTCAAATAAATAATTTTTGTTTGTGAAAAACGAAACGAGGACATAACTTAAATTTTTCCTCAATCATTTGTTGTCACACATATTTCCAAAAACAACATATCTTTCTCTCTTACTCTTGCATACATTTTCGTCATTTATGACGATTACTACTGCAATCGTAGCTGCTGCTCCAGAGCTTAAGAACGGAAAATCCAATTTTAATCAAGAAAATTCATCGGAAAGTTACAATAAAAAGTTGGAAAAGGAAATAAGTTTTCCTCAAAGTGATATACGGCAGTGAGATTTAATGAACGTTAATGCAGAGTAAAAGCTACAGAAAAATTATACCATTGAAGGCCATTTTCGATTAAGCAAGAGAAAAATCTGAATTCACAATTTCTTTGTTTTGCTGTTAGTGTGAAACTTTGTTGAGTGGTAAATTGATCTTAAAATAAATTTAATATAGCTTGTCTCGTGGATTTTATAACCTTATAATAATCCGATTACTTCCTGGGTTGAACTTGAGGCGTTAAGTCTATCACGTATTTCTTAAGTTCAATTCTGTTCCTGTGAAAAACTAAAGTGTTTTTTTTTTAGAAAAAAAACTTGGCATGTTTATCTATAAACTCGATCATTGCATATTTTTGATTAGAACTGATTATGTTGGTAGGTTTCGTTTGTCAAATATTTGTTAATTTCTCCAAATATCGGCAATTAGATCAGAAATCATGCATATGTGTGCTTTCGAAATTCATACATGAATTCGTGTAGAAGGGAACTATTGAGCATAACCTAACACGAGGCAAGCTATAATAAATTAAACTTTTTAAAAAAAAATGTTTCTTCTTCAGACAAAAGATGTCACGACAATCTTCTTATGGAACTGGACTAAAGCACACAAATCTGGAAGAAATATGGACAGATCTCGAGCAGGGCATAATACACATATTCCAACCCGTTTGTGGTCTACCAGGTCGTAGATATATGCAGCTGTACACATATGTCTATGACTACTGCACAAGTGTAAATCCAACAAGTAGCCGTTCTACATCTGCCTCCTTAAATTCTGGAAACAATAAATCTATTAAAAAGAACGCTATTACTATGCCAACAGGAGGAGCGCAGTTGGTTGGGCAAGAATTGTATAAGAGGCTCAGAAAGTTCTTGGAAAATTATTTAACCCAGCTACTCGTTGATTTCGATTTGATTGACGAAGCCGTGCTACAATTTTACACAAAACAGTGGGTCCAGTACCAATTTTCAAGTACTGTTCTTAACGGAATTTGTGCTTATCTCAATCGACATTGGGTGAAACGTGAATGTGAAGAAGGCCGAAAAGATATTTACGAAATATATACGTTAGCATTGGTGACATGGAAAAATCATCTTTTTAAAGACTTGAATAAACAAGTCACAAATGCGGTCTTGAAATTGATTGAAAAAGAGAGAAATGGAGAGACCATTAATAGAGGACTTGTTTCTGGCGTAATAAATTGTTATGTTGAGCTTGGTCTTAATGAGGATGATGATCCCGTAACCGGAAAAGGTCAAAATTTACTAGTGTATAAGACAAGTTTTGAGAACAAATTTATTGAGGATACGGAGAGATATTATACCAGAGAAAGTGTTGAATTTCTAAGGGAGAACTCAGTGACAGAATATATGAAAAGAATTGAGCAGCGCCTTAATGAGGAAAAAAAAAGAGTTCAAATGTATCTACATGAAAGCACTCAGGATCGCTTGGTTAGCACATGTGAACGTGTACTTATTCAAAAACACTTAGAAATTTTTAGAGCTGAATTCCAAAATCTCTTGAATTCAGATAAAAATACTGATCTCAGAAGAATGTATTCACATGTTGCGAGAATTCCGGAAGGCTTAGTCGAACTCAAAGCAATATTGGAAGAGCACATATACAATCAAGGAATGTCGGCCATAGAGAAGTGTGGCAATACCGAAGCTAGTAATGATCCTAAGACATATGTACAAACAATTTTAGAGGTTCATAAGAAGTATAACGCGTTGGTGTTGACTGCTTTTAATAATGACAACGGGTTTGTAGCAGCCCTTGATAAAGCCTGCGGTAAATTTATTAACACAAATGTTGTTACAATTGCAAATAGTGCTAGCAAAAGCCCCGAATTACTTGCGAAATACTGCGATTTATTGCTGAAAAAATCTAGCAAAAATCCTGAAGAGACTGAACTAGAAGACAACCTTAATCAGGTAATGGTGGTATTCAAATACATCGAAGATAAGGATGTCTTCCAAAAATTCTATTCAAAAATGCTTGCAAAGCGACTCGTAAATCATACTTCCGCTTCAGATGATGCAGAAGCATCAATGATCTCGAAATTAAAACAAACTTGTGGTTATGAGTATACCATCAAATTGCAGAGAATGTTCCAAGATATAGGGGTATCGAAGGATCTAAATGATAACTTTAAAAAACATCTACAATTGACAAATACGCCGACTGAAATAGATTTTAGTATTGAAGTTCTCTCAAGCGGGTCTTGGCCATTTAACCAGAGCAGTTCTTTTCTTTTGCCATCCGAATTGGAGCGGTCTGTCCAACGATTTAATAATTTCTATGCGGCACGTCATTCTGGACGTAAATTGAATTGGCTTTATCATATGTGCAAAGGTGAATTAGTAACTAATTGTTTTAAGAACAAGTACACACTTCAGGCCAGCACTTTTCAAATGGCTGTTTTATTACAATTTAATGACCAGACTAAGTTTACAGTGCAGCAACTTGGTCAGAATACTGAAATTCAACAGGAAAACCTTATTCAGGTACTACAAATTTTATTGAAAGCAAAGCTACTGACATCTACCGATGATGAAGCTAATATAAACGCCGCAAGTGTTGTTGAACTATTTTTGGGTTACAAAAATAAAAAATATCGCATTAATATCAACCAACCTCTAAAAACCGAATTGCGAGTGGAGCAAGAAGCAGTTCACAAACATATTGAAGAAGACCGAAAATTACTTATACAAGCTGCAATTGTGCGCATTATGAAAATGCGTAAAAAACTCAATCACACGCAATTGATTGGAGAAGTTCTTAATCAGCTCTCAACAAGGTTTAAACCTAAGGTTCCAGTAATTAAGAAGTGCATTGACATCTTAATCGAAAAAGAATATTTGGAGCGGATGGAGGGTCAAAAGGATACATATAGTTATTTGGCGTAATTATTGTTTAATATAATTAACCTTTTTTAATTTTAAATTGTAGCTCTTTTATTATAAAACAAAATATATTTACTCTATTAAATTTTAAATTAAATATAAATAAACGTATGTAAAAGTAAGTAAAACACATGTGAAAAATGAGGAATTTATTTCAAAAGAAAAAAAAATAATAAAAAAATATCTCAAATTAAAACAATGTAAAATGATTTTATGTACATAAGGCCCCAATTTGGGTACAGTTTAGGTTGGTGATTTTTAATAAGAAAATTGAATTCCCGTGTCAAAACAACGGGATTATCATAAGGTTAGTTATTTTTTTCAAAAAATGTATCAAAAATGCAATGAAAAATCAGAGTTCACGATAAATGTTCGAGTTAGAGAATTCCCACTGTATTTACAAAAATAATGAAGAGATAAAAGGATATTCGAATTTGAAAGCATTTCTTACCATTCCTGCATAACAAGAAACTTGGCAATAACTCTTAGTGATTGTCCTTCGTTTCTGAGCCGGTTTATTATACTCCTTAATTCTGGTGGCTTAAAAACATTAACGTTTTCAATTGTTAAATTAACTCTGTTAATTACATTGTTGTTACTTACAATGGAAAAGTACACAAAAACAAAATGGCGGAAAACGCAGTAGCTTGAAAAGTCTTCTGTGGTTTTATTATTTTGCACACTTGAAAATTCATCTTTTTCCACATAACCCCTCAGAACTTCTAAAGTAAACAAAGTTTTAACTGTTATTAACATCCAACAATAATAATGGAAAATCAGCCGTCTGCATTATCACAAAATGTTGGGGAGAGCGAGAGTGAGAAGTAACCACATGTGTG
Organism: Eristalis tenax; assembly: GCA_905231855.2. Taxonomy (NCBI): domain Eukaryota; kingdom Metazoa; phylum Arthropoda; class Insecta; order Diptera; family Syrphidae; genus Eristalis; species Eristalis tenax. Next base: position 389,215 of record HG993127.1, read on the forward strand.
TATTATTTTGCAGAGTAGTATAAGTATTTAATCTTACTAACATTTTGTCGTTTCATTAGAATGCATACTGCTTGTTTATCGATGTAATGAACAAAAATATTCACGCCGTCCGCACTGGGCCATTCGTTAAGCATAACTATATTTGTGTGCCTTTGATTTTCAAAAGTTTCTCATAGCAGTTAGATTTCAGGCAGTCAAAAGTTACTAGACTTTTTATTTCATTGGAAGTTGATACTGTAAATCCGAGGAAAGGTCGATAGTCTTTAGTACTATCGCTTGTAATACATGTTTTGTCGTCCAAGTGCGCATACAAAACTTATTCAATATCTTATCTTGATGAGAAAAACATGTCTTTAAAATACCTTTTTTTTACGCATAACAATTATCTTCGTGGTGGTCGTGGCATTATGGGTATGTGCGTCGATTCCCGGGCGGTACGGTAATTTTCACGGCTCTACCCTTTTCGCTGATAATGCTCAAAGACTAATAACTGTCTAGAAAAAAGCTTCTCAAACTTTTGAGTTCGGAGTCGGCATAAAACTAACGTAATAAAATGAAGAAGGTGAAGCAAAACAATAATTGCTTTGAGATCTTTAATACAGCGTAAAGCTAATTTTAATTAATAGTCATCGTCAATATAAGAGGCGTTAATATAAAATCATTAAAATTATTAAAAATAAAACTGTACAACGATAAATATGTACATTCAGAATAAGGTGCATCATTCTTCGTCTTCTAATTGAATGGTTTTAGTCTGGAAACGCATCCTTTTAGTATTTTTTATAACTCCGTTGTTTAGCAAATTTTTTCCTTGACCAATACCTGGTAGCGTTGACCATAATCTTTTTAATCTGACAACAGCAATTGAACTAAAATCAAATTTATGGCAGTTGTCAAATTTTTTTAGCATTATTTTGGGAAATTTTTCTACGTTGAGACTTGAACAACCACGCTTCTGGAGAGGTAGATCGGCATCATATGTACGGCAATCTGTTGATTCTGTGGATTTTCTGAAAAATATAAAATATTTTATTGGTATAATGCAATGATTAACACTTAACTTATGCATGTATATCAAAGTCACACATTTTCTAATTAATCTATTTACCGTTTGTTATAAGTATATTTATTTATTGTTGGTGGTGGCGCTGGGTATATTTTTCCAGGTTCCTCAGGATGAGCGCCGAAGTCTTTCCCTTCCAACCAGTCTTCATAGCGTTCTGGTTGAAATCTTTTTACGAAAGTTTCCATGGAAATTTTTACCATATCTTTACGGCAGTGGCATATACTCGCTCTCTTTCCATATTCAATCCATCTCTTTGTAGCAAAATTTGTCGATTCCGCTCCATTGAAGCCATGATTGAAACCAGCATGATAACCAAATGGAAAAGTTATCATAATTTCACCAGCTTCTTGGGTTATCTTATTAAATGGTATTTTGTTTTGACGTAAAACTTGCGGGCTTATGAGTGTCATCTTATGTCTAAGGTGAGCATTGCAACTCTGATAGTTTTCATAAAATATGCGGTTCACCAGTTTTTCTAATCGTTTACCAAAAGCAGGTGGTATCGCATACCACGTTTTCGGCGCTCCAAAATGTAAATAATTAATGGAATAAAGGTCCATATCTTCTGTATGCCACGCAAATGTACTTTTCCACATTCCGAAATATAGGTATGCTGTGTTGACCCCATCAATCTCAATACCGTAATCTTTATTCACATAGTCTAATATAGTTTCTAATTTATCAATGTTCCACTCTTTTACATCAGAGTCTGTTAATGTACCCTTAACATCAGCAGCGTATAGAGGTGCAATGTAGGTAACGTTCTTCCAATATTTTCTTTCTAAGTCATCATAGTCAAAATGTTTAGGGGTTTGGTATCGTTCCGATTCTGCAAGTTCTTTAAACTGCCGTAATGTCATTGTCCGTTTTTGTACGTTTATCTGTTGATATTCACCTTGTTTACCTAATCAATTACATCGAAAATTAATTATCTTAAAGATATATAGCACTTACCTGAGACAACTTGACAAATAGGGGCCGGTATTGTCATATTAATCTCATCAATAGAATATCCAGATTTACGGGCAATCCATTCTGCAGGTGGAATAACTTTTGCAAGCCCTGCATGATGCGCTCCCCGGGATTCCATGTAGTCGATGTATAAAGAAAAATTTTGAAACTCTTCGTATGTGGGTCGAAAAGTCATTATTCGGTTAATAATCTTGCTATCGTTTTTCGAGTCTGATGAATGGGTGGACATTTTGCATTTGTAATGGGTAACACTTAAAATACAATTTAAAATAAGTTCTCAAAAGCTTATTCTGTAATGCAAATTAATATGTCGTTTGTTTGAAAGCAAAAAATATTTCTAATTTATTTCGGCATTACTGTTTGACAGTTGATATTTTTACTGTCATCTTACTCTGGTCTAGGGTTGCCGCTATGTAATTAACATCGTTTATCAGCTAATCAGTTTTTTTCAACCGAGAATAGATACGATGTTCTAATGTCGTTACAATTTGAATGTTGAATTTTAGAAGTAATTTATTGAGGTTATCTCTTTTATTATTGTTATAATTCTAATCTATGTGTATTAGTATTATTTTTTAATCATATAGAATATTAAAATATTTTGTGATCATTTATATAAAAAATTGGATTTGTTGGTTGGAGATGTTTGAAATGTCAGTAATATCTTATATCAAATATACATAAATAATAATATTTATTAATATATACTTGTATATGATATGTAATAAAAAAATATATACATATCAATAAAAGTTTATAACAAAAATAGCATAAATAAATAAGTGGGAGGAAGAGCTATATTTGATTTCAGGGTTCAGGGTAATGATTATGTAGAGCTGTAGAGCATGATTTAGTTCGTCAAGTCAGATCTGTTGTGATAAGTTGTTTCTGAAATTCAGTTATGCAAATGCTTTTTTGTATTTATTGATAACTAGCTGTGCCCGGAAAAGCAAGTTATATAGTTTTAAAGGTTTAAAAAATTGCACCAAAACGCTTTTCACAGAATTCTGAAGAAAGTTGGTAAAAACGTCAGTACTCTATCTCTTACCATTTTAGAGTAATTCGATAGATGGTGCCTATTTTATATGCAGAAAAATCTTTTCGTTAGTTTGAATATCTTAAACAAAACGATTGCAAATTTATGCCAGTGCATTTATGTACTTACTTAAGATGTCAATCCTTATTGCTCAACCAAAGTGGAGAATTAGTAGTATATTTATTATATGTATACATTTTTATTAAATTATCAATTACACTGCGAAATATACAATTCTTAAAGTTAAGTATTTTCTTATAATTATTGGAGAATATTCATATATGTAAAAAGTAAAATATGCCTAACTACACATGTATGTACATACATATAATTTTATGAATAAAAAAGGTCTTATTTATTGTTTAACTTTATAAATGTTTAGTTTGGTTTATACTTTTTACCTTCATTTATAAATAAAGAGTGTTATGGTGATTTAAATAAAATGACTTCATCAGTTCTTAATGTGAGCTGTTGGGTGCAAAAAGGACACGCAACAGTACGCATAAATTCATATTAAAGTTATTTATGTGGGATACCTATTAGATAATAATGACGTTTCGAAATCACTCTGTTATAATTTTGTATGCTTTAAATTTCAACTATTCTAGTGCAATTTGTGATTGGGTGGTAAATCCTCAGACCGAATGCAATGACCTCGATAACATATTTCAGTTTCAGATAAGTCATCTTTGCCGGATGTTGATGTTGCATATATTGCAGATTCCATAAGGTTTTCATGGAACATGTTAGCTTTTTCCCCTTCGCTCATTTCTTTTGCTATAGAATCATCTAACTTTTCGCTACTCGAAGATACAGTACGAACACGTTGTATATTTGTATATTCATGTTTGTGGGGTTGAACAAATTCGACAGTGTCTGGGTCATTATCGCTGTCATCCTCCGTTGCTTTGAATAGCTCATTAAGTTGTTTTCGGACTTCTGAGAACATACTTGGCTGACTATCAAGATCTTCTACATTCCATAGGTCATCAATTCGACGAGTTATGCTTTCTGGTTGGTTAGCAGTAGATGGATTATTAATGGAATCAACCGTGGTCTGCTCATTTGTATTTGTGGTTGTAGGTGTTAATATGTCCATTGTAGTATAGAAAGTGGATTCAGTTGCGGTTGTTGGGGATGATGTCGTTGATGTTGCAAAAATTTCTTCTGTTAAAGGAGTAGTAGCGTATACGTCTTCCAGTTTTGACATTGATTCAGTAGCTTTTTCTATTGTTCCTGTGTAAAGAGAGTTAAAAAATTGAGTCCCAATATTTTGCGACTCTGCGGTTTCAAACGTTTCGCCCGTATTTGAGTTTTTCCACTTTCCTTGTCGATTGGGTTGGTTTTCCATCTTTTGGGATTCAAAATAAGAGGATTCCGAAGATTTTATATCCGATTCTTTCCCAATGTCTGACATCACTTCTTCAAGAAGGTCAGCAAACGATTTCTCGCTTCTAAAACAATTTTTATTAAAGATGTATATACATTATTAAGTATGTGTATTATATTACAAGTTATGAATCACTTACTTTTTCAAAGGATTGAAAGTATTGTTGATTGTTTTTTTTGAGGTAAAATGTGTGTTCGCGGTTGGCCCGAAGCCTGCGGAAACATTAAAAATATAGGAATCTGCTTTTTGAACATCTTCTCTAGCAGTAACGATTTCTGGTTCGTTTTCGTAACTCTTGGTAACAGTTTGATAATCTTTCACTTTCAATGGTTGAAAGCTATTTATTGACTTTCCAGAAAGAGGTGGTGACCACTGCGATTCTTGTGGCTCTAGATGGAACTGTGACTTAATGCGCTGTCTTCGTTGTGTAATCTATGAAAAGAATATATATAGATATAAGTAGGCTGTTAATGGATATGTAGCATATGTTTCAAAAATACCTCATCTTGGTAAAGTTCTTGATTGAATCTAGTTAACTTGTTGTAATTATTTTTCTCCGGTTCTGATTCAACAATGTCCTCGGAAGCAGTTATTGTTGAAGATGCGGGTAGAGGTCGTCGTGTGCGGGCTCGAACTCGAACCACTCTTCTTGGAGGCGCTCTCGTTCTGGTCTGCTAAAAAAATCATAAATACATGTTTTAGAAAATTTAACTTAAAAATGTACCGTAAGTCGTTCCTCATTTGTATCTGAAGTAGAATCTGTTGATGTCATTGACGTTTCTGTAGTTGGCTTTATTCGTGGACCTCTACGTATAAATGGATATCTTCTCGTGGTTGGTTGAGATTCTTCTGTTGTTGAAGATGTGTCATATACGGGACTTATTTCATTTTTAAGAGCAGGTTCTGTTGGTGTAATTTCTTCTTCATTTGGGAAATAGCCAGGGCCATAATTATTTTGAGGATATTCTTGATATTGCTGTGCAATTTGCATTGGCTCAATTAATCCGTCAAAGTTTTGCTCCGAAGTTGGAGTTACTGTGTAGATCTGTTGTTGTTCATGGCCAGATTTTTCTGTTGATTGAGAAGGCGGCTGCGGAGATGTTGTCTTTTTAGTTGAAGGTCTGAACACAGGATAATTTTGTTTCAAAACATCACGCTGATATTCTAAATCATCGCTATTATCGTCTTTCTTTCCACTTGATCCATGTTTCTTGGATTTGAGGCGCAGAGTTTGTCGTTCTTCGGGAGTTGGATTATACCGAACGCGATTTGGATTACGGATAATTGGAGACCTGGATGAAGAAGGGCGCATTGTCGTGGATGTAGATGATGTTGTATAATTTCTTCCTGTATATGGTCTACGAGTGCGGTTTATTGGTCGCCGTGTGGAATAATCAGAGCTGGAGTACGATACTGATTGTGAAACTTTTGAAACAATGGGCTTTTTAATTCGATTGATAAGTCGTCGTGTTGGACGAGTGTCAGGCGTAGGTGTTGTTGTCGAATCCATTTGTATTGTTGTTTCTGTTTCTCCTCCTACTAGTTTATTTTGTTCAATAAGTCCATTAACAAGTCCTGGAAGGTTAGGAGTAAGAGGAGGTAGTTCCGATGGTAATTGATAAGGGTTGGGTTCATATTCGACATCTGAAACCTCCGTTGTGAAAATATCGTTTTGATTGCCTTTTTGTTTGGAGTGAATTACGTTCTGATTCTCAGGTACTGTTGTTCTCTCCGACTGTCCTATTACTGTTTCTTGAACTGGAGCATTAGTTGTTTGTATATCATTATCTCTAGAAAACTCAACAACTTGCTCATTTGCCGGTACTGTGTTACTATTATCCTCATACAGTGCAGTTGTTGTCGTAGGATGATAGTAAGTAACCCTCTGTCTCAAAGTCGTGGGTCTAGGAGTTGTCGTATATGTCGGCGTCGATGAAGGGATTCTTACCTCTCGATCGTAATCAACGGAAATGGGAGTGTAAGGTAAATTTTCAACTGCTGGCCTGGTTGTAGTTGATTGGAATGATGGACGATTACGGAATGCATCTTGCTGTCGGAAATACTGCTTCATACGGTGCTCTTCTTCTGATGATTGTGATTGTTGCGGAATAAGAGGGAATGCATTAAACCTCTCTCCACCAGCGCTACTAGATTGCTGCGAACCTGGAGAGCGTGTAACTTCATCATTATTATGATAAACCTGGCCACGTGTACTTTGGAAATTTATTTGTGGGCTTGTCGGATAGCTTTGTGTAAAATATGTGCGGACGGAAGTTGTTGAGGTCGTTGTAGTTGATGGGGTAGTTGTACTTGTGGTTTCAGGGCTGGTTCTGATAGGCTGCACTTTATAGAAATCTTCAGCAGGAATGTTATTCGGAATAGGTCTAAATTGAGCATATTGTGATTCGGGTCTCTTCACTTGATAATTTGGTTTTACACGTTCTTGTTTATATACCATGGGAGAAGTAACTTCATGAATGGGTTCAGGAAGAATATTTTTATTTGTGGGGATTTCCGAATATTTGTTACCCCTGTAAGGAACCATAGGCTGCCTTTGAGTTGTAATCTCATAAGGAAAACGATTTCTATTTAACTTAGGTACCTCACGAACTGTTTCTGGAAAATATACTTTAGGAGTTGTAGACTTTACTCTTTGCGTTGTTTCCTGTCTCGTTGGAGGAGTTGTACTTGGTATTTCTTGAATATCATTTTGATTTGGTGTAATAAATATATGCTGGTTTTGTGAAGGTTGCTTAAAGTCTCTGATACTACTCCTTTGTGAGGAAAGCGTTGGAGTTGGCCTTAAATCTCTAACACCGCTGTAGTTTTCCTTTTGCGAGATAGATGAAAACTGATTAGCGTATTTATCTTGATTATATGCATCAGCTTGAGGAATAGTTGCCAATAATGACTGATTTGTGCTTTTCAAGTCGTTATTTACACCCTTTTGTTTATTTATAACGATAGATCCAACATGAGGTTCGGGTAAGAGAATCTTGTTAAAACCAGATGGGGTACGATAGCTCAGCGGAGCCACGAAAAAATGTGTATCTATAACATTACTACTTTGGGCGAGTTGTGAAAGGTACGGTAGTTCAAACTTGGCATAACCATTAGGAGTTTGCATACCAGCAGGGCCAACAAACACGGAGGGTGTCTGTTGCGTTGGTGCGTCTAATACGGCAATGGTTTTAGCATTTTTAAGTGCATTTACAACGTCAACTTGAGTGGGATAATTTGACGATTTAAACAGGAACATGGCGAGGGGTGGTTGATGAGCTTTGGGTTTTGGCTTAGCAGTTGTGTATTGTGGACTAAAAAAATTTGGATATGGTGTCGAAGGCTTAAATGTTGTAGACGTTGGCTTAGAAGTTGTACTGGTCGTAAATTTATTCGATATATGTGGCTGAAGTGTTTCCGGCATATAAAAGTTATTAATTTGGTATGGATTGACTTGCTGGTGAGGTCCTACGTTATACTGAGGGCGTTCAAATGTAGGATTTTCATTTATTTGTTGATTGTAGAGAGTGTCATATGGAACATATAGCAGCTGCACTTCTTTATCTTGTTGAATATTCGTTGGTGGCGCAGGAGCAGCTACCCCTGACGCATGAAATGGCAATTGAGACTGGAACGAAGCTGGTTTTTGTAATTCAAAAGTTTGTTGCTCGGGAAAGGAAGGGGCTGGTGCCGTTGTTGATGGTAAATTGCCTTGTGTAGATATGGGATTTGGCTCTCGAAAAGTTTTAACCGGTTCCTCTACAAAATTTTGTTGAACTGGTTTTGGTTGCAGATTCTGATGATTCTGTTGTGGATGCTGTAGCGGGTGAAATTCTGGTGGGAAATATTGTTTTTGAGTAAGCAACGGTGTTTGGAACAATGGTTGCTGCGCTCCAAAAGAGGAATGTTGTATTTGATAACCAGTCTGCACACCTTGAGTGTTATCCTGATTTCTGTTGTCCCGATTGAAAGGCATTTCAAACTTAAAGAAGGATTGAGATGTAGGTTGTTGAGAGTGCAGATTCAATTTCTGTTGTTGAATGGGTTGTTGTGGTTGCAGTTGTGGCTGAGAAATAAGTTGCTGTGAGTTGAAGGGCTGTGCTTGAGGTTGGAAACGTTGGAAATGGAATGGGAATCCAAAAGGTTGAACTTGCTGCGACGTTGCCACATGATTGTGCTTCTGAAGTTCTCCAAAAGGACCATTTGGCGGAAAATTTTGTTGATAAGTTATGACTCGTCCAGTACGATCTTTTGGGTCAACCGATTGATCTACTGGGATCCAGTCATATGTTTCAGATCCTGTACCAGTGGCTTCTAGCTGTCGTGACCATTTATCCTCAGCCAGTGATGCATGAAGTATTATAAAAAGACCAGTAGCTACGAGTTGAGCTTTAATGTTCATCTTGAGGGCTGCAATCATAAAGAATTTAAAATATGTTCTGGAATAAGTCCAATGATCAAAAATCAAGAAATAAAATCAATAACATTAATTCAAAAAATTATGTGAAGGGAAGGGGAGGGGAGGAAGAAGATGAGGAAAAGTAACCTATCGAAGAGAACGAATTTATGTGTGCCCACATGCCCTATGGTTAATAATAATAATAACATGTGTGGAGCCACAGGCCGTAGAAGGCTAGGGGGCCTAACTTCGCAAGCAACCCCTCGTGTTGTGCGTGATATTGTTCTCTCACGAGAGGAATAGACCTAAAGTTTTAAGCCGACTCCGAACCTGGGCTGCGTAGGCTCAAGTGCGTAGGGGTCGACTTACCAACTAACAGCGCCACAGTCGCCACTTGAATATGACTGAAATTCAAATCTACGTTTCTAAATATCATTGATGGAAATCGGCGGAGAGTTCGCTAACACAAAATTCTGCTGAATCGATCAATGGCAACTTAAGCAGATTTCATTGCAATTTAATTTTTTTTGTTGTTGTTGTTAAAAAGCAATGAAAAATATAAAAAAAAGAGACTACGATTTATCACTGAACATCAAATCGTGTGGATACATAAAATACAAACATGTACGTAACACTTAGAACAACGACAAAGATGCATTTATAGAGAATAACGAGTGAACATTATTTGGTTCAGGAATTCTCAAGTCTATAAGTATCATTATGTGAGACTTTGCGTCTCGTTTTTAACCAACAGTAAATTTTCATCTAGACTTTTTAGAAAGTGATTTTATTTCTTTTACTTCATGTGGACTTTGAAAGCAGTTCACATTGCTTTTGCAACGAGTACCAGGCAATATGCAGTAAATTGTACGATACCTATAACCCAATGGTTGATACTTTATTTAAATGTAAAGTCATTATCCTATTGCTATAATTGAAAGAGATTATGATTTGAAATTGTATTTTGGTTTACCCCCTATATTCACAACATATTTTTCTTGTTGAATTTAAACATAAACTTTTAACTTACTAAACTTTTAATAAGTTCAAGGAGAGAGAGAGTCCTAGTTCTAATATTTTAGTGAAAATTATGTCTTATGTCCATACTTGGAGTCTTATTTATCAATTATCTTCTCTTTGCTTAAAAACTACGGCATGTACATATAGATATGTATTTCATCAACCATATTCATCTGGTCAACATGGTCATCCTACTGTGACTGTGAGAAACTGCATTAGAAAGAAGAAAAGAAATGATCAACAATATAAGAATGTATGCTTTTTTGAATGTACATACGTACGTAAGTACATATTTTTATTATGATGATTCGACGATGGTTCACATCTGTGTGCAAAGAAACCGAATTTAACAATGTCTTGAAACTAGGGCATAACTCAGCGCCAATCAATGAGACGTGTTTACTGATATTTGAGTACTACTAAGCGATATTTGGCATGTCATGGTTTATGTTAGCATATTATCCCATTGGGCTATTTTTGTTTTGAGGAAAATGAAAGTTATATTACAAGCACGTACGTCTGCATGTACACATATCTCCATGAGATTCGAACTCACACATATTCAACCTTGATCTTCATATGTAAGTAAGTTCATGGGTGTTGAAAAAAGAAAAATGAAAAGTACCATCATACAAACATACACATTGTTTTTCCAATATGAACATCAGCTTGAGCAATGAACCGTAACGGGCAGTGCATGTGGAATTCATACTTGCCAGCCGTAAATTGCGTGGAGATATTTTTGCTTTGGAGTCATGTAAAAGTGCTACTGGAAATTACTTTCACTTTTTTGAAATGGTTGGAGACGTTTTTTTAATGGCAAACAACGATAACAGGAAGAAAATGGTGAAAGAGTTAGTATTCATATTGTATACTCTTTCGTCAAGGTTCTTTATGCATATATAAGCTAAAATAAATAACTGTAAGTAGATTAAGGAAAAATATGAATTATTGTTAATAATGAATGTGTGTATAGACTTTAATAATTAAGTAAAAAGAAAGCAAGAATTTAGGAAAATAGTAATTATTCTTAATAATTGTATGTTTATATGTATATTCGAAGAAAGAAAAATAACGAATTACCTAAGTAAGACACTAACATTTTAAGTAGAGTGATGGCATGTAAGGTCGCCCCTCTAGAAGTCGGCCGCGTTAAAGTAACATTTTGCTTATCTTCATATATTACAGCAAATATTGTTATGATTGTTATTCGGTTTTAAATCCTTTTTTATTTGTATCGTGTGAGTTTACGCAGAATAAAAGATAGATACAAACATATATGCCCCGGAGTGGTATGCAAAATGGATAATCCAAATAAATATATAGATGACATGTGTAATATTCATATGTACTTGTACATGTGAATATTATATTCCTTTCGAAATTTTTTAACTATTTGATTTGTAAGCAGAATCTTCCATTTGATATAAAAAAAAATGTTTTAGATTTGTTTCGTATATATGTACATACTATATGTTTATGCATGTACGACATACACAAACAATTGGAAATTTGTTATGAAAATAAACATATTGGCGAGATTTTTCGTACAGACAATAATTACAGTCTGATGACTTAAATATATCCATCAATACAAACAAAAACATAGGATACAGCACAAAGGTGCCTTAGAAATATATATATATGTACTTAAAAATAGTTTTTTTTATAATAATTAGTAATTCACTTAAACCAGCAATATATCATATATAAAGATATCCCTACAATTATGTGCCTATAGTCATACACCAAGAAATGTAACAAAATTCACATCGCATGTAAGCATGCCACATTTAAATCACTTTGAATAAAACAAAGAGGGATCTGTCCTAATACGGGATTATATGGAATTTAGTACTGATCATAAAAGAAAAAGAAATACTGATCAATTTAGTGTTCATTAATCAAAAAAGGATGGGTTTGGTTACTTGAACAATCTCAAGAGCAACCTGCGAAAGCGTTTGGTTTTGGAGATATCTTTCTTTGGAGTCCCTTTTGAATATATTTTTTTTGAGAACGCAGTCAAATTTGCGCTGTATCCTCACTTTTGCGACTGACTGTATGTACGGATTTACTACAGTTTTTACAAACTTGTATATATGCTTCGATCACAAGATCGGCAATGATTGCGTGATGCGTGGATTTGACAATAGTTTCGCGAAACGAATTCAGATTAGAAATAAGGTAGTTCAATGTTTTGTATAAACAAATTATTCGAATTCACCCGGAAGGCAACGGTGAACTGGACATTACACAAATGTTTGTACATTTAAGGCTTATGAAGTAAATTATAAATTAAAGCAAGAATAGCAAATTGGTGAGCTACATGTATGGAATAGGGACTAAGATAATAGTTTGTGACCTCCGTACTTGGTAGTGAGTTAGATATGTATGTTTGTAATTCAATTTCTGGGTATGTGTATGTATCAGGAATGGATATGGTACTAAATAGCAAAAATTAAGTCAACATTACCTGTAAGAATTTCATTGCTTAGTTCACAAATTATGTTATTTTTATGATATTGCAGCTGAAAATGTTAAGTACAAATTGCGAACAAATTTCATTCTAGAAATAATTCACAATCAATTCATAAATCGAAGAATATGGCCATTTATAGGTATAATGGTCACCATCACTAACACTTCTTGAGAAACTGACTATCGACAACAATACTTCATGTTTACCGAGCTGTATTTTATTACAGCGATTACATCAAATGAATGTATGATTATGTATTAATACCGTTAGGTCAGGCCAAATAGGGCCTGCCATTGGTGTATTATCACACCTTCTAAAAATTTATACATCTTGTTTTGATTCTACTTTCGCTGTTACTATTGTGAAAATGGTATGCAGTAATTAGCGGTCCTAATAAGGGTCATTAATTTCCCTTTCTATCTTTCAGTTAGTGTTTGAGAATTACCAGAACATTCGTTCTGTTGTTTATGTACTTGCTCAATCAAACAAATGAGCAACGCTATAATAATACCACTCCCATATAAAAAATATGGGAATGTTATCTGCACAAATGTTTAAACCATGTATACATGTATACATGGTACTATATAGTTTTTAATCAAGAATTAAAGAATTTTATACTGTTCGTTTTTAATATCCAATATCCAATGAAATGTTATTTTAGGTTAAATAAGTATTTCCTATAATCATATTGATATTTTATTTTATTTGCATAAATAGATCTGCATATTTGATATGGATGTTGAACATATCCTACAGAAGTGGAGCTTTCAGATGCTTAGAAATTGTAATTAACTTGCCAATGATGCAGCTGCAGCATTATACAACATGTGCGCAGATATAATTTGTTATGTACCTCACAGATTTTTTTTTGTTTACTTCACAACACTTTTTTACATGGCATGTTATTATACGCGTACTGAATCATAGAGAAATACAGATCTGTAACTTGCAATGAATTACATTGCAAGTTACAGATCTGTATTTCTCTATGAAGCCTGGGACTTTTTAAGTTTATTTCTGTTCTTTTAAAGATTCCCTTTCATCTAGGTTCAATTCTATTGCAGAAACTTCTACTCAGGAATATATAAGTATATGCATGCATATATCTTGTATATCCACAATAAAAGAAAATAATTTTTAAAAAACTTTCACAGGAAAAGCGAAATGTTAGTGTATTCCAAAATAATAATAACTTCAATTACAACATTATAAAGAATGGCACGTTTTTCGTTATAAATTGCCATGTTCTTACGATACAGCCGGTCAACTTTCATTCGCCAAAGAAATATGTACATACGTACAGACAGAAATATAGGCACAATACGCGTATGTACGTGTATGTATATATCTGATTCTGTGCACTTTCTAATTGTCTTTGACTTGTGAAAGAGACAATTTCGAAATTTGTCATAAACTCAACAGTGATCAACTTTACCAATTAATCGTTTGCTCTACTTTTTCACTATACACGTAATGTAAATTCAATTTAACATTTATTATATTAAAATGTATAATATATATTTAGAGAAATGCACACGTATTCCATATAATCCGTAGCAGGTGGTGGAATGTAAATGTAGATTGTGATTAACGAAAGTGAAATTCCGCTTACACTTAGTGCAGAGAGTAAGATCAAGCAAAACTTGTAGAAACGATGTTATATGATATGCCAAATTTAATAATACTAATGTTAAAATTTTGCGCTTAAAATATATCTGGTCTTAAACGTTTAAAAGTCGACTTGACGATGCTGTTTTAACTCGTGCAGAACATTTGTGTTAGTATTACTTAGGTACTTGTTTTGTTGATTAAAAGTAGGGCGAGAACATTATGTTATGTGCATTTCATCTTTTAAATGTTTGGGCGTACTAAAAATAAAAATACAATAAAATTCTTAACAAATTTCATAAATATTTCAATTTTTTATTAAACAAAATCCGCATTGTTTAAGGATAAAAAGTATGAAGTAAGTTTTCACGCGCGAATCGCATTGCCCAATTGGTCGCCCACATCGAGTAGTTATTTGCATATAATGCATATAATGCATGTGTACATAAATTTGCATTAATGCTAATGTTTTATACTAAAAACTTTAGAATAAATTTAGTAAAAGCTATATCCATACTTTTATAATATGAAACGCAGGCGACATAGGACTACATAGAAATGTACGTATGTTTCTCACTCAGATGGTATTTCAAGTGGAAAGATCTATTGAATGATTAAGAAATAGGTAGAGCATAACCCTGTGCACGAAAACGAGGTCCGACCTAGATTCATCTCACTTGTTCAATTGGAAATTTAAATGGAATACAAACCTTTGAATGTGTCCTCGAATTGATATCCAATTTTTTTCAATGTAATATATATCTGAATATATCGCAAAATTTTTGAATTATCCGAATATTGACATATTGAGCTAATTAACATAAAATATTTTCTTTACAACTTTCACTGAGTACAAATTCTTATTTCAATGCACATAAGATATTAATTTATGAATTTCAAACACATTTTTTTCCTTTCTGCTAGATATTGCACTGAAATTATTTCACTTTCTGCACAGAAACAAATGAGGAATATGAGAGGAAGTAGTTTACGGAATGTACGCCAGTATTTAACTTTACTAAGTACACCAATAGATGGTAGTTAAACTGCGTCTGAATCGTATGCGTCTCGGTAACAAACTGAAGAAAAGAAAATTTTCTTCTGGCTAAGTAAGTGAACGAACAGTTGTGGTGGCCAATCAAACTTCAGTCGACATGAAAATCACATACTTTCAAGGCTCAAGTTAAGTCCAAAACTTTTGTGCAGGTTGAAAACATGTGGCGAAGCCGGACATGAGACATGAGTCTATATTCGTTGTTTGTCGTGATTATTATTAAACGAAAATTAATTGGATATTATTTATCATTTAAAGCGGCTATGCTGGTTGCATAGAAATCATACAAATATGTAGACAGGTAAAAAGGTGTAAGTAATGAGGCCTTAATTGAAATGAGATGCTAAGTAACTGTGTGTTGTACATAAAATAGATATGTGTGTGCACACATAATGCATAGTATATGCAATAATGCACAAAGTAATGCTTTCTGTGTATGTATATGTTGTTACATATTCTTTAACACAGCACAAAAAAGACAAGATGTACTGAAATAATTTCATGTGTGCATTTTAGATTATAATTATGCTCTACCATCTTTGATTGGAATGAAATATTCATAAATTAAAATATAAGACTTTATTTTTTATTATAATTAATTTAGAAGCAATTATTTTAAACAAGTTCTTAAATAATTTTTTTATTGTTCATTATATTATGAAAAAAAAAGTAATTTCGTTATCGATGTAAAGTGTAGGGTAAACAAAGCCTAAAATTCTAGTTGCAATGTATGATGCGGATATTGCATACGTATAATGAATTTCTCCATCCGAATACACATTATTATAACAATATCATAAAGACTGATCTATGGAGAGACTAATACAAGGCTAAACTAAAGACAACAAAATAAGATAGGATTATCTTAACGCTTCCTTCCATATTTTTTAGGAAGTCATATGTGGAAATATTATATGTTACATATCTTGGTATAATTCATGTGACTGCTTAACCCAAACTGGATTTAAATAAGGAAAGACGCATTTGAGAAATAAGAAATAGTTATGTAATAATACGGCTGTGGAGAAAAAGTATGCTGCTGACATGGGATTTGACTCAGAAACAACTTCGATTGCAACTCTGTACGTTTGTATCGCAATTGAATCAATGATCTATGTGAATGTGTTTAGCAGGGTATCGCTTGTTTTATTTTCACTTCGCAACGTAATTGTAGCAAAAGTGACGAAGGGCTGATAACTATATATTAATTTTCTCTTGGCAAGAAGTTTTAACGTTAATTAGATCTTACTTCTTTGTTTTTATTTTCAAACAACAATTATATATATTTGTTGTACCATAGGGTGTATTTTATTTTAATTTCTAGAGTATAGTTATTTATGTAGTTTAGGTAGATATTACATATCTGGTTTCCTGTTGTATTTGTAAATATGTCCGCAATCGGAATACCGGATAATTGGCTTGTGTATAATATTGGCTCGACTTTTGGCGAGTACGAGGACATACATTTCGAACAAGATCTTTTAATATGGTCCATATTTTTACATCATATGTAATTTTCCCAAATATACACATCAAAATCAAAACCACATTTCGACTTCTTCTAAAATAATATTCAATTAAGAAAATAAATATTTTAATCCTTTTTATATCATGAAAGGTTAATATATATTTATACATAAGCGATATTGAAATATTCTTATGTATATATGACTTAATATGAAGAAATTTATATAGTATCGGAAACTATTGGTGAACCTGACCTTTCAAAACATTTCCGACTCGCATTCATAGCATCATGCATGAAATAAAGTAATTCATTTCAAGTGTGAGAAAATCTGAACGAAATCTATTCAATTAGTACTCTAAATTTATCGCTCATATTTTTGATTGATGTCTTGGCTAAACAGATTTACTCTGGCAAATTTAGAATATGTTAATATAATTCGCAGACATATATAACGCAAAGTTAGCTTTGATTTTTTAAGAAAATCCAACTGCAAAAATTAATTTACATTCAATGGTCTTTTACTCAAGTAATACGACTTCATTAAACCTATCTGTAATACAGTCGGCAGAGGCGAGGAAAGTGTTGATTAGTTTCTCAAATGAGTTTCACTTTTTCTTTGACATGTGGGCCTAAAGTGTGCATGAATGTGGTATTGTTTGTAAAATTGGTATTCAAACTATTTGCGATAAGAAATCGAAATTAAATTGCTGAGTTGAATTGACAATTGTAAAGTATATTCAGTCTTAAATGGGAATCAGAAATTAATGTTTGGAAATGTCCATAACTTTGCGAGAAGGAAAAGTTTTGATTATTTGGTTTGAGTTTGCCCAATATATAATTATTTTAATAATTTCTACTTGCAGATAATGCAGATAATGCATATCCTACATCACGAAGAAGTGTTCACTTTTTTAGGCGTTTTGTCTTTTTTTACAACCATTAACATTTACGAATTCGGGTGGTTAATATATTAGTGAAATATATACATATTAATAGTTCATCACGAAGAAGTGATCGTTTTCTTAGAAGAATTGTATTTACATTTATGAACGATTACGTTTAGGAATTCGAGCAGTAAATATTTAAGTAGACATTGATAATTATTACATAAAATAATGTAGTTTATTGCAAACTACTGGGTTCACTACTTAATTCACGCCTTCTAGTAATTGTATACCAATATATAAATTCATAAACATTTTAGCAAATACAATTATTATGAGATATGGAGAACAATATTAGTTAATTGAAAGGTAATTCAATAAATAATTAATAATAATTAATTTTCCATATTTTCTGATTTTAATTTAGGTTGTTGATGTAACATGCTAATTAATCATAATTTTAAGCGCCTTGTTTAAAGAAATCTATAAAATCTTAATGTATCAACCATCGAACTCACACCTAATATAATATGGCAGAAGTGAATCGCATATTTATTTACTTGCCTTTGTTATGGCATAACAATTGAGTGTTTGTGATTGCAATATACGTTGCATATTTACAGTATAAGAAGGAGGAAATTACATCACCTGTAGAGTAATTGACCACGATTGAGGGCAAGTTTGGTACTAAGCATCCGGTTATAGTAAGAAAACGATACGTGTTGTTCACTGAACAACTTTTGCACATCTCTTTTGCAGTATTAATTAAATTAATTGAAGACCAAATTGTTATACATATTTGTATGCATTCATACAACCCTCTTATTATTTCGATACACTTAGGGTTATATAAGATGTACTTGTATTATATTTTAGGAGATTGATTAGGAGAAAAATATCTTGTGTAATAGATTCAGATTTAGGGAAATGCTTCCGGTTTAAATGTAATTTCTTTTTATTGAGTTGCGTTTATTTAATAATATCCATATTAAGATTTTCAAAACTTAATTCGCTTCAATGAAATGTTATTACAGAAAATAGTGCGTGGCGTTTTCAATTTGTATAACTCGTATTTTATTAAGAATATATCAGTAAAACGGTTTCAAATTAAGAACTGTAGCTAACACAGCCATTAGATTATAGCCGCGTGAGCATTCAATTTCTTGCAGGGACCCTGGCCTTATGTCTCTATTTTATTTACTGTTTTGATGATGTTCGTGTCTAGAATTGAACCGATACACTTAGCCTGGGAGTCGACGCACAGACCCACAACGAGGCGGCCAGACAAGGCTTTAACTTACTGTTTACCATATCTGGTCTGTTTTTAATAGATATCGAGAAATACAGGTGTAGGTGTGGATATTTTAATCGATTTTAATAATCGATGATCATTCGTATCACTACTAATTACTCGAATGCCTACTAATCATTCGAAAGACTACTGACTACTAACACAAAAAACTGGATCAATGCATGAATTTAGTGCGAGAACAAGTAACATAGTTCTCGTCGAGAAATACTAAACAGAAAAACTTAAGCATTACTCCACTAAATATATATATTTTTATTTGTGTATATATTTTTTATATAGATTTTATTTTGGTAGAATCAGACATGAATAAATTAACGTAAATTAACAATTAAAAAAAACTGTTGTAATAATCGATTATCACTCGAGCAATCATTCGAATGAGCTCATCACTAATAGTTACTATTGTATAATAAAAATGCAATCATTTATTAGAAAATTCTCAGTTGAGTTGTATATTATTTAAAAGTTTCGATTTTAATTAACATTGTTAAAATAAATTTTAATATTAAAAAATTGAAGGCATTCAGTTTAAGAGTTTTAAGCGACAAAATATATCATGTTTGTACGTAAGAAAAGTAGTATTTATACATTACAACGACTTATAAAAATGTACCTTAAAAATGTATCATAAAAAAATTAGTTTAGGGTGGGTATAAAGGATTTTTAAAAGGGTACAGATAATGGAAATGTTTCATGGAATCTTGAAACTTTCTATAACTGTTATCCACCTTAGTTGAATTTCACTTTAGCAAAGGGAAGATAGATATTCAATGGAAGTAAAAAGTTCACTTGAATTTAAGCTACATAACATATTTCTTATTGTGTTATAAGTAATGCAACGATCTCTAAAGATAATTAGTATTTGTTTAAATTTGCCTTAGAAATAAATAAAATATCACAAAATGTTAAGATTATATTTAATTTACAGTTTAATATTATAATTACAATGATAATGTTTGAATCAAGTTAAAAAAACATGAAGACGGATGTACATGTGCGGTTGTAAATATAATATGTCATACCCACTCATTTCTGTGTGTAAATAAATATATTTGAAGTAAGTATATATTTTGGAGAATATTTATAGTTCATTCAGATATATAGACGTTACAGTACATGTTAGAGTTAAGACTTATGTCAAACACACAATTGTCTATTTTGTGACTAGAAGTCATACAGGTAGTTATTTACTATGTGTTCACAGAGAAGTATTAATATTCATTCAAATAATGTATGGCAATATTAATTTGATTTGACTTGAAATCATCACATCTAAGTCTAAGGCCTAACATACGAAACGCAATAAAAATGTAACCTTGTGCCTTTATGTTATTATTGAAATATTCTTTATCTTTATGCAATGCTGTATCACGACTTTTTATAATTGTATAATCAATCATCAAATCATAATTGTACGATTTCTTGAGCAGTGAAATAATATCTTAATTTGTGCAGATTTGAGAATGGTTTTAAGTCTGCAGGGAAGAAACATGTTATTTCTATAAAAATTAAAGATATTAACGTTAGCAAATGTGGACGTTTAGTGATTCATTTATCTATGTGCGTGTTCTAAATAACCTTAGTATAAAAATGTTTTCCTAGCCTATTTTTCGTATTCTTTCATATTAAGAATGCCAATAAATAAATAAAAGCTTTGTAATAGAATTTCGACAATGGAACGTAAGCATACCGTCGTTATCAATCAGAACATCGATGTATATACACAAAATAGTTTGTATTACACTCATCGATTGGTTGGCTTATAATAGTAAAATCAGTTAAATTTTTCCAAATCGCTTGAATTTAAAGCTTCTTTTATTCTTTGTTTTGCTGCGCTCCGTATAGTTTGTTTTCCGGTTTTGAAATACATTGTAGCGCTTTTTAATGATCGACAAGAAATATTTACAACTTGCTGCTGTACGCTCGTAGCGGTATAAGTTCCTTTGGATGACGAGTTCATATTTTTAGACTATGAAGCTTTTATTTTCTTTTTTTGATTAGAACGATTTTGATCAGTTTGAGAAGAAGGCGGCAGTTCTCTGCATTGATTCTAAAAAAACAAAAACGATTACAATGCTTTTAAACACATACTTATTTTGATTCAAATTAATTACTATTTCTTCGTCGTCTGGAACTCTTGATAAAAAGTCCAACAACTCATTGTTTGGTATAGTATTAGGACGCAAAATGCGCCTAGAGAATTTCATAACACCCCAAAAAATTAATAATATTCGTATTGGAACATAGTGCAAAACAAATATAGCACCTATGAGCAAAACAACTGCCAACCAAGTAAGTTCTGGGATGGAAAAATTAAAAGTACTGTAAAGAACGGTTTTGAAAATTAATACGAATATTTTTTAATGTTCGACTGATTCTCACATACTTTTTTGTGCTCTCTGCAAGTGATGCTAAGTATCCAATAGTATTTTGCACGGTTTGAGACACCTCTTGGATTGCTTGTAAACGTTCTTTTATTGTTTTCTTTTCCTCTTTCTCCTTATCATCGTCATCATCTTCATCATAATCATAAACGTAATTGCTGGACGCTTCATTAGCTGCTCCTGTAATCCATCGAATAAGCCAATTCCTATACAAAAACGATTGGAAGTTTAGGAAGATGTCTTTCGAAATTAGCTAATATTTACTTAAGCATAATAATAAGTAAAACTATCGGAACGGCCTCCAGATTTCCATAGACACATGCTAGAATCCATAACACAAAAGCAATAATTGAACGTAATGGCGATTCCCATTCAAAACAACTTCTGCATAGATATTACTAATTCAAAAAATGATTTCCCTTTGAAAACAAAGCATATTGCTTACTGAATATATCTTGCAGCATCCAATATGTCCATAATAATCACTTTAAGTCTGTTAACGTTACGTAAAAACAGTTGCCTTTTAAATTTAGCTTCTTGTTGTATCAGTTTTTCTTCTTTTGGCTGTAAAATACGGCATACTGCTCGTACAGGATTCCAAATCACCGACATTTCAAGGAGAATCTAATGTGTAATATATATTTTCCAACCAAAACTCTTCTTTACAATATTATTAACTGATTTCTACTAACTTGTGGTGATATGCCTTTTGCGCGAGTGCATAAATTCTTGTCTTTAAGAGTGTACCATCTTTTCACGCCATTCTTTATTCGCAACAAGGGTATTATAAGCTTTCCTAGAAACTCCACTCTATGATCACGATCTTCGTCATACACTGTTAGTTCTAATACTGATGTTATATCCTTTACATTGCTTCATCGCACAGTTAAAACATTAAAATGACTTATATATACACTTTTATAAATTAACTTACAATGTAAAAATTTTATTCCACGTTGGTGTAAGTGTTTTATATTCAGTTTGTGTTTGTAATCTTGCATTTCCTAGCTCAAGAACACAAAAGGGATCAGATTTCCCACCAATGTCAGCTGCTGCTAGACCAGTAGCACCAAATACTTTGACAGTTAAGTGTCCCACATCTCTTAGATTTTGTAAACACTTATGCCAACAGTATCGGTCACGTAATGATTTAATTTCCCTTGGATCTTCTTTATACACTTTCAAATCGCTAATCGTCTCAAGGGCTGTAGTGCCGCTTATAGTCAGCATCAAAAATACCTCACCAGGACAATCTTCAAAGGGTTTCCAGATACCATTCGTTGTTTCACGAGGGAATGCGCTTAAGTCGATAGTAGCCCTTCCATAAAGACTGTTTCGATTCCATAATGATATCTCCAGCAATTGATCTTCGTCGAATAAATGGAGATCGAATTGCTCTAGCCATCGTTCTGTCCATGAGGACTTGCTTTTGTATTTTTCATTTCCTAATCTATTGAGACAACTATTCTTCATTATATATCGATTATATTTTCACAATATTACTAAACCTGAATTTAATGTGAATGTCATTTAATTTAGTACCATCTTCCGCGAGTGGTAGGTCTCTGGCCTTAACTAGTAAAATGGTAACGACGGAACTCCAAATTTGTGATTTCAACTTCTTCGAAGATTCAGCCAATTTCGAATTTCTCTGAAAGTGCTAGAAGAATAGACAATATATTTGTTACATTTTTTGAATAGTTTTGTTTCATTTCATTAACATTCAGTTGAAGGTTGGTTTCTTAGTATTAGCACTTCTTACCTTTGAGCACAATATAATGTTTGATTCAATTCTAATATGATCTTACCACTTCTTTATCTTCTTGACTTCGCGGCCATAAAGTTAAGTTGATTAAAATTTCTCCCATTTCACGTTCAGGATGACTCGAATCTTCTAATTTAATCGTTATTTCTTCAGCTTTTCCAAGCTCTAATTGAGTTAGATCTATTTTTGCTGATCCCATGAAATCATCCTGCAAGCCCCAATCATAATCGAAAACCTTAATATAAATAGAAAATTGTGGATTTATTCCATTGAGAATTAGTACTCGTTTATTGAGTATTTATGGTCTGATTTTGATTTGAATAGTTCTGTGTAATATTAAAAGTAAAATAATTAAATGTATGCCCATCTTACCTTTATTACTATAGGTTGAAATGGATCTTCTATTGGTACGACAAATACTTCATCCCAAACAGGATTAAGATCACGATGAATTGTGCGAGATTTATGCAAAAGTCTTCCCGCCACTTTGAATTTAACGTAGGGGTCACTTAAGCCTGTTAAACAAAAACTCTGATAAAAGAAAAACAAAACGCGAACAATAAACATGAAAATGGTAAAATATTAATTTACCATTTTTATCCATTGCAACCAAATCGCTCCCGTTTTTTAAGTGCACTCGGAGTTGAAAAAATACATACTGACGTAGTAAAGCCTCTTTTCTTCGTCGTTGTTCTTCCAGCTTATAAGAAACCAAATACTCAACATATAAGAAGATTTTGAAATTGCAAACTTACTTGGAGCAATTCCACTTGAATTTGACTGATTTTATCGGCTACGTCGGTATTATCATCAATTTGTCCTGTTATCGAGCCAGTCAATCGATGGCGGTTATCGGCTGCTATATTTGCACTAATTTTTAACTCCTTGGCTAATGGCGAACCTTCGATAGTACGTGCTCTGTGTCTTGGACTATGAGTTGCTGAGCTCCCCTCGGAGCTGTAATCAGCTGCGTAATCAGTGCTCTCTTGCTCAAGTAAATCATTTGGTGATCTGCGCCCAACTTTTTCTTTGCTCTTTGCTCTTCCCCATCGATGCTTTAGACTATTAAAGAAGCCGTGTGTTTTTTGGAATACACCAGTCACTGATGGACTGGCTGCACTTTTGGCACGTTTCGGTGATGTGTTAGGGGAGTCAGTTGAACAATTGTGACCATTCAGTTCTGAAGTTGATTTACTGAGATGACGTCCTAAACGTTGTGAAGTTGTTGCATTTTGTGTGATGTCCTCCTTTTCATGCGATTGAACTGAAGGCACAAGGTGTTTTATTCTTATTTACATACTTAAATGAAATTATTTTATTAATTATTAAGTACACATATTATTTAACGGAAGTGTCCTTAGTATTTTCTGTTCAAATATGAAAATAGAAACGTAAGTAAATGAATTCCTTTCTGCTTCCTATTTTTTGAAATTTTTAATGAAATTTTGTATTTATTCCCCTCGTGTAAATTGCTTGACCCACAACGCCACGCAATTCTAGATAGTTTTATATTAAACTCTGGCTTGCTGGAGAGGGTCGGGAGACGTGACCCAATGTTTCGATGACTGCTGATGCATTCCTTTTCCTCGCATAGAATGACTTGCATAAGCTTCTTTGTATATAGTCATACTCAAAGGATATATCAAAATTACTGGAAAGGTTTGGAAATTTACCTTTCAGCATACAGTATGTGTATACACAAACTATATAAATATAGTAAATATATGAACATGTACCTTATTACTAAATTCTTATTTAAAGGTAATTGCAGTGCAATTATGTATGACTCTTACGATAGTATCACCACTTCAGTAAATGAATTTTAGTAATTTGCATTAAGTGGTTCTTCTACCAATTTTGTAGAGTATGGAAAATTAATTATAACATAATGCGTGTATTTCTTCAGTAACTAACTATTTATTTATTCCATATGGCTTGATTACATAACCTATGTATGTGACTCCAGTCAGCAGGAACTACTTGGTGCGCTCTCCTCTTAGAGCTACTCGAACCTATCGGAACTCAGAATTAAATGGTTTTTCCAAGGCCAAGTCAGATCATTGAAATAGCGTTGTTAAAGCGGGGTTACCGACCGAATACCTCGCTTCTCCACCCTGTTAAGGTGCTTGAAACTGAGAGTGAGAGAGAGAGAGACGCTTGCGTTGTTCATGGCAGTCTTAAGCAAAAACTATTAAGTTGCGTTTGTAAAAACGAGGACCTCATAACACTCCTCTTAAGGTCAAATTAAAGAACTTCAGTCTGATTTGTGCACACGCCCCGACAGAATATAAGACCGGCAACAGCAAATATGACTTCTATTATCTCCTAAAAAAGACATACGGTCAATGCCCCAGCTTTGACACCAAGATCGTCTTAGGAAAGCAAAGCTTGATAAACCTTTGCCAAAGTCATCGGCAACCTCTCTGAAGCGAGCAAGCTGTTCCCACACATCTTAACCCAACATAGCATCGTGAGCTCTACGAACAAAGACGAAGGGAAGATACCCGGCTTCTAACAGGAAAGAGAAAGAGCAGGAGAAGATGGATAGAGGAGTATCGAGGAGATGGAGAGATGCTACGGCTCGAAAGTTTTAACAAAGGGAGAAACTTTCTGTGAAGAAAATCGACAATTTGTAGTAGAGTTCGACATTCGATACTGAGAATCTGGAAAGATCACTTCTATATTGATAAGCGGAGATGACGACTCAAAGAGAATTCCATTCCCCTGATTTGATGGATTTCAAGATAGTAATACCAAGACTAAAGTCTAGCATTGCTGCCGGTGTGAACGGGCTGAAATCTTTAGGGCAGCTGGATATGATCTGGTGGTGCTCAATTATAAGATATGGAAAGAGAGAAACATATTGAAATTTCAGTATGCTTTGCACTGTCAACAATAAAGGAGACCCCGTTGACTACGCCAACGCGGTATACGTCTCAGTATCATGGCGTACTGGTTCATATCAGTCTAGCATCAGGCCAGGGAAGTCCTCAGTAGGCTACATATTCACATTGAAATTGCCACTCACCACCTGTTCATCGTTTTCATTTCATTTACATTCCTGCCAATGACAATGGCAAATTCTAGTTGCAATTGAGTAATAGAGTCAACTCGCGAAGGACCAAGCTGCCATTTTATAACACACTGATCATAACAGTCCTGCTGTACGTCGCGGAGGCTTGGACATTCTCGAATGAAGAAGTCCTATGTCTTCCCGGTCTGTAGCGCCAAATAAAGATGAGAAGGAGGAACTCATATAATGCTATAAACTTCGAATCTTGTTTGAATCATGTAAATCTTGTTAAAATCAGTAAATTGTAAACCAATAGTTTATGTTCTATTTTTATACTATAATGTCTAAATAGTATTTGTTATATGTGTACATAAATATGTACCAAAATTTGAGCACTTACATTTCGATATTAAATTCTCTGCCATTATGCCACGACAAGTGTGTTGAATCCAAACACATTCAAAGGATGTTATTATTTCGAGGTTACTTATTTGGGATAGAAGAAAATAATTTCTGTCCTATTTAAGTGGTATCGGTAGGAAAGTATGAATCTATAGTCCTTACGCTCAGATTTTTGGTGCTTTACGAAAGTCACACAAAGTCTTAAGGTTGTTTTTAATAGTTCCTGAAAGCAAGATATGTGTAACCCTATATTTAAAAATTATTAAATAAGATAAATTGTTAGCAGGTGACATCATTAGTAGCTGAAAAGAAAGAAGAAATACGAATAAACAGTGGTTGTCCTAAAATACATATATATTTATTTAGGAAATGTAATAAGTGAGAGAGTGAGTGAGTGTTTTAAAACATCAGTATTTAAGGAATACTCTTATTATAGTGGTATCAAAATGTTGAACTAGTGTTGATTGCGTTAACAAATTTAATTACCTAAGAGGTTTGTGAATAATTCGCCCCAGTTTTATAAAAGACAATATCTAAGGGATTGCATGTTTGATGTAATCGCTCAAATATGTGGTGTCCTATTCAGAAGGTTCAGAATAATCGTTTCTGTAAATGCTGACTTAAACAAAGGAAACTCTGGTACACTTAATCGTATGTGTTGAATGGAATTTTTATTTGTACATGCATGCAATATGGTTATCATTTCAAGTGATAAAAAAAGTCAGCTTGTAATATTTTATTCGTTGATTTATTCTAAAAACAAAAAGGAGGATAAATTTAGGCACTACATTTAAGTTGTGTATGTTGTGCGGGGTAGTATAAGCAAAAAATTGAATTTTGTCATTAAGAATTTAAAAAAAAATGTGGTAAAATTATTTCTACACTGATATATAAATATATGTATATAAGTATGTTATCCATTGATTATTCCGACACAATATTTTACTGTCCCAACGTGGAATATAGTTTTAGTTCATTATGTTCAAATTAGAGTTAGCTTGACCTAATGACTTCTATTGTTGAGTTACGTCTGTACCTTATCCGGGTTCTAACATTTTAGAATTTATCAAAAACTAATGGTGCGGTAGTAGATATAATGATTATTAAATTGGTTTTTCGTTTTCTCTTTTTTGGGAATGGTTTATTTTTCATAGAATTTTACATAAAAAGTCAGCGGATAGTCGATCAATGGTAGTTTGTCATTGACTTTTATGAAGTGCACATCATGGGTCGTACGGTAAGTTAGTATGATTATCTTTTACATCTTTATAATAGTCTCCTTATAGATAACAGTGTTTGTAATATTAGCATTGTATTTTTCCCCATGCAATGGACTATTTTTTGGGCTTTTTAACTCAAAGCAAACATCAAAACCCGACTTAATTATAAGTGAAACAAAAGACGCAGACACTGGTAAAGCAGCTTATGAGCAATATTTGCGTAGAATAAAACAGATCCAGCCGCTTCATACTCAAGTACGTTATGTGACTATGGTATATCAACCGCGATACCCGGAACACGTTAATCATCAACCTAATTTAATAGTTCATCCTTCCATGAACTATTATGATACTGCCTCAGTTCAAGTTAAATATCCCCAACAGATGGCTAACCCTAGTTATATACAAAGACCGATAATTGTTCTTCCATCCGAAGCATTTGAAAGCATATCAGAAAAAACGAAAGATTTGGACAATCTCATTAATTCCGATGCAAATTCTGTAAAATACGTGGTGCCTGAACCACAAGTGACAACAACTTTGTACGATTTACCCCTTTCGAATATTGCTCCTGATTTTCGTACAGGAGGATATGTTTCAAGCCCACTAGTAAGAAAAGTTAAAAGTAATAAACGTTCTGACTTAAGCTTATAAACCCCCGTAAGAGAAGGAAACAAAAACAAATTATGGCAATATGAATGAATTGAAACTTGTTCAACATAATTTAACTCAAGCGGGTTGCCGCTTAGAGAGAATTTTGGTAAGAGAATACAAAAAAGAAAATGTTTGATTTTGATGTAAAAATAATTTATATATATATATATATAAGAATTTAGCTGGCACTTATTGATAATATTTGCAGAAATCAAAAAATGGGTGGTTATAGACACATACTTCAAACTACAATAATATTTTGTTTTTTACTCTTATTGTATGACAACACATAGTATGCAAACATTTTCATTTTAATATAGATAGATAATTAGCTTTACGCAAAGAAATTTTGTTTCCTCTTGGGAAAAAAAGTCATTACTTTTCCACATATTTTTACCACTACAGTAAGTATATGCACGTCAACATTTTTACGCGAACCACAATTCTTTTTTTGATGGGAGGAAACCATATATTTCCCTTATTTAATTGAAGAAGTCTAAAATATGCATATCTTAAAATTAGCACTGAGACTTGCAAAATAAATATATATGAACATTTTAATAATTTACTAGCAATATTTATTTTGTTTATAAATGGCGGTGTGAATGCAACTGCAAATGTAAATCCTATCAAAACGGTAAAGATTATAAATATGATTTCTAGATCTAGATAAAACAGTTTCTCTTATAAGTAAGTACAACTAATACTACAAAGTGCATTCCTAAATAAATATTATATAAATATGTACATGTTCGAATGTGTTCACTCACGGGAATCAAGCAAATTACGCAACAACAGAATAGATTTGCATGCTACCAAATACTATTCATGACTGGGGTTGATTCTGGTTCATGAAACTTTTGAATGGTTTAAGGGTGCGATGTGGGAGCTATGGGGGTAGAATTTGACATTTTAGACGTAGTATACACGTCTCCCTTTCTCTTAATGAAATGAGCTTTTTCAATGGTAAGAACAGTATTGCGCGTGTGATATAAGAATCTTTATTTCCAAGCTCAATGACGTAAAGCATGTGACGGATTTGAGAAATGGAACAGGTTGATTCACTGAATTTCCATTAT
This sequence comes from Eristalis tenax, assembly GCA_905231855.2. NCBI lineage: Eukaryota > Metazoa > Arthropoda > Insecta > Diptera > Syrphidae > Eristalis > Eristalis tenax. Next base: position 418,423 of record HG993127.1, read on the forward strand.
AACATTTATTAAAACCGTTTAGAACCAATATTTATAATGTAGTATATATCATTGCAGTGAAATCGTTTTTGGCAAACGACAATTCCAATGTATTCCACCAAAGTTGAGTCTTATCATTTTTACAATAAAATATGTTTACTATATATTATTTCACTTTCATATTATGTTGCAGTTAATCTGTATCTAATATAAGGAAATAAGGTTAAAATAATATAAAAATGGCCAGATACAATGGAACTAATAGCAATGAGCCTGGAAAAAATTCTTTTCTTAAGAGTGTTTATAATTCACATATATACTCACCTATATCCATCATTTATATCCGAAATATTTTATTTGGCCAGTTTATATAGCTGTTAGTAAAACTCGCTTGTAACATTTAATTGTTTTTGTCCAAGCAATGCGGGTATGATTTAATTTATTTACGAAAATGACAAATACAATCCAAATGTCTTATATGCTACAAGTACGCTTAAATGTGAACAAAGTTTATTCTTTTTTTTTTTCAATATCTAATAATATCCTTAATATAACATTGTGTGATTTTTTATCGTCTTTTCCCTCTTAATTTATTTTTATTGGGCTTTCCACTATGACAATGTCCAACTGTAAGATTTTGCTGGGGTGTATTCTCCAGTTTTGAGGCTATATTATGATCCTCATTTGCCTCTTCTGTAGATGTAATCAAACGATGTATTCGTATATTAAAACTGTTATAGGTCAACATAATATATTTTATAATAGGTATATGTACCTCGTTTTTCAATATTCTGTTCTTGGTATACTACCTCTGGTCCCCTCCTTTCAAGATAAACAGCATTAGGATTTTTTAATATCGATGTTGGTTGAAATCCAATGTTGGTACTCAAGTTTGGAGAACCTGAAACATAAAAACAAGTTTGTTTGTAATGTGCTTCCCAGATATCTTTCAGAAAACACACCGACTGGACTAAAGAACAAATCTTCATTTGAGGTTGCAGGAGTAAGAAAAACTTCTTCTTTGCAACAATAGAGCATGATTACAAGAGGAAAATGGTGCGAGACATAAAATACAGAGATATTTTTGTACGTTAAGATACTGTTACAAAAATATTCCAAATACCTGACTTGTGATCAATTTGTGAGAGTCGATCTCCGTTTATATTATCCATTTGCTCATGTTTGAGACATTGGTCCTTTGGCGCATCTTGTGTTTCCATGCATTTATCGTTTGACGCTAGAAACAAAACATTCAACGCATTGAATATTTATACATACATATACACACGAATGGTAGAGTTGGCCAGGCAATTTAATTGTAATACTATTAGAGCCCAATTTAAATTTACTAAGAAAAATGTTCCTTTAAAGCAATTAACTATAATCAAGTTATATTAGTAATAACGTATATATTTATCAGGTATTTATTTTGATTTATAAATTATTAGTTATATGCAATATTTCATTTAGAGCTAATAAGTTATTCATTAATTACGGATGAATAAAAAATTTAAGTGGAAGAAGGAAAAAATACGAAGAATTAAATCATATTAATATAATATTCCAATTGTAACTGCATAGCTAACTTGTGCGTACTTTTAATGTACATATTGGTACAACTTAGAACTAGATATGTACATATGCACTTAAAATGACATTTTTAATTTAGTATCCATTACCGATAACGGAGTTCTGTTCGAGATCCGTTTGCTTCGGGGAACTTTTTGATTCTTCAGAAAATTGTTGTAATGAAGCATGTCCTTCCTCATCGCTTTCTGTAGGTTCTTGTTTGATTTCCTGGATAGGAATAGGTACAGGTGCTTGTTTTTGTGGTTTAGGCATTGGTACAGGTTTACGAGATAGATTCTCGATACGTTGACCATTCTCTTTGATATCCATGATATTATCAACTGATTGAGTTTCGGTGGCGATTGAGGATGATTGCTGTTTTTTATTGCCATTGTTATGGTTTGGCTCCGGTTTATAATTCAGCTACAGAAAGATAATTAATGAGATGTACATACTCAAGCAACAACGTGAGAATTTATTCGTAAATAATTTCACTTACTGTCTTATTTGTTTGTTGTATTTCTTCATCTTCATCGCCGTTATTATCATCAGATGTTGTAGACGATGTAGATTCTGATGAACAGCTATCTTTATTTGAAGCATTCTTTGGCGGTTTGAAGTCGGAGTCATCATCGCTACTAGCATTACCGTACTTGTCAATAATCTGGTCTAAGGTCAGATCTTGATCAGAGCTACTTTCATCGGCTGCCTTACGTTTGTAAGACCGAGGCTTCTCTTTGGAATCAGTCTGAACATATAAGTAGAACATATAATTTATAGAATTGGCTCAAATACAATTACTGTCTGTTTATACAATAAACGACTAGGAATTGCAGGACCATAAGCGACATAATACGAAAAGAAGCCAAATCGTCATGGCTCGCAAGAAATGACTGTCACAAGACAAAAACATGGCCGGAGCTCAACAACCACAAAAAATCGAAATTTCTTGCGTTGGATCGTAACTCAATCCGCGTACTGGTCGCAGTGATTACAGGACACTGCCCCATCGGAATAATGCTCCGGAAATGGAACGCAGAATCCAGCGATCTCTGCCAGAGTTGCGGAGAAGAGGAAGAGTCTGAAACGATCCAACATCTGCTTTGCCACTGCCCAGCTCTCCAGAATCGGCGCCTAGATCCGCTGGGCCAAAGATTCACCACAGAGACTGCGGACTTAGCGGATACATTAGAGCTTCTGCAATTCGTAAAGAGCGCGGGTGGTTCAAGCCATCACACGAAAATGTGTCTCTATATTCAAAGTATTTTTCGATATCCGCCACAGAAATTTAATAACATCAATTTGATTATTATTGTATTACTAGTATGATATAGCAATACTAATGTGGAGATAATAACAATGAAATAGACATTTCACGAGCAGGCATGGACCATTTCATGTACTTAAATTTGTTTTAACAACAAGTATTACAAATAACAACTCAATGTTGTTATTTTTCTAGTTGATTTATCCGTATCTTACCTCATTGATCTTATTATTAATAGTTGTTTCTTCATATTTTTGATTTTCCAAAAATTCTGTTGCATGCATACCAGGCTTACACACAACTACAGATAATATTGACCTCAATTTCCAAACTAATCCTGCACTATTTTGACCATTTGCATGTTCTTTTTGGCGTATATTGCGCATTCCTGTAATCCTAATTGCTCGTAGTTTTCTTCTTCGCGTTTGAATAAAGTACACCACATCGGTGGGTAAAATGGGAGCACTACCAATAAGAAACCCTGCTATTGATAGCCATAAGCGTACAGAACGCAACACCAATATCATTGCTATGAAAGGTATCCAAGGCAAAGGTCGTTTTAAAGGTTCCCTGGATTGATTTTTATCATTACCTAATAGGAATTGAATTATGCATGAGAAATCATACCGTTTTGTATTTAAACATGAATAAATGTGTACCTTGTGGCAAACTCCATTTTGCTGTATCTTCAATGAGTTTTAGCAAACTGTCAATCTTTCCTGTAGCATACTGGCCAATATATGTCCCTGCAAACTTTTCACCAGCCTCGCAAATTGTTTTATAAATTAACCCATTGGCAGTTCTTGATTCATCTTCAATTTCATCGTAAATTGCATCCTCTTCATTTGTGTTCATCTGTTGTGCAGAAGCTACTCTACTCATATTTGAAGAAAAGTATTGGCTCAGTTCCGTAAGTAGTCTATTTTCAATCCTAGAAATATCGAAGTAATTTAGAATTGAAAACAATTTTTTCTGATTCTGAGACTTAATAATTTTTATAATTTCAATTAGTATGCTTAGCCTGGAAGTTTTACAAATACGTAAATCCAGTTGGTTTCAAAGACATTATATAATTTCCTTTTAACAAAAAACAAAAATTAGCTATTATTTATAAGGAAATAGATGTATTGCGTTCTTAAGCAGTGCAAGTTAGAACTAACATTATTATTCAAACAAGAAAAATAAACATCGTTTCTCTCAATATGTGATGCTTTATGATTTATATTAATATCTTTAATTTTTTCCACTTGAATCTTTTATATATATGTTTAGTTTACTATATGATGTGTTGTTCACTGCATGTATTTATAGGCAAATTAATAATAGGTATATAATGTCATATTTCATATTTCTAAAAAACGCACCATTTTTATTTCATGAAACTTTCTTATCAATATGGACGCTTTTTAAGGAATATACACATGTCCGTATCAAAAAAAGTTCTTCGATCCACCATTATTTTTTTTTTTTTTTTGATAAAAGTATACATTTACTTTACACCATCAAAGACAATGCAATCTTATCTATCGTAACAAATGCATGAATATAATATAATGTTATATACCGTTTACACGCAAATTAATTTGCATAGTTAATGATATTAATACCAAACTCTTGCAAAAACAATCAATCGCAATGTGTTTTTTTTTTTTAAATCTGTATATTTGAAATCACGTTGCTTTTGAGTGCACTCTCAAAGTTCATATGTTCAAGGCCATTTAACATTTGTTTTTTTAAGAAACACCACTGACCAATTCAGGTTGAAAGTCTAGACAATTCAAATCTGAAATTATCTCAGATTCTATTTTCCACTACAAGTCGAAAATAGTTCGAAAGATTATCAGATGTATGTCACAAATAATAAATTGGAAAAACTAACCGCGTTATGTGCAATATAGAATACATCTGTATCATGACAACATTCTAAGCCGGCATAGCTTATCTGTCACCTTTACCGGCTTTTCGACACTTTGAGTAATATTTTGATATTCTCTTCTCTTACTCACTATGTCTTATACCTTATGACCTTAAAATCCATTTAAAAAACTGTGTACTCAAAATAGAAATTAATAATGTGACTAATTTCATAACAAATAGTTCTGTACTTTGACCAGAAAGCAATTTCTAGGTGATTCGTGAATTCGCGATAACAAGCTCTATGAATTAAGAACGAAATTTGATATATTTACTTCTATAAGACTGTTTACAATAAAGAAAATTTCTAAGGGTAGTGCTTGGTTAGCCTTGTTATGTATAGGTTATTAAACCATATACTGAACTTAGAATTGTGGGTAATTATACGAAAATCAGTTGAATCATCCATGGCGTTCATTGAAATAAATGAATGTATAAGTATTCATGTATGAAGTTTGCGTAAAGTAAATTCTGAAATATATGCGATTAGATAAGCTAATAAAACAAATATACTTCACATGTAAATTACTTTATATTTTTCATATCATTTTTAATGAAATCATCATGATTATCTGCTACGAATTATGATATATTACACATGTAAATACGAACGATTATATTTGCATACTTGTGAATGTACCTGTATACTAATTCATTTTATTCTCCTTTCGAATTACAAAACTGAAAAAATAGGAAACATATATTAAATAAAAAATTGCGATTTACTTAATTATTCTGTCATGCACTTTGCAAGTTTTTTTGTATTATCAGTGGTTTTCAGCCAAAGAGCAAAGTGTATCTTGCGAAGACCACTCTCCGAGCCATAAGCAACGAAAATACTTATTTTATACCTAAAGAAATCAAGCTTCCTTCCATTTATTGTCTACAATTTTGTGCAATGTTGCTTATGAAATATTGTCGAATATAATAATCGAAAAAAGGAATATAAATGTTAACATATTTCTACAATCTGATTTGATGACTGAAGAAAATATAAAGAAAAAATAAACAAAGTTCTCTTAATCGATAGCATTTATGTCCTTTATAATAATATAAGCATTGACAAGAACTGTTTTTTGTTCTTGGTTTAGGTTAATCTGGCTATGTAATTTGACATTGAACTCTTGCTGTCACTAGATAGAAGGATAAATTTATCACAACCTATTAACGGTAATAAACATTTTTTTATTTCGTTCAATTTTGCTTTGCACTCACCGTTAAGGTTTTGAAAGAAATTCACTTTATACGGAATATTTTTACACACTTTTTTTGGTGATAAGTTTTGTAGACTCACGGAATGTTGTACGGTTAACTGTATTACAGTCGAAAAATAACTCCGCCTTGCAATTAAATTTAATGGGCTGGGCTATTTTGTTATATATTTGTATTTTATTTTTTTTGTTAACTATTTCTTATTAAAATAAAACCGAAACGAAAAGCGTCGATTGCACCTATCCTGTTCGTAGAACATCATTAAACTGAATAGTGTTAGACTGGAATTGAGAATGAATGTACCGAGACTTTAAAAAATGAGATGTTACTCGCAGTCGATGAGCAAGACATATACAAGCACCCGCTTTATCATACCTCATTGTATAAGATTATGCTCTCACAGTCTCTCTTTCTAAAAGAGACGCACAAGGCTTGTGATCAACTTTAAGGTAAGATCTCATTACTGAATGCACATGATAATGAAGGATAAAGTAAAAAAAGGAATAAGGTTCATGAGGTTAAACGTATGTATGTATGTTCATAAATATGTAACAACTTTTCGATGTACACCAATGCATGTAATGTTGAAACATATGTTTATGTATTTAAGATCTTAAGTTACTCAATATTGCATAAATATGGACTATGCAATTCATGTTATGCTCATGTCATATCCAATTCAGATAAAACGACTTCTGTCAAAATTACTAGGGTTTGAAAACACCTGTACTGCAAGAATAGAATCCATTAAAATATTTTCTATTTGCATCTTATAAATATAGTTTCTATAATAAGTAAAAATAGTATAAGAACAATTGTTCCGTTTTTTACACGTGCATATGCCTATTTCCCTAAGCTCTATCTGCCTAAAAATATGCACTATGTATCATGTGAATCAGCAGTACCCCTTGCCTTAGTATGCGTATGAGCCTTTTGTGTAAATACATTCACTGTCACATAATTTACTTAACACCAATCTGTAAATACTATGCCTTACAATAAAAATTAATGTAATATTTATGCAAAACATAATTTCCTTTCTAATTCTATTCATGTCAAACACTATTGTATATGTTCAGGTGTTTAGCTGAAGGGCATATTTTAATTGGATGGCATTATTCCCACAATTGAATGAAGGAAATGCGTTCAAAAAACAAAATCTTTAAAATGCTCTTATGAATGTGTGAATTTATAATATATGTTTATGTGTATTTAGTTTGCCGTAAGTGCTATAAGTTTAAATACAAAAAATACAGAAATTTGTTTACCTACAAGACCGGCTCAAATTTGAATCGCATATCACCATTTGGTATCAATATTATGTTACTCGTGTAGGTCATATTATTGCCATACCAAGACACTTTATAATTTCGAATTAGTCTAGCTAGTAAAGTTTCCATTTCCATTTCGGCGATTCGCTTTCCAATACAAGTGCGCGGACCAAAACCAAAAGGTAGGTAAACGAAAGGATTATTACTTTTCGCATGAGGGCAAGCTCTATCCCCTGTCTTTAACCATCGCTCGGGCATGTACTCTGAACTTTTTGGGAAGTAGAGATCGCTATTTGTTAAAGGCATGACTCCCATGCATACTCCTGTACCTTTTGGCACTCGATGATTACTTAGCACAATATCACAACCAGCCATTCGAAAATTAGCAGGGGTAATTGGTGTTATCCTTAAAGCTTCCTTGATACAAGCTCGAAGATAAGGCATATTTTTCGTGTTTTCAATTGTAAGAGGGGAGTCTCTGTCAGGCAAAATTGAAGTTATTTCATTGCGCAAGATATCTTGTTTGCTTTGGTTTTTTGCTACCATGTAGAGAGTAGAGAGAAACACCGAACTTGTCTAGAAATAAGATAACAAATTATTTGAAGAAAACCATTAATAAATTTTTAATTACCGTATCCATTCCTGCCATAAGCATGTCAATAGCCATAACAGTAGCGATTTGCTTGTCTATACGACACAGTTTTTCTAGGACGCTTTTTGGTGGTTTATCCTCTTTTCCAAAGTTATTGACAGCTTCCTCAATGTATTTGGTTGTGATTGATGTAATTTCTTCATATGTTTCAATAAGTTTTTTAAACTTTTGAGTTTTATAGTATTTCCAAAATGACGGTTGAACATCAAATTCAAAACTTAACTGGAAAAATGTTGACATGCACTCAGCAAGCTTTATAGCGTCTGGATTTATGTGACTGGAATTATTAATTAATCCCATTCTTGTATTAAGCCCGATATTACAAATTGATTCGAATGCCCATAACTTCACTTCTTCCTGAAAATCGTTTGTCAATTCATTTGTGTCTGGATGTCTGATTGATTCTATCCTAAAATAAGAGTAATATTGCATACAGTGTTATTGACTTTATATCTAAATTTTAACTTTTGTATGAATTCCGAAGAAATTGCATCAACTTGAGGTAAGTTTTGGCGGACAGTTTGTATTTTCATCATTATTGGATTAACTTTATTCCTAATATCTGCCCAAGCTTTACCCTGTCTAAAATATTTTTAGTTACATTAACAGTCGATCTTATGGCATTATCTTACTCTGAAACAAGGCCTCCGATTCCTTTAAATATATCGGGCCGAATATTTTTTCGGTAAAATGTAAATGTCTCCAAACCGATACGAATCGGCCACATACCTTCCGTACGGTATACTCTTTCTATATCAACTGGATTGTAGGTAAATACTATATCCGGTTTATCCATTATTCCCTTAATAAGGAATATGTCTCCATATTCGTCACGAAGAACATTGTGGAAATCAATTAAATTTGAGTTATGGAGCTTACCTTTAATTAGTAATATAAAAAGAATAAGATAATAAATAAAACAAAGTTGTACCTCCAGGAAGATACAGCGAAAGTAATTTTATTTTAGATGGGCCCGGTATGTCATTGAAGTCCTTTGCATTGTTCCATTCCTGATCAAGGCTAGATAGTGCGGAATTTGTTTCTATTTTTTGTAACTTTAAAAATAACAGATAAATCAATGTTAGTTATTGGTACTAGAAAGAACACTTTTTTGTATGACACTACCTTATCGCGAAAACATTCATTCATTACCAGACATTGTACACTCCAACCTTCTTAGCTTAATGTACATATGTATATAATAATAATACAGTACAACCTTTATGTATGTATGGAATTGTTAATTATATGTAAACCTGCATACACACACATATTTATAGATATTATGCTATTCAGTAAAATAATGGAAGGAATATAATAACGTTAGTTTGATATAAAGCAATAAGACGCTAAATGAAGCAATATTAACATATTATAATAAATACGCAATTGCATTGTAATTTTTTAGTCACAGGAATTAAGCGAGAAATCGAAAATGATTACCAAAAACAATTTCTTCCCATGGGCTTGCGTACAATCTTTTACTATCTCAATGTTTGAATTAATTTTTAACTGACATAGGTAAAATACACTTTAAAACGCATAATTCCACGACGTGTACAATCAGGTAAAAAGTTTCTCAATGGCCTTGAGTATGAAAATTGGACTGCGGAGAAATGGGCAAACAAGCAAAACTTTAGCTGATTTGAAAGTTAATAAATATATTTATAATCTACTTACGACTTTAATCGATGGAAATGTTTATATTATATATTATATCTTATCATTTGCAGAATCATCGAAATCGAAAGTGATTACCAAAATAGTTAAATAGAAATGAAGTACATTTTTCTATTGGACTTGTGTACAATATTTAAGTATATCAATGTTTGAATTAATTTTTAACTGACATAGGTAAAATACACTTTAAAACGCATAATTCCACGACGTGTACAATCAGGTAAAAAGTTTCTCAATGGCCTTGAGTATGAAAATTGAACTGTGGATAAATGGGCAAACAAACAAAACTTCAGCTTATTTGAACGTTATATATTTGTAATCTACTAACGACGTAAAACGATGAAAATATTAAATTATATATTTTATGTATATATTATAAATTTATTTGCATAATCACCGAAATCGAAAGTGATTACCAAACTAGTTAAAGAGAAATATAGTACATTTTTCTATTGGACTTGTGTACAATTTATCACTAACATTGAGCTGTTTGAATTCATTTTTATCTGATTGGGGATCAGCACGTAAACAAATTAAAACGCACAATTACATGACGTATACAATAAGGTAAAACGTTTCTCAATGGCCGTGATCATGAAAATTGAACTATGTAGAAATGGGCAAACAAGCAAAACATCAGCTGATTTGAAAGTTATACATTTATAATCTACTCACTCTTGTGGAAACTTGGGTCGACATTAATCGATGGAAATATTTAAATTTCATATATTTTATCATTTGCATTGTCATAGTTATTGTCACTGAGTACGGAATATTGTTTGCAAACAACTCAACTACAATGTTAGTATTGTATTATTTCTGACGAATTTAATAAAGCGACATTCGTATCCAAGACAGACGAGAAACTAATGATTATTAAAACCATTGAGACAATTTATGTGAGAAATTTTGATGACGTCATTTTACCCCGGAAACAACTTGCAGAGTGCTTAAAGCTTTCCTCAAATAAAGACCAATACTATCACTGTTGGTGATATTTGATGTAGGGTAGCATACACATCGTTTTGTTTGTAAAAAAATTCTTGATTTCATTTCATCCGATCGATTTAGAAATATTACTTCAAGCAACTCCATCCAGAAGTTTGTTGTAATATAGTGAATATAGATATCAATTGTATATAGAAACAAACAGAAATAAAATAATCCCAGGAATTGGCTCTGAGAACAGTTGAGTCAATCGATTAACAAGCTGGTCCAGTTCATTAGCTAAAACAGCTTCCCGAAAAAGAGAGAATAAATAAAATATATATAAATAAGCCTTTATTCACTAGAAGTATTTATTATTATTTTGTAGGATTAAAGATGAAACCAATAATAATCATTGACTAAGTAAGTTACTACACTACAACAATTTAATGGGGTTTCAATTTTGAGACAATCATTTTCATCAGAGCGGACTATTATTTATGATGAATAAGTACGTCTTGTCCTAACACTCTTGTCATCTATGTATTGACAACCTGGGCAACGTGCCTCAGAACTAATGCAACTACGTCCAAAAAGCACCATGCCCACATCAGAGGATAATTAGTAATTTTAAATTAACTGGAAGAAAACTCAATAAAAATTAAAAACAGTTAATAATCAGACTTAAATCCTTTTTTAAATGTGTATGCATAGAAATTGTGTGGCAAATATTACAGTAATTGTTGAAATTACAAACAAAAATAAAATAGTGTCGCATATAGGTGTATATATACATATATAATTGCTACTAATTTGAAGTAAATTGGTCTATAAATAGAAACTGTTCAATATTTTGCCCCTAGAGCTATACGATTTTATAACTATTTCTATAACATAGTCTAGAAAAAATTACAAATTACCAATACCAATTACCAAATTTTCGGAGTTCGCATAAAACTGTTCCTTCAACTCGTGAGAGATCCATAGCACCACAACACGAGTCGTTGTTCTAGAATCTTAGCCTTGGTCATCTTCGGGCTGTAGTGCCACCCATATTATATGATTATATCAAGCAGTTAGGAGAAGACCTTTCGGAACACATGTACATGCCATTATTAACCCCAAATTTTTAATCAAATATACAAAGTATTTGTTTGATTAATAAATAATGCCATGTTATCATTCATCTTTACATTTATTAATAATATGATGTATAATGTCTTAATAAAATGTTCACAATCATCTCATTCGGCTTTGTTTCTCATGTGTATTTAAGTTGTCATTTATATAGCAATCAAGGTACGTTTAAGTTTGATGATTTGAATTTATGTAAATATTTTCTTCTACAATAATATTGAATAGTTTCAATTTGATTTGATTCTTTGTATGAATATGTTTTAAAGTGGTGGTAAAATGAGACCCAGAACCCATACATGATATGTATTTAGAAATTTGAAAAATAAGTGTCGATTAAAGTGTGGTTTATACTTAAAAGATGTTGATGATATATATATATATATATATAGTATGTATATATATATATATCAATTTAATATTAAATATATATATATATATAATATACACATATACAATATATATGCGTCTATCTGTCTTAAAAATAAATTCGAATGTTATCTTTTTATTCTTGGGTATATCAAATATAATAAAATCAATTTTTTCTGCATTTTAATGCTCCGCTACAGATATATATATATATATATATATATATATATATTAGTTTATATAAGTTTTCCTCAAAATTCTTTTATGTGTGCATATATTTTATTTAAATGTTTTGTAGTTACTTATATGTTTGAGTTTTTGGAACAATTAAATATTGTACCCATTGACGGAAAGTATGCAGAATCAATATATTTTAATACCATGTAAGAGTTACGACTATGTTGGTATTTTAATATAAAATATACGTACAAAATAATTTCGTTGTTTATTTCTGACTTACTAATTGTATCCGTTGATTATTTGCTACTGATATGCATGAATGTGTATATGTATATTTAGTATTCGATTAGTTATAAGTATAGTATTTTGCAAAACGTCCAAAGATGCTTTAATATTGGTAGCAAGGTATTTTAATATTATTTTTAAATGTGATAAATCAATCAAAACACAAAAATCTTGTGTTTAGTTGATTCTATAAACTAGTCGCAATTAATAAAAAAAAAAATAAACAATAAGGAGTTTTATAATTTCTATAATTGAGTTATGAATATATTAAGGGTATATACATATTTTAATATAAACCTAAAAGACAAATGAAAACAGATAGTGATATCGTACACACAATAATTGATTTTTTTTTTTTTTTATATTCAATATGAATATCTGCGTTAAATATCAATTAAATAAAACCTTTTGTAATTAGCATGAAGTAATAAAGAATACGAACTTGTGAACATTCATATATACACGATGAAAAACGATTTAACACTTATAATCCTGCTTTTTCTATATTTAATTTGTCTTTTCTATCTAACTATTAGTTTAATAGAAAAAAGTTTTATATATGTATATTTTTTTACAACTTTAATCTTGTATGTAGATATGTCTTACTTGCACTGTCTCCGCTTATTTCATTAAAAATCAATTTCTTGTATGTGATATATATGTAACGTATGTTTTTATTTTTTCAATACTCTTAGTAGCACCATTAAATACCATCTTGAGTTAAATTTAATTATTTGTGAATAAATTTATTTTCAATTATGAATACGGAATATTTTTTGACCCTGGTGAACTCAAACATCGAAAAATATAAAAGAAATATAAAATAATATATACACGAAAAGGCCAATATCTTAAGATAACAAAAAAAAAAAAAAAAATACACAAGAAACAATGTAACAAAAAGCGTGCTTTCGTTTACTATGTATGCGTATATTTGAAGTCAAACTTATATTATGTTTGTGCTGGGAATGCCGTTGGTTTATATGCACACTTTATTTAGACTAGATCACATTGGTTACATTCTCTTTAAATCAGTTGATTATTTTATAAAATAACTTGTTGAACTATATTTGAAATCATGTATTCTGGAGAAACATGTACATATTACAAATTATATATTTATTTTCAGATCGTTCGTGTGCCCTTTACATGCTTGATAACACTCCTGCAAACCCAAATTTATAAAGTCAATGTTAATTTGTTTAAACAACTTCTCTTTTGTTTACGTCTCGGTTATAGAGAGATAATCGCCCTTATTCTCATAGTCGTGTCACATGCCAATTAGTCACATAAATGCCACATAAAGTGATTAAGGCAGTACAAAATTATCGCAACGACATGTGGCACGAGTAAGATAATAATTGCAATATATGCATAGTTAAAATTAGCTTAGTGATAGAATATTGATATTTTCGTAGTAGTTGCTTGAATTTTGTATGAGATATATGAAAATGATTCTTTAGTATCTAGTCGCCTTAGTATCTAAAACGTAGCTGAATATAACAGATTCAATGAAACTTAATTTTGCAAACCAATTAATGCATATCTTAAGTTTAATTGGTTTTTCCATTCGATAGATCTCATTAATATCAGAAAAATGTCTTCTAAAAAAGCTAGTTGAGAAATTTATTTACATGAGTATCTGTTAGTGTTTTAAAATAAATTGTTTACTTATGATTCATGTATAAGCATTAAGAAGTTAGAATACCATTGATTTGAAAAAAGCTTAAATAAATTTATAATAAAAAAAAATTTTCACTTATTCTACACAAATATATACAGTATATATGACAACATAAGGACGTGCGAAAAGTAAAATTTTCAAGTGCATAATCATTAGTAAATTCTTAAATTAGAACAGTTAAATTTCTCGTAAATAATTTGTGTTTATTATAAAGAGACTATAAACAGGTTTAAATAAAAAGTTATAACTAATCTAACGTGTAAATAGTTTTTTGTTTAAAATTTCTAAACATTCATTATGATATGTATGTGTACATTTATTAATACATATGTATATATAACATTAGTCTGAAATTGATATGTTTTGTTGTGTCATGATATGTTTCAATAATTTGTCGGAAATTTTAATTGTTTTTTTCCTAATATCTATTTACAGGACATGTAACGATAACATAATTAGTCTTAATATATCATTATCATATATTTACTTTTTTTTTCTTAGTTACTAAAAATCACATTTAGTTTTCTTGTATAAACATACATTTTATATATATATTATATACGTTATATATATATATATATATATATATATATACATATATATATATATATATATATATATATATATGTGTGTAACTTATCATTTACATTTCTGGTAAAAATCGTTTAATTGCTTTTTGTTTTTAACGATCATCCACAAATCTAATACAAATATTTAATCGTTCATAATTATTGCTTTTCCATCTTATGAGTTTCTATTAGACACAACTCTTTTAGCAAGTCAGTGATAGTCAATTATTTGTAGTTCCCTTCTTGTAAAATAAAATGTTTGACTTTGAATAGTTTCCACAAGACCTGCACATACCAGTCTTGATTTGAATTCACGATGAATTAATATAATGACATTTGTATGCCACCCAATTTACATTGACTTTTCTACAAAACAGTTCTTCAAGGACCGAAGGATTATGAGCTTATCACGAAAAATAAACTGGTTCAAATTCTAAACCTAAATTCGTATAAACTTGTATAATTGAATAATGATGTTTTTATAACAAACTTTGCTTCCGATGCAATTATAACATCATATTCTCAGTAGGTTCTGAACATACAAATATCTATGTATGCATTACATATGGAGCGAACTCTTAAGCAATTGGTAAATACATTTCAGGTAGGTATGTAAACGATATTTCATCATACTTTTGATCAATATATATATGTGTTCGAGTTCAAACATGAATCATAGTTCTACAGCGATGACTTAATTTTCATTAATTGAAATTATGAATATTAGTGAATGATTGTAATTTCATAATTTTTTGTGAAGGTTTATTTTTCATATGCTTTTAACAGTGTAAAGCTATTTATATCACTATAACTATAAGCATTGGTGGGGTGGTTACTGGCACTGTTACTGGTGGTCAATTTAATTCGTGTACAATTGTTGATATGTCCAGTGAAACATAAAATAAAATCGATTTATTCAAACGCTATAATTTTCGCAGCATTAATCATTTAGGTAAATTATTTTGTATTCATATATTGATTAATTCATAAAATTGTCATTAACTTATAATCAGTCTGCTTAACGTTTATTTTTTTCGTTATTTGAAAAGTGGTGTTAAAATTATATGTTTGGCCATCGTTTCTCGGATTGATTTTATAAAACAAGAAGTTACCATATTAATAAACCAACGATTGATTGAACAAACAGTAAGGGAATACAATAATATGTGAGAAAATTGGCTAAAATATGTCTTAATAGTTCATCGCGAATACGATTTTGAATGTAATACCACTTTTTCTTAAGGGTTTCTGTAAATGTAATATAATGGACGGATATTTCTTTCTACTACCAACAGAGCTGCAACAAAATACATGTATTGTAATTTATTGACTATCACTGAGCGGAACGCAAGAATTTGGTGACTGTATTATTAGTACATAATTACTAACGAAATATATATAGCTAACCGATTTAAAAATATATTTGTATGATATTTTAGATATGTGATGGTTGTTACTCTGTGTATAAACTAGTGCCCTCATAATTATCTTACGACTGTTATACGTATGACTATCTAACAAAAAATAAAATGTACTGTCAATAAAATAAACTAAATAGAAGGAAAAAATGTATATTTTCAAGCTTCAGCGTCAGTTCATATTTCAATTTTAAATGGATTTGTGCATTTTTGTAATTTTACTCTTCTGGCCATCCCAAATCCTCACCGACAAGCTCATAAAATTTCTGGTTGTGTTCAGAAAAAAATTTTCGCAATTTTGATACCACTAGTGGATCGACATGTGGATGTCTGCGACCCTTTGTTTCACGTAGGCATCGATCTCCGCTATCATATCGCAGGCAGTAAAATCCTTTGGTTTCGTTGAAATAAAAATGATTGCTAGTGACACGGTGCTCAATGCCTGAAAAAATTAGGATTTTAATAAGAGGTTGCTCTTTCGATATACAGTATTAACTCGATTTAGGTAACTAACAGAAATTAAGACAATTACAATGAAGGAGGTTGTTGCACTCACCGGACACATTCTTTACATAAGAAATCATAGTTAAAATGGCAATGTGATAAAAAAAAAACAGATTTTTGAAACGAAAACAAGATCGTTAAATGTCGAGCACACTTAAAAAGGAAAGAAAACGAAAGGTTGGAATTTACAATATACATACGTTAACATAATACAGTAAGAATATTATGGTTTTTTTTTAAGAAATTGTATATTTTAGTGTTGGGGAAAATCGAGGTTTGCGTAAATGGAGTTTGTACTGTATTTATATAAAAAATTGTTTCAGGCTTCACTACAAAAAATAATTCAAGCACTTGAGCATTATCTATATGCTAGTGGGTATATATGAATGGTAGGTACCTAGAAATGTCTCAATTCGCCTTAATTGAGATACAGGATCGTCTATTAATTGATCACCGTTTACGATAAGCAGCTGTTCTCGAGGGAAGACTTCGAGCCATCTATGTAAGTGTAAGTGATACATTGATATAGTCAACGGGCGATAGGATTCATTAACAGTTCCATTTGGAAATATAGCAAGTTCTTCGAAAGATCTGTAAATAAAGATATTAAAAACAATAAATTTATGAGTATGAATATGTAAGTAAGTTAATTAGGGAATAAAAAATATCAGAATGTACAAGGCTAGTTTTGAAATGTCAGTGGTTTTTTGAATAAAAGATATTTTTTGGCAAACAAGCGTTTTATGTCTCAGCGTAGTCTGATACTTACTTTGATACCGTATTGGGTCCATTATTTGATAAAGATGATGGTGTTGTGTTGCTACTGTCGCTTCCTCCAAAATGTGTTCGCTTTGCAGTATAACTATCATATAATTGCGATGAAATTGAAGACAACCTATTAAAGTGCATTGGAGATGGCGAGGAATAAACAGGTAATGTATTAGATTTATGTGCTAGTATTGCTGGAGGAATTTCGCCTGCTAATGGTAAAGTTGCTGTTGCAGCATGGCTTCGTAATTGTGTATAGTCTGAAATTGCTCGAGTTACAGGCTCACGTACAATGAGAAGAAGCTTTATACTGGCGTTCATTGCTCTTACACGTTCCGGTACCTGAAATTACCAAAACAAATGAAAGACTTATAGTGACTCATCTGTATATCGTACCCAACAACTCAAATGTAATTAAAACTTGGTTCGAACTTTAACTTAATATGACAAATTGTTTATTTTTCACATACATTTCTGTAATAAATTGTTTTGACTCAATAGGATTCAACAACATGCATTCGAGGAGAATATATAGATATTGAACTGCAGTTCAAGATAATTGCATATTTCTTCATTAATTGCGTTACGTTTATGTACTATGTACATACATAAAAAAGAAGGTATGAAAATCTACTTGACTTCGTGTATAAAACTTTGTCGAGTGTACTGAACTCAGTCTATTCACTCTAGTAGCAGCCATGAAACAATGTGATGAACAGAAGCTGTAAGAATATTCTTGTTATTGTCATTCATCCTTACTACTGACTGACAAAAGCGGTTGTGATTTAAATGTATACAGAAACTAAAGCATGTACTTGAAGTAGATACCACGGAAAGTTACCTAAACAAATGGGATGTATACAATGGGTCTGTAGTTTAGTATATTGTTGTTTTATACACGAACGCCAAAATGGGAATCACTGACATTTATTTGATTTCCATTTCCTTCCATTTCTTGACATTCAGTTCTTTATTTTAAAAAATTATAGAAGAAAATAATTGAAACTTCTTCATCAGACTGAATTAATAGTCTGACAACCGATCAGTAGAAACGATTCCTAAAATATGAATTTAAATATTTTTATATTTATATTTTTTTATATATTTATTTTGTATTGTATTTTATTTGTATTTATATAATAAACTTCTTAAAGTTTGCAGTTGGAATACAACTGTAGGTTCAATCCGTTTATGTGATTCTTATTTTTAATACTGCTATTATTTTTATTATTATTTATTATATAATTTTATTTTTTGTATTATTACTTAATACTTCTGGTATAATAACTGTCTAGAAAAAGCTTCTCAAACTTGGCCGTTCGGAGTCGGAATAAAACTGTAGGTCTCTTCCATTCGTGAGAGAACTATAGCATATATGTATATTGTTATTACATAAAATATCTACTTACCAAATTCACAAAGTAATTATTATTTGTTTCATTTATTATTATTTTTACAATTGTTGCATAAAATATCTACTTACTTCTGGTGACACGAAGTAGCTTGGACTTTTTTCTATTGTGATTTGACCACGAAAAGAATGTGGCATTTTTTTTCTATACCATTCAAGACCTTTCATATAGTTTTCATCACGGTCAAAAAAATGTACCTCTCCGCCAGCTTTCTGTACTCTCGGGTGAAGATACAACATCTCTAATAGGGCACGTGTTCCACATTTTCGAATCCCAATGATAAGTGCCTGGAATAATGGTTTTGATTTCGGCCAGACATTTAAAAAAAGTAAGCATGTATTACAGTGAAGTCTCAATTATATGCACTCTCAGTTATATGAATTATTCCAATTTATAAACCGCAAAATGTTTGTACTGAAATTGTATATAAACTGATACTCAAATAAATGTACTTCACAGTCATATAATTGAATTTGTGTTGAAATTTATCAAATTATTATTTAATGAAATTATTTCAATTATTATTTTTGACGGTATAAAACGATATAAAAACGGTTGTCAAGCATTTTAAAATGTTATCTCAATAATACTCTAATTCTGGTCAAGACTGGTCAATATTTTTTACATTTTATATAGCTTTAATTTTGCTTGGATTTCCAAGTCTGATTGTATTGATTATCGAAAAGGCAATATCGGTAAGTGATTTGTTTTTTGTTTAAAAAATACTTATTTTAAAGTCGATGTGCGCTCGTAAACGACAAAACATTCGTAAATGTAAACTTTTTTAAACGAGTTTAGCTCAAAAAAATTACAATAAATTGGTTTCTATTTTGTAATATGTGATTTAATTTCATTTCTTAACAGTTTCAATGAAATTTATTTTATACTACACAGTTCCAATATATGAACTGCCCCAACAATCATAACTTCTAATGAGTTCGTATAAGTGAGTCTCACTGTAATATAATATATTTTAATATATTACATATAATATATAAATAAATAAAGGGAAACGAAAATAATATCGAATATCACGTCAACTGTTGGTGCTTGAAGAAATACCTACCTGAGGCAACCGCCTACTGGTCTTTGGAAAGTGTACTCTATTTGGAAATACCATAGGGTGATTTATAGGAGTCAATGCTCCAGGATTGACGACTTCCGGGACACGATGTTTTATAAGAGTCAGTCTATGTCTTTCGGAGACTGCTTGTGCTGCTTGGATATTATAGACTGCACTATCATAAAGTACATGAAAAGTGAAGAATAATGAAAGTAGCATTACAGTCAGAAATACAACTGCCAGCTTAGGACGGGATACGCCAACTACAAGAATGCAGTCGGTGTGTGATGTGTCTGGCCCTATTGGCCTCATTGCCGACTTAGGTAACCATCTGAAAATATAAAAATATGATCATAATATTTTGGTTGAATAAGTAAAAATTACTGTTTGATTCTACACTATGCTAGAAAGGAATACTATATATACGTATATACAATATACATATGCATTTAAAATCAATATATCTGAATTTAAATATAACGCTAAAGAAACCGGAATCTTTTATTAGTACATAATACAATTATAAGCTTTCTCATCATAATAAAAACACAACTAAACACTGGATGATTTGGTCCGAAAAGCAAGTAGTCGAAGGTAATCTTATACACATATGCGCATGCACACACATGCATAAATGCGTATCCCTGTCTGCTCCATACTGACTATATTTTCAGTTCTGGCTCGGAATATTGCATGTTTTAGAGGAATACGAACAAGTAAATATACCTTCATACATATGGAAGTGCCCAAGAATTCAGTGAAATAAAAACATTGCATTTGGATAGGTATCTTGACACTTATCTTTTGGACTTAAGATTTACTTAAAAACCGTCATTTCATAGGTCTATTTTCGCTTTCATATGGGTTGATTTACAAGTATTATTTTAATATGTGCACATGACGAAAGTGTGTGCATTTTGTTAGTAGTGCATATTCCCTGTCGTACATTTTTGGTACTTCTAAGTAGAATTTAAATGCATGAGATTAAATTATGTTAGCTAAAGATACCGTTTCATAGAAACACCAATTTACATATTTAAAATACCGCAATTGTATAATTTATTATATGAATGAATATACCAATATATCAATAATGAGGAGATGATGAGACAGTTGAGGTTCCTCTTTCGAGTTGCAGACAATGCTAAAGAGTCGGCATAACACTGTAGGTCTCTTCACTCGTGAAAGAATAATAGCACGCGCAATACGAGTGGTTGCTGAGAAGCTAGGCAATGACCCTTTATGGCCTCTAGCGCCACCCATATTATTATTATTATACATACGGATTTTAATAAAATATAATTTAATAAAATATAAAGGCATCTTATAACAAAATGGTTCTGAATGTGTACTAGATTCTGAAATACTTACAGAATGTCTAGAGGAAGCTTCACCGAACAGTCTCTAAAAGGCAGTTCGTCGTTCCGTCGTTTTGCTGTCATCAGTTATAAGTGATGCACTTTCTTGTGATATATGATGTCTGCTTTTTTCATAACTGAATCGTCCATTGATAAGTACTCATATAAATGTATGAGCGCATACGTGCGCGGGTAGATTTAACGTGCCTCGTAAGCATACGACGTTATAGATATTCCTAACCATGAAACGATAAAAATGTATCGGTGTTGATATAATTGATGAAGATTTGTAAGTACATAGTTAGGTTAAAATATCAGTAATTAAAAAACGTGACCATTATAATCAAACAATCGTAATTTGTTATTTTAATGATTTATATATAATTATATATATTTCATTTAGTAGCGAATGACTCAAATATTTTCTAAACTGGCACCGGGGACCAGCAGTTATTGACACCAACGAATCTCTGTTTCCAATGACATTGAGGTAGGATCGACAGACGCCAAGAGGGTACAATTGTGATGAATTGTAACTTACTTTTAGCATGCTCAAAAGATGCAAATTCTTGGCTTTTTATTCAGCTGTTGACAATTTAAAATTGTGGTGGGGATAACTTTCCGAGATTTCAACATATTTCTTGTTGGTCGAATATTAATACTTAGGTTCTTTCAATGCACTACGAAGAAATAATGAAGATTGGTTTTTAAATCATTTTGTAGCTTGACGGTTGTATGCAATGAAAAATCAAAATTGCGGATGTTTTTATATATATACATGTTTACAGAATACAGATCAAAAATATTTGCCACTTTTTGTCTGTTTTAAATGTTCATTTTTCAATTGCTTCAAAACTATGTTCAAATCTATGCAATAAAAGCAAAAATCTTATTCGATAGAAGTTCTGGAATATCGTATACGTATTTTTTTACTTCAAATATTTGTTTTCAATCAAGATCAAAACATTTTTCTCAAGAATTAAATAAAATGATTGTCAACTTGTCAACTTGCATTAGTACTATCCATATAAAGCAAAATAGGAGAATATGGAAATGTGATAAACTGAATGTAATCCTCATGTACTATTAATTTTGTAGAGGAGATATTCTCAAGAAATGTGTTCACCAACGAACAGCATTAAGGTTTATTTATATAGATATGTTTATCTATATTATATACAAAAACATAAATCTTTTGGTAAGCATTTTGACTTCAACGCACTTTAAAACAAATCCGCATGTGTCTAAGACGATCAGATTTGTGAGATTAGCGAACTAAGTGAGATTATATTATATCGACAGCTAGTGCTAATTTCAGTAATACATATGTATATTTTAATGTTATACATTTTTTGTTACAGTCAAAGATATCTCCAAATCTCTTGGCTTAGTTCCTACGTGTACACTTGAATTGCATCTCTTGTGCGAGATTATCTCAACAGCATATATGGAGAACTTGAGGAGACTATCTTCATGAAACAACCACAAGGATATGATGGCGAAACGAAGAAAGTATGTGAATTGAAGAGGAGTCTACACGGATACAAACAAGCACATAGGTGAATGGATTGTGGATTTAGAATGCTTTTTGTTGAAATTGCGTTTATAAAGGGTGTTCCAAAATGAACGCAAGATTTATATTTTCTGCCATTTTTGCAGTAAATTGTTGGCAACACTGGGAAGAAATATTGTACAGCTTTGTGACAGTACAACAGTTTGTTATTATCTAAAAAAATTAAAGTTTGGCGGCACTTAGATCGAGTTATTTAATAACATAAGATTTATTATTACGACAAATGAGAAATCGTAGCCAGCAGTATTTGCCAACCGAGTTATTCTATAAATAATCCTATCCTTTCCTAGGAAAACTCCATGTCACAAGACATATTTTATACAGATAAGCTGTTGTAGCATTGATGTAGCGGATATAACAGAGGTAAACTTGTAGTAGACGAGTGTTCATAGGCCTTATGTTACTAAAATCGATAGTATTACAGGGTTGGAAGAGATTTGAGTCAGATTTCCTGCTCAGACCACTCATTCCTACTTTTTCGAGATGAGTGATTAACTTCCTGAACACATAAGACGGAGGAACCTCTGACTATCTGGCCTCTTAACCATGTCACTATGAGGCAATCAGTTTCCAATAAGACCATCACATAAATTCAGACAATAGAGGGGTCTTAGGAGGAGAGGTGTCCTATCTCTTCTCTGGAACCTAATTCTCAACGAACTTCTTCGTTGATTTAAAATTTTGAAATCAAGTTATAAAACCGCTTCTTCATCCTCCATCGAAACTGAAGCCTTTTGAAGAACTTTTTTTCTAGCGAAGCTTCTAATAGGTGTCTCGCGTTAACCTCAAAACACACTCCTCACTCTCAACAATTGGAAGAAAGAGAATATAGTACTATACAGAGGCCAAACGTAGGAGTTGAGATCTTCTGCACACTACATTGCCATAGTATCGAAATACCACTCTTGAAGCATTCTTTGCCAATGAGATTTGCTATCTAAGTAAAATACCAGTGGAAAAGTATCATCGATATATCCCCAACATGATTTCATTTGCCAACAATAGCTTTCTGCTGTAATGGAACCAGGGTGGTATAACAATGGGCTGTCATGTCAGGTCTAAGTGTATTCTTCAAGGCACCGCTGCCTAAGAGAAATTATGCAGTGAAAATGACAAGGCTGAAAGAGGCTTAAAGTTTTTTGTTAATATTTAGATGTTAAACTTCGGGTAGTAGATTTGGTCAATCTACTACTATAAAAAGAACGCATTAAAAATATGTATATATGAAAAAAAGAGAATATATAATACATAATATATATATTATGTAAATGAGAAAGAAAGGCCAGACCTCCCAGTTGTGCACTGATTCTCCACGTCCACAATGACGCCAACAAAACAAGATTTTTGACTAAACTTGAAATATTAAGGGGCTTCAAATTCCATGTGCAGATCCGAAATTCGTTGTGCTTATCCCGATTACCCTTCGTCGAATCGACCTACACCAGTTTCATTTCTTTACATTCAATTCTCGTACATCAGCAGTAGAAACTCTTAAAATATATCATATTTTTGCCGAGTATACAAAGTTCAAGCAAAGAACGCTCTAAGGCCTTAGACTGCTGTAAAGAAACAAATTACCACAATCCAGGAAGTGTAGTAAAATATGACTGACAAAAAAAGAATAAAAAACTGCAACATCAACTACGGTGAATGCAATAGAGCTATGTATTTGTTCTTTGAGACAGACCAAGGCAAGCAGACTTAATTCTTGTTTGTAAAAGCGAACGCATTAAAAGTAAAAATTTGTCATTGGGTATACACTTCGAGCAATTATTTATGCAGACTGTTAATCGCCGATGGAAACCCAAATACTGCTGCCATTTGCACCCACCACCTTGATGATTTCAAGGCCGCATATGACAACATAGAAACTAGCTATACATCGCCATGTGAGGTCAGGATTACAGAATGTTCAAGATTACGATGAATGTACTCATTGAAGTCTTAAATTTCAAAAGTTTTTAGACAATATTTGTAGAGTAAATTAGAGTCTATTGTAGAGACTAAAACTATACTCAAGGGATATAGTCGATTCCTTTTTGGGCCAATCCAGAAGTCATTGTACACACATTTTTATTTGCTTTTGGC
This sequence comes from Eristalis tenax, assembly GCA_905231855.2. NCBI lineage: Eukaryota > Metazoa > Arthropoda > Insecta > Diptera > Syrphidae > Eristalis > Eristalis tenax. The sequence goes on from HG993127.1 coordinate 443,299, forward strand.
ATATCTCCAGATGAACCCGTTATGTATTCCATAGTATCCGAGATAAAGCATTATACGTTTGAAGGCCTAGTTAATAATTTTGTTGTAGACCGTTGGCACATAAGATATGTACACACAATTATAACTTTCACTAATAGAAGTATAAGAGGATTCGTTTGAATTTTTTGGCATGATTGCCATCATAGTGAATTTCCTACTATCTGCAAATTAACAATAATTGAGTGCTTATATTCAATTTTAGCTTGGCATTTTTTCAGGTAACATTGCCAAAGTTGAGTGTACATTTCTGTTATCATAAGCCAATTTAATTTTGATCGACTATATTTCTTAAAAAAATACAATTAAGGATTGAAATGGTAAACTATGCCAAACCAAATACCAGATATACAAAAGGGTCATATTACCAAATGGAAGTTGCATAACGTTAATGTTTTTTCCTTATTTTGAGTTTTACTATTTGTGGTGGTAATCCAAGACATGAAATCTCTTCTCAGAAAAATGACAACACACACGGGAAATATTCATTCTCGTTACTTGTTCAAAACTGTAATATGTTATTCATGCACAAATAAACATGAAGTAGTTACCATCTTCATAAGAAAATTCTGTTTAGTGTCCAGAATGGGTCACTAGTTATGCTCTGTTTATTGTAGATTGCTGCGCGTTTAGAGAACCTCAATTAATATGCATTATTTTAACCTGTATACGCAGCAGCAGGTTAGCTTATGTGAAAGTGATACACATCAAACGTAAATAAATACATTTCAGAGTTACATTTCCAACAAGTTGGAACATTCAAACAGTGCAAGCATATTTCAATATGATTGATTTTGACAAGAAAGTACAATCATTAAGTCATATGTGCTATTTTTAGAATTTCTAAATTCAAATTAGTTTCCTTTAGTTGAGATGCATTTACAAATACTGTTTTCATGTAACGGTCATAACTTGTTTATTTTATTATATTATTGTTTCTTCACATAATAACCAAATTCCTCCTGTAAAATCAAAGTAAAAACAGAAGCAAGCAATTTTAAGCTGCTGCACAAAACTTTCTGGCGGATTTCCTTTTGACTTTTACTAATGTTTACATATCTAGCTGATCGGGGTATATTGCCAGTTATATTTTCTTTTGCGGTTTTATTGAAGCGCAATTAACAGATCCTTGAAAAATATGAAACGGCTGAAAGTCTTAACTCAAGAAACATTTTCGAGTAGGAAGAACTATCAAGTCACAAACTGCAACTCTTTGTGTGTTTTGCGGAGGAAGACGTTGGTATGTATATGTATTAATGGCATTTTTGACGCTGTCTTTATTAGTTTCTTATTTATGATTCCATATTTGTTTTAAATAGAACAGAATCGATAGTGTAAATGAATGTTATTCGCAAAAATTCGATAATGAGCTTACGAATACATTATACAAGCAACGGCACTCATGTTATAACTAAGATTGATATTATTGGTATCCTGATGAAATCAATAAACACAATAAACACTATGATTCCATATTTGTTTTAAATAGAACAGAATCGATAGTGTAAATTAATGTTATTCGCAAAAATACGATAATGAGCTTACAAATACATTATACAAGCAACGGCACTCATGTTATAACTAAGATTGATATTATTGGTATCCTGATGAAATCAATAAACACTCAGTGCAGTATTTACAATGCGTTACACGTGTATGTGTACACATTTATGCGTATTCGTATTTTTTATTCTTAAACTTTGTAGAGTTGCATTTAGTTATAAAACAACTTACCTCATCGTAATCAGATAATCATACTTTCTGACCATTTGAATATGCGAAAGCTGCAAGTACACATTTATGTATGTAGAGATAATCCTTTGAGGACCCCAAAATAGCAAATGCTACATTTGCTTCCAATTAAAAACTGATGCTACCTTACACCAGTAACAGAACGCGTTAAATTTTGAGTGAGGAGAAGAAAAACTTGGAGGCTGTAATATTGCAACATTAGTATAAACATATACCTATTGCACACATTTTCATTAATAATTAAGTTACCTTCATGCCCTAACATTTGGTTGAAAGAGTTTCAATGAACTTGTGCCGAAAAAAACCCACGTTAGGCGTAATATATATTTTTGCCAAATCTTCCTACATATATTAAGGACCTTTTAAGAACTCGATTGCATCACATAGCTCGTATACACATGCACAGACATTTTTTTTCAATTCAAGGGTAACAAGTGGATTAACTTCGCATACACCTACATATATGTATTTGCACATATATGCTTATTCCCATATATGTAAATATATGACCCAAAAATAAATCATCAAATAACTTATCACTTTAAAATGTAGAGAGGAACATTTTTATTCATATTTTCAAACATAATATCAAATGCAAATACACACACGCACATTATAGCACAGAACTTTGCTCAGTTGAATGCGAATAACTTAATTAAACGAACAAAATAATTGTACAGGTGTATTCAGTAAACCGAATGGTAAACCGACGATAACTTAGAAAAACAAAATATTATTTCAACCTCACGGTTGTTAATACGCGCCTTTTTTAAGTTTCGGTAGTTAATTACATTATAAATGTTGCACTGAGTAGTGTTAATTATGGTTGTGTGACGAATACGCAACACTTTTTACCTTGTCGAAATCCTTCGCAGAAAATTTTTTATTATTTTGGATTTACGCTTTTATCATTCATTTGAACCACTGTCGGTAACGATTGAATCCTTCGGACAAACTTAGTTTTTCACTTCGATGGTTTTTAGAGTAAGAAATCTTAAACTGACCTACTTATACGTTCTATGCAATGGAATATTTGTACGATTAAAAATTGTGCCTTTTGAGCCGGGTTATATTAAATATCAATTTCTTCCAATAATACATTTTAAAGACTTCAAATGGAGAGCACTTAAAATTGATTCACATTTGATGAATATATTTAAAAAATTACGTGTATTATCTATACCTTCTCTCCCGTTGGATTTTCACATAAAAGTCCGCAGGCAAAGAATATGCACCCGCGAATAGTTCTAGTTTACATGTTTCTGAAATGAAAGTATTCTCCTACAAAGCTAAAAGCGTTTCGGTTCCTTAGCTTCTTAGTTGAAAAATATGTATCTATGTATCTAGAGTGACAATCAGCAGGAGAATACTAAAAAATATTATGAGCAAAAGTTAAGAGCGTAAAAGAGAGAATACAGCCAGGAATATGGTTTCCGAAATACCAAATATGATGTAGGTATAAGTAGTCCGAAATGTGTAAGTTATAAATGTAGTAGAATATCAGCCAAGGGCTTTATAGTATGCGAAGAAGCATGCGTTGTATTCTTCGTAGTAAAAGCTCATAGGAATAACAAGTTCGAATATGCAGATGTAAACAATTTTGGAAAACACATAAAGCTAAAAAAAACAATCGTATGTTATTTATATTTGTAGTGCCAAATGTAATCAACTGTGCCATTGCAATATACATATATTTAAGTAATTCAAAGGAATGAAAGGAAGTGATGTGAACATCTCATAATATATTGGATTTATTTAAAAATATTTATGTTTGCGCATGTTCCTAAAAATACATTCTCTTAGAATTATCCGATATTATAAAGCCTTTCTCTCAAAAATGTACATACGTACACATATATGTGGGTGCATACATAGATATAGTTTCATTTCAATAAAAATGGCCGAGCTTGCTTTCAAGATTTATGCTAAGTTTAAAAGCTGCGATTTGATGTAAGCAAAATTCGATCACATTCATTTGCGCTGCTATGTTCATTACTTGTATACATAGATGATTCATATTCATTGCTTTACCGGATTGAATATATTTCAATTAATGCTTACGCAAATTGTAAAACGCATATAATGTAACAGGACACAATCGCTGTCAAGGTGCAAAATACTTATTGGTCTTCTTGGAATTTACAATTAGATAAGGAAAGTGAGGAGTGTCATAAATCAAAATATTTTAGTAAAAACTTAAGGGTTAGAAATTAAAGCTAACTTGACAGACGGCATGAATTACTACCAATATGTATATGTATATATATCCTAAATTTATACATATAACCAAATATGATTATGTGGAGATAGCCCATACACTTCAAGTTCTCAAAAGCTTACGGGAAATTACTAAAATTGCTTGAATATATTAATAATCCACATATATATGTAATTATTTGCGATTAGTGTCATTAGGTATATATAAGGGAGCAACATTTATCACCGCAGATTTACGCAAATATGCATAAGCCAAAATGTTATCTTTTTTAGCCAACCCTGTTGCAATTGCCCAATCACTTAATTCTTACGAATTTCCTTCCAACTGTCATCAGAAGGAAATCACCAATATTTGGGAGTGTACTGATCCAATGACAATGTTCTTCGGGAGATATTGTTATAAGTACCTACGGTTTCATTCTAGTTACTTTAGTAAGGTTATTTCTACTTCGGTTAGTTTTCGTTTTTTGCGGTGTAGGGTAAGTGGGGTTTATGTTCGTCGAATGTGTAAAAAACAATAATACGGATTTTTATTGATTTGTTTTTTGTCATTGTGTGTATTGTTGTACCTTTTGGTTATTTATTTATTTGGAAAATATTTTATTTTGGTGATTACAAATCGCATAATCAATTACAGAGCATTGTTACTCATTGACCGTCAACTACATCAAACAGATCATTTCATGTTATAGGTATCTGCACCAAATATGTTTTGGAATTATTGAATGACATCAGGCAAAGCTCTTTATTTGTCTCTAAAGTGAATTCATTACAGTCACATCCCTACTAGATAATATACAGATACATTGTAGATTAGTGTTGAACCAAACACGTCCATAGAATACAAATAGCAGATAATAATGCAATATCTCGATTTAAAGATTACGATGAAAAAGTTTAACATGCGCAAATTCGATCCACATTACATAGTACTCAATGACTGAAGTTGACTAAAATTGTCGTTGAAGTATATATGTGGACATCATGCATATAATTTTGAACTTTTTCTTAATGCAAATTATTATTACGTCTCGTAAAAATGTAACGTATTAAGGAAAATCGTTATTATTAATAAAAATTTGTTGGTACTTCTGGTTTGCTGATTATAATTAATATTAATATTTACGGAAGGAACCGGAATTTATTTAGAAAATGCAAAGCTATAGTTATATTATTTTGCATTGTTGCAGATGTCCCGTATACATATACTGAGCTTCGTTTGTTTTCAGCAAAATATTAAGAAATCATTTAAGTGGATTGTAGAACTTTTTTTTTCACATTTTGTACACAATTTTTACCTATTATCATGCAAATATAGTTTTTGTATAATTGCTCTAGATATCTTATGCTTTTTACTTTTTATATAATTTTTCCATTAATTTTGAGGTTTCTGATTCCATCAAAATTGATTTCTATCAGTTTAGTTTTACTTTCATTCAATTTAATCCATTTTTTTATCAATTGATAAGCGAGATTTAATTAATAGAGTTTACTGTTTACTACGTTGTTTCCCTCGTAATATGTTATATTAACGTCAGCATACAATAAGGTTCTACGCGTTTCCAGCAATTTGGGTGGGCATATCATTTAAATAAATTATAAATAGTAACGCCCCAAGATGTGTCATTTGGGGCATCGCTTGAGTTACTTCAATACATTTTAAAAGTTATTCATAAATGATTTTATATTTTTGCGTTCTGCTAAATCAAATATTCCTCGATATTTTTCATGTTTAAAACTATTTAAGAACGCTGAATGGCGCAGTTGTTATAAGTGTGGTGTCCTCGATTCGAATCTCAGAGAAAGCAATTAACTTTGCTTTTATCTGGTTTCAAATCTTGTCCATTCACCATTTGCAGTTGGGATTAAATTAACGGCGCTATTTGAGTGGTAAAATGTCCACACAAGAGTGATTTGTTTACAATTTTACAAATGATAGGAAAAATCAATCCGCGTGGTATAACCTGGGACTACTTTGGCATAAGTGTGACTCATCTGCAGCCAGCCACCACTACCTAACCTAACCTATCCCACTCTTTATACATATTTTCATATCAAGTCAGATATTTTAATGTCTGAATAAATATAAATTCGTTATTCAAATAATACAATGTTGCACTTCGCGTGTGGACGATGTGGCCGTGGGACTCCTTCCTTTCTTTAAATATCTGCCCCATTGATTTTCCACGGAATGCGTTTGAGCTGTTTCGAACAGTAAATATTCTTCCCATCGGATCTTATATCATTGTTTCACTTAAATAAGTTTGTAATAAGACAGTAGATGAATATTAAAAGTGGAAGAGTATTGTATACGTACTTAAGTTTTGGGATACGGTACACATGGTAATCGGCCCGACAATGTGTTGTTCCAGATCCCTTATGAGCCTACGTACTATAAACGTACTATCACCAGACCTACCAATCTCTTAACCTCTCCTGCGAATTCCTGAAGGGACTTACCTGTAATTGAGGTGCTACATGAATGCGTTGTTGTCCATCTGGAGATCTACTCTGTAATCAATACAAAGAAGCCGACTTGTCCTCTCGCCTATGTACCCCGTAGAAACAACTGTTTGGATACAGCCTGAAGATGTTGAAGTCATTTGTTCCGTCATACCTTATACCTCTCCCCGTGAGCACACATGCATATATGTTTCTACATTCGTTGAACATTCTCGGTGAGCGGTGGATTTAGGTCATCTACCGAAGTCCGTAGCCTCAGGACTTTCTTGTCGAGATTATGAACTTTCTCGTCTAACAAGTTTACTTCAATATTCACGTCCAGATGGTTCTCTTCCAAGCAGTTTTGCTATTCTTCTAGAGATTTCTTGATCTCTTGCTTGTAGTACTCAACCGATTGCTGTTTGCTCACAACTATACACACACAATAACAAAATAAAACACAACACATACTGTTAAGAAATAATTACAAATTTAATTTCATTTATAAATGATTATGTACAATAAACTTTATATAATGTAGTAAATTGTGTATATCATGTGGATATATAATAATTGTGATACGCGAGCAAACTTAGCAGCACCGACATCGTTTCAAAAGTTAGTGCGGCGGGCAGCTGTAATCATGGAAAGCACTATCTTCTACAAGTCAGTCCAATTGTTGGGTTATGTAGACGACAACGTGCCGTAGTAGACGTATTCACGACAATTGAAGGAGTCAAAATATATGCTGTCGACTAAGAAACGATTTGTCAAACACAATCTAGGGCAAAATATCAAGATCGACAGTTACAATTGCTAGGTTTTCGATCTCGGAGCAAACCTAAACTTCAAGAACTACATCACAGTGGAAATTCGACGTAAAACCGCCCTTAGCAACTGGTGCTAATTCGATTTATTGAACAACTGGACTGAAAACTGAAATAATTCTTACTTTGGTAGTCCTGTTATAGGGAGCAGAAAGCTGGACAATAAGCAAAACATCAGAGCTAATACTTGTCTGATATTTCGAAAAAACAATTCTACGTCGGGTATATAGTCCCGTCTGAAAGGAAGGTGAATGGAGGAGAAAGCACTATAGTAATCTGGATGTAGTCTGGAAGGCAAAATTCGCTCGACTGCACTGGCTCGGTCAAATAGAGCGCATGAACACCAACGCTCCAAGAGGATCCTCGAATTCGAGCATCCTGCTTCGAGACTGAAAGGAAGACCGAGCCTCCGGTATAAGGACCAAGCAATCGCGGATGCAAGACAGCTGTACAATAGTAATACACGTGCAGCTTATTCTGCAAATACTTATTACATTAATTTCATGCACGCAACTCAACTGTGGAATAGATTTCTTTTCTCAATATTTCCAGAAAAATACAACCTGCAAGGATTCGAAACTAAAGAACATGGTCACCTCACTCTCTAACCTTTCACCTCTCCTCTCTTACTCTCTATATACTTACTCTTATACCCTTTATCTCTATCACTGGGTAAATACTACTTAAATGACATTATGATGCAAGACAATTAAAAGAAGCTTGGTCTTGATGACTGGAAGAAGCGTGTCCAGGATCATCAGCGACTGTACAGGCCCTGACCCAGAAATGAAGTATTATAGAGATGGTCAACTTTACAGCTGATTGACCCCTAGCCCCTCGACGAATTTGAGAGGCTTTTTGAAATCTTGTGTAATCAGGAAACGACTTATGCTACAAAAAAATAATAACATAAATAACATAAAACTTGCTCAGGGCGCTCATTGGTCCTGATTGGATTAGTGAACAATAATATAAAAAATATCCATTAAAGTAGAGTAAGATTTGCTTCTGCTTAAATAATGTACATTTACTTATTTAAACATTCAATCTCTATTGTGAATCCTGGGGGAATATCTTAATTTACACTACCTTTTTTCCTCCGTGAGAAAAGTCCCTGCCATTTTGAATGAAAATGCATTTTTTAATGTACATATGTGCTTGTTTTAGGATCTTTAATTGAAGCCCTGAGGGAAATTTATTTATAGTAGCCATGATACTGATTATACATGATACTGAGTCTTTGGCTTGCATTGATATATTAAATGATGTGTGGAAAGTGCAACGATGGAGCCGCAGAGATTAGTTTTAGATGGGTTTTTGTAGGAGAAAAGATAGTCATGTACATATGATGTGATTTTTGTGTGCCCTTGACAGAGACGACAATTTGGTCTGAGCATGTTACCGTGGCAGTTCTGGGGGTACGCAGCAGCTTTGACCTCAGTTTGTAATTTCAGAACTTGTAGTAATGTGATAAGGCCGCCAATCTTCTTTCCCTTTTTCATTCCAATAATATTAAATATGAATACATTTAGTGTCCAAATCGTTGAATGAAGTATGGGTTGGTGAGTCGACTCCTAAGTAGAGCGAACGGGTTCGATTCCCAACTTTCATAATTCCCGGTTTCACTTCTTTCGAATCACAGACAATGCTCAAAAAGTATTCCGGTGTAGAAAAAGCTTCTCAAGGCTTGTCACTCCGGAATCGACATAAAACGCATGTAGGTCCTATGTACTAGTGAAAGACCAATAGCACGCACAACGTGAGTGCTTTTTAAAGGTAGGCTCATGTCCCATGTCCGCACCACCCATACATCTTATTATTATTATTATCTATCAAATATTCTTGAATTGGTTTCATGGCCGCAATGCATGCGGCCTAATAAAAAATTAATTTTCACAGGATTTCATTCATTCTTCATTTATTTGTTCCGTAGATATGGCGGCGATAGCTGGAGAGTTGTGGTGGCAGCATTCTCAAATATAGAAGTAAATTAATTTAAAACTTCATAAAGGAACACGAATACCAAATCCTGGCTACGAATGATGTTGGCACTTTACCACAACTGTGGTAGACCAAGTTCTTTTTTAAGAAATGCTCAAATCTACCACATCTACTACCGAAATGGCAAAGTCTAACACGCATTGTTATTCATCCCATTTATGTCACCTGTTTTGTTTCTTGTTTCATAACCCCTTCTTTTCTAAGGACAAATTCCAACGACTTTCCAGGAAGGCTATGTTAACAAAAAATGTGAACACAAACTGTGGGGATATTTCAATTTCCCCGGCTGTGAGGGAGCCGAACTTTCACATAACATTCTTGTAAGCTCGATAAAACGATAAGCTGTCATTAAATTGGCCTGGTAGTGAGACGTAGTGAGACACCTGGCGATTGGCAAACTGGGATGATTATCCCACTTTTCAAGAATGGGGACAAAAGAGATTGCTCCAACTGCATGGGATATGCTCCTCTTTTAAGACTTCCCGGGAAAGTATACGCTAAGGTGTTGGAAGCGCGTTCTAGAGCTATGGTCGAGCCCTCTATAGGTTTGTGGCCGTATGTGCTAAAGCAAAAGAATGAAGGTCAACGTGGACAAATGGATGTTATGGTCATCTCCAGAACGCCTGTTCAATAAACTCTACAGGTTAGTGAAGTCCCATTGAAGCAGGTGGAGAAGTTTAAGTATCTCGGGGTCTTTTTCACGTGTGATGGAAGGAGTAATGCTGAGCTTTCCTGTAGGATTGGTCAAGCTGGGTCAATTTTGAAACAGCTTGGTAGATCTCTAGTCAGGAAGGTTGAGCTTCGTGTCAAGGCCAAGATAGCAGTTTTCAACTCAGTATTTGTTCCAACTCTCACCTATGGTCATGAAATTTGCGTATTGACCGAATGAATAAGATCGCGAATACAAGCTGCTGAGTTGAGATTTCTCTGTGCTGTTGTGGGAATTACTTGCCGGAATAAGATGAGAAACACGGCAGTGCGAGAGGAACTCAACATTGAGGAGCTCCTTCTTCGAACGGAGAGAGCTATGCTTCGTTGGTTTGGTCACGTGGCGCGAATGTGCCCTTCATCCATTTGCATTGAATGCAATTCCATCGGGTAGGCGACCGCTTGGCAGACCCAGGACGAGATGGTTGGACCAAGTCCAAAAACTCGCCTCGTTACGCTTGAGCATAACTCCTGATGAGTTAGAGTCGATGTGTCTTCAAGTGGGATCAATTTCCATTCGGTGGTTATGTTTGCTAATTCTTGTAATTTCAGTGCAGAACTCGTTCGTATTGCATCTCGTCTTTGCTATTATTCCCAGATTGACTATATTCAATGACAGCCCAAGAAAAAGGATTATACAAACAAAATTTCTTAACAAATTGGAATTATCCTTCATTAAAGCGACCAGACACTCAAATTACGTGTTTGTTGTTATTTAAACACGAAACGTTAACATATTAATCATCTTTTATTCCTATCAATACACAATTTGGGTTAAAACTTACATATTTAACCTACGTCGTTTGTCCTCACCTACCAAAAATGTAAGTTATCATTTTACATCACTTTCTCGTGAAATGTGGCTAAGGGAATACACATCATCGTCGAGATCGTGACACATATTTTGGGGTGACACGACTAAGAGAATATGAGGGAATGTTTGAAATGAAAAAAGAAAACAGATCTGTTTTACCTGTTTACTTCATTTCTGTTTTATATATTTCTGGTTTTATTTTATCTAAACATCTAATGTAAAACAGATCTGCCACGTTTTTACTTCTGAGTCTACATCCTAGGAAACATTTGAATCCCAACACTAGCTGCGAGTGGGAACTCGGTTGTAAGAAAGCCTTCTTTCCAAGTAACAATTGAAAATGAAAATACAACCGCCATTTGCGGTTTTTAATTTTTAAATTAAAATTAAAAGCCGGCATGTCAAATTGATCAAAAAGTTGAAGGAAAGGAAAGTTCAACATACAACATTGCCAGCCCTAAGTTACTAAATAAATGAGAACATAGTTTTATTATGGTTAGATTAAATAAATCCATGAATTAATATCATTAGCAACCGTGGGATACGTCGAACGAAGTTCGAGAATTAGATTCGAAGATATAATAAATAAATTACCCACATCTCGAATGAAGTCATGGGATTGAGGAGTAAACTGTTTCGCATATCAGAAAAGGAAACCTGAGCGCAGAAAATAACTAAAACTCTGATAGTTTTATTTCGCAACGATCCAGAATCGAAGAAATTTATTTCGCAATCTAAAATCGAATCAATTTAGAAATAACGAAATTTGTCGCATATGTCGAAATTACTTTTAGCGCCGACAAAAGGTTTAATTTTGAAATCCAATTATAGCTATATATTTTTTAATTCACCTTATTACTCAACAGAATCACGAGTATATTCCAAAGCATAAAGAAAATAAAACCACGCTTTATTAATTGAAATGGAAGGAAAACTAATTGTTAGTTAATTTGAGAAGACACCGCCACTCACTTCATCTTCTGTTTGATTTTATGAATTCATTATGATCGTAAATTATTCCATTAAAAGTGGCTTTGAGGCGGTGCAGTAATCTACGTATGGAATTCCTTGTGAATACATATTTTATGCGCACCTGGCAATAACAATAGGGAATAAGTAAGGCTTAGCATCTCTATTTTATTTTTAAAGGACATTACAATGTGTAGAAAAGAGACTACCATATTCATAATCACCGGCAACAATATCGCTAGGGAGATGCGAACTGCGCGCGTGAGAGAGATAACATCAATACGTTAAAATTTGCAATATCCGCCATTCACGAATTCGTGCTCATACGTTCTGTCAGTGTGTTTGGTCGGTACAGCATGCGAGAAGAGTCGTCGTTGTTTAATTATAAATAGATTATTAATAAGTTGCTCCACCAGAAATTAATAGCTAATATTTACATTCGCTATCGTTCGTAATAAAGTGAACGTATTTTACGATTGAACTTTGCTGTAGTTGTACATTTACAGAAAAAGTTAGCAAGCGTGTGGTGAGAATACGTGAAGAATACATTTTCAGAATACCTGAATATATATATCCCTCCTTTTTCATTAGTATGCCACAAAAACTAAAAACAAAAAAAATTGTTGACGCCATTTGAAAGTAAAGAAAAGAGAAAGGGAGTAATAGAGAGAGCGAAACTATTCGGAGCACTGTCGCCTCGAGTGGTGAACTTTTAATGAAAAAATTTACGAATCCAGATAGTGGAGTTAAATTAATAAAAATCAATTTGTGGTTGGTGATTTGTATTTAAAAAGACGGCACAAATATGGGTGCGTACTTATCCGAACCAAAAGTAGACAAAGAATCAACGGATGAAAAGACTGAGTTTTTATCAGTCGGCGCTAGTTCTATGCAAGGATGGCGGAATAGCCAAGAGGTGAGTTGAGTTTTTCTTGTAAATTTGCCGCCCATAATGTTTAATATTTGATGTGTGGAACATAATAAATTGTTATATTATTTATTAGGATGCTCATAATTCAATTCTAAATTTTGACACAAACACTTCATTCTTTGCCGTATATGATGGTCATGGCGGCGCTGAGGTTGCAGCCTATTGTGCTGATAAATTACCGAATTTTTTGAAGCAGCTTGAAGCATATCAAAGTGGCGATTTTGAGCTTGCATTAAAGAACGCTTTTCTGGGTTTTGATGCCACTTTATTGAACGCCGATGTCATTGAAATTCTCAAAGTTCTGGCTGGGGAACGTAACGTTGATGTAGAAGATAGTGAAGCGGCCGATGATGATGAGGATGCAGAAGTAGAAGATTTGGCCGAATTACGAGAAGAAGGTGCACTGCCGCTTGATGCTGTACTTGAAAAGTATAAAGGAGCCGGTAATTGCACTGCGTCAGGAGTAGCTCCTTCCATGCCAAGTATAACTAAGATCATTGATGGTCCAAGTGGTTCAAAACCACAGTCTCCATTTCTACGGGGAAGACGTCAGCGGGTGGAAAATGGTAATAACTGATAATTATGATAATTGATATGCTTTGCTTCAAGTTTCTTATTCCAATATTTCCGTAGATGACTCTGCATCGTGCTCGTCAAAGACAAAGGTGGAATCCCCAGTAAAATCATCCGATTTGAAAATGGAAACGGATGGCGACTCTACCGTCAGTAGTAGCTCAAACAAAATGAAAGAGGATTCTGAAATAAAAGAGAATGTAACGTCTAATGGTTCATCAGTATCATGCAGCCCTGATAGTAGCTTAATTAAAGAAACTGTACAAAACGGATGTATAACATCATGTAAGGCGACATCAGAAAGGGTTTCATCATCAGACGCAGCATCCAGTGAGGCGACAACAACAGCCACCAATATTAAACAGCAAAATGGTGCAGTTTCATCCCCTCGTGATTGTGCTGCTGCAGTAGCTGCAGTAGCAACGTCATCTGGCAAATCGCAGGCACTCAGCCGCGCAGCTAAAAAAGTAGCAAAATCAGGCATCTCTTCAACAGATATGGAAGATGATAGTTCCTCTGATAGTGATGCAGATTTTCAAGGTTTGTTAATTGGATATTTACCTAAACCGCTTATTCTAACTATAAATAAACTTTTTAAATAAAGCTGAGGAAAATTCGAGCACGGATGATGACGGCAGACTAATAGATTTCGGCTCTGATTATGATGAAGAAGACGATGAAGATGATGAAGAAGAAGAGGACGAGGAGGATGAAGAAGAAGCAATGGAAAATGAACAATTCTGCGCGAATATGATCGAAGAACCAGGAAAGGATAGTGGATGCACTGCCGTTGTTGCGCTTTTACATGGACGTGATTTGTATGTTGCTAATGCTGGCGACTCTCGCTGTGTAGTTTGTCGCAATGGCAAAGCTATCGAAATGAGCCTTGATCATAAGCCAGAAGATGACGAAGAATGTGCACGCATAATAAAGGCTGGTGGAAGGGTGACTCTTGATGGGAGGGTCAATGGTGGCCTTAATTTGTCACGAGCGATTGGGGATCATGCTTATAAAACGGTTAGTAAATAATTAATTTGAAAGTAGTATATTTTCTTTGCAACTTTATTTTTATAGAACGCCGATCTTTTACCAGAAGAGCAAATGATCTCAGCATTACCAGATGTAAAAAAACTTATCATTGATCGCGATGATGAGTTTATGATCCTTGCTTGTGACGGAATCTGGAATTTTATGTCAAGCGAGGAAGTCGTTCAATTTGTTCGACAAAGACTAAAGAACGGAGATAAAAAAATTTCACAGATTTGTGAAGAGGTAGGAAATATGAATAACTATTCGCATATGCAATAATTAACAATGATTTATGAGTAACTTAAAAAAATATTTTCCAGCTATTTGATAAATGTCTTGCTCCAAACACAATGGGTGATGGCACTGGTTGCGATAATATGACAGCAGTTATTGTTTGTTTTAAGGAAAAAGTTCTCGATTTACCCACTAAAATTAATGAAAATGATACAGAACCCGTTCTATTGGCCAAGCAAATCGCCGATGCCGATGCTGCTGATGATAAATTGTTGCAAACATTGAAGCGTTGTGGTTCCCCTTTATCGACTGATAATACAGATCATGCTGAAAATACAACAAAACGCTTGAAGACTGATGAATCTGCAGCAACAGTATCTATGTCGAACGAATGCGATAGTGGCACATCATCTTCGACTTCTTCATCCACTTCATCATCAGCAGCAACTTCATCAACATCAACGTCAAATACATCATCAACGACGTAAACCTAAGATCAAAGTTTATATAGAAACGTATTCGTAACTACGAGTGCGTCTTAATGATAAAAATGGGGCGTCTCTATATTCAGAAAAACGTAAAAAACAACAGTATAAACAAAGTTGATATCTCTGTTAATCTTCAAAAAGTGAATATTACGAAGGATCAACGTTTTTAATTTCTCAGACCTTTAAGCAGTCAAAGTATAATTGTTTCGAAATGTTTCCAAAAATGTGTTTGATTTCTTTGCTTCGGTTTCATCTTTATGTACTACGCATGTTATAAAATAAAATCATTCCTTTCATGCAAGCGAAGGCAAGTGCAACTTTTTTACGGCAGGCTGAGAGTAAACTAATTAAAAAACAATACAAAACTTGTAGAAGATATCAATAAAAGGCAAATAATAAAACTAAATTTATTTAAATACAAAAATTCATAAAAATGTTTGAATTGCTCGGAGTATAAATCTTCCAGCTGAAGTAGTAGTAATTAGTAGTCGAGATGAAGCTTTAATTTACTTACTCGTGAATGACACTGTGTATAGGAGAGACAACTAATGTGAACATCTCAGTTCCAAAGTGCGTTTTGTTATCTCAAAAGACCGTTAATGATTGCATGTTAAACATGATTGCAAACTTGATTTTTATGAGGCTGTATTATTTCATTTATATCCAAAGAAATTCAAAAGTACTACATTCGTTAACAAACTTTAATAGAAAAATAATTGAAATTTTTTCAATAGATATTCGCATATTATTTCGAGTTTTTTACTTAATAAACAAAACTGAATACGTAAGTTGAATCAACACAAAAAAAAACCTTGTTTAATAATTTCAGTCAGTTAATTTTAATTTTTTGGCAATAAGTTAGAGACATTGTATTAAATTTTCGTAATATCAGCCAACAACTGAATACAATAAATAAATTTTACTATAAATATGTTTTTGCGGTTGTATGTTACTTATTCAAGAAGAAAACTTTTAACTTCTCTTCTTTTAACATAAGTAATAAAGTTAAGATCAGGTTTTCGTTGATTCTCTTCGTTTTCTGATAACTCTTGATCAACCTTAAATATAACTGAATGAATTAATTTGTTTATGCTTATGCGTCCGCTTTTCTTTGGCAGTTTCGAGCCACCGGCAATGAAGTTGGTGATGGTGGCAGAGCGGGTACTCTACGCTACCTCTACCTGATATTGATTCGCAAGTCATATTGGATTATTACGTTTATTTGAACGCAATCGGGCTAAGTGTCGTTCATCTTCTTCATCGCTGGTATATTGTTGCATGGCGGAAGCTCCAACTCCACCACGTACTGACGATGTTGCTTGTAATAGTTCCTGATCAGGGGCGTTACGGTTTTCGTAAAGCAGTACCTGAAGTGTCTCTTCATATATGCGGGCTTCAGGAAATTCTACTTTCGTATGCTTACGATCAGTTGCATAAACAATAGATGTGCAACAAACCTCTGCCACTTTTTTTCCATGGCCATAAAACGACCAACAGCATATTTCGCTTGACCCAATCACATCTTTTATGAAAAGTATACGAACGCTAAATCTCAAAGATAACTTGTCAAATAGTTCTATATTTTTCAGCAAATTGTCGTCAGAGGTGCTTGTGTACGAATATTTATTATTGTGGCGATTCACTAGTAGGATAACTACCGGTTTCGGTGATGAACTAATCAGAAGCTGTTCCTCTTTCTGCGATGTAATTAGAGGGATTCGACAAATAGGTTTCGGTTCATGATTGCTTACTAAAGCTCTCTCGCAAGACATTGCCAAATCTGTGATGCAGTAATATTTTGCTTCTGCCAGAAGCTCTGCGATTTCTTTGTGTGACTCTGGCAATGGAACTGTTCCATCTCGTAAATAGTTTAGAATTGTACCGAAATGAGCTCCGCAGCGGTCTACCAAGATCCACCCTGCATAAGGAAAAATGTGTATACAGCTCGATTATTTTTTATACTACTGATGCATATCTACATATTTAAGAAATGTATTCATTGAATACTCAATTGTTGAGCACATACAAACTGTTTCTTATATTTCTGATAGTAATACAGTCGTATCTAAGATATTTATTTAATAAATTACCTTCGGAATCCGTAAGGACCTCCATACGCCCACTAAACATTGCACTCAGCATTGTATCGTGCTTAGTTAGAGTACCAATTGTTGTATAGAAAAGCCGCCCACCAACGTTTAATTTCACATATTGAGATGGATGCCCTTTAAGTAGAGTTTTTTGGTCGCCAGACATGTTGCTAGCTATTTCATTGATGCTGCTGTTACCCTCAATTTTGTGGCCGTAATCTAAGCGTGTTCAGCCAAATTGCTGATACACTCAACCAAGGTTGTAACACGGGATTTTGTAATTTGTTTGACTTACTTTGCCCTGTTCAATTTGACGTAAGAATAATCAATTTTTAAAACAATTTAATAATTGAATTTAACTTTTTAATTATGTATTTGTTTTTGCCTATTCTTAAAGGAAATATGAAATAAGGACGTAAACGAAGATATGACAGGTAATAATGCATATAAAGCAGAGTCTCTCAAAATGTGCTGTCAGTCTAAAATTCGATTTCACCCGGATAATTTACGCAGTAGATGGATGGGTTCATTACTTACATATACACATCTGGTAGTTTATTATGTTTTTTATTAATTATTTTATTGAAAATGTTTACTTTCAATACACTAATTTCTCTCAGTTAACTCCGGATTAAGAAATGTAAGAAGGAATACTCAAGAATGCCTAATTCGTTTTGTTGAAAGTTACTGACATTTACATATATGTATATCTCATATTTATCTCATTCGGTTTGTTTTGTCTCTAACATAGCAACACAAGTTCCTTGTAAGCCAAATTATTTTCTAAATAACTATTCGTATTCGTATAACCAAATGGCAGAAGAATTATTAAAGGCCGGCTTATATATCGACGATATATACCGTCTTCGAGTTCAAGACCCCAAAATTGCATCTGATGCAAATGAATTGCGAGAAGAATGCATAGAATTCGCATCTAGTTAGGCAAAATTTCAAAGCATACAGTGTGATGTTTCTCAATTAACTTCTAATTTACTTCAGAACTTCAAGAATTTAAGCGATTTTCGGAGGAATTTCACAAAATCACTCACTTTTTTTCTAAGGATGTGGAGCAGGAGAGAATACGTGCAATAAGTACTCAAAATCTTTTAAAGACGATTGCTAAACAAAGGCAGGCGGAGCAACACATTTTTGAGGTATTTTTACATTTGCATCAACATCTTGGCATTCGTAATGTTCTTTTAATGTTGCAGAACCAAATACTCGAAAAATCAATCGAGTTAGAACGTGTAAAGAGTGAGTTTCATCATGTTCAAATGATTGAATCAGAGCAACAAGAAATCATTAACAATTATGTTCAGAATCAATAAATAACAGTACCAATATTTTTTTTCTTTCTGGAGTTTATTATAAAACGGTTCAGCCAACTTAACACATTATTTCTTTAACAGCAGCAACATTCCTTCTGTAACAGACGAAACTACATAGAGGAATATTTGTTTTCGAGCAGTTATATATCTTGAGGTTACCACAGCCTGGTATTCCACAGATAACCGGCTTTGGGGGGTCTTTTTGACTTTGTGCACGGAGAGGGAATTCAAATTCTGGAGGCAACGATATTGTTGCTATATCGTAGGTGTTTCGATACGTTATCACCGGTTCTGTGGTTCTAACAGCTTTGTTTTTGCCCTGTGAACGTTGCTTTGTTTCTTGTTTCTTCAAAAGACGTTCCATAGTTTTCTTTTTATCTTTTTCACGTTTTTCGTCAGCGAGCTGTTTTCGTTTTTGAGATTTTAATAGAGCCTTTTCCATGGCTTCGGCCGTCATTACTTTCTCTTTATAACCAGTTGGTAATGACATCAGAATTTCTCCACCAGGACTGGGTTCCTTGTCTGTGCTCCGTTCGTACATTGCACGTTGCCTGGCTGTCATTAATTTAGGATCCTTAATTTTTTTTAACTCATCATCGACTTCTTCTAATTTGCCAGATTCGATAGCATCTAGCCAGCGCTCTTCATCACTGGAAGTTCCACTGTCTTTTCCTCGGCCCTTACGTTTTTTTCCTGGCACTGGTTTTAATGATGGGGGTGTTATTGATTTAGAACAGGTAGGATTACGACTTTTTTCAATGACATCGCGGCTAATTCCTCGACTAGGTGCTGCAGATATTTCGGAGCTTACATCGATACATTCTTCTTCACTGCCCTCACGTTGTAAGATACGATGCTTTTTCCGCCTTTTTAGCCGTTTCGGAACACCTTTATAATGATGTGGTATTTAATTTCTCTTGTTATTGATAATTGCTTTGACTTACTTGTAGACATTTTTAAACTATAATAAATGTATGTATTCTATTTTTAAGCAATTCCTCTACACTCCTGAAGCTAATCACCAGCTATCAAACAATTAGTCTAGGATTATTTTCTGCTGCGAGTGTTTTTGTTTTTAATTTTGACATTGACAGTGACACTTCATTTTTTTCTTAAAGATTTCTCAAATGTCCATCAAAAAAAAAATATTAAGGTTGAAACAAGTGTGAAACTTGGTATTTAATGTTATATTTCAATAATAGTTTCTTCTACCCAATAGAACTAAAATAAAAACTAGCATTTATTCTGAAGTTGGGCATTGAGTTAGAATCGAAAATCACAAAATTTACAAATATAATAAATCACGAATAATATTTCACTATAGTAGTGCTTCCATCAATATTCTAATCGTCATCGTTGCAGTTCGGAGGACTTAGGTAGACTACACACTATAAGTTCTTCTAAAGTGATAAAAAGTATGAAGCTTGGAATGATGGAGAGTATGATGAAGGATTTAAAATGTTCATGGAATTCCCTGGTATGACGAAATATGATGCATAAAGGCTGATAATGTGTACTGTAAGTAAATAGATAAATTTCATCTTCACATCTGTTTTTTTTTTTTCTTTTTTTTGTGTGATTTTGTTTTTATTGTATTAAAAGTAACTTACATGCTAGACAAAAGAACTTAAAACTAGCTTAACTAACTTAACAATTCATGAATTGTTCTTAATACTAACCTACTGACCCTATGCGGGTACTCTAAGCTAATCTAATCTAAAATTATAAATGTGCCTTTCGGCTTAATCTACTTGTTTTTTTTTTTAGTCTTTCTTGACAAACTTGATTAATTTATTATGTGCCAAGAAAACTTATAAAAAAACTTGGCTAAACTTAATTTAACTACTTAACCTACCTTATACTAACTTACCCTAACCTGAAACTTAGGACTATCTTAATTATGTCCGTAACAGTACGGACGCGTGCACCAGGGCGTATATGTTATGTATATGCTTAACATATATAATTTATACGCCGTGGTGCACCTTTTTTTTTGTTTTAAATATACATATATATATCTTTTTTTTTTTCTTATTAACTACCTTAAACCTATGTAAGCTGGCCACCATGGTCAACTACCGGGTCGTCTAAAAAGGCCAGCGGTGGCCGAGACTGGTTTTGGTGTAACCACCAGTAAAATTGCCTATCTTTGGCAAACTGCTTTCTATCTCGAGCGGGGATCGCTCGACTGAACCGAAGAAGATCCTCGTGGGTGCGAGCGACATCCGGTTCGTATTGGAGTCGCCTGTCCACTGTTCGGCGTACGACATGGAAGATTACAGGGCATCCGTCTGTATCCTGTATTAGGCCAATCGTGTCTAAATAGAGGAATGCTTCGGGCGGAATAAAGCCGTTAAGGCGCACCCTTTCATGGTACGTAATATTGGGGTAGTAAGCCCCGAAGATCAGACTGTTGGAAGAAGTCATAGCTCGTGCAATGTGCCTTCTGATCAGTTTAATAATAAAATTATCTATCCTGTTCACGTTTGCCTCGTTGTACAGGACTTCGTTAGGATAGTACTTCTTGTACTTAGACTCGGGTGTACGATACAACCGGAGACAGGTCTGAAGACACTGTCTCTCGAACAGCCTCATCTTTTCCATCTGGGAAGGACTCACGTTGAACCACAATGGACAACCGTACGCCATGATTGGCCTGATAAGAGCCATGTAGCAGATTACCTTCACCCTGGTATCAAGTTGGCTACTGAAAAATAACCTCCTTGCCGCAGCAAAGGCCCTTCTGGCTTTCGCAGAGCAATATCTATATGTTTGTCAAAATACAGATATTGATCCAGCCAAATGCCAAGATATCTTACTACACTTTTCACAGCTAACGGCTGTCCTTACGGGTCAACTATGCCGAACTTGCGCCAGTTTAGGCGAGTATCCCGCGAAGCCGTGTACAGCGGGGTCCTGAAAAGGATAGTTTCACACTTCAAGAAGTTGATAACCAACTTCCAGTCGTCGCAAAATCGCTGAATTTTTTCGAAGTCACGCTGCAACAGGCTATTTATTACCTCGACCTTCGAACCTGATCTGTACGCTACTAGGTCGTCGGCGTACGCAATTAAGTGCGGCATGGAACCTATAAGTTCTGCAGTGAATATTGAGAACAAGATCGGCGAACCAATAGCCCCCTGTTGCAGACCATTTTTAATGTCAAAGTGGTAGAAGTTACAAACGGTGTCGAACGCTTTCTCCAAGTCAATCAGGCAGGCACCCGTGCATTGTTTTTTGCCTTTATTCCATTGAATGTCGGACACCAGTTTGGACGCGGCATGTGTGGTTTCATGCCCCGCCCTGAATCCGAATTGGTTGTCCGGTATGATTTTATTTTCCTCTACCCATTGTTTCAGAACTCGAATGACTATCTTTTCGAAAACCTTGCTTATGCACGGAAGAAGACTGATCGAACGGAGATTTGTTGGAATAGATTTGTCTTTGTCCCGTTTAGGGATCGGTTGCACAACAGCTGTTTTCCATTGCTTTGGGTAATATGCATTACTTAGCATATTGTTAAACAGTGTTGTGTAAATCTGTACTATATCGGGGGGAAGTTGACGAAGCACAACGTTCGGTATTCCATCGATTCCCATCGACTTTTTTTTCTTCAGTGAGTTAAAAATGCCCTGGAGATCTTCTTGAGAAATCAAGATGTGATTTCCATTATTGGCGACGGCACTATGTGCCAAATTATCGTCACTGAATCAGGTGAAACCTGGATTCTCGAATCGCCATTGAATTATTTCACTACGAAGATTAGTGTGGTTCAGCAAGGCTTCGTTCTCCAGGTCGTGGTTCGGCCTACTTACTTCGTTGACCGTGTACACTTGCTGGAAAACAGCACCAATAGCTGCCACCTTCTCCTGGGGATCTTCAACCACGAAGAAGTCATTGTCTAGCACTGCCCCATCTGGATCGATGCCAACTGAAGTCAGTAACTGTTCGTTGTTTGTCGTCCTGGGAAGTCTAACGGCCTGGATGTCGTTTTGATCTTTCCTTCGAAAAATTTTATTTACTTGCGGGAACATACCCGGGTTGTTAGATCGTACAGCCCGGATTTTATTGCCCCAGTGCAAGCTTATAGCTAGGCTGTAGTTTATTCGTATTAATTGTTGGAGGTTCTTGATCTCCGACTTCAGTGCCCTTACTTCCGAGTTTTGTGGATCTGTAAACCGCCTGTACAAGAGCTTAAGTCTTGATAGTAGTCTACTTTTGTGCACGTGGAGTGCATCGATGGTAGCATTTCGATAAACATCGCTGTCATCGATTTGTACTACCTTCGGAATAGTTTTCTCCATGGTTCGTTTAATTACGTCGTCCATTTGAGTGAGGTACCTGTCAACCTCTTCGTTCGTCAGGTTTCTGTTTGTCGGAGGATTGATCCCACTCGAACGTAGTTCTGTGGATAAAGTCCTGGCGAAGCGTGGCCAGCGGGCCTTATTATAATTATAAGGGTGCCTCTGGACATACTCCTCCAGTTTTTCCACCTCGTTCGGGAACTGAATAGCCGCGAAGAGCCCGCAGTGATCACTCTCGTACTCAACCGCAGTTAAACAGTTCCGCGTGCGTCTTTCCACGTCTAGTACAGTCAGTCGTCTGTCTATCAGCAACAAATCCAGATAGGACCCGCTTCTGGGATACGATGGCCTATCGGTTGCAAGCAAATCTAGCTTGAACTCAATATTGTGCTCTGCCAACCAGTTATACAGTGGGGTTCCCCTGTCATTATGCACTCTATTGCCCCATTCCCTATGTTTGGCGTTCAAATCCCCGGCAATGATATAATAGTTTTCGGCCGCGCTAAGTCGAAGGCTCGTGAATAGAGTATCGAGCTCTGAAATAAAGTTCCGATTGAGGGTACTATTGTCAGCTGCATAGATCGCGATCACATATAACCGCTTTCCACCCTGTAGCGGAATGCGTGCAATACACGTTTCTAGCACTTGAAATCTTCGCACTTCACTGCTATACAGGACCTTATGACATAGGCCTTTTTTTGATTAGGAGAGCAACCCCGCCCCCTTGCAAGGATTGGGGCCGGTCTCTTCGAATTATGTGGTAATTCTTGTAGCAGAGATTGCGCGTTTGGTTCAGCTTAGTTTCGCTGACCATCAACACGTCTGGATTGTGGATTTGCAGAAGGTTACCGAAGTTCATTTTACGTTCGGTTTTGATCAGTGAATTCACATTCACTGCTAGAATTTTAAGGTTACGGGCTGCCTGCGCAGCCATCATACCGATGTGGCGTTTGGCTCGGCGAACAGCGTAGAGTAGATGAGGTCTACTCGCGCTGCTTGCTCTAGGAACTGTGTTTGTAGCTGAGCGATCTGCCCCTGGATCGAGAGCAGGACCGTCTTCAGATCCAAGTCGGCTTCAGGTTGCCTGGCCACTGGGACCGCAGCCACCTTCGGCGCTGTCTGTTGTACCGGTCGCCTACCTGATGCCATTTGGGCATAGGAAACTGCCGGTGTAACAGTGGTAGCTGGAGCACGTGGCACTGGCCTCGCTTCTACCATTTTTTCTTTCCTTTTGGCCTCTATGCTTTTTCTAATCTCTTGGACCTTAGGGCATCCCCGATAGTTTGCAGGGTGCCCGCTGGTCTTACAGAGTACACATTTCAGCTTGCTCCTGTCTTCGACTTTGTCCGTCCCAAAAGGGCATTCCCCTCTAATGTGGGTACCTGCGCATTTGACGCAGCGAGACTGCATGTTACAGTTCGCCGCGGCATGCCCATACCTTTGACAACGAGCACATTGGAGTGTGTGTCTTGTCTTTTTTAGTGTCTCCCATTTGACAGAAATGGAGCCTAAACGATTGATACGTTTTAGGCTGTCTGTTTTCGTGTCTGGGGTGACCTGGATTAGGAAGAACGGAAGTTTCCTGTTCTCCCTTTTCGATACCGCAGTGTAGAAGGGCTTAACCCCGACAAACTGGATATCGTCTCTCTGCGCTTGGCGCAGTTTAGCGAGGATCTCCTTGGGATCAGTGTCAGGATCCACGCCCTTAAGGAGCATGGTCTGCACCTTTTCCCCTTTTGGAGTATACGAGAAAAACTCGGCCTCCGCCACCGCTAGCCTTTCTTTAATGACGTGGTAGTCTGCCACTGATGAGCAGTGGACAGACAATCTTAAGGGCCCTTTATATTTTATGTAATATGAATTTTTAGTGGCCAACTTACATAGTTTATCAACGTCGTTCGTATCCAGTCCGAACACGTTAATCGGCGGGCATCTCTCCTTCTGGGCTGGTTGCTGATGCTGTTGTTGCTGCTGCGTCTGCTTCTGCTGCGGCTGCTTTTGTTGCTGTTGTTTTTGTTGCTGTTGCTGATGCTGCTGTGGCTGCTGTTGTTTCTTGACAGCTGTCGAACGTTGTCCCTTTGGCAACTGTAGGGACTACACTTGTTGCTGCTGTTTAGTCTGCTGTTGTTGTTGCTCTTGCTGTTGTTGCTGTTTTTGTTGTTGTTGTTGTTGCTGCTGCTGTTGTTGTGCAGCCTCTTTGGCTGCTTTCCTGGCCCTTAATTTGATTTGGAGGGCTTTGATGTGGGCGTCCAGCTCCTCCCTCTCTCTATGGCTCTTCACCAGCTGCTCCCGGTCTTGTTCTTCTTCGTCATCCGATTCGGATGACGTCAGAGCATAGAAGGGGTTCTCTCTTCCGCTGTAGGAGAATCTCCCCTCGCCTTCTGTGGACTCGTATTGTACGTCGTCGTACAATACAGCTGATGTGGCTGCTGCAGTTGGTATTGTTGCTGCTGTTTTTTTTGTGGTTTTTACGGCCGTTTTGGTGTCGCCTGATCCGACACTGGAGCGGCGCTTCGACAGGCTCGGTTGTTGCTGGAGCTTCTTCCTCCTTTTCTTCCTCCCCTCTTGTGTTGACTGGTGGTCTGATGTCCCAGCCACCGGTACAACATCACCCGATTTATGGAGCTCGGGTCGCTCAGCTGACTCCATACTATTTTTTTTTCACTTAATGTCTTTTTTACTTTTATTTGAAAAATGTCAATGTTTCTTCGGGATTTGAACCCGGCACCACTGACTCACCCGCGATCACGCTACCACGAAGTTACTCGGTGTTACAGTTTTCAGCGACACTTTATGCACTTGAGCACTTGAGTTCTACTAGTATCTCACTAAGCCGAAACACGTCTGCACTGGGAGGAGGTCTGTGAACGACTGATCTTCACATTTGTTGGTAGTGCAGTGAGTATCGAGTATCGGTTCACAAGAAGAAATGGCTGCTTTCATAAAGCAAAATTATACTGTGACCTTTCCATCTTTTTGGCAAGGGCGGTGAGACGTGCTAGGTATAGCCCGTGTCTCCTGTGTTCGGGGTTTACTTCGGTGTGAGAAAGGGTTTGAAACAGAAAAAAATTGAGAATTGAGATCTCAATTACAGGGATTGAAATGGCTAGAGATTACAAAAGTGAATTCACTCAAAAAGTTTCCTGAGTGGAAGCAGACTCTGTAAACGCTCATATGTACCACGAAAATATTTATTTCTGTAGAACTATTCAATTTTGTTTGTTGGTTGTCGTTTTGCCCATAAGGATAAAAAGGAACGTTGATTAACTTTTGTAATAGAGGCAAGCTGAAAAGCAAGCTTAAACAAAAAGCTTATTTTATTTTACTTTCTTTAGGTTTGCTAGGCAACATCTTAAAATTGACTATAAGAAATACATCACTACTAAATTAAAGGAATTCTTGGAATCATCAACATTGCTCGCACGTTAAATATATATATGTATATATATATATATATATATATATATATATATATGTATGGAATTTAGACAAGCATCGACCGAATGAGGGTCATGTAGTAGACTTACAATTAGCTTGGAATATAGACACATTTAGCAAGATACAACGGCACATGTTTATTTATTTGTCTAGATTTTTTTCAATTTCGCCAGTTATTTGATGATGACTTCGATGATCGTATGGAATTTCTACCTTCATCACGTACGTGGGATGAATCCCTTCATTGGCGATAGCGTTGAACGAAAAGATCTCGTCATAAAACCACGTGGACCCAGAGTTCTCTGATTACTATTATTCCCTCTCGATTCGAAAGCAAATGGTGGTCTAATATACGATGATGATGTAATATGCATGTTAGAATCAACCAGGTACAAGCTTTGCTGCACTGTGTCCAATAGTCGACGGTAGCTTAATCATTTATTCTTTAAGCCATATCCACTCCTGTATCAACATATCAAATTCCGTATCAAGACCTACATACTACTTGACTGGTTCTGGTGTTGGTTTTTGCCAAAGGAAGCAGGAACTTTAAATCTTACGGTCGGCGGTACGGAGCATTAGAAAACAATTTAACGACAGCGGTACTTTTGACGGTTACTCCGTGATAATTTCCTGTTATTGTGTAAATCGAAATTGTTGCTATTAATAATTATATACATATATGTAAAATATGTGTGAAAATTTGACACTCGAAATCTGTTGTTTCCATTCTGTCAGATTTTCAATAGACACTGTTAATACGACAATCTTTTAGGACTCGCAATGTAATTTATGGTTCTGAAAATTAGTTACATTATGCAGTGAGAAACAAGAGTATTTACTTACCTTGGTGAGTATGTGTGCAACCTTGTTTAGGTAAGCTTATCAAAAGTTACTTCCCTGTGAGTGAACGATAAAGAGAATGTTCAAATAATTTTAGATCCCATTTTATTTATACATTAAAATGATGAATTATTTCAATTATACCAATTTAAATAAACGAATTCACCATATTTAATAAATATTTTTAATCTTATAATAAATTCTTTACAATCAGAATAAGACATTTATATAGAATTATGAATATTAGATACATCTTGTGTAAGAATACAAAATAAAAAATAGGTGAAATGATTTGGCATGATTTATATAGCGTTTGTGAATACTACAACAAATTAATTGACGGCAAATGGTGCCCGCAACGGGGAAAGTTTGGAGGCACGGGAGGTAGATCCTTCTTCGTTCCTATATGTATGATAAGATTCATTCCGATGACAATATGAAATTGAAAATGGCAGTGAAATAACCAGAAACCAGGATTATCAGCACGAAAACGTAAAACTGTGTAACCATTGTTTGGTACAGCTACCGTGTCTTTCAGTGCAGGTTTTGAGAAGTCCCTCTTTAGCATGCCTCGACGATCTAGTTCCAAAGCGTGCTTTAGATTTATTTTTTTCACAGCCGTGTCGGGTGACCGACCCATGCCGATGACGTAGTACGATGTCCCGTGTAAATGAAATGGATGACTAAGATTTGTTTGTTGCACTTCGTCTACCAGAACAACTTCAACTATAGCTCCAAGGGGAATGTCTATCATGTGTGTACACATGCAATTTCGTCCACAGTCTGGTGGTCGATTGTCTCCGTTACAAAAGTAATCAGGAGGGATATCCTCAAATTGTGACAGCATTGGTGAAGGTGGGGATACATATGAAATTTCATCAATCAATGAAATCAAGTGATCAGCACCTGGAGCAACTTTGTGAAAAATATGCAAAAAGAAACGATTCAATAATAAATAAATTTAGTCTTAAGGGTTGGATTCTTACCCAAATATCTGTTATATGTATTAGGAACGAATAGTTCACGAGGTTCATATTCATAAAATCGAAATGGGAGAAAGATTTTTACATCCGGTCTATCAATTAGAACGCCTTTGTCAATAGGTTTTGCATTCACCAATTGATTGACGCACACTGCATCAACTCGTTTACGGTCACATATGGCGTCTAACGGATTCATTACCTAGGATTACAAAGACAATGATATTTTTTTTTAAATTTATCTTATAAATCTAAATCCTGAGTTTCAAAATTAATCACTTAAAAATGGACTCAAGTTCATTTTGTATTCAACCTTGTGCAATAGACTTTAACCTGCATTAACTAGCACTTGTTTATTATGTAGATTTAATTGCAAGTAGGTACTTACATGTTCTGATAACAAAAGTGCTTGATATGTATGTATACACCTTTTTTTTAGGATTGGGTTTTGCTATACAGGTACATAGAATTATGTTTGCAAAAAATGTATTAGATATTATAAGGAAAAGGGTATTACCAAAACTTGATTAATGGAGTTAAAATATTCGGTTTTATTTATATTATTGAAATCGTAACACAATATAAATTGCGCTCTGTAATTTTTTCCCTACTCACTCTTCCTTCGAACTTAACTCTAATACACTCAGGCACACTAAGAGGAGCACTCAATTTTTCTCATTTGTCAGTGATATATATTTTTTATTTAACTTGATTGCGAAGCAATTGAAAACATTGTACATATAAAATAATTATTCTACATAAATATGCCTATAAAAAATTATATTACAATTAAAATTATCAGAAGTCATATATTTTCGTTTAAATTTGTCTATACATTTTTTTTTAAAAGTGCTATGTAGAACCAACGTTTTAAAATATTATTTTATATACTTTTTTTTATTAAAATGTTAAGCTTAGATATTATAAAATGCTGTACAAAAGCTTAGGTTTAATCGTTGGACGTATTTCATGATCAAAATTAATTAATTTTTTCTGTGAATTTTGAAGAATATTCATAATAAATAAAATAATGTGATAACGCCCAACTTAAAAAGATTCATCTATATAATACATATACATATAATATATATATATATATACATATTTTAATTTTTGTTAAAGGAAATGGAGTCTTGAAAAATTTACAAAAATAAAGGTAACGCTAACGGGTAAAAGTTAGTGGAAAAATTCGTGAGATAAAGTATTGGTGCGTTACAAGGGTATGTGATTTGTTTTCCAATTTTATTTTACAAATACACAAAAACCATTCGATTTTGTTAGAACAAAGTTTTGAATAACTAGTGCGCATTGTATTGTTATAAATATACGAGTAACTTTACTCTTTTAGAATGAAAGTTACAAAAATACTTATTAATTCTGATGGTTTGTATTAGGGAACAATTTGAATATGCCTAAAGGATTGGATGTGATTCTTGGTACTCCGATTTATACATTTATATAAGAAATAATATTTAGTTTATAGGTATCGGCGGCGTATGGTCACCACACGTTGGAAAACCTGGAGGAACTGGTGGCAAGTCGGCGTTCGTGCCCACTTGCAGTATTAAATTCATTCCAATGACAATATGAAATTGAAAATGACAGTGAAACAACCAAAAGCCTGGAAGAGTTTAAAATTGATTATTTACATTATTTGAAATATACACTCGCAGGGTATTTTCTTACCAGGGTTGTCAGCTCTAAACCTGAGAACAACATAGCCATTATTTGGAACTGCAATTGTATCCTTGTTTGGAGGCAGATTATATTGACGGTGTAATAAACCGCGCCTGTCTAAGTCCAAGGCATGTTTTAAGTTGATTTTCTTCACATTGCTATCTGGCGATCGACCAATGCCTATAACACTAAACGCATAGCCGTGCAAATGGAATGGATGACTCAAGTTTGGTTGTTGGACTGAAAATTAAATACACATAAATATTATATATTATACTTGGCTTTATTTTATCATTTCATTTTATTTATTTTCTTTGTCATTTTATCATTATCATCATTGTATTGTTTTTCTTCAGGTGTCTCCATTTGATTTAACATCATTTGCCCGAAAAAAATGTGTATAACCAGCAAATACCATCACCGTAACCGTGCTGAACCGTAATGTACTCGTAACACTCATATCACTCATATTTATTTCGCTTACCTTCATCAACTAAAACGACTTCAACGATAGCATTCATGGGAATATCGATTTTATGTGTACACATGCAATTCTCGCCACAGTCGGCTGGACGATTATCACCGTTGCAGAACTGTTCGGGATTTATATCATCATATTGTGAAGTTAAAGGCGCTGGTGCCGATAAATATGATATTTCATCTATCAGTGAAATAACATGATCTCCAGTTGGAGCAACTATAAGGGAACATAAATCAATATAAACAGGTCCTTCATAAGAAAAATGTACTTCAAATTTACCCAAAAATCTGTTGTAAGTGTTCGGCTGGAATAGCTCCTCGACGGGATACAGGTAGAAACGGAATGGAAGGAAAATTTTTACATCTGGCTTTGGGTCCAAGATGGAGCGATCGATTTCTCGGGCATTTTTAAGTTGGCTTACACAAATAGCATCATCGCGTTCTCGATTACATTGAGCATCCAATGGATTCATTACCTTTAGGGATTGGATTTGTTGGATGGGGTTGGGGGCCCAGATCACCGAATTTGTATGGTTTGGTTTAAATATACACACACATTGATAAACGTTGCCCAAGGTATAATGTTTTAGTGTTGTATAAATTTACAAAGTGTTTTTGTAAAATATATTTCGTAGTGGGAAAGGGAGAAATGATAAAAATATGTTTACATATATTAATGTACAGGGGGAACAATATTTAACAAATTTACAAACAAAGTCCGAAACTAAGCCAATGGAAAAATATATATAAGTTAATGTTCGTAAATATATACATATGCATGTAAGTATATACTTTTTGTTTAATATTCATTAGATTCACTATAATTCCTGCATATTTTTTTTTTTTAATCAATGTTTGATTTGCATATAACAATATAAACATAACAAAAAGGAATTCGAATTTTTTTTAGAGAAAACGAACTACTTGGAATTCGTATCACATTCTAAATTAGAGTTGTTTTGAGATACGTTATTTAATAGATGCAGAAATGTCACATGTTCTTACTACACTTTTAGAGAAATCGATATTTGTACCGTGATATCATGCCTTGAGATATGAACTGTTAAGTTTGTCTGTTAAGTTTAGCATTTATATGTCATATCTGTGATGTACATATATACACATATAAGTTGTATTTATGTATGAATATACAAACATTAGTTTATGGTTTTATTGGAGAGGTGCTCAATATACAAATATACAAATTCTCACGATCTGATTGAAGCTAAATAAATTTTATTCAATGTATGTTCATATGGACGTATGTATGTATAGTAATAAATACATACTCATGCCATGAAAACAAAGTGCGTAACTCAATTTTATCGCGCTATTGAATTATAATTAAAAAATTATAATCAATCACCAAAAATTACCACGATTTGCAAAAAAAAAATAAATAAAAATAAAGCAACATCATGTTAAATAAAGTTCTCAAAGTTAGCTCACCCACGGACAGTAAGTTAAGAAATAATAAACAGTACTTACCACACCCTGTGGAATACCAACATCATAAGTTGGTGCCGGTGATGCTGGTTGATATGGTCCGCGGGCATACCTCAGAATGGCCAGTTGTTGGGCACGACGTATGCCGCACTCACCTAAGCCTCTTAATTGAATCCAATAAGCACCGACGGGTTGATCAGCCGTGATAACAAAATCGTAACGTTCACCTATGTGATTGTTTAGCTGAATTCAACTTAAATGTTCATATGCAATGAATAGAAGTAAAAAAAATGTCCCGTTCTAATCTCAATTTGATTGTGCTTTCGAAAAAAATCTCGCTTCAACAGAAAGGTACAATATATGTATTTCCTCTCAACTAGGAGTGTCACTTAAACATGTAACTTTTAGGAAGTGCGGAGTTCCAAGAGAATGTTACTCATTTAACATTAAACACATAATACGTACCTATAGTACATATACATATTCTATAAGAAAATGGATCGACCAACTCTTTTGGGTTAACATTTTCGATTACAAGAGTACATGTGCACTTTATGTCGTGATTTATTGACGACAGAGAAGCGGAAACGTATTTTATGAGCTTTTTTCTCACATGAACATATTTATGACTATCTAATTTTTGAGTTGCAAGATAATTCTTCCGTTCAGTATTTCCTAAATCTAGATTTTTACTTTCGGTTCATTATAGTATTAGTTAAGAGTTAAGAGAGATTTACATTTGTGAAATTGCAGAAAAAGTAATACAGAACATCAGATCAGTACTATATTATAAAATGCCCTCCGGATTTTCTTTTACGTATTTGTATACTCACCCGAGAATGAAATAATTGTGTTGACAACAACTGGCTGTACTGGTTCTCCGTCTGTCGCTATCACTGTCATACTGTGTCCTTCAATTGTTACTTGTGCGGGGCACACAGAGGCGAATGAATTTATCATACGGAAACGATATCGACGACCCGGAGTAATGGTGAATATCTCTAATGGCGTATTAGTCATAAACCCGGTATTTGGATCACGGAATTGCCCCTTCCCGTTTATTAACATTGACTCTGGATCTTGCCCTGTATTAACAGCTAATCGACCTGGGTATCTTTCTGCAGCGTCTTCGTGTAACCAATCGCTTATAAGCATAATATGAGTAGTAAGATCAAAATCATACAAATGTGAGTTTGGATCTCGTGAAGGTGGTTGACGTACAACAACACTGCCATATAGGCCATCGATTTTTTGTAAACCAGTATGAGAATGCCAGAAATGGGTTCCTGCGTTTCCTGTCCATTGGTATCTAATAAATTTAAGGTATGTTTTTGTCAGTGTAGTGTATACTATATATATGCATATCTTTACATAATAAACAAATATAATTTATATGTATTTTTTGCAGTAAAATGGTAAAAACAATATCATACCTGAATGTGTTTCCCTGTTGAATTGGGCATTGTGTCACAAAGGGTACTCCATCGTAGTACTGCGACCCACGTTGCCAAATACCATGCCAATGTAGTGTAACCTCCATACCTTCCATGTGATTTTCTACATCGATAACGACTTTGTCATTTTCACAGACTTGGATACTAGGTCCGGGAATCATACGATTCGCTGTGAGAATACCACGTTCAACACCATCCGCCAATACACATTGACAATGACTCCACACAGTGTTTGTTGCATTTGGCGTACAGAGTTGACAAGCACTATAGAGAATAATGTATATTATTATTTGCGCCATTTAGTGATACAAATTATCCCTGTATTTTGTTGTTCTTCATCAAATTTATATAAAGGTTTGCTAACTTGTATTATTAAAACTCTCTAATGGCAAACATGTGGCGACCGTAGCGTTATGGGTTGTTGCGTCGACCACTACGCGCTTGAGCCTACGCAGTCCAGGTACAAACAAAACCACTTTTTACGGCCCCACCTACGTTACACCGCAGGTACCTTCCACTCGCGAGAGAACAATAGCACGCACAATACCAGTGGTTGCTGAGATGCTAGGCCTTTATGGGCTATATTATTATATTATAGGCAATTAACTAACATATTACATAACAAGGTATTGTGCGTGAAAATAATGCCAAGTATAATTTTAGCAATTCAAATTTCCTTCTGCATTGCATCTCAATTTCATTTATTTCCAGTTACACAGAGCTTAAACCACAAGAGTTCAAAAACCTTCAGATGTGCATCCGTAAAAGAAATCACAATCATTTGCGGAAAATGACACCGCATCACACCTTATTTTACTACTGACTCGCAACCACGACGGGCAAACTGCCTACAATTGGTTTATGCTCAGTTGTTTTTGTTATGGCATTGCTAGTGTCCAGCTGTTGCTTTTCCAATGAAATGGAAAACTGTGAGAAAGTCAGTAGAGAGTCTGCATTTAAGACAAAATAAGATCGAAAAGAAAATGGGCGTAAAGTAAGAGCTGCAGTCGATTATTATGTAATCGGGACAGAGGAAAAATGGTAATTGAATAGGAAAATATAGGTATAAATCATATATGTAAATACATAAACATGGAAGTGTTAAGATACACTTCGGAAATACATTGAGCGTTAAATGTTTTATGTAGATATATTGTCACCACTTTTTTAATTGTTGAGTTATGATCTTGGATCCAAAAGTTAAGTGAGAGTGGCTGTAGAATGACTGCTATTACAATAGTAATTATTAATTTATGAAGAGTAAAATTAATCTACTTAAAATAAGAACAGAAATTAAAGTATTGCTACATACGCTCCTAAGACTGTGTAAAATTCCAAAGTAAAATGGTAGTAACAAATCCTTGGAGGTTCGCCCTCCCGGCAAGCACGTGCGCACTCATCTGGAGCCGATAAAGCTGGATTTCTTCTCAATTCTGCTGTTGCACTGGAAAAGTAATCCAAATGTCTAAACGGTGACTTTGGGTTTGGATTTACTGCTATCGGAGGAGTTGCTCCAAAACGAACATTATTTAAGCTTTGCCTTGAATTCAGAGCACCGCCTGTACCTGGCGCATAAGCTGTCTTACTACCGCTCCCAAGGCTATTACTGGTTAATGGCCGTGGTATACTACTGCTTAATGAGGGATGAGTTTGCACTAGACCATGTGTCGCCGAAAAAAATGGCGAATCTAGGATTGATGATGTAGATGATGGTGATACGACATGAGATTGCCAGTATGAACCTGAAGAAGACTGATCTGGAATGAACAAAGAAAAATACATTTTGAATGGTTTCATAATAATAAAGATTTAAATTATTGTCTTCTTCGGCAAATTTCTAATTAATAATAAAAAATATGAATAAATAATATATACACTGATTTATTTTAAGAATAAATAAATAAATTTTTTCTAAGAATAAAAATAATATAGTCAGCGACAGTCTGATGTGAAGCTGACCTAGTTTCTACTGCACCCCCTTGTTTGTGTATTACACTGGAGCACTCACTGGAGCACAAAAACTGGTCCATTGTACTGCCAGGCAGCAACTTATATTTGCTGTAATTCTGGAACCGTGAATTGTAAACGTTGCTAGATTTTGAAGTTGAACCTGGCACTCCAGTGAAGGATAGATCAGTGGCGTTCGATTAAAGTTAGTCGTTCTTGGCTAAGTGAATGTAGGACATATATAGATCGCAATCCACTCTTAATCTTTGATTATGGTGTGTTGGGCACTAGTAATTTCTTACACTAAATGAGATCTCAATTATTCATTGAATTCTTAAATAAATCCATAATTTTCGTTATGTGATGAAAAACACTATTACATCAAATCATGCTTACATTGTATTATAGAATGTGGGTCGTGGGAAGACTGCTAGTCACTGCAATACTTGTGGGAAAATAAACTTACGGAATAGACATAGTGACTTTTGACCTTCTTTGTTAAACCTTTTTTAAACTTGGTGAGAGAATAACATCGATTATAATTTGAAGGCAGTCATACATGCATATACGTGTGTAAGTTTTATGACATCACATTAACATGTGGGATACCAACAACAGATTCCTTCGGTTTAACGTAAAAGTGTTCCACCTAATTTCACATGAGTTCTAAAAAGAAAACGCAAACACACTTTCAGTCTAATTGTTTTCATTGAATATATGAATTTATTCAATGAAAATAATCATAATGGCACAACGTGATTTGCGTGGGCATGCAATACGTATTCGCTTGAAAAATGTAGAAGTACATACGTTTTCAAAATCTTAACAATTATGTGATGAAAGTAAGTAAAAAGTAAAGAAGTATCTAATGAAAGTAATTTTTGAGATTTTGGTGTAGAGTAAAGTAACAAACTGATGAGTTATAAATGCGACGAACCGAATATTCTCATTCCTTAAGTTTATTTTATGAATACAACGTAATTGATAACGTTTTTATAGTATTATTCTCATGACGTTTCAGAAAAGATGACAAAATCTGATTGTATGTAAACTCACGTACCACAATAGGTTCACAAGATGAAAATAAACTGCGCTGTGAATGTTGCACATGTTGTGTTTTTTAATGTATTTTACTTTCATTTCGCAAAATAATATGTATACAATCTAAATTAAAAAAAAAAAATAAAAAAATGTAAAAAAAGCATTGAGGCGTTTAAAAAAAAACGCATTTTCCTTTCAAATGACGTGTACGGAATTTGTTCAGTACATACGTGAAAATAACGATATTTTTAAAGAATAATTAAAAGCCAAGAACAGTATGCGAACTTTTAAGTAATGTTTAGGACATAACATGTAATGAAACCAAACCAGTAGCAACTTTTAAAAGTTGCTCTCAATTGACCTTAAAAAAATCAAATTAACCTTAAGGCAAATGTTTAAACATGTGTCTGTTTTATTGGACTAACATTTTAGTAAAATCCGGTTCACGTGTATGTATATTCAGAGACATTAATGGTCATGTTTAATTGTTATAATAAAACAGCGAAATTGCTATTAGCGTATTTCCATCGATTTCTGTATTACACAACAGTATGTTATAATTATATCGGACACAACATGGCTATATCAGGAGAAAGTAGCAGATAAACCCTGTCAGAGCTGAAAGTATAGACACAGTATTATTTATTATCCTTGTGTTGCAATTATATCGAGCAAAATTAAATTTTTAATGTAAAAAAAAATATTTTGATTATCAGTCAGGCGAGCTAACTTTTGGATGTGGCTATTTATTCACTGATCCGATATTGCAATCATTCTTAAATGAAAAATGATTTAATATACTTCGAATTTTTTCGCAGAGCGCTTTGGAGACATTTATTGTTTAGTTTTGTTTTTTTTTTTCATAATCGTTACATAGACTCGTTACGGTCTCATTGCGATTTTACAATATAGTTTCAGATAGATTTAAGTTTGACGCACACAGTGCCGGCACATTTTTTATTAGTTCTAATTGGTTGTAGGTATTAGATCTAAATAGATGTGTATCTTATACGTATATGTGATATATACATATATAATTAGGTTAACATGATATTTTCTTCTCTACTTCTCTTAAAAAATGGAAAAAATAAACAATCAAGATATATTTTAAACTTTCTCGATGTGAATAAGTCACCAATGTATTATGCATTTTAAATGAACATCATCTGGGCGATTGACTCTTTAATGAAAATCAAGTTCACGTTCACGCATATCTAATTGCTTATGGGGAACTATAATATTTAGTGCTGTGAGTCAAGTTCAAATACTTGGTTTGATTATGTTAATTTTGAGGGAAGCTCTAAATTGAATCCTTATAGTACAAACAATTTTAATTGGCTTGCTCTTAACTTTCAGAATAGCGATGATCGTGACTAGTTTTTCAGAATTTGTAGTTGCATGAATTTTTTTGTAACCTGATTAAACGGTAAAAATGGGAAACTTTTTGATTGATTCGCAGTATCTAATCCCATTCGCAGTCAGAGAATAATTACCCCAAGAAACCAGCTTCAGATAAACAGACGAAATGTAATGCCGCTCCAATGCAGAAAATTGATTATGTAATAGTCTTTGGTTATAGACAGGCACTTATTGACAAACTTGATTTTATGTGGGTAATGAGTGCAACCATGCACCACATGGTTCAGTACGGCTTGCAGATGAGGAAACATGTTTATTCGCTAAATTTCAATCGGTTACTAAATGACATACACTCATTTGAAAGTTTTTCTTAGTCATGTCAGCTTTTGCTTTTCATCGTTCACTGATACTTTCCTATTTGACTGCAAAGAGCAATTATGTAAGTGACCCACTTACATGAACCACTGTTCCTGTCATTTCCAAATTAACCAATCATTTAAGTAATTAATTCGACTCTTGACGAATTTTGCAATCAACCCGCTGTCGAACTAGCAGTCAGGTATAATAAAACCAAAATTAGACCAATTCACTTTTAGTGTGTTGGCTTGGGCTGACCGATAACTAACCAAGATATTATATGAAAAGAATACCTACAGCATTGTAAACGCTTTATTTTGACAGTAAACAAATTATTGTTCTTCAAATAAACGTACGTAAATGGTTGTTCGTTATTCATGATTGTGGTATCAAATTTTGGATTGTGTTGGATTGTGTATCAAATTGGATTGTCTCCGACTCAATGTGTATATTTGTGTATTTTTACTTTATTAATTGTGTATATTTGAATACAAACTTAACTACTACCATACACCGGCGATCAGTAGATGTAGGTAAATGTTATGCAATCGCCTCTATCTCACGCAAGGAAAAATCCTCAGATGTAGCGAAAACCATAAATAACAAGATATAATTGACACCTGAAATAAAAAAAAGTGCATCTCATACTGTCTGGTAACTGCGATGACGGCAGACCTATGTCTATGTGGTAGATGAAAAAAAAACTCGGAATTCCAAAATACAACCTGTTCCAGTTAGATTGTGGTTTTGGTTTGAGAAAAAGTATTAATGTTTGCTTCGGAGACACTCCGTTGTGCAGAGAGTTGTGGTGGTAGTTTCATATGGACAGAGTGCCTCACATTTGAATATCTTTTATCATGCCGATTACTCTGATTCAATATAACAATATTTTTCTTCAACGGTCCTGGTAAGAATTTAGGTGTTAAAATTCATACTTGCAACTACATGTGTATAGTGTAGCTGTATCGGAAAGAATTGTCTGCCTTATAAAATATATTCAGTTCAAATGCATCATAAAAAGAAACTTGATTGACACATTCAGGTTACATGATTTTATGTATAGAATCGTGTACATATATGTATACAGTTCAACAGAAGTGTTTTATTTGACTTATAGCCAAATTAAATAAATGGTTAGCAACGACATAATTGGGTGTGCGCTGGTTTCTTTAATCAGCTATTTCTGCTTTAATTAATGTTATTTATCAGGCTTAGTTTATTGCTATCTCCACTCTTTAAGGTGGATTCTGGGCATAATGCTAATAATTCTATATTTATAATTCGTCTGGCTATATTGCTTTTTTGTATTTTCATAACGAAGGAAAGAAATCAACAAAATGATTAAAGGACTTATGTAGAGGCGTAAATGCAACATAGCTTTCCAAACCAGTAGTAAAATAGTTCAATAATTCTAGTAAATCAACATAAAAATAGTTAAAAATGCAAAAGTGTGAAATGAACCCCGCGCTTGTAAACCAGTTTATTCAGAGCGTGTTTAATGCATACACATAAATTCACTCGGAGGGTTTTTATTTTTGGCTTGTTATCTTATTCTGAGCTTTATTGGCATGTAGTGGCCCGATTGCATATGACTGCGATCCCACGGTGAGCTATATTCAACATAAAACCAAATTCACAAGATATATTTAATTAATTTTGATTTAAAATTGCCTTATTTTTTGCTTTAATTATATATTTTCATTTCTTTCTATACTTCATAATAACTGAATTAATTCAGTGATACATTTTATTATTGCTATTATAATTTGTAGCCCGTTAATATTACGAAAAAATGATAATGAATAAACTCTTAAATTTTTTAAAAGTTGCTTTACATTATTTATCTAACATATCCCGCTGGGTGATCTTCTGTTTCGTCTGTTGTCGTTTAGACACATGTCTTTAAACTTGTATGATTACGTTGAATTGTAATTTACAAAAACCACTCTATTAACACAGTTCTCAAAGCATGATTGTACATGTTTGTGAAGAATATAATCATAGACTGTGCTACGAAACCGGATCAAAGCAGTAGCTAGGGAGTTGTCAAAGCAAAACATGCAAAGAAGAAGAAAAACTATTGAAAGAGGTCACAACACTTAAGTTACTTTGCTCTATTTTGTAAATTTACTAACAATCAGACATGTTGGCTGTATGTTTACATGCACAACTTCAAAATTTCATTGGAGATGTGTGGTTTTGTTGTGATATGAAGTGTAAATGCATAATAATCTATAACACAGCATGTAAAGTGATTTCAGAAGGATTTTCCTATGTAGCACATTGCCTGTCCTCTTTACAGAGAAACTTAATTATAGAAGTCAGTCTAAAACATATGGAAAATATTATAAATGCTTACCGCAAGTGTTTGAGTAAATACTACTATTAGTTTGCCCATGAATTTTAGTAGCTAGTGATTTCAAGAATTTCGCAAAATAAGTAGTAGGTACTGTGTGAGAAATGAAAACCAATGCAATTGGAGCATATAGAGTAGGGATACTGACAAGAAAGGCAATTAAAATAAAAAAAAAAATCCGTTTTGCATAAATTTACTGCATGTGAATACGGAAAGTTTTGCGGTGTTTTAACGAATGCGCTAATCGTGTATCACACGCGATTCAGTAGTGTGAAGTAATTTACCAAGGAAGAATTTCGTAATAACGAAATCAGTTGTTCAACATGTGCACAAAAAAAAAAAAAAATACGAATCAATTAGGAGGAATTCGATCATGTATGTAGTTTTCTGGAATTGAAAAATCTAAACTGTGCTATTTTTTGTTTTCTTTTTACGATCATGTGTATATTTTTGCCATATCACATGGAGTGATTTGTTAAAGTAACCTTTAAATTTAATGATGCTTAAATTAATTTAAATTATTTGGTGTACTGAATTTCATTTGTTTCATAACATGTGAATGCTTATTAAGATGTCATTCAGTAGACAGAGGATGACAGCGCCAACTTGATTAATGTAACTATTTGAAGTCTCATTGTTATTCAAAAGATAATTTTGGGGGTAGCTCTGAACCTGTCAAATATTTGTGTTTGTGTATTTTTGAAGTATATTCCTGTTTTACAGGTTGATTGCGCACTTCGGATTGCCAGACAAGCCAGAAGCAAAATATTTGTTTCTAGGGGCGAGTTTAAGTAAGAAAGCAGATATTTATAATACATAAACACGTATCACTAAAGATAGATTTTTACTAAGTTTACTTGGATTGAGTTACCTCACATATCTTATACAGAAATTTGATACCTAATCGGATCTTTCCACTGAATCAGTTTAATTTTTGTTGTTAACAAAATTGAATGTACGTATAATCATAATTCGAGGGAAAAAAATTCAGAAAAACCCCAGTTAAGCAAGATATTAAAAAAAAAAAAAATAAAAATAATGAAAAAGTAACATATGTATATCAATAAGTAAATAGATATTATAATTAAACAAGCGAGTCAATATAAATTTTATATTGATATATTTAATCATCCAGAGATCGAATATGTAAAATCCTTCTAGAGAAAACTACAGGATTCAGCATAATTTTTAGAAGTCTATGTTGAGTTCCCTTTTTATTTGCTACATAACACACATATAGAATCATTGTTTGTAATATAACATAATGTAATATCATTTTGTTTTCAACTGATAGCAATGACTTTGTGTTATTAAAAACATATAAAAGTTTTGTACGGTGATACTTGTCTATAGCGGACAGCAGCGTGACCTTCACGATTGTCAGTAATGTAGGGGTGTCCGTTCTGAAGGGGTTTATCTTCATGCTGGAACCATGACGAACTGTCCGTAAAGAGAGGTGTATTATGATCGGGTGTCCGTAAAGATAAGTTTGACTGTACTGTAGATTAAGCAGTAGTTGTGAATCAAGTTGAATTCCTAAGCGTCTTATAAGATCTCCATTGAATCCTTTCATATTTTCGGCACTTTGTCCTTATTAAAATTTATTTTTCACTTGGTAAAAATGCTTAAAAGTATTTCTAGCCCATTGGAAAGATTCCTTTGAATAATGAGAAGAAATTCATGTCACGTAAATACAACAGTGTCATCCACATCTATCATCATCCGTATCTGATGTAAATACTTTGAACATGGCCTTTGGGAACAGTGTTAAAATATTTAATTTAAAATTATCCATTACATACACACTAAAAGAACGATTACTAATGAAACTTTCGATTACTGTACATAAAACAAACGGAAAATTAAAACGAATCATTTTGAAAACAAGACCATTATGCCACATAGAGTCAAAAGTTTTTGCAATATCAAGCTCAACCATGCCTGTGGATTTAATTTGAGAACGGTGTTCTTTGACATATTTTTGGGAGTTCTGGAAATCAAATTGGTCATTTGGAAAAATATTATGATCCCGAATAAGCTGCATCAGTTTTTCTTTTATTTCACAAAACAAACTCAATGAGTTTTTTTTTCTCAAAGACATTATACTAAAAGCCGAATTTAACTTTATATATTAGTGCTAACATAGTGTCTGTGTGCAAATAATTACATCTGGCTTAAATTTCCGTTTAGTATGGCTCTCTCACAACAGCTACTATAAATGTTACGCAAATGTTTTTAGGTTGTGAATATATTTTAGTCTCAAGTGCTTTTCTTTTCCATGCTCATGTCCTATAAGTTAGGGTTTTAAACGGTATTCACTCATAGAATTCAATTTTGGTGGATACGTAAATTTTTTAATGTGAATTAGCGAAGAATGTTATATAAATCTTTGCTTTAAACTGATATTCAAATTGTGGATTAGATATACTAGCAGCCATTGGCACAGGGAAATCAATGTATTCTTAAATACATATCTTTGGCGATTCTTTTTTTCCAGTTATCGATCCAGGAGTAATATATGTATTGGTATTGGTTAAGCAGTTGACTGAAATGTACTGATTTGAAGTCAACCTTTTGGTACACAAGGTGAATTCGTGACTTGTTTCTCTCCGACGTCTTTCGGTTGCCTACATAAAGTTTGTGCGAAATCGTTTGTGCGACCCAAAAAAGTGAATGTATTTTATTAACTGTGCATTGTAAGTGCTAAGCACTCCCTCAACGCCCAAGTGGGATCTGATTAACGTGTTATATTCCTGTATTTTGTCACAATAGGTATAATTTTAAATTGTATAAATATAAAATATATAAATATATAAATAATATATATAAATTATAAATTATACTATATTATTTAAGTCATTAATGAATAATTACGTATCATCCAACAGGCTATTTTTTCCTGATATTCAACATCGAACACAAAGTTGATGGTCATAATATTGCCAGTAAGATACAAAAGAGTTGGATAGCGAACTGTTCTTATCGCTTTATTTTTATTATGCATTATTCTGTGGATAATGGTTCAGTATCATGCGTTTTTGAGAATGGTTGAAAACAAAGCAGTCTTCTTTTCTTAGCAGTATTTTTCTGAATCGGAACAGATTTCAGGACAGTTGCAAGAAATAGGAACGTAAATTACTGACATATGTTGTATTGGATATGATAATATGGGTGGTGCTACAGCCAATAGGGGACTAGGGGCTAGCTTCCACAATATCATGTATTTATGCAGTTTTCACGATTGGAGAGTATCTACTGTGGCATGCCGACAGCAACACTGTCTTAGCAATTTCAATGACTCAATCTCAATCTCAGGGGATTATGAATATTTTTTTGTCGTATCGGACATCAAATCAGAAGCAAAACCACCACACTTCGGCGGATAAATTGGATATATTATATTGAATAAGCATTAGTTTTTTGGAATAAAGAGCAGTAATTATTTATGATCATGTACCATGCATGGTCATTCACCAGTGTATAACCAGTGTTTATATTATGTGCCGTTTAGGCATGCACCAAATTGTATACATAATGCTATTGCATAGGACATATAGATTGTATAATACCAACTTAAGCATTTGACATCAATCAAGCCATACTAGCGATATCCCAGATGATAGCGGCTCTCAAACAAAGTCTCTACATAATAGGGACTTTTTATACCACTTGCATGATTTGAACATGAGCGCACACTTAATGATCATGATTGTGCACGGCTGTTGTCGAAAAATGCCAAAAAAAAAAAAAAATAAATAAAACACGAAATGGAGCAGCCGGCTTCTTAGCAATAAAATTGATTTCAATCTCAACTTGGTAATTGTTTTACTTTCAGTCCTTTTTTGTGAAAATCTGTGTCACTTTCTGTAAGGAGCTTACATAATACTCGCTAACGGTGCTGACGTGAGTAGGTTTATATTTTGTTTCTGTGTCACTGTTTATGCCATTATACTCGATACTCAATTGCGATCGTAGATTGGGTCAGA
This sequence comes from Eristalis tenax, assembly GCA_905231855.2. Lineage (NCBI taxonomy): Eukaryota > Metazoa > Arthropoda > Insecta > Diptera > Syrphidae > Eristalis > Eristalis tenax. The sequence goes on from HG993127.1 coordinate 487,406, forward strand.
TTCGGTCAGACATTAAAAGAGTAACTCCGTTCTTCTCTACCTTGCTTGCAAATGTAGGTAGTTATATAATGGTATGTGTTGCTTTGAGGTGAAAGAAAGCGTGCACCTGAATGAGTTTTACGACTCAGTTATGTAGTTTCCGAATGAATATATTATATTAATTGGTACAGATTTAGTTTGATTCGCAATTGCACTAAAATAATCAGCGTACATGTGAAAATTACCTACAAAATTGTAATATGGAAAATGACTTCCGAATTACTTTGAATGTGTGTATTTTTTTTTATTACATTTCTATAATAACATTGCATTTTCCATCGCTGCCGCTGTCGTTGTCCGCAGATTCATTTTTTTTTTGTCATTTATTTTGGAATTATTGAAAACAGAAGATGATAAATATATAGATTTCACTCTTCAATTTAGCGCTGCAATCTGAAGATAAATCCAAAGAATCCCAGTTTTTGTCAATTTAATATGTATTAGGATAATATGTAGTGCATGATGGTGTCCCATGTATACCACTTCCTTTTAATTCAAGTAGATGTGAATTTAATTTTCGAAACTTTTGTTGTGAATTAACGAACACCGAACACAGCTGGCAAAATTGATATTACTTTTGGGAAAAAGAAAAAAATGTAATGACTTCTTTATTTGATTTAGATTTCTCTATTTGGGTTTTTTTCGTTTTTCCAACTAATGCCTTTAAGGTTTTTTTGGGACTTATTCCCTTCTTCCAACTGGTGATTAAATTGCTTTTTGTTCATGTTTTTAACCGTATCAGCATGTGATTGCTCAGTTCGTTTAATCCCTCAATGATGAATTACATTTTTTACAAATATTGATTAGTTTAGTACTTGCAACTAGTGAATAGATGTGAGCAAATTTGCTCCTGTGAACTTCTCTCCCATTAATTGTTCAAGACTCTAAAAGACAGAAAATCCTCTCATACAAGAATTATAAAAAATTACACCGCATTGTTAAAATTGGCGCTAAGCGCCTGCCAAGAATAATAAGAGTAGAAAAATCGCAGAAAGTGAATACGCACTCTTCAATTCCTGGAGAAATATATTGTTTGATGTGTGTACTTTGTTACATGTTTCCATAAAATGTCCATCAAGTTTTACTTACGTTCTTTCTCGTGCTATTGGAAATCTGTACATATTTGTAACAAACGTTTCAAGTTTGCTATCTCACTCACAATTAGCTCTGCTGAAACAAAACCTGGAGAAACATGCATAGATACTATTCCGATCTCAAACGCCCTGACTGAATAAATATATATCGAAATAAAAATACTGAAATAAATATATCGCAGAGATTTAAATATACTATTCAGAGATAGCACCATGAACTTCGGCCTCATATCAAAAAAGGGGATGTTGATTCAGCTGTGAAAAGATTTTCGGACTATACCTCTGCTTTTGCTAACAATAATGTTACTATGCTATTGTTAGACTCCCCACTCTTATTTTAGAACTAATTGGAATTAGAAACATTCACAGAAGGAACTGGCAAAGGTACAGTCAAATAGCTTTTCGTAATACAGTTGCTCACCTCAAAATACAAGTAATTAGCTACAAAATACAAAAGCATCGCAAAACGAAGTGGAATTTTAAACTTAGTTCACTTGATAAAGTTTCCAAACCTTTCAGGAGCATAGCTAAGTTGTCGTTATTGTAAAAAATAGGCACAATGACATTTGTTGTCTAAAGAGGGGTGTAAATACATATTTTTACTTTGTCTCTCAGCCCACTCAGGACAGTAAGTACAATTTGCTAGAACGCATTAAAAAAAAAAATACTTTAATTAATTAATTAAAATTATTAATTTATTAACAAATTATTTTTTTGTCAAGTCGTAATATTACTTTGAAGCCTTCTGTTCATAGATGTTTAACATCGCGCAGGCATTTCTTCTTTCAAGCTGTTCACCTTTGGAACCATCTGCACAGGTACGGTCCAAGACCGAGTACAGACAATTCAATTCAATCTGTCCAACTTGAACTGAAATAATTCCCTAAATCCAATTTTAATTTGGTTGCATCTAAATTTAGATTTAATATTGTAGAATTAAGCTCCACATATATAAGTTCAACTACTAATATTTTCAAATGAAAATGTGTGTATGCTACGTTAAATTACCTAATGTTAAATTTTAAGCCCTGTACAGCCTTCTTAATGTACAGCCACAATATATAAGTAATAAATGAAAACATTATATGAAATGTATACTAGTCTCCGTTATCGAGGTATATCCATATTAACAATTAGCTTTAGACAAAATCATGGTCATGGTCAAGCCAATCGTGCAGAAAAATCCAAAGGGCTCATATGTAAAAGGGGGAAGTTCAATTTTTCTCCATTTTATCGGAAGTATATCACAAAAAAATCTTTTCCAAATCTGTATTTCAAGCAATGCGTTTGAATTAATGGGAAAACTGTTCTAACTGTCACATTAGAAATTGCAAATATCACAAAACAAAGTCTTATAAGTGTTGCTCGGCATGACTCTATGATAAAGCAAATGTTCAATTAATCTTTAAAAAACACAAACTCACTGAATCTCTTGTCTCTATGTGCTACATCCCCGAAATCCTCTTATAAATAAAGTATTTACTTAATGTTGCGTTTATTTTTGCAATATATGCCCCTAAATATATTTGAAATATCATATATTATTACTAATATTTATATTTAAATACATATGTCTATATTTTGTCCCCTTTGTATGAGGTCTTTCTTTCTCGTAGTGTCCTCAATATATGTGCACCAAGTCACAAAGGTTTACAAACGATTTCAAATGATTATGTTTTTTATTGTTTCTTTTAATTTATTTTTCTTAGTGAGGATGCGCAAGCAAATGAAACAATTTAGGGCGTTAATAAATATAACAATACAAGAAAAATGTCGCTTTTCAAAATGGTTCACTTTTCCGTCAAGAAAATAATCAAAAAATTCCATATATAACTCTTAAGAATACCCTTTAAGTATGTTCAAACACCCTTTACCTGGAGTATGATTGTATGTCAATCATATCACTGTGCAAATAATGTAATTTGAAACGAAATAAATATATCTATCTATCTAATCTTTTGTCACAGTGTCATGGGAGGCAGATCGTAAGAAAAAGTTCATTCATCCATAACAAAAACAGGTATTGCAATATAAACGTTAACAGCTTACACGCATGACGTGTCAATGTAGGCAATATGTCTACGCTCAAAATTAAACTTCGCTTTTGATGATTGAGAGGCTTGAACCATTCTAGTTACTGTCTAGTTTCTTTGTACATGCAATCGAACTTGTTTGTGGATAGTCCGCGAAAGATATTCCATGAGCTAGTTGCCTAGTGATTAGAAAGCCATTTCCAGCCGACAGCAAAAACCGTTGAACCTGACATAAAAGAAAGTCTAAAGCCGATGTGCGCAGCAGTTTCGTATGAGCATATAATTTTCTTCAGCTGCTAAAATGTCAGAGAAAATGAATTAAATGTTTCATGCAAATTACAATACAAATATGATAAAATTAAATCACCAACATGTTAAAGTTATTATACAAAGAGCACTTCAATTATTGAAGTCGCATGGACATTTACCGGATCAGACAAAATATTTCTTCTAGACAGATTGCTCTCAAAGAAAAATAGTGTTTCTACTTGCATACATATCACATTCTACAACAAAATTTATAATGTCAGCTAGCTTTAAATGTGTATTCGTCCTTCAGTAATGTTAAGCAACATCTAGTTTTTTTTTCAAAAGTCCAGTGAAACATATCGTGATTGCAATGAACTTCTAAAAGTAACCAAACAACTTTTCCAGGTGTTTTCTTTCTTTGACATTTTGGTTGAGGAAAACAACAATGACGCGAAAAAAAACTAGTGAGGTGTGGATGTACTCATCGTGTTTCCAGAAGATGGTGCGGAAAGCTATTATTTTCTATGCCACCAACCGGAAAAAATAGTATGCTCGACAATCTTACTGAAGTGCTATGGTCCATGACACATACCAGTAAGCAATGTGGTTCGATTTTTGAAGTTTGTAAAACAGCTGTACGCACAACACGAATGACTGTCGAAGAAGACATAAAACACGAATACTATTTTATGAGAAAAAGAAAAAGTTTACGGAAATGCTTACTTTACGTACCATATTCCATAAATATAGCATGTTTACATTATTCGTATATTTGGGCGATTGACTTTATGTGGTTCGTATTCGTATTTTAAAACACCAAAAGTCTTAATTCATCGCAAATGCAATATCCCTGAAGTCATCTCTCATTTTCGATGAGGCTTCCAACATTTGAATTTCCTATACTCGATGCGCGCTTCTAGAATTTCGAAAGCGAACGTAAGACAGAAACAATAGATCCGCGAGAACCACTATAGTACACCGCGACTGAAATTCGAGATGTCACGGTGTATTTTTCACGTTAAAGTTGCTTGAATTACACGCATCAATTGAAAAGGTGTCACCGTTCTTGCAAAATAATCACTGGTAGAAGAAGTCACACGAGTACTGAGATTTTAGTTTTCTTTGCGATTCAAAAGTCTTCTCAAGGCTGAATAAACCACAAAAAGTAATCTAGTTAGACACAATGCATTTACAATTAATTTTTGCTTTGGACCATATGCTTTGATTAGTTAATTTTGTTATGTGTTTGTTTTTTTTTTTTGGTTGCCACCGATTTTTGGTATGCAATGCACTGCATTTTAAGTAAATGGAAGACCGCTGGCCAACTTTGAAAAATATACTGATTCTGCTTTATGGATAGTGAATCATATCCGCATATGATTTGCAAATAAAAAGATCGGTCAGCTGATCAGTAATTTAAATTCTACTTTATGGTTATAGTATCTTATTCTGGTATTTTTTGAGTGTTTTTTTGAAAAACTTCCGTAAAATACCACACTGCACGTATAATCGAGCATTTAAGTTCTCAGTCTAAGAGAGGCAACCATTTCTAACTCTATATTTAACTGTCAAATTCTAATGCTCTTCATATTTATAAACATAGTCAATACATATATGTTATAACAGTATTAGGTTCATTCCCAAATTTAATACTTATGTGGTTCATAAAACTCAACAATAATAAAACTTCTTTTTTATTATTGTCTGTTTAATGATTAAAACCTGTTTATAACCCTACAGCTTTTATTTCGATTTAATGATACAATTTATGAAACATTTCTCCAGATAAAATTTGAGATAGATTGGTCAATATGAATAATATAATACATTGTATATTGTTAATTTTGATAAACACTATTCTATGATACAAATATCTATTTATTGTATCTTTGCCTTAGCACTGCGATTCTAAATGCATAAGTTCAGACTACAAAAAACCTGTCTTTCAAACGTTATAATATGTCTACAGGTGTAGGAAAAGAAAAGTATACGTATACTTAACTCACACTAAACTAGAGCAATGCAACGTGAGGCTGTTGAGTCAATAATCTTATAACGAGTTCTTAAACATACTCTCTTAACTGTGTTCTGATTTTGTTTTCAATAAAACTATTTAAATGATTCTCTTAGGAAAATATATAAAAGTAGGTTATTGGGATATTCGAGATATGCAACAACTGCACTTGTCACGTGTAACATATTTATATGAAAATACTTTTGCAAGGCTGATGTTAGGACGTAGAATCAAATTAATTTTTTCATCAGCAATAATGTATATAAACTAAGATGCTTAAAAAATAATTAAACAATGACAAATTTGTTAATAAGTTCTGTAGTTTTATTTCAGCTTATTGATACATTCACAGGATATGTACATACACAAGATATATATATATATACAAATTATAAATTTTGTAAGCAAAATAACTTGTCTATCAGGATTTTTCAAATTGATCTGCCGGCTTGAATATCCGATGTCTATCGCTGCATAGTAACAAATTTTTTTAGTAGTTCAAATTGCATTATTTAATTTATTCTATCCAAAATTTATATTCTTACTTTACATTTATTTCTAGAAAATTAAATTATCTTTTTTTTCGAATAAGTTAACATGCTATCAAATAAGTCCAAATAACCCAAATGACGTTGCTTTAACATACTTGTGTATCGAAATTTGTAAAAGCATTTTAAATCAGTCTTTTCTAATATTTTCACTTAAATAGTAAATACCTACTAGGATTTGTATTCATCAATGAAGACGAATACAAAGTTGTCTTTCCAATTTTCTTCCAATTTGCTTTGAAGTTGTTTAATATTCCGTTGTTTGGACTGATAGTTTAAAAAATAATTTGCAACTTCAACAACGATGTGCATACAAAAAAACATTAATTTTTTTATTCACATAATAAAGTAAAACTATGTGTTGTGTTTTACTTCTGTAGTACCTCCGAATAAATATTCAACAATATTTGTGAATAGTCAAGTAACAGAGGTAATGTTCAGTCTGAACTATACAAATGAATACACAAACTACATCAAGTTATTTGATACTGTCGGGATTAATAAACATTAGTCAATTAAAACGCAATGTAATGTAATCGAATTAAGAAGTAATGTTTGTTTCTATAATAACTTGACTGGGAATCACTGTTATCTTCATTATTCCTATAACATATCATATTTCAATCACTATTTCTTCAATTTGAGATTGACATGGTACATGTATAAAAGAAGAAACTAAAAAGTATATATTTCTAATAAAACATAAAATACATGTACAAAATAATATTACCTTTAGGCCTTGTTTGCGATCCAACTCGCACTGCATTTACTAAATGTTGTATATCCATTAAAATTAAAAATATGGCCAGCGAAAGGGGAAATATGCTCAATCCACTGTACAATTTCCACTTCACAAACATGATGCAATAACTGTTGTTTTTGCGCTTCAGTAATAGATATCCTGTCTTGTCTTATTGGTTTCTTTTTAATTTTAATAATATCACTCTACGGTTTTTGACTTATGAAAATTCATAATCCATATTAAATTTTATTTCCTATTATTTCTAATTCATACCGCTTTGATCACAAACAAATACATATGTTATGTATACTGAATATTTTTCTTGAGATATAAACCAAAGGTTACTTTAAGCAAGCAATATCAATTGAAAGTGTAACGAATGTTCAATGAAAGGTTTGAAGTTTCCTCGCACAGAGGACACAACAAAATGAAGTAACCAATGAGTCAGTTTTAAGCGAAATAATAAATTCGCGATCCGCGATTCAACACCAACTGAAGTCAATTTCAATAACGAATGCTTATTTAAAACCTTCTGAGTGAAGTTAGAAAAGACGACTGCAGATATTCCAGCTTCGAACTGCAGCAATCGTAGTTGTTGTAACAGCATACAAGAATTTGAAGATCACTCTTAGGCTTTTACTCTGCCATCGGTTACCAATACCATGAACTGAAGTTAGTCGTGAGTTTTTCTTGTGCCATGGATTTTTTCTTTATGTTTTAGCTTTTGTATGGTTTTTTGTGTAGACACATATGTCTCTCTTTACGAGACCGCACAGTATCGCTTGGCTATGTGTTTACAATATCTGCTTTATGGGCTAAAAGGAATGGTTGGTTTGGTAGTCAATCCAGTTGGTTGTTGAAAAAGCTTTTAAGTACTTTAGTTGTGAGAGTGCGAGAGGAAGAGTTGCTTTAGAGCGAAGGTAACAGTCAACGAATTCCGTTATACCGTACGGTATTAAATTTAAGAGCATTCTACAGGTGCACAGCACTCTACGCGGGGAGTAATGTCAACATAATGGGAGTGCTCGTATTTTTGGGAAAGTAAAATACTTTTATGTAACTGAAATAGGAATTTTCAATTGACTATTTCTACTCATTATATTTGTATTTATAATTGTATACAACATAACCATACATTTGTAATTGGCAAGGTGTTATGGTACAATTTAGAGTGGAATCGCTCAAAAGAGCTAATGCTTAAGAGGGAGTGATCCAGACATCAACTCTCTGTAAATCGAGATCGAAAGTAATATCATTATTCTGGTGGGAATTTATATGCATATGTTTTTTTGCCCTAGTTCTGCGAGTCGCAACGGTGGTGTAACTCGCTATGAACGATTTTGCTTGTTCTGTTTTAATTCGGTATGAAATAAGAACGTATTATTTATGAATGCGTGGAGGAGTAATGTGAGAATTTTATTCAATGCAACAATGTTTACACTAGATTTGTCGGATATAACTTATATACGTTTCATAAGTTAATTATTGATTGATAGACTGTTATAAAAAAAGAAAATATCGTAGTTATTGAATTTTACACATACATTTATGTGTAAACTCTATTTCTGCTGAGTATTACGACGACGTACTACAAATGCGTTAACGTCACATTCTCTGATAGCAATATTGTAGTAACTATTTATCCTCTTCCTAGGTAGTTAAGTCATTGACTTACTCATTTATATTGATGTTATTTTGGTCTTAGGCAGATACCTAGAGTTTCTAGGTTGTCAAATATAAATTATATATTGTGCATTAAAAAGATAGTCATGAATTCAGTGTATATACTTGTCATATCTTATATTGCATCGAATTTAAGCTGGATGCAAATGTGTATTACACAAATAATTTATTAGTTTGTATGTTACTTTCATAATACATTTCCATTCATAAGTTTTATAAGCATTAATCTCTCATTCTAACAAACCACGTAACAATGCATTCATCGTTTTATGGTACATATTGAGATCTCGTTGACGTAACGTCTCACTATATATTGCATTGTTTATGAAGCTTTCATCAGCCACAAATATATTTGTATGAATGACAATATATTTTTTGAATACTTAGGTTTTCTGGCATTTAGTAGAGGGAACCGGTAGTCGTTTCGTATGATTAATAAGTATACATATATACACGTTAATTTTGTTTTCTTTGACACTGTATGCATATGTTTAAGTAAAACGTCTCTTTTATTTGCAGATTGGTACCACTGACATAACACATACGAAAATACTAAATTAGGAAAGCATTTGTCTTGATACTTTTACGCGAATATCAAAATATGACTGGCGCTGTAATAAATTCTCTTACCTGTCAATATTTAGATCGATGTCTATTGTATTTTGCCTCCATTTAAAACGATTGCGGATGCTGTATAGTTTATGGGTGGAAATGTGTTGGTAATTACATATGATCAATAAATTATCTAATCTACCTGTATATGCGAGTATATTTTAGGCTAGGACGACACACTGGGTAATGGGATTTTAATTGGTAACACTATCGTCGGAACTGATTATGTCAATTTAATCAAACGGGATGTTAATAGTTCCTTATTTATAAACATGCTATTTCTTGTTGGCTTAAAATCTTGTTCGCTTTCTGACTGATTTGCTTTCGACTGCTGCCGATATGTTTTACTGCTTTGTGGAATGTAAATAATGATAATACCCAAAAGGGGAATTTTTGAGTGTGCCAGTCAAAATGTCTCCATTACTCAACGTAAGTGTTTAAAACAAACAGTGAGTTGAGAATATTTTAAAAGGTTGGAATTTCAATTAAAGTATGGTAACGCTTCGTTAAATATGTATTCGAATGAACTGTACCAGTTATGTACAATCATGTTGCGGCATGTTAATTTACGAAGTTAAGTTCTTTACGATTTCTCCAGGCAAAAAACTTATTTATATTGTGTTAATTTAAAGACTGTAGAGGTTATCTTTGTTTGATATAACGTGGTAATATATGGTATATTTCTTTCCATAAGACGAACAACATCAATTAATGTTGATTTAAAGAAAGAGTAAAGTAGCAGATATTTGTTAAAATAATTAAATAACTTTTATGGAAGAGATAATCGTTTTGTGTAAATACACTTCAGCACCTCAAATACATTACGCTTACTAAAAATGTGCCTACGCCACACTATGCAGGAGTAAAAATGGGTGTTCAGAGTTGCGCGCCATTCATTACAAAAGACATACGTATAAATTACATCACCCATGATTGAAATCGGCTAAGAGTACAATGCAAAACATACAAATTTCGTCGGTGCCTCCTTGAAGGTTTGCGTAGAAATTGAAATAAGTTCACACGTTTGCTATAAGATTACCTCTTTTATCTTATATTGAACCGAAGTGGGAAACACAACCACATTTTGTACAAGCTAGTTAAATTATTTAATGGTCTCTGATTGGCCATAAAATTGGAGACGATCAGTGCATTGCAGATGAAAACGTTGAGTTATGTGTACTGTCGTATTGTTTCGCACCGGTTTGCCCAATGAATCTTTTAAAGTATTATAATTCACAGAGTCGGTAAGATGGGAATTTAATTGTCTCTAAATCTGAAAGTGATGAGCTAAACTGCTCGGAAACACTCTCAGCGTACTGATTTCCCCTAGAGTATTTTTTTTGTTGAAATTTTGCGATAAACTGAGCGAATTAGGTGAGGTTATGGTTGTCATTGCGCAAGTTTCTTGATTTGAATCGGCGCTTTGAATTGAATCAGTAAAATGTACTACCACTAAATTTAAAAAGAGAATGGCTTCGAATGAATGAAATTCTGCATGGATACAGATGTAACACTTTGAAGGGTGCCACTGCATAGAGGTGAGGGTATTTCACTTTAGTTTACATTTTGAAATGTGGTTATCTGCGATAATCCTTGAACAACGCATGCACATGTTTGTAGCCATAATGTTGAAACTGAGAAAAATTAACTTAAAATTATATACACGTTTCTATATATTCTTTGGGCCATTATCATTTTTGTTAATGAAAAGTATTATATATTGTGAACTTAAATACACATTACATATCTGAATATATTTTATATGCAAGAGACAGACAGCTGAGGAATTGCTAGGTGAGCGCCAAACTCATTTATAGAAGCTATTTTTTATATTATTAAAGCTATATATTTATATATAATAAATTGAACATGAACTAGTGTTGTCAACGCATAATATTCCGAATGATTATGGTATTATTGTTCTTCAGGATTTACTTTGCCATTTTAATTAAGACTTAGCACCAAAATGATTTCAATTTGTCTTTGGTGGTACCTCACACTTTCCACTGAGGCTCGTCGACAAAAGTTTTCCAATAATGGTTAATAAAAATATATAATGGGTATATATGGGTGACGCTACAGCCCCTAGAGAGCCTAGCTTCTCAACAACTACTTGTGTTGTGCGTGCTATTGTCCTTTTATGAGTTTAAGGGGCCTTCAGACTCCTAACGGCCAATTTTGAGAAGTTGTTCGAGACAGATATACTCTCTGAGAATTGTGACTCGAAGGAGATGGGGCCGTGAAAGTTATTTTGATCGTATGGGAATTGAACCTATGTAACGTAGATTTAGCTGCGTACGTGACGAAGCACAAACCCACATCGCCACGGACTGATAAATATGTTTGTTCTCTTATCATGGGAAGCAGCACTTACTATCTATTACCTTCTGTTTTTCAAATATCATTTGAAAAAAAATAAAATGAAATGCACATCAAGTTAAGGAATTATGCCCCACTTAAAACTGAAGCGAGGAATGAATCACGAATTCCAAAAAAATAATGTATTATACTTATAGGTATCGTTCACATTGTTGAAGTAATGCTTGTAAACTTGAGACACACCCTAGTTATTAGTGTTCCCTTTCAAGATTCACAAAGCATTTTCAACAAAAGTTATTTGCTCCTATTGCCTTGTCTTATATTGTATACCCGAGGCTATGATTTAATTTATTTACCTGAGCGCTCAATGTCAAATTGCATTTGACTTAACTATTAAATAACATTGATTATAAGGAGAAAATTGACATTAGTTCATAATTCATCTTAAAAGTTATTGCAGCGTTATGCAAAAATATTTAGCTGGTAAGTAACGAAGACAATATACACCATTGCGTTCAGATGATACAGTTTGCGTAAAATGTAAACCTCTGTTTCTTGGCTTGCAACCCAAGTGCAATCATGACAAGCATACGTTCAGATGTAGAAAGCATGCTTTCTGCTTTATTTTGGAATGTTTATGATTTTAAATCATCTCTGTTCAAGGACAGGGTTCACATTCTTTTTATAAAGATTTACCATTGCTTGCGTAACCGAAACCACAGTTACACGCATATCATACAAAATAAATATTTTGTTTAATTGATCTTTTGATTGGGGTTCAGGTGTACCAAGGCTGATAATTCCCTTTCCCTAGCTATACATAAAATACTCAGTAGGTATACCACAAGAGGAGAGTACCAAAATTTGGTAACAACCAGCGAAAGCGTTTTTTTTTTTTTTCTTTTATTTTTTGTTACAGTGAAATTCGATCCAGTTTCTGGTTTTTGGTGCAACAGTGTTATGCAAACAGGGGTCTCTAGTGGTAAGAGTTTCATTGCTTTTCTGAAAGGACTTTGATGAAATCTGACATCTTATGTACCTACGCATTCTCAAACTTTCCCCAATACTTTTCAGTAAGTAAAACAAAATATTAAATGTATGTGTTGTTTTAATCCAGTTGCTTACCCACATTATTCAATACATTCACATAATACATAAACGTTTTATCGTCTTATGCCAAACGAAACAATTTTACTTGGCCGTGACAATGCACAATCCGCCAATTCGAATAATTCAGTCAATGTCAGCGAAATCATCTCTCTAAAACATCTGTCTATACATTATATATAAGTGTGGTATATTTACTGACCTAATGAACGGTTATTGTTGATGGATATTCACTTGTGAACATATCAAATTAAAATTGAAGAAGTTCATTGTCAAGGTTTTTTATTCGCTTTATTTTCAGTTCGCAAAATATTACTTATTGTGAGACATGTACTTGTGCGTTTGATGATGTGTACACGAGATTTTAATTTCTTTTTAACAATCTCAACTTCTATGAATGGGTTGCACTGTTGCGTTAATTGACTTCTAGACGAAAGTGACAAGTACAAATTTCTCTTCGTCGAACGTATTTTAAAAATAGTTGTTTTGTGAGTGGCATTATTGCAAATAACGTTTATAATAGAAAACACGATTTTTTTTTTAGTTTTGGGAACGTGAAATTTTGAAGCGAAGTGAAAATTTTTGTACATGCAGACAAAAAGTATTTTGGCATACATACAATTATCTGATTCACAAAGAAAATATAATATATATCGTTGGCCTTATCAACCGTAATCTCAATTTCTTGCTCAGATGAGCATTTTAGTAAGGTGTTCATATTTGATCTGAGATCCATTGAGAGTACCCCAGCTTTCTCAAAACTTAATTCATCTGCCGTTACTGAAGACGTAAACATTGATTGCAACTACTAATATCTATTCCTGTGGCTACACACAGGCATTCAATCGAAATTCAAATGCGTAACACTTAAGTTAGACCGAATTAACGATTGTAAATCATATTATGTTCGAATTTAAGTTATCAAATTTATTCTGATTTAATCCACTTGAAAGTTCACATTAAAAATGAAAGGGTTTTGCTGTATAAAACCAGTGTTATTTATTTTGAACATATGATATCCGAATTCGAACTATACACTGGACTTACTTTTTTGATCTAATCTAAATTTAAAGATTAAGATTGAACCGACAACGTTATGTAAGTTTTGAACCAATGTTAACAATCTTTGTATTGATCTTATTTCATTTCGAAAGTCAGACTCACTTCAAATAAGCAAATTACATACATAATTTACAAAGCTGCAAATAATGATGAAAAACGAATGTCATCTAAAATAGACAAGTAACTATGGGAAAAAACGAATTTTCTGTTAATCGAAATGTAGTTGAAATTCTCACCTGTCTCCCAAGCTACAGAGCTCACATATTTGTGCAATTGCTTTTGAATTAGCCAATTAATATCAAGATATACATAAGGTTGATATCGGGTTTCCTGTCTTACTGGTGGAATTTGGTGCAGACAAGGTCAAAATCTCCAAAATTGCCTTTGGGGGCTATATAGTATATTTCTGTACGTTTCTCAAAACCGAGATAGTTAAAAGTAAAGAAACTCAGTGTTGGAATTCTCAACGCAATTAGCTGATTGCCTTTTAAACGGCATTCCGCTTTGTTAGCTTCCAACATGCACTTCGAAGGCTAACGAGGTGACGTTGGCGCAAATGGAGGCACGATCTTACACATTATAAAACAGACAGAAAATGAATAAAAGAAATCATCCAAATGGACAGAAACGCGAAAATTCCATTTTTTGATAAATCATGCGAAATAATTACTTGAGTGTTGCATTCGGATGTGAGATAAACTAATGTCAGTGGTCAAGCCAACGCAAATAACCCAATGTAAAATGATCTCGTCACTATTTAATAAAATATCTCGGTCGATAATCAGAACGCATTTCGGTGCGAACAAAGTCTCATGAGAAGTCTAAATCGTGACCATTGAGCTTGTATGTTCACATGCTTTAATATTCAGTTAATTGGCCGCATAAGTGCCATTATGTTATACTTTTCTCATAGGTTACTGAACTTGTACATTCTAAATAATATTTACAAGTTTTTTTGATTTATTGGATGATATGAGCTAAAATAGTATGTGACATGTTCATAAATTCTTGTTAGGTAAGACAATCAATAAATCTGAGACGTAGGCATATGGATTTTTTTTTGTAAAAGTTGATTTATCATGACAACTTTTTTATATTAATTTTCTCCTTAGTGCGACTTAAGTAATCTACCAAAACCGCCGATAGTAGTCTTCAGTATCGGTTATTGTAGATCGGTCAACATGGGATAAAAGCGTCATATATCTACAACTTTACCGCTTTCTGTTCAACTTAATTTATCCAAATCAACAATCACTCTTGTTTGTTTTTAAATAAATTTGCCGGTGATAGAATGCTCCCACTTTCTTCTTGCTCAATAAGACATTTGATCATTTGTATTTTCGTTGATTCACTATTCAAGAGTGTATTTACTACTCCACTATTTCTCATTTAAATACTTTTTCTCGTGTTTTATCTCCGCTAACAATACTGCCGAACTTTCATTTTTACACAAAAAATTAGAATCTTACATAATGCATGTGAATACTTTATGTATTTAAAGATTGACGTGATTTAATCCTTTTTCTTCTATACGACCCGCAGTCTTCTTCGCTATACATTAATAACGATAATCATAAATCTTTCTACTCGATTTTATGAACCATAAGATGACTAAGGAGATTTATATGAGCAGTGAAGTCAACTGTTACACTTTTTCTCAATAAAGCGAAAGTGCTGTATACATCTCATTCAAATTTCATTCATTTTTCTTTATTGTGAAGGTAAAAATTCAATATAATTACTGAAAAAAGGTGTGGGTTCAATGTATTGTAAGAAAGACAAAAAAAAAAAGGTGATCGAAAAGATATATTTTTATTTCTTTGCACGAGTTCTTTTTATTAAAGTACAATTATCTATTCACTGTAGTAATAATGATTGTGTAAGACTTTCAAATACGGATATTAAAAATGTTTTTATGCGTGTGTAAATATAGGTTATACTTGACGAAAGTAACTCATATTTATATGGAGTATTGACGGCAATGTAATGAAATGGCTTTTGTTTCTACCCGTAATTTTATGTTTGGCTTTTGTTTCTACCCGTAATTTTATGTTTGAAAAATTATGTCCCTGTTCCAGTAGTAAAGTACCAAAGCGTAGTTAAAATCTATAGTGTGTCTTAAAGTTCGATGTATACCGCGATAAAATAATTGTATATGACTGCAACGATCACATCTGTTTGCCTATACAAATTTTTAAACATAATTCCATGGTAGATTAACTAGATTTAATGGGATATCAATGTGTATGATGAATTCCAGAGTAATGTTACATTATGATTTTAGATTAGACAGATAACAATTAACATACACGCATGTATACTTAGAACTATTTAACGATCATTAATTTTATTAAGTATATCGGTAGCAAACGTCTTATCTGTTTTACTCTGTTTGCATCACTCTTACTATGCGTGAAAATTGCACTCACGGACTGTATGGTATGTGCATACATATAAAATTTAGATGGTATAATACAGATTTTTTCCATATAATTTGTTGACTTATTGCAAATATGCTACATACGTGATACCCAAGAATTTTCACATGACGTTGAATCAATTTATTTCCGTGATAATATTGAAAGTTAGGTAGATAATTGCATTTATTATATGTCTTTAAGTACAAAAAATAAAATCTAAAATACAATAAAAATGTTATTATTATTATTACATTATTTAAATTTAATAAAAATATAGATGGATGCCATTCCAATGGACTCATGCAACAGAAATAAAGTTTTCGACTAGTTTTCGTGAGAATGTGTATGTTTGAAATGTGAAGGTTTTTTATAAATAAACCATTCTTTATTCTTTATGTATGTTATTTCCACTAAATCGTATATTTCCCCCTTATTTTGTTTTCTCACGACGGCCACCTCCGTTCACTCACAGCAAACACCTGAACTACAGATGTCTTGACTTAAAGATATCTGACTCAGCTTTTTTATTATAAAAAACAGTTCCAAGCGTCATACTGTACATTCATGTTAGCAACGCCTTCTTTGACAATTCTTTTCCATGGCAGTATTCACATTCCCATACTCTTCGAGTATGGTAAGGTGTGTCCTTCCATATTTACCTTTCATTTGCATAATCTGTAGTTGTATCTCATACTCATTGATGTGATCTTGAAAGTACTATAATTTCAGGGAATGTGATCTTTGGTAATGAAATTGAAATTTAATTTATTAAATTTTTTAAAAGTTCATATAAATGTACGCATTCTATTTATTATGACGGTATACATAGTATTTGTACTAGAAACCTGTTGCTTATGTCAAATCATATTTTTCCTAATTAAAGTGCAAGTTTTTCTCAGAAAAGCCCACATAAGAGAATACCAATTAAATTTTATTCATTCCAGCCACAGTTTCCATCAAGCAAACTACTGGAAGTTTGTAGTTTTTTAGAAGAACTTAATTAATGTGTCGAAGTCTCAGACTATGCTTACTAAATGACATGTGTGTACTGCTGTGGCATAATTGCAGTCGTGTTTGTGTTGCAATATCTTTTTTACATGTCCAGTTTTAACAGGAAATTGTGGTTACGTACTGTGGTGATTAAAACTTCACAACGACAAATCTCATATGTGAAATAGTTTATTCAGATGACACAAGATCGTGGGTCGCTATCCTATATATTGTATATACACAGTGACTTCCTTAGAATTGATTAATGTGGATAATACGATAATAGCCCTGTTGTTTCAAGAACACATTCCGAAAGTATCCACAATACTGTACACATTTATATCACTGTATACAAGCGCATAATACCTAATAACACTAATCCTTAATATTTAATTAAGATTAATATACAAATATAATTAAAAATAGTACTTATATAAGTAGTCCTAGGCGGTACCAGGACCCAGCTTCCACAGCAGTTGTGCGTGCTATTTTTCTTTCACGAGTGAAATGCAACTACTGACTCGAAAGAGCTGGAGTCGTGAATTTTGAATGTTGTTCGTATCACTTAAAGACACATGATACAGTTATTTAACATGAATCTATGCAGCTGGCACCTTCCCTTGCCACGTTGGTTGAGTTCCTTGTCCACTTGCGGGAGCCATCGGTTCCGTGGGCGTTCTCTATTACGCTGTCCAATTGGTTAGAAGACGAAGAGTCTTCGGGCTGGAGCAGTGTTCATGGTTGAATCTTCTTTTCCAAAAACTTTCAACGTCAACATGACCAAAGATTAAATGCAGAATCTTTCTCTTTGAGATCGACCAGGATTCTGCGCCAGGGATCAGAACGTGAAGATTTGTTGGTGTGAAGATTTGGTTATCTGGTCTGAAACAGCACTGATAATGACCTGTCAGGTTATTGACGTTTATTCATGGTTTCAGGCGCAAACACAAAAAGGCAGGGATGATCTAAAATGCGATATTTAGGAGTCTTATCCCTCGGAAGTTGGCGCAGTCGAAGGGGTCTCTCTTCACTCGTCGGACATGCTTTTGTTCGACTATATCTTACAGTTGAGTTGGTTCATGTACGCTACCAACTCATCTCCAGGTGATTTATAGAGTTCCACACCAGCAGCTTTATTCGACTTTAGTATCGATATAGCTAGCTTAACTTGATCTAGGTCGGGGAACGGACTTCTCTTCCACCATCTTCCATTGTTAGGAGTGGAACATTCTGCTGGTATTGGTGTACTCGCTGAATGCTGATTAACAGTCTACAGAACTGAATTTTTTCTATTCGTCCCTACAGGCTTCTGTCCGAAGTTTATACCCATTGGATAGTTGTTTAACCGTTGGTAGTACTTTTGGATGCCTTCGGACATCAACACAAAACGTCTATACTTTCGGACATCAGACAGCTTCTCCGATGGCGTTTTGACAACATGTTCGTTTCCATCCTACCCTGGCCACAACAAGGAAATCTGTCTTACGATTGATTGATGACCGTTAGTCCAGCAGTCTGAGTCCGTTCTCGGACATGTTGTACTGCAGGTTGTGCTTCCCGATGGCTCTAGCCTTGCCCGACTTGCCTAGCTTTGTGTTAAAATCCCCTAGAACGATTTTGGTGTCGCATTGATCGTATGTCTTTTCTAGGAGATCATAACAGACATCAAGATTAGGCTGATGTTGCCGAATGTAGGATTGATGCAGATTATTATGAAGACCTTTTTATGTATTTAAAGCTCAATCTTGCCTTTGTCTGCCTGGAACAACAAACCCACTGAAAACAAGCGCTGTTTCGTACTCTGTAGGAATGGCCGTAGTACTTATAGCAATTTTCGGTCGGACGATCCCATCGCCCCTCCCGAATGGCGGGGTGTCTGCTTATAGGCTTCTACGACCTCCGCAAGTTTATCGGCAGGTTTGTTACGGGAGCTCACATTCCTCGTGCAGAACTGAAAATCTTTGGCCTTATTTCGCTGTCCATGGTGGTCAGCAGTAAGGTCATCGGTATCCGAGGCTTGCAGTCGTTTCGGAACTATTAGTTTTCTGCATGGTGGGAAAGTGACCACCACGCTTAAGTCCCGAACCTTGACCGGGTCCTGGTATAAGCCCTGGACAAAGGCTGCATACATTGGTTCACCTCTAAGGAGTTACTGTAAAGGCTATTCAGGCGCCACGAATAGGCTGTATGTCAACTTTAACTATGCATTTACAGGGATCGTTGCTGGCATCTCGCTGTGTTGAGAACAATCAACAACTTTGCCCTGGATGCACAGGTCTGTGCCCTCCTGCAAATGCAACTCATTCAACACATAAGTTTGACATGAAGCCATAGACATATCGATGCCCCATTTTCATTCCCTGTTTCAGATGTCTACACTTCTACGAATCTAAAAATTAGCCCTCTCATCGCACTTCGTAACCAGAGTTTGCACATCCTGACATTTTTTCTTGCTGGTGTATAATTTTAGAAGCAATAAGAAGCACAAACCTGTTTAACCCATAATTTCGAAACAACGTAAATGATGTGGTTAGTAAATTCAAGTTGCGATACATGTCGTCAGCAGACTATAATTTCAGGAGGCTGGGGGCGCTTTGTTTTCTTAGCAAATATCTATTCGGTATGAACCACATAAATATAATTGATCAACACATGCTTAGGCTACATTAAAGATTTTTCTTCTTTCGAGGATGAGATTATTAATCTCTTGAATTATGAACGTATCGATTTTTATTAAATATATGCTTATATCAAATGAGAACCTATCCCCTCGCACGATCGTTTAGCGTTATTTCGCACATACATTCGTACGTGCTAATGCAACCATATCTTAATAAAATATAAAATAAAATAAATTCCTAGTTTCTATTATTCTAATTTTGGTATACCTGATGAATTCTTGCATGTGTTTATTAATTAGTTTTCTTACAGAAGAATGTAACAATATATTTGCAAAAAGAAACTAATCGTAAACATTTCGAGCGTTATTTATTTTAGCACTTTGTTGACTCAGCGAATAACCTTAACATACTCCACCTATATTTTTTTTACAAGTGGTTATTTCATCCAACCACTTATTTAAGATCTTTTATTTTAGATTGCTCCAAACTATCATGGCATAAAATCACGCCCGCATTTCATCTCTATCGTACTACAATGACTCCAGCTGTAAAACAAAACACTTTGACCCAGATTGTATTTGAATTGTTTTAGAATGGGAGAGATTTTCTACTCACAGCATGTGAGCACTTCAAAGAATCACGACTGCAATGTTCAGAGTGATAGCATGTACTGTGTAAGAGTGAATGGAATTATGTATAGTATGCACAGAATATAACAAGTAATTAAATCAATGGACATTTCTTACACTGTTAGAGTGAATGCCTTTGAGCGTGTCTAGCAATGAACTGCTGAAAATCAAAGACAATAGATATCGAGAGCACGAGCATTGTGCAATTAATCCGGTTGGGTAAATATTGTATAAGTCAGTTAGTATGCCGCGGTTGGTTATTCAAATTGATCCAAGTACCTGCTTTGATATAAGACTTCTGTAAGCGGCGCACAGATTTCCTCCGTGTTCCGGTTTAGCCAGGTGTTTGGGTTTTTTCTTCCATAACAAATCAGTAGAATCGTATTGATGCGGAAAAGGGATCAGTTTATGATTTGTAATTCGATCCAAAACATAGATAATGCTGCACTTCAAGGTCTCTAATTGTCTACCTAATTGGACCGAATAACGCTCTTGTCATCCTGTTTATTGTGTTCGCGTTCTATCTATTAAAATGTGTGAATGGTCGTATGCGATAGGATACACGAATTTTCAAACACGACTTCATGACAACAGGCGAATGGAGCGTGAATGGATTGTAAGATACGTTGCAATAAAGTTATATCCATATGGAACTGATATATTTCTAGTAATTACGAAATCCGGTTTGTTCTAAAGAGCATAATTGGCATTTTTTCAACTTCAGAAATACCAATGTGCATTGTATTGCATATAATAACTTGCTAACTCCATAAAGTTTATAATCGAAGCAGCAACGCATTGCTGAAGAACTGGAATTATGAACGATAGTAGCTATCATTATGTATATGCACATTTACATACCAAGTACACTTTTCAAACTTCTTAATTTGAAGATTGCAATGGATTCATTTACTGAGGAGAAAATTTTGAAATTGTTTAAAATGTGTATTCAATATGTACATACATACCTGTATTGAGAAACATTTTATTTCGCCATAGACTGAGTTTCTGTGCAAAGAAGTGGATAATTCTTTAAAACACCGCGGTATATTGAATGACATACTAATATAAAATAACGTTCACCTTTCGCTTTCTCTAAACTCAAGATTAATTTAATCAACAACAACTTCCGTCATATTTACTACAGCATTACTATTGAGAAACTCGGTTAGTGTCCACTTTTCGAATGTGCTGCTGGTTCATTGTACACCACAAATCAACAACTCAATTACCAACTAGTTCACAAAACCGAAACTCAAGCGTTTGTAAGTTTTTGCCTTAACCTACGCCATAGTCTATTACCTGCAAACACTATTGTATGTAGAAGTCATAGCACATTACTCCATAGTCAAATAATTGCACCCTCAAGTACATATACTTAATGCGGCGTTTGCTGCACGTACACTGAGGGAAAACCCTAATTCGTTGGTAATAACTCACTTTGACTGGTGCAAGTAGAGTAGAAATTGCATCGTGGACTAGTTCATAAAATCAGTGTTCCGTGTCGATTGACCGCTAAAGTGCAGTGAGAGTGAAACAAGCTAAGTCGAGTAAAAGATTATTTTAATTGACGTATTGTATCGTTAAATATCTTGTTAAATATCGGATTGTCGATAAAGGTCTGATACAAAATCTCAATTGGATTGTTTTATATCATATTTAAACATGCATACGTACGCCGCAGTTTTCTTATATTGCATTAAAAACTTTCAAAGCTTTTTTCAATAGGTGAGTCGACGGGAGTTTATTACCAACTGGATGCTACAGCTAACTTTCTACAGGCTTTCGGATGCATTTTTTAAATAATTTTCCCCAAGACAATTCGTCTAAGCATAAATCAAAAGGCGAGTCACCATCATGGCAACGTCATTCAATGGAAAACGTGCCAATTGTTCATCATGATCTAGCAAAAAGAGTGACTCTGTCACACCAGACGGTGAAAA
Source organism: Eristalis tenax (assembly GCA_905231855.2). Classification (NCBI taxonomy): domain Eukaryota; kingdom Metazoa; phylum Arthropoda; class Insecta; order Diptera; family Syrphidae; genus Eristalis; species Eristalis tenax. The sequence continues at coordinate 509,511 of HG993127.1, forward strand.
TGTGCCATCAATTACTTGTACGGTATGAGAAAGAGCACTCCGATATCCATATATACATCCATATTAAAATACTTCCCGCGATTTGTAATTATTGATATTTCTTTCTTTCTTATTGCATTTACTGCTAAAAAGTGATCTGAATTATGTTTTTCAAGTAAGTAGAAACTTATGTTTGCAATATATTGAAATGGTAACTCACATTATGCCGCCCAGTGCACTTGTACAGCACATTCACACATGCATACATATGCGTGTGTGGGGTTATAGCATTCAAGGGCCTCTTTTGTGGCATCTCATCATTAATGTGTGACTGACATTGCAACGTTATCTGCATTTGAATGCGTTCGCATGGGCGTAATAAATTTGCATTTTTCGTCGTTGGCAGTGGTAGCCAGCGGCTTTTTAATTGTCTCTCATCATTTGCTGGTCGTATTTATTTCGTATTGTCATGCCCTTTTCATTAGTAATTACAATTGTCAGTTGTATAGTAGACAACTCTCCCTCTCTCTCTCTTTGATTAAAAAAAAGTATATTGTTATTTTGCATTCGTTGGTAAAATAGAAATTCTTCTATGGGCGATATTGAACGAGATTAATAGGAGTTGATGATATGTTGAGTTTGAGTCGGAACTTTCCTTTAATAATTTTTTTTTTTTAATTTTTTTTATTTTAAAATGCATTACTTTTGACCTTATAATTTTGAGTTGAATTGAAAGTCTGAACAAATGACACGAAACAATCACATCCACAAACACCAGAATATAAATCTACGTATAAGTATATGTAGTTGCCTTGAAAGTGCACCGACCACAAAAATGTATCTTTCGATAAACACTTGTACCTTATTACATGTATGTTCTGATTGTACTCGCAAAATCGTTATTTACATGGACCACTTATGCTGGTATGAAGCAGCCTTTCCCTTCTAATAAGGATTGTTTCATTGACTAATAACCCATTCAAGTGATGTGGTTGTGGAAGAATTTTGTGGTCACTATCTACCACAACAATTATCAACACAATATCGAATCAAACATGAGGTACGACCCCAGCTACATTTCAAGACAGGTTTCTAGCGGTTCATTTATGAACACCTATCACATGTGATTGACTCGAAAATTCGTCGTTTCGACATCCGTGTTCGATAGGCACCTACTGAGCTGTTTATTGCAGCTGTTATTGCAACGCACAATCGCCATATGCCATTAGATCAATATGTCCGAATGGTTTTTAGCTGTGCATGTAGTCTTACTTAAAATTAGTTTACTAGGCCAACAAGTAAGTGACGAAGTCTTTATTTCTCCCTCCATCTCTACACAATCACAAGGCATCATGAGTAAATAGCAAGTAAGTTGACTTACAACTTCAGCAACTCTTACGGTGGTGATGGACTGATTGAGGATGATTAATTATCATTTGCACCAATTAAGATTGTTGAGTATTGTATTCATCTGGAATTTTAATGGGTACGTTATATGTCAGTTAATATTGTAGATATTGGATGGTCCTCTGATTGGGTTATTTATATATTATCCCTCGGATTGGGCTGAACTCAATTTAGGATGTTTTAATTAAATTATTTATAGAAATAAAATAGGTGGTGGAGGTATTGCGTGCGTTCTATCTCAAGTGGAGTCCTACAGTTTTATGCCGATTCCGAACTGGGATCGAAGCTGACAGCCACGGCGTAGGATACGACACACCGTCCCACTACGCCACGGGGACCCACAATTAAACTATTTATTGAGTTTAATATAAATAAAACCCACCCTTAACTCAATTTTCAATTTTATATGATATATATATTTACATATATATCATATAAAATATCTGAATATATCTTCATCTTTTTATGTCGATTTACATTTGCAGACACATATCCTTCAATTTAATATTCATTCAGTGTGCCGTACTCTTGTCTAGGATGCTGATCAAGGGATAAGTGCATGTTCACATTTGTATAAATATGCGGTACCGCTCCTCTTTCACATCGCCCGTTCAACTGTGGTTGGGCGACTCAACCACGACCGCTTCGTTGCACAACGAGCTGAGGAAGGCCTCCTCCGGTTCAGTATGGCGGTATCAAAGCGGGATGTGCGAGATGTTGAAATGCAGCATCGGAAATTCTGGCGGTTGGAGAGCGAAGGAACTCCCTCGTCGAACCCGTTAGACCCTGCATTCAACTCTACTATGTATTGTACATCTTTACAAATTGAAACGAATAAAATTCATTTCAATTTAAATAATTCACTAATTGCTTATATGTAAAAAAGGTTGAACATTTTATGAGGGTTAGGAAATTAATATTGAAGACTGGTCTACCGGTTTTAGCATGTTAAGAAAAATGTGAATATACATACTTCGGAAAATATTTATTCTACTTGAGAACATGCATACAAATACATACTATCTCTCATTCACCAACACCAACTTTTTGTGAAATTCATCTGGGCTCGAGAGGTACATATGTTTGCTCGTATCTGACTCAGCATATAATTTATATAGATACAGTTAATAATTTAATTATAATAAATCCGTTTGAAAAATGACTCATATGCTCATAATGTCAGTTATACTGTATGTACTGCTTCATTTGTTTGAATATACGATTTGTATACTTCGTTGACCTTCCGGCGTTGTGTTACCAGAAGTACACTGACACAGATCTCAGAATATGCAGACAGGAATGAATATTCGGAGCAAATACCTTGTACACACACGCCCACAAATCAACATATTACTGCAATCATAGGAGGTGCGGTGTTATGCTTGGATAAGATTGAATTTCAAAATTCTGAAGGTCAAAACCAATATATGTATGTAAGTGAAGTTGATTCAGATGACAGGTAAAGTTGCCCCATTTCAAGCAACAATAGGAAACCAAATCACTTTAATAATAAGCTGCAATTTAAATGCCTTTCAATGGCACAACACCAAATATCTCCTCGCTGAGTCTATTTTTTCCAGACGTATCATGACGTGCAATTTGAATTATGCTGTCAGTTTTGACATACTTGAATGCTACTCAGATTATTACTCCAAAGTCAGTCCAAACTTGGCACAATTCTCGATTCGATACAAATTTGGAATGTGGATCATTCTCATTTACACATCAGAACTTAACATCAAATCCCAATTCTTCATTCTAATCAAATGTGCCTGCCAATATATTAGACGATCAACGCCATAATTTAAAAGAAAATAAACAAACCGAAACATTAGCGATAATCTTCCATCAGCTACTATTATGATGAATTGTGTTCATAGCTGGAAGATTTCAAACAAACTCAAAACTGAGATACACAAATTGCTGTTATTATCAATCAATAGATCTTTCAGCGACGCCCAACCGCGACTAAACAAAATCGGTTTTATTTATGGGGTTGAACACAACACTCTTCCTTGTCTCACTAAAGGTATGGCTATATAGTAGCCGCCTCAAGGTACCTAAGAGCACAGAGTCGGTAAGCATCATACACCAAAATTGCCAACGATTTCTAGTTAAAGTTTGGACGTAAAGTGGTTAATGCATTTAATGTGGTAACTTGCAAATCATTGGAATTTTTACTCTTATGGGAGAGACTTCAACCCACACATTTGAATGGTCTGTGGCATCAGCAACCTGGTTAAAATTACATCTTTTATTTTATCGCTAAAAAAGTGAGAGTAGTGGAACCAGGAGCGGACTTCAAATAATACATTTTCGGCTATAATGCTAGAATGATTAAATTCTGTATTCGACGAGGACCCTGCTCCTTACATGCAGTCACTAGAGAGACGTTGAGCAGAGCAAACATTCAAGCGCAATAAAGAAGAAGAATATATGAAAGTTGCTTCAGTATCTATTTATTATTTTTCGTATACGTTACATTATATGTTGTAAACTTAAACTTGTTGCGGAACTCTGCGAAAAATATGTTCGTGCATATTATCTAGAATTAATTTGACCATTTGTTTATGGCCACACATGGTGATATCTATTTAACATTTTAATAATTAATTTAAATATTGAATCAAACTTTAAATTAGGTTGTATGTTATATTGAGACGCTTGAAAACATCGTCGACTCAACTTAAAAGCAATTACAGTGAATCCGCCCCTGAATAAGTTGTTGCCATGAGACCAACGTACTTAGTAATTTACGTCGTCAACTACGTAACGCGGAGAGTTCCAATTAATGAAAAAAACGTACACATACATTATACATTCATATGTATAATTATATGTATCTTAATATAAATGCCCCCACTTCAGGAAAAATTGAATTGCTCTAGATTTACTTTTTTGGTTCGACAATTGCATAACATAAGTATTTTTTATTAGGATAAATCAGGAAATGTCATAACTAGAACAAGACCTTCACAATTGTTGTACGTGGCTACCGACAAAATATTACTCTAACTTGTCGAATTGATTGTGACAACGAATTAAATCTTTATTTTTTTTTTTTCGTAACTTCTATTACGAAACAATATAGTTGTGAATGTTGTGAATACCTGTTTATAGCTACAACAACTGACCCTTTTTCATTTATTTTTTCCAAGTTATTGTCGCATGTTGAACTTGGATAATGTAGACCAGACAATCACCGTCATATCTGGCAGTTTTGTGAAAACCACATTATGTATATGTTTTATACTCAAAAAGCTTTTCAGGCTGTTGCTAAGTGTGTGAAGATAAAATCTTGTTTTTTTTTTCTTCTTTTCTTTTTCATGAGTGAATGCATTCCCATTGCTAGGCCTACCCAGAGGTGGATTACAAGTCGAGTTAACGGAATGCTATGTACAACATGTATATATACGTATGTATATAATCCATTGGAGTTAGTGACATTGCAGTGACTTGCGGGAAATACAATTTAGAGATCTTAACATTTTGAAAGTAGAAATTTTATTTTCTAACAATTATACTTGATGGGTCTGTATAAACAGTTTAATTAAAATGAAATTACACAATTTAGATAAAATAAGTTATATATCCAGAGCAAAATCTTTTTGGACCTCAATTAATACGCATGAAAATGCTACATAACTGCTACCATTAATGATCGCTGAATTTTTTTAACAAGCAAGTGAAATGTGGTTGTGGTACGTTAGACTGCCTTTAACAGGGTTTCGGAAGTTTGTGATCAAATAAGGTAAAACAGGATTTCTGCATTAACAATGGCAATTCGTGTTATCCGTAGGCTGCCATGAACGTAACCATTATCGTGACACCGTCACTAGATGGTTGCTAATACCAGTAAGTCAACAAAACAGAAACTGTGGTAGTAGTATTTGACCGTAATACTTATCAGTTTTGTTCGAATTTCTGCATAAACTTCGTGATGCTGGGGGCACGTTCACTTAAACCTTACCTCAGTAGGGTACATTTTTTAATCTCCATTTTTAACTCAGAAGCAAGACATTCTGTCATCGTGTGCGATTATAATATAAATTGAAATCATGCTCAAGTAGTAATTTTAGATTCATGGTCCATTTAATTGCACTTAACAATAAACAAAGTTGTCCGGATGTTCGCAACGGAAGTCAATAACATGGTTATTTTTTATTAAATCTGTACACGGGTAATATGACGTGCATACATAATTTGATCCCATGGATTATGTGCCTGAATGTCTCTTTGTGTCTGAATTTTTCTGGGAAACAGTTACTTATAAACTGTTTTATATATAATAATAGTAATAATAATAATATTAATAAAAATAATAGTAATAATAATAAAAATAATAAGAATAATAATAATAATTATAATATTAATAATAATACGGTGATTCTGGGCCTAGCTTCTACTTCTAAGGCGACCACTCGTGTTGTGCTTTCTAGTGCTCTCAGGAGTGAATCGTCCTATTTGCCGACTCCGAAGGGCCAAGTTTGAGAAACTCTCTCTTTGAGCATTGTCAGAGGCTTGAAAGCGGTGATTATAAAAGCTGATAAATTCGGGGATCCTACCTGCCACCTTCAGCGTAGGTGTCAACGCACAAACCCACTTCACCATTCCAATACACAGGGAAACACTCATATACTACACGAATGTTGTTTTTAATGGTTGGGCATTGACCCCCACCTGAATCTCTTTCAATAGCTCAATTTCTTCTAGGAAATGAATAATATGAATAATCTCAGGAATCACTCATTTTAATTTGGCATGATATTTAAATGGAAACAAATGTCAAGTTAACCTAGAGAAGCTATTCACTATACATCCGGAGTACATTTAAGGTGTGATTTATTGATCATTTAATAAATGCTAGCTTCCCATAGTTCTTTTTCTCAAATAATTCTTCTCATAGATTAATTGTAAACTGATTGTGGCGGCCATTCACAAATTAGTTCCGGTTCAGTGAGTTATATGTGAGTTTTGCCAATTCCTATTTTTGAAATGGGAGCATTAGTGAAATCCGTTTCATGAACTATGAAGTTGTCGACATTGTGGGAGGTAACCTTTAACATACTTGGTATACCATTCAAAGCGATTGCTATTGACATAATACTTGATAAAGGCTTTGTGAAAATATTCACACAGTTAAGTGACATGATTCCGGTTTCTTACGGGCGATATTGTGATCAAAAATGTGAACAAAACAAAACTCCAGAGACCACCAGGGAATAAATTGCAATTTGCTTATAATTTAACTTGCTAATTACTTCCATTTCTTGAAAGCTAAATACGAATGTCTCAAATGCCAGATTAATAAAATATAATGAAAGTATACGCCAATCTTAAGCTGTGTGCCAGTATCTCGCTAAAACCATCTGCCAACAAGAGACAACAATGCGTCATTATTAATCAGTGCAGAGTTTCCAAGACGACTCCACCCATTTTTATCAACAAGCTGTTTTGAAGAAAGTTTTCGCAAGCCTGTCGACCGGTGTTGCATTGAGCCAAGAGACATTCCAGGCGATCAGATAGTACTGTCTGCTGACAGTGGCGGCTTTTCTTTTTTAATAGTAAAATGCTGCGTCATGAATTGGCAGATTATACTTTAGCCGTGTATCACATGTAAGGTAAAGGAATTTCTCCAAACGATGGCGGGTGCTTGTTTGGAATGAAATATGACCTCCAAATACTTCTATGTAAGTAAACGTCCGATCTGAATTGTATAAATGCGGACCGCCTGCGAAAATTATTTGAGCAGTCTAAACACTAATATATTATTAGCTGTATGGTACATATCTCATGTCATTGTTAGTTACTCCAAAATCCATATATGGTCGAGAGTGTTGCATAAATGTATACACTTTTAACAACGGTTGCAGATAAATCGTTAATCGTTCAATCATGCTAGTAGAATTCTATTTGATTTTAGTGGCCCGTCGTAATAATTCAATAATTTCCCACGCCAATTGATGGATTCCTAGTTGAAATGTTTCGAATGAATTTACAATTATCATGATCTGGGAGAGGTTGACGGCGATCACTAGACTATGGCTATTACAGTGTCCAACACAATGCTGTCCGGTGCTTACTTTAAAGCCGTGACTGCGCACGCGAATTATGGTTTGATGGAGTGTCTCTGGTTCAGTTTTCCCCTGCTTTTGCAAACATCAGATAGATGCTAACAGTTCTGGGGCAAGCAATTTGGAGGTTTCGTCATGGTAGGAGTGTTAAATTGGAGTGAAATTTGAGTAATGATTGAAAGTTACTCTGGTGTAAGAGATGTGGGCGCATATCGGAAAGATGTTTGAAATACATGAACAAAAATATTACGTGAAAGGTTGATTGAATTGACTGCTTTCTGATACATGAGGTGAAGTTTTATACGACGAAACAGTGCCAATACAAATGTAAATGTGGGTGGACGGATAAAGGGAAATGAAGTAATTGTAAAGCAATAATAGCTCTTGCATGCTTTCAAAATGAATATGAATGAATAAAAACGACAATACAACTAAATTGGTTCTGAACGTTTAAGTATTCAATTGGTTGCTGCATTACGCATTTGGGTGAAGTTGTGCGGTCAATTAATATTAGGACAGTTATTAAATTGTGATCAAGCATTTACATACTCAATACATAATATCCAAAATACTACTTCTTCGTCCTCGTCATGGTTCTTTGATAAAACATTTCAGAAGTTATGATTGGATCTATCTACTGGGCATATTAGTTTATTTCATTTACTGTTTATGTACGTATACGTCTTATCCGCTGTACGCAATTTTAGCTTATACAATGAATTTTGTATTTTAAGTTACTTCATCTAAGTATAGTAAAAACGTTATGCATAACTCATTCAATTGAAACCGAATAATAAAAACAATTCGAAACATAACGAAGCAAGACTTAGCCTCTCATTAAATCGATTGTAATTAGAATTCACTTCCACAAGATGAAATGCCAGATAGGCTCACATGAACGCTCGTGAGCGACTACCGTTAAACTATATTCCTGCATTTCCAATAATCGAATTAAAAATCCATTAAACGGATTGATTATAACATGAAAGTCAATTACGAAACATGCACTATACGCGGTCAAAACGGCATAAAACAGTGCATGCTATCGTTTAATTCGCCTCAATTCAATAGGATTCTGATGGATCTTATTGTTATCATCGACACACGATAACAATAAAATCGTTTTCCATCCGGTGAAGTGAACCGAGTGATTAAATGATCCTTCATATCTACAAAATATGAGTACAGTACAATTTTAAAGCACAGCTTCGCGACACTATATCACGCAGAATTGCGAACGAAAAGGTAAAAAATATACAATTACTTCAAATCATGCTCAAATGGCCAATTATGCACTAAATGCATGGGTAATGCATAAATTATGTGCGAATGCTTGAAGTCGCATCAAAACTCAATCACGCATTTGGCGTGTGAAGGACAAAACATTTATATGAACATTTTGGCTTGGAGATATTTAACTATCACGCCCATCACAATACAATTGCAGCTGGTAGTCGTAGCTCGAAAAAAACTAAATGATGTTATTACTAGAGAAGTGACGGGTACAGTGACGTTTATTCGAATGTGCGTAAGTGTTCACCGCACACCCTATCAACATTTTTATTTTGGATACGGTACCAAGTCTTCTCATTTGCATTTGTTTTGCGACTACCTAGCTAGCTATCAGTGAAAGGTGTTCTCTTAACTTTAGCACACCGAATCCATATACAATACTAAAAAAAAAACGAAATTCCTGTGTTCAAATCTGGCTGGAGCTATTATTTTTTTTTCTTTTTTATAGGCCTTTTTTTTACTTTATTGATTTTTTTCTATGAAGAGACATTTTTGTTTTTCTACTAGTAATATTATTTTTTTTTTTTTACCTCAAAGCGAAAGGGTCACTATTACCTAAGCATTCTCTCTCTCTGAACATGCCCAAGGAAACTAGTGTTACATCTTGGGTTCAGAAAAGTTGCTAGCAACTAATTGTAATCTTCATCAATGCCATAAAATCGAATAAGTTCAGGTTTCAATGAACCATATCCATTAAAATGTAAGTTTTTCGTACGTTTTTCAATGTGTCTCATTAACGTGGCAACATGCAGGATTACTTCTGCAAGAAAGAGGTTTTCAAAAGGTTTCAGAAGTCTTGTACACTGTTCCAATTATTCCAAATCATGTTTTTTTTATGCTTTACTTGTAACGGTCTGATTTGAATATTAGATCACCAAACTATTATACTTTTAATTTAGGCGGATATGCGGCCGCCGAATGTTCAGTTAACCGGCTTCGATATCCGACCAAATTTCTATTCGGTACAACTCTACTTATTATATCATGTGTGTGTACGTGCAATTTTCATTGCAGAGACCAAACATTTTTGGAAGAAAAATTAAACACTTCTGTTAAAAGTTTAGTTTTTACATTTATATTTATTAATGCTTAATACAACTCGTCAATATATTAATTCGCTAATAAAATTATTTTTAAATCTGTTATAATATATTGCGTATAAATATTTTCATCATTAGAGTTTTCGAAACAATTCTTTTCAAATCTATACTCGTCTTACGATTGCCCTCAAGTAGATTCTTTGTACTTTTTATTAAATGATTATCCTAGAATGATAGAAGTAAGAACTCACAGAGTTGTCAATTGTGTAACAGACAAAACGAAAATAAAATTAGCTAGAAATACCACATAGATCTAGTTGCAAGCGGAAATAAATAAATTCAATTAGTTAATCATAAGAGCAGTTGACAAGTATTTGAATAGATGAATTTTATGTTTTGAGGATAATTTGTTATTGAAATCAACCAATTAAACCAATCATATTGTATTACATGGGAATGTACAAACTTATGAACACCAAAGTTTAGACAACATGAACATGAACTGAGGTAAACATTAAAACATTTTACCTTGCATAACGGTCATGAATTCTACAAAAGAAAACAGATAATTATATATTTTAGAAATACATTCTTAAAATTAATCTAGCAAAACTAACCATCGAAATCCACAGTGCCCGAACCATCAGCATCAATCTCTTCGATAATCATATCCAATTCATTGTTTGACAATTTATCATCTAACTCGTGAAGAATGTCGCGAAGTGTTTGAACAGTTAAATATCCTTTACCCTCCTTATCGTACACCCGGAACGCTTCCTTCAGTTCTCTGGCTACAGCCTCAGCATCTTCTTCCACCTCAACAAAGCGAGCTGCTAATGCACAAAATTGACTGAAATTCAATTTTCCCGTATTGGCCTTGTCCTGCTCCTTAATGAGGTTTTTGATTGCCTTATCCTCAAGTTTTTGGCCCAACATCTCGAGTATAGTCTGGATGTTACTTGTGTCAATGAAACCCTCATTATCCTGGTCGAATGCCTTGAAGGCATTTCGCATAACTATTGAAGAAATTATGTAATTGATATATAGAATTTAAATATTGACAATATGTACTTCTCAATTGTTCTTTGTCGTATTCCTGTTCACTCTGTGGAATAAAGTATATTATTATATTATTGCAAATAATAATAATAAATAAAAAATCGATGTTCGGATATATTCACAGGGTTATGATTATAGTACCTACACACTCAAAACTCTATTTTTTTTAAAGAAGGTATTTTCAACTTCTGAAAAATGAAACTGGTCATTTCACGACCATGGTTGGTGTAAGCTTCTAGTTTCCACAAAGTGTAAAAAAGAACATTAAGTTATTTGTTTTTATGAAATCATAAGTTCAATAGTATGGGATATGTGTGAACCTCTTCCGTAATATCTGCTTCACTATAAGGGCCGATTAGCGAGCAACATTTGAGATGTAACATTTATTCATTAACTTGGACGCAATCTTGTTAGAATTGTATGCAATTAGATATTATTCAAACTCGTATTACATACTTTATTTAATGAGGATGAATATGACTGTAGTAAAGTATTGGTATTTACTCTTTAAGATACACTTTACCCGCCCCTTTGCGTTTTTGGCAGTTATTCAATAACTAATGCGATTTTAATATGTTAATAAATTAATGTCATTCATAACTTTGTGCGCTTACATACATGTATACGTGCAGTGCAAGATTGAATTGCAAAACATCCATATTAAAAATATCTTTGCAATGCAATTTTGCAACTTCGATAGCCACTCATAGGAGATTGAAAAGATTTCTATTGCATAATTTGGATGGATATATATATTTTTTCGTTTTAATTAGTAACTGAATGTTATATTTTTGAGAAAGTTACACTAGGTTTTCCTATGGGGTTTAACACTCACACTCAGAATCAATCAACATTTTAAGATTCATATTTTTATTTATTTATATGTATCTAATTTTCAATTAATTTTACCATGTTTGATGAAATAGATTTGATTCGCGAAACACTGGAGAAAAAGAATCAATTTTCTTGAAACACTCTCTTTTATTCAAACGGAGCTCAATCACAGAACGGAACGTGTTCACGGCACCGAACTTCTGTAATCACTCAAGACGTGATCTATATTGACGATAAAAATTACCTTCTGACGAAGTCTAAAATTAAATCAACAATACTCGTACCAAAACTAAATAAAAATACCAATAAAAATGTTTGGCTCTTTTTTATTTAATTTTAATTCAATTAACCGAGAATATATGATCAACGTTTTGGTCTCCCACTTTTGTCTTGTTGGTGTTTTGTCAGAGAAAAGAATAGGATTGATCCTTTTGGTATCTCTTTTTATTAATGAAACGTACAAAAGCACAATGTAAACGCCACCAAGAGTAACGATCGTTTTCTGGCTATTCGTTGAACCGAATCGATACCGAAATTAAATTTGGAATTTTATTCAGCACACACTCAAATGTGGCATTCACCACAAACAGTACATTGGTATATTCAATTCGTATTGCAGAATAGATGTAACAAAAAAGGCATACTTCGTTCACACCCTCTCGCAGCCAGGCGCAATTTTTTTTTAAATTAAAGCGACTGTATGTTCCACTCTTTCAAAACCACCAAACAGAAATATTGTTGAAACAAAAAAAAAAAAGTGAGAAGACTTAGACGAGAATGAATCAATACTCGATCAGAGGGCAACAAAACCTTGAAATCAAATGACTGCGAACCCTGATCGGATGGTTATGCGCGGCGGCACTTGGTATTCTTTCGTAGCAATACTGATGTTTATGGATAGTCCTCACTGATCGACTCTGTGCTGCAGTTGGCGATTATTTGACCACTTTGAACCAAAGTCTCTCATTGTGTCAATAGGAACAAGCAGTCAACGATTGGCAGTCCTCTTTATTTAGCAATTCTTTAGCATTCTAAATTCAAAGGATTAGCTACAGAGAAAATGCTGTTTGACGATCGGTTATTTTTGGATGAAAATAAAATAAATGTGAAGATATATGGATTTGTCCTTTTTGGATCCACTGTGCGTACTTACATATGTGTTCGGATATATGCGTGCACCTTGCTCTCGCATGTACGTACGTACATTGTGCCCTAATTAATCTAAAATGGACAGTGGCGGTTCATTTAATTTGTGCTCTGATTCAATGAATTCAATGATGCGTATACGACAGTAATCAAACAAGGTGTTTGTTTTGCATAAAATTAATGATTGTGTATTAATAACCATAAAGAAACGTTCATTCGTTCAAAGTAATGTTCTTTTGTATTTCCTATTCCTTTCTTCTGCATTCTATGTTGTATTACTTTTTAAGAAACTTGAGAAGCTACATGTGTGCGTTGAAGCAATAGCAAAGCTTGTTTTGCAGCATATCTGTTAAACTTTTATGGTGACATATTTATTGCAATAAAACAGTAAATTTTATAATATTTATAATACAGACGAAACATGCGTACACATCAAGGCACTCGATCATCGAGGCAATATCATTCGAGGCGTCTACCATACTCAGATCTACGCCACTGTATTCCTTATAAAATGCTATATCTTTATGCTTCCCATCAATCAACGCAAGTTGCGGAGTACATCAAAACGTCGACCAATGAAATAGAAATTATTTAAAGATGTTTAATAATACAAAAACAAATCGACGAACTTCTTCATGCAGTCAACAAGCATGGATGCCGTGCCAAATATCATTGAAACTATTCAAAAAATTCGGTTGACTTGTTTTATTAGGTCAAAATCAAATATGTTAATGATGGTCGTTCTAAGGGGAAATGTCCGCGTACATTTGAATTGTTGACAATTCAAATTATGTTATAATTAATTCGGTACGGTCACATTCTTTGTAGCGTTGCAAATCTATTTTCATTTTTAATTTAGATATGTCAAAGATGATGAGTCATAATTGATTTATTTAGCATGCCAATCAAATTTAAGATGCAGTGCTATTGGAGCCATATGCCATAACAATATGCCATAATAAATATCATTTGTACGTGGTCCACTACTCCCTGAATATTTGAAAAAAATTTACAAATAGGTTGTACAGTTTATGATGTTCGGATGTCGTTCTCATTTAGGGCAGATCAGAGGACAAATTCAGTACTATTGCTTAATTACTGTGAGAATAGATATACATAATACTATTCTGATCTGTATATAACCCTGTTGTTGATTAATAATATGCATGATGTGAAACAGTGAAGAAATTGATAAAACGCTTCGTTAAAAGGTATGATTAGCTATTGTATTGATGTCAATGTCGCCTCACATGCTTTGGTTTATATTACTAAAATGTCCTTTACAACCTCGTTAATATATTGGAAGCTCAATTATACGAATCTTACCTTTTAATATACATTACAAATGTACAATATGCACAATATACATATACCAGTCGCGTACCCGCATACTTTTCTCCTTTTCATTTTGCAGAAATAATTTAAACTAAGTAGATTGTTAAAGAAATTACATTTTTATTTACGTATGCACTTTATACAAAGATTAAAATATAGTTTTTTGTAATACATTGTATACACTTGTAACATTTAAAAAATTGGAGTATATTATGTATGTGTAGCTATTATTAATTGTCTAAGATCAAGTATCTGATTACGTTTGACATTTGATTTACAAACATATGGTTATAGATACCAGCATATATAACATACTCGTATGTCTTATTTTATCTTATACACGGTGACAATTTTATTCGGACTAGAATTGACTCATTACCCTTCATTAAAAGTAAACGTAAACAAAATCAAACAAAACTCATATGAGCTTCCTTAAACATTCAATACTTGTTTATTAAAGCTTATACAATATACTATTTTATATTTGTATGTAGGTTTTTTGTCACCACAACGAATTTTATGACAGCGCGCGACTACAAAGGAGGGGGTCCGTATGATTTTGACAGATTGCTTGACTGATTGGTTTTGGTAATTTTTTCGAAAAAAAATTCATTCATTCAAAATGTATTAAATGGTCTACTGCGGAAATAAGTTTCCAATTGTAAAGTGCTGTTTTCTTTGTTAAATTGTCCAATTTATATCACATATTGTTTGAACTGATTTATTTTGGGTGTCCGGTTTTGTATCTGTGTACATACACATGGTTTGTATCGATCTAGATATTAATGCACGTAACTGATTTCTTTGGTAGTGGCTATTGCTTTCGTTGAATAAGGTATGTAAAACTGTTACAGGGTAATTTTATTTTCTAAGATTAATCATCTCCACCTGTCATAACTTCCATGAATTCTGTAATAAGAAGAAAGAATAAATTTAGTTTGCTTGACAAATGTACGTTTATGTGTAATCATTTCTACTTACCATCGAAGTCTACAGTGCCAGATCCGTCTGAGTCGATTTCTTCAATCATCATGTCGAGATCGTCATTAGTAAGCTTATCGTCAAGCTCACGTAGGATTTCTCGTAATACACCAGTGGTAATATATCCATTGCCTTCTTTGTCATACAGACGGAAGGCTTCTTTCAGTTCAGCTTGCATAGCCTCAGCATCCTCTTCAACTAAGAAGCGAGCCGCCAAGGTGGTGAATTCTTCGAACTCAATTTGCCCTGAGCCATCCTCATCGACTTCAGCTATAATTTCGGCTAATACTTGATCATCCAATTGGTGACCAAGCATGCTTAAAATGGTTCCCACCATAGCGGTGTCAATATAACCATTCTTTTGTGGATCGAATGCATTGAAAGCATTTTTCAGTACTATCGAATCAGAAAAAGAAAGAAATATTTTAAATGTTTACTTAACTAAAACCACGGTCAGAACCTCAGTCAAAATGATTCCTCGCGAATGCATGAACACAATTAAATATTCAATATTGAAATAATAGGAGATACGATTTCTATTAGCCATATAGTTATGTGCGAAGTGCATATAATCATATAAATGTTGTCATCGACGATGCGTAGTGTTCTTAATTTGGAAAACTCTGTATCAAAAAGTGCTATTATTTAAAAGTAAAAGTGAAATCATGTGTCTCGGATGCTGGTTAACTAGATCTCTAAAAAACTATTTAACTGACATTAAAAGCCTCAGGCTCAAATGTTTAAACCGATTCGTTGGTCACTTGATTGATTGACGTAGTCGGTAGACCAGAAGCAGTTTTGTCATGAGTGGTATATAGCCACTCGCAAACTTATTGTACATAGGTTCGTAACTACGAACTTTCACAATATCCATATGCCTTAACTTGATTTCGACAACTAGACGGTATACCTGAAAAGCAAGCTCCTCTGGGAAAGGCTCAATAACCCAAATACACACAGGTTTCGCATGTTAAGCAATCATACGCAATCGGTTAACTCGGTACATAAGTGATACCTGTCGCATGAATGTTATAATTTTCCTGAGCAACGTACATACCAAAGAGCGTAGCGCGCACCTACGCTTAGTTTATTTAATCATAAGTCGATTGAAAAAAAATACGAATATGTAGATTTGATAATGCACATGAAAACGTACTCCAATGGTATTGCATGGATTATTCCATGCAACGTTTGCGGTCTGCACTTGCATCAAAACCCTTCTGTAGCACTCGGGTGTAAATATGACATAATGATGAAATAAGTTAACTGCATATATACACTGATTTGACGGAAGAACTAACAAGTTCACATTAGCTTGATGGGAAAAAATCAAACCATGTCTGCTTTGAAACTTATACTGTCTCCGATTTCAAGATTTATGTCATTAGCTACAACAAGCCGATAGAAACACTGATACAAATTAGCCGACCTGCCTTGAGGACTTCTCCAGTGAGATCTCACCTCAACACCTTCATGAGAAGTTATTATACCCAGTTGCACACAAAAACCACACTAGAATGCAGTTTTGCATGTGTATTATTAAAACTCATTAGTATTTGGCAATTCTCATCAGTTTTGCTCTGATTGTATATCAAAAGGTTGTGGTTAATAGGTGTATATTTCAAATGGAAGTTGTTGACTGAGGAGTAGCCCGCATAAGACCGTGGCACCTATAATACTACCAGTCTCCTGTTTATACTTACAAGCGATTTGCTCTTTATTTAGCTCATCCTACAAAGAAACAAAAATAAAGTTTACATATATATATATATATATATATATATATATATATATATTTATATATATATATATATATTTATATATATATTTTATTTTATTAGTCATAAATTTGTGTTATGATTAGAAATGAAACAACAAAATACATATGTGGCACCAACTCATCCGCATAATAGTTGATGTTTGTCAAAAAATATGAATAATTCTCTCATATATTTTTCTGTGAGGGGACTGCAATGTTTTACCGTTCCTTATAATATTTAAAATATTTTTTCTGAATGATGAAAGGTGGAAATGAGTTACACTTTTATTCTTAATAAATTAAAGCAATATGGACATATGTAAATGACACTGCCTGTAAACACATATGACATGCCGACCCGCTATGAAATAGTTGGTTATAATAATTGACATCAATGTAAACTCCTTAAGTGAATCAATCACATTATCTACAGATTGTTTTGAAAAACGCTCATCGATCTGTCTGCATCTTCTTGCTATGTGTAGATTTTTCGATATATTCTTCTCCGAACAGTGTAGGAACCCATAGATCGTATAAATTATACAAACTAACATTGTACATTGTACAAGGTTTTTTTTAACTTTTTACATTTGAGGACAATTTACTGTGGATTCCCCCGATTCCAACGTACTAAAACTACATCATTCAAAATTAAAGGATATAAACGGAAACAATACATGAACCTTATTTGGTATAGTGTCAAAATTCTTTACCTAATGTATCATAAATATATGACTTACGAATACGGCATGAAAAGCGAGAGCCACGACTACTTTTTGTATCTTTTTCATCCGAATTATAAATAAATATTTTCAAACGTATTTTCCTTGTCGCCTTGCACATAGCATAAAACACAATAGTGCGCTGTACAGTCACCGAAATTGTTATTAGAACTGCCTCCGCCCTTTATTCCCAGCCCTCGATGCCAGCCAAAGCATCAGTTGAGCTATGTGTGTGATTGAAATGAGGAATTAGTGTGCTCTTCCACTCGTATCTCGATACCATGTGCAAAAACTGCTGCCATTCTGACGATGCCATGCTAAATGTCGAATTGCATGCGATCTAAATATAATACCTATTTCTTAAAATAATTCTTTAAAGATATTCATAAAATCTTTTAAGAAAAACAATCCCTTCATTTGCTGCACCGAAGTATTGTGTAATACTTTATGATGTAGCCACGCATGAAAACTATTTGTCTTGCGGTTTATTATTTTTTCTTAGAAACAAAAAATTCATAAACAGTTCATTAAACACTCACCATGGTATGGTTTAATAAAAGACACAAAACAAAACACCAATGACGAGTACACAAAAGAGGTGTAAAAAAACTTTCTTTAACAGGTAAACGTGGGCAATTACTTTGGATATGATGTGTTGTAATGAAAGTATTTAGAGTCCTTTTAAAAATAAAAAATGGAAAAAACAAATAACAAACCGAAGAGGAAATAACAGTTAGACTGTATTAAAAATTGCGAGGACCCTTTTGTTATGTTCTAAGGAGCTGAAGACCGCACACAACACCTCTTCATTCGATCAGATACAGAATAATAAGTCCAAAAATTTTCCTAGCAATTTCTCACTTTTCAAGTGTGAATGTTAGGTGTGTGGTTGTACAGTGTGGGCAGAGGCAACTCTTAAAAGCAATGCACCCAGACGAAATGCAAAATCAGCTGCTCCCAACTACCACAAAGTCGACCACACTCAAAATCGACAAAATTAGGAAAGGAAAAAAAAACAATTAAATCTACACAAAAGACAAAAATGTTTTTGTTTTTCGTTGCGCCCGTGATTATATCGAGCCTACAGAGTTATTATCTGACGGATGTGTTTTTGGTTTTGCACTAAAGATCGATGGGTGACCAAGTGGTGGAAAACCATAAAGCAGAATCTAGATATTCACACACAGATTGAAAACGATTAACGAAGGAGAATCCTTCACCTAATAGAGCCGGGGAGAAATATAACCGCAAAACCCATATTTATGCACAACGAGGAAAAACGTATGCTTTCATATTTTTAGTGTGTGCATTCTTCACTTGATTACAACACAGATATGAGTACATTTGGTACTGCATACAACACTGATGCTGTACTTTGCCAAATCGACGACTGGGTGTCAGAAATAGGACTCGAGCCAAGAACAAAATGCATCTGTATATTTTGCATAGTTCGGCGAATGAAAGATCATAACGTGTTGTGCAATTGTAGAGGTGTCCATTTGTTTTCTTCTGCATGGTAGAGCCCGAGGAGAAAAAACTGTTTATTTGTCTATTCCTATTTTTATACAAACATCTTCGATATAATCGTATATGGACATATAGATATGGCCATATGTTTGAGTAGTGTTTCACCCACAACTATTGATTTGACATTTAAAATTATTTATGATATTGTGTCAAATTTATGTACCTAGTATCAAATAATAAATGAAAATATGAATGAAACGTGTAGCATGAAATAAAACCATAATAATCTGCCAAACATAAATAAAAGATAAACGTTCTAAATGTACTTTAGCAGTCCGATTTAAATAATATGATTTCACAACAAAAATTACTTAGTAGGGTAATGAAATAAGTTCGTTAAGCTAACTTTATTGTCTAGTAAATAAAATGTAATGTGGAAACAAAATTCATGAAACCATTCCTGTTTATTAAATATTATTAATATTATATTTGATTTTATTTATACTATTTTCAGTTTTATCTTAATTTTAGTTTTCTAAAGTTTCAATCAATATAGCGATTTACATTATATCGAAACAATTATTTCTTAAAGAATTCAAGTATTAGTGATGCTAATACAAAGGGTTTAGTAGATTATGTAATACATGGTTTTTACTGTATGGTACTTCTGTTTTTCTTTAAAATTGGAAGCCACGTGTTTTGTACGTATAGGGTCGGTAACTCACCGCTAATGCAAAGGCTTTTCGTAAATTTAAAAAGAACTCGTTAGTTTCGTTAACAAATTAAAGAGTCCCTACCTGTAACAAAAAATAAACTACTCTTTTAAAATATTTGTGAGTGCGTTTTCGCTCATTGTCTTTTGTGATAAAAAAAAACCTAGACTGCATTCATATACATATGAAGGAATGAATACATAGAAGTTTATAAATGTATAAAGTACCCCCAGACAAGGTAATATTAAATTAAATTTTGCCTAGCAAGTATTATTTACTTAACCATGCAATGGAAATTACCCTCCGCATTTCCGCTACTGCACATGTCGGCATCCTAAGCTACATCAAAGCCATATGGAGCTGGCAACCAGCCTAAAATGTCAAGAGTACCTATGGAAAACGAACACGTAGTGTGCACATTCAAAAACTAAAATATTTTAAAAACAGATGCTAAACGTACCTAACAAACATAAATATTAATATAATATATCTACGTTTAGATTTATACGATATGTCAAGAGGAATTTGCTGAGATACTTAATTTTGTAATATTTGTATTATTAAGTTTAAGTACTTGATTTATAACGTATAGGTATTACAAATATAGCAACATCATATGAAACTGATTTAAAGTTGATTTCAAAATAAGTACCACAAGCTGGTTGCGTTAACTAAGAATCAAAAACGTGATAGTATATTTATCAAAATAAATTTATAGTATGATAAAAGTAGCGCATATTTTTTTAACTTATTCAACTGCTATGCGATTGGACTAATACTTAATTCCAACAACACGAATTAGTAAATAATGATTTAATCTAATTTTTTTGAAAGTAACTAAGTCAAATTTACAGTTACACCAGAAATTTTGCTTTGAAAATATGTGTATATTCAAATACAGGAAAATATCTTTTTGTTTCAATTTCATTTACCATTGTTGAAGGCATTTTGTAATTTATATGTGTTTATTAACCGATTGTTTTAGTCTGAAAAAATTGTTCTTGTAAATATTCACACGAATTTGCACAGTTTATTAACAAGTAAGATTTTAATTCCGTTGTAAAATTAAAATCATACAAACACTATTTAAGCGAAAAGTCTCACGTCCGAAACGTTATTAAATGAGTGACGAAGAAAGACTGGACGTGTTTCCCACAGCTCCTGGACGAGAGAGAAAATTCAATAACACCGACATGTACTATAATCATCGTCATATTTTCATTTTACGTAAATTCTCTTTAAAATATTCGATGAACGTGCTGAGCCACATTAGAAGCACACTTATGTCTAATATCAACGTGGTTGACAGTTCATCGAATGGCAATTCACCAAAAAATCTGAAAACTGAAAGTAACAGAAATAAAGAAAAAAAAATTGATTTTTTTAATAAAATTATATCAGAATACGCTTTTGGAAAATTAAAATTTGAAGCGCCAATTGCAATTCGCATGACATTTCTTTAAAAAGTTAGTTCTAAGCATATCGAATTGCTTCTGATGAATTGTTATCAAGGAAGGATTACTTTATGTTGGATTCTGTATGTATTTATATTTGCGCATTTGATACAATACAAAATCAACTCTTTTTAGTAAAAATGTGGATTGTATTTGATTTCATAGTTCCCTTCTAAGTTACGTTTCTGCCTAAAAATGCTTTTTCATATATGTAAATTGGATCTTCTTCAGTTCATGATATTGATTGAATCGTGTTGTACATTATAGACATGTCTACATATTTGGTACAATAAACAAGTGGTCATATTTTTCACAAAAATATCTGTGGGAACGGTACAGCAACATCTCCTGTGGTTCTGATCTTGGTTTTTCAACATATTAAATATTTTTTGAAAGTGTAAATTATAAATAAAGGTTTTTTAAGTTCAAGCTTATGAAGAACATATTTGTAATGTGATGACATTCACACAAGCATTAATTTCATGCATATTATTACAAATATTTATTATATGTATACATAGTAATAATATATATATTAGTTTTCACGTAGAGGCACAGGTAAGAGAATACAAGAAGTGTACCCCTTTTTATGTATGTAACGCAAGTACAGGAATATTTTTAAATTCGTGGTGCCGTCTGTGTTGCAGGAAAATCTGCGAAGGAAATTTGCCAACTTTACCAGATTTTCCTGTTGTTTGCTAAAATCTGCTATAATGTTATGAAAATGAAAACAACTATAATACATGTACACCCCCTTCTGGGAAATCAAATTTATGCGACGTCAGGTAGAAGAGTAAGGAGGAATAGAAAAACGTTAACGGTAGCCTCAATCCTTGGGAAAATTAAAGAAGAGCATAATAACAAACACATTTCCATTATCTGCGATAATATTGACCATTGTTAGATTCTGGTCACAAATAGATAAGCACTAGTACTTTATGAAAATATTAGAGAAACCACGCTAGCATACACACTCGTTCATCTGTATGTACAAGATTATTTCTGGCACCCGGATAAGTATCTAGATTTTTGGTAAATTCCTAAAAGAAATTACCCTGGTTATTTGAAATTTATTTTCAGTTCGAGTAAAGTATTCGGTCAATTTAGCATAGAGATCAGTCTTATTCCATTTGGCAACTGATGCTGCATCTTCACCTGTTATACCCCTGGTGAACACGAGATGTTCACGAGACAAGGTGGTACAATAATATAGTTGATTTCTTATTTTTTTATAAATAGAAATTCGTCAACTATTTCTACTGACTAGATTCGCTATTTTTAGGATTTACCACTTGATACAATCTACGAGAATACTTACACGTGTATATTGGTGCAATTGTTTATACATGGCTCAAAGAAAACATGTTGAGAGTTTGCGTTATAGTGTCACACAATTTAGAAACCATTTGTTTTGCTTCTTCATTTGAAATATTAATTTTATAATTGGTTTTTTCTAACACTGTAGAATTTTTTACTTATATGTGTCATTGCACACCAACACCTATTTCAACTCTATACAAAATTGTGCTTAGATTTTAATATTAATTTTTTTATTGAATTAATTTGCCTTATTTAATTGTATGTTAAACATATATTCACATTATTTTATTAAATAGAATTGTTAATATATTTGATATAAACAGACAGAAGTACATTCGATTATATCTGTTTTACATATGGATAGATTGAAATGCGAGATGTAGAACTAGTGATATATAAATACACATATATATGGTTTTACCATCCGCCTGATATTTTCCAATTCTTCCCGTAAAGCAAGGTGCATTCAATTCACAATGATAAGACGGAACGTTAGACAAATCCCATTAGATACTCATCTTTGGATTCGATCTTGCTGTTAAAAGTTCTAAACTTGGGCTGTGCAGAGCTACGTCTGAATTCCTCTTTGGCAATGGTGGTGGTGATGCAGGACTCATTGCATATTTGTTGGGAATGCATTTTAAGTCACACTGATGGATTTTATTATAGATTGCAGGCAGTTCGTAAAGATCTTCACTTTCATCTGTGGACTCGATGGTAGTTGATATGGGCAGTTCATATGAAGGTATTTTGTTAATTGATGGTATTTCTGGTAGTGGATCTAATGAAACTCTTGGAAGGGGTACTCTAAAAGAAAAAAACACAATTATTCTTATGCAAAGTTTTTCTTTAGCATTTATACTAACTTTTTTATAGAATCCGTTTTGTTTAAGCATTTCTTCTGTGACTTTTGATTTATTAT
The DNA here is from genome assembly GCA_905231855.2 of Eristalis tenax. Taxonomy (NCBI): domain Eukaryota; kingdom Metazoa; phylum Arthropoda; class Insecta; order Diptera; family Syrphidae; genus Eristalis; species Eristalis tenax. The sequence goes on from HG993127.1 coordinate 533,016, forward strand.
GTACTCTCCTTCAGTTATAGTGGACACATAACATGTTTGATCAGACTTTTTTACTACTAAAACGTGACGACTTCCTTCTAAGAGATCTGGGTAAGATTTGATTCCAAAATACGCAATAGCTCCGCCCAGAAGTATGGAGCAGCTAAATATGACGCAAATCATAGCCACAGTAAGCTGCTTATCGTCGGTTGATATCCATGTCATATCGTCATCCTTGCGAGTGATTGGTATATGAAGTGGCAAACAGTTAAATGGGGTTATGGCTTGAGATCCCATAGGTACCAAACAAAACGTATATGTTCTATTCTCAGAGAGATTGTCAATTATAAGGTATGGATCACTATAGCCTTCACAACTGTAATCGAATGTGATTCCTTCGATAGTGTATACAAAATTTTCGTCACCTTCACTAAACCAAACGATATTTATAAGATCTTCGGCATTCTGAACCAAAATTTGAACTGAATTATTAGCTTGAAGGGTAACATCAAACTCATGACAAGGTGGATCAAAATGAAAATAATCCGATTGATCGCTACTGTCGATATCATCATCGGCCAAATTTACAAGCGACAAACAGCGCATTTGAAATGATAATTCCGTGGTCACTTCATTTATGGTAGAAGGTGTAATTGTCGGACTCATAATATTAGGCTTGAGACTTGACGTAGAAATAACCTCTTCACTCGATGATGATTCATATGAAATTTCTTCACTAATTGTTGGAAAACAGTTAGCATCGAAAGTCACATTAGAAAAGAGTACTCCATATAGGTTGGGTGGTCCTATGCAATATGGAATGTCTCCAAACCGACGTTCATACTTGCCGTACAAGTTGATTAAGGGTTTTAGTTGACATTTGCAAAACCAAGCATTTCCCAACAAATATGTGTTAACCTTGGCATAACCGAATATTCTCTCAAAGGCAGCAACGTCAATAGATGTTAACAGGTTATTACTCAGATCCAAAATGTCTAAATTTTCAGCTATGTCTTCGAATGCATCTGCATTTATGACCTTAATTTTTGAATTCGAGAGCGTGACACACTTAACACCTGGCACGGCAGTGAAAAAGTTTCTACTGATAGCTCCAGTTATTTCGTTGTCACTAAGATCGAGGACAGATAGTTGAGGTAAAACACTTATGCCAAAAACGTTTTCATCTCCCGAAATTATTAACTCAGCGCTCAATTTAAGGCGCACGAGTGAAGATTGGATGGGTTGGAAAACACATCTGTGAATTCGTCCAATCGAACCAGTTATGTGCAAGAAGCGCAGTTTGGACAGACCCAAGAGGACTCCATTTGCTAAATAAGATAGCTTTACTCCCAGGAGTTTCAATGCATACGTATTCGTAAAATCTACACAATTAAACGCTTCATCCCGAATGTTTGAGAAATAGCTGTTACTTATGGAGATTTTGTGTATGTCTTTTTCGGCAGAAATCCACTTATTTGCCAGTACGTGTCTTGGAAAATGTTGGTCCTCAATATTTAGTACTAGTTTTTCCTTAATTGGGGTTGCCTGAAGAAATGATTTATATTCGAATATTATTATGATGAATTAACTCTTCGATATACCAAAAACATGCTTACCATAAGAGTGCTGTAAACGTCACTATAAATATTACTAGTATTTGAACAGTTGACAGTCATTTCCATCACTTCACAAGCAACATTCGTAGACTCTCGCACATATGTTGGCATCCTTCGTTCATGAATATCTGCTATTTGTCCTTTTTTCGAGAGCTTCGTGGGTCTACTAGCCATCGTAATAGTAACAGTGATCAAGCAAACACACAGCACCACTAATACCGCTATACAAGCTTTAATGGCTTTATCGCTGTGTTGATGAAATATTTCCCACCAACTATAACATTTAAGGTTTTGCAAATTGCTGTTAAAGGAAATGACAGATTTACTTACCTCCACGAAGCTTTCTTCACCCCGACTTCAGAATCCTTCAAACGTGTCATTGCTTACACTTATTACTTGCAAATGAGTATTGTCTTTGTTTAGACACAACTGTATATCCATTCCAGATAGAACACATTATCGAATTTTCATGTTATCGATTATGTCTTTATCATATACTGGATATAGACGAAAATCGAAAGTCAATTATAGTCGTACACGTCGATGATAGTAATCCGTTGATAAGATTGTGTTCAACCACATATCAGGAATCCTTGTATCCCGTAGGTGTATTTTTTTTTCTATTTCTAGTTTCACTCTCAAGTCATTAGGTTTTTGATTTACACTGGGAAATCCGATATGAAGATTAATTTGTGATATGATTTGAACTCATCCTTTCACTTACTTCGAAAGGAGGCACAAATCATAATTCAGGTCTTTATATAAATACATCATATTATACGATTAGCACATCATGAAATTTGTGTTAAATTTAACAAGGTACAGGGTGTGGCCACCGTTTCTCGAGTCACTGTCTCAGGGATTTTAGATTTATTTGGGTCATTACGTGTTCGACATACATGCGTAATATTTAACTCGTCATCTAGGAGTCAATGCAAATTTTCTAATATTGTAAACAAAATAATAATATATGAAGATTATAATATAGACAGCACTATAGCCAGTAGAAGGCCAGGGCCTGGCTTCTCAGCAACCATCGTGTTGTGCGTGCTATTGTTATCTCATGAGTGGAATGGACCTACAGTTTTATGCCGACTCCGGAAGGCCAATTTGAGCGATGTTTTTTCTAGACAGTCATACTCTTTGACCATAGTCAGTGACTCGAAAGTGAAAGTGAAAATTATTTTACTCGTAGCGGCAATCGAAGCTAGGCTATCGTAGGCTCAAATGCGTAGGGGTTGACGCCCCAACCAAAAGATTTGGAATAAAAAAATATATACTTAACACATAAAAAAAGCTAAACAACTCCATAAAACATTTTTTATTTACGAAAGAAGTTAACCTGGTTATATAGTAAATGTGTATGGTTTCTGTATAAATATGTACGTATGCAATAAGAAAAATACGTGTTTGACTTCGACAAAGAAAAAATTGCTGCGAAGTTACGATGACATATAATTTCGCAACTTATATAATATTGGTTATTAAACTCATTTCAAAAAAAATTGTAAAAACTCAGGGGATGTAACCGTAATCATTTGGCTTTGTATGTATTACAGAGATATCAATCTTGTTACAATACGCTTTGTTAAGTGCCGCAATTTCAGATGCCCTCCTTGGTAAAGGTGGCGGCGGGCTTTTTGGAATTCTATTTGCATATATCATATCATTTACAACATTCATCTTCCAGCGATATTCAATATCTTCGTAATTGTTAGCTAGCATGTAGCTTAGACCGCTCTGGATGCTTGCTGCTGAGGAGCGCCTTTGGGGAACAGTTGTGTTAGTTTCGTAACTAAAATATATGCATTATATTAAATTCGATTAATATTAAAATATTCAACCACTCACCTGTCTCTAAAAGAAGGTTCATTGAAAGGGTGCTTTCTATCCGGTTTTGGCATGATTAGAACATCACCAGTACTCCGATTAACAATTATTACTCGTTTGCTGCCCTTCAATAGAACGGGGTGAGCACGAACAACAAGGAACGTCATTAATGCCCCAAGGCTTAGTGAAATTACGATTCCAAATATAAATAGACCTATTGCAAGAGCCTTGTCTTCGTTTTTTAGCCAAACATGGCATGTATTTAGATCGTTTGCGGTTTTGCTTGTAAAGTACGAACGACAACTAAACGGCGAAATAACATCCTGCCCTTCTTGGACAATGCAAAAGGTATAAGCTCGCTTTTCTGACAGACCTTCAATTATAAGAGAATTTTCTACATCACTTTGGCAGCCAACCTTGAACTCCCCCACAATACGAATATTGTTTCCAGAACCGTTTGTATGCGGTTGATCGTAAAACCATATAAGAGCTAAGTCATCTATTGTCTCATCCATTATCAATTTAACACTAGTTGGACTAAGGTAGATGATGGTAAAACTAGCGAGCGGGGCTGTTAGCTCAACGTAAACATTACCCGAGTTAGCCGTGCCGGGATTATATCTTTGACACTCGATAAAAATAGTACTAGCTGACAGAGTTGTTGTTCGATTTTGTGGCGAGGGCGTTGTGTGAGGTAAAGGAACGGTGATTCCGTCGTCAGTTGAGGAAGAAGACAAATCAACTATCGTCTCTCCATAATCGTTTTCCCAACTGTTTGTGGAAAGCGGTATCATTGATGTAGAATGAATAACATTAGACGTAGACGGAGATGTATTCCATTGGAAGGTAGTTTCTGCTGTTGTTATTACAGAGGTAGTTGTTGTTTTATTCATATTGGGCGATGTATTAGTGACAATAGGGGAAGTGTTTGACAAGTCTTCTGTGGATCTGTTACTGATGTTTATTGTAGCGGTTGCGGTTGATGCAGTAAAATCAGTTAGAGTTGTTTTACTATCATCACAGTTCAAGATGTCTATGTCTCCAAGACTCTGACCAACATAACTCAAAGGTGAGCTGCACGTTACATTATCACCAAAGCCATCCGGATATCGTTGATATTCATTTATGAGCTCATTTAATTTACAGGAACAATCGAAGTGATTATTTTGAATATTCACTCTCTTCAAAGACGATACTTGTCTTAAATAATTTCCAGTAAGGTTTGTAAGTTCATTCATTTGTAAGTTTATGAAAACCACCATATGAGTCATCATAAAATTAAAAACTCCATCTGGAAGGGTGCTGATTTTGCAGGACACCATTGTTAAAATAGAAAGTTCTGTTAAATGATTGAATGTATCATTTCTTATGTTGCTCCCCAAATTACTACCATCAAAAACAATTGTTACGAGCTTTTTAAAATTTCCGCGCAGCCAAGGTGCAGGATCTACAGCGTTTGGAGTTTCTTTTTTTATTTGGACTTTTTCTAATGTATTCTGCATTGGCTTGAGAAATCCATTTCCTTCAAAAGACTCAACTTTGTTGCTTAGTGCAAATTTTTTCAAAGAAGTCAAACCTGTGAAGGTGTTTGTATTAAGTCTTTGAAGCTGAACATCACTAAGTTCTAGTTCTGTCACATACTTCACCGTTTTATGATCAAACGCGCCTTCGTAAATACCTTTCAAACTGCCCTTGGAAATACGTATAATGGTGAGATTGAAAGAACCCACTAACCAATTGCTCTGTATTTGATCGTCCGGAAATGCATAATTTGAAATAGCAAGTGTCATTGAATTGCAATTTGTTTGCTTATTCAGGTATCCCTTTAGGTCGTATATATAACCGTTACAAGTGACAGAACAAGCAATGTTACTGCAGCTCATTTCGCTAGTAATGTCAATTCCAGAAACAAGTGTTCCGAATGCAGAACTGAAAAGTAAAATTTACACATGTGTTTTGAGATAAAAAGAATGTTGAGGTCCGCTTCAAGGACTTACCTCGTTTGAGCTTCCAATCGAGCTTTTGAAACTTGCAAATTTTGGTAATAACTTTTACTTTTAACATTTGCTAAAATTATCAGCAAAACAAATCCAATCAAGCCTAATATAACTGAGTACCTAATCCACCTAAAATAAAAACGCAATTGGAAGATTGAGAACTAATTTGCCCTAAATTATCTAAATAACTATTTAATAACCTTCTTTTTTCATACATCCATTTTCATGTCTATCTAATTTATTTGTTTTTTTGGTCGAAAATCTTTTCTGCTCAAAAATACGCCCACGAGATGGTATTTTTAAGCTTAAATATTTTTAAGCTTAAAACTTAAGCGCACTACAGCCATAAAATAAACTGCAAAGTTTAAATTAGGTGTAGCTTTTCAAGTCTAAAAAGATTAACCGTTCTTCTTAACACTTACAAACGTAAAGCTCACTTATATATCTTATTTTTTGACGTTCAAATAAACAAAGTAAATTTAAAAAATATATAAACTTAAAATTTCTCGAAAGTAAGTCAAAAACAATTGGACAGTAATGGAACAAGTAATATTAATTAAAGAGAAAATTTAGATTAATGAGGATTAGATTAAGATAAGATCTGTTTTTGTAGACACGATTTCGTTGAATTCTCGAGTGTTAACACTTACTTATTCTTCGCACTGTACTTTTCTTTGTCACTTTTTCTCTCTACAAGCTTGAATTTTTTCTTGTGAAACATTCCGCGTAAATGATAGAAATAGCTTTGCTCAGGGAACTAAGAATTGAACGAGTTTTCGCAACGGTTAGATAGTAACTAAACCGAATAAATCTAATTAAGCTATCTGTTTCTGTTTGTTCGATTCGAATCGTCGATTTAGTAGTTTTTATCTATTATATCAATTTTTATCGTTGCTGTAGATAAAGCATTCAATAATTCACCAATTAAGTAATGAAAACTTACTTATTTCAATGGGAGTTGCTGGTTCTAGGAAGGATCAATGCCGACGATTGCATGCGCTGGTGTAATAAATCGAGTAAATTTTATTATAACTACTATAATTACCGTAAACTGTGTAAGGAATACAGGTGATAAATAGTAGCTGCACATCAGCACATATTACACTCACTCAAAATCCAAAGGATTTTTGAATCTTAAAGAAAAAAAAATTTAACATTTTAAAATTGTTCTTTATTTTTCGTTATTTTTCAGCATTCAATTCAGTGAATACATTTTTACTGTGTGTTACCATTGTCACAGTTTTAGAACACTATATTTTCGGATAGAAATGAGATGTTAAAAGTGAAAAGTGAAAAAAGAAATACAAGTAAATAATTTATTTGATGGTAATGGAAATAGGATTTAGAGAAATTTAATGTTTGCTTCTGATTAAATCGAAACTTTATTAAAAAGCAAATACATATTTTTTGCTATCTGTATAGACAATGCATAGCTCAACTGAATGTCGATTGATTCAAAAAGATTACGTTAGATATTATAACCATCAGGGGTGAACCCATATTCGCCATAGTCTGCGTATATATCATGATTTCTCAAGTTCAAAATAGGAGTACTCAGTTTTGATGAACCTGGGACTGCGGGTAATGGATCATTAGAAGTTCTTTTCCTTCTGAACGGTATGTCTGCATAGCTGATATCAACCTCATCGTCATTAGTGTATGCTGGAAGATACCGTTGGTAGGCTGGAATTATTTCGTAAAGGTTTGAGGACATGGGATTCATGTAGCTTTGATTGCTATCCAAACTTGTCAATGAGACTGATGATGAACGACGAAAATCCAATCTGAAATGGTTATTAAGTTTAATGAGTGAAAATTCAGTAAGTCGAAGTTGTATTTACGCTTTAGAATTCCGTTTGGCTATCTGCTCCTCCATCATCTTAAATTTTATTAGGGTTTTATCCTTGGGGAAAACAATTATATTCATTGGATCATTCTTTGGCGTAGCTACCCTTTTGCTTCCTTTAACCAATGTCGGTTTCTGTTTAAGAATGAGAAATACACATACTATTCCTAAAAACTTGCATAGCACAATGCCAAGAACGACCAAAGTTATTCCGGTTGCCCTCATGTTTGTTGTTAGCCAAGCATTATATTTTATATTTAAATTTCCATCAAGGTAGATCGATTTACATGAAAATGGTGAAACAGTTAGTTCATCTTTTAAGACTAAACAAAATGTGTATGCCATTTCTGGAAGTAGGTTTTCAACTGTTGTCACATACTGCCGAATCCCAAAGCATCCCAACCCAAATTCATTGTAGTTCACTTCCATTTTGTAGTATTGTGTGGTCACATTACTAAACCACAAAATTCCGTAAGTTCCATTCAGTGATACACTAACCTCAATGACTTCAATTTCAACTTTAAATCCTTCTTTTTCTCTTATATCGAACTGAGCATTGGGCCAAATAATAGAAAATTTCTCTGTTTCATAGCTGGACCTATCCTTCTGGCATTCGAGCCTTGCAAGCCCGTTTGAATCTGTGGTCCAACCAATATCAAATTCAGTACTTGTTTTAAGTGAAGTTGATTCAGTATCTTGAGAACTACCAGCTGCTATTATATATGGTGGAGTGTGGACAGGGATGTGATTTTCGGCCGAGTTCCAATAACATTGTTCGCTGTCTGATTCAGAACATGACATTTTGCAGAGCTGTTCATCTGTTACTATAACATTCTGAGGTTGTTCACAATAAACTAATTCGGTCTGATATGCTAATATTTTAATCATTTCGCCCCGAAGATCACACGAGCACTTCCACAAATTATCTTTAAGGTAGATATCAAGACCCTTTCCCAAGTCATGCCATCCGAATACATTTTGGCTGATAACTGTAAGCTTGTTACTTGAAAGATCCAGAACCCTCAAGGTCCCGGCAATATCAGAAAAAATAAATTCGGGAAGAAAGTATATTTCCGAATGTGACAGATTTAATTTTTCCACCACAGACAGCTTCATGAAGCTTGATGTAGTTAAACTTTCCCCAAAGCTGTTAAAACTCAAATTGACGTCTTCTAAATTGTTTAGTAGGCAGTCACTTCTTGTGAGGTTTTCTACTGTGAGTAGTCCCGTTTGAATGTTAATGCTTTTGATTTGGTACTTTATATATTTAAGAAAATTGTCGTTTACATTTTCGATGGGAACGCTTCTCTGAATTAAAGTAAAGTGTGTAAATTTTTGTGATATATTTACGAAAATTCCTTTATGAATGTCAATTAGTTGAAGACTTTCCAAATGAATGCCAGTCAAACTGGTACTTTCAAAGGCTCCGCTTTCGATGTGAAGCACATTAGATGCATAGATTGAAATGTGCTTTACGTTGTTTGATATATTTCCCAAAAACTGTTTTGGAATCACCTTCCTTGGGAAATCGTAATTAAATAAATGAAGCTCATCAATGGATGGACAACTAACATCCTGAAAGAGATTATTTTCAAAATAATCAGATTAAAAATTGTCTCGTACTTACTTGAAGAGGGAGAAGATCTTCATAAAGATCATTCTGCATACCATTGACACAGATGTATTTACATTGCAATTTCATACAATGCGAATGTTTGTTAGGTGGCTGCATTGGGGGAGCACTACAAAAAAAAAAGCCAAACAATTCAGCTCTCAGTATTCGTACTCCAACTTATATTCTTATACATTCATACAACTATCACTAGGCTTAGCATTTTATTACGAATTTTTTGGACCACGGTTAATCGTTTATAGACTTATTCTAGAAACGTCTCCAAGGCTGACTGCACGAGTTGGATTATAACAAATTGTATGTGGTATACAAAATATAGCAACGTCGTCATCTTTAATTTAAGAAAATAGGATCATGTGTGATTTGCACGAATTTTAAAGGGACCCTTCGTAGAAGCATTGTGGCTTACTTGGCTTACCATGCAAGATAAAGATAACATTAATGATATCAAAGTGTAAGTATTTTTCTTGTCTTATAAAACAGTAATTTCTACTTCTTTTTTTTTTTTTTTATTCACCTATTCCACGTACATGGTTTTCAAATGGTTTATTATTAAACACATATTATAGAAACACTATGTCTGTAATCAAACACATTTTACAGCCAAACGAAGCAAATGCACACGTATTACATATGCATGTATATACATATTATATACGTTTTCGATTATATTGGCATACTGATGTAGTGTAATGAATGCAATGTATATTCATGTGTATGAGTATGCTGTGCAAATGCAATATAGAATTTTTATCCCAGCATATCAACAGTTTTATCTAGTTTATGGAAATTATCTGTACCTTATATCAGCTATCACTCTAGACAGCCGCCCAACCGTGTTTGAGAGTAGTTCACTTGAAGCCCGTCCATGGTTTAAAAAAACAATAAATAATAATATACTAAAAAATGTATGCATTTCAATCAGTTGGAATATTTGTATTATTAATTCTTTTGACAGAAGTATCACATTCTCACTGTAAAAGTGCAAATCGGAATCCGCAAAACGGTCAAACGAACCACACTCCTAACCGATTATCCAAAAACTGAAATGTTAAGTAATCTACACTTAGACAGGGTATGATAATCAGATCGAATCTCTTATCTTTTCATAAACAACATAGTTAATATATGCCTTTATCATCATGTGCTAACAAGGGCAATTTAGTATAATGTTTTTTTTTCTTGGCTTTGATTCGTTTTTGTCACCTGCTTTATTTATAAAAAAATTTTAGATAAAATGCAAATCTGCATTTCATAACTAAATAAATTGTCTTCCATTTTTGTACACTACCTCAAAGAAAAAGACATGTACGCGAATAAAAAATACATTGCTAATAGCCATTTAACATAACACATTCGCGGTTTGATTGACCAATGTGCATTAACCCAATATTCCAGCAGCTGTTTTTGTATTCTTCATCTAAATGAAAACAATTTCAAGAATTGGATTAAATTTTCTGAATGAATTTATTCATTGGTTTCCCTTCATCTTTGCAACCAAATATAGACCATATTCTATTCCCATTAATATTCCAATAGTACGAATCACACTTCCATTATTTTCATGTAAGTTTATTTTGGAATAAATTAGATCGATCTCATCAATACGGTGCCTCTTAGTAATTTATTTCACTTATCATATAAATCATTCTTACTCTTTCAAAAGATTATAACTAATTTGAACATCAAATATCTTAGAAGCAAATGATAAAGGAAAATTAGAATAAATATTACAATTAATGGTTCTTATTAAATACTGCTACCTAATGGGCAACCATAAGTATCCTTAAATTAAAAACCTAAGCATTAAAATAGCACATAGGAAGAGTTGCCTTATTTTAAAGCAATACTCATAATTAAGTTGGTAAAAACAGCTTATGGACAAAGGCAAGTATGTTAGTTTTAATTGTTTAAATTTAAGTAGAGGTTGGCAATCACTTATAAGTAAATACAAACTAGTTAATAGACAATTACTACAATTATTCTGGTTCAGTAAATTTTAATTTTTTTTTCTTAGTTTTTACTCACTGGCAATGAAAATTATCAATGATTTGATTAATTAATTCTATTTTACAAACTATTGTTATTCGGAGTTCAGTTATTTGTTGCATTTTCTATTTCTGCTGGTTGAAATTATTCTTTCGCCTTAGTGGCATGCGATATAATTGTGTTTATTTCAGTGGCTACTCAGCACAGCACTAGGTTGAACCGCTCTTCTTGAATATATTTAACGCATTGCTCAGCTTAGAGTTCCTTGCGGCAATGTATTGCAGCGATTTCTAACTTATTCGAAGAAAAATAGTTTGTTTTCAACGTTGTAAAGAATATTTCCTAGATTCAAATATATCTCTGATGGACTTAATACTGACTTTGATGATTATAACTTTTGTCACGAGACATATGCGAAATAGGAAGTATGGACTAAAATCAAAACTCGCTTAAAAGTATGGAATTTGTAGTTTTGCTTAAATAAATTCTTTCGAATAAATTAAATTAGGTAAAAAAAACAATTTAAATTAAAGAAAAAAAAATTAAATATGTTCTACGAAGTACTGGTTCCGACATGTTCCTATTTACACGTGTGTTCCTCGAGAACTTTCACACAAATATCACATTTCACTTGGCAACACCAATGGAATTTGCAGTTGCATCTTTCTCGCACCACAATATTTTTGGTATTGTAGCCCCGGCCACAGCAAAGAATGCCACATCCATCTAGGCCGGACGAAGTTTTGTTGCAAATTCGACCGTGGGTTCCTGTATAGGGTAAACACACAATTTTTATTATACACCAACACGAATTCCAAATGGGTTCTAACCTGGCCATTGAAGCTGCCGGTTATTCCGACACCAGTCAGGACTTTCATCTAAATACACCAAGTCATGTGTTGTGGGCACTTTGAATTGGGGGTCTTTCACTTGGAGGCGACCACGCTTATTTAATTTCACCTCAGTGGCTTCGTCGTACCTTTCGCGCAAATAGTCACCTAGGATTTCAACCACTTTTTATTAGAGACGGCCGGTAATGCAGTGTTGCATAGAAACTCACCTATTTCTCGTATTGAAGATAACTGTTGCCAGCATGTTATGAGACTGCAGGAACCTGATACACCATGGCATTTGCAAGTAATCCGAGCCTTCTTTATGACTGCCTGATACATTTTAGTAAAAGAATTATTCATTTAAGTGAGTATAATAACATATGTATTTAGTTTATTATATACAGTTAGTAGAAGTTTCAAATGAGAGTTGTTCCACTCTATGGACAACTACGTATTACGTGTCAGAAGGTTGATAAACACATGTATACTTAAACTGGAAGTGTTAAAATTCACCATGTATATGAATTTTGCTCCTTTGCGTACGATTTTCTTGTCGTATCAGTCACACATTACATATTATAGTTTAATTGTTGAACCCAAAAATATATAACAGGCATCAGAATTTGTGTGACAGATTTGACACACCAGTTTTATAGGTATGATAACTCACAACAAACACAACAAAAATTAAATTAAATCTAACAAACAATCGTAGCATGGAAATTAATTACTCGAATGATGTTCTCTTCTGTGAGAATTACGATATTTTTGTACGGTATAATACAAGGTATTAAATGCAAATATGCTCGAACGATCCTTTTGTTTAGTGATATAATTGACGGGCTTATTGCCACAATAACATGATAAGCCACAAAAGAAATAGGGAGAAAATATTTTTCAAAGAATTAAATAATGTAAAGTATCTAGGGTATCTAGGCTTTGTATATGAGTGCGGAAGTGAGAGTATTGTTAGCTACCATATTCCTCAGTGGAATGCAACTAAAATTTCAATTTTCGAAAAAATTTGGTATCTGTGTAAATGTGTTATTGCAATAAGCCCTTCAATTCTATTAAAACATCATACAAGGAACAATTCCATAAGATTAATATTTTATTTAAAAAATGCATAAAATTATTTTCCATTAAAATCCATCTTCATTGTTCGTAGCTTGCTGTGGTCTAAATTGGTATGTGCATGTATTGTATGTATTTTTTGAAGTAAAATAGGTACATCACGCGTGGTTTAAGGAAATGTTAATCTCCGCTTAAAGTCATTGTATCAGATTGTCTGTCTATAGACCTGATTTCTTAATTACTCACGATATTTACTCAATTCTTATGGTGATCACGTAAATAAAAGAGACAAGAATGAGACGCATCTACAAATCTTAGTATGCACTTGTCTTTCGCTTTTTATGACATTTTTTTTTAAATAATTGTTAGGGCAATCATTTTAAATGAAACTGTATACACATCCATCTATGCATATATATACATACAGCCCGGTACTGGGCGCGTTTAATGTTATTGTACATGCACCTACATATAAAATATGTTCTTACATTACATGTGTAAATAAGTATGATATTCGCAATTATTATTGCACATAATGAATGCGTGTACAATAAATTATTTAACTTAAGTTATTAGACGGAATAGAAAGTATGCAGTCTCTAAAATCCTCCTTTTGAAGATATTATACCGCTATATCAACATCCGAATTATCTCGTTTAGAGTTCTTCTGTTCTCACATGAATCTACCAATTCATCCACCAAAGTCCAAAATTCAATATTTACTTCATTTTCCAATTAATTGCATATCACTTCATCAGCCAATTGCAAAACAACTGCCCCCAGCGACAACATTACATCTACCAAAAGCAGCAGATATTAAATAATAATCTGTTGGCAGTTAATACCCACAACACTATGCATGACCAGCATCCAGCTTATCGCTGGAACAGTATCTCAATGTGTGCATATATTTCCCCCAGTGCCCTGCAAATGAATGTAATTCCGAGATATCTGCTTGTTTGCCTTTTTAACTTTTTTAATTAAAATATTTAACTAGATTTATACAGCTTTTTTTGCAAACTACCGTATTACTGGGGAAGGAAGCCTGATGAAGAATGGTGGGCGTTTTGCACAAAAACAAACTCATGTTTGCAATCGAAAGCAGCAACAAAATCACATAAATCTTTTACTTCATCGAATTGATGGCCAAGTGCAGCAGGCGGGAGCAACGAGAATCGAAGCAATTAGGAATCGAATGCTTACACATCCATACCAATGGCCTAGCAGAAATTCCCAATCATATGTGGCTATACAAACGAACAAGCAAAGGTACATAACACAGAATCAGTTAATCAATGAAACAGCAGTCAACAGGTATTTTAGTGGCTGGAAGGCATGACTAAGAGCCTGATTGAGAATGTGAATTCTCAATGCTAATGAACGTGCTGGCCTAAGGTATTTTTTATGGCATTTCGACTTAAAGGAAGCTCGTCCTACTTTCGAAAAAATCGAAAGATATTTGATGATGAAGTCCAATATACTCAATATTTCTTAACGGAATTATAACTTTATTCAAATAGATTAACCCATGAAAAAATCAGCAATTCAAATGTGTTAGAGTAATGTGCAGTCTCTGGTTTGAATTTCCACTTAGGTCCATTAAAATGTGTCAGTCACTGCATTTTATACGCATTCAGCAAAACTTTTGAAACCTTTAATAATTTAAAAAATACCTGCCATGGGATCAAAACCGTTTTACCTAGATAAAAAACAATATTGATTGCGTTTATTCATCATCCTGGCATGTCTAACCTGCCCTATGGTTATTTTATTACAAACACATACATACAACCCTCTCGTTTTTATGTAGCAAAAACCAAGCCAGACAAATCACCATCATATGACAGCAACAAATGGAGGCGGGATTGGATTCGACGATAAATAGCAACCTATTCGTTTCACTTTATCCCTTACACTTTAAAGTCCGGGAATCTAGCTTTCAGCATATTACTGAATGATGAAAACGTTTTAATGAAAATCGCAATAAGAACTAAATTTACTTTTAAATTCCACATGTTGTGTCCTTAATGATGCAAACCTTAACTGTCATAAATTGTCAAGGACATTTTGTCAAATTTTTTTATTGCATTCTGTCATGCACTGAAGGCATTTGTGGCTCTCACTGTCGTTCTTATGGGCTTCAAAAACACCAAGAGACGACCGAAACGAGGAAAAAAAAACTAATTTGTAACCCATGTTTATGGTGAATTCTCTCACATATTGTTTTTACTATTGTTTCCACAAGGCTCTCACGAATCACGTAAAATATACGAAACGAGTCGGTGAGCACAATCTGTTTCCATTCGTGTACAAAGTTCTTCCATCGTAGCTATCGCCAGCAGAATTTGGCGTATCTGATGCGGTTACTGGTCGTAACCTCAGTCATTTGATTTCTAATACTGCCATCTTCTCCGAAAACACGATGGCAACCAAAGGTACAGTCTCCCTTCGTAATGCATTTACTTTTCTTTTTGTGGCGCATTTCGAAAGATATGTCATGAACAGCAACGAGTTTTCGTCCTTTAGGTACTTTATCGGTTGTTGACGGTGACCCAAGAACTTTTAAGGAGCAATATGGACAGATGGGAAGAACTTATTCGATTGGCATTGTGCAATTGGATGAACTAAACTGATTGAGCAGGATAACAGGACTCAAAAACAAAATGCAATTTCCTGTACTTTTTCAAATCTTTGTGTATAACGAAAAAAAGAAGGAGTGCTTGGCCAGCCATTTGACGACAACTTTTATCGGTTTTTTGCTTTTCTTGCAGTGTTATGAACGTGCTTTGGCAAGGTAATATTGCATTCAGGTTGTAGATTTTCTCATATCTTAGATTTTATTTATTGACGATGCCGTTTCAGCTACTCACAACTACTCACTCACCATGTATTTTCTTCATTTCATTTTTTACTTCAACATATACTAGGTAAATAGGTATAAAGTTGTAAAATTTTTGCAGTAAATGAAACATTTCAGACATTTTTTTTACATTACTACCGCTGGAATGAGTTGAATGATTTGACTTACGTTTAAAGAACAGAATGATTCTTTGGCTTCGTTGACAAAGATAAGACACACTCCAGACGTAAAGGCACGAAAGGGCCTCATGATAATTTTAAAGCGGTTATGTGTTTACACAACCACATATACATATACGAAATTTAAAGTAAAATACCTGTCTTCCATCAAGACTTCTTTGACGAGTACTTCTAGTATTGAGTACCAGTACTCCTACTAATTATTTCTCACGGACATATGATAGGGACATCCATCAGCATCACCATTCACAATACACTTACCCTTCGCCCGGCTTCATTGTTGTGCAGATTCATTAAACTTCGGGCTTTTGCTGACATGACGTTTTTCAATCGACCGGGACCAGCGCTACCCCCATTTCCCGAAATCCCCATCAAATTGCTGCTGCTGCTGCCCATGCTATTAACTGCCCGTTGATTTTTTTTCTTCCTCCCGGCCATGGAGGCATAGTGATCCAGGCTGAATACCTTAGAATTCAATATCTCCCGGTTAATTTTTTCCTGTCGGAACGACACATGTAAATAAAATATATAGTAAATTTATTACTAAATATAGAAGGATATGAAATGAAAAATGCATGCGCCCTAAATGATGTTAAATTTCGGGAAACAATTTTGTTCGTTTTCATTAAGTTGTCAAGACATCGGTTGTCGAAATTCCGAGGAGAAATACTAATAAAAAGTTTTCTGCTTTCAAAGAGGTCTCACCTGTAACTCCAGCATTTCTTTTTCTTTTAATTTTGAATTAAGGATTTCTTTTGTTATCCTTTCTTGCAATTCTAATAAATCCTCCGGTTTGAAACGGGCACCAACTTCTGTGCTGTCCTCATCGTCTTCGCTTTTGTCTTTGTTGGATGCATAGCCGGATGAAAGCAAGGTGGGTGACGCATTGGAGTTAATACTACTGCTGCTGTTATTTTTATTGACATCGACAGTTATATTGGCATGTCCCTCCCGAATGCTACCTAATGCTGTTGTCGTTGTGCTATTTTGTTGTTCTGACGGAGACGGTCGTGCCACCCCATATCCCGTGTCAAGTTTGGAAGCATCAACAGCATCTGTTGCTGTGATGTTTGTGTCACGATGTGATGAGGGTGAGGGTGGTGATTTCGAGGGATCTGAAGATTTTTCATCATTTTTTATTCGTGGACCTGATGCAAGACCACGGGTGCCACGTTTACGTTCCTTCTCTCTGATGTCGATAAAGTCTTGTGAGAACCTGCAAAAGAAACAAGAAAATAATGAAAGTGTTCTTTATTAAAATACATTTACGGTTTTATGTGCATCGCATACGAAAGATTAAAAAATAACAAGGATAATATTGTAAGGAATTCTTTGAAAAGAATTTATACTCCTGGATTAAAAATCCACGAGTTTTGCGCTTACAGAAGATTGATAAAAAGGAATACTTGGTTTACATTTTCCAATAAGGGAAACCCAGGTGGAGAAAAAATATCAAAGGTATAAACATTCAGTTGCAGTTTTCAAGCCAAGACATACTCGTTCTATAATATAACCTAATGTATCCTGCTTATGGAAGAAAAACAGCGATTTTAGAGTAGAATATGTAGGCGTGATAAATCGTACGAAAAAACTGTGTATATGAAATTTGAAGGAGAAACCCCCTAATTGCATTCTCATTTTTAATTGTCTGCAAATAATAAAGCTAACGTACGGACAGTGGAGTGCTTTTCGACTAGGCTGCAATCCTAGTTTCCGCATGCTAATAATGACACAACGACATTGTGTTTATTTCTTACTTTTCTCTTACACGCATGCAATAACTAATAACATAAGGCTAAACATTGTTCTGTAAAATGAAAAGAGCAAACTGAACCCAGTTCAACACTTTAATGTTACGGACTTCAACTTCTCTTCTCTATTATAATTTCAGTACTTTTATCGATATTAACGTTCGTGTATGTTTGTCTATGTACGTATGTTTGTTTATTAATATGCCCCCATGTCCTGCAAAAAGTGAGCAGCTGCCTGTTTGCAAATGGACTCCTGTTAACAACCTCTCCACAGCAGCCGTTATCTAAACCTCCAACAATTCAAGTTTTTGTGGTCCACCTTGTCTAGACATAGAACCAACAACAAAGCAATTATTTTCTCATTAAGTTATTTGGCCCTTTTCGGCAACAAATGGAATTCAGAGAACATGTGTTGCCAGGAGTTCAGTCACGTTGGGTTAAATTTACGAGCATCGGCAGCGAATAAGTAGGAAAGTTTCACTTATACCTTACGCCTTACTCTAATATCAATGAAGGATGAAAGAGAAATGTTCATATTCTTTAGCACATGTTGATTTAATTTTCTCTTGCTATCTCTTTCTTTCCAAAATCTCTTCCAGGTATCAATTTTTATTTGAAAAATATTTCTAACAGGTAAGGAGGATCTGAAGACTACTTTGAAGACGACTTGAGGGAAGGCACACAGCAGCAAGTGATGTATTCGCACACAGGAGTAGGTATATGCTTGTTGAGGAGTATGTGGGGAATAACAACTTCATAGACTGCGCGTTTGCTTTATTTTAGAAACCTATACAATCTTTACAATTCTCGATATTTAAACATTTAAAAAAGTTGATCCCCGGGAATTTTGCGTTCCATTGCCCTAAGCTATAATTTAAAAAAAATTCTTCGAGACACATCAAGAGCCATCAGGCATCAAATTATATTGGGCTCAAACCAAACTTCAATCTGACGTCAAGCCTGACAAAGCAACCATTGATTGAATAGTAAATTATTAGATTGATTATATGCAATGAATCAATGATACGTATTCATGTATGTCCCTATTTTATGCATCGTATCAAATCACAAATTTAAATCGTTCCACTCTGAAGTCGTCCGTTTACTACTGCTCTGAGCAACAAGTAATCAGGAAATCGATATAGCGAATAATCAATTAAAGTAAAAGCATTCTATCGATAGCAAACGAACATAAATCAGTTCACATGACATAAATATGGCACATATGTACATACCTACATACAAATGAATATACATACATGTGTGTGAACATTTGTTTACGAGCAAAGATTTACCCTCGCTGCACTCCTAATGTCACGAGAAAGCCAGGCATTGCAAAGATTCAGAATTATGATTTAAATCCATTGAAAGACTGATATTTTTGAATGTGATGGATGTGTCTCTAATTTTGCCCTCAAGTCGTGTGCTGATAATTTATGCACCCCTCAAGTTACATACACACTAAATGGATTTTTCCTAAAGGAAATACATATACAAAAACTTATCTATGGAGATGTTCGGCGAGTTAAGTCGAATTATTCAAATTTCCTGACCGGGAACAATAAATTCGCATAGATTTTAACCGACCGTCGAACCGCAGTACTGCTTATAAATGATTGCATATTTTCGGGCTTGAATAATTTTGCACTTGTCCGCCGTGTTGCCAGCTCCCATTGTTATTATATTCTCTCCCCTCGCTGCTCGTATCACTTTCAATTTTGAAGTACATCACCCCCAAAAACCACACAAAAAAAAAAACAAAGAGGCTAAAAAAGCGGAAAATCGCAACAACCACACGACCACAGAAGTGAACAATCTCATTATGTAAATACCAGTGTCCTCTCTGTCGTCATCATCGTCGCACAGGACTGTTTTTGTTTGGTGTCCTCTCCACACAGTTATCCTGTCGTTTGTTTGTTTCCGTTGTTGGAGCTCCGTCAACTTATATACAGAGGAGGGAAGTATAAAGGCCCGCTGTAATTACATAACAACCCTCCATTATCCTTTGGGGTAGAATCAAATAAAGTGTATTAGAGAAGGCAAGCGAAAATTGCTTAGGTCAATGTTGTTTGCGCCCTTTTATACAACGGGAGGGGCAACCCTGTTGTTTTGTACAATTTACATAATGGATTAGGTTAGCCGTCTCAAACACAAATATGCACACCCCACCCGATCAGACGTAAATAAGGTGCAAAGTTATTTTTTGAGAGCGAGGCCACTACACGCCCGGAAGCTCGTAAATCCATATGGCGGCTGTTTTTTTTTTTCAAAGTAAATGCGATAATTTGATAAGATTAGGTGCAACGATACATAAGTTATATGTGTTCAAGGAGCATTTTTCTTAACGCACATACATATGTACGCATGTATATAATTTATGCTATAGATTTCATTTACTCACTTGTAAGCGTATTCCAAATCGTCACCGCATCCACCCCATGCCCAGTCGTCATGCAATTGCCTTGGGCGGGCACCACGTGAGCACCCACATGATGCCAGCTGTCCATCACGGCAAGCGCGTGCTATGAAACTAGTAACTGTTGCCGATGCTAACGCGTATATAAAGGCCATTTCTGGAGACCCTAGAAGTGAAAAAACGGTGTTGTAACTTGTGACTAACGTTTCTATTCAAGTTTGTTATAAGCTTGATTGTATTTATGCACAAGTCTCAAAAATATAAAAAAAAATATCAATGCCTACATACAATAAAAATACTTTTGGCAACGCAAATTTCCAGAGTGCGTAAATAGGAAAAATATTGGAGCACAATAATTAATTTGTTCACTTTCTCCTGATCTTCATTCCGATTCGTTAATTGCAATAAAAATGCTAAACTAATCAAGTAATTATGTAAAAATCATTCAATCCAAAGCCATCTGCTCCCGTGAGTACACATTTTGTGATCCCCTTTATCCTTTCCAGCTTAAATTAACTATGAAATGGGACGTTGAGCCACCACCAATGGCATCCGACAATTAAATTGAATGTTATGCAAGGTAAGCAAGGCTTCAGAAATTGGTTATACCTTCGTCCCGCTAAGGACGACAACAATACCGTTGTTCAATGATTTTATTTTTTATTAACAAGCTTCCTCGCCTCGAAGAGTTCCTGCAATGCCCATAGGAAAAGTTTTACCATCATACCTTACTAGGGTTACATTCATTCAATTTTTGTAAGCGAACAAGTGAGAGTGGTATGTCCATTTGGGGTGTTGATTTTGGCGAAAGTATGAACTGAGTATAATGGTTGTTATCCTTTATTCCCATAACCATAAGAGGATTACTTTCGCTTCCGTAAGCTTAACATCGCATTCGAAAAGATGCGCTCGCCTAAAGTTTCCGCACTCGAGTTTCTTTTCACATTTCTGGTCGCTGAATTTATTGAATCGGGTTTCTATTTTTTCTGGATGATCAAGGATTAAGGTAAAAGATACATTTTTATATCGACAGTCATGTGATAAAACAAATTTGAATTGGGCTTTATTCCTTTTCAGTAGTCTAGTTAATTCTCGAATATTTAAATGGAAAGCTCTGTGTTTTGGCACTCGTTTCTGTAAATTAATTACCACTTATCTTGCTTAACGTGTTTCAATTCAGCATTTGGTTAAAATTATTTGCATCCTCTTTTTTCTACATTTTCTGTTTTACATTTTGTACAAAGATAACTATCTAGCAGCTAATCTTCCAGGGATTTTGTGACAAATTTAATTATTTTGATAATATTGGCTTATGCAAAACAAAGCCAACATACAACCAAAACAGCTTGTTATCAACCCTCCTCATAGGAATTACTTCATTGCGTCGCATATTTCAAATCATCGGTTACATCTGACAGCGAATTAAATTAAATTTCTCGAACGGAATTCGAAGCGCATTTTGTCCTTTCAAAGACCGCGCAACCCTGTCATTACCACCGTCCTGTTTCCCCCTTTTTCCAAGGAAAGTAAATGTAATAAATGTGCACTAATTTACCAATTTGTTGCGGTTTACAATTTTGATGACGATCTCTTTCTCTAGAGAGGGCCCATCTCTTTTCATTTTGAATGGGGGCTCATGCAACATCAGTAGAATAGCAGAGGGTAGATATGGAACAAAGGGTGGGTTGTGTCTAATCGCCCATTATGTAGTCGTAAATGAAGGCAACGCGACGAGTTTCGTAAAAATCACAGTGTACGCCACTAAGTCTTTCGCAGTGAGAGGAAGGTCACACATTTTCTGGCAAAAATGTAAAGATATGTGTATGGATGTGTTTCAACATAAAAGCTTTTTAGTTTACATTGTGAAACTAAAATCGAATAACACTTCCAAAGGATCAACTGCTCTCGAGCATTTAACGCAGTCTGGGTAAACTGGGTTTCTATTGCACACGACACAACATCTACCACCATCTAAATGTTTATTCACAGCCATACTTTCGAACAAGAATATAGAATAGATATATATATATATATATATACTCGTATACATAAAAAATAAAAAAGTTTTCATAAATCTGCCTGCATATAATCCAACAAAATCTTCGACACTATTACAGGCCAACAGTTGTTCCTTTTATTCAAACAAACAAAAACAACAATTGGCACCCGCATATAATTTCTTAAATCCTTGACGGGGCAATCATTAAATCAAGATTTTCCTTCCACCACATAGTCACCTAGACTCTCGTTAAGAGGACTTACAAACGAGGAACCCAGCTTTGGTGGTTCAAGTGGTATGTAGATTTGTATGTACATATATGGAAATACATACAAACAGAAGTTTTGAATATTCAATAGGAACCGGTCAAAACCGAAAGGCAACTGGGGGTTGCCATATCAAGTATACATCCTGGCGCGCGTATTTAAATATTAGTTCGGTTTAAACCGCTTCCGCATCGTACCCTATGGGAAATGACGATAATGGATTTGCCTCTGTTTCCTCCTTGTTTTCTCCCCCCTCACTTTTTTGGTGTTTTGGCGGGCCCGTCGATGGATTCTGATTCTGATTTTGATTCAGAGATCGTAATCAATACTCGGACGGGGTTCAGTATTTGGATTAAAATCGACAGAGAAGAGGAAGAAAAATGCATTCAATGGTTAAGTGAATTCTGGAGGTGCGCTTTTTCGTGGCTGTCTGCCAATGGTGCAGATGTTATTCCCAGGGGATGAATGTATGCGATAGGCACTGTGCACGAGTGTGCAGATGTGGGAAGAACAAGCTTGGCATTTTCCGTGTATTTTCACTTTGGATTCTCTGATTTCGGAATTTTGCAGGTCGACTTTAATCCGAAGTTTGTTTAAGGATAAGACGGGATACAGTTGTTTTATCGAAAATGATTAACCATCACCAAATATAAGTACATCGAATTTTGACCGTGTTTAGAATTAATAAATAAAAAAATTAAAAAGATGTCAAGGTGATGAGAATAACATCCACTGCTGCAAAATAACAAGCACAGGTTGGTGAAAATGTAATTCCGGTTATTAGCGGACTTATATTGGGGTAGTTTTCTTCTGTATTCTTTTTACTTTAGGACTTAAATTATGAATATGGCAAACAGTACAATTTTTGGAAATTACAAGGAACTTTTGTCTGTGCAAAAATAATTGAGAAATAAAAATTAATAAAAATATTCGAATTTTGAGGCCGAAAAATTAAGACAGAACAAGAAACATTTTTGGAGTTTTTCTCAGTGATTGTCCTTCGTTTCTGAGCTGGTTTATTAAGCTCCTTAGTTCTGGTGAGCGATGCTTCTTCTGACCAACTTTTCTTTAAAAACATTAACGTTTTGAATTCTTAAATCAACATTTCTTTTATTGTTTCTTACAATGGAAAAGTACAAAACACAAATATAGCAGAAAGTAGAAGCTGGAACAGTTCTCTGTGCACAGTCGAAAATAAATCTTCCATAAACTGCTCAGAGGTACTAAGAAAACAAAGTAGAGGCATATGTTTACGCTTATTTTAACTGTTATAAACATCAAACAAAAATAATGCATAATCAGCCGTCAGCATTATCATTGAAAGTGGTTCAGAGAGCGAGAGGAATACGGAACCATGTGCGCCTATTATTTTGCAAAACAGTGTAGCTCTATTCGCTGTTATAATCGTGCTTACCGAATGAAATCGTGTAAAAACGGAATCTTTTTTTTTTTTTTCTTAATCGTGTAAAAACAGAATCGGGTATACATACATTGCATAGTGCCATTACATATGTACATACATTGTAGGTACATATCTTAGAAAAAAAAAATATAAGTAATTTCAAAATTGGTAACTTGACATAAAATAACACCCATAACATAACATCAAGTTCGACACCCAGTCTTATCCGTTGAATCCAAGGCCGTATCTGACAGAAGCCATAGAGCGGATTGAGTGGGATGATGATGAAGATTTATAGCATGTCTATTAAAGTCGATAACTAATTCGCACAGATGTTTCATGACAGAAATGGTTTGGACAGGAAATCGAGTTGACATCGTATTTGTACAGAACTCAAACGTAAACACTAGAGTCAGGATGTTCAAAAACTACATTTCGAGTAATTTTTCTACTCGACTTACCTAAACTTGACATAGGACCAAAGACAGTGGTGTCATCCGTCGTGCTGCAGTTCCATCGACGATTCTTGAACTGGTGCTGGCACTCCTAGATAAATAGAAATCGGATTTTAATTATATTTAAAATGTACAAAGTTAATTGAATGAAACATAAATTCACTAATTATCGAAAAATTATTCTGGTGTATATCTCCAGCGGGTTCATTTAAATACTCTTCGACTTAAACCACAATTCGCCACCAATCTACCCCTAACCCGACCTTAAAATATCGTTGGATCAGCAAAAACAAAAACAGATGCATAGAATAAAAATTGGAATGTATGTGCGTTATGCATACACACACGATTCCTAATAATGAACTCCATCACCACTTTCATCTGCATCGCACGAGAACAATCGAATCGAAGCGAATTAATACACTTATGCACACATGCATGAGAGGCTAAAGGTTTCCCTACGAGTGAAATTTAAAAGCTTGCAAAAACCGTAAGTTCTTCACCCCCAATCCCTTATCGACAATCAAAATTGCATATCGACGACTAATTTGAATTTAAATTTAAATTTTCCAATTGAATAGGTGGCTGCAAAAGGGGTCGTATTGAAAATCATCCCTTGCTGAACATTGGCAATTGTAATCGCGTGGCATAGTGCATCACCTGAAACACAATTTGCAATGAAAAAAGAGTAGATTGTCGGTCCCCCACATGTTGTTCACAAAACCGTACAAATTGCATATAGTGGCTTGAGTATTTATATTAGGCATTTGCATATACAATGCGCACCCCATACAGAAAGGCCTCAACATTTCTTTTGGTATCCTTTCCAGTGGTGGTCACTGTAAAAGACTGACAGCAATCACGCAGCATTGAATCGTTGCAAGTGGCATTGGCGATGTGTTGCATATGCATCACCACGTAAGTATGTACATACACACAGAATGTATGATTGCGGTCAGTGTAAACCGTAAGTTTGTGCAAAATAGCCCTCAATGTGGAACTACCTAAATGGATGTGGTGAGAGGAAATCCTTTCAAAATCGTATTATGAGTTTTATTCTTTTTAGAATTATCATACAAAACCTTATAGAACAAAAAAAAAACACGAACGAGAGGACTGTAGTCAATTTTAACATTTGCTTATTCCCTATCTCCCAACAAGCGATCGCAAAGTAATCAAAATGTCAGCATCTTCATACCATTTGTGTATAACCCTGATCTTTCCATATGCACATAATATATGTACATACATTACCCATGTCGCAATAGAAACTTTCAAGATATTAGCTAATTTTTATGTGATAGATCTTCTCTTTAAGCATAGCAGTCATTAAAAGAAACCCCAGCCGGATTTTGAATATAAAAAATTCATTGTGGTTTACTCCTACGTAAATATTCTGTGTATGTACATATACAACACTCTTTCGTATGCTCATCATTTTAAGGGTGGTCCGTAAAGTTTTAATTTCATATCAATTTTCAATGTCAAGTCTCTTTATTTTGCTTCACACTCTTTAATTTCGAGTATACCTTTTAAGGTTTCTATATATAATTCAGCGTCCGGTTATAAATCTCATATTGGATCACAAAAGTAAGAAGATCTTTGAAACTACAGTGCAATAAAAAATCGAACAAAAATCGATCGTAAAAAGCCGGGTGTTCGTATTTGAATAGGCATCAATAACAGATTTGTATATATTTTTATGAGCGTCTGATCAACATTTGCTACACCCCCATCATCGTGAAATGCTTCCTTTTTTACATTGTCCAGACAGAATTATAAGATAGCTAGGAGGCATACGGAAATCGAATTATAATACCAATTTGCAGCACAAATTGCTCCTTACAGTCACTTATACAAGTTATACGTACATTTATGAATATAAACACATGCAGTTACGCTTCATCAACCCTTAGCTGCACTATTGTATACGTGAGTATTAAACAGCCGTCAGATTTCTTGTTTAACTGCAATCTGTACACAAAATCAATATATCTTGACTACTACACCCTTTCGAAGTTCCCAACAATATTGCATGAAACAGTATTTACAGTTCCCTTCCCATCTGTTGAACTTACGCCAGATATGTATTATATTATGCTAATCAAAGCTTTTGATACCTGAGTTCTACGTCGATTCGCATCCTAAGGTGATGGAAAATGTTCGCTTATATGTGTATTATTTGAGTTGGCTTGTTTTGGGTTTACACGGTGCATGTTGCAAACAAAATAATTCAAGTTGTTCAACTTGAACATTTATCAATCAGTCCCAATCAAAATTATTTCAACTGTGTGTAAATTTACTTCACTATTTAATTTGTATGAACAAATGGATGGGGTGACAGTCTGAGGTGCACCAGGTACTAGCTCCTACAGCAACTCGTGTTGTGAGTGGTATTGTTCTATCATGAGTGGATGGGACCTACAGTTTAATCTACAGTTTAATGCCGACTCCGAATGGCGAAGTTGAAAACAGGAGTACTCTTTGAGCATTGTCAGTGCCTCGAAATAGTTTGGGCCGTAAGTTATGAAAGTTTGTAAAATCGGGAATCGGAACAACTTTAGCAGTAGATTGCTATTAGCTAATTCTTTGCAGTTATCTACAAATGTTATTCCTTAATTTTTGTGGTTTTTGATTGGAGAAGCACTTCATATTCGTGTCTGTCAAGCTGTCAATGGGCAAATTAAAAGGCCATAGGTTAGGTTAGGTTAGAGTGGCTGACTACCTCTTAAGGGTAGCCATACTTAGGTCAAAAGTAGGCCTGTTGCAATACAAAAAAAATTATAAAACAAAAAAATAAATGGATCCTCAACCATGAATCATGTCCAAGGCGGTGAGAGAAAACTCATTTTGAAACCAACTTCTTCTTTGTTTCTCGTAAACTCGCTGAATGTATTTCTTCAGACCGCAAAACAGCTCAATGCAATAATGGGCATTTAATGACTGGACGGCATGATTTATCTTGCGTACCTGAGCCACAGAAAGAGTACTTTGTGTGCTCTCCAGATCCAGATTAAAAAGCGCACAGACAGACATTTAGATGAAGAAATGGTAATTCAAGGTGATGGAAAATGCGACATTTATCATTGTTAAAAATTGTTTAATAATCTTAAAGCGCAGCAAATGAAATTGAAATTTTAGCTTAGGTTGCATTAACAGGCCGCGGATAGCTATTCACTAAGACAATAGAGCTATATGTATCCAGGCAACATTAGTAAATAATAACCAAACGCGAAAAATGTTATGATCCTACCTATGTTCATATAAATTACAAGCGGTCTTTAGACAGCATTATCTTGAGAAATTGTTCAAGTCGACTGCAAAGGAAATAATTATTCATACCAATTCGGACTCATTCATACATGATGATTCGAGTACCTTAAGATGATGAAGAATGCTATTAACTTGTTTAAGTTTTGTTATGGGGCACAAGGGCAATATGACAAATACATCATTATCATTTTCCTTCAGGCAAGCAATCTACTTGCCTCATGCCCTCAGATCAGATGGATTCTATCCTTTATACACCAATGTAAGGACACAGAATGTGAGCACATGCGAGTACAAAGTAATTTAAATATCTTCGGGCAAGGAAGCGACCTCTATTCAAATGTAGCTTCACATTTTCTGTTACAGAATTCATTCCTTTGATATCTACAGAATGGATTCCGCCGCTAGTAGCAAGTTGAACCCATACCTTGATTTATATTATTTAGCTTTACAGCTTTAAAGTGCGTAGTGCACATGAAACCGTGTATTTTGTTGGAATCTAAGCAACCAGGAAACACTTTTAATTTTCCGCTAGCCTTTGCTGCTTCATTTTACACCATAGTGATGCGGTTTGAGCAGTTTGCATGTCCTCAAATTATTTCTTTGTATAAAAGCTTATCCTGATGGTGCTTAGGTCGGTGTACACTAACCCTTTGGCAAGGAAAATCTTTATTTTATTAAAATGGCAATACAATATTCTACTCGTTAAGCATAAAAAGTTGTAAACGCGCAAACATTCCCACACAAAGAATACATTTTATTGTTAAGGAAGTAATTTATACACAAAATAATAGTTTTTAAAATTGTGCAAATGCGGTTCATACATAATAAACTTACTTGTATTGCAGATCTGGCACCGCGACTTATAGCTGGCATCACATTAGTGTGCATCACACAGAGTCTTTTTTGGCCGTAGGTTAGGCCATCCACATCGTAGCATAGATCTGGATTAATATCAATTGGTTCAGAGTACGCTTCGACCGTCGGATTCAATGTGTTGTTCAAGAACATTTGACCGTTGGGTCCAACCTGACCTCCAGACATAATAAATTCCTTCGAAGGCCCATCAAAGTAAGTTGAGCCATAGTTGCCGACGAACTTATTTGTGCCAATATTTCGTCGCTTGTGATGACTTCTTGCAGACCGAGAGAGCTTTTGCTCAATATCAAATTCCTTCGTCTGATTTTGTTTGATCTTGAAGGAGTCAGGGATTTCGATGGATACTGCAAATCGCTTGGTATTGTTAATAATCTGAAAGACTGGTTGAAATGGTGGTTGATGAAGTTGCTGTGACTGCTGTTGCAACATCCGTTGCTCCTGTCTTGATCTTTGACGCTGGCATTTAGGAGAATCTGGGTTTTTGCAAGGTTTTCTTTGATTCTTATTTCGCTTTTCCCCGTTATTCCGTTGTCTTTTGGGATTTCTGCGCGAGGATTTTTCTGTTGTTGTGGTCGATGTTGAAGTGCTCATAGGCACACTTGGTGGGGTGCTTGATTTGCGGAAGTTCCTTCTCCGGGCATATACAATTCTCTGATCTTTCTGATCTCCAAATCGGCGACTGTCTTCTTCGTTATCATCAGGCGGTGTTTGATCATTGAGTAAAAGAACCTGAGGAACAATCGTGATCTTCTCACGTTGAATTGCCGTCATAGGATCGTCATGATCAAAGTAATGGTCGAATTGTTGACTGTGAGGTGTGGAGGATGAAGTATAGGCGGGAAAAGTAACTCGACGTGTGGGTGGAGGAACGGGCGGGGTGTATCGAAACAATGGCCGTATGGTAGTGGTAGTAGTCGTTGTAATTGGTGCGATTGTTGTTGGAGAACTTTTCTCCTTTTGCAGACTTGGAAAGACAACAAATTTGCTTTGAAAATTTATGTTGTGTTTCGTCATGTTCTGCAGAAAAAGTATGTGATTCTTCAGATCATCAATATTTGATGCAAAATCTGGCGTGACAGTTGTAGTCGTTGTTGTTGTAGTTGTAGTGGTTGTAGTACTCGTTGTTGGATGCAACCTTGGATCGGGGCTGATATTTTTTAGCGCCATCGGTACAATGAACTTCTTATCTTCCTCTGTTAAACTTGCTGGCAGACCGTTCTCGTCAGTATCTTCGTCCAGTAGGACAATTGGTTTTTGTTCCATCTCCTCTTGAATTGGATTCATATGTCCTCTTTTCCGCCCCGGCAATGTAGGTGGTAGTTTTTTTGTAAGATTCGCCTTCACAAACCCAGTTGATGCATCGCGCAGATCAACCGGTTTTATGTACGTACCCAACTTTTTCAGGCCCTCCTGGTGCATTATAGCCTGCTCATCTTTTGTAATATTCAACGAAATACTATTATTGGCAAGTACTTCAATTTCGTTGCTGAATTCGATAAAAGGCGACTTTAAGCCTAAACACCTGAAAACAAGACTAGAATTAGAACATCGAAAATTGAGTACAAAAATATATCATAATAGAAGATAGAGGCTATAGAGGCAAAAAATTAGAGTGAATGACGGCAACTAATTACTCATACAACCTGTAACAAAATAACAAGCCAAGATTGTAAGAAATTTGCGAGCGACGCATCATAATGGACATTCACCAGAAAATCAAACAACATAAATGGGATTTGAATTAAATTCTTCTAACTTGTTTCAGTCAAATCTGTACAACCGTAATAAACATAACAAAAATTAACAATTCTTACATCAGGAAATAATGCTGATAATAAAATAATACAAATAAAAGTATTCTATTCACCAGCCAATGCCCATCATATTATCAGCTAGACATTAACTCTGACTGTACAACTTGTTCAACCAATTCCTTCTTAAGATGACTATTTCGTCTTTCATTTAAATAAAAATGGAAAAAAGAACTACTAAATTAAAATGCTTTCAGGTATGCAGTCGTCATGATTAATACATTTCATTTCAAGTTTCCTCCGCTCTTTAGAAAATAAAGAGCTGATAAGTTGAATAGATTAATGACCAACATTTGCTGAGTCGCCTTTATTGAGGAAACCAAAAGGGGTCCCTGTACATCAGCTTGTAAAAGGTTTGTAACGTTTTATGATCAATAAAACGTGATTCCATTTAGAAACACTTATCTGGTTTACTGGCTACAGGTCCAGAGTCTAAAGTGAAGATGGCGCCATTTTCCGATGAATTTATATACTCATTTGGTTAATAATCGTTTGAAGGACATACTCGAACATACTTCTTCTTTTTCGGTTGTTCTTTATCTTTCAGTTACAGGATGTTTGAAATGGTGAGGTATATACCTATAAATTTGAGGTAAATTATACTCGCAAAGTGCGAGGTTATATGTGTGTACACTGCATACTTTTATTTTATGCAACATATTTTATAAAATATATTTGGCCCCGATTTCGAAATTGGGGACCAAGATTATATCTATTTGTCAAGAGTAAAAACTATAGTATTTGCGGAAGTTTAACTGTATTATATGCTATGATAACTTAGTGATATTATGCCAAAATAAAATGATTATCTTTTATTGAACTATCATAACTGCCTTTTCCACAATTTCTCTTTAATTGTTGATAATAAGTCTTATGTACACTACATACCTTCTATTCATAGACAACTTTAATAAAAGCTTTTTTGTGTATATTGCACTAATATATTATCTTCGTAATTAAA
This sequence comes from Eristalis tenax, assembly GCA_905231855.2. NCBI lineage: Eukaryota > Metazoa > Arthropoda > Insecta > Diptera > Syrphidae > Eristalis > Eristalis tenax. The sequence continues at coordinate 564,062 of HG993127.1, forward strand.
GAGCAAGAAAAAAAACACCATAACTATAACTCATTTGCAAGAATTCTAAATATGTAGAATCAATACGATCTCGCATGTTTATATATCTATCAAGAGATCAATCGCAGTAATGTACGCTACCTTCCGGAACAGCTACGTACATGCGTATCTAATGTATTGACTGAAAGAAGAAATTACTTTCCCTATCAAGTAATGCAAATAATTAAAGACAGTTAATATGACTGACCATTTAAATCATTAAACAATATTGAATTTGCTTATCTTTCATGCTTACGTTCCAGAAAAAATTCGATTCCCATGGGCGAAAGTTTTAATTAAAAATTAACAAACACGGATTTCCCAGACGGTAATAATCGAAGGTGATAAGTAATTCTTGACAGTATATTTGCTGACCTGGGGGGTATGGGTATTGTGTTTTTATTCTTCAGTTCAGATTCTAATATTTTTCGCGATAAGATACAAATTTTCAATATACATACATATCTCCTTAAACAAATTATAGAAAATCTAGATAAAGACAACTGAGTGCTTGTATGACCATCAGTGTCTCTTAGTTTACAATATAATCTGGTTACCAAGTCTTTCGTTCTTCAGTATTATTGCGGCCTTTTAACTTCAACGTAAGAAATTAATACGCTAATTTCAAATTCAATATTGGATTACTGTTTATTCATATTCAACTTGCAGATGAGATACATATTAATTTTGGCGGTAGTTGTCACCGTTGTGGCTAGCACTTCAGGTGCGGATTACCTCTGGGGTGAAATTGGTGAAAAAGATTTGCTCCTTGCTAAAGATAAGGTCACAAAATCCTTTGTCGTTGGTCTTGTAGTGTCCAAAAAATATGTCTTCAAGCAGAAAGTAAGTATTCTGTGATCTATGTACAATAGTCAACTTAAAATTCACACTTTTTTTATAAAGGACATAGATGCCTTGACTATTACTGCCATTCGCGTTACGGACCGTATGAGTAAAAATGGTCCAACTGCACAGCTACTTTATGGTGGGCCTGGTTCCAAAGGAGCAACTTTGCTTTTCAAATCCGAACGAGGTCACAGTATTAAAGCACTTGTTGAAATTTTCGGACGTTAAATGAATTAACAAATTAAACATGCAATTAAAATGATTTGAAATTAATCATTGCACTATTATATTATATTATGTAATTTTTCTTCATGTTTATGGAATATTATATAAAGTATGATAACATTATCTTTTGATTTTTTGCTTATACTGGTGAAAATACAGAATGGAATTGGAATGAATTCGGAATCCTTGTAGATAAAAATAATATTAATAAATTGTGGGAATACATTTCGAATTTCAACGAATGTGATGAATTTGTTGAATTATCTCTTACAGTAAATATTTACTAAAATAAATTAATGGAAGATTAGAGTGTTTGTTTAGCATGCACCCTCTTGAAGAATGAATATAACAACAAAAAGTAATTTTTAAGTTTCTCTTAGAGCACTCAAGGGAAACTTTAAGCATTTATTAAATTTTCACTTATCTCCTATTATTGATAAGAAAATAATATTTGTTCATAATACTTTAAATTTTAATTTCATATCATTTGTGGCTTTATTGAGACTTCTGTATGTACCTGGAAATCAGTTGAATTAGAGCTTCGGCAGAATAGTTTCTACTTCATCGGTCCTGATGAAACAATTTATTCGTGAAATAGTTTTGTGGTACCTATAAATCAATAATAACATTAATTGATTTAGATGTAATTACTTGTATCTGCGTGTGCAAAACTCCTACCCATGCTCCGTGCCATGCTAAATACACATAGAATTTCTTGTTTACTATCGTAGATAAGATAAGAGCCTTGACAATCATATCAAGTCAAGAAACCACATAAAATAAAAGCCCAAGCAATTTGAATCTCTCAGCAATACAGTGAGTTGAGTTAAATCTGTCGCATATAATTCTAAATCATATTTGCAATGAACGGCCACGGAATTGTAACGATAGTTTTTGTAGTTGCTTTTGTAGCTACATCTCAAGGAATTAACTCCACCTATGGTAATGTTGGCCCATACGATAAGCTGTTGCACCGTGCATTTGTGATTTTACCATCCAAATTTCTTCGAGTTGTTTCGAAAGACGTTGAATATCCCCCTAAGGTATAATATTTCCTTGACGATTTCATAATCACACAATAATTCATGAACAACAAAATACCAATCTCCTACAGGGATACAAAAATCCATACATTATAACGGCAGTTCGCGCTATAGATAAAAGTAAACACCATAACGAAGGATTCACAACATTACACCGTGGAGGACCAGGATTTAGAAATGTAACTTTACATTTGCAGTCTTTTCGTAGTCGTCCACTCAATTTCACTGTGGAAATATATGGTCATTAAAAACTACTAACGAAGATGTTCTATATCGTATTGTTCTATTTGTGTATAAAAAAAAATGAAGCTGCAACATTAACAAGTTGTCTTTAAGGAACTACACAAGTAGTGAAATTACATAATTTACAGTTAATATTGTATTAGGCGTAAACAATGCTTGGGTTCTTGAATATTTGTGGAGTTCTATCGCCTAACATTCGGCATACATGGTAGGGTTGATAGGACTAATTTGCAATCGTAAGTCCCAACATCCTTTTTGGAATCTCTTCCAATCGCAACCGTCGACCATGCATAACATTTTGGAAAATTCTAAGTATGTTCTGTGCTATTATTCAGTTTATATCATTTAAGCGTGTCATTTAAGTGTTCTGTGCTGTTGTTGTATCATACAGAGAATATATATATCTTTGTCTGGATTAACAACATTTAGATCTACATAAGTTTCCGAAAATGTTCAAGGAAATTTCAGTAATTAAATCAAATTAACCTGCATCTCATGATTTGATTCGAATATATATGGCAGTAATTTGATGCTAATTATCTACTCGACATTATTTTGCTCCCACTATTATTAAATAATTGTTCAAACAAATGTTCTTGCTGTAAACCTATTTGTTTTAGTACACAGCTTTTCTTCTTAGATTTATTATCTAACTTCAACCATGGATTGGTAAAAAATATTAACCTGTGCAATGCCCATTCCCGCTTTGAACATTGAACCATAGCTGGATACAAGATATCTCTATCCATACGTATTTTACCCAACTGATATATCCGCGTAACAATAACCATCTGTTTTTGACACTTTCAAATCGGTCTATTACCCCGCAGTGGCCTGCACTTGTTTTCCATGTAAAATGCCTAATATTTGGTTACATTAAAATGAAGTAAAACGTTATTCAATTCCGAGCAGTAAGTGTAGCCACACAATAACAACCTGGCATTCTAACCACAATCCCAGCGCAGAACATTTCAAATCATTGTTGTTTCAGTACATTTGTATTGTCAAGTCTGCGCACGTAATGGGGTATGTTCAATGGTATCAAACACAGTCCAAATAAATGGATTCGTCTGCAGCATACTCTGTGCGTGCCATTGTTCGAAGTTTAATTAGATCTGAAAAAATTTTTGAACTTCCGAGCAGTGCTGTTTTAAAGTGAAGGGTTTGCTCAAAAGAAAAAAAAAAGTAAAAGTAAGATTTAAGTTTTAACTTTATTTCTAACATAATAAAATAAAAACAAAAATAGTTTAAAATAAGTATTTACATTTCACTTAGGGATGAATTTCGCCTCATTTCGTATTTGATTACCTTCCATAAATCTCTACTCGAAATATCAACCCATAATTGTACTGCGATTGTAACTTTATATTTACAAAATTAAATCCCGGACCACCTGAGTATATTGTCGCATGACCACCAGTGCCATTAGTGACTTGGTCGATAGCTCGAATGCCAGTTATTATACGCCCATTTGTATTTCCCTGGTAATTGATGAATATATGATAGATAAGTATATTATATTATAATTTAACAATAAACTGAAAAGGCTTGTGGAATGAATTAACGATTAGCTAGTATTCATCTAAATAAACGTAAACCTCAGTAGGCAAGGCGTGTCAAATGATCAACGTTATAGGATATTTGTTCTAAGGAAAGAATCCAACACCCAGGGGGTTTTCCAGTCACTACTCAATGAGTTAGTGACTGCCTTCGTGATCAGAATGCATATTAAAAAAATACTCCTGTAGATGTACACGAGTAATATACTTTTCTTCTGGTTGTGGTACATGAAAACAAATGGCATAACGAAATAATAGGTTTTCTGTCCAAATTCTTAAATTAATGTCTTGTAGAATGGATTGCATCGAAGATTTGGCTGTTTGTTATAATATAAAATGAAAGGTACTGCTACTACACATATTTAATGAAATAATTCGAGCACATTGGGCGCCAATATGTACAAAATCAATTAATGAATTCCAAAGAACACTATTCACAACCTATACAACGGTTTCCAATAAATGACACACATTTCATCTCTCGACAAGCGGTCAGCTAAATGACCTTTCACCAATAAATGCACAGTATCAGGGTGTCTGTTGAAAAGCAAATTCATTCCTCACGCCTCGCCGCTTAAGTAAAAATCTATTCGGATTAAAGCACATGTCCCGCGAGACACTTCACATATCAGTACTCTTACATTTTTTGGGTATCGGACCTCCCGGTTCACATATCGCCGAGGCAATGACGAATTGAATATATTCTCCACGTACAGTAGTTGGGATGATCGTGCAAAGTTGCCCCACGAACTGGTTACAGCGTATGCAGTTGCTGAGAATGCAACTATCAGACCGAAGGTCACAAGTCTAATTGTCGTCATGCTTTTGTACATTTATTTGTTTCTGTTTCTCTGAGTTGTGTTAAGTTGAGATGGGTTTTCTATTTAGAAAACCAAAATTGTTCTTATCGGCGGCTGATGTATAGAATTAATTGACAAAAAAATATATATGTATGTATTGATAATCACTAAGCACCAACATGGATTTAATCGGGAAATTCTGTTTGAATGACGAACCAAATTTAGACCGTTGATGTCAACTACCAAACTGAAACTAATTTTGATTATATTGAAAGATTCTATTTGGACCAATAAATCGGCCGCTTGCTTCAACTGCCTTATCAGTTTATTCTTCGCTAATTATTGTATTTATTACTTATACAAAAATTACAAAAAAATATTCATTGTCAATGCATACATACGAACATCAATTAATCATGACGTACTTTATTTTTAAACAAAATCAGAGAAAGGGCAGCTGTACGATTTAATGATTAGCAAATGCATTCATGTGCGTATGCACATGTACACAAATGTATATGAAAATTTGTTATTAACGCTCATCACTAGCTTAAAAAGTCCCCCCATTGGAAATCTTATCAGTACCTATCGGCGGGCTGAATAGCATTATCTGCTTCTCGGAAATAAGAGTAAGATACACATCGATTTCGGGAGAGACAGTTGCAGAGAAAAGTGACTCTTATTCGTTATTTGTGAATGCTATATACTCTACGATTTGGAATATTAGAAATTTTGTTATTTTCTGTTTTGCGATTTTGAGCTTTTTATAGGTTGTGCACATTGTGAGACAATCTTTTGCAGCTCAGCTATTAATCATCGTAAGAAATTGAATTTAAAGCGAGCACCTATGACGCGCACTTGATATTATGACAAAATATACATAAATGCATGTTTGAATTATATTCAAACAGGAAAGCGTCGACATTCACATATGTAAGTATGTTGTTTCGAACATCATACGAACATATTATTCAACAAATATAATCTACCGAAAAAATAATATATTCTACCGAAAAATGTAGGCATTTTTCCTCAAATTAATTTTTTCATACATCTGTTCTTATCTTGCCTCTCATCTGAGTCTCATCAATTTCCTTTAGAATCTCTAAAACAAAGTTCTAATTAAAATTTATTTCCAGACCAGCAACTCTTCTTCTTATCAAATGAAACCGTCAGTAGACTGTGAGAGTGGGAAGATGATAAATACTGAAAATTTGCCAGACCCTTAAAACTCATAAAAAAGAAAATGCTATTGTTCGCAAAACCCAACAAAATATGCCTTATCGGATCTTAAAAGCCAACAAAAGAGCCATCATATTCATCTTCATTTCTTTGCACAATTCATGACGAACAGTATACAGCAGCACCAGGAGTTAATATTAATTGGACCGGGCTTCTCAAACCGGTTTTTCACACTCCAATGAGCGAGTGATGCACACTTTCGTGGTAGGTATTCTCATTAAAATTACACAGCACGAAGAAAATTTTAGCAGCAACAATTTTCGACGATGACCCCAAAACCCTTACCAAATGCTCTCTATACTTTCTTGCTCCTTTAAATCAATTTAACTTGATGTTTAGATGTATGTAACCTCTCTTGTTGTACGCTCTTATAAATGCCCTCGTAATTTAGCCCAATTGTTCCATGTTGTTGTTATTTTCTAAGAAGTTTAGCTCTTACGTGAATTCCATATTTGTAGATACCGCAATACTGGGGTTTCAGTGTACCTTGTTTTTAGTAGTTAATCATAATCTTGACACACATTTCAAGACAATCGTTTCCTAGACATGTCGTAGAAAACAAATCAAGCCTGTACATTCCTGTTCACAGTATGTAGAATAACTTGTGCATATGCCAATTGTCGAAACACAAGGTAGAGTTGTTGCTCAAAATATGACGAATCCAGTTTCCGATAAAGGAAGAAGTCTTATATGATAATGCTTATATTTTCACACGTAAGGTTTGAAAACAGCAAGTCGATGTAGGTACTACAAATTATTTACCGTACGGACATTACAATTTTTTCGTTATAACATTTTACGAATAATTATATGTACCATTCTCATAAAAAATAATTTTAATTCATAAACCAAATATTTATTTCATCTGATAATTAATGTTGTTATGTACTTAGTTGACATAGATCTCAACTGTTGAGTTAATACCCCTTCCAAGCTGCGATTTTAAGTTTAAAGTTGTGAATGTGTATCCAGGGCCACCGGACCACAAAGTGGGATTGGCCCCACTAGTATTGCGGAAGTTATCAACAACTTTAATTCCAGATATAATACGTGTGTTTATTTGTCCCTTAATACAAAAAAAATTGCATTCACTCATTTTAACTATAGTATTTCCACTATACTTACGCTTTGGGGGAATACAACATCACGTGATAAAAACTGTCCATTGACGGGATAAGTTAGAACGTTCTGCTTTGAAATAAGGATATTGCTGGAATAGATACTGCCATAGGTTGCATTCATTGAATAGGTACAACCGACAAGTGCTGCAAACAACAAAATACAAACGAACTTCATCTTGAAATGAAATTAACGATTAATTTCTTTACTGTATTGAATTGAAAAATGTATCGAAGCAACTTTTATTTGGTTTCGTCTAACTACAAACAATTAATGCCAGGCAGCTTCACATTACCCGTACCTTTATACTTAAGACAAAGCATTTTATCGAGAGATAAGAGAACTCTTCAGGAATATTCTCCGAATTGATTAAACTTATCAATTGGTAAATTCATTATCACGCGCAGACACTAATTAATTTTCAGTTATTCACAAAAACTGACGAATGAAAATGCTTATGCAATTCTAAACTGAATTCATTTACTGATTGATGCTTGTTGTCTTGTAAGTACAGTGTAATTTGTTTATCCTTCTAACATTCGTAGTTGAACGTCGGAAAAGATGAGAAATGAAAGAATTGCATTCTTTTCCATAGAAACTTGTCCAGCAGCTGTTATTAATTCGCTGTGGCTCAACTGACAACCAGCTTGGACATATTTTCATTGGAATTGAATTTCACGGTATCAAATTTTGGTTATACATGAAGTCTCCATAGCCATAACTTCTCCACAATATCACCCACTTCAACCTACATTTCCATAAATTATCAATTCAAAGTGTCAAATATACTTCTATTCAATGCACATAGAAGACTATTAGAAATAATTTAAAGAAAAACACGACAGCCGCAATAAAGCCTTTGATGTTGAAGAACTTTTTCGTGGGATTCGCAAAGATGTCAGTAAAGAACACCTTTATCAACTCAGATAATCTTGATATGAAATTGTTTTAAATATGCTCTTCGTATTCCTTTTTCAATGGGAATACGGTCTATTTATATGTAAACATCATTCTATATATGCAAACCACGGGTGGAACCTGATGAACCGAACTCTGTCTAGATTTTAAACTTTGCATTAAAATCGACAGAATAGTGAATTCACTTTATTGGTTATCTCTTCCTCGAGATCTTCGTCGGCCCTTCAATCGCACTTGTTCGTTATATTGGAAACAAAAGAATTTCTGAGCCTAGACACCTTTTGAAAACTGTACAAAGACATAAAAGGGCGTGAGTCGTGGAAATATGTGTATAGTCATAAGTGAACTTAAACATGACAGGTCTCGGTAACAATATCTTTTCTCGCAACCACCGACGAATCAGAGCAATATTACACACCATATTCACTTCCACTCATCTTCGGAACAATTGCACAATTTATTTGTCATCAGAATGGAAAACGAATTCATTCTATGGCCGAAATAATAATGATGACAGTGAGAAGAAAGGATTCACTAATAATATTAAAAATAAAAATTTATTCAGTAATAATGACATTTGAATTAAACTCATGCCCCACCCGTGGACTACCAATGTATACTCTCCCTTGAGCTTTGTGGCTGCTCGGATTATAATTCGGTGATCGATAGTATTGTGGTGTCAAAGCGATACATATGCCAGGGTCTATCTATGGAATGATCTCCTGCTGTTGATGCTGTTTCGTATTTATGCTTGCCCGGGTGTACACCTGTTGCTTGATCACGATCAGTTCAAAGTGTTAGTTTTATTGGATTATGAAATTAATTTGGTTTCTCTCTTTGTTTGTTACGACTTATCATATAAACGTTCTTTAAAATTATGTTTCCAGAATTTACTGATGCTGATCTCGAAACGTTGTGGTGATTGTTCAATATTTTAATAAAATTGCTTGAAATGGGTTGAGAGATATCATAAGTGCATTAGCAGTAGCATCATAGTACGAGGTGAGGTCACCGGAAGTTTAATATTTATTAATGAACAAATTACTTCTAGTAGTTAGTGTACGATAGCAAAATAAATATATGGCTGTGGACTTGTGTAGGTTCAACAAGGTAGGGTGATGTTCTCAAATTTGAGGCGTGTCTTCAGGCATAAGTATCGGGAATGAATATGTGGGATACAAGAAAATAAAATAAACCAAGATAACTAAAAGTGTCATACAAAATACAATACTTCTCATATCATTCAAAGCGAAATGAAGTGTACATATTCATTATAGGTGCGTTGCTATGTAGAATAAATATGGTAATACCTACCATATTAAATGTATGCATGGATGTATATTTGATACTTAAGTTCAAATTGATCAGGGAATGAAATAATACATAATGAGGAAGTTTTTATTTTGATATACAATGTACATTGAAAAGTATTTATGAAGCTACCGTCAGTATTAATATTTGAAAAGATATGTCTTTGAAACAAATACACGGATTTAATGGACCGTGTAATAGGTCAATTTATCTGTGACGTGCCCGTGGGAAAACTAGGATAACAAGTTCTATATTTTTTAAGACTATATTGACAAGGAAATTCATAACAAATCAGTACAAATAAAGCTAATAGAAGTTGAGAAATTATTACTATTAGCCGACGCTTAAATTTGCCTTTGTGCATTTATGATTTATGCAAGCATGTAGGTATGCGCATACTACAAAATATTTAAACTCCCGGCGACTCATTTCGAAAGCGGATAAACAGAAATAAGAACATAAAAAATCTTTATAATCCCATTGAATTTGCTGCTTAACATCGTAAAACGCATTCTGCGCCGGCAGCGTGCAGGCATCTGCCGCACTAAAGGATAGAGTGAATTTTATTGCATGAACCGCACCAAATAGCACAACATAAAATCAATTGTGATTATGATATTATATTAACGTGAGTACTAGCAAGCACCATCTCCTGTGGTGCACCAAATAGTCTTAAAGAAATGACCAACAGTCAGGCAATTTATTTTTTTTCTTTGGCAGTGAGGACCACTGGGAATACTTAATGTGCTTCGACATGAAGAGGTATTAAACTCTAAGAAAACATCTTAATACCCCTTCCCAGTCGACTATAGTCCTTCAGGGTACGCATTTTAAGATTAATCGATTCACTATGTAATTGGATGGAAATGTACGAAATACCTCGGATGAGTGGATAGGCCTGACTTCATCTCTTTGCGAGATCTGCGCCAAGAAGTAGGCTTCCCAGACGGCATTCAACTGAATGAATGAAGAAAAAAACAATGTACATACATATATGCAACCCACCTCTTTACACCATTTATCCAGTAGTGTATAGTGTGTGCATGGGGTTAACATCCCATTTCTATGACGTCGACGTGTGGTTTTTTCTTCACCTAATTTCATATATAAAATGTATATATGGTGGCTGACATAACCGGTCCTGCTTGCGTTAAACTAATGAAGCATATGGATTTTCTCCCTATTTCACTAAATGTGTAAGGGGTGAGTGCAGTTCATTCAAACTATAGATCTTAATATCTATGTTAATGTGTCTGACAGGCAGTTACAAGTAACCTGAAGAGATTGATTCTGTGACGCCGCAATGTAGCTGTAAATGTACAATGATGGATGATGGATGAGTGGAACGAGACTCATTTCATTCAACGCCACCCGAGAAATGCACGGTGTCCGATGGATATTCCTTTGTTGTTAATGAAATCAAGGATTAATTTCTGATTGAATAGGGTTTTACATTTTTTTCTTTTTGAAATAAGATATGTTTGTAAAAATTCACTCATGATGCGTAAGATCCGTAGATATGTGTAGCACTGTAGAAAATAGCTCGTCTAACTAAGTTGAATGCTAATTTTTCAACCGATTAGATCAACTGAAGAACTGATGAATTGTTGAAATATACACAAATTGATGCATGTTTTATGTATGCAATATGTGTATGCATACTACTTAGATGTAAAATATGAGCGGATTATTGTAGTAATATATGAGTAGTAAAATATGAAAACAAATTAAACAACCTTTATGTTTGTTGTACGTACCTATATGTAGGTCCACAAATGTTTCAGTGCAGGTATATCAATGTGTGTGCATAATTCCTTAATTACAAATTAAAACTGACAGAGTATGCGTACATGTAAATATGTGAGCAAATTATGCCCGGTAATCTACACTCATATAACTTCGTATATAATATGTTTAGTGTTTCCAAAGGTTTAAAAAAATTAAATAAATATCATATTCCTTCTTACATTATGCGCAGTTTTTTTCAGTCAGTACACTTATATAGTAACTTGCTGTAAGATGAAGACACACAAATTTCAACGTCAACACTTTGACTTAAATCATAGGACAACATTATACTTTTATACATACTTAGGCCTTAAAAGTGAAAGATTACATTAGATGCTAAAGAAATGTCTCACTTGAAAGTGGCTCACGTTAATGGAAATGAAAATGTACCCCCGTCTTTCCACAGCAACAGTCATAAACATATCCATTGCCATACTCAAAAGTTTATAACTCAATTCATTGATACACGTTTTATGGAATGGAACATCTTATAAATGCCACATACAGAAACAGATAAAGCTTTGTCTTTTAGAACGAAAATTGTCTGTCGTATAGAAGCAGTGTAGATATCCCCATTGAATATCAATAAAACGGAAGATTACTTTGCATAAGGGCACCTTTAAAAATATTTGACGCATTCATGTCAGTCCATCGTTATGCTTGATTCACAGTTAATTCTTAAACACACACTACATACAAATATTTAGTAAAAGCCACAGATCTCATAAAATCACATCATTATCTATCGGCGTACCAATCGGTCATGATTTATCATCTTTATTTTCATTCGTTTGATTACATCAATGATGCTGGACGAAGATAAGGTTCAGATTTACATAACGTATTTCATGGAAACGAAGTTGAAATGTAAATGAGAAAAGGGTCTTAAAACAACTGGTCACTTTCAAACATAAGTGACTTGCCTCAGATTCGACAGTTTTTTGAGTTTAACTCTTGCGACCGTGACGCCGGCCTCCGCACTTACTTATCTTGCTCAGCGGAAAAATAAAACTTGAACTACGAATATATAACAATTGTATGTATTTTCCCTTAAATTAGGAAACAGTAAATTTATTTTATTCAAATAATGATTGAGATTAATTCTTATATTAATACTGAAATACTTTCGACAAATTTCTAGGATTATCAACTTCATTATATGCACCAAATACAGGACTGAGACTGAAAGCACAATAATCCAAAGTGGAAAAACTGTTGATTTGAATCTGTAACTCGAACAAATCAGATATTGGACATTTATTGCAACTATGATCAGTTTAGTCGTAGAACATTTTGTTAGGTACACACCAATTGTTTCAAATACAAGGATCAATACAAATTCGAAATACAAATTATATGCACTATGTTGATATATTTAATAAAATTGATTAGATTCTAGACCACACCAATCCCACTGCAAATTATAATACTCGCCAGTTTCAATCCGGGCATACACAAATCGTTTATTTTATGTTCCAATTCAAACAAACAACATACTTCTATAAGCTCATCGCATGTTTAAGAACAATTTCCTATATTCGTTTTTGATACCCACAGGTATTTTCTCCGATTCTTTCCACTGTCAGTACACATAATGATTGATTTTGCCTTGATAAGTGAAAAGTGTTGCCCCATGGTTGCTAGTAATATACTTATGTACAAATATCTGCTGACATAACTTTAACCCTATAATGCGCAATTAAATAATCGATCAAATTTAATGGCAGCACAGCAAAAGTTGCCTGCTAAGCAACCATGCTCAGCTGCACAGCGAAATATTACTGGCTATCCTCGTCTTCATCGCCATCGTGATGCTGAACAATTTTCGCGAAAACTCTAACATAGAGGATAGTTATACCACCCTCTGCCCTTTACTATTGGTTGTGATGGGCGCGATAATACTAAGCCAACTTACTGTCTGTTGTGCCAGATCTCCGTATACCTCTAGGGCAATGGTGTTTTATGTACCACATATTACGCTCCTTTCCGCCCATTGACAAGAGCAGTATCTTGATCTCTTCGAGTGGAGCACTCTTGTAGACATCCTCAGTCTCCGATTTTCTGGGTTCATTTCATGATCTCAATTCGAAAATTGCTATTGCATGTTGACGAAGAGCAATTGCGCTTAAAGGGAGGTGGTGGGCAAATGACAGGGTAGTCTTGGTGTGCCATTCGATGGCGTCGCATTAAGATAATCATCTAAAACATTTACCTCGCTTTCGATGTACTTACTTTATTATATTTCATTCAACAGTTACCGCTCGAGAGTGATAGGACCGGTATCGGAAATGAAATCTTGACTTTTAATTTAGGAGAGAAGGCAAAATGAACTGATCCTTTCAATTTTCTCCGTACGGTGATTGATTGAATTGAACTGAATTCTAATGAGGGGGACATTAGTGCAAGACGTTCAGTATTATATTCAGTATTATCTTCATAGAGTAATTTATGAATTAAGTAAAGAAAAAAAGAAAATAAATTATTGGTTGACGTTTGTAAGATTTCTATGGAAAAACGAGTTGACTGCATGAATAACGAGCTTTCCCAAAATATTTTCTGTCGAGACGAATTTAAAAAATATCATCTTTTATTGTTATTTTTATCAAACAATCATGATTCCTACTCTCTTTAATTGGTATGTTCATCTCAACCCCCAACCCGTCATGACCTCAAAACAAAACATAATTGATTAAACCGCAGTAATATTCCTTAGTTTTCTTTTAACTAATGAGTGTAACCCGTTAAATATGCTGAAGACTGCTATCAGACTTGATGGCACTTTCCATTTTTCGATTTTATATTTTCAAATGTCACAACATTACACGAGACCGCCACTGACACAAAAGTGTAATACAATATATCATTTTCTATATGTAGCCAGCCACTCTGGCACAATCCTATGCGGATAATTTCTCACATTAACACAAGAATTTATGGAATAAAATTAAAAATTATTAATTCATTTGTGTGAATTCCAGAGATAAGGTGTGAGAACCACAAAATGAATCCATTCATAGATTTTGTGAGATGCAACCGGAATAGTTGATGGGGGAATGATGAGATGGAAACCATGGTGATGGATTGTGTGCCAGCATCCATGTTCACAGCATGTAAATCAATCATAAATTGTTTGCAGCTTTTTAATTAGTTTTGTTAAGATGCTACTGTTTAGTAACTGTATCTGATACCTCTAACGGTGTAAGAAAAATTTGTATAACTTACCCATTGCTTATTTATAGTTATAACACATTACGATGCGTGGTCCTTCCTTTTTATTACTTATTTACTTATCAGGCCAACGACCCTTCTGACCCAGAGCTATACCTGTCTTCTACCGTTCGCGATCATGGGATGAGCATACTGCTTCCAGTCATCAAGACCAAGCTGTTTTGCGTCCGCTCTAACTTGGCCTTTTCTACACCAGATCTCCACTGTGATGTCGTTTGTGTAATTCACGTTTGCCCCGAAGGAGACACATGCTTTACTACCTCGAAATTTTAAGCTATGGATCGGGATGTTTTTTTGATATCACGTAACTTATTTCCTCTTAGTACGTGCGACTGATTGAATATTTCAAGAATCATTTGTCAGCCAAATGGTTTGAAAGTCGCTTCGACGCAAATACGATTTATATTTATAGCCATTTGACCAATCGTCCTGTTGGGTCGCATGGACATTCATATATATATAACGAATAGAAGAGAAGACAAGAGGTACCATTGGCGGAGTCCAACTCCCAAAGTGGAATGTTATGATTGAGCATCGAAAGGCTCCATCTGGGCCAACTTTGAAACAACTTGGAATACCGGCAATCAGGAAGCTTGAACTTAGGCAATGACCGAAAGAAATAGAACACGAATGAGTTGTGCCGAGATGAGTTTTCTTCATGCATTTGTGGGAGTCACTCCCCGTGATGAGCAGCATGGAACTCCCTGAGGCATACATTTTAAATTATTATTTTAAAATTATGTTCGATTTACATCGATGTGATATATAGTTTGATGTGATCATGAACGTATTTTTTTAAATGCGTGCCGTTTTGTACGTTAATCAGTACACAGGCGGTACTTTCTTTTCTTACGAGGGTATAACTCATAGTCACCACAATTTGCAGATAAGTAGGTCGACTTTCCTGTCCCGAATGTCCCGCAACCGATTATGAAATTGAAGTCAAAAGAATTGAATATACAAATGCCCAAACTCGATTTGATCAATCATACTGTGTAATGCACCAAAAACAATAAACTTTGAATAAATAGTGTCTGTCTGTAGCTCAATTTCCCTTAATTAATACCCACCAGTTTAAACTAACGCAGTTACGAAAACAGGCTCATTACAACTTCGAAGAACTTTTTAAATAAAACACCGACATCATCTTCATATCTTATTCTGGAACATGAGGAAAACAGGTATACCTTTCCAAAAGTTGCTTTCAGAGTTAAAGGTTGGGATGCAATTAATATAATAACATGGTTGTAGCATTTCGGTATTTTGTTACACAAGTGCAGATGAGAGTTGAAAGCAGTTTTTTGCTCCATAAGCCAACCAACCTGACTATCTTCAGTCGGTTTTAATGAAAATTACAGGGTACCGGCCATACAAAACGTGTAATCAATCAGAGACTAGAAGCATATTCTACACTCTACATACACAAATCCCCTTGCCTCAGTGCAACACAAACGAACACATCTATGTATAAGAAATCCGTTCCATAGTATACTAACAGACGGGAGCAACTACAGGTCAATAAGGATTTCACTCGATGGTGACGGTGAACAGAACACTCTTAAGCAGAAGAAGAAGGAGGAGTTCTCGTATGTTATTCCAAACAGCCCCCAATGGTGAGCATGTTTCAAACTCTGCATCCACCCCTTCTTATCATCTCTCTTTCTAAATGTTAAAGAAACGAAGTTTTGTTGCTATCCTATAGATCCATCCATTCAATTGCAGTTTGCATGAAATATTAGATACACTCGATGTCTATAATACGGATGAAGGATGACTCAATTCGGATGAGGTGTATGCATTTATCTACGCGACTGCAATCACAAAAAGAGATTAATATACCCCACTGAGGCCAGCTCGTTCTTTGATATTCTGGTTGCTATCCTATGGACGGTCTTAACAAAACAACAAAAAATAAAATCGATGACACAACACAGATGTGTGATGATAGTGGGTGCTATGACGGAATGCCAGACAAGAATCACAGTGTTGATGAAGCTCTTTAGCGTCACGTTAAAACACTCGAATGCTGTAGCCGGGATTTCGCTTGTGATATTGGATTTTTTATTTTTTTTTTGTAAACAGACACCAAGTTGGCAGGCGGTTAATTAAAGCGGATATTTCTAGTGTAAAATTGAAGGTGCATATCTTTGCACTTATTATAAGTAAATTTAATATGATATGTTAACCGATCAAACTCTGAAATAAAACGTGTTTCAGTTTAATTTGAGGATACCTTAATTTATTGTTATTTATTTCATACAACGCTACAGCCGTAGTAAGTCTATTGTTTTTAAATTAGGAGCTTATTGACAATTTTCGAAAATGTTTAACCAACTTCCTGATATGGATTTCTTTTGGTTATCAATAGGTTTTCAATAGTAATTATATTATAAATAAATTTATAAATTATACTAAATACTATATATAAAAATAATTTTGTGAAGGATTTATTTTCTGAGTTTCAGTTTTTTGACAAAACTCAGTTGTTGATTATCATTTAAGCATTACTTTCGATTTAAATTTATAATTTGGATCCTATTGCAATTACATCTGATAATTCAAGTCAACACATTTGTTTTAATTTCTAACTTATACAGTACATTCACCCGATGTAGTCAAAAACTATATTTTTTCTTAAATATCACTTTCTTCTGAATTTCAGGACCTGATCTCTATACATAGCAACTAGCTAAGTATTTGCTCGTTAAGCCGATACCCAGCAACACACCTAAACTTTTGCGATTATTGGTTCACGATCAAACCTTTATCCAAGATAAGGCAAACCCATTTTTACAAAAATATTAATATATATATGTATAAATCTAGGTGATCAGATACATTCAATACAGCCACATTCACTTCTTTATTAAGTTAAAGAGATTACATTTTTTCAACGTCGGCATTTGTGTATATATTAAAAGGATTACCTTCCACATTCAGTGATCTCTACTTTCTCTATGTAAATTGATAGGTTGAACGCATATATACATAGTAATATAACTGCTGAATGGACACTCCTATCAATGCATTTCAAAACATAGCAGCTTGTTTTGTGGTTAACAGTACGATTAGTTCTAATAACACACACAAATATGTAACATAAATATATGAAGTGAGATTTATGCACTGTACATATTGAGACAATTTGACTTCAATGGAATTTGAAGTCAAGACATCCTTAACGACAGGGTCAATATATTATGTACATACATAAGCATTAGTCGGAACTGGTAGCGGTATATAAAGTATATGTAAATACATAAAATCCCATTCTGAAATGTCAACAAATTAATAACATATGTCGCATTTTAAGCATATTAACGTGCACACTACCCCTTTACACCGACACTCATAAACTATTTTGATTGGTTTGATTGAATCAAGTAAGAAATTTATTCTGCAATAAAACTTAAATCGAGTATCTCCCTCCGATGCCTGCACCGAAAGTTCTTTGTGTGTATCTCAACATGTTTAGATACAACACCCTCAATATGTGGCACCAGGTTATTTTTGTTGTTTTTCTCAAGAAAGGTCGCGATTCGAAAAATGAATTATTGAATCAGAATTAAGCCAAAGGTAATAATATATTATTCTAATATTATAGAACATTTTCAGGCACGCGACTCTAAAAAGCTCAATAATTTGGTAAAGCAAAAAAACAAATTCGTGTATACTTCTTTGGAACAGTAATTGGGTCAAGAAAAAATACACACTGTTTGCCGCAATACACAGGGGTGCGATATCCGGAAATGTGAGTCATTTTAAGCGGGGAATTTAATTAACAGAGGTTACTATGATATGATAGTAATAAATCAGATCATTAACCAACAATTACCAACCTAATCACAATACCAAAAACAAACATTTAAACAATCGCAAAGCACTGGGAAGTAATTCATATTATATATAAGTATGATATTTCGATTATATCTTCGTTTTATCCGTCTCTATATGCGGTTGTTATGTTTATGGCTGAGAACAAAATTCACTCGAAAGAGGCTCCCGCTCACTGTTGCTGTGAAAAACATAAACCATAAACTAAAAAAGTGAGGAAATAGAAATGGAAACGAAAACAAAAAAGACTGCACTAGGTTTTCCTGTGCATTTTATTCACGGGGTGAGGTATCCAAAGTAGAAATGCAACCGGTGCCAGTTAGAGATTGAGACCGAAATCATATGATCTCTGTCGACAAAATGCACTGCTTGACGTCGCACCGTTAATTAAAAAGCAATTAAAGTTGGTCGAAGATTGTTTCTGAGCATTTTGTGCTTGCAGAGTTTTGAATCTTTTAATCGCATCCATATATCATCCCGGATTGATGTGATGCAAATATACATTTTTATTGTTTCAAATTAGGTGAAGTTTGGCCTCCTGGTGTTTATTACACCACACATTTGTCTTTTGAGCTCGGAAAAGAAATTAATGATGATCACAGAAATGTTTGTAACTTTTGGGTCTAGGTTACTTTCACATTTTTGCTCTACTAATTTAAATGCAAACATCTAGAATCATTGCTTATTTTAAAATGCAAATAATGAATGTAACATAATTCGATTTGATTTAATTAAACAATTAACATAAATTTTTGAGATGACCACTGTTTATCTCATATGCCAAGGACCAATTTGATCAAATTATAACAAGGTTTTTTAAATGAATACTTGCGAGAACATAATATTTTTAAATTGTAATCCCACTCAATCTTTAATTCTAAGTGTGTTAATAAATTGTTCTTGTCGCTTGTATATTTTAATCATTCGCTGTATATTGAGGAACTAAACTAAAATCAACTATCCCATAAGTATAAGACATATGTTAAGATTACGTTGAATCAAAAAAATTAAGGTAAACCTTTAGCTACAAAGCACATGTACAGTTCAACTGTCAATCGCAATCATTGATCTAGAGATCATTTCATATTTCCGTCTCTCGCTCTGCCAAGTAGAAGTATTTGTCATCTTATTTCAGATTAATGTATAAATAGTTTTGTCTGTCATTCTAATCCGGTAACGATCAAGCTTCGCCAATGTCTAACTTAAGAGGGATCGCAACGAGTAGGTTGAGACGCACTTTTTCAGATACAACCACATAATTCATTTTATCCCACACACATTTACCGCCTTTGTGAATTTGTGGATTTAACTCCACTTGGCCGGCCGGTGCGGTAACTACCAAATTATCTGTATACCTGTTGCCTCTTGAAATCTTCTGACATCACCAAGTGGATTAAATGGGCTCATAGAGGAGAACATAGAGTTCCTTCAAATATATAAAACTACAACTCCTGCAGCAGAGTGTTTAGGGCAGTTCCGACGCCAACTTAAAACAATACTACTAACAAGAAAAACACTTAGAATAACCAGTGCAGGAAAATCCACTTTTACAAGTGGCAATGTAATTATTTTTGACACGTATCCAACACTGTTAGTTGAAAATTAACCAAGTTAGAGCACATTGGATCTGCTTTATTTGTAAGAGAAGTGCAAGTGGACAGCGACGGAGCGGAACATGTAACTTGTTTAATTCGATGCACAGATCGCAACATCAATGGGACGCGACTTCGTATGTGCACGCAGAGCGGACTAATGGCTTTTGTGGATAACCAAAGCATGTCATTTATGTCAATCACCACTGAGGGAGTGGACGGGCACTGGGCACAAAAATAAGAACGAGATCCCTATGGCTATAGAGAGTATGTGTCTTCTGGTTCTGTCGGTGTGTAAAAACAGATTGTTAGTAGTGAATCCCCACCTCTCACTAGATTAACTACATGTATCATGGAAATATTTTCTGACAGGAGACAAATTGTTCGTTAGCTCATGATCTTTCGCAATGCACTGTTCTTCTGCACCAAGATGCTTGGCATTTGATGTGCATACATAAATATGAAGTACACTATTAGTTTTAATTAATTCAAATATATTCCTCAGTAGAATGTGTACATAAGTGGTATAATTACGGATTCTTTATAATTCTGTTATGAGTACGCATCTTACACGTACATTCATAAATTTAATTTAGAGACCCAATTATACATATGGAGCATGTACATTTGTGGACAGACACAAGGCTGTTTCCGGTACCATATAAAACGGTGTCTTTTTTAGAATCACTTTGAAATTATGACTTTTGAAATGATGTTATTTTATGTAGTCTCCTAACATCTACTATCCTCAAATAAGAATGTCTTAGTTGTCTATATGTATGCAGTAAGATTGCTTAAAGCAGTTCAATTAAGTTGCCAGCCTTAATTAATAGGAAAACTAAATGTAGCACTGACATACTTTCTTTTATTAACGTGAATTACACGCAACTGATTACTGTTTGGACTTATTTTCATTTCGCTGAAGATCCTCCTCCGCTTGGACATTAAGAAAATTGTTGCCTAAGTATAATATCGTGGACCTATAAATAAAATGGAAGTTAACGATTAAGTGGACAACCTCTCACGCTATTACTACACGGGAGAATCAGAATTGTATCCAACCGCATGCAAAACCGAGACTGACGCGAATGAAAATTTTCCTCGGGAAGTATATAAAATGCTAAATGTACGCCATTAAATTAAGTCAAAACTAACTTGTCTCAGGAAAGAGAGAAATCTCATAATTATCAGATTGAGTGCAGTCATTAGGTGCTGTCGAAATACCAAAAAAAATTACGAGGTAGGACTAGATAAGATTTACAAAACTTACATCCATGTTGGAACGCCCTGCAGTCCATTGCTTATGTCCACATACGCAGCAAACACTAATGTAATAACCCACAATGAAAAATGTTTCCTTTTAAGGAATTCCATTTTGTCTCCGGTTGGTGTCGTGATGGACGAGCAACTTGGCGAGGTCCGACAACGACGTATATAAAAATCACGGAAACCTACACTTGAACTGGCAATCTCTAGGTAAATATGAATTCCTACGATGGTATGAAAACGATTTCTCTCAGTTATTTCTGATATTCACTTCTTATAATTTATATTTTAATTTTTCTTCATTTCACTTTGCATTTTTTTGTTTTTTTTTTTTCTCACATGTCACTACACTTTTAACTTTTGTTTGAAATATATAATTTTCTCACTTTCGAGTTTCACTCTTGCTTAAGTTTAAAATTACATTGAAGAAACAGACCAGATATAGTTGAAGATATCACATTAACTGGAAACTATAAAACCCTTTGTTTCAAATCTCGTTCAATAGTGGATTGCGCTCGGAGCATGCTTTTAATTTGTGCCTTTTTGGACAAGACGCAGTCAAGTCTCATGGCGGTTGAGCTGTGGTACCTTTTGACTCACTAATGGTGACTCACTAATGCATCTACCCAAAAATTTACTAAACGAAACCGATTTCCATCTGAAAGAAAAGAGAAAAAAGCCAAAATTTAAATTCAAGAAGTAATCGTAAATCTTTTTGTAAATTAAAACTTAGGGGCAACGACAAAGTGTAATGCAGTAGTAGTGGGGATTATTTTAAGATGTTAACCACTATCTGGTACATCTGGGATAGACACAACCATGGAATGATGAATGCCTCATCAACTATGAAAAAATTTATGATACACATGGGTGGTCATGGACTTTGAAGAACAAAGTGTTTTCACTTCTGAGAACCACATTGAAATACTTGGACAATCTAAACAACATTATTGTACAATAAGTGTAGGAACATATAACAATACTGAACAAGGGACTGTATTGCCTAAGGTGGTTCATAATAAAATGAAAACCATTTATTTACAAGAGCGCATATTATGTTCTGATTGACATAATCAGTCAACTTAAACAAACTGTTTTTCACATCATTTTGTTCAGATTGCTTCCTTGATTATCACTGAATTTCAATTTTTATTCAAAGAGGTTTAATTTATACCCGACTAGAATAAATCAGGAGGCTATTCAGTCGCTTTCCAAACTAATTTCCCTCACATCTTATTTAAGTCAACAAAAACTAATCACTTTTTGTCAATCGATAGTTGTTGTCTGAAGTTGCTGCCATCTAACAATAGATTCGTTGAAGTTCATTCTTCGCATAAACCATTCATTCCACTTGGCTGACAGTTAAGCAAGCCAGCTAGAATAAAACAACAGCGTGCTGAAACCTTTAACAATGAATGAAAGACGGCTTAAAGATATCATAACATCACCCCCCATACAATAATCCGTATTTGGGTGATGAAATCTGAAATTCAAACCATTTCTATTACGGCAGCATGCCACAGCTGACGCGCCCTTGTGGCGTAAAAGGATGGTGAAAAAGGATATCTGAGATATTCAGGTTTTTCTCTTTATACGCACATAGGTATATAATAAACCATAAACACAACATATAATATTTATGGTTTGGTGTGCGTTTACCCTTGTTTTAATAAACTAATAAATCGAGGTGTCATGTACTAACTGATGCCATGTACTAATTTGATATCCTTACTTTACGTTTTGCCTTCCACCAACAGATGTACGCCACATGACCAGGATGTCGAACTTGTGGAGACTTTGTTATAAATATGATTTTGAGAATTTCATGGCATCATCCTACTAGTATCTAATAGAAAGGCAATATCTTAGAATAGATTGGAAACAGTTGAACCAAATTTATGGGGAGTTGTACACTTCTTTTGGTTTCACACTCAATAGTGAATGACGTCTTTCGGTTGTAACGCCTTCGGTTATAACGGTTTTTGTCGTGAAAATCGATCAAAAATATAACAACACGGGGGAATTGTGGGCTACTTGTGCATTATTCCTGGGTATGCCCAGGCATAACACAATCACATTTATGTCCTAATTCATCTAGATTGTATTTGCTTTTATTTTTTTCAGTCAGTTGTGCTAATTTGTCATTAACATGCATTAATTCAGACTACTATGTTAATAAATTATAATAATATATTTTTATATACATTGGTTCTCTTATTTTAGGTATATGTGTACGATAAGGAAACAGGATTTTCTCAAATGCGCGTTTCATCGAAAAATCTACCAAGAGCAAGAGTTTTGCCAACACTATAAATAAAATGCAAGGGCAGTCTTTGAAAATATGTGGCATTAGATTTTGAATAACCGGCGTTTTCTCATGGTCAACTGTTGTTTGGTTGTTGGAAACCGAGCGCACTTATTATTTACGTAAAAGATGGAAAAACGAAAAATGTTTTTATAAGAAAGCATTAGAAAAGAGAGTTAAATATTTTAACACATTGGTTGCCATGGCTATCAATATGATAGCCACACATAATTTCATTCTAGGCTCTGACTGGCAAAAATGTTAGCTAATACGGGGAAATCCTGCATGGGGTTAATTGATTGGCACCCCAAATTTGCCTTGGCAGGTGTTAAAAATAAATTTTATTCATAGTTTTTAAGCCAAAGTAATTCTCAATCCTGAAAGTATTTTACACCTCATAGCTAAAACATGTTTTAGAGGGAACATTCCTTCGAAATTTGCTCAGTGAAGTGAACTTGAATAGCTGTTAAAGTATTTATTCTTTTCTGTGCTTACTTATTTTAGTATTTATTTGAATTTTTATATGTGATATGGGATATATTAAATCTCTTCATGTATCTACTACTACTTCTTTGTTTAGCAAATTGCTGGCCATATTCAATTCGATCGAAACAAGGCAAACATCACAATGCTTCTGTTACAAAGTCGCTATCAAAATGCAGTAAAAGGGTGCAGGCAGTATAAAATAGTACGCAATTAAAAAATAAAGAGATCAGGAATCGTGGACGTTATAATAGCTGTTCATCGCTGGTGAGACTTTTTTTTTCTTTTTATGGATGCTTTTTCTAGAATAAGTACTAACTGTGAAGTAAAAGAAAGATAATTGTTATTTTCACATTACAGAAAATAAATTTCTTACTAAATCCCGATCTATTCTTCCTGATTCGTGATAAAGCGGGTACCATTGATTTTTTAAGTCGTATTTAACATATGTATTGTTTTCAGCAACTTCGTGTTATTATCTGAGTACGTATTCCAATACATGAACCCATTTATGAATTACACATGTTATTTATATATATTATATGTTTATATACTTCTCCTAGACAAAACAAAAAGGGTCACATTAATTAATAAGTTCCACCGAATTAGAATATGCAAATGCCATCGTTTGCAAGAGAAAATCCCGTAGCATCGGTACAAGTACCATCAATATCAAATTGCCACAACATATGCCGTAGAAACAGGGAGCCGACCTACTACCGAGGACTAAGTGCCAACACCATATTCTCTGAAAGTAATTGCAAGGACAGCAAAACCAAATAGACTCAAGGCATTCGTCATAAAATAAAATATGTATATGTATACGTGCATATATATCTGAGGTGAATCAAGAGTCCCACACTTATAAAACTCTCGACCTGAATGTGAATTCCCTTTTCACACATGCATTCCCTCTACCGTGTACCTATCTCTCTGGAAAACCAGAACCAGGCTATTAGCAAGCTCATGACTTATGCATACGGACTTTACTTACTAATACTTCATGAAAGACGGTGCTTCCTTAAAAAACAATATTCACTTACATAAGTCACATGAACCTAATATAATTCGGAGGAGATAACTCTGTGAAATATCAATTTAAGTATTATGTGCAATAAATAGATAAAAATGTCGAAACTATGTGCGCGAAATTCAACAGGGTGTTAATGTCTACGTTAATGTTAATGTCATTTAATTAAGAAGACTCCTAGTCATTTTACGTACTTTGAATGTTCTGACTGTCATTTACCTGAATGTTCTTTCTCTTATTGTAAGTAAATGCATACATAGGTACAGTCGTAAACCTCTGCCTTTGGAATGAAAGACTGCAACTAATTGTGAATGTGAAGAGAAACCATGATCCTTCACTTATTCCAAGCAAGACCACCAGAGTCTGAAATAAGACGATCCTGTAATGTTGAGCAATAAATTCCAAGAGGACATTTTGCAAGTAGGAGGTTCACTCTCCTGTATGTTTATGTATATGTACATATACATATGGTTATCAGAATTTCAAGCGATTTCATGCGTTCATAATGCTCAGTTTATGCTTCATTGTAAGTAAGTGGGTTCTTCACGGGGAAACCAGACTTCGTTATGTCAAATACTATTGCTGTGGTTGG
The DNA here is from genome assembly GCA_905231855.2 of Eristalis tenax. Taxonomy (NCBI): domain Eukaryota; kingdom Metazoa; phylum Arthropoda; class Insecta; order Diptera; family Syrphidae; genus Eristalis; species Eristalis tenax. The sequence goes on from HG993127.1 coordinate 589,504, forward strand.
GAACAGTAGTACAGCACATTGTTATGAGCGTAAAGCTATTATGCATGCATTCGGCTTATGATGATGAAAGAAAGGTACACACAAAGGAACACCATTAACTATCTTCATGGAGGAATTTATGATAATTTAGCGTACATTTTTTGCCGATTCCTGGGAACACGAACATAATTGGGTACTCTTTGGGTTACTAGAAAAATTCAAGCCAATTTAGTTTTAGTGTATTGGAAACAGGATATGCGCTCAAATAATATTATCATGAGAACCCAGTGTGAAATGTAGAAGTCAAACGGGTATCAGCACTGAAGTCGTGACTTTCTTTCTTGAATTCGATATCAGTGAAGAAACATCACACTTTTTTAGTCCATATATTGGCTGCATAAATAAATATACATATATACAATTACAAAAAAATATACTTAATTTAAAATGCAATATATTTTTGTTTTTTACTGATTTTGTTTTCTACAGTGTGGATTAAATTATATAAATGTGTCCTTTTAAATAAAAATCTAGAATGTAAAATGGTACAACGGCTGTCCCTCAAATACTAGCATTCGTGGATAAAAATAGTTCGATTATTTGTATTTTAATGTTATTGAAGCATTTGTAATGCCACAAAAAGTTAAGTTACGTGTTCTCCCATCATCCGCAACGTAATCACCGTGTTTCTTTGCTTTGTGGCCCGAGGGCGGAGGGCTGTGATGGCATTCAAATCATATAACACGAAGTGAAATTATATACTCTCATTCGAATGGTGCTGGTAATAAGTGGGATTTAGGATGAGTTAGGTTTTTTGTTGACTTGGAGTATACCATTGTGTGGCAGTAAACTTCGTTTTTTTTTTTTTATTTTTATTCCTTGTAAAGTCGTGATGTGAAATGAACACCCCACTGTAAGGAAAGTCAATTTGGTCGTATCGACGAACGCAAATTACACAAATAAATCTCGGAGAGAATTAACAAACTAATGGATTTGAATTTGATACCGCAATAAGGAAGCGCTCGGTGGTTGAAAGGTGATGAAAATAAGAAAATAATTGCTTGGGGCAGGCTGCAGACGTGTATGCGGTGAATATAGGCGTGACTAAGTGATATTCCATTTTCTTTGTTAAAAGAAAGAGTGACCAGAACAGAACTGCATTTGCAGAGTGAACCAAAAAGTTGTTCAATGTGAGTAAATTTGCTCGGAAATTTACATGCAGGACAATATACACAATTTAATATTTAATATTATGGTTACAAGAACGTTTATGATGAACTGTGTATTTATTACAAAGTGTAGAATCACAAACAATTTTATAGGTCAACAACGCCTTTCCTACATCCCCACAAGCTATATCAACATCTTACAACTGTGCAAACACAAGACCAGAATTGTGGAAGTAATTTCTAAATTCATTCATAAGTTAATGAACTATGCTTGGCATAAGTTCTATTCTCACGTATTTAAATTTCAATCTATTAAAGTGAATTGCCAGGGCATTCAAAAGACAAACTAATTAAAATGTTTTCTTAAATCATATCAGGAACGTCTTTCTCCGTAGAAGGATTCCATTTCTTACCATTTACTACTAATTAAAATCACTTTGCAATATATAGTTACATATGTAGCTGCTTTTCAAATGCGCGCGCCTTCAACATCAATATGAGCATCAACGTCGCACTTGCTCGACGTCGTTTATCACAATCAATGGACAAGTTCATCCGACGAGTACAGCAAGGAGACGGGAAAGAAAAACCAAGATTCTAATTTTAGATTTTCGTGATTTTCAATTTTCAAAATGTACACCCATCTCCCTTTCATACATATCCGCTTTTTAGTAAAGAGATTTTGAAGTTTCCCTGCAGAGGCACACAACCCAACGAGGTAATTGGCTGGAGCAATTACAAAAATCAACGTCAGAACGCGAGGTGTCATATGAATGGCAGAAGGGCAAGTAATCGGCATCATAAAAACGAGATTCTTTTTTCCCGACTCCAGCATCGACATCAACAGACAGGATATTGAAAGATGTTTTAATTGCAGGGTAAACACATTCTATGTACCGTATACCTACAGATGAATGTGGACGTCAGCAGCGAGAGGAAGCACTGGAGCTAGATACCGAGGGATGGGTGGTAAAGGATGAATGTAAACGGTTCTGAAGAACAAATTGGAATTGCCTGTTGTCGGTTGGAGATCCAACAATTAGCCTTTTATCTGTTCACCTTTCAGTCCTCTCATATGTAGAATTTTGTGTGCATCCATATATTCTTCGTGTTTGCGTCGCGTTAAAACAATTTGATTTCAATAAAGCTGAAGATTTGTAAATATTTACGAGTGTATACACAATTTAATGCTAAGCAGTATGCAGATAATGAGAACCAACTGCTCAACAACTCTTTGCAGCAAGTCTGAATTTTAAATGCAATTTTCTTCTGTTGGTTTAAGCACTCAACAACATTATTTTATTGATTTATTTATAAGCAAGTTACCCGCGACGACAAAAACAATTTGTTTGGGAAAGATAGGCAAGTTCAGATGCCTTGCTAAACAAAAGTCAAAAAGCCAATTAGTTTGTGGTGTTGTATTCATGTTCAAACTTAGATAGCAATAAATAATGTGATTAGTATTTAAGTTTAATTAAGCTATCACACACGCAGAAGATTTTAACCTCATTCATGGTTCCTATAGATTCACTCATACAAAAATATGGATTTTCACTATTCGCGTATTGTAATAATGCTCCTAATTACATCCAATGACAGCGTCAGGCTATTTCTATAGCAAATCGCAGAAGTGCAAATAAAGGAAAAAAAGCAACAAATAAATAGTAAACAGTAAATTATGTGATTGGTGATTGTGCTTCGCCAGCAGGTTCATTTTCCGGTCTGAAGCTTATAATTTATATAAACTTAGTTGTATGTGCATAGTGCGTATTTACAAAAGTTTGTTTATACATGGCCATATGAAATAAACAAACTTATATTTTTTTTGGTACTTGTACTGCCATATGCAATAGCATCGAATTTTTGTTCATTGCTATTAAAATATCTTACCCACCTCACAACACAGAAAACTGTTTACCGGAGCGCTGAATGGATCATATATTCAATTCAATCTACATTTACTATAATACTTGTACTAACCGAGATTAGTTTGTAATGATGAACTTATACTCGCCTCGTTAGAAAATAAAATCTTATAAAGAACGCTGGTTGTATCATGACCACTTGACGCCGTTTAATGTATACGCATGTAAAGCTTAAAATTATAATTTGGGATTAGTGCTCTATGCATTTATGAAAGCAACAACCGTCCTATCCAACTGCACTCGAAACTTGCATAATACCTCCTTTCTCTTGATACATTAATGGCACATTGCAAACACTCCTACATTCTTACATGTACGTCTTTATTTTACCTCAATGGGCTCTTTGTATATTTTACCTAATCTATAAGCAATTCTGTATATTCCATTAGAAAACTATTTATACTTTTCGCTACCGCATTCATTAAAAAAAAATAAATTATTCAAATCCATTCACCTGCAAGTAAATCCAATTCGCGCATAACAAACTTCACAAGATTCACCAGCTGCTCGTTAGACGTCTTCCAAAATACTGCTGCTCTTGTTAAAGACTTCCCTTTCGATCGAAATAATTGAACCACTTAGTACGATGGATGAATATATTCCTTCGTCTTCTTTCCACGTTTCCCACAAAACACGTTTTACCTTTTTACTTATCTTTTATTCTTCTTCGCTTTTTATTCTTTTCATCACCACACAAAAAAATATGTTTCCAGCTGAGTTGATTCCCAAACACTTTCTTTGGATTTAAGACAAAACTTATTTTTTACACACAAGTTGGCTTACACATTTACCGGAAGGATAGGTGCAACAATAACTTTTGTATTTAACTTGAAACATTTTTATCCCAGGCAACCAGTGCACCTAGGATGTATATCGACGGTATAAACTTGCACTACAGAATGCACAAAGTGTATTCTATTCCTTGTAGGACTACAAAAAAGTGGAAAAGGATATTTAATTTGAGGAGCCACAAAAAGCATTAATCTTTTTGTTGCAAACGAACGTACACATACACTACTACCGCGAAAGGAATGTATCAAATATAATTCATTTCGTTTCGTCTTTTTTTTTTTTGTCAAACGCAGTAATCCGAAAGCAGAAGGGGGAACATTAATGAAAACCCGATCCTTTTTCAAGATGCCAACAATGATGCACTTTTTACAACTCGCGTCAGCGTGCCACACAACTTTATATAAACGCAGCTTGTAAACAACTGAAGCGGTTGTGCCAGATGTAAATAAACCCACGTCCTCTGAATGATGCTAAAAAATACGAAAAGTGGTTGTGCAACATGTTGCTGATGGTGAATTGAGTAATGTTTATGTGGTGAATTCGAATGATGGAGAGAACATGTTGTATGTTGGAAAGGATTTGTTTATAGACTCTGGGTGGTTTTGACTGGCACTTGTATAGAATCCACATATGCATTGCACATAGATGGCCGTTTCAATCTAATCGACTATATTGAGAACGGTTCCATTTTATAATATGTGCATATATATCAGGGGTATAATTTTTTAACAAAATGGATTTTTTTTTTGTTGTATGTGAGTAAAGGGCTAAATTTCAATATATAGACGATGTAAAAAATACAATCGGGTATTTACAATAAAGAATATACTAAAAAATTAACATCCAGATGCATATACAATTACCATGAACGTAAACGCACTTAAATCAAGCTTGCTGCTGGATTAAAACTCATGACCTTGTGTTCATACGATCAAAATAAACTTCAAAGTAGACAAATAAGTTTGAATTTTAGGTTAGGAACAAAAGAAACAAGATCAGAGATACATGGACATGGAATACCTGGTTTCTATCGCCATCAGCATCCATATTCACATATACCTACAGCGAGTATATGTATATATTTATGTTAAAAGGTGCACATGTGCATTCTTCTGTCTGACAAAATGTTCAACCTAAACCATTCTCAGTACCACTTCACCACTTGTGGCATAGCAGCCCGATAGTACATCCTTAGAGTACCCTCACCATTTACTAAAGGAGAAAACATGAAATGAAACCGGTCGGCATGATACTTTGAACTTGAGGTGCCCTCGATGCAATGATGATGATGATGATGCTGTTCATGTTTTTATTATACTCTATGATTGTCGGAAACTATTGAATTCTTTCGTCATAGTCATCACCATTACTAATTTCGAACAGATTTACTGTCGGTTAACAGAGACTTTGAAGATGATCAAGCCTGGAATTTATGGGAAGGTAACTTCATGTGGGACCACAGTATATAGGTTACGTCATGCAGTGAAAATACATAGTATGTACATATATGTAGATTGTAGATAGTTTGTTATTCCATGACTGTCAAGAAATCTGTTTGTCCGTGCACTCAAATTGCTCTTATGAAACAATAGTATTTATTTAAAATTGACAAACTTATAATACATCAAACTATTCATGGCAAATCATAAGTTTTACCGTACTAACTTTCTAACTACCCAATAGAATTTGATTACTACGAAAAACACTATTTGTAATAAAAAAAGTGATACGTGCACATATTTTAGCAGAACATCAATCGTTACTTGCTTTATGGGAAAGGGTAGAATTTACGGTAGAATGGCGTAGGCAGTTTGTATTCTTACCTTCCTCAACCGGTTACATGATGTCAATGTCAGCATTTTATCACTGAAAGCCTAAGTTGAACAAATACCACAGTCCCGAGTTACACGTACATTCACTAACGATGTAGCAGTACTGTAGACCGTAGATTATCTAGTAGCAAATTCTATAGAAAAATTATTAAAGCAAGAACATTGGATAACCTACTTACCACAGCAAGTACAATTCAACAAGCATCATTAAATCATTACTTAATGGCAGCATGTACCGCAAGCCTCACATTTTTTGTAGCATTACCGCGTTTGATATCCCATCAAACCATGAAACATAAGTACGATTTTTTCAACAATAACACCAACCGGATTTTATTTGGTTTTTTTTATTCATTTTGCAAGAGAAGAATTTTACTTCAGCGTTAAAGCAACATAATCTTTTTTGTGTTTACTGCATAGGTAGGATCCATGTATATCTTGTAATATGCATATTTTTTTAACGATACATATAGTTTGCTGATCGGTTTTAACAACTATACATATTATGTTCGTACTGTTCCCAATCCAATTAGGACCTTTTTAATAAATATATTCCCCCTCGAAAAACGAATAGATACATATATAAATATATTATCTCATGGGTTCTAACATTTATTATCACTTGATGTTGGTACCAACACCTTGAATTTAATAGTATTGATAAGTCGAATGTTTATTATTATGAAATATACAACAGAGATCAATTCTGAGCCAAGATAACGGTATCGAATTTTCGAATGTAGTGTAGGAAAGTATAAATGTGATTTCTATCTCATGCGGGCAACATTTTATGATTTATGCTTATAGGACCTCGTGTCCCGTGCTTATTTACAGTTGGGCTCTTAATTGTTGTTGTTTTTTTACTAAATTAATAAAGTTCGTTTTTCATCTGTTCCACATGCATATATGAGCACCTTAAAATAAAGTATCAGCTGTAGTTCAATTTCATTGTAAAAATCGGTCACATCATAATTATACATGTTTGAAACCAACAATTTTAGAACCCAGATTCAATTTATACAAACAAATAAAATAACTCAGCCCGAGTGTCTTTTGTCAGCAAAATATTTGAGTTACAGAATCAAAGAACACACTGTCAACATTTGAACAAAATATGTTTGCAATAAATCTCAATAACTTAACCGTAACCGTTGATCGGTGTACAGCATGTTCGGTTTTCAGATCATATGTATAAATATTTTCCGGTCCAAATACGTTTCGTGTGATGTCGGCGTTGATGGAAGAAGAGTTTCGCAATAAACGACACATAAAATTATCTTCAGAGCGTCATTATTGAGATGTGGATGCAGGAGTTATAGCAATTAATTACTAGCAGCAGTCGCACAGGTGCGGACATCTTAAATTTATATGAGCTTTTCAGTAACAGAACATTTAGATATTTCCCACTGAAATATTATTGCTACGATTCAGACTATTGTAATTGTTGACTGGAGTTATCTTCTTACATATATAGGAACACGTTAAGTTTTATATCGCTATTTTGTTTTGATCATTGCTTGAAGCAAGCTCTTAGAATTTACGTCGAATAATGAACACAAATCAGTATCTACATCGACAAGTTTATGATGGTAAGTCCAGTCTTTAAGTCAAATTTGAGTAGATTATATTTTTAGTCAAATTTAACGTCAAACAATCCACACCCGTTGTATATAACAGGCAATTCCACAACTCGATATAAACATAAGTTTCTCTCTGTATGTGTACAATTCCAAGCCGTCGTATCCAAGAGAGTTATACAGAAACCTACTGACTTTCGCAGTCATCACAGCCCACGGGCTTATATAATATAATCATGTCTGCAGGGGCAACATCATCAATGATCTGGCTAACAGAGAAAAGCGAAAAACAAGAACTACTACTAGACCGCAGGAAACATGTGTTCGCTACCCCCAATTACAAGATCTTGTAATGATAGGTATTTATCGTTGTAATTATGAAATTAATAAGACAAAAAATTGGCCAGCAAGACAGAGTGGTTTTGTCCTTAGGCGAGCGATCGAACACAGAAAATGTCATTAAGAGGTTGGTTGTCTATATGTACGGAGTGTGCGCGACAGGTAAAGGAGAAACATAAAAAAACTTGAAACCTATATCCGATGGATTGTTTATGGCTAGTATGCGCACATGAAAAGGAATAAATAGTCAAGTTTACCTGTACCAGCAGACCAAGCTACAATATATTATTTTAAATGTTGCCGATTTGATTTCGTGGGTATTAAGTTGTACTCGTACTTCAGGCTTCATATTGGCTTTGCTGAAATATGCACATATTATAATTTCCGGGAAAGGTGAGAAGCATGTGACATCAATTAGTTAACTTGAAAATATACATGTATCATATTATGCAGGTACATATGTACAAATTAAAACTTGTCTAAACTGATGCATCATCGTCCATCATGAAAAACTATTAGCATAAATATTCCCAGTAACTTCCTTTATCGATGCAAGCATGCAGGAAGTAGACGTTTTTCTAACAACCTTGAACTGTTTGCTCAGCTTTGAATACCAAAAAACAAAGATTACGAATTAGCCTACTGACCTCCATATTCTACTTAACTCGATGATTTTCAGCTTTCAAAAAGAGATCAGAAGCTTTTATGATAGAAGAACTAAGGGGCTTGGTGGAACATCGTACGTAAACCTTATTTATACTAAGCTTTAAAAAATAAGCTACTCGTAGTAGCTCCACGCAGCAGCTAGGTGAATCAGTGTACCCGGTTTTTGCAATGTCTTGTCAATAACTTCGGTTGGCTTCAACCGTAACACAACAAGAAACGACCGGGTAACCTTGAGTTATTGTGCCATACGTTCATTAATCTTTTCATTAAAACTAGTCTAAGTTGTGACATAAAAAATCCAATAATCCGAGCATATGTCTATTTTCATACGAAGCAGAGTTTACATATTGTTCGCCTTGTTACAATTTAACCTTTAGTATATTTTTTTTCTATATTTATGAGTAGTCTTTTTCATTCGTAACTCACTGGTGGTCAAATGCAACTCCATTTCATTTAATAGCGAATATAAAAGAAACGAAAACGCATTTATTCGACTTTTTTCTTTTCTTAAGAGCTTACATAAGTAAGTTAATGCTTCAGATAGGTTGCAGAACAATTTATGGCATTGCTTTTGCTTCTTCTTCTGAGACATAATTACAAAAGTAATTATTTTTGGTATACGAAATACGTATCAAACTATACCCTTACCTTACCTTATCAATTTGAATATTTGCACACATTTCAGTGGCGCAACAAACTTAATCCAGACAGAGTACCGACACTCAACGTAAACGTACATGAGTAGTGGGCACACAAGCGCAAGAGTAATTAGCCAGTGGAACACGCATGTCTTACCAACATGGCCTTCCCAATTAGCAAGTCTATCAGGCCATAAGAATTTTATTCCGAACACCCAAAGCGCTGCTACTGGAGAAATGGAAAAACACATTTCAAGAAGCAATTTGCGACAGCATTGGCCTGACATCGGCATGGTCTGTCTGTTTAATCTTACCAAGAATGTCGACAATTCATGTGTGCTCACATTGACTTAAGAGAACACCACGACTGTACAGTAGCGCAATCAGCCATGACTGCAAAAATCAATTAGGATTTCTTGAGTATCTACAGGGGACCAATATCAAAGCAATATACTGTACAAAGAGACTGGAGATTTTCCTTTGTACCTATCTGAACCGAAGGACAATAACCCATTAACGTTAAATTACTTAAGGAAATGCACCACTCAGTCATCGATAACAATACAGGTAGTGTGTGAATAACGAAGCATTATAAAATGAAAAGAAGCAAGCCCGGAATGATTTTGATATAGGTTTTTTTGCAGAACCTGTTCTTGCCCAGATTCTTTTCATTCTTGTTGCCGAACCTCATACCATTTAAAAGGCGTTGAATCTCGTCATGGTGTTTGAATGATTAAGAAAAGACATCACCCGTGCAGCAATAGTTGTTCGGTACACCCATGAGCAAAGCGTCAAGAAAAGTGGAAATAATTACGGCTGAAATAGTACGGCTTATGATCTTTGACTTTTATTAATCCTTCAAACAGAAGACACAGATTATAAATGCCATCCGTAAAATGCTTATGGTTTATTTCTCTGGTAGGCAGAGTAAACGATATGATTTCCGACCCTGACTTTGCAAGTGATAAACATTAATGCTCAGATGGAAAGTAAAAGTTACCATTCAGCTTTTTGCTTATAATCGCATCGCATGATGCCTGGGAGATAGTATAAAGTAAATAATCAAGGGTGAAGAAATCGATTCAACGCATGCATGTCAGCTGAGGGATTTAAATAGACCGTCTCCCTAATTAAATCCCATAATTACTATAACTATTATAATTTAAATTAACATACATACCTTGGGAGCACATATCTAGCTATTGCTTATAAATAATAGCACTGTGTTTCGCCTATGAGTGTACATTTATACATAGTATATATTACTATATACTGCAATTAGTTGAATCCTTGTAAAAAAAATGATTTCAACTCCCTAAAATTAGAATAATTTCGATTTAACCACCTAACAGGACGGTTAATGCACTCTTCGCCCACATACTAACACCCACAGATCCGAACGAAATGCACATTGACATTCCAGACTATTGTTGATGAAATGAAAGAAAGAAATAATGCCGAAGAGTTCTCCTGACCTCAAGTGGTGGCTATAAATAGTCTGGGCAAGTAGCTCACGGCAGTCTTCATCGCCACTGATCTCAACTGGATTCTCGAGCTCATAGTGAGTGTTCTCCTTCCGTCAGATACAAGGCAAATAAATTATCGCTCTTTCTCTCCAGCAGCGGAATAACAGAACGCAACGGCTCGTGCACAACGGCAATCAACATCACCAAACCAAAGTATAATACATGACAGAGGGTGTGGGTGGTTCGCTTCTTTATTTACATAATTTGTACGCTTCATCACTTGCTGGAACTATTTCACAGTTGTCGTGACAATCTGGAAGATGAAAATGAAATGAATGCATCCCAATCGGTCGGTTTGCGAATACAACTTGTCTAGGAAGATGTATTGCATTTTAAGAGTCAATAAATTTGTTTTGATCTTGTAGAACATGATATTTGTGGCTAGGATGATTTGTAACTAAGCTGTTAATTTGGATGGTTTAATATCTTGTGCCGAACTTAATTGTCATTTGCATACATACTTGAGCAGGCTAACATGTATGCATTCATACATGTGTGCAAATGTAAGCTGCCATTCGGTTGATGCCGGTGTCAGTTAGTATTCAGCTGAAATCGACAATGTTTTTTTAGATACACCGTATTCTATTAACAGGTTGACCAACATACAAGGATGATAAGTTCAACCTTTGAAGTCTGTCCAAAATTTGTGAGACTATTGAATTTCGTCCCAACGAAAGACATTCGTTCTCATTGCCTACGTCAATTGTAGAAAATACTTAAAATATAAAATGAACGCTCCACACTGAATATACAATATATAGAATTATGGCGAACCGGAAAGTATTTCTCATTCTCTGTTTATTGAAATTGTTTTCATCTGACGTTGTTGTCATCAGCCCTCAACTCGTATTGCTGCGCTGTCTCAGAATCCGTAGTTCAAAATAATGGCAAACAAGCCTCAAGGAGGTTAACTGGTTTACATATAATTTAAAAACAAAACAAAAAGCTATTCCTCATATCTATATTCATTGTCTTGATTCACCGTCTCGTTGAATCGGAACGACCACATAGCAAGGGAGTTATTATAAATCTCTGCCCCTTCCAGCGATTGCAAACCTTTGTGTTCACTAATCCAATTTTCAAGGCGGACAACCGTAAAATTCTATTTTATACCACAAATCTGACGGCTTGTCGACTACCCCGTCATCCCACCACAAAGTTCAGAATAAATTACTCACATTATACAGACCCAGCTCCCGGTCAAATTCTCGTTGATCTACCTGTTCCTGTACCAATATTCAAACCGTGGTGGTCTTGTAAATCAATGCACTCACTAAAGATTGAAAGCGCATACGCGCGTCGAATGCTACTAACTGAAAGTCACAATGAGGACAAGGCACGGAATGAAAGGATTCCCCCAAGCGGCAGTGGTTCCATTTTTGTTTTTCTTTACTGTCCCTACATTGGTCGGTTCCTCTGTCACCGGTAACAAAGTAAGACCGGCTCCTTATGTGGCATCGATAAGTTGTTTGAATTCTTTACCGTACTGTGGTGGCTGTGTCGGCGCACTGTGATCGCGTTGCACAAGAAAAATCAATAAAATCAACAATGGAATGTTGTTTTGTGTTTTCTTGTTGGCTGTTCAAAGGGTCAGCATTAATTATTGGGAGACAATATTTACAGAATTTCGATTTCTATCCTCGCTGCCCTTTCAGTTAGCATCGTTGACAATGTCAACATACACACATATGTATGTATTACCTACCTTATTGTGAGGTAATAAAAAAGAGCAAGTGCTAATTGGACTCTGATGACCACCGAATTGAGGCACACAATTCTACAAATCGGCGAGTGTGAATGAATGGAGTGTTAAATGCAGAAAAAAAGCTAAATAAAAATTTCTTGAACTGCTGGCTCTACAGATGGTTTTTGCTCATATGTGTACGAATATTAATCATCACGTCACGAATATTAATCATCACGTCGTATAATTTATAATGTTTTGACTTAGGAAGGTTTTACACACGATAAATTCGTCGCAAGATCTTTCAATATGTTTTTTAATCCGTTTTGAGCATTGAAAAATCATCGACGAACCGAACGCGTTTAAAGCCGCCATAATCAAAAAGCTACGGGTACTTCTCGTTATGCAATAAGATGAGGAGTCTCTTATCCAGAAAAATCCCAACAATTATTAATTTAGGTGTCATTATTATTTGCGAACTGTCAAGCTGAGCAATACACAAGAGAGGCAAACGCGATCCACAAATTCACAACCCAAAATTTGGCGATATACCCACTCCTTTCAGCGATTGAAAAGGCTCCATAAAAATGAATTGTCATAGTTTGAGAAGTTCGCAATTCGTAGTGAGCTCATATGCCCTTCACTCTTGTTACCCTACAATTTGTATAATTGATATGACAAATCTACCAACAGAACCTATACAAAATTTCGACGCGAGGCACAATGAGCACTGAGCAAAGTCCAATCAGTGATGCCTGTATTTTGTCGCAAATTGATCATTTGTCACTTTTACTGAGCAATAATTTGTTATTGTGGAAAGTAATTGCTGTATTGTAAGTCTCAGCAGTTGTATTGTTGAATTGTAATTTGGCAGCACCGAACAGGAGTTCCGATTTCATTACAGCGATCGGGGCAATTGACGGGTCTGTCAAGTTTGCTCTCATCCAGTCCTAGGTTGATAAATTTATAAGCGAACCACATCTAAACTAACTAAAACTAAATACATCATGTTACAATTCCTTACGAAATATATATTATAAAAACTATTTTACTGAAGATATTTTAATCTTTTCATGTACCATTTTATCAATGGTACGTTTAAATGACAGAAAAATCTTCCAGCTACTGGCAGCACTGTTAAGTGAATGTCTGACAGATTCAAATTGTTTACGTTTATATGGTGAAACATGTCGGAAGATCAGATCGTAAGTCACTTTCGGACATGATTAATGTATTCGTAGAACCGATCATCGATCATTTAAAAAAAAAAAGAATTGAATGATATACAGAAAAAATATTTTGAAATTCTCAGTCAGATACACTTCAAATCCGTTTAATTATTCTTTACCTAAACTTGAGTAATCTCAGGTTTTCCAAGCTTTTATATCTTTTGAGAATTAAAGCCGGACATTTCATAATTAGATAAACCTGTCCGTGTTCCAGACTACCAAACATATATTCCCTCTGATTTCCTTTATCGTAAAAAACACACGACACAAACAATTTTAGTGCGAAATAAATGAATAACAACACAGATTCTTAGTTAAGAAAAAGTGATATGAAAATAACTAATCAAAGTTATTTTGAGCTTTTCGTTATATTTATAAAAACCACATTCATCCAGGCTTTAACATAAGAATAAGAGACTCAACATCCTAATGTCAAACGGAAATATTCAGCAGTAATAATTTATGTTGATGAAACGTGTTTTATTACTCATTAACAGAACAATTCGTACTGGTTTCAACACTTAACAAAAAAACTTTCGAACTCGAATACTTCCGATGTTGACTGTTACTGTCAGAAATTAACAGAAACAGAAACGCCCAACTTCTACCTCCCTTCTACCCCTTCTACATACACACTTAAAATGTTTGACAACCATTTTTACATCGTTTTCTAAAGCCAAATTGAAAAATTAGAGAACGTTATTTACGTTATTTCATGAATAACTGTCAAATGAGTCTCTCAAATTCGTCGATGGACTAGGGGTCAATCAGCAAGTTGGACATCTCTATAATACTTCATTTCCCTTCCAAACCAACTGCACAAATGATGGAAAGTTTATTACAAAATTAATGCATTTTCTCTATAATTGGATCAGTGTCCCCTGCCGGATGATAGCTCAACTATATGCTTATGTTGTAGAATCATTGTTTCAAACCTATTCGGACTACAACCCAAACTTGTATTTGCTGTTAACTTCGACCGGTTACTGCTCATTCTGCAGGCTTTTTAGCTTTAACTCGGATCACAACCTACTATGCTTAAACCCCCCTTTTCTATGTTTCGCAAATCTAAAATGTTTTCCAATAAAATTGCAGAGAAAGAGCAAAGAACAATGTGATGGTAACAGAATCAAATTTAGATAATGATAGGGAACACAACTCTTAATCTGGTAGTTAGTAAGCAACATGTACAATGTATGTATGAGCATACAATAATATACAATAAACCGACAATAATGCCAAATATTACATTAAACAATGTACATTAGTTGGGCCCCTATTGTTGAGCCAACAAACTTTGTAACAAATTTGTCGTGATTTTTTGATTGAGAACACAAATTCAAATATACTTTCTCGTTTTGCAACTTTTTTGTCGCTCGATTTTGGTGTTTCTTTCCCCTATTTGCGAGAATTCCATCCCCATTTGGTTATTTACACGCAGTAACTAAACGGTTGTATTTCATGATACATATTGTCATCGGTGACTTGATCATACCATGATTTCTACTTCGAATCATAACAGGATATAATAAAATACTTAAGAATTTTTATTACTTCGAACTCCCGCTGCAACAAATCAGCAGTCGTTTAAGTTATATATAATATTTAATACAACATACATAATTCCTTCGTTACAAAGGTAGATTATACATTCAATATTTTCATGCGATTTTTGTATTTAGGATAAGCAATAGATTTCCTGGTATAGATTCAATTTGGCGAATGATATGGGACCAGAAATAGACACCATTATAAATCTACTCTCCAACGCTGTTTATACGATTATGCGATGCACATGACTGGGATCAATTTGGAGACTGGTGTTGTTGGTGTTATTTGCACTGTTGTTGCTAATGCTGATGTCAAGCAGACTACCGTCTACCTTTGTGCGACGTGTGAGCCCCCGCTTGCCCTAAATTAAAAGAAAATTAACTTTTTTCCTTGCAATTAACACTTTTCTTTCACAAACCTGTCTTACCTTTGTGCATTTTGACTGAGCAATAAGGGTTTTTGGCACCTGGAAGAGTGATTCACCGCGGGTTATGAGCACACTCGTCAGCCGGCAACACTGCGCTGCCATCTTCACCTGTTCCTGTATGCTATCCTTGTTTGTTGGGTGGATGTAACGTGGAGGAAAGAAGGAAGGTGCAATGATAGTTGAGACATTGTGAATGGTCATTTTGTTAAATTCTTGTTGCCGAATAGTGGAATTTAAAAATTTAATCAGGGTTCGCAGAGTATTGCGATTTTCATGTGGTAGCATTAGGCATACTATCGCTAAAGCTTTGTATTGGTCTGGGGGCGGTAGTGCATGTGTCTGGTAGAAGAGTTGAATCAATTCATTTGTCAAAAGCGGTTGTGGGAGTTCACGCAGCCAACGTTTAAGTAACGCACTTAAATCATGCACACTAGCAGTGCTGAGCAGTTGTGCAACTTTTTTTGGTTTCTGATAAAAAACTGCTTCCACATCGGTGTAAAGTAGTTCAGTCTAAAGAGTAAAATACGATTACTAATCGCTTTGTAAAATTGCCATATATATTTACCTTTTGTTTGTGTCCTGCCACACGTAATATACCCTCCTCACGAACACCACGCGTCACCAACTCCTGTAAGATATATTCCAAGAATAGTGGCACCAACGTAGAGTCTTTTCCAGTGATTTGTTGATCTCGACGAATCAGAGCATTCAGAGACACGCCAAAGAGATTCCCTTCTTCCTTGCGGCGTCTCTTAGAAGGTTTTCTTTTATCTAGCGTCACGTGGTATCTATCGAAAAGCGTAGCTAGTTCGAGCCAAAATATTGGCTGCAATCTTTTCAAGTCACTCTCATTGATGGTATCAATATCGGTGTGTTCGTTGCATAAGACATGACTGTCCACAGTATCCTAGTGAATAATATCAAAATAAACGGATTACATTTAACTATTATTTTTCGGACTCACAACACCATGGCTTTGACTAGACTCGCGATACATGCTCTCAAAACTGATGCCGTCTCTGGACGATGGTGAATTATGCACGCTATGCGGAGGTGTATCCAATGTTATCTTATGAATTATTTTCTGAGGTGAACTTTCAGCGCTCGATGACTTCGAAGAAGAACGTGTGGTATATTCGTCACTAGAGTCGCTGGATATATTATGATCGCTTTGGGAGTTTTGTATTAGCTGGCCGCGTGCACGTCTTTTTTACAAACGGTAATGAAGCTATGTTTTCTTATAGAGATAAATGCAATAACCTACCCAACGGAACATGATGGATCGGATCCAGAACGCACTCGAGGTATGTGTATAGTTCCAATTCTAGAGAAGCCCAACAGTTCTACACCATCAGCCGAATAAAATGGAATATCACATCGGACATGCGATCCTCTAAAAATATCCGCCGATCCTTTTAAAGGAGCACTGGGTGTTCGCCTTAACTTTTGCTTGTGCTTCCCAGCTGTCTGCAGAGTAGGGTTGCTTCCTCCATTGTCAAAAATACTTACGAAATTCGGTCTACAAAATGTAATGTATATGTTTTTATAAATGGATGGCTGAAAATAAGTAAGCAATCTTACATTGCTGTCGAAGTCCAGACTTCACCATCGCCGTGGATTGAGTCTAATGAATCGGGTGTCGCACTTCGGGAACGGGTCCCAGTACTGGATTCCTATATAAAACAATTGTGAATAATTTTTGAATATAAAACTATAGATTTTGGCTTACATCAAAATCACGGAAAACGTCTCTAATATCTGGCTTTCGTTTTTGACGCGATTTTGTGCGTCCACGAACTGTATGGTTTAAAGCTCTAACTCTTTGTTTAATTGCTTCAGCATGGGGCCTCGACAGAGTCGCTAGAATTGGTTCCAAGTCTGAAGTTCGTACTTCCATACCCTAAAAAGACGTACACATAATTCAAATTAGTGTTACGATTATTGTGGAAGAATTTTTGAAAAAAATGATGTTATATGATTTTCAATAGCTACCTTAAATAAACATATTTTCTATAAAATTCACTGATATTAAAACGAAATTGCAAACTGACTCAAGAACTGTACAGTTTGCAAATATATTTGATCAATTAATTATTTTCAGATTGCTTTTTGCCGTTTCAGCAAGAACAAATGGATTACTTCGATAACTTTTTGATGATCCATCTGAGCATACAACTGCAATTATGGCTGTAACTACATACTAATCCATCTGCACAATTTATCATATTTTGTGGAACTTATGCATATATCCGTGTGTTTCGAAATGGTTGTAAATTAACCCATTCAAACTCCAGGCTGCAAATTTCATAGTTGAGTTCCCCACCGACCGTGTGTACGTGCTTAATTTGCAAGTAATTCTTTGTATTCTTTGGTGCTTTTGTTTTCTTTTCTTAAAAAATGGCCAGACACTTGGCTTGTAGGTGGCTACCTGAAGCACGTCGTCATCCGTTGACACCGAATTAATTTGTTTGCATTCTTTCTGCAGTGTATGTACATTTGTTCCAATAAAAATTGCCATGAATGACACATTTACATATACAATGGTATAATCTAATGCAATTCAAAGAGCAATCGATTGCGGCTATTTGCATTATTGATTGCCAGATTAGAACGAGCTTGTAAATACGGGCATCTGTTCATTCATAATAGACTTTTATAATAAGGATCTTTCTATTGATTTTCTCTCAGCATAAACCTTAATTAAAACTATGGCCATGTCTTCTTAACCGTGTAAACTCTAATTAGGCTCTTGAACGTACACGATTATTATTAGGTATTTAAATATGCGTAAATAAAGCTTACCTGCTCAAAGGGTTTCGTTAGCTGGGGGAATCCAGCCGCATTAAGCCATTCTGCTTCCAATTCACCATCTTAAAAGGATTAGATATGTGAAATAACGTTAGTATTCAAAGTACCAACAGTAAGACTAAAACAAAACGATAAATGCAATGAAGAATCACGCTATGCGAAAAGTTGGAGATTCCAATCAGATATAATAAATGCGTAAATTACAAATTTTTGCATTTATTCTGTTAAAGTCGTTTAGGTCTTACAAGATGTTAACAAATGATTGAAAGTCGTTATTTTGTGAATACAAATTTGTCTTAATGGAGCAACTTATGCATATACGTACTTCTTCTCAGTTTACAAACTTACCTTCGTAATGTTGTATAGGTTCATTTGAGGATGCCGTTTGTGTAAAGTATTCATGTAAATATTCATTGAAATCAGGATCTGAAGAGTTTTCCAATGACGTAGTACTACTCATTTTGTATGGCATCATAAGAAGAACCTCCAAAAACGTTCATAAGTTATAGTATCAGGGTAGTCACTTATCTAATTCCAGGTATGTGAAAATTATTTTAAGCTATTTGTAAAGCATAGCACCGTTTCAGCACCATCCTCATCTGAAATGGAATCATATGATAGATTTATTATCGTTTAATAAATTTTATATATTTATATATCGAAAATAAACTAGTTTACCACAAAAATAAACATTAACTATTTTATACATTTGAAGGTACTTCAGTTAAACAAAACTTCGATGAAAACCTGACGACGAATATTTAAAATGTATCCTCAGTCTTCATAATATTTTTCTTCTAAGTCGGAAGTTAAAAGTTGTTTCCCTATCTTCAGGATTTTTACTAAACATACCTTGTCAACTTTCAAAAGAAAATACCCGAATACTGAACTTCCGATCTTTCCAGAAATTACACTCTCACTCGTGGAAAGAGCCTACCCCAAGAAACGTACAAAAATCTAATTTGACAGCCTCAATTATATGCGCCGCGACCATAAATCCCATATAATGGTAATTAAAACACAATTAATGTGTACACCATCATATTCTCAGAATAGCTGGTGCATGACACTCTTTAAGCAGAGCAACACTTTCTATTTTTACGTTTATTTTTTGTCTATATCATTTAAACCATTTCGCCATCAGTAGTAACAAAGTTGACGGATGTCAAAGCACTAACAGATAGAAAGTTTGCGAAACGAATTTTGTGAAAATCATCTTCAGAGGTAAACACCGAATCGAACTATGAGTACAAAGTTTCCCTGTTTGAATGCATTCGTTTGCAGTGCTCATCACTTTCGTTGGAAATTATTTGTCAAAGAAGAACACGAATAAAGGCAACTGAACAAAAATGTGCATTTTCACCTTCTTCCTATCTTCGTGCGAGTAAGTTGTATACACATCTGGATTAGTACGGTCATCTGTTTACAATCGTGAGGCATGGTAGTTACATAACCGATCATAATAGCCTTAAGGTACAAGGTTGAGTGCGGAGATAACTTTCATCGTTAACCAATCGATTGTCAGTCTTCATGGCTTCCGCTCATCTCGGTACTTCATTTACTGCAATTGATGGAAGTCGCGTTTGAACTCGATGCGGCAATTTTTCATACACACTATCACCATGTAGAGGTTTTTTCTCTGACTTCGGGTCACTGTGTTGACACACGCTTTAGCTGCATTGCGATGGGAGGTGAGAAGCTTTCACTTTTGCTTCAAAAAGAGGAATTCATTATGTCGCTATGTGACAATAATTACGTCGAAGAGAAGCGGGCATTTTAAATGAAATCATTAAGTTGTGGTTTAAGGCAGGTTTTAAGTGTGTTTATTATAGCAAGTCTTCAACATTGATTTTTAGTGATTACAATTTCCCAAAATAGGCGGGTAACTTAAATTTAAGTGGAGGAAATCGATTAAGGGGATCATAAATGCGTTTTTGGCATGCCAATTAATAACATGTTTTTACTTTTATGTTTTGGTGTATGAACCATTTGCGATCTTTGAATTATGTGATTTGTGTTTGCTTCATTTTATCAATACCATAAATACAATCTACATAAGAAAAAAGGAACTTACACAATACTATATTTAAATAGGACACGTTAGTACAAATCCGCGAAATGAAAGGCGTGATTATAGAGATATCTACATACATAACAAATGTTAACGAGATAAGTCTAAACAAAATATTTTAACCTATCCTTTGCCTTGAATGTTTTTCCTGTAGCCAACATTCCAGGTGGCTGGAGAATAATAAAGCTGTGTGAATGACATTATTATCTACAATAAAGAAAGATCTGTCGAATGAGTCAAATGTCCATTAGCTTTAAGCTGTCAACAATATGTTTTAACTGCTGTCTTCATTCCGAGAGCAAAAAGCGATAAAGAACCCATGCTGGGTTCATAAATTATAACCTTGATACATCGCAGACAATAAACAATCTTATTAGAATTATGCGGACACCTGCAATGAGATTTACATTTACGGAGAAATGAGTTAATTTCATTTAGTTTGCAAATCTAAGAGTTCTGACGATGTAGTAATACAACCCTTCATTAGACAATTGAATACTGTTTCATGACTTTTTTTTTCTAAAATGTCTATTACTTTAAAGAATGCTACTATTCAAGATTGTAGTTACTCGAGTACCGAAGGTACATACAGTTGTATGTTGGGTACTACTCTGCACCGATAACAAAGCGTAACAAATTGACAAGGCCTTAGAAAATATGTTAATCCTCCATTGGAGACTTCACATTGTAAGACCAAGTTTCGCATCTTTGACAAACTTTTCCAATCAAAACTTGAGCGATACAAAAAACCAGTAACCAATAAGTTTTTACTCCATTTTGACAAAGTATTTGAATTAACGGCCAACTTACAATGTTTCTCAATTACATAAAGATATATAGAACAACAAGCTTCATACAAATTAATGAGGTTAGGTGAGTTGAAAGGAATTCATCCACATTGAAATGTCTTACAATTCGGAACTTATTGAGTTCCATTTACACATTTATCAGAAATCAGATAATATTAAAACGCAAACAAAGTGACAGTGACTAATGCTATAGTTTCAGAGAACTGATACGATCGCAATGAGGTAATGCAATAAGCTAGAAAAAAAATTTGTCGTATTCTTTCTATATGTTACTTGCACATCTGTAATAAGGTGTTCATTCGTGAAATTATTTCTTTTCTCAAATTGCTCAGAGTATCTACTAAAAAGAATATTCCGATAGTTTATGTGAATAAATTCAAATTAAAGTTTAATCTTTTGGTCCAAAACAGAATTAATGAAATTTGTTCAAGAATTTGTGTACATCAAGACTACAGTTCCTCTTTTGATACATCCAAGTGCATACTTGTTTTCTATTGTGATCTTTGCATAATTTTGTAATCAGATATTTCTTGTTCACCTTTCAAACCTTGTGTCGGATGCTTTTATTTAATTAATAAGACACGTGTACATTTAATATTTTCTCAAGTTTTGCATAATTCCCCAATTTGAATGGCACTGCTAGAGGCATACATATAAAGCGGTTGATTTTTGTATTGTGATCTGAGGTCTGAACATATAATACAATCGAAATTTTTAAATTAATGATCAGAGCCATGTGTATCTGTATGTATGTACAGATGCAGTGGTGGTCATGTAGAAGGACGAATATTCAAAATTTAACTTATTGGGTCTGAATTATATAAAAGACAAACCAAGATGATTCATTCCAAGTGTCTCTGAAACAATTAAATTACTTAAATATTAACATTTAAGCTTGGACATCCTAATAGTTACAAATATGGACAAATATTTAAAAAAAAAAAATAGCTTTTGTGCTCAGAGTCTGTGGTTCCTATTGAATGCACTTAGCAGAGGGATTGGAAAACCCCATAGAGTTTTCAAAACAAAATAAAAAGATACTTTGGGGCGACGACGATTATAAGTTTGGCTTGTCCGACTCGGATGGAAACAAAATATTTTCATTTAAAATACAATACCACATGTCAATTTAGCTAGTTGTGAACAGTGAAAGTGATACAAACTTAGCACACGTAACCGCTTTAGTTTGAATCATAACGATATTTTAATTGCATGTTGTTTCAAAGCATTATTTTTCATCGTTTTGAATACACTGAATAGTGTACAACCATTACGTTAAATTAAATTAAATATGTGCTATGACTCTCCTATACCTATATCCTATAGTTTGAAAGTGAAACTGTGTATATTTACCAAGAAATGCATTGTTCTCAGATCAAATCATATTTATGTAGTTCTATGATAAGATCAAATAATTGGCTATGCACACTTTACAAAATGAGACTACATAAGTGATTCATCCATTAAGAACCCAACAAATATCCGAATAAAGCCGTTTGGTGAGAATCTGCAAATAATTTGAATTCAAAGACGCTTTATTTTGCCGGATGCCTAGTATAACTAATGAATATAGTTCTATTTAAATTCCGGTTTTCTCCTTGCCTTGTCATATATTCACATATATAAGATAAATATAACTTGCGCTTTTATATATTTCATTTATTTAAGATAAATATAAATTGCGACTTGTTTTTGGATTAGAGGTAAATGATATGAAATAATAAAATCTTATATTCTGATTTGTCATCCTCATTTTTAGACTTATTGAGTCGTATGTCATTATTGAATTCCATTTTTCATTTGCTACATCTAAACTACATCTAAATCTATTTATAAGAGACATGCGCACACGCTTCACGTCACTATAATACATTAGATGATGCAAGACTTTCATAACTGATATAAAAGTTAATCAACGATCAGATATGCATTCGTGGACTGGAGCCATGTAAGTTATACATTTTTATGTACTTATCTTATATATAAACGCAACTGAAACAAGAGCAATCTTCTTAACAGTTTGTATCAAATACTTTTGACATAACAGCTTCTTATAAAAACTGATACCCACGAAAACACAATCATAAAACATAATAAATAATATAATAAATATCTGAATTCTTAGATTGGAACTAGCATGCATTCCGTTCGAAAAGCATATAGTATGTGTTGTATTTGACAGATTCGGGGCTCTATGGAAAACCAAGATGGAACCAAGTTTTGGGGGAACTGAGAGCTTCTCTAATACCTATTTACCTAAACCTAAATTCTCAAAAAGAGACGAGATAGTTTGAATTCCAGCCCATTGGAACGTTTCTATTCATTGGTTATGCATGCTAGTGTCAAATGTTTCCCATTAAAAGAATTCGAGAACAGTCGCCAGACAAAGATCAATAATTCATTATAATATAAAAAGACCTCAAAGCCAAACATACATTCATCCCTACATATGTGAGGTCACAGGTATTGGAAAATGCAAAACACAACACGATGCCAGCTGACATAGTGACGTTTGACAACTATGCAAATCTTTCGTTTATCGATTGTCAAAATGAAATGTATTTAGATGGGATCAGACAAACATAGGTACGTACATATGTATATAGTTGATATCATTAGTGAGAAATCAATTTTATGTAACCTGTTGTCTCCACTATAGGATTCAACATCGAGCAGTTGTGATGTCATTTTAGGACAACATCACGATCGTTAATTAGTAATGGAAGCATTATTTCCAGGAAATGTGCGGATGTTATATGTACAATATATAAATCCGGATGCATTTAATTCTTAGTTACTTAATTGTATTGAACTGCATGGTTAAGTAAAGAATACCAAAGAATCGTATTTAAATAAACCAACTACCTATTAACTGGAAATTAATGTGAATAACCTTAAATGACAAAGTTTGCGAAAGTGACCTCTTTAGGTAGCACTGGGATACGCATAATACGGTTTCTATTGAAACTTCATTTCCGCTAAGAACTTCATTCAATTCATTCAACACCACAAGCTATCAACTTCTTTTTTAGTTTTAACATCGTCTGCAGACTTTAACCAACTCAAAAAGAGAGTGGGAAAAAAGTGTGAATACCGAAGACTTGCTACCGATAAATAAGGTCATCAATTGCCATCTTATACAAAAAAAAAATAAAAATTAAACAAAACAAAAAGGAAGCCATACAACAAAGAACTGTTATTGCGAAAAAGAAGCAATGGAGCGAATCAACAGAAGCAAAACAGAAAAGAAATAGCAAAGTAACCAGAACTTACTACTGTATTACGATTGTGTCCGTACATATAGACACACAAGTAAAGATATACATGCCTTTGCATACTTAGTGTATTTGCAATTACGAGTACGTTACCCATTATTTCCTTGTAAAATTACAAGTAGAATATAGCGCTAGCTGAGAATGATAATATTAATAAGATAAACGAAATATGAAAAAAAAATGTGGAAACAAAGTTGAACTTCATTGGCTCAATACAAGAAACAAACATCCCAGAAATACCAACCCAAGGGTTATTAATTTGGTATGACAAACTCCATGCAGTTTGCAGTTTTAGGGTAACAAATTGAGTAGTATGTATTTATAAATCACAATCATGTACAACCATCGAATTAGTGAAATATTAATTTTTTGGTAGGACGTTATATGGAATATTTCAAATAAAGAAAGCCGACTCGAAGAGATATTGTAGGTAAATATTATTGGTAACAGGCAGATACTCTTAATATAATCATAGAGTACATATATCTCTAACAAATATTATTGCAAAATAATTCTAATGCAGCATATAAAAATATATATATATGATTTTATTTCATTTATTGGCATCGGAAGAGAATAAGTAGTTAAGTGTAACACAGACAATTTTAATTTCATAATGTGTGTGATAGATACGAAGATTCTATTGAGTAATTATATGGTTTGCAAATTGCAACGAAGTAATCGAATGATATTTTGTTTAGACATTTCCTTAAATTTTCTAAACGCTGTTACTCTCTTCTACCCAAATTTTATAAGTATAATTGTAGGAAGGGAAATAGCTATGTATACTGCTAGTAGAGTATAGTAAATTATAAACGTTGTCACTTAAATAGAAAATTGAATGATTTTTGCTTAATTCAGCTTGAGGTCATTATTGAAGCACAACTATACATTTGTTTATATCTGGCAGTCATCAATATGTTCCGTACTTTTAAGATTTAATAAATGTGTATGTATATTTGTATATATAAATAGGCATACATACGAAAGTATTTATAAGACTACATCAACGATATAATAGAGTGAAGTTTTACATACATGTACGGGTCAAGAGAAAACTTATACACATAAATACGTGTGCATATGTAACAATTAAAAAAAATCTAAGGCAGCGTATACAAATTGTTGATTCATTCAAATTAAGTACCATCATCTTACTAGTTTGCTGGATGATTTGTTTATATTTTACTCGGCCAGTCAAAAATCAAATGGAAAATCTATCTCTCACGTTTAAGGGATTAATCGTTGTTTTAAAGCAAAAACTAAAACATTTGTCAAATAAATCCTGTCCTTAATTTCAGTATATGTACATACAAGCAATTTCTATTGATCGTAAAATTTTAATCGTAAGTACGTACATACACACAGTAATAAGAAATAAAATGGTTTGCTGCCTTACATATTGTATTTTGTCTGTTTTTGCATCGACATGTATTTCCGATACTTAGCCTACATACTAAACATACATGTATGAATGTAAGTGAGTGTTCAAATAAAATGTTATTTGACTTTTCTGGTGAACTGGATACAGAAACGGTTAGCCTATTTTGTTTTCATGCATTTTCGATCAGCATAGCTTCATATACCGCATTCTGGAGGTGAAGCTATTACGTGCATGGATTAGAAATCACTTTTCTAATTTCTACCAATTCTTCTTTAGCATTCAGTTTCAGAGTGAAGAAGAAATGTCAATGCAAATAAAAAAAAAAAAAAAACAAAAACATTAGTTGAAATTAAGTTTCACCCCACATTGCAATCGGAATTACTTTCCTTTATTTCACGGCTTTATATACAACTAAGGCGTAAATTGTAAATTACTCTGTCAAAGGCGGTGTCATAATGCGCCGACATCTACTGTCTTGTATCTTGATCCCGGACATTTGAAGGTACGAGTAGATCCAGTGCGCACGTTTATTGTAACAAAAATGCAGAATTGGCACCACTATGTTTTGAAATTTGTTTGCTAATTCATATTAGACTGCTCTAAAATTGGATTAGTGAACTAAAGCTAAGACAACAACTGCACCAAAAATGCCATACAGATTTAAATTATTTGAAGTTTAAGTGCCATATCTTGAGACATTGAGTAGACTGCGTCTACCTCCATACCATAGAGTACAATTTGTACATGTACTGCACCCATCACATTGTTAAATTAGCCTTTACTGCTCTCTATCTCTCTCTCTCTTCATCAACGCGGGAAGGTATGTATGTACATATCTACATATACGATTTTATTATCTAACGTTTTGAAATGGGACATTCAAGTAGGCAAGACTAAAGAAATAATTGCTTGAAAATATGCTCACAATAAAATTGAAAACAGTTTTATTACTAAATAAGCATTGTGTTCCGCCATACAACTAGAAAGCTGGGCGGAACGTGCGAGAGACATTTGCTTTGTGAATCGGTTCAATCACATTAAAATGCACACATATGCATGTCTCCACAAACACCAATAAGTTGACCTATCATTCAATTAAACTTTAAAAATCGACTTGAGCAAAGATGCATAGGAACACAAACTGACCTAGTAAAAGAGTGGAAGTGTTAGTCCAAGTGGAGGTCAGATTGCCGACAAAATACAAACTGGTTCCTTTTATTATTCTGATTCAAGAGAAATTACAATTGTTCTCTGTGCAAATTGAACGCAGAAACGAAAAGCTACATACATACATTAAATCCTTTTGAAACAATGTAGCTTATACAGTGACACAAAAACAAACACTTACGTCAATCAAAATGTGTTATTATTTTCTTCCATATACCAAATAATTTGTCAAATAAAAACGTTATACAAAATATGTACATATTTTGCATAGATTTTATTTTTAAAATTCACATTTTCATACAAACGCATATCCAAATGTGGATCGAACATATGTATGTGACTGTATTTAAAATATCAGTTTATTGATTTGATGTATTATATTATCAGACTTATGAATTAAATATCAATCTATTTCTATTACTTGCTGAAATTTTAATAGCTGTACAAACATATGTATGTGTGTCTAATAGAAATAACATTCTACCATAAAATTTAGGCATGGATATGCTAAAATATAAATATAAACAAGGATTTGTGTTTCAGGAAATAAATCCACACCAATCGGTCAGTGGTAACCAAGTAGATGTAACTATAGATATGTTACACTTATGTATTTATGTGTTTATACAATCGAGTTATGTACTCATATACGATTAAACCAAACCGCTGGACATCGACGTGACTGTGACTGCTGTCGAGGCGATTGGATGTGTCTGGCATCCAAATTCGGAGGAAGTACAATGTCTAACAAAAAAAAGTTTCAATAAGAGTCTCAGGTATTTCCGTTCAATGAAGTTTGTCGCTTTTGTTGACTAATGTACAAAAAATGATTGTTTTGAATTTTAGTACACACACACACATTTCTCAAGGTAAGTATTGTAGTATATGAATTAAATTCAAAAATAATCCAATACGCCGCGTACATCTCCAATGAAGTATGTATACAATCAGTCTTCCGCAAAATGTGGTCAGCTGATTAAAAAGTGATTGATGCTTTTGATTTGATGTAAACCATATATTTGTACAACACGACAACAACCTTTTCATTACTTTCTTACTATCTTCTTGCCATACGCAATCGAATTTTAATTACGTCTATACAAATAAAGCTCAACAATTAACCATATATTAAGGTCTTTCACTATCTCAAACCAATGCCCCCCCAACCAAATGGGTGACATATTTTGCCGTAGCTAGAAATGTACAGTCAAAATTACTTCCTTTTCTCTTCTCAAAAACACTAACCTAGTGCATACATAGATATATCCAGTTCCTTAGATATGTATGTAAATTAATACATGCATATATTTCTAATCGAGATCACAAAATAAGGCCAGATAAGACAAAAAAAACTTTATAAACCTAAACCAGTCACAGTGGCACTCTATGCCTTGTATCCTAATTGTTACCGACACTTGATCCAAATTCTACAATCATTGGC
Source organism: Eristalis tenax (assembly GCA_905231855.2). Lineage (NCBI taxonomy): Eukaryota > Metazoa > Arthropoda > Insecta > Diptera > Syrphidae > Eristalis > Eristalis tenax. The sequence continues at coordinate 617,793 of HG993127.1, forward strand.
GTTAGAAGATCTAATACGAAAATCACACCTGATCTACCACAAGAACAAAGTACTCAATCTATGTGCCCAACCGGAATGCCAATGAAGTATATCTTGGAGGCACTGACTGCAGACACATTTTCCTTTTACTGCTGTGTATGAAATTCAAACAAAAGCATTGCAGAAGACGTAGGCAGACACCTTCGTCCAACATTGTAAATCACTCCAAGAGCAAAATGTTTAAGTTTTCTGAGATTAAATCTGCAATATTCGTGTGGTAATTTGCTGCAAATTGAGTAACTTAGCATTGAACACAGCTCTGGTCATGACTTACAAACGTTTGCACAAAAAACAATTTAGGTCAAACCTAACATTTATCCAATTCTTGAATATTGTATCTATCTCTATTGTATCTATTATCTATCTACATATCTATCAAATGTAGATAGATGTACACCAAACAAAAAAAAAAAAAAAAAACAAATATAGAAATATACAACCGTTCAGAGACTATGTCCAGAAGTTTGTAATATATGTAGTTGACGCCATACTGTGTGACACATTTGTTTTGTTGTTTTTTGGTTATTGTACTCCACAGCCTTGCACAAGTTAAAGCGACAGGAACCAGTTAGGGTATGCAAAATGTATACCAACCGAATGATCCCGCAACAGGTCGCTACAGGTTATTCATTTTATGAAAAACAAATACTTGTTCTTAACAAATATTTTAACATTAACTCATTTTTTCCAATTGTTTCATATTACAATCGTATGCTTTAAAATTCTTGAAATATTTATATCTTATTATTGTCTACAATAGTATTAATACAGAAAATTTGAAGCAATAAATTAATTTTGAGTGCACAATATTCGTGCTGCAAATATTTGATCGAAATAAGAAAACTACGAAACAAAATGTCTTTAAGTTGAAACCATATGAACACATACTTCTCAATAATTTTCAAAAAACCTTTAATAAATGATAATAATTAGACAGCAGGTGCATAACACATACGTCTTGGCAAAAAAAGTTCCGTATTTATCTACTTAATTTAAACTACTAAAATGGGTTACTTCGCATATTCGCACATGCGTTTCTGTTTAGGTGAACACGCATATATGCGTGTTACCCTATACATAGTAAATGTATTTTAATCTTAAAACCCACGCGTTTATGGTTTTATGTATATCCGAAATAAAAACCGGATTTTTTCCAACCTCTTAAGCATTAGCAGTCAGGTTATTCAAATACAATAGATTAAAAGACAAGTTTTCGGATGTGTGTTTTTTATATTCATGTCATTTACTTTCGAATGTTAATAATTTCTACTTAAATTTGTACATTTATAATTTCTAATGGTATTTCATAATGGTTTTCATATAATAAATAAACTCAAGTAACTAAATTCATTATTAAAATTTACGTAGTCCATAATTTGTGTATAAACGTGTTCGTTATTATATGCAGCTTTTGTTTTAAAGGAATGCCACAGTCGCGGCAGACATGTGTTTTTACAAATACATATAATCTAACTTAATTCAAATAAAGTCAAAATATGTAGTTCACAATTTATGCAGCAATGCGAGAACCAATGACACTTGTAAATGTTGCTATATGGCATTGAGATCATGGGTGCGAAAACGTTCTTGAGAAGGTCGTTCGTTATCTTCCATTGACATTAGCAATTTTAGTATTTGCTCAAAAGATAAGAGATAAAATAAGTACATATTGTATGTACAAGAAAGCTTTGTCAGTGAATATGAAGTTAGCAAATAAAAATACTTTAAAAGCCGAACGCCTTGTTTTCACTAATTTTTTTTATATTATTTCATTTCATGCAATATTCATTGAGTTGTTGTTTTGTACTAAAATTTATACCAAGCAAATTAGAACCTGCACCCGTCATTGATGCTTCAGTATGGTCTATCAACATACATATGTACAATCAACTACGAGGGAAATTGTGTAGCTGGTCAAAAGTGATTTCTTGAATGAGTACTCTGAAAACTATGGGGTCTAACAGATGAACTGCTAATCTACAGTAGCTTTTATACTACAAATGTAAAACCAATAGGTTTTATCCGATTCACATTTTTGATACCCAGACCAATGCTTATCCTTCCATTCGTCGGTCATGTCTGTCACACATTTACAGCTCCTGAATATATGAAGCTATTTAGATATCGGTATGCATTCCTTATTTAAACCGGGAAATATTTGAGGGTGGCTCCCATATATGTGAAGTTGGGATGAACATTTATCTTTTGCAGCATCCCGTCGAGTCATATAGATATGTATACAAAAAATGTTTTCGAATAAAGAGCTCTATTTCGGAGGTATTAGTTCGGTTGTTTGTAATGTCAAAATATAGCTTAATAGTCAAAAATGCAGGCGCTCGACGTACAGTTTTCACGAGTGGATTGGGTTCACGGTTTTGTGCCAACTCAGAATGGCGAAGTTCAAGTTACTTTTTTTTTAAAGGAGTACTGTTTGAGCATTTTCAGTGGCGAACTGGTAAAAAAAAACTGTCATGCGTGTTCGCATTCATACGTCCACGAATATGGGCTCGCACATAAAAGTTGATTAAGAAACGTATTTGTTTTATTAATCAAATGAATGATAATGTTCTTATCTGTGTGTGACTAATTTTTAAACTTTATATTCAGAAAAGGTATATTCGTAATTAGGTGTGCTCCGCACCTTGTGCTTATCTAATTGAAAAAATATATATATATCTATGGATCGCTTGCATCTTTTTTATCTACATACACGCGATATATACACCTGAGACTAACCTCATCATCAAATTAAGTAACAACTTCGGATATAATACTGAACTCGATTCATAGAATAAGCTAATCGTCACACTGAACAAATACATGGTGAAGGAAAAAATGTTCGCGTGTTTAAGTTTTTTTTTGGCTCATTTTTAATGGAACTTTTGAACAAATTAGATTTATTAAATAAAAATATGCGTTCTTTTGACGCGTTACAAAAAAATAAATGTGGTTTGCCTTCGGCAGAAATTCTTTATTTGCTATAACTTTTTTATTCGCCTAAGGCCTTTGTTCGAAACTGGTGTGAGCTGCAGAATTCATTTGCTAATGCAATGATAATCAGCCAATAAAGTACAACTTGAAAAAGTAACTGATGTTATATACATACACATGTGCGATATTAACAAGTCCGTAAAGCAAACTAACGCAAACATTTTTAGAATTTTCGAGTTGTACCAAGTTGTATAGAAGAATTATGGGTCATAATACACCACTGTCATTTTAGTGAATGAAAATGTCTCAGCAACAGCTATTTTATACCATGAGACAGGAAGCAAATACACACATGTAAAAGTAGTGATATCCAAAGGGAAAAAACAGACGCCATTTTTCCTGTCTTGACAGGACTTGACTAAAGATGAAGGGGAACCATAATTGGAAGTTGGAACACCTCTACGAAGACGGCGAAGATACATTGAAATATACATTTAAGAAAAGTATCAGTAAACGATATCTATATTTAGTAAGAAAATAAAGGAAAGCGCAAGAAACTAGATAAACCCGATGGGAATCGCCCCACCTGCATTGGAAGCTTGTACAGTGTGGCTGATTCTCTAGTCGAGCGCACGCACTTCTGCTTCTCAACCAGCGCAAGATAGAGACACTGGATGATTGGTGGAAGGTAAAACAAGCGTCGAGTTAAAAGGCTGAGTGAAGGGCTAAAGAAAGGCAGTTTACTACGTATATCGCAAGAAAAAAGGACATACAATTATCTTGTCAACTATTATTTGACTCGGAAGATTGAATGAAAATGATATGTTTCTGGCTGTAGTTCTTGTTGCGATTTTTATAGACCCATTTGAGTTTACCTAAGGCAATTTGGGAGGCTTAGACTGAAAGCAGAACTTAAGAATTTCAGTACAAAAATGCGAATTCCACTACATATGTATACAGTAGGGTTTAATATGTACTTTGTACTTTGTTTCGGTTTATGCATACTAATATTTTCAGCAAGATGAGATAAAACTATAGTCAAATATGCAATGGATTAAATGTTAAATGGGAAAGGCTGTATACCACTATCTTAGCATCCCGTTTAGATAACAATTTATTTTTTCTCTTTACTTTGAGTTAATTATTTTTCTAATGATAAGCAATTGGAGATAAAATAAGCTTATGCGATAAATATTCTGCTGCCATCCTTTGTTTCTTATACATTATATATACTTTTATATAAAATAAACTACATCACGTGTCGAAGGTACATATGAATGTTTATAATTGACGCAGATGATGTTCATATGATATTTAAAATGGATCCTTAATATTTATACAAATAATAATACATAATAATATTATGTTCTCCGAACGTCAAAATTTGAGATTTTGAGCATATCAGTGACCCGGAAGAAGTGGAACCGAGAATTATGAAACGATCTAAGTTCGTGAATTGAACCAAGAACACTCACTACAGTGGAATAATATATAATTGAATTGTAATTTATATACATATTATAATAACATAATTCACCTATACGAATATTTTTGTTTTATTCAAATCGTTTTTTGACTTTTGACCACTTAAAAATATATAATTCTACAAAGAATTTCCTGCATCAAAATAAACCAGACATTTTTTGAGATATATCTATGTACTTTCTGAATATAAAAATAAAATAACTAAAATTCAACTTTTCTTTTCCTTAACCAAGGAGTTTTTTTTGTCACCGAATTCTTTAGAGCATTTCCCCACTTCACATGCACATTCGAGTTTGATTACGAACCCCGTATTGTAAACACACATGGAACAAGAGCCGTCTTAACTCAATGCATCAGTAAATGTATGTGTGTGTTTATGTGAATGCTCATTACAAGGGCTAAGGAATAGGGAAAACAAAATAGAATATTCCTAATTCTATGGGGAAAATACTAAAAATACCAGATTGGAAACACTCTCGCTGTGGGATGGAATGGAACGGATGCATCTCGTGCACTCAATTATAAGACTAAGTCGTCGGTACATAAGTATTTGTAAATCGAGGCAATGTCTTTAGACACTAAAACGGATGCTGACTGTTGCTAGCAATAGTATAACTTCTGCTAGTAGTTAATTTTATCTTCAGTTCTTTATTAATGTACGGTTGTGTTTTTGCATGCATTTTTCTAGCTACTCTCATTTTTTGTACATGGATTATATATTCACAAGAGAAAAAACGCATAGACAATGACATAGAGAGCCTCAAAAATATAATATAAGGAACTTTTAAAACTATGCAGCATCATTAGTATTTCAAAACACAAAGTAACGCTAATCTTATTAAAGAAATCAATTTTCCGATGTAGTATCACTGAGCATATTCGAAGCAGACAGTGCGATCGCAATAGTACTCTTCAAGAGAGAAAGTTCAAGATTCGCAGTCGATGAAAATGTTTTGTTTAGGAAATAAATACTGGTAAAATATAATTACACTGCAAGTACATTTACTTATTTAACGACTCAAATTTGCAATTGTACTGAATAAGCCAAATATGCACTTTGTTTTGCCCTATCTTGTTATTTTTATAATGCTGTATGCCCCACAGGGTAGACAATTTTTCTTAACGGGCAGACTTTTAAAAATATGAAATTTAGATTTTTCTATAAGCACAGACGGAAATTATTTTATGTCGCTTTTTGGTCATAACAAACAACAACTGTGCATTATTCCCAATTGGATTGGTTCGTGCAGTGTGTGCAAAACTTGTCCTACTTTCTTTACCATTCACTGTATCAAAACACAACCAAAAGAAATTCAGAAATGCTGCTGAAAATGCGAATAAAATTAAATTATAAATTCTAACATCGAATTTACCTGCTTATTTTTATTTCTTTTGGAGCGCCACCATTCAGTCGAAGTTAGGGCAACAATTTCACTTTATCGCAATCGAATGGAAATTTGAAATGTATAAACCAAAACTAACTTCACACTAGACCTTAAACTTAAATAAGACGTTTTCTCGTTTTACACTCCACCGATGCTACACACATACACACACGTTCCAACAAGAAAAATATAAAAGGAATTCTCTCTAAATCGAAATTAATTAGTATTCCATTGGGTATGTTTCGTTTTATGTATATATTTTCTTTTACTTTGAATGAAGGCCAAGCAAAAACGAAGAATACAATACAATTATGAAGGGGAATTGAATATTTTTGTATTTCTCAATCCACCACTATATGGCTTAACTACTGCGGATAAATGAATATCAACAGTGTGCTTAAAAATAATCTACTGGTGAACGTTCTTCGAATGATAATTACGCGTAACTCCGCTTCGGTACAGACATAGAATATGCTAATGATAAGTAGATTGAGAATAAGGAATTTACATACACTCAAACGCACTGCATGCATGCACAATGTAATCTTTAAATCGATTTTCACCGAACGTTGAAAGTTATGAATCAATTATGTGGTCAAGGCAGTTTCGAATGCATTTTTAATACGATTAAGTGAGCCTTAAAATTTAATATGACGCAATGTACGATCTAACTTCGAATAATTATTGCCGTATATAAATACATATGTGCATACAAAGATTTTTCGGAAGTAAGCTGCTGTAGTATACAAAAAGGTAGCATTCATACATGCTTTGTTTGAATTTTATTCACAACTGAAAGCTCAATCAATTTGCAACAACTCGTTTTCACTTAATTTAGCGCCAAGATATACGAACGAGTACACAATGTATGTACAGATATGAATCCGAAAGGCGGTTGTGGGATGAAGAGTTTTCTAACGCGATTAGACGAAACAAAACACATAAGAATATAAAATAAAAATTAAATTGAATAACACACTATTTGTAGAGTATCTAATCGCGCGACTCGAGTTTCTGGATGCACTCACTGGAGTTAGAGGACTCAGAATATGCCGGCGCCGACGACAACAACGCACAACCAAAATGTTCGTCTCTTACGACAAAACTAACTGAGTGTGCGCGCACAACTTTATCCAAGAGCGATCGAGTCCGACTTGTGTAGAAGTAGTGGTTGCCGTATTCGTATTTGGTCTCATCGCTCCCCACATCAGGTGGAAGTTCGAGTTATTCTACAGGTGTGTGCAGTTATTTCACTTGTTGTGACCAAATCGTTGTTCGATGTTGGTATTGTTACTTGTTACCTCTCTTGCTCTCTGAAAAGTAAATTGGTAGGCACACATTCAGGGCCTGATATCTGGTTTCTGAAATATGGTTGTGTACAAGTGAGTTGTCCCTATCGTTCGTTATATTATTCTTTTACAGTTTTGTTTTTGTTTGTATTCTTCGTTTCCCGATTTACTTTCATGAAGAATTTCTTCCCTTATCACAGATTTTAATTATTATTAGTTTGTTTGTATCTTTAGAAATATGTCTCTTCACTTGGATTTATCCAAGTTGAACTTTGTTTCATAGATATCATTTGAAAATTATTTAATTTTTATTGGGGCTCTATCTTGTAATCATATTATTAAAACTTTGGTTGAATTTTAAAGTTCAGCTCAGACGTACATACGCTTACATTTAGTACTCGATAACTGACAGTTCCTTCGATCAGACAAGTGTACATAAAATATGTATGAAACAAAACAATAGCTACCAACACTGCCACACAATAACCGCTCCCGATTTATATTTGAAACGGACTTCATTTATAAACAAGAGAATCTTAAAGGTAGGGCTGCCAAAGTTGTTAAAGTTAAAATAATAACATGCATAATTGTATGTTAGTGTGTGTTCGTATAAAAAAGAAACGATTGATTATACATCTCATATTTCCTTTTAAATCCTTTGGAAATTAATAAGGGTCCCACAGAAGATTCCTAGAATACAACTGTCTGATTCGGATGACTTCTTAATGTTTCAACAAAAGGGTGAGAGGATATAGGGATGAGGTGAAAATACCATAATATAGGTTAAGAAACTCTACTTCGAAAAACTGTATGTTCATCAGTTATCAGTTTTTACCCGATAGATGCATTGTGCGTGCATGTCTTAATGGAGTAGGATTTTGTTCATATTGAACAATTATGCTATTATGCCGTTTATGTACCTATGTAGGTATTATTATGACGGGCTCAAAACAGGAGTCTCATACAATATCTAATTAATATTTGAGTACTGCCACAAATGCAAATGCTTCTCGTCATTGATGTACCTATGTATGGTAATTTCTCTTTGAGGAAATTACAAAGATGACTTTTGAAGGCAGAAAATATCCTAAAAGTACCCTTTATATTTTTGTTGGTGTAGCAACATAACAAGTACACCTTTGAAACAATAGTCATATCTTACCTTTGTAGAACATTCAAACTTGCTCTGTTCAACGAAATTCACAACGCACTTCCAATGTGCATCAACCGAAAACTCAAGGTTAACAACACGGCAATTGGCGCACCTACTTATTACACACACATTGACCAAACATTATAGTGTATATCATCTTACCTAACAAATTGAAATAAACATATATGTGTATGTACCTTAAACAAACATGTGGACATGGTCGCGTCTACAATTGCATATACCTACACTATATTCTGTGTGAGAAAAGCATCTGATGCATGAAAGAATATCGCGCTAAAGAAAATAAAAGGCTTTCTGACAAAGAATCTCCACCTCGATAAACAATCCATTGGTGGTACAATGGGACATTTTACTTGGTCAAAGAACAATGATTTGTCTTCAATTATTATAGTCACATTTGTTGAGAAGATTGCAATGGTTAGAAGTAGATAGGAACGGAAATAATAATAATAAAATATACACATATTGTATATATGTACAAACATGCATACATAAATGAAAGTGAGGGAAATAAAAAGTAAAATCTTATTTCTTTAATTTCAACCACTGTAGGTATGCTGATACATATTGGTACCTACTGATATTTTTATTGGTTGTGGAACTTGAAATGTCCAGCAGTAGTCATTCCCCCTTATTCGCTTAGTCGTGTGACATGTCACTGTGACAAATTTGTACAGCCCTAGTCACTTTATGTGTTATTTAAGTGACTAATAACAAATTTGCCACAGTGACATGTGACACGACTAAGAGAATAAGGGGGATTGTAATAAATATCATAAATATCATACATGGGTGGAGGTAATATAAAGCATAAATTATAAGAGCAAAGTGTAATTGCCGGTCTACGGATTATAAGTCTTTAATGCTAATTCCATAAGTGAAATCATATCTCACTTGACAAACAACAATATGCAATAAACGTTATAATATAGCAAGAAACTGTTACGTTAATTTCACCAAATAAATTTAAATCTATTGATACCCACTGACTATTGTAGCAGTCGCCTGTAAGATTGCTTCATAGAATTTCGGCTTTATAAACCATGGCAGATTATCCACATATATAAAATAACACAACTTGTATGAAATACAACCGAATTTGGAAAAAAACGTATAGTTATCAGTAACCGATGTTTCCTGAGCATATCACGATAAATGACAGAACTTATTTCTAGGGTGTGCCATGACAAATTGTTTCCTTCGGCTTTTATGACCTTCACTAATCTTATATTGTAAAACTTTAAATGTAGTCATCAATAACACATAGCATATGAAAATACATTCTATTTACAGCCTTCAGTTCCATCGCTTGTCAACATTATCTCCTCGAGTACTATCTAAGCAAAACATATATAAATTTAATTTTACTTTAGGTTCTTTACCTTTACCGACTGTACCTTGACGCCGTTTGCGCTGGTTAAATAATAAACCCTTTGTTCGCTTCCAGATGACACTTTGTCACTGTTAAACTTGAGTTATGAGTAATCTTAAAGTACAAATGACGAACTAAAGTGTAAGGCAATGGCCTTTCAACGTTAAAAATAATTTTTAATAGAATAGGGAAGTCACTTTTTAAAACAACAATGAAATCAAAATTTACGTTTACGCGTTGCGAAAACTCCGCATATTTATATGTGTATATATGAATATCTGTATGCACGTTTTTAACCGTTTTGTATTTATTTGTTAACAAATTGATTCATCAGCCCAAGAAACGATGATGCAATTTAAGTTCGGGACGAAGGATAAGTAGGGATTGTTCGGATGCAAGATTTTTTATGAGAGTAGCGGGAGATAGCAACCAAAATAGCTCAACATTCTCGTTTCGTGACGCACGTAGTCATACATATGTATGTATGTATAACTGTATTCCTTTTTTTCTTCAGGGAGGTGTACGGCGACCGCAAACGAAGAAATCCCTTTTCCCACATGCATGATATGTAAGATACAAGAGAGATTGAATATCTGAGCAATGCATATAGTGCCTTAATTTGATCTAAAAATAGGTACATACATACATATGTCGCGGCGTGAAGTCGTTTGATTACTATGTATGTCGCTGGAACTTATAATACTTGTATACATATACAATATGTATCGGTCTGAGGTGTCAATTTATGTTTCAATGAGTTGTGTCAAGGAATATTCTTAATTTGTTGATTTTTGGAAGGTTATTCATTTTCTGTATAAATTGTAATAATATCACTCGGATCGAAATGCATAATTTTTTTTAAGGGTTGTACAGTAGGTAACTCTTGATTCACACAACTCCTCGATTTCCGCAGCTTTTTAGACAATGATGTGTAGACAATGATTTGATGGCAAGTGCGCCAAACACACACTGTGGTGCTGCTTTTCTTGTAAAGTCAGTTATTTTGTCTTTATCATTAGCATACCCTACAAAAAAGCTACTGGAATGTTTTGCTGAAAAAAAAATGTTATCCGCCATAAACTATTGAAAAATGCATTTATGGCTTGGCTGACACTGATTGTTTATCTGACTATTGAAAAATCGGCCCCAAGAGAATTAAATTTACCAAATTGCGGCTGATGACTCTGTCCGCATCCGTGTTAAAGAGTGTCCACTAAAGCGAATATAAAATATATGGAATTTCAATTCAAGATCCACGCCCGTCAGAAGTTGTCAGTAATAGGAGCTCTATCCATATTATACAGTATTAATTGCAACTTTTCAAATAGACAGAAACTCGATAATTGCAACTACCCCAGTTTCTATTAGTTGCAATGACACTGGGTGCGTAACAATTGTTTGGTGATTAAAAACTCCTTGACTTCGAAAAATTGTGTTGTTTCATATTGCGGTTAGTGATTTATTGCAGTTGTCGGCTGATTTCTATCCGAGTATATAAACCATTTATCCTACCTACCTACAGGCTGGTGACTTCTACAGTCATGTCTCTCATATCTGTGACCGCCACCCCATTCCTTTTACCCTATGATGAATTATATCAATTCTTCCACAAATATGCATATTGAACTAATTTAAATTACATACTTCCAACATTAAACACATATATTTCAAGGCGCCTCCTCAAAGTTCTTACTAAATTAAGAATTATTAAGGTTTACTATATATGGACATATGTAATATATGTATATGTTTGTAAAATACAATTACTGTACGCTGTGACCAATTTCTATTGTAAAAATTGCTTAGATATGGACATATTAAACGCATTCGTATGTTTATTGAAAGCGCTGTTTTGCAATAACGAAAGTCGCCTTCAATAGCACGTTTCAATGAAGAATTCAATGCAAACAAACATATAAATTAGTTTCTTATTTAAATCTCATTAGATGCGAATTCCATTCTGACATCTACCCGCACAGTGATTATATCACTAACTACATAAGTAACCTCACAGATAAGTAGGAATTCTCTGATACGCCAATTTTCTATGCAAATTGACTTTTGTTGCTGTAAATTATTTATTGTGGAATGATTAATCCAGCTTAGAACTCTTCCGCACCCTAATCCAACACAGATTCAACAATTCAACTGTAGATCTCTCGACGGGACGGCGGATGAGTGATTGATTGAACTGCGCCTATTGTTTTGTTATTACGACGTAGCAAGCTCACGCGATTATTTATTAGCTGCCGGATAATTGTTTAGAGAATGATACATGTTTGATATGTGTGAATCTAGAAAACTTAACATGTATTCAAGTGCATATGTGCATAACTATGCAGGCACTTGCCTCGAACTAGACATGTTTATTTATTCAAATTTACTTTTATTAATATTAGAGATTTTTTGGTAATAATTTTAAATAACTCGTTTTCAGACACCTATAGAGTGGATATATCTTGACGCTGTTAATACTTATATGTATTCTATATTTATTCCCTATTCCAGCCATACATTCGCAGACTAAATTTACTGCTTCAATATTAGAAAAGAACATGTATAAAAATATATAAATGTATATACATTTCATGTTTTAGGAAATAAACATATATGCACATGTTACACAGATACATATTCCCTTCGGATAGTTTATGCTCTATCAAAAACACTAACCTACACATAACTTCATCAATTAATTTATCTGGATACATTTATGTTTATTCATAATTTAAATTCCTAATAAGAGACTTATTCTTGGAAAAATGTGCATCAATCAGGATGTGCACCGTAAAACTTCAAGGAGAAACTCAATCAAATATCGTAATCTTCTGCGGTGTGATCACATGAGCCATTATTTTGTGGCTAGCAGACACGTTCACGCTTTAATATTAATACATTTGGAGAATTAAGGATATGATTACGATTTCTTGCTATAATTTGGGGTTTGATTACCGAGGAGAGGAGATTTTAATCAATCATCGCAACGTAAGTTTCCTCTCGAATAGGAAATAATTTAAACTTGGGCCCGAACCGTGTGAAAGCAAATATATAGATTCCAATCAACATCGAATATGAGTTCGATTAGTGTTTAACCAAAATTGAGTCCACGGTATTGTTATATCCCCCATACTTTGTACCCTGTAACAAAACGTTTATAAATAGTCCCGGCGTTTGGCTCTGCATTTATTGGGAATTGGAAGATTGACAAATTATACAACATAGCCACACGGTAAATCCTTTGGGACAATGTTAAATAATTAATTGATAGTCGGTTAATCTATTAGTTAGTCTGTTTTAATCGCTCGGAAAATGTAACACTATAAATGACAATTTTGTACTCCACAGTAAATTCTATCTGAAAACACAAAAAAAAAAAATGTTAAGTACTCACTATGAAGTAGTTAATATTTATGTCCAAATTTATTCTAAATCACACATTCCATTTAATTTAAAATCAAACAGCCTGCGTTACACACGTCGAAATATTGCGGGTGGTATCGTTTTTTGAATTATTTAAAGTTCAATTATAGAACATAGACCCATGAATTGGTTCTAATTGTATGTGTTAAAGAAAACAATAATTTAAATATTTTTTATTTAATGCAAGTGGATATGCTTCGTCTGAAGAAACTGTCTGCTTCCTTGATTGAAGGTTGTATTATCATTGTCTCTTATACTACGACGGATGGGTGCTAAAATACTACGATTTGATGGTTGGGGTTTTTCTGCAGTTTTATTTTTGCCTCTTGTACTTTCAGTAGCATAAGGCGTCATAAAGTACGGCCGATAAATATCTTCAAATTTGTCCTGGTTTTTCACGGCATTTCTTGCCGTTCGCTGAACGGATCCACCGCCAGTTTTATTTAAAATATCCCGTGAACTAGGTGTATTCATATTATATTTCGATCTCAAGTTTAAAGGAATCATTTCCGGTTTGAGTTGCACTTCCGTTGTGTTTACCACTTCACAGTCAATTTGCATTAATGTAATATCTCCATTTATAGAAAAATCCCCAGCTGGTAGCATCAACGACATTCTAGGTCTAGAGCTTTTATTGTATGCGGCAGCAGGCAACAAAATGTGATCAGAATTAAAGGACAGCACATAGAAAGTATCATCGCGCCTCCTAATACTTTCAAAAAGACGCAGATATTCGTCATCTATTTGTGTTTTGAAAAGTTGCAACGAATTCTTCGAATTATCATGAATCCTTTTATTTCGCAACACTTGCCTGTCGAAAAGGCTCTTTCGATTTCGCTTAGTCCCTTGTTTCATTAAATTGCCAACGGGCAATGTTAAGCTTTTCAGCTCAAAGAAATCAGGAGTAAGTTTGAAACCAATTGGCCGTTCTTTGACAGTGCTCAAATTCAGAAAATCATTCACAACTATCCATCTTTTTAGTTCACTTGCAAGTCTCAGATTTTCGGTTTGATTTATGCTCACAGGACATTTGTCATCACCTTCCGCTGGATTCGTTTGATTATCGAGAAGTTCTATATGATTTATAGCTTTCGTTTCATTCCACTTCCCATTCTCATCAACCCACAGGAGGCCACGTCGATTTGAAACTCCTTGGAAGCTGGTATCGAAATCCATTGCAGAGGAGTGTATTCTATCGTCCTGAGAGAAATAAGTTTGGAAATTACCGAAATTTATCGAAACCATAAACACCATTGCTAGAAGTACTGCTGTATTTTTCTTCATATTCGACGTAAGTAGACGACTTTTGAAATTCGAACCTTTTGAACAGTTCGATCCGAGTACACTGCTGTTAATCTTGTTCGATAAAAATTCACTCAATTTATTATGATTGCACTGACAAGTTTGTGCAAATGCAATTAGTTGGGATCGCAAACTTGTATTTTCCTAGAAGAAACAAAGTTACACGTGAATAAGAGGATCAATCAAATCAGGCATTTAGTTGAATTGAACATTTAAAGCGTCTGTCAAGAAGTATGCAATGATTTCGCCACATCAGTTGCTTAAATAAATACATATATATATATAAACATAAAATTCCCATAGCTCATGAATATTGAAATGTCTACACACCTTCTCCAGCGAAATTCACTATCATCAATTAACCAATTGTTTCTCGACACCACATAATGATAAGATCAATTACGACTGATATATTCCATATTTATAACAAATAAAACATATACTTACGCCTTTTAATGTGGTGTTCTCTTTCTCCAGAACATTTATCCGTGTTTCCAAGGAGACAACATATTCTTTTTTCTTTTTCCGTGACAAAGAAGCTGATTCCCGATTCTTAATCATTCTTTGTTGTTTCTTAATGTGTTTTTCGTCTTGAATTCCTTTAAAATGGCTCATTTCATGAACAGGCTTCCTATCTAATTTATTTGAAGGTGTAGAACACATAGGTAACACTTTTGGTAATACCGATGGATTCTTATGTTGGACAGGTTGAGTTGGGGATTGCAAAATTATTTTTGGCATTGCTGTCCCATTCCCCTTTCCACTCTGTATTTTCTGCATCAATGCCTTGAAATCCTTAGTCGAGAGTACAATTGTTTTGGGCTTCGCTGGAGTGTTGATATCGCTTGGCTTGGGGCTTATTTTTAAGGGTGGTTTAAAATTTTGTATCTGCACTGATGTCAGTGGAACTGTTTGCACGGGTATAAGTGTACCTTGAAGTAAATTTATTGGTGCAGACGAGGTTGTTATAGGCAATATGGTGGCAGGCAACTGGAAAATATTAGCGGGTGGTGATATCGGTGGTGTGTCCACTTCCATGCTATCGTTAATTTTCTCTCCATATACGTGTGAGCCTGTGCTGTTTGTTGGAGAAGGGCTTCTCCGGTTTTCGGATTTGACGGATTTTCTATCACCGTCTTCATCAGAGGGGAAACTTATAAAATCGTCGGGATTAAAATCGGTCGGCGAGTCGCACTCACTCTTAATATTTTCACTATTTGAGTTCGACGATGTTGGGGGCGACGGAAACGTTGCAAATGCTGGCTCATTGTACGAATGAAGTTCGTAGTTTAATCCCGACGATAAATTCGCATCCGTGCTTCTCAAAATTTCATCCAGTTCATCAATGTCATATTCCGGTGAAACAAAAGATGGGAAGTGTTCTGTATAAATTACTATAATTAGCTTAAACTGCACAAATAAAACAAATATTTTTACCGTAAAATTCGGCACACGGATCAAATTCCATTTTTCTCAGATTTACCCAGTAAACATGTCTACAAAAATGTTTAATATAGCAAAATACTAGGACTGATGATATTACTTATATTCACAATAAAGAAAAACGTCATTATTCTACGCCGCCGGTGTGAATAACAACAAAAATATGTCTACGATGGCAGCCAGGGAGGTTAGTTGCAGTTGTGCTTAAAAGAATAATTTGACATTCTTATAATTCTTTTAGTTAACTTGACGTCATTAGCGGCGTTCACACTCAACAATTTGTCGCTACGATTTGCTTAACAACCGTGGTTGATGGGTCAAATCGTGAATATGAATGCTCGCTACTACAAATCGGCAGACTTGTGATCAACTTGTAATACATTTTTCATTTCTTTTAGTGAGTGCTGTTTGGCGGAATGAAAGATGACATCAAATGTGGAAAAAATAATGTTGTCTTAAATAAAGTGTTAAAGGAATGTATATAGTAAATTTGCGGATTTAGCGATATAGGTGTAAAATCCAAGATCTAAGAAACTTCTTCCTATTGTCAATAATCCTTTCATTTGATGTGTTGGCAAATCATTGCTAAAATCATCGTGAGAATTTTCATTTAATTCTCTTAACGTAATCTGGCTAAGAAAATTAAATGAGAAATTATTTCTGCGTTTAAACCTTGGTTTCACCCAAACTAGCTTTTTCTTTGTTATAGCTCTTTCTTCATTTTCTAGTATTTCTTCCACCAGCAAAACAGAAAGTAGTAACCTTTACGCCATTTTATTCGAACTCTTCGAAGTTTATCTTTTAAATCGAAGTCTGTCAACATGTTTTGTGTGTGAACGTTAAACATCAAATTGTTGTGCCTGAACGCCGGTAATAGCATAATAATGCAATAATATACCAAAGAAAGGAGTGATCATTTTCTGTAAAAAATTCAAATACTTGCTGAGAATTGTAACAGGACTCACAGAACTGCAAATCAGACTTAATGACCAAATATTTTTATAGTCTGAGTAAGACCAAAAAACATACATATAAATACTCGTTCATACTTTAGAATTCTTTACAAATTAATTTTAAAATAATATGAGTATGTAATATTCCTATACATTTTTATCAATTCTGTTAAAAACATGCTTTTCTTTCAATCAAAGATTCATTTTAATTTATGACGTGCCATCCCTGTTGTCACCATGGATGGAAAAATATCCCTTTCAGAAAATGTCCCCTATTTACAAACATAATAGTGTCAAAATAAGAGTCAAAATTCTTATGTCATTCAGAAAAAAAACCTGCAATAATTGTGCTAATCGAATAATTTTCACTTACAATCGTTGTTTAATATATAAATAAAATCGTTAATTTAACAAATGGCTACCTATAATAATGCGCACTGGCTTCTATCTCACATTCGAAATTCATTTATTTCTACCGATGACACTGGCATGTGCGAAACAGTGATGCTTAGTGATGACCTTCCAAAGCATTACTTGAAAAATTTTCAAACACCTCAACAGCAGCAACGAAATACAATACGAAAAGTGGGATTAAAAAACAATCCGCGACCTCCAGAGAGCGGCCTCAGCGATGTAGATTTTGTTTGCTACCCAGGTATGGACCAAAGTGATGATGAAGACATGGACTTGGCATCGCAATCGTTTGATATCCAAATGTATCCTGAAATCACGGCACATAGGTTTAGGTCAAACACGGCTCAAAAATTGGAGAAAATGGATATCGCTAGAAGAAAGGCAGCAAGGAAGTGCGTCAACTTCGAAGACCAATCGAATGTGGGTGGCGAAAGGCCAAACTTATTTGTTAGAAAATCTGTCGCTAGTTTGAGCGATAAAAACAAAAGCCTTTTGTCACTGCAGCTGATCAATAGTCCAAAACAAGCGGCAAATAAGTTTATTGAGTTTGCAAGATTTGATGGAGTGTCGCATCCGGGATTACAAACAAAACGTATAAATGTATTCATTAATATGCTTCCCGAAAAGGAACGAAATTACCCCATGAAAATTTGCGTTCTGGCAACTGCTAAAATACAGGAAGTCATTGGTTTCATTTGCTACAAATGCGTCATACAGTATCCA
This sequence comes from Eristalis tenax, assembly GCA_905231855.2. Lineage (NCBI taxonomy): Eukaryota > Metazoa > Arthropoda > Insecta > Diptera > Syrphidae > Eristalis > Eristalis tenax. The sequence continues at coordinate 635,723 of HG993127.1, forward strand.
GATATTCCTTTGAAATCCATAAGGCACTACGGCTTGTACATGACTGAAGACAACGATGACATGGAAGATTTTCCACCATTAGATGTTCGGGAACCATGTTCTAAATTTGGCTTTAGTCATTTGACTTTGGCCGAGCGTCGGCCGCTTGCGCATGTGACTCGAGTTGATTATCGGTCGCTATCGATGACCTCGGAAGACGAGAAAGCAGGTGACGCCGCTGTGCGTGATGTTCATGGAAGTGGAGGAAACCTTGCATGTTACGAAGAGTTGATGATGGATCACAACGATATGATCGAAGCTCCGATGTACCGCACTTACAAACTCAATATCATAGATAAACTCTTTTTCAAATCAGAAGTGCAGTTGGGAATTTCGGGAGAACGCATCGAAATTGACCAGCAAAAGAACTCATCGAAATTCTGGACGAAGCAAAAAGCAATGACTTACCCCATCGACTGCATCGCCTTCTGTGAAATAACGGAGCGACGACAGAATAAAGCAATCATTAGAATTTGGTTTAAGCCACAACAAACGGACGGCTACCAATCCTCATCATTGAAACATGTGACTGTAGCAGCTGTCACTGGTTCCCCATCTAGTCCGCAACACTTCACTACCACCACAAGTTCTTCAGCATCCTCTTCATTACCAAGCGCGCCACCAGTGCGTTTCAAACACTACGACTTCGAAACTGAGCCCACTACAGCCCAGCATATTCTCAACAAAATGAATTTTATCTTGGATGTCCGATCAAGTGATACTCGAAGAGAATTTATTGCCGCACGGGAGAGAAAACATGAGAAACATGGAAAAAAAAAGAACTGATGTTCCGCACATTTCTTGACTGAAGAAAGCTCACGGAGCTCTACCGCTGCAGTTTTTAAGGATTTCCTTCGCCAATTCTGTGATTTGTATTTTACCATTTAATAGAAGGGGTCTTTGTCTTCTATCTATACACACATAGCTTTCATTTTGTGGTGGTTTGTTCCACGGTGTGTGCAGTGGCGTGTCATCTACTTTGTATCATCATTATCTTCTATCATATTCAAAGTTGCTCTGTCCATACTTGCATTTTCATTTAAAAAGTGAGAACGCGATTAGTTTTTTGAATAAAAATGTTTGTTACAGATACAATCTAAATGTGTAGTTTATTTGTAGTATATAGTTATCTTCTAATAAGGTTGGCACTGCTGTACTCAGCACTAATCATATTGATTGTACTTGGGGGGTTAAAATGGGAAGAATTTTCCATTGATTACTTTATGACTGCGATGAAAATAAGTCAGCATTTCAGCATTTTCAAGTTTAATTCAGAACTCGATCCAGCAACCTACTTAACATTTGAAGGCTAAGGGAACAGGTTCTGCTTTGCCACTGAAACATTCTTAAATTTTTATTTATCGCGGGAATTTTTTAATTTTCTTTCGACTCACTCCTTCGCTGATTTTCGCACTGTTAGATTTTCGTATTCATTCCAGGACACAGATCGATGTTTTACCACTGTAGAACTCCAGTTCTAGGTTCGTCTTTGCAGCAGCATTTGTTTTGAAATATGTTATATTAACTAAGCAATTCCATAATAATTTCAATAAAGCTCCAATAATTGAGTCATAATTCACCGTCATTTGTATCTATTGGCTGAGAAGTTTTCCCGAATCCTATTGGGAAATAAAATTTACTGAATAAAGATATTCAGATCTAAAAATACATCTCTTGTGAGCCGTTCGCCGAAAGAGACGTTTTTTCACTTTTTTGCTGCAGGGCTAAATATAGTACAGACGAAATTATTATGTTAGTTCTTCCTCGGTTATCAGAGACATTCATTTGGGAAAAATTAATATTCTTCATTTTTATTTGATTGTTGGGTAAAAGTAGTTTAAAATGTCTTTAGCTAATATATCGGGGTTCTTTCCGGAATACTACTTAAATCTACGAAATTTTTGCAAGGAAGACCACGTAAATCAAATTGGACAATGCAAATCCGATTTAGAACGCATGGAGTACATAGACAGTTTAGAGTTTGTTCGTCGCAATGACCTAAAAGTTGAGCATTCATTTGAAGGAAAGAATAGTGTCAGTGCTGCTGTATTCAAAGAGAATGGGAATCTAGCGTTTAAGACGAAAAAGTGGCTGGAGGCTATGGTTCTTTATACAAAAAGCTACATTGCTTTGCCCAAAGAAAATGGTGGGATGCCTGTTTGAAGTAATGATACATATTTTGAGGTTATATGTAATTGTCTCCATATAGTGACCGAAAAGGCAATCATTTTGGCAAACCGTTCTGCATCACTGTATCATTTATCGAAGTTTGATGAGACGTTGTTGGACATACAGAGATCATTGGACTATGGATATCCCACAGACCTGATTTATAAGCTGTATGAACGCCAGGCCCGATGCCACTTGGCAAAAAGGAACTATTCAGGTGCTCTTTTATCTTTTCAGTAAGTAATTTACCCATATAAAACTGAACTCATAATTTACTACAAAAATCAATAACGCGAAAATAAATGTAGGTAATCCTTAGTATAATACATATATCCGATGCCGGAGGTACCAAGTTTAATCCCCGAATTTAACAACTTTCATAATTTACGACCGCAGCTCGTTCAAGTCACTGAGAATGCTCAGAGAGTATTCCTGTCTAGAAAAAGCTTCTCAAACTATGCTGTTTACTGTTACAAATCTATAAAACAACATCGCGCAAAAAATACGAGTGTTTGCTGTGTATGCTGGGCTCTGTTTCATTTGGTCCTCGAATATTTACGTGTAAATTGATATGTTGGTAGATGTAAGGAGTTGAAAATTATTCTATGAAATCAAATTCACAGCACAAACACTCGATGTTTATCATCGAATTTATTGATATCAAATAGTGAATTATTTATATCACAGAACTCTGAATTAGTCAGATGAGTGATACCTACTCATTGCTCTTGAGTATGTACACAAATATCAGCTTGCAGATTTTATATGCAACACTCATTGTCCGCTTTAACCAATTCCTAATTTGTATTGACTATTGTCTGTTGGGTTTAATCCCTGCTTTTATTTGTATTTCTTGTTCAGGAAGACAATATCCGCACTGGATGATGCAAAGATACCCCAAGATAAAAAGTCGAAAATGAAATTTGATGCAATGGCGATGATAACAATGCTCGAGAAAGATCCTAGAACGAGTAAAAAATCTGAAAAGCAAAAGGATACAACTATCCAATCAAGTATAACCCAAGAGAAGTCTTTTACAAGTTCCGCAATCAGGATAGATCAAAACAAGGAAGAAGGGCGTTTTGCAAGAGCAGCGCGGGATATTAAGGTCGGCGAAGAGATACTTATTGAACAACCGTTTGTTGCAGTACTTATTGAAAAGTTTTCAAAAACCCATTGCGAGAATTGCTTCATGAGGTAATTTTTTGAAAAGTGAAGGTATACAAATTCACACAAAGCTTTCCTTAGAACTGCAATTCCGGTGGCTTGCCCAGGTTGCAGTGACGTGGTTTACTGTTCCGAAAAGTGTCAGAAAGTAGCAGCTGATTCATATCACAAATCAGAGTGTGGACTCTTAAAGGCAATTTGGGGCTCTGGGGCTTCAGTTAACTGTCATCTTGCTCTAAGAATTGTAACTAGTCAATTATTGGAAAATTTCAAGAAAATAAGATGTGACTTGGATAAAGCACTGTCGGTTGACGAAATAAGAAAGTGAGATGATTTTGGGGATTAAGTTGTATAAATAATACCTACTGATGTCATTTAAATGTAGACTACCAAAGCAGGACTATCGGCATGTTTCCCATTTGGTACGCCATGAAACTCTCCGCAGTGCATCTAACTTTTTTCAACATGCTTTAATGGCACGTTTTTTAACAAGTTGCCTTGTGGTCTCTGGTTACTTTGACAAGTCATCAACACACGATGATGTGCTCTTCATTAGTTCCATTATTTTGAGAAATCTGCAATTTATTCAATTTAACACTCACGAGATTTCTGAGCTTCATAGTTCAAATGGCAGTCAGAACGAGAAAACAGTTTTTATTGGTGGTGGTCTCTATCCAACGTTGGCACTCTTTAATCACTCATGTGATCCCGGCGTAGTAAGGTGAGTATCAATTTAAGTTTTTTTTCATCCCACTAATTTTCGGTGTGATTTCTTGTCTTATAGGTTCTTTAGAGGCACTACTATTCATGTGAATACGATTAAATGTATTGAGTCCGGTCTGCAAATATCTGAAAACTATGGGCCAATGTACACTCAGGAGAAACGTGAAGATCGGCAGCAAAATCTTAAAGATTTGTACTGGTTCGATTGTTGTTGTGATGCTTGTTTAGAGAATTGGCCTCGTTTTGAGGACATGAAGCTGGATATCATTCGTTTTAGATGTGATGCAGCACAATCTTGTTCTGCTATAATTGAAGTGCCGGCGAATTGCAATGATTTTATGGTAATGTGCACACATTGCGGACAGAGTACAAACATCCTTAAGGGACTCAAAGTTATGCAGGTATGATTGTTTTAATAAAAAAAAAAAAAAAATATGAAAATTTATTTATTTCTATTACTGTGAATTGGCAAGGATACTGAGCTGATGAATCGAACCGCAAAGCGATTGTATGATGTTGGGGAATATTCAGCGGCACTGAAGAAATACATCGATCTCCTAATGATTATGAATGAGGTACTGGCACCACCATTTCCGGATTATTGTCAATGTCAACAGAATATACGAGACTGTTTCTTGCACTTTGGGAATTGCTATGGCTTAGAATAATATGTATGTATGCTTGGTATAAGACATCTTCATATAGGTACATTGGATAATGTTACCCAACAAATATGCATTGACCAATATTAACGAAATAAAGAAACAATTTTGTTATAGTAACTTTCGTGTATACGTTTGATTCAATTTGGGACAAACAGTTTATTGGCGTTATAATAAAATGTGTGATATATGTAGGTAATAAAGTCCGCGAACTCCCTTGTCAACGGAATCAGAAAAGTTTTCAAATCCCAATCATATACATATGATTTACAAACATATGTATTGGTATAAGTTGTTAGAAAAATATACGTCAACGTAGGTATTTGATAAGCAAAACACGGTTTTATTAAGGCATTGTATTTATGTTTAATACGTTTTTTCATAAATTTGCTAAAGCAGTTCTATTACACTGAAGGCAATGCATTATAGATGCATTCAATGCGATCAGTACAAAGCTAGTGACCTTAATCGTTTAATTGTTTCCTTTCAATGCAGCTGCTTGTTGCTCATTTACAGCTAAATGCATGACTCAAATCAGCGACACATTTGTCGATTTTCCTCGCACGATTGCATTTGAAATGGGAACATATGAAAGATTCTCAATTACCCAGGTAGCACTCGAAGTCGAGTCACAATGCATGCCAACAACCAGTGGGATTCTTTCCAAGAATTTTTTAATGACGTTTTCCTTAATCATTGCTGTCGTCTCTGATAAGTACATACATACATATGTGATATATTGCATAGCGTTGGTTTTCAAAAACATCGAATCGGATTGATTTCCTAAACCACATTTCCATATATTATTCAACAAGTTCGAGTTATAATATTATTAATGTGAGGATCCGTCTGAGTGAATATGCCCATGTGGGGATTGGTTTGTCCGTAGAGACCAAGAGCTTATCACTAAGTAAGCTCTTGAATCATCAAATGAAGTGAGACATTAGCAAGGTTGAACGCTTGAGCACTTACTGAGGGATGACTATACTGAAAATTAAATATAGTAAGTTATTTTTGAATGTTTTCAAGTAAAGAATACTCAGTCAACAGTAGACATTACTCCGGGCAAGACGCTTCGTTGGCATTAGATCCAATAAACAATAGGAAAATGGTGAATATAGAGAAGATTGTTTGATCGGTGAATTGTACTTAAAATATTCTCTTTTCGATTTTGTTTTGACGTCTAGTGGATTAAAATCTGTTTTGTAAGTTTCCTTTTTGCACTTGGTGCATTGTGTGGTACGTTTGCACAGGATATTGAACCAGAATTTCTGCCGCCAGTTATTATAAAAACTACAGCAGAACCAACAACTACAACAGAACATACCTACATAACAACAGAAATTCAAACTATTGAAACAGAGCCAACAACAACGACTGAAGATGACACAATAACGGAGCCTTTATCGACAACCACAGCCATAAGTACAGAACTTTCTACTACAACAGAACCTACAGAAACAACCAGTGAAAGAAACAATAATGTAACCGAACCAACATCAACTGCAGTTGATGCAACAACAGATCTTACGACAACGACATCGAGTGCCGAACATACAACGACACCAACTACTCAAATTGCAACAACAACAGCGGGGGAAATACCATTAACCACTCAAACTACAAGGACCTATGTTACTCCAACCACACCAAAGAGACGACTAGGATGTCGATACACTCGAAGAATTGGAACACCTTACTATTGCTGGAGAGAAAAACGTAAGTCATAAAATCTGATAAAGACATATTAAATGAATATACGGAATCGAGGTAAAATTTTAACAAACTAGCTACTAAATGTTTTCTTGTGAGACAACACTAACAAATATTCATATATGTAAACTATTTTTGCTTTCAGGATTTCGTGTTCCTGTTTATTGCACATATTGTTGTAACTGCTTCGGACGTGAACTATGCTACTATGTCAACCAAATGTTTTGCCGCAATATTTGAACTGATCGGTTGACTGAGGTTCGGTCCTAACCTCCTTAAGAATAAAACAGTGACATATTTGTAATTATCACTGATTTTACCGCTTTGGTATTATAGAATAAACTATTATCTTATCACAAACATGCATATATTGACTTTGTTTTCTTTCTCACACCTCAACTCGTTTGGAAGTGGCTGTGCCATGCAAATGAATATTCATTTGAGAAATAATACTGATGATAACGTTTTCGGTTCACTCTCTAGCCGATTAAATGAGTTCTGATAGCGACCGCATTAAGAATGAAGGTAATAAGATGTCTGATTTTGTGTGGCCTTGCAATATGCAATTGTGATGGAAATCTAAACAAAAAAGTTAAAATCTTATCATAAGACTTATTAAATGGGTGCAAAGAGGGGGAAATAATGCAGTGAGTAAATATTTGCTGATAGTGATGCTTAATTTGCATTCGCACCATTCCCAATAGGGTGAATGTGGAAGTGATCTTCGATAGTTATTTGCGATTTTGGTAACAATTCTTTAGTTAATCATTTAGACGGAATTAAGTTCGATCTTCAATCAATAGTTTCTAGTCTTGATTATTTGTTTATTACCCAACAGGTTTGGGATATGCGAATTTATGCGTATAAGCTAAACCCGGGGAAATAAGTGCAGCACTTCATGCCTGGGATACCGCCTACCATAGTCTGGCAGGATCCCAATCGGAACCTGACCTGCATGGTGGAAGTATGCTAGCCACGGTTGCCGCTTTGGTAATTTTTTACCAAATTAAGTGTCTTTTAATTTACTTTTAGATTTTTGTTAATTTTTTAATTTTTATCTCGTTTTGGTAAATAAACAACTACTCATTTTAATTTACCTACCTAAGTTATTGTATACGAACATCACCTCATGCAAATGATGCGTAAATGTATTAGATCAATCTGCATAAGATTTCTTTTCTTTAATCGCAATGGCTCTACGTTCTGGGTGTACCTGGGCCTTTCCAACTATCGCGATCTCTGTCTAGCATGCCCAGTTGATTAAGGGGCTTCTTCCACTGGGTGTGCCGCGGCTTAAATGCGGGCGATCTCTCTTGCGTTGTTCCATTGGTTCGGAGTCGACGACTCTTGGGGCCAGAGCTGAGTTGTTCATACGCTTTACATGGGCCAGCCATCTGGCTCTTTCAAAGTTTTCTCTCGAAGAGAACAAGAACTTCTTCATCTGCTTTTGAGATTGTCCATGCATCCACGCAGCCGTACAGCTCGAACTCCATTAATCACTTGAAACCGCGGTTGGGAAGAGTTACTCGGTATTTGATCTCGGTACTGATGTTGTTCGTACTGTTTACTGCGAAGCCTAGGTAGACGAAGTCTTTAATCCATCGTCATCCGGCACAATCTGACGAGTTTGATAGGAATGTCGGAAATCGAGACGTTGTAAAGCTCTTCCCTGTTCACGCTGTAATATGAGGCCTTGACATCAATAATTAGATGGTGGTTTCTTGGGTCTTATCCAGGATTTGCAGTCGTGTGAATGTATGGCCCCCTCCCAGATCTTGTCAACTTTTCTTTACACTTTTCAAGATCTGAGACTAGTTAGTTTAATTTTATTGGAAAGAAAAGACATTAAAATAAATACCGATGTTCAACTGGTTTGAAGTAGCTGAAAAGAGTGGTTGCTTGGTATTTTTTGTGAAATGAATTTCTACAATTTCTGTATGTAAAACCATCGGGTTTGGCATGTGGTCAGTTTCCTTATTTTCGGCGCACCATTCGATGCATTTACGCTTAAAATGACCTCTGGATTAGAAACAACTGTTATTTCCGCAGTCTCGATATCTCATTCGTCGTTATGGGTATCAAAATTCTCTATGTCGTTCTCTTCTTCAATTTAATCCCCATCTACCCCAATCTCTTCCCAAGTCAAATTTTACCTCAATCATATACAATGTATTGACTTCTTCAATTTGGTCATTATAGGAATGATCAATATCAAATTCATTGTCATCTCAATCCTTTTCCATGCGATTTGCAGAAGACGTTGCGGAAATGTGCGAATGGACGAATACACGAAAGAAAAAGTCTGTAATAATCTAAAACAACTGTAACTGGCTAGCAGCTGCCATGGAAACATACAATTCTTCGGTATGCGTACCTGCTGTGTTGTGTATTTTAAAATTCGGTCAACTTTTCTGTATAGTAAACTTTTCTGAGAGTGAACATCTCCGAACTTCTACTGTATACATATATGTATATTAATTTGTATATATGTGTATATTATTACATTTGTTTAACAAAAGTGAAATTCTTTTAATATTTTTACCATCACAAACTAGCTATTAGCAATAAAACAAAGTTTATGTTATTTAGTACTAAGGGCGAAAAGTTTGTCGACTTGTCTGTACAGTACCACTCTCCTAAACGCTTACATTTCAGCTTTCATTTTCAAGAGTTATCCTTTGACACAAACTTCAATTCATGTCATAATTGCTTTTAAAATTAAGTGTGTAGACAATATCAAATAATTGGGTGTTGTTTTGGATTTTGAACTGTACTGGGAAGGATATATTTCCCGTCTCAAAAACAATTTACTAAGGTTGTTAGACAAATCTAAGTCTTTACGGCAACTAAAGTGTTTTAAAATTAGTTTACAGGGGCTTATCAAAATGAAAATTGCAATATGGTATAATATATCCTGTAGAGGCTGTATCTATTTAACCACCATAAAACAAAAATATGCTGTAAGGATCATATCGAAGACTAATCCTAGAACACCAAGTTTTGCAACTAGGCTCTCTTCCTTAAGACATTTATATTTTTAATATAATGATTTTCAAAAATTCGGGATATTACGATCTAAGAATGGATAATAATTGCATTTTGCGCGTCAAGACCAGACACAATGTATATGTGCAAACAATTAATGAAACCCTTTATTCTCGTTATTATTTTGTTACAGCACCAAGTCTTTTTACCTGTTTATGATGCATGAGAGTGGAATCAGAATTTGTATCTGGTTCGAAAAGATTTATTTCTTTTTCTTCTCATTTGGAAATTGGAAATCTATTTGTCCCACAGAATTAATTCATTTGTACTTATTACTTATTTTTTATTTATTTCATTTAATCTTATTATATCTTTTTATCTGTTACCTTCATCTTATCTAGTTTTCTGAATACCATCAGTCATCCTTAAATTCTGTGCAGACTTTCTCTCCTATGCTATATTACTTATTTCCAATTGTTCTCTCAGAAGGAGTTTTTCTTGATGAATGGAAAGAGCATTTCTACTTCTTAATTAGAAATGTCTATTAATCTGATTCACTAAATCAGTATTTCCCATTGAATGTAACCACACCATTGGATTGGCTAATCTTTCGAAAGTGAAATCAGTTAATGAATTAGGAGTGCCCCTAAACTCTTCTTTTTCACAGAACACACATTAAAATTGCACATTATCTAAGGCTAAATCAGCATTAGGTTTCACTGATCCATTCGCTATCTCTGTACGTCTCCTTGGTCGGGCCATTCTTGAATATGCTGTAGTTGTATGGAATCCTAATTTTGTCACATTCGCATTGGAAGAGTAATTAGGGTTTTCTACGAATATTCACAAAATCTTAATTTATCTTATTTACTTTTTATTATTTTTTCATGTATAATTTTCATAATCTGTTAGTACGTAGGTAACTTGTAGATAATAAGTACATAATTACATGTTACATGCACTTATTGAAGTTGTTTCATCATTAATCAATAATTGCTAGTATGTATTCACCACCTTCATACCGCAACAAACGATTGTATTAATACTATTTTTTTCATATAATGACAATTTGATTATTAATTTTAAATTGCAATTCTGTTATTATTGCTGATAGAAGTGAAGATTGATTGAATTGAATTGTTTCGAGATGTCTCCTGCTATAATATCACAATCAAAGCGAACCGAATAATTTTGTTTTCATATATTAACGTTGTTTTTATAATTTTGTTATATAATAAAATTTGTTTTTATAATAAGGTTCGCTCGACGTCTTTAGGAAGTAATCGCTCGGAAGCGGCCATCTTTGGCTCATAGGGAAAAATTTTGTTCAACCAGGATAACGACAGGCCACACACATCCAATGCGAGTGGCTAGAAGCTCAAGGACTTTGGTTGGGAGGTTGTGCATCTACCTTTTAGTGCCGACCTAATATCAAGTCATTACCACCTGTTTCTGTCCATGGTTGACGGTGTTGCTTTGGTGTTCGCCTCAAGAGATACTTGTGAAACAATACTATATTAGTCTGGGGCTTTTACGAAAGACAATCCAGCAAAACTTCTGATATTTGACGTAAATCGGACTATTTTCCTGACCTAATTAAGGATTCAATATTATATTTTCTCTTTTATCAATTTTAGCAGAATCATTTCTCCAATTATTTCGTTAACATATTTCAGATCCGGGAAGAATATCGTCAAAACAAAATACATCCAAATATCTTTCCTAGGCATAAGGTAGTCATATGCGCTGATAGTCCAGCAGATATCAATGCTATTGCCCACATTCTAAACTAGTACGGAAATGCCGGGCTGAGCTAGCGTCATTAAAAGGAAGGTCACAGTAACATCCCAAGCAATGAAATGGTCGTTGAACTGACTAAGGACGAATCTACCCTTCAGTGGTCGCAGAGGTGTAGAGGAGGTACAGATCCCACTACAAGGAGTCAAACCTAATATCTCCGAGCGCTTCAATCAAATAGCTAACCTCAAAAGGGGCACAATTACTAAATGGTACCCATTAAGAAGAATTTGGACTGGTTACAAGCGAGTCAAAACAAAAGATCTCCTCCGGGGAACTCGCGCTGATATCGGCGAATTGGAGTACAGGACACAGAGCTATAGGAGATCATGCCGCACAACATTTATTGTCGCAATTGTAGCAACGTAGCTGAGAGCAGGACTAGAGCCAGCGCTTAGTAGATCCTTCTGTAACTCACCTTCGTGAGATTTCTGCGAACTAATGCCCTTCTTAAATACATCAGGTTGGATTTATGGAATAAATTATCATAAGATTTCTATAGATAAAAGATAATGAGGAAGTTTGGTCCTTGTTTGTGTACTTTCAAGCATATTAAATAATATTTTGTTAAGCGGCAAACAAGTTACATAATTAATATTCATGACAACTTTGATCGCCATTCACTCACTCTGAGTTGGCTGCAGTAACACTGATTTACAAAACAATACTTATTTTTTACTGGGAGATAAAATTATGTGATTCGTACTCCGAACCGATAATTTAATATTTTTTGGAAATTTTTGTTGTTTCTTTTTAGAAGATTAAGCGACCAGCAGTGGTCTGCAAACATTGATGGTTCGGATTTTCCTTGGTACCATTTCTATTTCGTGGCAGTATCTTGGTGGAACTTCTCGCCATGATCATAGTATTGCTCGACGTATTCTGAGCAAATTATTATTTTTTCCGTTATCCACAGGCGACTAACATGAGAAACAGTATTCAGAATGTCCAAGCATTTTTCATTCTTGACCAGTGTAATCAGACTTTCAATATCGCAGAACACCAACTCATTCATTTGCAGCGAAGACTATTTAGAAAGTTCAGCAAACTTAACCAACCTTAACTACCTTTATTCGAATGACATACCTACATGCATAATATGTAAATCTGATGGATATCGACTAAGACTAAGAACTCGCCAACTAAGGTGAAGCAGACAATTGCGATGTCGGACTATCTAAAATTAAAAACTCATACATATTTTTACTGAAATTATTTGTTTACTTTTCACCTAAAACTAATAATACAATAATGTTTTGTAACACGTACACAAACTGTCCAGAGCAATATATTTGCAATCAAAACAAATAAGGCTGCTAATCTAACAATAATTTAAAATACATACAAAACAAATAAAATAAAATTTATTAATTTACATTTTTTAACGAATTCCCCCCACATATATGTTAATACATAAAAGTATAAGCTACATATGCATTATTTAAAATAAAATATTTCATAAATTGTTTTCGAGTTACAAGAAATGGTTCGAAAATGGGATTTTGTGTATTCCCAAGCACTTGTTGTATCGTAAATTATTTGGTATCTGCATTTCTATGTTAAAAATAATTTTAGAAAAAAATGTAACAAAAACAACATTATTTTCGTGCGTTTAGTTCTGCAATTAAATACTTAGATTACTTGATTATACTGAATAGGGCAAATTGTTATTATGTATTTTCCTTAAAAGTCATATGAATTTGCGTCATCATCTCCTTTTCGTGATCTGAAAAGTAATCTGTAAACAATTCCAGCTAATAGGCCACCAGCAAGTGGTCCAACCCAGTAGATCTTAACAAAACAAAAGAAAAAAAATTAAGATTAGGCAAAAGTGTCGTTGAAAATTAAATGGAAACTATGCTTACCCAATGATCTTGAAAGTCATTCTGAATGACTGCAGGTCCGAGAGATCTCGCCGGATTCATGCTTGATCCTGTAAGCTTAACCTATATGGAGCAAAAATACTAAAGATTATAATGGAAATGCAAAACAAAATTTTTAATTAAATTTTACCGCCATCATGTGAGCGGCTGTTATGGAAAGGCCAATAGCAAGTGGTATCGAACCATTTACATCTTTACGGCGAGAATCGGAGACACCTTTCACGACGAAGACAAGGAGGAAAGTAATAAGACATTCGATAAGTATGGCTTGTCCAGAGGTAACATCTGTACTGGGCAAGGTAACACCTAGATTGGCGCCACCTAATACACTTGGCACGGCAACCTATAAAAATCAGAGGAATATATAAGTACGCGTACATATTTTTTTAAATAAATATGGTTTATTGCTTTAGAAATATTACCTTTATAAGTGCTGCTCCAGCAATCGCACCAATGCATTGCATTATCATGTAGAAAATGCCTTTGAGCAAACTCATCTCTCCAACAATCATAAAGCCAATTGTAACGGCGGGGTTGACGTGGCATCCACTTACATGTCCGAATGCCTAAAAAATATCAAATATAAATCGTACCTTACTTCAATATATGAAACGTATACATATAAATTTGGGAAGTATGTTTTTACGAATTGACAAATTGGAGACATTTTTGCCATAGATTTGTAAAATTAACTTCACTTCAAAATTTAAATGTCGCATTCGATCAGAATCAAATCAAATATAAAAATATTTAAGAAAAACATTTTAAGTGATCAGTACATCTGGTTTGCGGGCATTACGAATTATTCATTAGTCATGGAAATCATCGATTAAGCCTCGATAGGTTATGCTAGAAGTAGAAATAAGAAACGAAGCAATTGCGATGTTCTTATACATAAAGTGCGTGAGCCATTCACGAATGAACGATTGCCTCTGTAGAACCAACGTTCAGTGAACTCTTGCTCACAAAAACAACGTAAGTTGATATCATACCATTAAAACTTGAAGTCTAACGTAGTTGTATGAAAAGCATTTAAACTATTTCAACGCTCATTCACATTATAAGGCAGGCCAACATTCACACAGGTTCGCAGGCATGTTTTTAACCCCCACTTGAAAGTGATTTTTATTAATGAATTGGAGAACTGGGCACACTAAGTGCACGACTTTGAGTATCGATCTTAGCAAGTGAGCAGCATTCAGTTTGTAGAAATGAAATGTTGTCTTGTACCTTGGGTGGACCTCCACTCTGTCACACTCTGTCCCCTGCACAACACCTGCTAAGTCTTGTACGCACTTCCATCGGCATTAATCAATGTTTATCTGCGTGCGCATTCGTCATTTACACATACATATGCATTTGCTCAGATTCTCTTAAAACAAATTCGTTTCTTTTCAGTTTTTTGCCAATCATCAGCGACTGAAGTGCGCAACCTAAATTTTCCCGAATTTAACCTTGATTTTCGTTTAAAGCAAATTATGGATATTGCTATCAATTTAACACTGAACGTAACCAAAGGTTATGGAACTTGGAACAAATTTATTTGGCCAGAAGCTGCAATAAAAGTGGATGTTAGATCCCATCTAACATCAAACCCTAGTGATATTCTTAATTGCCCATATCTGACAAGATTTACCTACTGACTGATTCATACTGTACATTTTCATTTAAACCGTGCAACACTTGACGTTAAATATGAATAGACAGCATATTAACTGATGATGGCATTTTTAAAACGTTAAGAGCTCCGCTTAAGGTAATTTGCTTGGTTGGTGCGCTACATCTCCACTAAATGATCACTTAAGATCGACACTAGTAAACTTATGGGTATCTCCTCCGGTGTCTATGCTTGTGCAAATATGTCTCCACAATCTATGCTGATGTATTTATTGGTATACACATAGATATATGCATAATTTCTTGAGCTGATTATTGGTATAGAATACATGACGCAGTAAAGTGAATGTTGTTGTCGATAGAGTGTACTGAATACCTAGCAATTCCTTAGTAAAATGCATTTGATTAACATCATTGCATTCAGCTATTTTCTTGTATATTTTCCCTTCTCTATATTTTAAATTTAATATTCAATCTGACCTAAAGTTTTCGAATTTTTCAATGAAACCAAAAACGAAGACGTGCAGTCGATTTAAACGCTAAAACTTAGTGAATTTTAATATTTCGCAAAGTTCAGGGCCGCATATTTGGTACACAATTTGTATTTTAATTACATGTTAAGGAAAGGTAATGACCAACTACAGACTTAATGAGAAAACGACGAAACACAACATGCCAAACTAATTACTCATACGTACAGGAATAATAATAATTTAAAGTGTGAGTTGCACATTTTGATGTAAATCTTACGTAATCGTAATGTGTCTCATGTATTGGCTTAAACAATCAATCCTTTAAACAAAAAATCCAAAGATCATTGACACATGTTATTATTAGTGATCATATTATTACTCTATCCATCACCTACAGGTTTGGTGTGTTATTGTTTCTTCGAGTTCTCAGATCAATATTTCATATTTCTACAAGTTCAATTAATTAGGTTGTTTTCATTTAAGAAACACTCAGAACATTTAATACAACCTTTTAACCTTGCTGTGAAAACAGAAACAAAATTCTCAATTGTACAATTCAATTCATTATTTCATAGGTATAGTATCTCACCCAATTCGTTTTTTTTATCTAATCTGCGTAACTAGCAAAAGCACACACGTGGTGTTTCATAAACAAGAGACTTTCGACCAGGTTCAGAAGAAGAATTGAAATGACAGAGATGGTAATCAACAGTACAATAATTGAATGTAATTCATTTTATTCTGTCACCAACCTTAAAATGTCTCACATATATACATTTCACATCAAGAAATATATTATATAAATATACTGCCATAAACAAATCACATATCTATCTAGATTACCGTTACCTTATGAGGGTGATCTCTACTCACGGCTTGGAGATAAAGCTGCTTTTTTAAAGACAGAGACGCCCTGATGGCAAAATTTCAAATTAAAATTTATTGTTATGCAGATTATGTCAAAATGAATAAATACTTTTAAATGTCAACACTAGAGCCAACGCTTGGATGTCTAACTTCCACGAGAGTCATATTGCTTTGTTTATTAATGATTCTTCGATTTTCAAATGGGGATATGATGGCTTGATAAGGAGGTAAGGCAGCTCAGATCGCTCAAGGCTCACTATGAACACTGTGCCATTGACTTTGGCAAATTCATCAAATCTTCTGTTCTGTGATGTGAGGTGCACTCTAAGATAATCTTATTGTTATTTATTAATTATCTATTTTGCCATTGGCGCGAGAATATTGTGCGAGCAGAGCCGTTCATTTTGTATCGATTGAATTGAGTAGAATGTTTATGTATAAATCTATATGTAGATAATTGCGAATGGTGCTTTTAAATCGAAAGACGCTTAAGTCAATATGAGTGTTGATACGGGCACTGCAATGAATGAAGGTGGGTCGCTCGGCTGCTAGTAATACCCGTGCGTTACATACTCAGTTGTATGAATCCACAATACAAACAAGAAAAGGAAAATGTATGGTAAATGCTGAAGAAGGTGGTACTGACTTCAGAATGAATGAGTGATACCCAACGAAACTGATTGCCTCTCAAGTCTCGTTGTGTGATCTACTCTACCTGACCTAATTCGCTGAAGAGAACTGAGTTTGCGAGAGTCAGTATCGATGTCAGGTGAAATTAATTTTGAGATGTGTGGAAATTAAGCATATCATCATGTTTAGATAGTAATTGCTTATTGAAGTGGATTTATAAAAATAACCTTAATCATAACAGTGATTTGGAATATGTAATCTCGAGTTAATTTTTGTGGTCAGCGGTTAAATTGCTAGAAAACTATTTAATTCTTATAGAGCCAGTGGCTAGCTTCTCGACTTTGCTAGACAGACAGTTCTTACTCTTTGAGCACTGTCGGCTTCTAGTTTGTAGGAACCCTACTTCAGATAAATAAATATTTTTGTGCAAGTGATTTAATTCTGTGTTTCCCGAATAGACAGTTGTAAACCTAATTGATATGTTCTGTCAACAGAAAAGGATGGTGTTGGCTCCAGTGCGAAAAAATTTGGTTTGAATTTTGAAGTTTGGAGGTGCCTCATGGAACATTATATAATGTTGTTGATGTGGACTGAATTTCGCATCAAAGTCAGTAAATTGATTGGAACTAATAAGTTCAACATTCAGAACTCATTCTTCAAAAAAAAAAAAAAAAATACACCTGATATTTTTCCCTAAACAAACTTAGGCAGTTCAATTAATCATTTACCTTTTTATATATTTTAATGACAAATATGTATACGAGAATGCTTTTTCCCATTACGTTAATAATTTGCTTAAATGTCCATTTATCACAGTAGTGAGACCACAGATGATTATTTTTTCTCTAAGACTATACATTCCTGTGGAAAATTTATTAATTTCAACAGTACGTAGGGAATGAATTCAAACTGTTGAATTCAATTGCGCTCAGTTACATCGAGAAATTAAGTTGATGATGACATAATCGGAAATAATATTTTACATAAGAATTTAGCTGATTCAGAGTAATAATAATAATTTCCTGACAACTTCATTCGATCGACTTCCAAAACAATTAAATGTGAACCAAGTCTATTGTCAGGGTCGGGACACCTATGTTAAAAATAAATACACTAATATATAATGCACATGTCTCAAATTGCTTTGTAAAGTTTTTCAATAATTTTCTCATATGCGATTCGATTGAGTTTCTTCACGCCCACAGAAAATGTTTCTCGCAATAAAAAGCCTGCATCGGACTTCATGAAAACCAGTCAAGATCTTCAAAGTTGTAACCAAGTAAGTAAGACTGAAAGGGATAGAAGAAATTCGAACTCTATTGGATGGAAAGTACTCCCGCGTAGCCACTCTAGAAGAAGACCAGATTTCAAATGTCTGAAGAAAAATGAAGCTCAAATTTGAGATGGTTTACATAAGAAATTTTCAATGGTAATGGCGCTGTTGTGGTAGGATCTATGCACAAAAGGCAATTCGATCTGTTGCAAGAACATTAGAAGTTTAGACGTCGTCTATGAGAACCAGTCCAGTCCAGGCAAGTGCACTAATAATGACTAACGGTCAAATAGTATACACTAAGCCCCCCTGCACAATGAATGTAGTCCGGATGGCAAGGCGAAGTCACCGCAAATGTACACTGCGTGGATATCTTTGACTATGTCATCCTTTTTATTTACGCTAAAGGATCAAATTATTTGCACTAACTTGGATATGAAATGATACAATTTTGTGTAAGAATAAATACACAAAAATGTAGAAGAATACGAGTATGCATAACATCATTAGAATGCTGATGGATTATCGCTTTATAAATAAATCTCTTAACCCTGACATTTCATAATACCGATGCAAGACGGAGTTACTCACGAGAATGTTTTCTCAGAATTGATTTATAGTTTATGATTGCTCATATCAAACGCATGAGAATGCTTTATTATTTATTGTGTGTTAATAAAAAACGACTAAATTAACGAATATTAACAAAAAGTGTTGTTTTGTATCATAAGTTAACTTACCTGAGCTAACGCAGCAACTGTCAAGCCAAAGCAAAAGGCGATTTGTACAACTGATGGCTCATTTGCACTGGCACAGCTTCCAACTCCAATGAATACGAGTAAGAATGTTCCAACCAATTCAGCCAATAGAATTTTCCAAATATTTTTATTTTCCGTGATATCACTGACTCCTACTATCGAAGACATGTCTACAATTATAAGAAATGTTTGTTATCTTTTATATGAAAGAATGAAATACAATCTACATGTCAGTTGTAAATATGTGCGTCTATGAGTTCATTGACTCGCAATTCATCCTTTCACTTAGTACTAATATTACTGTAAATGCTTGTTTGATAAGAATTTGTCAGAAAAGAGTCATTATTAACATGATGTTCATACATAGTCTTTAATAAGATTCGAAGATATTTCTCCGCAAATGCATAAGTATGTAAATGTAGGTAGGTATATTCAAAATTGCATAAGTAATACGTTTAATACAATTTTGAGCTTTCAAGTAAGTAATAAAAATGCATAAATAATAAGGGTTAAGATAACTCCTTGCAGTGATCATATCAAGTCAACAAAAATTCTGCGATTCCAATTGGATTATGGACACATCATAACTTATCCCAAAATGTATGTAGTTATCACTAAAAATCGTCACTAAATGTACAAAAATAACCTTCAACGAATGCACGTAATCTGTTTGAATAAAACATGATTCTTCGCGGTATTTATATAATAGTATACTGGCAAGCACACTTTCCACAACTGAATTTAAGAGTATCACTGTGAAGGAAATGCATCTGGGGTTCCAAGATCAACCTTAGAAATCTTAGTCCCTCGCTAATTAATCACATCAATTTGAACTCCTTTGAAGAATAAACAAATAATGAACACTCAACAAGAATCATTTTTGTAAGCAGCTATTTATCACTGCATTGAAACATGTAAAAAGAATATGCACAAATGAATATGCATGTACAGCTGTCCACGCGACTTTGCATTTGGTAGTAAAGCCCATTTAGCAGCTTCTGCGACCACATGGTGATATAAAATTGTTGATAATGAAACTTACCGTCAATGTTATGGAATCGTTCAGTACGGTTGGGCGTGTAAAACTCTGTATGCTATTCAGTGAAGGTGAAAGTACCCTTGAATTTAATTGATAGGGGTGTTTCTGTTTGTAATCTGTTTAGAATTTACGCTGTGATAACAACAACACCATAATTACACGTGATGGAAATTATGTCATAACATGATACCAACATGATACCATCACTTTCAAGTGATTTACACGTATAAATGATTTCTTTCATTCAATTCGAATTCGAATCATTTCGATTTTCACCAGGTTATTTGTTTCAGGCGAGTTTGTCATATAACTCCATTCATAAGTAAATATAAATAACATGGCATGTGCGTCGACACCTACACACTTGAACCTATGGTCCCTAAGTTCGATTTCGGAACGACAAAGAAAAACAAAACGTAAGTACAACACAAGTGGTTGTTTAATATATCCAGAAAAGAGTTGGTCTAAGTTGCGATTTTACGTCCACAGGTATAATTATGATTTAATAATTTTAAGTTATGGATTCAAACTTTTTATATTGTTCTATTGATTCTCCCCTGTCGCTCATCAGTCGCCCTCTGTCGCTGTCGGTTATTCTGAATAGTATGAATATACGTAGCCATAGTAAAATCACCACAAAACCACTACATACTTAATTTTTGGCTGTTTGCTGGCCTACGACGACGTTCTGATGAGCAGGCCTACCTTAATCATGTTTGATGTTCAAACTTTTACCACTGTTATCGCATACGGAAGGCGACCCGGATTGCCTCAGACATGGGTACCATAATTTTCAGTGGATAAAAGAGTGATATCACATTAAAACGTATCAAGGCATAGTCTGTTGAGATTTTGTACACACGCACACCAGTTCATTGGCAACTGCCAGACTTCGCGTGAAATCGTTTGTGTGAATCAAGAACGCGGTTGCGAAAAATAGCAACCAGGCGTCGGTATATATGTATGATTCCAAACTACGATTGTGATAGTAAAAAGTAAGTAACTAAATCGCAATCGTGATTTAAATCGCATTCGCAGTTAAGATCGCATTTGGTCAAAATTGTAGTCAAAATCGCAAATCACAGTCGATAGCGGTTATTGATTTTCCGCTTAGCTCTAATCCAGAATACTAATAATATGACGTAATAAAATAGTTCATATGAGGTTACTTGAATACTTAATACAAATAAATACAAATGCATTAGTAGAATTCAATATATAAGTGCCTAATACCTAGCTTCCTCCCCTCCAGCATCGTTTGATGATTAAGGTTCGTAAAGATCCCAATGATACTTCATTTTGTCGGCGAGCCAGCAACTCATGTCAAACAGCATGGGGATAACCACTTAGCGACGACGTTTGAAATAAAACAACGTATACGACATACGTTCCAGTCCAACAACCCCGTAAATCTACTCGAAGAGGACAGTATGCCGACTCCGAACTGCGAAATTGCGGATACTCAGACAAGTACACTTTCCTAACATTTTTAGTGACTCGAGAGAAGTCAGTGACACCCTCTTTTTAATAACAGCATTTATTTCAAAAGGAAATTAACAAAACGTCTGCAAACTATTAAAGGGATAAGCACTCTGTTTCTCGTTCTTCTGTCTCTGTAGATTATAGTCTAAGGAGCTCCTCGGTTTTAAGTATCAAACCTTTATTGTAATTGTGTGCTTTTATATCCTATTTAGTTTTATACGCACATGTATGCTATTTTAACAGGCATTATATATGGTGTGTAAATTTAGATTTTTGCTGATGTTCTTTGCCGCTGCGATGGCAGACTTAAATTCTAATATAAATCCCGGCCTTAATCATGATTAATTTAATTTCCATTTTGGGGATCAATTCTTATCACTCTTATCATATCATACTCGTTTTGGTTTGCAAATTTATAATTTCGGTCAAATAACAACATGAAGAAGAAGGCAAGGTGTATCTTTAGTAAAAATATAGCAGACTAATCGGTAAAGTGTTCTTCAGCTCATAATGGAGTTATTAAATAACTCAAACATCCACCATTTTCGACATTCAAAGCTTAGTTAGTCATACCGGCGATGTCAAGCCGATGACCGACTTCCTGTGTTGTCAAATGCCGTAAAATGTCAACTGCAGCCAAAATTTGATAGTAGTTTGTTGTGGGGGTATGTTCAAAGCGAAAAGCATCAGCACGGTCTGTATTTCCTTAACGACATCATCCAAAGCGAACCGACGAAAGTTACGCGCCTCTGTCAATTTGGCATCTTTTATAAGCTAAAGGCACTGCTTGTTAGTCTGAACATATATATTTATAATCTTGTGTTCAGATAGTAAAATAAATAAAAAGGTTATCCCTCATAACAGCGTTTAGTTATAACTAATAGTAACAATTCATTCTTACCGTTGCCTTGAGCAAGGGATTTGTCTGTGTATAAAGAAATAAAAACGGTATTTGAACATAAGTAAATTAGAATCAGATGTACAGATGAGCAATCTGCTATGGTAAGCAACACTTGGAACGAACCAATATGATCATGACAAACGTCTAGTGCAAATAGGAGTAAACCAAACACCTCTACTCATGGTAAAAAAATTGTTTCCATTTTTATGTGATGCGATGAGTTTAAGCAACCATTTGGATGGGATGAACAGTGTTTCTAAGAAATATGTGATTTTTGAGTGAAATGTGAATTAAAAGTAGAAATATTCTAGGATCTAATTATAAGTATCGGAAGCAATATTTCAAACAATCACAATATAATGAAATACATATTATGTTGTTGAGATTAAAAAATCAGTGTCAGCCGGTTTAACATACAATTCCTACTCACGATGTCAGCTAGTAATTGAATCTTTGCTTTGTGCAATAAGATACATCTGTATGCTGAATCCAGTTGTGCACACTTATCATATTCTATATCGGAAATAGAATAATAAATCGGGCAAAAGACATCCAATAGCACTAGAAAACTACGAAACATATACATATATATGTACATATTAATTATACTTATTCATTGCATTTGTGAATGAAGCTGATATACCTTCCTACAAACAAAACAGTTTCAAATGTGATTTTCCAAAAATTCAAAGCATTTCTTATTGTTTACATTATATCACATCATGAGACTACACTGGCCAAAAAACACGTTCTCTTCTCCATATTTTTGAACATTTCTAAACCCTGATACGATTTTTGTGTAAATATGGAAATATTTGCCTCAGAAAGTATCTAAATTAGTTTACAAAATGCTTCAAGGCACGTAGTTCAGTATGTGCGTTCGCATCGACTTTGAAATAATAATTAGTTCACTTGTTTGCTTTTCTTATCAACCAAATGTTTAAATGGAATGAGAATTATTTTAAATGGGCCACTACGTACTTCACTTTGTTAGTCTATTAACAAGAATATTTGGTTGAAGATTGTTTTTCACCTTTTTGTGGTACATGTTTGAACAGTAGTGTATATGAATTGTAGGCACATTGAAACGAATGAGTCCAAAGGTAGTTGATATTTCTGTAGTTGACAGACAGATATTACTTAGCCTTATTTCAGAATTTACTCAGTGAAACTCGATGAGAAATGCTATCACTCCCACGAATGAAAAGTTCAGCTTTGTACATAGGCGTAAAAACATCATGTCGAAACGGACAACTTAGGATATTTAGAAATTTGTTCTTCATTCATTGATAACTTTTCAATTAGACAACAAACGATTCCTACTCATATTCTATCATAAACTATACCACTTTCGTGTTGTCCACAGCAATATTAGTGACATGATTTACAACATCGTAAACTTCAAGTTCAATGTCAGATTTCAGTTTAGTTCCATTAAGTCATTTAGAGTCTGTCGTGTTAACAGCAATCATGTTCATGCCTGGATTATTATGATGCAGATACTTAAGCAGTGGTTCACACTTGTCACGAATATCCAATTGAAAAGTAGCTTGAGCTACTACTATTTTTTTAACATTTACGCATACATGGCAATTGTTAAACCACTGATCGTGATTGATATTGAAACTCAAATCATTCTAAAACCATTAATGAATGAATTTTGTGTGAAGTAAGTATTGTGCTTGTATTGCGAATCTAGCCAAACAAGTAATTGAAAGTACCGTAATTCTTGGCTTTCGGTTTAACTTTTCATGGCAAGATGCTGGTATTTCTCTTCTCGACTTTCGCTGGAATAGTTTCATTTTCTCTCTTTTAATTTCATTTTCTATTGTAGTTTTGTTTCTTTTGATTACAATACACGTGCGTGATTGTCAGTGGTCTTGCTTTCATAAATGTTCAATAGGCAATTTCAAGTGTCTACAATAAGACACTTGTATACTTGTATAGATATGTGCATACTTTCTTATGCAGATGTCTGCATATCGCATATAACATGTGCATGGATTATATGCGAATGTAAGATTTTGTGCGGATATTTTTTGAAATCGAAAATATTTCAGGTCAAGTTCACGTTCAAGTTTGTGTGTTTGGGCTGAAGTAGGTACTTGTATCGTCTCATAAATTAACATGGATTTAGCTACTTTGGGTGAATAAAACTGTGGGAAACTCGAAGATTATGTGATGATGTTAATATGAGAGCGCAAGGAGAATTAAAGTAAATACTTTGAAGAATATTAGGTCCAACATTGCTAAAAACCAATGTTGTTGTAAATATACATGTAAATATGTAAATATGCGAAAGTGAAATTATTATTAATCAACTATCATTGTCCATGCTTGCGTTTTATACCTTTGTTGGAAAAATCCAGTAAAAATAATAATATGTAATAATATGCTATTGTTCTCCCACGACTGGAAGAGACCTACAGTTTTATGCCGACTCCGAATGGCAAAGTTTGAGAAACTTAGAAGACAGGAACACTCTTTAAGCATTGTGGGTCCGTGAAAATTACCGGAGGAGTCGATGAACAGACCCTCTTATTTAATATTGCCTACTTCTTGATTGGAAAATCTTGTGCTGTATTTACTGTACACCCACAAGATATTTATATTTTCTTGTTAGTTTGTAAATCTATATTATTTGCTAGATTTTAGATATACACATAAGTCACTACCAACATATTCTGTTAAAGTAAGTCATACAATGGAGTTGTAGCCACTCGTATATAAACCAATTAGAATAAGCAAAAATATATTTGAAACTACATATAACGACATTACAGAAGTCTACAAACTATACTCAGATTATTGGATATATGCGCTAGAATCAGTTTCTTACCATAACAATCATACCGCTTTTATTTTCCCGAACCGAATTATACGAGAGTACAATGTCGTTAAGTTTTGATACAATTGTGTGCAATCTTCTTCGTAGTAATTTCCATTCATTATGCATAATCACTGGAAATGAATGCAGTGTACATTCACACATAAAGACAAAAATTGTTTTGTTAGATGTTTACCTACCGTGAAGTAATTGCTATAGAAACTCACTTAGGCATACACATCTATATACATATTTTGCGTACTGTCATTAGTTCAATAGATTTGTCAATCAGGGTTTTTTGTTTGTTTTTTAACAATGATGAATTATTTAATAAGATTCAAGATTTCTGTAATTCGATGTAAACAGATAAAAATTCGAAGCATTTGCCAGTCAATAGATAAGACCAGTAAACTAGATGAATGCCTCTGCGTAGCCAATAATAATAATAGAGCCAAAAATAATAATATCGGTGGCGCTTTTCAATAACCACTCGTGTTGCAAGTTTCACAAGCAGAGAGGGACCTACAGTTTTATGCCGACTTCGAACGGCCAATTTTAGAAGGTTTTTTTTTTAGAAGTTATACTCTTTGAGCGTTATCAGGGATTGGAAATATGACGGGCCGTGAATATTATTTTGCTCGTGCCTGGAATCGAAACCTATATCATGTAGGCTAAAGTATGTGTAGGGCTGACCTAACATCTGTAAAGTCTATTTTAAAATTCATAATACCTTTTATGAATTATTTAAATTCTTTTTAATGCTAACTGGCTAGACGCTCAAGCATTTCTGATAGTAGTTTTCCGACAATGCAATGACTAAACTTAATCGGACCGAAGACAATGTTATCAAGTGAAACAAAAAATGTACGCATGTATATATATATATAGGCGCCAAATAATGCCAGTTACTAATCTGACGAAAGTGTAATCGGACTAGGCTATCCAGGCGAAATTTGAATGATAAATCGACTGTCAACTTGTGACTTATAATCTACAGAATGTAATGGAATTGTAATGGAATTCATACTACTAAAAATAGAATGTGCTCATATATATTTTCATATTATTTAAAACATTAGATGGTTTATCTTTATTGCAGCATAAATTACATATTTCTTAGAAACTGCTATTGAACAATTAGCAGAGATTAGGCAATGTATATACTTCTTGAACAAGAAATGTATAAAGCATCTTTGACATAATACTCAGAGGAAAAGCTGATGAAAAACCGCTTCAAAATGAGGGGAAATATAATGTCATCTACGTGATGAACTTAATTAATTTTTTTCTGTCAGTTTGAAGTGGACATAGGCAATGTTTTCTTTTCTTAGAAATATTCCAACTAGATTTATGTCTGTATGGATAACTGTGTTGACTTCTTCCTGAAAATCAATATGTTGCCATTTCTGTTATGAGCTACATACGAATGTAAACAGTGATAACGCTAACTTTCTTCCAGTTGCAAATTCGTGAAACCTTCTCATTGTCCTACAGCGACATATTGCGTGTTCATTAAGTATTCCGAAATTAACACAGAGCTCCTAACGTCATTTCCAATGGTAAACACAAACAAGTTATACATTGATTTTTTGTCCTCTGCTCATCAAATATATAATATGACACATTTTATTAATCTTCGCGGTCGAATATCCAAGGAAGTACATTTTTCGTGTCTACTCCAGTCACTTGAAACATAACGAGCAAATGCAATCAAATGGAATTATCACCGGGTAGTGACCTGTGGATATAACTACTTTTCAGACTAATACCATATTATGTACATGCATGCACATACTTCCATATGCACGTGCCAAAAGAAGTCTGAAAAGTTTCGCTCCGAAGAGGGAATAAAGCCATATGAAGGCCGTAATAGCTGTAAAATTAGAACAAAGTGCCTGTGGAACAAGACTTTTTAAGTTCAATTTACCTCATCCGTGTTAAAGGACATGTGTAGGACATGAAATTTGCTTCTTTATCAAGGTTGTATGGTAATTGTACCTTAAATTTAGTTCATTCTTGGCTATTGCATATTCTGATTTGCATACTTGAATGCCATTTGGAAGGAAGGTGAGGAAATGCCGGTGTAATTCTTTGGAAAAGAGGTATCCGGACAGAAACCTTCGTTGAACATTTTAAACCATTGTTCGTTATAGAATCTACATACTGTTTTCCAAGTGCAAATATTATATATAGATTATGGATTCTTCATAAGAATGTAAACAAGAGAAGTATAATTGGGTCGATTGTTTAGGAAAAGCACGGAGAAAATCTGTTATTCTTTTCAAATTGCGTATATTGTAGTACTTGTTATTTAAGTACCAAAAAAACCGTTAAATGTAATATGTACCTACGCTTATATACAAAGGTATTTAGAACATACCCTATCAGTGACCTTAATTGAAGAAGAAAGTGTGATCAAATGCTACGATACGGTGTGAAAAATAAATGCTTATTCACTCACATGCTTCGAGAATATCTTCGTAGACTTTTTCGAAGAGATTTATTGTGCGGAAGTTAGTTGTATTTGCATGTGTTTTATTGCATAATACTTCCCTTGGCAGCAGTAGAGTATTCTACTGCAACCATGTAAGTATAGTGAGGCCAGTGTCTGTATGCAAATTTCATGCATCGTTTCAAATAATTTATGCAGATTCACCCTGCACAATACGTTAATCTGCGGACTACGCAAGAACGTTTGATTTTATTTATTCCGCTAAGGCATAATGTCATTTTTTTAAATGCCAGAGTGCTTCATTATCACCTTATCACAGTCACTGCCATAGCTGTAACTGTAGCCATCACAATGTAATTTTACTGTCAATTAATTAAAACTGTGCACCGAGTTCGCCATCCCATGATTCCGTGATTAAAAACACATTTTGAAATGTAGTTCATTAACAATAATTATCATTAAGTTGTTGAAACTGATGAGGGTATAGATACAGACTTTTGATAAGGTATGGACTTATCGTCTTAGAAAGAATTTATGATTAAGACCGATCATTCATATCAATCAATAAAATAACTTTTTTGCAAGACTGCAGCACGTGTTGCTTATGCAAGGAATTTATGAAACAGATAACTTAAATATTAAACATTCAACCTAGGACCCATACTTTTTTAGTAAATTAATATTTTATGCGCTGTATCAAAATGTTGGAAAAACTGCTACAAGAATGTTAAGTTGAAGCAGTGGTTCTCAAATTGAAAAGTAATAATTAATTAAATTAATAAATTATAAGAACGTCGAATTCCCGTTGATAGTTGTTAAGAGAAAATAACTCTGCCGCCATCAATCCATCAAATTAAATTAATTAAAATACACAATACGCAGAAATGTTCCACCTTTCTATAAGCGCACCTTAATAACAAGCACGCCCCTTGGAAAGTAATATCATCATCCTCTGTTATAATAATATCGAAAATGTGAGCCACTCCTATATGTGATGAGCCTGTTTCGTATTCACGCAACACAAATGTGAACCACAACATAGTATTTGTCTGGTATCAATTACAATATTGTTATATATTAGAATAGCAGTTGACATTTATTGAGTCAATGGGATGGCTGAACGTTTGAGATAACTATACAGTAATAAATTAACGATTTGAGGTAGTCCGTATATTTATGGTAGACCACCATATTCAAGATTGTGGACACCACTAAGTCATAGTCAATCTTTTACATCAATACGCGTACCGTGTGTAAAAAAAACTAGTTTTTCCTATTTCTGCTGCGAAAGCTCAGATAATATAAATCCATAAAAAATATTCTTCGACTTCCTTTGAACATAAGTGACATTTCATACTATGCTAAACTTTTAAGCATAATATACTACATTCATTCAATGAGTATACTTGATAAACATTGAATCATTTGGTTGATTGAATCAAATGGTATGGTATTGTTATCGTTAATAGCGGACACTAATCTCAATTGATAACAAAAATCGCTCTAATGGCTGCCCGATCTCATAAAATGATTCCAAATAGGCGCACGGTGTGCACACGGTTTCTTGGGGTTATACAAGTGGACCTCTATTATTATATCTTTATAAAATTTCCATCTGAAGATAAAAATAGCTATTGTGTATTTTCTTACGATAAGGACTAAAAACTGCTAAATTATCATATCATCAACTGGCTATTTTAAGCTGGATTATCATCGAGAAATACCACTCATATGAGCAACTTGTCTTTAAAACCCAATTATAGTAATAATATGGGTGGCACAACAGCCCATTGAGGACCAGGGTCTAGCTTCTCAGCATCCACTCTTGTTGTGCGTTCTATTGTTCTTTCACGAGTGGAAGGGACCTACAGTTTTATAAAAACTCCGAACGGCCAATTTGAGAATCATTTTCTAGACAGTTATACAATTTGAGCATTATCAGTGAGTGACTCGTGATTTCTCTTTCTTTCAAATTGCACATACTGCAGAATATAGGCAGATGTTCTCTTTGGGGGATGCAATTCAGTTTTAGGAGTTCTCCACTGAGTTTAAACAGTTTTGATATTTTACGAGAATGCTATGAAAAAATATTCTGATTTCAATTGATAACAAAAATTGCTCTAATGGCTGCCCTATTTCATTAAATGACTTCATATTAGCGTGCGATGTGCACACGGTTTATGGCTATACAAGCGGACCTATTTTATTTTGTTTTTTTTTTGTATTTGAAGCCAAAATAGCAATTACGTTTACGATAATGACAAAAACTATTATCACGATTTTATTTTAAATTACGATTTTTTAAGAAGCACTAGTTTATAACATGGGATTTTACTTTTCCGACAAATATAGCTACTTTAAATAATATAAGCATTTTGTCTCATAAAGCCAATTATTCTGTTTACATATCGTGAAATACCACACTTATAGGATCCAAATATTCATAACTTAAACATTCCATAAATCGAACGCAGTATTTGCTCCCATGACTATTCGACTTATGGATGTTCAAACGAAAACAAAAAAAGACTCGTCTTACAGGGATTTGACTGATTTTCTGCATGTAAATAAAATGCTAACATTATTGTGTTGATGGATACATATGTAGTGTTAAAAAAATTACGTTCTTTGCATAATAGCAAATTTATTCGTTATGATAGCCCAGCCTGAAGATGTTTGATTTTAATTAATTTTTTCGCAAATAAAAAAGCTATGTCAGTCAGTAACCGATATTTATAATTATTTGCTTTCACTCTAGATACTCAACCGTTCAGCGTGATTTTTAAAGTTCTTAATTGCAGAGCAATTGATGTTAATTGAAGTACTAAAGTAAGTACTTAGAGACCAGTGTGATTATTTACTCTTTTGAAGAGTTAACTTATGTACGTATATGTGAATGTATGAATAATTCTGAGTAAATGTAAAATTGCTATTTGTATTTAAAACCCAAGCCATGATACGCAGAGAAGCAGTGGATTTTGGTATGTGCATGAAATAAAGTACAGAAATAAGAAATTGAATGGTAGATTTTATGATAAGAATAATGCCGTAAAGCGCAAAGCAACAATTGACTCAGGGAATCAAGAGATAAGTCGCATCCAAGATTATTCATTCACCAGGAAATCCTTGGCCGTGCCTTCTGCTGACAAGTGAAATATATATCTTCTCTTACTTGCGTCAAAGTTCGCTCGTGTTATTCACCTTTCTGAATGTTTTTTCAAATTATAACTGAATGCGGGGAACTGAAAACAAATCGTTATTCCTTGCCTTGACCGCTTTGTATTATTTCGCGTTTTTTTAAATTTTGCAAATTGAAATAGATTTTTTATTGGCTACTAAAACAAATAAATCAGCAAGAGAATCTGTGTGAAGTACTACACAGAATCTTTGGTAAACTTGTTTACTATGCAACCATTTGTATCGGACGTCTGTAATGTTATATTTTCTATTTTATTTCACCAAATCAGTTTGTTCTGATGTGATTTAAAGATGTGGGTAGGAATGTATGCATATTGTATCCACCTATGTATGTGGGTTGTTTTCATATTGAGTCACTTATTACATTAATAAAGTTTAATATAAATTCGGCTGAGTTTTGATTGTGTTTTGGGTGAAATCAGGAAAGTAATATGTACCGAAATGTCAGCAATTATAAGAATATGTATCATTTTTGACTCTAACCATTGGTTTTTGATTGAATTCTTTTTCGCAACATGGTGTTTTTTTTTTAATAATTTGCGACCGCAGAAGGTTTGCTAATACTTTACTAATAAGTGTCCGAGGTCAAGACATAACAGAGGGAGAAAGGGAGATCTTAAATATCTGCGGGTTGTATATTGGACTCTGTATTCGAAAATTAAACCATAAGATAGAGCAATTAAATTTACACACAGAAGAATCTTTTTTAATATTTCTGCCTGGCAACATTTATTCAAATTATTTTACTAGATTTACTACACTGTGCTTGTGGTGTTTGAACTAATTTACATATGTAAAATATGATTATAAGGAATAGAGAAATTGCATCACCACTTAGCTAAGTCACGTCTTGCAGGGACTTGTCTTAAAAAAATACATATAACTAAAAAATTCACCTTCCGTCGGATTATAATTTTATTTTAACTCAATGGCGTTATGCTTCAACTAAGACTGACAAAATATACCCATCCAGTTGCGGTGGCGCTACAAACTCGCTGGGTAACTTAATCACTAAATATATGTATGTATACATCTTATCTGTAAAGTTGCTACTAGAACTGTACTATTTGTGAAATGAAATTTGGTGTTGGGTATATAGTGAGAAAACAAAATAAGTATTTGCATACTTATGTACATATTTCATATTTCATAAAATAATATACACAATGTTTATTTATTAATGAGCAATGTTAAACAAGTAGTTATAGCTGAATACTGTTACATCATACCTGTGGCATTAGAAATAGGATTTTAGTTCTTGTTACGAAGCAGTTATCTATCACACGTACTTCATTCCACTTAGCCTTTGTTTACTTGCTTTCTTCATAGGATAAAATGCAATACCCGAATGAGGTATTGAAGTATTGTATTCATAGCTTTGCTTATTTTGTCTAAACCAGAAATGAAGTATGATAGAGATGCCCAACTTCGATTGACCCCTAGTCCATCGACGAATTTCAGAGACTTTTTGTTCTTCAGTTCTTCATGAATTGTTGACGGTTATTCACGAAATAACGTAAACGCCGTTCTCTGATTGGTCAATTTGGCTTTAGAAAACGATATAAAAAATGGTTGTCAAACATTTTAAGGGGCAAGATAGGGAGAAGTTGGGCACATCTATCATACTTCATTATGTATGCATACATACATATTATGTACATACATTTATATAGATTATATTAATACTCAGAATATTTTAAAATACATTAATTTTTTTTGTATGTCTTTAATGTCTACTATGTAATTTTTATTTATTTTAAGAATCCTTCTAAGTCCACAGAAGGATTCAGAGCAATAATGCATAAATCCTAGACTAACGAATTTATGCATGGACTGTAAATGGGAGTATTCTGCATAAATTGTTCATATTCTCATATACTACTAACAAGCTATGACCTACATCAAGAAATGAAGTGAATGTTTTGAGTAAAATATGTTCATTACATATGTAAGTATGTAGATGTAACGAGTTGTATCTTTCAATAACGCTTAGCTAAGATATGAAAAAAACAAAAAATAAAAAAATCTTAAATTTTAATAACTGCTATCCCCGAAGCACACATAGTATTAATGAAATTAAAATGTTTACCGAAATTACATTTATATGTACATAATTGTGGCATCCTCTAAAATCACACAAGAACTAAGCCGCGTATGTATGAACATTGATAAAATATTATGAAGCACATATTATAAGCAGAAAAAAAGCACTAACCTGCTTTCTCGACCATCGTTCTAGATGCGTAGGTTTGCACCTCCAAGAAATAATTATGATTTATATCGGTGTGGACTTGAAGAATTCACTAAAATTCTCGCTGCACCTGAAAATCAATTTTTCACGATACGCACTTACAAACCGCACACGTGCACACAGGAAAAGAAACTAGTAAAAGATTCAGTCTCCGACTTGAGCAAGACACGAGATAACAATTTGAAAGTTTACTCTTGTACTATACACAAATGGAAAATTATTTAAACCAAAAGTATTAACCACGTTGAAAACAATGTGTGAATATCTGGAAAGAAAGTTTTTTCTCACTTAAATCAACGACGTGTTTGGTACCTTGGCGGTTGGGTGTTGACTGAGGACTTTATAACTTGCTGCTCGAACGTAAGTTACTATCTCAAGAAATAATCGTTTGCAAAGGTATTTTTTATAAATTTAATTTACTGCGAGTCTGCGTGATATTAATCTCACAGGTTACTTGCGCTGCCGCCTTCGACGTTCGAATAGAAATAAATGGAAACTCTAAGCCGCAAAACTGATATAGTCGAACGACTTTAGAAGTAAAGTTGTGCGGCAGACTGCTGGATGAATGGTAGAGCCAAATGGCAGAAGAGTCAGGAGGTTCGTTGGTCGTTTGTTGTTGGTTGGCTTGCAACCAAACAAAACAAATTCCTTGGTGGATTTTGCTCGGAAAGTGATAGCAAATTTATATTTGTAGCAGACATGAATGATATGTGAAGGTATATTATTTCTGGCTATTACTGTTGATATAGTTGGAGTTTGTTTGATTGGCCGTTGCAGTTCGATTGGTCAGTATGATTCGTTTTACTCGTTGGATACGTTTGCTTTTTATCAACTGAACCTCTGTGCAAATAGCAATAATAACTAGTTGAATGGTGACATGATTACCGAATCAGTCGCGAATGGGTTGGAAAGACCGGTATGCTCCAAAACACAATTGTTAATGAAAGATCTAAGGAGAATTAATTTTTTAACTGACCAATAATAAATAATGATAATTAAGTTGCATGAAGATATATTAGTGGTTAGTAAAATGTTCGGTTTTGTGCTTAAATAAAATTTTAGTTACAAACAGTAAAACAAGCAAATCATTGATGACTGATGACTCATGAATTACGAGTGTATAACATTACTTTATAAAATCTGCGTACAATAAATAACAATTACGAGTCACATTAAGAATCAGTATCTTAGAAATTGAATTATTATTCATCAATCATTGTGTTCATACTCTGCGAATAGTTAAGATTAAATTCAATTAAAAGAAATTTTTGTTTTAATATACACTCGTACCAACAACTCTCTAATCTCGAAATGTATCTTTGCCCTCATATTAACTTTTTAAGTGGAGTTTCATTTATTGAGATCGAACCAACGAACTGCTAAGAGACGTGCCCAGTCAAGATTCTCCAAATTGGGATTCTGATTTGTGTACTATACACAAGTCAATTGAGCACGAATACGCTTCCGTCTAGAATGAGTGGCGCTCAAGTTGATACAAACAAGTTTAAAAAAATATTGTCACATTTTCATTGCCAGAATTGAGGTTAGCTGCGTTTGCTCCAGAGAATCAGAATGCGCGAAATTTATTTTACTTCAGCACTCCTTTTGTTTTTTTATATGTATGTATATGTATTTATTAAGCGCAGATATATATTTTCTTTAGTTCAAGTATATCTTTGAAATATGGTTTCTAATAGTGAATAGCAAACAAAACTTTTGTTCAAAACCTGAACTTATTTTTATTGCACATATTAGATGGTAAACAATTATTTTCTGTTTTGTTTTATAGATCGCGGTTGAATCATTGAAGGTCGTGGAGATGAGCGGGTAATGTCAATATTGTGTTGCCTGAAAACCATACCATGACACAAAGATAATACTTGTACTTGGTACTTGTTCATGGTTGCTGGCGCTTTCGGGTGAATTTGACTTTGAGAGAGGTTTGGAAGCTTAAATGGGTTTTCGTTAATTTTGACAGTTCTACTGTAATCGATAGTTGCGCTTTGTTAAGCACCACAGCGGTTCGCTATTGGGCGAAATATGTACTTTCTGTGCAAGAGCCAATTGTATCTCTATTTGACCCGCTTTTAAGTTGTCTCAAGCTGGCGTGAGAGTCAATCTGGAAAAATATTTTTTGCCTTAAGCGCCCCAACACAATTTCGACTTTACCTTGACATATTTATATATTTTTTTGTGTGGGCTTGAAGTTCTCATGAACATATGGTACCTGATGTGATATACACGTAAACCACAATGAGGACTAAATTAATTGTTTACACACGATATCATGTCGTTTTCTATCAGTTAGGCTGTGAAAGAGGACACTTTCGTTTTACATATTCTCAGGACAAAGTTTCACGGGAAGTATACCAAGCTCCACTGGGCGCGTGGTCTTCTTAATGCTTTAAACGACGTGAGGGTAATTAATTACTCCACGGTCCCAGTTGCGTGCACAAGTGGGAAGATTAAATGGCAAAGCCTGGGGATGGTATATAAAAAAAAAAAAACTACTAAATTGCAGAGAAAAAAATTTTATAAAAATATACTCACTTAACTTGTTTTCTGGAAAATTATCATGTTGCCTCACTGGATGAAAGTTAGTTATTAGACTTTTATAGAATATATATACTTAATGTTGAAAATTTGATGATTAGCTGGCGGCAACTTAGGCGAAAATTGAAATGAGATTTAAATACGGACGGAGATTTAACACCCGTCTAACGACTAAAGAAATCCCGCGAAATATATATACGCTTCATATTTGCGGTTTAATTGCAATCAAGGCAACAACCAACAAAAAAAAAAAGTTGCTCTTCCAAGAAACAGTTCTACGTACATACTCACCAAAGGAGGGATGCCTATCTGTCTAAACTTCAGAAGTGTATATAACTTTTGTTCGAGCTTGCTAAACCTTAAGTACGTCCTGTAGAGTCCAGAGAAGTAGATTCTAATGTTGAGAAACTCTTATGAGTATATTGGTTGGTATCTCGCTAACTCTAGCATAGACCCGTGAGTCACTCACCCAACTAGACAATTTTTCCATAAACGGCGTATATTCTTCCAGCATTTAAAGGCTGACTCAATTCGACGCTGTGACATGTCTTTCGTTGTTAGTCTTTCCACAATGAAAAGACGGTGCTAACGAAAGCGTGAGCAATCAAAAATACACCCACTATAAGCATATCCCGAATCAGATGACTATATGATTTGCGACGTCAAACGAAGTAGGTATTTTAATTCATTTGCGCATTAAGAATATGTATATACATATTATAAATTTGTATTCCGCCGACGAATTAACATCGAGTATACTCTAAAAAATGGTAATATCTTTACTCACTCACGTGGGTAAGAATACATGTTTAATGCGAAATTAAGCACTTTAATTGTTTGCCTGAGCAGATCATCACACGGCTATCACACAATCGGCTATTAAGTCCATTACTTAAGCGGCGTCACACAATGTTCACGAGAAATAAATCTCCACCATCCAGAGACATCAAAATGGCAGCCTGCCCACTTTTCATTAACTAATTAGTTTCCACGTTCCACGTAGATAGTTAGGTAACAACCTCTACATCCGCTGCTAAGTTATTGCAACTCAGATGCAGATTTTACCACACTATACAGAGATCTTATAATGGCAGTCCCAATCTTCTTCCGGGCATTGATAGGATTCTTAAAGTTAGCGCAATAACAACACATGATGCATTTTGAAGAATTTATTTTTCTTAATAACAAGTTGGTCACAAAAGTTAATAATGAGTTCATTTAATTCAGCTAATGCAGTTCAATACATGTATATACTTTAATTATTACCCCATTTAGTGTTCTTCTTCATCCTTATAAACAAGAATCTCAAAACCCGATTCCACTGTTCTTAATTTTCCTAAATAGCTAATGTAAAGAACTTTATCTGAAGATAGGATTGTTCCAGGTAACAAAAGTCTCTTGTAGACAACGCGACCAAAATACATGGGGTCGCCTTCTCCGTTCCGCCCGGCTACCACAACTTTATCTGGAATCTTACCCTTTTTCATACCAACCCACCGATATCTGCTTCCAGTGAGAACTTGGAAATTGTCTGACTCTTCAATACCCCCTGGATGAGATGCGAGAGCCAGATTTTCGTCTGGACGAATCTGTGCTGGAACAATTTGGTTTCCAACTCGAATTACACCAATATAAATCTCGCGTTTAGCTCTGTCATAACCTCCAACGACAGCATCTTCTGGGAAGTCATCGAATGACGAACGTACCCACTCATCTACTTCATTGAAAACAAGGACTTTATATGTGGCAAACCATTGCAATTCGGTTCCGTTAAAGGTGGCGAAAAGTGCAGTGTGTTTGCTTCC
The DNA here is from genome assembly GCA_905231855.2 of Eristalis tenax. Classification (NCBI taxonomy): domain Eukaryota; kingdom Metazoa; phylum Arthropoda; class Insecta; order Diptera; family Syrphidae; genus Eristalis; species Eristalis tenax. The sequence continues at coordinate 672,987 of HG993127.1, forward strand.
AACTGCTCCAACAATCATAGACCCTCCGTATTCAGCCCGTCCAACATACAAAACCTCTCCTTTTTCAGTCTTACCACAAGGAACTGCGTTCTTTGGGAAATGTCCTATTGAAGCAAACGCCCACGAGTAGTCCGTGGCGCAAAGAATTGGAGTAGATACAGCTGTAAGGCTACTTTTGTAAATGTCTCCATTGTAAACGGCATAGCTAGTGGCTTTTTCAGGAATAAACTGTGATGGAAGCTTCTCCCTTTTTATCCGCATCTGGCCGATATAAATAACAGATCCATCAACGTCATATCCCGCAACGATTGCGTTTCGAGGAACGCGTTCTGCAGCTGGATTATAGGATAGCCATTCGTAACTAGGATGGATGCCTTTAACGATGTGAAGCTGAGTGGAGGCGATTAGAAATGCCGATAAAAAGCCTAAAATCACTGAATACAAGAGAACAATTAAATTAAGAGAAACAATAGCAGTTTTAATATTTTTTACCCATTTCGTATGAAGTTTTTCACAAGTGATGGTGCTTTTCAACTTAGGAGATGGTATATATACTCTGAGATGGTAGTGATAGCACGATCTGCAACCTGATTACGACTGATATCAAATCACTTCAACGACAATCGTTACTTTTTGACATATCGATGCATTGGTTGGCAGAGTACGAATGATATTTTGTCGCCCGCCAATTAATTAGAATTATTATCTGTTATCAAACATTTAGTGATCTAGTGATGCCAGGTGCCAATTGGATTTTACAAGATTGTCATGGAATTGTTATTCAAAATCAAGATTTTTAACCAATTATTTGATCATACATTGAATAAGTTATTAATTTAAAAATCAAAAAATCAGGGATAATTATTGTTCTTTAGTGAAAAAGAAATGCATTCAAATCGAGTTATTGAATAGGAATAACGGACGAGTGCGTAGATGATTAATCATATTAATTAATTGTAAGCAAAAGGTACATACGTCTTATTTTAAGGATTTATATAAGACATACTTCAATGTATGTGCATACTTTTAAGGAATCCATAAAACAGGTGTTCATCTTTGCGGGTGGTATTTTGTTTTCATCAATCTGTTTTCGTTATCTTATTGTAGCTATCATGCTACAATAAAAACATTTTTAAGAAAGACAGGCGTCTGCCTCCTCTTTGGCAACCATCATTTTGTAAACAACATTAATAAACTATTCAAAACCCATACATTTTAAAAACACAACTGATTGGTTTTGTGTTTTAATTAGTTGTACTATGGAAAGAAGTGCCTGACTCATAGAGCCATAGCTTAGTTTTATACATGTGTAAGTCAATGAGGATATACATATATTCAGTGTTTCTCAGATGATGAAATCCGGAGCCTATACAAGATGAAAGGTTTCGAATTTATATTTATAATTCACATGTTCACAAATAATAAATGTCATATTGTTATCCGTCGAACAAAGATGCCCTAGAGAAGCACATCTCCAGTTTCCAAACTGCACCCAAATGCCATACCCAGCGAGCATTCCTCAGCAAATTATGCCAAGTCTCGGGACATCTACTTGATGTGAATATTAAGGCCACTACACTGCACAATGATTTACACTTGCAAGAAGAATTGTTATATTATTTCCGTCAACGTACTAAGTGTGTAGTTGTTGTATATTCGATTTAATCTTTTCTTCTTTTTGTTTTCCTTTGTGCTGATATTCCCGTGGAAAGTCCAATTGTGCAATAATTATTTTTTCACAGTTTTTGCATTTGCGAAAATCCGCACGTTGTACTATGTACGTGTTTGGAATGGACTTGGCATACGACGCATCAGGTTTTCCACATTCTGTAACAAATATACATTACCCTGAATGTTGATCAGAGTTATTTGCATGTAAGTGTGCAACAAGAACTATTCGTTCTAATCTAATTTCGAATTTCGCTATCATTTCCTAAAACTGTTATTTTGGTAAGGTGTGGAGCAATGGACTTGAAAATGTTGATGACAGAATGAATTATTTTTTGATTTTATATAAATCATAGTTTCCTGACTACATTCTAAGTGCAATTATTTTTTCCGCTACCACTCCATAAAAACTAACTTTTATGAGTGTAGTAAAATATGTAGCTGCTGACATAAAAATTTCAACATCCAGATTGGATTTTGCCCTTGGTGGTGAATTAGCTAGTCAATAACAAAATTGCACTTGAAGATTATGATAGTATCACACATTCAATGAACAAAATAACCAGCAATCCTCTACGGAGCTTGGCTATACTGAAAGTTTGCTCTGAAATATGCATTAGCTGGATTTTATAGAAGTTAATTGAGAAAGTGCTCATGTAAATCCCATTTTGATTATTTGAGGTTTTCTTTACAGAATTATGTCGAAATAACTTATGTAATTGAGATGTAACGAACTAGAGTAAATTGAATTGGCAAATCTTATTACTTGGGAGGTAGACGTAGACTGTGAATAATATATTTTTTGTATGAAATATTGAGGATTGATTTTAATTTGTCTGGTATGATTTAGAATTTGGCTATCAAGCCAGTGACACATGGATGGTCTGAGTCCGAGCAACACCTGCCTTCCATCGGTAATGGTCTTGGGCGAGACCAAGCTGTATTGTGTCCGCGATTACTTGGTTTTTCTACCGGACGTATAGCCAGGAGGTTCGGATTCGACGACTCTCTTAGCTGTCTTTGGGTTTTGTTGAGCATGATTTTGGTGTTTCGAGTCAGAAGTTTTGAGCCCAGTTGTTTTGACAATTCTACATTAGATCTCTATTGTTATGTCGTTTGTGGAGACCACGGTTTCCCTGACGTTCCCCCATCACTATGTCAAAATTGTAGCCGTCGACCGTGGTATTTTGTCCTAGATGGCGGTGTTTGATGGAACGTTTCTTGGTCGAGGGCATATACGAGCGGCTTTCAATATATTTTCGGTATCGGGGTGAAACTGTGGTTGTATATATAAATTGACTTATTTATCAAGTCATACAAGTATCATATAAATGTGATTATTAATTCGCGTTTTATCTCTAGTTAAACAGAATCATAATAGCTGTAATTAAATTTCTCACTAAGCAAGGAAAAAGTAAAAAAACTATTCATGAAGAGAGGGTGGCTGTTTACCAGGGTTCCGCACCTTCATTATCAACTGTGTAAAAGTGGTCAAGTGAGTTCAAGAGAGGCAGAGAGAGCATTGAAGACGACCCCCGCTACGGCGCCCCGGCTACTGCTTGTACGGGAGAAAGCATTAAAGAAGTCGAAAAACTTATTCTTGAGGATGCCCGAATAAAGGTGAAAATGATGGCAGAGATCACCAAGCTTTCAATTGGTACCATTCTTCATGACCATCTTAACCTTTCAAAGGTCGGTGCAAGGTGGGTGCCACGAATGCCTCAGAAAAAAGTGAGAATCGCACGCTGTAGAGAGCTTTTGGAGATGTGTAGTGAGAACGCGGACGGTGTTATGGATCGAAGTGTTACTGGTGACGAAACATGGGTCCACCACTATGACCCTAACAGCAATCAAGAGTCCATGCAGTGGCATAAAAAAGGAACAGACCCCCCGAAGAAGTTCAAAGTCACTCCGCCTGCCGGGAAGCTCATGGCCACAGTTTTTTGGGACTCAAGGGGAATCTTGCTCATTGAGTACAAACAAAAAGGTGAAACCATCAACGCCACATCCTACGCTTCCACTTTGCATAATTTGCGGGAGGAAATTAAAAAGAAAAGGCGAGGTAAACTCGCAGCGGGTGTGTTGCTTCTTCACGACAACGCTCCTATTCACACGGCTTAAAAAGCTTATTTCAAGATGTAACAAATGCATTGATGTTAGGGGAGATTATATTGAAAAGTACAAACTATTTAAATTGAATTCGTATTTTCCTTCATATCGAATATATTGAACGCCTCTCGTATTTCCTGCCCTCAGAAAATTTGGCCTATAATCGATTGCCGCACTGGTTTATCAAAGTGACTATCGTGAAACTGTATTGGAGTTATCTATTACCCATGCCAGTGTTTCCCAAACTATGAGTAGGGGTCAACTCAAGGACAAAGGGTCGCCAAGCGTTCCTTGAGTGGGTCGCCGTCGCAAACCGGTAAAATTAATAAACCAAAGTCCTGTGCTAAAAACAAAATAAAGTAAAATAAAGCATTTTAATATCGAAATCGTAGATTAATCTTTGATATTTACGATTAAAGCATTTTCCAAATTTAGCATGTTAGGTAAGGTTAGGTTATAGTGATAGCCACAACTGCAGCTGTTTTGGCTCACTTAGATCCTCATTGGATCCATTGTGAATTGTAATATCGCTAGCTTAACACTTCAAAACTATTTACCTAATTTGGCATTCTCTTTCCATTGTTTGAATGTCAAACATTAACGAGAATGTGATTTCACACAGATATGAAGTTCTCATCTTATCTTTATCTAGAAATTGTCAATTGATTTTCAATTGAATTCCATTAGCAGCATGCCATCTGTAGCTTAATCTATAAGATTTTCTTTGATCTTTAGATCGGCGAGTGCAGCTTATAGGCTTAAATATCCATCTAGATCGGCGATTTCGACTGAAAGGTTTCAATATTCTTTTTCATTTTTCCTTTCAGAATCCACTTCTTTTGCAGTTATAAAGCTTACTTCTTTCGTTGAGACTCTTATTCAAGATGCTTTTGTTTGTTTTTTTACTTACAACATCTGAGCTATATATATATATATATATATATATATATATATATATATATATATATATATATATATATATATATATATATATATATTGTATATATATATATATGTATATATATATTGTATATATATATATATATATATTGTATAATAAGATGGGTACTACAGGGTACCCGCTATTCATCCTATATATCCAATATCATAACTTACAAGTATTCTTTTTCAGAAAACTTAGTGATTAACACCATCCAATATGAACAAAAAATTAACTGATTAACATATAAGATAATATACCGATTTCTAATTCATTTATATATACTAAACAAATGTTAAATCCTTTCACAGAAATTGAGGTAGTTTGTTTGAATTAAGTTTTTGAATTTCAAACTTTGAAATATAAGTTAAATACGAGTATATAAGTTAATACTGAATACTGAACAACAAATCTATTTTAGGTTATATACGCAGTATTACACGCGGTAAATTTAAAATTAGATTTAATATGTATAAATGGTATTGGAATCTTGTTTTCATCGCTGCTGTTACCTTTCTCAGTACTTTACTGTTTCAGAATAAAAACCTGGCACCTACAAGTATGCAAAGTATACAATACTTTAGCTTATTATTCGTAAAAATTCTCAAGAATGACAAGGAAATACATTTTATTTTCCATCACGAGCTCAACCTGGTATTTGCAGTGACATCCGCCCGTATGCAACTAATGGAATTTTTTTATAATAACAACAATAACCCTTTCAAGGTGTTTTTGTTTTTGCCAGCGAAATGGTGATCGTGTTAATAATGATTGAAATGATTCACTTGCATGTGATTAATGTAAGCGATTAACATGCATATACTTACATACATGGACTATTCAATTAATTCCCCAAACGGAGAATCGTCATCGCATTGGTAGCATTTAGGAATGAGATTGTAGATAAATCTTATTGCTTCAACTTTCATGGTTTTTTCCCGAAAGTTGTCTGAAGTTACTATTTCATGCTTGACTAGAATACTAGATATGTAATTTTATCAATCCTCTTTATTATTTTATTTTAATCATTTATTTTGTGGTTATCGCTGCTGATTATCAGATTCTGGTTAGATAGAAGGCAATGACTCTACAATAATATGTTTAGTTGTTTATGTACTCCGATTTATAGTACCAGTATACTTTGATTTTGGGTTATTAAACAAGCCATATTTTAGTGCCTTATAACAATCAAATCCTTTTAATTTTCAAATACAGTCGCCTCCCTCTATGTGGAATTTTCACGGGATATCAAAATTAGTTCGAATTAGAGAAAAATTTGACTTAGAGGGAAGGGGACATATAAAATAAAATTCTCCTGCGTTGCGATATAGGACAGAATATGGAAAAATGTAAATTGCTGTCATATAAAACTAAGCTGCTTTTATACCAAAATACAGGATTTATATATGTAACACATTTGTTAAAAACACGCTCAATTTATGTATAGAACAGAAAAGTTTGAGTTGGGATAAAGGCACTGAGAACTTTTAAGCTTTCTAAACAAATAATATGTCAAAATCAAATGGAAATAAATATATTTCAAATATTTGTATTTACGTCGTCACGAACTTTATTTTAATTGCTTCACTTAATACTGCTGTGTTAGGCTGTTTCAGATTACTTAAGATAACCGACATGCAATTGGTATCACTATCAACCGTGTAGATTCACATAGGAATCTCGGGAATTCTGTTTACCTTTAATTAGATAGAACACTAAAATTAGGTATATGCTAGTAGTAAAATCTTACATCAGGTACGCTACGACTATCGGCATACATGACAGACAACATCGCGGTTGTAATTAAAGCAAACGAATGGTTTTGGCCTGGAACGTGGGTACAAGAAGTTGAGTACTGAAATTGTTAAATCTACGAAATGTTTAAGCTACGCACAATGTTCTTGATAAGATTCAATGAACGAATTATTTACTACAACAAGCCTTAGATATTATTCTTCGTCTTCCAGAAATTAAAATTACATTTTCAAGCAGCCCGGATTTCCGTACGTACGATTAGATGCTTTCATGGAAATATTATTAAAGCTTAATGGCGTCACATTCCTTTCGGACCTTCAACTCACTGAAAATAACACGTCTCAAATGTATCTTAAAAAAATTAAGTATGATTGAAAATAATACAGATTCAGAATGTTTGGCCACGTTCATAAGACATTGGCTCACTCAGTGTGTACAGTGTACAAATGTATGATTACATGCACACAAATTGTGGTGTTCGTATCTGCACTTATCTGGCGTATAAACAAAAAGAAAACAATATTCCACAGTTGCGTTGGTTAGAACAAAAGTAATTCCAAATTTGACCGCAAACTTAATCTAAAAATTCACGAAAGTTTCACTTTCAATCCAATTCCATAAAACGTTCAACTACAGCGACAAGTGCGAGTAGCATAGCTGCAATGTATCACTGAAGCTGGCACGGTCGGTACACGGTCGGCACTGTTACGCGCTCAGTCTAACATTTTGCGCTTTTCAATAAGCACCAGGCAGAATAGCAGAATTTTGTTTAACCAGAAGGGGGAGTTAGTCGTTTGGCACAGAATAATCCAAGACCTCTACGCCGTATGCCGTTCGTGTGCTTTTTCAGTTCAGAGTTGAGTGTTAAATTGACGCGATCGTATTCGAGACAATAACGCGCTTCCACAATATAATTGTTTGCTAAGTGGTTGTCATTGTAAAATTGTGGTTTCAATAAAATTGTACGATATTCCATTCGAATATTCTTTTTATTTCTCGACATTAACTATAATTGTTTCCAGTGTGCTCACAGGTATGATCTTCCATAAATGTCCTTAATTGTGTGCACATTTCACTACTCCATCGTTAATTATGTAGAACAAACATGTGAATATTTATTTGCAGTAATAAGACATGCTACAAGAGTAAAATTGCATAGGTCGCGATAATATTTTAATTAGCATGCGTATGTGTTTTATTAAAATTATAAAGCGTTACTTTGCTTGCTTAACGGTCGATTTATATATGTACTTTGCTAATCTCATGCTTAAAAAAATCAAATAGATAGATTACTGATTTATTGACCAATTAAGATAAATTTAATTTTCATCAATTTACATTGATTTGTAAGATTTGTAAAGAAAAAAAAATCATTAAAGCATGGCTTTGCGTCTGCCCGAAAAATATACATATATATTCCTGTATATATATTTCTATACAAGTCAAGTACACATTTGTGTGCGTGATTTAAAAATCGCGTGTTTCAGTGATGAACTGGTTTACAACGGTTGTTCTACTCTATCACAAAGTCATTAAATGTGTCATTTTTGAGATCTGTGAAATCTTCACTAAGTTCAAAGTAAATATATGAATTGAGTTTAATTGAGATAAACAATAATTTGATGCATATTTTCGCATGAAACGCACAATGTCTGACTTTTCTTGTACATTGGGTATTTTACTAAACTCTCTGTTGTCGAATGTACCATATTAAATCTTAACATTAAGCACAAATATAGGAAAATACTTTTTAAAATTCAGCTCTAAGAGCCAGAGCTCAAGTTCATATCATATATACGTATGTACATTCACCTTAACGTGTCCATTCTGTAAGTCACATCATTGTTATACATTACATCATTGTTAACCATTTACAACATATAATCCGTTGCGTGTCTGACCTTGCTGATAGCATAACTTGAACAGTCATGCATTTATACCAGGAAAAGTGAAATCACTTATTTTTCTAAAAACCCAGAAGACCAACTAAGAGCCGATGACTTTCGACTTTCAGTAAAACGCCGAACCCACTTAAATGTAGATAAATATTCATTGTAATAATACAATTCAACAACAGACCTGGCATTATATTTAACACACCAATAAAAAATATAAAATCTACAAAAGATGTGGAGAATGTTTGAGGTTTGAGATTCTTGTATTCCAAAGAGGAAAGCAATATAATTGTTCCTGCAAAGGAAACAACGTAAAGACAGAAAATGTGTTGATATATTCGGTGCATCTATCTACCCAATAAAGAAATTAACAGATAAATCCACGACATTAAACCCAATTACATTTTTTGCCGCGTTCTTAAACAGAAATTAATATAAAAATATATATGCATGGAATATGCATACAGCTTGTATTGTATGAACTATCCACATTGTGTCAACTGATGTTGAGTTATATTAAGAACAAGAAATGTGATGAGATGCATATGAAAAGTAATTGCTAAGCAAATATTCCTTAAATTACAAAACAAATATTTTGCTTTTGTCATAGACATTTTGCTTAGTACTGTCATTCGAACATGCATAGAGCAGATTTTACAGTTACTCTTTTCAATAAAATACATGAATGGAATACTAGCAGATACTATTCACCACCTTTCTCTTTATGAGCCAATCGACAATTCTTGGTACAAAAATTGCGACTGATTGACAAAGGTTAGTAGTTAAGCCTCCATCTACCGAGAACATACTGAGTCTGTCTAGAATATAAATTAACAGAGCTAGTTCTTATCAGACAGAAACTATTTAACTTTTCACTTTTTCCGCTTGTAGTCAGTATGCAACTCTAATTAAAATTCCGATTAGCCCACTCACAGGCACAGATTCGATCATCTTCTACAATGTCTAGCCCAAGCCAGCCAACCAACCAACAAAGTGGTAATCCTACAACGATTTTACACATACACATGTTCTAATCCATCCGCTGCTGAGCTCATTCAGCCAATTGGTTCACACCGCGATCATTTCTCACAGAATTAATGAAATGACATTATCGTGAGCTAACAAGGTATGTACCCCTAGCAAGAGCTTGTACTGAAATGGTGTTTTGGTGGGACAGCTTTCAATTATCGATTACAACAATAATGTTGGATGATCTTGAAAAGAATCTGTTCCAGAAAAAAAAAGTACTCGATTCAAGGTGAGATTACTTGGCTCATATATGCTGATGGAATAGCGAGGACTGCGAGTTCGAATATGATGTCAGTTTTGCTTTGGTGTTAATCGTGACTATCACTACCGAACTATACATATGCGTTATGTGGTTTTATTTGTGTTTGAAATTTTATAGCATTCTAAAAATACAAATATATGATCGTTGGGTGGACCTTCGGCATCCTGTATTCCATACATATATCAACATGCTGTTTACGACTTCGTTTGGTAGAATTTCAGAACACAATTTGTCAATATCTTGGACACAGTGGAGAAATTGTTATTCAAAGCACGTTCTTCCACATTTCATGATCACATTACGCCTAGGAAAATATAACGCAATTATATGGTTGAGTGGATTGTTTTGTAAATAAAGAAGTGCAACTGTAACTAAAAATATGCATTCTCCATATTTCGCACGTTGCAAATGACAGGCAAATTTGCAAATTTTGAATATATCGTTCGATATTCTATATATTGGGCAATTAATATTTGTTAAATCCGTACTATGCATTTCAAACGCACCGTAAAATCTCTTTAATTCGGAATTCTTTATTTTGGAAAACAAAATTCCTAAAAAAAAACAGATTTTTCCGAATTGACGAGAGTCGGTTTTAAATTTTTTTATGTAAAAATTAAATAACGCAAGGATTGATCTTAAATATGTAGAAGTCAGAAGAGTAGTAACCATAAAAAAATTTTACTCACAATTCCCATATCGAAAACTTTTGTGCTAAAAGAATAATTTTTCGATTCAAGTTCTTGTACAACCATTCCGAATGAACGAGCTTTTAGTGTACTTTGACCTTGATAGATGACTAAACAGGAATTCGCAGCTATCTCTACATCTCAGAGATCGTCATATGGGTATGTTACGATCCTGACCTAATCCTAGGCATTATCCACGTCTTAACTGTTGCTCTGGAGACATTTAGTAGATGCTTTCTTAAATTGTTCAATGTTTTTATTTTTTATTATTATTCTCTCCGTGATATAGATGCCTTTCACAGCGCCACCTCTTTCGCGCCACTGACAATGCGCAGAGTTTATGACAGAAAAAGCTTGTTTTTTGTTTGCTTATTTGTTTAAGGATAATATTATCAATTTTGTATATCAAAATATAAAAAATAAGCGAAATGCAACAAATCCATTCAAAATTTTTTATAAAGAAAAATCCTCCCCCATTCACCCGGAGGACAATTTAGTATAGAATAAAAAAAGTGGTGGTTTTGCGTACCTAATTAGCACTCAAAGTTTATTTAGCTCCATAAAAAACAGTCCAATCTGCCTAAAATGTTGAAAGAATACTTTTGAAATATTCTACTTTTAGAAAATGCAGTAAAAACTATGTACCTTTTAAGTTAAACAAAAATAACATCAACAAGTATTTACCTTCTACGTCTATACTTTGTAAAATATTTTGTACATAGAAATAAGTCATAGTCGGAACGTAAGTACGAAGTCATTAACCTGTTTTATTTGAATATATTTATTACGACGCCTACTTCACTACGAAGATTTGTCTCGTATTCATAGCATGATAGACATAAAATGCTGTTTAAGAGGCACTTCAAAGATCGTTGATGGGTTTCCGTAATGAATTATATATCAAGTTAGTGGGTTAATAATAACTCACATAATATGCTCATACAAAATATTTCCATAATCGAATGAGCATGCAAGCGGTTTCTTTGCTGTCAAAGAATTTATGTTTGTAGACCCTTTATGCATTCATTTTTTAAAGATATTCTTTTAAATCATTTAAATGCGTTGACATCATACCTATATATATTTGCTTGCGCCTGCACTAAACTGTAAAATCTGTATCATATGAAAAGCTTTTCAGCAATCGCTGGTCGAATTTGGTGAAAAACTCTCGATCGGTTCGTCCGTGTAGGAGTCAGCAGACGCTACGCTCTTACCATAGCCTTGAACCTGAATTAAATAACGCATTAATAAGTAACTTAATCTGCCCACGAGAACAGTCCAACGTCGCGGTCGGTATAACATACATATATAATTCTTGAGTACCAACAAGCGATACTTGTACAAACGTAAATAGCCCATTTGGTGGTGCTTATATATGTATAGCCACGGAAAAAAATCTGAGGAATGAAATCTAAAAGCAAACCATAAGATACGATCATCCATTTGTAGGTATTTATGTCGACTCTTTCACCCGTCTAATATCATAGACTGAGCTGACGATATGATCGTAAACTGAAAATGAATTGATTGATACTACCTTCACTGCGGATTTATTTATTAATTTACAATGCTCAACGATCGCCAATTATATTGTTCATATCAGGTGATAAAAAGTAAACTATTATTAATTTGTATGTGACTTACATGAACATGACTTACATGACTTACATGAAGGTATGTGTGAGAAATTGATATGAAGTTTGTGATTTCTTTTATTTTACAGGTGCGTTTGATTGAACTTACAATATGGCTGGTAAGTTTGAGTACAAGCTCGGAATCAACGAACTCAAATCAAAGAAAGATCGACTGTGGCAAGCGCTTATTGGAGAGTTCTTAGGTAAATTTTAATGTGTTATTTTAAATGTGTATTTATACGGCAATCTAATTTATGTTAGGAAACTTTATATTGAACTTTTTTGCGTGCGGCGCTTGTACTCAGCCAGAGGATGGGCTATTTAAGGCGCTTGCTTTTGGTCTTGGTGTCTTCATGGCAATTACGGTAAGCTACATGTTCAATTGATTGTTCTGGTATGTCAATGACAAAGTAAATAAAGGTTACTCACGCACAAAAACGCGTTAGCCAAATTTGGTCAGGTGCAGCTACATCAACGGCCCCTGTATGGGCATTTATCTTGAATGAATAATTATTGCGTGACAGATCGCGATTTTGAAAGCTAAATACTCAGGCAAAATTGATATGGTCATTTGAACTTCAAATTGATGCAATGTGAATATGCACATCTAGATTTTTTTTCTCCGGCTTCTTTTACTCTGATTGTGTTCTAACTTGGAACTTAGGCCTTAGCAAACAAGAATGTGACAAGTCCCGACCGTGGAGCGTAGTGAGATATTTTAAATTGTTGTCTTCAATCTGTAAATAAATGTGCAACTCAGATATGGAACGAACATGTTTGCATAAATCAGTCGGCAATTTCACTGTTTTCACCAACAAACCAATGCAAAAATAAGAAGAATATAGAACATAAAATATATGCACACATAAAACATCGTACCTTACCATGACAGTGTCCATATATATATATAGATATATATATATATATGTACATACATGTGTTGTATTTCCTTTCTGACACTTACATTTTGCGGTGTATTTTCATACAGTGGATCAGCCACCGCTGATCTTCAATTGAAAATTCATTTGAAATTTAAATTAATTTATTCTCACCGCATTCGTATATAGATTGTCGGGCATGTAAGCGGAGGTCATGTAAATCCAGCAGTGACATTGGGAATGTTCGCCGCCGGTCGGATAAGTGTTCTTCGCAGCCTACTATACATACTGTTCCAATGTATTGGGTCTATAGCCGGTACGGCTGCGGTTAAGGTAGGAGACGATATATTTCTAATATAATATATTTCTAAATAATTTTCTTATTAGACACTTATTGATGAACAATACTACAGAGGATTGGGTCATACATCATTGGCTCCAAATATCACACCCCTTCAAGGCATGGGAATAGAATTCTTCCTAGGATTGGTATTGGTACTCACCGTCTTCGGAGCATGTGATGCTAACAAACCTGGTAAACTTGTACATTATCAGTTTCGATACAAATAACTAAATTCCTTGCCCCATAACCCATTAAGATTCGCGATTTACAGCCCCATTGGCAATTGGTCTCTCAGTAACCCTCGGTCATTTGGGTACAATCCATTATACTGGTGCGAGTATGAATCCAGCTCGCACAGTAGGTACGGCCGTCATGACTGACAACTGGGATAATCACTGGGTATATTGGGTCGGACCAATTCTTGGTGGTATCGCTGCTGCACTTATCTATACACAAGTTCTTGAGAAACCTGCCACAGAGTGCTCTGACTCTTCGGATAAGTACAGAACAAATGCAGATGAGCGTGAGGTTAGTGCGGAAAAATGGAGGTCTCTCACAAGATAAGTATTTTATTTTCCATATATTTCTTTTAGATGAGGAAACTGGAAAGTGGACGTGATTATGCTTAAAAGTTTGTATTTTATCAAGCGAGCAGAATAGCTTCTTAAAAGGGCACTATTTCATAATAGAACATCATATTATTTATATCAATGTAGTAGAGAAGTTTTCATTATATGTGCTCCATACTTTTGTTTAGCAAAAAAAAAAAAACTTTATCTTTAATGTTTTAGTATTTAAATTGTATTGTTTCAAATGTGCACTTTTATATAAATAACGTGAAGTATTCGTATGATTTCCATTAAGATCCAAACCCGCAAGTCAGTACATAATTTTAAGGAAACGATTACACTATAAAGTAGAATCGAAACTAATGTTTTATAATCTAAATGTATGTGTATTTTTGTAAATATTTTGTAAAATAAAAACTATTTGTAACATAAGAACTAAAAGATATTTTTGCTTTTTTACAACAAGTAAATTAACGTCACGTTGTTCTCTTTAGTGCGGTCAATGTTTTCTTATTTATTGTTTCACTTAAATGTACGTTTAAATGAATATTTGAAGCTTACCAGTCTATACTAGTGCTGTTACGTTAGGGCACATGGCGGTTCATGTTTTTTCTTCTATTCATTTATTCCTAAGTTAATTTTATTTATTTAGATTTTGGATTTGCCAAACTGTTGCTCATACTCATTTCAAATTGCGAAGTTTGAGAAGATTTTTCTAAACATGACACTCTCTGAGCAGTGACTCTCTCGAATTGTGCAATGAATAATCAAAGTTGTTCGTTTCAGGAATCATACCTACAAACATTTCCCATTTGTATTTCTTTTTCATTTACTTCGTTATACTTATGTGCTAGACAGAAATACTTGAAACTAGCATAATTATCTGGAGCTATGCAGATGCCATAAGTTTGTCTTTCGATGACAATCTTCTATTGCGCTAACGTATGCGAAAGTAACTTAACTAAACATAAAACTAAAAAGATTTCTGAAGTCAATGCCCGCAACAATACGGACGCATGCACCAAGGCGTATACACAATAAACATGCAAGTTATATGTGTATCATTTACATGTTGCACGTCGTGGTGCACCCTTGTTTTGTTTTGTAAGTAAGTTGGCTCCCATGGTCACTAGTAGGAAAGGCCTGTGGCTGCAGCATTTTGTGCAACAAAAAAAGTTTCACTTTCCACTGTTCGACGTACGAATATAACAGGAGAGCATTGCCTATCTTGCATCGGTCCGAACGCGTCGATGCAGAAGAAGCCTTCAGTAGAAATGAAACCGCTATGGCGCATTCTCTCATGGTCATTAAATTGAGCCAGTAAACTTCAAAAATAAGACTGTTGAAAGCAGTTATAGCTAATGAAGCTCATCCCATACACCTTTGAATCAGCTTCATAATAAAATTAATCTATCCTGTTCGAGTTTGTCTCAAACATGAATCACGGTGAACCACACTGCGCAACCGTATGTCATATTTGGTCGGATGAGGGTTATGTACCTGATTACCTTCACTCTGGCATCATGGTATCAAGCTGTTGTAAAACAGCCCCCTTGTCACAGTTTTTTTTACAGGTATCCCATGATGTTTAAGGTACGCTTTTAGATGCGGCATGAAACCTGTTGGATCTGCAATGAGTATTGCGAATAAGATCGATGAGACAAAGCGCGAGCGCCCCGTAGAAGACGGTTGTTGGTTTTTGATGTCGAATGCTACGTCGCAACTTTTTACAACGAACTTCCTACCTGCCATTTAATGTCATGCACTGCCCTGAATTCGAATTAAAATGCATTACTTAGCGTATAGCTGAACAGTTTTGAGTACATCTGTACTGCTTTGGGGGTGAAGGCGAAGCGCAATACATTGAAGTCTCACTTATATGAACTAATAATTATTGGGCCATTTCATATAGCGGAAAATGTAGAATACAATCATTCAGTTAAAACGATTAAGCAATGAAATTGAATTTCATACAGTCGAGTTGCAAGGGACCGCAGTACGAGTTGTAGAAAATACGCCAAATGAATGGGAATACAATTATTCGTTTACTTTAAAGAATTCTGTAATTTTGTTTTGAGTTTTCCACGACCATTTTTACTTTTCTACAGCGCCAATTGCAATACGAAATTCCACTTTTATGCATCTTAGAAAACGTAGTTTTGACATTTGTAAATGTTGGATACTTTTTGTTTAACCAGTATCTTTAAATCCAAGTCCAATAGCTCATTGACGCACTTTTTCAGAACCAGTAGTTCTTCGTAAGGCAGTTAATTGTCTGAAGTCCAATCCATCAGTATATTAAGACTTTCATTGCACACACATCGACATTATAAAGTTTTAAGCAAAAAACAAATCACCTAACGACACCGAACCGTCCAAATACAATTAAGCCTAAATAAAACGTAAAAAAATCTGTCTAGACAAAATAACTTTTTTAAATTCAGACAAATTTCAACTGAAATTCATTTATATGACAATTTAGCACATTTACCAGAGTATCAGTTCATATATCTGAATTCCAGCACACCTATTTTGCGGCTCATATATTGGAAGTTTTCATATAACTCAGTGGTCACATAAGTGAGACTGCACTGTATTCTGATTGCCATCCATTTCTACAGAAATCTCTGCTTCTTCTCCAGCGAGTTAAAGATGTACAGGAAGAAATCTTCTTGAGAAATCAGGGTGTGGTTGGACTGTTGGTTGCTGCTTGGTGTTCTGATTAGGTCTCTTAAAAGAATACAAAAAAATATGAAGTTTTTTTTTGTTTTATACACATTCCTTTTACTTGCTTGTTTACTTATTTATTTATTTATTAGGTATTCAGGTATATATTTATTTTTTGTTTACATGTAATATTTGTTTCCTTCAAGTTACGATTTTTTCTACAGAGATAGTTAGCTACATATATCTATAATATAAAATGTAAACTTTTAGATTTATTGTTAAAAAATACTATGCTAGCTGATACTATACTATGTATGACTAGAATAGCGCCGCGTCGGAGCAACATTCAGATTGTTAATTTATTTTGAAGAGGATAAATTGCCTTATAGGCATCACGTGGCTTAAGTAGGCTACACATAATTTTTAAAATGATATTCGTGCTGGAATGGGAAAATTACTGTGTATTTTGGAATGAAAAATTACGGTTGATTACGCGTTTACCCAAGACCGTTTTTGCTGGACTTACGATTTCAAAAAAATATAAATAGAAATGAGTATAACAGCACTCAACGCCTTGTAGTATACTTTCGTTTTGGGAAAATAAATATGTATAAACTTTAGTCGAGGTAGCAACCATCAGTTTTAATATTGTAGTCACAATATATCTCGCAGAACATACTATTGTGACTTAATGTCACTTAAGGTTTTTGACATTGACACACAGCTGATTGTTTCGTTAGTTCGAGTTTTCTTAACATAAAATTGAAAATTATCAAAAAATAAAATGCTGTTAAGTTTTCTATGTGTTCCCAATAAATCATGTCATCAAATGTAGGTGGAACGGCGCTTATATATATCACAATCACTTGTAAAATATGTCCGTAATTTATTTACAGAATCCGATCACACTCCAGCTATCCGCAAACGCATTACGATGTCTTAAAACTAAAAAGAAATTGCACCGCCCAGGAAATTCGCGAAGCGTTCATAACATTGTCTAAAGAGGTACAAATATTGCTTCCGGTATGAGTGCAATAGATAACACTTTGTGCAGAAAAACAAATTTAGCTAACTTCGAAGTTACATACATACATACATACATACAATGTTAGCATCGTTTCATATTGTATTGTCTTGTGAAATGCGTTAGCTGGCAGTGGGGATGTAGTCTGTCTTGTGACACACATTTCTATTCCAAACTCGAACGAATTTTTGAGATTGTTTCATCGTGAAATATGTTGATAACAAAATTAATTTTAATTGTCAATTCAAATATTTGAAAATTTAGCCCAATGTAGCTATGCTCTAACTTGTCATTCCATATGATTGTTTAAAAAAAGTCCGCCATGAAAAAAGGCGTATCATGAGTATGTTTGTCCACTGCAATATACTAATAATCACACAAATAAACACTAGCGTATAATAGACATATTTCAATAAATAATTAAGTAATTATGTATTGTTGCCCCAAAAATATATAAACTCGATAATCTCGCAAAGTCGTAAGTAAAACAAATACTTGTTACATTCCATTAATACTATTAACATGCATGGAATTTTTTCTTTTATTACAAAACGTACATTTGCACATCAAAGATCACGATACTATTTGAATAAATTTCAATTTCAACAATTTACTTCATTTTATTATAGTACCACCCGGATGCTAAAGGTGCAAAAACAAGTCGCAAAGATACTCTCAACTTCGTTAAAATCTCAGAAGCTTATCAAGTACTAAGCAAAACGGTTACCCGTGATGCATACGACCAAGCTCTGATAGCGAAGGGCATTGCCGGCAGTACTGCCGCCACCAGCGGAGGGTTCAAGAAGGAAGTTCACAGGTAATCAGTATGAAATGAACTATAACTATACATAGGTATATGTTTGTTCATCACGAAATAATGTTGGTGGCTTTTTAATAATTTATACAAGAGGAATTCCGTCATGTTACTATTTAAATTAAAAAAAAATGCAAATGACGCAGAAGATATTTACGTTCATTAATCGTTTAACGACAGTAACTAGCAAAGCAGATATGATATCAATTACAGGCCCTGGGAGATTAAACCTGATTATGACCCAAATCCTGGTCCTTATTATGGCATAAAGGGAATAAGGAGGGTGTCAAACGGAAAAATTGTGATGGTCTTGGTTGCTTTCGCAGTGATAAGTGTTGGAATGGGCTTTCTATCCGCGAAGTAAAAATAGATGTTGTATTATATTTCATAGTTAAATAATATTTCGTTTAAGGCAATCCTTTACATTTAACCGTGCACAGTTAGATGTGAAATCTAAAGAGGCTGGAGAGCATCATGCTGCTGTAAGGGCTGATGCTCACAAATTTGGAAATGACGAACAGTTGAAACGAATGGTGGATAGGTTTCTAACAAGACCCTCATGAGAATAAAACTAAATGGTTTTAATATCTCTTTTGTTTAAACAATAGTGTGCCTCGACTCTTGAAATATTAATTAAGCTGATAGTAAAACAATTTGTGATGTAACAACTTTTCAGTTGTTTGAATTAATAAATAAAATACGTGTACATATGTATATATTATAATATATATATTATAATATATATTATATATATAATATATAATATATAATATATATAATATATATTATAATATATATTCGAGTTTTAATGTTAAGTTATTCAAGGACACAACCAGTTTGGAGCCGTTTGGTGATTCATTGCTTAATGTGTTATTAACATCGGTTTATCAAAGATTTTAAAATATGAACCAAAAAGCGATGTTTAAGGTCACTCAATGATGCTTTATTAAAAAAGGGTCAGTTCCTTATACAAATGTAGTTATTTACACAATAAATAAAATGAATTATTATTTTAAGCAATCATTATAATGCATGTGTACAGAAATTCTACATATTTCCTCCAACTACTTCAACGCACATTTTATTAAAAGGTTTGCTGTCTGTCTCATCTTTTGAAATCCTTTTATCATAATGCCGTTTTGCACTGTTGTCGAGCCTCCCACCGGGTATCGTTGCACTTCCCTCACACTTCTTAACCCTTTCGAACCCTTTCTTTTTTCTGTGACTCAAATGTGTTTATGTCTAGTCATATGTCCGTTTTTTAGAAGTACCAAGGCAAAATTTCAGGTGTCCCCGCCCATCGGCTTGGGCGTTACAAAACATTGCCTGTAAACAACGTTGGTGAATAGTTTTGTTTATTATTTAAATAACAATTTGCAGGGTTATTACTTTTTCATTTTTTATTGGACAGAAACTTCCGAAGACGTATATTGCAAAAGTGTATCCGCAATTTCATGTTGAAATGCTATTAGTCGAAATGATTCTTCTTTGGTTGTAGGGAATTTAATTGCGTTCTGTAAATCAGCTATGTTACCAATCGAAGATTCTTGTATAACACTTCCTTGAACGGTGGTTGCCCTTGTAGAATTCCGTCAGTATATCTGCTAATATTGTAGGAAGGCACAATCGGGGGCCTTCGAACATCTAATGTTTTTTTTTTTTTTGTTTCAGCTACAAGGTTCGGCGGAGATTCGTAGTTAATCAGGGAGGTACATCTAAGACCGATATAAGTGGCACCCAGTTTACTGAATATAGCGGATCTAGAGAAGAATAAGTCGAAAAAACCTGCAATTCCAGGTGTGAAGCTACCGTACCTAGGTATGAATGGCACTGCGTAACCGTGTCTTTCTAAGGTGAACTCCGATAACCTTGAAGCAATTCTTTTTCAATAAAGTCCTCTTCACTGCATACAGGGAGTGAGTGCTGTGTTACTTCTTCTTGCCCCATACTCGTGGGAATAAAATCGATACCAAAAACATAAAAACTTCAAAGAGCTCTGGCGTAATTGAACCGGGCATCAGTGATTTTCATAAAACCGACTCAAACTGAAACGAAATATGCTTCTTCAATACCCAGCTCAAACACTCCATATCGTCTGTGAACTCCCTGTGCGGTAGAATCCGTAACTTTATTTACATCGTCCATTGCTGGCAGAAAGGAACGCAAGCGCTTTGGGAAGACGAAAAGTCTAGGCCTCAAAGCGCTGAACTTGGTAGAGGAGACATCCAAGGACGACCGATTTGCAGGAAACAACTAAGGGAAATTACAGGGCCTATAGATTGTACTTGATTTTCTTCTATTTGTCCTCTACATCTAGAAGACTGCGCCATTAGGATTATCCAATCCAAAGGTTAGCTCCCAAATCCTACTGGTCATGCAAGTATACTAGAAAGACTACTCTGACTACTCCCTCCCATACCTTGACTTCGAAATACCCTTCCGCTGTTACTTCACAATAAGGGAGGTGTTGAACGCTAATGAACCCATCAACAACTCAAGATCCATCCACGTCCACCCGAATGGGTCGAAAATGGAACGAGAGCATTTTCTCCGAATTTTCTCCAAAATCGAATTGCACTGATACATCAAACTCCCTGACTATGACAGTAGTTTTCAAGCGGAGGTACCACAGGCTGATATATATTACCATCTTAATTGACAGCCAAGCGGGCATTGAACTAAGCGCAGGCTGCCGCAAAGAGCTTATGATTCTTAGTACGCAGTAATCGTTAAATTTGGATCTCTGCTAAGGTCCTCAGGTGTCCCAATGTGATAGCAGATGAACTTGCCAGGAAGGGGGCTGAAACCGACCCATCCACAGATAATCAGGATCTAGGAGGTTACCAATTCCCCATGGCTATCGCAATGGGTCCAGCTGGACCTAAGTGAGACGTGGTCCCCACTTCTACCAACTCACCTAACATAACCTGATCTAAGACCCGACAGCCTGATAGGTCATAAGCACCCGAACATATAAGATGTGTGATGGTATCAGACAAATTTGAAAATAATCTACTGGTGTTTACTTCTTTTACTTCCAAAACATAATTATTTTCGAGTTTCTTTCTGGCGCTTCAAATAGCATTGATCTCCATTTGGGTGTATTCACATCAATTTCTTTGAAGCAATCTTTTCAACACAACAAGATTTTTGTTTGTCAGCAATATATATAAACTCTTTCGATAATCCCTTCCAAACTCTGCTCAAGCACCACAGAAAATTCTGCAACCTCATCTTCACATTCTTCATCAGCAGAAATATCCCAATCGGAGTTGACTTTTGTACATTGTTTTATCTTGTAGTTTCATTACTAAACAAATTAATTGCCGCAATTGCCAAATGTTATTATTACTATTGATAACCATCAACGAATCGACTTTTAGAAACAATTAATTTAATGTTTGCTGAAAACCATGTTTTAAACATTTATATAATTTTCAAAACAAAAAAAATGTTTAAAAACGTCAGAACAGTTTTTTGGCGAACACTGTCGATGTCTCTTAAAAATAACTTTGTTATTCACAAGTGGCTGTTGATTCACAAAGTGGCAGCAGTGGCGTTGTGGGTTGGTACGTCGACCTCGCACTTGAGCCTACGATACCTAGCTTCGATTCTCGGTACGAGCAAAATAATTTTACGGTCCCACCTCATTTGATTCACTAACAGTGCACAAGGAGTATATAGTTGCCTAGAAAAGGCTTCTCAAATTGGCCGTTCGTTGTCGAAATAAAATTATAGGTCCCACTTGAGAAGGAACAATATCATGCACAACACTAGTGGTTGCTACGATGATAGGGCCTGGCCCGCTGCGGTCCGTAGCGCCACCCATTTATTTTATTATTAATATTATTATTATTATGAAATGATTCACAAATGACTTATTATTTGTTCACACTTCATGCAGATATATGTGGCTACTATTGTCATTACGGTTCATCAAACAAAAACGAAATGAACGCAGATGGTAACAACAAGCATGCGAAATTGCTCTTAGACAACGTTGAGGTCGAATGGGTGAAACGCTTTATCAAGAATTACGGTGCTCTTCCATTGTTGATGTTTGTGTTAACAAAGTTTAAATGCTAATAAAGTTAGCCACTTTTCGATTTGACATTGGTTGAACAATACTCGAAATGTGGTTTTAGTTATGTAGTCGCATTTTCCAATTTTCTTCCGATTCACTAAAGCAAACCTAATATCTTTCGATCCCGAACAAATATGATCCACGTGTAGTCCAAAATGTAAGTCCTTCTCGATTATGATAGCCAGGCATATAAAAACTCAGGTGTATTTATTTTATGTTTACTTTTATTTCAATATGGTATCTGCAACAGAACTATTACATGCATATGTACGTTGATTTGTGCAAATTATTTTACTAATCTCACATTCATTAGCACTGATAGCTGCATCATATTACATCCATTAGTTTATAAATTCAAAATTTGTACGTTACTCCGTCAAACTTGCAATTACATGTTATTTTCTATTTTTTATCTTAACTTTTTTAAAAATATTAACAATAAATATGTATAATCATCTACACAATTGACACTTAATATATATTTAATAACACGTTTTTAATGGGCTTTGTGATTTGCGAAAATAAAAAACAATTTGGTATACGTATAATAATTTAACATTCATCAGTACTGAAGGATTATACAAGATCACAAAAAATAAGCGTGTTCCAGTGTAAACACATATTTCAAGCTGCTCTGTGCAAATAAAAATTTGATTTCCAAAACCCAAAACAAAATTTAGCTTGTATCAAGACGACAAACATTAAATCACTCAATTTTATCAATAAATGAAATTAGTTCTAACAAGATATCACTGAACACTTCTTAAATCTTTGATGGTAAGTTTATTTCCTTAGCAAGGATTTTGACTGCCTCGTGTGGCTTCGCTGGTCGAAAAACGACCTCATCATTGACCTTGTAGTCGGCATATTTTAATTGATATACTTCATGAAAACCAAGTTTTTCCATTACGCGGGCGGAGTAATGACTTGAGCATAGTACGTGCATCACAGGTATCGATTCTTCACGCATATAGTCTAGGACTTTTTCAGTTAGGCGGCCAGCTATTCCTAAGCCACGGTAGTTGCTATTAACTGAAAGAATTTTTCCATCTAATATAACATCTGCGTTTGGAAACACGTCGAAGATATTGAAATTATTTTCAATGCTATCCATGAGTGTGAGAATTTTCTTAAATTTCGGGTGCTCACAATCATCAGCGGGACTTTCATGTGTATCTGTTGGCTTCTGAAAATATGTGTTTTTGTCATAAAGCTTAAAATACAAATTTTCAAAACTTACGGGCCTCTGCATAAGACCGTTAAGGAAAACTCCGATAATTTCCTTTTTCTTATTTACTGCCTTGAAAGAGCACCTTTCTGGTATGCATTTTAGTGAGTATTGTTCCAGCTCTCGACACTCGCCAAGGTCAAGAAATGTGTTTAATGGTTCATCCTTAAAAAAATAAACATTAAAAAAATTTTGGTAAACACACAATCCATGTGTTAGCTTTCCAACATAACATCTGTTTAAATGTTTAATTTATGCCCGGTATTCAATTTTGTTGTATGAAATTATTTTTCGTGAATTCATTGAAACGCAAAACATGTGGTATGAGACAGAGCTGATATATGCAACTTAACGTCACATATTCGGTTTGTTTTGCTATGATTTTCTTCCTTCAGTTTCATTCATTTCGGAATCGAAGAGATTTCATCAGATTGTCGACCAAGAGAGAAAGATCAATGACTGAGCAAGGTTGGAGATACCAACCTCCGAATGGTCCGTCATTTGAGATGCAAATTAGACGTAGCGCATGCTGAACGCGCAATGTGTAACGAAGTTGATGAACTGAAGCATAAGAAACTAAAGTTTGAGATACTGTAGTCTTATTATGACTTCGGATTGGTGAAAGAGGATGGGCTCAATGCGGAACAGACGAATTGTCTTTTGAATAGCAATATAATATTACATATACAAATTTGGTCATTCCTTCACATAGGAACTATTTTATTTATTATATTTTTTATTGCGTTAATTCAATGCTATTTAAATATATTGCCTTTAAGACAAAGTTGTGATCATATGACGACCACGAACATCTGGTCATAAAATAAGTGCACCCTTGACGGTCTTATTTTGCATCCAACGCCTACTCGAGATATTTAATAATATTCACATTTGTCAATCTCTCATATTTATGTGTATATTTCACAAACTCTTTTGTCTTCCAATCGTGTAATAAGTTACCTCAATCAAATCGACTTTAAATCTCCTCCATCATAAAACGTCTTCACCCCAAAACGATTCGCTAGTTAATGGTGGTATAAGCCACGAACGATAGATATGTACTTATGCATCAATAAAGAGTAATCGTTATTAAAACACTCAAACTGATTACAGCTCACTGCGCTTGCACTTTGTTACTGAACAGTTCCTTTCATAAATTATTAACAGAATACTGTCATCGTATTTAGTTAAACACAAACTACATACTTACATTGCCAGATGTAAGATATGCAGCGGGTGTTCATGTGGTAGACACGCCCCTTATTCATAGCTGCCACTTAAACGTGCTCGAGGCGCATTGATAAACATAATTACACGTTGTTTAATGATAATAGAGACAGGCTGGTATAAGTGCCCCACCCTATCGTTTACATGTTTGCATGTTATGCGGATGCATGCCAAGATGTTGCGGACAGCGTTGCAACCAACTGAACAGCAAATGGTGTCAACTTAACGATAAATGTTTTTATAAATACTTCGCCGCGAAGTTGAGATGTTTAAAATGTGATTCGTATCATACAGTACAAGAGCAAATGCGGACGTGTCGGCGGTAAAACACTCAGATCACAGGTGGCTGACGGTGCATTATCAGTGTAAATATCTGTTCCAAGGGGTTAAACAGGGTTCATTTAAAAACCTGCTAGATGCCTGTTCTAGAAGTCATTGTCATGAAAATGCAAATTAAATGAAAGGTGATCCAAATCGTGATACTGTTGAATGTCGTATATGGCAACAATAGAGAGTGAGTAATTACTTAAACTCAATTCTGTCGCCGGGTATAGTCGTTTTGATTGCATTGCTTCATGATAATCTATACCAACTCGTACTTCCGATTCGTGTTGTCACGACAATAGAAGTTGTGAGTAGCAGCTTCCTACTGATTGCTGTTTAGTTTATTTTTTCTTATTGCAGGCGTAGATTAACACGTCTTGTATTAAATCGCTTGGATACAGTAGGTTAACCTTGAAGGTTTCTTTGCCAAATAGTCATACTTATATACTTACTTTAAAAAAGAATGTTTTTAACATGGAAAGCACACTGTCAGCGTCTTTTTCTGTGATCAATTCAATTGTATAAGGAGCGTCATCCACAGATGTAGTCGTGGTCTCGGACACTTTTAGTGCACTGTCCATCTTCTGCGAAAGCCTCGTGATGGGGTACAAGTCGGAGAGCTAGAAGAACATAGACACGTTATGAGTTATGAATTGAGATAAATATTTTCGAACTACCAAATTATATATTCTCATATAAATAGAAATACCGACTTCTTAATGGAAAAACTTTTCAATACAATACAAAATATTTTTTGAAACTGTATTTATTATTAGTATTATATATGCTTTCCTTTTTTCATGTGATGTTTGTCTCTACATTGTATTGAGCTTAATTCATTTGCTTTTAGAATTTGGTAGAGTAGACCATTCTTGGGAGAAAGTAAATGTACGCCTTAGAACATTTTCTCAATTTAATGTATCTATATACATTTATTAAAAATAATCAGTGTTTATTTCTAAATAAAATTTTAAGTATTGTATGTAATACAATTAATACTCTACTGCAGACACTAAGTCATACTCAATTGTGTGATTAACGTTTTATTGTTTTTTTCAGTGGATTTCTCCCCATCCACCTTTTATCAGAATTATTCAAAGTGCATGCCTGGGTGCAAGTAATATTTCTTAAAATACAGGTTTTCGACTTTGTCCCCAAAACCTTGAACGTGTGTATAGTATATTTTGTTTCATACATAAAAGATCTGAAAAATGTTAATTATTTAGAACTTGAATAACAACTTTTTTATTCCTAAAATGATCGAAATACGTATTATACAATTTTTAGTAAGAGAGGCAGGGGTGGATATCTTCGCAGTTGCTCTTATAAAGTATTCACTATCTGCTTTAAAGATCGAGGTCATTGCCACTCTCTTGCAGCGTGACTTTGAACCGATCTGGTGGTATTGCGATTATTGGAAGTTATCATTAGAAGCTTGAAACCATTCTCTTCAGAATCGTGGCGGATATCGAGAAGAACAGGCTAAATTTAAGTGGTCGAACACCACAGTCGGATCGAGTTCTAAATTGAAAAAAAATTTGGCTAACATACAAATCTTTGTTCAGTATTTGAACCACAAAACTTTTTATTACAACAGCCCTCTTATTTTGCAACAGAGTTTCAAGACCGAAGGATTTGTCACAGATATGCCATTCCAAAAAGAAAAGAAGTGAAATTGACAAGCAAAAACATTGAATGATTACACGAAAAACATGAATTGATTATTCCACAGTTAAATAAGTAATCAAACAAAGTAAACACAATAAATAAGTAAATTTATAAATTTATTTGTATAAAGTTCAGATAATCTAGTTTATCAATTATCAAAACAATATTCGAGAATCCACTGTGATAGCTAATCTTGTCAAAGTTTATAACTTAATAACAGGTTATGCAACATTTGAATGGTAAAATAATGTTATTAATTTCGCCATCGTCAAGAATTTATTTTACGATAACTGTACGTCTTGTATATGGCCTTTGACATAACGACCCCAAAAAGGAACAATATGGAGCTGGAATGCTTGAAAAACTATTTTAAGAATAAATTTTCATTGTGGCTGCTCTTAGTAAAATTTCCTATTTATGAAAACATTTTTGTGGACTATAGAACCTTAGTCAAATTAAATATATATAAATATATTACATGTGGTTGTATGGCTTTCATCCAGTTGATTTTAATTCAAATATATTTCTTAATTAAATACATATAATTATATAATTATATCTTACTCTAAATAGTATCTTTAATACCGTGGTAAGTCATTAGACTGCATCGACCATGAAAAATGCTACTTGGTAAAATCAAATATTAATTGCGCTCCAATAAACAGGGATAGTATTCAAAAGAGATAATTGCACGTATTTACATGCACATAAATTCATCTCAAGGTACGTTAAAGGGTAGAGACGTGATCCCATGGAAGGCTATAAAAAGCTTCCGCTTGGTCGCTCTTGTTATTATATCATCTGATATAATGATTTACAAAAGTTATATGTATTACGCCTACGGCCTGTTGAGAATCGGGGACAATGCCAAAAATGATGCATTAACACAGGTCAGTTCTTTGTTCGGTGCAATTAAACCAATTGTAAAAATACTGAGCAAGCGATTTATAAGTGACTAACCACTCTCAATTTTCTTATTCGATCGGATATGGAATATATACATAGGTGTGATGCGATCAACCAAATATCCAATTATGCAAATGGTATACCTCTTTTGAAAACGTTTGGATACTTCCTGTTCTGAAAGTGAAAGGACTGGTTGGAAGTAATTGAACTTTACTAGGTGCAAGCCAAAACGCTGGTATATTATAAAAAGGATATAAATATAATATTATATCTGAAACAACGCGTACACCTAATTATATACATAAGTATGTTTATATATTCAATAAAGAACAAATCTAAATTGACCAAAGTAAAACAAAAATGTTCGAATAACTGTGTACATACATACATGTATGTATATATAAATTATTTTTTTCCGCTTTGCACAAATACATACGTTCAGTATAATTAGAATTAATTATATTCGTATCATGATACTGTTTTGCATTGTTTGCATATTTTTGAGCGGTCGCTAGCATAATCAAATGGCAACGTATGCAAAATAAATAAACACCACAGAATGAGATTTATTTGAATTTTTTGTTTGCATTCAGATATTTAGTTTTTATTTGTTAGTCAAACATTTCAAATTAATCTTCATTAGCTTAATTTCTGCAGGTTCTTAGTTCCAAAAATAAATTAAAAATTTCATATCTAAACAAAACATGAATAGCAAATGCTATCATTTAAGACATTTTTATGAGTTTTGGCATTATATGTAGTGCAACATATGAAAACCAAGTGAAAGCATTTGCCAAAGAATACATGACATATATAGCACATTATTGGGCTTATATGCCAAGGAAAAGTACAAAGCTGGAAAATTTATTTTTCTTGTACTCACCGTGTACCGCGCCTCTTTGATAATCGAGTCATTATCGGCAAATGATTGGGTGCCTTTAATATTTCGTTGTTGGATATGTAGCTCCATTTTGATTGATATCTAGCTTTGTTTATTCAGTAGCTTAATAGAAATTTAAACAAATCAACCACAAGCTAGTGAAGACACAGAAGTACGTACTGTTTATTTTGCAACAGAAGCACACGAACAACATAAACACTGTGAAATGTATATAAAGAATTTCTTCTCGTAGACACAATTGTATTTAACTCATTCACTGAAGAAAAAATTAAAAATTGTTCACGAATAATAATGTCCTTTTTAAATAATTGATGTTTATCAATCTCAAGTATCACGGATTTGTTTAACAGGAAATGCGTTATCCTTTTGTAACTGTAGACGATTCGCAAGCGCACATGTGAATTTGCCAGATGGTCATATAATCTTCTGATGTAGAACGGCCAATTCACGGCTTTATATATAGGTGAATTCACCTCCTTCCTTGTTTCAGCGAAATGAACAGCTGACTCTTGTGAGCATTTAGAGGTAATATATTCGCCAGTTTGTCGTGTGCCCTGTCTCCCAGAGTCGTTCCAGTCTGCTCCACTGCGGTGTGTATGCTTAACTCTCCGACTAAGTATTTGTTTGACTAGAAGCGATTGCCGTTTGCGTTCGTTGTCTGTTAACAGAACATCGATTGTAGACAGGTTGGAGATTTCTTATGAACACCAGCAGCAGGCAATGATCTTCGTCATTGTTTTCATTCCTTTTTTATTTATTTATTCTTGTTTTTTTTTATTTGTTTTTGTTGGTTTTGGTTCGCGTAAGTAAATGGAAATCTCTCGCAAAGCAAAATTTGCAAAAAAAAGATATAATAAAATAAAAAAAGGCAGCAGTTGAAGTCGTCGGCTGTGAAAAGCTATCGGTTGATCAGTGGCCGACAAGGGGTGCTTTGTCGAATAGCGCCAAATAAATTCGCAACACTTCCTGTATGCACTCAGGTTAGTGTGTGCATGAGCAAGTTTGTCAAGGCACGAAGCTTAATTGAATCTGCGCGATATTTTGGAGACCGTCAAGTGATAATTGAGTTCACATTGTTTTATTTAATCGCTTTGCATTTCTCATTCGCTTCGAATACACCTTGTTTTGTCGTATTGAAAAAAGAATGCTAACCGAATTAATTGCTACATACTATAAATTATTTTAATATGAGCGTAATATAGAGGGCACAATTATAATATCACAAAATTAATAAATTGTAAGATCGATTTTAGTTGTTCGTCTTATTAATTTTCCCAGATATATTTTAAATAATAAGTGAACAAATTAATAATTTAATAACAATTAGACAGAGAGGCACAGGATATGAAATAGCTATATATGTTGAGAACAGTCGGCTTAATTTGGTGGCATCTTGGCCAAGGACTGCACCTATAAACTGCAAAACTGCTGTATAAAATGTTCAGATACCTACGTCTTTAATTTATCGTGCATTAATGCGTAGTATGTATGTAGTGTATGTAGATGAGATCCGCGAAATATAAACCCATAATGTATCGGTCATGGCACACTCTTGTATGCACTGTCAATGAACATTTTCAATTACACATGAATAAGAATTCAAAGAAAGATAAGGCATTTTAATTGTATGAACTGCATAAAATGATGTATTGGTTTCAATGTTATATTATTCAAGAACATAAACATACATGTTTTTTTGTGTGCACATTATTAACTTAGGCATTCAGTTTCTTAATTACACACAAATTAAATTTAAAATCGTGTATATTTATATTTAAATAGTTTAATGTTCTTCTACAATGGTAATAAGCTACGCCTCTCTCTTTTCAAACAACAGGTGTTCATGTGTAAAATAAGACAATCAATACCGGATTACCATGGGTGGTTACACACCCAGTTATTAACTTTATTATACACTTCAGGCGATAATAAAACTATTTTCGCCATATAGTAATGTTTTCTTAAATCTCTTCTGTGGAACAGCCCTTTTAGAAAAAGTTAACATGTAAGTGGATGAAAGTTGCATAAAAATTAAATTTTGGTGAAAAAAGTTACCATATAACAATTAAATAAGATATACATATAATACCTTTAAGGCGCTTTAAGTCATTTTTTGCCATCAACATGACAAATAAAGTACAACAAATAATGAACCATATTACAATACAAATATATAAACACACGGTGTATACATTTGTGCCCGTAATTCATAAATATATCCCACTCTATAGGTACGTCTTTAAGACCGAACTGGCAAGTACCGCAAGCAAAAAAAAAAAGAAAAAAACATGTATAATTAACTTCCGCTCGTAACTGAAATCCATTTGAATATTATTCTTTACCGTCTGATAAAAACAA
The DNA here is from genome assembly GCA_905231855.2 of Eristalis tenax. Classification (NCBI taxonomy): domain Eukaryota; kingdom Metazoa; phylum Arthropoda; class Insecta; order Diptera; family Syrphidae; genus Eristalis; species Eristalis tenax. The sequence goes on from HG993127.1 coordinate 703,959, forward strand.
TGCCTGTGTACGTAATTTTTGGCAAAAACACTTCAATGTAAAGTAAATTGCTAATGAGTTCATAAGCGAAGTTATTTTCAAAGCACATGGCACTCATACTGCGGATTGTATCTATTGTTTCTGTGGATGGATAAGAGTAATTTGTTAGATGTCACAGGTGTTAATTTGTTAAGAGCTGAGCATCGGCGACCTGTAAGACTCTGTGCATATTTACTTACGCATGAAGAATTCGCATACATATTAGCTCTTGACTGTTCTCTGAAGTAAAAAAGTGTAAATATTTAAATACTCATTATCACATAGTAATCGTGATTCAAACTTAGTTTTTTATGTCTTACAATTCATAAGAAAAAAAAATGCAGTTTAACATTTATTTGAGAAGAAGAGAAGTGAGGTGAGTGGCAGGTGAGTGGAAGTGAGTGAGGCAATCCACTAAACACAATGAAAGCAATCGAGACGAATTAGTGTTGTCCCAAATGAGCCCTAATTCGCAGTATGGCTAAATACAATGGCTTTGGCATATATAATGAGAGTTTGAAAATACTCATACCATGTCTGCGGGTATGTAAATAGCGATGCAAAAATTCGATAAAGTAAGTAGAGGCTTTAATTGCCTGGGGACAAAATATAAATGGTATACCCGTCAAAACTACTTAGGTGGCAATACAGTTTTGCTCCGGGTGGAAAAAACCATCTTATACGGTAATCGAGCAGAATCAGAATTTTCCATTATTCCGGTACGAGTTGATATAAATGTACACAGGTGATATTGAAGTATTTGATTGACGCAGAAAATTATTCCTTATAACGCAAACGTAATTAACGGTAATTTTATGCAATATCCCGGGTTAATAAATTATGGTGTGTTTGTATTCACAAAACGTATCTTCAGAAATTGTTGAGGTGATTGAATTAATATATATCATATAAGACGGAGACCTATGATGTCTAGCTGAATGAATAGTCCGGCATAAGTGGGGGTGACGAGGTAAATTTAGGCGATCAGAAGTAATTACACCGTTGCATTTCAGATTTAGTTTTGGTTAAAATCAGACTTAAAATTGGCTAGCCATATATGCCAAGGTTAATATTTGCTTCGATTTGAAATTTGTTTAGACTTATCTTATCCATTGTGTTTGAAATTATAAAGAAAACTCAAATATGTGTGTGACATACACAAGTAAACCTCCTCTGAATACTCCACAACATCTCCTGGGGATTAATTCGCAAAGAGTTCTATCGAAACCAGCGTGAAACAGAGATGCAAAGCAATCGGATATACTCTTTGATTATTGCTGATTACAAAACCGGTCCAATACGGATTGCGGATAGTATTCAGAGATCAGAAATCATACTCAAATACTTTAAGCATAGCGAGACATTAATTTGGTAATGAGAGAATCAGTGATTACAACTTAATTGCATATGTTGCTTTTTCAAACTAATAATAAACTAAAAGATATTTGCGTACGTAAAATATGAGTTATTTACATGTAGACTAAATGAACAAATACCATATACCTGTAATATTCTAAATAGCGGGGATGACAAAGTCTTACCTTAAAATAACATTTCTTAAAAAATAACCCTGCTACCCCCATCGTAATCCAAACCATTATATTGACAAAGCTACCGGAACCGCGAGCGTGTCTTATTGAGTTACGCAGATTATAGATACCAATCTCATGCATATGGTTCATGTAATGAACTGTCGCGGAACTGAAACTATTAAAGGTAAATCTATGTACCAACTGTCGTAGTTTGGTAGAATTTAAGTTTAAGTAGAGCGCATATGATGCATTCAGTAGGCCAACTTTTTTTAATTCTTCATGATCTTTGTTTGAGTACTTACAAATGGGGAAAACCAGTTATTTACAGCCCGGTTGAAGTTTAAACTGAGATATTCCTTGAACATGCAGCTAAGTAAACGGATATCTGCAATGGTTTTTTTTATATACATCTGTTGGCTAAGCTGACGTAACGGTATCAGTTCCAGTATATCATTACATTATTTTTATCCGGAGAGGTGAATGCTCGCATTGCCCAAGAGAATGTGTGAGAAAAAAAATTAACAACAGTAAGATCTGCTTCAATCAATCGCGCAAATTTCGTAACGTAGGTACTAGATAAGCGAAACAAGCTAGCATAAGGCAATAAATAAAAGACTGATTTATGATCGCGGTATCAGAAACTGTGTGATAATGCAAATAATACAAAAAACACATATTTTACATTTTAAAATAAAACCCCAAAAGAAACTCTCTCAAACATCGGAATTTTTTCCGTTTCCGTCAAACTGGAACCACATGGGACATTCATCATTCGAATTACTGTCCATGCAGAGGATTACCTTAGCCCTTTAATCGATTTGGTTTTGCCATATATGTAGTCGAGTTGAATCACTTTCTGTTTATGATTCTAACATTGCTTCTTATACATATAACCAACTTACACAACTCGAATTGCTCTAATATCAATCGCTACCATTACTAAGAGATGTCAGCTATATCCAATAATAAAAACAGCTTTGATTGAGTTAATTATGCATTTCGTACTGCTAGAGTCCACGATGAACACAGCTTCTCTAGCCGCGTGCTATGAGGAAACGAGTGATAAAATAGTATGCCGACCCGAACTCCAAATGCCGGAGAAGCTCGAGAAGTGACGCCAGAGAGGTTGTGCTGTGAAATATTAAAGTTTTTGTCGGGAGTCAAACCGAGACTCACATAATATAAAAAAACGAATTTAAATTCTCAATTTTGAAACTTTAAAACCATTTTTTTTAAATCTATTTAGATGCTAGCTGCTGAAGATTTCATTTAGTTAATACTCGGCCTTAAAGAATTTGTATGAAACTAAAAAAAAAAAACTATTTTTGTATCTCTAATTATGAAAGCATTTTGTCTTTAAGTTCTTACTTTGAAGAAACTTTAAAAGCTGTACTTCGTGCCTTCACACATCTTCCAGCATCTATACACATGTACATATTTCATATTCTCCAAATTCGTCTTCAACGGCGCCTTTTTTAATAACACACGAAGAGACAGAATTACTGATTTCCTATGAAAATTGTTGAGAGAGAAGACAGATTTCGTATATATTCTTAAGATTACGTTAAGTAAATCTAGTATGGAATTCAGATTCAACCATAGCAGAACCTGAAATATGACTGGGCTAAACTGTTTCGCAATATTTTGTTTTCTTATTCTTGTGGTCAATAACTCGATTGGTGAGTATAAGTTGTTTCTGTGTCTTCATGCCGTCCTCATATTGTTCATGCCATTATGAGTAGTGTCAAATATTAATGGATTCATTTGTGTGTACATTTATTTGGTATATGTTGTACAGTAACATATTAAATAATACACAAATGGCAAGATATTATGAAATATGAACTATAATTTACGTTTTTAAAATAATAATCTTGCTTGAATGAAAAAAAAGCTTAATGTATGGTTCAGAATTAAGTTGCTGCATTTTAACGTAATGCCATCATCATTAATTGCTTCGTGAAAACTGTCGTGTGTCCATCATTTCCTTATCATTATATCTTATGGATTTAAAGAGAAGATGACAATTTGTAAGAAAGTGTCGTGTTAAATATGAAAAGAATTCTCTTGAGAGAGCAGAAAAGATTCTAGATTCTTATTTATTGACATTTTACATAAATTATAGGTTTGAAATGGGTTACAATCAGCTCTGGAGATCCCATTCCAGCGAATGCAGTTCGATTAAGTGATAAAGATTACGTTGGAAGAGCCAGGCATTATGATGAGATTCTTGTAGCTTCCGTAAATTTAACCGCAGCTGTTGTTTCCAGTTGTGGTAGCCTAATTGACAAACATCGCTTTGATGTGCTTGTAAGCAGAGATCCATGTCGATGGGAGCTATTCGCACAAATCGACAAAGTTCCACAATTTATTGCGCGTGGGGGAACTGCCTCAGATGGAGAACCAATTTATATCGGGAGATCGAAGAATGCTTATGCCTTTTCAATTGAATCAATTTTTTTGTTATCAACATTGAAAAACCGATGGATTCCCTCCAATATGGCGGCTCTAATATGTAATGACAAAAGCAATTGGATTGATACAGATGCAAGCAAAATACCAAACAACACCGTAAAAGGAGGAGTATCAGCATCGGGGAAAAAGCAATATGTGGCACGGCTGAAGTCTGGTTGTTCAATTATTCCTGGAAGTGTTATTCCCGAAGCTGGGATTGCCTCAGCAGAATATGACGGTGAAAGTATCTACTCTTCTTACTGTCAAGTTTTAGTTGGAGAGAAAAACGAATACAAGTGGCTTTCGACTTTACATGGACAAATACCGGACTATGCTGTGGTGAGCAGTCGAGACAGGAACGGAGAGCTCATGTACGTGGCCCGCAATAATTCTACACTTGGATATTTAACGCAGTCTTTGTATAATCATTTAAATACGTCATATGAGATATTGGTGAAAAATGAACAATTTTACGATCAATGATATAATGTTAGACGAATTCATTATTAATTGTACCCATAAGATAATTTGCTATTATAATTTAGTACGTAATACATTAATCGAGAATGTTTTATAAAATATTGTTCTGGCATGATAATGGCGATGCCTTAATAAAAAGACAAAAATATTCTAGCATATCATCTGTATTCAGTTTTGTATGCATCCTATTTGATGCCGTTTTGAAAAATTAGTCAGCTTTAGTTGAGAGCTAATACGTTTAAACCATATGTTGCCCTAAGCAAACACATATTTTAACCATTATGTTAATACCGACGGACATGCATGAGCATATTCAAATGCCAGCGTCTAAGTTCCGGTTAATCGTTGAGCTACTTCAACATATTGTCAGACTAAGCTCCTGCCTCTCGACCATGTGGATTGAGTAATTCTGGTCACGAATGCATACAATCACTTTATATTGACCAACTTTAAGGTCGGAGTGCGGTGTAAAGATATTATCCCCAGCATCAAGCAATGTCAGTGCCTTAGTCAATTCGCAGTGCAGGCAGTGAAAAATCATTCTGATGCCATGTACATATGTAGGTGTATTTTATCTTCACCACACACTTTTGCAAACTGAGCAAATAGTTACTTTTTTAAGGATTTGGAACATTTTATTAACGTTTAAGTCAGCAGTCTACCGCTGCCATTTAACGTGGTAGTTAAAATCCATGTACAATCTTGGCTGACTGGCACGACAACGTTGGTGTGCTTTATAATTGAAAATTTATTACCCCAGCATGACTGGCGGCATCATGTGTGAGGTCCCCACTGCGTCGTCAATCTAGTCATCGAAAGACAATTTATTTGCATGCCGCAATATAAAAAAATCCGATCGATAAGGTTATTAAATAGCTTAGATTCTTATAATAAATTTGGGATAGCAAAAAGTACTGCAGCCTCGTGTCAACGCGTTTTGATATAAAAAAAAACACTGTGTTAATAAAATAAATTGCAACTTTTTTGTTTAATTCAAACTAACGCCCTAACACAGAAGGTCTTTGACAACACTTTCAGTCGTTTAACTTTAATATCTTGTCGTTAAATTTACAAACAAAAATATGTTTTAACTTATAAGAAACCTGCTCTTTTATTACATAACCATGTGTGTACTTTAAAGACCTCTAGTTTGACTGGCTGTCACTAAATCAGAATTTCAAAGCCAGGATTTGCAATTGAGATCAGCTAAATGTGTCGCCTGAAGCTTTCACCAACAGAATACAAAATTGCAATGTCTCACAATGAACTTGAGAATGCAATTGTGTTAAATAATGAGTCAGCATGTAGAATAATGAACTACAATCAAGACTTGAAATTCAGGAAGTAGTGCTTTTACTTCCGAGCCATATCTCGAATTTTACTCCTAGCCATATACACATACTCCGCAAAATTGTTTTTGTTCAAAGAATACCTTTCCGAACAATCATGTTCATGTCATGTAACAGGTATAGCAGTGGCATGGGCTCCTACTTTTACCTATTGCTTAAGGCATTCTGTTTTAATGGGCTTATGCAGCATTTAACAACTGTCAACTGAAATCAGTCCACTGCCAAGGATGTTTGCTTAATAGCTGATATTTTTTTGTAACCAATATTTTGCTGACATATTTTTTGCAGTTATATTTTTTAAAAAGAATACTACTTGCAGTTGATAATAACAATTTAAGAAATTAATTATATAAGGAGCCGTTATAGTTATATTTGCCTTTAAATTGCATTTTTCCAACAAAAAAAAAAAAAAACATCTGCACGAAATTAACATTTCATTAGAATCGCTTTGATAATTTGAGAGTCTATTTTGCACAATGGACGAAAACAAGCGAACATTTATTTTTAAACAATATAATAAAAAGTAAAAAGATGTACTTTCTACCCCTTCAATAGGAAATCTGCATTAATACATAACCTCAAGTATTTGTACATTCCCGATAGCGATTCATTTATGTACAAATACCAACTCATTTGCTGATTGGCAGTGTGCATTAATGTAAATTAGGTCAATATCTGTCAAAATTCTGATTAGCATTTTCTATGAAAGCATATAAAGAATTCTGATAAATGCATTCATTGTATAATAATACTATTAACACTAACGTATTTACGTTAACTGTACTAATTCAGCAATATGCATATACATGGGCTCAGAGAAGGGACTTGAAACGCTACACCGGATAATTCTACTTACGTGCGTACATAAATATTATACACATACACTTTTTTCGCGTCATATGTGCATATGTTGTTCCCAAGTGGAACGGAATCTGCCGAATGTATCATGTGGCTACGTACTGTATTCCTCAATTAATGACAACTGCATTTCCAATGGTATGCTATTGTCATTTACATTTTTTTTTATCTTCCTGTGTATATTCAAGATATTCATTACAAAAGAATTCTACGACTCATTTTCCAATCAACAAACATTGCATCACAGCTTATACATAAGAATATTCAATAAATGATGTTTAGATGTAATTTTTGAACAATTGCTGGAATGAAAATTCCACTCCTAACCTAAAAGAAAAAAGTAATTAAGTGCATGCAACTATGTCTTAAGTGTTTACGTTAATTTATACGATACTAATCTCCGATGTTTATTTTAAAAGCCCTGGTAATAAATAATAAAAAAGAAATTGATTCTATCGTCGTATTGCATAGCTCACACCATGATGAATAGTTAAATATTTTATCATACACTGCTTTATGGAAATATTGCAATAACCTTCTGTAGATTACCTGGAGGCAAGGGAACGTTTATAATATGATTTATAAAAGGCTACTTCCAGTACAACTTTTAAGTAATTGTGAGATAAAACTTGTCAAGTTATATTGAACACACCTTTCTGAAGACAGTCTATAATTTGCCCTGAAGGAGTCCAGTATGCTTAAACTTTCTAAAATAAAATGCATGAAACTTGGAAGCCTTGTACCACTGAAGCAATTTTATCTAAATTTGATCTGTTTAATAAATTACAATTACAATGAAAAAATATTTTTGCTCTTAAAACAGTGTATGTATAGGTTCTGGGTAGATTGTACAACAATGACTTGTACTGTGAGTGCTATTGTTGGCCTGTGGATTTATGACGAGTTTGGAGATGGACGTTAATTATGTTTAAAAAATGTTTCTGTCGAAAATTGAACTTAAATTTGGGATCCTCGCACACAACGCCAAGGAGCTGCGTACAGCTTTCAGTTTTATGTCGACTCCGAACGGACAATTTTAGAAACTTTTTCAAGACAAGCTCAAGAGCGTAGGGGTCGACTCACATATATAATAAAATAATATATAATCTTAAATAAATACTAAAATAGATGTTATAAAAAAATGTAAAAGCTATAAAACACATATTGTTCAAGTCTGATAGTTTCATCATAAGTGATGAATAAGTATATTGTATGAGCTAATTATTTTACACAACTAGTACTGATTCAATAAGTACAAGCAAGAATCTTTATTTTAATTAATTAGTTTCATTTCTTTCAACTACAAACATTGACTATAGTTTCATTTCAACTATTATTCTAGTTAAAATGTCTATAAAAGACATAGCTTGGAATTAGGAAGGTCTGTGCGTGAGCGAAAAAGAAACCCATTGAACCGTATACATTCCATTTGAAGGTTACTGTTTCTAACATACATACGTACGCACACACATACTTTCACGAGAAAGTTTTTCTTTATTTCTTCATAGCAAAAGGATTCCATGGAGACGCCGGCGTTCTGATAAGTATTACATTTCTTCAACCGAATGATGTGATTTGTTTTTCTCTATACTATATGCTATCGACAGATGTTACTGGTTCACTAGGTATTTTATTGATTACAATCCCACTTATATAAGCAATTTTCATCATTGATTTGGGTGTATCTACGGATGATTACGTGCAGGATTAGGAAGTGATATGTTTGGTTTTCCTGAACCATCGCATACTCTTAATGGTTTTCAAATTTCAAATTTAACTTTTAATTTAACTCAGCCTTATGTATATTTGAGAATTACGGGAGAGTATCTAATATGTCGATATCCCAAGGGAATATTCCAAACCAATTCCATTCAGAGTTCGCTTTACGACACAATCTAGGGATTTTCAAACAAACCCCACCCCAATACAAAGCTTTGTACGAGGTACGACAACCATGAGTTACAAAAAATCATCCAATCTGTTTGTAAGTAAAAATAAATTGTTTTTTATTTCGTTTTACTCTTCTTTTATGGTGATAGAAAAAATCCTTAAGTCGAATGCGTAACTTTTCTGTTACTTCCCAAATTGGAAAATCCTTTCACATTATGGTGTGGACTGGGATGTAGACTTCCGAATTTAGTCCCAGTTAAAGAAGTTTTCTTCGTTCGATTGGAACAAGTGAGGTCCAATTAGTTTAATGAGAAATATATGAATACAGAAAAATATAGTAGGCACATATTAAGACAGAAAATTCAACCAATCTAAAATACATTGATTTTATAGACGATAACTGCAATTAGTTAATATAGTGTGTGCATAGTGTTGATAAGTACTCTTTACGATTTAATTAAAAAATGACTTATATCACCTACTTATGACTATATATAACCTAAATATCATACTAGTACTATAGTACTAGTGCATACTTAAGGAGGGAGAAACGACGATATTATTTTTTCTGCTGCATTTGTTTGTTTTGAAATCACTTCCAGAAAATAATGTTTATTAAGTCCATTCTATTTCACTACAACACATTCGATAAGTTATCACAGATATTGTGTTCAGATTGATGCACATCAAAGAGGTCAATCTATTCGTCTATTGGACTCAAATTCAAATAATTGAACAACATTAAGTACTCTGGCAACTAAGCTACATTATAATTTAAATTATATTGCAGCTATTTAATACATAAATAAATAAATTCATTTGAAAAGTACCTATCTCTCCATAGTAAATGTATTTTATTCAAAGGAGAATATGTACACATTGCCATACGAATCATTTGTGCATTTCAATTAACCTGCCTGAATACGTATAAGGCCTTGCTTACGCGATGCGCTCACTTCATTTGCAAAGAGGGTGAAAGCTATCCAGGCATATTTATGTATGTATCTGCGTTCACATACGCTTGGAAACAGTATTTGACTGCAGCAGCAGGATATGACGACAGGACATATCATTTCAATCGTGTGCTTTTAATTATGCAAGTCTCTCCTGGTGCCTGCTGGTCGTTGAGTTTACATGGATTCCATCAGCGCAGCCTGGCATGGAATTAATGCGAGCACAACAACCAATGCCGAATTGCCCATTTGCAATCACAGTGAAGAGAGTTACGATTTAATCTGATTGCCATTCAAATATGTAATTGAATTTTTTCATATATAGATATCTTTTGTTTTATTGTTTAACGATTTCATTACATCACCTATGGAATACAGACATAATGATGATGTCTCTTTAAAATGATTCAAAAACTCATTCGACGATTTAAGAATCTCTTAACGAAACTCATTTGCTAGGTATGGCTTACAGATTTAAATTACGTGCTCACAAAGAGGAAGTGACAACGTCACTGGCACTTACACCTCAAGTAACAAATTTACTCCATACTACGGTAGATGATACATAGATTCAAGTATCCACCCCACTGAATAGATATGAACGCAAAATTTCCAGAAGTGACAGCCTGTACGTTTGTTTTCAGTTTTCCTCCAACCATTACAGCTAACATTTCCCTTCTTTGCCTTACTGACGGTAATGGCATTGTCTTCTTGAAAAGGGAAACAATGTAAAGGGTCTTGTTTGCATTTCAAGTCAAAGTGCTGAGGCACTAGAGTTGAATGACGAGAACTTTAATGGATTGTTATTGTTTGGATAGACTCTTTGAATGAAATCTGGTTTGATGTAAAAACTTTTTAGATATGACAGTCAAGGGATTTGTTTCCCCTCGTAAATGATTTGAATAAATTTGTATTCGATTTACCCCTGTTGTTAAGGCAGATTCGAAGTGTCCTTAAAAAAAAAAGAAATCATCGTAGATAGTAAACAATTTGAAAGCTTTTATGTTGTGCTTTTCATTTTGATGGTACTTTAATACTTAATTTGGTTTCAAGTAGATTTGATCAATATCTAATTCAATTTGCATATCTCAATCTTACGCAACTTATTTCCTGGCGTAAGATGACACAATATTCACACATTTTGGAACTTCTTCTAATACATGAGTTGGGCATACGTGTCTCCGCGAGATCTTGCGGAGTCTAAATGTAATGCTAAATGTAAGTCCCTGCAAGGGTTGAAGAGAATAATATACGTATGTATGGTATACAAATGTATGAACATGTTAATATCTAGTTTTTAGGTAAAATAAAAACAGTTTGATTGTCCCCCGTATTTAATCCGAGACTATACTTACTAAAAGTTATATGAAGTGGGTTATAAAATTGATTAATTGTCTTCAACAAACACCATTAGCGTTTACAATAATGATGAATGCAATTAAACTGACATATCTACATACACATGTATTTCTACATATTATAATGCGTTTTTTTATCAGTAATAGTAAATTACTTTCAAAATTGTTACAATAATCACACAGTCGTTTTTCATCATAGTGTTGGACTTAAAACTCACATGTTTTGATAGTTCCACCAACATACACGCTCTTTTTAAATTATTAATTTTGTTCCCATCGAGAAACTACTAGTGGATATTTTTAGAAATGGCTTCCAGACAATTGCACTAAGTAAAATGTCGTTTGTGTTTCTGTAAACAATCTCCCAACAACTGTTTTTACTGCTCAGTGCTATTCTTGGTCAAACTTCTGATAAGATCGCGATAACTACCTTAAACACCACCAGTTTATAAAAATAAGTAAAAAGTACACATACCTCGAATGTATTTTCCGTCGCAAGACCAACAACAACGACGAGAATCGATTTCAAATTGAATTGTTTTGCAAATTAAAATTTGAACTATACGCGCACAAGGAAACTATGAATGCTCTACAAATTTTAAATAACAGAATGACACTATGTGCACAGATTTACTTGAGAAAAAATTTAAACAATATTCTCTTCCGACGACTGAAACTAAATTTTATTTCTGTTTGTGTGGCTCTTTCGTAGTATAGCCGTTTTTATAGAAATATTAAACTTATCTATAAATAATCTCCTCAGATAGTCAAGTGTAAAAAAAGTATAACATTTTACAGGCAAGCCTATCTATTGATAAGAGTTCAAGAACCACAGACACATATGTGATGATTATCTGTCGCATTCGCAAATCTTCGATATGGGAACTTATTCGTATCCGATTGTAGTGCCCGTTATCATTTTGAAGTATATAGGTATGGAAGCTTAGACTATAAATGCAATTTATTAGCAAACTATATTTTCACGTAGCTTTTGGGACATCCGACTATTCAAAATTACGAATGAAAAACAACCACTCGCGTCAATGTTTGAAAACACCGCAATACATGTATTTGTTTAAGAATAATATGTTTGATTAAATATGTATGTATACTTTCATAATATGGATCTGTGGTCAGCAGTTTCATATGTTTACAAATAATAATTCAAAAATAACACCAGATCGTAGATAGATAATGTCTTTGTACTTTGGTGTCACAGTTTGTAAACTATATTTAAATGTATGAGTCTTTAAACAAAGTTTTTTGAATAGATAAATCGTTTATGTTGCTATCAATAAAGGCGTAAATTGTTTGATTTAATTTATTTAGAGGCGATAGACAAATCTGAGTATATCGCTAAAACACTTTAAGCGCATCTGTGCTTCTGACAAAACATGCGTCTTTACAATAAACATGCGTCTAGGTCTTATCTTATCTATCTTCATTATGCGTTTAATCGTTACCTTAATTATTTCTTATTATTCTTTTCGCTAAATCCCGTAGAATAGTTTTGTTTGAATAAAAGCATTTAATAAAGAAGTTAATTAATAAAAGATTACTTCGAATGTGACTGTATAACTAATTGTTTAATTCTATTTGTTGGGGTTTGCACGGAAAATGATCTAACAATTATCAAATAGCCTTTATCATTACATTGAAGCATACCTTTAAATTGAATGCATAAAACGTGATCGGCGTAAGAGTTTATATGCTTAGTTTGCATTACCCATTGGCGTAAATAATTTTTAATATTTATTTCCAGCGGTCATTAGTTAAAGTGATATAAGTCATATTCATATTCCGTCGGATAAAATTCAATGATATTTACAAAAGTTCTTGAAATATGAAAGTATTCGAAAATAGAAACCGAAGAGAACATAAGTAAGCTAATAAATTGGAAAACCATTCCATTTCCAATTGATTGTATTTGCTTAAGCATTTGTCATCAATAGGGGTCATTAATAATATTCAGTAACAAACAAACCTCACGCTGTTCAATAGCCCGCAAAATTCTTTCCTTTCAACAACCGATCAGTTGAACGTGTGCGCTTGACGTATTTTTTCGAATCCGAGCCAAATTTTATATTCCGCTCATCGCACAGCATGAACAAATAAACAAACTAGCAATAGTATCCTCTTTTCTTTCAAAACTATGGCACTAATTACTTATTTGTATTACAGAGTGATGCCGCATTGAATATGTACACAAATAATTCGGTATTTGCGACAAAAGTTCATATGTATTCTTATCAATAAAACACAATACAATATCACAATTTTTTCGTTAGCTTTTAATAAAAAGAAAAAACTATCGGTGACTGGATTTTAGGTGTTTTATTATATCCTTGGAATATTTCGATTTTGTTCCAAAAGCATGCGACTCACTAGCTGGCGTTCTTGCGGACAATCAGCTCTTATCAGATACAACGCGACCGTGGCCCAGATACCGAAGTCTCACCCAAAAACAGCTACCCCGGTAGACGGTGGGTCAGAAAACACATTTAAAACGAATTCGTGGTGTTTTCCTTAGCCAGAGAAAAACAGCAATGAACGGCAACGAATCCAAATTGAAACGTTTTTCCCAGTTTTGGTCGCATAGATTAAGGTTTCCTCCAGCAGCGCTACCACCCCCTAAGGAGGGAACTTCCCATGGTTGTCGACTTCCCGACATAACGCTTTTCCTATTCGCACAGCCCATCAGGTATGTAGGGAGACTGGTTCTCGCTCTCTCTCTCTCGATGATGCTCTTCTGTGTGTGAAGTCTGAATTCAACCCTTAGCAAATTCAGTAAGGTGCATTAGGTGTGATAAACAAAACCAGCAGCCGTTAGAGGGATAGAGAGAGAGCTTCACTCAGATTACTACCAACATTTTTGGTAAATTTTGTTTGTCAAACTCTCTGCTCAACGAACTGTGGAGCAACTTTACCCCAATCGTCCGCGTGTTGCTGCGTGTACCGCGTGAAACAATGAACCTGCTACTAGCTACTTTGTGATTGTGTGTGTGTGTGTTTGTGAATACGAGACCACACGGTCTCGTGAATAAATTTGTTCTGTTTACATTTTTCTAACGTCAGAAAACAAAATCGGTCGGTTTGGGGAGTGCAGAAACACATTGGCGAATTCCATATGGTGGCACAGGCGTGTGGAAGTTGTCGGCAAGGGCAGAACTAACAGATGCATAATGTTTAACTACACATAGCAGAGATTGCTTTGTTCGCTTTCACAACGGCAGAATAGCACTGTTGGGGATGCTTTAAGTCTTTGAATGCCACCCACTATCTTCCTCTTTTTTGTGCTCTTCGTGTTATATTTTCTCCCTATCTATCTGCTCGTTTCTCTCGTTCGTTATCGGTCTCTGTTGACTTCGTGTTATCCAAATGATAATCTATTGCAACAGTTTACGACTGTTGCTATTACTTCCGGTTGTAGATGTTGTTGCTGATTACAGTAGAGGTGTCGAAGAAATATTTTTCAGTGTCAGAGTTATTTTTCATGTGTGTAGTATAATTGTAAATTGTGAAGACAAGTGACGTTTTCTATATAATGCCAAGCATAATTATATGCATGTACAGTAGACTCTTTTTAGCGTGAACACCGGTTAGTATGAAAAACGTTAAGGTTTTGGTTTTTTAGTTCTTTGCGTCAACAACAACTCAAATAAACCAATATGAATATGGATGGCTCTTCCCGGCCATAATATTTCCCACAGATATCTAAGACCAGTGCGCACAGGTACCCTTTCTACCTCTATACCTTCTGCCCGTGGTGTGTCTTGACCCCGGACACTTAAGGGTATTAATAGTCTCTTGAGAGCGCGTATATAATAAAAAAAAAAGTTAGTACAAAATAAGCCATTTCCATTTTAACATTGCTTTGAAATGGATTGAAGGTTAGCTGGTTAGCCAAAATGGCATTAGTGTGTTGAGGCGCCTTAATGAAAAGTCAGTGACAATACTTTGGAAAATAAAGAAAATTTTACATCTTCAACAAATTACTGATTTTTTCATTAATTTTCGTATCGTTAATACCCGCTGATACGTTCATAATTTTTTTGTCTACTATATACCAAAATTGTTCTTGAATAAATTTTAAGTGCAGCCAATGTAGTATTCAATTTTATGCTGTAATTGCCTTCCGAAAAGATTTGTTTGAATTTAATGATTCTGTGTATTAAGTAGATGTTGTGCTTAAATAGCCTCTACTGTATTTTCAATAACTGAAATGTACCTACCCACTTCCAACGTTAAATTCCACCCATTCACCCGATTCCATTCAATCATCCCAACAATAACAATAAATAAATGTGATTTCCTCCTCATGCATCCTCAGGGTATTTGTAAACATCGTCTGCTGCTGCCGCTTCGGTCATGAAACTTGCACCCAATGGGTTGCTCTGCCTTGCTCTACCTCTACATATACTGTTGCTAAGTTTCCTAACATGCGCATTAGTATATATTCCTCCCACCATCGAGGATTCCTTTGCCATTTCAATATTGGTTCCCATTTCAAGACCAACTTCCAAATGGGAAACAGATTCAGTCTATCATGAATTTGGCATAAATTGTCCTACGGAAAAGCGACTGTGGTTTCTAGGGGATGAATCAGGGAAAACCCTTATTTGATAGCGTTCCAAAAATAATATTGACACATATTGATTAAACCCCATGAGTGATTTTCGTATTTATTTTTAATATGTTACATCTTGTTCACACCTGGATATTGGCTGATTGAAATTGAATATTCCAAAGGCTTCAGAAAGCCGCCAGAAGAAGGAAAAACATGTTTAAGATTCAAGAAATCGGAAGTGGATGAACTTCATTGGGGTCAGGTATCAGAGAAATATGAACGAATAACTTTAAAAATAATATTTTGGGACGTGTGAATGAATGATCCTGAAAAAATCTTTTCATTGCTTTTATTATTCCGCTAAAGATGTTCTGCCTTATATTTTATATTGAGCTTTTGCTATTTAAATTTTTTTATTTATGTATGCACATAAGTTTGCATTGCACTTAAGCCCATGTTATTTTGTATATCATTTTAACTAGAAGATGTTGACATCATTCGATGCGTTGATGATAAAAGAGATTTCAAACAGTCGTTGCGTTCTTCCAAACCTACTTATCTATGACTACAGATCCATAAACTAACTGAATTGATTATGTTAATCCGAAAATTAACCGCGTTGCCAAGTTCATTGGTTTTTAATTTTTTTTTT
This sequence comes from Eristalis tenax, assembly GCA_905231855.2. NCBI lineage: Eukaryota > Metazoa > Arthropoda > Insecta > Diptera > Syrphidae > Eristalis > Eristalis tenax. Next base: position 720,070 of record HG993127.1, read on the forward strand.
TCTTAAATTACAGATAAATTGTCTACACATTTGATTTTCAAACATTTTAATATTACTCCAATAAACGTCTCATAAATATGGTAACATTATTATGTTATGTTATGTATTTCCATTTATCAAAAAATCTTGCATAAAATTATATCACAGTCTACTGTCTACCTGAACGATGACATTCGTTTTTTTGTTTGACACTCAGTTGAAGAAGAATACTTGAAAATGTCAATTTTATAAGACTTGAAAAAGGAAAAATTCTCGTGTATACATTTTCCAGAGTTGAATTTGTTTGTTTAAGTTAAATGAAGCCCCTTGAGTGAGTGATTTCGTTTTTGATATTGGATTGAAATATATGTTAACCAAATAATCGTGTTTAAGTTCTTGCGATAATCGTCTGAAAGCTGCAACAGCAACGGCAGCAGCTGCGGCTGCTGCTGCAACTGCTGCTGCTGTAGCTGCCTGTGGTGGGGGTGAGGAAAATGTATCACAATGGTCTTCAACAGAGGATTATAGATATAAACAGGATATAATGAATGACGATCTGCAAATGTCCAATATGGCAATAGAAGGTGGATCTATCTATCCTCAATACGGATGGATTGATATTACAAAAGACTTTTTTGATGCATGCTCAGGTGACGAAAGCTGTTCTTTGTACACACCCTATACTTTTAACTAAGACTATTTTAATAGAATTATCACTGGGTGAATTGGCGCAAGATGTTGTTTTCGGTCTTTTTGAAGCGATGTCTGCTATAGAGATGATGGATCCCAAAATGGATGTAGGGATGGGCTATAACAAAAATGATGCACCGCCACATACATTCGAAACAGCGGTTGCTGTAAGTAGGACATTGTGAAACAATAAGAATATTTTTGTAGATTTTGAAATTGAACTAGGCTGGGATTCTTAAATTGGAGAATCTGGAAAATTCTGAGTTAATAGGTGTATTCGATTCTCTTTTCGCTTGCATTGTATCGTGGCTGGAAGGCAACTCGATGTATCAAGTGCTGTTCACCTGTTTGTATCTTCACTCTCCTAGCAACATCAAAGATAAAGCATTACGAGCTTTCTGTTATTCTATTCGTAATTTGATATCTATTGTGAGAAACATAATTGTAACAAGCAGTGTAAATGAAGAAGAAGACTTTCAATTGTACGGAAATTCAAGTTTTGTTTCAATCGAGGACTTCCCCCACACAAGTGTTGCACCGTCGTTGAAAGAAGCAGAGGACGATATGGTGAAACGCAGCAAAACGGAAATCAACCCAGAGGTAAATCAAAGAGTGAGGAAGGAGACTGTATGCGGTTCACTAAACTTTTTTCCTTAGGATACTCTTGCTGTGGTCCATCGATTACGTTTCATGCGATTCTTTTTCCAATCTATCCTACAATTACAACCTGGTTTAGGACGCCCATCCGCTGGAGAGAGCGAGTTGGCAGAGATTCATAAGAATTTAAATGCAGCATTGGAACTCGTTCCATTGATCAAGAGGACTATCGAGAAGGGAACTCAGCCAGAAATGAATTGTAAATCATGTTTATAAACCCAAAATGTTGTAATCTCTTGATAACACTATTTCACATAAAGCTGAAGCGCCAAATCCAATGGGATTTTCACCCCGAGTCCATGTCCGAAATCAACCACCCACATTTCCCCGGAGTGCCAAAATCCGAGATCGTTCATCTAGCTTGCAATTTTTGGAAGAATTAGTTCAACGGTTAAAATTTGCATGTAAAATTATTAGGCAGAGAGACTACTATTCGGCCTTAGTAAGTCATCGGCAAAATCGAACGTAACTTCATAACTAATGTAATTTCTTTTCAGAACTTTTTTATAGATTTCAGTCGTAAGTCTGGTCAGTGCATTCTCTCTCGAAGTGTTCTTCAAGTACTCTTCCTTTACAATAGACATCCTGTTTTTGGGGTAATACCTATGAAAGATTTCTTACGGGAGTCAATACGCGCCTTTAATGCTCCCGCGGTTTTAAATCCTCGTTGTCCTTTAGCGAATGATCGAAAAGTTCAGCTTTATGTTGAGTGCTTTCTAACGTATTGCATCAATATGAACACATTCACGCACTTTATTGAGATCTGTGGATACAATCGAGCAAGACAGCGTGACAAGCTCGCTCGTTTGATCGAGGGTTTTGCCAGTATCCAAGTGGAAGCAGCCAGAATAGACTCTCATTTGAGCATGGTGGCCGAACAGACAGGCAATGTGGGAAAACATTCTTCACATCTGGCTACCTGGGTGCTCTATAACTGCTTCCGAGCAATGATGCTGTTTCTTATGTCCGGCTTTGAGCTTGAGTTGTATAGCGTACATGAATTTCTTTACATCTATTGGTATCCTTACGAGTTGTTAATTGGATTCATTGTATCCGTATTGACACGCGCGGAGTCGTCTCTACTGGAGCAAGAAGCATTGGCAGAACAGATGAATAAAGCGACAAACTCAAAACAGCGAAAACCAAAGCCAAAGAAAAAAAAGCAATTAAAACCTTACCGTCAAGAGATCGTATATTACCACGCTATGTTGAATATGTGTGGGGGATTTCATATGGCTATGGGAGCATTTACGAAGGACGAACGGATTCGGCAGCCCATGCCCAAATTTGATAATGAAGAGATTCGTTTTAACCGTCGATTTGCGCCATTTGCAGCGCTAAGTAGTCCTCCGCAAGTCACTTATCAAGAATTTAAGAAAATCAAAGCACACATGATGCTACTACCCTCATCAGAAATTTATATGTGTGCTGCAAAATACTTCGACCAAGCGAGGAATATCTTAGAATCCATACAGAACCCGGAACAAGAGGTATGTACCACTTTTCAAACATAAACTCACAATATAAAACTAATCAAATTTTCCTCAGATACTCGACATGATTCACGTGGCTAAAGTCAACTTTGTTGTAATGAACGTGTTGGCAAAGGGTCATCAGAAAGATTCCAAGACACAACCAGATTTTGATTTCGGAAAACATAGATATTTCCCCATAATAAAACTTAATTAAAACTCTCTTATATCTATCCTGCAAACTACTTTTGTGTGATCCAATTCTTCATACCACTCAATCTGGTAATTTTCTATTTGGTAGACTTCACCTGAAAGCCTTGTACTCGTAGATTCGTGTATGTAAGAAAGGAAATAAATTTATAACTTAGACAAGTGTCATTTATTATCGTCAGAAATATCTTGTTTGAGTACAAATTCATTAACGTATCCATTTGCGCGTTTACAGTTGTTCTTGCAAGTGTACACAGCCAGAACACCCCAATCAATATTGTCGTCTTTCAGGTAGTTCACCATCTGTGGCATTATTTGGAACTCGAAATGTCGTTCGCCATTGCAATTCGAACATGTTGGAATTGGGATCATTCCTATAGTCGTATCAGGATTGGAGATCCATAGTGGTTCCCCATCTGGTTCGTACCGCAATACCTGTTCGGGGTTTCCCGAAATACATTTCTTAAACCGGCGGAAATTTATGTCCAAGTTTTCGTCCTCATCAGGAATGTACTTTTTGAACTCTGACTCAGGAACATCACTCATTACTCCAGATTTTCCTTGCTCCACCAGCATTTGATATTCCATTAATCGGTTTTTCTCATCAGCTTCTTCATCCGACATTTCTGAATCTACGTCTACTGAGATTTGCTCAATAGCAATTTCAAATTCAGGAAATTCAACGAGAGAAACAGATTCATTATCATTGGGATTAATATTAGCTGATCCGCAAGTTAACTTGTGCTGTGGCCAATCAACTCTTTGGTGCTTGGCGGAGCAATAATTAGTGGCCTTGCAGCGAGAGCACATCAATGATCCACGACAACCACAAGCTTTGCACAATTTGAAGGATGGTTTAATAGATTCCTGTAAAAGAAATATATTGTTAATGCTTCGTTCTAATACGTAATTAATGGTAATATTACTAGTTCTTCATCGTCACTGGGTGGAACTGCTGAATAAAATGTGTTCTCTCTTGGAAGTTGGGATCGAAAAGCTAAAACATTTCTATAGTTGACGTTTAACAAATGTTTGTTTCTGCTTTCAATACAACTTACTCAGACGAATTTTGCACAAAACAGGTCGGTTCACGGCAAATGAAGAGAAATATTGATCTGTGAAAACATTCTGCGTTATCTTCAATAGGAGCATATACCTGTGGGGGAAAGTTAAATTAGGAATAAATAATTTTAGGTACAATTCACAGCACCTGACACAGAAACGCAGTTGGAGAACCACATTTCTTGCACTTAAGTTCGTCGGTAGAAGGGACTAGCTCTAGATCTAACCATGCTGGTTTTCCACCAATTTTACTTGGGAAATAAACATTTCGTAATAATGCTGGTTCACATTCTTCAGCAAAGCCAAGATCAATATTTTTGTTTGATTTAACAGACATTATTTACAAAAATGATTGCTATTCTTGCAAAATTTGTATTGTATACCTCAAAAGACAAAATATATGTACGAATGTCAAGTTTTATCCGAAAGGCACATGTTGTAAATAGTACAGTACGAACAAATTTGAATGCAGATTATATCATCCAAAATTTCAATTGTGAAACATGAACGAGTACCTCTTATTGTGTTGTTCTAGTGAATATTCATTATTAAAGTTACTGTTTCCTAATCTTTAATTGTTTTTTATTCTTTACTCGGCATGCAAGTAGTGGCATGTTGCTACATTTTTTATCAAATACATAATTAAATTTCATTTTACTGAAGTCTTCCAAGAGCTATAGCGTTCAATGGAAAAGAACCGTCTTTCAGCAAAATCGTCAACAATTTGACAATTCTGTCCGCAAAAAAAAAATAAACATGGCCTTTCCCGTTTGACAGTTTTTTCTTCAATAACAATAGTATATCGATGATGCTGTAATGATTCCCAAAAATAAATCGCGAATTCTGCTCGAATCAGATAAGTGAAAGTGGAATAAGTGAAACTTCGAGTGCACATATTAAGAATCCAAAGAATTCGAAGAGTTAAAATTCTAAACAATGTAGAGCACAATCGATCTACATATGTAAGTCGTAATTTACAACTTCTTTATCGGATTTTCGTTGCGACTCTAAAAATAACGTAGAGCAAGTGAGTACGAGTGCAGATATTTTTATTTCTGCATTTCCCTTTTCTGTTTTTTTTGTTTGCTTTTTGTGTCACGAAAATTGCGATTTTATTGGACTTCAACCAAAATTTGGAGATCTAAAACTAGGTGCTTTCGTTTCCGCTCATGTAAAATTTATAGCAACAGTTGCGTCGCTAGAATATATTTTTATACTTTGTATCTTCTGGTCGGATGTGGGCCATACAAGAAAAACACAACATATTTAATATCAAGCAATATGCATGCATGTATGTACATATAAATAAATTGAAATTCAGTCGCATTCGGTTTCATTGAAGAATTTTTTTTTTCTCGGAGACATTTTGACGTTTGGGTTCATTCCTGGGTCTTTCATTCATTGATACAATTTTGCGCGTAGGTTTAAATACACCCACCTCCCACCACCCGTTAGCATTCCCACACTTGAAAATATCATATATCTGAAAGATACAACAAAAAAATATACTGTAAGGGTGAGATAAATATTTTATTGATTTTGTTTTGGTATTTGTATGTGGTTTCCTTTATATTCGCTTCGCTGCGGTTGTTCAGATTCAAGAGAGCGTTATAGTGTTTAAAGTGAAATCCGATAGGATTTAACTTGAATTGATATGTAAAAACCTTGCTGCACAGATAGTTGAAGGTTGTTAAGAAACGCCTATATATATATATATATATATATCTATGGATTTGTAGACCGGCATTAACAATCTATAATGTTCAGCTTAACAAGTTTTGAAAGGGCTGTTCAGAATATGCATGGTCGCAATGCATCAGTGTCGTTTTTGTTTTCTCTTTTTATTCGCTTATTAATGCCTGCAGTTAAATATTGGTCTATTTCATATAAGTTGCAGTGCAATGCTTAATCTGCGTCGAAAACTAAGAACATAAGACCTGATCTGGTAGATGATTTGTCCAATAAGGAAAAGGGGAGTGTCATTCACCCTGCGCCGCTTTGTGCGTCGTACATCATTTGGCTCCATTTCTGTGATTTGACTTGCATTGAAAAAGAAACGTAAAATAAAGCATCTTGAACACATTAATTGATGGAAAAGAAATAACAACTTTGCTGTCGCTACCCTTATAGCTCAATGTTAGCTACATTCGTGTAGAGTAGTTAGTACATGTTCGAGTCATGCTCGATAAAATTGTAGTTTTTTTTATCGCTAACATGTTGCCCAAAGTAACCTTAGTTTCTTAATTAAAAGGGTACATTTTTGTACCGAAGTGTGAAACTTGAAGAGTGAAACAAAAACAAAACGTTCGACAAAAAACGACTCAGTAACGAATACTTGATTACTAATTCATCATATGAGTCATCCAAGGTTGGTAGCACATTTCGATCGACGTACATATACGTGACGAGAGTGTGACACTTAATTGCAGAATGCTGTTCAGCACAGAAAAATGCAAGTCCTTTCAGCCTACAGACATTTTTGATTTCTCTTTTATGAAATATGTTGAAATTACATGCTAATCCACGTGTTACTATGTACACATAACTTTCTATGATATTGTCAATTATTTAAACTGGGATTGTTATTCATAATTCAGTCAGTTTATTGCAGTAGATACGAATCGAGTCGGAGCAAAGTGAATATAAACGGAGATTTATAGTGCTGATAAATATACATTTACATTCGATTTACTTTCCAGAAATCCTTCTTCTTTTTGATTAAAATTTTTTACAGGGTTTGATGCCGTATCCATTAATCCATCAAAACAGATAGCACATTTGTTTGTTCTTAAAGAGCTCTAAGTGTAAATCATAATCGTAATACTCATTTAAATGTTTAAAATCAATGTCAAAAGTCATTTGTTTATGACTGATTCCTAATCTATCATACGATAGTGTTAAGATTTCATAAAGATCGACCCTGTAGACCAGATACTTTCGTGTATATACAAACAGGCGAACATTCTATTTGATACAGATTTTGCATTTGCTGGTAGTTGATTGTGAGTAATGCACCGTCTAAATAATAGAATTTTCTGATGGGGACAAAATGGCGATTGACAGAGTACATCCGTAGGATAGAACAGTACGATAATCTTCTTAATCCAAGCAACTGATTAATTGTAACTGTTTATCTTTTCTAGTTTTCCAAACAAATTTGATGCTTTTTCACTTTAAGGTATGATTTGCATCAGAATTTGCTTATGATGACAAAATAACACATTTTGCATGCATTAAGTGAATTTAAGGTTTTGGAAAATGCCCTCAGATTCTCTCCTTGCAGTCCACAATGATTAAAAAACGTTATTTTCAATCTTTTGTTTAAGATTTCTTTCTCGAATTCGTTCACATTTCCTTGCCCTGTTAATTTTTTATTTTTGAATATATAGACCAACAAAAAGACAACTTCTGTTTTTTTTTATTTCCAGCACTAATTCATCTTAAACAGAATTAATAACCAAAGACAGAAGAGATAATAAAAGAGAGCAATAATGTCTGATTTTGTGCCACGTGATATTTTACCTGATTTATGGGAGGAGATTTTACGAAGGCATTGGACATTTCTTGAGACTGAAGAAAGCATGCAAAAACTAGAGGAACGCAAAAAACTAGAAGGTAATTAATATATTATTTTTATTATATTACAAAAAAAATAATTATCGTTAATCAATTTCATTTTAGGATGCTTGAAAGAGTTCCTCTGCGTTGTGCCACACGATAGAAAATTTTTCTTACCCGAAACAGCTCATGTGTTGAAAAAGACCGTTAAAGAATTGACTGATTTCAATGCTTTCAAGGCAATGATTGGATTTGAATCAATTAGTCAGTATGCCAACAATCTGTTCACAAAGCCTTGGAGAAAAGAGTATAGAGTAATAAAGGTAGAAGGAAGGGGGAATTAAAATAAAAAATCTTTAGGGAAATTAAAATCGATATATTTTTTTTAATATTTTGACTGTCTTGTTAAATGCTTCAGTTTAGTTGACGGTCCTGATGGACGCGTGTCTATCAATTCCCGATTTATACGTCCTAAATTATTTATTTTTTTATTTCTTTTAAGATGTATTCTGGTTTTTATCAACATGAAATCAAGTCAAATTTAGTGGACGCTGAAAAACTCTTCGAGGCAATGGGTTATCGGCAACTATCTCATCAAATTCTTGTACTTGATGGACCGATTTGCCCGGATCAGGTAACAAATGTATCACGTGATGCAATGGCAGCTTATGTTGAATGTCAAATTATGAAACAAATCAAAGCTGGACTCACAGCTTTACCTCTTCTGTGCTCATGGTTGGATGTATTCAAGTTTAGAGAAAAGCACTTAGGTAAGGATTGACAAATAATTAACCTCCTACTTTCATTTAAAAATATTATTTTTTGTAAATAAATCAAATAAGGATAAAGACGTATTTTCTTAAAGGTGGCGCAAGTCAAGCAATGAAAGCCTTAGCCTATGCCGAACAGGAGAGACGATTTCGCAGTAAAAAGTTAGCTTCTGGTAAGCACGTGCAATAACACTACGGAATATCATAAATATTAATTTATTTATTGTAGACTCACAATTTGTCCCACAAGTACCACCCCCGCCTAATGTATCAGTTGGAGCCCATATCGCAGCATCATGTGAGAACTGTGCTGTGCACGGTAACTATCATCTGCACCCGACGTCTGGACCGCTTATTCATCAAATTCCTAATGGATGTAACATGCGTGCCCAAACGAATTATAACTCTCAATGCAACATTCATCACAGCGCGAATAATCATGTGCACTGTAAACATGCTAACTATGCACAGATGTCGCATTCGAAAAGTCTGGAACACTACAACGAGCATCCTGATGGCCCTCCTCTACCTCTTCGGCATTCTTTCGATCAACCTCCTCAAAACCAACAGGCGCAACACCTCTACGATAATCCTTATGACTGCGTAGAAAGCTACCAAAACGCCTACAACTTTAATGCTTATAATCACCCGTACAATGTTTCCGGTAACAGGTATCCTTTACCCTATAACATTTCCAGTCAGCTCAACAACCCAAACCAATATACCTACGATTATAATGGAACTGGAAATATTTGTCATTCAGTTAGTGGTTGCAGTCATAAAGTCCCATCCCCGGCAATTGGTATGGACGTTAGTGGGTACGGAGAGTGTAATGGATATGCAAAGTTAGCTACATGCAATTATCAGCATCACCCATCAAGAAATAGTAACGGTAAGGATTTCCAAGCCTATCGACAAAGATCTTTTCCTCCAGATCATCAGTTAATCGATTTCGACGAGCGAACTGCCCCACATGAAATCCCCCACACTCACTCCCGTTCACAAAATAATAGCTTTGACTATAGCGACCGAAACCCACAGGCATACGATAATAGACGGAATCGTAGTATGGTTCCGCCAAGTATCCCTTCGCAAAAGGAAGTCTATATCCGTAACCACAATCACATCGAAAGTTCTGATGATCTGGATGGAAACTACGTGTACGCTACGCCAACGCCTTTTCGAAATAGGAAGTCAACGACAGATAAATATCTAAAAAATTCAGAGATCCTACAGGAATATGAAAAATCGCTGGACAATAAAAAACCTGTATTAGATGTTATGACGCGAACAAATGGCATATTGCATAATACACACCCAATCCATGCACCTCCGGAAAACTATGACAGTTACGATGATTTCGTCGATATAGAAAACACGAAGAGTTTGACAGAACCTACTGCAGTAAAATCTTTCAAGGCCAATAAAAATCAGGATGGAGTTGGTTCCTTCGAATCGTGGGACTACGTGTTTCAGAATCTCGAAAAGCATGGTTACACAAAGGATCTTGGTGAACGTGGTGATTTGTTGGTCCAAAGCCTGGACTTAGATTCGTTGAATATTTCATCAGGAGCTAATACTGCAACCGAAAAACGTAGAACAAATCGAGGCCCAGAAGCAAAAGCCCGGCCACAGAACGGCGAGGTTTCAAAATCAAAAACACTTGAAAAAGTTGCGACGGTTTCACGAACCAGAAGTAGTGCAGATAAGTCAATTCTTAAGGCACAATCGAAACCGGTTGAAAATGGACAATCAGGACACTCAAAACCGCCCCTTAAATCTAACCTTAAACAATCGACGAGCTTAAATAACAATTTCGAAGATGATGGTAATCAATATCAAAATCAAACAGTCGAAGGAAATGTCTCAAATCGATTAAGTGGAGTATCAAAAATACCTTTAACCAGTTCCAGTGCAAGTACTTCAACCACCATGCAAGTGATTGTGAATAGCCCGAACGAATGGAGCTGTAGGTTTTGTACGTTTCTGAATCCGGATACAAAGCGAATATGTGAGATGTGCTCACGCAGCAAAGATTTTAATTTAGAGTCGACTAATACACCCACTTGCGTTTAATTTCTGATAATTGCATTATTTAAGGGTTGGTCATATATATGTATATCTTTATTCTGTATTATTGTATTGTTTTCTCTCTCGAATTGTTATCGGATCTTTTCTGTTTTGTCCGTTTGATATAAAGTTGATATTGTTTTAATAACTTGTTATGTGTTTTAAGGAAGTGTATTGGAAGAGTATGCCTTATTATAAGCAAATAATGCAAAACATTTAGCATTTAAAACTGAAATATCTTTTTTCTAGGATTTTCGTAGCTTTTTTTTTCGAAGCTTTTACCCTTAAAGCCTGAGTTTACGGTGCACATGCATTTATTGTAAATTGAATCGCATTTCGTTTTATATTATTTTGTTTGAATTGTATTGAAAAAGGCCTCGACTAAAATTTGTTATTATCTCAAAAAAACGTTTATGTATGTGTGCAAAACGTATGTACGTAAACAAAATTTTCACATTTTGAAGATACGTACATATTACGAGTGTATTTTTGTGTCCTCCTTCTGAGTAAAACGAAAAAATATATGATATATATATAAAGCAAGAATTTATAGAAAAACAGCAACTGTGAGACTGTAGCCGTGAGTGTGAACAAGTATAATACATTTTGGACCATTTATCATAAGGATTTGTATTAGTAATTCAAGTGAAAATTGCCTGCAGAAATCATTAGATTCTGTAGTAAAAATATATTGGTATCGCGTATGAAAGCCGTAAACTCTACCCTTTTCTAGGGCATTTTCTTGCACAATTATAAATTTAGACTGCTTTAAAGATGAGTAAATCAAATGGACAATAGTCATTTTCGTATTTTGATCAATAAAATAATTGATCAAAGTCGGAGAAAAATTACTGTTTCTGTTATCATCATTACGTTCTTAAAGAATCGAACAAAAAACTCCCTGAACACATAATGAGCATTAACGAGTTTTTATCACATGTTGTAGTAAATAAGCATTAAAATCAAAGCGAAATGTTTGAAATGAAATTAATATATATTTATATATGTATCTATGTATACAAAACACAAAGAAATTATATTTCTCTTATGTGCCTCCTTCTTTATATTCTTGAAATTGCTAATTCCATAAATGTTGGAAATAGTTCCAAGGAAAATAAGATCCCTGTTGATTATTTTAATTTGTTTAATCAAAGAAACTATTTAAATATGTTTTTCTAAAAAAACGTGTGTTAGGATATTAAATAATATAATTCGAAGAAAAAATAAATAAATTTACAATAATTAAACAACAACATGTTTAAATATTAATAAAACCTATCATTACGACGATGCTTTAATTAAATCAATAGACATTAATAATAATTATAATACGTTAATGTATCAGTAAGGGATTAAACATAAACATACACCTTAAGATAAATACCAAGTGAAAATTCCACTTACCTTAATGTTGTTAAAAAAAACATGTTGAAAAAAAACTAAAAAATACGTTTCATGTAAAAATAAAACTAAAAAATATTCGGACTAAAACATCAATCCTGAAAAAAGAAAAACGGAAATGAAAATAAATAAATCTTCCTCATAAAACACAATAATATGTACATATATTTATTGCTATTTTAAATTTTAAAATACTTGTGATGGAACTATTGAAATCAAACTAAATCTGTTTTATTTCCAATGTTACATTGGATCATTTTCGTGGAGGACTCCCTGAATCGCTTTAATATTTATACTTTTCAGCCCAAACAGGTAATCACAATGGATTTCTTTCAAGTACAGTGCGAATCTAGCTACACAGATAACCATTTGTTCAGACTGTGGTGCCTTAGCCTCGCATGCACCAATATTGGATCTTAGTGCCTTAACAGATTTGTGTAAATAGACCTCGTCAATACTGCACTTATTGCGGCAGAACGATATACAGGCGTGCGCAATATTTAGTGTTATGTTAATGTTATATTACGTGATTAAGACAGTACATGTGACTGTGGAATAAATTGTACACAGTATAATGAAGAATAATTAGAGAAACGAGAATACAAATAAATCGAGCAGGTAAAACGGCTACCAATAGAGCTTATGTCGCTTGCGTATATGTTTGATGATCGGTCGTGAATTAAACAAAGAAATGGTGAAAGTAAAGACTTTTAATACACACTCAAATATTTATTTAAGGATTTGCATTTATTTTGTTTCCAAACGAACCAAAGACCGCACATGTTCAGCTCAAAATCATTTCTTTGTCGAAGTAAACAGAGTTAATATTTTAGTATCGTCTATCTTGTAACTGTAAAATAGCTTAAATTCTGGCATTTATTATGATTGTAATAACTCCGCTGAGTGTATATAACACAAAGTAGAAGTATTATTACATTGAGTTTTTGTTTTTATTCATGTATGTTTGCTTATGGGTTAACTTTTACTTCGGTTTATTCGTTTCTAATAACGTTGTATATTTTTCATTAACAAATTTGTATTCAGTTGTGTTATGTATTTCGTTCACTAAACGCTTGTGTTTTCTTTTACTTAATATCAATACTAAATTGGAATTGTTCTTCACATATGTTACCTAAATTTTCTTGTATTTTTGTATCTTGTTCTAATGTCTATAAGAAATATATATATTTTTTAAATTTACAAAAAAGGCCGTCGTAAAGTCTTTTTACGTAGTTGTTAAATTGATTTCTATTCTCCATGATTCATTTTCGTTAAATTATTCTGCCAATTTTTTTGATTGACGAATGAGCTATAATTTAATTATTTTTTCCTTTATTAAAAAAGAAACAGTTTAGTGATAAAATTGATTCATTCTGTCCGATTTTTCGTGTCTCTACAAAAAGACAAATGCTTTGTATTTTTTAATATATAAAAATATAATTTCATACTTGTGTGTACATATAATGTTCAAATATATTGATTTATTTGAAATAGCATATGATATACATAATATGTTTATTAGTTTTGGGTTAGTATTTCTATACTTTATTGAGAAAATATAATCGAATTTGGCAAAGTTTTAATTTCTTTTATTTTATATTGGTCTTCAATATTGAAAAAAAAGGAAATAAGTTAACTACTAAAAGCAATCTAGGCTCATATTGTTACGTCAAAGATTTATTTATGCAACACTCCTTAATTTATGCGAGTCATGGTCTGCATAGGCATACAACATGAAGGTTTGCCGAACAAAATATTTGATTGGAATAGGAAGTATTTTATAAAGTGAAAAGTTCGCGTTGTTACACTGAATGTAGGTGCTGCAGTATATGAGTCAATAATCATACTATAGTTATTGTACAATGTATTTCTCATGTATGCAAATGCATTCAGGGACAGTCAAATGTAATGTGCCCCACGAATAAAAATATTCGAGCATACATATACAAATGTAAGAATAAATAACAATCAAAATCTGCATAACTTACTCTCAATGGTGGGTATAAACATTTGACAGAAAGCATTTTACAACGATACTTCGAGTTGTGTATATCACTTCTTTTGTTTTCTTTAAATTAAATTCTTACATTAGGTGGGTTTTGTGTTTATGTTGTGCAGGTTTCTTACCAGTTGATTTTTTATTTTGGCATTCGAATTTGTGTGTTTTTTTTTGACGTCCTTCCTTGTGCATGTACAATATATTGAAATACATTTATTTAAAATTAGATTCATTAATTTTTTAGGTTTATTTTTCTTTTAAATTCTGATGACCAACTTATAATAATTGTTCAGTGCAATTTGCTTAAATTTAGTTACTACATCATACATGTATATTCATCGTGCAATAGGCAATACATTTCATTGATGCATGATATTTTAAAATAAATAATTTGTTGCCTAAGGTGTAAAATGTTTGTTGTTTTTTTTTCAGTTTGTTTTGGCTGCTTGACACATATGTATATGGTTGCATGGTGCTTGCATTACTATAGTATTATATAATATTTAAATTTCCAATGCAATTACAAAATCGTACAAGCTGATCCCTGCATCACTTCACTGATAAACATGGGTGCACCAGCGCCAAGGCCTCCATCTGTTTTTTGATGTTCATTCTAAAAGAAATGATGAATTGTTTGTAATTTCATTACTGATGTAAAATTAAAGTAATTTTAGGTAAAATATCCGTAACCATTGAAATTAAGTATGAGTATTCAAGTATGATCCAAAGAACTGGGTGCCTACCTCGAGGGGCTGTCCTCACATAGCCATCGATAGGGCCGACCAGGGTTGTGAGAGACAGGAGTATGCAAGTACCTACCGGATGGGTTACGAGACAGGAGTTTTCTTAGTATTTCATAGCAACAAATTTTCAATTCGCAAAACTCGTTTAATTTTAATTTTATGTCAAAATTAAATAACGCAATGATGTACCATGAACACGTATGGCTAGCAAATAGTCCTCAAACAGTAGAAGTCGGAACAAATCATCAAAAGTCTCCGCCATTGAAATTTAGAAGTCGGGAAAAAGTATGAAAACATATTAGTGGTAGAGTCCCTGCAAATGAATCAAGGGAATCCGACAATGCATTTTTTTTGTCAATATGAACGCGTTATTGTGCAAACAAATAAATCTCTCATTAATTCGGAAAATTCGTTTATTTGGACTGATATTCCCTCCACCGTTCCGAAATAACTACTTAGTAGTGCAAAAGTTTACTCACATCATCATATTCACAATCGAAATAGTGACTTTGACATTCCATGCAGCGACATTGATCCGACATTTTGCACGTTATGCCCCATTGTTTAGCAACTGCTTTGTATATCTCCTTCGATGACTTGTTACTAATTATTTCCGGTGACATGGATCGTTCCTGCTGCTGGGAATAGTTTCCACTTATCTGGCTCATTTGGTTCGAATCCCAACCACCGTCACTTTCTGAATCACTTTGTTGTGCCTCCGGATTTTCAGAATATTCTGGTGGCGGTTGATTTTGTGATTCTTCATTATAGCTGCAATCCAAATCCTGTTGCTCACTACCGTGGGGATGGTGAGAATCTGTAACAGACCATGCTATATTAATTTGTTCACAATGGAATACATGTGCCACTCTTACTGTGCATTAAAGGATCACAAAATCCTGAATTATTCGAGCTGTGACATGCACTGCCGCTACAATCCTCTAACAAGTTCTCCTCTGAGGATGGGGCCGTCATCCTAGAAATTAAATGTTCGGTAGAATCAATCGATTCCTTGCGATTGTCAGATTCGTTTTCGTCGTCGTCTTCGTCGTCGTTGTGTTGAGTTTGATTTTGTTGATTGTTATTATTATGAGCGTCTTCAGAGATATGTTCATTCGCGGCTATTTCGATACAATCCGGATCCATGCAATGGCTTGCAATCTGCTCGCAAGATGCCCTGCCAGTTGTACTGTTTCGGGTATTTGTGGTTTGGTCAATAGTAACGCCTCCAGCGCAATTGTCTTCGGCGGATAACGTAAGCCGACTACCCAGGTCGAGACTATTCGCAAGTCGTGTATTCTGCATTAATGAAAAGTATCAATATTGACGGACAAATTCAACAGTCGGGTTAGGGGCTCATGTCTCCAGACTGTTTAATGTCAACAACGTATTTTTTAATTTTACTCACTTCTTCGAGAACGTGTTCGTAAGATGGCGGTGGGCTCTTCGGCACGGGACCCTCTGATGTACACTGCGTTATGGTGGGGTTTAAATATCCTGTAAGAATATATTATAAACTCCAATTATAATCAGTAATGTTGTCGTCATCCTGAGTTCTGATTTATCAACATCCGGTCATTGTGAACCATGAGTGGGGGAAACGGAAAATTAATTTTAAGAATTTAGAACCTATCCACGAGGATGTGCCTGAGATATTTACAAGGTGGCTGTCCGAATAGATATTTAACATTATTCTTCAAACAGAAAATCATAATTTTAATTTTAATGAAAAATTAAATGACCTACACCAGTACTGACAGACATCACCTGATGGCTTATAGGCTTGGACTTAAGAACGATACCAATAACGTATGTATGTTTACTCTAAATCATTGGGGCATACAAATACTGGTTTTTGTAAGTCAGTAAAAATAAGGTGTTCCCAAGATGTGGCAAAATAACTATATTTTGTTCATGCACATGAATGTATGCTTTGATCGTATGTGTTTCTCTGCTTAAGTACGGAGGAGAAACATTTTTGGTTTAGAATGTTGTGTTTAGAACTATAATTGGTAACTGTATTGTAACCGTACTGAATAGCCGTTCTATCCCATGATTTTCAGCAATCAGCTATAATTCAATATAATTCCAACTGATAAATTTAACCACAGGTCTGCAACATCTGGTAGAAAAATCAGGTTGACAGCTGAAGCACATGTTAGTTATTTCTTAAAATTTGTCATAACGAATTAAAAAAGAGACTGATATGAACCGAACATTTCGTTATTCCTTTGCAAATAGTTTGTAGCACCAAGAAAATGCAGTTAAACTCTAACGGTATCGATTAAAAAATGGTTCCTATTTTGGTGTAAATAGTTTAGTTTAAAGTATTGTAATAAGTAATCTAAGACATATGTTGTAAGTAAAAGACTACTCCACACTGCGGGATAAATAATAAAAATGAAAAATAATGAAGTCATAAAGCCAGACAAATAATTTCACTACTCAAGCACGCGATGCAAACATCATGCTTTACAGTTTACACAAAGGCGAAAAACAAGTAAACCAATTAAATCTGAACGTAATATCTTACCCAGTCGTAAATTGTTCGTTTTGTTTGGTAGCAAAGACTTTCGTTCATTTCCCATTGATCCCAAACTAGTGCAGTCAGCAGAGTCTATTGTCGAGCTACTAGCTCCAATCGTAGTCGAATGATTGAGCAGAGCTTCATTTACCTGCGGATCGGAATCAACTTCCTGGGACGTACTCCTTGAACCTCCCATTCGAAATTTTAACTTAAACGGGGCCATATTGAATAGTCTTCTCCTTGTCCGCCTTCCTTCCTCTCCTCCTCCGCCTCTGCCCCTTCTTGGCCTAAGTTCTTCCACTTGGGAATTTATTTTTACAATTTTTCGTATACACCCCTATGCTGATATTCACAACATTGGTATTGTTATATTAATTATTGTTTTTTATGTGTAGTGAAAAATTCGTATATCTGTCAACATTTAAAATAATGCATCACAAATAAACTTAGGTCTTATTTGAATTTTTGTTTTTATTCAGACATAAAACAGACACATAGAACATTGACACTTATGAGCACATGATAGGGTGTAGCAGATGTGGAAAAGATTCAAATCTGAAAAAGAGTTTCGACATTGATACAACACAATTAAAATAACATGAGACACAATATGCATGGATAGAGAGAGATGCTGGATGATTTTAGCATGCAACAAGTTATGCTTTTGTTAGAAAAAAAACGAGTTCTTGATTTGCATAAACGTACATACCTTAAAACCGGGACATAAATCTGAAAAAGAGCACAATAAAATAATTAAAATAACGACTTAGCGCTGTATTCATTTGAAATTGTATGTTGGTAAAGATACGACGACGACGTTTCTTCTTAGACCCGTATATAATGCGATGATAATATAATTTGATCAAGCCCAGGTGCCCCAAACTCAATTCGAAAACGTTAATTCGAGTACATATTTTTTCTGGTACGGAACTTTAAATAAATGTGGAAATACCATTTTGATTCAAAGCATTTTATTTCATTTCAAAAATAACAATGAAATATTTTTAAAACTATCTCGAATAGGCGTTACTACTAGACTTATTAAAACAAATATTTAAATAAAATACCTAACTCTTGCAGCAACCAGAAACTGAAAAATAACTTAGGTCCTACAGTGCCAAGAAGAAACAATTTTAAAGTGTGAAAACCTATTTATTTATCTGTTTTTGATTGACATTTAACAAAAATCAAAAAAAAAAAAAAATAACACCAAAGCAGTTATATAAGCTCACAGTGTAAAGGGTACAATTCCAAAAGCTTTACAGCAGCTTAGCTTAGCTTTACTCAATTGCTGAGGCAGACGGCAAAAGCCATGCTCGTACGATTTATGTAAGAAAAACAAAACCACAACTTGTAATGATGAATAGGTACAATAAATCTATCTCTATCTATCTATCTACTCAATTGCTGGGACACGTGATTCAAATTTTTTACCAGCTACGCCACAAGACTTAAACGCTGTTATCAATGCTTTACTTTCTAAACAAATTGTACGTCCCATTTCGAAGGAGCAAATGCAACCTACCAATGCTGAAATCTAATACAAATTTCTATAGAAAGGACTCAAATTATAACACAATGCGGTGAAATTGTTTAAATTCAAGCCTTGATAGGTTAATTCAAATGCCTTGAACACTAGCACACAGAGCACTATTCTTGATAGAATTGTCCATTATATTCTTGTGCATACTTGCTTACTGCTGATACAAGGAAACACCAGACAATAATTGGAAGTTACATCATCAGTTTATTTATTTCCCAAATGGGTAAAAGAAATCCACCATACACATGTTAAATGGCCAACGCTTGCGTTTTTGTATATGTACATATGGATGTTTGTACATTGATGGCTACCTCTTCAAGACTATATATTCATTTAGCTCGCACCCTTCATTAGAACTTGGCTCTATTATTGTTTTATTCGGGCTTCGTAAACAGTAGAAACTGCGATAGCGATATCATAAAAAGACGGACGTTACGGTTTAGAGCAGAAAAATTACCCAAGGACACGCGTATTGGTAAACAACGCGTTTTTGGACGTGTCAGGGAACAACACTAAGCGCGACTGGCCAATCCCCGTTTTTTCTATAAACATTCATAACACGACGCAATTTTGTGTTATTTATGCGGGAATTAAATTATGATATCCATTGTTTATTTGTTGAGTGTCGCGGATACAAATGATTACTTAGAATACAGTTTAATATGGATGAAACATTGCAATTATTTCAGCCAACTGAAACCATAACTTTGAAACATTCAAAGGTATTACATGAAGATTTAAAGTGAACTACATATGTATGCATTAACTGGTATTTGTTGTATCATATCATACGTGAGTTCAGATCAACCATTCCAATCTTATAATTGAAACTATTTTTAATGGCGTTTGCTTATTCAATATTACTATTATTGTGTAATTTTCTTGAATCTATTTTCCATATTGTCCTGACAACCATCCATATTTATGAGAAATGCATGTGGCATCACTGTACGTAGTAACTGTTTATAATTATATTTTTGGAAACATCACGGCTTGGCTATTGCTTATGAATTTTATGTAATGCTTTATAAAAGGTACATTATTAAATGTCCTGGATGTGGGAATGGGGGTACATTAAACGCATTACAAAGGTGTGGTGTAGACAAATTATAAATTGTATGTAGGTATGCACTACATTTTTGAGTATAGTAAACTATACCTGCATAGCTATGTACAATGAGTACTAATATCGTTGATATTACTTAGTCATTTTTAGTTTTTAACTTTGTTAGGTAATTGCAATGGAAAAATAAATTTACACGTACCGGGCTACCTAATTTAAGTGGATGGATGTTACAGCAAAATGGAGCAGGTGACCTCTTATGCCAATAACCACTCACTGCTTAAAAGCACATATGCACCTGAATTAACTACATTGCCGCTTCAATATCTTTATTTTTACAATATCTCTGTTTTCACTTACTGAATATAAGTAAATTTATTTAATTCCAAGGTTGTCAATTCAAGGTTACCTCACAAAATTACATTAAACGACGAATGTTCAGAATTCGGACTTTCAACAAAACATATCAATGAAGTCTACCACAGCAACTATAATCCTTCCTCACAGAACTATTGTTTTAAAGGTTTTTCTTCCTTCACAAGGATATCTCCCACCGCCTGCTTGTTACAAGTGAGCAGAAAGTGAAATAAAAATTAGGACATGCCAACAACGTCTGCCAGAAACACAACAGAGAGATAACAATGAAGTTAATTTTCCTGCAAACAATAACTGGAATCCCGTCCCCTAGGCCGCACATATTTGTCATGTATTCCATTGTTTAGTTCTACGTAACCCCCTTGCTTACTTTGGGCCAGGGAAACAAACAAGTATGAATCCAGATCAGAGATTTTGCTCAGTTATGAGTGGCTGTACTTAATTCAACCTACCATAGCACAGCATGTTATATGAGAATGAACAAAAATACATGGATCTTTTTGCAGTTATGTTGGGCATAAATGAAAAAGAATATCTTGACAACATCGTAATTTATACATATGTTAAGCCTTTTTTTGTGTAAGCTCTGTTATTATTAATGATATTGAAAGGATATTGCATATGCGACGATTGTTTTGCTCCTTTTTGCTCCATTTACTCTACTAAATTACATGCATCCATCAAAAGGATGATAACTGCGATGCCGTAACAAGAACATGTCCTACAGGCTTAAGGTGCATGGAACTAAACTTGAACAGCAGACAAATATATTGAATATTTGGAATTAGGAGACTTGCTTCCATCATAATGCGTATGAATATATGCACTTTAATTTAAACATTTTACATACGGAAGTATTTTCTTTAAAGGCAAACAAAAGCTTGCGAAAACTTTGAAGCGAAGAAAATTCCATTAATGAAATTATGCCTAGCATATAAAGTAAGGCTTAAATAATCCATGATGCACCATGGTGCATCACACGTACACACAATAATTAATTACCTGTTTGCTACATGGGCAATATAATTGGTTTATTGCATACACTCGCACATATGAAGAAAATTACACAATTTACATCCCTTTGATAATACTCCTTCGGTAGTTTAGTGAAATTTAAATAATGCTGAATAAACGAATGAGTTCCATCTGGAGACAACAATACAAAATAACAAAGTGGATATAAAACATAAAGGATACGTCATACACAGACTATGACTCAGAGGCAAAATTCAATGGGTAAAAATGTAGACAAGTCCTATCATCATGCAAGTGTATCGAATATAATAGAGCTAATTGAAATTGATTATGTTCTTTTTAAACATTTTTTTCTCTAAACACAAACCTTCTTCGACATTGAATCACACACTAATTGAAGCCACAAATACCGTAAACAGTTTGCTAAGATTTACCTAGGTATAGAACACTTCAAATCCACTATATTTTACTAAATACAAAACATTATTTATCACAAGACGAATAGAAATCGAATTTGAAACTCGAGAAAATTATAAACACCGACGAAAATGGCTGCCACCATTTTGAATGATTTTTTTTCCAAGCGAGATATGTTTCCCTTAAATGTACATATACGGGAATAGATTTGGGTAGGAGCAAAAAGTCACCTTAGTGGATTTTGTTTTCCTCCGTGGCCTTTCCACCTTAATTTGGAACTTTTTGTATGCATCAGACTAACTGGGCCGGTTTTCGGAGCTGTTATTCCGCTCCACGTTATGCCCAATTGTGTAGGTGAAGACTGAAAGGCCGTGTTGAGAATTTTTACTTGTTATATGACGAGTATTCTACTTTGGACAGTGCGCAAGGATTGCAATTGGTGAATTGAGAGCTTTTCAGTGATGTGGTTTGGGTATGGAGTAAATTGTTATTTCGAGGCTGCCATGTCCTTTTTAGGGAGGTTTGAATATTTTAGAATAAATTCATTCTATATATAAATTTACATATATAATAATAATAATTACAAAATAATGTTGTTTACTTTTTCACATGCATTTTGAAAATGTTCATTTCTTCCAGTTTTTTTATTTATACTCCAAAGCATGTGCAGTTTATCTATGTTAAAACCCTTCAAGTAAAATTCCTTACACAGGTGTTGCAATCCTCTATTGCGCATGTGAAAGCATAGCTTTTGAGTCATCGAAGAAATAATTTTGAGTAATGTTACTATTCAGGAATAACCACAATTCATTTCTGGTTTGACATGAACATTCGTGTAAATAAATTCTATGAAGTCGACCCAATTCGTTGATATTGTACACTGTAAGCAATAATCATCCATAGTTTAGAGGAAATGCTTTGTCATTGGAAACTCGCATAAATTTACAAAAGAGACATCAAGAAGCGTCGTCTTTTTCGTTTATTTAATATGGGGATGGAAAGAAAAATTGGGTAAATGTTAATTAATACAATATAGATACAAAAAATATTTTATTTCATTTAAAATAAATGACTCCCTAATTACGTTGAAGAAGTGCTTGCATATAGTTATTGCGTGACATTGTCTGAATCTCACATGCACACTGTATTCAGAAGAAATAAAAATATCAAACATTTAAATCGGAATAGTCTTTAATTTGCAAGAGGAAAGAAGGTATCTGATTTATATTTTAAATGTTCCATTTGCTTTGGATGTCCCATTTTAAATCAATCTCATACTGGGCTCAAGACGGCATTACAAAGTGAAGTCATTAAAGAAAGGTTTCTCGTTTTATAACAAAATGTTAAGTAGGTAAATATAATATGAAGAAGGACATATACTACGCTATATGGGTTGCCCAAGAAGGTTTAAGAAAGATTTAAGGTCTATTGTATCCTGCATATGAACGTTAGGGATTAACCGCGCAAGGGGTACTTTACAATCCATCCGTGACAATGTCAGTCAATACATATACATATATATCAATAATATTGAGTTGCAGACATTTGGGCGATCAACTATCTTATGCATATTCAAACAAGGAAAAGTTCCGTAATATTCGTTACCATTCTGGACACATTTGCCCCATTGTTGTATAGAAACTGCAAGCAAATGCGTAAACTTTAGATGCATTAGCTTGAATATTGGAATATTTGTTCTAGTTTCGAAGTTGTTTGCACAGAATAATATTGTATTGTTTCCAAACAATTCCAATTTCCACGAGCTCTAAATATCGAGCTTTACTTGTAAATACAATTTGATCTCTGTAAGTCCAACCTCCTTAAGACGATTTTTTTTTATAAGTCGAACATATGCTTCAGAACTTAAAAGGAGCCAAGACTTTTTTTTGCTATATTTACACTCTATAAATCCAATTTATTATAGATATTTATAACACACGCAAAAACATTGGGGAGTAAGTCTCACACATATGTCCTTTGTAAGAGTCATGACTAAGGTGAAGCTACAAAGTAAACTCATAAATCCATTTCCGAACAGCTTACCTTAATCGATATTTTTCTTCTAGTTATTATCTTAACTTTTCCTTTCATAACACCGAAGTAATTCCATAGATAATTTGTATAGGTATACAAATTCAATTTGAACGCAGTTCAAAAGTGGGAGTTGACAAAGTGAATGGCAAAATTGTGTACGAAACGGTGTGATTATCAAGAAACGAACAATTCTTCGGCTTAAGTTACTGCCGTACCTAATGATTTGGAAGTAAGGAACAACGCGACTAATGTCAACTTGAAAGAAGGGAAAACTGGAGACAGTAAAATGCAATTGGTGAATTTTCCTTCAGGCTATTTCATTTCCTCCCTGTACTTTTATAACGGTAATGATGAGTACACGCAATTTGAGATGTAGTAACGGAAATAAATGCGTCTTTAGGGCAAAAGAATGCGCTTTGATAATGTGAAGGTCTATAGGTATAAAAATAAGGTTTAGTGCAGTTGATTTCAAATGCAGTATTATTGTTTTCATTGATTGGGATATGTCGCTGGCTTAATGGTACAGGTAAATGCACATGATTCTGGGAAATGTTAAATATTAGCTCTCAAAAAAAAAATTTCGAAGAAAAATAAAAGTCATTGAAGATGTTTAACATGTAATCATAGTCACTTTGTCAGTAATATTCATAATTACCAATTTAGATGACAATGACGTTATTCGATTTTACAAGAGTCACAAAATTCTGTATTCACAATATTTTAGCTACTACAGTAGCTCAATGTGTCGTAAAGGAGAACTTTGAGTGCTCAACGGATACTTACTTAAACTAGCATATCATGAATTAAGTCATCCTTATCCGCAAATGCATATGTGCATCAAACATCCGGCATATTCATAGCCTAAGAGAACCGTCTACTGGTTAACTTTTGGTTGGTCGCCTGAAGTTTACTCAAAATATCACCTGGCACTTGAATTCGAGAAAGGACAACAAGGTTTGACGTCGGAAAGATACAATCGCAAGGATGTGCTAGGATTTTTGCCGATCGCGTTTACTGGAATCTCTCTCTTAGTTCGTCGCCGCCTGCGCAAACAATCCAAGAAGATTGGACGTGTTGTCAAGAAGCCATCAAAGAATCTGGCACTGATGTCCTAGGTTTTACGAAACCACCTAGGAAAAACCCATAGTTTGACAACGAGAGCAGGCAGGCATGTGAAGTCTACCGAACTACGAAAGGTTTTCAGCTTCTCGGAAGAGAGGGAGAGAATGTTTCCAGATTCTGAGAATTTGAAACCATTCGTCAATTATCTGATAGGTCCTTATAAATGCGGCTTCAGGCCGGGGAAGTCCACCATCGACCGATTTCAAGGCCGCATATGAAAGCGGATTGAGTCGAGTTATATAGTTTTGACATTTCTCCTAAAGTCAAGTTGTGCAGGTTTACGATAGAGCTCCTCCATCAAGGTTTTAGACAAGGCGCCGCGCTGTCGTTGAAATTATTCATGATAAGGTCGTGCAGAACTGATTCGCCAATTGGAGACTGGTACAACGAGCCGTCAATGAAGCTGAAGGTTTAGCAGGGAGCGAGGGAAAAACAAATTATATGCTATCATTGAGGAAGGACACACAACATCGACGACTAGGCCAGACTGTCACCATAGCTATAACTTCGAGGTAGTAAAACCACCATGAGGGCATGAACTATATGCAAGTATGATGAGTTTCTTAGTATTTTCAAGAGAAAATACCATGTTGGCATTTAGAGAGGAAAGTTTAACCAGAAACTGTACAGCGACATGAGTCTAGTCAGACGTCCACGGATTCAACGTCTAAGGTGGTTAGGCCATGTATGGACAACTTACCTCCTACCCGAAAAATCCTCGAATCTGAGCCTGCTGGACAGCACAACAGACGATGCCCACGTACAAGGTGGTGCACACATGGTCGGTTGGAGAGGTGAAGTGTAAAGCCCAGGTTACCACCGGATTCTAGCGCACGAAGAAGAAGAAGT
The DNA here is from genome assembly GCA_905231855.2 of Eristalis tenax. NCBI lineage: Eukaryota > Metazoa > Arthropoda > Insecta > Diptera > Syrphidae > Eristalis > Eristalis tenax. The sequence goes on from HG993127.1 coordinate 745,586, forward strand.
TGAGTATAGTAAACATGTTCCTCAGGGATTTATTTGACAAGTAGTTTTTTATTTCTTAAAATAAGATTATGCGCTAGTGACCTCCGAGATGTAGTGGTTAGGTACGTTGATTCCTACGTACAATTTTTTTCCACTGTACAATTTTCATAATTCACGGTTTCATCTCTCTTGGTCATTGACAATGTTTATGCCCTAAGAGCCTATCAGCTATCTATCTAGAGCAATTGTGAGAGAACAACAAGATGCACAAGACGGATGGTTGGTGCAAAAGAAAGACTCGAGTCCACTCTGGACTTTAGCATGATACTTGCTATACGGGTTAGATCGTTGTAAACAATTTGAACATTCAGCGATCAGAATTGAGGACAATATTTGTCCTTCATCTTCAAAGAAATAGTCTAATACTTGGATGATGTAGCTAGGATACTCTTTGAATTACCATTCAACCAGAAAATATTGATACAAATTCACCACTTATTCAGATCCCTTCCTGTATGCGTACCTGAAAAAGTCGTCTAGTATCCCATTAGTCATTGTCGTACAGCTCAACGAAGCGATAAAATTATTCCATTTCAATTTGAATACCAATGAAGAAAGTGACATTAAGACAGCGAACTGCCTGCCTGTCACCCATCATCGATTCCGTTGGTCCGTTGGCCCTACGGAAGAGTTGTACAATTTTTGAGCTTTAATCGAACTGCAGTGATAATTTTTCTTCCGTCTTCTGGCAGTAAAATTCGGTTTCTAGAGGAATTTGTAATTTTTATGTGTCGCATTGGGTATAATTGAGCCATTTATCATGGGGAGTGTTTTCACAGGTAGAACGTGATAGAAGTAAGAATGATTGTTATTTTACGAGACACTTGCAATTGGTGCCTGTTCGGAGTGAACTCCTGGTGGGGTATTTTAAGTGAGAATAAATTTATTTGTTTATTATATTTCTTTAAGTATTTGTGGAAAAGCCAATGGATTTTATGAGTTCTGGATGAAATGAAGGGATATGTGAATTAAATTGATATACCAATTACACACTGTTTGCTACGGGAAATGAAATATGCCAATATCGGAGTATGAATAATATTAAAGCGAATAGAATCGTGGAAAAAAAATCTTTTTTGTCGATTTTAATAATAATTATTAAAATGCGGCGGTAGTCTCGAGGAGTGGATAGAGTTGTATTAATTACTGGTTCATTTTACTCTCCCTCTCTCTTGAATAGCATTCTCGTATTCTCCTGTCATCCCAAATACTTACGTGTATATATGTTTACTGCGTATAGATTTCTATTCTATTGTAATTCTCTTGATACTCGTTTCACAACCCACACACAGTTTCCCCTTTCTCTTCAATTCCCGAGCAGCACTTGTGTGTTTTCCTTCTTTAACATGAATTGAGGACTATGCCATGTAAATTAAGCACTTCTGAATTGCTGAACTAAAATTCAGAATGAGGACTTAAAATCGACGTTTAAAATTCGTCTTACTTTGCTCCCTTTACTCGAAAAAAACATGAACATTATATGCTAATGTAATGAAACTGTGTAGGATTCAGTATTATACGGAAGTTTCCGCTTGAGCGGTTCATATAACGGGGGTAAATGCCGAATAAATTTATAGGATTCTACAGTCCCTTTAAATAAATCATCGCTCCACAATTTAAGAAGAATGAGTTCAATAAACAGAACCGTCTTTATGTTTCTGTTGATTATAATTCGAATGTATATATATATGGTTTATATATATATATATATATATATATATATATTTGTATTTCTATGTATTGTTTATATATTTTAAAAGAAACTTCCATACATTATTTCGTTCATATAACTATATACAATAGAAATACAAATATATATATATATATATATATATATATATATATATATATATATATATATATATATATATATATATATATATATATATATATATATATATATATATATATATATATATATATATATATATATATATATATATATATATATATATATTTGTATTTCTATGTATTGTTTATATATTTTAAAAGAAACTTCCATACATTATTTCGTTCATATAACTATATACAATATATATGTGTATATTTTAGAATTCAAATTTGAAAACGTTCTTATTCTACTTGTTGAGTAAAAATTATAATTCTGTAACCGCATTCGTATGATATAAACAATAAACTGTAAGTTATATTTGTTTTCATGTAACAATTTATACAATTGAATTTGTTAATATTAACTACAAGTTTTAACATTTTAAATATTTTAGTCACTTCATGCAAACTAAATTTAGTTTTTAAATAGTTCATAAATATTGTTTGGCACAGAGTTGTGATTTGAATCAATTTTTAAACATATATTTTTTATTTTTATGTAAATAGCAGTTTTGGGATGAAGGCGGGTTACTTTAAAGAGGTAATATAAACGCTTCTATCGTAAGGACAAGCCGGGTTCGTACTTCTTTGAATTAAATGGCTAGTTTATGTCCAAAGGCTGTGATTGAATCAGTTTCTAGATTGTTTCCATTGCGAGCCCAACTCGGAATTAGGTTTAAGAGGTTGTATTTGATTGCGAAGATTACATGGAACAGATTAGCAAGAATTCTGAAAATAAAAAAATGAAAAGGCAATTTAAAGACATTTAGAGTCACAAAAGGATAAAACAAAGGATATAATTTAATATAGGTATAAAATAAAATTTCTACATGAGCTAACAACGAAATACGCCATAAAAACAATTTTCTTTGATAAAATTTGCAACAAACTAAAACATTTTTCTAAGCTTGATATGTAATTATCTGAAACCTATTTATCTGTAAACGTTAAGGCATTGAAGTGTAAGTATGTTATTCCATGAAAATCCAGAAACAATTTCAACGTCATCAGCTTTGTCAAAATGTTACTCGTCATTTATCTATCGCTCTGAGCAACACGCTCAGGTTTTTCTTCCCTTCATCAAGAATATCATTTGAAAATGATAGTGTGTAGTCTACTTATGGCTGATGATTATTGAATTCGATTAATCTTAGCGAACCTGACACAGTGGAATACGCAACTTTCTCATTCATACTTACTCACTTCATACTTCAGGCATTTTATTCATTCCTTCAACAAATCAATGGAATTGCAATATGTACATACTTCAAGCACTCAAATAAAAACCGTGATTAGTTTCGAGTAATTTAAGATTCACGTGTTCACAATTCCCATTCAATGTTAGCTCAATCAGGTTCATGGCTTGAAAGTCTTAAGTATGTTTATTTCATTTCAAATACAAATTCTAACTTCAACAAGAAACTTCAAGGGTTAACTTTAAAGGGTAAGTGACAAGGCGTCTAGTAAAGTCAATATTTAATATAGGATTCAATTACCAACTGCTGAGCACACAATGGTTGACGTGGCTATCCTCGATAAGTGGACAGATGACATCGATAACCAGCAGTGATTTTCAAGGATGTTCCAGTTATTATCTATTGTATGTGAAAATAGGACCAGTGAGTTGATGATGGCTCGTTGGAAGGGTGGAGAAAAATTGGCGATAACATATGGAAGAATGCGCTTTACGATTAGTGTTGACATTTTGTCTGAAACAAAATAAAATAAGGTCCAAGTCAGATTTTATATAAAATAAGCTAAATAATAAATGTTCTTTCGTAAAGTAAGGTACATATGATCAATGCACAATACGAGTGGATGCTGCAGGAGTTGGGTCATTGTCTTTTACGGGCTACAGCACCAATCACATGAGAATTATTACCAGCAGCTCCTCGCAGTTCCCACATGTCTAACAATATTACCGCATACAAACCGCTTGTGAAAAATTTCCACAGATGTGATGCTTTCCATTCCAGGAAAGAGAAAACCACTTACAGATTTTCATTTCCATAATTTTTTGCAGCACAACGCTATTATTGTGAGATTTCACCTTTCTCCAGTGAAAAAGATAAATTAGTGTGAAATCAACAACTATAGCCCGATGAAGGAACACCCTTCCACCCCGGAACACGCTTCAAAATTGATAGAACCGCGATAATTCAAAATCCTTGATTTCATACAATACACTATTGTATGTAGCACAGCCACATTCTGCCGTTTTCGACGAATTTCCCCAACTCTACACCAGAAAAGATAGCTACTTATTAAATCGCTTCATTTAACTCCCGAAAAAAATACTTCAGACCGAGTATTAATACCGGAACCAAACAGAAATACTATTTTTTCTGAGGGTGGTATTTGGAAAATATTCATGTCCTTTCCGTTAGCAAGTTGTCTTGAATTAAAGAAGCCGAAAGAGTTTTGCTGGTTAAGTCAATTATATAAAATTCTTAGGAAAGTATGGACACTCCCTTCAATATATGTAACATACATAAAGGTGAGAATAGATATGGTTAACAAAATGATTTGTCACACATTATAAATTTTATCTATACAACCTTTTTTGCGATTTCAACGTCATCTACAGAAAAATGATATCACATCAACACGACAGTCTATACATTGCTAATAATCAAAATGCCCTGCACGACAGCAACTTATAAATTTGTAGTCACGTATACGTGCGGCAGATGTGCTTGACAAGGCTAAACGTTGATTTTTCCACAGTGATTGATATAGTCTGCAAATGACTTTCGGGAACGACTTTTGGGAATTTCAAATAGTGAGAGGGCGAGAGTGATGAATAGACGGAATATCAAAAACTAAAGATATGCTGAAAGGGATTGTTATGTGAATTTTTCGTTTCCATGTAAATGCAGTGAGTTAAAAATTGAAGTGTTTTTCGATACATAACAAGAATACCATAGTCATTACATAATGTACTTTAAATATTTTAAGCTTACATACTTATCAGAACTACGACCCATGGATGCTCTGAGCCTGAGGTATATCTGATTCCACCAATAAAGGTCCGATCATCAGGTAACTTATATCCGAGTTGACTTATTCCTTATACTTAGTCTTCCTCCTTGCTTCTAGAACCAATAGGGCCGGTTTCGAGGACATTATTAGCTGGAGCATAGTAGTCCATGCACTCGATATACCCGACCACGTGTAGTCAGCTGATCGTTGCTATCCATACTAATCTCTGTCTTTCGTTGTCGAAAACATATAGAAGGTCTGATAGATTTAGGATATTATTGAGTACGATATGGTATTTTTGGCAACAGCTGCCAAAAGCGATAACTCATTCTGTCATTCACCGTAAAAGATGGTGAGTGTCTATCTCAAATCTCAGTCTAAGTAATTGTTCTATTTACCAGGTCAGAAGCAACATTGCTACGTGCCGAATGGTGGTGTGCAAAACGTCTTTAGATGCTAGTTAGGATCTTATAGGCGACGTTCACCAGGGATATTCTTCGAGTGAAGGAGACCTACATTTTATAGCGACTCGAGAAATGTGAAGCTTGTAGGGAGTAGGAGGTAGAGTCTACTTCTACTGCCTTAATTGTATTGAATTCTTACCATAATCGGAATATTATTTCCAGCTCTGAAACACTGATCCAAAAAATAACTTTTTTTTTAACACGAATGGTTAGAAATGCACATTTTTATATCCAGCATCTTGCTATAAATTCTCGTCGAATTCGCGCTAAATTCAAAAAATACCATTTCGAAGTTTTTGTGACTTTGACCAATGGCCCTAAAACTATTAGCGTCAGAATGTTCGAAATATTTTGATCGAATGTCTCAATTGGGACGTTGAATAAAAAATGATAGACAAAATAAAAAATTAAACATCTAAATTCATTGATGAGAACCTGTAGTTAATAAGATGTTCTCATGTTATAAATATTTCCATATCCAATTAGATGCAATATCCCAAAGATGCAATTCAAAAATGCAATCATTCTACGTACTTAAATGCAAAAAATATAAAACTTTCTCCTACATATTTCCGGAAGCACTGAATTGAGGTCAACATTAAAATTGACAAAAGACAATATAAAAGAATTTGGAAAACTAGCACAACACAAAAGAATTCCTTTTACCAAAGCCAACCAAAGTACATTTAAATCCCCCTCCCTATTGGCACCATTCCAAGGACTTAAAACTAAAACTTAGAACAAAGATGCATTGGTTTCATCATAGATGGTGGTGATGGTGGTCTTGCATACAAAAGTGGTTGGCCATAGTACATGTGCTACAATGTGTCTAGCATCCTTGTGCAATATCAACAATCGGAAATTCACTTAGGTTTGCATGAATGGGCTATATATTGTGTACGGCTAAGTTTCATACGAGCACAAAACTATGTTGATCAATGCACTCACATACTGCAGGATATTGAACATGAAACCTTAGGTGATTAATAGTGCACGTGTGAAGGCTGAAAGTGTCTATGTTTGAATAAGAAGCATTATTCGTCAATCAAAAATCAATTTGAATATTTTAATAAATTATAAAACGTTTTTGGATAATAAATATCCCTTTTGTACGAATTATCATACGGTCTCTTCTCGATTATGACCACTAATAGAAACTGCGGTAGTTGCAATTATCGGGTTTCTGTCTGTTAATCAACATTCTTGTTTATAATTACATATGGGTGTAAATGTTTGTTGAATGGTAATAAGAAGCTAGAACTGATATCTTCTTAACATGGTTACAATTCTATTGGCTAAAACAATATGAAGGATGTTCCTTCCTCGATATTGTAAAATTAACGCAAGAATGCAGTTTTTAATTTCAAGCAACATGAATATCGTTCTATCTATCCCACAAGCCGTCAACTCTTTCACTTCCTTAATAAACCTCTAAAGGTTTATGGAAACATCTGTCACATATTTAAGTGTACGAGTACAGATTTAAAAATTGAATGAGGTCAGATTGTGCTCATCTGACGCTAAATGTTCACGCATATTGCAGACTAGGTCAGATTCAAACCATCCTGATAGTTGAAGGCAATTATTTTTTCCTCACTGACTCACTGACACACGGCATTCTTTTATATGCTTGATAATATCTTTCAATGAACGCATAAACATATCTGACGACTTAGGGAATATGAAATGATTATACTAGACTAAGTTAAATAAGTTTAATGAATAAGCAGACTTGGGAGATTTGAGTTATTATTCGAATACATACAATTCATATCGATTATCAATTTAATATTTATTTACATATATGCACTTTGAGCATTGAGATGTGTCACATGGTTTTCATTTTGGAACACACTGAAATTGAGGATATCATAGTTATGTAGCGAAATAATTGTTCAAATATGTTTGTACTCGTATGCTTTAAATAAACTTTTTCTTTTCCGAGCCTCATGAACATTAATTTATTATTCAGGGTAAAGGCACTAGTAGTCGCACAGTGCTAGTAGCGGGACACTTCCTCGTTTATTGTCAAATAGTAAGAGAATTTGTTTCCGGGTTTATTGTGAAAAATAAATACCAAAACAGCCATCTATGTTTCTGTCTGCAGAATTTTTTAGCTGCTAAACGCCATTGGTAACGGCAGTCTCAGTTGAACCACCCGTTGCTTTTCAATTCAAAAGACCAATTTTGTTGCACTGAATCAATTCAATTGGGATGACTTGAATTGACTAAATATTGTCCGGGTACTAGCGCAAACACAACTTTTTTTAAGAATTAATTATTTGTACCTATACGTATTTATAGGTACGTACAGATTTGTTCCATATATATGTACATACTATTTTTCCACTTTACAAATGCCTGGATCGAAACACCTAAATTGGACCAAATGACCATTCACATGTCAGACGCATAGCAGCAAAAAAAGAAAGAACAAACAAACTGTCTATGCAATAACATATCGTTTGTAGAACTAGTATTTGTACTGCCTTTCTACACAAATCTCAGGTCACCTTTATTGCCCTCTCTATACTGTTATGGAATTCAATATTCTTTGCACATATGGAAGTATGTGCCAACAGAACATATCGCATCTCGTCGACGTAGGGATTGACACAAGCACGGTGTAGGCATGCACAGGAAGAATTGATGTACAAATTCCGATAAGCTTGAGAGTTTATGGTTCATCTGTGTCACGGCAGCAAACGAATACAGTACTCGGAAGTGTCTCCTTCAATACTGAAGTTCGTTTTCAGTATTTTTTTTTTAAGTAATTTATGCTAAATGAGTATCCTTAAAGGACTTTTACACATAGGTGACGTGATGGAATGTCACGCTTCATATCCCCTCTTTGCAAATGGCAAACGTTTGAATTTATTGGTCCTTTGATCAGCATGGGATGAAGGGTGCGCGCTCGAAAGTTGAAACACTAAATAATGTATGTAAATATAAATCGAATTTTCCAAATCGAAAATACTTCTTTGAGCAAGGGTATGCATGCAGATGTCTGAGATAACATTGAAAAAAAAAAAAAAACAATATTTTTATTTGCTTTCATTGAAATGGAGTGGCAAATATTTGCTATTAACTATCCAATGTTTATTCATTTATAGACTGCTTACGGCGATTTTTTGTCGATATATATTTAAATGAGTTTATCCAAAACAAGGTAGGTGTACATTTTGAATACACATGTGGTATATATTGTACAGAAGATACATTTTAAATAAAATCTATGCGAGTGTAATGATGCAAGGAATATTACGATTTTGGATACATATACAAAATATGCAATGCATATATGAAAGTAATTATTATATACATACATGTATACATTTTCGCGACCCCCTATTGACTTAAAATGTATATATTACCGCAGTTAACTTATTAACATGCATGTATGAGGAATATTTGAAAAGGTCGAGATTCATCCCATGTGGACTACTAGGCAGAATCATGCTTTTTATGTTATCTTAGTGCACACCTGATGGCTTGTTATGTTTTTACATTGCATCACTTTACAGCGAGGAGGAACCTGAAGTAAGATTTTATTCACATTTTTAGTCATTATTTTATTAAATACGCAGAACATTGATGGAGAGAAAATTAATTATCAAAGCATTCGAAATAATAGTTACAGAACATCGACAATTTTAATGGACTATAATAGTTTGTTGTGCCGAATGCTTGCCATTTCATCATTTAAATGAAAGTACACTCTCGAATTCGATTATTAATCCACATGCCGTATTCTATTTTCTATTCTACTAAAGGTTTGCCAAATGATTCATGGCATCCAATGACATTGCCATGCCAGAAAATAATGCTATACCCCAAGTGACGGACGGTTAGGCAACAACTGAGTGAGGGAGACCTCATCCGACACAGAGAAATAGGATTAAAGGAGATGAAGAGAATTTTGTTTTTATCCCAATAATCTAAATAACTCCTGACAAAAGCGCACTAATAAAAAAACGCAAATCAACATTGAGAAGTTAATTATTTCATTCTCTTTACAGCGATTTCTACATACATATTCTTTACTACAGAGTGCAGCAGTGACCTTTTCTTTTCAAAGTCCGCACTCCGCATAGCAGAATCCTTAAACTAAAGAAGGGACAAAAAAATGTGAGTGGAAAACGAGAGAAGCGAACAAAGGCTAAAAAGTGGGGGATTAAAAGCGCAAATTGCATTATGGCTAACATTCTCCGTTGGATGAATTTTTGTAGTATGCCAACTTTTTGCGGTCAGCCAACACTTAAAAAGAAAAGTTGTTTGGTTTAGGGCCAAAAGTTTTAAGAGGACAAATATAGGTATGCAATGGACTTACCATAGTCTAGAGTTTCCTATTTGGCTTTATTTTGAATTTCGGCGCTAATTAGTATTCCTGGTATGAAGCTGCTTTATACTCCTATCAACATCCTGCAGTGTCTCATAGAATTCATCCACCAACGAAAATTCTGAATAACTGTCAGAGTCATCACATTCGAAGTAACGACTCTATGAGAATATAATAATTGCAAACACATAGTAATGTTCATATTTTTCCCACGAACATGCGTATGAAGATTTTTTTGAAAATGTATACTTACTTGACAGTCGAGGCATCGGCAGTTATCACAAAGGGTACACGAAAGTCCCAGCAGCTGTGCTGCTTCCTTATAAAGTTCAGCGCTGGATTTTTGATGACTATTGTTATTGCTACTTTTAATGGTATCGATACTTCCGCTCCAATTACTAATTCTAAAATCGTTACCGCTGCAACTACTTGAATTACTTTTGCTAGAGTGGTTACTGATGGAACCGCATTTCGTACGCACACTACGTTCAATACCACTGCAACCGTCGATGGTAACTTGGCTGTTACCATCATCAAAAGTACTGCTTGATAACGATCTGAAATGGATACAGTTCGAATCATTTTGCGTACATGAAAAACAACATAATGTTGCTGAATCGACAAATTATTTTAGAAACTTCATATGACACAGTTGACTCTGTACGTTATCGACATATTTTCCGATATAATATAATGAAGCAATCGAAATCACTTTCGCATTTCTCCATTATATTTTAGATTAATGCAACAGGCAATTATTGTTTTAAAAAGGGTAGATAATGAAATGAGCAAATGTTTCTTTTCCCTCACTTGATTAAACTGAAGAAAATACATATGAAATAAACTTCATTAATTTTTTATGTGACCGTCAGACCGTAAGACAGAAATGGAAAAAAAGTATTCCCTTGATACGCATAGGTATAAGGCACATTTGCGGGCTTCAATATTAGCATAAGTGTGTCATTCAGTCCCAACCCAATTTGCACTACCAAATGGAGTCACATTCCTTTAGTACTTTATTATGCAGATTATTCGAAATGTAAAAAATAGTCGCACTTACATAAACTTCTGTGGGATAACAAATCCCAAATGTACTACGATAAGAACAAAAATGCAAGTGCTCTTAGAGATTTCCTTTTTGTCGCGCCAAAACTTTTCTCAATTTAATGAAACTCATTTTATCTACCAAGAGGCTTTCTTTACTGCCCTATCTCCAGCATATTCCTTATTCCATTCTTCCTTTGCGCTGTTCATGAATTGCTGCGTCATGTATAACACATTGTCATGCTTACACTTTCAACCCATTTTTTTTGTTTCTCTTCTTCTTCAAAGAGCGTCACAAAAAAATATCTCCAAGTTAGTCTTCGGCCAAGGGCAAATATATATTTCTCTGTAAGCGTGTCCACTGGTATACCAATTTACCAGTTGGCGTCGCTGGCGTAGGATTTAATAGCAGCTTTATGTTTCGTCGTTCGTTCCATTTGGAATATGCATTTTCAGTGCAAAATTTTGAAAGGCAATCCTTCCATAAAGAGGTCGTGTGTATTGAAAAGTTTCTGCATATATTTAAGTTAAATTGAAACGAGAAGTACTTTCTCGCTTGTAGTTGCGATTTCGGTGCTACTGGGATGCCGGGATGGGTTTGTACTTTCTTAATTTGTGTCAATCTTATTATAATGTTGAGATTCTTTATGGATACCTGTGATTGTTTTATAGATTTGAAGGAAACATAAGCTATTGGATTTGAAATTAAAGTACCAATAAAATTTCTGTTTAATATATTTTTGCTATTTGTATTTTTTAATATTTTATATTTTTTATAATTTTTCTCCATTGACGTAGCTAGAGGGGAGAAGGCAAGGGGGCACATGACCCGGACGGAACTTTACAAGGGGCGGCAGCAAGGTGGAGCAGTTATTTTGTTTTGAATATATAAACTTTAGGAGGTAATGTTTGTCCCATTGATGTAGCGAGAGGGCAGAGGCCATGGGGGCACATGACACGGGCGGCAGGTGGCACGGCGTGGCAATTTGGAGCGATTAAAATTTTGTTTATATAAATATTATATAAAATTCTTTTCGTGGATTTGCTCAATTTTTTAGTTTTTATCGAAATATAGACCAAAACCGCTGAAGGCATTTCTGACATGATTTTAACTCATATTCTCCTGGGGTCCTCATATGAAGACACAGGCAATGGTACTTTAAATTTCGTATGAATTGGAATAGTTATATTTCAAACTGTCAGTCGATTAGAGTAAATGTTGTTCTTATCTGAAAATCGCATTTCGTATGTAAACTGTGTCTTGTCGTATAGCCCAACCAAAAAGTTAAAGTATCATACAATACTATAAAAAACAAATGAATTTTTAAACATTGAACTTTTTCAAAAATTATTTATAATCCTATGAATGCTATAAATAGTATCATACAAAATAAATATTGTCCTAAAAAATACCTGAATATATATGGTCTTGAATATATATATATATATATATATATATATATATATATATATATATATATATATATATATATATATAATAGATTTCATATAACAAGTAGTTAATAAATAAATTACAAAGAAGTAATCGAATATATAGGATACCTTGAGGTAAGTCATTTTAATCAACTTGTAAAAATAATAATATGATATTGGTGGCGCTACAGCCCGAAGAGGGCCAGGACCTAGCTTATACAGCAACCACTCATCTTGTACGTGCTATTGTTCTTTAACGAGTGGACCATCAGTTTAAAGACGACTCCGAACTGCGAATTTGAGAAGCTTTTACTAGACAGTTATAATATGGCAAGGGGACCCAATTTGTACCCACTTACAGATTGGAAAATCGGATATGGAACATTTTAAATTTGCGACATTATTTTTGCTTCACTTGGTAGAAAGTAGTACGAACATAAGCTGACAAAATTGTAAAGGAAAATTTTACCAAGTTTTTTGGCATACATTTTCATGTGTAGGTATAACTGGTTGAAACCGTAGACAAAGGTTTTTTAGTGTGTGGAAAAATAACTAGGGTCAGCATAAACTAGTTCTGCTCCGTGCTACTCCCCCTGGTAGGGTGAATACTTCCTTCGGAAATAACTCGGTATGTAATATAAAATTAACTTAATAAAATGCAAAACAATGTTGAAATAAAAAAAAAAACGTTATAATGCGGGTCAGAAGACGATTATGGTGATGCTGATAATGTATACTCATGGTAAAAGAAATTATTTAATTTATAATAACCAGCATGGCTTTATGCAGGGTAGATCATGTACAAGTTGATGTACTTTACACCGATTTCTCGAAAGCCTTCGATAAAGTACATCACACTTTGCTTTTAAACAAGCTAAAGTCTTTGGGATTCCATTCGTCAATGTTAGAGTGGTTTTCCAATTACTTAAAGGACAGGAAGCAATTGGTAAAGATCGATAATTTTAGATCGCGAGTACTAAAAGTTACATCGGGCGTTCCACAAGGTAGCCATGTGGGGCCATTACTGTTTCTTTTGTTCATAAATGATGTTCACGAAATTTTCAAATATTGTAAAATTTTAACATTCGCAGACGACTTTAAATTATATTTATCTATAAATAGTTTAAATGATTGTAATAATTTCCAATTGGATATCGATGCACTAGTGGATTGGTGCAAGCTCAATGGACTAGAGCTGAATATTCCAAAATGTAATATCTTTACTGCATATCGAATTACATCCCCGATTGTCTATGATTATTTCATAAATGATCATAGATTTAATCGCCTAGAAGAGGTTAACGATCTGGGTGTTATTTCTGATACTAAATTAAATTTTGCATTACATTACGATTATACAATTGCGAAGTCTAATGCTATGTTATGTTTTCTGAAAGAAACAGTAAAGATTTTCGGGATATAACTAGTCTTAAGTCCATCTATTGTTCGTTAGTCAGACCGTATTTAGAATATTCTTCCATCATTTGGGATTCCCCGTATGATACACAAGAACTCAGATTCGAAAGAGTACAAAAAAGTTTCACGAGATATGCTGTCCGTAAATTATATTCCTTCGAAGAACTCTCTAAATATGATGATAGATGTAAAATAATTGGCTTGCAAACCTTAATTTTCAGGCGTAAGGCAGCATCAGCCATGTTCATCAGCGACATTATCAATTGCCGTGTAAATTCATCAGATTTACTTTTTCTCATGAATATATATGCTCCCAAAGATCTCTTCGGGTGAGAAATTTACTATACGATAAGAGGCATAGAACCAACTTAGGTTGTAATGAACCTATTACAAGGTGTAAAACACAAATTTATCCATGCACTATCCTTTAATTAATATTGTTTATTTGATGTAATCTATGAGATGCAAAATCGGTAGATGATCCTTAGTCTGCTGTGTAAAGCGATACTGAGAGTTAACACTTAAAGAACGTAGTGTTTTGTGTGCTCTGTGATGAAAAATTAAAAATAAAAAAAAAAAAATATAAAAATATTCTACTTATTTTATTAAATCATACATTCTTATCGATTCCATTCGTATCTCTTATGTATATACCATTTCTGTCCCCTAATAGCTTATTTATCACCCTATCACCTTCTGCTGCTATTTATTACATTTGCCAACCTTTCTTCTTAGACAAATTGCAAGTCGCTGTTTAAGAAAGGATACAAATATACATAACCATATATGTACATAGTATTGACACAGATTACAATCCACCTGCACGGTTCATCACTTCAAAAACACTCGTCTTTCCCTTTGTCAGCCATTCTCTTTACCTTAAATATTATTGTGTTTGCACATACATATATATATTGTCAAAACCATTTAGTAAAAAAAAGTTGACAACCACTTCCTAATGCACCTAAAAAGGTTTCCCCATTCACTGATACTGACGCCTGGAGTACGACAGGAAACAGGGTGAAACTTAAAAGTTTTGTCCTTAAGGACCTACAATACCTGCCGAAGTCCCGTTCACAGTTTGTAGTTGATAAATTCTCAGCACTGTGCTTCCGCCATTTCTCTTCCTCCACTAAGTACTTCCAAAACTTTGTCTTCTTGGCAATTAGCGTTGATTTAACCGAGACAGTTGAATTTGAATGCTTCTTTTTGCCCGTGCCAGCCCTGCTGTTGCTGACAACACTCGGTAATACACAGCTTGTGCTTGAGGTGCTCTTGTTACCACAGTTTGTATTGCTTCGCAACGATAGTGGAGTGTGGTGTTCCAAATGACGATATTCCAGTTGCGGATGCTCCCAATACTGCTGCTTCCCCGTCTCTGGGTGAGTATGCCGGTGATGATGCTGATTATCTTTCCTGCTTCCGTGGTGATTCAAGTCATGGGCTATATGACTATTGGAGTGGCAGTTTTTGTTTTTCAAATTAATACTCTTGCAACCATGTGGTGTGTTACTACAATTGAATAGTTTCTGCAGTGCGGTTGCCGCAGGTGAGCAATATGTCGCCGCGACTGATGATGAATACCGGTCTGCGGTGTCCGAGCAACTTCCGGAAATCATTTCGCTGGAATGATGACGGAAACATTTCAATTTATGTAAGCTCCTTGAGAGTGAACTTTTAGGATAGCTGTAAATCTCATCCGAACTAAATTGTGGATATTCACAGCCATGGGGGCGACCAATTTCCTGAAAAGAGATTTAAGTTAGTTGAAAAAAGGAAGGCTCTAAGGAAACATTATTATTTGCATTTTATAATGTTAAATCTTCTTTTTACCTAGTATATTCCTCGTCGGAGAACAATTAAAGTTTTAAAATTCAAATGAACATGTATAAACAGTTATTTTCAAACTTTACATTAGAAAACTGGAAAATATTACTGATTTTGTTGAAGTTTTACCGGGAGCTATATTAGAAGACTTCTAAGGTACTGTTGCTGGCGCATTATATAAATATAATTGTATTGTCAATGCATATGACAATGGTATCTTCTCGATAGGTTTCTGGCCGTATGTGCTGGTGGATTGAAGGTTAACGTGGACAAATCGGAGGTTATAGTCATTTCCAGAACGCCTGTTTAGTGCAATCTACATGTTACTGGAGTCCCACTGAAGCACATGAAGAAGTTTTAGTATGTCGGGGTCTTTTTTTACGAGTGATGGGATGAGTAAATCTGAGCTTTCCTGTAGGATTGGTCAAGCCGGGTCAATTTTGAAACAGCTTTGTAGATCTGTAATCAGGAAAGCCGAGATTGGTGTCAACGCCAAGTAAGCGGCTTTCAGCTCAGTATTTATTTCAACTCTCATGCATTTTGGCTAATGACCGAAAGAATAAGATCGCGAATTCAAGCTGCTGAGATGAGATTTTTGTGCTGTTTTGGTAATTACTTGTCGGGATAGGGTGAGAATCATAGCAGTGCGAGAGGAACTCAACATTGAGGAGCTGCTTCTGCGAACAGAGAGGTCTATGCTTCGTTTATTTGGTCACGTGGCACGAATGTCCCTTTCATCACGACTTTCGAGGCGCGCGTTGAATGTGATTCCAGCAGTTAAGCGACCGCTTGGCAGACCCAGGACAAGATGTTTGGACCAAGTGCAAAAACTTGCTTGGTTAAGTTAAATTCGTTTCATTCACATTCTTCATTCGCTTCATTCGCACAGTAAGACTTCTCTATAGTGAACAGTCGAGAGACCATGGTGATTGTTGGTAGTACAGTAAGTCTTCTCTATACTGAACAGTTCGTTACAAAGGGCTAATTTTCCAAATAATATATGGAAATTGACAAATAATATTCTTTCTTATATTTATTGTTTCAATGTGAGCTTTAGAATAAAAATGTGTCAAATTATTATGGCGCGACCATGGCTAATGATCCGTAACGAAGGGTGTCCTTTAGAGGAGTTAGTAACGTTTATGCCATTTCGAATAATATCCATCACTTTACACAAATAATTGTATATGTTAAAAGTTAGCATACAAAGCCTCCTGAAAGCTTCTTGTGTTTGCTGCAGTTTGTAAAGAAAAGTTAGCATATTGTTCCCATTCCTAAGGGAGTAATAGCATGCACAGCACAAGGTGTGCCCCTTCACCTCGGACTGTAGGCTGCTATACATATAATTTTCGGCTGGTCACCAGTATTATAAATTAGAACGTGTTTATGGAGCTCTCTCTCGCACATATTTGGATGAAACTTAATAATCACTATAGTCTTGATAGTCGTTATCGGCAACAAATACTCTAAATCAATACAAAATTAAGGAAGTACACATGTTTATATATATGGCGAAGAAAGAGAAAGCACCGATGAAAACATATCACTGTTGGGGTACCCACCAAAAATAATAGAACTACAATGGCTTCTTAGCGTACATTGAGTGCGAATTCCATTTGAATTAATTTTAAGTAGCAGAATTTTGTCTAAATGTACTCTACTTAAATATATTGCGGTATATACCGGTAATTTTGTACCCGAGTAATAGCCGAAAATGAGAGTACCAGGGTACCTCTCTCTAATTACCAGTCAATCTTTATACAAACAAATAAAATGAAGAAGACTGGAAAACAGAAATGCATGCATAAAAATATAACTTACTCCATATGTATTGTAGCTAGTATTTAGAACATAAATGGCATTTTTGTTGTTATTCTGGAACACCATGTCGTCCATGTTATCTGTAATTGAAACAAAGCAAAATGTTTGAATATTAAGGATAAGGGGTTAGGTACTTTCTATATTCATTCATTCATTTGTTCATGGTGAGATTAAAACATCATTATCTTCGATAACAGGAGCAGCTTGCGACCATTGAAACGTGTAAAACCAAAACAATAAAAACAAATTTATTTCAATTAAATCTCGGGACATGCTTGCTCTAGGGCTCACACAATGGGCCTGGTCTTGTTTACATAAAATTATTAAAATTGAAACGCGAGTATTCGAATAAAGCAGCACCGCAATCTTGCTCTTGTTTTCGTTAGTTTGTGGTCTCATGTTCTTTTTAATTAATTACTTGGCGCTCTCATGCCTTTCTCCTTGCGCAAACAGATCCAAATATAACTGAACTGACTAGGCAATGTGATTCTAATCTTTATTTTATTCGATAATAATAAAATGTAATATAAAAAATAACATGTGTATAGGGTAGGGACGTAATTAGGGATATAAAAGAGCTGCTAGACGAGTGCGTCTAAATATTTTGAAAAAGTATTCGTGTAGTAGTATAAGATACTAACTAACCTTTCTTATTCATAAACATGTAGAGTTTCATACTCTTACTGAATTTTAAGGAAAAACAATTGAAAACATGGGCTTTTACAAGCATTACAAACATTCACTATGCACTTAAGGCACTTCCTTATATCAACCGTTTCCATTGTTCATGTCACTGCGAGTACTCTAATAACCCACGTAGTACCAGTGCATAGACAGCAAAAGAAACGAAACAACCATCATCAAAGACAGGGCAAAGCAAAACTTAACCCCTACGTACACGAGGTTGTCGCTCCTTTAAGCTATGAGTCATAACCCTGTCTGGTTGATGGAATACCTAAAAATATATACAATGAAGAAATGATGAGGGAGGACGGCAACAAGTGCTAGTGAAAGAGAGCATTGAGAGTGTTTCTACTTTCCTTTAACTTTGACAGCGGATTCATTCACTTGCGTGTGAAAAACCATGAGAACTCAAACACTTTCATATACATATAACCTGAAGTATATGACGAACTTTTAGTATAATCCTTTCGACCTTTTTTTAAGAAAAGGAAAGCAGCGTGGAAAATTTATATACAAAACAACAACAAACGCTAACAATTTCACCCTGTCATAGTCGCAGAGCATCATAGCGTTAGGCTTTTCACTCCTACTCGCATATACATAAGTGTAAATTATCTTAAGGGAATCTGTGGACACTTCAAAGAAAAATGCAAGAAATAACAAATGAAGAAAGAAATGTGGAAATGTGAAGAAGTCCGCCTTAATTTGTTTTCTTTGTTTATCCCTCTTTTTCTGCTCAGCTGTTTATCATTTCCTCCAAAGTGCAGTACAAAAAAATGTTGACTTGATCTAGGAATCTTTGAAAATATGAACTTTTGAAAATAACACTGAATAAACGTGAAATAGTCTAGATATAAGAGTTATATCAGTTGCACAACCCGTGACTCGCTACAATATTCAGCACATTAAAAATACAAAAGTACTCGCACTGAGGTCTGTAGCAGAAGAAGGTACGAAACATAAAAAAAAATAACATTTACTTGAACTTACCCAGGGAGTTGTTGATGAATTTTGTTTCTAATGTGTTGCGATTTGCTTCTCGACTGAAAAGTAGTTCGCCGTGTCGGTTATTCTTTGCTAAACGCTTTCTCCTATATAGATCTGAGCTACACCAGCCCGATATCCATAAGGATTGTAGACCTGCAAAATGAAACCAATATCCATTAAGAAGTTTATTGCAATTAATTGATAAACAATTTGATTTCATACATTTGCTTTAGTATTTTGGGTGATGTTAAGTACTCATGTTTTATAATTATATTTTTTTTACATTAATATTTTTTTACTTTAGTTGAACCTTTTTGTGTCCCAAAATCTCCCTCTCTCCCATCCCGTAGAAAAAATCTAATAAAAACAACTATAAATTCTCAGTGGTTTATCTTTATCACTATGCTCCTGCATTCCTTGTTTGTAATTTAAAAAAAACCCAGCATTCTACACCCATTTCACTAACATCCATTCATCAACTCCCTTTTCAAAATGAACAATTTTTGTGTGCTAAACATCTATGTAATAGGGTTATGCGTTATTTTTATTTTCTTTTATGCGCTTAAATTAGCAGCGCTTTACGGGAGGGGTGAGAACAGGGAAGCTGTTCGTTTTTATGTACCCGGATACATCACCGCGTACTTACACCTGTATGTTCATACATACATAGGTCATTAGAACATTTTCATTAGTAAATTTATGGACGGTTTGATATGAAATTGTTATTATGACCGTACTTGTATGTTAATTGGAAGCCTTACATCAGGATTTTTTTTGCTATTATTGATAATAACGAAATCTATATGCCATGGATTTCACACACTTGGTTTGACTTGCTAATTACCCGACCCGACTGCGTTGAATTTTTAGTACGTTACTTCTGTCGTACTTAACTAAGGGCACTGATTTACACGATGTTGTTGCAAGTTCGTTGTTTTGTTAGAAGTATACAATCAACATTATCTTCAAATTATTTCAACACACCCTTCGTTTAAAAGTTTACAGGTGCAACATGCCAGTAATTTAATTAAGCTTATAACAGAACATGGCTTACACTACATATGCAATCAAATCATAAATACATACTATGTATATATGTAAGGACAAACTTCTATCTCATATCCCATTCAGGATTTCACTCATCTTTTGGGCATTTAAGTGTAAAAATAATAAAAAATCCACACGACCGATATTCATAAATTATCACCCATAAAAGAAGACCATACACAATTGGTAAATTGCAGGCTTTGTAAAAATGTCCCAGCATGGGTAACAAATTCAAGGGATGTGTTCCTTTTCGACATATATATATGTACACTATATCTTCATTGATAGATTTCCGAACCGGGTGAACAGAATAATTTTATTTTGGGACCGTAATCAAAAACAACAACAGTTGGAGCAGCTGCGTATGACCCAGGAGAAACATAATTTATTTACGTCTTCGGCAGCTTATTGCTAAGAATCTTTCAGTCGGTAAGGGACCTTATATAGACTTCTACGTTTTAGATATATATGATCTGTTTTAATATTTAATGTTTAGTTTCCATTTTGTTTTTCCTCCTGTTATAAAAACAATGGATGATTTCTTAAGCGCTTGGTTTTTATTTATCAGAACAATCACGAAATATTGCAAAAGTACATTCAATTTTTCCATTCTATTTGAGTTGGTACATCAATGCTTGCCACTTACTTTTTAAACATTACTTCTTGTGAAGGACACAACAGGATCATTGCCTTCTTGTAAATGATCATATACTTCTTTGTAAAGGATACTCTTTGCAACAATGCCCAGCAAACGTTTCATGACACTTCTAGAGCAGGCTGTGCATAGCCGGCAGATGAATATTGAACAGATAAATTTCAACAACAGACTTATGCACGTATGTGACTCGAATACCTAATCCTTGAAAATTACAACGGGACACAATTGTTATAATAATTCGTAAATGAAAACATCAACAGATTAGTTCTTTAATAATCCATAAAAAAGTAATCAACACTAATTCCCGTTTCACCTAAAACTTAAGTTCAGCCAAGTTTAAATGTTTGGTTTAACTCGTGGGGTTTCTCTAGTGAAATCTGAAATTCGTTCGAACAAAAAATTGCTATCCTTCCATTTGGTGCGTGTATTTGATGTCTAAAATGCCATGTGTGCAGTCCTTTGGAACTTTTGTAGTGCGTTTGTAGAGCAAGACTCTGGCGACATACTCGTTTAACTTAAACTACAAATTGAACTCAGTTCATGGCTTAAAAGAACCTGTGAAACCGTTGAAGAAGTTTATACCGCGACTCACTTAGGTCCATCAGTCACCATACGGTCAAACTCTGCTGGGTCCCAGGCCTCAGCACAATAGCAGCGAACGAGAGAGCTGACGAATTGGTCAGACAAGGGTCTGTACCAATTAGCCAGTCAGTGCACTATACAGGATTATAAACGGTACAATACGGAAAGAAGCCAATCCGCCTTTGCTTGCAAAAAATGACTGTCACACCTTAACTCGATCTGTGTGCCTCGTCGGAACAATGCTCCGGAAATGTAATGCGGAATCCAGCCATATCTGCCGGAGTTGCGGGACGCAACTGCCACTGCCCAGTTCTCCAGAATTGGCTCCTAACTTCGCTGAGCCAATGATTCTACACAGAGCCTGCGGACTTAGCGAATGCAGATATATCGGATCGTCTAAGATTCGTAAAGAGCACGGGGTGGTTTAAGTCATCACGTGACACAGGATAGGTTAATAGAATAGGTAAATCACAAATGATGGAAATCACGTCCTAAGGCCTCTGAGTGGAAGTGATGTTCAATCATCACACTCCCCTAAACCTAACCATACCAAAAGTGGAGTTTAAACTTGCACTGTGAAACTAGGCATACGTCGTATTAAGCATTTGAAACTCTGAAAAGTTTTCAATTCTGAAGACTAACACTGAAAAATATTGCTAAATAGTTATTGGAGTCAATATTATATACCCTTAATTGTAAACACATCACATGAATCATACAAAAAATCCATCAATTATTAAAAAAAAAAATGTGAACAAATATTATTACCAAACATATTATGTATGTACATTTTTAGATAATTGCTCAAAGAGAGCACGAAAAAGCTAATTCCGAAATGAACCAAAGCTCGCCTATAAATCAGAACAGATAGACGTTCCATCGTTCAGTATACTCGCAGAGCTTGCTTAGTAAGAATCTGTTAATTTAAAGCATTCGTCCGCGCTGTATTATTACTATGTATATTATTGAATCATTTCTGCTTGTAACAGTTATATCGTACTTATTGTACAAATGGGCAACGGCGAGTTTCCGGACGTTTACCGAACGCAATGTAAAACATGATAAACCGGTATTTCTGGTGGGCAACACACTGTCGTTGTTCATGGGAAAAGAGTCAATCCATAAAATTATGATAAGATATAACGATAAATTTAAGTCAGAGTAAGTATTGTTAAAATAAATATGTGTGGTAGGTACGTTAAACATGTATCGCAGTGCGGAGATATTGCGTTCTGATCATTCTCAAATTGAGTCGATAGAAATTATTACAATTGCGCTCTAGGTATTCGCTCATTTAAGGCGATAATATGTATATGGATTTGTTTACAAACAAAATGTTCCCCTTTTGTACTACTATTTGTGCAAGTAATTCATTTTTTAGGGATTTTATTTATATTACAAAAAGAAATTGTATTTCAGAACATGGGTGTTCTGAAGTTCAAACAAAATTAAGCTGGCGTATGCTGACAAAACATTCTCGTTAGCTTCACAAAACGCATACATTTGTTAAATTTTCTTTTCTGTTTTAATACTTAAAAAGTAATCTTCGATTATGTACATACATATGTACATATTATATTTTGTATATTATTGCATAATAATATATCACTGCATGTGCTCTATAGCTGGTAGAGGAACCTAGCATAGCTTCTACAGCAATTACACTCTCACGAGTGGAGATTTTAGTCTTTGAGCATTGTGGCACAAAAGTGGATATTGTTTGTCCCACCGAGAATCCAACCAAGGCATCATAGGTTTAGGTGCGTTTGCTTTTTTAGGCACAAGTTTTTAAATTAATTTTTCCGCTTGAACACCAAGAAATAATGCAATGAAATAACATCTATTTGCAACATCCGTAGGAGTCACTTAATACATAAACGATATATTTTCAGAAAAGTGTACGGATTTTACAACATTCGTGATCCGATCTTTGTAATAAGAGATCCCGAGCTGATAAAAAAAATCGCTATAAAAGACTTCGATAAGTTTGCTAACCATCGTGCTAGTGTTTCATCCAAACATGACGAATTGGTCGCTAATATGCTAACAATGTTACATGATCAAAAGTGGAAAGATATGCGAACCACTCTTACTCCAGTGTTCACCGGTAGTAAAATGCGTCAGATATTTCAATTAATCCAAGAATGCGGTTCGGAGGCTGTAAAATATTTACGAGAAGATGCTAGTGATGAAGGCAAAGAAATCGACCTTAAGGACTTTTTTAGTCGCTACACAGTGGATGTAATTGCTTCTGCTGCTTTTGGCCTAAAAGTGAACTCATATAAAAACAAGACAAATGAATTTTATGTTCTCGGCAGAAAAATATTGAAATTTGAAGGTTTTGCTATAATCAAGTTCATAATAATGTCAATTCTTCCACAGATAAGTAAGGTAAGCAATCTGGAATTCGAAATCGAAAAGTTTTGAATACATTACGTTTTGTTCAAGGTCTTAAGGCTAAAGGTTTTTAATCAAAAGTCATTAAATTATCTGAAGGGCTTGGTGGTTCAAGCAATATCATATCGTAAGCAGAATAAAATAATTCGCCAAGACATGATTCAACTTTTACTAGAAGCACAGAATCATGAACCAGGAGCCATTGGAGCAGCTGAAAAGGAAGGTAGACAAGAGCAAGGACACAAGCCAAATTGGAGTGATAATGAAATCATTGCCCAGTGCTTGCTGTTCTTCTTTGCTGGATTTGAAACCGTCTCCAATATGCTGTGCACCACAGCCTATGAGCTGACAAAAAATCCAGAAATTCAAGAAAGACTTTTCGAAGAAGTTTCTTCGATGAATAAAGAGCTAAATGGTTCCCCCATAACATATGATGATTTGAAAAATATGAAGTACCTGGATATGGTTGTTTCAGAGTCTCTGCGAAAATGGCCACCAGCCATCCTTACTGACCGTGTGTGCTCCGCAGAATATTCATTGACGGATTCAGAAGGGAATTGCGTTGTAAAGCTGAAACCGGGGGACAATATATGGTTTTCAATCATTGGTAGCCACTACGACGAGAACAGCTTCCGAGAACCATTTTTATTCAATCCTGAACGATTCAATGAACAAAACAAAGAAACGATCAATCCCTTGTCATATATCCCTTTCGGTGTTGGGCCGAGAAATTGTATCGGTAAGATAATGAAATCCAGATAAAAATTATTACAAATCATTAATAATTTTACTTCAAAGCAAATAGATTCGGTCTGATGGAAGGTAAGGCCATGTTGTACAACCTCCTCCTGAATTTTCAAATTACATCATGCCCGAGAACAAAGGATGATTTGATGGAAGAAATAAAGGGGTTCGCAATAAAACCAGAAAATCTTTTTTGGTTCAAATTGACTCCACGAAGACGGGTGTAGAAAACCCTCATTACATATTTTGTATCATATCATACGAAATTATTAAATTATATATAACTGACTTCACTATTGAAATGCTCCAATGTAATACATGTTTTAAATGTATACGTTCGGGATCTAGGTTAATTTCGGTTGAGATGAAAGACACATAGGCCAGAGTAGGCCGAAAACTAGTTGGGGCATTTGATAAAGCGGTAGAGATGACTAATATTTATGCTACTAAGTTCAGTCAGGTTGTTAAATTAAAAGACGTTTAAATGGCTTTTTCTGTGGGAGGAGAGAGCCGTGCAGTTGCTTCTTCCTTCTCTTCGTCTCTGTGGCTTCATTGTAGGGGAGGCCTAATCTCGAATCGTTTGGTGCAATGGCAAAATGCCGGATTATGGCGCTTAAAATGGCTCTTGGATAGGGAGTAGGCCATAACTGTTTTGGAAGCTCCAGTAGATTATTTACAGTGGCTATAGGCTTGGAACTACAACAATTCACAGTTCTCTGGAATGTCAGTGCTCCGGCACCCACATTAGTTGTATGCTTCGAGTTCAAAGTTAATGCACTCAGAGACTTGATCGCTGACTGCCATAAAAGATTACGATATTTATGCTTGATATTATAATTAAATATAAAAATATAATGATATGGGCGGTGCTACGGCCAGTAGACGGCCACGAACCAGCTTCTACAGCAACCAGCTTCTACGACAGTTATTAATCTTTGATATAATCGTTCAACAATCGTCAACATTTTAAACCGACAACCTCAATATTCCTCGCTGAGCGCTTGTCATTTGAAATGGATTTGTTTTCGATATCTGAGTACAGGATACGGGTATGATCGTTTTTACAAACAGAAATAAGTGCAACATTGTCAGCAATCGAATACTTGCTAACTGCGTATGACCCAACCCAACTGACAGCACATATCTTAAAATAGATAAACTTAGCATCCTTGAGCACAGATGTCAATCAGGTGAACCACCAATTTCATCAGATTTCCAGTGAGTCGTGTGTGGTTGGGTTGTCCACCATTGACTTAGCACATAGCTTGCTTGTCAGCTAAAACACCAGACGCAGATCTCGCGGCATCAGGCAAGACCATCGATGTAACGAAACGGCTCACACAATTAACCACTTAAAAGAAGGCGTAGGGATGATTAGCTCCATGGCGGAGGACACCTCATCTGATCAACAGGAGAATAATTTCTTCAAATGATTAGCATTGTCAGTGACTTGAGTACGGCTGTGAACATTATTTACAGTACCGGGAATAGAACCTAGACACACGTAGGTTAAAGTGTACAAGCCCACAACACCCCGGCCAAGGCTTCCTGTATCATTATAGTCTCTGCCTGAAAGACGCTACAGTAATTTAGTAGTTGGAATGACAGTCGACTGTCCAGCGCCTTCAGTTCTGACTGATCATGAAGTCGGTGTCATCGGGTATCGATCTATATCTGCCAAGAATAGTAGAGTGTTCGAAACGGAGTACTTTCCGTCCCTGGCGGTGACGTACTGAAGTATGATTTCTATTACTTTGCGCAGAATATATTTCTATGAAAGTTCACGCGATACGTCTCCGTTGAGAGACAACTCTTTCGTGGACTTAGATGTAGTGCGTAGAATATGGTAGGGTAGGGAAGGGGGCTACTAGAAAATTAACTGACACATTTATACCATGTTGGTCCATTGTAATACCCACAGTCAGACTACCATCAACGATCGACCACTCAGTGATATTGCCATTAATTTACGCAAAACGGCAAATGGTGACTTTACCAGATTTGAAAACCACATAAAAGCATATTAACTTTGATTTCACTGGGATTCGAACCGGGGACCCCACAAACCAAGGGCAGGCACTTAACCAACTGCGCCATCCAGTCTTATAATAATAAGTGCGTAGGAGATATCATCCGTAACACCAAATTTGCGTGCGACACTGGAGGAAGCTATCCAGAGACTATCCCAGGTCTACCCCGGACTGTAGCGGGAAACAAAAAAAAGAAGCATCTATCACATCGTATAATGTACTCATAATGTGCGCTGTGTTGTAAAATTCCAAGAAATAAAATTAAATCAGATAGTCCGTTTATTTCGGTTATGCCGAAAACTTTTGTCCACCAGTGTATGTAAATTTTTAAGCAATTTTTTCAATTACAAGAAATAAGTTTAAAATTGAGCCATGTAAATATCCGCAACCCTTTCCATGTTTTAAACTATAAACTAAGATTTAAAAATGTATTGCGTCAAGACATATCAAAAATTCATGAATTTAAAAAAAGTAAATTATTGTTATCGAACCTAATCTGACTAGAAAATAAAAAAGCTAATTCCGAAATGAACCTCTGCTCACTTATAAATGGAAAGAGATACGCGATCCATTGTTCAGTATGCTCGCAGAGCTTCGTTAGTAAGAATCTGTTAATTTAAACCATTTGTCTGCTCTGTAGCAATACTATGTATACTATTGAATCATTTCTGCTTGTAACAGTCTTATCATATTTGTTATACAAATGGGCAACATCAAATTTTCGGACGTTCATACAACGCTGTGTAAAACATGATAAACCGGTATTTCTGGTGGGCAACACTCTACCGCTGTTCATGGGAAAAGAGTCACTCTACAAAATTATGATAAGATATAACGACAAATATAAGTCGGAGTAAGTATTGTTAAAATAAATATGTATTTAGCGCGTAAGGCATGTATTGTAGAGTATACGTATTTTATTGGTTTATTCAATATTTTGGAAACAAAATATAACTTATTTGGCTTTAAAGTTTTATAAAGATCGAGCCTAGAGGTCACAGGATTATATTATATTTATAAAATCCGTAAGAGTGCATATTTGATACATAATATTTTTAGAAAAGTGTACGGCTTTTACAATATTCGTGATCCGATTTTTGTAATAAGAGATCCCGAGCTGATAAAGAAAATCGCTATAAAAGACTTCGATAAGTTTGCCAATCATCGTCCTATTGTTTCAACGAAACATGATGTACTAGTGGCCAACATGTTATCAATGTTGCAGGATCAAAAGTGGAAAGATATGCGAACTACTCTTACTCCAGTGTTCACCGGTAGTAAAATGCGTCAGATATTTCAATTAATCCAAGAATGCGGTTCGGAGGCTGTAAAATATTTACGAGAAGATGCTAGTGATGAAGGCAAAGAAATCGACCTTAAGGACTTTTTTAGTCGCTACACAGTGGATGTAATTGCTTCTGCTGCTTTTGGCCTAAAAGTGAACTCATATAAAAACAAGACAAATGAATTTTATGTTCTCGGCAGAAAAATATTGAAATTTGAAGGTTTTGCTATAATCAAGTTCATAATAATGTCCATTCTTCCACAGATAAGTAAGGTAAGCAATCTGGAATTCGAAATCGAAAAGTTTTGAATACATTACGTTTTGTTCAAGGTCTTAAGGCTAAAGGTTTTTAATCAAAAGTCATTAAATTATCTGAAGGGCTTGGTGGTTCAAGCAATATCATATCGTAAGCAGAATAAAATAATTCGCCAAGACATGATTCAACTTTTACTAGAAGCACAGAATCATGAACCAGGAGCCATTGGAGCAGCTGAAAAGGAAGGTAGACAAGAGCAAGGACACAAGCCAAATTGGAGTGATAATGAAATCATTGCCCAGTGCTTGCTGTTCTTCTTTGCTGGATTTGAAACCGTCTCTAATATGCTGTGCACCACAGCCTATGAGCTGACAAAAAATCCAGAAATTCAAGAAAGACTTTTCGAAGAAGTTTCTTCGATGAATAAAGAGCTAAATGGTTCCCCCATAACATATGATGATTTGAAAAATATGAAGTACCTGGATATGGTTGTTTCAGAGTCTCTGCGAAAATGGCCACCAGCCATCCTTACTGACCGTGTGTGCTCCGCAGAATATTCATTGACGGATTCAGAAGGGAATTGCGTTGTAAAGCTGAAACCGGGGGACAATATATGGTTTTCAATCATTGGTAGCCACTACGACGAGAACAGCTTCCGAGAACCATTTTTATTCAATCCTGAACGATTCAATGAACAAAACAAAGAAACGATCAATCCCTTGTCATATATCCCTTTCGGTGTTGGGCCGAGAAATTGTATCGGTAAGATAATGAGATCCAGATAAAAATTATTACAAATCATTAATAATTTTACTTCAAAGCAAATAGATTCGGTCTGATGGAAGGTAAGGCCATGTTGTACAATCTCCTCCTGAATTTTCAAATTACATCATGCCCGAGAACAAAGGATGACTTGATGGAAGAAATAAAGGGGTTCACAATGCAAGAAAATCTTTTTTGGTTCAAATTGACTCCACGAAGACGGATGTAGAAAACCACCGCAAATGTGTTCATATTTTCATAAACATACGCTATAATAAAATCCTCCACTGTAATCCTGAACAGACGCGATCTGGACCTAATTAAATCATAAGTCAAATTTAATTTGACTCTTTTCAAATGTAGGAATAAAAATGAATATACAATGTCACTTTACTCATCTCAAGTTATTAGAAGAATCGAACACCTCCACACACTCCACATGTCATCGCGAGTAAAATGGACTAAATATTCACTTGAAAAGAACGAAGAAAAGCCGATATAAAGTTATTCGCTCAAGTTTGCCGATGATGCTAGCACTTGTGACAAAATGATTTAACTAAGCCCATCAGAGCCACTACATAAGTGCATGATTAAGGTCATTCACAATACAATTACATTTCTATGCGTACATATACGCACATACGATTCATAGAACTTGCGCCAGACTACATAGTAAATTTGAGAACAATAATCCCACATTTTATTCTTTCGCTTACTTGAAGCGCATGCATGCCAAAGATAACCAAAGAAATATTAACATCCTTATCCCAGATAAACTGAGATTCTACTGCCCTTTCAGACTCTAGATTCCCTTGGACTAGAAAACGTTTTGACACCGATTTCAGAGCCGACTATATATATTTTCATCTTAAAATTGAAAGATTTCTTCTTGAAAGCATTATTCGAACCTTGTCTTCAGAGGAACTTTTAAATTGCATTCTTATCGCAGCACAAAAAATGCTTCCATGGTCGCCTTCTCACCTTGGATCACCATAAGTACAAAATTGTGTAGATTATATTTGGAGATGATGTGTAGATTTGTGAAATGCTCCTACGCCCACGTTATGATTCAAATGGATTCACAGAAAATAAAGTTTTACGTTCGTATGAAAGCATGACCTATTCAGAGGATAGCAAATTGTGTATCGTTGCCCTTTTTATCTCTAGATATTTTACATTATTAAAACCAATTGAATATAACTACATAAATCTGTCTATTAGTCTAAATCTACTATTAGTGCACTGGAATGAATTGAGGAGATGCATATGCATAAACAGTAATGCCTCTCGTTTTTCAAACAAACCCATCAAAATCAAACTCACTGACCCAGATTTTGTTTGGTCCCTCAACTATTTCGTAATCGGCGGCAATAAGCAGTAGACATACATAAGCTTTCCACTTCCCTTTTCCACTGTGACGTTCGAACAGGAGTCATTTTGAGAATAGGGTGATATCATTAACAACAGATGGTTCCCAGTGACGACAGCATTTATGTATGTTCCGGCAGCATTTCCCAGCTTCAGTGTGGTGGGTTATAAAAAAAATCTATAGAACGCCGTCGTTTTTATTTCCAGAATTGTCTTGTCTGCTTGCGGCGAGAATATCGGTGGCGCCAAGAAGTCAGTTAAATATTGGACACAGTTCCCTCAAACACTGATAGGGATGGACGGAGAGATAAGAGGAAAAAATAGTATTGTGAACGTCTGTATAAATACAACCTACATATACAGTCCGAAAAGTAAATAGTATACAAAGAATCTCACAGACTATGATTTAATCAATTTTAAGACAGTTCACGTATGATTGGGTATGCCGGATAATTTTATAATACTTGTCATTTAGCTCATACATATAGAAATTAGTAGCGATTTCAGAAAATAATAATTACTGCATTGTGCCTAATATGTACGCATACAACATTTCACATGACGGTTAGAACAAAAAAATATATTTATCTAACCATATGACTATCCATATGACGAAATAAAAATGGGTAGAATAGAATAAAACAAAAATGTGGAAACAACATAATTCACGATATAATCATTAATAACAATTTAGGTGACATTTCTCCCTTGTAAATAACATTATTATCTGTACTAAAAAATGATTTGACATATATTTATCTTCACGCCAAAACTTTACAAATTGTTGTACAGAGATGTTATCACATGACGTAATCTATTTTGTACTAATACACGGATATAAGCTTTTTGTGAAAATTTTCGGTGTATGTACGTACTCGTACATCTAAATGTCTGTTGGTCAAAACAATATTAACGACATCCATTCTCGGAAAGAAGTTGCTGCGACAAATGTCTCGTAATTCATTTGTGTGTTGTTTTATCAGGAGTAACCGGCTTGGGGGCCATTTTTTCACTTTAATATCTTTAAAACCAAAACTACTATTCCTCTGAACTTTGGTTGTTTAGTAGATCAGCAAGAAGAAAACGTAAACGAGAAAAAAAAAATTTCTCCCTTTTCACAGTGCGAGTATACAGTTGGCTGTGCGGAATGCTGATGCTTGGCGGAAGTAAATTACGATGTCTTTTCTACTGCGGACGTAAAGTGTATTTAAAGAGAGAATTTTCCTTTTCATTTCTCAGATGTAAATAAGAAAAAGAAAAAAATCATAAGTTTACTAGTAGTAGTTGATGAGTCCCTTAGACACGATTTGTTTAAGGATAACTCAAATGAGTTCATAACTATATTGCGAAGTGTAGTTCTGGGAGTCATAAGACGACGATCATGTGTCGGCTTACGGTTTCACTCATAACATAAAAAAGTAGAGTTTATCGTAAGCTTAACATATATTCTGTTGAGATAACAAGGTATGTGCTTTATCTAAGTTGGCGTGGTCCCATTTTTCTACATGTGAGCATAGACCACGTAACGTCATGTTGGTTTATATTCAAATTATTAAAGGTTTCGGACAAGAAATTGTTTTATGCAAATTCTTATTGATTATCGTGCTTCCCTAAATTATACATGCCTTTAGAATTAAATAAGCAATTTCAATTTTTCCGCGAATATAAATAACGGAGATATTACTTTAATTACGAATGTACGTTGGATATAAGAACTATCATTTCTATCTTACATATTCAATGTCATGGAATGAGAATAATTCTCCTCAGTTCCGTAGCAGTAATCAGCAACAAGAATCACCTAAGTGTCGCATACCACAGAGTGTGCAATAAAACTCATATAAAGGGAAAACAATTTAATGGAAAATTCATTTTTCGCTGTGACAGTAAAGTGTATCCTAGTGCTCTGCTGAAGATGAAAGGAAAATAAATGCAGACTTAACAGATACCACCTTGGTGAGTGTGTGAGTGTAGGATATAAAAACATAGAATGTAGAACAAACACAGGTGCCGCACGTTCAACGAATCAAATATTAAAGAGCATAAACGGCTGATGGTGTCGCAGTAGCCTCATCAGGATGGTCGTCATTGTCATTCGTTTTTCAACTTTGCAATTTAGCGCTACGATGACAATGACTATGGAACAGCAAGAGTGTTATACACATAGACACCTACATTTGTATTTGATGGTTTATTGTTAACATTTTCAGGTCTGTACTTGAGATCCTTTTCAGAGTTGTCCCAGGAAAGCAGACAATCAGAACAATAGTGGTTCTATTCCCACATCTCGTATGCTGGAATAGGGATGTTATGTTGCGATGGAGGGCAATTGATATAGATGCGACAGACTTGAGTAAGGGCCTTCCCATATTACTACACAATCAAGGACATGACCGAGATAAGTGCAGACATAATCTCTGGGGTATTTGCACTCTTTTAATATCATTTGTAAAGAATAAACAAATTTAAACATTCGACCCGTTATATCCATTTCTTTGACTTAATCTACAACACGCACATTTCTAGTTTCTTCAGCCACCAGCGTGCTGTAGGTACGTACTATTCTGTTCCTTCAATGGGCCCTTTAAACTATATGCTGACTCCGGACTTCGGAGATGATGATTGAAGACGTTTTTCTTTACAACCACTCTCTCTGACCACAGTCATTGAGTCGTGGGAGGTGATCCCGTGGTGTCCGGAAACAAAGGCGGCACACAATTCCAAATAATGTACGATATTGTGCCAAGTATGTACCAGTATTGGTACTTGTACTGATGTCGCACAGCAGAAAGGGTTAATTTATAGAAAAGGTTAATTTATATTTTATAAAGAAGACAGATGAACAACAAAACACTTGATTCTAAGAATATTGTTTATTGTATTATAAAGAGGTATTCCATTAATTTGATGCATGTAAGTCTACAAAAGGGTTCAAGCAAACGAGCATACTAACATGAGTTGTAATTAAATAAATGCTTGGCTACTGTGTTCTTTTAATTAGTCTTTGAAGGGCAAGTACTTTCAAGTTCATGTATTTTCCCTGTATTCGAACTTGGAATTTCCCTAGGCCCTAAATCACAATTATTCAGTGAGAATTCCTAAAAAAATGCTTGAAGTATGAGTAATTAGCAAACTTTGATGAAAAATTGTGTCGGAATTTTCAACTCATCACTGTGAGCAAGATAATCAATTTAATTCAAATCAAAGTTTAATCTGTTGAGTATCAACTTCTATATGCAAAAATGTACATAAATATATAGTAATATTATTTTAATGTCCGTGCGTTATGTATGGACATCAATTTAAATGCTGCAGACAGATTAGTTCGTGTGTCCAATTCGGCTTTTTTTCTATTTCAAATCGTGGGTGTTGGTTTGCGTTTCATAGTTGATTCGTCATAAACTGCACCGTATTGTAGTTCATTGTGAATCAACTTAATAAATGTTGTATTATGTATATGTAAATGACATCGTTGCACGAGAGATGAAATGTGCGTTTCCGGATTTGGTTAACATGACGTACAACTGTGTGTCACTTTTGTGTAACTTTTAAGTGAGAATTAATCGTATTTAATTGATGGAATTACAGCAGATGGAATGAATTTAAAAGTGGATGTAAGTATATGAATAATATTACGTCGATCGATATCTTCTTTATAAACGGTTGTGCGGATCTCCTTATAGTCGGTCGGTGTCTGTCTTGCATAAGATAATGCCAACATTTAAGCGATCCTCTCATTGCTGTGCTCGATAATGCACAATGCCGATGTGACACCTAAAACCTTTTAAGTTATTTAGATATTTATTTACATATAGATCCGTCAATTTTATTATTACGTGTGGGAAACGGAAATCTATTATTTGTCCTACATATATGCAACTATTTACAAAAGTCTAGGAGCAAGACATTGCACAAATAACCATTTGAAAGCACTTGAACAAGGCTGGACGCAAGAAGAAGCTCGATAGAGAAGAAGCAACATCGACCCATATTTAAATTGGATTGTGACTGGTGACAAAAAATGAATCACACAAGACAACGTCAAGTGTAAACGATCGCGGTCGAATAGCAGTGAGTCATCACATCAATAGATGTTCGATAGAAGCTCCAGGAGCTTGGTTGGGAGGTTCTTTACACACACGTTATAGTCATCCAATGATTACTAATTGTTCCTGTCCATGGCGAATGATTTTGCTGTACAAAAGTTCGCCGCAAGAGAGCCTTGTGAATTAAAAAATACCTCAATTTTTCGGCAATAGGGACGAGGGTCAATGCCGAGAGATGGATAACGGCATTGACAGGAAATAATCAACAAAAGGCGCATATTTGACCTAAAGTGGACCAATTTTACTGTACTTGCGGTAAACAAAGCTGTGCAAAAATAATGAATATATTTTTGTTACACCTTAACACATTTGTCTATTTTATTATTTATTTGCGTTTGTTTATTCCTAAGTTTTATTACATATAATCAAACAAATCAACCAGGCTAATCCAAAGGAGGTTTATATCATTGCTTTTCTGCGAATGGTTTTGTTCAAAAATAGTTGTTGCAAAGTAATTGTATTTGAAGGGATATGAAAATAATTTTTAATTTTTTGGAAAAGAAATACAACGTAATGAATGTAAAATTTATTTTTCATTTGTATATTTTAAAATTTTATTTTCTTAATAGAAGAACCAAAACGTAGATTATTTATTGATATTTATAGAATTCGAATGTGTACATATTTACAATTCTTAGAGTAAACACAATCTAAGTCTGTGCAGAATAATTTGATGGACCATTATTTCGTTTTTAACACCATTACTAATATCGGAGACTGTTTAGTAGAATAGACGAATTTCAAGAGACCCTAATAAATTGGGTAAGGATTTCGTTGTCAGATGTAGAGGAACCCTGAAACTGTTGAACCACAAAATTAACGTTGCTCATCTATGTCTAATTAAGGACTTAATTTACCGCGTATTCAAGACTCTCTATAAAAGTAATGAGAATGCGCCTCTACCATTTCATTGTTTCCCAGGGATTTTCTTTCGGCATGAGCCCACTCTCCAAACGAAACAAACCCGAAAAATGGCTATACACCAACATTCTACTGATTACATTCTTCGCTCTGCGAAATGAAATTACCATTTTTAGGTACGAGTATTAGACTTAATTTCGCGTATGTCTCCGCAGGAACCTCCGCCCTTACTTTCACCGTGATTTCGGATTTAAGATTTGAAACAATAACAGTTAAAGGCATAGAGTGAAGGAAAGGAATGTTACATACTCTGTTTCTTACTTTTAAGTAAATCCGACAACGTTTTGAAGCCGTTATCTGACGATGTGTTTGAAGAAATCTGCTTTCGTCGCTCTTATCTGACAAGAGAGCTCCCGATTTGCCCTTTTACTCTCCCCCGAATGTATCACGCACAAGATATACACAAAGGAAAAGAAGATTATCCCTATAGGCGTTCAGTTAGCGAGCATGTGGAAGAAGTAATAATTAAATAGTAAGGCACATAGCCAAGGTAATGCGACAGCGGTTGACACGAGTTGAACGGGCTACAGCATTTAGTTGTTAATTCTCGGTACACTCACATTATTTCGAAATTAAATAATCCCGAAGGAAAAACACAAGCTGTCAGTTGCAATAGCAATATTTTATCGGCTCATCAATATTTTCCGTTTGTTGTGATATACACACAGCAGTCGTGTCGTATTTTTCACTTTCAGGATCGTTGCTTTGGTTTTGCTGTAAATGGCATCCTCCTTATTTTTAATTTGGCACTAAGTTATCCACGTACGTAATGAGAATATATCTTTAGTAAATTTCTCGTTCGCGTTTTGGGACAGGAACCGAGGAATGTTCATTTAGTTTTTTCTCCCCTTTGCTTTTTAAGAAACCAGGGGCAATTCTTTCAAAATCTTTACTTTACACGCGAAATGCATGTGTATATGAAAATTCATACACACACTTTTTTTTGCAACACAGCCTCAACACAATGAGAGAAAAGCCTGGGCCATTGAGCATAGCATTCAGCTCATGCAATCGGATTATTGTTAACTGAGTACCAGAATATTAATAAACCGGGCACGATGAAAATTCGAGGTTCCATCCACGCGAAAGGATACCAGATGACTGAACCAAAATTGAAACTACATGGAGGAGAGCACTCCAAGATGTGTATCCTTGTGAAAGACCGTCCTCGGCACAAACGTAAGCCTTATTTTTTGTCTGGATACTCATAGAGATTTGACAGACGTGCGAAGGAGCATAAAGTGGGGCAAATTGTGCACGATGTTGAGAAAGGTTATTTTTTCGCAGGACATGCGCACTTCCTCTGAGGGGAAATTTTCGCAGTTCGAATTCGCTCTTTCGTCTAGAGGTACTGCTTTTGGTTCTTTGGACAACACAATATACTTTTTTTTTTTTTGATATTTTATTCCTTTGTTTTTTCCACTCTGTCGGTCACCTAGCCATAAACAAATTCAATTTCTACCGAAGAGAATGTTTGCAATGACACCTGCTAGGTCTGCTCTCCGGTTCTCACGCTTCCGTCATTGGCTTTGTGCTTCTGGTTCACTTAAAACCCCTCCTGAAACGGTCCCTCGAGTGGGGTTACTGCTTTTTCAACGGTACAAAATTGTAGAATTGTCTAGTGCCACCATGCGTATGCGTTACAAATTCTCTATATTGCGTATATATTAAGGACCGGAAAGTTTTGAATATTGAAAGAGGTCTACAACGTAAAAGTGCGATGCCCAGTTGGATTTTTTTTTTTTATGGTTGTATGTATGTATGTACAAAGTATTTGGCTGAGCGGAAAATCTTAAACGGAAAACGG
Organism: Eristalis tenax; assembly: GCA_905231855.2. Lineage (NCBI taxonomy): Eukaryota > Metazoa > Arthropoda > Insecta > Diptera > Syrphidae > Eristalis > Eristalis tenax. The sequence continues at coordinate 782,416 of HG993127.1, forward strand.
AGTGACTGTTTTACGGGGCCTAATTAAATTGAATTTATAAACGGCGGGACAGGGTTTTGAGCAGAGCAGATGAGTAGGACTGATTTGAGTGTAGTGATCCCTAATAACAGACGCAGTATGACCTTTAAAATAATTACGATGTCTTTAGATTTCACTGCTAGCTTTGACTAAACATATAATTGTTGGGGTGGCAATAAACAATGGTTATAATATAAATTACGCCATCAAGTTATTCCCGTTTTTGACTCATATTTGATGAAAAACGGTCTTTCAAATTTTGACCAGTTTTACAGTATCTGTACATGCATAACTATGTACAGAAACTGGTATAGTTTGTGAAGCATTTGCTTTATTTAAGAATGAAAGTACGTTGAGAAAGAGTAAGAGTTACGCACGTTGAAATCATATTACAGGTCATTACACATTACAGGTTCTCATCATCAATATCTTAACCTAGCATTAACATGAACAAACAAAATAACTTGTCAGACCACGCCCTATATTCCCCAAAGAGAAGGTAATTCTCAATCAATAATTTAATATCTCCTATAAACCAACCACCCAAGTACATAAATGAAGCACTTACCCACGAACATTGCAATACTCAATGTCTAAATTGTTATTTTCAATCAGCGAACGTGTAGCACTTATTAATTGAATCCACAAAGATATGCTAAAAAATATCATTCATTTAACATATAATAATAACATTCCTCCTATCTCACGAAATTTGCTGTCCCTCAAAGATAAAACTGATTCGGGTTATAAACAAAATTAATTGCTATGTTAGGCACGTATGGGAATCCAATTTGAAAATCAATCCAGACTCATGACCGCCTCTCCGTCTGTTAGACTTGGTGTGCTTATTTTGCGATGAACACTTATGAACACTTAAGGTGCATCGATTGTAATTTGAAACAATTTTGTTCATGAGCTACATACGTCCTTTCAAACAAAACTAAGGACATACTTCTGCCGGAAAAGTAATTTATGTCTCCCGTCTCCGGCAATTAATTAAGTCACCTCTGCACACATAGACAGAATGGAACGGTGCCATTTTCTTGAATATGCTGTCATCCGGTTACGATTACTCATTTCCTCTTCGGTAAACACTTGCTGCGTTTTTTCCATCCATTCAGTTCATGGTATAGCACTTGGGAGACACACACAAAAAGAAACGATCCCGAATCGGAAATGGAAATTCAATGATTCATTTTCACTTAATTATAGTGGAAGTGGAAACGACTGACTGCGTTTTTATTGTCAAGCATTAAAAGATAGCGCGACAACCAAGCTCCAAAGCCCAAACCAGATCATTTATCAAATGAATAGCTGCAGGTGAGCGTTCCAGTTTCGAGTCCGCCAAAAGGCTTGAGTGGCACTCGTAGGTGTACTTGTGGCTCAGTAATTTGTAAGATAAATTGCCTTGAGGTAGGTTATAACTCTTAACGATAAATGGGGGTTTCTTTGGGAGAGGATTACATTTGAAGGGCCTCTACCGGTCAAACAATGAAGGAAATGAACTTAATAAGATCATAAAAGGCAACATAATTGACTTGGAAGCGAAGTTAACACGATTGGGAGCTTAGAGGTGTGGTATGGTACTGTGGTGCCTATTTAACTGATGAAGCCTCACAGCTCCCTGAATCCCCTTTGGGTAACTGTTCTGCAATTGATGTATCATGTTTCCTCTAACTTGTCTTAAAGAGTACTTAGACGTAATAAATGTCATACATAAATCAAAAAGTTAACGTTTGAAATGGCGTTGCGTAAGGTTAATACAGAAATAACATTAATAGAAGTGGGCGAGTGGAGTTTGAATATGGAAGCTATGTGGCAACGGCAGTTTCAGAACGAATGTCCAAAATTTATTACACCCTTGTGCCGTACAAATAAATCCATGGTTTTCGACTTTGACCCAGTTAACAACGAAATAATTTTGACTAACCCTTGGAAACATTGATTCAGATATCCTTTGAAAATACAAATTACAAGAAAATTCTCCCAAGCTGGAGCAATGTGGGAGATTAAGATATGCTGTGTGTGTTTATCCTTTTTTAATATTTTAGTTTTATATTTAAAAAGATACAAGCCCATAGGGATATGTTGGAGGTAACGTAGTAATAAATCAGTTACTATGTAGACCGAAGATATATTAAACATTGTATTGGCTATCTTATTTATATTTGAGATGAACATATTGTGCATGTTTTTATTTCATTTCTTAAACATTTTCTTAAATTGTTAACAACATTTACACGTACAGACTTCTAAGCGACAAAAAGCAAAGAGATTTGAAAGAATTTAAAAAAAAAAATGTCTTATTCTAAATACCAATTCGTTACATTATTGTAAAAATACGGCTTCTAATGAAATTCGACTTACTTTACTTGTAAAAATAATAAAAATAATATAATATATAAAAATAAACACTCGTACAAATAATAATAATTTATTTTTGAATATATAATAAATTAAGCTTTATTTATCAAAAACACAAACGTCACAAAACACAGTGTACATCAGAGTTAGACCAATCTCGCTTTGTAGGCGGTTAACATTTGGAGGAGCACTCATGGGCGGCTTAAAATCAAATCCTGAAAAACAATTTTCTTTGACATTTTGAGTAGGGTTCACATAAATCATGTGTTATAAGAAATGCGGCGTTCGCGCGTTGAAATTTTACAAACCGTAATATTGCAAGCCCAAGCAAAACCTACACCTTGGTTAGTCGGGTCGCCGGTCCGAATCTCAGTGAAAGCAAAATTAATGCGCTTTTATCTGGTTTTCAAATTTGGTCAAGTCACTATTTGCCGTTCGGCGTAAATTAAAAGCACTATCACTGAGTGGTCGATCGTTGATAGACTGTGGGTATCACAATGGACCAACATGGTATAAGCGTGCCAGTGAATTAACTAGCAGCCCCCTTAGCTACCCCTACCTACACTTCCTACTCCCTATTTACTCGGACGTTTTGACAATTTTAAATTTATTTCTCAGTTCGCATTTTTGCCAAACTGATGACATTATAGCTAGAAATGCAGTATTAAAGAGATGACCAACTTCATCGGCCCCTCGACGATTTTGAGATACTTTTTGACAGTTAGTCATGAAATAATGTGAATGCCATTCTCTGATTGGTTGTCAAACATTTTAAGGGCCAAGAAAGGTAGAAGTTGGCTGTACAACTTATTTTTGCTATACACAGCTGTGTTTTATTTTTAAATTGATAAATAGTGAAGTAGGATTTTTCACGTAAAACCCGTACAACAAACTACTGCCTATCACTGCCAATAATATCAGCAGTGAAAAGTGATTGTCTATAAAAATTCGATTTCGAATTTTTTTCATATATTTTGACAGTGATTTCGATTTTTTCATTAATGAAAAAATAACATTATTTGTGTAAGTAATTAATTTTATTATATTTTATAATACATATATAGTCATTTTTGTATTTTTTTTTTAATATTGTATTTCAGAAAATATCGAAAATTGAGAGTGCCGCGTTCTGACACAACATTTTCGTAAGCTCGATAGAACGCGTACCAACGCTTGCGATTGCAACTCAAATATATAAGATCTAAGCCTCTAGGGTAAAAACAAAACGTGTTTTAAGTAAAATACACAAGTAAACTTTATTTTTTATGGGGGACTTTAAATTGGCAACATTGAGACTTCTCGCTTGTTTTGAGGTTAGTTTACTTTGGTGATTTATCACAAATAGGGGGCGCAGCTTTTATAAATTGTTAAAATTTTAAAAGTATGGTTCAGATTGGGAAATTCTGATTAAAGCGACACCATTACACCCAGGGAGACTAACTGTAAAGGCTTATGAGGCGGTATGTCTTCAAAAATGATGATGGTAAAAACGTTTCAATCAACAGTGAGGAATGTAGAGACAAAATTAACACTTGGACGCCGAAAGCCTACATTGGACGCGTCATTGCTGAAATACTGCCGGATGCATTGCAAAGAGTGCAGACGGCAACTTATATGAAAAACATTTTTCTGTGTTTTATTTCTATTAAAATTTTACCTCCTTCAAAGAAACACCCTTTAGGGAATTGCCACAGAATCATCCATTTTCAAAAATCGTACTCCGAAACGGAACTAGGTTACTACTAATTGCAATTAACATTGCCATTAATTAATGAATGTGTAAAATGCGGATAGCCAGTTTCGATCGCCGAATAATAAGATACGGCTCCAGCTCTTTCGAGTCACTGACATTTCTCAAATAGTCGACATAGTAGCCACTGTACCCCATCTACTCGTGCACTGTGATTGCTGAAGAAGCCAGCCCCAGGTCCACCCCGCCAAACATATTCTTATTATTAGTCGATGAATGAAATCCTTTTATGTTATATAAAGTAACAATTAGTGGTGCTTTGAAAATCCGTTCAGCACACCTTATATGTCTTATCTGAACTGTGAAAGAATTGCAGGTCCGCGCAACAAGCTGAATTACTTCATAAATGTAGTATTAGAATAAATTACATTCAATCTGAAAAAAGTAAAATATAGGGTATCTTGTAACTAAGTTCGACCAGGTGTATATCCTAGGTTCTAGATTCAACAATAATTACCTTATCTGTTTTCCTCACATATGAATAAACATATGTACATATAACACAGATAACGTAAATATCGGATAGATAGGTCCCTACCACAATTATTTGTATACCATTTCTGCTACTAGTTTGAAAGAAAAATTTCTCAGAGTTAACTGTCGACGATTTTCAGATCACACTTTCGTGAGAAATGGATTACTCACAAACTTGGATGAATTTAAGCTTCATGCGTCGTCTATTCCAAATAAAAGTCAACCCTTGCATTTAGAATTGTTATGGTTATTATTTTTTTTATCTTATCTCGCGATAAGATTACCAATCAGACCAGTCACCACTGATTATTTGGAGGCAACTTTCATTCGAGTTTTGTCTGCCTTCTGTGTTATAATTTTGCCCAACGTGAAGGCTGGGTTGATATTTTTTCGGTTCGGTCTTGTGATGTATCTTTTATTGGTAATAATTATTGGTCATATGGCTTTAATGACCTCTGGGGAAGAAGACGTCCTCTTGAACCCCTTGTGCTTCCCTGATGGATATACAAATAGTAATCCTGCGTTGAAGGTGTGCGACTGCGCTTCTGACAGTGTTCCCGATTTAGGGATAAGATCGTTACACATTGATTGTAGTTTTCACGATCTGAAATCGAACGACTTTAAAGGTGATGCCTTGCCGTTACACATAACATCTCTGGATTTATCGTGGAATAAGTTGGAGTTAATTTCACATTTTGAGAGTGATAGTCTGAAGATATTGAACGTCATGCACAATAACGTCTCTGCGGTGTTTGAGAATAACTTTCAAGAACTTACTATGCTGCGCGAGCTATATTTAGCGTGGAATGCTGTTCAAATGATTTCCGTAAATGCATTTGCTGGACTGCAATATTTGCAAGTATTGGACTTGTCTCATAACAACCTGAAACAACTTAATTTAAATGTGTTTAGCTCTTTAAGAACTTTGGAAACTCTCAGTCTTTCTTGGAACCGGCATCTGAACAACACAGATGGCATTCAAGAACTGGACTTCTACGCACAATTTGGAGTCCAACCAAAATTGAGTGCATTAAAACTCGAGAGTTGTGGGTTTTCAAATATCAATCTGCCACAATATGCCCCATTGGAGGCACTGAGCTTAAGAAATAACCAATTTCAAAGTATTCCAAATAAGTTGCCTAATGGACTCATTGAATTCGACATAAGTGGTAATCCTATTCCCAGTCTCTTGGAAAATCAAACTGCACCATTTACGGAATTAAAAGTACTTCTTGTGGAAGATATGCCAGTGCTGAGATCAGTCGAATACAATTCCCTAAATCACCTCTCGAAATTGAAGGCTCTAAGCTTTCAAAATAGCAGACGACTAGTCTCTTTCCACGAATTTGCTTTCGGAACGAACAGTTCAAATATGAGATTAGACGTTTTAAGTCTTCGGGGAACGGCAATGCGCACACTAAACCAAACCCTGCTGCCAATCTTTCAACAGCTAATGGAATTAGACCTCAATGGAATGCCGCTGAGATGCGATTGTGATTTGGTGTGGGTAAAGGAGTTGAAAATTGAAACGAATGGACGTTGCATAAGCCCATCAAGTCTGCGTGGAATGAAGCTGAAAAACGTTCGCACTAAGGATTTCTCTTGCGACCGTTGGCCTCGATGGGTGTATGGAGTGCTAATTCTGTTGCTGATAATCCTCTGTGCAGCTGGTATTTGCTTAATTGTGATGGGACTGCGACCACACCGTGGTGTCGCCATGCGAAGGAAAATTGGATCAAACAGTCCATACGCAAGGGTCACGATAGAGCCGAATAATCAGGAGCCTAGATATTTTTAGAGATGTCGCAAAGTGAAAGACTTTTTTTTTGTATATTTATTTGTATGTGAGTTAGCGTTGAAATATAATCATTGGTAATTTTATGTGTGTTATAAACATTTCTGCTTTTTTTCTGATAAGTTGGGTATTAAATATAATCTGTCTTAAATCAACAAACAAGACAAGAAAACAACATCAAAAGAAATAGTCATTGACATTCTCAAATGAACAATTGATGGCCGCTCCGTTTGATATTATTACATTTAATCTTTTAATCTCCTCAAATGTTCCATTGCTTGTTTGACAGTCGATTTCTATGAAATCTATGCAAAATTATAATTATTAAAACAACCAAATTTGAGAAAATATGGCAATAAAGAGAAATATAACTTTCTGGACACAATATTTGACACATACTTGTAGATGAACGTAATACATCGCTTGTCTAAATGTTAGAGTTAATAATAGAGTTTTCTCAAAATCCATTACATTTGATTAATTATTTGGACTGCGTTTGGAATAGCTACACAAATCAAAATCTTCAGCAATCAAAACGCAGCAATTATAGATATTTTATTGTACAAGACTGAAGGTGTAAGTACAAAAATTGAGTTTAAATGAAAGCAGTAAAAATGGATGTTCTAAAGTAAATGTGTATATTAAACTTCATAAAGTTAAATAGGGAGTACAGAACTAACACCTGTCACATCAAAAACACTAGACTCAGCACATAAATGCAGCCGAACCCATCGCCAGTAATAAGAAGTCATTCAAAGGGAAATTTAAGTGATTGCTTTTCATTTAATAAATTGAAAATGGTTAGTGAAAGCCACAGAAGAGGAGTTCCTCTTAATACACACTCTGAAGAGAAAACGTATACGAAATATAGACAACTGTGTTTTATTTTAGATTTCAACACACGCATCGATTTGCCTTTCAAACTGCGAATTTCATGTTGACGGGTGTTAGTAGTCAGCACCATCAACAAGCCCATGAAGTAATTTTGACAATCAATATTCCCCACGCCTTGCAACGAGATTCTGACAATCAGATTCATCCCATTACGTGTCGTTTTAGTGTGGTATTTATTTTTTTTTTTACTATTTTTCAGTGTTTAACCACGAAAAAACAGAAAAAATATCGTTCTTACGGCAAATCCATACCCCATTCCTGCCGTGTTGTAACTCACATGCATATCCCTACTTACGGCCTACACGCACGCCGCCTCAAAATGTAGCCCATCATGGTCACAATGAGCTCTTACACGTCCTATCCAACTCAAGTACAGCCGCACATTTCAACCAAGGAGATTACGATATATATGGGAAGGACTCAGGTGAAAGTGTGGACCTTAATGGCGATAGCATTAGGTATTTATCTCGCTTTATTTAATTTCATTTCCTAATACCAACCACAAGAAGGGAATTTCAATACAAATGTGTACATTCTCGTATATACACAGAGGGGTGCATACCCATCAGCATACACAAAAACAACTTTCTGCTTACCATCGGAATGTCACAGCTTAAAGAACTCCTCATACTATATCGGAACGGAGGAATACGGGGAATGGCTAATGGCTACAGATACTTAGTAAGCTGGAGCGAAGATAGGTAAGAGGAGAAGTTGTAAATGTGAATGGATTTTCTAGGGAGTTATTGGTAAGGTGGATTGTAAGTACGCGATTTCTCGGATGAAAACCTTTTCGCAAGTCGAGAGCAAATAGTAACACTAATTGTGAGACAGTAAGCAGGTGGATGCTTTGCCAGGAATTCTCTTCCACACGCACACTTACCTATTAACAAATACCTGTAGGTATAGAGATGTTTTCTGGAATTTGTATGAAAATTTGAGAAAGAAATTGAAATAACTCTTAGGAAACGTGCTAATATGCTGAAATTATTAAACAAATCAATATTATGTTCATATTCTGCTCTGGTAATTTAAGGTGCTTCCTTGCATTGCTAAGTTGGAGCTGGCTAAGAGCCTTAGTATTAATGAATGAAACTACAGAAAAAATCGAGGGATCAAAAAATGCCTTCCATTCTCGAATATTCTTCAGCAACAGTAGTTATTTCTTTCGAAATCAGCAGGGCATTCCAACGAGTATGTGATGATGCCCTCAAATGTCGTATTCAATACATAAGTAAACTCGACATTTATGAACAGAGACTCTTGCCAACCAAGTGCCCGCTTACTGTTATTGAATTACTTGTCATTCTTAGATGCTTCTTGCTAATGATCCGCGAAATCTTTACTTGACTTACTCCCTCAATTCTTAGCCTTAAAGAAACAGTTCCCGCGTGCTATTAAGTGCCACCCTACCATGCTAATTGAAGGCGATGGAAAGCGAAAAAATAGCATGTCAGTCCCTGAGACTAACAAAACGATTTTTTCCTCTGTTCCCATCTTCTTAAAAGTCAGTTAACTTTCATCCACTTGAATATAATTCAATCTATAAGATAATAATTAAGGGAAGAATAGGTCATCACAAGGACTATTGCTAATGGTCTTCCTTTATCCCAACGTTGCCCACCCCATTAACAATGGAACCTTCACCCCCAACACACATACTCTTATGATAAGTCACTATCTCATTTAAAGTTAACACAAACAAAGCAAACAAAATCTTCAGGGAAATCATTAAAATGGACATCAAAAAGGCTGAGAGCGCGTATGTTATTGTCGTCTCAATAATGTTTACAAGTGCTCGAATTTGATCTAATGCTGATGGGCCAGGGTTGCACAATTTTCATGGATTCCCACTGCTCATGGTTCATTGTCAAATTTGTCTATGTATCTATTTACCTGTGCATAATAAAAAAAATACCATCTATGGAGGACGCACTCAGTTTTTGGATATGGATATGGTACGTCGTCAGCCTTAGCGATGACAACGGCAGTAACAATGTGGGTGTGTATCCACTTAAGGTGGGTGAGATGGAATGCGTTATTGAAGTGCGGTACAAGGCAAGCACGACTCGGCTTGAATAGATATTGCCTTATAAGCAGAATTTCTATTGTGACCCGAACCTGAAATGTGCGTCCAATGTAACCTTAAATGGAAAGAGAAAGCTATCCGCCTATATTTTGGTACTTCAACTGTATCTGGTTTGTGGTAAGTATTTTTGCTGCCTGTACATCAAGAAAGAGAAAATCGCATAATCGCATTTTTTATTTATTTCTTTTTCGTGAGCATAGAATCGACATTGTCGCTTGTGCTATTGTCGTTTACCCGCTTATTTCTCGGCACTCCTTTGAAAGCAGATGAAGTAAAGGTTTGCAGGTTTGTCGGTTACCAATCCTTTTTATTTCCCTTGTTGTAGATGCTGGTAGGGATTTGAGAGATGATCAAATACATGAAGAAGCTCTATTATAATAATAGCTTTGCGAACACCTTCGTCCACCCGGAAATGTGAAGAAGGCCTTGGCCTTTCGAGAGAAAAGTTCTGCGTTCAATCTTTGTTTGCGTTGATGATTTTTGAAGATGAAGATTCAACCGTTAACTGTACAGGCTGTACAGCGACGTGAGACTACCCATGCGTCTACGGATTCAATGCCTAAGATGGCTAGACCCTGTAGAGCACATGGACAACAGCGGTCCAGACCGAAGAGTCTTCGACTCTGAACCAGTGGGATAGGATAACGCCATAGAGGACGCCCACGGAACCCAAGACTTGCACAAATGGAGAAGGACCTCAACCATTTGACGTGTGAAGTTGGTGGCAGCTGGCTAAAGGCGTTCTCGAAATGACCATAGCCTCCGATTTGTCCACGTTGACCTTCATCAGCAGCATCAGCACATACGGCCACAAACCTATCGAGTGCGTGCTGGAAGCTGGTCATCTACAAAAATAAGATGACTGATCCTCAACTCTCCCAATGTGAAGCATTCCTCGCCTCTGCTGCGTCACAACATCCAGTCCACATAAGCAAAGAAAAGGAGAGGTGACAAGACGCACCCTTGGCGAAGTCCAACGCCCACGGTGAAAGGTGTTGATTTAGCACATTTTGCCCGAACACAGCTGCTACAGTTTGTGTATAGAGACTGAATGGAAGAGGACCTTCAATCCCATACTCCTGTATAACACTCACATGGGCTTGGCATACTCCCTTGCTTGGCAGAATGGCCTTCTCAAGTGCCATTCTTACAGTGAAAAGCTGGTCGGTGACTTCTACCGGGACGTACTGTTCATACTCCATCCTGGGCTCAACCATAGCTCTAGTACGCGCTTGCAACACCTTAACGTAAACTTGGACCGGGTGACTTAAAAGAGATATGCCCCTGTAGTTAAAGCAATATCTTTTGTACCCCCTTCTTGAAAAGTGTGACAATCACCCCAGTGTGCCAATCGCCAGATGTCTCACCATGTTCCCATGCCACTTTAACGACACGAGAGACCCATAAAACTCTCTCTTTACCCATCGCCTTAAGCATTTCCGGCCGGATTTCATCCACACCGGCGGATTTGTGAACTTTTAGAGATTCAATCGCCAAAATGACTTCCTCCACCGTTGGACGTATTCTCCGCCCCACTCAGGACAACAGATCTGCCATCCTCAGTGCCATGTTCGAGATTGAGCAGCTCCATTTGCGTAAGATGTCCACCTCATTGGAAAGCAACACACCATCTTTGGATTTGACTCCTTCGATGATGTTGAATTTCCTTCCTCTGAGTCGGCGAATGGATTGCCAGAACACCTTTTTCGGAGATCTATTGTCGCTTTCCAACGTCTCTCCGAACTCCTTCCAAGGCTGCTCTTTAGCTGCTCGCACAGCCAAACGCGCCTCAGTGTGCCGGTCACGAGAAGCAGAGTCCCACAAGAGAATCCAGTGTCTGTAGTTCTGTTTGTATATTCCAGTTTTTATTGGGAAATTTTTATTTTGCCTTTAAGATTAATTTATTATGGATTCCATGCATTTGCATGCATACATATAAATAGCGCCCATTTAGGTTTAATTGTTTAAAAAATATTAAATTCGTCGTCGTTACCATACTTTTGTTGCCCCTTAATTTAATGTTTTTTTTTAAATACGCAGATGATACTCGTGGAATGGGGGACAAGGAGGTTTGGGATGTCTCACAAACATAGTATGTATTATTTGTAAAGATGAAGTCGTTGAAACGATATCACACATTTATTCTCAAGAAAAGTTTTGCAGTACAGACACAACCAATGAGAAACCTATTCACTTCTACTTTTAAGTACAAATTCCCAAGTAAATATTAACAATTATTCAATGTATTTCTGAACTTCGCTAATTCAACGGAGCACATACATACATAAATATATATAAGTGTCCCAAATATGGCACGCCCTTAAATTTTTTCATCATCAATTCAATTCACTTCCTTTTTTTAATAGTTAATAAAAATATTTTGTAATCAGCCTTCACAAAAGCATTAAACTTAACACACAATAAATAAATAAAAACCAATGAACTCATTCCAACATTTTTGAATAATATGCTGCTAATATGGACCTCCTCTATATATACACTTTACTATTGTTATTTATGCTGACCAAAATTCACAAATAAGATAATTTTGTTCGTTGCATCAACAATCTTCGTGTGCGCACATGGTGCTGACAACACATTGGCCCCATTTTTCCCTTGCCTCCAGAAGACAAATTAGAGCAATAAATGCATTTAGCATCTTCTTAGTAAGTTCTATCACGGCTTAGATCAGACAAATCGGCGGGAATGAAATCATTTTCACTTTATGATGACTATTTGTATGTTGGTTTTTCTTACTTTCGCTTTCTTTTTCCAAAAGTGAGTTCCTTATGGATTAATCAACAATGACAAAGAGAACAGTATTTAAATTTAAAAGTAATATCCACATTTTTTTATCTATTTTCTTCATTGTCTTTCCATGTCCATTTTTATAATTGATTTTTTGAGTGCCTTTTTATATAGTGACGATGTAATAAGTCATGTTTTTCGTGGTTTTCTTCATCGACTTGATTTTTTTAGGAACAGGAAAATTTCATGAGGAAATATATAAGAAGATAATCCAGCAGAAAAAGAGGGTTCTAAAATTTAAGCTTCAGTTTCACAAAAGTTCGCTTCTATCGAGGATGTCTCCGAAATTAATCTACAGCAACATGCATATTTGAAGAAGTGCAAAATTCTGATTTACGTAATTCATGGTCACGTGGATTCGGTTGCACAATTATAGGCTCATAAGTGATTGTGGTCATTGCATCAATTGGGCCATACATTCCTGTAGATGTAAAACCCTTAACTGCTATTTCCTCAATCTGAGCAATAATGCCAAAGAAAGAATACGAACATGATTATTTCTAGCTAGATCTATGGGTTCAGTGTTCCTCGTGGATATCCATCGTCATCCAATATGAACAATAACAGAAGATGAAGCAGGAGATTCGACCGTTGCCAGAAAATGCTTGACCCATTATGTAAACAAATTGGTTTGAATCCATCCTGAGGGGTGATTGGCATTAATTGATCCAGGTGATGCACCTTTTATAAGAAAATTGTAATAGCCTCTCTTCCTAGTAGTAAACATTAGTTGCACAAACGATCCTGCCGCGCGCATACATAAAATTCAAATGATTCCACCTGAAGTAAGTAATCCTATCTGCTTTCGACCTGCTTACAGGCTTTTGGCATTTTTGATGGGATAACGGAAATTACTCTTTTCATCAATATTTATACGTTGTTCGGAGAGAAGTGCTACGTTGTCATTTCTAAAAGGTCGGAGAAAATAGCCACGTTTTCCTTGGAAAATCCTTTTGCTTAAAATACATGTGTTCCTATGGGAGGTGACACATAGACCCCTCATAGCTCAACCCTACCTGCAGCTTCTTGGTTTCCAAATGTCTCAATGTGGCTTTAGGCACCTTAATTTGTTTTGATGTTAATGGCATGAAATGCTGCTTTCGTATCAACTTTGTTCCACGTCTGTCCTTTTTTGAGGTTGTGTAGCTCTAGAAGTCTTTCTTTCCTTCCAAAATTTAAAATAACTGCTTGTGTTAAGGTTCATGCATAATAGTCTGTTAAATATGGCCCACTGGGCCATAATACAAACACCTATGTTGGGCCATATAGCCTTTTTACTATTTTTTAATATCACACTATTTACGTTTGATTTCACATAACGAATATACGAGAGTGCGATAACGTTGGCAAGAAATAACAGTGATATTTTTTATAGGGGTTAAAAACTAGTACCCCGTTTAAGAGTTAGTTGCAATTATGTAAGAATGTATAGAAACACTTAAAATAAAGAACTATACAAATTAAAATAGAAATTTGTTCTTTAATATAATATTTACATCAAATTATTTCTGTGAATAGTTTTTGAATAATTCGCATTCAAACTCAAATTCGAAAAATACAATTTCGAATTTCGAAATTAAAAAAAATATTGATTTAAAGATTATCTTTTCTTCATTTTTTCCCAACAATGTGAGTTTGAATGCGAATTATCCGTACTTTATTGTAAGTGTTGCCGTTGTTTTTTAATATATTTTTTTCCATTTTATTTCATTTTTACCTCAAAGTTCCCCCAACACTTAAATGGGACGAGATGAACGCCGAAATACAATTTTTTGTTTGCGCCAAAATCATCGTACTCGTGCCCACTTTCATATATATTAGATACAATTAAAGAGAGACCCACGTTATAGCTTCCTGGAAGATGATTGCATTCCGACTATGTGAACTATAAACATGTACTCTATATAGACAGCTAAACCGAAATATGGAAACTATTCACCCTTCATTCATGTGGAAGCTATGAGAATGCCACAAATTGTACACGTTTTCTGTGGCAGTCATCACGCTGAATAGATGGAGGTACCACATAAAAAGTGAGTGCCTACACATTTCTTATATGCCTGAGTTATGTGCTCACAGATCAGAAAAAGTGTTTGCGCAATTTTGTCAACCAAGATGATGAGGTCTCCAGCAATGCATGCCACTTACATTAAACATTCGTTAGCCTGCCATATAGTGAACATTTTGATAAATCCTATAAATGTTTAGGATAAAGTAATACCACGCCACATACATATATGTTCGCCTGGGATAAATCCATGTAGTATATCCTAAGCTCACATAGATATGAATAAATTGGGAATTTACTGACACTTCAACAGAGATGGAGAGAAGTAATCAAAATAGAAATTCCCATCAACGTTGTACGTGACATTGAAAATTAATCCTTACGAATCCTTGGGAAGATGTGATGCGACTCATCAATCCATCTATTCATCTACCCACTTGAGCACGTGATAACCTAAGGGCGAAATTTACTAAGAAACATACCTGATGACACACTGATGAATATACATATAAAGGGTTTCTCCTTCGATTCTATCTTATTCTTTTGAGATTTGAAATCCGAAATGTTTGCGTGGATGCGCCTTTCCAGGACAATTAAAAAGATACTCCATCCACCAACAATATTTCAAATTTTAAGTAAACATCAAATCTTTGTAATTGTAGGATGGAATTTAATCCAAAAAAATGTCGATTGGATTAAGATTATATTGAATTAATGGACTGTCTCGCGAGATTTCTTAGAACAGAATGTTAGAACGATGAACAGATTTTTCCAAATTGTTCATCTTTTCGAGAATCAAAATTTAGTTGTGACATATATGTATCTATCATAAAACATTAAATATGTATATCAAATTAATGATTAATTAAAAAAAACAGACAAACAGAAAAAAAAAAAACAAAAAATAATAGATGTTTATAAATGGTACACAAAACGACTCGTTCATACCTTTTTCTTAAAAAACTGCAAACTTCAAACAGGTGTTGACGGTTGAAAATTCGTTTCTGTTCACCTATAGAACGGTTCATGATTCCGAGATTATATTGTACTTCAAAACAGTGTTGACTTTTATCCCCAGTCGGAGCAGCACGTTCCTGATTTTATCCACTGCTCCGAATTTGATGAAAATCGTCTAGTTTTTGTATTTTTCATGCCATCACTAAATTAAAACCTTACGAATTAAAACTAAATTTAGTCAAAATACTTTTTTTAAAAGAAGTATTTGTGAACATTAAATTGTTTCAGTTTAATTTACTTAACCATCATCTTACTTTAACCATCGGTACATCATGTACATCTATTTATTTCTCTTTTGAATTATTTTGCATAGTCACTACTCATGCCCACAATATGTCGGCTATTGTTTTTTTCATAGGGTTGCATAAGGAATGAGTGTGTGAGAAATTCTGATATTCCTCATGTCGAAGCAACTTTAAATCCTCAAGTAAGTTTTCAGATTTTCAAGACAACACTGGTCGCTTTTTCCAACTTACACATCATTTTAGCATATTTTCAAATCAAAAGTGACTTTACATTGCTTTAAATGTTACTCAAATGTCAAATTGCGGCAACATAACAAAATGCCAAAGCTTCAGCTGTGTATCTTGTGCCAAACAGTCGAACATACAGAAGTTATAAAGGTTCCGTTTTTGTTGGTGGAATCTTTGAAATGCAAATGTCAGTGCATTTCTATTTACAGAACGCTCTAATTAGATCAGGTCGTATCACAAGTGGGATTGTTGCAGGATTTTCGGGTTTTCATCCATCTCAATTAACCCGATTGCAGGTTTGAGTTATTTCGTCCAAAGTGGGGTGAAGTTGACATAATACGAATCGTACTGCACAACGCTGTCATAAACGAGCTTTATGCTCTAACATGGAATGTTATATTGGCTGCATGGCTTCTCAAATTTGAATAACTTTGTAGTAGTGACATTTTTGATGTACAATGTAATATTAATTTTAAATTTTACTTCTTTGCTACTATAGTATTTTAAAAAGATAAACATACATATTTATCTCCTAGTCAAAGCATTGATCACCGGATTCGAATTCATTTTATTCGCCAACTAAGGACAAAAAATAGTAAAATGTGCATTCTATACTATGTGCGTATATTGAAAGATAATTCAATCAATAAATTAAATAAATCAATTCGAGTGCCATCGAGAAAATTTACCCAGCGAAATTCGATTGTTTCGTTTTGTCCAAATTATTTGTTGCTTTGCGATCTGGAACATTTCTTAATTTATATGTTTTCAAACCCCTAGTTCTCTTCACTTTATGAACTAAAACATTTGAACATTCCCCTTTGGTTGCGAAAGAACGTTCAGGATTTTTCATATTATTTTCAAGAAGGCTTAAAATCTTAGTGCACATAAGACCTTCATTTCTTTCAAATAATTTGTTCATTTGTGATTTTTATATACGTCCATTCTGGGTGTACTAAGTGATACTTGATAATATTTTTGCTTACATCCAATTCAGATTCCGTGTTGATAATGTTAACTACCAAACAGAAATGTCATAAGATTTAAAAGTTATGGAAGCATCCCTAGCATAAAAATTATAAATTTTTCTGTAACTTTAGGAAAGTAAATTCGAAATGAGTGTGGGTAAGTTTTTTCGATGGCATTCCTTAATTATGCAATGCATTGTTATTACTACTTCTTCCACTATCATCTGCAAATGAAAAATACATCAAAAACAATCTGGCGATTTGAACTCAATCAGGATCTATTTCTATTTGCTTCCACTAAATACCAGAAAATATGGATAAAAAACTAAATTTAATTTGATACATCGTATACCGCAAGTTTAAGACCAGAAACTACACTCGAGAAATCTAATCACCTATTTAGCAAAGCTATCAATACGAGTGGGCATACATACATATTTCCCGTGATGTCAATGAATTCGTAGCAGGCACTGCGAAAAGGAATGTAAGAATGATCTTTACACAATTTTAATATAAAAATTAATTATTTATTTTGTTCAACTCCTTTGAAACACCTCCTTTGAAAAATTCGTATTTTCACCCAACAATTTCATTACAATTATAATGCAACCTCATAAGGAAGTCAATTCACTATACTAATAGCAGCTCTATGGCCTTGCTATTCATGTTAATTGAAAACCAAATCAACTACCCAAAGTACTTAAGAGCTCACTAATCGGTTTAGTTCATCCCAACTTTAAGTGTGGTTCTGTTGTTTACGGCATTCAACTAACGTCCGTCGCATTGTTGCTCTCATTTCCAGGATATTGCAAAAATCACTTCACCAGGAGATATGAATGTGGCGGCCACCCTTAGGGTATCCATTACTCAAGTAAATGTGTCCACTAGTCGATGATATCGCCTGAGAAGTTTCGGGTCCGCAAGTCTACCTCGCTCCGACATTAATGCTTGACAACATTTAAAGAAATTCATTAAAGAAGTAATTAGCTCTCGAGAACTTAAGCCTTTAGCTAAATCCTTAACATCCGTCTAAAGTTGAGATTGTGTTTTGACGCGTGTACGTACGAAAGGGAAAGGAGAACATCGAGGACATCGAGAGATATAAACTCACAGTCTTTTAGCCCGGAGACTAAAGTGCGAAAAAATAATATAACTAGGTAATCCCCTGGAAAAGGAATCAACTTATACAGTTGGCCATTGTTACTTAGCTTTCAGATTGTTGGCTATTTCTTAATGGGATGCTATGGGGGAACAAAGAGAAAAGATATCCTTAAATAATACCTTCAGCACTGCGGTTGAATTTTGTGCTTTTCTTCAGAAGAACGTTCGGCGTGACCTTATTATGCGCTGAACCCATTTTAATTTCTTCCTTTCTACCTTTAATCCGCACAACTTAATTAAAACCAAAGCAAACAAAATTCTCCACATGGAACGAATGAACAGAAGGGAAAATTGTGGGAATCTTATCTTTCGCAAATTTTATATCATCTCCACTACCACCAAAACGAAGAGTGGTAGGTCGGCATAAAAACGTATCAGATGAAGAAAAAAATTAAGTATTTATCTTCCAGTTAGCCTTCATAGACACAGAAGTGAGTGTCTCACCGACCGACCCCAACCACAAACACTTTTCAGTGTAATCATGACGCCAGAAAAATAAACAAGCGCCCTCTTAAAGAAGGAACAAAGGCATCTAGTTAAGATGGCCATCTCTTAAAATATAATTTAATCATCTCCCTGCTGTTTTTAATATTTTACCTTCAAATGGTACCGATAGACATCTTGGATGAAGATGTCAGTGAATGTTTTATGTCGTAACCTAGAAAACCGTCTTATAGTGTAGTCGTATACATCTGAGAGAAAGCATGGTAAGCAACTCATTTTATGTGATCTCGAGTCGAATAAGCAATTTTTCTTCGTTTATTTTCCCAAGATGGCATTTTTGGTCTATCAACGTAAGTACTGCCAAAATGGTAAGTCATTTTTGCATGCTAAAATGGCAAATCGATGGCTACATTTAATATGTGGTGATTTTGAGCTGCTATAACACTACAACAACTCGTTTCTGTTGAAAATACAAGAAGATAGATTCGAGTTAACATGAAGATAACATGAATTGATTAAGTAGTCAGTTCCTTTCCGATATTCATGAACAAACCCGTGGTGGTGCCATACCAAGAATTGGGAGGATGGAACTATTCCTTCCATTGGTGAAACGAGACTCCAAGCTGGAGTTGGTGAGGACATTGCGATTCATAGATCCACAGTTTGGCAAGTGTTGTCAATTTGGCGCTGTCGGTTGCAGCCATATTGAAATATTAATGTGTTATATACATGGCTAGTACATAATGTACATGTATATGAATAGCAGCGGTCATTGCATGTTTTCAACTTCCCCTCGCATTTACGAGATTGTTCTTCGATAGCTTTCAACACAACTAGCTTTTAATGTTTATGTCCGTTTGGTTTTCTCCAGCAACTATGGATAATCAGTAGGGCTGGAAATGTAACGACAAATTGAATCCCCATAGGTATTCGTTACTATTTATCTAAATACTCATTACTTTAATATTGTTACTAGTTACTTTCGTTACTTTCATCAAAATTGCAATTCTTATGTTAAAATTGGTAGTTCTGATTTTAGAACCTCAAATAGGAACATTGTATTCATCTGAGTAAAGCATTTAGGTATAGGCTTGAACGGTACCTACTCATATTTTGTTAATAACAACTTAGAACATGTGGATATTTTCTGATTTCCATCTAACACTCAACGAGTGGCAAAGTAGAAACAAACACTCATTATGCAATACGATCGTATGAAAGATCTCAATTCGTACAAAAATTAACCATAGAAATACAGCAAACCATACAACCATAGTTTTTGTAGAACATTTTTCATTATCATACATCTTTACAAAACACAATGCAATTAGTCAACTAAATCAAAACAAACGTATTTGCATTTTCAAGAGTAACGTATACCTAACAAATATTAACGAAATGTTACAATACGGCATCGATATACATTCAAGTCATACAAATAAAAAAAAATCTGCAATATAGGTACCATCTCAAACTTACTTAAACGAGGACACAGGATGTATATAATCACAACATTCAAGAGATATAAACTGATACCGTACACACATAGCATGGAAGGGGTAACCCATCAAACCACACGCATGCGTGATAAATACCATTGTGCGCATACAAAGTCAGCAGAAATCAGTTCAATCAGTACACATCAAAATCTGTATAGAGAAAAAGTATACGGGAAGAGCATGGTAAGCGCACAATGGACATCAAGCATGGGTTTTAATGGCATACCTACCGTTTCCGTGCTGGGTGTGTATGATATGTATCTTTCGTATGTCCATGCGAGAATACCAAACAACCATACATGATAATCATTTAGGAGTAACGCTTCGTTACACGGTACTTTATTAAATATTCGTTACTCAGTGACGAAGAAAACATTTTGCCAATACTAAAGATCAGTCATCTTCATGCCAGATTTTTTAGAGAGTTGAAATTTAATCCCTGAAGTATTCTTCTTCCGAAACAGTATGGTCCATTATTTCAACATTTTTCTCTAAGAAACATATAAATATGTATGTATGTATAAGCACCCCACAGATGTTAAATTTAGCTAAATTTCGCCCAGCCGATTACATTCATCGCTTTCCATAGAATTGTTTGGCAGCTTCAGCTGAGCTTATTGTGTATGGTTCAATATGCGCGTATTGATATATGACATCATGTATCTATAGATGTGTATATCTTGCAGGTAGATGAAAAGTTCAGTATGTACACAACATTGAAGACGATATAGCAACAAGTAGTTCCGCACAAACCCTTAATGACTCTATTGTATTTATGGCGCACAAAATTATGCTCAAACACCTACATTAAAATCAGAATTTTGATACATGCATACATGCATGTAATTCATGTTATAAGCATTGTTCTTTAAATTAAAATTTATTTGACATTTCTATTTCATAAGTCTCTTGGTGGCCTTAGCAATATCTAGGTATCTCATCTCGATGCAACATCCACAATAGCTGCAGTTTAAATTCCCGGAACCTTCTTCGCGGGGAATTGATGCGTCGTTTTTAAAGAATACCCAGTATGACTTTTCCGCCCCTAGTATTAAGACTGCCTCATCGTACAATATATTATTCACATTAAAGAATTCTTCTTCGCCCATTAAAACACGCCATTCTGAGAAAAGCACTTTAGATTTAGGTGGTAGCATGTATCTTTCTCTAAATACTATTCGGGAATACTAGAACGAAGGACAAATTCGAAAAAAGGTATCTAGTATTTATACGTTTAAACCAAAGCTTACCCACTCAGTAATAATTGGGACTGTACCGGCAGTGCTAAATTTTTGATTCTTCAGCCACACTTTGTAGTCTTCAGGCAACCTATGAAATTAAAAAAAAATTAAATAAATTTCATATACATACTATCTTTAGTTATCAAGCATACAATCGAGGTACAAAGGTGTAGCGTATAACTACGACCTCTGAAAATTTGGGTGCCCCCATTTCGCGAAATATTTTAGTGCTTCCTGAGTGACGCTCGTTTCGAAAATGATTTGAACGACATTTGAAAATACGCCTGATATTTATACATTCACTATCCCGATTTTGTGAGTCCCGAACTGTAAATTAAGAGTGAATACGCACCTTTGAAATCCTGTCATAAAAATATCATTGTAAATCTCAGAACTAGCATACAGATTAAAGTGTACATCACAAATGTATGTTCCTATTAATGACCCTGCTGTAAAAAGTCGGTTCACTGTAAGTGCACAGTATCTTAAATGGTATATGAGTAAATTCTAAGTATTTCGATCGCTGCCATTGAACTATCGGTTCATAAAACCATTTCAGTTTTATTTCAAACCTTAAACGTCTTAACAGGACGTAATTAGCGCATATACATTAACACATATCCACGTATGTGCTTATGGTACTTAAGTTATTTTATGGTTGGACACGGAGTTTGAATGCCTTACATTCCACTAGTTGCACATTTTGATTTCTAAGCACCAAAAGAAAATTGTAAATTACACACTATTATAAAATGAACATATATACACACTCAACAGTTTTGTTTTGATTCTGTGGCATATTGAATACAATTTTGTAGTTCTTAACTTTTGCAGGACAAAAGTTGGTGCTTTAATTTTGAACGGGAAACATTTGAAAACTTTTTTCTCGATCGATTTAACATCAACTGCACACTTTAAGTTCACGAAAACTTTCTCCTTTTAGCAGGAGGACTCGCATTGAAATTCACATATGCTGTTTTTACTATGATGCGGCAGAATCTATATCTCCGTGTGGTACAAACCTAACAACAGCGTTCACTTTATCAGTGATACTAAATTCTCCGTCACCAAGTGACTCCCTTAAATTTCAAAAGCTAGCTAAGCTGGGAGTGGTATATATACATATTCATGCATTTATTTTATTTGAACGTTTTTATCACAATTACTTTCAAATAACTTTGTAAATTTAAAGAACGATAACGAACATTTTGAATTCATCAACATTTCATAGAACATTCTACGAAGCTTTTGTGCGAATCATCGTTGAACTTTACGCCATACGAATGTGTTGAAGAAAACTTTTTAGATATCACGATTTTGAAATTGAATACCATTAGATTGTAAATTGAAAGGATAAAGTTTTAAGGGGATGATTGTTGGAACAATGACTGTATTTATGCATGTTCATAGTTACTTTTTGCTGGGTTTACTTATGGAGAAATTATGCTAAGTGACGAAATGAAAATATATACGTTTCAATATCAATGTGATACAATACACATTAGATAGAAGCAATGAAGTGAAAGACAAATCTTGTTCACATTTTAGCCAACACATCAGTACAACTTCAGGTGGTTCTCAGATAACTGTGTGGGTAAGACACTTCACACAACTTGATCATCGAAAGCTAGAAATAATTTAATATTCGTAAAATGTGTAAAATTTTCCAAAAATAATGTAAAATTCTCTTACCTCAAATAGATCACATTCTCTAACTGAACGACTTCAACATAGTAGTTCTATAGAATTTAAAGTATTTCGTACTTATTATTCTCAAAGTAATCTCTTGATGAAAAAGGACCAAAGGGCGGAATTTAATTTATGCAGGTATGTGTGGCTATCTTCACTCAGATCAAACCTGTAATCCGTAAAGGATTATTTTCACGGAATTTACTTAATTGTTTTAAATCTTAAAAAGAGTTTCTAAGAATAGATATAAAACAATTTACTTTTGAAAAACAAAATACTTTCCTGTGATACGCTATGGCACGAACAAAAAAAAAAACAAAGTAGGATGTATCATCTTTAATCGCACTCATAAGGTACAGAAAATCCGGATTTGATGCTTGAAGGCTTTAAGTATACTTTTCGGCATAGCAACATCAATATAATGTATAATACATCACAAAGGCCGCCTGAGCAGAGAATCTGATGAGCTATTGTGCGTACGTGCACGATTGGGGATTTGAGGGGAAAGTAATTTTCATCCTTTTCTTGACCTAAAAACACGACCTGATTTTTGATTTCTACTTGCGGAACACGGAAAACTTGACATTCAACGGAAAAATCGTACTGAGTCCTCATTTTTCTTTGACACATCAAATTATAAAGAGTTTTCAACGAAAGATGTGGCATATTTTGATGTGATATAGGTACTCGTGGAATTTATGATTGAATATTATGAGAATTCTAAATTTTCATCGAGCTTTTTTTCTCCAGAATGCAGCCGGCATTTAGATATGTACATAATTAATATAATAATAATAGTAATGGCGTTACAGCACTCGTGTTGTCCGTGCTATTGTACAGTTATATGCTGTTCGAGAAGCTCTTTCTAGACAGTTATTCATGCCGATTACAAAAAACGCCGGATCGGCTGAAAAGTGAACATTTTCGCATCCGACAGATGGTGTCGGTAAGGTAGTTTAAACAAGTTCTATTCGTTTTCAATACG
This sequence comes from Eristalis tenax, assembly GCA_905231855.2. Taxonomy (NCBI): domain Eukaryota; kingdom Metazoa; phylum Arthropoda; class Insecta; order Diptera; family Syrphidae; genus Eristalis; species Eristalis tenax. The sequence continues at coordinate 806,093 of HG993127.1, forward strand.
CATCATATTGGTTACGGATTGTTAGGAAGAAAGATACGTTGGTGCTACAGAAAGTAAATTTTAGATATTTAATGAACAAAAGTATTTTTTTTTTAGAAAACAAACAACACGTTTGCCGTTCGTGGCAATGTGTAGAAGAAAATCCGGACATGGCCAAAAATTCAACAAGAAATAGCTTCAATTTGTGCTGTAATTTTCGGATATTCCATCCAAAAACTCTGTTCGATTTAATTAATCTTTTTATGGTGTTTGTATGTCTTCATCATTCACATTGTAATAAATGCGAATGTTATACAGTGAAGAGCTAACATTAATATCGAGCTGTCTAAATCCGAGGCAAACACCGACATACATTTTTTCAAACGCCGATAGTTCATTCAAGGATGTTACGACCTTTAGAATGGCTACTAATAAACCAACCTTTTGGAGTTCGAACACCAGCTTTTCTAAATAGTATGATAAGCCATGTCGACAAAGGATATCCATATTCCGGTATCGATAAAATATCCTTCGCCTACTTTTTATTTTCCAACGAGGAATCATTCTGTTCTCCTTCTAAATAAACAATTGTATCCATAATACTATTTAACACTTTAAATAACTATGCTTTTAGAACAATTGAAACGTGAAAATTGACAGAAAACTGCTGATTGCTGAAAGGATCCATAAGGAGGTCTTTCGCGGACCGATAATGTGGTTCATCCGACGGATTCCAAAAGGATTGAACTGTGCATACGGATCGGATGAACTCCCTCCGAGTCGTTTTCTATAATGCTGATTACTCTTTGAGCACTTTCAGTGTCTCGAAAGAGGTTGAGCCGTCAAAATTATTTTTGGTTGAGGCGGCCGGGAATCAACGTGTTGCTGCGTAGGGGTCGACGCACATATCCATAACAAAATTTTGCAGACGACGCAATAAAATTTTGCAGACATTACCATCTATTTCCAATCAAGTAGCTATCACCTTCCTATAAGTACATTCCCCTAGTATTTATAGACGACTGTGCAAAAACAAATGCATACATACATAGGTAAGTGCCTTAATACAAAAGGTTTGTATGAGAGTTTGACGTATGTATTTCCATAATTCAGTTGTACAGCAGATTTCGAAAGCAGTCGTATGCTGTCGAAAGCAACGCACAAGAATTCATAGACTTAGCAAACTTCTTTGGTGGAAATTAAATCCTGACGACATCTCATGTCATCCCAATGACAATTTAACAGCTTTTACAGCTGAGGTCGTCTTATAAAATGCACGCATTCGCCCGTATCTGGTCAACAAATTATTGAGACAAAATAAATGATTTTTTTATAAATTAAATGCGTATACTGCAATATCTACCACTAGCGATATAATAATTGGAAACATGACACGTACTACAACAATTTTTCGAATGTTAACGAAAACCTCGCTATATCCAATTCAAAAAATAATACAATTCGAATTTTTCTCTAGTTATATAATATCCAATGCACGTCATTCTGCATTCTGATACAAAACGTTCGGCATTCAAACAACAAATAATGACCTCCTTTTTCGAATTCATAAAAAATAGCGAATTCTCCTCCATTTGATGGTTGGACAAATTAAACGTTCTGTGCAAAGTGCAAAATACGCTACCTACGTGAGAGTGTTATACAGGCACATCACTACACTCACGTGTATGGGGTATGCATCAGTACTGATTGGATTAGGAAATGTATTGTTTTTATACGGAGCATGTACAATCTGCAAAAGCATACATATATCGAGGGACACAACAAATTTTGGATGGATTTCATAAAAAAGGAACAGGCCAAGAGAACATTTCATTATATTTTCTGAAACTATAGAAGCAACGAAGCCGTACTAACAAATGCGATTCCGAAAACGTGTTTCTATTAAAAAAGTGTATATGCTTGAAAAAAAATACACGTCAGGGAATGAAATGTAGTCAACTATATACGTGTGGATGCACATATCGTCGTGGTGGTTCAATCTCCTTCCGTGACACATACAACTTGTCGCTTTCCCAGGCGGAAGTGTTTATTTAAATTTCTCCTTAGTTTAATATTTGTTTATACTGTATGCAATGCAATTTTTTGTAAAAAAAAAAATGGGACGCCTTTGAGTTTCGCATTTGAAGGAACAGGGATGTGTCGCATGTTTGATAATTGGAGAAAACTTAAATAAGTTCACTTGATAAAGAGATGGTTTATTGCCCGAATCTGAATATGTGATGTTTGGATTTAACTCTGTAAGTTGTGAGTAAATTATTGTTGTGCAAATAAATAGTAGCTGATAGTTGAGATCTATACTATACTATACTATACTATACTGTATTCATATTTGTGTGTAATTAAATCAAAGGCATGTACTGAACATACTGTGAATAATTATAAAAAGTGCGACACAAACCTGTAGTTGTGAGGATTCTTAACGGCATAAAACTGTAGAAGTTTCTCAGCTTTTTATAGATAGGAGTACTCGTTGAGTCTTTTTATTCAGGGTAAATTCGGAGATTGAACCTGGCACCCCACATGAATGTTGGTAAATGCAGAGATCGAACCTTGCACCTCGACGAATTAGTTGACGCATCGCACATGGATTTGGTAAATTCGGGGATCAAACTACGCACCCTGACAAATCAGTCGACGTACCAACAGAAATAAAAAATCTGTGATGTAATCATTTCTGCGGTTTTTTGAGTAAAACGTATTGTCAAGAGACCATTTGCATCAAATGATGGGCGTATTATCTATCTAAACACCTTCTATAGTATCTATAGGAATGAAATGAGGCATTCATAAGATATCGCCATTATAGGTAAGTATCTACTTATAATTGTGGAATAGCGAAGAAGTCCGTATATAAATGTTTCTTTTACCCAATTTTTGTATCACATTAATTCTCAAATAATACCCATCCACTCTTATTTTGACGTCAGAAACTTAAATCCACATAATTAGACCTTGCTGGTAACCCGTGCCCAACAAAATAATTCACAACAAAGTTGTGTGAAACGGATTGCAAATCATTCTGGGTCATGGAAGCCGCACATAGGAATCACGGTTCCTATGACTTCCAACTTATCGTGTATACAAATAGTTTAATCAAGTTTTGAATATATTCAGATGTCAACAGCAAATTCCTGGAATTCATCCTTCTTGAAATGAATTGCTGACAGAAGAACATCTTAATTTATTCTATCTTCTATACGATACATGTGCACATATGTATGCATAAATACATGTGGTATAGTGAAAAAGAGAATTTGAAATATTTTCATCAACTGGCATTTGATGCGATCGAGGTATGAAAGTTCAAATAGTTTGGAATTCAAACATTCAAATAGTGTCCATTCTGAATTCGTTTTTTGCTTTTTCTTAGGATTTAGATTTGAAACCCAAACTATGCACCCTGACCTAATACCAAAGTTCTTTATTGAATGCGATTCATACCATAACTCAGTTAATAAAAATCGTCTATGAACGGGAGAATGCCGACTGTTCTACAGCATTTTCGTGAACGAATTGAGACATCGAATGGAGAATTGGAAGATAAAAGGCAATTTGATTTCACTTGAAAGTTTTATTCTATTGTGTGGATACGGAGAATGCTGCTAAAGTGAAAGCGATGGCTGAAGAGGGTATAGCCTATTTTAAAGAAGACATTCATGGGAGATTGACTGATTTGATTTGCAAGAGAACCTTATCTCCTCTGATAGAAAAATTAATATTGACGGTACAAATCCTTAGACTAACAGAAGGTTGGAACTTCTAATTCAAATAGGGAATTCAATAGTAAAGGGTAACACACAATCTCCGAAAATTATATTCAAGTTTCTGAAAAATTGAAACAACGAGTATTTAACGCAAGTTTAGCTTAAAATTGCTTATACTTGTGACCATCGTGGGTCGGCTAAATTACTTATATTTAGTGTTAGCATGAACAAAACTGTAATTTAAAAACTGAAAAATTTAAGAGACGATATATGTATATATATATGTATATATATATATATATAATATATATATATATGCATTTTAATTTCCTTTTAGCGGACTCTCCCTAACCCAGATGCGGGATACGTGCACCGAACCAAATTTGGATAAATTCATACTGAAATTCAATAGGCCGTTCCGACCGAGTTTGAAGTGTTTCCAAATGACATTTGCTGTTCAGCTGTTGAAGAGAGAAAATTCAATCACTCGGAAACTCTTATCTGACTACAACGCTTTTGATAAGAAGGAAGCGAAACCTTTTCGCCTGTGAGTATTATGCAGTGCCAGTAGAATTGTCAGTCACTGTCAGTCACCACTTTTTAATCTGCCTGTGAATATATGCAACAGGATATGTCACAAAATTCTTATGGTGTGTAAGTTCCCTCTGTTCCCCATTTAACTCCAAAGCATATTTACTCCATTTCAAATTTCCTTTTTCCTCTGAGGTTCCACTTGATCTCTTATGTTGACACGTTTATTACATTCAAGGAGAACGCCATTCTATCATACCCGTCATAACCCTAGCCCCCTACTGCCACTTGCTTTATATGCATGTCCCGTTTCGCGCAGAGAATGTCACACAATTAACCTTTCGAAACCCTTCGCTATTATTACTACATGCGTTATTAGCGCGCAGATCCCTTTACCAAAGACCTAAGCTTCGAGGCTGATTGTGCCCAATATGGAACGATAACTGCTCCACAATTTAATTGGATTGAATGGGTCGGGAAGACTTTTTGAAAAGGTGCACAAATACATCTGCGTATGCATGTAAGTACACACGTATGTGACACTTGTAACGAAAGGCGATGGTACGAGCGGTTCAACAGCACGTCAAGGGTTGAATGTTGTAACGATAATTACTTCGTTATGCCATGGTTATCTGTTACAGTATCAATTCGCGAGAATTTATTTGACTTTCTAGATGTGTTCTTAGATGCGATGGCTGCTGGCGGGGCGGGTGAGTGTGAGTGCCTGTAGATACAGAGAGGGTTTAATGGGGGCGTCAGGATGCCGCATATTTTATTTAAAGCCGCCATCGTTTAATTCAATTTTTCAACGTTTATAAAGGTTCTTTATTCGCCTCAAACCGGTGATGATTGTTTTTGTTATAATTTAATTAGAATTGACAATTAATTCGTTATAGAAAATGGAGTTTGGGGATTCCAGCCAATCACTGCTACCAATAGAACCATTCGTGTGACAAGTACTTGAAATGTTCCGATAAGTGAGAAACATGGACTAGGTGTCTGCCTGGTTTTAAATGTAGATCATTCTGCTAACAACAAGTGTGACCACCAGACATGAACAAAGCCGTAAAGGCTGAAATGCTTTCCAGCCGGAATGGATGATACCACGTGAAATCGGGCATATGAAATGGTTTTCTGTTGGCTTTTGGGAGGAATACATGGGCATAATGTGCGAATGGTAACATTTAGTTTAGATATGTGGGGTGAGTGCGTTCTGATGTGGAATGCTAATGTTACATAGGTATTAATTCCTCCCGGTTCAGTGCGCAACGGAATATAAAATACACATACGTAGAAATATTATATTCCTGTGTTTAATTGATGGTAATCAGGGGAGGTCATGCATGAAGTAACATTTGGATTGACATCAAAAATTAATTATAAGATGCGTTGTTATTGCGAAACAGAGATGTAGACCGAGTAACCTGTCTTTTGATCTCGGTGGAAGAGGGTTGAGGCAGTTGATTTGAGGAGTGACATGAACACCGTTCTGCAATTTCCGTTAATGTAAACCATTAAAAACGACGAATTTCCAAGTCGTTTCTGCGCTCGACACTAATTATCTTTGTTGAGCATGCCTTATTGAACACACTTACGACTAATAATGACGTTAACGACACACACTAAGTTACTCTCAGAATTATGGAATCCTTTAATGCTGAGGCTATTCATAACGTAACGTTTTCCTTATGTTTTAATCCCTTAATGCAGGTGTTTTCCACAGGTTTGGAAATTATTTTATAACATTTCTTTTTCTTGCTTAACAAATTATATGCGCCTGGTTTATGCCTGCTCATGAATATAAACTACGATTGGAATCGTTACATCCGCAACGACTATGAAATGAAACATAGAGCATGAGTTAAAATGATTAAACTTGACTTCGGACAACGATAGTGACTATGAATTAGTCAACATACTCGCACCAGATCCATGCGCTATAAAGGACCAGTCCGCAGTCCGAGCATCCATTTATTTTATTACTCCCAGTGAGAGAAGGAGACTTTCTTGTTTTACGACCTCGATGGTGTGAATTTGCTACCGAGACCATTTCGAATAGTATTTTCAATTTGACAAAAAGGTTCTGTAATATTCTTATATTTATATGACGACACACATGTACAAAGTTCAGTGTCATTAATAAGAGAATATAATGTGAAGACAATACTAAGTCTAAGAAAAAGTAAAACACCAACATGAAGCCTTAACACCCTTCCCGTTTTCACTTAGCACAAGCAGCAACTGGCATTCTTGGGGAATGTATGTACATACATGTATTGTGTATAACACCACGTTTCTGTATTTGAGGGTGGTAGGGACTCTTATTGTCATATGTCATTGTCCACATAGGAAACATGCCAATTTTCCCTTTTATTCGAAAGCAAATATTGTTATTGCTTTAATATTAAAAATCAGCAAGGCTTCCTTTCGATGCTGTCCTTCGCCTCCTTCAGCTGCTATCACTGTCACTCTGTCATTCTGTCATTCGCCAAAGAGTACTAACAATCCTCATTCTCCTGATACAAAGTGTAAAGAACAATTATTGTACATTGTACCATTCATATGGATGTTAACTCGATCCAATTTAACTAGAGTGGAGTGAAATAGAGGTTCTGTATCTATATATCAGCAACACGTAGGGCAAATAATGGAGAAGATAAATGTTGGTTTTGTGGGCGCTTACTGCTTACACAGGGATTTCCTTGCTTCCTTTGTCTTTACTTCGCTTCACTTTGGAAGAGATTGGACTTGAAATGCTGCTATGATATTTATGGTTTTTATGACAATTTCTGTTAACATTTTTAATTGGACTACTTTCTACTCTTTGAGAATATACCAATACGGAACTAATGAATGTGGTATGCAATTATGAAGCCATCATTGGAAAGATGAACATTTTTAAAAAATCAAATGCTTACTATGGTTATCACTCTATAACAAATCGCTATGTATGTAAGTATGAAGGTATCTCACAGATGTACCGAATGTGAACGACGTTACGTTGGTCAGGCTTTTCTGATGCTCACGCTTTCTGTCTATACTGAATGCAGTGAATATACTGGAATTCGTTTCTTCCAGTTATTCGACGACAAGCTTTTCTACTACTAGTCTAATAATGGTCTATGTAATCTAGAATGCAATTACACCCTCACTATCTCCCTTTTTTAATTTCCATATTCAAGTTATTAATTATATACATATGTATTGCCATGCTCTCCCACAAAATTAAATTTAAATAAAGTTGGCATAAAAAAAACTAGTCCCTATCCATAGGTTCTCCTGTTGTAATCTTCCTCCTAACATAGGGTACCTGGCATCATCCACAAGGAACACACTCAAAATTGAAAAACTCCGTCCCGAAAGTTGGAAAGTCAAGATGAAAATGTGGTAAATATCATCAAGTATACATATGCGTTAGTATCTAGGCAACATACAAACCTATTGCGCGTTATGGAATTACCTGATATACACTTCATTTCATATTTCCCTACCCCTGCTGCGAATCGCTCTACCCTTCGCTTAAGAAGCTTTTATGAATGGGCTTTACTTCGCAGTGTACTGTTCACATACGTACATCGTTCAAAGTTCATTGATCCCTTTTGAAGACACAGTAGGAAGTAGTTTTACTCAAGTTGTAGTCCTTTCACTAAGCACGATAGATAAGGCTAAACTAAGATGAAAATAAATAAAGGACGAATAGGAGACTCTACACACAAACATTTATGTATGCATTTAGCAAACAAACAACTAACGAATAATAGAAACCCCAAAAAATATACCAACACCAAGAGTTCATAAAATATAAATTAATTAGGTAATAAGCGACTCGTTGAATAATGTAAGTCTGAAAGTGTTAATGAAAAGTGAAACCCGCAAGAAAATAACAACATAATTCATCTCATTGTTGCTGTCGAAAAAAGGGATGAGTATGAAAGAGTGTATTTAAATAGTCGGTGAAAGCTGGAGAAAAGCGGAAAACTAATTTCACCCCGCAAGACGAAAGGGCGACTGCAATATCGCCAAACATCCAGCTATGGCATGGGTGAATGACGATATAGAAAGAACCACTTAAATTTAAAATAGCCTTTTGTTCCGTGAATGCAAGAATACTGTTGATTCAAGCTACTCATTGTAGGAGATTTTAAAATAAAACAATTTGCTGAGTTCTTCCTTAAGGATGTAATATCCTGCCTGAAGGCAAAAGAAGTATGATTTTTAAATAGGGCTCGATGTATTGCCTGTTTTATTGTATATAACCAGAGAGATTTGATTCGTTTTAAAATTTGGAGATGGCGATATTTGGACTAATTATTACTTGTACTTTGGACGTTGGATGTGGATAATACGATAATACAAGTTGTGTATACAGTGCAACATTGACCTCAATATGATGATTTCCTAGATTAAACGAATTTTTCGAAATCCCATAATGAATATATTTGTCGAAAACCACTTTATCCATTGCAAAACATAAAATGTAAAGTCAAAGTTTAACGTTCACCTCTATTTAAATAATTTTGTGAACTCCTAATCTTATATTTAAATAACTTTTCTTATCGATTATTCACACTGAATTCCAATAATTCATCTCTAAACAAGTTTTTTTTATTTTTTAATAGTGTTTTCATTTATAAGCGGAAATAGTCCGCCATAATAGGGTAAGATGAGTACTTACGTTATGTTGAGGTTGACTTGTTAAAGCGAAAAGATTATAATGCGATTTATTATTTATTTTTATTTAATTGTAAGCGACGTACATATTAATTTTAACACATTAGATCAATTCTACAATAGAAAAATTTTAAATGAACCATATAATAATCCATTTAAATGACGAAGAGCTAAAAGTTAGGAACAATTTCAGTTCGAGTAAGATAAATTTAAAAATCAAGTTGGAGAAAATCGCCTCGCATCTTCCCCAAGTCTTATAGTGTCCCAGGCATGAGCGTTCCCACGTAATCGTGTCATTTTTATTTACGAAACAAGAAGTACATTTCATAACGTGAAGTGATTCGGAATAAGGCCAAATGTGATTTGAAAATGAGGCCAAATTTTAAATTTAGACTGTAGGAAAGTCTGGTGTATTTTAAGTAAGGGGTGGGTGGCACGCACTTTTTAACCCGCTCAAGCGACATTGTCGCTCCGCAAAGGATATGTTAACAACTGTCAAGCAGCCGCCTGGAGCTGAATTTATTATACCTTTTTAACTGACATTTGTATCTTTACGATCCGTATTTGATGACAAGAATTAATAAACAAAGGATTTAAGGCCTCCATTTTGGTTGGTTATTTCCCTGAGCCAGTTTTGTTCACGGTTTTTTCTGGAACATATCTACATGTACTATGTATTTTTTTTTTTTATTGTACAGTTAGCAATTAAATTATTTATTTAATTTATTAAACATTGAGTAGCTTGTTTATCTTTAATACCGATTGCTAAAATTTTATTTTTGTATATTTATTATATACATTTAAAGGGTGGGTACATTTTTAGGGCCGATGTTGATTTTGAATAAATCACAAATTGTTTAGGAAATGATTGTCATTTCTTTTTATTATGATAATATTGGTATGGTTCAATTATGTATGGAACAAAATATCGGCCAAATGGCCGCCGCGACCTCGGCGGTACACCTTCATCCGATGGTCCGAATTTTCGATGACGCTGAAGCATAATTGAGGTTCTACGCCGTTACTGTGCCGAATTATCTCATCCTTTAGCTCTTGAATTGTTGCTGGCTTATCGACGTACACCTTTGTCTTCTAATAACGACATTGAAAAAAATCCAACGGTGTCAAATCACATGATCTTGGCGTCCAATTGACACCGCCACCACGTGAGATAACAGGCCATTGAATTTGTCGCGGAAAAGAGCCATTGTTTCGTTAGCTGTACGGCAAGTGGCACCGTCCTGTTGAAACCACATATCGCCCACATGCATATCTTCCAATTCGGGCCATAAAAAGTTCGTTATCATTTCACTATAGCGAACACCATTCACAGTAACTGCCTGACCGGCCTCATTTTGAAAAAAATACGGCCCGATGATGCCGCCAGCCCATAAACCGCACCAAACAGTCACTCTTTGATAGAGTCACTCTTTGCAATAGATAGGTCAAATGAAATGAAAACTTTCAATCCCCAATGCATTTTTACGACTTTTATTGGATCGATGTCTGATACCCTTTCCTGGAATCCTCCGTATCATGATAGTCATTGCCTGAAGTCTATTGGCGATAGTTGCAGGTAATACCCAACTGAGCTTCATAGTACGAAAGAAAAAACTATCGTAAGTTAAGTGTAAATCGATAAAAGTTTATTGCTCAGTATTCTGTGGGAAGCAGGACAAAGTACACGAAACAAGATAATAATTATGTGGGGTAACCCTGATGGAGCATTCACTTTTAGTGCTTCTGAATTGACACACTTACGCCCAAAGAGCATGGCGCGAATTACTCCATTTTGGAAAAAATACGGCCCGATGATGCCGCCAGCTCATAAACCGCACCAAACAGTCACTCTTTGTGGGTGCATTGGTTTTTCGACAATCACTCTTGGATTATCATTCCACTGAGGTGAAAATGTGCCTCATCACTGAAGATGATTTTCTTCGAAAATTGATGATCCACTGTTGCCATTTCTTGCCACCATTCTGACCATTGACGACGCTTGAAATGGTCAAGAGGCTTTAGTACTTGAGTCAACTGCACCTTGTAAGCGTGTAAACGCAAGTCTTTATGCATAATGTTCATCAACGACGAGCGTGAGAGGTGCAATTGTTGGGCACGACGACGAGTTGAGGTGGACGGCTCTTCAGCCACACTATCGCGAACAGCAGCAATATTTTCTGCAGTACGAGCTGTACGAGCATGCACTGGTGTTTTCACATCTCCTACAGACCCGGTTTGCTCAAAATTGTGCACGATTTTTCCGATTGTACGCACATTTGGACTATTAAATTGACCGAAAAAATCCCGAAGAGCACGATATGCATTTTGATTTGAACGCCCATTTTCATAATAAGCCTGAATAACTTTAACGCGTTCCTCGATTGTGTATCTTTCCATGGTTCAAATTGAGTTAGTCTGTCTGGTGTGGTTCACATTCAACATCGGCCCTTAAAATTTAACCACCCTTTATATGACGCAAGGAAAAAATATAATTAATTTAAGTACAGTGATATAACGGACCTCAATATCACGACTTCCTCGATTTAAATTGCAGTGCAAAATATACTTAAACACATCTGCCAAAAACCTCTTTATAAAGAATTGTCAATCATTGCAGAATATAAATGTTCATCTCTACTTAACCCCTTTTTGTGGACTTTTGAACTTTACATAACGAATCTTATCAATTATTAACATTCAATTTCAAAATTTTTTTATCTCCCAACAGGTTCGGACACGTTAAATTATTGGTTTTTGATGCACAGCTGTTATATGCCCGTTCGCATATTTAAGAAACTTCTTCCCCAACATAGACATCCAGGTTAAATTCCCAACTCATATAACTCTCTTAACTACCCTTCATTGTCTAGCAAAATCAAACTCGCCGTGCAGAGTCGGAACGGAACTATAGGTCCCCAATCCTGGAAGGACGCTAGCACGAACAAATGTATAAGCTAGCCCATGCTCTCCTCAAACAGTTGTCCCAATTTTCATTACCCAAACTTGCAATCTATCTACAAATTTTCATCCAAATACGAATTCATTTAGGAGTAAGAGCTCCACACACATCCAAACTGTCAAATTTATAATATTAGTAACATTTCACATCATATACCCTCACGACTGCAATATTCTGGGAATGAAATCATATTGAATTATTCATCATGAACCCATGAACTGGCCGTATTATTTATGTTTGCCCATGTCGTTACTTAAAAACTGAACAAAATTGTTTGTATATGCTCATACATATACTAGCTTTAACGTTATGTACTACGTATAGTTCCTACACACGTTCAAGCTCTATGCTAATTATCTATGTATAAAATCAATTCTCTTCAATGGGTGCTCGGTCATGCGTGTACACTGTGGATCCTCATTCCATATTTATGTTCGGGAACGAACACGCAAAACCACTCTATGCTATTCATACTAAATGGCTACATTACATGGTCCTTAACGAGACAGCGAAGCCAAAAACCTCACTTAAAGTCAATGGACCGCATCTAATTTGCGAAATAAAGCTGTCTGTTAGTTACACTTAGTGAAATAATTCAAGCAATTGTTCAGGAGCTCCTCCGCAAAAGAATGTTTTCAATACATGCTGAAGCCTTCAAAACCTTCGTATATAACGAACATCTTGAAGCTAGCTAACGTTGTGCGGACTCCAACTTTATCAGCAAAACTGATTAAAACTAAAAGTGTTTTTGTGTGTGTCATAAAAGAGCGAGGAAGCGTCAATGTGCACTCAGAATGATTTCCACCATCAATCCGCTTTTTATTAGTTTGAATATATTTTCCACAGATATCCACTTCTTCAGGAAAAAATTGGAAACAGAAAATATGAAGTTGTAACGTACATAGGTACAATGGCTTGCAATAGATAGGTCAAGTGAAATGAAAACTTTCAATCCCCAATGCATTTTTACGACTTTTATTGGATCGATGTCTGATACCCTTTCCTGGAATCCTCCGTATCATGATAGTCATTGCCTGAAGTCTATTGGCGATAGTTGCAGGTAATACCCAACTGAGCTTCATAGTACGAAAGAAAAAACTATCGTAAGTTAAGTGTAAATCGATAAAAGTTTATTGCTCAGTATTCTGTGGGAAGCAGGACAAAGTACACGAAACAAGTTAATAATTATGTGGGGTAACCCTGATGGAGCATTCACTTTTAGTGCTTCTGAATTGACACACTTACGCCCAAAGAGGATGGCGCGAATTACTCCAAACTACACTGAAATGAAGTAAATCATCTTAAAGACCTAGATTCAGGGACATAAAACAAACTATAAACCTGAATCAATTTGGACTAATTCAATAGGCCGCATTCTATAGAACAACAGCAGATGTCTATCTAAGCCGAATAGATAGACTGGGTGAATACGACACATTAAAAATTAGTGTAGCGTTCGTGAGTCATGCCTTATTCAAATACTCGCTTTTGGTCAGACAGTCATGTCCTCCTTTGATGACGACAAATATTACAATCATCAAGTCGCCTATTGTATGCAAGGTTTATATTAAAGCGTTTGCATTTTATGTACATACACATATAAAGTGTATCGATTTTATGGAAGTTCCATAAAAATCGTATGAGGCAAATCCAATTGAAAATGTCAGATCATTGATGAAGCAGATTATGGAGGGGATAAACAATTTTTCAACATATTTAGGCGGTGACAGGCTCATCGGCTCAAGATAAGCACAATCGCGTGGGTAGTGCAGGAATGAAATAAAGGCAGATTGGATTATCTGTTGGCAATTGTTGAAAAGCCACTACCCGCGTTAACAGAAAAAGAGATATAATCAGTTACATACGTCAGTTAGGCGTTTCGATTAATTTCAAATATTTTTTTTTTTTTTGTGCTTTATGCTTTAATTGAGTTTAAAGGAAGGCCGTTCGATGACTGTAGTTAGAACTAAGATTGCTGCCTTCCATCGCTGACGGTCCTGGGCACGCTGCTCCCAGTCATCAAGGCCAAGCTGTCTTGCATCCGCGATTACTTGGTATTAATACCGGAGATTCGAACTTCATCTCCTTCTCCAACCAGGAGGCTCGGGTTCGAAGACCCACTTAGCTGGAGCGTTGGAGTCCATTCGCTAGATGTGGCCGAGCCAGTGCAGTAAATCGATTTTTGCTTTTTTGAGCCAAGTTTTTTTGACAAGCCGAAATAGCATCGGTTGCCAAGGTCGATTCTAAATCGGATCTCCACTATAATGTCATTCGTGGAGTTGACGTTTGCCTCCTCAAAATTATAGCTGTCGATCGTAGTGTTTTGGCCAAGGGGGTGTGCCACGGAACGTTTCTGGTCGACAGCATACATTTTGTTTTGCCCTCATTGACCTGGAGACCAGTTCGTTGCGCCTGTTATTCAATCGCTGTAAAATCTTGTACTACGACATGTTTTTACCGCGTGACAATGTCGATGTCATCTGCGTATCCTAACAGTTGACTGACTTGTAGAAGATTCCGTATTTTCAGCTGCCAGCCGCACTCTCTTCTCCAGTAACAGATCGAAGAAATCACACGACAGCGCATCTCCTCGCCGAAATCCGGTGCAGGTTTCAAATGGCTCGGAATTCATTGAGCCGACATGTACGGTACACCGGTGTCAAGATTTGATCTTTCGCCGGGCCGGGCCGGAAGCCGCACTGGTACGTGCCGATTAGTGCGTGCAAAACGGGTTTAGACGTTCACGTTGGAGAGGATCCTACCAGAACATCGACACCGGCCTTGAAGAGATCTAATGGTAAGCCGTCTGAGTCTACGGCTTTGTTGTTCTTCAGCCTTTTAATGACAATGCCGACTTCATCGTAGATAGGTGGGAGGACAAATTTCCCGACTGGATTTGGGATTTCTTGATCCCGTTAATTGTATCCCAACAGCAAATGATTATTGATTGGGCCAGGTGTTAAAACCAGATAAACGACAGGCTCTTAACCAACAGCGCAATCCAGTCGTTCTAGTTAATATATGTATATTATTTTAATTAAATTTTAAATCAATTATTTAACAAAAAACCGCCATGCAAAATACTTAATAATTTATTTGTTTAACTATTTTGTTGGGAAAAGCTTTCCCATTATTTGCATATAATATCAACAAGTCATGAATACCGTTGAAAATTTGATGTCATAGCCGTCATTCTCCAGTTCAATCGTCAATGGCAAGAGTAATCAAAATTTCACCAGAGACGTTTAAGTATTATATAAATGCTTTGACAATTCCTTACGAACGTATTGCAGGGTTGCTTTGTGGAACCCTATGGCATGGATCCTTTATTATGTCCTTTTCATCAAATCACAAAACCCGTACACAGCCCCCAAAGAGTTGTCTGTGACAATAATAATTAAGACATCAACAGTCGGTAAGGCCTTTGTACATACGTACAACACAATTTCATTCAATGCAAGATGAGGACGCTTCTTCTTTAAGAATGGTCTCACTTGCAAAATTATTTTCCATCATACTGCCATAATGCCATATTAAAGCAAACTTTTGCTCGAATAAAGCAATCCGAACCTTTGACATTAAAGTCGGTTCTCGGTCCCGAATAAATGTTTGCATAACAATATTAAATACTTACTCGTAGAGGTTGCCGGGAAATATGTTGATCTTTCATTGGAAATGAATTTCTTTCAGGGCGGCACTTTTATATGATGAAGGACTTTCGCAACCGGAACTCAGTTTATTCCAAGAATGTGCGACAACTCAAACTTGAACACGATTGTTATACCTAACTCGAGGATTGCAATTTTGGTATTTAAATGATTCCCATGAAGTGTGGGAATCTCATTTGAAATTGCTATTATTTTAATTATTCCGTTATTCTTGAATTCGAGATTCGCCCTCCACTTGGTATACCGCGTCGTGTTAATCACTGTCATCATTTCCTTATTTACGCTGCAAATAAGTGGGATGTATGCTCGCGAATATTAAACTCCAAAACGCACAGCCGACAGTCAGTCAGTCTCCAGCACCTCTGCTTCTGTCTTTTGTCACGCTCTACATCCTTATTAACGGAGCGGAATCACTGGGACAAGAGGGTGACTCTACGGAGCCCTTGTGTACATTTCAATTGTTGGATGTTAGCTGTTGGCTGCTTATGGAATTTACCCGTGCATGTGTTCATTTGGCGCCTTCAGTGTCATTGTTTGCCCTGCTTTTGTTATCGAGTACAAACCGCGTACTCTATGGGACTTGTTTGAGCTGCGACACCGTTTAATTTTAATTTTTCCAGATATGTGATTAAATGAGAAAAGTTTTTTCGTTTGAGGAGTGGGAGACATTGTGTTGAAGTTGAAGTGTCTGAGCGAAGTAAAGTTAAAGTACTGAAATTCTTCATGTCTTCATGTCAGGTAGTTACATACAGACATATGTTTTTTTGAATACGTATGTATGTCCATAGCAGCCTGTAAAGTGCAGTCATATTCATTAGCCTTAGCTTCTACTTGACAGGGACAACAAATGAGCCACATACTTTCCAATTAGTCTCATCCCAAAAACCAATATCTTTTTCTTTGTCGTCAATAATTGGTAAGGAATCTCATTGAAAATAAAGGTCCACTCAAAACTAACTGAGTGGGACTGACCACACTCTACAATAATGTGTACAATATTTCACGGCTTAGCTATCTTCAGAGATTTAGCTATCTTATCAGGAAGAAAGATATATAATGGATTAAAGCTTATCTCAAATGGATTTGGCTACGACATTAATGACTCAAGACAGGACAGCACACTCAGACAAGAGACAATGGCCAGAGAATCCCTGAAGTGACACCACCAAAAATAAAGAAAAAGTAAGGGATATAACGAAAATTCTCATAAGTGGTGATGTTAAAACTTCACGTACTAAAGTATTCAGCAACTGTTACATGTTCTCATTGACGTGCGAAGGGATAAAACAGGAAGCTAATAAAACCTCTCACATGCTTTTCTTTTTTCACCCTTAATTCTTTCTATAACTTGGCAGCATTTTCTTTTTTTTTTTTTTTCACTAGTCAAAGCTATTAATTAAAGGATTAGGTGGGTAGACACTTATTCAAAATACACAGTACTACCATTTCGTTTTTTTTTTTTCGTGTCCAGCTGGGACTATTATTTTCTTTTTGTGTGATACATATCTACTTAGCGGGATGTGTGTATGTTTGGCTGGTAATGAAGGACGACAAATGGCTGGTGTATAGCAACACTTGTGCCAGGATAAATGAGGTAACTTATAAATTGGGTTTCATACAGTTGAGGATGGACAGCAAGCAGTAACTCCTTCAATACATTATCACTAGATTTGTGATGATACAGTGAGATATGTGGACCGCAAAAGGGTAGACGTAATTCTTGTTTTTATGCTTAAATACAATGGAAAGCAACGTTTTTTTGTAAAACTGCACTACGAGTATAATAGGCTACTGAGAACTATACGAACATGCAATTTAACTGGACAGATTATATAGGACACACGAATACATACTTATGTAGATAAAAGTTAGCTAATAATATAAATCATAAAATAAATCATTTCGAACGAATAGTCAAAACGCTGACTGCTTGCCGTGTTCATCTGATACGTCATGCATTCCACCCCGTGTTCAATTTGTATCTCGAGAACTTCAGGGTTAACTCGTCGGCGGATGAAATGTTATAAATGTTGATTGAATAGTGAAGGCGTATTATTTTAGTTAGATTAAGAAAATCTGCGGTTCAGTTCTTGGCAAAATGAGTATGTTTGCGTTTAGGGCCCGTAATTTTCAACCAATTTAGTTGATTCTTTTTGAAATGTAGATAATTACGGTACAAACATGATTGACAGAAAATTCGTTGTGGACACTCTACCTATCGGGTTGTTGTTGAAATTTTTTTAAATGTTGCCGAATCTGGCTAATGCTAGAGCCAGGAGTTAAGTATATACATGTTCATACGATGTACCAAAGCCTATGAAGAGCGGTGCAAACCGTTTATCACAAGCCACGCTAAAACCACGCCATATGAAACCGAGCGTTCAAAAGCTTGCATATACGTTTGAGTTGCATCATGAAAGGCGGGTATGAAGATAGCACATGTCCAAGAAGGTTTGTTGTTGTCGAGTCTCGTTTCATCAACAGAGACTGTTTTTTCAGTTTTACTAGGTAAGTAAGTTAGTTGTAGGAGGAAGCGGAGTTATGTTCTGATTATCAAAGACAATACATCATAAGAATTATAAAGAAATTTTGAAAAACGGAATAAATAACATTGTGTTTTTATATAAATAATACAAACCTCAATATTATAACTCAGGGTCTAGCTTCTCAGCAGTGGGGGAGTTTACAGTGGAGGGGATTCTACAGTGTTATGCCAGTTTCAGAAACTTTCTAATCAGTTATCTATTTTTTTAAACATTGTCAGTGACTCGAAGGTCGTGAAAAGTATTTTTGCTCGTACCGGAAACCGAACCTGGGCTGCGTAGGCACACGAGCGTTGGGGTCGACGCACCAACTCACAACGCCACGACCGCAACTAAGAAACGTTCTCGTCTTGTATTATAATTCATATAATGTAATTTACTTACTTTTATTTAATATTTTTTTATATCCAAAAACAATAACAATATCTGTGCTAATACTATCCGGCCAATTGAATAACCTTCAAAATTTATAAAGGCATTTTATAAAATAAAATTCAATTAAGGCATTTTCATTTCATTCTAATGTCATTTTTCAAGTAGGCAATCAATCGTAATTAAATTGTCAATATTTGGCAGACAATAAATGAATCACTCCTCACAATCACCACTTTCCAATAACTCAATTGATTTGATCTCATACTTAAAACTCTTCACTCGTCTATGTACTTCCACTGTGAATTGGATACACACATATTAATGTCCGTCATGGTCCAAGGCGTATCACTTAGAATCCAACAATAATTTGTCTTTCAAGGATGTGTGTCACAATAAAAGCCACAACAACCCTATTAAAAAAATAATATAAATTTGTTATCCTTTCAGAAATATCTTCCTCAATGTGAGGAAAAAAATGAGTTCACACATCGCAGACAATTGCTGAGTGGAATTAAGCTTAGCAGAGAATAGCCTGTGCAATTTCGATTACTAACCATCCAGTTCAATGGACCGAACATATCCTTGGACATACCAGAATTTACTCAGTAAAGATGCTTAAGGCGCCCCTACGTGGAGGAACAGACAGTAAATAGACTTTGAATCAGACATTAATAGCATCATAAAACATCAACCCTGGATAATTTTTTCTCTTGTGCCATGGATCTTTCCATGCAACGGCGCAATATATCTTGTATATATACACTTTAGTGCGTATGAGTGAAATTTCATCCCATTATCGCTGGCCCTGTACAGGCTGAAGGTGTGTAGTAATCGTTTGACAATTTGCTTTCGACGACAGTAAATTTTAAAATAGACAAGTAACGAGATTGATAATAAAAAACAATGGGAATAAGCTTTGTTCAGTACTGTCAAGGGGCGTTGGGTGAAACTAATTGAGATGAGTGCTGGGATGGAGTTTTATGTGACGACAATTGCAGAAGCAAAGCGTATTGTTTTTTTTGAACAAGATAACTAGTACATACATTCTTTAAAACGGACAGCAGCGAGACCATCATGATTGTCCGTTATGTAGGAGTGCCCGTTCTGAAGGGGTTGAACTACACGAATATATTCCGAAGAAAAGAGAGGTGTTCCTTATAGAAAGGTTTCATTGTATTACTTTCGGAAAACACATGTATATATATATATATATACCGCTTGCTTAAGGGACGGGTTGTTAAATTGTTTGTGTCTCTACATAGATTCCTTCCTAGTTTATCCCGTTTTGTAGGGATGTTTAGTACATATCCCTGACAATAAGAAGTGTCACGCTGATATGTTGACTTTGAAGACAGTTTTAAGTCAATTAGTGAACTGTATACTGTGTTCGTGATACTATGCCATCATCTTCAGATGATCATTGTTAACTACAATGGATCAATGTGTTGATGCTCTGTAACAGTACTGATGCACAGTACTAGGGGTCGCTGTAAAATCTAGAGCCATTTTCATCTCGGGATGTAACCCATATTATTATGGAACGTTATGAATAAAACCAAATATTTGTAACAGAAAATCATATTTATTGAGGAATTTTTAAGCTTTGTAAAGACTACTCCTTATACCACTTCGTTCTCTTCCTAGTCTTTTTTTCTGTCGCCGCTCCAGGAGCACCCTCATTGGCTTTGCTATCGATGAGTTTCTTGTATTTATTAACTAAATGTGATAGATCATCGCGGTTGCCTTTTTTCTTTCCCTGTTTTGTTCTATCGATTTGCTTCTTTTCTATGCGGTGCAACATCTTCTGCTTTTTTGCCTTTTCCTTACGCTTTCGCTCTCCCACTTTTTTCTTATGTTCGAGTGCCTGTTCAACGATTTTCTTATTTGACCGCATTCCAGTTGACGCTCCCGGTTTGCCAGCAAAGCCGACGAAATCTTCTGTTTCTTCATTTGCATGTTTGGCTGGTTTCGGCATCGACGCAGCCGCTCGAGAGGCCTCCAATTTTTTTATGTGTTTTTTAAGTTTTTCTTTACTGTCAACCTGTGGACCTTTCGGAACTTTCTTAACGTCATTTTTTTTGGCTTCTTTTCGCTTCTCCAGTTTCTGTTTATATGTTGGATTATTTAGTTTTGACTTTTGTGTTCGTTTTTCCTTGATTTTATGCACTGCTCGGTCTTCTATGCTAAACGCTACGATAGGTCGCTGAAATAATTCTTTTGTTTTTAATTTGTTTCAACAAAAATGCAAATGAAGCGAACTTACATGCACATTTCCAAATATTGAAGGATTATTGTTTAGTTTTCTAAGTGCTGTGAGTGCTTCCTTGTGCGTAGTGAACGACAAAAAACCAAAACCTTTTGATTTGCCCTTTGGGTGTTCAGGTGTAATCCTGTTTTCGCGCATGACTTTGCATTCGTGCGGCTTGAATCCTGTGTGAGTTATCGCCATATTTCTCAGATTCTCATTATCATAGTTAAGCGGAAGGTTGTGAATCGATAGGCGGTTGCGGGAGACAAATCTAACAAAAATTGTATTAACTTTTTAAAAATATAGACCGCAACTAGAAATTCTTACCTGTTTAGATTTTTGAGCACTTGATTCTTTATCTGTTCAAGTTTATGTCGTTTATTCATGTCAGATGCGGAAACACCATCAGCGGCTTTCGAACCAGACATGATAAGACCTTCTCTTGCTAGAAATAGATTTCGTGAGTCTTTTTTGTCATCCTTTTTAGCCTCTTTGTCTGCCTTGTTGTGCACTTCTTCCCGACTCAGTGCCGGAAATGGATCCAAAGGTGTATCGTTGAGCACGAATTCAGTTCCCGATGCCAAGCACAGATCAGCTGATTCCTTAGTTTTAAATTTCACAAAGGCAGTGCCCTTGGAGTGCCCGGATACTTGATCACGATTAATTATGGCATAGTAAACAGGCCCAAATTTTCTGCACACTTTACGAAGGTCACTATCTTCGGCATCGAAAGGCACATTTTTAATAAAAACCGTGCAGCCTTCTTTGACATCATTTGATTTTACTTTTAGTTTAGGAATATCAAGTTTTGTTTTAATATCTTTTTTGTCCTCATCGTCTTCACTGCCTTCCTCACTGTTGGGGACATCTTCGTCATCCGAACATTCATCATCCTCTTCACTCCCAGACTCTGACTCTGACTCCGACTTTAGTATTGTATCATCAACACCATTCTCATCATCCCCATCCATGGGACTCTCTTCGATCTCATCATTCTCTTCTGCTTTTACGTCCTCCTTGAGCTCTACTTTTGGTTTGACTTCGTTAGAATCCTCCTTCTTTTTTGTATACTCATCCTTGCCTACAGCCCAATCGACAAATATTGTCCGGCCGAGAAAATCTTTATTTGAAGTATTAAGGATAGCTTTCGCTGCTTGGTTTGTTGTCTCGTATTGAATGAATGCGCAACCAACTAACTTGCCATCAGGTCTCTTTAACAAATTCAAATCTTGTATGGTTCCAAATTTTGTGAAAAACTCTTTTAGCGATTCATCTGTAGCCTTGTATGATATATTTCTAATAACGATTCTAGCTTTTTTTAGTCGACGCTTCTCCCTTTCCTCTTTTCGATTCGCTTTAAATGGATTACTTTGTTTTCCTTTGGTTGGTAATCCGTCTTTGTTCTCCTCAGCTAGAGAAAATAAATATATTTATAAGGAACAAAATAATGCTAGTAATTTCTATTACCGGAGTTCAAAGGAATCTTTTCTGTTAGCTCCATATACAAATTTAATCAAAACACAAACTTCCCAAATGCGTACATATGCCGAATAGAATTCAACTTTTATTTTGACGTTTGACGGCACGTGTTGTCTGGATAATTTCTCCTTAACAAACGCAGTGACATCTGGGAAACGCCAAAATTCACTTAAGCAACCTCACCAACGTTTCAAAATATCAGCCAGTGAATCACAGATGCCGCCGTAAGCACAACAAAGAAAAGTTGAAGAGTCCGCAATGAAGATTCCGAGATCAGCGGGCATTCAACATACCGGAATTATCCCTAACACTTAAAGAGCATATTGCAGTAAAGAATTGGCAATAAACCGCCAAAGATTTTTGGTTTAGTTTTTATTTACTCTTTTGACACATTTGATGAAACTCGGATGGAGTCTTGAAGTAGTCTAATAGCAACATCGATGTTTTGTTCTTAATCTTGTAGGTAATTAACGACCAAGGATTCAATATGTTCTTGTATTCCATCACATCCCCTTGCTTGAAATTGTACTGGTTTGTACTAAATGGCAGCAGACCTTCATATATAGCCACATATCTGAAATCAATTGGTCAAATCATAAACTTAGCCATATCATAACTTCTCACCTGTTCTCATTCCTGTATATTCTCAGCGGATATTTTGATATACAAAACATTATCGAAGCGTTAATTGCAATGAAGCCAGCCGCGAATAACCAAATATCTGATTCGTGAGTGACTAAGCCACCAAGTTCCAAATCCTGGGAAATTTCTATAAACTTATTATCAGTAGCGAATTTAAAGAGCGCCAGTCCGCCGATCAGAAATGCTGTACTCCCAGAGACATATTTTGAGAGTTTTATGTAGGTGTCCATTGGAGCACGGTATATAATCTTATATCCTTTTGGAACCTTGTCAATTGCAGCGAATTTCTCTTCTCTCATCGGCCTTTTTGAAGGGATGACAGACACATAGTAAGCGCATGGTAACCTGAACTCAAGATTAATTGATTATTTATATTGGATATTACATTAGTTTACAAACCTTTTGACTGAGATAGGAGCTCTGAAGAGATTCCCATTAAGGGTTTTGCATGACAAGCTAAATATTCTTGTCGATAACAACATAATAATCAATGATATATGTATCTTTCGCCGGAAAAAATTTCGGTCAGATGTTTCTTTGACGTTTATTTATATTCAGCAAAATGAATTGTCTGATGCCTTGTCCCAAGCGAACAGGGTGGTACTAATACATTTTAAGCGAACAAAAACTAACAGGTGGAGGGGACTACGGTACTGATAACACATCTACTTTGTACCTGACCAGAATGCCCTATAATGTGTACATATATGTAGCTTGTTATGTACGTTTTCGTACCTAAGGGTCCATTCAGGAAAAGTGTTATTTATAATTAACATATCTTTTTAACTGTCAATATACATCAATGCCATCATATGCACGACTTCATCTCACGAACACGGTAGTGGTGTATGTATCTACGCTTCGTATTGTAATAGGTCGTACTCTTTTTGTCATATTCAGCGCGCTAAATAATTTTCGCTGTCAAAGTGAAGAAAACAATATCCTATCGTGTATTTATTTTTCGAGTGAAAATACAAAAACCCGTGGCAAATGGTATGGTAAAAAGAAAAACCAACCCTAACGCGTTGCCAATAAGTCAATACAATATATTATTTAGTGTTACAAGATATGTATTGTATGTAAGTAATTCGACCGAATCTTATTTTTGTTCTTTTGGTAAAGCGTGCAGTTGTAATGAAGCGCAGCAGCTCTTCCGATGGGGGTTCTGAAACGAATCGTCTAGAGACCAATTCTTCTTCTTTAAATTTCAAGCTAAAACAAACCTTGTCACCTCAACAGCAAAAGCAAATTAAGGCCCAACAGGAATTACAGCAGCAACAGTATGAAGCACAACAACAACAGCAGTTGCAAATACAGCAACAAATCCAGGAGTTTCAGCAAAAGCAGCAGCAGCAACAAATTCAAGAATATCAGCAACAACAATATGCTGCCAATCAGTACTATAACCAAGCAGCTTTCTATAACTACCAGGCATATGCCTCACCACAACCGTCATTAATGTACAACAGTGGTCCGTCATGGAACTACATTTCCGCCCCTCCACCACCACTTTTTGGTTCGAGTCCTTCGCCTATACCTCACCCGCCACTACCGCCACCGGAGCTGAAGCTTGAAAAACCTCCATTACCAAGAGAGCCAGAGCCTGGGAACGAAAACAAAAATGGAAGATCTGGACCTAGTGCTGGCAGTAGCGGTTCAAATGGACCAAGAGCTCAAGGTGGGGGTAAGGGAAAGGGTTTAAATGGAACAAATGGTGGGACAAAACTCAACGGCGCTACAGCCGGAACACCAGGGTCCAGTCATCGGAATCGTCGTAAAAATCCGCATTTCTTTCCACAAATGCAACCTCCATCGATGGCATTAGCCCAAGACTTATTAAAAGTTGGCCAGTTTAATGATTTATCTGAACTTATTGATGAAGAAATCCCAGCCGGTGCCGACAAATTTACAATATTCCTCAACAACTCTGAAAATGGCAGAGTTCAAGTAAACAAGAAATCAAAACGTAAACCCATGTCAACTCGTTATTCTCGATCAAAACAGTGGGTACGTGAAGAAGCAGAAGCGGCTATAGCATTGGAAAAAGAGTACAATCAAATGCAGAAGCGACCAATGCTCATATTGAAGTTTCCTGACCCAGATCTCAACAAATACATTGTAAAGAGATATTCGCCATTCATTGATACAGTCCACTTTCAGCAGCCGTCCACACCACGGTACTGCTTTGTACAGTTAAAGGAAGGCGCAGATGTGGACAAGGTAGTGAGCACAATTCGGCAAATTCCCTTCGGTACAGGACATATTACTGCTGAGGTGAAAAGTCAGCATTTGGATGATCAGCCAGTGACACCAGAAGAAATCGATCCATACACACTGTATATTGGAAATCTACCTACACATATATCAGTACGGGTTGTGAAACAATACTTCCCCAATGCTCAAAGAATCGATATTGGTTATGCACAAAGAATGAGATACACCCGTTATGCTTTTATTCGGTACAGCACTGTGGAAGAGGCAATGGAATCGTATAGAAAGACTGTAAATGCATTGTTGGAGTCTAGGAGTTTGATTGTGCGTTTTCGGCGGCAGAAAGGAAATATTGGATTACCCGGTGAGCCAAAATCAAAGCTCCTAAAACTCGACGACGATGAAAAAGAAACTGCAACGAATGAGCAGAATGGAACTGAGAACCCGGATGTAACCCACACAACTGATGGGTTAACTGAAGAAGATCAAAGTGCTATAAAGCACGACGAGGTTCCAAGAAAGGTTGACAAAATAACAGTGAACGTTCCGGAAGTCATCGAGAAAGGAGAAACTGTATCGCAAAACAAATTTTCAAACCAAAAAAGCGATGCAAAGGCAACAGAAACCGCCGCAGAAATGCAAGCGGGTAACACAAATGACGAACATACTGGTGACGATCAAGCTGCTGACGCCAAAGTCATTACAAATCCTCCAGTGAACAATGAGAAGATTGTTCCAAACATTGGAGAAAAGGATGTTACGAGTGCGGAAACAGAAAAAACATCAACCACCACTTTAAATTCTCCAGAACCCCTTGGGGATGAAGTGGACAACAAACAAAAAGTCTTTGATGAAGCGAGCGAGCTTATAAAAAGAAATAATAATAGAAGGGCCCTTTCGCCAATAAACTTTTCAGCATTCGCCGAACCACCGGATTCAATAAAAGGCCCTGTGGAAGGGGACATTAAGTTGGAGAATTCCGATGATGAAGATAGTTCAGATGATGGTGGTATAAATTTGCTTGGAACCAGAGTAAAAGATGAACCCTTTGAAACGCCCCACAGAGCCCCAATTGACGAACTATACTTTGATGACTACGATTACGACGATCTGTGTACTGGTATGTACATTTAATAACTGCTTTTGAATACATGAAATTCATTTGTTTTTATCTTTTAGACATCGATGACGATGACGACAATTGGTCTAACAACTCGGATTCTCGTTCAAGACAATTGTTAACCACCAACTGGGATATCGTTCGCCGCAGCGAATTGAATGTTAGAGAGGAAAAGCCAGACTTAAATGAAATAATGAGCAAATGTTCTGATTCGCTACAAAGCTCGATCGATGTGGCACCTATAAAAGCAAATCTGGAGCCAAAATTGGAACTAGATGATTTACATCAGGAACCACCTCAGACAGCGAGCGACAGAGAGCGATTAGCGGTTAAGCAGGAACTTGAGGATATGTTTAATCGGCTCAACTCGGATGGTGAGTGCGATGACGAGGATGCGTTTTTCGGGCATACATAAGCTCTGATAAATCGTCAATGAATTATATTTAATTCTATGTGGTTAGATTCTAATAAGTCCAAATACTAAATAATGCAAATTTATAAATTGAAGCTACTTTCTCGTATTCCCGTACTGAAAGGAGCGATAAATGTTTGACATCTACAATACATACATGTATATTACTATTGTGTATTCCTAAATTAAGTCTTGCACAGTTTATATATTTGTTTATTCAAGATCCGTTAAGAGAAACCGCCGCATCAAGCCAGTCCCAAGGAAATACGCATTATAGCATCAACTGCAAAATGGTTTAAAGGCGGGGATTATTTTCAATGTTTCTCGTTTTACTTTAATTTGTAAGCTTAAAAATACCACTGAATTTATAGGTGTAATGTGTACTGTAATCTTTATATGGATTAAAATTTTTAGAAACAATTAAGTCTTTTATTTGTACGTGGCTCCGGGAACTATGTCCACAATTTTTGTTGAAATCACCAAAAGCTTTTTTTTTATGAAAAATTAAATTTTTCAGTACCTTAAAAAATAGTTAAGATTTTCAGGATATATGTAATCTTAAATCCAACCATTCTTTGTTTCTCAGACCATATTTAGAACACCATCAATTGGGATCCCCATATGATACACAAAAACTCAGATTCACGAGATATGCTGTTCAAATAATAATCCTTAATATGATGATAGGTGTACAATAAGAATTACTTTTGTTTCATGAATTTACATATAAGCCCTCAAAGATATTTTCGGGTGAAATATTTACTCTACGATAGGATGCATAGAAACAACTGTTATTAAGAGCTTATTACAAGGAGTATGAACACTTTCAATGAATTTTTTCTACGAAATTTATTTATTTATTTTTTTTTTTTTGAGTTTAAAAAATATATTCATGCACTTTTCTTTAATTAATATTGTTTATTTGATGTAATCTATAAAATGCTATAAAATGTTTGCTGTTCATATGTTCGATAGATGCCGAGTTTACTACCTTCCAAACAAGCAGTAATTCCACAATAACCTAAGCAAATCGAACATACACAGAGATGACTGAATCAAAACCTGACAACAGTTAAATCTTACCTTTGTACTTCCAATCAGTGTTGCTCCAACCAAAAGCTGTTTTCTAGGATATTGGAATAATAGATAATAGACTTCTGCATGACTGCATTCATTTACTTTTTCTTACAGTGTAGCGTATTTACAAGTCACAGTTAGAGTACAAGTGTAGTGCAATGAATTGCAGCCATTTAATAGGGTGTGCACCATAAATGAGTATCACAATTCAAGAGACAAAGAGCCTATCTCCTCATAAACACTCGTCTGGATCATAATCACAGCCTACACTCATCGTCTTATTATTATGCAACCGTTTAGATTCAGATTGAGTGTATGTACTTGGTAAGGCGACTACATTGAATACTAGTGTACTCTGTGCACCGTATCTGTACCTACTTATTTCTCCATCTTCATCTACAGTCTTATTAACCTCCACAAAATGTTGATGTTAATGTGCAGATTTATTGGAAATTTGTAACCCCTCACTGCACTGACAGCATTATTAAACAAAGTAGAAAAACGAAAAAATAAAAAATCTCGATTTTCTTCAAAAAATTTATTATTTATCGTTATCATTAATAGAAAACATATCATTATATATATTATATTTCATTCATTCATAAAAGCTATCATTAATGATAATATTCGGAGTTAAATATTAATTCCGAAAAATATCGTATCTTTGTTTTTCCTCTTGTGTATTATTTTACAATCTATTATACAATATTTAATTATTTGTTCAGAAACGTGTTCTTATATTGTTTATATTCTTATTAACTGGACTATTCTCACATACTGATCATAAATCCACTTTGGAATAATAATACAAAACAGAAAAATCTTTAATCAATGACATTGTTTAGAACAATTTTAAAGCAGCACCATATGGTTTGATTTTCAGTTAATGCGCACATACAATATACAAAAATCAAAAGGAAACTGTTTTCTAATGGTCTCTTTCAATCGTTCATATTCTTATGTACTTTACAATTAACTTTAAAACCTATTCATACAAATTAAATAAAAAAAAAAACAAAAAACAAATAATTGCCAACATACATAGTTTCATATAGTTTTCACGCATTTCATACCCTAATCTATCTTTACTAGTATCGTTCTCTTTCGTTCGTAAAATAAATGTATATCGCCGTTTGGAATGTGCACAATTTTGTTTGGATTTTCAAAATCGGATAATACTTCAGCAAGTCCGTCTCCAATATCTCGTAAAAACAATTCCATTTAAATTTATGTATCTACTAACTCTATTTCATGTAAAACGTCGTATGATGTGTCTCTTCTATGCATTTATGTGGTGTTGTATTTCTTTAAGTATGTGTATTTACAAAAAAGGCACTGACTGATTCGCTTCTCTTTCCAACTTCCTGATGAACGCATATACATACAAAAACAAATTAAATTGAGAACAATAAAATGCATTATATGCTTTAGAGTTCGTGACTTTGTGCGATAACAATGAAGATATATAAAATAAAATTTTAAATAATTAAATAATTCTTTTGTTTCTTTTCTTTTTTTGTCAAGTAAAACATTGCCTAGATAATCCACTGTAGCTATCCGCTTTTAGCTGAGAAGCATTCGTTTAAATGCAACTATAAGGGCAGTCGATAAAATGACATAGAATGTATCGTTAGAAGATATGCTTATTCCGGAGTTCTTCTCTCCTGAAAGTTCATCATGTGCTCTGTTGTCATCTGAACCTATGTGGGCAGAAAAAATTGTTCACATTATTTTAAGTTCTGATATGATTTATGTTTACTATAAGAATATGTTTTGGAATAATTTCAAGTGATTTTGCTAGACTTGTGCATAGTTATAATTTTATAATGTGGAATCATTTATCATCGGCTTAACTTAAGATCTTCAACAAGACAAGGTTGCTTAGTTTTGATATTTACAAGATATACAAGACCAACGAAGAAAGTACTTTGAAGAGTTGTGGATGCGCTTACACAATTTTTCGACAAAACATTCTCTGATGGTGGGTTGATTACAGCGGTTACGTTTTCTCAGATACAAAATCTGATGTAAAAAAAACACATATGAACACTTGTCGCAATACTCAACTCCGCTTCATATTTATATTTGTAGCAACTATTTTCGCTGGCTCAGGTACTAATTTTATTGAGTATTCGTGTTTGAGTGATTTTTTCAGTAGCACCTTAGGCCGTTTGTCTGTTGCCCAACTATATAATTCAACAACTAATCACTTTGTGTTCTCAAACGAGTGTTTTGAAGCAAAAATTAAACGTTCGAAATGCATATAATCTTACAAATATGCGTTTATGCCTTTGACTGTGGCAGAAAGCAGCAGGGGAGGACACGCCTAATCATAATGGTGTGCGCAATAGGAACATCTATCTCTATAGATGGAGGGTAGCTCGAGGAGCTTGGTGGATGAGACACCGTTGCATACCGCACTATAGCTCCACAAAAACAAGAAGCAGTTTATATATGCACTGTAATCGAATTTTAGAGCATGTTTATACAACCTGTATAAATATATTTGATTTGAATTGTAAGTCGAAAGTTCATTACATACATATCATCATCCTGACTGTAGGCGGTTTGTACATATATTCTGTATCGAAACTATTGTCTCTGGATTGTATCAGAAAATGAATGAAAATCAGAACAAATTGCATTTTAGCGAAACCAACAAGTAATCATTCGAAAATATGCTGAAACCACCTGAATCGTTAAGACATATGTATATCATGATTTATTCATATGAATATTTCGTTAACCGAGTAGAACGTGTGTTATCGTTTTCTTTCATACAATGTGTAAACAAATTAAACAATTAGTAGATGTACATAGTGTAACCACATTGGATTGTCATGCAAAACTTTGATGGTCATATGAATTATCTTTGTTAAGTCCGACGATGTTAAAAAGATGATAAAAGAATACCACATTTATGTATCATACATATTTATAAAATATACAAAACAATTAGATAATTTACAAAGTAAAATAGAAAGAAACTGGATATACTTTAACCAAACTGAACGAAGAAATTAAGGAAAATAAATAGCAACGTACATCTTTTTAAGCGTGTATAGTTGTTGGCAGCTTCAGTGTTTCTCAATTTCTTGTACTGTTAATCACAGTGTCCCAAAAGCTTTTCACTCTTGCCTACGCACGTTCGATAAATTAAGTAGTCTTTTATGTTTGTTAACATAAACTGATTTGGATGGTAAAATTTACAATGAAGTTGCTTTTTTTTCTTAGTCGATCGAACTGGTTCTATGGTTTTTCTGTTCTTGCGCTGGCGTTGCTTTTTGATTTATTTACATATCAATGGAATAATTGTTTTTTTTTTCTCTTCTGTCGTTACTATGATGATTATGGCGAGTTGTAATTGATATTTATAATGAATATATATATATATATATATTTTTTTTTTGTTTAATAGAAAGAGAAGCCTGCATTTTGGAGAATTTGTTTTGGCAATTTTTCACGTCACACACGCATGTACGATTTTCGGGAGGAACAAAATCAATCAAATAAACAAAGACAAAAAGAAAAAATTAATACATGATCGAGACTAGTAAACAAAATTTATAAAATTAAAAAGTATTCACTTTGAATGTATTGTGCGCACGTTTATAAGCTGGAAGCTATAGGGAAAGCTAAAACTAATAGGTTAGGAAGAGTGGGGGCATACATTTATTCTCTCAGCCCCGAGATCTGACGCCTGCAAAACATATTGATAAATCATCATAAATTCCAAGTAAAAATGTATAATTATATCAAACACATACAACAAAACATGCTCGGGTAGGGATTGTGTGTAAATACATTTTTCAAAAGATAGAATTCAAGAAGGGCCAATCGAAAACAGTGTTCACAAGGCTAACGGTAGATTTTTAACTAAACGTATTTTTGGACACAAACGTGCAACATAAAGTTTAGATTGTAGTGTAGATACATATAAAGGATACTTATAGTGTTTGTTAGAACAACGTGCATGCTTTGAACAAAAATAGATACTTGCCAACTTTTATATCGTGCATTAATTTTGTTTTGTAGGAGCATAAGTGAGTTTGTTTAAAAACAGAATGTTAGTTAAACTTGTTTAAATAACACAATATAGGTTGTTAAAATACATAATTTTATTTAAATTCATTTCAATGACGGAACTAGAGGTAAATTATATTTTTATTAATCATTGACAAAGATTGAATGATAGACGTATTGCAATATATGCTGTAAATTAATCCTTAACGCGACTCCTACGCGTTCAAATTTTGATCAATTTATACTTTGAGTAGCCAAAGACACATTTTATCGTGCAGACTAATTTTTTAACATATGCATATAGTTCTCTAACGCGTCAAGTGTTAATTTACAAGGGATTTTTTATTTTAACAACCCTAATAGTTACCAGTTGAATTAGAAATGTTTATAATTTAAATTCCAACTGCATGCTTGCATACTCCGAGTATGTTTTTGTTTTCATATTTTTAGTTTCCAGTATTATTTTGAAAAAATTGCCAAAAAAATCTTGCCTTTTATAAATTTCCATTTTGTTTTTGTTTAAAGAAAACCAAACACTGCCAACAAATCCATGCAGAAAAGTTAAAAATTCTACGTTCAGTTGGAAAAAAGTATAGATACATGTGTAAATCTAAAGAATGAATAATTTTAAAATAAAGAGTGAATACGTTTTGTTACATAGTCGCCATTATTTGCTTCCATGATTCGTGTATACATAAGTAGATATGTACTGAACCCCGTAAAATTAAGGAAATTGTGTATGAAGAAGAAAAGTTTAAATGTGAGTGTAAGTTAAATTAGTCCATGAAAGGTTTTAGGAAAAATTAATTTGTATAATATTAAGGTACCAGGTTAATAACAATAGAGTGGTATTGTATAGGGAAAACTACTTTTTGTTAGTGCTTGTTGTATGTACATAATTGCATGTATTTTAATAATTATTATATTTTCTGTTGTTGCCCTCATTAATATTTTTTTACATGTTTCATTAACTACTTCTGGTTAGTGAAACCGACCATTTTGCATTAATTCTTATTACAAAGATTAACGGACGAAAAAGATAAACATTCCATATCTAAAAGTTGATTCTTTTTTTTCCGTTACCATTTTAAAATACGTAAGGTAATATTATATAATTGGTATGTTATAGTTTAATGGGTTTAGTAGACACAATGAGATGTTTTCTTTTTTTGTTAATACAATTCTTTTAAGTTTAAATAATGTAAGGGGTTAGTTTGTGTTATTCCCATAAATTCCTACTTACCGCTTTGGACGTATTGTACGTTGTACGACACTTTTAGATTTTTAAGATCTAATGATACAGAAATGACGGTGGTTTATGGGGAGACTGTCAAGAAAAATACAAATGCAACAATTCCGCACCCTATTATGAATTTGAAAATGTATCGAAATTCAGTGAAATTACAAATTTCTATGTAGTACCCCTGAATCAATATAATACCGACTCCACACCAAAACCATTAAAAGTTATTCTCGGATTGAAAAAAAAAAATGTTTGTCGTCACTTTTTTTGTTTTTGTTTTTTTTTGTATGAGGCGAAAGGTACAGGACAGCATAAAATAGGACGAATAGAAGGGGTCGAAAAAATAAATGCAAACAACAGATATTATTATTGGTTAATATACATTTCTTCTTACAAATACAATTCTAAACACGGAATCAAAAATTACAAAACATACATATGAATTAAAAAATACTGTCGGACATATACACTTTCGAGTTCTTAAACGTAACATACCATTAAATCTATTTCCTTTAGTTAAATATAACTTCGAAAAAACTATACACTCATGTATTTTTACGTTATATGTTTCAAAGAAGTTATTTGTATTTTTTCTACATTTGAGGAGATCATGTGTGTAATTCAATGTTCTTATAAAGAATGTTGACTTGTTTTATTCTCTTTGCAAGTTATTAAAATATTGTCTTTTTTGTTTTAAAATAATGCATGTGGTCGGTTCCACTCACCTGAATCGAATATCAAATCATCGTTATCATAATTACTCGACTGTTCATGTTCAACAACAGACTCCTCTGAATTGGCGATAGTATTACCTATTGAGTTAAAGAATGACGGGACGTTCTTGCAGCCAAACCACCAATGGGCAGATGGTCGAGGGAATGGACGTTCCGAAGTATCAACCTAAAGAACAGATAGAATAGAAAATCAATATTTCGTTGATGTAATTTTTTTCCTAATCTAACTTACCGCAAATGTTCTATCGTTGAACCGATAGTATTTATCACCTTTGAAGAAGTATGTATAACCATTTGTGTACTGCAGCGCAGCATCAATGTTATTTGGCAAGCCTTCCCAATTTGATATTGGTTTCGGATATGTCGACTTAACTGGCGGCCTCTTCAATGGGTCAAACCGCCAGAACTTACTTCCCTTGTAGAAGTAAATCTTTCCATTGCCACCCCATACCATAGCAGCATCCAAATGATCTGGAATACCAGTGAAACCTTCACTGATCTCTTTTGGATAGTCTCCATCCATTTGTCGTCCAGAGTACCTCCAGTATTTGGTTCCCTTAAAGAAGTACGTCTTGCCGTTTTTATACGTGAATGCAGCATCAATATTGCCTAAAAAAATAAGCATGTATTGTGATCGATATGGGAGGAAGAAATTTTAATCGTACCTGGAAGACCTGGCCATCCTTCTGATATGTATTTTGGATATCCATCAGCGACTGAGTTTTCTGTGAGTTTATAATAGGTTTGACCCTTAAATGCATATGTTTGTCCATCATGTGAGTTAAACATGGCATCGATCTTTGAGTCTTTGCATAGAGTTGAGTCATCTCGAGGTTTTGTTGGAACAACAGTTGGCTTTGGTGTTGTTTTTGGTTTGCTCGGTTCGTCGCGACTGGTTCTCCTTCCATATAACGCCTGTATAGCTAGAACATCATCAGAGTCAAGTCTGAAAGCTGGGTCGAAACCACGATAGAATGGAGCCAT
Source organism: Eristalis tenax (assembly GCA_905231855.2). Lineage (NCBI taxonomy): Eukaryota > Metazoa > Arthropoda > Insecta > Diptera > Syrphidae > Eristalis > Eristalis tenax. The sequence goes on from HG993127.1 coordinate 840,717, forward strand.
CAAGGCAGATCGCACATCAGAATGACTTAAACCAAGCGAGTGACCAAATTCGTGAGCTGCTACTTGGAACAGATTTGTACCACGTCCAGTACCAATTGTCCAATACTCAGCGTCATCGAAGTGAGCATCGCCGCCATAAACTGGGAAGTAAGCATGAGCCAAAGTACCGCCAACACCATCGAATGGATCCCCATCCCCATGTTCATTCTCCTCAAATCTAAGGCATGGGACGTACATAAATTAAACAGAACAATTTTATTTTAAATGTAGAAGTTTACCTGATTTCAATATGAACAGGTCCAGTTTTCTTAGCTGTGAAACTTAGATCAGTGAATTCGCTCCAAACATTGAAGGCTCTTGAAATTTCAACATCAACATTATCCTTATTCAACCTCTTTGGGTACTTAGAAATCTTGTAGGTCAAAGCCTTAACTCGCCAACGGCTGCCTTGTAGCGCATATCGCTTCGAACGATTGTCGCTTCCAAAGCCCACTTTATCTTTTACACCACACCGTGGTAAAGACATCGCTTCAAGGGTTTCATCGTTAAGTTCTCCTGTCACATTGAGACCAGCGAAAACCTGGAACTCTTGCATTGCTTTGACCCACGTACTTTCTTCTAAGAGTCCACCGTTGGCCACATTTCTTGCACCGGGTGGCAGGTATCCAAATTGTGACAGATATATCTGTAATTAAAAAGAAATATGCTTATGTAATGTTATAAAATAAGATCGTATCACTCAACCATTGCCCTAGAGTCAACTTTTCGCAACATTATAAACAACCCAACACTAAGAATCCACAATGAACACCTCATAGCAAATCAATGAGACTCCGTTGATAAACAAATCTATTTAACTTCAATCCGATGAGTTACTTTGTCAATGATAGACTAAACTTGCCAACCCCCGAGCACAGACTCGAAGCCGGTTAACCGATTATCATGCAGCTAGTCTAGTCTATGTTAACGGACAAGGACGAATATGAAAAGATCGCAAAACACCATAGCGTTAAAAAAAAATTAAAACGTCTGTTAAATGTTAATTTTTGATATCGAAAATACATTTTGGCGAACGATTTGGTGATGATCGAATAATAACGTTTGGGGCCGCATAATAATTAGACGTGAGGCGTTGATAAATGATTGATGGGGAAAGAATCATTGATCGAAAGATACTTTCGAAGTAGGTGCATTGCATAAGAATTCTAAACGCATTTTTTGTGTCGGGACATGTTCGAGGTTATGTCTGCAACTGGTTTCAGTGCCAGTGCATTCGAGATGCAAAAAGCGTACGTACGTATTTCATTATTAAGTACTCCTCTGATATAGGATATTGGTTAAATTGTATTTTAAGCCAGCTTTCATATGAGGCTTTTAGTGCAAAAGTGGCGAAGCAAATCCTAACCAAAGACCTACATTCACGTTTTCAATAAACCGCAAAGAAACGTGATAAAGATATGGTATTTCAAAAGGTATGTACCGGCAAACCCAATGAATAATGTCACGTCAATAAAATGTGAACAAATATTTGCATACTTATTATGTTCTGCTGATCTTCCTTCATTCCGATATGGGTTGAATACCTTATAGATATTGAACTACTCTCAACGCCAATCCTCTTGAGGGAGACATGAGAAACACCTCAATACTTTCAAAGGCACGACCTTCAAGATATGCATCATATAATTCTTTCTCGATTCCGTGTAAATCAATGATTCAGATAGCTTCTGTCCCCCAAAGATGGATAGTTTTTGTTGCAATATCTATGCACAATCCATATTGGTAACATATAGAGATTATATTTTTCCTCACACGCTTCTTCCTAGTTTCAATAATATTTTCATGAGGACGAAGTTTGCATTTTAAGCGATATGGCTAGCAGATCGTTGAGTACACATCAAGTTATGAATCGATGATAATTTCGTATTTTGATCGTCGTTTTTGTTTATTATATGAATAATTTATTATCTGGCAGAACAGACAGACGTAGATGAAGGTATTCGCTGAAGTGTGATTCACCTTGGTGTTTGTTTTGTTATATTTGTTTTTTTTTTTTTTGATTTTGCTACTTCATATCGTAATAGGCGATCAGCTTATTCGGAATGTATTCTGACTGATTGATTTATTAGAGTGAATGTTACATTACCGATGATTGCCAGCTTAACTGGGTTCAATGACCTTCCTTAGACATCTTTTTATCTGTTTTGGCATTTTATTAATTATTAGAGAATAATTGTATAACTCCTTGTCTGAAACTAAGTTGCATGAACTCAAGTAAAATATTATATGCTTTCTACTTCTATTCTATGGACAACTCATACATTCCCATCCACATACTAACAATTAAGTTAATTAACTATGTCGACTGAACTATCGCCAAAGCATGCTGGTAAGTCACGGTCATATTTTTATAGTATCAAACGATACTGAATACATATTCTACAATCTATAACGCTAACAATTATCTTTACCATCCAGCTGTGACGGGTATCAGTGCTATCCTTAATGAGTGTCCATTTTCATCCAGAGTTTGATGTTCGTGTGATATTCATCTAATTTACATGAATCTAATAATTGTATTTTTTTTTTGTTAGCAACCTCGAGATGAATGTCAAAATAAGGCACCGATACCTTGGACTTGCACTTGGATGTCAATAAACGGCATGCGAATCGATATGAGCTGGCAACATGTCAAACGAATGAACAAACGCATGTCGTGCTGCAAATCAACTTGACTCAGAACTTGGCCAGAGTTTTGCATACTCTGTATTGAATGGAATTCACATACAAGTGCATTACGAATCTCCATTCTCACAAGCTAATGAGACATACGTGTTTTTTGTAGTGCATCGGAAATAGGAACGTCAGTAAAATGTTTGATGCGTGCCATACGCAACTACACACAAGGGTGTTGTTGTAAATTCATTTGGAACACACCTCACTGACCTCATCAGACAAAGTAGAGTAAAAAAAATACCAAAGAGTTCGTTTCAACTTTGATTATTATAAAGTTGCGTGTGGCACGCTTATGAATGTCATCCTCTCTCTCGTTTGCTCTGTCTCTTGACAGTAAGCAACTAGGGTCGAAATTGTGGTCGACTAGGACTAAGTAGTAGTTTGAATTGGTCGTGAAGTTCATACATGCATCAAAACTACCCGCTAATTTACCACAGTAAGGTGAAAATACAAAAACAAAGCGATAATGTGAATTTGTACATGGATATGACCTAATTAATTGGAATAATGAAATGGACAGTTAAACGCTCTGACAACCGAAAAGTGAATTCGTGTGTTCTTTTAAAAATCATATATATGGCTAAAGATACTTCTTCTTTTCACTCTCTACTGTAGCAGTAAAGTCATCATTCTTTCTTCATATTGTGAAATAACAGAAGTCCAAACATGTGATCACACTGACACACTGCAATACACACTTCTGAATCGAAACTGAAAATATGTACTACATACATATATAAAGCCAGCCACGTAGCAAATCCATTGAGTTTTGTACAATAGCCACCTTGTCTTCGTTCATTACCCTGTCAGGAAAATGTAAAGGTCTGAACTTAAAAGCTAGTACCCATGAACTATTCTGTCTGCACTCAGGTGACTTCCTTGCACAGAAAAATGTGGCTGTGTGCCTGTCCAGTCGTAGTGCTGTCGCGGCGCGGCGCGGCGCTTTCAACGAACCCACACAGCTGATAGCCATCGTAAGAATATGCTAATCGACGGTCGTTTGATAAAGAGAATCAAGACGAAGACATTAGTATGGACAGTGTACGACGTGTGCAGAGCCACCTTAAAATTATCAACACCATTCGGGATGTTCACATGGGTAATTTTGTTTCGTGTCAATCAGCTCGAAGTACGCATTCAAGTTGTCATGGCTTAAGAATATTTTTCAAGAGGTTACATAATATTTGAGTCGACGAATGAGATAAGAAGTGTTGTGCTCGAATTAAAAGAACGTAGTTGTATTCATCGCCATCATTTGAGCGATGATTTCCGACTACGATTTGTAACTTTTCCGTTCCTCTGAACTATTTTGTATTCGTCAGACTTCAGTAAACAAGGTCGCCAAGCATCTAAATTAAGCTGGGTTTTGCGAATCATGCCATAAAAACAATAGCACACGAGTTTGACATAAATAAATTCGTCTCTGAGCGATATTTAGATTTAAGTATTTCCCCGCCATTACGGATAATGAGCAAAGCTGTACAGCAGGTGTTATCTCGTATGAACTTATCGAAAGAATTCATGACTCAAGTTGCCAGTATGGTTTTCATCTTAAATGTGTTGCATTATTCCGGAATCGCTGAAACCCAGCATGAAGTTCAACGAACGGAAGTCGGATTTTGAATTTTCTTAAGCACGACTGGTCTCAAGTTAGACCTCCCAGGTTGTTTATAAACAAATTCACTGAAGATAACAAGATTACAAAACAATGATCATTTATGATCTGTCATGATTGATCTGTAACGCGATATCTCAAGTAAAAATATGGATTTGCGAACTCTTAAATGTATTAGTTTATATTCAGAGTATATTTAAAAACAAAAACAAAATGCTTCATTATCATTTGTATGAACATGTTTTGAACAGAAGGACTACCTGCTGCCAACATGTCAATATCTCTAGCAGGAATCGCACGTGTTTTGAGGGGAACATGTGTAAGACAGACGGTATGTTTTGAATTAAGTTCAATTGTATGCAGAACTTGTAGAAAACATTAAATTGTCATGACTCGTGATACATAAAATGTGGTTTTATCTACTGAGATGGAGTGTAGTTTGCAGTTATATGTACTTTATAGTACAAGTGAACATCATTTTATGTGGTAAACTGTGCTATTGTCGATGAAAAGATTACTATTATTTATAGTTGAAGAAACTGATAATCTACTTGATGATGAATGATAAATTAAAGCATTTAAGTACAATTCTTCAACACAAAAACGAACCTACATGTACTTGGTGGTAAATTTTCAATAACGTTATACAAACTTAGAGAAAAAAAAGAGGAATTGTTAATTCCGTACACTATGCAAAACATGAAACGTGATATGAGATCTTCATTAACTACATGACTCTTGTAGACACATAAGCTATTCAGCGAAAATCATCAATCACATACTTGAACGTATTGACATAAATATAAAACTACTCTTTCAAACTTAGCCTGTTTAGGTTCGTGCACCTGAGGAATGTCTAATGGTCACTAATTTACCGCGAGAATCCATCTGAATTTAATTTTCAATGCGTTTGACTCTATAAAATTCTCATAAATCAACTGGCACCGAATACCAGCTTCTGCGGCTCATGTTTTATCCAAATCACAAATCAGATGGCGTCCAGATAATCGATTACTTCGTGATAGATACAGACATTCCGCTTAAACGTTTAAATAAATTCTTTTTTTTTTTCTGAAGTTGCAATTATCGTTCTCCCGGTAACCTGGTACTCAATCAATTTACTTTCAAGTAGTAAATCATGAGTGCAGGGTTTGATTAATGTAAACTCTATTGATTGCTGTAATTGTTGTAACCTCTGTTTATAAATACATATACTAAATCTTCTATTATTCCGATCGGTTGCCGTTTGAAGAAACACAATTAATTTACTGAAAGTACAGCTGATACACTGTGCAAATTAAGCAGTAATTTTGAAACGGCAAAGTTTTCCGTTAAACAATTGTAAGCAACTCGTGTTCAGTAAATCGCCTATAGATCAGTTTGACAGGATGATTACCATGTGTCATTGAAGTGCCCTGATACATCACCTGACAACACAGATATCAAGAATCAGTTTGTTTTTATTGGCATGGCAAGTAGTTTAGTTCTCAGGAAACAAACATAACAGTCACCATACACATATATGTTTGTCTAATTAGGTATTTCTTGTGGTTCACCACACATGCGTCATACTGGGTTTGAGGTAACAAACTTATTCGGAAGTAATCCGATGGTTGTGATTTGAGTCAAGACGGAAATGAATTTCTGCAAGATATTCCTGCTTAAATCATGACTAGTGACTAGTGAATTTTTCTGCTCCAGGAGACTGGGGGACTGGTTATGTTAAACAACTACTTATTCACTATTTTATAGTGATTTAACTCTAGAAAATTCAGTGTTCATTGTACAGGAATGTATTAATTTTGGTTTTTTCCATTCAATAGATGTATCGCACGTACGATGAGTGACTCCGTACTTTGTACAAAAGAACACTCATTCTTTGTAATTGTAATCATTAAATGTAAGTGTCGTCAAGTACACGACTTACCTAACTTTAATATTAATTTGAATTCACAACATCTGAATCAAGCCTGCACATTTTAATTAACTTCGGTCCTCGTGGTACTAATTGTACCGGTATTAAACTACGGAATCAACATCTGTCCTCTTTCTTTGACTCTCAATTATGAGCTAAGCACATTATTCACACAAATTTGTGTTAGTTTCTGGGGCATCATTTTACCACCACCCAATGACCCGGAACTAAATCATTTACATTTACATTTCCGTTTCCCCCAAAAAGGTTCGAATAAATACACGTTGAACTAAATCTACATTCGTGTTAATTAAAATGTATCATGTTGGATTCAAATCTAAAGTACTCAACGCTACAATAATATATATAATTCTATATGCGAACGATAAATTTGGGTATTATTTCGTGCGTTTTGTATATTGTAGGTCATCTTTGGGCACATTGACTCCACTAAATGTATTACCGAAGAATTTATGGGCCTATACAGAACTTAGTAGGATAGTAGTACAAGAGGTTGTTCAACCGAGGCGTATGCGTAACTATTTTGAACTTTGTATAGTATTTGTTACACGACGACAGTGTCTGAGCACAAATTCTCTAACTTCAGTGTATACAGGGAAATCTATGACCGACATGGGAAAGACCTTTTTGTTGGAGTTCCTTTGAAATTTACAACCCTCTTTGGCATTTCTTACTTCAGGCTATATCATTGCGATTCACACACAAAAATATATTTCAGAAAACAAGTTATGCTGTCCTTACGTCATTGCAAATGAAAACAACTAACTGAAACTGGGGAAGAAAGTGACTGGAAACCCGTAAATGGCTTTCGGCGCTTTTACTATTTAGCGTTAAGAAAAAAGAGAATAATTGAACATCAGTGCGCCTGCATGAATCCAGTTTTGTACATGGTCATGGAGGCTGTGCTGTTTATTACGCAACTGGATACATTTCGATGTTTCCCGTTACATAGGTATATTTCATAATTATGAATTGCATTCATTAATAAAGTGGTTTTTTTTACAACATTAAAATATTTTAAGACACTCATCTCTCGATAAACGCCTACCAACAATAATGTATTACTGCAATGAATCGGATGGTCATCATCAAAATATCATGTCAACTAGGAAAAACCGTTGCCAAGGAATGTCTTTAGGCATTTTACGGTATTCACTTGAAATTGCAATCATATGCTAAGATCTTGCTAGGAAATTGTCTACTTCTGGTGTGCCTAGTACTTGTGTGCGTGTTTGACATTTCACCTGAATCTTTAAGGAAATAAAAAAGTAAAACTTCGGGTAGGAAGCAACCTTCACCTCGTCAGAAACGGACTGAATTCATGGGGTTGCTGCTCTACTTTGACTGGTCGGTGAAGCTATTTTGATTCCCCTTCTCGTTTTGCCTTGATTAATTATTTCTTTCCTCGCTCACCTAATTTTTTTTTAATCTTTACTGGTTGTTGTGTGTTCTTATGAGTAAACACTTCACTTTGAAGTTTCATACCAACGCGAAGGATAAGAGAATGTTGTGTGTTGGAAAATTGGCTTCATTTTATTTTAGGCAGCTTTGAATGACAGATTTTTTTTAATTCTCGTCATCACTGCTGTTCTAGTTGAAATAATGAATTATTTCACGAAAGAACTGTGCTACTTCATAGACAAAATTGTTTTACTACTCATGGTGGTCAAGTAAGATAGCATATTTTTTGGTTAGCACTGATCTAACCAGAAATTGTATCAATCGTTTTTAAAATTCCATAGCAAAAATGTTCCATTTCTCCAATTATGTACGTCCGAGGGTAGCTCAGAACAGATGGAAGAAATAAAACAATATAGCGGAAATTAACCTTGATTGGTGTATATGTTTAAAATTCAAGTCTTGTCCAGAATCAATAAAATAAAATTATAATTATTACATACAAACACACGGATAGACACAGCCTACATACGTAAGTGGCTTCCAAGAAGCACACATCGCACGTATAAAACCGTTCCTTGTGGACTTCGTCAACTTGGCGACGAGATGTAGTAAAGACCACGCACATGCAGCCGTTGCTGTTGGGAATTTTAAGTAGCATCGCAAAAACGTTAAACAAAAGAGCAAGTAAAACACATATAAATAAATAATAGTGATAAATAATATGATTGTGTGCTATGTAGTAAAATGATCGCACTAATTCTCTCGGCGACTTCATAATTAAACAAAAACAAAAGAAATCATCTATGCTCAACTTTCTGTCATATACACTTGAGGAAGTGTACCTTGCTCTGTTAAACTGGCTCAGTTCGACGGATTCCCGGTGTAGATACGTCGATACGGTTACCGATACGTAGTTGAGAACGCGCGTGTGCGTGTCAGAAGCGCTTCCCCTTTTTCGGGATGAGTATCTATGCGTCGAGAAGCGAACTCGTCTCAAATACTGACCGATGGCATTGAGTGACCATACTTATAAAAAAAAACGCCACACAAAGCCGCCATCTAGAATGTCGTACTTTCAAGTTAACGTATGCTAAATTCTAAGCCGAGCGTGATTTGACATATCAATTAGCCTCTATTGTTCTCGATTGAAAGTAACATTGCTTGGTTTTTCGTTTTGTCAACCATCGGTAGGAAATAAATTTTAATCTGGCTAAATACATTTATTTTTTGCATTGCTAGGCGTCTCGTAGTCAAACTGACGGCTGTGTATTGTATAGCCGCTAACAGGTATAAATCTTCGAGTTTTTGTTTGTATATTTTTTAATAAATGACCAACGGCAGTGCAGGTGGCGGCAGTTGTTACCGATGCAGATTGAGTATAATAGATAGATTAAGTTGGAGTATGCTCAGCAATATTACACGTGAATTACTTTGATTTTATGGAAATAATTTATCTATCTACTTTAATATTGCGGAGAACACACAAAATCCAGCTTGCGATGGTCAATTAGGCGTGCTTTTGACATGAATAGCATGCAAGCATGCATGCATTGATGGCTCATGATTGGGTGTGGTAATCACGTGCTGCTGTTGGTAAAAGCAGCCCCTGCTGATCTTTGTGCAATGATCGTTTTACAGGAATATTGTCGTGGCGATGGATTTTATTGCTGATTGCGGTATGATGATTGAAGTTGGTCTGGCATACGAATGTATGTGTAATTGATTTGTACGTTTCGGTTTCCGCTTGATCGTCATATGTGGGTACCAAGTTTGACAGCCTATTATTATAATTATAAGTCTCGCATACTAAGCTAGAAAATTGTATTACTTGAGTACAATATTCCATTCTGATCGTCGCTCCTGACGGATGCGGATGAAAGTTGTGCAAATAATTAATTATTTCACAACATGTATATCCTGCTTCTGTGTATATGTTCTGTCGGATAACCTTACACCTTCGATTAAATACTGTTGACGAAGTGCATCAAAACTTGTGGAAAATAACAACTGCCTAGGAATTTTGTATTATATCGGCGAAGTGTAAACATTCTAATTTATTTCGTTTTCAATCGTGTTAGCACACGTCCTTAAATATTCAAATCGAAAAAAAATGCATATATGTCATAGGTACGGAGAACATACACCGTCGTTGAAAACACGTGAGTTCCGGTTTCAAAGCTGTACAACTAGTAATTTTGATACGAAGACAAGGAGCGGTCTGGCCAAGCGAAGTTGGAAGGCAATGCTTTGGCCGCATTACTGACTAAAGACTCATGCGAATCACAGGAAATGCTGTGCTGGCTTTGGGATATTAATAATTTCCATATGCCTGGATGGGATTCATGCAAAAGCACTTCCTCATTTTACTACACCGGTATTCACCAGGCCCCTTCTTATTTTTATTTGTTTCATTCAATGCAGAATGCTCTTTCAGATATATGGTTCACATCAGCTGAAGGCACAAATAAAGCCAAATATTTGAGAGGAAGGTCCCTAATTTTCAAGTATTACTTCCATGTACTGTTGTAAGCTCCATTGTGAGTAATGCCTACTCGAGCTCGACTAGTAAGCAAAGTTAATTGAAATGATTTCATTGGGCGCTTTCAGTTTCTCTAACGGTTATTTAATTATAATCAATTACTCAATTGAACTTGAAACTGAACGGTGTTGCATTTAATGTTAATTATTTTCGAGAAAACTGCACACAAGCGCTGTACCATTTAGGAGCCGGTCATGATGAATCAGACAATCACTTTTCGTCGGTGAACAAAACAAGCACAAAAACATCGCAAGTGGTGACCAACTTCATGTACAATTTATTGAATTGCCGAAGCCACACTTCCTAGAAAATCACTTTTAATTCTATACACACACGCCCATACTTCCGTCACGGACAACTTTTCGCCTCTGAGCTTGGAACCTAAAATCTTCATCTAACTTAACGATGCACTGTGGCATGAAAAGAGGAAAAGCACATTGCATGCCGCATGCCAGAATTAACTCGCGTATAGGCCTGCACGAGGTAATCACATATTCAAATGAGACTGAGATTGCCACCATCAAGTCGCCACCGCAGCACAATGTCATATTGATGCAATCTCTCTGCACTCGGGGTCGAGCCGGCTTTCTGTGGTAGCTGCATATTCAATGAATGAACCTTCAACTTTATGAATTGCTTTTGCTGTTTCTCCGTTGTTGTATGCTGATGCTTTGACGTATGCAATTTATAAGCGCCACGTGAGATGATCCCACGATGAGCCCATCCATCCCACCGGAGAGCTGTACTTCAGAAAAGTTTCGATTTTGTATCGGTATAATCTTTTGTGTCCTTTATGGCCTTGTTTATTCTTGGATCGCATAAGCACAGAGATCCAGACCGGTATTTATGTATTTTCAATAACCTGGGCTCGGTAGTCTGTAGGTAGGTGTTTGTATAAACACGAAGATGACGGTTGGATTATGACAGAGGTTCGTGACTATTTGCTATAAGCTTCAGATAAGCTCTCACATTGACGTGCCTTAATTTTGCGATTAATAAAGCTTTGAAAGATGCCCCCAGAAAGTTGAAGATATATACTTGCCAAGCACCACGTTATTTTGGGTAATTTTTACTCACAAAAGAATATAACTTATTACCTGACTGTTTGCACAATCCCCGATAATAACCTCGACCCATTCTATACTTAATGTGTAACGTAAGGTGATTTAAGGTAAGTGAAATACAACAACTTATCGGCACAGATGGAGTTTGATTTTAGTGCCCGAGCACCATAAAATTATCCAATCATCAAGGCACCACCAACATTGTGGGTAGTACAAATTAAAGTGAACATGTCACCGAAGTATACATACATAGATGAGTTAAGGCATGTTGCAGAGGCACAGACAACGAGCTCGCCGCTTGATAAATTGATTTTAATTATTTTTTAGCCTTTCTCTGCATAGGTCGCTGTGCTCAACACACGACTACAATGAGCAATGGTGACGCCCGTGGGTGGGCGGGTATGCAAAAGCAAAACAAAAAAAACACGCACAGCAAAATTCCAAATAAAATAATTTGTTTCGCGAATAACCGCAATGATGTGCATAAGGCTTTGTGGAAACTAACAAACATGATGCATGTTACACCCTGGTACCTTATCTGTGATCATTTTGCAATTAATAGATGTAATGGCGTCGCCCCACTATGACAATATGCATTACTTAATTGTTGGTCCATAGACAATGGTTGACTTTTCAAAACAAATAATTAGAATTTATTTGTTTTCTGGTGACATAAACCGGTAACAAACAGCTGAGCATCATAAATCATAATGATGGCAGTGTCTACGCCTGGCATGAGCCGAACAAGTGCAAAGAGGAAATTGCAGAGTTCTACATACAAATAAGTATGTGTGCCTATACATTTTAAACCTGTGATCATTCAGAAGGAGTAGCTGAATTGTTTCAATATTTTTATTTTTATTTTTTTTGTTTCATCTGACTCATCGCCTGACGATTAATACGAAATGATGAGTCACTAGCGTAAGCGAAAGTGGCTTCAGGCATTCATGCTAGAGTGGATGACTGACGACGCTTGTTGTTCGGCATGTAAATCGGAAACGTTATTATGATTTGCTTGAGTTGGAATGCAATAGATGCGAAAATTGCTTAAACTTACCGCTGCCTGTGATGTTGTTTGGACGGGTGAGGTATCCGCTGATGCCGAAGCTGTAAAAATTGTTGCTAATATTATGAACACACTTGGGCTAGAGATGCTGAATGTGGCTTGACTCCTCCGACGATGTGTCTTAAATGAGTTCCTTATGTCGTACATTTTGTGTGTGTGTGTTTCCTTGAGTAATATTACAGGGATATCTTTTGATTTGGCTAAGTATAAAATATTTCTTCGATTTATACAAGTCGTAAACTATGTCCCTTTTTGCGATAATTTATATCTGAAAGCAGAAAGAAAAGAACAGAAAATGTTTAAGTATCTCCAATTGATTGATGTATTTGCAAGTACTTAGGTATGTTCTTATCCTATCTACCATCTAAACATCAATCTGTCATTCCCTCAACTCACACAACCCCTCAAAGGGCAAACATTTGTCTGTTGTTAGCACATTCATTTAAATAGAAGCCACCTCCTTTGATATTTTGTGTCCTGATTACAAAAATAGAAACACCGGAGAAGCAACAAACTGCAATGCTACTGGAGTCATGAAATGCCTAGTTTCCTTGGATTGCGGTCATAGTGTAAGAAGCATTTGAAAGCTCCTCCCTCCCCTCTTGCCCTTCCATACACCCGGGCACATTGCTTGCACACACAATCCATGCCAGGCACAACTGTTCTAAATGCCAACAGGTTGTGGTATTTCACCTCTGCTTGGTCGGTTTTCTGAAAGGAAGGCTGAGGTGGCACCGCTGGATGCATTCTCCGGAACCACCTTGGAACTATAACCTCATTTTGTATGTTTGTTGGATTTTAAAATTAGATTTTATCGTGGATAAATCGGTATGTATCATGTGAGAATAGGATAATATATTAGAACCGATGTAACAGAATTTATTGTATTATGTCGCAACGCGGACGAACTTTTGAATCGACCTTTAAGTCTTTGATGTGATTATTTTAGGGAGTAAGAAAGTAATGTGAACGTATATGCGTTTGAAAGAATTTTATTTTAGGAAAACGTTGCTACTTGGACGAGATGCCTTATTAAGTTCATCCCAAAACCGTGATTATTTCCACAAGAAAGGACGCAATGTCATCAAATTCGCCAGAAAATACAGTAAATACATGATGATTCAGTTACGAATTCTTTATAGCAATGTACATACAATGCGTTATGCTAAATTCTTATCTGGAATGTTTTTCTTATGTGAGTTATAATTAACCGCTTCCGTTCATAGCTTACATAATACAAACTGAACCTCACGAAACTGATATTCGTACAAAATCCTTCAGTTTAAGTTTGGCAGTACGTTACCTACTACACATGTACATAAATGGCTGCTTTGCTAAGCAATCGCAATAAAATGGCATGAACATGATTTAAATTAAGATTGTTCTTTCTATAATAAAATAAAAATGAATAAATTGTGAAAATAGAAAATTACCGATGTCTTTATTTTCACATTTTCTAATTAAAACATCCACTACGTAACTGTTTTCCAGATGGTTGCTGACGAGAGTCATGTCCTACTAACACAAATTGCCAAAAATTAAGTTCGTTTCCAAGTAAGTTACACAAAAGTTCAAGTAACATGCGAAGCAAATCAGCAGAAGCAACTGAACTCGTTATATTTTTTAGCTGTAGTGTCATCACCAACAGAATTATTGATAAAACAATACAAAAATCAACCGAAAAGAAAAGCGGGGTGCGTTTACTTCTCCGAAAATCAATATTGGAACAATTGAATGTCTATTCACATAAGAAAGGGTGTAGACTTGTTGTATGTTTAGCCCTTTACGTATGACTGCTACTTTGTCAGTCAAAGATAACCATCACAGATAGACATACGTAAGTATGATTCAATTTACCAAATGGCTAACTCGATTAGTTTATCAACCAATTTTTGAGAGACCTTCAAAAGAATATTTGCGCAATGTCAGGTTCCTAACCCAATTCATTGATAAGAATCCAATGTCCACCATTGGAGCGCTTCAAAATAATTTGTCAAATGCCGACACATAAGTGATTTACTTTCATGTGTCGGTTGGAGCCCACAAATACGAGTGCCATAGCAAAGGCCCCATCGTGACGCAACTTAAAATTTTTAGATAAACCGAGATTTCGATAAGACACTCGAGTGCCTTCCAGCGAAGCTTTGTTGAGAACATGTTGTTGAGCATGAGTAAGATTTTTTTTTCCCAATTTGTGAAGGTACTCTTTAGTCTTGTAATAATTGTACTTTTTCATTCATATCGCCAGGCTGATAGCGCAGGTAATGTTTACTTTTATAATACTTTGGTTGAACTGGAGATAGTTAGCGATTAATATGAGAAACTGCTGGTAATATGGATTGTCATTCAGTCCTCGACCTACCCCGACTATGATTTCGCGATAAATAAGTACACACAATTCTGTTTTTACACGATTTTGAAATAACACCTTTTAGAAAAGGATTGCGTTTATACACGATTTCATTCGAGTTAGCACGATTTAATACAGCTATTTGATTGAAATTTTCAAGACATATTCTCATAATTTCTTTTGCGTACTTTCTGCTTCATATCTTTTTTACACGGTTTTTTTTTCTGGAAGTTATCTACCTTGTAAAATCACATTCGGGTGTATTGTGAATCAATGCAAAATCTTGATATTGTAGCGGTAAAAAGCTTGAAGATTGTTTTTTCAACTACGATTGCCTAGTAGATTCCATCAAACTATCAAAGGAGCTGTAATATTTCCGGAATATGTCTTTTCTATTATTTTCACACGGTAAGGGATATAGTCGCCGAGCGTTATTAAGTCATTTGGTAAAAACAAATTTAACCAATCACGTAAGGGTAGTACCGAACTAAGATACAAAGGAACCTGCTTGCCACGCAATCACTTAACAACATAGCAATTCGACTGCCTGGTAATAAATATATTTATTTTCTCAGTTCCAACGACCTTAGCTTATTTTAGGTGGACTTTGAAGAAAATTATCAATTTATTCCACAATTAGCTTAATGTGGAACTACAGGGCATCTTGAGGAAATTTTCAACGTTAAGACAAAAATAAATTCTGATATGACACGCAAACACCTACAAACGAAGCGTTGTAATGAAGCCTGACTAATTCTTTAAGGAGCATATATTTGCGTAAATGTTTTGTCAATTGCTTGAAAAATATTGATATAACATTTATGTATACTTTTCTAATTCTTCAACTAAAAAACAGATAGTGTAACAACGATTTATTTGTGACCAATACGATTGAACAGCCATGACTCTGATAATCATTCAATTCTTAAATCAGAGTTGACACTAACTATTATTTAAACAATTGAACAATAATTACGGTATCGTGAAAAATGTCACATTTTAGTGATATCGGAGATTACCCTTTATCTAATCAATACACATGTAAAAATGTTCATATCTTACTGATATATCTGTGCTATTAGATATAATAGATATGTGCTTATATATATATATAAATTCCAAAAGAAGCGACGAACTGAAATGAGTGTATATCCACTGTGTGTAAATTTCTTAAAGGTTTCCTAAATGATACATTTTTTGCTATAAATAATTACTCAGCGTGTTTTGCTACTAACGTTGAAAATAGCCTTTGTCGAATTGACGAAATTAAGGTACAATCGAGTGTTTACAAATTTAAATTTGAACTAATTAAAATATATTTTGAATCCGATCGGAATCAATAACTCAATTATTCAACTCAAGTACTAAGCGTGCTCAACTTCCGGTTATTTAAAAAATTCACTGACTAATCGAACTTCCTGGCAACAAATTGGAAATTTCGATATAAGAACGAACAATAACCAGTGTATAGTTTTCATATAACATCTGAAGTGTTCAATGAAATGCCTTAAGTAAATTAATTAACAAGGATGAGAATCCATATATGAAATCAATTAACCCTATTTTCTCCTTGTTTGATATGTACACGTTTAATAGAATGAGGTTTGGAAACTCATCGAGATCGAGCCAAGTGAGTCAACTGCACCCAGCAAACAAAAGGCACATCAAAAAGTTTTTTTTTTTTCAGACACAGTAATGTTTTGTTGCTTTATTGCACGGAAGTTAGGAGTTTATAGTTCGAACGCACTTTAATTGAGTTAGCCTGTAGAATATTGAACAACTCGTTACACCAATTAAAAATGTTTATGTAAAGGGACAATGGGTGAGTGGAAAATCAATTCCAAAGCACAAAAGAACAGCTGACAAACAAACGAACAAACGTATTTAAATACGCACTGTTACCTGACGTAGAACATTAGAAAATACAAATATAATATTAACCACTCAAGCATCGTCATTATCCCTCTAAACTATTAACAATTACGTTTACAGTATAATCTCCCTCAATTCCGTTTATATTAATTAAGATCACATAGATTGTAGGTATACCATCTACCGTCTTCGTCAGTGTTGTAAGATCATCGAACTTACTTTAGAAACAAAACACAATAACACTGCACATTCGCTTAAGAAAAAAAAAAATAATAATACAGAACAAATTTTAAAGTGAAGGAATACAAGAGTTTCTTTATTCACGCTTTTAAATTATTATCTGTATCTACTGTAGTTCTGTTCCTAAAGCAACGAGCAAACAGAACAGATTTAATGTTAGGTAAATTTTTTAATTTCAATTTATAGAGAAACACTTGAAATGTTGTTATTATATATTAGACATACTTGGGTTTGTGTCTAATGAATTTCGCGATAGCAGCTCAGATGTGAATTCGGATCCCATGCGAAGGAGAACTGAGCTACTCAAAACTGAACTGATCGGCTGGCGACTAAATTAGCAACTGATCAATCAAAGCTCAGCGCGATTCGCATAAAAGCTTCGAAATGCTAACAATATTACCGCCACGGTCACTGTCGTGGTGTACGACTTACGAGTATAAAATGAAACGATCGAGTGAGTGTATCTCACTGAAATGGGCTTTTGTGTTGCATATTATTTGTTTCCATTACTTTGTTTACACACATATACTGAAGTATTCATGATACGCTACTCCTCATGATCAGTCCCTAGTCAGAGCGGTCCGGAACTGTAAGTAGCTCCACTTGGGATCGTCTGGGGAGCTCACTCTTTCACTCTCTCACTATCGTTTCTCTCTTTTAGTGCCTTTTTTCTCTATTTGTGTTGAGCTATTGGAAACGAGGATGAATAATCGGCTTCTTGGAATTGTGGAGTTGTCACAAGAAGAGTGTGTTTTTTTTAAATTTATTTTTATATCTCTTCGTTCTTTGTGACACCGATGACTCGTTGGATGTAAAAACTTATGCATTGCACAGCTATAATATGTATTTATTTTTACTTTTATAACTTCCTTTTGATCAGGTGAAAATTGGAGTTGAAATGGATGTGATCAAATTGCTTGTTTTTAATATTTTCTGACAGTCAGTGTAACAAATTTACCCCTTTATTCTTTTTGATATCGAATACTAAGCAAATGAAATAAGCTAACTTGGCTAAATAGGTTAATTTTGTAAGTTTTGTTCTTCGAATTTTGCGAAACAATTTTTTATTAGATACATTCAATGTATTATCTGTATTTCAATGTATTTCAAACTCAAATTTTAGATTGAATCTCACACTAGGAGTGTACTGCACTTTGTTGAAAACTCAGACAGCAGATATGAATAAGACAAAAAACAAATCAATTTTACTGACTTAAAAGTCATTAAAAACGATAAAACAAAAAAATTCTTATTTTTAACTGCGCTTAAAGGAACAAAGAAATTTAAGATCAGTGTGAATGCAACTCAGATAATAGCATTAAAGATCGATGTACGAGTATGATCTAAACTAAACAGACACATAAAAGTACAAAGGATTTTTTTGTACCCGGCAATGTTGGTACCGGCTAATGACGTGATGGACCATGCCATCATGCAAATTTACTCGAAAGGCTGAGATCAGTCGATAAGTCAACTCACATGTAATCGACTACAAGTTTGATGTTCATTTCGCAGAATTCCACTGCAAATTCCAGGGATAGGGTTGCTAAAGGCCTTGGAATTTCTACATCGACAAGTGAATCACAAGATTTTTAACTGTGTAGACATTCTTAATATTGACGCACGCCGATCAATAAAATATATTTTAATGAGCGTTTGATGGATAGAATGAGTTGGTATCAATAAAGCAAGACAGACGGCTGATCGTGTCTGTACATATTTAAAGCTTGTTGTACTGAGCATTGATTTATCAAGCAAGCCGTCACTTACTTTTATCAAAAGCCAATACTTCCGGTGCTTGTAACACACTCACCTACAATTTATCTAAATGCACACACACACACACGCAGACACCAACCAGAAAAGTAAACTGAGATGATTCAGAATAATATTCTAAGAAATAGATTCGAAGTGGATAAGAAAGTGGTAATGATCTACAAATTATAGTACACAAACGTATGCAAATGTGGCAGATTAGGATAATGGCACTTGCAGGATTACGTATTACTTTCATTCTCTAATTCGGAATGAATGGAACATTAGACAAATATATAAATTGGGTATTTAATTTACATGGATAGAATTCACCAAACGAGTTATATATTTAGTAGTCGGTTGACACGTTTTATACCTATACATGTGTGTATCAAGCAATCATGTTTCGCTCGTCTTCGAGGTATTTACAGGTGAATTCCTCGAAAACTGAGTGATACATTCCATTTGGTAGTTTCGCAAAACCAGTTGAGAGAGGGAGCGAATTTTGTTTTCGTATTCAAATCAAATGTTTAGGTTGCTAATTTGATTTTTGTATTAATAGTAGTTTCATACATATACAGTTGGATGACGTAATAAATCCAAATGTTGAACAATTTTTATTAAAATTACATCTATAGTATGCCACAGAAAGGAGTTGACGAAAATAAGTTAAATTAATGGAACTAATAACTTTGTCGATGAAGATCTTTCGTGAAATGAGGAGGTTTTTGGATTTTCTGACAGTCTGGCAGTCTAAGCTATTTTACAATTACGAACCACAATGGACTTACTTACAAGTTGAGAAAAAAGATACGTAAGAAAAACGTTTGGAATTTGTTGATTATTCAATTGCACAATAACACATTATTTAATGAATTTCAAAGTCGTGCAACAAACAAAAGGTCAATTCATACAGAAATTAATTGATAGAGAAATTATCAACGTCAAATAATTAGCGTGGAACTATCGGCAGTGCATGCGAAAGGGATAAAACACGGATACGAGAAGTGATGATACAATTTAGTCATTTGTAGTTTACTGAATAAAAAAACATGATTTCAATCGAAATTCAAAAGCACTTGCTCCATTTGATTAAAAAAGCGTAATCCAAAAAGTATGCTGTCACCCCCTATTGTAAAAACTTCACGTATCTATGGTGCTCGATTAGTGTGAAACAATAATAACACTGAAACCATATTTTCCGCCGTCTTCTAAAACTGCTTTAACTTGTCTAGCATACTAAACTATGTGACACTGAGAATTCAATTTAATAGTGGCAAGTGTTCTAACTAGCAACTAGCAAAAATAAAGCAACAACAACAATAAAAATAGAAAGAAGAGAAACAAAATAAGCAAGGTCCTTTTGACTTACCTGCATCTGTAAGGTTCGAATGAAAAACGCTTGTACGTGCCGTACCGCTTTTCTGCAGCAGCTGCAGTTTCTTTTCACTAATGACCTTAAGACGGACGTCTTAACGCTTTGTTTAGATAGGTATAAGGTGTTTTTGACAAAAAATTAATTCAAACACGAACTTTACAATTAGAAAGCACAGCACAATTGTCTTTTTTCTCTAATTTCTCATAAGAGAACGAGTTCAACGTAGTACTCAACAAAACTATACGAACAACTGGAGTATTGGGGCAAACGCTTATCAGTTCTTTTTCTTTTCTGCTTTAGACGTGGTGTAAAGATAGATACGCGATTTTGATATGTGTACAAACGCAAAAGATACTTTATGTTATCGCACTTTATAGCTTTTTTGTTTTCTTTTTTTTCTCTTCTTCCACTGATTAGAGTTACAATTTTTTTTCCTTTTCAAACTGTTCGGATGATTGATTTCAAAATATCTTCCTTGTAAATGGCAGTGGGATTTCAGCGAAATTCTAAGTAGGACACTTATAAGATGCCAATTATCCTTGTAACAATCGATATTATTTTGTTTTGGAGTTCGTTGAATGCTCCTTGGTGGATGAAAACTCAAAGAAATTATAAAACAAAAATCCAAAAATAATAAACATACAACCGCTGATGTTCGCGGTTCGATTAAGACTCGCTCCCGAGTGTAGTCGGTGTCTACTATTCTCGTCGATGTCACGCGAATAACAAAACTTCTCTCGCAGCCAAGAGGGTGCTTTATTTAGCTTCTTTTGGACTACCACTACGACAATGATGACAAATGGCGTGGAGAGTGGTGTATTCTAACACGATGTGTACTCTTATGTGGTGGTACTCAGCACGTTTTAATATTTTATACTCTGTTCTGGTCTTCGGTTGCGTTTGTGTTTGATTGCTTTGGCTGTTTGGGCTGCACCGCGCAATGTATTCTTTTCAATAAGAGCGGTGTAAGAATAAAGTAACTTTTAGCACTGGTGCTCCGTGTATTTATCTTTAAGCGATTATCCAAGCAAATTCAGTGTCATGGAGATTGCAACAAATTCCAAAAATTGTTGGCTTGTCTCTTCTACTCTGCGAACAGCTTTCAAATTATACGGGCTAGTTCTAATTCACTCAAAAGAGCTTTTACTCTTCGTGTATGACTAAGTAGCTCTAGTACGTCCACACTTGTTTGCGGAGTTATTTTCCTGTACTGAATCGCGCACTGATCGCGATTGGTAGACTGAACATGTCTGAGAGAGTTTCAAATACTTTTATACTTAAGGATGGCAATATGATTGAAGGTGAGAGATGCTGACTGACTGTCGGGTTGGCTTGCTTAGCAATAGAAGAAGCAAGGTATAGAGCGTGATTTCATTGTGTCAGGACATGGAACGTGGATGCGGGTTATTGTTTTTGTGAGCCACTTAATGAATACTAATTTTGTGATGCGGTTTTGCAAATGATCAATTTATGGCTATTGTTCATTTTTACATGAATGTATATGCCTTATTTCGTTATAGCTATTGGAAATATATATTCTATGTACGCATGTAGGTGTATACGTAAATCTACTTTTACATAGATAAGTGTATTTTTTAGTCGATATCGGAAAACTTTGTATTTTTTTATTTTGCATCTCGGAAAGGACAGAGTAACTACGGTTGGAGAATCCATTGTCAAGTTGATTGGAACACATCCAATTATGCCATAGCGATGGGCATCTAACTTCGATGTTATTCAACTGTCGGATACGCATTTCTGACGGTAGAGTGTTAGATTGTGAATAATTAAAAAAATGTTGCGGATTTCATTTATCATTTATTTGGTTTGGATTTGTTTTGATTTTATATTTATACTTACATAGGTATACAGACATAGAAAATTTTTCTTAGGAAAAAACGCATTATTAGACTGACGTAGAGGCTATACGTTCAACCGGCATAGAAGTTGGTATACCGAGAAATTACTGTTCTGAATTAGCAACATCAAAGGACTGTGGATAAGTCGGTTGGTGCGTCGAGTTCTGCGCCATTGTTGTCAGGTTCGATCCCTGAATTTACCACTTTGACTCTTTCGAATCATTGACAATGCTCGAATAATATCCCCGCCTAGAAAAAGATTCTGAAACTTCCCCGTTCGGAGTTGTGAAAAATAACTTTGGGCCCATCCGCTTCTGATAAAAACAATAGCACGCATTACACGAGTGGTAGGTGTAGGAGCTGGGCTCACACCCCCCTCGGACAGACAAATATGCAAGGTGCACGAAAGAAACAGATGACAGTGCAAGGTGCTGTTATGGTGTCATAAGCTCAGACTTCAGTGAAATAATTCGTTTGATAACGTGACACATAATCGGATTGCAATTCTATTGTTACCCCTAGCTGCAGGGTAACATTGAATGCTACAAGGAAATTGACAACAATACTCAACGAAGTACTCATTCTTTCTGATTCATTTATGTAAACAGAAGTCGGCACACTATGTTTCCATCTTGTCGGCATTACCAATTGCATTTTTTAGTTACTCATACCTACCACCACACCTAATTAATCCATTCACAGTGTTTACAACCGCATTGTGTATACAATTAATCGATGCACATCCTTTGGTCACAGTCATTGCCACAAAAAAAAAAATCTGAAAGCCACACTAGATGTGCTCATTCCGTCAAGTCGTCTGGGTACAGCCACCCATTAAGCATCCGGGCAACGAAATATATGCACGTCCATACAGGACATTTGCAAAATATCGATACATGTAAACAATGTTCTTAACCTTTCTTAACATTCACTTTACTTTGGAAACACAATGACGGCACGCCACTTAAGACCGAAAACCCTTATGCCAGACAAGTTAACCCAACAAACTAACCACATGACAAGTAAAATTGTGACTGAACACATACGTTCTGAAATAGTTAGTCGACTTGGTTGATCGGGAAGAAACGCCTGTTGTTTGAGGGTGGCACTTGTTTGGGTGCAGCATTGAATGCGAAAATCAACCCCAAACCTTAAGTACTCTCAGGTGTACTACGTATCGATCCGTTTACAGAATGGAAGCAATCACTGGTTTTAGCGGAGTAGACTTCGTGTGTGTTTTCCCTGACATTAACTTTGTTTTCTAGGCAAATGGTTAATATTGCCACACCTTTCCAAGTCAGCAGAGGGAGTCGCTTTTATTTTCGAATGTTTATGATAAATAAATATTACGTGTTAAAAATGCTGTCAAAAAATTATAGTTTATTTTTCGTTAATTTATTTTTTCTAACAATCAATCGAGGATTGTAAGAAAAGTAATAAAAGAGAGCAAACAATTTATTTTCGAATTTCCAAAATACAGATATAAAATAATGAAATGAGGGGCAATTTTGTTTCTCCAATAGCAAATAACTCCTTCGTAGCCTGGGACTGGTTCTGCATTCTATATACTGGTTTATGCAAATTCTTGACAGACAACATAACCTGTCGGACATTACAAACAAAATAAATTTACTATGAAAATTTTAACCGAATTAGGAAAACTTACAGCTCAATTACACTTAATGCGTTTCTACCTTTTTGAATACTAATCAATGTTAAACCTTTGGAGTAAAATTACTAAGCACCTGCCAAGAGATAGAAAATGTGCCTGAGTTACGAACGCACATTTGTGTAAGCTTTGGAGAGTCAGACGCATACTAGTCAGCAAGCCAACTGTCATGTCTGCCCCATGGCTGATGTCAAGTAGACATCCATACGAAACTGTTTAATTATGTGCATGTGGTCTGTCGGAAAATGATAATGAATTCACAAAACGGATATGCCAAGTGACCATGGGATATGTTAGAAAACTGCGTGTCTCAAAAGTGGTTGCTACATATCGTCCATGTGGGTGATGTTACGGGAAGTGAATACATCATATCAGTAGTTAGAATTATAAGATTATATGCGCTAGAATCATACGTAGGAGGTTGAAGAATTTATATATACTACGAATAATTTGACTAGGAATTTTACTTGAAGACAACACGTTGTCTGGAAAGCGGTTCCCTTTTATTAATATTCATGCTATAATACTATAGACCGCTTGTGTCACGTTTGACCTCCTTTTCTCAAAGCGTGGAATACCTCGTTTTGGATGGTCCATAATTTCGGGCGTATTAAAGCAACACTTCCCAGATATTTCGCCGTTAGTCTTTCCAACCAGCATTCACAACCTGCTAGCCATACTGGGATTCTTAACCACTCACAGAGAAATGCAGACCAAGAAGCTGCTAAGATTTTATTTGCTGCTCTTCTTTTACCTTCGAAATCACTGGAATTGGGAATTGAATGATTTAATTAAGTGAATGACATGTGTCCAGAAAGCTTCAGGACCGTTGCATAGAAAATAAAAATAAACTAAAGAGTCCTTTCAGCCGGAAAACTTTAAATTAAATTAAAACAGAGAAAAATGATTTGTATATCCATGAAATTAATTAATTTAAAATAATTTATTTGACACATAATGTGATTTCGGGCATGATTCGTGCCGACACGTACAAGGCCGAATACGTAAGTTAAATTTTCACTACAGGTTTCCAAGTCCATGTGTTCGTTGAAAAGTTAGTAATCATCATTTTTGAAGACATATTTACCAATGACTTATCCCGCTGATAGTAAGAACCACGCGGTGACTTTTCTGGTGTTTCGAAAGGGGTTTTAGTTTGTGATTCTCGAGTTCGACCGTGTTTTTCAAAATTCAATCAAATTTGAACTTTTTTACACGGTGTATTCCAGGCAGAAACCATTGCGATAAAGGAGGCACTGTCCTGGCTCAAGAACAATGTAATATCCAAAAGAGATCTGTTCGGACAGCCATGCCGCAATTAAGTCCCTAGACAATGTCATGTGTGACTCATAAACATACCGTAATTGTGGGCTGTCTCTCAACGAGATGGCTGAGCATTTTAATATACAACTCATGTGGGTGCCGCTACATTGTGACATACCGGGCAATTGCAAGGCCTATGAACTAGCTAGGTGTGGTACATCCTCCTCCCTAACACTAGAAGGTGTTCCACCTTCCATGCCAATCACTACAGCCTACCATCTACTTAAGATGCGTACAATCAAAACCACCAATTGTAAATGGCTAAAATTTTATTCAATTTCAAAAATTGAATTGTATGTTTTTGCGTCGGCAAATAAATCGAAAACTATGATTCATTACATCGCTCTCAGCTGATTTTGATTCCATTCAAATAAATCACACTGAAATTTTCAATTTGAAATTTCTATCTGTGTTTTATAATCATTCTAGAGTTTGTCCGAAAGTGTTAATTTGGGGCGAGACGAAGATCGCCGGGTACGCTAGTAATTTATATTAATTAAATAACAAAAAGAAATATGTTATATGCTTTTGGAAAGACACAATTTACAAACAATTTATACTTGTATACGATGCTTGAAATATGAAATAATAAGCCACATAGCCACTACACTCGAAATTTTTTCCTTGTATGTGATTAGATTCAATTTTAGACAAGAGCATACAATGTCTTCAATAATGTGGTTACATGAACATTTATTGTCAGTCAGAAGACATATCGATGTAGTGAAATAGT
The DNA here is from genome assembly GCA_905231855.2 of Eristalis tenax. Taxonomy (NCBI): domain Eukaryota; kingdom Metazoa; phylum Arthropoda; class Insecta; order Diptera; family Syrphidae; genus Eristalis; species Eristalis tenax. Next base: position 866,253 of record HG993127.1, read on the forward strand.
ACGCAGAGATACAAATTTAGAATTAACAAAATTAATATAATTGGATATTGCTCTCTATTCGACATACAATTTAGACTCGGAAGTCGATTTGCATCCCTGTCATCAGAATCGAGACAGTCGTTTGTCTTACGATAATGGCCTAGCAAATATACCAGGTATTCTCTATATTCCAGACAAGAGTTCAATGTATCCCCCACACGTGACATCACACGATGTATTGTGTGAAGTGCCTTCCGGTAGTTTGTCTAAGAAAGGGGCTTAAACAGCTTCCCACTGAATACATTCCATAAACATACTAAAACATATTATCCAATTTGAACAAACAACATAAGCAAAATGGGTAAAGAGTTGCAGCGATTACTACATTATTTCATGACTAATACCCTAAGTCCATTGTTCCAGATGAATATCTGAAGCAAAAATCGTCTAATAAATGCATAAAGCTTAGATAAATATTTTAGAGGTCGGTAGACTCATTCAGTTTTCTACGAAATCTCTCACAATACATGCACGTACGGACAATGTGCAGATCAGTTGCTCGATACGAACGTGCAAATTTAGCACGAATCTCTCTGGATTCTGGATCAACTTTCTTTCAAGTTCAAACCAAAAAGTACATACACATATGTATCTGTACACATCCTCAAGTCAAAAGTTTGTGGTCGCTAAAGCGGCAAAAAAAAGTTTCAACAACCGAAAAGCTGCGGTATGCCACATTAATGACTCATTTTGAACGTGTGCCAGACTGTCTGATTAATGCGTCATAGCGGCCGTCTTGCCCATGGCGGTCCAACCCCAAAACACCAAAAAACGATAGCAGCACGAGTCAGCAAGCATGCGTATGTAGATACACATGTATATACATTTATGGAACTTTTGTCGGTACATAGATTATCACATTAATTGAATGCATACAAAGAGAATTGCGTGTCAAATTAATCATAGGACGTAGGGAATACGCGAATGATGATTTGCCAAATTATAGAGAATCGTTTGCATATGCTATACGTTAACGGGTGCATCTCAGGCATGTTGACTCAGATCATTTTGTGAAACCCCTCCGACATATGTACGCATGGACACGCGGATTGCAGTCAGTATTCCCAGAAAGTTAATGATTTTATATCAATACGATAAGAGTGTGGTAGATGCTAAAGTACGAAATATGAGATGGTACTGACGTCAACAAAGGGTCAGACGGTGTAGGAAGTAATTGATGTCGTGGATGCAGTTAAATTTTTACCAAGAAGACTTGAGTCACGAAACAGTTCAGTTTAATCAATGTATTTCCTTTCGGGGTGATACCAAATAATTCTTTGGCCGCCGTGACGAATCGACAAGATTGGTAGTGTGCCTTTCTCTAATGCAATAACAGTAATATCCAACATGGGTTATTGCTGCAAAACTACTTCACCTAATGGCACCAGGTTTATGTAATAAAATAAATAAATCCCAGCACTTTACGTATGATGTTAAATTATCTGAAATCGGAAGCTTAGATATGTATTCATCATCATCGGCGGAACAACGGGGATTGTACCAGCCTTGCATCCCAAGACCTCGGGCGTCCTTGTCTACGCTATCTCTCACGCGTAAGCATGGTCTATGCTGTCGTATAGAATCAATAGGGCTACAGGGGACATTCCGAGCGGGTTCCTGTTCGGTCGTCGTTACGTCTTACTGAAGTAGGGTATCATAGGGTAGGGTATATTGCGCAGAATATGTTCCTAGAAAAGCCACGCGATACTTCTCCGTTGTTATCTCTTTTTTCATTGTAGTACAAAAACGATGTGTAGGAGATGAATGATCAAAGTGCAACCAACATTCATGGCACGATGAACAGACAGGGGTATATAGTTCAAGCTAGCCGTACAACCAACTTAGAAAACCGATGTCCCCAAAAACGACTTCATAATATAGGTTTAAATATTAGTAATAATGAGCTATGTGCTATAAGACATTAATGCCTACATATGTTCATAAATGTATTCTCTTTTAAACATTTCCTTTAATTATTGAATTGGTTTACCTTTTTTCATTTACAATGTAATTATTCTAATAATTACCAAGTTCATTAAAATACGGGGGTTGTCATTAAAACTCATTGTACGATAGAACGATAGTACGTGAATACTTTTCCTTCTATCGAAAATAACACGTTCATGAGTAGAACTAGGATAACTCCCACTTTCTGCCCGTTATAGTATTTGAAACCCTACCTCAGTTCGTCATCGGCTGGGACGTACTTAAGTAGTATTTCTGTATATTTTTCGCTTGTGATTGCTAAGCGACTTCGTCACCACTTGAGGGGACGTATTGAATTAGCATTTCAATATATCGTCCTATCACAATTCCAGCTTTGTGGTAGATCGCATACGGTTCGTGATTGCAGCGTCTCCGGAATCATCCTTATTCAAATACAAGGCCAACAATTCTCCGTAAAACTTTTGTCTCGAACCCGGGTGCCTTTTACTAGGAACCCAAGATTCGGATCCATACGTGAGTACTGCTAAGATCACGGTACTGTCCAGCAGTAGAAGTTATAGTTAGATTCCTGAATTTGAAAAGCCTTTTTACAGACTATAGGGTAAGACACTACTAGCCGGCCAGTTAACACAGACCTTAACTTTGACTTCCTCTTATTTTTGAACTATTAAACCTTCAGTGGAATGGTTTGGATATAATATAAATACAAAAATATTTATAAAACTCCTCAAAATATTTATAATTGTGGATAATTGTTTTTTGTTTTTAATTGTCAAAAAAGTAGACAGTAATAATTAGTTTCCGGACGTTTTGGTTTCAGAAGTCGGACACTAATATTTCATACCACCTTTAACGTTTTCTTTTGGATCAATGCAACATTTTATTTAGTTTTATACGAAAACATAAAATTTCATGTGAATAATATAATATAAAATATTGATTTATGTACTCTTTGACAAAACATTCTTCATAAAAGACATTTCATATGCATCCAACCGCTCTCTGTTGTCCCTAGAACCAACGATTCAGACGACTTCCAACAATGTCCTTTCGAAGACGTAAGTATGGGAACACTACTATAGGTCCAAAGAGTTTTCTATCAGCATTTGTTGTTGCGTTTTCACTAATTAGCCTTGTACCTTTTAGTCGGTCATGAAGAGTTGATCAACAAACATCATATTTGGCAAATTATTTGCCCGAAAATCTTCTAAAGCGCGTGTTAAACAGCTTTCCTCCATACTTAAGTAATTACATCTGAAAATATGACATTTTTAACGTTTTACATATTTAAATGTGTAAAAAAAAACAATTGTCCGGATACAATACCCGGACAGCCAGATTCTTAGCTAAGAATCGGCCTCTTAGTTAAAAAAAATATCTGTACGCATACTGAAATTTTTTAAGAACCATGCACTATTCTTTATTCGTATTAAGCAAAATACACATAGGTATCGTTTAAGTGTATTAAAACATGAATTTAAAATATTCATTCAAATTTTTAGTAGCCGGACACCGATCTAAAATTCAACTGAAATTTGATATATATTTTTCTTTTTTTATTGAACACAGAAATTATTTACATTTAATTAAATTTAAACCTACATTATAGATAAAACGCACTTAGCTGCACTCTTCCCGACTACCACGTATTAACTGGCGCATATTTCGTAAAGCAATTATCGCATCAATTGGAAACTGAGTGTGTGTATGAAAGAAACAAAAAACGGCAAAATGTCTTATTATTTGATAATAAACGAAGTGCCCGCCTATTTTCGGCTGCTACTCACTGTCTGGCTACTAGTGCCTTCTCTGCAACCATCAACGAATGAATAATACGAATGTGAACCACCAGGAGACACACATGTGTATGGATATTCTACACGTTGTACTGTTCAGGCTTATCGGTGGATTATGATAGCTAATGAATCGCAAGCGACCAGAGCCCGCTTAAATTCTGTCTGATTTGTACGCCAAATTCAAAGACATCTGATGCAGACATGTCGGCTGCGAGTCCAGCGTTCTTCTTCTACTTGGCTTTTTTCGTCGTCAGTCATCTCTTGAAACATATTTTCCTTTTTTTCAGCTTTTTATGAAAAATCTTAATATTATTCAGGCCCATTTACCACGATTTACCTTATTTCCGTACATTCCTTAATACGATTTAATGATCGTTGTAATTGTATTGTTCAGTTTTCGGCCTCTTTAATATTCAGTAAAATTATCGTACGTCAGCAAATGTCCCTACTATGGAACCCTTCCTCGTGAATAGTATACGGCTACTATAAAGCAGGTGCTGTTGAGTGTCAAGAATACTTCTGTATGATTCAATCCTAGAACCGAAACATACTAATATATCGTACTAATTTACCTCTAAATATTTTTCCCCTTTCATTTAAGATTATAGCCACTTATATTTTTTTCATACTCTCGATTACAACAAATTTTGTTTGCAATTCACACCACTTCAGAGGCCTTATTTTGTGGGTACCTCTGTAGTAGTCCTTTAACTTTAGCATTCCTTAAAAACAACAAACAAACATTCAACATAGCCAACAATCGCCTTACTCTTCACATTGATCAGCCGTGATGACATGACAGTGTAAACATAATAATAATGCTGATGTTGTTGTTGTCTTCGATTCAGCCTCATTCTAGGATCTTCACCTTGCACTTGCGCAAATTTGTAAAGAGTGTTGACCTCCAATATCCCTGGCATCGGTCCCGGCCCCGACAAGGCGGTGTAAGACACACTTCATGAAAGTGAAGGCAATTGTAATTCACAGCACATAAGAGAACGCTGTTGGCCGAAATTGATTGTTCCGAATTTGGTGAAGCGGGAGGTGTGGGTGCAAAGGTATAAGATTCGCGTTTATTTGAACACACGGCTGAGAATATTGTTCTCAAGTGTTCACTGGTGATCTGTTGGCAGCTTTAATATTTATTTTTTATTTCCAGGCAGTTCGTGTATGAAATTCTTTTTTACGTATACGGTTATTCGGTGGTATTCCTCTATTCCTGTGGAGTGCATGTGAGTGCCTGACGAGCCATCGCACCGCATGCGGTACAGTGCTAACGAAATGGTATCACATATGTACTCGTACAAACTTGTGAGCCTCATTTGTGTATATTGGGTATAAATGCAGCAACGTTTCTTTATTTCGGTGGGACGACAGGTCGCACACCCTTTTGAAATATTTACCCTGCAAACATTACTTTAGTATCACAGAGAGTGAACTTGAACACAATCGATACAATGCCTTTTCGTATTACTGTTTATCAGATAAACCAAAAATAACTAAAAGGTTGAGTTGGGAAAACCAACTGGTCTAAGAAAATTATCTAAGCTGATGAAATATCTTGCTTTTGGGGATCTGCAAAAGAAAGTAAATCTGTTCAAAGCTATTCGATTTTTAGAAGATTAAGATTTTTAGAAGAGCAAGATAGCGTGCGGTTTGATTGTTTTTTGTTTTTCTTTGAGTCGACTGTATGAAATTTAGTTTACTTATTTCTGTAGCACAGAAAGTAATTGCAGATTTATAATCAATTACACGCTTTAGCATTTTTTTCCTAGAATCAGTGATTCAGTTCAATTAAGGAAGAAATGCTTATTCATGAATTGATTCATCATCACGCAAATTATCACTTAAGGCTAAAATTATCAATACACACGAGTATATGTTGGATGCACACTTCGTAGAGTGGTACTGTTTCTTCTATAAGATGTGTTCTTTAATTAGGAGCGTCAATTTTGCTTATAGAGGCTCTCTAAATATTCGGAAGCAAAATATGATTCTCAATGTTTGGAAAGCAAAATTCGACGAAAATGAATGACAAATCCTTTTGAAAGTGCGAAGATAGTGAGTCCTCCTACAAGCTGTGCGCCGCAGATGCGGTCTTCATTTGTTGAGTTGGCAAACTGGGATACAGCCTGAAGGCATCATTGTTTTTTTTTTTTTTTTCAAATTAAACGAACGATCTGGGATTAATTATCAGTTACATTGAAACCGAGTTAAATGCGTTATCTCTTGAAAACTGTATTTTTTTCAGATGTAAGAGTTATGCAAACTGTTATGCATTTCATTGACCAGCCTCTCACCCATATCACAGATACGAATCTCGAATGAATCAAAATTCTAAATTTGTACTTCTGGAATATTTTTAAACTCAATCACTTCAAGCCTGGACATGAGATTTATATTAAACTCCAGAAAATGCATGCAAAAAAAGAATTCAAACACAACTCTGCTTAAGGATCAGAACACATAACTCGGATCACCGAGCAACAACCCTTCATGAAGGAATGAGGAAGTCTCATCGAAGAATTTTAATGCAAATCAAATAATAACAAACCATATCATTTATTCCAGTCACATGCGGCTGCCAAAAAACTTCTCCAAGCCCCGGCTGTAGTAAATCGGCCGTAATTTCAGAGACACGCTCTGAGTTATGCGAGTTGCTCAGAACTGCATGACAATGCAGCTGTGGTCGAACACAATAACGGGCATAACCAGACGCATTAACCACAGATAAAATCATTCGGTTTTGTCTAATATCTGTGAGTCACAAGTTCATTCAGCCCAGACAGCCTATAATTTTGGGCACTCAATTCACTCTCTTTCTGGGAGTAGAAGAGCTTACTTTTTACGCATTGATTTAAACGTACTGGGACGACGATTACGAATTCTGATCACGAAGTCCACTGGACTGAAATATGATGTTTGGGCACGTTATGAAATTATTTCGACTGTGAATCACATTTTAATGGTTTCGTCGCAAAATCCATATATGGCGATCTTTAACATTAATGTCTTATGAATTTCTTTGTTTGTTAGCGAAAAACTGTTGAAGTTAGAAAGAAAAACGTCCATAAGTTGAAAGGATCAAAAAGCAAGATCTGCATATAAACAAACCATAACACATAACAATCCCATTTATATCCGACATGCTTGAGTGTACAACTTCAACCTAAAACACTTTACACGTAAGCAAACAAGTACTGATACGTGCAAATATTGGCTTAAGTTGTGGTCACTGTTAAGTGAGGAGAATTCCTTATGTGTCTATTCAAAACAATGATCCGCATGACCTCTTCTTTTGTTGGGGGAAGGCAAGAACCTTTTTACGTCGCGATAGAGATCCTATAAAAGGATGAGAGCTTATGTCTCAAAGAAAAAAGGGTACTTCTGAACCATGACTATGCGGTATCTACTGTATAAACAATTAAATTTATCACAACTCATATCTGTACATATGTGTTTTATACCCACAGATGGATTCGGCTTTCCAAGACTGGCATTTCTCCACTTGTTTTCAGTTAAATAATTTGCGCGTCACCTCATCACTATGTAAGGCAGAGACACCTGTTGCCTGACACTAAGACGAAGCCTGCCAGTAATTCCCACCTATCCAATGTTATAGCTTACCTTGCATACTCTTAATCATCCTTCCATGCACATCTGAAATCCTTTCAGTGCAAATCATCGGTGTTTGTGTTTAAACGGGAAACAAAACCCCGAACAAAGAGCCAGGTATTCACCGAAACTTATTACTCTTCCAATTAACCCATCAGACAACCCCTCCAGCAGTGTTTCGTTTCCATGAAAGTGAACGCAATGAATCAATATCAGCGATAAGTAAGCAAAAAGTTTAGGGATTTTAAGCACGCCGTCGCTCGCCTACCACGAAAGTTATTGGCGTCGAAGCGTATCGGTGATTTTCTGGACGAATAAAAGATTTTATTTCATGTCTGCTACCTATGGTGTGGGTAGGAAACAAATGATGCATTTCTGAAAAGAGTTCTCTGAAGCACCTAAGTTGGATTCTCCGCTGACGGTGATGGCTGTTTTTAATGTTAACAAAGAATGAACTGTCAAAACTGCAAATCATCTCCGTTTCAGAAATCATGAATGATTCTGGTTGCATGCTCCAGGTCACTTACCTTCGGTATAATATTTGATGGATGTCCAGATGATGCTTTGCCTGGATGAGTCAGAGCGTCTGTCGTATTATGTAAATCGAAATAATTGTTGGAACTGATTTGTATTTTTTCTGTGTTGTTGAACAGGAGTGAAATTGATAATTTTATACTATTCTAAAACTTAGTGATTCTCTTGTGGACGACATATTCACCCATTTCAACGTACACAGGCGAAATTCTAGGGCCTGCTACAAATATCTTGAGGGCAATCCATAGTAAAAAGGTAGGTTTTACCGAAAATATGACTACCTTAAGTGCTGAGGTACATATATCGAGTTCACGAGGTACTCAACGTTTGGGCTTGCCTGATTGAAGTTATTATAAAGATATTCCCTTCAACGATCTCTGCATAAGCTGCAGAGACGTGGATGAGGAAGAAATCATCGTACACTTTCTATGCAACTGCAGAGAGAGCACTGCAGTCCCGTAGGTTTGGACTTCTAGGTGCCTATTATTTTGATATCCTCACTGCACTAAGTAGAATATGAGTCAGCCGTCTTCTCTGCTTCATTAAAAGCACTAACTGGCTTGCGGAATAGGTACTTCTAGATCCGAGTGATAGCACAATAGGTCTATGCTAGCCTAAATGTGGCTGTTGTCTTTCTGTACAGCAGACAGGGCGCTTGGTCATCAGAGTTTTTCATTTAAATTTCCATTTATTGTTTCTTATTTATCTCTGTAGGTACATTGAGAATAATCTATTTTTGAATTTCAGAAATTTTAAATGTTAAATGTATTTAACATCCTACCAAATTGGACAAAAATATAATTAAGGAACTTCATTGGCAACAGGTATTTTTCGTTTGATTTCAGAGCTGGTGTCGTTGACTGAAATGATAGCTGTTCCTAGGTAGTCAAAGTTCCTCAAAGCTGTCTCTGTCTGCATTGATATTCTGTTCGAGGCATCGGTGTTGGATCTTAGGTGTCTTTCTCTTTGACAGCATGTCCTTAAACCCATCTTTGCGGTCTCCGTCGCAGTTCTGATAGCATTCTTTTCATCTCAAATGTTGTTTGGCCTCAGTCTATTAGCTGTCGAAAAGTCATCGAAAATTACCTAAATTTATGGTATGTTTATATTATTCCATTCATAATGGGGATCCAAGCAATATTAATAACAATTAGATAAACATCCATATCACAAATGAGTTTCATTCAAATTCTCTTTGGGAACCGTAAAATGGACCGAAATGGATAAAATGACTCTGTATTTAATTTCGCAGGAGACGTTAAGAGAATTTAAAGTAGAGACTCCTAAATTAGAGTTCATCAATTGATGGCTTTGTTAATTGATCAAAATTGTTCATACGGTTTTCATATCCTTCAGGCATTGTTTTGAATTGTCTTTGCGAACCTTCGAGTGTGATACCATTTACCACTATTTACCATTATGACATGACAGACTCTTCCGACACATTTGAACTTCTGGAACTGAATATGAATTCATCTAACATTTCGTTTGAAAAGCACTTAACTTTTCCGCGAAGTGAGTCCCATGCATATGTATGAAATGTTCAATTTCGTTGGTATAAACATTCACGATAACATGCTAAATATTTTAACTTTCCATCATGTAGGCCTCCATTGCTTGTCAAATATATAATCAAAAAATTGCAAATAAATTTTGGGTCATTAATTTGTTACGAAATTAGTCATAGTCAGCAAAATCATCAAATTTTGAATTTCTTGAGAGTCATTAGTCAGAGTGTGATTTAGCTGTCCACACGGCCATTGGGTAAGATCGATCGATGTTACGGACTGCATTGACTAATTAATCACTGACAATGCATACTCAGTAATTATATATAAAAAAATGCATATTTGTAAATATATTCAACTCCAAACGATAAATGTGGGTGGCTCATGTTGTGTTTAGTCCCAGGAGAAGCCTGGCTGCATTAATTTAATGCAATTCGACTCACGCAGTATTATAGAACAGCACAGCCAGTTTATTGGTTAAAGTGCTGCCATCAATTTCCTACTTACTCTCTCGTCTTCCACTGTTTTGACGTTTCCCCATTTGTGGAAAGCCATGGTGATGAATAAAATTAATGTGACACCTGACGCCGTTTGATAGCCTTCTTGTCTCCAACTAAAGTGTTGTAAATTTACTTGAAGTGCTAAAGAGTCTAGTCTAGCGACGAGGATGCGACTTGAATGCGAGCAGTACTTCAGATTAAGACAGGACTACTAGTTCTTAGGAAGACTTAAGTTGTACCGCTATGCATGAGTATGCGAGCGTTGGCAAAAAAGAAGACCAAAGAGAAAAAAAAAGCAAACGGAAACTTTAGAGGAGAAGTCAATTTACTGTTACTTCAATATGACTGCAATAAATGACTAATCTACTGAAGCGTGCTGAATGACAATGATATCGACAGCTCATCAGCGTTATGGCTTTGAGGATGCAAAAAAGTTGACCATTTGTCAGCGCGCACATGTATTAAAACACCCTCTTCTAGGCATTAAGTTCTGAGACCTTGTCATTGGAACTGAAAAGTAGATTTTTTTGTAACTTGAAGATCGGCAGAATAATAAATGCCCTGGAAAGGAATTGCATGCCTTATATACACGGCAATTCCTACGGACTGTTGAATCAGAAGACATTCATGGATTGGTTACCCATGTACATAAATACGTGCGTTTGAAATAATATATTTATGTACATATGTATGTATGTATGTATGTTTGCTTTGGACTTATGACCAAAATATATAATAGATTGTGTTATACAGTTAATGTTATTCGAAATACATTGTATATGCTATGTTAGAAGCCGAGAAAGTTAAAGCCACAAAGAAGTTTATCCGGACGACGAATACGAAGTATGCCAAATTGAAATACAGAGAGATCATCAGCTATATTCATGTCTAGAGCCATCAGTTTTTCAGCGGCTAGTGGATGCCAGGCGCCGAATGTGCAAGCGGAATTCATCTAAAAAATACTTGTTCAGAGATCGGAATGTGTAAATTAGATGTTCCTTGTCGCACTTACCTCTTTACTGTAGTAATGGCAGCGCCCATTCAATCTTGTCGAAGGGATGTACTCAATAAAGTCGATATGAGGGCAGTGCGGTAGCAAGAGTGATAAGCCTAAAGAATTTTTTATTTTTGACTTTTTAACAAAAAACATGATAAAGAATTAAAAAAAAAACCCGGCAAGTGATGTAAGACTAGTCTATTTCTGAAGTACCTAGTTCATTTCAGCCTACAAATGTAATGGCGAGCAAAAACTGGATACATCATTTCGGTTCTCGTGGTTTTTTATCAACTCAATTTTTCTTTGCGGATTAGATTGAATTGCTACGTTTCCGTTGTACTGAAACCTGTTGATTTTGATTCATTTTTAGTCTTCTGCAGTCCAGTTTTTTTTTTGTTCTTTGCAGAAATTTTATCGGCCCTGTATTTTTTTTCGGCAAGTGCTTTTTTAATGTTTATAGCGGACACAAGCACAGTTCAGCAGCTGCTTCTGTTGTTTTTGCATCAATTTTTGTCTAAACGAACTCTATAGTGTGAGGAGCAACTGTTCCTGGTGCCCACATCCGGCACGGGCATAGACCCATTTCTGTGCTATGTCCCAGGATTAAAAAGCTTTTTTAAACAGCAAAACGACATCGTTCTCCAAATTTTTTAATAATTTAATAATACGTATATTTTATATTTTTTATATTTTAATTTGAAAATTTATTAAAAGAGAACTTGATTTTCAACGAGAATGTCGTTGCTAGTGCTCATTTTGATGCCAATACCAGAAGGGCAAAATATGGTGCGCTTAGATCTGAAGGTAAATGCCCAAAAAAATTAAATACTATAAAAGCGAAAAGGGCAAAATTGGATATATGCAGATTCGATTTTTTTCACTGATGCCTCTTTCTATGAGTATTTAAATAAGAACACAGCTCTAAATTTTAAATCGGTCGCAAGGAAACGAAACCACGAAAACTGAAATGATGATGATGTTCTACATTGTTGAAATGTTTGAATTATTTGTTTACCTCGTCTCTCTATAGGGTGTTCAAAATGTAATTATTAATTCAACACTTTGAACTTGTACCTTATATTTCTATTTGAGATTTTTTTTTCTTTCTTGTCAGAGTGCAATTCATATATTTTCAGTTGCCATACTCGACTATATGTAATGCGGCCTAGGGCTGTGTACGTTGAGCATATACAAATACAAACCATAGTCAAAGCTTCACTTCATATACTATGCTTATGTCAATAAAATGGCTTTGGAAATGATGTCAATGTGAAGAAAAGTCTTGCAACTTGTGGAACAGCGTGATTCGGTCTCTAGGTAGGCGAATGAAACCCTTTAGCTAGTAAATTTTTAAGTTACGGAAGCTAAGGAAATGTATAATTGTACCCGTCTTCAGATTAAGCCTCACCACGGATTATATACTATTATTGTCAGAGGCTGACGGTTTCAACAAACAGATGTCTTGGTTTCATTTTCATATACATACCAATAAATCCTGAGCTTGGTGGATTCTTTCGAATAGGCTTCCCTGAAAAAGTTTGGAGACCCTGCCATAAGCGCCATATAGAATGAGGATCTATCAAGTATGCTCTGGACTTTGGATATCGCCGACGGTATATTTCGTAGTTGGTGAATAAATCATAATCAGCATTCGTAAGCCAGTCACCCAGAGTTCCATTGTATTTTCCTGGATCCCATGCTGCTATTGTAACATTTTGAAAAATTCTTGCTCTAGTGAAATTAAATTCAGCTTTTGTGACAACCTTAAAGTGAAAAGTAAATAAGAAGCCATCTCTAGGAAAATATGAATAAATTTAGACTCACTTGAGAGTTTACAACCCGAATCGTTGTTTTACTGCCAACATCGACTTCATATCCCCTAGTGGGAGCGTGATTGAATCTCATTACAATATCGTGACTATCTGAAACACGGACAAGGAAATAAAAAGATCTCTGACCACCGACACAAAGTAAAAACGGCTAATACTTTTGAAAGCGTACCAATAAATCTCCCCAACTTTGAGCCCGCCATCGACCCAGAGCTAGACACGATGGCACACGTTTTGATGTTTTTCACATCTCGGAATATTTTCTTTTTCGGAAAAAGTTTTCCAAATTCCAATCTATTGAAGGGCGGATCTCTGCGCCGCAAGACCCTTACGCCGGCTTCAAGAACCAAGCAACTCGATGGGTAGTATTGCTCTTCAAAGCTGGTTCCAAACACAGGTTTGTACTCCACGTTGTAGTAGTTTGTCTCGTTAAGTGATTCTGACATCGATTTTTCGAGAGTGCGAATGATTCTTGTTCGAAAGGCAATAGTCTTGTTGTGGCATCCTTCGGCATACTTATCATGACACATATACAATTTGGGATCCAGTGTAAGCTTAGTGTTTTTCGACAGAGCAAAGCGAGGGTGAGGCGATAGTTTAGTGCGATTAACAGCAGGCTTTTCCTTACTTTCGACAATGAATTTCTCATTGGGATTCCAGCGAACATGGAAAACGCTGCGACGATTCCGTGTGGTATCTGCGAAAGGAGGAATTCAAAACTAGATCTAATAAAACCATGAAGAGTGAATTTGGGTGCTAGAACAGGTGTTGCTATTATGGATTATATTCAATAATGTTAGTAACACTTATCATAATTTTATACAGCAGCTGAAATTTTAATGAATGGCGGGTATACGATAATAGGAATTAGTTTCGAAAGCAATTGCTCGTGTTGTGTTTACTTGTTCTTTCAAGAGTGCCTCCGAACGACCGAGTTGTTACACTTTGAGCATTGTCAGTGACTAGAAAATGGTGGGGCCGTGAAAATTATTTTTGTCGTTCCGGGAATCGACAATTGCATGATTGTTTCCTAAATACTATAGCTAGAAAAAAGCTTCCCAAACTTTCCCTTTCGGAGTCGGCATAAAACTGTAGGTCCCTTCCACTCGTGAGGGAAAACTAGCACCCACCACACAAAAGGTTGATGAGAAGCTAGGCCCTGGACCTATAGTAGTGTTGTGCTCTTATCAGCCATATGCCATTCTATGCATTTCAATCAACTAATTGGCATCAGCATAAGCCAGCTGAATCACTTTTCATAAACACCAAATGATTTGATTTAATCCTCGTGACTACCTAACCTAATCTATCAATGAATGTAGTACACAGTGGGAGGAGTACACCGTAAAAAATACATTTCAAATAACGAATAAGATCCAAGAGATATGAAAATAATTTTGCTGTCATCCTATATCAGGGAAATATTGCGATGTTCATCATTAACCCTATAAATAACTCCGTTAAAAGTTTAAATAAATGTTTTGTGGTCTAGTTACTGAGAAATGTCATCACAAAGTTATTTCCAACCTTGGCCAATACACACAGCTTTTGATTAGAAATGCAGGAAGTTATTATGTAGCCAAAGGTGTGAATTCTGAACTCAAATGCTAGCTGTCATATTCTAAATCAGATTTAATTATACCTTCAATTAGGCGATGGAATGATAATGCAAAAGGCAAAAAGACACATCCTTCTCAAATTAAACCGAAAATTTGAAAATTTAAATATTTCAGATACTCACCATTCCGAAATTCATTAGATACTCCGAAATTCCCCACACGACGGGGTTCTGATACCGAATATACAGAAATCGTATCTGCAACCGTTGCATAGCGCTCAGGCGCGTTCGCTGTGAACAACTTTTTAGTTAGCTGGTCTGCAGCTGCAACCGACGGAAGGCTAGACACTATCACAACAAGCAGCACCTGATACGATACGAACTCAGAAATTCGCCGGACACCCCCATTGAAAGGCATTCTTAAGAACACTTCTCACTAAATACACACTTATAAGCACACACGCGCATATTATGCGTCTCCCCCCTCCAGACACAATTTTGAATATGTGTTATAGAACTAAGTCACTGCTCTGACGTGTACACTTTTCCTTTCGACGGTCGACTCGCTTCTGATTCTGGTTTTCGCATCACACCTGCCAAGGGATGATTTTTAGTTAGCTTAACTGAGGGTGTTAATTGCCAACGAAAGCTCCACTTGCCTAAGAGCTTTCAAATGAAAGGAAAAGTTTCTCGATTCGTTGAAGGGGCCGGCCGTCCGTGCCGTGTCTAATATGCCTTTTAAATCCGATATCGCAGATGGGGTTGATGATGGAGATGATGACGACGGACGGTACCATGATAATGAAATAAAGCAAGCAACCATCCCCGTGCAGGGACTTGGGGATGTAAGACATGTTGTAACGTTACACCTGAGGAATCTCATTCAAATTTCCAACTGTGTGCAGATTAAGAGCGGTTGAAATTTGGCTTGATTTAGGCATTTTCCTTCTGTTCGCCCAACATGTACATCTCTAGTTACGTGATACACCGATGTACATACATCTGTAGTGCCTTTATTGGAGGTAATTGAAACTTATCTCTCTTGTCTCTGGAAACAATATAATCAAAAGCGGCAGCAGCGGTGGTAGCACACAACTTCTTTGTAGTGGTTGTTCCTCATTTTTGCAGGCGCTCCCTCTCCCGCTATCCCATGTCTCTGTCATAACCCCTCCCAAACGTTTTATTTTGAGTGAATAAATTATGTCCTGAAGCACACTTTACGTGCTCCTAAGTTATTTTTGAACCCTGTAGGTATTTTGAGGCATTGCCCCGTGCTGAGTGGGGGCATGGGAATGAGAACTCGCAGTGGATTAATTATTTGTGAATAATTACTGCGGACAATATAAGTAAACTATCCGTCCGGTGAATATGACTCAATTGTGTGTTTATCTAGTTTTGTCGACTTTTATTCTCCAACAATTTCATTTTGTTGCATTAGTGTTCGTTTTTCACTCACCTCATTATGTATGCTAAATGAAGGCTGGTTTTGACTCTGGTTTTAGTTGGACATTTTCGTCAGAACATACATTGGGATTGGATTGATTGTAGAGTATGATTTATAAGGCAGAACTTGTTTGACATATGTGTTTATGTTTTATTTAAAAAATATTTAATTTGCAAAGATACACGTCATATGTACATAATATATATATATATATATATATATATATATATATATATATATATATCTGAGTAAGAATCTGGATGCTGCGACTTTTAGTTGTTGGTTATGCGGGTAAACGTGTACGTGTTGGCGATGGCGATCACAGTTAAATGCATTTACGAAGCATGGGCGCAGTGGAAGTTTTACAGTAATGGATGTTAAATGAACTCGGAACACGACGCTAATGGTGCGGAAAACTAAGGGTGTATATATACCTACATCTATATATATATATTGGTCAAGAATTATCATTGTCCTTAAAAACAATATTTCTCAGTGCCAGGAAGAGTCACACATGTTCATATTATCTCTATATGTCGAATGGTGTATGGACATTACCAACATGATTGCTATTTCGAAAGTAAAATAAAATACTCGTATGTTCAAGTAATCAATTGATTTTGTCCATTACATATTGGATACGTAGAAATGCCTTCGGACGTGCAGTTCAGTGATTCAGTCAGGCCCGACTGGTTGTACTTTATAAATATTGGAGCTCAGATAAGGAGGGATAAGTATCTAAAAAGAAGATATCTTACCTCTACTCAGGACAGGATATATGGGAATGGGTCCGTTGGAGAATTTGCGGTGGCATTTATATCAATTGTTAAAACAATTGCCAGCAATACACGAGAAATAAAATAATTTGTGATGAAATTTTGAAATAAAAACAATTTGCATATCTTTAATTTTTTTCTAACGTTTTAATGCTCTTGAATTCAAACCAACACGTACATTATTTTTCTTATGATGTATAATTTCATTACAGTATCATTCTATACCATAATTTTCACTTTTTCATGTTTTACTTATAATTTCATCTTTATATGTACCTCAATAAATGTATTCATTTTATATTTATCTTAAATGTATATCAATATATTTTCTTCATCTATTTTCTGTTTTTACTCTGTTTGTGTAACTAAATAATTGTTTTGTATTCATTTAATATTTTTTTTTTAATAATCCAACTCCTTGTTTTTTCTTGTTATCTAAATGAAATTACACCTTTTTTCGTAAATACTAAGTGTTTCATGCTTTCAATTTATTTCAATGATAGGTGTGTGTTAATTTTTTATGAGAGTTATTTTTTCTTCAGTCACACCGTACACAAAAATCATGGTTTATTATATTCGCTTTGTATTTATTTTTTGTAGTTTTGGTTTGTTTTTAGATATATGTATATATGACTATAACGAAGTATCATCCATACAATTTCGCAGGCACACTATTATCATTATTGTTATTAAACAATATATATCATTTGGGTGTTGTATATGACGAATTTTTTTTAATTGTTTCTCGTTTGGAAATGAATGCAGTTAATTAATGTGTGTTGGTGATGTATTTGGTTTTTGTTTCTATTTATTCTTGAGAATGAATATTAAATGGATCCTTTCTTTAAATTTTATAAAATGTTCCATGTATTTTTTTCTTGATTCAATGATTTTTTCATTTTATATATTTTCTTTTTTTGGATTTTGTATAAAAGTTGTATTTATTTATAATTTATTTTTTTTAACTAAAAAATGTTATATAATTATCTTAACATGTTGGGCAGTTTATTACTTTCTCATATTAATAATTTTGACGAACTGTTTTTGGTTTCTTGTTGTTTGTAATAAAAATGACTTTAGTGTGTTCTTGAAAGTTGAGTGTACAAAATTTAACGTGTGCAGTAATTTAAATAGTTGTTCTGTTGTTAAGAGAAGGAGGGTGGGTCTTCTGTTTGTTCAGAGAAATGAGAACTCTTATGAGAATAAAATGAGTACAGAAAAATAAGTATTATATATCTAGTGCGAAGTTTTTTCTGTTTTTTTTTTCTTCTTATTTTCAAATTACTTGCATTCCAAATTATTTGTGTTTTTATATTTGTTTATAATTTCTATTTACTATTGACAGTTATTATTGATTTATTTCTTAAGGAATTTGTAATTATCTAAAGGTACAATATGTTTTTGTTAAATAAATTATTACTTGTATTGTAAGTCAATAGTTCACGATATTTGAAGTTAACCTATTCAGATGGTCTAAGACTACTCGTTTTTTTTTTTCAATTTTATTTTCAATTTCTAGGGAAGTTTACTTTTAATATACCTATATATACAATTTGGATGACGTTTTTCATTGCGTTCGTATAATACTTCATTTATAAATACACGCAATCATGGTAGTAGCTTCGGTTGATGGTATCGTCTAACTTACGCGAATATAACTTATCCTTGATTCTTAATATTAATAACGTAACTTTGTTGTAAAACAAAGATGTCGTATTTATAAATATACATTCAACAATTTTATTATTTCTTAGATATTTCTTCTTGTTATAATGGAATATCTACATATGTGCGTTTCACGCTGACTTCTGTTTTCTTCGGCCTTTTGATAGTTCATTATAAAAAACCTCCCTTGAATAAAATTCATGCAATGATTCTTTATTAAAACAACAGACGTTATTGAGGAGGACACATTTTTATTGTTATATATCTATATATGTATATACACATACGTATATATATATATACATTTGATTTTGTTTGTTTTTTAATATTTACTTAAGGTATAAAAATTTGTGCTTGAAAATTTCGTTAGATACATTCGGTTGTTTATTTACTAAAATTCATATATTTATTTGTTTTGGTGTTTCATTCATGTTTTCAAATAACTGCATAAGACGAACTAATAAAACACATGCAAAAGTGTTCAAATTAAAATTGAAATTAAATGGAATTGTAGACACCATTAACGTGGTTCCACACATCTATGTATATACAAGTCACATCAATCTAATTTAAATTTTTTCCTCCTCTTATAAGATACACATAA
Organism: Eristalis tenax; assembly: GCA_905231855.2. Lineage (NCBI taxonomy): Eukaryota > Metazoa > Arthropoda > Insecta > Diptera > Syrphidae > Eristalis > Eristalis tenax. The sequence goes on from HG993127.1 coordinate 885,065, forward strand.
ATACGTACAGTTCGAAATAAAAACAACATATGATGTAAATTATAATATATTCAACATTTACAATTAATTTTCCCCAGTCTACACATCTAATGTCCTACAAATGTATGTAAATACGTACAAAATAACATTGATTTCTTTATGTATTTTTTTTTTTAGGTTTTTGTTTTTTTTTTTTTTGTTTTCTATAAAAGAAATTATAAATTTGTATATTCTCTTCATCCAATAAATCAATGTGTCAGTAAAAAATTATGAAAACACTTCTTTCTTTTGTGAATATTTTTATTTAATTTATTATCCGTTACATATACACTATACAATTAACAACAATACTATATAATAAATTTATAACTCTTATATTTGTAGTATTTGTTTTTTAATTCTTCATATTATTTGGTGGTTTCTTTTAGTTTTTTTTTTCTTTTTTATTACATATATGATATAATATACCTACATTTTTATCTATCAGAAAACTATATTCTGATATTGTTTAAAATAACAAAAAATGTTTCATTCTTAAATGGTAATATTGTTTGCATAAGATCAATTACTGTAGGTTCCACAATTACATCGTTTTTTTCATATAGACCAAACAAAATATTAGAAATGTTATTTCCAATTTATGCGTGATAAAAAATAAAATAAAATGGAAAAAAATAAAAATCATTAGATAAAACATTAAGAAAAATTTGCTTCTTTAATGTCTCATATAGGCATCTATTCATGTTAACTATTTTAATAATTTTATCGACTACATGTTATATATTACACTTGTTTTTAACGTTATTGTACACAATAACCTTCATTTCATCTGTATTTAATTATTTATTTTGTTTTTTCTTTACTTTATTTTAAAAATTTTATTGCATTTAAGGCCAAGTAATAAAAGTGTTATGTAAGTAGGTAACATGGAAAGGATCAATTTTCCAAACTATCAAAACGTAATTGTCTGTTTCAAAACATGATTATAAAAGTTCTGTTTTGTGTTGGTATAAAATACACTGAATCAAATGTGTCGTAATTATTCATTAAAAAACGGTGGTGGATATCTGATGTAATGTAGTGGAGATACATATGGTAGGGAAGGCGGCTGCTGCCAATTCGCCTGCAAACTTAGACCATGTTGGTACATTGTGATACCCACAGTCAGACTGCTACCACCGATAGACCACTTTAGTGATAGTGTCGTTAATCCGATCCGATCCCAAAGACAAATGGTGACTGGATCAGATTTGAAATCCAGATAAAAGCGTACTAACTTTGCTTGTATTGGGATTCGAACCGTAGACGCCATTAACTAAGGGAACTGCGCCATCTAGTAGTCTATTGTAGTGTAAGAGGTAGTGAAAATTAAAGAAATGGAAAACAATAGTCATTGTTTGTTTATAAATGATTCGAATTCACGTCTTGCCGCATGATTGAAATGAGAAGATTTCATTTTGCGACAAGAAATATAATTTGAAAATATAGGATGTAGGTAACGTAAGAATAAATTTCATCAATTAGAATGTTTTGCGAAAAAGATGTAAGGCTTATGTGAGTAGGATGAAACAACGTATTTGAGCTGTAGCTGACTGCGCTTATAATAAAATTTTAGAAGGTCAAATGATCCAGCTCTTACTTGTATAGCATAAATTAATATAAAAAATAAAAGTGTACAAAACAGTGTAAGTGAATATAAATAAAGAAGTAACTATGCAGACATACATAATACTAATAAAGTAATAATATAGTGTACTGTAAGTAATATTAATTTTGGTATGGTGATGTTATTTTTCTTTCATCTGTTGTTTTAATAGATAATCGTATGAATCATTCAATTCAATTCTTCAAATTCAATTGTCAGCTTTTTATTTTGGGTTTTTAATTTTTGCATTATTTCTGATATCTACATTGTTTTTTTTTTTCTTAAATTTAAGAATATTAAAAATACATCATTCTTCGCGATCCTAAAACTGTAGTTTTCTTAGGCAAAATAAATCCTAAAAGAAATAATATTCCATAGTGAGGTGTTGTTTTGAACAACAGTACAAACTTAATCTTAGATCCGGCTATTTTCTCTTAGATTCATGTATAATCTCTATTTAAATTAATTTTCTATTCCTACATATACTTAAGATTTAACGCTAAAAAATATTAATATGTATGTGTTTTTCTCATCATTTAACGTAACTTTTATTTAGTTCATTATGTTATTTTAATCATTTATTACCTTATGCACATTTAACTATTCCAATTATTTGTATTTATTTGATTTCTTTTGTCTAAAAACATAACTATTATATTTTACGGGTTTCTTATTTAAATATATTAAGTGAAATTTCAATTCTCCGGTCGAACGTTTAATTTGTGTCTCGATTTTATTCTTCAAATTTTATGGAGATAAAAACTTATGACTATAATTTATTTTTTGTTATTATTATTCCACCATTTCTAGTTGCATCTTATTTTTTTATACAAAATAAAGTTAACTGTTTTATATAATTATCCATTAAAGATATTAGTTTTAACTTTTTATTTTTATTATGTGTTACTGAAAAGAAACAAAGTCATTTTTCTTCTTCCTTCTCTAATAACTCTTTCCCTGTCACTCCAAATTTATGAAAATACATTTTAACAGAAAGCAATCAGGACTCTAAGATCGGCATCAAATATGATTCGCAGTGTCCAATGCATACATATGTGTGTGTACTAGTGGCAGAAAAACAACAGTACTCTAAATACGCTTTCTTGAAAATAAATAAGTAATGTGCAGAAATGAATATTCAATTAAATTTCAGTTTATTCCGTTTTTCCTTTGAAATGAAGTTGTGCAAATAAAAACTTAAGAAGAAAACAAATTGGCTGCCAGCAGCTAAACAATTTGTTTTCAGGGAAGAAATCAGTTTTGGTTTTGTGTAATAATTTCTCATTAATTTGTGCTGATATGACTATTTTATTTATCTACTAAATTAAACGTCCATTTGTCTAATAAAATAGATGAATTCAGTTAAGTTAAAACAAAATAAGAAGAAATATTTATTTCTGAATGTTAAGTACATTTGATTTTTTTTTTTAATTTAATGTTTAGAAATTGAGAGAACATGTGTATACATACTCTTTCCTTTCCCATGTTCGTTAATATTTTTAAGAGTTAGTTCTTTTTATTTGTTCTCCGTAATTTTTGACTTTTAATTTCGTGTAATATTTCAATATATATCATTTATTTACTTTCTTTAATATATAGGTTTTTTTTAGGTGTAATATATATATATGTAATTTTACTTTAAAACTATCTTTTTGGCAGTATTTAGTTTATTCCACTTTGACATACATTTTATATACGCATTAATGACTGTTTGTGTTTGTTTGACTGTTTATTTTTAAAACATATGACAATATAACAAAAACGCATTGAATTTCGTAAACCGGGAAAAATACATAGCTGTCGTTAAACGGAAATTTAACGAATTTGATATTTAAATCGAATTTTAAAAAACGGAACAGGAACACAATTGGCATTTAAGGTAACTTGGATGTTAACATGTTTGGTTCACTTGGCAAAAAATTATTTTTTTGTTGGCACAAGGAATGCAGCAGTTAATAGTAAATAAATTATAAACCCTGCAATAAATGAAGAAAATCTCAGCGTTATGTAATTATTTGGTTTATCCGTATTCCACCAGCCACTTTTAAATCAAGTCAGAACGAATAAGGGAATAGCGAAAACAGTCACAATGGATGATATCGTTCATCGATGATGAACGCCATAAGTACTCATAATTTGGGACTGTAAGCTGGCGGCTAATACAGATGTTAGGTACATCGATTAAAATAAATCTTCACTGTCTGTCATGCGTAGGTGTTTTTATTTAAGATTTAGCCACTCATGAAGCACGTTTATTGTACAGGTTCAAAAACAAAATATAACGTCAAAATAAATGTACAAATATAACCGATGAGCTTAAATCATTATATGAATTCTTTCTTTTTTTGTTTTCATCCTGCACATTTCCGTTTATTATTAATTATTTATTTCCTAATTTTAAACATTACAACTATAAACTGACGACGATCGTTATTAGAACAATTAACCGTCTCCACCAATCGTTTAAATTATAGCAACAGTAATAATAAAAACGATACTTACTATCATTTATATTATGTACTGTTACCAGGATATAATTGTTAACTAAATACCAAAATATTGACGTCCATATTAGTATGCAAGGCCGCGATAGTAAACTACTTGCGCTTAATTTAGTTGCCGACGATGACGGATAGTATGGCATCGTGCATCTACTGGTTGCAGATGCGACTGGTTGGCATTCCGCAACGGGTTCGCTTGGCAAATCTATGATGTCATCGTAGTAGTATATTTGACCGGTGTACGCATAGTATGGCAGCTTTTCAATATCAGCGACACTTGTTATTGTGGTCGTATTCGTACTGAACGTCGCATTTAGGGGCATATCCCCCGAACGCAGGCCACTATGTTTGGAATTCGCCTCCCGATCGTCTAATGTGGAATTTGTTGAATTTAATGAAAGGCTTCTAGCAGTTGTTGTATTCGCTTTTGTCACTGAACCGTCGAAGCTATGGCAATATACACATATACCGTCTTCAGGCTGGCCACAATAGCGATAACAGCATTCTGGTGGGCCATGATTTGATTTGAGTAGTTGCTCACCCGTTTCGGGAATGTTTTGATCTAAATTATTAAACAAAATTCAGTTAACTCATAAAACTAAACGAATAATGTGATAAAGACTTACCTAGGCAAAGAAATGTCGGTTCCCCCGCATACTGCGTTGGATAGGCTGGTGCACGATCACCCGGAAGTAAATATGGACACTTCTGTTCAACTGTTTGGCATACACTACGGCATGGTCGTATTCTTCTTCGTTTCCGAAACTCGATTTTTCTTTTCGATCTGTAAGAAATTGTAGGTTATAAATAATTAAATATTATTTTAAGATTAGACATATTTTATTCACGTGTACAGCGCTATTAAAAAGTGTAGACACGTATGCAGGGTCATCCAATTTGTGATCCCTATTTGAGTTCTGTGTTCGCAACGGTATGCATGGGAAAGTTTCGAAAGACCACGGAATTTGTGTGTAATTTGGTCTGTTGGTGTATTTGTCCATTCTTCATCAAAAATGAGGAAGCTTTAGCTCGCATAGTCAACCCTCATCTCGATAGCCAAATGTTTCTATAATTAGTTTGGTCTAATGTGGAAGAAAGTGATGTGATAGACACGTGGTTTCAAAAAGACGGTTCAACATTTTATACATCACGCCCCGAATTCACTTTTTTGTCAGACAAAATATTTTGAGTTTTAGTAATGTGAATTGACCATTAATCTTATGTGGCTAACCGTTGTTTGGTTTATTTTTGGAAAATATCAACACCCGACAAACATTACATTAAAATAAAAATTAAATTCTTGTCTACATCAAAAATGTTTTTAATTTAAATTTTCTTTCAAAACCTCAATATGGATGACCCTGTAGCCTCACGACTGCAAGTACAGTCGAACCCGGATAATAGCACATCGCTTAATAGCACAAACCGTTTAATAGCACACTATCGTGAAGGCATTTGATTTTTTTGGACAATTTATACTGGTACAAAATCCTTTAAAAACACACATCGCTTAATGGCACAACCCGCTTTATATCACATCAAAAATATGAGAAAACAAACAGTCCACGTACAATCGTGCTCGCTTATTAGCATATCCTACATGGACCCATAATTCACTTGATTTAAAAGGGAAGATTTTTGTTTTTAAATTGACTTAAAAAATAAGTATCTAATAATAAGATAAGTTTTCCTTTCACTGCATTTGACTCCCTACCTATCCTGGAATCCACTATTTTTATTTTTTAATTGCCTTTATGCGAGCTTGCTAAAATTTGGAAAGTCAACCTTTACAACAGTTTGTAAGAAATATCGGGTAAAAGCACAACCCGCTTAATGTCACAATATTTCATTGCACGGTACAGTTCTTCTAAAGTTTAAAATAAACACAATTCACCTTTTTAATAGCCGTGATATCACTGGACCCTCTACGCATAGATCCTCGTTATTGGCAGTCGATATGGAATCTTCTCTTTGACGACCGGTGTTCGTTTCTCGTTCGTCAATGTTGTTTGCTATCTGTTTACTATTTGATTTCGTTCGTTCGCAGTTGTCACCTTTTGTTCTTTTTGTTACTCGGTGCGCTGGTGTTTGTCGTGTTTGTTGCTGTGATTGTTGGCTTTGATTTTCCTGCTCCGTTAGTATTGATGTTATCGACAATGCAGGCGACGTTAAGGGAGATATATTAGGAGATTCAATTGAATCTTCATCGTTATAATCACTAAAAATATTCCCACGATTTTTGTCTCTTTCAAAATTCTCATCGTTATTGTTTAAATTATATTGATTCGAACTATTCGACTCGTTATTGTTTTTATTTTTATTTGTGGAATTCGATGTTGCTGCTGTTGTTGTTGTTTTTATCGGTGTATGTGCCGATTCTTTGGCACTAGTAGTTGAACGGTGTTCAGCGAAAAATGGTATCAGAGTACTACACACCCATCGTCGATAGGCTTCCTGTAAAATAAAAGATAATTTGGTTTAAGCATTTTTAATCAACAAAACTAAAGAAATTAATGCTAAATTCGCATTTCGAATGTCAATACTTGGTTTCATTAGTTTGTAAATAATGTTAACCACGTCTTTAGTAATACAATCCCTTTTTATCCTATGCAAACATGATTCTCATCTTCAGCTTTAATAACTATATTCATGGTAGGGACAAATTCATACAGTCGTTGTGAGTTTGCACATAAGATCATGAAGAGATAATGAAGGCTCGTCCGACTTAATTGATTTCATTCAGATTGTGACTACCTTCCTATTTGCATTTGCAAAGTGACGGATGATTCAAACAACATACAAACTTTTTAATCTGACACTGGTGAGAAGCAGAGGATCTGTCTGGCAATGGAGTAATAAACATCCTTTGTATTTAGCGTTTTTTCGTGTTCATGTTTAGGTAAAACTACATTTTTGCATATTACACTGACTACGAAAAAGGCTTAGATTGTATTAAAAAGAAATCCCGTATTTTTGCACGAAATTTAAGGCTGTATTTATAATAATATATAATATTGGTGGCGCTACAGTCCGTAGATGGACAGAGAGTAGCTTCTCAATGACCACTCGTGTTGTGCGTGCTATTGTTCGCTCACGGTGGAAGCTGTATTTACCATATTAAAAGTTTGAGTTGCTTGGGGTTATTCTAAAATAAATCAATTCCTCTCAAAAATGGTCGCTTGTTGACAATACAGGTCCGAATTAAAAATTTTTCCGTAAGAGATCAGCATACCAATTGAATCAAACACACAGCAAGAACTGGCCGTCAATCCCGGTTTGGCCACCGTTTGCACTGACTTACAGAGATGCGGATACGACCTTTTTCGCTTGACGCTTCCTTAAGTGATAAATATTTCGTCACCACTTACCATCGCTTCAAAAATGGTTCGATGTTGTTGTTGCGAAAGTCGGTCCATGAGCTACTTTTCGTATATAGCCTTGTTCTAATGGTTCCAAACGATACATTTGTACAATGTTGTGCTACTGGGCAATCGAAACCGAAACAGAATCGACGATTTCGAATATTGGCCTTCCAGAGCGTGGTGCATCTTTGACATCGCAATTACTAAAACTATGCATGATTTAATGTTACATTATCAGGAGTTCAGGACCATAAACATGTTCATAACACAAAACATCCGCCTGGCTTGCGTTTTCGCCTTTATCCAAGAAAATTAAAAATGTGAAATATGGCGTATTTTCACTTTGGTGGTAACCATCTTGGGGAGAGTACGACAACTTTGGGGCAATAAATTCATAAAGTCATTTTGGAATGAAAAATGTTAAAAAAAAACTGAAATACTCACAATAAAGTTCTATACCGAATTTGAAAGCCAGAAACATGTTATTTAATCCAAAATCAAAATCAATAGTTTTTGAAAAATTCGCATGCAACCTAAAATCATTGATAAAAAATAAAAATAGAGCTTAGATCATTTTTTTCCATCTTTGAAGCACTCGACAACAAAATTGTTAGATATTAACTGTACCTAATTAATAATAGTAATATGGGTGGGGACTATATAAGAATAAGAGCCAGGGCCTTGCTTCTCAGCAACCACTCATGTTGTGCGTGCTATTATTCTCTCACGAATGGAGGAGACCTACAGTTTTATGCCGACTCCGAACGGCAAAGTTTGAGAAGCTTTTCTCTACATTTTAATTTTTTGGTAGTATCGGCCGGGAATCGAACCCAGGCAGCGAGTATCAGTTGCGTAGAAGTCGACTCACATACCCACAACGCCACAATTGTAACTAATTAGCTCCAATAAATATAAAGCGAGATATACATAGATTATCACGGCCATCTGTTGGAAAAATAATGGATTTCTTTTTACATAATATAATAACATGGGTGGCGCTAAAGTCAGAGGTGAACATATGACTGTCTTAACCTTCTACTCTTTCTATCACGAGGGTCTACAGTTTAATGCCGTCTCCAAGGGAGGAAGTTTGAGAAGTATATTCATTCGAAAGAGGGGCAGCCCTGAATTATGAAAATTGATGGTGCCTTCGTTTAAAAAACTAGAATAACTCAAAGAAAAACAAATTAAAAACACGTTCCTAGTAACATGAACATACTAAATTAAGCAACTCGACACTCTACTATCATCCGTTTCCGAAGTAGTATTTTAATCTAACTTATTCCAACGGAAAAAAAACTCTATACTTAATAATTAAATTCCTAACTTTATCGAGGCGCATACACCTCGTCGAGGGTGAATTGAAAACTTGATAACTTTAATTTGAAATTAAATCACCACACTTTGCAAATTTCCAATAAATCTATATCTCACATCTGACCCTCAACCACTCATTCTCGCACTCAAAAGCACTCAGATATCGTTGAACTGGCCGTGCTGATCCAGTTTGGAAGTATTTTTCAATTCGGGAAACAGCGTAAGGAATATGGCAGTTCTACCAGGATTGCCAATTATCTAATCGTGATGTCAATACCTTGAATGCCCCAGGGTAGTGTCTTCCCGACCACTTGTCTCCTCTCTGGCACGGCCTGGTGGCATGCTCAGTGGGATTGATGAATACTGAAAGCGATAAAAGCGTCATTTTCATGAGCTTTGTAACAATTTAATTTTTTTTCTCGTATTCATGTCCTTCTTGCTGGGTCGGGAGATATTTTAAGGGCACTCAATCCCCATTGTGTTGTATTGGCACTGCAAAGTGGTGTGCGGTGATGGTGAGGTGGTGGCAGTGGGTGACGCTTACCCGGCTGTTAGGTCGCGCTGATGATGAAGATGATGACAGAGCGTGCATAGTCTTGTCATTTTTGTTTGGCTTTCACCTCATAGAATTTCGAGATTGTTGAACAGAGTGGGACACAGGCAGGAGAATGAAGAATGAAGAATGAAGATCATCGTTTTAATGATTTGCATAGGTACTTTGGGAGATTAAGTGTTTTATGGTGTCCTTGTTGTCATTTATTGAGCTTTGTTTTCGTTTTCCTCTTTCTTCGCTCTTGTCCTTTTTTCCAGTGTTATAAGTGGGATACATTATGTGGATTTTATGATTTCCCTCTGTTCGTGGATAAAGTGACGTTTTGCTTATGTAAGTTGTCGTAATGTTTGATTCGTTGAATGAACAATTTTTGATTGAGTCATTTGTAGGATTTCAATATTCATAGAGGTTAATTGTAAATTTAGTATAGAATACGAGGTAGGTACAGACAAAATGATATTTTGAAAAAGTATGTAACGTATAATTAACAACAGAATATATAAAGGGTGATTTTTTAAAAGCTATAGGAAAGTTTTTCAAAAAAAAAAAACACATAAAATTCAGAAAAATGCACGAAATCTTTATTTGAATCGATAGTACGGTCCATATAATTTAATGTTTGAAGATTGCTTCATGCAAATGTTGACCTTGACTGCGCCTCAAATGGTCCACCCGCTTAGTCCAATTTTGGCATACTCTTTCCAACACTTCGGCCTGTATCTCACGAATAAATGCTTCCATGTTGTCTTCCAACGCGTCAATTGAAGCGGGCTTGTCTATATAGACATGAGCTTTAACATTGTCCCACAAAAAAATAGTCTAAAGGCGTTAAATCGCACGATCTAGGCGGCCAATTGACCGGTCCCGAACGTGAAATAAAATGTTCACCGAACTCGCCTCTCAATAAGTCCATTGTTGCGTGTGCTGTGTGTGGCACCGTCTTGTTGAAACCACATGTCATGCAAGTCAAGCTCTTGCATTTTGGACAAAAAAAGGTGGATATCATCTCACGGTAGCGCTCACCATTCACAGTTACTTTACGATTCGCATCTTCTTTGAAGAAGTACGGTCCAATGATGCCACCAGCTCATAAACCGCACCAAACTGTGACTTTTTCTGGATGCATTGGTAGCTCTTGCAATGCTTCTGGCTGATATTCACTCCAAAATCGACAATTCTGCTTATTTACGTACCCATTGAGCCAAAAATGAGCTTCGTCTAAACTGACCATAAAATGGAAGAAGCGCGCGATGAACTTTCTTAACAGAGCACGCATTTTGATAATAAAATTCAATAATTTGCAAGCGTTGTTCGTTTGTAAGACGATTCATGGTTAAATTATAGACCAAACTGAAGATGTTTGACAGTGAAACAAAACACGAAACGTGCGTCAGCTGTTTAAACCAGTGTTGCCAAAAAGATAATAGCTAAAAAAATGGGCTTGAAAATTGGGCTTGTGGGCATAGGAGTTAGTGTAACGATTATAGTCGGCATGTTACAGCAGCATAGAATGCAGTAGTTCAATGCTGTTTGTTGCTACACGTGTTAACTATTTTTTTGCAGATTGAGTAAATATTTGAATATTGAAATTTGCTGTTATTATAGTTGAAGAGCTTTATACTGTTTAGTATATCGGCTTGCACAATAGGCAAGTGCATTAAATATCTTCGATTCGATTTTCAACACAACACACCTCTTTCGAGTCACAGACAACCTCCTCGCCTTTCAAACTCAGAAAATGAAATTATGTGTTTCCTCTGGTCAAACAACAATGGCATGCATAACGGGAGTAGTCGCTGAAGAAGTTCGACCCCTGTCTACCACCAAGTAGTGTGAAATATATTATTACTAAATCATTTCATTCGGACATATGTGTTACTCTTTTTGCAAATGTCTATCCACAAAATATTATTTAATGAATCCTTAGTTTCCATTACCAGTTCCTAGCACACCGCTACCACACCCAGCTATTACCAAAGCTGGTGCGTTTCGATCTCCTTGAAAGCAAAACCAGATAACACTTAAAGCCAGATTAATCAAAGTGTCTTCGCGTCCCTATTTATTTTACATTAAAATTGACGCCCCTATACAAACATCAGGGGTGTCCTCATATGACTTTCACTAAGCTAAAACTCCTAACTACAACACTACACAAAAAGCGCCGTCAAGCTAATTCGCCAAAAACCGGTTAACTTATGCATGCAAAGAATACCAGTCCCCATCGACAACCAGCTTTGTAAGGATTTATGATAATTTGATGAAAGCATTTTCATAAACCTCCACCTCCCTCCACTGTCAAGTCAATCATACGTATGTCAAGAGACGGCAATACATAGCCAAAGATGGAATGAAATGGAATTACATTTTTGTAAAGGAGACAGACCCAGAAATGACTGAAACAAAAACAACACAAAAAAAGGCGCAATGAATAGGTCGAGGACATCCGCTCTAAATATATTCGCAAATTTATGATATTGGTAATTTTTACATTAATAAATGTTGCAATCGTTCTATCAAGTTCGAGGTTGAAGAAATATCGAAATCAATATATTTCTATATACTCGTCCCAAAGTTATTTGATTTCTTGGAGACCCACACAATTGACGGTTGAAGATTGAAGATTTCGCCCCACCGCATAGCGTTGTATAGACATGATTTCAGGGTGATTTTTTAATGCTTACAAACTCAGCACTAAAAGTAAAGACTTGTGTTCACCGAATACTAATAATACAAAAATATAATAAACGCGAAATAAATGTAAGTTTGAGTGGAGATTTGGGAAACTGTCAGCGGTTATAAATATTCTGTGGTTCCAAAAGTAAATTTATTTATTTAACATCATTAGAATCTTGTCTACAGGAGTTCTTGTATCATACAAAGTAATTTTCGATGATTTTTGGACACATATTATGTATATACATATATAACTCGGCCATCGCTTTGAAATTCTGGGATTTAGTGCATAGGCAGCCATTGTGGCCAGTTCTTATTACCAGAACGCGTGATGTGGGAAAGTCGTTCAGAAATAAGAATGTATGGTGACGGTAACAGCTTCCGGATTTTCGCTGAAGTGTGAACCAATAACCTTGTGGATCCATTGAATTTTCATTTTGTTATAGTGCTGTGCTTAGTCCAGGACCCTATTGCACCAAACACTTATCACTAATCACCAAGCAAATAATCAAAATAGTATTTGATTGCTAAGTGTAAGTGATAAGCATTGCATTTCACTAATCATTTTTCAATTTATCACCTATTTGCTTAGTGGTAATGATAACTGTTTCTCCAAAACAAAAACAAACCTTTCAGTACTGTCGACGCTAAGAAAACAATTGGAAATGTGAAAGCCAATTATGTAGGATTTATGTTTTGAGTTTCGTTAATTACAAACATTTCAGTGCAATTAAAATGAAAGGTACACAAAGTGTCGGTAATGAGCCGGAATTAGTCGAAGGAAAAAAGTTAGGAGTGTTAGAATTAGTACAAGAGGAAAAGGTAAAATGTTCCATTTATTTTAAAAAACTGCACTAGAAAATGGTCGATATCCGGTTTAAAAATTCGCAAGAGTTCTAGAGTTTCGAAACACTCTAAACTCATGACTAAATGGCTAGTGAAGGGTTCTTAAAAGCAGCTGCAAGGAAGTAAAGGCACTGTTTCTTCGGTGCTATGGTGTAATTCTCTTCTAATTTGCGAAATGACATATTCAATTTGTGCATGCGTAAAAATGTGAATTACTACCAATAATTATTTCTTAAACAAGTAATTTAACGATTGGCGACTTGAAAACCAATTTGCAAAAATGTATGTAGCTTATTTCCAGCGTATATACATAAAATATATATAAAATACACTAACAACAAATCCTATATTCGTTTAAGTTACCCGACATATTTATCGCCGCTTGTGAAATAAGCGCGGATAAAAACAATGCAATTCATCCATGAATTCATTCACATACATATGTATTTGACAACGAAGAAAAAAAATATTTGAAAATGGTTGAGGAATAAATTTGTACATGTGCTGCTCCTGTCCATATTCCGATTCCTGAGAAGAGGAGCTTGAACCAGAGATAATGGATTAAATTTAACACCAACATTTGAAATAACGTCCAACTAACGAGCGAATTTTCAAATAAGAACTCTAATTCACCCCTCTACTAGGTTGGGGAAGGGTATCAGCTGTTCGCCAGCTGATCTCAAGAGCTCACACGTATTCACAGACACGGGACAAAAAGCGTATAAAAAACGCTGTCAGATGAAATCAAGGGGCAAGAGAAGTAGAAGATGGATATCTCTATCCCTCCATTATCTCTGGCTTGAACTGTCGGCACAAATCACGGAAATCTTGCTGAATTTTCGATTAATATTTGTTTCAAATCAATTTCAATTCCTATTTTTGTTTTTAATTTTTTAATCGCTGACTGTCTGGCTTGCATATCAGATACAATTGTCCTGGCCATAGATTTCTGTTCTACGGACTGAAGTCTACCAGCCTATTTGTGCACAAATTGCTAAAATGAAGCTCTCATTGTAAAAATGCAGAGAAACAACTTTATCCATTCTCCGAGGCGGTTTCAATTACCATCACCATCACCAATCTGGAGGGCAAATTATATACTTTACGTAAGTAATTGTGCACCCACTACTCATGTTGCCAAAGACTAAAACTTCTTCTGAATGACGCATAATATTGACACTCATTCTGTTCTCAACATGACAGTAATTGAAAGACAAAGTATCTTCGTCGTGACATCTTGCCAGAGGGTCGAGATTAAATTAAGCACTCTCCCCTACTTTGCCCATTTGTAGAGTTAATTCAATAACGCAATCTGGTTAATAGTTATTTATTATTAATTTATATCAATTTCATGGTGAAAATATATGTATATTCACAGAGCATACTACTCGGATACATGCTTATGTATATATATATGAGTACTTTATGTGGCGGTACGTCTATTGTGTTGTTGCAATGATTTTTGTAAAACAAATGAGTGTAAAAGATAACCCACTCAGTCAGTGGTATTAATTTTCCTCCCAATTGAGTCTAAATGAAATTAAAATAGAGGCTATTCTGAAAAGAATGTAGATAGATACAATTGTATATTATTTCCACAGTGAATAAAAGTCAAATTGGTAGGTGACGTGAAATAAGGCCCAACGAAATAAGACCCCCAACCAACCTTCCTGCTTGGTTCACTATAGAATTTTGGATAGGTGCTAGGTTCGGTGTAAGACGTCTCGCACCTAACACAAATCCAATAGTGACGCAAGCATGGGGTTGCAGGTGGCAATAAAAATTAAAAGTGTAGTCTTAATTACAAACATTATTGTGGTGTGCTATTTTTCTAAGAAATTTTCGAGAAAAAAAATATGTATCTAAATTTGAATTTTTGAAAATTGTGTAATCAACTTGATTTGGGCAAATCCACAAAAATAGACTGAAGTCCTACAATACTCAGAAACTCTTCCATAAATTAATTACGACATAAAACTTTCGAGGACTTCATTGACTGCTACTTGCAGATTACCACCCTTATATAATTTACGATTTTTTCCATCATATCATTTCAATTTTGTACATTACCTCGCACAAGTGGTTATCATCTTGAGATTTCTATTTAGGCCTTTCTGCAATATATAGGTCAAGATTTATAATTTTGACACTAGATTCTTTTTGGTAGATCCAATCTGAATAGCTCAAAGGAAAGACGTGGAAGACGTGCAGTAACTTAAATTAGTCGGTTTATGTGTATTCCTCAGCAGTCATCGCAATGACTGACGCTAACTTTGTGAAAAGATTGAACTTCTTTCATTTCAGGGTATAGGATAGTTGTAATGGAAATTAACAATTGCGGCTCCCAACCAGCACTAAAAATTCAATTTTACATGATTGTTTGATTATTTGTTGTATGAGTGGCGCAATGCATATAGAAGGTAGAAAAAGAAGGTAGAAGATATCGCACAAATCCAGTGTTGGTCAAAACTAAATCAACTCAGACTTGCACTAAATTGTTTTTTTACTTCAATAAGAACACACAAAAAATATGCCTATACTATTTCATTGATTCGCTCCAAATTTTAAAACACTTTTGCACCCCCTTCTTGAGAAATAAATAACGAAGTCAATTATGTTTACGGAAATTATTATTTTAATTAGATAGATTCAACAACACCGATCCGCTATTTCATCTGCAATCAATATTTGTTGGCAGTAGTTAGACCATTTTGATATAATAATGAAGAAAATTTCAGGAATATCAAATGATACCGTCCTAATTTTTTAAATCAATTAAATAGGCTTTTCCCGTTACAGTTACAAGTATGCCCTCCTAATGATAATGAGGTACGATAGCTTTCTCACAAAACCAGGGAACGGAAAGTCGGTTTCAAATTATCAGATTCAAAAAGAGTGGTGTGGATTTCTTCTCGTAAATAATTTGACGGACTACATAATACGAAGTTTTATATGGGAAATATTCGTTGCTGGTAGCGGCAAAGCCTTCACCTGTCGCTCATCATTAAAATTCGTTATAATTTCGTCCTCACTTTTAGAATGATATAGTTCTGGAAATCGGAGATTATTTCGGTCACGAAAATTTACAGAGGGGTTGAGTAATTAAATTTAAATCTTATCGGAACTCGATGGAAAATCACCCACCAAATTGTTCATTGCATTTTGAACACACTTTATTTCAATTGTGATATAATTTTGTTCTTATAACATGTCAGGGTAAGAAAAGCGTCCGTTCTTATTAGTTATTTATATATTTGAAATAACTCGAATTCTATTTTTACCAGTATACATTACGTTTAGCCTGAAATGCAAAAGCTGAAATGAAGTGTTTGTTGATACAAAATAAAGCATATTGCCAAAAATAAAACAAACATGCCAAAAACAAACAATATTTTTAAGAAAAAGTAAAAAATTATTAAAATTTCATTCGTAACTAATTTTTGACCGCATCGCTTATGCTTCTTCATGCTCTTTGCATGTAATATAAAAATCACTCAACCATATCAATTTAGTCAATAATTCCTTATATGGAAACATACTAATTGGAATTTATCGCGAGCCTGTGTCCCTGTTTGATTGTATTGACTTTTGCCTCAACGCCCGTAAAATGAGCTTCTTACTGATACCAGGTCACCCACAAACTCATTGCCATGGG
The DNA here is from genome assembly GCA_905231855.2 of Eristalis tenax. Taxonomy (NCBI): domain Eukaryota; kingdom Metazoa; phylum Arthropoda; class Insecta; order Diptera; family Syrphidae; genus Eristalis; species Eristalis tenax. The sequence goes on from HG993127.1 coordinate 901,596, forward strand.
ACATACTATAAAGACAAAATATTGATACAGATTGATGCCGACAAAAACGTTTACATTGCTATACAGACAGGTTGGCATCAAGAAAATTATTTTTTATTTTTATTTATTTATTACTTATTGTACAATTCGATTTAAAAAAATATAAAATAAGAAAGGTGAAAAGTTAAAATAGAATATAATATCGATAAGTTTACATTTTTGAGGCAGATGATGCTTTCTTTTTGCCATCCTATGCAAAAACATAATAATATCCTTTTGAAATAACAGGAAGGGCATAAAACGTGAAATATTCTTTGCGTTGCATGTATGTATTTGTTTCTTATTTAGAAGATGTTGCACACAATCGGGTAATTTTTCGTGATACCTGCATGATTTTCATTAGATAATCTATGAGCGGCATGTCGCGTTGGCACAATACGAGATTTTTTTTTATTTTCATGAGAACGTTTGAAAACACTACTTAAAACTTCTTATTTTTCTGCACTTTTTATTCGATATGTAGTACAAACCAAAATAGGAACACGAATTCAATCGAAGAGAGTGTACCTACAAAAAAAGCAATTACATATTTTGATATAAAGATGTTTTGATACTAAGAAAAGACTGCTAGTTTAGAGAAGAAGCACCGATGCATAATTGTTGTTGGTTATCGTTTCTGATAAAATAGTTTCTGATAAAAAGTTTGGAGCTGCGTTCAGTCAACATAAGGAATGTCAGACATTCAATGTCTGATTACTGTGAAACAGTGTTAATGCTGATAAACTTCGTAAATAAATTCGTTGGAATGAAAAAAAATCCGTCTTGTAAATGGTATATATGTAAAACATACATACATATGCGGCCCCCAGCAAAGTGCCACCCGGGGCCTGTGCGACGATTTTTTCTGTTGTAGTTCCCTTTAACTGGGCGAGGACCATTCATATCAGGTAGGAGAACATTACAATGAAAAAATAAGCCAACTTATGATGACATTAATTGTTAATGGGATATTTTCTCGTGTAACCAACCAATCCAAAGAATGGACGAACAATTGGTAATCGATTTTATATCAAATCATAAGTCACCAACTATCATGAAAAATCTTAGTCAATTATGTCGGAGATTATCAACCCCCTAATAAATTCAATGAAATACAAACACGAACGTATCCTTCAATTGGATTTTCTATCACCACGTATATACATATAATACATGTAGAATATGAACGATTTAAAGTGAGTTGTTGTCTGGAAGGGACAGTGAACATGTCGATGTCGATAGGATGAACTCACTCACTGACAGACGAGAAATACCTTTATTGCTCTTCTGCTGTGGGAGAAAGAAATTCATAAGGGCTGAAGCTGTGAAAGCACGTTTTTATCCGTGCAGTACACGATTTTCTATTTCGTTGTCGTCAAGTCTGAGTTGTACATTGTTAGAGACGTCACGTGGCGATAGATTGGCAAACGAAGAGGGGCAACGAAAAACAAAAGAAAACTTCATATCAACGAGGAATCCAGGAAAGACCGATGAAATCTGGCCCAACACGAGGAGCTCACATGTAATATCCGGTTTTTGTTCTTTTGTCTGCAAACCTCAGAAATCGAATGGCAGAAGTTACCAAAACTTGAAATTTACCATATGATGATGTTTTAATTTTTTTGCTCATGTTGAGATTGTGACTCATTACCTGCTGAAGTGTAGAGACTTCATAGCATATTCATGGTAATATGAGGTAAGTAAGCATATACGTGTACGTGTCCGGTATATGCACTACTATGTGTGATTATGCAAGTAGCTCTTAAAAGAGGTAGCAAATGGGGCATATGGCTTACCCAGGTTGCAATACATTTACGCACACAATGTTTTAAGCTTTGTGCAAAATACACAGGCTTATTCTTTCTAAACATAAGGATGAATACAGGAATAACTAAGCTTTATTGATGTCCTCTTAAAGCTACATATGCTGATTTGTCTGAATGAAGAAATGCAAAGTGAACCCAATAACATTATGAACAAATTAAATATTGAGCTAAAACTAAAATATAAAAATATAAATACAATTAGAAGAATGACGATTATTTTTATTTCTTTTCAATTGAACTTGTGCTCATTCTTGTGAAAAGGATATCTTGAATAGCCATAATTACAATAGCCCACGAAGGAGGTGTAGCGGCAATTAATTTGTTCATAAAATAGTGTTCCTCAACACCTTCATATTCGCTAGTAATCACAAATTCTCTCTTACCTTCTTTAAATATAGGTCACTTAGTGTCTTATTCTTACCCACAGTATTTTCTAATGAAATTTTAATAAAAATCACTTGTAACCACGATCGTCATAATTAGCCACCCCATCTCCATCTTTCGAAACAAAATGACGAATGTTGTCCCAGAAGACATATAAAACAATCGAGTCAGAAATGAATACCAACTGTCTTCCCGCAGAGAGTTTCGCAGCCAAATAACCAACCCATCCACATCCACCTCAACAGAGCAGAAGGATAATCATAATAATAAAAATGAAGTACAAAATTCAAGTTGACAAACAACCACCACCAGTAGCACCAGACTCATCAACCTCAGCAGTGCCACCATTCCGTAAATGCCTTGATAATCATTGCTAGCTGTCGGGTGGTTTGCTGTTTTGCCGTTTTCAGCCTCCTCCCCATCAGGTTCTGGTGTTTCCCATGTATACAAGTGTTTGTTCGGATACAGGTAAACGATGTAACCTAGGGGCGCAGTGTTGCATATAAATATTTATGCTCGCTAAATTGTCAGTTAAACGCTCTATCGTGCTCCTTAGTCATTTGGTATTACTTTGAGAGGCCGTGCACACAAAAGGAGGGAAATATGCATAGGTACAAGTATTGGATGGCCTAGACTAAAGCGCAGTGAATATGGATTTCGAAAGCAAGGTCGTGATGAATTATGCCCAAGAGTATAGTGGTTCAAGGCGTACGCGCCAGAGATCCATTCAGATGAGATGTATCTAGAGATGCAAACTGTTTTTAGAATCGTGTTGACTTGAAAACTATCTGGGTGAATGACCGTTTCCGGTTTAAGGACTTTCCGAACGGCTGTCATAAGCTATGGGGGCAGGATTTGTCAGTGATATTGTTTCACATAATGAACGTACCAGGTAAAAATAATATTAACCTTGCTTATCCATCACCACCATGGTTTATAAAAACATTTGTTGTTCTGTCCCACCAACGGTTGAAACTTGTATTAATGTATTATCAGAATGCCAGTCCGAAATGAATCTAGAAGTAAATCAGATATCCGATTGCATCTTATAAATAATTTCTTTGTCACAATGCTTTTTCAACAGCTTGCATATTACAAGATGCTAGCGACTAGCCTTTTCTTGAATGACGAATAATTACTTTTATTGATTTTCGACTTGCAGTTTGTCTTTCCGGTTTTCCCTTGATAGATTGGTAGCTTTTCAAACTAAATACAGTTGGGAAAGTAGGCGCTTCGGCAGAGAGTGCGAGAGCAAGTCCGCAAGTTAAAGATACATAAAGAGGATTGCAGCAGTTGTTAGTTTGTCCCAAGGACTCCATGGAGTGAATTCTCTATAATTCATTTTATACGTTTGTTTGTGCACGATAACTGTGCTTGTGATATTGGTTGTACACCACACCATAAGCTAAGCATAAGATCTCTTGAAATACCAAATCAACTCTTAGCGTGTACCGCATTGGAAGCTGAAGCAGAATGTTTCGATGAGAATTCTCAGACGATTTCAAGTACTAAGGCAGTAGATATACAATGGATTGTAATATTTTTTGTAGTTTTGAAGTGGAATGATTTTTCTCTTTGATTGGGGAAGTGGAAGTGGAACTTCAAGATAAGGACGAAGAATTGATTGTAAAACTCGTGACCGTAATAAATATAGAGCTGACTGAAAATTCATAATCTACATAAGCTTTACGTTTCAATTCTTGAACAAATCTTAAATAGATGGATTTTATTTAAAATGTTCATGCTTATTGGTAGCACTTTAAAGACATTGAAATACAATTAGTATTGATGGTATATAACTGAAAGACAACATTTGCAAATGCATGCGTGTGTATAATAAATCGAATGTTATAAGAAATAACAAACATAGCCTTAGTAACTAGCCGTGTTGTTTTTGGTACTGTTCCAAGGGTAACCTTGTGCAGTAGGGTGTGACCACATTTCACAAAGCCGATTTCGGTACACAAGAAAATATATTTCATTTCACGAATCAAAATCACTGCGACATAGAAATAATTTGTCATGAATTGGCTTGACCTCTCGCTCCAAAAGCTTTGTGGTGATTTGCAGATTTTGAATGTGATTCGATGTAACTCCTCCATGAGAGTTACATCAATACGATGTTGCAAAAATTACACCGAACATTGCATTCACATTTTGAGCTCTTAATGAAATTTTACATTTCTTTTCAATTTTTACTGATCACGCTTTCTTTGCATTTTTTCAATTCAATTCAATTCCTACAAAGACGACCGTGATTGTCGTTATGTTTGAAATATAGTAAAAAACAAAACAAATCAATATTCTAATATTCTCCGACATCTAGCCCGACACAGACTTCAATTAAAATAATCGTATAACCACAGCACAGAATGCCCAGCAAACTACTAAATTTGTGAGAAGGTATGGTTGAAGGATAGCTCCACTAAATACTTTTAATTGTCATTACTTTTCGAACATTATGCCTAGCATAACGCTCTCATAGCTCATCAAACCCAAATGACATACTTAGAAGCTTGTACATCCAATGGGGATAATCAACGACTTACAAGTGATTATCCCCATAATGGTGGTTAACTCGTGAACTACCCGTAGTACACTCGCTTTAAAGCCGTTCAATTTACATGATTGAAGTGACTTATGAGTAGGCATGTGTGTACTAATGCATCGCTTAATTATCTTGAACACGAAGTTATTATTCGCAAACGGAAAAACCCGCGGCATATCACTTGAATACATGTCTGTTTAAGAAAAAATTCTATATGATTGACGAAAAGACTCATCTCAATTGCAACAATTTTAGGGGAAATTAAAATACTAAGCCCGTCTGTCATTTAATATGATTTCATTTAGTGTTCAACTGCAGTGCTAAATTTTGTGCGTGTTGAATACTGAAATAATTCGACCTCATATTTCCACCCTAGTGCGACTACGAAGTGAACATGGGAAAAAAATCAAAACGACTGCACACATATCCGCTGAGGTACCTACAATTCGTTTCCGCTTTCTTTATTATTCTATACACAACTCCCACCAAATTATGGATAATTGAAAAGCAATTACAGACAGAACGTTTAACAAGGTTAGGTGAAAGGAGTGCATACCATGTGATAGCACTGTAGAGGAACGTTAAACGGACATGTGCTTGTGTAAGCACACATATGTGGCCTGAGAGTGCTTGGAACGGAATGTAGGGGACCGACAAGTGTCTAACTCAAAATGGAGGCGACAAGTTTTTTCCTTTATTTATTACCTTCCTGTTGGCTCTAACTTAAACATATGTATGTGTTTTGAACTGATCTGCATTTCCACATTATGAGTTGACTTAAAAGAAGGGAAAACAACATCCTGCTAAATAGTTGTGCATTTGGATGGAATAGAAAAAATACTTGCATCCATGCAACCAGCGCTGTTTGTAATAAACAATATCATGATCGCGTACATTACAGGAGTTTGCTTCTATAAGTCATTGTCAGAGACACGATCCTGAATACTCCTAAAAGTCTCATCAAACAAATGGATTCACACGCATGTTTATGAATATACAATTATATCTGTATGCATGCGTGGACTTCTTTCCTACCAACGCGTCAGCCAGAAATAACTCTTGGGAGTTCTCTAAGAACTCAACCAATTTGTGAGGTTATAATCATTTTCGAGCGTATATACCAACTAGTAGGTGCTCCAATATCCAGCAAATAGGGAGAGTGTGACACACTCGTTTAATATGAAGTAATTATGTTTTCCATTTCTCGTTCCTGCAGCGCTGGCACACTACAGCTACGATTTTCCTTGGGGCTTCTAATGAAATTTGCCGTTGACACAACTTTACTCCCATCACAAGCGAGGCAAAAGGGAGAAAATTGTGCTGTTTGTGTACATACATATAAACTCTGTCGGGAGGCGAAACAAACGGAAATTTTCGCCGATTCGCTATATTTTATAACAGATAATGCAACATTATACGGTTAAACATCCTTGCTACACTTGCTGGGTGGCAAACGAACAAAAAAGGGAATAATAATACCACATATATGTGTATGTATGTATATGCTGGAGGAAATGATAATAGGAAATGGAAAATAGAAAATAAAAGAATACAACGCATTAGTTGCTGATGAGCACAGGATGTGTGAGACACTCATTCACTCTGTTTTGCTCTCTGGTGGCAAGGCGCTAGGACGTACTGAGAAAAACTATTAAATATTGATAGTATTGTGGGTAGAAGATTGGGAGGTAATGATTATTGCTATGGTGGCGTGAGCGCCGATGTGGCGGCGCGTCCGTGAGTATTTTCAGCGTCCTGTGTGACAAACGTCACTATGAAATTGGCAAAGACAGCTGTGGAGTTGTACATTTGTGTGGTTATATTAATTAAAAACAATACAGTCAAACAGTAAGTCGAACACCCACAACTCGAATTTTCTTTAAGTTGTAAATTTGAACTTAGGTCCAAGGCATAGATTTTCCTATATTTTCTACTCCATAATGGCTCTCTGTAATTTGAAAACTTCCTTAAATCGAAGTTTGTGGCATGTTTACTCGTGTTACTTTCGTATTCAAAAATGGGAATTATTATTCACCTGAAATTTTATTATAATATAAATATATTATAATCTATGTATATGTGGGATTATAATCGGAAATTAAAAGAGTTTCTCCAAAAGGATGTATTACATTTCTGCATACATATGTAAGGGAAAGTGGGGCACCTTTGCAAGCGGGGAATTTTTTAACAATCCTAATAAAAGCTTATGAGCATAAACGCATCGTTAAAGCGTGGGCAGAAATGTTTTCTTTTGACGTCAACGTCAACGAAATTAGCTCTGGTTGGATTTTTTATGCTATATTTCCATTACATTTTGTAGTAAGAGTGCGATTTAATATTAGTAAAAAATATTTTTTGAAGGCGAAGATTCATTGGGGTCCCTATTGAGGTAAGTTTTTTTACATATAAGATCCAAACTATGTGCAATAAATTTTTAAAGCTGAATTGTGTGTGAAAATATACAGACTTTTAGTTCAATTTAATTTTATTTTAATTCAACGGAAGGGTTTTACACTTGCTTTCAATACTTTACCTAGTCTAGTTGCTTCTTATCGGAAGGTTGTCCCAAAAATGACAGATATGACTCGTGATCAGACGACCGTCAACTCCTTTCTTTCATATCGTTAAGTTTTGTTCTCAAATAATCACGAGGCGGTGTCGTCGCTCACAGGGCTGTTAGTGGCACAATCGGTGCAGACAGGGATGTTACACCTTTAATTTTCATACTACTAACTCCATAAAAAATGTATTTATGTATCATATAAGGCGTTTTTTATTGAGAACTCAGTACTCTCAATGATCCTCATTAAAACGCTCTTCTTCTCTTCTTTTGTGTCAAATGTTGGTGCGTGTCCTTACTTTCGTGGCATTAAATGTCAAAATATGAATAGAGCGCCTCTACGTTTCATGTGCTTTTAAATGGTTTTATTCGCTAGAAGCGTCGTGTATATGAAATAAAGGATGGATTACAAGTTGGGGTACGTTATCCTATGTCGTGCTATTTAGAACACCAATGCCGATAATTCTGCTGTATCTTCAAAAAGTATTGTCGGCGGCATCTGTGATTCAGTGGTGTTATCTGAATCGTATTTCAGGGATCACCTATGATAACCTGTATCTTCAACGCGCTCTAATCAGTGTTGACAGTCAAATATCACTGAGTGGATTCCGCTCAGTAATTTGTTTTGTTGTTGGTTCGCGTGTAAAAGTAATACTGAGCTGAGTATAGATTCTCAAAAAAACACGCCACACACTATATTAAATAAATAAATTAATTAATAATGTGATTATTGAACTCATGATTTATGAACACGTGATTATTCAATCAGTTGACGCTTCCTGGATAGGTCTTATTACCTGACAGTAAGACATGGTTGTTTTCAATTGATCTTAGTGAATTCCAATTAAAACAAATTTTTTCAAACAGATGTGGGATGATGCGGTTGTAAGTCGAAGAAATTAAGCTGATTAACATTTTAAAGTCACAAAATCACATCCCGTCGCAGAAGCACATTCACCTTATCAATCGACCACTAACAGAAGAAATAAAAATATCGGCTACAGTTGTTTGCAATTCCTTAAAAAAAGGGGCATTTAGCCCACCTTCCCAAATAGAAATTAGATTTAGAAATTACTAAACAACACATTGCCATAATTCTTCGTGAATCAAAATCCGTCAAATGGGAAAACCATGGCTCACCGCTGCACCCAAAGCTAAGTGCAGATATAAAAAGTTTAATTTATACGTCCAGATTGCTGCAGGTCCAACTTACGTGATCTTTCAAAAAAAATAAAGTGTGCCCCGGTCAGAGCGGAATTTTTACGCTGAATATTTGCCTACAATTTTAAATTGGTGTTTTCCTTTCTTTGCATTAAAATGAGTTCCAGGGTGGTCAAAGAATTGCTCGATGATGTTCTTGTGTGTTTTTTGGACGAACATCACCCCCACAAGGACACAACGCTACAGTAAAAAATACATGTATCCAAATAATTAGAGGAGTGGTTTCTTGAATGTAATCCAATTGAAAATCTCTGGACAAAAGGAAATAAACAAAAGGCAACACAAACTCGCCCATGTTTCTAAGAATTATGTTATTGGGAAACAATTTGGTTCAGTTTCGGAGATCCGACAGAGGATTCAAGAGATTTAGCAAGAAATTGCTCCCAATATTTGATGTCATAAAAACAAGGATGAACACAAACTATAGTGTTAAAATTACAATATAATTTGCAAAATAAAAAAGCTGAACTTTCTTATCATAATTATATTGATTTGAAAAATATTTACTTCCGTTTTTAAATTTTAATCAATCATGTGTGACTGTCAAATAATTCGAATATAATTTCGAAAATCATATTTGACACTCCCTGGAAAAAGGATTCCGATGGGAACAACAAATATTCCTGGGAAAAATCCTCGGTATTCCCGATAGCGGTGATTTCCCTTACGAATTGGCTTCTTATTATTATCATGGGTGGTCTGAGGTGGACCATGGCCCAGCTTTTACAGCAACCAGTTATGTTGTTCTAACTATTGTTATCTTATGTGCGGAGTTTTATGCCGACTCAGAGCGAAGTACATTCAGTCAAACCTCTGTAAGTCGAACATCCTCAAAGTTTGTTCCCACAACTTGAAATGCCAAAAGTAACAAAGATGAGAGATTTATTTACTTATTTTTTCCAAACAAAACAAAAAAGAAAACACAATCTGTCAGAAATCTGCAAGTTAACTAACATAATGACTAACACCCTTAAATCTGCAAGTTAACTAACATAATGGTTTAGAAATCTGCTAGTTTTGTTGGCATCACTACACGGAAACTGTCATAATTTGTTATAATACACAATTTCGTACGCAATTTCATTGAGGTAATTGAGGCAATTTTGAAATTGGTTCGTGGTATGGGAATTTAGTCAATTTCGTTTTGTGGGAACATACAATTAAGTCGAATAAATGTTTCAGGACTTAAAGGGATAAACGAGGACTATACACTCCATAACTTGAACACAGTACTTGTTCCTGTCACTATTCGACTGTATATTCTTGAGCATTCTTAGTGACACGAAAGGGACATGGCGGTGAATTATAAACGTTTCTCATTTCGGGGATTAAGCCCAGCATCAGAGGTGAGAAAAACTATTAAAATTGCCTTCAGTTCTGCAAGCGTATAGAATATGGTACACGCATGTAATGAAAAGTTATGAAAATACAGTCAAGCCCTTAAGTCGAAAAAATGTTTCAGAACTTAGACTATATTCTACACTCCATAAGATTAGTCTCTGTAAGCGGAAAGCCTCCCTAAATCGAACTTTGCGACATATTTATTCATCATTTCTGCCCATTTCGGATTTGATAGCAATACTAATTATAAATATATACTTCAATTAACGAATTAAGATATAAAGCTTTCACAAATAATAAAAAATGTATCATTTGCCATGGCATGTTTGCACATAATATACATATTCTCTACATATTTTAAAATAATACCATTTTGTTGAAACATTAGTACTATTGCATCCTGAAAACAGTTTATATTTAACATTTTCTGTGCTTTGTAAGGATTACCATATGATTACCATTGAATGATACCATGAAGACAATGCAGTTCTTAACATGCTAATTTCGACAACCAAATCAAAAACATTACGATCTCAAATCCATGCCGTCTCCAATTCAATGCTCACATTCGGCACATTCCATTCATAAAACGTATAAAGGGATTCAGGCATTCACTAAAACACAAGCATTTTCTCCCGAAATTCATTAATTGACAATGAAATCTATTCCACCATAGTAATTTGTTCCAACACTGTACAACAATCTGTTTGTGGCACAATTTATATCTACCTCCATATATATGCACATATTTGTGTGCCTTGGGACTACTTAGTACCATTCCCCACACACAAACATGCATGCTTAAGGCACAAAACCACCCAAAAGAACCAAAATATGCAAAAAAAAATAATAATAATAACGAGAAGGAAACCCAAAAAAGAACATGAAATATCCTGGCGTAGAAATGTGTGTGTGCGAAAAAGCTTCAGCTCCACGCAGATTTGATAGTTTTTTTCGGTATTCTCTGTGGGACTTCCGAATTTGTTTGTTCGAACTAAGTACTTGTTACAATTCTGAGAACGTTTTCCTTGCCATTTTCTTATTCTTTTTGTGTCTATTCTCAATATTTTTTAACTTTCGTATTATGTACGCATTTCTCTGTATCGCAACGCAACAGTATAACAGTTTCGACTTCTTATGCCCTTATCAGCAGTCGCATTCGCCAGGACCGTCAGGCGTCACAGAGCCTAACATGTTATTCGTATGTACTCCCTGAACTTGACAAACTACATGGAATTTCATGGAAATTGATAATAAATAAAGGGATTAAAAAAATAATAGAAATCCTTCAAGTCTAATTTCCGGGTGTGTGTGTGTGCCTTGTACAAATTTTCGATGTCAGATATACACATACACTGAGGATATCACATTCTGTATGGGTGTGTGATTCGCCGTTGCGTGAATTTGAGCTTACTTTTTTCTCTTGTGCGTGTAGTATTAGTGGCATGAAGAAGGAAATGCCGATGAAAAGTATTCTGCCTGAACAAACGAACGATCTAGGGACATGCGAACTTAAAGACAAACGTGGGTGTCGTAATATTCTAACAAATCGGAAAAAAGGTGTATGAGCTTGTTGTTGACCAAGGTATGGAAGACGCAAACGGAAACAAAGTGACTGATGGAACCCATAAGACGTACAAAATATGTAGTTAAAACGGTTGGCAGGCAACACAGCATAGTAAAGGACCAACATTTTATTTCATGAATGATTGAGTTCAGAGTTTGGTTCGTCCTTTTTTCCCTACCGAATTGGTGTGTTCCTTCCATTTACTTTTTCTCCTTTCTGAGGACCTTTTCATAAATTTAAGTAGAAAATTCTGCGCTGCGGACGTCATTCGACAGATCTCTTTTGGTTTTCTCTTTCCGAAACACCTACGCATTGTCGTTGATTTAGAAAATGGGTGACTAGATGTTGTGTAGTAGTAGAGTTCGGTGTGTTGGTGCACATGCCACGGTACGGATTTCATTGATAATAACACATACAGAATATATCTGGGCAGTGATGGTAGCGAATAGCTGTTCAAATATTATATTGTAGTATGTACTTTAATGTAGACACGATTCTTGCGACGGTGCGTGACGTCAGCCGGGCTTACATGAGTGAAGAGACGTATTAAATAGATATATATTATCTGGGGTCCTTTAAGATGTAACGACCGGTAAGCAAACATAAGTTTGCACAGCACTTGAAAAAAATGTTCAATTGGATAGTACTGCATGTATGTATGTCAATACAGAAGTATTCATATGTGTGTATGACTTCATTGAGTACATAATTAAATACAATATTATTAAGATGACAGTTTGAGCTGATTTTGTTGTACCCCCTCTTCCTGCCAAGATCTCATAGTACGAAACAATTAACCATTTGCAATGTGCACAACAAAACTCAAAACATAGTACACCCTAGACATAACTAATAACGGCATTCAAAACGTTTTCAAAATGAAAGCAAATCCATCAATGCCCCTATCAGAATCACAAAATAACCAAGTACGAACCAGTGGAATAAGAGAGAGAGCAACGTGGAGGAGTCTGTTGAACTGTCTGTGAAAACTACAATTAATGCCTGGTGAGTAATGAAAATTGGGAACATAAATTAAAAGTGAACGAACGCGTACCATACTCGTGCAATCAATTTCTATCAAAATGAAAATGTTACGCAATGCATATGTGAGTATAGATATACACGTACATATATCTATGTACGCACACTTTAAAATTAAGTACACTCCTAGATTCGTTAGTCTCTATAGTTTTTCCTTCAATCTGCATGCTTGTCTCTTACACCATTCGCAGAGTAGTAAATCAGTCAACATTTACTTTAATCACTGGGTAAATGTTGTCTGTATATCAGATTAAATAGTCGGCGAAAGGTGCCTAAAAAAACGAAACGTAACAATGAAGGGATAATGTGTACAGCAGAATAGAGCTTGATGGGGGCAGACTGGTCCAAAACGAGAAAGAGAAAGACACATTGGAGTTGTGGGCTGTACGAAAAGGATAACCGTAATACAATCTTCAACTTTTATTCTTGAAACTTGTAACTCTGACTAAGTGTTGAGAATTACTTCAAATAACAAAGAGTGCAAAAATAGTTTATGCTCATAGAATGTTGTTTCTATTCATTGCTTGTTTCTTTTGAAAAAGAATCAATTCCATTCAGTTTGGGGAAACACAAATTAAAATATACATTGTGTATCCCCTACCCCACACTTAAATGTCCTGAGTTAGAGAAATGTGTGCAGCGTGTTGATTATGAGCTGTGAAAGGTGAAATAAGAAAACAGCCGCCGCGTCGTAACGAATGTCAGAAGAAGGAACTGCCAAACCTCCTCCACGCCATGGGTCCTGTGTGTGCCTGCCTCGCTCTCATCCATGTAATATGGAAATGAATTGCTCTCATATTTAAAGAAGAAGAATTCTTTCATGTTTCGTGTGTTCAATACTTTTGCGATGAAACGATGAAAGGACATGAGCAGAATTAAAAAAAAAACACACACACACACAACTTCGTCAGAGCGAGAGAGCTTTTAGGGATAATTTTGATTCTCACCACTTTCAACCGTCAACTTGATACCAATTTGAGGTGAATACTTGATACAGCTTTTGTTGTATGCACACATTAAACTGGATTCATCTTCCAACGGTCTTCCAATCTAGCCAACACATAGCCACGGACTTTTTGTTAGTGTGCTCACATAACTTGTTATCCAGGACAATTTCATTCAGATCTGTTGATGACCCCTACCTTCAGGAGTGCTTAAACGCCTCCACTCTTTATGTTCCTCTCTTTCTCCTGTTCTCTTGTTCTCTCACCATCAGATAGGATTCAAACGGTTTCAAACGAAAACGATGAAATCCTGGAAAGTTGAACCGTAATCAACAGCGATATGAAATTCATTCAGAGATACCTGCATATACCGCTTGCATTCGTGACTATCAACTTTAACCGCTCGCGGTTGTGCCTGTGCAGTAAGGACACCAGGACCAGACAAAGGCATAGATCAAATATAGGGCAAAGAAATTTAACACAGCAAATGAGAGGGGAAAAACGAAGAATCACTCACAATTGGAAAAGCTTTCAAGGGAAGGTATTGATTCGCCCTAATTCTTGGTAATTTGAACAGGCATCTCAACATGCTCCCACTGATACTGACACACTCACACATGCAGACTAATACATAGAAACCTAACACATATGGATGCCGAAATCAAATAAATGTGTGAATGTATGCGTAACTATATCTCATTTATCGCGCTCTCAGTTCGTTTTTATTCTTTCGTCCTTCTTTTGAATGAGCGGAAAAATGGTTTTCCTTTTTGTTTGCAGAGAGGTACGTTTCCACGCTAAATTCCTCCAGCCCTTGAAGGTAAATGTATACTAGCAATGAGAAAAAATTAATACCTACAAGCAGTATGTAAAGGATTCCATTTTTTCTGTCCTTCTATAACAATTCTATTTGATTGTGCCTAATATCTGTTTTTCTTTTCGTTATTATGCTCTTTTTGCTTGGTCTCTTTAAATGTTATGAAATTTGACATTTGTCAAAATAATCTCCAGGAGACCTGGAGGAATTCGTTTCCAGGCATGTGCATAAGCTATTACATGCTTATTTTGGACCGCAGTTATTTAACCTCAGACAATAAGTTGCAGAAGGTGACGACGAATTTATAAATTTATGGGCAATACTTTGTTCTCGTGTAAATTACCTATTGGCGGTGACAGTTAGTCAAATACCTGTTTGGGGCATAATTCCACAATATTTTAAAAATAATTAAGAAGTTATGAAGAGCGACATTGTGGAGAATTCCCAGGTGGATAATGAAATGCGTAGAAAGGAAGGGAGACTTATCATAAACCTTACTGTCCAAATCCAAATTATGAATATCCACACTTGTAATTCGAATAGAATCAAGTTCTCGAATAGAATGAAGTTCTGGCAAATTACCTTGACTTAACTGAGACATATTTCATACACTTTTGAACACATTTAACAAAACTCACCTTGCAGTCCTTGCATTGATGTATCAGGGAGTATATTTGTCGGCAATCATAACGAAATAAAATCTCAGCTAATTCACATGTGATACGTGTAGCCAATATGTCCAAATCCAAAATATCCGTTAAAATTTTAACACATTGCTGCCCACCACTCAGTGTCGTATTTAGGGCGAACGTATGCAGAGCACTGAAGACGGTACGCTCACAGCAATGCTTCAATCGTAGCGTGCGTAATTTGTTAGCTAATTCACTTCGAGAATTTTTACATAATTGTGTAGGACTAGAGTCATCATTATCGCCCAAATAATCAAGGCACTGTTGTTGTTGTTGGTTTTGGTTGTATTGGTTGCTGTTATCGTTTAATTTATTATTATAAACATTATTATTTTGATTATTATTATTTAAATTATTTTTAACAACATTATTATAATTATTTAAGTTATTATAGTTATATTGATAATCCTGCATTTCGCTTTGAATATTCCGTTGCATTTGCTGGCGCTGCTGATGTTGCTTTTGTTCGAATTTTTTATTATTTTCCACAGTTTTGTCAGCTACCATTTTGTTAGCATTTATTGAGGCTGTTGATACCGTAGTAGTTGTACGCTCTACTACACCAGGCGGTTTTATCGTCGATAAATGCGGAGAATCGTAAGAGTGGCCGTTCTTACCAGCAGCCGCGTTGCTTGGTGCTGTCGTTGTGGCTGTTCTCGTAGCTCCTGCCGCCGATGCCGATGAACTACCATGAAGTCCGGCAATTTCTCTTCGCACCTTCGACATTATATTATGAACTGGATTAAGATTATTGTTATTATTCAAATTAATTAAATTATTATTATCATAATTATGTAATTTGTTTTTATTAGAATTAGAATTACTATTATATTTATTTTCTAAACGTAATTGTTCGCAAGACATCGGACACGTTGGCGGACCCGGACCTTCGTCTACCCATGCTACGGGCAGCGAGCCAGCTGTGCACTGACCCTAGAAAAACAAGAAAACAAGAAAAAAAAAAAAAAAAACAATCAATGTCAATTGTTCGAATCACTTTTTTTGATATAATATACATATATACTATTTTCTTATATTCATATTTACTTTGTTATCATTTTTTAACCATAATCTGCACACATAAGTACATACACTCATTATCGAATTAGTTACATTCATATCAATGATAAGACTCCCAGTTATGTGGCCACTTCCTTAGGGAGCGACGCTCACTGTGTATATAACTTGCAAGTGGAATCAAAAAGGCAACAAAATGAGAAAAAGATACAAAACGAGTGAAGAGGTCAAGAAAAATCGAAAACCTTAATTAAAAATATATTATGTAGAGAGCAAACAAAATGGAAAATAAGGGATGCGAGGGTCTAGAGAACAACACAAGCAGAATAAAATGGACAATTCGTTGTTCTTTATACATTCGCGCACACATGGAGGCACATCGGCGTACATGTACAACATCCATCCCGGGTCTGCTTAGTGCTCATCCAAACCAATGCTGATGCTAGTATTATGGTCAAGGCGGGTCAATCCGAGCGAACTATTACGCCAGCAGACAGACGAGTGCAGTGTAACACAACACACAACAAAATGCAATCGGAGATGATTTAATCTGCGAGAAGGGGGATATGGACACACAAATGAAAAGGATACTAGTAATTGAAAAAGAGCGAACTTTTGTTCTGTAAAACATAAATTCCCTTAAAGGAACTGCCACAGTGGTAAAGTTGGGAAATGATTTTCGTATTGATTCCCAAAGTAATGGTGTTTCGCCTCGAGGTGAACATTTTTTGGAACTTTACGGCAATTTGTAAAAAGATGAGTTTTGACATTTATGAAAAGCGTTTGATAGATATAGACTGAATGGACTTTGCCTGACAGATGTTAATAAGTGTGATTAATGTTCAAGTCTTTCTGTTCTAGATTGACTGATTACGCACAAGTTATGATTAGCTTTCAAATTAAAGTGGAAATACGTCACTTAATTTGCACTACTTGAACAAGAATAATCAAAATACTCTGTAATAGTCATTCAGTCTTACAGTCAAACTAAGCATTAAGAAAATCTATCAAATGTGACATCGGTCGATTAAAAAGTAGACTATTGGCAGCTTGATTGATAGCTTGACTTAATAAAGCTCAATGACAACTCTGGGAATAGCAGCAATATGTCGCTTCGAGAGGTTGCTTTGTAATTGTTAAATTTTCCTTGGTGTCAATCGCCCATGGTCTTGTCTGTAGATTTCCTGCCTCCAGTTTGCCTTAGCAATTAATTGATCTCCCAGTTTCTCGAATAACTACATTTTTAAACGACAGCGCTTTTGATGCGTTCCGCGTAGTCCTATGAATGTATTCGACGGATTATCTCCTGAGCATATGCAAAGACACTTAAGCAATCATAGGGGAAAACTGCTGCAAATTTTACCTATGTTATTAGCTAGATAACAAGCTCATACAATTTTCTTTTCTTTTCCAAAAGCTATTACAATACACCAGGGTTCCACAAAAAATTTAGCAAATCTATCAATCAAAAAAAATCTATGAAATCAAAAATATCAAATCTTTGTGCAAGCTATTCAAAATATAAACAAAAAGGTATAATCTGTCAAACCAAAATTAAACGACACATTTTAAAATCTCCAGTGTTGTCCTGTGATTGACTGATATGTTCCCACCGCAAGGCAAATAAATTTAAACGAATGAAAAGAAGGGATATTAGCTTTAGCAATTAGGCAAACACATCTGTTTCTTTTTGCTTGTTGACTCCTTGACTCCCTCTGACACAGCTGTGATGATTACTAACGTCTTAGAAAACATTCAAGCACAACATTTAAACTATACACACTCATATAATATTGCCACATCAATAGCTCGTGTTGGCCTTTTTGACGTCTGAGTAGGCTTTCATATTTAATTATTTATTTATTTATCCAAGCACAATTTTGCCACTGGGGTATCCTTAACAACTTATCTCACCGTCATTCGTCAAGTTTTTCTCGCACATAATAGCACACATCTCTGTGAGTACACGGCATACACACATATGTATGTGTATTGTCGCACTTGTACGTTGTACCTCGTCCATAAGTCACAGAAGTACTTCTCGTTTTTGTTTCACAACTTACGTTCCAAGATATTCATTCCGAGAGCATAGTAGTAGAACATACGATACATGCATAGTTATACCTAAGTGCCTTTGCAAATTAGTGCATATTGTTTGTGTCCTTGCACCAAAGGGAAGTTTTCATCACCAGAAGGCATGTCTCATCTGTTTAAAGTGTTCTTTATGCTCAAATGCCTGACGGCCTGGAAACAGTTTAAGGAGAAACGGTTTCATTTAGATTTAAGAGCTTTTCAAATCAAATGCAGCGCCTTTCACCACTTTGATGAGTGGTAACTGGTGAATTTAATATACACATAATTTGTGTGGCATTTATCGTACGTATGCACTAAATCCATATGAAATTGTAATTTTTGAACTCGGAGAGAGAATGAATGAATGTGATTTTGTTTGTAAATCTTACAAGAAGCGTGCACAATTTATCCCGTGATATAATTAAATAAATTGCTAATTATTCAATTCTCTAAGCAATTGAATTCTTGAAGTTTCATGATTTACTTAAGTTTGTGAATTAAGGTGGCAATCCCCAAAGCATACAAAATACAACAATATCCACGTACCATGTCATACACATCTTCCACCCATCTACCGAATGCTTTTAAGACGGTTTGCCTTGAGAATACATTTTTTAATTTAAAGCTTTTCAACCAGTAACTTGTAAAAGCACTTAAAATATGCACCGAGTCCCACCAAAGAAAGAAATCCAACAACAGTTCGGTGCATGAGAACTGTCATGCACTGAAACGAAGCATCATCCACGATAAAAGAGACGGAAAGTGTCCTCAACTCGGAATGTCACACAAGAACAGCAATGAGATACCCTTGTATACATATGTGCATGTACCCATCGTATCTATGCATGTACATGTTCATTTTAAAGTAATTCTAAATGCCGGAACACATAACAATTCACTCGCCTGGCTACACTTTGTCTCACCTGCCAGTGTATAAGAAAATAAGTTTTTCCTGTCTCTCCGTCCTCATGTCCTTGTTGTTGCTGTATGGATAATTCAGTATTATTTGCCGGAGAGTGGTATGGTGGTGATTGAATTCTTAGGTGGTTTCTTTAAGAACTCATCTTTGCCACGAAGCTCAAGTATTTTCGAGCATCTATTAACCTTAATGATTAGGGGTAGACCGGGGTAAGGAGAACATCTAAAGAAGTGCGCTCATTAGGCCACCATTTGACTTAGTGAATTGTGGTGGAACAGGTTGGTAGGGGCAGGTGGGTGAGGAAGAAGAGGAGGCTAGGTGGGCGTAAAGGAATAAACATTACCCTCTCAATGACTTCTTTTGTTTTCGTTCTTTCATAAAAGTACCTCTCTTTTATAAATACCACTTGGAGTTTGAATGGTTTCTTTGAATGTGCATAGTGCATATTTGAGGGCGCCCTAAGGGGTGGCGATTGGAGAAGCGGTTGCTGACTTACTACATCAGATTGAGATTTACACATACAAAATACCCACTCAACCTGAAAAGAAATTTTATTCATATTCAATCTTTGTTTGAGAATCCTTCATCGCTATGTTGCAGCTCAACTTTCTACGTTTTACCATTAATAGTTACCAAAAATAGTATGCTATCGAAATTTTATAATTTATCTGGGCGAAAGCATGGTACGATTACTTCCGAAAAATGGCAGTATTTGATGCGACGAAGTTTTAATTAGATTTAGTCGATGGGCCGATCAAGGCAGCAGATTATATTCTGCGTACATTGATGCGTAAAAGACAGATATAGTCTTACTGTTGTTTAAAATACTTTAATTAATTATAACAAGAAAGCATAGATACCGACATATGAACAACGGACGCATATTGCCGGCGTCTCTGTTTTCCGAACAACTGCCCCAAATGGAAAGTTGTTGCAATTCGCACTAGACAGGATACATTTGAAATTTCACAATATGCATCCATTTGACACAGACCACACCCCCGGTCTGGGGGTCTAACACGACCAAGTTACGATGGGGGGTGATTGTTTTGTACAGTAATTACCTCATAAAAGTGGGAATAGTATAAGAATCAACATCGAACTCCCACAACCACATCATACTCTTTATTGGATGAATATGACTAAGTCGGTGGATGTCGGTGTGTACGCCAGTCACACAAAAGGGGAATGATGCCATCCTGCGATGGGTGGCTTAACTTGGAAATCCATCCCATCCTCAGAACCTACGACCATACGCATAATGATGAACATGTTGTTGGTATTCAACACACTAGCTATGTACTCGTACTTATCTATGAACAGATATATGTGTTTGCGATTGGAAAGCGCTTGGTTTGCATCGGTCTTCAGTAAATGGATTCGAAAGTTTTGGACACACGCAAAGGGAAAAGATGTTTAAAATGCATTATGGTCATGACTTCGACGTAAAGAGCTATATGATGAAGGGCTATATGGGACCCCGACTTTATTGCACAATCGCTTGGCACAAATGTGGTATTCCCTCAGATTTTTATTGTTTTTGCTTTGTGCGCTGGGAGTAAATGTGTGGATTTCGGTTTCACGGTATACGATTACACTTTGTAGATTGAAGCTTACGCTTACTCCAATTGACAAGCTTCAAAGTTTTACAAGTGCTGGTTAATTCGAGGGATGATGAGTGTCGGTTTAACTGCCGTCAAATGAATCCGGCTTAATTGTGATGTTTGGTGCAAAAATCATACAACAAATCAATGTTTGTCGTGAGCAGTGATTACAAATGTCACAGCGCACAACTCCAACTGAAATGATAAGGTGATGAGGATAATGAGGACATGAGATGTTAGTTCGAGTCTAACAACAGAATGAATAGCTTGGGAAGGAGCGACGGGTAAACAGTAATATACGAGTACAATTTATATTCGCCAGGGACTCATGCTGTCAAAAGGCCACAGGGACAAGGTTTATGACGAGCTCTGGGGGAAAATAAATACAAATTACTCCTGTGCCGTTTACAAGAAGTCCTTGTGAAATGGAATTTAATAATTTTCTCATCATTGTTGGGTTGCATTTGGAAATGACTTAGTGTGCCATTCTCATTGTTAGTTGGTAATCCTTGCAGGGCGTACTCTGATGTATGTATATATGTGCTTGTGCACATACCCTAAGGCAAGGCAAACTTTATAAATGTTTGTTAAGAGATTTGATATGATTCATAAGATGGGTGCTTAGCATAAAGTTGTTACTGCAAGGAAAAAATCGGAAAAGGTATATTCTGATATACTGGTCCAGAACGAATTGAGTTTAAGGTCATGAACTTAACTGCAATAATCCCTTGACAGCCTTAACAGCCCACTTCAATCTGCATTGTAATACAAAAACCTTATCAATTCGAGATGATACACAAGTTATCAACTTGAATGAATACTGCCATCATACAGTTGTTTGAAACATAGTTTAACTGGGTAAGAAAATAAAGTGAGGACTTAAGAGTATTAAGAAACTGTATGACATGTGCTACAAAGTCAGATGTTTGGATATCGAAATCAAGTCTTGGCGTTTTGCATCCGTCAGTGCTTCGTTGAGCAGAAATTTTTTGTCTTACCTTCTATTTATTTGTGAATAAAAATTTAATAACTTAATACATTGTGCTTCATGTTCTATAATCATTAAATTATCTGCCCGCGCCTTATGAAATGGAAAACGTGACCCGCTGTCAACACTTCTTCAGTCGTCCGCATCATTTCCGGTAGCAAAATGGTCACTAACGCGAGGAGAAGACTAGTCGAACACCAACATCCACTCTACTTGTCAAAAACGAGTATCCCAAGAGCATGCCGAACAAGAAAGAAAATACATATCATTATGATTTATGTGTTTACCGAAGCTTAATACAACGAAGAACATCGCATAGAAGGCTGGCTGTAGATACATTCCACCTACCTGACGACAGGTGTTGGTAGCACACGCTGTACTAACTGTCAAAGCAGGGAGAAGTAAATCTGTAAAATATCCATCAAATACCATATACCCGGGAATATTTTCAGTGAGTAAGTGTAAAAAGGATTTTGCTTCATCGAGTCCAACGACATACTGCTTTCATACACCACAGAGTATAGTGGATGGTGGATTCTTATCTTTCAACTCCTAAAACACAGATCTCACAAAAGCCTTCTTTGTGCTACGTGAACAAGAAAGAATTGCCCAAAGTTGATTTGTTTGTCTTCGAACAAAGGTGTGATTGATGGGAAGCATGAAATATTCTCAGTCTACTTTCCCGTGCTCTCGAGGAACGTCAAAAACAAAAAGATGGTTTGTAAGTAAAATCGACATGACAAATATGTTTTTCTCACACAATCATGAGCACATA
Source organism: Eristalis tenax (assembly GCA_905231855.2). Lineage (NCBI taxonomy): Eukaryota > Metazoa > Arthropoda > Insecta > Diptera > Syrphidae > Eristalis > Eristalis tenax. Next base: position 923,928 of record HG993127.1, read on the forward strand.
CACCCACCGACATGCAACCGACTCTCAATCTTGGTTTCAGTATTCGATTAGGGATTCTTTTCAGCCGCAAACTGGAATGGCTACACACTGGTACTTCTCCCCCTACGCATGATTCAGAGAGTGTCATTTGCACATTTATATCCATTATACTGTACGACAACGAATTATGACAGAGCAAACGCTCTTGATAATACCGACTACAATGATTGTAATGACGCCCACGACAAGACAAAAAGCCAAGAGTGTATTGCAAAGAAGGAACGAGAATCTGAAGGTAAATGGGTGGAAGGTAAGGTATACTATTTATTACGTAATGTTGATGCAAACCTAGTGTATTATTTTGACTTAGAAAACGGAATTCTTCCGGTGAAGAAATGGCTGAATTGAAATGCGATGCAATACCTTCGTGTGAGAGAGCTTAAGATGTGACTGAAGTTTAAAACTAGCCTTGATAATGCTAACATAACGAACTTATGTACTATGATTACACTTATGTGTGTGAAGGATATGTACACGTGCTTAGCAGAACACCGTTCATATATTTGAACTACAGGTTAGGATAGGGTAGAGTGGCTGACTACCTTAAAGGTAGCCACACTTAGGCCAAAAGTAGGACCGTTCTGTTACCACAAAACCTAATATATCCTAACCCGCGAACCATCTGGAGCTTTTGATAAAGCGATGAAGTTGGATGATGAAGTTCTGTCAAGTCGTAAAAAATGGAGCTCACAAGTGCATAAATCTGCAAGACGAGAGGGCACTTCAATTGCAAAGAAGGTGTGAATGGTTTCTTCTTCCTCCTTATCCCTACAACTTCTGCAGAAGTCGTTATAGGGTATACTTTGAGGCGTTATGCCCGGTTATGATGCCGATGAGAGTTCTCAGATTCGACCTGCTCATTCTGATCAGGTCGCGTCAGCTCTTTGGATCGATAGTAGGTCATAGATAGTTGGTGATGAGGTGATGGTTTAGTGTGAGTTAGCGTTTCAAACTTTAGTAGATGTTTTGTAGTAGCGATGGGCATGGGCTGGTGTTCTCCGTCCGGAAACTGTATTGAGGTGGTGCCGTTTCGAACTCACCAGCACACTTAGACCATGTTGGTCCCTTGTGCTACCCACAGTCCCACAACTTATAAGGGCAAGCGCTTAACCAACTGTGCCACGTTGCAGACGTGTAAAGAAAATGGTCAAGCCCACACATGCCTGCATAAGAATTCGGCCTGCACATGAGCAAAAATGCCGATACGGATTTAAAAGTGTAATCATAATAAAAATAATACTAATATGGGTGGCGCTACTGCCCGCAGAGTAGCAAATTCTCAGCAACAACTCGTATTGTGCGTGCTATTGTTCTCTCACAAGTAGAAGGGACCTACAGTTTTGTGCCGACTTAATTTTTAGGCCAAGTTTGAGAAGCTTACTGCTTGAAGTTATACTCCTTGAGCATTGTCAGTGAATTGAAAGAGGAAGGGAATTGAAGCTGCTATGCGTAGGTTCAAGTGCGTATTAGTCGACGCACCAACCCACAACGCCACGGCCGCCAAATAAAATCATACTCACCTTTTAAAGCTTCAAAAAACATTTCAAACAATTTGTTTTGCTGTTCAAAAAGCAACCAACTGAGATAAAACAATCAGGAATCAGGATGAGGTACTCACTTCCTTACTTAAGGTGACACTACACTCCGGGGTGGACTGGTCCTCAACCAATAAGCGTCTCCAGCCAGCTCGGTCTGTACCTAGTTTCGCGCGCATATTTGGTTGAGGTCCCTTTGCACTAGCGTGCGTCACCTCAGTAGCGGTCTTCCTCTACTACCCTCCGAAGACTTTCCTGACCTAGTCATCTCATTCGATGGATCTTCACTCTTCTGGCTGAGTTGATGCCGCTGAACAGATCGTACAGTTCGTCGATATATTTCCTCCTCCAATCATATATGCCAAAGAGACAAAAACGCTCCGAAGAATTTCCGCCTCAGAGCAACTTCGTCCGTTTTTGACAAAGTCCATGCTTCTGCGCAATATAGCAGGACTGGGACTATCAAAGTCTTATAGGGAGATAGTTTGATTGTTCGAGAGAGGGCTTTGATCATCAATTGCTTTCTTAGCCCAAAGAAGCAGTGATTGGTAAGAGTTTTTTTGACATCAACGAGTCTCGGTTAAGTCTTTACCGACCTTGCATGTGCATTCTCTATCGTCATCCTACACAAAAGGACGGGTTTGGTAGGGATGAGACAAGAAGAAGACAGACATTGTTGTGTATAGTGCGTCTAGCAAAGGCGGGACAGTGATAGAGGAAGTGCTCTGCAGTGTAGTCCGCGGTGACCCGGGACCCAGACAGGTCTTAATGAATTATGACTAGCGATCAATTCAGAGAGGACTTACAAGGGACCAATGCTTTAAGTACAGCTTGGCTGTCACTACAGACACAGATACTTTTCCCATTATACATGTTCTTCACAAAATAGTTCGCGGACATTAGAATCGTATAGGTTTCCGCTTCAAAAAAGTAAGAGTTCATAGAAGCAGTTGTCGTCATCTTTCTCCTCTATGGAGGCATGTGCCCATATAATACCTTTCAAGATGAGGTACGCACAAAGAAAATTTGATACATTCTTTCTACATGACGAGCAGTAGAAAATCTTAGAAGGGACAGCGAAACCTTTCTGCCAACTTTCAGTGCATGCCGATTGATGGATTGTGTTTCATTGTTCATATTGACAGACACATGCAAACCAAAGGTCGGGCCAGCACTTGGGGACACATCCTTTGACACCGACAATAACAGATGATGAGAAACAAACACCCACACGTACGGTTACCATGTAATGGGTTCCGGTACCAATCAATTCAAGGGATCCTCATTAAGTTCGCTAAAAAAGGCACCAACAACAGCGTGATGTCTGTGGCCACGGCAGCACGCGAGGTTATGTCGACGATGGCTGAAGTAAATATTTATGTGTGGATATTGATAAATTGTTTGCACACAAAATGCTAAAACATATGAGTTACCAACCCCAACAGGCGGAGAACAAGCATGAAAAAAGTGGAAAGAAAGAAAAATGTTCTCCAACAGTTAGGCGTGTAGGCAGGGATAGAAAGCTGTATCGAACAGGGAGACGATAACTCTACTACTTAGGATGGGACATTGTATGCCCCAGGTGGACTTTACCATTGTAGCGCATAGCAACCCGTGTGACCAATAATTTGTGTCATGGAAATCAACTTATCGAATTCGAGTGGTTTCCATCCCCAATACAGTTACTCAGGTCTGTTATTCTACCAACCCTCTACCCATAGAGTATCTACGATTGGTGTTACTAAAAATGGCGCCTCGATGAAAACCGAGTTACTATGCAGACAAACCAAACCAAGCAGCGATATTTACTTTGGACAAGATAATTAGGTTAGGTACTCTCCCGCTTGTCGTTATCTTAATGAATTTTTTATTGAGTGGATTCAGACACGGATATGAGCTGGAATTGTGCAAACTGTGCCATATACACACCAACGCACACAGCCGTAGTCATTCGCCACCCCTCAGGATGTGCCCAATATCATTTATTTCAGAACGTAACGCATAACTCATTGTCAGAGTGTGGTTATATTGTAATTTGAACCGGAATAATAGAAAGCGACATTTTTTTCCTTTTTTACGTTTTCCTTTTTTCCATTTTACTCTTTTCTCTCGGTCTCTTTCGTTCGTTTTTATTTGATTTTCCATTGTACGGACGACGAAATGGCGACCCGAAAGATGAAGTTGTGTCCTACATTTGTAACTGTTATCACATTAGAAAGGAGTGTACTGTGTAGTGTGAAAAGGGATGTGTTTCTGGCACGTGAGTGGATGACAAATTTAAATTACAATTGTTTTCGTTTTTGGGTGGGATGAATAAAGCATTGCGCTGTTAAAATATGAAGCAGCGCCCAAAACAATTACTTTTACCACGTGGAAGATAGCATCTGATGTCACCTTATCTAGTTCTCCTAAAGGCATGTACACTTAATTGACCCATGGACATTGGGTATTCAGTCAGTTTATTGAAAGTGGTGCGTGGAGAGATATGATAAATTACTAACATTTTGTTACGAAATTCAGCGATAATGAAATCAGATTGCAAATTGAGTGTGTGCTTCAGTGAAAATGTTTTTTTTTTTTTTCGTATTTCAAAAACATAACTTCATGATTCCTTATGGGTAATCTTAAAAGAATGTCAGCATACGATATACGAAGAGTAGGTTTTGAACTTCCATTATGTACTCCTTACACCAATAATGCACAAATACATTTCTCAATAACTGTTCGTCATTGCTTGCATACACATGCTCATGTTCAGCAATACAACGGTAACCAAGTGCCGTAGTAGTGCCGATTGAATTGGGATTGAAAGATTCACAAAATTGAACTAAGTGTCGGGAAATGAGATGTGAACACCATTCTTCTTCAAATCAATATGTGCAAATTGAAGAACAGCTTTCATGAACACACACTTGAACATCGGTTTACACCAATACCTATACAAGTATCTCTTCGCGATAAGCAAGCACACGGTACACCTCTGTTGCCTGAATGGTAGATACCAAATAAAAAAAAGAAGGCGAAAATACAAAAGGGAAAGGAAAGTGATCACAGTCAAATAGTGAAGCGACTGACAAAAATCGATATAGGACAACATAATTTCTACACATGAACAAGAATAACATACATTTGCATAATCCAAAAGGCGAGTTTCTACTGGCGTCGAATTAAATGTAATAAATTATGGGATTGTAAACTATTTCCATCGAAGAGTCACGTTATATTTCTCAATCACATTCTCAAACATTTCTCATCTTGCAAAAATGCTATCTAAATTCTCCGTCTACAATCTGTTGTATATACAAATACAGTGAACTCGCGGTAATCCGACAAAAGTTTTACAAGGCGTAGTCGGTTTATCGAATTTTTGGAACATATAGAGCATTTTGAAGATAATACATGTAAGCAGGGCCCGGATTCTGTTGACATAAAAAAGTAAGGAAAGACAAATCAAAACCCTTAAGTTAAAAATAAGAGCATTAATTAAGAATTACGAAAAGGAACATAAATGCATACATTTATTTATGGCAGAATGGAACTACAAAGATATTTTTGAATGTTTGAAATGTTTCAAGTTGTCACCTTTAGCTCCCTTCTATATTAACTGAAACGAATGGAGTAAACGGGCTGCTTTCAACATTATTAACATCAATATTGGAAAATTGGCACCCAAGCCGCAGTTCTTTATAGAATATATATACTCAATAGTTTTCCGTCTCGTTTTTGCATTGAAAACGCCAGTATAGACTTGTTCAGGGCTTCCTTTCCTTTGCAATCCATGCAGTCCTTTTGATTTTATCAAGTTTTTGGGAGTGTTCTTTAAGCGTGGTTTGATGAAAATAATGCTTGTTAAAATTATAAGAACAATACAGACTCGTTAGTCCAGACACTTAGTAGTCCGGACACCGCTATATTTCGGACACCTTCAAAATGTTGTTCGAGAAGGAGAGGAAGACCGAATATCTAGTATAAGAAGCAACTAAAGTGAATGAAAGATCCTGATGAGAAATTTGACAAAGATGTGAGTTAAATATTTTTCAGAATCGAAGAGCATCGAAGAGTCATGTGTAGCACTCTAAACAGCATTCTCCATTTATTAAGTGAAGAAATCAGTTATTTTGCCAACTTTAGTAATCTATATCTACCGTTGTATTGTGTAATCCAATCACAAACCAAATCATAATAAGTGTGAAGTGAAAATACGACATATTTTACAAAGTCATCGATAATGTGTTAATATTTATGGTCCTGATACCGTAACACTAAATCATACGCAGTGTTGGTTGCGCCGATTCCGTTCCGATAATTTCGATGTCAAAAGTTCACAAAGCTCTGCAAGGTCAATTGTCTATAAAAGACATGGCATACGATAACGTCAAGTGGAAACGGTTTTGGTCGGTCCGCCCAAATTGACGGTCAGGAAGGTCCTCCTGTGTGTTGGGTGGGATAGGCAGGGAATCATCTAGTATGCGCTGATAGCCTAGGGCAAACCTCTTAATTCGAACTTGTTTTGTAAACAATTTTACCGTCTGAAGTCTAATAGGAGAGGCAATTTGTTCCATCAGGACAACGCCTTATAGTCCCTATCTAGTACCAAGTGACTGTCACCTGTCGATGGACAATGATTTTAACAAATAATGGATTTCTTTTTACTACACCTATAATCGTGCTTATTATGAATCCCGTCGGAATTTCTTTCTTTTTTTTCTCCGCCGGAAAAAGCCCAGCTATTTAAATCTCCAGTGGTATGTTTTTCCCAGGGGTTAATTTGAAAATTCATTCCAATAATTTTTAGTTTTTTTAGTATTCGATAAAAATTTTGCATAATTGATAAATGTTGGTTTTGCATGCCATTGATTATATACATACTAAGTTTGGCCTTATGTTAATGTTAATGTGTGTATCAGTGACTAGAATCCATACAAAAAATTTTCGACGCACATAACTATACTTGATGGTATTTATCTTAAAATAAAATAAGTTAATCTATTCATCTACAAAATGCACATTTGTTTTCAAAATTCGAATATAAGCTATCGTCTCAAACTGTGACTCTATTCCGTTAATGTGGAGCTTAATTTAAACAACTATTCGCGAATGTGAGCCGAGACCAAACCCATTTGACGAATACTTTTGTCTGGTAGTGCATGTGGATGTTTCAGCAATTCCAATGAAATTAAACCACTATCCCCATGTCAAAGCATTTAATGAGACGTCAGTCAACAAATGTAAGTCAAACGCGACCAATGCGCATGCAGTGTTCTAACAATGTTTCAGTTGCATGTGTCAACTTCTATTGAGGACGTGTTGAGGATAGTAACAATTTCCCAATTGGAAAGGTTAATTGATAACTCGACCCAACGTAAGGGTATGTACATCAAACTTACAAAAGCCAACTTTAATCATCATGACAAGTGGAACCGAAATAGTGAAACAAAAACGAATTTTACTTTTATTCATGTTTTATATGTGCTGAAATATGATATAACCATCCGGCAATTTACTGGTGCCCGAATAAAGTCGTGTTTTCAATAAATGCGCTCAGGTAAACCTTCCAAACAACAAACAAACTCATTCGTCAGCACATGACCTAATCAATCACAGATCTTCCCTTTAGACACACTCGCTCACATATAAATAAAATGAAATAAAACTTTTAAAATGCTTTCAATCGCTTCAATATCTTTATTTCAACTCTCGATGAGGCACAAGCGTCAGAAGAAATTCCCATACAAAATAAATGCAAAGGTAATAATTTTGTATTTTTTTCCTTCTATGCTCTTGGCCTATGACTTTGTGCATGAGTATGAGTGAATGTCGGTATGTGCAGGTTTATCTTGAATTGAAAAGGGAATTCGAAATTTCTGCTCCCAAGCGATGAACGATGCTGATTTGAAAAGTGTAAAGAAGTTTGAATAAAACCGCACTCACACAAATCCCATCGCCATCATGAGCACACATTTAGTCACGTACACACATACAGCGAAAATTTCACTTCGCTCTACGACTCGACCCTCAGTCTTTATGTTTGAGTTGCAAAACATAACTTTCGTCGTTAAATGTACAAAATGAGTCTTAAGTGTCTCTTTTTATTCGCTGTGCCAGGAGGACTATTATCATTTTATAGTAGCTCAAAAATGAAGTGGAGTCCTTGCATTGAATTCTCGTTTATTTGAAAAGGGCAGATAGAAAAGAAATAATATATTGCAACATCACTTAGGCCAAAAAGCCCTAAGATATTTTCTCAGATTCCAATATGGATGTTTGCCAAAAGCAAAAAATTGACAGCCTTCATACGGAAATTTTTATTTTAATTCCTGTATGGAAATGTATTAAATATCGATCATATTCAATTTTAGAAGAAAGAAATGAAAATGAGAATATGAAATAGTTGTAAAGAATTTTAGTTTGATTTAAACGGTCGAACGTTGTCTTTGTTCAAGTTCTAACAAGAAATGATCTATCTTATCACCAAGTAAGGTCCACAGGCGAGGTTTAAATTACTTTTTAAACGAGTGTGTCTTTACTACACTCCTATTTCAATGTAAAAATTTCCCAATTTCTTTGACTTAAAAGGTGACATTAAACTAACAGATCTGAAACACATGTAATTTGACGCACCTCATTAATATCAAAAATTATCTCGTGGATACCATTTTAACCATTTTCTAGGTATTTTTATATTTTTTATTAATTGATTTTATATATTTTATTATGCTTATACATTTTTTATCGTAAGCAATCAAATGCCTTCACAAATCACGGCTCCTCCTCTTCCGAGACACTGACAATACCGCAAGAGTATTCTTGTATAGAAAAACCTTTTCAACATTCGCCGCTCGGAGTCGTCATAAAACTGTAGGACCTTTCAACTCGCGATAGTATAATATCACGCACAACACGAATGTGTGCTTAGAAGCTGGTCCGGGTCCACCTCGAACTGCCATGCCACCAAATTATAACCAATCTAATGAAATTACTTCTTTTTTAGATTATCTATCTATACTTCTGGGGTCGGAAGATTTTGTATAACTGACTGTTTATCGGCGGCTCATAATCTCATGTCCTTACATTGGCGATCAGAATGGAACATATATGAATCCTCTTCTCCAAGTGTCTTTCAGAAATAGAAAAATCAATAAGTCATCACAGACTGTTCTCAAGCAGTTTCACGAATTATACCAAAATAGTTGTCCACTCCGGAACACTTTACACGTAGAACACATTAATTTTTAAAAATACTTTGATATACTACAACTGTGTGCGTACATATGTCCATCCTCATATACACAACAAAACTTTTCATCCGAGGATAAGGCCAATCAAGCTAATGCATCCCACTTCCAACGAAAATATGTATACTTGGGGCAGTCAGTAGGCCAATGGAGCCGCTGTGATTTTCATAGAATGGCCTAGCATATGATAATTACTTAACGGTTAGTAATCATTGACCATAATAATAGTCCTGTCATTTCATTGCTAATGTTACGTGATAGAAGTCGAGTCGGGATGAGTTGGAAAAAAGAACACGTCGTGGATAACCGTAAATGTGGGAATTGGAAACTATGGCTAAACTGTTTATGCAACTGCCAAAACTAGACAAATAATCTCAGGAAGAGGTACTTTCTAAATGATGTAATCACACTGTTGTTGGTTACAAATAATTGATTTTATAGTATCCTTGACATAAATATCCAGTGCACTGAGTCCGGGACTACGCTTGCGAATTGTTATTCGTTCACTGCTTCTGTTATCGGCTGCTTCTGTTACGACTGCCCGTGGATTCAGCTGCTGCTTCAATGTGGGTAATTGTTTGTGAGAAATTGCCTGTATATGCTGTTTCATATGTGTGTGTTTGTTGCGGGAGTGTGCTTTCTACTTTTTGTCCTCTGAGTGTCACGAGGCAATTTCAGAGAACTTCAACATCACTCACCAAGATTCAGAGAGTCGCATTAGCACCAAGAATTAACGCAGAATATCCCCGTGAACGAGAAGTAGACGTGGAGAATGTTTTTTCTGTATTTCCCTGTTTTTTCTATTCACCGTTCAGTTTGGAAGATTGTTGTTAAGGGGTGATAAAGGTTGCAAAAGTACCAATACAGTGACTTTCAATCCGCCCTCAGCAGCATTATTTTGTATGCATGCACAGAAGCAGTGGCGTTTTTTTGCACCTGCCGCAGGGATACTTCTGAGTTTTCTTCTTGTAGTTAGTGGCATCATTGAACGAACAACAGTCGTGAGTGAGGAGACCTTTTTGCAAATTGCTTTTGGCCGCACCATTGAATGAAGCAATTTCAATGTGAGAAGGAAAAGCGAGAGAGTCTTGAAATGTGCGGTGAGTATGCATTTTGGTGGTTGAACTGTAATAATTAATTTATTGTGGTCGATTTTTTTTTAGTTCTATGAGCCCTCTGAGAACTATTTTTTAAGCGCAGACTAGATTTTGGAATATTCAAATAAGCCCAGTGATCGGAAAAGGTAGGAGCTAGCGTTTTATTTAATTTTCCTGGGCGTCGAGTTTTATCTTAAGACGTTTGACATTTAGATGGGATACTCGTATGACTTGTGGAGACACATGATCGAACGGTAAGCAGCACAAGCACGGGTCTGATATTTTCTCCTGTCTGGTGGGAGAGGCTTTGCAATGGACCTTGAGGTAAAACTGTACACGTAAAATAAAGCATTTTTATAGAAAAAAATTATTAGTCAAAATCGTCAAAATCCCATAAGAAGGTAGGGTAGAGTAGGGAAGGGATCTTCTAGAGAACACATTAGAGTCTCACTTTGATTTACCTCCATTTCAAACGATCATTGAAGGTATTATCTCCAAAACTGACAAATAGCCCCCTATTTAAATTGTATACTGCAAGTTTGAAAACAAAGTCTTTGCAAAACATCAATTGTGTTGAGATTTATGTTTTTTTTTTTTTGATTATTTATAGCCTCTTGGTGATTGTATTCTGCAAATATCTTCCAGGACAAATGAACAGAAAAATCAGCCACGATTTAAAAAAATGATTTCTGGGGGCAGACATATACAGAGAATAATGATATGAATATCTGGAAAATGTTGTGACTGTCAAAGCGTAGTAAGTATAAGCGCCGACACCCAAGCTTAGTATCGACATGAACGACTTTCATATTCTATATCTTTACCCTCCTTGAGTTGTTGATAATGCTCAGAGAGTGTAACGGTACTCTACCCTGACTCATTTGTCACGGAGATGCAAGTAATGGCAAAAGTTAGGAAATCTTGCTCCTTCAAATAAGTCCATTGACAGTTTATAGCTTTCAGGTGGCAGGTTCCAAATGCCCCTCGAAGAAGGACAAAATTTGTTTTCTCGCGGGGCCCAATTAATTCCAAAACCAATCCATTGTCTTTCGATATTAGTTGCCCGATAACTAAAATAAAATATTTTACGAGCGCAACATCTGATAGCGATTTCGGCCACTGTCGGGTGTAGTAAAATCATAATGGCTGTCATTATTTCGAAAGAATGGTCCACGTTCGTCATGTTGAGTACCAAATACACTCGTATACTCAAAAAAAAAAAAAAAAAATCCACACAAATTATGAAACTCTTTAATAAAATATGTACTTGTATCCACTGTTTGTTGAAGCTTCTGTTGTTTGGTCATATTCCCAGATCTAATCAGCGATGTTATCCAAATAAGTGCGCATAAAACTATATTTATTCACTTTATGTTGGTTTCGAACACATAATAGAGGAGTCTTTTATCAACCGTTCATCCAGCAATCTCGATAAATAACTGAGAAGGACACTTCATGGTTATGCGCTAAAATATAAATTTTTCATTTGAAAGTGGAAGCGAAGAAGGCCAGGCTATTTGCGACTCTCGACATCGAGGGCGGATAGTCCGTTAAGTGTTTTTACAATTCATAACTGGTCATCCGATGTTACGAAAATTAAAGGAAAGAAAAAGACCAAAAGAAATATTTTCTTTTTTTTTTTTACATCTTTGGACATAAAAGTGAACACTAGTCTAAGGACCATATCAAAAACGGCGAAGTGGGCGAAGTGACACCAAAAAGGGAATTGTAATCAGATTTAGTTATTTAGGCATAAAGGAATCCGGAATGCTTTGGGATGATACCTTCAATACGCATAAGCTGATTATCATCAAATTGGTAGAATGAATCGTCGATCGTATGAAAAATATATGTACGTATATGTTATATGCATATGTATCTAAAGTCCTACGTCTGGAAGCGAAATTACGGAAGTCTATTATGCTGGATCATAAGGGTAAAGAATGTTAAGTTTAAAGAGTACCACCAACACCAAGGAAATGGGCTGCAGTGAGAAGATGAGAAGCTTTAAACGAAATCTGGACCGGAGGGATATGCTACAAGCAAATACATCGGTTGACCTTAGCAATCGTATCCTTTTTTCCCTGAATTTTAAATGCTTACTCTGATATTAAGTGCTTACTCATACGGTTTCAAGCCCAATTCTTAAAAGTATCCCCTTGTTGAAAGTATATTATTTATTGTGTATGTAAAATTTATGGATAATGTCATTAAAGCCCTCACCTGAAGATCCGGTGCTGAGCTTGGTTGCGCCAGGTCGCAAGCAGATAACCAAGGATTTACACGTGACAACGAACTGGTGCTTTCGAAGATGTGACTATGACTATGTACTCCTCTGAGGAAGAAATCACTATCCCGTTCTTCCTCTTCGAATGTGTCTTCGCCGCCTACACTGTGTCCACTACCACCACCTCGTCCAATAACAGTACTAACTTCTTCTATGTTTTCACCGTAATCCTCAACGTTAACGTAACTAATTTTGTCCAATTTGAAATTATCAAAATGATAATTCTGCTCGGTATCTTCGTTACTGCGATCGTGGTTGTAAATCGTAAACGTATTTCGATAATCGGACGATAACGATGACGACAATGATAAAGACGAAGGATAACGTTTCGATGCGACGGGTGATGAATCGGGTGATTTTAACGAATGAAACAATGAATACGACGAAGACAAAGCAGGTGATGATGCGTCAGGTAAAGAAGAAGTCGATGAAGATTTGGAGGATGACGAGAAGGGAGATGATGATATGGAATACGATTGATGTCGATTCGAGCGAGTTCGCTGCTCAGGCGGCAGCTGATGCTGCTGCTGTTGGTAGTAATGATATTCCTTCGATGGAAACAATAACAAGGGTGACTTCGACGATGAAGATGACGACAACGACGACGACGACGAATCCAAAGAAGATGACAGAAATGAAGATGACGACGACGATGTTAGCGATGAGATTTTTTGTTGACTGGTGCTGGTGCTGGTGCTGCCACGCCGAGCCCCCGAAATAAACGCAAGCGCCATCACGACCAGCCCGGGTCCTGGCCGCATATTGACCTCGGGTTCGGCGGTGCTAGCATGGTGCAGGCCCGCTTGAGACGCGCTTGCGACTCCAATTAATTAGTGGATATGATGGGCTCATGGCCCCATCATCATTTGAATTTATTTGTGGTATTTCTTAGCACTGTTTTCACCGTTTTACAATTCGCCAATTCTCCTTTTTCTGTCCTTATTTCGTTTCTATTACTCGTTACAATTGTTGGAATTTTAGCTTTTATTTGCTTTTATCTCTCTACATCAAGTGTGGTTAAAACAGTAATTTTTTTTCTTAAGACATTCGAAATCGTTACTTATGTGAGAATTATAAACAGTTTCAACCAAGTATGATAGATCAATTATCGGTCCCGATTGTGTTCAGTCCTCCGATTCATTGTGTTTGTTTCTAAATAATATACGCGTTTCGTGATAATACATGTTGATAAGATTCGATTGGGATACAAATAATATCAGAGTGGCTTGATTATGATAGTTTTTAATTCTGGAAGAAAAAAAGCATAAATGAAAACATTGTTAGTAAACTATCAAAACAGGGAATGTCTGCAAATGAAACCCTCATACAGCAACGAAACGTGGTTACGCTTATACGCAGACACAAATGCCATATAAACTTTATGTACATTTCAGTGAAGTTTTATTGAATCTCGTTTTTCCAACAGTCTTTGTATAGGAAATGTGTGCGGTGACCGTTCCATCTTGTGGCCGTAGTGCTGCCTATAAACTTATGGTGGATATGGACACACTTGTATGTATAAATGCTGATGCGGCTGTGACACTTCGTTCGGGAAATACAAATACAACCTGGGGGTGCAAAAGTTTTCTTCAAAGAAGAAAAGCTCTCTCCTCCTCTGATCATCAGCAGAGCGATAGGAAAAATGCAAACTCTTTTAAGGTGAGTGGTTTGTAAACTATGTAAAGTCTAATAATTGGTAGATGTATGTCCATACACTTTTAAAATTCAGTAGGTAACTAATTTGAACTTTTAGCTAGTAATGTCAAGTAACGACACAACTATTCTAAGTAGTTTAAGATTTGGTTGATCTACTATAGCAAGATGGCCACGAATTTGTAAACAAGACTTTCATTCAAGGCCACTCAATAATGGCCTTACTACCAACAAGACCAACATTGAAATAACGCAAACTTTAAAAATGAACATGGATACATTATTATTGTGTGCAAAAAGTCTTACGCGATTTGCCATAATTACTAAACGTCTAGCTGTAATTTCGTCTGAATGCCCATACAAGATTCAAAGTATGGGCATACATTTAGCTGACGGACAAAGTAATTAAGCCTGTATGTCTACTTGAGGAATAGGTATTAAGTTTATAACTGTGCCGACATGGAATGATTTGATTGCAAGTAAGCGTTTAAATATTGGATCTCAGAACGTATATACTGATTGATTTTTTAAATTCGTGGCTCCGAGGTATTCCATCCTATTAGTTTTGAAGCTTAAATAGCCGCGTGGGAACACAAAAGTCAGGGTCCAGTAAATAACTGTTAAGGGTTATATGTAGCTTCTATTTAAGAGAATGTGACTGGCATATTTCCGTGTTCATTGGGAAGAATTAGATAGAGTGCATATGAAAGTTCACATTTCAACTGACAATCTCAAAACAGACAAATACTCCCTATGACGAAAAAGAGCAGCAAATTTACGAACATACCCCAATATGTCTGCGATTCCATGTGCAATCATTTGTCAATAGACATTTCTAAAATTAGCGTAACACTATTAATTTGCCGTTAATTTGAGCACATGATTCACAAGCCAAAATTGTAATGGAAAAAAAAACTCAGATCAACAACTAAACTCAATACATACTTGCAACGATGAAAAAAGTCATATTCTTTATATACACGTACATAAGAAACACAATTGGTATACATTTGAAGAAATCAGTTCTATGTATGTCAGTCTTATGGGCTGCAAATTTCACAGAGTTCTGTTTTGAGTTGATTTTATTTTTATTAAATGAATTTGAATTCTTGCTAAAATCCTTCGAAATACAAGTAGTAGTATCCATGCAACATCCCAGGCGTCAACGTTCGCATGAGGCTTTCATTTGAGTTTACATAATAACAACACAAAACTTAACTTACCTTTGAAACAGAAAACAATTTTCTATTCAATATTAAAGTAGATATAATCGTTTGTATACATTTGAAGATCTGGTATCCAATAAAGAATATCCAACGAATAAGTCCGGTGTATATAAAAACTAATCCAGTACGAAATAAATATCCTTTAGATGTTAATTTTGATTCAATGTTCTGGTGGGACAAGAGACCGATGAGGGAAGAAGAAAAGTAACAAAAAATATCGAAATTCAATCTAATCCGTTTGATGGAACACCACAAAACACTTCATTACTTTATCTCTTGTTATTTTTCTTTACTCAGTTTTACGCAAAATTCTACAGAAAAAAATTAACGGCGAAAATAGGAGAAAGAATCGAAATCAAACAAAACTGTTATACAAGATAAGAAAATATTTTAAAATAACACTTTTTTCCTTATCTTGTCCAAACTGAAGTACGAATACAGAAAAACACTTTCAAAGTCGAGCACATACAATTTTCGTTTCCTCTTTTTTATTTATTGCAATTTTTTTATCAGGACTTTTCATTTCACTCTCTCATTCGTTCCGATCTAAAATTGAGTAATTGTAATCCACTCTCGCTTCACCTTGAATCTTGCATTTTCCTTTTGTTTTAATTTTGTTTATTCTTTACTATTATTTTCTATAATGAAACAATTTGCCTTACACGAGACGTAAAAACTATATAATTTGTTTAATTCAATTCACTGTGCATTTTTTTGCTTTCGGGTTTTCTTTTATCGAAGAGAAAATTATGTATTTATATAACGTGAAGAGACGGTACATTTGGATTTTGTTTTTGATTTTATAGTGTGAGGAGTATAACACTTTCATGGGGAGGAAAACTTTCGATTTTCGCGATTTTCCATAAACCTATTAACATAATTTCTTTTTTAAAATTATTCTACAGATGTACATATGCGTTTTATGTATGTACGTTTTGCTTCTGCGGAAACACACAAATTCGATCGTTGTATAATTAATTGCATTTATTATATACAAATCATGATAATTATCCTTTATTTTATTTTCGGAGAAATACAAAAAGTGTGTGTATTTGTATAACAGAATTCGTTCCGTTTTCCTGTTATTTTGTTTGTGGTACCCTAAAGTAGATCCTCCCGAAAGCGAATTTTCAGTACCTAAGTGGTAGAAGTAGTGGTGATGGTATAGTACACGCAAACAGAATATAAAGAAAGGAAAATTGAAAACGTTTTTCCTCCTTCACCGTCATCGATGTTCTCTCTTTCTCTCAGCCACCATATAGATATTATTTTCTTCCAAAGAAGAAAATTTCTCTCCCTTTTTCCGTTATATATTTTTCTTTTTTTTATATTCGGTTTTCGTTTCTCGGTTTTCTTTTTTCTTTTCGTTTCTTTTATTCTCCGCTTAACAAAAGGATTCCCGGGACGGTTTTAGTTACACGACGTCGTTCTTTGTTTCTTCCTTGAACGAAAGGAAGATGCGAAAAAAAATAAACTTTCAACTTGAACTTAAGACGTATGACGGTATTGTTTCATAACACATTTTCTTTCTTTTTTATGCAAGATCAAATCGTTATCACATTTTGTTTTATTTTTTGAGAAGGAGGGCGGGTTTGATTGGTGAAAATCAGAAACAATGAAACTGAACTTTTGATGAATTTCACTTAGCACTCAAACACAGATACACGGCGTGAATATAGAATGGGAGGAATCTTCAAAAAAACTCGGAGCCTACCATACACCACCATGCCAATGCATGAAGAGCTGATTAGTTAAAACTCATTGTCACCGAATTTTCAGATAAATAACAACAAGAATTAAGACAGCCAAGGAGAAGAGAAGAACACTTTGCAATTCTTTTTGACGATATTTTTTTCCTTTATCGCTTGTGGTAGTGTCCTTTGGCCCGTTTTCTTTTCTTTTTAAGCTGATTTTCCCATTTATCTGAAGTCAAACGCACTGCATAGATATCTACATCTGTTATCGTTTTATTCGAATTCAAGCACAATCAACAATTTATTCAACGAGATTGTATTTTCAGCTCTTTTGGGGCATTAAGTAATTAAAAATATATACTTTTTAACGACCAAACGTTTGCGCGTTGCAGGATATACCGTGGTACCCTGCTTCTTGTCTGATGGCCCCAAATGGCACTGAATTTAGTTGGTGTAGATGGCGCTTGTCTGGAAAAAGGGATAGTTGCCAGTAGTACAGAGTGTGTTGGGTGTTGGGGAAAAGTTATCCACAGAAAAGTGTGAAAGGTGAGAGAATGTTGGAAAAATTGAGAGCGTGGAAAACGGAGCGATTGGAAACGAAAACACTTGAGCAAGGAATCGCGAGAGTGAGAGTGAGAGCGTTTGAGAGCGCGAGTGCGTAGAAACATTGTAGAGCCTGTTAATCGGGCAGCTATGGATATCCTCCCCCGTTTTTACATGGCAAAAAAGAGAGGCATTGGAAAGTTTTCCCTTGAAATTCGACCCCTAAAAACCTGGTATCCTGACTTTGATAGATAAGGAAGTTTTATGTAAGAGTTCAAAGCTTTCTCACACGCGCTCACACAGATGGTAATAGCTCAATAAAAGTTTTCTGCTTTTTGTATAGTTTCGTTGCCAGGAATATTTCTGAGATTTGTGTGATTTTTGGAAAGCATAGAGTGAGGATTATCTGCCTGTGTGTTAAAATTTGGATACGAAGTCATTAAGAGCTGGCTGTCACTGTTGCACAGGGTGATAAGCAATACAATTTGATCTATCTCTGCGTGTCTCCTTATGAATTTACACCATCAAATATTATTTATTGGACGGTTACTTATCAAGTAGTTTAAATGCAGCTTAACGAATCTTGTTAAAAGGATTATGATAGTTAACAACTAACACGAATTTACTATCGTTAATGAATATTTGAAGACAGAAAAATCATAGTCAAAACTATGTGTATGTTACTGTAACAGACTGTTCCCTTTGATAACATACAATTCATGAATGCTAATAACATAACAACAAAGTCTTGCTATTGACACCATCCTTCAGAAAACATGTGCGCACGTGTACGGTTTTCTGGTACAGTGAAATGCTCGCGATCTTCTTCTTTGTGTGAGTATTTCTTATTATTGAGTGCAAATGAAAAAGTGATTTCATTTTTATTGACGATTTCGGCAAGTTACATGTTGTTGGGAAGAATAAGTTATTTTAAAATTTTTTAATGAATTAAAACTTAGTTAAAATATCTGAATAACTAATTATTAAACAATGTTAAGCAGTCGACCCCTATGCATTTGAGCCTACGTCACGCAGATTGGATTCCCGGTACGAGCAAAATAATTTTCACTGACAATTCTCAAAGAGTATAACTGTCGAGAAAACGCTTTTCAAAGTGGCCACTCGTAAAAGAACAATAGCATTCACAACACGAATGGTTACTATGATGTCAGGCCCCGACTTTCTGCGGCCTGTAGCACCATCCATGTTATTATTGTTATATTTTATATGTGTGAATTTATCAATAAAAGTCAATTAGTCGAAAAAAGTCTCGGATCATTTTTAAAATAACTTAATAGAAAGTCAAGAAGCCCCACTTTTTGGACGTCAGTCTCTTGAAAATACATTTTTTAAAATGCTTACTTGAAGAGCCAAATATGTTAATTTTCGCTTTATTCCCGAGATAGAGATATCTCCTTAATTCAAATCACCCCAATCAACATTTTAGGGGGATTTCTCATTTTTCAAAGACAAGTTTGCGCTTTTTATTCCCTATCCATGGATACCAGCCAAACAAAGGCACGGGAATGTAGGGACATCAGCGATTACACAGCAATCACTGGAAGGCTCAAAATAACATCGAAAATGTTGCTCTGCTTCTTTCCCAGAAAACTCTAATACAAAACAGCCGCACAATCCAAATGAACGGTCAAAGAACACCAACAATGGTATCTATGCGCATAGGAAAAAATCAATAATTCTGACACATGCTCCTTTCAATCGTACGTGTCATACTGACACACACCCGGTCTTCTAAAGGCGCGGAATGTAAATGTGTAAAAATGCTTTTCCAAAAGCCTAGATCACAACAACAAAAATAAAACTGTCCGAACCAAACAACTGTCATTTACAGTTTACCAGTTTGACGACAAATATTTTCCATGTATAGATACACATCTTCCACATGACAGTTGTTTCTGTCAGGCACAGACTTTAAGCTCTGAGAACTATCATCGCCAGCATCATCATCTGCTTTGTATAGACATTCGTCTCAAGAAGGGGTCGTGATGAAAAACGACGAGCAAGGCTACGAAAAGCTTAACCATTGGTAGCGACCCCACACGGTAAGTCTTGACACTAGCAATGCGTTTGCGCATTGTCCCTCCAACCAGTCTGTTTAAACGTCCTTTTTTGTGAATGAAAAATCAGTTGTAACTAATGTGGGAAGAATGGGTAGGCAGAGCGGTTGGCCTCCTTTCGGGAGAAGAAATAAGGGCCGCTGACCCATACACGGAGTAGACGAGTGTAACTCTCCCACAACTGGAAAGCTTAAAAAAGAGAAAGTTCATTTTAGGCAGTGTAAAATCGGTTAAAGCTTTACACGATTTTCTTTTTACTTCACTGCAGAGTTTTGTGTGCGAATTTTTCAGCAAAAACACACACAAACACACTTCCTCACCCAAATTCGATATAATTCCTCCGAAACATGTGCTTTCAATTCAGGTATATAGGTTAAAGCTCAATTCGTAGCCAGCCTAACGATGGCACATAATTTTTAGATTAAAAATAAAAACAGAATCTGAGCTATATTGGCTGTATTTGCATATGAAACGGATTCCAACAGCTTTGGGATTGTTGTTGGCAAATTTAATTCAGGTTTACATGTTCAGATGTACATGTCGTTAATTATGTTTATTTGCAAGTGATATTGCAAACCCCACCTTCTGCATGGATTGTTTCTGAGAACAGTTTAAGGATTTTCTACTTGAGCCAGAGTAAACAAGTAGAACTCCGTCAATGACTGTCTGAGAACCAAATCAACAGCTTTGGAAAATCGTTTCACCTATCACCAAAATTGTTTCCAAATACCCCTCCACAAGAATCATTGAGCGGGAAACAAATTGATTTCCCTTGCCCGGCGGACCCCTACCGAAGGTAGAAACCCGGATTGAAAATCACACAGGAGATTGAATAATACGAATTTGCAGAGTCCTTTTGCTTTACTTCCGCAAGTACGATAGAACAAATTACTTCTCATTAAAAGTGCAAGTGAAGACCAAGAGTACGCGGCTATATATCAATGTCTGACCTTCTTTATCCCAACTTTTGGAGCTTATATTGAATTTTCGTCTGAAAATGACCAGACGCGGACGTAGATGGTTTTCCAGTCAAACAGAAGAGATACAAAGTGTTTAATTGTTAGGACTTACCTTCGTAGGTTTGCAACATTACACCGCACGTTTTTATAGTGCTTATGTACAGGAAATCACAAGAACATCCGAATGTAGTTATTTTCTGAAGGTACGCGTTGATAATTTAGTCATATATTTTGGCTTCCAATCAATCAAAGATATGACGATATATATTTTCTCTACGCATGCAATCAAAAACTGACTGAACGTCTGTACACATACCTATGTACCTACAGACATACAACAATGTGGACATAGCTAATATTTCACCCCCGAAAGCAAGGAGCCGAGAGCAAATTTCATTTAGGGGTTGTTTCACTAATTTTCCCTTCTCTTCTATATATTTCTTAACTTTCTTGTAAACCGTCTGCCATCAGCGCCCCATTTCTGTTATTGACGATGTTATGAGGCCTCGTGCATAATCATCTATCCAATAATAAATAATAAAAATATAAATAATAATCAACCACTCAAGGTGTTTCGACATTGGAAATGCGATGACATACATACCTCTGTCAGCCTCACCCGACTCATCGAACCTCGCCTCCAGCACAACAGTATTAATGTCCTCACTCTACGCACGCACAAGAATAATCAAAATAATGACAATCTCTTGTCAGGATAAATAAAAGAATATTATTCTTCGTTACTGAGCTGCTATGGCATGGATTTGTAAATGAGTATGTAAATTGTACGGGAATCTGATGTTTGATAGTATAATCCTTTGGGAAAGAGCGGGAGCAGAGAGCAAGGACCAGGATCTTAGCCTAATAAAGGAATTACTTGCAATCAAATTAGATGGGATATTCTATGTTTACTGGGTGGGCGCATGTATATGTAGGTTATTTTGTTAATCCTTTCCGGTTTCGTGAACCAAATATCGTAGCGTATATAAACGTGTATATACACTACATATACGAATGAATGTACTCTAAGACGAGTGTACTTAACTTCAAGAATTTCTTCAGTAAACCATACAGGAACTTTTACAGGTACTTGAAGTATGAATTGAATTCGATTTTATTTTTGAAATTTATGAAAGGGTATTTTGTATAAAAAATTGGTGCTAAATTTCGAATTCACCATGCCCTATTTCGCGAAAACGATCAATACATTCCGGATTGAAAACTTATCCAGTCATCGCTACAGCCGAGCTTGTTTATACAGTGTTGGCTTCCTTTAAAATTTATATAACTTTTAAGTAGAACATATAACAGTAGAGGCTCAAAAAGTTAAGACACGCTAAAGTTAAGTAGTAGGTTTACTCTCCATGGGTATCTTACTGCAACAATGTCAGGAGGACAAAGGCACAAAAACTGTTATAAATCGCCAAAATCTGCAGCATTTCAAAAAACTTAGAAAAATCATTTGGCCTTGGATTCTTCTTATTTTACGAATATGCAGTATAAACTCGATTTACGCAACTAATAGATATTAAAGCAGTTGCAATAACCGAGATGTTTCACTTATCGGGTGACATTTTTTAAATACGAAATGAGCAAACGACAATGTCATAAAAACACATTGCGTGTGAAACGGAAACAATTCCTAATAATTGAACATATTTTTTTTAAATCAGAAAACGAAAGGTGGGGCTTAGGTATGCACAAAATGTATGTGCATACATACAATGACATAATACAATGAAATTATTTTGTGTATTTTGTGATTTCGTTCTGGGTACAACTCATATGATTTTTTATGATAATCGATAATCAAGGAATTGTACGAATCGATATTTTTTTAATATTGGTTAAGTTTTTAAAATTGATTCAGTGTCTTGAAAAACTTAAGAATTCGCAAAAGTTAAGCACCCCAAAAACGAACTGCTTAATTTTTTGGGTGCCTACTGTACATATATTTTCTTATTTTTATATTTAATTAGAACTAAATCTATGCCCATTTTTTGAATTGCCTGCATCCGTTTCCTATAACATCTAGGCTTTCCGTCATAAAAAGGAGGATTTTTTGCTTCTGTTAATAATAATATGGGTGGCGCTACAGCCTGTATAAGGCCAAGTTTCTATAGCAACCAATAGTGTTGTGCTTGCTATTGTTCTCTCACGAGTGGGAGGGACCCACAATTTTATGCTGACTCCTGCCAGTTTGAGAAGCTTTTTCTGGACAGTTGTCAATGTTTGAGCACTGCCAGTGGCTCGAAAGAGGTGAGGCCGTGAAGATTTCTTTTATCGTACCAGTCAGCGAGGTGAAAGCGCATAGGAGTCGACGCACAGACCCACAACGCCACGGCAGCCACAGTCTTTGCCCCTATGAGAACTAAATCGTGGATTTTTCCTTGTCCTATACTATGTGAAGTATTAGGCTTTGGCGATTTTTATACATGAAACTTCTCATTTCGAGTGTGAATATATTACTTAAATTTATAAGCAACCCGAATACAAAGTGTATGGTATGCTTCTTGGGGTGTGTTGCGACGATAGTCTGGGCCATTTGAGGAGTTTCAGGGTAGAGGCAATTGCTGAGGCATAGATTTCTCAACTAGGAGGAGGTTCTCCCACCTTTCTCGCACATCACCTGGTTACAGACAATGTTTCGTTTTTTATTCTGTGGCTAAAACATACCTTAACTTAGTCCACATATGAAAAATCCAATACGCCGTTGGCGGTTAGAGTTGGTCAAGAACCCATGGATCCAAATGTAGTTTAGCTGACACCGATGTATCGACTTAGTTAAACAGAAAAAATGTAGATTGCGTCAATTAACCAGGTTAAACTATCTACGTGCATTTGCTAAATCAGTAAAGTAGTACCGAATGCATTCGATGAGTTGTACCCAGAACCGTCACATTGCCTAAATTAGGCAAGTTTTTCTTTGTGAAGACGCTGTTCAGGAGTCTTGACTGCACCCGGAATTCCTCAGACTATTTAGAATTAGACCACTTTTTCAAAAGATCAACCAAACCTTTGCGAAAATTACTTTAGAGAGATACAGGAATTATGGCGATGAAAGCGAGACGAAAGCGAGAAATAACTTGATAAGATATAACGCATAAAGGTCTCTTATATGGGACTATAAGATTTACGTTCTTAGGGGAATCTCTGGATTTGAGTACCGACGGGCCAGATTTAGACGCATCCTCAAACATTGTCTTGCGTCTACCACGAGAAATACCTCACAACCAAAATTAAAAATTGTATTTTGGCAATTACTTTGCAACTAGCTTTGGCACTACTAGAAAACTTGTCAAAAAATGTATACTAAGTCTTGGAAATGTACGTCGAAACAGGATTCCAGATTGCATTAAATAATAAAATTATATAATAATTTTGCACTATTAACAAAGACGTGTCCAAAAAAGACAAGCTATTCTGTTGAGTATGTAGCTGTTGTCCAAGGTGTGCATGTAGCAACCCTAGCCTCTAGTTCAGTTTTCTGGACATGACAACAATTTTGTGGAGAAATGCGTGGCAGATTTTCGGCTGGACGTTGCAATTATTGTTACTTGCATCGAATATGAAGAACCGTCGATGTACCGAAAGCGAAATTTATGCAAAACGACTCAAAGGTCTTGCAAAACATGTTCGTCCAGTGGCAATCAGGCAAGATCAGACATCGTCTGTTGGACTGGACTGTTTAGACAGCAATGAGAATGCGCTGCAGACAATTTCCTAAATGATTTGGTGTCTCATAGGCAAGGTGCGAGTGCCGTAATAATCACACAAATTGTTTCAAACAATTATACCTAACTTAAGTTACCTTTATGAGGCAGCATGACATTTCTGCTAAACTCCCTTCAATTTTTATTTTATTTTTTTTTTAAGATATAAAAAAATAATAATCACCAATATTACGAAGGTCGCTTAACGCCTTCTCTCGACATGTCGGTCATAAATGAAATATTATAGAGACAGCCAACTTCCACCTCTCCTGCCCCTTAAAATGTTTGACAACCATTTTTTATATCGTCTTCTAAAGCCACAAATCACAGAACGGCATTTACAGTAGTTCGTGAATAACTATCAAAAAGCCCCTCAAATTCGTCGATGTATTCAAATTTCCATTCCAAAGCAAATAAGCCGTCTCGTCAAAATAATGAAGGAAAACATGAATTTAGCAATGAAGTTTAATGGAGGTGTTCCTCAAACATGTGCAACCAAAAATGGTTGAAAGGACGTAACTCTGATTACGTTTTTTAAATACGTTAATTTCACGTAGTAATTTTAAAAATATATATAAATATATATAATATATAATTTTTCCAAAAACGCTTTTCATTTTTAAGATTTGTTATCTGAACTTTTATACATTCCAGGGCTGTCGCAAAATGTTCACCCTGTACACTTCTTTCATACTTAGTGTTACTGTTACTTAGATTTTACATTTTTTTTATAACAATTTTGCTCCCCTCATCCCTCTGTGAACATACAAATGCATTTCCACAAAACAGAGACATGTAGAATTGTTTGCCAAACTATATGCCTTTAGTCCTTCTTCACTGCAAGTTACAGTTTCAGATTTAAGTTGTGCATTTGTTGTGAAAATAAAAATTATTATATACAAAATCGGCCCCCAATAACAAATAACTTGAATTTTGCAAAATTCAACAAAAAATAATTTATTGACCACAGAAGTTTCAGAGACAGTGTTACTTACCAGAGACTTACAAACAGTTTGCCCGAGGCTCAAACCACATCAACGTCCATATTTCGAATGGTTGTGGAAACTGGAAGAAGACACTTTCGATGACGTCAATTTCGAAATAACCAACATCCGCAAACTCACCACTCGGTGTTCGTTTGAAACGGGTAGTAAATTGAATTTTGAATACACTATTTTCTCTACACCACGAATGTTTCTTACATTTGTTTGTTTTTGTTGATTCATGTGTCACTATATATTTCCACGCTGGTATCAATCAAATGAAAAAGGGTCAGGACAAACAGGAATACATTTCCTTAATTAGCTTCTAATGCTTCCAACAGCTATGCTGGGCGTATGTAAGACGTACTTTAAATTGAGTCTTATTTCGATTCCCAAACTGAAATGGTTTTATTTCGAAATGAAAATAGGTACCCATATAAAAAACTAATAGGAAGAAAAATAAAAGGAAGAGTTCGAAACATTTTAAGGGTTCCGTTATTAAAATGTGTGGGTGGCTCTTAAGCGATAAAGTGCATTGTCATACAAAGTCAGTATGTATTCAATGTACAATCAAACTGAAATCGAGACGAAACGATCAGTGACATTATGTGAAAAAGACGCACTTTTCTTTGTCGAGGGCATGGTTTATGGTTTTAAAGAACGAACAAAAAACAATTGATGTGCAGTTATCAAATGAAATACTGCCAGGCTTAGTTACAGAAGTGACTTTTCAGTGAACCGCAATTCCGTTCTGATATGAAAATTTACCTGTCAAACATTTTTCTCTATCAACATCATTATGTTAGCCTGTTTTTAACACAAGTGTGAGAGTTATTCGATTACTCTGATTATCCGAGTAAATTTACTTTGGTTTTCCCACCTTTCTTGTAACATGGACGCGGTGGTATATTTACACCGTACCAAAGGTGCCCCCGATCTCTTAGATTTCATGCCAAATGTGAATAACAACAACCAACATTTTACGACACACCATTCATCGCAGAAAGGATGTCTGCATATTTTCGAATCTATTTCAACCCTTTATGTTTGTGCAATAATGTGTTACACACATCACAGTCGGCGGTGGCGGTGGTGATTTGGGTATATCCCAGAAGAGTATTATGATTTTCCTGTCGTTTACCTGCGGGTTTTTTTTCGAGTTGAAATCATATGTTAGGAAAAAGTATTGTCTATATATATAAAACAAAATCAATTTTTTTTTTAATTAAGTTTCACCAAGTTTCACCAAACACCAACAAATAAAATGATTCTAAGCCTAATTTTTTCAGAAACTTACTCAGAATCCCCGAGACGAAATCGAATCGATCGCCTTCGATTGATGATAACTGAGAACATTTACACAAAAACAAGGCTCGCAATTTAAAATTGATGACGAACTAATAATATGCACGGATTACAGAGAAAACAATTGATTTTGATTTCTTCAAAATATCACGAGGTTGACTACAACTTGCCACCGTGCGAGAATTGACAGGCTTCAAAAACAACATGCATGCACTGACTTGCCGACACTAATGTGTTTATTACATTAATCCCAATCGGAAATCCGTTTCAATAAGTTGCATATCTCAGAAAAATGAAAATTAAAATGAACTGACCTAATAAGGTACCCCGAACAAAGATTGATGGTTGTGAGTGTTGACACATTATGTCCGAACTCTATTCCGAGGAAAGAGTGCATGTTTTGTACAGAATCTACAGCCGTAGCACTTGCACTTAGTATTTGTTCTTATTATTCAGTATATTGACGACTATACTACAGGGGTGTTTGAACTATCACCACCGCTATCATACCCGCTGTGTAACCACAGCTGTGACTTTTTTGTTATTGTTACGAAATTCAAGCCTACACTTGCATTTATTCGCCAGTTATCATATCTGATCTACTCTATTGCTTCCCAAGTTTTCATTTCACATTCGATGATTATGTATACATGTCAAAGTCGCTAGTTCCACCATCTGATAAGAATTACGACAGTCGGAAAATGCAAGTGAATTCTGGAATCCTAAAATAGGCGCATAAAAAATGCATTGACATGCATACTTCAGCAAGCAACCACAAGAATCCAAGCACAATACCACATAATCACTTTTAGTTTCTATCCAAGAATAGACGGACGCCCAAGAGAATCCACCCATCGATGGCTTGTGACCAACAGCAGAAAACAGAAAAAAAAAACACCAACCACAAAAGTAATCTGTCGCACATTCCTACCACAAGACGCACTTAGCCAAGTGATGCAGTGTATAGTCACCTAGATTATCGCAGAACTGGAAGAGCCGGTTCCGATCCGGCTTATTGTCAGAAGAAAAAGAGACACAAGCTCACCGCAACAGCGCCTTATGGGTTTCGACAAATCAAACGATCCAACTGCAGCGAATTCAACTCCAAAGAGACTCAATCTCAGACTCTCTTAAGAAACACCTTTCCCTTCCGTCATCACCCATGCATATGCAGCATTGTTTTGTGTTCAAGGGTTACCTGTTGTGAAGCGGACCACACGAGGCAAAAACAACACGAACAAAACGCATATCAGAGCCGCCTTTGTGCGGGTGTTCTCTTTACCGTTTCATTTCGCCGCATATTTCTCCTTCTTCTTCCAGTTTTTCAATTTCTTCTTTTTTGTTTTGTTCGGCGTTTCACGAATTCGTCGCCGCGCTGTGACGATCGCAACCAATCTTCGGTTAACTCAATCCTCTGTAAACTGTGAATGCGGATTGTTGCGCGAGCAGAGAAGTGCGCGAAAAACGATTTATTTATTTTGTCCAGACCTTAGTGTACTCCGTCAAGGGCCTATCGTAAATTTATTTGATCCGTCTACACGGAAACAGAATTGAAAAAGAAATAAGAAAAGTAAACTAAACCTACATCGCTTGCTTCGCTTAAAATAATATGCAAATCTGACAAGTGCGTTTAAATTTTTAGTGCTAACTGCTGTGCAAATAATTAATTTAATGAGATAAAAGCGTGTAATCTTCGTTTTGCTTTGGTTGGAATGTACAACTGAACAGATAACACTGTACAGGGAGTACTGGCTACCTTGATCATGTTTTTTTGTTATTTATTTTTTTGTTGTAAGAGTCGTTAGGTCATGGCCGTTTATGGAAGTGAACTGTCAAGATTTCTGCAAAAATTAGATTTTGCAAATATTTCGTAGTTGAGTGAGTGTTAAAATAATTGTGATTCTTGTCTCTGACTGGTGGACGCGATGAACTAATCTTTCCAGATGTCGGTTAACAATGAAATGCTGCAAATGCAAAGATGAACTGCACTGTAATTCCTACAAGGGTTGTGTGTGCTTCGTTTATATGGCCGAATGGAATTACGTTTCGAAAGAAAGAGATTAACATCCTCATCCGCGTCATATTCGTATCAAGTGGATACATGTATATTCTGTTTGACTGGAAGAAGGTGGTTTAGATATGTACATACATATTTCGGTTGCGGATCGGGTTCAAATATACCCATTTCCATTCAACCCCACTTTAACACATTTTGGGGGTAGTTGGTTGATAATTGCTAGAATTCTAAAGAATTATTCACTGAACATGGAAACCCTGATGATATTCCTCTGCCAGAACACGTCACGAAATACACGCTAATTGACTGTTCGATTTTAATTGTCATCAGTGGTTCAAGTGAAAATCGAAAATTTACTTTGTTTTGTTATCTTCCATTCGAATTCAAGTGGGGTAGACCATGAGTCATGATTGCGAGCGTGATCGAAGTCAAACTTGATATTTGATCTTTGTTTTTCAATTAACTTTCTATTAACACCAACGCTTTCATATGTGTACTCTTATGCTAAATGTATAAAGAATGACTAAGATAATGTCACAATTTGTGTAGGATTTTACAAGATTCGATTTTGTTTCCCTGAAACAAACATCTCAGAGCAGTCTGTGGTTGTTTGAGTTAACGCAAATGCGTTCTGCTATGAATATGCTGCAAAGAAACATGGGTTTTTATCTCTATCGAGAATTTTGTCTATTTATATCCATCCTATATTTTTTGTATACAATACTTTACACCTTGTAAAAAAAGATGAATAAGAAGCCACGAGAAATAAGCTCACGCGTTGCGCCTTTCTTCTTTCGCTTGTTTACCCAGAGAAATTAAAACAAAACAAAAATAATACAAACAAAATCCAAGGGCCCAGACAAATTTCCTCACACTCCCCAGTGTTTTCCTCGTTCTCGTTTCCCTTCTATTTTCCTCTTTATCTCTGTCTCTCTGTGTTTCTACACATTCACAGATTCCAAACATCACGTATGTTGTTGAGCCACTGCAAACTACAAGACGCCATCTATTACTCCCCTTTTGTTATGACATCATATGCAAGTATACCAAGAAGTCTAATACAATTTCGTTTAATCCGTGCGCTACAAGCTGATCGAATTTCCCATCATTCGAATTGCGCGAATAAAGGCGGGAAAATGTTATACTTTAAGATCTCTTTTCATCAGCTTTTATCCTCCTTGCTTTCGAGCAGGTTCTCCCTCTCAACAAGAATATCGGAAACAAGCGAAAGTCTTTGCTCGGTGTGTTTCGACATCAATATCGAGACGATAATTGTTCTAGATGTGTAGTCTAGTATCTGCTCATGGTGGTGAATTCTTTCTAAATTTAGATATTTTGGCAAATATATAACACTTGTTTTTAAAAAGATTCTCGAGAAACCGAAAATTTTGATATGTGCATGTTAATTTTCGGGCCCCATTCTGAGCATACTCTTAATGAGTTTATTATTAATAAGAGGCTGAGAGGGGGCCCAACAAATTTTGTAAAATATTAAAAATAATGTTGTCCTTGCATCTTTAAATGTATCTCATTTAAAGACGGGTCAACTCAAAATTTGAATATATTTTAAATTTATCGCATATATATATACTCATTAATTTCCACGAACTGAATACTACTTTCCCTCATAAAAGACCAGGCAACAAATTCTTTGATATTTTTTCTTACATGTCACAAAAATCCCTTCAAAAATTGTGATGAAAGATTATTCCATTACTTTTTTTTACTTGGCCGATGAACTTGAGATATTTGCTCCGAACTCAAAAATGCGATAATGTACCTCATACATGAGTGAATCTGTGTGGGAGGATTTTGTGGTAAATCAGACGATGTTATTTTCATTTATTTTTGAAAGCGAATAAGGAGAAGTAATGGGAAATGGCGAAAACTTTTTAAGAATTTTCATAGGTCATATAAGTATGTGCCTCTTTGTTTGCTGAACAAAGTGAACAAATTCATTACCACTCAACAAAAAAGTATAAATTATTCGAATTTGAATCCGATCCATCCACATGCCGATATGATCGAAGAACATTATGTGGTCATCGAAGTACTAATACACTTTCGATCTTATCTCGATCGTCTTCATGCAACTCCACCTATTCTAAGACCGATCGTACTAATCGTACACTTCTCTTCGTCTTTGCTCGTTTGCTTTCGGTCAAGAAATCCTTTTTAAAGACGTCAATCTTATCACACAATTTCTCTATAGCAAATGGCAGACGAAGCGAAGGCACAGAATGAGAATGTAGGAGCACATAGAGAGGGAAAATACCGATTTATGTGTGCACTCGCACCATTACGAATGTTTTTTTTTTTCGTTAGAACATAATACACTTTATAGTACGAAAAGAATATGTGAATGTATGTGGGGTTCATAGAAGAAAATCAGAATTTTCACGATGGATTTTTTGAATTTTCTTTAGTTGAGAGAAAATCGTCGCTTAGTTAACGTCAAGCCTAATAACACCACAAACGTTATCATATATAATTTAGTTTTTAATTTATTTGTATTTTCTCCGAACCTTTGATTTTGCAACTAAGGCAAGTGTGTACTAAATATTATCTGAATATCCCCAACTGCAAAGCAAAACGAAGAACGCTTGTTAAAAGCGGTTTATCAAAGCAGTGCAACATACAAATTTCGCAAACAATAAGTGCTATTGTGTTGACGGAGTTAAATAATAATTTATTAATTTCTTTTTGTTTTAAATTAATTTTTACAGAAACGACACGAATTTGATTTTTAAAAATTTTAAAGAAAAGAAGAAGAATAGAGAAACACACACTGTGAAAAATAAATAATAAATTCAAATAGTGAAACGAAATTAAAACCGAAAATAATTTGAAAATCAATTTTCTAAACTATCAGAAAATTTAAGCTATCGTAGCAAATTTTTGAAAAAAAAGCTGAAGAAAAAATCGAAAACTTTTCAAGGTGAGTTTATTTTTAGCATTTCGAAATAGCTGATGAGTCTTTCACTTGCTTGTAAATGGGTGACAAATTATTTGCATCTCTATCGCTCGCAATTGCCTGTGGACCGAAACTGCAAATCTAGACACGGTGATGCTTATTCTCTTCGATCGTTTGGATTCTAGGATCTAATTGGCATACATTAAGTGGTTATGTATATCTGTGACTTGATCTAAATGCGAACAAGTAATTTTTTTTTATTCTGTTATACATTTTCTTTCTAATTTGAAAAAAAAAAAGCAGAGCATATTGTGAAACTCATTCATGAGAAATGTCGGTCGGGTGAAACGATTTTTTAAAGGTCGACATTATAAATCAATTTTCACTCTTGTGATCTCTGCTTGATATTGTGTATTGGTGTTTTTTTTTTTTTTAATAGGGAGAACATTGTAAGATTTATTTATTTTGTTTCAGCTTACTCCTTTACAGAGGGAATTGATTCGAGTCGATTCCGTGGAGCACAGATAATATGAACACGCGTATGTGTCTCAGATATGCTTGATCTATTTTCAGATAAATAGAGACATAGAAGAAAGAAATATAGAAAAAAAAGAGGAGCAAACAAATTTTCTGTGGTCGTCTGTTGATCGCGAATCTTGTCTTCTCTTCGTTCTCGTAATGTAATTTAATGAAATCAAGATCCGTAGCCAAATATAAGAGGAATAAAACAACACGACCGACAGACAGTTTCGATTCGCAGCAATGTATTGCACAGATTCATAGCAGACTGTGCGTATGTAGATAATCATGTGAAACCTGAGGATTTAAACGTTTCGTGATTTGATTTTCGAAAAAAAAAAAACACGAAACTTTTACTGTCCGTCGTCGCACAAGGAATGTTTGTATTTTAATTTACTCTCAACAAACTGATATACACTCAAAATTATGGCAAACATTTTGTACTCAATTTTTGTTCTCTTCTATTATATTTGTTTCATTTTCGTCAGAGGCGCAATGACGCATTTTGTTCCCTGGCCTGACGTCATTTAATATTTGCGTCGAAATTAGATAACATTTGAATTGTCGATGGATATTGGCACTAGCAGAAGGTTAAATATGTATATTTGAATACAGATTGGCGTTCATGTAATAGAACTTGCGTATTTATTACAAAGTCGGAGGAATACGAATTTATATTTGGAAAAGTTAAAAATACGTTCTTCAAGGTTTAATAATCTGGCTAGATTAATTTTATTTTGCTGGAATGTTTTGGACATGGTCCCTGGTTTAAAGAAACTATGTGTCTGCGACACTTACTCATGCCATCGTGTTGTCTCGGAGTTCTTACGTAACTTTAGAACCAACGTCTGTATTTAGGAGGATACTCGATAGACGTAAAGATACATGCATGAATGATACTGTGCAAAGCATAAACATTTACTTTGAAGTGTTAATCTCTCTCCTGTGGAAACTGTATTAGCTCTTCTCTCGACAACAGTTCCAATAAACAACATGTGCCTTAAGTCGTTCGCTGCTGGACTTCAACACGCAACCATCAATTAGACCCCTTATTTATGTTCTCTCTGGAACTGCATGGAATAAATTATGCATATTAATTACCCATGACCGATTAACATATTACTTGAAGAAGAAGCAACAAACAAAAAACTTATCAAACTGCAACACTCCTCCTTGTCTGCGCACTTGTTCGTGCACAATTCAATGACTTCTCTCTCTACAACCCTCGAAGCCGAAGAGCCCATCATCAGGATTCTCTTGACTGACTGACGTTCGTCTGATGTGTCTTGGTCTGGTGCGTTCTTTGCCTCACTCCTCTCAAGAACTCACGCATTGATTTGACTCTTCCCCTTGGTTTATTTCAAAGCAAAGATTCATGATCAACATGATCACATTCACAGTCGACTGCCGTCTTACAAAGTGAAGCACATGAATATGGCGCCGATAATAGTTGCGAATAGTTAAGTTTATGAGTTGCAATCTGAAGCCGTCTGGAAAGGAGTTGATCTTATGCATAACGATGAAATGCAAATATTCTTGGTGTAAATTAGGTTGATGTGATGCACACAAAGATGCACTGAACTGGAAGATCAATGCTTCGGAAATGGTGGCTGATCAAAGACGTCATTTCTCTGTTCCATTGAATGGTTCATTGTTTTCTAGCGGTAGAAACAACTAGGCGATATAATTGCATCCTCATTTTCCAGAAGCTAGTCTGGTATTTCCCTGAATCGTGAGAAGCTCAGCCGGCATTCCAGCCACACGCCTATATTCCCAATTTGAAATTCCTATTTGTTGGCACGGATTGTAGATAACATCGTGACTTACCTCATCACCGACTCATAATAATTTAATCTGCCCTCTTCTCACTCTCGCTCTTACTCTGTGTTGGAGTATGTGTGGTTCTGTTGGTAAACAAATGTTATGAATAAATTGATAAGCCGGTTTGTCTATAGTATCTGACTCATGTGCGGCCTGGTGTAGATAGGTACACTCAATCATCGACTGTTTACCGATATCTATCAAATGATTTATTTTTTAAAAATATACATACACACTGCGTCGGGCTTGGGAGAGGAACCAAAACGACGATAAAAACTCATCGGTGCTTACATCATTTCCCAAGAAATCCACAATCAATTTCCTCTTTTCGTTAACAACCGCATTTTTCTTATCTGACTAATATATGAATAAAAAATAAAAAATAAAATGTGTGTGTAGCTAAGTTATAATTCTCACAGAAGCTTTTTTATAACTGGCAGTGCATATATGTAGGTTGGTAGGTGTGAAGCCGGTTGGATTGTTGGATTTGATCACCGAAAATATTGACTTTGTTTCTTTGTTTGATTCTTGTCATGTACCCAGAATTCTCTCGAGGGTTTCTCTGTTGTGCCATACGCAAGCGCCCATATAATTTTAGGAGTTTAACGAATAAATGTAAGTAAAGTAATATATACGAGATAAGATATAAGGTAATGGGTCAGGGTTGATGTTCTTCCTTTATAATATCGGGCGGAATGTTTGAACTTGATGCTAGAAGTGAAGCTACCAAGATTTTTAGTATAGAATAGCAAGAGGAACTAATGTTTTAGATATCCGCGCATCAAATTCATGACATCAATGAATAAACACACCACGCATCACAGGAGTGAATGTAGTAGCCAGCTTCATCATTAGTAGATTTAGTGGACGAATGTTAACAACACTCTCAAAATGAGCCCATACGAAAACCAGTGACATCACTTTAAGTGGCCTTCACAGGATATCTTCAGACAAATTCTCTGTCTTCTGATTAATTCTTCAGCATTAATCGCCGACATATCACTTCGATTTATTGCTGCAATGTACTAAATACGTCTATTGGAATACAGAATGATGTTTCTTACGCAATGTTTGAGATATCTCAATGTCAGACAACAATTTGGGTTTCATTTCGTTAGCAATACGCTTGAGGTATTTTTGTGAGGAGAATGTATGTAGGTATATTTATAAAATATTAAGCGGTTGCGAATTCAGTATGTGTGTTTTCGGTCTCTCGCAGATAATGTCCAGCTGTGTCTCATATCTTAGATAGAGACTTTGGTGGGTGTTCGATTTGAATATGAATACATTAATAATGATCTCCTCATGAGCCCCAAACTAATATAGTCGGCCTCGTTTTTTTTCTCACCAGAGAAAAAAAAATACATTATGTGAACATCTTAAACTTGTTTGAATTTATCCGAACCAACTGCCAATTTATGCTGTCAAAACTAATTATCCGCAATCAAGTTCGAACGTTGTCTCTGCCTACAAAAATCACGAGTCCCCTTGCTTTTAAAGGGAATCAGGTCAAATCGGTAAGTCAAACAAATTGTGTTCGCTTCGATTGGCGTCCAAAGTCAGAGAATCGGCGCACGCTTTGACTAAAAAAAAAGAGTTCATAAAAAAATGTGAAAGAAAATAATATTAATAAACCTGTGTCAATTTTGATCTCCGATCAAATTCATCTTTGGGAAGCTGTAGAGACAGATATCACCAACACTGCTACCCTTATCCGTTGCGCGAAATCCCACGTCTTGTGTCGTCGGTGCTTGTTGAACTGGAAGGCAGTGATCGTTCAAGGGTCTAAATATAGAACTATAAGCTTTTTTTCTTCCTTCACAGTGTATTCGGTGTTTGTTGAACGAACATTTTCATGGAGGGTGAAGGGATCAGGGAAGAGGTGAAAACCGAGATAATAAAAAAAGAAACTCTTAACAAGTATTTTTGACATGAGAACAAATTGAAATGTGTCCGAGATATAAATGTGCTATTAAATTGCATTAAATCACTCGTCGGTCGATAGTCATTTGTGTGCTGAAGCAGACGCTCCTGCTAAGGATGCATATATTTATTTATAAGAGAGCGTACGGCACATTCTGCTGTGTTCCGAAAGCAATGAATAATCGTGTGACAATTGAACGGAAGCTCGTTCTGTGAACATTTTTTGGTAAATTGTTGATGATGCATGGAACAGTTCGAATTATATCTGTTTTGGTTTAGTTTTTTAATGGGTTTGTGTTTTGTGTGCACGTAGTTCGTATTCGGTTGGATTCATACCATGATGTCGAATTTGAAACTGGTGAAGAGGTAAGCAATTCCAGCAAAGACCACTGACAGAGTTGTATAGCGTGTAGTTCCCGTATACTGTACTTCAGAGATATCATTATCGGAAAAGGTAAGCTTGTCGCCCATTTTCGGGAAACTTATCAACCACAAGTTATAGGGCACTAATCTGGTCAACATGACAGTCATGCTTATGAATTGGTGACTAGAACAAAGTAGTTGGATTGGGATTACACCATAGCGATGAAAGCGTAGGTCGTTAGTGGTGTGCCCCCAAAAGTAGCAAAAGATCGGCTTTCATTGCAGTCGAAGGGGGTTCATCATAAAGATCTTCTCACCTGGATGATCCACTAATGAGGCTCGGGGCTGAAACACGCATGAGACATCTCCAGGCAAATCGATCCATCGCCATTGATTCTAACGCATCAGGAGTAACCAGGCGAATTAATTTGAATTGGTCAACAACCTGTCTGTCAAGCGATCGCCTACCTAAAGAAATTGTATTCAATGCCTGCCTCGGAAGTCGTATGATGGGGACATTCGTGCCACGTGACCAAACCAAAGAATCGTAGCACTTTCGGTTTGAAAAAGCAGCTGCTCAACAGTGAGTTCCTCGCATACTGCCGTGTTTCTCACCCTATCCCGGAGAGTAATTCCCACAACAGTAAGAAGAAATATCATCTCAGCAGCTTCCATTTCAATAAATCCTTTTGATCTTTACCGAAATTTCAGTTAAAAACTGCTAATTTGGTTTTGACACCTCCTTCCTGGTTATAGATCTTCCAAGCTGTTTCAAAAATTGCTCCAGCATTGTAAATCATACAGAAAAACTATGCAATACTCCTTCTATCACTCGACAACACCCATATCACGAGTGGTTTGTTGTAGAGGCTAGGCCTAAGTCTAGGAGCTTAGAATGGAGCGTCACCAATATTATATGTAATATGGTTCTGTTATGAATGTATTTATAGGGGAATGAGACTTTCTTCAAAGAAAGGTAAAAATATCAGTAATTTTTGTATGATTGCAGGAATGTTTATGGAGCTGATGATGGAAGAATAATTGTCCTAGATATTGCACTTCCGCAACAAACAGAAACAAGTACGTTTAGGTGAAGCGTGTGATGGAAAATCAAAACCGGAACACCGTGAAAAAAAACGTCACACTGACATAAAACAATTCCTCTTTTGTTTGCTTCTTCACTTTACGAATGATAACAACAAAAATATAAAGGCAGCTCACTTTGTCTTTCTAGAACGTGTTTCGCAAACATGTTAACTACACTTAACGCAGGTTTTTTTAATTGGCGACCGACAATGAAATGGGTTTTATTTGATTCATGGAAATCATTACTTTATCTGGAATACACTTTATGTATCCGCACCGCAGAAAGCACTCAGTGGAAAAGGCTTCAAATGCCGTCTAAGAATTCGAAAATAAGACAGAAAAATTCGAAACCCCAATTTTATAGCATGTAGCTTCAGTGAGTAAGCACGGTGATTACGTGCATATCTGCTACATCTCCTCAGACGAGCGATCGCAGCGCAAAAAAGCTGAAATGACACACTAAGCCGAGGCAAAAATTACGTATGAAAAGAAATCGAAAGTAGACCCCTAGGAAAAGACACTAGAGATGTGTCATCTACCTGTGGACATGCTCTTATATTCATCGCGTATTATTCAGCAAAAAGTATAGCCTACACACCTTGACTTGACATGCAAAAAAACAAAAAAAAAAAAAAAAAAGGCGAAAAATGATCAACACTACATAACACTGGCGATCGATGGAGGAGGAGATGCTCGAATGTTTTAAGATAACGTCATCTTACGTACATATGTGAATATTTCTACCTAGACTGGCTGTAAAAGTAATTGTTTTTGATTTGCTATAACTTCCATTTCACTATGCTCAATTTGACTTGAATGCATTGAGCGTCAGATTGACTTTGTATATAATTTTGTGTGTGAAATCTCCTCTGGTTACCCACAAGTGATTATCACCTGCGTTGCTAAAGCAATTGCCTTTGAAACGACGGCGACGCAAAGACGTGACATGATTAATTGGAAGGCACTTGCAAAATAGAAAAGTAAAACAAAAAAGTTTTCAGTGCTCTTGGCCAAAAGTTTTTGTATGAGATGCTGTTTACCAGCTAGGAAAGGAGAAATTTTTTGAGGAACAACAAATTTACATACAATTTTAAGTTGGAGATTGCTTTGGTATTCGAGTAGAAATTTTGAATTGCACTTGGTTTTTGGTGAACATCAAAGGCGAAGGAGGATGTTTTGCATGATAATGTGGCAGTTAACTGTTGTTACGCGTCTGTTGAGCGTTCTTTTTTGTTTCTTGTAGATGCGAATACATTACAACTTGGCATCCAAAGCAGATATGCGGAGCGATTATTTGCGGAAGTAGTGAAAATAAGTACATTTTTAGTCAAGCCAAGTTCTGGTCTTAGAAAACTGATTTCTCTCAGTAGGTAAGGCTTTCTTTATGATTTTGTTTTAGAAAACTGTAGCCTGTTGAAAAACCTGATTTGCTTGGTAAGGCCCTAAACTTGATGGGCGTTGGTTGCTTTAAACTGTCAATCGAATCATATTTCAAACTTAATAGCCTTTTTATCGATATCATTTATTTTACGTATGGCATTCATGAATAATCGAATTTATTTACTGAGGTTACACGTCCGTACACCGTTCACACGGTTAAACAGTATTCGTGTGTTTGCTTTTCCCTATTTACTGCTGAATTTTCAACGCAACACAGTTGATATTTGCCAATACAAAAAAAAAAAAAACATCAATCCCTAAAAAATTAATCATTGATTCCAAAACTAACATACTACTGCTGCTCTGTCTACAGGTGTACGAACAATTTGCCTAAATCCACTCATGGTTCACCTGTATTTTTTATCTGCTTAGAAAGTGCTCCATCAGTACGCAGGGAACAGTATTACTCATTCAGCGTGGTTTTGCATGTATGTAAGGGAAATAAAATATGGAAAATCCAGCTTAAGTAAGCGATTTGCACACTCGCTATTTATCACAAGCACAATGGCAGGGCGCCCTTCATTGTAGATATTCTGTCACCGGCTGTTGTTGCAATGCAATACGGAAAACCCAAACCATGAAGTGGGTATGTACTGCCGAATGTGATGCGGAAAGCTAAATTCTTTACAGAAAAAAAAAAAAAAAAAAAAAAAAAAGAAATGTACGAGAAACTGCAATTTTTGTTGTTGGTGTGTGTTGAGTTTTCGGTGAAACGACAAAGTTTACTTAAACAGTTTCGCAAGTTAAGTGTGAGGTTATTGCGAAAAGTGAGGTTTTGTAGGTGCAGCGTCTCTGAACGTGTTGGCAGAGAGGATACTTTAAGTATTTATTATTTATACAACCCAGAGCTGTGTAAATACACATATATTTGGGTTTTGAGGATGAAATGAACACAACAATTGAATTATTTGCACTTCATGAATTGCATGTTTGTCGGAACAATTAACTTGTGGCCCAACTGTTCAATGAGTAATCTTACTGAAACACCTTCTAGGCCAACATCATTTGGGGCCAATACATCAAAGAATTGAAATCCATCAGCGCTTGCAGGATGGTCTTTTTTTCCCCTAGCGTGGTCGAAATAAAGCTTATTATGAAATACCCGGGGGATATGAAATTTGACTTTTCAACGAAAGAGAAGAGCACGATTGGTTCATGGTGGTTGTTTGCCGGAAATACTCGTATATTGAGATATTTTTGGAAATGCGTGCCTCCTAAAATTTGGTAATGGAATCTCGTCTTCAAGAATGATAAATGCAAGTGTCAGCAGGAAGTCTATATGATGCTTTCCCCTACTTGTGTGATGACTTTGACGGACATTGGTCTTAATTGGATTTTAATCGAGATCAGTGTTTTAAATGAATGGCAGGTAATTAATTAAGTGCCTTAATGTCTTCTTTTCTTGAATAAATTGATGATATAAAATTAAAAATTGTGGTGCAGAACATGAAAGTTCTTTATATCTGAAGAGGGGTATATCTACAATTCAGATTTTACGAGGCACTTATGCATATTAAAAGCGAAAAATGTCTGATCTTGTGGAGTATGGTGGTATGACAATGTTGGCGGCTTTCTTGCTGAACATCTGAGTCTTCGCAGAGGTGAATGAACCTATGATAACACGTACTGTGTAACCTCTATATTTTCTATTCGGTATAAATGTATACGGCTAAATTTACTTTTTGTTTTTATTTAAATTTCTCTAATGGGTTGCTATGAGAAACCCCATTTAATCGACTGTATAAACAAATAATCATTAAAGAAAAATAATGTACGCGTATAAATGTGTAGATATATTGCGCAACAATGAAAAATATGCCGGGTATAAATAAAACTCGGGACTGCTCTACAATTCTGTATCCACCACATTCACTTATTGCGCCAATAATTAAATCATATAACTTTCCTCCCCTTCGTTGTTATTCTGACATGCAGGAGATCGGTTCTAAGTACCAAATATTGCAAGGGATTACTCGAAAGAGATATGTATACACTCAGAGGTCGCCATAAATGTTGTCGACAACATACCACTCCTAAATCTTTGCGTAGGCTTTTAAATGTCTCTATAAGATCATACTTTTTCTCTAAACATTTGTAGGAAGGAAAAACTAAAATGTAGATTCTTATTTATTTGTTTGTCTTCATCTATTCTTGTGCACTAAATTCAGATATCCACCGGAATTATACAACATAAACAATGGGGAGAAAATAACTCGATAGATACATTTTCAGTTTTGGAGGAGATACACGGAATTCAGATAAGATAGAGTAGAATTTTTTAATTAGCTAGGCTACATGAAGTGATCTGTCTGCTTTAGGTTACTGTACGGCCAGATCACACTCAAAGATGATCAGAGTGCATATCATAAAATAGTGTACTCCAAACCGTGAACAGGGATGGGGGAAAATGTTGCACGAATTCTGATGATGTTGGTTGACAATTACTGCTTAATCTTTATTTGACGATTTCAATTGGAGGTTCACGCAACCAAATTTTGAGTTGGAGAGGCAAGGGCATAGCGTCTTCGTATGATGGATTCATTAAACAGAACCTGAACTTAACTGAAGCCTTCGATGAGTAAACCAGAAATGAAGTATGATAGAAATGCCCAACTTCTACCTCTCTTGCCCCTAACCATTCCTTATATTATTTTCTAAAGCCAAATTAAGCAACCAGAGAACTGCATTTCCCTTTTTTCTCGAATAACCGCCAAAAATTCATGAACAACATTATTTATTTGTGTGCTGTTTAGTGCACCATCGTATCCACGATAATCGTCCCGAAACTATCAAAATATACTTCGTAGCGAAATTCTTTGACCATCCCCTAAGTATGCCTATGCCGTATTGTATGTACCAAAATGCAAAACAACGGGTGCTATATCAAGGAATTTTAAGTAATAAATTGTTCCTGTGAAGAAGGATCAGCTTACAATATGAGGTCCATTAGTTGCAAATGATAAACTGTTCGCATTTACACACATTTCCCTTCCTCTCGGTCGGCGATCCAAGGTATCACGGGAAGTTCGCGAAAAAAACCGTCAAACAAAGCACAACACCAACCTCTTTGGCGCGTATTCGCGCATTGATGAATCAGCAAAGATCATTAATCATGTAGAAAAAGCTGATTGTCGCTTCTTTTCTTTCGTAACAAAGGAAACATAGGTAATATCATTGAAATATCAATTAATGGCTTTTAGCAAGACGATACGACAGCGAGCGCAACAAAGGCCATTTCCATAAGGCGGCATTAGTACGATAGCCCGTGAAATTACACTCGAAATCGATTTATACGGCAAACCGTACGTGTTTCGAATCGGCAACACCTAGCTAAGAGGATGAAACTGTTCTAGGGGTGACTTATTTTGACACCCGTCATCTGCCGATAAGTAATCTTGTTCGTTTAAAAGGCGGAAGAGCATTTTGTCTAAGTCGATTTGTTAAGTGAATGTAATTATTTACATACAAGATGAAGCTGGAGTATTGGGGTCTGTGAAGCAGTTTCGGTTCTGTGTGTGGTTCGATAAATTGTAAATGTATTACATTTTTAATGCGATGAGCGATATGGGATGGGCGCAGTCCGCTTGATAGTTTCTGGATCATCGACGGAAATAATTGCTGAGAATGGACGTATGGTCGATGATTTTAATTAACTTTAAATAAATTTTAATCGCACAAGGCATTGGTAGTGACGCTTTTTCTTAATAAGAAGGTTCACTAGATAGGTAGGGAGGTACAAGTGGCTGAATGCAGGAACTGTCACATATAGCTGTGCTACCAAGCAGATTATGTAACTCCTAAATCAGCTTGAATTTCAGCTTCAGCTGAAATTTTTTCTTTTGTGGAGAATGCATTGCAGAAGCAGATGTGTCTCGTCAACATCCGCAGAAATAGTTGAAAAAGAGATTCTAATAATGTGTGTGCCAATACCACAGTGTCATGTTACAACACGAATAAGAGTCCCAAGTGCTTCATTAACTGATCCGTAAAGCTTTATACATTTTATCCAATCGCTGTGTAATTGCAAATTCACGACAGTGTAAACTGAGTACTGCTGAAGTTGAAATTCATCAGTAAAATGTCAACTGCATACACAAATCCGCGGTGTTATCCCTAAAATAGGTGCAATTAAGAAATGCTTTTAATTTAATTTGGCAACCTTGCCAATTCGTAGAGATTCTTAAAACTTGTTGTAACGCTCATAAATGCATTCATGTCCGGATGTTCCACATAAAATAAGAACGTCGCATAAAAAATTTCGCAATAAAATGGTAAATATTAAAATGTTCACTTAGTCACCTCACTTTTCACCTCAAACCTCACGCAATCAGAATACTATACTATTCGTCAATTTGGATTGAGTTCACGTCCACCGAACGACATTTCTTCTCGAACTTCTTTACATAAACGGACAGATATGTAGTGATAAATAGACAAATTGTTTTTATTAAAAGGAATTGTGACCTGACGGCAAGTTGTTGACCTACTTTGATGTCTTCAAATGATTTGTCTAAAATCACTTGTTCACTTATACCAGCTGCACCTCCCCCTCTCATATCTGATTGGAAAATTAATTGAATCATTTCATAATGACAAGTCTAGTAGGTGAAAGCCTACTGTAATTTATTTCAAATTAATAAATAGAAAAAGGAATGCATTTTGTATATCTGTCCTGGCACACGATATTGATGATGGGAGGGTGATGTTGGTTGTCATGAATATTTGCGTAATGAATGCGCAAATCAATTTGTTATTAACTCGGTTATTTTCGGTCTGCAGTCTGCAGCTATTGGCTGTCAACTATTTAATTTAATTTCTGGGATTTATTTGACAGAGATGAAGTGGTCAGCCATTATTTATCAGATAGTGTCAGTGTACTTGTTAAAGTGTTTCAAACTTTGAATGCTTACTAAGACTTGATTATTTTTTTGAAATCCTGCATTCTGCTCTCCCTCTCTTTGCGTCGTTTATGAATTATTTGAAGTGATGTTTATTATTCTATATGAGCCATGGACATTTTGAAATTTATGAGCCAAAATATCCGTCGCCAAGTTTTTAATGGCGTAATTCTATGAATAACCAACAAGCCATACCCAACATAAATGAAACGGAACCGGTAAGCTATTACAAGAGTATCCATGTCATTCACCAAAATACAATATTTTGATGCTTTTTCTAAAATGTATACTTCTGTGACCTGTCATTGATCTAAATCGCAGTTCGGAGCATTCGCCGTGAATACTAAAGCAAAGTGTGATAATAAATAATACATTTAGCAATATAAAAGTCAATTATGCTGTCAGCATCCATCATCATATTAATACTCGACGAAATAAGAGAAATATAATAAACAAATCAATAATTCGATACACAACGATTTTACGAATTTATTTTTACCGGCTGCTCTCATTCCCATATGAGCCGCAGGCATCTTCTCATTCAAATCGCACAGGTCAAAATTCGCTTGAGTTGATTTCTAGAAAAGAAACCCGTTCCTCGCAAATTTCTCCACAGCTCCACGGGTAGTCCAATAGGGAACAATCGGTCCAAATGAAAGTACATACCTTAAAAATGTGTTGCTTAACCAATTTCTTTCTACGAAAACCAATCAAAACCGAAAACAAAATAAGTTGATGAAACCCATAGCAAAAAAAAAAAAAAATGAGTTGATGCGGTACAGCCGTCATATCATTAGTTCATAAGTTCCACTCCAAGGTGACGTCATCAAAATGCGCATCATGTTGCTCAACCGCCATTCGGATCCGTCCAGTCAGTGAAGGTGCGTTGAAATTGAAACACTGAAATAATAATAAGGAACACATTTCAGTCGCATGACTACCTACCCTCCCTGGTAGTGCACCATTCTTCTTTAGAATAAAATACTTTATTTCTCAGGTATTTATCAGACGACTGCGCCGGAGATCATCGTTGAGGAGAACAAATGCGTTTTTTTTCTGCAAACATTACTCTCGAAAATACGTGTGTACTCCTAGCTTGAACTCCTCTCCTCATCACCCCTGAATTTTGTAGGCATCCGCGACTCGTCTCAGGGTCGACCGCGGTAATGAACTTAAAACACAGCTAGTTGCTCATTGTTGCGCCGGGTGTATTTTTTTCGTTGTATTCTTTCCAAAGGCTTTCTTAAGGTGAGACCATTGGACATTGTCACTGTTTCGTTTTGCCATTTAATTCTCGCTTTATATTGTTGGAGCGAAAAGCCTCTTTGGTCTGCTCATGGAAATGTTATCGATTCCAGGAAATGCGACTATGCGAGTGGGCGTGAGAGGTGGAAATACGGGCAAGATTTGTTCACTCGATTGTGACAGCAGTGTGCAGTTGCTGCTGCACTCGACTGGGGAGTGGTGCCAGCGGTTGCTTTTCGTTTCCGTTTTGCAATAAATCAGATTTGCAACCAGTTTATGACTGCGGTCGCACA
This sequence comes from Eristalis tenax, assembly GCA_905231855.2. NCBI lineage: Eukaryota > Metazoa > Arthropoda > Insecta > Diptera > Syrphidae > Eristalis > Eristalis tenax. The sequence continues at coordinate 968,794 of HG993127.1, forward strand.
GTTGGTAGCAAGTACTATGCATCGTTTGGTATGAGAACAATTTACGCACGCAGTGGTAATTAACAGCATTTATTAGATGCTAAAAAAAACCTTGTTTTGTTTTGTTTTATTGATCATGGTCATGGTGGGAGAAATGTTATCGTCTAGACCACACTGGGCAGACAATTAGAGCTTCCCTGGTTCTGAGTGGCCTACACTTGAGCCTCATTTTTGGTTAGTAAACTCGGAGAATGTTTGAATTGAATGACGATTATATCATACTTGTGTGAAGTCACTAGAAGACTAGATCATTGAATTACGGCTGTAATCCTACATTGTCAAGTATCGGTGATCTCTTTTCGGTAAGTTAAATATCGCCGAGCCAATGGGTACTGAAAGGTCAGAGGCACTTTATGTAGCGGTTGATGATGGCTTGCTGTGTTCATTGCGAAAGAGTTAAGTTCTCCAAAATCAAAGAAACATTTTCATGATGCTCAAGATCAAAGGATATCACACGAAATGTTGAAAATTGTAGGAGAAAGACAATGTATTGACTAGTGAACTTAAATAGAATAAACATCCTTGCGCATAATTCACTTTTAATTATCTACAACAGTAATTGGTGCGGTATCTACTTGCTGGTAATCAAAGGTAACTGCATGAAATATGTTCGGAAATAAAATACACCCGCGTGAATTAGTGCGATCTGAAGTTGCGAAACACAGAACATGGCTGGGAAACATATTTTACGGAGCAATAAAGATGTGCATTCACTTCATTTCACGCTTTGTTTGCGACTCCCTTTATCGAAATACTTCATAGGATCGTGCCTCTCAACAGCAATAAACCGCTTCAAAGATTGAAACATCATTTTGACCTACTCTTACACCTGCCTCACATTCAAATCAATGTTGAATCAGGAAATCCCTAATTTCATAACGTGCCAACACCGCCAGTCCCTTTTGGAAATTGAGTCTTCCCATCGTAAACGTGTCCATAAAAATTCCCAACAGCAGCCTCTTATAATGTCTCCCGTCAGTTCAGAGTACGCGAAAATATTTTACATCGCTGCTGTGAAAACATTTCCATGAATCTTCAAAGAATGTACCATGAAGAACCTCCTTACAAGCATCTCCAGCTGTCGCTTCAGAGCCACATGGAGATTTCGCTTGGAGTATGCCCATGATGAGATGAGATGAGATGTTGATGAGGACGAAGGCGAAAGATATCACGTCAAGTGTATATGAGTCTATCACATTGTCATTATGAACCACCCAGCACCACCGCCATCGGCATCGCTAACATCGCATTTTAGCCATTTGGGTATCTGTCTCATATTTAAATTGACATAAGTAGTCACCTAAAGGACGTATTTGATCCTCAGAATGTGTACGTCTTCAGAAAAAAAGGAAATAAAAAGACAGAACGACGTCGGCGATAGATTCACGCCTCATGATGCTCATTAGCAGTTTAGCACCTTATAACGACTGTGCATGGTGGTTGCATGGCGTTCGCGAGCTACGAAGACCGTCGCTGTGTGGATTTTTGACGAGGGGTGGTACCTGGGTTGAGTGGTCTCCGAGTGGGAGCAACACTACCGGTAGTCATTTGAATGGAGGAATTACTGCAATTGCAATCGCACTAATGGGAGATAAAAATAACTCAGTTGTGAGGCGCACATTAGGGGGCGCGTTATTGCGTCCAGAATCTTACTCCGCCCGTGACGTGTTTTCCGTTTCGAAATCTTCTTAGTTAGTCATTTAAGTATTCGGTGTGTGGGATTCGATGAATTGAGTCATTTATGAGTCACTTGATAAGAGTTCGATTGAAAAGTCATGTCTTGGCAAGATGTCTGGCCGCTATTGCCGTTTTCTGAATCATCTCTATTGCAAAGTTGGCAACGCAGTCTGAAGACTGGGCGGAGAAAGAATGCAATTAAATTTGAGACAAAATACCACGTGTTGGTTGTATCAACTCTGTTAACTCAAGCGCTTTCTCTTTTTAAGTGTCAGAAAATCCTACAGTCGAGCCTAATCATGTTACTTGCGAATAATGTAATCACTGTTTGGATGTCAAGATGGACTTACTTTTCTCATTTCTGCTTATAATGCGAGAGTGTCTAATCCCTCACTCTTCGCAATTATGGAGAGAAGCAGACAGCGTTATGTGCCTACGCAGACAAAGTATGTCAGGGGGACAGTTACTTATGTTTGCAAGTACACTCTCCATGGAAGACAACAAATAAGCTTGAATTTGTTCGCGATATGAAGTGAACTCTCGTGAAATCATTTGACGACTTCCACGCAACTCTTCTTTTCATAAAACAAGAAAAAACTGCAACTATCTTCTCAATCGCTCCCCGGGTCTGCCACGAAAATTAGAGAAGACTTACGGTCTTTCATGTATGAAATTGCCATACTCCTTCCTTTGGCCACAGAAGGACCCTGCTCAGAAGTGCTGTCATTTTAGAACCAATCCAAGTTTCGTTTCCATTAAATCTCGCCAACTAAATGAAGTCATTAGTGAGAAACTTCGTCCAGGAACAAGCCGATTTGTCGGGGAGTATGGTGAACGTGAGGATGCCTGAAATGTTCATTTGTTCTCCGCCTTATATGGCGGTTACGCGTTAAAATGCGCATAATTGAGCTGCCACTCTAAGTCTGAATCCGAGAGCTCGTGTGTCGTTCTCCGCTCGAAGACAAGACCTGGGAACATATTCTAATTATACTCACCAGCGCGTCTTTATTGCCTGCCAGAACAATGCCTCTTCATTGAAAAGCGAGGGAACACAACCTAACTGAAACTGAAAATAACCTGCAAATGATTTCATCGTGCATGCTGAACAGTGTCACTTATGCTAATGTGTCCATATCCTGCTGTGCACAGCACAGCATTGCTCGGCCATGGGCAATAGACAACCGAGAGATGTCCACTTCTTTCTCTCTGCTTTGAGCACACATATCCAATTAACCGCATTTGTAAGGCGATCAGCACCAATGCTGGAAAGTCCCATTTGACGTTATCTTCTCCCTCTATATGAGAAGGACAAGAGATTTAAATTGACTATTTTATAGTGTTTTGTTTTGTTCTTTTTCGTTGCAGACAAATTAAAGCCATGGCCCAACTAATGCAAGTTCGACTCCAAAGATACGACGCCCAACCATGGGGATTCCGTCTTCAAGGTGGAAAGGATTTTGCTGCACCACTTGTCGTACAGAAGGTATGTGTTTAGTTTTGCTCCTATAGTTAGTTCATATGCACATGCGTCTTTAGTAGTATGCAATTTGCCTGCTGAATCTCTTGTTTATGACGTTTTAATTATAGAACTTGGTGGTTGAAAAAGTGATTAAAAGGGAATCTGGGTCCTTGGGTCGTCTAGTTCGGCCTCTTGTTGTGTCACTGCTTAGTTCCACGCTGTGTATGAAATGAAATGATTTCGCATGGCAATTGTGGGATTTCCGACAAGATTGATAAGATGCCGGTTACATATCCACTCTCAAGGTTACCTAAGTGTGTAATGTTGTTGAGATATTAACTTGCTTGTGTTTGTAATCTCTGGAATTCCTGACATTGTTTGCTGCTATCGTTGAAAACCGATGTGTCATATACTCCATATATATATTGTGCGATTTATTCTCCTCCAACATTTCAAAAATGACTGCACACCACGTTTGAATACAACAATGAGTCGATAACACCCAAGGCGTCGTTTAACGCATTGACATCACCAGATGAAAAATGAATGAGTCGTGTAAGAAACGACAAGTCAAGTCAAAACGGTAGCAAATGCAAAAAAAGAAAAAAACATACAATAATCGTACATAATGTACTCGTACATATGAACGCACAAGAATGCTATATGTACAGACAACACCCAAATGTCAATGACTTAAGCTACAAATTAACTGGTTTAAATTTCAAGTTCTGCATGTTCTTAAGCGAAAAAAAGAACAGACAAAAAAATGAAAAGAGATTCTGTTTGCCAACAACCTTTATATCTGGTTTAATGCATTTTCTTTTATCTTTCTGTGTCTTGCATTCTGTTGGCTCATCCTTATTGTTCAGAGCGGCGTTCACATGAACATATGAGTGCGCATAAATGCATGCATATGTGGCTCTTCAAAGACAGTTTCTTATGAGCGCATTCAAAATGTGCGGCTCGTTTATATTTGTTTAACAAATTATAGATACTCTGCACGTTCAGTTGTTGTTTACGACTTCCATGTCAATACCTTTCATTACATATTCGCCACCAAAAGTGAAATCCAATCTCTTGGTGAATCAAACAGATTGTAGGAGCAAAGGTAGAAACAGAGATGTGTGGCAGTCAACAATAAACCTCACTTTTACTTTGTAAAAGAATTCAATTTTATCACCGAAAGTAATTGGTTTTTGAGAATATTTAAAGTCAATTTATTGTCGACATCACGTGAATAAGCTATGTCTACACATTTGTCAACCCAGTCATCGAGCCCCAAAATGACTTTGATTCCTTTCCGGAATCCACTGATTGTGATAATTTGGAGGAACTTTCAATAAGAATCTTGCTTTGGAATCTGCCCTCAAACAGAAAATTATGTAAATACTTGTTTTTTTGATCCTCTCCTTCACTTCTCATGTTAACAAACCGCTACCAATGAAAGTGTTTTCAAGCGCTTTTACGTAAGCAAAGTGTTGCGACCGATCCGGCAATAACTTTAGACACTTAGAAACATTTGACATATTGCCACTCGACTGCCATTTGTATCCGTGTGATTATATCTTTGTCGAAATTTTGAATTGTAACCAGAACTGAATTTGGAAAAACTAAAGTAGAATAAAAATAATGCTAATACACCTAGTATTTATGTTTCATGGTTTAGGAATTTTTCACTACAAGCATTTATTGTGCAAAGTTCAAGATGTATTTTCTACCTCAACAAAAGGCATTTTAGAGGTTTAGCCATCCCGTTCCTAACCTCAGACATTTAGCAGATATCGAATCATTTAAATCCACTGCAAGTTTAAAAATAATAACAAATAGATTCCGACATTTTGTTACGCAATTTTCAAATATATTTCTTGTTCTTACGAATAATTCCAGTGTCAACATGACATAAGATCTGACATAAACACCAACCCTGTCAGTTTAAGAAAAAATAGAACTTGACCCTGTCTGTCCCGTTCATGTGTACGTCTGAAAATAGAATTTTCAAATATGTGTTCGAATATTGTTTTGTGGTTCCGAGACAATAATCTGTACATACATATATATTTTGCACACGTTCCCCGATACTTTTCCCGTCCATCGCAAAAAGTTGTAGTTTATTAAATCACAAAATGTTCGCTTTTCGACACAATTTTGAAAACAACACAAGCACAGTATAAAACATCACCCACGCCAGGTTCGTTTTGAAGGAAAAAAAAAATGCTATTTTCCACGAAAAAATTAAAAACGTATGTGCCTAATTATATGATACCAAGTGTGTGCTGTTTCGGAACACACCCATTACTCGTGGAGGCTATAAGCTGGTGCTACAGCCAAAGACGTAAATCAACGATCTGTCAACAGATGTTAAAATTTTTGCATATTTTCTTGTCGTTTCTTTTGCTGTGAATTTCTCCACAACATAATTGTGGTTTTTACTCAGATCTTTGGTTTAGTCAATGTCTGCACCTGAGTACATAACAAATATTGAACAATCTTTTAGCATTTTTGAAATAGATAGCAATCTATCTTCCGTTTTCTTCGACCCGTCTAACTGTCCGATTGAAGTGTGCATGCACATTCATTTAGGATGATATGCTCGTACCTTAGCATCTTTCCGCTGTCCATCATTCAGTACATCCAGGGAAATGAAATATTGGTGTTGGGACTTTTGGTCAACAATAGCGGTCCACATGTGTTTTTGTTTATCATTCAATCTGTCCATCATGTGTCTATTACGTTGTCGGTGTTGTTTGTCGTCATTTATGCTAATTGTTCCACCACCCTACCACTGACAGATAGACAGATACGCATAGACACGTTCGGCTGAGAGTGGGGGTCGATATCAATTTATGTTGTTTGTCGTCATGCATTCGATTTGTGCTGCATGCACCGTAGGAACAATATGTACGTCTCTATACGAATCTATATACATCTAGTACATTTTGTGCAATGGTTCTCATGAGAGGCACTGAATAGAATCAATCACGCATTATTCTAGTCTGATTTGTGGTACAATTGACCGAGTAACGAATGTCAGCGAAATGCTGAAATGCTGATGTATATAATTAAATACTTGGTTCGACGGTAAGGCGTCCACGATATCTTAGCCTTTTCCGAAACTAAATATGCAGCAGTTTTTGATCAATTTGCAGATGCGCCAATTCAAGGGCTTTGCAAATACATTCAAGAAGTGCTCAACGGACTTAACATCACAAATTGATGATTAATTGAGTAGCATTTCCTTGCCTTAAGCTCATTGCATTTTTTCAAAGGATTAACCATGCATCGGTGCCTTCCACAGAATGACTTGCATTCTGCTCTCCCCGAACGCAAGGCACAAATTAATTTAAACAAAAAAGATGAAACGACTCATGTCAAAAATGCAGGCAGCCAAAAAATATTCATAGGACAGACTGCAATATAATGAACTTACCCAAGAGTAATTCCATCAATTACCTGCATTTTTGGATGATTTCGACGAAAACAAGTTAAAAAAGCGGATTGCCGCTGAAAACATTGTAATCATCGGAAATGTCAGAAATGCGTCGTTTACTCATCATTTATTCCACTGCGGGTGGGAAGAGGTTTCTCTTATTTGCTTCCCTATAAAAAAGATTTAATGAAATTAACCTCAGCCCGCAGCGGAAATGTGTGCGAGCATTATGAAGCCCGCGTCTGGCTACAGATGAGGGAGCAGTGAAGCGAAAATTCTGATTTAATTCCCCCTACCTTGCCGCCCCACAATAAGACTCATTTAGCCTGCCATTCGGTCCTCCTCCGTCGCTGTCGTCGTCTTTTTTGGGAATTATATTTGTTTGCCAAAGGAAAGAAACGAAAACAGAAATCATCCGCTGCTGAAATCGTTGACTCAAAAAGGATTCAACTACTCTGCTGAAGATAAAAAAAATGCTAGGCAACAACCCCTTAGTGCTAGGGGGTGCTGCTACCAACAAAATTAAAAGGAATTAATCTGCAATACAAACAGCGAAAGATGTGCCCTTGCTGATACGGGATTGTACATATTAATTCATATTTAAAGCATAAATACAAGAGCAAATGTATTTTTCAACTCCCCGTCTTGCAGCACTGTGAGGCGGCAGCAGAGCCTTGCCCCGCTTTAATTAATGATGGTTAATTCTTTGTATACGCTGGAAAACAAATTACTTGAATGGAAGTGAAAAGCGGGGGATGTTAGGAGCTATAGGTGGGGTCTATAGCACGAGGGTTAACGTTAAGCACTTTGTTTTGTTTCTCTGTTGTCGACGCCTTTTTCTAATTCGAACTCCAACTCAGTTTTCAAACACTTCCTCAACGGTGTCATTCGGATTCAATAATTGCCTACGTATTTGCCGGTTGCTGGGTAACAAAGTGATTGCGCGTTCTTGTCGCAATGAAGGTACGGATTGAATATCAACGAATCGAGTCACATATTAATCCGACTTTACGCGACTGACTAGTTGACAGAGACTGCTTCTGGGGTACGTTTAACTTTAATAACGCTGAAGGCAAGGAAGAGTTTGAATAGGAAAATGAAATGTCACAGAAATTGGAGGGATGATGTCTTTCATTCGCATTTTTTTTGTGTATGCTTACATATGTATGTATCTATATACATCATGTTCATGCAGAATGTTCACTGTAAATCAATGGTATGTCATCGTTAAAATCAAGATACACTCCTAGAAGATGTTTATAACATAATCTGACACCCATCCATTCGCCTCAGCTTTCACTTTCACGCCCTAACTTTGATTACAACCAAAGCAAAATGTAATCGGGGTTTTCCCCAAAACTGTTCCATAAATCAGCATTAAACGTAAAATATTATATTTTTTTACTTACTTTGTCGCTTTAAATTGCCAAATCATCAGACCGGGACCGATCTTACGCTGCAATGAATCAACAGATAATAAATTCATTTCGATCGAAAACTGCATGTTAATTAGTTAGAGGTCGCAACTCTTTAAATCAGAATCGTATTACACAAAATGAAACAATAAAAGTATAAATTTAATTTAACTGTTTGTGATTCAATCGACTGACCGATGAGTCATGCACTGCTGTGCGTGCATCCATCAGGGAGTCGTCGAGCTGGTGCATCATTAAACTTCCGGCTGAGTCCGCAAGCCCACAACAAAGCCAGAATTCACGGAAAATATATTAATTTTAAATGGAAAGAAAAACGGAATTCACCAGGCGACACTCATATGAATCTGGCTTTAATTTGCGGTTTTGAATATTTTCTGCGCAGTTATCCGCAAACCGCGGTTTGAATGATTTAGATACAATTGAAAACAAGCGATTGGCATCTGAGTCGCTTCCCAAGATGATAAAGCGCAAGCGAACAGACACTTTGGTCAGTTCAGATTGCAAGGTACTAAGATTTCAGTGAACTAAGGCAAATATTGACATCTTGTTGGGGTTTTGTTTGACGCTTTGTTTGATGATACAACTGGTACGACCAGTCGAGTCGCAATTGACACTGACTCACGACATATCACTTCTTCAGAATGGTAGACAGTGATGAGACCGAAGCATCAGACTAATCTCACAAAAAACTAATTGTCTATTGAATTGTGATATGTGCTCATCGTCGGTTGGATTTGGTCTACTACGTACTACGACCCTCAAGTTCATTCTCTGTTGGCCTTAATTTCTATAATCACATCCACTCATCGCGTCACCCTTTCAAGGTCTTTGGTCATTTTCTTTCACAGAAGCAATAAAACAATACCGTCCCCAAGCCAATATACATAAATTTATCGTCATCCCTTAGCACTTAATAAATTCTCCTTCATGGTGGCACTTTGTTTTTGCTACATTTTTCTTCCCTGCCTTCGGTGCGGAAAACGATGACAGTGTCAATAGCTAAGCACATATGGAATGCACGACTAAGAGGACATAGCATCGGCCCACACGGCTTCTTTCACTTTCTGTGTGAAAACAAGAGCACACACGCTCGCCGTCGAATTATTTAGTGCCACTGATTGTACTGCGCGACACCTTCACGCTAATTGAAGGTGACACTCTCACACAAACCTGTGATCCTAAGTGAGTTTTTCTGTTCCACACCCCATAGCCCATAGGAGACTGTGTCTGGTAGCCGATGTGGGATTAGTGTCTTGATCTGTTCTGCGTCTCCTGTATGTACCATCAGCTCACACTTGTTTCAGGTTTTTTTGTTCAATTTATTCGTTTAATTTGCATACAAGATGGGGCAGTCTCTTGTTGTTTTGTTGCGTTTGGTATTTGCTTTCAAATTGGAAGTGTGTTGCATGAATGGCCACATGCCCAAAAAACAATAGAATTGGGTCCACTGCAGATCTATATATAGGATGGTAGGTCTTGCATTTGCAGCCTGCCCAGGAAGTGAATCCGCTAATTTGTTATCGTGCATTCGTTTTTTTGTTTTTTAAACGTTATCGTTGCAAGAAATGTAGGTCACTACAGTATGTCGGATTGAAATGGAACTCCACAGAGGGGACGGACTGCGGCTGAGGAGGTATGGAAAAACTGAAAACTGAAAACAAGGGTTTCTAATTTCAACAAAATGTTGGCCCTCCCATCAGCCACTGTGGTGTGGTGTGGTTTGGTGTGGTAGCGCGTTGTGTCCTGGGACAAACTAATTGCAATACATATCCGTGGTATGTGCTCGCGTTCGAATAAACACAAGAGTGGCAAACTCTTTCGCAGATACAAAGTGACAATGCATTCAAATCAATTTAGCGTTCGGTTCGTTACGTTATGAATGGCAATTTGGTGGCAAAGAAAGAGTGTGTGTGTTTTGCATTGTTTAATAAATAAAACTGCAATAAATAAACTGCCTGCGTTGCAGTACTCTAATATGATTTGAAATTGTGTAACATGGTGCAATTCAAACTAACGATGGCTTTTAACGAGTGCACAACGATGGTTTTTAAATATAACTTAACTCTCGGTGTTCCTGATTCAATTAAGAAATAGTTTCCTTCGCTGATAGAAGCTCCACGTTTGTAAAATCGTGGTTGAATTGAGAGGTGTCGAATGACTTTAAAACACCTCGTCTGCGAAGTATGAAGATATGTCGTTAAAAGTTTAAGAAATTATTGTAACCATCATTAACTTCTGTTAAGTACTAGTATTTTTACTCCTCCCGTCCCAGCATCCTCCCATATTTACAAATCAATTTGAACGGATTACACCAACAGAGTCTGAACATCAGAATAAGCTTGAGGAGCCGCTGGCATACACATAACATACAACATACATCAAAAATCCCTTCTGGTAATTGATTCACATAATCTCGTATCATGACAGCATACCATCAAAACAACAACACACCATTAACTCCCAAGCACTTCGCATATACATAAATCCATCGAAGAGAACAATAAAACCATCTGCGAAATTTCCCACACCCGTTCTCGGTTCATTTCGCCGCCACCCATCCACCCACTGCCACCCGAAAATACAAATTACCAATAATACAATTTGTCGCTGAGCACCTTATCATTTCAAGGAAAGACAATCGGAAGTGGTTGGGTTATGATTTTGCGAAGAAATCCGGAAAATAGAGACCACAAAACACAGCAACAATCAGCAGTCATTTGCACTCCTCCGCACAAAGGAAGGACATTACTATTACAAATCAACGAAACGAAAGAAAAAACAATACTAAAAGAGTTGCTAGCTGCCGAAGCAGCAACTGCTCGAGGCGGGCAGACCGTGAAAGTGTGAAAGTTTATGCTTGAGCGGACAAATTATTTGAGCTTTCCTCCCCTGATGCCGCTGGCCGGAAAGGACTAAAACACACATCGACACCGCTCCACACGCACATTCGCCCATAAAGATATTTCGGAGAAAATTACCAAATAAATATCCGCAATTGAAACGATTCGGCACGTTCGACAGGGCTTAAATGTGGTTGCCATTGGAGCAGGGTGAGAACTGTACAGAGTTTGAGTGGTGATGAGGCCGATGCTGCTGCTGGTAAGCACTTTATTTTATGGTCATGTGCGTCGGATGTGTGTATTCTAAGAGAGGCTGAGCTTGCGATGGATGCTTAGATATCCTTACGTGCGGGAGTGCCAGTATGGGCCGAGTGCGAACCCTTTTCGTTATGATTTTATATCCTGTGTGCGATAAACTTTGATGGACTTAAGCTGCTAATCACGACGATGGATGCAAAGGAAGTAAATTCTCTCACTCCTCTCGGGGGTACGGGGGCGGAGACATTTTTGATTGAAGATAAACGTTGTTTATCGACATTGAGCTGCTGTGCGTATGCACACAGATATATCGTCCTTTCATAGATCATTTTACTGATCGCTGTCGAAAAACGTAATGGGTTGGGATCCGGATAAAAAGAAGAAGATAATTGTAGGGAACCGTCCACTCGGTGGAGTGAATCATCCAAATAGAATTTATAGCCAGACCACTGGTTACTCTCAAGAGAGATTTCTCCTCAAAAGGCAGTTTGGAATGCGTTCCGATCCGGGCGCTTTCAATTTGTATGCACCTACCTACACAGGTAAGAACCGTCACAACGGTGAGAGATCCTCTCAATGTGATGTGTGTTGAATTGTTAGTCATCTCTAATTTTAGAAACGCCAACCAGTGGACGAGGTATGGAGAAGAGAATGAAAGAATAAAGGAATTCTTCGCATAACTGAGGATAACCCCAGGAAGTGAGTCATGCAGTTCGTGGTATCGCTCATGAGGGATATCCATGTTTCTGTTTTTTTTTGTTTTTTGATGTGCGAGTGTATGTTTTCATTCTGATGGCTGTTATTTATGGTGACATCCGTCACGGCGATTGTAATTAAATGGGAAGGGCAAATGTAGACAGTATTCGCTCCTTAATTGGTTGGAGTGCATTTGAGTTAGACCTGCAGATGGGAATCAAAATTGGATGACTAACAATCTCTTTGTCTGCATTGAATTTGAAACTAGCTTCAACCAAGTGCATCATATTTAAACAAGATTCTGTGAACATTGATGGGCGATGCGCATCAGCAAGTAAGAACGTATTCTTACAAAATGCATGTGCTATTGTCTCGCAGGTGTACAAGGTCGTTGCCAAAGTCTTCTGCAGTCGATGAAGGGTCAACTGCTGTGTCAAAAAGGCATACACGGCCAGACGGGGATGAATCGATTCTTCTCCTTTTCTTTGAAACGATTCTCTTTTATTTTTGTAATTTGTCAATGACCTGATGTGGGTTAGGAGTGATATAGTGCCACAGGTATATCATCCTTGATAAACTACAAATTGTGTTATCCACTTCCTTCTCCTGCTCAATGCACTCCTTCGATTATTCCACATCGCAACGTGTTTATTTGCTCAGACCGGACTCTAGTGCTTTTGCTTCCACAGCACTGCAGCTTGATATCAGAGTTTCATAGCGGTGGCAGGGGACGGTGGAGCACTTAATTCAGGATACTTGAGTGTCGAAAAATAAATAAGAACATCAAATAAACTTCCGTCCACAAGCTGGAATCTCCTTTGAACCTTTATTGTTGAGAGATATGTGCTTTTGGGTTTGGCTTTTGTGCACACATATAGTACGTCAGGATATGTAACAAGGAAGTGAAAGCATCTACATTCGTATGTCTATGCATAGAAGAACAAGCTTGCCAACGCTGCTTCGATGCAGTATTGATATCGGAAACAGAGGATAGTACATTTTTCAGTATAAATCGATTCAGAATGGAGAGGATAGAGGATACAAGTACTTCCTATACATATATCCGGTCTCGCATGTGTACGTTAGTTGCGGTTTACTTTTTATTATCCTGTCGGCGATTTTTTACAATCTCTCTCCTTTGTCGGGGGTTTTGCTTCCACCAAACTGGTTCAATTTATTATCGGGAGAGATTAGATAGAGAGGAGAAGGAAAAACAGAACAATAAGAACACGGAGGATAATGTTAGTTTCCTCTTGTTCGATAATACCAGAAAGAAGAAATGTAGTTTTCCTAGCGCATCCACTTTGTGTTCGCTTGAACGCAACCTCTTTGATTGTCATCCGTCGATGTGTACTCGAACTGTGGACGAAGGTAAACCATTGATTTGTAATCTTCTCAGGGATTATAATCGAATCAACAATTTTCATGAGTCATCAAAGAAATGCAATTTGTTAAAGTTCTATGCAGTCTGAAATGAGCAAACGAAGAAGATCAAGACGGAAATGTCGCTTAAGATTCTACAAAATGTCCGGATGTAGTAAAATACGGCGAACATTTTTACTGCTCGCATGGACCATCTGAAGGTCGTAGAAAAAATGTGCGAGTTTAAATTTCCTCCGGCAATCTCTTCTTTAAACGAGCCATACAAGAGGAGAGTTTATAGCAGCTATTAGCCCTTGCGGAACAAGTGAACGCAATTTTCAACATTCTACTCCGCAGCCGATCACCTGAAAAGATTACCCTAACTCCCTTGAATTCGATTTGCAGTGCACACATTTTTTTGACGTTATTCAGAATGGGGCGGTAATACCTCTTCGACCACATCGCATTCTAAGGGAAGCAGAACAAAAAAGAACAAAAGAATTCGAACAAGTTTTATCCACCAAAAAGAATTGTACTCACATGAATCCTAAGCGATATCAGATTTAACGCTGACCACTTTACTCCTGGCTTCCGTCATTCTCCGAATCCTCAGAGCAATGCCCAAATTGATGTGGCACTTTGTCAAATCCTTAGTGAGAGCACTGAAAAAGGACCTATCTGGATTATATGTGTATACAGTGCTTTTTTTCTGTGTGTCCTTTACTTTCCTACATAGTTGGTGGCTTATCTCGGTGTTTTATGGTACGTTTAGTTCCATTATGCCATAAGCCACCCATGCGGGATGTGGAGTGCTACCAGTCTCGTACAGAACTACAACTTAGATCTGGAACAAATGTGATGTTCCCGCTTCTTTCTTCCGCATTCCGCCATCAACGATATGCGAGGAGGATTCGTTGTTCTCTCCGCTCTGTTGTGTATACATATCAAAGTCGAAAATCGATGGACAAAAAAAGTTCATACCAGAATAAATGTAATTCAAACTTTGAACAAAGAGCACGTTGTTTCTCTTCGCACATACAATGAAACAAGAAAAGAAGAGAAGGTTATGGCAGGTCCTTGAGAGGATTTCAAACTCTAAAATGGAAACCAAAACGCAGAGGAGAAAACCTAAATAATAGTTAAAATTAATGACAGGACTTCCGTTATTCTCGAGAAAGAAAACTCCTAGTAGTTGTTGTAGTTTACGTTTTTGTCTTTATTTTTTTTGTTGTGTACAATGCTTGTGAATGAACGGTCTGTTAAGCCGGCTATACACTTCTGCCGAAATAAACTTGGCATTGATAGAGAAACAGAAGTTCACCTCGACAAAACAAATAGGAGTACAAGTAGAAAAGGAAAAAGGTACACACATGCGGAGAATCCGAGTAAAAGTTGAAAGCATTTTATACTGACAAAAAGGACTCGACTTGAATCGGCTTGAAGTCCCGCAAGCACTAAGTTGAGAGGGTAAGATAATTGTGATACCCATTTACGCAGTACATGACCGTTAAGGGGACTTGAGCGACTTCTCCTTGCCTTGTTATTCTATAAGAGGACACATCGTTCATTGTTAAAGTGTGATGACCCAAATTTTCCTGGGCTATATGTGTGAGTTGGATTTTCGAAATTGCTTTTAACAAATTTTTTAAATGAATGGGTGACGAGTGGATTTAAATGGACGTTGGCTGGAGTGACCATGGCAGGATGAGTAGTTTGGGTGGATATTGTATGCAAACGGTTTTCCTTGATTCATCTTCATTTGACAATGGCATTTCATATTAAGGGTCTTAAAGTGGAAAGTTCAATATCCCAGTCTTTGTGGAAGTGTATGAGGATGAATTTAGTGTATGCCTTTAATTAAAAAGAAATGATTGTGAAAGTTGATTCAAGAAGCCATTGTACATCTGTTCCATTAACCAGGTACTAGTCGCCACAAGACCACATACACCATCATTCAAAGGATCGAAATTGCTCGTGAGAGAGGAGGTTTGATAAGCTGTCATTGACATTTCATACCATCTCATAGAAATAAGTAAAACAACGTGATAGCAACGTAAAAGTCAAGCCAAGCTTTGTTACAGACACCCCTCTTGTTGTCTTCTTCTGTTCATCACTTTTACGTATGCACGTTGACCCTCATCAATTTCTTACCTCCCTAAGCCGATGAATTCCACTGAAATTCCGAACAGGGCAGAACTAAGCGGATTTAATCATTTTTATCACTCTAATCCAAATTGGATGCGCTCATGTGCGTGTGGTGTGGCAACGAGGCCATGAAGTCCATCTCATCACGCTCCATTCACTCCAACCCGACACAAGTTCACGTGAAATTATTTGTTCAGGTGAACGGTGCAAAAGTTGATAGTGTGAGCAGAGTGGGGTCCAAAACCAATCACCCGAATGTAGACAATATTGATTAGATGCTTTTTTTTAAGTTTAGACCCTTTTTTATGGGCCGTAGTCGGAATGGCCTCTTTTTGAGGGTGCATAGCAGCAGTCGGAGGGTTTTTGCAATCCATTCCTTTTTTTGGATTACGTTTTGTCGATAATCCCGCAAAATTGAGTTCGGGCACGCATATCGTGATGCAAAACCAATTTCTTTGCATAACGTTGCATTGCAGAAAGAGAAAAAAGGCAAGAGTCTGTTCTTTACGATGATTCTTGTCAAAGATTCGAGATTCACGGACGAAGTGGGCAGTGCACCTGCAGATGGATTGCATGTGAAGCGTCCATTTGACTCGACAAAGGAAGCGGAACAGTCGGAGTGGCAAGCTAGTTCTAAAATATGTATTGCAAACGCTTCTCCATCGGTATGGGGATTAAGTGGACTAAAAGGTCCATTCACATAAAACGTCTTCCTTGTTGCTTCTGCTGCCAAATGTAATTTATACCCATCAGTGATTTAAGATGTAGCTACTCAGTAAGATCCAAGTGTGTGTGGATGAACCATGACATATGGTCTGATGCGTGACTGTGCACTGTGCATCAGGATCGTTTGCAAAAGCCAGTGTATACGTAACGAAGAACGAAATAGAAACACGCCCACAGTTCACATCTGCCAGAACAATACAGAAATGTGGTGAGGCAATCCCAATTGTGTGCAGTTTCTTTGGAAGAGCCGATTTTCTCCTTGACAGTTCAAAAGCCCATACGGACAATTTCGCCTAAAAGCGTGTCAACGAAAGCCTGTTTTTACATTGCAAATGATTCCCTTGGTATTCGATGCTTAGTGGTGGTCCCAATTGGTTAACTTTCCCCGAAAAAATCATTATCCGCCAAGGTACATATACACACACATTTACTTAGGTCAACTTACACACGCATATGTGGACGATGTACGTTAATCAAAGAAAGTTGAGCTCATTACACACTTGTGTGTCTCCTTTTTCGCGCATAAAAACAGTTCAGTCTCTAAAGCGTGCTACTTCACTACGTTCCTTATCCCTACATCTTGTAATTAGGGCATCTGTAGTCTGGACCGCTAAAAGGTATGTGCAATCATCGACCCCACCCTAGGTACGGGTACGGCAACCCGTTGAACATCCTCATTCCGATCGTCTCACCACTTGTGTACATTCTGAGCCGTTTACGCCAACTGGTTGTAATTGTTAACGTTCATGCATGTTAGTTACGTACATATGCAGGTACGTACATATTATTCTACCCACCATCTCCTTTATCAGGTTCAAGGAGAACGTCGACGACAACGACGGCGAAGTGCAACGAAAGTAAAACAAGAAAAACGAAAAGGAATAATGGCGAACAAGTACAACAATAAAAGAATCGCAAGCACTTCCTCCTGATTTTATGCCCACTGCCAGTTTTCGCCTTATTTTTCACTTTCTTTTCGCCGGTTTTGTTCGTTCCCTTTCGTGTTGTTCGTCTGCCCGTCTGTCCGTCTGTTCATTCGTACTTGGTCACTTGTTCGTTTTTCGTTATTACATTTTCGGATGCTAATGCGATTTTATTTATGATGCACTTAAAAATTTCCTTGTAAGAATCCTTTACCACTACTGGCTGCGGCTGCGAGATGTTTTCATTGTTGTTGGCTGTTCTGTTGCTAGTCGCGTTTTTCGCATTTGGTGATGGGAATAGGGAATAGTTGGCATCGAGCGAACGAGTTGTGTCGCTGGGCTCCCTTCTTGATCCTGGCTTGAAGCAATTGTGATGCAGCATTTTTAGCATTTGTTTGCCTTTCCTCGAGAAGACGAAGGAGATTGAGAAGAAGGGTTTATAAAACCATTCGCGTGTCTCTTTGCTATTTTCGTTTCTTTCGTCGTTTTGTTTCTCTCCGTGTGTTTGCTGTTGTTGTTTTATTTTGTGTTCTTGGTTTTTTGTTTTTGCTTTTTTGTTTACAATTCTCTTGCAGAATTGCATGTTGTTTGTTTGGCGGTTGAAGGATGGTTGTGCCTTCAGAATGTGCTGCGGTTGAACGGAGGTGTGCTCGAGCAGAATGAAGTGGGGATGCAGAAGGAGTTCAAGCAGAACCTTCTGATCATTGGGGAATACCTTTTAGGTTTGGATTTATTGCACGATTTCAGAGAAGAAGAATGCGAGTAAGAGGGAGGAAGTGGGACGTGAAAGGGTTGTTTTTCTCCAGATTGTATCTTCATGTTGATGGTTTATTTTTACTTCTTTTACTACTTGCCGCCATCGGGACGGAGGATGTTGCTTGTTGTGGTCTTTTTGTCAGAATTAGGAGGGGCGCAATATACATGCCATATTCGTTTTATTCAAATGCAACCAACTCTATATACAAATTCAAATAATTTAACTTTAATAAGCGCATTTTGTTGTCTATTTCAGGTAAGCTCTCTGCTTACAATAAGTTGGTATTCATTCCACCTCCACGTGGAAATCATATTCCTCCAAGGAAAGAAACATTATAATTAGCACGTTCCACTTAATTTGCAAGAAGATAATGTCTAAAACCTAAAATTCTGCCAAGACACACAGTACGCTGAAACCGAAGATACATTTCAGTACCATTCGGCGTCAATTAAAATTAATGATACATCTAAATACATCAAGGTTTGTCATTATTCAGGTGTGCCCTTAACTGGCAGCCTGTCAGGAGGATCCATCCATCCATCCATTCAAGGCCTTTCCCGACCCTTTCTTCGAAACGGTAATAGAGCAAATTGAATTACATCCTTTAATTATTTCTATTGGCATCCCTATCAGGGAGGAGGTGTGGTGTGTGTGTACTTGATACATTAGGCAAATCAGACAAGCAGCTGAGGTTGGTTGCCTTATGCTACTTTGTTGATCTTCAAGTACGAACATATATTTGCTTAATTTTGGCGTTATAAGCGGTTCTGTTTGTTTTTCTTTGCCAACAACGGAAATCAAATAGATGATCAAAACCATAACTCCAGAAGCGTTTCATAAATTGTTGTTCGTAAGCTTCAGTGTTTACAAGTGCAGAACTGCAGTTGCAGGGCATAGCCGCCATACAAACTCGTGTAAAAACATTCCATTTTGAACGTGGGGTTGGTGATGTGTCGGACGTGTTTGCTCGCAGACTTGGATAAACCTCACAGTGTTGGCGATTTTAGAAAATCCATTTTCAATTTGGCAAATCACTTTTCTTTTCTGTTTACATTTAAACCTTGGCCGTCTGCGGTAGTTTTTTGGCATTGAACGGAGTTGGAAGTTGAGAGGATAAACCAAGCTGTGACAAGTTTTTGTCGGCATATCACTGCAGGATGTGCTTGACACTTCTCAAGAATGTGTCGGACGCATGTTGGCTGACACGTGTCTTGCTGCCAAGGTGACCACAGGGTCACCTACATGCGCGACAATTTATATTTCCTCTTTGTCCACTCGAAATGCAAAATCAGATTAATCCCATGCCACGCCCAACTGTTCCCTTCTCACGATGCATACGAGTGTGCTATGAACAAAGGGTGTGGGAGAAGGACTGTAGAAAAAAGGCATTTTCTCTTTATGATGATTAAGATTTTTTAAATCTGTTTACGACAGCACTGAATATGCACACACAGCAGGCAACGTCAGTGGCAGTGACGGTTTGTAATTTTGCGCCCCACCTAAAACAAAACGCTGAAGATTAATCAAAAGTCATTTAATATTGCATACTCGCTGGCGCTGTGAATAAATTGGTTCGGCCAACCAGCACAGTGGGGTGGTAGAGCACACTCCTGGGTTAGGTGCATGTTACAATTTTTGTTCCGGTTTCTTATTTTCCCCTTTTTTGCGAATCGTTGCAATGCATGAAATATGTGTGGATATTAAGTGATGGATACCACCGCGCTGTTGTGGAATGTAAATGCAGCATCTCTGACAGCACAAACTGGGTCTCAGGGAGGGCAGCACTGATTTGAATAAATCGCTATGTTTAAAGCGTACAAGCAACTCATATCCGTGGTCTTGTCATGTAAGGAATTATGATTGATGAATAGATACACGTTTTTTTTTATTGACAATAATACAACGATTTATGCGTCTTCTCACGCCCAAAGTGGATACTGGCTAAATCGAATTTCCAGCTCAGCACACCGTTGACATTTGATTAGAATCAATCCAAGTCTGGTAATGTCCCCGGAGGTCCAAAACATTATCCGCAACATCAATCCTTCGATTAAGCACTAACAAGGCCTTTTATAGACTCTTGTCATGTCATAACAGAAAACACTTACTGGTGGTAGTTCATAACAATTTTATGCGATAATTTACAATAGCATTTAGTCAAGACAAGGATCTCGAACAGCATACACCAAAGGCAAACTCACTGACCCAACACAAGACAGGTTCCTGTTTTGTTCTGTATGTCTGGCCGGGCTAACCCCAGGTGTGTCATAAAACAAAACGTAAATGAATTTTCGGTCCCAATATCCTTACATAACGCAATAACTCATAGAGTGGTTGAGAGAAAAATGATTTAGTGTTCTTGAACTAGAAGAGATAGTTGATAGAAGCCGTCGACGGGGCAAGAGCAACATCTGGGCAATCAGACTGAGATCATATGGTGTGCTGTGAAATTGCCCACCTGGGCCACACGCCACAAACTTTATGATTACAATCTCAAAATATATGCTAATATCGTACCTCATACAAGGAATGTTTCTGCGAGTGCTAACCGTGAGCGGATTTTGATCCATATTATGAAATGCTTCTGCTGGCAGTATGGTTTTGGTCTGGCTTGTAGGTGTTTCTTTAGAAGAAATACAAAGCACGTGATCGTGCTTTTATTTGTGCCTGCGGCGGCACTATGTGCGCATGCTGATTAATCGTGGTTGTAATTGAGTTGTAATAAGAACAAATTACGATTTCATAAATCACAATCAATTAATATTGCTGGCAGCGCACACGCCGTGGGAGGCGATATGTATGAACCACACGACGGGTGTATGAATTGCGACTCTGTGTGGGTGGTAGGCTTGGGACAAGTGCTTGCGGTTGGTTTTCCCAAGGAGCATCGAGGGATGTCTGCTCATGAAAATGTAATAGGCTCAACTAATCATTTGGTGTGTGATACACTCACATGATGGCCGATAGATAGAGTCAGCAATAGCCGGCAGAATCAAGTTAAAAATTGGATGAATCATACCACTGAAATTTAATTAATTGAAACCTGAAAAAACGCCCCACAGTAAATACTCTGCCAGGGCAATTACAATGACAAGTAATTTAATAAAATTAACCCTTTCAGCATTAAATGGAATTCACAAAGCAAACATATTCGGGAAATTAATTGTAAATAAGCTTTCAGTTCTCAATTTAAGTATGACTCCGCTCAAATAACAAGAGTAAAAAAAAATACATCTGGGCAATTAAAATCAACATTAGGGCTGGTTTAAAGGCCAACACCCTTCACAACAGACACAGGAACAAAAACAAAACAAAAAAAAAAAAAGATATGAATACTCGTAGGAAAGTAAAATTCAAAAACTTCCGACATGAAACAATTCGCAAACCTGCACAAAAAGCTGATTTATTCGGGTTGCTAGTACGAAATGGCATAGACGAAACTGCAAATGGGTTTAGCTAAAACAATATCCAAGGATTACACGAAAGGTGTGGTGTTGTGTATAAAAACCGGTGCGCGGTGTACTTTTTTGTTGGACGTGGATGTGATCCGCCCTTCTCTGGTAACAAGAGGTAGTCATTGGAACTGAGTTAGGGTCTACCGTTGTGGAGACATATTCTTCACAATTTTACTTTACTCTTGTGTACGTTATTTGCATATGTATGTGTGCACATTTTCCGATCTGCATAAATTTTATATCTCCGTCTGTGCTTGACGTATGGACAACGATGAAGCTTTTCACACTAGTGGTCTAATGGAGCAAGTGAGTGCCTGCTGTTGTCATTATAATTCATCACTCAAATTGAGTAACAATTTCCTAAAGTCCTTTCAAACTCCGTTATAGAATGGCTTCCAATAAAAAAAAACAATCGAAAATAAAATAAGGATGCCAAAACAAGCGAACAGGATAAACAGGATCAATTTGTACATCAAGCTCGCAACTCAATTTGATTTGAGAGGATAACGTTGGATTGGTTGAAAGCAAAAAATATAGATGCAAGTACCTATACAACCAAATGATGTTTCTTTATTAAAAAAAAAAAAAAAAAAGAAAATGGATTACCTATTCAGTCGGAACACTTTCTGCATGCAAATGGATGAAAAAAAAAAATCGTTTACGGCTTGTGGATTTGTAAAGATCCTTTACTCGTTGATTGTAAAGATTATACGAGTTATTTGTCAATTATTTCATTACGATGTTAATTTTTGAGCTCTTTCTTCGTGTTTTTTATAATGAAACAAAAACAGCCACGGAGTCGTGCTGAAAAACCCGACCAAACTTTTTAAGTCTATTCATCACATGCCCTGTGTCGACCTTTCCTGCTTCGCCGGAAATTTTCCCAAAGACAATTTTGTGACATTGTCCAAAGCGCCTTTTCCCAGCCTCAGAGCATATGTAGTCCTGTTTTCCGAACATGTCTCTAAACTTGTACGCTTGACCAATGAGAATTGGTCCATTTATTGGTCTTCTCTTACCCACAATTTCAATAACGCTTTATCGATTTCAGGGTAGATTGATTGTCGATTTTTTTTGTTGTTGTTTTTCTCGGTTGTTCCATATTGTTGATACTGTTGAATGTCCAATGCCAAATTCTTGTGTTATTACACTATCTTTTCACAAGACTACAAACTCATTTTCCTTCTATAGATGAGAGTTCCTACGTTTAGCGGAACTCATGCTGCTTAAGTAAATCAAATTAATAAACATACTCGTATATTCCACTCCAATCAGTATGTAAAGGGTGATTTTTTAAAATCTAAAGGAAAGTTTTTCAAAAAAAAAAAAAAAACTCATAAAATTCAGAAAAATGCATGAAATCTTTATTTGAATCGATAGTACGGTCCATATAATTTAATGTTTGAATATTATTTCATGCAAATGTTAACCTTGACTGCGCCTCAAATGGTGCATCCGCTTAGTCCAATTTTGGCATACTCTTTCCAACATTTCGGCCGGTATCTCACGAATAAATGCTTCAATGTTGTCTTTCAATGCGTCAATTGAAGCCGGCTTGTCTGTATAGACATGAGCTTTAACATAGCCCCACAAAAAATAGTTTGAAGGGGTTAAATCGCACGATCTAGTCGGTCAATTGACCGGTCCGCCGGACCACCGAACTCGCCTCTCAATAAGTCCATTGTTGCGTGTCCTGCGTGGCATGTGGCACCGTCTTGTTGAAACCACATGTCATGCAAGTCAAGCTCTTGCATTTTGGACAAAAAAAAAGTTGGATATCATCTCACGGTAGCGCTCACCATTCACAGTTACTTTACGATTCGCATCATCTTTGAAGAAGCTGTGACTTTTTCTGGATGCATTGGTAGCTCTTGCAATGCTTCTGGCTGATATTGACTCCAAAATCGACAATTCTGCTTATTTACGTACCCAATGAGCTTCGTCGCTGAACACAATTTTTCGGAAGAAGCGCGCGATGATCTTTCTTAACAGAGCACGCATTTTGATAATAAAATTCAATAATTTGCAAGCGTTGTTCGTTTGTAAGACGATTCATGGTTGAATTATAGACCAAACTGAAGATGTTTGATAGTGAAACAAAACACGAAACTTGCGTCAGCTGTTTAAACCAGTGTTGCCAAAAAGATAATAGCTAAAAAATCACCCTTTAAAACTCAAACCTTTAAAAATGCCTTAATCCCAAAAAATTCACAACCACTGAAAATGAATGAACTTATTCCCACGACACATCCAGTAAATTGCAAAGAAGCAGGAATGCAAGAGTCACACAAATGCACAATCCATGAAGAACAGTCGTGTTCGGCGACGTAACAAACAGTTAGAAATATCGAAGATAAAGTCACAAAAATGATCAAGATGTATCCAGAAACATACATACATGTACACGTATATACAAAAAAAAGATTAATTTTCTTTTTCGCAGTTCCTCGTTATAAGCGATGAAAGCGATTGATTTATTTTTGAAATTTGGTGGTTATATAAGGAAGTCAACCAAATAGAAGGAAAACGGTTGCTATAACCGACTGGTCGTTATAAGCGTGGGTGCTATAAGCGACTTCCACTGTACTGCCTAGTCCAATAAACTGAGAACCACTTATGAATGTTCACAACATGAATGTTAAGAAATGTGATGGTTTATTGAGAACATTCATATACCTCTTTCACGGTTTCAGAACATTCACTCCACTTACCTCAATTACTGTACAATACAGTGACGCCATTGATTGGGAGTTTATTACACTTTGTCCCACTCAACTAAAGCAGTGGGTGCTTAAATCATAATTTCTCTTGTAGAAACTCACTAAATTTAAAACAATACATCATTCCACCATCAGCGAACTAATCAGAGACTGTCCATCTACTGCAAAGCAAAACTTTCTCACTCAATCATTGTGCACTGGGTTCCACTTTAAATATTTATATTTATTATCCTTCACCGCAACCCCGTTGAGTATACCTCTTAATCTAATATTTATTACAATTTTGGGTCAGGAAAACTTTATCAGCTTAGGCTGGGTTGGGCTCGTTCTGTTTCTGTGTGTCCGCCCTCTAACCAGGGCGGCTAATCACATATTCAACCCCATCAAATGATACCAGATGTGACACTCTCCCTTTTATTAATTGCCCCTTGTTTTGGAACTATTAGAGACGAATCATATTATTCATTATCTCTGCTTGTGTCAGCTCGGGACTCTGTTTTTTTTTACTGTTCCAGCCAATCCTACACTCTTGCTGGTATGTGTTGTGACGATGACATCCTTCGTGATACTCGCACATATGTCGCACTTGCTTGAAATTTCAAATGCTATTCATTAAGCTTGTAAACAATAACTTCCATCTGCAGAGAGGCACTCACATTCGCCTTAAGTAATCCCCTTTCGCCTTGCTGCTGCAATGTCGGTTCTGCGAATGAATCCTGTCTCAATTAAATGGTCTATTATTCCAGCAGTGGTATGGTAATGATATTTAAATTGTATAAAGTTGCCCCATTAAGCTGGGATACACAAATTTTGGCTACGGAATTATTCCAAGTAAGCTGAGGAGCGCGAATGAGGTAGTCTGTACGCATTCGGCAGCGTGGAATGGTGGGGGGTGACGGGTCCTTAAATAAAAAATACACGCTTTACCCCAATTAGAGAGAACGTACGTCCGTACCTTTGCAGCGTACTAACCTACTTAGAGAATGTTAGTGCGATGGTGTATACTAATTGGATCCTATTTTGAAAAGGCCACATGGTGAACGGAACGGGGTTACTTGCGAATGAAGGCGTCGGGGGGGATTCTTTTCAAATTTTAATGAACATCCCTTATTATCATCGGTGGGTATCATCTCGCTGGTTCTTAGTTGTTCCTTCGCAAACACTATCGACGTGATACATACGCGAATTTAAGTATCACTTGCATCCTTAATTGGAGTTTTTAATTGCTGTTACTTTGTGTTCTGTTATGACGGAAAGCGTAGCCTTTCACTTTCTTTTGTTTTGCCAAGTAAAAATTAATTACTCACTGCAATAGAGGAACGAAAAATGGACCAAGGAATAGGGGAACAACAAATTGATGTCCTTCTTCTCTTTGTTTCAGATAAATGGTGGTAGTTTAGCTGAGCAAGCCGGTCTATTGCCGGGCGATGCTGTCATTAAAATTAACGACATCGATGTCTACAATCTACGACACAAAGAAGCTCAGGATCTTGTTGTCAGGTCTGGCAACAATTTCGTTGTCACCGTTCAGAGGTATGTACACTTACATATATTATTTACCAATGATTATACATTGCTTGTATATTCTCTTGCAGGGGAGGTCTAACATGGCGTCCAAATGTCACCCCCACTGGTCAAGTGCCAACCCCCAATCCCTATTCAAATCAAATTCCAACAGTGACGAAAACTTCTCTAGCTCACAAACCCCAAGAGGTTCATCATATTGGCAGTGGATACAATAACTCAGCTCGTCCATTCAACGCGGTAAGTGGAAGAGTATGATGGTGTATCTTTTTCTTGTTTTACAAATGGACCGCAATCATCGAGATTGCGAGGGAGATCGAACGATATGAAGAAGTTTCCCTTGATTGTGCGATGATGATGGTGGTGAGGTTGGAATGATGGAATCGCAATCGCAATTGCAATCGCTATCATCATCATCATCATCATTACCGTTATAATTCTTTCATTTCTCCCCAACGTGTCCTTTTGAAAAATGATAAAGAAAACATCAACTGTTCTCTTTCTCCCGTTCATTCTTGAATCCTCATAAGTTTCACAATTTTCTTCGGTTTTTCCTCATCTGTACCGTCTGGGCGTGTGCTGCATTTAGGTTAATGGAAATGATGGTCAAGTGAAGAGCATTGTCAATAAACAGTACAATACCCCAGTTGGCATTTACAGTGATGAAACTATTGCGGAAACCCTTTCGGCCCAAGCTGAGGTTCTTGCTGGTGGTGTCCTTGGGTACGTATACGAATATTAATATCTAAACTTATAGCAAATCTACTATCTCTGTATGCATGCATAGAAGATATGATAGATGGTGTGCAAGAAAGAGATCCAGGAAGTCGGTGTAGGGTGATGGTGTAATGGGAAGGATATTATTTTTTTTATTGCGGTAATTCTATTTCCACAAGGATATTCAGGGAGGAAATGCCCAGAGATTGGATTGTTCCTGTTCCCAAGATGGCAGTCAAAGTGAATGAATATTCTTGCCAGAGATGAAGTCTGAGAAGTAGTGAGCTTTACATGTACCTACAGATCTCTTAAAGATACCATTGATCCAAAGTAGATATGTATGTGGGGAAACAGTGATTAAATCGTTAGGACCGACAAGAGAACAAAAAAAAAAAAAAAAACAATAAAACAATACACACAATCATAATAATTCTCTTCTGATC
Organism: Eristalis tenax; assembly: GCA_905231855.2. NCBI lineage: Eukaryota > Metazoa > Arthropoda > Insecta > Diptera > Syrphidae > Eristalis > Eristalis tenax. The sequence continues at coordinate 995,398 of HG993127.1, forward strand.
TTAGACAGTCTTTCATCTTCGTAATTGCGATGTAAGTAAATATGATGATTTCTCTCGTAGTATGCTCACTAGACTGTGATGGGAGCTACAAACGTTTTAATCCGAATTCGATACACCGAAAGAGCCCTAGAGCTAAGGAGCTGGCGTTGTCGTTTGTGTGTGTGTGTGTGTGTAGAAATCTTTGCCATCTCACTTGAAAGTAATTACTGGAAAAGAATTTACGGTAATCATCGTTATAATAAAAGTAAAACGAGCAGCAATAATACATTAAAGGAAAACGACTTCTTTCCAGATAAAAATAACCAAAAAGGATAATAAAATAAGGAACAAGATTAAAATGTTTCTCTACAAAGCAGAAAAGTATGCAAAGGAAACTTGAAGGAGAAATTTTCACGTTAATTTCTTAATTGTGTGGCAGCTATATATACACAGTCTCCTTCATTTCGGTATTCCTTGTTTTGCTATTTTTTATTTTCCTTTTGCGCATTTCATTAGGAAATTTCCGAATCTATGAATACGTCTTTTGCTCTTGATAATGGAAAAACTTGGGCTCACAAAAATTAACTAATTTCTCTTTCAATTGTCTTAGCTACGGGGGAAAGATAAAAAGGTTAGAGTGTCCAAAAGTGGGCAATTCAGAGTTCTTGATATTGACTAGTCTTTGATCCTCGTTTGTAATAACGCGATTAAGGCAGAAATAAAATGAGGTTGGTTTCGCTGACATCTCCCACCTATGGTAGGATCTATGGATGGGAATGATGAATAAAACAAGTATAGATTGAAACGGGAAATGAGCTTATTGATATCGACATAAAGCTTAGGGAAACTCCCAGAAGCACCATCTTGATGGACATCGCATGTGCGTTTTACTTGAGCTCCTAGCTCAATGGAATTTTGTTCGTATCAATTCAGTCCGGTAACGGCGTAGTAGATGTATGATAAAAGACCGAGTGCTTGGGATCAGCGCTGACTTATTGCTGAAACACAATAGTGCATTTGCACTGGCTTTGTCTTTCAACGCACACAATTCAATGTCCATGCACAAAATACTGCGTCGACTTGCGTTAGCGAAAAATGAGAGAGATGAGAGGATCGAAATAAAACGTAAAATGTTAAACCATCGCACGTCATTATCGAACATGTAGAAATATGTTTGACAGCGAAGTGCGCTGTGAGAGCGAAGTTGAGAGATTCTTCCAAATTGAGAGTTTTTCTCCCAAATTGGGAATTTTTTGTTTGTGTCAAATGACATTTGATAAATTGACCAAAATTATTTTAACGACAAAATCAATTTGAAATGTGTTTTTCATCTGGTTTTTGAGAGAGAGAGAGAGAGAGAGAGAGAGAGATAGAGAGAGAGAGAGGGGGGTGGAAGAGGTGATTAACGAAGTGCGTCATCGCATACTCTCCGTAACAAGATGTCGGCTGGCGCAACGCACTGTTTTGTTTAAGCCATTAATCATCTTGCTGTCCAAGAGTGTACATTGGCGATGTTTTCGCACATCTAGTCTTTTGCAAGACATGAAGATGTAAACCGAAAAGGGTGAGCAAGACGCTCGTTGGAACCTGCATAATTTTGACTGTTTTGCTTGATTCATTGATTTATCCTAAGCCGCCATGAACTGTTAAAATGCACCCCTCCCCTTTGGCTAAGCCTTTAGAGTGCTCAAAGGTGTAACATTTGAGTAATGTCCAATCATCTCATACACCCGCAGTAGTACTTTCCTATTTATCACAGTTGTTAAATAATGGGGTGATGCTCAATCAGTTTTTCAGTTGAAAATAAAGCTTAACAAATTTTTAAAAAATGTACAGAGTCCACTATCCCAAAAACCCAGCAAACTTCCCGTTCAGCTATGTATATTTGAATATCCTTAGTTAATAGTTTAAATTTTCCTTCCAGAATCAACTTCAAAAAGAACGAGAAACAATACCAAGCCGACAAGTCGGAAGTGTTGAAATTTTTGCACGAAGAGGAGACCGGTGACTACCAGGAGCCAGGTAATGCAGACAACAAGCGTGAACATTATTTTGAATTAGCACAGATATTGTATGCGTTGAATGGCAACAGTAATCCATTTGTTGTCGATCACCTCTTTGAGTGAACTATTCAAAAATTTTAACTGTTTTCTGTTTCGTTCAATGTATTTGATTAATATCTAAAAATAGTCGTATAATTAATTTCTGCATGCTTTAATCGTATTCAAGAGTGTTGAATAGCAAAACAGGAAGAGTCTAGCCTTTTGACAGCGATTACGTATAGGTTCTAACATTACACAAAAATGTTGTTTATTTCTTGCAATTACTGAAAATATTTTACTATGTCATCGTATAGAGTGAATTCGTTGGCTTAAAGCCAACAATTTTTTAAAAACACTTCAATAAGACCTTGAAGTAATGAACTTGTAGACACATGTACACTTATAGTCTTCGGTAATATGCCAGTAGATTGATCAAGAGGGAAAGAGTAAAGTGAATGGCACCAAACATTGATAATACAATATGTTTTATCGGTTACTGCTAATGTTAACAATGAACTTGAGCATTGACATTATTAGATCTTCAACTATATCGAAAGCACACTTTCTTTGTATGAACGCCACCAAAGTATGACTCGAATCTAAACTATAAGTTCAGTTATAAGAGTATTTGTTTATGAGCAGATTTCCCATCCCCAAACAGATGATATGCATTTGCTAAATATGCGTCCGGATTGACAGCTAAGGTTCTTTAATTTAAGGGGAAATGAAAGTGAAACTGCATTATATGCTGAATTATTAATCCAAAAGACAGAAAATATTGCAAAACATAAGCAAGACTTCATATTTTAATTCAGTCCAAAACCATTTCGTTGGAGTAGAAGTACATATATTATTTATGTCTAGGATGTCAACGACTCGTGGTAGATAATCGTGACTTACGGTCTTAAACGAATTAATTGAATACGTCAGCTTTATTTAATTTAAGTATTTTAGTAGGCGATATAATTTGTTACTCAGACATTTCTTAGGAAGGTTGTTATGCTGCCCTGGAACCTTGATTGTGAGTATAACGGTCGCTTTGTTCACATTCGTTAGGTTCGTTCACGTTTGTTTAGGGAAGCAGGGGCGGTACGAATCGAAAGCATGATTTTTTTTAATTTCCAATCAGTAAATAATATATTTCAAATGATAAAATTCTATATATCTTTTGGGATTTTGCCAAATTTTCTTTTTTTTTTTTCTATGCCAATGTAGCATAGTAAGTTCGAGCCAGAAATTGTATCATTCCAGATATAATTCAAAGAAGAAATTTAAAAGATGACAATGAAATTCTGACTCTAACTAGTTAAATTTTGATATGAACTTAAGTTTGCGTAAGTCTACGGTACGTCTATCATACTTTCCCCTTAGTCATTTATTCTGAATTTCCTCTGAAATTCTCGCGATATCGCGCTCAGTATTCCGCTTAATTCGTCACATGATCTGAATATTTAAAGCAACGAGTTTTTTTTAGGAGAATCAACAACTTTAAACTCAGCACTTTGAAACATTACTTTATATAATATATAAGTATGCGTACAACTGCACACAAATTTGTTATAAATCTAAATGTCTACTCACTTTTCTTTGTGTGTTTTTTTTTTATTCTTTACCAATTTATGTGTGCACACAGCCCAATACAATCCACCACAATCACAACCACAAACAAACAACAACCACATACCAAGCCAAAACCAGTCAAGTGTCACTAGCCATGTGAGTGCCCCAATCAATCGTCCAAAGCCTCCAAGCACTGGCGGACTACCAGCTGGGCAGAACATTTGCACAGAATGTGAACGCCTCATTGTGTAAGTACAAGCAAACACCAGTGCTTGCACAGTATCCTTAATCTTCATCCTCACGTCCACTTAACACCTATTTAAGAAATCCCAACACATGAACACACTTATTTGTTATTTGTTTTGAATGCGTGTATGGTTACTCTGTGAGATTGTATTTTAATCCAGTAATTAACTCAAAAAAAAAAAAAAAAAAATAAAAAGGCAAAAAATAGAACACAAAAATTAATGTTTAACCAACAAATTTGAAGAACCCAAGAGTCCAGCGAACTTCTACTGGACCCACAGCCACGCCATAGGAGGCCAGCGCACATCTCGGCCAGTCACACCCTCATCGAAGCCACAAGACGAACGCATCGGAACTCCATTGCAGCAGAATACTCTGGCACCGGGTGCTGCCCACCGACCCAGTCTGCCCACACATCAGCCCCAGTCCAAGAGTGACGCCGACCAAAAACAAGCACCGGCCCCAACCTCAACAACTCCGACAGTGGATCCTAGGTTGATTATTATGCCCGTTTGTCCAGCGCTGCAATCGTCCGAGTACAAAGAGGAACTGGAAGCAGCGGCTGCAGCTGCAACCGTGGCAACTCCCGAACGTCCACCATCTACATTGACCCACTGTGCCATTTGTGGCGTAGGAATTGTGTAAGAATTAAAACTTATGAATACGTTTTTATTGTTGCTGCTGTTGCAGCGGAAGTGTATCCTTTTGTCGAATTTAAATTTTGAATGAATGGGAATCGCGTGAGTGTGGCTGTTCCATATCAATCCCTTCGCCTTGTTCATCCTGGTTTTCATTGATTTTCCATTTGCCGGATGCATGTACACATAGGAAAATAATTTTAACGATATTTATCTATTTTTGTGCAACAGTGGTGTGTTCGTTCGCATCAAGGATAAGAATCTTCATGTTGAGTGCTTCAAGTGCGCCACCTGTGGCAGTTCGCTCAAGAATCAAGGATACTACAATTTCAACAACAAGTTGTATTGTGATATACACGCTCGTCTGGCTGCTTTGCAGAATCCACCAACTGGAACTGAGGGGTACGCTCCGGTCCCAATCAAACCGTAAGTATTGACATGTTTTTTAATCAATTTTTTGTTGTTGAAAAGACGTCGATTTGTCGATTTAGTATGTTTCTTACCAATCACCACTTTCACCTTGTACTTGATTTTTTTATTTTCACACTATATTTATAAATTTATTGAGTCACGTTCCTCTGCGCGTAAGCATGTGCACACAAAGAACACGAATCCAATCGATGACTTCAATTAACGGTTTTAGTTGAAATCGTGTGCCATTGAATCCATGGCGTTTTTGTGTACTTCGCAAACTCTGAGATTTTATTCGTGGAACGGAACTCTTCCTTGAAATCTTGCAAGTGTTCTTAAATGGCTGCAATCTACACAAAATATAAGAGGGCAAGGGAATATTAACCATTTCCAAAAAAGAACATCAGATTTTATATTTATTTTTTAATCGCTTCCTGTTTTCATTGTTTTATCGGTGCTTTGACAAACGATGCTCCAGCGAGCTAGGATTGTTCGCCAATTCACCCTTAATCCCGCTTTTGAAGGCACAATCCAATTCAGAGACTCTGCCCAACCAACTATTTACTGTTTACCCACTCACAGTACCTCGAATCCCTTTCCGGTTTCCCCCGTGAAGTATTTCTTGATTTTTCAGACAGAAAACCATTTCTACTCAGTGAATACAATTTACCCAGTTTTGACACGTCATGGACATTTTGGTTAACAACCCAACTTTCATACCGCTCGCACGTCATTGGCAATGTTCCGACAGTAAAGTTGTCAAGTAAAACTTCTCAAATTTCATCGCGCGGAATCAGCATTTGAACCTACTCGTAGGAAGCACTTCAACCACGAGTGGTTGCTGCAGAAACTAGTCCCATCCCATGTCCATCTCGGATTGCAGCATCACCCAGTATATGTGTATATACATATGTATATAAAGAGTCTTCCATACAATATATATACATAACAAAACAACATTATATCGTTGTATTTCTGGCGTTCTGCCTCGACACGTCTCAAGATCAATCATGTCAAAGAATTGAGTCGCAAAATAAAATGACCCTTCGTTATATAAACGCCTCCCGCTTCAGTTAGATCTAATTTAAGTGCCTCTAGTCGCATTGCATACTTTTCCTCTCCGTTCGTTCCGTTCCTTGTGTCCCTTAAATTCAATTTCTATTTTCGTTGGGCCCAAATACTAAATACTTGCTCTCTTTTTACCAGTCTAATGTTTTTTTGTTTTAACTTTCGACAGCACCTAAATTGATTTTGATCTATTTTCTTCCATTTCTTTATCCGTTTAGAAATACCAAACTGAGTGCTTCGACCATTTCCGCTGCTTTAAATAACATCGGATACAATGGTAATGCATCCAATGGAACATCCACCCCCTCATACTCGGCACCGCCCAGCAACGTAAGTAGAACATCAAACACCACAGTTGTATATATGTATTTTTGTATTTTCAACACAGAGTGCCTTCTAACAAAATTGATTAAATGTCAGTGAGCATGTGTGAGAGGCTATTAAAAAATATAAATGGAACGTGCACTTTGCTACTTGTTAAATGCAGGTGTATAACAATGTCTTAAACTGGCATAGATATTTCCACACGTATGTTGCTTGACTGTGTGAGAACAATTTTAAGGATAAATAATTTTTAAGGTCATCGCTAAGAGTTTTTATTGAATTGCTTTATCGGAGACATGATTTCAGTGTGGTTACATTCGGTATGGCGCGTCGCGGCGTCCGCAATCTGTAATTAAATATGTGCTTAAAATGCCAATTATTCGAAACCTGATTTCCTGAGCCACCCGAGGTAACGCGGTAGCGTTTCTCTATTGAAATTAGCGTGCATTCATATGTACCTAATATCTATGTGCATCCTTTCTGATGAAAAAAAAAAACTTCGAAAATAAAACGAATCCAAACTAAAATAACCCAAAAATAAGATAAGATTAAAAGAAATTCAGCTGGCATGAAACTTCGGATTTAAATTTAGCACCGCTCTCCCTCGGTTTACCGTGCAATACTTGTGTAATGAGTCGTATTGCCTTTGCAGATGCGACTTTGCTTCCTTGTGCATATTAAAGGTGTGCATCTGTGCACAAATGCACATGTGAATTCACCAATACACCTTGTCACATTCAAGTGAGGTGCAAGTGAGAGAATATTTTTATTAACTCTTACAGCCCAGAATGAAAATGAGAAATATCCGCAGGTTTTTTAGTTCGACATTTCAACGCGTACGGATGGTGTCCGAATAATCGGGCACTAAATTACATTTTTATTGTTTTGAACGAACAAAAGATTTTTTTTGATTTCAAGTGCTGCTTGTAGTAACGAACCTAAGTGATAACAAAATATAATAATAGAAATTTTGAATACACAAAGTCAGTTACATAATCATTCGAATGAATCACAAAAAATTTTCAATGTGTTGTTGCAACTACGAATTACGTTGATTTCATTATGGACAACCCCCATGCGATGCATGGGTTTCGACTCGTGTGCACATTCAAGTTTTGTGGTTCCCCATTTGTGACCTTGACCTAATACGAACTTACGTAGATCATATGAAAATCATTGCTCAATTCACTAATTTGCTTACAATTAAGTAGAAAAATTAAATTGTCTTCATTCTGTAAGAGCTTCCTTACTTACTGCGTGTTTATAAAATCTCTGATTGGAATTCATTCAAATACATCAGTAATTCAATTCGTGATAATTAAAACAAGGTTTCACATTAGGTGTTCAACGAGACAGTAGAGAAATGTAAAAAATGCTCATTTCTGTTAATAACAAGTATTTTTAAATGTCTACAGCAGTCTTAGTAATAGATAATGCTGATGAAGATGTAGATTAAACGAAATTATCGAAATTAATTCATTCAGCCGTATAATGCAAAGTATAGAGGTTTATATGCTTGGAAGAAGCATAACAGCTGTGTTTATGGTAGATACTTTCTGAATTTTAATTGGCCCAGAAGTTGTTGATGATTCATTCACAGTTGTTAGTCCTTTGTGAAAAAAAAATATATATTTTTTGTATGAAATTCATCTAGGAAAAACTATAAATATAAAAAATTCATCTCTGCATTTTAACACCGGAATCATGTCTTGACGTACCAGCACTGTAGCAAAAATACTTTTATATAAAATTAGAAGAACGCGAACATACACAATCTTAACCCTATTTTGTATATTTTGTTTATTTTTATGATCTGTTTTTACAACTAACCCCGTGTGCCGCATTTGCTTATTAAAAACTAAAACAAAAATACAGCCCGAAACCACAAGCGTCCCAGATCTTCCATTACCACCACCACCTTCACCAACACAACTGCAGCAATTCCAAATTCAAGACGGGTATTGTAATGGCAATAACAACACCAACAACATTGCCATAAGTAATCATTCGCGCACAAACAGTAGCCTTTCAACAGCATCATCGTCATCCTTGTCACTGTCCCCATACTCGTCGACAAATGGAATCAACAATAACAGTTGCAGTCCGGTCAACAACATTGAAAATACTTTAAACAATCACAATGGATACAGTAACAGTAACAACAATAACAATTCATTGTCCACATTGTCATTAGATCGTTTTGCATCATCGACTTCATCGTCACCAGGACATTCGAGACAACAGTCAACATCGTCATCAATTGGAAGTGGTAACGCTATAGACTTTCAGTTTCCGCCACCTCCACCACCACCATTACCACAATACAATTCGATACAACAACACCATCAACAACATCAGCATCTACAGCAAAACTCAATGACAATTAATCAAAGTGGCAAGCAGAACGAAAACGATATGAACTCGAACAATCGATACGTCACGTCGATGGCTTCCAGCAACACGACCAACGGTAGCGGCGCACAAACAAATGTATATAATAAATTTTTAAAGGAATATTCAAATAAAATATTAAACAATAACTCAAACAACAACTACAACAACAACACCACTGAACACTGTAAAACAACATCCACGGATGGGATTAATATATTATCCTTCCCTCAGGGTGTTAGCAGTGCTACGGGGCAGGGATCAGATATTGCAAACGGAAGGGCTGATGATTCAATTTGTGGCAGTATTAATCCACCAAATGGGCAGGGCCAGGGTCATGGAAACGAACAGTTCCAATATGTAACGTTGCATGGTAATGTAATAAGAAGCGTTATACCACCTGGTAAGGGCGCCCCGGTCAATTACAAGGTATGTACCATCTGCGAGCTTGCAATTATTGCATTCTGTTTTAATTTCTCTCTCTCCCCGCACACACATTTGTGTTTACTCTGTTAAATGTTGTGTGTGCTGCATATATGACTACTTACACACTAAAGTCGATTAATTATGGTTTAAAGTGTAGATAGTCCATTAACATAACATCGTTTCTTTAACGCTTATTAGGTGAGCCAGGGTTATGCTCGTCCTTATGGTGCACCAGCTCCAGCTCCAGCAGCTGCTCCGAAATCACCAACATCATATCCACCACCAACTCAACAATCGAACTGGGGACAACAAAGGCCAGTCCAACAGCAACAGCAGCAGCAGCAACCAATGAATCCGTATGCTACTTTGCCAAGGAGCAATCCTGCTCCCCAAGGTATGTACCAAACAAGCACAGCGCCGTTGTAGTGTCGATATTGAATTGAAATTGGATTAAAATTGGGTTTTGTGCTAAATTAGGAGCAAAAATTTTCAAAAGTGAACGAAGTGCTTACACTTTTAATTTGGATACACTTTTTCCCGCTTCTGCTTTAGATAAGTCTTATTTGGTTGCAAAATGCTTTCTCTTTCCTTCCGTCGCTGTTCTGATTCTCTTGAAGAAAAGGTATGCGTGTGATTTCATTTGTGTTTAAACATGCCACGTCTAAAAAGTCTTGCTATAATTACAAAATTAGGTTAGTTAAGGAATACCAAAATAAAAGCAATTACGCACCATTCGTGTCAAGAGAAATCTGAACAAGGAAAGCAAGTAAAAGATTAAAAATTAACAATTAAGCAGAGATGCAGCATTTCATTCACTTTTCCGCAGTGGAACAATAATTAAAAGAAAAACATTTGGCAAAAAACGCAGCTAGCAAAAAACACACTTTCAATGTAAAAAAAAACACAAAACAATTGTCCTTACCCTATTCAACAAGGACACACCCACACTAACACCAATATATTTATATATATATATAAAAAGAACCAAATAACCACACAAACCTGTAATGTATATTGTATATAGGCCGTCCTCACTCTATATATGCGACACAATACAGAAAGCCCACGGGACCTAAAAATAATTTCTACCGAGGTATGCTATATACAGAAACCAAAAGAAGTCTGTAACCGAAAACAAAAATTAAAAAAAGCTAGAAAAGCTTGAATTAATTGCTTGCTTTTGAGTTGAGCAATACCACAAAAAAACGACGATACATCCTTGCTGATGTCCTAGTCTGGTATAAACAAAGCATTCATTCGATTTGCTTCGCTCGCAATATTGTCCTCCTCCCGAGTGCAATTATTAACTTTTATTCCATTTTTTTTTCCAATACAGTCTTCACGTTCCCATCCTTTAGAGTACCTATTGCAACAGTAGTGACAGTGGCATAAATTATCACAAATACATTGATTGCATTAGATTATTCATTAAATCATGTAATGTATCGAAATGATGAGATTCATTAGAGCATACGAATCAACCAAAAAAAAACTCACAATAAAATAGGGAAAAAGAGAAAACATTTCAATTACCACCCTTCCACCAAATACCACCCAGGATAACTCGCGGGGCTTTCTCAGTTTCGTTGACTTTTTGGTATGGAGATCGAGAGTGCATTCATCAGCATTGTTGATTTATTAAATTACGAGAAAAAAAAAAAACAGTACAATATTCCAATCGTTGCAACCTACGAGGAGAGGTAAAGGTATTTTTTGTTGTTTTTTTCATTCCTGTCCATTTTCCCCCGACCGTGGTGCAGTTTATTGGCTTAACAATTAACAGAATTAAAGTGGATAAGAGATATGTGTACATTTCCGTGAACAAATTGATAAAATAAAAATGAATTATAACCGACTTCACTCCCTCAATCATTCACTGAAGTTTTTTTTTTGTCCGTATTCCGCTCACCCAATCCACAGTGTTGGCCAGTGTTTGTTATTAAACTTAAAACAGCAATTGATGCGGCAAATGAGAAACTGGCTATTATTACGTTATTTTTTTTTTTGCATTGTTGTGTACTCTGTCGTATTTCATTTCACATTTTGTATTTTTTTAACTGTTAACGTCGTTGTGAAGAGAACAGCATTGAACACCATCTGTAGGTTCACGTTAAAGCCTCATTAATATTCTCATCAGGCTTGAGTGAAAACAAAAACAAAGGTTATAAGCATGTGGTGGCAGTAACGAAAATATTTCTACTGTTGGTTGGCGGATAGTAATATTTTTAACAGGATTAATTAGTTGATTAATATACGGCGCCGGTGTGGTATTGCACTCGAGATAATGTGGCGCATACGTAATATCTATGGTATCGCTTCATTTGTGCAGAAATTGATGGGATGTATACACAATGATCAGAGCTTTGTTGGGGCCGCATAAACACGTTATTATATCTGCATAATAGGATTATGAGAGGTAATTGTATACACTTGTGTGCTAGTATAGCCCAAAATACAGGTTAATACATTCATTTATATTAATTATTTAAATCAGGAGTTGTTTCCCTTTACAAACTGCAGTTAAATTGTTGTCTACTATTCGAACTCTCCTTCAAGTGTCATATCGGTTTGGTTATTCTTGATCTGTTGATAATACTAAGACGCCCTAGTGTTCATTTACATTAAAATAAAATCCGAAAATGGTCAGCAAATGGAGTCGTTTCGTAAATTATGATTTATCTACAACGCGATATCATCACCACACGTGTCCTTGTTTTGCCTTTAAAGTATCTCGTATATCAAAAATAACAAAGCAAGGGTCAGTGCCCACAGTTAGACTAGAGACCAGACATTCACATCAAGATAAGTGATAAAAATTCAATCATGCAATATATCAATAAAATATTGAAATACACGACGAAAATAATAACCACGCCGCAATCAGGATATCAAATTTACTGTCATTCACATGTCATCCCCTAGAATGCGGCAAATATTTGAATTGTCGTTTTTTCTTCTTTTCATTGATTATACCCTGGTCACGTCGTAAATGTAGGCCATTCCATAACTCTGACAAAGTGGTACGGGTATACGCTTTGGACTCATTTATGGGATAGCTCAAATATCGGAAATGCGGACACTTTGTGAAGTAGTTTCCTGAATAGGACGTTTTTTTTTTTCAATTTTAATAAATTGAATTGAAAACAAAATAGGGCGGCTCTTGGGCTTCCTTTGCGCCATCATTGATACAAACAGTTTGAGCGAAAAGCAAACAAATTAAATCACCTTTGTGGAATTGGGTCAATAGAGTGATGAGAGCCCAGAATTGGGTGAAACATGACTGCGAGTAATACCCCAGCAATGGGTCTTTATCCAGTATATCAGAATAATCTGAACCTCGGCCCACGGTTGTCATGTGGACATAATCAAAATAGATGGGGGACTGTATGGTGAGCTAATTTGTATCCAGTGGCAATGTTTCATTATTATTATTTCCCCCGTACTGGACTCACTCTCGAGGGAAACGAGGTACTATTTCTTATGTGTCAGGCCGTCAGACCAATTATCATGAGAGTGAAGTGGGGGAGTTTCACATTTTTATTCAGAATGCACAGTATTTGGACTAATTTTCGTTAGCAATTTCGCGTAATGTCGTTTGCATAAGATGATCTGTTTTAATTTGAATAATCATCAACAAACTGGCATAATTGACTTGGGTAGATAAGATTAAGGCGTTTGTCAATGGCGAGCCCGACCTGTGTAGTGGGATCAGTTTTTCTAACTCACTTTAATCTTTGCTCCGAATTAGTAAAGGCAAATATAGGATCCATTTCATTTCTACATAAACAAACATTACCTTCAATTTAAATTAAATTTGTACATATCTAACAATTTAAAACAATTTTTAACGTACGTGACCCTTTAAAATTAATTCCATTTTGTTTCCACTTAATCGCCAGGATACCAATATTACTAAATACGGGAGGTTTGAACGAAACGTTCACCAAAGGATTCTTTAAGGCACAAAGTACATATATCATAAAACTGCATATCCATATATTTTCGTGTAATTTGTGTATTGATGTAAGAAACGTATTTTACATTGACAAATGTATAATTTGTTCTTATTGATCCTTAAATAAATAAAAACAACTAAAGTTTGCATTCAAAATCTCAAATATGTTTTAAAAAAAATCATAATTCAGGTATGTTATTTAATAAATAACTTAGACTCTAATCCAACTAAAATGACTCATCCTGTTGGCGTTAGTTTTTTGTCTTAAACCTCTATTAAGTACTAAATTCGCATCTCTAGTTTGAAATGCGTTTAACTCGAAACTGAATGTGAAACTGTTTGTGAACATCTCTGCAGTAGACATGTTGTAACTGGAGTGCTTTTGATGTTGTGGAAACTACTTTCATATTAATCTCTTTTCAACTTCAGGTATTCTTGCTGTAGACTAATTTTTTCTTAAATTTCATAAAATAAGGCTGCGGAAGTTCCAGAATTGGAGAGAAAATATTTCTCTTTTACTATTAATCCAGTCAAGAATGTAATCAGGAATTTAAATAAGAAATCCATTTTCTTACAGTCTATCGTTTCCTGCTCCTGTATGTATGTAGGTTGTTTCTCGCGGAAAGATAAAAGTAAGGACAATTTTACGGTCTACCTCCTAACATTGGCTGTGTAGTCGTAAACAATGTACTTAGGTCTTGATAAATAAATAAATGAAAGTGTGCTGATAGAACTCTTTCATCATTCTGAAACAATTCGATAGAGCTGTGAACGAAAATACGTTCCATCCTTGCGTTGGAGATAAGAAAGGATTGCAGCTTTTCAGTTTACTAAACAGTTCAGCGGAGCATCCACGCGAAACGACACGAAAAACAAAAGCCAAAAGAGAAAAAAATGCATGCATACATATATACAATTTCCCTTCCTTCAGGGGGCGGAATATGTTCAGTGAATGCAGAGAATAGGTAAATTCGTGTGCATGGCTCCGTGTACATATTTGTACTTTATGGGTTCAATTGCTTATGTCGTGAAGTAGAAGAAATTTAATGGAGAGTATGGATAAGTTGATTTAGGTCCTTGCCATGGGGATATTGCTTTGAGTTTAAACAAAAGATATGTTGGTTCGAAGGCATGGCTATAGCTTATTCGTGAGATGAAAGGATATTGAATATGAGGTGATTGGAATTGTCTTCAAATAGGTCACACTACATTAGGCAATCGAATTGAATGATTGAGTTGGATAAATTTTTCTATTTCGATTTTGCTGTTTACGGTGCTTTCCGTGTTGTTATTGTTTAAGTTTCTAATGCTTATTTTACGATTTACACATTATGTTAAACAAGTTCGGTTGAATGGTTGTACAGTACCTCTCATAGATGCAATCGATTTTAAGGCATGTGTCATTCAAACTACGCAATCTGATTTATTTTTGTAATAATTTTTCGAGAATTATAGGAGGTTTGGACAAGACATACGATTGCGTTCATAATGCTGGGATCATATTGACTGGTCGTTAGTAAATCAATGCACCGTAAGTTGTAGTAGTTTCCCTTTTTTAACTGATATATTCCACGCCAATGTCCTTTGAGGCCAAAAACTCTCTTCTCTGTACGAATGAAATTGCTGTTCCGAATGTCCTTACTGCATCGACCGAAACGAGTAATAATCAGAAGGGCCAATTTTAGGGAATACACCAGTTGGGGAAGAACTCCAGGATAACTTCTAGGCTAATTCCACATGTTAGATGAATTGTAGGATTATAATTCTCGGCATACTATGTTATGGCATACTATACTTATGTTATCTTTTCTCCCTTGGCAACGCACAAATTTCAAAATGACCTGTTTGCAAGTTTCCCATAAGTTTAAAGTTGTGTAAAAATAACCAAAATGTGTTACCTTCTTCGTTTGAAACTAAACAAAATTGGAATGAATGCACTCACGTTTCCTCTAACAGCTCACGGCTCTTTGCCGGCTCTAAAAAATGATTTGTCTAGCTTATAAGAATCTCACAAAAGCCAAATATTCCCTTTTACGTTCCTAATACTGTCCATTCTGACCCTGGTAAGGAAGATCCGAACAAGGTTTATGATTTCTTTTCTCTCACTCTCTATTGGAAAGTCAAATGTCCCCATCGCCAAGAAAAGTTTGCGCTGTTACACTGTTGCGATAAAGAAAAACTGCTTTTTGGTGTGCCTCAACACGAATAAAACCAACTTAAGGGTCCGGGCCACATAATCAATAAACCATATAATCTCTCTGCATGCCTAAGAATCACAACAATCAACGGCTAGTTTTAAGTAAACACGAATCATATGGATCATCCCACTCATGTCTCACTCGCCCAACTGCAACTGCTGCCACCTAGCGTGCATCTATTTATGCCTGAATGGCTTAACACACAATGACCTACTTTTTGCTTAGCTTAGCTTTGAGCACCTTTGTAAATATGGCTTCGCTAACTTTATGAATTTATTTTTTCTCTTTTTTGATTTTTGAATGAAAACTGAAAATTTGGAAAAAAATTAATAATATGAAAAAAAAAAATAAAAACATTTTCGAAACGCATACTAATATGATCCATCTGGAATTTTCTCATTTTGGATTCTTCGAAAACATATACTCATGCAAATCACAAATCATACGCCATTCTTCTCATAAAACCACACCTGCCCTTCCTCATCTGCGAATTTGTTGTTGTCTGAAACGTCTTCGTGTATCAATCCTTTTGGTGTGCATATTACTCTTGTAAAAATCCTTCCGAACTATCCTCGTCCTCTGGGATCAGAAATCGAGCAGCAACGGTACTTTGAATACGAAAACCAGCGCACAGAAGAGCATCGTGCGGCGTCATATTTCGAGGAAGACCATGAGATTTGCGAAGCTAATCGCGATCTGCGAACTTCGTTCAATTGGCCACCGCCAAAGGATGACTCACATGATCAACCCACTGCTGCCCCCCTGTACATAGCTCCTCCTGAGACCCAGCACGTAGTGCCGAAGCTTCTGCAGCGTAAGCATGTTGTGCCTGAGGAGGATGAAGAGGAGGAAAACAAGGAGCAGGAAGAGCAGCAACAAATGCATTGGCAGAGCAGGTCCGCACCACAGTTGACTGGGATGACGGGAATGCATGTACCTGAAATAGGGTCAAGCTCTGATAGTTACACGTCTACTTGCACAACCACAACAACGACGTCTGAGGAGTACCAGAGAATGTACGCAGCTCAGGCGCAGGCCTATCAAATGCAAGGCTACGAGCAATCTGGTTCTGAAATGGACTACCACATGGACATGGAGGTGGCTGCCATGCAGCAGCAAGGGGATCAGTGCTATCTCAGCTCATCAGAGTACATATCCGGACGACGAAGTGCGCAGGAGTGCGTTGAATCTTTGGCTGGTACTTTGGACACCTATCGCCTCGTGGATTTGGTACGAGAAGTGACCCCAAGTCCAGTCCACCCACCCCCAAAGGGGCCACGTCACGTGGAGTTTGCAGATGAACCTGAATTTGAGCGAATTCCGCGAGAACGGGAGCCACCGAAGAAAGAGTCTCCTCCCAAGAAGGAGGAACCTCGAAAAAGAGAAGAGCCTCCGAAAAGAGAGGACCCCCCTAGAAGTGATGATCCGCCAAAAAGATCGCAACAACCACAACACCAAGAAACTGTAGAAGAGCCTGAGATAGTTAAGGAAATATATCAAGTGTGCGGTGGTTCCAGGAACGAGGAACTAGTTGTGGAGGACCGCACTCAAATTCTTCAGAATCAACGAATCTTTCAGCCGACTCCTGAAATAAAAATCGAGATACCTCCGGTTAAACCTATTCCACCTACAAACATACCCAATCCGGTTCCGAAAGAGTGGATAAGCCCCATGGTTCGTGCCTTGACCACGGCACCTGATACCCCTGTTCACATGGTAGAGTGTCCCTGTCCGAAGCCATGTGACTCCGTCTGCCAATGCAATCCAGACACATGCAGAAAGGAAAAGGCGGCGGCGGAGACCAAGAAGCCGGAGACAGAGCCGAAACGCGAGCCCGAGCCGAAGCCTGAACCTGAGCCAGAGGTTTTACGTGAGTCACCACCCAAAGGGTCTTTCATAACATCTGTTATGACAACCGCACCGGATTATACTCTGCAATTTCCTCCGAACCCCAGCGATCCGATTACTCTTCCCGAGGAAACCGAACCCTACCTGCCTCCTCCGATCGACATGAAACCATATGAACGTGAGGACTACCGTCCGAAGTCACCGTTCCTAAAGGCCTTAATCACTGCTCCCGACACGCCCTACAATCCGTTTGGTCATGAAGTTTGCTCTCAACTGCTAGACTTGCCGACCCCTACGGAGAAACTTACCATGGTTGATGCTTTAATTACGGCTCCCGATCGCCCCTACACTCCTCTCAACCCTGAGAAAGCGACGCAATTGATCGAGGAGCAGAAAAAGGCGGAACAGAAAAAACCCTATCAATTCCAAATCCTCACGGACGATGAAATTTGCGATACGCGTATGTCTTCCTCTCAATCAGTGGCTGAATCAAAAGTTGAGCAGCGTAGAACATCTACATCGGCATTCGCTAACATGACTAACCAAACTTCCGTTCAACCCTTCCAACCGTCTCGAGAGCCTCTCCCCCCTACTACCCCAAGACATTCTGTTGTCTCCGTTCAACATGATTCCGCTGACCGTGCAGAGTATGAAACACAACGCCGTGCATCGCAGCGGAACACCAATATGTCTCAAGTGTCATCCTCATGTTGTTCCTCTTCCAAATCCTTCCAGCAATACCAACAGCAACAAACCAAAACAACATCTCTTTCAACTACCTCCGCCACCCGTACCCAGGCCGAATGTCTTTTGGACGCTCACGAAATCGATGAGATGTTCGGAGATCATAAGGTCTCCTTCCCACCACCATCCCCACTTAGCCATTTAAAGCCACGCCTCACACAATCCGGTCTACACAAACCCGACACTATACCACAATATCAGAGAAACTGGACAGTCTTGCCAACACAGAGACCTGTTCGTACCCCGGAACCGCCTGAGCTTAGAGAGAATGTACCGCTTGCTTTCGTAGATACGCCGCCATCGCCACAACCTGTCGCTACAGCAGGTGTGACTTGCTCAAATGCTCAACAACAGCAAAGGCATCAGGCGCAGTCCATTAATACACAGCACACCAGCATCTCAACAGCAACATCTTCTACTGCTGCTAGTTCTAGCGCAACTGCCTCCAGGACTATGACAAGAGTCAGCGAGCAGAAACAGCAGCAACAGCAATATCAGCAATCCAAAGATCAACTCAAACCTATTCCCACAGTTCCAATCATAGTTGAAGATCGCTCCGGTCCAGTAACTATGGCTTTCCAATCACTAGATGAACATCAGCAGCGCGACGAGTCGTATCCACCCTCAAGGCCTTACACTCCGTCCCTGATCAACAAGCCAGCGCCGGTCATCCCGTTCTATCAGACTCCGGATAAGCTCTGCTTTGAAGAGTGTCCAGCCACTACGGGACACCCATTCGATCGCCGCTCCGTATCTCCATGCCCCGATAGAGCAAAGTCCCCAGCGCCCGGTCCCCCACCAAACCCTCTGAGCGCCATCCGCGCTCCAAGGCTCAAGGATTCTGATTTGCCAGTGGCAACACCGAGGAACATCCAGGTAGGCTCCATCACAACCGGCCAATCGTACTTGGGTGCCCAACAGATGCAGCAGCAGCAACTGCAACAGCAACAGCAACAAGGCCAAATGCTATCCCACTATCAGACCGTCAGCCAGACCGGTTCGCAGAGCTTTGTGGACAAGCCCGAGGTTGTACAGCAACACCAAATCGGTGACCGAACTATTGAAAAACGCGAAAAGGAATCCCGTCTGGCAGAGGAAAAAAAGTCCCAACTTGAAAGCAAAACTACATCGCAGATAGGAAACACTCAGATTGAACGTCGACGCAAGGTTGTTGAGGAGTACGAACACACTCAAAGCGCCAAGACAATTGAAATTCGTACAGGAAGCAGCAGCACTAGCACCAGTGCCGCCACTGCCAGCAGTGCAGGACGCAGCTCCTACGGTAAGACCGGTTTTGTCGCCAATCAAGCTCGACGGCTGTCCGGCCTCGAACAGGAAATCACTAATCTGACCAGTCAGTCTCAAGCAATCAGTGCACGCGCTGCTGCACTCACTGAACGCACATTTCCACAGCTCCATTCCCCGGAGCCCG
Organism: Eristalis tenax; assembly: GCA_905231855.2. Classification (NCBI taxonomy): domain Eukaryota; kingdom Metazoa; phylum Arthropoda; class Insecta; order Diptera; family Syrphidae; genus Eristalis; species Eristalis tenax. The sequence continues at coordinate 1,014,660 of HG993127.1, forward strand.
TCGCTAAGTTCCCCATTAAGCCTGTTCTTCCTTCAAACGATGAACCTCAGCCGGCGAAGTATATCGTTTCTCCGTCCGCTGCTGGGAAGGTGGCTAGTTCGCCGCCAGCATTCAAACAGCAACATTCTTCTACTAATGCACAATCATCGGTTTCCCAAATACAACAACAACAACAACAACAAAAACACCAACAACAGCAACAACAATCATATAGCGCGCAATCATCATCGTCATTAGTTGCAGCAGCCAGCTCAGGCTGCTCCTTAACAAACGCTTCCGCTACCACTTCTTTAACTAACCAACAACAGAGCCGTGCCAGCGCTATCCCGGTACCGGCCTACAAGCCACCACCAATGCCAACTACCACTCCTTCCAGTAGCGGTCGCTGCCCAATGACTGGCAAGGTATGTGCCGGTGCCGGCGGTGGTACTGGAGGCGGTGTGTGTCGTGCACCATGTTCTCAAATGCAATCGCAGCCAAGTAGCAATAATAACACATATAAGCCGACCGCTTCCACAGGTCCGGCTGGTTTTAAGCCACCGCAAGCACAAGCTCCGCAAGCCTCCTTGCAGCAGCAGCAACAACAATCCCAGCAGCAGCAGCAGCAACAATACCAATTGGGTACTACTAACATATCCTCTTCGGTAACAAATGTTAGTGATATGCAAACCTCTACTTCTGCTCCCATTTCGGCCGGTTCAGGTCCAAGCAATGTAAGCAAGGGCGGAGTATTCGGAGCAACCTCAGCACCGAAACGTGGACGCGGTATCATTAACAAGGCGGTTGGTCCTGGTGTTCGTGTGCCATTGTGCAGCAGCTGCAACATGCAGATCAGGTGATGGATAATTGTTTGGTTTTGTTTTTTTTCGTTTTGTTTTGTTTGATCGGGCTTGAACTTTTTTTGTATGTTGGTTTGGAATCGAGATTTTATCCCGAAGATGACCGCAATGGCGTCACTCCTCAAGCGTTGTTACTAACATGCCTCAAATGAACTCAGCTTTGACCTAAACAAGCACTGTTAGCAACTAGCTCAGAGTTCTGTTGGCAAAGGCTGAATGATTGTGAACCCGCCTATGTCCGACTTTATCAACCTTTAATCGGACATTTTTGGCAGCAAGCTCTCCATCTTCCCTCATTGCTAGCCATTTAGCCTAAACATTCCTTTTGGTTGTTTGCATGTTTGATGCGTTGTGTGACTTGTTTTTTATTTGTGTTTTCTTTTTGTGTGCGCTTTTCAGAGCCAAATACTAACAACGCCTACAAACCCACTGTCCCCACGACATCGTCCACGCTGCCTCGCATGAAGCCATCGGTTGCTAAGCCCAAGCCGGATGCAAGTCAAACATCCGAAGCCACGCAAATGCTGACTGATTCGATAGGCAAAGTAAATATCAACATGAACAATTTCATGGCGGAAGCCGGCAAAATTATCTCTAACATGCTGGAAGCCAGGCTGGCCAATGGCTCCAAGAACAACAGCAATACGGATCTCACAACTATCTCTGGTGTAAGCAACAGCAATGGTCAAACAAGAAGTCCCATGGTTATGAGGAAACGCTTTGAACTAGACGATTTCAAGAATGTGGATCCGGCTGCTCCGGCGGATCTGAAGCCAACTCAGGTGGTTATGCAAGCAGAGCAAAAATTCCACCCGCCCCTGCAACAGAAGCCCGTACTTCCAGTTGTTACAGGAGACGTACTGACTCAGCAGAACCATCACATGAAGAATTTGATCGAAATCTGTGATGCCAAGCGAGTGCTCAATCCTGTTCTAAACGGCAATAAGCCGGCGGTAGCAGCGCCAGTTAAACCGACAATAGTGACTTCGATTGCTGTTCCCATTCCACCGCCACAGCCGCCAGTTCAGCAGAAGGCACAACCACAGGCACCAGCTCAGGTGCCACCCACCGAACTGGCACCTCTAGAGACCGTGATCTTCCGCAACAAGAACAGGAGTGCTAACAAAAGTGGTGAGCTCTCGACTCACGCAACTGATCGCCGTTCGTACATAGAGAGGGATGCCCAGCCTGAAAATGTCCCCGTTTTTGAGATCTCAGTCAAGCCCATGGGCACAAGCAACACTGACGGCGAAGCAGGAATTGATGAGACCAAGGCGGTAGTCAGTCAGTTACTTAAGGACGGTAAGCGACCGATTTGTTGTCAGTGTGATAAGGAGATCAGCAGGTAAGTGCGTGTCCGATTTTGCTCATTTTGTTAGCTTTCGCATAAATGTGTTTTTGAAAAATTGAACGCACCTTCTTCTTAGCGATTCTTGACTGATTTCAAATTTTTTGTATGTCTAGGGGACCATTCATTACAGCGTTAGGTCGCATCTGGTGCCCAGATCACTTCATGTGCGTAAACGCCAATTGCCGTCGCCCATTGCAGGACATTGGATTCGTCGAAGAAAAGGGAGATTTGTACTGCGAGTACTGTTTCGAGAAGTACTTGGCTCCGACTTGCAGCAAATGCTCCGGCAAAATCAAGGTAAGGAATTCTTTAAGAGGACACCTTCGTTTGAATAACAATCATGATTTTAATAGGGCGATTGCTTGAATGCTATTGGAAGGCACTTCCATCCAGAGTGCTTCACTTGTGGCCATTGCGGAAAACTGTTTGGCAACACTCCATTCTTCTTGGAGGAAGGCATGGCATATTGTGAAGCTGATTGGAACGAGCTCTTCACCACTAAATGCTTTGCTTGCGGATTCCCCGTTGAGGCCGGCGACAGATGGGTAGAAGCTCTGAATCACAATTATCACAGTCAATGCTTCAACTGTACTGTAAGTTCATTCAAGTAATGTGTGCAAATTGCATGTCTCAATGTATCTTTCCTCTGTGCACAGTACTGCAAGAAGAACCTTGAAGGGCAGAGTTTCTACAACAAGGGAGGCCGTCCATTCTGTAAGAACCACGCGCGTTAAGAGGTCTTGCCAATATTTTGTGTGTATACCACTTCAGGGAATGTGCATATTTAAAAGGAAAATAAAAACAACACATGAAAATTAAACATTTTACTTATTGCTTAGCTTAATATTTTATTCGTTCGTATTTAAAAATTTTATGTTTCTTATGATAAACACAGAAAAGTGAAAATTTAGTCGATGGAGAGAGAAAGGGAGGATATAATATTATATACACGTACATATATATTTTTGTAAACATTAAAACACAAAAAAAAAAAATATTGTAAACGCTGAGTACTGAATTGAAAATGTAACTGAGTTGATATTCTTGCCGATGGCTGCAGTGTAGACTGCTATGATCGGATTAATTCAACTCCTGGTGCTATACAATAAATTTAATTACGAGTACATAGCGAGAGCCCCCTAAAACTATGTAATTATACTCGTTGTACTCAACCGTTGAGATTTCTGTTAAATTTTTAATTGATCGAGAATTTATTGTTTTAACCGCTTATGTTTAAAAAACACACGATTTCAATTTATTTAATGAATAAAACCGAATAATTATGTATGCTTCTGAGTTTCTAAACTTTATGATATAAGAGAGGCGAACGAACAGAGCAGAGTTGTAGCTGTAGTTTGCAGATCATTACAATATTGTGAACGCTCTGCATGCGATTAAAATTATAGTTTGTAATATAATATGCATTGAACGAAAAATTGTTAGATTGAAATTGAGAAATAAAGGAATTGGAATTTTGTTCGCCTACGAATTGACTTTGAATTATATTTACTTTTTCACGGCCAATTAGGAATTGTTCCAACCAGAAATCGACGATTATAGAGGAATGCTGACGGATTTTTAAGAGTTAACTATTAATGAACATATCTCTGGAGTTCCTTCACATTGTTCACATCGTTTTGCAACCATGTCATGTAATTAGGGTATGTAGTCCGAAAGGCAAAAATCCGTCGACTGCACTGGCTCGGCCACATTCCAGGCCGCAGGGCGCAGAGAACAATACTGGATCTCAAGTTCAAAGATCAAGTAATCGCAGCTGCAAGGGAGCTTGGTGGCGATTTCTCAGGGTTATTCGGGGAACCATAGCAATAATTAAACAATTGAACCAGCGTAGAAATGTTGTCCTAACGATACCATACGAACACCGCTGTTGCTGTTGCAGAACTCATTGCCCAGAATTGACTGAATAATATTGTTAACGCGTCAAGCAATACTAAATACGAATGACACTTAACAATAAGGCCATTTACGAAAATTTTTTGAAAATAAACAAGCCTAAACTAATCGTTGTAGTTTGACCAAATATTTGGTATCAGTGACACATTATAGTTAATGTCCACAAAACGACGTTTATAATGGATATATGGTCTACGATAAATAGCTACCAAGCATCCTGCGAAAAGTCTTCAAATGTTCGACAGTTGTCGTTTTAGAGCAATTTAATTTTATTGTCGTTTAAGTGCGGTTACTTAATAGCGTAAGCTATTTAAATTTTACTTAATTTCTATTGCTAAACACAGCATAGGTTTTTCGATGAAAGTTCAGATTAAAATATTTCAGATAAAATTCAGTTTAATCCAGCTTTCTCACATGGTCACATTTACGTAGTTTTTGATCTAGTAAATCATTTTAAAGTGCTAATCAATTAGTGAACAAATATTTAATGTTCCACCCCCTTTATTTTTATGTAATAAATAATATATATATAATATATTTATATATATATATATATATTATATATATATTGTATATAGAACTTGCCACAGAAACGGTTTTCTCTAGTTACGAACCATCTCATCGCATCCCTCCGTTGGTCGTGGAAAAGAACATCGGACACGAATAGTGAACGCAAATAATGAAAGTATCTTCCTTTGCATGAAAGAGACTCCATCGAAGTTGACAGTCCGTATGAAAAATGTCCACATGGGGCAAATGACCCGCGCCATCTTTCTAGGCAAATGATATATTAATTCATTTTTCTATGAAGATATAACAATGAAACTTATGTAAACTTAAATTTAAACTATTTTGATAAATGTTACAAAAGGACACGATATAGAAATAATAGTTTTAAAATTATAAAACGCTAAACGCTAATATAAAACTTCAAAATGGGTCAAATGACCTCCATCCGTAAGCTAGTTGTATTATAGTTCACGTGCTATTATGGTGGTTCACAAATACACAATCAATTATTGATAGTGCCATTCACAACCAATTTCCAGCAAATATAACCAAAAAGTTAAACGTCTTCGTGTTCAAAAAGATGGGGATTGAATTCTCGAGTTTTAACAATATGGACACTACTAAGTCCTTATTAACGGTACATTTGCAAACTGTCAATTTGAGTTCGCAATACACAAGAGGGAAAACACGATCCACAAATTCAACCAAAAAATTCACGATGAAGTGTCTGTTTGTGCAAATTCATGGCTTTCTGCGAATGAGACAACTTCATATAAATGAAGTGTCAGAGTTTACGAAGTTCGCAATTCATAGTGAGCTTATATGAATGACCCTTTATTTGCCTGCCTTCGATAAGTCAATCCAGTGCTTACATATACCACTCGAGTCAGGAGGTCTTATAATGACGTGTTTCGCATTTAATTTAGTTGGTACAAGCATCAACGCCCAATTAATTATACCACATACTTGAAGTGAAGAACTTTAAGTGAATGCCTGCACCATCAGATTGTGTTCTGTAAATCGAATCACTGTCTACACACTTGTAATAGATCGGAAACAATAACGGTTGGCGAGTCGAACGTTCGATGTGAGTTGTTCTCATTGGCGAGCTAGTAAGGCTTTCGCCCTACTACGATTGACGAACTTAACAATTGGAGTAATCTCTTACATTTTGAACAATTTTTGACACGTAAGTCGAATTAAAGGTTCTCAATTCGCCAACCATAACGACTGGATGGTGCTGTTTTTTAAGTGCCTGCTCTTAGTTAGTGGGTTATCCAGTTCAAAACCCACTGAGATCAAAGTTAATACGCTTTTGTCTGTTTTTCAAATTTGGTCCAGCCACCATTTACTGTTGGGATCAGCGTTAGTAGTCTAACCGTGGGTATCACAATAATGAACCACAACATGGTCTAAGTCTGTTGGTGAATTCACTAGCAGCCCCTCTCCCCACCGCACCCTAATACCACATATATATATATTACACAATCACAAACAATGTCAAGAACAACTCAGGTTAAGGATAATGGCATGTGATTTGACATCTGTATTTTCCGGGAGAAGATTTAGCTTTGCTGTCATGAATGAAGAAGTCAAACATCAATAGGCATGTGCAAAAATAAAAGATTAAAGAGATAAATTTGTGACCAAGACCAGCCCCTCAGATGTAAGTACGTAGTAGAGCATGTATTATTTCAAAACGTATCTATAAAGATATGTGTCGCAAATACTTCAAAGAGTACACCCTCACATAACTGAGAATATCTTAAATGAATACTTAGACGCACTTCAAAGTTGAAAAATGAGACTATTTCATTTCTACCCCTCATTCCATGGCATGAATTTTTTTAATATTCATAACAGAAATGCTGTACAAAAGGACAGAATCTCCAAATTCGTCAACAGGTGGCTTCAAAACAACTGACTTCTATTCCATAACAGCATCTGTTCAATGGCACTCTCGCATCCGCACAACAGTATGCACATACACGCATAATCTATCCAAATTAATTCCACACTCAGTGCTAAGATAAAGTGTTTAGCGCGAAGTGTCTGCGGCTGATATGTTAATCGCCCATCCAACTCAATTGTTCAATTGCGCAACGCAATACGGCCAATAACGTACACAAATCAGCCGCTATATCTGCGACTGACATTTGAATAAATCGTCTGACAGTCTGCCCTACTGGTACGCATGGGAAACGAGCATGGCTCCCAGTACCTAAGAAACAATTATTTATGCACGCAAGCGAGTTAATTATTTTCTAAAAGTCCACTCGAAGGCGTGCGTCGGTGTATAATAGGAGAGCACTTAACCCAGCAGAAGGTCGCTCAATTGTTTCAAACCAAAGAAATATTTTTTGGGTGAACCCCTATTCACATGAATGGTTTATTGAATGACGACAAAGGGCCCCCCCATAGCCGTCAGACTTGACTCTGTCATGCTATAGACTTTGACTGCTTTGAAGGCGGGCATTTTGTGCGCATATTTATCGGTGTGAGGAAATTGTATGAAAGGAAAATCGCCTGTAAATGTGTTAAGACATAAAAGTCAATTGCTAACCCGCCTGGAGATCGATGGGGCCTGGAAAAGGGTTGTCAATAAAAGCCGATGTACCCGAACTAAAAGTAAATTGAACTCAGCGAATCATTTGATGAGTCCTCTCTCAGAGGTTGACCGAGTAGAACAAAGGGTCAATGATTCCTATTGGCTTTGAGGTATATTAACCAAAATGTTTTTTTTTTTAATATTTACGAAATTTCGGATTATTCTGTGGCATGCATTTGTTGGACTCGGATTGAAGATTTCTAACTAAATATTAGAGACGACATACGAAGTTTGTACGCAGAATAATTGTTTCCTTGTCTCCTTCAGATATACATTTAAATTATTTCTAATCAACCGTTCGCGTTCTTAATTTTGTGTTCTTTTGTTTCACAGAAATCATAAGACATTAAATGAGATATATTACCCATCAATTACTTTATCATATATGTAGAAATCAGCAGAGGTGTCCTGGCGTATGTAGACAAATACGACGAATACGGGCGTTTTGTTGCTCACAGTGAAGAGTAACATTGTGGCATACATTTTATAGTCGTTAAAATACTTGCTTGAATTAATAAAACGTTGCATTATATGGGGATATGGTGACTTATCTCGCTCAGTTGAGTTTGATTCATGCCGATTATAGAAATGTTCGCATCCGCATGATTTCCTATTATAGAAAGTGAGAGTTTGTCGGTAAGGTAGTGTAACCAAAAATGTTATTATGGAAAACGCAACTCATCCGGATTCCAAGTTCGTGCAACAGAAAGTAAGTTCAAGATTTTAAATGAACAAAATTATATCTTTTTTTTAGAAAAAAAAAAAACAACGCTGTTGATCCGTGGCGATCCGGACTTGATCAAAAATCTTCACCAAGAAATACAGTCGAACCCGGATAATAGCACATCAACCGTGCAACGAAATATAGTGCCATTAAGCATGTTGTGCCTTTATCCGATCTTACGTACAAACAGCTTAAAATTGAGAAAAATACAATACAAATTGGTTTCTCAAATTCCAGAAAGCTCACATACATGTACACAAAAAAATGGTGGGACACTTCCATGATAGGTAGGATAGTACAAAGTATGAACCATACATATTAAGTCAATGTCAGGCAAAAAATATTTTCCCTTGGAAGTCACATGAATTATGGATTCGTGTACGATGTGCCAATAAGCGGGCAAGATTGTACTTGAACTGTTTGGTTTGCCATATTTTTTATGTGATATTAAGCGGGTTGTGCCATTACAAATTGAGCAAAAATGATAACTGCCATCAGGATAGTGTGCTCTCTTCGATTTTATTTATTTGTAAGTCTTCATAATTCACATTGTAATAAATGTGAATGTTATGCAGTGAAGCGCTAACATTTTTAATCTGTATAACCTTCCTGGCTGCGGTGGCGCTGTGGCTATGTGAGTCGACCCCTACGCAACTGAAACTCGTCGCCCGGGTTCGATTCCTGGCCGGTACGTTCAAAAAAAATATAATGTTTAGGGCTCTACCTTTTTCGAGTCAGTAACTCTAACCGTCTAGTAAAATAACTTCTCGAACTTGGCAGTTCGGAGTCGGCGTAAAACCGTAGATCCCTTCAACTCGTGAGAGAACAAAAGCGCGCACGCAACCACTCGTGTTTGCTGAGAAGCTAAGGCTCTTTACCGGCTGTAGCGCCACCCATATTATATTATTATTAACTTTCTTTAGAGAATAATCATGCTGTCTTAAACCGAGACAACACCGACATCAGTTTTTTAAAACGCCTATAGTACATTCTACGATGTTACGACATTTGATCCAACACCAGCTTTTCTTAATGGTGTGATAAGCCATGTCGACAAATGAGATCCAGCGTCTCCTATTTTAAAGGAATGGTATGACATTATTTCGATGAACGAATGATCTTCCGGTATCGATAAAATATCCTTCGCCATACTTCTTATTTCCAACGAATTTCTTGGGAATTATTGGCTTCAATACTTTACACTTCACACTTTAGATAACTATTCTTCGGAACAATTGAAAATTCAAAATTGATAATTGAAAAAATCATCGATGTGGAGGTTTTGCGGGCCGATAATGTGGTTCATCCGACGGATTCCATATTAGGGTTGAACTTCGGATGCGGATCTGATAAAGTACCTCCCCAGTCGATCCGGCGTTTTCTATAATCGACATGATTATTGACTGGAGGAAACAATACTGATGTGTATAGTGTATCCCATCGCGTACATTCCATAACTCATTAATGAAAACGCTTTACACTCCATAGAGAAGACATTTGATTTAATTTAAATAAGTGGACTGTATAATTTGATGCCATATTTGGTTCTGTTTGCGTTAATGGTATCTGGAGGAGACGATTCAATAACGAACTGCCAGATATCCACAATGACATGAGCTTAGCCAGACGTCCACGCCATGTATACTCCAATGATTATCGCATGTAAACGAAATTGGGTTCTGGCTTTACAGAAGCAGTAAATAGTCTTTGCGTTTTAAACCTGCATCCATACACTTGTACGCTGAACACAGCCTTTTTTAAAATCCCCGTACCGTTGTGCCCCAATGTAGCATAGTAAAGCAAAAAAGTGCACCGCCAACCGTATAGGTCAAAAAATGTCAAGTGTCTACAGAAGGATATATATACAGGATATATATATACTAGTCGTTATTCGCAAATCTACATGAGGGAATCACTTCTTATACAACTATTCATATCTATGTTCTACATATAAACTAGGTGTTTCGCTTTTTTAATTCTACATTTCCATAGCGAACAACTTGGGACTTGGTATGGCTCTAACACTACATACATTTCCATCCTTCTGGGTCTTCTCGAGTTCTAATCAAACAGAATTATGAGTCTATTTGACACTCAATCGCACACTTTGCTCAATGGCACACTAAAATGAAGATCATATAGTTGTCTAAAGTCATGGCATCTACTCGTCTCAGACCTCGTGTGCTATCAGAAGTCTCTGAAATCGTCATATGTGAAGTGTGTGTTGATTCTACAATTTAAAATTAAAAAAAGATGTTGAGTAGTACGTGCTAAGATGCTTACGCAATCGAAAGACGCACATAGGATGCTCTTTCCATCGAGTAGCAAGGAGCACGAAGACGATAACAGCAAGGCAGAAAAAAGCAAAGATTTTTAGTTCTAAGTAGTAGCATTTTATTGCATTTTAGACTTACCCGAGCAGTCATAAAACTGACCATGTCCAAGATTGCGGCGCACACAAAACCTACACTTATCAATTTCTTCATCAACCATTGTACGTGTTTCGATAGCAGAAGTCGCATGGAATATCATCGAATTAAATAAATGAAATACAACAAACCACAACAATTATTATTTTTTTTTTAAACAAATTCATTTTTATTTTCATCGTTCCTCCTCTTGAAGAAACAATTATTATTTTTATTCAATAACATTCATGTTCACTAAGAGGGCCAAAAATGTGAAGGTTCCAAACACCTCCATGCCCTAGAGTAGATTCTTAAAACGTCATCATTATGTTGCATACATTATTTTCTTTATTTTTTACTCTATACAGGATTAACTATTATCTTTTGGCAAAAAAATAATAAATCAACTTAATGTCTAGTGTCGGTTATCGAGAAAATATATTCTGTTTGCTGATTTACACAAATTTTAGTTCTTCTTTTCTTTTAATCTACACATGTGAATACACACATCCTTTTCGCAGAATAATAATGATTCTGTAAGTATATATGATTGTTTATTTAAAATACTTAAACTTATAATTTTTTACACTTTTGCTTTTTATTCTGTTTTTATTATTTTTAACTTTCTATTCGACATGATATACAATTGGGGTGTGTCATGTTGTAATAATATTTTACAATCAATACCGTTAAAACCGGGTATATCGAACGGAAATTAAAGAATACATATGTATATATATATATATAAATACCTTTGGGCGACCACATGGACGTGAGTGCGATATGTGCTCGGGCCTAAAAGAGTATTCAGTTTGGTAACGAAAGAGATTCAATCCAAGAGTGGGTACACATCACCGTAATGGTTTATACACGAATAAATAGTGCGAGACAAAAACAGAGTTAATCAAACACATTGGGGGTACATATGTAGTTAAACAGGGAGAAGGAGAGGGCAAACTCAAAATACAGGAAGGTGGGAGTAGTGAGGGAAAATGTTTAACAGGTATGTGGGGTACACTCCAAGATGGCCTACAGGCCACGCTTCCACATTTGCTACAAGTGCGCCAGTATCTCCATTTCATTCGGTTGACTGGGGGGGTCAGGCTGCATGTGCAGCTGATTTGTGCTGTCCTGTGCTGATATAGTGACAATTGTGACAAGATCCTTGGTCTTGCCAGTTGTTACCGTGTCCGATGTTTGTGCTGCTGACGTGTGAATGTTGAAGAAGTCATTTCTGGTGCTGTCACCGTTGCCGCCACCACAGAGATTACTCGGACTGGTGCTATTTGCCAAAACTCTGGGATTGAGCTTTTCACTTAAATGCAGCAGCTGCTCCCTCGGGTAAGTGTTGTCACTACTACCGCTGCCGTTGTGAAATGATAATGAAGCACGGTCCCCAGACGAAGAAGAATGTTCTTTGGAGGTTGACGATGACTGATGGCCACCGCATAGCGTTGATGATGTAATTTGTCTTTGAGGGCCCATCTTGTTGCTGGTCGTTATGTTGTCCTTCTGATGATGCTGCTGCTGCTGTGAGCGGTTGTCATTGTCTGGTGCAGACATCGGCTGGGGATTCCTTGATGAGGGATTCTGTTGAGATTGTTGTTGATGCAAATCGTCGCTGATAATTGCATTATATGCGGGAAGGGACGAGTCGAAGTTGGACGATATTGTACACAGTGAGGATTCAGGGATGTCCTCGTTAGCCAGCAGGCGACCCGATGGCGCTGTTTCGATGCTTCTTTCGCTTGGTAATATTGCTGGAGTGGTGTTCCTGGAGCGATAGCTTGGTGGGAGACTGTATTCAGACCCTGGTCCTCCGATACTGCTGGCACCCGCACGAATCGTTGTGGTAAGTGGTGCTCTGGAATAAACAATAGTATATTTGTCAATTGAAGTCTGACTACATATATGTTCTGAGGTTAACACGCATGAAGTTGGACGGGGGCTTGTAAAGCCGGTGGTCATCCTTATTTAAAGGAAAATTGTGTGAAATTTATCCTATTTGATGCGATTATTGTTCAGGATCGTGCGTAAATTCTGCTTCTACAGATGTATACCAATGGAGTAGGCTAGGAGAGGATAAAAACGTGTTTGTTACCAAGCAGACAGTCCCCCATCTAGAGCTGTCATCCATTGGACTGGGAAAACACATTCATCCTATCGCATCACCAAGGGGACACGTTGAATGGTAAGTTTTGATTTACGTTCACACATAAGCAAACGAATTATAACTTCCATACACAATGAAGGACTCCCCATGGCATGTATCTGTCCTCACGCTGTCTTGCTTCCAGACTCACGAACGAACAAAGGTCGCACATGACCGGATGTGAAGCATGAATGGATGAATGAAAACAAGGTTCCCGGGCATTTGTATTCTAAATCTTCAGATTGGTAGGACAGACGACAATAGGTGAATCTCGGTGAGGTAACCATCACCACCGCACAATTTTGAAATGCGACGTGATAATAAAGAGTATTTTTGTAGTAGCACGGAGGAGAATGTAGATGCGGCAGATTCTCAACAACCTGGGCGCCAACATCATCGGTGCTCTCATCAAAAGTCATATTATGATCCGGTTGCATCCCTTGGAATTGTTATTAATTTTATTAGGCAACCACTGGCGCATTATTCACCCGGAAGGGCTAAGCCTGATATAAATGGAATTGTTCGTCATAATCCCGGACGACCCCCATTGTCCGGAGGCTGGTGGTCAGAGCTCTCTGGCAGGCGGGGCAGACGTACACTGTATGTCTGCTTTGTACACGTACTCCGGATTAGAAACAGCCATAGAAGGAAGAGTTCCGTAAATATTTGCTGTGTGCCAGGAACGTTGAATGCTACCAACAGGTACCGATCTCCGAGGAGTTGATGTTTGTCTTATCTTTCAAAGGGTGTCTCGTTGTCGGGTCTCCAGAGAAAGGGGTTGTCCCGTCGGAATTAGACTACACCCGAACATTGTTTCCCTTCACGTTGCCGCACGTTAGCATTTCACAGTGGAATACGGTTAATTTAAAGATTTATTATATGAAATGCTTATGAAGCCACCGTCACATGATGGACGGGGGGTTCCGACGACGGAAGGGAGCGAATTTTAGATGGTGGATGAATAAATTTGCATTTTGATTGATTATTTATTCAAGGGGTGATTATTCTTCGCATCACTGCCGTGATTGTGACACCAGCACAAGGTTTCTTGTTGGCTTTGTTTTTCCCCCCTCTCTCTCTTCATTCCTCAACGAAAAGTCGTAGGTGGTGTGGGTAAGTGGGTGGGTGGGTGGGTTTTCGGGATTCAGGACTTGAAAATAATTCGATAAAACACGGTGACGAATGCGAAATCCGAAAATGTCTTACATTTTGATTTATGTGGGATGGTTCTTCTGTGGAAATTGAATAAAAGCATTTGCTCATGCTTATACTCATGCTTTGTTGTCGTCGTTGTCATAGTTACACGCTGTGGGTGGTGCCAGAAGGGAGGTGGTGAAAATGTGAAAATATATGTTCGTGACATTTGTGTGATTTTAATTAAAAAGTCGTGTTTTCTGGTTCTACTGGGACGATTATGAAATAATAATTCGCACATCTTCTATTTTTGTGTTGGAAATCAATCAGCAATTCGAGATTTTTTGTGTCGTTGTGTAAAGTCCTACATCTGTTACCGTCAGATGTGCATAGCTGAAGAACAACTGATCAAATCAGTTGGTTATTATTTAGTTGATGTACATATGCGTTATTGACTTGTTTACAATTTAAAATGCAGTTCTGGTGTCCCTGAAATAATGTTTTTGTGAAGAAGGTAATGACCTTAAGCATACGTGCGCTTAAACTCTTCCAACAAGTGAAAACAGAAATTTGCCGATAAAAGTAATGGGTCACACTTCAAATGTTCGTTCTCAAAAGTAATCAGACTTAATTTATTCACATAACCTTCGTCTGGAGTGAAGACAAGAAACATTGCAGACAGCAACTTGAGACTTGTTGAAACTTTACCGCCACAGCAAAGATGTATTTCAGAAGGATCCCATTCTCCTTGAACCGCAAATACTCAAAGTTAATCTTGGTCGTTAAAAAACCCATAAACCAAGATCCATGAACAATATTGAACTTAAGTAGGTTATAAACCTACAAACATAATTTTGAACCACTTCTTCGGCATCCCTTCCGACCTCTCCCTACACGCCCACAAACTCTGTGGGCAGAACTCACCCTGGAGATCTTTTCGTGGCCCTTGTTACCGTCCACTTCCATGCTAATTTCTATGCTCTCGGCTTTAAAATCGGTGCTGCGAATCACGAAGGGGTGGGAAATAAACTTCGCATAATTAGAAGCCATTACGATCAAAGCAGCAATTTAAAACAAATAAAAACCTACTCTCACAGAGTTTATCCAGTGTTTCCACGCCACAGAAATGCTTGCAGAAATAATTTTAAATCGTCAATTATAGCAGAAGCTTTTGGCTGCATCCCCCTTTTTCAGCACCTCATTGTTTGTGCAGAACGTTTGCCGGCTCTCAGGATGATAGACTGCCGCAACTTGCCGGATCTTTGTTACTGTGACTGACTGAGTTTATTAGAAGTCACTTTGAAGTGCCCACTTCTGGGCGGAAAAAAGGAGACATTTTCGGTTGAGTGAGTTTGTTTACAGCTCACTAAAACGCAATCCCCGAGGGAGTCATTCCCCGTCGTTCTTGGGGTCTGCGGGGACGTTAGGAAGTTAGGAACGAATTTCAAGAATCCGATGAAAAATTTGACACAGCTATCACTTGGCGGCTGTTAAAAAAGAACCTTTACCAACAGAATCCCTCTTATGAATGGCGTACAGCTCTGAGATAAACACCAGATGAGCACACCCAACTCACCACAGGTGGTGGCGGTGCCAACTAAAAAGTTTTAGGGATCACGCTGCGTGCGGGTTACTGGTCACATTCAAGTATTCCAGTGGAATGCCGTCATTGTCGTTGCCTTTAAGATGGTGGGAGGGAAAACCTTAAATGATCTGCACCAGAACCAAAGGCTTTGCGTTGCTACATGTAATTCCGGGGAACGCTTTACGCTCTCCAGTGGACATGCCCACCCTCGGCTGGCTCTTTCCACCGGAATAATTCATTATGCCAGCGCAAGAAACTTTCACATTGGAATTTATGGTGACACATTCAAGCACACGCACATACATCTGAGGGTTGAGGTTGAAATTTGTAACTTTCAGGAAAACAACGGCAGGAAGTAGGTGAGATAGGTTTCGGGCGGTCTCCTCTAGGGACGCGAAAGCTTGTCGACTAATAATGTTTTTCTCTGTGGAACGATGGAGCGGTGGAGCGTGGGGCAAAGTAACAACAGAAAGGAATGGAGTGACATTTCAAAGGGTGGAAAGTGTATGGAGGTGGAATGATGATTTGTGGGGAGAAGTTGTAATTCAATTTCGCTTTACTGCTGCCTTTATTGATTTACTATTAGTTACCTTAGCAGACTGCCTGCATGGGATCGATACGTAGGTGGCGGTGAACTTCCTCTCACAACTCCGTTCTGCCGGTCACGGTCCAGGAGCAAAAGTCTGCAATCGAAAAAGGGGTGGCTTACTAATGATGCGGAAGCATTGAATGGAATTTAATGTTTGCTTTAAAGGAATTAAATTTAGCTGCACCTGTTTCCTGTGCTATCAAGGGTTGCATTTAAATTTTTCGTTACCATCCCATAGGCCACAAAACTGCGGTCGGTATTGACCTTCGACCAAATAGAGCTCCTGTCACGTTCAACATTACAAGCACGCGATGCAAACCCTTTGTTGTGGTCAGTGTTCACCAGTGTCCAGCTATTGACTAATTACCGCACTCACCTGAGTCGATATTCCTGCATGCTGGCCTGATATGATGGTGGCGGTGGGCGATGTTGAAATTCAGGATACAAAAGTCCGTGTGGCGCACCACCACCGCGACTGCATGGCCGTCGACCGCAACGTCCCAGGTCAACACTAGAACCTAATCCCAAACAGGGTGGACCACCTGGTGCTGTCATACGCCATGCTGCACCGCTCACCGTTACAAGGACTACACCCACACCTGGAAATTAAAACAGAAAAATGTAAAAAAAAAAATGTAAGGATAATAACTGTGGGTGCCTCAATAAAAACGCATATGGTCAATCTGTCCGTCTACGCCGGAAACGATATTTCTTCCCTCGGAACTAGTCATGCGTCACGACACGCAGTTCGTGTAAGCACGAGTCGTAGCGTGGCACAGAGTGTGCTTCCTGAAGGGGCATACCGTGATGGCTATTAGGGAGTTTTGTGTAATTGACAAAAATTACGGTTCATTTGATATGTGGAATTGCTTCCGATTACGAGAGGGAGATAAGGTGTTAGAAAAGGAAATTTGAATATGGGCGTGTGCATATCGGGGGAATAAAACCTTATGCTAGGGGTTCCATTAGGGCGCCTGCATGAAAATGGAGAGTAATTATGTTGGCATGAGAAAAGGGACGAAACTAACCGCAATAGTTTTACCAAAGTTTAGCCAATAATAGTACATAAACGCCTTTGACACTGCCAAGGAATATGGGGGAAGGAGGTTTGTTTGTTCCGCTTAATTGAGAAAATCATCATCTTTGCTGAATGAATCGCTTTTACAAATGGTTTAGCGAGTGATATGAGATTGATTGAGTTCGTAATTGCAACATTGGTGCACCTGCCCTACAGAAAATAATCTCTCAATATATTTATGAACACAAACATTGCCGCAAGAGATTTTTGACGGTTATTCACGAAATAATATGAATGCTTTTCTCTGATTGATCAATTTGGTTTGTGAAAACGATATAAAAAAACAGTTGTCAACAATTTTAAGGGACGTAGTATGTTAGGGAAGTAAATATTGGCCATCCCTATAATACTTCATTTCTGTTTAAAATGTATGTCTACATCGTGCCTAATAAAGAGTATAATGCTAGATTTAATGGTCAAATCACAAAATTCGCCTTCGTGCGGTCGGTCATTGATAGGCTTTTGCGCGCGTTTTATTGAGCTTACGAGAATGTTATGCCAAAGCGCGGCTCCCTGATTTTCCAAATCACAATGAAAGGCTCGCGTTTCACAAGTAAAATGGTCTAAAAATCATTTTACCAGAAAAAATGCTTTTATGAATATTGCAATTATTTCACATAAAATCTCTACAAAAAAATTAATTACGTTCACAAAAAGTTGCCTCAGTCTGCCAACAATGAAAAATCACACGTAAATAAAAAAAAATTGTTTCACAACTGTCAAAAGCACGAATTTGTAGAACAGGCTCTACCTAAAAATTTGGGTTCGCTCTTACGATATTACGGTTTGTGAACTATGAAAGCGCGACCGCTGGATTGTGACTTGTTCACTGGATTTACGTGCATTCTACTTAAAATGTCGCAGCACTACCGCGCGAACGCGATTTTGTGATATGCGTATAATGTTTGAAATATGTAACAAAATGACATACTTTTAAAAATATTAAAGAAAGAAACAGTTGCAAAAGAGCATGGCCCAAATAGCTGCAATATCTTTAATATCATAAGATAATTTCCAAAAAGTACACTCCAACAAAACAAAAATGACTGCCAATTTGATCGCAGTTTGACTGTCACCTTGCTTTTATGAACGCAGTTGCCGACTGCTCACTGCATTTTACATACATTTATGAACGCAACTCCTGCTGGGCTGCGGCAGTGTGACGTTTATGATCTCGGCGTTTTATATTAGGTGTGATTTTTTTTGCAGACGTACGCACATTATACGCTTGCTGCCTGTGTTCGAATCCCGGCCGGTACGACCAAAAATAATGTTCGAGATTCCAAATCTTTCGAGTCACTGACAATGATCAAAGAGTAATTAACTGTCTCGCAAAAAAGCTTCTCAAAACTTGGCCGTTCGGAGTCGGCATAAAACTGTACGCCCCTTCCACTAGTGAGAGACCAAAAGCACGCACAACACTAGTAGTTAAATATTAAGTGTAACTTAAGCGGATATGTTAGTGTATCTTACATGCAAATTGAATTTAAGTCAGTCAAACAGGATAATCCGGAAGACAGGGATCATACAAAAATGCCGGAGCACCCAATACGGCAAGACTGGTTTCAAGATTAAAAAGTAATTCGTCGAGGTATTATAGTGCGGATTACCGAAAAACACATTCCATTGACTCCACTTGAGAGTACTATAATACGACATCTTGATCTTAGAGACAGGATTGAGTTATGCAAGAATTAATTGCAGTTGTTGTTGGCACATTGTATCCCAGAACTCCGTGGTCATTTCCATCGTGATCGGTGTGTCGTAATAAAATCCGAAAACAAAACTCATACAACTGAAGTACAAATCTTATCTCAATCGTCTTCTGTTAATGCGATAAGTTCCGTCTTCAATCTCTAGTTCAAATTGCTGCAATTAAGCAAACCACAGGCACAGGGGTACAATTCGAGCGACAAAAGTGAAAGTTACCGCCACTGCAGACAACACAAAATTAATTTTCTTCTGCCAATTAGATTAAATGTTACGGGGTTTGCCTGGTTGCCGTCAGCGCTGCCAACTAAACCAGTACCAGTACCGCCTTCTCATGATGGCTTACGTCACAAAACACAAACGTGATTATCATGATAATCGTCTGCTGTGCCACAGACACTTTGCCCATTTCATCTTAATGTTGAGTGCAACAATAGCTAACAATCATTTTAACCGATTTCCTGTTTCTATGCTCGAATTGGCGAGGAGAAACGTAGCTTGGATCAACTTCAACTTGAATTGCATCCTTGTTGCATTTACAGTAGAACTCATTGGCCGCCATTTGCTTTTCGTTTCTATTCAATGATGAGATCCTTATTAACGGCAAGATATACAAAAAAAAGAATTCAGTTCTAGCTGAATGTCACGAATGAAAACCACGAAATTGAGGGAGGAAAAATAATGAAAGAAACAGAAATCTGCTGCGGATAGAAGAAAACAGGAAGAACGTCGCCTATTTCTGCATCATGGTGCAGCGAAATTATGGGATACTATGGCATTGCGGATGCACATTGCAAGAAAAGTTGAAGAGGAATTGTGTGCCCATCGAAGCATCATTAAATTTGTTTGGAAATTTCAAAAGTCTTTTTTTACGGGCACTATTTTCACGACTTTTCTTTGCTACCTTTTTGCCAGAGGCCAGTGGCTGCTCTTATGTATGCATGTGCTCCAGGGAAACTAATTTTAGTTCCGAGTTTGTGTTTATTATATCTTACACGTACTTTTCATCTGGAGAAAGATATTTAATTTCCAAATTTGTGGGAGACTTTTGATTATACAATATTAAATAATTTTAAAAATTGTTTCTCGTGGAAATTTTGTGGATGTGGGAATATAAATTAAATGTTTTTGACATTGATTTCTCCGAGCATTTAACTTGTGTGGGTGGCAGTGTGAGGTGGACCTATCCAAATGTCAACTCATTTAATGTTGAAAAACATTGCTCACCTAGTTAAACATTGCTTGCATTAAGTGGGCGGCTGTCAAAGAGCCAACAAAAACCCAAGGAAATGACACTCAAAGTACTTTTACAAATTTGTCCTCATTATCACCGTGTACATTCACCGCGGTACTCCGCATTGACATAAAATATTGTGCAACAGTAATTAGCGCCATTAACACTCATTGAGCAGCTCCCACCATCCATAGGGCTTTCTCGCAGCGGCAAACTACAGACTATCCGAGTGCGACTATAACATATCTATACAAAGCAAAATCTGAAAAATCAATATTATTATTTTTTCTCATGGCATATCATTCGTTGTCAGTATAAGGACACACTACACAGAGTTTTCCCGTTGTTACTCGCTTTGTGTGTTGTGACAACAAGAAAACAATAAGCACTCACTTGGACCGCCACCCAGTGGCACACCCGCTTTCAGATGAGCTCAGTGAGAGCTTATATTATTGTATGTCTATTTGCAACCGTGGAATGCACCGACCTACGACGTACTCGAGGTCCCTACAGACGTGCGCCGACCAGTCCTGTGACTGGATCCGCTGTTGCCCACCTTCTCGTTTAAGATATAAAAGCGAATCATTGTAAAAATTGCGCCGAATGACAATTTTTCGAAGGCAATGGATCATCGGATTCATCAATGTCAGGACGGTGGAACCACATCGTTTGCGTTAGTTTTCCTCCCCATTTTCATTCTGATTGTTGACGTCACGCTTGAATAGCAGTCAGAACGTGACGTTGTTTCGTCTATAAATAATTATTTTTGGGGCCAAGGGAAAATATTTGCTTTTGTTATTCAAATTCAGTGCTTCATTGATTGCCAGGATAGCCGCGGCGAGTTTGACGGCCCCATCGACCCTACCCGTTGGACTACGGCTCTGGCTCGGTGGTATACGTTGCTTTCTTGTTTTGCATTTCAATGTTTAAATAACAACACGATTGATACCGGAGTCACGGAGAATGTTAATTTCTGTCCAGAACGCGCGCTACAAATTGGCGAAAAGAGAAAAAAAAAATCTCACCACTTCATTGTGGTTATCCACCACGGCTCAATTAAATTTGAGCTTTCTTCCGGTAGAGTGGAAATACATAATCGGTCTCCGTACATTTTTTTCCATCGCGTTTTTATTGAAAAGGTTATAATTGAAATCGGTCAATGGCAGCCGACACGGGAAAGGTGAATGGCTTAGAATGTTTTAAATGGTTTTTTTTCCGCTCCCTACTGTTCGGAGAATATCTCGTTTTGCGTTCGGTGGTCATGGGGAGCATCTAACACGCGGACGTTGTTGAATTGCAAACGAAAGTTGCGCGGGGTTTTCGGTTTTATTCTCCCGTCAGAACTGGTTGTTTGGCTGCATTCAGACGCGAATTAATGGTTGGTTATTGGATGGGGGGTGTTTGCAAAACAGAACACCGTGGACTGAGGTTACTGGCTCTGATTCCATTTGGAATTCAATTTGAATTTTCAAGTTCATTAATGTTCGAACGGAGGCAGAGTCCAGTCAACGTCAATAAGCGTCAGAGTGTAGTGGTATTCAGTTATTGAGTTGGAACATATTGTTGCCAAACGAACCGTGGATAGACGGTTTTCAAAGTCAGGCGAACAGTTGGATTAAATCCAGTAATCATTTCAATTGTATGGCCAAATCGAATTTTGTATGGTGGTGATTTTTACAGCTGCAGTCTTATGTAACATGTGATTGTGAAAATCATTTATTCCATAGAGATAATTTTCTATTTTATCTTGCGATTAGAGTAGAGTTAGTTTCTTATTTATGATTTTATTATTCTGGTTTTAACTTGACGCATTTGGAATTTCGCAGAGATTTCAGTAGCTCTACAAAATGAATTTGTAAATGATTTACTGATCTTCAGCAAATAGTACATCCATGGCAGCAAAATCAAGTATAAGTGCATCACTCGTACTTCATGGTCGGCATAATTGCCTGGACTGGAAGCAATTCATTTAAATACTAGCCTCCATAATAATTGCTTCCAAACACTGAAATTTGCACGATGAAGAAATTATTGACGTACGTGTATACAAACACCGTGAAACGGTCCATTTAACTCATCCATCGATTCGTCATTCGATTTCTAACATAAATAGAGTGAAAATAGATGACCGCAACCTTCACAGATATGTAGATCACGGAATGTGTTGCGGGACTGATATTTTGGTGAAAATAGCGAATAATATCGCATAATTCCGTTATTCCATGTTTTTACTAATGTGCTACACAGTCATCAAAAGTCTGAAAAGGCATTAGAAACTCACCAATCATTAACAACGCTGCTGTCAAATGTGATGACGGCGGGCCCGCCAATCCTGTCGCCCCCAATGCAGCACCGCCCAGAGCACACGCCACACCACCTAGCGCCACAACAGCAATCAATGCACGTAGCGGTGGACCGGCAAACCACTGACCACAGCATCCTTTCCCCGATCGTTCCGAAGGTGATCTGCAAAATGAAGAAGAAAAAAAAAAAACAATTAATACACTGTCTTGCCACGGATTAAGCCGCAGTCCGTTCTAATGTGATCCAGTTCTATTGCTTTGTTGTTTTCTTCAGTCGACATGGCTTTGAACTACATTCAGTAACCTTACCCGCTGCGCCGTGCCGTGTGCGATAGTCGTTACGTTATTCGCATACGAAATTTGGTTTTCGTTTTACATTTTCTCCAAGCTGTCTTGTGACAAGATCTGTCGCAGGTTATAATGCATTTGAAGCACCACCTTGGGTTCAGGAGGGAAGGTTCTGGTTTTTTCGACATTTCCACTTTAAGCCAACCATACATTGTGAGTGTGAACACATAAAAATCTGACCTCTTACGTGGTATTTTCGTTGTGTAATGCTACTTTCGCCAGCAGTCTGGTCGTTGTGTTACTTTCTACACTTGATGTTTAGACTTCATAGGTGAATCACCAAAAGTGTCAACTTGCGTGCGAAAAAGCGATGAACGAAACTGTATTCAATGCAATTGAGTTGCGTCAAATATGGTCGACAAACCTCTATCGTGGGTCGTAGATAATAGCTACGATTTTGGTGGCAACGTGGGTAGTTATAACTTTCATAACTTAAGCTGCAACTCTCAAGCAATTTGTAGGTCTTTAGTTGGTGTGATGAAAAAATATGAGCACCTGAGTTAACAAATGGTGGCTTATGTGTTCGCTAAGTATTTTGTCACTTCTATTCTCTGTCAGTATCGGCTCAAAGATGGCTTAAAATTGTTTGATTTCACCTTGTTTATGTGTTTACAGCAATCTCTGTTTGTGTGGTTGACTGAAGCAATATCCAAGAAGGAAGTTCTTCATCTGTTTAACCTCTGCAGGGATTTGTAGGTGTACAGCGAATAGAGTGTCACTCAAGGTGAAGTGATTTCAGTAGAAGTAAAACGCTAGTATTATATGCTAGTCGTATGAGGTGCTAGTCAGAGACTCAGTAAGGACAACTACGGATGTCGAATCTGAAATTATCCTGTTTTTTTCACTAACATTTTGAATTTGTCTAAATGTGATGCATCTAGACACAAGGGTCTGGGCTTTGAGCTGTCTGTAAGTGAATCTAGCCTCCACTGTACATTCCAAACACCATGCTGCATGAGTGCAGCATACTTTCAGCCCTCTGTTGCAAGTTATCACGAAGATCAATTGTTCATAAAAATGGTGACTTTATGGTTAACAAAAACTTGCCTACGCATTCATGAAAAAATACACACATGTGAGCATTTCACTCATAAGCCACTTAACGTGGGCTTCTTCCATTCCCCATCAGATCAGTGTCTGTCAGTCAGGAGTTAGGAAAAAGTCTTATTTATTAATCGCTATCTATTCTCCATCAATTATAGCTAAAAGTAGAAATATGCTCGATGATTAATCCACATGAATGGTGTTAATCACAGAGTAAGATATGTTAAGTGACAGACACTACTGCATCCCATATCAGATTTAAGCAGCACCTGGGCATATTTAACTGTCATCTCGTGCTGTGTTCAGTAAGTCAAAGAAGTTTTATGACAACACCATATCATCGTACAAATGCGTAAGACAATAAAAACCACAAGACAATTATGAAACGACAAGCTGTCGCTAGACGCAGCGAATATGTCACATGAATAGAACGGAGAATGGAGCTTGTTTCATTTATATTTTATTGCAGTTAATGGGAAATAACTTTGCTGACGAAAGAACTATTAAGTGGTTGAGCTTTTCTACTCGTAACAGGCCAGGGTGGCATATGGTCGACGTCAGATGATGGGGATATAGTCGAACATGCAGATGGTTTGGGTGTGGGTGAGCCTGGAAATTGCTTCTTAAGAGGGGACAATTCCGTTTTAGTGTCACTCATAAATGAAGGATGAAATATCGCTTCAAATCGGATTAGAAGTAATGGGCTCGAAATTGAATTGACTCCTCTTGGAATGCTTCTGAAGCGTAAGCGGTTCGCGTTTCAGAATATTAATTTCTCTGACTCTTACGGCTGGTCTCGCTTATCCGTCATTTGAGTGATGACTATTTCATTTTAGTTCTGCTGAGGCGAACGAATGCGATCCATAAATGATGGAGTAGTAAAAAAACATTTTTGCTAATGGCTGAAACCTAGGAAGAAAATGCAATCGATATATATGAGGTCGATATATATATGAGGTCTACTAAAAGGAATAATACCGAAGCGGGGACTAAGGAACAAATATTATTTCCGAAACTATAAGACATCAATTCGAATGTGTTTGTGTAGCTATTAAAGTGTAGGATTTTGAGGGAGGCTTTACGTATGTGTATAACACAGTGAAAACTACAATACTTCGAGAACAAATATGAAGAGCGTGGATATATCGGATATTCATAATTAATGGGAAGTTAGTTGGTCAAAGTTTCTCGTAAGAAGCGAAAATCTGGTAGTGTCATATTTAGAAGCAAAAGGCACTTTCGATAAAGTATTATTTGCAATGGGATGACTGCAAATTCTGTGAGTAGCAGGGTTGCCACAACTGATTCTGTATTCATATAGATAATATTTCTCTATAATAAAAAAAACCGATGTTTACTCTTTTCACTTTTTGTCTTTTGTGAAGATATCAGGGGAGAGTACGATAACAATTTTTTTTAAATCCGACATATAGCTACCGAAGTATTAAAAAAAATACTGAAGTATTGGGCTGGAGTACGATAACTTTGGCGCCAAAAATTGATATCGGTATTTTGCACACTTACTTCGAATTGTTGCCGAATTTGAAAGCTAGATACCTGTTCTCAGAAATGAAGTAATATGTAATATATATACATATTTATATTAAATATATATATATATATATGTATACATCACATTATGCACTTTCAAATCGCATCGCTTATAAATATAAACCTTATTAAAAACCTACTCGTCTTGAGTATTATTACTTTACAAGAACTCTTCTTAAACTTTTCTGCCCCCAATTGCTTTTTGATCGAACTCAGTTCTTGGGACTGATTAAGTTATTTACTCCTTTTTCTGACTAACTCATTTTCTCGATAAAATCTTTTGAGCACAGATTCACAAATTGGTCACATTTTCAGTAAATCCAAAGCCTTAAACACGACAGATAGGTAAAAACGATTTACTTTACTTAAATGTAAGTCCATCAAAACTGTTCGTTGCTTGAATTTGTTGCGTTTTCCCGTAATCATGCATTTGTGAATTTTAGCGCTTTTACTATCTTCAGTGGGACTGAGAAGGAATCCTATGAATACAACTTCTTTGCTGGTATATATTTTATTATTTGTTTGTTTTCGTAGCGACTTATTGCAAGACTATGCGCGTTTAATCGCACGTTTTATCTAGCAAGAACAGATTAATTGTAAGGATTTTTAATATTGGAAATTACTGAAAGTTGCCTTAAAATATTCGAATTGCCCTGCGTCAATTGCAGCATCTTCCCGCTCTCCCAAGCGGAAGCTGACCAGCAATTTAAGATTGGCACCGAAACACAGCAAACATTAACAAAAATTTCATAAAAAATAACACTAAATAAATCGGCCTTAATTGCCAGCAAACGATTGAAGTTGAATTAATCAAATGTCAAATTATTCACCTCTGTAGATTTTAGGGGAGGGTAATCTGTTGTTCCGATGAGGTCACACGTGCTCACGTACTTCATTTCTGGTTGTGTCGGTGAAAACGTCAGAAAACGTGATAAAAAATTATTGTCAAAAATTTTAAGGGGCAAGAGAGGTAGAAGTTGGGCATCTCTATCATACTTCATTTTTGTCTGCTCTTTGTTCCTAAATTCAAATCAAATTTTTCGTATGTCAGAAAGAAATGAAAAACAAAATTAATGCCTTGCAACCATCAATAACTCTTCGGTAATTTTCCTATTATTTTATTAAGTTGCGTTTAATCATCCAGTTTTTGTTTAATCGAATTGTGTTGTGTATTTTCCGCTTGCGAAAGCGAGCCACAAATTCAACTCAAAAATTTACAAGTCCATCTGTAGCAGTCTGCGATCAGTGAAAACTACTGAAGTTCTCAAGACACGTCTTATGAGAACAGCACCTTATTTCTGCTTAGTTTCTTGTCGGCAACATTGGTTAGTCGAATTTAGAACGGAAAACAGATCGATATTGTGAAAGCTATCAATGGATGACAATTAGCGCAAATGTGTTGGCGTTGGTGTGGGTACTAGTGGTGCTGTGAAGTATCGCCGAAAGTAGCAAGGCCAAATTTCCAAATACGGCCTTAATTCGATTTTATAATGGGCGATAAATCCGATTTATGAAGTTCAATTTCAGAGAGAAGATGAAAGATATGCCATTTTGTAATAATAAAAAAATCCTAGTGCGCAGATACTTTCCAACCCGGAGATATGAAATTACGAACCAAATTGTGCATACGAAAGGAATGCGTTTTAGAGCCTCTTTAATAAAGTTACTTTTTAAATTTATATTTCATGCGTGACCCATAAACCCAGATCGAACAGGTTAGACATTTTCTTTTTGAGTTTCCTTAATGAGTAAGTCTATGCTAAAAGGCCGCGAACGAACGGTGCCTTTAGAATGGAAATTACTCATGTCGTCGCTCATATTCAGTCACATTTATGCTCCGGAGTCAGCGAAGAACCGACGCTTGTAGTACCAGACAAATTATTTTAAAAACATTGTTCACATACATATAATCTCCCGAAGTCTAACACCATGTTCATATGTTCTGTGTAATAGTTTAACATACTTAATTTTCAAGCCTGAGTTTAAAATATACTCCCTACATTGTTTGTTTCGTGTTAACCTTGCAGTGGGCTGCTTAACTACAATGGCTTCCTCGATATTCTCAACGTAAATAACGCATGCAGAGCCAATTAAGAAAGCTTTAGTCGCAATAAAAAAATTCACTGGCCATGGCAATGAATTTAAGATACGAGATGCCGGCCACTCACACACTATACACTACAACTTAACTCATGTACAAAAGAAACTCAAAGACTACTGTTTCTGCTAGTGCTTCATACTTGGGGAACTAGTTCAAGGTCCTGTTGCGCTTTTCAACAGTTTCACCTCATTTATTAGTCCGCAACGAGATACATTGAACGTGATTATCAAACGTGGCTACACATTGCTTCCGTCGGTCGAGTTTGTGGACGCGTAAATTAACATAAGGTAATTAAACGCGCTGGCGGTGCCATCAAAGAAATCGCATTTACAGCCGAAACATCCTTGAGTCCGTTCATTCTTCGCATAATTGTTTGCGAAATCTACCTGTGATGTACCTAAAGACATTCTATGGTCTAAGTCTGCGGAATGGTCGCTGAAGCTCATTAGAAATGTGTCAACATTATTTGGATCGTCAACTGGATTAGATGAGGCATTAAAGCGTAAGCGGGTGAGCTTATATTATTATTATTATGTACCTTTGGTGAGCATTGCGATTGGATTTACTTTTTGTGTGACTTGAAGTCTGTCTGCGTAAACGCGGTTCCACGCATGTACATGCATTGCCCAGACGAGTCAGATTATATTCAATGCCAACGACATATATACAGCTAAGTGAACTTGAGACAGATATTACTTTTTTTGTTAGCTAGAAACAGATAAACGTTTTGTAGGCTGCTGTCGTAAAATTCTTTATTTTAGTCTGGGATCTCTATATAGACGTCATTTGTAGGTAAGGTTGTCAAGGTTGTCAACTAGGCTTCGTCTGGTGGTGTTAAGTTGTCTGATTGGCCAAATGTACTCCAAATAAAGCTGACGGAGTCAACAAATTATGGGTGATGCGTATACCGATGACGCAGGTATCAAGTTTCTTCCGAAACAGCACACTGGAAACAGTGTTTTTCCCCATCGCAAACTCCAAGTCAATCACTTTTCCAAATGACTTCCACCACGTCACCGACAAATTCTCGGCTACAGAGTCAAAGACTTCGGTTCCCAGCTCACACTCCGCCATCGAGTGCTATATCGTCATTCGACATGCCTGTCAAGCAAAAATATTGATGGCTGTTGAGGTGAGAACTCGGTGGGTGTGCAATTTAAGGTTGTACACACACAAAGGTTGTACATCCCACATCATCAAGAATAGATCAAATCGAATAAATGATCTACCAATTGAACTGTGTCTGCCAAATGAAACTACCCGTTATTTCGCACATTCTGTTCGTTCTTTCAATTTCTTCAGATGGATTTTCAATCTTCATCCTCTTCAACAAAGAATTGGCGCAAACAATAGACTTGAATGGTGCTCCATCTGAGGGGAAACTCGACTCAACTGAACACAATATTCGCAGCCTCTCACAGCTGGTTCTTCATATTTTCTCTCAATTTTTCCTTTCCCTCCCGGACAAGAAATGCGTCATTGTGTCAACATTGAAATATAAATCGTAAATGAACACCATCCAGCAACGTGTGAGTGAAAGGACTTTTCTGTTCTCGAGTTCAAATTGAATTTATTAACACTCGTAGCTTGGAACAAGGACATAAATAAAATTTAGTGGTCTACTTACTCAACATGCTCTCAGGTTGTTGAAGCAATAAACATTGCCATCCGGACGTTCGCATTCAGCCGGAGAGGGATACATTTATTGCAACGTTCGTTCGTTGGTTGCGGGCCATAAAAGAAGTTCGAAAGTTTGCCTCAATAGATCGTAAAAATTGACCAGCAAACTTGATTGGAAGTTCATCGTGCGCCGCCATAAAATTAACTGAAATACTCCAATTCGCCAGGACGTGACAACCCGGTTGGAAGGGAATTAATGGAGATTGCATGTTTAACACTTTAACCTGTTTCCATCTGAATCCCTCACTCCCTCCCATCGCGCCCTGTTAAATACTCCCGCGACCCACCATTCATTGGCCACCCATCTCATCACGAGGATCTTATAGGTATAATTCGAATATTTTGGTACACCACGCTTAAAATTTTGTCAGTGAAAGGTCCCCTGGTGTGACACTTTCAGCCCGGCTACGGTATTTGTATGTATTCTGTAGATATATGTAATTTATTATCCTCGTTATAAGCAAACCCGAGAAGAACCATTAACATTTTCACTTGGTTGCCATCCTAGCCATTCACTCAGCCATGTGGAATTCCCTAAACAATTCCGTGTATTTCCTTGAACCATGAATGATGCTTGCCGCCTATTTAGCATCCTTACGATATGGCGCGCAAAGCGGCTGGTCCTGGTGTTTGTGTTTAGTCATTTTTCATACTGTGTGTGGCTCGTTCTGTTCCACATCTCGTTGCTCTGGGATGTTATGTGTGATTTATGGAAACACACAGACAATGAAAGGACCGCCCGTTGAAATGCCGCAACACACCGCAATAGAGGCGGATAGTATAGAGTGGATCCAAAGGGGACATTAGTCTCTTTAGGCGTCGGCTTGTTTCAGTCAATTTTTTGTCTTAAAGAGACAATATAAGACTGCACACCAACCGGAACACAGGGAACCCAAGCAAAGGCATTTTGTTTTCATTCATATTTTTAAATTTGCAAGGATATATACCTGATGTGGAGCGGAAACGTGTGCCAGTCCTTCGACTCTACATGTGGCGATTATTTTCTTTGCCTGTCATTTAGCGCCAAAATCCAAGGCAACCACCTGGATCAAGTGGTGGTTAGGGATGCTATTTAAGAAGCACTCGGAGCTATTGCTATTGCAGGTAACTATTATTTGCGCCCTCCCAGCAGTGGATGAGAAAGAAACATCGGCTGCAGATGTTTACGATGTTCATCGTGATCATAGATAGCTAAGACGGAACCTTTCAGAATTCAATAACGAAGTAAACAATAAAATGTAATTATGAAGCAGATGGTTCTATGGAAGCGGAAATTTTGTGAGGGGGACCTACAAGATTTGTCCTGATCCGCCTACAATAGATTGAGTGTTCCTGTCAGTTGCTTCACGACGCAAAGACATCATGCAATGCAGTTTGCTCAGCAAAGCGAATTTGATTGATTTCTTTGCTTGAGCACTACCCAGTCCTAATCAAGGCGCACAAATGCTACAAAGAGACAAGGTCATGGCGCTATATCTCAGCCAATCACTAGCAATTAAAGTAGTCAATTCGACCCAATTAAAGGGTCTAATGTTCATAAAAACGCCAAATACCAAACAAATAGATAGTCACATCGGGAACTCACAAATTTCAATATCACTCTCGGTTTGGTCCCTCAATCTCGAACTGGTTTGGATCACCGAAACTGGCGTCGCAGTGACGGTACCGTCCACGACCGAACAGATTGGCATCTTAATTAATTGCATACGAGCAGCCCACCAACAAACTGATTAATAAAAAAACAAATATGTAGTAGAGAAAAATGAAGAACTCTACGCGCATAACAGGGAAGAGAGAAGGAACTTGTTGTGGTCTAAAAACAAAAAGAAAAGCAAACTATATAAGAAAGAACGACAACTTTTACTTTTCACCAATGGCCGAGTTTGTAAGGCGATACGGACGCGCACGCTTGACTCTCGCCATGGTGCGGCTGCGCAGCCTCCGAATGTGTCACGGGTGCCATACTGCAGAGATCAACGAAAGCGAAATGAAATTTCCATAATGTCGTAGTAGTCAACTCTTGTAATAGTATGTGGATACGTATGCGAGTAGTGGATTTTACCTAGGGTACCTTGTGTTCGTTGGTCATCTGAATACGCATGACATTTTAAATTATTTTATGTGTGAATTCAAGAATTACACATACATGCCTTCTTTCCTTGAACAATAATCGCACTCACATCCACTGAATCTATTAATTACAATAATAACACGGAGACGACAGCCAAAATTAAAAACAGGTGACCAGAAGCATTTTTCACACAAACTCCTATTTAATTTGGCTCCAAATTAAATACGCAAAAGTGAACGAAACTCAACAAAGGTTACGGAAATAATAATTAAAGTCGTACAGTTTATCGCGTCGCTTGATTGCTTGCTTAAGTTTCCCAGGGGCTGAACCTAGACCCCGAGCGATACATTATGTCGCACAGTTCACGTACATACCCACTTCTCCATGGCGCACAGTAGTCCCGTCATATGGGAAAGTTGGAAATAAATCTGCAACTTTTGATCCAGTATACAGATTTTAATGAAATTTGAAAGATATTACATTTGCCGAGATCTTAAAAAAATAGTTGCTATACCTCAACGGTTAACAGAGTAATCTTAAGTTAAAAAAATAACATGCATAAAATAATAATTTGTTATTGACAATGGCTCTAAATTGGGATTTAAAACAAAGCTGTAATAGTTATTAGGCGTGTTTTTTTGAGAATCTATACTCAGCTCAGTATTACTTTTACGTGCGTAGCAACAAGAAAACAAATTACTGAGAAGAATCCACTCTCTGATAGTTGACAGTCAACACTGACTACAGCGCGTTGAAGAACCTCTATCAAAGGTGGTGCCTAACATACGATTCAGATAACACCACTGAATCACAGTTGTCGCTGACAACGTTTTTTGAAGAACTAGCAGAATAATCGGCATTTGTGTTGTAAATAGGTAATACACAGTAAAACCTTGACTTGACAAAAAATTAAATATAGAGCAGCTCTATTTGTATTTTGACATCTAAAACCATGAAAGTAAGACATGCACCAACTTATCACACAAAAAAATTAAATGTGAAAAAGTGCGTTTTATTGAGCATCATTGCTCAACTGAGTACTGAGTTCTCTCGCCTATTTATATAAATAAATAAAATTGTACAAGAAGGGTGAGGATGAAAAACACGGCAGTGCGCGAGGAACTCAACAGTTAGGAGTTGGTCCTTCGAACGAAGAGGGATATGCTTCGGTGGTTTGTGCACTTGGCACGAATGTCCCCTTCATCACGACTTCCGAGATGGACGTTGAATGCTATTCCATCAGGTAGGCGACTTGGCAGACCCAGAACGAGGTGGTTGGCCAAGTCCAAAAAACCTGGATACGGTTGGACATCCTGGATACGCTTAGAACTGCTGATAGGTTAGAGTCGATGGCGGAGGATCTAGTTGTCTGGAGATCTCTCGTGCGTGGTTTACCCCCGCGACACGAAGCGAAGAATTGTTTTCAGTTCAGGACTTAAATACGCAATCCAAGGATCAGATGATACCAACATTTGATAAATAACATTTTCATTGTTTGGCGAACGAGAACATTTTTTACTATTATTAATTTGAAAGTACTTATAGTCTTTATTCCGACTTTCCGGTGCCTCCTCTGACAATGAGGTTTGCGATGTTGAGGATTCCAACTCTTAGTCTTTCTTTTTTTTTTTTGTTTGACTTATAACAGTATTCCTTACAGTATCTGATTGTAACACATTTAGTACAATTTTTTACAAAATTCAATGAAAAGTTGCCTTTAAGCCATAACGAATATTCACCTAACAACCTCTCTTTTATCTAATGCACCACCTTAAACCGTTCAGTATGTGGCAAAAATCTTTGTTTCACTTCTAAAACTACTTAGTTGATTTCGCGCGATGTTAAGTTTCGGTTGCTTTTTGATAAAAAGCTAACTATGCTGGAGATGCTTCCATCAAAAAAGTAATCACACAGGAATGAGTGTTCAAAAACAAAACTTTCCATCGCGAAAGACTTCAAATTTGCACAACAAAAATGATACTGAAATGAAAGTCTAATATTTAAAGTATTTTCTATGTTATCTATGTAAAGCAAAACTTCATCTTTTTAATTGAAATCTTCAATATCAAAGTTCAAAGTTTTTTGCCAACTTTTATGCCCATTGCGACATGTGAACCGGACATTCATTTTTTGACAATGCAACCAAAATAAGATAAAATCAATTAATTTCATAATTATAATAAATTTTTTTACCTAAAGTATTCCAATTGACAAAAATAAACACATCTTCGGCCTCCCGCATAGCAAATTTGTACCATCGATAGAGAATACTTTAAGCTTTCAGAAAAAGGAGCATTTTTTTTACAGCCCGTCAAACACTGCCCCCCCTTACTTAAAAGCCTCGTCTTAAAAATTAGTAAGCAGTATGAAAACGGTTGATGCACTTCGAAGGCCAAATGTAAGTCCCTTAAAAAATAAAACTTCAGGTTCTAAAGTGCCTAATTTTAGGAAATATATCCTTGCTTAAAAAATACGTCTATTTTTGTAAATTTTAAAGTTCCAACTTTGAGCTAACGGTACAGCCAAGCGCATCATCAAAATTCAGCAAAATTTTAACTTTATAGGTTCTCAATCGAAAAACATATTCCATTTAGCCGAGAAAAATATGTTACTTCGGGTATTTATTTCCACTGCTGGACCACTGTGCGTCGACTATCGCTGATTTTGTTGCCTCATCAATCAATTTCAGTTGAATTGGCTTCAACATCTTCTCCTTACTAAAAAGAGTGGATATTTCAACAAGCTCTAAATTAGCGGCATAGGGTGCATTATTTGACTAATCGCATACTTTGTATGTCGCATACTGTATGTTTTTGTTTTTCCAGGTTTCGTTTACGATAGGATATTTTTTTATGTAATCAACAACTAATCAAACCGGTTACCGGCTTTATCTGCAACCAACGCGCAAGAGAAGCCAGCACTATACGGATACACTGTGAACGACGTCGCGGTGCTCTCATTGCTAATGCCGCATAAAAGTTGAAAAACTTGGCTGTCCAATAAAGCGAGTTTTGGATGCATTTTTAAGCGTTTTCTCTATCTCCTATATTCGCTGTCATTAAGACCTGAATTAGGCGGATCAAACGGTTGGTGCCCGCTTTGTGGTGATTTGTGTTAATATGAAGTACTTTACGATACAGGAAGTTGTGACATGAAGTTAGCCTTGGACCCGAGTGCTTTTATTTTTATGATTAATTATGAATTCGGTTGAATTGAAAAATTTGCAGATTAACTCATTATTCATTTTCTCTCAATTTCCATTACCGAATCCGCTGAATTCCCGAAAACATATAAGTGGATACTTTCTTTGTGTGCCCCTCATTCCATTCCAATATGCATTCGGTTCAGAAAGACAACTTCGTTTCCATTCCTTAGACTCTCAGCACAAGGCTCGGAAATTACCACATGACTCTGCAAAAAAAAAATATCATCTCATCCACTCATTAACAGCAACTTCAGAGGAGTTGCCTAACCCACAAACTACATTTTCCCATGTCATCCGGCTTTAAATTAGCTCAAGTTAGAAACCACTGCCGACTCTCATTGCTGCATTACTGGTGCTACATTCAGACACCACGAGGTAGAGTAGTTCAGATTTTTGTTCGTTCGTTAAGCACTTGGTGACTTCACTTCTAGTAAATGGTTGTGACCTAGAAAGAGTCACCGATCAGTTGAAGTTGTACCTTGAGCTACTACACTGTTGTGGTTCTTTCAATTCGTCTTCGTCTGAGCTGAGACACTCTCTCGCTGGGGACGTGTTTGCTTAGGTGTCTACCATTTCTCAAATGCTGCCGCCGCCGCCGGCGGCGTAATAATTCGTTTTTCCTCTGCAGTCTGATTTTTTTTGTCTGTCTGCTGGGCTTATGTTCTTCTGGGTCTCTTGCTCCTCATTTATTCTCGTCTGGACTTGGAGTGCTCTGCCGCAGTCATTGAAAGTATCCGGGACTAAGTGAATTGGGCCGAAGCAATTGAGACTGTGTTGAAAGCACATTGGGTAGATCTCACAACGCAACACAGTGCTGTACATCCGGGAAGATCTCGAGGCAGATCAAATGCGGAGAGCGATGAATGTGGGTCGTGGTCGTTGCATTATGATTAGCTGTGTGTTGCAATCAATCGGGAGGGTTACTCTTCGGCCTGGGATCGTAAGCGTATTGTGGCTCATAGTAGAGGGAAGTGGGGTGCACAACGATGCGGTCGTACTTCGGACTGGTATTTGAATTTCATGAATTGTGTCTAATTATTTTGATTTTCCAATCACACTCCGAAGGCAATTGAACGAGCCATCGATGGAAGTCTGCTGCTAATGATCTGTCAGACAGCTAATGTAAGTGCAATTGAAGTCGGAGATTTTCAACTGGAGATGAACGAAAGGGCGACAGCATGAAAGAGTCTCTTGTTTCAATTGCGTGTGTATCCATCCTTTTGTATTGGTCTCAAACGAGGTCATTGGGCGATCATTGGTTGCGAAACATTTTGTGTCGAAGCAGACAATGTGTACATTGGAGAAACTCCAAACTTAATCCAAGAAACATGAAAGAGCTGCCAGGCCTTCGGATGACTTTGTAAATGACTGTGTGCGCCTGTGTATTCATGTTCATGTTCGTACCTCTGTTATCACTTTTGGATCCCTGCCAACTTTCCGTACACAAAAGCGGATGTAATCCGCATTCTCTCGCTAAGATAACGTTAAGTATTCGAATCAAAATGTTTCGTATCTGGGGATATACAAACCACGTACTGGTCAGTGAAAGCTGCTATTTCCACCACAAATAGAATCGCCATTGCGAGTGAGATTCTGGCTGCTATTCCTTTCATTTCAAAACTCAAAGTCAACACCGCCTTCAACGTCAGCTCGTAAAACCTTCATGTTCGCTTTCGAAACTCACAAAACTATCGGCACGTTTCAGTCTGCGCTGCTGCTCAATGTATGCGCACATACATCATTTTTCAGAATATTCAGGCCAAGCAATTTCCATGAGCGGCATGATGAAGTGAACCCCGCAACTTGCCATTCGACATGCACCAAGCATATCACTTTTATGGCGCATCATTAATCGCCTTAAAAAAAGAGTCCACCCAGCCAAATTAAAATGAAATCTGGAACACTTTTGGGCAAAATCCCAAAATTCAGCGTTGTGTGTGTGGGATACGCGGATGGAGCATCTGAAAATTTGAAATCTGAAATGTATGTCGTCGCCACTTGGTCGCGTGATGCATCGCGTCCGCGGCGCGCATGAAACACATCACGATGTGGGGAATATTCAAAAATAAACTCTTGGATGAATTATTTTGATTAGCCCACAAAAGAGGGGGAGGGTGATGCTGAGAGAGAGAGAGAGAGAGAGAGAGAGGGGAAGGGCGGAGGGCAGCCATCATTATTGGACGGCTCTACACATTGTTTATGATACTGAGTTATGAGTGTCATCTATAAAGCGATATTTTCCTTTTTATTTTTAGCTCATACACATGTTGCGCGTCTGGTGCACTTTGAGAAATCTTTGTCCTATATATCGGACAGTTTGGGGTGTAGCGTGTGAGGCATACATAATCCACATGAAGTTTTCGAGATGATTAAAAGGAAATACCCTTAGATTTATAAACGAATCTATGGCACTTGATGTAGCATGTGAAATTGATTACAGCCTGTGAGCTTGAAGTCTTCGGATCCGGCTGACGTCTGATGAAATATGAATGACCCCCTTAATAGTGCTGGCTTATCGGCATTAATCGTGCATTCTGGTCGTTTCGAAGACGTTGCGTGGGGGTGATGAAATATTTATGAGGACGATGCATCGATCGTCGCGGAGTGGTTATCAATTTTTTTTTATTTTCTCTTAGTAGGGGGGAAACCATCTGGGATGATGATGATTATAATGAAATCTTGTAAAGTTCTATACAGGATGTGTTCAAGCGATAGGGCAAGACTGCTTGCTGCTGTGGCGTAGCTCGAGGATGATGTTATCTTGTAGTGAAGGGAAGTTAAGTTATGACTTAAGTGCACCGCATGTCTTTGAAATTGATTACAGAACGTGGAAAGTGATCAGAAATTGCAACTCCCGAATCCAATACGCGTACGTAGTCAGTTTAATTAAGAGTCCATGAGCGCCTTATTTTGTTTTTCTTCTATGTTGGAAGTGACTACAACGTTCCGCATTTATTACTCTAAAAGTCTAAAGCATAACCTTTCTAAACCATGCCACACTATGGTCCATAGACCACTCCCACCTTTAGTGTTGGCTGTTAGAAGCCAACCTATATTGCGCAATCATTTGTGGATGTCTTGAAACGAAAATGCATACTTTTTTTATGTGGCTTTACCTTCCTGAGAAGTTTTCTTTTGCACTCATTGTTATGTTGATTTTTCTGGTAGAAAGTAGAGTAGACTGAAGATCTATTTGGTTCCAGATATTAATCAATTTTATTAGAGGAGGTACGTGAGCACATAAATGATTATCCATGATTATGACAAATTTGGTTGCCGTGGAGTAGTGGGTGAATTAATGTCTGGTGTACTGGGAGTACCAGGGTTAATAGAAGTTTCTGGGAAACAATATCGAGTCAATGTAGAATCACAGAATATTGTACATTTCTTCTGGAGTGTTGTAGAGACACTGGCACTAACCACTGACCCTAGATACCAAGTGCGTGGGATGGTTATAGGAATTCCATTATGATACATAATCATCGTCATCATCTATAATTATAGGCATTATGGGCGTATTGCTGCGGAGCAATGAAAGTTAATGATAAACTTTATCTCATCTAAATAATATATGTTTAGGAAAATGTGTACACAATACAGAAAATGTGGGAAAACCAAAGAGATGGACAACCACTCGGATATATTGATGTTAACACAGCTACATGAGAGAAACAATTGTCGGTAACGGTGTCTCCTTCGGAAATAAGGTCCGATGATGCCGCCATCCCATAAGCCGTATCAAACGCTCAATCTTTGCGGATGCATTGATGCTTGTAATTTTACTTGTTCACATAGCCGCTGACTCTGTCCCGAGAAGATGTTTTGGCCGAAATCAGGAACTACGGCCAACATTTTCAGGGCTCAGTTAGCGAACTCACGGTGGCTTCAGTACAATCTTATTCGAATTTAGGCTCAAATTCAAGCAAAATATAAATCGGGTTGACTCTCTAGTTGGCGTTGGCGCCTAGTTGGCGCCTTGAGGACCAAAAGAGTGTACTCACGCTCACGCTACGTGCGACGAATTGCCTTGTACACAGAAGTGATGATTACCGACGTCACGACGAAATTCACGTCGCAATTTCAATATTTTTTTTTTCAAAATGCATGAACAGCCGCAGCATGAAAGTTGGATGTCAATGGATGTTTTAAAACACTTCTATCAATCGAATATGTCTGACTGCTCCTTCATACATTTTGTAGGAAAATGTATGGAACTCACTGAAATAATTGAAGTTTTTTTTTATTATTTTGGACATGTTATTAATTTTATATTTAATTTTTTATAACAGTTATAATACCAAGTGTTTCCTTGATTTGCATATTTGTGTCATTTCTGTAACTGGATACTGTGTTTGTCTCTTCTGCAAATTCTACATGACTTTTTCTGGCCTGTTGATGGCTGGCTAACGCTGGACTGTGGAGTCCAATGGTGCTCAGACGAAAGATGTCATTTCGAACGGAAAACACTCCTATTATCATTGGATCGTTCATCCCTGCTTCGATCTGAAGAGTCACTAACTGCTCAATCAAAGAATGCAAAAATTGTCGACTTGCATTGGTTTTGTTCGTAGGACTCATATCATTTATTTTTTGTAAATTATGAAAGATGCTAACGCTGTATCGGACAAATGACAATCCTCAACATTTGATCCATGAGGTTGACGTCAACTTGTCTGTTCGATGTCTTATAAATCGATTTAAAAAACAGATTTTCCAAAATCGCTTTAGCGACATTATTATTCTGAATACGGGATCCATGTTGGTTTTCGGCAACTCTTCTGTATACAGTTATTGTTTTTTAAAAGTTTTAGTTTAAGTCGAAGGACATAGGATCATATAAGTAAGATATAAGTTTGCAGTGTCCGCCGATGAAAACTGTTCGTCTAACTAGTTTTAAACATTTCTGTCCAAAATGTAAGTTGGTTAAGAATTTTGAAATAAAAGTGAATTTAAAACAACGAAATAAAAGTAATTAGTGCAAAATGCCGTAGTAAATACAAGGTCCCACCAGACTTATTTCATTGATTCTAGGGGTTGTTTTACAAAAACTTTTATTTTTCCTCACCCACTTGGATTTTCAATTTACGGTAAGTACTAAATCATTAAACTGACAAACCCATGAAATTTCGTGAAGATAGCTACACAATCAATTAGGAAAAAATTGTTTCGAGGTCTGCAAAAGGTCTGGCTGGACCTACTCATTGACAGAAGGGTTAATGTCGACATCATTGCTATCTGGTCGCCATAAAATTTAGCATAACATAGCAAGTTTTTAATGAATGCGAACCCCAATTCGAGTTTGATGAAATTGCAGTAGCGAATGCGTGGTAAAAGTAGATTGGTTGTCAGATTATGAAAAATAACGACTACTCAACATTTATATTTCACATCCAAGTCCTTCTTTTCAAGTATGGAAATATATCGATTTCATATTTTTTTTTTTCATTGCTTCCATTTTTTTTTTTTTTTTTTTTTTTAATTCATTTTTATTTCGTTAATCCGATAATTTACATACTAGACAAAAATGCTTAAAACTAGTTGGACGAACATTGTTACTATTTCTAACTTACTGGCCCTCCGCGGGCACTCTAAGCTAAACTTAAACTTATCCTATGTCTTTCGACTTAAACTAAAAATTAATATGATTAAGACTAATTATCATAGCTGTACATTTAAGTATTAAGGAAAATTACAAAAAAAAACTTAATTAAAGAACGTTTTAAAGTAAAACCTATAAACTAACTTACTAATAACTTACACACTACCTTAAAAATAAGTACCTAAAATAACTTAAGCTAAACTACATACATATACACATGTATATATGATGATATATACATGTGTATATATATGCACTTAATATATACAGTGTATACACAAAGGTACACGCATGTGTACCCATGTGAATACTCGTCATTTTTTTTTTTTTTTTTTTTTTTTTATTATTTATTTATTTTTTTTTTTTTTTTCTTTTTTTTTTTTTTTTTTTTTTTTTTTATTTATTTACAACTTACAAGCTACCTTAAAACTACCCTAGGCTATGTAGGTCGGCCATGGCTTACCGCTCATAAATTTGCATCTCAATTGCTGCAAGACAGTAGCCGACTGCTCCCCCTTTCGGGGATACGTACTACCCTTTCTATCCCGGGTCTAAAGGGTTCGACGAGGGAGTTCCCCCTCTCCCCAGCCACCAGAATTTTCGGTGTTGCATTGCAACATCCCGAACATCTCTCCTTGATACCGCCGTACTGAACCGGAGGAGGCCCTCCTCAGCTCGTTGTGCGACGGAACGGTCGTAGTTGAGTCGCCCATCCACAGTTGATCTGGCGATGTGGTAGATGAGCGGTACCGCATTTATGTCTTGTAACAGTCCGTTCTTGTCTAAATGGAGAAAGGCTTCTGGGGGGACGAAGCCATTGTGGCGTACCCTTTCGTGGTATTGTGTATTGGGGTAGTAAGCCCCCGAGATCAGGTTATTGACCGAGTTCATCGCTCTGGCAGTATGACCTCGAATCAACTTCACTAGGAAATTGTCCACTCGTATCAGGTTCGCCATGTTGTATAAGACCTCATTGGAATAGAATTTTTTGTACTGGGACTCTGGAGTTCGATAAAGGCGAAGGCAAGCCCTAAGACAAGCCCTCTCAAACAACCGAATCTTTTCCATCAAGCTTGCACTCACGTTGAACCACACGGGACAGCCATAGGTGAGCATTGGCCGGATGAGGGCCATGTAGCAGATAACCTTCACCCTCGCATCGAGTTGGCTGTTGTAAAACAGTCTCTTTGTAAGGGCAAAAGCTCCTCGGGCCCTGGCCAGAGCAGCATCTACATGTTTGTTAAAATATAGATACTGGTCTAGCCAGATCCCCAGGTATCTGACTACCGTTCTTTGCGCCAGTGGTTGCCCGTGTCGTCCAACAATAGAGAACTTTCGCCAATTCTTTTTCGTATCCGCCGAGGCTTTATACAACGGCGTCCTGAACAATATGGTTTCCGACTTCTGAAAGTTGATTTTCAACTTCCAGTCATCGCAATCTCTCATGAATGAATCGAAGTCACACTGCACGAGAGTAGTGATGTCCTCGATCTTTTTGCCTGATCTGTACACGATCAAGTCGTCAGCGTACGCAATAACGTGAGGAAGAGAATTTATCAGATCGCTCAAGTAAATGTTGAACAGGATCGGCGAATTAACGGCACCCTGTTGGAGACCATTTTTTACATCAAAAATACCTGTGGAGGTCACGTTGCCATTCTTGACTACGAACCGTCTACCGGTAAGCATGTTACACAGTAGGTACAGCAGTGGTTTGCTGATGCCCAGCCGATTGAGCTTGTAAAAAAGACCTTCTAACCATACGGTGTCAAAGGCCTTCTCCAGGTCAATCAAGCAGGCACCCGTACATTGTTTCTGGCTCTTGTTCCATTGGATATCCGACACCAGTTTCGACGCGGCATGAATAGTGTCATGCCCCGCTTTGAAACCGAATTGGTTATCCGGAATTAAATTTTTGTCCTTAGTCCAGTTGATCAGAGCTCTATTTATCACCTTCTCGAATACCTTGCTGATGTTCGGAAGGAGACTAATTGACCGGAGGTTGCACGGATTCGAAGAATCTTTGCCTCTCTTGGATATGGGTTGCACAATCGCAGTTTTCCAATGCTCCGGATAATGTGCATTATTCAAAGCATTGTTAAACAGGGTTGTGTACATATTAACCACTTCCAGGGGGAGATGTCTTAGCACAATGTTCGAGATCCCATCGAATCCCACTGACTTCTTCTTTTTTATTGATTCGAAGACCGCTTTAAGATCTGTCTTCGAAATGAACGGGGGATGAACCCCTTCGTCGGCGATGACATTATCTGCCATGTTAACATCATTGAACACGACAAAGCCAGTGTTCTCAGATCGCCATTGTTGCAGATCTTCACGAAGAAGCGTGTTGTTAACCAGTACGCGGTTCTCCAGGTCGTGGTTCGGTCGAACACTCTCGTTCACCTTGTACACTTCCTGAAAGACCGCGCCAAGTACTTCCACTTTTTCTTGCGGATCTTCGACCACAAAGAAGTTGTCGTCAAGTACAGCGTTATCTGGATCAATACCTGCTGTAGTCAGTATTTGTTCGTTGTCCGTCGTTCTAGGGAGCTTAAGACATGGAAGATCGCATTGCTTGTTGCTTCTAAAGAATTTGTTGATCTGTGGGAACATGCTCGGGTTGTTGGATTTTACAGCCCGGACCTTGTCGTTCCAATACGAATTAACAGAAAGTCTGTAATTCTGAGCAATTAATGTTTGTATGTTCTTAATGAGCGATTTCAGTGTCCTAACTTCCTCGTCTCGTCTGTCCGTAAACCGCCTGTACAAGGTTTTTAATCTTGACAGGAGTCTACTTTTTTGTTGGTGGAGTGCGTCAATTGTCGCATTGCGGTACATGTTCTGGTTGTTTGTGCGTATATACCGAGGTATCGTACTGTCCATCGTTCGTTTAATTATCTCGTCCAATTGTATTAGATACATGTCAATCTCTTCGTTTGACAAGTTTCTATTGGACGGTATGTGGAGCTCGTTAGAAGAGAGTGCTCTTGTCATTTGTCTGGAGAAGCGTGTCCATCGTGCTCTACTGTAATTGTAGGGATACGTTTGAACAAACTCTCCTAATTCCGCAATGTCGTTAGGAATCTTGATTTCGGCACTGAGTCCGCAATGGTCACTGAGATACACGAATGTGTTCAAACAGTTTACCGTTTGTGAGTTTATGTCTGTCACCTGTAATCTTGCGTCAAGCAGCAGGAGGTCCAGATAAGAGCCGCTTCTCGGAA
Source organism: Eristalis tenax (assembly GCA_905231855.2). Lineage (NCBI taxonomy): Eukaryota > Metazoa > Arthropoda > Insecta > Diptera > Syrphidae > Eristalis > Eristalis tenax. Next base: position 1,057,625 of record HG993127.1, read on the forward strand.
ACGACGCGATCTCTGTTGCTTTCAAATCGAGTCTATACTCGACACTGTGTAAGCAAAACCAGCTATAAAGCTGGTCCCCCCTGTGATTGGAAGCTGTGTTCCCCCAATAACCATGTCGGGCATTTAAGTCCCCGGCCAAAATGAAATAGTTCTCCTCCGAGTCTAGCCTTAGACATCGAAAGAGTGAATCGAGCTCTGATATAGTTGTTCTGGAGCTAGGATTGCCGGAGGAGTAGACCGACACCGCATACAACCTCCTTCCACTGCGGAGCGAAATGCACACGATGCAGGCCTCCAACTCCTGAAACCTTCGTACTTCACTACTATACACTACTTTGTGTTTTATGTTATTTTTAATGAAGATCGCAACACCGCCTCCACCACTGGAATTGGGGCGGTCTCTTCTAATAACACTATAATTACTGTGCTCCAATTTGCCTCTCTGAGTTAGCTTGGTTTCGCTAATCAGCATCAGCTCTGGGCTTTGATCGTCCAACAATATATAGAGCTCGTTTTTTCGTGGGACCCCTATCAATGAATTTACATTCACTGCGAGGATCTTAAAAATACTCTCTGTCTGCGCATCCATTAGGACTTTTGACGTGCTGAGTTCTGCAGGAGCGCCAGAATTTGGCCGACCTGCTCCTCTAACCGAGCCATACGCCCTTCAATGGAAGCTTTCCATTCGGGCGCTGGTTCGTGTGCCCTTGGCACTGAGACTTGCGGCACTACCTTTGGTAGCTGCTGCTTTTCCGTACTCCTTTGACCAGACGCAATTTGGGCGAAAGTCAATTGAGGTGTGACGGGTATGGCTGCCCCGAGTGGAATTTTCACTGGGGGCTGCTTCTGCAGAACCATTTTTTCTTTCCGCTCTTGAAACTTAGGGCAACCCCGATAGTTAGCGGTGTGCCCCGCGTTCCCGCAGAGTACGCACTTGAGCTGACTTTTGTCAGCTGCTCCCTCTTTCCCCAGCGGGCATTCCTCCGCCTTGTGGTTTTGACTGCACTTCACGCATCGGGGCTGCATACGGCAGTTCGACGCGGCGTGACCAAACCTTTGGCAGCGAGCGCATTGTAGAATGCCGTCGCGCCTTCTTATATTTTCCCAGACGCAATGATAGTCAGATAATCTAGAGATATCGTTTACCTTGTCTATTTTGCTGTTGGGTGACAGCTGTACAATAAAGAACGGTAATTTCCGCCCCTCCCTTTTTGCCTTAGCTGTGGTGAAGGGCTTGACCCCGACGAACTCGAGACCGTCGCACACATGCTCTTTGAGCAGTTGGAGGATCTCCTCCGCTTCGAGCGGTGCGGAGATCTTCAACAATTTTGACTGGAGTTTCTCTTCTTTTGGCGTGAAGGAGAAGAACTCCATCTTCGAGCGCTTTAACATCTTCTTAACTTTGTTGTAATTTTCTACTGTCTTGCAGCAGATCGAGTGTTTCTCTAATCCTTTGTTTTTTTTAATTAAAAAGTTACCACTACCTACGGCCGTCCTACATACCTGAGCAGTGTAAATAATGTCCGCCTTGTAGAGGTTGATCGGAGGCACTTTTTCTTTTTTCCTTTGCTGTTGTTGTTGCTGGTGTACTGCATGCTGTTGCTGCTTCTGTTGTTGCGATGTTGCTTGCTGGTCTGCCTTCTTTGGTTGCTGCTTCTGCTGTTGTTGCTGAGCTGTTGACTGTTGAAGCTGTTTATTACGCTTTTTTGCTGCTTGCTGTTGTTGTTGCATCGGCTGCTTTCCCAGCTGGCTTGGTTCGGGCAACTTTTGTTGATGTTGCCCAGGTTGTCGACCTGCTTGTTCCTCCCTTCTTCTCCTTTCGAGAGTTCTTCTCCGCAGCTCTCTTATCTCGTGAAGGAGTTTGTTGGTCTCCTCCCTCAGATTGGAGACTTTCGTTTCTTTGGAGCGGATTATTTCCTCCACTTCTTCTTCTGTATCGGAGGGCACCGATTCAAAGCTGATACTGCTTACTGCGAATCGTCCCTCCCTCCCGTCGGACACATAGGAATATGCGTCTTCTGCATCGGCCTCTTGCGATGTCTCGCTCGATGACGTAGACGCTGTACTTTCTTCCTCAGTTTTCTCCGTTGACGCTGTGTTGCGTCGTTTCGAACTGGCGGAGGTCTGTTTTTTCCTCCGCCTCTTCGTTGTGCCATCTCTAGGCACCGTTGGTTGATGGCGTGATTCCTCTGCCGCCGTTTGGTTCAGACCGTCCGCTTCTAGGCGAGCGGACTGCCCTTTCTCCTCCATCCTCTGCACTCACACTCTTTGCCGGTGCAATTTTCAATTGAAGGAAATGACGAAGAGAGGGAAAGAAAGAAGAAAAAAAAAATAAAAATTGCACGCCCCCACTGGGTCTCGAACTCAGGCCCCTCGGGTTTACAGCTCTGAGTTCTACGCTCTTGACCACGCTCTTGTTGCGGATCTACTTGATACTTGCACTACTTCACTTTGTTAGTTTACTGCTTGGCTTTATTTAATCGGAACACGTGTGTACTGTAGCACGGTCTGTGAACGACTGATCATTGCTTCCATCTATCACTAGCTTTGCACTCAATAGCCGCATATGTAAATTTGAGTTTAATTCAGTAATTGGCCTATATTAACGTCAGAAATCAATTCAGTTTGGAAAATGGATTCACACGTTGTTATTATTTTATGAAATTAAAGTAAGCTGCGCACGGAGGTGGTGTGGTGCAACACGGTTATAACGAAATGTTACGCCAGTTCACATGATTGAATCTCAGTCAAAAGACTACTCACTCATTTATAGATGTATTCGTATATTGCCTGTATTTTTTGTGCTCATATGAAAATTATATCAGAGTTGCCCACACTGAATGGAAGAGATTCAATAAAGTTACAGCGTTTTTCACATCACTTGCATCTGTTGGGGATTGCAATTTTTGTTATTTATTTTGTTCATCATTTGTTGTGGTGCGTGAGGCAAAAACGCATTTTATGCAAAAAGCAAAATAAACAAACAAAATGAAATTGTGAAAAAATATGTGGTGAGCGTGAGAGCTTATTTTCTTCATAAATACATTAACGAATTTTAATTGAAGCTTGAGTCATATTAAAAGATTGATTTATTATATGCGTGCAATTTTGATGATGCAGGGTGTGAAGTTTGTTATTTATTTGTTTGGAAAGTTGAACATGTTGAAATTGGAGGGCTGGCAGATATTAATATGAAACAACAAGTCAACAGACTTTCATTTCTATCTTATTCAGCGGATTTCTTTTCAGCTTCGAAATTCATCCAACACACTCAAAGGCTGCGCATTAGCTAGAAAAACAAATATTTCCAAGCAAAGAGCGAAACCAATCCCTCAAAATATTACTTGTTTCAACGTCAGTCGTTGTTCGCTTTCCACAGCCCACCATAAATTAAACAATTCACACTATGACCCCCATTTCTACGATCAGCTTATGAGCCCTTTTGTCTCGCCGGCAGTTCCGGCGGCTACTCTGTGTTTCTTAGATCAGGCGATCACATTAATGCTAATGTACTCTTACTCACCGGCGATCCCGACTGCTTTTCGAATCGAATTACCATAAAAGTGTATCTGCAACCCGAGTCTGACCCCTGTGCATATCTGTTGACGTATGTATTCGTTCACAAATATAAATTTCGTTTTCGTTTTTTTTTTCCTTTTTGGTAAAGCAGCCAAAGAGGTCTGACATGCTTTTGCGAAAACGAAACTGAAAGTATTTTTTCCATAAACAGAAGAATGAAAAACGAATGAGTTGCTGGTGACCGTCGCGTCGCGTCGTTGTGTGTGCGGTCGGTTTTTGTATCTCTTCGTGCTTATGCCGCCTAATTAATTCGATATTTTTTTCCTAAATCGTATCTGCATGGTTTCTTTCGTTTTGTCATTCATGTTGTTGGAAATTTGCATTCATATTTTAATGAGGAGGGTTTTTCTTTTCTCCTTCTTCGCAGCTCTACTCACGTGGTGTGTTATAAAGCGTCTGGTTGTGGTATCAAAATTCACGTTTTCACGTTCACTGATTTGCAACATTTGCAGTGCCGATGTCTGGTTTTATATATATTTTTGTATATAATTTTTTGTTTTATTCCCGGTGTCATGCGAAAAGTAAAAGTATTTGTCTGAATGGACGAGTGTAACGAATTTTTGTTTTGCGACTTTCGTGTGAGTTTTTATGTTTGTTTGTTGCGGATGGTGTTGCAATGAGTATAACTTTGATGTTATACAGATAGTGTGTTTTCCCCCGAACATCCGTTGATTAATGTACACTCATTGAGTAAGACTGTATAGAGGAAATCTGGTTCATTGTTGGCAAAAATTAAATATTCGTCAATGTTGTGGTGTGGACTGATGATCTAAGGAGACAATGCAAATTTATGGAATAAGGTGGACATTGTCGTTCGCAAAGGTTTTGCGAAATGTCAATAAAGAAAGCTACGACATGACATCAGCAACACTGCAAGAACTGCAAGAACTTCCAATCCATTTATTAAATAGAACAACGGGCCTACTCTGGCAAAAGTGTGACTACCATTCAGCCACTCCAGCTTAACAACGGCAACCAACATTTATACAAAACACACGTTTATCCGGGATACATTATTGGCAACAAAGAAATAGCGCTTCTTTTTTATCAGCGTTCAACTACGAATTGATATGTTCATTCTTGCTTTCATATTTATGTGGTTACAATATTTCTCCAAAATGTTCTTTGGGTCTTGCAATAAAGTCAATCAGAGAGTATGCAACTTGAATATGACTATATGTAGATTGTTAAGTGATGACGTCTGCAAGAAGGTAAGAAGTATATACAGGCTAGTAAAGCACTTCTTCCACACTTCCTTAGGCAAGCTTAATTACGAGTTTAAAAGAATTGAACACACCTAAGGGATCTCACTGTCCCCAACGACAACCAAGAAGTGCCACTAATGACGATTAACCCACTGCCGTGGAGTACATGAATGAATGTTATGTACCATTAGACACTCCTTAAACGTGACGAAAAGCAAATATCCTCACAGCTATTAAAACAAGACACCATCACTGCGATAAAGTGGGATTGGTCGTGGGCGAAAGACGAAAGGTGCACGGAAACAGAACCGAAAATCCCACTGGAAAGCGAATAAAGTCACCCGGAGGTGGGGTTTGCCATTTCCACCAGAGCACAAGGCGAAATGAAAATTGTTGCAAAAGAAAAAAACACAGCAGCAATTTCTCAGCTCCACTTCAGTGAAATGAAAAAATGGGAGAGAGGGCAAACAATTTAAGAGCACGAAGTCTGTGCCGTGGGTGGCGGGATGATGAGCGCCTCAGCATGACGTCTCTCCGTTTCGAGTCTGATGCATCTATGAAAGCAGTATCATAGGTAATTCCCAATAAATTGGTGGATGAATTGCCAAAGAGGATGACAAAGGAATCAGAAAAAAATCGCTTTTCTTCATCTTAACTTTGCTTGGAGTGGGATCTGCTCCTGCCACTGGAGCGTCGTCCTGGTCACACGGGTTTTGTAAAGACGCTTGACATTCAATTGCGCCTTCCAAATCCATAGCGAATGAAGCACAACAAAACAAACAGAAAAAGTATGAAAGGAATCAAACTCAAGAAGGAAAATCACGAGGAAAACGAATAATTGAAAATTTCATTTCGCTTCTTTCGTGTATTTTTTTTCCATTCATTTCTGCTTTTTATGTCCTCGAAGAGGCGGGATCGCCAAGCCAGAAACAAAGTGTTTCTGGTTAAGAGATGATTCGAAGTTCGTGCATATATGTACGCAATCGATGCCGTCGATAAAACAAGAGTGAACAGAATGGGAAAACACTTTTCCTCATTTTTCTTTTGTCTTACAACCGTTCAACCAACCATCCCCACGATTCCATCATTCCGTCGTCCTTCGTGTTCAAGATTTAAATTTACTGTCTTTGTCGCTCGGTCGTCTGCTGTGTCAGTTACAAAGAATTGAAATTGAAAAACGATCGCCCACTCGCTCCAGATGAAATTTTCTCGCACATGTCGCCGAGGATGAGGAATTATAAATTTGTTGTTCGTTCCTTTGATTCGCTTTACGTATTTGTTTTGTTTTTCTTTCTGTACTGAAATTCGAGGTGAATTTTTGTTGTCTACTGTGCACTTGGTTTGTGCGTTGCGAGGACGAATAATGTAAGTGTGGGAGTGGGGAGCTCTTAGTCTCCAATTGGGCTGTTTGCTTGTTGTGCGATTCCTTTATTAAAAATGCAAATGAGTGATAAATATTTTCTTTTTTGCACAAAAACAAACTTTAATATATCTCTATTATGGAAATTTGTTTGTTTGTGCAGCAATGGCCTGGCGCTGTTCTACACGTCGTGTTGTTCAGTCGATGACTTTGTTTAGGCCAATCATCTTGACAGTGTATGACAATGTAATTTTTCTTTCGGGTGGACGTCATTACATCGGGTGGTTACATCTATTTACTCTTAACATGGAGTGCCATGCTTGTCAGTGTGGTAGCAGCAGCCACATAAGTAATCCTTAAACACGATTAATTTCCTCCAGCGGATCAACATTTGTCAACCAGCAGGATTTCCACTCAAAAGTGCCACGTTGTCCCTCTATCGAAATAATCACTTGACTTTCGTAATCCAAGACTCACGTAGCCTACGGCAGTGTCAGCTTCGAATACCTTCGCGTACCTACCATTTTTGAGTAAAAATAAATTAATTTGAAAGTAATAAATATCGCTCCCCTGCCCCTAGGTGTAGCTTCTGTAAATTGTTATTTCCATCTAAATCTCTGCGCCTGAGGTCATCGAAGTGGGTCGAACCCTTAAGACCAAAAGCGCCCTATTAATTACATTCGAATGACCCCGTTTTCTCTGTCGCATTGTGTTCGCGTTGTCCCTCCATAATTTCATTCTAATGGCCGGGGGAGGACCTGAGCAAAAACGACTCCACAATAATTGTTTCTTTAGTCAATTCGTGGAGTTCTGCACGGAATGGTATCGCAACCCCGATCTAATTTGCATTCTAATTGTTTTCGTTTTGATTTCTGCTTGTTATTGTATTCCTTGCTCTTCCACAAAATTAAATTCAAATTAATCGGTCCGAGGTTGCTTAATCTCCGGACTGGAAGTAGCCAATAGATAAGCAAGTATACAAACCTCGGGAGCGGGAAACAAAAGCAACTCGGCGGTGGGTTGCGCACAAAAGTGCCAGTGATATTTTGCCTTTTCAAAGAAAGTAATTAATAAACCCAAAGCAAAAACTAGGAGAATCCCCTCCCTTCAAGCATTTGGAAAAAATTAACACTGCGACGCTGGGTGAAGTGGACGGAGATCGTGTTGGAAAATGAGAGAGAAGCTGAATAAAAATGCACAGAGGAGCAAAAAAATTACTCAAAGCTATGTTTATACTATATACCGACGCACCGGGGGGACTACACAATATGCTGGAGGAGGTCATCTGTAAGAAAGTACTTTCTCTGTTTTCCGATGGATTAAGCATAAAGCTCTTATATTACCCTTGAATGGAAATGGAAAGATTTCACTTTGCTGAGTTAGGTTTCTCCCCATGTTTTTGTTTATGTTCTTATGCAGCTTGATAATAAATTTAATCGTCCTTTTGCTTATCCTTGGGATGGATAGGGGTCCTTGGAACGCAGAAGGGTTAACTCGAGCCATAGATTTATACATATTGGTCAGCAGTGAGCAAGTTTCACAACACCTCAATCTTGCGTGAATGTGTGGCACTCTAGTTCTCTAGTCGCAGCCTGCAGTTTGCCTCATGGTGCAGTTTATTATTTTTAGCGCAATGGCAGTACAAGCGAAAGAAAATAAAATCCACCACTGACCAACGCCATTTTCAGTTGCGATTTCTCAAAATGAAAATTGTATCTTCTTCCAACGTTGTGCTCGTATGAGTAACTCCATTTGAATGAACAAAGAAATAATTCACAAAACTCAATAGGAGCTGCTGGAGTACAAAACGATAGAAAAGCGCAATTTGATGAGCAAGCGGCAATTGTTATGCAACGTTATGCAAGCACCTTATCTTGATGATGAGTCATGTAATTGTTTCGTTTTTCTTATGAAGTCTTTGGACTGAGAAATCGAATTAGAGTCAAAAGTGCTGACAGAAAACAAATTTTGATGCTTTGAACGCAAATGTAAACACGTCTGGGGTTACCTTTAGTCTTTGATCTGCTACAAGGTGACTCGAAGAAGTTTTGGCAAAAGGTTTTAAACCTGATACAAGTGGATCAATTACTCAAAATTAACATATCCTATTATTATATTCAATTCCATAGATTTGGCGATTTGGCTGTTTTCTATGTTTGTGGGGCTCCATCTCTTTGGCGGAATCTTTGTTTATGGTGAAATATGCTGGATTAATTTTGCATCCAACGGACTAAAAGCTTCCCAAAATTCGCACTTCATTTAAATAAAAATTGGTACAGTGTATTCCCGTTTATCTCAAGAAACTGGTATAGTGGCAATTATCGAGTTTCTGTCTAATCTTAATAAAAAACCAAATTTAGCTTTTGCAGATATAGGGGAGTTGCGTGGATTGAAAGTTACCTTAATCGAGAACGTACCGTATTTTAGTTTCACTCAAAACAAGTGTTCAATTATTTGCCAAGAGTTTTGCACAAACAGAAAGTTATATATAAATATCCTCCACAATATGAAAAGGTTCAGTTCATTCATGTCATCCATCTTAAAAACTTGTTAAATCATTCCCAAACAAGGCACAAAACAAAGACCGAACCACGTCAGTCGTCATCGTCGATGTCAACAAGGTGCTTGACCAATATTCTCACATCAGACCAAAGCAAACGTCGACAGCACAATAGTCGCAAGCAATGTTTTTTTTTTTCTTTTGCAAATTTTACCTTGAGCTTGGGAACACCCTGTTTGTTGATACTTTAACTTTGAGTTGTATGGTGCGGTTACAGTTGAGTACACTGCAACTCATGCATGCGGGATGAAGTTACCGAGCAAGGCGGAGTGCATTCACAATATTGACAACGCTTGGAACCATACACTCGGTGAGTTCTAGAGTCATCAACGTGGAACCCGTAACAAATGCAACGGATGCATAGTCCATGCCACATGCCTGCAAATTAGAATATTTGTCGGGGGTACCACATATTAGTTCTGGCAACAGAATCGAATTGATTATGACGTAATATCTAGATACACCAGAAACGCTTGGATCTCTGAGGGGGGACACGTTCTGGAGCAACTTGCCTAGTTGCTTACCTGGCCAACAACATCTTAATAGTCGAGGAAATTGGGGTTGGGGGTTTGCATGTGTAACCCCATCAAATGAGAGCTACCTCATGCATGTAAACTCGCAACGTCGTAGTGCTGTGGCAGACGGGAGTGAGTTTACCTTTGCAATTCACAGCACCTAAATTTGCTGATATCATCAACTGGGTACTCGAGTGTAGCCTGTAGTCACTACACAGGATGAGGTGAGTTGTGAACAAAGTTCATCTCACAGGCGTGTTTATGAGTGGTTGTGGATAATGGAATGGACTCGCTTTATAACTTCAGTCAACAGGATAACGCACTAATGAATTAAGATCCTTGTTGCAGTCCACTTGACACGAATGTTTGCCTATGTGCATCAAATCGCATTTCATGCATATATTGTTAAGGAGGCTGGTACGTGTGTTGCTGCGGGTGACAGTGTCACATTTAAACAAGAGACATAATTGATTTTTAAGTTTATAAAATTAAATTCCTCGCACCAAATATTTATGTTCTAAGCCGCGCTAAAGTTTCTCGCCCTCCGCGTTGTTCAAATTACTAGCAGTCCCAGTGGAATCTCTACGTTCGTATCTCCCTGAGTAGCGAAAATGAACTTTCAAGGTCTTGACAGCAACATTTGTCAAGAACTATAAAAATTATTAAAAGTGTGAGAACAAATTAACATAGAATCCATCCGTCCACATGTCTGCCGCAAATGGTTACCATTCCTCAAACTTGTCAGCTTGAAACGAAAAAATAACCGCAAGCACATGATTTACTAGACCAAAAAAGCCTTAAGTTCAAGCAGAAGACTAAAAAGGAAACTCGGGTATGTTTTCCCATCCATCACAGAGTATATACTGCCTGAGACTCGGGTGGGAATAAGACAAGAAATAAAAACTGCTAACGTCAGCGTGTTTTGTTATTGTTGGTTAATTATTAACGAGTACTTCTCAGAATAGAACAAATGTCTGCAAACTTGCTTTGATGTGACTTTACTTTCGTTCCCTTGATTTAGTCACGAAGTTGGTATAATTGTGCTCAAGCAGTTACGATGTAACTTATGGAAATTGAATATCAATGCAATTGAAAACTCAGCTTCCTGTTCTCTTGGAGACAGCTAGATATATTGTGTCATTCAAACTTCAATAGCATATATCAATAGCTTCACATCGAACAAAGGCAGCAATCACTACAATTCAGAATTAGGTTTCGTGTCCACTTCACATTTGTAATAAATTACCGAGAAATCAATCAAAAAATAGGTTTTGCCATAAAAACGAACAAATGTATGTAGTTCTAACGTCGAAGACGAAATACGGCGGACTATCCAATCCATCAAACCCCACATGACAGTTTCATTTAAAAAAAAAGTAAAGCACTCACGTTTTTCTAATGTGCTCGTACTCATAACTATTTTAGAGTCTCTCCTTTTGTGAACGTTTTAAGTGGGCAATTGACCTAGGCAAGGTTTTCTAGACTCGATGTTCTTTTGACTTCACAATTCCCCTAGTGTTCTACGCAATAATGATTTCCTTACAAGAAAACAAAAATATGAGAAACGAAAAGCTTTGATGGAGAAGAGAAATAAAATTAATTGGTTTCTTAAATTGTTGGCAGACATGCTAAGTGGTATTTTTTTTTTCTTCATTTTTCGTTTATTTCTCATTTCCGTGAGGTTCCATGATGAGAGAGTCTCGTACGTGGTAAGAGACAAAAATTGCGATTTTTATTATCGACGGTCAACTCAAGCTAATCATGTGAATACACCTTCGCCATCGGACTTATGAAGGCAGTGGTTGAATTAAAAAGTGTACGCTTAATGCGTGGCGATAACTTACATCGATTCACTGAATATAAACAAAAGAAATCCATTTGGTTCAAGTTGTTTACCTGAAAAGGAAAACGAAAATAATTGTTAGATGTGGGTGGTAAAGAAGAGAAAATAGTAGTTTAAAATGTTGAATTATCTCATATGGTTTAAGGACGGGAAATTGTTGGCATAAAATCTTTTCTGGGTGTCCAATTTTGAGTAACCATCTCGTAACCATATCGGTATAGAGATCTGCCACATCTCCACAAATATCAGATTTGGTTATTAACCTTATCCCTGTCACGCTGTGACTGTAAGTCTATTTAATTTCAAATTCATCCACTTACAGCCAACACCTTATCAGCGTTAACGATCCCATTCACCCAGAAACAAACTTAAATTTTTTGATTTCTTCGGCCCTCTCATGTCATTCCATGATTAAATGACTAAGCAGGTCAAACTTTGAATCATATCGTAAACAGCAAAAAATGATAGTCTCTCACATTTTTGATTTCTACATTTTTGATTAGTTTTGCATGGAAGTTGTCTATAGGAGTACTTAAAAACGTAATCTTCGATACAACAATTCCGAACAAATATGTATGTATTTGACATTTAATTCTCTTCGTGATTATCAGCAACTTGATATACAAATTATAAAATTTATGCAATCAATAAATTTTGTGTTAAAGAAGAAAGAGACTTTTTTATAGGGCCCAAAACTTCTAGCTGTGGCAGCCGCGACCTTGTAGGTCTGTGCGTACATTTTCTAGGTTCGATTCCCGATAAAAGAAAAAACAAATTTCACTGCCCCGCCTCTTTCGAGTTAGACTATGAAATATATTAATTGATTGTCTAGAAAAAGCTTTTAAAATGTTGCCGTTCGGTGTCGGCATAAGACTGTAAATTCCCTTCCACTCGTAAGAGAACAACAACTGCTATAAATACAACTGACAGAAACGATATAAAACGCAGTTGCGAAATTCGAGGAGTTGTGGTAATCAAGAACGTACTGTACGTATTTCATATTTTTGGTAAGCCTATGATACATAATATCATGATAAGCCAAATTTTTTCAAACATTATATTCCACTCAGGAATACCGCAGCTAACAAAACTCTCACTTTCGCACTCATATACAGAACATTCACATATATTCTTTTATCATTGAGTATAAAGCAACGTCTTTTCTTTTATGTGAAAAAAAAAACAAATATGTATATGGAAGAACGATAAGCTAAACTATGAATTACATTTTTTTAAATGCATTTTGATTTATTTTCCGTCGATGACATTTGGTAAGTTATCAGCATACACCATTTATTGAAAATACTATTATTACTTATTTATTAATATTTAGAAAAACCTCTTTAATTCCGAATTATTTTATTCAGAAAACTCGTTTATGGGAAGAAAAGAGATTTTTCCGAATAAATGAGAGCCGGTTTCATTTAAATTAGCAAAAATTAAATTAATCTATGACAGATTTCTGTCTATCGGTATGCCCCAGAAATATGAAGAAATGAGCATTCCCAGTCAAAGAACAAATTAGTAATTAGAGAGTAACAATCCGATAACTCGCGCCCTAAGCTTTACAACTCTATTTTTTAATGAAGTCGATGCACATTTGAGCAGGGATAGTTTTAAGAACACGATTATGATTTTTTTTTAAACTCTTCTAATGTATAAATATTCGCATCATTGATAATTCACATCAATAGATAAAGTATATTTGTGTTAATAAACAAAATTGTTCGTTATTAGTTCTTGTGCATTTTCATCAATAGTACATATTCTCATTAATTCGAAAAATTCGTTTATTCGGACTGAAAATCCCAAACATTTCGAATTTTACTGTAGTTAGAAGTTCAACTGTTCATTACTCTACTGTGTGTTTATTTAATTCTTTGAACCCCATTTTTTCCATATTTTGCTTTTTTCGAAGAGGGAATTACGGAAAGAGGTGCATGACCTTCTAAAGTATATTATTAATTTCTATTACATTATATAATATATATAGGGTAAATGGGGGAATCGTAAAATTCTCAGTTAATTATATTCTTAAAATTTTCCTGTAGATCCGTTTCAAAAGCTGAATTTCCAGTCAGTAATTATCCAGAATATGGTCGATACGTACTGGGTACATACGTCGACTCTTAATTAAACTCTTGGTTCACTGCCTTCTATTCACTGACAATGTTCAAATAATATAAGTGCACTCGTAGGAGTACAATAGCGCGGTTCACTGTGCGCTGTAGCATTAGTCTGCAAGTATAATCTGTAGAAATCTACAGATCATCATGCAGAAATTTGAAGCTTTCCTACTTTAAGAATTAAGCATTTTAAGTGAAAGACAAAAATCGTCTGTCCTCTTTACCTAAGACAGAGCTAGTAAGCTAAGAGCCCGAGGCTTAATGATTGTAATGATCCCTTAAAAATAATTAATAATCCCCAAATAATCGCACTGCTATCTAAGCACATCCCCCATTACACCGCTCATAAGTGAATTGTGTTTGCTTTAACTCTTGAAATATAAGCCTAAATTCTTTTCCACTCTAATCTAATTAGATTCTACACACTCATGCTTTATTGGGGCATAAAATTTAGCCTATTTCGGAAATGAGTCATTCGCAGTCAAGGCCGTACACTCTTGACCTTGAACTACACGTAAAAGAATGGTACGGGGATCTTCAATCAAGATCTAATTCCCTCATTAAAGTCTCTTCTTGGGAATTAATCTAGTCGAACGCAACAAAGAGCAAATTCATTGTTCGCTGTCGAGAAAGAGGCCACGAGAAAACAAAAACATTCTTTATTTTGTTCCATTCTCAGTAATTTGTTTTGTCACAATTCGTTCGGGATTCTCATATCCATCTCAACGAGGAGGTATCCTTTAGAGTGAAGTTATCAATCTTTAGCTAGCAAACAAAAGGCAAATTTCCGTGTGAAATGAAATTTCGTTCAACAAATGTCAAAGGAGTATCTGCGTGCAACCACAAGGTGTTACGCCATCAATCAACCCAGACGACGACGGTATTCCACAGAATTCAACCGCATATTCAAATGCACACGCCAATGAATCATCATCAACGTCCAGTCATAAAGTGATTGCCACTCCTACATGTGGCCCATCTTTCGCTCAAATATTGCTCCATGGGGAAAGTTTGTGTTACTCTCTTGAAACGAGCGGTGTGTCTACCGACTCATAAAATATCGCATTTCGTTTTTACGGCCCTAGTGTTCATCTTTTGAAGATCTGTCTGCGAACATTTTATTGCGTTCTTACCAACAAAGCAACGAATGATGAAGCGAAACGACCACATAAGTGGGCGACACCGATAAAGATACATTGAGTTGTGTTTGATCGAATTTGCAGACTTTTATTTTCCTTTAACTTGCAATTATTAACCCAGTTCGAACAGCGAACTGTAATGGATGACGATGGACCATAAAATGAGCAATAATCCTTGCAAAGCCATATTTGAGAATCTCCCATGGGTGGGGCATATTTTCCTACCCACTTTCATGGGAACCGTAGCCCACTCCAATGCGTTCAGCAAAGAATAGACACACAAAGCATCCTTCTACTCGTAGATCTAATCTGCATTTGCATGGCCTGCTCAATGATTGAACCGATCCCAATGCCAGTTGAAACTGCTAGTGCCTATTCTCGTCTTGCCCACCCCATGATGGTATCGTTTCGTTTGTCTGTTATTGTTGCCTCTTGATGTTTTCGGACTCCTTCGTGAATCTACGGCATATTGCCCATGGCGAAACAGAAGGTCTATGACTTTGACTGCAAACATCAGAGGATGGAATCAGGTAGACATTGAGTACCGCCAGAGGTTGACTATGGAGCAGAAGTGAATGGAGCCAGCACTTCTTCCATTTTATATTTTGAACAGAAATCGACTCGCAGTGAATGAGTTGGAATGGGATTGATGTTTGGGTGGATAGCTTGGAGAGCAGTTCAAAGATGCTTTAAGTTATCGGCAATTTTAATCCCTATGCAAAGGCCAGAAATTCCAACTTGTGGGGGCAGAGGAGGGTACGATTCTCCTTGCTGGTTATTCACTACTGAATGCCCCTTTTTGGCGATGAAAATAATAGAAATGGTTGCAGTTTAAGAAGGTGATTCCAAATTGGTAATTAGGTGATTTTTTTAGTCTTAGTTGTTAAACTTTCGGCAGAATGAATTTTCAAAGAAGTAAATGTTTTCGTAATTGTAAAGACCCTTCATTACAAGCGAGCAGCACTGACGCGCTTCAACGTAAAACCCGCCTTTCCCGCCCAAAACAAAACGATGAGGATTTAATACCGCCAAATAGCCCGAAATTTACTGCAGTTGAGTCATTCGATGGACCTGCAACCATTCCGGCTGTAACCACAAGTTAAATTTGTATGCAAATCTCCCACCCATGCCCACTTTTGGAGTCGAACAAACTTGTATCTCCTGCCCACGAGTCGCTGGTGGATCGGTGCAAACAGAGTCGTGCCCAAATACAGACTCAAAAGCTGCCAGCATCTACACAACACAATCCGTTCAGCAACAAAAAGTGAAAGTCTCGCAAATTATGATCACGATAAATTCAGACTTCACTGTTCACTGTGATTGGTAATGAACGGCTAAACGAAGGTGTAAAGCATCGCAACCAGCTCTCTATATCGGAAAATTAAATTACCTTCCCCTTAGCATTTGAAACGTTGAAGATCTCTTCCTCCGGCCGTAGCCCGTTATGGCGCTCAAACTGAAGCCAACATGACCGTCAGTCATTCAACTCTGAACGTAACCTTTCCCCGTTTGTCACTCAGCAGTGTTACTCATGCGCAAGTGTGTGGAGGGGCGCTCTCGCTTAAACCTAGGCCTCGGGCATAGGCTTTGACGTACCGATGGAGTACTGGGTTGACTAAACGGTATCTGCGTCGCTGCCAAATCAAGAAGCCGGGCTACATCCTGTAAGCCTCGTATGCCTTTCCCCCCACCAACACAAGGGAGTCAGCGCAACCAGTTTAACTTCGGTGATGCGAACGTGGAGGTTCATGATGATGATGATGCTGCTGCTGAAACGAAAACTGGTTCCCCAGCTAATGTTAGTCGCGACAATGTTGATCGTCGGTAAACCGTTCATTGAGATCGTGATTTCCCGTGATTCTCAACACCATCTACGGGAGGTCCACCGCTGCAACAGCAACAGGAGCAGCAGGAGAGCGTCTACAACAACAGCCGCGAGGAAAATTGAGGCAAATTACCATGAAAGAGGGTTATTTGCATTTCGACATTGCAGTGTTTCACGACTCCTGATTTTGCGTGTTTTGCTCGTTCAAGAAACGGACACTTGTGCGTGCCAGAAGCAATCAGATATTATCTCTGGTCTAGCCGCGTGGACCGTACACACATAGAGTAAGCAACGTCTGCCGCTTGCAAAGGTTGTCAACGTGTCGGATGTGGTGTTCTATGTCAGTTTCCAGCCTGGCACTGACGTGATGGCTGATTGATGTCAGGACATTTCCCTATTGCGAACTAATTATGAAGATTACAGATTTTCTGTTCTGAAAGCCGGTAACGTAAGACTATGTTCGCATACCAAAAAGTTTCCCGCTGCTTTAAATAATCTCCCATCAGGACGGGTGGTGTGGGTGGATTAATAAGGATTCGTATTTCAGCTTCATTAAATCCGTTGCCACAGTGAGTTGCCGTATGCTGGGGATGGAGAAGATTTCTCCATATCTATGACGATGTTCGTAGTGTATGAGGTACAAAAGAGAAAAAAGTCAAATAAAAACTGCGAGAAAAGTTTTCAATCGTTATGGCAAATGGAGTGTATATCCTTTACCTGCTATGGGGTGAGTAATTGTTTTGTACTCTCACCGTGGGGAGTTAACAACGGCAGGTGATGCTTCCCCGGCACAGCTGATGAAAGTCCAACGAGAGTAGAAAACAATGCAATGCGAATCCTGTGCAGAGCTGAAGTTGCTCAGCATCACTTGAGGATGAAAACGGTGAAAACAACTAAAACCAAATAAGCTTTTTGGGGATTTTTTTCTGCTTCGAGAACAGACGTTGCTGTGTATTCCTGCCTTTTATTAAACAATCCACTTGATGAGAACTCCCCCTGGCGAAAGAATCAACTTCACACTGACAACTAATTCGAAAAGATGATGACAGCTGCGTTGCGCCACTTGTCAGAATACTCGCGCAAATCTAAGAGTAAACGCGGAGGAGGGTAGGTATTTGGTTTTAAACCTTGGTCCTTGGATAGAACAGCATCAGGTGTATGTACATATATTTATTTACCCATTCTGTCAGGTGAATATTTTGGTATTGTCAAATAAACGTCAAAACGTCAGCATCACAATCTCATTTTTAATTTTACATACATCAAAACATGTTGGGTTGTGCTTGACAGACTGAAATATGCGCCAGAATAATTTTACTGGGTGCGTTATTCGAAGTAGTAGATATGTGTAATATTTTGAAATTTGTACTTATTTATAGAGCAATGAGTTAACTAATGTCTACAAAATCGAAGGCGTTTCACTCAGAAAACTTTAAACTTTAATCAGGAAGTCCGGAGATTTGCTTCGACAGAAAGAGAAAAATTAAAGCTTGAATTAAGGAAATTATGTTAACGCCTGGTGAATGTTATAAAAGGCCGTAAGCCGACTTTAGCCGCCATGCAGGCGGAAGTGAAATCCGTTTTGGTCCATTAGCAGGATGTAACACACTGTTGGCTATTAAAAACACCGACATACACACACACACACCATCGTGCTGCAACGCTGACTGATTGATTCCATTCATTAAGCAATTAAGGACATATTCCCATCCATCCAAAGTTCAACGCTGTACCCTGATGGTGCCTACCCTGATGCAACATACACGCAACGCACGTCGTATAAATCATTTTCATAGGTGTGTGCCACAATAACACCAAAACCGAGGGAGAACAGTGAAGAAGAGTGAAGCAAAAAAAAAAAAAAAAAACAGGAAAACAGCGAAGTGAAAATGGAAAACTAATGCTGCACAGAGCTGACTGTGTGTGCATCGCCGTGGGATATTTCCCCATCAACGCCATATGATACATCAGAGTCAGAGCCCATCCACTACCTGGTATCTATCGCAGCTGTTGCTGTTGCACCGATCCGAGGTGAAGCGGCATGTGTTTGGAGCGATGCACTTATTCCTATCTATCATCAAATTTTCCAAAGTGCACCAACAACACCTTTCCCGAGCATATGTATGCGGCCGTGTTGGGCTTGGCTTTGCGCGCTCTCTGGAAGTGTGCTAATGTATGCATGTGTAAATGTGTAAATGTGCCCATACATATGCGTGTTCACAACAAAACATCAGTACAACGTTCGCAATGTGAAATCTCACCCGTGAAACCACCTGAGGTTGAAACGTAAATCCGATGATACAAACGGATATGCTTGCGAGCGAAGTGAGTGACAGAGCATAAATTTGTATCTCCATTTTCTATCCCTCCGATTTCGTATCTGTTTTCTTTTCTTTTCAAAATATTTCCCCTTGGTCGGTTCGTAGTACACGGCGAAAGCGACTACGACCGTCGAATCTGTTTCGTAGGGTACTGCTTGGGTGAGAACAATACTGTTTGTTAGACGTTAGTTCGGAATGGCATAGGAGGGATACGCGAACCGTATGTACCTTCTTCTTCTTCTGTTGAACTTCTGTTGAAGTGACTACCGATGAGGTAAATGAAGGGTGTCTAGGGTAAACGACCTCTTGTTCTGCCGCTATGGGTCGTCGATGAGAGCAAGTACGCATTTTCCCTCCTGATTCCGGGCGGACAAAAGATGTATGCATTCGCAATGTACTCTCAATGAGTCACTGGGGAACAGGGGATATAGCGGAACGATAATAATTATTTCATGTTTTGTCGAGACGTGAATGCAATCAGAGCGCTATCGCCAGGATGTGCATGCACACCGCCTGAGTAAGGCGATTACAATGCCGCATAATTTCTTATCGAACACAAGACGACGTCCTACAAACACACTCGGCAGCGCACCCTTCGATTGCCGAAGAATAGATCCCATTTCACGTAAGATGTCGCTTAGGGTGCGTGACGAGTCCCACCAATTACACCATATTCAACCTGTCCGAGATGTAAACACGTTGTGCGACCCTCCTCAGAAAAGACAGACATCGCGGTACGGATACGCTTTGCCAGGTCGACCAACCCCATGTCATGCAATAATTCCCACAAGGGACTTTGATTGTAATTAAGGGATGAACTGTTGCGAATATAATGTAATTGGATAGTCCTGAGCGGGGGTGTAGTAATAGTGATGAAAGAAATGGGTCGATGAATGGATGTCGCTCTGATATGGTTGCGGTGGAAGGGCGATGGTGGTGGGTGGTTTGGGCGGTTGTAGGGCGTCTCAAATGGGGAATGGATTTATGGGGAATGGTGGTAATGTAAGCTGCACGTGACTTCCCTTTGAATTGTGCCGCATGATCCCAAACCTTATTACACAAGCCTTTCGCGAGGAAGAAAAGTCACTCGTTCGTACCGGAGATGGGTTGCTCTTGATACGGACACTTTCACAGTATTTTCATCAGGACCGGGACCAGCAGCAAATGCTCGCACGCATGCACATATATTTCCGATTAAATTATAGCGCTTAATTAATTGGGGATACGTTTGTTGCCTTAATTGTATTTGTTTGCGGTTGTATATGCATTGTTTTTGTTGGAAGTTGAAAATTAAGTTGGGGACCAGAAACGCAATGTGTTAATTTGATTGGACTACAGCCAGGGGTCTTAAGGGAATAACACTTCAGAGATACAAGATGTTTTCTGCGTTATCTGAAGGTGAACACTTGGGGATGGGGAAAATCTGCCATAAACACAGATGGTGGGAGTTATCGATTTGCTTATCTCTTTGTTGACATCTCATCAAAGGGGATATTGCACTTGGACGAACTATTTGAGAGCGGTGATTCCGAGTACGAGATAAGGTTTTCTACACTACACTGGAGATCATGTGTTGTTCAAGGGTTTTGCTGGTTGAGCCAATTCATCAGATTCCCTCATCTATCATCAGCATACATTCAACATCAAGCTTAATTTAATTTTTTTTTTTGCTTTTAGAACCATGTTAACAAAAGTCGTTAATAAAATGGCGTCCTATGAGCCTAGTCTGCGGCAGAGTTTCGGTATCGATTTCTTTGCTTGTCTAGTCTTGGCAATCGCATAGAAGTTATTCCAGTGAAGGCCGAGCTTTAGAGAAGTACCCCAATCAGTTCCGCATGAATTTTCGAATCATATTGAGTCGATAACACTCAAATACAGTCCCAATTGAAGCACGGGTCAGTAGAACACTACCACTGATGCGTGCCAATCAACATCTTGGTAAACATACCTACTTCAAGCCGCGGCTAAGACTATTCATGGTAAGTATCTCTTCTACATTAACATAAGTACCTTGTGTTCAGTTCAACATGATGTGTCTTTCAGTTGGCAATGATCACTTGGTGCTCTAAGTAAATTGGCAACTCGAGCTATGCTTCCTCAAAAAATTACAACATCAGCACAGGGCTAGGCCAGGGCAGTACTGCCGCTGCCCCATTGAAGCAGAAAGCCCTCAACGTACACAAACACTCGTTAAGAGAGAAAGGCAAACCGTACCGCCAATTTATTTCCAAGCGAATGGTTTTCCTGCTTTGTCTCTTCTTTTCTCTAAGGGTACACGTTTTCGGCTTTGTCTGACAATAACGATGACGACGACGACGATGCCAAAGCAGAAGATTATAATGACGGTGATCATGATAATGATAGCGCCCGATGACCCATTGTTTTGGGTTCTCTGTGATTTACTTGACCATTGTGCCTGCGTTCTGCGATGAGACGCAAGCGCTTGTTAGCTCAACTATTTCACGGTTAATTTGCACACGAACGGTCCGGAAGGGATGAGCCAACCGCTTGAGCAATCGCCTCACGCACACTGGCAATCATATATATATTCATAGGTTGCTTAAAAATCGTTGCAGCTGTTGATACGGATCTCACCGCTGAAGGTTTTATCAACTGCAGCCAACCGACCTCAATGCTTTCTCCACTTGTTACGTGACTCAAATCACAGTAGCTGCATGCAGCTCCATGAGATTAACCCGAATTCGATTAGAATCGCAGCTTTCCAGGGACAAAAGAGAA
This sequence comes from Eristalis tenax, assembly GCA_905231855.2. Lineage (NCBI taxonomy): Eukaryota > Metazoa > Arthropoda > Insecta > Diptera > Syrphidae > Eristalis > Eristalis tenax. The sequence goes on from HG993127.1 coordinate 1,078,837, forward strand.
CATTCAATAAAACTCCACTTGGTTGCCCCCCCAGAGATGGTGGCCTTCTTAAGGTTCGCATCATTGATTGAATACAGATCAGGCGCGTTGCAGTCAATAGTCGGTGGCAGCAGTGTCAGACATTACCACGGAAAACACATTGAAAATTGTGTCAAGCAAGGTCCGTGGGGCTCTGTCATTCCATCATTGGAGAGTGCTTTTCAACCCAAGGTTGAATCTGAGGGAGAGATATAAATTCGGAGAAAGTCGATAAAAATTTAGTGTAGGTGTTGTTGCGAGACGCATGAACGAGGAAGAATGATATAAAAACAAATCGTCTACATGATTAGGGCAGCTTGAGATTTTACGGGTCGTAAAGTTGAAAGAGGCGAACTGACATGCACCGAGGTTTCCAAAGTCCAATTACGGGAGAACGTTTTGTTTTTTGTTTTTAAAGCAACAAATGGATAAGTGGTTTGAGAGCAGAACCCAGGTGTATGTTTTCAGACGACTTGCATAGTGAGATACAGCATCTTTTATGAGACTGTTACGCAAAGGTGTCTGCATGGAAAAACTCTTGCTTGGTAAATGCATTTTTTGGAGGAGCAAAGATCTCCATAAAGGTGTTTTTCGATGGAAAGGGGACATGTAATTGGATGTGGTGGGGTTAGGATTGTTGGATTTATGACGGCCGTAAAGAAACAATATCTTTTCTGACGAACATGCTCCTCCCATGGTTCCTATCGAGATTTCAAGGAACCTGAAACTGTGTTAGCTGATTGCTGTGGAGTTATTTTTAAAACAAAAATTTTTCAAATTTCAGCTCATTTATTTTTGAGAAATTTGGAGTGAGTTTATTTTAATTGACAGTTGTCGATTTGAACATGGGTGTGGTAAGTTGTGTAAACATCTAGGCCCTCAGTATATTACCGGAATGACATAGTAAATGCTCCAATTACCGTTCCCAGCAAACTTTTTGTGACAATGAAGCTTGTTGGCTTTTTTCACCATCCTAGTTAGGCCAAAGAAATCGAGTGAAAAAGGTCATAACAGGAATTCTGAATGAACACTGCAGGTTGTAAACTTCGCAGAATATACACCCGACTGCACATGCGACTCATCGGCAATGCCTGTGTATTTGATGAGTTTATTTGCTACCTCCTCATCCAACACACAATAACAGGCAAAATTAAGTTTCGGGTCACATTTTCAATGATTCATCGAAAACTTATTCAGATGCAAGTTGTGAGATCCTGTAAGTAGTTTGACTAATCCAGAGGATACGTTAGTGACAATATCAGTTCGAAGTCTGTTCTAAAACAAAGCTGACAGAGTGAGAACGTGCTTTTTACTCAATGTGATTTCAATTGATATTCGTTTCAGACGACGTATAACAGAAGAATAATATGCAAATACTCCACATGGAATAGCGTTTTTTTTTGTTTTCGTATTTGTTCTTGCAATTCCTCGTGTCAAATCTGTAGAACAACTTCCTAGTGATATAGGCCATTTGCTTTGCTATTATTCCACGTCCTGTTAGAATCACACAGGCTCCCTTGAGATTGGAGAACTTACTGGGAAAGTACACGAACAAACCTTTTATTTTCTGTCAGTAGCCGAGAGAGCAAGGATTCGATTCGAAAAGCGTTGTTTTAATTTGCATAACGTCTTCCCGATTTCCATTAACGACATTTTGGAATAGTTCTAATTGTCTCCTCCACTCGCAAACTTGAAATTACAGTAAAAGCTCGTTAATTCGGAATGTTTGGGGGGAAGGTCAGACACGAGTAAACGAATTTTCCGAATTAATGAAAGTTTTTTGTATGCACTAAAAAAAAGCGTTACTATTGACGAAAGTGTGCAAGATGGAAGAATTATTTTATTAACAGATAAGACTTTTAAATGTAAATTGCCGGGATTCCCGCAATACGATTTTTTATGGTTTTTGATAAAAATATTACTTTTCCGAATTACAGGATTCCGAATTAAAGAGCTTTCACTGTACTTATATCCTAGTCAATATAAGTTAGTGAATTGAACAATAATACCCGGGGAATATAGGAAATTCTAGAGTTTGGAGTTTTTACGGACGAGGTTCGCAGTTTAAATAATAATAAAAATAGTGCAGACGACGTCAGAGTGTCGAATGAGAGAAGCGACTGGTATACAGACTGATCGTTGCCACAGTGGAGCGGTGAAACTTGTTCGTGTCCGGAATCGAAACTAGACCATCTGCGTATGAGACGACGCACCTACCCACTGCAGTATCTCGGCAAAGCAAAATATGAACTCTGTACCATTTATGTAGATACTACTGATAATACTCAGACGTGAGATAAAGAATAAGTACCATATTACTTATTACACGACAACATGACAACACCCATTGACTTCAACAAATTGACAGATAGTAGTCTGTGTATTTGCATATTATTTGTTATCTTCGATCTGACGCTCAGACGCTAGTTTCCAACATACTTCACAGTTTTTTTGTTTGCGTCTGAAGATAATGCTTTGATAACCAGAAGTAAACTTTGTCTTCGTGCCAATATTGACTAAAAAACGTTTGTTTGTGGATGTTTACGTAGTTCTTGAAGGTTAAGAGGAATTGAAATTGTCGAATATATAATTTCGAATATTTTTTTTCGATTGATTTAAATTTTTTCTGGCAAAACAGCTTCCTATGAATCTTCCTAAATCTTAGGCGCGTGTTTCACACACTTTGAACCAAGTCCTTGAGTTATTGGATTGCCAAGAATGCAGTCTATACCACAATGACAGCTTTGCATCCCGATAGCCGCAATACACCGCCTTGAAATCTACCGACGACCGAATGATTTTCCACACACATTATGTCTGCAACGCAAACAGCATTAGCACTCATTTGCGAGCTGACACACTTCCAAGCATCTCACATTGATGTCAGGGTGTCAATTTTCACATGCTCGGTTCCGTATGAGAACAGCTAATTTTCCTGCAAATTCCCACGAATGCCCACCGCTGTCAGTTTAGCGACATTACTGAACTTTCTTCCAATTCGAGGCCATAACTCAGTTTTACGTAATTTAATTTTAACCGATTCAACACATTAATCAAGTGAAATGTCGCCAACCAACCCAGCCCCCAATGCCCTGTGTGCCTCAAATGTCCACCAAACAACGACTGAGTGCCACTCTGTTCATTGCCGTTCTTAGGCATCTTGTGTTAACACCTTCAAGAACTTGTTGTGATGAATTTCCTGCTAATTAAGTGTCCAAAATAAGAATTGTTCCTTGCAAATCGGCACGAAGAGCATGACACAAAGAAGCGAACGGCAGCACCAAAGACATCGACGAAGGCAGTGAGTCACACCAATCGCAGCGTCGCACCATTGGAAGAAGATTTCTCGTCGCATCATCCGTCCTCAACATGTTCAGGAGCATGAACCAAGCACAAGGTGATGGCAGTGAAAAGTGTTTTGCTTCTCCTAAGAGGGAATTCGACTGAAATGGAACTATGGATGCAAAAACGTGAAGAAGACGATACCCCCGAAACGCAGCCATGGCAATACGTCTTCGCTTCTCGTAAACACAAGACCATCACCGAAAGAACACAACTCGAGAACCGGCTACCCGGAGAAACGATTTTTTTTTATTTTCTGTTTTTTTTTTTTTTTGTTTTGCCAACAACAGTCTGCCCGACACTTAGCCAGAACGTGGGGAGGCGGAGACACAGAGAGAAACCTGATTTCACCAGAGCATTGCGGTCGCTTGACACACTTTATGAGGAGAAGGTGACTTCCACTACCATTGCAAGACCGCATTACCTTTTCTCCTTCGGCTGCTTCTTACTCGTCAGCCGCTTCTACCCACCAAGCGTTTGGTGTATTGTCATCAACCGAACTGTGATGGTCTTCGTATTGGCTTCTAACTGCTCTGCTACTCTGCTGCTCTTGTGCGCTTCTGCGCTGCCCTGTCTGCTAGCGAAGGCGGAGAGGAACGCATGATTGCCCGTCTTTATTTATTCAGCAATCAACAAAAATTATGTTCTTGCTTGGCGAGGCTTGTGCAGAGGCTGATGCTGCTACTTTAAAAAAAAAACTTTTCCACACAAATTGAATGCAGTCAATGGAGGAATATGGCAATAGGATCCGATGACTATGGCGGCGGGTCGGTCGGTTGGTCGTTGGCCAGTAGTGGGGGAGCTTTATTCCGATTGTGCTCATACAAAAAGTCAAACAAAAGAGTCCAAAGAAACCGCATTCGAAAAACGAAAGAAAAACATTTTTCTTTGAAAGCCAAATCTGGAAAGTTGTCCGGACAGGTTTTGGGTTGTTGTTGTTTCGTTTTTTTTCGCCTTCATCAATTGTTGTTATTGGTGGGGTATTGGTGCTGTCTTTTCGTGAGAGTGTGCCCAAGTGGTGGTGTGTGCTTAGTGATTTTTTCGCTCATGACTGAGCATTGATCATAGCTGTGTCTTGGGTTACCATGAGGGACGTGATTACCGGACAGTGTTACCAGGCATGTCATTTTCTTGGTACAATTCTGTTTTTGGGCAAATGTTGAAGGCAATTTGTTCCTGAAGAATACGTGTCTTGTAGGAAAATAGATACGACACTCTAAGAAAGGTAATCGAGAAGGCTTGGGAGTTTGCCAATCTGATCTGAAGCTGATTGGTAGATTTGGAAAAGGCATACGACCGAGTTCCTCGATTTGAGTTATGGATTGTCTGTAGCTTTTCAGATCCATTCATTCTCTATACACAAACCTTCACCGTGGGTGTTGAACTTCGCCAGGTCTAGATGTTGTGCAGAGTCGAGAAGAGTTAAGGGTATATTATCTTATTTTTGTAGATGACTCAGTTATCCTCACATCCTCCCAGACAGAACTGCAGCGAGCTAGATAGGTTTTTGGCCGTATGTGCTGATGCTGAAGGCTAACGTGGACAAATCCGAAGTTATGATTATTTCCAGAACGAATGGCTTGGTGGAGAAGTTTAAGTGTCTCGGGGTATTTTTCACGAGTGATGGGTGCAGTGAGCTGCAGTGAGCTAGGAGCTCAATTTGGAGCAGCTTCGGTGTTTAGTCCTGCCTACTATCAGCAGGCCCATTACAAGGTTGTTATACCAAGTACAAAAACTCGAATGGGGCCGCTTGGCCATATCTCCAGATGAGTCAGAGTCGATGACGGAGGAACTAGTGGCCTGGAGATCTCTCCTGCGTGCTTTGTACATTTGACATAAGACCTCAGTCTGATTTGGCTTTAATCTCTGGAAATTATATACTTACATCCAAGCATGGGGCATGATTCCTTTATCTAGGCTCGTGCTCCCACAATTCACATGAGTCGTTCGATAGGTAATAGGGATATAAGGGAGATAGGAGATGTACATTTCACAACAAAGGAAAGCATGTGTAGCCGAGAGTAGTCGCGTTGGCTTATTTAGAACAAGTACCGTGAGACCTTAATTTCAAAAACCAACCGGATCGTCACATTCATGAATAACAGGAGGCCCTGTTTTCAGGTCTCTCCCTATTTAAGAGTTATTTTTACAGACGGGACTTTACTGGAATTTGCAGTGACATTCCTTAAGCAATTCAGCTATTCTACTCCCACGTGCAGGAATGACCAACGTTGTTACTGTGATTTTTCATGTCCAGGGTACTCCCCATGACACAGTCCTTGATGTTTTCGTCCAGTGACAAAGCTACACACCGAATAGTTCTTAAATTAAATTGAGTGGGGTCACAAGTGCTTAAACGATTAGCTAACATCCTCAACTGCAAGAGTAAGCGCAAAAGAAAAGACTAGCCACAATCTCTGAAAGTGATTAATTATATTATATCACTTTCCCTTTAAGTTCCCTTCCCCGAAGGAGAACGCATCACATAAACAATGCAGTTCACTAAAGTGCTCTTCCATTCATAGAACAGATTCCGATCTGACAGGCCTACTAAAACGACTTTTACTTCCAGATTGTGAGCGCGATTGTCGAAATAGATTTCCTCTGCCACTGTGCAAGCCGTCTAAAAAGTTTACCTAGCAGTCAAAGTAATTACTCGTACAATTTCCCCGAATCTGGTTAAAATTCAAAATTTGCTTTAAGGCTCTTTATCGGACGTCGTCAACAAGAATTGCGTCCGTACCCGCGTTCCCAGCGAGTACGGACAGACACTCAAGCCGGTTTCTCGAAGTCACATATGTAGCTTATTTGTTTTTGTTTCCTTTTCATTCAATACGGATTAAATGGCTCAGTTCTGCCTTCTGGTTATTTTCTCCGTTTATGCTCACCATCCATAACCCATAGCGAACAAGAGACGAAGGTAATGTAGTTGCTATAGCCGACATCACGCAAAGTCACTTTACACCCCAAAAGGGAAGAAGCTAATTTAATACAGATTTCTTGGAGAAGATAAGAAGAGTGTTGACTCCTGTATGGGCTGGTGATTTCGTTGCAGGGCCCAAAGAAAAGAAAGAGAGAGGGAGAGAGACGGTCATTTAGGGTCATTATGGTGAAGAATAGAGAGTGGCCGGTAGTTTTCCTGAAAGTCTTTAAGTCTTCAAATGTATGAACATATCGTAACTTGTGATCGTATTGTTGAAGCTGACTTCTATCTGATTGTGAAGGATAGCTAAATGAATGCTCAACGGTAACGTAAGATTAGTAATTAATGCGACAAAATGATGATTTTTTAAGCAAATTTTCTTCAAGAACTTGTACAAGGTATTCAATAATCGCAGAGTTAGGTAATGTATTTACTTCTTCCATTAAAAAAAAATTTCTTTCACATTCTGTGCATATTCCCAGATTGATGTTTGCAGGTCTGAGTTTGCAGAGTTACCGATGTAGTGCATCACCGCCCTACTTTCTCGCATAGCTGCAATAATGGTGACATTAATTGTGGGTACTTTGTCTAGAAGGAGAGTCTTTACTTTCATACCTCACTACACCAGTTTCCTCGAGTATCTGACAATGCTCAGGGAACATAGCCTTAAAAAAATAGCTTCTCAAACCTCACCGTTCAGAATCGGCATCAAGTGTTATGCAAGTCTCCTTAACTCGTGAAATGACAAGATATAAGTGGTGGTGGAATACGCTCAAAATAACTGTATACACACTCTCGTTAAATCAGCGAGTGTAGATATCTATTCACGATTTGAAACGAATGTATGGCATGAATATTTAAGACACTTCATGGAATTTTTCAATATCCAACCTTCCTTGAAAAAAAAAGAGATCTTATTGAAACCTAAAATGTGCAATCCATTTCCGATTCGCAATCAGGACAAGCTGAAGTTCCATAAATTAGAGACCCCCGAGAGACGTAGACATTCCACATACGACCACTACTCTGATTGATAAGAACCGCAGATGGCTGGGTTGCAAATAGAGAAAACGACACATTTATCTATCCGATAGAATAGCGACTTCAGCTGAATCAAATTACAAATTTCCCAAGCGAAAATCGGAAGAACGTCAAGAAAAGCAAACCATTACAGAGGCGAGAAGAGATAAAGGAGGAAGAAATCGAAAACGAAACCATTTCCCGAATGAAACATTACATAGATACACATTTACATCTCCACAAAGAGACGTGGTCTGCGTGGGAAAATCGCTGCCACATCGAATTGAAATGCCTGTAGTAAGTAGGTACCAAACCGAAAGTCAGATAAAAGGTGAATAAATTGTTACAAATCACTCTCGATGTGGGTGGAAGAGGAGGAGGTGGAGGAACATGGAACAAAACGAATAAGGAAGGCGAAAAAGACAGTCCAATTAAATGCGCACACATTCTCGGAACATTTCGCTTTCCTTTCGGTTAAAAAGTGAAAATCAATCCTTCCCACACACCAGGTCTTCTCTCCACCAGAAATGGATCACGAACACAGACATGATGGGGCCTCGTTTGCACTTGCTCCCATACAAATGACATATGGCGTGGATAAACGACACCTTCGATTGTCTGTGGATGTCTTTGGGTGGGAACTCAACTCACTTAGACTCTCGATAGATTATTTCAAATTTATTACATGACATCTACTAGCAAACACACTTTGCGCTTCTCGTGACTATTAATGAGGCTTATTTATTTATAAGAGGAAAAAAGGTAAATAAATCAACCACTCAGGCTGCAAGCTCCAGCGTGCTCACCTCATTCGGAATTAACATGTAATTGACGATTTAATTGTTGCATAATGCATTTTCCCCACATCTATCGGCGAACGATAGAAAACCAAATAGAAGCCGCTTAGGAAAGTGTATCAGTGCGAACCATGTAAATAGAGTGCTTAGTTCCCAGACATCTGCCCACCTCCGATGCAATCGATGAGACGTAGTGCTTGATCGGCTTCATTAATCATACACTCATTATGTACCGTGATATGTGCCGATAAAAAAAATGGGTCGAAACATGATTTATCACTGATCTGACAAATGTTACCTTAAGAGATGGTCGCACTATTTGACAAGCTACTAATTAAGGCTTTGTGGCACATGAACACTTCAACTTTAATCCTGTAAGATCTAGTCTCTTGCAAAATATGTCTAAATCCGAGACTCAAATCGTGCATGCAAACGAACCACGGAGTCAACCTGTCCCACTTTGAACTGGTGCATCTCTAAACCTTACTTGAATTTCTATTTTTCTTATCAGAACATCAGAAACGTGGCGATATCTATATGAGCTGAGCGTGGAGGTCAGGGTCGGAATAAATCATGCAAATCGATGGCCTCTTCGGACCAGACGATAAAACGCATTTTAACGAGTACAGCCGATGCCTAGTGTTGATCTAGGTCCTGCTGTGCTACGCATGAATTAAGTGTTTCTCTTGAATGAAAAATGAATTTGAAATTATTGAATGTTGGCGAGAAACACATGTTTTGGATTTAGTCCAGAAGAGAAGACTAATGAAAGTACATAGAGAGGCGCTGCTGTATAGCTTCTACAGGAACTACTCGTGTTGTTATCTCACCAGTTGTGGGGGTCTACAGTTATATGCCGACCCCGAGCGACAAAGTTTAGAAGGCTTTATCCTAACAAGTCCAAAATCCGAGGATTTTATGTCGTAGATGAGACGATCCACATACCACCTACGCCACAGCTGTCAAAAGCTAATAAGACGGAAACATCCATGAATTATCCGTGTTTGTTGGCGCATTTTTCATATTTATTTTTAGTTTGATGCAAACGTTGAACCTGGCTATCCACCAACAGCTATCACCAGTTTTGCACACCAGTCTGGGGTTCAAATGGGACCGTCCTCTGCTGCCTTCTTGTAGGCGCTAAAAGTCTTCGGCCTCTTCGGGTCGGATCGAAGCCGTCCGTGCACTATGCACAGCCTAGCTCCCGGCGTTGTATCCGTAGGCACCTGAATAGGCTCATGTTCTTCACAGACAAAAATGTTCTCTCGAAAAGTCGAGATCCTTCTGTTTCTCTGGGCAGGACTTTCAACGCGTAATTGACACAATTATTTCATAGGCTGATACATAATAGTTGAAAACTTTTTGCAATTGCAACGATTTTCTTGGTTCCAAGGTTGTCTACTTGTAAAATTCCAAATACAATTATGTACATATGTGATTAGGAACGCGTCGTAAGATACCCGTAAGGCCAAGCTTAAACGAAGCATTTCAAATGCCTAGTACACACGTACGCGTATCGGAATTTCTCATCAGCCTGAGGCACGTGCTGCAAAGAGGTCTTATTGTATCAGCCTCTGAGTTCATGTCTTGGGCTCCATAGAAGAATTAAGCCCGGAAGAGATCATCATAGAGGCATATTGTGTTAATTGAAACTGTCACCGTTGTTGTCTCAGTTCTGAGTAAATGAACTATACAAGAGGGACCACGCGGAACCGAACAGTATCATAGTTATATCGGCTTCATCGGACCAGTGCTAAAATCAGTACATACCCAGTATAACGAAATTAAGAAAATCTCAAGTATTCCAGTGTAAATCGATTATTGTGGTCTTAAGGAATTGCATTGCATTAATTGACTACAAGTGTAGTGTAGTTGAAAGTGTAGTTGAAAGTGATGCTGAGTACTAAATGCATTGAACGGCGATCCCCTTACATTTGCTCAGCATTTGCATACCCATAGACCTCCTGACATTTGCCGCCTTACTGCATGCGAGTAAGCTCATAAATGGAAAGGTAACCTGGAGAGCAGGTTCCACCCACTACAGCCCACTTAAGGAAATTTTGAAAGTCACGTAAAATAATAAAAGAACAGCATACGATTCAAAATGTGTCGGGAAATGTTGCCAAAGCGTGATTATCGAAAAGGCTCTTGTTGTAATGAACGAAAGCAAAACAAAATGACATAATTTTAGTTAAACTGTTTTTAGATGACATTAGAGCACCCGGCAAACTGTGACACAGAAAAGTGTGGGAACAAAGTCGTACTTCGGTTATTGGCAGTAGAAAGTCTGTAGTGTGAGTGCCTTTGAACAATCCAAATGGAGGGCTACGTTGATTGTCAACCATTGCGGCGCGGCGACGCGAGTCAGATATTGCAAGATTCGAAAAACGTTTCTGTTTGAAACTTTGTACCTGGAATTGCTTAGCAGAACCACGCTGTGGACGTGTCACGGAGCAGAAGCTCGTAAAAATGGAGGATTGATGGAGATGGTCACGTTGGCTCATCGACAGGGAGCGAGATGTGAGAGAAACGTGACATTCGACGCAGGATTTAAGGTAACACCGAAGCAAGTAGGGGAGGTGATAACATTTCGAATTTAAAACATTAAATTATTCAAAAGGACTCACCTTCTAATAATCGGCAGTGGTATGGTAAATCTCCCATCGCCAACCATTGTAGCTGTGGCCGCAATAGGAACCGTTGAAATGACCGGCGTTATCAGGGACGCAGCATGTGGTGGTGGAGGCGGGGGCGGTGCACCCTGGGATAGTGGCAGTGCGCTATATGGAGGCGGGAAATGACTGTGCAGGATGTCAGGCAGCATTGGCCGAAGCATAGCTGCTGCCGCTGCCGACATTGTATGATGCGCGGGATGATGTAGAAGTTGAGGCTGCGGGGGAGGATGCGAATGCGAATGGTGACGACTCAGCCGCTGATGCTGCATTTGCTGCTGATGTTGTTGTTGCTGCTGCTGATGCTGCTGGTGCTGATGCTGTTGCTGCTGCTGATGATGGCGTCTCTCGCGACGTTCGCGACGCCGTTGCTCACGCGATAACAATGCATCCGGATGCAAGTGATTGCGGACAGCAGCGTTGCTTCCACTGCCACTTCCACTTCCGCCTCCACTGCCACCGATGATCGATGAAGGGCTGCACGGAGGCCCATCGTCTCTAATCACAATCGGAATGTCATCCGTCTGACATTCGGTCGATGTGAACGTTCTCGCTGGCGATGGTAGTTGTTGCAATCCGTTTGTTTGCGCCGTCGAGCTTTGGATATCCGTTTGATTACTATTCACAACAAAAAATTTATCATTTTTAGGCACTGAACTACAGCTACTGCTACTACTGCTATTACTGATACTACTTCCACTTCCACTACCACTGGCACCAACATCACCACCACTATTCACGTATGTGCAATTGACGACACTTATTCCATTATTCGCGATCGACTGGTTCACGACAAAATCTCCGCGAGGCATGTGGCCATTGCTAATGTTGCTGCAACTATCATTGACTTGAATAGTTAAGCTTGGCGCACTGCTGTTGGACAAAATTGCAACACTACTGTTGTTGTTGTTGTTGATGCTGTTGTTGTGGGTTTCGTTATAACTGCTTATGTGATTAATCGACGAATTTCTAGGACTTGACGTTACGACCGAATTCGTTAGAAAGACACTACTCGTTGTCACAAAAACATTCTTGCCGCCGCCACTACCGCCGCCGATGGCGGTCTCATCATTCGGAGATGCACTCACTGCATTGATCACTGTTGCGGGAATATTAAGACGCATAGCGACCACCGCGAACTCTTCAGCACTGCCACTGGAAGAAAAATCCCGCGGACGAGGACGAGGACCACGCACACGATTACACCCAACAATTATCTCATTATCCTCTCGAGGATTGTTAACAGTTAATAGCGCATCGCGACAATTTATAATTGCATCGTCATCGTTGAACCCCTCTTCGAGACACGAATTCGTCGCTGTTGCAGTGGTTGCTGTTGTTGTTTGTGTTCCCGATACGGGTACGGATACGGACCGACTAGCGAGACTGCTAAGACTACTCACGACGAAGGCACTCAATGAACTGACTTCATTCGGTTCACTCGTTTGCGATCTGTCTTCAATTCTTCCATTGCCGCTTTTTCGTTGCTGCAGTGTTGTTGAGTTGTGCGTCTGGTGTTGCTGTTGGTTGTTGATGTTGCTGTTCATGAGGCTGGTCTTTGTTGGTGTTTCTGTCGTCGTTATTGTTGTTGTTGTTGCGCTCGCAAACAGTTGACTGACCTCGGTTTGTTTTTGTTCGCCGTCTGCTTTGTGCTCCTCGTCGTCATAGTCATCGTCTCTGTGGTTGTCGTTGCTTTTCCCTGTGATGTCATTGATCGTTATGGAAAAATCGCTTGCAGCATTGTTGCTGGCAGCAATGTTGAATTCACTTTGATCTTGCTGCTGCGGATTGCGGTGGACACTGATGGTAGATGAACCCGACGACGATGCCGATGGTGACGACAACGAATTACACTGTAAGAAAGCGTACGAAAATATAAGTATCGAAAATTGGTATGTTTCAAAAAGAAGTGGCAGAGGAGGAAAGCGCATGATCCATGAGACAATCGCTTGCATACGCAGTTGAGATCGAAACAACATAGTTGGGACCAGTTTTTTAGTTTAACCGAAATCTGCATTGTGCGGATGCTTTAGAGAGAGGGAGAGAGAGAGAGAGAGAGAGAGACCGCTTGGAATATTACTCTTAAAAATTAAAGGGGTTGGTAATTTGAAGCGATCACACTTAAATATTTTATACTTTGAAACTTGGGAACACTTGTTTTAGTTTATCGTAAGATCAAGTTATGAATGAGCTCGTAACGAACGAATCTGAGAGCCATTAGTTCCATTAACATAACATCAAATGGTATTCAATGAGAGGTTTAAAAGAGGTACTAATTCTGAAGAAGGGAAAGTGACTATACACTTCCCTTATTTGATTTTGTTAGACCCTTAATTGCTACAGTCGCATTAGAAAGGAGTGGGTTTTGTCAATGAATGGAAAATGGTAGCAAGAGAAGGTACAGATGTCAAATATATTCTTCTTCTTGTTGCCCAAAAGTGGAACGCTTGGCTAACAGCTAATGAGGATTTCATGGTAACTCACATGGACATGACCACAGCAAGTGGATCTTATGAAAGTGACAAATATTCAATAAAGCTTTAGACAAGTATTTCAAGTACTGTGCGCACTCGATTATCACAACTATTAGACTGGGGTAGTGGCAATTATCGAGTTTCCACGAGTTTCTGTCTATATAAAAAGTTGAGATTACTGCGTCAATAATGATACAAAAATTCAATTGAGCTGTTGCGAAATTAATCGAGAACGTACTGTATTTCTATTTTCTCTTCAGGCTTCAAGCTTCATATGTCCCATAAAACCATAACGTTGGTCCAACATTTCTAGAGCTTGGTAAAGTTGTTGAAGCGTCATGATAAAATTGCAAAGAATTAGTTTAAAATACAGTTATAATAGTTCTAAAACCGCCAAACAGTGCGAAAGTTGGAGCCTGTACAACCGGCCATTATTGTTTGAAGAACTACGTAATAAAAATATACAATTAGAAATGATTTGTGCAGATGCAGAAGAACAGAAGAAGTGCAAACAGTAGTCACAACAGCAGAACAAGTGTGCATAGCAAACATAAACAGAAAAAAATGCAAACGTTTTGACAATTATTGTACATTGCGTTCATAAATTTAAATAATGTGACGGTCAAACTGCGATCAAATAGGCAGTGATTTTTGTTTTGTTACAGGATTGCAGTGACAAAACGTCGCAACCATTTCATGCAAAAATGGTTCCCAAGAACATTATACAGAAATTAATATTTTAAAGACAGATCTGTTATTTGGAACACGTTCATGAGCCGATCTCTGATTGGTCAATTAGGCTTTAGAAAACGATATAAAAATGGTTGCCAAAAATTTGAAGGAGCAAGAGAGGTAGAAGTTGTGTATCTCAATCATAATTCATTTCTGGATTTTAGCAATTCAAAAATGTGAACCATACTCTTTTTGTGTCGCCTACTTATGTTGCATTAATGAATACATTTTTGAAAATGCTGACCTGCTGCAATCTTGCGGCAATATTCGTGTTCATAAATGTATTGACAGACTATTTTGTGCAGTGGCGAACATGTTGCAATTATAAACTCAACCATAGCCTACTTCATCGTTATCACCTCGTGACAAACTTAAAGTTCCCTAAACATCGTTTAAAATGTTTAACTTGCAGTTTAGCCTATATGTCATGTAAATTCAGTGAAAAAAAAATCACAAAAATGTTTTCGGAAGATGAAGACTTTGCGAAAACAAAACAAAAACTGTGCTAATCCGTTTGAGGAGCTTGACGATGGAGAATTTTTCATCTAATCAATAAGAACACCGTTATAACTACAATCATACTTCAAAAAGAAGTCGGAAGACTCAATGACCAACTGAAGTCTAAATTTCGAACACTTTTAGATCGACTGCGAGTGAACCTAAATACTACGAAGAAATAAATTTGTTGAATAAGAAACAGCTTCATCGAGTCTTCCGGCGCAATAAGATAAGTAGAATTCCGAAGTATAATAAATATTATTTTTTATGTATGTTTGTATGTACATCGGAACACATATCATTTTAAAAAGGCACAACAACAGCAGCAATCATGTCGATTTTGATTGCCCGGCAGACTTATTTATGGCAAAACGCAAATCGTTTTATTTGCAAGTGCTGCTCTATCAATTGCCTCAACATTTCTTTCTCCACCTGATCCCAATTCTGTTCCCTTTCTAGCTTAGTCTGGAATTAAATCGTTTGATTTCATCTATGTACCATACATCACATCTTTGATTTTAAATTATACCTCTGTTTCCATTACGTACGTTAGATTTTAAGATCCGGCAAAATTAAACAAGCGAATGACTGCAATGAAATCGCGTTTGTTTATTCGAACTGTCATTTTTAGGTGTGTTTGATTGAAAATTCTTATTGGTACGTTGTAAAATAGAAACCATTTAGCGGAAGGTTAAAATGATAATTTTTTATAAAAAGTAAAGCTCCATGCTTAAGTTTAAAGTTGTGTATAAGAAATTCGGAGTTAAACTCTTTAAGTGGGATTGACAATAAATTTGTGCACCATCAATCAGAACACTGGAGTTAGCATCATTTCACCCACGATTTTCGCAAAAGTTAAAAATTCAATTATGCTGCTAGAAGGTTTATGGTTTAAGCATGGAAAGCACGTGGTTAATCATTTGTCTATCCGGTGGCTATTTAGTATAAGGGCATCACAGTGGTCGACCTTAGGATTGTACTTGTAGAGTTAACTTAACTCCTCAACCACCTAATTGTTACTCCAGCCTAAACCAATAATTCTGTTGTCAATTATGCTAATGGCGAGTGTGTATTACAACAGTTGTTGCAAACACTGATTGAAGTATGCCGATAAGTACAATTCTAATTACGCATCGAAAAACAAAGAATTTAATTTCTAATAAAACTTTTATATCTGTACGAGAAGCGGGAACCGGTTAAAGTGTTCCAGTTCTTATATTAAATTCTTTATATTAATCAACGACCTCTGCTTTTTACATTCGACTTTAACTTGCAGTGAGTTGCATATACACATGTTTACATTGCAAATTTATTCAGTGCTTGGTCAAAATGTCGATGCAAAGAGACCAGTAAATGAAAGCGTTCGAAACACATGGACAAGTTCCCTTGGGTTCCTCTTACATGAACTTTCGATAAGCATTTGGCAACAAAGATTTTCTGCTGGATTTTGTGAAGTGATTCATTACCAGAGACTGCTGCCAACAAAAGTTCTTGGTTTCTCGTCACTCCTGCGGAAAGAACAAAATGCAAGAGGAGAAGGGAAAATAAACCAGCCATGCCACCCAATCGGTTTCTTAAGCCATAAGTATTTCGTTTTTGTTAAATTCCCCTTGCCATGAGATCGCATCATAAAACGCTCTCTGCCCCCAGCTAGAGGTTGACTACCCTTAATTCTCGAGAACTGCTCCAGTGTTCTTTTCAGTTTTTCTCATACTTCGTGACTAACTACACAAGGAACTTTGAGCAGCAGACGAAGAAAAAAAAAGTGAAAAAACAAAATGAACAGAACAACAGCAGACGTGAATAAAGAAGTCTTAGGTCACTTTGTAACACAAGCCACACCAACGTCTTCCCCGCAGAGGGCTATAAACTGCATCTGGAGAGATGACGACACAATCACCAAATTGAGTTGTTACAAGACGCACATGCATCCCGACCACATAAAGCTAACAAAGCGAATGCAACAAATTAAAATGCAATCAACTCGGTTTAATTTGTATAGCGGTATTCATGAAAGCCCAGATACGAGTATCTATGTCTTCCCTTGTCATCGGCCGCTAAGAACAACAAAGAAACAATGCACTTCGATAGTGAATGCTCTTCTCTCCTTCAACAATAAAGAATGTAGGCAATCCACTCCACACTCCTCACTCCGTTCTCAGAGATAAAAGCCCTTCTACTTGGAATTCTTAGTGCATGGGTCTTAAACAATAACGAGTGCTTGTCTCTCGCGCTTTTGACAACAAAACAAATAAGTGAGCCGAATGACTAATTGTCGACTTCCCTTTCTGTCAGATGCACAAGTCCATCGGTTACCCTCATTAAATCGAAGCATAACGCATTGCTCATGACCTCACGACCGTTATGACGGTGGGTTATATCGCCTTGGGCTGTGCTGTACTGCGCTGCTCTGCGTCCATGCATGGAGTATTGTACTCCGCCAGTGATACGCACGTTCCGAGTGGTGACGTAATGCAGGTACATTGGTGAGCGCATGCATTGGGGGAGTTAGTCTAATTGATGCGCACTGCCGTGGCGCTTAAGTTTCCAACATGTTCACGCTTCAGGGACGACGTACAAAACAGCGAAAACGCATATCTGTTGGACACGTGCCCTAAATTCATTCGTTTTTGAATAAAGACAATTTTATAATTCCGGTCAATGCCCTTAGGTGGATGCATATGCGAAGAATGGGCGCACATGCCGAGTCTATTCCACACGGACGCGTCTGAGTTTGCATGCGAAGTCGAAAATAGGGTTCAATTCAAATTCCCCTCCGTGCCTTAGGACAGATGGATGATGATGGTGAGCACACGGCGTGATAATTACAGCCAGTGGTTGTTGGCGGTGAGATACTTAAAGTTTGTGTTTGCTCACTGTTCTCGTGTGGGGTAATTGGACTTGTGATCAGAGATGAGTACGCGATTTGAAAATGCGTAAGAACCATCCGACACGCTTGCTTATTAGTTCTTCCACTTGAGATGTGAACAAACTTCTTCGCAGCTAATGCGTCTTACCAGATCATTGTCAAAAGGAATTGCAAGTGGGAATGGAGTCTGTGGGGTTTTGTGGAGCAAATACCATCACGGTCGGAGCTGGAAAGTGAGACGCGATTATTCGCATGTTTACAATCGGCTCCGGAAAAAGTCAAACGAATGGGGACAGTAGACCATTTGATTGCAGACTTCTACTTTCAGTTGAAAACATTGACGCATATCCTGGTCTAAGTGACAAGCTATAAGTCAGAGATCAAAGATCATACGTACCTCTATCACAAAATTATCAGTAAACGAATGCACCATCCGTCCATAGGTCTCTTCCACTTCTCCCATATGGCTCGTGTAAGCCGGTCTCAGCAAGCCACTCGCTGCAGTAGCCGATACCGTCACCAAACTACTCAGCACCCGAGTGGCATCCCGCGACTTCGAATACAACGAATCGTACGATGGGGGCTCCACGCTGAGGCATTTCTTCAAACTAGGAATCGGACCGTAGTAAGGATAGCTAAATCGAAAGTTGTCGCACCGGTCCGTTTTGCGAAAGTAGTCCGCACCGTTAGTGCCGCAATTATTATTAATACTGTTACTACTACCACTATAGCTAAGGATACTATTATTATTATTATTGATATTGTTATGATTTCTAACACTGTCATGTTGATTAGATAAAGGCACGATTGGTGATGGTGTGATGGGATCGTTGGATCCAAAGTACGGCATGATGGCCGCTGGCGGTGCGAGGGTTAGTCCGCCATATTGATAGTACTCGTAGCTGCTCTGTGATTTCCTCAATTTCCTGTTAAGGCGCTCATCGTCATCATCGGATGAGCTATCGGTTGGTGTGCGCTCGTATGGGGTCCATAGCATTGATGATAGCGCCTCCTCGACGTCAGGTGGGCGCCGATGGTGGCTGCGTTGCTGTTGCTGTTGGTTTTGTGAGTCCCGCTGTTGATGTTGATCCATCATTATAACTTATCAGATGGTTATACATTTCACACAGATCGACGAGGGCTGGTCAGAAGAGCACGTGAAATTTGTTTCTGTTCATTGGGTACGGCTGCTGTCCATTGACACTTACCGCAGAGATTCGAATCGATTGTTGTCGTGCGGCGAATGGAAATCATTGTCGCCCTAATTTGATTCATCTTCTGTTTCATTATCATCGTTCTATCATGTCTCCGCGGGAGAACAACACGCCTGGGGATGGTCCGTTTAGCCTGTTTCTGTTCTGTGGCGGGCTGTTTGAATTGTAGTTCGGAAGTGAAATTAAGGTTACAACTGGAGATTCTGTCACTACAAAAGACTGCAAACACACACACTCTCTGCTACACACGCGCTCTTGGTCTGTATGCCTGCCAGATGTACTCGTACTTTCACTCTGATGCGGAAAATTTAATTATGGTGCGCGTTTGATTGCATTATATCCCACATGGCTCGTGGGGAGGATGTGCGGAATGATATGAAAATTATTATCTTCGCATGACGATTTATTTCCGTTTCGTTGAAAGGCTGCTTAAGTGCGGATGAAAGGAAAAGCGGCAGGAAAATTGTGTCTTGTCTCCTTTTTTGTGCAGCCTGAAAGTAAACAGATGGAGAAAATGTTAATAATGACGTTGTAGAGTACTTTGGTAATGAGGAGTTCGCATGGGAAAGTGACGTTGAGTGTGAGTGATGAATTTAATGAATTCGCTTGAACTTGGACTCTGTCTTCGGGGAGCTTGGGTGG
Source organism: Eristalis tenax (assembly GCA_905231855.2). Lineage (NCBI taxonomy): Eukaryota > Metazoa > Arthropoda > Insecta > Diptera > Syrphidae > Eristalis > Eristalis tenax. The sequence continues at coordinate 1,098,038 of HG993127.1, forward strand.
AAAAATTACATCCAATGGTGCGTGGTCGGGATTACGGGTTGAATGCGAGCTTTTGACTGACTATTGATTAAAAATGCATTAGATGCGAGATTACTGCTGTGTGCTGAAGCGCGATGGCAGGCAACGGAAGTAAACGAGATGTGTAAGTAACAATACATGTCAGAAATGTTATAGATATGAAAGTCATGTTGAAAAGTGAAACGAAGTTCATACAGATGAATTTTAATGAAAGTGTTTTCTTAAGTGTGATTATAGGAACCTTTCATTCTCTTGTTCCGAAGGTATAATTGGTTGTTCAACGTTTTGTTTTACGATATTGCTTGGATCATTTATTCCATTATGGACGGAATAGAACACCATTCAATTAAGACAAGAGACGTGAGTTCTCATAGGACTCAATTCTGACAACGTATGTCATATGACTTTTCAGCATATATGGACCAATAACTTGATGAATATTCGTACTCAAATCGCCAAGAATTTGTGAATTGTTTGCAAAAATCTTCCTGGCATAGCCCCATGAAATGAAATCCAGCGATGACAAATCACAAGAGCTTAATGGAAAGCGCACATTCCAAAATACGAAAATTCTCCTTCGAGAATTTCTTGCAGTAGGGCAATTGGGTAATTTTATCTCAAAGGGAATAGTGTACATTCTCACATAAAATCCATATTTTCTGCTCCCAACAATTCCATTGTAATCTGTCTATAGCGATGCTAAGTGACAATGACGGTTATACCTTATTTGCGAAGTAGTATTTACCTATGATACGGCCACACTAAACTGCACACGGCAGTAACATGCGAAAACTTACGTACCAGACAGACCAGGTGCGCCGAAGTACCTCGAAGTTTCAGCGGGCGTCCCCCAGGTATCAGTTCTTGGGCCGCTCCCGTTGAACTTAATGCACGATGGGGTGCTGGGTTTGACGCCACCACATGGAGTCAAGATCGCAGTGTTCACCGTGGCCAAACAAACCCACGAGGGGGAAACCACAACCAACGAAACGATAGCTAGGATCAAATCTGGCTGCATTCTACCGACCTTGTACTATATACGAACTTCCGGTTGGTTTCCATATAATTAAGTCTAAAGATGCACAAAAATACTTGGGAGTACTGCTCGACTACTAGTTGAACTTTAAAACTCACGATGCAGGCAGTGCTTTCCGGAATGTTGTTTCCTGTTTCCCTTATGTACCCCGCGTTTCTAGTCAGCCATATATCCAAAGGTATAGTTAAATTTAATGACAGAGTCAGCTGACGAATGGTTCTGGGAGATCTGTTCCTTTACAGGTAGCGAGGAGAACGAGCTAAGAAGGCTCGAAAGAGAAAGCAAAGCCGAATCGGCAAGAATGGAGCACATGACCTGATATGCTAACCAAACCCGCTAATGGATGTTCCGCGGGTGAGAATGGTTGAAGGGTGCAGGTTGTGGGTTATTACATACGGGTCTTCTCGGAATCGAGTACCTGGGTTTTGGGAATCGTGCATGCTGATTGAACGGGATATTCATAAAAAGATAGCCACATCCTTGGAGGTATCCAAAAAGGTTGCAAGTGGATTTTCATTTCTCATTCATCTCTGATATAAATGCTTTGGTCACCTCAACACTTTCGCCAATGGTAGACATTCGGTAAAGCGTGTATTTCATTGATGGGTATGTCTCAGGACATTTGTTAGAGTTTAGCGTTCGGCAATTACTAAACAATCCATATCGTAAAATGGCAACCATTAAAGAAATAGGGCCTTCTCGTAATGGCTATTCTTACAATTTGATGTTGAGTAAAGTAGTAAAGTGCATAACACACTTGTGTACCAAACATGCCTAATGTTATGTTGCCACCAAATAAAATTGCGCGGTTTTGTCAAACCTCGCGCTTTCTCCGAGGTTTGGTGAAACATTGACATCACCCGACCTTGAGAGTAAGTAATTTTGGTGTTAATTTTATCTTTATCTTTCTAGTGTTCTCAACACTATTATTTCTTGACAACATGCAACTGTTTTGCTAGCCACTTCAAAATTAACAAGTAATCACATTTCAAGACACTTCCAACTCAACGGGAATACTTTCTGATATTACCATAGAATATCTCTAAGTGTTCCTGTTTCATATTAGATTTTGTAGAACCTGTCGTATACAGGGTGTGTCATTCTACTACTGCTGCATGACATTTCTTATTCCCCCCACTCACATTCGCTACACTTCACATTTGTTACTTATGCTACGTTTCCACTGAACCAAAACCGCGAGAACCGGATGAACTTTTACTGAAACCTCAATAGGCCGTTTCCAACGAGACTGAAGTAGTTTCGCTCTCAATTTTCAAGTCACTCGCTCACAATTTATAAGTGCCCGCCCAGAAATGATGTATTGTAGACTTCACAGATGATCTACATCCAGCCCAAGGACGAATTTGAGAGGCTTTTTGACAGTTATTCACGAAATAACCTGATGGCCGTTGGCTATCTCTCTTTTTGGTCGTTAAAGTCACTTACAATGCCTTACGTAACATTCACCCCAGGTGATCTCTATTATTTTGATTTAGCTTCATTTACTTTCAACCACAAAGAACATTTACATAATAATCTTTAAACCCTTATGGTTGATTTATCTGTCATTATGCGGTGGGCTTAAGCAAATGATAAACCACCCCGTGTCATCGATCCCGTTGTAATAAGAAAGCATCGCTGTGATACCACATCTGTAATATCCATTTTTGTAGTAACGAAAGGATATTTTCCAACCTAACCACATAATCCATCCAAGAATCCCAATGACCTATTTAGATGGCCAACGTTACGCCACTTTTCCCCCTCTACATTCAGATGTCAAAACTGAAACACCCGCAAAAGCAAACAAAAATAAAGCCCAAAAATCCAGCAGCGGCAGCAGGAAGGATCAGAGAGAAAGATAAACCATTTCATTCCAGCAATCCTACCACATCCGCATCCGTCCGTCCGGTCGCACGGACGTAACCCCCATCCCGTCATCAATGGCCGAAAAGGTTACCATGACGTGGCGAGTAGATTGTGTGCCATCAGCTGCAGATTCCGAGCACATAAATCAAAACCAAAATCACATTCTGTCAAATAAGTCTCAATTGTTTTGACCCACATACGGTGCTGCCTGACTCGCACCATGTTGACCTCCTCCGTTGGTTGTCTCCCGTTTCTCGTCGTGCTAATGACTCTGGCTGTGTCAGCAAATGAATGGCAGCATGCGCTCTTCTTTTGTACTTTAATTACAAAGAAACGGATGTGTCATTATTAACAATTACGGTATTTAATCCCAGCTAATGACATTAGCTTTACTTGCTCTTGCTCTTGCTCTGGCTCTGGCACTGGTTCTGCGGAAGCCTTGTGAACCGCAGCCTTGTGAAGGACTCCAACTAGGCCCCGTAAATTCATTTGCTGCGTGCCTCAAATGCTTATTTTTAATGCGAATGCGTATCCCCGTTCGAATGAAACGAAAGCGAAAGGAAAAGTTGCTCTGCCACGCTATGATTTCCCTCGAGGAAGGAATTACAAAAAGTTGCTGAATCACATTAGCAGCACGGAGGCTTGCCGCACTGTCATCATCACCATCACATAATGATGGTTTTCGTAGGAGGAAGGATGGAGGAAGAAGACATGTGCCAGAATTATATTCAAATATTTGTGTGCTGGCACAACACTTAATCTGCCTCTTGCCGCGACTCCAGGAGGGCAACAAGGAGGTCAAATTCCGGTAGCATTCTGTTCCGGGTTCCTTTGATGCGGAGACACTTGAGTCTAGCTAGAGTCCACCTATCGGCCCAGCAGATTCTTCAGATATTCGGAAAATGCAAATATTTCACGAAAATTAAGAGAAAATGAAAATCTGTTTGTTTTCACCGGAGCCGACCACATCGCATCCACAGGGACACGGCAAAGATACGAAAGTTTGGTGTGTTTTGGTTTTTTTTTTAATCATTCCCTCTCTTTGCGTATACATGTGTATGAGCATGGTATTCCTCACCCGCCTGTTTCTGCGTTCCTCTCTTGGTATCGTCGTTGGTAAGTTCGTTCACTTTTCATTAATTCAATTGAATTAGTTTGAATGACTGTCTGCTTGTCTGCCGGGAGGAAGGAAGCAGCCTGTAGCCGGCATGGCCTTCCCTATCCACTCAGACTGTGCGGAGCGGGAGTCAAGTGCGAGGAGTGGGTTGGCGCAGCTCTGCGGAATGGAATTCTGCAAACTAGGGATGCTTTGAAATTAGGGACTCAAGTAGGTACTTTTCCACTCCATTTGAGTGAATGAATATTTATTTAATTTAAGGTATTTGCTGAGAGGGTAGATTCGTAGATTCTCAAAGTTTCTTTTGACAGAACATACATACCCCTACATAAGTATGGATAAATTTTGTGATTTGCTTCTTTCATTCAATATTTTTTGTATTTGTTTTTTCTTTTTTTCCTTTTTGCTTGATTCTTCAAATAACTATGAGTACCGAGAAATGGGGGATGTGAATGAAAGTAATTCAACTAAAGGATGATTTTTGAGGTAAACAAGAATAAATTAGGGGTTCTTCCATTCCTGTTTGACGTTATGTTTTGCATCTTGACTCGATTCCACGTTTTCCTTTTGCTCAGGCAAAAGTATATCTTATGTTGTATGAAGATTGTTGTTGTAGTCAGATTAGTAGTAGGGAGGATGTTTTGAGGCATCCCACGTATAAATAGAATTATGCAAAATGTACTGTTGGATTTAGACGTTTAACAGATTGCGTGAATGTAGTTAGTCTAGACAAGACGCTTCACCTCCGTTCAGTACAGGCTTTGCAAGAGAAATAGCTTGAAGTTGCTTTCGGCACAAAACTTGATCCTAATTTAAATGATTGTTGCCGTTAGAGGATAACTTTGAAATAACAAACAGAAAATAAGCAAGAGTAAATTTCATTAATCATCAGTTAACAATTCAAGTCTTATAAAACTTGCCGGGGAACTTTTCTGTTTTCTGCACACAACTGACAAGCATGTGACAGTCACTCTGATTGAATTCGTAGTCGCCGTGACAGTGATGATGTTGTTGTGGACATGATTAAAAAGGAAAAACTGTCAACAGATTACGCGTAAATTGTAGAGAGTAAGCGAAACCACGTAACACATGAAGGCCTTCACAGGCTCCACAACAGTTTCCCACATGACAACGGGGATCAGGTGAACGTCCAACATCACTGCGAGCAAGCAATTCATGAAATGCATTTTTGCTGACAATGCGTCTGGAATGACCGCTGCACGAGATTCGATTGTATTTAGGGTTATGATTGTAGTTTAGTTCTTAGGTGATTTTAAAAGTGGACCGACGTCCCACGGATGGACTTCTTTTTAAAAGTAAATAACAAGAGAATTTGTTAATTTGCGTTTACAGAAAGAAAATAAGATATTTCCGTAAATTGCATTGTTCAACATACAGTGCTCAACTAACGTTTGCGTACAATTTGGAAAAAGGGGCTGTCATTCACCGAATATAAGTTTAAACTATTTTTTAAGGGTAAATTCCAATAAAACAGGGTTTCAGGTTTCAGTTTTCAACAAAAATACGAATGTTTCCGTAGGAATTATTAATTGAGTTTATTATTTTGAGACTTTTTCCTGTGGAATTTTGTGAATGAAAGGCAAAAAGGGATTGGCTATTTTAGAACTACTTTCTGGTGTGTGTATGGATTTTTTTTGTGTGAGCAGATGATTCATGTAGGCTTCAAAATACGGCCATACATTTGCACATCCTGCACGTGTGGTGGGTTTGGCCCTGCAGCAGCTAAAACGCTGAGTAAAGATTGGGAAAATAAACTTCACCTGGACCAATGGTCCAATGGTGATGGTCTTAGACAATCCTAAAGTTCAATCAGGCCTTATTGACATAAGGGAATAATCTGCCTCAAAAAGGAAAGTATGAGGATGCTTACGTCTTTCCTTCCTGATCACTGCAAACCTTAACAAAATAAACCTGTGTCACAACAACGTACTTCGACTTTGCCTGAAAGGGGATGAGATAGTTTAGGTTAGAGGGTGGCGGCTCAGCCTCAGATATACCTGTTACTCACGTGTGATACCACTAAACAGAATAAACCTAGTTGTCGTCCACTGTAGCTTTATTTAAGCAGAATGTTAATCTGGTTATTGCGAAATGTATGCGATGATGTGGTTGTACGACGGCCACATCATTAAGGGGTTTAAAGAATGGCTGCCCTAGAGTTTTAGAAACAGGGAAGATGCTCCAGAGCTTCGAACAATTCCTCGGAGTGCCGTTTCTTTGCAGGTCAATTCCCACTAGGCAGTGGCAATACTTATAAAGTAACAATGCCCAAAAGTTTAAAATTTAAAGTTGTTGGACTCTTAGCCTTAGTGCCGATTTAGCCACAACGCCTTTGGCAAAGGAAGAGGTTGAGATATCCGACACTACTCTGGTTAAGGAAAATTATCTTCCATAGGAATATACTCACTTCAGTGGTATAGAATGAATTTCCACGGAACCAAGAAAAAAAATTACTATATTTATTATGAAAAAGTAGAACCAGAAAGCTGTTTCTTTAAAATTAGTTCATTATACGGGGAACTTTATATAGAAGTTCACTATAGGGAAGTTCGACTGTACTATTTTTCATTGTGGAAGGAGTACGACTTTTGGATTAAATCCAGTCTTTCAATACAATAGATCTCTTCAGGTTGCTATGTCATTGCTTCCACTATTACTCCCAATTCCTGGGAGCCCACACAAAATGTTAACCCCACCACAAAACCACTCCGTATGTAGATAACTAGTGACTTCGCTTAAATAAGCAAGATTTTTGCAAGAAAGATTAAACGAAACTTAATGAAGTAATGGCAAAGGGTCCTATCGTCCCTTGTTGCTAGTCCTTAAGGCAGCCATTTAGGAAAGCACAAATATTTTTGGAAAATGTTTGACTTTATAATGATCGCATATGAATTAATTTTCATTGTCCCACAACAACCTGTTAATAGTAAAGTGACTATTCCGTTATTGAACACATGGATCTCCCCAGAGTGAACCCTGAACCCAGGCCTTTAAGTTGATTTATATCTGTTTTTTTTGGCAGAGTGGTGCGTGGTGTTGAAGCCCATTGTTATTTGTGAAGAAATGATACTTTTTCCTTCATTTTCTATCATTTCCGATATATTACAAACACATCTGTCAAATTCTGATCTCTGTCATTTCCACTTTCCTGTGCCACCTCTGCTAAACGAAACATGATTCACACTCCCGCCCGGCACCTTCATCAATTACTTCACCACACAAGGCATCACACATGAGCTCCAGGAAACGGACAAATCTCACAATCCAACGACAATTTTCACAGGCGAACTCATTCAAATTACATGATTGATAGTTCCCTGATCCCTGAGCCAGACATTGTGCTGACAAGTAATATCGCATTTTCCTACCGTGCAAGCAACTTACTCCTATCGCTGGGGAAGACATGCATAAACCTCAAACCAAGTGCAGTTCGCCTCTGAGATACCTCAGCTCTGCAGTAAGATGACTGTAGAATATCGAATGGTTACTGCTGGTTAATCGGTTCGGCTGAGATTTCATTGCAGAAAGTGAAATCGCTTCGGTTTCGCTCACTGGAGGCAAGTCTGAAGTAACCACTTCCCGTTGGGGATGATTAACGATCTGTGTGGCTTTGCCTCAACATGAATTGAATAAGATTTAAGTTGTGAAAAGAAAGTGTGCAATTGTATCGTCGACCAAAAAACTGCAATAGTTGTTCAAGAGGGAACTACATTATTTCGAATGAACTCTTCATATTGAACCTTGTGAGCCGCAACGTGTGCAATGCGACATATTCTTGAAGAAACAAAATGTACATGAACTTCCGTTCACAAAATACGTACTTGGATTGTATTATTTTGGGAAAATTGGTGATTGGGTGTAATAACAAAGTAGACAACCCTTACCGTTGAAAGAGTTTTATGTAAATGTATTTCATTTTCATGAACTTTTTTTTAAATTCATGTTATGATTTCCCGAAGAAATTAATCCGAGTTGGTATGTACTTTACTGCATTTATTTAATCAAAATATGCACTTAATTAGAATATGCCAGTGATTTACAGCATACATACATTCTGAATTTCTAAAATAAACAGATATAGGTAAAACTAAGTGGCAAAATGCGAGTTTCTCTATACCGCTCGTAATTTTCAACCAATTTTGTTGTTTGCCTTATTTCAAATTTATATAACGATTATACACAGTATGTTTAAATTTGTAAGCTTGAACTCAAGTGATTGTCAGACAGCTGCTTGAACACTCAGTCTTATAGGAAAAATTGAATTTTGATTAAATTAAGCTCATCGGTCGAAAAATGCCAGTGCAGCATAAGACTCACTTCAAGTAGATTGTTGTGTGTTTTTCATTAATATGTGGTTCTGAACATTTGTCCAAAATTTGCAAGCCATAGCATATAATCCTTGGAGATATTGTTTAGAAGGTAGTGTGTTGACTCTAATTTCTTACCCCACACATTATTTCCGAATGATATACGAGTTTTAGTGTATGGTTAAATTTCTTAATATTTTCTTGGACATGGAAACTAAAATATAATTTTTTGAGTACGTGCAACTCATTGTACAGTTTTGGTCAAAACCAACTTCCATAATCCGCATTTTAAAAGCCGTCAACAACTCTTCGGCAAATTGTCCTAGCGCTTCTTCATGTTTCATTCATAAACAAATGCAAATTTAAATCGATTACCCTCTTTGCCAAACAATCTATGTTTTAAGACCTTACTAAACATCTATCATGGTGCTCGACCGATATACAGGCGTGAGTTCCGAAATTAGTCTGAAAAGTGGAGTTGGAATAATATAAATCTCCAAAGCGCAACACTTAGCCTATCGCCTATAGTTTGTTCTAAGACAGAGTTGTTCTCGCATATAATGGTGACATTACTTCTAAAACTCGAAGTGCTTTCCTTAACCTCAGTTAATCTCCTTGAACTGAGTTGTTCTTCAATTTTAAAAAAATGATTTCGGTTAGCTAGCCTTCAGCACAATTTCGGAAACTCGAATCGAAAGTATTAGACAAATTGCCCTTTCCGCCCACACATAGGTTAGGTTAGATTGTAGTGGCTGACTTCAGAAGGCAGTCACACTTAGGCCAAAGTAGGCCCGTTGGGATGCTACGCGGATTTACTTCCCCTAATAATCAAAACCAATTGGTGCTTACAATGAAGCGATTCAGCTGCTTATCCATGGTTTCGACCTCCTCTTCATCCATGCAGCTTCTACAGAAGTCATTATTGGGGACAACCAACCTTCGGACATGAGTGCCAATTGTGCAGTGTCCGCAGTATGACGGCTGTGAGCGTCCTGAGTTAAGGTCTGCTGAGTGTAAGCAGATTGAGAGACCGTTTGCGATTAAGTGATGGCCATATTTCTTTTGTTTGAAGGCATATGATACCTCCTAGCCATTAGTAATTGGTGGTGTTGATTGTGTGTATCTTGAATAGATGATAGGCTGTAGCGATGTAATACCCAAAAGAGATATCACCATCTGTTCCGACAGTCTGGCCGCAATTAAGTCCCTGGACAATGTCATGTTTAACTCAAACACGTCCCTTAATTGTGAAATGTATCTCAACGAGATGGCTGAACATTTTAATATACACCTCATGTGGGAACCGGCACACTGAGACATACAGGGAATCGCAAGGCCGATGAACTCGCTAGGTGTCGTACATCTTCCTCCCATGCCACATATGTATGGAATTGCGAAAAAATCTTTTCTTAGTAGTCGCTTTCAATGCAAAAGGAATTGTTCAAAATTGCATGATTCTGCACTCAATGCGGTAGAACTGTGTGTTGTATCGGTGAATCCAGCGTATAATTACAAATCGTTTTTATTGTGTTAATGATATAGTTTACAACATATTTCATATAGGATCGCAAATTCATTGCCTGGGCTTTCGTATATTTGTGCCGAAGCTAGTATGGACATACAATTTGAATTATTAGCTTTAATTCAACAGTCGAACCTCCATAGTTACGGGAACAATTATTATGTTCACGTTATGGAGTGTAAGATACGGACAGATTTATGTCCTGGAACCCTTAAAATTGAATTCGACTTATAGAAAAATCAACTTAAGTATGTTCGACTTACAGACTGTATTCCAAGTTTACGTATTTTTTAAGCTATTACTGATCCAGAGTTAATTAATTTTTTTCGTATTTTCTTGTCTGGAAATGTATCACTTGAACTCATTCAGTCACTCAACGTCAAATAATTCCAATTATTTCATAACTTTCATATATCTATATTTTCAATAATTTCATAATTTTAATAATTATATGAATAAACTATGACCAGGTTCTAAATACCAGAATGGTTTTCTTAGGCTGTACCAACAAGTGAAATACCGACGCGTTTTTGGTTTCCATTAGGACACTCAAAAACGCTCTAACTCTTGACAAAGATTCGGTGTAAATTACAATAATTCACAACCGCAGCACATGCTACATGAAATTATTTTCATTAGATCTCCCCTCCTACTCAACAAAATTCAACAAAAAGGGAAAGAACATGTCCAGTGGTACAGACATCTTTCAATCAACCAAATTAGATCACGAAGGAAAAAGATGTCCGCCCTGACAAATTGGAGGGAATCCTATGTATCTTCAAACTTCGAATGAATTTATTAATGGATTAACTACCCTTCAGTATTCCCCGCTGTCAGCAAAGCAGCTACGAGTAACAATTAGGGAATTCACTGAATGTCACTTCATCACTTGTCAGAGCCCATTTGAAATTCACATTGGAGTAGGGCCAATTGAACCAACCAACCTTAAAGAGCGGAGCACGTTCGGCCACTCTCTATAACATTACAACATTCCCCTAGCCTTCATCGTTCGTTTACTTTTCAATTGACACAAGTATGTCGTTCTCCGACCCATGGAACGTCTAGTACTCACTGATTTATCCATTGCAAGACCTATATTTCATCTCGGCCGAAGTTCACCAACCCCTGGACGTACAAATTCGCAAACCATTAAAAGGTCAAAGTGTATTCAAGCATCCTTGCCTTGCCAGTGACCCATTCTGGACCTGACCAGCGCTATCCTTCGGCAACGACTTCACCGACCAGAAAAAGAAATAACTTAATATTCCATAAAAAATAAAGTTCGTTTCTTCATCCGTATCCCTAGGCTAGCAAACTTACTCCACATTGTAGAGAGACTTTTCCAAATTCACTACCACTACCACAACCACTGAGTTACAATAGAGCGAAAGGAGGAGCTGGAGGTGAGGGAGACAAGCCAGAAAATTCAAAGCACCAATTTGTGCCATCATCCCGAAATGCCAAAGGAGCTGAATTCGTTGGTTTTTCCTTCTTTTTGACTTGATGCTGTTGTTGGTTCTGTATCCGAGAAAGACTTCAGGCGGCTAAGTGGATCGCCGACGTAGTGCTCGTATACCGAAGAGGATTCGAATTAGTGCCAGAAAGTAACAGAAAATCGATGACGTACACGTGTCCCTGTGTTCGCTTTAAAAACAATTAAAGTGAACTCGTGCTGTAAGCGAACAGATGAGGTTGTGCGAGTGAAAGGGAAGGCAAGCATTAAAAGGAAAATCAATTGTGCACTTCACAAATCACTTGCGGTGGCGGGGGTATTCTTGATGACGATGTTGTCACCATAGTCATAAACACCGTCCTGTCGATCCTCGTGCTTATGACACATAAACACACGTTCTTCGTACCCGGCTCTCCAGTCGGTCTTTCAAGAGCGCTTCTCTCGTCATTTGCAAATCACTCACATATAATTCAAGGATAAGCAAAAAGATACACACGTAGTATCCTTGTGAAAACCAGGGCTTCTCGGCGCAGCGTCGGGCAGACTATGTTGGCGAGTGTGTTCCACTTGCCTCAATTCAAATCGCATGTTGTTGACTATGATTTGACATGCACAACGCAAATACTACACATGCATGGCCTGCGAGCAGAAGAGTGGTCTAGGAGGGAAGAGAGAGAGGAAATCATATGCACAAGGAAACACAAGCGCAGCGAGAAAAGCAAGGACGATTTACAAGTGTTTCTCACATCCCCTACATTCCCTGTCACGCAGATTGACGAAATACGCAGATGAATGTCACATCCTTGCACACCTACCTTGTGATCAATTTGTGACCTTCCATAGGTTAGGGTTGCTCCAATTAGGTGAGTTGAGGCAGGGGTATCCTTTTCATTCCTTTGAACTTATCAACACTTCATTAGATCACACAATTCAAAGAAATCACTGAGCACTCTGAGCACGTAAGGCTTGTCGACAGAACCGACTTTAATTGCCTGAATTCGTATTTGTATCAGGTTTTGGGGCACTGTCGCACTGTTTTTCTAATGGATTTTGTGAAGCTTTAGATAAAAAAAACTGCTTTACCGCACGCACAGAACTCCTGCGAACGTCACGTATCCTTTCTCGAGCGAAACTAAACTTGCCTCGTGATACCGCAACCAGATTCCTTGATACGAAGTGCAGTGACGGTGTATCTGCTCTGCAAAAAGGATGTTGAGTATGCTCTGGGGGTGGTGATTCGGCGCATTCCGTGTGGACTCTGGTGTGGATGGTATTCTGCGCTGGCTATGGCAGAAATCAAATCTACCTTTAGTTGAATTGTGGGCCTCGATGGGATAAGGGTTGCATACGCCTGCAAGGACACCACCGAGGCGATAAGTCTTTCTCCGGATCATAGAATAGTTCAGGGGTGTCGTGTTAATATCAAGGGATAGCCACGCCGACTTGCGATGAGTGTTCTAAATGCCGAAAGTGTGAAATTTATAATGCTCCCACCGTATATTCATGCCGCTTTTGGAGGGTCATTGTTAGCAGGCAGGACTTGTTTTTTCTTGCGATTTCTCGGCAATACTCCCCATCAAACATTCACTTGGGCGGGGGAGTCATTAGTTTCGATTATCGTTGAAGCTGAAAATAACATGTGACCCGACGTTGCCGAAAGTTGGGGCTGTTTCTTCGAACACACACCAGGCATGCTGTACACCCACGCACACACGTATATATGTTCATCCTTTACGGATGGTGGGAACTTAACTTAAGCGGTGTACGTTCTTTAGCCAAGAAGAATCTGTTTACTTGAAGTTGAAGTTTTCAGATGTTATTCGGGGACGGCAGAGCCGAGTTAAGGGATACTTTAAAGGATCCTTCCAGTTAGGAGTTGATATTTATTAATTAGGGGGGATTTATTGGAGTGCCCCAAGGATTTGGTAAAATGAGAGGGGCTCAGCATGTGGAAGTGATGCAAATGACTTAACTTTGAGCGAGGATGTATTTCAGCAGAAGGATGATAATCCATTACAAGAGCAAGTGATGTAGCAGTGGGGGGTTGGCTAATGTCTTGAATGTTGGACTTGACAAGGTTCTATAAATTATGGGGTCAGGAGCATCTGAGGGTATTGTGAAGGATATTCCTGCAGAAAGTGAAAAGGATCGGATTGTTCTTCGGTTACACAATGCTGAGTCATAGCTGTGACAAATTTGGAAACTCACTGAGTATTGGTCTGAGACTAGGTGTGTGCCGAAAATAGTACTTAATAATCATGATATTCATCTTATACTTGTTTTAGTTCCGATGAAGTAATTTTTCGCCTGACCGAATATGAATTTGCCTAGGCAGATGGACAGACTGTGCGTTTGATCTGCTTTTCTGTTTGAGATGTCTTGATTATATCATTCGATTAAAACTTTTTGTAATCGCTAATATATCCGGTACCATAGTGAGTGTCTGAAACGATGTGCAGCTTGTGGAGGGTGTACCAGAGTGATGGACGACGAAGCTGTCAACCTTTTTGTGCCCGTCGGCGTGTATGTATGCAGGCACAAATTACCTGCTTATGTGGAGGTGGCATATCTATCGTACGGAGTATGGCTCGTATAGGTTGAAACATCACCCATGCATGTTCGTTCCATTGATTGCATATCGCTGTGTATCGCAATGTGTAGGGTTCAGTTCATTTAGAATTACACATTCTCCTTTACTAAACACACTCTTTCTTTTTCAAGCTTGCTTTCTTTTTCTGAAAATCTTATTTGAACACTGGTCTTTCAAAATTGCGACGCCGTTGAACTCACTAACTAATCGTACCTCGCTACAAAACAAGTCACTACCCCACACTTAATCCTAAGCGCGGGACTTTAACCATAATGATCCCCGCGCGATTGATCGTGCAGCGCCCTCTAAAACATCAAAAACACTCAAAGGCTTATATTTCGACAGCATTACATAAACTTGGCGGTGAGCTTTTATGGGACTCCTTCAACAATATTTTCATTCACATTCTCCACACTGCCGGACCTACGTCGATGGGGGCGTGGACAATTTGAAGTTAAGAGTCCTTCGCCTTTTGGAATAAAAAGTTCTGAGCGCCGTTTTTGGATCTGTTTATACTGATGACATCCGGGTAAGTGGCTGCAAGCACAACCTGTTCGGGCTAAACATCAGCATGAGTTAAGCCAGACATCTAAGTGTAACGCCTATAGGGGCTGCACCAAATAGACACTTTGATCAATTTGTCTGCGGCCCAAAGAGGCTTCGACACCCTTCCCGTGGGGTATCGCAATGGAGGACACAAAAGTGGAGAAGGACTTCAACCAACTTGGTGTGAACTGTCTCTAGTTCTACAGATTTATCTGTTTGGGATAAGATCCATCCCATCCCAGACGGTAGGAGCACACTTGTCAACCAAGTTAAACCCGTTCTTGAAGTAGGAATTATTCGATCCGTGTACGTTACTTTTTGCAGTCAGACCTAGGTACCTAACTTAAAAATTCTGAAAACCTTGCATGTTTTAAATTTATGCTCGCATCTTTTAGAATAAAAAATGAGAATACGCATTCAACGGCATGTCCAACATTGAAAAATTCACGACAATTTCAACCAGTTCCTACCGTCTTTGCCTCGAATGCCATTTCAAGTGCAAGTGCACTCTGAAAAATCCCTAGTGCAAACAACGCATATAATTACCACTGCGTCACTCTGCTTGCAACAAACCTGACCCTCAACCATAGTACAACAAAGTCTTTAACTTTAAAAATGAGAAACGGTGTACAATGCACGCAACACATGACTGCCTCACCTTTGGTGAGACGTTCCCAAACACAATACGCAGCTTTGCATGGCCCAAATGAATGGCTTCTGTGACACACACATATCCTTATACCCCCAAAGACAATTACCGCCACTTAATTACAGGATCCCCGTTGCTATTCACTTCCATCTCAAAACGAGCATTCAGTACCCCACTCCCGGCAGCATCCATTTGCACATTTTTGTGGGTCACACGAGCAATGCCATGGACTGTGCCGTGTACATCGGGCAAGCACTGCACAGCTGCCGTGCATTGTAGACACAAGGTCGCACCTGTCGGGGAGTCACTGTAACGCGATTCATTCGCTAATTGCGATCAAATTGTTGACGCGTATCTTACGTCAGTGTGAGCCGGGCATGGAACACGACAAACGATGGGTGACTTGTTATTTGACGTCCGAGTGTGTTGTGTGATCAGTTTCCTACGAAATACCGAACGCCGATGAAGTGCACATTCGTGTCACAACAACACAAAAGCTGCGGATAATCAGTATTCTGCTGGCGAACCATTGCACCCTGAGTGTGTAAATCACTCAGCAACTACGTAGTTGGTACCTAAGTGGGGGTGGCCCCTTGAAGTCCCATAGGGCGAGCGCTTTGAATCGTGTACGATAATTTGAAGGCAGACATATGCCTCTGACCGACATTCCAAAAGTGATGATTCGTGTAAGACAGGCGTTAATTTATGTACCCATGTGCGTAGAGGCAGTGAACTGGGTGAAGGTAGCGCCGTTGCTAGTCGGGGCAAAAAGATCATCGACCCACAACTGATTTGGTGGTTTGGGGTTTAATTTTATTGGAGTTGAGAGTCTTGTCCGAAGTGGTGTCTAATATGGCGTGCTGTCTAGAACCTTGCTGTGGGACATTAAAGTTTGTTTTTATTGACAGACTGTGCGAATGCCGAGTACGATAACCATTTTGGCAATGAATACATATATTTAACTGCTGAACGGGGCGAGAATTTGGAAAGAGAATCAATGGGCTTTGGGAAACTTTAAATAAGGTTTAATCGATGCAAAGCAATGGTAAGAAGCCCCATTCGCATTTTCGATAGCCACGGCAGCAATGTTCGCACCTGACCTCATCCGAGTGATTCCGCAAATGCAAATGACCGAGCAATCATGTGAAGTGTCTTACACGACTACCTTGCGAGCAAATAAGTAGGCAGAGCTGCCAGTCATTTCACAGTCGACCAAACCTTACCGAACTGAACGCCTAAAACCACAATTGCCAAATGGGCATTTCCTGGTACCAACTTGACTCCGGTTACGCAGGCATCGCTTCGAGGTGGCAAAGAGGCTGCAATTGAAAATTTCATCGGCGAATTAATTTGTGCAGTGCGTGTAACCGCATTCGATTGGGTTAACTGCTCGCCATTGTGTGCCGGGACTAATGGTATCTGTTGTTCGATGGCGCGGCTTAACAAATTTGATTACATCATCATTATTGAAGAAAGTTTCTGTTGTTATGATTAAGTGCAACATGGTTGGGTGGGGTATTTGAGGGTAAACTAAGTCAAACCGGTCGGTTTAGTTACATTGTAATCCGATTGTGAGGGACGTGACTGATTTTCAGTTTACGGAACTAGGGCGAATATGTGACTTTTTTTCTTTTTCTCTTCGGTTCGTGACGCAGCACCTTCAGTTATAAGCACTGGAAAACCTGCTTTAAGATATGTCGACTTGCTGTCACACAGCTGTGCGCTAGAAACAGAGCGTCTCCACATCCCGATCAAGGGCGATAGTTGAGGATCCTTGTGAGAATCCCGTGGCAATTGAGTTTCCCAAACACCACAGCACCCATCTGCGTCACAAATGCCACACTGTTTGCTTTCCACTAGACGCTTATTCCCGCTTTCAAGCAGCGTCAAATCCGCAAATGAGCAAATATCCCATGATCCACAAACTAATTGTCTGCACATGATGCGTGAAAAGACGTCGCTTACAGACGCCCCAGACTCCCATCCCATTTCCCACCAGCGATACTCCGTTCTCGTTCAAAACCAGCAACATACGGGTGATTAACACACTCCCAGATGATGTATGGCGCGTCTCATCGCGGATTTGCCATTTTCCATTTGCAGGCCGATGATAATACTGGGCGGGTGGGGACACACATTGACGAATACTCAACTTGGCGTTAAATTAGCATCTGCAGTAACTGCAGTTCCAGTCGAGGAATCATCACCAGCCAACCTCATTATCATTAAAATCAGCATCCTTGAGCCGACACGCTGCTCTACGTGAGACACACGGAGATCTGGATGCGCTGCGGAAATATGCGTTGAGCTGCGGTAAACGAAGCCGTAACTAACTAATCACTCCTAGAACTTTGGCCCAACAGTGAGGGGGGGACCTCGAAATCGCATTTGATGGAATCGCAATGCACCGCAACGTGGAAACTCTTTGAAGACTCGTTCGTTTTGGTTTTTTCAATTTTTTTTTTGTTCGTGTTCGTCTCCTCCTTTCGGGCGTTTGGCAGCGGCGAATGAGTTTTAATGAAGTCTCGCTTGATGGGTTCTTTAGAAGAATTCTTTTTCCTCTGTTCATGGGCATTGAATTAGAACCCCGGAGACGGAGTTTGGGCGGGTAAGTGCCTTAAATTTGCTCTCGGTTGACTGTGAATTATGTTTTCGGTGCTTTGCTCAACGAGCTGTAAAAACATCGTACTATGGTGTCATGTGGGTAACTCAAGGTTTTTCTGGTGTGGTACTTGTGTATTTTTTTTATCTAACGAATTCAAGGGTTGTAGGTTTTTTTCTCAATTTATAAGGTGCTGAGGTTAGAAATATTATGGAAAATTCCAAACAATCAAACGGCCTCATAATATATTCTATGAAACTGATTAGTCCTTGGTCCTTGTGAGAGGGTATGTTATTTACTGAGGTGGGAAAAATAATGTACTCTTATCAAAGTGTAGCTTTGTTTCTTCACAGTTCGTGTGAAGTTAGGCGGATTGGGTTGAGGTAGCGGAAAAGGGGGTGGATGTCTGCATCAATTATCAAATGGTTTTAAATGGAATACACTCGTAGTGAGTGTACACAACTGGACTTCTTAGACGTATGACATCAGCAGCTCAATCAATGAGATTTTGTTCCTTGATAGGTCAGATAGTGTCTTGCTCGCGATATAGTTGATTAAAGTCCACTGACTGCTTGTTACCCTAATTAGACTCCGCACTTCCAAAATACAGTAGCTGCTTCGCAACACTGGGTTTGTTGAGGCAGAGATAGGACACTGCCTCTAAAAAAACTGAATTATAAAAAAAACAGTATTCTGTCGGTAGTTAACCACCGACTACTACTTGAGTTCAAATCACCATCATAGTCTTTTCCAGTGTTATAGACGATTTTGCTGTATAGCCGCGAAATAACACCGAGCAAATTTTGAAAGTTGCCATTATTTCTATTTTCGAACTGGTAACTGAATTCTGATGTTTCGCGATACAATTTATTTTCAAGCCAACTAACTGATTCCGATTCCCGAGATTTCTCTAGAAACTGGTCCGGGGTATATATTGGATTGAGTAAAGTGAACAATCGACTTAATAATGATGACATCATCCCGTATGGCTATATGACACAAGTTCTTCTCGTATTTTTCATAAATTGAATGAGTTGTCATTAAGTGTGGATTCCTTTTCCCGGGCTTCTTTGCAAAAAATAATTGTTGTCTCCTCTACAAATATGAGATTTAATATACACCCAATTCCGTTTACACTGTATTGAAATAACACGGTTCAGAAAAAACGGTTTCGTTTTTACAGGATTCCAGACGATGGAAAAAAAGCTGTTTGATTTAAATATTAAAGAAAAATATTTTTACTAACCGTACTGTTATAGAAATTTAGTTAGGGAACTTCATATTCTCATCATCATCATCTTCTGAACCGCGTGCTCAACTAAAGGGGTCGCGGGAGTAAACCACGCACGAGAGATCTCCAGGCAACTCGATCATCCGCCATCGACTCTAACTCATCATGAGTTAAGTCTAAGCGTAACACACTGCCGTCTGATTTGTTGGCATTTGTTTATTCTTTCTTTCCAAGCAGTGACAAAGGAAGAACAACAACAAATATTTCACCAGATCCATTTCAAACTTCTACCATCCTGATTTTGACAGCAAGTGATCTGCCGATACGTCATTAAATTCTCCGCGTGCGTTTCGTCTGCAGATATGCATGCAGCGCTGTATGCACATCTGTTTTCAGCATATGTGAAATGTGTGTGCGACGTATGTAGAGCAGAGCAGTATAACAATATGAAAGCCGACATTTTTCGCGTTACCATGCTTTGTTTTGCTCTGGGTTGGGAAAATGTATCGCTTGCCTGCGCAGGTGTAGGAAACACACAAAGGCTAGGTGAGAACGGAAGCGATCCAAGTAACATTTTTAGAAAAACTGAGCTAAGTATGTCCTCGGACTTCTAAGATATTAATGTAGTCAAGAACAAAATTGATACTATCGAACACTTTTAACAAAGTTGCCTTTTATCATATCTGTATTGAGTTAAAAATATAAATTATTAGTGCAGATGTGACCTAAGTTACAAGAAAGTTGCTTCGATCATTCCACTTTAACTATGTCCCGCAATGATTCAAGTCAAACAAACAGGAGAAGTTACACACATTGAATCAGAAATCAAGTATTTTAGAGATAGCCAACTCCCACCTCTCTTGCCCCTTAACATGTTTGACAACCATTTTAACATCGTTTTCTAAAGCCAAATTGACCAATCATAGAACGGCGTTCACATTATTTCGTGAATAACCGTCAAAATGCATGAATAACAGTGAAAGAAAGTGAATGAATTTGGGATTATAGGATTTGCGAAAATGGTGAACAAAACAGAATTCAGATCTAGATTTTAAAAATTAAATTCTTGTTTACTCCATTTCCGTTACACAGTTTCAATTTTTTTGATTACACCTGAAGTGATCCATTTCCGGAAAGTGTCAAAAACGTTAGTAAATACTGGATGTGTCAAAACAAAAAAAGAGATGGACTAAGTTACATTAATATATATCGTAACAAAAGACATATTATAATAAACCTTTTAGACACAATTGTGATACTAAAAGAAAACGCAGTTTGCTCATTATCCCAAAATACTACTTAACTAGTCATAATTTAATAACATAGTCATAATTTGTGTATTGACGTTGAAAAGTAGAATTTTAATATGGACTCCACGCCAATGTAAGTTACACAATACCCTTATTCACCGTTAACAAACAAAATTCTTATTTTCTTAGTTTCAAACAAAATCACTGACACCAGCACCAATAGTTCATGATTTAATTTAGATACAGCACAATTGGAACTCTAAATTTCTTAACCATAAAATCCGTAGGCGGGATATGGGTAAATTGGAGGCGGTACCCCGTAATATGGCCGGATGGGGTATGCATACGGCGGCGGTCTTCTATATCCGTATCCATAACGCCTGTAGCCATATCCAAATTGTGGCTTAGCCTCTACGCACACGACCAGGACAACCAGAATGACCAACCAAGCCAAGAAAGATCGCTTCATGAAGACAAAAATTCCCCTTTTTAGTAAATAAAAATAGAAGTTATGTCACTTGCAACTCACAGTCCGTACTTCCATTGTCAACCAAGACGTACCACAGAGCTCTCAAAAATCTAACAAACAACTAAAATAGAAGCGGAGCTGCTATCTGTATCGTTGCTTGGAATTTAGCATAGACAAGCTAATTAGTAAACCTGCGCGATTTGATACCCGATCGATTATCAAGGTATAGATGAGAATCATCACGTTTGCCAGATGCATTTACACAATCCCACTCCCATCACTATGGGTTACGTACTATTGGCACAGATGCAGTCTAGGAATTGATTGTTTGCAAATGCAGTCCTCCCTTCGGGGGTTGCGCAAATATTCATGGCTTCTCAATGAGATGCAGAGACATCAGTTCTGATACAAATCCGTTCAGAGGAAACTTGATTACGGTTCAGCTCCATGACTGTGGGGGGGTATTGCAGTGCCACAAATCTGCGCTCCTCGTTGTCCTAAATCCCTTTTTAGCCGCCATCTGCGCGCCCGCAACCTACGTGCACACATATCTCAAAAGGAATCTGCATAAGTGCTCCATATTCCAAGCTCAGAATGCTCTGCCACACACACAAGCTCAACCACCGACGACAGGAATGAACAAAATTGATTACCGCTATATTTTGTGCTCGTCAAAGCAATCTTGCCATGTAAGACTTTTCAACTGTGAACCAAAAATAAAATCCCCAAAACAAAGGACATGTCACCAGACAGTGTACCCACACACAAGCATCTCTGCGCATCGGAATTTCCCAAGCAGCAAGGAGTATGAGGGGAGGTGGGAGTGGGTGCGGTAGGTAAACCTTATTTTCCTCTGATGTAATGTATTAATTCAGCATGACTACTGAACGTGGAATTGCCAACCGTCTGACGCTCCAAGTGCACCACAAGAAGCAAATTGTTTCAATCTGTTTTCTCTCTCTCTCCCTTTCTCTTTCTCATTCGTCTCCTAACATATGTGCATGGAAAAATCCTATGGATGTCAACCCCATCTCGAACCAAAGCAATCTAGGCGGGATTACAGTATGACACAGTCATTCTACTAAAAGGACCAAATGCGATTGCATCCATCATCGATACGCGCATGGTTTGGGGCAGGGTGGGGTACAAAGCCAAGGCCGGAGCATGAGCGCCGGCAGAAGTGGAGTCATTTGTCCTTCAATATTCTCGCGAACTTTTTCACGGGCGCAAATCGAGGAGAGACGCGACTCGAAATTTATTCATGACTTTGATCTATCGAATCACCGCCGCCGTCGAACCACCTGCCGTATGCGAGGGTATATTGGAATAAAAATGGATTTGTGTCTGAATCGAGGGAATGACCGAATTCGGGGATCAGTGTGAATTATTTACAGTGGAACAACTGGTGTCCGTCGTCCTAAACGAGGAACGCCGCCGCCGTGGCTGCTGTCTGTACGGTAACGAGCGACGTCTCGATGGTCATCCTTGTTGATTCTAATTGAATAACACAGTAGGGCGCCGGATAAAGGACACGAATTTGATTACGAGGACGTCGGATCTCCGTCGTCTACATGTTCAACAATTGGATTAAATGAGCACTGTGCCAAGCATTCGAAAAGCAAGGCCTCATCCAATTATTGCAAGGACTCACTGATGCAGGATGGTTGGGGGGTGCAAGTGCGTAGCTGTTGGCCACACGGTTCCTTGTGCGAGATTTTTGCATCTGGGTGTGTAATTGTCAATGGGAAGCTGTAAGACGGGCGTTTACCTTGCTATTCTAAGTGGTGAGGGTGCTTCGGCAGCGAATCTTAAGAATAAGCTGTGCACACTTTTCTCATGGGTTCTATGGGGATTGGTTTTCCATAATAAAGCACGTGCTTCGAGAGTGTCTTGAAGGTAGTGAGGACAATCTGTGTTGCATGACGCTTGATGATTGCAGCTTCGTTGAAGATAATGAGATTGCCGTTTTGTCATTTGATGGGATGGAGTTGCTAGCGGGTCGTAGTTAGGGCGAAAGATATAAGCGCATTGAGAATTGACAGTATGGACGACAGTATGGTCGGAGTAGTGAGGTGTGAAGCGGTGAAAGAATGAACAAAAGGAAAATATCACATTTATAAAAAACAAAAAAACTCGATATTAATAGCGATTGGTTGACAGATTGCTTAAGTACTATATTAGGGCAGCAGGTCTATACGAAAATCTTCATAAATATTTTGGGAATGAACTCAAAAACCGGCGATGCTTGTAAATTGTGAATGTGCAAGCAGATAACGTTTCAATTATATCCGGATAATATATGACATCCCAGATAGCTTTTCTATGGTCGTAGGTACTAATGTTAATATTCGCGTTGAGAATATATCCTTCGACTACTGAAAAACGTACGTACGGTTTGCATTTTCGGGACCATGTGCATAATATGTCTAAATTAAATCATTGCTAGCATTCCTGATCGCTTCCACCTGAGTGCTCATTATTGTGTAAATACGAATTTATTACCAAACTTTATTAAAATACTCCATCGTCCTTGCCCCATTTCAGCAGCTCATTATGTATTCACAGAAACTACGCTCAGCAAAAAAAAAAAAATGCATAAAATGAATAACGAGTGTGCTAAGGCAGGCTGAAGGCGAGATATTATTTATACAATATAATGTCACTATTTTTGAATTTTTTTTGCACATAATGAGCACAACCCACAAAAGGAGGACGCACAAAGGAACTTCAGAATAAACATTATTACACAGTAAAACAAAAACGAAAAAAAGACGTCGTCCTTGCTCCAGATACCTTCATTCCCACAGAGGACAAGTAAATCCCCATTCAAACCCACACAGCGCCACCGGAGGCCAACGAGCCTCCATGGCTCAAGCCCCCGTGCAGCTGCACATGTATCCATGCATGTGCGCAAACTATTCCTAAATGAAATTGTGCTGTGTGAGTATATTTTTTAATTTATGACGGCCACACCAGCCCTTTTTTCGCGGCAAACGTGACCATGGAAATGCAACGTCGAGGTTTAAGGGTTGGCGCATAGAAGGTGTGTTGCTGATAAAATTCAAAAACAATGTAAAACGCTGCTAAGGCATGAGCTGTAGGAGTCATTCGTCCTGGCTGGGAGAGACAGCACACTGGGTGAGTGAAGGCAAGTTATGACTTTAATGAAATTTCTGAATATGAATTGTAATGTATGCAACTGAAATGTGGGCGTGAGCGTGGGCGTTGACATAAACAGCAAGCTGTTTCCGCAACTGGCTCTGTGAGATAATGGATTTCTAGTTCGTGGGATGAATTAAAAGTTTCAACTTCAACGTGCTAAGTGCAGCTTAGAAATCATGATAAGCAAGGGGACCATGTGCACAGTGTGTGGTTGACAGGATGTTGTGCTCCAGTTCTTACTTCGAGGCTTTGTAAAGTTCTCTGATTGTTGTGTGACATAATTTGTGATGCGGCGTAGTCGGACTGAAAATGGGACACTTCATGTAGTTTGCGTTTCTATTTTGGTGCAGCTCGAGGCCAGTTTTCTGCAGTAGGTTCATGTCGTGTTTTATATTTTATTCAAGTCAACCATGATTTATTTTTATTACGAATTCTCAGTAATAGAAAGTCAAGCTTGTCGTTAAGAATTTTCTCTGGCAACCGCTTCAAATTACTGGATAAAATTCGTCTTATAAAAATTATGCCAGATAATGTCCTCGACTGTCACTTACCAACCCCCCAAATTGATGCATACTTTTAGGACCATGCGATCGGCATACGATCACTTTCCCATTATAAAATGACCTGCGCACACGTAACACTTAAATTAAAGTATACTCTTAGGACTAGTCGTTCTAAAATTAACTGTATACTTCCAGTTTTCTCATCGTTAACGTTCCACAATTCATCCGAAAGTTATAGATTTAGCTTCTTTTTATGATTCTTTTTATGATTTGATCCTTTAGTTTAATTGAAGCGCGTCAATGTAATCTACAGCGAATTCTTTAAAGTAATTCAACAGAGGGTAGATACTCCACAAGAATTCAGTCACAGTCAATTCTGTTCCACGCACATGGTCCATGCGCGATCAAATTCCACTTCGGTTGTTGGAATAAATTTACATTCATCGCATCGGTCGCCCCAATGTTAAGCCCTCTGTGGCACACAAGGAGATGATGATGAGTCCCAAGCACGCGATTCATCTGTCACATTAATAATTTCTAAACCAATTCGTGAGGATATCCCTGACAGTACAGCCGCCACGGGCACAGCACTGGAAGAAGGAAGTACACAATCTAATACCGTTCCACATGCATGGGCAATTATCATTAAGAACATTGAGGGCTGCGTTGCTCAATATTTCATGCGGCTCGGTGGAGTACAGTTCAACGGATAACAGCCTTGTCGTCCTTCCGATGTGCATTTGATTGGATTGAGTCGGAAATGTGCTAAGGTAAGTGTGTATCAGGTAGATGTGGCAAGTGGGTGGCCTAATTTGGAAGGACGTGAAGTGGATTATGAACAATTGAATTGTTTATGAAATGCTATGCGGTAATAATAAATTGCTTGTCAATCTCATTTACCGCTATTTCTGTTCGATACTCGGTTGTATCCTCAGTCGATATCTATTTTCACACAACAGTAGAGGAGATGAATTTATATTATATTTTCTTTAAGTTGTCCATCTCCATGTACAGATTTAGTGTCCTCTCATTTCCATCACGTTTTCGAGAAACTCAAATTCTTAATAGAATTCCCTCTATGTGGCCAGTGTCCACACAATCAACTGATGAGCATGTTTCAATTTCCAGAAACCCGAAAAGGACATTTCAAAAGCGTTATCCACTTCTACCCCAGCAACTGAGTGCGCAGTGAAATTTTCAATTTCCGCAAAAAGAGGGGATTGTCCTCGTGTATGGCCTGCATACCCCGAAAGACTCTTGAACCCATCCAGCTGAACATGTATGCCACTGCTAACACATGCAACAGTTTCCCGGCCCAACCAAGGCGACTGACTCCTCACCAACAGCTTCAGCGCCGCAGTCGAGACTACGTAATTTGCAATATGCTCACCGCCCCGGAAATAGGATCTCATCAAAATGGGTGTGCCTCAATTTCCTGGTCAGAATTGTAATAAACCTTTCCAGACTCAAAGTTTTCATCCCTTAGAATCTCTGTTTTTTGTATTTGACGACAAGAAAAAAAACTAAACACTTGTGTCCTCTTTAGTTCCGGACATGGAGTGGCAGAAACAAAATTGACAATCGGCATGTTTGCCCAAACATGCAGGGATGGGAATGAAACACCCATTTTAGCCGCCTAGCATGAATACAGCTTATTTGGAAGGTATAAGTCGAGAGGTATATTTTCAATTTTCATTCAATTTGCTTTCATCAACACTCGACATTATCCTTCCATCCACTTCCTGCTGTCATTGGAGCGGAGGAAATGAATTCACAAAGCATAACAGAAAACGAAGTTTATAAGTTACAGTACAAACGACGGCTGGGGTTGGTATTGGGTGGCGGCGACAACCGACTCTGGGGAAGGAGAGCCACTTATGAAGATTGAACACTCAACCACTCTTCAGCTTAACCCCATTTCCGACCCCGCACACTGTTCACCCAACAACTGCTGTTTACACTCTGACAAGCAAGTCTCTCTTTTTTCTCTTTCTCATCGACTCGAGGAATGGCAAGAGCATCATTTCGCCTTGACTCGGAAAATTGAAAAGTACATAGACAAACACTTGATTGAAGGAAAATTCGACACTCCAAGTGATGGGTAAACAGACGCTGATGGAGGTGGGACGAGCTTTAATACATACCACACAAATACATTAGAACAGCGAGAGGAATGCCATCAGCGCTTCATCCAGAATAGTAGACAAGCTGAAAAATGCATGAGATACGCGGTCGAAAAGTGGAGCACGGTAGGTACTACAATGTTGTGCACTTGAGATACACGGGGAGAGTGCCGGGCCACTTGCACATTGTCTTCGAATCAATGACATAGCCTGTGTGACTTACAAAGTGACTCTACTCCCGCATCATTTATTCATCATTGTCAAGCGAAGCAAATGTTGACTGCGGATGCCCGTGATAAAAGAATCTCCGCATCAAAGTTGATCAGTCAATATTTGACCCAGATGCACATCTTCTTAGTGCTTCACCGGAGATGCAACGGGATGACTGCAGCTGTGGCAAGGCTTTTCAAGTTGATTTTGCGTTAAAGAAGAAAAACTAATTGAATAAAAAATGAGATGTATCTTTGTGCCAGCAGAGAGATGACCTGGATCTTTTATAATTTCCAGACACACTAGTAATATTGAATGGTAAAATCGCGGGCACTTCTCTTGCAGTAGGTCAGAGGCGGCGTCAAAGTGTTGATACTTTTTTAGCCAAGTGTCGATGGGAGAGGCGTCTATCAAGAACTAAACTTGAGATTTGTAGTTAAACGGGGGGTAATGGAAGAAAGTAAAGGGATATGTATTAATTTGATGTGTGTACTTAGTAGGTACTATACATAATTTCCGGCAATTATTACACTTAACACATAGCTTAGCATTTTACTGGTAGAGCTAGAATATTTTTGCGACGGCCTTTTGTTTGAGTTTCAACTCAAACATCACTCAGTTTCTCAGTCATTAGTGAGAACTAATTTATAAAATATTGTCGCACTAATGGTAGAAAAAGACGGGATAAAAAAGACGGGTGCATTACATCGAGACAGTTCGATGCACTAGTCAAAACGCTACCCCTCCTGGCCATTCCGAAGGATGACGCGATTACCATTAAGATCAGCACCATTAAGGACTGGAGCAATGAACCCACAGTCCACAGACTGAGCAGCAATACGGTGAAATGGTATACGGTACTCATGAAAGAACTGGGCAAGAGTATTTGGACCCCGGACAAAGTACTACGAACCCATGGAAAAACGCACCAGAATCTTTCAAGCAGAAGTCTATGAAGTATGCCATAGAAGATGCACTCACATCAATCTTGACAGGAGTTATACCAACTGCGACTTAGCAATAATGTCGGATAGTCGTGCCGTTATCCAGGCACTAGACTCATATATCATCAAATCCAAGCTGGTGTGCGAATGTCTACAGATGCTTAAGAAATTGAGCAGGAGTAGCAGAGTACAACTTTGTTGGATTATAGGGATTGGTTATATAGGGATAGAAGGCAATGAAAGGAGCATAGCAACCTTTTATAGGCCTCGAACCATTCTGCTGTGGAGGAGATAACGTCATCAGAGAAGAGTTCAGGTAACTAGAAAGAAGAAACCGGGCCAGATACTTGGAACATTGCCCATGGCATGAAGCAGGCAAAGAAACTCTGGAGTCAACATAGCCGGAAGAGGTTTGAGGCATGTATCGCAAGAACAATCTCCGTATCCTAACAGGAAAGGAAACTAGGAGCATCAGAAGAAGTTCTCTGCGGAGAATCTAATGAAATTCCAGAACACGTACTGTGTTTCTGTGAAGCACTTGCCCACAAAAGGCAAATATATTTAGGCAAGCACCGAATATCAGAGGAAGAATTAAAGTCACTGGAACCAGCTTTCATTCTCAGATTCCTAAAGCTAAAACTAAACTGTCTTAGAGAGAATACTCTAGGACAAATCTTTTCCACCTTCGCGCAACCGGAGATAACACTCAATACAACTCTGAAAAGGGCTGCATGAGAGGGGAGCTGTTAAGAATGCAATGGTATGAATAGGGGGCACAATAGATCTATAGATCGCTGTGCAATAATACCTAATAATAACAGACACTTCGTTGCAGACCATGTAAAATTCAAAAAATGATGAATTCAATAGAATACACACCACACAGGCGGTCGCGCAGACATGTGCACAGCAACAAAATATATTGGTCTGCAGCGACGTGTCTGTGTCGTGTATGGTCCCTATTACATACTGGATTACGCGAGGGTCGTTTGAAGAAGACGTTTTTCAATAAAATAAATCTTTTCTCAATAAAGCATTTTATTTTTAATATTTAAAGCTCTAATCGTCCAATATCACATAGCCAGGAATTTGTTTTAACAATTACTGCACCTTCGGCTGAACCTTCGGCGTCACTTGTGATGGTATATTTATGATGTAGTCTTTGCACTTATTCATTTATCTAAAAAAAAAAAAAAAAAACAGCTTCCGCGTCTTTTAACGAAATTCACGTTTTTACATTCGATAACATTCCTGAGGTTGTCTGCTTTCAAACACAAACTAATGGCGCAGTTTGTTCAGAACATTTCAGTAGTACAATTGACAGAATTTACATTGTTACACTGAGTTGGCAGACTCTCTGGAACAACAGGCATGATGCATTGCAGCATGATTTCTTCGCTGATGCGAAAAAGAATGACGACCAGATGTAGATCATCCGATTTGTTCAGTGTATCCTAGTGATGCAGTTCAATTATTTGAGAAAACAATTGAATGGGAAACTAGCGAAATCTGAATGTAGTGTAAAATATAATGTAATTGTCAATGATACCATCGTTCGCTATCAATCGCAAGGACTGCTAATAAACACTTTTTTTATAAATACTGGCTTGTACTGTACTGGAATTGTACGCAAAAACATATACACAACGAGCTCAAGCTCGTTACAATGAACAATCTCACCCCAGTGAACAGGCAAGGTTTTTATTAGTTCAATATATCGAGCGTCCATTGTATGAGACAAATGAATGTTAACTGCCTACTCATGAACGGGGTGAGAACTACCGCACCACTATTATTATTATTAATTTATTTCTTAAGAGCACCTTTTCAGAGTTGCATTGAGGGTTATCTACTCCTGTGTACCTGCCCTATGAGCAATACACATTCGCAAAGGCCCCTCTCATCTAAAAATTCAAATTTCCCAAATATGACTTCCAGCGGCATAATGGGTTGGTGCGTCGACTCCTATGTCGGTGTTAACAGTTTCGATCACCGAGTCTACCAACTTTCATAATTTACGGCTTGATCAAATAATATTCCTGTCTAGAAAATGCTTCTCTCTTCTTCGACAGTCTGAGGAGGATCTGGTCCTAGCTTCTGCAGCAACCACTCATGTTATGCGTGCTATTGTTCTATCACGAGTGGATAGAACCTACGGTTTTTTATGCCAACTCCGAACGGCGAAGTTTGAGAAGGTTTTACTAGATAGTAACACTCCTTGCATTGTCAGTGACCCAAAAGAGGTGGAGCCATGAATTACGATCTTTTTCTATATTTTGACTAAGGCGGGCTTTTTTTATTGTATCAGTTCAGATATCGAAAACTGTTTTATCGCTGATTTTGTGGACTTAAGATGCAATCGGAAGCAGATGGCGATGAAAATGACGTTATGTGTTTAATCTTTGGTTTGGCTCTAGTGACGTTGGGGTGGAATAGTTGTCGAGTGGACAATTTCCTGCTGAAGTTGATTCGAGGTCATACTGTCAAAGCGATAAACTCGGTCAATAACTTGATCTCGGGGGCTTACTACCCCAATTCACAATACCACGAAAGGGTACTCCACAACGACTGCGTCCCCCAGAAGTTTTTCTGCACCTAGACAAAAACGGACTGATACAAGATATAAATGCGGTTCCGCTCATCTATCACATCGCCAGATGAACTGTGGATGGCAACTTAACCACGACCGTTCCGTCGCACAATGAGCTGAGGAGGGTCTTCTCCGGTTCAGCACGCCAGTCTCAAGACGGGATGTTCGGGATGCTGCTTTGCTACATCGAAAGTTCTGGTGGCTGAGGAGAGAAAGCCCAGCTATAAAGTTTTGTCTACCGAATATTTTTGAATATAAAGTTGTCTTCTAAGAGTTATTATTTAATTTAGTCATTGTTAGGTTATGTCGAGAGCCATAGAATAGGATTATGCTTAGCTTAGAGTGTCCGCTGAGGGCCAGGGAGGGGTTTTAAGCATTTTTGTCTAGTATGTAAGCTTGTAATGAATTTTTGAAATGAAAATGAGGAAGTGAAAAAATGTGTGAAGACGCCTGCGTTTCAGTTAGCGCACACAAGTGGCGATTGACTTCAAATATCTTAGTGAGGGAATGTTGTTAAATGGTGCAGAATTGTTATTAAAAGGAGAAGCATATTGGTTATGGCCACCGTGGACTTATTTCTGCCTCACATGTTACTGTACCGTGGAAATTTGTTGGTCTTCCAATATTCTTCCTCAGAAGGAACTCCGTGAATGGTTTACTCTCTTGCTATGGGCGATGTGTACAACAAATACAAATTAGATTAAACAGAAGTAGAACATTGGGCCATCAGTAGTCACACCCAAGACAGCAATATTCATTAATATGTCCCCAGACTTCCACTGTTCCGAGTCTTTTCCGCAAATCACTGACACTCTCAAAACCAAGAACTAGTTGAAGATCTGTTAACATTCTTGATAATCTGTGAATGCTATGCAAACATTTGCAAATGTATGACATCTACACTCATAGATATTGAATGTCCTTGGAAAATGATCAAAACGCAAAACTGTACCCGAGTATCGCAATGTGTCATAAGACAAAGCCTCATGGGCATTGGAAAGGATTTCACTCTTGCCACAATTTCGAACTTCGAAACTTAGAAGTTCAAACGAACAGAAAGTTTTGTAATTGAAACTCTTCGGAGGGCACTTTTTAAACGCTCTGTCGCTCGTCGTCTTCCAATAGATAGATGCCCTCAAGCAGTCCATTCAAAGTGACCCTTTGTACCGCCAGAGAGAATCAAATCCCAACAAACAATTATCCTCCTTCAACTTTTCGAGCACAAAATGTCTTCGAGTTTGCTGCTGCTTTTTGCCAGAACCTTGTTGGGGTGTTGACAACGACCCCACACACGCCCACACACAAGGGGGGTGTTTAAATAATAAAAACTCAATCCAATCCCAGTTGTGTTGATTTTACGTGTTCCCTTTTGTGCATTACCTCGACGAGCTGGTTAATTTTACACCCAAGATACGGCTTGTCGTCCTCATGTTCGCACGAGGAGCAGACATGTGTAGTCATGGCACATGTGCCTCCTGCCTTTTCTTCACAACAGCAGTAAACAATATTTTTGAAGTCTTCTTTGAAAACCTTAAAATAAATAAGATTCCGAACAGAATGGCACACGTCGCACAATAAAAAGGTTTCTTCATTGGTGTGCCCCGAGAGAGCGAGGGGACATCTCACCAGCATCGGATATGTGCACACCTTGTGAAAGGAAAGGAAGGATACCGTCCCCGTCCCAGAGAAACTCATCGAAGCACACATTTTGGCGAGTAAATTGTGTCAAATTGGTTTTGACATACTCCCCAAGGATTTGAAGGACTCAATGTCAATGAATTGCAATTTTTTTTCTTTTCGTACACCCTCCAATTCCAAGGACTCGCCCTTCATACACACACCATCTCGGATTGTGTGAATGTTTTTATTTAATTCCACACCCACCCACTCTCAGTGTTTGGTTCGCTTTTTGCGCTTCATGAAGCATTTGTGGCCCCATTACTTGGGCGACTGCAAGGATGCATTGCCCTGCTATACTCACCCGTAAGGGCGGAACCACGGCCTCCACTATGGTTGCCATAAATTGCAATTTTATAAATTTGTTATGATGATGCTGGCGGCGGAAGGAAGCGGGTTGCCAGGAGAATGAAACAAACAAAAAAAAAGGGAAGAAAACAAGAAAGTTTCGGAAAACCATTTCGTTGATTTGGTGGTGAAGTTGGCGGGGAGATAGAAATAGTTCTGTGGCAGGCTGGGGCTGTGGGTAGAGTAAACAGTGATGGATTGCAGACGTTAAATTATTAATGAGGTTAGCATACCATGGAACTATGTTTCGAGTGGAAGTCCAATTTTGTTAATGGGTCGATCTTTATTCCGAGTTGAATTGTTACTCATCAACTATGGCGGTAGTTGAACAAGTTATGCATAATTAATCGCATTAGTGAGGTAAAGTGGACACGATAAGGGTTCGAGAATGGTAGACACATTCCATGACATTGAAGGGATTTATGATTGAATTGAATTGCTTTATGAATTTTATATTTATTCAGACCTCAGATGAACACAACTGGATCTGAAGTATGAACTTCGCTAAATACTGAGGATAGTTATTATGTATATGGGTTTTGCATTACTCCATCTCATAATTTGGTTTGACTGTTATGGAACAAATCAAATCTTATCCTGTTTCATAATTCCGAGGAGGGAAAAAAAAGAATGGATGGAAAAAGAAGTGTGCACAAAAAAACCTCACACAGGCTGTTTTTAAATTTATAAAACTACTTATTAATGCACTTAATATTATAAATAAAACGTATGTAATGTTGAGTTTCTAGGTCGTGATTCTGAGTTCTGCCCGAGCGAACGGTCCCTAAGTACCGCTGAGTCGTCTTCGTGAGTGAGTGCGTCAAACTATGGTCATAATTTTATTAAGCATCAAAGGAACGATTTAACTTTTGACAAAATATTTCGCATGCAAAGGAATATTAGGACCCACTCCGAACTGCTGGCTGCCAGACAGACACGCGACTCGTTTGCATGGACAACTTTGAAATGCTTCTCTGTAATTAGCTCCGAATATGCTTCCTCTGCTCTTAACGTAAACTCTTCCTACAAGAAATAATATTTACTCATGACGGGCCCCTAAATTTGTTGCTTATTAACGAAAACCATGAGTAAGCGGAAAATGTTCGCAACAAATTAAGACGTTTGTGAAAGTCGTATGTCCTTAAGGGGCATACGAAGCAGTTCTACCGAATTTGTTCCTCGATTTCTTAATTAAATACCCTTCTTCTTTCCGCGCAGGAAGTTTCACTCCTTCACAGTTTTCCGATTGAAGACATTTTTCTCGTTTGATGTGTTTAAGAAGTTGTCTCGTCAGAGTTTTTTAATGGACAGAATTCTCGTTGTTTGTTGGCCTCAGAAACTCCATCTACCTTGGTGCAGTCAACGAAAGGTTTTGGGTAATTAGGAAAAAGAAAAATTACTTGCTTGCAGATACCATACATGTTCTGCTGAACCAAATTCGCCCAAGGACACAATGCAGGCATACATTCTAGGCCAAACATTGACTCACATATGCACAGCTTAAGGCCCCATTATAAAGTTTTCGAAACACTTCACACTAACTTTTCCAATTCGGAAAATTTAGCTCATTCTCCTTGTTTCGTCATTGCTGGATGAATTCAGAACTATACCGACAGAACTAATGTCTGTGTGTTCCACAAATATTTCCCTCCATTAACCAGATTTTCAAAATTGCCGAAAAACATGCATCCACTGTAAACAATTGCTGCATCCTCGATCCGTTCCAGAACAAGCACAGACTAAGGCATATGTATGTACGTGTGAGCTTCCACCTACCCATGTACATATAGTGGCTCAGCTGTGAAATAGGAGTATGTCTCAACATCTCTGATGTTTCAGACACGAGAGGGCGAAAGTTTTAAAGTGATGACGATGAGTTATTGCCCCACACACCCGTACGCATAAGCGCTTCCACAGGGCTAGCCTCCCCAAAAAAGTTCGGAGGACCAACACGAGCACAGCTCCTGGGATAAACAAATTATCCTCCCACAAGCGAAATTACTTTGGTGGTTCGAACTTCGAATATACATACGTTCATTTCCCGGAAAAGGCCTCTCAGAGCCTCTCTCTGTGTGGATGTGTGTGTGCATAATTCATGAGAATGTGGAGCATGTAAAGATTTCCTGATGGAGGATAAGTGTGTCACTTATTGATGTGATATGAGGAAGTCCTGCTCCTTGGGGATTAAATTAAGTTCCTGTGTGTGTTAAGAGATCACCCAATTTCAGGACTTAAACCGTTTTTGAGGGAGGCCTTGAAGTCATTGAATTGAATCTACTAGCATTCCTTTGCTCCCTGCAAACTGCTAATGGGGAATATTATTCATGTGCAAATTGATTAGAAATTCATTACGCTTCGCTTGACAATTTCCTTGCCCTGCTTGACAGGCAGAAAAAAAATGGTCCTTTAAACATTTCATTGACTTCTTTGGAAATTGGTTTCTCTCGATGACATCGATGACATAAAAAGGCAGGAAATGGGAGAAATGTTATTTATTCGCCCACAACACAGGGTCCTCCGTGAAGGATTCTCTGTTTCAGGTTTCAATTGTGGAGAAGAAAGGAAGAAAAGAAAGGAATTCCTGAATGGGTTGCTATTCTGATAAGTTTTCTGTACTTTTTGTTCTTTCTTTTACTATTTTCCATGCTGAATACAAAAAAAAAAAAAAAAAACCGAAAACACCGGAGTGTCTTGAAATTTATATAAATTGGATCCTTTATGTTACTGGGGCTCTTGCACATGCTTCACCCGTCCCTGGTAGTTGCTGTTTTGTTTTGGAGGATGTTGTGCATACTTGAAAGCATCCCGGTGTTGTGTTGTATTTTGAAGTTTTTTGCGACCGGCAAGGGTTGGGGGGTAGATGCTAGCAGCAATATCCTTTTGACTAGTGCCGAGAGATTCTGTCATTGAGAATCTTTTTTGAGCTGAGGCAGGATGACGACACGGTAGATAAAAGGCATGGTCGAATAAAGTCAAGGTTATTTTGTCTATTACAGTCTTGTGAGCAGAGTGGCATACGGTATGTGTAAATAATTTCTGGTAAAAGTGACGAAAATTATAATGTTGCTACCTGGGGGAGATACACCATCTCTAAGCCGACACCACTAAATTGAAATAAGCAAAGGCATAGAATTAGACAAGTTCTCAAATACCGACTTGTCTGTCAGAGGGGCCAGTTTTAAAATGTTCAGGCAGCACGCCTGATATTAAAACTTTTGTTTTTGTCAACGAGAACGTCTTAAAGTCAACAGCATTCACTAAAATATTAGTGTATATAAATTACAGCTGTCACTGAGGTTAATTTAACCATCATGCCCAATTACACATGCATTAGAAAAGACTTCTGTATCAAACCACGATTAAATAATTCAACTGGTGTTGGCTTGAAACTATAGAATGACAGTACGAATTTGCAGACAATGCTCTTCAGAATTTTATCAACCACCCTGTCCCCATTAAGATGCAAACAATCATAACCGCCAGCACTTGAGACACCATCAAGCTGTACCCTCCCCTTAAGGTTTTAATTACTGCGAGCCATCCTGGTGGATCCTTAGATTACACAAGACATTCGTCTTTAGTCTTCGAGTAAATATTCTGCAAATTTTGAGAGGCACACAACTGTGTGTGCGAGTTACCATCCAGATCCATCTCTGCGAGATACAAAATTCATCAACCCCGTCGAGGATGGAGGTTCTTCAAAAGTCTCGTTGAAACTTTTTTATCCGGGAAGTTGACGGGACATTTAAGGATGTTTTTCTTTTCTCTCCTTTCTTTCACTTATTCAGTTAAACTTGCTCTAAGAACCCACCAACCCCTCCTCGACGGATGGGCGCAGTGACACAAGAAAAAACTTCGTCCATCACTCTGTGTGCCGCGTTCGCCGAAACGCCAGCAGAGCAGTGCGGCGTTATCGCGACATCAATTATTCAGTAACCACTTTGGAAATTACAAGAAAAATCAATTAGTTGACAACTTGCTTCCACTGAATATTAATCAGTTTGAGGCAGCGAGGGAAGCTTTGCAATTGCAACTCTTGACTTTGTGCAAAACTGATGTGAAAGTGGACCTGTCCCAGAGTGTAAAGCAACGTTTGTCAGCTGACAAGTCCAGGTGGGAAGATACATCGCGGAGTGCATAAGCTGGCGCATCAATGCGAAATGCCTGTAAGGAGATACTTGCCTTAATATTGTCCTCATCCTATAGGATGGTATGCCTTTTGCTCAACATGCACATGCTTTGGTCAATAATTAAGTTCAATCTTCTGTGCAAGGATTGGGCGTGTCATAAAAAAAGTTTTCCACCCAAACAATAGAAAACTTTTAAAATGTCCTTTTTTTCTCGTGTGTTTGTTGGCTGTGTGGCTGATATCCTTTTTAAGTCAAAAGTCCCTCAGCCGCTATCGAGGTTGGTCGGGTTTTAACTTGGATCTAGGTTTGGTCGTGAATGTGTGTTTGTGTGTTCAAAGTTGCTTCCTGCTTCTGCTATTGACTGAGGTTACTAAAGTCGTATTGAAGTTCCCGAAGAGGAGGAGCGCTGTGTTTTGGT
This sequence comes from Eristalis tenax, assembly GCA_905231855.2. Lineage (NCBI taxonomy): Eukaryota > Metazoa > Arthropoda > Insecta > Diptera > Syrphidae > Eristalis > Eristalis tenax. Next base: position 1,134,823 of record HG993127.1, read on the forward strand.
TTGAAATTTGAAAATGTTAACACCTGGGTTACTTCAAAGGTCTGCTGGGTAATTTAACGAAAAACACGACACAGGATGAAGGTGTGATCCTGATGAAAGTCATTAGGGGAAGGAAAGTTTTTTGTTACTTCTGCAGGTGTGGGTGGGCCGTTAGGCGGTGATTTTGTGACTCCCAATTCTCCGTACATCCACCAACCAACGAACAAGTGCTGAAAGGAAGTTTGCCTTAATCGCTTGGACTGTAAATCTAGCTATACGTTTAATTAAACTGCGCTGTAAGACTTTTTGTGCCTTACAGGATGCATAAACGGAATTGTGTGCTTGATACTTGCTTAGCACTTGTAGTGGCTGTTGTCTGCTGCGAGGGTGCTGCTTGGTCTTGGAGCTTGTGCTGCAATCGTGAACTTTGCGAATAATGATGAGGGTGCTCTTGGTAACGAAGAACGTATGCGCTTTAAAATTGACTTTGGCTGAATATTTTGTTGAGCATTCTGAGATTCCTTGCCCAGGGTGTGCCAAAGAAGACATTTTTTTTTATTTTTTTCTTATCTAAGGTACATATTTTTGTATAATTTGATGGGATTTTTTTTACTTCAATTAAAATATTGACTTTATTTTCGCCCACCATGCTCTTTTGCAAGCAGATCAATGATAGTTGTTAAATCTGAAATGTATTGTTCCTCTTGCACGTAGTTACCCGAAAATTTCGCCGGTACTTTTGCAAGTTTATGATCTGGCTACTCCTGGTAAGCAATCCGTAATTAAAAATAGGACACAAAGCAAAGCATCTCTGAAGAACGGAAATAAAGTGCGCACTGCGCACCAGTGGTGTCTGAACAGTCCACCTATCCACAACCTATAATTAAGTGACGTGCAAAGCCCACCCATAAAACCGAACAATCAACGCCATCAGCAGCAAATTCATCTGAACCCTTTTGCAATGGATTCAGTCTCCTTCTCAACTTATTCCGGATAATTGCGCACTGTGATCAGCAAGTACTCCTTCCATTGTCGGCACTTCCTGAAACCAATCATCAACCTCATGGCCCACCCAAACTGACAACAACTCCATCAACATCAACTTCTTGAATTGTTGTCTCCTCATTTGCTACCGCCATTCCCCCACCATCAGCACCGTCACACCACACAACACAGTCAGGGAAGGCAAAAGTTTTAATTGAATCCATAAATTTTCTACAAAAAGCGGAAGGCATTTGCTCTCGCCGCTCGCATGTTAAAAATGGGAAAAACGGAAAGAGCGGAGAAACGGAAGGCGACTCGCTGATAAAACACCACAGAAAGTACAATTCCGGAAAATGTTCGCCAATTAGCGCAGAACTGCCCCGGTGTGCGGCGTGGTAGGGCAAACATTAATTTTCCGCGCCGCGGAAGGCAAAGAACCGCTCCCAGTTCCCTTTCAATCTGGGCATATTCATTCTGCTTAATTAAATCTCACCTAAGAACAATAATAATCCAGCGCATGGGGTGACAGGAAGCCAGCACAGACCATGAGGCATTAGCCACTGGCTACCCCGTTTATTGCCACTAATTATTGACCACGTGGAGATGGGTTTGTTTGGTGACCACAAATCTCTCTCTTTCGTCGCAAGAAGAACCATTTTTGTTTATATTTATGGACTAGCTTACTACTCCTAAAACACCACCCTAGGGTATGCATCGTCGGAGGGGTTTGAATAAATTTTCATTCCATCTCCAAACAGTCAGTCAGACCGAGGACAAGGGGTTGTTTATTGTGGACACCCAGGACACCCAAGTGAACCCTCTAGTAACGCGCTTAACGCGTTCAATTAGGCTGAGTAGCTCTGTGATTAGATTTATTCTGATTCGACTGAGCTACCACGCATGATGTGGCGGCAAATCCTCTCCAGGCACATAAGGGATGAGTGGCGACGCCGCCGAGCGGCAGCAACATTCATACGCTGACGCGTCCAAGAAGTTGTTCCGCAGACGACCCACTGAACACATTGCTACCGGAGGGGGTTTTGCTTACCAGTGAATAGCACTTAGCCACGCGTCCTACATATAATTTTATTACGATAACTCGGTTATGTCATATTCAGACTTTCCGCTGAGTGTCCATTAAAAGTTCAATTTCGGGAGTGAGGGTTGGACTGCCTAATCCCTTTCTGTGTCATAATTCATTCTATTTTTCTCGACATTCTTTTTTGAGTACGGCTAGGGGGCTTCCAAAGGGGGTGTGAGTGAAGTGAGTTATCTGTTAGTGGGCAGGGGCTTGTATTCTTATTTATCTCTCTATGTAAAGGCGAAAGAAGAAGGGTCAAATTACCGCCTAAGGAGGGATGGAGTGGTATCGAGATTTTATTTCCAACCAGAATGCAATGTATAAGAACTTATAAAAATACATTTTTATTAAGATGGGCGGTTATGTAAGTTTGTTGCTGGCATCATTCATAAATCGTCTTTTGCTTTTTTATGAGGGAGGTTATCTCGAAGTGAGAGTGTGACTGTGACTTTAGAACGCATTTGTAATCTTGCAAGCCATAAATGACTGAGGAAGCAGTCTGGGATTGTGATTATTGAGCAGAGGATCATCGCCAATGGAAGGAAAATAATCTTATGATTTGTTTTATTTTGAATTTAGATCTTGAAGATCGTTAAGTCAACAAAGCCAGGAAATGTTTCCGTTTTTTTTTTTTTTTTGCTATAGTTCGTCAAATTTTGGAGATGAAAAAAGAATCGAAACTGCAGAAGCTGGGGAAAAATAAAAACAATCTTAAAATAGAATAAAAATAAAAAGTATTCAACAATAGTAAACATTAAGAAAGAAAAATAATTCTCAAATATTTTTTTCTGATTGCATATCGAAAATTAACTCATTTATTAAAAACATGTAATTAAAATTAATCAATCTTAAGAATGTTATACGAGCTCTCAACTTATACGCGGTGGTGCATTTGTCTGTTATTTTAAATCGTTTAGTTTCTTATGCGTAAAATAATGAAGTCGGTCGCATGCTCGGCTGACCCATTTAGTAAAAATTCCTCATCGACGGGGATTCATGCCTGTCCTGAGGACACCCTTTTTTGTTGCGGCAAGAGAAAGAAATTGCTCAAATTCATGCCGCCCCTAGTAATTTGTTCAGACACTAAAAAACCTATGTTTACGGTTTCAACGGGGTATACCTACACATGTCAAGGTTAGGTTAGTGGATGAAGTGGTTGACTGCTGTTCGGAAAGACAATGGCAACACATTGTGCTACCATGCGGATTTAGAAATACCCATTCCGCAAACCTGTTAGTGCTTGAATTAAGCGCTGCTTCGTTCAGTCGGGCGAGCAAAATAATAGGCTCCCCGAAGTCTGGATCTACGGGATAAGAGAGCAATGCAGTTGCATAACAAGTGTGCAATGATTTCTTCCTCATTCTTGTCTCCGCAGCCTGTACAAAAGTCGTTGTAGGGGAGGCTTGAGTTCACATTTGCCCTATTACAACGCCAATGAGAGTTCTAAGATTCGGGCTGCTCAATTTCAACAGGCTTAGCGATCGTCGATAGTAGGCCAGAGGTGTAAGCTAATAATTCATCCTGAGGCAGTTGACCATCTATGATTTATTTCAGCTATACACATATCTATGTATGGTAGTAAACTTGCTGGTCTGTTCTTGAATAAAAAGCATTTGTATTCCCGGGAATGAAGCTGAAGGTGACATATTTAGAGTATTATTTCAGGACACAATGTCTTTGTTGAGTTCTCGTTCTACTTTAGAATCCATATTGTTAACAGTCAAAGTATCTGGGGATTTTATTGTTTTATGTTTGATACTTTATAAGAGCTCAAGTTTCAGAAATAGGAAGTTGCATTTATTTAAAGATCCACCTTTGGATTTTCATAAGCCTTTATTTAAGGGCTCTTTTTTACTTCCATAAATTCTTTTATTCTTTTATTTGTTTTTAATTAAGAAAAAGTAAATGTAACTGGTATTCTTTCTGATACCAGGTCGCTCACACAATTATTGCTATGGGACATAGTTTAAGGTCAAACTATAAATCAAAAAAGGGTGAAATGAAAATTACAGGCACCTTCTCGAGCGACTAAAACGTTAACAACAACAGATATTATATTATAAAGATAGGTTAGGATCTATTTTCTCGATTGGCAATTTACATTCCACCACTTTTATTTTCATTAGGACATTTAGGACTATATCTAGGACAAATTAATAAATATCATGAACTTATTGAAAAGAGTGCACCTTTACTACAAAACATTTTACACGGTTGAATATTGATAACGTAAATCTTCATATTTTTCCTGATTCGCTATGAATATATTGCTAACCATTTCGAATGTCAGAGACTGTGATAGATGTCACGTTATCACCTGACACAACGACCTTTTTCGATGTCGACAGTGGTCATGCAAAGATCAAGATAGTTACGTCGAACATGGCTAAATTTAGGAAAACAGCCTGTAACCCAATGGTGTTGAACGCCACCTCTGAGACAATCATGAAGGCCGCGTGCACTGTGTCATGATTATAGTCCACTGAATGTGGGACACCGGTTTGGACACGCCATATATCCTATTATGTCTCGGTCGCCTGTTTGTCCGGTATAAACTCATATTCATAAACACACTGATTTAGATATTGAATGCCAATCTTTTTAAAGATCTTCCGCATGGATTGATGGCAGTTTTTAAGCGGTAGATCGACTTGACTTTTCACATGATGTTTTCCAGTGCGTAGGGTATCAAGCTGTATTCAAGACTTTGTTGGACAGTGTTGCGCAGCTGTCCAGAGTGACAATTCAATTCTTAGGCACCGAAATGTATTTCCTTACATAAATTCCTTACAATGAATTCAGTAAAAGTGATTCGCATTAAACGGAGCAATGCTGTTCAACATTCGCCTTGCTCCAGCGAAGATGGTAGAGGTCCATTAATCTCTACACTCGTTGAAATGTTTTCCCATTTCATTGCTTAGGAGGCAAAGAATACATATATGTAGATATACAATATAAGTCTTCCAGCAAACAATCCAAAGAGACTTTCGTCACGTTTCCCTTATAACAGTCAACGTCAGTTGCAAAATTAATGGGCTCCATATCACAAGCCCAAACGATTGCCAGGAGGCGCTGTCCATCCCTCGCCAAAAGAAATGGCACCAAACTTTTAATTCCTCATCCTTGATCCATTGCATCATCGGATCACCTATTGTTTGTGCCCACACCAGAGTCGGGCGAAACAATACAATCTTCCAGTCAATTCGGTTATTAATGCCTTTCTCGCTGTAAAGCCGCCACAGGATGGCGGGCATCCCCAAATCAATCATTAATGAAATCCTTTCGAGAAAAATGAAGCACTCCGTTTCGCGTGGCCAACGATCCAAGGACCCAAACGGATGTCACACCAAAAGATTAATGGAGTCATGTTCAACATATAAATGCATGAGGTGGTCTGAAGGAAGCGGTTGTAAGACAAAATTCAGAACAAAAGGGTGGCGTCAAATGAGGATCCCAACCCGGCTGTGCGCTCATTAATCAAACTCCTCACAGAACGATTGGGGAACGTGAACCGCCGAGCAACCCCACATTTCAACAGAAAGATTCGGATTTGGAGTTGTTCAAACTTTCTAAGCTGCCACTGTGCCCGGGTGATCTGTCGGTGGGATGATGTTGTGTGGCGTAAGGAAAGGCTGGTTGTCTGAACAAATCCTGACCCTCTCTGACTGTCCTGACCAAAAGCGTAAAATATTTTGCTGACATTGAGCAATTGAAGAGCAGATTCCAGGATCAAGGACCCAAGGATTTATCTTTATCTTTTCCTCTTTTTCTTTTCTTCGCCTTCCACGCTCGCTCTTTCTCAGTCCTTCGCTTGGAGTCTCTATATTTGCTTAAGAGTAACTCGTCCTTTGCCAACAGCAATCCTCTCGTTTGACATGATGTTTGCTTGAAGCTCGAAAGGATATGGGAGGATTAAATGTATTTGTCTTCATGTGTTTTTTTTTCTCTTTCCTCATCCACCCACATCTCCGTGCTTCCTGATAAATGTCACTATGTTAACACATATGTTATTTCGTAGAGAACAGATTAGCTGGAATGTTGTTGTTTTGTCGCTCGCTACGGAATTCCTCCCCGTCCGGCGTCATCCTTGTCAAAATCACAGCTCTACTCAGGGAAACAAGCGTATTACTTCCGTGTCCGTCTCGCTGTCATTTTAAATCGAGCCAATATCGCTGCGATGCGATGAAACTACGACGACGACTGCGACAACATGGATCTGGCACAATGTGAGCAAAAACTTTTCAAATAAATCCTTCAATTGTTTCCCGGATTTAAATTGTACATTTTCACTGGGAAAAAGTTACATTATTCCAATTCCGTGCACGCTGCATTGTTAGGGAGAAACTTCAAAAACAATTGCACCCAGCAACTTTGACGGATGGCGACGGGATTGCCCGGTGTGGCTGCGGGGACTTCCAATGGCCTCCTCTTGTCAAATTCTGACCGTAACTCAACTATTTCGCCCGTTTTGTGGGTCAGAAAATAACAAATTTGAGCTTTAATTGAACTCGAACGGGATAATGGGCTAAAAAGAATCGGCTGGGGTTGAAAGTTTTTCAATTAAGGTTCTGAAAACTATTAGGCGCAGTTAAATGCAGCTTTTGGAAGGATATTGTGCGGTGTGGTGCAATTTTGTGTGACTGCAGGGTCGAAAGTTTTGTCTATTTTCCTTACAATTACCAATGCGCAACTTTGTTTATAGCTGCATGCGGGGCGAGGATGCGGGCAAACGTAACGGTAACAAAACGAGTTCACTAAACTATTAAGCCATGAATGGGATTTAAAGTTTTGCCACAGTTTCCACGTTCATGTGTTCGTATGCGGACCTGCATGTTGTGTTCGATGGTGTAGCCTGGAAATGATGACCGATTGTTGTTGATTACTTGCGGAGGTAAACAAGTTGGTGGAAGCATGAAATGTTGCTCACGAAAGCCCCTGATGAGTGAATAAGTTTACCTAGAGGATGAAGTTCTGGATTCTCGATTGGGTGTGGTAATGAGTTCTTCGCCGGAACATCGCTGGTGGGGTGCTTCAACCACAAACATTGTTTACTGATTCAATTTCAGTGGTATTCTCCAGACTTACTGCAGGCATATCCGTCAAGTGGGACTCCCAATTCAGACCTACCGAATATGAAAGTCTACAGCTCTAGACATTTGTGGACACAACAACAAGGTAACCGTATCCAACCAGCACCAACGAGAATAAATTTGTCTTGAGGAATGTTTGCCAACGTGGCTGCTGTCAGTTTTCCATCCAGTTCACCACCGAAAGGCTTTTCAAATATTTTTAATATAACATTTCCTTGCAGGCACGAATGGCAGTATGAGTATCGGCCTTTTCACTTCCCGAGCCAGCATCCTTCCACCTGCGAAAGACATCTGAAGTCTTGCCATATTTCCACCCAAATAAATAAGGAAAATATGAATACCAATCTCGCATAAGGACATGCAAACTAAAAATCAATTTTAGAGGATATGACAGCAAAAAAAATAAATTTCCGGCACTCCCCCACTTCCATTACCGAGTCTTTTCATCTCCGTCTTATTATAATCTTTACCTTCTTTGTTGTTGCCACAAGGGTAGGCGCAAATATCTGCACTGATCCTGGTGGGCTAATAAAAGCAAAAAACCGAGGCAAGGAAGAATTTCCATAGTGAACAAGAGAAAAAAATATTGTCATCTCAACTCGACACGGTTCGTTGATTCTTGGACCAAAATTCACTTTCACTTCTAGGATATTTGACAAGCTCGAGTGCGATGTTCGAGTATATCACTCAAGGCTCTTGGATGGAATCCAAATTTGCCGGGATGTCCTTTCAGTTTATTTGAGAGGTTATGAGCATTAGCTGTTCTTGTTGAAGATGATGATTATTATGCTGTAAGAACAAGTGGATGAGCACTACTTCGTCTCAAGAGCCAATGGAAATGGTAATGTACTGGATGTCGATTCTTGTGAATGGACTTCTCACACCAGAGTGGTAAAGCTAACGATGTATGGATGTGTGTTCGAACGTATCTATCAGTCTTTATTGAAAGCTTAACTAGGTAAATAAATTAAATAAATAGAACAGCTGGTTTCACGGTTTAGACTACATCCTCCTTCATCGCAAGGATCATCTGCTCAATCCGGTGCTTGTTGGTGATTTTCCACGTCACGTACGAGACCGAAGTAATGAAGAAACCCATGCCTAGAGATGTTTGGTTAGCCAAGCACACATGAAGACCTTGATGGTGTGACCATACTCACCAACCAACAGCACCGCTTCGGATGCCTCGCTATTCAGTGTCTTCGAGACCATGCACAACAGGACAAACCCACACAGTAACGAGAACGATCCAATTATAGCCGCGAAAGTGATGATAACCAGGATGGGGTCCTTGAATGGCTGGCCGGCGGCCCGACACCAAGAATGCTCATGCATATTGTCCGGGAAACAACGCAATCTCTTCACTATTGGGTCACTATTCCGCGATACTCCGCGCGGCAACTACGCACTCACTGACACCAAAATCCAGACTGTCGAAGTTAGCGCTCCCTAATTTCCCGTCCCGTTCTGGATGACACACTGCTGTCTAAATTTAGCCCCTGATTGAGATTGGGATGGGCATGGGAGTAGCACGTCGCGGATACAGAAATAGATGCACGCGGTCGTGCGCCAACCACCAAAACAAATCACAGCCAAGAGCAGCCCGCATGTATGGGCGCAGACACAATTGCGTTGGCTTGGCACTGTAATTGAGCGCGTTTCCTGAACTGCACTCGTGTTAGGTTGGAGTCGACTGGGACCGGGGATTGCATTGGAGAAAAGGGGTGCAGCCAGGGATGAATTCTGGTGCTGGGTGTAGGAAATTGGGGGAAACTTTGATTAGTCGGTTGCGGTATTTTTAGATGCCCTTTCAAGGGAACCCCACAATTGCTGTCGGAGTGGCGGATGGGGAGCGATGGCGAGCCATTATGTGTGCGTGTCTGATGGCTATGTGGAGTTACAGACATCTTTATGTACAGCCGAGGAAGTTTCAATTATAAATATAAACAATGGCGTTGAGTATGTCTGCTTTCTGGAGCGAGCAGCACATTGTTACGCTGCTTGTGATGGAACGTGGATCATCACGAGTTAATTGAAAATACTCTCGGGTTGAAATCACCACGTCGTCGTCGTCGTTAGAAAACTTGCTTCAATCAAAAGCCACGCGCTGAAAGGGAATAATGGAGTGTATGAAATATGAGCACTGCGTTGGGCGGCTTAAGAGAGGAAACGGCATGTGTCATGTGGAAGAGTGTGAAGATGAATGTACTCAAGATAGCAGCTTGTCAGTATACATATCTGAACGGGGGCATTTAAATGAAAAGTTTTGCAATCAATGAATGGACCGATGTTGATCTGTTGCGTGGCATAATTGTGATCATTGTAACATTGTACATCGAAACAATGATACAGTCCGCCGCCATATCTTTCATTGTGAAACCGAAAATGAACAATAAAAGTTCTTAGCATACATTTGGGGACTCAATGCAAGTCTGTAGTCATTTTTAACCCACGTTTGTAGATAAGCACAGGACGGCATAAACAGAAAAAAATACGATAAGGATAACTTAGAATTAGGACATTAACCATGGAATACGGTAAGGGGCACACGCGTCTTTTTTAAGATTCCCGCCAATCTGTAGAAGCGCCAAAATTAAATATGTCTAACTTGTGCAAAATAGTTTCGTTTTGTTTTAATTTTGTGATCATATATTCATCTAATCTACATACAATATATTAAAGTGAGTTTGATATTTGTATGACCGTTTATATCTCGAGTTTGGCAACACTCAATTATATGATTCTTTTTTTGTTGTAAAGGTATTCTTTAGTAGCAGGCTTGTATACAAAATCATCGAAATCGAAATTACATCATCAGGCCAATCGAAAAGACTTTCTCAAATGCGCGGTATAGAAACGTTTTTTTGTGCTCCATTCCAGGCTTTCAGGGTACAGAATATGGTAGGCAGGTCACCCAACACATGCCTTTGAGCTTGGTGTGACCCAGTACACTACCATGCTGAATTAATGCGCTTTAATGAACTTTTCCATATTTCGGAATCAATTGGAGATATCGACCGGCCGAAAGTTTTTTGGCCGTATGTGCTAATGCTGGAATGAAGGTCAACATGGACAAATCGGAGGTTATGGTATAGTGGAGTCCCATTGAAGCAAGCGGAGAAGTTTAAGTATCTCGGTTTTTTTTTTTCACGAGTGATGAAACTAATAATGCTGAACTTCCCTGTAGGATTGGTCAAGCTGGATCAATTTTGAAACACCTTGGTACAGATCTATCAGAAAGACCGAGCTTGTTGTCAAAGCCATGTTAGCGGTTTTCAAGTCTGTATTCGTTCCAACTCTCAATTATGGCCATGTAATTTGGGCAATGACCGAAAGAATAAGATCGCGAATACAAGCTGCTGACATGAGATTTCTCCGTGCTGTTGTGGGAATTACTTGCCTTGATAGGGTGAGAAACACGGCAGTGCGAGAGAAACTCAACATTGAGGAGCTGCTTCTTCGAACGGAGAGGGCTATGCTTCGTTGGTTTGGTCACGTGGCACGAATGTCCCCTTCATCATGGCTTCCGAGGCGGGCGTTGAATGCAATTCCATCAGGTAGGCTTGGTAGACCCAGGACGAGATGGTAAGACAAGTTCAAAAACTCAAAGGGTCACGCTTGAGCATAACTCCTGATGAGTTAGAGTCGATGGCGGAGGATCGAGTTGCCTGGAGATCTCTCGTGCGTGGTTTACCGCTCGATCCCTTTATTGGAGCATGTGGGTCAGAAGATGATGATGATGATTTGAGCTTTCGATGAGACGGCGCTGATTGTCGGTGGCGATTTGTCATACTCGTATGTCAGAGCGATCTTTACAGAAGTAGGCTGGTCCATGTCTAAGAGATGGCATAGCCACGAAACTAGCTTGTGGAAATGTAGGTCAATCTTTGTACACTGTAATGACAATGACCACTATTTGTGCCTGATTATCTTGGAATTACGCACGTCATGCCCTCTTGTGTTGTTAAGTTGGTTGCCTTGGTGATTTTTCTTTTCGAATGACGAAAGTTGTATGCCCGGGGTACAGCTGGTTTTTTAGAACAGTTCTTGATGGGAACGATCTGCTCCATCGCCGGTATCTGGGTTTGGAAGTTCTTATTAAACGATCACCGTCGCCCCGTGTGAAAGACGAGCTTGTCTGGAGTATATGTCACTAACTGTAGAGTTTTTGCAGCAGTATATAGATATGGACCATTGAGAAGAGGAAAGTAGCTGGATTGACTGCCACAGTTTGGTCAAAAGGGAACTGCCGTTTATACAGATGCAGATCTGTGATAGAACGTTTTCCAGTGAAGTATGATGCACAGTTTTATCCAATGCTGGAGGAGACCCCATTCCTTTTCAGGGGTAGAGCACTCGTGTATGCGGTCAATTAGCTTATGCTTCCGAGTTCCAACTGACTTCCCTCTTGAGAATAATCCCTAAACAATTTCAAGTTTCGGTTAAGTTGCAGCTGATTGCATTGAAGTGTGGACTATTTTGTGTTTTACCCTAAATCTATTGCCGGACACAAAAACTATTTGGTTCATCAACCCCATGCAAACTTTGAAACTTAGCCAACCAAACATAACAAGTTTAAAACAGCCCCGTTGCATTCATTTGCAAGTGATTACATTCCAAATTCTTTCCTTAAGGTACCCCGCTGCCAGCCCCTTTCCACAGAGCAGCGCCAAAGTGTGGCAGTTAATTTACATCCCAACGCCCACTCCCCAGCCCAACGGCGCTTACTTCAGCTCATTATTCCATCGTTTTTGCGCATCCTAAACTTTCATTAAGTTTCCATCTTTGAAGCAGTGACTTCTTCCGGCGACCCTTCTCTACAGGAACGTCGCGTCCGTTCTGTCATTAACTTTGCACTCAAATGCGAAAGAAAAATCGTTAAAGTAGCAAAAAGAGCGAATTAGCAACAAAAAGAGGAACAAATATACATCATTTCGCAGAACCGTTAGTATTTTATTTATACGAAAACTTTTCCTTCGTTGATGCCTTCCATTCGAAGGCATCATCCCAAGTCGTGGTTCACAGATGACTTTAGGGGGCGGCGCGGAGCGGCGTCCTCGAAGGAGGGGGTGATAATCATTTCTTGGAGAATGCGCAAAAAAGAAAATAACTACTTTTAGTTGTCACCGAGACAGCGGGTACTTTAGTAAACTTTTGGCTTATCCACGAGTACCTACAGCGGAAATGGCAACAAACAGCCCCATCGACCTGCCCCGAGCACCCAACCCCCCTGAAGGAAATCAACTAAATTATCCAAATATTTACTTAATTTATGACCAGCACCAAGCGTAATAACATTCTTCGTATTTTTGCTTGGATATCCTTGGATCGGAGACAGAAATGTATCGCCTCGCTCGCTTCAAGTGTCCACGTTCTAGAGCTGTCACCATTGGATACTGCTGAAGTATCCAGAAATGTGTCTATAATAAAGTTTTATATTCCGGCAGCTTATGAAGATGTTATGAAGGTAATTTAGTGACAGAATATTGCTGGGAGGAGTCACCGAATTGCCTTGGGAATTGGCTCTGTCTTGATGAGGGTCATGGCCAGGCAGGGTGGCGGTGGGTGTGCATTAAATTAAATTGTAAACAAGAAACTGTCACGGGGAAAGTGGGTTGTTTGATGGGTGGACATGTTTCGGACTAGGGTAAGTTGGCACAATTTGGTGATCAATTTGGTTAATACGATGGACTCGTATACTGGCATGAGTTCCGTAAATACGACCATCAAGGAACTAGAACTTTGGAAATAAAATTGAGGACGAGATAAGTGTGCATTTCTTGGTAAAGTATGTATTTTGTACTACGCTCCGATGAGCGAATAAATGGTAATGCTGTTATTGAGTCTTGGAGTGGATACTTCCGGTTATACGTCGGGGTGATTTTGACTGTATGAATTGCTGCTGAGGACTGGTGTGACGATCCGGTCGATATGTATTAATGACATATATGCATTATCCTGAGACTTGACTGATACAGTTCCGATGAAGCAGCGAAATAACGCCAAACGAAATGAGGAATGAAGCTGCGTAATGATTACGTAGTGTGGTTACTGGAGTGCTTGAAACCAGGCAAGAAAATTGACTTGAATAAAGAAACCGAACGAGTCCTTCCGTTCTCCTAGCATGTGTTGCAATAGGGTTTATTCGTTTGCCTTCGCTGCATCCTCTCCGCTTACACGTGGGCTTCCCCTCTTCTGGAAACAACTGGTGCCGAATTAAAGACTTATCGGGGGGTTTGAGCACTGCCGGCCATTTTTTTTTTCAGTTGGTCCAGGCCTATGCGGCCTGCAGTAGGCCTAGGATGATCAGGGTCTGATATAAAGTACGCTTGGTCTTTCGAGAGACGGCTCTATTATTCAATTGCCTCTTTGGGTCCGTTAGTCATATCCCAGGAGTTGTTGTTTGCTACAGCATCTGTCTCGTTTTTCGTTTTCCCTTCGTTCACGGCCAGAACTCCTTTAGACACTTCCATCTCAAAGCCAACAAATGCCTCATTGTTTGCTATGTTCTGCCAACCACGTGAACGTCATCCGCGTGCCTCCTACACATGTGATTGTTTTGCAAAAATGATGTTTAGGAAGACACGCGTATTTTCATATTGAAGGCATTTCTTTTCTCGTGGCACGACTGATTTTATGCCTGCCCTTGGTTAGTTAGGTGCCGGGTTCGAATCCCAGTGAAAGCAAAGTTAATAATTTTTTATGTGGTTTTCAAATCTGGTCCAGTAATCATTTGCCGTTGGGATCAAATAAACGGCACTATCACTGGAGTGGTCGATGGGTGGTAGTGGTCTGAATGTGGGTAACATAATGGACCAACATGGTCTAAGTGTGCTATCGAATTTACTTGCAGCCCCCTTCCCCACCCTACCTACATACTTATGGATCGGAAAAAACTATAATGAAATTCCTCTCGTTCGGTATGCCCTTCCTCCGGTCATAACATACACTCACTTGTTTAGTCAATGCGGCCAAACAGTGATTTGAAGATTTCAGCTGGCATCCGTTCCGATTCAGGAGCTTCGTTAGACTTTACTTTTTACATCCAAATGAAGTTCTGCCTGACAGGGGTATTTTAATCCACGACTTGGCTTCTTCAAGGTCCTGTTCTAACCTTACTTTGAACTCACCTCAAATTAGCTGTAGTTCTCTTATATGAGTGTGTTCACTTTCCGGTTGAAAGAAATACGAGGCAGGTCATTAAAGTTTCACATTCATTCTCATTTATTATTTCAGATCTCCTTTATGCAAGATAAGACTATCCCGACTATCGCTTGCCAAACACGGTGAATCAACTTATCAATTCACGTGCAGACACCTTCCCGCACGCCCAAGTGCCAAATATGCCACGAGCCATGCACAGTACACACATCCATATTTCTTCGGAACGAAAAGCACTGTCCCACAAGACTTGACTACAAAGTGAATATTTATGACCCCACTTTCGCTTTTTCTCACTCATTCAGTGTCTTGAATCCGGAGACCAACCACTCTTCCTACACGCAGTGTCCAACATGGACACAAAAACTAATTAGTTAAAAGCTTACTTCACAACACTGGACGTGTAAAAAAAGCCATCCACTCCACTCCAGGCACACCATTCTCCAATTTGGCAACGACTTTGCACTCGAAATTGCTGACCAAAAACCCAGAAGGGATTTGTGGCATAGCGACCGCCAGACCTCGGGTATGGGTGCGGTTATTGGCACACTATATTCCCTCCAGGGAACGAACCCCACCAGAAACATTTATAGTTCCTCCTGGTGAACCTGCAGTGCTCTCGAAATGAAAAGAAGAAAAAATGCACCAAAATTTGGCGAAATTTGTCTGCAGAAAGTTGATATCTTCATTTGTGCAAATTGCATCTATGGAGAGCGCAGAGTAAGAACGAACTCGTACCTCGTACCCATATCTGGGCATGTGCACACACTGGAGCACTTTGTTTACCCTTTATAGCAAGCGAATGAATCTGTTAAGGATTTAATCCCGTTTTTCTTCTTCGTCCTTCGTCCTTCGTGCTATATGACTAAATACGTGTTCCTGCCGAAAAAGGTGGATTGTTGTGCATAGAGAAGCACGGCAGCTTTCCAGAATGTTCAAGGAAATGCACTGCACGTATATATAGCCACAACCACTTTTTCACTATTTATTTTGTGTGTATGTGTTGAAAGAATCCCGAAGGATGCAAGAGGCATGCCATGCGACTAAATCGACTTTTTGCAGTTGAATAAATTTTTCGTCCTCTCATGCGAGAAGATGTGTCGGTCCTTAGTTGAGGGACGATGTGACGCGATGTGTGCAGTCTGTCTGAAGTGGTTGTGCATCGATGGAGATATTGGATTGAATCAGAACGAGTTTGGGTCGGAATGATCTTGCTCTTTTTGCGGGGACTCCACACTCCACACTACGAACTAGGTACTTGGTCTTAAATCGAACTCGAATGGGTGGTAATCGTTTTTGATGTGTGTGTGCCCATTTACAAATCAAAGAAGTTGAGCAATTCAGAGTGATTGGTGTGCATCGAAGTGGAGGTATGATATTATTTTTGCTTTCCCATTTGAAAATTCGAGATTTGGTGTGTTTTATTGGAGTTCTTCCAAATGCTTGGGCAGTCCTTTGTACTTCAATGTCAAATGATGTTTCCATCACTTTGTCGGTGTTCAAATAACTTAGGCGTGAAGTGTATCAACCTGAGGAGTTGCTGTCTTCGTTCCTTGGCGGTTCTGAGCGCGCTTTTCCCAGTCATCAAGACCAAGTTATTTCGTCCACGATGACTTGGTCTTTATACCGGGTATTTGGTTTTCTTCTCCTTCTTGAACCAAGAACCTTTTCCTCTTAGCTGGAACATTGGTGATCATGTGCAAGATGTGGCCCAGCCAGTGCAGTTGACGGAAAATAAGTGCTTTGTAGAGCTCGAGTTAAAAGCGATCACACGATTGCGATCGGTGAATACACTAGCTCAGCACAAAACAAACATTTCCCAATGCATCACCGCCAAATGCAGCGCCACACGAGTATTGGGTCACCACCGAACATCGCCATCCGCTGCGGCTATGGTGTACTTTGTGGAGTTCACGTTCACCCCAGGCCAAAATTGTAGTTGTTGATCGTGATGTTTTGTCCCAGCTGCAATTTTGGAACTCTAGATGATGTCGATGTCGTCTCGGTAAACGGATTACCTAAACAGTGTGGCACGAAACTGCAAAGGAGCGAGAGAATGAGAGAAATGAAAATGTGTGTATGCTAAAGATGGTTGTGCCGGTGATCGAATGAGTGTAGGTTAAGAAAGGGTCATTTAGTCGATCTGTGCCCTACTTCTAGGTGGTTGTTGTAAATATATTGTACAAAAAATAAGCAGTTAATGCAAGTGAGTTGCAACAAACAAAATCTGCTGAGACCGGTTGTATAATTCACGGCTCATTGGGTGGTGTGAATAAAAACTGAGGGAACACATCGAGTGAAAACACATGGGTCGAGTGTTGTCGTTCAAGGAAACACTCAATTTGGTGTGAATAAAAAATGTACTCAAAGTAAGTTCTTTCCTCAACTTGATGAAAATATTCCTCCCATACATTGGTGAACCAGAACCCCATGTTGGAGTTGGTGAGGACATTAGGATTCATAGATCCATAGTTTGTCAAATGTTGTTTATGGATGAATTTTTCTGGGTTTTTTTCCAGCAAGCAACATTTTATATATTTTATCGTCTTCCATTCAAGATATCTGTTTTTTTGGAAGGCAACCCAGAATACTCACACTAACATTCAAAGACACGCGCTGATGTAGTCTCGGCACAGAAAACCATGTCTTGGCTAAAGTGACTTCTAATTTTGATCCTTTTGTTTGGAAAAGAATCAAAACCTTTAAATACGAAATCATTGAAGTTTTGGACCTTTTCTCTCCGTTTTCAATCCATACCTAAGGTGGTCTCATTATTTCAGCTCTAGAGAACACGAAAGACTGATGCCGGTGGAAGAAGAATTAATTGTTTTCGCTTCTCATCCCCATCTGACATTGTACTCTCTAGAGAGTAATTATGTCGCAAAACACACAGCAAATCAGAACAAAGACCAGCCTTCACATCACATGCATCGAAAGGAATATGATATGAAAAACTAGGAAAGCCTTCAGGTGATACCCTCCCACATCTAAGCGTTCCCATAAAGATATAGAGCTCGTTGTAATTTTTTAATTACCACCAGCAACCACCATCTGTAGGAATACAAAAATCATCACTACCGCCTTTGTATGAAGTCTCCTTGAACCAATTTCTCTGTGAGAGCTGGCATCCTTCTTCCTCGCAGCGCCGTTCTTCCGGTGTTATCTGCGATGCCTTCTGCGGGCTTATTTACCGACTCATCCATTCTTGTTAGGAGCAAACAATATGCAAAAGATTCAACAATGGATTTCCATCATCGCAGCCAGATAGAAGAAGCCAACTTTACCGTCGTCCGGCAGAAGGAATTATTTCCCTCTAAAGTAATTAGCATGATTCCGAATGAAAGGACGAACTTTTTTCTCCCCGATTTCACTTCGCTCCACTGCCACTCACACATGCATGCGAACTTTCAAACCGCCTGTGGTTGACGATTCCAATTTGAATTTAGAAATTCACTTATTCAATCCTTGTAATGGAGTTGGGCGGTGGACAACTTTATTGTCCTCAACTGACTGCTGTTGCATTTTACCCGTTCGGTCGCCTTTGGGCCTCTGTGCAGTCAGTCTTAAGGGAGGACTGTCCCTTTCTGGGTGACCTCAGTGCTCAGTCAAAGTTTTCCCATTATACATCGTTATTACTTGGAAAATAATGCTTTACAGGAGTATCTTTTCTGCTGCACCCAGAGGTCAGTTGTGCTGTGCAATGGTGCAGTGCAAACCACTGAAGCCTATTGCGGCATGCAAGTCTGTACTTCGGGCAGTCACCGGAAATAGCGAAGAGTTCGCAAAAAAAAACTTTCTCCATCGCAAAGTTCACAATAATAATCCCAAAAGTTCAATAGGATGTTTGAACTTGGGTGCTGGCAGATGAATGTGCAAATATCGGATGCGGTAAGAAGTTATTTCCTATTCTACATCATCTTCTGTGGGCTGCGGTGCATCGAGATTAAACGTAGATACGATGGCGCCGTATTGGTTTTGTAGATATGGGCAGGATTTTACTTGGCTTATGAATGGAATCAGCTCGCTTTGACTCTTTGCATAAAATGATTGAATTCTTTTCAAAGATTCGGTTCGTGGTTTAATTTGCGTTCGAGAAGCCTTGCGTGGATTTGCGAACAGCGAACCAGCTGTGCGAATATGGAGACAACCCGCAAGACATCAGGCTTGGTACAGTGCCTTGTCTAAAGCACGAAAATGAGTCAAATATGTTAGAGATAAAGTACCAGAGACGCCGTACCATTCAAATCTTACAGTCTCTAGTATTGGTAGTATGTGTGGCCTTTTATGGTTGAACTTGCAATGTAGATAAGTGGTTTATGCAATAGATAGACATTTGAGTTCCTTTCGTCGGTGGACACTGAGTCGACATAAATTAAAAGAGACAAACCAGAAAAGAGAGTCCCTTGGTAATTTTGACTTCATGGATAAACTAGGTCTTTAACAAACATTTTTCTACCTCCAGGCTAGAAAATATCGATTTACAAGCTTCATCTCTGTTCCATCTTTGCAGGCGCTCTGTTGCATAATTTATAGTACTTCCATCGGTACTCCGACCTTCCTTTATGAAGCATGTACCTACGACATGCAATTTCCTCATTCCACATTCATTCTCGCCTTTGATTTGAACAATGAACTGCACCGAATTGGTTCCCACTTCATACAGAGAGTATCCATCAACAAAGCTAAGCAAATGATTTCACCAAAGTCCATTCTGATTTTGTACAGCACAACGCAAAATAATCCTTAAGAGCTGCTCCACACAGGACGAACACAGAGCACAAGGAAAAGACAGAGGTAGATGTTCATATTCTTTACCTCCAGCCACACTCGCCAATTTGCCTGTTGGGCTGACCAGAAAGTTGCTAATCCTTTTCGAAGCCTATTTGTGGATGCATCCGATTGAGTAATCACACTGGAATACGCCCGAACATTCAATTAAACAGCACAGTGTCCTGGCAATGGTCGTCGTTTGATGATAAATTCAATTAAACAATCGCAGTTCAATGATTTTAATTATAAGCCCTTCGAAAGCAAGTCGAGTGCCATTGATTTCCGCCACTTTCTATGGCAGGGCTTAATCCGTTTGCCTATACC
Source organism: Eristalis tenax (assembly GCA_905231855.2). Lineage (NCBI taxonomy): Eukaryota > Metazoa > Arthropoda > Insecta > Diptera > Syrphidae > Eristalis > Eristalis tenax. The sequence goes on from HG993127.1 coordinate 1,154,212, forward strand.
ATCCCCGCTCGATATGGAACCGCGGCGAGGATTACAAAATTTAGTGTGACTACCAGTGGCAGTCTCTGCTTTAGTCTGAAATGGCAATTAATGAAATTACAATGAGCTTAGGCTGACGTTTAATTAATGGGCGACTGTTGTTCGTACTGTGCGCCGAGTGTCAAATAGTATTTGCGGCTTTTGTCTCTGTGGGATGCGAGATTTCAAAGGATTTAACAGAAATGACGCTTTGCGCGGGAATGGTGCAAAGATATTTAAATTACCGAAACTAGGAAGACAGAGAGTTAGGCGAATGGGCTCAGAATTTGAAGAACGCTGGACGATGTTTAATTGGGTGCTTTTACGAGCATTTTTAAGGATTTCCCTGTGATAAATAGGGTGACCTCGCGGATTCATGGACAATCTCAAGAGCAGATAAAAAAGCATCTGGTCTTTTATAGAGCAAAGTTCTGTATTCAATCTTCTGGTCTGTTTGGCTTGATCTTGGAGTAGAAGGCCAGGCGTCTGGAAAACACTACTCCAGCTCGAAGGATCTTCGACACCGGGCCCCCAATTGGATGACGCAAGTGGAGAATGACCTCAGCCAACTTGACGTGCGCAATTTTAGATAGCTGACTAAAGCCTGAGATGCTTGCTGGAGAGGCCAAAGTTCATCTCGGTCTGCAGCCTCATCAGAAGGAGAATAAGTGGGGCGATTAGAAGAATGGGATTAAAAGATATTCTGGATACTGCAGGTCGGCATTGGGATATTTAAACTATCTGCAATGTACTGTAACACTCTCAGATCAACGTGTCAGATCCACTGTGCGCTTGCTAGGTGATGGTTTACTACCGGGAGACCTACTTTTAGTTCTAAAACCATTCAGATTCAAATATAAATCATGGCAGCTTTTTCAGTTAAATATGGCTTGAAGTGCATCCTTTTTCTGGGCAACCGCGGAGCAGAAGCTGCCCGGTAAGGACTCATGTTAACTGGAGTACTTCCTTGCGACTAAAGCTGATCATCGATTTTGATCACTGTTTGCACAGCGTCGGATACAAAGCTTCACCCAGACCAAGCCATCGAGTTCTGGCCCCAAACATAGCTTGGCCTTTTGGTGCTTTGGTGCTTGATATATAAGATCCATCAGATTCAGATCCATGTAACGGCTTAGGAGGTCGAGCTCCACAAACATCGTAGCATTAATAATCTCTCCTCGATAACGGACATGTCTCTTTATGGAAAATTCATCATGGTCCCAGGATGAAGATAGGTCTATTCGTGTATTTCAACCCCTTTGCAATGGACCCCCACTAAACCGGAAACGGACAGGCATTTCACCGCATATTCAGCAGTTGCACCGCTAATAATGGACGCACAAGTTTTAAACGAACATGGAGGGGGCAGAAAAATGCATTCGCTTGCATATATGTATGCTAATGCCCATAAAAGAACAGCACACGTTGTGTTTCTTCATTCCAAAAGGCCTAAATGAATTGACACAATGAATGTGAGTAGACGACTCGTATGTGTTTCCGAACCAAATTGACACCACTTGAGGGCTATGCTGTACAGTTTATTCAAGAAATATTACGCTCTTGTTATATATAAAAGCTTTTGAAAAAGCTCACTTTAAAAACAAAAACGGGAAATGGATATTATTTGTCAATTTTTAGAAATAACTTTCATTACTCCCGCTTAGAAGGGACACCCCTAGAGAACGGGCAATTATGATGGTCTAGTAGGTGTCCGCTATTGAGTAGTTTCACTGCATTTCCATCGGCTGATATTGAACTGTCATAAATACTGGCTAGTTCGCTATCTTTCGACATGATAGAAGGAGAAAAGGAGCAGTGATATATTACAAACCAAAAAATGTCAGGTAAGACGTAGCCATGCGGCAGACAACCGTCTACTCAACTGCCAGTTGCGCGACTTGTAACGTCAGCAGGTGTGTGTTTATCTCCCTTTGCCACGGACTATCTTTTTCGCTTTTCACAAGACTGTCTTCATGTGCTCCCACCCACTCGCGCATAAACAATTTACACAAATGTTTGGCAATACTCCCAGCTGCTGCCGTCGAGCAGCATAAAAAAGTGAAACCAGACAACGTGTCCCACCGCAGTGGGAAAAACTGCAAATAACCAATTCTAGCTTTATTGCATCCCTGGGGCTGTGCAAGCTTGTATGCGTTTTAAAATGTTTCTCTACGTGCCGCACTTAGCGACAATATCCACACCATTCTGCCACTACAATGGAAAAAATATTCGTTCGGGCGCACTCGGTTTGCTTGTGCGTTGTCATTAAGTTCGGATAAATTGTCCTGAGGGATGGGCTTTATCTCACGGAAAAGAATATGCAATTCTCTATGTTACCACAAAACTACAAACGTGGACAAAAAATTAATTTTCACTTCAACGCGTTTTTATCGCAGGAGACAGTTCACCTGCTCGTTGATGATGCCGCAGTCCTTAAAGCTGGATGCTGGGAATTTCTTGAAGGATCGAGGGAGCCAGGTCGACAGGGAATAAATCTCAGTTGCAATCATAAATTTGGCTTTACTCTCACAACTTAAAGAGTTGAACGTCTAGCTTATCCTTGTCCTAGTTGTACCGCTGGCATTCCTTAATGATTTCCCTATCTTTTCGCCACCTTCAGGGCATTAAATGTAACGAGTGCAGGAGTAAAACTTTATTCGACGGTTCTAATGGTGCCATAAAGAGACTTCGCATATCTGCTGCAAACGTTCGCATGCCTGCGTAGCGGAACTGTTTGCTTTTCCTTTAGTCGTATTCTTTTCCCTTTTTTCGACTTCCTTTTGGATTTTATGAAGTTGTAAAAGATCCTGTGACGATAAATTCAGTTTATTTGTGGTGAAACGTGAGTTTTTACCGCCATCATACGAGAGAGTATGCCATGTCGAAGATCCGAGATACTCGTACTTTGCAACATTCTCGTGAGCTTACACATAGCTCCGACATCGATGGAGTACGATGTCTGGCGATGCCTGGTGATGCTTGGCTATGTCCTTCGTATTTACGAATTTTTCCATCGTCATCGGCGATTTACGATGCCAGCATGAAAGGATGAAAGAATGAAAGGATATCAAAAGGGTGTACGCCACGCGAGCATCGCAATAGGCGAATGCCTTAATTATCCAATTCTCTAGGTTGATGGAGTCACGATGTTCCTCTTGGAGAATTACTCTTTTTATACGTATGCACGCATGTAAGCGTTTTGTTGTCGTTCAACCAATTAATTTTTATGGCAACGGATGGCTGAGGATGTTGGTGGCTTGTAGAGATTGGTGGAGGCAGTTGAAGGATGACCGAGATCGATTTATACGAGCGAAGAACAAGACGAAACCCTATCATTCATGAGCGACGTTGTGTTGCTTGTTGTCTTGATGAAATCAAATCGTAGAATTGAATCAGTAAATTTGCATTCCGTAAACAAGCCCCATTGAGCTCTGAGCAACCCCAAGAGCTCACCCCATCCACACCCCATCATCTGATGTAATGATTTATTCATCAATCTCATTTGAATTTGGTGCCATAAATATTAATGCTCTCTGCCGATAAGGTTCGTATGAATGAAAGTTATGCTGGTACCTCGCTCCTGCACACGCATCATGCGGAGCGCGCTGTCTCGCAGAGAATGTTTCTTTATGTAGTGCTCATATTAGTCAGGTGGTTGGCTTGGCATTGACACAACGTACGTCGTCTCGTCTCATATCCTTCCACATTTGAAGACAGCGATAGAGATATCATGGGTTTTTGGAATACCCCCCACCCCCACCCCACACACCTTCGTCTTCATGGCGAAAACTTTATGGCTGCAAACAAATTTAATTTGCATAACAAACACGATCCACACACAAGGACGACGACGACTGGGGTATGAGTTTGAATGGCAGCCCAATGTTTCGGCTTAGAAGGGAGGGTGAGATAGTGGTGACGAATTTTTTCATCTGTGCCGACTGCCTAGTGCCTTTCCGGTCCTCCACAGGGGGTAATGACTGCTATATAGGCTTGTGGTGACTGCCTGGACGACCGTGTTGTGTGTGATGCGGCAAGTCTGGTCGAAGTGAAAGCGAAAAAGCCATAAAACCTCAAGGGGGATGTGGCTAATTTTGCATATTGGAATTAAGGTCTGTGCTTGGGCGATTCGGCAAGCGACGGCAGGCCGATGGGAGGGATTGTAATTGAATGCGGATGCAGAAAACATTCCGAAAACCTAATAAGTCAAAGCAGAATGTGATTTCTATCCAAACAAAACAATTGCTGGGCCTCTGGCTGGCTAAATGGAATTTTATTGAAAGTGAAATTTAAGTTTACGTCCATTTTATAATTTATGTGCACATAAAATATCCATGTCTAGATCCAATGAAACAAGCGAACCATTGTTATAGAATGCCATCGTCCGGTCTGGTTGACAGACAAAGCTTAGCGTACAGCTTTGAAGTACATTCGAATATGTGAAGAATGCATACGAAAACAACAAAAGTTAGGATGGAATTAATTGGGCTGCAGCTAAATGTTCGTCCTCCGTGATTACGTAGATGACCTGTCAGCCCTTCAGTAGATCACACCCAGTCAATTAAACAACAACAGAGTGCTTATTAACTTAATCGACATTCACGAATAATTTGGAATTAAGCTACGTGTAAAATCGGCAGCAATTATCTCCTCGTTTAATAAAATCCCTTTATTAAAACTAATCTCTACATCCCCGAGAACACTGATTCGATCTAAACGAAAAAATACCCAGAGGCTACAAACTAATTAAACGACCACCACAAATTGTCCTCTAAATCCGGACCATAGACCGCATAATTACAACCTCAGCAAATGCCATTCTTTTCAGAAGCAACCATGGCAAAACCGATTGAAATTATGACTGCAAAGTGGTGACCAGGTGCATTTGGTGTGCCAGAATGCGGAACCAGCCCATTCATTTGGTATTGATTGGTTCCAGCAGTTCCACGCACGATAATGTGCAATTTTGGTTTATAATTAAATTGAATTGCAAATTCATCCAGCCGTTTGCACAAATTGAATGTTGCTGCGATTGGCAGCCCCTCCTCGCCCCAACAAACATCATATTGCATAAATGTAACACCATTCCCTGGCTACACGGAACTATGTGGCGCGTTCATTTGGAGAAAAAAAAACGCACACACGAATCTGGAACCGAACAGTTCCCACCGAAGTATACACGCAGCGGGCAAATGAAAAATGCGCACGGCAGTGCGCCTCTGTGGGAGATACATTCCATTCGGAGCAGGATTTAATCTAAATTGGTGCACCTTGCAGCCCTAATAATTTGAATTTGCTGGGCATGCCCATCTTTGTCCCCAATTCGTGCGGATATTATATGATGCAGAGCGTGCTTTACACATGCGACAGGATTTGGGTTTCACTCTGATGATGAGGACGATTCCCTGGTTGCCCTTTGTGAGGCCGCCAAGTGAGCCATTCATAAATTGTTGCGAATTAATTCAAAATTTATGAAATTATGCAATGGGTCGGTTTTAGTTATTCGCGAACTCATTTGGGCCATGTGTAATTAATGTGCGGAAGTGGGTCATAAATATTCAAGCCGATATGCGAATGTCCGACATGGGCCATGATAAAGGAGAGCGAAACGCGGCCGGTGTCGTATAGCTGAGTGTGTAGCAGTGTGCGCACGATGATTGGTTGTCATTTCTACTTTTATGTGTATGCTTTTGCGAAATTGTATGGTTGGGTGATAGTAGAGTTGTTAAGTGTTGTAAATGCTTGATGGCCATTGTAGGGCCATTAATGTGTATATCGTTTAAGGACATATAGTCATTCTAGCAGAGTTGCAGAAAAGTTTAGGATAGGCACTTTAGGAAACCTCACATGTGAGTGCAAACAAAATTGAATGTTACACGATTTACGAATCAGAACAACTGGGATCTATCAAATGAAAATAAAATACTGTTACATAAAGTAATTTTTCAAGCTATTTTACTATATGGTTGTCAAGTATGGGGCTCATGTGCCAAATGTCATATAAAAAGGCTACAAACACAGCAAAACAAAATACTAAAAATGATGCTTAAGCTCCCCCGGCATCACTCAACCCGCGATCAATTCAACATTAGCTTTGTTATGAAGCTAATGTTGAAACAACAACCTGCCTCGGATACGGACGGATCTACTGTTGACGACCCTTGCAAACGGAAAAAGGACAATGACTTTCGGTTCTGCACGTGGAATGTGAGGTCCCTTAACAGACCACGTGCAGCCGATGAACTAGCGGAGGCCCTAGACTGCTATAAAGCAGACATAACCGCTATCCAGGAAGTGCGGTGGAACGGGCCGGGCAAAAAGAGGATGAGAAACTGCGACCTCTACTACGGCGACTGCTACAGGGAAGGAGGGCAGCGCTTATTTGGATGTGGATTTGTTGTTCGAGGCAGACTTAGGCAAAAAGTCTTAAGCTTTAGCGAGCGCCTCATAACAATCCGCATCAAGGCTAAGCTCGGGAACATCAGCCTGATTTGCGCCCACGCCCCGACAGAGGAGAAGCAAGGACGATTTCTATGATCCCCTAGAAACAACATACGATCAATGCCCCAGCTATGATATCAAGATCGTTCTAGGAGATCTCAACGCACAGCTGGACAAGGAAGAAATCTTTGCTAAAGTTATCGGAAAACATAGCCTGCACGACAACACATGCGGAAACGGACTCAGGCTGGTGGATTTCGCCTCGGGGCTCTGTAATGAGAACACGGTTCCCACACCTCAACATCCATAAAGGGACCTGGCGGTCACCCGATCAATCAACCGTCAACCAGATTGATCACATTGCAATCGACGTCAGACACTCCTCCAATATTCTCGATGTCCGAACTTTCCGAGGAGCCAATAATGACTCGGACCATTTCCTTGTTGTAGCCAAGGTAAGTATGAGGATATCGAGAGAAATACGGAGTCGAGACAGGACACCTCGTTTTGACGTTGGAAAGCTACAATCGCAATCGATCGTTAGGAACTTTGCCGACCGAGTCTCCCTGAAACTCTCCGAAAGTTCGACCCTGCCTACAACCACAATAGACCAGGAATGGAAACGTTGTCAAGAAGCCATCAAAGAAGCTGCCACTGATGTGCTGGGTCTTACGACACCACCAAAGAAGAACCCATGGTTTGACGACGAGTGCAGGCAGGCACATGCAGCCAAACAGGAGGCCTACAAGGCAATTCTGCATCGAACAACGAGAGCTGTTCGTGAGCTCTACGAGCAGAAGAGAAGGGAAGAGAACCGGCTTCTCAGAAGGAAAAAGAACGAGCACGAGAAGCGCGCGGTCGAAGAGATGGAGAGATGTTACGGCAGAAAGGAGGTCCGAAAGTTTTACCAAAAGGTAAAACAGTTATCCGGAGGGTATAGAAATCGGGCAGAAGCCTGCAGGGATGAAAATGGACAACTAGTAGTAGAATCGCAGTCGATGCTGAGAATTTGGAAAAATCACTTCTGCAGACTGTTAAACGGCGATGACGACACAAATTCCGCTGTCAGGCAGAATGTTCTATTTAATTTGGACGAGGATGACCAAGAATTCCGTCCCCGCGACTTAGGCGAGGTCAAGATAGCGATATCTAGACTAAAGTCGAACAAAGCTGCTGGAGCGGACGGACTGTCCGCGGAACTGTTTAAAGCAGCTGGAGATGATCTGGTTGGGAGCATGCACCAGCTCATCTGTAAGATATGGTCGGAGGAAAGCATGCCCGATGAGTGGAATCTCAGCGTCGTTTGTCCGGTCCAACTATCGAGGGATCAACTATCGAGGGATCAGTCTCCTTAACATAGCGTACAAGATCCTCTCTGCCGTCTTGTGTGAACGCCTGATACCATTCGTCAATAACCTGATAGGTCCTTATCAGTGCGGTTTCAGGCCGGGAAAGTCCACCATCGACCAAATTTACGGGATGCAGATCGACACCCACCACCTATTCGTCGATTTCAAGGCCGCATATGACAGCGTGCATAGAGACGAGCTATACAATGCCATGTCTAGTTTTGACATTCCAGCCAAACTCGTCAGATTGTGCAGGATGACGATGGAGAACTCTCGCTGCTCCATCAAGGTCGGTAACGAACTCACCGAGACCTTCAATGTCAAAAAAGGTTTTAGACAAGGCGACACGCTGTCATGTGATTTCTTCAACATCATACTTGAGAAGATTGTGCGAAACTCAAATGTCAACACCAGAGGCACGATCTTCCAAAAGTCCGTTCAACTGCTTGCCTACGCGGACGACATTGACGTGATTGGACGAACACAGCGAGCTGTCAATGAGGCTTTTGCTAGCATTGAAGCGGAAGCGGCTAAAATGGGTTTGGCAGTTAACCAGGGCAAAACAAAGTACATGCTGTCATCACGAAAGGACGCACAACATCGACGCCTCGGACAGAGCGTCATAATGGGCAGCAGAAACTTTGAGGTAGTCAAGGACTTCGTCTACCTTGGCTCTGCAGTAAACAGGGACAATAACACCAGTACCGAGATCAAGCGCAGAATTACTCTTGCCAATCGCTGTTTCTTTGGGCTCAAGAGGCAATTGAATAACAGAGCCATCTCCCGAAACACCAAGTTGACTTTATATAACACCCTAATCATCCCCGTCCTGCTCTATGGCGCAGAGACATGGACGCTATTGAAAGCGGATGAAGAAGCTCTTGGTCTTTTTGAGAGAAAAGTTCTGCGTGCGATCTTTGGTCCTGTTTGTATTGATGGCGTCTGGAGAAGGAGATTCAACCACGAACTGTACGGGCTGTACAGCGGCATGCACCTAGTTAAGCGTCTTCGGATCCAACGCTTAAGATGGCTAGGTCACGTAGAGCGGATTGACACCACAGCTCCGGCCCGAAGAGTCTTCGATTCCGAGCCTTTGGGACAACGCATAAGAGGGCGTCCTAGAACAAGATGGCGCACAAAAGTGGAGAAGGACCTCAACCAACTTGGTGTGCACAACTGGAGGCAGCTGGCGAAAGATCGTGCTGGCTGGAGAGGCTTGTTGGTTGAGGCCCAGGTCCACCCCGGACTGTAGCGCCAAACAAAGAAGAAGAAGAGGCGGCCAATTGACCGGTCCCGAACGTGAAATAAAATTTTCAGCGAACTCGCCTCACAATAAGTCCATTGTAGCGCGTGCTGTGTGGCATGTGACACCGTCTTGTTGAAACCACATGTCATGCAAGTTAAGCTTTTGCATTTTGGGCAAAACAAAGTTGGATATCATCTCACGGTAGCGCTCACCATTCAAAGTTACGTTACGATTCGCATCATCTTTGAAGAAGTACGGTCCAATGATGCCACCAGCCCATAAACAGCACCAAACTGTGACTTTTTCTGGATGCATGCTCTTGCAATGCTTCTGGCTGATATTCACTCCAAAATCGACAATTCTGCTTATTTACGTATCCATTGAGCCAAAAATGAGCTTCGTCGTTGAACACAATGAACTTTCTTATGAACTTTCTTAACAGAGCACGCATTTTGATAATAAAATTCAATAATTTGCAAGCGTTGTTCGTTTGTAAGACGATTCATGATTAAATTATAGACCAACCTGAAGATGTTTGAGAATGAAACAAAACACGAAACGTGCGTCAGCTGTTTAAACCAGTTTTGCCAAAAAGATAAAAGCTGAAAAATCACCCTTAGCTTACCATAGGTCCTTGTGCTACCACGCGGATCCTGTGATAGTGCCGTTAATTTGATCGCAATGACAAATGGCGACTGGACTAGATTTGAAAACCCCATAAAAGCGTTTTGACTTTTCTGCCATTGGGAATTCGAACTATATTGTGTGTTCAGTGTTCAACATTTCTTCGGGTACAAATTTGAAAAAATTGTCTTGCAGTTAAAACCTAACATAGGCCGGGGTACGTTATGGCATGAATGTATAACCTACCCCTGGAAGGTGGCATGGCTTACAGAAACAACAAAATTTACAAAGTAACCCAACTCACACAAAATTACGTTGGCTCACAATTAAATCCAAAACATAACAGCATGATGAAAGAACTGTATCTCTAGGAAAATGCAAAAAAAAAAAATTACTAAAATGGCTTTCGTTCCTAAATGCTAAAAAACCAAGCTGAAGTAGTAATTTCTATTTTCTCAAAGACAAGAAGACAAAGAGCCATTGGGTTTTTGTATTATATTTAGAATTGGTACTAGCATTAACTACAAAAAGCCGATTTAGCATATCATTTCACAGTTTCGAAAAATATTAATTTTTTTCTTTTATTAATTTTTTCCAACAACTTGAGTTTGAATGCGAATTATTAAAGAAATATTCACAAATTTCTAGCTACTTGTTACAGTACGATAACTCCTAAATGGGGCGAGATGGATTCCCCTTCAACCCCTCTACCAAATACAAATTGAAACAAAGATCCCGAACGGTAAAAACAAACATCTTTCTCTTTTACGTGTTTCTTAATTCTTAGAGTATTTTCACTTTTGGGTGTTACTTCTTACCCCTGTTGCAACTAGGCCTACTTTTCTTCTTCTTCTTTTTCTGGCGCTACTGTCCCGGGTGGACCTGGACCTCAATCAACAAGCCTCTCCAACTAGCCAACGATCTCTGGCTAGCTGCCTCCAGTGTCCTACGGCTTGTTGGTTGAGGTCCTTCTTTACCTGGTTGAGCCACCTTAGAGGTGGGCGTCCTCTGCTGTATTTTCCTACAGGTAGGGAGTCTGAGACTCTTCCGGCCGGAGCTGACTTGTTCATGCACTCTACATGGCCCTGTCACCTTCGGCGAGGCTCATGTCTTTCCAAGATCGTCAACGCAAACAGTACCAAAGATCGCACGCAGAACTTTTATCTTAAATAAGTAAGGACTTCTTCAACCACTTTTGAGAACGTCCAAGCCTACGCGTCATACAGCAGGACTGGGATTATCAAGGTCTTATATAAAATGAGCTTGGTGATTCGAGAGATGACTCTATTACTCAATGGCCTCTTGAGCCAATAGAAACAGCGGTTGGCAAGAGTTAAATTACGTTTTATCTCGGTACTGCTGTTGTATTCCGGAGCCGAGGTAGACGAAATCCTTGAGAGCGTCGAAGTTAAAGCTGCCGATTTTGACGCCCTCATTCACCACTTGACCCTTTTTAAACGCTTCCGCCTCAACACCTGCCTTACTGACGGCTCGCTGTGTTCTGTATGCTCACAGTAGGACGGACTTCTGGAAGATTGTGCCTCTTGTGTTGGCGTGTGAGTCTTGCACTATATTTCCCAGAGTGATGTTAATGAAGCCACATGATAGCGCGGCGGCTTGTGTAAAACCTTTTTATAGAAGGTCTCGGGGAGTTCCTTGCCCTTGATGCTGCAGCGAGAATTCTCCACCGTCATACTGCACAATATGCGGAGTTTGGCAGGAATGTCAAAATTCGACATGGCGTTCCTCTGGCCTGAATTCACGTCGATCAGCTTCCAGATTGTGTGGAACATTCCTGACCTGACGTCGGTAGTAGTGGTTGCTTTGTTTTGATGGAACGATGAGGACCCACATTGCCGCTTAACAGTCTGCAGAAATGATATTTTCAGAATCTCAATATCGACTGCGACTCTACCACATGTTCTCCATTTTCGTCCCGACTGGCTCTCGCTGTTCGGTTATGAGACGAAACAAATCGAAACGCCTCTCTCTGTTGCAATCACCGTAGCAGATGTCGCAGTTTCTCATCCTCTTTTTGCCCGGCCCATTCCACCGCATTTCCAGTCCAGTGCCTCGACGTTCTTCCGATGCAGGTGCTCTGTTAAGGGACTAACATTCCTTGTGAACTGGCTCTTCCGTCCCCATTTCTATTCCAAGGCCCCGAACCGTTCGTGGGGAACCTTCTGGACCTGAGCTCCGTATATGTAGGTAGTACCTGCTGACTGGAGCCTTAGCCGGACAGTTTCCCAGCTCCTCTTTATTCTTCCCGCCGCCATCCCTCCGTCTCACGGGGTTGGGTTGGATAGTGCGTCAAGTTCAACGTCAAAAGATTATAAATTCCCGGTTCAAACAACTTTCATATTTCATGGCAGCCCTGGCAGGTTCTTAGAGGTTATAATTATCACGAAAGACGTTCTCCAACCTCACGGCTTGGAGCCGCAACGCATAACCGCAAGTCGCTCCACTCGCAAAAAGAAAAACTGAGCAACATGAGATTTAGTTACAGAACCTAGGACCTAGGATCGAAAACATACATGGCTTAGTAAATGAAATATCAATTGGGTTTATCACATGCGGCCAATCGGTTTCTATTCGCCATTCTCATCCTAAATGCTATCCCTTGTTGGTCGTCATAATCACTGTCTGCGTAGGGATTTTCAAAAAGCCAGTGGGAAACTTTTCCAATTGAAAGTTTCCTGCTTAATTGGCGGAAAGTTAACAGAGTTAAGTTCATCAACAAGAGACGAACGACGACTATCTTCAACTCCATCTCAGATTTATATTATGCCCATGTCGTGTCGTAAATTTCCCACAAAACTTCATCATTGTCCCTCCAGGCATACATTTTCGTGTCCAACAACTTCCATTCGGTCCATTAGATTCATCCCTCGTTGTTTTTCCAGTCAACCGAACGAGAAGAACCCCATTCTCATCAGGACCCATGCCGACAGAAAACAATTAGCTTCAGCCGTCAATTGCAGACGGTACAACCCACCCGGCAAATGAAGATAACCACTTGAAAAGTTGTGAAGAACGTTTAAGACGACAACGTGTCGTATGCCTGTTATTTTCCATCACCCATCCTCTGTGCCGACTATGTGAGAGACTTAAAAATGCGACCACAGGCTAATCAAGGAAACGCCATTACGCTCGACTGCACTTAGCTCCCATTCAACGCACCGCTGAAGAAGTGTTTCGAGAAGTTACAAGTGTTGCACTCAAAGCTGTTTCCCTGGGCACTAGCGCCCAGGGGGTGCGGCTGAGTACCATTTGCACCATCATGTATGAAAACGAAGCCGCACAACACTTGTTGTTATCCTTAAGTGTCCTATTGAGAAGTGTCGCCACTGCTGTGTGCCGCTCGAAGTCGTTACGTTCGTTATTGCAGCGAAAAGCACACTTCATGAAAATAAATTTCTCCATATCTCATTTCAGGAGTAGTCACCACCCCCGTATCCGCTCCGGTGCTCTGACTGAAGTGTTCATGTGTCGTGCAACACTCACCACGTAGGCATGACAATGTAACAGATGTCGGAAAGTGGGCACGTATTGCCCAATAAACAAGGTTGTACACATCGGATTGAGGGTTATACCAAGAGTAGTAATATGTATTCGGAGGCTTTGTTTCGAGTGGAATTATGTGCTAATCGATTTAATGTGGCCCCAACACTATAGCACGATGAGACTAACGCTGTTTTATTACCTAATAATGGTGCTCAGTTACACAGGGCTGGAGGGTTTCTGAGCATGTCGGCTTTCGGAATCAAATTCGATAATTTTGAAAGCAACCGAACACACAAATACGCCTGCTGGTGTCCAGTAAATAACGAATTCATTCGAAACCAAAGGATACATTCGTTAGAACTGGATTCGATTTAAAGGACAGGTGTGAAGTGGGGGTATGGAAAAATCAAATTGACATCTAGACTAAGCAACAATCTTTTTATTTTGATTTTAGAGTATTTTTCAGGCAATAGTCAGCGGTATATAAATTGTGTTGATACTTTATTTTGTCTCCGTGACGTACCATCATGCCGACACAAATTGTCAATCTTTTCATGCCACTTTATTGCCCCTACCAGGAGGTGGGAAGATAGGTATGACATAGCGAAACATTTAGAATGTGGTGTCTAGGTTCGTATGCCTGCCGATAAGTGAAACCATTTTCACGGTCTTACCTCTTACTACAATGCTGACAAAAAATAAGTCACAAAATCATTTTACCTTTGGTGTTGCGAGAGGGCATAAAACTATAGGTCCCATCACACAAGACGAGTGGTTGGTTTAGAAGCTTAGCCCGGGTCCACCTCAGACTCAGACTGGAGCGCTGCCAATACTATTGCATGCACATATATAAACATCTCTTTACGGACACCCCTCTCTAAGGAGGACACCTCTCCTTACGGCCAATCAGTCAGGGTTCCGACATGATTATAGGGCTATTCGTGTAATTTAACCCCTTTTCTTCTTTTTGAATTTTACTTGTCAATTTCCATAAACAACTAATATAACCCCCTAGCATGGAAACCTGTAAATAACGGACAGACATGTTTATTGCTATAGTGTATTATGTATTGCATATTTTATTTCGAATTGCAATATGTCTCAGGCTAATTTGGTTTGCTTGCCGCTAAAATTTTCTGGGATATGAAGCTGCTGGGCTTGAAAGTGCAGCTCCCTTATTGACATCAAATCCGGAAAGGTACATTGTCGGAGGACTCTTTCCTTTTTCTCATTAAAGGGGCAAAAACAGCGTTGATGATTCAGTTTAGGTCTTCCTACATCAAACTTTGCATGGATCTAGCATGCACGTCCAAAACCACCCGTGTTGTATTATCTTTCTCTCATAGGGTTTGGAAGTGGATCTAAGTGTTTCGCTATGTCATACCTACCTTTCCACCTCCTGGTAGGGACAATAAAGTGGCACGACATGCTTCACAATTTGTTTGTTTCTCTGGAATGGCGCCCAACGTCAGCATACATTGAATTGTGGTTTAGCATCAGCTTTAATTGTCGTACTTTTACTAGTATATGAAAATATTTATTTTTAGAATAGCCTCTCTACAATTCTGAAATGATTTTCGAAAAAGATTTACTGCACGTAAACATTATTTACAACATTTCTCTCAGCCCACACCACCTCGACGAAATACTGTAACCATTTGAAGCGTGTTTAGGTAAACTAAAAATAAGATCGGCAGTTGGCTTATTCGACACCCTTTTGTGTTTTATTGAATCAACATTTTGGAAATGATTGCTTACTTTATTCTTTCAATTTCTGGTAATACCACTGCTAAAGGGATATCACTTTGCAAAGCATTAGTAAATATATTGAATCTGATTACAGCCGACAGCAACTGATGTCAGCAACAACTCTTAACACAATTCGTAAGTCAGTTTTGGGAAAGATGAAAGGACACCTAGTTAGGTAAGAGTGGCTAACGATAGCCACACTTAGGCCAAAAATAGGCCCCTTGTGTTGCCACAAGATCTAAAAGATCCTAATCCGCGAACCATTTTGAGCTCTTAATAAAGCGATGGAGTTGACTGATGCTAATATTGCTTATATCTGTCAAGTCGTAGAAGTATGGGGCGTCCAAGTGACTGAGTCTGCGAGATGAGAGGGCATTGCAATTGCGAAGACGGTGTGAAATAGTTTCTTTTTTCTCTTCATCCCTACAACTTCTGCAGAAGTCGTTATAGGGGATACCCAGTCTTGAGGCGTGAATTTCAATGACACAGTGCACGGTTATAACGACGATGAGATTTCTGATATTCAGTCTGCTCATTCTGATCAGGTCGAGTGAGCGATTGGAATCGATGGCAGGCCATAATTGCTTTGTTATGAGATAACCAGTGCCGGAAGTCCATTTAAGTTTAGTGAGAGTAAGCGTTTCAAGTTTTCGTCGATGTTTTGTAGTAGCGATAGCCATGACGGCAGTTTCCCGTCCGGAAAGAGTGTTGGGGTGGTGCCCATTCTAGCCAGTTCGTCGGCTTTTGGGATATTACATAAGTTAGATGCCGAAATACTTGGCCATCTCTTTAAGAGATAGACGGCAATTAAGGGACGTATTGGAGTTAAAAGTGACTACACTCAGAGATTTGATCGCTGCCTGGCAGTCTGAACAGATGACAATATCTGTATCAGATATTACATTGTTTTTTAGCCATGAGCTTTCTTGATCGCTATAGACTCTGCCTGAAACACGCTACAGTGAGAGGGTGGTCGAATTCACAGTTCTAAATTCAGGTCCTTAGAGTAGACTCCCACACACACATCTGCGCCCATCTTGGATCCATCTGTGAAAATTCGCAGAGGACCGTTCAGCGTCTGGTGTTCAAACGTCCTGTACGATTCTGGTTGAGAAGTTTTTCTCGAATATGAGCTTATGTTTCGTGAGGTCGGTGTTTCCTGATAGCGATCCAATTTTATTAAGGATGGCACAGTGTCCAGAGCTGAGCTCCTTCCACATACGCAGTGATTTCAATCTAATCGACCTGCCTGCCGAAGAGATCTATTGGCGGGAGGTTAACAAGTGTATTTAAAGGTTGAGAGGGGGTAGTTCGCATCGCTCCGATAATGCAAATGCATGGCACCCGCTGCACCCCTTCAAGCTGTTTTCAGTAGGTGCCTTTATCTAACGCAGTCCACCAGACCGCAACGCCGTACAGTAGTATAGGCCTGACTACCGATACGAATAACCAGTGAACCACTCGCAGCTGTAGAACCCCTTTGCACCCGATAGCTCTTCACAGCATTATACAGCCGTACAGGCTTTTTTGACGGGTTCCTGGATGTTGGTTCGCGTCTAAATGAGGCCCAGGAAAGCACACGTGGACGTTGTCGAATTAATTTCAATTTACACGCTACCGTCCTTACTGGTAGTGATGATTTGAGTCGATTGGGATTTATCCTATACATGCATGTTTTATTATTTATATTGTATTTTCCACGTGTATCATGCATGTCCTAATCCGGAACGTAAAGAAAGTCGATATCAAGCTTTATCAGTCGTTAAGGAGCTACAAACATCCAACTTTTACAATACTTGCATGAGACATGTGTTCGTATGTCCACTTACTGCATTTAAATTCAAAAGTTTTTTCCGTTATCCAAAAGATTTCACCCCTTCTGACTGTCACCCATTTAAAAAAATCCTCGAATACAAAAGACTAAAGCGAACGAATTCGGCAAATATAATCCTTAAAGTGAAACGAAAGATAAGCCAAAAAGTGCTGCGAGGAAAAGAGACCAAACAGATACGCGAGAAGTCATCTGTATCATTTTCAACCCTTTCGGCGGCTTATCCTTCGGCATTGCCCAGCCAACGAAGGCGCCCCTCGGTGTGCATGGCAAAACTCAGAAAATGTATAACCTCTGATAAAAAACTTTGAATTAAATTAGGGGCCTTCTCCGCATCCATTTTGGATACGCTACAGTTCTTTAGTTTGTATATCATGGTCCTTTGCCGAAGTTATGTGCTCCTAGTGTAGAAGATGAGTGAAGATTTTTTTGTTCGCAGATAAATTTTGGCTTCCGTTTCTCCTTTTTTTTGTTCTGGCTGAAAGGGATAACGGATTCTTAAAGACTTTTTCGAAAATGTGCAAATGTTTCTGTGCAGTGTTAATCGATGGAACTTGGAGATTCGTAGGGTGAAAAAGTATCAATTATGAAATCCCGTTATATGCATGATAGTTGCCTTTGTCCTCACATACCAGAAGTAAATTGATTCCGATACTATTACCCACTGCCTTCGAATACGGGCGGCCAAAGCCCGCTGGCCTGGCAAGAGCATCCTATAACTTCGAGGATGTACATTACCGTGTATATCATGACTTTGCTTTGCTTTGCCATTCTCATACCACAGAACAGAAGACTTCGTAAGCAGCACCTTAGGTAGGTGCCTACAATTGAGTGCAGAACTGTCCAAATCCCCTTGGGACCATATCGCCCTGATTTCGCTAGCGACCTGGGAGGCATCAGGCTTAAGCGTATCCAGACCTGCTAAAGAAAAAATCCGACTATATCATCGAGGCGCGGGCTTTCGGAAATGTGTAAGCTTTAATTAAAAATAAAATCCAATAAAATTGCAATCTGCATTAACCGTCGATGATGCAGTTTTAATGTCCCCCCAGTAATCCGCACTCATCCGCCAGCCTCTCCTACATTCCGGTTTAAAAATAATGACAAGTCGTTTCGAAGAGCCTTACTCGATCATTAAATTCACTTTCCGTTCCAATACCTTCGAGTTTCATAGGTCATTGCGTCAGGCGATGTGTGGTTGTAAATCCTACTCCATCCACTGCTAGCGTTATACGTCAGCAAAACTCCTTGGTGTGCAAGAAGGGTCATTAAATTGATACCATTGGCAACATCAATCCGTTTCATTAAGCCACCTCAGCGGAAAGTAAAAGAAACGAGTGCCGGGGTCCTTGCCCCCAAAGTACATCGTTCTCTAAGCTGTTCGCTGCGGTAGTCTCCAAATTGATGGTACAACGTTTTTTGTGTTGAATTTAATGCGATATCCTTTGATTATTGGTATGGCGAAATCGACGGTCGACCCTATGATATACACACACCGCAAACTTACACCCAGATGCGGAAGCGTCAATTTTGTGGAAATAATTTCCACGAGCTTGCGGTTGTGGTCGTGCGCCTTGATTAAGGCTACAGTTCGCGAAGGGCGCCCTTTGGAGGGGATTAATTTCACTCCGCCTTAAGCGATTGCTTCGTTGCCCGACCGCGGGTTGGGGCATTGAGCGCTTCTTTCTATACCCGGTGAAGTGTGTTATTGGGCCTGCTGGTGGTGGCCGTGACTATGTGGAAGACGACTGCGCTTTGCCGTGCTGGTGTTGTAATCTGTTGATGTGCGGTTTTGTTCTAATTGGATTTGTGCCGTTTCAAGTTTGGCGGTTTTCGTTCCGGCTAAAAATGCAAGAACGATTTTCAGGTTAGTTCAAGGCATTGCCTCTACCGAAGGCAAATTATTGGTGCGTCAGACCGGTGCTTGACGGAAAGAAACTCGGAGGCATTTGTCTGATGTCATTTGATGGATACCTGTCCGAAGCGCTGCACCACCGCCAACTCAATTTGTGCAAACATGACTGAAGGGGGACGGTGGGCGCACTACACTTTTACACGACATGAGATGAGGCTAGCCCAGTTGTGTACGTCAGGTTATCGAATCAACATCCTCTTCCGGGTTTGCAAGTATCCATCTCTCCTGGTTACGTTGGGTTTTTTCTCGCTGCATTCCATATGTCTCCGGACGACGGAATCAGTCAGTCACTAACTGCTCCATCATCGCATCGAATTGTGCTTCTCCAAGCAATGAGCACTGAATGCAGATGAACTCTTTTCTGGTTGCACACCGTCAGGGTGCAGCAGTCGACTTTCGTTTTACATTTTCCATGTCGGGCTTTCGAAATATCCTATTTTACCGGGAATCGGTGACGATGGCGACAGGTCTAACCATTCCATTCCATTCTAGCGGCAAATGTTAATAGCAGCTCCGGTGTGCTACTGACTTTTTTTTGCTTCTCTCGTCTGCCCTCCGATGATTCTCCTCGTGCACCATTGGTAACCTCCGGGTAAGTTCCTCCCACAAGTTTTATTCTGAGAACAACAATTGCAATGATAACTGACACAGTTGGTGAGGGAAAATGATTTAAAAAGGATCTGCACGTGATGTTGAAGCATCTTGCGAATATTGATCAATTTCGGAAGTGGGAAGCTCTCCGTAGTCGCTTCGTAGTTGGAATGATGAGAGTGAGGGCAGCAAGTGTTATCGACCCTTTTGAATTTCAATGATTCGATAAGTAAAGTGGTGATGTGGGAGTTTAAGGAAAAGCGCATCACTGTGACTTGGTGTGGATATTCTGTGTGGTATTTGAATGTTATCTTGTATCGCAGTCTGTCAGTGCGGGGTTTGAAGAGGTAAGTCAGAAATCAGTGTATTCACATGCGGCGTGTGTAGGGAAGGATATACTCTGACAGAAGCACCGTTTGTGATTGACTCGGACTTTGAAATGTCTCTGTCAGTTTTTTTTTCTACATCGAGCAGTTTCTAGAAAAATGTTTGGCAGGATGGAAGTTATGGACCATCATTCTGTCAGATTTTTTGAATTTTAATACGACCCATTTGATGTACCATTCAGTTAGATTCCCTACAAACAACGTTCGCATCATAACAAAACAACGTTAAGGACACTCGCCGACTGGCGAGCAATGAATTCTTTTTATGAACACTGGCGATCCACACTCAAGAAGTGGAAAATTCCAAAGAATTACATAAAATTGTACATCAAATCAGCACACATTACCCATAGAATATTCAATTTGAGGACGAGCCAAATCACCGCTACGAAACAGCCCTCCCGGACGATGGCTCCTTAAACATATTTTCCGTTCATAAAATCCAGCTTATTAAGATTAAGTGCTTCCAGCTTTTTTTATATCGTTTAATATTCACAAATATGGAGATTAAGGTAATTCTGGTCAGACAACGATTAACTTGCATGGGGGATCGGTAAGAATTGGTGATGGTGTCCTCCTCGTGCAGATTTATAACGCAATTTATCTCGACAACGTTATGACAAGCTGTAAAATCTCTTTAAAGTGAAATTGTGGGCGGCGATAAACGTATGGCAGGACCACCTCCATAAAAGTCAATCAAGCTCCGTCCTGACTCCGAAGCCTGGGTGGAACATTAGACGTCGAGATAACTCTCTATCATGGACGACGCAGTGATTCATCAAATTAGACATGCTGATGTCCAGGGGGACGTCCGAGCACCTGATTTAACCAGTGTATGTATATCTACTGTCTGCACAGGACTTGTTCGTCCTGAATTAATTTATTTAATTAAAACTGTACGTAGTCATGCAGTTGCGACGTGTCCAACGACGAGATATCTGTCTCTATCTCGCTCGCTCTCACTACCTTGGGCAAGCAGTGATGAATTGCCCTTGCGGTTGGACATATCATCTAGAAACTTTCCTGAAAGTCCACTGTCGGACGTTGTGATAGAAATTCTTGTGTGACCAGTAGTTGAGTGTGAAGTTGGATTATTTCTGTCATGATGGATAACTAACGTGGCTATGTTTGGAAGGGACTCTGCCTAAAGGCTGATGTGTCGTCTGGCTGCGAATTTGACACTCAATCTGGCAGCGGTACTGCGGCGTAGGAACTTATGTGTGTAGGCAAATGGCACATTGATCATTACATTAGGTGAATGTTCACAAAGCTCGTTTAATTTCTGTTTTATTTCTTAACTGAGTTTCGGTTCTTGGTCAGTTGTGCGTATCAACTTGTACTTACAAATTCCAAACACGTTTTCAACGCTCTTAGACCCGTCTATGAAAGCTATACAATGTTGTCAGCGACTGTTTCATTATGATTATTTCTTTTGAGCTTATGTGCATTTTTAATTTATGTACAGGCGGCGATATTTGCTTACACAATTAATGACACTGATTTAAACAGTTTTGACACAAGGTACAAGGGTATGGAAGAAACTTAAAAAGGACATAGATTCCAGCTAAGAAATCTCCATGCCAACTCCCAATATCGTCAGTAAACAATGTGCTTCACTTACTGTTCGTAAGAGGAGTTGACTCAAGATTAGGTAGGTAGGGTAGGGACGGGGGGCTGCTAGTGAATTCATCAGAACACTTAGACCATGTTAGTCCATTGTGATACCCACAGTCAGACTACTACCACCGATCGACTACTCCAGTCATAATGCAGTGAATTGGACCCACCTCTAGGGCCGGCACTTAAACTGATTGCCATAGGTCTCGAACGGTGCTACATCAAATGGATCAAATCATATTTGGAAAACAGATAATATGAAGTTGCGTTCATGTAGTTTGTGTCCAAACGCATCATAGCCACATCGGGTGTACCACAAGGTAGCAACCTCGGTCCATTCACTATCGAACTTATTACCAACGCTGTAGACCATATCATTATCGATTCTCATATCTCTGTCTACTCCGATGACAAGGAAATCTACTAATTCATCTTCTCTTCCTCCGACCCCTACTCTCTGCAAAACGACCTAAATAGTACTTACTGGCGCTACAGTTCGGGATGAACCTGGTGCTCCACTAAAAAGCCTCTCCAGCTAGCACTGTACTTAGCTAGTTGCCTCTACTTAGGACTCTACTACTAAGTCCTCCTTCAGAGCTCGTCAACGCATAAGGGAACGTATATTTTCCGAAAAACGTTTCTCTAGAATCGACCGAGGAGTAGGTCTGGTCAAGGTTTTATATAGGATCTTCTTAGTTGTTTTGGATAGGGTCTTAATACTGAATTGTTTTCTCAGGCCAAAGTAACAACGATTGGCAAGAGTTATTCTTCGATTTATCTCTGCCGAGGTGCTGTTGTAAGGGTTTATATCAGAGCCTGTCTACCTGGTAGCTCAAAGTTAAAGCTGTCCATTGTGACGATCTGTCCAATTCGTCGATGTGATGCATCCCTTTCCGTTCACCTTGTATTAAAGTATTCGCGATCTTGCTTGGATTGATATAACCAATTTACCTCCTGACCCTGACCGAGTCCCTTGTAAGACAATGCCGGTCTGCTCTTCCTCCACCAAATAATTACCGGTAATGCAGACTGCTCCGCGCCTTTCCATTTAGTGTATATTAACGCCAATCTCGACAATCCTAGGGCCTAAGCCCCCTTCCGTATTATACCACATCGTACTAAATATTTATGCTATGCTAACTTTATGGAATACTCTTGCGACTTCCGTCTTAGTGAAACCTCTCCTCGATATTACCTTTTGTTCCATTCTTCCTTAAATCTATGTTTAACATTAGTTTTTAAATTTCGATTTTTCAATATAAATTAATGTAAATAAAATGTTCGTCACTTGTAGCTCAATAAATTAGAAATAATTTATAAAAATTAATAAATTCACTTGTAGCCCACTATAACAATAACTAGCTATAATTCGTGTTGAGTGTGCCTGCAGTTAAACGCCGATTTAAAGCGGCGGATCTTGAGAATCACTTTCTAGACAGTTATAACATGGGAAGTGACACGAAGTTGTTCGTGTCAGAAAGTGGGTGTAGTAATCGATGCTCCTATCCAATATGCCACTTCAGCTACATTTTCTTAACTTTACTTATGTACTCAATTTATTTTTTCCATTTTATTTTATCTGCGTCAGACAAAAGCATTTCCGCATAGTACCCCTAACGCGTCTCCCAAATCCCAGACTCCTACTGAGATATCATAATTTGAGCTTCTTATTGGTCAAATTTCAACAGAGGAATCACTGGAATTATGTCCCACGCTGTAAACTTTTCCAGTTCGCACACACAACTATCAAGTTCCGTAATAATTTTAGTGAACCTCTATCAGCAGCTAGGACATTGCCAGGAACCCTTTTAGGCCACCCCCTTAATCCTCTTTGCTGTTCTATCAATTGACTTTCTCGCACGCGAAAGTTTCAAAAGTCCGTCTCATTTAAAATTAAATCTTTGAAAATTATTTCTACAAGATGACATTCGCGAGAGATTTCTTTCGTCAGTTTGTAGAGCAAAATAAAAACAAAAATACACAACCGACACCTCTGGGGCATTGTCGCCGGACTCGGAAGACTCCCAACAAAATACATACAAAAGTAATTTCTTTAACAAGAAACAATGGTGGGTGAAAGATGAACAGACGAACAGACAAGCAGACTAGCAGATGAAGAGATGAAAAGGGGAAGATCGCAGCGTGGGGGAAAAACCATAAGCGAGCATTACTTGAGGAGCTGACACGGCTAAAGGATTAATCCCCGCCTTCATTTGAGTGATTCTTCCGCCTGCCCCCTCTTCGCGCCGCAGTTCGCTTTGTCCCTCTAATAAAACTTTGCACTTTCATTGTTTACGAAGACCGATGGGGGTCTGGTGGCATATTTTACGTTTCTGTAAGTCACCCCACATACCCACCGAAACCTCCTTTTTGGTTGACTTCTTGATTCATTCTATCGCCGACTTAAGGAACGACCGAGTTTTTGCACAGAAGAAAGAACCATCGAATTGGCGGTGTGATTTTCTTAGTATCCCCGTCCTCCACAGACAGGACTCAATGATATCCGTTTTTTGCGTTCGCGTTCGCTGCTGGCGTAATAAATGTTCTTCTTGCGCTGCTGGCTTTTTACAAGTTCGTGTTTGACACTTTCATTTGTTGCTCTAGGGAAAAGGGAGGAAATGGAATTTTCATGTCACACTGGATGCGATTAGATTCAGGGGGTCGATCGGATTGTTTTTTTTTTTTTTTGTTTATGCAAATGCTGTAAAGAGAAACTGGCGGGCACCATGCCATTAGGGAAGAATTGAAAACCTCTCCGACTGACTGGACGGGTGGTCATAAATTGATTTAAGAATGTTTTGTTCCCTAAAAAATAATACACGTAAACGTGTTTTCTTTTGTCTGAATATACTTTGAGACTGTTGACTGGACGCTAAAAGGGATTTGATTGTCTTGAACTGAGTGAAACAAAGACGTGCTGCGTGCAACCGAACTGTGGACGTCTCTCTCTCTCTCTCTCTCTCTCTCAAATTCGAAACAGGGTGGGTACGGTTTTCTCTCTAATGCGGCTTCAGAAAATTTCGCTCCACAATAGGCGCGATAGAAGAAATACTAAGAGCCACTGAAACCGCCCAGCGGGGAAAGCATTTCAGCAGGAAAATTGTGCTTCTGGCAACACTAGACGTCCGTAACGCATTGAACTCTGTTAAGTGGACAGATATACTGGTCACTCTGGAAAGAAGGTTCCAAATCTCGGAGTATCTTTTGCAGGTGGTGAAAGACTACCCAGAGACCGCGAACTTATCTTATCACATAACAGAAGGATGGAGAAGGAAAGATATCACAGCAGGAGCAGCCCAAGCTGCCTTCCTCGGACTAGACCTCTGGAACATCTCATACGATGATATGTTTTGCATGGAGATGCCTGGGGATTCATTCCTAGTTGGATATTTCCAACATTCCTAGATAATACCTGGGAATAATTCTTGACACAAAACTGAGTTTCTGGGAACAAAGACGGTCGGCCGCAGAACGCGCATCCAAAGTGACAGCATCCCTTTCCAGATTGATGGCAAATATAGGTGGATCATCCGCAAGCAAACTCAAGCCAAACTCCTAATGACGACAACACACGCGATGCTACTACACGGAAGCGAGCTTTGTGCTGACGCACTGAAAATAGAAAAGTACCGGAAGCCGATGGGATCGGTACAGAGACGCGATGTTTAACGGATTGTCAGCGCGTACGGCACGGCCTCGGAGCCAGCTGTTTTGGTAGTTGCAGGCGTGACACCAACCTCGATGTAATGCGTAAGTAGCCCCGAAGGGAGAGATCATCGACACTTTTGGAGTTTTATCCGGTATGCCGACGGTGTGGCCGGCACAGTGAGGTACGAATACCCCCTACAAAAATTATTATTTTTATTTATTTCATATGTCAATTCAAGACCAGCTCCCACAGAATTCATAATAATGGGGTCTAGTAGGAAGTTTTTGTCTCTAGTTGGGCTTAAGTAGCCGACCATCGTGAAACAGTGCGGATTCAGTGCCGCGGAACACAAAACGAGGAGCCTGCAATCAGAGACCAAGCCAGTGAGTGGAGTGGAAGTTGTAAGATGTTTTGAAGATTATGAAAGCTTTGTTACGCAATGCGTTGCCGGTTGCTTATGGGTTAATTTTCACCAATTTCCACAGTTTTCTCACTTTTAATTCGTTAATGCTCTTTCCTGGGATTATTGGACCATCAAAATATTATATACTAGCGCACTACACTCATGATTGACTCCTTTAACTAACCTTGTCAAATAAAAGCCACACCAAAAAGCGCAACGCAAAATGACTTCGGCATCACTCCCATCAAGGATGACCGCCATTATTTGCTCTTTAAAATCACTAGAAGTTCACAAAACCATTTCAAAAACTAAATGTTTTCATAGTGCCGTCGCAAATGAACTGGAAAATCCGTGTCCACAACTAGCCAAACAGGAACGTGTCAGCCTTATCTAAATTTGCACAAAGTGCACATACACCCGCACACTGCTTAAACGCGCGTGCAGTACCAGCACAACGTTGCCTGAACCGTAACCCAGAATTTCCCAAAAAAACTGTTCTCCAATGCAAATGCGACACTAATAGATGCGCATACAGTCGTTAGCCCAGCGAGGGGTTATGTGCACATGTAAACGCTGTGCGACCAAATTTTCCAAGGCAATTTGCCGCTAAATCCACCTCAGATTCTCCAATCTATGGAAACAGGTCCGTCCCGCTGACTGCCTCCACACACTTCACACACTAGACACAGCCCACCCCATTGGGTTTTCAATTTTCTGCTCCTATTACCACACAAACTCAAACACACGTACATTCAGGCCCGCTCACAGCCAGGATTCGATTCAAATTTGATTTTCCACTGCACTAATCCCAAAAGAGGTAAACAACTCTTCAGCAGGGAGGCGAGGCTTTTACTGCATGGGAGATTAAAATCAGCTCGCCTCTGGCTCCTCGTTGAGTGCGTCTATACATCCGTCTTTTGCATCATGGGCTCACCGGATGTGGAATTCTTTGCTGAGTCCGCTTAAATTTCATACCATTGTTGATGGATCATTTTTTCTGTACCAATTAGGGTTATTCGACCAGGAACGAGAACATTTTATTAGAGTCAGTCTGAGACGACGACTGAATCGGATCTCAAAAATTACGAATTTCTCAGCCATCAATCTTTCATATGTGCCAACAGCGAACATAAGTTGGCCTGCTGAAGAGCTATGCATTTAATTTTAATAAAATGAAATTCAAAACAAACTTGCTACGACGTTGAAGCGGAAACATGGAAGAGGCATTCAGGCGACAGGGGGGCCAACATAACTAAACTAAAACTAAGGTCGGCTGAAACCAGCAATTGTCTGGTGTAACTTTCCTCTTGGATAGAAGGTTTTTGAAGCTTCTGTATTTTTGCGGGACACAACACAAGATGTTGCTACGACACGGAACACGAGATCCTATTATGAAAGCGTCCATTTGCTTCCCTTCCCTGAAAACCCAACGGCACATATGCGATCTGGTTTCCTTTCACAACCTCTTGGATATTATTAACAAATCATACAGCAGAAATAAGACCTTCCCATTGTTATAAACTGGTTTTGTTGTAAGGAAGATATATCTTTAATTCCTCTCATACTTGTGAGTGTGTATAGATAAGCTTTAGATATCAGGAAACGAAACAAACTTTTTTAATGATGGTGCATTAATTCTCGTAGTGTGTAGTGTTGCTTTTTTTCTATTCTCTATTGCAGGCAGAAAGCAATTTGGTATAAAGTTGATTTTAAGAAAAACATCCGACAAAAGCTGCTTAACAAGTTAATTGGTTTCAAAGATTACTTGCATGAGCAAATAGCTCGTACACTTAGGTCTCTATATATACCGCAATTCCTTCAGTTTGAGTAAATAGGTTTTTTAAGACATGCGGTGCTTTCCAGCCATTTGAACGAGCCAACCTTTAGAAGATTGTAAGCTGTAGTGAGAAGTGTAGATGGTGGATCTCCTTTTTGGTTAGTAAAAAGAAGTTGTGTCACGCCAAGCGAGTTCATCGGCTTTGCAATCAGCCGATCGCAGTCACCCGCATAAGGTACACATTGTCAACTCGTTAAGCGATAGCAATGTTGATATGCTTGGAATAGTCACTTGCATCCACTCCCTAAGCGTCTTCGCTCGTTTTGTACATGGTTCACAGCCAGTACAGGGAAGGATGTAAAGTGCAGCTGGTGGATTATTGCTTAACGTAATTACAAAAGGTCTACATGCCAACAAGAGGCAAAAACACTCGCCGGAGAGCCGAAAAGTGAATTCCCCGATTGTTTGGCTCGATAAATGAACTGTATCCACGCAAATAATTGTAGTTAATTTGTCAAAAACATCATTCTCAAGATAAAGCCAACTCGTGTTACACAGTCGATTAAACTTTAAATGATATATACCACTACGACAGAACAGATGAATGAGCATATCTTTCAGTTAACGCGAAACTACATCGCAACCGGAGTAATCCATCCGCTTGTAAGATTATTCATAACTCGGAATCAAAATTTGGTTTTGTTTCGTTTCATTTGGTGTGTGTTGCACCATAAGAATGAATTATCAACGACGCAGGTTCGATACAGTTTTGTTGTATTCGGTGTTTGTTGCTCATATACAATGGCATGTATTTTCCACAACCACCAACATTGTTTGTTTCATGAATCAAAAAAAACAAAAAACCGTTGTGTTCAACCTAAAGCAAAGACATGGAAATAGATGAACAACCCCGGAACCTTAAATCGGTGTAATTCAACAAGTACTTTGTACTATTCCAAATTTATTTGATACACCACTTGGATTTAATATAACTCATTGATATTCCTAAATAATTGTGTATTTTATAAACTGCAATATGTAACGCCTCCGTATATCTGCCTTCGAATGGATCTGTAATAAAAAAAATTAATTTCGTTTAGTTCCGTCTTTAATGTGTCTGCTAAACTTACCGCACAATCATTTCCCATTCGGCTGAATAGACAAACGGCGCAATAAAGTCTAAAACGTTGCGTGTGGTTGCTAACCCAAAGTAAAGGATAATACCCACTAGCCTAGCATGCACTGAATCAGATTTTTCTGCTACAAATGGCATTGTTACTTTTTTAAGGACACTAAAATCACTGAGTTGTGGCTGTTGGAGAAATGAATGAAGTCACATACGTTCAACACTGATTTATAGTCAATACAGTAAGCAAAAAAAATCCTTTTGACAGGAAATCATTCTTCTTCACTTAATGGCTGACATGTTGTAATTATTCAAGGGTAATTTGTGGCTATAAACACCGAGTTAATGAGTTTCGGTGGTAATATTTTTTTTAACGAAGCGTCTGTCATAAGTCCCTTAAAGAGTTAGCAATTATGCAGGTATGTGAACGATAAAATATTATAGCCTTGTGCTAATGTGAGTCACAGCAATTAAAATGAAACCATTTTCAGGATCAAAATCTGAATAAAAAATAATTACACTTGAAAACATATTATTTTTATTTTGAAATACGAATATTTTTCAATATCTCATTAAATAAATATAGTCAATCCCATTCCATTTCCATTTTAATTAATTTATATTTTTATTTTTATTTTACATGATTAAAGCTAGTTGTACGAACATTGTTACTGTGATCGATTCTTTGCTTGGCAATGATTTTGACAGCAGTACCGAAAGGAACCAAGGGGAGTGACCGAGAGTAGACGGTTAAAGATGAACAGCGAAACGCGACGGATGTGAATGAATAAGTTGCCTATTTTCCCTCTCACCTTCTTTTCTTTCTTCTTTCATTCTACATAGATATACACGTGCTTGAACTCACGTTGAAGAACACGGACAGCCATAGGTGAGCTTTTGGTTGGCTGTTGTAAAACAGTCTCTTTGTAAGGGCAAAAGCGCCTCGGGCCCTAGCCAGAGCAGCATCTACATGTTTGTTAATCCGTTCCGACTTCTGAAAGTTTATATTTCCATTCTTCGCAATCTCCCATGAATGAATGGAGGTCACCCTGCGTGCGAGTAGTGATGTCCTCGTTCTTTTTGTCTGATCTGTACACGATCAAGTCGGCGGCGTACGCAATTACGTGAGGAAGTGAACTTAATAGATCGCTTAAGTAAATGTTGGACAGAATCGGCGAATTAACTGCACCCTGCTGGAGACCATTTTTACATCAAAAATACCTGTTGTTGTCATTCTTGATGTTGTACAGTAGGTACAGCAGTGGTTTGCTAATAACCAGCCGGTTTAGCTTGTAAAAAGACCTAAGGTGTCAAAGGTCTTCTGATAATCAATCCCAACACAGTAAGATATGCTTTTTTCATCAAATTAGTCTAGGGCAGGCAATTTTTGAAAGTGTCAATATATTTTTGTCTTATGGTTAGGGAAGAAGGTGGATTAGTGTATTTTTCATAATAGTACTGAAATGATCATTATGACCAAATTTGACCCGCTTGAACTAATTCACGCGGACGATGCCCTTATTTAAGTACGTGGAGTTTTGGTGGAACGATGTATTGAACATCTTAAATCTAAAATGTGTAAAAACGTGTCGTAAACTGGGGTGATTGTCCCACTTTTCAAAAGGGGACTAGAGCGTTCTAGAGCGACATTCGTCCCGAAGTACAACCGACCAACTTTTCACTCTAAGAATGGTACTTGAGAAGCCTACAACAGTTTTGTAGAATTGGAAAAGCATGAGCGAGTCCCTCGAGCTAAACTCTGGATTGTTCTGCAGGAGTGTGGGACTGATGTTCCTCTTCTGAGAGCCATCCAGTCTCTCGTGCGTGGGTTAATCCCGCGTCCACTTTAGCGGATCATGCATGTCAGAAGATGATGGTGATAAACGTATCGAATTATTTGAAAATGCAGAATATTATTATTGATAATGTTATAATAGAAAAAGTAAGCAACAAATAAATATTTGCATGTAATAACTTATAATCGATTATCTAATATTTGATAAAATAAAAATTGGACTCCTCAAACGAATATGCTCTAAACTATCTACAAGCAGTTCCAATACAGTTTATGATGTCATGATAAATGAAATGAAAAACAAAAATTGCAGTTGAACCTCAACTACTTAATTGGGCGGTGAGCAGCAAATAGCTTAAACCTTAATATTAATAAAATATTTTGCTACATTTTTCGCAATAGCTCAGTCGCAATACTCTTCCCCTTACTGTATTGAACTCATGCCTTTAGAAAGAGTGAAACAAAAAAAAAATCTCGGTGACATTCTTGATGCAGAGCTTACTTATGTTGTACATTACTCGGTCGTTACGTTTATCAAAAATATGAGTTTTCCTTAAGGTAATTTTATAATGATCGGCTGATCTATGTCCCAGCTCTGATACTAGTTCAAGCTAAAAATTAAATTCAACTATAGGTCTAATGAAGAAAACGTCTAAGTGAATACAAAGATTTTAATGGATCTTAACCATCTAACGTTACGGATGAGTGTATATACATAAATGGGTGGAGCTACAGTCCAGCACCCACTCCATTTGTGCTTACTATTGTTCTGTCATGGATGACATTTTATGCCGACTCCGAACGGCTAAGTTTGAAGAGCACTTTCTAGACTGGAGTACTCTTTGCGCATTGCAAGTGACTCGAAAGAAATGGAGCCGTGAGTTATGAAAGGGTACAGACATCGGCGTAGGAGTCGATTCATGTTGCATTTGTCCTCAGTTTATTGAAAATGTTAGGTTGTATGCGCCGGAAAGAAGTAGACTCATATATAATTTTTAGTTTACATTATGTTGGCCTGGTAATATCCGTTTCACCAAATACCCGAGTACACGGGTAATGCGGGTAATGCCCAAGATGGCGGGTACACAACGGACTAACCACCATCGTATCGGATAACCGGGTAATCGACTAATGGCTCCACTGGCTCGGGAATCGACACACCATCCCACTGTGCCACTGGCGGGGACCCATTTAGGATATAAGTTCTTCACAAACTGATATTACAAATTATTTCTAGTCTTCTTATTGCCTAACTTAACTGTAAAGAATCGCCTCATGCAACCGAACACTTTCCGTCGATGCTCCACAGGTGTAATATGAAGCGTTCCCACAGGTTGTCGGCTGGATGTGCTGCTTCGTATCTGCATGGTGCAGTATGATGTTGTCTGGATATAGTGCCACGCACACCGTACCTGGTACGACTACTGGGAATCTGATCCAGGTAGGTATTGTATTCTTTTAAATAAAAGAGACATGTATATTATACAAGATATTCTCGTATAAAAAAATGAAAAACTATTATATAATATTATAAATAGGTGAATAGCAAAATAAACGGGCAGTTCCAGCCCACCGCTTGTCGAAGAATATTGTTTTATTTGATGGACTGCCGCCCGCCACCCTATAGTATACATCTTTTTCTCCTTGAGATGCATCTTAGCATGTATTTCTAGGACCCCTAAGAAATAATTTAACGCAAGAACGCAACCCATCAAAAATGGCCTTCACAACCATACTCCGTCAACAATCTCTAGCAATTTTCAGATATTGTCTATGGCGTCTCCTTCATCCATCCAAGGTCCTGTAATTCAACATAATTACTCCCTCTACAGAATGCGTGACCTTATTCTCTCTTCCGTGAGCTGTGGAGTGAAAATTATACTCACCCAGCCGTTTCCCATGCACATGACACGGTTCCCTCAATTCGGATCAGAGGGGATGCCTCCCACATCCGAAAATAATTGAAAGCAGTTTCAATGGGTGAAAAAAGGCGAAGCGAAAACTAGGATAAAGCAAAATGTAACTCACAACAATGAAAGAATGAAATTTCATGTGAAAGGCTGAGACAGCCCTCAGTCATGAAGCTAGTGTGCTCTAGAGTGCATGTAGTGCTGTGTTGATTTCCCTGCACTGGTAGAACTTTAATTTTCCAACTAACCCCATGCGACGATAGAACGTGAGTGACGTCCTCAAGGCATAACCTTAAGATTGTTCTCGGGAAGTACACGGATCCTCCACTCCACGCTGAGATGACGGAACTCATTACACATACATCGAAGAAGGAAGTGGAATTATTAAAAAGAAAAGTGCATACACGCCTCTAATGGAAGTTGGGTGAAGCTGAATTGAGAGAAGGACCTTCATGCAATCGCGCACACAAGGAGACGGGCATACCGACATGTGCTACCTACTCCAAACATGGCAAACTTTTGCTGAATGAAGTCGTGAATGGAAATGGGAATGGGTAAGCGAAGGGGGAAGTTTACATTTTGAACGCTGATGCCTGTATAATGAGTCGGTTCCCAGTTTCATCAGGGCGGCATTCTTACGAAGGAAACAAGAAATCCCCTCACGCCCGCGTGCGGAGGAGCTAATTTAATGCGATGATACTAATTACACACAGCGGTGTACTAAAGTGGTGATAAAAATGCTAATGACTGACTGGCGCACGTTGTACCGGTGTGTGTAAGCACATTAATCTCTCCTATCACGTGTGAAGACAGGTCATCTGCGATGGGGTGGGGGACGTGAGGAGGCAACAACAAGAAAGGATTTACGTTCAATAGCCGAATACTAGGGTCAAGGAGAAAAAGCAATAAAACAAAAAACTGTCCTCCGGGGGTGCGGCGGCGTGGTTGTGATGGTGTTGATGTAATCGTCGTGCGGTGGAGAGAATTTCTAAATGAACACCATCACGTACACGTACACATGGAGGAATTTCGAAAAAAAGATTGGAAATTGATTCCGAGGCTAATGCCAGTCAAATAAGGGCGAAGAATGCTGGGCTGTGGCGATGGCGGTGTGGTGGAGGAGGTGCTCGGAGGAAATATTACAAGCTGACGGCTATTATCACACCCGCAGCAAGGCTGGCATCGGCAATCAGTGTTGGGAAAGTTGAACATCTTCCCAAGGATACGCAATCGCATGGAAGGACTCAATGAAGTGAAAACGGATTTTTAATGGTAGATTACTGCCTTCAACATCGCACCATCGGCATCGGCATCGGTATCGGCATCGACATCAGCATCAGCATGACCCAGTGTGAGATTGATAACAACTGTTTATAGGATCCTTCGAAGGATGGATGGTGCGATTGACGATGAGGGAATGTGGGCAGTTGAAAGAAATTGTTTTCGGCCTTGATTACGGCTGTAGGTGAGGGTGATTTGCTGATAATGACGTTATTATAAGGGTATTTGTCTGTGGATTGAATGGTAGAGAATTTCTTTGGCATTCGATATACAAGCTAATCCTGATTGAGGTGAGCTTTAATGCTGATAATTTAGATTTGGGCCAATTTCGTCCTTCGATGAGTATGCCTATCCAGATGAACAGATGCTTTTTATGTTTGTCGTGTACATTTATGTTCACAATTTCAGGGTTTCATAGCAGAATAGTACAAATAGAAATACGGATTGGTTTGACATTTTTAAGTTTTTCGCTTCCTTCAATTTGAAACGGTATCGTCGGAACTTATGTAGACGCTAATTGTCTACATAGGAGAAATAGTGAGAAAATAGTTAATAGCAGAACAACAGCTTTAAAGTTTCGTTTTAGGGTCTATCTTTGAATTGGAAGTTTTATAATTTCACTGCGTCAATACTATCGTCTTTCTGTCACACATTCAGGCATATAAAGCAATTGACACGGAGTTTAGGAATTAGATATTCTGTAGACCGCGTTTACACTATTAGATTTCGTCGCATCTATTACCTTCATTTACGGGAAGTAATCGCACCTGTTTGTGCTTTCTCTCTCACTCTCTATCTCTCTTTCTCTCTTTAACACACATTTCTGTTGTTTCTGTGTCGTTTCTGTGCCGATGTGAGTCTGGGCTACATGATTCTGTACCTAAGCTGAAAATTAAGTATCAGCCAAAAAAGTAAGGATAAGACAGAAAACTCACTAGAAAGCCGATACGATTTCTGCACCCTCGCACCCTCATGGGTGCCGGCGCAATTCCCTTCAAGTCATTACGGCGGAATCTAATGAAATTTGACCATATAAAAGTGCTCTGGATATCAATTTATTCTTTATTATCCTTGAAACGACGACTGGATGTCGCCATTGGTTAATTGCCTGCCCTTGGTACGTGGAGTCCCCGGTTCGAATCTCAGCGAAAGCAAAGTTAATACCGGTTTTCAAATCTGGTCCAGTCACCAATAATCACTGGAGTAGTCTGAATGTGGGTATCACAATGTACCAACATGGTCTAAGTGTGCTGGTGAATTCACTAGCAGCCCCCTCCATAACATCTCCTTGAAACAACTGTGATTCAATCAAGCAAAGTAGGTCCTCAAAGAGATTACACAGTTTGATTCTGCTGACTAAGACATCGCTTGTCATCATTTAATCCATCATTTAATCCACAAACTAGTCACCAGAAAAAGGTTTTCTTAGTACATACTCGTAGCCTGTGTGCCCAATACACATTACCTACGCGGGAGTGATATTTAAATCATGAGACTCCTAATGAATTCCCAATGAAATTGAAAAACACAATCAAGTCCCACAGACGCCCATCTGCAGTGAACCTTCCATCCAGAGCAGTATACACATTCATCCACTAGGAGCGTTCGTAACTTTTTCTAGGTCAAATAAAATAAGCTCCAGGGCATATAACTTCATTCCCAGCCAAAAAATACCATACACCCACACACACACAACTTCAGTTACTGGTGGTGGGGCGGCGGTGCGTTGATACAAACACAGAGACTGAACTGGTCGAGGGCAGGATATTTTTCCATCCTCCCATCGACTAGGAGAAAAATATAAACCACAGCAGTGTTAGGATTTATTGTTATTGATCCCTAGAGTTTTCCTGCGATAGTGGTTCTCCTCGTAAACACATCACCCCCGTGGAAGGCAGTTAACTGCCGCCCATTTTTTTTTCCTATCCAGCTGAAGGGGCTGTTCGGCTCTAAGGCTGTACCTCCGCCAATACATATTCCCAAAAGTCAAAGTTGGCTTATTTATTGAGATTGAAAGCTATACATCTTCTTTTCGCTGCTGAAAAATGGGGAAAAATCCGGCGCGCGGCTGTAACAGAGAACCTCCCCAACGTGCTCGTTTGACATGGGTTCTGGGTTTTTTGGCCGGTCGCGTTCCGATCCGGTGGGGGCGGATGAGGCGAGTCTGTTGTTATTTTCGGTGCGACGGCTCTATTGTTCTGGTGTTAATTGACATGTCAAAGTGACGAATATTTCCTCTGATATTTTCAATAATTCTATGAATCGGAAACTTTCTCCTCTGCGTGACGTGTGCTATATTCTCTGCGCAAAAGTTTCCCAATAATAGTTGAGTCGCCCAGCCACGGATGTTGCTTGACAGTCGTCAATTGTTCACAGGAAGAAGGTTGATTTGGTATGCACTCTGCGAAGCAGATATAATTCCTGTGCTTAGGTTAAATGAGTTAAAATTAAATGAAGAACGTAAATTGTTTATTAATTCTGGTCACGATTCGGAGAGCGGTTATTCCGCGTTTATAGGCCTTGGAGTGAGTTCCTGGGGACAGATGAATATTGTCGCTGGTTCAATTTATGGGCTCACTCCATTGTTGGACGTGTCTGATTCTATACAACACCTCAGCAACTTAAAGTGTGTTTTTCTGTATTTTAAATTTCCCTTTCCACATAAAAACTTGCATTTGCGGATTCCCGCATCGGAACTTTGAAGACACATTAAACATCTTTTTTTCCAACTACGTAATTCAAATTCAAAGCTGATTTCCAAGAAGTCGCCATCATATTTATAGATTTGCTGACCACACGCGCACTTGCCTGCATTCAAGCACAAAACGGGGACTTTTGTGGAGTGCGGAGTACGTTTGGAATTTTCCTCCAACAAAGGACATCAATGGAAACATCGGATAGCAGTATCCATCTCGCTCTTTGCCGACTGCATTCCAGCGATGCGTTCCTCGGAAAAATTCCCGCTCGTCGATGTACGAGTAGATACCGAATCTCTGCGGATATATGACTGGAGGGTGCTTTGTAAAGTTGTTTTCTGCAAACAAAAATCATTTCCGCTGCCGCTGCGATGCGGGATACGCAAAAAGGAATGTAATTTCATTTTCTCAAAATGAAACTATGCATCTCCTCATGATGGTCACGAGTATCCGCACTAAGCGACTCGGAATCCATTTAACAGAGTGCAAATTTTCATTAGCTTAAATAAACATTTGAGAGATACATTTTTTTCGCATTTCGCAAGCATTATTGCGAATGGTGTTCCTTGGTCTGTCACGAGAAAAAAAAATACTTTCCAGCTGTGATCCTTTTTCCTTTTTCGCGAATATTAATCTTCAATTCGAGGACAGAGTTACAGTTACACGGACGAAGTGGAGGTCAGCGGAGGTCTGTAATCAATAGTGAAGATGAAGCACAAGAGAGGCAAAAAGTGCTTAATGGAGAAATCATTTGCGAGTCCATGAAGTGTTCAGCGATTTAAGTTGGCTCTAAAATTTATTCGCTCGCCTTGTTATGGAAGTAATGAACAAGGGCTTCACGAGATTATGTAAGGCTTTTTCGCAGATTCATTGTCGTTTCTTGTATATTTTTAACATACAATGGGCATGAACAATTCATGAGTGTGCAGGACTATTTGAGCGCGGGAATTTCAAGCGAAAAAGCATGGGATTTTACACAACGTCACAAATGGACTGGTGGTCTGCAGATTTATCTCCATTATGAGAAAGACTGGGACGAAGAAGAGAGAGTCCCAAAAGAATCGCAATTTTGCTGCATATTTGATGAGACCATGTGCATTTTGATAGTTTTAAATGTGCTAAGAAAAAATGTGTTAACATTTTTCATTTTTCAAAATAAGTCGTTAATTTGCCCCCAGGCAGGTTAAAACGAACCAAAACCTTCACTTCCAAATACCTTCAAGGCCTGGCTATGAAGGTAGGTCGCTCAAGTAAGCTGCTTGTATTTGAATAAAACCGTTTCATCCTATTTTGCTTTGATAGGTTTCTTTCCCAGTGTAGGCGAACTTACTACAAGAAATAATTAGTCTGTCATATTATTTGTATTGCAGGCGTTTTTCCATTCTCTTACATTCTGCTCGAACAGAACATCCATTTCAAGTGTTGTTGTCGATTTCGCAAAACGTACTGAATAAATGACAGCCAATTTGACACTTGTAGTTTCGTATTAGTTAGCTATATGTAAGTCATTTATCAACTGTTCCGAAATCCATATTGGAAGATCCTGCATATATCCTGCAGAATAACAAATTGGTGTAGTTACCACTTTCGGTAAGTATACCCTCAGGCATTGGCCTCAAGCGCTTCAAATTCCTGCCCGAAAGTATGCTTCAAAAATTAATAATCGCTGGAATCAGGAAATTATTTCGTTAATGTCAATGGTAGATGGCGCTGATAACCTTTGAAATTTGTACACACTGCACCTTGTACTGGCTGTTCGAAATCATAACTCAATGTTCAACCTGTTTGTATTTCTCACATGCCAGATGCAAAATAGTGTGTCCTTCCTGCATCCCCTGATTTCAAATATCTATTGCTGTTGAATTAATTTTTATTTTTTTTCTCAAAAAATGTCAGTTGAGACAAACAAAGAAACTCCCTAAATTTATATGAGAACTGTAAGAGGCACGTAGACCTCTCTCAAAATAATGACGTGCGTTTGTCTTACGCTGTTAGTCCTCGTCGCTATGATTGGCAGCTAAGGAAAGGATTAACGTTGCGTCCCACATTGTTTGTGGTATACATAAATCATTCCGATCTACGATGTTATTTCAGCTGCCCATATGTTTACTCAGCTGCCGGATGCTCAACGGAACGCGCAAAGTCCACTACAAAAAGGCGCATGTCCACAAACGCGGATGTTAGGTACATGTTCCGCAATTTCAACATAAACGCAAGTCATATTGCAAAGTAACCCTTTGTTTGGTCACATTTGTAGTGAATTTACTTACATATGTTCAATGACCCTTGCAGGTCTTCAGATCAAAATTCCCGGACAACACGGAAAACTAGCTCAATAACTCTCCCCCATCTCAATTCCCCTCAAATCCCTCTGCCTACACCTGACGACATCCTTTCTAAAACAAACCCCAGTACCCCGTCCCACTTGTTTGTCATCGATGTTTTTATTCCAATTATCACACCTTATGGAGGTCTTCCAAAGCTGTTGTTTTTGAAGTTCTCCTGCTGTACGTCCTCCATCCATCACCATTTTGAAACACTTCCAGTTGTTAATTCCCCCTCCCATCACTGCAGTCTATTAACCAAGTCAACTTGAATGTTGGAATTTAAACTCAGCCGACGGCCAAAAAGGTCATGTGTTCCGTGGGCCTGTTCCTTTCCGCACTGTCAACACGCACACACCGTCCTTCTCGGGCCATGTGTCCTGGGTAAACCAATTTCCAGCGACAACAAATTAAACCCCCCTTCCCCTGCCCGTGGCGCCACCTTGAAAAACAGCCAGCCCAATCCAAACATCAAATCACCATTTTCTTCCACACGGCTACCCCTTTTTGCCATCCCAGAGGGTCCCCCACAGACCCACCGTCGAAGTTGGGGGTTGGTTATTTAAATAAACCTCATTTCTATTGTCCGTGCGTCGTCGTTATGGAATTCCTTCTCAAGAAATGCAAAATGTTGTTCGTGTTAGTGCTCGCGTTCGGGCTGGCATCCGCGCGTCCTTATCTCCGGCAGGTTTGTGGCGGGTTTCGGATTGCTACTCTTGTGTTAACTTTTGAATTTCGCAGACATTAATGCCGTGTTGGAAATGGAATTATATTGTCTCAGAAGCGAAATGAAATCTTTCCTTGTTCGTGTTCTTTTCGCTTTCTTCTCTGCCTCCTCTTCGTGCGCTCATTCCTCGTTATCAGCATATCCCCGCCGCTGGATAAGAGGATGCTGGGTGCCGAGCGAAGAAGCAGTACGAACATAATTGAATTTATCAACACGTTCTTTTGTCTTCACAATGAATTACTCATCTTTTCGTTATCGCTAGGCTCGCCCTAGAAGGAAGTTCTTTCATTCTTCAGCACTATTTGCTTTTGCGAAGGAACTGCGAACAGCGAACAGCGAACATCGCACAGCGAGGGAAGGACTAGCGAGTATTTGTATTTGTGCGCTTGAATTGAATTTTCACAAATTTCAATATTTGCACACGAAGTAGGTGGGCAGATTTTCCGCGGCGTGATAAGATTTAATGGAGTATTATCTTGGCTGTGTAACGACATGGAATCCACGGATCCAAGGCTTGCCAGATCCTATGGACTGAACGAGTAGGGAAGCCTTAAAAAGCAATTTAGCGGCAGAACTCCCTAAATACTGGTGGAGTTGCTAATAGGCTTTGAACTTTCGGAGCGGCGTGGTGGTCTTTATTTTTGATTCTAAATTACTGTGTATACAGTTTCATCTGTCAGACATCTTACGACGTTGGATTCGTAAATATGCTTTGTATCACGTTAATTAATTTGGCTCGGGGAGGGAATTGAAAACGAGGTTGTTTCGCTTTGCATCTCGGTCAAAGCAGCTGTTGATACGTGTCTTGGAATTTACAGCAGAGTTATTTTACGCGGAATTAAGTAAAATTAAAAAAATAAAAAAAAGTAAAAACAAATGAGCGAACAACCATTTCGACCTGAAACTTCATCCGGAGATGGTAAAGAAGTAGATGTCTTTTATTCGCTGTTTGAACACATTACTCAAGGATCATAGCATTTTAGTGGGTCTTTCAAACAAAAGGAGAAGTCAATTCTCTTCTTATTATATATGGAATAATACTAAGGGACCTTTTCGGCGGGCTTAGAAGCAGCAGATGACTGCTGCAAAGAGCGCCTAATGATCATCTAACCCAAGAACTGGCGAATTAGCCTCAATGGTCACGCGTGTATTCTAGACAGACTTCAAATCAGAACAAGTCGAAGGTGACCACTCCCTCTCCTCCCTCGATTTCGAAACACCTTTAGGGTGTTATCTTCCAATGAGTTGAAATCATCAATAATTCATATTCCACACTGATGGGTCGAAGATGGGTATGGGAACAGGAGCGGGCATCTCCTCCGAGTTGTTAAACATGCACTGCTTTATCAGATTACCTGAGTATATAATATACCACGGGCTGATATTACCACTCTAATTGAGCTCAAGGTTCTTGTACGCAGCATTCGATCACTCTACGCTGGTCATAGGAATAGGTAGCAGATGAAGTTGGCAGGAGTGGGGCCGAAACCGTCCCATCCCATGCGATCCCATGTATTGATCCACCTCTATCTGATATCAAGAGAAAAGTGGACAATAAAATCATAGAGGTAGCTAATAAAAGGTGGAGCTCTATTCCCACATGGGAGACCTCTTGTACGTTAAAAAACACTAAATTCAAAAAACCTTGATAGAGTAGCGAGCAGGCTTGTCAGGTGTCAGAAATCTGAAATAAAATCGCCAATAAGTCCATATTTTTAAATTTTCGACGCCAAAATCGCCAAATGTTTAATATTATATCTTCTGACCCGCAATCTCCAGTAAGGGGTCGCGGGGTAAACCACTCACAAGAGATCTCCAGGCAACTCGATCCTCCGCCATCGACCCCAACTCATCAGGATGTATGCCCAAGCGTAATCAGGTGAGTTTTTTCAAGCGGTCGCATGTTAAATGTAAACAAAATGTCTTCTTCTTTATTTGGCGCTTTTGAATGTGTCACATGACACTTTGCTTGTCTAAATCCTTTTTCGACATTGTCGTTGGTGAGTTCCTGTCCGACTGTTTTAGATACAAAAGGTCTAAAACGAGATACAAAAGGTCGATGTTCGCCGAATCTACAGACCACAATTTCGACTTCTAACAAATTCTACAAAATCTTCGTCACTACCCGACGAGAAATTTTCGCCATTTCACCAATTGTCTCCTCGATTGAAATAAATTACAGGATGACTTTATTAATGTTTGGCACGTATGAACGAGTCGAAAACGACAAAGACTATTTAAAAACCAGCCAATTCCAACATCCAAAAAGCGTGAGAGTGAATAAAATGTGTGAGAAGTAAAAAAAAACAAAAATAAAATGTCCCGATTTCGGCTTAATATTATCAGGTAGGTAGGGTAGGCAAGGGGGCTGCTAGTGAATTCACCACCACACCATGTTGGTCCATTGCCCGCAGTCAGACTACTACCACCGATCGACATCTCCAGTGATAGGTACCAGATCTGAAAACCAGATTCACTGGAATTCGAACCGGGGACCCTACTAACCAAGGGCGGGCACTTAACCAACTGGCCATCCAGTCGACTATATTATCAGGCGAGGCAATCAAG
Organism: Eristalis tenax; assembly: GCA_905231855.2. Taxonomy (NCBI): domain Eukaryota; kingdom Metazoa; phylum Arthropoda; class Insecta; order Diptera; family Syrphidae; genus Eristalis; species Eristalis tenax. Next base: position 1,195,739 of record HG993127.1, read on the forward strand.
AAAGCAGAAGCTACTATTGATATTATTAAATCTTATTACCTGAATTCAACATAATCCAATTTTTTCAATTAATGAAGAACTGCATAGTAATTCACAGAAGATGTGCTTGGTTTCAGAAAATTCGGTGGCTTCATTGGAATGCGAAAGAAGTGAAGTTCTATTTAAAATGAGAAAGAAACTTTTGGTTTTTAGATTTCGGTACAAAAGCTAAATAGCCAATAGCTCAAAACATCGCCTTTTCGAGGTGTGGCAATACACCAAATTTTGTGCCGCGAAATGAGATTTCAAGTCGCATCTGACAACCCCGGTAGTGAGTGAGAGAAATCATTTTGACTTACACGGTATGGATTTCGTCGTGTTTTCCACATAGTCCAGGAAAACCGGAATACCCGATTTGTATATGACATACCAGTCATATTCTCGCAACATTGTCAGTGACTCGAGAGAGACCAGTCGGTGGGGTATAAATGGAAGTTGTTCTATCGGGATTTGCTTTCCGAAGCTCCGGTGTACAAGTAAACAAATATTTATCCGATATGAGAATTGCCTGTGGAAGCAAAATGTGAACGAGAAAATCGTAAATACAAAATAATTGTGTTGATATTCGGAGCTGCCGACGGGTTTAATAAAATTTGAAGCTATTGTGGTCGCTGCAAATTAAAATGCCAAAGGCGTCCGGTTTTTCAGTTTATTTTACAAATACATATTGGTTTTTAAAAATCAATTTATGAAAATTGATTGTTGCCGCCACCCACTTTGTGCCACGAAGTCAAATATTTCCGAAAGCTCTGTTTATGTTTCAGAGCTATGTCCGTGAGCTAATCTGTGAAAGCTGTTCGAAGCTTTCGACTTGTGCTTGAAATGAGCTCTTAGGGACTCTTCACATGAGACATTCGAGTCTGTTTCTAGTCGCATTTCGAATTTGTGTAATGCTGAATGTCTGTTACAACTCAGCTTCAAGTTAAAAGAAATTGAACGAAATTATGCAGTCTGTACGTACGAGTAACGGTGTCACGAATCGTAGGCAGTTTCAAGTCAGTCAAAATCTTCCCCGAGAGAGTGTGCCGAACCCCGGCTTACACAAAGACTTGTCATTTCGCAGATTCTGTGTCGGGGCTTACATCTTTATCTTCTTCAGTCCCGGGCCTCAACCAACAAGCCTTTCCAGCCCTATAATAAATAAATAATGTCCACTGTTCAACGTTGCATGAAATTCAGCCACAGTCGGAGAGAAGAAGTGTCAGCAACTCTGTGGGGTCCATTTGCCCGACGTGTTATTCTATAAATAACCCTATCTCATTAACCTACAGACTAATGGCGATGTTTTCGATTTACGCCCGTATTCTGGCACACATCTGTTATATGTGATAAGTCACAACTGCCTCACAGGCGCTTGGTGAGTCACAAATTGTGAGGTTTTCATATCCTGAGCAAAACCTTAGAGTTGCGAACATCACAAGAACCATCAAAATTGTGATGTTTTCTTGAGCACATCTCAGGGAGGAAATAGAAACAAAACCATTTTGGCCATTTCCATCATACTTCAAGGGCACATGTGTTTACTCCGCGGGGGTCATAATACGAATGACCATTCCATTCTCTACACGTGTGTGTTTTCTTGTGAAGATTTTGCCAACGAAATAGCTGAAACCTCAGAAGGTAGACCTCACACTTTTCGCATCTGACATTTGTGCGTTGTGACCACATCACAACGACGATAGGGGTGTTAATTCAAATCTTGCGTTAATTTTAGGGCACACTTTACAAGCGAAGAAGAATCTGAAGGGAAACGACCACAGACAATGTCGTATGTTCACTGTTATATTTCGTGGTTTCTGGATATATTTTGTCTCCTTGTACAAGGTATGGACACGGATATCAATTCGCTAATGGAGTCGTTTGAAGTTGCGGCGTAGGTTTACGGACTAAAGAAGAAGGGAGGACAGAACGTGAATTTGTTTCCTCCTAATTACATGCATGGAATTTGAAGATATACACAAATTTGTTTACAAATTGATAATGCACCTCACCCACTAAGACTCATTGCAACCATTCCTTTTTTAAAATATCCTCGAAGCCACCTAAACACAACCACTTCAAGAATACCTTGAGACACACAAGAACTTCTTCACAGCAGCCGCCGACCTTCTATAATCGTCTCATTTCCTATTCTTTCTGCGTGCGTGAAAAGATTTTTGGAATCCCCTCAACAACGACAATGAGACTTACTCAGATAAGCGTAAAGTCCGGCATTTTCTTTGAAATTCCTTAAGGTCTTACCGAAAGTGCTAATATTCCAATTCCGTACAATTGAATTTTAAATATATAAACCCTCCTCATGGCGCACGGCACATAGCACACGGCACTTCAGCGCTGAAAAGTGTTTCCAATCGATGGTGATAAAACTGGCGATGATGCCTCTTGACTTTCCGACCTTCTCCACATTTCCTATGTCGAAAGCCGTTGACTCCTTTTATTCTGAACGAGTCCCCACTCTTCCACCCTTCAATGAAGCCGTTCATTGATTGTTGTCCTCTGTCGTCGCTGTCGTCTGCCTGTACATGTGTTAGGGACAATTTCGTTCCGCTCCGCCGTTTGGTTTTCAGTTTTCGGGTTTCTGCTCCTTGCTGGAAACAAAAGACGCCGCATGTCAATTAAAATTTTCAAAATTCACCTCACGTGCGATACTCTACATTGAATTGTGTGGAATATGGTTGCAGGGTGTTTTCGAACGACCCATACAGCCCACATTTCACAGACACTACTTCGGTGCTTTTGTTTAAAATTCACAATGAAGTTGAATGGTGTGCACCCATTAAAACCATCCTGCAAGGAGGGGCGGCAAGGAGTGGCAAGGAATACTGTCAACATTGAGTGCGGGAACGAGTCTTGTGTCTTCTACATCCTGTTTCAACTGTACTGCTTCGGGAGTGTTTCCAAGCTTTTATGCTTGATCCTATAGGGTGTGATGTCTGCTCGTAATGAGTTTGTTGCTCTTGTCAATATCTCGAAGGATCTAAGTTTTGGTGAAGTGTGCTTTTGGAGGTGAGAAAATGAGATTAGGTTAGGTTATGTTACGTTCCCACCGAACCGAAACCGCGAGGTCCGGCTGAACTTTTACTGAATCGTCAGTAGGCCGTTCCCACCGAGTTTGAAGAGGTCTCACTCCCAACATTCAAGTCATTCGCTCTCAATTTACAAGTGCCGCCAAAGCAAAATCCCACTCGCTCTCAATGGCCATGGGCTTAATGGGTTAAAACAGCTATCAGTTGGCAGGAAATAATAGTGTGAGAACACCAGGAGATCGAAAGACATAAAATGAGAAAATGAACGCTACCAGAATAAACTGAAATTCACGCTGGGGTCTTGTTCGGTTTGACAAACTCTTATGGACGGATGAATTCAGGGTCTGCAAACCCCGAAAATGTATGCCGGAACCTGGCAGGTTTGGAGAAAATGGATGAAACTTCGCGGTTTCGTTCAGTGGAAACTTTGAACTAGGCTAGATCGGCTAGACTAGATCAGCACTTAGACCTTTGATCCAAGTACATTCTGATGTCGCTAAAAACGGGTTTATAACCGGTCTTTAACACTTCAATCCCCGTCCGTCCTGTATGACAAATCTGTAATACAATTAAATCAGTAATAGCTATGCAGTGACACCACATACTCCTTGTGTTTACTGATTTAGTTTTTTAAAACCAGTCTCTAAGCAGTCGAATATACCGCTTTCAAGAATAAAGCGCCATCGTGATGCGCATAGGGTATGTCATGTCCCCTTCGAAGTAATTCTCATCGCTTCGTGTAAGTCCTCAGCATCTTCCCGGCAGAAACATCCTCATGAATGAGTTTAAAAATCCTGAAATCGAATATTCAACTCGAATACTGTTTTCTCCAGCACGGGCTCAGGATGATTTGGGCAATCAATGGGAGGAGTGCAGAGGAGTGGCACATATTCCTGAAACATGATATCGATCGGCTTTTGTCCTGAAAACAAATTGACTTCCATGTCATAATGCGCATACATGGTACTAAAGCTCCTGATGTACACAAACCTGCCTGCGTCCTGCCTGCTCCGCCGTCAATGGATATGTGTTCATTAAACCTTTATTCGACGATGCCAATTTCCTTGGGAGTGTTGCGATACACACAGTCCGGTATACCGGTATCGGTGCTACTCGTACATATCGATAAATTACTATCATGAGGATTTTCATATTTCCATTTCATGTTAAGTAGTCCCGAAGTGTATTGATTTAAATAGTGATTTATTATTATTATATTTTTCCTGGCATGTGCGGATGTGCTGTGCTGTGCTATGTTGTGCTGTTGGTGCGGTGATTTGAGCTTGGCATCGGCAGGCATTCCCTATGGCTCCCGGAGGAAGCTTGGAATTTTGTTGAGTATGAAACGAATCGAGTTTATCGATTACGGTTGGAGGGATTTCTTTTCCTTGCTGCATAGTGGTTTGTTGCGGGACCCATGTCATAAGAAGCTTGACACAAAATGTTAAGGTTTTGGTAAAATTGAAGGCTCTGTCCTGACATCAACCCATTGAACTGTTTTGTATATGGGTGGATTTGACATGGGTTCATGCTTGTTGGATACTCTGCGTTTGAATATCCTTGAGATTCTAGTATGTGCAGGTATTGAGGTATTTCTTTAGTGCGGCTGTGTCATGGGTTGCTATTTATTTTTGTTGGGCGAATGGTGGCGTGATTTTATTTCATGAATATGCCGTCAAACACGTCTGGCATCTGAAATGAGAATGTATGAAAGTATGATTTAAAATATGCAATTTCCTGCATGGGTGTAGTGGAGGCTAAAGGTCGACATCCCTGTTATCAAAAATCAGTTTAGTGGGATTCACGGACATAAAAGAGCACAAGGGCTTTGAGTTCAATTTACAGATCTATTGCGTAAAATTACGTGTTTATGGAATTTTTCTTTCGTTTGCAATCTGGAATTAAATATAATCAACCATTGCTTCATGATCACTTTTAACAATAATACCTTGATTTGCCTTGTATACGCGATTGTAGCGGTACCTTAGAAATCATTTTCTATCCAAATCAGTGCATACTACAACAACAGGAGTGGTGACTTTAGAAGCTAGGCCCTGGCCATCTACGGGCCATATTATTATCTGTTAACTGATTTATCTTCGCCTTAAATACCAATTTTGCCTTAGTACATATTGATTCAAAAATGTTCCCCTTGATGGCCACAATTTGTCGATCAAACAAAGGATCCAATGCCAGGATTCGTTCACTTAAACTTCGATGCAAACTATGGTCATCTGTCTTCAAGAGCAACAGAACGAACAATGATATTTTTGAAGAGAGCAGCACAAGTTACTATGCACATTTGTATTGCTTACACTAATAAAGTCTGCATCCGCCTACTGAATTTGATCCGCGAATAGTATTGACGATTGGTCAGTTTGTATTTGCCCGTAATTCACGGGGCCTGATAAAAAGGAAAAAGGATTTATCGAATACTTTATTATTTCAAATTTAAAGGCCAGTATCTTCTCTCGTTTCATGGCAATGAATCCTGAATTAGTTCGAGCACCATTATTTTTGTCCGACCTAAGTGGACAATGACACGGTGGACCTAAGTGGACAATTACACGGGGGCATTACGATGATGAGCTCAGTATTCTGACTATTCATATTTATGTTATGTTTTTCCTGTGGAGCATAGAGCTTCTACTAGTTCTACTCGAGCTTCTTCTAGTTATACACGACTGTCTTTTTTTGTCGTGTCGTTTTTTCAGTAGATTCCACGCGACAATTTTTCATGAAAAATGGCAGCTACTGATTTTACTGTAAAAAATTGAAAATAAAATTTGAAAACAGAGGCGTTTGAATAGATTAAATAGTTTAAGACATGTTGGGATTTGCAATGAATGGAACAGAAATGATCATCTGAAGATGAAGGATTGGAAAGCAATGGGAAAATGTATACGAACTGTACATGCTTCTGGTCGCCACAGCAATACCCATTTCTTTTATTTACTGATTATAATATCGCAATCAATCAGCAATTATTTGTTTACGAAATTGTATAAAAGACGGAAACAAAAAAGTATAGATGGAGTGCGAACAACCAACTAAAACACGATAAACCTCGTATTATTTACTTTGGTTTGTTCTATTGCTATTCACACACCAGTGGTAAGGTGGTAATATTTCAATACCAACAACAATTAAAAAAAGATAAAGAGACAGCAAACAAATCTGTGTGTGCGGTGTATGTGTTATTTTCATCTATAGAAGGAAGCCTTTCAACATGTGAATTTGAAAAATTCAGTGTACATTGGGATCCTTACTCCTGAAATGAACACTTGAACCGTATCTGATAGCCCTTTACACAACAAGGAAGTCCTGAAAGTATTTTCAACACGGTGTATTGTCCAGCGTTCTGATTTTTCCTTGTTCCGCTGTCTGTGGATGCAATTGCATTGTGAACCAATTAAAGCTACGAAAATTGTGAATGCATTTTTCTCCCTTTCATAAGAATTGTGTTTTTTTTGTCTTAGTAAATATGTCTCTTATTTGAAAATCACATCTGAATATTTCTTGTTGATAAGAACTCAGTACTCAGCTCAGCATTGACTCCCAATAAAACGCACTTCTTCTCGTGTTTTTTTTTTTTTTTTTGTGTCAAAAGTTGGCGCATCCCTCTTTCATGGCATTAGATGTCAAAATACAACTAGAGCGCCTCTATATTCCATTTCTTTGCAAATGTGTTTTATAATGTTAGTACAAATATGATTTTATAATTTTGCATGTTAAATAAAACATGAATTACAAATAGGCATACGTTATCCTATGTCGAGAATTAGAACACCAATGTCGACAATTATTCTGTATATTTAAAAAATGTTGTCAGCGGGATCTGTGATTCCGTGGTGATAACTGAGGTGAGGCACCACCTGTGATTGAGATTCTTTAACGCGATCTCGTCAGTGTTGGCTGTCAAATATGACTGAGTGCTTTCTGCTCAGTAATTTCTTTTGCTGTTGCCTCGCGTGTAAAATTAATACTGAGCTGAGTACAAAACACGCCTAAGGTTGTTGAATATCTTATTCTTATGTCAAAGCCTCGGGCTGGTTGAAGGCCCAAAATAACTTAGATTCGTTATTTTTATATCGCTTTTTTTCAACTAAATAAAATAAATATGGTTATTCATTTATTTTTCATCAAAATTGTTCACTTTATGCAATTTTCTTCCACGTTTTGATGTCGTCCACTCAAATCCCAGCGAAAGAAATTTGTTGTTTTTACGACAGGATGTCGTTTCGAAACGATTTAGGTAATTAGGAGTTCGTTCTGTCGTGCCGTTTGCTGTCATTTACGACATAGGGAATCAGGGTGAATGTCTCTAACTTCCCCAACTGCTGCTTTTAATTTTCCACCGATCAATTGTTGGAACCGCCAGATCGTAATTTACCTTTTATTGCAATGCATGCTTGACTATACTGTTTCCCCATTTGTAGTGTGTGAATAATCCATTTTTATTTACTGTTCTCTTGGACGGATAAGATTGGGAACATCTGCAGAAATGATTTGCTTAGGCATCTACTGATATACTATTGACGAACCTTTTTTGTTTTCTTGTTATATTGGTGATCACTCTTGATGAAAGTCATCATCATCATCATCATCTTCTGACTCGCATGCTCCACTAAAGGGGTCGCGGGGATAAACCACGCACGAAAGATCTCCAAGCAACTCGAACTTCCGCCATTGACTCTAACTCAGCAGGAGTTATGTTCAAGAGTAACCAGGTGACTTTTTGGACTTGGCCCAACCACTTCGTCCTAGGTCTACCAAGCGTAGGCTACCGCTTGGAATGGAATCGCATTCAACGCCCGCCTCGGAAATCGTAATGAAGGTGACATTCGTGCCACGTGACCACTCCACCGAAGCATAGCCTTTTCCGTTCGAAGAAGCAACTGCTCAATCTCGCGCACTGCCGTGTTTCTCACCGACGAGTAATTCCCACAACAGCACTTAGAAATCACCTCAGCAACTTGTATTAGAGATCTTATCCAAATTCCATGACCATAGGTGAGAGTTGGAATAAATAGTGAGTTGAAAACCAATGGGACTCCACTAAGAAATGTAGAGTACAGGCATTCTGGAAATCACCATAACCTCCAATTTGTCCACGTTAACCTTCATTTCAGCATCAGCACATACGGCCACAAACCTATCGAGTGCGCGTTGGAGTTCCCTCTGGGAAGATGTGAGGATAACTAAGTCATCTCAACTCTCCCAACGTGAAACATTGCATTGCTGCGCTAAATATTGAACAACATCCCCCATGCGGAAGACGTTGCTTATCCATGGCTTCCCAACACTTATTCTTGATGGACATGAATGTCAGTCAATAAAAAAACTCAAACATTCGTTTTGGCAATTTTATTTAAAAAAATAATTTTCTCTCGTTAGTTTCTTTCGTTAACCTAGAGTCCTCCAAGTCGGCTATGATCTCGGAGGTTAAAGACATTTGTACACGTGTCAATGAGTATATAAACTTAACTTTTCTAAAATAATAATAAATGAGAATATGGCGTCAAAATCTTATCGTATATACAGATCCTTTTCAAATACAATCAGCCTAAACTATTGAACGAGCGACCACTCACTCGCTTCCCTGACTTGAGTTGAAGACAACGATGTAAAGCTTAAAAAATATACATAAACCCTTTCGACCGCAGTGTAAATATCGGCTACATATGCAACTATTTGGATATCAGTCATGTACAGATGTGAGTCAATTGCAAGCCTCTCTCCTTGAACTCTTGGGCAACAGTTCAAAGTCAGTCTAGTTCCAGGTAATTAATCTCTTTGGGGACGTGATTCTCGAACGAAGCCAACGTCACGTTTTCTGCCACTGGCTGGTGTGCAGCGGGGTTCGTCAGTGCGACGGTTGCTGGACTACCTGCTGCAGGGAATACACTGCGGAAGAGAGAGTAACAAGCGATTAATGAGGAACTACAAAAGCGGTCGAATTAGGCAAATCTTACCTCAAGGAATTTGTAGATCGGTAGAGAGGTGGCGGAGTGTTAATTCTGAACTGTTGATGTTGAGTCAAAGCACCAGTCATGTCGCGCTGGAAGAGCAATCTGCAAGTGAACGAAAAGCATGAGCGATTTGTCAGCGAGCTGCTGTTTTGGAAACCTACCCCACAGCGCACTCATTCAGGCTGGTCAGATACGACGGCGGTGGCGGACGATGCTGGAACTCCGGATACAAGTGATAGCTACTGGGCAGAATGCGATTGTTGCAGTAAGGACTGTTGCAATTGCGGCATGTCTCCATGTGTCGGAAGCAGGGGCACTCGTCCGTTTCGTCTGGTATGCTAAGCCTCCAAATTGCACCAGAAATCACTAGGAGCGATACACCGATTCCAATCATTAACAGTGCAGCACTGAGATACTGTGTACTGTGCTCAATGAGCCCTGTAGAGCCGAGCACAATACCGCCCAAGGTACAGGCAACGCCGCCCAATGCTAGGATCCCAATCACAAAGGGAAGGGATGGCCGCGAGAACCATTTGCGGAAGCATCCACGCTGCACGGGAGTTGCCTCAGGTGTTGATCTGCTGGGGAAGATAAAAGGAGAGAAAGAAAAGATTTTCGTTTTAAAAAATTGTATCTATTGTGTCTTTTTAAAGTGTAACATATGTTGTCCAGATTTCTAAGGAACAATCAAAGATAAGAAAATACAAACGCATGTGCGTCCGGGGGATTGAGGGGAGTGGGAATCTACGAATGTGTGCGAGCAGGTGTTGGCTTTGTCTGCGGCACTTTTCTATTTTAAGGACGCCCGACCCATTATTCCAGTCTTGTATAATCTATAGGAAATGGAAGAACGGTGTTTTCATCTGTTCCACTCCATTCGCTTCGTGTGCGTGTGCGTGTGCGCCTTTGTATGGCAGCGACGAAGATCCCTTTTTCCTTGAATTATCTGCGAGTGTCTGCACCGAAGAAGAAGAAGAATAGGACATTTTAAGGATCCCATTACTTTTCTATCTGCTCTATTACACCGCATGGGGTTTTTCTTTATGTCTCGATGGAGTTTCTTCATAAATCTAAATTCTTTTGGTTTCCTCCTACTTTTTGTGTGTGTGGTGTCACCTTTGTTCGAGTCCAGGTAGCCGTGCGGTAGGGTCCATGCGAATGCGGCAAGATTATGCAATCAGAAGTTGATTCAGTGCACATGGGATGACCCGATTCCCCTTCCTCGAAGAGGGATGCCTCACAACAATTAGTGCATCCATTCAGGGCGAAGGGATGACAAGGTGCACGGAGGCGTTTTGTGGCATTGCCAGCTGTTGCACATCGGCACCAGGGAAAAGAGAACGTGAACATGTTGCAAGGTGTACTAAGAATTATTCGAGATATTTTAATAAATAATTTTGTCATGGGCAGCCAGTCCGACTCAGAGTGCACCTGAACAGAGATGTTGAACAAGATCACGATGAAATTAATCTTGATAAAATTCATAGAAATGTGGCCAAAAAGATAACCACCAAATGCATGTACGGGCAGAGGTGTGCGGGGCAAGTCCACGAACATTTTCATGCGTATTCAAGGCACAAATGTTCTTTTCCAGAGGAAAACTCTGCTCTTACCGGCTCGTGCTTCCTATCCAACAGGTAGACGCCACGATCGGCGCTTCGATAAGCACGATCCATACGTTTATTCGTTTGGAGTAACTTCGCTTCAAGCCAGTTCAATGCATTAAGACGTGATCGATGCCAGCAGACTTACCTCACCGGATACGGTGAAAAGAGGTTCGTATTCACGATTCCGATATCGGATGGCCCATCAAACTGCTGAGTCTCGTATACGAGTATGTAATGACGATGCCCACAATAGTAGCCACTGTGGGCTGAATTCGTTTGGCTATGCGGCCAGATGTATAGTAAGTTGCTTTTTAAAGAGGCGTTGAATGAGATACATATCTGGCAACGATTTCGGGCGGTATTGACACGCTTTGAAATGCGACCTCGTTTGGAGGCCATCACAATCCCCTTTGACCTGCTGCAACCCGGTGGTAATCAATAAGTTTGTGATTTGTTCGGATGGTTCCGGCCCGGGCGACAACAGACCACCTGCATACAGCGGGGGGTATTCGAACAACATGCAGGAGGACAGCTGTGAGGACAGTGATTGAGAGAGAATTAATGCCACTAAGGAAAGTGAATCGCCCTCATCAATAAAACATAGGAGCTACTTTCATCTATTCCTTGATGCAGTCAACCCGAACAGCCACATGCGCATTAGGTGATACATTGACCCGCAGTGAGATCATAACCCTGATATGGTTCCACACAACACACTGCCGTAATTTATGAGCCCCAAGGGCATCATCGACCAGTAGAAAGGAAACCCGAACCTCAGATCAATAAATGGCCATTGAAGGTGTGAAAGAACACACAAGTCCTCTGGGATGCCCTTATTGTTAGATCTTCCGGTTTTCCTATCCCAGACACCCCCGTTTAACGACTTTCGAGTAACCCTCTCCCTCTTTCTCTCGTGCACTTCTTCTCGCATAATCATTGTGATAAGAGAATTTATGTTTCCGAGACCACCATAGCCTCACATAAGGGTACATTATTCTTCATTCCCCAAGAGTCTCACCAAACCTCCGAGCGCATCATTTCATCTCATCATCTCATCATCCGCATCGCTGACCACCGCCAGCCACGCCCTATTTGAAGGAAATCATTAAAATAAAATGCATCTGACCGGTCACCAGACACCAGCCACCACCGGGCACAAGCAGACCAGGATGTCCCGAAACCAGCGCATTCGTTTACGTGCGCTGCACAAAGTGTGTGTTTATCATTCACACCATGCGTGCATGCTTGCTACCATGTCATGTGTGATAATCAGATTTAAAGCAGGCTGAATGCTCTCCCAATGGCTACTGCACTTTTTCGAAGAATCCGCTTTTCAATTTCTCCATCTCCGAGGATCATTAAAAATGCCAAGAGTGCTAACAAAGGAGGAAACTCTTCTCTGAAGCTTTCAGCTTTCTTCCCTTCGCTCGATTGTGAGGCATTAAAATGAGCTGTGTGTCCCAAAAAGGAGTGTTTATTGCAGTGGGGACTCGTAAAGTGGCGAAGACAAAGACATGGAACAAATCTAGGCTACATGAAACTAGTCCCAAACTGGCTCTGGCCTCCATCAACACCCCATGCGGCATGTGTGGGTACTGGGTAGGCGGGCGGGCAGGCATAAACAATAACAAAAATATACGACACTCGTCCCCGTTCGAAAAACAGACATTTCATCTTATGAGGAAAATTCAATTAAGATTCCCTGACAATCATCGATTGCACCCTGGGGTGATGATATGAAGTGCGACCTTTCCGATGGCCTGCATTTCTAGATTGTGTTCTTCTTGATGTTGCGCTCTTGTTCTTGTTCTTTTCCCGTGCCGCCGGTCTCTGTTCGTGTGTGTGTGTCGTATGTGCCTTATGGGACATGAGGAGATGGGGATTTTGTGGAGCCCTGAATATGTCATCTCCAGTGCTTTGATGCTGAAGGCTAATGACTCGCAGCAACAATTCTTTCTCCCGTCTCTGGGAGGACACAGGAAATTTATTAGCCTTGGGAGTTTAGGAAAACACTTAATCATTGCCGAGGAATAGTCGAAATGGTAGAATACTTCTGAGGTTACAGGCGTCGGGGCTATTTTTAAGCCCTGATACTGGCATACAACATGTTTCGTCTTTAGTCCGGGGCACTTTCCATAATAAATGCGCACAGCTGCTTCTGGAATTCTGATATTGGATTTGGATGGAAATTGCTGAGCGGTGCGGTGTCGTGCCGTCCAAAAGCGACAGCAGATGAAGAGGTCTCTGTTGAATATGATTTATCACAAGTGGTGTAAAATAACCATTAGCTGGTTTTATTATCACAGGATGAGATCGAAGTGTGTCGTGGTATAAGCTTGAGTTCGTGTATTTTACACCTGACTTCGTAATCGCGCAACGTAGCGTTTGTTTTACGAGCCTATTTTGTGGTGGTTCGTGGGCTTATAGAGGTTACGTACGGTATTCATTTTTTTTTTCTGTTTTTACAGCTTGCACCGTCATTATTATTAATTAGTCTCACACTCAGGGTTTTATCTTTGAAATGGCGTGGTAGCTCTGGGAAAAGAGAATACATATTGCCGCAGTCGTTGATGTTGCGTTTTTTCTGTTTCCTCTGTTTTTAGTATCGGATGCGTTTCGTAGTGACAGAGAAATCATCTTCTTTTCTGTTCCTTGAAAGCTATAAATATTTTATGATTTAGCTGGAAGTAGGGCATTTCTTGACATTTTTTAAACAGTCGACAGAGATTTTGTTTTGTGTGAAATTAATACTTTTAATATTTGCTAGGGAATAAAGGAATGCTAAAAATACGTCTGCAAAGTGCCTACATCGTATCCTGTCCTAGTTAAGTTATGAATGATGTCTGTAAACTCACTCGTTTTGAATGCTAGATCTGAGAAATATTTTCAGTGGAAGTCGCTTGTAATGACAAACCTCTCATGATGGCCAGTTTTCTTTCATTTAGTTGGTGTCTTTATATTTATTCATTCACTATTCTCTAGTCACATATGGCATCGTAGTATAAAGCCTATTAGCTATTTAAAAAAAAATAATAAAAAATAATCGATGTCACTTATAACGTCTGAATAAGGACAAATAAGATAGGAAAAACGTGGTGGCAAAAAGATTTTACCATGCACGCATGTGGTGTCTGTCGTACGAGAACACACAACCTTTTAAGTCAGTACACACATATGCCAGCAAATAATCGCTACGGTTAACGAAGTGTACCTATATCTACACATATACATACGATAAAATGTCGAAAGAATATAAGAATCGAAATAGGAGAAGTTATGAAGTGAAGTGTTGAATTTTATGAAACTGTCCCTTAACCCTGTCTTAGTGTGTCCTAAACACACTAAGGTTACCCAATCTAATCTATGGTTACCTTGAACTTGAAGATTTTTAAATTAAACCCCTGTGAAATTGACAAATTTAAAAGAAATCACAGAAAACGAGACGAGGTTTGTGGAATAGGAACAAATATACCTGGTAACACAACAAGCCTAAGTGTAAATGCTGTCTACTGTACTACAGCCACTACAACCCAACCGAGCCCTTTCCGTCGTTATAAACGACATTTCCGCAACATTTTAAATGCTGAAAGTGTGCAATGGGACTTTTCATTTACATCCAGCTGTGTATAAAATTGCGTCGTCAGTTATATGAACTAATTTTTTTCCTCGTATGGCGGTGACGTTCGGAGTGGAACTGGTCCCCAATCAGCAAGATCTCAAGCGAGCACGGCCTAGATATTTACATGTCGGCGGGAGTGGTCATTCTCCAATTTCGCCATCTGTTGTCTTTTCACACTGGCTCTGAGTAGAAGAATGAATCTATGGTGTTCTGTGTCCTATTGTGGGGCGGATCTGCAGTTGTATGCTTTGCCCTACGTCAAACTATGAGCAGACTTTTCTACACAGTTAGAGAGTCTGCGCTGTCACTGAATACGGAGAGATGGAGCAGTGTATAAAAAAGTACCGTCATTACGGCAGCTACAATGCATAGCTAATTGAAGGAAATGTAATAACGCCTCTGGAAGATTTCATTGATTTGTGTCACATCTCAAACTCAACTAAAAACAAAAAAACATAAATTGAAGGTTAAAGCAAACATGTCTGACGCCCCCGAAGCAGAAAACTTTTACGACCGGTTGAATCAAACACCGTCTTACATCACCAACCGATAGATCGTTTGTGTGGGAGACGAACTTTAACTTCTTGCGGTTGGTTGCATCAAATATATGTATATCCAAACAACGGTTTCCCACACACACCGCAGCCTGAGAAATCTCAATCCATAACCATGAATAAGAATATTTCATCAAGCAAACAAATCGAAGTCAATAAACATCGATGCCACCTGAATTTCTCATTACAAATGGCCTGCACGTTCAGTGCGTCCACTGTGTCCAGTTTGTCCACAGCCCCAACCTGGATCACTAGTACCGTCAAGTGCACATGAATAAATATTATTTTCTGTATTTACCCTTCGTGCTCCAATGACAGCCAGACTGGACTGACTGAGTTGTTCGTTATCCCGCCTCTCTCGCACTCTCCATCTCTAGTGTGTACTTGACTGCACGCTAAGTGCTCGGATACGTTTCCATTTCAAGTTAGAGATGGGCTCATTAAACTTCAATTCCCCTCTCAATGGAGTGGAGTGAAAGGCAACCAACATGAAAGTCACTTGGTGGTACTTGAGAATGTGGACACATTCTTGGAACAAAACACCCGTCACCATTGTACGGGCAGGAAGTACGTTTGTTAATTACCTAATGTCCATCACGCAAGTGCCTACAAAGGAAACAGTCCGACAAAGATACTCCATCTCTGGCCGGAGATAGGGAGTGTATGCTGAGTCGTCCACCTGAGATGGGGTAATTAGTGAATGCAGAGTTGTGGCTAAGGAAAAGTTCAATTCGAACATACTCGTACTTTTCGTCGGTGGGCTTAGTGTCCCACATTCAATATTAATTGCCCCTCGCTGAGCAGAGCGCTGTTTTGGGAGTTGAATTTTCTAGCTAAGCGGATTAGTATGCCCAAATCTAAATTTGAAAGAAACTGATTCTATCATTAGACTGCCTTTAAACTTAATCCTTTGCCGTATGCGCGTGTGTTGTCATTTCGTTTCACACCAAACGAGACCATCGTGTCTGCTCTCGCTCGACAGTTTTTTCTGGAATCAATGGAACTCTTTCTTTTCCCGAATACAGACGAGCACAGACATCTATTTGACAAATGAGGGTGGTGCCGAGGTGTTGATTCATTTGTAAATGATTAGCTTTTCATTTCGTCGCCTGGCCTGTCACAGGAAAAGAGTGTTTGTTGACAAAATCACTCAGCCGTAGGCTTTCACATTTGTTTTGTCTGCACTGGGTTCTTGTGACTTGAACTGAAGTAGGTCAAAATTGTAACGTTCGTACGGATAACCCGTGCATGTGTCACGTATTGCTTGGTGTCTTTATCGCCCCCTCGTGCGTCGACGAGAAGAAGAAAACACTTTGCATGACAGCTCTTGAGGGCAACAGGCTTGTTTTGTTTGATTTTCATCTTTATCATCGGCACTCAATGAATAGTTGATAAGTTGTCATCGATACTCTTTTAGTGGAAAACAATGGATATCGATGGCAGCGGAGGTACTCGAACCATGCGAGCGGCAATGATGCAAGATGAATGCGTCTAATCTTACAACGGGATTGAATTGTTGTACTGACTAAGTTAGAAAGTTCATTGACATCGGTGGCGAGAGAGTTACACACCTTGTTATGGTAAGCCTTGAAGCGCACCCAGATGGGCATCGGCCGACCGGCGATGTAATGTGATATCTCTTGAAGAGAGAGTCACGACTGCATTCATCGGGGAACAATGAAGGCTCATGAAGTTGGCTGATAAGGATTTGGGCCATAAATTGGTGTCTTACGGAAATCGAGGTAATAGTTAAGTGACAGCCTTATGATGTCTGCCAAAGAAACGACTTTACAGCTAGAAGAGATTGGGTCAAGCACAGCAGGCAGCTTTCAATCCAGCAGTGACTTTGTTCCTACCCGTGGTGGGAGGCAGAGAGGTTGGAACTGGTGAACAGACAGTGCACCATTAGAGGCAAGGTTTGGGGAGACATCAACCTAATCATTTCGAACGGATGAAGGTCCGTAGTTGTCCAAAAAACACATTTAATCTATGCCCTAATCGAAAAGGTGCCATCGACATAACCACGAACTCCGCAGAGCATCGAGCACTCTCACCCTGATTGCCCATTTAATGTCGGGAGTGTGTGCGTGCAGTGCTCATTGTGTGCGAGGGGACATTAACCGATTGAAATTTGTCTTCCATCCGCGCAGATTCGAAGTGATAAATTTGTTCAATTGAAAATTTCAATTTCCTAAAAAACGGGTAAATTGAAAAGGCACTAAAGGACATCCTGTGGCGGGCCATCGTGTTCACCACCCAAACCACCCCCTCGCAGCGCAGAGGATGTGCAGTGCCAGTAGCACGCTAAACAGAAAACACACAGGAATTCTAAATGCGTGTCTGCTAATGCGATTTACGTTTACTTTTACGACATCACCTCTTCAACTGCCGTTAAGGCGTATGGCAGCGGCAGCGGCAGCGACAGAGGAAGCGGCAACGGCGGTGACAGCAGCAACAACGGCGGCGATGCGGTCCTCTCACCTCGAGTCAACTTTTACGATCCTACTTCCAACCATTAGGCTCAGATACACAATACAGACAAGATAACGTATCAGGAGGGAACAAATCAAGTGATTTTTATTTGGGACTTTTACGAGCGTTTCCCATTTGCAGCAGCCTAACGAATTTTTTATTGGGAACTTAATTCAACGATGTCTGGGGCCTCGCGAGTTTGGCCATGGATGTCGCTTTGGCTGTGAAATCGAATTCAACAGCGTTGGCCTGGGGGCGACTATTGTCGCGCAGTCTTGGGCATACGTGCATAAAGGTTAGGGACTGCACATAGTCGTCATATTTTAATTATCGTCTGCGAACCCTAATGAAAACACACCGACCTCGAGTACATCTCAATAAATCTCCCCATGGAGTCAGCCGCCACCGCGTCTTGGTGAGGGTAAGTGACTGTAATTATTATTAATTTTTTTCTGAATTGCCTCTCGAGGTCTTAATGGGTTTGGGGTTCTGTGTTTTGTGTTCAGGGTGTGAAAAGGCATTAATAAGATGCAGTGAGTGAGGCTTTGCTGGGCGGCCCAAGACCGCCGCTGCTGTGAATGAGTGTTTCTGATTCACGCTTTTTTGGCTAATTGATTTTTTTTTAAAGTTAATTTTCGAGTTCTCGTGGTTCTAAGTAGTTTTTCGGACTTAGTCGGTGCCATCTGAAGACGTGCGGGAATTCGTGAAAGAAGGGCACCCGATAATGGTAATCAAAATAAAAGTTGTTGTTCAGGATGCGTTTTTGTGCTTTCCGGTAGGCTAACTCGGGGCATGAATAAGGGAAACCAAAAGTAATCATTTCTTCCATTTCAAATGGAGGTGGGTGAAATCGGTTATTGTGATTTTGGATGGAAAATATGGTGTCTTTAGGACAAATCGAAATCGACTACTTTTTCACATGGACCTATGTTGAACGGCGACACTGTTAAAATACTGTTAAACGTTATTGCAGCAAATACACGTGTAATTAGTCAAAAACAGACACTCGGGTAATGCATACTAGAGCCCCAGATTCGGAGGTCACGTCCAGTTAGACATGGTCACTTACGTACTAGACCACATTCACGTTTCAACCTGAGCGTCTCCAATATACGTGAAATAAGTTTACTTGTTCACTTCAACGTCATAAACGTATAGTAACGTACGTCTCAAAATAGTAGACTTAAAATGAGTTTAATTGCTATGAATTTGGAGTCCGCTTGGTAGTGCCTCTATGACTTTTCCTCAGAATTCGAGTGTAATTCGATTCATGGAGTACGTGACGTGCCAAGTACTATTGCAAGCAATTGCTTATTTCACGGACGGCACGTGATCACGTACAACATTAGGCTCTAGTACATGAGTGAGACATTAGGCAAATATGAGTGAAGCCATGACGGACTTATATAATGGGTTTGCTTTAATTACGTATTCCATTTGACTTCCAATATCCCAAAAGAATTTTGAAATATGGACCAATACCCGTTTTAGAACATACTTAAGTTTCAATAGCCGATGACAGATATAACTTTGTAACACCCGTTGTCACTCCTTTTCGAAGATGTTGGTGCCACATTAATGAAATGCGGTGTTACTAAATTCCCTTCCAACTGAAATGTTGAGAGAATGCTTTCATTTCAAAGAGCGACCCAACCTCTTCCTCTTCCCCATGCCAAAGCGCACTTTAGATCTTTTGAAATGCATGGTAATTACTCGTATCACTTCCCTGCACGTGTACAAGATGCTTTTGTTTTGCTCTTGATGACAACCAATATTCCACCCCTGAAATCGGATAGTTCCCAGAAAACACAAAAAAAAACACAAATGCTTTGAGTACAAAGCATACATAAATTCATTCACTTATCTTCCACTTCATGAATGGTCCAGTGAATTAATTAAAATCGACCATCAACGCTGAACATTGAACTCTGTTGGTCTTGCCTCCACTCCACTCTTGAGGACAATAATTTACTGAAGTGGACTTCCTCTTTGGTTTCATATGACATTACTTAAGGAGGTGGTACCCTCAAAGGAGACCTGACCGAAAAAAAGTGTTTTATTTACTATTTTTTCTATTGTGTATTTTAGAAGCTAGTGACCAGATTGTTTGACTTCTCCGAGCTGTCCAAGGGATGGACTCTGCATGTCATGTGGACGCACATGGACATGTGGCTGGAATATGGATAACACATGTGTGGACCCATTACGTCTATTTTTTCCCCATGGTTTTTGTCTTTATTTATGTTTATGTTTGAGCAGTATTCTTGGGTTTTGTGAGTCCATGAAATGGTTCACTTAATGGGTTGGAAACTACATGACGTTCAAGATGAAGGACGATGCGATCTATCTAATCTTCCCTAACGTCCAAACATAATGTATTCATCTGAATGGAAATATTTGTATTCAAATTTTTGTAAGGACGATGTTGTGGGTGTGTGTTGAGAATACAAATAACATGCATCTTCTGGTTCACTGGAGACGATCATTTGAAGGTAATTTTGACATCATAGAGATTCGCATTTCGTCAATTCATTAGCATTCACATGCAAGCGGAGTAATTTCAATGTAAATCGACCAATTCAATCAAGTCTTTAGCACAAATAAACTAAAGCAAACACTCACTTCTTGGCTCGTTAAAAATTAAGAGGGATGCGTTGCTGTCGGCTGGAAATAATAAAAAAAAGAATATCAAACCGATATGTGATCTTCTTAGAGAAAGCAAAATAATCGATATGGTTTTCGTTAATCGTTGTTCCGAAACCCGACTCTTTACGACGTCGCTAACATTTAATAGTGTCTACCGGCTGAATATTGGGCGAGTAATTCCATTAGTTATCTATACAGAGAAGATCTTTTAAGAAATTAGAGCGGTAGACGAACGATATGAAAGATAAAGTTTCCTAAATTGTAACGGCCGAGATTCAAGCCAAAGCTCAAATCATTCAAGTAAAGGCGGTGTAGGTCGATTGCCATATTAAGCCTGGCTTAACGAGTCAATCAATTTTTTAACTTTGACAAAACAGGCGATGGCTGCATTAACACGATCGGTTTTATCGAGTCCGACGGCTCGTGGATCGAAGAATCTAGTGACAAATCACAGGTCCTGCCATCCTGGCCACATCGCTGCCACCCAATCCCACGAATGAATCACTTTGCTCCCAATTTCGCATATGTATCCTCGTACTGAATGAAAAATCATAAATTCCACAGGATCACACTAAAGCTAATTGCTGACTGCACCCCATTACCATTCATATGCATGAATTAGCCATGCGGACTTTTTCAACATCAATATTGACATTGCAATGGTATTTTATATTATTCCACACTTAGGCCGTCTGGTGGCCTTCGTTATTTCGTTCCACTAGACAAAAGCTTAAGCCCCATGACAAAGAATCCCAATTAGTATATTCCAAGTCTTGAATCTGTAACGGACACAAATACTGCCGTCACCGCCGAGAATAGATGGTGCTCCCCAAAAGAATCCATCTAACATTAGTCCCTTCGAAAACCAGATTCCAGAGACTTTGGATTCCTTGTAATTTATAATATCCCCTTACCCTACCCCCCATTTGAGCCACACACACACAACAGCCACCACGCCGAACATGGATGTCCGTAACGAGAGAAGAATAAATGAATAAAGGAAAGAACCCATAAAACGAAAATGTTCCACATTCTATTCCGATTTATGGTTCAAGGAAAAAAGAGGCGAACGCTTTGTGGCTTTGCGAGTGGATTCGTCTCGATTGGGGTTACCTTCCTGAGAGTGGGAGAAGACCTATTATGATTATTGGTATCATTACCTGTGACCGCCAACAGGAACAGCGGACATCATTGGATGATGATGATGTCTGTCGACGAACGGACTCGCGGCCGCCGCTGCTGCAGCAATCTGCTCAATTGGGGTGCCTGGTAGGAGTCCTCCGGAGTTGGCAGTTGGATCAATGAAGATGGCAGTGTACTGCGGTGGGAAGGTACTCGCAAATGCCTCTGCTGTCCGTCGCTGCAGGGAATTGCATTTTTTCGAACGTTTTCGTGACTTTTTACTCTGACGGGATTCGCGAGAGCAAGTGCTGGTATTCAGGACGTCCACTGCTGGCTGCTGAGCGGGCAACTGCAGCTCACTGTAGATGCTGCTCTCCAAGATGTTACTGTCGCTTCCGGAGCAATTCAGACCATAATCGATGGTCACATCCCCATCCTCCAGCAGGGCTGTACTTTCGTCTAAAATTTCCACTTCCACAGAACCATTACCGAGGGTATCACAATTGTCATCATTTGACGAAGTTATCACGATTTCTGGCACTGATACGTAAGACGGTTGTGACAACGATGACCTGCTACCGCACTGCTCCGCAAGAGGGGTTGCACTCTGCTGGATGGCACCCTCTAGCGTGCCATTCTCAAACACTGTCACCGAATTGCGCTTAGCACCACCGACACTGCTGTTCCCACTACATGCTACTGTATCCTTGGAGTGCCGCCTGGCACCCATCGCTCCGAACTTCTTCTTTGGCGTAGTTAACATCGTCGCACTTTCAAACTATCCACACAATAAACCACTGAACCGGAAAGTATAAATAAATGTATCCTCCAGATACGAATTTGAACCAAATACTTGAAAAATCAAATCAAAATAACGACAAGGTGATGAACGAAAAACTAACCGAAACAAAAAATGAAGAACGAATAGATGAACAAAAATCACAAAGTGCCTATCACCGGAGACGAACGACGACGCCGCACGCAAGCACGCACTTTCTTTCCAACATGAAGGACCGCCAAAAACTGAATTCAAATCTGAAAATTATGTTTTCAACCTTCGGCTGCGGAGCTCGGACGTTGTGTTTGGTTTGTGTAGATGCAATCGATTGCTTCTCTCTGTCTGGCTTGCTGGCTGTCGCTTTGTTGCTGCTACTTCTTCTTCTTCTTCTCCTCTTCTTCTATGGTTTTCACCCTCAGTTTGTTTTCTATGGCTTCGGTGGGATTTTATTTTTTTTTTCCTCTCTTCGGCTGTCTGTTCGCATTAAATTCTTCTATTTTATTATCCACGATGTTCTAATGGGTCAACTGTGCGTTGTTCTTCTTGTTTCGTCCCTTCTGAGCGTGTATGAGTGCTCGAAGCGATATGCCACGCACACACGCTTGATTGCAATTGGGATCAAATCAATGGCTGATGGCAAATGCATCATATCCCGTATTCCCTCGACTTTACTTTTTTTGTTGTAAATTTTGAAAGATGCCTTTGTGACGATACGGATAGTTGGTGCGGGTTTTGTTCATGCTGCTAAGCGAAGGGATACTACATACGTTGTGTTTACATTTTGATTTTACGTGAAGTATTGCCAGAATCGATAACGGTTTTGTGGCGATAAGATATGTTGATCTATGGAGTGAATCACCTCTATTAAGATTGAGCAGGTCTATGGATTCCATTCTGATGTGTATCTAAGGTGATAAGAAAGGTCTTAGTTTGATTCGTGAACCGTTGTTCCATGGGTACGTTGGCTAAAGAATGACACTTGTCATGATGAGTACTTGTGGGAGGAGTGACCCTAGAATCAACACTACGTGCAGGTTAGAGATGAAACGAATGATTGTAGCCAGTTGATCAACCACCTTATACCTCAGCAGCCAAGACAGTCAAGCTAGTCTGCCATTTGGCACCGCCTCAATTAGAAGTACACCTGGGTGTGCTTGCTGCATAAGAGTGTAAACGAGAAACAGGTCGATTAAATTTGTGTCATCGACGAAGAATGGGATCATCCCCCGTTCATATTGAAGACAGAGCTCCAAGCGGTCTTCGAATCAATAAAGAAGAAAAAGTCAGAGGTAGAAGTGCTTAATATGTACGCAATCCTGTTTAACAATGCTTTGAATGCACATTTTTCGGAGCATTCGAAAACTGCAATTGTACAACCCATATACTATCGTGAGTTTGCCAGTGTACATGAAAAAGTGTGTACAACGTTCTGGGCACTCTGATCCAGTCATCAAGTTCATGCTGGCTTGAGTTCGCGATGGCAACATCTCTAAACCAAAGGTTCGTTCTTCATCTTCTGCTGGAACCAGAAGACTCAGCTTGAGCATTGAGGTGGTGTGTACGGCATGAGTTCGATGTGGCAGTATATTGCCGGGAAGGATCGCGACGTGAAGGGTTTTAGCCTTCTGGACCTTTCTGCCAGAATATACCTATACCTCGTGGAATTGTTCTCTCATAGGCACTAAGAAGCAGCTCTGCTGCTTAGCTTATCCTCCAGCTTTCGGCACTTACTCTTGAGCAAATTCACACGACAATGAAATTCCACAAATGACTTCGTTCAATCTAGCAACCTTTTCAATCGTTAATTTTTGTTTTTGGCTAAAACTCATCTCTCCCATCTAAGAGAGGATAGGCCAACAAGAAAAATTGTTAGTACATATTTTTGCATTTCCATTGCGAAGGCATGGGGAAACAGATTTTAAGCTCTTTCCTTTCTCCAACACGCGCAACTGGCCAGGCAGAGCTCACAATGTAATTGCCTCATGCCCGTGGCAATTGGCAAGACAATGAGTTTTTAATATCAACAGCGTCCATTTTAACACTGCTTCATCATGTTAAAGATCTCGTTCTTCGTGGCTCAAGATGTAAACTACTTCTGCGAAACAATTACTAAACAAAGCTTAATCTTTTGAATTTTATGCTCAGTTACGTACATGTTTGCGGTTTATTAAGAAAAAGATTTTGTCTTGAAAAGACTGCAAGTTCACAATGATCCAGGAAGTTTGTTAAAGCGTCTCATCCATTCCATGGATGAGACCCATTCATGATTTAATCGCCCTTAGTAAGTCAATTGTGTTCAGAGATTTCTTTGAAAGATCCCTGGCAGTGAGGTGGTAACGATAAATGAAGTCCATCTAAAATCTGCAGAGCAACTGACCCACATAATGCCATACTCAAGTATACACATGTTCCGATAGTCAGGCGGTAAACAGAGCAGAAGCGCTAGATATCTCACACTTCCGGGAACGATGACTGGTACTTCTGGTTAAATTTTGAACGGCACTGCTCCTGAACTGTGTGAATCGCTAGGAATCTAGGAAAAACCACCGCTAAGCACGGAGTTGTACTGGATTGGTGTTACTTACAGTGACCGCATCTAAACATCGGAGAAGGGCCTTGTGACAGGCGCTGACCAAGGAAGCATCGTCAGCAATGGTGGCAAGAATTTCGGCACACTAGTGGGAGTCCTTACCAAACACCATTTCACTGGGACCCACCCTTTAGTTTTATTTTGGCACTCATAATATTGAAGTTGTGGAAACGCTGAAGAAATAGAGTACATTGAACTCCTTAGGTAGAAACGTCGCTCAATGGACCCGTACTATTTGTCTAAGTGATCAGCGAATGTAAAAACCGATCAGAATTTGTGCATTCTCGAAATGTCCATCCATACAGAAGAACTTCAACTATCTTTCGTAACTAACGCGTTGCAGTTTCATACCACGATTTTTACACCGGGGTCAGCACCAGCAAGTTCTTACATGACCACCATTTTGTTTTCGAATTTGCTACACTTTCTTGAGGAAAGTGCTTTTGATCTTGAAAAATGTTTCTTGCTTAGAGTGGATTCATACTGATCGAGTTTTTTTCATCTTCTTCTATGCACTATCAGTTTGAAATTACATTCTTAGGATGTCATACCTTATCATTCCAGTCCGAACTATACACTATCATCCCAGGAATGACATTTTTCCAATAGGTTTCATTTCCACACTAAATCTGTTCTTATTCACTATTTTCCTGCATTCCAGCGAAATCCATGAACAAATTTGAGTCCTCATCATTCTCGCCATCATTTCTTTCGTCATTCTAACATTTATTCCAGCAAAATGGCATTATATTTAAAAAAAAGGCGTCCGCAGATATTTGTCTAGGGGGAGGAATCTTTGAGCCAGTGCAAGGGCCCCCCACCCAGTAACTGTGGTCGTCTATATTGTGCCCTAATGAAAGTATGTTCAAATTTTAAAATTAATCAGATAGCGAGATCTTAATGTCCTTGGCCTTGGAAAGACCTGGTAGCCTGTAGATTTTTAAAACTTGTCATCTCCTTGTGTTGACATACGTGTAACGTCTGAATCTTTCCATAGAACGAGTCAAAAACAAATACGGTCCTTTTTTGTATATCTGGCAGTGCTTAAAAGCAAACATCTTACCTTGCAGTGTTTCCCTTTCACCACCACATTTACCAACAGATTGGGTGTCTGATGGGTTTCCTCCGCACTCTTCCACTACACGTGTATTCAGCCAGCGCAAACTACCTTCCCCTCTGCCCTTCGTCTGCTTCACATCACTTTTTGGTTTTCTCTTTTGTGGATGCATCTTTCTATCAATGGAACAACATCCATCGATTGGGATAATCACCGGCATCATCCTCGTCATTATCATCGTGCCCACGATATGCTACAACGGACCATGATCCATGATGGGTTGAAAGCAGACGAGTCAGACGAAGTGAAAACCTTCGGCTCTCAAGTTTTCTATGATGTCGAGCTTGAAGCTACCAAATTGCGGTCTCAATCTCGCCGACATGCAATCACGAACATGCAACCTCAGCCCAGAGAAATCCCATTAAAAGAATGTTCAAACAGCGGATAATGACTGCGACCTCTGCCGAACGGCATCATCGCGGTCCCGAATCATCGATGATTCGATGATGGATCAAAATTATCGGCGGCTCATAACAATAGCCCCAGAAGGTGCTTGAGGAGGTGTGCGTCAAATGTTCGTCTTCACCAACAGTAAGGTCTGAATGGGGGAATGAAAACGCGTGGTGTGATCTGGTGGCTGAGATGACGACCGCTGCCCGTCATGTGGTCGTATCTCTGGTGGACGGAGGAGAGGTAGTCAGCGCGTGTATCGCTTGACCTTCCGTCTGTGGCGAGTCTTCAATCTGATCCGTGCCTCGCTTACTCGGCCCGGCAGTCCCAATCAATAATTAAAATCGCCTGCTGCGATTTACGCAATATGACATATGGCGAGATGTTAGGTCAGTGGGGTTGCCTGCAAACGTGCGTGTTGCAGTTGGTTGGGAGATGATTGATTTGATTCAAGACACAATATGCTTGTTTCAACCTCAACAGCAGTTTTAAGTGGTCTGGGTGTTGCGAGACTGGCACCACCGGAGAAAGTTGGAAAGGGGCAGACAGCACAAATTACTTACTTTCCGTCAACATCCGCCCCGAATTTACAGCGTAGCTTTCATGTACATAATTAGCTGCGTGTCTCGCCAAATTGACTGAAGCTACGTAGGGCAGTAGTGATTGAGTCGCTCCGCAGGACACGCCTAATTAAAAAGTCCTTTGTCACAGAGCCACTTCGCCGCCCGTTTAATTCCAATTACGCTGTAGACTCTGCGTGAAGAAAAAAGACTCGCACAGGGGTTCAGTTCCACGTGGGCTCGCTCGTCGGCAAATTCAATTTGGAAGTCCTTTCAACCATCAGGGACATGACCATGACGAATTATGCAATGCGGAGGGTAGGGACCGCTGCGATGACGATGATGTGTCGTGCGCTTTTTACGGTTCACCTTCCGTTGCGCACATGAAAGGTTACGCATTCATGCCAAATGTTAAGGCATCATCTGGAGCATGGAGATGACTTTGATCTGCGATAAGGATGTGTTAAGCTGATGCCTACAGTAGCGGCTGCTCTCTGTATGCAGGTGAGGGAGATTTTGTTCGGTTGCCTTCCTCAACTGGAAATGTAAGAAGGTAGCGATTTGGGATACGCAGACGGCTGGGGAAAGGCATCCGTGCTGAGAATGGAATGAATTTTGTAAGATCGACGAAAGGAGCAGCAGTTGCTTCGTGGACGGTTACATGAGACTTACATGCAAAATTATTCCAGAATGCCATTCTGATCCCGATCGTTTACATAAGAAATTTGCAGTCAATAGGGGGTTTGCTAGGTGACAGGGATTTAGGTGACAGGGATGTTTTTTTTTTTTTTGTTGAATTTTGCATACTTCAAGATGGTCGGAAAACATGATGACTAGGCAACATTTTGGTAGAATCAGTATGGAAAATGAAATAGCGCGTGTAAAATACGTACGATAGCGGATGCCCCAATTCTACCAACACCATAATCAGTGTACACATTCGGTGGTAATTATCACTCATTGGGTTGTGAGTAAAGCAAATACGGTTGCGGTTGCCGGGACCGGCTCCTTTACACATCAGTGCCAGACCGTTTGTCGTAAAAACCGACAGGAAGTGATTGATTAGAAACCACGATTTCAGATTTTATCCACAATGCTGATCGTACCCTGCAGTCAGTACAATGCGACCCTTACACTTTAACAATTCCATGACTTTACCCCTTTCATATGCCTCACCAAGGCTTATCGCCAGAACCTTGTGAATAAATTCCCAATCCAGTATCCGCTAGACTTGCCTTAGTCCCGCTCAATTTAACTGAAAGGCTCATCGCATTCCCAGAGCCCTTGTCCAGCAAATAGCGTTAACTCAGAGAGAAAATGAGTAACAACCCTTGAAACATTTTCGAACGAGGGGCGCTTTTAAATTAAATATACGCGAGTCTACATTGCAAATTCTTAATCATAGGGCAAGTGCATTCGTCGCAAAAAACGTGCTGCGTATCAACTTGAGGGTGAGTGAGCGAAAAAGACCGGAACCAACCCCATTCCGACCGACAATCATGTGAGCAACAGCCACTTTGGAAAAAATTCAGAAAACCAGGACAATGCTGGATATCCCCCTCCCTTCGTTTCTTAATCAAAGAGGTTGTATTTAACTGCATCTGACGGACTGAAATCAAATTTCCGAGAGCAGGATTAGGGCTCGCCATTGGGGTGAGTACAAGTGGGTTCCAGCCCTAGTATGACTGTTTTCTGGTTATTATTTGAGAATGACCAATCAGTTTTTTGGCGTGGCAGTGAGGCAATCTAAGAGCACCCTGCTGTGCGATGGAAATCCCCTCCTGAGCAATGCCTCATCCTACACACGCACATGCATAGTAGGCCCGCCCACTCTGCACACGCCATTTCAAGTGACGGGCAAATAAAAAGCGTCGGCCAGTGCGTCCAGAAATCTTCATTTATTCGATTTGCACATCGATGGGGCACCTATCCTTTGTCCGTTTTGTTTTCGTTGGCTTGGCATATGAATAGACAGACGACAGCCAGGGGGTTTTTTCCTTGCAGGACGTACAAATGTATTGTCATTGCATCATGCAGGGCTCTTCGTTTCGATTCACCCATCTGTTACCGAGGTCCACAAAGCCAGGGCCACATGGTTGACAGTGCACACTTTTGTCTGTAGTGCATCCTTCGATGTATCCTTTGTGTCCCGTCTTCCATCTGACATCGTCCGTCTCCTGATCAAAGAATTAACAAAATTACATCGATTCGCACACACAGGGTGAAAAAAGAACCCATATTGACACAGTCTTTTCGTACTCCTTTATCCGGTGTCACGTTGCGTTTTGTTCACCTCTCCGTGGTCGCCCGACGACATGGTAATCAGGCCAGAATAACAAAAAAATCCTTGAGGATGCACCTTTTCTGTTTTCCTGCAGTTTTTCTTGCTTGTGTGTACATCCTGGAAGAGATCTTTGTGCCCTGCCATCTGAGGTGAGGAATATGAGTAGTATTGGTGGCATATGGTTCCGATGCGGGAACAAAACAGGACCCGCATAAATATTTTGTTTGTCACTGAAAAACACATCGCAGGGAGGTTAAAGATCATCGTCAGTGCTGGAAAAAAGTTCCATCGCTTTCGACATATCTTCCGTAATTCAATTTGCCGACAGCGACGGTGGGGTGGTGGCAGTAGCGCAGTGAAGGGCGATGCACGAAAGATGATCCATCGGTGGGATGATGACAAACACTGGAAGTGGATTAACAGCTGAGACATTGAATCAGTTAATTGTACCACCCCTCAATTAAATGCAGATGCGAATTCTCTGAAAGGAAGTTACCCGGAGTGCCCGATGCAGTGTCGGAAGTGGTTTGCGTCTGGCGTCAAAGGGCGTGTGCCCATAAAGCAGATGCTCACTCGCGTGGATGTGACAACTGTGAACACCTTTTTTCCCACTTCGTGTTCATTTGAATGCGGTTTTGTAGGATAGGCAGCTGAATCTATTACCGGGCGACCGAAGGTGGGAAGCAATAGATTTTCTTTCCAATCAAGGCCATCGATTGGATTGACATTTTTCTTTGAGCCGATAGCGGAGATCTGCCTGAACGGCCTGCGTGAAACTTTGCATTTGAAATTTTAAGAAATGTAGCCGAATATGGCTCTTGTAATTAACGTGTGTGACGCTTGAATTTACGAGACTTTTATGGCACATGCGGTGGAAGTAGATTAAGCTGACCCAAACAATGGATAAATTCCCAACTGAATACATTTTGTTGTTTCACGAAGAACGATATTGGCAATTTGTCGGAACATTTCCCTGCGTCTTACATAAGCTTATGGATGGGCGTTGATCAACTAAGTTATTTGCATAATTAATCAAAACGACTTACTAACAACTGGCGACAATAATTAGCTGCATGCTTTCTTTTTTATGCATTCGGCCATAAAAAATGTGTTATTTGAACAAAATTTGCGTTTGGTGACAGACTTTACCACTTAATGCTGAATGTTTGTTACTAATGCAGGAAGTAATGAAATGGTTAGTCTCGATTTCAGTATTCGTCGATATTGAAGTATGCAGGCCTTTTTAAATGAGAACACAACTTGGGATGATGGAGTACTGGAACGCAATGCAAGCAGGTGTATCCTTCCTGGCCTCAGGAGGTCCTTTAGTGTTTTCCCTCGTGTGGACTAATCATCACATTACGGTCCGAGTGCACCGATACCATTATATTCACAGGATGTGTAAGTTAAGTGAATTGAACATTTTATTTAGTTGAACACTAAGCTCTCGCTAGTCTTATAATCAGCGGAGACCAAGTAAAAGCCGTCATAGTGAGCAGCAACTGTTTCCGGCATTAAGAGTTATGCAATGTGCGTGGCCTTCGTGTGACCGTTGTCTGCAGTCAGCCTCTAGCACCGTATTCGTCTCAGACATCTCCGTCCAAATTTGGTGAATATGTAAAGTATTCTGACTCGGAATGCTTGTGTTTTATCTTGTAGCTACGCAGTTCTCTTGTACAGATCAGGTTCAAACATCGAGGACATTGGGAAAGAGAATTATTCCAACGACGAACATAGGGAGAGGTGTCAAACTATCTTGTTCAAGCCACAGTTGTTAGGTCTCGACTTGCACTAAACAGAATTAGCAAAAGTTCTCAGCCGCACAGAAGTGGAGTCTGGGATCTTGCTGAATCAATATTCTAATTTAATTTCACAAACATGTAGATGCTCTGCCCAGCACCCGAAGAGCACTCTTACAGAGAGACTGTTTTAGAACAGCTAACTCTATGGGAGAATGAAGCATGTCATCATACTTACCGATGACTGCCTTACCTGTGAATCAATGTGAGCGCAAGCGTAATGGAAATGATGCAAATGTATGAGGGGCTTCTACAGTATACCAGAGTCCGGTACAAAAAATCATATTCCACTGATGTTGTAAAATGCGATGAAATGAAAATTAGATTGAAGCCTGGAAATAAATCACCATTCATTTACAAGCCACATTAAAATAATTATTCTATAATTGTAATTCCATGGGCAACTTAACACCTAGGAAAAATGAAAGACAATTTAAAATATATTTAAAATTTATGAAGGCAAACATAATCCGAATACAATCATAAACTGAAGTACAACTAAGGGTAAAGCTGTTGGCTCAACGGTGATACAGTATTTAATTTAAAAAGTGCAATTGAACTGTCATTGTTGCATTCTTCCTTTAGCCAATAATGTCCAGTACTAACATCGGGTTGTCCAGATCCGTGTGTCCATATTGACCTTATGCTGTGTTCGTATTTTGGGAACGGCTGAAGGCTTGTCAGTCGAATAATTGTACAAATAAGATCAAGGACAAAACGAGATGAGATGGGTGTGGTGAAATTTGATTCATTCTGGTGTGGCCTCAGCATCAAATTCTCGAATATTAAAGCCTCAAAAAAGTTTAGGTTTTGCTGCAATTTTTAAAATGCCTTGTTTTTCCAATTGGTTGTCGTAGTTTTCAACAGAGGCGCCTTACAAGAGCTGAACATTTGCTGGTGATGATGATGCTGGTCAGTGGCCAAAGCGTTGAACTCCAATTCATATTACCGTGAAAAGGTACGTCTCCAGCATTTCTCTATTAGAATAATCACGGTCTAACACAAGACCGAAGAGTTATGCCGCCCATCTTTGGAAGGCACCCTTCGGAGCAGAGCTGACCAGAGAAGAGGAAGAAAGAGACAAAGAGAGAGAGAGAGAGAGAGAGAGAGAAATATAAAGAGAGAGACAGACACAGAGAGAGAGAGAGAGAGAGAGAGAAATATAAAGAGAGAGACAGAGACAGAGAGAGAGAGAAATATAAAGAGAGAGTACGTTACGTACGCTTTTCAGCTAGCAACCAAATTAACAAAAATTTTGTAATATATGGCGCTATAGCCTGTAAAAGGCCAGGGTCTCGCATCTCAGCAACCAAACCACTCGTGGAAGAGACCTGCAGTTTTCGAAAGAGGTGTGGCCGTGGAAAGTTTTGTGCTCGTACCGGGTATCGAACCTGGGCTGCGTAAACTCAAGTACTTATGGGTCGACGCACCAACCCACAACGTCTCGCCAAATTTAATTAAAAAAAAATCCAAAAAGTGAATGCATTCCTTCCGTTACGTGCACGACAAGTGTTTAAAAAAAATTATTTTCACCCTTGCGGAATTGAAGGAAGAAATGTACATACAAGTGCACTCAGAAAAGGCAGGGGCTTGACGATACGGGCCCAACATATAAAGAAAAAATTAAAGTTTGGTATACACATGTGTACACCTGCTTGTATTTATGTGCATACCCATGTGTATATATTAATTACATATATATATGTGTGTATATAATTATACATACACGTATATATGTGTGTTAGTTTAGGTTAAGGTAGTCTAAGTTATTTTAAGGTCGTTTGTAAGTTAGTATATAAGTTTTAAGAAAACAGCTCGGTTATTAGGTTTTTGTTCAATTTTCTTAATTTAATATTGTTCATTCAATACCCATGTAAGAAAGACATAGCATAAGTTTAAGTTTAGATTAGAGCGCCCGCCGAGGGCCAGTAAGTTACACCTAGCATTGTTTGTTTAATTAGTTTTAAGCATATTATGAATTAAAGAATAAAAATGAATTATATAAAAAAATCTGGCCCAATATATGCTGTGGCTGGGATATTCATCTCTTGGCGACATCTTGAACAGAATTTCCGGTCTTAAGTGCCTAGTAAATATTGTCTTCTACATCGTCGATAGACTGTGACAAACTGAATCTCTTGACAAATGTTTAATCTCCATGAGCCTTCAGTTAGCTTTCTGACTCACCGGATTTAATGTGCACTAAAAATATTAATGTTCACACCCTAGTCTACGTTACCTTCACTTAAAGCTGATTTCCACTTTCTAAAATAGAATCTCTACGTAGTATGAACATGCACGTGCACCACTGAAAGAAATTCACAGAACCCTATCACATGTGAAGTTCTTTTTTCTGAGAAAAGTCGACAAGGTAAAATGTTCGGTTTTCATAATGACTGTGCGAGGAACATATGTGTATGATGCCTAATTGAAATTCTTCATCAGGCTTCACGCATCACACTCGAACAAATCATCTCTTTCCCTGGCTTGAAACTGAAAATGCAGAAACAGTGAAAAGGGACACACGAGAATGCTTTCAAATATAAAAGTCTTTGGGAAGAACCTGTTAGGGGCTTTTCAGAGTGCAAGTATAGTGTCGGGTGGCACATAATGATTGGTCACAACATGACATGAAACTTTTCTCATTATGTTAAAAGCATGATGCCTGCATATATTTGCGTATCACTCAGCCGTACTTTTCTTGCTACACACGTAGAGTCCATCAGGATCAAATTGAATCCCTCAGCGACGCCTATATCGATGGTGATGGCGATGTCGGTGCGATGTCCTTGTTCATAAAATTTCACCTGAAACTGAGCGTATTCTAAATAAGTTCTTAAGTCTCCAACTTCATCCCGAGTTTCATGTCATCTCTTCTGTGGTTGTGGTTCTTTTAAGGACACCGAAATATCGATACACAAAAACTGCTGGGGTTCGTGAGCACATCCATCCCTGCACGTGTATGTGAGGGTTGCGTCTCGTCCTTGCTATAGTTCTGCATATGAGAGTAGAGAGGTTGCCTATTAATTTACACTCTAATGCTATGGTGTATGCACAAGTCGTTAACGTGGCAAAGGATGTGTAATAAAGAATAATTAGGGGAAATTTCGTATATTTTTTTTAGAACATCTGTGCTTGATTTGAGACTAATGCTCCTGGGCGTTGCGCATCGTTGTTTACGACTGAAGTTGCGATATAATTCAGAGATATTTATTGTGTGGATAATCAGGGCAAGTAGTTATTCGAGGAGTACAAGCGGTTTTATTAGCGAAGAAACATGAATGCATTCGTCAGCATTTCATTGAAATGCGTTATTTCACTATAAATCCTCTTTTGGCGATGGTGAAGTAAATGTTTTTATTTTATGACAAATGTATTGGATTTTACTCGTTCTTTCCATTATGTTGTACGCTTTAAGCCGTATAATCTTAAGGCAAATTGATAGAAGAGCATATTTCTGTCAGCTTACTGTGGTGGATGTGTTCGCATGTCATGACGTTTTCTCGACATCACGTTATTCGTAGATTAGATAAGGCCGGAGTAAAATCAGTCGGATTCATGGGCATAACGACAAATGGAATAATTTTCTGAAAATGTTCCTCAAGAAAATACGGGTATGATCAGGAATCAATTTTCATAGGAAGATGACAAGTATCGAAACCTAGGAAGGAATTTTTTAAATGTAGCCAAAACTGACCACGTACAACCAACAATTGACGAAGTGATGAATAGATGATAGAATTTTCTTGAAGTTTCTCAAGCCAAACTGATAAACAAATTATACCCGAAGGCCTGTAATTAAGGCAAATGTAATATAGTAAAAGTTGGAGACCCGCAAGGAAGATGTCTTGGTCCTCTTCATATAAGACAAGATCCAACACCGTACTAGGCACATTTGCTTACGACAAGGACATGTTTTGTAACAGATCAAATGTTCGAAGCGACTGCAATGCATTTATAACGGGCACGCGATTAGGCAAATATTTAGCGAATCGTGCTTAACAAAATCCATCCACTTTACTTATAAAAATGAAATGTGATATGGAAGTTGCACGTTCAAAAGATGCGTGAGGAACTCAAGCCCACAAAGACTTTAGCCATGTGTACTGGCTAACATAGAAATATTCCGAGCTGAGTATTACAAGCAGACCATTGGTCCTTTCGAAGGAAATGTTCTGTGTCCAATCTGTTTCAATCGCAAAACTTTACTTTTAGGTTCCTTGGCCATGTAGAGCACTGCTCTAGAGTGGCAAGAACGAGCATTTTAGTACTTCATGTTTAGTTCTTATATCGTCGAGATCTACAAAACGGGGTTTTCATATTCATAATATATTTCTCGTAGTTCAATCCAATCCAGTTGACTTCGTCATACTTTCAGTTTGGGAATCTTCGAAAGCATTCCTTTGTTTGGTCAAGCTTGTGAATGAAGCCACAACCTACATTCGTCATATTATTTCATACACACATTGCAACTAATTGGCAATATAATCGACGCCTGTCGATGTATTCTTCACACTTGAATAGACTGTCTTCGAAGTAGATTACACGACTACATTGCTAACGAAACTTCAAATTACATGAAGGTAAGCTTGACCGACCCATGGAGCGCACCCGAGGGGAAACTTTCAAACGAACTACGAACATTGCAATTCCATCATCCCGATTCGAATTCCAAAGTATCTAGGTCAGGAGGCTTTCCCCACAATTGCGGGTATTACGTATTCTCTTGTGCAATAGCACTAGAAGCCCCACAGGATGTACGCTATGATATACATTTCAAAATGTTTTTTTTTTCTTTCCACTTCTCGAACGACGTTCGCAGCGCTGTGCTTCACTCTTGTTAAGTGCCACCTCGGAACGTCCTGTGTATTTTATTGAGCCGTAGGTCAGGCATGCTTGCAAACAATCATCGAGCGGCAGTACTTTACAAGGATAACCCAATGCACCTGAGATTACTACCCCTCCTGTCGTGTGGAAGGTATCCGCGATGCAGGACGGTTAATGAACCAACGACACGGCGCCCGTCATTTATTGCACGCACTAAAGTTGAGAATGAAGTGCTGCTCAAAAGGCATTGTGATTGAATGACTCGGTGAAGCGGAAGAGCCGCATTGAAAATATCACCGCGTCTGCGACATAAACTCACGAACAACACTCTTCCACGTAACTCAAGGTTACCGAGAAGTTAAAATTTTAATTACTCTCGCCTAGGCTTTGTCTTGCGCCTCCTTGCCTCCTCGTTAAAATGATTTACGATTTTTTTTTGTTTTACTTTGGGTCGGTGGCATTATTAAATTTTCTGTTTCTAGAAACGCTACTACTGCTGCGGAGGACAACTTATGGCGGTAGGCTAATTTGAAGAGGCCCACGGGGAGGGAGCGGTTGTTAGACGTGCGGCCCTGGGTGGTCCTATTACCTGCGTTTCGGTGTTGTGTAAGTTAATCATCTCTTCTTCGTCTTTTTGTTTTTTTTTTTTTTTTTTTCATTTCGAAAAAGGGCTTCTTGTCGTCTAATGAAAGGGTAAGTGTCGAATGAAAGGAAACGGGTTGCGGTCGCGGGTTCTTGTGCTGTATGATTTATGACAGAAACCAGAGTCGCCGGGGCACTACCGTTGTTTGGAGGATGATTATTGTAGCCGAAGCGTAAATTTTACTCTTTTACTTTGACTTCATGAAATTAAGACATCATGATGGGGATTTTGGTCCATCCGAAAGGATGATTAAAGCATTCAATCAAGTGAGCCGAGAGGTCCTGGTTTTTGAGAGGTAGGATTTTTAAAGTGATAGGTACTTAGGTGAGAGTATGAGCTGAGAGGCCATCCAGGGGCTTCTCGTTGTTATGGAATTTGACAATTCTTCGACAAAATATTTCTTCAACAAAATCTGTTGACAATCAAGAATCAAAAGGTGCACAGAAATAACTGGACGTTAAGTTAATATAAAATAAAAGGGCTACTGATTAATATAAGCAGCAATTGCCATCCAAAAATTATCCACGCCCGTGTTTCAGCTGAGTTCAACCCGTGTCCGCGCGGCAATGTGTGGTCCTCGTTCTCAGCAACGACCAAGCATGGGACTTTTTGCCATTTTGGTCTTTAATTAAATGCCATTAAATCTCGACACTTGCCATCATTGCAACTGCAGTGTAAAATCTCGCTCCAATTACGTTTTCATAAATGAACACAATTTCCATGCATGCATGCATCCATCCATCCATTCAGGCTGATACCGCATGCACAAGTTGGCATTCAGTGCACGCGAAAGAGCGAATGTCCGCCTTTCACGTGGCGACGACGTGTTGAACGCATTCATTTGTGTACGCAACCCCGTTTTCTCTATCTCTGCACTCCTTCACCATGGCATGGATGCCCCAAACTCCCACTCGGGTGTGTGCGCATATCGAACATTTAAAGCAAAGCATTACTGAATGGGGTGGCGGTGATGGTGGCGATGGAGGTGATGAGTCTTTTTGCATTTGGTTTTGACCTTTTCATCGTCCATCGCGCCATACACGCAGACCTTTGACATGACGGATGGGATATTGAGTCACAAAACTTTGTGACATTTTCAATGGGAATTCTAATGGATGGCCAAAAGGAAACGAGTTCTGTGTGTATGTGCCTTTTTTTACGTTCAAGGCATTTAATATTTCCGCATGCAAACCGTGGCAACACGCAATGCATATTTTGCAATTTCGCTACGGAAGCAATTAGGGAAACGCAATCTCGACTTAATGTCTGAAACAGAAAACACCTTAGGTTGTTCGGGTGTAAACTTTTGACTGAAAGGAACATAAAAACTGATTCGGACGCTTATGACTAATAAACAATTCTACTTGTTGTGATTGTTCACCAAGGTAGCTTCGGAGAATGCGGCCTTGCTAGTGCTTTGGCACAATTAGGGTGTCCAGATCCATGAAAAATCCATAAAAAATCTCAAATGAAAATTCGAAGTTTTGTATTCTTCCCACCAAAATGAAAATAATACATGAAGTCATATATTATACAAGCGGGCCCTGTGCCTGCTTCGCTAAACAGATCATATTAATATGAGAATGAAAACCACTCGGTTTACTGTTGGTTTTTCGTGTTTTCATGTTTTTAATTAAATTGGTAGCTTAACTACTCGTGAACATAATATAGATAATTGTCCGTGGGAGAAGCATTTCCAACTGTTTTCACTACGCCTTGTTTATTGCTATAGCAAATGCAAGACGTATTGGAAATTACAATCTTGTGAAGTCAAACAAATCCATACCCTGTTCGCTGAGCACATTTCAAAGGGGTAGTACTTCCAAAAACATGCAGTTTAGTTATGAAGCGTAAAATTCTTTCAATTTGTCAGACTTGAGAAATGCTGAGACTTAAGAGATCAGAATAAAATTAGTTTTTAAAGTATTTTACTTCTAAATGTTTGCATATATGTAAACAAAAAAAAAAACTTGATATTTTGTGTGTGGTAAGTGTCCTCGGAAACTTTTAATTCTTTCCGGAAAATTATTTTTGTGTATGATAGCAGATGTCAATTCGATGGATTATACATTTTATGATAGATGCATTATCATATTTAAGTATACCTAGTATACCTTACTTAACATCGTATCGTATGCCATCATCATAAGTGCGTTGAGTTTCGACCAACTCATATTCAATACATACCAACCTAATATTCAACTTGTCTGCTTTCGCACAGGACACTTTTTAAGCAATATTTTTTCAATGAATGGTTTCCTTTCTGTGATTTACTTTAACTCACAACAACAGTGAAAAGTCGGCGAGTTTTTGAACAAAAAGTGCAGCTTTCTGTGGCAAGCAAGAACAATGTTATCATTTTCCTTTTTTTTTTTTTTCGTTGGATTTAAAACAGTTTTTATTTCAAGGCGATTGAAATCGATCTAGAAAAAATATCTTTTTTTAACGAAATTTCAGTTCCAATGCGAAAATGAGGCTGATACCGCATGCACGAGTTGGCGAAAGAGCGAATGTCCGCCTTTCACGTGGCGACGACGTGTTGACCGCTTTCATTTGTGTACATAACCCCGTTTTCTCTACCTCTGCGCTCCCTCCCCATGGCATGGATTCCTCAAACTACCACTCTGGTATGAAAATGTAGTTTTTTGTGCAGTTTGTAGTACGATGAATTAAAAATTGTAAGTTGGAGCCTGGCCTGAATGGTGGCAGTACGGGAGCGTCTGGTGGTCGGCCTGTCCCGCTCGGCAGCCGGTCGGGCTTAACCCGGAGGAATTACGAGCAAGCCAGCAATGGCCTCGTGAGTCGCTATGATGGTGGGAGGAAGTAACCCCATGCACAAACCAATGCGTGCGGTTAGCAAACGACAACGGATAACAGCATCGAATTAAGATAGGCACGTGGAACGTCTCTTCGCTTACAGGAAAGGATCTCGAGCTAGTATCGTTTGGATATAGTGCGTATCTCTTCGACGAAGCAAAGGGCATCTAGAATTGTGAACCATTTGGTCGTTTGGAAACTCTTCCTGAAGGGGGTAGCACCTCAAATGTCTGCACAGGCGGGAGTGGGGATACTCACAAGTTCCAGATTGGCAGGCAGGGTATTGGAGTGGATACCATTAGGAGAGAAAGTCGGGATCTTAAAGTTCAAGTTTGAAAGGTCATCTTTGGCTCTAGTGAAGGTGTATGCACCAAATCTAGAGTCAGAGTACGCTGCTTTCATGGATAAAGTTGATGCTGTCCTTCATGGGGTAGTGGAAATGGATTCTTATATCCTGATGGGTGATTGCTCACGTGGATGTGGATGTAACGACATGGGGGAGTGTGATTGGGAGGAACAGTGATCCTCTGATCGAACGCGAACGAAGAGAAGTTGTTGGACTTTTTCTGTGCAAATGGCATGTCCATAATGATCTCCTCCTTTCCGCACCAAAGCATCCGTAAATACACATGGTACCGTCAGAGTCTTCAACAGAAGTCGTTGATAGATCTCTTTGTGGTACCATCGTGTGTGAAACGGGTGTTTTGTGATGTTCGTGTGACGAGAGGGGCTGAACTGTCAGTTGATTATCACTTGGTGTTGTGGACGCTGTACGTCACTGATACAGTACCTCTCTTGCCAAGGCGGAAACCAAGAGTGGTTACACGCATACGGTGGGAGAAACTACAGAGCAGCGAGTTGCGGATAAATTTTGCACGGCGTATATCTGAAACGTTTGAGCGACTTCCAACTGTTCCATCGCGTGTAGAGGAAGAATGGCGACTGTCTTCAGCAGCTGTCAATGCCTGTACACGGGATGTTTGTGGAGTGAAGCAGCTTCGAGTGGCGGCTGGTGGTGAGAAAAGAACTTTCGTGGTTTAAAACTCCGGAGGTCAAGAAGCCTCTTGGGGGACTCTGCTTCTCGTGACCGGTACACTGAGGTACGAAGAACTGCTTGTACCCTCGATCTTAGTCTTTCGGTCATTACCCAAATTTCATGTCCATAGATGAGAGTTGGTACAAATACTGATTTGAAAACCGGTAACGGCCTTCCTGATGAAAATTGACCCAGCCTGACCAATCCAACAGGCAAGCTCAACATTACTCCACCCAGCACCAGTGAAAAAGACTCCGAGATACTTATACTTCCCCACCTGCTTCAATGGGACTCCACTCCACTCCACATGTAGAGTGCATTTAATAGGCGTTCTGTAGATGACCTCCGATTTGTTCACATTGACCTTCATTCGAGCATCAGCACATACAGCCACAGACCTATCGAGTGCGTGCTGGATTACCGTCTCAGAAGATGTGAGGATAACTAAGTCATCTGCAAAAAGAAGATGGCTTACCCTCAACTCTCCCAATCCCCAGCTGTGAAGTTGGCCATCTCTATAATACTTCATATCTGGTATACACTATTCGCTGCACTCAAGTAAGCACATTGTTGTATATTGCACAGCGACCGATTGCTGTTAACCATGGCGCATTCGAATGATAACTCGAGTTACAATCAATCATCACAAGATCTAGAGAAAGCCTCGCTTCTCAATCAATTACTATCGGATTCGTAAGTATTACGACAGATTTACTTGTTAACCTATCCCTCATTTGTGCCTCAAGCTTTCGGTACAAGCTACATTTCTGTAGAGTGAGCATTTCGACCCTTCACAAATCAGTCCTGGAATTCACAAATCAGTCTGGCAGTACACAGATTGATATCATCGCGGAGCATTACCTCGTGGGTTACCATGGTTGTAAACGTGGGGTATCCTCACTGATGAATACAGTAGCAAAGCTTTATACAAAACGGTAGGATGGGACTGTCATGAAACCACCACTTACCAAATACAAATTCCTCACAACCATTCTTATGGCGACACTTAGCGACAGTTTATGTGGTGGTACAACTATGAACCAAGTTGCTTCCAACGCGGCTCAGTCCGCAACTTTAATCTGCGGGCCTCAAAACAAAGACAAGACAATATTTAAAATTTCTAGAAATCCAAATCAGAGTGTAGGTATCAGAGAACCAAATATTTCAAGCCTCTTTATCCACCACTGCTTGCCTTTTAAATCACCTTTACGGATACTAGTTCCTCAGAAAAGTTTCAAATTAATTCATTAGCGGAGTTTGATGCAGATGAGTGAATACCTCAATTTGAGAACGAAGCACGTAGATAGTTCCTCCTCAACAGAGGCAGATCCACCTAGCAAATAGTCCTTACCTTGAATGTATCGATGAATGCAGAGCTTCCACAGTCCCTACTCAACCTCGTTCCACAGAGAATCTCCGCTCCAACATTGCGGTGGTTCTAATTGACTCCATTTAATGAAAGTGCCTCTCTCGATGTTCCCGTGCCGGCCGATCCATGCACGGATATTTTGTCCGTCCTAGACAATAGCCGGTCTCAATCAGCAAGCACTGCCATGCATCACTCCGATCATTAGTCTAATTTGAAACCCACAAAACAACGGCATGTGCAAACTCATTCCAAGCGGGTTGCACATCAAAGAATCGCAAATTATTTTTCAATACCGAACGCAGTCCCTAGTCAGGAGTATTTACTGCTAACCTGTCGATTGGCTCCGCGCCGGCTCGACCTGCAATCCCTTTCCCCAACGCACCACTCACACTCGCACACACACTCACACATGTATCGCATTATTACATGCCGGAATTAAGCACCCGCGGAGGGTGAAAGCCCGCCGCTTCGGTTTCGGGTCTCGCTTCGCCGGGAACAAAGCCGTGCACCACGGCAACATATTAATTTCAGGACACTGGGGTGCCCCACCACGCGTTGCATGGCAAAGTCCGAACTCATCCTTCTTGCCCGCCACTGCAGGGGGTAAATAAATACATGGAGAACGAAGCTTTGTTTATTGTACGATGTGGTCACGCATAATTGCCAATATCATACTAATTTGAACAACCCTTTGAGGGTCTGAAAACAAATCCACAGTTGGCACGACGCCGACCGACGACGACGGTTGGGTTGGAGCTAGGTACGCCTTCAAAGCCATGGCTACTGTTGCTTGGAGCTCTGACGTGCACGTTGCGTGGCGCCCCAGAGGCAGTTTTTTGTTTTTCTTCGTTCACTTGCACTGCAAGAGCCGCACTATTGCCGTCGCCACCCCGAGTTAGGGTTTACATTTCCCAACCCCCATCAGGGCGTGGCGGGGAACGTGGAGTGGTTTTGTCTCTCTATGAGTGAATACAAGGTAGCCGTGTCGATACTTTGAACGGGCGGCAGTTGGCTGATTTTGTGAGGATTCACGATGGGTTACTTCCACATTTACCGTAATTATCCGCTGCCATTGAATATCAATGGCAGCGGATATCAGGCTTTCATTGCACCGGAGCTCCAACTGCAGAGCTTGACTGACGTTGACACACACAGAAGTGCAGCTGCAGCGTTGCGAGTCTGCGGGTTTGGTGATTTAGGACTTAAATAATGGATTCAAAGGGCTCCCAGTGGAGTGGGCGCCATTTAAGTATATTCAATGCAATGCAATGAATACCAAAGTGCAGATATTAGGTGGAGTGGGTCTCCGGTGTGCTGGAGCTCGTCTGGGTACACTTGTGGACATGCCGGGGTGAGACCAATGTGCTTCGTATTTA
Organism: Eristalis tenax; assembly: GCA_905231855.2. Taxonomy (NCBI): domain Eukaryota; kingdom Metazoa; phylum Arthropoda; class Insecta; order Diptera; family Syrphidae; genus Eristalis; species Eristalis tenax. Next base: position 1,238,382 of record HG993127.1, read on the forward strand.
ATTGTGGTGTAGTTTGCCTTTTTGTAGATTTCATGTTGCTCTGAAACGAGTTTTGTGTTTGACTTGCATTTGGTGTAGATCACCAAAAGTGCACCTAATGGAGCACGGAATAAACACAAAGTTAAGATCAGAAAGCCGACACAGTTTAATCCGGAAACACAGTCAATATTGAACCTTGAGCAAGCGAACACTCGGTCGGAGATCTACTTCTGTGTCTAATGCGCTTTCACCATTCGTCGTTATATTTGGCAACGTCTCTATTACTGCGTTACTGAGTGGCTGTGGGCGTTAATCTCAACAGACATAAGCTTCCCAGCAAAGGTCTTGAGCACTGAAATGCGATATTCCTCTTATGTCTTTGTCTATGGGAGTGTATTAAAGGGTGCATGTGAATTAAATTCAAGCCAATTCTCTTTGACATCGTGCTGCCATAAGCTGGCATTAAATTCTGACTTGTTTCGACGACGAGCTGGCAAGCATCCCTTCAACAGACATCATATCCCAGTCCATGGAGAGAAATTTGAGCTAAATTTTCCACAAACGCCAACATACCTGACTATTAGCCAAACATCGTGCGACAGCCGTTGACGTGCTTCCTGCTTCCCCGTCAGGACTTGCGCTGTCCGCAAACTTCTTAACCAACACCCCAGTGTGTATCTAGTAGATAACTACGATGCTACGATCCTATCCCCATGGCGTGTGTCCTTGTAAATTAAAACAATTCCCTCCACGTGGCTCTGAAATACACCCAAAGAAAAACATACGCATACACTCGACTGTCACAACCTACCTACCTACCTACGGCGCGTAAAGGGTTAGTGTGACAAGAACACACACAGCCAGCGGTTGGTTGGTTTGGTTAAAAACAACATTTTCTCCTGGCGGAATTGAATAATGCTGAGCAGGAATAATGTTCCCGTGCTCTCATCATTGACTTGCCCTTTGCCACACTTTCAAGGTGTACCATGACATGTTCTACGTACTTAGCACTCCCCAGAGGGCTGCTGGCGGGTACAATATTTCGGCCCGAAATATCTCTCGCCAGCATGTATGTGAAACTGTTGCAGTGTAGTCCCTGTTCTGCGTCGCTTATCCTCTTTCAGTTCGAGTTTATGTACTCAAATTGCAATCGCACACAGAACGACCGACGTTGAGTACTAAATGTGAGTACGAGTAAAAAAAAACTCCCAAAATATATGTACACGAGCTACACTCAAAGTTACACCTCATTACACCCCGCAATTCAATCCACTCTAGCCGCAGTGCCGTACTGGGTCTGCCGCACCACTCTCGCTACTAATGGCGGCATTGCGAGTACCTCTACGCACGAACCCCTCCCCACACACACACATGCACACTTCCGCCGAGTAGTCATGTCGGTTTAATTAAATCCTGTGATTGTTCACCAGCCCAGGCAGCAGTGTGTAGGGAGTTTCCTGCTGTTGAAAACACAACTCTTCAGCGTGTGTTTGTTTTCTTCCCAAGCACCTGCATCATCCTCTAAGTGCTCTTACAAGGAGTGCGAGTGGGCACCAGGAGAAAAAACTGAACCACCCCGCCTGGGGTTGGGCCCATTCGACTTTAGTGTGTCTCCACTTGAGCTAGCGTACTAGCGTACTCACACAAGGGGATTGCTTGGTTTTGACTTTTAATTCCGCTCCAGTAGCGAACAAGGTTAATTCCCTATGATTTAGCGTGTTCCACATTTCCGGAGATTAAGCTATCATCCGGTTGGTTACTGGTAACTGGGTTTATCATTGCTCGTCGACATGCCTGAGGAGGCGCTGGGGAGTTTACTTTTCGGGGACAAAATGCTTTCGGGTTCATTAGAGTGTGCTCGTACCTCCGTGTGATTGTTTTGCGAAGTGGGTGGTTGGTGTCCTGTGAAGTAGCGTGTAGCCAACAGGAGGGAATTTGGTTATAAAAATTTGTTTGTGCAAATCGCGATGTAATTGGTTACGGTTTTTTATCCTCTTAAAGGAATATGAGATTGGTTGGATTAGAATTGATCCAATTGAGCTTAATCGTTCGGCGGGCCTCACATGAGACGGGATTGGATTTGGATTGGGAAATACTTTAAACGGATCACTGATGGTAATCCTTTAATGATTCCATGCCATGTGCAGAAAGGAAGTCTGCTTTGGAGAGGAATGTCAATTTAGCTAAATCTGACTGACAACCCAACGTCTCCGAATTAAGTGACGTTGATTCTGCAAATTAATTTCCTTTTAGAACGAGGAGATACATGTGAATGCTTAAGGGTTCAAAGAATCTTCTTATGTGTCCGTCAGCATTTTGCAAGACAGACATGAAAGTGGTTCACCCGACGGCAGTTTGGTCTATTGGATGAAAAATGCGTGTGAATTGCACACGGGGCAGTAGTCTGGAAATAAACAGATATTGCATTACATTTTTTTATGTTTCGTTCTCGTTTTTGTAGCTTCGCTCTACATTTCCGAGGCTATATAGCTTCAACAGTGTGTTCAGGATATGACAGTCTAGTTGGACTACATACTGTCAATTATATGTTTCTTTGGTCAATAAATAGCCGTTTCTTCTGTGATTTCTGGAACAAGTCTTGAGCTCTTGAAAATGAACATGTTTCTTCTCATTTCAAACAGAACTTCACATCTTTCATATTCATATTAGCAGAATAAAGCCTTTTTTTCATCATAAGCTCTCACCACATCAGCACCAATGACCTGCCACCTTATCCGAGCTAAGGCGGGACAGTGACAGAGGAAGTGCTCTGCAATGTCGACGTCTTCTCCACAGGCGTCGCAGACGATTTCGTCGCTTGGGCCAAGCACATTTAGACGTTTGGCAAAGGTGTAGTGTCCCGTTTATACGTCTGTATAAACGCATGCGCATTGGCATTCCTGCCAAACTGGTCAGGTGGTGCTGGATGACAATGGAGAGTTATCGCTGCTCCATTAAGGTCGGAAAGGAACTCACCGAGACCGAGACTAATGTCAAAAAAGGGTTTATGCAGACAAGTCAACTGTCATGTGACTCATTCAACAACTTCTGGAGAAGATCGTGCATTGAGACGGAAGCGGCTAAAATGGATCTGTCGGTGAGTGAAAGCAAATCCCCAAGACTGCTACTTGCCTCTACCTCGGCTTTCAATTTGAGCTCTCAAGAGATCGAGCTAATTGATGGAGCCTGTTGGTCCGGATTGTAGCGCCAGATAAAGAAGTCATTTTAACTTTCATATTTCAATGCATTTTACAAAAACATTTTCTTTTCTTAAAAAGCGTTAACTATGTATCTGCTTAAAGGATCGAAAATGACCCAACAACATAAGATTAGTTGATTTTTTTACGTAGGTATATGCTTAAACATTTTGACGATTTTGGCGTCGAAAATTTGTGGCGTTCTTTTTCGATTTTTATTTCAGATTTGGCCATTTCATAAATGGTTGTTTTTTAGATTTGCTTTTGGAAAAAGAGAATAGATTTTGTAAGTTGTTTTTAAAAAAACACGTTGTGTAGATAGGACGGTATCTCTCCTATTGCTTTACGGTATTGCATTTGTATCTGCCAAAAAATGTTTCATTCTAAGCCACTTTTATTATACTTTAGTTTAATTGTACATTGCTTTACACAATACAATTTCAGAATGCGTTTGAAGGTGCATACTTTTGCCGGCTTATCATTTCAAATGTTGCACTAGACTAGTGACACTAGACAGCACCACACTCCATTGTCCTTCTATGATTACAAATTACAAAGCTCGGGAATGTTATCAAAACTATAAGAATCACCGCGTTGATCTTAGAAAGCCTTCTGCCAAGTGCTCTGACTTACTGCGTGATCTCCTACTCTCTCACTCATGCTGTCCGCTGTTATTCTTGCAATGTCTGAACTTATTCTCTTTGTTATTGATGTGATAATCTGGAGAGTCATGTCTTCAGAGATGACATGTTGACCTTTAATGAAGTGATATGTTATTGCTCCCTTGACTACACCAATCAGTGGACGCACTGCCACATCAGTCAAGCTATCAAAGACGAATCCTTGACATGCCAATTCGACCGTTTTCTCTTAACAAAACCCAAATGATTTTAAATTTGAACTTTTCCGCTAGTTGAACAGTTAGCTCATTGACTGTCTGTCCACATGTCTGGTTATGATCTAAGTTGCCGTCAAACTTAGCTTACAGTGCGAATTTCGGCTTGGAAACTGTAATTAGGTGTCTTAATTCAATTGCATTTGAAGTGTAATAACGTGTATATAGCTTATTTTGTTGTTCCATCTTTTCTGCGTTGCAAGCTTTTTTACCCAAATATGCGGAAAGGACGTCGTTGAATATGGAAAATTACTAAGAAGGCATTATGCGCAGGACTCAGTCTGGACAAACACCTTTCAGTACGCGGGAATAATTCTAACCTCAGTGACCTTGTCGGTCACGATAAAGCGAAAGCGTCATATTAAGCAAATACGAACAACGTTCCTCCACCTGGTGGGCTACTCAAATGACGTCGACATCGTCACGCACTAAACACGCGATTAAAGAACAGAACAGAAGATCACATTATACTGTCAACAAAGAATGGTTCCGCCCCACACCAACTGTATGAACATTACAATCAACAACTACAATTCTTCGATTCTTAAGCTCCTTAAGTCTACCTCGGGGAAAATGTGAAATCCACAAACGACATTGAAAGTTGCTAATGACGTTGATTGAACTCAGCACCACACGCTTAGGAGTCGATGCACATCCACTACTACCATGTGGCTTTACTATTTTAAGCTTGATCAAAATGATGTGTTCCTTAACCTTTGATAACTTGACCGAGACTGGATGAGTAGAGGTTGATTTTCAGGCGAATAAGTTTTTCTCAGGAATTGTTTCATCTTCATGGCACGTGGTAATGTGAATATGACGTACCAATCCAGAAATCAAAACAGACGACTTCAACCAAAGCTCTTTAATTTCCTCCCCAATTCCAGGCAAAGTCTGTGAATAGATCTCTGCCTATCCCAATCGCTGTCTCTCTTTAGTATCTTATCATAATTGTGTTGCCATTGAATGGTTTTCAAATTCTGTACCCCTTGAAACGAGAAATTTCCAAGAGAGGACTCGAAGGAATTGCCGTTATACTTAAGCTGACCCAGGAGCTATAGACACACATCTCGAAATAATCTGATCATATCCGTAAAACTCACAAAGAATATCTTTCCATTCAATCCTTTCCTCTCGACAACTCCTCACTTAATCGCAATTTAGATCAAATTACAATGAACCTGTGCCAGGGAAAGATACCTCCCCCTATACCACTTTGCTAGCCTTAATATCCTTCATCGCCCGCCACCCGAACGTTATTTCCTAACCTTAAAAAGCAAACGCAAAAAACATTCCACCAAAACTCACTAGAAAAATATACGTATCCTTCAATCGCAGAGCTGTTATGCTGCTGCTGAATGGATCCGCCTTCCCTTGGCCGGTGAAGCATATTTCGGAAAAAATATCCAAAACAAGGATAATCCCTCAACCTCAACCCACCCATCATGACATCCCTGTTTTGCTGTTCTCCTGCGGTGAGCTTCGTTTTTGTTACTCTATTTTCCTATTCCCCTGTCCCTCTATTTCCGCTTAAATAAAATTAATCAATTAAATCCATCGAAGCGAAACATTGAGACCAAGGGGATATGGAAAAACCTCACCACAAAAGATAGCTGACTGGAGGAGTTCACTCGGGTGAGTGTGTAATCCTTATTAAAGCAATCAATTTATCTTCTCCCTGTCAGGGGATGCTGATCTGATCGAAACTGGGGAGGGGGTGGCAGAAAAACGATTCGAGAAGTGACCATTATTCGGAGTGGAGTGCTCGATCCAGATACAACGGAGTCCTGTTTGTGTTTCTACCCCCACCTTTCTACCAGCCACCCCATGCAGCTGCATTAATTTTCAATATCGAAAAGGGATTCAAATTTGCAAAACTGCAGCCACTTCCTCGGATCATCCCCGGCTTGCCGGCGTACACTGGGTTGACAGGGTTGTTTTGTGGTGGTTTATCTCCTGTTCGCTTCATGTCATCTTAAATTTGAGTCGACGAGTCCCAAAGAAGAATGTGTCAATATTGACTGAAGTAATGCACTCGATAATTGGTTCATTTCTCAGGTCCATCAGGATCAATTCGTGAAAAATAATCCCGTAGCTGGCTCTTGTAAGGATACACTACACAAAGCGAACACACTGTTTGCTCTGTTTTTTGTGCGCTTGCATCTCAGTGAAACTGGAAAACGTTTCAGTAAGTCTGTCCTTTCTTCAGTGCCCTTGCCCGCATTGTTTGGGAGTTTACTTTTCGATAGGTGCCGATAAAGACTGGAGATGTAGCAAAAACCCAAGAAAAGGATCTTTTCTACCCATTAAATTATTTGTCTGCGTTACACAAATTTCTTGCTCGAAAGCCAATGAATTGGACGTCCTTTGTGTGGCTAAAACGGACAGGCATGCATGTATGTGTGAAAAAAACATCCACCTGGCCATCCATCTTCGCCGGCAAACAGGAAAGTGTAAGGCGATCACCGATCCATATGGTTTACCTGGACATCAAAAGTGACTTATCACTCTCTCCGACAATGAACAGCATCGATTGACGTGCAGATGTTTTGTGTTTGAGTGCAAATTATTGGGATCTGTGGAACACATTCCAATTGTGATAGCCGCAGGGGGTGTGACAAACGGACAGAGCATTCACAAGGATGCACAAACAGAAAGAAGGATTTTCACAATTAATCGTTCCATGCCACAACTCCATGAGTCTGTCCTTTCTCGTACTCTTTTTTGTGTTCCAATGAATTATGGTTGTACCCAGGAAAAATCCTTTGATTTGAGCTGTGTACCCCCTCTCAACCATAATCGTCATCTATTCCTGTCTCACAGCGGCGCAGCGGCTGTATAAGTGAATGTGGTGGCCATGGCTTTTAAGCTACTCAAGAGCAGTTATCCTGGACCATTCATGGTCCCCATAAAAACCGTACAATCACACAAATATTTTGCAATACTACACTGTCGAGAGAGTGGTTGAAGAAATTCCGAAGCAATAAAAAAAACTAAAAATGTACGAGTGGTGCAATAAACAAAACGACACAGCCAACAGGCTGTCTCTCTGGAGCGGATGGGTGGAGCAGGAGTCGTTTGTCGCGACAGACATGGAGACACATTTTCCGAACAATTCGATGGTCATAATTTATATTACTCGCAGGATATTTCTACAGCAACGATTCCTGCTTCATGGGGCTCCTTGATGCCATTACATTTTGGAATTAAACCTTTTGTTACAACCGTATCGAATCCACTGGCAAGATCGCATCCTGTGCTGGATAGATGAAAGCGCAATTTGCCGAAGTATAGTATCAATTACAGGGGAAAAAGGAAGGACCTTCCCATTTTTCCATCGTCGCGGGACTCTCACGGGGTGGATTTTTGATTTCAGGCAATTAAGGATGCTTTGAAGATTTATTGCTCATAATTGTTGGTTTGTGACACGAGAATATTACACATTTGGGAGTGAAGTTGTAATTGAAAGGACAGCAGTCGCATCACAGTTGAGATGGTGATTTTTGACCTATTTCGTTTTGTGCCCATGTTCACGTTGCGACATACTTAAGCACAAATTCTTCAGTTTTGTGACCTGTGCAGCTTGGAGTTTCCCATGGCTTCCAGATGACAATTCACACACCTTTTTATAAAGAGAGAACAATGATGCAGCAACTAGGTGTTATCTCATGCTGTGCATTCTCCGTCGGTGATTCTTCACGGTTTTACTGAAAATGGAAAAAAAATTGCATCAAATTAAACGGCTTTTTAAAAAGCATGCCTTTTTGCAGAATGTGTGAACTGAAATCAAAGGCGCAGGACATTCAATTTTCATTTCAAGATACTGTCCCATTGTTTCTTTGAGGAGATTGTCCGAGTAAAATGGCACGTCTGAAAATAGTACGAAACAACTGCTATTCGAAAGATGTGGCATTTTGTGGGTAAGGATCTAAGTCGTATTCAAATTTCAAATACCTACACATATTCAACGTTTCACTGTTTGCCGCTCAACTCAGTTTGGATTGTCAGATTAATTAAGTGAACAAGGACGGGACGTACAGTACAAGCGATTTTAGGTACAGTGGTAGGGAATATCAACACGGGGTGCAAATTATGATATCCACCATTTGTTGGAGAAGTGTAAAGATGTATTTAAAAATATCATGAGCATGGTCATGAAGGGAACAGCTAGAGTGATGTTCTTTCCAAAAAACAACACAGCAGTATACGAAACTAAGACTAGTACATGCAGAAGAATCTCACCACCTAACTGAACATCAGATATTGGCTTGGACAATCACGCGATGGTCAAGCAGACATAATTGGACTTAAAGTAAGTACATTTTCCACAGGTTGTAGAAACGTCAAGCGTCATCCTTCTCACAATTTGTTCCTTTTCCACTTCTCACCAAGTTGTTTTGGGCCGGAGCATTGGTTGATTTAGTCGGGGATAGGTACCACAGGTACCCGGACTTTACCTTCCGTCCATCTCTACCACCTCTGAATGTGGTCCGGGAAGCGCATTTGACCAACATGGCGCGGATAAGTGCCCTAGCGACATCGTAAGTGAAAAATCACATTCTCAGTTCCGAATATGAGCAAGATACTGAAACTGTTACGAGTTACCGACTTAATGGCGTAGTTGGTTAAAGTGTCTGCCCTTGGTTATAACCGTGGAACCCAGTTTGAGTCCCAGTGAAAGTAAAGTTAATATGCTTTCATCTGGGTTTCAAATCTGAGATCAAATTAACAGCACTTTCACTGCAGTGGTCAATCGGTGTAAGTTGGCTGACTGTGGGTATCACAATCGACCAACATGGCCTAAGTGTTCTGGTGAATACACCTACCCTACCTAATAGTATCTCAAAACTTCGGCATTTAGAACCAGTATAAAATAAGCCCCTCACCTTGTCTCTTACTACTAACATGTCTATTTAGTCGACATCGTTTGCCAGTGGAAATGTTGGCGAGTAACACAAGCTCACGTTGACTCGCAGACTAGTACAAAATAATGTGTTCTTCATTTGCTGCAAAATCTTAAAGTGAGTTTCCACAGACGCTACATAAGCAGACATGTATACAAATGTACAAGCCACTGAGCAAGAATAACAAAATCCAAAATTTCAATGCAAAAGCAGTCATACATTAAATTACTCGTCGGATTGTTTGTGATTACCTTCACTTCAAAGTAAAATTGTAAGCATTATACACCATAAGCTGAATATCAAAAGTGTTTAAGCATAAATCACTCATTGTCAAGCAAGATGCATCTCTCTAGCTCAAATGAAATTTCTGAAACATTGACCCATGTTCACCCCTACATGACGGGACCGTACAATATACATATAATCTATCTCTATTCATTTCAGAACAAAGATACGTCTGAAAGGAACAATTTATTTTCCAGAGCCTTTGCAGGAAGTAGTCACCTACAAATCGCAGCCCTTTTCAATAAGTTTTGCATCTCAGTGGCAGATATCATAATCCATGTACATGCAGCAACAAGGACATGCGCATGTCACCCCTCTAAATAAATCCTGTTGAAATAAACTCATGGATATTTGATAAGTTACTTAGAACAACAAGCAAGGCCCCTAGTACTCCCGAAGCCTGAAGCTGCTGTTCCAATGCCGGATTAACCACATCGAACGTAATGCATTTGCTTTCAGACGACGGCATTAGGAATAATCTTCGAGTGTGGGTCCTTCCATCGAAATGGAAATGCGACTAGGATCATGGGATTTAAATTACAATCTCTTGTCCTAATACTCTCACTCAGGTGCAGGTACAGGTCCTGGAATGCAATTTTGCTTTGCGTTAAATATTTTTCTCATAAATCTTACGTAGGCATGAGTCGAACAGGGGCTGTGTGCAGGAGAAATCAAAAATTGGTAATGCCATCAAGGAGGGACGCTCTACCTGATGGAGTTTCTTGGAAACAAAAACACTGTGTTTGCATAGCTAAGTGAAGGTGCATGTCATTGTTTTGAGAACAATTACAGTTGCCCTAAGAACAGAGTTACCTGAGTGAATATTTGTGCTATCCCGGAAATAAGTCTGATCAAGTGGATGGATTCGACGGTAATTGATGGTTATATTGTTGGCCATAGAAACATTGTAAATCTGAATGCATGAGACAGCTCATGTCCGGCCGAGTAGGAAGACCAATGATCGACTATCGACTCTTGCCATTGGACCTGGTCACCGATTCCACTGAATGATAAGACATTGCTTTGAACGGTATGTTTGCATATTTTTAATTTGATTTTTGAACACATGTGTGTGCTAATTCAAATGCAAGCATCACCCTTTAAATCAATGTTGACATGTGAAATTAAGGAGGAACTTGGTGAACTGCTTTGTTTCAATTTCGGTCAATGCTATGAGCGGGCTATATAACTGATGGGAAATGCAAAATCAATGAAATGCTTCACTCCTTTGCAGGACTTCTTGGAGATTGTTCGGTAAACAAAAGGGACTTGGCTTTGTTATGCTATTTCCAATTGACAAACTAAGTTGGAATAGGAAACATGTAAAATGCATCAACTAAATCCGATTTAAGATGTAGGTTAGGAGTCGAATCATCGCATCCGTGAACGAGTAAATCGTTATCGAACGTATTTGATTTGAATTTTTGCAACATGTCAACAAAAGTTCAAATGTAACAAAATAATGCAAAATATAATCCGTCGTTTGTTTCAATCGTTACATTGGCATAAATAATTTCGCAAATGGCACATATTTGACGTTTAACTATTACATTTACTAGATCCCACTCTACTACATTATTTCCTGCAAATAATAATTACGTTCGTTCGTATGACGAATTTTTGTTCGTATAATGGAAGACCCCAGATGTATTCACATAATATTTACCGAGTAACCTAATCCCACAAAGAAAATGTTTGTGCATTTAATTTGGCATGTTGTTCTTCTTTAATTCATTCTCATTCGGTAAATCATTTCTTCCTTGAAAAAAGAAAACGATTTACCCTTTATGGTGATACAAAGTGTTCCGTTGATGTTCGTACTGCTAAAATGAAGGTCTACATCATGTCTAAAAATATTTTATTGCTAGTGGCGCATTTCACCAAACTACAAATTCATTGATTCAACAACTACAAATTTGCAACCTCGTTTTTTGTTTCACAAATCTCTAAATTTGTGATAAGAATGCAAAAAAGTTGTGGGAACAAATTTCTCTCCACCTGGGTGCACCACCTTAAACGTCCTCTGTTGTGTTGTCCCACAGTCGGAGACTCTTCGGACCGCAACTTAGTTGTCCATGCGCTCTACATGGCGCGGCCATCTTAGACGTTGGATCCGTAGACGTCTGACTAGGCTCATGTCAATGTACGGAACTTAGTTGTACAATTCGTGGTTGAATCTTCTCCAAAAAACGTCAACGCAAACAGGATCAAAGATCGCAAGCAGGACTTTTACCTCAAACAGACCAAGGTCTTCTGCATACATTTTGAGATTGTCCTTGCCTCCGCGCCGAACATCAGGACTGGGATGATCAAGGTCTTCTATGAAGTCAGCTGGGTCCTTCGAAAGATGGCTGTACCACTCAATTGTCTCTTGAGCCCATATAGACAGCAATTGGCAAGAGTTACTCTGCGTTTGATCACACTACTGATGTTGTTTGTACTGTTTACTGCGGAGGCGAAGTGGACGAAGTTATAGCTGTCCATTGTGATGTTCTGTCCAAGACGTCGATGTTGTATGTCCATCCTTGAGGACAGCATATACTTCGTTTTGCCCTTGTTCACCGTCTCAATGCCAACAAACGCTTCATTGAATGCTCGTTGTGTTCTGCCAATCACGTCAATGTAATCCGCGTATAGTCATACAGTTGTACGGACTTGTGGAAGATCGTGCCTCTTGTGTGTGAATCTTGCACGATCTTCTCCATGATGATGGAAGCTACAACTTCAAAGGTTTTTGGATATCTACCTCGTGTCAAAGATGAATGCGTTTCCATGATGTGGAAATATCTGAGTGGAAAAATCAATTTAGTTCCTTTACATCTAAAGGCATTTTGTGCAAATAGGACGGAAGAGGGACGTTGAGTGGCAACATTTAAAACGTGGAAACTGTGGTAAATAAAAATTTAAATATTATACGTATTGATAACTCGAGTTCTGCAGTTGGTTCAATCAAAGACGCCTCGAGAGAGGCATTTGTAGATTGCCGAAAAATGTTAACATATCATTTTATTGCTTCTTTCGTATACTGTAGTAATTCGTAAGTGTTTTTGGCTTAGAAATGTCTCTTTTGGTATTCTAATAGGGCTTTCTAATATTTTTAGTCGACTTGTGTGCTCTATTTTACCGATCGATATCAGATGAAAACCGATGCTATTAACCAATTGTGGACATCTAAAACTGCCTGATTATTGATCAAATTTATCAAATTTAAAAATGGAGACTTCTTCGCAACTGGCCTGAATCGTGTGCACTTCCTGGCCAATTTACGACTGTACTGAAGAAGAATTTTAATTTATATTAAATCTATATATATAAAAATGATGTGAATAATATAAATTAAAATTGAATAAAACAAATTCAATATTTACTTAAACAATTTATTGAAGCTTTGCGATCATGAAGACACCAATATTCACCTGCAGGATGTGATTTCATTGACCGAGTCCAAGCACGAAATGTTCTCAGTAAAACTCAAAGTATACGAAACGATTCGGACGATTACGATGCCGTCGAAGACGTCTTCAGTCTAGTAGTCACCTCAAATGTCACCGGCATACTTTTGAAGAAATGCATACACGCAAAATACTAGTTGTGGCAAAAGAAACTGTGAATATAAAACAGGATTTCCGCTACGTACATGCCGATCCTGATGTCTAACCTCGTCTAACCTCATGCCTGTCCTCTTCTTGTCTAACCTCGTTGATTTTTTTATTAATTCCTCTATGACGCTTTACAGAGCTTACTGTAACTCAACCATACTCGTAGTTGTGCTTAATCAGGTTTGATGTTGCACCTTCGTCAGCTGAATTATTATGTTGCCATCCTTCACAACTTTGTTGTGCTTAATAAGATTTGATGTTGCAATTCCTTTGCTGAGTTACGATGTTGCAGGCGTTCATAACTTATATAGTAATTGATGAATTGTTCGTAATTGACAGGAGAAGGTTTTTACGGAAGAAAATCCGGGAAGAGTAAAATCCGGAAAAGTTGCGTTTAAAAGTAAGATTATCCAATTTGGCTGTTCGCGTGTTGGCAAAGCGTCTTCGTCGAATGTTTTTGCGACGGATAATAAATCGTTTTCAATTCGATGCCAATTTGATCGCAGTTTGACTGTCACATTGCTTTTATGAACACAGTTGCCTACTGCTACGCATGAGAGCATTCTGTCACGAGTCACTGCAGTTGTTTTATGTACTTTTATGATTGCCTACCTTGCAGGGCTGTCGCTGTATGACGCTTATGAACTCGGCCATATTCAGACAAGTGTGCGTAAATATGAAACAACGTTCCGTGTTTCCTGACAATTTGTCAAATCCGTCGTTTGACAAAGGGACAAACAACTGTGAAGTAAAATATCTCATTACTTGATTTCTGGTTGACGGTGGCCGAGCTATACGAACTCAGCTATCTTTTAAAAAATGTTTCAAATGTCAGGACATAAGCAAAAGATGTGATTTAATTTGCATTGTATTGATTTGGAGTGGATGATCGATTGGATGTTTATCTATGATATTTTGTGATATCGTCATCTGCCACGATATTCTTCAAAGTGTTTTAATGTTTTAACACGGAAAGGAAGTGGCAGTTGTATAAGTCATAATTTCCTGTTTGAATGTATGTACATCAATCTGGAGTTATTTCCAGTTTAACTTGTCGGCCTTCAAATATCCAAATTTTGCTTCTATTTATTATTCCTTCAAGTAACAGTATTGCAGCAATAGAAATTGTCCTTTCAGAGACAAATCAATTAATTTCAATGATCTACAGGCAGACATACCTACTTTGAAACAACCTTACCAAATTGCTACCGGAAGAAGTTTGCGTCTGCGCCAGCACTCCTTCCTCCGCCAAATCTTATCATCCCCGGAGGCCATCAGACGGAAACCAATTAAATATCCTGAAGACTTCTTGTCCCGTCAATTACCCCTCGTTGAGGGATCCTAATTCTTATCACGACCCAGTAACCAATTGAAAAACATCATTCAATTCACAAAAACCAGTCTTGGGCCACCAACAGCAGCGGGACTGCGATGAAATTTCAAAAACATCTGCTGCCATTTACGAGATTAGAATTCACAATTGTTACCCGAACTGGCTGGCAATGGAAATGAGACGAACCTCACTTTGAACACAAGCAAGATCAAACGGTGTTCGACCGATTTCCAATCAGTTCGGGCGTCACCCTCGACCACTTGGGAACCATCCTCCGTCGAGGACACAAAGATCATGATGACGGTTTAATGGCGGCAGCCCGAAGATGCCAGAAGGTACACGAGGAGGGCGAAAATGGAAACTTGTGTCGGATTTCAGGATTAACGCTTGACTATAACATCCACACGACGCAGCGCAGTCCCAACGGTGTCGAGGGTGTGCGCAAGGATTGGTTTATCATTTTTTTTTTTAACATTCACTCCACTCAGTGCACTCAGGCCGTGCATCTAGGCCGCTTCAGGGTCTGTTTAGATAAGTGCTGCCGAAGAGATACGCAACGGACTAGTGCGTCCTAAGTGTGTTAATGGCCTCCATCTGGTATGTGTATGCATCCCCTGCTCTCCTAATTCAACATGCACAGATAGCGACGTATGGACGGATCGATGGAGTGTTTAGTGGTGTCGGCAGAGTTCGAATGCCTCTTCCAATGTCAAGTGGAGCGAATGTTTAGGCGACCTCTAAACGCTGGCGTTTTCCTTTCAGTAAAACGCGGATCGGGGGAGGCTGGAGTGTGTGAGAAAAGGATCCTACCCGCTTGAACGATTTGAATATTGATGTGTGTAATCGTAAACCACTTCGAACTTAATTAAATTCCCTCCATTCGCTCACTGTGGCAGGGCATTCGATTGCGTTCCGCTGAGCTGCTGCGTGTGAAGCTCACTCACCCCGGGTTCTGTACTTCAGTTCGCCGTGACTGGCTGTAAGTGGACTCCAAAGGGGTGTTACATCACAGCTAATCTCGGATATTCGTGCTTTGTCACGTTCGAGTAATTCAGTGAGTCGAAATGCAGTGCGCTGCATGGTGGGAAGACAATGATGTACGGCACTGCTCCGGAGGAGAGGAGTCAATTCACGGCTAAGAGGTATAAAATGTGTGCTCTGATGGGAGTCCTTCAGTTTCATGCGCAATTAAGAAGGAAAGCAAAACATTTGGGGAGGCAGGGCCTCACAAAGCGCACGCATTTTTTAGATTTGGTGGGATTTATTTTCGGTAACCTTGAGGTTAAGGTGCTGAAATTTCTTTGAACGGACCTCCTCATTGCGTGGGGATTTCCTTTGAGGTTGTCGGAGAACTAATGTGGACATTTATTCAGCACCGGTGTGTCATAAATCAAGTTCAGGATAATGATGCGCTGTCGTGGTATTTTTGATATCGTGTTGCGTGTAATTTGTATTATTTCGTTGAAGCAAGCATGACCGGGGCTAGATTCGGACAGATATTCTCTCATGTGTCGCGTGGGTGTGAATTTGTAACCATTCACACCATTTGTGAAATGTATGTACTAAGTGTTTCCAAGTGGATTACCACTTGGAGCCGAAAGTTGGACGATGGCATGTATTAAAAAATTCGTATATTTGGATCTCTCTACGAAGAAGGTGATTGGAGGAGAAGACACAGCACACACATATCTGTGCTCCGTTTAAAAGGGTTTTCGCAAGAAGAAGATGATCGAACGTCCCGTAAAAGGATCAAGTGTTGCTGACTAGAAGCAGCTCGCATGGTACTGTCAAGAAGGGAAGGTATATTATGGTTAAGCTCCCATTCCCCAATGTTGTATTAGACTGCTACTGGCATAGAAAGAAGCCGCATAACACTCTGATAATCTGATTCGCTTTGGAGTTGGTATTAGTGTTGGGAACTATCAAAGAAAAACGTATTCGATAGTTACAATCTATTCATTTATTCGATAGTCGAAAAATCATTCATTCATCACACATCACACATCACACACTCGATAGTTTATTTTGACTTCGAACGATTTTTGGTGATTTTTCTGTATGACCTCTGGCGATGGCTGCTCTAAGTGAGAACTTTGTGCATGTATACACAAATTGTCAAAATATTTGCATGGACAATTTTTCACTTGTATGGTTTGGTTAGAATATGGAGTTGGTGTTATGGAGTCAAATGGTTTTTGCATAGAATGAATGATTTCTTCAGTTGTTTGGACTTTTGACTGTCGAGCCGGTAGGGAACTCTATCGATAGGGCAATTCAGTCGATAGATGGTATAGTTTATCAGGATGTACTTATTTATTTATAAAAAGTTTTATTTGAAAATATAATAATAATATAAATATAAATTAGCTGACCAGGCCTTTCAGCGTTGCATTCACAAATACTGTAGCATTTTATCAAAATTGTTCTCACACTGAACAACTTATCGTGACGATTTGTTTGGCGACAAATTGGTGTTCAGCGTTCACACACAATAAGTTGGCAGACTTCAGTTCTGAGAGAAACTTCGAAGTGTCTGCATATAAATGCGGAGTTTGCTTTTCTTTCTGTTTTGCTGATAGATGAAATGCTGGAAAATGAAGAAAAAGCTAGATTGATTGGATGAAACCATGAATAAAACAAAAGAAATAAATGCCCTTCTGTAATCTAGTTAAGAGAATTAAATGAAAGTTCTCCCGATGATTTTTGCAATTATTTGCGAATGGATGCGACGACGTATGACGAGTTATGCCTGTTTCACAGTTACTCGCTGGTTACGATAGGCGTGTTTTTTTGAGAATCTAAACTCAGCTCAACTACAAAAAAAAAACTGTGCTATTTGACCGTCAACATTGACTAGAGCGCGTTGAAGAACCTCTATCATAGGTAACGCCTCTCATACCATTCATACAACACCACTGAATCACAGATCGGCATCTGACAACACTTTTTCAAGATTCAGAATTGTCAGAATTATGGGCATTGGTGTTCTAAATAGTTCGACATAGGATAACGTACCCAAATTTGTAATCCATCCTTTATTTGTAATACAAACGCTTCTAGTGAATAAGACCATATTTGTACGAACACTATAAAACACATTTCATAAAACATGAATCTGCATTGTACGTCAAAGAAATCCAGACTGCATTATTTTTCAACATTTGATGTCATCTTTCATTCCGCCGATGTGGTCACTAAAGTCCCAAGCAAGCTGAAAAGTCAGATTGTTTTGCCTACCGCGCTACATGTCTACGTTACACATTGGCGATTTATCAACTACTGTTATCCAGCAAATCGTCACGACAAATTGCTGTGTGTGAGCGCCGCTGTTCTGAGAGGTAAGAAAAAGTCAATAACATACCTGGACATCGGCACCCAGCTCGCCGTCTACCACTCAAAACTGGAAACACTATATGGTGGAGAGCTCCGTAGAAGAGATTCGTAGTAGGGACATGAACCGCTCTGGTATGACCTACTATCCGGTAGGTGGCCAGAAATCAAATTTCTTAGTGAAGACCTCCAATTTTATTCCTGCTTCCGATTAAAATGAAAATAACAAGATAGTTTTGAAATACACTTTATGTGATGACATGACCGTACAGGTTCATTGCAAAAAATGGATATAATTCCATGTCATTCTCGGCATGTATGAAACATTCTTGAGCTAGCGAATTTTCAAATAAGAACTCTAATTTACCGCACTATTACGGTTGGGAGAGGGTATCAGCTGTTCACCACAGCACACGTGTTCATAGAAACGGGATGAAATATTGCGTAAAACACTGTATCAGATGAAATGCACAGACAAGAAAGGCAGACGTTGGTGGTGGTGATTTTGGCTTAGAAGACGATGAACGTCCTGGGCAGCCAAAAAAGTTTGAAGATGAAGAACTGGAAACATTATTCTGTGAACATTGTTGCCAAACACAAAGAGATATAGCAGAATCTTTGGGTGTCACTCAAGCAGCCATTTCAAAATGTTTAAAAGCAGCTGGATATATTCAAAAGCAAGGGAATTGGGTTGCACATGAACTCAAGCCGAGAGACATGTCCGAAATGCTGCTGGAACGCCACAAAAGGAAGTCATTTTTGTATCGGATTGTTACTGGTGATGAAAAATGGATCCATTACGACAACCCCAAGCGCAAAATCATATCTGAAACCCGGCTAACCAGCCAAATCAACGGCAAGGCCAAATATCCATGGCGCGAAGGTATTTATTGGCTCTGTATTTGGTGGGATCAGAAGCGGGTGCTGTATTATGAGCTGCTAAAACCGGGTGAAACCATCAATGGACAACGCTACCGAACACAATTAATTCGTTTGAAGAGAGCAGTATCCGAAAAACGCCCGGAATATGCGACCGGACGAAAAAAAACTGCACGAATTAAGTTATATGTAGACCCAATGTAGTTGACCTTGTTAGTCAATAGATTTAATGTTTCATTTTTGAAAAAAAAAAAGAAAAGAAAAGATTTCATGGTTATATAATATATATGCCAAGCACATGGTTCGGATTTAATTTCGCTGGCAAGAGGCAAAACAAAATGATTTTGGAAATTAATTTTATTCTTCATCAGATGAATCAATTTCTCTATAAACACATCGAATGACACTGAAAAACAGCATTGACACCTGTATATTTTCTCTATTACGTCTTTAGAACACAGTAGAATCTCGATAACGTCAACTAATGAAAACATGACCAGTTCACATTTTAGAGCGGTTCACAAAAAATCACAACTTTTTTATTTAAAAAATACAATAAGCAAAATGAAAATACATAGTTTTGAGGCTAGCATAAACCTTTGCTAAATGGTTATAAAGCGAGTATAGGAAAATGTCTGTTGTTTGCTTGACTTGTACAACACAGGCAACAAACTCGTTTGAAGGTGGTTAAATCAATTCATCCACAAAATCGTTCGTCATAACATCGCAGACACAGTCATCGTTATTGTCACACAATGTCAATTTTGCCTACCTTCGTGTTTATTTAGGGGCCAACTGCCTTTTTCTAAAATATAAACGAAGCTTTGAGTTCGTATTGACGTGTCAACGATGTAATGTGTGTTCTAAGCTCTAATTACAAGATATTGAATAAGTCTTATTCACGTATATCGAAATCACAATTTCCCCATACTAGTGCACAGTGCCCCGAAAGCGGTTCATTATAAAACTTTTAAATTACGCAGAATTTGGGAATTTGGGAATTTGTCTCAGAATTCGACTTATCGAAGGTGACGCGAAATAATCTGTTCGAGTTATAAAGACATTCGAGTAATCGAATTTAGACTGTATATGTAGTTTTTGATTTGTCATCTTTTTATTAATCAAAACCAAATTCATCATGCCATGAATTACATCTATGTATACAGAAATACAAAAATACAAAAATACAAAAATTAAGCCCCAAATGTTTGTCGCCGATTCACGCCTTAACGCATTTATCGATTTCAACCAAACTTGCACACATCTTTGGTATTGGCATATACATGATTTGTATGAATTCCACACATTAACACATTAGTCACAATTTATCAAAAAAGCGATTCGCAGTTGCTTTGATCTTTAGTGTGTCAAGATATAATAATAAAAATATATAGATATAAAATAAGTTATTTTGTCCTAGATGTACAGTAGACACTCCCTAAGTCGAATTTTCACAGGGTACCATTTCGATAAAACAATTATTATTCTGATCTCTTAATTCTCTACATTTCTCAAGCCTGACAAATTGAAAGAATTTTACGCTTCTTAACTACGGAACAGTCCCTTGGAAATGTACTCAGCCAAGCGCTACGGGTTTGTTTGACTTCAAAGGATTGTAATTTTCAATATGCCTTGCATTTGCTATAACAATAAGCAAGGCGGAATGCGACCGTTGGAATTGTGCAGGATTGATTTTAAATATCCATGCTTCTCCCACGGACAATAATGTGTATCATGCTCACGTGAAGTTGAGCTGTTAGTTCTGCTTATTTATACCACAACTCTCAGCGATAATTCAAGGTCTAGGAAACTATATAAGCACTGGAAAAAACACATTATTTCAAAATTATTTTACAAAAAAAAATTAATTGATAGTTGGCAAATAAAATCAATTAAATTAGTAAAAATGTTTAAAATAATAGAAAAAAATGGTCACATTACGCTTTAAAAATAACTAAAAAAATAATGTATACTTGCACTCACTCCACACTGGTGTATATGATACCCAAGGTAAAACTTTGAAGCACGACTCAACACGTTAAAAAGATCTTAGAACTGAACATCATCGCCTGCTACTGGAGAGAGCATAAAATTGAATAACAGGACCTTGACATTTTTGAAATCTGTATGGGGTATCTCATACACCAGTGTGTGTTTGAAATGTTAGGACTCTGCAATTCCTCTTATCAGTGGCTATCCGCTAACGAAGGGGACTAGCCCACAGTTTTGTACCAGTCATTATGGGTGATGGGCATAATCGAATGATTTTAAGAATCGACATATTTTAATAATCGAAAGAAATAATCGGTACATTGATCGAGTTCTCTTGTGTTAGTAGTCAGTAGTCTTTCGAATGATTAGTAGTCATTCGAGTGATTAGTAGTCACTCCAATGATTAGTAGTCATTCAAATCATTAGAAGTCATTCGAATGATTGATTATGAATCGAGATGTTCTCGAGATGTTTTAATAATCGATTACCACTTGAGTTATCATTCGAATGCGGCAATCACTAGTCAGTACTCACTCTTCGTTGAGCTCTGTGCAATACAACATACGTCGAGTGTCGAGACCCACTTAGTCAATTAATTTCTGAAGTTCAATGCAGATAGGCAGCTTCGCTATCTTCACCAGAATCTCACCCAGTTTTTAAACGAATCAATGTAGTGTTAATGAAATGGATGATTTATTTTCATAAATTTATCAACATAAGTACAATTTTTTAAACGTTCACACTGGGAACATTTTGCGTCCAAAACCATTCCAGTGCGCAGTGTTAGCGACATTAAACTTAACACAATACTCTCTATGATACTACTAACAATTCGTTGTCCTTTTAGGTAAATCCTTCGTGTGGTAGGTCACACCTCTTCTCATAAATAGTCATCCACTTGGGCGGTGGATTGTCTTAAAGACTAGTCTTTTATAATTTAACGGAATAAAATATAAAAACAATTTTGCAAGGGGAAGCAATAAATAAAAACAGTTGTCGTGCTTGTGTACGAATCTGCGATTCTTCTGATTCTTGTCGGAGGTTGTGAGTGCGTGGGTAGCAAGAGGACTCTGAATTTCTGAAGAAGAAATTACAATCCTTGCAGGTAGCGCCTCAGTTCCTCCTCCGTGTCGTAGATCATGACGGGGAACGGTGAGCCTGGGACGAATTCGCCGGCCCACTTAACTTCCACCCGATAGTCTCCGGGCTCTGTGGGATCGTACTAAGGAGAAGAAAAGGTTGCATTTAACGGATCTGATTTAGCAGTGATCGGATCGGTGGGCTTACCTTGCAGAGAATAGTTCTGTCCTTCTGACTCTCACGCTGCATCTCAACGCGGAAGGCGCCCTTTGGACCGCGTACCCTCACCGTCAGTTGGCCAGCACCAGCGCCTCTCGTGTCACAGATAAACCTTGACTGGAAAGTTGCAAGTACTCCGTGTTCTATTCCGGGACCATAAACGCGGACCTGAACAGACGAGTGAGATAAGGAGGGCCGGAAGAGAATCTATTATACAAACCTTGCTTGCATCGGGAGCTCCGGCGACCTTTAGGCCGAATGGCGAGCCTGGGACATGTTGTCCACCGTACTTTATGGTCAGCAGATGCCGTCCGGGCTCCTGCGGTTTGATGTTCAGCGTGAATGTGGCATCGCCGTGGTCATAGAGCTCGCAGTAGGCCACCTTTCGTGGGCCAGCGCAGTGAGCAGTGAGCTCACCGGGACCAGCGCGCCTTGTGTCAATCCACGATTTGATCTCTTTTCCGACGACTCCATGGCGGAGGCCTTCGCCAGAGCATATGACTTTTGAGGCGTCCATAGACGACCCTACAGCCACGGTCAGTGGGCATCCTTTCACCAGACGTCCGTTCCACTTCACAGACAGCGTCAGAGAACCGGAGGACGACTTTTGTGGAGTGTAGGAAGCCAGCCAGACATTCTCGTTTGGCCGCGGTTGAGCTAAGCTTACAGGCACGGCTGTGTTGTCTTGGTGCATAAGGATTACTTCTGGCCGTCCAGCTGGTGCATTGGTTGCGTCGATTGTGAAGTGGGCTGCTTCACCGGCTTGAGAGGCAGCTAAGCCTCTCCCGGTTAAGACAACCTTGTCGGCTGCTTGCTGCGCAGTCACGTAGGCACTCCTGGGGCATTGTACAATAGACATGCCACTCCATGTGAGGTCAAGATCGTGTTCACCTGGCGCCAGGTTCTCGGCCGCAACATAGAGCTTGGCCTTTCCCTCACTTAGCTTGTCCACAGGTATCTCGATGCCGTCTATCGTGCAAACCAACTCTCCAGGGCCAGCTTGATCGATTTCGAAAACAATGCGTGCGGGCAGGATGAGTCGGCCTTCGTGGTCAAGGAGCGTTCCCCAGCCTCCGACCGGTGTAACCTTGGACGCATCCACGCAGGACACATTCCAAGGGGAGCCTGGGAGTGTGCCTCTGTTGGGGCAACTGGCACGGATTTCGTAACGTCCAACAGAGAGGATAGTGTAGGAAATGCGCCACTCGTTGTTGCCAAGCGCCTAGAATGGTCAAAAGGTTGTGGTTAAAGCGAACCTGAGAAACTGAGTAGTCCGAACTTACCTTGATTTTGGGTTCAATCCTCTCCCCGAACTCATCCACTCGTTCGATCTGGACATTGGGAGCGATCGGGCAATATACCACAAATGAAGCGTCCTTGTTTCTATGGCAGACTTCGAGTCCTGTTCCGGCAGCACGTGTGTCGCCCTTGTTGCTGCTGGGCGACACAGCGAAATTGAACGGAGATCCTTGTATGGGCTCACCTCCATACAAGACGGTCAGGCGATGGTTGCCAGGGACCGACGGGATGAAGTCGACCGAGTACGTGCCGTCCGACTGTTCGCTTACGCGGACTGGAAGATTCTGGTTACTTGGTGAGACGGCGTATGCTTCAACCTCTGCCATGCCTGCTTGGTCGGTCCTCACTGAAATATAATCGATGGTGAGCCTCCGCTTTGACTGAGCCTACGTGGATTGACTTACATGTGAAGGATACCGGGCTGTGAAGTGCCATCTGCCCTTTGGGCACGCCTTGGACAGCGACTTTGCTGGAATCGAAAGCTTCACAGGTGAACGGACTTCCTGGCAGCGGCTTCGATTGGTGGAGCACCTCTGTGGAGAGAAAACACAGTTAATGATCGAGCACAACACGGGTGGGAGGGCGATCTTACCAAGGACACACTGGCCGATCTTGTTGATGGTGAACTCGGCTTGCAACTGTCCACCTTTCGTCTGATAGCAGCGAACTGGAAGGGCTTGTCCTCCAGGTCCCGAGACGACCACGTCAAACTCCCTGGCCGGTCTTCCAATCGTGTCAATCGAGAAGGAAGTAGTCTTCCCAACTCGAGACTGGTAGAGTCCCAGTCCGCTGACACTGATCTCTTTGCCGGCACCGGCTGGAAGGACATTGATCTCCAGGGGCTTCAGGGAGATGGGAACGCTATTGTAGAGGATTGTGATCTTGTGAGGAGCCACCTTAGTTGGGTGGTACACAATCTCCCAAATTCCAGACTTGGAAGGTCCCCGAATCGAGTGGGGTACCTCTCCTGCTCCACACCTGACCATTGCGGTGAGAGTTCCCTGGCCGGCGTCATTCAGAGACACAGATATGCTGGCTGGCCGGTGGCAGAGGGCTTCGCCAACCTCAGTTATTTTCACGAGGGAGGGATCGAACACAGTCAATGTACGCGTTCCGATGTGATGGCGTGTGTCGCGGTCGATGAACCGGATCATGTAGTTTCCAATCATGTTCGTACGGAATTCGGCCGTGTGCCTTGTAATGGTGTATGCCACGGGCTTGTGGTCGGGTCCCACAATCTCGGCGATCTGGTCATCTGTGGGGAAGTCAACTGTTGCCAGGCTTCCGATTTGGATCTGTTGAGTGGTCTGCTGGATGTCCACGCGGAAGGGACTTCCATCGACCGGCACATCGTTGAAGGTGATGTTCACATAATGCGGTTCGCAGCTCTGGGGCACGAAAGTAACGTCGTACAGTCCGCGAGCGCAGGCGACTACTTCAGCCTTGACGGTGCTGGTGTCTGTGGAGACAACCAACTCCAGGGTGCCTTCCCCAGCACCGGCTGCGTCCACGCTGAATGTGACGGGAACACCGAGTGGTGACGGGCCTTCGTGTTGTTCGAGGCCACTGATCGTGACGCGGGAAACGTCAAAAACGTTGCAGGAGAAAGGGGAGCCGCTTATGTGCTGATCATTGGCTGTGACGCTTATCAAATGACGACCCACGGTAGTTGGGCGGAACGATCCCTTGTAGGTATCCCCACGATGGTTTATCTGACACGGAACATTGTCCCCGGATGGGGAAGTAACGAAAACTTGTGGCTCTACACCATCGAAACCATCGAGTTCAAAGGTGTTTTCCATTTTAACAGCGGCTTGCTTCAGGCCTTCCCCAGAAGCTACAGCTCGCGGAAGCGAGACCGGCGCTGCTGCAATATGACACGTAAATGGCGAGCCAGGCACTGGATGGCCGTTGAATCTCACAGAGAGAGAGTGCGCTGCAGCCTCGGTGGGCTTGAAGTTCACCTTGAAACGAGCATTGCCTTCCGATTGTACAAAGTTGGGCACATTTTTGCCATTGACCGCAACTATGATCTCCAAGTTACCAGCTCCAGCCTGACTTGCGTTGATTCCGAAGCTCACGCTCTTTCCGACGACTCCTGGACGAATGTCAGTTACAACAACCTTCTCAGCTGAGTAGGCCTTAAGCAGGAATGGACTGCCTTCCACGTGTCCTCCCCCAGGCAGGCGAACCTCAACGGAATGGTCTCCAACGTCGATTGGCTCGAACTTGACACTGTAGCCCACGTCGGCTCGCTCGATTTTCGTCGCAACACTTCGACGAGCTGGGCCCAAGACCTCCACTAGCGGCATTGTATCTGACTCCACAACGAAATCGAACATCCGGCCTACACTCACTTTGTCCATAGACTCTGGGGAGACTATGCGAGCTGCAGCCGAGACCCGGCAGGTGAAGGGACTTCCCGGGACATCCTGGCCATTGAAACGCAGCTCCACGGTGTGATTTTGTGCATCCCGTGGCGTAAAACTGATGGCATAGGTGTGTTGGCCTTGGCCCTGTGCTGATGTCGGCACTCGGCCCCCATTGACGGTGACTTCTAGATTTCCCGGTCCGGCTTGGGAGGTCTCCACTAGGAAGGTGACGGGTTTCCCCACCGTCCCGGTGCTTACATTCTTCACCTTGATGGCATTTACATCGTAGACCTGAGAGATGGGAGAGACTTGTCATTAAGAGTGTTTTTGAATTCTTGGAGACACTTACTTTAGCTGCATAGGGACTTCCGGCGGTTGGCAATCCATTGACGGTTACATTCACACGGTGCTCACCCACGGAGCGTGGGACGAAGTCGGCCTTGAACACCCCGTCTGCGGTCTGGTGAACCTGAGCAGGCACTGACTGGCCAGCAGGTCCTGAGATTCGACGATTTAGGGAACGACAGGTTAACAGAACCGCCGCAGGTTTTTCGATCACGATACGTTTGATTTTTTTTCAAGTTTCAAGTTTGGTTTTTGTTTTGTAAATTGTATTTTTTTTATTTATTTTATTTTTGTTTTATTTGGTTGGTAGTAGTAGTTTGGTGGTAGCAATACAGAAGAAGATAATGGAGTCAAAATATTTTGTTTAAGTCAGCAAATACAAATATGATTTGGAATGGGGAGGGGATCGTGTGTTGAGATGAGATATGTAGAGAATCGTTTGTACAAAAGCCCTAAGAGAAGGAAGAATGCGGCTCCAAGGCGGGGGACTCGTGGGGCGCAAAGCAGTGTTGACCATTATGGAAGTGTGCTCGGAAGTTATGATTAGTACAGAGGTTTAGAAGAGAAGCGTTACAAGCAACAGCAGTAGAAGAAAAAGCTTGAATCGAACCCTCCACCAACACACAAAAAGAAGACAAAACAAAATGCATCTAGTCGAGAGAGAACAACTCGCTTAAAAACTTTATTTGTAATTGATAATTTTCAAAAAGACAACTCGCTATTAGTATGTGTATCGAAAAGATCTCTTTCATTCTCATTCCGGTGTGATAACGCTCTACATAATGACTACGACTGTTATCTACAGGACAAGTGCAGGTTAGTACGAGTATACGTGTTCTTCTGCCTTGAACGCTTGTTAGGTGCGGTAAATACAAGGGTTTTGTGTTTTGTATCTCTTCAATACGTGTCTCAGTTTAAGGTTTAGGGGTTAAGAGTAATTAATAATTTGTAGACAAGTTAAATATATTTATAAAAGTCTAGTACAATAGTCTTCGTCGCCCTGAAATAATATACAGATACAAAAGTGAGAAATAAAAATAAAACAGCAACAAAATAATATTTAAAAAATAGTAGTAAATTGAGTTAAAAGCGAAAAACAACATTGTTTTTCGTTTTGGAATATTTTGCTTTGTTTTTTTTTTTGTTTTATGTTTTTTTATTTAGCAAAATAAACATTTAGGAAGAGATAAGATAAAGAGTGGAAAACAAAGGTTATCTGGAAGAAACGGAGGACGCAGTTGGTAGCACAATTTTGTGTTGATCTGAACGTGTTCTATATTCAAGGGTATTCTGGCCGCTCCAGATGATGTAAGCTGTGTGGATTTTTTTATGGTCGTCATTCCCACCCATAACTGATTTAAATGAACGATTTTCGCCGTAGACGCTGATATTGTAGCCTGTTCCCAACGAACCAGTTGTAGAGGCTTGAACCTCTTGATAACGGCGTTTGTTCAAATAGATCGGGTTTACATGTCCGGCTCGAAGGACCAAGATGAAGTACCAATCCAAAATCCTGTTGCGAAAATTTTGTCAAATTGACAAAATTGGGGCTCTGGATAAGCAGGGCTGATTCATGGTCCGATAATTGATACTGTCGGCTAGAAAATGGGAGAAGACCGAATCGAGAACTCTACGAGTTGAAAGAAGATATGGTCTTAATCCGAATGACAAATGTCCATCTACTGGCCAGGTAAGAGCGTGGACAATAATGCCCCAAGTAAAAGAGTCTTCGATCGGAACCGAAGCATCCGATCTCTTCATCCTTTCAAAGGTGAGTGGGCTGATAAGTGGAAGCTGAGTGCATGAGACCGTCCACTATAGAAAATAGCAATAGTTCCGGCTATCCCGAAAGGTAAGTAAGCGCTTCCCACAAAAATGTACATCTTCGTATGAAATAAATTCCATTAAATGATGAACATATGAGCATTGACTAGACATTGTCCAGTTTGTACAAATGTTGGCCAGACTGTCATCCGACGTCAGGTCCGGTTAAGTTAACGTGGCGGCTTTGCTTAACCTGATGGCCACTTCTGTTCTTTATACAGAATGATCTTGAAGCGTGCTGAATGTTTCATACGAGGGTCGTTTGAAAGTTCGTGACTTTTTTTATATAAAAAATAAAAAAAATCAGTTATGATGATGGTCTCTTATGTGCTGAACGGGGCACTAGTTCACTGTTCAATTTATGGATTCTTGTCACTCGTGTATGAGCAATCGAAATGTAACTGACATTCATCGTCTGCTCACTTGTAATGCCTACAGCCTTTGCCACCTTAAGCACTTTAATTCTACAACCGACGAACATTCAATGGAATTCATCCAGGATTACGTGAGGATGCACTTTTGGGTTATCACGTGGTCTGGTACGACCACAACGGGTTTTAGTAAACCACATTAATTAACCATTGATAACGCAGAATCCCCATGGTTTTTACAGAGTGTTTTTTTCGTGGATTCGGTCGTGTTTATTTTGCACATTTCCACCGACTTCTATCACTACCACTCTAAAATTGGAGAATAGCATTTACATGATGTACTGATGTCTTCACACAAGTGTGCATAAATATGGAGCAATCTCTATTATTCTCTTAGACGAGGTGGCAAATTCTCGACTCACATCACATGTTTTCTATTCTTGAACTTTAGTTCTACTCAAACAGGTTCAACTCAAAAATTCAGCTCGTTGGCAACACATATTCCAGATTCGTGTCTTCAAGTAGGATCAGCTTCCATTCGGTGGTTACATGAGATAATTTTTGTAATTTTAGGATGCCTTTGGTTCAGCACTCGGGAATATTGGTGCGCGTATGTGATGGATTACATTTCAATGACAGCCCAAGGAAAAGGACTGCGAATATGTGCCGGACTCACCTTTGACAGGACCGTCGACCGATTTCTGGGTTTGTTTGTATGCCTAATGCTTAATAGTTTTAACACTAAACGTGCCCGCATTAGTTAACTTTTATTCCTGAGAACATTTGGTTAAAACATAGGGAGTTCGACGTCAACCACAAAAATGCAAGTCACAAAATATTTCCCATTCTATCTCACTTGTTCATGAAATGTGTCTAAAGGAATACACACGATCGTCGTGCGGATGACAAATGTCACATAAAGTGACTAAGTGAATACAAATTTGTCAAAGTGACACATATTTTTGGTTGGCAATTAAGGGGGAGTGATCAATGGTTCGCGAACTGTCACAAATGAATAGTACTCGATTTCTGGTTGCAATTAAGACTGCAGCGCGGAAATTCAAAAAACAAAAAAAGCACTGAATTATCAAACGACCGTTGTTCATTATGAACGTCCATGTCTGTCATCCCTTAAGGGAGACCAAGAAATGCCTACCCTGAGTTGGTCTTCTTGTGTTGGGCTCGTACATGAAAAGGACGTGTTTCAATGCCATCTGATGGAACCCAGTTCCTTCGGGCGTTTGATGGAACCAGACTCAGTTGGTGAGCATGATACCCCATGTCCAATGACAATGCCGACATGTTACACTTCAGTCTTGATGGTGAGATAATTTATGTTTTGGTTTAGGAATATTTTTTGGCTTTCTGACTCCTAACCTAGCTCGCCTTTCAGCTCTTTGATTCCCTTGTATGCTCTGATGTAAGTGATCCATTATAAGCATATTGTGTGGTTATGACTGAGAGGAATCCTTTTAGAATTTATAACATGGTTCTACAGGCAATGTGACCACCTACATAACTTTCAGCTTCTGCTTGACAGCAATGACCGCGAATTGAAAAAATGTTGCAGTGACTTGAGTGCAGTGAAATGTATCTCTAATTTGATTGCCAGTACTGAATGCGAGGTATCAACGATTTTAAGGTTATAAAATCGAATCATTTTACGCATTCAGCGTGAGCAGCCAGAAGAAGCTTCCTTCTTTTTTAAATTATATATTAAAGCTCCCAGGAGAGTTTAATTAAAATAATTTGAATTTCTGGTTTGTCTACACTGAATTTTTGTTAACGTCCAAATTCCTGCCATCTTCGACAATAGACCAGTTCAGCATGATCATCTTCCAACCCTCATCGAATCCAAACAAAATTGTTACCAACTCGTTCCGCAGTTACTTCCGGAAATGTGCAATTTTTGTTACATGTGTGGAGACCGAAATGATTTAATTACAACACATTCTTCATTAAGAAACAGTGTGCGAAAGGAACACGGATCTTTTGAAAGAATTCAATGGATAATCCAAAAAATACACAATGGGACAAAGGGTAAGTCAAGGGATAGATGAGAGAGGGCTTGGGATATAAATGAACAAATGATACAAATGCACACAACTCCTCCAAAACAAAACTGTACAGAAAACCTTTCAGAGAAAAAAGGAAAATTTTGAATTTTGTTACATATTTTTTTTGTTTTTACAATTTGCCCGAATGCATGATGTGTGCGAATGTATGCAACCGAACCCTCAAATATTCACACTCAATCAGTTGGAGACTAACGTCCACCAAAGTGATGATCCAGTAGGAGATCAACTTCCGGAAAACTCACCTTCGACATTCACCTCGATATCTTCTAGACGACCGCCGGTGTGATTGATAACAAAAGAATTTGGCTGATGGACTGGGCCCGGCCCACCTAGTGATACCTGCGGCCCAGACATGCCGCCGCTGATGTTCACCGTGATGGGACATCCGGGAACTGGCATTTTGTTGAACGAAACGTTGATTGTGTGCTCACACGCCTCAGCCGGGACAAACGACACGGAGAATCTGAAATCGAGACAAATGGTGTCTATTAGCGTTGTGTTCAAGTGTGGGCTGCAGACGCTGGACTCACCTTGCATTACCCTGCGGATGGACTTGCGTGGGTATATTGAGGCCTTTAGCGGAAATCGTTATCTCGAGATTTCCTTCGCCCGCATCTCCAGCATCGACTGTGAACTGGACGGAGCGACCGACCGTTCCCCGGGACACACTGCCGACGACCACCTTCGTGGCGTCGTATGCCTTCGCGAGGAACGGTGTTCCCTGCACAGGGAAGCCGTTATACTCCACGTTGATTGAGTGGCCACCAACAGTATTCGGTGTGAACTCCGCAGTGAAGCCAGCGTGAATGTCGCCAGTCACACGGACTGGGAGCTCCCCATGCGGTCCCCGAACACTGACTGCTAATTCTGCCGCGCCTCCTCCACTCACTGTGATGTGGAAGGATGCTGGCCGGTTGACGGGTATCAGCTCTAGGTTTGTGAGATTCAACATGACACGACTTGTATCGGCCACCGAGCATACGAACGGGCAGCCGCGGACTGTTTCTCCATTGAACTTGATGTCGATCAGGTGCGGTTTGGCTTGCTCTGGTGTAAATGAGACCAGGCATCGTCCACCACCGACAACTTGCACATGATTCGGTACTTCGCCTTCGTTTATCGATATTTCTAGTTGACCTTCTCCAGCCGCGCTGGCGTCTACACGGAACTGGCATGGCTGGCCGACTACCCCCCCATTGACATCAGTCACTTGTATGAGGCTCGCGTCGTAGACCTTCGCTACCAGTGGGCCGCCAGATATCTTCGTTCCGCTTATAGCAGCTTCGATTATGTGCGTACCGACTTCAGTGGGGACGAATTCGATGCGGACTGCACCGTTCGCCGCCTCATGGGTAACGCGGGCGTTCAGTTTTGATTTGTTCGGCGTTAAAACTGTGGCCACGCATTCGCCTTTCGAAAGGCTGGCTCCAGGAGGCGGCAGAATCTCAAAAACCGCCGGCGTATTTGCCGGGACGAGGCGAGTGGACTCGCCAAGCGCTGTTAATCCGGGTGACGACATGATCTCAACGTGCCACGGTGATCCTGTAACGAGAAAACATACAAAAACTGGTCAGAGGGAAGCACGCAATAGTCACAGATATTCTATCAATCAAACACAACGTTCTCCGGTCTAGCAGAACCGAACAAGCCATGCATGATGCGAATATTAAGTTTCAAGTTAACACTGATACCGCGGGGGGATAAGCAGAGGCCCATAAATTGGTCAAGACATGACAGAGAGTGCGAAATGAAGTGCCGAAGAAAAGTATCTCCGTCATGGGCTTGTGGAGATTTTCTATTTTGTTTTCTTCGTCTATCTAGTCTGCTGTGGGTCTTGGGTACCATGGGTTCGGTCGGTTGCTCCTGGTTTGCATTGCGTCTGAGTTCGGTTTCAGTGAATTATGACACTAGGTTCAGAGATTTTCTTCTCTTCTGTTTGCGTACCCGACCGGATCGTGATGTGCGCGACGTGAATACGGGGCCGTGGACTTAGAAATACTTTGTGCTGAATACAAATAGACTCGTTAGCGGGGCCCACCTCGGCTCAACGTCGCCACTGCAGTTACAACTGAGGAATGTCTTGTCCCAATGACGCCAATAAAATTCTGTTGAAACCCCAATGAATCTTCCCGCAGTTGTTACTCAAGCGGCTGTTACGAACAGCGCTCCCTCGTGGGGTGGACCAGCTTAAATGCGGTGCGATAACTCTGGATAGCAATGCATTATGCATTTTCCCAACTAATAAGAATAATTATTTCACTCGGATGGCTCTGATGGCGGAGCGTCATCCGCCAGTAGTAGCCAACATCGGAGTTAATTATCCCACTGAAAGAATTCATAAATCCGGTCTAAGGTGAAAGAGAAAGTTTGGTCTGCTGACTGTGGCCTTGTGGCAAACAAAAATAACGCATTTTGAATACCCTCCGTCGGCTTGGCTAATCCGACTTCAAGGATTATGTTCCATTCTTCGGCGACGGTAGAGTACTTAATAATTGAAAAGAATTCCGAGCGCGGAACAGGTTTTTGTTTGGTTACAATTTAGAGCGGCTCTCGAATTAAAATATTAATTCTCAAGCAAGTTGTAAAATTCACCGATCGTGGCTACGAAAAATGGTTTATTGTGTAGTCACCGCAACGTTAGTTGGTAATATTTGCGATCGTCGTTGTAAATCAAGGGGCGACGTTGTGGAGATGACAAGTTTGTACAGAATTTTAGGAGTAGGTCCTACTTTCAAAGTGAACAAAAATGACACAGAACACAAGGAGCAAAGCAATCAAAGTCGATAGTATCACTGTGAATGACTTTAGACGGGCTTAGACTAATTGTACGATTTTAGGCGAATTGATCAGTACGTCACAATGAGCAGTCGTCTACCTCGGATCCCTGATAACCATTCAGTATACATTACTACTTGTGAATAAGTGAGAATTAAACTGTACTGAGATCAAACGTAGAATAACTCTTGCCAATCGAAGTTTGTTAGGGCGCTAGAATAGGGTGAATAATAGATCTCTCTATAAAGAGGTTTGACTTAAGTCCACTTCGTCCTACTATACAGCGCATGGGAGATGTGATGAAAGATTGAGTGGGGGGAGGGAAACAATCCATGTGGTGTACATAAAAGTAGATTCTGTTGGTTGTAATGATAACCCACCACTCACAAACTTTGACAGTTGAGGGTCCCCTAAAAGACATAAAAAGGTAAACAAATGGTGAATACTCGTTCAGAACAGATTGTCCCACATTTCAGTAAGGCATTGCAAAAGAGATTGCTTCAGCTGCAGGAGCATATCTCTTTTCTCCCGGGAAAGTCTACGCTAAGGTGTTTCAACCGCGTTCCATCCCCAGGATGGGGGATGAACAGTGCGGCTTCCGCCCCACTAGAAGTACAACCGACGGGAGTATGCCATACCCATCTACCGTTGTTTTGTAGATTTGGAAAAGGCATATATGTTCTTCCCTCTTCTGAGGGCCATTCAGTCTCAGGGTATAAAACTGTAGGGGGAATAAAACTGTAGGTCCCTTACACTCGTGAGAGAACAATAGCACGCCCCACACGAGTGCTTGCTGAGAAGCCAGGCCCTGACCCTCTACGGGCAGCTTCTTCGAACGGAAAGGGCCATGCTTCGGTGGTTTGGTCACATGGCACGAATGTCCCCATCATCACGACTTCCGAAGTGGACTTTGAATGCGATTCCATCAGGTAGGCGACCGCGACCCAGGATGAGGTAGTTGGACCAAGTCTAGAAACTAGCCTAACCTTGGGCACAACTCCTTATGAGTTAGAGTCGATGGCGGAGGTTCGAGTTGGCTGGAGATCTCTCGTCCGTGGTTTACTTCCGCAAAAGAAGATGATTATGATGATAGTGATTTGTGTTTGCACATACATCACACTTGCCATAATGTTTTCGATACAGTGGATCTATGAATCCCAAAATCCTTACCAACTCCAACTTGGAATCCCGAGACAGTAATATTTTCATCTTCTTAATTATTGGTATGGCACTACCACGAGTTTCTTCAGGAGCATCGGAAAGGAACTGAGTGCCTAACCTTTTCTGGTTGGTGGAGTTATCCACTGTGTCCCCGAAACGCCGTGAATAACACATATTTGTTTTCCGCGTTCGTATTTTTAAAAACATTACAATTTCATATTCCCTTTGCATCAACTTTGGTTAATTAACTTACAAGAAATACAAGAAGTAAATTTGACAGCTGCCCATTCTAGTTTTCATACGTCAACTCGAGGGAGATAACCTTAACTTTCAGGAAACCTCTGGTCCCTCACTCATCAGTGTTAACTTATCAGGTGCGTACTCCCTAAGTTTTTATTCATACCACTCAATGTGAAAAGCCTATGGGTTTGTCTCTGGATGCCTCCTTTGATTTATCTTGATGCCATGTGGAAGTGAAGTTTCATCGCAGAACTATACAATGAGATACGAGTTGAACCCGGAGACTGCAAATCCACTAAAAGTGGCTAAAACATGTAGAGATCATATACGATTTCATGATGACATCTTGTAAAGTCGTCGCCATTGAGCGAGTTGCGCAATGCATCAAATGACTACTCCTCCCGTCCAAAGTCATAGAAGTTATTGCTTACAATGCAGGAACGCCATGCCATGTTAGAGCTCATGAGGATGTTGTGAACTAGAAATTTAAGTCCAAATCCTCCGTCCACGGTTGTAGACAAATAATTATTCCACCTTCCGGCCACAGCACGCCGTAGTCTCACTACTCGACTCGTTCAGTGGTTGCATATGATCAATTCCTGAGACTCAGAGCGTATACCGCTTTGAGTCTGTAGATATCCTATTTGTGAGGGAACAGTAGATGCTATGCCTAGGTCCAAAACTTCTACTGGCAATAGGTTTCAGACAAACCGCACTCGATTTAGAAACATGCTTGCACCGAAATGAAGATTTATAACCAACGACTCTGAAGCGATATCGGGTTGTTCATTGTTGAAGAAACATTCAAATGCTGTTTTGGATGCACTGGGGCAAGAAGGACATGCGTGTACTCAAATTATTCTGCAAAATTACCTCAATTCAAGGTTTCTGTTAAAAAAAAAGTTACGTCGCTCATAAACAGTTCACTGATGCATAGGCGCAAAGCAAATAGCTCGTGCGAACTGCCTGCGATCGCAGGAAATCAAATACCATACATCAACATGCTGTGTATCGCTACTCTTGTCTACAATCAATTAGACACACAATTCATTTTTTTTTTAAATAAAAAAAAGGTGCAATCAAACTACCGACCTTCAATCAGTTCACAACAAGTCCGAGTACTTTTAATGCGATTGAACCTTGCTCCGTATACAAAACAACTTTGAGCACAACAATCGCTTGGATACACAAAAAGTTTTGTGAATTTTTTTTCTCCACGACACATACACTTGCAGTACACCAAATCGTTTTCCCATTACGTAAACGAACTCTCACGGCGACATCCGAAAGAGAAATCTCCCCAGGTAGATAATGAGACATTACATACGGGAAGCATCCGAAGCTCCACCCCTTCTCTTCACTAGCCTAACGACATCAATGAGGAAATGTGCATTATTAGACCGGTGACACAAGCACAAAAGCCAGGCAAATGTAATTAACTGGTGTAATGTGTAGTTCTTCGCTCGTCATGAACTGATAACCTTAGTCGTGCGCTCTGTCGCAACACCTCATACACTTCAAAGCAGTTTATGCGGAATTTCTATGAAATTCATTCCGTTCAGGCATATTTGAAAGTTAATCAAATTCATCAAACCATCATCGGTGCGCCTAGATACATACTGAACGCGTGAGTGAGAGTGTTTCGCAGATGAATCCATAGAACCATGCAAATTCGTGCTACGCTTTGCGTTTGTTTCGCTTGCGAAGAAAGTGAAATTACCTGCGAGCAACTATTAAATTAATTACAGAATCGAAAACGCTACAAAAATGCAAAGCAGACAACTGAGCTTGAAACAAATGTGCACACGCTCACATTTTATAATTAGCCCAGCTCGGGTAATCTGCTTGAGTCAGCTTGACACACCTCGACTTTAAGTCAGCGGATCATAGACCGTACCAGACAAACGCCGAGTTGGCATGGAGGCTATTGCGTTGGATTGTACTCGAAAGTGTTGTTTTCACTGACAAATTGCCATCTGCCCCCATGAGCTAAGGTCGATACAGATTCTGGCGAAGTGGTCATTCAAAATTCACGGAGGAGGTAACAGAGTGGGTTCAGATGTGAGCATGTTTGTGGAGGAGTATAAATTGTTTCCTCTAGTGGGGATAGAGATCTCAAGCAGATGCAATGAGTAATTACTTCAATTGCGATTACAAGCACATGAATAACGTTTTAGTTGCAGTAGCAAGCACTGTGGGATGGGTTGATCATTACTTAAATTAGTCATATGCAATGATAACACTGGAAAATTTAATTAATGCATGGACCGTCGTACCAGTGCCGCCTAGTTAGTGAATTTCAGATAAGTGCGATATGTGAGCAACGCATGAATAATGCTTGCGATGACGAGCGGGGACTTTCACCAGATACATAAAAAAGAACCGAAAGAACCCTAAAAGGGTCTGATCTGAATGTATTTCTCTTGTCAATTCCATCAATGCTCTCACAGAGTTGATCACACTTGTCATCACATTCCATCTCTCAATGAAACCATGGTGCTATCCGAAAACGATAAGGCATCATGACCACGAAGCCCATTTGCGTTACTATCGTAGATCTGGTCTTTCAGCCTGAAGCCAATCAGGTTGGGTTTGTGGGAAAAGGAATGCCATTATGAGTTTCGTTTGAGCACCAAATGCATGTCACTAGAACAGGTCCAACGAGTCTGTCTCCTTATTGGCTTACGAATTCAAGAGAGTATCTATAGATTCATATAAAGCTCCGTTTTGGAAAAGCTTCAAGGCCAAGGTGGCCCCATTGCGTTAAAATTGAACTAAGTCAAGACATGTATCTCACACAAAGTGCACTCTATTTTGAACAAGCTCGAACCTTGTTGTCGATGTTCTCTTATCGTATTGGGAGTTCCGATATTTGTTCTCACTATCAATGGAACGACTAGACACCAATTCACTTGCTTTAGATAAACAGTTCACGCTGCGATTGATGTGCATCTTCTTCCGACTGGACCTGGGTCTCAACCGAGAATGTGGGCGATCTACGCTCAACTCAGTCACACCTAGGTGTCATTTAGCGTGTATCGAGAATCAACATGCTAAGTATGTACAAACTAATCGTATCATCAGTACTCGACTATTTACGCAAATGATTACACCAAGTACAAATTTTCCCAATTCAGTCATACAAGTTATTCTACTTTCCATCAGTTGGTAACTCGTATAAGTACTTGCTGTTGTATCACATTCCTTTTAACTCTCCACTGATCAACAATAATCCTGCTCATCGCTTTCGCCCATGAAGGTGAACAAAAAAGATACGAAAACCAAAACAAAAAAACAGCGAAGAAAATCATCGGAAAAGTCTCACATTGTCGTCGATCGATAAATCACGTTTTTTCAAAGCACACTGAATGTTCGTCGCCGTCAGCCGTCATTTTGTCATAAATTTCTCACGATAGTGGATAACCCAGGTGAAATCTGTCGTCAATTGGCACGATGCCAGACATCAGTCAACCACTTTAATTGATTCATCAAACATGAAAAACGCCTTTAGCAGACTCTGGACTGTCCTTAGTGAGATTTGCTTTGCTTGTGCCCGTCTATGGGTACATTAACTACTGTGCTCCGTATTTTTCCGGGTAAATTGGCTTCCATCGTAATTGGCAGGGCAGAGCAGAGAGTGAATAGTGAACAATTCGGTTAACACGTTGTGCTGATGTGATTACTGGTCCGTGTGTCTGCCTTGAGTCTGTGTCTGTAAGAGGCTTTCATCACGAAACACCTTGACTTTGACTTTCACAATGTGGTCAATTGGAGGATGGGAGTAATGATCGGCGTAATTATGAGAAACCACTGCTGTGGTTGGTCGGTTGCTTGGAGAATATGAAAACGTTTTCATATTGGCAATTAGGGTTGTGTCGATTTTGCTTTAATGGTTTTTCAATGGACTCCATACACAAGAGTTCACTTAGTTCAGATGTCTCACACGACGGTCAAGGGGACAGGTGTTGCTCGAACACGATTTCAACTCAAATCTCCTGGTACCACTCCCCCCAATCTTTGAAAGTGAAGCCAAATGGATTACAAAGCAAACGTAAGCAGACTTCTTGTACAGTGAAATCTTTCACAGGCGGACAATAATGGCTGAATAATATTGTTGTCGCCTAAGAAGCTGCTTATCGAAGGGAAAAAATAAACTTATTTCAATAGCCTATAAGTCCTACGCATAAATTAAAATAATCAGTCTGGTGAAGTGCGAACTGTAATCGAGTTTTGAGAGTCCCGTGCCATAGACAATTTTTGACTGAAGTAATTATCTGTCAGCAAAAAATTCTGTTAAGTTGTCAATCAAAACAATTTATGCTTACGTCCACTGTGTAGAAGGTAATGTTTATTATTTAGTGTTTGAAGTGAATGCAAGAAACAATTGAGATTCTCGTCGATGTCAGAGAGGAATCGTCATTTTTTACCAGAATGTTGAAAATTGGCTTCTATCGTTGTTGAGTTTTCTTAAATTCCGATTCTTAAGTGGCCCATACACACTCAATAGTATTGTACAATTTATTTCACTGTAAACTGCTAAATGATTCCGACGGTAGTTGTTGCGCAAAAAGATGAAGGAATGGCAAAAAATGCATGTGAAATTAATTAATACGAACTTGCAGTGAGCTGAGTGAATTTATTTTATGTATTATAACGCGCCAAATCCAAAAGAAAAACTGTTATATGAGAGATGCTTTCTTGTTCTTGCCTGAGCATGATCACTCGGCGACGATCTGTATAAACACGAATGAGTATCGTACCATATCGTCCCTAGTGATCAATATTTTCAATATAAAAGTATTTTGTTTTCCGAAACGTAAAATATGAAACATACACATTCCCATTCAAATTTGTTCAATAACAAATATTGTGAGGTAATATTGAACGTATGGGCCGAGTTAAAAATCTTGGATTGGAAAGGGGAGCGGCGAACACTTTTTGGAAATTAATAGAAAATGGAATTAATTAGAAAAATGCTATGGTTTGATATGAGCTCGGCCAAATTAAACAATTCATTTCAAAATTACGTGTAGGTACGCAAAACAAAACCCAAAGGTCCCCACCGACTTGCAAGCAAATTGATGTCGAGGCCCATGGTGTAGCGAAAATAATGTGATCTAGACCGCCATTTTTTTGTTTCGTGATGTCATTTCAGGGTTTGTTGCTTCTTTTCGTATTTAAAAAAGTGATGTATGAAAAAAAAAAACGAAATGAAGTGCAAATTGGTGTAAGATGAAAGAATTTGTATCCACCGATGAGGAACACGCATACACAAAACGCAGAACACAACAGAAGACCAGACTGGAAAAACTCTATTAAACAGCCCAAAAACGCCACTTACTTACGGACATATGGAATTGTAAACAAATTTAATTCATTTACTTTTGAAATAAAAATGCCATAATGTGCAGAGAATTGTCGCAGAAACTACATACGATGAGTAGAGAAATGTTGAAAACTAATCGCAAATACAAATTCCCGCGATGACGCCACGCAGGTCCTCAACAGACCTTTGCAGCAAACCCTGTTTTCCTTACACCTTGATCGAGGAATAAAGCTTTCAATAGCAGAATGTAATTCATTTAAGCTGCTTCCAACATAATCACATTTATCGATTTTTGGTGACTGGTGCTACAAATCAACTTGTGCATTTTCGCTGCTGCCATGAAGCAGATATCATCCAACGCAGCTTACGTAAGTTCTCGTACATACGGTTCCAGGCATATTAAGACAGGTAGGTAGATTGTGCTGAATAAAGGGGTACTGCCACTTTAAGAAACACAAGAAATGATTTTTGTATATAATGTTGGGGAACTGTGTACAGTTAAGTCGTTGAAGAAGTTGTCTCTCAGAAATTTACATACATCGGCGATGCATCAGAGCCGGTGAGGAGCAAAGGTGGTACGAAATGTTTCCTGTCTCCTTCTTATTTTCTCATTTGTGGTGATGACTTGAGTGATCTCCGAAAAGCGAGTGCACAGTACGGTTGCTGATGTTAAGTCAATGCTAAGAATGCAACTACTGGGCGTATAGAGCAGAATTCGATCTGAAGCAGTCTTTTCCACCTAACAACAGCCTGCTGGTGGAAGGGCTTTCCTATTAAAGTGAGCTCAAGGAAGGAAAGGGCAGAGTTGTTCGATGCAATGCTAGCTGAGAACCTTCGCTAGGTATTCTTTTCCGCGATCGGTCTAGAGTGTATATTCCCGAATTTGTTTCAACGACTTAAGATGTTACATATTTCCGTGAGCAGTGATATAGTCACAGTTTCATTGGAACTTTTCAATTTAAATTCAGTTTTACCCAACGTCTCTGACACAATCTGCTCCCGTCTACCAGTGAGTGCTACTTAACTTAATGGTCTCATTTAAAGGTGTTGGGGGAAAAGCTGAAGGTGGTAGGGTGCATTTGGATTCTGAGAGATTCTGATTGCCAGCATGTGACTGAAATCTAAACAAGAAGAGGCGCGGATTTGTGATCTACGCGACTCGAAGGTTGAAAGAAAAAGTAAAAAGAGAATGAAGGATTGCTTGTGAACGAGGTCATGTATTTTTTCGAGTCCAACCGACCGATGGCAAAAAGGGAATTAAAGATATGAGTAGTTGCTTTTTTGCATCTTAATAAGTTAACTTCTTCACCCGCAGTGAGGGGAGCCGTGGTCTGTGTACTGGTTTCATGAAATGAGTTCTATCCCACTTACCGTACGAACAAAAGAAAGTAATGTCATCTAAAAAAATGTATGTTACACGACCATATGGCGAGGAATGAGACAAATAACTAGGAACGATATGAAATGACCAACACAACAATTTCAGCTAGAAGCAGTAGTCCATCTGCAAGCAAATGTTGAATTTAAAATTCTGGATATTGTTGGCCAAAATGACCCGGAATATGTGAAGAGACACATGCGTGATCTGCAGACCCGGCCAAATTCACGATAGCACCGACAACGTGAATGACATTTTATGTCAACACCCGCGGAAGCTAGAGTGTTTCATTGACCGACTTCTAAGTCGACGAAACAAAGCATGTTTCGAATGCCCTACACGTACGTAATGCCTCGGTGCAATGAGGCATTTAACGGCGGCGTGATACTTCAAATGTAATGAGTTTCAAGAAATCTTTGAACAGTGTGCTGTGTGCCATTTAATGGCTCAATCAGTTGTTGTTCTCTCTTAAATGAATTAATGAATGAAAACAGGGTATAGGTCAGAGGATTCGCTGGTACACATTACAAACGCAATAACAGCAGCCACTTGTCCAGAGATTTATTGTTGAACGCTTACAAATTAACGAATCAACGAATTAACGAATTTAAACAATTTATTCAGCAAAGGGTTGGATTTGCTAATGCCAGCGAATGTGTGCAAAGAAGTGAGCGAAACAAAACGTGTTCCTCTCCGCTACACACGCCATCTGAATTCTTAAGCGAGTTATCCAACAGCGATCGCCCCAATTCAAATTATTGCATTCGCTAACACAACCGGTCATCGATCTGTACTGACTCAATCCAAAAGCAAATGAAGATACATTGACAAGCTCGGCACTCATTAATTACTTCACGCCGAGACTTCCTCACGTAGGTGCCCGTTATTCAAGTGGATATGCATAAACCAAAACGGTACCACAAACACTCGGACAAATGGAAAAAGTACCCCAAGCGACAAATTATATAACAGCAGGCCGTCAAGTGAAGGTGACGTTTTGTGTTGTAGATTTGTGGGGATTACCACGCAAAGATTCTTTCTCAAATCCCAGTTCTCAGTCGCGCTCAGCTTATGAATCTGAATTCTGAATATGTTTCTCTTAATTGCTTGATAAGGCTCTCTTATGCTTTCTTCTTGAATTTGTTTTTACCTGTGAAATGTTAGGCACACTGCGAGTTCTTGTATCGAAGACGGGTCGGATAGTTGGCCACAGACAGGTAGGTTTACAATATTCTCAATACAAGAAACTTCCGGATTTGCAGGTATTCCAAATGCAGGCAGGTGGCTGGCAGGCTGATGATGGGTGAGCAATGAACGATGAACTCTGGAATCTCACACTGGTACGTGGAAATTCTTTTAATCAATCAATCACACACACGAAGGCGGTAACGAAGAGAAGATACAAAATAAAATAAAATGCTTAGATAAAATAAAAGATCTATCGATCGATTTGTTGTCACTTTTTTTCAGGGGGAAGATACTCTTTATCTTTTGAAACTTTTTCTTTTACACTTTTGCACAAAACACTACACGCATACAAAAAAGATTCAGATTCACAAAAAAAAAAACACGAGCAAAAACTTGTTTTGAACTCCCTCTCTCTCCCACTGCCCCTTTCACGAAACACTCCCCGAAAAATTTAATTTCACTGATCGCCGCCGATCTGACTCAAAATCGAGAAAACGTCTCGTGTATCTATTGTCAGCGTTTGTAAGCCGCCGAATCGAAAATTCACTTAAAAGAAAAGAAATTTCGTGAGTGTCTAAGACGTATGTATGGATGTGTGTATCTCGCACGGTGATGGAAAACAACAACAACAGCAACAAAAAAAAAATTAAACACAAATCTACAAGCGAACAAAAATCGTCACGTCATCTCGCAGATATGTGCTGGAATGTTGTCTTGAATCTATGAGTCGCGTTCGATTTTTGCACGAGCAATAGCTGATGATTGCTTTATTTTGAGATACTTTTTCTTGTTTTTTCTCTTTTCTTTCTTGTGTTAACAAATTCTAGTGATGCAAGAAGCAACAAGTTATCGGATATGTATCGCAACAAATTCACTGTTCACTCTGAATGGAGACGGACTGCAAAAAAGCAACACCTCAACGTGAAACAAAATGGCGACGTTGCAGTGACAATGTACACTTTCCAGTTGTCCGGTTCGTCGAGATCGTGGTAAGAACTTTCGGCCCTTTTCAGTTGCAGCTAACAACAATTCAACGGTTCAATAGCCTACAATGTGTTTCCGAATTCAGTCAAGTGACCAAATCGAGCAACTTTTCGTGTATCCCTTAAAAGTTTCAGTAAGGTTTTGTATAAAAATCAGTCTTTGTAGTGATGGCTAAATCAGGTATCTATGGTTTTATTCAACGGTAAGCTTTTTATTCGTTTTCTCTTGATGTTGCTTCAACCGCTACTTCGCGTGCACACGCTAGACTTCAACGAACCGAGAGTAGAGACTGTCGCATACTTGATTGCAGAAATCCCAATGAACCGTCCGCGATCGTTTGGTGACTTTAAGTCGACT
The DNA here is from genome assembly GCA_905231855.2 of Eristalis tenax. Classification (NCBI taxonomy): domain Eukaryota; kingdom Metazoa; phylum Arthropoda; class Insecta; order Diptera; family Syrphidae; genus Eristalis; species Eristalis tenax. The sequence continues at coordinate 1,281,772 of HG993127.1, forward strand.
CAAAGCGTCTCTTTATGCAGCAACGAACAAGTTATCGCACTCTCTTAGGGGTTTGCTTTGACTCACGCTCGATGGCCGCAGCCACAGGTATACAAATACCTTAGGTTGTCGAGTGAGCTCCACGGTGGCTTGACTCATTCTTCGTGGGTTCTTCAGAGAGCTCTTAACACCTACACATATACGGTGTGTCTTGTGAGCGTGAAAAGAGAGAAGTAAGTTAATATGAGAGTCACGCCTTACAGTCAGGTGCAGATGTTTTCGAACGAGTGTCTTTGTTTCTCAATCTTCTGTACGATATAATTTGTGGGTAACTAGTGCTTTTCCCTGATACCTTTTTAATATTTTCATTTTGCATAAAAATTGCACCTAGCTAACGATTACGCTGTGTCAAATTCGATCGAATAATGTGTCACAGTTAATTCCAGCTAACAAAATATACTGACGGACTTTGGAATGTTAGGTTTAATTTCCGAGAAAAACAACTTTTATTATTCACGGCTCCACCTCTCGGGTCACTGAAGATGTTCAGAAAGTCCACCTGTCAAGGAAAAGCCTCTATAAGTTTGCGTTCGCAACAGGCATAAGACTCTACCTATGTCGCCCCTACTCGTGATAAAACAGTAGAGTAAAGCTCAACAAGGGTGGTTGCTTCTGATGCTAGGCCCATGTCCACCTCAGACTGTGGCGTCACCCATATCATTAGAATTATTAGTCATAAATAAACTTGCTTGTTTTGCATAATGTTAGATTATTCATTTCCAGTCTTCAAGGCAGATAGTTCAATGCTTGTTGAGAAGATTTGTTGCTAATCGGTTTCGTCAAATGTTAGTTATCATTTTGTGTTGCAAAAGTGATATGCCATATTTGACTACCACAAGAACTGATAGAACACACTGCTTTAATAGAGGTGTTCAAAGGAGCTTAAGGCAGCACCGGCAAATGCGTTAAGTGCTGTACGAATCTGCGACATCGAACTTCGCAAATTATGATATTTCGTTGACGTGCATTTTTTAAGTTCGCGGACCCTGCTGCACTTACACAATCATGAACGCCTAAGAGAAGCACATCTCTCAAAGGCAAAAAATAATATGTTCACACTACTGGTACTGTGTAACTGCGCTCATGTGTGGTAAATAGGGAGTGAAATTCGTAGAAACTACTAAATACTCATGTAAGCCCTTTGCCTACAGCAAGGTTAAACCCTAATAAATACAACACAAATCAATACAAATGTAATCACTACAACGAATCCCACTACTAACTGCGGACGAAATGCACATACAAACTCATGTGCTTGGATATAAATACCCTTTGTGTCAGGCGTAGGTACTTCTGATGGCAACTGTAAGCGTAAGTTCTGTATTCATGGATTGCAAATAGTTTCGAATAATGCCGATTTGTCGATTGGAGCGACCCGATAGACGTTGCTTGTTGACAAGTGTATCGACCGAGCAATAAAGTTGTATACACAAATCGACAACAAAATCAGAAGGGATTATAGTACTGCCAATAAATTGAGGTGTAAAAACACAGGGTTTGAAAATCCGATCTGGAATGACCGTTTTTGAAACATTTTCGCGAATGATCACATTTGCTGGGTTTTTAAGGACCTAAATGATTTTATTGCGGATGTCGTTGTGATGAATTGGTTTTTGTTAAACAGTCTTCAAATAATAGTGAAATCACAACTGCGTGTTCGTGCGGTCGAACATTGACATATCCGGTGGAATACATGCAAATATTGGAATAAATCACACGAGATTTGACATTTTACACACCATTAGTCTGAGCACAAACTGACTGTTGTAAAAAAATTTTGTTTTATTTGAATATTTGGCGGACTGATGCGAATATTTATGCAAGTAATTATTCTCTTACGATGATTTTATTTACAGTACTTCCATTGCGCACTCTATTGCGTTATGGAAAACTGAGTGTGTCGCGATAGCAAGCGTACCAACGCCTGTCAAATGTTATAGTATTTGTTAGTGGTGTGTCAACTAAGGAAAGCAAACCGAGTCAAACAGAGTTATATTTATATCTTTCTTATTCTGTGTGTTGTGTCAAATCAAGTAGGTTGCGCTGCGACTTGCAAGTAGTTCAAAATACGGGGAGAGACAACAAAAGAACATTTTGCACACACAGCCTATATTCGTTACATTGCAAAGTTTCGGCCTCGCAATTTCGAAATCGCCCAAAGTGCTCAAACTACGATTGTTACAATTTGGTTTGACAGCGAAATGCCAAAAGTAACAGCGGTGAATTTATTTACTTGTTTTTCCAAACAATACAAAAACACAATTTGTCAGAAATATGCAAGTTAACTGGCAGTACGGTGGGGAAACTGCTCGTTAACTGGCATAATGGTTTAGAAATTTGCTAGGTTTGTTGGTATGGCTATACGGAAACTGTCATAATGTGTTATAATACACAATTTCATTGAAATAAATAAAAGAAACTTTTCAAAAATCGTGGAAAATTGCCGAAATAACTTAATTTCTTCTATGTAGTGGGAGCTTATTATCTATTATTAATTACTACTAATGCATTCTGAAAATAATTTCCCTTTGGTAATTTGAGTTTATCAAATGGAGTTATTTTATTCTCATTTTAATCGGTGAGAGTTGAGAAATGGTGGAAAAATGATGGTAAAGGCAATGTCCATAGATTACTGGATTTTGCAGATCAAGGGTATGTATAAAGAGACCATGCGTCTCACTTTCTGCGGGGCAGTCCCGTTTCAAGATTTGCCCCCCCACTGCCACAAAAAAAAAAAAAAAAACAAAGGCCACTGCATACGGATTCATTTATGTACATATCTGAGTAGATAGGCACTTTGTGCATTTCCGCTGTAACGTCCCTACCATATGTACATATCTAGAGAAAAATTCTTGAGAGAACGAAGCACACTTTGATCGTTTTAAAATTGAAACGATTTTAAAGGAGTGATTAAATGAGCGAAAATCGCTTTGTTTTCATAAAACAAAGGACTGTCCCGACTTTTGCCAAAATAAATGCACAGGTGTTTCAAATTGGTATATCTAAAGTGGGTGCGCCAACATTCAACAATTTTCCCAACCGTTTTAGCTTTGCGCGTACTACAGCGTACATCTGAGTGCAGTTTCGCAAAGGTCGTGCGAGAAGCACATACACCTACCGACACAGGAAGTAAAGCCTAGTGAATTCGAATGCCAACGCATACAAGAATGGTGTCCGCTGACAGAATAGAATTACGGACTTTCGACCTCCAATCACAGCCAATCGTTGAAGGATTCAATCGCCCACTTCAGCCCGCATAAATCTTCAACAACAATGTGAACGTCGTGAAATATCTAAAAGTCAATTATTTCTCAGTGTGTTAGACAACAGCCTCCGAATTAAATCACTGACACACATGCCCATAGCAAACAGTTTCTGGTAGCATGTTAATGGAACGCCAACGCAAAACTACCCCCGCTGACGAAACCGAGCCAAAACCGATCTGACCACATTTCTATTCAAGGAATCGACTGCTCACACAATTCTAAGTAGATCTCCCAGCTAGATCGGAGCGTCTTTAATGAGTTGAAGTCATTATTAATGACTTCCACGATACCGATTTCCGGTGACTATACTAAAATAAAGCTCACCTGGAACAGTCTCCCCGTTGAATGTGATCTGCACGGTGTGCGTGCCTGGTTCGTGTGGAGTAAAGCTCGCTATAAATCGTTGCCCGCCGAGGGATCGCACCGACGAGGTGACTCTTCCGCCATTGACGAGTATCTCCAAATTACCCGACCCAGCCTTGGAACCGTCGATCTCGAATTCCACCGGGCGGCCAATGGCTCCATTTGGGATGTCTTGAACTCGTATGGCTTGCGCTCCCGTAGCGTTGCTGTCTATCGGGCGAAATCGAGACAGTGACGAGTATCCGTAGCCACCGGTCTCACCGCTCCGCTCGGTGACATGACGCTCTGATGTTTCCTTGATCGTGGTTGTGTAGCCCGTAGATTTCGAGTTGAAGTGGTTCTCGGTCTGCTTGAAGTTAGTTGAGGTCTGCCTACGAAGTTGATGAGTTTGTGAACATACTTGAGAACTGAGATCGTTCGAAGAGGACTTACCTGTAGTGATCGGAATCATCGGATCCCCGTCGGTCTGAGTGGTGTTTCTGTTCAGTGAGGGCAAACTTGTTATACTGGGTGTTCCGGTGCGTCTCGTGGTCGATGTCAGGTCGGTGATAGGCTAGGTCCGTGTTGAGTTGCTTTTCGGTCATGTTTGCCAGCGATTCCAGGGAGTTGTGAGACAGCATGTGCTTGGTCTTGTTAATCACATCCCAGCTGTCTCTGCGAGCAGCAGTTGGCTTAATCGACGAAACCCGCACATTTGACGAGTGGTCTATTGCTGGTTCCGGAGAAGCGGTCCTGCGAGTAAGGCCGGCTGTGAAAAGGGGGCTTGCCCGGAGATTGGAGTCAGTGACATAGTTCGATGTAGCCTTGTAGCTGGATGACTTCTCCACATGCCTGACGTTCTCCATAGCCTGCGCCTGCAAGAAGGGGGGAATTAGCCAATTGTTAATGCTGAATGAGTGGTGACACCTACCGGGCTACCAATGCGGTGTGTTGCCGTGCTCACGTAGTTGCTGGGCGAACTGCTGTACTGCCTCGGGGGTACTGGCGACACAGATAGTGTCCTGGGACTGGAGGTCACATTTCTGGTTGCGTGCTCAAAGTGATTCGAAGTCTTAATGGTGAGTGGACTGTTTCGAGTGACTTCACTGGTTCGGACCTAAATAAAAGCAAGAATCAGTACGAGAGTCTATAGGGTGCTGAAAAAAGTGGAAAACGGAAAGTGGAGAGACAGAGGAAGGAAGGAGAGGTGTGTAAAAAGAGGTGTAATTTACGTGTACGGGACTCGCGACTGGACTTTCGGAGATTGTCGCCTTCGATACGTAACGTTCTTCTCGCGGCGGACTTAGGGTTAGATTAAGGTCCCGATCTTTCTTGCGCCTATACAACTCATTCTCCTTGTCGTAGTAATAGTCGGTCTTGCTGGTGGAAGACGAGTTGGCGAGCTTGGACTCCCTGCGACTTGTCGCGTACACGTTCTCGTTATTTGATGTGCTGACGTTGTATTTATGGGCGAGTGATGCTTCGACAGTTTCGCGGGATGGAGAGGCCAATTTTGGCGACGAAGCCTGTGTGTTAGTAGAATTTTGGTTTTGTGTTTGAAGGTGACTGTGTTTAGAAGGCAGTGTTCTGGAGCGTGGAGTGACTGGACTTACCTCACTCTCGCGCTTGTAGTAGCTACTCGACCGGTAGTCCGTCTCGTCTCTCTTTGGTGAATACTGTGGTGAGTACGACCTTTGACGCTCTTGGCTCAGTAACTCGTTCTTGGCAGTTCGATAGTCCTTGTGTCTAGTGGCAGTACCCGTGGTGTAGTGGAGCGACGGGCTCTCCGAGCGATGTTTGCTCTCGTGTTGCGGGCTGTTCCGGGTCTTTCCCGAGCGGCCCTTTGTTCCGACTCGCATGATGAAGGGCGATCCCTTGACATCGTATCCATTGAAATAGACGTACACTCTGTACTTGCCATTCTGCCGCGGCATGAAAGTCACCCTGTACTTGTTCTCGACAATCTTCTCCACCGAGCATACCAACGATCGTTTGTCGTGCACTATGTCAACGTGCAGCTCGCCCGAGACGCCAACCCCACGGGCGTCCACTTCAAACGAGTGCGCCCTCAAGGGCATTGCTCCGTCTAATCCATGAACTGACACCCCAGTGGAGTCGAACACGGCACACGTGAAGGGCCCACCCTGAATGTGGCGACCCTGATAGGTGATGGCGATTTCCCAGATGCCAGCTTCGTCGGGCTTAAATATGGCACTGTGCCCCTCTTCAACCTTTTTCAATGGACAGTTGTGGGAGATGCCCGATGGGCTGACAGCTGTCACAAGTATGTCCTCTGTCTTTGGTGCCCCTGTGGCATTCACAAGCACTTCAACAAGGCTACCGAGGGCACATGGCGCCATTCCGGGTGGAGCCACCTGAATAAAACGAGGCAATACCCTGAAGAAGTGTCCGCCTATGCTGTCCTCGCCGACTTCAACCACGATCTCGTGCATGCCGTACTTCTCTGGAATGAAAACCCCTTCCCCATGAGAGTTCAATCTCTGCGATTGAGGCGTTCCAGTAGGAGGAACAATCACTGCTCTTACGGAGCTTATGTCGATCTCTCGGGACATAACGTCCACCCGGAAGTGTGTCTGAAAAGTAGGCGCACGTGAAATATGGGTTTTTGTGGTGGTTTTCCAAAGGTTACCTGTTCACCCACTCTTCCAGATGTGCTTTCTAAATACACGTTGATCATGTCCGACAATGGTGGCTTGGGAGTGACCCACTGCAGGTTGGCAGCGTAGGCCATGATACCCAAATGTTCGACGTCGGGATTGGCCATGTCCTTCGGGGAAAGGAACGGCTGCACTCCCAACTTGCTGCCGGCATCCACTGCCTTTCGAATGTTATTCTCGTAATGGAACGGATCGGCACTCAGCTTTTCTGGTGCGGGGGCAGAGCCCCCGAGATTCCTGATGATTTCGCAGAACACACGACCGTCGTTCCAATCGCTCTGAAATAAAAAAAGGATGATAAATACCATTTTCTAGAAGTCGGAACAGAGATCAGCGAGACTTACCGTGAAATTGGTGACCTTTTCCTTGGTCTGAGTGTTCACCCACCTCAGAGTTGCGTTGTAGCCCGGTGCGCCAGGCTTCATGAAGTACGACAGATACGTCATGCCAGAGAGTTCGTCCAACCAAGGCGAGGCAAGGTACTCCGGCTCCAGGACCTTGGGAATACCAAACTCCCTCTGGGCGATGTTCATGGCGGTTGTGCAGTTACGCACACTCTGACTAGGATCAATGCCACGCCAATGCGGGAACAGCCCCGGCTCGCAGTAGTCCAGCAGGGCTGACAAATTCACACCACTGTTCCAGTCGGTGGTCAGGTTTGATATCTTGCACTCGGGTAGTGCCGCCTGAAGCCACGCCAGCATTAGCTTCCTCGGCGGGAACTTACTCCTTCCGATCTGGTAACGCACAATCAGCGACCATATAAGTCCAAGGATCAGCTTCACATTTCCGTTGACTATGTCCACGTTGCCGATGTTCACCAACTTAATATGATCGGCTTCCACGGCATTCAGTGCCGTCGACGCATTCTCCAGGTAGTGGTGCTGATTGGCCGGTCTTCGATTCCACGACGGCTTCAAGGGTCTCGTCTGCAGTTTCTCAACCAGAGCGCAGAGGTGGGTGCCATCACAGAAGTCTGTCGCCCAGTCGTGCACCTGCGAACACAAAAAGATCTCATGAATAAAAAAATTCACATGGGAAGCGTGCCTACAGATCGCACACAGACACGTGTGGTGTGAAATTCAATTGTTCGCATCCGCCTTTGTGCGAATTATTATTTCGCACGAATGACAAATCCGAACGAAAAGGCAATTTCACCAAGCACCCATTCAAGACGAACGGATTTCCCAAAGCAGTGCACTGCGCACATATGCTTCTCAATGGAATGCTTAAAAATAACAAACTCAGGTGCGCGGCATGTTTTCATTTTGCTTTGCAGTTGAACTTGATTGACGCCTGCTTCTGTGGACGTGGGCATGTGGGCAGGTTCAATGAGCTTCCTAAGATGCTGATCTTTTATTCATAGTTGATCTGTTGTTGGGAATGCGTTTGTTATTAAAACTGAAGGCGAAACCGGAACCTTGGTAACTTTTCAAATGAAACGCGGAGTAGATTCATGTGCGCAGTGTGTCTCTTAAGATATTTTTTTAGGGAATGGGGTCGAAATCTTGCCGTACTTTCAGTTCTATTGTGCGAATTCGGTGAGAGTCGAAGCGAATTTCAAAGAATTTACTGTCACCGACTTGGCTCTGATTCATAATGACGCACCGATGACGTCTTTGGACAAACGCGAATCACGGAAATTCTTTCTTATCGTCGCCATCGGCTTATTTGAGCAAGTGTTCAAGAAGAGCTTTCAAATCGATTTCGTATGCTAATCACGTTCGATGCCAGGTAACAAGTGTAACTGCGACTCTATTAGGCACCGGAATTACCGTGGCAACAAAAACAAAAACTTAAGCCTGGTTAGATAATATGCCTGTTTAACTTAGATTGAGGCAATGCGTGATTCGGATCAGAAGTGATTACATTCAGTGTTTTAGACCAAACAGGTAACCCTACATTAGGTAGGAAGTCTCTAATAACATTAAAAATTATAGAAAGTCGATCAGCATGGGACTGTTTTATGGATAATGGCCTGTTTGCGTTGAAAAAATAACATTCAACCCCGAACTGTATGGGCACTACATAGACATAAATCTAGACCATTCAACGCCTGAAATGGTAATTTTGAGTGCATGGACACCACTGCTCCAGTTCGATAGAGGACGCCCACGTAACAGATGGTGTAATGAAAAAGGAGATCAGGAACGAGCTTAACGTCCTCATTTGGTGGCAGTTGGTTGAATATCGTGACAGCTGGGGAGAGGCTGAGACCTAGGTTTATCTCGGACCAAAAATGAAGTATTATAGAGGTGACCAATTTCACAGCTGTTTGACTCATAGTCTATTGACGGATTTCAGAGGCTTTTTGACAGTTATTCACGCAATAACGTAAATGCCATTCTCTGACTGGTCAATCTGGCTTTCGAAAACCATAAAAAATGGTTGTCAAAAATGTTAAGGGGTAAGAGAGGTAGGTAGGAGGTACTTCATTTCTGTCCCGGACTACAGCACAGTCAGAAAAGGCACCAGAAATGTAGTTAAAGCAGGCAGATAGGTGGGGAAATAGGTGTCTTGACGACCTTGTGGCAATAGCTCACTAAGCCTTAGTTGCGTCCATTGTGCCCATAATAGGAAGTGTTTAACAACCGCGAGACCTACTGCAGTCCTGAAACCGCTCAAGTGCTTCAGATCTGTTTCTTTCTCGTGCAGCTTTTGCAAAAGTCGTAGTGCGTCATTGTGGGCGTAGTGCCCGAGAGGAATTCCTATTATCGTGCGTAACTCCTTGCCACTACAGCCGATGAATGATGTTGATCTCTTCTTGTTCGGCATCGGTCTTAGAGCCTATGATATAGCTCGAATAATCAGGCCAAGCGAGTACTGTTTCCGTCCAGGGCTTCGTCTTCTAGATGTGTCCTTATAGAGAATCGTCCAGCTCCGGACCTTTCTTCCTCTTCGTCTGCTCTTCATTTCACTAGATTCCAGTGTGTCAAGATAACCAGCAGAGAGGCACTGAATTCTCATTGACACTCTGTCTGCATAGCCTAACCAGCTTCAGCGTCAGAATGTTTGATGCGGCCTTATTGCCGCTTGGCTATCGGAAAAGATGGTGATCGATTCAACGCTAAAAAAAAACCGCTCTTTGGATGTTAGTCAGAAGGAAGATTAAGTTAAGTTTTCCTTGGTTGGAAATGACTAGATAGATATAAGCAAAAATAACAAAGCCCCCAGATTGAGGTGGTCTATAAGAATGCCTACAGTCTAATCCAACCAAATCCAAACTTTTTAATTCATAATACATATTTGCAGGCCCGCCGCGGCGTTGTGGGTCGGTGCGTCGAGTCCTACGCCTAGAGCCCATGCTCGATTTCCGGTACGAGCAAAATACCTTCCACGGCCCCATCTCTTTCGAGACAATGCTCAAGGAGTACAACTGGTTTGGTTCTCAAATTTTTAATATCATCTGAGTTAGGAATTGTCTGCAGGCCTTGAAAAATAGCTTTGTTCATAGCTAACGTTCCCATATTCGTATCGCTGGAACACTGGATAAATTGGAAAATATATGCCTTTTATCGGAGTGCTTTTTTCGAAAACTGCATATTTTGCTCTAAGTTTTTCATTAAAAGGACACTTTACTTTTGTGGTCTTTGCCATTTTTCAAATTGCATTGAATTATCTTGAAACAGAGTTTACATGGAACGCTGTCAATTCCTTTAGTGCATTTGGATATCTCTCGATTAGAAGAGGAAAACCAAAATCTGGCCAAGTGCATTGACATAACACAGACAGGACACACACGACGACGAAACGTTAAACTGTTCAGACTGATAAATCTGAAAGAGTACACAATATGTGTGAAAAGCCATAGTCGCTCACGGACACAAAGTTAAATGATAAATAGAATACTGTAAAAAATGTGTCTCGAGGTGTACAACAATGAAAGCCCTTGAATCTGGGTAAGAAATATGCAACTTTGGTGGTGAGTGTAATGGCAAATTCAAGGAGATGACCATAAAGTAATTTTAAACAGTTTGAGGCTTGGATAGGGAGTTGTGAGTAAGGCTGTAAAAGTACCGACAAATTGGAGTCCCATACGTATTCGTTACTTTTTACCTGAATACTTGTTATTTTAATATCGTTACTAGTTACTTCTGATTTTAGAACCTCAAATGGGAACATTTCTCGTTATAGCTCAATACAAAACGCAAATTGCATTTTCAAGAGTAACGTATATCGAATAAATATTATAGAAACGTTACAATACCGCATCGATATCTACTCAAGTCATGCAAATATTTTATTTGCTTTGCAAAGCAAATGCCTAAATGCCCATTTATCAGTGCTCCTGTAGAAGCTGAACTGGTAAACCTCCTGATCTGTTATTAATACTTCACTGCCACTTACGATACATGTTGCAGAGCTGTTAAGGCTGCTGACTGACATAAATCAGAAAAGTTAAACAAATAATGATGGCAATTAATTCATAGACAGGTTAAGGCCTAAGACCCAAGCAAAATCAACCTCATCTCTCTTAGAAAAATGAGAAAATATAAATCATTGCATGAGTGTGCAAATGTTAAAATTCTCTTCTCTGAGGATGTCAGTTTTGCACGATGTAGACAAAAACCTTATCGTCTTTATTCACTTGACAGTAAAACCAATGACCTCTGAATGACTTCTCAAGCAGCTGAATTAAGCATCACATTAACTCCGGCATTACTGCCGGGCCTACGACGAATGAGTACTGTGCGATGGCACGTTTGACGTTCTTTAAGTTGTCATTATTAAATTATGGCAGCTCAATCAAAAATAATTTAATTTCATGCCGTCTAGGTGTTAATTAGTTGACATCAAAATTAATTCAGGGTTGCAATACCTTTAAGTAGATGAAGACATCCGTTGAGTCTATTTATGGGCGTCGGCTGAACTATGAGAGTTCGGATGGGCTTGTCAACAGCAAACATGGACGAGTTACTAAATTTTTTCCCAATGATTTGTCTTACTTCAACATCGAGACAAAGACAATCATGAAAACCCCACAAGGTCATTTGTCACAAGTGGAATGTGAACTTTGCCAGCCCAGTCACTCGTATCGAACCAGGCGGAATGCCCAGCCCAAAACTCCGATTTACATCCCAAATAGGAAGAAACCTCCATGTCGCTGTTTCAAGATCAAACAACCACAGTAGCGTGACGCTACTGTTTCGGTGGACCCTGAATGTGGCGTGCAACCCACGTTACAAAAGCGAGAGTATTCACAGGTCTTACGTCATTTGACGCCAGATGCAGATACCGAGAGCAGAGACCCACGCAAGTGATGACTAAAGTCAATTGTCGAGAAGTTTGCAATTTCAATTTGGTAGCAGCTAAACGCGCGGAAGCAGATATGGCTAACAACAGCCACGTAGAGCTCTACCCAAGGTCCAGACTGAGTAGCTTTCCTTACAAAACTGTCACGTCAACAGCCCCTCGCATAGATGCGTCCAGTCAGTGAATCAGTGTCAGCTTTGCACGCAATTAAACGTTCATTGTCATTCGGTCACAACAAGATTCCATTTATGGCCAACTACCCAGACCACTGAAGGTGAACCCTCGACTGCTGAGTCGAACAAACTTGTCAATCATCTGATTTCTTTTCCCGGGAATACGCTGCTGATCAAGTGTTGGATATCCTTAGTCTACTGGCAGCAGACTGCAGCGTTGGAGTGGACTGGACTGGTTGGAGCAGCATAGGTGGGCGATGACGTCAGTGTCATTTACTTTCGTCACTTCCCCCAGGAAAGTGATCATAAATCAATGACACAGCTTACGCGGTTCATCAACTGCAAAACAGCGCAAAACGCGCCGGCGTCTGAATCTGGCGGAGTGTCTGTTTATTCAGCGTGAGCCCTCGCAGGTTTATTTTCTTTCACTCGAAACGAGAGTGAAATGAATTTCAATTGAGGCCATCGAACGCAGAAGCGGTGGGGCGCGATCACAGCACGCCGCGAGTATCAGCGCGCATTTTAAAGTTGCATTAAGTGCCTCACACTGTGGTTCAGGCCTGACCGTCTATGTGCCGACGAATGTCTCTATCCACTCGCCATTGTGTGTAGGATGCGTGATAAATCTTCGCAGTTTATTTTCGCCCAACGTGTGGCAGTGGTTTTTAGTTTGAAACGGAAATAGTTCCATTCGCGGCCATTATGAGCGATTCGTGCGTGGATCGTTGACAAGAAAGTTGCAGATACTGGTCGCGTAACCACATGCTATATTTTACCCCACTTCATGGAACCTCTGAAACTGTATTCAAATAAGCTCGTTCCACCGCCGAATGTATGACATTTGATACACGGCTTATTGGTGTTTGATTTGGCTCATCCGATCCGGTTTACGTGATCATTGCTAAAAATATTTTTTACGGCATTGGCCTGAGTTTGTTGTAAATTGTGGGAGTAATTTATTGATCTCGAATTGAATATGAGTTCACAGTGAGGGGGTAGGGATCACATCGGATTGGGTATTTTGGTGAAGCAAGTGAAATTGGGAAATCGAAACGCTTCGATGTCCATAGAAGTCCAGACTATTTAATCCGGATCGGAGCGAAACTAGATTACGATTTATTGTGTTTCTGCAGCCGTGTTGCATTGGTGAGAAAATTGTTAGTTGGTAGCTTTTTGAGTAAAGACTTGGGCGTGGGCTCCACTGGAGGTCTGACATTACTTGGAGTCTGAATATATATCGAGAGGGATAGAGAGATGTATTGGGCATGATTTATATAATTCTTGACCTGTGTTTGACATTTCTGCTTCTGCCGCATAAGTCAAATCGACCTGTCATCAGAGGCTGTACATGTTTGGCCATTTTGCAAATTTATCGCACAACAATAGCTGTGAACACAGTGAAACGGACATCTGCGGGACCACCATAATTGTCCGTTGTGTACGGGTGTCGTTTCTTCTAGGAGCCAAAATAAATTATTTTTGAAAATTGACAAATAAAATTCATCCAATTGTTTACGAATCATTGGAATAAAGGCGTGCACTCTCAATTTCATGTATAGACCCTAGACCGAACAGCGTAACACTCAAACGGTGTCAAACGGTATAGAGGTATTCCGCGGCAAAGAGGTTCAACGGCACGAATAGACCTATCATCATGACGGGTCCATGACAAGGAGTGGGGTCCCTTGTTGAGGGGTGACCGTAAGCAACCCGCAACCTGGTCCAATTAATTGCTAAGAACTGTGGTCGCCATTGCAGAGTATGAAGATGCATCGACTCCTAATCGGGATTTTTTGGGTCAGTCCGGGACACGAGCATCTTTCCTAATTAACTGCACCACCTCTTTCGAGTAGCTGTCAATGCAAGTAGCATCTCAAACCTCGCCATTAGCTGTCGACATACAACGTCCACTCTTGATGGTAGAGGACTAAAATCTAGGCCTAGGACCGGACATTTCGTATGTTTTGGAAAGTATTACGCTTCAAAAGTTACCGTGGCAGAACAATTCAGCACATTTTAATGAAGTCACATTCCATTCATAACAGCAAGATTCAAGTAAGCATTTGGTCGTGTTTTATTTAAATTTATTTTTAAACCACGAAATGAATGGTCCTGCCATTTCACGGACAGATTAAAAAAGAAACGTTTGTTTTTTTCAGCGAACTGTACCCGGCAGTGATACCGTGAATTCTTCATTCACACACACAGACAAAGAAACTGTTCCGCATTTCAAAGTTTGAAAAGAACCGCCAAATGCAATTGCAAAGCTCAAAGCAGTGGAATTTATCCTAACGTCTACTGCTGTTGGCATCAGCTGTCAACGAATCTAAATGAGAATGAGTGATCTAATTGAATAATGTCGACCTTGAATGTAGCGTTTGGTTATTCATGAGAGACGATACTCATTTAACTCACAAATAGGGGAGCGGGAAGTTCAAGCTTGAATCAGAGATAAACCCATCATCTTGACGAGTGACTATTTGTTGTTGAATTGAATAAAAATTCCAATCATTCAAGGCATCGTACGAGAGTCTGTGCTTATGGGGGTCAAGTCCAGGGGACACTCCCAATTTGCACAATCTTGTAAAATGAGTTGCCCAACAACTTAGCTGCACCGTCGTACGATTTAGCGAGAATACGAGTATCTTCAAATCGATAGATCTTTACGGCTGCCAGAAAGTCGTTAAGTGAGGTCATCCCGAGCAAAAGTTCTGCTTTAATTTGAGATGCCAGACACGATGACCTTGAGACGTTCGACCAACAACAATGCAAATAAAATGAACTCACCTGCATTCCAGTTCCTCTGAGGTGCTCGTTAACCCAGTTCCTAAATGTATTCGCTTGAATCTCCACCCAGAGATCCTCGTTGCCGCGAATATTCATGCCCTTGGCGGCAGTGCCCTCGGGGCTACGTGCCACCAGGCCGGCATGCGTGATTTTCTGTGTATCCGTCGTTCCGTCAGCATTGTGCTTCAGCAGGCCCGCATGGGTAACCTTTGCTCCTTTGATATCCTTTAAATCCATCGCTTGTTCGCTCGCACACACTTTCAAATATTTTCTTTATTTTGCTTCTCGTTTTCACACGATATTCTTCTCTCTTTAAAATTCGTATTCACATTCACTTTCGTTTCGCACTAAGTAATTAAGTTGTTTTTTTTTCCTATTTTGTTTTTTGATTCACTGGCACTCGCGCTCGTACTCTGCCTGCTCTCAGAACAGAAGTTTCCTTCTCGGCTTCTTGCACCCCATTTTCAAAATCGATTCGTATTCGTTAAGAGGTGTATCTGAGAAAAAACAAAAAATGTCATTCTTTTCAAATCAACTTCACTTGTAACAGCGCATATTTTTCCCAAATCCGTGCAGCAGCTTTAAGAGTTAGACTCGAACTGAGATTCGATTGAAAATCGTTCATTCAAGTGTACCTGTGGCCGCGCAAAGTGCCTACGATCGATGACGTCATGCTTTAAAATTAAAAGTTGAGAAAGACGAATAAAAAGCAACCAAACAGAACTAAAAAAAGTCAACACATTGGAGAACAACAACACGCTATTGGAATGGAATTTAAGCAGGTTTCATATCTTTTGAAGCTCTGTGTAAGAGTATTCACATCGTTCAGCGGAGAGATGGCTACCTGTGTGTGGAAGAGGAAAGAAGATAGACACGTCAGTGAGTGGAGTGGAGGGACTCCGGCTGGTGCTGGAAGAAACGATACTGTCATGTGGTCGATCGGAGATCCACAAGTATGGGGACCGGTTTTGTGTTTTTGTGTATTTTTCACGGGGTTCGTTTTGGCTGAGGTATCTCATCACCTTCCAGGAATTCAATTCACAACACCGTCTCAGTTTTCCAATCTGTGGATTCGAAATTGATGACAGTCCAGGGAGAGAGGGTGTTGGATCAGAACCGATCGTCTTGTGGGGTGTTTGTAAACAACCTTACGTCAGAGCTTACATGGGGTGTCGTCCGACCAGGTGTGGTTTCACAGCACTCGCTTTCAGCACGTAACAATGATGAGGGGGTTAGGATTGAATAATTCTAATAAAAAATATTGGAATTCTTTGAAAATTACTCAACGCAATGAGTTTTGAATATTAAGTGACCCCGACGGCCGCACAAGGTAATCCAAGGTATATAATTTCTGAATAAATTCCAGCTGCTCAGAGGCGTTAACACTGCATACATGTCGGTCTCTCGATTTAGACTTGTGATAAATATTAAATTGACTTGTAGATGGACGAAAGATAAAATCTCTCCTCAACGTCGACGCGTTAATTTGCATGTTTGACGGCAACCGACTTTGAAGGGAAATGTGACAAAACCTAACAACCGGTTGGAGTACGATTAAATTAGCAAAGCTTACAATTACTTCGATAGCGGTGATAATTGTGTTGATTATTCTAAGAGGCGCGCTTGCCGAAAAACTTAATCATATGAAGTGGTACGGAATGTTGGATGCACGCGAGCGCCGTTAATTTTTTAGAACTGAACTCAAGGTCTAACCTGTTAAGACATTTTTTCTAGGCGATTCAAAAGCCACTCTGTGGTTGTATGCACGGTATCCCCGTCCATACTGTGAGTTCTCATTCATCAACGAAATAATGAGAGATGTGAAATATAAGGGAGCTAAGGAAACCGCCTACACGGATGTGTTATGAGCAATAGTCGGTAAAATGGTATGCGGAGGTTCAACCATAGTGCACGTAAGCGGTCTACCGAAATGATGTGTGTACCTATCACCTACCACTTCGTCAATTTTGTTTAAGTATGTCTCTATTCCCTCGATGGTATCGCATGAAACCATAAAACTTATATTTCTTGTAATGCTGACACAAGGGGCATATGCTGGCTTAGGTGTGGCTGTTGTCCTTCTGCATAGTTGTCAGCGACTTCAACCTATCATATCGTTGATTCTGAAGCAATTATTTGACAATGCTTCAGGCAGCTTTTCGTTAGATTTTGATATAAGCTGAGTTCACTTCTATGGTTGGTCCTTTAGTACTTCAGTAGTCATCTTACTTAGGAATTAAGTCGATTTGCTTTGGACCTCTCCGCACTTCGGAGACCTATAATCCGAATGAATAAAAAATATTTAAAAACAACGACAACACATACAAGTACTATACCAAATTTGAAAACTAGAGCTTTTGCTAGATAAATTTGTTCTTTAATATAAAATGTACATCAAATGTTCAAGTTGAAGCGCGAAAAATGTTCAAGTTAGGTACTTTTATTTAAGAAAATTCTTCATATAGACGGTAGGTATTAAATACGAAAAGCCGATTTAGCATATCATTCCACAATTTCGAAGAATGTTGATTTGGAGGCTTTTATTTTTTTTTTTTAATTTTTTCCCAACAATTTACGTTTCAATGCGAATTCTTCAAAAACTGTTCACACGAAAACTTTGGTGTACTTTAAGCTAAAAAAATGTCCAGCTTTCAAATTGGATGCGGTACTTTATAGTAAGCATTGCCATCGTTTTCATTTTATGTCATTTTTACCTAAAATTGTCCCTAACTCTTAAACGGGTCGAGATGGACCCGAAATACTAGTTTTTAACCCATCTTATCATTTCTTGGCACTGAAGTTATCGTACTCTCCGCATGGAAGCCTGCGGCGACCTGCAGCTAAAACATGACACTCCTCACTATCTCTCGCACTGACCCAGTCTCTGTCAGGGCATAGGACACTGGGAGAACTTGTCTTCCATGAGCTTTAGGATCTACCAAATATATCTCTAACGTCTCTTTTCAGGCTTATGTATGGCTGAACAACACAGTAACAACAACGTTATAGGTACGGGCTATGTCGACGAAGATGAACGATGTTACTCCCCACTATCTCAGCCATTGCTCCTGCTTATGTTAATGTAAGTTGAGAAGCAGGACACTGGGAGAACATAGATAAGTCTTTTCCCTGTTTTGTTTTTCAGGCTTGTGGGAATACCTGGGTGGTTTGACACCGGCATTGATAGCTTAATGAGTTAAGTCAGTTGTGCGCACTTTTCTCCCGCCGAAGAAATGGAACCCTGAGGTTTATGGTCCACTAAAATAACCCCGATTGAAGAGCCAATTAAAGAAAATCACTCATCTTCATCCGATGTGAGCCCAAGCCTCAACAGGACTCTCCAATTGACGCCTCCAGTATCAAATACAATGTTGTGCTCAGATCAACGTTATGATCTTCACACACTAAATGTGTAGTGTGGTACTAAAGCATTTCTAGTAGCCACCATTTCCGACGTGAGTTTACCTTTAGAGCCAGCCGACATCTCAATTATGCCGATCAACACACACGAAGTGTAAATGGGCAAAATCCCCGTCAATCAAAAGCAAACAAAACATATGACCATCAAATAAATCAAAATGGCATTAAACATGCGCGCTTTCGGCGATAAATTCACCATCAGGCAGGTATCGTCTCCTCCACTGGCGACCTACATAATTCCCAACACACACGCCGACTACAACAGAAGTTTCTCTTGACTAGAATCAGACTGAAGAAAACACGTAAATCATGACAATGCGTGCCACACCATAGTCTCCGTCTCCGTCTGCGCTCGAAACGCAGGCCAAATTCCTACACATCTCATTGACTGCAAATATGCTTTCCAATTGAACAAAAGGAAGCTGAAATCGCAGCAGTCATAGTCAACTGATAAATATTAATTACCACCACTCGAGCGCGCAACTCACATCGCCAAATCCAGACGCAGAACCGGTCCGCCATGGTAACCCTGTGGAATATCTAAGCTCATCACGCGAATGTTTTCCCATTTTCTCCTGCTATCCATTTTTCTGAATTCAATAAATTTCCGCTAATTAAATTCCAACAACTAATAAATTTACCAACTTTCTATCATATCTATCTCCGCCCAAGGAAGTACCCGTACCGCCCGTCTGATGCGAAGAAAGTCAATGCATCGGCAGTAAATCAGTTATTGAGCATTCTTATTGTCATTCATTCACATTGTATCAGTGCCTGCTCTCAGTGCTCCCCGGTGGATAGTCATCGCGTCGGGCGACAATGCGCCACTTGACTATCCCAAGTCAGCATGAGAATGTGGATGTGAATCGTTCGAAATCAGCACGCCTGCACAAGAGTTACGTCGCGCCATGTAGTGAAGAGCGCGTGCAGAGTGCTGTTTACGATGACACGCAGTGGGATAGTCCGTCGAGTAAACATCAATGATTTTGGGGCGACAAGCATGTCGGAACTGCCGAAATCACCTTCGCCGTTGCGGCCCCTGGTACTTGCTTCGTTGACATATGGGTCTGATTAGGAGTTTGGAGGGAGGCGCTTGTATTGAAACATCTTCACTCTCAATGGACAATGCCAGTGCTTTGAGACTGTGGTCTGTGGTGGAGTGGGTTTCGCAAGACAAGGAGTGGGAATGTCAATTATTTGTGCAAACAGACGCACTTGGGTGGAGACACAGACAACATTGTCGTCTTGTCGGTAACACTCACATACGCAGGGCCCATTAAGCGAGCTTTTAATTATAGCAGAGGCTAGGCTTAATGGCGCTTTGCTCGAGAGTTAATCATTTTTATTCTCTCTAATAGCTCCCATTTTGTGAGCCGTCGTTCATGGCGTGGCAGAGACAAAGAAAGGTGTTTGGGGACTGGCAGGTGAGGTTGGGTTCTCAGGGCACGGAATCACTCGGTGACATCGCCGAAGGGAGACATTAAGGCCATCAGAAGAGGCTTGCTTTGTTCTCAAATGGAAATAAGCTGTTGAGTGGAGACTATGCAGGGGATTGGACAGCTGTAATGTTCTCTTTTATTTAGAGAACTTGTGTGACGTCACAGGTGAATACGAAAATATTGAAGCCATCCGTTTGCTGGCAATTGGAAAGCAGAAAGCTTGATCCAGCCGATGTGTTCGAACTATCTGTTCATTGAGAAAAATAAACGCACACTTTGAACTACAATGCAGTTATCATCATCAACAACGTTCAAGTTCAAACTGCACCCCATTCACAACGACAGTGCTGCAATACAGGCGGACTGTTGTAAACACTTCACAACATCACTGGCCTCTGCCATGAGTCAATACCGTGTAAATATGGGTCGCACATGCGAGTCTCTGGACTACTTCATCTTTCGGCCTTGCAGCTGTAAGTTTTTACGTGGTTTTTAATTTGCATCGACCACCAGTTCAATGCCAGGAAAAAAGTGGTACGTATATCTGAGCAAACACATGGAGTGCTTTAAACGCTTGTGCAATTGTCGTCTGTCGGTCAATTCAATTCCATTGCACAACTGCAAGTATGTGTCAATCAACGCTCGCGGTAATCCACAGATAAAAGCATATGCATGCATCCGTCGACCCTAAAAAGAAAACAACAATTGTTGCCACGACAGTAAAAAGAGAGCCAAGCAGCCAGCCATTGTGCCGCGGCTAGCGATGCATGAAAATGTGTAGTACCTGCAAAAGGTATCACAAGAGACCAATACCAGGCATTGTGTGTGAGTAGAGCACAATCTGCGCCATTAATGTCGGCGCAATGGAGCTAATCGTCAATTAAATTGCATTTGCCATTCGTGGTCATGTGGCAATTCGAACTTCAACCGGGGCCCGGTATGCCGGTGAACTAGATTTTAATTAGCGCTCCATCCGGCTTATTTTAATGGCTACAGTATTATTTTTTACCTGTGCACACGTGCTAGGGATAGGTTTTTACGGCTGAGTGGGACTTGCTGTATTCGGCACCGACAGGAACTCAATTTGCAGAGCAATTTACTGCGGGGAGACGGTTTAAAGAGTGCAATAAACGAACATAACCTGGCTTGGCGGAAAATATGAACACTAAAAACACTGTTTTCGTTCATATTTCGCCGCGTGTTTGAGTTACTCTTACTCCAACTGTTTACCGAGTGCAATTGACTGAGTGGTAAACTACTTGTTACGTCTCTGGGAATGAGATTCTTATATGCAAGGCTAAAAGGCTGTGAAGTGTTTGCACTTCATGACACACTCTTAATGACGATTGTTAAACTCAGGAGATAGCAAATTCATTGAGACGTCGGGCTGCACTAAGCGGGAATTACTGATCGAACTTGACTACAGATTGCTTGACCAGGTCAAAATCCACGAAATTCATTCCGCTGACACTCTATTTTTGCATTATTCACTTTTTATTTTCCCTGCCTCTGGAAATTGTGTATATAATTCAAAAAAATCCAGACATTATTTTTCCGCATTTTATGTCATCTTTCACTCCACCGAAGTTCAGGCACTAAAGTCCCAATCAGAAATGAAAAATATACTGAAGTTGTGCAACACGTGAAGTGAAAAGTCAAAATATTTTGTCTACCGGAGTACAAGTCTGCGGTTTGGTTGTAACGAGCGTTCACATTGACGATTTGGCCCACCAACCACAGTTGTCGAACAAATCGTCGCTACAAACTATTGAGTGTGAATCGTGGAGGCCGTGGCGGTGTGGGTTGAGGCGTCAACCCCTACGCCCTTGAGCCAGGTCCTGCTGATATGCGCTGTAGCGGCACATGCTTAGCCGAAGACACTGACGCGAGTTGGTTTCGATTAGCTTTAGGTTCAAATAGCTGACCGCAGGGAACAGTCGCATCACACTTAGGCGAAAGGATAACTCCTACAGCTGAAACCAGTGCCTTGCTACGATGCAACTTCGTTGGCATAAACTGATCAGATTTGCAAAGAAATGTGCACCTAAGTGGCAATTCCTCCAGATGGCGAGGGCACTCCACGCATAGAAGTGGTCCTTCTCGTCTCTGCAGCTTCATCAAAAATCACTATACGGCAGACCCTTTCTACTGTCCTGACCTATTGTGCTGTGTCCAGTTATGATGGCTTGATTGTCCTGGTAGCGGACCTACTGGCTCCACGTAGGCAGAGTGATCATTTAAGGTTGAATGTTGACTAAATGATTTCTTAGTTCACGGTGCTTTGCAACCATTCCTGATCGATCATTCTGATTGATGGTTAATTACAGCTGAAGGCACAGATGACGCTTAGCGAGTACATTAGCCACGCATTTACCCGGTCTGTCACAGAGAGTTGTATCAATGTGGGATACCCACTGTTCTTCAGTCAGTACAGTGTCTCCATGATCGTTATGACCTCTGCCTAAGACTTATTGGAAGGATCTTGATCTTCGGAGTAGGCATAGAGGCCCGTTCCTTTATCCGAGACTTAAGCTTGGCACTTTTTGGCAAATGTAATGAGGTCCGAAATGGTAGTGGATGGAAACAGGATTGAGTGACCAAATCGAGTCGCGCAATTCTGGGGGGCCGCCAGTCGTCTTCCCATTGAAGAAGGTAAGGAAGCAAGTCTAGGGCGGTCGATGGGACAGCTCACGCACATGAACGCCAGTCGTTGTGCTTGGTCAAGATTATTGATTTTGTCGATGACTTGCGGTCATTCATTTTTACGTTTACATTCCTAAAATCTCATTAGAAGTTTACTTTACTTTATTACTTTTATTGCTGACGCCGGCTGACTGGAAATACGTACGACAAGTAGCAAACGTTTCACAAATATTCCAAGATAATGTTGAAATGAACGATGTTAGCTTGTCTTCACTGGAGTCTGTGCACAAGTGATGAGTATTTATTTAATAAACAATAAACTTTCATATTTGACTGACGTGCATTAGTCATTTCGGCTCTAAGCCGACCGAGTCATTAAAACTCTTGCCTAAATGCACGTAATATTCGTACTAAAGTCCACAAGGCGCGGTCGACTAACAAAGTTTTGCTGATACCGAAAATACTCTTGGCTCATGACACCATCAACTTTCTCCGCATGCAGACCAGCATGACTTATGATGAATAAGAAGTTCCATAGGACCAAGTACATCACTGACAGTAGCTGAAGTATATTACCAAACAGACTGTATCTGAATTCAGCCTCTGGACAGTATTCGGCAGCGACCCAAATCAAAGTGGGTCTTGAAATTATAATCCATTTTCACATTATACATACATCTACATAATGAAACCGAATCTTAAAGTCAGACACATATTTTTACGGCTCCAACGAAAGCAGACACACGTTCTTCTTTTACTACCTACTTCTGGTTCTTTGCCATACTAATTAATGGCCTTAATGATTTCGTTGTTAATGCATTTCCCATAATGATCGAATAAATAGACCCGAAAAATGCTTAATGGCACACAGAACTGTTAAAAATTCCACTACACAAAATATGATAAATTGCTGCTGGGATTTCCTGTGCACACGCAGCCGACATGGCTTAAGTCAGTCCAGGGAGAGCAAGAGAAAAAAAACGACTTTCAGAGCAGAGGTGTACCTGAAGTGCCCACCCACCAATGACGCAATCCAGATATGGTAAACTGGTAAATAGCAAAGCCTAACAACAAGACCCGACGAACTCGAATTCGGCCAATACAGCATTCTCATTCTGATTGCTTTAATCGGTATTTGCCGCGAAAGGTTGCTGAAACGTTCAATCATCCGCACCCGGTGTGGGTGTTCAAGTACATACTCCATACGCTCCATACTAACGTTCGCCTATTTCACGTTAGTTTTGTTTGTTTTACTTATCTTCCGCTCTCGACGATTCCACCTCTCTTCATTAATCCCGCGCAAATATGCACAGGCACCGAAGCGAGAGGGAGAATACAGGCCCGCTGCACGAATGAAAATCGATCAGCGGCTGTGGAGGCGATAAAACCAACAAATTTCTCATACTCATATTTGTACAAGTTCGCACATCAACTCTTTCATTTCACGACAAACCATTTTTTTTTTTTCTTGAAATGATAATTTGCGGCACTTTTTGCGGGAACTGCGTGGTTGAGCGGTAGTGTCAATCCGAGGTATATCTAAGCACATGACGAGGACTTGTATTTCGTGTTGTTGTCAGCTAAACCGGTATTTCGCTGTCCGGACATTCAATAGTCAGTTCGGTATTAAGCCTAAGCTATCATGTTCGCGAAGGGAGAGTTTGTCAGTAGTTCTGTACACTCATGTAAGTACATAGGAGAGGATGGCAAATGCTTTTGAAGTTACAAAGCGATTTTTGTGCGCCATTTGTAATGGTGGCTATTGCTTGTCTACGAGCTATCGCGCATGCGAATATTAAATGTAGTGAAGGTAAACCAGAATGTGGATCAGAAAACAATCGTGGAAATGAGGTTGCACCTTTGACATCGACAGTTAGCGCATGAGAATCAAAAGGGAAACAAAAATCCGTTGTTGCAATCAGCTGATGTTATTATTATGCTTTTCCAAGTACACACATACACTGCCACATACACTCTTTTAATAAACACGAGCCGAGGCTCTCTTAGCGTATAAAGCGATAGAAAACTGGGATTTTAATTTTTTAATTCACTAAAGCGTAACCAATGTTGACGTAATAATGGCCTGAGAGTAATTGTGGTAAGTTAATCACTATAATTTCGAGTCATTGTGTAGCCGAAGAAGAACAATGTAGAATGAGAAGAAAAGAAAATTACATTTTGGAAAAGAATTAAACCACTGTTATCGATGTGTTTCGTTATTCTTTGTAATTATTATTTTTTGTTCCTCTGTTCGTTTTTTTTAGTTTTGTTTTGCTTGATTCTATACGGGTTGCTTGGATCTTTTTCGTTTTCTGTTCAAGTCGTGTCGAACGCGTCCGTTTCGTAGCACTAGCAAATATCAACTGTGCGGTCGCAAACAAAGCTCAAAGAGAGGAGTGACTGCTTAAAGCTTTGTGACTTCCATTGGAAAGAAAAGATAGTAACGAACTGATCGCAGCATTGAGGCGGTGGGAGTAGTGGTGTAGAGTGGAGTTATGGTTTTAAGGTGGATTCAGTCATTTTTTTTTACCACTGGTGTGGTGTTTTCAATGAGTTGTTATGCTGGATAAAGAGGAGATAGAGGAGTATGAAGGCGTTCCAAGAAGGGTCTTCGTAGATCTCACGCGGTGGATCCATATTTCGACTATGGATAAACACATCAGTCTTCATTTCGATATCTGAAATTTTACAGACCGAATTCCTCACAAAGTTTGGAGAGTACACTCACACATCTTCTCAAGCTTGGGTGTTGGGAACCGGCATAAACTTTGGTCTCCCCGCGAATAGCACTGTTATTGAACGACAAGTTGCATCAGAAGCGAATAAATAATAGAAATGCATTATTTAACAACAAACAGTGCGAGTGCTATAATCAGAGATGTATAGCGTCCAACGGTGACTATTTCCTCGCATAGTCGTTATTTTTAAACGATCGGTATTTTATTCGGATGAATTTCCTACTCAGTTGGCGAACAGCTGGACTGCTATGTGTGGCAACAAAATGGAATGTTCTCGTCTCAGAATTAATTGAAACTCAATTAAGAAAAAAACGACATTTAAACATACCTATTTTCCTCCTCATTTTATTTCATAGAAATTACAATGAATTTGTGTTTTTTATTTTTCGCAGTTTTTTGAAAATAAAATTTGTATTTTATTCCATTTTGGGGGATTTTTTTTAATTTGATTTCATTTTATAATTTTATGTGTATTAAATATATAACTAATTTGTAATAATAAAACATTACACTTCCCTCACGTTTAATTTCATTTATAATCTCAAAATAACTTAAACTACATCCTCTTCCTTTATGTCTTTTTTCCTATTTTTGTTTTTAACGCAAAACTATCCAAGACATGCACACAAAAAAATAATTATAATATAAATAAACACAACTATTTCTCGGACTAGTTTGTAAATTTAGTTCTGTCTGTTTTTCTGCATTTCACTTCATGCTACATAATTAAACTAGTCAAACGAATGTAAATATAATTCTTTAGTATGCTTTCTTCACACATTTATATTCTTTTTTCTTATTTTTTTTTTCTCAAGTATATATATATCTATGTATATATATTTTATTTGCATTTATTCATACAACAACACAACCAAATCGATGTTCACATTAAAAACAATTTGAAAGGTGTAATGGCAATAAACTATAATTCAGATACGAGTATCATAACAATCTTGCAACAAATGTTTTTAATTTTACAAATTTTATTAAAGCATGTTTTTCTTTATTTAAATTTAAGGACATAATTAAGCTAGTTTAAATTTTAGTTTTTTTAGTTATCTCTTCATTTTTGGTTTTTTTTTGCTTTCTTTTATATGTAAAGCTTGAAAATCGAATTGAAGAACGAAATTAAAACGAAAACGATTCATGGAGATTCAGTTACAGTTCATGTTTGATTTGTTTTTCTTTTCCTATGAATGAGAGAAATATGTACAAAAATGTTTTATTATGTATGTTTGTTTTCTTGTATATTCGTTCTTGTCGTAATTCAGTATTGAAACCCCATGAATATGCATTATATTTTATTTTTCGCGTACTTATAATAAGCAATTTCATTTGTAGTTCATCCTTTGGAAATTATATACAAAATGTATGGTATGGCTGTAAATCGGGACTTAATACGCTTTGAAGATGTGCAAGAGTTGCAGAGGAAAATCTTAAAGCAGCACAAACAAATTAAGAAATTTCAATGGAAAGGTAGCAGCTTGAAGTGCATCGAATTTTGACATTTTGGCTTTAGTTCGACTTCTGATGATGGTGTTTGAGAACCATTCTCAGTGTACATTGGTTCTGAGCGCAGATCATAGAGTACGTACTCAGTTAGTATGGAGTAACATTACAGAAGGCAAATTGGCAATAAGTGCCGCCTAGCAGGATAACTTTCTGGTGTATGGTGGACCAATAAAGTGTTTAAATTCCTAGGCAAAATATTCCTGCAAGAGTTGAGCCATTGGTGGAACGAACATTCAACTGTTGCTTCATTGAAAGAAAGTTGTTGCGAGGTTCTATGTACTTTCACCGATATGTTCGAATTGAAGGGAATATGCATGTCCGTCGAATTTTGTAGTAAATGGCCCGGTTGAAGAAAATAGCGATGTTACCCTCAGTTCGCGAATGTATTTTGATTGAAATATCACGTTAAAGAAACAGTACCTAACTAGTTCTGCCAACGGACACAATTCCAGGAAATATACAGGTCTGGATAGACCCAATTCTCAGATCCACCTCTGATTATACATTGGGGACTTGAATTATCTTCGGACGTATGGATAAGATACCTTCCAGTTTCGCATTTACACAGGGTAGGCGTGTACATGCTAAAGTACATAAAGTTGTTTAGTGATGCAATAATGATTCAAGGAGCAACAGCGACTTCATGAAAGCTGTTAAAGCCATTTAATGTCAAAACCAAAAAGATAATAATAGTTCAACCAAAGACACCATACCACTTTACTCCTTAGTTCCTTTTCTCATGCGCTTCGTCTTTTGTTTTCTTCTTTTTATAACAAATTTAAATACTTTAAAATTTTAACAAAATAGTTCAATTTTCCGATTTTTTCTCATTTTTCTTTTTAAATAATCATGACTTATTACGTAAGTACGTGGAATCATAAACGGTTACAAAAGTAAAACTGCTTCGTTTCACTTTTTGATATAAGTTAAATAATTTTGTCCTTGTGATTTATTCAAAAAATTTGTCTAAGTAAATTTTATAAATTTATTTAGTTTCATCCTCTTCCATTATATTATCATCCAATGCAGAGCATTTGTCTTTACGTGTATTGTTTTAATTTATTTTTGTTTTTCTGTTTTATAATTTCAATACCTAGTTCAGTTGTTTCTTTCAAATTATAATATTGATCCGTGAAATACCTACTAAAGTTGGATTACATTTACTTGATGCTGGTTTTGAGTTCATTTCACAACTTCCATGTGCATGTGTATGCTTTTTTTCATTTATTTACGTCTAATTACAAAAATTCAATTGTTATAGGGTTTCTTATTGATCAATTATAGTTGGTTTTCTATTTTATACTCATGCAAATACATGTCAATAAATCAAGTTCTATATATTCTTATATTTTATGTACATACAGACCATTTAATTCCTTTTTTGTGTCGTGAATAATTTTTGTTTTGTTCGTCTATTGTTTGTTATTTATTCGGCAGTTTAGGTAATTTGCTTGTTTTCTGTTATTATTTTTATACTTTCTCAAATCGACTGTCCCATGTAAAGTTGCATACTTTCAATATACCTTCCTCTACATGTTTATCCCTTTCTTTCGCAGTTTTTTAGCATTTATAATTATAGTATTTACAATAATTTTATATTATTTTGTATTTTTTTCTTTTGGCTTAATGATTTGAAATCAAACGAAAAAAAAGAAAATTTACAAAACAATTTCGAATTGTTTTAAATCTATTATAGTAATTAAATTTCCTTCAATGAAATTCATTATTATATCTAAATTTGGTTTTTTTGTCGAAACAAAGATTATATATATACAATGGTCCCGTTGAACCTATCGATCATTTGAATCGTTCGCTTGAATACACAAATTGAATTTTAATTTATTATATGTGATATCAGTTTAGTTTCATTCAAAATGGATTACATGTATGTATAGTTATATAAATGGTTATGACTTTTCAATGCATTCTTTTTCCTTTTTTTTTCTTGAACAAAAAGGATGGCAGCGATATGGCCTATGGGGTTATTGTTCAATCGCGTTGGTGAAATTAAATCTAGGGATTCATTTGTTGTGTGGATCGCAATATTATGTCATGTTTGTAAGATCGTTGCGAAAATATGTTTAGCTATCAACAGTTTGTTAATCTAATCAGGCAAAGTTAATGATATCAAAAAACCAGAACTCAATTCTCTCATCTATCTGGGGAAATATCTCCTAAAAATGGATAAAGCAATGTTTATTTTCGGCATAATAAGCCACCTTACGTTGTATACGATCCCTTAGATGTGGGAATGCTTGGTCAGAGCAGATGCCAATCATTATTCAATTGGCGATGACCGTCACAGTTGCTAAAGCAATGCTTCTCTAATAAACGTACATTAATTAATAAGCTGATTGAATTGATAATAATGAAGATGACTATGGAGAATTCTCAATACACCATTAAGGCCTGTGCCAAGAACTATCCGAGACCTTAAAAGTTGAAAAAATATTCAAGACAAGACGACGCAGTACCTTTTTATACGACTTTTTTAAGAAAATTCTTGCAAATAACAATATAATACACAAGTAATAATAAAGGAGGCGCTTGCGCAATGAGTCTGGAGGTAAACGGGGTTATGGACGACATCTTCAACAAAGCGCCAAAGGGGTCAAGGAGATAAACAGGGACTTGGTCTACCGTCAGTAGCAAGATGGAGTGCAGCAGACCAGTAACTGTTGTTTGATTGGGCGCGAGACTTTATAATGACTTTGTAGTTGATTTTTAAATTGGGATTTCACAACTTTGAACTTTTGTTGTGATCGCAACCTTAAAACAAGGACCAAACTGTCAATGTCCTGACACACGACCAGTCAGGGGCGTGTTTTGACATTGACAGTTTGGTCGAGACAGAATGAGTCAAGATTCGAGAATATTGTCGAATCCACGGATGTTTCAAGATCGGTTTGGATCGGTAGGTTACAGTGTGGTGGATAATAGCTCGCACGTGAAAGGAACTTTGGCAGGACCCCTATAAGATGCAGTTAATCCCGAACAGAAGCCCATCGATCATATGAAGCGACGTGCATTCTCGAAATGGGCTTCAGAAATGTTGGATGAAGATTGACGAACTTCATCAAATCATATTCAGAGATGAAGCATATTTCTGGATAAACGACTTCGCAAACAAGGCGGAAAACCATCATGTGTTTCAAGGAACATCACCTCGTCCACAAAAAATTACCTTATGGTGTGGCTTTCATGCCAACTGTGCCTTGGGCCGTTTTCATTTTTTCGTTGATATCGTCATATAATCAACTGAGATCGATACAGGGACGTGTTGCAACATTTTTTCTTCAGTCTATTGCATGGACGTCAACAAGGCGATGCCACAAGCCGCACAGCTGGCGTAAGAAAATACTTATTGAAAACTCAATTCGATGAACGTGTTATATCGAGCAATGCTGCCATTGATTGCCCGTCTAGACCGTCTCCGTTTAGACTATTGTTTATGGGGTTACGTTAAATGATTGGTCTGTGCCAATAGACGGACTTTGTTAGAGGAGCACAGATCCAGTTTTAAAAGAAAGATAAAGACCATCCCGTTTGAAAAGTGTGATAGGAAATTGAGTGCAACAAATCGACCACTGTAAACGCTCCCGCGTTGGACATGTGGCTAACAACAACAGAGATCTAAAGTGGATGTATGCAAAAGTTTTTCTTTTTTGTAAATCCGTAAAAGGACATTGATCATCCTGGTTCTCCATTGACTATTCGGGAGGAAAGTTGTACACGCCATCGTTGAGCCATTCGCGTTGACGGCATCTGTAGACAAAGGAAATTGAACCGCTCTACAGTGACATGGGTGCAACCAGAAGACTTGTACGGCACTTAGCAACTTGGCTCTGCCCCGAAGAGTGTTCGACTACGAGCCTGTAGAAAAGATCAGCCCAGAACAGAGGACCCCCGTGTCCTAGGTGCCGCATCCGAATGGAGAAAATCGTAACCAACTTAGAGACTTGTTTGTTGAATACCAGTCGCACCGCCGACTGTAGCGACCCATAAATAAAGAAACCAAGCCATGATCATAAATACGTATGTATATAATTCTCCTTAGAAAATTACAATTTTCCATTGGCTCCTAAAATGTAAGGACAAACACTTTCTTTCGAAGAATCGGTCCCACGACGACCATTCAGATGGCAGAGTGTGCCAATTTGACCCCCACTTCAGCACGACAACACATGCTCCCTCAAAGTGAGGGACTTCTGCCTCCAGAATAGCACAGCATCTTGTTTTCTCCCCGCTGCCGAATATTGCAAATCCCCAAAAGACAAATTAATAAAAAATTCAATTAAGCATTCGTATGATGCGGTGTTACAGCGCTCCCAATGCACACAGTGCCCATTCAGATTCCTTCTTGCTCGCCTCCACTACCCATCATCATTCAGAACATTCTTAACGAAAATTTCCATTCGAATTAATTACAGCAGAAACCAAAAAACCCAACACCTCCCATCGTCCGTGGAGAGACTGTAATAAATGTTTAATTAGTTAGCGAAGCCATTTTGCACCTTTCGCCGCGCTACGCTTCATTTCTTGCTTCAATGTGTAAGAATGGCCCGAGAAAAGCACACCATGGTGGTGGTGGTGCGCGATAAGGAAGGTGCCTGACGGGACGGGGACCAGAGAGGAAAAAAACAGAGGAAGACGGAAAAAACTCTAGTGCTACCGCTGAGTCACGAAATTCGTTACTTTGTTTCAAAATGTCTCGGGTTTTTTTGCTGAGTAAATAATTTAATTTGAAATGGGCCAGATGGCAGAAGTAAGCACTCCTCATCAGCGTTAAAATGTAGTCCTTTAGTAGACCATTGAGCTGGAAGGACACGCGTCTTGTCTGAAATTAATTACCTGTGAGAGATAATACGCTTTAGCAAATGCATTTAATTAAAGACTGATAACGGCAATAAGCACGTCTTGTTATTTCGTTTGGTTAAGTAATTTGTTCGGCCGCTTGCACTTCCCCATGATTGATGGATGAACGTGCATACATTGAGGGGTCCTCTCTCAAGAAGTTGAACAGACGTATGTTTTAAGAACTAATTCGAAGGAGCAAATGAAAACAAAAGGATACAAATAAGGACAGGATAAGTGTTAAAATTTGAAAACAGCTGCCCGATTTCGATGCCGATTAGAATGGCCTGCACAGGATGACCTTTGGATTGGCAATTATGTCATGATATGCACGATACGTACATCAAACCAATCGGCTGGGGCAGCTCGCTCCCGTGTTATATGATAGATTCACGATTTCTTTCCAATTCCTCGGTTTCGTTTTCAGGATCCAGACTCGATGTCGATGATGCGCCACAAATTTGCATTTCGATTTCTGCCAAACGATTCTCCAAGTCCCACTGCTGCTGTGACAGCTTTGTGTTCAATGCCTGATTCTCAGATTCTACCGTGTGGAGGCGTTCCCGCAAGCGTTTAATTTCATCCTCTAAGGCCTCATGAGAACCTAGTAGGGGGGTGGCGCCACCACCAGCTCCGCCATAACACTCAATATGTGATATTGAGCCGCATATGTGACCTGCAAGACGGACAACGCCTTCAATAGTTGAGAGTTGAGAGTTGGGAGTCGGTGAGATGGGACTTACCAGTTCTACTAGGCTGCGATTGGGGACGTGTAGATTGATGGGATGTTGCTCGGCTGCGTGGCCGATCATCTGAACTATGTACACTTGGACTCATAGAGCCTGGTGAATCAGACGTCCTTGCTAGACGTTCAGTAATTGTTTGTGTTGACCTAGGGCTAGGGGCACGGCTGCAAAGAAAGAACACTCAAATTGTCCTCAATGCTACAGCAGTGGTTGTTTCGCTAACTCACCTAAAAGCTAATGGTTGATTATGCGCTATTGATGGTCCTGGCGGCAACCACATATCCTCCAACGTCGTCCGACCTTCGCTCTCGACAAGGCCCGGTGTAGACTGGCAACGTCCCATCGCAACTGAATTAAAATATTTTACTGTATCTTAATTAGAAAATGGCGTGTTGGGGGGGTTAAATGTGAATGGTCTTATTCGGAAGTGAAGAATAGACGTGGTGTAGGGGAAAAGGAGGGTATACTTAAGTGATCCTTTGGGGGGAAAGTTCTTAAACACACACAATTAATAAACCATTAGACGATAGAGAGACAGTCAGACAGTCTGAGTCTCGTTGGGGGTGGTTAGGGTAAGCGTAGTTCTCACAGAGAAGCATGCCAAATACACGTGTATTCACATATTAAATACCTTTCTCCAAAGGAGCTTTCTTATATTTTTCCAATCGCTTCACTGCTATCGACTCGAGACGTACCCTCGCCGCTGGATACTCCTTGAGGACATCCCACATATCCTTTTTGCTAAGCACGAATAAGTCGCTGTATCCCACCGAACGTACACTTGCTGTTCGTCGATTGCCTATTCGATTGGGAAATTGGAAAATGAAAAGTTTTAGGAATCCTCTTCGCTTTTGCTTTAACGTTATGTATTCATAATCAAATTATAACTGATGTTTCTTCTATAAACAAAACTTTCTAAAACTAAGTATAAGCTTTTCCATTTGATTGTGAATCGTTTTCAGCCCAGTTTGTTCTTGAAGCCATAAATAAATTTTTAACGAGACTAGCTACTACGTGTTAATTGCTGTGCATTGAAACTGTCGTTCCTTAACATTGGATACGATAGTTTCTCTGTCGCTTGATGTGCACTCAAGAGGCAGGTTATCAACAATGAGTTCTTATTAGTGTGGCTTCAGGTCAAGGGAGTCCACAAGACATGACATGATATAGATATAGACTTCACGATGGGGTAGATGGTGGAAAAAATACCAGGAAATGTAGATCGATAGTCATCACTTCTTCATCAATTCCTAACCAGTGGTGGGAGTTAACATTTTCAAAGTCTCGTAGATTCCGAAGAAAAGTGTGGTAGATTTAAAAAAGCGCTATATTTTTGTAACACAGCCGACAGTTATAACACTTCGTTGGAATTTTGTATACATACATTTCTGGGATATTATGTTGTATAGTGTCGAGGGGATGTGGATATGTGCGTGGACCCTTCGCAAGCGAACCTCGCTAGCTGGGTTCGATTCCGGGAACGACCAAAATAATTTATCACGGTAGTGTAAAACTGTCCAGAAAAAGCTTCTCGAATTGGCCGTTTGGAGTTGGCATAAAACTCTAGGTCCCTTCCACTCGTGAGAGAGCATTAGTACGCACAAGACGAGCGGTTGCTGAGAAGCTTGGCTCTGACCCTTTACGGACTGTAGCGTCACCCATATTATAATATATTGTGTTGTGAGAATGCTTAACCCATTCAGTTAAGAAACAACAACAAATGGCATAAATATCATGAATTACAATGCGTGGTCGATTTTGCACTTTGGGTAGTAGGTGTGGTAGATTTGAAAATTTCAGATAATGTTGGTAAATCTAACAAAATTGTGGTAAAGTCCCAAAACTGTTTCTAAGTCGCATGTGACAGGGTGCATAGAAAGCCGATATATCGAATTGTTTTGATATTCGGCCAGGCTATGCTGGAGGATGATAGATAATTGTTCTTGTTCCACCACTATAACGTCAACGAAAGCATGGAGACATTAAGTGTCACAAAATATTTTAGGCAACACGATGCGATGTGTCATGTGACTTGTTCCTGGCAACATTCTCAACAAGATCGTGGGAAACTCAGCGACCGACATCCATATACATACAATCTACCAGAAGTCCGTTAAGCACTTAGCATACGTGAATGACGTCGTTAAATGCTGGAAGCCCTCAATGACTGACTACAGCCATGAGAGCAATGCGAACTAAAAGCTGTCTTTAAACAACGACGCATAACACGACGACGTCCTTCACAAAGCTTCGCAATGGCAAATATAACATTGAGGTAGCCAGGGACTTCGTCTGACTCTTGCCAATCCGGGTGTCCCAAGACAATTGAGACCGCACTTATAGGGACGTGCACAAGTCAGGAAAAACTCCAAAGAACACGCTTAGCGCAACTGGAGGCAGGGAATAGTAACAGACGGGGCGATAGGGGACCAAAACCGGCCCGAACTGCAAACAATTCTGCTTGAAAACACTTGTAAGTATAAAACAATGTACTCCAAACCGAGGAAAATTATACGGCGCTAAGACGTCTCGTGGGCTCTGCAAGTACGTGTGTTTGGCCAAGTCTACATATTTGTGTAGTATCCAATTGCCGCAGCGGGCGACGCACTGAATTGATCATATGTTCATGCACAAATAGGGATGACTTAAATTTGATACAAAAACTGTCCACGATATTCTAAGATTCGCGTATCTTGGAGAGTACCAGTGAGTTTGGATAACAACAATCTCTGTGCCATCTTAAGGTTACATAATGCAGCCAAAATCACTAGGACATGTGCGCTGCGTTGCCTGAACTCGGAATCGCAGGTAAACTGATCCCCCTCTGCACCACGTTAAAATATATGCGATTCACCATGATTTTTGAATCACCTAAGACCTCCACCCGGTTTTAGTAGGGAAATGCGGAGTAATTTTTTTTGTAATCTGCTGCAGGTAACATAAGTTCTTCCGTAAATCAAAGGGTTTTTTCTTTGCATTTCCCTTCGGATACTTCTATATAAGCAATATGGGCTTCTATTAGTTATATAATAATCTTACACATGTAAGATACTAGTTATCATATCTTTGAATTGTAAATCGTGTGGTACTTCTGGAGTCATTCACATGTTTTGTGCAGATAGAACTATATAGAAAAATCTATCTATCTATTTAATAAAGTTGCAATTCGACCGATTTCGTATGTCTTTTCGGAAGTCTAGCGGCTTGTTTTTGACATTTTCTACCGGGTTTCTCTGTTTGAACACCAAATTCAGGCAGTCCACGGTACAGGTAATACACATACTCATGTGCCTTGCACACAGACAGTGTATGCTGCCTATTTCCAAGCCACGCGAAAAAACCTTTTTTCTCGAACTTTTCACAAATTATATTGCAATTTCACCGAAAAGAGAGCATTTTTTTGTGGAAAGAGACAGCAATTATTTTGCAGAGTAACAGATGCATTCGTCATAAACTGCCATATGTATTTGTTAATGAGTTCATCATAAAGTGGGATATGTGTTTGGTGTTGAAACCATAAACTGCGATATGCATTTGGTTTTTAAACCATCATTAACTGCGATATCCGTTGCAAACTAGAATAGTAATTGGCTTGCAAAGCATCAACAACTACCAAATGCATTTTGTTTTCAAAGCAACATCAAGTGCCATTCGCTTTTAGTTTTCGGACACGAGACGACGAATATGGCAAAATTGTATTGGAAGACAACTTTGTATTTTTTTTAATTGAGAAAGTTCATAAGACCGAGCACGTCCCGAAAGCTGCTCGTGAGCTTTATGAGCTGGTCATTCAATGGTTATGATTATCAAAGCGTTATGTTCAACGATGAGAGATACAGAGGCATAATTACTAACTTTCTCGTGCGTAAAGTTAGTCAAACAAAACGAGACTACTTTAATTTATGTATCTCTGACTTCAACTCTCAACGAAGTCTATTCAGAGCCTGGCTGTCAAGTTCGGGGTCCTCGTCAAAACCCATCGATCGCTGATTATGGATTCACGGGTCACGTGTAACACTGAACACATGATTTCGATCACAATCAAATACGAAAGCTACATCCTAAGTTAAAAATAAAATAATACACAATTTAAAATTTTGGTATCTTAATTTGTATCATATTAATCGTACCACGCTACTAGAACATAAATACAAAAGAAAAGAAAATTAAACATTATTTAAGCAAAATGTCTCTACTGGCATGCATTGCGATTAGGTCAAATTGGATTATCAAATATTCACAACAATTAAGAAAAAGGATCGGTATCTAATTGAGAAAAAAAATGTATTTCAAAAAACAAACACAAATCAAATCAGATCTTAACAAGGGTAACACACACTTAACTGTAACATTCCGCCAGGCAAAGCAATATATAAAATATTTCTTTCGATATTACTTTGTGTTCTCTTTGACAAAAAATAATGTATAAGAATATATTACCGTGTCTATGAACAAAGGAATACACAGTGATCTGTTAAGAACTCGTTACGGGATTAATTATTAATTATTCTCATGGTTACTTAAATTAAAAAGGTTGTACACACATTCCAGCAAAAATACATATTATTTATTCTTGTTTGTTCTATTTAAGGGTGTGAAATGACACGTAAATGCAGAGACGATGCTATGGGGTGGCAGTTGGATGAACGAAATAAAGTAAAAACAAAACAAAACCCAACTAAATACTTCCAGTCGAAAACAATCCTCCTCACTATTGTACACCAGCACAGCACAGGAGATAAAACTTAAATGATTTTCAACAAAAATATGCTGACTACTCGAGGTTGTCGTCTTAATCCCAAGGAGTGCCAGAGAGCTCAGGCAACTTGTATTTGACAGCAGAATGAGGTGCTATCACACCTGAAATTACCAGGAACTCAATTAGTTGTCCTGCCCTCGCTTGGTCTTGTCTGCAGGGTCGGGGAGTTTCAGTTAATAGCGAAAAGTAAAGCGGGGCCGTGGCACGAGCAAATGGGAACAAGCTCATTTCCCATTCTGGCATGACAACGAAATCACTTTTATAGGGAAAGTACACTCCCCACCCGGTGGCCGGAAAACGTGAAGCTCATGATATTCCACCAGTGGGCACTGGAAATATTCAAATTGGCCAGAAAGTTGCTGTCTCACACGACGAATGAATTCACCATTCAAGGAGATACATTTGCACATAAGCCGATGATTGCCGTCGGCACAAAATCTACTCTCAGCTTCGCAGGTGTGCCCAGATGGGATGAGGGGCTTCCAGGCTGCAGACTTTATCCGCCCAGTAGTTGGAGTTTCTCAAATTGCTTCGGAAGACCGGCGATGTTTGTTGTCGAGGATTTCAAATTGAAAGTTTTTCAATTCACAAACGCCACGAAGCTTGGTCCTTGCGCAAAAGAAAATAAATAAATCTGAACCCCAGTCAACGAAGTAATCGAATAAATATTTTTGTGGAATTAAAGTTTTCGCGGTGCAACTTTTCGAAGGAGTTATGTGGTAGTTTAGAGAGCGTAGATTGAGTAGCCGATCGCGAAGGATGCAACTTTCGAGTCGCTGTATAACGTGTTTTCTCTTCCGGCGGAGTCTTGTGCCACGGGGAGTCGTTAATTGAATCGAGTACATCGGAATCTCTTATATTTTGATGTATTCACACGACCTGATGCGAAGATTTGTTTCACTCTAATGGGATATCTCAAGGGATGCGTTACTGGGCGTTCAATACCTTTTCAAGCACCGGTCCCTCGAGAAATCTGTCGCAAATAAAATCCCACTGGGAGTATGAAAGCAAGACTTTTGTTTGTGCTAAATAAATGCTGTAAAACGTCTATGTTGTAAAATCTCGTTGCTGATGTCTGTGCGATGCATACCCCGTAAAGTAGAAGGTCTTATATATTGGATTCCAGTTTATATCCACATGGGTGGGTCGTAATGGTTTTTATGACCGTCTCACGTTGGGGAGTTATGATTACCCGTAAAATGCGTCTATGGCTTGCCGCAATAAGGAGCAATATGCGCTAAGGGAAGGACTTTGTGCGAATTTATTTCAGCTTAAGGACATCCCTGTGGCTATGGTTAATCTGAAGCTCTAGGCGGCTGTATCACACATGTAGAACACATCGAATCTGATGGTTTTATCGGTTTTAATATTCCCCATGCGCAGTGGATTGCAATGTCTATTTTACTTTGAATGCATATCAGATATTTCAATGCGCATAATGTTACCAATGCACCATCTTGCATGTACCCACACATCTGACATGCGACGTGGAGTTGAGCAGATGGATAGCAGGACAATAGTTTAATAAACGAAGTGAGACGAAAAGTAGCTTGAATTGAAGAGTTACTCCCAAGTAGTCTAGGATAGTGCTTTTATGCGATCTCAAAGTAAAACTGAATGTAACCAAATGGCTCTGCCAACGAACAATAGAGGGATATTGCGTATCAATCAAGTCACCCTCCTTACCACGAAAAACTGTGATGACAATCAATTTCAGGACAATTCCATTGTTTCAGTCCTGAATAGGCGAACGTAAGGACGTCAAGCTTCATAATGGATTTGTAATCCATTGTTACTCGGTAGGTGAAAAACGGACGTTACAGAATGAGGACCTCACCTTCGGGAGGAAAAAGCGTTCTCAGTTTAATTTGCTTGCATTTTAACGTCGCTTTTGCCTTTTGCATCGCTGTTGTAGTTCAGTTCAGTGAGACCAAATCCTGACCGGTGTTGATACCCAGCTACTGCAGTGATTCATGTCAGAATTTTTTCCTCTTCAGTGAGGTTCGCATTTAATATAATTTAATTGAAATAGCCGTAGGTATTCCATATTATGTTGATTAAAGCCGAATACTCGGATTAAGACTCAATTACTTTGCACATTCGATGGAATGAAATGAAATGACGCACTGAAGTGATGTGTTTTTATTTTATAATCATACGAAAAATGTTTCATTAATTCAATTAAATTGAATTTGTACAAATGTGCAAATATGTGTGCATACGTACTTGCGTTTTCCTCCGAATCGAGTCATTGGATTTGAGGAAAATTAATCAGCGGCGTCGAGCAATTAGTGCATTAAACTCGATATATATCATTAATGCAAACATATGAAGGTATGCCGCACTTAAATTTGTTCCTTCAGCAAATAATAATGCGGCCGAAAGTGGTAGCTGTCCGCTCTGACCGGTCTCAATCGTAGCACGACGCACTGAATGGCATGGAGCCATTTTATTGCGTAGGTTGAAAAACGAGGCGACGCATCATCGCAGCTCTGTGAATTGGGCATTATTAGCCTTTTTGAGACGTGAAGTACTCCTCACCTTGATTTCTGGGGCATGTGATTTGGCAATTGGCGGTATTTTTGAAGTTAGTTCGGTTTGTCGAAATATGTATTTTATTTGAACATGGTTCAATTCGAGAAACTGCCCATCAAAAGATAAATGCGCTTAAGTATGCATTTCTACACTTAACTTTAAGTTTTGATTGACTTAAGTTTGATTCGACGAAGAAAAAATACAAAACAGTTTGGAAAGTCCTGAAGCATAGGTTTTGTGTTTGTCCAAATGGCGTGACCAAGAAATCACTAGTAAATCATAGACAAATCAATTCTTTGAAGTAATCCATGGATATTTGTTTTCTAATTTCACTTTGCACTGAATTTAAGCTGAATTTGTTTTATAAAAATACAATACATAAGTTTAATGCTCACACCGTTTAAGAAACGCAACTTGTCTTCTTTTTACCTATATACTATTCAATTAGTGTGTCCGAGTTTCACTGTGATCCACTGTATATGTTTTAATTGTAGTGTTGTAAGCGCTGTCGCATCCTGCCAGCGGATCATAAACCAAAAATGTAATTATACACACACAGTGGGATGTATCGTGGTATAAGGGTGTATGATAGTGCCTAGCGTAGTCAGTTTAGTAGCACTTGAACATGCTCAAGAGCAACAACACTTTTGCAAGAAAAGCTTAGAAGTCTCATCTGATTATTGTGTGAATTTATTTCACATCTGTCGCTTGTGGTGTGCTGTGTTTCTGTGCTATCCTCATATTACTTTTTTTTTAAAATACATTTGAGTTCAGTTCACATCGCTTTTCATTGAAAGCACTTGTAATCGGATGCTCCTTACGTACTTCTGTGACCGAATGTTGTTCATATGCACATATGGAAAACTGCAGGTCTCGCCAGCGATTGCTGTACAAACAAGCTGGCTGTATACTCTCTCACTGCTTATTTCTGGGCAAACATTTATTTTAAAGGGCAATCAAAATATTCACATATTTCGGGAGTAATACCATGTAATTAATTTTCATCGCTTAATTATGACGTCAACCATATATTTTAAAAAGCCATGCCAAATTTAATGCTCCAATTGAAAAACGCAATTTTCATAAACATCTGGCAAATAATCACGCTGCGTATATAAAACCATCGTAACGCTGCCAGTGGGACTGTATGATGGACCATCTCTCCACTGAGTATCTCTCTTTGAAAAAAAATCATAGATCTGTCTCCGCATCTGCCAGCCCCTCTGGTACATCTCCGTTTCGAATCAGCACATCATTCTTGTAAAAATCACTCAACTGAGTTCAAATCATTCATAAACATACGAAAATAATGGATAAGGATTGAACAACTTTAAATAAATGTGCCTTATAGAAGAACATACTGTTCGTGTTGTAAATCTAGGAAAAAGGTTCCTCGTGACGAAATAAAACAAACAGATCATACTAATGCATGGAGTCAATCAAAAATGTATTTCAGAGAGAAAAGAACGAAAACGAAAAAAATAATACTGCACGACATAAATGCATTTTCACCTTTCACCGTTCACTGCACACACTCTACTCAATACGTTTCACACACAAACACGCATATGAATTAATTAATAATTTTCATCGTTAGCATTTTTGGCTTAGTAAGGCTTGGATACACATACTAGTTTTTGCTTCTTTAAATTGAACGCATATTGTTCCACCTGGCGTCAGATTCGATATTTACCAAGTTCTTTACCTGCTGTTCCCATGTTAAGTATACTAATTTCGCCAAAATAGGAACCTGCCTTTAATGAAGCCATCACAGTTTTACCATTATCGGCGACCACCTGCAGTCGGCCTCTGTTCACGATGTACATCTCTTTGCCAACTTCACCTAAACTCCAACACCATCAACATCAATATCAGGCACTCATGAATGCTATGCACTGTGGACTTACCCTTGCGACAAATGTAATCGCCAGGCGAGAACAATACCGGCCGGAGTCGTAGCACCAGCTCACACAGGAATCCAGCCTCGGTGTTTTGAAATATTTCGACTCGCTTAAGTGTATCTAAATGGACGTTAATTGCTATTTCAGCCTAGAGAAATTAAAACCAAACATATGACAGTGGCATTGCGCATTGTGTTGATATACTGACCTTTAGTTTATCAGGAAGACAGGATACTGCTCGTTCTTCGTCGGAACACTTTTGGGTGAGCCACAGATAGTCGAACCATTTGATGACCTTTACCTGAAGATGATTAGGTACCCGACGCATTCGCATATAAGTCTTCACGCCATCCAATTTCGCTGCAATGAGAAGACCACACAAACATTGCATTCATACGTTTCAAAATCATTCGAGGTGGTGATGTCAGAGGGACCTTCTGCACTGCATACATCCCTGACTATTCCCATTCCCTCCCCCTCCCCCGATTCGATTTGAAATCTTGTGTTTTCCTCCTACAGCCAGAGGATCCAAATAAACTAACTTGAAAAGGGACTTTTTCTCGTACGCGTATACTCAAGTCGTCTAATCCCCAGCGACAGGAAGCCCAGCTGCTTGATTACAGCAAATAGTTGGTGTCACAAGCAAGGTTTTCCTTTGCACCATCTACGTGACAATATAAAATTCTTTCCGGTCCGAGATAATAAATCCTTTTCAAGCTCACACACACAGATGCACCATTGGGCTCAAAGCCACTATCTATCTGCCCAGACGGAGCGATCTATGAGTTCCTGGCCGGATACACACCGTGTGCAGACATAAAAGCTTCATGCTTCATTGCGCTAAAATGACACGTAAAGCGGTTTGATTATAGGGTGCACTGTGAGGAGTGGAAATAATTATCATGAGGATTAGCTGTTTGTTAATTTCATTTAAATCCACCTTTCAGTGAATTGTTGCGTCAATGAATCTAAACGAGCGCACTCATCAACTGATGTGAAAATGTGCAGGGCTTTGAAAACATCTGAAGTAAGCTCCCGTGAATGAATTTTTTGAATGGAAAAAGGTGAAAATCAGATAGTTTTCTGACGTGATTGGTCGAACACAATGAGAGGTCATAAGGTAAAACGAAGCACAGCGAATTACCCTTATTTAATATACTTCGGGCTAACTTTGTATGTCCCAATCAGGCGACAGTTCCAATAGAACGAAGAAGAACGTCGTGTCATTCTTTCACATGTCCCAGCTAAGAGGCTGTCTCTAGAGCGTCATATTGAGCTAGCTGCCCAATCGAGACTGTCGCCCAAAATGTCTAATATTTAATTTATAATATTTATTTTGAAAGTCATATATTTCTCCTACAAATTACATGAATGGTTTTTTTTATGTTGGTTACATATCTCTCTACCACACCTTTGCAAGGGGTGTTTTGATGTTTGTTGAACTGTAGATAAAAAGCTCCAAAATACTCCAGCGGGAGACCCAGTTTTTCTGAAAGCTGAGACCATCCTCTATTCATGCTGCAAAAACCATTGACT
Source organism: Eristalis tenax (assembly GCA_905231855.2). Classification (NCBI taxonomy): domain Eukaryota; kingdom Metazoa; phylum Arthropoda; class Insecta; order Diptera; family Syrphidae; genus Eristalis; species Eristalis tenax. The sequence continues at coordinate 1,324,393 of HG993127.1, forward strand.
ACATTTAGTCACTTTCGACACACACACTTTTAAGTGTAGCAATATGTTGCACTCAACTGCAAACCACATATTGTGCAAATTTTGTATTGGACACTCAGAGGGATTGTAGTGATGGATACTATGATGAAATCTGTTTTAAAATATTAATGATTATAAATGGGGATGTTTTTGTATGTTGTTAATTGTGCTGTAATGAATGTTATGACCCGAGGTCCACATCTGGCAATTGGCATTCAAATGGTCATTGGGTTACAATTACCGAGTTACCGGACCTCTTACTTCAGGGGGATGATGGGTAAGACGACTTGAGACTGGATGTCTGTACTTGTGCGTGTGCGTGTGATTAATTAAAAAGGCACCATCATCCACACCGATCGCTGAAGGGCGTACGATAGCTCATGGAAAATAAAAAGTGAACCACAATGATCCTGGCAATCCCTTGTTGGTACTAAAGACGTGCTTTGGGTGTGTATACCCAAAGAAGCAGATCTGAGTGGAGCGACATTTTTTTTTTATAATTTGCGCGCGCACATGGGATTGTTAGTACCCTTAAGTGTCCGGGTTCAAGACGCAGCACGGGCCGAAGGGTTAGAGGGAGAAAGGGAGATTAGGACATTTAAAGATATTTCTACAATGACAATTACTTAAATCATTTCGCTGATTGGATAAATAAATACAAGAGGAGGAAGGAAGGGGCAAAAAAAAACCCTTCAAGCAGTGGTGCGTGGTCTATGGAGATACTTCGAACGGAAAGGGCTGAGCTTCAGTGGCTTGGTCACGTGGCAAGAATTTCCCCTTCATCACGGCTAGGCTAGCGTTGAAAATCGAAAACATCGATGTTTTTCATCGATACATCGTTATGTATCGATGGAACGTTTCAACCATCCTAACGTGGAAATAAGGAACCTGAGAATCACAATCCCCGGACAACGCTACCTTAGTTGGAATGTCAATTGTAAAATAATTTCCCGTCCAAACAAATTTTTAAATTGCTTTAAATCTATGGAAAGTTTCGATTCATTACATCGAATAAAACATCGACGTATATTTTGTGTGAACATCTCAACTACAAACTGCTATTAAATTACTACAAATTCTCGTAAGACATCTTTCAAAAATCGCATGACAGACCGAGTTCATTTTATAGATGCCCCTTTGTCTGGGCCCAAACTATCCGCCCACCGGACTAGTCGTAAATACATTCTAAACAACTCTGAACCCCAACTGATACAAATGTTATTTGAGCTTAACGTGCACGACGAATCCTATGATACACCACTTATCGGTTCGGCAAATAATTGTTTCCCTTCCTTCAGCTAATTCCCATGTGTACTAAGCCCGGTGATTCAATCGTATCCACACTAATCCCAAGATGATGACCATGCGTATCTCGAGCATTATTTGAGTGCCACACATATGCGGATGGACACGTGTAAATAAATAATCAGTCAGACATCCTGAGGAGTGACGCAGTCTTCCATTTGTCCATCAGCGCTTGAATAACACCATAATTGCATTCGCGTTAAAAGTGCATTCTAAATTGGGAGTCCGTACAGGTACATGAATTGTGTCCCCCTCGACACTCAGGATTTGGTGCACTACGACTGTTGCATAATTTACGTCACTTTTTCAAAGAAAATCCGGGGTCACTTGCACACAAGAGCTGCCCTCAAATGTAAGTCCGGGCAAAATAGAAGAACTTCCTTTGGCGATGTGCGACTACAAACGGCATCAGCTCATAAGTGAACCAATGCACAGAGTAGTTGAATTGCTCCCAAAGCCACACTTACTTGCATTGGCTTTGGGCACAGCGGCCAAGACACTTTCCCATAAAAAGACTGCAAAAAAATTAAGAACAGAAGCGGTCTCCCAGAGTCCTTTAACGAGTTCTTAAATTGCAAGTGCATGGAAAATGTGAAATTGATTTCCATTTCACAGACTAGCTGCTCTCTTTGCTGTCGTCATATTAAAGTGACTTACAAACGGACATGCAGAGCAGTAAAAGTATACTGCGGGATGCCGACCTTCTACCGCCCATACGTTCACTATGCAGAGCGCTCCCAAAGGGAGGTGGCAGTTAAGTTAAGAAAGCGGGCGAGGAGATATAATGAAATTCGCAACCGTAAAAGAAAACAAAATACTGTCATCCTTAGTATGAGAGAAATTGCCTTAATAAATTCTAGCAATAAAACTTAAATTTACATCTTGGGTGAATGCGCGTCGACTGCAGCAGTGCTAGCAACAGCATGACACCGAGTACGAGATCGGATTGTCTTGGGGTAAACCAATTTTCAGGCCGACCACTGACCATTCCATTCCATTCCACAGTCGCATAGTCACACCCGTCAACGTCTCATCCTCCATCCAATTGTAATAAAAAGTCCGTTTGTTATGTGAAAATTATACAGGCAGTCCGTTTTCGCCGAGAGTGACGAGGACGGGGAGGAGAGACTGCCCAACCCCGACGGAACCAAGGACCACTCTCGTTCCAGGACTAGGTGGTAATTTCGAAAATTTATTTGTCTATCGACATGTGCTATGAAATTGATATTTCTTCTGCAGTGAAAGCAAAACCGCATTTTCTTGCGAAGCTGGTAGATGCCATTCGGATCTCACAGGGTGGACGCGAGTATTTATTGTTATATGCAATGTGTCGCCCGGAGCAGCCGCAAGAGAGAGAGAGAGAACTGCGCAGCCCGTCCCCTGTAAAGTTTCATATGAGCTGCGGGAAATAAGACCTCCAATAATACATAACAGTATTTAAGGACAGGAAATGCAAGTGGAAATTCGTGGGAACTCGCAAGTTGTGCCCACGCCGTAATTACGTTAATTTTCTTTCCGTTTCCTTGGGAGTAGTCCTACACTATTCCCTCATTGGTCAACCACGACTATTTACGACTCTGCAATTAGAGCTGTGTTCCATGCGACGCCACAGCGGAACTATTAATAAAAGTTAATTGAGTTAAACTTTGAAATGTCGGAAGTTTGAAGTCAGAATGTCCTTGCCCACGGACTACGCGTATGTGATCATTTCGCAACAGACTTGCGGACAATTAGGAGGATCTACAAGTCCCCCCATCTCCGTGTTACCCAAAAAACACCTTGAGCGAGAAATAATTACATATTTGAAATTCAAATCTTCAACACTTTTTAGTGGTTGAGATAGTGTTCAGGATTTCCCTGAAAGCAGTTACCTCGGACCTGATTCATGCAATTCAATTGAATGCAGTTAACCTCAGTCGCTCCAATTAGTAGGCAAGTGAACTGGATTTCCGGAAACGATGCCCTAGCGCCCCTTAAATCCTTAACCACTTAACTCGAACTTATTTCCATAAATATGCTGCCTAATGATCACTTGATTACCCACAACAAACCTAAACCTCAATGGAATACTTTCAATAGTTACATCAGGATACAACCAGAAACGATGCAAAACAGTCCTCCCTCTTGTATCCCCAGTGTCTGGTTACTCGAACCTCATTTAATAATCATTCACTTTCAATGAAAACGTGCCATGGTGAAACTTTGACTGCACAACATCATCATCTGCGTGTCTGGTTGGCGCGGGGAATTCTCCGTCCGTCCACTGGCCCCATGGAAGGACTTCGGACTCAGAAAGCTGAAAGGTGGTAATTAGCGCGTAATGCTAACCAACTAATATTAAGCAATTATAGTTGCAAATTACCACCGAGGTTTGGCCAATTAGCCGCCATTAATATTAGGATGAGGTGGAATGTGACTACTAGGCTGCACACAAGCACATGCATGCCGTCGAAGGATGTACGAGATTGGAATCAGTAATATTTCATTGCGTGCCAATGGAACAGCTCACTTACACGGCTCACTGGTTTCGGTTCCTTGAAAGTCAATATCACGAAATCCTCCACTTGAGACGATGATGCACTTTGTCAGCTACAAACGAAGGTCCTGACTGATGAACATTAATCCCAGCCGACATTGCAAAATCAAAGATTATCCGAAACGACACACATCCACAATTTCAATGCTCTTGTGCTTCTCTGTGACATTCGTGCCCGTTGTTCGGTCGAATGTCTGAGAACATTCGATAGGAAGGGGCCTGTCCGTTGCCTATTGGCTAGACGGAATGACCACTCCTGGACATATTGAATGGATTGAAATGAGACAATTCATCAATTCGAAGTGTCATTTCTCAAAAGTGGGACGGTCAACACGGCCTTTCACGTTTATTTACTCTGTGTGCGCCTGTCGAAGCTCATTTTTCAGAACAACGTTTCATTTTTCAGTCGGTTGTTGATTCCAACGTAGATTGGCGATACCCAGATGTCTGTTCTCTTTTAGTCGATAAGTGCGCTGTAATCTTTTAAATGGAAAACCAGTGCGCTGCTCGTGTGGAAGTCGACATTCAGTTTGAGAGCATTTTCACGTACAAGTTCTCGTAGTGCGCCGTTTCGGTTTTAAAGGCTTCAAAAGGCCATCATTAATCAACGTCTGCTAGGGATTTTGTCTTGGGAACTTTTATTTCCTCTTTAACGGCTGCTAGATAGACAATTAATTTAGTGCTTTTTGGAGATCAGAGTGAACATAATAGGTAAAGGATGCCATGCAGATTTAACAGAATTAAATCGCGCATATCACGCCTATACGCACCATGGGGGTGAGAGGATTAGGTGTTGTTTGATGCATGACTCTGGACCTGAGGACGGGCGTGATTCCAAATGGAGGCATCAGCAGATATCAACTGAGAGGAGGTAATGGGCCTTTAGATCATACACATAGTGTTGTGAAGATTTATTGTAATATTTTGGTAACATTCTAAGAAAAATGACATAAAAAGGCTAACAAACGGAAGCTAGAACACCAGGCACCACGAGACAACGGCATCTATCGGAAATATATCTAATTAAAATAAGAAAAACCAATCATCTCCAAAACCATTTCACTGTGAATGAATGCACAGAACCTCTCACTATAGGCAAAATGTAAAATTTGGCCTTATTTCGCTTTGAAAATGGAAGTATCGGCAACTTGGTTTTGTTTCAATTTCCAAATCGAAATACGGCCAAAAGCCTGGTGAATTTAAAGTTTGGCTGTAGCCGCTTCGCATACGTAGGGTTCATATTTATGTGGCATAACTTGACTTATAATCTCGGTATAGTTTGCCCGATTCACAAATAAAGCCGTTTATAAGCAATCTGATAGGTCTTTCTCAGTTTGGCTTCAAGCCAGTTAAGTCCACCATCTACCAGAACTTCACGCTACGGCAGAGTCTGGAAAAGACCCAAGAAGTTCAGATCGACCCCATCACCGATCCGTAGATTGTCAGGCCACTTATGACAAGGCCACATATGACAACTTGCGTAGAGACGAGCTATAAAAAGCCATACCTAGTTTTGACATTCCTACCAAACTCGTCAAATTGTGCAGGATGACGGTGGAGAATTCTCGGTGTTCCATCAAGGTCCTTAACGAAGTCATCGAGACCTTCAATGTCAAAAATTGGCAGAACACTCCCAGTCTTCAAAGAAGCGTTTGCTGCTACGGGTGAACAAGGACAAAACTAAGTATATGCTGTTCTCAAGAAAGGGCATGCAACATCGATGTCTTGGACAGAGCATCACAATGGGCAGCTATAACTTCGAGGTAGTCAAGGACCTCGTCTGCCTCGGCTCCGCAGTAAATTGTACGGATAACATCAGTACCGAGAACGAACGCAGAGTAACTTTTGCCAACCGCTTTTTTTATGGGCTCAAGAGGCAATAGAGTAATAGAGCCGCATTTCGAAGGACCAAGCTGACTACCTATAAGACCTTTATCGTTCCTGTTCTCAATCTCAAAAGCGGATGAGGAAGTCCTTGGTCACTTCGAGAGATAAGTTCTGCGTGCTATCTTTGGTCCTATTTGCGTTAAAGGTCTTTCGAGGAGAAGATTCAACCACGAACTGTACGGACTTTGCATCGACATCAGACGTCTACGGATCCAACGTCTAAAATGGCTGAGCCATGTTGAGCGCATGGAAAGCTCAGCTCCAGACGAGTGTCCGACTGCGAACCTGTGGGATAACCCAACAGAGGACGCGTTTAAGGTATATCACCCAGGTGGAGAAGGACCTCAATAGCAGGGCCTGCGGCACTGGATGCAGCTAGCCAGAGATCGTGCTAGTTGGAGACTCTTGTTGGTTGAGTCCCAGGTCCACCCGGACGCCAAATAAAAAGAAGAAGAACGTGACTTATACTCCATAGATTAGATTGTATTAATAAATAAAAGTTTTCGAGTAAGCTTAGATGAAAAGATGCATTCTTCATAATAACCACCTCGGTGTTTATCCGCCTACCCACAGCTGTAGGTTCCAAGTCATTTCACATTAAGAATGTAAATTTGGACCGAAGATGTATCTTAGTTGTCCACACATGCGGACATTTTTTTTAAATAGATTATATAATGAAGAGCACGAAAAATGTTCTTATTTTTAACTTTTATTATTGTTGGTTTGGGGATGATGGCCACTACCAGAAAAATGTGTTTGTTAACGCAGTTTTATGGATCTCGATGTGAAAATTACGATTAAGTATGTATATCCTCAGAATGTTAACACAGACTAAAAGCTCGCTGTTGTGGAAATATTGCACATTTAAATCGGATAAGTGATAAGCGTGATTGAGTAGGAACCGTAATTTCACATTTATTATAATATTGGGAGGAAGACAGATGGTACTCTCATCGCAGTATCCAGAGGCACCACCGAAGGCTTGTAATTCGGACGCGATACATTTTTTTCCCTGGTTCACATTTTTTCCCAACTCTGATGCGCCTTCTGGTAGCATTGGAGTGTATTGCATATCAAGGCCTAAACCCATTCCCCGGACAAGCATCTTGCCACAAATTCTGGTGAAGAAAATCGTTCTACGTTATCTATAGCCTTTTCTTCATTACAATAGAATACTAACAAACGTTGGTTCTGCAAGTAAGATTATCATTCAACCTTTTGGCATTGCGCCGTTTGGCAAATATCTGATAGACTGCAGATAAGCACTAAGCCTGCGTGTTCTTGTTCTTCTATTTTATGCACCTGATCAAGTATTTTCCAGCGTTAAAATTACCTTGCCACAATAGTTTTACCAATCTCTCATCAAATTGTCGATCGTCATCCATTATCGCACCCTGAGCTCAAGTGGTTAGACTTGCCCAATCCGAGCTCAAGTAGTTTCGGTAGTGATCGTTTCATTTAGCGATCTGAAGCGATGACATCCCTATCTGTGTAGATGGCAGAGAGGGTGCTTGGGATGTGTGAATATTTTTGAGTCCATGTCAACCCCAGCCTGTGTGTACAACAATAATTTGCCACAGCATTATTGGCGATTTACGTAGACATCAAAAAAGAGTATGTACTTTATATTTTATTTTTGGACGATCAGATCATGTAAGTTGTCATACTTCTTCTGCCACATTGAAGTCTATGGAGAGTCTATAGCTCAGGTCAGACTAACTACATTCCAAATTCCATCAAAATCCGCCCACCCGTTTAGCCGTGATCTTAGATCAAACATCCAAACTTTCGCATCCTTTAATATTAGTAAGATAAGCTAGTAATATAGCTGAGTAATATAGAACCCCGAACGCTACAGACACAGGTAGAGAAAAACCTCAACCTTGGTGCGTGAATTGTTTGAATGCGGTGTCATAGTACTACAAGAATATTATTTTGTATTACTTTCCTCTGAGTAGTGAAAACATTTGTTTGCTGTGCTGACATAAGTAAGGTAATCCACATTTGATTGGCCCAAAAATAAAACTTCTCTCTCAATTAGGTGAACAATCCGATCAAGCAGTTATTTTAGCCATGTTCGAGGGATTGACTCTTCAGCATCATGATCCTTAAAAACCCCACCTTCATGTTCACATATCCACAAGCGATGCTTTTTTCACATTCACGAAGAATTTTCTAAAGTTTAACAACCACTTTAAGGAAGTTTTACTGCCAATTGCCTTCCAACAGCAACATGAGCCGAATGGCAGGAAAAGTCACGATAAATCCTTCAATCGGTCCATTGAACTTATAATTGCATTTCCATAGAAGTTCGTGACCAAAGAGCGCGCAATGCACTTATCCTCAAAAACAGGACCGCTATAGAGCAACTCGTGCCAAAGGCAGTCCAATCGGAACTTCGACAACCAATCTAGTTGCGTTTCACCCGAATACTTTTTTGTTTTCTCATTTCCGTTTTTATGTCCCATTCGTGCCGTTGCATGTTAAGCTCTCTCGTCCTGTTAGTTTGTTTTTTCCAAATGGAATCCTTTAATCATTGCGCTGACATGAGAATGGCCATGCATGTAACCAATGCAGCGACTGTGATTGGGGAAATGCGGGGAAAATCAACCGAGTGTTCAGTTTGATAATTTTATTAAAAAGCTCGGTCAATTACTCGTATTTCGTTAAATAAACTTGTTCGAAGTTGGTCTGCGCTCTCGTCCTCTGAGCGTGTTCAGTGTTGGTGAACGTTTTTTTTTCCAATTCATTTTATTTCATTTGCTTCATTCATTGCGCTGGATGCTAGGAAACTAGTGTTTTTGCTTCGGCGTCATGGAATTCCCGTGGGCTTTTGCATGTGGTGAAGGGTAATTATTTATTGATGCAGCGACGAAATGTGGTGAGAGTTGAAATATGCGGAGGTGATGAAAAATTAATGTTTCAGTCAGTTAAATTTAATTAAAGCCGCATTCTGAAAATCCTGTTTCATCTGTCAGATCTAGGAGGCAATGTATTTACATTTGGCGAACACTCCCTAAATAAGGGTTTGTAACATTAAACATCCATCATTTACCAACGATATTTAAGAGATCCGTCTTTGATTTGGAGGCGAGAATTGAATGAGGCAATGCTCGCTTAGCGACGTTTTGAGGGCCGCCAGAGACGGGACCTACCAGCAGTGCCCTTTTTCGGGCACCATAATCCATGGCGGAGACCAGCCTAAAGTGTGGTAGCCCCTTGATAATAGCCGTTGAGCTGCACACATCACGGATAACAAAATGTTTCTTTTTTCGAATGTCATTAATGGGCCAAAAAAAAAAAAAAAATTGGTAACTCGATCAGGGGGTTATCTGATTTTCAAATATTACTTCCGAGTTCAATTTAATGAAGTGCAGTGGAATAGGGCTTGCGATGTCTAATGCGATAATAAATACTTGCGTGGGCGGCTCGTCACAAGGTTTGTTCCATTCAATGCACACAACACACTCTAAAACTGTCTTGTGTTTTCTTTTTTGACTGCTTTTAATGATTTAATGATGCTTGTCCACAATAAGATAACATCCCTCACCTGCGAAAGAGGTGCCCCCTTACATCATACAATGGTTGATTTAGAGCACTAAGCCACTAAGGGCCTTTTGGCGATACTCAACTTATGTTTCACTTATCGGTTTGTACGGGTCGAAAAATAGATAATAAATTCAGTTTAACTTAAACTATATGGAGGAAATAGTGGATCATAAAATACTAACAGCGGTATAAAATCTTGGAGACACTTGTGAATAAAGGAGGACTGAATTTGAAAATTATAGTATGGGGTACGAATTATTTGAAGATAATGTGAAAGTGATATTTTTACAAAATGAATATGTGTATGGACATTTGGAGATAACTATGGTTGTTTTACAAACGATTTCCATCGGGCACCGGTTTCTATATTCACCTCCTAAATAGGTACATCTTCAAGAAACAATTCGATTGCACCCATCAATCAACTACTGACCCGTTGATGTTTTATGTGGGCAGAAATTATTTACAGAGGATTTCATTTCGGAGGAAGTCTGATATAAACAGAAAAAATTACCGAATAGAAATATTTCTTTTGAATAGCCTCGTTTCCATCTATGGATCCCACAAAAGTATTCTCATTCACACACTAAATACAGAATTTGACATATAAAATCGAAGTGAAATTGGTTGCATTTATTTAAGCGTATCGCACTTTGATAGTGTTCCCTCATCGGCTAAATTAATTGTATTCACTCGTTTTTAAAGAGCAATATTATAGTCCAGGCAACCGATCGCTTTCGCTTTTGTTAACAAACTGTGCTTAACATTGAAAAAAATTAATCCGAAGATTCTTGACTTCAGCATGAATTCAGGATTCTCATGCCGGAAATGTGGACAAGATATCCAACACAAAACTTGCCTAATTTGTCGTAACCTAACATCAGCGATTTGCATGCTGCCCCAAGGACATGGCAAAGTGAGATTTTAGAAAAGCCTCTTGAAAATAAAACTATTGGGTCTATAACTTAATTCGTGCGGTTTGCTGAGAGATGGCGTAACTTTATTATTCCATTGGAACATGCATTGGAAAGCTCCTGTTATTGTACGTCATTTCAATATATGTCATTCATTTGAAGCGTAAACAACAATAATTTTTTTTTTTCACTCAAATATGTCTAACTTTGTGCTTGAAAAAGTACTTTTGCAGGGAGTGTTCTTCATTACTTTAATATGAAGAAAAGTGCTGCCGAAAGTCATCATATTTTGGTGGAAATTTATGGTGAACATGCGCTAGCTGAGCCAACGTGCCAAAAGTGGTGATTTTTGCTTGGCCAACCAATCAAATCAACGGCAAAGCCGAATATCCATGGCGCGAAAGTAATGCTCTGTATTTGGTGGGAACAGAAGGGTGTGGTGTATTATGAGCTGCTAAAACCGGGTGAAACCATCAATGGACAAAGCTACCGAACACAATTAATCCGTTTGAAGAGAGCAGTAGCCGAAAAACGCCCGGAATATGCGACCAGACACGAGGCAATAATTTTCCATCATGACAACGCTTGGCCCCACGTTGCTATTCCCGTTAAGAACTATTTGCAAAACAGTGGATGGGAAGTTTTACCCCAAACGCCTTATAGCTCAGACCTTGCCCTTTCTGACTTCCATTTGTTCCGGTCGATGCAGAACGCCCTCACTGAAATGCGGTTCACATCAGAGCATATCCAAAATTGGCTTGATTCATTCTTGGCTGTCAAGCCGGCGCAGTTCTTTTGGGATGGGATCCATAAATTGCCAGAAAGATGGGAAAAAGTCATAGCATAATACTATAGTACATGTTTTTCTTTTATAAAATAAAACAAATTTTGAAAAAAAAAAAAACGAATTAATTAATATACCCAATACAACTTAAAAAAAAAAACTCCAACTAATGGCTCTCGAATATCATTGTACGCATCGGAAAGATCTTCACTTATACAATAAAAGACAAGCGACTACAATTCCAGTCAGTCACATCGTTAGAAAACTCTATGAATATGATATGGAAATGGGAAACACCGACAGCGCGAGACCGCGCGGTCGGGCTCTCACACTTTAAGTAGGATACACGTAAATCAATTATACAAGTCACAATGCAGCGGCCGGGCTTTGATATTCTACAGGCCTTAATATCTTAAGCGCGAGCACAAGGTTATAGGTAGAGCTATTTCCACAAACTTGGGCTCTTGACAGTTGTGAAACAATTTATTTTAGTATTTCTTTAACTATGAAGGAAGTTAAGAAAGGGGCTGGGGTTAGTAGTGGCCCACTCTCCGCAAAGTGAGCGAAAGTGCGCCACAGTGTGACAGTGCGGACACAGTTGTTACCATTCCCTTGTACGAAACTGAAGACGGTTAACACAGCTCAAGCTTCTATCACAGTCTCATAGTGTCCGAACGCATTCGTTCTTAAAAATCACTGTTCTGATCATAATTTGCTGAACTGAAACATTGTGTCTCTAAGCAAATACCATGGTCTTTGGCAGTTCCGGCAAACACCCTCCCCTCAACTATAGCAGGCCTAGTCAATCTGTTTACGTTACCACAAAGTGTACTCTTCCTGCCTGTCAATGATATAATAACCCAAAGTAATTCCTAGAGACAATATCAATTTCTCTAGATTGAAAACAAGACTGCATCGGCAGCGAGTACAACAACTATGTCTTGCAAAAGCAGCAGTATCAAACCAACGCAAGAAATAAATTTGAAATTCTTTCCCCAGCTCGTCACTGCACAAAAGCTGTTGTCATAAAAAGAAGGCGACTTCTTGATCCCTTGGCCCCTCATAAATCAATAGAACATTTTCAAAATACAAAGAACATATTATCGTTCAAAAAATTTCAATTACTTCACTTATCCCCCTCACAGAACTCCGTTCGCAGGGGATAGACACAATATACAGCAGCATAGTTGCCTTTGAGAACAGCAGCAATTCGCCTGCCTTTTGCCCTCATCCCCAATCGCGTACAACATCGTCAGCGCTTGACGTCAACGCATCCATCACTGCATACTATGCAAAACGAACCAAAAAAATGAAGGCAGACATTCCGTTCCAACTAATACCACCCGAGCTTAACATTTGAACGATGTCGTCATCAGAAAATGAGACTAAGAATCCTAATTACACCCCAGGGAGACGGCAGCGAACAAAAAATCCTTTTTAGTCTTTAAGTCTTCAGTTCTTCGTATTTCGGAGCGACTGTGTTCTGTACTCTGTGCTTGTGTGGGACGGGGTCCTTTTCGACTTTAAGTGAGACTACTGCTTGTGGCCGGATTCAGTTTCTCGGGAGCCCGAGAACCACGGAGCACCATCGCCAACGGACACCCACTTGGGATTAGAAACACAGACAGACAGTTGTGTCGTCGTTTTCTTTTTCTGCATTGTTCTTTTTGTTTTTCAAAGAAACCAAACAAAGTGAGTAAATTGAAATAAGAAAACAACAAGGACAACAAATTGCAAAAATTGTTCGTAGCAACAGTGTGCGCGCTTTCCCCTAAGTGTCAGGCAAACAAAGAAGGATCCGCGCGCTAATGTTCACTTCCATTGCACTGGCGAGGACGTCGAGGATAGGATCGAGGACGAGGACAACAACGACGCCAACGACGACAACGATGATGAAGATGATGACGATGGTGACGATTGCATAAATTTCATTTCAAGGAGTACAAACGCCGGTAGGCTTCATGTCGTGGGTACAACAAATATCCTTTATTTTTCAATGCCGAAAGTAGATGCAGATCCTAAGAAAGGGAGAAGGAATGGAAAAATGAGCCAAAAAGCACATTGTATACGCTGAGGGATGTGGAAAAAGCAACATTATGTCTATTTTGATGCTTTCATTGCAAACTTACTTTCATGCACACCCGTACGAGCGTACAAATCCAACTAACGGAAGCAATTTTACCTTCGACTCTACCATCAGTTATCAGAGCGTTCGCAAGTGGCGTAGTAACGTTGAGCTAAAAATAGAACTGCAGTCTCTAGGACACGAATCGGGACTATATACGAATGGTGGATGGGGTTGGGTGGGGGTCGGGGTGGGGTGGGTGTATGTGTTCGACTGGATGGTTGGCAACGCAACATGTACAGTGCCACGTGTATGAGTGAATGTGTTTGCATTTGGAATTCGTAATGGGGACGTCAGTAAATTTTAAATGTAGAGTCAATGGGTTGTTGCGCGGAAGAGCGCCGAAGAAGACACCGAAGTCGAGGACACACACAAAAGATGCTGGAGCATCATAATGGCGGGGTAGGGAAGGGCACACAAATAGTATTTCGAGCTAACAGCAAACCGAGTAGTTATGCTTTGGTTGATACTGAATGGAGAAAGTGTTGCCAATGTGAAGGAGTGTTGAATCTACGAAACGTAGGAAAGTATGTGTATGTCTGAATTCTGGACTTAAACTGGAATTAAACGATTATGAATTGTAGTGAGTAAGAAATAGTGAGCTGGGATCTGTTGAACTGAATGATGAATGCTTCCTGACTTTATTGAGGGGAGAAATCCCACTGAATAGCTCACTTTATCATCGGTTGTTGAAGAGGCAAAGAAGACACAATAGGCTCGTTGATTTTCAAGCAAGTCGCCCGTAGGTGGTTGATGTTGCCAAACATCCAATCTTTTGGAAGTTCAATAGCTCAGTGGATAGATTATAATATCTGGAAGGTACAAAGAGGGCAACACAACACAATCATGCTACACTCAAGCAGAGGACAAAAGGAGTCAGAGTCATGTCGTCTTGAGCAAATCGAAACACTTAGCAGCCATGTTCAAATGTGCGGTTAAACCAGAATTTTAGGGATACCTGTGACAGGTTAATTGTCGGTTTCAGTGACACAGCACCGTTTTTTTAAGTGTTCGCTTAGGAAACAAAAGGAGCTGAAGGAATATTCAACTCCTCTCCATTGTGCTTATGTGCCCTTCATTGGAGGGCCCAATGATGGCCCCTTTATGGATTCAACATGGACACAAGCCTTTACCTACATCATTTAACAAATGAAACACCCATGGGGATAATAAGCACTCACGGACGTTCATAGAACAGAACTACAAGCCGCAACGAGCCACAGAAGCTCTAGAACTTAATAAAGCTGACGTAAGAGTACTATTTGGAGCACTATCACGTTATTACCTTGCTTTAACGCAACTGTGGCCAGGCGAAAGGACCACAGGCTAATCCGACCTCGTGCTTTAAATACACCAGACTTTGATAACTAACTGCAGTTTCGAGGTTTTTGTTCAATTATGGTTGTTGGGAGTTAATTCCCTCCGCAGACTTCTGAGCGTGGCCTTAGTTCAACCTTATAGGGGACCACTGAGGGACTTAGTTCCCTGCACCTACATCAAGGCTTGTGTTGTTCCTGCTCGACTGCCTTGTCCGAGGAAGATTACAAAAGATAAACAGAACATCAGTAACAGGGAATCAATTTCAAGATATCGGAAGGCAGCACTAAAATCCTTGACCAAAAGAAAGCGGTACAAGAGATCTTTCCAAGGTCACAGTACTAGTTTCGTTTACAACACACCCCGAGTTCTTTAATTCATCTCTACTGCCACGATAGAATCAGTGGTGTGGATTAGAAGTGACAGGCAGGAGATATTTTGTGTAAATGAGAGGGAGACAAGTAAGAGCCTTGGTGGATATTAAGCATGAACTCTTTCAAATCACTTTGCCTAGAATCGTTTTTAGTTTCGAAGTCATAAACGAGGAGATTCACGTAACCTACATTAAGAGTCTTTGCTTTTTGGCTAAGGAAAAGCACGAAGGCCTCCAGTTAAGCATAAAGCGTCCGATGTGGATACTGGAGGGCTACAAATTCCAGCTTATCACTCTCTTCGCCGTCTTCATGATCGTCAACTTATTTACTACCACTCACAGAAGCCACAATTGCATCATCATCCAAAAGTTCAAGGTGTATCATCAAAGTGCACATATTTCTCATGCACACATTCCGTCTTGACAGCATTTTGGGATCCAAATCTTCCTCGAGATTTAGTCTGAGCCAGTCAATGGAGGATATGTTGTCTGAATTTAGGAATGCACATAAGTACAGCTATACAGTATTCGGTCAAGTCTAAAATTGGGAAATCTATGTTACCATGTTATATTGGTCCGTTATAACAGGACATTTTCTTCATTTAACATGTAAAAGGAGTTCCTTTTGCGATCACTACTGTATTTTGGACAAAAGAGGCAAAACCCTTAGAAATATCGAACGCACAGATATTTTCGTCTGCATAGCAGTGGTGGTGCGGAACCATATAGGCCTGCGAGGTGCAAGCACCAAGTAACACCAAGCTTATTCGAAATTACAACACCAAGAGGACTCAAACCAAAGAATCCACTGAACCACTAGGGGTCCATTCGAGAGATCCTTTTTATGCTCCTCACAAACTTCTACCTACCAGAACGTACTTCACCCGCTCAGTTATAAAAGGCGCTCTTTGTGAATACGTTTCTAATCCGAAATATAGTACTAATTAAAACAACATCAACAACACTGCTGGTGACACACAAACGACCAACAAACCGAAGGAAACAATTCACGTAGGAACGAACGAGCGTAACCTACTTTCTTTCATTACTTTTTTTTCTGCTCATCTAGCATCCCCAAATGTACTCGGGGATTCCAACACAGAGAGCGTGCTAAAAATAGAATCCCGCGATGTCGCATCGCATGGGGTCGATCAATATTTTGACCGGCGATTCTATTTTTAGCAAAATGGTTGTCCATGAAAATCCTTGAATGCAAGGATAACTTGCATACAGACACAGGACTGTATATAGGTATGTTTGTGTGAATGTACAAATTGGTGCGCAGAACTTGCAGCATCACCACATCGCTGAAGTGCAGCAGCAATCCTCAGCATGTAACCAGTTCGCTCATTCACTCACCTCGTTCGCTGTGGCAAGGGCTGATGGATACCGCCTATCGCCTACCTTCAGCTCCACCGAGAGAGTGTGTACGTTATGTGTTGCATATCCCCGAGGGGATATTGGAAAATAAATTTCCGAACAGGAATCGGAAGCTGCTACGAGTGTGTACGTAACCTATAATGTGCGACACACAAAGAGAAATGACTTATCAGTGCTGCTGATATCTAGTCATTGGAACAGCAGCAACGCTGAACGCATTGGATATCATAATCGCGCTCCGAGCTTAACGAGACTTCAATATTCTCGAGTCCTTCGCAAGCCAGGCATATCGTTTCAATATCTTGACATTTTCTTGAAGTGCGACATGGCTTGTGTTCACGTTGCGGTTCATAGCCTTCAGCCAGCAGCAACAATGCCGGCGGTTATTGTGTATATATTGTTTCGAGTGCATGATTCGAATCCTACTTACTGCAGTCCAAAGTGAAACCATTTGAAATATTTACCCCAAGGGTTATAGCAAGGCCACATCCCGCTGACGTCGTGAGGCTTAGTGTCGCATATTAGTACATGACACTATTCGGTGTCAGTGCTTTTGTGGCTTTTCTTTCCCAACCGGTTCGCTCACACACGCATGAGCCAACCGAGCGACACATACGTACACCTTGAAGGAGGAAAACGCGTTTTTCAACTCATATCTGGAGCATAATAAGGGTGGATTGGGTAAATTCTAAACTGGGTTATGGCTGGAACAGGGATGTGTCTGTACCTATAGTTGATAGCGCTGTTGAACTGCAGGGGTTAAAAGAACATTGTCGAAATAGTTTAGCTTGTTGGATTAGAGGGGTAGAGTTATTTGCGGCATTTGTGCAGGGGTTGCTTTTGATTAAAAGCAGTAAAGTGCTTTGGGGAGTGATAGATTGAATGGGCGGGGGGGCGCTAGAATCTCAAGATGTTCTTAGGAATGCTCGCTGCTTATAATGGTTTTTTTTTACGCTGAATATATTGTATCCTGGTGGTAATTAGGTTCATCTCGGCGCTTCCTGTTTATCGTCTGTTTTTGTGTGGTGTCACAAATTGTGGGTTTACTGAGAGTTTCAAGGGGTTCGAAATTGAGCAGTAAAAATGTGAAAGTCGTTTTTTTAAATGCCTACTTGGGCCTATGATTATGCGATGGACAATTTCACACGTTTCTTGTACAGATGAGATGTTTGTCGAGTTATATCCCCACAACGACTGCTTGGATTTGCATGGCAGATAAATTGATTCTTACCCGGACTAGGACGTAGGCTACTACTGCTCCATGAAGTTTGAAGTGTGCATCAAGGCTTTGAAAAACCTCATGCAATTTTATGTACGGCATTCCTTATCCACACTTTCATTAAATTCTTGTCATTGCGTCCATTCAAACCACCGCAGCACTTTGAGATGGCTTCAAAACTTTAATGCCCGTTTTCACCATGCCAGCTTAAGTGTCGATCCATGGATAAACTCAGAATCAGTACAAATTTCATTTTCACAATGGAGGTTTAACGATAAATTCCACTTAAGTAGTGATTTAACTTAAACCACCGATTGCCATGGCTTAAGTGTCAATTCAGAGAGTACACAATTGCCGTTTTTGTATTAAAATGATTTTAGCCCCATGTGTGCATACATAGAGAAAACCATGTATATGAGACTTCTACCCCTCTTGCCCCTTAATTCAACTGTCTTTTATATCGTTTCTTTAAGCAAATTGATCCCATGCAGAGGACGCATTCATTTCATGAATAACCGTCAAGGATTCACGAATAACAGTCAAAAGGGAACTTAAATTCGTCGACCAGCAAGTCGGTTGTCAAGTGAGAAGTTGGCCCAATATATAGTTCTTCATTTCTGGTGAAAACCCAAATAAGCAACCGACCGGGGCATGCTTCAAATATTAAGCCTTTCCTCTACTGGGGGTATTTCCCCTGAATATTGATCGGTTTCCACGCACCCTCGCAGTTTTAGATTGCACACACACTCGAAAACAGACACGCTTTGTGCTTGTCAAACGTTTTGTGTTCAATCAAATAACTATTTTCATAAATGGTTCCCAATGCCACTCAATCCATGGCTTACCTAAAGAACCCTCAAGTAATGAGTATGAAAACGAAATCTTCCTGAGTGAAGCCCATATTCGTGTCTACATTTAGCTAAGCTAGCTTGCACTGTGAAAACGTGCAGACGAAACTTCTTTCAATTATCGACTTTTGTGGGACTGTACATCTTTATCGGCTACATATGTGGATTTTGACGAAGCTTTGTCAACAAGTTGAACATGCTCCAAACCAGGACATGATTTATACAGTTTGAGCAAAACTGCAACTAAAAGATTCTACACCCAACGATACGATACCCTACGAAGTCATAGCCGCAATCGCAGGTCAGTCAAATACAACGGCAGCGATCAATTTGAAATGAGAGGCGCTTTTGGCAAATTTAAAAGTTGCGGCGAATCACACTTCCCTTGCGCCAGGCTGTAGCATGAATAAAATAAAACGTCCCTCGCCTGAATTAATCATCGTTAATTTCACAACAAGAAACGTCGCTGTAATCGGCGAAATACATTTTAGGCGGGTTTGTGTGGAATCAGCGTAAGTGATTGCATTTGCAGCAACGACAGTGCTAGAATATTCTATGCGTTTTCAAATAAATCTGTTTTAGGTCTCCTGCCGAAATGCAGCCCAGGGCGTTCATTTCTACGGAACTAATTCCATTGACATCCACGTGAGGGTTTATTGGAATTAGATTTGTAAACATTTTGTATTTCGATTCGAAAACAACAGTATATAAGGGTTCCCACGAGGTTAGCATATTGCGGCGAGTATTTCACAATTTAAAAATGTAAATCTGCTCAAAGTACAATGGTCAAAAAAAATACAATAAAATAAAATAATGGATATACGTATACGGAAAATAATCTGCATACAAATTACACTGCAGGCGATTATCATTAAGCTTTGCGTCCTGCTATACTGAACTTTATTTGTGTTGGCGATGAACCTTAATTGCATTTTAACATTTTGCAGTAATTATGAGAATCGTGTCACCGTGTAATGACACAGGTGGTGACCAGGGCACAGCAGTTTGTTGCTTTAATATAATAACGTTGCATTTGCACTAAAGTTCATTTTGAAATTTATAGTCAATCATGTTAAATTTTCTGAATTGTCTGGGAAAACTTTAATTAGAATGAAATGGGGATTTAAATTTCCGTGGAAAAAAGCTTCGCTCTGTTCTATACACAAGCTAAGTCGTTCGTGAAGATTGTGCGAATGGCTGCAGGACGAATGTATGCATTTATTTCTCTTAAATCACGTATAAGTATAATTTTGAAATAAATCTAGATCGAAATTCAGTGCGTTGAAAAATCTGGTGACTTTCGATATTTTATACTGAGTATGTTCAAATAGTGTGCAATAAGATGGGGTGGGGTGTTGAACACAAAGTAGCAATTTATTTCATTTAACATGTTATCAATTTGTTATCCCTTCATAAAGGATGTAATAAATTTACTAATATCAACTGTTGGAACAAAAATTAGATCAAAATATTAGAAGTAAGAGAGAGCCTTGTGACACATGAGACATGTGAACACATGTGATTTCTTGCGGGAGGACATTAAATAAACGATTACATATAACTGAATAAGGATTTCTATATGCGGCGATGCGACAGTTTGGCACTTGAACATATTAAGCTAGTTATTACGCAGGTTATAGTCTCGAACTAAGCATGATTGATTTGTACTGGTTCTAGTATATCGAACAACTTTCTTTTGCAAGACTAACATGAGCTGAACTTGGTTTTGGTAGCCACCTCTACAACAAATACGGTATACAATTTTGAAGATTAGAATTAAAGACGCCATAATAAATCATGCTTAGTTGAACAACAAAGCTTTAGGTAAGCCTTTTAGATTGAGGTGGACGAGTGAGTTGATATATATTAAAAACAGAATGGAACCCAGGTCTGAACCTTGTGGAATCCCAAGTCTGATTAATTGCACTTCACTTCTAGTCTCATGCAACTTTACTCTCTGTGATCTATTATTCAGATATGACCTAAACCAATCAAGCATGAAACCACGCACACCTTCATTTTCCAGTTTACTTAAAAGAATTTTATGTTCAGCCATGCCGAAGGCTTTGGTTTTGTCAATGAATAACGCAGCTGTACAAATGCTGTCGTAAGTGTAAGCTAGCAGTTTTGTGCTCACACTGGACGAATTATTTTCACTTCATTTCGATTCACATCGATTCATTTCATGCACATACACATTCACTACCATTTTCAGGAATTATTGGGTCGACATACGATTTTCTTCCAAATGAAAATTGTGAACACAAAAGGACAGCACTTTATATTATTATTCCATTACAGCAACTAACCTCAAGACATTCCTTCAAATACGTCTGTTCATTTCCGTGTCTAAGGAAACAATCATTCCCGAATTCAATACACCGACGTACGCAACACAGCCATACGCATCATCACAATCGATTGATATTCGATTAATTCATCTCGGCCTACCTGGGTGTTCTGGGCAAACGGATACAAGTTGGACAACTTTAGTTTAAATAAAGCCTGCAGTCTGACGTTCAAGTTACTGGGTTTCAGATATTTAAAAGAAATGTCCGTCGTTTTGAATAACCCCTTGACCCATTTATAGCTAATCATGACCCTGATTCTAACATTTTGGATGCGAGTAATTTGGAAAGTGTTATGATTATAGTTTCGGCTATATCATGTAGTCCTGCAATTATGAGAATTTATACAAGTCTCAATTATGAGAATTTATACAAGTCTGGAGAAGTTGGTTGACTCTGCATAAATTTGAATCAAATAAACTCCATTGCCGGTAATAAAGTTTCACTATATTTAGAGTACGGCCATGCATCATCGCCATCGATTCCATGTGTACCTCCCTCAATGAGAAATTTGAAACAAGTGATAATCAGAGAGTGTCGTGTGTTCACTCCATATGCACACAAGAAGTGCATCTATTGGTCGATGTCATTGCATTTCGACAACTCTAACCCCATTCATGCTCATTCTCATGAGGAATCCATATATCAAGCATTTTCATTTTCCTATTCTGCTTTGCAGGTTCCGTGTTTTGGATTATTGGATCACTCCACCAGTGGACGGATATAATGAGTGCAAATCCGATTAACTCTGGAACTATTGCCAAAAACATCACAAGTATACAGGCGTATGCTATGCAATCAGAAGTTTCTAGAGTTGCATGAAAATAATGCCCAAGCAACCGAGTGAGGCATTGAATACTGCCCCTGTGTGACAATCTCGCCGTCGGCTTCCAGTACAAGTGGTTGCTTCAATAGCTTGCCCCGTCGGACGTCGACTGCGGGAACATGGATTAAATGGGAAGCAGAGAAAATAGTCCCTGGACTTTCGACAGCGTATGTCTGCGAGCGATATTTGATCTGCATTGCATTGATGGCGACGGGGAGATGATTCAATCACGATCTATATGAGCTGTACAGCGATTTGTCCTGGACTTTTCGGACGAAAAAAATACTCTCCTTCCTGTTCCTTTTATTCCATTTGTGTCCCTCAAAATAGGCCTTTGTTTAGTTGATGTCAAGCTGATTAAAACACGTTTATCTTAGCTTTCTCATGCTCACATATTCTTGACAAATGTGATCTTTCCACACAGCCTAGAGCCTCAGCTACCTCACGAGTTTTAATTCTCTGTTCCAATATTAGCGCATAGATATTTTCCAGGATGGTGGCCACGGGGGTAAACCACGCACGGAAGATCCCCACACACAACTCGGTCCTCCGCCATCGACTCTAACTCATCAGGAGTTATGTCCAAGCGTAACAAGGCGAGTTTTTGGATTTGGTCCACCTCGTCCTGGGTCAGACAAGCGGTCGCCTACCTGATGGAATCGCATTCAAAGCAGATCTACCAAGCTGTTTCAAAACTGGTCCAGCTTGACCAATTCTACAGGAAAGTTCCGCATTAAGGAATAATCATCAGTAGCTGGTGAGGCTTGTAGGTTAAAGTCTCAGTACCACCCCGAACTGAAGCATCACACGAAGAAAAAGTGAAAAACAATGGCCATGAATAGCAGTTGCACTATGTCCTCGTGGACTGCATACACACTTTAATGGTACAATCTTCTTAAACTTCAATCACTATCTCGATGATTCAAATATCGTTTTGAATTCAAGGGTTGGGACACCGGTGTCTTGATCCATCACACAGAGAGTGGGTAGTGTAATGATTCCCATGAGGGTGGTTGGAAAATGAAAAAAAAAATAACTGTTTTTAAACTTTTAAGGTCTGATGATACACAGACAAAGCGACGTGAGAGTGCATTGACGTCTCATTGGAAATGTGAAAAAGAAATCCTCTGTTGTGCGATCCAGGGGGTAACTGCATCCGATTTCCATCTCAGCGTTATTAGGTCCACCCTCTCCACCCGCCGTTATCTTCTGAAATCTCGTGCTCATCTAGAAACTTTTGTTTGCCGGTTAGTGTCCCCCAGGTCGCATAGAGGTTAACAGATTTTTTGTTTGATATATTTGTTGTACTCTGAATTGGGTGCGAGAGTGTGTACCCGTGTGTCTGCTTGACTGTGCTTGCATGTGTATGCGGGTGAACAGATGATGCTGCAGACATTATCCTTTTGAAATGCTCTGCTAGGAGGAATTTGAATGAAGCTACGATTTGAGGATTTCTCTCTTTCTATGGGAAAAGTTCTTGAGTTATGTTACTTTTGTACTCTTTATGCGAGGCCAAGCGGTGATTGTCCTTTTTATGGGGTTGCTTGGGGGTTGCATGATATGTGGATTGTGGGAACGACGAAAGCGTCACCCTTGCCGGTGTTAGTGCGAAACGTTATTTGGGGTTCATAAATTTGGGTTATAAGTCAAGAGCGTCGGTGTCTGCAGGTGGGATGAATAATTGTGCCCTGGGCCATATGTCTACTGACTTGGGGGGCGAATGCAATTTAGTCGGATAATCAAAAACTGGCGGGCAAATAATATTCTGCGATACGTGTAAAATATGATGTTCTCATCAAATGAGGTTAACTATGAATATCGGCCGAGCGGATGGTTATTAAACTTTGCTTCGGCGGAATTATGTATAGGTTAAATGCACTATTAGCCGGGTAGTTAACACACATCTTAACTTTGACTTCTTCTTATTCTTGAACTATAGGTTTGGTTGTATAAATAATGTAGATAGTTTTTGAAAAGATTGTTTAACTCCTCTAATTTGTTCATTGTATTGTTTTTTTTAATTCTTAAAAAAAGTTATATTTGCGCTTGTGCCCGGACAGTAATGTTTCCGAAAGATTTAGTGTCAGAAGCCGTGCACCAAAATTTCGAATCAACTTTTAACGTTTTCTTTTGGATTAATGAAACATTTTATTTAATTTTATACGAAATCATAAAATTGATTCACAAATTTGTTAACTAATATAAATTGTTAACTAAATTCACCTAGTAAGTACACAACAACAAATGTAAGTATATGGATCCATGTACTCTTTAACAAAACACTCTTCAAACAAGATATTTAATATGAAGATAGGTATAGGCGCATCCGCTTTTCGCTAGTATCAAAGATTGGGACGTACTTTCACAATGTCCTTTCTAGGACGTAAGTATGGGAACACTACCATACGTTCAAAGAGTTTTCCATCAGCATTGTAGCCTTTTAAATATTAGTCGGTCATGAAGAGTTGACCATATTTGGCAGCTACTTTTCTTAAACTCAAATTATTTGCCCGAATATCTTCTAACGCTTTTGTTAAAGTGCTTTCCTCCATTCTAATTATGACATATTTACACATTTTAATGTGAAAAAAAAAACAATTGAAAAATGTTTCAATAACTGTTAATTAGCTAAAACCGGCTTCTTAGCTAAAAAAACCAATGTCCGCATACTAAAATTTTAAAAATACTAAAATTAGTATAAAATTTGGGCTCCAGTATCCGGACACCAAATAACTTGCGTAAAATTTAACATTTTTTTTATTGAACTCAGAAATCATTTATATTCAATTACAATTAAACATACTTGGATATGCAAATGCAATAAATAGTAAAACTTTCAAAAAAGCTCCACTATTTTTTTTATATAAAAAACGCACTTAGATGCGAGGTCGCAAGCCAGTCATCGCATCTATTGGAAATTTCGTGTGTGTATGAAAGGAACATAGATAGTTGTTTTGTCGACAGCCTTGTTGACAGTCAAGCTCAGTCGAAATTCTCAGTGACCCGAAGGAAGCGGTGTCGTGACACGTTAAAATAGTGCAAAGGTCGCGCACTTTGTTTATGCCACGCCAGAACAACACAGCCATTTAAGTCACTTTAGTTGACAAGTCGTCCCGTACAAGCCGATTACCATTTGGTGCGTAAAGTGTGAAGAGGATGTCCAACTCTGATCTCATTACAGCTCAAAAACGACATATGTAATACTCTCTGAAGGACTAAAGTGGAAAAATCTCTATTCCCTTTGAATGATGCGCGCACGAAGAACCCTTACCAGCGCGCCATAGAAGTCTTATTTTTTGTCAAACACGACTAACAATGTGACGTGAATCGATAATGCAGAAGGTTTCCAGGTTTCCACAAATTAAATTAGAACTCAGTTGATAGAGCGAGGCAGAGCCATATAGAGCGATGTTCTCCGTATACGCTTTTATTTCGCACACCATGGCGACCCAAAACATATTACAGTTTCCACTCCGTCGAACAATCCTATTTCAATTCGATATACGCATTCACTGTATGAGGCACTTGAATGGAACTTGAGGATCTAAGAGTGCCCCAATTTCGCTGAAGTACCCTGAAAATAAAGGAGTTACGAGAAAGAAAAATGCACACCAATTTACCGAAACCATACGTCTGTGCCTGTCCGTCTCCACCATGGTCTGCTTCATCTGAATTCTTTTTAGGATTCAAGAACGTGTTTGATTGATAACGGTTGTTCCGTGGGTGTTTTCACTACCAACACGCATTTAAATCCTACTTCCCAACTAAACAAATTATGTATTGAAATCAATCAATAGAGGGGGGGGAATCATCCCCCCACCAAATCATCCCCTACCAGACACTTAAGTCCCCATCAGCTAATAAGCAATAATGCATGTTCATACACCCCCGCCCACTGGTTTATCAGAAATCATTACACAACTTCTCTCCCCCCTCCCCGCATATCACTTTCACTCATTTAACAGGTGGCTTAACACTTTCGTCAGTCACCTTCAATCAAGACATTAACAGGCCTGTCACTGCATGCATAAGTTCCCAGACAGCTAACCTAAATCTTAATCCAATCCTGCCGCTCCATTAAGCCGATAATAATATCGATTCATATCCTTCATTTGGGGTCCTGTCACTTTCCCACGTTTTTTTTTTTTTTTCTTCGCTTCCTGTCGTCTCCGCAAACTGTTCGGTACACTCTTCATCGGTCTGGTAAACGGCACTAGCAATGAAAGTTAGCATTAATCTAATTCTAAAGGTGGGTGACTGGGCGCAGGGATATGATGAAATAGCGAAATAGAACGCTGAATCATTTCCCATCCATTGCCAGGCGATGACAGGCCGCAGACTTTTTTCCCGTCTCACATGTCAGGGGTGCTATCATCAGTTAGGGCAAACTTTACCATCGCACGGTGAGAGTTTTATTCTTTTCCGCTTCGCTTTAGGATGAAAAGCACACGCAGTTTTTTTCTTCTCAGGGATAGCTGTCTGGCATGGCAGTCCGAATGGGGAAAGGGTTTACATTAATTAAGTGCCAGGTGGAGGCTGGCGACCGGCGATGTGTTTAATTAGAAAACTCAAGATTGACCACCAACAGGTTGTTGGGTTCATAATATGATTTTCATTATTGAAATTTATTTGATTGGTCATTTCACCCCTAAATCGATCAGAAGGTGTTGTACATGCCGCATTTGCCGAGATAAGTGGCTCCCTTTATACTACTTGTGTTTGGTGATTAACAACTAGTGATTTCATTTAAATCTAGGATTAAAGAATAGGATTTTGACTTTCCGGTATAGTACTTCATTGTAAGTGTTGCCATTATTTGTGAATATTTTTTTTTTGTAAGTATTTTTTTAATGCCCCTACCCCCTGAACAGGTCGAGATAGACCCCACACCCCTTCCAACACCAATAAGAAAAAATGGTTGTTTCTCTTCAAAGAGCTGTTGTTGATTTCGGGCGCCGTTGTCGTACTCTCCCCCTCCCTAACGAACATTACATCACGAATGGCCCGATTGTTGGTTACACAATTTTAACCAAGGCGTTGGCAGCTAAGCATTTTAGAGAAAATATACTTGGTAAACTGGTTTCGATTCTTTCTCAATACCATCGTAAATGCTGTAAAAGTCAGATTTCAAACTACGGCGGGTTATTGAAGCCGACTGCCGATCAAAATTTAATGCAATTTTTATTTTCTTAAAACTTTTTTAAAAATTTTTTGATAATATAAATTCCTTTGCACATTGTAAATAACAGTACACGATTTTTTTCTTTGCTGAAAAATCTCATCCCACACAGTGAGCGCAACACATTTCCATGGCAGATCACTCTTGTTTGATGTTTCATCTAGAGACGATTCGTGTAACCCTACACTAACCCTAGGTGCATACCCCTGAAATAGAAGCGATGCTAGTGTAGATTGTACCAGTTGAACTTCTAGCTTTCGATCACCAGTCTCCACAACAGGAAAGCGATAAGACTGGCAAAGCCAACTGTACATCATATACTATGCTCACTCTAACTAGGAAGGAATGCCAAGTTTGCAAAAATGTTCAGCACAGCCGCGATCTTACTACCTGTCAAAACTGCTTGTGGTAGCAAACTCAAATAAACTTAGAAACAAATTAAAATATTATTTCATTGTACATCATCCTTATCATCATCCTCTGACCCCGCATGATCCGTACAAATTGTTTCTACTTACGGATGATGAGGGTGTCCCAAGACATTGAAGTTGTCTCGAATACTTTTGCCCAGGTGAAGCAGTCTTTATGTTTTTCTGTAGATTTCATTTTCTTCACGAAACAAATCTTGTCGCTTATAATTTTTGTAGGTTTTATAATTTGTTTGACCAGTTTTTTTTCTTGTTTTCCTGTTTTTTATCGTTCTCATGGCAGCACTGATTTTCGAACTCACATTGTGAAGTTCATCTACCGTAATATGACGAAGGCGTTAGTTCCCCTTAATTCCACTCTATGCATTCGATGTAATCAATTACTTGTTACTTCGCTTGCAGTGTCGTCGACGTTGTACACTTTATGTATGAACTCATGGTAAGTAGTGTGTCTTACTTATAATAAGAATGATTTCAGGTTCTCTTGAATTCTCAGCAGAACATCATGAAAAACAGCAAGGAATAAAATGCAGATTGTGATTAAAATGCCTGTTTTGATTGACTTGCATTGATCTATATTCGAAAATCTTGGAATATTGAACTTCTGGCTACATTCTCTTGTCTAGCCGGCTTCCCGACACAGAATGTCTCATTCGTCCCCGTCATTGTTCAAAGAGCACTCATCATCTTTCAACATCGAGTAGACAGAAGGAATGACGTGAAGGATTTGTTGATATGTCAAACAGCTTGTGTATACACCAAAAATTGGTTAAGAGGATGAAATGGACTTCATCTGAAAGAAGTTTTCGAAATAGTACCACATTCGTCAAATCGAATAAATCAGAAAAAGTTTTTCTCATACAAATCCCTGTTTGAAAGAAATTTCTTGTATCAGCAGACGAAGATAATGGGAATGTTTTTGTTAATGAATGTTAATGGTTTGAACAGAATAGAATAGTGACTCAGTTGTTTGTCACCCATTACCGTTATACGAGTAAGTCTGTGACAAAATCCATCATCTCCATTCCTCATTGCAGAAAGCGATGAATTACTTCATATGAGTGGCACGAACATATGCACGCATGTTCAGTGTCGGCTCTATGCGAACACAATTAGCACATGCCACAGTTGTGGTGTGCAGAAGTGAGGGTTTAGGAAATTAACCAATTTCCCTAGATGCGTGTGTAGGTACATCAACTAATACGGTGACCTTTTAGGTATGTAATAATTCAATTCAATTCTTATTTTGTGCTGTTAACAATATCACGCACAAAACGAGTCGTTGCTGTTTAATATAGTCCAAGCCAACCCCGTACTCTCGAGCGACGTGAGCTTGCTTTCTACATTTCAGATATAAATTATGCAAGAGATGTAACCACGAATTTGAGGACCGCTTTGGCAATTTTATTGACAGTCGCTAATTCGCTGGTTTTGTCCACCATCTCAATATTAGTTCACTTCTGCCAACATGAGCAAATGATGGACAGCATTCGAGCATTTTGATCAGAATACGCTGCTATGCATATGAAGCTATAATGTGGGTAATGGTAATGATGCTGAGTTATAGGGCCCATACACGACACAGACACGTCCATCAGAGGATGCGAGGCCGTTACGTTCATAATCTATAATAACGAATTTCTTATTGTCCCGAATTGTGTGATATGGATGTGACATCAACTGATTTGCGCTACGTGCCAAAACGGAAAGGATGCCACAGTTGGCATTCTGCACAAGCGATTTAAGGGTATGGCCATTGTAGGATTTGACTTTTTTTTCTTTTGGGTTTCCCTAAGTCACCGGTCTAAGCTAGAATCGACCATTGCCCTCAAAGTCAAAATGACCTTAAATTTGCACAGCACCATCTCGTTGGTCTGTTACTGAGTTCCATTAAAATGTGTCTGATTACACTGGTCCTCCCTTGTAAGTACAAGTGCATTTATCCCACATCAAGTCAATAAGGATAATGCGTTCCGTGGAGAGATGATCCGCTGATAAGTGCATGCAGCCAGTGAGAAGGAATATGCAACCGAAGATATCTATTGGCGACAGCTCTTATGGAATGAAGAAGGAGTGCACCAAAGTTGTTGACATGGGAAAATAAAAATCCCCAACTAGGTTACTCTCATTCCATTCAAATTGATTGCCAGATGAATGACGTGATTGAACACCTCTCAATCCAGAAAATAGAGCTTCACCGGAACGTGTGAAGTTAACACACCGGAAGAGTGACTAGTGAATTATAAATAAGACAGATACATGAGAAGAAAAAGAAACAATTTATTCATTCTGTTGTCTGAGTTTACTTTACTGCTAACGCAAACTTAAAGACGATTTGCTTTCTGATTTGAAAGTTTCTTTTTGTTCATCCCTCTATTTTTCCTCCTTTCTCTTCCATCCCATTCCATTTCTTTGTAGCGGAGAAAGTTATCCTGTTGGCAGTGGTGCCAGGAAGTGCAAGAATTAAAGTTCAAACTTCGCAACACACAAAAATTAAAAGCTTTGTTCAAGAAGCTCCTCCCCTGGACGAGGGGGGCTGACTTTAATCCAGCAGAGGAAGTGAGAATTACAAATGACTTCGGGCGGAGAGGGATATGCACGCTGAACAGATGTCGGAAACACAGCTTGCTGAAACGTGTGTGTTTATGAGTGCAATTTAAAGTATTTTAGTTGGCATTCCGTTTATTCGGTCTATAAACAACAATGCGGCCTTGAATTTACCTGAATTTTAATCCTCTAGGGAAAAAGAAAATAAATGCATAATTCACAGTCGCAAACTTTTTTTTACATTTCGGAATCGTATCGGATCACGTTTCAGTCACACTTTGATTTAAATGAAAAGCATTAAAGCTTCGATAACTGCCACAATTTCGCATTTGTTTCACTAAGCACGCTCTCCTTTCACAGGCTCGTTCTTCAATTCCCCTGATCTTTCTGTGAATTGCCTGCGGCACTGAGGACCTCAAGATTCGTAAATTATTCCAATCCCTACACTCGCACATTTCTTATTAAAAGTTTGGCACCGCAGCCCCCGCCACTCTCGCTCGCATGCCATATTCAAACTTTCACTTAGTACATGAGAACATTTTTCACGCGGAACTACATGATATGATAAATGAGATAAACTTTCTGCTGACACGTCCCATTACTTGGATACTTCCCAGACCGCAAACCACAACGAAATTCTCCCTAGAGTTCACCCACGGCCCACCCGAGTACACATACAGGCATAATCAATCCATGTATGTTCACCATTTGTCATCCTTACGTGCTCACTTCTCATCAGAGGATGTTGAAAAAGAAAATATAATGTGTGTGTACAAGATTGGTTGGTTGGATGGATGTACTCACCTTGAAACTCCTTGCGCGCCGCACTCACGGATGTCACAATATTCGCCACATGACCGAGCACCGTGGCGAACAGCATCAAACCGAAGAGAAGCTGCAATATCACAAATACATATTCACCCTTCGATCGGGGTTTCGGCAGATCTCCGATCGTCGTTAAAGCTAACGTACACCAATAATAACTCTGTAAATACTGTTTAACTACATCGGCCGATTCCGAGTCATGGTACACCCAGTTGCGCGACCCGAAACCATTGTTCTTATGTATAATATGATATAAGCATCCGTTCCAATGGAATATCACAAGTAGATAATGTATGAGCGCCGTCGATCGGAACAAATTCGGGTAGTTCGTGTGGCGTTCTGTTCGATCCATGAACGCCCAAAACCGATAGATCTTCACCAGTCGAAACGAGCGCAGTATCGAATTAAAACCGATCGATAAGTATAAAAAATCTAATGGCAGTAGACACAGGCAATCAATGTAGAATGTCGTTGAGTTCATGTAGTGTTGGCGTAATTTGGAGGAGTCCGTTTGTAGGACACCGTCCTCCAGGTAGCCGGTTCGAAAATGGAAAAGTATATCTACAAGATACAGAAAATCCGAGAGGTAGTCTAGGCAAAACCATACGACAATGGTCTTGCCGTTGATCTCTTGGAAGGCGAACCGGTAGATTATCACCCAGAAATTGTACAAAAATGCTAAACTAACAACCATTGACCAGTAGTAGCAGAGACGGCCCGCCGGATCGAATACGAATGTGAATTTGGCAGCCGAGCCTGCAGTTACCGCTGAGCTTGTACTGTTGCGAAATCGTAGATTTGAGTTGCCACTATTTGGATTGCAACCTCCACTAGTAACGCCGCCGCCAATAGCGCCAACGCCACTGCCACCGCCACCCGTTGTTGGACAACCGGAACGTCGGTTTAGTCTGAAAATAGATAAAATATAATATGCTTAATTTTTATTTAACTCTATTTAACTTTCTTGCAATCGTTAATAAATAATAAAAAAAAATGGTTGTATCCTAATGCTAGCTAATAGTGTCATCCACGTTTCTGGAGCCTATACAGCTGTTATAGATTGGCTTTGATCTCACGTAGATTTGAAGCCACGTAGTTACACATTAGCCTGTTTTGGAGCAATTGAATTTCCCCCCCCATTGTCAGTTTTGACTGTAGATTCTTACTTGAAATACAGTGCTCCAAAAAAGTTTGCGTACAGGCGAAAATCAAAACTCGTTCATTAAACAGTGTTAATGCAACGGAAGTTAGTTTCATCGCATTGATTGTTTATTGGGACATTGTTGAGGAACAATAGATCGCTTTAGGTATGACGGACTGGTCGAATCAAAGCCAAGATAGGCCGACCGTCGAAGCACACTCCAAGAGATAATCGTGTTATCAGGCGAATGGTGGTCAAAGACCATTTATAATGGCTAATGAGATGAGCGCTCAACATTAACAGTTTTTTTAATACCTGATGCATCGAGATGAAAACCAGCACAAGAGTTCTAAAGGGGTCCACGGTTCATGGACATCCAGGAAACAACAACAAGTTCAATCGACAGAAACAGGCCGCATTCTCAAAGGTGCATTTTAATTAGTCGCCAGACTTCTGGTCTAATGTCATCTTCTCCGACTCCGAATAAAAAAAAGCAGTTTTGAGCCTGACGACCGTTTGAGGGTTATGTAGGCCACAAAACGAGACCATAACACAAAGAATTTTATCGAAACAGTGAAGTATGGTGGTGGAAGTGTTATGGTGTGGGTCTTTATGGCATCATCAGGGGTCGGAAAATAGAAGGAATGATGAAGTAGTTCATGCAAGTGCTGAAATGTTAGGAATTACCATCGACTGTTATTTCCAGCGATATAATTGCCCCAATTTTATAAGCAATATGGAGACGTTAATGTAAGCTTTATTAGTTGAGTGGACTAATATAAGCATTTCATACAAAATGCAAAATCGGTTAAAGAGGATGAGGGGATATCCGACTAAACACTAACACAAAAGGGAATAAGATGAAGTGGCAATGTATCGACTTAAGTTAATGTTAATTGCATTTATTTTCAGCTGTACGCTGAATTGATTGAATTTTTCAACTTCTTTTGGTTTTTCTAATAATTTTTTAAATAGTTAATAATACTTAAAATTTTTTGAAGCCTATGGGACTTATTTTATTGGTATTTATTGAACCTTTCAAAAATATCTTTAACTTATTTATTATTTTATATTTTTAACTATATTCTGTGAATGACAGATCTTTTTTTCCAAGTTTTTCATTGTAGGCAGACTGTAAGTGGAGCACTGTAAGTTCAAAATAATATTTAGCACATCAGTTAAGTTCATTACCATTGCCGCCGTTTGTAGTTCAAATTAAACATTGGTAATAAATGATTTTCTAAACAAAAAAGGCCATCCAAATACTTGCAGCAACTATAAAGGCTTATCCCTGCTGAACGTAGCCTAAGAGAACCTGTCCAGCGTACTGTGTGAAAGCCTTAAGATGTTCTCTCATCTAATCCTCCCAGATAAGTCCTGGATGAGGCTAACGAAATGTGAGTCGTCGTAGCGTAGTAAATTAGTGCTTCCACTTCTTCGCAGAGAGTTCCAGGTGCGATCCCTGAATTTGTCACTGAACTTAACATTGACGGCTCGACCTCATTCGAGTCACTAAGAAAGCACAAAGAGCACTCCTGCCTAGCAAAAGCTTCACAACTTCGCCGTTCGGAGTCGGCATTAAGCTGCAGTTCCCATTCAGTCTTGATATGTTGCTGAAACTAGGCCCTGGTTCATATTATTATAAAACCTTCGAAAAAATCTTTTGCGGTCCTAAGAGGAACGTGGAGGAGAAGAAGATAAAACCACGACCTCTTCAAGTTATACCAAAATGTCGGTATCCAAAAATTCGTCGACGACACTGGCCTGTCGCAGGGACACCATTGCTTCAGCGGATCTTCGAATCCGAGGCAGCTGTTAAAGACGGAATGTCCGGTCTAAAAACGCGGAACTAATACAGCTTGGTTTTTATGAGAGAGAGTGAGGCCCGTCAACAATGGAGGGCAGCTATTTTTCAGACTCCGACCATCTTGGGGCGTATGAAGTAAAGTTGCAACACTGCTTCATACAACGAGCTCTATGAACACCAAATATAAGTTGACACACAAAAGCGGAAAAGTCGCAGAAGTAGAGACTTTGCTTGTTGAAGCTCTGACTGTCGCTCCACATGAAAATAAGAAAATGGATGTGGGAACAGGTGATGGTGTTGAACCCTATTCCTGCCACACGGAAATAAGAAACGCTGTGAAAGTATGAAAGCCTTGCAGACTGTACCTAAAGTTTGTGGATTTATTAGGAGTCACTACCAACATGTTGGAATTCTCTACATGGTGCGTCTATGCATGTTTATACACATATGAGAATGTTGATAGGCTGCTAGTAGAGAGCATATCACTTATGGTGTCATATTTAACTCATGCTCTTTGCTAGATGCGTCCGTTGCTCCAGCTTGTGTACAATGTGTTGTATGCCCAATGTGTATACAAGAAAACTATGCAGGCATCGTGCAACAATGTGTATGAGTGTTTGTTCAGCTAAACCCAAAAATCATTACCAGGCCATATTAGCCGCAAGTTTTTCGAAAACACAAGGTTCACGAGGTTACTTTAACTTTTCCATTATATCTTTTTGTCATGCTTCATAAACATGTTTCTGTTACTTAAGACTGAAAGTAAATTGATTTTAATGATTACTGACAAGCCGACTTTGTCTAACATGTATAATTATGTAGTTAAGTTGCCCGAAGTCGACGCAAGTGGCCTGGGAACGTGGTGAAACAACTGTTGATGGACTCAGTGCGGTGATTGTCCGTCTTTTCATGAAGGGAGGCAAATGAGATGCCTCGCACTACATGGGGCATATCTCTTTAAGTCTCCCCGGCTAGTCTACGCCAATGTCTTGGAAGCGCGTTATAGAACTGTGGTCGAGCCCAGGATGGGGGATGAACAGTGCGGATCGAAGAATGATACTTGAGAAACCTTGGGAGTGTGTTAAAACCATCTACAGTTATTTTGTAGATTTGGAGAAAGCATATGACCGAGTCCTTCGAGGTCAACTCTGGAGTGTTCTTCTCTCTTCTGAGGGCCATTCAGTCTCCATACACAATCTGTAGCAGCTGTGTTCGGGTTAAATGTGCTAATTCAACATCATTCACCGTGGGCGTTGTACTGCGCCAAGAGTGCGTCTTGTCACCTCTCCATTTCATTGTATATAAGGACTGGATGTTACAGTGCAGCCGGGGCGAGATGTATTTCACATTGGGAGAGTTGAGGGTAAGAAGGCAGATGACTTAGCTATCCTTACATCTTCCCAGAGATAAGTCCAGAGCTCACTTTACAGGTTTGTCACCGTATGTGCTGAGGCTGGAATGAAGGTTAGTATGGACAAATCGGAGGCTATGGTAATTTCCAGAACTCCTGTTCAATGCCGCTCCACATGAAAATAAGAAAATGGATGTGGGAACAGGTGATGGTGTTGAACCCTATTCCTGCCACACGGAAATAAGAAACGCTGTGAAAGTATGAAAGCCTTGCAGACTGTACCTAAAGTTTGTGGATTTATTAGGAGTCACTACCAACATGTTGGAATTCTCTACATGGTGCGTCTATGCATGTTTATACACATATGAGAATGTTGATAGGCTGCTAGTAGAGAGCATATCACTTATGGTGTCATATTTAACTCATGCTCTTTGCTAGATGCGTCCGTTGCTCCAGCTTGTGTACAATGTGTTGTATGCCCAATGTGTATACAAGAAAACTATGCAGGCATCGTGCAACAATGTGTATGAGTGTTTGTTCAGCTAAACCCAAAAATCATTACCAGGCCATATTAGCCGCAAGTTTTTCGAAAACACAAGGTTCACGAGGTTACTTTAACTTTTCCATTATATCTTTTTGTCATGCTTCATAAACATGTTTCTGTTACTTAAGACTGAAAGTAAATTGATTTTAATGATTACTGACAAGCCGACTTTGTCTAACATGTATAATTATGTAGTTAAGTTGCCCGAAGTCGACGCAAGTGGCCTGGGAACGTGGTGAAACAACTGTTGATGGACTCAGTGCGGTGATTGTCCGTCTTTTCATGAAGGGAGGCAAATGAGATGCCTCGCACTACATGGGGCATATCTCTTTAAGTCTCCCCGGCTAGTCTACGCCAATGTCTTGGAAGCGCGTTATAGAACTGTGGTCGAGCCCAGGATGGGGGATGAACAGTGCGGATCGAAGAATGATACTTGAGAAACCTTGGGAGTGTGTTAAAACCATCTACAGTTATTTTGTAGATTTGGAGAAAGCATATGACCGAGTCCTTCGAGGTCAACTCTGGAGTGTTCTTCTCTCTTCTGAGGGCCATTCAGTCTCCATACACAATCTGTAGCAGCTGTGTTCGGGTTAAATGTGCTAATTCAACATCATTCACCGTGGGCGTTGTACTGCGCCAAGAGTGCGTCTTGTCACCTCTCCATTTCATTGTATATAAGGACTGGATGTTACAGTGCAGCCGGGGCGAGATGTATTTCACATTGGGAGAGTTGAGGGTAAGAAGGCAGATGACTTAGCTATCCTTACATCTTCCCAGAGATAAGTCCAGAGCTCACTTTACAGGTTTGTCACCGTATGTGCTGAGGCTGGAATGAAGGTTAGTATGGACAAATCGGAGGCTATGGTAATTTCCAGAACTCCTGTTCAATGCCGCTCCACATGAAAATAAGAAAATGGATGTGGGAACAGGTGATGGTGTTGAACCCTATTCCTGCCACACGGAAATAAGAAACGCTGTGAAAGTATGAAAGCCTTGCAGACTGTACCTAAAGTTTGTGGATTTATTAGGAGTCACTACCAACATGTTGGAATTCTCCACATGGTGCGTCTATGCATGTTTATACACATATGAGAATGTTGATAGGCTGCTAGTAGAGAGCATATCACTTATGGTGTCATATTTAACTCATGCTCTCTGCTAGATGCGTCTGTTGCTCCAGCTTGCGTACAATGTGTTGTATGCACAATGTGTATACAAGAAAACTATGCAGGCATCGTGCAACAATGTGTATGAGTGTTTGTGCAGCTAAACCCAAAAATCATTACCAGGCCATATTAGCCGCAAGTTTTTCGAAAACACAAGGTTCACGAGGTTACTTTAACTTTTCCATTATATCTTTTTGTCATGCTTCATAAACATGTTTCTGTTACTTAAGACTGAAAGTAAATTGATTTTAATGATTACTGACAAGCCGACTTTGTCTAACATGTATAATTATGTAGTTAAGTTGCCCGAAGTCGACGCAAGTGGCCTGGGAACGTGGTGAAACAACTGTTGATGGACTCAGTGCGGTGATTGTCCGTCTTTTCATGAAGGGAGGCAAATGAGATGCCTCGCACTACATGGGGCATATCTCTTTAAGTCTCCCCGGCTAGTCTACGCCAATGTCTTGGAAGCGCGTTATAGAACTGTGGTCGAGCCCAGGATGGGGGATGAACAGTGCGGATCGAAGAATGATACTTGAGAAACCTTGGGAGTGTGTTAAAACCATCTACAGTTATTTTGTAGATTTGGAGAAAGCATATGACCGAGTCCTTCGAGGTCAACTCTGGAGTGTTCTTCTCTCTTCTGAGGGCCATTCAGTCTCCATACACAATCTGTAGCAGCTGTGTTCGGGTTAAATGTGCTAATTCAACATCATTCACCGTGGGCGTTGTACTGCGCCAAGAGTGCGTCTTGTCACCTCTCCATTTCATTGTATATAAGGACTGGATGTTACAGTGCAGCCGGGGCGAGATGTATTTCACATTGGGAGAGTTGAGGGTAAGAAGGCAGATGACTTAGCTATCCTTACATCTTCCCAGAGATAAGTCCAGAGCTCACTTTACAGGTTTGTCACCGTATGTGCTGAGGCTGGAATGAAGGTTAGTATGGACAAATCGGAGGCTATGGTAATTTCCAGAACTCCTGTTCAATGCCCACTACATGTTCCACTACATGTTAGTGGAATCCAATTGAAGCAGGTGGAGAAGTTTAAGTCGGTGATGTAAGGAGTAATGCCGAACTTTCCTGTAGGATTGGCCAGATTTTAAACAGCTTGGTAGATCTGTAATCGGAAAGGCCAAGCTTGGTGTCAAAGCAAAATTAGCGGTTTTAAATGCAGTATTTATCCGAGCTCTCACCTATGATCGATTGAGCAGCTGCTTCTTCGTGACACTAATATCCTCATCATCACGACTTCCGAGGCAGGCTTGGAATACGATTCTACCAGGAAGGCGACCGCGTGCAGATAAAATAAATTAATTATCCATGTCACGCCCTGGCAGTTTACGTAAGTCAAATGACATTGCTGTAATAGGGTTAAAATGTCTGGATCTTGAGGCATTTTTCAGACATTCCTCCTCAGTGAATGGCTCTAACTTCCTAATAAATATATAAATAAAGCCATAGGGAATTAAGGCGAATTTGGAATCGCTCACTTCTCAAAGAAACAACAGATTCGGGTGGCGCCTGTCACACAGACGGACAGGTGAATGTTCCGCAAAGAGTAGACGCCAAACTTTTTCCTCTGTGCGTATCAATTTTAAGAGTTCTAAAGATGACATTTCAAAAGCAAGCCCCTGAATTAATTGTTTTCTTTATTGGATTGTTTCCAGAATTTCTGCCACCCTCCTAATGAAGTCGTCCTTTAGTTAATCTTTTCGTGAAAAAAGAGGCAAATTGC
The DNA here is from genome assembly GCA_905231855.2 of Eristalis tenax. Lineage (NCBI taxonomy): Eukaryota > Metazoa > Arthropoda > Insecta > Diptera > Syrphidae > Eristalis > Eristalis tenax. The sequence continues at coordinate 1,362,549 of HG993127.1, forward strand.
AAGATAGAAATATATTAAACCCGATCCTGTCCAACTGTCTAACTGCCTCCAGACTGACAAAGCACATTAAAGGATCCAGCAGCACATCAAAAGAATTACCAAATCATAATCTCCTCTCCTCCAGCCTTGACAAAAAAATCCATCCATCTTATTTATGTGTATTGTATATCAAAAGGATCCACATTCCTCGTCCTCTCCTCTGCTTAATTCTTGTTCGTTTTAATCACAACCAAAAGGAAATGCATGAAAATGACTTTGATGAAGCACAATTAATTCAGAACGGACCTCTGATGGATGTCCTTTGAAGAGGACGCAAATGTTCCAGCAAAAAAAAATTTAATTTTCCTTTGGAAGGAGCGACCGGAAGATGCGGAAAAGTAGAAGGATAAGGAAAAAGACGCGCGGGGAACGTACAATTGTAATGAAATGAAAATTATTTTAAATGAAATCAAAATGCAACAGCTGCAGATTATGGTCTGGGGGACAGCAGGGACTTGTCATATTTTGCGCAAAGACTGCGACTGTTTGAACGGTGAATTATATTTTAATTACACACTTCAAAGCTGAATTATTTCAACGTGCCAAATGAAGACATGCTCGCATTGTACTTCCACAAGTTTTCGTTGCAGTTGGAGTAGTGAAGTGTGAGTAGCCGCCGCTAGGCTTGCGCTTGTGTTGTGTGAAGTGAGCGAGCCCTCGTGACGCATTTGTCGTGTTGTCGTGACTACAACGACCCAACAGTAAGGGGTAAGAGCAATTTTAGGGAGCATTCTCTAATGAGTGCTGTGCTGGGAGGATGGATTCTCTGAGTCACATCTGTCAGAATACGCTTTGGGATATTCCTCTGAAAGGCTTTGACGACGAGAAAGAGAAAAGTGTATCAGCCCTCAGGGACCTGAGACCCTATTCCGCTTTCTGTGGGTGATGTAATCAATTAATAGGACGAAGGGGTGTTTGTGCCAGCTCCAACTGCAGAACGCCCCCTCATCCCCTGAAAGAGAACAAAGAGCGCAAAAAGAAGGGATGACTTACCTATCAGTTCCATTGCAGTAGTTCCCACTGTTTATTTGATTGCTGGATGGCAGAGTCCCACCGCCCAGTGTATTATCTTGCGAACCTCTCATTCCGGACCGATTCCATGAGCCGAGCAATGGCTGTTCGCCGGCTTTCAGACGGCCGCGCGATTTCCGGCGTTGTGGCTTTCGTGTCAAATCCATTTCGGAGGCAGTGGTGGCTACATGCGGATTTGAGGCACGTGTCACGCATGGTGTTGTCAGGCTGTCGTGTGATGAGAAGAAACCTTGCTGTGAAACGCTTTGACCGAATGGTGGTCGCGACATACCAAACTTCGATCCAAGATCTACAGGCAGTGAGAAAGAAGAGAAAAGAAAAAACCAAAAATCTGTTAGCATTATCCGCGTCAATGTGAGTCCTGGTGATCAGTTTAATTAGCAAGATATACCCACAATTTCCCCTCCTTAACACCCACGCATACACCCTCTTGTGCTTACCATTGAAACTCTGACGATCTATGGAGAAGCGTCTCAAACTGCCTAGATCAATATACTGTTCATCACCAGTGACGGATGGCGTAATTGACAATTCTGTCGTATGAATGCCGCTGCCCGTCGCTGTGCCCGCGTAGCTCTCTATGAATGGCTGGAATGAACGCGAACTCTGTTCCCGAAACAATGGCCGGGGGGAAGGCACTAAGTGCCTGTGGGCTGTGATTGTCCCATTTAACGAGAGGCGCGGCTGCAACAGTTCAGGATAACTGCTACGAGGCTTTTTCCCCTGACCCAACATCGGCGGTGCGGGACTCTTCTGGGACGATAAGTAGCGGCTTGTGCTACTACCACCACCGCTGCCACCAGCGCATCCGCCGCTAGCCGATAGCGATGTCGACACTGTTGGCACAGCGCTACCGCTCACCCTATGGGGCGACAGAGTGAAGTTAGATGCACTCAACTGCTGTCGTATGTTTGGCATTTGAATAAGGTTGCTGTGTGAAGTTGAAAAATCAGCCAATTGTTGATCGAAGTCACTGCCACCTGATTGGAAAGAGAAAAAAATTCGTGTAACGTAGAGCTGGCCGTCTGGTTTTGGACAAACAAAGCGTGCAATTCGTGCATTGTATTCATATCGATATGCATTTTTTGGTATTGTTTTGATTTTTTTTTATTTGGGATATTGTGATGGTGGATTGTTGGATTGCTATGAGGTCTACAAATCGATTCGCGCTAATGGATACGAATATACCCGCAAGTGTCTACCATCTAATTCATTGGGCTGGGTGAGAGGAATTTTAAGGCAATTCCCACAAAGTTACACAACACACAGGCGGCAAGCAGGCGCACATGCAGCACTATCATCTGAAAAGGGTGTTCGATGGTGATTGTGGTGTTGTTTGATTTCGGATGGAAGTGTAAACTTGGGAACACAAAATAAATACCCATGAGAAAATAATGGGAAAATCCCGCACTACAGTTGATCATGCAGCAGCGCACCTAAGTGCTGCATGCTAGGCAGGGGTGGAGGATGATTGGTGACAATTGGTTGCAATACATCAAACCATTAAAAATCCACAAAAGCATGCGGTAACGCCACTCCGCAGCATATACGTTCTGCTCGGGATTTCGATGCGGCAGACATGGGTTCTGCTCCCTGCAGCACTGAGCTCAATATGCGGCAGCGTAATGCGGTTGTAAATAAGCTCTATCTGTGCTTTACACATTGTAAGTTTTTAGCGGGGGTTAATTTGTATGTTTGGAATATGGTAATTGATTTTGTCGGAGCCGGGATGATGCAGGCACTATTTACACGAATGAAGCTACTGGCTGGGATAACATTCGAAATGGAGGATGTATAACTCAAGCTAGGCGTGGGATGCGTAGACACACGAGCTACACATCCTCTGGATGGACTGAAAAGCGGGGTTGTTAAAATGGACGTAAATCAACAGGTTCTCTACTCTCGTTATAAATTAGTTCGAGGAACTTCGGATGATGATGGTATGAGACGTTTTCAAAATGATCACAAAAACCGTGGCTAATGATTGGATGGCGTTTGACAAAGGGTGTCATGCAAATAGAATAAAGACCTCAAAAGTTCTGACAAAATGTACTCTATTTCTGTGAGACTCCTGCGTTTAGACTAATTTAGAGCAACCAAGAAACTTAAATTCAGTCAACCTTTGAGTTCTTGATGAGGAAACTGTGCGAAAGTAAATACTTTAGTGAGCTGCACTTTATAATTCCAACAAACACAAAAACACTTCGAGCAGATTACACACTTCGTCTCGTGTCAGAATTATTCAAATGAGAAATCTAGATAAGATACGCTCTTCATTGAGATAAATTGGCAAGAAACCCACCACACCACAACCCCACACAGAGACGTGCAACAAAATATTCATCTCAGCAACAGCATCTGTGAAAATTGCTCATCTCCTGAAAATATGCAACAAATTAGGATGCATCATAAAATATAATTATTCACTACGGAGCACCAGGCATGTGGCGGTGAAATGCTTGAACATCCTGCGCGAGCTCTTTCTTCATTTCCGAAACGAATTTTAAGTACTTTATGTTCTGAATAATTTAATTTCAAAGAAACTAACAGAAATCGGAACACCTCAACTCATACACACCCACTGTCCGGGCACTGCAAGCTCATCCGGCTTCACACTAGGTTCCGGGCTGCTCAACGGGCGCGTTGTGTCTTCCCGAGAACCTGTTTCTCAAACTGAATCCCACCATTACAGTCGCAATGTAGCCGTTGCCGAGATACCTTGTTGCTCGTAATACGCGCGCGGCCTTGCAACAACGAGATGTGAGAAAATCAGAAAAATCACCCAAATGGGGATCGTAAACAATCGCATTTACTAATTTAGATCCGCTGGGACCACGGAGAACAGAGGGGCTATGGGATGGAGGACGGCTGAAATGTATTGTTCACACAGCATGGAGGACCTTACTAGCAGCAACTAACAGCTACACACCTGAAATTACGTCAGCTCATAACAAATTGAATTGTTCACCTGGCTTTCTCACATTGCTGTGTGTCTGCTTCTCCCCTGGTGGGGGAGGTGCGCTAATTTGCGACTTCATGTGTAGAACATATTAGGCAGACGTTTTTTGTTTGAAACAGCGATGCAATCTGAACGAAAAATACATCAGATGATACCGAATTCAGACTGGGAACAGACATAGAGACATATAGAGACGAGAGTGACAATCAGGAACAGGAACTGCCTTAAAGATAGCATTGTCCCACAAGTAGATTGAGTTCCAAAAGTATTTCTGATTATATCGCCATTATGCTCTATCCAGGGTTCCACGTGGGTTACTACCACACCCAGTCCTAAGTGAAATTTGAGTACCGTACCGCCGCACCGCCCTCTCGTATGAATGAAGACGGAAAGACGAGTCAAAAGTGAGCGGGAAATGTTCCATCGAGCAAAGTGATTGTATCGTTGCCGTTGAAGAAAACAATTGCCCACTTGAAGGGTAGGTTTCACACTTGGACCGTGTGCGAGCTGGGAGTGTGCATGCATGTATGCGAGGCACTCCTTGTGCTTAATGAAGTGGCCCTTCAGTGCCTCTTCCAGCCGCAGGTAAACATTAACCTTTAGCTTGGCCTTTCTCTTAATTAAATCCGGTAAAGTGCAGTTATGTGTATCCATATCCCCTCAGCCCTTCTCACAAACACATACGAAACACATACATCGTATATGCATGCATACATAGACCGAATCACCTTAAGTCAGAGCTTTCTTTTCTTTCCTTTTTCTCTCTTTTCTTTCTGATTTATGGCCTGAATGCAGAAGGAAGCAGCTAGGACAAGAATAGGAATTCATAACACTGCACACTGTTGGGCCGAAAAGGGGCAGTCAAATGGGGAATAGTCAAATGGGACGAGCAGACAGAGTGAAGGAAGAAGTAAAGTGAAAGAGCATGACTGGCGGTTCGTATGTAGCTCGATTTAGGTATGACATTCGGAAGGATGTTTTCCATGAATGTCAAATGACTTCCTCCATGTGCTTGTGCTGCTTCTCTTGACTTTAAGCTTTAGTCATATGAAACTGAGAATTAAAGCATGGGCGCATTTTATTGTTCTCTGAAATTTTCCAAGCTTGCTTCTGTACGATTTTTTTATTTGTAAAATGCTTTGGGAAATTGCTTTATCATTAGGGTTCTGCGCTGTGGTTGCCTCTGTAGAGTGCGGGACTCGGTGATGTTCGGTTTTTGTATAAAGTGATCTGAGTGAGTAGGAGAAATCAAAAAAAAAATTGGCAAAAATCACAACAGACATAACACTCACTACTTTGCTGGTGCTGATGACTGCGGGACATATAGGAGAATACCATACAGTAGCCATTGCTGTGTGTGAGCATTATACTCCTCGTTCAGACTGAATTAGTTTCAAGTATCGTTGAGCCAGCTCGCTAGATGATTCAATAGTCGCCAAGGCTTTGACAGAAAGAAACTACGTCTAGACGGTTCCTGTTGCTTCTCAAAACCACATAAACTGCCCTTTTAAGGAGCCAGTCCATCAAGGGTCAGCGACAATTACGAACTGACTTCACTGTGAACTGAAGCAGCAGAAAGCATTCTCCAACACACTTCCTTCCAGAGGAAATTAAAGTAACTGAAACCAATGAAAACTTCTTCAGTACCCACAATGAACATAAACTTGACAATATCCCGAGAAATGACATCATAATATCTAGATCCCAGTAGCAACTTGGACTCTCGCGAATATTGCTCCCTCAACTATGTCGCTACTTAAGGAGAAAACTCTCGATTTCTTCTCGCCCGGGCAGTGCACTTTAATACGTACTAAACGCTGACAATAGTCAAACCAGGGGACTCCCCAATTCATCGTAATTCCTAATCCTGTTCAAGTTTCTTCTCGGCAGAAGGAAAAGGGAGAAAGAAGTTAAAATCAAGTGGAAAACTTTTAACCTCTTTAATGGATGTTAGCGGTAATAGCTATAGCTGCAGCTGATGGACCCCATCACACTTTCCCTTTGTTCTACGACAATAGCGGGGTGGAGCCTGTGATGTCCTTTGACGATGAGATTATTTCTCGGTTGCTACTCCTTGACTCACATGGGGTCAGTCATTTTTATCTCTTCATCTCTCTTGGGAGGCAAATAAACAACAACATTCCACTTAACCATAAACAAAGTGGGGGCAAACAAAATGTGCGAGGAGGGAGGTTGGGGCATAAAAAAACTCTTCCCAACAATAAGACACTCTCGCCAGCTCAGTGTGAGTACCCTTTTCGTACTTGCAAGTGTGTGTCCATGCGGGAAAGTGAATAAAGCTTTGAGCATGCATAGTGTGTCCTGCCAGTTCTGCTGACACTTTTACTGTCAATTTAAGTGTTTTCTCCTTCAGAGGACAAATGAAAAATAGAGAGGGATAGAGCGATTGAAAAGTTGAGAATGCGGCACTGGTTTCATATGTCCACCCGCCGCATGTGCAGAGCAATCCTGTTCAACTGCTCGAAGTTAACACGATCTGACAACCTATTGGAATTGCAAACAGTTCTGACCACAGTCTTTTATCCCTTTCTGCTTATAGTGGCACTGACGACACAAACTGTTGTGTCAGTTTGCCCAGCCAAGTGTACAAGCTGTGTGGCAAATGTCATCAGAAGTTATGGCAAGTCAAACGAATGGTTCAGATAATCAACTTTGTAATGAATTAAACGGGATAAAGGAGTTAATTGGGTTAAAGGAATGCCGTCCTTGATGATCCTCTTAACCGAAAAGTCGGTGCTGCTTGACCGTAATTAAATAAATAAGGTTTCATGTAACAAAATTTGAGTTTGAGTCGGTTAACCTGTAGATGTAGATGAGTGAATTGTTGTAAGCAAAGGAAATGTTAAGTATACGCCACAGAGCAAAATTGAAATGAAAGATGACCAGGATTTATTTTGTGGTTTCTTGGATTTCCGGCACGACCTTTTAGCCCAGTCTTGATAATTACATCTTTCGTGAATAGTGGACATCATTCCATTTCAAATAAAATATTTACATAAGATGGGATATCCAAGACGCGTGCCTCAAGCCGAATATATGCTCGCTTTTATTGCCAACACTTGGTTGTGGAATCAAATATCCAGCGAAACAGATGGCAAAGTATTTATTGGATTTTCGTGAGAGAAACTTTGGGTGAGAGTGTGTATAAAAAGGAGACTTGTCGTAAAAATGAATGGCATAGTTACACTTTAGTTTTCCAGCTGGATAGCCACAAAATCACTTAAGCTTGAAGACACTATAGTGAAAGGGGCGGGGAGAGGCGAGCCTGCTATCAGAATTTGATTTTAAAATTTCAATCACATCCGACACTGTGCACGTCTAGCTTAAATTTCACAATTTACAACGTGTTACATAGCAGGATGAGCAAATTCCAGATACTACAAAATGTATCCTGGTCTTGTATTGCAAAGAATATGTTGCTCTGTGGCGTATACTTAACATTTTCGTCTTGTAACTGTCGGAAAACCCTTGCATCCGCATAACGTATGGTGCGCGATTGAATCTGACAATGTCATTCGTTCATAATGATATGTAATAGTAATAATATGGGTCGCGCGAAAGTCCGAGGTGGAACTGGGCCCAGCACCCACTCGTGTTGTGCCTGTTATTGTTGTATCACGAATCGATGTGACCTACGGTTTTATGCCCTCTCCGATCGCCGAAGTTTCTGAAGATTTTTCAAGACAGAATTGTCATTGTCATTGACTCGAAATAGGTGAAGTCGTGAGAGGACGACGACACTGCAGAGCACTTCCTATATCACTGTCCCGCCTTTGCTCGGATCAGGTGGCGGTTTTCGGTGCTGAAGTAGTGAGAGCTGATGATGTAGGCATCACAGAAGTGCCTGCTGGTCTTTATTCGGAAGAGCAAGAAACTACAGCAAAAGTAGGTTGCTGCCTGGCAGTGCTGTCTGAGTCTGAGTCTGAGTGCTCAAGTGTAGTGTTAAAATCGTGCGACAAAAAGAGGCTAACCAAAGCGCATTCTGTGACCTCCAAACTCTTTGGAAACTATAAACAAATTAATTTGGCACAGTCGAGTACTGAAAGAACTTCTGTGAAGTACATTTGAATGACCTTACATTTCATGCGTAATGCAATTACTTTCCGAAAGATTGAAGACTTCTGCAAAAAATGGCTAATATTTTGAATACGAATTCCTGGGCAGATTGGTGATGAATTCACAAAGAAAAGAATTTGGCAAACTGCCCATGCACACAAGTCCCTGACCGAATACGATTCGAGTAAACTATCACAGCTTTACACCTTCCAATGTACACTTGCAGCAACAATCACTTGCGCTTTCCTGGACGGCACAAAATCTGGCGCGAGAGCAGTTGCCGGGGATTTGCCACAACCCCCTGTGTCGAGTAAAGCTTTCCGGATAGCCAATTAAATCCGATTTTTGCCTTGCAGCTTTACAAGTAACGACATTTATCTCGAATTCAACTCGAATATAGTGAATGACAAAAGCCTGTGCGATACCCATACGCGACTAAGAGCAGCGCATGGGGCTGTGAATGTTAAAAACAAAAAAATGTAAATACTAACACACTTCACAGAAAAAATCCATCCAAACTTCAAAGTCTCCCGAATTACGAGTATTTTTTTTTTTCAAACGAAATGAAATGGGACAGTTTACTTTACACGCACTACGGTGTTAATTCCATTTCCTACAGCACTCGAATGTATCCTCAAGTGTATTTCATGGCGTTGTCCTTCGACCGAGGAACCGCAGGAAACTTTACACAAACAGAAAGCCAGCACAAGTGAGGGGAGTGAGAAAACGTTTATATTCAAGATGATACAAAAAGGCAAAGCAAACACCACTAAGGCGGAAACGAAATGGTAATACTTAGCCTTGGTAAATATTGTCCTTTCCACATCCAGCCAGTGATTGTTGGGTTTTTTCTCTCTCGTTTTGTCAACTTATTTATCTTAATAAAATAATTTGCATACCATTAACATTCACGCATTCGGCGCTGGGTGTAGACAAAGTCAAAAGAGCAAACATTCCGCCCCACACTGGGTCTTCAGTTATGCGATAGGGCTGACTCTTGATGAAATTCCGCTTACAAAGGCGTTAATGAGTAACCGAACTATTTAAAGCGACAAATTGAAGTGTTGATCTGGAAATTGAATTTAAATGGTGTCATATTCTTGTCTGCTGGGCTTGTTAATGCGGGACTCCGTTAAGGTATTGGGTGCCACATGTGGTACAGAGTCCAGGCACATCGAAGGTACTTGGGCATATTCATGAACCTAAGGGAAGAGAACACTCAAGTGAGAAAATTGAGACAGCAACCCTTTCACAAAAGAGCTCATCGCTCAGCTTCCTTTAAGAATCCACACTTAATGTGCTCAAATGTCGTACCAACGATGCGGATATCACTTTTAATGGGGATTTTTAATGGGTGATGTGCCTAACCTAATTAGGAAGGGGTGCCACATCAAGTGCATGTGTGTGACTGTGTAATGAGTACTAGGAGTTTATGACCTGTGTGATATAATCCTTATGAATCGCTTGTGAAGAGATCGCATGTTTGCGATGGTTTGCAGATTGTCGGGTGCTTTCACGAGCGGTGGAGCGAGCATTTTTAGATCATTTAAAGCGTTTTCGTATGTGACTGAACATCGTGTTTGGAAAGGGGAAGGAGTTCGTTTGTGTTAATGGCTTTTGGTGTCGCGTAGAGATAATTGGGGAAAATTGCGAAGTGAGGGATAGATTTTTTTTTCATTGGAGATGTGCACTGAAATCCGAGTCTAAAGTAATTTTCATCTTAATTATTACTGACTTCGAATCGAAAGGCTTGTACTTCTCACAAAGGTGAACGTCCCACATGTGGGTAAAACAAAGTTGGCTGATTCGATCCAGCTTCATTCGAACAGCTTGAATGACAAACCAAACCAGAACGCCACCGTGCACCACCGCTGTGACCGAACAACGTAGTCATTTGAATTTGTCAACGTCTTCTCTGCCGTTTAATTTGCATGAATGCCTCAAGCTGTTCGTCCACATCTAATAAGCGTGGCCATAGGATAACCTCACGAGAATTCATGTGCAGACAAGGTTTGATAATAATTGGTATACGTCTAATGGGAGCTGTGTACGTCCGTTTAATTGGCACCGTTTAAGTCAAGTTTGCCTAAATGATCAAATTTGATGAAAATAATACGTGTATATGCTAGACATAAATTTGTACCCGTGTGTCTGAGGAATTGCAGAAGGTGCGAGAAATGATAGCTTTTTGCACGGCGTCTTAATTATGTTTACCTGAATGCGCATCATTTTTCTGAATGGACTACGCTTATACAGGACACACATGAACTTGCATTTATCCTGAATTTGGCCCTTTATTTTTCACAGGTCTTTGGCAGATCTTGAGAAAAAAAAACAGATCTAGAAGCAACCAGAAGCATATCAAAACTCGCCTACTATATGCAACGGTTATATGACTCACATAATATATAATAGGCGATAGCTGGTCCTGCTTCTGTTGAAGTCATCTGGGGAACAAGAGAAAATCGAACCGACAACTCTTTGGGCTGTACGTGAGTCTAGCCAGGCGTCAACAGATCCTACGACTAGGCATATGACGAATGCGTGGAATATCTTATGCAACAAGTTTTCGCATCTTTGCTTCGGAACAGTGAACTTAAGTCATTGACCATTGACACAGAAATATGAACAAAACGCAAATGAAGAATGGCGGCTCTAACCTGGAGACAACTAGCAAAAGATAGGGTCAGTAGGAAAGTCGTCTTGGTTATGACGAAAGCGAAAAAGCATAAGTAAAATATTTGTATTCTCAAAACCAAATACGAACCTTTGCGGATGTCTGTCAACAATGACGTTAAGAAACCACTCATGGCAACGATGCTGAAAATGAGCGAAGATTTCCTGGACAGATTCAACAATGAAGTTAATGGAGACGTCATCGCCAATCAGAAGGATATCCATTAGCGGGCAAAATAGCAGCATTCACCCTTCCATTAAATGTAAATACCAACATCGGAAAAACACAATTTCATCCTCGATTGGGCCGGGTGACAAGTGATTAGTTTAAGAAGACTGTTAATTGTCCGTCTATCCACAGTTTTTGAAATGTATCATTTAAACGCTGAAATCCTAAGAAAAGATACTCTGTATCCGATGTTTGAAGGCTGTTGGGGTTACGGAAATACTGAAGCCGCTGTTAGTTCGTTGAGCTACTCGCCCACACAGCCCATCATTTCATTCTCTAGAAATCATTTTCTGAACCATTAAACGCACTTAATGGATTCCGCCCACTTTGGATTCAGTTTTTCCGATTCCCTTTGTATTGTCATCCAAAAGGCGGCCAGTAATGGAGGTGATGTTGCGTTATTTCGTCCTCTCGTGGAGTAAAGTGCCGATTTGTTGCTTTTGCCCTTTTCCCTTTCTCTCTCTCTCTCTCTCTAACTATCTCGGTCTCCTCTCAGAATTCAGAACGTCGAAAGTTTTTCTTTCCATTGTGTTCCTCTCGGAGCAAACACAATGAATTGACCAAATCACCCCCAATGAACCTGGCACCGAGACTGCAGAAACTCATATAAGAAAGATGTTCCATAAAAGTTCTGTCACATAAAATCCCTTTGAATGCCCGACGCAATGCAACACAACAACAGTCCCATACGACTGCGGTCCAGAGCTTAAGGACAGCCGAGCACAATCCAGGGCACAGGGTTAGAGAAACTAATTTCGATTAATATTCTCGATGTAAAGTGCTCGTGTGTGTAAGTGGCGAAGCAGTGGAGTGAAGTGAGTAGGGGGATGCTGCGTATTTTTGTGTCTACCAAAATTAGTGTTTCTATCCACTTCTCATCTATCGGCGCTTGAGGGAAACTCGAGAAGGAATAGAAATGATTTCGCATTAATTCTCGATTGTTCTGCGCCCGGTGAGGATTGGGCCCATGCGTCAAGGGAGACAATAAAATAGGATAGCCCCCGAATTGGAATTGGTTTACGCTGGAGTGGGGAACAATGGATAGGCGAAGTTCAATACTCGACATGTGGGTCGCTTCCAAACGGCTTCAGAGGTTATTGATAATAATTCGATGATGAAAAAAATTGTTGTGATTGGAGAAAGCATTTCAACATATATTTAATAAACACCGATTTATTGAATTGCCTTTCAGATGGGAACTTTGACTGATAGACAGTCGTAAAATATACCGGGACCACTAATGAAGTTCGCTTAGTAGTATCTCCGTTGGTTGAGGAAGATGAGAGGTGAGGGGGTTAGTAGTTAACAATATTTATGCTTAACGGCGGAGCTAAGCGACGTCATGAAGGAAAGTGTTTTGTGGTTCACATGGAAGGGGATTTTGTGTAGTACACGGTTGTGGAAGTCAGCACGTCACACGCGTGGGTCATGGAGGGACATCAAAATCCGAGAGCCTCATAAAGGGACCGGTAGATATGTCCGCACTAAATCGTTCACGGTTCAAGAACGTGATGACTGCCGCACAAGGTCTTTAGGTGCCTAAAATGACAAGCCCAAATCCTGCAAACAGCAATTTGTTGGATTGTGATGCAGTGTGCCTAGAGTGTCACATGCTATGCTGTAGAGATGTGTAGTGCAGCAGAAAGTTTTTAATATAATACATGGACGTGGACGGCTATCTTCTCAGCAACCACTCGTGTGGAGACGTACAGTTTTATGCCGACTCCGAACGGCCAATTTGATAGTTATACTCTTTGAGCATTGTGAGTGACTCGAAAGAGGTGAAGCTGTGAACATTATTTTTGGTCGTACCTGCCGGGAACTGAACCCAGGCAGCGAGCTTCAGTTACGTAGGAGTCTCGAATGAATAGCGCTCATACCCACAACGCCGCGGCCGCCACAGATTTGATTGCAATGTAAGAAGACAATACGCAGTTTATTCTGTCTTAGGAATGCTGTCGGATTCCTAACGCCAACCATCCTCTGCATATATTGGTGTTGTGCAAACATGCATAGGTTGAAGGACTGTGATTGTCCAGGATAACGAATGTCACAATGTCCAGGGGCGTTTCTTAGATAGAAAATCTCATAATATCGAGCACATTTTATATGCGAGAAATCACTATACAATAAAGCGCTATCTAGGTAAATATGGAACGAAAAACAACCCTTGGAAGTTGTGGGGTACGTTGGCGGAGTAAGTTGGTGCGCTGCTCACTGCTCACTCTTGCGTGCAGGTTTTGTGTTCAAATCTGGCTGGAGCTATACCCTTTTTTTTCTTTCCATAGGTAATGATTATTTTTATTGTTTTGTTTTGTTATTTTCTTTCCAGTACTTGCTTTAGTTAAAACCCTTTGTCGCGGGCGTAAAATCTCTTGCGTCGTAAAAAAATGTAATCAATCTTTAATTTAAGAGTTTGTGTGGATTGATTCAGCAATTTCACTACTTATTAAGGAGGAAGTTTGGTATATTTTAAACGACAATAAAATTCTCAAGCAAAGTTTTGTTGCATCAATTAGATATCGAACCATTTCATGTTGCTTACTCATGAATATTAAACATGATCCAGTGTGTTGTAACGTCAATATGGAAAAATTTCGACATACTTCATTTTGCTTCAAACCTTTATTTTGGTTTACGTGGTACCGTAACATTGTGCCAAATGGAAAATTTGGTACAATGATGCTTTTGAAAGTGTTTATTATTATGCCAAATGTTAACGTTCGGCCTAATGACACTTTCAAAAGAGTCGTTGTAGCAATTTGGCATAATGTCGTTTGGCACACTTAAGACTCATAAGTAAGAATAATGATTCTTCGGAACTAGTTGTTGAATTGCAGCGTTAGCAAAATTAGTGTTGGAATGGTGTGGGAATGATAATAAATCATTCTCCAATGATTGAATTATTTTCGCGTTAAATTATATGAACGACTGACTGGGTCACCAAACGAAAAATAAACAAAAAAAAAAAACTTTTTCGCCCTTTTCTTATTTTCTCTCTCTCTCAATGCGAAAAAAATCGTTCGATCCTTTGGTGGCGTGGGTCGTTGGTGTGTTGAAATCTGGTTGGAGGTATTATTCTTTACTTTTTTTAGGCAATACCGCTTATTTTTTGTTCTGTTTTGTATGAAGAAACTTTCATATTCTTAAACTTTCATAACATAACATTCATATTCTGTTTTCCGAAATATTCTATTTGCAAGAAACATTTTGTCGTAGGAACAAATATAACGCGGGCAATACGTTCCTGAAAAATGCCGTGTTAAACGATACAAGGAGAGTGCAAGAGGGTTTAGGTTCTATGTAATAGAAAACAGAAATTTTCAAGTTAACTTTGTTGTTGTTCTAATCAACGATTCATTTAGTTCTAAGCTCTTTGCTAAATCTAATTTTGTGTTTAAGCAGAAAAAATTTAGCAAAACACTTAAGTTATTTTGTCCTTTTAAAATGTACCGATACGACGTAGAAAATACACTTAAAACAATGAAGACAAAAATGAAAAGAAAAGAAGTCCGATTGCGGGATTGACGAAGGATCCCCGCTGCCCACGTAATGCGACCAAATGACCACACTTTGCAATCTGGTTGCTCAAAAATAACACGAAACAGTTCACAGTAAAACAAACTACTTTAAAACCGCTTTAGAACTAGGTTTTTATCCGTGCAAAACGAAAATGGGTTGTACAAAGTGAAACGTGCTAAGCGAGGCCTACATGTACGTTATCCCATGAGTGTGGAAAATGGACCAGCCTTTAAGGGAGCTTTCGTTTCATAAGTAAGAATAATGATTCTTCGGAACTAGTTGTTGAATTGCAGCGTTAGCAAAATTAGTGTTGGAATGGTGTGGGAATGATAATAAATCATTCTCCAATGATTGAATTATTTTCGCGTTAAATTATATGAACGACTGACTGGGTCACCAAACGAAAAATAAACAAAAAAAAAAAACTTTTTCGCCCTTTTCTTATTTTCTCTCTCTCTCAATGCGAAAAAAATCGTTCGATCCTTTGGTGGCGTGGGTCGTTGGTGTGTTGAAATCTGGTTGGAGGTATTATTCTTTACTTTTTTTAGGCAATACCGCTTATTTTTTGTTCTGTTTTGTATGAAGAAACTTTCATATTCTTAAACTTTCATAACATAACATTCATATTCTGTTTTCCGAAATATTCTATTTGCAAGAAACATTTTGTCGTAGGAACAAATATAACGCGGGCAATACGTTCCTGAAAAATGCCGTGTTAAACGATACAAGGAGAGTGCAAGAGGGTTTAGGTTCTATGTAATAGAAAACAGAAATTTTCAAGTTAACTTTGTTGTTGTTCTAATCAACGATTCATTTAGTTCTAAGCTCTTTGCTAAATCTAATTTTGTGTTTAAGCAGAAAAAATTTAGCAAAACACTTAAGTTATTTTGTCCTTTTAAAATGTACCGATACGACGTAGAAAATACACTTAAAACAATGAAGACAAAAATGAAAAGAAAAGAAGTCCGATTGCGGGATTGACGAAGGATCCCCGCTGCCCACGTAATGCGACCAAATGACCACACTTTGCAATCTGGTTGCTCAAAAATAACACGAAACAGTTCACAGTAAAACAAACTACTTTAAAACCGCTTTAGAACTAGGCTTTTATCCGTGCAAAACGAAAATGGGTTGTACAAAGTGAAACGTGCTAAGCGAGGCCTACATGTACGTTATCCCATGAGTGTGGAAAATGGACCAGCCTTTAAGGGAGCTTTCGTTTCATAAGTAAGAATAATGATTCTTCGGAACTAGTTGTTGAATTGCAGCGTTAGCAAAATTAGTGTTGGAATGGTGTGGGAATGATAATAAATCATTCTCCAATGATTGAATTATTTTCGCGTTAAATTATATGAACGACTGACTGGGTCACCAAACGAAAAATAAACAAAAAAAAAAAACTTTTTCGCCCTTTTCTTATTTTCTCTCTCTCTCAATGCGAAAAAAATCGTTCGATCCTTTGGTGGCGTGGGTCGTTGGTGTGTTGAAATCTGGTTGGAGGTATTATTCTTTACTTTTTTTAGGCAATACCGCTTATTTTTTGTTCTGTTTTGTATGAAGAAACTTTCATATTCTTAAACTTTCATAACATAACATTCATATTCTGTTTTCCGAAATATTCTATTTGCAAGAAACATTTTGTCGTAGGAACAAATATAACGCGGGCAATACGTTCCTGAAAAATGCCGTGTTAAACGATACAAGGAGAGTGCAAGAGGGTTTAGGTTCTATGTAATAGAAAACAGAAATTTTCAAGTTAACTTTGTTGTTGTTCTAATCAACGATTCATTTAGTTCTAAGCTCTTTGCTAAATCTAATTTTGTGTTTAAGCAGAAAAAATTTAGCAAAACACTTAAGTTATTTTGTCCTTTTAAAATGTACCGATACGACGTAGAAAATACACTTAAAACAATGAAGACAAAAATGAAAAGAAAAGAAGTCCGATTGCGGGATTGACGAAGGATCCCCGCTGCCCACGTAATGCGACCAAATGACCACACTTTGCAATCTGGTTGCTCAAAAATAACACGAAACAGTTCACAGTAAAACAAACTACTTTAAAACCGCTTTAGAACTAGGTTTTTATCCGTGCAAAACGAAAATGGGTTGTACAAAGTGAAACGTGCTAAGCGAGGCCTACATGTACGTTATCCCATGAGTGTGGAAAATGGACCAGCCTTTAAGGGAGCTTTCGTTTTTTTTTTTCGTTTGCAGACATCGTATCAGATTCGCGAGAACTTCCGCTCTCTTCCTTTCTTTATTCATGTGCGTTGCTGGTTCTTTTTTACAGGCAATACATACCACTTTTTTGGTTTCGTTTTGTATTAATAAACAGTTCATATTCTGTTTTCCGAAGTATTCTTTTTCCCAAGAATATAATGAAATTTGCCGTAGAAACATGTGAGTATGGCAGCGACGCATAACTGCCTGCAAAATAAATGCCCAGGTTAAGTTTGTAAAGTCTTTGAGTGCTTCTTTTTTATTTTATTTCTTTTTCAAACTTTGAACACATATATTTACACCATCTTTCTGCAGACTTCTTAGGACAAATATTTTCGAATCTTCAACCTCGTTCTCTTCGACACATTTAGTACACACATTTAAGTTGCCAACAGTTTCGCTGTGTTTTACCTTCTGAACAGAGTTTAAGTCCATTTCAGAGAAGGAAGCAAATTAATCTTGTCAATATCAACAACTTTCCTATCTTTAAAAGTGTCGGTGAGAACATCTTCTGAATGAATCATTTCCGCATTATTCCAAGACTCCAATTCCTCTACAGTGAAGTAAAACGTACACAAAGTTGTTTGTCTTTTGCTCTGGGGAAATATTTTATATACTCCGACCATAATTGGTGCTACAATATTTGTCCACTTGTGAACACTTGGGAAGCACGACCGCTGATACATTTTGCTAGAAGACGGAATGGGGAGCACCTTCGACGCATGAAGAAAATGTCTCTCGTAACATCAGACCCCAAGGATGTCCTTTATTTTGTAGGAAATGCACTTTAAAACTACGAGTACACTCTTGCAGCACAACAGCTGCCTAACGAGCGTGTCCGGAGGGTGTCATATGGAACCAACAAATCGACTAAGTAGTCCTTCCATGTAGTTTCGAAGACGTCGGCAAAGCTTTTCAAACGCTGCAAGCTCAGGTGGTTTGCCATTGGACCTCTTCAAGGCGGGTGGCGTGTTCTGGTACGGAGCATGCACCAGATCATCTGCAGAAGTTCGTAAGGAATGCACAACGACTTGAATATATTTTGATAAGGCCCATCCACAAATAGACGATCCTACCTCTTGCAAAAATGTGCAGGTGATTCCTGTTAACATCCTTGTTGAGCGTACCGGCACTTACTAGTACTTGCTTTCGACTCTAGACGGACACACAATTTGTGGTCCAAGCCAACTCTGCATCATCCACGTTCTTGATCTTGTTCATATTTTGTGGGCAGTTAAAGAGATTGGTATCTACTCTCGTAGTTCACGTACATCCTTAAAAGTTTAATTCAACACATGCGTACGTCAACCAAACAGAATTCGAGTCACTGACATGTACGATCACCAGCTCATAAATGTTTCCGCGACATAGACCCCTAAAGAACACATTGTATGAATGGGTTTAATTCAGAACCAAGTGACAGGATTACAAGTTCCTGCACGCTAACACTATGCACGCGAAGTCACCCGGTTGACGATAAAATCAGACATTCACCATTGAGAGACACAGCAACAAGGCTCCATCCAAGCATGAGGACAATGCAATGTTCGGTTGAACTCGCTTTGTTTTCAGCGTTTATTCCGTGCATACACGAACTGCCCTTTTGTCCTGTGGCGCTTTGTTTTCAATTTTTCCATTAACGGCCACTGGCACTGCCGCACACATTTTTATGCCGAAATCAAAGAACGAGAGGCCTGCCTTGCCTGCGTCAGCGCTGAGAGATAGTTGCACAGTCAGTGCGGCTATGCACCAATACTGAGCACAGGAAATAAATCGAATAATAGAAGTAGCCACCTCAGTGATAGGAAACACGAATTGAAAAGAAAGCACAGACCGCAAAGACAGAGAGAAATCGTTGCATTTCCCCCGCCCACCATACACCATCCCGAGAGGAAACCCAGACCAAGGCAGTAAGAGATCCGGCAAGGAACACTGGGCGGGCCGCAATGCTGAATGCTGAGACCGTGGTTTTAATTAAACTTTTTCGATTTGTTTGGTCCTTTGGCGTTATTTATGTGGCGGATGTAACCATACCACAGCAGACCTCTCGCCATGTAGGATTGTTTAAGGTCGCTTTCACAGATCACATCTGGAGAGGGGTGTGAACTGCCATGTGAACAGAAGCAAACTTTTCTCATTGGGTTAACACCAATTAATTGTTTCAGCCCGGTCCGCAGATGGCGCCCAGTTGCGTGTGATTCGAGGATGTGCACATAAATATGCAGTGTGCTTTGAATTTGCAATGGGATACCGAGCAAAGATGTGAGTCAGAACTGGAGTTTAAGTTCCATCAGCCTCACAAGAGCTGCATTACTCCAAGATTGTCTGCACTTTATCTTAATGTGCTCATTTCCAAAATCGAAATACCTAGACAGAACGACCAGTTATCTGGGGCGTTGGCCTAAATTGATTTTGCAAAGATGATTCCTCCGATGGGGTATCAAATCTCATCTACGTGCGAAAGGGTTCTCATTCGTGTGTATGGAGCCAGGTCCTCATTAGACTTCATTATGCTTGATTAGCTTCCTGACACCCGAGAGCAACCCTGATACTTCGACTTCATGAGCAACCATCTACTTGCAGCCCCAATCGAATGAAGGCGCTTTAGCTTCTCTCGCTCAACGTTTATCTATGTATCACAAAATTAATGCGGCTACACCACGCAAAGCTTGACGGGGAGGCAACGTTCGCACTATACACAGTTTCACTGGGCGAACCGCAACAGTACAAAGTCACCATACGGTCGAAACAAATCATAAAGCGGGACGAGGACGGACGAGATTCACGAGCACCGATGTGTTTAGCCACAAATCCCGCCATCTTCACCAAACCGACACACAGACATGCTTTAACGCGGCGCATCCGCAATCCACCATATGGTTGGTACAAGTAATGAACAAATCCACCGGATGTGTGCTTGAAATTTGAGAGCGTAGAGCCCTGGGCACTGCAATAATGTTCAGCATCACCACGCGTCCAGGTGAGTGGGGAAGTTGCAAGGTGTGCATGTAGAGGGTTTTAATTTGAATCTGCGGTTCTGTCTACGATCATGTGAGGAGAAGTGTTGCAGGATTCCTGTATGAGAGAAGTCGCAGCGCTTTTAATTGATTTCCAAAAGTTCCAATGCAGATATGGTTGATGGCTTGGTTTTCGAAGTTTCCGTCAGAGCCTTGGAGAGGTGTCATAATTAGAGGAGTGGATGCGGTGATTGACGTGGCTTATGCCAGCAATGGCGCGTACACCTGGGTGTGCGACACTCTCTTAATAATTATCAAATCTCATTTGGAAACATTGTGTATTCCTTCTGCCGACAGACTAAACTGCATTGACGTCTGTACTTATTTGCACAAGGCATTGGCCATTTCTGCTTGTGCCATTCACCCGTCAGATAAAGTCAGAACTACTCCTTTACTGCCAGTTCTCCTCACATTTTCCAACCTCAGCTCAAGTGAAATTCTGCTGAGTTTACCAGTCAGCCAACAGCAACTGACGGTTGCATTGTTTTCTGCTGTCAGTTATGTCCTGTCACGTGCCGCCGCCTCACTTTGCGGTTGTTAACTCGTACAGAATGAAGAAGATCTGCATTCGATACTTGCGATTACTAATGGTGCCGCACAGGACTCCACAGAGATGTGATAAATGGAATTCTTGTCGTTGAGTGAGTGAACAAAATAATGTAACGACTTTCGAAAAATAAAAATAATGACTTGAAGCAGCTGGAGCACAAGTTCACAAGGTATACTCGAATCATTGAACCCAGTACAACAAAAAAAGAAAACGATGTTCAACCCATCTGTTGCATCGAAACCAATTTTTTCGACCACCACACTCACTTTTGAATAGAATTATGAGCCTTTCTACCAAAGACAAATTCATGCTGCATCCACGCAATAAAATCCAAAGAAATGCAGTAAAAAAAATCTCAACGTATTTTATTCACGGTTTTGTCGTCCAGACAGCAAACATCAAATATAGCTTTTGTGACATGTAAGAAAAAAACAAACATGCTCATGTTTTGTCTTGTTGCTTTCCTTGAAATTGAACAGCATTCGTTATAAAGAGTAGTAAAACTGATCATTATTCGTTATTTAGAGATGAACTTAATCAAATTTTGATTCGTTATACTAGATGACCAGTGTAACTCAACTGACAGGTATAGAGCGTCTTTTAGAACTAACGCTCTACACACTGAAGCTGTTTCGCATGTAACATATCTGATGTACAATCGCATGTCAAAACTCGGCTGACAATTTTAGAAAAACTCAATTTTCATTATTTCAAAAATTATTCAGCTTACATATTGTACACAAATTTGTGCAGTCACACGAGCAAACAGAGTTGATTGGCTTTTCAGAAAGGCCCTAAAGTCAATATGTATTTGTTTGGCAACGGGATGTCGCTATTGAATAAGTGTACATTTTGTGGAATAATTCAAAAATTAGGTCATGCGATTCATGTTAACTTAGATAAGCAGAAATCGTATTTCACGGTGACTCAATTAGACATGTTTTGTTCAACAGGTTTTTGTTTTGACATACAGCGCATCACTGGACTCGTTGCCTTATTATGCTTATTCTGAACTGTTTGACAGATCATCATGGAAAGACTCTGACTCTTCTTATTCAGCTTCTGTGAAAAGTGTATTTCGTACAGTTCATAGACCGATAATGCCTTAACCTTTCCCACATTCCAGTCTCCTTGGACACGGTGAAGATTAGTCGCATCAAATACCGCCATTTATCGCAAGTAATCGTATCATGCTTTCACACGATCGAATTCTAATCAAATTTCGATAGCACATGATTTTTGCTATTTCTCGTTCATGCATCCAGTTCCAGTCAGGGTTGACTCCCGTACTACAATTCTACTTTTTGAGTACATTTTTACGGGCTTTCTACGGATAATTACTTTTAATTTTTTTAAGTATTTTGGCTTTTAAAAAGGAATTAAAATATTCGCTCTTATTGAACCCATCCAACTGCAATTTCAGTAAATATTCTATGTCGCGACCTATGACGACCCACTTCGACGTTCGTTGATAAATTTATTTGAAAATACAGTCTTTACAGTCAGTCCCAAAGGTGAGTATACAACCTGGGTTTTCGACAAAAATTTATTTCAAAAAGCAATTTGTAATGTACTTGAAACGAAAAAAATATGGGGACATCTCAAAAACTATAGAGATATAGAACTGAGGAAACAGAACACCTACAGTGGCGAGCAAAACCAGAAACCTTATGGAAACGATGCATTTCAGTTTTGGTGATTTTTCATCAACGAAATTTTTTCGATTTCTATGATAATTTTCTACGAAGACGACAAACATTAAGTAGTGGGAATAAACTTATGATAGAGGCACCAAGTTCCATGTTAGCAAAAAAGGTGATGAGGCGGAACTTTACCAAATAGGTGTTTAGAGAACGCTGTCAAGCATTTATACTCAGTAATAATAATAAAAATACTAATAATAATATGTTTGCGCTACAAGTCGTATAGGGCCAGGGAATATCTTCTCTCTCTCTCTCTCTCTCTCTCTCTCCCTCTCTAGTGCATGATATTGATCTCTCACGATTTAGAAGGGACATTTTCTCGACAGTTATTGCTCTTTGAGCATCGTCAGTCACTCGAAAAAGGTGCGGCCCTGAAAACTATTCTGCTCGTACCCCGAATCGAAGGCGGGCTGCTTACGGGGTCGACACACTAACTCACAACGCCACGCCACTACAAACTCTTGCTTACAGCAAGAGTTTTTTAATCAATATGGTTCCGTTCCAATATGTTGATTCTACAGCTATAGTGGAACTCTGCCTACTTTATTGAATGATGTCTTGTCAATTTCCACTCAAAACGAGCACATGTGTACGTCTGCATGGAAACCAAAACTTAAGGCAGCTCATAAAAACTTTTCAATTCAAGAAGGGCTCCCTGAAAGTGAAATGCACAAGAAAACACCCTCAATCCGCAATCTAACAATGAGTCAGCCCAGCCATAGGCCAGACGACATAACATGATTCAATTTGAGATCCTTCCCCTACTCCATATGTCAGATATTCAGAGCGAACTCTGTCAAAATTGTCATTTCTTCTTCACAAAAGACCGCAAAATTCCATTCCCGCCCTCTCCCTTGCCTATGCTGGGGATAGCGACAACAGTCATTCATGCTCCTGCGGTCGAACCTGTGAGCATCAAAAATAGTATGAAAAATAAATGAGACTTCCGTGATTGTTCTTGGGCTTGGCGTGTGCGTTCACATACTTTTTGCAACCATCCTTCGAGAGACTGCTATCCTATGGCGGGAAGCCAGCAGATGTGCTTTTATCTATACATGTGTAGGCCCGGCCCGCTCCACTTGGAGGAACTTACTTATAAGCCCCATGCGGCTTATGAGGGTGGCCTATGCTAGGCGCAGATGCTGTATTCGCTTATGGCTTATTGCGTACGTGCACGGCACCTAATTTGGCCCGGCTGGGGAGGGGTTGTGCTATTGTAGCGTTAATTATTCAGATACTTAGCGGTGCAATATTCTGTTCCCCGAAATAATCCCCAAGGAGAGTCAAAAAACGAGGCGGCTACTGCCACGAACATTTCAATTACTACATTTTTGGATTATACGTTAACGGCTAGACTGGAGACCACCGTTTACTCAATTATTCGGTCCAATCGAGAGCACAAGTGTGTGTACACTGTAATCATACATAATCTCTTAACAATCGTTGCGCTAAGGTGAAGTGGGTCATTGAATTACTGACAAATGATATGAGCGCCTAATGGATGGGAGGGTGGGCAGATGTTGCTAACCATGCAAAAATATCAATTTGTCCTCAGTGTGCACAGCTCCCAAATACACACCTCAGTACGTTTCAAAAGCATACACTTTGGTTTCAGACTTAAATGAACTTCAATGACCCCTCTGTGGGGGAAGAGTCTAACGGTAAACACATCAATAAGTGCCTCAGAGCCATGACTGCTGCATTCCCCGTCGAACATGGTGAACAATACATAAATTGTCATATCCTGCAACCGATTGCCTTCATGCCAGTTCCATGCTGCAACCATCAAACATCCTTTGACTCCCCAAAACTGCAATTATTCCAGCAAATTCACTGCATCCGTAGCCCAAGCAAAGACATGCCGCCAATCTATGAGTGTGCACATGCCACAAACAGTATCCTAGCCAAGCCATACATTGTTGCATCCCATTGTCCAGCAAAATAACTGCGGGCAACAGTTTTTTCATGTTTTTGTTTTTTTTGTTCTGTTCGTTGTTCGCCTCCTTCTGTTGTCGGTCTCCGGAGTTTGTTTGCTTACGAGCTTACCACACTGAACAAGGACCTACGAGTGTGTGTACCCTCCTGACCGTATGCGGAACAAGGAACCAGACGAACCAATAAACATTCCAGAAGTACGCAAACAAAGGAATTTGTATTCTGGCGTTGAATCATTTTTTGTTGTGTGTTGTTAACAGAGTGTGAGTTGGCCCCAATCAAATATTGAATTCAATAACAAAAATATAGAAAGGAAATAAATAAATGGACCGGCACCCAAAAAGGGATCCTGGCAAGCCCCAGGCGTTCCATCGCAGCACCTATCTCCCATGTAAGGACTATTGTGCTGGCGTAATGCTCGTTCAGCAGCTACAATGGCAGAAAACATCTCCTCTATACAAGAGCTAGAGAAAAGAATTGAAATTCCCGTTCTGGACACATGTTACGGTTACAATAAATACATTTTAATGCAGGAATGTTAACCCAAGCCCACAGCCAGCGGCCACCCATCAGGATGAGTACGATGAGTAGGACAAAAAACCTTGTCCCCCCATTCCCGATGGGTGCGCATGCGGGTGTGTGCTGGTCTGGCTCTTCAGCAGCGGATGACAGCGACATGAAAATTCAACCTCGACTCTAAACAATGCGAAGATATTTCAAAGGACTTTTTGTGCGTTAGTTTTTTCCCCCCTTTTTTGTGTGTGAGAGTTTGTTGTCTTCTCGAAAGCAGCAGCACTGGCAGACATCATGCACATTCGTTAGTTCACTCATCCTTAACCGCCGCCGACCTCCGTTGTCACCGCTCGCTGTGGGGTATGAGGTGCTCTTGTTTCTTTTGCTACAGCATCGGGTTTCATATCGAATATCCTTCCGCTACAGAAATTGATTTTATCATTTCTTTTTTTTTTTGCTCGTTAGATACATATTCGCCGGATGCGGATCAAACTCTAGGAGTGAGAGATGAAGGAAAGAGTATGCTGGGGATGGGAGGGAGAGTGCATTTTTCAGAGTAATCGCTTTAAATCCGCTCTAATCCACTGCGGGTTGATATATGTAATTTATTTTCTATCTCACACCTTGCAAGCGTGTCCATTTGTATAACGAGTTTGAGATACATGTGTGCAACAAAGTCGAATGCCCCAAGTAATTGAATATTGCTTGTGTGGATTCCCGAAAGAAGAAACAAGACTCCTCTGACCTCTTCTAACCCTCAGTGCACAGTGAAATGATTAATGACGCACGGAACAGTTTTCGAGGCTTTGATTTGCGTAAAAGTTTTCACTTGCAATGTACATACCTAGAAGCTCTACATGTGTGCTTCCAAATGTACACACACACTTATGCAACGACACCAGCTAAGACCACTTACACTCGAACTGCACTCAAGTTTCTGGTTGCCTTAGTGAGGTTGAAAGGGGGTTGTTTCTTCTCGGATTCGATAGTTTTTCGGATGCTGTTTTCAGCAGTCATTTGTTTTGGGTAAAGTTTCGCATCGAAAGTTTCCCTGGCAGTAAACTGCTTGATAATTTGCTTTCTTTTTGGGGGAAATTAGTAATTTATCTCAGTAATTGCATGCCACGTCTCATAGCAGACGCTAACTTAAAAGGACAACAAACTGACAGCTGAGTTCATTCAGTTAATGTATGCATTTTCGCGAGAATATTCATTCATGAGGTTTCGTTTAGTCACTCAGTTAAGTTTCAGCTCCTGCGGGGAATTTTTCAGAAAGTTTTGAGATACACAACTTAAAAAAAACAATTCAACTCATTTATTACTACAGTATCAATGTATGCAATATGGGGATGCACATGTCAAAGTATAGTAGACCGTACTCCAAAATAGTAAACATTCCTCTAACCAGTGGACTAGACACTAACCAGAGCGGCTAGAGAGCCAAGCCTATACACAATGTCTGAACCTAGAGATCAAATCAACGGCGACGGAACTATGGATGGCGCAGAGCAAGTATGAGCCATTATTAATGGCCACCTTTATCATACTCGCAATTTAAATTATGTGCACTTGTTAGAGGAAGCCTTTATAATGCCATTTGGTTTTGGCACACATGCACTGATGACTTCTGTAGAAATTGCGGCGACGTAGAAAATACTAAATCCATTGAAGCTCTAACTAACTAACTTATAGAATTCGTCTCTAAAACCCACTCAACACTGGAGCAAGGAAACGAAGTTGGTGTAGTCACCACGGACTTCAGTAAAGCCTTTGATAAAATCAACCACCAAATAATCTACTCAAGGCCCTTGGTTTCCCCCCATATCATCATACCTCGACAACTGCTTCTACAGAGTATTCTTCAGACACTCAACATCCGACCCCATTGCACCCTCATCGGGCGTTCCGGGATTCCGGAAGGGAGTCACTCCGGCCCTCTGATCGTTGTGCTTACTATTAATGATGTCGACTATATCATTCATCATAGACAATATCTAACTCAACTGACACGCGTGAGCTCCAAACCGACCTTGATTCCTTCTTCACTTGGTGTGACAACAATTATCTTCAACTAAACGTTCTCTTAACGCTCTCTCCCTGCGCCCAGATCTTACTTCCTCCATAACGAGCCAGTGCCCATAGTCTCCTCATTCGCGATCTAGGAATTATATGTGACAGGGAACTAAACGTCCAGTCCCACATTAAAAATATGATCCTACGGGTCAATTCCTCCCTTGGCTTCATAAAACGCTGGTCATTTAGATATTCCTTAGTCTCGTCCTGTTAACTATCCTATAAGCTAGTTTGTAGTCGAATTGTTAGTTTTTTAAGCTTTTAGTTTGTAAGTTTATGCTTGTACTAAGCCAAATAAATAAGAATCTATAACAAGCAGAGCTTTCCTTCAAACACTTTCTTGAGGTTTATATATGGATCCGATGGGTGAGTCGTGGGTTTAGTGGGTTGGTGCTTTCGGTACGTTCGATCTTTAGCAACTTTCACAATTCACGGCTCCGACTCGTTCGAGTCACTAAAACTGACATTGCTCAAAGAATACTCCTGTCTAAACTAAGCTTGTCAAAACTTCGACGAGAAAACTATTCACCCGAGAAAGAACAATACTACGCACAACACGCCGAGGGTCCAGGTCCACCTCGGACTGCCGCGGCACCCATCTGTTTGGTTTTTTTTTAAAGAAAGATGACGATCACAATCGTCCGAGTCGTTAGGGTCTTAATGGATTAAATAGAGGCATCACTCAAAAACCAAACCCTCCGACGCGCTTGATGTTATCCGAAATCCGACTCACTTCCACTCCTATTTTCTCAGTTTGAAGGACATGATCCACTGAGGTCTTTCAGAAACTCAGAAATAATCCAAAACGCCGACCTTCTACACAGCAACATCGACAACTCGCTAATGGAGCATTTCTAAACTTTACAATCGTCAAAAGACTTCTGGTGGAAAACTGTTACATCGCTGTCTCGGGGCAAGAACAAGGCGAAATCCGACAATTGCCAAACGGAGACAGGCATAATACACCAATTTAGCCACAGTTACTGGAACATTACAATGTATGAAAGCAACTGCAAAATAATCTAGTTTATCAATACGAGACGTAAGTAGGTAGGTAGGTAGTAAGTGCCTTGGATGCACTTAGGCCAAAGTAGGCCCGTTGTACTGCCACGTGGGTTTACACAAAAGATGGGTTAGGCCGGCGTGATATTTACGACAGCCAGCCAGATTTATCAGTGAAATTGGCGATTTGATTTGTGTTTCTCTCAGTAGCTTTCCTAGTAGCGGCGAGTGCAGAGCAACTGCAGAGAAGGTGTTGTACACTTTCCGCCTCTTTGTCGTCTCGACAGCTTATGCAGAAATCCTTACAAAATAGACAGACGTATAACAATCTGAACTAGGCCGCATCATGAGTGTTTCAAGAGCTCTTGCCTGTCAACAGATCAACAACCAGTGTCGTCAGAGGACATTGCCTACTAGGAGGACATGCAAGAATTGACTTACGTTATCCAGAACGACTTCTACGGAAGCTGTCTGGGTGAGAATGAGGAAGTACCAACACCTTCTCTTTTAGCCTCTCGGCATCGTGTCCCTCAGCGTGGTCGGTATCAAGGGAGGTACTTTTTCAATAGTTTATCTTACTCAAGAAAAATATCAATTATCAGTTCACTATTAATGGTTGACAATTGGTTTTCTGCAGGCAATCTTGTTCAACTACATTTAACTACGCTCAAAATTGCCCAAGTTCACTTCTTCAACATGTTCACTTTTTCAATCCAAAACTTTAATTAAACCAATCCGCCGAAAGTACTTTTCCGGAGATTTGTTCACCCTTAAAGCCGACGTGAAGCAATTTTGAAAATTCATTCACACGGGCATAGCTTAAAATTAATTGCCATTATGGCTCCCTTCGCAAATTGCAAAACTAACACCCAAATACTACTTCCAAATTCCAAGTTTTAAAGCGAATCTAATCAGATTGCAGTGGATGAAGTTTGACGTTTTATTTCGTTCGAAAGCACATCGGACTGTCTCTTACCACTGCCAAGTTATTTTTAGCACGTTACAATAGCCTAGGCGTGCCCGAACTGCCGCCGCCATCGGAGCCATACCTTCGAGTGAATGAAATCGATATGAGGCCATAACTTGCCCACAGCCAAACCCACTAATTATGCCGAGCTATACATCAATTCATTAGAATTAGCAAGTGAGTTAATCAATTAACGAAAACCCATCTATCTGCGGTGGAAATGGTAATGGCGCTTGAAATGAACTCTAAAATAAATATAGGCGCGTAATTGCGAGCAATTTACCACACCTATAGCGTTGGATTCTACGTCGGCGGTTCGCGCATCCCGCCCGTGGTATGGTGGGTTTTTTGATAATTTATTGAAAATTAATTCCGCAAATTTATAAACAGCATTCATCGATTTTAATTGTGCACTTTAACGATACATTATGCGCTTGGATACATTTTGAGGCGGAATGACTTGAATTTTACAACCGAGATTAACATATTTGATTGCGTTTGTTCTCTGCAAGAGGTGAATAAGCGCACAACGCTTGATTGAAACACGCTGAGTGCATTTTTAAAGCGGAAAATTGAAAAGAGAGTGAAAACGTCAGCGATTCTAATGAGTGGTGAACTGATCTGCTTTCAACAGTTTACAACATTCGCCTATCGGAGGGTCAGTTTTTGTGGTGAAGCAGCTCGTGAAAGCTGAAGGATTTTCAACAAAACACGCACAATTTCCGACAATTATTTGTTTCCATTTTCAAGTGTTGGGCAAGCCTTTATCACCTGGCTAACTCTGACATCATGGGGGTTTCATAAAAGCTAGTAGTCCAATCCGAAGAAAATAGTTCGCCACCATAACAACAGGGGAGTTCGGATGAACACCTCGAACTGCTATCTGGGGTTAAGCTTGTAACGCAATCCAAATGTTCAGAGCTGCAGCAACATCAGAGGTCATTCAGAACATGGTACTTGCACAGTAACTGCAGATTTAATATTTTTGCAGATTTCAATCGCATCCCAGGCTAGCCAAGCTACTTCTCATCTAGTCATATTTCACTCGTCTCTAATTATCCTGGCGAACATGTAAACTAAATTACTTTTGCCAGCAGCGTTCAACTTCAATTACCACGAATAAATTCCATAAACCCAGCAATACACAACAACATCCTCGGCATCCGTCCCACCTGCAGGGGGAGACTACCGACTCCGGTCTCTAATTCATTTACATTTCCCCAAATAATCCACTTACAATTCCAACATTTTCAATTTCAATTTAGAAGCCATGCACATCCTTCATCTTGTTCTTATGCCCTGTTTTGAAGGAAATGGTTTAATAATTGAATTTGGCACGCAGATCCATGCAGGATGACGACTATCCGCCCGAACAAAGCATAACCTGTGCACTGCATCAGCTCCGATGATGATGTACTCTTATATCCCAACGACAGTTAGGAACCGAAGCGAAGGGAGTTCAGCAACCATAACCTCAGAGCACGGGAGGACTAACAAAACCAGGTTCCATGCTGGCATGATAGACTGTGGCAGTTGTAGAGGTGGTGCAGTCAGTGGTGATCTTCTCGTTCTGTTGTGCAAATTTGCAACGTCGAAGTTCATGCACCGAAAAGCACCAGATTGCCATCCGTTGTGTGGTAGAGCGCGTGGGGCGGTGGCGACGAGAGCCCTCTGCTCCCTCCAAAGAATGAGACAAACAGTAACAATAAAAATAGCAACAATGGCAGCAAAACAGAAGGACCAATTGTTGCAATAATAACCACGACAGGGTGAGGGCTGTAAAAACAATGACAGCAACAGTGTATTCGTGTTTTCATTCTCATTCGAATGCGAAGGATCCTTTTCACTTGCACATGCAACACTTTTCATTAATTTACCATAACTCGAAAGGTGCGGAGCGGCAGAAAGCAAAGGAAATACACAATGAACGGGGATGGGCCAGGACCAGCGGCGGCGGGTGAGGCAAAAAAGTTGTGCACTCTCCCGGCGCGTTTCATCTCACCGAACACTTGTTTAGTTCCAGAGAAATTGTTTGCGGCAAAGATGTTACGGCTACACCCAAAGATACACGTTAGCCGGAAGAGATGTTGAAACGCAAAGGAAGGATATTGTGAACGCTGCTGCCATTCGGCTGTCGGTTGACGTCGCCGTTTCTACTGTTGTTCTTGTTTGTGTAGTTAGAATATACAACACCACTCAATTCGAAAGTTTACCCATGAAAGTATGATAAGTTTCGGGATCTAGATGAGCTGCACGGCATAGCCTTGTATTTTCCACATCACTGACTGCATCGGATATGGTAATTCGGCACAAAGTGCACGGTGTTACAGCTGATGTTTCTGCTTTGGTAATGCGTTTACCGTTTGCATGCGCGTGTATTGTATCACGTATGAATATCATTTCGCCTTGCAGCTATCGAGGCTCATGGAAATAACAAGCGTGGGGATGGTGCACACAGCATTGGCCTTTGTTCGTGCGCACAATGCAACAGGTCAGAAACAAGCTGAGAATTTAAATTAAAAGCTATGACCGACTGAACTCATTCAATGCCACATAAAGTTATTCGAGAGGGATATCTAACGTAAGACAAGACCTCTTCGGAAAATGGTGCCGTGATTGTTTGTTATTTTACAATTCGGATCATTGAACAATCGCTGATCATGCAAAAATTGCGTATAATTGCTTTTCATTATGTTCAGCGTGATGCAACACGCACAATTGCGAATTTTCTATCTGGAATTTTCTATCTTTCGCGCATTACACACCGTTTCCACTGGACATATTTCTACCCAACATCACAACCACAATCTGAACAGCCATCAGCGATCTTTTCTTTCGTGGGCAAGATATGCCATGTCGCGTCAACATCAAGAAGCGGGCAACCAACCACCAATCAAATCTCATGTCCAACTTTTGAACAAACCGCATGCCAAGTCGTAAAATCAAGATTCTCCGACACGATGTAGGTTTGGACATGGATTTTTGGACATGGAGACGACGCACATGTTACAGTCAACATGGTCGTCTACCTGGCATTAGGTCCAGGACACCATACGTGCACCATTGTATATTCATTGTCGAAGTTACTTAAGCCCAATTAAATGCCGACTTTTTTGGAAAAACGCATGTGATGCATGTTTTTTCTTTTGTATTTATATGATAATTACAAGGATCCAATATAACGAATGAGATGTTTTTTTTCCCATTGATGGTACTTTATTACGAATGATGCAAACATTTAACGCTCGATTTAACGAATGCCTTGTAAATTCTTGCACAAACTTATGCGACTACATGCGATGGCAAATTGGCTTTTGTGGGATTTTGACATTTTTGTGCATTCATCACACGTCTGTTATTATCTGCTGTGTTTCTGGGGAGAACAGTTAAGTTTACGTAAACAAATTAGTTCAAATTTATTCTCATGTACGCCTACCATCTTGCATTTCATTTCGCGTTTCTTGCGGTTTCTTAGAAAACAAAGTAAAATCACTGTTTACCGAAAACAATTTTAACAAGAAACATTTTAGAGTGTGGGATCCAACGCCTACGATGGATGTAGAGCGTATGGACAACTTAGCTCGTCGACACTAAGCCAGAGGAAGCCCACACAATAAGGTGGTGCACACAAGTCAAGGTTGACCTCAGCCGGTTTGATGTGCGAGAGGCATGTTGAGTGAGGCACTGGACTGTAGCGCCCTAAGAAGAAGAAAAAGTAAAAAGGAGTGTCGCTAAGTGAAATTTCTTTGAAATACAATCGAACGATTTTTAAAGGCATTGAATGCATCTAGAAATGGTTAGAAATCTAGACATTATTCGAAAAAGGTTGCATTCACCAAAATAGAAGACTTCCTTCATATTCTTGTGTTATTAGGCAGAAATAAAGAACGATCGATTTAACGAAAGACTGTGGTGCATTATGTAACTTGTTATATTTTACGTCCACTGTAAATTTATAATTTATTAAATAAAAAATAATAATAATAATAAATATATAAAAGAAATAAATATATGCAAGTGGTGCTGCTGTTTCTCAGTAACCACTAATGTGTGCGTGCTATTATTCTCACACGAGCGGAAGGGACCTACAGTTTTATGCCGACTCCGACCGGCCGATCGGAGAAGATTTATCTAGACAGTTCTACTCTTTGAGCATAGTCAGTGACTCGAAAGAGGTGAGACCGTGAAAACTATTTCCGTTCGTACCAGAACTCGAACCAAAGAAACGTAGGCTCGAGTGCGTAAGGGTCGACGCCAACACACAACGCGGAGATTAGGAAGTCTATCACGATATTTTGTGTACTAACTAAGCGTTCAACTGTTAAGGCAAATATGATCTGTAGATCTGTATTAATGTTATCGTTCGACATTATGATCATACAGATCGGATCGGCTTGATTATCTATGTCAATGCTTCGTCTCTACTCATTTGATTTTTGGTTATTATAGTTTGGTAGTAGTATTATACATACAATTGAGTTCCTAAATACAATTGAAAACATATGATAGCAATCTACCTTCCTAAACATAAGACTATAATGCCAACACAAATTACGAGACGGAAAAAAGGGCGAGATTTGATGGAAAAACTAAAGAAAAGCTTTGTTCGTATGTATCACAGTTTGTATGTTTGAGCTTCATGTTTATGAAGTATTATAATATTAGTTATAGATTCAATTAAGAATTTATAGAGTAATTAACGCATTTGCGAAGGACTCACTGAAGCAGGTTGACTTATTTAAGGGCCTCACACACTTTTCGCCATGACTGGGAATGGTGGTTACATATTTGTTCTCTATCTACTTACAGCACCCGATTGTACTGATGAACTTAAACTCATTTTGTCACATAGAGTCAGCGTAAAAAATGAGTGCACATCATAAAGGTGCTAACGAAAAACGTACAAAAGCAAAAAATATATCAAGATACCTCGAAAAACTATAGGCACAGCGAGTCACGTACCTAACGTGGTGTCCACTTACCAAAAAATGTATGTGTTTGGTTATTCGAACTATCTAAAAAGTAACCTGCACCAAAAGCGTTTTCAAGCTAAGATCAGAAGGGCTATTGATCGGTGATCTAAATTTCGTTACGTTTTTGGTTTATGACCAGCCGTGGCAATAGTTTTTTCTTCATACTTTGTTTCACGTACAGAACTAGCTCCATTAAAAACCCGACTTCTCTTCTTTGGGCTCCGTTTGAACAAAATATTAATTAAAAAAACCTATATGTTGTACACTCACTTTTGACGATGACTGTAAGTCCACAACTGAAAATATACAAATACACTACACACTACACAAAGGTATGTTTGCGGCACCTCACAGCTAACCAAAAAAAAAATATTTTTGCGAAATTCAGTTAAATACAACAAATGGACTTTTTATGTTAAACTCATTGCGCGATATGCGTCGAAAAGACCTCGAAAATTGACTTGCCAGAATCGAGTTATTTAAGAACTCAGATGGAGGACATTTAAACGATGTTGATTTAATTATGATCATGAAATCTGAACGTTTTGACCAACATTAAATTCGTGAGTGTATTGAACTTAAATTTGCTTTCGAAGAAATTGGCTAGAAAAAATGTGGAAATCATGAAAACAGGTTATGTCTCCAGCAACACAGTAATTTGCTTCAAAGTTCAGATCAGAATTCGCCAAGGGCCAGATAATTGACACTCCTTTTGAATTTGAGTTCCAGCGGTTCACAAAAGATGTTTCGGGCGTCCAATGAGAATCAGCTCAAGGGTAACAATCACCTTTTTATCACCCGATTTCGAAAATTACAACAAAAGGCATCTCAAATCATTGGTTGATATTATGCACTAAGACCATGTCTTTCCCCTGGGAGCTGTAGCCCTTAATAAACTAGGTTTACATCTGCACTTCCCACAAAATGCCCCGCAGAAGTCACCAGAAGAAAACAACAACAGAGTGAAAAAGGAACTTTCAAAAGCATAAAACTTTTACCAACATCATTACATCCATTTAGTTAAGCAGCCAACCCTTCCCTCACAGATATATGCGGATAAGAACAGGAACAAAAAAATCGTCTGTAAACATGTCCCAAATTCGGTACGCACCGCACTATCGTTTGGTGCGCCTCCCCATCCCTCGGGGAGTTCAACTCTCGGGCGGAAAGTTTCCTCGGTGCAAAATTGAAATTACCTCGGACCTCCCCGACAACAGTCCAAACGAACAAAATAAAGGAAGATCCCAAGCAGAGGGAACGGCTAAACGGTTGGTTGAATGCGGGTGTCCATATTTTCTCCCAGCAAGAGAAGCACAGAGAATGAAAAAAAAGAACAAAATGCAATTACTGTAAAGACGAACGAAGGCGTTCCATTGGGAGCACAAACTTCTTCCTTACTCGGCCACCCGCAGCAGACCAAAAAACTTAAAAAATATAACTTTTTCAATTTTCAAGCTCACCATTCAAGATTTCATTATTTACAGTTCCCAAAGCGGCATAAAAAGTCACAACACTCAACTCCAGTCGAGGCTTCGCAACAAATTCCGATTGCGGAAGCGCAACCGAATTCCGAGCCACAAAAGTTTCCATCAACGTGTGCATTCAGGCATACTCACTTCAGTGGCATTCGGGTGTCGTTGGCATCCTGGGAACAGGCAGGCAGGCGACATCGCTGATTCCACTGGAAGCAGCTCCCCACACACACAGCCCAGGTGAGGGTGATTTATTTGCGGCCACACATCATCCCACTCACACACTCACACGTTGTATCTTTGAAGCAACGACATTTGGACTAGTAAATGGAAACTTCCACCAGAGGTGTGATGGAACATGTTTCGCTGACGTCTTCGGCTGACAGCCCCGGGGACTGACACAACTCCGGAAGGTGTTCGAGGTATTATCACCTGAGTCGGAAACAAGTTTTCCCAACAGCAGCTGTGACCACATTTGATGCAGGCTTGCTTGCTATCATCTATTCACGCATGAATAAATCTGCACACGACCACGGCATTGGAATGGCAATGCTTACGTGATATTGTTTTGTCAGGTACTCAGTTGAATGACTCTAAGGTATTGTGTGTTCGAAATGGCGGGTAGTAATAAATCGCGAAACGACTTCTTCCACCCGCCACGCCGTGCACAGTCATTAAACTCTCCCTCCTAGCATAGTCGTTAAATCGAGACGATACGGTACGAGTTTCTTAGTTTGCTTCCTTACACTCCGCATCCGTGTTCTAGAAGCAACTCCATTTGTAGATTAGAACCCTCACTCGGAAATGGAAAATCCCATCAACAAATGTGTGTGATCGAGTTCCTTCGCCAACCGCTGTATGGAACATTTGCTTTCATGGCAGCGATGGTATTGGCTGCACGCTGAGATAAAAATTAAATTACTAGAAATCGAGTTCATTCCGTTGGCAAGACGAACTGCAAGCACGGACGCCTCTCTGCAATATGACTTGAGGCAATATCATCAACCAATGTGCATATGGGTCCTGGCAAGTTTTTAAGCGGGAGCCATTCATAAGATCGTAATAATTTCCAACTGAATAAGCAACCCAATCTACTCTGCAGTAACTACATAAGACATCATCAAACGTGAAAACGTGCTAATTTTTAGGACCGGACTGATTTCCAAGTAGATTCGGATCAATGCGGCTGTCGCCGATAGGTCCTACGCTTTTGTGCAGACTATACAAAGCTGCCTAGAAGAGGACGCCTTTCCTACACTGAGAACTCTAATACCTAATAGCTAATCAAAAGGGATCAAAACACGCCCTAGCCCTAGCCTCCTGGATGCACTACGATGAGCTTCGTGCATTGGCCTCAAACATTGAGCTGTCAAACAAGTAGACTATCGCAGCTGTGGATGTTGACACTGGTAGACTGGGCAACAGAAGTTGGCCAAGGAAAATTTTACTATGGGTGACAGTTTTTAAGAATCGCTAGTTGTTAAGACAAATTTACTAACTTTTGCACTGAAACATTCTTAGTTCAAAGATCTAGATGTAGCAATGGGGTCCATTATGTGATACAGTGCAATATAGGGATGGCTTCCGGATTACATCCACATCCTGCTACAGCTCTTAGAGCTCGCAATTTTCTCTTCACCATCCTAGTACATGGTACCACATAATCGAACACAATAAGATATATCGTTTACCGCTCCATGTGGCAGAATTGACAAACATGTTGCTCCTTCGAGTGAGGAGTTTCAATCAACGTTGCAAGGACAAACCGAAGTAGCAACGGTTGCCAAGGGAAATGCTACGTCAGATGTCACAAGTATGTCGTATGAGGAGATCACATTGCCTCAAATTAAAAAAAAATGCACGTACAACGCCGACAAATAGTACACCATCAAAGCCGGAGTGCCGCAAGGATCAGTACTCGGACCAATATTGTTAAAAAATGGTATCTGACGGCAGTAGGAGTTGCTGTCGACATCTCTATTGTCACAGAAGACTGTCTTGAGATTACCGGCCAAGAAGTTCGCTGCAGTACGCAGGCTTTCAGGTTTCTCAAGTTCAAGGATATAGAGAAAGATCTGATAACAAGCTACAATTTAAAGCCCATGCAATGAAGGCGCAGCTAGAATACTTTCTGCAAGGATTGTTTATGGCTGGATAGCAGAAGCTTACTTCCTCGAGGAGCCGTTTGCGTTAAATGAAACAGAACAAGAGAAGCGGACAGCAATGAGCAGATATAACACAATTTCAGATGGTGAACCGTGTCGTCCTACCGAAATGCTATCGACATCTGGAATGCGCCCTTATCCATTTTATAAAGGTGTAATTCTTGATTTATACACAAGCACGATTCAGGGGTAACCAATGTATAGAAGACATGTGATGCCAGCCCTTTACCACTGTCAACCGACAACATGGACCCGAAACTTAATGATAAAGAAGAGCATATGTGTTGGCATTCATCAGAGCTAGTTCTCAACTCATGAAGTATCAGGTTCCGTCTGCTACCAGAAATCCAACAGAATATCCAACAAATCAGTTAATTTTAATCCCACGCCCATCAGCAGTGTCAACGTCATCTAAGACCCTGCAACAGTAGCTACAGTCTCATCTTCATCAAAGTCCGACCACTTCTACATTGACGTCCAAATCTCCTTCAATCCAATGACAAAATATACCTACGATATGCCAGTTGCGAGTGCCACTTCCATTCATCCGCAAAGCCAATCCCTAAGAGAATAACACACTCTTGTTCCGAAAAGAAACGACACCGTTACGAAATTGAAAATTCATCGATGTGAGAGTTGACGCCACAGGACTTTGAGGATAAAATAATTCGACCGCTTTGCAACGGCCGCCAGCCATGTAAGGGGCTTAACCATGCTCTCTGGCCGATTATGTGTCCGCTGTGTGTATGTGTATTAAAGCCATCCGACGGCGGCCAACTACACCAGTGCCACTATCAGCCTCATCAGCAGCAGTAATTCTGTTGAGAGTGGCTACGATGCGACTATCCTTGGTTGCTTGCTGTTTTCCCATTCCCATTTGGGCTGCCAGTTGCAATCATTTTCAACCAAAGTGCTCGTAATTGTTATGGACAAATGGCTGTTGCCTCAACGGAAGTGAAGCTGTAAAACGAATCCCACCATGCATTGTAGCCACAAGCCAGGCCAGAAGTTCAGCAAGCAGCGTTTAGTAGCCCGGTACCACGTTAATTTAAATCCTCTGCTTCCACTGTCGGCTTTGGTGTTGGGATGAACATATATGACGTTATACTATATAGCTGTTGAAGGGCTTAAATGGGACGGATGAGGGGCACTATGGACTGGCTCTAGCATGAACATGTTATTGGACAGTTAAACGGCGGCGACAAGGAAACGTCATTGTCGTTTTGTGCTCAGATATAGATATTATAATAGGGTTTAAGTTTAAAATAAAGTCAATGAAAGGAGTCAGTTGAATGTCTGCATGGTCGTATGAGCAAACCCATTCGCATTGTCCTCAACTGATTTTCTTCTGATGGTGGTCATTGCCAGGGATTTACACCCAAACTTGGATCTTATGTGAGCCCTGTCCTCTCATGGTGCCAATATTTGTCATCAACCGCAGAAATATTGTATCATCCCTCATTATCCTTTACGTATTGAAATGAGTTTGTGTTTGCATTAAGGGTTGCTGGCCCCTGGGTGGGTGGACGTGAGTGATAGACGAATACCCTACGTACACATGTTGTTTCAATCATCCCAGGAACACAAACTCACACACACAGAAAATAAGTCTTCACGAGTCACAGCCAGTGATGGGGGGGAGACCTTTTGTCTGCACTTCATGGCCCTGCTGTGATAAGGGTGCACATAAATCAGTGCCAGGGTGTAGGGGCTCCATGTAATTGGGGATGTTGGAGATGATTTTAATCACTGGTGACTTTCATTTGTGGGCATCTCTTTTTTGCTTGCCTCCCCCAAAAAATAGTTGTGTCATGAAAATAGAGGCTTTTCTGCTTGGGTGAGCTGAAAGCTGCCACAGCAGCCTGAAGGAGATTAGATTCTGACAAGGACTGCATTTTTTGCTTTGACAAATGTTGGCTCGAGCTTGCTATGAAACAGATTTAACTCATGGGATGTGTCTCACTTTGAATGACAATTATGAGCCTTCACTTAGCGTCGGGTGGGGTTACCATGTGCCGTACCCACCACATCACGTCAATTCGGTATTTTGGTTACGCAATAACTTGAGATAACGCACTCATTTTGCAATTCAAGTAAGCAACCATTGTCGAGGGAAAGTGAAAACCTAATTACAGAGCTGCCTTTCAAAAAGCCGGACTGCTCGGACACTCTTTACAAAGTCAGTCCCGGTCATGGCAGCCATCAGCCAACGGCTATTTTTGTAGTCAGTGTCAATAATGAATCAGTTCGTGCTCTTTAACCAGCAACGATGACAACGAGTCACGTCACCGATGATGTTGGCAAATGCATTAGAAACGAAATACTTTTCGCATTGATTGCCCCTACGACACTTCTCCGTTCCCCATCTGCACGCTACCGGCCAATCGTCCACCCCAATTATTCCCACCCTGAACAGTAACGACACAACAATGAATCCTCGTAGTCATGATCAGCGGTACAAGCAGCGAGCGCCGGTCGAGGATAGTAATGGCACCGGCGAACTTATAATATGATTAAAATATTAACACAGAAAGTCGTGTCCTTCTGCTGGGGAAATGGCTCTACTTTGACTTTCACCCACTGATAATAAAATCATAAACAGGAAACAAAAAAGACAGAACCGCAGCTGAGGAGGAGAAACAGCAATGGCGGCAAAAAGTTATCCCCACCTCTGGCATTAGACGCAGGCATTCTCTCAAAGTGAATGAGAAAAGGATAAAGTTATTAGCTTTGCATAAATGTGATTAAATTCCTGACCGGGTTGGATGTTTCCTCTGTTCTTATGCTGTCTCTCTCTCTATCTGTTCCCCGTTTAGTCATTTCTTCCTTTCGTTACCTTTGCCCAACTCCCGCCGACGGTATTAACGTCCTTTTCGTCTTGTTGCTTCCATCTTTTTCTGCTGACGAATGGCAACGGCTTTCAGAGGCAATGCCCTGTCGGCTGTGTATAGCAATTAACTTTACGACAAACCGATGAATTTTCATCCTTATACCGGCTACTGAGTATTTATTTATAGACAGCACCACCCCAACAACATGCTTTGTGCCTCAAACAAAAGCCGATGGGATAATTTATGGCAATTAAAGGATAAAAGTGTGATGAACGGTTGGCGCTTGTGGAATGGGCACAGAGGCAAAGTGATGTTTTCGATTTTTTCATGGCACATGCCTGGACAAGATGGGAATTAATTGACTTTTAAATGGTCTCGTGACTTGTAGTCACGGCAGTGTTGCGGGGTTAGTCGACACATTCGCTGCTCGAATTAGGGTTAGTGACAGCTGATCAGATGCTTGAGTAATTTATTCGAGTAATTATTCATCTATAAGTGATTTTTCGTGTTCAGTGAACTTTCGAGAGATCGAAAGTGATTGAGGGGCGTTCATGAAACATAAAGTATTTGGATGTGGAAATGATTTGTCAGGCGCCTGCTGCCTGCAGATGTCGATTGCAAATTGAAAGGCACGGCATGAGAATTTGACTGCCGCGTGACAACAATCCACAAGCAGGACTATGTGTACTCACTCCGTGCGGTAGGGTATTGTCAAAATTAGAAGACGGTTGCCACGAAAAAGCAATGTTCCAGGCTAACAACCTCCTTAACTTCTAAGTATTAATCCACAAAGATTTATTATCGCAACAAGCCATAAAGCCAAAGCATTAGAAAATAAGCACGGCAATTATCTCAACTTGCTGCAATAAATACTTTCCGCGAGTAACCATTAGTCTTGACATGCAGGTGTGTCAAACAACTCGAAGCACTCGAGAGCAGCGCAGTAAATCCCCCCGCTTAAGCACACGGGCATGCTGACACGTAAGACGCATTATAAAAAGAGCGTGACAGGAGTGTTAAACGTATGAAATTTCGTTACAGAAATTGACGCTCAATAAAATGCTAACAGTATCACCTAGATTGTATGAATGAGCGAAGTGTTAGGAGTTCATTAAAGTTATTTTCAAGGTAGTTTCAATGACCGTTGGGCGCCAGTTTGGCAATTTATTAGAATGCCGGGTGGTGAGGATCTTCAAATTATAATCTGATAAACAATAACTACCTAAGAACAGCAGCATACATAAATTAGGACTTATAACTAGTACAGGATATATGCTTAGAATAAGCCGTATGTGATAGGCGTTGGGCGCCATTTTATTAAGAAGTGGATTCGATCACATTGTTATGGCAAATGGTAGGTACGATAGGGAATGGGAATCGCTAGTGAATTCACCAGCACATCATGTCTATTGTGATACCTACAGTTAGACTAGTATAATCGATCGATTTTGTCATTAATTTTTTCCAACGGCAAACTGGATCAGATTTAGAGAACAAATAAAGCGTATTTACTTTGTTTTCACTGGGATTTGAACCGGGGACCCCACTAACCAAGGGCAGGCACTTAACCACCTGCGCCATCTTATCCTCTCCAAGAATCGTTTTCTTCCTGTTCACCGAGTTTAAGAACACCTTTAAAAAATCAATCATGCTTAATTGGCCCTTTGGCAGTAGTAACTTACATCCCTCATTCACATGCCATGGCATCAAGTTCAACAAAACTTATTTGTAACCTGCTGTAATACATATACTTTGTCGGCCATTAATAGATCCAGGCACGTCCGATCCAAAGTCGTCTTCCATCGTTAAATGATTGCTCTGAATTTTGGTTTCCCCTCTTCGCCCAATCGAAGTCTTTTTCTCTCCTCAATTTACTTGTCAGGATCCGGGCAGGCAGCTCCTCATGCCCCAAACACAACGACATCCTTAATTTGTGCCCATCTCTCCAAGCCCCGCATCAACACGACAAAAAAAACTTTCCTTGACAGGAACAACGAATTTCTATTCTGGGGCGAAGAATCTGAGAGAAAACGGTCCCAAATCAACACACCCATCGACCTTCTCTAGCTACACGAATTTCCCCAATTTTTTTAATGAAACTTCAAAAACAAGACAATTTCTGTGCGTGTCTTGTTTTCCATTCTGCGAGCAACTTTCCGACAGCCATCGTGTTTCGAATATTAAGCTCCCCTGCTACGGCAGTTTTCTATAAATTTTCTGCAAACCGAAAAAATTCCCCCACGAGTGGGGACCGCTAGCCTTTTTTTGCGTCCTAATTGATGGACGTTGTCTGATGGGTCAATTGGAATTGACCATTTGTAGATTGTGTCCTGTCGGGTGGCAGTGACAATCAAACAAAAACAATAAAAAATAAATCCAAATAATGGAAGAGGATTTTAGGAATTTATTGGGAAAGCAAGAGATTATTTCAAAGCGATTCCACAGAAAGGCCCACCTGATCACAACTGCACAACCCCTAATCCCAGCGCTGTGTGTGTCTGCCTTAAATGGCCTGTGAATAGTCCTTAGAGATATGCCAGCTATAAATCAACATCAAACAACGTATTCAACAGGTGCTGCAAAAAAGGTAATACCCGACAACGAGTCAGCCGTCAATGAGCGGCGCGGCGGATTATTTCCAAAACCCTACAGTACTACTGTCGAACATCTGCTCACGACATTCAACTTTAATGAAACGATTCATTTCTACCACCACCACTTCTCTGGCTGGTGTGCTGTGGTCTGGTCTGGTCTGGTGTGGGAGCAATAGTTGGCTGGTGGCAACTATTGTTGGCCATCAATAACAAAAGCAAATAGGCACTCAAGAAGTTTTCCTATTTTTCAGGGTTGACCCACCACGCAGACACACAGTCCCTCGTGCCTTGTTCGTCCTTAATCCGTCCTGGTTTTGATCATCCCACGACCCACGCTCAATATTGGCAGATAGTTAGAAGAAGTAATAGCCCCGCCAGTAGTTGTGACATTACAAAAGGAATGAAGCTGAGCATATACACACACTTATGAAGGGCATGCCGCCGCATAACTCGGAAACAATGAACCCTCCTAGCATTCCACAATAGAGTCACGTTCGTCACATCAAAGAGGACATCAACTTTTTGTCCCACTTCCAATGCGGGGGGGAGTCCCGACTGTTTTATACTGTATCCAAGGCAACCGGCGACGCGGGAGCGAGTGGAATAAGGACTAAGCAACGAGGAATGACAGCAACAGCCAAAACGAAGACGATCTCAACGTCGTCGCTGTCGCAGTGGTTTGTCTACTATAAGCATACATCCATCCATCTAGCCGGCATATTGATGAAATACGTGACTGGAATTTGCGAAATAATTTTAAATCCTGCGATGCCGGTTGGGACTCGCTGGTGGTGCCTTGTGAGGGCGAACCTAGTTCTCTCGTCGATTGAGTGAATTAAATGCGTTCAAAACCAATTTAAACGATTTCATTCCCTTTAGTCACGGTGCGGTGCTAGTAGACTTATATTTTAACTTTTGTTGCACGAACCCATCTCGACGGTGAAGGTGTTTGAACTGAACACAGTAAAAGACTTTTTAGACCTCGTTCCAGAGGATTGTGAACTTTGTGTTCTCTTGAGCCAGCCAATTGAAATATGCAGATAAATCCTATTTCGTTGAAAGTTTGAAGGTTTTTGTGCTTGGATGAAACTTGGGAGACAGATTGCGTGTACTCTGAACTAGAAGATAGGCCAACGACTGGATGGCGCAGTTGGTCAAGTGCTTGCTATTGGTTAATGAAGTCTCCGGTTGGAAAAGTTAATACGCTTTTATCTGGTCTTCAAATCTGGCCCAGTCAGCACTTGCCGTTGGGATCAAATTAGGGCCGCTATCACTGAAGTGATCACTCAGTGGTGGTAGTCTGACTGTGGGCATCACAATGGACCCATATGGTCTGAGCTGTGCTGGTCTGTGCTGGTGAATTCACTAGCAGCCCCCTTCCCTACCCTAGAACATAGGCCACTTTTACCTTTAGATAAAAAAAGTCTTAGCTAAAGCAATAAAGCTGCTATTCAGCTAAAGTAAGGCGGCCACAAAATGCCAGGGCCTCCCCAAATACACCTTCCTTAACCATATGTGATGGGAATATCGCTCAAAAGTACAAAGCGGCCTCTAAATTCCCGCAAAGAGAAATATTCCCCAAGCACAGCGCACACCCCACAACCAAATTTCAACTTCTCCTCTTAAGAACAGGACCACATTTTGCAATATTAATTTTCCAGTGAATGGTGCACCGTCGAAATTAACGTTCCACGTTCAAAGCACCGGATCTTTGCGTCTGAGACGCTGGCACAGTCATTAAATAATTTCTTTGATGTTTCCACGGAAACCTAATCCCTCTTTAAACTTCTCCCATTAGCGTGTAAGAATGAGGGCACACTGAATGCAGGTCGGTACAATGGTTGAGAATCGAAGAGCAACCGATATGGTTTCTTTGTAAGGAAATCCTTAGAAATTTCGGGGAGATCTTACCCACCTGAGAGCTTAATACTTTGGTAATTGCTCCTCCAGCCGTTCCCCCAAAGACCCTTCACATGTAACAACT
Organism: Eristalis tenax; assembly: GCA_905231855.2. Taxonomy (NCBI): domain Eukaryota; kingdom Metazoa; phylum Arthropoda; class Insecta; order Diptera; family Syrphidae; genus Eristalis; species Eristalis tenax. The sequence continues at coordinate 1,407,082 of HG993127.1, forward strand.
AACTGATTAAATGGGTTGAGGGAGAGCAAGCTCTTATCGAAACCCATTAGAGGGCATTCACCTCTGGCCGCATTGATGCAAATTTAATGCCATTACGAGGGACAAAAACATCGTTACATGCCTGAAACGGTGTCCTTCAATAAATTTACCCAAAAAGGGACCCCCAGATGGTCATTAATAGATGCCAACCATTATCTGAATTTTTTCCCTCTGTTATTTTAGGTCTGTGCTCCATGAAGCCAACCAATCACCCAATCCAGACCCAGGTCCGGTGAAATTGAACACTATTTTCACATTAAAACGAAATTAAATGTCAAATCCTTCGCCTTCGAGGATTTCCCTGCACAAATAGCTAGGGCCTGCCAACCTAATGCGTTCATATTTAGGTGGAATTATTTTCGTTATCCAGCGTACCCTTACTTTGTTTTCAACTTTGGATAACGATTCCTTCGAGAGGGTTCAGAGCAGGCATTTAAAAGCATTCTATGAATCTCCAGTGAGGAGATTGGGGGCGTTGAGTTATACATACAAAAAAAGTGGTTTGCAGCATTCCACTCCGAGTCTGATGGATACCGAGCATACGTCCATCAGGCGCACTTTAGCATCCTTTAGGACTCATGAACATTTATGAACTATCGACATAAAACAACAAATTGAAAACTTGCCATAACTCCGACGGGGATGTCATTCCTACAAGACTCTGACAGAAAAAGGACAGAGCACGCTTTACGAGCAAACGCAACATTAAGAATTTAGTGTAGTTACACAATATTCGCAGAAGGTCTTAAAATATGAGGCCATCTTTTCCGTACCGTATCTCAGCGTTAAAGAAGTATCCGCATTTATTTCTTTCCCTTCCACAGATGATGAGTATGTTCTGGCCGGCTACCGTTGTTCCGGTTTTTGTTCTGCTACTATACTATCTATACTTCGGGCTTAATGTTCCATTCCTCTTCCGTTTATGGTTTTTGCATGTCGGCCCGAGTAAAAGCCACTCAGGGATAGAAGAGAAAAAGAGAGATTGCGAGGACTTAAATAAATTGCCAACGTGGTTATAACAAGGGGAAATTGATTAGGGGACGCGGTGGGGTTACTTAGCATTTAATTTGTCCATCAGAGGGAACCGGTTTATGTGTGTGGATTCGCTAGGACTTCGATGAATGTTATACATTATAGTGTGGGTTTATTAGTTGCGCGAAAACGGACCAGGATCCTTATGAGCACAGTGCGTACAAGATGTTTTATTGTTTCAATTTTCCGCAAGAAATCTACACAGCAAGTCTGAGTTTATGTACAGACATATATTAACAAATGGAATGAGCGTCGCCAAATCTATTAATTATTCTACCTCAACAGAAGATAGATGAAAACTTGGTCGAAGCATGGAGTCGCTTGACCTCTTTATTTTGGGATATCGATCATACTCGGAAATTTAAGCCCAAAACAGAGTCTCTAACAAAAAGAGGTCACAATGAGTACAGCTCAGTGCCAGCCATTGGCGGATCATGCACAGCTGCTGTGGATCATGTGGAGTTAGGCACCGATGCGCATAGTTAAGAAGCTATATTTTCCGGCAGGTTTAAAGGGTAGCCAGATACGAACGATCGGACAATACAGATATCTCACACAACAACATTCAACTACATTCATGACAATATATACGAAATATCAGATCATACCACTCGCCTTCCCATTATGTTCATCAAGCGGTAGGTCCAATTCTGTATGACTCAGTCCATTTCATGCAGCGTTGGTAACAGTGTCTCTAATGTTTTCCTTGCGCTCGTCGTTGGTTGGTTTGTTGGCGTAGACTCCAGAAAAAATGCGCTGAACTGAACGCTAGTCGTGATTTTCTATACCCTATACCAATGATGTCCGATGGTGTCGCCAGATGGTGTCGTCGTAGCAAGCAATCATTGTTGGTGGATGCATTGTGGGTTGGCCGAACACTTGTGGATTGCGTTCGCCCTATAAAGACAATTTTGCCTGCTGACAATGTCGCTGCGCTAAAAATGAGCCTCGTGATCATTTCACGCCCGAAGTCCGGATCTCCAGCCTCCATTCTCCGTCCTTAGTCCGATTACCGATCTCACGACGTTGTCCATGGTCGCCAGGCTTCCATTCTTACATCAGCACAAACTTTTAAGGATGCAGGCCCGAATCGAACCACTAAATATAACAACTCTGGCTACTTTCACTCCCAATTCATCTGACTGTTGACTAATCTGGTCTCCGATACTTCGGTTACCTGCACACTGAAGCCATGATGACCGAGCCACCTCATGACATGACAAACCTCACTGAACATTTGGACACATAAATGTCATTGATAGCCTCGACAGCTGATGAAATATGACTATTGGAAAACTATCATTGCCTTCTGGTCAGCCTTCATGATCATCTGAATTTGAATCGTGGGCATCCTCTTTGCATCTAAGGCTATTCTTCACAACACATCACGCAATGCAAAATCGTTGCAAAGCACGTGCCAAGACCTGTTTAAAACGAACCCACAAGCTGATTATGTCACAGCAGATGGTATCAAGTCATGTGATATTCAGATTCCGATTACGGTACCGAGTCATTGCACATCCCCAAACAAAACTTACTTGCAGTCGTATGTGTGAATGCGGGACACTTCCAATTTCCTTTTGATTATCTGCGGCATGAAATTTCTGGGAACTTCCTTTTGCCAATTCCTGTATCTCTGTGCGGACGTACGCAAGCTGCAAATGCACTACGTTCATATGATGATCTGAATTAAGAAATAAATAATCATCTGCTGATATTTGATGCCCGGCTGAAGCCTCATTCCTGCTGGATGCCGGTCGTGCAGATGACTTGGGTGCTAGTAGTGGATGCAGCTTCCGGTTGGACTGCATCCAGACACGTCATGTCATGCCATCCGACGCTGTGCCATTGAACTGATATAAATATTTACCGCACGAGTAAATTTGCTCGAAAAAAGGATGTGATGGCAATCATCCCCAGACCAGACATGTAGGAGCGGGCAACAGAGCCAAAACCAATCTAATTAAGGATACGTAATAATTTCGCTGGCTGTGGCACTCATTTACATTTTCTGATCTTCATCCGTTAGCCGTTATCCTTAAACACTCTCCGCTGAGCCGCATTTGGATTGAAGCCAAGTGCCGAGTGCTAAGTGTTCCCGGAGACCCCTCGAAATCTCTAATCACATAGCCAGTCTGAGGGGGGAGGCAACGAAATAAATCAACTCCGTCACCGAAATCCACCAACTTTGGATTGCGAATGCAGCTGAAAGTTGCACCTTTCACAGATAAAGTTTTCCTTAACGAAGGAACTGAGTATGGGTTTGTGTGTCCTCATTTACCGCTTGCGTAAACATGCAGGACCGAAACTTGTCGCCTCTAAACCGAACACCTATCTCATTTTGCACGCTGTTGGTGACGGGTCAACTATAATGTGTGCGGTTACACCAAGTGCAATTTATTTTCAGTGCAGAGTGCGGCTTTTTTATTTTGCGACAGTGTAGAGGAGTGTGGTGTGGAGTACAAGGCGTGGCTAGTGAATGAGTTTGAAGAAAAAGTTGTATGCACTATGGAGCTGCTCTAAATAAACAAATAAGCAAGCAGGAGGGCAAGCACCTCTGTATGAAAACAAACTACCGAAACCGAGACGGACGTGGCCATATTTCCGTGCGCAAACTTACAGAGTGCAAAGATGGAATGATAAATAGTCCTGACTGGAGTTGGCTATACTGCCAGCAGTATAGAGATTTCCATTTGCCAGAGAGATTGTGATCGGACAAATGAAAGAGCAGGGATACACCAGTTTGTCCGTTCGTGCATTTTTGTAAAAGGTAAACAAAAGAAGGATTTCATGGTGCTGACAGTGCGGTCCTTAAATGGAACTGTGTGGGGCAATTCACAAAGCGTAATTTTTTTTCACTTGACACTGGTGATGGGCGGGAGTTATTAATTGTTTAGGTGTTGGACTTGAGTTCGACGTTAGAAGTGCGCACCCAGGCGCCTGTGTGGCGGTTATTTGCTTAGAAAGTTGCGGTTTGTTTTTGAACAGGAAATTTAGATGTTTCCATCATATATGCCCTTTTCTGGGAACTGTTGTGGAAAAGAGCTTGGAAATGATGCTGCTAATGCTGGTTGGTTTTATTTTTGCGTTTTTAATGCAGTTCCCAAATGGGACTCCTGGGGGAAAATGTCGAGTCATCTGGCATGGTTTTGTTTACTTTGGAGAACATTTGTTGCTCAGGTCTCTATTGCTTGGGGGATGGGGATATAGTTGCCAGAACTATTCGACAAATATAATTGAAATATACTTAGTTGTTTTTCTTGTATTGCCTTGAAGCGAATTATTTTCATGGAGTCAGTGCGGAGGAATGCTGCATTATTGGATTAATTCGAAGTGCAAACGAGGATGGAGAAGATATATTTTTTTTAATTAAGCCTTGTGTATTTGTAATGCCTTGCTCTTGTCGGGGATTTGATTTCGACATAATTAAACCATAAATCGGGAGTCGGTTGCATGCTAATTGTTTTGAGTATTATAACTTTAGAGGGTCAGGGCCTTGTTTCTCACAAACCACTCCTATTGTGCTATTGTTCTCCCACAAGTGGAAGGGACCTACAGCTTTTTGCCGACTACGAAGGACTAATTTGAGAAGCTTTCTCTAGACAGTTATACTCATTGAGAATTGTCAGTGACTTGAAACATGTCGGCCCGTACCGGTAATCGAACCTGGGCTGCGTAGGATCAAGTGCGTAGGGGTTGATGCACCAACGCACATCGCCTCGGCCACCAAATAAGAAAATGTTAGTTGAAGAATTCAATTGAATTTTTTCTTGGATATATTACAGCTGTATGCCAAAAGTTGACTTTGGACTTATATAACACTAAGCGGCAACATGTCACTCAAAGTAAAGTCGAAATTCTGAGAAGAACAGCCGATGACACAGTGGAAATCTCAACCATAGAAAGGATATGGCAGTGTTAAATAATTGAGACATGTTGGCAGATTACAGTCTCTGAAAGCCGATATCCCTGAGGCTGAAGACACAAAAAATCACCCTTTTCTATGCAGGTGTAAAACTGTGCGGAAAAATTACAGCGAAAAGTTAAGTAATTTTTTTTATTTTTATATTTATATTATATTATTATATATATTTATATATTTACAAATTGTAATATATATAATATATACTTTTTATATTTATAATATAAATCAATTCTAATATGTTATTGTATTATATTCGACGAATTTAACAAAACGATAACTAAAAAACACTTTTTTTTGAAAATTTTAATTTATAAGGAATATTTACTAAATTATATAAAATGTAACTAAGGACTTTATTAATGACTGCTTAAGATTAATTGTCCGATACCGTTATGATTCCTCAAGTTGACCTTCGCAAAACAGAGGGCAGCTTTCAATGTTGGCATCTAACTTAATTCGGTTACATAATAAATTCCAACATAACAGAAAATCGGTCGGTTGAAGCGCACAGCCACAACTGGAAAAGCTGCATACCGTGCACATTTTCAATAAGGATTCCAAGAAAATTTTCAAGTGGATGCAGAAGATTTTTACATATATGAAAAGGTCACACTGCTGGGGGCTGACAACGAGTGGGTGGAATTCATCGGCTAGGCGCGTAATTTTAATGATGTGTGAAAATATTTCTCACTTTTCTAGTTTAAAAAATGAGTTCTAGCAAAAATGATTTTGAAACTTTAAAATTCGATAAATGTTGTCATAAATAAATATAAACTGATGCTCCGAATTAACAAAATCCATCGGCTCGTTCTCAGCAGCCCACCACACATGAGCTTAGTTAATACATTGTTCAATTCGCACTGAAAGCATTTAAAAATAATATGTACAAAGAAAGCCCTCAAAGTAGGCGTTTCATCAGTTTCGAAACAGAATAAAATAATTGGAGGGAAAATCTGAGAAATATACTGGATGTGGTGAATGTTGTCTATGGCTCTCTGTCCGCATGCTGGCTGACAACAAACAATTCCCGATGTGAAGTAAATTTAATCGTATCGTCACCAGCATTTCCAAAAGGTAGGATCTAACACACAGCATTCCCCACAGACAGTTTCCTTTAATCACACGAATCTTATGAAATACATAAATAATAAAAGAAAAGCCCCCTCTTTTCAGAGAAATGAATATCCCTTAGAAAGCATTCCTTTTATGAGAAGGACGAAAACATGAACCACTTCGAATGTATGCCGCATTTCTCGTTTCTCCACTGACATTTCCATGTTGACATATGTAAGTAGGCAATATTTATAGCCTCACTCACCCGTTTGTGCTTTATCCTTGCCGTCTTTCCTTTCGGTATTATCCCTCTGCGTGTGCACATAAAGACTGCCGGAGGCACCGTAAGACTTCTTCAATTTATATATAGAATTTCATTCAATCAAAACAAACTGTAATCATAAGTTGCACTCTGAGCCTGCAGTCAGTGCAGAATGCATGCAGTTATCCCCAGCATCCGGTTGAGTTCAATAACAGGCTAACACTTGCCTTTGGCAAATCACTTTGAAGTCCTTTTCATTTTCGAAGTTTTTTTTCCGTTCAATATGCGCACCATCCCAGCCCCACATCCCTCAAGCTCCTTTTCCAAACCTATCAATTTGCTGCTGGGGCATTCAAAGGATAAAGGTTAAATCCTGAAATCCGATTTGAATTTTCCATTTCTTTTGTCATCCGCAAACGTGATGGACACTGAAACACATACAGACACAGAAAGGAAAACACGCGTTGTTTGTTCAAATGAAGGATGAAAATGCGTTCAGCAAAGATTGCCGCATATTACCATAAAAAGGACAATGCCTCTCCACCAACCACCATCTAGATGTACGGGTGTGCGCGCGTGTTTGGTGTGACATGTGGGATCGGTGAAAAGAAAACCATGGCCAGAAGAAAGCATCGAAGACAAAGGCAACAGAAAAACCAAACCGAATCGAATATTAAGCTGATTATTGAGAGAGACGAGAAATTATTGTGAGAAGCTTTTGTATGTGTCCTTTTTGGTCCCGTTAGTGAGTGCGGGGACCGGTTCCAGTGAAGCGTGTAAAGTGGTCAGGCTTAGTGAGGACTGATATCTTAGCGATAAGGGTTATGGACCAAATGATTTTTATATCCCATTGCACACGACATATGAGTGGTGGCATATATTTTCATGCTGAAGTATAATGACGATCAAATGGGACCACAAAATGATGATATCGTGTGCTTGGTCAAGGGTCTAGTTAATGCCTCGCATTGATTGATTCTTGAATAGAAAACTTTAATGAAAAATTTATGACGAAACAAGATGTCGGACGTTTTCTCACTGGTTTCTCAATCCTGGCGACAGGTGGAAATGGTGACGGACGGGGAATAGAGTGCATCTTCTTCGAAACAGTTTGGTTGCTAAAAATTGTTGTGCAAAAGTAGCATTTTTCCAGTTCTAGCTGATGTTGCGTTCTTTTTTAATTTTTTTAGTGACGCATTCGATCCATGAACGAGTCAAAACAATGTTATTTAATGCAATAAGTCAACCAGAAAAGGTCACTTTCGAAGAAGCTCATACAATTCGTGGTCGCGATTTGACAGTTTCTATTTCGATCACACACCCCAAACCAAACTTATAAATATATACAGTAAAAGCCTTTTAATCGGACTTTTTTTTAGAGATTTTTCCGAATAAATGAGAGTCGGTTTTGAATTTTATTTTGTAAAAATTAAATTAAATTAGCAAAAATTAATTAACGCAATGGTTGATCTTAAATATGTAGAAGTCGAATAAATTCCTCAAAATGCCTCTTGGGGCAGTCAATCCAATGCCGGGGAATCCCGGCAATACACGTTTTTTTGTTAGTTAAATAATTTTTCGTCTTAAGTTCATGCTCATTTTCATTTTCATCAAGTTCATTCATTTCCAATAGGACCGCGTTGTAGAGCATACAAAAGCTCTCATTAATTCTGCACATTAAAACTGCACATATATACAGTGTGACTATGGAGTAAGTGGATTTCGTGCATTACCAGGCGATTAAAGTTGACACAGTCCTATATCCGAGAATTCTGGACTTTATATGGCACATTATGGCATTTATTGCGTTTGAACCTGGATCGCAACCCTTGTTATGTAGTTCAACTCATCAAGGCCGAGCTGACTAAGAAATGTGCTACACGTCCGATGAGCATTTGATTTTTTTATTTATTTTAATTTATTTCTTTTATTGAATTCATTGTTCACCTAAGACTGTGTACGAGTATATATACGAGTATAATGCAGATATTTTTAAAAGCGGAACAAGATTTTGCACATTGATTTGTTTTAAACGTACCAAGAAAAGAAACATAACGAAAGACAGAGGTAGAAAAAACGGTAAATCTATTAGGAATTATGCACATATTGTCGTGCAACAATGTTCGTCGAGCGCTTTAATTCTACGGATTGACTATTCCAAGGACGAATCGAGTTAACAAAAAATTGTCTTGAGGTATTAACATATTTGCATTTTGGAATGATCAATTGCAGCAAAAGTCAGGCGATTTTTTCAAATAGATGTTCCGGTTTTTTGTTGCGTCAACTGCTGTTGCAATAGTTATGAGCGAGTTTTTGCCAGATCACCTTGGATCGGTCTTCTACGACCAGATGTCAGCTCCCGGTTTTTCTAAAACTGATCTCCTGTACTTAACGTTCGATTTGAATTTCAGTATAACATCCAACCCAATACAGTTCATGAACTGAAATAAGATTGACTTCGCTATGCTCGAAAGAGGAATGCGTTATATAAACTTGGAACAAATTTATGACTTGCCTTCACCTAGTCTACAAGTCGAGTTCTTACAGTCGAAAATAGTTGAACTTTTGAGGGCCACGTACCCATACGAATGAAAACTTTTATGCCTAACCACAATTTCTGGTTGACCACAGATATTCGCCACCTAATACAAAACGGGACGAAGCTTACAACAAATGGAAGCGCTTCAGAGTGGAAGAATTTCATAGAACTTATCGCTCACTTCGTAATACAGTGTAAAATACGGAAGGCGAAAATTCAAAACGGCTGAATCCTTCGGCTACCGGGAACCAGTTATGGAGGAATCTTAAGGAGATTGGGGTGGGAAAACAAAGCAGCAGACATCTAACTAACGCCGACTGAAATAGCATAAACAGGATTTCGTATCCCACACCCCCTCTAGTGATGGTTCCCTAGCTTTAAATGATACCACAACTTCTCCACCAAACAAATCTTTCGCTTTTTCTGGTATCCCACAGGTGAACGTAGTTGAGAGCTTTCAATCACATCCAACGCTGTTGGAGTGGACATGGTTTATCCCAAGTTCCTAAAAATCATCTTTCCCGTACTCCTGCCTCACATTACTCATTTTTTTTTAACCAAATCCTTACAACAAGCGTTTTTCCTTCGTTCTGGAAGTTGTCGAAGATAATATCAGTGCCAAAGAATCCCTCGTGTACCGAATTCCGCCCTATTGCTATACTTTCCTCTGTTAACTTCTTGGCAGTCTAGTTTTCGCCCTAAGCATAATTGCTCGGAGTTGTCGATGACATTAGGCAAAAGCTTGAGGTCATCTTTCCTCTCTGACACTTATCGATTTCGCTTAGGCGTTCGACACTGTTAATCACGCCATTCTATGCGATAAATTGTCTAGGATGCACAATTTTTCCGATTCCGCTGTCCGTCTAATATCCTCATACTTGGATGATCGCCAGCAAGCGGCTTCTACTGAAAATTCCTTGTCGGATTTTCATCCCAATGCGTGTGGCGTACCTCAAGGATCTATTCTAGGCCCTCTTCTATTCTCTTTATTTATTAATAAATTACCATCCATTCTCTCGTACTGCTCAGTGGAAATGCACGCCCATGGTACTCAATAACACCTTAGCTGAACTCCGAACTGGATAAAATTTTCAAGTGGGCGAGTCAGAATCTACTTTTTATTAATCCAAGGAAATCGAAATGCATTGTTATATCTAGAGGATAATACATCCCTGCTTCATCGGATCTCTATTAACAACGGTCCAATTAAATACGTTGACGATGCCAAAAACCTTGGCATGATTTTCAACTCAACTCTAACCTGGCATGATTAGATAAAAAGTTGCGTTTGCTAAGCCTTTGGTGGGCTTTACAACTTCTTACACCATTAACAACACGGTCTCTGTTAGTTAAGACCCTCATTTTACCTATTCTTACTTATGGATGCGAAGTCTCCGGAAATGTGATGAGGCTAGTCGACGCAAGCTAAATGCTGCATATAATAATGCTGCTCGCTATATATCTATTGCTCCACCTTGCGTTCAATGTGTATACGAGAAGACTGTACAAGCATCGAGCAACAACGTGTATGAGTTTTGGTGCAGTTATATCCAAACATCATTACCAGGCCATATTTACTTTATAGAGCCTACCTGGTGGCTTTATTAACCGCAAGTTTTTTGTGGAAACACAATATGTTTTTTTTTTTAAATGTTTATGTTACTTAAGAGCGAAAGTAAATTTATTTTAATGATTACTAAAAAAAATTATTAATATAATTCAACATAGATTGATGGTTCTAACTCGAATAATGTTAAGGGTGGTCCGCATTTGCCCAACTTACAGGAACAAGCTCGTTAACTCGTCGTGGCGAATGAGTCCGATTAATCAGATATTCGGATAATCTAGGAATCGGGATTCTACTGTAATTAAATTTACATTCGCAACCACAAAATGAATGGTCCCGTAAATTCAAAAACTATGTTATTCGTATTCACAGTTTATAATCCAACCGACTAATCCCGCCATCTTCTCTAGTAAACCCCTCTTGCTGAGTAAGACCTGGGGGATGAATCAAAACGCAAAACCAAACGAACTACTTTCACACTGTTGACTGAGTTTTGCCTCATAATTGGATTGCTGACTTTGAACAGTGCCCGGACCTTCGGCACCACAACTTCCATTACGTTTAATCCTATTTACACCTATGATAAAACTTATAGTCAAGGTAAATCTCAACTGGTTATGAATCCCTTTCGAAAGCTGTGTGGTTCTCTCAGAGCAATCAATCAACTCCATATTCCAATGCAGACGGTAATAAATAACTCCCAGCAGGTGCTCCCGGCGTTACTGGCGTAGTAAAACCAGTTGTTCTCCGCATAAACAAGCACAACCACAAATCAACTCACCACAGACGAGAATAAGGGTTCAGACTGGAGTTTTAATGGCTTCATCAACACCAGCCCCTGGTTTTGTTGTCAATATCTTTGTTTTACCTTTCCACCATTTCGTCTCAATTAATTCACACTTCCATACAAATCCCAGTTCAGATCGATCATGACCCTCAGGCAACCACGCATGCAATTCATTACTACCGAGCACCGAGATCTAATTATATGTGTTAACCGCAGTTATCATCTTCGCAGAAGCAAACACCTGCTCACGTTGCTCATGCTCCGCATTGAAGCCAAACACCAAACGACCAATATAACTATCTGGCAATAACTCTCCAGAGTCTATGACAACAACACCAGCAACAACAATCACATCAGAAATAAACACAAATCCAATCAGAGGTACTTTCCCAAGTTGCTTCACAAATGCTAATTGCATCAAATCGATGCTCTGTGTTGTCATTTCCATCGTCAACAACCCATCATCCCAAGGCAGGAGTCTTGGCAGCAGACCTCAAAATCAACCCCATGCACCATCAGTGGCCGGGCAAGCTTCAGGCTGTCCCGAATTCCTATTTCCAGTACCGATGCATGCTGTTGTGCGTTGTGTTGGACGTTCAATCGGAGGCGGGGGAAATTGCGTTTGTCAAATTGCATTTCGGGTGAAATCGAATAAACGTACGGGCACAATGTGTGAGTGCAAACGGTAAGAGACGAGCCTTCGTTGCTGTGACTACGACAACCCTTTCTCGCACTTTGAAGTTGTCATGCAACCGAACCGGATGCATGACATGATATTTTGTTCCTTTTGCAATAAATCTGAAATATCACCCTTTTTCACAAACATACATCCGGTGCTCGTGGAGCTAGTTCAATGTTTGTTCCCTTGAGGGGTGGTTGGTTGCACTGAACACCGGCCATGAATATTTTCACAGGTGATTAGATGTGCTGTAGTTGATTAGAAGGACGTTTCAGCATCACATTTGACTGTGAAGATGTGTAGAACAAGGTTATGTGCCTTTCAGGAGACTACGGACTGAGACTCATGTCGATTCAAACGAAACATACAGTTCTCGAATTTGGACACTTTAATGGTAACCATTACGGCGCAATTCCAATGTATCAATATCCGGGCAATTGTGGAAATGTTATGGCTTAGCCACAAGTGTTCATGTGCCAAGTACCAGTGGATCCGAAAAGATTGACTGTTTGGTGGGTTTTGTTGGATTGTCGATACCCTCAGACCTTATTTATTTCCAAGTCATGAAGAAGACACCGTTCCCGTCAATGGTTCCAGCTATGTTAATCGAAAACTCGTGGCCAGAGCTCGACAAAATAAATATATCCGAGCTGTGATTCCAGCCATACAAGTGACTCGTTGTGAAGAAAAATGGGGCAACTGTGTCGTCTTGCATATATCACACTGTTTATTTAAATTTATTTTCCTATGCTTCATGTATGGTCACCCTGCATATACACACCGAATTTAACGTAAGCATTTCTCAGCACCTCTTCCCCCCGTGGGATACAATCGCATGTTAGGTTAGGCCAAAATTCTCAAGATGCACTTCCGCTTCATGAACCCATTTTCAACGTCAACTGGTAATCAAATTTTCCAAATACATTCAAACGTCGGAGATTCAACCCGGGATGTCATTGTCCTGCATTTGCTCTTCTGTGATTAAGAAACACAGACTGTTGGCTCAAAACATGACAAAATCATACACTCACTCTTACCACTTATAGACACATCTCTTGAGCATCAAATTTTGTTAATTATGCAACCCTCAACATGCGAAGGACGTCCCAACCATGCACCAGGCAGGATCAGATACTGGAATACAAGTGAGGGCCTCTGAGTGACAGCAAGAAGACTTCACTTATCCCAGCCAATTCAAGTATCGAATTAATGGTGCATTTAACTAGAATTCCAGCAGTTTCCCTACGTGTGCTCATGTGCATCTGCAACCAATTACAAGCACTTCTGAATACGAGTGCGCTCTCCCCGATTCACAATCGAGGACTATTGAGAGTAATGTGTTTTGCTTAATGGATTTTGTACTCGCAAACATTAAATTTTGAAATAATGATCATTCAGTTTCAACTAAAGGCGATGAATGTAATGAAATATAAAAAAAAATAGAAAAAAAAATACGTGAACAGATACGATGAAAAATCACGGCTAAAAGCTAAAAGCATCATTCATTCGCTTAAGCATGAGCACTTAAGGGAATATAAACGAACAACGTTGACGAAAACGAAAGGAGAACGCAACACGAGGAACAAGAAGAACAGGATGGCTACGGCAGCCAAGGATGGCGAATATTTTATTCGTATAATAGCACACCAGGTATTACATAAGCCACTTTGGTTCTTTATTTTTCCTGCCTTTGCGGAAATACATTCTAAAGAGATTTCCTCTACGTCACCCAGGAAGCCCTTCCTTACGCTCACCAGAACTAGATATGAGATGAGAATATCTCATATTTTTCCATCTTTCCTTTTTTTGGAATGTATTTAGACCTTTTATTTTATTTGCATTCGTGGATGGGTGTTGGGTGTTGACGAGTGCTCTCTAGAAGTAGGCGTCTACCAGAAAGCTATCTTCCGAGTTTGTTGAGAAGGGATTTCCTTCGGAGGAACTCGCATTGCCTTGGGATTTAGATTGTTTAATATGATTTCGATTCAATTTATTTTCACAACTCCATGGCAGTGGTAGGAAGATGCAAGTGTGTAACCTGATAACCTGGTCAAATGGTGTCTGGTCGTTGGACTCAAAAGCAGTTCTTTCTTGAAATAGATACCTAATGTCGATTAAAAGTTAAATGGTTAAAATGGTTAGTTAAAATGGTCCCTCCTTAAGTGTAATAGGACTCAAGGACTTCCAAAACTGGATAGAAGATCTCCGACATTACGGTGCAATTATGTTGCAACAAATTGACGTTTCGGTGTGGTTCACATTCAACATCGGCCCTTAAAATTTATAAGGACAACCTGGTGACCTCTTTGTAAAACTGTTCGAACCAGTAGAAGTTGATCATACTAATATTAATCCACCTTCTCTTAATAAAGATGTTTACTATACTAGTGATGGATCACTAGATATATAAATAGAAGACATGGTGCAAATTATTCCAGCCTAAGTCCTGGTCTTGACAATGTACAGTCTGTCGTTCTTAAACAGTGCAATATAAGCTTGTTTTTTCCCCTTATCGTTATCCTCTGGTTTTTTAATGTTCCCTTTATTCAAAGCAGGATCTCGCGAAAAAATAGAAAACTATACATATATAGTATATAAAGCTATAAAGCTAACTAATTGTAACAAAAAAAAAAACTATACTTTTATGTAAAGAGCAAGTAAGTGTTCGACAACATGGATTCATGTCTGGTAGTCACTTTAACGAACTCTATTTACAAAATATCTCATTGATCCAATAGAATCAGGATATCAAGTTGATGTGATTTTTACCGACTTAAAAAAGGCATTTAGCAGAGTCTGCCATGAAATTGTGTCAAGTAAGTTAAAGTCATTTGGAATGCACTTCATGCTTCTGAACTGGATTTCAAGTAACCTTATAAATAGGGTTCAGTCTGTAATGAATGTAATGAATCTATCTATCTATCTATCTATCTCTCTATCCATCAATACTTAAATATGTTAATTGTCTGATGTATGCCGATGGTCTCAAGATTTTTCAAAAATGTACAAAAGCTCAAATTGACTTAAATGCAATAGTTAAATGGTGCTATCTAAATCATCTACAGTTAAATGTAAATAAATGTCATTCTTTTTCCATTAAAAATGTTTCCATTAAACATTGTCTTTGACAGTACTTAAATTACAGACCTTGGAGTCATTTTTGACAGGAAACTTACATTTTCGTTTCATATAGATTATGTGGTTGCTAAAGCTAACTCAATGCTTGGGTTTCTTAAACGTACATGTTCTGAATTTTCGAATCCATATGCCCTTAAGTCTGTCGACATGGCTCTCGTATGTCCGCATCTTGAATATTATATCTACTTAAAACTAGAGAGGGTTCAAAAGTCATTTCCAAGATCTGTAATAAAACGAATGAAATTGAATCTTGATTGTATTCCCCCTTATCTAACAAGATGTCACTTCCTAGGATTAGATACGCTAGAAAAAAGGCGAAGTGTTCAATGTATAATGTTTATGGACGATATTTTCTCGAACCGCATAAACTCTTCTGATATTCTTCAAAATGTTAAAATTTGTGCGCCGGAAAAAAAGCTTCGAACAAGGGTTG
Source organism: Eristalis tenax (assembly GCA_905231855.2). NCBI lineage: Eukaryota > Metazoa > Arthropoda > Insecta > Diptera > Syrphidae > Eristalis > Eristalis tenax. Next base: position 1,422,536 of record HG993127.1, read on the forward strand.
GTGGTTTAATGAACCACTTACAATGTGTATACGTAATTTCAATTAAGTTTGCGCAATAGTAGAAGTATGTGATGACAGATCGAACTTCAAACAATCAGCACCAGAATTCTGACAAATTTTATTTATTTCTTATTTATTGTGTTACTTATTGATTAATATTGCTAATAAGCGATTTGTATCCCCATTAAATTATTTATTTATTTTGTACATTATTTATTATTTATTTATTAATTAAAAGTCTTATTCATGACTTTTTTTTATCTCAATTAAATTATTGTTAACTGTTCTTGAATATGTTATAATTATAATTATTATACTATTATCGACAATCTGTTAGAATCAAATTCGGTAGTTGAAATACAGAAGCATTATTAAAGTACGAGGCCACATGATACTTATGTCATTGATGACGTTGAACTCTGCGCCTACACACCCAATTAATGTAGTCTGCCATCTGTCACGCCAGAGTATAGCCAAAAATACACGAAACACCTTCAGGAGTCTGCACGCTTGCTTGTCTTCTAGTAGCGGAAAATGTAGTAGTTTTGCGGGACACCACGAATCCACCCTGAATTAGGGGATACAATGAACAACACACACGTTTCAAATGACTTTTGTGTCACTCATACAGTCGCACGTTATGCATAATTAATGGATAAACAGTGCGTGATGTTGGTCTTTTCAAGAGCAATCTGCACATTTGCACACAATTCGGCGGAATGAATATCCAATGAGGTTAGGAAGCCATCAACTGCGACTATCCATTTTCTGAATCCTAACGAGTCTTTCTTTTAATCCAATGGGCATTTCTTATCAACCCAAAAAAAAAAAAACAAAAAAGTTTAATTAATCAAATTCCACGACTAGACTCGTCCTTGACTCGTCCTCGATCGGTCCTTGAACATTGAAAAACGATTTCTTCTCATTTACAGCCATATCTGTGCGACTTTCAGATCCCACTTCCTACACAATGACCGATATGGCATTCGAATATAAATAGACCCACTTAAATGAACCCATTATGGGGTTCAGTATCAGGCGATTCCCCATCGTCCTAATAGATTCATTACACAGACACACACAGCCGGCTGGCAGGAGGATAACCTAAACCACACATTCTAACCTAGATTTGCCTCATTATTCGTACCGCAGCAACAGCAGCAAATACGAGAACTACGCGATGGATAGAAAACCAATCAGCCATCAGCAGTGTTTTCAATCCGACTGATTAGAGCACGAAAGCCTCGTCAATACACCACACTGGTGGGGGCCTGCAGACTCATTGATTGATGGATTCGATTTGATTAAATGCAAGGATTTCAGCGAAACGAATTCGAATGAGATTCCATCGCATTAAAACCACCCTCCTGCTGTGTCTCTTCAGTTGATGACACAAAAGCAGGGCTGTTGTTGCTTTCGTTGAGCACGTAAAGCAGGCCGCAGAGCGGAATAAGACCCCTGACTCTCGTAAAGAACCCAGCCAGAAGGATGGCAAAGAATTCTCATAATTCAAGCAAATAGAAACAATCCACCGGAAAATAGCTTGGAACTCGTCACCGCGCAGCTTGCGTTACCTTCGGGCACGAAGTACGCACGTACTTCTGGTCGATGGTAGGCCCCTTGGAAGGTGTACACACTGTTGAGCGTAATTCAGCGTATAATTAAAAACGTTCCATCTTCGCGTTGAATTGCGCTTTCAACCCTCATCACCTATTTCCACCCACCTGCCAACCGCCTGACCACCCGACCACTCGTCCACCCGTCCTCCTTTCCGCCACACTAACATTGTTCGAAATTCTAACCTTGTGCGAAGCTCTAGCAATTATACGAGTTCTTGGGCTACGAAGTGGTTTCTTTTCCCAGGCGTTGCCACCTTGAGAATTACAACTGAGCAAACAGGATTTTTAATAGCTACATCCTACCAGCCAATGCCAGTTCCATCTCAATGGGAAGAAGACGGGTGGCATACGCGCCTTAAGACAGAAATGAGTTGGAAATGAGATGTTCCCTATACAAGCGCTCCGATGCGGTGGGACACTGGAAAAGCCGGCATTCCAACAACAACGCAACGAAGCAAGCTCTCGCTGGAGCAAAGATGTGTTTTGTGTCTAAGGGTTTCTAATTCGTCAGTAAACCGTACTGTAAGCAGACAAGCCAAAGAGCCGAGCAAGGCCGCTCGAGGGAAATACGGATTCGGAATGTGTTCGGTGGGTGGCCTCATGCCTTGATGAGGTGCGACAGAGAGACACAGGAAGAAAAAACATGAAGCAGAGAGTGATATCCGAAAGAATTTCAAAGGTGATTCATCAGCAAGGGTAAATGGCGGATTACATAGGGCGTTAGTTAGCTGGCGTACGTTCGTTGACGTCCTTTTTTTGTGCCTTCGGGTGCTCTTTCGGCTTTTGTAGTTCATGAGAACGCGGGTGCAGAGGGTTCTAAATTAAAATGGAATCTGGAAGAAGTAGAGGCTTCTTCAATCTGGATTGGATCTCGTTGCAATTCTGCCTCATTACATAATTTATTTGCTGTTGATTGCGGTGTAAGTGATAAAAGATTGCTGTATAGTGGGTGTTGAGGAGAAAGATGGTGAACGATAGTGACTCGAAGATGTTGCCATTTAATTCCAGTGCTGATGTGTCATTTGGCACTTAATCAATTTCTTTTAAGCTCGATTTACTGTGAGATGGAGGTTCAATAGACATTTTCAAGAATTTATTATTCCAAACGTTTCAGCAGAGAGGATAAATTTCATTTTCTTTTATTTTCCGGAGTGCGGGCTCAGTGTCGAAATTCCTTTAGTCTGGAGCAAAGGTTTCAATGCGTCCCACATGACTCAACCCTTCGGCATTGACTCCGTAGACTACTGACAAGATCCATATCGCTTCTCAACAAGTTCATTGACAACTGGTAGTTCTGTTGCTGACAATTTCATATCTTCACTTCCCATGGAAGCCTTAATTCGTAAATTCAAATTCCATCACCAAGTGAGGGAACTAAGGGCAGCTACCGAGCACATATGCTTGTGGGAGCATTCGTGTACAACAAAGTCTTATCATATGACAGGATGAATGCCCAAAAATGTTAGGAGGATTATGAAATAACTTGGAAAATATTCGGGTTCTCGAACTTTCTTATTTGCATGCGGCCTGATCACCATTTCGGGCATCATTAGTCGTGATCCAGATCCAGACAGCCAGTGTCCTTGTTATTCACTTCCTAGAGCTTCTCAATGCCAAACTTCAAATGGCCCCATAACCACCCCTCTCTGTCAGTGCAAAATCGATTTCAGCCTCATCCCCTAGCCGTCAATCTATATTGGCTCGTCCAAAGATAAACAACGAAACGAGAGTATACCCCCGATAAGCGTAAATATTCCGATCCATAAATCACTCGAAATTACTGAAAGCGCACACTTCTCGCATAGCCTTCCGCATCGAGGGCGGCGCGGAATATGCACAGCAAGAAGCGAAGTAATTTCCTGTAGGAATAGAAAAATTAATAACACATAAAAACGAAGGGCAACGGCATTATTTGCAATCGAAACTCAAAGAAATGCAAAATTAGATGAGATACGGGAACACACGCACACAGCGAAAGGGAAAAGGATATCCGAAGAAAATGAGATGCAATTTCGAAGAAAACTTGAACGCAAGCGAACAGAAAAGGGATAAGCGGCATCAAATTTTCAAGGGATGCCTCCATTTGCGTGGAAATCTTTTCATCTGTCGTTTGAAATCTTTGTTTGAGGAATGAAACAGCCTTTCGTCTTGCACGGAGGATGCAAAATAATATTTAATACCCCACCCCCCTTTGCGCAACCTTCCTCACTTTGAACTCCATCCCTGCGGTTGTGTAATCATTTTTCCGTTTCTGTTTCCAATTTCCTTAATCCTGAGCTGGATCCGCTTTCTCCTATGTTTGTGGAAAGAGGTGTCAACTTCCAGGAAAAAAGTTTGCTCTCACTTCTTCACTCCACACTATCGGGATCAAATCAAGCAGAGCGCGTGCTGGAGGTGTCCTTCGCAAATGATAAATTATTTGTTTGTACACATTCAGTCTGGAGAAGAGCTTTAAGCGACGACACAACCCCATCAGGGGGTTTAATGGGAAAATTAAAGTATTGCCAATTTCCTCCTAAATCTACAAGACTCCTGCTGAGAAGGAAGGAAGGCTTTCTCGGAAATTAATTGTTTGCCTCAGCCACACCAATCGAGGCCACAATCTCTATCCGACCAGAAGAGCACTGTGATCACAGTGAGTGGTGGGCGAAGTAAGTTTGTGCGGAGGTAGCGACCTAGTTTACATCTCCGCGACATGTTGGAAGGATGTGCATTCTGCGTTTTGGGACTTGCTGGATTTTGCAGTAATTCAGTCAAGTACAGTGAAGAGGGGAATCGCACTTTGCGACAGCCTAGATGATATTTCTTCGAGGAGTGACGCAGTCTTTGGCGTTTGCCTTTTTGTGGCTCTATTTTGTATTCTAGGACACTCCGAGTGCGCAGCGAAATGAGTGGCTGTGGTAACCTACTGCTCAACTATGGCAAAGCTGTAGGTACTTAAATATGCAAATTCCTCTGCTTAAGTGGGGAATTTTTTGCCTGGTACGGGCTAACAGCAGTCTGTGGTCGTACATTTTTTAGACAAATTTCTCACTCCGTCCTGCACTCTACGCTATAGAAAGAGGGATGAAAAGTTTCGATGGGATGACGGAAAGTTAAGGCGATTCAGTTTCAATGAGCTTAGAGGCAGAAATTGTTCGAAAAAAGTTGACGAAATTATTCAATATTTGAGCAGGTATTTTCGTATCTCGCTCTTCCATAAAAGAAATCAAATGCAATGCCCTGAGGTACATAAACCTTAATGAAATCAAACTTCTCTAGAAGCACTAAGTAGTATCCATCACACGCCCATCTGTCAATCACTGCGTGAACTGAACTCTATACATCTGTCTCTGGTTCACAAAAACAGTCTTCTCCCTTGAAAGGAACACTCTCCCCACTCCCCCACCCAGCCTAAAAACAACCCCCTTTCTGCCATTTCTCAAGAGGTGTCACACATCATTCATTTTCCAAGCCATACGCTGCAATTGTCATCAATCTTTGTAGAAAACGCTACCCCAACTTGCACAACTTTTCTCCTGTCAAGACAAACTTTGCGCCAAACACAATATTCAACATTCGACACACATGTTCGACATACTCCTCCCCCACACACACAAAAGTGAACACACACTCTTGGAACAATTTAAGCCATCAGTGCTACGTCCAACTGATCAATCTCATTTGCCAACGAATCGTAGAGAGGTTCTTTCTACTTGCCAACACGATGAACGATTGGCATTCACCGCATCCTCCTGACTTCATCTTTTGCTTGAAGCCGGACCCTTCACACTCTTCCTGCCTCACCACCCAACACCTCACCACCCAACACCTCACCACCCAACAATCAACCAGCTGAAGTACCTGCACACCGTAAGCCTGTTACCTTCTGACCCCCTTTTCGTGATTTGGCTGTAGCTCCCTGCTACTGTTTATGGTCCTGGTGCGGCTGCTGGTCCCGACTTGGCTCCTCCGTGCATCAGCTTTGAGCTTAATTTCATTTTTTCGCCGGGGCGAGAATGAAAATAAATTATGTGTCAGGAGCTTTCTGTTATTTTATTCGGCAACCTCTCGAGAACTTTGACAGGACTCGGAAGAAATGTTGTTTTAATTCTTCCCCGTTTTCCATGTTTGCCTGCTATTCGTGCAGCTCTCTCTTTCTTCAACTTCAATTTATTTTATTTCATTTATTCTACTTGTTTTGTTGCCCGAATTCGGCCTGCATAAGTTCTCACCGAATGCAAGCAGATATGGAGGGATGAATGCCAGTCAAGGGCGCAACTTTCAGCTGGATGGAACAATGCAAATTCAAAAAGTGGGTTACGAGGTGACAACGTGCTTCAGAATCTCCAGAGATGGTAATAGCCCGAATACCCATCTCTGTGGATTGCGGTTGGAAAAAATGATTGCCAACACCGAGAGCGCATAAGAGGATCGACTTTAGTCTTGAAGTTAGTCTATGAATCCACAAATTAATGACAACGGTGTTCAGTGTGAAGTGGGTAATGTGATGACTGCATTTCACCTTTTAATAAGATCCCTACGAGAAGTGAGGTACGGGGAACAGAGATGGTAGATGAAAATAAACTGCAAGGTATTGTCCAAGGATGAGGTGCCCACGTAAGCCTCGCCAATTAAGTTTAATTGCCACTGAGAGGAAACTCTGGAAACTGAAGGGGCAACTAAAATTATATTTTGAAAGCTTCATGAGAAATGTTTGTTAAGGATTTTAATGTCAAGCCAAGGATTTGTTCTTCGCAATTGCACCGACAAGGTATCTTATGTCACACTTCTAAAGACGTTTCTGCCTTGGCCAGTGGAATGCCACACTTTCATAAAGATGGGTACAGTTCTGAAAATACCAGACCCGCTATGCTTGGAATTTTGCTTACTGTAGGTTAGGTTAGATTCGAGTGGATAACGCTAGCAAGCAGCAATCAAACTTAGACGAGTGTAAGATCGCTCTAGTCGAATCTATTCGACAAACCACTTGGTGTTCCTCATTTTGGGACTGACGTCTTCTTCGGGAGTAGAGGACGCTGCAATTGCAAATATTACTTATAGAAGTCGTTGTAGGTCGGACTCAATCGTCAGCTCCAATGGTCCAATGCCCAGTGATGATGCTGATAAGAGTTCTGAGATTCGGCCTATCCATTTTGATCATAATTGTTTCTTACTGAGGCATATAGTGCCACTCTACGATTTGTTGTGCACTTGATGCTTCAGTAGATGTTTTGAAGTAGAGACACATATGGATGGTCAGTTGCTCATCCGGAAAGCGTTTTTAGCGATTTCACCCGCTTTCTTCTTTTCCCGGCACCCACATAAGTTGCATGCTCATATACTCGGCAATCTTCGTTGGTAGACAGCACTTCCGGGGAGCCTTTGAGTTAAATGTGACTGCATCCAGAGATTTTTTTTTTTTAACGAAATGATAATTGGATATTAAGACCTTGAGAATAAATGGATGATACCTTCAAGCCATCTGTAAGGATTGACGTTTATTCCAAGCTGTGCAAGTGAGCGCACTTCTCAAAGCTGCTTCTTTTCACACTGCTTCTTTAGAACGGCAAGAGAAATTATTGTCAACCAAAGCAACAAAAATGAATGCATATGGGTGTTCTCTCCACATCAGCGCACCGACGATAAACAAATGCACGTCATATCAAAAAAACCAGACAGAAGGAGAAAACAATACAAAGACCATACAAATCTGTATTGTTAGGTGTTCAACAGCATTCAGCGCACTTTGTTCATTCCATACGGTTGTGTGCAAGGCTCCGGCCATAGAATACTTTTGTTGTGTCAGCGTCAAAATATTCGTTCACCATGAAGTAACTGACGCAAGGGATGACACATTGAATTCTTCAACCAGAAATAAAGTATTACAGAACCAACTTTTACCTCTTGTGTTTGACAGCTGTTTCTTTCAGATCGTCTTCTTGACCAATCACAGACCGCATTCATATTATTTCGTGAATAACCTCAAAAAATATGTGAATAACTGTCAGAAGGGCACTGAAATTCTTCGATGGGGAAGGTTTCTCTATAGCACTTCATTTCTGACTTCAACCCACAGCTGACTTCATTTGACAGTCCCAATTTTCATTTAAAAATTCAAGTTGCTTTGGCTATAAAGGCGCAAATTACATATTTTATTATAAGTATTCAATTACTCTGCTTCGAAGAAAACCAATTCCCGGACTTTCATTTCAGATTCTAATTCCACTGATATGTCACAAGTTGAAAATTGTCAACGCTGAAGGAGAGAGAACAGTTAAAAGTGGAGCAACTACATCCGTCGCGTCAGCGTTGGTACACGAGTCACCTCCCATAAGAACACATGTATTTTATGCAAGTAAAGTATTCTATGTGCCGGAGCCTGAAGGCAGGAGAAGAGTACTCATTTCTTGTTCATTTTCATCCCGCTTGCTGAGGTGCTGGTTCTCTGTCTGTACTACACACATTGAAAGTTACCGGGTCTTGGATCTAGTGGTTGGTGTGTTGCACACGCTCTTTGCAGGTTCTGTGTTCTGGCTGGGGCAATACCACTGTTTTTTGATTCGTTTTGTATGGCGAAACATTTCATATTCTGTTTCCCGAAGTATTCTAATTCCCATGAAATTTGTAGAAACAAAATATGCATTAAGGAAGCGACGCATAACATGCTTCCTGTAGTACGACAGTCTTTTCTATTAGTCATTTTATACTCATGAAGTCGTAGTCTCCTTACTATCTCGTCGCTGGGATTCGAAGAGCATAATCCAGCGTCTGATGGTCAGACTTCCAGTATGATTTGGAGGGAATGCTGTTTGAGACATTTTACTTGAAGAAGGGCTGAGCTGTCATGGGATCCGTGCATCCAGATATGGATCTTAATCTGGCGAGCATGCATGTTTCACATTCACATCACCGTACTGGCCCATATCTGCCGATTTAGCCCATCGGAGGAAGATAAAGGAGTATGTTTAAAAGTGTTGTCCTTAGCGCTCCGCTGATGCATACGTAGGCCACCAATTGCAACCGATTGAGTGGTTTACAACTGATGTCCTTATCAATTGCAATCAACCAATTGGCAACTTGGTAGAGCAGTGTGGGTCTGACTACTGAAATGAATAGCCAGTGGACTAAGCGAGGTCGTAGTCCCCTTTTTGGATCCTCGTAGCTTTCTTGCAACAATATAAACCGCTGGAGTCTTTTCTGATGTTGGGCTTCCATCTTAGTCTAGTGTCCAGGATTGCAGCCTCGCACATTGAGGAGGGTCAAATGTAAGAATCGTGTATTTTCTAGTGAAAGGTACTCATTCAGTTTTCTACGGCTTAACAGCTAGATTAAATCCTCGATTCGACATTTTTCAAGTTCACCTAAAACCCCTCATCACGGATATGTATTTCCCAGAGGCCACAGTTGGCTCAAAACAGAAACATACATTTTGAAAATCATAGAAAATGTGGCATCCATGTAAATGCCACTGTATGGATGTGTGGTGCAGTAATTAGCAGCAAAATGTATAAATATGTATGTATGGCTAATGTGAGAAGAAATGGCCGAGTATGGTCGTGTGTGTAGATACGGTGTATAAATAAAAGCATTCTCTGTTTTAATTGACTGCTTACAAAAACAAATTCGTGTAAGGTAATACTATTTATCTCATTTTAAGTATAAGCACAGCAGATGTAATTTATACATGTACGTCTAACACATACACATGCCATTAACAGCACGTAATTAGAGGCAAGAGCTGAAACCCAATATCGTCCTGCCTTCGTTCGTAACATAAAGTCAACGCGTTTGGTGTCAATCCTTCCGAGCCCAATCTAGATGTCAGGGTGGCACAAACAACTTGCGTTTTAACCGTACAATGGTATCAGCCTACGTTTTGTACAGACAAATAAACAGGGCCTCTGGACACATAAATGATGCGCCTTGTTTTCATACACATCCCTCACATGTCGCATAAGAAGCAGAACATGTGCTTTAATCAACGCCACCTTTATTTGCCTACTGTCGTCAACTGCGGCTACCAAAGATGCCGAAGACTCTCCCACACTATGGAATTTGTCATCAAATCATACACTGATCATCAATCAGTGGACATAAAGGAAACGTATTCTGCCCAAAGTACACCGCCACAGATAATATCAATAATTTGCACACAAGCTCCCTGTTCTTTATTTCGTTTTACTACAACAACAACGCACAGTCTTAAAAATATTGAAAACCGTAAGTCTTTTGAAATGGAATCATGCATACACACAAACGAATGTGGAGATATGATAGGCTCCACTCCTTACTGACGGTGTCGTGTCATGTATGTACAATTGAACGACCGATCAAAATTCCGTCAGACACGGCTCATTGGATATTTTTGATTCCCCCGGATAGATTGAGATGATTCCTGGGAATTTACTTTGTTATCCCTCTTGGCCGCAATGACATGTGTGCTGTGTTCTGTGTGATACAAGAAACATGGCGGGTATGTCCTTAAGAGAGCAGTGTTGTACTTGAGTGGTGGCCTGGCTTAGCAAGCATATCCATAACATATTTTCTCTGTACAAACCCTCCAGGAAAGTGGGAAAATTGATGATATCCCGACTTGGTAAAAAAAACCGAGGGGAGATACGTAAAAAGGCAGACGTACGGAAAGAAGGACCGAGGACAATACAACACAACATGAGCGTGTGGTTAAAAAATGTATGTCAAAATGTCTATTCTCCATTCCAGAAACAAAAACCAACGTGGCAGAGGTGCTAGGATGAGGAATCACAAGGACAATGCTCCTTGGGATTTTCTTGTCTTTTCCTTGTATTCTTTCTTCGGGTGGAATTATTGTGCTTTACTGTAGCTACTTGGACACACCACACCCAGGCCACCCTCCTTCCACTCCCAGTTAGCTCCCAGGGAGGCTACACACATGTGAGGGCCTATAGTGTTTGCGCAACGGTTCCCCAAAAGCGTTCTCGGATTTTGATTGATTTACGAGTATTTCATGATATCTGGAGGCTAAGTTAGAATATCCGTTTGTGCTGCTTGTGTTTCGCCATTTTCATTTCAGTCGTTTCGTCCGGGTTTCACTGGATGAACGTGGGATTGTGCAGCAGTGGTTTCTGGACGTTGTTTTTACGACTTAACCGCACTTGAAGGGATATAATATTTTTATGTGAAAACGAATACTTTGTGCTGAAGTGGTACTAAAACAGTGATGATAGATGGCTTTCAGATTGTTTTCTTCGTCCTTTTCCTGTGGTTACGATATCTCGAAATGAAGAAAATCGATAACCTGTTGGTCGAGAACTGCAGAGGGCTGCTAATTTTGTCAGTTTCAGTCCGAGTTCAAGCGAGCTCCCGCAACTGAATTGAAATTTCCGTATTTCTTGACTTCCACCCCAAGCATATAAACAATGTCTGTCTGACATCAATCACTCAACTGTCAGGCGTTTCCGAATTGAAATTTAATTTAAAAAATAAGAAATTATTCAAGTCAAGGGAATTGTCATCAAATTAAACCAAAAAACAGGCCACAGACTCAAATACGAATTATGTACGTCTCATACCTTCATTTTTAGCAAAAAAATCATATTTGTATGCATGGACGAAAATACTCTCCCCGTTACCACAAACAACTGCTGCAGTCGAAAGGCGACAAAAGCAAATCGAATTGAGTTGTGAATTTTTCATGACACAACTCATCGTTGAACTGTCAAATCTCGTTGTGAAATGTCACTCAATGTTCTCTATTTAACATATTTTTCGAGTTCGAGCCCCGTGTCTGCGGGAAACAAAAGCAGGAACATTTTTATTTATGTATGTAGATCGCACATAGTTTATGCGCGAAATGTTCTTTATGTCCTGACAGCTGGGCATTCGAATCGATGTGTTCAACCACAACTCACAAAAACCAAAGTATGTGCTGCATATGTCATGTGGTTTCATATGGTCGTGTGAAAAAAGACAAAAGCGTAGCTGAGCTGTATTTTTGAATAAATTCGAGAAAATAACGCTTCTTGTGATGCCTGTCAAAACGAGAAAAACAACGAAAAGCTAACTATTTTAATTTTCACAAAAAAAACGAATGAGTTCGTGACAATTAATATTAATTAATCTAGAATTCAAAGCATGCTGCAAATGAAAGTGACGTTAGATAGGTACTAGTGCTGCAGAGAGGAACATTTCTGACACAGTAACCGTGATGCGTGAATCTCTACAAAAGGACAAAGTAGAAAACCTTGCAGCTGTACACAAGTGCAGGCGAGGACTAAAAATTACGACCGGCCACAGTATTCAATGTATTTTAATAGAATATGTATATAAAATAATTTCAATATATTTTAATAGAGAAAAAGGAAGAAATGCGATCGAATATCATCTGGAAGCAGCGTTATCAGAGTATTTTCCTCAAACCTGCTAAGGCGAGGACGAAAAACTAGACGCTAGACTTGAAAGCTAGACGAAAACTCCGTGCGATTTCTCCTGGAGAAATACATTATTTCCGTGAATTCATATTACGTATTTATACAGTGAACTCTCTCATAAGCGGACGGCACCAAGAAATTGAGAAAAAATTAAAATCAGAAAAATATACGGAATTGAAATATTGAAACTTGAAAGAAGAACCACAATAAATCAGTGTTCACAAATGCTTAATTTTCTTATTGCTTTCCAAATTGCAACCAAAATACGAAAGTACAATAATTTTTAAAATTAAATATTTTTTATAGTGTTCCAAATTTAAAATATTCATGTACTTTCAAGCAAAGTAAAAGAAATGTCCAGTTATGAGAAGAGTCCGTTAAGAGAGAGTTCACCATATTATACTGTTTTTTTGATATAAGCGATAAATATTTATTGTCATCGAAGATGATAATTTATAAAGTATAATCATTTCTAAATTTAGTACAAATACAATGGTAATAAATGAAATTATCTTTATAAAAAACATTTAAATTCATTAAATACAGCATTTTATTTGTTGGAATGGCGGCGTGGCGTGGCTCTGGCACTTCGAGTCGCTGACAATGCTCAAAGAGTATAACTGCCTGTACAATAAAATGGTGTTTCATTTAGAAAGTGAAGACTTCGGTGGAGCATTCGCTCTTGAAACGCTGTGCGGATTTGGCATGAAATTCTCAAATGAATTACTTGTGTTTAGGAATAGGACATAGGCTACGACTTACAAAAAAGTTTAATTAGGTGGTTAGGACCTTCTTGTCAGGATATTGTGAACGCAAAAAGTGTGGTCAAGTTCGAGTACACTTGACTATACGGACTCCGAAGCAAGTGCATTTGAAAAATATTACAATTCCACCCTTCAGGATGTCATGTGGTCCCTTCAGGATGACCCCTTTTTTGTCGTGAAAGAATATCACACAAAGGTAATACCTTAAAAATATAACAAGCAAATCGTCATTTTGCATACAAATTTATCACTTTCGTGTGACCTCTTTGGTCGGCGGTTTTGTTTCTCCTGATTGTCGTTTTTCGTGATGTAAATTTTTTTTTGTGCCATTGCAGATGACTGTCAACCGTTGTTCGCTGCTACCACCACCTCATGTATGCTACATTTATTCAAAACAAACGACATGCGAAAAACAAACTCGTAAACGGAGCTTGAATGTTCACAGGATACCCGCAGATGTGTACTTATGTAGATATTACACTTCACTTTTGATATCCTTGTTTTGCGGTGCAACCGTAACATCATGACTCGGGGTTTTTTTCCTGTTCGCTTTTCAGACACATACATTTATATGTACATTTAATATTAAAGAGGGAACCCCGAAACAAAACGTTGATGTGCAGAAATATGAGCATAGACAACATCGGGAATGCGCCCCTGCAGAAAGTCCTGTGCTAACACCTATAAAAGGACATTGAATGTAGTATTTTTATTTGAATACCTGGCGATATCAGATGAAGACGTAAATTCCGTGTGTCTACGCAAAAAACGAAAAAACAGGTTATGGGCGGGATGCACCCAAAGCTGAACAGGGTGAAGGCGTATTACACCCATTTCCACAGCCCTTAATAAGATCGGGAGCGTAATGATGGCATTAATATTATTTTTTTTGTCGTCGATGTGCTCTAGAGTCTCCTGCTTATGGTGGGAGTGCAATGAAATATGGGTCGTAAAGTAAGGATTCCGCCCCGTGAATACGTAGAATGTGTGAACACAACATCATACACTATATATGTACATACATACAAATAGGAACATAAACAAAAACATAGCAAAACACGTTAAGGAAGGAGTTCTAAGTGAATCGGTGCTAGTGAGGAAATGACAGCCACAACACCAAATTACGGTAGAAAATATACAATGACATTGATTTTTTTTTTTTTCAAAACTGTTTCCTATTGTACAATGTACACCGAAGGACTAGGGATAAGAGTGGACTTACCTGTTGAGTATCTTGGACCATTACTGCCGCCACCATAGATTAAATGATGACTTGAGCCGCCGGTGCCAGAGACAACGGCGATTTCATCCAATTCATGACCAGGTGATGTACCAGCGGATACAAGGCGTGTAGATGAAGTCGCAGTCCCGGCTGTGCTCTGAGACTCCTTACGACCTCTTAGGGAGAGCACCAGCCGTTTGGCTGTTGACATTACACTGCTAACTGAAAAGATACAAAGTAAATACGTGTTTATATGAACCTGAGTTACACTTTGGAGAACTATGCAAACGCTGAATTAAGATTATAAAATGTTTCGTCACATGACATACATAAGTGGACCTTGAAACGACCCATAAACTGAAGGGCTCCAAGTCTAAAAATATCTCGCTTCATATATACGATCATAAAGAAGCAGTCTTCAGACAGATGAAAATGTTGAGAGCCGGGATATACGCTAAAAGACACTAATAAAGAAAAAACGACGGTATTTAAAAGAGCTTCTCTCTAGACAGTCGTTATTGAAATTGGATGACGCACCATTATATATTCTGCGACTAGAGCATCGGAGATGTATGCCGATTTTGGGACAACAGACCCAGTGGGACGACAGAGAACCGCGCAAGCAACACGGACGTCAACCAACTTGGTGTGCGAAACATAATACAACTGATAAGAGAATGCACCAGCTGGAAGCCGGGGTTGAACTTAGGTCGACTAAGGGTGGCGGCCATGGCGTTGTGGGTTGATGCGTCGAACCCTAAGCAGCCCAGGTTCGATTCACGGTACGAGCAAAATATTTTCCATGGCCGAACCTCTTTCGAGTCACTGACAATGCTCAAAGAGTGTAACTGTCAAATTGGCCGTTCGAAGACGGCATTTAAATGTAGGCCCGTTACAGTCGTGTGAGAACAATAGCACGCACAACACGAGTGGTTGCTGAGCAGCTGGCCCCTACGAGCTGTACCGCCATCCATATTCCTACTATTATTAGGATATCGGTGAGACCATATTTAATGTTCTTAAATTCTAAGAAAAAAACATGACATTTTCACAACATTGTAAAAATGTGTTCAATCAAAATTTTCAATCAACGCAATCCTGTTGTTCTGAGAAGTTACAAAAATCTCGCCCTCCCAACACAACTGACGCACAAAATCACACACGTTGAATCTGTGTGGTCATGTCGCAATCATTTTTAGACTGTAGCTGTCATGTGCAATATCAGCTAATATTACAGTCAGCAACACTGTCACTTGAGAAGCCACAAAACAACGATATGCTCAAAGTGTGACAACTGGAAATTCCCCCAAGGCACACATCCCAACCCATCACCGTCACAAAGTAAGGGTAATAAAACCTGAAACTGCCCTTTGAAGGCACACACCGCAACAGCCGGCGACACATGTCAAACTGAATTTCCACACACATCCAACTGATGCGACAGTTGAAACTGAAAAGCTCGCAAGTAAACCGAACAAAAAAAAAACACAAAATTAATCCATTGACACATGAAATATTTAATCAATCCACACCCACAATTGACACAGGAGAGAAATAAAAATAAATAAATTGTGCGCCCGGATCACAGATGGCTATGTTTAAAATGCTCGTGTGAACGCGGCGGCCGTACTCCGGAGCAGTCCTTTGCGAACGTCGAACACCGTGGATTCTGACGCTTATGAGAATGATAAATGCTCTGCAAAACAAAATGTAAAGTGAATACCCCACAAAGGACCCTATCTCGTCCCCACTTGCCAGCTTACAAGGCTGATTGCTTGGGATCGCCAAGACGGAATACAGTAGACAGCAAACAGATATTCCTTCGCCTGTTTAAACTCTTCCTCGTTAACATCCCACTTTTAATTTTTTGTTTTCGTTCTCCTTTGCGGCAATTAGGCGACTTGGAAAACTCCTAGGCATCACCCTGAAAGGGCGACAATTACTTAATTATCCTGATCTTTGGAAAATTAAATGGTAAAAGATACAGCCACTAAAAAAATCCATTGATTGATGACTGAGGTAATTAGCTATGCAATTTTCAATTAGAACTTTTAAACCGACTTTCTAATTATTTTCACTGTAGTGGAATCGAAAAACCCTCCACGAAGGGCTTTCTTATCAAAGAGGAAAGTTGATAATGTTTCATCAAGGGCAAACTTTGAGTTTTAATTTAATTCATTGTTATGGACTACATGAGATTTACAATCTATGTACGAGGACGGCTGAGTTTTCCATTTTGTTTTAAAAGAAAATATCCTTTGAACTGAACTTAATAAATTCAAAAAAAGAGCCATACGCTCTCGAAGGTACGTGTTTTTGTAAACGTTCCACTGCAATGGAAGCTTGAGTTATTTTTCTTTGAATTCAATTAATTAAGGTAATAAAGTTCAGAACAGTCTACGTTAACATTCCGCCTTGTTTAAGGACTAAAGCACCGACACCTTTATCTTCTAACCCGCTTGGTCCACTAGAGAGTTCGGGGACGTGTTGACTTGGTCCAACCACCTCGTCCTGGGTATGCTAAGCGATCGCCTACATGACTGAATCGCGTTTTAGGCCAGCTTTGGAAGTCATTAAGATGTGGACAATCGTGCCACGTGACGAAACCATCGATGCACGTAGCATTGTAGTACTCCTAAGAATTAAGTAAATGGTCCTTGCTTGGGCCTTTTCTCACAACAACCGTGTGAGTCAAATTCCCTTTCACATTCGCCAAACTTTAAATACGGGCTGATTAGGCCAATAGTCAGCTCCACAATGTACAAAAGCACGATGTGCTGGACAGTTCTTAACAATCCCTGAATCCCAATTTTCTCAACCGCGTACAAAGATAGACATGCGTTAGGGGAGACCAATGAAGTGCGCCATCAGCTCCTTCCATCGATTAAGTTCATTTCATTGAAATACTGAAAGCAGACACTCCACATCTATGTTAGAATATAAGTATGTTAGAGTGCTTCTAAGTGAGTGTTTTAAGAGTTCAGTCGCAGACCTCAAGGTAACGTAGTGATCAGACGCGAGAAGCGTGCTCCGCAAATTTTGTTCTTTCTAAGCACTTATCTAGTAAACGCAGTTTACTTTCAAATGAAGCCCTAGAAGGAAGACCCTCACGCAGTATACTTTATAGATTTAATTTGCTCTGATCTTAACCTAATGTGATCGATAGTCCAGTTCGAATGTCAACAGATCGAAAACGGAAGAATATGTGGGAATAAGAACATTATGTGTATCCTTACTCCTCTCCGTACACTGTACGACTTTTTAGCATCTATAAAGAATATCCGTTTCTGCTCAGATAGCCACGTTACGATTAAATCTCTGAATATATAACTACTCTAACTCACTTCAATAATGAATGAAGTTGTCGCTCGTTGAAACAGCCAAATCCTTTTGTTTCGTTTCTTTTAGGGTCCTGTGACGTTCCAGGTTATTTTGAAGCCGATAATCTCGCCAGAAGTCGTTTGTCCTCTTCAAATGCAAATAAATGGTGTTTTTTTTTTAAACTGGTAAAATTGTTTGCTGGGACAGCTGATGTGGCCGTTCTCGTTTTTTGGGTTAGTTTTGTTTGGCAAT
This sequence comes from Eristalis tenax, assembly GCA_905231855.2. Taxonomy (NCBI): domain Eukaryota; kingdom Metazoa; phylum Arthropoda; class Insecta; order Diptera; family Syrphidae; genus Eristalis; species Eristalis tenax. Next base: position 1,440,105 of record HG993127.1, read on the forward strand.
CCATCATAAACAGACTCAGATGGGGGCAACAATTACAATTTTTTTTTAAATCTGTTTTGAAAAAGATTGTCCTTTACAAAAATCTCAAAATAAGTTTGTGGTCATAAGTTTTCAAAATTATGATTGCCAAAATGTTGCTGCTAACTGCGAGTTGTACATAGACATGATTACTTACTCTTTCGTGCAACACTTGGTGATGGAAGTTAACATTCGACTTGTTTTTGTCGAAATATAACTTGATGTACCTACAATCAAGAAAACTCACACCAGGGTCCTAACTAACGCCATACACGAAACTGTACATATCTGAACAACAATGTTTGCAGTCTCTGCAGAGATGAGGAAGAGGAAAAACTAGATCACCTTCCGCCACATGAAGTACCCTCGTATTTGTACGATGCACGCACGGGGCGTGAGTGTGCCTACACTTTAACCTATCATTTCATACAACAATCACTAGAATGTCGCTCGCTCACTACAGTTGTATGCTCACATTAAGCTGCCAAATTTGAGAAGCATTTGTATCGCGATTGGGATTTGATTCATGGACCTCGAGTAGTGCTTTAACTCACAGCTTCTTAATTATTTAAACTATGGTCCCAATTATCATAGGCCACCATGATTGACATTCTAAAAACGAGAGAACCGATTAGGTACATCTCTCCGGGGTGCTTCAGAGAATCCTTCACTGATGGAAAATGTGATGCTGATGATAGGGACAGTGCCAATTACATCCAGTTGTCAAATTCAGCAAGGTTTGCCATTCCATCACACATCGCTACAGGCTTAGTCGCCTTAACGTTTCATTCCTCTTCCAGCAGAACATCGGAAAGGATTTTCTATTGTCTTCTATGTGGTACGTCATACAGTACACGTTATGAATGAGATGTCGATCGCAGTCAAGAGACTCATTTTCGGTTCAACAGAGCAATCTCTGTTCGCGACAGAAAAGAGTGCGGCAAGGGGCTGCACTGAGCTGTTAACCAAGGCAGAATCCTTAGTTAGGGCCAAGGATATTTTAAAGGTTTTAATTAAAAGAATTAAATTAATAAACAATATGCACATGAATTTGCAAGCGCGTTGTGGCTTTATAACTCACGAACGCTCAAACCGAATTCGATAAAATTTGTATAGTATGGTCGTATGGTCGTGTAGATGGTTTATCTGTGGAGGATGGTGGATGATGGACGGTCGAGTAAGGGGAGGCTTGGACGAAATTGGTCGACTCATTCGTGAGTTATGACTTTTTATGTCCACATCTGATTTGGCCATATAAAAAACAAGAAAAATACGTGGGGGCCTACTAAGCAACAGTGGTTAGAGAGTGTATTAATATTGCTATCTGGTGATTAACCACAAAAGTTGCCTGTCATTCCCAAATCAACCTCAGCTGAGGAAAGAGAGAGAGAAAATGTACAGAAGTTAGCTTAACACAAATATGCGAGTGCGTCTTCAAAATGCAACTGCTGCAGATTGGCATTTTTCACAATTTTACCACCAAAAGAAGAACTCATTGATCGCGTTTTTCGAAACATTGCCCAAAACTATAATAATCATGATTGGTTAAGATAACACATAATTTTACTACCAAAATAAGCAAAAGTTAATCACATACATTTTCAAACACAGAAATTTCCATCGTATTTGATGTCATACAAATCCGTTGATACTGCTGTAAATGAAGAACATGAGTGGTGCTTGTGTCGACGAAACCGGAAAATTGTCCATCCTTGGTACTCGTATGTGTATCAACACAACACTTAGTTGGAACTAGCACATATTTAAGGTCGCCAAGAATGCTGGTAATGCATTCTAATAGATGCAAGAAATATTTCACACCCTCTGATTTGGCCCCAAGCTTGAGTACAACGATCATATCTGGTCTGGTGCCCCCAGACAACCCTGCACCAGATAGAATCCAAAAGCGAGCGATAAAACTTATAGGAGACAACAATATAGAGAAGGCATTAGACTCGCTCGAACATTAACGTACCATCTCTTTTTTGTCGGTATTTTATCGCTATTGAACAAACGATGCTCAAGAGAACTGGCCAACTGTATTCCTCCTCCCATCTCGCAAGGAATGCTCATCAGTTTACCCTTAATCCTGCATTCGGACGCACAGTTAAATTTAGAGGCTCTTTTTTCAGCCGCACCACACGAATATGGAATGCTATTCCCAGCCTAATATTTCCCACAGGCTGCAATCCGCAGATATTTGAGATCAATGTGCACAGGTACCTCATCTCTATTTATCCCTGTATACCTTCTGCCCGTGGTGTGTCTTGACGCCGACACTCGTGCTCGTGCAAATTATGAAACAAAAAGAACGCTGTACATTATACAGTTGAAGTATTGAATTCTTTGCAACCACCGGGTATGTCACCGCATCCTTTGAATTTGAAAATTGCTTCGATTATAATTCTTCGAAATCACAATTCACCTAAACTTTGCAATGGAACGAGACTTTCTGGGAAAAAATTTATAGAAGCAAAATTTCTCACCGGCAAAGCAAAGGGAGGGGTTGTACTGATCCGCCGATCCCACTAATGCCAACAGGCATGTCATCTGAAGTCAAACGTCCTCAATTTTCTGGGCTAAGACCGTTAGGACAAACACTTCAATTATGTGGAGTGAATTTTGAGTAGCCGTGATTCACGGACAAGTGGGTGCACCAAGAAATGTATTTAAGCATGCACCGAACAATTAAACAAAAAATGTTGTACACACTATTATATTAAATTGATTTACTTTGTATAACTGATTTTTCCCAAATAAAAAGAATATAATTACAAATGAAATTCATGCGCAGCAAATCACGCCATGATTAGCTGAAAAAATAATATACAAAATATAACAAAAGAAAATGTTGAACAATAACGCGTGCACCAAAAGGAAAATCAAATATAAAATATAAAATATAAAATGTAAAATAAAAAATAAATAAAATATAAAATAGAAAATAGAAAATAGAAAATAGAAAAAATAAAATATAAAATATAAAATAAAAAATTAATCAAAAAAGAAGTTAAATACGTGCTAGCTAAATAAAGATTTTTTGACTTTAGCACTCGCATTTTAGTTGATTATAAAGCAGCTTAAACTAAGAGGTTCAACAAATTTGAAATTAAAATCAACGTAAGCTTTCATTTATTTGAAAACCAACCAAGAAACTGCCTCATAATAACTTTTCATGATAAGCTTAATTAAACCATTTATACAGCTTGAATGCATTCATTCCTCCGCTGTTCAACAGAATTACCATATATTTGAATCGGGCCGTAAAGAGATCCATATATGATTATCCTGTCCCATTTTAGTCCACTCTCTCCAATAAGCTGCCAATGTGAATATCCTTGCTTGGCTAGCAATTAGTATTAAACTTCTTCCACGACCTCTTTTTGACCCCCTTCATGATGGAAACTCTATACGTATAACATATATCCACATCCACAGCTCCCCCTAATTTGTCCCTGCAAATATATTGAGTTTGAACCCATTCAGCCAATGGTTTGCTCCCAATCAATCTGAAATCCAATCCTCCTTCGTCGCGAAAGTGTCCTGCATAACTGTTTGCAAATATCGAACTTTCACGAGAACTTACAATGTACGTAAACATGCATTAGAGGGCGTAATCAGGCGCAAATTGTTGTCAAATAAATATTTACACAACCATTGTCATTCCCTTCAAGAGTCTTGTTACGAGGAGAGAGAGAGTCCCCATATCGGACACCAGCTGTCAAATATATAATCATTATGCGTTTTATGTTTCCTTTCCTTTTGGCAAGGATCAAGCCAAGGGGCAAACGCTTAATTGCACATAGAGAGTCTTGTATCGTGTACACGTTATGACGGGCACATGTGATGCCAAGAAGGAATGGGGACCCGGGAACGGGGAACGGTGAACGCGGAATGAGGAACGAGGACTGAGGGACCGAGGGATATTATTTCAACACAAGGTGCCGTGAAATAAGATGTCGATTTGGCACAAGCTCTGCCATCGAAAACATGAGTAAGTACGGCAGTTGCGGTGGTCAATATTATGGCCCCACACTTAAGTTTTCGATTTTGAGTATCTTGTTTCTATAGTACGCGTACGAGCGCACCATAGGTGGATGGATCCAGCATATAAGATAAAATACATGACTCCGTTTTTGAGAGTAAATCGATTAATTTGGGGTGGGTATTGAATTCTTGTTCATCTATACAGCCGAAAGCAGAGAAGAAAATATCCTTCTTGTACGATACTGAACATGAGTCAGCAAACAGGGGGGCAAAAAGAGCTTCATCATTTAATGCCTATCGTCACAAGTACCGGAAGACCCACTTGATTAGCATTATTATTATGTTATCTCATGGTTAATCAATTGCGGTGCGTTGATAAGCAGCCAATATGAAATCAAGGCTTCTTCAGCTGATAATTAACGAAACTATTCAAGGAAGGTATTTGTTTAGGACTGCAATTACCTTCAGAGCTCTATGAACATCTTCGTATGTGTGTTACTTCTGATCAAAACCAGAAATAACTTTCGATTTAATTTATTTAGCATAGAATTTCAAAGTAACTAGATTTTTACATGTACATTGGTGGAAATTCCATCACTCGGTCGGTTGGAGCTGAAAGCGGAATAATTAAAAAAGAAGTCCGTATAGAATCCTGTTCCTGCCAGACAAGGAGGCTCATACTAGCGCTGATTCGACATTGGCGTGGATCATTATAAACTAGTCTAGCCAGCAGTTGGGATGGAACTTCCAAGGTTACTTGGATTCCCCTAACCTTCCAAGCGATTCTCCGACACTGTTTATCGGAACAGTTTATACTGGAGATGCCACAAAAAGTGATTTTGCAGAATACAGAAAAGGTTAATCTCTTGGCCGAAGCGACACGCAGTCGATTTTGCGGGTGCCATGTTCAAGCAAAAGAGCAAATCCAAATAATTCTTTTAAAAGCTCTGAGAAAAAGTTTGCACCGAGGATGCTGTGGAAAATATAATCTCAATGAAAAAGATAAAAACCATTAAGATACCCGACAGTTTTTGGAATTGTTTTGATGCAGAAAATACGCACACAAAGCATAATGTGGAACAGAAAGGTCAATTGCAAATGAACTTGATTTTTAAATGGAAGCTTTTAGCCCAGATCTGTCAGCAGGCCTAGGTGGTGTATCCAAGCCTGCCAGAATTTGTTAGGATTTATTTATCATTTCTCGGTAGGAGTGTTGATAGTCACCGGCTATTTTCGGAAGCAGGTCTAATTTATGAAAAGCTCAATCGCCCGCTATCAACAAATATAATGTTTAAGTATTAAATATGTTGATTTATTCGTTAACTAAACATTTTTGCCAAAAATATTCATGCAATTTATTGTTCACAATTTTGTATCCAGTATTCGGCTGAATACCGAATAGTAGCCAAATATTTGTGACATATCTAGTTTACAGCTCTTGAAGGCTTATGAATTTTTTCCTTTGCGTTTGCCTACAGTCCAAAGAGATGCGACTCCCTCACTCCCTCGCACATATTGTCCATTGTCTGTACGAAAGAGGGCAGCGTGTGTCACAGCAGTGAGTCGTGAGAGTCCATCCACGTTCCCCATTTCTTGTTCACAGGGCCCTACAGAGAACATCGACCAAGAACAGAGATCACACAATATTCAACAAGAGAACCTAATTTGTGACAGGTTGCAATCCTGCCGATCTACATTATCTATTTCGAGTTCTAACTTGTGTACACTTTGCGTGTGATTTGTCTCCCTTGGATCTTCTTGTGTGGCTGATCGCAGTTATGCACAAAACCAGCAAGCTACAAATATTAGTCGAAATCAAAAGGAAATTATCGATGTCCTCCTGTGAAGGAAAGTTGAATGATCGCACATTCCATTTCTACTGGGAGTGTTGTACATCGAGCTGTTCTCCCCACCAGGAGATAAAGGACATACACAAATGCAACATCTAACTATCAACCATCCAGGGTCCAGCAGTGTCAAGTACAGTAAATTACAACTGATGTCCAGTATCCCATGTCAATTGCCTGACGTCCAGTAACTTTAACACTTCAAAAAAAAGCATGAGGGGAATGTGTGGACTCCTATTGATTATTTACAAAATTTGATTATCACCAATATATTTTTGTACTGAATGCCATAATGAGAAAATCATTCTGGTCAAGCCAAACAAAATGGACCCCCTTCGAACACAATGCCAATCTGCTATCCCTGTCAATCTTCCTAAACATAAAAAGAAATAAGCAACTATGTAAGCTACTTCCACAAGCTAAACTCATTCCATTAAATTTACTACGGTCTTACAAGAGACAAGCGTGTTGTTTTATATGGCGTACTCCCGATCTCCCCTTTGCATGTACATAGTCCCCCCCAACATCTGCCGAAATAGGCCACATTTGCATGCAGCTCACTGAACCATCTCCCGCCTGCATACTACACTCGGTTCAAGTCCCAATATTCCGTTTTAATCACTCGCTACGATGCGCCCGAGAGGATACGAATTTGCCAGGAAATTTTGGTAGAAGTTCCTTAAAAACTGTGTTATGTGTACGACATAACCGAAGGGACTAGCAATAGTGATTTCTCACTGGATTCCTTGACGTACCGCAAAACTCACAATGAATACATATCGACTTATTTTTCCATTCTCCACTAAAAAAGGACATAATGCCGTCATCCAAAAGCTCATTGTAGCCATATCACGGGGAACAGCGAGAGAGAAAACAATTTCTCTCCGAAATATGATATTATTTAAAATATTCAAAGCCGTACTTGACAATGGTATACCTTTTCACCAAGCAGCTGCTGTTGCTGAAAAATGAAAATCCCTGAACACGCCCATCAGTATGCGAGTGTGCTCGTCTTCGCATACGAGTAAAGCACATTTTCCGGCTCATTTACCCGTCAAACAGTATTTTTCCTGGTTCTTGAGTTTCTTTTTCTGTGAAATATGGTCGGCCGGCTTCGTCTAGGATGCGTGACTAAGGTGCCGCTGATAACTGTGCAGGCTGGAGATAAAAGGCAAAAACTGATGGCGTTCTGTCTTACCTTCCCGTTGTTTTTTTTTTTTTTTTTTGGTTTCTTTAAACGGTTTGAAAAGTGCTGATAAACGAAAACATTTATTTTTAGGTTGCATCTCCCTTAACGTGGGTGGTACGCATTTTTTACAATTCCCTTTGCTTCTAACTCAAGTGGAAAGCGACAGCTGTAATCGTGGCAACAGCGCTAGAAAAAACCGTGCTGTTATCTGTTAAATTGTGTTGAGATTTATTGAAGTATAAATTTATACTCGATGTTGTTATGAACCTTAACACATGCGTGAAGGCGAGTCGTAAGTTGTGGGTCCACAGCAGACACTGGGAATTTTCTCCTTTTCAATTTATTTGAATGAGTTCGAGTTCGGCAAGGCTTTTCAAGATTATGGTGACGACGGTTGATGATGACCGTCGGTACCTAGCGCTGAGCTGTGGGGAGGGTGTAGCATTTTGCTGTAAACACTGTCACCCTCTGCAGAGAAATCTTGTTAGGGAATATGCCTATCACCATTTTGCTTGAATGACTTTGACACATTTTGTAGGAGCCTAAATATATTCAAATTTATTGTATTTTCCAAAACGGGAGCGGTAACCCCAGGCCAACAAAAAATTGGGCTTTCAGCAAAAACATTGTCGTTGTGTATCATTTTGTTTCGTTGTCAATTGGAATGGTTGATTATTTCTTTGATTTTGGCCTGTTGCGCTGATTACAGTGAAACTTAAGATATTGGCTATTATATCCTAGATCTATATCTCGATCGAAGTTCTACATTTAAAAAATACCACATGCCGATGATAATTGGTTGCTACACCTGTGCCCCGAATCGGGCCTGCGGTTTTACTCGGCACTCTTGAATTTTCAAGAGTCTGTGTGAAATGTGTTCACTTTCTCAAACACCTAAACGATATAATAAGTACCTCATGTTGCAATTCGCAAGCACCGGTAACATTATCCGATTACACGTTCCACACAAACAATGTGTCAATTTTGGATGACGCAACTATTGGAAATTTCTGCTCAAACCTGCAATACATCATTCACAAAATACTAATATGTACCATCAAAGTGAGGTTCTCAAGTTTCAAACGCACCCCAACGAACGCAAAAACCCATTCAAAATGGTACTCCAACGAAACCAGATACACTCGAAAAGCAATCACACAAACTATCAATTGCCAAATCAAATCGATTTAATTCCAACAATTACACCAGAATCCCCCCGAAGCAGCAGCAAAGGTGCATGCAACAACCAGCTCCCATCAACCGTGTACCCCCAGGGCAGATGTTACAATCGAATTTTGCATACAACCCTCATGTGGGTTACACGTCCCTTTGTGTGTATGCAAATCGTTTAATAGCCCGGTGTCATCCCGATCATTTTGCAATTATTTCTGCATTAAGTGGACTTTCAGGCCAATAAGCATACATTATTCCCACTTCAGCCCCGTGTCCAGTAAGAAGTTCAGTTCAACGTTCCGAGCAACATAGTGTGCACACTGTGCAGGGTAAATACAATAAAAAATGCAAGAATCTATTCAATCAGTCGATGCGATACATCAGCACACAAGCGAGACATGCACATAACACGTCGCCAAGAAATGCGAGACCATTTGTAACTCTCCTCGCAAATCTGAAGTAAACTACACTCAATCACTACCTCAAACAGGACGCCAAGAACTCATTTCTCCGAAGGATACACACAGCAGCAGAGCAATGCGAATGTTCAGCTGGAGCGCATGAGGAGCGCTCGTGTGTCAAAGCCACATAGGTAGGAATACACTAGCATATCCTGGCGGCGGCGGATATCGACGACCTAAGTGCGGAGAAACACTATCACTTTAGTCAATCTTATTAAAACAAATTACAGGAACACGAGAACGAGCCGGAATCGATTCGACACGGTCGTCGGTGTGCGCTGCTTGGTGTCACAGAGGAGGCGCGCACACCCTAGACGACACTGGGAGTAACAGTGTCAACATTTGCGGTTGGGATCAGTGGGAAATCCAGCAAAAATGAAAACAAAATTGGAAGCACACCATCATCTTAGCGAGGAAAGGGTATGAAGTATGTGAACGAGTAACGACATCCGTAAGCGAATTGTGTCCGGAAGGAGTGATGTATTTGCTTGGTGGGATATCTGTTACTTACTCCTTCCCAGCCATTTGCAGCAACGCCCCCTTTTGTCGTGGCCCATATCGATCAGCAGCCACAATGAAGTTGCATTATTGTTCGCTTAGCGTTGATTTCATTTTCCATTTTTTCATGTCGTCTGCAACAACGTCTCTGAGGGAAGACAGAAAATCGACAAGGATGTAATTTCAGGACTTTGTTTTAGTGTCATTTTACATTTTCCAACGGATTTATGTGGAACGACTTCGGGAAATCGCACTGAGCCAGCACGAGCTTCGTTGTGTGAATGAAAAAGTGCAACCATTTACTCGACGATGAATCGTTGATACTTGGCTGTGTTGTCCTTGCCGATGGCATACATGCAAATGCATTCATATTCATCGTTGTGGTGATGACGTGAAAAGAATGTTGTGACATCTTGGTTGAATAATAAGAATTGGATGACATTGATGATGGATGGTGTTGGGAAAATGGTGCGCATACGACCGAGCGCATTGTTTTCTTTTGTTTTGTGTAAATGAATTCCAAGGTAATCAAACTGCATGCATCGCTCATCAAATCCTATATATTCTCTTCAATGTTTGCCGTGCCACGTACAAGTTCAAGCGTTTGTCATGAAGTAATAGAACTACCGCTGGCTATCAAATATTGTGCAGGAGAGTCGGCCCCATATTCGCAAAATGATGGTGAATTTGTCAAACTTTTGAACCACAGCCCATCGGATTGTATACTGAGCAGTAATCGAGTAGAGTTCGGTATCAAGCTCGAAAGAGGGTAAAAGTGTATCCACTTCCATTTCCAAGCCAATGAACCCAAAATATATTTGGAAGAGGTCATCTGATCCATCTATTTGGCCCTGTCAACTTTGGCAATAAAGCGTTAGCACTTCTTCTTCTTCTTTGTTTGGCGCTACAGTCCGGGGTGGACCTGGGCCTCAACCAACAAGCCTCTCCAGCCAGCACGATCTTTCGCCAGCTGCCTCCAGTTGTGCACACCAAGTTGGTTGAGGTCCTTCTCCACTTTTGTGCGCCATCTTGTTCTAGGACGCCCTCTTATGCGTTGTCCCAAAGGCTCGGAATCGAAGACTCTTCGGGCCGGAGCTGTGGTGTCAATCCGCTCTACGTGACCTAGCCATCTTAAGCGTTGGATCCGAAGACGCTTAACTAGGTGCATGCCGCTGTACAGCCCGTACAGTTCGTGGTTGAATCTCCTTCTCCAGACGCCATCAATACAAACAGGACCAAAGATCGCACGCAGAACTTTTCTCTCAAAAAGACCAAGAGCTTCTTCATCCGCTTTCAATAGCGTCCATGTCTCTGCGCCATAGAGCAGGACGGGATGATTAGGGTGTTATATAAAGTCAACTTGGTGTTTCGAGAGATGGCTCTGTTACTCAATTGCCTCTTGAGCCCAAAGAAACAGCGATTGGCAAGAGTAATTCTGCGCTTGATCTCGGTACTGGTGTTATTGTCCCTGTTTACTGCAGAGCCAAGGTAGACGAAGTCCTTGCCTACCTCAAAGTTTCTGCTGCCCATTATGACGCTCTGTCCGAGGCGTCGATGTTGTGCGTCCTTTCGTGATGACGTTAGCGTTAACAGCGTTAACACAACTGCATGTACATTTTTAAGACCTGCAAGCTATATGCATTTCTGAGAACAGGATAGTTTTGCTGTCTGAAAATGTCTGTCACTTGGCGGATATGCCATCGCCTCATATTAGGGATATAAAGAAGAATAGACTGAGGTAAAACATGCTGAAGGTGGGCGCCCACAACTTTGGTTGAATGAAGATGGGCAACTTTTAGTCAAAAAGACACTCAGTTAATCGAAAGAATTCGCAAAATTGTCCCAAAAAATATAAGCGATGGCTAAACGGCTACTTCGAATAATATGGCTAGTGTCCATCACAAAAGCAAACCAGCGTGCTTTGATAATAATAGTATAATATGGGTGTTGTTACAGCAGAGTAGCTAGGTTCTGAAGCAACTACGCTTGTTGTGTATGCTTGTTCTCTCACGAGTGGAGGGGGCAATGTACGAGTAATTGTATGTCTACTCATTTCGGTTTTTAACCTGTTGTTTGATACCCATGTTCATCCGGACTGTAGCGCCAAATAAAAAATGAGCCAACATTTGGGTTTTTAATATTTTACCGTGAATAGAGCCTAGACATGGGTACGTAGGAGTCGACGCTCATATCCACTACGTCACGGCAACCACATATTTTAATACGTATGAGTTTTTTTAACACTTCTGGCCAGAAGCTTGAATGTTTTTACCGAAGTAAATTTTCGATCTGCTCGAAATCGTATTACCAAGCAAAGGAAAATATTTAAAAGTACCACGCGCAGCAAACTTTAACTTAACAACTTACTTATTATTATTCTGGCACACCACTGTGATGTGTCACAAGTCGCAACTGCCTCACCTCTGTGATGTGTCGTAAATCACAACTACCTCCCAAGAGCGTGGTGAGCCATGAATTGTGTGGCTTTCATACTATGAGCAAAACCTCAGAGAATGTGAGTATTACTAAATTGCGCTCTTCTCTTGAGCAAATCACAATTAACAAGGAGTAAAAAGATACAAAAATTGCTTAACATTTTTCTTTACGACTATGTCTCCTCAATTTGGAAGGAGTAAAAATCAAAAACAAAGCGAAAAGAGCAAATCTTTGACAAGAATATATGGGTGGCGCTACAGCCCGTAGAGGGCCAGGGCCTAGCTTCTCACGCACTCGTGTTGCGCGTGCTATTGCTCTTTCACGAGTGGAAAGGACCTACAATTTTATGCCGAATCAGAAGCCAATTTGGCATTGTCGTTGAGGTGGGCCCGTGAAATGTACTCGTACCAGGAATCGAACCTGGTCTGCGTAGGCTCAATTGCGTAGGGTTCGACTCACCAACCCACAAAGCCATGGCCGCCACAACAGTCAGTAGTGTTACAAGAGGTAAATTATTGATGAGTCCCAGAAGCTGCAAAAACGAGTCATTTTGAAAATAAATAAGCCAACAAAGGTTTTCGATAATATTTAAATATTTAATTAAAATTTATTATTAAAGGAAATTATAACAAATAGCAAAATTCTAATTCATTTAAATATTAATAAATATTTTTTACTATTTGTTGATCGTATGTTGGGTAAGTGCGGCAAATTGGGTCCGCGTATATAATATGGCCCACGCTTATATTTAATAAAAGGGGAAATGCATAAAGATAAAGCTATGTTCACAACAAACATGATGGAATCGGTTCTGTGTGAGCCCATCTTCGTTGGCCTGGTGCGAGAGATATGCAATATATGCGCTAAATTGGGATTTTTTTTCATTTTCATACACAGTGAATTTTCGTCGATTTCATAATATCTATTTTAGGGTTGAAAATTCTTAATGTGTTCTTATTTTTTTCATATCAAAGTTTTTTTTAAATATTTTGAATTCTGTTTATATTCTTGATAAGTAAAACTTTGTGTGTTAACTTTGTGTGTAATATGGCCATGCGCATGGGGTACCATGCGTCGGCAATATCTTAACAAATGCTCTTTGCCAGATGCATCTTTGCTCCAGTTTGCGTACAATGTGTTGAATGCACAATGTGTATACGAGACGACTGTGCAGGCATCGAGCAACAACGTATATGAGTTTTGGTGCAGTTAAGCCCAAATATCGTTAGCAGGCCATATTTAACACCAGATAGGCCATATTAGCCACAAGTTTTTCGAAAACACAATAAGAGGTTACTTTAGCCTTTACGTTACATATTTTAAAAATATTTATGTTACTTAAGAGTGAAAGTGAATTGCTTTTAACGATTACTAAAAAATAATTAAAAGAATTCAACATAAATTTATGATTTTATTTCGGAAAATGTTAAGGGGGCCTACCCTTAACTTATTCTATATAATATATAAAATAATTTCAAACAAACAAATATATATAAATAAAACAAAGTTAAGTGTAGTTCACACTTTTCAAAGAGAAAATTGTGAAATAAAATTAAGTCAGGTTTTTGTTTGTATTCTTGAAAAAAAAAAACGAGACAAGGAATGAATCCCTCTAGTCTGAATTGTGTCCCTGTGGTAATGCTGGGTGGCACTTAAAACATTCAAAGTGTGGTAGATCTCGAAGAAAATGAGTGGAAGATCTGAAAAAAGCGTGGTAGATCTCGTTTACCTACTCAATTTCGACGAAATTCCAACTAAATGAACGCTTTCACATACAAAGTTAAATACCTCCTTACTGTCCCATGGTTTCGGCTTTTTTCAACACAGTCGTTAATAATAACACTTCTTTGTAATTTGCTCACACAATTTCCTTTGAAAATTGTGCTAACTATTCTTGTGTGTCTTCTTGTGAGTATACCAAATGGCTGAAACCGCACAAGGTAGGCATCACAATTTTCGCATCACTGACATTTGTGCGTCGTGACCACTTCACATCCAGTATTAGTATACCAGATACCAGAGTATTAATCTGACCCCAATACCCAGAAGAATGTTTATAGCGGGGCCTTATTATGAAAATTACAGATATCCTTAATTGAATTGGGTATGACAAAACATATTTTTTTTAAAGACGCAGATGCCCGTCTGCAGAGAATTATTCACATTTAATTAGTAGACATAAGTAAATATTTCATTTTTCTTCTCTAAAGCGGGCCCTAAATAGTGCAAAAGTCACCAAAGCACAACTAGAGCTACGATGGGGAACATTAACGTAAAATGTATTCAACGCTCTTCGCCTGTTCAAAGTTATATGCGCTTCCAAACAGATGTGTTTTCGAGTCCTAACAGATGGTGAAGGATTTAATTAATAGACATGACTGTGATTTCCAGTTCGTTTTATTGAAATGCAATGAAAGTGAAGGGAAAACTAGTGCTCACCCTTAGACCCGCACCGTGTTCCTTCAGTAAGCCAAGTCACTCATAAAAGGAAACAACCGACACAAGAGGGTGATACTGTGTGAAAGCAAAGGATGCTAACGTCAACGGTAACAAACGACGTGTGGCGGAGCGGAATGAATCAGCCCTAATTGGTGCCGCACATCGGAGACGACTTGCTACATGACAAGTATATAGACACTAGATCTGTACCTCCGCGTTGTAAGCGGGTGTGGAGTCACTAGTTTCTCGTGACGGCGCTTGTGATTTTAGTCCTTTCACTAATGAATTTTAATTGTAGTACGATTTGGAAATTATCCTTCAAAATGCACTCCAGAAGCCGTGTACGAGAAAACGGGGTTAGGTGAACTGTGCAATGTCGAACAATGGGAAGACGTGCATATTTCAGAGGTTTTCCGTGCGAGCATTATGCGCGGTGAATTTTAATTGAGCACTGAAGTGAAACCCAAAATTGCTTCACAATTAATCATTAGATGCTGAAAGTTATATTGAAATTCATAATTTGTGATGGATACTCCCAAGTGAGGTAAGCACACGCATAAAAGAAAAGAGGGAACATTGAAATGATGGGTGATTCTATTAGGCGAGTTTTGCATGTGAATAAATTTACGAGAACTTCGCTATAGGAGATGCGGTTAGTAAACATTTCTTGTTTACTCAGACTCAGTGCCACAGTCTAGGTTTCTTTAACATGTAGTGTGGTTCCGAAATTACCACAAGATGGACCTTACATTAGACATTTATGAAATGTTCAGTTCAGTACATCGAAGCCGCTTGCCAATTTCAAATATTTACGTGAATTTTAAGACAGAGCACTTGAGCTCACGAAGTATTATAGACCCAGGCGTGTGCGGTATTTTGCGCAGTTCGCAGTTTATGGACGAAATAAATTTCACTCATATTTCCATTAAAATAAGCCTTGCTCTGCTAAAGGGATCGTTTATCGCTTTAATTAGACGCGGCCAACGAGCACACCACCACCATCACAAAGAAATAGCAACCAAAAAACCTTTCACTCACTGTGCGTTTAATCAAATTACAAGCGCATCCTTGAGTATCTTCTGATGGCAATTATTTCGCATTATTTTTCCAACCCCATCTCATTCTATACTTCCTCTGAAGGGCCCTTCAAATAACACGCTCCCACAACGGAAAGTGCCAAAGAAGCCACAGCACAGACTAAAACGCCTGCAAACCGACTCCAAGTGAAATGCCAAGAAGGGCTAAAAAAGGCAAAATTAATGGCCAAAGCCAAAAAGGATAGTTACCATAATAATAATAATCATAATAATTTTTAGCATACTCCCCCATTATTTCATTTCGCATCGTCCTTCCGTTTGGTTTCTTTCGTTCGTGTGTCTGCTCGGTTTTATCATCGCACACATTGTGTGCGCGTACTGGGACAGGCGAGTAGCAATCGCGGGTGGAAGATTGGATCGGACATGAGATTTTTTTTCTATTCAACTACGACGGAGTGTAGAGCTCGGGTAGAGCTCCCGTGCGTCTTCATAAGGGGAAGTGACAGACTTGCAGAAAAATAAATGAAAACAGACATTTTTTCCGGAGCTTACGCCATGACTCAATGGTCAGCACTTACGTATCTTTTGCGTGCTCGAGCCACCACTCTTTGGGTTGGACGACTATTTTGAGGACTTTTAAGGCAACGAACGCTTTGGATGCCATCATCTTCAAGTGTCCCACTGGGTGAGTATTGTTGTTGGGCTCTCGTCGTTTTTGCCTTTTCGATTAAGGACATTTTTTACGAATTGGTGTCTGTGGTTAAGTGAATGGTGGGGATTGATTGATTTTTGCGCCGTTAAACCATTTCCTCGAATAAGCAGCAGCCGATTGGCAGAGGTGTCTGCAAATGGTGATGACTTACGAAAGTTGTCACTTCTTGCGAGATAAACGAAATCCAACGACGGACGCAGTTACACTTTCAGGCAAGTAGCGCAAAAATAGAAGACAGCCAAATCCCTCGAATTCCCCAAGATCACGGAACCACGTTCTCGCAAGGGCATACTCAAGCATATCCCCGAAACTTTCAACTTTCGACCGGCTTTAAACATTGAAGAAGGGTGACTGCCTTCCTGCGGGAAGAAATTCCCCAAAGAGTACTTTTGTTCGAATGTACACCGTGGCCATTGTGACTGCTGCAAGCGACTCGACGACGACATTTTTTGTTGTTTCTTTTTTAGGAAGTTTCTCCTCCTTTCGGCTAAAGGTTGATAGTCGGCATGGGCTGGAATATGAACGTTCCTTTTGGGACATATTCAGAGCTTTAATTTTTCGCTCGCTCTATTGACTGTGTCAGGTTGAAGGCGGGCGGAATTCTCTACGGAGATGTGTTTATTGGGAGCACTTTGGTGGATGATCCTTTGAGAGCCCCCAATCTACCGCACGTGGGAAATTGGGTTTCAGGAAGTAAATTACTTTTTGTTTCCTCCTCTTCCCGTTGGAGATGCTCTTCATTATGAAAATGAAATGTCATGCTAAATAAGGCACATGACAATTTAAATCTGACAGTGAGGAACGTTGCTGTTGGTACCAGGTAAAAGCGCGACTTAATTTTTTGTATATCTCTTTGGATCATTCAACATACTTAGTTTGAGCATGAAAGATGGATGAGGAGCGTCAAGTTTCTGTCATCCTGTCAGCTTATTTATGTTGTATGTGTGAAGGCTCATATTCGCGGTCAGAAGAGCCTTTCGTTTTTTTTTTCGAACAGCACGTTGTCCCATGCTATAGGCCGTAGGATACGCACATAATATGCACAGAAATCACGCCTTGGAATTCGTAATTTTTTACTATTCAGAACGGATTAATACGTACTATGTCCCAAGCTTAAACACGATCAATCCAAGTACCAAGTTTCCCCGAAATCCTTCTCCGCCATTTATGATATATATCTCCACAATCATTAGCAGGAAATTATGACAAAAGTACGGCACACACATTAATTAACATTATTCATGCGTATAAGAGGGTGTGAAGAAGAAAATTTGCACCCAAAAGCATACTCCAAGGCATAAGCATTCATTGTTCATGAAACGAAAAGAGGAAAACAACTTAGCTATGCATAGACTGTAGACCACAATCAAACGTATTTCAATCTTCTTCTTAATTCAGAAGTTCATTAGCAATACGGAAATTGTACTCCTCATTTACTGACTGCACATCACAGTCGACTTTCCGTCTTAAATTAAATTATTCATAAAAGATCACCCGACCGGCACCTGAAAAGTCAACCGAAGGCACAGCAGCCGAGCATATCCCCGAAGGGCAGGGGCTCTTGATTTTAATCATACGAATAAAATTGATTACAAGGATACAACCGCATCGTCCCGAGAACAGTGGCAACGTAAAATTTCTTTCGGCAGGGCAGAGCGAAATCAAGAGAATACCCGACCGGAAGGAAACTGTAACGTTTTGTTCTTGCTTGCCACCCCCTGCTGGAGAGAAGGACCGATGGTGGCACGTAAAATCGATTTTCATGACAGTCCGATCTGCAGATATGAAATTTATCAAAGCAAATAAAATACCAATTGCGGTTGGACAACGACCAGAAGGAATGAATTCAAATAAATTCTCTGCGTGGCCGAGGGACAGGACGATGTGGAGTGTTCTTTTAGATTGAACTCGCCTTCTTGAGATTGCCTCTCCTCAGTTCAGTAACAAAAAGAAAAATCAAGTCAGCTCTTCAGCACAAACACACACATAGAATAGTTAGTGTGCAGCTATTTGATCATACACACAGGAGGGGTCAGGGAAATATTACGACTACAAGGGGGTGCTCTCAAATCGCTTCGACGGATAGATTGTTATCCACAAAAGAAAGAAAGCGGAATAATTCCACTGGAGCACGGAGAACACCTCATACAGTCGGAACAACGACAAGAACTCGATTTGCAATGAAGTTAGGCGAACGATATCCTCGTTGGTTCGGTAGACTCGTGCGCCCTCATACTCTCGTGTGTTGAATTGGACGAAATGGTACTTCTTCACAATCAGGCATCAAGAGTGAGCGAAGTGGAGTGCATTCGGATTTTTCCTCGGCGAGGGTAGTGCACACTGGCAGGTGATATATCGCAAAACAATTACATCTAGAAAAGAGAGAATGTGTGCAAGTGATGGAGCGAAATACTTTGAGTCGACACGTATTTCACGAAAGATTGTGTGCTTTGTCTAGTTAAGGAGATAAAAGTTCATGAGGCGAACGCGTTGTAGACACGACAAAATTGCAACCATGTGTCTGGAAACGAGTGTGTTCTTGCTTGGAAAGAGGAATTCCTCGAAAAGTATTTCAATGTGGTGGTGGTAAGGAATTCCATGGTTCAATTCATAGAATTATTTTTAAAGATGCAATGGTTTATAATACATCAAGCACATCTGAATATCGCCACTGGTAGATGATGCGATCCAATCTTAATCTGTGTGATTACCTTCTTTCAATACTTCGGAGCAACTTATTCATGATCTCAGACCTGAAATGGATGTATGCAAATATACCGAGATATGCAAAGTATAACAAATTTATGTTAACTTTTACCACCCCGCTATCTCTTTAAAGTAGTGGTACAACGCAACAATTATAAGGATTTAATTCCAAACAATGTCCACAATCAGTCCCCTTAACATCACGTGCAAGATCCTCTCTACCGTTTTGTGTGCACGCCTGAAACCATTCGTCAATAATCAGATAGGTCCTTATCAGTGCGGTTTCAGGCCCGGAAAGTCCACGCGTAGACACAAGCTACACCTCATATATGGATGCACTACATGTTATCAACTTTTCAGGATTTACATTGACAATAGCTGGCGTTTCTTTGGATTTATATTCGGAAATCCACATATTTGTCACCTTCTGTTTTAAATAATTAAAAAAAAATGATGAATCCACTCACAACTCTATGCAAATTCTGTACCCCAAAAATTTTAACTTTAACTTCTTGCCATAATAAAATATATCAAACAAAAAATCTGTTTCTTTAAAAAATAAGGCATATTTTTACTGCAGGTTCTAAAATTGAGTTTTCAGATTTAAAAAAAACATAAAACGATGTGTTTTGTTTTCAAAGATGTGTATTTTCATCTCATTTTCTTTTTATAGAAATATAGACTTTTGGCTATCATTTATCAAGGAGTATATTCTGTCTAGGAATTGCTTCCCAAACTTAGCCTTTGATGGGGGCGTATTGGTGTCTACCCGTGCGAAGACAAACTAAATTTGCAATTGCAGTAGAATTTCGGATATATGAACGCTTCTATAAGAGGAACAATTCGGAAAGATGAACAATGTTCTTTCTATTACGACAGTCTACCTAGAGCAGTTAGAAACAACTTCTAAATAGTTTGTATTCCTTTTATAAACAACATTTATTTCTTGTTTGTTTTTGTTTTTAATAAAGTTAATTATTAATTCGATGTGTAGTGGTGGTCAAGTATAACAAATATCCACCCGTGTTCGTTAAACATTAAAATTCGTAATATCGAGTAAATTTGAATTATGCGAACCGTTAAATAAGTATACGACTGTTGTTTCTACTCTTAACATTAGTGCATTAGTCACACTGCATAAATATGTCACTCTGTACCAGAATTGTCAAATATGTAAAGTTCAGTTGTTCCGATCAGAAATGAAATACTATATAGAGATGGACATAGACTATAGAGAGATGGGTATATAGAGATGGCCAAGCACACAGCTGATTGACAACTATCCCGTCGCCGAATTTGAGAACTTTTTTGACAGTTATTCACGAAATAACGTGAATGCAGTTCTCTGATTGGTCAATATGGTTTGAGAAAACGATATAAAAAAACTCAGTGTTGTAACTCTTACTCTTCTTCCTTTGTCAAACACATTTCATTATTCGAAAAACAGTCAGACACACCGGTTGTTTATTCATTCATACCTCCGTCCATATACTGTATTTTTATTTCATTCGTGTTAACATTTCTCAGTCGTTCAAAGCGAGCATAGGCGAAGTTTGGGAAGCATTTCCTAGACAGAATATACTCCTTGAGTGCATCCAGTAACTAGTGACTCGTGACTGGAGACGTGAGCTATGAAAGTTGCTGGCGTCAATTATTAAGACCAGGAGGGTTTCCGGGATTTCACGGGTTCAAAATCAATAAGGGTCTCTTTGTGGAGAGGAATGCTCTAGTACAATAAGCGAATACTATGTAAATACATTTATGATCTAAGCCAACTCTGCCTGAAGGTGTCTCTCGTGCAATTTGCTTATCGTCCATAAGTATATATGTTGGACTTTGGATTATTTTGTTTAATATTTTTATTTTTAAATATACTTAACTTAGTTCGTGCGGCTTGCTAAGAGATGGCGTAACTTGTATTATTCCATTGGAACATGCGTTGGAAAGCTACTGTCATTGTACGTCATTTCAGTATATGTCATTAATTTGAAGCGTAAACGACAATCTTTTTTTTTTCACTCAAATATGTCGAACTTTGTGTAGAGTGTGGAGTTCTTTTCATTACTTTAATATGATGAAAACTGCTGCCAAAAGTCATCGTATTTTGGTGGAAGTTTATGCTGAAAATGCGCTAGCTGAGCGAACGTGCAACGGCAAAAGCCGAATATCCATAGTGCGAAGGTAATGCTCTGTATTTGGCGGGATCAGAAGGGGTGCTGTATTATATATGTATATATATATTTCGGACTTTGGATTATTTTTTTTTTTAACTTTAAATTAATTTTTAAATATCTAATCAATGAAAAATAATATTTAATGTATCGAAAAAAACGGCGCATAAACTCATCCTAATATAATAAAAATTGAAACAACTTGTTTGCCATGTATAAATGTTCCATTGTGTTTGATTTTTTTTTGATATATTGACAGATAAAAAATGAAATTTAGCTGCAAAATATGCCAGAAAACATGGCAGGGTGTTACACCGAACCTTAGTAATTTATTCATCCTTTTGGTGTTTATTACCTTTTTTATATTTGCCAGTTTATCAGTTACCCTAAGAGCTCTATTTTATACATGTTCAAGACGTTATTACAATTACGCTAGTTTCATCGTTCCACGAAAAGATTTTACTAAGTAAGAGCTATCGGTGCGACACGTGTTAAATATTCATTGAAGTCATGCGGAAGGTGTGAGAGAAAATTGGTCATAGCCTTTATTAGTCAAATCCTGATTGATATGGTCTTTGATTGATGGGGATGACATCGAATCGATAGCAGCTTCCGAGAAAGAGAGCCCACTATGTGACATACAGACACACTTTTCAAAAATTATTTATATGAAATGAAAGCAAAGAAGAAAAAACGTTTTGCTTTTGAATTTGAACTAAAAAAAACACTTAAAAAACTTGTTGAGAACATAACACGTGCAGAATAATACAAGAGGTCTGAGAGTCAGAGCTGTTCGGTTAACATATTCATCTTGTCACACAAATGAAAATGTATGAGCTGGCAACAAGTTAGAAATGAAAATTAAACCTGAAGAGCAACAGACACATAGTATATGCATTCATAAAAAATAGCTCGTTCTCCGCCAGTCAAGTACCGGACAAGGAAGAAGTTAAACCACGTAATCCAAAAATTACACCAACTTTCCATTAATGAAATCACATTAATACTACAAACATCAGCACGTCCCATGCCGCCTCATGGAACATGAATTAGTTCCCGAAACAAGACAGTTACAATGTGAATTTACTGAAACAGACATTGCGCTTCCAAGCGAATGCCCAGCATCGGAGGTAATTCGACTATGTACTCGTACGTACATGACATCAATGTAACACGGCATAAAACAGCAACCTTTAAATCATTGCCAAAACATGACACCATTATCCCTCCCGGCGCCCAATCGATTCCTGAGTCTTTTATCATTTTTATTTTGAGAACTCAGACAAATGAAGATTAAAAATACACACAGAAATCCCATCCCCAGAGATTACATTCGACTAAATTGATGTAATTTCTCCCTAGAGATATGATGGACTAAATAACGTGTACAGCCGGCAAGCAGAACGAAAAAACAGTCGGTAGACAACTGGAAAACAACAACACTCTGTTAACGTTATAGGTGGTCATAAATTTGTACCACCCATCAAAAGCGGGGCGCGGCCTGAAATGCGAAAAATTAAACAAGCCAACCTTCATGCGCTCGCCCATAATAAATTGACCCTTAAATCATCCCTGTGTCAAATAGATCATAGCGGTGGTTTTTATCCCTTCCGTTGTTACATGAGAAGTGAGTAAATAGAAAATAGAAAAACAAGCCAATACACGAAGGAAATGAAAATTAAAATGGAAAGAGTTGCGCCGGCTATCGTTTTGGAGGTACTGGATGAATTACGAAGTCTAAGTGATCCTTCAGAGGTGCTCTTTAACTCAACGGTGGCGGGGTAGAAATACCGTTACATTGGTTGTCTCGTGTATGGTCCCCTCACACAGCATGTATATGCCAAAAACGAGCCAATGTGCGTTACATCTTTCATCGGTAGTTCTTCTTTGGGTCACCCTGAATATGTGAGACATCAGAGCGGTGCAAGAGCAGAAGAGTTGTGTCATACTTACTATCAGCTCTTCGTCCATGTACCGTCTGTAGAAGTCGTTTGTGATGAGGTCACTTTCTCCTCCCGAAAAGAAGTGTCCTGCGGTAACACCTACCACTTGACTGATATTTTATGCAGAGTTGTTTCTTTCCCGGCATGTCTTACCCTATCGTTATGCCATCTCGTCTAAAAATTAGCCTGCCTTTGGTCGAAGATATCACGTGCGAATATTGCTTCAATATCGCCAATAACCTTGATATCCGTCTAAAAATCAGTGTAGTTCTCTGGGAGTCATTTGAAAAGAAGACATTTTTTTTAGAGACCACGTCACTCCCTGGCTGTCACGGCGAAGGGCTCCACTCCCACGCTGATGGTCTAGGTTCACATTTCGCGGCTCCACCGCTTTCGAGTCCAAAGCTTCGCCTTTCAGAGTCAGCTTTGAAAAGTAGGTCCCATCGGCCGTGATAGAACGCACAGCATGAATGTCCGTCCGACTGCGGCGCGGCCAATACTAGTACAATAGAATCTCAATAATATGCACCCCAATAATGTGAAGTATCCAATAATGTGAACTAAAAATTTAATGCATATATGCATATGCTCTTCTAAAAATGAATTCGTGGCCAAATTTTGCTGTTCGGAAATGTGTTTTTTGATCATCTCTGTTTTTTGTGGTGACAGCAAAAAGTGAAGACGGCGCTATACCAGAGCAGAATCATGCTACGTTACTCGCAGTTACTACGTGTACATTTTGTTTCTTTCTTGTGTGTCTTCTGTTGGGTGGAGTTCGTATATTGCTTCCGTAAAACTATAAAGCTATGGTCGTTAAGGGAGAAGCTGAAATTTTGAGAAAATTGGAAACTGCCTACTCAGGACTAGATCTATTGCAGAAATATGGGGCAAAAAAATGCCGCCATAAAGTAAAACAACATATTTGAGAAACTTTAAGATCCTCAGAGATGGCTCCAATGGAAACTGCCCTCTTTGAATTGATTAAAAAACATCGGGAAAATGTGCCAATTTGGACTAACTTACTCAGACATCAAGCAAATTATTTTAACAGCCAGTTTAAGGAATATTCTTGTTTACCATTAGCTAGTGGCTTGAAGAGTTTTGAGAACGTCTTGGAATGCGAATATTAAAAATATGGGTGGGGGAGGAATTATCTACAAACCATGAAGATGTAAAGCCCTTTCTGAGATAATTTCAAAGCCTGCACCAGGGAAAATTCTATTTCTCCAGAACAGATTTATAATGCCGATGAGACTGCTCTATATCGGAAACTTCTTTTGGGGAAAACGTTTGTGTTGTCTAAAGTAATTAACTGCACACGGCAAAAAGCTAGCACGAGACCTGTAACTATTTTGGGATCATCAAATGCGACTGGAACACACAAATTAAAACCTCCAATAATCGAGTCCAAAAATCACAGGACGTTTTCTGGATTAAACGTGACTGTGTCAAGTCAAGCATAACAACAAACATTTTCTTAGACTGGCTTCCTTATAATTTAGCTGAGGCTTATGTGTTTTCATTCTGTTTAATGCTTTTCAGTAAAAAGAGTTTTTTTTTTCTATTCGATAATGTGAACCTCTCTAAAATGTGAACTGGCCATGTTTTAACTAGTCCACATTATCGAGATTCTTCTGTATTATTAAAAACACACATTCCTATTATCATTGTCATCAAATCGTCAATATCTTTAAAATAATTTCATTAATTATCCATTCCGCGCAGAGTGGGCAGCATTCATCCATTGATAAGTATGCACGACGCTTCACGTCAATTGATTGATCGTGCAAGTGTGCGAGGAATGCAAATATGCACGAATACAAAAGAGAACTACATGAAAATAATAATGCCTATAGTAAAACGTATTGGAAAAAAAATCACTCTCAGATCACAAGTGTAACATTCTTCCACTGCCTCAGTACAGAGCCTTGTTCGGTAGGTTTATGACATTAAAAAAAATTGTACAACAACATTGTCTGCTCTCTTGAGCTCCTGCTCTTGACAAAGGATTTCCACGTATTCATCATAAAAATGTAGAGCTCCTGAAAAATGAAAATCCAACGCAGACCAACAACAGAAAATGGTACGATTTACCCAAATACCCCTTGATTGGTGAGATATGTGAGCAGGCTGTGTATCCATTCAGTTTCTGATGTCATCGCCGATGGATTAACTTTTTTTTTTTTTTACTTTAATTTATTTTGTTTGTGCTCAACAAAGCATACCATGTACCAATTCAATTTGCTGACTGCAATCGCTTTTTTATTTCAACTCACCCGAACAAACTGCATTTATCTGGTTAGCACACTCACGTATCTGTGAAGCTATCGACCCAATAGCGCCATCAAAACAACACGATGACGTCAAAAGGACATACAGAACATGTAACAGTGTCAGTGGCGAAAAAAAATTAATAAATAAAAAACAAAAAAAAAATAATGTAAGAAATATCCTTGACACTCGAGAGATATTTCGGGAGGAGAATGTGAGGAATTTCTTCGCGTTCATGCCACGAGTAAAGAGCCAACACAGCAGCACCGCTGTTGCTCTAGTCCGTAATACCGTCAAAGCTCAGGGCGTATGTGTATGTGAATTGGTGAATCCACCCCACAACGGGTGTGTAGCTGTATGTAACATGCCATGTGTTGTGTATCCTCTCACAGGATATCAGAGTTTTTGGAGGAATACTTGGTGAGTTCAGCACCTAAAAATAGCATTTGCACATGACTACACGGTTGCTATTGGAGTTCGCTCGAAACCCCCAGCTAGACGTGATATGTATATTTTTGCTGTTTATTTGAAGCTTATATTTACACACGCACGCAGTGTTCACATCATGCCCTGCAGGGCATCAGCCCGTTGCAATCAATTTGATGAACAGCTGTTGGCTGTCAGTCAAAACAGTAGCGTATCCTATTCTGAGTTGTCCAGGAAAAAACAATAAAATGTCTGATTATTTAATTTTAAGCTACATTTACAGCGAAATCAAATTTCCTCTTCATTGTTGATCCACTGCCAACAGGGTGGTCCGAATTAAATCAAAATTGCCCGTGTTTTATTTCGATAATCTGTTCGCAGGTAGCCGAGAAATAATACATGCATTCGGGGATGTAATGAATGATGGATGATGTTTGAATATGTATCAGATTATTCAAATGTGTTTATCAGACCGGTTATTTAAGCAATTTCATATTTGGAAACCGCACGCAACTAGGTTTGTTAAATAAATACGCAACTATGTATTTTGGGTTTGGCTCAGTGCACAGATATTGAAATGTGGCCAAAGAGTTACCTATTTTGTTCTCAGATTGAAGCAAATTCTTCATCCTTCTCAGAGTCGGTTGTTTTCATTACCTACTCGTGGCAAAAACAACACAGACTACAGACTGAAATGTGTCCCCCTTGAGTAAATGTACACCTTGTATTCAATTCCTTATTTTGAAACTTTTAGCTTACGAAAACCATAGCGAAATGTCATAGCCAGTGCACACAAATTTATGAAGCCCTGTGGCTGCCGACTGACTTGAGAGTTGGGCCACGCTGCCCCTATGACACCTATGGGGAATAGCATAATGTAGAAAAATTATGTTCATTCATCCGTCTTGTGCTCATGAATATCTTGGAATATCACCGTTACTCGGTGTCTGATCGGCTACAACACAAATAAACAAGCATCCACGTTTGCTTCGTTTTATTCCATTCCAACTGGCAAAATACAGTTCTTGGCCACGAAAACTCATCAATCTCCTGAGGCGTACGCAATAAATCATCCCAACTACACTCGGCTTCCCTCGCTTCACCAAACCCAGCCTATGTGGGTCAATTTTTGAGCGATTATAGCGAAAATGTCGAGCGCCCAAGGGCGCGTCGTGTTTGTTGTTTCACTTCAATACACACGATTTTTTTTCTGAAAAGGCATTCAAAGAATTAGCGATTCTCCGCACCGGACGTGATGCGTCCCCCGCGCTTCACCGATCGTTGGGTGGTTGGGTGGGTACTATGAAATTTAATAAATTATTGCTTTGATTTGAGGGACTCCACCACCCACCAGTGGGGTGGGTGTTTCAATGTTCCAATGTTTGTGTGAAATTACTTATTTTTTGCAATAAATTCGAAAATAAATTAGATCTCCGTTAATTGGTTTCGTGTTGGGCGTACATCTGGTTTGGTGAGGGTTGACTATGTTTATTGGTTGGAGGGAGTGATTAGTCGCGCAGTTCATGAAGAATGTAATTTTAATTTTCAACGTTTCATATTGTTGTGGTTACAAAAATAGAGATCCAAATATATAATTCATAGGCACGTGCCAGGAGTAGAGATTGTATTAGCCCTTGAACAAGGTATGCTGGCTAATGAACACCTGCCAAATGCGGTGGTTACCTTTGATTGGGGCTTAAGCGCAGCATATGCATGCATGTATGAGTGGTTGAAATGAAAAACACGATTTCCAATTACATATAGAATTGGGCATTGGATATGCATGCATTTTTAAAATCCTAATTTAAACCTGTTAAAGAGATGGCAAATTTAATTTATTTTATTAGATCAGGTTAAAGTAGCGGTCTTAATTGGACTAGAGGTGTCTTCGAAAACGTCAACTATAAGGGCCAACTACATACGATGGAGTGAGTCAATACTTATAATCCCACAAGTGTGACCATAATGAAAAAAAGTTGGGTGAAGGAATCTAATGATCGAAACCTAGAGAACACAGAAGTTGAGCAAAAGGTGCAGACAAAAAATTACGCGCGTCACTCAAAAATTTCCATAAGAAAACATCTGAAAATAATAAACTCAGTTAACAGTTCATATGGAATCATTTGAGCGAAGTACGCAGAATTTATTACTGCACTTCTCGCTCAAATGAGTTTATTGTTTCCCTTGGACATTTTTGAGTGCTTGTAAGAGAAATGAACGTGCTCAGCAAATTTCATACGTGTGGAAAAACGTTCTGGGCGTCTCGCTCATATGATTCCATATGAACACATTATTTTGAAACTGGACATTTGTTAAATTGACACATTTGTGACACGCATTGCAAGTCTACATCTTTTGTAATCTGGAAACGACTCATGTCACAAACACATAAGAAGGGGGCGCCAAATGTAGGGCTTGCACAGGGTGCTCATTGGGCTCAGGTCGGCACTGGTTATTAATGCTATGTTTAGAGTCTTGTGGCCTGAGACAACTGATCAACTTGTTCTCCGCGTGCAGTTATTTGTTTAAATAAATGGCCTTCGTATGCCTCAGACATTATCGGAAGAAGTAACATCGAGAAGAAGGTTGGCGGTTGGAGGTTGCCACTTAGCCACTTAGCCTAAGACCTTTCCAATAGTATTCATGTAATTCCTGACTTAGACATGACAAATAAGAAAGTAATAAGTTCTCAAGTTTTTAAAACAATGCTATACTTATCTCTGATTTCTCACCACCTAATGGTATACTTTGCGATGAATAAATGAAATAAACTTAAATGTCTTTCCAGCAAAATTACTAATGAAGTTCTAGAGAAAACGTTAATACTTCAAGCATCACGTGTCTTCACTCAAACCACAACAATGCCTCGAATACCTCAACACTAAAAATTAACAATTCTGGGTGAAAAGGTGAAAATCTGCAACCACCAGCAGCTGGACGCAATGAACGAGCCGCATTGAGGTTTAAACACAAAACTCCGGAGATGGGAGAAAATATTAAACAACAAGATTATTTCCACACAATTCCGACCTAACTCAAGTGCTTGCACGATGTTTTACTTTTCTTGCGTTCTTCACACTTTTTTTCTCACTACTGTGGATTTAAATTAAGTCCCCACGGCAAAATGAAAATTTGTGTGTTCGTTATCGAAATTAGAGAACAGGAATACGCGCCATGTAGAGTGGGCCGTCGCGGGCGGGGGAGGACATGGGGCTGGAAAACCCACTTTATCTCGCGTCAACCACCAGTCTAAGATTGGAAGATAAACATCCATGGGTTGTCGCGGCAGGAACGAGACTCTTCTCGCTCGCCTGCGCCTGTATGTGGGTGTGATATTTGAGCGTTCCGAACGTCTTCCTTTGCTTTCAATGCCTTGGTTGTAGACGCTCTGATGATGACAAGACGAACGCCATGAACAACCATAAAGGATTTGATTCACAGCTTCCGTAACGAATGGTGAGTAGTGAAGATTTAAGTTGCTGTACGTCGGATATGGGGTGGGCTGTGTTCTGTTATTTCGATACAAGTGGCATTTTTCACAAATGTTAGGGGTGAAGTATACTTAGGGGTAACAAATATTGTTCCAGATCTCTTGGTGCTTTGTAGGTCGTCTTAACCCCGATATTGCTGGGGAGGGCATATCTGGCAACGGTTTGTGCCATCGTTCCTGACTGTGGCACTGCAAATGAACTTATCTAGCAGCGAACTTGTATGAGCAGGAGAATTTTGAGGCAATGTGTTCTAATTGATTCAGTCAAGGGGTAACATGGCTCAGCGTTCCCGTGGAGCTCGAATCGTGGGGTTTTTTCTATTAAAACGATTTGATGTTTCAATTAAAAAGTTCGCCTGAGTTTTTCGAATAACTTCTGAGTGGAAAGTTAGTGGAAATGGTTTTTTTTTTTTCAACTTTTTCCTTTCAGCGGAATACTAATGGACTTACTCTTCAAATTCATGCTGTGGGGAAATGTTATTTCTGCATTCAAATATGACTGCGGTCGTGTGACTGGATGATGACAGAAAAATGAGGCGAACCCGTAAAATGTTGGTTGACGTTTTTCTTCCTCGTCCGACGGAACGTCCTCGGTGTCTATCAATTCATTAATCGTGATGAGTTCCTTTCCAATTCGTGAAGTTGTTCTTGAGTGGTGTGTTTTTGTCGCGCCAGAAGGGTTTAGGAATTTCAGAAATGTGAGTAAAATTCCATCGTCAATAGCACGATATAGATTGGATTTGTCTTCAAGAACTTCTTGTTGTTGTGAAAAGTCCACGTAGTGAGAGTTTTTGGTTTTTACTCAAAATAAGGCTAAGACCTTTGACACTGGCTTCATTTATAACTTATTTATAATTTTTCATTTCACTTCACTGTTTCATATAAATGAAAAAATAATATTTTTTATGTGTTTGGTGATAAACGAACTTCCAAAACACTAATTCAGTCCATTTTTATAACTTTTTGCTTAACTTAATTTAATGTTAAATTAGTAATTTGTGTATTTTTCTTACTCACTACACAATGTGTTCCTGAGAGTTCTCAAAGCCGCCAATATTTTACGACCTCATTTTGTGTTAAATTTTAAAACTGGACACACGTGACACTTAATATATGAACGAATAAAACCGTGAAAGAAAATAAAAGATGTGAGTGAAATGCAACTTTATGGAATTTGGTAGCACTAGTGTGGATACAGGGTGCCGTGAAATAACGCCAAATTTTGGAATTCGGAATTTCCGTGTTCGGTCTTATTTCATTTCGCTTAAGTGAATTGAAATAAAGCCAAATTAAGAGAGAAGCAATAGAAGTTGCAAAGCCAGTCGTATTTGTGAAGAAAACTGGTTATAAAAGCGCCTGCACGACGAAAATCACCTAACGGGACCTGCCGCATGCGGAAAGGGACTTTAAATCTCTTAATCCCACCGGGGGTTTAGCTATTTTAATTCTCTTTATCTGAATGCCTTTATAAATTAAATGTGGAATAAGGCAGACTCTGCTTTTTTTATTTTATCAAAGTGAAATAAGACCAAACAGGAAAATGATTTCAGTTTCATAATGCCGAACTTCATAACTTTATAATGCCGAATTCGCTTGGCCTTATTTCAGGGCACCTGGAAACAGCATATATGTGTTCTCCGTTCTCTAGCGGGACTTCAATTAGTTATGTACTTAAAACAAAAAATATAAGGATATCTCAAAAATGTTAAGCACCAAAAGTGTAACGAAATTTAGATCTCCCTTATAAAATTTGCTTCCTAACGCTGTTTGCTCTTGATATTGTTCAAGTGGAAAAACAAGCGCACAGACTTGTTTTTTGTGAGGAATATACGAATGATAAGGGATATCATTTGTTTTTTTTACGATTTGCGTTTTGCTACCCTTCAAATATTCAAGATGTGAAGTCGGGTATCTCGCTGTACTTGGTCACTGTACCCTGGTCACAAGAAATATTAAAAAGGAAACTGACTAAACAAATTTAGCCTCAAATGTTTGTCGCCGATTCACAAACTTCCACACATGTTTAACGTCAAAAGATTTTGACAATAAACAAGGCGCAAGGACTTCCATTGGAATTGTGCTGAATTGACTTCAATTAAATTATGTGTATCATGTTCACGTGTAGTTTAGCTATTTGTTGTGTTTATTTATATTACAACTCCGGGCAAAACAAAAAATATAGTTTACGAAATGGCTCTGCTATAATTGAAGTAAAAACATGGCTTTAGATAAAAAGATAGAAGATATAAGATAAATATAGGAAAAAGCCGACAGCAAACCGAGTGTAATTCATTCTTTTATTGAGGTGATCTGTCTAGCGAAGCAGGCGCAGAGTCCGCTGGTGAAAAACAATATAACTAAAACACGAATAGATCACAATCTACAAAAAAAGGATAAACAAAAAAGTATATGTAAGCAAATTGCAGATCAAATATTTACATGCGATCCCAGATAATATGGTTATTAATCAAAACGCCCATCAAAACGTGTATTTACTTTGCCAACATTTGGTCCCTAGTCAGATATGTCATCAGATTTACTTTTCAACTGAATTTCGGAGTCGATGTACGTATTCACAGATGCGATTTAAATAAAATTGCAAACACAAAATATACCAATCACATCTACGTATGCAAATGTGAATCATGTTTCCCTTGTCCACACCATAACTGGCAAAAGTCTACCGACTTTATGCATATTTTTTTTAAGTTTTCTAATACAGTCGAACCCGGATAATAGTACATCGCTCAATGGCACAATCCGCTTTAAAAAAATATATGACAAAACAAACAGTCCACGTACAATCGTGCCCGATAGCACATCCTACACGGACCCATAATTTTCAATTCAGTAGATTTCCAAGAGAAGATTTTTGTTTTGAAATACACTTAAAACATAGGCATGTACCTAGAGATATTATTTACACTGTGCTTATCTTCCTACCTATCCTGGAAGTCTCCCACTATTTTTATTTGTGTGCATATATACGAGCTTGCTGGAATTTGGGAAGTCAATCATTTTATTGCATTTTCGCATTTTTAAAACTGTTTGTAAGAAAAATCGAATAAAATCACAACCCGCCTAGTTTGTCACAATATTTCATTGCACGGTTGATGTGCTGTTATCCGGGTTCGACTGTACTCTGTAGAAGGTTCTTACTGAAAGGAAAATTGAGAAAATCGCGCAGAAAATTGAATAATTCCAGAAAATGACAATTTAAATTCACACTTTTAATGAATGTGAATTTATCAGCCAGCGTTTTTTGTAACAAATGACAACTGTCTACCTATGAATTTTCAAAAATTGTCAGATGCCTCCTACATTGACAACAGTTCGCATGCCAAAATAAATAAAAAATCTCTACTCTATAAATCTCTCTCTCTTGAAAATTCATGATGGTATGTGAACCTTTCATCGTATTATGGCATAAAAATGTTGTGTATCAAAAATCATTACAGTACACAATATGTGTCTGAAATATTTTTTTTTATTATGTCCACACCATTGCGGGTCGCTTGGCAGACCCACGACAAGGTCTTTGAGTCAAGGTCAAAAACTCGCCTGGTTCCGTTTGGGCACAACTCCTTATGAGTTAGAGTC
This sequence comes from Eristalis tenax, assembly GCA_905231855.2. Taxonomy (NCBI): domain Eukaryota; kingdom Metazoa; phylum Arthropoda; class Insecta; order Diptera; family Syrphidae; genus Eristalis; species Eristalis tenax. The sequence goes on from HG993127.1 coordinate 1,472,509, forward strand.
GATGGCGGAGAATCGAGTTGCTCGGAGATCTCTCGTGAGTGCTTTACCCCCGCGATCCCTTAAGCGAATCATGCGGGTCAGAAGATGATGATGATGATGTATTTATTCCAGTTCGAATTGAATATTCATAGATAAAACTGAACAACGTATATAGAGTCAGCTAGTTAGAAATAACTTGAACATTCACATTTCTTTTCTGATTTTAAAACAAAGAGTGAAGGTCCATCGTAAAAGAATCTTGGTATTTACGAAATTCGGATATCCACAGAGATTCATGAAAGTCATGAAATACATCCCAAAATTGTTTGACAATTTAGTGCGAGAACTACTTGGAGGTGGGCTTTTTCGTTGAAACCCAAATATTGCGTTACCCATGCAGTGTTTTCAAACTTCAGTTCTTGGTAATTGTGATTTAAAAGCAGGTGTATCCATAATTGGTGTATAAATTAATTGGGTTTCGGGTACAACTTGATGTAAGTTTTATAATTTCCACATTTCACATTTTTTAATTTATTATAAATAAATATTAGCTTTCATTGATATTAAAAAATTAATATTAATTAATAATTGTGTGCATTTTAATTTTCGGGCAATATATTCCAGCGGTTCTTGTGAAAAGTGCTATAAGGACAAGAAAGGCAGAACTAATTATAAACTAACACAGTTAACTGCAAAGCTTGTGCTGTTTTATTGTGCTTTAGTTGTTTAACTCCTTACTATTTAAAAAACAATGTTCATATAAAATTATATGTACTGTACTATATTGTTTACAAATATTATTGTGTAGATCCCAATTTAAAAAAACGGTAGTATTTCCTCGACAGCAGATTTAGATGTATTTCGGTTCAAAAGGGTCAAACAATTGTTACACACATATTTACATATTTTAGAAAAAAAAGTCAAGTTCTATTATCAGTCCATTCGACTTTGAAAATGATTTCAAAAATCGTGTTTAGCTGGACATGAGTTCATTCATGTAAACACGAGCAATTCTTCTACTGAAACTAATTTCTTTTCAACTTGAAATGTACAATAGAACTGCAAATGTCTTAGAGACATGCACGTCATACGATCGCACTCCAGTGACCTCATGTGGCAGTCCTGTAAGATTTGCGTTCATATATGTAACTGCAGTTACTATGCATGAGAGCAGTCGGCAACTGCGTTCAAAATGCAAAAGTATGATCAAATTGGCAGCGATTTTTGTTTTGGTTGCAGGATTGCAGAGAACCCGAAAAGTGAAGAAATGTTCAAGCAAACATCATACGGAAATACTCTTATTATTTTAAAGAAATTTCTGTGTTTTGACTTCCAGCTCTTTTCATTTTAAAGCGTGGCCCTTCTGCTGCGTATTTTGCTATTGTTTATTTCTTTAATATTTTCCAACGCTGCATTTATGAATACTTTTTTGATATCGCTGACCTGCTGGAAATCGGCGGCAATATTTGTGTTCATAAACGATTAAGAGAATATCTTGTGCAGTGTCGGGGCTATAATATTGCAATTATGACTTCTAACTTTGTTGTATAGGGAATCGTTCCGAGGTTCTTTAATTTTATCACTGCTGAATGCTTAAGCTAGTATAAAAATGAATCTAATACACTTGTTATAAGTTGATGTGAACAACCATATCTTTACCGAGCGGCTGCTACAACACTCAAGAACATCATCTTACCAAAAAGCAAAACAATAAACGAAAAGTGCTACCCTTTGGGTCTGAAAAATGGGGTATTTACGTGAAATGAAAGCTGACTGCCATTTTATAGCACACATTTCATCATTGTCTCAATAACAAGAATTGATGGTAGCAATAGCAGACTTCTTTGTCAAACAATAAAATAAAGAAAAGAATCAGGTTCCTGCTTGGATTCATGACTAGCCGTGAAGCTAAGGAATTCACCTTTCCGACAAAAAATAAACACTCATTCATATGTATTATATTAAATCACATTGCAACGTTGTAACAATGTCATACGGTTGAAATGATATACAATTAAAGTGATTTATGCGTCGGGCGTGGAAGGATGCTTTGGGATCATTTCATCATTTTGTATGCGTTCGAATGGGAAAGTTGCACTTGCTAACTTATCCGGACTATCAGAATAATCTTTATTACTAATGTAGGAGGCGTCCCATACATCATTTATTATGATTATATCATCACTTGAATTTATATATTTCATTTTTACTTTGTGATGAAAATAAAATTCTTTATTATTTGATGAATTATTTAGTCCAATGTAAAAAATTTTAAAATTAGAATGTGCCTCTTTTGTACCTTGGTCCGTTTTCATGCACAATCAATGGTTTCTCCAAGGAATTTGAAAGACCGAACAGTTACAATTGGGCGTATAAAAAGTCGACGCGTGTTGGAGATGATCGCAGTCTGACTAAGACCAGCTAGTTTGTTTTGAGTAGACGGACTGAACAAATTGTTGGTCGTCTGGGCATGGTTGCCGTTTCGGCGATTTTGTCTCTAGATCAGGCGGATTCTCAAAACCGTCGACGATTTTCAATAAAATCGCTAAAATAAGATTAGAGGATTCTAGAGATTTTCCATTACAACACCGATTACGACAAACCCTGTCCAAAACAGCGGATTTACTGCAAGCAATGTACAATGTTCACGGTAATCGACTATATCTCTGCTTTCTAAAAATTACGTTCACATTGGGCTAAACATTTCTGAAGGCGATAATTCTAAACCTGTAAGCTCCTTGATGTCGGTGCTTCATTCTATTGGTATCACAATATTGCTACCATCCGCTTTAAACTCTAAAAAAAGACTACTGGACTGTAAAAATTCCAACATAACACCAACATCTTATTTAGGACATCTCGTCGAATCTCAAGTTGAATAAACTCAGTTAGCTTTAATAAAAATTTATATAAATTCCTTTCTCTCAGCGACAACACTGCGCCCGGCCCCCAGTAGGAGGAATAACATTTTGTGAGAACTTTTGAAAAATTAAGTTTTTTGAAGTAATCTCATTGGCCTTGCATAGACCGCCAATAATACATTGACGCGATGTTTCGAGGGAATCAATGAGTGAATAGATTGCACAGTTGTCTAGAAATTACTCTCCACCCGAATAGGTATCCTCCAGATGGTTTCGAAAATGTTATCTTTTTATGTATGGTCCTCGTGGCTAGCACACACACATCAGCGTACATCGAAGACAGTTAAAATTTACCAAGGGCTTGACACCACTTTGATCTCATACACTGGCAGGAATTGCAAATATGCTAGTTCTTAATGCTTCTAGTCGCTTCTTTAAAATTGTTTCTCAAAGTGAAGCCTGAAATAATATTTATAATTGCATGCTTAACCTTGCCTTTAAGACGCATTTCATTATTTCCCTCGCAGAAACGTTATGCTCGTAACTCGAATGAATTACCTCTTTATTTCGAAGCGCGTTGAAACCCTTAAACGTGTGACTCATTTGAATACCCATCCACCGCCATCTTGTTGAGGGGAAAATAAATCATTTATCGGAAGTCAACTGCTCCGGCATTCCATCTACCACCGCAGACTCCTCTGGAATGAGACTCGAAAAAATATTGAACCTTTCCCAGCATATGCTCGTATCAAATTGGTTTATTATCCCCTTTTATTCTGTCGGATCTTGATGGTGGCGGCGGAAACACACACCTACCCCATAACGTGGTTCCCATTCCTTTCTTTTTTGATGACGAATTTGCTGCGTACGGTTAATGTACGACAGCAGCATTCGCTTGGGGAATGGCAGGAATGGAAGACACAAACAAAAAAGAATAAACTGAGATAATAAGGATAATGAAGTGCTGAGTACTATTGTTGTTTGTTCGAGTTTCCTTTTTCTCTTTTCCAAAATTGTCATAAGGGTGAAAGAACATTTCTGTATCCCTCTAGGGTGGGTGTGAGCCGTATAATGACGTGCCACCTCACAGGCAGGATATTTGATGTACACCATGGGAGTTGCCCAAATGATCCTGTAAGCTCTGAAAATTAAAAAAGAACTCCCTTGCGGAATTGATGAGTGTGTTTTTAGATGAAGATGGCAAGAACTGAAGGTACACCAGTCTGCTAGGGTTAATTTTAATGCAAGCCACCAGAAACCGAGCACCCCAACAACAGATGTTACTAGGAGAAAGATTTTTTCTTTTTTTTTTTATGCGTCGAGTAATTAAGGAGAGTTTTTGTATTCCTGTTGCAACAGTTGCCTCTTAAGTATATACACTTGCTTTTACTCCACACACTCACGCACAGAACTTAGCAACGACCACCCACTTAATGGAATTCAAGACAACAAACGAAGAGAGAGCAGGAAAAAGTACAAAGTAGAATGAACAGAGACGTTGAAATGAGAGGAAGGCCAGAAGTAAGAATTTGCGAAGAGAGAAATATTTTTCAATATATCAGTACTCGTTGAGCCTAGCCGTGGAGGTGAAGGAAAGTGTACATCTCGTTTGTAGAAGCTATTCTAATGAATATCCCATTATTAAGAGCAGGCTGTGCGACTACAGACAATTTCCTTCTTTTTGCTGTCCTTCAAACACTCGCATTGCCTTCTAATTCATACCACCTAATTTTGGATGTTGCTTTCGCTTTGTTGTAATTGCTTCTCCGAATGGTCCGAATGAGACGCCCAGATTCTAATTGTCTTTTGTTAGTTAATATGATTCCATATTCATCCTACGGCAGTGAGTAAAATGGCATTCGTCCAACGTTTCCTCTGATGTTCTAATGAAGACACAAACTTACTTAATGCTTTAATTAAATTCATCCGAACAGCCTATGTATTCCATAAAGAAGAATTACTGATATGAGAGTTGTGAAATGCACACCACAGATGGCAGAATACTCAACTCGATTGTATTTCGCCAAAACATAAAAAGGTTGAGCTTTCATTTTCTGCACCTCACAGTCGTATTTAAATGAAATCGATCAGCCATGTAATAACCCTTCACGTTCACTGTACATGACGCGGAGAGTTGACAAAGGAGTTCAACATCAAGCAAGCTACTTTGAAAGGGGTCGAGTGGGAATTGACCGGTGATGGGCAGATCCTTGGGGACTGGGCGGGGACAAAGTAGGCAATGATTATTTTCGAAATTAAAAATATGACTTTGCTTGAAAATGAAAATAAACCTTGCTGCGTTGGCAATGAAAAAGATAAACTTAAGGAATTTCTCAAATCTTGTGCACATAGTAGGTGATTTATTCATACAAGGAGTTTTTTAAACAAATTATTCCACTTGTTCAGTTGCATTAAAAAAATTAGCTTTCCGTGAAAAAAAATGTTTATGCACTTCGTAGTGTGCATCATCTAAATGACATTGAATGCCTGCTTCTGCAGGCGATAAGAAATTCTTCACCCAATACTTCACATCAGTGCAAATGTATGGAATTCGAATTGATGTTCAAGCTTAAAGGGGTTGGGCCCAGTTAGGTTTATTAGAATATTCCAAAGTACATCGAACAATTATTTATGGAGAAAAATAACTGTGAGTGGAGACCGCCTATACGTTTGTCTCGAAGCCATGTTTTCGAAGTTGGTAGTCACTGTAAATAGAGAACGGCTTTACCGATCAGTTTATCACTAATCCTATATTAAATTGGAGGATTATTTTTGTATAGCCGAAAATGTGAGTGAGAAATTTGGTTTAAAACAACAAATTCCAGATTCAACGTCCGCTAACTAAGCTTACTAAGTGCAGGCACTTAGCAACTGCGCCATCCAGTAAGTGGGTGAGTGAGTTTATTGTCTCAATAAGTTTACAATGTTCAGTGTGTAATACAATAAAAGAATGCCTCCCAAGAGTTATCTCTTGGGAGGTATGGGAGACGCCCGTTGACCTTACAACATTATTAACAACAATTAATTCTTGACAACAATAGAGAATCTGCGAAGCCTAGAGGTTTTTCTAGTCATTTCGGAATCGTTTTCGAAGCGTCATAATTCGCTAATAATTTTTGATTTCAAATAATCCAGTGACGAGCTGTAGATTAATTTTTTATAATTTGACGGCGGACGAGCAAGAGAACTGTCTGGCCAACGGCAGCATCCAAAACTCCAGTTACAAGGAGCTACCTGGTACGCTCTCCTTCCAGCTACATTCAGAGCTCAGATCAGGTCAGATGGTCCGGTCCTATACAACGCCATGTCTAGTTTTGATATCCCTGCCAAACTCGTCAGGCTGTGCAGGATGCCGATGGAGAATTCTCGCTGCTCCATCAAGGTCGGTAACAAACCACCGACACCTTCATTGTCAAAAAAAGAATTTAAGGCGACTCGCTGTCAAGTCACGCGGCATCATCCTGGAGAAGATCTTGCAAGACTCACAGGCCAACACTTGAGGCACGATCTTTCAGAAGTCTGTACAACTGTTAGGATTGACGTGACTGGTAGAACACAGCTAGTCGTCAATTTGGCGTTTGCTTCCATTGCGGAGGAAGCTGCTAAAATGGATCTGGCGGTGAACGAGGGCAAAACAAAGTATATGCTGCCCTTAAGAAAGGACATACAACATCCTTGATCATCCCAGTCCCGCTGTGCGGCGCGGAGGCATGGACAATCTCAAAAGCGAAGGAGGAAGTCCTTGGTCGAGTGAAAAATTCTGCGTGCGATCTTTGGATGAGAAGATTCAACCACGAACTGCACTGAATTGTTTACGGACCCAAAGTCTAGGCTCCGGCCCGAAGACTCTTCGACTTCGAACCTGTGACAGGACGCCCGCGCTTAAGGCGTTTAAGAACCTCAACCAACTTGGCGTGCGACACTGACGGCAACTAGACAGATATCGTGGTAGTTGGAGAGGCTTGTTGGTTGAGCTTCAGAAGATAAGATATGTGTACTCCTTTTCTTAAATAATTCGTGACCACAAAAAATAGCTGTTTTTGAACATTCCAACCCCCTTAAAAAGCAACCAATGGCTTCTTGACATCAACGACCTTCGGAATTCATAAGTTTTTCGTGATCCGCCCGAACTTAATTTTTAAATATTTCTCCCACTTGTTTAAGATACTCATTAAATATCCCTTTCGAAGGACCAACGTATCCAAAAAGCTATTGTAAGCTTTGCGAGAATGGTCCTCATGTCACTCAAGTGCACCTATGGGTGAGCTCGGGCGGTACGATATTATTCCTTTCTCAGTACTGTTCCGAGCAAGTATTCAGCAAAAACACCAAGATGTGTTGACATGTTGAATGGCAAAAGAGGAACATTTCTAACTTGCTGAATATGAAATGATCCCAGACTCTCGAAATTAAGGTTTTGTTGCTTACCTTCGTGTGAGACCACCCGTACGGGCCAAGTTCAACAGTGACCAGCAAGCTCTTCCATTGAAACAAGAAGTTGCTTGAGATTGTAGTTGGAGCGCTCAATGGCAACGAAAAGGAATAAGAGAATACTCATCACTACATCGGTCTTTGTCCCAGTTTATGTCACATGAGAAATAGAACACTGGCAGCGTACAGAGAGCACATTCTGGATGTTTGGAGTCGTCTCTGTGTATTGGGACAGTTATGAGGATGGGCTACAACTACATTACGATCTAGTGGGGAGCCGCGCTAGTACTCGTCCCCAGTTTATTGACGTTCCATCCATTCTCACATTTTTTAAATGCAAGTCCAACGCAGCCTTAAGATGCAAATGCTAACAATGAATGTACGTAGATTACCACCACTGTGCATTTTGCAGCTCTTGAATATCTTAAGTTTGATTTTTTTAAATAAACTAAATTTTTCCAAAAATTATGTAAGTCGTTTCAGCCCAGTCAGCAGGACTACCAGTGCTGCCAATTACGCCGAAGGGCTACTATTCTATTCATTAGACCCAATATTCACCTCATCTCATGCATGCGCATTCAAATGTAGACCATCAGTGGAATGGATGCACTCACGTATGTACATCTTTAATGGCCACAGTCTCGCAGTAACGTCATCACTCTCATCAGCATCATCATCGTCATTGCCATTAACACCCGATCGGACTGACCATAATACCAACCACGGGATAGAAACTGCATAAGAACGCACACAGTATCTGCGTCGATTTTTTTATTCCCAATGCGCGCCCTGTTTTTCTTTTCACTACAGCAACAAAGTGTGAAAGCCTGTTAAGGTGCCAATGCTAATCAATTATTCAATTTTCGCACATGACCGAGCAAAACACTGACGGACAACTAGGGGGTGTATGGTGTTGCACACAGAGCAACAGCACTGTCCCCAGCAAGCAGCTGTTCTGTAACCTGCCTAAGTTCCAATAAATGTGTCCACGCGTCGTCCAGTCTCTTTGGGGATATGAGTAGAGTATGGAATGGATTTACCTACATACAGCTGAGGAACGGATGTCTAAAGTGCCACTCTGGACCACTGCTGCCGCGTGTGTGTAACATAAAGGGAAAGCACCAGATACAACGTAAAGTGAATATTTTCCGTTCAATGTCCCATACGTCCATCGAAATAGCCAGTTATGCCGGCGCATATGGTTTCAAAATGAAATTGGACGGGTATCCCCTTCGGTGCTATCGCATCATGCAAATGCGACAGATTCTGTCTACGATGACGACGAACGAAGTACGGACTACGTATAACATGTTACGTGATGAGATGGACCTGTCCACACGTTTCCTCTCTCTTTCTCTCACACTTTACCACCCAACTCTAAAGCACCGCGTTTGATGGATGCATGCACATACGTAAATAGAAGGATCCGAATAGCTGTGTGACGTCAAAAACGTTCTAAATAATATTGAACAGTCGCTGGGCGTCCAGGGGGTGGCAGTCACTACTGTTGAAAGGGAATATACAACATCAATTTGAACTCATGGAATGGGAATGGGGGACAGGAATACGACACCGTCATCCATGTATCCTGTGAATACATACACAGGATTTTGTATAGCAACATCAGAGGTATGGTCATGGCTGTGCGTGCTCTTAATCGAACGTAATTATTTAGGGCTGCTGCTACTGCTGCTGCTTCTCGTGTGTTTTCATGGAACTCAAGCTCATTTCGCTGCTATTTCCTGTACAGACAGATGTTTGCAATCAAATAAATTAACTCCCTTCCCCGATGGAATCTTTTAATTGTGGAACTCTGAATCTCTGCCCTTATTCCGTTCTTATCCCGATATGTAGCTGTTGGGAAGTGTATACATACATTCACTTCATCTATGCGACAAAAGAAATGAATGTAATTGAACTTTCAGAAAATACGAATCTTCCCTGAATGAAAAGGCGAGTATTTTTGTCTGTCATAAACGCTGAATTGATTTTGCTCTGTTATATTATTTTATATGGACGACGACATCGAAATGAGAAAAAAATGACGTAGCCTTTGCGCTCATTGACAAAGATCAACAATGGAATCTACAGTTTTTGCAATGAAAGAGTTGTGTATTTTCTATGAGTATCCTGTTAATTTCCTTAGTTGACTAAGATCCTGCTAAAAATATATAAATTGAGATTGTTTGATGTTTGTGAAGCTGTATCTAAGAGACTCCAAGGAATTAGCTTAAACTTGGTAGATTCATTATGCTACGGATTAGGACATAGGCAATATGTGTTTTACAGTTTTTCTTCAACTTGTAAACGACTACAAGACGAAAGATCAGAAAACCACCATCGCTATCTACTCGATTCACCACAGCCGACCATACTGTGAGTACAGTGGTGTAGTGGCAGAACACTGGTATGAATTCGAAAAAGTCCCGACATCGCTGTTTCAGCGTTACCTGCCGGTACGGATTGATTCAGTGTGTAAGTTGTGGTTGTTCATGCTATCGATCTGCGGAGTTCACCTCGAGCTGTTAAACATACGTTTTACGGTGTTGGCTGGATTACATCCGGGCCTTTAACAATCATTTTCTGTAGTTAGCACAGTACTTTTCCAGCTGTCTTCAGTTTTGCACTCCAAATTCACTGAAGCGTGCTTCAATTATGTGTCTCACCTTAGCCAAGAACCCATCGACTTAGGCGGCTGCTGTTAACTCACCAGCACACTTAGACCATGTTGGTCCATTGTAAAACCCACAGTTTGACTACTGCTACCAATCCTGTGACAGTGCCGTTAATTTGATCCTAATGGCAAATGGTGACTAGACCAGATTTGAAAACTAGATAAATGCGTAGTAACTCTGCTTGCACTGGGTTTCGAACTGGGGGCTCCACTTACCAAGAGCAGGAACTTAACCAACTTCATCCAGTTCTGCATGGTAACCCGTTTTTTAGAGTTTGTCCCGTAAATGCCAGGCTCGACTCATGTGGCTGTGTAATCCGTACAAGTCGTTCTTGCACCATTACACGTCGTCTCCACTGACATGAACCAAGCCCTGAACATGATGTGAAAAAATCTGTCAGAGGCACAAAAATCCATGTCCAAACCTACATCGTGTCGGAGAATCTTGATTTATATCCAGTGTAGACGGTGTGTTAAAACAAACAGATTGTAGACAGAGCAGCTTGCCCTTCCAGTGAGGTTCTTGAGTTGAATAAACGCAATCGGTAAAGTTATTCTCCACTTGATCTTGATGTGTTGTTTGTACTGTTCACCAGGAAGACTAGGAATGACTGCACTTTACTGCGTTCTGGTCAAGTCGTCGATGTTGTGCATCCTTTCTCGAAAACAGCAAATTATTTCTTGTTCCCTGATGTACCGTCTTTTTGCAAGTAGACACCTCATTGAGGCTTGATTGTGTTCGACCGACAAGGGAAAACGTCATCTACATTTGCTATCAGTCGTAGTCTTCGTAGGAACCGCTCCAACTAATATTTATATATACATAAATATAAATGAATCGCCGAAATGTATGTAGCTCCATAACTTTCGAACGACTGCACCCAATTGGATAATTCTTTTTGTTTTGTGTTCGTTATTGTCAGGAAGAAACAGAAACAAATTTAAAAAAACATTTTTATATATATTTTAATATACTGCCGGTTATTTTATCATATCGCCGTTGATTTGTGTTTCATTATTAAAACAAAACGTGGTACTGTCAATATGGAACCAATTATTTAAAAGTTTCTTTCGCAATAGCAATGCGGCCTTTGGTGAGAATAGTAGGTATTATCTAATTACTAAAAACATAAATTCGTGTACAGTCAACGCTTCTTCTGTGTTTTGGTTTGTAGAGGATAAGTACGGAACGTAATACGTCCCGTTTGAAACTAATTATTTAAAAGTAAGTACCTATACTGACGTGATTATTGCAGATGTTTATTGTCGTGTTATTTATTGTTATGCCTGTTGAAGCACATCTCATTTTTCTCACAACTTATGTTAAATAATATAAGGTATATTTGATTTCAATAAAGATCAGTACAGGGCGTAACGTTTCGCATTTAAACTAAAAAAAAATACTTTGGGTACATAGCTTACGTGCGGTGTGCTAAAAGATGGCATATCTTGTATTATTCCATTGGAACATGCGTTGGAAGCTACTGCCATTGTACCTCATTTCAGTATATGGCATTCACTTGAAGTGTAAACAACAATAATTTTTTTTCACTCAAATATGTCGAACTTTGTGCCTGAAAAAGTGTTTTTTTCAAAAGGAAGTCATTTTTGCACTGGCGATAAAAAATGGATCCATTACGACAACACCAAGCGCAAAAAATCACATGTGAAACCCGGCCAACCAGCCAAATCAACGGCAAAGCCGAATATCCATGGCACGAAGGTAATTCTCTGTATTTGGTGGGATCAGAAGGGTGTGCTGTATTATGAGCTGCTAAAACCGGGTGGAACCATCAACGGACAACGCTACCGAACACAATTAATCCGTTTGAAGAGAGCAGTATCCGAAAAACGCCCGGAATATGCGACCAGACGAAAAAAAACCGCACCGAATTAAGTTATAAACCCAATAGAACTAAAATCAAATTGCTACGAACTTAACGGCTAAAAAGGGATCGATATATTATGCAAATTGAAACTATGTATATAAATATCATGTCTGAAAAAAAGACGTGCGATTTATAACGTGATTGAATACGGATCGTTTTGTTGCATATATGTATTTTTGGTCGTGTATGGTGATTCCTTGAAGCGGTGTTTTATATGGTCTAATCCAGATACACTTTGGGTGCAAATGAATATTGCATATACAATACCCATGCCCGCTTCGTTGATCACATTCCTACAGGACTGTTTTAAAAAATGCAGTTTCGTTAAGAGACGTAGAATTCTTCCAATTCGTCAGACTTGAGAAATGCTGAATCTTTGAATTGAAATCGTTTTAACATTTTTCATTTTATCCAAATGCTTTCTTATAAGCAACATTAATGATTTTTCCATATTTACGTAAATAAAAAGTGCGGTCTGTTTCCCGGTAATCGAGTGGAGTGTGAATGGTAGAAACGAAGAAACGATGTTTGTTCCCTGTGCACTCAGTTCGTTAGTTCAACGGACCTGCTTGCTGTGTATTTCGAACAACGCGACGCGACCTCTGTTAAAATATCTGAAAGAATATTGTCATATAATAAATGTACTACATGTACTATGTATTATTTACTATGGCAACACTTTCCACCATGCCACACAGAAACGGGAAATGGTCTCTATCCTTGTCTTTAGCGAGAAGACAAAGATAAGAGACAAGACACGTCAATCTTGTTGGCGTCTAGTATTAAGTTTTACTCTCTTTTATTTCGAATTTTTATGATAAATGTTGCACACAAGAGAGGTACAACATCACTGGCGCAGTCGGTAAACGCAAAAAAAAACAGCTTTTTTCAAAATCTATGAAGATTTTGGCCGCGTACAATTAATTTAAATAAATGTTAAATAGTGAAAGTGAAACAACTTCAAATTGTGGAAACCAATATATTAAGACATATTACGTAAAAGTTGAAAGTGTACAGTATAAAATATACTACATATTTACAATTGTCAAAACAAGAATTAAAAATGAAAAATAGATTTCAACAGAACCAGAAATTGAATTAAAAACAAAACAAAAGAGAGAGAGAGCAAATAAAATAAAAATAAAAAAACGAAATCCATTTTGAAAAAAGTGTGCTTCATATAACAAGCGAAAAGAAAACAGTTATAAAAGCGACGCCAACTTGGTCATACAAAAAAAAAAACTTGGAACACTTACCCACGCTTACAATTGCTTTACCGAAGTGAGACATAACATAGCAATACACACATACATAAATCTGTTTCATCATACCAAACAACAACAGTACATTTATCATACGGAATTTCCTAGACTATCCGAAGATGTCTATCTACTGAACTATTTGAAGCTGGTTTGCGATATTCATTTAATTTTTTCATTATTATATATACTATACTATATCTTGTTTCTTTATTATAAACTATAACCGCTTTATACCTTATATATCATTTACATACTTCTTTACATATCTTATTAAGATTATTAGTCTACTAGTTCAGTTACTTAAGTACGTATATACATATATCATACACGCATTCATATAATAGATTATATTGTAATGGAAGTCTTTGAGTTGCTTGTTAAGTGCAATGCACGTATTCAGCCGTTTGACGGTGAGGAAAAACAATTGCCCAATTTTATAAATAGAATAGACGCACTGACTCCAATGATAAACACATTAGACATACCCTTACAAAAAATAATAGTGGGTTACGTACAAGACAGACTAACTAAAAGACAAGGATAACTATGTAGCCGATGGACTAAGTAGACTTTTTTGCAATGACACACCAGATAACATTACAAGAAAAAAAGAAAACGAACAACGCGACTTGACAAATTTTGAATTATATAATAACGAACGTCTAAGTGGCAATGATAATGATATCATGTCCACCGATGCAACAATTCATAGCGCAGTGGAAGACGATTCGCACTATATACATATCACTGAAAATTCAATAAACATTTACAAAAACCAGATATTTTTAGAAATTGGCCCAAAGGAAAAACTTATTACAAAGATTGTCAACAAGAAATGCAAAAACTTTATCTACGTAACAGAAGGTAGCGATTTGTTGCAGATAATGAAAAGATTCATTATTGATAGAGTTTTGATTTGTATCTTTTGTGAGAACACGCAGTTGTTTCTTAAATTTCAAAATACTTATGTGAAATATTTTGATAGTAACAATAATTTAAAACTACTTAGATCGTGTAAGAAGTTGATCGATATAACCGACAAAGAAATGCAAATTATAAAAAACGAACACTTAAAAAACAATCACAGAGGGATCTGTGAAGTGTTCGATGAATTAAAACTACTCTACTACTACTCTAACATGCTTAAATTGATACATAAATTTATCAATAATTGCGATTTGTGCAATGTAGGCAAATATGATAGACACCCTCCAAATTTTCGTATTGAACATACCGAATCACCAACAGGATTCAATGACATTGTGCACTTGGACATTTGGCATCCTCGCAGAAATGTTATGTATCTAACAATGATAGATACGTTTTCGAAACATGCTACAATACATAAACTTGGTGACAGAACTTGGGTATCTATCCTCAAGGCTATAAAAGAACGATTAATCTATTTAGGTAGAATGAAAAAATTGATTTCCGATGGTGAAACATGTATTATCCACAATGTTGTAGAACAATTTTTGAAAGATAATTGCATAACTTTTCATCAAACAACAGCATTTAATAAGACAGGAAATTCTGATATTGAGAGGCTACATGGAACTCTTAACGAACACTTGAGACTAACTAACGCAAGCAAAAACAAAACTGATTTAGATAACATAGACGAACAAATTGTTGAGTGTTATATTGATGTACAATGCGACAATACATTCAACAACCAGATTACGACCAATAGATTTCATAAATAACAACTTATGCAAAGATGATATAGAAAAACTAGCACATATATTTCAAATACAAAAAACTAAAAGAATAGAAAATTAAATAAAAACAAAGATAACACTTATAATTTATGTGAAAATATTGTAGTAAACAGAGATATTTCAAAGTGTACGTCTAAGTATAAAAGATTGACAAAATATAAGCTAGATGGAAATTATATCACAGATACAAGCAATCAAAGACTTACCAAATATTATAAGAGACAAAGAAAAAGAAAGTTTAAGCACCAACAAAATTAATAACAAAATATTAGATTACATCTTGAAGATGATTGTTACTAAAAAAATGTTTTTGTTTTTCAATTTGAGTTATTTATGTTAATATTTTACTTAAATTACAAATTAATAATAAAATAATAAACACGTTTGTTACCTACTTAAAAATATGTTCCTGTTAATATTTAGTTCAAGCACCATTCACTAATTTGTAATAAATGCAAATTTTGGTGCCGTATTATGAATTAAAGAACACTTCACATATATATCATTATTAAATATTCAACTTCAACTCCTATGTATAATTATATTGTATTCTGTTTTTGGTGGACCAAAAACTTACGGGTGGGAGGTGTCATATAATAAATGTACTACATGTACTATGTATTATTTACTATGGCAACACTTTCCACCATGCCACACAGAAACGGGAAATGGTCTCTATCCTTGTCTTTAGCGAGAAGACAAAGATAAGAGACAAGACACGTCAATCTTGTTGGCGTCTAGTATTAAGTTAGTCTTAAGTTTGGAGTTGACCAATAAAGTGTATTAATGTTATTACTCTCTTTTATTTCGAATTTTTATGATAAATGTTGCACACAAGAGAGGTACAACATCACTATATCGATTTTTATCTTCAGTTCTGCAATTCCGATCGGCGTCCACGTACGTCAATATCAGAAATGAAGTATGATAGAGATGCCCAACAAATATTTGACCAACATTTTTTATATCGTTTTCTAAAGCCAAATTAACCAATCAGAGAACGGCATTTACTTTATTTTGTGAATAACTGTCAAAAAATTACGAATAACTGTCACGGAGCCTCTGAAATTCGTCGATGGACTAGGGGTCAAGCAACTGGTCAATCCAAGAAAAAATCTACCACGACTCCAGATCAACCGATACTATCGACCGTTCAAACGTAACAATTACATATGAACGTTCGGCGTTTAGATATGATTCAGCATTCGATAATTCGATATTTTTATAATCGATGGATTTTAGAGCAATGAGCACTATTTGCCAATTATTTGAGATTTCATCACGAAGATCCAGGATTTTGTTGTGCGATTGGAAATATCAAATTAAGACAACTGACGACGCCACCTGAACCACTGAATTCATTACTATCAGGTCAAGACCCTCTATAACCGCATTTCTTGCAGAATAATCAAAATTAGATTCAAAACTTCGAATTTGGCAGCATTTCCCTATATAACGGCACATACTGCAAATGGTGTTTCTATGGATGGCACGACGTGAAGAGAGGGAGTACGTTTTGCTCATGCTTGGCTAGCTTCAACTTTTCAAAGTTTCAGCACGGGCCTCATCACAATGCTGCCGATCATGAGAAATGAAGTCCGTCATATTTGGCTGAAGAAACACCTATCTTTTTGGAGATCGCAGTTTTTCGTACCTAATGGTTTCCAAGAATCCACGCTTCTTCTTCAGCCATTGCTCAAGGGTTTACTTAAATTACTGATATAATTGATTCACAGAGGGTATCACTCTGCTCTGATTTTGGCAGCATCAGCTTCACAAGAAAAATCACATAAAATGCAAATCGACAGTGACTTCATTATCGACCTTCATGGAGCAAGAAGAATTCCCCAAATGACCTGCACAAACTGTCGGGTTGCACGGAATGCCCAAAGTGGACATGGCGCTGCATCGTTTGTCTCTCAAGAGCTACTCGTTCGCATGTGTTTATCTCCATTTTGAGTAGCCTTAGTTAGTTACCCAGGTTAGAAGCCGCACATGACAGGGTGTCTTACTGTTAAGAAACGAATGAACGAATGAATGTCAGAAAGATTCACACAAACTGACAGAGAATGTACGCCAAATTAAAGAGACCTATTCTTCGAAGATGCCTTCTTTCTTGTAAATCAGAATAACGATGCTGCCATTCAACAGATCTTAGCGACGAGTTGGTGCATGAAGGGATGCTTTACATACTCAAGCAGACAGCCTCTACTCGTTCCTGCGTCCTTATTTGAGAAGACGAAAAATTCCAAATAATTTTATTTGCAGTTTTTTTTTTCTTTACCTTCATCCCCGGAAACAGAAATAAGTCGTTGCATCATTTCTCATCAATTTCATAGAACACGAATTCGAACCCCAATCTCTCCGCTATCAACAACAGAGATTGGACCTTCCTCTAGCTATCTTTAATAGACCAAAACAATCCCTACATGCTGGGAAAACATCATTTGATTCTGAAGTTGATTGCCAAACGGAATCCTCTCCTATCGACTGTGAACAAAAGGAGTTTTTCAATTCTTTTCACTGTTTTCAATTAAAATGTGAGGAAAAAAGATCAAAATCTATTGCCTTCGAGCGTTAATAGAACGAACTCTTTTTTTTATAATTCCTCCTCGTATATGTCCCCCACATGCAGCTACACACCAATTTGCTATCTGCCAAACACACACCAAATGAAAGTCCATTAAAAGATAGTCCTTTTTTAATTTTACCCGTATTTACGTTCGATGTGGGCGAGCTGGGTGGAAACGACTTGAAAAGACCCATCCTTCAATGAGGAACAACTCACTTATTTCGCAGCAATTGCACATTCGACAAACTCCACTCAACTCGAATCATTCATTCTTTCGCAGCTGTGAGTCGGGACTCAGGGAAATGTGGAATTGGGAATGGGATTGGGAAATGGGAATGCGAAATGGGAACTGGGCAGGAAATGGAGGTGGGGTTAGGCATACCCGACTGCTTGTTGGCTGGTTGGCTGTTTGCGGTGCTCAATAGCGTTTGAGGTGCTCTTCGGCCGTTTATGGGGTTTACTGCATCGTAAAACGGAAACCGTGAACGCAACGATGAACGTGAAAGCATTCACTCGTCCACTAAAATGTTTTTCACACATACACACACCCACAGAGTTAGTTGAGTAAAAACTTTGATTTCACTGTTTCTTTGCTGCCATGGCATCCACCTTGCCATCGCAGGATTGAATTCATTTTTTCTCTGAGTTTTTGTTTACTATTCAATTACTGAACAGCAGAAGCAACGCAACGGCAGGACTTTCTTCAAGTCCTTTGGGCTGTTAAGAATTTCGTTTGATTACACCTGACGTTGCATATACACTTCCTTGCTGCAGTGAAATCGATACGCTGCGGGCTTGGGAGGAAATCAAATCAGAACAGAAGAATTCTCAAAATGAACTTGCTCCATGTGGAAAATATTGGACGACACACACATGACCAGGGCGAGGGCACAGAAACAAATGTACATACATGTCTGTGCCTCGAGAGATTACTTCAAGATGTTTGGAAAGTTCAGTTATTTCCTCCGACTTTCATCTCGACAGCCAATAAACTTTTTCGACATTTGTACACGTTTTCGGCTGGCTAAGGAGACGCGTGACATGACAAACTTATTCCGTATTCTTGCCTGGAAAGGGTCACTCTTCGAATGAGGCAGCATCATACACGAGAGTTATTGTTTCTAAGAAGGGATACATGTGTGAGCATGTTCATAGGATCACATTAGTTATGAGACTTGAGGTGATTCGGGTCTGGCCAGGAAATAGTTCGGCAGCAAACTCATGAATTCTGAATTCTAAGATTTATTGTCGGTCTCGTTCATTGTCTGGGGAATTCTTTGGTTGCCAAAGAATCTTTTCGTTTTGTTGACTGAAATGAATTCGACATGCGAATACACCCAAAGGAGGTGGATATGGCTTCAATGCTCGGTCTGTGAAAAAAAGTCGAACATTACGGCTTAATGATTATAGGGTGGCGGAGTCTAACTCATATTTCTTCTGCCAGACTAGATAGTAGTGGTGAATGTGCGGCAGCTCCACTCTCGAGGCAAGTCTAGCCGCATGACATCAATTATATTTCAAAGAGTACAGTATCACGCATGTCCCCGAAATGAATGATGACCATCAAGAAGCCATAACAATAAAATGCACCACCTCGGTAGACACTTAAGAATCAAGTTCAACCAGGGACCCATCACTTTCACTGCCTCCAATAAAACCTCATATAATGCACAAACTTTGACACATTCCCGAAGAAGAAAAAAATCAAACTCCAATCCAACTTTTTACATTATTGTAAATATTCACACTCAAATGGCTCCCCAAATAGAGCATTGCAAATAAGAAAGCCTATCTCCTAGCCATAACGTTACCTAATTTGGATCTAAAACTGCTTCTTCCCCTTGCCCACACAAAAGTTCACCACCACCTTTGTGAGATGAGAATTTATTAAACCATAAATAAATTTCAGTCAACGACATCGAAGTAAATTAAAGTATTTTCCGGCACAGAGAATTGAAGAAGCCTTCCAATTCCCGGTGCCGATACGGGGGACGCAGGCAAATACAGCAGGGCTGAGCAGCAACCAAGCAGAGAAAAAAAGAACCAAATAACCGCCAAATGGTTGTATATCTTCCAATTCAATGAGTGGTTAACCACATACTCTGTAATGCTGTCGAAGTCGCTCCAAATCGCTCTAAAGGGAGACATCCCTTTTTGGCATTCACATTTATTTTGTTCCCAACTCCCCTCCTCCCCAACGCACCGATGATCAACAATAAACCGCTGAGCAGAGTAAAAAATGGGGGAATTTACAAATTTTTGAAAACATGGGCATGGTACCCCCGTGACCATCTCTAAGCCCACGAAACGACAGAAATTGCGGGAGGATAAGAAAATAAATTCGCGGGCAATAATTTAAAGTCTGCTGTAGTTATTGGAAAAGGATTATCCTCTAATTCCCAATGGAGGGGTTTATTCATTCGAGTTGTTATTTATTTACATAATAATTTTGCGTAAATTGTCGGGTGATGTTTAAGGCGTTCTGCGAAAAAATTTCACGAAGAAGGTTGTGTACTCGAGCAAGGCTTCCTTGATTGGAAACTCCAAGTGGTTGGTTTTTCTCAAAAAGTGGGCTGTAAGCGTTTAATGATGCGTCTACATGTTATTTGCATGTTTGTATGAAACTGTCATGTTCAATCGCAAGAGTGTGGAATTGATGGTAGCCTTCTGAGGGCCATTCAGTCTCTATACCCAAACTTTAGCAGCTGTGCATGAGTTAGTGGTGCTAAATAAACACCTTTCACCGTGGAAGTTGGACTTCGCCGTGGAACTTCGTGACTTGTTACCTCTTCTTCTCATTGTACATGTGCACTGGATGTTGCAGCGTAGCCGAGGCGAGGAATGTTTGCTGATTGTGGTATTTTCCAGAACGCCTGTTCTATGCACTCTACATGTTAATGGAGTCCCATTGAAGCAGATGGAGAAGTTTAAGTATCTCGGGGTCTTAGTCACGAGTGATGGAAATCTTGACCAATCCTACAGGAATGCTCAACATTACAGCTTTCCTGTAGGTATGGTCAAGATGGGGTAATTTTAAGGCAGCTTGGTCGATCTAACGGTCGAACGGCCGAGTTTGGTGTCAGAGCCAAGTAAGCGGTTTTCAACTCAGTACAAATTCCAACTCTCATCAAATTGGGATAATGACCAAAAGAATAAGATTGCGAATACAGGCTGCTGAGAGAGATTTCTTCGTGCTGTTGTGGGAATTACTCGCCGGGATATAGCCGGGCGAGAAACATGGCAGTGCTCGAGTAATTCAACATTGAGCAGCTGCTTCTTAGAATGGAAAGGGCTGTGCTTCGGTGGTTTGGTCACGTTACACGCACGGTCCCCTTCATTACGACTTCCGAGGCGGGCATTGAATGCGATTCCAAAATTATTATCGGAATTCCGACTCAGTTGTAAATAGGAAACGTGAAATTCCTCGTGATATTGATCATCATCATGGCTTTAGTGTGCAGGTCATTCTACGTTTCCACCGAACGAAACCGCGAGGTTCCATCAATTTTCTCCGAACCTACCAGCTTCCGCCATACCTCGCGGTTTCTGATAATACTCGTTAAATCCTCCTCGAGTTCATCCGCCCGTGAGAGGTTGTGAACCCGTATAAGCCTACAGTTTATTTATGTGTTTATTTTCTCATCTTGTCTCTTTCTATTTTCTGGTGTTTTCACACTATTATGCCCTGTCAACAAACTGCTGTTCTGGTGGCAATTTAAAAATTGAGAGAGGTTGACATTTCTTTTGGTGCTCACGTATAAATTGAGAGCGAGTGACTTGAAATTTGAGAGCGAAACTGCTTCAAGCTCGGTGGAAACGGCCTATTGAGGTTTCAGTAAAAGTTCATCCGGACCTCGCGGTAGCTGCCAATATTGAAGAAGACGATAAAGAGAGAAATTTCGTTTCGGCGTCCATCAAGTGAATCAGGCATGGCCAGAATCCGATTTATTTTGCTTATTGAAGGCTGACGAGAGAGTTCCGTCCCCCCGACCTAGACAATGTCAAGATAGCGATATCGAGATTAAAGTCGAATAAAGCGGCTGGTGCAGATTCTTCTGCAGAACTCTTTAAGGCAGCTGGAGATGAGCTGGTAAGCTACCTGCACCAACTCTCAGCATCGATTGCTTGAAGCACAAAAAATAAGACCCCCTACCGACGGATTAGTCTTTTAAACATGGCCTCCAAGATCTTTTCTGCCGTTTTGTGGGAGCGCTTGAAACCATTCGTGAATAACCTGATAAGTCGATTTCAAGCAAAAATATGAGCCTATAAATAATTCATTACCATTAAATAAAAGTAATGGTAATAAACAAAAAAAAAATCCTTACCAATACTTTTCGCATCTCCGATTTTAATGCCGCATATGGCACCAGTAGAGACTAGCTACAAAACGCCATGTCTAGTTGTGACATCCCTGCCAAACCCGTCTGACTGAGCAGTATGGAGAACTCTCATGGCTCCAGCAAGGTCTGCAATGAACTCACTTGTGCAAAACTCTCTGGCCAGCACAAGAGGCACGATCTTCCAAAAGTCCGAACAACTGCTGGCATACGCTGACCGTCAATGAGGCATTTGGTGGTATTAAAACGGAAGCGACTAAAGTGGGTCTGGAGGCAAACGAGGGCAAAACAAAGTATATGCTGTCATCGAGAAAGGACGCAAAACATCGACGACGTCACTACAGGCAGCTATAACTTCGAGGTACTTAAGGATTAAGTCAACCTCGGCTCCGCGGTAATCACTGCAATCAACGTCCGTACCGAAATCAAACGCAGAATAACTTTTGGCATTCGCTGTTTCCATGAGCTCAAGAGGCAATAGGAACACTCTCTCGGAACACTAAGTTGACTCTGCATAAGATCTTGATCATCCTCGTCCTGCTCTACGGCTCAGAGGTATAAACCACATCCAAAGTGGATGAAGATGCTCTTAGCCTTTTCGAGGGAAAAGTTCTGAGCGCGATCTTTGGTCGTGGCTGCACTTGTTTAGCAATCACTGCTTCATCCCAAACCGTCGCTGTTTTATTTAAATTTATTTTCTTATCGTTGTTGTATGCAAACACAGTACGAACTCGATTTAATAAATAAATAATTTCTTAGAAAAAATAGTCTTCTGATTAAAAAAAAACGTGTTCAGCAATAACGAATAAGAAAGTTGTTGCTGTGTTGTGTATTGTCTTTTTTATCGCTAACACGAGCAAAATAATTTTCACGGCACCACTTCTTTCGAGTCTCTGACATTAATCAAAGAGTAGGATCGGTCTAGAAACAAATTTTCCAATTGGCCGTTCGGAATCGGCACAAAACTGTTGGTCCGTTCCACTCGCACGAACAACACAGTGGTTGCTGAGAGGCTAGACCCCTCTACAGGCTGTATATTATACCCATCTTATAATTTGTATTATATTATAAATTCAGTTTCTTGGTTTAACTTGTAACTGCCGTCCAAAATCGGTTTTAGAAAACTTGACAGCAGCTAAAAAGGGTAAATAAAAAAGCAATAAATGGTACAATTTGACCTTTCACGGATGGGGCATCAATGGCTGCATCCGGCTCGCAAATTGACTGGCAGCATCGAACACCATTTCAAATTCATGGGACTTTCTCCTTCTCTGGTAAAGGAACTAAGCTGCTTACTTTATAAACATAACCACTCAAGTAATTTTTCATTTCGAATTAACCCTTGAAACGCACACTAGACGAATTCAAATAATAGCGATGAAAGACTACATACATATAGCGGCCAAGCACATGGGTCACCAGTCACACTTTTAATTGGATTAAATAAACATTGCGAATACATATTGCAGACAAAAGACTCTCCGCAAATCCTGTATCACCCTTTTATTTAAAAAAAAAAAACAAAACAAAAAACGCGAAAGGTTCTTTATTTTTGCATGGTTGTCTCCCGCACAACAAGGTGTGTTTACAGTTATCATCCTATAATGTCCGCTCGACCAAGTCTATTGTCACTCTGGACATCCAAGTGGCAGTAGAATGCGTTTTTTGCCCTTTTTCTGTCCTTGCGGGAGAGATTTTCGCCTTTTTGGCCCCTTTTGAATTCGATTAGTTTCACGCTTCGAAAAATTTTAAAAATATACCCTTTCACCGACAAAGACTAAAATGCCGTAAATTTAAGTCCTTTTTTGTGGCTGGTACGGAAGATATATATCTATAATTTCATACTCGATGAGCGTTGGTTTTTGTTTTTTTTTTTTTTTGTAGGGTGGCTACAGCGGCAGGACATCCTCTCCCTTTATAATCATCATTACTCAACCGCGCACTTTTTAGCTGTTTAGTGGTGGCTGAGTCTTCACACAGACTCATACGATTGGATACAAGAGCAAAGGGGGACACATAAAGAGGAAGTTACAACCTGAAATGATGATGCCAGAGCGATGTCGTTCCACACGGTCCATTTGATCAATGGCGGTGATACATTAGCTTAATGTGTCGTCATGTATGTAACTAATATAAATAAAAACAAACTCATCGTGGTAAATGGGTTGAGTATATTTTATTTCCTGGCTTTTATTAAAAAATTGTGAGTCCTCGGAAAGAGGAGAAACAAAGAAAAAGTTCATCTATGAAAATTACGCTTTGATAGATTTTAAAGTTGGCAAAGGCCTTTCACCTAATTGGCGATATCAAAGCATTGTGCTTAATATGCGCTCTCATTGGATGAGAACAGAGTTATATTTGTTTTTTAGTTCTCCATTAACAACTTTATACTCAATATGAGTAGACTCATCAGCAGGGTTAGGATTTAGTTGACCTAAATATATTTGAAAATTACTGGTAATAATCTCCTCTGGTTGTCTCTTAAAAGCGCCTTTAAGGAGCTAAATGACATTTCCACTTCAGCTGAAACAAATGGAGCCCATTTACTGCTTTCAACAGTATTAAACAACTCCCCGTTTATTACAGAATCATTCACAACTTCTATAAGCTTCTTCAGGATTTGATATGTATTCGAAAATTCGTTTTCATTGGTCGACTGGAAACCCAAAATGTGGGTAGCCGTGGCGTAATACGTGTGTGCATCAACTATGCGCAAGCTACCAGGTTCAATGCCCGGCTTTACCACTCCTCATTTGTTTGAATTCGTTTCTGAATTTAGGTGTACACTAACACATAGAGTGTTTAAGACGCGGGTTTTTCTATACCCTACTTAGCAAACAAACCTGTGAAAAAAATCAAAATAGGCAAAAAGGCAACATCGGGAAAAAAGGCAACGACGGTATAAAAATCAATCGGGGGGGCAAAAAACGTGTTTGAGTAAAGTTGATACTATCCTGCTCAATAGTATACATCTGGCCTATAGTATCGATACGATGTTTTGATTTTGGTATTAAATCATACTACTGAATTCTTATAACTTCTAAATGGCAATTTTTAAACCCTCAATATATGAATACTTCGCTTTTTAATACATATTGCGGTTTGTTCGTCAATACGAATAACATTAAAGTAAATACTTTATTACTAAACAGTGGCAGCTTTTTTGACAGTTCTCGATTGATTCCAGTTCACTGAGCGGATCATAGATACATAAAAAATGACGTGAACGGTACTAAATTTTTGGAATAAAACACTTGGACTTGGGAGCCCTCGAACTGAGCTATTTGGCGTAGTTTGAGAAGCTTTAAATTGTTATTTGTACTCATGTCAGGCATTGAACCAGCATGGGAGCCGCCCAACCATCTGGGCATTTATAAACCCATCGCTGGTAAGCGCTTGTACGTTAAAGAAATCTTCTTGGCAGTGGACATCATTGGATTTCACAAGCAAAATTGTGTTTTGTTGCTTTCGATAAGATTGATAAGTCAACAGTTTCTAGTAGGATCTCTAATACTAAGCGATGGAACACATTTGCATCACAGTTCAAAAACCGACAGAAATTGACATGTTGTATGTAGCCATCAGAAATTAAGTATAATTTATATATATTAACGATATAAAAATTGGTTGTCAAAAATTTGAAGGGGCAATGGAGGTAGAAGTTGGGCGTCTCAATCATACTTCATTTCTGGTAGCCATGGTGGGAGGATAATAAGGTGTGCTTGACAGTTCTACAGAGGCCCCGCGTGACGACAGTGCTGGCATTTTCATGCCAATCCAAATTTAAAGGCGGAAACAAATATTTCTGCACATTTTATGTTACTGTTTTAATAATTTTTCGTTTTAAGTTCTTTTCGTATTTAATTGATTTGATTAAATGCTTCTAGTGTCAAAACAATTCAGAGTTGCATCGACCATTATAGTAATATTCCGAATTTGTGCACAATGAACACTTTGTTTCGTTTAAATTCAATAGCTTATCCTTAAGACACCAGTCATCGTCGGTGAAATGCGTGATCTAATTAAAATTTTGCAAAGCAAAAAGATGGCGGTTTGGACAAGCTGTCAAGCACACATTATTACCCTTCCACCATGGTAAGAAGCCATTGTCGAAGACGAAGGTCGTTTATGGAACTTTAATAGACTACGTAGTGTCAATTTAGCTATTGAACGCATTAGGTTGTCTGATTTTTTATTTTTTTTTTTTTTTGGCGCATGAAAAAAAGAAAGATTTTTAAAAAACTAGTGACACTAAGCATTTAGGTTGAGTAAGAAATCGTCCATAAAATCCATGGAAGGACGTCAGATCGGAGAATCAAACTGCGTTTAGCTAAGGGGTTTAGGCCTCTTGACTGAGCTTTACACCACATCATATATTGGGAACTGGCGGGTATCGACGCAGTTCCCACACCTCAACATCAACAAAGGGACCTGGTCGTCCCCTGTTCCGTCAATCCTCAACCAGATTGATCACGTTGCGATCGACGCCCGACACTCCTCCAACATACTTGATATCCAAACGTTCCGAGGAGCTAACATCGACTCGGACCATTTCCTTACTGTAGCCTAGCCAAGACAGGAACTCGGATATCAAGAGAACAGTAGAGTAGAGAAAGGACACCACGGTTTGACGTCGGAAAGTTACAATCGCAACAGACTGCTAATCTCCAGAAATCTCTCTCTAAGAATAAATCGAAGAAGATTGGAGGCGTTGTCAAGAAGCCATCAGAAGCTGACACTGATGTGCTGGGTTTAGCCGACCTATTCTCCGCATATACGAATATTCTAAATTTTACAACGGTAAGAAATTTGGTTGGAATGAACGCCTGCTTTGATGACCTTGTGGGAGGGGGGGTCACTGGCTGATTATCGTTTGTCAGGGAAACATGGTCATAAGCTTAACCGCATCAGTACGTTCCTTTATGTTGTATTCACAGACTGGCTGGAGTAGGCGTGCAGACATGACATACTTGACTCGTGTTTTCAATGAAGTGTCTTGGGCTGCAAACATTTACAAAAACCCTTTTGATCTTGTATACAAAACGTCTATATCTGACCACATTCAATCAATCGTTCTCTCTCTTTCTCTTTCCAAAGTCGTTACTCAAAATTATACTGCAAACAAGTATGTATACGTCTTCCAAATTCATTGGAAACCATTACTAAAATACAAACAGAAACACACAGCATCAATGGATATTTTTAAGTTAAAAACACGTGCATCCCGTGTGTCACATCAGAAGCTTTGGAAACCGCCCTTCCACTCTCGGGTAATTTCGATTTCTTTCATATCCTGAACAAGTAAACTTTTCAATAGGCGAAACTGAGACGGAAATATAGACCCTGAATCTAGCAGGGGTTCCTGCACAACGTTTACATTACTGCTGACGCCATTCAACTTTCTGTACCCATCCTGAGGATGGGCATTAAATATGAAGCATCATTTCCCACCGCATCATCGTCATCAAACTTGTTGGAATTCGATATCAGTTGAAATGAATGACACTTTTGTTGAAGCGCCTTTTGTGCCAATGATTCGCCGAATGTAAGGCCCCCTATCGGCATGGATTCTCACGCACAAAAGAGTCGTGTATTCTATTTTAGCTGGCTCTCATCCCTCGCTGTTGGGAAAAGGAAATTGAAAATGCCAGAAAGACTGCCCAATGAAACACTTGATTGATGTGAGTCCATTATAAGTGCATACAGTGTGTGACTGTGTGTCACCGATCTGTGATAGAATGATGTTGGGTGATGATGTCTTCTAGGCTAGCTTGAAACACAATGAAAATATTTTCGATGAGCAAAGGGGTAAGTAAGTGTGGAAGATGAAAAGAAAAAATCGATTTGCTTCATTCTATCTTCTATATTATATCAAATCAGATATGAATTTGAATGTTGTCGGCTTGATGGTAGGATCCCTTCGCTTATTTGATTTGATTACGAGCTCTACCATTGTTGAAATCCCTTCCAAAGAGTTTATTAGTATAATTGGGTCCGACAGCACAGCCCCGACAGCACAGCCTCATTACAAGAGAGCCCCAGCGCGAACCCTGAGATATAAGCATCATTCGAGATGGAGTGATTGCGAGGATATTTGTTTCAACACATTCGGGCACTTTCCTTTCATGTATGCTTTCGTGGAAATTATCAACACAAATTCACTAATATTTGGTCATAATATGATCCTTATGACCAATCAGTATCCTAATACATGAGGTGTCCGTCCAGTAGAATCTAGATAATGTGAATGAAAAAAAAATGCATTACCTACTTAAAAAAGTGAACTCGTGACCATATTTTGTTATTGGAAAATGCGAATTATGTTTTTATCTCGTCTTTGTTTCTTTTTTGTTGGCTATAACAAAAAGTGAATGTACCGCTATCCCGGGACAGAATCGCGCTACGGTTTAAATTTTGTTTCTTCTTGTGCCTTGTTCTGTGTGGAGTTCGTGTATCGCTTCTTTTAAAGCAAAAGCAGCACAAATTCCTTACAATCAAGAAAAAAGCTGAAATTTTAGGAAATTAGCCTATTGCAGAACATCAAAATCCACAATAACAACATATTTGAGAAGCTTTAAGATCCTCAGAGATGGCTCAAGTGGAAACTGCCCTCTTTTAATGGCTTAAGAAACATTATGAACAAATGTGCTAATTTCGACTAACTTACTCAGAAATCAAGCAAATAATTTTAATAGAATATTATTATTTTAATGCTAGTGACGATAGATTTCAAAAGCTTCGAGAACGTCATGGAGTGCGAGTATTCAAAATATGGGTGGGGGAGGAAGTCTGCGCAGCATTTCCAGATTATTTCCTTCAAACCTGCTAAGGCTAGGACGAAAAACTGCTAAACCTGAGCAATGATAAAAACATAAGCAATGCAAAAAAACCTGTGAGCTAATTCTCCTTGCGGAAGGCGTTTTTCTTTATTCTCGTCGATTCATATTATGTATTTGTACAGTAAACTCTCTGATAAGCGGACGGTACCGATACCGGTACCGACGGCATTGACAACCTTGAAAGAAGAAATACAATAGACATATGTTTGTTTTTTTAGTTATTTTGTTGAATAAGATCAACTTTCAATGTTAAAAAATGCTTACTGTTTTTATGGGCATGCTTTTCGACCAAATTACAAGAAATCAAATTATGCATGCAGTTTCAAGCAAATTTGTGTTATGAAAATTGCGGTTATGAGACTGTCAGGTTATAAGAGTGTCCGTTTATGAGAGAATTATTTACATTAAAAATCGTGTAAATAATTCCGTTTTTCCTTCAAATTTGTCCGGTTATGAGAGGTGTCGTTAGGAAAGAGAACACTATATAAAGTATGCATTTGTTATAAGTGGTAAATATATATTGTAGCCCACGATCATAATTTAAAAGAAATGATCATTTCTAAGTGTAAAACAAGTACAAAGTTAATAAATGAAATTATTCTGCATCTTTATAAAGAACATACGTTAAAGGTAAAATTTTAAAGTGACTTTCAGAAACCCCTGCTTACTTACTTGCAAAATTTACCTGTGAAAATATTCTTTCACGAGCAGCATAAGATATCTGAATTAACACACAATTTGTAGCATTTGCTCAAAATATTTCAACTGACTGAGCCTCAGCGTTATTAAAACCTGTTTTCAAAGGATCTGATGCAAACTATTATCAACTTTTACTTACTACTTAGAGATATGCATCAATAGATAGGAAAACTTTCTTCCTCTTTCGGAGAAAACGGTTGCGTTGTCCAAAGAGCTAACGGGTGAAGCTAGCAAAAAGCTAGCAAGGAACGTGTGATTATTTTGGAATCCTTAAATGCGGCTGGAACATTCAAATTAAAGCTGCCATATTCGGGAAGCCCAAACATCACAAGACGTTTTCTGGATTGTGCCTGTATTATACAAATTATACAAATCAAGCAAAATGCCTGGATGACAACAAACATTTTCTTAGACTTTCTTCCTTATGATTTAGCTTAGGTTTATGTGTTTTCATTCTGTTTAATGCTTTTCAGCAAAAATAATTTGTTTCTATTCGATAATGTGTAAGGTCACATACAAATAAAACAAAGAACACAAACTCACTCGAGAACGTATCGCCTCAACAGCTTTTATTTAACAGAGAGCGTTAATAACATCGATCAGGCTTTTTATAACATTCGTACAACATTAGTATAACAGTATAACAGTATACAATGTAATTGAGATCAGAGAACATACATAATTGAGAGCTTACATAATTGAGAACATAAGTGTATATCATTGAGAGAATTATAGCAAGTTGATAGAAGAGTTGCATTGATAATGATTGTGTGTGTGTATGTGGAAGGGTGCAGGGTGACACGATATAAATTAAACGCTTACAGCTCGGCCATCCTGACCTTAAAATCGCCCTCGATTTCCTTCCATATACATATACACTTACAATTACAAATTTGATCATATTACTTTAATGGTATGCCGATTATAATATTGTCTTTACTATTAATAACGCAATGTGAACAAGAATCAATACGATAAGTAAATAATACTTTGACAATTTAAAGTTAACTTCTAGCATCAAAAATAGTTTATAAAATACCATATCATAAAATCATAAAATTTCATAAGAGTTTGGTAAATGGAAAATATCGATATGAACAAGAACTTTTAAAATGTAACATACGGCTTCATGTTTTCTGGGGATGCAACCCCTTCATATGCGATCCTTGAAATTTGCATGTTTTCTAAATCTTTAATCAGGTACCTATCATTCGGAAGGATTCTTACGATTTCGAATGGACCTTTGTACTTCGGAATAAGCTTCTTGTTCAGACCGGGAGTATTTACAACGTTTTTTATCATTACGTGGTCATCAACTTGATACGAATAAGGTTTCTTGCGACGTTTATCGAAATACTCTTTGTTGACATTTTGACTACGAACAATGTTCTCATTTGCTTTTTCCCTGATAGCCTCTATATTCCTCTCCTCTCCTTCCATAATATTCTCCTCTATATACTCCCGTATGTTATCACTTATCTCTCCCTTCTGCATTATTCCAAATACTAAAACACTCGGACAGAATCCTGTACTCTTATTTTCTATGTTATTTAAAGCAAATTCTATCTTTGTCAGATGTTTCGCCCATTCACTTGGATCAATCTCGCTTTCTTTAGCTAACATTGGCGTTAGACTTCTATTAATCCTTTCCACTTGGCCGTTCGATTGAGGCGAACCTGTCGCCACCTTAATGTGCTGTATGTTAGCGCCAGAGCAGAAATTCGTAAATTCTTCAGAGGTGAAACAACTTCCTCTGTCTGATATAATGCGAGTGGGCTTGCTATACACTGCAAAATATGCTTCTAAACATTTAAGTACTTCTTTGGTGCTAGTACTTTTCACGGGATACAATTTGGAGAACTTAGAGAATCCATCGACAATCAGAAATATGTGCTTTTTATGATTTCGCACTGAAAATGGCAAAGGACCGTAATGGTCGATGTGGATGGTCTCAAATGGCTTGTTACCTTTTGGAATACTATGTAAAACACCTTCCTTTTTTCCTACAGGTGGTGAAAAATGAATACATTTTAGGCAATTATGTATATAATTCTTAATTTTGGGTTTCATTTGAGGGAACCAATATGTTCTACGCAAGTGATTATAGCATTTATCCACACCAGCATGACATAAGGAGTCATGGTGTGTCTGGATTACGTTTCTTTCCATCTGAGATGGCACGTAGAAAAACACTTTTTGATTGATCTTACTATAGACCAATCCGTTAATTAACTCATATGAATGACTTTCTCTCTCTTCTAACATTCGTACTATTCGCCTGATTACTATGTCCTTTTGCTTTGTTGCAAATGTTTCTGATTCCACTACTAAGATGTTATGGCACCTACTGAGAGCATCAACGTGAGTCATTTTCTTACCATCTCTATGCTCTATGGAGTAATCAAAATCTTGGAGCTCTAAGGCCCAGCGCGAGATTCTTGGATTAAGCACCTTTTTGTTGAGGGTAAGAGTGAGAGACTGGCAATCGGTAACGATTTTAAATTTGATACCAGTTAAATAAATTCGGAATCGCCTCAGCGCATAAATAATTGCCAATGTCTCTAATTCATAAGAATGATACTTGGTCTCTGGGACCGAAGCGCGTTTTGAGAAAAAGAATATTGGGTGAAAGAGTTTATCATCCTGGCGTTGGAGTAAAACAGCACCGAAACCTAGGCTGCTTGCATCACAGTGCAGTTCGGTATCAGCATGTGGATTATATATGCTCAATAAGGGTGCATTCAACAATTTCCTTTTTAACTCTTCAAATACTATTAGCTCTTTTTCACCGAATGTAAATTGCGCGTCCTTCTTTATAAGATCGTATAATGGTTTTGAATGTATTGAAAAATCTTTAATAAAGCGTCGGAAATACGAACATAAGCCTAAAAATGAATGTAAGCCCTTAACGTTTAATGGGACAGGAAAATCTTTTACAGCCTGCAGCCCACTTGCATTAGGTCCTATACCATCCGCAGAAACTTCATAACCTAAATATGTTATTTTCTCATGCATGAACATGCATTTGTCAAACCGCAATTCTAAATTATTCTCACGGACTGTATCTAAAACTTCTTTTAAGATCTCGAAATGTTCGGCAATTGTCTGTGACGCTACCAGTAGATCGTCAATATAGACCAAAAGTTTTCCGGAATTAATTAATTGTTTGAATATGGTGCATATGTAACGCTGGAATACAGCTGGTGCGTTTCGAAGCCCGAACGGCATACGCAAATATTCAAATTGACCTAATGGGGTCACGAAGGACGTATACTTTATAGACTCAGGTGACATTTTAACGTGGTGGAAGCCACTTTTTAAATCAAGCAGCGAAAAATATCTTTTACCGCGGAGTCTATCTAGGTGGTCTTCGATAAGGGGAAGCGGAAAATTATCCTTCACTGTCAACTTATTCAATTCGCGGTAATCTATACAAAGACGCATCTCGCCATTCTTTTTTCTCTCTAAAACAACTGGAGACGTAAAAGGTGAATTACTTTCGCGAATGATTTTGGTTTTAATGAGGTCGTCTAATAGAGTCTGCAATTATAATTTGTGTATATGCGGTAACCGTCTTGGAGTGCAATTAAAAACTTTATTCGCATTTGTCAACGTTATCTTCATTTCAAAATCACAGTCTTGGTATAAGAATTTACTTGTTGATATACTCCCGAGAATAAGCGCTTTTAATTTTTCCGTTTCATCGAATTTCAAATGTTCATTAATTTGTAAAGAATATTTACAGTCGCGATCACCGTTCGTATCAATATTCAAAATTTCCAGTACATCATCGTTTTCATTCACACTATTACAAACTTCTTTTAATTTCACATCTTCTAATTGCAATTTTATATTATTATTTCTTAAAAAGTCTCGTCCTAAGACAACTACATTTTGCATTGTGTCGTTACTAACTACATACAAACATAAATCGGTAACATCACTAGAAATCTGAATTTTACAAAATACCTTGCCAAGTATAATAAGTCGGCTGTTGTTAATCCCCATAAATTGTTGAGATGAAGATCCAACTGGAGTCATCAGATAGGGCGGCACGTACTTCTCTTGAATGAAGCTGATGGGGCTTCCGGTGTCAATCATCGTCATTGCATGCATGTATGATGAAACTGAAGTGCTGCTTACAAAACTGTACTTGAAGGTGCCATGAAAGTTGTCCAGGAATGACGCATTTGGTTCCTCCGATGTTTCGTCGTTGCGGAGAACCAAAACAGATGACGATTGTGGGCATTGTTTCACGATATGCCCCTTCTGCCCACAGCGGAAACAAGAACCTCTTTCTCGTCGTGGCTTGGGACAATTGTTAGATAGATGACCTTCTTCACCACAGTTGTAGCATTTACTTTTTGCGATGCGTTGTTGAAGCACAGTTTTAGCGACATGAAAGTCCTTGAGATGACCCGACGTCGATGGTTGAAACTCTGACTTCATCTTTTCGTACTTTCGTAAGGTATGTTTGAGCTCACTTATGTTGTTGGCTGTAAGCAATATTTGTTTATTAAACACAGAATCAGGTATACCTTTAACAATATAATTAATAGTATCTTGTTCATCCAGATCGGCTAGAGAAGCGATTTCCTGCATGGCGAGGACATATTGCTGGAAATTCTCCTCCTTGCGTTTCTTCCGATTCCGCAACGTATTGTGCACATCCATCGCTGTGGTGTGTTGGTGGAATTCGTTCAGCAAAGCTGCTTTCAGATCACCCCATGAGCGAAATTTTGATGACCGCAGAAACAACTTCGCTGTACCCGTAAGCAATCGTTGTGCGTAAATTAAGGTTTTGGATTCGTCTAATTTGTACAGTTCAATTGAATCTTCAAACGATTGAACCCATCTCCTTACAGAAATGTTGTCGTCACCAGAGAATTTGAGCAAGGACTCTTCAATGTCCCTGAACGAACACTGCCATGATGATGTCTGCACAGGATTGCTCAACTCCGCTAACCTCCTTTGAAGCGAAGCGATTTCTTCCCTCCTCGTTACCAGCTCCCTTAACTGCTCCAACTGCTGCGACGTTGAACGGTTCTCCTCTTCCAGGTCTGGTATGTTCCCCTCTGAACTAACTGCGTCGAAAATATTCGTTGGAAAGAATTCCTCCATCTGACCATCGTCTAATTTTTCGAGCGCTTCCTCCAGCCTGATTTTTAAAGTGGACTTTATTCCATTTGTTGCCAAATCCATTTCGGCCAACTTGTCTTTCAACTGCTGTACAGTTGCCGTTTGGATAAATCTCGAAGCGCGATAATTCATTTTTGGATTACTTGCGATCGTTTCATAAAATTAAGCAGAAAATTCTTCAATAAAATTCAGCACACGTAACATAAAATTCCATAAAATAACAGAAATGTTCACAAGTTCGAAAAAAAAAAATCTTTAAATCACGTTTCATTATTTTCCATTAATGTACAGTCGATTGGGTACAGTAATTCCACTTCTGATGGTTGTAAGGTCACATACAAATAAAACAAAGAACACAAACTCACTCGAGAACGTATCGCCTCAACAGCTTTTATTTAACAGAGAGCGTTAATAACATCGATCAGGCTTTTTATAACATTCGTACAACATTAGTATAACAGTATAACAGTATACAATGTAATTGAGATCAGAGAACATACATAATTGAGAGCTTACATAATTGAGAACATAAGTGTATATCATTGAGAGAATTATAGCAAGTTGATAGAAGAGTTGCATTGATAATGATTGTGTGTGTGTATGTGGAAGGGTGCAGGGTGACACGATATAAATTAAACGCTTACAAATGTGAATCTCTCTAAAATGTGAACTGGCCATGTTTTAACAAGTCCACATTATGAAGACTCTACTGTATATGGATAGCTGTTCACTAATACAAAAAAAGTCGAATAAGCACATAATTCAAGACTTGTTCTAGAATCCAGGCGGATTACACGCTTAATAGGATCTCGACAAGAAAAGGTCTTAAGCACATCATTCATCTTCAACTTCCTGCAAGACGGCTTAGATTAAAACATTGGTCTATGGTACGCTGCGTAGGTTGTGGCTTATGGAATATCCTTCAATGAAATATCAACAATGTGCCGTGCCTCTTGCTTATTCGCAAATGCGACTTAAATGAGGCGATAAACGATGTGATAAGTTTCTATTTGGCGGACATTAAAGTCAAGGAGGCTACATATTCCATTTCCCATTGCAAAAATAAACCAGTCAAACTGGAGCAAGACATTTGACTTTGAAGGGAATTGAAAATCAACCTGTGCCTTGTGCGTAATAGCAGCAACAAGTGCGTGCTTGCTTGCCTTTGTACTTAAATATTTCGCGCTACAGAATTGTGTTGCCTCATTTTGCGTTTTCCATTTTTCCCCAGCATAGAGCCATCAGCCAAGACAACGGAAGTAGAAGAATCTGTAACAACGAACGAAAAAGCCATTCGGAAGACATTAAAGAGGCAATGAAACACGTAAAGAGAAAACGGAGTAGCGAAACAAGGGCATAAATAATTTGGAACTGTCAACTTGTATATGATACAGAAGTACATAAATTAAGGCAAAGTGAATTGAGCGAGATTTTATGCGATGGTCCTTTGGGCCGAGGAGAAAGGAGCTCACTTTTTAGGGGAAGAGACAGCGGAAAAATGGCGCTGCAATTAGATTTGTTGGTGGCATGATTTATGCGTTGCACATATACCATGTTGTATGATTTAAGGGAGCCGGGCGACCTTGGAATGTGTACTCTCTCAGAAAAGACATTTTCGGAACTGTAGCTTAGCTGAATTAAGTCTTTAATTATCAAAACCAACACAGTTTATGGCCTGGAGGGAAACTTCAACCGTTCAATCTATGGATTTAATAATTAGTATGCCGACTTTCTTTAGCGTTAGTAAACCCTAAGTCAAATGCAGTGAAACTGTGAAACATGATCATGAAACAGAGGTGAAGGGTGAACTTGACTCAAGTGTGATGATGATCTTGAGTTCAACGATCCGTATAATTAAAATTCTTATTGGAACCAGTGCTATTGAAACCTGCACACTCGGGTACCGGGTAATATTACGGGTACATATAAATTTTAGTGATCGGCGCATTCGAATGACTACTCATCATTCGAATGACTACTAATCACTCGAATGACTACTTATCATACGAATGACTACTGACTACTAATACAAGAGAACTCGATCAATATACCAATTTAGCGTGAGAACAAGTGACCAAAAATTCTTGTCGCGAGCTCCTGATTCAGGAACATAAGGAAAATGAAAGAAAAACGCAAAAGTAAAGAGCTATATCATACACGTAGGTAAAGGATGTATGTATACCTAAAAAAAATATAGATATACATACATGAACGATTAGTAGTCATTCGAATGATCATTCGATTATTAAAATATCTCGATTACTTAAGTCTCGACTCTTAATATCATTCGATTATGCCATCACTAATAAATTTAAACGAAATTAATCTGCTACTTGCAATGAA
Organism: Eristalis tenax; assembly: GCA_905231855.2. NCBI lineage: Eukaryota > Metazoa > Arthropoda > Insecta > Diptera > Syrphidae > Eristalis > Eristalis tenax. The sequence continues at coordinate 1,509,258 of HG993127.1, forward strand.
TTCAAATGCAATTCGTACCCAATGCATGCGGGGTACACCACCAATGACTTGTACTTTTATCGGTGTTTTCCCTTTTTTCCCTGTATTCACAAATAAATGTGAACTTTATTAATTTTTTTATTGAAATAGAGTATTTGTTGCCATTGTCTTGTTGTATCAATTGTGCGCATAATCGCCACAATTGTTCAAAGTCCCTTGTGAATGGTAATCAGCTACTTCTCGTATATGTTTGATGTTTAATGATGTTTTTACTGCGGCGCTTCTCCAAAATGCAAAATATACTATCCTTTGGTCGAATCGCGACCCGACGGATGATGTTTTTACCAGCGCCATCGCAATAAAATTAAAACTTTTCCTCCCAAGTAATTACGATCACTTGACAGAATGGTGATCTGTAAACTTGCTTGCAATAACAGGCGAATAGTTGTTGAAGAATTTGATATTTGATAAAAATAATATGCGTGACGCCGTAGAGGGCCAGGGCCTAGCTTCTCTGCTATTGTTCTTTCACCAATGGGAGGAACCTACAGTTTTATGCCAATTCCGAGCGGCTTTCTAGGCAAGCTTTTTCTAGGCAGTTATACTCTTTGAGCATTGTCAGTGACTCGAAAGAGGTGGGACCGTGAAAATTATCTTGGTCGTACCGGGACTCGAACCTCGCTGACTGAGGTTCGGCTGCGTAGGGATCGATACCCACAACGTCACGGCCGCCGCTATATTAAATACATACGTTTATATATTCTCGAACATGCGGCGAGTGCACGTAACAAAAACATAGAACGGCCGAAGTATACCAATAGGCACAAAACAAGAGCATCGTAACAGGAGTACCGGGCTAGAAGACGGGAGAAGAAAAATGCTCTGCATAAACCCAGCTCAAAAATATCGAAGAGTCATTGTCAGACAAATCATAGCTCTAATAAAAAAAAACAAAACAATAGTCTGGCCGCATGCCTTAGGCAGTTTGAAATTATTAGAACCGCAGAGATATTGCAAGTTCTTAAACAACACTACCAACAGCTGCATAAAGGGCACGATGAAGAGAGACTGAAACGAAACAAAGGTATCTCAACTGCAGTCGAAGAAGTGCACCCTCACCTAGCTTTACAGAAATCTGCACTGACATCAAAAAGCTGAAGTTGTTGTTCTTCAGGGGGCTTAAATACTGCCACCAGAACTTCATTAGTGACAGCACTGGCTCGGCCATATCGAACGCAGACTCCAGATAAGAGGATAGAAGAATACGATGCCTACTTTATAAAAAAAAAAAAACCAAGCCATCGTGGAAGTTAACAGTTTGGTCTCAATAACTGGAAGCAGGTCGTCCAGGACTGTCAACCATGGAAAGGAGCTATTGTTATCCATGAATGCCTATCCCGACAATTAAATAACTAAGAAAGTATTTCCTTCGATCATCAAATACAACTACAATCCTAGAAGATTCAGTAGGTACCTCAGTCAAAACCTAATGATACCTTCTAAGACCACCAATAATGTGTTTAAAAACCGTCATAAATGGACTTGGAATTATGGGAAACCCAACGAATATCACATGTTATACACATTTCTTATATTTAATAATATAAAAAATACATAAACAGTCGCCTCCTCCTAAGTCGAACTTGCACGCGATATTAAGATTAGTTCCAGTTTGCGGGAGGCGAATCCTGTTCAAAACTCATAATAATTTTTATCACTATAAGCTAGACTTTGGTTCACAGCTAAAATACCTTCAATTTTCTCCCCAGGAATGCTCTGCATTTACATCCTGTACCTTAGTTTGACAAATGCTGTTTACATATTATTAGTTCCAACGTGTGGGTGGTTTCTAACTGGTCGAATGTATGCATGTTTCTTAGTTGATTTTCAAGCATATATTATATGATAGATATCACATCAATAACTATTCAAAATTTAATCGGTACTCACTAATGAGATGATATTGAAATTAAATTATTGAATAGATCCAATCCCTTTCACTAATTCAGATACGCCCAGAAACAGATACGTTTAATGCTGAGACATCCCAAGCCCAAGCCAAACAACATGAAATCAACTCGAAACAATTTAATAATTCATTATTCAACCAACAGGATAATCACTCTCGCCAAATGCAAGCGAATAGTGGGAAGGGCACGCTGTAACAATCTAAACCCAGACATGGGTCGGATCCGCTTTAGTGTGCGTTAGTGTGACTGTGGCCAAACCCTAAAACTTTGCACCCTGCCCTTAAATGCCACCTCCTCTGCAAACGCTATCTGCGGTATTATGACAACACCTGGGTCGCACATAAATATGTGAAATATTCAATTCCATCTAGGTAATTATTGTAATCAACTCTTAACTATCTCGTGGGATTAATCATTTGGCGCAATACGGTATTTACTTCAGTGTCACCCTTACGTCCTCACAGCGATGTCTTCATATTACGTGACACATCGCAACGTTGTCTCTGTCTGTCCACCAGCAGTGGTGATAGTTTGCTGCGGCCAAGCCCATATTGCCGCAGTGGCTATAAGTGGCTCTGGGCCACGCCAACCAACGTGCTCTGTACACAGTGGAGGACGACTTCAAGTGAGGGATAAAACAGGTGATTATGCTTAAGGTCCCTACTTAGGATTATTGGGGCGAAAGATAGCCGGTCTCCGGTCCCATGCTCACCGACTCCTCGGGAATGATTAATGATTGCGGTTGTGAATTTATTATTTAATGCAATTTGTGCGAAAGTAACAACGAAACCACTATCTGGTGGATAGAGCAGATATCTGTATCCACAGAACGTCACCGACAAGGTGATGATCGTTATCCTTCACGAGCCGGGATTCTGCTTTTAGACGCAAGCTTGTCTGAAGTGACCAGCGGCATTTAGTGTCTCTCACTGAGGCTACATTTATCACCAATTGTGTTGGATTAAGTTTTCGTCTTATCAGCACAACCCACACAAGTACAAAATCTACATACACAATCGGATGGAGAAACTGAAGAGAAAAGTTACAAAGATAAATTCGAGACAGAAGGACTATTAATGATTCATTAGAAGGTTACGAAGAAAAACGAGGTGGCAAGTTGGGTGAATTAATTAGGAATCGAATTAGGATGAGGTGAATTTTTAAGTAATTAGATTCTATGTTTCTGCTGCTGGTGCTGGCTGCCGTCTCCCACTGCCTGTCCTGACGCTATGTGACAAATGAGTGGCCACATTAAGTGGATATGTCCCATTTAATGAATTAATGTGTAGGTTCTCTTTTCGGGCAACGTGAGCGCACTCTTCGATGCCGATTGTAAGTTCTGTCAGTAAAGAATTGCTTGTATCAAGATGAACAATCCGACAAAATGATCAAATACATCAGAGGCTGAATTACCTGTGAGCATATTCAGGGAAACATGAGTTGTTTGTTAAACTTAAAAATATGATAAAATTAAAGAACCTGTTAATATAAGGAAATCAAGCGAAATGTTGTGCTTACCTCTGATGAAATAATCCCATTTAGTTCTTCGACGCTGGAAATAGTACGAGTTCTTGCAGATTCTTTCTAGAGTTTACAACAAATTGAGAACTTATTTAAAATTCAAACACTACAGCAATCATATTTTTCACTGGATATCTTGTTTTCGCATATCAAGGTAATATACGGATACTTCTTATTACTTTAATCTACACTTATTTAATGTCGAACACTTATAATTTTTAAAATCACCTACTTGACAACCGCGCGAAATTACTTGATTCGCATTAACCTGGAAGAGAGAAAATAAAGTGTTCTTAAACAAAATTTATGTTTCACAAATTTAGTTAAAATTACTGCAACAATAGGTATACATTTTACTTGTCATATGGTTACACCTCGCTCTTAAATAAATATAAGAGTAGTCAATATCACAACCTGACAGCCTTCTGCAGCCAGCCACTATGACATAAGAGTAGTAAAAATATCAAATCAGAGCAAGTGCATCCTTTCCCCCATTATCGAACTAAAACGAACCTTTTGCCTGAACCTCCATTACAAACTAACTTCAAGATAAAAAGAACTTTTAGAAGCCTTGATCGGTATTCGCGAATATCTCGAATATCTCTCAGCATGTGAAAAATTAACATTTCACTAAAGTCACTAAAGTCAAACCAAAATTAAAAGTATGTATTCATGTACATGAAATTGGGCTGGATTTATGTTTGACCTTAACCCCCCCAATGATGAGTCCTTAACTACCCACATTATGATCCAAAGTCCCTAATCAGACATATAAAGTTACCTCGTTCTAAATATAATTGAGTTAAGTAAACTTAAGCCTGTGACAAAACTGAACGAAAAGTAAGCAGTTGCCTCGTTAAATTTCAAAGTCACCATAATTGTTTCTTGGAACTTAATTCAGCTGTCAATTGTGATTTTTGTCAAACTAATTTGAATAAATAAAATTTAAGTTCGCTTTGAAAGTTTATTAACTTGTAGTACAACCGAGTGTATTGGGTCTACTGACATATAGATTAATTTTGTTACTACCTTCAAAACCATCATACATACGTATAGACCGATTCATTAACGCATCTCTACTCACTCTATCGCGTTGATGGTTGTGAACGAATTTTTTTAAATTTGTTTTTGAGTTAAAGTTTTGAAAATTCGAGGCGAATCATTGTGGAACGATAATAAGGTGCGCTGGGCAGCTTGTCACAACCGCCATCACAATTGAATTTTGTACATAAAAAAGTTATGTTTGCACACGAATTGAATTACATAGAATTAAATCTTTTTATTAATGATAGTTTTCAGGAAAATGTCTAGTTCAGTGAATTGGGACAGAAGGTATAATGATGAGCAAATCAGAAATAAAGTGTTATATAAAGTGTCTTCTTTAAATTGTATTGTAGAAAATTTGACTTGTCAAACACACGCGTTCTATTTCGATATGGAAGCCTAATGCTGCTGCGTTTTGAAACATTATCGTAAGCTCGATAAAGCGCGTTCCAACTAACTTGTTTTGCGATTTAGAATTTATATACGCTAAAGTGAACGGAGCTTAACGAAAGTAAGCTAAATTTTCGCACAATATATACTGTGGATTTTATGGGAGCCCCCCCTTCAGTACGCGAGCGTCTGGTGGTCGGCCAGTCCCGCTCGGCAGCCGGTCGGAAGGACCTAAAAGCAACCCAGCAGTGGCCTCGTGAGCCGCTATGATGATAGGGGAAGGTCACGCCTTGCACAAACCAGTGCGTGCGGGGAGCAAAAGAAAACGGACAACGGGATCGGCGAATACATTTGAAGATTTATAATGTATTTTCCATGTCTTAATGGCACTCACACTTTGGCATGAGTACACTGACTGCATTCGATGCAAAATGTAGGTGTTATCAAGTTGGCTTGGGCTATAATTCGTTATAAATTTAATTTAATTTTAATACGAATTGGGTCATAATATTTTCGTTGAAAATACTGCAACTGAATGTAAGTGGTATTCGCACTTGATCAGGTTTCTATTTCTAGGCAAATTCACATTCCCACAAATAAACACCAATCAAAAACAAATTAAATTGATGAAGCAATTTCAACCCCATTTAGTGAGTATGAATTCCGAAAACTGAAACTTTACCTCCCGTTCTAGATTATGACATTTCAGGGAGCACGACTGTATTTGCTTTGGAATACTAATTTAATTTTTAGACCGAATTTCATGAAAATTAAGGCCTCGCAAATACAAGAGAACACACTCTAATGATCAACACATAAAGCACAAAATAACACTGTGTTGTAGTGTGTTCTCTGTATATGCACAGGCTGTGCATTCAAATATTGAAATTGTTCATGGAATAATCCCCCATCAGAGCTTTGTGTGAGCAAAACTCCATAAAATCGTAAAACTAAGTGTGAAAGCCTCCGAAGTGGTGGGCGCTTAATCGAATTCCTCGTGCATTGACAGTGAATTTTGAAATGGAATTATTTCGAAAATATGATGACAGTGAATTCTGTGTCGAATGTTTGATTCCATTCAAACAGAGTGTAAAATGCATTGTTTCTCTGTTGCTTTTGTTGACTGAGTCACCTAATATTTTTGTATCTGTAAGGTAATCCCTTCCCTATTTCCTATTTGCGATTTAAGTATTTATAGACATTATGGGTAATACCTATGTTTTTAATTGTTCCACTTTTTCGGGTTAGAAAACGAAAACACATCAGAAATGTACATCACGGATTAGTCTCCATAACTTCGGATTTAAGTAAATCACTTGAACTTACTAATACACGGCACAGAATACACCTCACAGCTGGGCCTAACTAAATGCGAATTTAACAAGTCAGACAGTGCCAACAGACTATAGGGAAATCGAGGGATCTGATCATAGACCTATTCAATTAGTAGTTTTTCCACTTGTAATGTTTCACCAGACGGCGAAGTAACAGATGACATCTAGCTGTCAAAATATTTAGTAAGGTATACCATTTCATCGTGCTTCGTTTCACGCTGTTCGAACGTTATCGAAATTTCTGCTCAGTTGTAAGTACGTAACGTGAATTTCGTTCATCATTACGTCTTCAGTGTGCAACCAGTTAAGTGCACGGTGGAAAAGATTGGGCCTGGCTATACTCTTTTGAACCTTAAGGTACCAACCACACAAGTAACTCCAGTGTCAAAGAAGACCTAGAAATATAGATTTGACTTAGATTTCGCATCTCTAGTCCAGACTTACTTTGCAGAGCGCCTTGGGCCAGCGTCCGTAAACGTCAGGAAAACGCCGTAAGTTCGTTAATTGGGCGTTGGAAAAGTTAGCCGAATATATGGATTTTGGCAAAAAAAATATATCCTTATCACTTTGGGCTTATCACGTACAGTGAAAAAGTAAATCAGGGCCGGTCACTATTTGCCGTTGGGACCCAATACACGGCACTAGAATGGCAGTAGTCTGACCGTGGTTTTCACATCGGTTTTCATTCGGTTGGTAACGAATTTTAGAGCAGGTAACGAAAATGGGAATATTAACTTTGGGTTCATAAAATAACCAACGTAACCTTGCTTTATGTGTCAGTTAATCACCTAAATATAATTTTATATATCCTAAAATAATTTCATTTCAAATTATAATCTTTTTATTGCGTTTCTTTGAGGGATTCTTCCTTAGTTAGGGTATGGCAGCAAATGAAACAATTTACGGTTGTTCATAAACACGACAATACAAGAAAAATATTCGATTTTCAAAACTTACCCTTACATCAAGGGAATAATCAAGAAATTCCACATCGTGTACAGACTTTTGTGACTAGGTGTATATATATATATAGCATTTCTCGATAACCAGTCGTATCAAAGCTCAAACATACATGTTCTTGAAATCTGAAATCTATGCACAATCCTTTTGGACTTTTGAAGATCCAAGGATTTAACACAAATCTTCAAAGAGATATTTTTCTCGTTTATTTCCCTTCGATTCCTTTACTGGATTCTAGATACTTTAATCTCATGAAATGAACAGCACGTGAGTTTATTCTCGAAAGAAGCCTGTTTGTATTCAGAGCCAGAAACAGCTTACAAATGAAATTGTGCCCATGAGTCGTGGTACAAATCGAATGAGCCTACATAGTCCATAACCTAATGATGGAGTTTCTACGATTTACTTCACTCACACTGCGCACCCGGGCATCAACAAAACGAGAAGACCCACACGTTTATTATCAATATCTTATTGGCTAAATGAGCCTTCTTCCTTGAATGCGTATCCTTAACATAGCACGAAAAAGCGTAAACAAACCTCCCATCGTCTGCTGAAAACTTTTCCTTTGTATGTGTGTGTATAATGAATTTCAAGTTTTCAGCAAATGCGAACGCCAATAATTCAGTCACGTAAAGGCCGCAGTCGGATTTTATAGTCAAAACGTTATAATAACGCTTCACACAAAACTGAGGGGACGGACCATTTGCTCGACTACGTAGGACCTGACTTTCAATAAAACAGAAAAAGAGTCCAAACTTCAAGGGATGGTCTCGCTAATTAATTTCTGTATTGCATTCCACTCTCAAATGTAATACATTTTTGCCCAGCCACCCGCACAACATTGTTGCTCTGGGAGCATCATCTTTTTTGTTGTTCTTGTTTCAGAGAATAAAAAAAAAGTGAAAACCTAATTAAGTCTAGTAGAACGCATCCAATTATTTTAACCCCATTCGCAATAATGTTTGTGTTTCCCATCTTTTGTGCGGGTGGCTGGTGCGAGAGAAAAAAGTGAGGCTTTAGAAAAATTGAATTATACATTCCTTTGTCCTTAAAGCCAATGCAGCAAATAATTTGCTCTGTAGTGTTTGTAGATATGTGTGGATTCGGTCACAGCAATTTATTGTGCGGGGTGGGGGAGGCGTTTGCATCTACCTGCTTTGTATTATTCTTTAAAGTAAAGGACCAAGAGAACCTAGAATCCCCAGAGAGGATTGGAGCAAAAGCTCTTAAAGCTTTGCTACATATGCATAATTTTTTATATTTTTTTTTATCAATGCCACCTCTTGCCTTGCGAGCCTAGAACGATAATTATTGAGTTTTAAGACTTGAAATTAATTTTTTGTTACTTTCGGGGGTTAAGCTTTCGTTGTTTGAGAATGAAAAACAGTCGTCGTCCTACGACCAAGGCTGCCTGAACATATTTTAGGGAATGTTTTTCCGCTCTGATATCCAGTGTCCTAACGCTTTTCTCCGGGACGCTCTCTCCTTCTTTTCTCAGTGTCCTCCGCACGCAAAGTACGCATGTTTGTTACCTTACGAAAGGCAAGAAAGGAGACATAATGCTGACAGAGAGAAAGGTTGAGAGGATGTGCGGTGGGAAATAAAACAACAGCTGTAGTAAAGCAAGTATGTGTCTGGGCTTGTCCGATAAGAGTGACAAGGGAGAGTACAACCAAAAATAAATGCAAAAACAAAAATAAAAAAGTACGAATGGAAACCGATTGAGGCGGCCCTGCAGTTATTGTTAGCCTTATTTATGCGACATTTCTTTGGTGGGATAAGATCTTAGCGCACAGCATCAGGGCGGTATTGATTTGGGACGGACTGTTTTCATTAAAAAATTAGTGGACTTTAAGACATTTATATGTGACTCGTAGGAACGTCAAATGATGCCGGAATTTGTTCCAGTCCCAAGAGTATTTTGAAGACGACGTTATTCATGAAAAGATGTTATCTTGCATGTAACAAACTTATTGGAGCTTTTAAGTAGGCCATGTAAATTTGATAAACGTGTTTGTGTAAACTGAACTGTATCAGTTCCTAGTAATCGTCATTACATTACGTGAGGAGATGTGAGCTATTCTTAGTGCTGATTTGACATATGCCCACCGATATGACTATGATTACAAATGAACAGCATTGTTGGCTTCAATGATTTTTGAGTTCAAATTTGGATTTAATAGAAATATTTGTTCATCACCACTAAATTCACTGTTGGACTACGACTAGAAATCTCAACTGACCAACTCATAACCATCAGCATATAAACATCGTATCGGCTACAACTCCCACTGTATGTGTATATGCAATCAAAAACTACAGAAATTAATTAGAAAAACTATGGACGTGCAAGTGAATTCCAAATTGACATGGCAAGAGACCACCTCAGTGCTAAAAAAGGAACAGCTACTCGAAAATAAAAAGACTCACGACAACTAAGGCGATAAAATGTCCCACTAGTTTAGTTTAGTTTAGTTTACAGAAACTTTATTTTACTTAATTTCTTTTACAATTAACAATTCATTTTTTTTTTTCTCCTAAGTGTCATACGGTGTGGCTAAAAGCCGTCTACCAGAAATGTCCCACTACCCATAAGGAAAGTACATTTTAAGTGAACCAATCATATCTTTTAAAGCCTCAGAAAATTAAAAATAAACGTTTTAGTTCGTTCTCCTCCAAGTTATTCGTTACTAGACAAAGGAAACGATACAAACCAAAATCAGAGAAAAATCCCGAGCATAGTCAAGCAACAACACGCAACCTTTAAGAAAATATTATACATATAAGCTTTCCAATTGGTCGCGAAATAAGATTCTTTGTGCACTGTTATTTTAACTTCTCGAGTGTCATCCGGTCTTTTCGATTGTGCTTTTCTAGTCGTTTTTCTCATACATTTCAACCCCCTTGGCAGAAGCAGACGTCGTCAATCGTTTCTGTCCACACAGTCTCCCTCTTTTCACCCACCAAATGCTAACGGCTTGGTCAAATGAAGTTAAGTGCGCACTCCCACTTCACTAAAAAAAATGTCTGATAGGTCAAGACTCCCACACATAGCTACATTCATATTTCCAGTCGCGCACACAAACACACAAACGCAGTCATAGAGACAGAGAGAATCCCCAGAGTTGTTTCAAAAGTTTTCCACTGAAATACTCTACATTCTAACTGAAAAGTTGCAAGGATAAGAGGAGAATTGTGAGTAGATTCGTGGGACGACGCGACGCACGGTCGCTTGTCTCAATCTTAATCTATTTTTGGATTTTAAACTTTTCGCGATACTTTCGCTGATGATGGTGGTAGTAAAGTTTGGATGCATTTTAGTGGGCAGACGGACGACGGAATGGATCTGTAACTATGCCTTGAATTCATGGACGGTATTTCTTCTTTGTTTTGCTGAAGAAACTTACCGGGAAGTGTGGATGGCAAGAATTAAGAGTACCCTGAAAACGTGTGTAAGAGTTTCTTTAAGTTACATTTTGAAGACTTCGTGTTTCACGATTGGACTGGTGCTGTCTTAATGGGCCCAATTTTGACCTCTTAAAACTTATTCCCTACACAGAATAATAACGTTGACATACGTATATATTTTCTCATGATATGTCGAGAACTTAAATTGACATAAAAGTGTTTGAGTGAATTGAATGAATGATCAAGCACGTACTAGTGGGACAGTAATGTGTAAGGAGAAATAACATGAGCAACGATCGGAGCCGTCAATCATCAGGACAAGTCACGACGAGTATTTCAAAATGCTAACGGGGTTCCAATCAGGACTGCACAACCTTAAATTTGGTCTGTGAATGACCAAACTTTCAATGTCAAAACATTCAGTAAAATGACAACATTTTCATAATGGAGAGCTCCATGAACAAATAATGCATACAAATACTCCAAAGTTGGTATAAATATATTTTTAAATACTTATATGATTTATTTGTATTTATTAAAAAACAAAGTTCCGGGTCGGTGACTGAACCAATTTTAGTCAAAATTTCCCCTGCTGCGTGTTCCCGTACCAGTGAAACTACAGCGGGTTGGTCAAAATGCCATAAAATCTCTGCCGTTCAAGCATCCGTCGCAATTGAACCAAAACTGTCGATTTCACATGTGTCGACATGTGTTAATTCGAGAAGTTAATTTCATTTTCTTTCTATATGACTAATGAGTACTGAATCTAATATTTATTCACTTTAGTTTGCTGCTTATATCATTATTTATTACTATATATATTTATTTTTATATTTATTTAATACAGTGTTTTCCTATACTTACCATATATATCTATATTTATTTACTCATTGTAATCAAAAATGTTTCTACCAGGTACGTACAATATAAGAATATTGTTATATATTTTCAAAATCTGTAAGAGTTAAACTGGGTAGATGGAATAAATAAACTCAACTATTTACCAAATGAAATTTTGGTCTCGTTTTTTAGACGCCATTACGGCCACGTGAAAATGTCGACGATGTTTCTTGCTACTTTTCGATCGGTTGCTCCAAAAACTTACATTTATTTAAGGAAAATTAGAAATTACATAGATGTTTGCTAATTAGAATTATTATTACAACAACATTTAAAAGTGATGTAATGCAGTCTGCAAACATCATAATCGGAAATAGATAAATAAATAACACAGTATTTCAGTCAAAACGAAATCAAAATAATGAAACTCAAGCCGTATTCATCTCCCTTGCATATGCATTTCCCTTTGTTTGATAGAAGAAAATCTTTAATGCGGAATCGAAATATATGATTTTACTTTTATGTATATGAGAGTCTGTAAATATGCACATTTGACTTATGGGCCATAAAATAAATCCTTGCGTTAGATCCTTCCGCAGTTTATTAAACAATTTAAGAACCAAATTAAACTTTTTTTTGGATGCTTACCCTTTTGCATGTGAGTACATGCAATAACGTGTAGGTTTCTGCACGGATGCGAATACATTTAGTCTAGGTGTATGTGTTTATATATGTATGTACTTAAGACTTTCACTGAGCTTGTAAACCAACTTTTGCACATTGTTATACACATGGCGCAATCATATTTTTGGTCTATTTGAAATCAGTGATGGTGTGTAGCATCAATGCAAAAGGTGATTTTTTGTGTCTATAATTGGATGAATCCATGGAAACGAAATGACGGCAACTAACTTCTGCAAAAGTTCTTTCCAACGCTAAACCGTGTGCACAAAGTTTGTCTGGTTACTAAAAAGTGAACTGAACTTTGCTTATTAAAGGAATTTTTAAATGCGAATGTATGCATAATAAGCTAACAAAACTAGAAAACATCTAGTGTGCTTAAATAGAATTTGTTTGGGATTTGAATGCCTTTGAGAGTAAGATATTCATGGACACTAAAACTCATATTTTATGTGACAGTTGTGTTTGAGTTATTTGATATTGCAGACCATCCACTCAACTGATTGCCGTGTGATACATTCTCTAAAGTCATCAGAGTTTCCTCCGTACTCATCACTATAAGTTAAAATTGAGTTCATAAGTAAATCAAAGTCACGTGAACACGTCAAGTCCTTCGGTGAATTAATGTGAAATCGATTTCCTTGCTGTGAACTAATTTAATTAATAAACGTGTCTTCTAGAGTCATAGTTCACAACGCTCATCAATAAATAAAATTTATTTGAAAAGCCTTCCACATTGGATATGTGTTTTGCTCATGTGGACATATGCATCTACAAATATGGAATATGAACTCTTTTCAGGTCAGCAACAGCAGCCCCTCTCAGCCTCGGCACTCGTATCAGAACCAGCATAAAAGCATTACTTCGCACTTTTATTGAACATCTTGTGCATCACAGACCATAGATATGTGCTCTTGTTCTACCATAGCATATGTAGAAAAGTGTGAGTTTACAACCTCAGCCCACGCATTTGTGTCGTAAAATGTTTCGGGGTTGCTTTAAATTCAGATGATGTCCTCTTGGCCAAAATGAAAGCACGAACCATTTGCCCATAAAGAATAAAAATACAATATAATACTAATAATGATGATGACGATCATTCTGTGAGAGTATGTGCGGAATATAGGCCATCAAGTACCCTTCTTCCGTGCGGATATATTGTATATTCATGTGTTATTTCTCAAAGAGAAAAAGAAAAGTTATTAAATTCATTCCTTTCCTGGGTGTGCAATGAAAAGTCTGCCATATGCAATCGCAATCTATAATATTCTTTATGGTAAATATGAATTTAATGTTCCCTCAACCCTGTTTCAACAGAAACCTATTTTTTATTTGCTGATTCAGATTTTGAAAAATTAGAAAACGTGCACTACACGCAAAAAAAGAAGAATTCAAATTAAATGTGCTTCAGCTAATTTACTAAAGTTGTTATGTACTTTAGCCCGAATCAACACTTAACTTACTTGAATAAATCCATAAACTTACTTCACCCAATGCAATCAAACCCACAATGTGCGAATTTTGTGTGTTTAAGGGATGAAACGAATGTGCGACGAGACTTGTGTTAGAGTTGTCGATTTCAGGGAGACATTTTTGCGTTCAAAATATGTAGTTTTTATTGCTTTTAATGCTCTCATCGAGGACACATTTTGCTTTTCTGTTTTTGGTCAGCAGCTGTAAACGAACGAACGCAGAGCCAGACTGCTGGAAATAATTTTAATGGAATGTTCTCAACAAAGACGATTTGGGGTGAATGTAATGAGTAAGAGACATTTACCCACTTTTAAGGTTAATATCTCTGAACGTGACTCTCGATCAAAATGTTGGAAACGGAACATCTGTGTATGTACACACATCATGTGGAAAAACCTATTGGTTGATTTACCTAACTTTTCCAAAATTCAGCACGACTCTTTCTAAAATATATATGATATAAAAAGTGGCGAGCAAAACTGGATAGGGTAAAGGCACTAGTAGTCGGACAGTTGACACAAATCTTAACTTTGACTTCCTCTTATTTTTGAACTATTAAATCTTCAGTGAAACGGTTTGGTTATATAAATAATGTAGATAATTCTTGAATAGATAGCAAAACTCCTCAAACATATTTATTATTGTGTATACTTTTTTGTTTATTATTAAAAAAAGTTATGTTTGCGCTAGTACCCGGACAGTAATATTTAGATTCCGCACGTTTAAGTGTTAGAAGCCGGACAGCAAAATTCCTTACCAAAACATTTTATTTAGTTTTATACGAAATCTTCAAATTGATTCACATGTTTGCAAGCTAATTATTCACAGAGTAAGTTCATAACAATAAATATATGTACAAAACGCTATTCATAAAAGATATTTAATATGAAGATAGGTATAGGCGCATCCAACCACTCTCCCTTTTCCATAATATCCAAGATTGGGACGTACTTTCAACAATATCCCTTCGAGGACGTAAGTATGGGAACACTACCATAGGCTAAAAGAGTTTTCCATCAGCATTTTTTGTTGCATTCTCACTTTTCCTATTAGTCTGTCATGAAGAGTTGATCGACAAATATCATATTTGCCAGCTGCTTTTATTAAACTCAAATTATTTGCCCGACTATCTTCTAAACTTTGTAATAAACCTCTTTCCCCCATATGACATTTTTGACGTTTTACATTTTTTAATGTGTAAAAATTGTCAATTGTCCGGATACGAAATCTAATTTTTCAATACCCGGACAGCCAGTTTCTTAGCTAAAAACCGGCTTCTTAATTAAAAAACATTGTCCACATACAGACATTTTTAAAGAACAATGCAATTCTCTTTATTGAAGTTAAGCAAAATATACATAGGTATTGTTTAAAAGTAATAAAACATGAATTTAAAATTTTCATTAAAGTTTCAGTAGCCGGACACACTGTCCAGTATCAGGCTACCAAAGTTAGTCCAATTTTTTGCATACTCTTTCCAACATTTCTGCCGGTATCTCACGAATAAATGCTTCAATGTTGTCTTCCAATGCGTCAATTGAAGCGGGCTTGTCTGTATAGACATGAGCTATGTTAAAGCCCCACAAAAATAGTTTGAAGGCGTTAAATCGCACGATCTAGGCGGCCAATTGACCGGTCCCGAACGTGAAATAAAATGTTCACCGAACTCGCCTCTCAATAAGTCCACTGTAGCGCGTGCTGTGTGGCATGTGGCACCGTCTTGTTGAAACCACATGTCATGCAAGTCAAGCTCTTGCATTTTGGGCAAAAAAAAGTTGGATATCATCTCACGGTAGCGCTCACCATTCACAGTTACGTTACGATTCGCATCATCTTTGAAGAAGTACGGTCCAATGATGCCACCAGCCCATAAACCGCACCAAACTGTGACTTTTTCTGGATGCATTGGTAGCTCTTGCAATGCTTCTGGCTGATATTCACTCCAAAATCGACAATTAAGCAGAATAGAATTTTACGTACCCATTGAGCCAAAAATGAGCTTCGTCGCTGAACACATGTGATGTCGCGATGAACTTTCTGAACAGAGCACGCATTTTGATAATAAAATTCAATAATTTGCAAGCGTTGTTCGTTTGTAAGACGATTCATGGTTAAATTATAGACCAAACTGAAGATACTTGACAGTGAAACAAAACACGAAACGTGCGTCAGCTGTTTAAACCAGTGTTGCCAAAAAGATAATAGCTAAAAAATCACTCTTTATAATATAAATAAATAACATTTTGAAAATAGTTCCACTATTTTTTCATTTAGAAAAAACGCACTTAGCTGCACTCTTCGCGACTACCACGTACTAACTGATGCATGTTTCGCAAACCAATTGTCGCATCTGTTGGAAACATCGTGTGTATGAAGGAAAAATTGATGGTCGTTTCAATAAACGGCGACTAACACTACTAGTGCCTTTACCCTACATCATTTCAGTTTTTGTGATTTTTCATCAATAAAATAGTTTCCTTAAGACGGAACTGTAATTTTCCGTTCCAGTTGGACATAAATCTGTGTTTTTATGTTCTTTGCAGAAATTTGTGCGGACCTATTTTATGCATCACTGTTTGTTTTTCTTTTTTTTAAAGCGAACACCTCCACTATTCTACTTAGGGCCCTTGTAAAAGTCCCTTCGCTGAATGTCAGCTGCTGCATTTGTTGTTTTGACCTCATTTTTCTTGGTATAATGATTTCAATAAGGTGTATCCCCATTAGTCAGTACTGGGCGGTTCCAATGTTTCGCCGTTTTAGTGTTTTGTATCATATGTACTATGGAATGGCATAGACCTGTGCTATGATCAAAGATCGAAAACGATTTTGTTCTTATTTTTTTTTTAATTAAATTTTTAAAAATTTTAATAAACACATGGTTTTTCATCTAGAATATCGATACTAAGATCAGAATGGAGAAATATATCACAAATTATGATACGCCAAGATCAGAACTAACGGTAAATACAAAAAAACAAATACAAAGGATCTGCATGGCTTTTATTTTATTTACCCGTTCTTATTGCACAATTTCTTTTACTGATGTTGTTTTTTAATTAGCAAAGAAGCTCTGCTCCAAAATCTAACTGATTGTGTAGCAAACGAAACGATTCGTACATATCAAAAGTTATGTACATATATCGTGTCTAGACGTCCCATTGTATACACTCGGGGGATTACAAACAGAACCGCTGCCAAAACAATTGTACCTACAGACATTTGTGTCAAAATAAAATAAAGTCAAAGCTTTGTGCGGATATAATTTGAATGCCTTCGTTCTCACCAATTAGCAGAGTATCTATGTCTCATCGAAAGTATGTAGTGAAATAAAATCCTGACTTAGTGCACAACAAGTGGTCATATGTCGCACACACATACAGACGTACATAATGTATGTATGTGCATAATTACTCACAAGACTAAATGTAAGAACCAGTTTTATTGCAAGAACAATCTCTGTTGTTCGGTGAACTTAACAATGCATATACAATTTATACACATCTTCATCGCTATTTAGCAAACAATGGAGAGCCTTGTAAAGCCATCTCCTTTAATAGTACGTAAGAGCTTTTATGCTATACCGGCAGACTGGCAGATGTTTTAACCCGGCCAAGCGAAACTCTCCGCTAGGCTTAGAATTAACTTAAACCAACTAACTCATACACATGGATCAAGCTCCACTTGAAACTTACCTATTTATGTGTGTAATGTCGTCACGAAAACTATTATTTTATTTACTTATTTTATTTTTATTTTTCGTTTTTGGTTATATCCAAGAGAAGAGAGAATCTTTATGCTTTAAACAGTTTACTTCTAGTTTAATCGATTTATGAATAAATTATCATACGTCATCTACACTTGCATACATATGTATTTAAATAATTAGTGTTTGTGTTTGTTGATTATACACAGACAACATTTTTTTAACAAAAGGATACACGGCAGTGTTTCTTGTAATGCAAATAATTTATGTATTTAAAGAGACAGTTTTTATTAATAGCTTCACAATCAAGCCATATAACGCAGTATCCATCGTTGGTGTTTTGAGACAAATATTTACACTGTTACGTAAACCCGGTTTAAACCCTGGACTCTTACGTTCGCACAAATTAGTTATTTCCTTAATTAGACACAAGAAGTTTAAATTATTTTCTATACACAAAGGTCTGTAATGAGTTTTCTTTTCAATCGAATTATGTATACACATATGTAAATATCATTAGTATCCACACGGTAGCCGCAGCTGCAGATGCTAACCTAAGTCAATAGGTGACTTCCGGTACATTCGGTATTGCGAGGGAATAAAGGTCCAATACATACGCAGACCAAAACGCAGACGTTCCTCGCAAGACACACATTTGAGAAAAAATATAGATAATAAGGAAAACCAAAACCCGAAACGAAAAAGAAAAATGTTTGATGACGAAAAAATAAGCAGCAATAGAATTCTCACTTCGATTCGAATTTTTTATGTGGTATGCAAAAGTCACATTGACGAAAACTGAGATGACTCCTGAAGAGGAACCAGAGGACACACGAATCCACAAAACCAAGAAAATGCCGACCAAAAAACCGAACGAGGAATAGCACCGAAATATTTTGGGATCGTATTTTTTAAGCGCATCACCCACACACGATTCGCTCATTCATTTCGATTTTCTTCTCGGTATGTAATGAAAGTATGGCAGTAAGCAGATGGAAAAATTCCTTAAAAAAATTTTCTCTCGACTATTGTGCTATACCTCAGCTTCAGCTGGGAGTTTTCTTCTCACACTATGTTTTCTTAAACACGAATTTCACTTAGATATCGGTTGTGTGTATAGCGGTTCGGCTCTTCAACTCGTTTTTATTTTGAATTGTACTTGCACATAATTATTTTGTTTAAATTTAGCGTTTATTTTTCGGTTAATTACTATTTTCTTTTGAAAAAATAGGGAAAAAACTCAAAAGAAAAAATAGAGAACCGAGAGCATTCGAAGCTCTAGAGAAGCGAACAGAAGACCGCACAAACTCCGACTATTGTGCGTGTTATCCCTCAGAAGACATGATTCAATAGAAGCATCTCTCTGGGTGGCAGAACAACAGCGGTAACAGCATCATCACCGTGTCGTCTACGTCTCCAAGACCAAGTCATATCACTCGGAGCGCGAGGGAGAGCAAGCACATTGCTCCAAGCCTCCAACTGCTGAAAAGGATGAGCTTTCTTTTTTGTACTCTGGTTTCCTGGAGACATAGTGTTGCTCAGTTCTCTGGGAGAGATTGTTTAAATAAAAGCTCTATGCTCCTTTGCCTGGGCTATGAAATAGTGAAAGGATAATGTACGTTGACAACTGTGGTGTATGCGCAGTTTGGCATACAACAGTCGTACAGGTAGCTAAGTGTTGGTGATTGATGTTAACTCTAAGAATGGCTCCTTCTTGGTAAATGTTGTAAATGGATACAAAACACATATGGCTTAATTTTGCAAATCCTTGTTGTAGAAACCTGTCTAAATTGTCGTTGTAACAAGATCTATGAAATCCATCAAATGTTTCCTTTCAATTAGATGGAAACTATTGTGCATAGGATTGTGGAAAAGCTATCAAGTGTGTATTTTTGTGAAGTGACACTTTCCAACATCGAACCATTTTCATCCAAAATATTTTGTTAATTTGTATATATTTCTGATATTGGTTTGTGTGCGATGAATACTTCGGCAGTTTAAAGATGTCGTTACATATGCATTACAATTTTCAGTAAAAAGAAAAGTGGCAGCACTGAAACACATTTGACAGTCCGGTGTTTTGAAGGTGTTCATTCAAGAGCACGTCATTTTTGTGGAGAATCTTTGTTGTTTCTTCAGTTTACAATTTAATTGTGTATATATTTATGCAATAAGCAATATTTAACCATCCGTAAACATGGCGTCATCAAGTTAATTAATTTGTATGTGTAAGTACTGAAACTCAAAAGCTTGTAGTGATTTAATTCAAAATAGCACCGCACAACATCTGTCATATTGTTGTGCAGGTGGTGTTGTCAGAGTAAAATTTCATGTTTTTAAATCTTATCTCTTTTCCTCAGTGCTTCCGGTTTAATATCCTAAAGTGATTCAAAATATAACCGCAACGCTTATATCGCCCAAAAAACTTACGCCGATCACATGCAAAGTGCAACTTCAAGCAAAATGAATTTCAAGATAAATTTAAGCCTCAAAAATTTTAACCCTTCAACTGTTGAATTCTACAGTTACCTTTTGGCAGAGCATTCAAATGAGGATTCAAACATTGCCAATAATATTGGGATACCCGACTGTGATGAAATTCTTAATGTGATTCGAACAGAATTCGCGGAACTTCACAAACCAGGCACATTATGTGGAATTTTGAAAATTTTGGATTCAACTATTCGACAAACGTCTACCTCGGCGTTAGGGATATCAGACTTTTTGAAGGACTTAATTGGGGTTTGTGCGTCGAATGAAGATGACCAACATATCGCATACCAGATAATTCATCAAATATTAGTTTCACTTCCAAAAAACTATCCTGTAGAAACAGGTGCAGTGCAATGTGTTTTCGAAAAAAATTCTACAAAGGATACGAAGCTGCAAACGAAGGTGGCCCTCTGTAGGGCACTCCTAATTGAGAAATTTCAAAACCACCTTTTTCTTGATGTTGCTTGGGAAGAAATCTTGACCGAAAAAACGTACTACCTACTAGTGCACTACATTGACATTTTAACAACGCAGAAACATATTTTTACACTCCCAAAATGTTGGCAGATGATTGAGCACCTTTTCTCCTCCGACAACCGCGATGATCGACGACTCGGAATATTTCTTATAAGAAAATACTTACAATTCTGCGCACTGGAAAGTTCCAGTGAAGATGCGATTTCATGGTGCTCATATCTTACAATTTTTGAGAATCTGGAAGAGAAGCAGTCCCATTTGATACTACCTTCATTAGGGACACTATCAAGTCTTAAAATGGAAGATCCATGGATTGCTATACTACTGCGCCAGATATTAAAGCACAACAATACCCTCGTCTTGAGATGGACAATAGACTACCTCTTAGGTAAATTCAAAATAGTTATAAGTAAAAATATTCTAGCTGAATTCCTTGCTGCAACTAATAACACATGGTTATACAATGAGAGTTACATGGACAAATTCAAATGCATTTTTCTTAAATTCGACCACCAAAAGCTATTTCTGGATGAATTCGCTAAAGTCTCGTGGAAATCTGTTCCGATGCATGCATGGTTAATGCAAATGAAAACCATTAACTGGGCGTGTATGGACTCTAAAGTAATCATAAGCATATCTATGAGACTGCGGCAGTTACAAAATCGTCAAATACGAAAAGAGTGTCGCAATCTGTTCATGACAATATTTAAGTCTCACATTAGCACAATGTCACTCGACGATTATGTGACTTTTGTGGACGCAATTTACAGCAGTACGGATCAGTTAAGTGAGGATGTCTTGCAACAGTTGGTGGAAAAAATACAATACAGCTCACAACCCTATGTATCGTATAACTTGTTTTCTATTCTGAGAAATCAAAACTCACTTAAATCGTATGAACAGACTTTAATGGACGCGTTTGATGAACTACCTGCAGAAAAACATCAGTGGTTTGCAATACTTGTGTTTTTTGATTTCCAGACATCAGAGAAGAAACATGAATTTTGTTCAAGACATTACAGCCTATCGATTCCTGCAAACCAACAAGCGGACGGATTGTGCATTTTGTTGGAAGAAACAATGAATGATTTCGTATCAAGGCTCAGCTGGGATGACCTCTCAAGGGCTGTGGTCCGAAAGGCGACTGTCGATTGGTTCTCAGGACAGCCCGATTGTGTGAATAAATCCAATTTTGAGAAACTCTTAGATAGTGGGGGAGTAAAAACCTTTGAGTATATTGTTAATCCATTCGAGATGAAGTTCCAATTGACTTCAGCTATGTTGAATCGTTTTCTTTCGGAATTTAGAATCCTTGTCAAGAAGAACATCGACATTGAACGCATGTAAGGATGACAATTCATTAAGAAAGTCGAATCTTGCATATCCTTTCCTTCCAGAGTGCCCCATCTTATAAACACTGCCAATAAATATGATCCAGATTATCTAAGTAAATATGCAAACGAAATTCTTGACATCGACGAAACGAACAATGTTCTCGCATTTAACGTTTTTAAATCTATCGGTGGTCTATGCTCCTTTAGCAGTGAAGAAGGAAAGGACTTGCTTATGCGGGGAATTTTGTTTGGAGAACCACTAAGCGGTGATTTGCGGTAAGTTTTCCATTGGAAATGATGAACTTAACTTATATAAGCTTCCTTCCAGTCTTGAAAGCGAATATGCTGCAATGCAGAAACTATCACCAGTAAATAAGGGTGAATCAACACATGAAGTCAGACAATTATGCCTTCAATACTTGGAAAAAATTGACACTGTTGCGATAGAGTACTTCAAAGACGATCTAATCGATAGAAGTCAAAAATTAACTCTGAAAAAGCCACGATATTTTGAAAACTCAAAGCACCATCGGTTAAAGTTGAGAATTGCCCAAGCATTGTCCAAGCTTAATCAAATTCAGCCTACTTGGAAAGATTACTACTTAACAGCTATTCTGGAGGAGAATAATCAATCCAACGTGACATATATTTATGAATTTATTGTAGCTGTGACTATACGTGAATCTGATCTAGCCCAACAACTGTCGGCCTTGGATAATGTGTCAGTTAGCAACCAGGTCTCGCTGTTTGCCATAACTTATTTATTTACTATGCACGCGAACAGCAAGGAAACATTCATCGAAAAATTAATCGCTATTCTTATACCATGGACAATGGGCGCAAACTTTAACACACGCCTCTCAGCACAGATTACAATTTATCGGCTGCTGCAGAATAACAAACTGAGCTGCTTTGATTATTTAAAGGACGCCATCCTAAAAAGCTTAAAGGAGAGTCCCAGCGCTTTGGAAAAGCTGGACATAGATATCCACTACAACTTTCCCAATGAATTGGACATTTCGAATTCCGACGCCATACTTTATGTGACAAACGTTCCTGAAGACGAGCACCGAGCATCGGATTTAGAATATCTTGAAGTACTTGGCACGTTGAAATCTGCTCGTCTGTTTAACCTGACCAAACGGGAATCTAGTAAGCAAAAAGATAGTGATATTTTGAAAACACCTATCACTGAGGATGTACAAAGGAAAATGAATCCGGAAGTATTTTCCCTAGACAACGAGTCCCACAAGCCTGCATCAGTGAGTTCATAATGGTACAAACACATTTAACATAAATGTAAACTATTCCATTCTGTACTTAAGGTAAACAGCGAGATGATTGTAGTAGCTAGCTTAATAGACAAGTTACCAAATCTTGGTGGCATAGCTCGTACGTGCGAGGTATTGGGAATTGAGAACTTAGTGTTGGATTCAACCAAACATATACAAAGTAGGGATTTTCAAAATTTGAGGTAAGCTAAAATCCTGAAGGAAGCCTTCGAGACTAATTGAAACATATGCTAGCATGACGGCTGAAAAATGGATTCAAATTTCGGAAGTGAAGCCAAGTGGTTTACACAAGTTTCTAATTCAGAAAAAATTTGAAGGCTTCAGCGTTGTTGGTGCTGAACAGACAGCGAAGAGTATAAATTTTACGGAATTTGTTTTTCCAAAGAAATGCATTCTTTTACTGGGGTAAGTTGAAAATGTGCCATTTGACAAATCATTGCAATAATTGCCTCCAATACTTTGAAATAGACACGAAAAGGAAGGGATCCCAGTAGACCTAATAGCACTTTTAGACTTTGCTGTCGAGATACCTCAATTCGGAATGGTGCGGTCGCTGAATGTCCATGTAACTGGAGCGATTTTTATGTATGAATATTGTAAACAACATTTAGTAGGACATAAAGCTTGAATAGATAAGGAATAAAAGCACTAGAAGAATTCTGTAGTTAGTTGTATGGAAAACACTAAAGTGGTGGTTGTGCAGAAAAGTTGGCACCGAACTCGCGCACAAAAGCGGGGTACCTTCAAATAGTTAAAAACATAGATATGATATCGAGAGAGAGAGAGAGAGAGAGGCGGGTTCCGAAAGGAAGGACCACGGTCAGGTTGCCATTCAAAAAAGTTGATAATCTACGGTTCCCGGATCGGGAGCAAAGGAAAGAACAAGTGACAATATCAGAGGGGGAGATCGTCCTAAACACCGAAGGTTTATAGACGAGCGCGGGTACATGGGCATGGACCTCTTCAAAAAACCCTTCCGCTAAGAGACGACAGCACTGTTTTTCAACACGAAGAGACTGCTATATTTGAGCCGGCACTCGCGGTGAAAGACCATACCATTAGACATTTTGGCATCGAAGCTGGTTAAGCTATGTAGACATATCAACGAGTTATCCGTGGTGAATTCGGTAACTGCTGGGTATCGGGACTAACTGGATCCCGAGGAAATGAGAAGGCGGACAGCCCCTAGAAGCTGGAATAATCTCCGTATGCATACACGCCTCTCAGCTCCGTGAAGAAAAATTGGAGCTACAGTAGGGGCCCTATGAACGTTGCAAAGCAAGTAGAGATCAACATCATCTGGACAACGACATTTGCAGAAACTACAGGGATGAGGAGGAAACAGAATATATCCAACATCTACTTTCCGAATGCTTAGCCTTAACAAGGAAAAGAAGACAGTTTATATGAGAGAACTTTTTGATTCGTCCTAAGATTGATATGAATCTGGCGGTTTTTAGGACGACAGTAGGTCTGGCGGCAGTTTAACACTCCCTAACATGGTCACAAAGGACACGACACGTTGGTTTACGTGAGCTACGGTCACAATTCCGTCAGAACACTCAGTCACCTACACAACTACCTGCATGCAAATCGTACTAACAGAACTGAGTTTACAAAATGAATCTTCCGATTTACTATTCTTAAAAGTAGATAAGAAAGCGAATAGCAGTACTGCGGCATCTCTCTGAATATTTAAACACTAGTCTGCGTGCACATATATTTAAATGTGGATGCAGGCAACTGGTCAAAAGCAGCAGAATCTAGGCAGACGACTGATTTCTTGAAAGCCCAGCTATTTTTCAATTATAAATTGCTGTGAATTTAACAAAGATAATGTAACATCGGCCTTAATTGGGAAAAACTTAACGATTCTTTACTTGTAATGACATTTCTGTTGACGTTTATGCAATCACAGCGCCTTCGAAACTGTAATCAACTGAACGAAACATCATAGCAAGGCAGAAATTCGCTTCAAGAGAAAATCTTTACCGTGCGAGTAGAGTGAACGTGAACGTGAAATACATTCTGGGCAACCATCTTTGAAAAAGACTAGAGAAGTGTAAAGTTGGAATTTTCATCAAATTAGAAAAAATGTCGCTCCTGTCCGCACGTTTGGCCTCATCTGTGGCCCGCAACCTGCCCAAGGCTGCTTCACAGGTATATTCTTCAATAAATTTATAATTTTCATTAATTCGGCACAGAAAAAATGTGAAAAGTGTGAAAAACGTCTGACATTTTTTTCTCCCCATTCTGTTACATATCACCTTTGATAACCATGCCGGAAAATTAAATTTACTTCGTATGTACATTAAGTGATATAGTTTATGGAAAAATAGTGCATTAACATTCAACTAAGTCATGTCTACAATTATCTACTGAAAATGTTGGACAAAGTTACGCAACGTAGCAAAAGGCTTCCTCGCCGCATATATTCTAACCGTAATTATGTAACATGTGATGTTGAAAATTCAAAGTTTCCAATAATCTAAAGTTGTTGGCTACAAAAATGTATGAAATAAAATGCATTGTAACTAATTATTAATGATTTTAGCGGCCCCTTGGGTGTGAAAAAGTGTGTTACATAATATGCGGTGGGGTTTCGGCTGTCATCGATTTGAGGTTATAAACTCTGCAAACGGGTAATAATCAATCGTTCCTCCCAAACTGCATTCATTTACAAATATCAACTGCATTTTTTCAGTAATTATATGTGTAAGCAATCAAACTTTGTATCAAATTTATTTGGACAATCATTAAATAATTTTTGCTTACATAAGTTGGAGGTTATCCAAGACTGTCTGCAAAAGTTTTCTTGCAGATAAGAATTATATATCGGTCCGTAAATATGTAATTTTAGTGGCAACAATATACATAATATGCTATCTTCATACATACAGCGAAGATACATCTTTTTACCTTTTTAATGCAGAACAGATTCAGACAAGTTTTACCAAAACATGCATGTGCTGTGCCCAAAATCCGGTCTCTTCCGTTTATCTTTTTCAGTAGCATACATATGTCCAAAGACTATATACAGAGCAGTCATGTGGATCAAGATTGTCCAATATTGATTTTAGTTTATGTAATAAGCAATATCCTAAAAAAAAAAAAAATGTCTGCATTTCAATTGTGTCCGTCTCAGACTATCCTATTCATCTACTTAAACAAAAGTAAATTCTGACCATTTTTATTGTTTTTTCATTCCAGATCGCCTGCAAAGCAGCCTACCCAGCTGCTTCTCTAGCCGCCCGTAAGTTCCATGTCTCTTCAAAGGCACGCAGCGCCGAGATCTCTTCCATTTTGGAAGAAAGGATCATGGGTGTTGCCCCCAAGGCTGATTTGGAAGAAACTGGACGTGTATTGAGCATTGGTGATGGTATTGCTCGCGTCTACGGTCTGAACAACATCCAAGCCGATGAGATGGTGGAATTCTCTTCCGGTCTTAAGGTGAATATTTTGAATAAATCTAATTTTCATTTTATTCCAGATTTATCCTTCCCAAATGAATGTAAATACTTAACAATATTTTTCTTTGTTTTGTATTCTAGGGTATGGCCTTGAATTTGGAACCCGATAACGTCGGTGTTGTCGTCTTCGGTAACGACAAACTGATCAAGCAGGGTGATATCGTCAAGCGTACCGGTGCTATTGTCGACGTGCCAGTAGGTGATGAGCTCTTGGGCCGTGTCGTTGATGCTTTGGGTAACCCAATTGATGGCAAAGGACCAATCAACACAAAGGACCGTTTCCGTGTTGGTATCAAGGCCCCTGGTATCATTCCACGTGTGTCTGTGCGCGAACCTATGCAGACTGGTATCAAAGCCGTAGATTCATTGGTGCCCATTGGTCGTGGACAGCGTGAGTTGATCATTGGTGACAGGCAGACAGGGTACGTTGAATTTTTTCGAATAAATTCAATAGCATTGAAATGATTTGAACTAATTCGTGTTTCACAGAAAAACTGCCCTAGCTATTGATACCATCATCAACCAGAAGCGTTTCAACGACGGTGATGATGAAACCAAGAAACTGTATTGCATCTATGTTGCTATTGGCCAGAAGCGATCCACTGTCGCTCAGATTGTGAAGCGTTTGTCCGATACCGGAGCCATGCAGTACTCCGTCATTGTATCAGCCACTGCCTCTGATGCTGCCCCCCTGCAATACTTGGCCCCATACTCTGGCTGTGCCATGGGTGAATACTTCCGTGACAAGGGCAAGCACGCCTTGATCATCTATGACGATTTGTCCAAGCAGGCTGTTGCCTACCGTCAAATGTCTCTGTTGTTGCGTCGTCCACCAGGTCGTGAAGCCTACCCTGGTGATGTGTTCTACTTGCATTCTCGTCTATTGGAACGTGCTGCTAAGATGTCCCCAGCTATGGGTGGCGGTTCATTGACTGCCCTCCCCGTTATTGAGACCCAAGCCGGTGATGTGTCCGCCTACATTCCAACCAATGTCATCTCCATCACAGACGGTCAAATCTTCTTGGAAACCGAATTGTTCTACAAGGGTATCCGACCAGCCATTAACGTCGGTTTGTCTGTGTCCCGTGTCGGTTCAGCTGCCCAGACCAAGGCCATGAAGCAGGTCGCTGGTTCCATGAAATTGGAGTTGGCCCAATACCGTGAGGTCGCTGCTTTCGCCCAGTTCGGTTCCGATTTGGATGCTGCCACTCAACAATTGTTGAACCGTGGTGTTCGTCTTACTGAATTGTTGAAGCAAGGTCAATATGTGCCAATGTCCATTGAAGATCAAGTACGTTATTCTAAGAAATCTGCACTTTTGTTGTACACTTTACTAACCTGTTCTAACTCTCTTAGGTTGCTGTCATCTACTGCGGTGTCCGTGGACACTTGGACAAGATGGATCCCACTAAGATCACCAAGTTCGAGAAGGAATTCTTGCAACACGTCAAGTCAAACGAGCAAGGTTTGTTGGCTCAGATCGCCAAGGAAGGTCAAATCTCCGAATCCTCTGACGCCAAACTGAAGGAAATCGTCACAAAGTTCTTGTCGACATTCAGCGGTTAAAGTGTAAATGATCATTATTCATAGCGCATAAACAAAAAAACAATAAATACAAGCCCGTAAAGAATTCTTGCAGTCTCACCAACACCATCTTGTGACAAATAATTCACTTAATAACATAAGAGTACGATATAAAAGTTAAAACAAATAAAATTGAAAAACAAAGAAAAAACCGTAAACGAGATGTGCGAAATCATTTAAGTTAAACATTTTTTTGACACTAATTTCTTTTTATCTTTATTATTTTGTTTTCCTTTGTGGAAAATAGAAACAGAAATATTCTTGCATTAGAAGGCATGCTTTTAACTGGTGAAAATAAGATCGAGCGAGTCACTTCGAAAGCATCAATTCCTTGTGAGAAATAATTTCAAGATCTGGTTAATATGTTCGAAAATCTAACGAGTAAAATATAAGTGAATAAAATAATTCTAAAAACATTTTCTGTTTTGCACTTTGATTGAATTGAGAGGGAACCCAAAATAAGTACGTACATAGTTCCTGCTGGGAACTTCGTTGCGATTCTGTTCAACTTGAGATTAGCTGGATTGTGGCGACTGCTACAAGATTATGACAAATGCTAGAAGACGGGGTATTCTTATGAAATCTAAACATCGGTTAAATGTCTACTTCACGAATAGAAGCCATTCAATGTTTCATTCCACTCGTCTCTGAAAAGATGGCTCCAGTCATTAACTTTAAGTTGGTGACCAACATCAACGATGATCAAGACTTCTGAGAGCATAGGTCATACATTATGTTGATAGAAAAAAACAACTCCAATCAAAACATCGAAACCTGTACACGGATGAGAACGCTGACAAATCGCTGAAGAAGATACCCAAAGGTCTATCAACCATTCACATTTTTAACTGTGGTCTATCAGCGGCTAATTCGTATTTCGGAATTGCCTAGAATAAAGTAAAAAAAAAGATGAAAACCAAATACATAAGCACTGAAGAGCAAGAGAGTGGACCAAACTATTGTACAAAAAAAGAAATTTCTTTGTTTTCGTAGTTTTTTCTACCTGTCACAACATCCTCTCGGTGACGTCATAATCCATTTAGAAAGTGTCAAATGCATCTTGTACCCCTGATACCATTCCTTCACCCAATCGGAGCACTTAACAATGATTGATGTCAACAAAGCAACATTCAAAAGAATTTAATCCTTGACGAGCCCCGATCCAACTAAATCGGTTCGAACCAGGCTGTATACTTCCTGAAGATTACTAAAAATATTCACAGGGAACACTACTACATTCGTATACACAAGTGTGATTTGTTGAATTTGTTGCAGCTCAACGAGCTTTCATTACAACTTGTTGAATGTGTTTGCCGTTTGATATCGAAAGTCCGGCGTTGGAAAAAGGAACTAAACGTACGTGCGTGCGTGCGTATAATTTTGTAAACAGGAATGTGATGAATGAAAATTCACCACCATCGATGAGCAATAAGCTTCGCAGTCCTCATGTTCACATAGTGGGGAAGAATATATGAACAATGTATATTTGGAGTATCCTTGTCGCGTTGTCGTTAATTTTCATAGTATGAAACGAATGCGAATGTGGGGTGAGATGTTTAGTATCGCTATTATTGAATGGAGATGTTAATTTGTGCAGCATTACTTTATTTGGGCGCCTTTGTTTGTGATACAATAACAGCCGTTATTGGACATACAAACATTCCAATCGTGTAACGGATAAGTGATCCTGGATTTATTAGATATGCATATGTTTCGAAATAAAATTTATTGGCAATAAGTTTATAAATGTATGAAAGACCGGTGTTCATCAAATGAATATAATATACCTAGGGGGTACATATTGCAGTTATCGTAGTAAGAGTCATTGCAAGCATATTCTTATAATTTCGAATCAAAAAACGTATTTCTAAAGTACTCCATTTTTCTTCCAAGAGGATTCTGGCAATGGACCATTCATTAGTTTTGGTCAATTTTCAAAAATAAAATAATAATAAGAAAGCAGAGGTCTGGACATAATAAACACTTCCCCGATAATAAACTCAAAAATATCAAATTTAGCGAAAACTTATCATCACAAAAGAAGACCGTCTTCATCATCAACACAAAAAGAGCATACCACTGAAACTCTTGCACAGAATAGAGCGAGAATTACCACTATGGGCTATGGAAATGAAATGTTTAATTGACTGAGAATACAGAATGAGCTCAGACGTTTTGATCCGAACCGATGTTTAGTCGCTGTCTTCCTCTACCACTTTACGCAGCAATGAACCAAAATGAGTCTACAGTGATAGAAGTATTTATTTCCAAGTTGAAGAACTTTTATAAGGGACATCCTAATCTCGAGAAAGCTCATTCATTGTCGGTCGGCCGTTGAGAAAGGATCTCTCCTCTGCAGAGTGAATTTGAATTCTTTTCCTTAAATATATCGTTATTCCTCCTGGCTGATGTTAATATACTTTCCGAGGCGAGGATATACGAGCAAGTGTATTTTGATTTAAATTCAATTTAAACGTGTTCTCACCTTAAAGTGCTCCTAGCAACAGGGGGAAGAAAAGGGCAAGTGGTTTGGATGAGTGAGTGTGAATACAAAAGGATATTGAAAAGAAAATCGCAATTGGTGGTGTGTTGAACATTGAACATATTGCACTGTTGAAGAACTTTATTACTTAAAATGGACTCGTGCTGGTACTAAGACAGGTGATTGTCGACAATATAAGAGCAAATTTAAGGTGATTGCGAGAGTGAAAAACGCGCTAAAAATAATTTTATGTTAGGTAGCTCGTGTAGCTCGAGCTTAAAAATTTAGCTGAACTCTATTGCTGACTAAATGTTGTATTTTGATGGTATGGTCGTTTATATTATTTTTTTTTTTTTGCTTAGATTAGATTTTTTTTAGATATTTACAAATTGATTTCCAATACGTCTCAACGTAATGCATTCGATGCTATTGACTTTAACGCCAATAAAACACTTGTTGGAATCTTTTGAAGATTTGTGCTTTAAATGGTATTGTAATTTAAGTAACACATCCTTCGGTAGATAATGGTTCTGGTTGGAAGCAGTTCCATTACATGTCACTGAACAAAATAAAAGGGGTTCTGCCGAGGAGCTCACATAAAAAATAACACCTCGTCACTCTTCTCCAATATTTCTGTGACAAGGTAAATTCAATTACGACTCGAGACAGTTTCCATCGTTGTGGACAAAGTCGTTTGTCCCAATGGGAAATAACATATCACTTCTTCTCCTTTGAGCGACAGAGACAAATAATTATTTTTGAGTTAGGGAAACATTTACATGACGAAAGTAAGGTCAATATACATTAATTTCCATGTTGAATGGGCGTTTTCTTTTTTTTGTTGGAATTTACAGGATATTAAGGATATGTTTCCCAAGACAGTGTCACGATGATTTCGCCCAAGCATCAATTTTGTTAGACCAGAGCACCTCATTATAAAGCACTATCCTTTATCTTTACTACTATATAACACTGCTCCAGCGCGCATTCTGCAATGCGATTAAACCTATTTCTGACAACGGGTTTTTGCCTTTTGGTTGCAATAAGGACATTTGGGATTGTGTATGAATCCAAAAAGATTTATTTCGATGATGGCTTCTGGGAGGAATTGCCTAAGGATGTTAATGGAAGTGGATCATTGGCTATTGGTGGACCTAGCAGCATTGAACAGCAATTGCTAGGAGAACAGCAGAGAACGTGGCGCCCGACAAAGAGAGAGGCTGCAGCTGATTATGAGGATGCAGGCATGACAGTGCTCAATGTTGGTGTACTGATGGCTTCACATTTAGGTGAATTAAACTATAATTAAACTAAACATTCGGCAGATATCAAGGGTGTCGTAATATTTTGTCTCTTATTGCGGGATCAACAGATTCACCTTTTGATTTGGAACGATGTGGACCAGCTGTTGACTTGGCCCTGGATGTCATAAACAGAGAGTTCTTGAAACCACACAATATTACACTAAGAAAAGTTCAAGCGAGGTGGGTAAACGAACGGGATATTCAAATAGTCCCTTGGTTATTTGCACACAAATGAAATTGTACTGAGACGGTCGATATCACTGTCGTCAAGTGTTAAGCAGTGTTCAATTGCCCGAGTGGAATGATGAAATTATGCGTGATATTTAAATGACGAAAGAGAGAATTCTTTGTTTTAAAAGGGATTCTCATTTAATCTTGCGATTGTAGTAAAGTTTATGCCCTATCTTCCACCATTTAGCCCTGACCTATTTAATTATTTTTTTTTTATAATGACTATGTGAAGTTATCCATCTTGTTCGGGCGCAAGGGCTCCCGGCTTGGCTGCCGATATGCACTTTAAGGATGACGTTATAGCATTTATTGGACCAGCATGTGCCTTTGCCTTGGAACCAGTTGCAAGATTGGCCGCCTACTGGAACACTCCCATTATCACTGGAATGGGTGATCAGGTAAGCACCATTTCTATTACCAGTTTACATTTGACAACCTTACAAGTGCCAGTGTTTAATTCCGACGGTTGTGGCAATTTAATCAGACAATTATTTCCAGTGAAATCACTTTCACACAATTCCTCTGTCGTGATAAAAAAGAAAAAATTGCGGTTTCGCCTGCCACACTTTTCAATTAAAATGTACTTAAGTCTTGTAGGTTTTCTTCCCAAACGATACAAATTACCTTTCGGAGCTTATGCATTCGTTTCCAAAAAATACGGATTTTTTCTAACCTGCACTAGGCAACCCGGGGTGAAAGTCAAATCCATACACCGCGTTAAGCGAACGCTTTATACATACCTAGTGGATGTGATTATTCTTTTGTATTCGCTATTGCTATAGGTTGAGAAGACGCGTAGAGTCGCCTTCAAATGGGAAAGAGGTATCTGCTAAGGTGCACTTGAAATTTGATACCTGTTTGCGCTATCATGCTGCATAATTTGTTTGCTTTTATTTTCTGCTGAGATCTCGCTTACAGTGCAAGGAAAAAATACACAAACAGTTCTGGATTGAATTTGTTTTAGAATGTAGGACTTTCGTGAATATATGTACATACAGCTTTAGTTTATCTGCGGTTGCCGTGGTGTAGAAATTTAGAGCCTTTGGAAAGTACGTACTTTTGAAAGTACTCGCTATATCTAAATTGTATTTTATATCATACTTGTACAAAAGCTTGTGGTAAGACAGGAAGAATTCTATGCTGTCATAATGTATATTTTCTTCCTACGACAAATTTTACTATTAACATTCATTCAAATGACAAAAAAAGTGATATTGCCTATAAAGAATAGCTCCAGACATATTCGAACAGAATCTACAAAAAGCGTGAGTAACGCACTAACCCATTCCGCATACGGATCGGATAACTTTCAGGGTTTTTTTTTTCATTTTTTCACACTCGGTACATGTGTAACTCACTTTCACACAAAGCGCTTTATTATGCAACGATATTTTGATAAAATACAACCCATCTTTGACCACAAAAAAACATTCTCCATTTTAAGAAAACCAGTAACACGCATCACGGGAATAATCATTGCCTCTGTAGTCCTCCTTAATCCGGCATCTATTAAAGAACCAAGGAATGTCTGAAAAGAAACCCGATAGAACCTATTTGAAAATCAGAAAATTACTAATCGATATAATTACCATACATCTTCCGATGTTGCCTGCACTTCTTTATTAAAATGAATGCAAGCACCATGCTGCACGTGGAATCAACATCTGAATTTTAAGTCATCCAGACAGGGTGTCAAAATAAATGATGTATGCGTTAGTTATTGACTCATACTGTTAACGCACTTGGACATATCAGTCTACCCCAGGTTGGCATTATTGAACAAATTAAGAATATGAAAGCGATTGGTTATTTCGCCCTGAGTGATGGGTTCGTACATGTTATGGATGGATGACGGAGTCAGTTTCCCTCGTTCCTCGTTGGTGAAGAAGTAAGTGCAAATTTGAAAGAACTCGATTCCTTTTCGCTTTTTGCCTTTATGATAGCTAAACGAATCATGTGACTTCTTGAGTCGTAAAATTCATTCAAATTAACCCAATTAAATAGATTGCAACCAATGTTGAGCAAAAGAGGATTTTTAATTTAAGTAATTGAGTTTCAATTAGAGTTCCCCCTTTGGTCGAGTCGAAGTGTCTTAACACCGATGGGTGAATACGCTATAAAAGTTTACAGTTTTTAAGATTCCCTTACACAAATATTGATAGAGGGTTGTGTTTTTTATAGACTTTCATTTGTTTAATGAAATGGATTATGCCGATGTTCTAGCATACATAATTCCATAAGCCACACTGGAGATTCGATTTTTTTGTTGCCGTTTTATTGAAAATGTATGCCTGTAATTAAATAAAATATGCATTTGAAATCAAGAATGCGACAAATCACCTTTTTAAATTCACTCGGTCTTTTTATGAAGTTCATATTTGAAGTACCATTCGAATTGAAGGTGAAAATATGGTTTTTATTTCATTGTTCATTCCCAGCCATAGCGGAAAATCAGTTTTCTTTCATTATCTACTTCTTCTTTATTTGTCGCTACAGTCCGGGTGGACCTCGGCACCCAACTAACACGATGTCTGGCTAGCTGCCTCCAGTGTCGCACGCCAGCTTGGTTGAGGTCATTCTCCACCTCCGTTGCGTTGTCCCACATATTCGTTGTCGAAGACTCTTTGGGCCGGAGCTAAGATGTCCGCGTATCTGTAAATGCAGTCTCATGTCGCTGTAAAGCCCGTACAATTCGTGATTGAATCCTCTCCTCCAAATACTGTCAACACAGACTGGACCAAACATCGCACCCATAACTTTTATCACTAGGAGACCAAGGACTTCTTCATCCGTTTTTGAGTATGTCCATGGCTCCTGTCTTAGTAGAGAGATGCCTTTATTCTCAATCGTCCCTTGAGCCCATAAATACAAAAGTTGGCAAGATTTACTCAGCGTTTGATCTCGGTACTGATGTTGATGATGCCTATAAAAACGTAAAACACAAAAACATTGAGACTCTTAAATTTAGCTTTGAAACCTACATTTCACTTAAAATTGGTACATACACGCTGAATGACGGCTTGCCAGCAACCAGAATTGTTATCAAAAGAATAGCAATGATCCCCGCTGAGTATACACAAAATGGTCAGTAAATCGAAAGCATCTCAGTTTATTTTTTATGCAGCCAACACATTGTAAGTTAAGTCCTCAAACTTCCTTCGGTCCCCCTTCCATATCATTCTAAAATAAATGTGAAGGAACATCAGGAGGTATAGTTGTCACTGTTTTTTTTTTTTTTTTTTTTTTTTTTTTGATTCTTAATCGATTCCAGTCGATCGATCCAAATTCATTAAATTTTTAGAGATCGTTTAGATCTCTGGGCAAACTTGATTGTGTCAAGCTTGTGGCTTAAAAACTTTTACTCAATTAAATCGATACGACTTAAATATGTCTCGCTTTAATTTTCAGCCTCCATCCGAAGGAGAACTAACTGTGACCTCTGGAATATTGGGAAAGATTCATAAATGGAAGAACGAGAGTACGGTGAGTATCTTCCGGCAAAGTCCCAGACACTGCATGCTTAATGTATACATTGGATTCTTTCCCACACCAAGCCATAACCAAATATCAATGTATCTAATTCCTTTGGCTATGTCCCGTCTCGTGGTGATTCATTGTTTGCTTAGGACTCCGTTGGAGCGGAGACACATTACAGCAGCTATGTACTCCTAGCATGGGATGTTTAAAACGTGCCAAAATAAGTTATTTTAATATTTACCCAAAGGCTATTGCGATCATAAAATATTCACATTATCCATCAGAGATGCTTGGATAATGTGTGCTTCTACCAGACATCACAGGTCAATTACATAGGACACCTTTCGACCGACATCCACTTAAAGTATGCTATTGATTAATGAACTGGTCGACATGTCCTGATTGAAAACTTAAAATGAGCCCGATGCCCTGCAATTGATTGTAAGTTATTGTTACGGTGCGTGTCCCCAAGACTGATTGGGTTACAATGTGGTCTGATAGATGGGATTACGGCAACGAATACCGCCTCTTCTGCTTGCTGAAGAATTTGTTTTCCATTAATCTGCTCCCACACTTAATTGCATTGTATCCAAGGACGACTTCAACACTGTGCCAGTAGTTCTGTCTGCTGTGACTGAAAGGTGATTAGTAATAATCGCTTTGGTTGAGCTCATCCTGTTCAGTTGCCACTGTATTGAAAGCCTCCGGGAATTTTTAATGAGTTTAAGTTCACCAGAATAATTAAAGCTAATGAATCCGGTGATTGTGTCCGTCTCTAATGCAAAAGAGAAAAAGAAAAACATACACATACACGCATGCACAAACAATGATGGGATGATACTGGCCGTTTGGGTCTATCTGCGCAAAGATTTACACCCACATTAGAGCACCAGGTCAATAGGCAATAATGTGAAGTGACAGAGGGTAAAGTGAAGAATTGATATTTCGCATTGTTTTGTCGCTTGCGGCCAACACCCAAAGGGTTGTCGCCCATCTTTGAAACAGAGTAGTCGCCGTGAATTAGGGCTGATGGAAGCAAGTATATTAATGATTTGATGTCCTCTATGCTGATTGTAAGTGTCTTTAGTTGCAGACAGTTGAAATGTTTTTCTGAACTCTTAATGTCCCATTCTCCATCGTCATTTAAGACCTATGTTCTGTGCTCATACAAACTCGACCCGCGCTGACTTGACTCCGGGTATTAGTTACCCACTTTTTAGGCGCAAACTAAGAGTGGTTCATTAAGTCGTTTTTTTTTAATTTTAAAGAAAACACATAGATTTGGAAAAGAAAATCACAATGGTTTGAGTGGTGGAAACGAGAACAGACCCTGACATTTACTTTTTGGATATAATTTTTGGTCTACAAGGTTTATTCGGATAGTCGAATTTTCAAGCGTTCTGACCGGCATTTGACCAATTACGCGATTAATGTCGGCTTTCAAATCTTGGATAAGATTGCATGTTGTCTATTCGGTCGCGGTCATCCAATAGCGGACACTGAGACTCAAATTTGCGGATGGTAATAACCGAAGGCAATTACGGACATCTAAGGTCGATGATGCACACCTAATGCTACTCTAAGTGCACGAAAAAACATTTTCACAGAACGCTGGTTCTCGTAATACAGCTGAATAATTTGGTGATTACTTGTTAAGATGTGGTCGGAGTCCTGTGGCGTAGTTGGTTGGTGCGTCGACTCCAAAGCAGATGGTGCCAAGTTCGATCCCCGAATTTAACAACTAGCAGAATTCTCGGGTGCACCTCTTGCGAGACACTGCTCGAAGAGTACTCCTGTCTAGAAGATGATTCTCAAAGTTCGGAACGGACACAGCATTATGTCTCATCCACTCGTGAAGTGGTTGTTGGAAGCTAGCCCCAGGTCCATCTCTGGCCTGTGAGTCCCTCCATGATGATTTGTCAAACAATACTGAATAGGGATAGTAAGCAAAGGTTAACAAAACAAAACATGGAAAACGTACAAGTCTTAACTTAATGAACTATCGTTTATAAATAAGAAAACTGTTCACCCATCATTCTGTACTTCTAAAACACACTCGTCATCGTCATCTACGTTCAACCGACTTCTCTCGATCTTTTACTTGCTTACACTTGCTTGTACTGTTTTCCCCTTTAATACTCTTTAAGACTTCGGGCGCAACAATTATGCTTACATCGAGTTAGAATTAGGTTGTGTTCCCTAATTGAATTACATAAATAAAAATGCTAAGTACCTCATGTGTTATCTTCATTTCCATTCAATATCGCATCCTCTAATTG
The DNA here is from genome assembly GCA_905231855.2 of Eristalis tenax. NCBI lineage: Eukaryota > Metazoa > Arthropoda > Insecta > Diptera > Syrphidae > Eristalis > Eristalis tenax. The sequence goes on from HG993127.1 coordinate 1,546,987, forward strand.
ATGTTTTGCATGATTCGAGTCTCTTGTTATATTTTCATCTCCGTGTTTTCTTAACTAGACAATCTAATTAACGTCGCCGGAAAGATTGAATGCACGGATTTATTTCGTTTTGCCGTTTATCCAATTGAGCGTGATGGAAAGTATTCTTGGATTTGCCATACAACGTTTGAAGAGAACTGTTTGAAGACTTAACCATCAAGCATAACTTACGACTTATAGTGACACTCAAGCAGTCTCCAATATCCGGTAATATTCAGGACTATTCAAAGCCGTGTAGCACTTGTTACATGCCTTATCCGACTTTCATCAAACGCAATAAATAATAACTGCCATGAATTTACGAGCTCGTTGCACGCAGTTTAAAGTTATCATGACAACACTTAAGTAAACTGTTTTGTATGCGGATGCACAAACCTGCATAAAGTGATTTTATGGTTGCCGTTCTGTTTGCATACATATTGACAGCAAACGAGCCGTGTCATCATACCACGAATCACAGGACATTAATGGCTGGCTCCTTGTGTTGGCAATAAACCTAATTACTCATTGTGCAATGTCGATTGCGTGTTCCTTCTCAGCGAGACACTTCTGCTGCTGCATTACTCGCGAGTCCCTAATAGCCTCATTCAAATTGATGCATTACAAAATTGATTCCACTGATGTAATTAATTGATGTCGTGTCTGGGATGAAAGGTTACCTTTTTAATTTAAAGTTAAAGACTCCATCATTAAGGTAGGCGGTCAACCACATCTAAACGCGCTTTTCTATAGAAAGACAACAAGGTGCCTTTCGCAAAAAGAACCGTCCCTTAACCTAATTAACGAGCAAATACATTTTTGTTTGCTCTTTTTTGTATTTTATTTCATTCGTTTTGCAGGGGATGTTCAAGGACAAATCAAAATACCCAACACTCACGCGGATGTCTTATTGCCAGTGTAGACTGAAGTTGGTATTTGCTAGTGTTTTTCGTCAATTCAGGTGGAAGCATGTAGCCTTGTTGGTAGACCGATCTGATTTGTTTTCACTGACAGTAGGTAATAGAGGGCAAGGATGTGTGCGTGTCGATTGATGAAGTTTAAAACAAATGTGTTCTCTTTGATTAGGTAAAAATCTTGAATACGGATTGCGACAAGAGGGCTTACTCAGTTTTGTGAGAGAACTAAACGGCAATGAGCAGGAACCTTATGAAAACTACTTGAAGGATGCGAGCATGTATGCCAGAGGTAAGGCTAAAGATTTAAAAATGTTTTTCTGGGAATGTCTATACCACAGTTCTAAGAATTCAAAAGAATTGAATATACATCTGTTGTTTAATCATTCGTCTTCTTTGTGTTGCGCTACAGTCAGGGGCTGCCTTGGGGTAAACCAACTATCCTCTCTTGCTTACTTTGTCCAGTTTGGCGCACTAACTTGTTTGAGATCTTTCTTGTGTGTGCCTCCTTAATCGCGAGCGTCTCCTGCTTTCACACAAATTCAAAATCGAAGACTCTTTGGACTAGAGCCAAGTGCTGCATAGCCACCGTAGGCGTTGGGTTCATAGACGCCTGTCAAGACTCATATCGCGGTACAGCACGTGCAGTTTGTGGTTTAATATTCTCCATCAACGTCATCGCAGGCAGAACTTTTCCTCGGAGACACCAAAGACTTCTTCATTCCCATTTGAAATTGCCCACGCCTCTGCGCTGTAGAGAAAAACTGGGGTTTTATAAAGTCGGGTTCGTTGTTCCAGAGATTGACAAGAATTATTTCGTTTTTGATCACAGTTTTTGATACAGTACTGATTCTGTTCTGTTCTCTCGATCACCGGCGAACCCCATGTTAGCCACATTCTTCGGGTAATCATTGACGGCTCAAATTAAGGACAAATTCATGAATTAGAATTCGCTCAGAAAGTGCCCATTAAACTAATAAAGTCTTCTCGGAGTCCTTGCCTCCCTTCACAACTCTATATCTCCAAAATTGTACCACTCAACTTGATTCCCTGGAGTGTACTGAACATGTGAAATTACTTGTTACTTCAACTCACATACAACCTAATTTATAACAACAGTCGTGATACTTTCCGTTCGCGGGACTCTTGTGAGAAAATTCATGTTGGCCGCCCACGCCCTGGAGATGACCAAAGGCGACTGGGTCTTTCTGGATGTGGAAATATTCCAGGTAATTCTACAAGTGGAAGAAACATACATAACTAATGTGTGAATGCACATTTGATTAGAGCTCTTATTGGGGTGACCACGACTGGCAAATGGAAGACGCCGATGATACCAAAGCGCGAATGGCATACGAAGCACTACTTCGAGTATCCCTGCTGCAACCGACAAGTCCCAAGTTCCAAGGATTCGCAGACAATGTTCGAGACATGGCAACAAGAAACTACAACTACACCTTCAGCAAGGACGAAGAGGTAAATATTTTCATCGGTGCTTTCTATGATGGGGTGTACCTTCTCGGAATGGCTCTGAATGAAACACTAACAGAAGGTGAAGACATCCGCGATGGTGTGGCAATAACTCGGCGAATGTGGAATCGAGATTTTCACGGTAAGACTCAGCGGGGGATGTAGCGATGATATATTTGATTTGTTCTGCCACCATTTCCCAAAGGTATTACTGGACACGTGCGCATCGATGACAATGGAGACCGTGATGCTGATTACTCAATTCTGGATCTAGATCCAATCACGGGACGATTCGAGGTTGTGGCACATTATTACGGTTTGAATCGGTATGTTTATGTTGGTCGGCAATGTATGGAAATATGGGAATTAAAATATCTTGCCGCACTCGTGCAGAAATTACTCATCAGTCAATGGTAAGCGGATTCATTGGCCTGGAGGTCGGGAAGGTCCTCCACCGGATATTCCAAAATGCGGATTCCTGGGAAATTCACCAGAGTGTCATGGCAATGGTGGGTGGAAAATTGATTTGTGTATGGAATTTATAATCCGATTTGGGCGTTTTTTTTGTTCCATTGTCACTTAGAAATGATTATCATGTATGTGACGTTCGCCTTCGCAATCTTCTTAGGCTCGACGACGCTTGTGGTATACCTGATGTGCAAGTGAGTTGATGAAGAACGACACATTTTTCCTTCACAGTGATTGATGAGTACACTGGCATCTAAACATCGCCTATCGGGTGTAGTTTGTGTGTTAAAAGCAATTTGTTTTTGTTTTTCAGACAAATGAAGTTGAACAGTGAATTGAACAACATGTCTTGGCGAGTGCGTCCAGACGAAGTTCTTCTGGAAGTCGGAAGACTCTTTGGCAGTAAGGTTGGCCTGCAGAAGTTAAATGCCGAAGTACGTATGAAAAACATCGGAAAGCCGGATCAAATCAAATTTTATTCACAGAATTTTTCACTGCAACAATACGGTGTGCATTCTGGTCGAGCTTCTATAGCAAGCTGCACATCCTTACCTTTAACTCAAGTATTCACTACGATTGGCATTTACAAGGGAGAACGAGTAGCAATCAAAAAGGTATCGAAAAAGAAGGTGGACATTACATCAACGCTCTTATGGGAAATCAAGCAGGCGCGAGATGTGAGTCACGAAAACACTGTCAGATTCGTGGGTGCATGCATTGACCTGCCACGCCCGACGGTGTTAATTCTGACCGAGTACTGTCCCAAGGGAAGTCTCAAGGATGTTTTGGAAAACGAAGCTATTCAGTTGGACTGGAACTTTCGCATGTCATTGATTCATGATATCGTCAAGGTTTGTTTTCCATTTCAATATATTCCTGTTGTTTGCTGTTTCTCATTTTCGCGAACTTCGCTTTCGGTAGGGTATGGCATATCTTCACAACAGTGACGTCCAGGCTCACGGCAAACTACGTTCGTGCAACTGTTTGATAGACGGACGATTTGTGTTAAAGATATCCGACTTTGGACTCCGAACACTTACAACTCCCTCAGAGTTCGTAAAAGATCAAAATTACTTCAATAGTCAGTACTTCGACGTCATCCAAAAAATTGGGCGCACAGCTAACAAATTAAGTCAATTCACAGATTTCCTTTGGATAGCCCCGGAGCTTCTTCCGCAAACAGTTCTTCCCGGCAATCCGGCCACTCAGAAGGGTGATGTTTACTCCTTTGCTATTATCCTCGAGGAAATAGTGGTTCGTGGTGGTCCGTATGAAACCGCCCGGCAGTTTATGGACATTCAAACAATACTCAACCGTGTCGAGGCTCATGAGTTACCCCCCTTTCGCCCATTTGTTGGCCAACGAGACTGTCCACCGGACGTGCTTGAGCTCATGGAGAAGTGTTGGGCCGATAATCCAGATGATCGACCCGCATTTGTCACCATACGATCCACCGTACGGCTAATCATGAAGTATGACCTTTTAATCAATTAAACTTTTCCAAGTAGGAAATGCCTTTTTGTAGGGGATTCTGTGAGAATTTGATGGACGACCTTCTGCGTCGCATGGAACAGTACGCGAATAATTTAGAGAGTCTGGTTGAGGAGAAAACCGAACAACTCAGCATGGAGAAGCGCCGGACCGAGGAGCTTCTCTATCAAGTTCTCCCACGACCGGTAGCAACCCAACTCTTAGCAGGGGAAATGGTGCAACCTGAGCAATTTGAATGCGTTACAATATACTTCAGTGATATCGTCGGCTTTACGGCCCTCTGCGCTCAAAGTGGTCCGATGGAGGTGGTGAGCTTCCTAAATGATCTATACAGCACATTTGATAGAATCATCGGTTTCTACGACGTTTACAAGGTAAACATAAAACATATTTCAGTTTATCGAAGATGACCCAACAGAAGATCGTATCTCTAGGTTGAAACAATAGGAGATGCATATATGGTGGTTTCGGGCCTTCCGGAGAGAAATGGTGATGACCATGCTCGCGAGATAGGTCTTATGGCGCTTTCCATTCTGGAGGCAGTCAAGTCGTTTAGCATCAAGCACAAGCCAGAGTGTCAGTTGAAGATTCGAATTGGAATTCACGCTGGACCCGTCTGCGCGGGTGTGGTGGGCCAGAAGATGCCCCATTATTGCTTGTTTGGGGACACCGTGAACACAGCTTCTCGAATGGAATCATCGGGGCTACGTAAGCATTCGTTCGGTATCACCGTCATCATTTATAGTAATTTTTAGTTATAGCGCTCAAGATTCACGTGTCCTCGGCAGCCAAGGCGATTTTTGATAAATTTGGAACATTCGAAATAGAACTTCGCGGCGAGGTCGAACTGAAGGGAAAAGGTACAGTAACAACTTATTGGCTCCTCGGTTGCACCGAACCAGATCCACGACCACCTACTCCGCAAAAGAATCAAGAGATTGAAGCTCCCTTCCCGATTCTCTTTCCGGCTATTGGAAAATAATACATTTCGCAACAACTCTTCATCAGCTACGTCTCGGCGATGGATATTGAATGTACGAGTACCTTAATTCAATGGAACCAATTGTACATGCAAACGAGATCAATTATTACTTTAGAACAACAATATTTTAGAATGTAAGCTACGTAAGTGGAAGTTGTGCTCACACACTTAAGCACTGTACAAATATAGGACTCTTTCGACTTGGTATTTGTAAAGACGGCACATGAATGTATGTATCTAGCTGTATGTATATTTTTTTAACTGTTCAAAACAATATATTTGAAGTAGTTTGCCAAAAATATGATGAACGGTGTTTCTTTCTTCGCAGCCTTTTGTCACACATCTCATCATTCCTCACTCACTAACCTTTATACGACTGATGACCGTTGTGTGTCACTTCACCCATAAATGTTGCTGAACACAGCCCCAGAGCTTTTGAAAAGCTTAAGCTCTGTAAAAAAGGACCTGCTTTTACGCCACAGTGTTGGCAATATTGATTTATCCCAGTATTTTCAACGTATCCTTGCGAGAGCATACAGAAATATCACAAACAATCACAACACTGTCAAAGTTCCGTTCGTGTTTTTTTTTTCATTTTCCTGAAGGCAACTAAAACAAAATGTAATTCTCTCCAAGTGAATATATTCAACAATTAATGTAACCATACCGTGTGTGTGTGTGTGTGTGTAGTGTACAATTGTAGAGTAGAAGACGATATTAGTTTACCATTCAGTAAACAATTGAGTGTAGTTAGTTAATATTCATAGAAAAATGAAGTCACCTATCCGGAAAGAAAACTTCCACCCCGAAAGCAGAAACTTGGTGTCATAGACAAAATCATTGAACGACCTTCTTCGGAGAAAACAAAAGCAGTTTATAATGAAAATAATGCGGTTGCGACATGCAAAATTGGTCATTATCTTGATAGTGATAGCCAATCTTATACTCTTCTACTATACGTGGAAGTCTGTCCTTTGGAAATCAATTGTAGATCCTGGCAACGATGACGGTGCACAGCACCCGAAACCCAAATCGCCCCCATCCCCGAGGGATAAACTAAGAACCGCCAACAAGCACATCCGCAAATCAATAACAATTGTGTTTCGGAGTTTCTACACTTTCGAAAATGATATAAAAGCATCGATTGACAGCATCCTGGAAGTCGTACCAAACATGCCCATCATTGTAATGCAAGACACTCTTCCCTATCCTCCGGTCACTTATGATTCAAACTCAACCGAACCGAGCACAGTCCGTTTCCTTAATTTGGGATTTGACATTCAGAAATCATCCAAGGAATTGAACCCACTGTTGGTTATTAAGACCAAATATGTCCTATTTATGCCGGACAGTGTGCGGCTGAACAATAAGAATTTACTACAAAAAGTCCTTAAGGAAATCAATAATAGCCAGAGGGAACAAGTGAACGCTGATGGCGGTGCTGCACTTGATGATGCCGATGGTGTGGTACGGAAGATGGTGATAGTTCCGTTTTCGGGTAATATGAAATCATTCAGTAGTTGCACACAGGTGAATTTAGATGCGCCCAATTGGACGATTCAATATATAGCGGTAAATAGTAGTGACAAGTGTGACTTGGTAGGTTTTCAAAAAAAAAAAAAAAAAACAATACACGCCCATCACACGTCTAATCATTCCGTTGCAGTATTTGCAGAAGCATGCCATCCTGGTGGACATTGGTGTCTTACGTGATATGCCGGACCCATTCGGAGTTCCATTTCCAGAGCTATTTTATATTCAAGCTAAAACAGCCAAGATTGGGGTGAGTCAGATGTTATTCCTCGAACTGCAATTATGTCGGCATCTTTTCTCTCCCATAGAAAACCATATTCCCCAACTCGTTTCAGGATGGAAGACGTCTCTTCGCGTCGTACCACACAAAGCAACGTCGCATGGAAAACCGGCGTCGGCAGTTCAAGGAAATGTATAAGAAACTTCAAATCAAGCGAATAATTAGGAAATCCCATAAAATCACGTCAAAGACTGATCCGAAAGAATCCCCAGGTCCAGCGCACAATCTCGTACTTGATGGGCAGTTTTCTTCATCCAACTTCTCGCTACCCCAAGTTACTGAGATCGATTTGATCGGTTGTGAGAGAACGACCAAATCATGCGTTGGACCAGTCTACAACATGAAACCTTTCTACATGTATCTCAACAAACATACCCCACCTTGTTGCTTGGACAAACTGAAAACAACATTCAACCATGTCCTGGAGGAATTCGAAAACGTCGGTATACGATACTGGCTAGATAACTATGCACTTAAGACAGCTATCGAGACAAACACCCTCTCTCCCGACGCATATGACGTGGATATCAGTTTCAACATCTTCGACCTTGAACGTTCGAACTCGCTGAAGAAGTCCCAAACGAAACCGTTCATTGACAATGAGGGTTTTTATTGGATCAAGGCCACCGATGGACATTACTTTCGGGTGCAGTTCTCGAAAATCAATCAAATCGGTGTGAATCTGTTGCCGTTTGAAATCTCTGGCAATCAAGTGAAGCCGAGCGCTTTCTTCGGTTGGAAGGCTAAGGAATTCTCTGGCGACTTTCTCCATCCGATGTCGACCGTGCTATTTCTCGGCAAAAATATTCAATGTCCAAATAACGTTCGCGAATTCTTAGAATTTAAAAATATTAAGTGAATACTGTTTGATGTATTAAATGCAAAATATAAATAAAATTTTACCATCTTCTGCTGAGATTCAAAGAAAAATACGCCCATTTAACATTCATGCAAAACTTAGCTTTCAGTGCATTTCATTGTCATTTCACATTCACCAGCTACGGTCGTTTTATAACTTATAAGATTGTCTTCATGTAAGTATGCCATTAATTCTTTTCGAGATAAAAGTTCTGAGTTCAATCTTTGGTCAAGTTTGCGTTGACGGCGGGATTCAACCACGAATGTACGGGCTGTGCAGCGACATGACCTAGTCATGCGTCTAGGGTGGGCAGGACATAGTAGAGCGCATGGACAGAACAACTCTAGCCGGAAGAGTCATAGACCAGTCATACCAGTGTGACAACGTATAGAGGATGCTCACGATACCGATAGAGTGAAAGAAGACATCAGCCAGTTTGGTGTGAGTAATTATAGGCAGCTTAGGAGGCTTGATGGCTGAGGCCCAGATCCATCCCGAACTATAGTCCCAGCAGAAGAAGGGAAAGACATTTACTGCATTAAAGACGATTGTGTCGGACTGTAACGGACGCATTATTTATAACTGTAAAGTTGAAAATGTAACCCATCACAATTCACACATATCTCGTTCAAGTGATCATTTCCGAAGGGACATATACAATAATTTTTACCTTCGCCTTTACAGAAAGCTAGGCATGCAAAACTATGCATCCAATGCAAGCGACTAGGAGCGTGGGTGACGTGGCTGAACGTTGATTGCTCTGAAATCCATCATGAGAGTGCTGTCATCAGCTAAGGAGTGAATTGGATTGTAATATTGTATATTTTATTCCAGCCAACTCAGCTTGTCAAAATTGATTCCAAGAATCACGACCCACGAATGGTTGCGTATGTGAAGCACATTGAATTCCGATCTTGGCAGCAAAATTAACTCGGGTACTCGGGTCAATTTGAGTGGAATTCAATTCGTCTAAAACTCATTTCTATCAGCTGACACTTAATATTCGTAATATTATTATCCATGTATGGCGCTTGTATCGGAAGCCGGAAAACGTTCCATCCTTGGTGTCAACACAACACTTAGTTTGAACGATCATATATTCGAGGTCGTCACAAATGCTGCGAAATGTCTAGGTTTCCCTTAATCGTAGGAAGAAATATATCAACCAATCAGACTGGTCGTCTTACAAAATTTAATTTATAAGCTTAGGCTCCCCCGTTAATTTGACTACAACGCATCGTTTTTCCGATGACGCCTCCGTTTTTCAGGATCCACGGCCGGACAAACAGCTTCTACATTTTTGAATTATAATTAGAAAATTTCTGTGTTTCAAATATTTCATTTTAAATTTCAATTTATTAATATAAATAAAGGTTATGTCACTAAGGCATAAGACTTTGATAGTACTAAGTACAAACAAATTAGCGTTTTAAAAAAAAAACCCATAAATTGTAATAAATAATGAAGGGAATAGTATAGACTGATAAGAAATAGATACAAAAGCAAAAAAAAAAAATAGCGATAAAAACTAAATACATAATAAAGAAAAAGTGAAAAGGAAAGAAGTGAAAGAAAGATAATGGTAAAGGACGAAGGTAATTAAAACAGGAAAGAAAAGTATTGAAGAATGGCACATTTAAAGCGTTTGGCGTTAATGATTGTTCTGATATTAGTTGATTAGGAGTTCCATAGTTCTACGGCATAAATGAAGAAATAGCGCTCTGAATTATCAAAACGGTTTTGAAATTAGAGTACGCGTTCTGAGAGAAGGAGCAAAATTGAGTTGGTCATACAGATATACGGGAGTCTTGTTTATTATGATGTTATGCAGGAGTATTCAATTTCTGCCGTCAAAGTGGTGTCTAAGAGAAGTTCCCAAAAATTCTTTAGTCAAATTTGATATGTGATCATGACGGCGCAACCCATGTATCTGTCGTCATCATTAAGATCTACTTCTAGCTTTCGTTGAGAAAATGAGTCACAACTTAAACAACTTCAGCATAGGAAATAAGAGAAGAAACAAGATTTCGTCTGGTATCAGTAGGGATATAACTATGACTCAACCAGAGCTTACGGACACATCCATATATCCGTCAAGTAACACTGTTTGCATGCTCGTAGCCAGACAATTTAGAGTTAATAACAAACCCAAGACTAGACGTCTATTCAACTAGTTAAGTTTATCTCCTGATATGAAAACACCTGGCAATGTGCTCGCATTTACTTTTGTTTCGGAGATAGGGATCACTTGTAGACTTCATCCAAATCGTAATTGCTAGCATTTATTGTGACAAGTTGTATTCACTTGGACATCATCTGCATAAAAATTAACATATGAGTGTTTGCACACTAATGGTAAATCATTTATAAATAGGGAAAAAAGAATGGTCCCTACTATTGATCCTTGCAGAATGCCCTGTTAAACTTGCAGTAGTGCTGAGAAGGCACCACACTTGACTACTCATTGAAAACTATCAGATAGAATATTTTTAATCAAACTCACTGCACTGTCACCAAATGAAAAAAGATTTTTTAGTTTCCAGCAAAGAATTTCATTATTCATTTTGTCAAAGAGAAGAGTAGCATATCCTTTATCATAGTTTAGCGGGATGTCATCTAAGATGTTGACTATCGCCCTACATGTAGTAGTTTATTGCGAGCCAAGTAGTCAAGAAGTTGCTTGCCAATTACTTTCTCAATGACTTTTTAAAAACATGAAAGAATACTAATGGGCCTAATTCACAAAAGTGTTGCCCTAATTCACTGTATTTTTTTTTTTTAACAGTTAAAACAAACATTTAGTAATCAGTCTTTTTAACAAAAGACATAAAACAGCTTAGGAAAAATAAGTATATGAAAAAAGCAATGTACTCATTTTAACACTTTTTAAAAAAGTGCTGGTAATGTGGACCACCATGTTATAAATATCAACAAGAAAGCTTCAATTTTAATTTGAGGACTAAGCAAATATTGTGACACCGTTAACTCATTCTCAGACAATTTCCATTTAAAACACTTAGCAAAACTTACGCAGAAATTATAAATAAAGAATTAAAAATCTTCCAAGTGCTCTTTACCACACATCTCTTGACCTAGACTGACCATGTTGCAACAACTGATTGTCAGATCGAAAATTAACTCACGTGCTATGCAAGCTTTGCCTGTTGTGAGATATTGTGGTGTGCCATATTGCAAACATGGGCCAAATATACAGCACTTACCCTACATATTAATTATTGGCCAAATGGCGCACTTCCAGAGTGGAAGGTGAACAATTTCCATAAAAATTAATCGTCAGATAATTGTAAATAATTAATGAAACGAACTTATACGGGTGCACGAAGATCATTGCCTTTTTTAACATTGGCAACAGTTTGGCGAAATGGATTTCTTATTCTTTAAGTAAATCTATAAGTAAATAACAAATTCCAAATGCACTCACGTTATATTATTTTTTCAAGCAACAATACATACAATCTGATATCTAACTAATCTCTAGTAACCTAATAATTTCATTCGCGTTATTCTTTGGTTTCGCTATTCGAAAGTTTGATAACAGTTTTACTAATAATAATATGGCTCTACAGTTCAAGGCGGCTCAAGGGTAGACAGATATGTATACTCTACAAGCACTGTCAGTAACTCGGAAGAGGGTCTGTTGGTTATTACGAAAGTTGCTCATGGCGGGTTCTGGCGGTAAATAATATCAAGGCCACTTTAGTCAACAAGACAGGACCCAGAGGAACGCTTCAAAACAAACTTACTAATATTTTCAAATATGTACTTAATATTGCCGCATGTTATACAAATATTACACACACTCCTTGAGTAAATGATCATTTCTTCAATAATTTCCTGACGCATAGTGTTTGATTAGCTCCCACAGTCGTCAAAGCCTTACAAGTCGCCCCACGCCTCATCAAAATGGACCTTCGGCAAGTACCCAGAAATGATCTGCTCTTAACAGCGCTCCAAATGTACAAGACATCCGATATGGCAAAGAACTTAAAAAGTGAATGCAATCGCACTGTCTTTGCTGAAGACTTTGAAACTAAACAAGCACCTTTACTAACCAGTCTGTGCTTGAAGGTGATAGCTGAGCACTACAAAGGTCGTCCGATAAACCTCAATCTTACACCAGTTCAATCGAAGATATTCTACGACTACATTGATCCATATCTCCCAATCTCATCGTGCATAAATATTGCGGACGAATACTATTGGAATAGAGTTTACTGTCACATGTGCCAAGACAAAATTGCAATAAAAAAACTGAAGATGAATAAGAATACTTGTTGGAAGGAATTGGTAATTAACATGAAGTACGTGGAAGTGATTGAGAGCACACCAGTCGAGATATGGATACCAGATGAAATGCACAAGTTGAGCGAAATGGTGTCACCCTATATCAGGCAACTGAAAATAAGTAAACTACAACCTTTGCGTGAATCGTCTTTTTGGAAGTGCGCCGAACCTTCTGAATCTGAACCATCAGAAGAAGGCTTGGAAGGACTTGGAGGCGAGAAGGAGAAAGGCGATGAAGAGGATGCTGAAAATAATGATGACTTTGCTGTTGAATTATGCCATCATGTTGACCTGAGTATAGTCAAAAATCTTTCTTGCTTGCACACGCTCATTGTTGAGTTTCTGCCACCAGAACTCGGTATGCACTATCACACAAGGTTCTTCAACTTTTCCTACATGGACGTGCAAAACTTAGCCAGGTACAGTGAACCCCGCCACTTCAATGAGATCATTAAACGCCGAACAAAGATTTTATCGTTTTTAGTGGAATTTCAGGACTACCAAATCTTAAATCCTTTATTATTCGTCGCAGTCGAATGGACTGTACTAAGCTTTCTACAATTCTTGAAGCAGTCAAAGCAATATTTGTAGAACGCCTTGAATTCAGTTACTGCCAACTCGACGACGAGTGTGGAGAGAGTATTTATGAGTACCTAATCACAACTTCCAGTCTAAAAATTCTCAATCTCTCTGGTAATTATTTTCGTGACTCAGGAATTGAGTACATGGCCGAAGGAATAGAAAAGAGTCCTTCAACCTTAACTCACCTTGATGTATCCCATAACTCGATGCTGGACCAACCATCATGCAGGTTAATGGAAGCACTTAAAGCTTGCAAACATTTAGCGTACTTAATCTTGTCGGGAGCAAAGGTTACCAAGCTCGGGTCTATTTGCATTGCTAAGTTGATTAAAACACATCATAACCTTGAAGAAGTCGAACTTACAGCTACTCCGATGGACGGTTACTACCTTATCGACGCCATGACTGGAAACAAAAACATTCAGCAGCTTCACTGTCAAGGTTGTGGCTTAACCGCTGATGAAGAGTATAAGGTCGAACTTCTTCTTAAACGCAATCGATATATTAGAGAAAATCCTTACATAGGTGATTCGAGCAAAACGGAACAGGAAATCAATGCCTTCGTCAGTAGAATTAAGTAAACATACATACATATAATGTTCATATGCACAATACACCAGGAATTCTTTATTGACTTCCTTCAGGAGTCATATTCTTCTTAAAGCTCTAGGATGTATACAGAGCCAAAGAGACTGCCGTAAGAAGATGGAAGAACAGGCTAATATTGCACAAGAACAGTTCTATAAAAGAATAGAAGGAATGAATGAAGGGTATGACATATTTTTATAATAATAATTTATAATAATTTATAATAAATATTTATATTATATATTATATTATAATAATAATTTATAATAAAACATACATAAATTCCAATCAATAGCAAACTTGTTAACAGATAATCCTCGCTTTGAAATTATAGTGGCAGCCGAGAAATTAACTATGAGGCGGACAATTTCACTCGAGCCGAACTTGCAGACCATATAACGCTCTTTGGCCAAACCAATTCTAATTTTTTTATGGAATCATACAAATAAATCGAAGAGAAGTCAATAAATCACGATATTTCTATAGAAACTTGTTCGCCACGCCCTCTTCCATCCTGACAGACAAAAACTAAATTGGCAATCGTTCAGTTTCAGGGGATGATAATTTACATTTTTATTTTCTAAATAGGGAATACATGTTCTAAGCGTGGTAAAAATTGGTTGGCTGCAAACAATGAGTAAAGCAGACAAAAAACGAGTATCGGTGAGTTTTTGATTTGGTTTTTTGTGTTGACATTTTGGGAAAAAGTGATTAGAAGTGAAATGGAGAATTAATTCAAAATGATTTACAAAAACATGTGTTTGTGGATTTTTCAGGAACTGTTAAGAGTTTGTGCTAAGTTCGTTTGTGGATTGGTCTGTACTTAGTACACTGACAGCAATCTATTTTTAAGCATGGTATATCGATTTGCAGAAAATGTCCTCAGCTTTCTTAAGCATAGACCAGAACTACGTTTTCGATGTGCATTTTCAGTAGAAAAATTTCACAGCAATACTTAGTGTTCCATGTAGTAAACGTGTCGTTGTACATACGATCATGACGACCAATCGCAAGAACGTTGGAAGGCACTTCATGATTAAAGACAAAGCAGATTTACGTTTTTGCTTAGAATATGTGGCATGTTTTCACTAAGCAAGATGGATCCATGATTTCTGTGGAATTCACATGGACGGGAGGAGACTATGCCTCGCTAACTGTTTTGAACATAGTCTTAGGAGCATTTTCAATAACTTTGCGCTGAATAACATCAGCTAGCGATCCGCACTAAAGTCTACGCAGCCAAGATTCGATTCCCGGAACGAGCAAAATACTTTTCACGGCCCCACCTCTTTCGAGTTACTGACAATACTCAAAGAGTATAACCAACTGTCTCTCAAATTGGAAGTTCGGAGTCGGCATAAAACTATGCACAGCACGAGTGGTTGCTGAGAAGCTAGACCCTGGCTCCATACGGGCAGCACCGCCAGTTATTATTTTATTATTTTGTAATAAACGACCAGACGAAGAAACTCAGAGATGCAGTCAATGTTATCTTAGTTCCGACTGTGTATTCGACTATGTATTTTATTTACTTCATAAATAGTATTTTCAATGCATCGAATACGTTTCCTACAATAATTGTCATTGGCCTAAATATCGATCTGATCGATAATGATCGAATGGTCTATCCGCAATTCTTTTACTATGCACTCGCACCGTTGTCGTAATGTCGTAAATATTCAGTCACTAACGAACCTTCGAAGCAGGCTGGTGTTTCTTTGTCATCCCTCCTAAATTTGCCTACAGAAAAAATTGATGTTTAGTTGTCGATTTTATTGATAAAGTCAACCAATCTGTTCTTTCCCCAAGTCATCAATTTGCTTGTTTAAGTCATCTCACAAAATAGTACTGAATCTGACGGAGAACGGGAAGATGAACTTTATAAATGCATCAAGAATCACAATGATTTTGTGTAAGAAGAGTGTATACATGAATAAGGCTCGATCCTCCACATCGCGGTTTATCTATAGACTTCTTGACCACTAACTGGGTTGAAACACATCATCCATTCTAGCCATATCAGCCTTAACGCCGCAGGATAATGGCGGTTTCTAAACACTTTGCACTTGTAATAATGTCGAAGCATTTAACACTCTGCGATCACCTTACCATAACCTTACAAAAGACACTTTGTCGGATACTAAGAATATTTAAAAACTTAATAGCTTTAAATAGTTTCTTTACCTGAGTCTGCTCTTATAGTACGAATTGCTATACATATGTATAGATATTGTATGACATATCCTTTGCTCTCTACAAATTGGGTCCTGGACACGCTTTGGTCCTTCGAATCAAGAGTCTTGATTCCAGTTGTTTCGGAACCGAAATAGTACCCATTGGCAGGGGTGATTCTAAGTCGGATCTCCACTAAGATGTAGTTTGCGAAGTTCACGTTTACCCCAGACTATACAAACTCCTTTACTACCTCATATTGTAGCAGTCGATTTAATGTTCTGTGCCAGGTGGTGTGTGACGGAGCTCGAATGTATATAGTATTTGGATCTGTCTTCATTGACTTTAAGACCAGTTCAGTTGCTCTAAAAGATTGCATTGCCGAAAAAACAGTGAGTATATATGGATATATATGGATCAAAGAGATTAATAATAAATAAATTATGTTTGTTCCCTTTGCCGAACTGATATTTGCAATGTTCTGCTTCAAACTATATTGAGAATTGTCGCAGTAAACAATGGCAATATTTGTATGCATATCCATGCATGCTCACTGGTTGTCGACACAAAATATTATTGAGTTCTTAAACACATTACTTATAAAACTAACCATGGCAACGATCAATGTATGCAGCGTTGACAAAAGAAATTTGCAAAACTATTTGCTGGCACATTTAAAATGTCATTATTTTAACATAAGCCTTCCAAGAGAATTCAACTTCCGTAGTGACTTTACGAGAGTTTATCATGAAACTTTGCAAGGCCACGATGTTATAAATATAAATACATTAGGTTAGGTTAGGTCTTGAAAAAAAACTCCTCCTTGGTAGGCAATTACAGACGCTCTTTCATCCTGAAGTAAGCAATCATTTCACATGCAACATTGATAATGCACGACATTAATGTAAGCAGAAATGAGAAAACAAATAAATAACACGCACACACCGACATTCCTTAATACGGCAATGTCGGCACATTTAACCCATCACACATTGTATACAACATGTAAATCTTCACTTTTTCTATACACACTTGTATGTTCACAGGCCTCCCCGATGGCGCTGGCAACATTATTGCCACAGAAAGTCTTCTCATCGAAATTTGGGGTATGTCGCAAAGTGCTTTTTGTTGTGGATCCTTGGTTTTTGTATCATTTCTTCTGCACATGCACTGTAGTGCACTGCAAAACTTGTAATGCATCCGATTTAAACTTTATTTTGACTTATACTTGTGGAGAACTCCCTGTGGAGAATTTCGAAAACGTCGAAGGTCCTCTCAGGAGTATTGGTTTCGAGTGGAATCAGTTGAATTTTAAGTGAATTTGAACGAACATGTGGAAGTTGGTGAATGCAGCTGCGGTACCTAAATTTATTTCACAGAATGGCTATAGTTGTGTTTTGTTCTGTAGACATTTTTAAAACTGTTTGACTTGGATATTCATTGGCTTTAGTATAATTCTGTAAATAAATTCATGGATTCTGAAGAGAGCAAAGGTTGTGAGGAAAATGTTTGCATAAACATGACCTCAGATGCCGAAGACGATGGTGTTGATGGTGTAACTTCCAAGGTAGACTTGTTTCTGAGAGTGAGTGTGTGTCTTGCATGCCCTTTTTGTTTTCTTTTCATTGGAATGACCTAATTGTTGATATTTGAGTACATTTAAGCCAAGCCAAGAGATGCATAAATGCAGGGTAAGTATGACACAGGGAAACGGGCTCTGACTGAATCCGTATTCCCACAATTGCCCCTGTATTTCGTTTGCAACTAGAACATTGAATGCTATCATTTTTGGGTCTAGTAATTTCAGTCTTGATTTTCCCCCCAAAGAAAGCTCTTCCCTAAACATGTTGTGCCTGTGATAGAGGGTAAAGTATATTTCACAAAGTGCATTAAGGTACATACAAAATGCATGGTTATGGCACTCATTATGTTTCCGAACACCTTTGATCCGTACTTTAATGCTTGTGTATGAATATGTACAAAACGAAATTGAAACTGCTTTATTGTCTTACATTGAAACTAGCTTCAAAAACAGTCTTCGAGAACCGCAGTCAGAACACCAGCTGCAGAAGATTCGGGGGACAATGGTCAAAATGATTTCGAGGCCTGGATGAAGTCTCGACAACTGGCCAAGCCAGATGATCAACTGGATTTGACAGAAGTTGAATTAGCAGAGGAAATAACTAAGGTTCTAACACCAACTAATACCAATGTCATCGAAAACTTGGTCACATACAGCTTCAAGGAGAAGGCTTTTGTTGCGGTACAACTATTTGAACATCCTCCCACAGAGTGATTAAGTCAAAGTTTAACCATTTAACAGCTTCCTCTAGAGGGTAGTGTTATACAAATATTTAGTTTCGAGGGAACATGCTTGCACGTTGATTCTGAAGAAGCTAAAGCGCAAATTGAAGAGTATGGAAATGTCGGTATGTAGCGTTTAATTATCACATTGAAGTACTGAATGTTTGTTTGTCATGTCCCAATTATGTGTCTCTTGCATGATTGCATGTTTCCAATACTCTGCATGCCTTCTATATTTTCCTCAAACAAATGCTTTATCTCGGAGAAAGGTTTCGCGTTACCCGCCCCAAAGGTAGCGAAATCACTTGCGATGGCTGAAGACCAACAACAAACGCGTGGCTCAGCTGAGGAACAAGGAGATGATGAGATCTTGCCAGAAGAGGAGTCTGTTGTGGAGGAAGGTGAAGAGGAGGTGGGTGATGATTACATGGGCGCTGATGAGGGTGAAGAAGAAGGTGGTGAAGATGTTCCCAAAGGTAAACGCTTTTTGCATGTACTTCATCCTTGTCGTTGTTTCTCCAAGCATACAGCTGTTTTAAAGCCCTTTTTCAGTTTTCTGTATATTTTGTATTAAAAAACCGTTACTATTTCGACGCATTTAGACTCACAAGTGATGGCGCCCACGAAAAAGCGTAAGCTGATCAATCAATTCAATTTTTGTGAGCGCGCTGCTCTGACTTACGTCAATCCAACGAGGGTAAGATTGGTGAAGATTGGTGAACAGCAAAATACAGTCACTCCTTGCAGTCTGTAGAGACCCAGACGATTCCACCTCCCAGGTCAACATTCGGCGCTAATGTCCTACAATGGGTTATATACGATTCCTACGCGGAGGACTTTGCCCAGCAACAAAAAGAGAAGGAGAGGGAAAAGAAGGTACTTCACATTTTGTATACATCCTCGAAATTTTGTATATACATCCTCATCGAAATTGATTCTTGTCACAGGCCTTAGTGTCTTCGAAGAAAGAAAAGAAAAGGGAAGAGCATCATGAAGCAACGTTTGAACTGAATAGAAAATACCTTAAATGCTGGCAAATTATTGAACGGATGATCAATCAAAACATATATGATGACATTGCAAGTGATTACCGGTATTGGGACGATCCTTCAGATGAGTACCGAGAGGGTGAGGGTACTCTGCTGCCACTTTGGAAATTCGTCTTCGAAAAAACCAAAAAGATGCACGTAACCGACGTGATGTTTAATCCGTTTTATTACGACTTATTTGCGGTGTGTTTTGGCTCTCGTAAGATATTTTTGTGTTTTCTACTGTGCACTGTATTCATTTGGTTTAATGATCCAGATGATTTCATGAAGCAACCGAGTGAAGGGTATCTTTGCCTTTACACGCTTAAGAATCCCTCGTATCCAGATTATATTTGTAAGTTCATAGCGAAAGGGCGGGGACTATAATAAATTGATTGTCTTCTAGTATTGACCGAGAGTGGAGTAATGTGCGTAGACATCCACCCAAAGTATCCATTTCTAGTTGTAGTTGGTAAGTTGGAGTAGTATTCATTTATTAGCTGTCATGCAAATGATATTTTAAAAAAGCATTTAACTTCTACAAGATTGACCACAGTCATATATTGGATTGGTGTGTCAGCTTGTATTCTGGTTTTTTTAATTGAATTTCCGACATGAACAACATTCATATGTCTTCACTCTCACAGTTTCGGAATCGGTACTGAGTGAACGAGCCCACCAACTTTAGCTACTTTGTTTCCTCTTATTAAACCTTGCCGTGAAGGCAACTATGCCGTGGCCTGAAGAGATCTTTCGTATCGAATGGTTGGAGTTAATTCAAAGGACGTACTACTTTCATTATGAAAGATAGTCCTTTATAGTAAACTTTAATTCAACTGAAGTGAGTATCGCTCTATATGGACATTCACATAAAATATGCTCGGATGTCTCATCCTCCTCCAAGCAAATCCGATATTTCTTGTCATGGCACAGGTTCATTTTGTTAAGGTAGTAATTCAGACCACAGAGGCCAGTAATGGAAGTCGTTAGCAATGTTATACTTTCCTTGTTGAAGTATAGTACTTCCTTATACGAACAAAGCCAGATGAATAGATTGGATTGCCTAGACCATCCCCATTGGTTCAGACGAAGTTTGTTTTTCCAATCCTCAATCAGCGTTCCTATAATGCCTGCTGTCCAGTTGGCATTATAGTAAAATTCGGAACCTATGAAAGCAGATTCCAAACAAGCCCTAGCGACCTCATCTGCGGTTCGTTGTCTAGAATCTTCCTGTTTCCAGTGATCCATTGTAGTGCGTCGTAGCAACATTTGACCGTTTTGGAGTCTATTACTTCTTACGATAGGCCCTGACTTCTTTGCGAAGATCAGAATTCTAGCACCCGTAATGCCTTTGAATGGATCATAGCAACACAAGCTATTTCCAGGTCCACCTTGAATGCAAACGATTGATATACATATGGACTTACTACAGGTGAAATTTGGTATCTTGACACTCAAGTTGCCCTTTGATCTGTAAAACCGTAATCTCCTCTTCATACAAGAGCTCTTCTACACACAAGTCAACTATTTACATACAAAGTATAACTGCATGTTTCTTTGACACTCATCGCAGTGCGTTCTTTATAAGAACTGCATTGTACAGTTGACTTTGTGTTCATTTCGAAGCACGTATTGGATAATAGTCTCATGAAGACTGTATAGCTCGTATATTTACGTTGAGACTGAGAGTAAGGGAAGGAAAAAGTATGGCTTTCTCATTAAGTACTAGCTCTGTGGGTGACTCCAATGTGATGTTTGTTTTTGAGGTCGTAGAAATCCCCCCTAAGTTGTTGACAAAACCATGACTTATTTATGACTCAATGTCTTGATTTAATTCTTCGTGCCAAATATTACACAATTAATTACATTGCTAAGGTATGTATGATGGTAATGTGGCAGTGTATGACCTCATGGATTCTTCTAAGGAGCCACTGTACCTATCAGAAGGTGTTAAGGAGAAGCATTCCGAGAGTGTAGCTGAGGTGAGATATTTAATTCGTTAAAATATTATTTTAATGTTAAATTGCTCTCTCTAGTTGAAATGGGCTCCGGACATGGCCGATGGAGAGATTAATTTTTTTTCTGCTTCCACTGATGGAAGAGTTTTTAACTGGGTCTTGATGCAAAACAAATTCAGTATTACTGTTCACATAACACTGTTCTTAGACAATGGCATTGTAGAAGGTCCAGACGGGACTCAAGTTCGTCTAAAAGGATGTGCCACGTGCATGTGCTTTCATCCTACTAAACCGGAAATCTATTTAGTTGGAACAGAGGAGGGACTAATTTATAAATGTTGCACAGCATATAGTTCAAAATATCTTATAACCTACGATGCACACTACCTGTCTGTGTATCGTATCGATTTTAATAAGTTCAACTCAAACATATTCGCATCATGCAGTGGTGACTGGAGAATCAAGATCTGGGAGGATATGCGTAGCGAGCCATTGTTTATATTTGATCTTGGCTCTTGCGTGGGTGATGTCAAATGGGCTCCATACTCCAGTACGGTGTTTGCAGCGGTCACCTCAGATGGAAAAGTTTACGTTTTCGACATCAACGTTAATAAATACAAGGCAATTTGTGTGCAAGCTGTTGTGCCAAAGAGGAAAAGCAAACTTACTCGAATAGCTTTTAATCAAAAGCTCCCATTTATTATTGTTGGCGATGATAAGTTTGTGCAAATATGACCACTTTTGTAGACCATTCTCAGAAAGGTATTTTTTTGTTTTCAGGGGAGCTATTACAGCCTTAAAGCTTTCACCTAATTTGAGAGTTATGGTGAAACCCCCAAAGAAGCAGCAGTGGCTTGACCAGACGACCCTACAGATCCAGAAATTGGACAGGATTCTTTCACTAGTTAGAGAACTACCACAAGGTGAAATCGTGAAGGAAACAGCAACAACTGTTCAGAGTTAAACATGAGTTTGATCTCAATGTATTTTTCAATAAAAAAAAAACATTCCATGTAAAAACACTTCCATGTACAATTTTATTTATCTTTAAATTAATTAACAACATTCAATTGTTTTACTTTTGCTTTATAATTCCTTACTTCGACTCAGAGATAATGAAGGATAGAGATAACCAACTTTGATCACCATTTTTACCCCTAGTTCATGTCGGCCTCAAGATTCAGTCTTCCTTTCTTCTCGAGCAAGAAGGCTCGTATGCTCCGAAGACCATCTTCGGTGGATCATGGGTGTCCATGTTGTATGTGGCCGAGCCAGTGTAGTCGACGGATTTTCGACTTCTGCACTACATCCAAATCCTGATACACCTCTAAGTGGTTACGTCTTTTCCTCTATATGCGAGTTCAGCATATGGGCAAATTCATGAATCTGCCACCAATTTGCGTGGTAGAGGATGGATTTTGTAAGTGCATGCGAAATACTCTCATATTTTTAAGGCACATACGTCAAAAATTCTCTAATGGAAATGTCGTATTTCTGAATTTCAATAAAATCCCGATTATCCAGATGTCGATTATTCTCGATAAGCTGTTACGACGAGCTTATTCCTGCCTCTGACCGTGGACTTCTGCTCTCATCTGTTTCTTCGATAGTTTAAGAGTGTGACAGACAGGTTGCCTTGTATGTCTTAAAGACAAAGTAAAGATTATTGAGATTGCAAAATGCTGAATCTGACAGTAAATTGGCGCAATATTGCAACTTCTGCAATATCACAGACTGCAGTGCTGCACTCACACTTATTATGTAAATTTATTTATATTGCAATAAGTAATATAATATAAAGAATTCTGGTCCAATATTGAAATTCACCTGGGCGCTTAATAAAGAATATGGAAGCTCAAAATGTATTTCTGAAGAACGTTTTTACTTGGTTCAAAGAAAAGAAAG
Source organism: Eristalis tenax (assembly GCA_905231855.2). Classification (NCBI taxonomy): domain Eukaryota; kingdom Metazoa; phylum Arthropoda; class Insecta; order Diptera; family Syrphidae; genus Eristalis; species Eristalis tenax. The sequence goes on from HG993127.1 coordinate 1,569,844, forward strand.
ATCACTGGATTTCAATCAAAAGCTTGGCGGTGATATTTCATTGTATAATTAGAATTTGAAATCGTTTTATTTTATTTGATCCGGATAAGTAGTTCCCTCTTTAAATAAAAGATTATTGTTGAATTTGGAAAGTACATTCTTTATTAATTTGTCGTGCATCTTTGATTCTCTTTGTCTCATTTATCTAATGTATCTTATGATTCGAATAGGTATCTCAGGTAAATAAATGCATATGATAAAAATAAATGGACCAAATATAATTGTAATAACTGCCCAAAACAATGCAGCAAAAATTAAGGCATCCATGTGGATATCTTGAGTGCACTATACTCGTGTCATTTACTTAGTATAAATAGCAAAGAAAAGCTTTGCATCGTCAATCACTGATTAGATTAAATATGAACTTACAAACTAGTATCACTTAGTTGCAATTACAAAAGCAGTTATTTAACCACCGAATGTTCAACATTTCCGGTGCATGTCAGTTTAAGATCGCCACCTAAAGTATAAAAAAAACAACATTTGAATGAAGTAATCTTCAACGAGTACTATGTAAATACAGATCCTTATCATTAATTTAAATAAGTGAATGACGTCCATAAATATTTAGCAATACTATGGACATATGTGGACTACCGTCCTCTCTTAGTATTTTCGTTTTTTTTTTTTGTTCGAATAATGATAAGATAACAACATATGTATGTACATATGAATACGTTCTTTTTTTTCAATTAATATGCGTATATAAAATACAATAACTCGATTTGACGTTATTAAATAGTCATATACTCACATAATATAAAAGTAGCTATCACTGTCCTTTCTCTTCATATCATGAACAATTTTGCCATCCGAATTCCCACTGGTTACTGAATTTGTTGAACCATTCGCAGTCTGGCCGCCAAAACCTCTTTGCTGTTTGCCGTTTGCGAAAGTTGACTTATTAACTGCGAAGAATGTTTTTACTGCATCCATGACTTGATATTCGATCTAGAAATTAGTACATATATGAGTTATTGAAATATATACATTATATAATATATACATTATATCTACATAATATATACATTATGTAAAAATTCTTTAAAATAAATATAATTATAAATAAAACAACATCAAATTTTATATTTTTACTACGTCGAAATTCTTCAATAGAAAATACATTTACAGCAAAAATTGTTTGACTGCCTGTATGACCTGACATACGTCAAACTCCACAGCCTTCACAACTGGCCCCAATTAGATTTGACATGTGTATTCATTTGAGTACGAAAAGTCATTTCAACCGGCCGCGACAACTACAAGTCCAAACTTTGTAATTGCATTTTAAGGGAAAAAATGTCTGAAGTCGAGAAGGCCCAGCAGGCAGCTGGATCTGCTGGTGGAGATACCATTTTTGGGAAGATTCTACGCAAAGAGATCCCATGCACATTTATCCATGAAGATGATAAGGTATTATATACATTTCCGCAAACCCTAGAACTTTCTACATATGTATGAACATACATGTAATCTACGTATCATTTGCAGTGTGTAGCGTTTCATGACATAAATGCACAAGCTCCCATCCACTTCTTAGTAATTCCCCGAAAACCTATCGCACAGTTATCGCTTGCAGGTGATGAGGATGCAGCTTTATTAGGTAAGAACGCACACGGTTATTACAAGAGAATTAGTTCATATGTATACATAACTATGTATGTGTGCTATGTATGTGCTTTCTTTGCAGGTCACCTTATGTTGGTTGGTAAATCTGTCGCTAAGAAATTGGGAATGGATAGCGGCTTTCGTGTGGTAATTAACGATGGCAAGGATGGTGCGCAGTCTGTTTATCACTTGCATTTGCATTTCCTTGGTGGTCGTCAAATGCAATGGCCACCTGGTTAATACCTATATCGATGATGGTATGAATAGGTACACAGTTACGAATGTAAACAAATGTGAATATATAAAAGCGTATAAATCGAATACGTACAAAAATGTGTTTCTATTGTGTGATAACGGAATTCATGGCGTTACCAACAAGAATCAAATAAAAGGAGGAGACCTGCTCTAACTGAATTGTTTTGAACTTATTCGCTAGTAAGATACGTTTATTCTCATACATTCCATCATGGCTCTCCCTCTCCGATCATGAAATGAATCAGACAACAGACAAGGGGCAGCAAATATTAGACTAATAAATTAAAGCCGGTTTTTTTTTATATTTTCTAATAACTAAAATTTGTTGACACAATTCCTTAACATGCGCATATGGAATCGCACACAGTGATCAACAAAAAGCTGTAGACTAGCTACAACTACAGGTGCAGCACACTTCAGTTTTCCAGCTTTTACTAGACTATTAGAGTAATGAAAAAAAGCCAAGCAGACGTGACTCTAAGTTAATGAATTCTTGATCACATTGATAACACAAGCGATGAGTCGTTAAATTGCGCGTTTCAGTGCAATCGTTGTTTTGCTTTTTTTCCGGTTTAATTTTTTTTTTCATTTCTGTATCAACGAAAACTGGTTGTTCTGGAGCGAGGGATATGTATTTTTATACATGTAGATTATACACTTATATTTCTAAAAATAAAGTGATAATCTTGCCAAATTTCGTGTCGCAGTTATGCGTGGCAATCAGAAAAGACATAGAATATAAATTAGATCTAACCTTTCAGATTGTTGTCTGCATTTAGCTTTATTTTATTTATTTATTGGGGCTTTTTACTTATTTCATTTGTAACTGATAAGAATTTTGTTCAATTATTGGAAGTGTGACAAATATTTATCGGATAGTCTTGCCGGCATGTAATTAATTAAGTCATATTATAAGTATATGCATATGATATGATAATTTCATTTGTTCATTTGTTCACAGCTGCTTCGTGTTAATAAATTAAATGAATCTCTAGCTAGTCCAAATGGTACAAATGAGCATTGACCTCATTATCAAACTAATGCATTTAAATGTGTGGGTGTAGCTAAGTATTATTGCATCTTGCAACGCAAGCAAAGAAATATAATAATAAACTGGACCGAACAAAATGACTGATACAAAATAGACCATACAATGTGAAGTGGTAATGACTTCATTTTGATTTTCACCATGACCGTTGTGACAGTATTTTGTACAGTGGTATGTCCAGTTACCTCTGCGGGTGGTACATTCCGAGCCTATATCAAAACCTAAATTCTGCCCCAGCCAAAGTTAAAACAAAATCTTACATTTACATGAATTGAGTTGCAAACCTTGAATAGATAATCGAATATATAGCCTAAACACTTCCCACAGTAGAACAGCTGAATATATAGAAACGTCTAAAGTTGGTAGCATTCTAAATCATTATTCACACAAGCATTTACATACATATGTACGTTTATTAAATACGCATATGCGTCGTATAATGCTGAATTAAAAAGAACAAAAACACTTTTTACACATAAGTTAACCAAATTAAAAGCGACAACAAAAATATGTTGCTTTAAGTGGAGCCAGCTGTGGAGGCCGACTACGCTGACCGAATCTATGTATTTATTATAATCTTGTATCGAAGTACTTAAGCGTTATCAAATATCAAGATAAGATGCCATGCCTTGCCATGCCTCCCTTGTTACAGAAGGGAGATATTTGGTGATTCTTTAAACCACTTAATTATATACGAACAAATTTTGTTTGATGTAACACAAACCTTGCAAATTCACGACTTGGGGGTGTGACGACAATCCAAAATATCACTTTCACTCTTCAGCCTACACCCAATGCTTCGCAATTTCAGTAACTTCAGTTCCACTACTGAATTGGATTAGCACTTCAATTTCGAAATTGATGGCACCACGAACTTTGTTTTTATTTATATATTCTTCTTTTTCGTTTTATTTGGGTGACTCGCTTTGTTATGGTTATACCAGACAATCCAACTCATTCAACGTCTGCGAACAAACTGCGACAAGCCAACACAATGTTTTGATTTAAATTCTTCTTCGACTGTGGTAGCTCAATCGAAATGTATATTTTTTGTGCATATATCAGTTCATACCAAGGTGTATACAGATGTGTGCATATATATAACAAAATTAAGACAATTAACCTAAACCGAAACCTACTTGCCGCGCTGTGTCTCCCGTTTATTTAACTAGGCGTCCCTGAGCATGAGCTGAGCGGAATGAGTTGTTTTCATTTCCAGATTCTCACTGTTACGTTCAAGTATTTGAGTGGATTCGACACTCTGTTATCGACCTTTGGTACACATTCTCGATCCATTCTCGATCCATGTTTGTTTTTTGTATGCTGTTACGTGCAGTCTCTATTCAAATGCACATACATGTGTGTACATATTGTACATGACTACATTTATGGCTGCATATAGGTTTTGGACTTTGTACAGTGGAAAAACTAGCCTGGTAGCAGCCGCCTGCACCGTATTGACTTGTGTTTTATGGTTGCGTTGATCGAAATACACACTCTGCTATGACCACACACACATTCATGTATTGATCAGCACAGCTGTTTGACTCAAACACTTTCCAAACAAAAACAAACCATTGCGAAGGCATCAGCTGCAGATTGTACACATTCTGTCTTTGTTTGACAACTTCGGATAGAAGTTCCCCAGTTCATCCCCAGTTCAGTATCAACCTCTGCAATATTCGCACTAGAAGTGTCCAGTTTATATACATTGACAAATTCGTCTATGCTAGCCCATGCAAAGATTTTTTTGTTATTGTCAAGAATGTAGTTTCCGAGCCAATTAAATTCAATTGAGTTCTTTAGTTTTACAATTCGTCTTATTGACAACGGATTTACATTTATATCATGAAGCACATCAGTCACTGATTCACGGTACCAGGTTTACGCGATGATGCTTCAGAACTCACAAACCATTAGCGATTGTCCTCCTGACGGCCACCAAAATCCTGCAACAATTCGGACTTGATGGAATCAATAGTTATTCCAATTCCACTTCTTCCTTTTTCCATGATCATTGGCTGAAATTTATCCACTCAACAGCAAGCTCCCAATTAACTCATCATCAATTTTCATCTCGAACAAAATGAGTTTGTGGGCAGTTCCGAAAAAAAATTATTTACATATTCAGGGTTATTATTAGTAAATTCCCCTCAGGACTTTTTCTCTCATCGGAAAACCCCCTATTGTGAAGAATATTCGAAAGAAAACGGAAAAAGCCAACCTTATTGCGAAGGGCTTTCCGAAGGAAAATTTTTGTGAATTTCCCTCAAATTACTCCCCAGATATTTTTTTAGGGAAAATCAAATAAAAATGAGGATGTTGATATCAGAGTCGCAAATTTTAAGAATGTAAGTATCTGAAATTTGGTCTACTGCAACTAATAAAAAACAAAGTGAAGCATTAGTTAGCTGGATGAAAAATATCTAGATATTGCTAATGACTTAACTAGACGATGTAAGGAGGAGCAAAACCTGATTTGGAAGAGTTTAGAAGTAGACTAGAATAGTGTTGCCCCACCCCATAACGCTAGGTTCGCCTAGTGCAAGACCATATTTAATTCAAAATACTTTTTTTTAAGGAAAACAAAAAAAGGGACTGACGAATTTGGTCATTATAAGCAATATGTCGCTGTAACCGCTATGTAAATTAATCAGGGTATACCGGGACTTGACTTAAACCAAATTAGCAGATCCTTTTCAACGGCGATTTTAGTCGTTGTAAACAATATTTTATTTTGAATTTGGTCGTTATAACCGATGTCTTTGTAAACGAGTTATAATTAGACGTTTGTACGTAACGTATCTTATAATTCAAAATTTAAATTGTTCTTACGCAACTGCATTTTTTGTGTTTTGCTAAAAAATTTCATTTTAATTACATTATATCGCTTGTTTCTTTGTCCGAAAACTTTCTTTGAATAAACTTATTTATTTTACTGTTATAAGGAGTTTAAAACAAATATTGACTACTAAAAGGGTATCCAGTTATTCGAAAACCTCCATAGTTGCAATTAGGGTAGCATCTAATAGTTCGAATTACCGAGGTAAAACTGCACTAAACATTATTTTTTTAATTTGTTTAAAATAATAACAAAAATATAAGAAAAAAAATACAAAAAGCAATGATTTGTACTGATCATTTATAGCTGATCGATTTTCGAATAAAATTTCGAATTTACCTAGGATAAGCATACCAATTTTAATTCACAATAGCGGGGATTTTTTCCTGTAGAGGGAAAAAGGCAATGGAACAAGAAATACCCCGGGATTCATAATAACGCTGATTCAGTAATTAAGTAGTAGTTATCTAGCCGCGCAGTAATCAATTCACGCAAAAGTCCTACCCTTCTGGTTAAACCAGATTCATTGACTACTGCCAACTTATCCCAGATTTCCTTCGCAGTTGTAGCTTCAATTATGTGAACATATAACTCTGTATTTATATATTTAATTAACAAAATCAAGTTTGCTTTCGCTAAAAAAAATCTATCCCCGGTTTTCTTCTGTACCTATGATACATTTCTATAAATCGTTCAGAATCACATATTTTTCCTTTTCAATCTTCCAACTGTCATAATTTGCACGTTCTTTTAAATGTTAAATTTTTGGCTATTCATTATGTTTAAACTAAAAACGAAATACGTCCAACAAAAACCAATTTAAATCACACTTTCAAAAATACTGTATTTATTGTAACCTTGTAGCAACAGAAAAGCGAGAAATGAAGTGTTATAGAGATGGCCAACTTCTACCTCTCTTGGCACTTAAAATGTTTTATAACGTGTGCTAAAGCCAAATTGATCAGACTTTCATTCACGGTATTTCATGAATAACTGTCAAAAGGGCTCACAAATTAGTTGTTCGGCTAAGGGGGAATCAGCTGTGAAGTTGGTCATCTCTATATCACCTTATGTCTGAGAAAAACAATAACGACAATGAGACATTTGACGTTTTTCAGTAATGCCAAATCAACACTAATTTGAAATTTGGGAAACGTAATATTACATCAAATCTACCATCGTTTTTGTTTGATCTGAAACGAACGTTTCATGTTTATAAAAAAGAATTATTTAAAAAACGCTGTTTGATCTATGTAAGCCACAATAGATAGAGTATTCTTGACATTTTAGGGGCAATGAGATAGGCAAAGTTATGTAAAACGCCATTAAAATAAATGTGATAAAGTGAATACGAATGTATGTAGTTATAAGTACTAGAAACCCAAACACTTTTACCATAAAGTGTTGGTTACGTTATTCATTTCTATCACATTACATGCCAACCAACGCGTATGGACACTCATTTTTCAAGTTGAAATTATGAAACAGGGTATGTATCTCACCGTTTTTTAATTTTTGAAGCTACAAAAGACTTGCTGAAATGAGTGACATAGACCGTAATTCCCATCGACACAATAAATCGTCCATCGATCCATCGACATCAATGAAATGGCATGGAATCAATGAGTAGCGAATAACTACGTAACTGACTGTTTCAAACGGACACACATTCCGATAGATTCATTTTAGGTTATATAAGCTGAATGTATTGACCCTGACAACGCTTAAGAAAACATAATTGCTTGTTCTTAAATTACATTCATAATTTTGCAGCTATGACCGACTAACTAATGTGTGTTGTTATAATCGAGGTGGTCACGCTCATTGGAGAGATAATTATCAATACAAACATTAGTAATACCCGAAAAATCTGTGCTTGTATCCGAAAAAGAACAGCAGATGATCAGTATGTTTTAGCCACTCAAACGTGTCAAGTGAAACGGCCCAAGAGAATACACCATGAATCACAACCGAATCTTACGCGTTTTGAATGTTCTCTTTCTAAGCTGTGGTTATCATGTACATTGGTTTAGCACAAGTGTGAGAAAATTTCAGTTAACGCTAGTTGCATGTGTTTACTTTTTATGTTTGATGGGTTGGTATGGTATCTGCCTCCAACAACATTTTGCGGATTCGTCGATTTTTAAATTCCTGAGGGATTTTGCGCCAATTCTCTACAATTGCATCCATTTACACTTGCTGTTGGGGATAAAAGTCATGATATTTTCTGTATATGAAATGAGATACATTGTGAGAGCTTTAAACAATCTTGTTAAAGCTCTAATGGATAGTACAACTACTAGTTGGTCATGGCAAGAATCCGTGTCATATATTTTACTTTTTTCTGGACTTGTAGTGAACTTTGGATTTATCCTGTATATTATGATTCAAATGGAATTCATGATGCCGACACTTAGACAAATAATGCACGTTACGGCAATGTGTCTTCCTCATTTTGCGATAGCATGTTCCGTAAAATTGGCTAATGTAACCATATGGATTGCACGGATCGATCTACAACGTATGAACAAAATTATGGAGGAAACTTTTAAAAATGAGACATTGCAGGGAATTACAGTTGCCCAAGTAGAAGATAAAAACTCGAATTCGGTTGAGTTAACACCGATTCCAAAGCAGTTGATGAATCCGCAAAAATGCCTTAAGAACACACAGTCCGTAGTTGAACAATTGACGCTTGTGTCAACTGCTGTACACAGAATCAACAACGCGCTTCAAACACAACTGATGCTATTTTGTTCAATGAACTCAGTTGGTTTACTCGGAGCTACATACTCCATCGTCTACTACAAACTTTCATGGCACCTAATGTTGGAAGGAGCACTTGGAAATAGCTTTATGGCTTTTAATATTGGTGTTTTTGTATTCGTGTTCTGGGATTACACATGCCTTTGTTTGACAAATATGTGCCTTGAAAAGGAGGTGGGTATTTAGTGTGTTATAAAGCTTAGTGAACATCTGCATTTGTTTAATCTGTTAACATTGACACTCTTTTTCTAGAAAGATACCTTTTTGAGTTGCATAGATTCCTATTTGATGTCGAAATCGACGCTTCCAAAGAATATAAGATCGCTCCTTAAAGAGATGAGAAATGAAATAGTGCGACGATTAAAAATGCGAATATTCTTCACGGCGCCAATGGCAAAGCAGACCTTCATACTTGTAAGTGCTCAAGTAGTACTGACCATTATTATGATCATTTCTATTTTAGGTGAATGTGCTACTCGGCCTGATGATATCTACATATATGGTATACATTTACTTTAAAGAGCAAATAGAAATGTTACAAATGCGTCTAGATGCAGATTAAGCTCAACTCATTTCTCTATACAGATAAACTCCGAACTATGTGATAAAATATTAATAAATTTTAGAACTCTTTTTTTGCTGCTTATCATTTGTTTATTAGTATGTACCTTGGTAGTACAGCACTAAGTAAAACTAATCTGAAAAGAATTAATTTTTCAAACCAATGTGCAGTCAGATAACAATGTCCGTAATTTCTCCTCCGTCGATGTTGGTCTCGTTTCTTCTTAGATGGGAGTTTATATGCACTAAACAAAGGAGTTGTCAATAATTTAAATTTCAAATTTCCAAAAATAATTAATCTTACATTTAAGGACACCCAATTGTTTAAACGTTTTGTTGCATACTGTACAGGCGAATGATTTTCTGTCAATATGTCTTAGTTTGTGCGTCCTTAGGGTTTTAGCGATGGCAAAAGCTCTTCCACAAATATCGCATTTAAAATCTCTTTTGTCTAGGAATTGAAAAATATTTTGCTTATGAACGAGTCTGAATTGTTTTTATTAATTACCTTCGTGCTTAGACGCATAGTGTTCTCTCAGATTGTTTCTCTGGGAAAATGCCCATCCACAAATGTGACACTTATGGGGCTTGTTATTCAAGTGCAAAGTATTAATGTGCAACTTCATATGTGCCTCTCGTTTAAATGATTTGTTGCATATATGACAAGTGTAGGCTCTACTTTCATCATGCATCTTCATATGCTTCATAAGCTGAGTGTGCAGAACATATGATTCTGGGCACTTCTCACATTTGTATGGTTTAATTAAAGCCTTTTTTGTCTTGCGCTTTTTTAAAATGTTCAGTATAGCTGGCGTGGCCGGTGCCCCATGCTTTTTGTGGTTATGCAAACGAAGATTAATATTTGAACGGAAGGCTTTGTCGCAAAATTCACATTGCGATAGTTTTCTGTTTGGATTGTGAATTTGCATGTGAATTTTCAAGCCATTTTTGTAGAAGAACTCTGTAAAGAGGATTACGTTGTAATAATGCATTTCTTATTGTGTATATTAGCTATTGCCTTACTTTTGGGACAATGTGGGCACTCAATTTCCCTCACTGCGTGATTTCTCGCGTGATGAGTTGAAAGCCCCGGGGTTTTGAAGCCTGCAAATAGCGAAATATGTATATGCTAAGGCGTTTGCCTGCACTACAAAGTAAAGGAATCTCACCTGTATGCGTCCTTTCATGGGCCACCAAATGATTGATTTGAATAAATTTCTTTTCACAGAATTTACACTTGTGTAGCTTTGTCTCGTCGTGCCAACTCATATGATAGTTGAAACGTTTTAATGTGATTTTTTCGTATGACTTTCCACATACGTTGCATTCGCGCGGTTCCTCAACGTGATGGAAATTATTGTGCTGCGCCATCATTCGTTTGCCACCCCTAACTTTTTTGCCACAAATTTCGCACTCAATTATTTCACTGTAGTGCACACGAGCATGACTATTCCTTTTGCTCTTCTTATTAAAACATTTGTCGCACTTGGGACACGGATATGGTAAATCCGAAGAGTGGTATATGTTATAATGCTCATTAAGCAAATCCGGGTCGTCAAAACTAACTAGTTCCAAACAGTATTCGCACTGATATTTTTTAAACTCAGGTATTTCTTCATTCAAGTCATCGGCTTCATCAGGACGTTCTTTTTCAGTGACCGCGTTCTGCTCCGAATTGAATGTTTCCAATAGTTTCGAACATGTTTGGGCATCATTAATGTCTGGTATTTTAGTTCGTTGGTCTCCTGGGAACTGGTAATGTTCCTGGACGGTTATGGTTTGCTCTCCCTCATAATCTTCGGGGAAGTCCACATCTACATTAGCATTTTGAGAGTCAAGTTTTATAATGATATCCAAACCAGTACAGAGCTCGCCAAAATTCAATTGAGCCTCTTGGCATATTGTCCGAAAGTTATGAATTTGACAAAAGCTATCGAAGCAAGTAAGGCATATTTTCTGAGGTAATCCATCACCTTGGGAGATCTAAAGCATGTGATTCAATAAATAAGACATAAAGAATTTGTACTTTTTATACAATACATTTAGATTCCAGATATCAAATTCCTCGTGAACCATGTTGAGTTCATTGCAATATTCCGTTGAAGTGTACATCGGATACAAATCTGTGCCATCTTCTTGTTCAGAAGTTTTCCCACAAGTTCTGCAAGTATTTTCCAGAACACTCATTTTGAAATACTTTCAAAACAAATACTGGAGGGAACTGACGCAACAAAATACTCGAATAAATATTTTAGTTTGAAACTGGAAGAGTCTGTCGCATGAATTCAATACAAAGGCATTGATATTAATCAAAATAGCAACCAGACTATCGGCCCTATTATCACTGCTTTTAACTTTGGATGGAGTTGATTTGTGATAGAAATGTCACTGCAGCTCTGTTTGATTCAAAAACTTCAAAAACTTCAAAAACAACTGTGTTCAATCGAAAACAGTATTCAAGTTGTCATCGGACCACAACCAGTGCAATGATTATACCCAATAATTTGACAATATAGACGGTATATGGATATAATATTAAACATTTAAAATAATAACTTTTCTAAATATATGAACATAATTTCTCTCAACCATGACCACCCAATAAACTTCATGTAATGGTAATTTTGAAAAGTGTTACCACTGCTAGCATTTCTCTCCGCTATTGGACACAGCCCAAAATCTGACAGCTGTCAGTCAAGGAAATGATGCTCATTTTCTGAAACTAGAGTGGACGCCGCGTTTTATAAAATAGTGGAAGAGAAACAAAATAATCAATAAAACCAGCTAAACAACTAAATATCTGTCTTCTCAAAGATGAGTGCTGGTAACATGTTATACGGTGGCGATGAGATCGGTGCATTAGTATTCGATCCAGGCCATCATTCCCTTCGTGTCGGCTATGCTCAGGAAGACACGCCAAAGGCTGAGATCCCTTCTGTTGTTGGTGTAGGCCCGGAAGATCCCGAAACTTCAACAGATTTAGAAACGAAAAGCGATAACAATATTACACAAAACAGTAAGATATTATAGATAGTAATGACCAACTTGTATAAAACTATGTTTTTTTTATAGATAATGACGCTCGAAAATATTATGTGGACACAACTTATGTGAATGTTCCTCGGGCAAATATGGAAATTCAGACGTACATGAAAGACGGCATGATAGACAACTGGGACCTGTTTGAAAAAGTCATTGACTACACTTATTCGAAAGTTATACAATCAGAACCAGAGTATCATCCAGTTCTATTCTCGGAAGCATCATGGAATGTACGGAACAATCGCGAAAAACTTACTGAGCTCATGTTTGAGAAGTACAATGTCCCAGCGTTCTTTCTGGTAAAAAACGCAGTCCTAGCTGCATTTGCTAGTGGACGGGCGTCTGCCCTCGTTGTCGACAGTGGAGCAACACACACATCAGCAGTTCCAGTTCATGAGGGCTTCGTTTTGTCGCAAGCTGTAGTGAAATCTCCTCTTGGTGGTGACTATTTATCGCTCCAATGTAGACAGTACTTGGAGGCCCAAGGTATCGACATGACACCAGTTTATAAAATTGCTTCCAAGGACGTTGTCAAAGAGAGAGATAACGCCAGGTTTACATTGCGAAAATTACCGGATAACCTTACACAGTCTTGGCAAAACTACATGCTTAAGAGTTTACTGCAAGATTTTCAAATGAATATCCTACAAGTGTTAGAAAATCCGTACGACGAACGCGTTGCTGCGCAAATTCCTTCTGTGCACTACGAGTTCCCGAACGGATATCATCAGGAGTTCAGCTCCGAAAGGTTCAAATTGGCGGAAAGTTTATTCGACCATACAATGTTGGGTGCTGGCCAACTAGCTTCCACAAGTGTGGGTATGTGCGATGCAGACGTAAGGCTATCACTCTTTGGATCGGTGGTAGTTACTGGCGGGAACACACTACTCCAGGGATTTCCTGAGAGACTCAACCGTGATCTACAGCATCGTGCGCCGTCCAATACACGTCTTAAAATGATATCCGCAAACGGAAGTGTCGAGCGAAGATTCGGCGCTTGGATCGGTGGTTCGATTCTGGCGAGTATAGGAACATTCCAGCAAATGTGGATCTCCTCACAGGAATATGAAGAATCAGGAAAAAGTCAGGTTGAACGAAAGTGTCCATAGACAAGCTATCTCATATTTTATAAAGTGTGACTACTTTTCGCTTTATTTCTTAAAATTAATATACAAACTGATTTCCTTGTACAAATTGTGTTTTAAATGCGGCGTAAGTTTTTGTGAGTGATTCACTTTTATTCAGTGACCTCCCATAATGTTGTCCGAAACTTGTTTCTGTAAAAACAATGAATTATTATTTTAGGGTTATCTGAGACTGAAATATCAACAAACCTGTGCCTTAAGGATCTCGTCTGTCCAATCTTGTTTTGCGATGTTTTCCACAGCGGTTACCAAGATATTCTTCACTTTAGCAACGTTCTCGCCAAATGTTTTCAATACATCGGCCACATTTACACATTCGTTGTTTTCGCGCCAACAATCATAATCTGTAGCAATCGCAACTGCTCCATATAAAAGGCCTGCCTCCTTGGCTAGGACAACTTCGGGGCACGTAGTCATATTGATAAGTTCACCACCCCACTGACGGAACATCCGACTTTCTGCCCTGGATGAGAATCTCGGACCTTCAATGGTGACAACCGTAGCTTTCTCGTGAACCTTATACCCCAGTTCATTTGCTGTGCTTATAAGGACGTGTCGTGTGTTCTCCGAGAACGCAGGATACATTGGAAGGTGGCATACTCCAACTGGACTTTGCTCACCACCGTCGTAGAATGTTTGTGCCCGTTTTGTTGTTCTATCAATGAAATCGTCAGGAATAACAAGATCACCCGGTTTAAACTTCTCTTGTAATGAACCTAGAAATGAGAGTTATTATACGATGCATTATTTGCACATCTATAAATGTATCGATTACCAGTAGCAGTTGAAACAATCAAGTGTGTGCAACCAATTGATTTCAGTGCCCAAACATTAGCACGGTAGTTCACTTCAGATGGCAGAATAGAGTGCTTCCTGCCATGTCTCGCTAGAAGAGCACATGAAATGCCTTTGATTTCCCCTTCAATAATCACATCTGATGGTCGACCAAAAGGGGTATCCACTGAGCTTTCTTTACGGTGTTCAAGTATATCAGGATTATCTAGCCCCGAACCACCTATAATTCCAACCTGATAGAAAGCATTAGCCAATGCAAAGTATATCTGATTCAGTTAATTTACCTTTATTTTCACAGACATATCGGAATCATACGAGTTAAGGGAATGCTGTAAAATACTGCGGTAACCTTTTTCCTGAGATAATGCCTTTTTCTTCTATCAAGTAAATGTCAGAGATCGATTTGAGATAAGAAATCTGGGACAATATGAAGCTGTGTTTATTTTAGAATTTGGGAATTATCTTCCTAACATATAAATATGTACATATGTATGTTGGGCTAATGCTCTTTTTAGAGTTGTGTTATGATTACCACAAATTAAATTATTTCTTTTATACCACACACAGGAAGACTGGAAAGCTTTCAAATGTACATATTTCAAAGGGCTGATATCAGTTTGACTGCTGCCAGAGAATTTATTTTCAAGAAAGCGACATTTCTGCCATATCTGGACCCATGACTGTTGCACTATCAAATTTTTAATTTGTATTATAAAACAAACACACCTGTAAAGTCCACATCACCCACAGAAATAGAGTCCACATATTTACTCGAGTTCAGTTGTCAAAATTTGTCAAGCAAGTTTTGAGTTTTTGCCAAAAGGCAAACATATCTTTACTTTCACGTTAATACAAAATTAAATAAATTTCCGTTAAAATTGAGTATTTTCCTCATCTGTTGACCACATAGTGAATATTTAAACTAAAATGGGTGACCCCAATCTTATTGAAATAAATGAAATTACTGGTTATTGGTCTTTTCTGATGAGTGTGAGTAAAAACACTTGCATATGAATATCTCAAAATAAAAGATACAAAATTCCTAGATTGATTGGAAGGATCCTTGGCTTATTGGCTTAGTTCTTTTGCACATTTTAACAACGACAACAGCTCTCATGACAAGAAACAATACAAATTTTCAGATATTCCTTTTCTTGATTCTATGTAAGTATCTTTCGTCTGGTGAACATTTTGTAACTCCGACTGAATGCCTTATATTTTATCTATCCTCGAAGTGTCTATGGCATATTTTTCTGAGAGTATTAACGAGTATGCTGCTCTGAATTGGCGATCATTTTCAAAACAACAGTATTTTGATAGCAATGGTTTATTCATATCGACTGTATTTTCAATACCGATTTTGCTCAATTGCATGCTCCTCATAGTAAGTTGGATATGACTTGAATTCCCGTTGAAAATGAGATGACGTTTATATGCATTTTAGGGAGCCTGGCTATATAATTCCACACAGTTAATGGCAAAACTCAAGACTAGACAACTTAAGGAACGGGCGCGGCAGGAGGAGAAACTAAAATTGTCGAAAAGAGAATGAACTGAATGCATGCGGAAAGACAAATAGCATTTTCAAAAGCCTGAACATTATCCCTGCATATATATTTTGTGATCTTATTTTTTGTAGCACTAGATCTGCATACGTCATATGTTTGTTTATAAGTTCGCCATAAAAGATTTTAAAAATAAGATCTCTATTTCTACACACGGATTCATGCTGGATGGATGTCGTCTTTGAATACGCCATTAGTATTTCAATTTAAAAATTTAAATAAATCACAAACAGACTTTTGTGTCAAATGAAAAAAATTATATTTAAACAAAATTTCCCTTGAAGAAATACTGGCTGTTTTTATAATAGAAACTTGGTAAACAATAAACAAAATAAAATAAAGTTAATTGACCGCCGTATTTATTTAATTCTTTCGAATATATTTTATATCTGCACTGACGATTAATTGCGCATATAGAGCTGCATTAAAACTTGTTCTAAATAGCGCCCATGTAAGGGCTCTGTTAAGGGTAGTATCAACATCTGTTTCTGACGACTGTCAAATATTTTTTGTGCGGCTGTTTTGTTTGCCTAGTCAGAAAGTGTTTACATAGTTTCTTGCGGCCAATAGATATAAGAAAACAATGCAGTTTACAACCATTTTACTCGCAATTTGCATTTTGGGGTCTTTATCTATAGCCCTCTGTGATATGCTGCCAATAATTCGTGTTGAAATGAACAATGCCGGTTTCCATAGGTTAGGATTCCCAAATTGGATCAGGGTATTTCGAACATTTTGTCTACTTCTATTGTTTTTAGGGATCTACAATACACAGTCGAATTTGATTATCCTCTAGCAGGAAAAGATTGCGAATATTATTTAGAACAGACCTTACCGCCTGCAGTGTATGTAAGTGTAGATCAACTAGATGATTTAAAAAGACTGAAAAAAGTAAGTTCATATTTAAATGTACTCATAAGAATGCTATTTACGACTTCCTTTGCTTTAGCTCAATGCCATATATCCGAGATTCGTGGATATTGAAATTCCAACGGAGAAGTCAAAGCAGTTCACAGTTCTGCTTCACGGGGTGCCAAAAATTAGAGACAGTATTAAATTGCCAATACACTTCCGATATCACCTGCCGGGCGACGAAAGGCAAGTAGTTTAAGTTTTCCTTATTTTTTTGAGGAAAAATTCCCCTTTCCTCTTTTTTTTAGTTATTTATTATTTTACTAAAGTAGGTTGAAATCCATTATACTTGTCGTACGGTTGTGAAATATTTACCGCCACTTTCCTGAAGAATGGTCAGGAAAGGCATTCGAATACTCCCATGTATTTACAGTACATATTTTAATCCATTCCATGTTTAATTCAAAATAAGTACTATCGATTGGAAAGCAATGTGTTATGTTCCAGCAGCTCTAAGGAACATGAATAATATAAATTTAATACTCATATTTTCAAAAATTAAAGAACGAAAGAATTATCTTTTATTTTTCTTATAATTATCTTTTATTTGATTTGTTAGCTTTGCCAATGTTGAGATCAACGCACCAAATATGTACATGCGCTGCCTGGATGAAGATCTGTCAAATTACGACGAACTATTAGATGATCCAAATAATAACTATTGCTTAGCGGAGAATAAGTTTACTTTACCACAGTATACAGTACCGGATGATTGCGATTGGAAAGTAATTAAAAAGACATTGCGGTTAAAGGCCCCCTTGGTTGCCAAAATACCTATTGGTGATGCCAAATCGTTTCCGCCAATATTATATGCGACAATCGTAATTAGTTGGGTCGCTTCCATATGGTTCGTCTTCGGATCCCAAGCTACCCCAAGAAAAATTAATTATAAATTAGAACAGCAAAGAATTATAGACAAGAAATATAATTGATATTCCTTAAATGATATGCTTTTTTTTTTTTGTTTATTTATGTAAAATTATTGGGTGAAGCTTACATTCTAACTATTAACACAGATCACAGTATTGTCAACACACTATTTGCTTGTATCGGTGACTTCATTAAGTTTACTAGGCAGTGATGATACATTTGTCATAGCATCTGAATGTATCGTATCGGTGCTTCCTCGTTTTTGAGCAGGTTCATTCCACTTTTGAACATTTCCAGAACCAAACACCACAAACAGAGAATTGCACAATAAGTACATTCCCGCTGTGATATAAAACACCACACGCCATTGATCCGGATTCATCTGCCAAAAATCAAACAAATAAAATTAACAAACATAACACACTAGCTGACGCTAAAATATTTCGAGTAATATATAGAAGCGAGTGTTCCAGTGTTCTAGAATCAAATAGGAAGTTTCACCAGGAAGTAGGCAATATTTATCAAAGCCCTCTTAAAATAGACTATTGTACTAATAAAACATTTGATTAAACTCTCAGAACAACGATAACAATAACATAAAAATAAAATATTTACAATCCACGTTAATCACACGCTTTGGTAAGAAAAGTGATAAACTTACCTCGTCATGCACAATAGCACCAACCACCAATGGCGCAAAAATAGACATTAAATTTGAAAATCCATTTGTGATACCCATCATAGTTCCGGCAAAATTTGGAGACAGATCCATATGATTGACTAAATATCCAACGAAAGATGCTGAATTGAATCCAACTCCAATTGTTAGCAATGTTATCGCCGTCACTCTATTTTCACTTGTCATATATCCCAAAGCTATGAGACAACCCATAGGAACCCACTGGCCAATGGAATTGAATAATTTCCTTGACATCGTAACACTTAAAAAGTTACGGTTTATCAGCATATCGGAAATTGGGCTAACAATCAAGCACATAATCCACATCGCCAAGTAGGGTAAAGCGGAAAGTAAGGCGTTCGACTTAACCTCGAGAAGGAGTACACTGTTCATGTATGTCGGCAGCTGTGTCAGCAATGTATAAAATCCCCATGTAAATCCACAGTGTGCAGCAATCAAACCGTAGAATGGAACTGATGAAAACATCGCTTTCCATGGAATGGGCATTTCCTATAAAATATACGTTTTATTTACAATTAATCATACCGATGTTGCTAAAGCACGTCTTGCCTGAGTATTACTCTGACTTCCAGTAAGAGCTTTGACATATTCCTTTTCTTCACTTGAAATTTGCTTTGATGTGTCCGGAGAGTCCGCACCGAAGATTTGAAAAAGGACAGCCCAGCAGAATGTTACTCCACCAGATATGTAAAATAATGCCGGCCATCCCATTCTCGAGTCAAATATCACTCCACTTGTAGCCAAAACAATAACAGTTCCCAATTGTGCACCCGAATATACAGCTGTCCCTAGAAACCCTCGTTCGGTACACGGTGCCCATTTAGCAAGTAGTGTATGAACACACGGATACACCACCCCCTGCGTAAGGCCAGTAAGTATTCTTACACCACAAAGCAATTGCCAACCTCCAATGCGCGCCACCCATGGAACTATCACCGTGAGTATGGAACAAATCACAGTGGCTGATGATAGGACGATTCGTGCACCAAAGCGTTTCGCAAGTATACTCGATGGCAGCTGAGCTACTACATAGCCCCAAAAGAAACTACTTAAGATCAGCGATCTTGTGCCACTATCCCAGTCATAAAATGGAATATCCGGATGCTTGGACGCCTGAGTCATTGGAACTATTCCTGCTGAGATATTAACTCTCAGGAAATAACCAAATACCAGACCTCCAAACATAAGCAACGCCTGTACATGTCGGACGCCTACTTTATTTGCTGGAATAAACACAAAACAAACATTTATGATATATGTGGTTTCATTTTACCACGTAGAATCACTTGCATGAGTTAAGGGTAAGGTACACTTTCTTAACTATTAAAGGTGTTGATTCGAGAAGATCAAAACTCATTATCACTTAAGAAAACATTCAAGACTAACTGAGGCATTTCAAGTGTATTGTTTTTATCGAATAATTCTTGCGAGGAGAACTTTGTCTCCCCTAGATTCAGACACCTCCACATGAATGCGGTTTTGGTAATTCTAGGAGAATCGATCAAGTACATGTATCAATACTACTAGAGTACCTTAGAATACAGTAACAGTTACAAGAAATTCGTCGGCAAGAATGGAATTAAACCTAGATGCCAATATTTCATGTATAGATCCATAGGAAATTCATCAAATTCACTGCTAAGTACATAACTAAGACTGCAGTTAATATGAGTAATTTTGATTATTTGGTTGTACCGTAAATTTAAAAACGATTTCTTGCAAGCGTGATAGCAAACTGTCTGATTTGCTTGAAATGAAATCATCGAAATGACATTATCGCTTGTTTTCGTAAACAAATCCTTGGAAGCAAGATTTATGTATTTATACATAGTGTATGTGTGTCAATCTTTATCGCAATTGTTTTCTTTCGATATGGAGGTATAATGTAGGTACACATATTATAATTTGCGATTGCCAATCACTCAGAATAAAAACAAAAATGTCAGTCGATATGAAGTGCACTTGATGTGAGGATTTCGCAGATAATGAACATATTGAAATTGAAATACATCTGATTTAAAGAATGTTTACTAAGTATGTAATGCTAGATTTTGAAGATTTGAAACTTGGTAATAATAAAAATAAGAAGATAAATAAAAAACATACTGTAGATGGGGTGTCAACGCCAGATTCACTGAAATTAACACATAAGTGTGTATGCTGGGGATAAAATGAACGCTTCTATTTTGCACTATATCAATATACAGTGATATTTCTTTGCGGCGGACAGCCTCTGCCCCATCATGATTGTCCGTGAAGTGACAAATCACTTTCAAAACACATAGTCGTTCTCAGGTTTTGTTCCGTCGCCACTCTTGAAGGGATTCTTGTTTGTAGAACAGTCTTGGGCAATAAACCATTTTTTGTCGTTTAGTGCAAATTTGTTTTGTTCCACGTGCATAGAAAGCATGTGGTATGGGGTGATCGCAAATACAATTTTAGTATTGGTTTCTTCCACCTCCATTATAGCTGTGTTGATGGTATGGTTTTTTAAGAAGAATTTTCAGTGGGTAGTATCACTTTGAACAGTTTTCTTATTTTATTGTATTTTTTGAATAAAGACTTTGTTAAGAAAAAAGATGAAATCGATTTTTCAAAACACTTTTACGCTAATTATCGGTTACGTTAGCTTGTTAACGGTTTGGCAAAATACTTCGAAAATTGGAAGGTGAACTCTTTATAAGATTAATTTTAAGTTAAAAAAAAACCTATATCACAGTTTCGGAGTACTAAGTACTTTAAAATGTTTTTCTCGAAAAGTACCAATGGCGTAAGGAACAAACCTATCCAGGGGCAACGATATAAAGTACCTCACTCAAGTTACTCAGTCACCTTTGAAAATTCACAAGGCTATTAAGATGAATGGCTTAGTTCGAGGTAGTCAAGGAAGAAGTCTCGTAAATGGTGGCAGAGGATACGCGTAGTATTCGATTTTATATGGTCTTTCTCGTCTCTGAAACTTCTGTATAATTTGTAGACACGGGAGACCTATCCTGAAGTACCCTTGACACAGAGTCCTGTTTTAACTCCAATAAGAGTCTTAATTGCTAACTTAGTCAGCTTTATAAGGACATGTGAGGGTGCAAAGTGTACAGTCGATGCTATTAAAACAAATCTAAATTGGGTGACACCACACCCCCTAAATTTATTTTATCAGGTGTGCGTTATCTGTGTTGTTCTGAAATTCAGATTTATTTGCCCAAGCAGCGTTGCCGGAAAAATATTTGTCAAAGTGAAACTACTGCTACCAACGTCATGGGTGTCATGAACTAAGATATTCCAAAACCATACTGAAGCGTAAAAAAATGGATGTTACCCATCCTACTTTTTGTCCAACTATTGCGAATGTTTAATGAAAACAGAGTGTTAAATCCATGACAGTGTCACATCGGCAACGAGGTCCAGGACAAAAGGTCAACAAATCAACTTTAACATAAATAACGCACGTTTCGTACATATTCATTTATGTGGATGGTATAAAATCCTAGATATTCCAAGTGCACTCGTCTTGCACTACATTAACTTTAACACATTGCAATCAAGCCCATAACAACATTCATGTTTCACATGACACCTTCTTACTTTCTTCACACAATTTTCACAATTACTCAGAGATTATGTGCTGCATTAACTTTCAATCAGAGCTAGCCAAATGTCTTACTTCACAGTTTATCAAATTAACGCAATATCAATAATATTTTACTTTATATTTTAATTTAACGACCTAATATAAACGAAAAAGGCCGTATTTCGCCACAATTCCAATAATCAATGCATTCACAATCAGGATATTTATATATTAAACATTTTTTCATTAGAAACACTTTTCACTTACGTTTTATAAATTTATCACTCGGAGTTGTTTGTAACTCAATTTCTTTCGTATTCATAATTGTTCTTTTTTGTGTCGCAAACAAGAAATATATTTGTGTGTATTATAATCCAAGAAATCAGTATCCCTCGCTTCTCAGTGCAACACTTTGAATTCGACGGAACAGACCTCCACTCGTAATGTGTGCGAAAATCTAACTACACTCCAATGTTGTAGGCTATGCGATATATTTTGTTCAATCTTCTAATCATGTACAGTCTTATAATCTTGGTACTCAATTAGATCTTATCACTAAACGGTTAAAAACTAACAAAAGTTAAAACACTGAAGTCAGGACTATAAATATTTATCTCGGAGTAGCTTTCATATTCACCAGTGTATGATGGTACTCAAATTTAGGGTCAAAACTTTGCCTCTGTCTGGAGGAGCCCATCGTTCTTGTAGGACTAATATACACTTCCAATTCGCGCCTACCGTAGCTGCAGATAAAGGCAAGACGTTGATAAAAAATAATCTCAGAAACTTATTGCCCGCGATTAACTAGAGCTTCTTCCATTAGCTTTCATAAAGAATATCCGACAGGTAATGAAGTGTGAAACACATTCCTCAAGTGGCATGCGTGTAGTTATGTCAACTTGTTTAATAGATGTCTGTCTAGTTCTAGTTCACAAGCTAAACACGTTGATTGACGATTGTTTGTTAATCTTAACACATCCGACATTTGTCTTTAAAATCGTTACATCAAGGACAAATCCTAAGACTAAGAAAAACTATTAACATTACGCAGAAACTTGAACGATGAACTTTTAAATAAAACGTAGGTGGTGATCTAGAAGCGTCTTTACCCAATGGCTGATTAATGCATTTAATTCGATGTCAATGACTAACAAAAACCAGTTATGTGCATGTGTAATACTGCTACCGCTGTAGACGTATCGGTTTAGGAAGCAATTAAAACAAAGACCAATGCCTTCTGACAGCAGTTCCCATTAGATCAGAATCTTTTTATTTTTTTGATTACTCGTCCAAGATATGTAAACACAGAAGACTGGCTTTTAATTCCCAGATAACACTTTTATCTTTTTCGAGTGTGAATGTGTATACGGAAGAGCGGATTTGTGAATTGTTGCATTACACGAGACCGTCATATAGTAAATAATCAGTAAAGTCTGATTAAGCCAAATGGCATTTAAAAAACAATTTACACCAAATTATGGGCTTAGATAATTTCCAAGGAATTTCAGTTTACTAACTTGGAGATAAACATTTTGAACGACGACTGAGAACATTGAACTTTACATGTTCGTTATCGCGACCATATCGACTTATCATTACACCTTTAGAATGCTTCCCATTCTATCAATTAACATAATTGATTGAAAGATATTTGGATAGATTTTTTATTCAGATTCCTATTAAAATGTACAATGTACATGGATTTGATACCAAATTGCATCTTTCAACTGAAATTATAAATCAAGTGTATGACGCACAGATGTCGGAGCTAGATCATATTGCAAAGGATAATGTTGAAATTATTCACTTTCTAAAATTTTTTAAATATTACAACCGTAAAAACGGCAAT
The DNA here is from genome assembly GCA_905231855.2 of Eristalis tenax. Classification (NCBI taxonomy): domain Eukaryota; kingdom Metazoa; phylum Arthropoda; class Insecta; order Diptera; family Syrphidae; genus Eristalis; species Eristalis tenax. Next base: position 1,593,409 of record HG993127.1, read on the forward strand.
GAAGTGTAATTTCTAATGTATGCAGCTGACCCTGATATAATGGCCTTCAAGCTTTTATTGGAGAACATGCCATAAAAGATGGTAAAGTACAAAAATCACCAAGCAGCGCAGATATTTACGGTAAACAGATGTCTGCTCCTCAAACGACAGAAGAGACCGTTGGTACATGCCGACGCTGTATGTATGTAGTTAGAAATGACTAGAACTACGTCTCTTAAATGGGAAAAACGTTGTATAAAAGCCTTATCTCGGCTTTACTGCGGTTAAGTGTAGTCATATTTACCTCGGATATAATTTTATTGAAAAAATAGCTTACCATAGTTCGTGTTTACCAGGAATCTACACACGCACTGAGACGATTTCGTTTCGTCGACAGGGCCATCTCGTGGACATGCGCAAAGCCCCGATGACAAACGTCTATGAACATCACTCCATGGCATAGAGTGTAGATACTAAAGACCCAACTGTAATGCGCATGGTGGAGCATGAGCTAGTGTCAAACGGGCGTGGGTGAGTGAGCAAATACATCTACCTCCATGAGCCGACGTCGACAACGAACGATTGCCAAAATTTTGATAATGTGCGAATTTGGCATCTGGCACAACCACACAAATGTGTTGTTACCATCGTATATGCAAGAATTCTGTTGAAGCAACTTTTGTGCTCGTTCCGACTAGGGTTAAAGAATGTCTAAGATATGTATGTAAGTTTATGGAGATTTCATTTTATTACATTTACATATAATATATTAGCTGATTATAAGAAGTAGTTTAGGATAATGTGGTGACTTAGAATTGGTCAAGCTACCCGTGGTAAGATTATTGTATTTCGATATAAGTGCGATAATATAATAAATTCAGAATTTCGCATCAGTGCATTGTGTGTTCGTCCACTCAACAAGACGAATGTTAGGAAAAAGACTTAAGCTAAATCAACGAATGAAGACAGTGGAAGAAGAAAATATAATTAACAAGAGAGATGGAGCTATTAATAGAACCACCACGGACACTGTTAGTGTGCGGGTAAGAAGGGTGTATTACCCTTTATGACAGTACAATGTCATGTCTCTCTTATATAGCTAGGATCACAACCATTTAATAATAAACCATTTAATTCATTTTTGAGAACAGTAATCATTATATCCTACGTTATAACATACATTATGAATAAGCTAAAGGATCACAGTTTACAGTTCGTACATGTTATACATATTTCATATTATAGTCTTGGTCATAGTAACATTTCATAATATGCATTTTTAAACACGTTTTGTTTTGCAGATATAAAGCCCTTTAGGCACTTTGATTTCAATACGTCAGTCTCGAATTCACTTAATATGTTACGAAAGGTACATTACTAGTGTTTTTGATTTATTCTCTTTATATATTAATGTATAAAGAAATGGTGGGGGACTTTGAGCCCATCACCCTCTGTAGGTGTTGGGGATTTGTTTTTTTTATAAAAAGCGGTTGTGGTAAAATGATCGTCATTATGGGTGCTAAAAAAGGGGCAGATCTCTCATTGAGTAAGTTGATCGCTGACGGATAACTGTCGATTATTAACCAGCCTATATTCACCTCGTAAATGTTCCTGAGAATTGGGTTATCATGATGTTGCAGAGTAGCGAGCCTCATTTTGATTAGACTGGTAAGATAGTCCAGCGAAGGCGTTATACCAGACTCCTGATAAATGATTGTGTTACTAAACCATTTTCCTCCGGGTCTTTTATGTTTAGAAATGCAGCTTCTGATAATAGCAAGTTCTTTGGAGCTCGAGGGCTACATTAGGTGTAATTGGGAACCAAATGGGGAACCCATAAGCCAATTCCGGGCGGATTAGCGTACATTAGAAGTTTCGTTCTACATTCAACAAACCTGGAATTGATTGGGTTTTCAGTTTTTTTAGAGCCTTTCTGGCATGAAGGTTAATTTTATGTTTTTACTGGTATATGGTTACCCTCAATATTGAGTTTTAGGTCCCTACTTTTCTGAAGGAAATCAGATCACATTTCCTAATGTTGAGATTTTTTTTATAGTATGTCACGATGGAATTGAGGTGGCGATGAATTGCACTAAGCGCTATTTGTCCGCATATAAAATAGCCTCTGAGTCCTCCAGTTGATTAGGGAAATCACAGAGAGGGGGGCCAAGAACGGAGCCTTGAAGAACTCCTGCTATGATCGGAATAGGCTGAGAAGTTTGTTATTCATAGAATACGTTAAGGCTGCGATCGGAAAGGAAGCTTTTAATAATTTTGATTGCATTTGGAGGAAAATTCAGATAAAATAATTTATAAATGAGTCCCGCGTGCCAAACGGAGTCAAAAGCATTTGTGAGGTCTGATACACATTTTTTAGATCTCAAGTTCTTTAATATTTTGTCTTGCAAAAATAGTAGAGCATCAAAATAGAGAGCCAACTTCAAATCCAAATTGAAGGGCCAGGTATTATCAGAATCATTTGAGATTTTATCAGGACCCGACGATATTTTATTGTTCAGTGAGAAAATAACAATAGAAAAAAATGATCGATCCATAAAAGATAATGATAAGAATGAACCCGAAGGAGAAAATAAAACAAAAAACAAAAATATAATTATAGTGGAGATAGTATCGTGTTAAGTGCTATGACAACATTGGATGATGAGATTTAATTTTAAATTCAGATCATTTCGTCTAAGCTTATGTAGATAAACATCGGTGTAGCGTTTTCATTGCACTCGAACGAGAATGACACGTTTGCTTCGACTAAATTTCGTAAAATTAAAATGGTGGATTTTAGATGTTAGAGATACTTGCATCATTTTCGTTTGTTGGAATAATGGAGCTGCAAACCTATGTCGAACAATCGTGCCTCTAGTCGTAACAAGAGCTATGGTTATAGCAAATACCAAGATAGCGCGCGAACGCTCGGGCCTTGACATTTTAAGTAGGCAGATTGCGGTTCCCGATTTGTTTTAACAACAGTGATGATATTTATTTTTTATATTTTCATCATATAAGTAAACCTCTCGTAATTAAAGCACGCACGAGGCGGTACAACAGACCCATTATGGCTTAAGTACTTTTGGTGAGAGAGTGCTTCCCTTACACGAAGAAAACTTTGCTCTCATATCTCTCATTTTTCTCAAAACGTAGGACGACGCAATGAATGACATGGAGCCAGTGTATTGCCAATTGTGTAGGTAGGTTGAAAACGAGGCGACGCACCAACGCAGCATTGTGAAATGGGTATAAGCTAATTCGTGTACAGTCTCATTGGAGTAAATTACGAGATACAGTAAATAATTTCTGAGTGAGTGAGTTTGGATTAGAACTACTTACTCTTACTCTCATGGCCTAACTAAGGTCGCTTTTACACGGAAAAATTTGATCCGATTGATGAGGTATGTTGGCAAGGGAAGCGTGGCTCCAGTGTCTCAAGGGTGCTGGAATCGTACCAGCATTCGAGTGAGCTTTCGCGCTTTTTCCCTTTTAGCGTTGGGTATAGGTAGTACGTACAGTATGTAACCCTTGTGGGGAAAATAAAGAGAAACAGAAATCGACTGTTGTTAAATGGCGAAATCTGATCGTGTAAAAGAGGCCTCACAGCAATGCAAGCCTGGATGAGAAAACTAATTAAACTAATATTTCAGTTTTTACCTGTCTAGTTGCTTTTATTAAGTCCAGGTATGCAGTCAGTGGTTGCCGTGGAGTCTCGTGTGAGTTACATTTTTTTATTGAGAACTCAGAATATATATGTATATGATGTATCCACACTTTTGCGACTGACTGTCTAGTATATTCAATTCAGATGTAAAATACTGTTTCCTGATCTTCTAACCTTTGTTTTTGACTACGGATACTTCAAAATACAAGAAATACTATGGAGATCGGACGAAAAAGTTTTGTTTAGCTTCAATTATTTCTCGTAAAATGAATATGTGATGTGTGTCTGCATATATCTATATTTCCTTTAAGTTTAATTTGTATAAAATATGTTGAACGTATAACGCAGAATGTGTTAGCACCATTGGCAGAACTTATTTGATACACCAACTCAAAAAACAATCTGGCTAGTATTTAAGGAATGCTATTTACATGAGATACATTATATAAAAGTATATAAAATAATTCTCAAATTCGGTTTTAAAATATGTACAAAAATAATTGACATGTAAATACGTCTGGAAGTGAACTAGTTATTAAGAAATTTGTGGATCATCCGAATCCTCGTGCGTATCCCGAGCTTCTTGCCTCTGCTCGACCGGCGGAAAATTCCATGGTTGTGTATCGGTTTGGCCAAAAAGTAAGAATAGAGTATTACCCACAAGATAGAATCCTCCGCTAATAAAGAACACCATTCTCCATTGAATAGGGTCCGTCTAAAAATAATGAAGCGCGAGTCTTAGAAACCATTTCAAAACTTATGTAATTTAAAGAAACTTACCTCATCGGTGACCACGACACCAACTGAAAGGGGAGCTAATATACTCATAAAATTGGCAGCGCAGTTTGTTATTCCCATTAAGGTTCCAGCGAAGTTTGGCGATAGGTCAATGTGATTCACATGAAAACCCAAGTACGTTGCAGAATTTATACTCACAGCAATGGTAAGTAGTGCGATGGCCAGTTTTGTGTATTCAGCAGTGACATATCCCAAACCAATGAGGGCAGCCATTGGAATCAAATGTCCAATCGTGTTGAATAATTTTCTGGACACCGAAAGAGACATACAATTTCTCCTCTTTAAAAAGTCGTCAACAAAAATAAATGCATAACTAAGAATGCACATGATCAAGTATGGAAGAGCAGATAAAACTGCATTCTTTTTTATATCCATCCCAAGTATGTTTTTCAGGTATGTCGGAATTTCTGTTAGCAGCGTCCAGAAGCCCCAATTTTGACCGCAATGTACTATGAGCAAGGAAATAAATGGCAGCGATGTAAGAATCTTTCTCCAGGGTGTTGGCAACGATAATCTCTGTCCACCTCTGTCAGTGCACAAAGAGGAATTAATATATCTTCGCTCTTGTTCTGATATAGTCCTATGATCGGATGGTGTACTTGCGGAATAGTACAGCCACACGGTAGCCCAAACAATACCAGCCCCTCCGGAGACATAGAAAATACTCGGCCAGCCCAGTGGCGAAGAAGCAATGAAGCCACTCACAGCCAACATAACTACTGTACCAAACTGTGAACCTGAATAACAGTATGTTACTAGTCGCCCCCTTTCATCCACCGGTGCCCATTTCGATAGAAATGTATGCGTAGACGGGAACACTACACCTTGGCATAATCCTTGTATCACTCGCAGACCGCACACTAAACGCCAGTTACCGATCTCTGCAGCCAAGGGTGTTAACAATGCCAAAAAAGAGCACACAAGTATACCGTAGAAGAGTGTGTATTTTGCTCCATACTTGTGCGCCAAGTAACCGCCAGGAATCTGAGTCACAACATAACCCCAGAAGAAGCTACTCAGCAAAAGAGACTTTGTTCTCTCATCCCAATCGTATTCCTATGGTACGTCATTGATAAGACAATAATTCAGAGTTGTTGTTTTATGAAGAGAACTTACAGCAAAATCCGGATTGGTTGAGTTTCGATCTGTCATTGCGACCACTGCCACAGATAGATTGACCCGCAGAGCGTACGCTACTGATAAGCCACAAAATATAAGAAAACATTGTAGATGTCTTACGCCTAAGCTGGCACCTGTTAGATTTATACATACAAACGCGCATAAATTTATATTTATATTCAGATAACGAATTAATTTCCATATGCTTACTTTGTCCAAGTCGTCCAATGGGTTGATATCCCTGTCGATTTAACCTGGAGCAGCAGTCATTCCACAGAGCCATTACTATAGTATAGGAGACAGGGAGAAAAACAAAAACAAAGGACGGAAGCTAAAAAACAACGAGCACCAACAAAATTCATACGATTGGGAAATGGTACACAAAACCCTTTCTCATATCAACTGACATCTGGCTTAGTGGCTAGTGACATAGGCAGATAGGCAGAAACAAGTGGATGTGTGCCACCAGCTGTTTAATGTTGATAAACAATGAACAGATTGCGAAAACACGGCGAACTGTATTATCGACTGCAGACATATTAAGTGCAAGTACAGTTAGTGTAGACATTTTGCGGATGTTTTATTAAAATTGACGAGCGCAATTGACAATATAGTGTGTATTAGATCTTTTGGGATCTGCAACAAGGTTTCCTTGCATTTACATTTAGCCGGTTGAAGCGATTAAAATTTTTATAAACCGTTTGGAAAGAATATTTCTGCGAATTGATATAACTAAGGCTGAAGTCGTTCAAATCTTGAAAATTTGTCTTCACTTCGTAAACGACAAAAAAAAAAAAAAAACGAAGGACTCATTTGGGATTCGTCGTTTTGGCGCGCATAAACGTCAGCTGTCGTTTCTCAGGCGCTGTTGTACGTCATTTCCTAATTACGTAAGTCGATTCGTCACGATATTCTGTTGTAAAAACGACAATTTGGATTTGAGCAAAGCGAAAAATTCAGAACTTGGAGAAAAATTGCATAACGTGAAAAATTTCAGTGTGAAATAAATGGTTAACGATATACATAATATTTAGTTGAAATGAAAGTGATAGGAAAATAACAAATGAAAGTTATTTTGGGATTTTGGTTATATTTCTGAAACCAACCTTCATCCCACCCGGGGCCTTAACATAAGTATACGGGACTAAAGATCCGCATGCAAACAGGAAATATTCAGCGATGATAATTTAAATATGTTGGTCAAAAGTGTTTTTTGACCTTTACAATTCTTGTGCAAGGCAGAGCAGGCATTCACAATACTATCGTAGCTCTGGAAGTTGATCGTAAATGCATTTGCCCTTTGTATATTATATTACTCGGTCGCTAGAGGCTTGATTTTTGACATTTCATCCCTTTTCTTGCGGTTTTCTCTGCTTGAAAACCTTATCCATACATACAGACCGGTAAATGACATGAATCTTGCACTTAGCAGTGTGTGATCCTTCGCAATATAATTGCTGTCTCTTTTCGGGAAGTACGCAATTTAATATATGAAATATACGAAAAAAAACAGTGTCATATGGCACTTAACTATCAACTTATCAAACTATTTCGCATCTATTTTGAAATGTAATAAAAAAAAATTGTCAATGTTTGACAGTAAAATCATACCGTCGTGTGGAAATCTAGTACGTACTTTATATCGACGTGGTACTGTCGAAAGAGTGCGTGCGATCTTACCTTGACCAATCAGAGAAGGCCCTGGCCCTGTAAAGGTAGCCCCAGCCATATTATTATAAATATTAACCCTGATTCCCTATCTCGTAAACGACACGACAGAACGAAAACGTGTTCGGTGTTCTGTATGTCGTTTTAAGTCGTGCACAAACGCCAGCTGTCGTTTTCAGTCGTTGAACTGTGCTATTTCCTAATTACCTGAGTCGTTTCGACGCGACATTTTGTCACAAAAACGACAATTTCTGTCGTTCGGATTGAGGTGGGCGACAGCAAAGGAACAGCAATCAAAACATGGAATAAAATTCCATAAAGTGAACAATTTTGATTCGAAATAAATAAATAACAATATTCGTCATATTTAGTTGAAAACAGTGATAAATAACGAATCACAGTTATTTTGGGCTTTTGGTTACATTTACGAAAACCACCTTCATCCAGCCCTAGGCTTTAACATAAGAGACTCGACATTCCTATGTTAACAGGAAATATTCAGCAGTGACCTAATTTCCGGATCTTGTGTAAAGGGCTATCAGATAAGGTTCAAATGTTCATTTCAGGAGTGAGAATCCTAATGAGCACAACCTGCTGTTGCGCGTACTGACTTTTTTTCAAATCCACATGTTGAAAGGCTTCCTTCGATAGATGAAAATAACACATACGCCTTATGAACAATAAACAATTGAAGAAGATATCGAACAAATAAAGCGTTCTGCACTTATGCCTTGAATTAGGCAAATCAAATGGATTTGTTTGATGTCTCATAATTTCTCTTTTAAATTGTTAACATTTTTTCCTTTTTACTTTCTATTCGTTCATCTTCAGATGAACATTTCGGTGCCAGTCATTGCAAAATTTCAACTTGTTTTAAACTATTTAATCAATAACTTCCTTAACGATCGATCGACTTATCAAACTATTTCGCCTCTGTTTTGAAATTTAATTTTCAAATGCTGACAATAAAATATCAGTAGAGCTGCCACTTTTTCATGAAAAATTGTCATGTGGCAATCTACTACGTATTTGATTGTCATATACGTTAATAGAAAACTAAATAAGTTACGGAATGATGATGAAACAACGACAGACGAAATAGGTAATCAGGGTGATTATGTTCATGATGAATTGCACACACCATTGAATAATGTGTAAATTTTATTTATTTAGCGGATAATTTGCAAATATAAATATTGTACTTATAGTAATAATAAAAATAGATTAACACATATAAAATTTGTTTCCACTGTACATACATACACATTTCATTTCTCTAAATTTAACAATATTCCTTAACATGTTTTTGTATATTTCAGACTTTAATTTGTATAGCCTATGTACGTATTTCTAAAATACTGTATGCATAAAGGTATTTTTTTGTACCGATAGTCTTGAAAATACAATTTGCATTTAGTTGAAACTATTTCCTTGGGCTACAAAAACTGCCAAGTTTTCGGGTTACTTGAGTTAGTTTGAAGATCTGCATATCACCTTGAATGCAATCGTTCAAGCAAGTCTTTCATATTGTGTACTATGCGTTTTTTTTCTAGGTATCCTAACACATGTATGTATTAGTTGTTTCATTTGAGTGACTCGACTTTCTTCAACTCCTTACTGACTTCATGAATATCCAACATGCTTAGATTTATTGAAATTCGTGGTGGTGGTTGTTGGACTCGATCGGCTTCAGAATTCCAGAACTGGACATTAGTCCTGCCCAGAAAAATAAATAACAAGTTACCGATGAAGTAAAAGAAAGCCGTTATGAAGAACACCTGTCGCCACTGATTTTGAACTGTCTGGAAAGATACAAGGAAGCACAAATTTATTTTTAATTGAGTTTCAGCAAATATAAAATAATCTTACCACATCATCCACTATGAATCCCACAGCAAGAGGAGCCAGCGAACTCATTATATTCGCGGCGGCATTGGTAATACCCATCAGCGTGCCGGCAAAGTTTGGCGAGAGGTCAATATGATTCACTTGGAAGCCCAAATATGTCGCCGAATTGATACCCACAGTAAGGGTTAGTAGAACCACAGCAAGTGTTTTCTGACCAGACGTAACGTAGGCCAAAGCTATGAGCGACAGCATTGGAATCCAGTGGCCTAAGGTGTTGAACAACTTTCTGCTATATGATAAGGAAACGTTTTCCTTTTTGGCAAGAACCTTTGAGAGATATATAAAAACGAAGCTCAGGAACCACATGACTGTGTATGGCAGGGCCGAAAGAAGCGCGCTGTCTTTGATGTCCATGTCTAAGATGTTCTTCATGTATGATGGAATTTGTGTGAGTAAAGTCCAAAATCCCCACATATGGGTGCAATGAACCACTAGAAGAGCGAGAAATGGAACTGACGTGCAAATATTTCGCCATGGTGTTTTCAGATGAGTCTTGTGTGACTGTTCGGAGTTGCCTAAAGATTTCTCAATAAACAACCTTTCTTCTGGGGAAATGGTTTTATGTTCTGCAGGAGAGCTCGCGCTGAACAAAAACCAAATGATGCCCCAAATTAATCCACACAGTCCAGATGAATAGAAAATTGCTGGCCATCCTGATACAGATTGCGCGATGTATCCACTTGCACCCAGCATCGCGACTGTGCCAAACTGTGCTCCAGAGTAGCAGTAAGTACCAAGAGCTCCTCGCTCTTCCACCGGGGCCCATTTGGCTAACATTGCATGTGTGGCCGGGTGGACACAGCCTTGCATCATGCCCTGAATAATACGAACTCCCATCACTAGTCTCCAACCACCAATTGATGCAAAGTACGGAGTTAAGATAGCCATTAATGAGCACGTCACAATTCCAAAAAGAAGCACATACTTCGCCCCGTAGTGCTGTGCAATTTGACCGCCAGGTATTTGCGTGAGCACATATCCCCAGAAAAAACTACTTAAGAGAAGTGATTTTGCCCGCTCATCCCAGTCATATATCTAAAATCGTATTTTCTTTAGATATTATACGCTTTTGAAGCGGATTATTTATACTTACCACAGAATTCGAGTTTGTTGAATTTTTATCCGTCATTGCAACTATGCCCACGGATAGGTTTACCCGCAGGGCATAGGCAATACTCAAGCAGCAAAAACATAAAAGTATCTGAAGGTGTCTTTTTCCAAACCAGGATTCTGTAAAAATAAAACTGTGGCATCAGAAGTTGTTTCAGAGTTCGATTTCACCATTGTTGGATGCTTGGAACACCACAAATTTTTAATTTATCTTATATGTGTGTTTCTAACAATTTTAAGAAAATGTTAAGACGGGTACCTGGTGGGCTTGTGCCCCAGCAAACAAGCTTCTTTAGCCAGATTCCTCCAATTTTGCACGGTAACTTGGTTGAGAGCACAGACATTGAACCAGATATTACCCCTCAGTAGTAGAGTAGTGAAGTCCTTTCTCGAATGACCAAGCTAACATTATAGAGCACCCTCATCATCCTTGTCCTGCTCTATGGCGCGGACAAACCCATGGAGCCCTTGGAACGCTTTTGTCTTTTCGAGAGAAAAGTTCTGCGTGCGATTTTTGGTCCTGGATGGGTTATAGAACACATGAGTCCTATGATGAATAGGCGATTTAGAGCGTGTAAAGAGGCACAGGAAACTGGTATTGCACACAATTGGAGAAGCTGGGTAAAGATCTTGGCGTCTGGAGAGCCTTGATGACAGAGATGCGTGTCCAACCCGAACTGTAGCATCGCAAGTAGAAGATATTGCCCCTTTTTCCAACTTATTGTCAGCTAATGAATAAAGTACATAAAGTACATCCATGTATTCTCAGATTGAGCCATGTTCGCGATTATATTTATCATCAGCAACATCATCGAATTTCGGAAATCCATTTTGCGTTCGATTTCAAAGGCAACGTGAGCCAGTGAAACTTGCATCCCATTCTCTCTCTATACTGTCAACAGGACATGCTATAAGCCTATGAATTATACATTTATGTGAATCATTCAGATGTGAGGCTAAAACAAACACAGGAGTAGATTGTACTTTGTTTTGTTTGATTATCATTCCTTCACATCAATAGAAGTTAGTAAATATATTTTTTTTTATTACTTTTATCTGGAAGCGTCAAGCATTCTAATGGCTTTCGGTAAGACACAGTCGAATATTGACGGCAAAGCACACTTATTTTTATAATCCTTATCCATATGGCTGATATAAATACGTCATTTGAATGATAGGTTAAGAAATTGGAAACACCTTGTGACTACCATAAAACTTCATATGTGCGCTCATATATCTAAATGAGTGTATCTTTCTCCTCAAATTTACAGATAATATGGCACATAAATCGAATTTAACTGTGATCGAGAAGCAATTCTAAAGAGATGTACTCACCATGCGAACTTTTCAATGAGACTACTACGTATCTATGTTTAAGTGTCTTCCCGTATGTACATTTCTACACAATACAATATGCGAAAAAATGTTGCCATGTGTAGTACACGTAATCTCTGCGTTCATTGCCGAAAACACACACAACAGGTGTCCTGAAGTTGGTGTCTCTCTACTTTTTGTATCAACAATAATGTTTTGCACATGCTGGAATAAGTTTGAGGATTGTCCGGTGTGGCGTGTATTTGCGGAGCAAGAGTGAATAGTTTCTGGAAGATTATCATCTTGCATAAATAATTGAACTGCACACGTAAATAATTTTAAAGGAAGTATCAAGAACACGTGTAGAAGGAAAAGGTATTTTGCACGTCTATTATCAGTTTACTTAGACGGATTTTTTTTCTTTTTCTAATAATAAACTTTTTATTACGGCAATAAACTTTTAATTATAATCTAAAACTGATCATTCTATTCGATGTAATGCCTCGAAATCGAAACATGCCCACAAATTAAAAAAATATGTATTTATTGAAGATGCAGTAGCGTCACTGTCTATTTGGTTGTCTGAAAAACCCACTATTTGATTCAAAATATCAATGAAAATATAATCCATCGTAAACTCTGATCGAAATCCAGTCTTTTCATACGACTTTATGCCCCTGCGCTGTGTGTGCCGGATGGGAATTTTGATATTTTGAAATTTATTTGTATTGTTGTCCGTGATTGAATCGAATAAAAATGCGATTACCTCAGTAACGTTCTTTTGACACACATCAGGAAATGTATCGAGAACACGTGCGAAAGGTGCTTAAGAAGGAAAATATCGTCGAATTGCAATTTGGAAGTCTGCCAGGAGAACAGATGTGTATGCCCCAACACCGTGCGCAGTGAATTTTGATTAAACTCAACACTCATTTAGATTATGTCTCACAACAAGGAAGTATTATAGAATTTTCCAAAATCGTCAAGAGCAGAAAAAAATATTAATGTCCACTTCAGTCCTCAGGACTTTTTTTCAGAAATTAATTCACCAACGCTATTTAAAATTCGTTTCTTGAAATCAATGAAATAACGTGTTAAAAAAAATATAATTCCGGTGTGCTCCCCAAAAATACATTTTAAAATCGTTTCACAGGAGATCGAGATGGTCATTGTGGAGAATTTATGAAACACATTTATTGTTTCGAAAATTGGTTGGATCTTAACTTGTATAAACACGGGGTCGATGACATTGTTTTTATTTTTTTTTTTGTTTGGCGTTTTCTCTATTTCTTACCTCCTTCATATCTCCTGTTTTTTACCATAGTCCTTTCACAATGATTTTCGTTCGAAATAGCGCTCGTTTCCGAAAATATACACGTCCCGCAATCAACTGCCAGTGCACCTATCACAGTGTACCGCTTTTAAACCACCACCTACGCACACTAAATCGTTTTCGATATCAACTAGGAAAATGACAACTATAGCCAGTAATCTTCGGTCAAAGATAACAAGAAGCACAGTCCGTGATACGCGTTAATACATTTTCTATAAAGGGAAACACTGAAACGGACGACAGATCATAAACAAATAATTATCGTAGATACTTTCTGTAGCTAAGACTCTGAGTAGGATTTCTGAAATGTGTGTATTCTCAGTCTCACGCTCAGCTCTCGCAAAGAGTGGAGAGAGAGAAGCAAATTACTGCATAGTGCATACACACACATACACACGTATTTATTTATTGGCTATTCGAGTCGTTTATATTTTTGAGTGTTTTTATGAAAACAAAAAGTGGAGGAATTTCTGAATATTTTCATGGCTTTATTCTAAGAATGAAAGAAACGACTGTGTTTTGTTACACAGAAACTCGCACGATTGTTTCATCTTCTGACTCGGACGACTGAGTGCAACTGAGTTTTTGTGTGTGTTGTGTTTAGTAAAATGTAACAATAGCTCTTGGATAGTGTCGTTATCGGCTAACGATGGTAAAGAGAGCAGGCAGGGAGTGACACTGTGTTGAGAAAAATAACCTGATAAGCGTCTCTAGTGAACTTGTATGTGTGGGTGAAGGGACACTGGTGATAAATACTCGTAAAGGGCACATCTAGGAATGGACAGAGGTGCCTAATGCAGTTTTGAGCATACCAGAACGACCGAGGAGGGGAAGAGATTTCAAAATGCCTTCACACGTGTTATAGCATTCATATACCTGTTCGGAATGCAGTCCTGAAGGTGGAATGGCCACTGGAATGGTACAAGTATTGCATCTCTGCTTCTCGACTCAATTAAACTGAAAGTGAAAAGTAGCAATTTATGTTGTTAATGTGCATATGTATATATTTTGTTGAAATATTTCTTATGGGACACGTTTTCATACCAAGAGTTACAACTGAGGAGTGTTTGCTGCCCGCCACAATTTACTCACTTGATCACTTTGCATTTTGTGAATATAATTAATTCCTTAATTGCTAATCGATTGATTCATGTATGATTGGTGGATTATTCGGAATTCATTAAAACCGGTGTCAAAATTAAATATTAACAAATTGTTTGTAGATAATCTGCTTGTTCTTTGGAAGTTGGAGCTTCTTTTCACAGACGACAACGACCTCTGGCAGCAGATGCACATACAACGATTGTGAGCTATTATAATAAATTGTGTCATATTAAGACGTAAATAGAATTGTATTGTATTAAAGCTGAGGGATTTATAGTAATTAAGTCACATCATTATCCGTCTGAATGAACTTTCAGAAGGCATCTGCTAAGGAATACCTATTTATTTCATTTCAACGTGGATGAACATAAATGCATATTGTTGATCCATTTCGAAGTAGATCTGTAGTTCTGTAAATACAATACATTCAAGACAAAAATGTCGAACATTGCTGATATCAACCAGCTTAGTGTTTAATCTGCAAACAGAACGTGCATACTCTATTCGAAGTGATGCATCAACACATAGTAGCATCACTTTATGCCGTGCTAAATATTGGAATAGTCTCGTATTAAAAAATAGTCGTATTATTATTCGTTAATGTTCGGATCTAAGCCACAAAATGGGACCGCGCTCATGTATGATGTATTTAAGGACTAATAGTATTTTGAGAAAAATAAGGCATTCTTCTGCTAGTTACATTTACACTTGATGTCAGCACAATTTAGATCGCCCACTTCCAACGCAAGTGTGTCTCACAAAATACGTGCACGTGTGCATGTATATAAACAAATCCAACGTGAGATTATTGTAGATGGACGACTTGATGAGACATAGCAAATATTTAATAAGAAACTACTAGAGACAATGTCTAGGTAACATGTATGATATACGACCCTTCAACAATAACATACAACTGCAGTTAATAGTGCTTTGCTACTAAATACAGTGAGCTTGCATTTGCAAGTACAGCAGCGTCATTGATTTATCACAGAGCTGGGGAAAAACCAGAGCTTGGTGGAAAGATTAATCTCCTAAAACAAACAGATTGTAGTCGGAATTTGCATTGGATTAGTTATGATCGTTTGTCCGTTCCGCAAGTAAGGAGACCACCTTTGACTGAAATATAGTGGGATGAATATCCTTAAAATCGCGTTCAAGATCCTTTCTGTCCACCTGAAGCCGTTTATAAACAATCTGATAGGGCCCTATCTGTGTGGCCTCAGGCACAACGACACCATACACCACCTATTTGTCGATTTCATGGCCGAATATGACACCGTGCATAGAGGCGAGCTATACAATGCGGTGTAGTTTTGACATTCCTGCCAACTTGTCAGCTTGTATATGGTCCCCAAAACTTAGACGTCTTAGACATAGCGTCGCAATGGGCAGCCATAACTTCGAGGCAGGCATAACTTCGTCTACCTCGGCTGCGCAGTAAATAAAACGAACAACATTAGTACCAAGGTCAAACCCAGAGTAACTCTTGCCAACCGCTGTTTCTATGGGCTCAAGAGGCAATTGAGCCATCTCTCGAAGGACCACGCTGACTTTATATTAGACAGTGATCATTACAGTTCCGCTGTACGGCGCGGATGCATGGACAATCTCAAAAGCGGATGAAGACATCCTTGGTCTCATCGAGAGAAAAGTTCTACATCTTTGGAGAAAAAGAGTCAACCACGAACTTTGAGGGCTGTACAGCGACACGAGCCTAGTCAGGCCTCCATGCTGGGCCATGTAGAACGCATGGACAAAACAGCTCCGGTCCAAAGAGTCTTCGAGTCCGAACTCAACAGAGGACGCCCCCGATTAAGATGGCGCACCCAGGTGGAGAAGGACCTTAACCAACTTGGCGTGCGACATTGGAGGCAGCTAGCCAGAGACCGTGCTAGTTGGAGAGGCTTGTTGGTTGAGCCCCGGTCCACCGTCAAATAAAGGGAAGTTATGTCCCCACCAATTCTCCACGCACAAATATGCAAGCACAAACTGTCTGAAGGCATAGCAGCTGAACTAGATCCACACGATTATGATCTTAAGAAACAATGAACTTGTATAAACTAGTACTGGTTGTTATCAAGTGTTTCACGTAATGCTTTTTTTTTTGCAGTCACTTTAAAGTGAAAATTTACAGAAATACTTTGTAGGAAATGAGATTTTTGTGCACAAGATTTTACAAATTCATATGTGTGATCCCTTTTCACCTTCTTATACTTTAGCCCATGTAAGCCGACCATGAAAGGAAAATGTCTGATCCACTTGTTGATATGCCATTGTACTGATATGCAAATATTTAATGTGTATCATGAATGACAATAATAATATGATGAAACAGGTGGCGTGGCAACCACTCGTGTCAAGCGTATTATTGTTTTGTCACGAGTGGATCTTTTAGCGGCGAATTTTGAGAAGCATTTCTTAGAAAGGAATTAACTCTTTAGGCATTGGCAATGACTTGAAAGAGTTGAGCTGAGAGTTATGAACGGTTCACGATTGAACCTGGTAACCCTGCCCTGCCAGCGACAATTAATGAACAGATTAGTCATAACATTAGAGTTTTCGAAAATTACAAATAAATGTAAAGGAACAACAAACCAGCGCGAGAGTGAGAAGATGAGGCAATCAGTGCGAGTGGAGGCCACCTTCAGTTGTACGCCGCAATCTGGAGTTTAAGAACTCTGTGCGTATTTGACTCGAAAGAGGTGAACATTTTTCGAGAATTGAATCCAGACTTAGGAGGCAACGCACCAATACATTACCCTACGATGCGGCGGGGTCTGTACCGAGGTAAAAAATAAAACCACAGCAGTTTTCACCGTCAAATCAGCGATGTTGTTGTTAAGCTTGTCAATCTTCACATGTAAAATAACGTCCACAGTATTTATTTTTGACCAAAGTAAAATTGATTAAATGGTGTGCAATGGCAACAAGTAACCTTTAATCTTTTTAATGCAAGCAAAACATTGATTAGAAATTGAGGGAGTGTGTTTGCCAGGGCTTGCAAAATACTTTAACTAATCACTAATTGTTCACATGTGAGGTAGTTAATAGATGTGTGTTTTAAGATAGCGAATTTACAGTTTGCAAAGTATTTTAGCTAATCAGTGTTTGTTCACATGTCGACGTTATTGAAACCCCCTATTCCCAACCATTTAAATATCTTATATTTCAGTAGAATTTCTTGCAATAGAAAAAACTGGAAAGTTCCACCGTCCACTGTGAATTTGTGTGGACCAGAAAAGTCCAGAAATACTGCGTAAATAATCTATAAATATAGTTTCACATTCATTTACCTGAATTGCAAGTGGCTATGATTTTATTCATGTTAGTCATGGAATTTTCTTAAAAATAGATTTGCATCTATTTGACCCTATGCGACGCTTGACTTTGAGGGCTCATATGTAACTATCCACATATCTAGTTTCACTGTATTCACTGTTTTCTTCTACACCTATTCATATTGCAACTGCACTGAATCTAGATCTTGCACGCACTGAGTTCACATTGATTCCGCAGCCGCATTTATAATGAAAAACCCGATCTAAGTGGTTTTGTAGAAGAATCAAGATAAATGGAGAAGTGCACCACATGTTCAAGGAGGTGCGGTTGGTACTTGAGCACATATTTCACTTACCATTCCGGGGGAAAGTGTTTGGTAGATTCTATAAATTTAATTTTCACAAGATCAATTAGCATTGCATTTTCGCTTCTGTTTTTGTCTCCTAGACTAATTTATAAGGATTCTTAAAACGGACATGTGTTCATTCTGAGCAAGCAGCAAATCGTCCAATGATGCGTCTATTCATCCAATGATACGAAATATGACTCCAAGAGCCGACGAGGTTTACCTCCGGCTACTGAGTGGCACATTGTATTACAATGTACCTAAGGCATAAGTAGACCACGTTAAAGCAATTTATATTCGATAGAAATCTTTCTTGGTCACCAATGTGCACATGTGGTACATACAAATAATACATGGAAGCAAGTTATGATAAATAAGGCGACAAGTTATGAATTCACTACACGCTTAGTGATTTTCGGGAGGAAACTTCTCGAACAAATTCGAGGAGTGTTCTTGTGCGTTTAAGGGTAGGCTATAGTCATCCTCGTCTACTTATAATTATTTAATTAATTTTTGATCATCAGCATAGCACGAAATTATGTTAAAATTTAATTTAAGTTATGACCATGGCATGACGATAGCAAATTTAATTCCAAGATCGGGTAGTACCTGCTCTAGCATCAGTGACCAGCTCTACTCGCCATGGATTTTACCAGTTGTTCGGCAAAGTATATCAGAATGCTGTCCCAAGCTACCTGCATTTGCAATTACTGTAGGATGTGTTAAAAAAAAAAATACGACTTTTTTAAAGATTCCACAGACACTTGATATGCTGTCCAAAACATCCTGTTTTCTCATTGATTCAAAGGAGTTGTTTGTTTTGTTTCTCTCAAACCAAGTGTTCCATCATTTGAACGGAAAATATTAATTTTTCTTTTTTCCGAAAACTTAACAACTTCCCAAAACCATTCTGAAGGGTTGATATATTGCCAGGAAAACTCTAATCGTTTTGAATTCTAATGGGTTCATGCTAATTTTAATGAGGTACTGTATAGTCCCGGCAGAAAGGCATTATCACTTGTTGGTTCTCACTTCATAGCAATAACTAGTCAAACAGACTTTTATCTTCGCTAGACTAATTTATAAAATAGACCAATGTACAGGGTGACCAGATAAGAACAATAGGAAAATAAATTTAATTAAAACAGCAATGGTGGGGCGGTAGGTGATCGATATAGTGAACTAATAAAAGCCGGGCCTGTTCACTGTTCACATATTTTACATGTATTGTAAATATAAAGAATTACCTATATATTTAAAAAATGGTATCCGGTCCGAGTTTTAAAAAACGAGTGTAGACGAAATTAATTGATCTCGTAACTTTTGTAAACCACTGTGTATGCATGTAAATTCCAATCGGTTCCAAAGACGTTTTCTATACATTATGTCATACTGGTCAGGTGATTGTACAGAAAACTCTCCAATTGCTGTATAGATTCATGTATTAAACAGAAATGAAAATAAACAAACGGGTTCTGTCTGTTGCTTACAGTCGAGCTGCTAACAGTGCGTTTTCTTCAAACAAGCTTAGTTATATTAAAAATGAAGAATAGAAGAATTGCAAAAGCAAACAAAACCCAAATTCCTTGTGTTGATGTCAAGCAGTTTCGCCTATTCTTGTCGCCTTTTAACGAACAAAAAATTCGTGTAATCTACATTATTGCCATTTGAACAGCATCTCCAGTAGTCGGAGATGTCTGGCTGCTGTTTTTCCTCGCCGTAGGAGAGTCTTTCTGCATTTTCATCACTTCTCTCGCGGACACCGCTAAAGCACAAGACGCTGAATTGTTGTTCATCTTCATCTTCAATAACGTTTTCAAACGAGGGGATGTCTTTCCAACACTTGCTTCCATGTTTTCTTCATTTCACTGAACCATCTAATTTATTGATTACAGCGTATTAATTGAAACTCGATTGAAGGATGTTGCTGCTTGCGTTGTTTACATTCTCTACATTTTTGAGTTATTTGAACTGTTGCGAAGTCTTCATATTTCCTCCCTAGCTGCCCAAATTGTCGACTGCATAGCTTGAACGAGTTTTAGACGTGATTTTGTATGATCAAAGGTTCAAAGTAAATAAAAAAACGTAGGTTCACTGTATAGAGGTTTTTTTTTGTTCACTATTTAGAAAAGCTTGTCGACACGGAGGTCAATTGATAAACGTTCGCTGCGAGATGACCCAGTCGGCGAAGTTGTCCCCGCTGAGTCGCTTGTATGCCATGCAGTGCCGTCTTTTTGGAACCACAGCTGGGATATCGATGTTGTTGAGTTCTGACCACAGAAAATCTGTGAAAATCGGTCTATAATTGAAGACCATTGACGGTAATGGTGTCTCTGTCCTCTTTCCGAAAAAAAAAATAGCTCTGATGATGCCGATAGCCAATCTCTGATGCATTATATTTTTTTCATTTCACTCTCGTTGAAATGAAGTCAGAAATTATGCATGATGATGTGGTCTCTGGATGGATCTTCCTTTGGCAGCTACATAATAACGCGAAAAGCTGGCATTGCTTTCTGCCAACCCTTGATAAAGGAGTTTATTATCTTAAAGAGTTATTAAAAATTCTCGTGAAATGTATAGACGGAGAACTAATTATAGTCACACGAGAGACACGAATATGTACATCACCGTAAACCAGGTCATAAGCAATTTAACTACTAACTTGCATCGTTCAGCAGATAAAGTTCCACAACACTTCTAATGTAGAAACTGCAAAGAATAAGATCGCGAATATAAGTTGCTAAGATGAGATTTTTTCGTGAATTACTCGCCGGGATAAGGCGAGAAACACGGCCGGGATGGGGTGAGAAACATTAACGGAAAGGGCTATGCCTTGATTGGTTGTTCACGTGGCACGACTTAATCACGACTTCCGTGGGGGGCATTGAATGCGATTCCATCAAGTAGGCAACCGCTTAGAAGACCCAGAACGAGGTGAGTGGACCAAGTCCAAGAACTCGCCTGGTTACTCTTGGGCATAGATGAGTTGATGAGTTAGAGTCGATGGCGGAGTTGTCTGGCGATGTCTCGGCCGTGGTTTACATCCGCGACCCCTTTCGTAGATCATTCGGGTCAGAAGATGACGATGATGATGATTACATACTTAAAAGAATAAACTAAATTTATTCCCAGTATTCCTACTATTGGTGTACGAATTATAAAAAATAAAACGGGTGCTCGATTCGACGAAATAGAAACAATGCAGGTTCAAATACATTGTTGATAAAATTGTGTTAACTTCAATCTTAGCTCAGTTTTGTGGTTTTTTTTTATAATTCTCCTCATAGCCCTAAGCCATAAATTGATATGATTGTATCTTTACGCTGGATGACTTTCCATAATAATATCAAAAGCTCAGCATGTCCACGCGTTCCTTATCGCACCCAATATTTGTTGAAACGATTCAGACGTTAAATATTTGAGCTGTAATTGCATGCAGCTTTTGCAGTCTGACACATTTTTACAGTCTTTACACAGTTAGTTACAGAACAATTTAAACGGTAAATATTTGAGCGGTAATCCCTGTTAATCATCACACATTTGCAATTTATCACTGTCTAGTGGTTTGCTAGTCTGTATCTTGCAAAGTTTTATATTTCAGCATTTGTCAGAGGCGCGTTCGGGCCATAAACAAATAAACCAAAATAGCCTATCGGAGGTATACAGATATCTTTATTTTGATGAATATTTTTGTTGACACACGTTTCAATCACGTTCACGTTAACCCACGTGAAATGAGAGTGAAGAACAGGGTGAGCTGTTCTTAAGTAAACATTTATTATGTGAACGGTTGAAAGGAGTTAGTTTTTAACATGAGCATTAACTGAGTATTTTAGGCCACGAACATATTAGGTCACATATTAATGCACGGCAAACTTGTGTGCAATTTAATGTTTAATGTTCGCGTGCGTTTTCTATCAACCATCAGTAGTTGTTGCGATTTTTAAATAAAGTATAAATGCTTTTATTATTTATGTGGGTCTTGAAATGTAAAAGCGTCAAGAGTATAAGCCCAAAAAGAACAAAAAAGAAGAACGTGAGTTCGGCATTCTAAAATAATATTGGCAAATGTATTGAAGTGTGTTGTTAAAGATGAAGTGTATATTGATTTATTTGCTTACATAAAACATCATTACCAACACAAATTATAAATAAGCTGAAAATTCAGAGTGTCTAGAGTCTTAGGCTTTGGCTTGGACATTAATTTACAGAAGGCGTAGAGACGATTTGAAAGAAGTGTCTTCCGATAACTTTCAAAAACGTTGGCACTATAAGACAAACCATCATATTCGCATCGACATTGCGAGACTTCCTTGCACTTTTCAGAAATGCAGGTAGAGGTGAAGAACTGTATCGCAACTCAGTAGTTGATGACATACATTATTTTCGGAATAATCGTACACTGATTGTCTCGTGGTAAATTGGTAGGAAATGATAAAGATTATCGCACTAATTTACTGGATGTCGTAATTTCCAATTTTGATTTAACACAAAAAAAAAAAAAACAATTCTCCGTAAATCAATTAACACCAAGTGTTGATTATAAGTGTAATAAAGTGTATCAGTTTGGCTCATTTTTAATGAAAATGAGTTTTTAAATAGGATTTTCGATGATTATGGCTTCACTAATAGAATTTGTGTTTATTTATAAAATCTTGGACGTCAGAATAATACAAAAGGTGCAATTAAGGGTGCAAGGCTCTCCCCTTACTCGTAAAAATGGGCGAACACAAACCCGCTTCAGCGATACGGTAATGACATGCGATAACATTGATCGCTCTGTATCGTGTAGTCTTCTCAAAAATGAAGGAAGGGTTTAATTTAATTCCAAGTAAACATTCTTAAATAAAGGATTGATTTATGCATTTTATTTATTGCTATTTTCTTTCTTACACTAATTAGAATTGCTAAAATTTTCTTATAATTAAGACGTTTTTGCTTCCTGTTCCTGTAGATGTAAATCCCGTTGTTATTCTGTAGGCATTTGATAAGGTATCTGAATGTACTCAGTAATGAGTTCATGTCGCAAGGAAGTGTAATAATGCAGCTGTTGTTATTACTTATGACTAGATCACATATTTTTAGTTTAAAGAATTTGTCAAAATATGCATAGATATAAATTCAACAAAATTATTTCTTCTCTCGTTGTAGCCAGAACCACACCCACGCGGGTGCTTCAGTTTTGTGACTCCATATAAACCGGATTTTGTGCATTAATTTCCCTCTTCTTTTCAGAGGGCTTGGGCTCATTCCAGTATTGTGTTTCCGTCTTTCCGAAGAGGACAAATAGGAGATTGCCCACTAAGAAGAAACCGGCTGCGATAAAGAAGATTATTCTCCACTGAGTTGGATCTTTCTGTGAATGTTAAACAAAGAAGGAAAAATACGATATCTATGTTATTTCCATGGTGCATGCATTTTTTTCAAATCACATCTTACCTCATCGTGCACAATGAAGCCGACAGTTAGAGGGGCAATAATGCTCATAATATTTGCTGCACAGTTGGTTATCCCCATAAGAGTGCCAGCAAAATTGGGAGACAAATCAATATGATTCACTTGGAAGCCCAGATAGCAGGCGGAGTTTATTCCCACGGTCAAGGTGAGGAGTACAATGGCTAGCGTAACGTTGCCTCCATCAATGTAGCCCAGGCCGATGAGCCCAATCATCGGGACCCACAGCCCAATGGAGTTGAAGAACTTCCGACTGAAAGGCAGAGACATGCAGCGCCTTTTGTTCAACACCTCCGATATGAACGCGAAGAAAAAGCTGAGCAGACACATGGCGAGGTATGGCAACGCAGATAACAATGCGTTCTTCTTGATATCCATTCCTAGAATATTCTTCATGTATGTTGGAATCTCAGTTAGTAACGTCCAGAAACCCCAGTTGTTGGCACAATGTGCGCACAGTAGGACCATGAATGGCACAGATGTCAAAATATCTTTCCATGGAGTAGGCAAAGCAGGCTTCTTCTCCATGTCGGCTTGACCCAATGATGTCTCGATGTAATTTCTCTCCTCTTCGGATATGTGCTTACTCTCTGCTGGAGAACTTGACGCGAAGAAAAACCAGAGAACCGCCCAAACAATCCCAACTCCTCCGGAAAAGTAGAAAATACTAGGCCAACCCATTGTTGACGATGCCAACACTCCACTTAGGGCAAGCATCAGAGCAGTGCCAAATTGAGTTCCAGCGTAGCTGAATGTTCCCAATTTTCCTCGTTCCTCTACTGGCGCCCATTTGGAGAGCAGTGTATGCGTTGATGGAAAAATGCATCCTTGGCATAGACCTTGAACCACCCGGAAGGAGCATATCAGTGGCCAACCTCCCATTCGGGCGCACCAAGGAGTTAGGATGTTGAGCAGGGCGCAAATCAGAATGCCACAGAGGATAACTACTTTAGCACCGTATCGCTGGGCAATCTGGCCAGCTGGGACTTGTGTGATAACGTATCCCCAGAAAAAACTGCTGAGGATGAGCGATTTTGTTTTCTCCGTCCATGGGTATTCCTGAAAGAAAAAACGGTAAAATAATAAAATTAGTTGATACGAAAAAAAAAAAAAAAATGAAATAAGAGCATAATACATCCTGTCATCGAATGTCACTAAGCGGATAGAGAATGACGAAGAAATGAATTAACAAAAAAAAAAAACAGAAGCCAACCAAATATGTATTTATTCTTAGCATTGAGCTAAATTTGACTAACGTATGTTATATCTGAGTTCTGGCGATTGGCACATTAGTCACTAGCGAGATTTACGTTTAATCGAACTTGATGTCTAATCGCTGCATCTATGGACTCCCATCGCAAATGCTTTACGTTGTATAAAATTTGGATCCAAGCCCAACTTACATATGCGCAATGAGCTGATATGGAATCGAGATGAATGTTCTGTATGCGATATTCGGTCATGATTTACTATGGACTGTGTGAGAATGGGAAGAAATTCGACCACTAGCTTTAGAGACCACACCCGTCCCAAGCCAGTCCCTCGTAGAATGTGCAAAAAAAAATACTCTCAGAAATTCCAGTGTCCTACGAGACATAGGAGACTTCGCGACTAAGGTCACCCACTCAAGCGAATGGCGACCACGAAGTTGACTTAGCTAGATCTTGGTTGCAGCGATGCCTGTTGGTTTAGGCCACGCCACACTTCTGACTGTGGTGCTATTCCAAAAGGAAGAAGAATAATTAACTAATTTTTAAAACATTTATTCTCTAATCATTATAACATAATTGTTTCCGCTTCATTATCTTTCGTTTCTTTGCATCGTAGTGGAGTCGACTGCGTCGCTACACAATCATTACAAGACGCATTATTCCAGTCCTGAATCGTTGTCTTTCCGAAGATAATAAACAATAGGTTTCCTATAAAGTATAACGCCGAAGCTAAAAAGAAAACGGATCTCCATTGCTCGGGATTTTTCTAGAAAAAGAAAGGAAATGATCTCAAAGTTATTCGAAAACATAAGAATTTGGTGCATCTTCTTGTACCTGCTCTGTGACAAGAAAGCCAACCGCAAGTGGCCCACAGACACTCATTATGTTCGCTGCAAAGTTTGTCACTCCCATCATGGTGCTAGCAAAGTTAGGAGACAAGTCAATGTGATTCATCTGAAAACCCAGGTAAGCAGCTGAGTTCACTCCTACTGTCAGTGTCAGCAGTGCTATGGCTAGATTGCGGTCGTCACTTTCCACATAGCCAAGTGCTATCAAACTCATTGCTGGTACCCAATGGCCAATCGTATTGAATATTTTCCTACTAGCGGTTGTCGATAGGATCCGTTTCTTGTTGAAAAACTCAGCGAGGAGCACGAATGCAAAGCTGAGCACCATCATGACGAAATATGGCAACGCTGAGAGCAGGGCGTTGCTCTTGATGTCAAATTGCAGCACACTGTTCATGTAGCTTGGTATTTCGGTAAGCAATGTCCAAAAGCCCCACGTGTGTGTTGCATGGACCACGAGAAGTGACAAGAATGGCACAGAAGTGATCATACTTTTCCAAGGAATAGGCAGCTTCGTAGATTCGCTTGCAGAATTACGTCCAAGTGAGTCTTCTATGAGCCGTCGTTCGTGGCTTGACATTGTTTTATGGTCAGACGGGACACTTGCTGCAAGGAAGTACCATGCTACTGTCCACAAGAGTCCCGCAATACCGGAAACATAGAATATTCCTGGCCATCCCCTTGAGGACGATGCAATGAAGCCACTTACAACCAACATAGCTACAGATCCAAACTGAGTACCTGAGTAACAAAATGTCCCCAAGCTCGCGCGTTCCTTTGCTGGCACCCAATTCGAGAGAATGCTATGAGCACCAGGATACAGGCAGCCCTGACCGATTCCCTGAATAAACCGCAGGACGCAAATCAGTTGCCAGTTACCTGTCGAAGCGCAAATAGGTGTCAGGGCACCTAGTGCGGACCCAACACCAATGCCGATCAAGAGAACATACTTGGCACCATATTTCTGACACAGATAACCTCCAGGGATCTGCGTCAGAACATAGCCCCAGAAGAAACTGCTGAGAATCAAGGATTTTGTCTTCTCGTCCCAAGTGAATACCTATAAATCAGAGGATGGTTAGGCGACTGCTTCTTAAGATTACGAAGGTACACTGAAGGGTTAGTAGTGTCGTCATTGATCGGTTACTGAAAACATGTACGCACCGCCAGGCGAAGAATTCTAAGTATAAAATATCTCATCTCCAAATTGCGATGCAAGAAAACACAAATGAATAAAATGTAAGAATGACGAAATAATGATCACTTTACTTACGTCAAAGTTTGAATTCGTTGTCTTGTCCGTCATTGCCACAATAGCGACAGACATGTTCACGCGAAGCCCATAGGCAACAGCCAGTCCAAAGAAGATGAGCACACATTGCAGATGTCGTATCCCAAAGGCCGCTTCTGAAAGTAAACAAGTCGCCCATAGTTTAAAAATATGCCCAAAAATACAACACACATATAAACAGAGATAATTCATATTTAAGCCTCATTTACATTTGGTCATTATCATCCTCCATTACCGGCACTTATCCGCACAAATAAATAATATCTGTGGCATGATAAGAGTCGGGGAAACACCTTGCCTACTAATGAACGCGCATACGCTCTAGTGACCGGAATAATTCGCGTAGAAATATGAATGAAATGATGATAATGAAGTTTCGGTATGTGACCAAATTGTATGCGCATCCAAAAAGTATGCAATGGGTTTTCCTTGTCGTCCCATGATAGAATTCGCTGAAAATGTATATGTACATGAATGCTTCAAATACCAGTCGGTTGCTTGCTTTTGGAGAATGTCGATGGGCAACATCAATTGTAAGAAAAGAAGTTAAATAAATGAAATAAAGAAATTATGAGGATTCGAATGCCATTTGATGCTGAAGAAAATCAAACAGCTTGCAATTTAAATTAATGAAACAATCATGTTCAATATTCCAAACGAACAACTTTTGCGTTCATCGGGCGATAGTGACGATCACTTGAGAGTTTAAAAAATATATACACTTTTTTTTACATCATTAATTATGATGATGAACTGAAGCATATCAATCACTCTAGTCAATATGTATTGTTGATTGATGACGGCTCCAGATAATAGCAAGCTTTTACAGCTTCGTTTATTAATTCAGTAATTGCCGCATAGACCTAAATATAGACTCATGCAATGTAAAGAATATAAATAGCCTCAAAAGTAGGAAGGCAATGAGTTAAAGGTCTTCAGAAAGAATTTAATGAACTGAAAAAGATTTTTGCTTATCAAATTCCGGCGAAAAGTCACAAAAATACCGAAGCAATGGTCTACACATAAGTAGGTGGTTGTATTTATTCCAATAAATTTCTTAGGAGTCAGTAGTACCTGTAGTACACGCACTGACTCTATATATTCAATGAATAAAAACTGCGATGGGTGCATGATTTGAACAGATGAAGGATCGTTCCACTGAAAATTATGGCAATGCTGACTGAAAAGCTAACCGGAGTACTCTTCTTCTATGAATCCCGATGCAGAGTTCTTTATAAAACTTAGCAACACAACTTTGTCGTCAGGCAATGCAATCAATTTGTCTTTGCATAATGTGCTCATTTATGACAGAAACAAAATAGAATCCGATTTGTTGTTTTTCAATACCATACAGAATCTTTAGACGATTTAATCTCTCATTATTGTTTTTTTTTTTCGAATTATTTCTATCTCACTCAAATGAATGCATTTCTTATTTGTTTTAATAAATAACATTTTTAGATTATTATCTGTGAACTTGTAGGGTAAGGCGTAGAAGCAATTTATGTAATTTACAGAAAACTGTTATAAATCGGATGTCGATAACGATTGTAAAAGATTGTAGCGCTTGTCTTTCTTGTCACCTTGTCATTCACAGTCTTTTATTTTTTAGTTTTTAAGTACTTTTCGATAGAACCAATTAATTTTTGAATAGAAGAAGTTGAATGTTTATTTTATCCGCGTTATCGCACTCACTACTCATTCTACATTATTTAATTTCCAATGAAAAAAATATCGACAGATTAGTGTTATTTTGGTTAATAGACATGAGATTGTATCTACTAATCACTATTTGACAAATTACCGATCATACTCGACAAAACACTTGTCCTCACTTGTCCGTATCGAGGAACAAACCTTGGCACACAAAACAATTAGAAAACAAAGTACCTTTATTTTCAAAACGACGGTTCTTCACCATCTTGCACACTAGATATATTGTATAGAAAACTCTCCGCCGACTCCAAAAGTTCTGGGTGTAGGGAAACTATTCTTATTAGCTGCTGCTCCTTGTGACTTTAGCGCACTATGCCCGACTGTTGGTGTATATCAATTCTAAGGAGACACCGCAGAGATATTAACGTAGCTCATGCTCAAGATAGCATTCAATGATAATAATGAATGGAACAAATATTTGTTTTGCTGAAGAATATCCACATCAACAACGGCAAATTGAAGAGCTATTAAATAACTGAATAAATTCAATTAACAATTATTGTTAATAGTTAACAGTTGCTATGAGTCTTAGTCAAACTATTTGACTGATTATGAACCTATTGAGGTGCTGATGATTGAGGAAGCTTGTCTGAGATCTCAACTACGTTCTTAGCGTGCTGCGTATCGCCTTATCTGGTCTATATACAATGATCTCATTACAATGGTCATTCACTACGGCTCAACTCTTATCTTTCGGGAGCGACTCAAGTGTGAAGATTGTTGACAACTTATTAATGTTTAGGTCAAGAGACAAATCGAGAAAATATATTATCAGTTCACTGATTGCTGCTACATGTTTGTGTACCAAGAAAAATTCAAGTGGCAGGCCTTAACACTATATGTAGGTTCTTGTGTATACATGCATATCGGAGTCTGAGAGGCATGTAGAAGAAAGTTCAGACGGATTCCATAGACAAAAGTTTGATGACGATGACATTGAATCGGACATTTTAGGTACTTATGTAAGACAAATGGGTGAATATACGTCATTGAGACTTTAAATTATCCTCGAGAAACTACGTATTTTTTAGCTCTAGTTTGTTGTGACTTGTCTGGAAAGAGTATGTAGTAATACTATGGACTTACGTTGGTCTAAGATTAAGACTTGCTTTACGAGACCAATGACGACACTCAAATCAAACATAATTTAGATGAGCCGATAATTAAGAAACTTGTGTTTTATTATGTTGCTTTCTTCCCCGAAAGTATCTCTAATGTACATTTTACCGGTTAGAAACTAGTATACAACATCATTGAACACCGATGGAAGTAGCAGCTGATTGGACACACACTACGAAAGGGTGACAGATGTCTCATACTTGGTATTACGTTCTCTTACCACATGCTCACCGGGTAAACGCCATAAATTATTGATCATTGGGCATCTCTATAATACATCATTTCTGGTTTCTACTTTAATCTCCACCGTTAGTTTGAGGGGAAATCCCACATTGAGGACATTTTTAATTCCCACCAAATTGAGTGTTCCCTTCAACGGAAACACTTTACTCAGTGTTCACTTGTAGTGGTCCTACTTACTCCGAGTGGTTACTCACACCACCCAAAGTCTTGTGCTTGTGGCCAGATCGACTTCGTCCTTACTGGAAAGCAAATGGGGGACATTTCGAATAAATTGTGTCACAGTTTGCCATTAAGTGAACTAATAAAAATATACACTCAAACATTTTACGGTACGGAACCTTAGGAATACGAGTAGTAGTGACACTTGGTAGAGATTATTTTATTAAATTTAGCATGGACTATGTATTTGAATGTGTGCTAGTGACTTCTCTCTAGAGTGACAACAGTAATCACAATGCCCTTAGAGTAAAATTTCGAATAGTGCGTGTTAAAAAGCAGCACATATGATCAATTTAAAATCTATTAATATTTCATAATACGTTCTGAAGAATTTTTGGATAGTCTTTTAAAATTGAAATAAATGCAAATTGCTATACAAACAATGCTGCACGTTGTCGTCAGCACTATGAGCTAAGGCAATATGTAGAAAGTATAATAAGCGAGAGCGTGTAAAAACTACTACATCTTCCACAAAACAGGAATGCGGTTTCAACTGGAAAGTGATCCGTCGGAATCAAACTAAGCAAAGCAACTGATTGCTTAGTGAGGTTACCGATTCGAATCCCAGTTAAAGCTAAGTTAATACGCTTTTACCTGGTTTTTAAATCTGGTACAGTCACCATTTGCCGTTACGATGAAATTGATTCACCGCAGTGGTCAGACAGTGGTAGAAGTGTGACTGTGGGTATCGCAAAGGATCGCAATGGACCGATGTCGAATGTTCCTGCGTTAATTTACAGGATGCTCGCTGCTTACGACGCATTTTGTCCCAGCCTAAATTCGCAAAGGAGAGAGTCCGAATTTAAGCCGCCGAAAGCATGATAAACGATTCTTAAACGAATAAATGTACTTGCAACGAAGCCTAAAAGTCTCACACGTCGAACATACAAAGTTCGATTTCTGTTAAAGATGTTCACTCGTTCTTATATGTAGTTCCTGGAAATTGTTTTTGATGATAAAGCCGAATGGTTTCCTTTGTCAATGTTCATTAATTACAACACGAGTACTTTGATTTATCGGCTGTATGTTTAAACATATATTGCCAATGACGCTCTATTCAAATGTAGATACATGCGGAATTCACCCTATACAGTCACGACATCTTCTAATTATTGTGTACACTTTCCGTGTGTCGGATGCTATAAGCAAATAAGTTTTCAAATTGTCACTACTTATCACCCGAAATCAGTGTTCATCTTAACTATTCCCACGATCTTTGCATCATTTCATATTTTCGCTCCACTGTCATTGCGATAGTACTATTAAAAATTTGTTGTTCAACACAATACCGATTCGAATGTACCAGTAAGCTACAATAAATGCCATTGTAATATTTCTTACAACAGGCAGTCATTAACCGTATTAGCAATCAAAATCAATTACCTTCGCAACAATCCGACGAATGCCTAGCGCAATTGTTGAGAGTGATTCAATCATGCCTTAGCATCTCCGGTTCTGGCAGCAATTTTATGGCAAATTATCTCCTATAAACACTTCAGACTGCTGCAAAGCGAATATTAATTGAGTGATCGACTGAAGTTTAGGCGGTAATTGGCCAGAAAAAAAGCATAAACACAATTTAAATGCGTGAAATTTGATCTGACAACCTGCCAAAAATGTTTGCTTTTTTTAAACCATTTTCGCCGAAAACTGTCAATTCTACAGAAATATTTAATTGAATCTGTTGGCGGAAGAAATTTCTGCCTCACAACCATTGATCATAACAGACGCAGTAATCAAATTCAGTAAATCGAATTAAACATCGGTCGGTGTTCCGCAATTACGACATAATTCCAGCTTTTCGGTCAGTGTAATATCGGTGCGATGTACCCATGAACGAATACTATGTGGTTATGGATGACTGAATTAGAAGGATGGGTTAGCCCACTACAGCCGTACGGAAGCAGCAGTGGATATAAGTTTCATAAAACAACAACATCAGCAGTCGAAGATAATGATAATTACTCACTCGGAATTTGTATAAGCTCAGCTCTGGATCATGTAAACATGCACGGAGCAGATCGGAAAGATTAATTGCGATCGCATTTAATTCTAGCGCATGCCATTATGAAATGTAATGGGCGAGAGTTGGCGGAAGTCACTGGCCAGATCGGAATTGGAATTAATCAATGGATCGGGTTAAGTTTGAACGATTTACATTTCTTATCGTGCACTCAGTGCCAAATGCGTTCCATAAATTCGTTACATGAACAGGCATTGCGATTATTCATAATTAAGAGCGCATTTAGTAATGCACTCAGTATGTATCAGATGTACCAGATACGGCATTTTGTAGACAGTTTTTTCGGTTAGTCATGAGAAAAATCGAAATAAATGTACAGCATTTCACAGATAAAATCAACATTCAAGCTTTTCAAAGGTGAGTTGAAGGGTGTCTTATATTAAGACGTTCTTATTTTTGATTAATGATTAATTAATTGAAATAATCTTGTACGGTCTCATTGAAAAGTCGCAAAATGATTGACATGATTATGAAGGTACAACTTCAATTACTTAACCGTATCTTATCAACCGAAAACCGCCACCAACAAAGAAAACTTGCAAAAGAAACGCGTGGCATTGTTGAATCTTTAGGGTAAAGTATACGGTTGCATTTTGGCGATATAAATTGGTTTCTTTCTGCTGACAAATTGCCTTCAATACTTAAATTAAATACTTTAAAAAAAACTTTTTTTGTTGACCAACCAGATACACAGGTATGCACAAATTTGGTTTTGCGTCTCACCCCCTGTAAACTCGTTCTTCAACCGTAGCCGTGTTTTGAATATAAATTTATCCTATCTTGCAAATGAGCTGGACCCAGGCAATGGCAAAATTGAATGAACGTCTAAGAATAAATGAATCCAACTGTACCATAGATAATATATAGAAACAGCACACTCCATTTTAATTCACTAATGAGTGGGAATAATAAAAGTGTATACTATTTGTAATAAATGCTATTCAATATGAGTATGACAATAAAATTGTTTTTCGGCTTAGTTGGTTGTTAAAAATAAACAAAGCACTGACTCGGGGTCTTGTTGGTTTTATTATAACACTGCTTTCATTTCAAAATTAATTAAATGTTGTCAATAAAGTAATCACTTAACACCCATTGTAGATATCAGATCCAATGTTTATTATACAACTGCAAACGCCACACTTGACATCGACTGTGACAGTAGTGTGCCTTCTAATTGGCATTCCGACATGAGGTGTTAGCACAGAAAATGGGAAATACAAGACTTTAGGTTATCTGCACAGAGATTGATTTGTTTTGAATCGTTTGTTGTTTGATGGTCAATTTAGTAAACGGAATGTGATTCGAAATCATATAATCTTGACAAGACAAGTGACATTGAAATGTTGCGTGTTCGCTTTCTTTCATAATTGGCGTACTCCTTAAACAATGAAATTCAATACAAAAAGCCTGTAAGTAATGTTAACGTTGTCTGGCGGCAATAACTGCTTTGCAGAGCATGTCTTCATAAAGATTCAGAGGAACACCAATATTTTACGGTCTAGATAAGGTCGTAGAGATGTCTTGGAATTACATCGGAATTCATATGAATCACAATTGAACTGGGACAACACAATGCAAAGGCGTGCGCAAACAGTGTTGTCCAAAATAAAAGCAATTCAGCATGATTGTGATTATATTTTTTCTTCTGAATTTATAAAAAATTCTTGAAAATTAGTGATAAATCATAAGAAAATCGATGAAAAAAGTAAACAAGATAGGTCCTGAAATAATCTACCATCAAGTTTGCACAGTCAATCTAACACACAGTTTATTCTCAGACCGACTGTTCTATGGAAAACGAATTGTCAACAACGATGAGAATAACATCCGATCTCCAAGAATATAAGGCACTCGTTATGTGGTAAGAACATATTATCTTAAAATTTGTGACGCGATAGTTTGGGCCTGTCCTTCATTAATCACTCGTCTTGTGCGTGCTATTTGAGAGAGGATATACATTTTACGCCAACTTCAAGCGGTTAAGTTTAAAGTCAATTCACAGATAAAGTGATGACATACACAACAGTTATTGAATATTCGCATATGGCGGCAGTACTTCGAGAATCACTTATTTTGCACTTGGACACAATGCAAAAGAAAATTAATTAACTTCGCTGATTTTTCAAGTAAATGTAATAATTATTAATCTCTATCTTTTAGTTGTAATTTATCTTTCTCATGAATACTTCAATTGAAGAAGTTCTTAACTACATGCCTGAGTACATACGCATATCAGGGGTTGTGACTTTAAAACACTAATCGACTGCACATTTGATTTTTATGGGAAATAAAAAAAAAAGTTGCTGTCAACTTTAGGAGAAGTATCTATTAGCTTCGAATACAAACTTAAGTTTTACAATTAAAGTTAGACTTAGGCTGGAATCGTTTTTGGTCCCCTTTTTTCGAACTTATATATTTTCAATACTGACATCAAAATGAAGTTGTGATTTCATGATTGCCTAACCTGAGCACAGAGATAATGGAGGATAGAGATATTACTTAAGATTGCATGTATATACGAGGTTATCTCAGAAAGGGGACGATAAGCTGAATCACATACAAAGAAGTACATCTGGTCCTATGTGCTTACATTCTCCCAATTAAACGAAGGCTGCTGCAATGAGTCCCTTAGTTGGATAATTTAATGAAGAATGAGATACACTCTAGAAGTCATTTTAGGGAAACTTTTAATGCAATTTATCCGCTGGTCTGTCAGAGCGTTTTGTTACACCTTTTCGCCATGGTACTGAATTTTTAATTTTTTTCTTTGTGCTAACATGTACATAGCTTAGTTGTTTCCAACAGAGCGGAACAAGCGGTTTCTTGAGCTGATTTAAATAAATCGAATGGAAATGACTCAAGGTTTCTGCCTGTTAAACAATGAATTAGCTTGGAATAATTTACCCTTATCAAAGTGATTTAAGTTAAATATGAATTCAGCACGAGGCAGTTACAAAGAGACTTCGTTGAAAGAAACCGTTCTGATTTTATCAAAATGTATTATAATTTGATTTCTCATGGAGTATTCTAAGAAATATTGTATTTTTATATTTCCTGGTATTCAGCAGAAATAAAGTATTATAAAGACAGCCAATTTTTTGAAAATTGTCCAAACACAGAACGGCTTTTACATTATTTCGTGAGTAATTGTCAAAAAGCCTCTGAAATTCCCCGATGGACTAGAAGTCAATCAGCTGTGATGTTAGGCATCTGTATAATACTACAATACGCCGTTCTGAAAATCTCTCACGGACGAACCAACACAAGGCGGCTGCTACATTTCCACTGAACCGAAATCGCGAGGTCCGGATGAACTTTTATTGAAACCTCAATAGGCCGTTTCCACCGAGCTTGACGTGGTTTCGCTCTCAATTCTCAAGTCACTCGCTCTCAATTTATACGTGCCTGCCAAGAGAAATGTCAACAGTAGCTTGTTGACAGGAGGAAATAGTGTGAGAACACCAGAAAATAGAAAGAAAATAAAATGAGAAAATAAACTGAAATTCACGCTGTAGGCGTATCCGGGTTCACAACCTCTCACGGACGGATTAACTCAAAGAGGATTTAAAGAGTTTTATCAGAAACCGCGATGTTTCCACACCCCGAAAATGTATGGCGGAACCTGGTAGGTTCGGAGAAAATTGATGGAACCTTGCGGTTTCGTTCGGTGGAAACGTAGCATAAGTTTCGCAGAAACCGTGAGGTTTCTATACCGCGAAAATGTATTGCAAAACCCGGAAGGTTTGTAGAAATATAACGAAACCTCGCGGTTTCCTTCGGTCTGAACATGGTATGTATAAGAAATATTTGATAATTTCAAATAAATCACTCCTAGTTGATTTATGTTACACAAATTAAAAGACAATAATCTAACTTGTTCTTGCGAAAACTCTTTATAATTGAGTTGTACAATTGCTTTTGTTTCCGCTTGGCTAAATTGTATTATTCATCAAGTTCAATTTTAACTTCACATAAAGATAACAGTAATGAGTTTAAATAAATCTATTTTTGCTAAATAATTTTTCCCGGTGTGAATTTTTGAATGGGAAATGGTCAACCTCAATCACTTTCATCGAAATCAAATCAAATATGTTTATTATGTTGAATTGAATTATTGTCTTTTTTCAATATGTTTGATACAGTAGAAAATTATAACTTCGAGGTAGTCGAGGACACCCGTGATAAGCAACAGTGATGACATCAGCACTCTAACAAGTTGCTCAAGAGGTGCTTGATTATTTACCTTGATGCAAAATACTTTCTGTGTGAACTACTCCATGGGGAATGAAGTAATGCGTTCTAGTGTGACAGTTGCTTCCACCGAAGACGAGTGCTTAACTATAATTTAATATCGATGGCCAGAGTCTAGCTTTTACAGCAACCACTTGTGTTGTGAGCTCTCTCAGGAGAGGGAAGGAGCCAACTTTAAGAACAAATTTTTCATCGTAGCGGCAATCGAAAATAAATACCAAAGGTTCAAGTGCGTTGGTGTCGACACAATTAGCAAACACGCCACGGTGACCATGGCGTATGTTTAACTAATGATAATAAAATCACTAATAGAAAATTCCCCAAGCAAAAAAGCGGTTCATGCTTATTTATAACTTTTACTGTCTATATTCAAATAAATTATCCTGTCAGTTTCTGGCAAGTTGACTTTATTTCCAACCAATTCTCCTAATATACTTAATTTTCTAAAAATTAAACAAAATAATGTTTGTATTTAGAGGGATTTGTGGTGAAGCATTATCTGTACACCATCGGAAAAGGCTTTTAAATAACCAGTATTGATAAAAGAGACGCAGCTCGTTGAATGTGTACTGGCAGATGGAAAAACTACTTTCCTAAGAGAAGAAAGTGGTAAGAATAATTTGATGTAATTTATAATTCTAAGGACGTGATGGTTGCTCGTCGTACTATGTTCCAACAATTTCTTTAAGGCGTTTCATACTCTTAAGTGCAAATTTCCATATGTGAAGCATACAGGTGGGTAGCTGAGATTTATGTAAAACGTTTTCTTAACTAATTCACTAGATCTACATACTTCGTGAAGAACATACATGCATAGGCGTGGGTACATGTCACGCAACATAGTCGACTGTCGTTCTTAAAATGACACTTGGAACAGGTGAAATTGAAGTTGTAACCACGGTTTACCTTATGCCATTAATTTCGCGGATGTGTGGTTATTTATTCATTCCGCACTCTACGAAGACTGAATTACCTTCTTAGCATATTTGTGAATATTGATCGGGTGTAGAAGAAAATAAATTGTATTCAACTATGCGAACATTTATTTTACAATAACTCCAATGCTCCATGCATTGGATGTCTTGCAAAATGTATGTTATTTTTTTCTGTTGCAAAACTGGTTCACTTCGGCTTAGTGTACTTGAGCACACGTACAATCATTTACTTAGCAACACATCGCGACGCGTTGGAATCTTATTTGTGAAATGCTTTTCCCCTGAACAAAGGATTATATCTCCTGGACGACGCATAATTGACGTCTAATGGCAGACCGTATTTGGTTGCATTAATTGGAACTCGCCTAACAGAGATTGACAACTAGTCAGAGTAAGAAATATGAGGGTACCTACTTGGCTTTAGATCTGCGTCAGCCACACTTCCTGCTTCCCTGGCTTTATCCAGCTGCGTGCCTCCATTACTCGACACCGCGACATCCGACACACTTTGCTTCTTCATTGCTAGTTAATGTCGATTTCGAATTTCACAAATTTCAAATACACTTCACCACAAGCAGTTACTTCCGTATACCAGTCTAGGACGACTCAAGTGGACACAGCACTATCTACTCCGCGGTTTCAAGTATTCACTGTTTATGCTAAATTGTTCTTAAAATCACTTTTAGGATGTCCCACTGCACTTGAATCCCACCGAACCGCAACCGACAATTAAGTATTCGTGCAGTAATCACATTCGTCCGACTTCAGCTGAGCAGAGTTAAAAGGCGAATGATCACCTGGTAGCTGTGTACCGCCGAGCTAAACTTTTACAAGTAGACAGACAATCGCCACTATTCGAATGCGATCGTCGCGCCCGGACACAAATAATGCTGTTAATAAACTTTACTTTTTATTTTATTGCAATTGTATACGCCATACGGTATGAGGCAGGGAACTGATTGTAAGTTGGACAAACTGAGTAGCAGATAGAACTCGTTTCGAATCGATTGGAGACCGAAATGCGCTCTGGCGAATCTAACTTCACCGAGCATTTGTTTTATATAAAATCGTTCACACTACCTAACCGTGTTGATTTATTTATTATACTTTTTTTCTTTATGTCGATCTTCTTAGCGCTACTCAACCTGTAGTGGTGTACCGGGGCGAATGCGAATGTGGTGATAAAAATGCTGAAGATAAAACGCGCTCGCAGCTGGCAGCGCACCTCTGCAAGTTATACCATGGCGACGACAGGCTGAGCCGAGGTTTTTGAGGAGACAACTTCACGTGTCACTTGACCAAATAGTGATTACTGGGTGGCATAGAGTTGTGTATCTGTGATACGAGGAGTGTTGAATTGATAGATCATTTGTGTTTGGAATTATTGAAGCATTGGACGATGGCTTACGCGACGGCGATCGTTCGTTCGTGCGGCTCGTTATCGCCTGGAGAGGTTTGGTTTTTGATCGAATGCGTTAATGATTGGTCGCTGGTTAGCGATTATTTTTGAGCATGAAATATGAAAGTATGGGTGTACTTATATGACTCGATAGTACAACTATCGCATAGGGTTTACGAAACTATGTCTATTTAATGAATTGCATAGCTTTAATGGGTCAAGTGAGAGATTGGTTAAGTAATGGTTTACAAGAGGCTGTGTGGCACTTGCTGTGACATGAATCGTGTTTAGAACCTACGTAATTCGAATATACGCATTAAACAGCCTTCAACATTTCATTGCCTGGCCAATACAGCCACGGGCATTCAGATACCGATAGCACTGGTGGAATCCTTCTAAGCGGGCACTACTGAACCTCGAGCAAATTGTTAAACAGCATGTGTGTTTTGCGGGCAACTATGCAATCGCGGAAGTATACAAGGGCGTATGAGTACATTAGCTAACGTATGTAAGTCGATTTGAGTAATTCTGGTAAATAATTCTGATTAAAGTGAGGAACTTTTGTAGTTTTTGTGGGGGGTTAGTGGGCGAAAACTTGTTAACACTTGTTAACTTGTTAACAGAAAGAAATGCTTTCTGAATCTTTCTAGCAACGCTTGATGTATAATAGTTAACCATTTCCATAAGGGCATCCGAGTCAATTAGCCCTTTCATAAGTGGAGTTGGGTTGCACGTGACTTGTTCCCTCCACGGCGCTGCTGGTACATGTAAGTACCACAAAATGTATAAGCATCTCAAGTGACATAATTTCTTAATCCTTTTAGTTATAAAATGAACCAGTGTAGCCGGATTTAATTGAGCTTGCAGCCGATCGCAATAAATGTGGTCCTAGCCTTACGTCGCGAAAGTCGTGACGAAAGAGTTAAGGGTCGGGTTCCAAGAATAACCCTCGAAAAACATTGATATTTTTTATTTTACTCCGTCATCTAATCGTTGTCGCTTGGAAAGTCCCTTTCGACCTGGTTTAGAAAAGGTCTAAAAAGAAGCCTTGCAGCAGGTAGTGAAACAATGTTCTCTTTCTGTGATTTTGGATGATAAATACAGACAGTCCGATTATATAAAGTAATATGGGTGGCACTACAGCCCGTAGAGGGCCAGGTCTAGTTTTACAGCAACCACATGACCGGAACTACATTTTTATGCCGACTCCGAACGGCTAATTTGAGAAGCTTTATGTAGGCAGTAAATAGTCTTTGAAGTGAAAAGTGTTCCGATCGTACATGGAATCGAACCTGGGCTGCGTGGGCTCAAGTGCGTAAAGATCCCAGAACGTCACGGCCAACAACGGTCTGATTATACGAGTATACCGCGGTAAATTTCAATAATAAGCGGTTTAATCGACAAAATTCATTTTCAATTCCCAAGTTTGTGGCATATACTGTTTTCGCACATTTCTCCAATTATGTTGACCTACAATGAATGGAGTAGCATTGGATGTATACATTTCAAGACATTGTACTCTTAAATACTGAGGCTCAAAACTAGCGGAATATATAATATACTCCAATATAATGTAATAAAATTAAGGGTTGCCCAAGCAGCTCCTCATACAGTGTGTGGTATTTTGCTCTAATGAGTGCAGTCTCATACCAACTGCGAACGGCTAAGTTTGAGGACTCTTTTCTAGACAATCACTCTCAGCAAGCATTGTCAGCGACTCCAGACTGGTAGAGCTGTGAATTCTAAAAGCTGTTCGGGTGGATTGAATCCGTTTTCCAAGGCATCGATTACACGTCCCCTAGAAGAGAAGACTAACTGGCGTGGTACAACCATCAGGCTCAGACCCTCCATGGGTCGCAGTGACAAGTGAGAAGTAACAAGTTAGTAAGTCTCATTCCATTTAGTACGTCTCAGGCCAGCGACTCTTGAGAGGCCTGAGCCTAAGCTTATGTTGGTTACCATCCTTGAATGTGCCGGGCAGGCTGTTTCCTTGATGACTGAATGCCAAGTGTGATTTGCGGAATTCACTCGGTGGATCACTCTTCTCCCAATCGAATCGAAAGGCTCGGTATTGGCCAGTGCCAAAAACGTTCATATCCAGTATAGTTTCTGGATATGAGCGCTTCATAATTCATTGCTCCACCCTTTGTTGAGTAACTGACAATGCTCATAAAGTATTCCTATCTGGAAAAAGTTTCTCAACATTGGCATAAAACGGTGCGTCGCGTCGTATAGTGATAAAAAATATTACGCACAACGCAAGTGGTTCCTGCAGAAGCTAGACCTATTTCCACCTCGGACTTCCAGCGCCTTCCATATTATTATTATAATTTCTAATGCTTCTACCACAAATCTCTGGGAACATTCAACGGTCTATATACCATCTATCGATTTGTAAAATATAGTGCCTTCCGTGTTGACGGTTGCCCACCGCATTTTGAAAAATATTTTTCCGGCAACGCTGCTTAGCGGTCATGTCTATTATAATTTGTGTTTGTGGTAATGGTTTTCGAAGAAGAGGGAAGAAAGAACTCTGATCCAAGATATACTTCTTATAATTTTGGTTGAAGATTGCCTCTGATTTGGGGAACGAGAAAATTCCCTTTTGTAATTCCTATCAACTTTTACACAGGAGATTATTCAATATTGCCGATTGAGAATTCTCAATTTTTTCTGATTCTCACCCTCTCTCACACACGTATAACATGCTTCCAGTACCCAACAGTGAAAGTATGTCCCACCTCCATTGCCTGGAATATTTAAAAGTCGGCGACGAATTCAGAGTCGAGCTTGGTGTCAAAGCCAAGTTAGCAGTTATCAACTCAGTACTTATTGCAACTCTCACCTATAGTCATAAAATTTGGGTAATAACCGAAAAAATAAGATCGCTGCATCTTAGAACCTTTTCGGTGGTTTGGTCAAGTGCCATGAAGGTCCCCATCACCACGACATTCGAGGCGGGCGTTGAATGCGATTCCATCAGGCAGGCGGCCATTTGGGAGACACAGGACGAAGTGGTTGGACCAAATCCAAAAACTCGCCCAGTTGCGCTTGGGCATAACTCCTGAAGACTTAGACTCGATGCCGAAAGATCTTGTTGCCTACAGATCTCTCGTTAGTGGTTTACCACCGCGACCCCTTTAATGGAGCATGCGGGTCAGAAGATGATGATTGTGGAAGGCGCCACAGCCCGTAAAGGGCCAGGGCCTAGCTTCTCAGCAACCACTCGTGTTGTTCTTGCTATTGATCTCTCACGAGTGGAAGGGACCTACTGTTTTATGCCGACTCCGGACTACGGTCAATTTGAGATGCCTTTTTTAGGCAGTTAGACCATTGCCATCTATGTAAAGCACCTGGCTTTTCCTATCCCTTCTCTGCCAAGGCTCTGTATCTAACTCAACATCCATTCATTGATACTTTCCGTCGAAAACCTTTTTTTTTTCCAAAATTTCATTAATGTAACCATCGTTGGATTGTGCGTTCGCTCCTTCAAACCCTAAATTTACGTGGCAACAAATGCATAATGACCCAACAACACCTAATTTCTTTTGGATATTGTGCATTCTTCGAAGAGACATCAATTCCAAATCAATTACCTTTTGTACACAGCCAATTCTAAAATAGACATACAACCTTGAATCTTAACTAGATTCCATTTTGTATGCTTCACTTACGCAGATGCATTCAAATTATTCTGTTATGAAAATTAATGTGCCCAATGTGTCTTTTCTGCGAAATTCAAGTCTAATTACATTTTCGAGGGAAAGTAATTACCATCGTTTCCAAGCCAAATGTCATAATAATGTTGTTTTTCTCTTTACAACCTGTTTTGCCAGACAATAGATTCATAGGCAGAACAGCGTACCTGTGAGAAATTATGATGACCGCAGTAAAACAGAAAGTATTCTCTGCTACGTGAAATGATGATTAAATTGAGTGCTCTGGACGCACCCTTGGCATTCAATAAAAAAGGAAAGCGAGTGACATATTCTATTTTGTGATTGAAAATGATTTCATTGATCAATGCATGATAGCAGAAGGAAACGGATGTTC
This sequence comes from Eristalis tenax, assembly GCA_905231855.2. Lineage (NCBI taxonomy): Eukaryota > Metazoa > Arthropoda > Insecta > Diptera > Syrphidae > Eristalis > Eristalis tenax. Next base: position 1,635,802 of record HG993127.1, read on the forward strand.
AAAAGGTCTACCGCCAAACGTGCAACTTGACCGCAAATCGCACGCAAATCTGCTGTGGTTAGCTCCGACGTTACGCATTCGGCCAGTCGATTCAATCTATCCGTAGATGTCAGTGAATCTATAATCAAACGATCGTTCAAGTTCATGACTATGGTTCGCGTTTAAAATATGTAATTTGCGACGAATGCCTCATCATGGTTTTCCGGGGGCATTTACACTTTTTTGTATGCATGGGGCGATCAATATAATGATTTGACTCAAGGTGTACACCGCTCGTATGGTTCCAGATGCGACGCAATGCAGTACCAAACTGATACATAACATCGGCTTATGTAAGGTAATGCCTATTGAATTGATCTTCCTACGGATGTAACCTCAATTGTAAGCGGAAGGGATTTTTTAGTGAGACTTACAAGCCAAAGTTAGTCTGTAAGCAATGACATAATGGTTCAAGTGATATGTTTGTGTCGCTCATGCATGTGATTTCAGCAACCTTGTGGGGAAGAACATCCAAGTGCGTCCAGTTCGGGAATAAATTCCATTGCGATCTGTGTAAACACCTAACTTCTGCATTTTAGTGGCACAATAAAAGTATTATGGTTCGAGTATTAATTTGTTAATTCGGTTAGTAAATAGGGTAAACAGAAACAAATTTGTAATTCTCAAGTCAGTTGCGATAAGCGTTCGGAGAACTGAAGTGCGAAGGCTTTCTATATGTTGGTATAAGCGTGACATCCACACTTGAAGAGCTAGAATCTGGGCCAAGTGAAGATTATGGCATGTTCGATTCAAATTATACCAAATTGAATGGTGTACCCCAGGATTGTGTTGCATACTCTTAGGCACCGCAAAGAAATAATGTGAGAGACATGGCATGATACCTACTCGCTGATGTGCAAATGCAGTCAGTGGACCATTATATTGGAAAACAGAAGTTCGAGCTCAGAAGTTAATGTGAAATACCTGCGATTCGGTTCAACAGGGTCGAAGCTAGAGGGATTTGAATTTGTTTGTGGTGTTTGTTGGTGTAGTGAGGGCAGTATTTTCTGAGCTGTAGTTGTTGACAACTCAATGTATTGGGTCTATAACTTAATTCGTCCGGTTTTTTTTCAAAATGTTCACGTTTGTTTAAGAAGAACATGTATATAGTATTATTCAAAGTATTGCCCATCTGAAGCTATGACTTTTTCCCATCATTCTGGCAATTTATGGATCCCACCCCAAAAGAATTGCGCCGGCTTGGCAGCCAAGAATGAATCAAACCAATTTTTGATATTCTGCTCTGATGTGAACCGTATTTCAGTGAGGGCGTTCTGCATCGAACGGAACAGATAGTAGTCAGAAGGAGCAAGGTCTGGGCTATAAGGCGGGTGGGGTAAAACTTCCCATCCACTGTTCCAAATAGTTCTTAACCGGAATAATAACGTGGGGCCGAGCGTTGTCATGATGGAGAATTATTGCCTCGTGTCTGGTCGCATATTCCGGGCGTTTTTCGGCTACTGCTCTCTTCAAACGGATTAATTGTGTTCGGTAGCTTTGTCCATTGATGGTTTCACCCGGTTTTAGCAGCTCATAATACACCACACCCTACTGTTCCCACCAAATACAGAGCATTACTTTCGCGCCATGGATATTCGGCTTTGCCGTTGATTTGATTGGTTGGCCAAGCAAAAATCACCACTTTTAAATCGTGCAAACTTTTGGCACGTTCGCTCAGCTAGCACATGTTCACCATAAACTTCCACCAAAATACGATGACTTTCAACAGCAGTTTTCTTCATATTAAAGTTATGAAAAATAAATCCCCGTAAAAACTCTTTTTCAGGCACAAAGTTCGACATAAAGGGTGATTTTTTAAAAGCTATAGGAAAGTTTTTCAAAAAAGAACACATAAAATTCAGAAAAATGCATGAATTATTTATTTGAATCGATAGCACGGTCCATATAATTTAATGTTTGAAGATTATTTCATGCAAATGTTGACCTTGACTGCGCCTCAAATGGTCCATTCGCTTAGTCCAATTTTGGCATACTCTTTCGGCCGGTATCTCACGAATAAATGCTTCAATGTTGTCTTCCAATGCGTCAATTGAAGCGGGTTTGTCTGTATAGACATGAGCTTCAACATAGCCCCACAAAAAATAGTCTAAAGGCGTTTAATCGCACGATCTAGGCGGCTCTTGCATTTTGGGCAAAAAAAAGTTGGATATCATCTCACGGTAGCGCTCACCATTCACAGTTACGTCACGATTCGCATCATCTTTGAAGAAGTACGGTCCAATGATGCCACCAGCCCATAAACAGCACCAAACTGTGACGTTTTTTTTGGATGCATTGGTAGCTCTTGCAATGCTTCTGGCTGATATTCACTCCAAAATCGACAATTCTGCTTATTTACATACGCAATGAGCCAAAAACGAGCTTCGTCTTAAACTGACCATAAAATGGAAGAAGCGCGCTATGAACTTTCTTAACAGAGCGCGCATTTTGATAATAAAATTCAATAATTTGCAAGTGTTCTTTGTTTGTAAGACGATTCATGGTTAAATTATAGACCAAACTGAAGATTTTTGACAGTGAAACAAAACACGAAACGTGCGTCAGCTGTTTAAACCACTGTTGCCAAAAAGATAATAGCTAAAAAATCACCCTTTATTTGAGTCGACATATTTGTTGTTTACGCTTCAAATGAATGATATATACTGGAATGACGTACAATGACAGTAGCTTTCCAAAGCATGTTCCAGTGGAATAATAACAATGTAATAATACAAGTTACGCCATCTCCGCACGAATTAAGTGTAATCTTATTTATAATTTTCCTTTTTGGTAGTTCAGTACTACGAGTATGCGTTCAGTGCGACGACACGCGTTCTAGGAAAAATAAGTAAAGTATTAGTACTTGAATCGCTTTTCAATATTTAGTGTAATAAAGAAAGTCCCATTGTACATTTATCCAAAAGAAAACTAATAGGGCACTTGCGGACTGGTTCAATCGGTGTAGAGCAGCATTGGTCAGGACCTTTGGGGGTTACAAAATTATGAACGATAATGACTCGTCGCTTTTGACGACTTTAGATAAAACTAAAAATGACAATTTTAACGGTGAAGACGGTATTAAAGCACATAGTGTGTCCAACTTCTAAACTGAGACCAGTTTGTTCTGCAACAAATTAATCAATATACAAGTGACCATTCCCACGGAAGGACCCAGGCGTAAAAGAGAGTCGAAAAATCAAATCGGTTGGATGATTACGTGTTGTACGGCGCTTCGCATCCATCGGCAGGACAAACTATAGACGACTAGAACGCTCAGGCTTTTAAACCTGAGTATTTCGAAACGTTTGACATACTAACTGCTTAATCATAAAACAGGTTATCGGACAACGTCGATTTTCTGAATTCTATAGCAAGTCTCGATGAGTTAAAATGTAGATAAAATGACACCTTTGAAAAATTTAGACAAGTTTGAAAAAATATAACAAAACTCCTGTTGCAATCCAATTCACAATTTCAACAAAGTTTTCAGGTCGAACAATTCGACCTGGAACGCACAATGGAAGCAGCGAGATGCGTTTACAGATAGGTATGACCGTTTTGGATCTGTGGCGACCAAGAGATGGATCAGTGCTGTTTGCGAGTCTACGTTCTGAACATTGACTGCAAGCAGGCCTCAGAGGTTGTCAATGGGTCAAGAAAGTATGGCAGGCAAGGTGTTTCTAGCCGTTGAAAAGGAAAAAACGAAATCAATTGATCTAAATGAGGTACTTGGTACTTTTAAAACTCACCAGGAGGTATGACCAAGCGTAACCAGGCGCTTTGGACTTGGTCCAACTCTGGGTCTCTCAAGCGGTCGCCTACTTGATGGAATCGCATTCAACGCCCGCCACGGAAGTCGTGGTGATGAAGACATTCGTGCCAGCAAGCATAGCCCTTTCCGTTCGAAGATGCAGCTTCTCAAAGTTGAGTTCCTCACGCTCTGCCGTGTTTCTCACCCTATCCCGCCAAGTAATTCCCACAACAGCACGAAGAAACCGCGATCTTATTCTTTCGGGCGTTACCCAAATTTCATGACCATAGGTGAAAGTTGCAATACATACTGAGATGAAAATCTCTAGCTTGGATTTGACACCAGCACGGCATTCCTGATTACAGGTCTTCCAAGCTGTTTCAAAACTGACCAAGCTTGACCAATCCAACAGGAAAGTTCAGAATTACTCCTCCCATTACTCGTGACAAAGACCCCGACATACTTAAACTTCTCCGTCTTCTTAACGGGACATTACTAACATGTAGAGTGGCGTTCTGGAAATTACCATAACCTTCGATTTGTCCACGTTAACCTTAATTTCTGCATCAGCACATACGGCCACATACCTGTCGAGTGCGCGCTGGACTTCCCTCTGGGAAGATGTGAGGATACCCTCAACTCTCCCAATGACCGATGAAACTAATTGGCAGACAGACAGCAGCTAGTACGGCGATGAGGCTACCTGTAAAGAACTTCGGTCTTGACATTCAACGATCCTACGCACGTATAGCTCTATACCCATAGATGCACACTTCACTATACCTAAACTAGTCTTCGAGAAAAATTTCCCAACCAGCATTCCCCCCAGTCTGGACACCAGACACTGGACGGTCTACTGCTAATTTTCACAGATGTATCGAAGATGGAAGCAGGTGTGGAGGCTGGTGTCTATTCCATGGATTTGTATATCCAGCTGTCTTTACTTTTACCAAATCACTGTAGCGTCTTTCAGACTGAATCAATAGCGATTAAGGCAGCTCTGTCATGGCTGAAAACAATGTGATATCAAGCACTGGTTGATTTGCGGAATAGGTATCCTTGGATCCGAGTGTGGCTGCTGTCCATCTGCGCAGCAGTCAGCCATCTCAACCTAACCTAATACTTGACCATTGGTGAATAAATAAATACTTTGATCACCCCGTCGCAGCAATTAAATACTGTCTTGCACATGTGCGACGAAGATTGATTCACCAGATCAGATCAAGATAATTCTAAGAATACTAAGGCCTACCCATGAACTCATTGATCTACTACGTCAAAGCCAAGTCGCATGCAGTTGAGTAATGCCAAAACAAATGACCAATAAAACACAAATCACATAAGTGAAAAAACACACATTGTCAGTCGTTTACATATTTTCTACTAATTTACAAATTTTTAAACGATAAATTTAAAACTAGGTAAAGAATTCAGTTTGTCAGCAGAGATGGTGGTGGGCAGCGGAGGGGTCTTTTCAATGTCGCCTTGATTTGCATCTGCGTCGTCTGGACACTCGTTCCAAGATTGCTTTTCCATTTTGCCAAATATCACATAAAACAAGTTACCAATAAATAATATCACAGCAATTACATTGAAAACTATCCTCCATTGAGACCGGTCACCCTGCATTTATAAAAAAAAAGAATTAATTATCTCGCCATCAGTGTCAAGAATTAGAATCGTACTTCATTGGAGACAATGATCCCGACCAAGAGGGGGGAGAAGATGCCCACAGCGTTCGCCAGTGTATTGGTGATTCCGAAGAGTATTCCCGCATAGTTGGGGGCCAAATCAATATGATTCAGACTGCTTCCGATTACCTGAGCTGCACACGCAGAGACGGCTACAATGAGTAGAGTAATGCTTGTCCCCACATTCTCAACACTCACATAGCCAAGGGCTGACAATGCTATCGCTGGAATCCAACAAGCTATTGAGTTGATAACCTTTCTCACCATCGCAAGGCGAACGTCATTGCCTTTTGTGAAAACGTCCGCCGCGATCAAGAATACATACGAAAGGATAAACATGAAAACATAGGGAACTGCAGAATAAACTGCGTTCATCTTGATTCCGAGCTTGAAGATTCCGTGAATGTATGTAGGCACTTGCTGCATGAGAGTAAAGAAGCTTGCCGCTAGACTGATCTTGACTATAATCAACGCCCAAAATGGTACAGACTCAAAGATCGCTCTCCACGGAACCGGCCTGGTTCGAGCTGGACTAGTTCCGGTCTCTTCCAATGAAAGTTGAATCTTCTTCTTTTCAGCAAGTGAGATTATCTTTGACTCGCTGGGACTGTTGGCACCAAAATATGCCCACAAAATGGACCACAATATTCCAAGTACGCCCGGAATGTAAAACATCCCGGGCCACCCAAGGTCTGAGGCGGCGACTAAACCGCTAACAGCGAATCCCAATGCCGACCCAATATCCATTCCAGTTTGAGTAATTCCACCCAGTCGGTTACGCTCACCAACTGGACACCATTTGGCCAGATGCGAGTAAAAACAAGGGAACATAACGCCCTGGAATATGCCTTGGAAAACTCGTATAACACAAAACAATTGCCATCCTCCATATATAACAGCGGACGGAGTCAAGAGACTCAGAATTGCTACACCCAGCGTGCAAGCTAGCAGCAGCTGCTTCGCACCGTACTGACTCGATAGATATCCGCCCAGAAATTGAGTGCACAGTGATCCCCAAAAGAAGCTACTCAGCATGTAAGACTTTTCCTTCTCACTCCATTCAAATTCCTGAAAAAAATTAAAAACCCATTAGAAAGTATTTCTTATTAGTTTGCATGTCTATACGTACCGGAAAGTCTGGATTTGTTGTATTGGCGTTTGTCATTGCTACAATGCCGACGGAAACATTGACACGCATCTGTATACCCAGTGTGCAACAGGTAAACAGGAATAAAGCTTGAACATGGCGAACTCCAAAGAGAGGACCTGAAAAATGTGTAAGAAATGTAAGCTATTTTTCATTCGGAAATTGTTGGTTTTTCAATTAAACTCAAATCCTTTGGTGTTCTCTGAAATTCACACGGAAAATGATTGAAAGACTTAAAAAATCAACCCAGATCCACTTAGTTGTCCCGTGCGAAGGAAACAGCAATTGCACTGTTTGACTGTACATTTCACTAGACGCCGTAAATATGCTGGAAGACTGCACAATATTATTCGTCCTGGAGCCAAGATAAAAAACTTAAAATTTATGGAAACATTCGCGGGGAAAATCAAAACCGATTAAATATTCTCTTCCTCCACAGCTATTCTGCATGATGCTTAAAAAGAAAGTAAAATGTTCATTCCATGCTCCACCATCAGTTACCGAGACCAACACGAATTTTGGTTGAATTCAAACTATTCTTTGCACCCAATCCAGCTTGTTTTCCACGAAAAATTCTCATTGAATTCCCGTATCGGTTGTCCGCGCTTTCGTTTTCCACATTTTTCTGCAATTTTCTAGACTAATCAAATTCGTAACGATTGCTCCAAATGTTGTTGCATAAACACTGCATTTCCATTCCAATTGATTTACATTCAAAGTTCACCTCTTTCCGATTCACGTCGACTTGAAAACGAAACGGGTTGGGAAATTTCTCCGAAACGCATGTGCACACGCGACACCAACACCATAATTATTGCAGCAATCTCAATCCGTAGTGAATCTGGGGTTCACTAAACTCCACGTAATAGCGGGCTGCCGAACAGCCACCTTGTTGAGTTCAAAAACAAAACAAAATTGAAATAAATCCAAAATTACCCCGTTTGATTAATGTAAACGATTTGATAGTCATCGTTCACAGTCGATATCCTGACGCCTGTAAGTCCAATAATAAGTGTGTACAATATCTTCTTAGCGAAAAAATCCCGAAAAATTCCACGCACCACGGATTACCCTCGCAAGGGAAAAGCGTCCACGAACTCCACACTTGATGTGAGCCAAAAACAAGACAAAGTCGAAGTGCTTAACCGGTCGAAAGAGTCCACCAAACCGATCGGAGATACTACCGCACAAGAAATGGTCACAACAGTTCTTGTCCTCTCTTGACCAACTAATGACTGTACAAAGCCAATCTTTGTCAGTCTTCCTCCTCTCATCACAATTTGGCCAACAGCAGGCGGCAGCAGAGGCAACGATGAAGACTGTCCACACAGCAAAATGCTTGTGTGTCTCCTCCTAAGTGCGTGAGTTGGCTTAGGTCTTGTATCTACCATTTGTCGCGTGTGTTGTGATAGTCGGCACGCTCTTCTACTGTTAAACTGGGCGCAGTTTGGCTAAATGAGCGAAATAAAAACCCACCAGGAACGAATAATACACCGAAAAGACACTCTATTACCCACCGAGGTGGATACAGTAGGAAACAAGCCAAAAACATGTATAAGAGGCCTACAAGAGCCATTTGAAAATTTCATAATGGTCATGTACACTCAGTGAAGTAGCCATTACGGTGGGGATGTGCGCGGGCAAAAAATTACTGCCTGCGATAAATGTGGTGAGGAAGGCTTGCATTCCCACTGAACGTGGTGGCTTGATACGAAAATAGAATTGTCCAGAAATAGATTTGCAATGCACGACGACTAGTTTGCAACGTCCTTCTCTTGCTTTGGCCCATAAATCGTAGATTGACCATTTTGTTGTTCTCGCAGCAGAAGATGTTGCTAAGACAGGCTCTGCTTGTTTGTGCGAGTGCACCTCTTCAGTGTTTAGAGACGTATGTATAGAATTTAGGTTTGTTCTCAGCCAGCGAAGGAGTCAAGAAACCTAGGGAAGTCACGAATCAAGTTGTGCTATAGGGCAAATGGTACTTGCGCATCTCATAGTTTCATATAATAGGAATAAATAAGTATTAACCACACTGCGTAATGTTTATCTTAAAACAAGTGCTCCCATGTTGTGGTAGTTAGCCAGAGGTGGATTCGACTTTAATTCGAATGAAAGATGCAAAACATGAACTTGGCAAATACATCTCTCTATCGGAATTGATACAATGACCCCCGATGACATTGATTCTCTGATTTCACCAGTCCATTGACATTTAATGAAGTCCATGTGTGATTACCACTCGTTGCCCTTTCTCACAGCAGAGCAGTCTTGCATAACCACTTCTTTGCGTTAATGTTCGCCCGTATTCGAGTGGTAAGTGACCAAGACCCAGTGCTGAGGCCATGGCCAAATGCTCCGCTAAAACCCGTTTATTCCTTTCTTCTCTGTGCTAAGGAGATTATATTTTTAGCAGTGGTTCGTTGCCTCCCTCCACATATGTAATCCTCACAAGTGCACAAGCTTACAAGTGTTAAAGTGTGCCTCCATCTATCTGCACCAATGTAGCTAGAGAAACTGGGAACAAAAATTCACTTGGCAGTTTTCTGTGCAAAGCAGAAACTATTTGAGATTTCACGAGTATGTGAAAAAGAAAATAGGTGAGAGACGAGTGAATGCATCAGGCTTCTATCAGTCCGCCCACTTAAAATACCACTTAAATACTTTCTACGATTTATCGGATTCGGGGGCAGTTAGTAGCATGTGACTATGGGTATCTGATTTGAATGAGATTCGGTAGCTTTCTGTGGGCTTCCGCTTATTCCCGTTTTGTTCGATTCGCCCATCCACAGCACAAATGATTGACATGCCGCAGTGAATACGATCGGCTTAAGTAAATCCATTCGCACGGCGCGACGAGTCGAGACACTCCGACTGACTGCAGTGGACTAAGAGGGTTTTTGCTCTGAGTTAATTGACATTTGATTGGAATTTTTATCACGGACTTTATGAGGCTTCTTTGTGGCGATTTACAGGTGGTCAACTAACTCTATGCAGATTAATGGAAAATTTTATTCATTTCGCCGGCATTATCGCGTGAGTGGCGTTTCGGCGGTGTTACGTAGGCACTCACTGGCTTGACGTTTCTATTTGGCGAAATGTGGAGCAGTCCCACTGGCGGAATCATGAAATTTAATTCAGCTGAAGTGTTTCCTGGACATGAGTAGCGATGACATCGAGAAGTGCGCGTCTGCATGCAAAACTCTTTTTTTGTGTTTTCCATGGAGCATTTGTAGGTTGATTAATGTGGCCTTTCAATTGATCGAGTTTTATGCTACAAGCGAAGTGATAACAGCGCAAAGGTAAAGTTATATGAAATCAAAAATAGATGACCATGATTATTATATATTGCACCTCAGTTGGGGGAAAAAATAAATGCAAACATTTATAACCGGTGTAACAGATGCGCTAACTTCGAAGAAATACGCACCTGAAAAATAATGGTCTCGGTCTTGGTCTCGGTCAAAAATATGTCGGTAGAGAAGAAAGTGTTTATATTTTGACTTGGTTTATTTATTTCGGTTGCAGGAGACAATTAGTATATTCGTAACAGTTTAGAGCATTTCTAAACTGGTATGAGTTGCGTAGGTTATCATTGCACATATGTAAAGTTCAAGAAGAAGAAAAATGTTCACGTGTGAATGTAAATATCCCATACAAGCGCTTTCTCTTTCGACGTCTAAGATATTCAACCGAAACCTACCGACTGTTTTATACCTGTGTTCCATATTTATTCGGGCGTATCAGCGATCTTTGTATATTGCTGTAGAGAATTTGCCCGGTTTAGATCTTCTGATTTTCATCCGAGTTTTACACTTGCTTCTCTAAATACACATATAAGAGTGGTGAACAAAATTACACTTTTTCTGAGGTTTTTATACGATTTTGAGAAGATTTACCTTCGGATTTTCTGCAACAGCTCCAGTTTTTGAGATGCAGCTACCGGCTAGATGTACTAGCTACACTTTATTTTCATAATGTATGCATCTATCCACGTCGAGAAATATCTGTAAAAATAATTCCAACTATTTCGCTAACCTCTGCCTGAATACTCATTCAATAATTGGCCGCCATAGCGTTGTGGGGTGGTGCGTCGACTCCTACACAGCCCAGGTACGATTCACGGCACGAGCAAAACAATTTGAACGGCCCTCCTCTTTCGAGTCACTTACAATGTTCAAAAAGTACAACTATATAGAAAAAGCTTCTCAAATTGGCCGTTCGGAGCCAGCATAAAATTGTAGGTCGCTGCCACTCGTGAGAGAACAATAGTAAGCACAACGCGAATGGTTGCTGCGAAGCTAGGCTCTGGCCGTTTACGGGCTGCAGCGCCACCATATTTTATTATATTACTATTATAATTGCAGACTAAGTGTGTCGGAGTTTGAAGAACGGGTGTATTTTTATTCCTTTGGATATCCGCCACATATAGAGATCAAGAGACTGCTATACAAGCAGCATTTACGGCCGATATTAACGTACGGCTTCCTAATATGGCATAACATCCCTAAGACCAGCATGACGAAGCTCGCAATTTTCGAAAGAAAAATACTGCGAATATTTACGGGAATCACTTTCGATAGGGACCGTCAAAGGCACCACAGCAACAATAGACTTAACGACCAAGCACGCAACATCCCCCTGCACCACTACATGGTGACACTGTTCAGAAAGCAGCTACTAAACATCAACAATCATCCTAACGAGGAGACACAATCTCTGGACAATGCTACATCAACGCGTTAAATCTGCTAAACAAGCAGAACTTTCCAACGACGTCGACCAATGGGCTGCATGAATTCTACCAGAGCAGCCATAGCAATCACCATCGAGGCTAAGTCGGTTAACACATCACCACCCCATCCCAAAATAACATACATAACAGACATAAAAAAACAATAAACCGACAATAATAATAATAAAAATAATTCTGTTCAAATAAATTTTTAAATCGCTTTTAAAACTAGCCTGAGCAATGGGTTAGAAACTGGGCTTCAGTTAAGTTATTGTTCCGCTAAAATTGAATGTGATGAAGGACATGATGGGATTACATAATATTGGCTTTTCATTTCAAGGTAATGCATAGATTTGTCAAAGCTCTGAACGAGAATGTTTAGTTTGATTTAATTTAATCATAATTCTACTGAAGGTTTTTACACTTTTATTGAATACGGTCCTTTCCTCTTTTTCTTAATGGCGGCCTGACAAATGGCAGACTGTACATTGTACTTACTGTACATAGTCAAGTACAGTAGCATAACATTCAAGCAATGTTCTTGTAAATGGATGCTGTCCAGTTGACTGAATTCCTCACACCAACAAGTAAAATAAAACCACTATTTCCCATTATTATAACTGAGTTCTCATATAGAGAACAACATAATCAAAATATTCTCTCCGAACAACAATATAAAAGTAGTGTTTATGTGTGTTTATTCAATAAATGTGGGTGGCTCATAGGGAATCATTCAGCAATAAACCGAAAGAACACTTCCAAGCGAAATTTTACCTCAATCTATTGCCACGGGCGAAACTGAATAAAAGGCACAAGTGCACTTCAGAGTGCCTCGAAACAGGCATGACTGAGTGGAGAGATAAGAGCGTCAACAGCGTTGAAACCGTTTCGATTTTATACTCATTTCACATAAGAAAGTCTAAAAACAGGTTTGCACGGCATCTTTGTCTTTATTTTGATAGATTGCAATCATCACTTACAGAAAGTATTTCGCTTGCGGAACTACTTCACAGTCTCACATAACTCGACTACTTCCAAAAATATGTACACTTAGTTTATAAAATCTTTTGAATACAATTGCGTTCCCGTCTTAAAACTAACTTATCAACTATCTTAATCACATTCTTTGTAAAAAAAAGAAGAAAATCGACTGAACGTTTTATGGCGTCTTAACTAACAGCAGGACTTTTGGTTTCCGTTGTTAATACTACTGTTATTGGATGAGGTAGATTCCCGGTGGAATTTGATTCGTCTATACTCTTCCGACTTTCGCTGTCGTGACGTGTCAGGAAGTCTTCATCATTCCATGGCTGAGTTTTGGTAGTGCCAAAGAATATGTACTGCAGGTTGCCCAAGAAAAAGACGGCAGCTGAGATCATGAATATGGTCCGCCATTGATTTCTGTCAGTCTGGAAGTAACAAACAAACAAACAAATCAGTGCATAATGGCCAATGTGGGACAAATTTTAAGTACTTACATCTTCAGTTACAACCACTCCAACAAACAGAGGGGTCACTAAGGATACGCAACTGCACACGGTGTTGGTGATGCCCATCAGCATAGCCGCATGATTTGGTGACAAATCGATTGTGTTCAAACCACTGCCTATGGTGACGCCGGCGTTAATGCCGACTGTCGCAGTTATGAGCGCTATCGCTAATGTTTCCTGATTCTTGTCCAGAAACCCGACACCAATCAGTGCAGCGGTTGGTATCCACATTGCTATGGAGTTTATGGTTTTCCTCATAGCCGTTAGTTTCATAATTTTCTTCTTAACCAGGACATCCGAGAGAATGAGATACACGTAGCATAAAATGAACATGGCTAGGTACGGCAGTCCTGAGAACAAGGCATTGCTCTTGATGTCCATGTCCAGAACGCCGTGTAAGTACGATGGTATCTCCGCTTGGATGGTCGAATATCCCCAAGCCTCAGCCATGCGAACCACATTCATTGAGAAGAACGGAACGGAGGTCACAATGGCCTTCCAAGGAATTGGAATTTTCTTCTGAGTAATATCAGGCTTCTGTTGGGACACTAAAATATATTTCTTTTCCTCCGGACTGATGAACCTGGACAGGGTGGGTGTGTTGTCGGCAAAGAGCACCCACACAATGCACCAGGCCAATCCTAGAGCTCCTGATACATAGGATATACCCGGCCAACCAAAGTTCGACTGTGCGATCAGACCGGTCACAGTCATGGAGAGGATGGTTCCTATCTCCATACCCGTATGGCTCAATGCCCCAAGTCGGGTCCGCTCCTCAATCGGTGACCACTTAGCTAAGTGCTCGTGTACACAGGGATAAAATGGCCCTTGGAACATGCCCTGAAGAACTCTAACGCCACAGTAAGCCTGCCAACCGCCATATGAAATACACAAGGGTGTAACCAAGCTTAACACAGCCGAGCCGAGAGTTGAAATGAACATTGTAAATTTGGCACCCAGCCTGCGGCACATGTATCCGCCTGGGAACTGGGTGAGGATGTAGCCCCAGTAAAAACTGCTGAGGATAAATGACTTCTCCCTCTCTTGCCAGTTGTATTCCTGTAAAAAAAATGGTTTGTTTTGCATAGAATACGTTTATATATTTGAATTTTGCAAATGCTTACCTCAAAGCTTGGATTCGTTGTCGCTGCATTTGTCATAGCCACCACTGCAACAGAGACATTCAGTCGGCCCATGTAGTTGACGAGTAGGCAGAAAAACAGTAAAAGTGCCTGTAAATGGCGAGCCCCCAAAAGGGGTCCTAGAAAACAAAAATAAACATTTTACATAAGCTCTTATTCAGAAATCTTGCGTTTCTCAAAAGTTGTCCCATAAACGGAAAAGAGCATGCAATTTGACGAACAAGAATGTGATACAATATCAGGAAAATAAGAATGTATCGACGTTGAATAGGAAAGCACTATTATTGGATAGTGTTTGCTTAGAAATTAGCAATATAGAAAATGTAACACATTCACGCGTGAGCTTGGCGCCACCTTTACTGACTTTAGAGGCACGAGATACTCATGGTTGGACTTACTTAGGTTCTTCAAGCTTGCGGACTCAACGAATTCTATCGTGATGGACTATATTTTTGGACATGAAATGATAATATATCTCATGTTCATGAAACTTGTATACAAGTCTGGCAGTTATGAAGTAAAGCCCGGATTTCTTGGTATCTTATGAAATCTTTTGTTAAGGACATTTTGTGAGAATAGGTACTTACTGTTTAAAATTCGCATTAGAGGAAGGAAAGGAATTTACATTGAAATGAATATATAACTTAGCCGAAGCTTTGCTTATTCGGAGAAAATACTAAACTCGAGCAAACTGAATCATTTAGTATGATTAAGTTTTCTTGGGCAACGAAAGAAGACGACAATACGAATATTTATAAGCAATTTTTATTCGAATGATCCCTCAGTAAGCATCATAAATAACACAAATCATGTGATTAGATTAAAATATCCTACTGACATATTGATTTTAATAGTTTATAATCAGCTCATGGGCTACTTTCAACTAATACACTGATCCGTACATACACCCTACGTACAGTGGACCTTAAAACTATGCACACAACAAGCAGCAAACTGAAATCACAAAGTTATTTTTAAGGTATGTTTATGTTAAGTATGTTCTGCAAACCACTCCTACAAAATCTTTAGACAAATCATAGCAGTTTCTCAGTCTCGCCCTGTTTGATTTCATTTAAGTTACCGTTATCTTCTGTGAAGATTTTATTGTGCATTGAAATGGGAAAAGACATACGAAACAATGGCCAACAGCAGTTGAAATAGAAAATAAGAGTAAGACGTATAGCAGAAATTGCTAGGAAGCCACACTTTAAGTGGTAAGGTGCCGCGAACGCGACTTTTCAGAAGAAACCAATCCGCCCACAAAGAGGCAGATGTGATAAAAAAATTCACGACTCCGTGAATGTTTATCGAATTCTCCCCGAAGTTATGAAAGAAAATTCCATAAGAGTGAAGTTTCATAGTTTCCGAAGTTCGAAGCATTGTGTGCAAAAAATGGATGCTTGAGGATGTCGAATTGTGCTCGAGATTCAAAGATTCATGCAGTGAATGACAATTTAAATGAAAGTACACCCACGTACAGGCTGTCATTTTTTGCGTTCAAATAAATATATAAAGAAGCGGAAGTGGACATAGTCCAAGGGAATATATTACGATATCAAAAGGTCACAAATCCAAATTGTTTTCTAGTCAACTAGATGGAGAAATAAATTAATGTATTATGAATTTTTTTTTTCACTGTACATACTGAAGTATCGTATCAAGCGACTTTGGTAAGTATTAACTTGCACTTTAAAGTTTCGTGTCACTTATGTATGGACAAATTCGCACTTATAACAGTTAATGCTGTCACAATGTCAATTGCATTCAACTGGGTCAAACGATTTATTAAGACCATCCGATAAGCACATTGATATTTTCCGAATAGTTTTCCTGATAGTTGGTCACATGTATAAACTTATATCACTCTCAAGTCTTTCAAGTTTACAAATAGTCTCATGTTAACACACACAACATTTTAAGTAATAGTGAATTTAAAAAAAAACCCCAATTATTTATCTGACCTTTTTCAATACGGTCCAATGCCATCGAGACGATTTGTTAGGTAATGTTATTATTTTTAAAGCGTTTTTTCTCGCCAGCACCTGCTCTCACGCGTACACTCGGACTAAATACGATGGTCCAGACGTCTAACAGTTTTCACTCATATTTCAAAAAGATGAACAAAAACACACACAAGACGCAAGACTCACTACTCGAACTTGCATACGTTTATGACGTGTAATATTAGTCAGTATATACTTTTTCCAACAGTTTCAGTTACTTAAGATTTCTCAACGAACACACGAGAGTTGTTTTCATTCAGTCAATCTGCAAATTGATTTATACTACTAGTATGAACGTGAACTGATGTACGACTGAAGATTGTGGATGCCGCGGAAGAGTATCTATTATCATATCTTTGAAGCTTGATGGGGTGTTCGATTCGTTAGATATCAATCTTATCGTCGTGGGAGAGAAGCTCACATAGACGAAAGTTTGACTCACCACTCTGTAACGAATCGACATTCGTGAGTAACACATTTTGGCACATTGTTGCAAATAAGATCAAATCTCAATCACGAACGTAGTAGCGAACAGAACAATCATATGTTTGGTATTTTGATGATTTTTTTTCCTTTACTTAGCACTGTGGACATTTTAAGCCTTGTTTCATATCATTTCGTCTTATTGGTTTCATTTTTGAAAACACGCTTATTGGATGGACTTGGATGGATAATATTTCATTCCTGGATTTATTTGTCCAAGAGACGAAAGATGGCTATTAATTAGAATCTAAAATTGACGAATCCCATCATCTTGTGATTGAAATTATGATTGATGGGATAATGAACGCAAGCTCCACATTAGCACAATTATTGAGCGCGTCTTCATTCATTGGCACTCCACATGTTAAGTGTAAACTAGTAGGAATCTAGTTTCACATGATCGTGCAAGCGAGAAATTGCTTGGCTCAAAATGCTGCATATGCCTACAATTCAGTTTTGGACTTCAGTCTCACAATAGTTTCCAAAATGGTTTTCAACTAACAGAACTGAAGGTATTGCAGAGGTGTGTTATGTTTACTTTTCACGCATTTCCATCGTCATTTATGATACTTGTATATTCGATCGGGAATTGGAAAATGTGAGTGAGTGTGCATCTGTTGCACATTAAATATGCATGCCTGTACCATTTCCATTTGGCTCATTACTTTGTTGATGATTAGAGTGTGTCTCTCTTGGAACACAAACTGTGGGATGACATATTCGTCACATTACTTTAGTGCTGCGTTTAACATTTTGCATGACTGTGCGTCTATTATCAAATGAAACCAATTTGTGCGTGAATATTGTACAAGCTTAAATACAACTCCAGCTTAAGTTATTTTAATTGAAGTTAAATCTCGAACTTATTGCAAACATCTTGTTAAGTGGATGCCAGTGTTCTTGGATAATTTAATTCAACGATCATCTTTATCTAATAGTAATATCATAAAAACACGTGGTCACAGTTGTAAAGGTCACCTGCTGTTCACGTACTGTGAAATATTATAGGAGAGATCTCAATGTGTGAGTAAAGGAAATATGAGTGATGAATTTTTTCATTTGACCTAACAAAAATTCGTCTTTATTTATGCGAAACTAAGTTATGCTGAAACTGCAACGATGCATCTCTAGATATAGACAGACAATAATCGAGTATGGTGGAGATCCAGCAGAGAACATTACTATTGTGACAATATATGTACGTCTGAGGGGAGTTGCGACCACGAAAGGCAATCATTCAGACAATGTGAATTCGTATTGAAAGTAGTGAATTCCGAGGATATTTGAAATAAATGTATTATTCCAACTCAATGACACAATATTAACACTATAGAAGCTGGCTAAGCTCGCATTCTGAATGTTTATCGTAATGGTATCTACTAATACTAATGCGCTATGTATGTAAGCAAGTAAATATGACGCACCTATATCGAAAAAGTTATAGTGTCAGTTACGGAGTGGGTTAGTGCGTTGCTCATGCTCCTTGCAGTTTCTGTGTTCAAATGTGGCTGGAGCTATTATTTTTTTCTTCTTACATTCAATGACAACATTTATGAAAATTGTCGTCGTAACATTTCTACCTGTCCTGAAAATTATACAAAGTCTCGAAAGTCTTTCGTTCATTTTACTATGAACTTTAGGTCAAATATAATAACACAAATGCTAATACATTTCACAGTGGAAATAAGATCAACATTTGATGTAATTTCATTTTGGTATGAAAGTGGCAATAAAATAGAGTCTGTGTTATTCCGCTTGAGTACCTTTTACAGCAAAGACTCATGTTGTGCGTATTATTGTTCTTTCACAAGTGGAAGGGACCTATACTTCAGTGTTTACTTTAAACGCTGAAATTTGAAATGCTTTTCTGGACAGTTATGTTCTTTGATCATTGTGAGTAACTTCCGGGATTGAACTCAGAACCCTCAGCGTAGGAGTTAGGCTGACTGTTGCTGAGGTACGGTCAACTATATGATAAACTCGCTGGAGTGGATTACTCCATGTGGTTATGTAAAATAACAGTAAAATATATGGATGAAAAAATCAATTCCAAAATGCGGCGTTTTTACCTCTATATTATCGGGGGTCCTTTTGTCACATTTTTTGCTATAACCTGAAATCATAAACCCTCGAAACACGATGTCTGCATTTTCACTGTGAAGAGTGGTAGTCCTATCATTTCATTAGTCCTATCCCAAAAAGGTGAAATGCTGCTACGAGGCAACAAAGTGAAGCTCAGCTGGGTCCCTGGGCACAAGGGGATTGCAGGCAACGAGTATGCTGAGCTCGCTAAGACTCCCTCGGAAACTGCGTTCATAAGTCCTGAACCGTATTGTAATGTTAATTTGACAGAAGCTACGGGAAAACAAACACCGTCTGGCCCACTGAACCAATGGGAATGGTCCTGGAAATACAAGCGATTAATCAGGACTGATTCTTATAAGGAAATGCTCAGACTTTGCAAGGGAAATAGAAAAAGATTGCTAACGACTTTAAGTATTGGCCACAGTGGCCTGAACATGGCTATGACTGGACGAGGCTAAGACATCCGAACACATCCTATGTGAATGTAGGGCAGTTGTCTGGCTAAGGAGGCTTCCTTACTCTTATATCCCTATATTTTCCATAGGAGATACTCGCTACTTTAGTTATTGATAGGGATATAAGTTGATTGATGCGTTCACGTTTGGTGTTAAACAATTTATTGCTAAGTTCACAATTTGAGTGCCTGGATAATGTGAGAATATATTTTATGAGGATACCTATGTAAATGTTACCAGGTACCACTCTCCATTTATTTGATCAGTTTGAGTGATACTTGACATCACCGGTTTTAGGTACACACGTATTCTGTCGAATCAAATCATTTTTTTTAAAACCACAAATAACTAAATGATGAAGGATATATATCTAAATTATGTCTACTGGGCAAGTTCTGAAATATTAACATTATTATATTAATCATCAACGTACGTGACAGTATCCGCCATCATTATTCATGCAAGACGCTACCGGATGTCAGAGAACATAAGCAAAAAAATATGCAAACAATTTCAGACAGTAATCTGTAAAAGCGTGACTTCTGCAATCTGCATGCACGATACTTTGTATACGCTGCTCATTGCATTAAGGAAATCCCTAAGAAGGCGGATGCAATAAAATTACAGGTGTTGCAATTTTCCTAAAATTCAAAATGATATCGAAAATGAAACACGTTTCAATGATTTTTACCGGTAATAATATCAATTGACAATGTAAACACGTATTTCACATATATACCACATCCACACATACGGTCATACGGTCAAATATTAGTTATTTGTTCAAAATCACGTTCAGAAAAATTACCTTTCATTATCTACGACACCCTTAAGACACTCTCCGGCACAATGAACTCGGTCTATGTACACAAAAGTACACAAAAAATCGCTGTTAATACCCGAACAGACATTATCAAAGTCATCTCACTGGCAAATCAAATATGTAATAATCAATCTCAAGACCCGCTTAACAATTCGCGTGACTAGAATTATACTTCATACTGTTTCTTCTATTCACTCAACATCCAAACTGATCGAAGCAGTGCCGCGTTTGGTCGAATACTGTTCAATCTTTCCGAAGGCACAATATCTACACCTCAATCCATGCAGCATCAACCCATAACCCATTGTGATCACTGAAAAAAAAAACAGTGTTGTGTCTGAATAGTTTTCTTTAACGTGATTTAGACAATGTAAAATTCGAAAAATTGAAAGCATTCACGGAAAACTCTTCAAATAACGTCCACTTGTCGGACCGACAACTGAACAAATAACTGGGAGTCCGGTGAGACAGGCAATTTGTTGCGAAGCTTTTCGTCAATTCTTAGAGTCACAGTCGCTTAATTTACCCAGGCAACATATGCAAACGAAACTGAAACAGATGTATCCGTGATCGTTGATCTTGATGACTAGTGGCGCTCACTTAAGTTGCTATTAATGATTAGTGCGGGTAAATATTTTGAAATAACGTCGTAACGGGCAAAATTGTGCACATGCAATATCGTGCACTTGATGTTCGCTGGGAATACAATTACACTGTCTATAAGTAGGGTGTTTAAAAATTTGATTACGTAGCTAAAACATTCAGCACAGTATTACAACTGAGCAGTCTTAGATCCCGGAGAACAGAAAGACCACGTGGTTTAATCGAAACGTCTTATCTAGTGTGTCTGTCTGATGAGAACGACCAGATGCCAATTGTGACATATACTGAGAAATAATAAACAACATCATTGCTTTTAATATTCCCCACAAGACTGAACAAACGTTGTCCCGAGGTTACCTAATTATTGGTGTAAGGAAAAATACAATTTTCCCCGAGTGATGATCAGCTTAAGGACGCAAGACTCATTTTCGAATGTAAGCATTTTGTTTAATCAACATTCTCAATAAAGGAAGTAATCTAGCTCTTTTTCGGAAACCTGGCATGAATACGAAACAAATTGAATGAATTTACTCAAGTCAACTGTGTCAAACTTTTCAAGGGTATAATAATATCCTCAAATAAGATACACTTTAGCGTTTAACTTCGCAGTGCGCTTGCATTGATGGATTCGTATTATTTGTATGTTTTTTATTGACAATTTATACAACTGCTATGCTCTTGGCTGTTACGTGTCTTAAGCACGTAACTAATAGTTAATCTGTCCACGCACGCTCGGTTTATAATGAAACGGATACATGCTTCTAGTATAACAAGTGGTCTGATTTTTATACTTTTGATTAAAAATGCTTCAAATATCTTCTTTATTATGCATACGTGTGTATCTGTGAATACATACATGCATATTATATATAAGTGGCAGGCTGTTATCCAGGACCAGAAATGAATTATTATAGAGACAGCCAACTTCTACCTCTCCTGCTCCTTAACATTTTTGACAACCATTTTTATGTCCAGCCTTATCATGAATCTCGTCCGAACAGAATTTCGCCCGAAATATTTCCCTTTTTTCTGTTCGCCAATTATGAATTTCGCGTGAAAAAAAGTGTTCGAAAAAATTCCCTTATCATGAGCATCAAATCCGGGAGAAAACAAATGTCAAACCAAACTAAACAGTTCCCTAGCTTTTTGCAGGGGAGCATGTGGCGAATTGTCATGAATCCACAAAATAATAAAAAAAAAACCCCAAGGAATAAATTGCACAAATGAGCATGATAGGCGGCCACAATATGTGTATAAGAGTTGTGTGAAAGTGAGTGAAAAAGAGTTTCTTTTCAATAAAAATTTTGTATTTTTGTTTTGAATTTTGAATTTGATGCAATACTGTGGGCGTTTTCAACTGCTTCAATGGAGAGTAGTACAATTCTCTAGCACTCAACAACTTTCAATTATGTTACAGCAACGAGAGTGCATCTCTTTAAATTGTTCTTCAACAGTTCAGTCAATATGCAAAGTTTTTCTTCCAAAATGTCCAATACTTCGTTAAGTATTACACTGAAAGAGGATTGTGCCAGACCAACGGCCTGATCCTTTCCTACTCCTTTCTGGTATGCACCTTCTGAAAAGAATGCAAGAAATCGAGGTGTTTCGCTTTTGTTGGAACAGCACATTATTTTGTTTGCTGCGACCGAAAAGTTCACAAGTATATCCAGCATGTAAATGTATCAATTTATTTTAACAAACGCTTAACATTTTTGTTTACATACAAGGGTTCACGCAACTCCAAAGGGTGAACATAATCCCTTAAATGTCTTCGAAACACTTTCACTTCGTCGGTTTTTTCTTGCCCAGATAAAATTCTCATGGCTATAGTGTGCATTTTAACTCAAATTCAATTTATAAAAACATGTTTTCTTGTTTCAATACAGAAACAGTTCAAAAAGTTTGTTCAAGTAATTTTCATCTTGTCTTTCCCACTACTTGTCAAAATGACACTTGTTCGAAATGTCACAGCTGATTCGAAGTGGAATTTTGTTCGGGCGAAATTCATGATAACCTTTTCATAGTTCGGGCGAAAAGCAAGTATATCGGGCGATCAGAAATAATTCGGGCGAAATGCTGTTCGGGTGGGATTCCTGAATAACTGTCGAAAATTCATGAATAATTGTCAAAAAGCCAGTCAAATTCATCGATGGTCTAGTGAAGTTGGCCATCTCTACAATACTTCATTTCTGTCCAGAAGAGTTATCAAGTTAATTGACGCCCCTGCTTTCTTCGATGATTCATCTTCATTCATCTATATTTTAATTCAAAGTAATAAAATATAAACCAGACAGACAGAATTTATGGGTTCGCAACAATGGACATACAACTTTCTGATTTTTATTATTGTTTGCTTTCGGAGCAGTGTCGATGATTTGAGACAGATGTACTGCGTAAAATATGTATTGTTAGTTAGATTCATGTCGCTCTCAAGCCTTTTCGTGGTTTAACACTAGAAAGACGACAAGGGTCATTTGACCTGGAAATAGTGTTTGTTTCGTCTATTCCGCCTATTCCGCTGTCAATAAGCTTCCAGAATTTGTGGATCTCAGTTTGTTTGGTGGATAATGATTCTGATGTACTGATTATGTTTATTAAAGTTGGTGACTGAATCCCATTTAAAATTAAATACATGCAACGGTATTAAAGTTTTTATACAGTTGACTAAATACTGTGAATGAAATACGTCTAGAATACTGGCCAATTAATACACGCAGTCACTCAGAACGAATACATATTAAAAAAAAAAAAAAACATGTTGCTCCTTACGTTAACCATTTTACTCCACTCCATTGTACTCAACTCGACTTACCTTCTTACATATTTACTTACGGTGCCGCTACAGTCCTGGGTCTGAGCCTCAACCCACAATGGCGTTCAGCCAGCTCGATCGGTATCAAGCTACCTCCAATTTCGGATCCAACTTTCCACTTGCCTCCACCACTATAGTCGCTTCGGGAGTGGAATCGAATTTCCGGGCCGGAGCATTGATCTTCCATTCGGCCTACATAACCAAGCCATTTCAATCGTTGGACTTCACTGGCTAAGTCGATGTCGCTGGGCAGCTCATACAGTTCGCTGTAATATCTTCTCCACTCATCATCTTTACAGACAGGTCCGAAATTCACCAGAATAATTTTCTCATCCGCTTGTGACAAAGTTCAAACCTATCGACTTATTGCAGGCCCGGACGATTAAGGTCTTATAGAGGTTCAGTTTGGTTGTTCAAGTAATGGCTTTGTTTGTTAATTCCTTTCTTAGCCCAAAAAGCAGCAATTGAAAAACAAAACAGTGAATCAATTGATTTGAATTATATACATACATATATGTTCTCTTTTAATAAGTGCGTTAATTACCAACGTGTGATTGTGGAGCAATTGACTGCATTCCTTCCAGCAGCGGTCAAATTAATTAATCTTTTTCTTTTGGAGTTAATTGTAAAAAAAAACAACAATTTTGCTGGTATTCCTGTGTCATCATTTGTAGCACGTTTTCCTGTTGATTGGGGTTCAAATACCAATGAAATGCATACAAACTAGTTTTTTTCTTTAAAAAAAGTATGGTTATGATGAGGTCACAACAAATCACAACTGAAAAAGAACGCTTATATACACTTTCGCGCGCTGAACATTTTGTTGACTTAACGAACTCTTTCATTGGCTCAATGAACATTTTCATTGATGCAACGTACGACTTCGTTTAAATTCCAGCCTTAAATTAACTTGAGTTAACGAATCGTACATTAAACCACGTTTATCCATTCGTAAGTTTCAATAGTTCGTTGAGCCAATGAAAGTGTACGCTGTCAATTAATTTTACGAGCAATTTGTGGTTCAGTGTAGAATAAAATGCAACCTTTACTTGTGCGCTTACTATGCCATCATCGGGTCTTCTATTGTTTTCTACGCCGCGAATCTTATACATTCAAGAAAGCTGCAAACCTTTTGTATAAATGTTTGGACTTACTATATAAGATACAAGTTTTGAAGTTTGGCACTGCAAATTGACGGGAATCTGTTAATTTAAACTTCAAATATCATTCCAAGATCTTTCTCCAACCAATATGAAGCTATTCGTTCTGCGACCTCGATTTTTTCTACTTGCGATTAGTTGTACAGTTTCAAGTTAAATCGTGCTCATAAAATAAATCTTGTTCGATTCGTGTTATCGTAATGTGTCACATCAATATACAGTTTCAATTTTAATAACCGATTGCGGATTCATACGTTATTGAGTTTTGGCCAAATTCATCAAAAATGATAATAACAAGGAACCTAATAAAAACGTACGCTAGCTTGAAACAATTCAAGCAGACATCTTATATCTAGCTTATAACACTACATCTTAGGTGTTTGCTTCCAGGGAATACTCTTTGGTTATCTTGCTGAGATAGTTTTTTCTTCATGTTTGCCTTCTTCGCTCTTCTTGAGCAGAAAGTCTTCACTGTCCCACTTTTGCGTATTAGTTGTGCCAAAGAATAGGTATTGCAAATTTCCCAGAAAGAAGAACGCCGCGCCAATAATGAATACGATTTGCCATTGAGATCGTTGCGTCTGAAACGAGTGTTAAGCGATATCAAATGCATTAAACTAATGTAAATAATTCAAACCTCATCCCACACAATGATTCCGGCGACAATAGGTGTTAAGATCGGGATTAAATTCGCAATACCGTTTACAATTCCCATCAACATCCCAGCATGATTTGGGGATAAATCGATTGTGTTTAATGAACTGCCAATCGTCTGACCACCGTTCAACCCCACATTCAGAGTCATGAATGTGATGGCCAATGTCTTCTGGCTTTCGTCAAGGAACCCGATCGCAATGAACAATGCTGCTGGCACCCACATGGCTATCGTGTTCATAGTCTTGCGGACGGCGTTGAGTGACAACCATTTCTTGCCAAGTATGACCTCGGCGGTTAGAAGGTATATGTTTGACAGGACCCACATCGCCAGGTATGGCAACGCAGAGTACAATGCATTTGACTTTATATTCATCTTCAGAACTCCGTGCAGATATGCTGGAATCTCGGCCTGCATTGTGGTGAATCCCCACGCCTCGCCAATACGCACGGTCAGTAGGGACAAGAATGGAATGGACGTGAAAATTGCCTTCCATGGAATTGGAATTTTCTTCTCCAAATCCTTTCCACCACTCATTTGAGATGTCAGGATATACCTCCTTTCCTCATCAGTTATAAAACGCGCCACTGATGGATTGTCGTCGGCAAATATCATCCAGAGCACGGAAAACGAGATTCCCACACCTCCGAAGACATACGATATGCCCGGCCATCCTAGATCCGAATCGGCTATTATCCCAGTTACACCCATTGCTAGAATTGTTCCACACTCAATACCGGTATGACTGAGGCCGCCCAGTCGTGTCCGTTCTTCAATTGGCGACCATTTTGCCAGATGCTCATGGATACAAGGGAAGAGCAGGCCTTGAAAAAGTCCTTGGGCGATTCGAATGGCGCAGTATGCCTGCCATCCACCCAATTGAATAGAAAACGGGATGACCACACTCAAGATCGCCGAACCAAGACAGGAGATTAACAAAGTTATTTTGACACCCAGCCTGCGCGCCAAATATCCACCAGGGAACTGAGTGATAATGTATCCCCAGTAGAAACTGCTGATCACATATGATCTCTGCTTTTCATCCCAGTCGAATTCCTGCGAAGGAGAATATGTAGGAGAACTTCTTAAATAAGTATCGAATATGTACTTACTTCGAAATTCGGATTAGACGTAGCTGCATTTGTCATCGCAACTAATGACACGGCGACATTCAACCTCCCCCCATAGCTGACAACGATTGAAAGAAATATTAAAAACGTCTGCAGGTGGCGGGCTCCGAACCATGGACCTATAATAAATATACACAATACTCATAAATTAAATATGAATAGGGATGCAAATACGCTTGTAGCTGCTGTTTCTATGTAAAGAATGTCAAGTTATAAAAGACGTGGAAATCATTCTGAAAGTATCATCTATTGGGACAACAGTACGTTTTATTAATCTAGAGATCAGCGAAGGTTTTATTTTGCATTTAAAGCCTGTCTGCATACAATAAATACCGTCTCACGATTATACTTCTTATCAGTTACCAACTACTCTAAAAGATAACAATATTTATTTACAAATGAAATAATTTTAATTACACCGAACTCGTCTGCAGTGGCTACACAATTTGCTGTATGTTTGGCTGAATATCGACGTACGTTTGGTCAAGGAGATAATCATACGAGAAAATCGGTAGTAGATTGAATGGAATGCAGATCAGTCTATTTGATGGCTGTAGTAGGGGTTATTTCCAAAGCTTCCTGAAAATTAAATGGCTTTAGGGCAGAACGGTATTCTCCGCTGTCTTCAAGAAAAATTTTTGGAACAACACTACTCCAGTCCGAATAGTTTTTGAATCCGCACCTGTGAAATACCAAACAACTAGGAGTTCCTGCCAGCAGAGGACCAGGGCCACCTGAAGAAGCCGACTTGGAACACACTTTTTTGATTCGAATCTAAATTCGGTTAATAATATGCTGCTTCTTCGAACAGAAAGGGCTAAGCTTCGGTGGTTTGGCACGAATGTCCCCTTCATCACGACGAAATCATGCGATTTCATCAGGTTGGCTTGGCAGACCCAGGCCGGACCCAGGACGAGTTGGTTAGACCAAGTCGTTACGGCGTAACTCATGATGAGTCGATGGCGGAGGATCGAATTGCCTGGAGATCTCTCGTGCGTGGTTTACCCAGCGACCCCTTTAGTGCAGCATGGGAGTCGTATGCATACATATTGATTTTTTATAAAGTCCTTTCCCATTTCTAGGAAATTGTGAATATGTTATTTTTATATTGGAATGTGTTTTTGTTTTGTGTTCGTGTGCCTTCAAAATATTGCTGTCAACGGTTAGTACTTCATAGACATGATTTAATAACAATCTTTTCGTGAAACACTTGGACTTAGAAGCCAACATTCGATGCAGCCAGATGTACTGGGAAGAGGTGCCGTGACATTGTGCCAAATGGAAAAATTTGATACAATGACGCTTTTGAAGTCATGTCCGAATGTCATTATACCTAATATTAGCATATGGCATAATGACGCTTAGGCAGGTTAGCGTCTTAGGGCCAATTTGGCACTATGTCACTTTGGGTATTTGAATTTGTATGACGATCATATTTATATTTATGTATTATTTGGGCAGTGAATTAGGTATATTTGGGCAGTATATTGGGTATATGCCCTCCAGTTTTAAAGCTGTAATTAACTTAGCGCTTGCTTGGCAGTTGTTAACATACCCTTAGGGAAGCGACGAAGTCGCATGAGCGGGTTAAGCCCTGCGGAAAAAAGGGTTAACATCCTGTTAGCGAGCGAAGGCTAAACTTCAAATTCGGCCTATCCGCGTTTTTATTCATGCTTACGATATGAATTTTTTTCCTTCTGGTCTGTGCAAAATTCACCATAGACGACACAGATAAGTGGCTGCAGACCATGCTATATTCAAAAATTGAATTCACGCAGACGGTCGCTTCAAACACTCGACATGACAATCACCACAGACATCTGAAAAACAACAAAATGTATCGGTCAGCAACGTGGCTGTGTCGTGCTTTTTTTTTATAACACATAACTTACGTAGAGTTCAATGCGAAATCAAAAGAATTAAATCAGCAATTTTAACTCTGTAAGGTTCAGCTGACTGTATAACTTCACTGGGCATAACTCAATGATATTCAGTCGACATTCACTACTTTTGTTAAACATACAATTTTAATTTCTCAAATCTATTTCAAAATTGTTTCTGGAAAGCAACTAAATTGACAACCTGGCTAAGATATTTAACATAAGAGTCAGCCATCTTCTTCGCTTTATTAAAATCGCTAACTGGTTTGCGAAAAAGTTATTCATAGATCCGCGATGAAGCACAGGCCTATGTGTGGCTGCTATCTTTCCATACAGCAGTCAGCCACTTTGGCCACACCTAGTCATTGCTCGTGTACGCTAGGTATTTTTTTATTTAATTTTACCTTGTCAACCCTTCAATTGAACACGAGCACAAACATTGAAAATGAGTACATGAGACCATAACCATACAAATTGTACTATTGTACACATGGTACATTCATTAGTGGCAATAAAATAAACTCTAAATTCGGCTGAAACATTTACGATATGCTGTGTCGTCGCGGAATTTCAACGCCTTACTACTGCCGGTAAGGCACTCACGTACGTCAATCGATTCTGGTTCAATCGAAATTGATTTCGTTGTATCAAAACTGAACAGAAAGTCGTTTACAAGTTTCCCTCCCGAAATTGCAACTACTGAAGTATCCTTCATATCATTTAAAGCCTTAAATTGTTAAAAAAATGTTGCTGCGTACAAAAGTCAACAGTATTTTATTCATCACGACTTCAACTCAAAACACATTCCACAATTAAATACACATGTCAAACTGGTTTTTGAATATATTATCAGCACACCGGCAATGTAGTACATCTTTGTACCTTTATTGATAGTTTTAATTTCAAACAATCTAGTTGTACCTGGTACGAGAAAGTTTATTTTTAAATTCGCGCCTCTTTTATAAATCCGCACACTCAAAAATCTTTAGATTAGAGATCAATGAAAAGTCAACGTCCTTGTTATTTCTTTTCGTGATTAACTTTTAACAGCTTATAACACTCATGACTTCTTGTATCGTTTATAAACAAACCTTTATTATTTATACCACTGGTTGTCATATTGAAAAGGTTTCTTTTATAAAATATCAACTGAGCAGCTTTTCCTTGACATATCACACGCGACGCTCGATCTACAATTCGTGTTCTTTCCGCTACACAAACATTTCGTAACCAAAATTGCAATTTAACTAAAAATGCGTCTCCTTTTGTTTTTCTATTTATATTATTATACTTGTGTATAGACGACTGTTGACTGGAGATTAAAGCCTTCCAACAAATAAACTTTATTGGATAAGAATTACTTTACGACTAATGCGAGGCACAAGTAGAACTAACAAGCCAGACAGGCAGCAATATCTTTATAGAGGCATTCAACTCTCAGCGATATGATCTTGCACGTTACTCTCGTGAGGCGCTCAAACGGGTATGCAATTTTATATGAAAAATACAACAATACGTTAAACCATAACCTAACATACAGTCGCCAGTGCTTTGATTCCGACACTCAATTGTAAGCTGATAAATTGTTGTAATAACAAATAAAAAGTGTCTAAAAAATGTTGATTAGAGAATCTCTTTCTACTCAACAAAATGCGGTCTGCGATAAAAACTGAACACGTTGATAGAAGTTTGTGTAGCTCGATTACGGTTGAAAGATGAAATCACTCCGTCGAAATTTGTACAGTAGTTAATTTATTTTTGACTGCATTGTTGTTTGCCTTCGACTTCTTCGTATGGTGCTACACTACCCCGGGTGTAGCGTCATACAAAGAAGACCTGGGCCTCAATCAATAAGTCTCTACAGCTGACTGGGCATTACTTGTTGTTGTTGACCTAGCGCCTTTAAAATTCTTTCCGGTCTTCTTCAAAATACATGACGCGAATATATAACGAAACAGTCACAATGCGTAATGAATGAAATTTGCTTACATAAGCTTGAAATAGCTGACAAAATTAAAAGCTTTGGACGTCGTAGCCCATGTTAAGATTTGATAGTGCACAGTCAATATGACTGGCATTTCTTGTGCATTTAGTGGGTTATTTTTTTTATAAAATCAAATAACGCAAGTATACATGAAAAGGGATAGATATGATTCTACATCATATTATAATTTTTTGTCGGAGGTTAGTAAACACAGTCCTGGAGCACTCAGACATAACGACTGTGTCCATTGCACTGCCAGGCAGCAACCCCCGGTCCGACTACTACCACTGATCAACCACTCAAACTGCAAATGTTGACTGGTGGACCAGACTTTAAAACCCAATAAAAGCATGTTTACTTTGCTTTCACTGTGACTTGAAGCGGGGACCCCTCTAACCAAGGGCGGGCACTTGACCGCCATCCAGTCGCCATATTACAAAGAATTAAATGATAAAAAAATCGATGGAATCCCTGTGTAACACATCTGTTCCATAACAATAAACATGTATTGTATGACTCGAATGGCATAAACAAGAAGGATTGTAATTTCTTTTTGATTCTAAATCATATATATCCGAGCGAACCTTAAAGTTTGTTCATAATTTGTAGATCTTTATAATATACATACATATATTACGGAACATTCAAACTTATAAACACATTCCAGTTAATTTTCATCCAATATCGGTCTTTGACTGCTGTCAATGACAGACCAACTAAAATAATGTATGCAAGCACCGGACATGATGCGCATAAGCAATGAACTCATTACCACATGAGACGATAAATTGGCTGGCGTTAGTGAAGCGAAAGCGAGTTTATAATGTTTATATGCATCAGTGGTTTAAAGAAAACTGTCAGTAGATTGAAAATTTGGTTGGATTTAAGTTGTTGCTACTGCATGAAAACTTGTGTTTTCAGTTGATATGGTTGTTTGCGGAAGAATTACATCTATTGAGAGTTTGTAGTACTTAGGTACCTGAGCATAGATCATCATCATTTGGGCGCATTTGAATTATAATTCCAGCGATTAATGCAACTTCTCGAAACCATCTCGTTTCTCAATCATTCCTTCGAATGACTACTGAAAGTATTGTCAGTGACTACACACGCATTGCGTCTGAACGAAGACTTCTGCAGAAGCTGCACAGACGAAGTATTCAGGGAATCCGTCTAACATCTGCTCTGCCCTGGCAGTGAAAATAAAACATTTTTTTTTGAGAAACACTTTTTTGTAGAACTGAAGGGCTTTGAACTGAAGAACCACCTGAGTTTAGTATAGGTATATATATCGGTGGTTTTCAGAATGATCATTATCTCGCGGGAGTAAAAGGTCACTTAGCTGAACCCGTTGGGCGCCAACCTATATACCTTAATAAATTTAGAGTAAAATCAATACAAAAATAAAATAAAACTTGTCATTAAGCTTGTTTTATTGAGAATTTTTACTCAGCTCAGTATTACTTTTACAAGCGAAGCAACAACAAAACGAATTATTGAACAGATATCACTCAGTCATATTTGACAGTCAACACTGACTAGATCACGTTGAAGAATCTCAATCACAGGTGGTGCCTCACATACGATTTAGTTTACACCACTGAATCACAGATGCCGCTGGCAACACTTTTTGAATATACAACAAAATCATCGGCATTGATGTTCTAATTCTAATAATTTGTAATTCATCATTCATTTAATATACAATCACTTCTAGTGGATAAAACCATACTAGTACCAACAATATAAAACGCATTTGACAAGAAATGAAATATAGAGGCGATCTATTTGTATTTTGACAACTAATGCCATGAAAGTAAAGACATGCACCATCTTTGTGACCAACAAAATGAGAAGAAGTGTGCTTTGTTGAGAATCAATGCTGAACTGAGTACTGAGTTCTCAATAAAACATGCCTTTTATATAGAACATTGTCGAATTGGGACTTAATAGCTTTGAACATTCACTGTAAACGCACATTTAAACCATTTACTAAACTGTCAATGTCAAAACATTAAGTAAAAGCGTCATGGCAATATTCGCGAACGAGAATCGTTTACAAATAATTTAAATATTTTACCGATTCGGTGACGGCAATTTTATGAACAAAAACATCCGATCCCACGGCGTTCTCTCTAGTCATCCCAAAGACCATAGTATTGCGAAGTTTGAGAACGGATCCTCGCATGCAGCTTCATAAGATGAAGCTCACTCAAGAAGAAGAATCATATGAAGCGATGTACATTCTCGGGTTGGGCTCTTGAAATGTTGAGAGAAGGAGACCTTTTTCATCGCAGATGAAGTGATGAAGCAAATTGTGATTGACAGACAAATAGAGTTTATAACTAACCATCTGTGTACTAGTGAGCAATGCCCTAATCCAGAAGTAATTACTTATAAATCTGAACAGCTGTTTCGCAGTGAGAGCTCCACAAACATGCCTTCGCACTTCAAGATTTATAATATAGCGAGATAATTGCAATATATAAAAAAATGTTTTTATTTGTATTGTCATGCACTTCATTTTGATATTTACCCTCCACTAAATTAAATAAAAACTAAATCGTTATTTGCATTATAAAAAACTTTTTCGATTTTCGAGGACCGTATTGAGCAGTTTAGCTTTTACTGCACGCACTGGCTTCTTCTTTAGTCTGCTCAATTTTATTATCCAGCCCCGGCGTATTCTCCACCCTGGCATCGTTGACTTGTGTAAGGTACTTCTCATCGTTCCATGGCTGCAGATCGGTTGATCCAAAAATAATATAAACCAAGTTACCAACAGCGAATACCACCGCTGAGATTATAAATACAAGTTGCCATTCACTTCTGGAATGCTGCAAAGATAGAACATGCGTGAAGACACTGCAGAAAACAAAGTAAATATTAGATTACCTCATCGATGACAATTACACCCACTAGAAGTGGAGTGATTATCGTTATCACGTTTGCAGCCGTATTGACAACTCCCATGAGGATGCCTGCATGGTTCGGCGACAAGTCAATCGTGTTTAATGTGCTGCCAATGGTCGCTCCACTATTCACTCCTACCACTAAGACCATCACGACAATTGCAAACGTTTTTTGTTCCTCGTCCAGAAAGCCTATGCCTATGAGACCCAACGCAGGTATCCAGAATGCAATCGAGTTGAACGTTTTTCTCAGTGCAGTCAGCGACAAAAATTTACGCTTTAGAAGTACCTCAGACGTAAGTAAATATACGTAAGACATAATCCACATCGCCAAGAAGGGCAGTGACGAGAATAGAGTGTTGTTCTTTATATCCATTCGAAGAACGCCATTCAGATAAGAAGGAATTTCCGCCTGTAAGGTCGAGAAACCCCACGATTCTGCAGACCTTGCTGTAACTAGTGCCCAAAATGGCAATGATGTCATGATTGCTTTCCAAGGTACAGGAATCTTTTTGACCTCAGCCTTTTGGTTGTGATTTAAGGAAGTAACTATGTAAGATCTCTCTTTTTCTGAGATCCACCGTGATCCTGACGGATGGTTGGAGGCGAAGGTCACCCACAAAACGCACCAGACCATTCCAACGACCCCAGTCACGTAGTATATTCCTGGCCATCCGATTGCTGACGAAGCTATCAGTCCACTCACTCCCATCGACAGTAATGTTCCGCACTCAATGCCTGTCTGACTAAGCGCGCCCAACATATTCCGCTCATCGATTGGTGCCCACATTGCCAGATGTGCGTGAATACCAGGGAACAGCAGCCCCTGAAACAGTCCCTGAATGACACGTATTCCGCAAAACAGCGGCCAGCCACCTACTGGAAGGCAGAAAGGTGTGACTATAGCGAAAGCAGCGGAGCCAAATGTTGCAATGAACATTGTCAGTTTAGCTCCGAAACGTCGGCAGAAATAACCTCCTGGAAACTGCGTTATCACATATCCCCAGTAGAAGCTGCTAATAATGTAGGACACCTGCTTTCCGTTCCAATCGTATTCCTAAAATGCGAGAAAAAACATGTCAATTTGGTGTACTCGATCGAGTTTATTTATTCATACGTCAAAGTTTGGATTTGTACTCTCAGCATTTGTCATCGCCACAACAGCGACGCCGATGTTCAGCTTCGCTATGTAGTTAACTACGATTGCGAGGAAGATTAGCAGAGCTTGCAGGTGTCGTATACCGAGCCAAGGTCCTGTAAATATTCCATGTTACGTAATCCCATTTACTTAAATTCACATTTTATCACGAACTGAATCGTTAATTCGTTAATCCATGATTTAAAAAACTATTAAGGTACTAACTACCAATTTCATCGGCGATTGTAGGTAAACATTATCTAAGTAAAATTAAATTTGCGTTTAGATTCATGTTATGCGATAGGACCGATGTACTTTGGAACACGTTCCCATAGGGGGTTACGCGTTTTACGACTATCACGATAAGATGATGACTTCGAACCAGATTTTCTGTAACGGCGATGAAGTAAAACAATTTCAAGGTTAAGCGATTTTCGTTAAATGATGAATTGAACTATTATTGACTTTGTGATTTATATCAAGGAATTGGGTGAAGGAGGGCACTCAAACCGACACTCGAAAAACTTTATTGATACGATTCTATTGTTGTTTTTGATGGATTGGCGGAATAAAGAATTTCTAATGTTTTCTATAATTATAGAAAAAAACCCGAAAAAGCCTGTATTTGTATGGTTTAATGTGGCTTTTTAAAAGAAACGACATTACCCTGATTATGAAGATAATGATTGATAGTAAGACACTTAATAGCACGGGTTTTTGTTTTCATGAGCATTCGATGAGTTATTCCAATTTATAAAATCAAGTCATCAAAAGTGCAATTAAGTACACAAAAATGTGAGAATTGATTGAGGACAAAGGCAATCAGATTGGACTTCTTACCTATTTCACAAAAATACACGCATTTTCTATAGGTTCTTCCATTTCGTGGTCCGAATTCGAGGGAAAGTACAGCGATTCAACTATGTGATCAACTTGTTTATGTACTACCATAATGTAACGAAATTGTTTACAATACAAAGAACTAATATTGTAATTTATTAAAAAATATTATATGGATCGAAATTCAATTGTTGACTTATTTTAATTTTAAAAAAATAGGTCACTTGATCAAACTTTACGAAACTTATCTTCGTTCGGTACTTCGTATGGCCTTCGTTTCTTCTTGACATGTGTCAAACACATCGATTTGTATTAATATTTAGCCTCGCAGTTTGAGTGAGTCTCCAGGTAAATATGCAATGACTTCCAAGGTACTCAATCGGATTGAGGTCAGAAGATTGTGGTGGCCATTCAAGAACTTCGAAGCGGTTACTTTGCGCACACGATTTGGTAATTCTTTCTGTGTGTGCTCAGTGCTAGAAGTGCTACAATATATAAGATTATAGCAAAAAGTTAGTTTTTCTTCTAATCATGTGATCAAAAGAGTTGATCGATTGTCTGCCATTTTACTATAGATTGTCTACCATGTACTGGCTTTGTGAAAAGTCTTAGTTCAATCTGAGTTTTATGAGGAAACAAATCGGAGAGACTTCTCTACTGTGAACGTCTTAGGCCCACCGATCGCGAATAACACGCTCTACAGAAAATATGGCTGCTGTCAGTAAAGATGAAGATGTTCCAAAACAAGCTATTTCACCGTGGCCTCTGCATTGGTTTTGTGTCGTCTTACGGCAAATAATGGCGAATTTTTGTACTTTTGGATTCACATCTACACACTAATAATAAATCTCAACGCACAAAATTGTAACCACTTGAGAATATACACCGACTGGGTGCTTTATCAGCATTTGGATGACACATTTTCACACATGTTCTCTAGCGGTGGCGTTAATTTTCACTCGTGCATACCTTTACAAACGGAATTCTCGTTTGATTTCAACAAGATTGTGCCACTGTGATACACAAGACGACCTGCTTTTTTTTTCAAAATTTCGTGGACGTTCTATACTCGCCGCTCGTGAGGCTTTGAACTTTGAACAAGGATATTCA
Organism: Eristalis tenax; assembly: GCA_905231855.2. Taxonomy (NCBI): domain Eukaryota; kingdom Metazoa; phylum Arthropoda; class Insecta; order Diptera; family Syrphidae; genus Eristalis; species Eristalis tenax. Next base: position 1,671,867 of record HG993127.1, read on the forward strand.
TCATGTTTTGGCGGAGTTATTGCTCGATGTGTCCCATAAAGTCATAAAAAATGTGTTTTTCTCAAAAAATCTAGTACTTCAAGAAATATTGCAGAGGACATTTTAATAGTGCTGTATTCCACTCGCAATGGCAAAATTCAAGCAATAATTAAAAAACTAATTTGATCGAAATTTTTAAATTTTCTCTCGGAATCAAAAAATGGCAATATGCGCCAATTAAGTTTTAACGATTCTATTTAGTATTAATATCTTTCACTAATTGCGATTTCAGCTGACAAAAAATGGCTGGAGTGATGACGAATAATGGGACATAATTTATATAATCGCATCCAGTTTAAATATTTTTAAACAAACGGCGGAATCATGAGATAGTATACGTAATACAATATTTGAATTCACGTCCATTAGCGAATCTCTAAAGCTCAATATTCAAGGTCTGTGTGCCTTTAAGGCGGTAGTGGGCTTAAAATATTTGATTTCCAATTAGACAACCAGCATGAACATCTAAGCACCCAATGGCTATAAAGCTGAAGCAGGTTTTGAACGTGTGGCAGAGAATGAAGAAAAAAATGTCACGGATTAGATTTAAGGCTAAATCCTCAGTCGATTGGTTAGTTACTATGCCCTGCTAATTAAAACAGACTGATAGCTATTTATATTTGCACAGTGAAGTCATTACATTTTGTGTTGTGTATAGAATTGGAAAAATTGCCAAGAAGTCCACAAAGACAATCATATTTAGTCTAGTATGGTTAATATATATAATATATAATATCACATTTTGTGTATATAAACCAGAGTGAAGGTAAAGTTATGAGAAGATTTGAACTATTTTATTTCGCTTCACCATCACAAAACTAAGACAGATTATTGTTCACTGTACGCAAACACGTATTTCGCGATTGATTTAAAATAATGCACTTTGCCAAAAATATAACCTTCAAACGTTGTACCAAATCCTGATGCAGAAATATGCAATGCTTATGTGTACCTTTATCTATAACGTTAGCACCCATTTTCACAAGAAATCAACGTTTTTGCACACAAAAATATTCCGCGATTGTCCTCGTCTGCTTATGTCGAAATCAATTCAGGTTCTGTTGAACTATTACTTGACATGCAGGTTCGAAGGGCTTTGAAATCTCATTTATTATCATTTGTTAGCAACACACTTTTAGGTTAATCAAATCGCGGGTAATCTAAATCTCAGAAAATGCTTCAAACTTCAAATCTAAATCAAAAGTGAAAAGGCCCAATGGATTATATAGGATTAATTGATTAAGACTACACCGTCGCGCGATACGTTCTGATTGCCTCGTACTGAACTTGGTATATATATTGAAATAAGCATCCATAAACACCGATTTTAGATAAAATTACAGGAAAAGGGAAAAAGTAATACTGGCACGCTACTATCTGTTCGGGAAGCCGGTGTTGTCTATGTTTTATGAGCACACAGCGTTATAAAGATTGTATGCGTTTAATTTGATATGGTAGGCAGTTGGTGAACTCTTTAAATTGGCCAATAATGTGCTTATTATTCATGAAGTCACTGACGCATTCTTCTGAAAGTTTTGCGCATACAGTCAGCCGTATTTGAAATAATTGTGGTGCTGGGGAAATTCAAGCAAATAGTACTTTGTTGATAACTCTTCTTTATCGATGATCATTGACACTGACACTGCTTCAAGGCTTGACATTGGTCCATTGGTACACTTGCAATTTGATACGATGTCAGTACTTAATGATAACCCAGCCCTAAGATGGCTTGGCTACATAGAGTGTTGACTCCAGCACAGTACCGCCGGAACTAATATGCACAACTGGTGTACCTCTATCAACATGGACCCATGCCCGAACTTTAGCGGCACACAAACAAAAAATATGAAAACATACCTTTTTGTGGATTATTGATTATGACAGATCTTCTTGTATAAAACACTAATTTTATTATGGCCTGAAAGAACAGTGACCGACATTTAATTTTTGTATGTTTTTGCGTGTAAATCTTTCCTTCAACGTATGGTCCATGTTGAAGGTAAGATTTTGGATAACTACTTCTCCTACTGGTATTCGCCCAGTTACGAAAGTAAAGTTCGCTTCCTAATACTGAATCGTTGTTCGCTTATCGGGGAAGACAAAGTTGGTGTGGTCCAATTGGTCGCGTGTCATCCAATTACGTACAGTCAGACTAAAGCGGATGGTTAAGAAAATAGCGGTATCGCAAAGTCGATGGTGTACCCACTGTTTTAAAAGGCAATATAAAAAAACATGAAAAATATTGAGAACCACATCCCTTTGTAGAAGGGTCCTTAACATGGGTACTTTGGGACAAAAAAATAAGCTGGTGCACTGTTAAGTCTCATCTTATTGGTGTGTCAAAAACTATTGTCAAAACACCAAAAATAACTGTATGGTTTACCGAAACTATTCAAAAAATAAAAATACTTCAAAAATTAAAAAGGAATTATGATTTTTACAAATTTACTAACCTCGGCTTTACCATACTACCTTACTTATTCCGTAAAAATGTACTCAAAAAGTGCAATTGTAGTACGGGAGGGAAATCTGGGTGTAACCCATATGTTCGTCGAAGTGCACGAAAAGCATTTTTTCACATAATCACCCATTCACACATCATGCACTAAAATATATTTTCCATGCCTTCATAAGAATGTTACTCTCCTAAGGGCGAGATTTGCGATCGCATAACAATACCAAAACTCAGTTCGTGGTCTGTTCTCGATACGGCCTCTCTGAATGTTGAAGTCTCTACGTGTAAGACGCTGCAGTGGACATCTATCAGTAGACATCTATCAGCTTAGTTCCGTGGAATGAGCTATTCGGAATTTATTATCAGCCTTCCGTTCCTCTATGGAAATATGCAAAGGAACATATGCAAAGGAAGACACGAATTCCACCTACCAACAATTGCGTTGAGATTTTCGTGATCCCCTGCCATTAAGGTTTAATACTAATACTACGGGGTTCTTACAAATAGAGTCAGGAAATTACGAACTTCTCAAGTCTTATAGGATATAATCTCTCGTTTGGTTTAGGGTAAACCCTATCTATCACATCTGCTGTACTATGGCTCGCAGCGTGTAGTCCACCTGTAAACCAAAATGGATCACAATTCGCTGCACAAGGTGGTTAACTTTTTGGTTGGCAGGTACGTTGGCTCAGAATCTGCTCTTCCAATGTAGATAGTACAACTTTGTTCGGATGCTTAGAAGGGCGTACTTCTGGAACCATTATGGATTTTTAGATAAGTCATAAACGATAAATCTCTACATGAAACATATGTAGTATTAAATATAGTATTAATATCACTACTTAGGTACTCGAAACTAAATGGTGTCATAAACATTTCAGTAGTTGTCTACCACCTGACAAATTGTTCTTTAGTTTTTGTTTGGAAGATACAGTTCATTATTTTGAAAGTGCAAATGTCAAGCAACCTCCATATCCAATAAGATCAAATGCGTCAATATAATAATGAATATTTCCAACTTCTTCTGTGTTTCATTCAGAATTCAAATATCGCAAAATTTCCCCAAATAAAGCCAAACCCGTTTTGTGGATGAACATTCTATTTTAATAATGATTTTCAACAACTTACTAACTACTGCCTATGACCAGGATGAGAAAATTTGGCCCTGAGACCTCTTTGTTACAAATTGATTATAGCATCCATTATAATCAACCACATAATCATGAGGAATGACACAACTAAACATAATATTATTACACAATTCCATCGGAATTATTACTTTGAATAATTAACAGATACATAAATACGCTCCGTCGACGAGAGATTCAATGGTTCTCATCTTCCTCTTCTTGCAATCGCATGATGTCAGCTTTATTTATAAAATAGTAGCTAGGCTGTCGTCCTTTAAGATCCTTCATCGTTCGCTTGGCACCTTTACGTATTAAAATGCGACTGATTCCCTCCACAGCATTCGTGCCCATTGCATAATGCAACGGTGTACGTTCCAACTGTGAATGAAAAAAAAAAAATGCGTAGAAACACTTGTATTATTGGGTTGTGTATACTCACATTGTCTCCGCATTTTAAAGCATCTGGACATGTGTTCACGAAGTACTCAACAATTTCCTCAAGCTCCTTGAGAACGGCTATATGCATTGCAGTTCGACCTTATAAACGAAAACAAAAATATGTTCCATCAGTTCTTAACACTGAACACTTAATCCTGCACAATACAAAACCTTAGTCGATAATTACGATAAGATAAATTATTAAGTGAAATTGTCTATGAATGTGTGTAGTCACTATCTCTGATGTCAGGCAATGCAATGCCTGTTTCTAGTTGTAAATGTCAATGGCAACTTTCAAGTGTTTGATCAATGTCAATAAAGACAGACGACAGTCTTTCGGAAAAACCCGAATACAGTAGAGCGTCGATTATCCGAACGTCAGTTTACCGAACGTCAGCTATCCGAACTCCAATTAGGGGCAACGTCAATTGTCTGAACTAAGCGGAGTGTTTCCGAGTTAGGGGTCTACTTTAACGCATGCATACGTGCATGCACACGTGAACATTGTTACAAAAATTTTAGTCGTGAATTGTGGTTCAGTTAAGAACAGTTTTTAAGATGCCGTCAACAAGAAAATGCACCGAAAACCTTTATGAATCGAATCAAAGAAATTATTAAGGTACGGGGAAAATGTGACAGTTTATCTTCGCTGACGAAGATGATATATATTTTAAAAACTACATTGTCTGAAATTGAAATTAAAAAGGGCTGGACACCTGAAAATCAACCGACACACCTGAATTTTATTCGATTTGCTTATATGTTCGATTATCCGAATTTTCGAATCAAGTTTGATTATCCGAACCAACCTCGGTCCCAACTAGTTCGGATAATCTAATGTGCATTCAATTGATGGTATCATCGAACCTTAGAAATTTGAAAAATCATTTCGACGTCGGTGTTGTCTTATGTAAAAGACATGTTTAAACGAATAGCTAATTGACTGAATAAAAGGTTTGGTAAATAGTTCGAACGAGGGTCAAGCCAAACGACAATCCACCACAGCACCGACCTACCCTTGGTTCATTTATTTACTCAAAGTAGAAAAATGTCTTGCCACAGAGACGGATTTCTCTCACTTCGAACCATAGTAGGTGCGAACAATAAAAAGGCACGGTGAACGCATATAATAAATATCTCTCCTCTTCCTTTTTTAGTCAGAAACTCGTTTAACACCCGTTTGATTTAGCAATGGTGAGACTTAGAAAAAGAAAATTTATACAAAACAACGAACATACCATAGTAATTCTTCGCTTTGATTAACCACTTCCCATCGGGGGAGGATGTGATTTCTTTGACTTTCTCAAAATCTCCATCTCTTATTGCTTGATGAAGTTCCTCTCGCATTTCCTATTAAAATCAAAGCATTAAGTCAAAATAAATAAATCTGCTCCTGCTCAATGAACACACCTCTAAATTCCGCAAATCATTGAGAAATTCAACCAACTTTGAGTGACCTCGTGTCTCAGCCACTTCAACAATAGACACCCCCTCATCGTCAATTACATCCATAATATGATCATATCCTGCTATGGCCATACTCTCAAATGGTTTTGTATCACCTAAACAAGCCAACCATCAAGTAAATCATTTCTTAAAAATGTGCATGCACTTACCAACAACAGCCAATGACAACACGTAACGATCAATCTCCTTTGCATTACCTGGCTGATTGGCCTGGAGCGACACATCTCTCGCTGTACGATACAGTTCGTCGCGATAAGTAACATCGATTTGCGATTCTTCGATCAAATTCAACAGACCGTTACGACGATGTGACCGTGCACATGCAAAATGTAGCATACTTTGCCCGTGCTCGTCGCGATCTTCATTCTTTGGTGTCGATTCTGGAGATGAAAAGCGCTCCTCCACCGGGGCTGCATCAATGCCATTTGTTTTTGTGGGCGATGTTGGTATTTCTGGATCCGAGTTCACAAGTGCTGTTGAGTTGGTGTCGCCAGTGTCGTTATTACGATCCCCCTTGCGGGATCGCATATAGTTTTGTAGGAAACCAGCCAAATATGCCACTGGATCGGCAGGACGTTTCTCAGCTATTTCAGTGAGTCCTTTGATTAGAGGATCCCCCAAGCCTATAGAAATTGGGGTGAATTTCATTTTTTTTTCTTAATTTCATTTTCTAGCATGAATTAATCTTTAAAAGAAGTAGTCCAACTTGATACGAATTGAACGCAACGGACACGCAACCTATGAGCTGTAGTTAATTATTGTTTGTGCGATTTTAATTTGAATGAAGAATAAAGACCGACCAGATACCAAGTTTAGTTTTTCCAATTGTCAGCTGTCAAAGTTGTCATTCAACATCCAACTGTCAGAATATTCAATAAGATGTGCCATTATCGTTTCACGCTTACAAGTGCTGTTGAGAAATTCAGCTGTAGACACGCTACGTGAATTTCGAATTACATCAAGTCCTTAATCTACACTACAAAGCCAAACAGTTTACACGAGCTCGAGGAAAGTCGTAAGTGCCCCACACACATTACACATGTGAGCACACTTGTGTCGATATGCTGAAGCCGCACCGTGTGAGTAAAATGAAAATCGTTTTCATTTTTCGTAGCTCTTTGATTGTGCTCGAATTTGTGCCACGTGTGCAGCGGGAAGTGGCACCGTGATACACGTTAAATGGTGCGCACAAGTTCGCTGTGTATGGGCAGCTTTAGACACGCTTGGACGATTTATTTCCTTTACACTCCACCAATGGTATCTGGTAATTCCATTTTGGTTCGCACTTCTTTCCACGTGGAAATTTTTAATTTATGTTATGTATCAAAAGCTCACTATCCTTCAAAGTATATGCATAGCAAAAATAATATTACTTACAGCTGGCCAAATATCTACCCTGCTCTGTTTTGAAAATTGCATTCTGAGTGTAGTTTTCAGTTTTGCCTAGGTTGTGGGAAAATATTACCAGAATTAATGAATTGTTTGTAATACTTAAAATCAAGTTGAGAACAATAAACTTAACTAACTAGCTTAAAAATCATACAAATAAAAACCAAGCGCTTTGCAAATAAAACTTTGAATTGTATGTACAGAATCAATGTCTTACAATGAAAAGTGTTATCCACAAAATTAACAACTAACATTTGCACCCACACTGTGCGATATACATGATTTTAGAAATGACTCTTATTGAACTCAGATGTTATTTTGTTTCTAATATCTGAGAATTAGATACGTCTTCATCATCTTGGATAGCATACAATTCAATTGTTTGCGGATCCCTCTATGCTTAGAGAGTTTGCCTGTATTCTTTTCCCTTCTATCGACGTGTTCATGTGAACAGGTCTTCAAAGGAGATGATGTTGATATGGAACTGGTTGTTGTTTTCAATAAAAAATCGTATTCTCTGATTTCAGAGGTTTTACGAGTGCATTTCAGTTTCAAAGAATATAATTAATTTGCTTCGCCACTTCATCACAAAATGTAACAAAGTTTTTTTTTTTGCTTAGAGGCGGAGCACATTAAATGTGGAACATTTGTTTCTGTGATGGCTGATTTGACAGTTCGCGGTTGTTCTGAGCTTAGTTTGGTTTGACAATTCATCATGAGTAGGCTCAAGCCGCTGTAGTAAGCATGATTCAAATCGGGAATCTCCAGAAAAGACACAGTGTGGTGTGCAAAGCACACACAAATTCGTCGCAACAAATGCGGGGCTTGTGGACAAGTGTCCTTGAGTCACATGAATGCGCAAATCAAGCTTTCGCCATTTTTCTTTCTGCATCTGAGATCGTATCAGTTTTCAAGAGGACTTTCGCACTTTTCCTTTCTTGCTTGTATTGTTATTCTCAGCGTTGGGTATCAAAACCCAATGGGAAAGAGAAAGAAGCACGCTAAATCGAATCCTATTGAAATTTGATAATTTCACCGTGCGAAAGCACGTGTAAAGCGGATAGCTGGAGCATTTGATTTTCAAAAATAAATATTTGACTGTAGTATGGGCGATGCCACCGTCCCTACCACTCGTGTTGTGCGCACAAGTTTTCCCTCACGAGTGGAGGGGACCTACAGTTTTATGCCGACTGCGGTGGGCGGAGTTTGATGTACTGAGAAAGGAACACTCTCTGATGCAGAAATGAAGTATTATAGTGATGGCCAACTTCAGAGCTGATTGACCCCTAGCCCATCGACGAATTTAAGAGACAAGTATTCATGAATTTTTGACAGTTAATCATGAAGTATTGACAGTTATTCACGAAATAACTTGAATGGCATAATCTGATTATTCAATTTGGCTTTAGAAAACAATACAAAAACTGGTTGTCACAAAATTTAAGGGGCAAGAGAGGCAGAAAGTTTGCTGTCTCTATAGTACCTCATTTCTGCTCTGATGATTGTCATTGACTTTAAATAGTCGGAATCGTGAATAGTAAAAGTTGATCGTGTCGTATCGGCAGTCGAACCTAATCACTCAGCGTAGGAGTCGAGTACGGCAGACTCCCTGTTCCCAAAATATATAAGCTGCCCGTGCGGTATGGTTCGAAACAAGAATCAACGCACACATTGCTTGACCTGTTTCAATGTTCCATGTAATATTAGGCGTAGTAGACGGCTTCACTTATCTATATCGCGCTTTGTATGGAAAGATTAGATTTCGTACTAAAAAATACAAATTTTTATTAGAAATATCACTCGAGAACGAACTCAATGAAATTCAATTGGGGCTTAACATCTGACCTCGTTGGCAACCATTCATACACTACACTGAGGCAAATCCTCGAGATACATAGTTCAAAGAACCCATTGAAGTGCTTTCTAATCCGTCGACAGTAGTTCAAAGTATGTTCCTCGTTTTCCTCAGAATCACATTGAATCACATTGATGTCAATATACCATTCCGTACATCTAATTCTGGGAAAATGTTATAGCCTTGCAAAAAAAAAAAAAAACGACCTGTACAATAGCCCATCACACAACAAATCACATAACTCAACGAAACACAAACAAAAACAGAAACAACACAATTTATTCGAAAGGAAATTAAAAATGTACTTTACTAACCGTTAACAAAGCTGATAATTGCTTTTGCATCTCAGAAGCGGATGGATTTTTAGTCGACATTATTTTCAGAGGAATGATAAGTAAAAGTAAATTCATAAGAAAATCTTGTATTATACAAAAAACTGAATTGTTTGAAGCGTTTATTGTACTTTTTAAACGAAATAAAACACAAATTGTGGGATAAGTTTGAAAAAAAAAAAATAATAACAACTAGAAAAGTACAAACGATGTGACAGAAACAAATGTAATTTTATTGTAGATATTCATTTTATCAGTTCCGATCTACTAAACTGTTTTTCTTTCGTCGGAATATCTTAACCAGCATCGTGGCGATATGCTTGGAGTTGGTCAACGACATATCTTTCTCCAATGAAATTATATTTGTAACAGCTGTACAGTAGTCACGGAATAGGGTAATTTCTGTTGAGCCCAGACTCTGCATGTTAACGAGACGTACTGGATTCTTGGCATCACAATCATGCATAAGGAGTCCACGAACGGAACACAAATGTCGCAAGTTATCGACTTCCTTCATGAGGTTTGGCAACTGAATTGTGGTTGTCATCTTCAGACCGGTGCCTAGATACGATGGTCTTGAGACCAAGTACCCCAGGAGGTAACTTTCTTTAAAGTGCAGATTTACTTCGAGATATGTTACTGCCCGTCCAACTTTACTGTATACCTTGCCGATGTTGGCAGGCTCCGGTTCACCCTTAGTTGATGAAATAACTCGTAAATGCTCCTGACAGTTCAGCCACAGTGCCAGATTCTGCTGAACATTTACGAACACACCCCGTCCGTAGGGCCATAGCTGTCCATTGATAGCCAACGATTCTCCTTCCTGCATGCGATCAGTCAAGTCAAGAAGCGGTATCATTAATCCAGCTTTGTCCAGCATCTTGAAAATGCTTGAATTCTTCTCAATAACTTCGTTGAGGGTGTAGTAGTTGCCAGCTTCGTGGTCACCAATGGCTTTAGCAAAATTTGTTGTGAAGATTTTCGCCATCATTGCGCGTTCGGCCTGTTCTATTTGAGCCACGTTCAAATTCAATGGCAGCTCAAATCCCTCTAAGTTCCGTGAACATTCCACAGTGCATTGCGTAATAAGTTTCGACTCATCGTCGAGCATAAACTGTACTTGCGTCATTCGTTCCCCATTGGAGAAGGGGAAGTAGGAAATCCGTGGATGGGGCTTGAATTCACTGCTCGTGTTCATGCAATGCATGTCCTTTATGAGTGGCACCATGAACTCCTGAAAAACTACGTAGACATCGTAATCGGGCGCTATAACCCCATGGTTTAGATCATCATCTCTTCTCCGTTCTTTATTTGAAATCTTTCGCATAGCAGGCCAAATGACATCGAAGAGATTGTGATCGAGTCGAGTTTGACGCCTCTTGATCTTTTCGAACACACTTTGTCGTAGAAATTTCCCCAGGTAACATGTCACTGTCACTTGGACGGAAGAAGCACTAGCCGGAGAACGTGTTGCTAATGCTGATGCCGATGCACTGCTAAGAGATTTGCTCGCTTCGTGAATTACGCCGAAACACCTTTCCAGCGTTGAAAGTACATCCACGTCAACCATGTTGCGACGAGAGCTATGTAGGTCATCCGGAACTATGAATGGTTTATGGGTTAGATTTTGTTCGGGGCTGTGGTTACATATCTGTGCTGTTGAAGTGGATTTGCGAAACAATTTTTGGAACAAGAAAAACACACAATACACAGAGAAACGTGACATTATATACACAGATTTTTAAGTGTGCAATTGCAGAAAAAAGAAATGAAGAAGAAAGGTTCGAGCATATTATCAGAAATATTAACATGTACTATTTTCTTTCAAACTTATTCTACATTTCATACTAACGACAATTCAGAAGGGTAAGGTTGTAATTGTTCTCAGAATTGCTTAGCTGCCTATGCGGTATGGTTCGGAAGAAGAATCAATGCACACCGTGCTTGACCTGTTTCAATGCTCCATGTAATATATACTAAAAAAAATGTGCAGACTGTTGCTTAAAAGAAGACAGTGCTGCCATCACTAGCTGGCCATTTAAGGCTAGCGGCTTTCGAGCAGCGGCCATAGTCTTTTAGTGGTAAACGTCAAAAATTCACCAATTGTCGAAAATGTCGATAAAATCATGGAGATCGTCGAGTCTGACTGTTTTGAACCCGTTTAAAACCATTTGAACAAGGCAAGTTACAAAAATAAGTTCAACGTATGGGCACCACACGAATAAACGCCAAAGAACCTCATTGATTCTGCGAATCACTCCTGAATCGCAACAACATTGACCGGACAGAATGGGATGGTGACGAAAAGTTTATCACTTACGACAACCTTAAAGGAAAAAAGTAGTGGTCGAATCGCAGTCGGCTCAAACCATAGCCAAGCAAGGATAAATGGCCAGGAAGATCTTGGATGTGGGATTGACTGGGAATCATCTACTATGATCTGGTCAAGACTCTTAATTCGGACCTGCACTGGCAACCATTGGATTGTAAATGGCGACAAATAATCCAACAAATCGGCGCATATTTCACTAAGCCGGACCATTTTTCATATGTTAAGTTTAGCCTAAAATTTCATGCGAAAATAATGGATTTCCTTTTGCTACACGATACTAAAACAGCTAAATTAACACCCCTTTGCATGGCGTCTATGCACAAATTATATATGCCTACTAGTAGTGGACATAATTGAAAATAAAAGATGGACATGATGATGCTGCTGGGATCCCAGATAATTGACGCCCAAGAAACAGATAAGCAAATTTTAAAGCATCTTAGGCAATATCTGACAAACAAGAACTTAATTACACAATACCAAAACTATACTAAATTTGAAAATAATTGTCATCGTGTTAAAATGCAATTACTCAGTCGACCTGCATACACAAACGTACATACCAAATACTTCGTCAATGTTATTGATTATATGCTGCAAGAACTCTTCATTTGCCATTTCCATATCGCATGGATTTATGTACAATGTATAAGTATTTCGGTCACCACACAATTACAATGAATCCACTCAAAAGCACAGATACGTAAACTTTTAAAAAAAATCGCAATAATCATATTCACTAAATTAAAATTACAAAGAAGCCATTTTCACTAGTTTCAATAACGAACAGAGAGAAAAAAGTTTAAGGACGCTGTGAAATATATGAAATGTCACACGTTGCAAGCAACTAGCCAGCGAATGCTTTGACGGCAGTCAACAAAATGACAATGGACTCGAATAAAATACAATGTAAGCCGCCCCTCAGCACATTGACACACTAATAACACTTTAATGTTCAGTCGACATCTGTCGACAAGTGTCGCATGTTCATATGTACCTTGATCGCTAAGCATTTCATCCTCAAGGGTTTCAGCACCGAATCGTTGCAAGAGTATCTTGTAGGTTAGTATATCCTTCGCCTCTTCTGCATTTGTATAGAAGTCAGCTGTGTGACCGAGCTGTGGGGAGAAATGATTGGAAATGATAACTCGCGATTAGTTGGCTCATATTCGTTAAAATGTGTGTTATAAATCCTTAATAAGCCTTCAAAATTAATGGTGTCACAAGGAAAACTTGAACGATGGCATTAGTCACGAAACATCGCGTTCGTTTCACCATAAATATTGATTTCTAGCCGTTACGAAGCTTCGTGATCCATGTGGGTTTGTTCACAGAACAACGACGTTTTTAATTTAAATTTTTTTTAGATAAAACTAATTAGAGGTGTACACAGACTACAGGTGCAGTGCATCAAGTTAAGTATTTATGAACGATTAATGTAACCCACTTTGTCAGCAGCCCTCGGATTTCCGCCCAGATGGGACAAAAGGTTGAAGAAATGTCCATTGTCCTTGATGGTAGCGGCATAATGTAAAGGTGTGCGTCCATCGTCATCCACAGCACTGGTTGTCTCGGGGAACCGTCCGGCCAGGTAGCGAACAATATCTAGAGTAAAAAATAGGAACTACATACTCAATCGAATACTGGTTAATCATTTTAAAGCTCTAAATTATATGGTCTTGTCTCGATCGTAATATTTTATGGTAATTGCTAGTATCATCGTAAAAATGATGACACTTGTTTAATGGCAATTTTGAGCGATATTCATTGTTATTAGTCAGCTCTAATGATAGAGCATTGCATGCTAATTCCATATCAAATACAGAAGTGAAGATATTTTGAGTTGAAGAAATTTAGGTTCAATTTGGATCAATTAAAGCTCGAGAGTCTTGATGGGGCATGCTGGCTATTCCGGGAAACTCCGATAGCTGGATCCACACCTGAGTCGTTAGACTCGTGAGTTGAGTTGATTGAGTCCATACGCTTATTATACCAGACAGTGCTAATTGGAACATTGACTCACTGCTAACGATTGAGAAGGGAACGTGCGAACTCTAACAAGGCAAGCACGACGCTAGAATGTGGCGGCTACTATATTATTTATAGATCTAACTGAGCAGTTTTATCGGGTAAGAGGATTTGCATACTTATCAAAGGCGTTTGCCTAAATCTGGAGTGGAATACCTGCTAAAGAGGTTTATTGGAGTAGAGTGCGAAAATACAGACATACGCCTCCACTGTATGCCAAAAAACACAACGATTAATTGCGCCGCACGCTTTTGTTAGCATATACGGCTACAGATAGTGTTTGTTGATTGTTTGGCTAACTCATATTTGGCAATAATAAACGTCATTTTTATTTATGTTGATATAAAAAATATCCCTTTTATAAACACTAATGAAGTGAATGTGTCGATGCCAACACGTGGGTGTTCTGTGATCGATTCCCGACACGAGCAAATTTCATAATTCACGGCTTCACTTCATTTGAATTACTGATTGAAAGAGTATACACGTATAGAAAAAAAGCTTCTCAAAAGTCGCCATTTGAAGTACGCATTAGTCTGTAGGCTTCCCTCCTCGTGAGAGAACGATAGCAGATCATTCAATGAAGTGGAATAATCTGAAAACTTCATTTAATCATTAGTTTAGGACGCATAGCCACAGCTATTGCTTAAAATAAACTTAAATGTTTACTAGCGTGGCTGAACTTCGAATTAAAGACACATGTTCCGGTATTTTGTGCAATACTAATAGCAGCAGACTTGGTCGACGAGGGCATTAGAACACTTTTTACGTACTCTAATCAAAACTGGAATAACAACTTAAAGGTTGATTACATAACTTTAGGGCTTATCGAAAGTTTGACCGAGACCTGTTGGTGAGACCGGTGCGAAATGATGAAAATACTGTTCCCAACATAGAATTGGGCATCACCAGAGAGTCAACAAGGCAACAAAATTGTCAATTACCGAGCCCATTTTTGACTCAGCGGGTATGCCAATAGACAAAATTACTTGCTCGATTAAAATGCTTTATATTGCGCAGACAGTACATTAAAAGAAAACTCCGTAGGAGAAAGCAGGCCGACTTAAAGATTTCTAGCTGACCAAGTATTATTCTTTCTGGAGTGTAGGGAACAGTTCAGTTTTAAGCAAACTAGAGCTCTTGATATCCGGAAACCCACCAGGGTACCCGCATTTCCGGGTATTACTCGGATACGAAACGAACGAGTACCTGAAATATTTCGAAAAAAAAAATTCATAGCGATTGCTTTTATTTTCTTTAAGTGAAAATTGTTTGTAAATATGTTATTAAGTCGTATAAATACATACCCCTGGGTATCCTTGGGCATGTGCAGCGATCAGAACACCCTCGACTATCGGAGAAATTTCGAATCAAAACTCAGAAGGAGTCAGCCAAAGGCGACGCATGGTCTGAAACTTATTTTTGAGGTCATAACACGTTCCAAATATATCCGCATTTTCTTATATACATAGCTATATATGTATCAATTTATATGTATCCACTTTTCCTTAGTCACGCCATTACTTGAGAATGACTGCCGATGTCATTCATCTTTTTTTTTTAAGTTTTCTAATGCCTTGTAGAGGGTTCTTTCGGAGAGAAAACTTAGGACAATTGGATAGTTTCGGAAAACGATTTTTTTCGACAGTGGCTTTTTCTGTAACAAAAACATTTTCTATGAATTTAAAAAAATGCAGATGTCTGCTATATTGACACTCACTGCCTTTGACAGTTCAAGCACAGAAATCACTGCCACACGTCATTGAATTTGAAAGGGAAGAGCAACGGCGGAATCGTTTTGATTTCACGCACCCCTATGATCCGAAGGACATACCATTAAAATGTAATTGCTTACAATTTCAAGAACGGCTGGAATTAGCAAGGTCGGTCAATAAATCGCAAGGCAGTGTTGCAACTCATTGTCGAATCATTTCCTTGGTGGTGTTCCAAAACTTATTCTGTCAAGAACAGCCTCTTTGATGGCTTCCTGACAACGTCTGAAAATTCGTCCCGTGTCGGAAACCATCAATACTATTTATCTACGCGCCAGACGCCTGTCGGGGCAGCAAATTTTCAATAAAAAATTGTAATTCCTATCTGTGAAGCGTCTTTCATTTTCCTCAAACATTGAATTTCATAGACGAAATGTGGTTGCTTATTTCACTGGATTCTACATGCACACAGTTTTTTTTATATTTACTGACCTGCATGTCCAAATAATACAGCAACATGTAATGGCGATGCTCCACATGGTGACATCGCATCCTTGGCAATAGCGAATTTTCTCCTATCTAAAGCAGACTGCAATTGGTAGAGGGTTCCCTGTCTCGCAGCTTCATGAACACGCGATATTTTGCTCTGCAAAAACAACACTCAACACATCATGCATTACACGTACGAATTAACTTCACTTTACCATGTATGCAGGCACATTATTCAAAAACGCTTGTATCTCCGGTTGCGAAGAAGTCCTGTTCAAGATCTTCTTGCCATCCCCATTGAGGACCAACGCTGCCAGTTGCTCCATGTCTCCAGCATCGATAATAGCCTTAACATACTTCTCCTATAAAATAATTGAAACTAGTTAAGTTCTTAAGTACAGTCTTCCATACTTCGGGGTGCCCATTGGAAATCAACAAACTAAGCGAAATGAAAGGTTTGCAAGGAAATTTTAAGAAATTGCAAATTTGAAAAATGTGTTTGTTAGAGGATAGGACTATATGAAAAAAGTATACTTCATCATCTAAGATAGCTGCACTTTCTGACTGAACTTGATTATCCTCGGAATCGCCCAGCACATATCCCTCAATCGCTAACGATGATGTTGGTGAATCCGTTGCCATCTTGTCATCAAATTCGGGGATATTTTCATTTTCATCCATTTCTGGTTCCGTTTCCGTTGGCGGCTCTGGCAGCGTTTCATTGGACCCTGCATCCTGGAGGATTGATTTCTTAGATTCTTGTTCAATTTTACATGCGGTATAGTTCGCCACATTGATTAAGTTAATGCAAATTATGACAAAAATTACCAATAAAACAAAACAATAAACACTAACTACGACCACTAACTACGGTATATAACTACAAATAAACAAATTTGCTTTAATCTTGTCTAGCCTAACACTTTGCTTACAGCAGCATGTAGCAATTCGTCAAGGTACGTATAGGCCAACTGTTGTGTTAGAAAACACATTTGAGTACACGCAAGACAATGGGTATACATCCACATTCACTCTCTGATGTGATTCAGAAGACGGGGTTGGAAACACTGTCATTAACATTCTTGATCGTACTTTCCAAGGGTTTAATTCAATAAATATCTATTTATGGACACTAAACAATGCAATCTTGTATTTTATGTTGTTTCTGCCTCGAAATAATCACCCATCTCATTATGCATTGTGTACATTAACTTTTTCCAAAGTTGCTAACCAAAGAGAGAGACACACTCAGTCATTCATAGCTGAACTATGGCGTATACGCAACATTTTTGCATGTCAAACTTAATCATTATATGCTGTTGAAATGTAATTCATTGAATTCACTTCAAAACATCTATCAACGTCAGACACCACCTGCACTTGACTCCCAACAGAAAAGCTTAGTATTCGTTCTTCGTTTCATTTTTTGCTGACTGCAAATTTTTTACATGGTGAGCATTTCCTTCATTGCATGCGAATGTGCAATTTAAGCAGGAAATGTCGATAAAGTTGACAATGATAGGAACTGGTAATAGTTGCTACAAATTATTAGGTGCCAAAGTAACGGATCGACTTTCGTACTCGTATTTATTAACCGTCAAAAAAGTTGGCAACTTATGCACGAGTGCATGTTCATTTCACTTCATTCGTAGGTGTTTGTAAGGGCACACGTTTTACTCTGGTGTCCTGAAACTGTTATAAATGAATATTGATTGTCAAAAATACTCCCGAGTTTTAAATTAGGTAGAACGCGTTTAAGGCACACTCTTTAATTGCGTTTAATTTGTGCGTATCTATGAACTGAGCGGGTATACCTCCGGTAGAGGGTATTCCTGAAACCCCTAAATTATTTATAAGATTGATAATTACAGTTTTGTCTATTTATCATAAAGTCTTGATAGGAATTCCAATTTTGAGAGATGATCCTTGCTCAACATACACATACTCTCGCTGAGATTCTTAAAGCAAACAACTTTCCATTCAATATGCCGCAAAAGTTTTGGTCAGCATTTTTGGTACCTCGAAACATACAGCATTTCTGCAGCTTAAATCTGTTGCAAACTTGCAAAACAGTTGCTGCATGTTGACTGTCAATTGGCAAGTGCTGCCAAACCTTTGGGAAGATAGTACAGTTTTTGTGATATTATGAATGCAGCTTTGCAAAGTTCCCAGTTTTTAGCATAAATCAAGCCAGCCTTTCCTTAGTTTCTGAAATCAAGTCAAAGAGTTACGCGGATAAGTGGTTAACTTTACCCATTCTTGATCCGTAAGATATACCAGCGATCGTAGATTAATAATTTTGGGATAACTGAGAATAGCCTGAATTCCTAAAAAAATAAACACCAACATTTTAATCTCATTCTGGATTCTAAGTAGAAGTCCCAAGTCATCAGACTACTTAATGACAGTGTCTCCACATCTTGAAATTTCTTCCACCATCAACAACAAACAACAAATTTTGCAAAGAAAGGAGGAAGTTCGAAAACAAAGTGACTACTAAATCAAAATTCAATGTAAAAGTGTATATTCAAAAACAGAAGTTTAGTAAATACGTATATTACTTTTTTATTTATCATTTACAAAAAATGGACAACAATGATTAGTTTGCCACTAAAACATTTATAAGTACATATATAGGGTATAGAGATTACAGAGCATATATTTTTTGATATATTTAGTACTCGTAGTAAGTGCATAAGAGAAATAGCGTCTAAGACAGCACACACATGTGGTTCTTTCATGGAGTTACATCACATTTGATGGACAAACGATACATTTCTAAGTGTTGGGGAGTACTTATAAGATCATCTACTAAGGACAGGAAACATCCATTGTATTGGTGATTGGTTTAAAGGCTTCCAAATTGTACCTGAGCATCATCATCATCGTCGGTCTCTTTCTGCGGTTCCTGAGGTTTATTGAGTTTGGGCTCAACACTTTTCGCTTTACGTTCATCACTTGGTGACTCGGTTGCAGGTGTTTGCGGAGAAACCTCATTCTGTTTTGAAGCAAATTCATCTTGGGTCTTGGGCCTTTCTAGATTTTCTGCATTTTCTGTGTCCGCCTCTACTGTGTAAGAGTCATCTTGGGTCTTGGGCCTTTCTAGATTTTCTGTATCCGCCTCTACTGGCTGAGAGTCATCTTGGGTCTTGGGCCTTTCTAGATTTTCTGTATTTCCTGTGTCCTCCTCTACTGGCTCAGCGTCTTCAAGTGGGGTTGACTCAGTTTCATTCTCTTGCTCTGTCTCTGAAGTGTGATCGTTTTCTTCTTCAGTAGCTTCCTCATCTTTAACTTCTGACTCGTTTATATTTTCTCCGGTCTCCTCTGATTTGTCCTCATTATCATTTACGCTATGAGTCTCGTCATCGTTCTCCACATCGTCCTGCTCCTCCATTTTTTCTCTTTCTATATTATCATCAATCTTAGACGTCGAGTCTCTCTCATCATTTTCCCTCTCATTTTCTTTCTCTTCTTCCCCCTGAACTTCGTCTTCTTCCAAATTTTCATCATTCTCCTCCTCTTTGTCTCCCAAATCGCGTTTCGTATCAACGTCATCGTCTCCTGCACTTACACCTCCGTCCTTCTGATCTTCACCGTCCTCGCCTTCATCAACATTTCCACCCTCCCCCTCGCTTTTGTCAATTTCATTGCTATCTCCATTTGCATCATTATTCTTCTCGTCCCCATCCTCCGCGTCTTCTTTATTTTCATTTGTATCGTCGTTATTATGATCACTCAAAGCAATCGAATCGTTCTGGAAAAGTAAACAATTGTCGACTGATTTCTTGCTAATGTCCATTGTATTCGTTTTAAAGAAGGAAACAAAATAAAAATATTCACAGCTTGGTCGAATGCGATTAAAGTAACTTTCATATCAGGATACGAAGTTAGAAAACATGGTAAAAATAAAATCGAAAATGATACATCGAACTGAAAAGTAAAATGCCAAATTTGTTGAATTTTGAATAAAAAAAAACCACGCCGACAATGGCTTACTTTTTAGATTATGCAATGAATTTGAATGCCTTATACCCAGGAACACGCACTCACACGCAGAGGGGTTTGATATTGTAATTCTAATTTTCGATTGTATTTACAAGGTTTTCCAATTGAATTTTAAATGGAACATGCGAAGCAGTTTCATGGCAGTGCTTTACATGTTTCCGATTACCATGCATTTAAAGTTGAACAAAAAAGAAAACAGAACAGGAATGCATAAAGCCAAGCCAAGCGGTGCAGACTAGCGAATCTTACCTCCTCTTCTTGTAGTGGTGGGGTTGGTGGTGGTGCCGGTTCATAGATAACTCTGCCGTTTTCTTCGTCTCCATCAAGATTTTCTTCGGTTTTTTCTCCTGGTGTTTTGGGTGGACTTGGTGGTTCTGAATGTTCACCGACACCAGGTTCATCTTCTAAATGGCTATCCTCCGGTGGATTTTCCTCTTCTTTTCCATTCACAACGGGCTCTGGGGGCTGTGCCTCTGAAGCGTCTTCGGTGCTTTTATCACTTTTTTATAGTTTATGTTTAAGTGGCATTAAATAATTGATTAATTCAATTTCAAGTGCAAAAAGCAAGTAAATACTTTTTACAAATTTTGTTCAACTATGAGGTCTTCTAAATTGTCTATTGTAATACTGGGCCGGTCAAGTATGTTGTTCAAATATGACTATAAACTCTTATTTATAATTTAAATAGTACATTATCTATTTAAATTAACCAACAGTCTTTTGTTTCGAAAAAAAAATCCCACACACGACAGTAGCTGAGCTCGTTAATGAACTTCAGCAGAAGCAATTGAGGTCAGTTCCAAAGTTTTATATAAACTCGAAAATTTCCTAATAACTTTAGCAGTTTAGACAATTATGTTTTGGCTTGACCCTTTTATCCAGAATAAGTATCTGCAATTGGTGACGTTTCAACAGCAATTGTTAATGAACAAAATATTTTTGTCTTGCTGGTATAAATTCAAGCCCTTTCAAAAATGTTTAACTGAACTACCATGCCATGCAAGTAAACAAAAACCATGCTGACCTACATTTTCAAAATTGTATTCCATTTATGCTATCAACTATCGTAAACTTGTGAATAATGTAGTAGTTTGATACCTACCCTTCAAACAAATCGGGTTCTGACGTATTTTCAATACTGTTCGCTTCCGAGCGTGATGTCAGTAGATTCATTCCATTCCCTATAATATCCGACATCCTTCTACCATTTGGAATTTTAATTTCTGGCTTCTATTACCAAAAAAACTTAATTGTTGATTCTCAACAAAATTCAGTGCGATGTACCTTTCTTTCATCAGTATCGTCACTCGCCAAAGCGTCCCAATCTGTGGGGATATCCTGCGAAACGCGTGGTGCCTCCGGTACCAGAGTGAGAAAGGAGCGTTCGATCTCGTTGTGCTTCTGTTTATAGTAAGCAGGTGTCTTCATTTTCTACAATGTAAATTGAAACAATTTAAATAATAAACAGGACCTAAAGTCAAATGAGTTGTATGCACATAGTCCAGGGCGTCCTCCTCGCAACCAGCCTGAGTGAGCAGTGTGTAGCACCGCATATTGTTCTTGGCACTTGCCGCCCAGTGCAAGGGTGTCTTTCCAGTCATATCTGTTTCATGAGCGCCATTCGGCCAGATACCAAGTAAGTACTCCAATACCATCGTGTGGCCTAAGCCAGCCGCCTTGTGTATCACATTCAACCCATTCAGATCCTTGCTTGTAATCAATGATGGTGGAACAGGTGGTTCCATTGTAGCCTGCAGAGTTTCCAAACTATTGTCCACTACTGATTGATGGACATCCTTAATAGTGTTCTAAGGGTTTTGATTTTGACAAATGCTTAAAAGTTTGTTAAAGAATTTTGAATTTTGTTACCATAACATAAGGAACTGCAGCTAAAAACCGTTTCACCCGAGGATTCGTGCTTGCTTGTTGCCTCAATCGATTTCCCTGTCCCGCCCATAGTACCCTTGTCAATTTGCCGATATCCTTTTCGTGCATCCATATCCGAATGGTGGACAATCGAACTGAGAAATCTACGGAATAAAGTGAAGACAGAAAAATTATCTAAATGGGGATTACCCAGTGCAATCGCTGTGCTCAACTCCACCCTTTCCTTTCCCTCAACAGACGGAATGCAAATGCGATTTCGTGCAACATTCACGTTCCAAGCAATCACATGTATTCAATCAAAATCAATTTGAATTCGTTTTCATGTATAATTCAGAGTCTGTGAAGGACGTCCCGACATTGAGAGTATGTGTGCTTTCGAGGGGCGGTGTGACTGCAAATAATTGCATGACGTGGAGGAGTAGGGGGAAGGTAGGGGGACTGATAGATTCTGAATTCTCGCATTAAACTTCCGTTTTTGGAAAATTTTAAATCGATTTCCTGCAGTTCTTTTGCTACACTTGCAGTGAAGTCCTTTTTTTAGAACTTGAAGGTAAAATAATGCTCATGTAAGTGGAGAATAATTCGTGCACATTAGTGACTGATACTAGATTTGAGCATGATTGAATATATGAGTATTAACACAGTCACTTTACTCAACACTCATATGTACGGCAACTTTCATTGCCTTTAGCAATGTTATGTGTCTACTTTCGAAGTAACGGAATCTGAGAAAATAACAACTTAATGTTTGAAGATAGGTGCAGATATAGACATTTGCTTGGAAAAGTACGAACATCTGAAACATTTTCCCACATATGGTTAAAATGTTATTTCAAATATAAGCACCGTTTTAATCCCTAATGAACACTTTTACAGAAACATTGATGTAAACCAAGTTGTTAAAGAGTTGAAATGAACCATGAAAGTGTTTTCAAGAATCGAAGAATATCTTTATGTTAATGACATGCTTTATGACAACAATTAAAGACATGGCGAGCAATGTACATTCGTACTGAATTATATAAGAACGTTGGATTAATTAACAAACTTCTTCATATGATGATAGGGTAGAATCTGTACCTTTAGGAGTACAGAAGACTTTAAATATTAATGAACATAAACAGAGTTCAAGTAGTTCTAATGTCTTTCTATAGCTGTAATTAATTTAATAGATTTTTAAGAAACTTACCATCGGCGCTTTTCTTTTTAGTCTCACTCGAACCCTGCCCGTTCATTGGTAAAACTGCAAACAATAGAGAAATATATAAACTTCAGTTGGTTTCTAGCCAAAAATAATGCGGAGCTAAAAATTTGGGAATATCCTTACTCAGAAGCCTCCGTATAATCCGCCTGCCGAAATGAAACTACCACGTATGGGTGGCAAAAGGATAATTTCGTAGTTCTTCTCACTAACACTGTGCCAAGGGTGTATATACTCAAATAAAGAAATGACAAATCAACATCCTGAAGAAGGTAACAAGGACAATGTATTCTTTTTTTCCTAACGAACAGTAAGCAGTTCATCGATTATTGATATTATTGAAGGAGTAAATGAAATATTCAACAGCCTGACCTCATGTTCCATTTTCGTTCCCACGTGTTTCGAAGTAACACCGGCTTGATAATGATGTATGGTGAGGAGCATTGGAGGGAGTTAAAGCAATATTTTTGTTGCCACTTCATTGGTAAATTGTTATAAGAACCAGGACAGCATTAGGCATAGTTACAGCTACGATGTTAAGAATTAAACACGATTGAATGGATTTAAACAAGTGCAGCTGCTTATTTGGCTTCTCTTCTTTTTTCAGGATGATATTCAGGATACGGTAACGAAATTTAAAATACAGAATTCCATCGACACTCGGTTTAGAAAGCTGCATATCTAAACAAGACACAAAAATGGTTAGTCTGAAACTCGCAAAAGAATCTTGCTGTTCACACGTATGATGCATAATGACCACACATCTATGATGCGATCGCGAACATTGTTGACCGACAATGTTGAAGGGAATAAAAGGATTGACGACGCAGTTGATTGCCTTAGTTTGTAAGTAGTGTTAAAATTCCAAACAAACAGCATTATTATTCGCCCCTTTGATTAATACTAAACGATGACTGTATTCAAAGCGAGTGAATGCAATTCACCTGTTGGTTTTTCAAGGTTGTTTCACTTTCAGATACACATATGTATAGTCAAACTATTCCATAATGTCAACTTTATCCAAAGACATGCACACGCACTTTGCCGTTTTTATGATTAATCAATCAAGAACCCAAATTGTGTGCCTAGAAGGTGAGCGTAAGCTCACTCAATCAAATATTACGATAAATTACTTACAGAAATCGCTTTTGCGTGACAATCGCAATACCCGCGACTAATAAATAAATTCCCCGACACCCCTGACTGATTCACAGAAGAAGCGTTAGCTTAAGGTTAAGGGCTTATCCAGCACGGTCTGGTGTGATAAAGTGACGGTTTAACGATGAATTTCATAAAAATGTTCGCTAATTGAAAAAACGAAAACGAAATAGAGTTTTATGAATACTATTACGCTAAGAACTAAATCGTGTCTTATTTGTCTTGTAATAAGTTATGGCTTAAATCGAATTTAACATCTCCCACATGAGTAGTCAGAGAAGTATGCACGCAAGCAAATATTATTCATTGTCGTTCAAAAACTTCAACAAGCAAGTGGATGTTATTCTGGTGCAAATTATCATGGAAATAATGAATTTTTTTAATAAATTTGACTTGCCACCTGAAGAATGTTTCTGACCAGGTGCTAAACTGTGGCTTGACGTCTTTTCAATGTGGTAATTAAAAACGCGCTACCGTTGATAATTATCTCTTGCTTGCATGACTCACATCTACTACCACAATTCATGCAAGTCTTACTCGAGCATGTTTTTTGTCATCTCTTAAACTCGAAATATGTTCTTCAAAACAAGCAAAAGTTAATCTACGTCGAAAGGTAGACTTAATGATTAGATGAGCATAGGGCATAGGGTCAGAAAGGTAGTCTTAAGAACAAGTTGAGTTAAGTCAAGCTAGTTTTAAGAATGTCTTTCTGGTACAGGGCGACCAAATGGCAGTGATAGCATTTCCAATTGTTGTGTTTCAGCAGATATGAGATGAGATGTCATTGGTATCTATCTCATCGCCATGGTTCATTTCACAATTGCCAAACGTGCGAAAATTAGTTAAAAATATTATCGAAATTCTGGGTCAGTTGTAAATAAGTCAATGAAAATGTGAATTTTAACAGACATGAAGAAAACAGTATCGATGATGACCCAGAAATGTTGATTCGGTGCCGATCAGCCGAAGTGTACAACGCCAGAGGAACAACTTATTTTTCACTTGGATTTGGATTTACATGTATATAAAATTGGCAAGTATTGAAGACGGATGACCATAGGCAGGGTTTACAGACCACACATGTTGGGTCCATTGTGCCCACAACCATAGACAATGCCGTGTGTTCGCTAGTTCGACGCTAGCAAAATCATATTTTTGAAACGAGTTATCATGAATTGAAATTTTCATTGAGAAACTTTCAATTTAATTGTAAAGAAGCTAATGTATTTTCAATGTTATATAAATTATTCATCCATTGATCCATACACTTCTTGATTCAGTTTGTTAAATGTTAAATGCTAATCGAACCCATTCACCGATGCTTGGAATTAAGAAAGTACAGCCAATAGTGTTGTTAAAGATCAACCTAAAATGACAGTTGTAATAAGGCGCTTGAAGAGAAAACATCATCTTTTTTTATTTCAGAATGTACAATTGAATAAAACGACGGTTCTTTTCGCTACCTATTGAAAACTATTTCTGTCAATGAAGCAAAGCATTGTTGCTGAGTGTTGATGAAGGTGTTTTTGAGAAGACAGAAAGAAACTTCATTTTAACATTTCTAAAATAGTTTTGCACCATTTCCACTTTACCTATAAACAAAATATTGCACATGTAAAATACTTAACAAAATATCTCACTTTGCTTAGATAAGGTATAGCTTTAAATACAACCAAGAAAATCGAATCGCATAAATGGCACAGTATACATTCTATATGCTATATTAAAATATCACACAAATAAAACAACTTACCTCTAGGAGGAGACGAATGATAGTACAGTCCGTGAAATCGTTTCTTCCTTTTTGGTGGCATTTTAATATTGCACTATGCAAATGCACTCTTAAGTTCACAGTACGTAAATATTCGTCGCGTTAAAAGTCTCTCACATCCACGTTGAGTGCCTCACAAATGAGCTACAAAGTAGTCCATTAAGCAATTGTTTATTTTAATTTATTTTTCCAGCCATGCATGTCTGGGTATGAATTTGAAATGAAACAAAAACTCATCTAGATCACCAAATTCCACGGAAATCGCACTAAAGAAATAATTTGCTTTCGTCAAATTACCGTGGTGCACTACTAATAACAAGGGCCACTGTCATACACAAATGATCATCACGAAAGGCACTGCTCCACGACCAACTGTGCTACAGCGCACTAACGAAGCACTGAATCCTTTTTGTCTATCGGGCAATCTACTAGACAGTTCGACCGCACCACCAATACACTGAACCACACTCACTCAATATCCACTAGTAAATTGATAAATTTTTAATAATGATTGCATTGCATGTCCCCCCATGAGTCGGACAATTCATATTTTTCTCTCCACTCCGTTGTTGTGGTCATGTACTACATGGGATAAGGACATGCGATCTACACAGACAATATGACCGCTGGACAGGCAAATATGTGTGCGTGAATTGTCACGTTATTAAAGCCAACAATAGGTAAACCCAAATCAATATTTCGAGTTCAATCCTTATCTATATTTAAGTGCAAGAAAAACCAATAAATATAATGGCTGAAGGATGACCAGTGAAAAGAGGACTTCAACCCCTTTTTAGTGGTTTAAGTGCTATAAGTTAGTACGACTTGTAACTAACGGAGAGTGTTTTGAAATTAGAGCAACCACGTTGCGCTTCAACAATCAAGCTATGAAGGCGGTTGTGCTCTGTTCTTAAGTGTCTCTTTTTCTTTCTATGAAAGGCGGGTGGTTTGAATTTTGAATATGGGTCAAGCTGCAGGCGAATTCGTTCATTGATTACGGCGCTTTTGAATAGTTGATGAATCCTGAGAACTAGATCACGAAAACACGAGCCAATTTAATTGAAGGCATTAATTCTCATTGCAGAGGGACAATAAATCGAGGCGCTTTTATAGATGTTCCACTTGGCAGTCACGCTTCAATTTCACAGGTCTGAGTTGTGTTAAAATGACAAAAATAATTACAATTATTGCGGGGATAGTTCTTTATTCCTATTTTTGTGACCTTTTAATAATTATTTAATATTAAGATTTCGATTCGTGTGACCTTTTGCCTGAGCTTATGAATTATTTGAAGCGCTTACCGTGCAACGACACACGAAGTAACTTTCCGATTTGATTCACTTAAAAGAAACGGCTTTTCGAACGTGTGTATTTTGACTAATAACGACGATGAAAAAATACAGAAACCGGACGATTAGATGCTTAACATTATACAACCTGGAAAACATTACTATCTTTTACAACGATAACACTTATAAAATTTCAAAGCAGCAGACAGTAGAACGAGTATGCTTAAATGCGGTATATAACGTCGCAGAATCAACGATATTAAATAAACTCCCAAGTTAGCTCGTCAACGTAAAATAGAACAATGTTAGCAGAGAAGTGATAGAAATATACTCAAATTCATGAAAATAAAACTTGTTTAAATCAATTAGTAATTTATTCTCTCGTTTTTGCATGTTCCTTAACTTTCAATAGCTAACTTTTATTTACAATTAATGTAAGCAAATTGGGTTAGGTAAGGTTGGATTGTTGGTAAGCGGCAAACACAATTAGGACAGAGTAGGCCCATTGTGTTACTATGTTGTTTCGGCACTTTATGAGGAACCAGTTAAAAAGTGCTTCTTCTATTTTGGAGAATTCACCCTTTTGAGTGCCTTTAATAGACTTTTTTTTAGTACAGAATTCAAAGAAATTTTACTTAGCGACACTCCGCGTCTACTTCTTATTAGGGCGCTACAGTCCGTGTTGGACCTCCCTTTACATGCCTCTCCAACCGGTCTGATCTCTTGCCAGCTGTCTCCAGTTTGAGACAATAACGGACGTGTAATGAATATACAAAAATGTCAAAATCCAACAAAAGCAAACTTGCGCTCGCGTACATATATGTACGCATAAGTTTATTATACATATTCTGCAATTATTTACATGGCATTCATTAAATCGAACGTAAAATGTTTGCATCATTCGTAATATAAATAAATAGAAGCATCAATGAAAAGAATCGAATTGGAAATTCCTTAAATCAAGTATTCGTTAAACTGGACGTCCACTGTAATATGAGTGGACTACGCTTTGTTGAGGGTCAGGCCAGCTTCTGCAGCAAGACATCTATCATGCGTGCTAATATCCTTTCACGATTGGACGAAGCCTTTCACGAAAGGCCGTGTTTGAGGAGCTTTTTCTAGACGGACAATTATTACTCTAAGAGCATTGTCTCTAACTCGAAAGAGGTGTACCGTGGAAATTATTTTTATTTGTCGTACCATCAACGCTATGGCCGCCCACAACTAACTTAATAACAGTTAATGAAATCAGTCTTCTAGATTAGGTTAGGTTAGAGTGGCTGATTGCTTCTTAGTAGCAATCACATTTAGTCCATCGTAGGCTAATTGTGTTACAAAGCGGATATAAATGTCAATCAAACCAGTTGTTGCTTTAAATAAGACGGTGAAGATGACCGACATTAACGCAAATTAGTTCAAACAAGCTAAGTGATATGCGCTCAAGTGACTTTTACTTCGGTAGGAGAGGGCGGTGTAATTAAAAAGAAGATGCATAACACAATAGTTTCTTTCTTCTCCTCGCCTCTGCAACCTCTGCATAGATCATTGTGGGACAGATCTTATCTAAGTTCCTTATCTAAGGTGACTAGAGCATAATGTTTCTTTCGGCATTGCAGATACAACAACGTATCCTCATATACAAAAATATGAATGGCACTACGAGATCCAAAGTGTACCTGAATATAGCTTCCACCGCGATCAATAATGTTGCCACGAGTGAAGAAAGCGTGGACTTTTATTCCGACGCTAAGATGATGTTTTATACTGTCTAACCATTATCAGTGGAACCACAGAAGTGGATTGTGTGGATAGTGTGGAGAGTTCAACCCAGTTTATGAGTCAAGTTTAAATAATTGCAAACTATAACTATTATTTCTATTAATGGCCTACCTTCTGTTGCAGCAAAACTACAACTTTTTTAAACCAAACATTTTAATTTTCCGCTTTCATATCAGCAGATATTAGATTCTTGTAATAATCAGTAGCTTCCGCGCAGTGGCATGGTAGATTGCTGCATCAAGCCCTACGATGCCCCGGGGATGGCGTTTTGAAACCACATCTCTTTTTGTCTACAATTACGAAGTTATTAAGGCTTTCTTATAACCATCGCTTTGCATTTAGACAGTTTATTAGTTTCTTTACGGTTTTAATGGAATGTTTAGTCTGATTGCGTGGTCTCCTATCGGTCAGTGCCCCCTGATGACCGCCACGTCAGTACGGGTCTAACTTCAGATCTTCAGTCCGTGTAATATTATATACCGGCAATGTTTTCCTGGAGCAGATGCTTTTCACCAAGACAAACGGAATACCAAAAATTAACGGGTCAAGAAATCCATGTACTCCTTTCTATGCCTGTAACAGATCCTTTGGTATAAAGTAAGGCCTTGACTGGTTCATTGCATGTTCACTGCCGTAATATACCACACATACTGCAGCTAGACTCAGAGAATCTAATCTGTGTACCACAAAACCATATGGACACTATACACCTCCTTACTATGATTGAACAAAAAGAGGACTGGGATAATAGGCGCATTCATTTCATATCGGATGTGAGCACAGATGTTTAAGGATGAATTGTGGAGTCGGGGCACGAAACTTTTCAAAAGATCTATATATCTATACTGCATTTAGACTGCCGAATGACGCTAGTATTTTTTAAGCAGAAATCTTCGCCATTAAGGAAGATACCTATACTATCTAACCACCGTGACAGGCGACCGTGCCGTTGTGGGTTGTCGATCCTTTCGCATTTCAGCTACACAGGCCCAGGTTTGATTCCCGGTACAAAATACTTCTTCACGGCCCCACTTCTTTCGAGTCTCTGACAATGGTCAAAGAGTATGACTGTCTAGAAAATACTTCTCAAATTTGCCGTTCGGAGTTGGCATAAATAATAAAAATGTAGGTCCCTTCCACTCGTGGGAGGACAATAGCACGCACAACACCAGTGGTTTCTGAGAAGCTAGGCCCTGGCCCCCTACCCATATTATGCTATTATTATTATTAGCGACCACCCTATCCTCAAAAATATTTCAAGTATATGTGTAGCAGAAAGAATCAAGACAACTATTATTTGGGTTCCTCGGCACAGAAACATCCCAGGCAATGAAAGAGGTGACAAAATCTACAGTTCGTCATGTAACCTTAGGACTAGTCAAAGCTAGAATCAATTCAAAAGCAAAGGTGTAACAACAAACAAATTATACAATTGTATGACTATAAATAAACCCAATAAATGATCTCAAAGAGTAAGTTAGTAAAATTGATACAGCTGGTAAAGTGCAAGAAATACTCGATCCCCGATGCTGTCACACCATAAACATTGTTTGGGAGACGCAATTCTGAATACTAAACCACAAGATCAAGTGCTTTCAATCTTTTACTAGCGCAATCCTCTTCATCTGAAAGTGTCTTTTAGCCGATGCATCATTCGACGTGGCATAGCAAAATCTCAACCTCTCCCACACCTCTTCCGAAAAGGATCAACATGGACACATTTGATTTGAACAACCTGATAGACATTGTAGGACATACAAAATAACCAGCAAACGCTAACTAATTCCAAATGTTAAATCAAACAATGTATATCAGTTTTATCCCTATTGTCGATCTAAAACCGATAGTTATCGTAAAAAAATATTTCTGTTCAAATAAAATTGTTAAATTGCTTGATATTCAGGTCAAATGATAAACACACTGAAATTAAAAAATTTCCATCTCGATGACGGACACTTAAAAATCAAAGCAACTGCATTTTGAATGCTCAAATATGAATACGAAACCTCAAATATTGAGATTCATGTTTCGAAAGATGAAGTTGAATATTTCTGACTGTAAGGCGTAATTATATAAAATGCGGAAAGTGGGCTAGAGGCATTATTCACTGTTTGGTTTCTTTTGGCTTGTCCGTTGGGTAACAACTTTCACTAAAACAAATCCTACAAAACATGTCTCAAGTGACTCATAATTGAGTATGAGTACCCATTGTCCCCACAAAACAATTTTCTCTTATTTGGTAAACAAATATCATGCACGTCAAGTTAATTCACTGTCCAGAGTTTCCCAATTATACTAAATTATAATGTAAATGGTTTATTGTCTTCGTATAGTAAACAGTATTTCAGTAGCCACAGAAATTTCCTATCACTGAATGTAGAATGTGTACTGTACTTAAATCACGCTTGTATAGTTGCTATATATGCTTATACAATGTAGGGCTACATTGTGGATATTATCTTAAACCAAACAGAAATTCACAACAATAAAAAAAACACACACACAGACTTCAACAGCCGGTTGAAATTCTAGCTAAAATTTTCTAAACAAATTCGCATGACTGGCGATTGTTACGAGTATGCAAATTAGGATCAATAGCCTACCACGGCAAAGTTTATTGCACTCTTGCACTTAAACTACACCACCATTGCAACACAATCACGGCGAGGTTTCATTCACTAAAGGTGGACTTATACATCATTGCTTAACACTGTACTTGACAATCAGTTTAGTTGTCCTTTTTACACACTCAAAAATACCCTTCACTGAGAGCACACCACACACTAGAAGACACAATTTATGAACTTTTATTTGTCGGTTTTCTTGAAAGGACACGTCTAGTAAGTTTAAGAAACTATTGATGACTGTGGATTATCCACGTCTAGAACGAGTTTATCTATTGTATGAACTTCCACTACTGCAAACCATCCGTCTTTCCTGCTACCACTTCGAGTACTTGTATGTGTGCACCACCGCGGTATGAATGAAGTGGGGTGGTTACTACTGTACGCAAAATGAGAAGCAGAAAAAAAAGAATTCTGTAGTTTAAAATTAGGTCAAAGGAAACGGAAGTAAAAGTGTTGTATGGGTGAACTTATTTTTAAATATCTTCAGCAATTTGAATTTACAAGAAGAAAAATGCGGCAGTTTGACTAACTCCTTTAATGCCGTGACAGGATTGTGGACTAGAAATGTTACAAAGAAACTATGCATGTGGGTGGTGGTAAATTGTTCCCAATTTTAACTTTCTGACTGACGCATCTAATTGGGATATAATTTACTGGGACTGGCATATAATTTGGGTGCTATCTATTACAGGAAAATTGTTACTTCTTTACCAAAAAGATAGCTAATAAGTTTTCCAATGTCCAACTTACCTATTGAATAATTGAGGATTTAAGAAATACAACGGGGAATGGAAACTCGTTCGTATTCCAAGTATATGCTGATACTTGCATTATTACATTTATTTTAAACGCAAAGAGTTTAATTTTGTCCAAGACAAATGAATATATATGTTTTTAAATGTTAACAGTGTTCCTACTTTCGAAATGGTTTCTATTTTCTTGCATGCGACCGTACTTCCCTCTATCGTGGAATATCAAATCAAAACTCTTCTGACCATTCACAATAGAGATATGTTGTCGAGATTACAAATGAAAAAATTCCGCTGTCAGATTTGACATATCAATTGTTTATATTTTTCCTAACGTGCGGGCTTGTACAATGGCAGCAAGAAGCAATTCTGCGGATAATTTAATAGCCGAAACCATTACTAAGCATGAGAAATGCCTTACAGACGAAGAAAAACAGCAACTTTTAACACAAAACAACCGCCTCGTACCAGAATTCAAAGCCAACCAGTTGGAGCTGAATGCTCAAAAGAACTGGGATCTATTCTACAAGCGCAATGAAACACGGTTCTTCAAGGATCGCCGGTGGACAACGAGGGAATTCGAGGAACTTCTCTCTGATCCGGAAAATTGCCAGAAAACTCTTTTGGAAGTCGGCTGTGGAGTTGGCAATCTCATTTATCCTCTCATCGAGGAGAACCGCAATGGGTACTTTTACTATGCGTGTGATTTTTCCCCAAGAGCAATTGAGTTTGTGAAATCAAATCCACTGTATGACCCGTCAAAAGTTAAAGCATTTCAGTGTGATATAACAACCGATACAATCTTCGAAAATGTTCCCGAAGGTACCCTAGACATTGTGACGATGATATTTGTACTATCCGCTATCCATCCAGATAAATTCTTGAAAGTAGTTCAAAATTTGTGGCGGGTCTTGAAACCTGGCGGTGTAGTACTGTTTCGGGACTACGGTTTGTACGACATGGCACAGCTGCGATTCAAACCTGGTCACAAAATAAGTGAAAACTTATATATGCGACAAGATGGAACTAGAAGTTACTACTTTGCTGAATGCGAACTATCGAATCTGTTTCGAAATCACGGCTTCGAAGTTGTGGACAATTCATATGTGCACAGGCGAACTATTAATCCAAAGGAAAGCATTGACGTACCGCGTATATTTATTCAAGGTAAATTTAAGAAAATAATGGCGACATAAACTGAAAATAAATATGAAAACTATTATGTTGATTGATGGTTGATTTTATTTTGCACATTTCTGTCCCCGGCTCTCTGTGGCGTCGTTTTACAATGCTTCCAGTGTGTCTTGTAAAATAGTAGCAACACAAGGACACAGTCACGTTGACATCATATAGATTGCAAATAACCTATCCCAATGTTTCCGCATATCCAAATATTCTTAAACTAATTGCATAATCTTAGGTGGACAACCATACCATTTTTGTTGGCTAAGTATACTTTTGGGGCATACACTAGCTGTCAACTTTTGAATGCTTGGAGATGTTAATTGGTCTTAAGTTCATTGTAAGCTTTAGAGCGACAATGTGAAGTTGTTTTAAATCAAATTATTTATCCTGTAAGTCAACATTTTTGTAAGACGCTGATAGTTCGCATCCCATAAAATTAGCGTTTTATCAATGAAATCCAAGCTCACAAAGAGATTCCATTGTGAACCACTCAGCATTGTACGATGGCTGAAACTGAAACTGACGTTGTTCCTGCCAGTGTGTTGAAGTGTTGTGCTGTCAAAAATATAAAAACCATAACATTTCGTTTGTTTGCTACGTGGACAGGATAGGTGAAAATCATTCTAATAAATACAATTATTCATCATGAATGTGAGTTCTGAGATAGACATACACATCGCGTAACCATATATAAATTTTGTACACAAAATACTGATTCCAGGAAGCTGATATTCCAATCGATATCCATACCCTCAAACTACAAGACTGGCTCATAAGCAGAAGAATCGTTCCAAAGAACATTCAGCCGTACATCAAAGACATTCGAAGCAAAATCAGCAATGCCATCCAAGATATGCCATCAAATGATCAACTAGTTGCATTATTATCTGGTGCACGTAAGTCGTCCCACATAAATTTGACTGACCACTATCCAATGAAAATACATCTTTCAGATATCAACTACTACCACTGTAAGGAAATCGTCGAGATTCTCAAACAGACAGAAAAGGATACCAAAAGTCTGTTCGGCAGCTATGGCAGTCAACGTATGAAAGACTGGCAGGAAATAATACGTTTATATGAGAAAGAAAACATATATTTGGGTGAAACAGCACAAATTTTTGTGCGAAATATCAACTATGAGATTCCGGGTGTAAAAAAGCAAATGGTTAAACTTGAACAGCAAAGTGAAGAATCGCTTAAAAGGGTACAAGATCTGGCAAGACCAGAAAATCTACTTCTAAATGAACATGCCGCACTCCTCCAGCAGTTGGGACTAAAAGGAATCAACTTGAGAGAAGAGTTTACTGAGGCTGTACAAAAACTTCCAGAAATTTACAACCAATCTATAAGAAATATTGGCGCATTAAAGGAAGCCGTCGAATTATATGCGGAATTCTCTGAAAACCCATCCTGCCTTCCAATTGTGAGTCATCTTATGCAATTTGGGAATACAACAGTCTATGAATTGGTACATAAAGAAGCTCCACTAGCCATCGAGGAAAATCCCATAACTCTTAATTTACAAGAAACTGAATTAGAAGTCACTTCTGCAGGGGATAATGAAATCGATTTTGGGGTCGACGATAATGGGGATTCGTCTACAATATCTGGGGAGATGATTGATTTTGGGGACCTTGCTTTAGATGCACCAGCAGACTCAGCCGGTGATATTGATTGGGGAATTGAAAGTACTCCAACTGATGTAAAAGAAATTGACTTTGATGTTCCCATCGAAGAGTATGGAATAGTAGTCGAGGGTAAGTACACACTGGTACAGTTTTAATATGCGTGATCCTACATATATACTCCTTTTAAGGTGTTGGCATGGATGGTGGAACAGCAAAAGGGGAACAAGCATATACTATTCTTGATTCACCGAATTATCGTGACAAATGCATTGACGAACTGTACGAACTACAGTCGTTTTTAAAAATGCGTTTTTACGAGCTTAACCACTCTGACGGAGAGGGTAACATTTTGTTATCCTTCATGGATAGCGTTTCCACTTATGATTCTGCGAGCGTTAAGAAAATGCTTACGAACGTCAACGGCATCTTGGATGAATTAGAAAGTGAAAACACCCGACATTTCTTCCAATTGAAACATTCAAGTAAATATGCCGAAATTTTGGCAACAAAACTGAGACAAATGATGAAAGGTGTGGAGAAAATCCGGGCAACTAAAGAAATGGAAAAGGTTCGTGCGGCTGAACTCAAGAAGCAAAGCATTGATCTAAAGCCAGTATTAGATGAGCTGATAAAGCAAACTAAGGTACTGCAAACTAAAATCGAACAGGATATATCGAAACGTTACAAGAACCGGGAAGTCAATTTAATGGGTGGCATTTCGGCATTTTAAGGTTATTGAAATGTTTTTTGTTTTTTTTTTTAATGTTAATAAAAAACTAAGCTCAAAGTTGTGGTTATTTTAATGGGGCTGGAGTTTCTTCAATTCCGTGTCTGAGAGAATCGCAGTCTTAGACGTTTTTGATGGAAGCAGGTGGAGGACTTTATTTGGTGTGCCCAACTGGAAGACGACAGCCAGAGGACGTGCTAGCCTGAGCGGCTTTGCGTCTGCGGAGATTATTTTTGTCACCCTACATTTTTCCCTCTGCGTGAAAAGTCCTAGCCATTGTAAATTTCCATCGGAATGATTTTCCGTGTGATTAATTCGAATAGTTTAATGGCTGTATTTACTAACATTTGAAGATGGATATTCCAACATTTGTACTTGACTTTGCCAAACAAAATAATGGGGAAAAAGTTCGAGGTAAATTCAGATAAATTTACCATTGGAGATTCCTTCACAATAAGGAGGACTTATTCCATTTCCTTTCAAACATTATTCACAATAGCGGGTTTCTCAATAAGAGAAAAAGGCCCGACGGAAATTGTATTCATAATGGGCATGTATTTGGTGTGAGCTGCGTTACTCGCATTGGAAATCTTGCTTTTTCAAACATCGGAAATTTAAAAAAAAACAATAAGAGTGAAAATACGAATTTACTTACAAAAAATAAAATTATTAATTATTTTATTTATATACAAAATACAACAATAGGTCGAAATATAATCGTTTAGGTGTTCGTTCGATTTTCTTTCGATTTGCTTAATATAGGGTTTGCATATCGAATTTGTTTTCGCTTTTATGCAATAAGATACAGTATATATAAGTTGCATTGCAATCAGATAGTTTTATTAAACTCGGCAGCATTCAAGTATGGTTTTATTTGTGTAATATCGAAAGTAATATCCCATTGAAAATCGAACAAAAAACTCTTTCATACATATAACAACTTCAAGAGATATTTCTGTCTTAATATCGTGAAGGAAGTGTGGTTTGGATTTGTCTTTAACACAAGTATTCATGTATTGCTTTCGTTTAACAAATGAAAAGTGATGACTGAATATCTATAACTATCGGGAAAAATAAGGGCAATTAGTTATTGTACAACATAGGGGGTAAATATAACACATCATTTACATATTTCACTTAGACTACGGAATAAGAATAAATTAAAACGAAAAACGATGCTACGAGCTTTTAAAAAAAGAACGAAATAAAACATTTATCCTATGGTAATCCTCGGCATTGAAACAGCATGTAACATGTTATTGTTTGTGTTAATAGTGGCACCAATTCTAGTCTAAGTGAAAAATTGATCGGCCAGAGTTCCAATGAATGAGCTCAGGGTCATAGAGGAGCCTTCTTTGAACTTCAGTCCAATTGTTTTGCCATATGTTGTAATGAATATGGCACGTATTGCATTAAGGCGTTGTTTTCGACTAAAAAATGTGAATGTCTTTTATTATATGCTTTTCATTCATTTTGACTTTTTGAACTTACGTTGATGCGACTTTTGTATCTTTGGCAGTAGTAGAACTACTTGAGTTGTTTGACGCATCTGGTCGGCACACGAAGCTACTATTTGTATTAGAATCGAGACTGCCTGTATCAGTGACAACTTGCCAGCTTCCAATTGATGACGTAGACTCTTGTCGTTGTCGTGCAGCATTTCCTTCAGGAACAGATATTGGACTAGTTTTTGACCTTTGAAATATGTGTTTTGTTAGAAGGAAATGATTGTTTTTGAACCTTCATAATACCTTTTCGGATTCGGAGAACGACTAGTTATGTTATTGCTTGCAGGATAAAAGTTATCAGTTATAGGCATATCACAGTTCGATAAATTTGAATTACTATCATTGCTATCTTCAAAGATTAAGTCTCTGCAATAAGAAATAGAAATGTAAAATGATATTCAATGTATGTGAAATAATAATAATGTTATTCTTAGAAACAATCAGTTCCCACCGCAACCGAACAATTATTGTTGTGCGCAAACGAATTTAGCACATACAAGTAAATCGTTTGGCGTTTTTCTAAGAGAAGCGAAAAGTATAAGTATAAAAGTGTAATATATCTTACTCCTTGGGCGGATCATCATCATCTGATCGTAAGACGACAACACCACTGCTCCCACTACTGCTTGTAGTCTTCGTACGCCGCCTGAAATACATATGTCCACATTAAAGTCATTCTTAAATGTTATCTGATTCCACCCACCTATGTTCTACAGCGCTAAAGTCTTCGTCAGTTATATATTTAAGCACGTGGAAGCAGAAGAACATAATATCCTCACTTCGCCTTAATCGATCTGGCAACTGATGACCGAACAGATACCAATCGTACGCCACTGTTAAGTAGGTCATCTGTAACGGACTCAGTGACTGATGTATAAGGCCATCCGCCCATAAAGACAGTCTCACAAGGGATATAAACAAAGGTGTACGATCCCAACCACTGATGCAGTGAATTAACACACCCGAATTTTCCTCCTGAATGCTCTTTATAGTAGCTTTCAGGTAATTTTGTGTGATTTGAACCAAATCCCATTCCTTGTAGTCTTGCCAATTGATTTCGATGTCATTGGCTGGAACATTCATTGGAATGGTTAAGCTCGCATCAATGAAACTTTGTTTCCAATTAAAGAAAAGATTCCTTGCCATGTAATTATTGTCACGGAATTTTTTAAAAAATTCACAGCCGGGATATGGCAGCGAGAGTATGTTAAATTCTTCGTAGTGATGTTCCGGATCAGCCTTTTCTGATGATGACACACTGCAAACAGATGAACATTAGGTATGATAAGCTAGTTAATTTAAATATGAAACTTACGTCATAAAGTACTTAACCTTACGCTGCTCAACCATGAGGTCGATAATGGTGGACACGTTCAATGCCTTAAGCAGTTGTATGTCGCTCTTAATCACTTCTTCGTAGGAGAACGGTGAAGGCTCTGTAGCATTGTTTAGAAGAGATTCTTCTGTTGGATCATTGTTATCTTCCTCAGATATTGCCATGGCACTACTGCTACTGCTACTACTACTGCTACTACTACTACTGCAAGTTTCGATGCTACTACTCGTGCTTGGTGCGTTGCTACTACTTGATGCGCCACTTGTGCTTGGTCCACCATTTAAACAATCATACGCATAGTCGACAACCTTACGACCATAGGCTTCCGGCATAACTGATATAGTTGCCGACCGGCATATATATTTTCCCTTATACATAATAACTGGCACAGTGAACCGTTGGCGACACCTCGCATATTTCGCCATAGCGATCAGCTCACGAATCTTGCCAGCATCAAAAAGATCTTCGTATATGGTATTTTGTGGTAGATTATTGGTTGTGTTGGCGAATGTTACAAATGCTTGGATACCATTAGCTAGGCCATTAATACCGGGATTTGCAAAACGACTCAAGGCGGCCGCACTTGTGCTGGGCATGTTTGAATGGTTTTTTTCGGATTCGGGTATGAAAATGCGACTGGGATAGCGGGGACAGAGTGCGCCATTGGAATTATCTAGCTCCAAAAGACTGTAATCCGATTTGAAAAGATCCTCGCATTTTTTGGTTATGTTCTGCTCCTGGAAAATAAAAATTAAACATTATAATCTACGAGCGCTGAGGATTTTGCACTGCTTTATAATTTTTTCATATCAAAAAACAAATGTTTTCAGGTGATTTTACTCAATTTACTACGAAAAGCGCACCCAACCAGCGTGCTAACATACACACGACGTCTATATCTTAATCCATAATCTAATATCTTATCTACACTACTGACTAGTAACCTGAGCTCTAAGTACTACCCTATCACATTCATATCAACAGCTCAGACTTTACTTTCTACGAAAGATACAAAGTGTTGTGCACAGCTGAAGAATGCTGGCGAAGGGCTCAAATGTTGGCTTCCATTTTAGTATGGAACCCAACAAAAGTTCATCGTAGTCACTTCAAGACTTCGATACCATAAATGAAAGGCTTTATTGTGTGTTTTCATTTTAATTCCAATAGATTATAAACTACACAACTGAAATTACTTTCTTTTCTTTTATAGACATTTTTTCAAGCAAGAAAACATAGTTGTCGCCAACGTAAAATTGTAATACACTGTGTATACATTCCGAGGAAATACGTTGAAAGTACAGAGCTAACAATGAAACTATAAATCCAAAAATTAAAACTGGCCAATCATC
Organism: Eristalis tenax; assembly: GCA_905231855.2. Lineage (NCBI taxonomy): Eukaryota > Metazoa > Arthropoda > Insecta > Diptera > Syrphidae > Eristalis > Eristalis tenax. The sequence goes on from HG993127.1 coordinate 1,711,735, forward strand.
ATCGAATCAGAATATGCGAACACAATACCATGAGATTGTGACGTGTGAACTATTTTTGTTTGCTGATAAGCGTGATACATTTAGCCATTCAATCACAGCACGTGAGTGCATATTTTAGGTCAACAACGACTTTCAAGAGGAAAGAAGTATACGCGACTGAAATAAAAAATGACGTACACTCGCAGACATAGTAGACGACCTTCTTACATCATCAAATTCACAATCACTACCTCACCACAAAAGCAAACACATGGACTATATCTTGTGAATTTTTGAATTTCCGTCTTTTACTGACTTTTAAGATCCGCAATCAAAATCGTATTCTTCTTCTGGACTCCCAGCAGCCTGGTGTTAAATCGTGTACGCAACTGAAAGCATTTCCACTTTAAGTCTGCAGCAGAAGTGAAGCGCACAAAAAGTACAATGAGACTGAGAGTGTACCAATAAGGTCAATGAAACAATGCTGACTTTGAACGTTGCGCCAGCATTTATTACATCAGAAACACAAGTATGCAGTATACTGTACTATGCGGAGATTAAATGCAGTATGTGCATTGGTGTATAGCTTGCAGTTTCTAAAAATAGACTCAAATTAGGGTGTGTGGCGGCGACGCAGTCGAGTGTAGGTGAGAAAGTAGCTTTTTAAAGGAAATGAGCTTATAGCTTTGCACTGAACTAGTCATCGAAAAGAGCAAGTGCATTGGGTCAATTTACATGTGCTTGCGATAGGACAAACAAACAAATGTACCTATACATATATAAACGGTGACGAGAAAGGTGCTGATTAGCAACACAGTCACCAAAATACTTAAAGCCACGCTGTTGCACAATGTTTTAAATGTTTAATTTGGGTTCTATACTGAATTGAAGTATAACTTGTTTTTAATTCGTGTGTACCCGGTTTAACAGGAAGAATTAGAATGTAAACATGTGTGTATTAACAACTGTTTGTATACATTAGGAATTTGTATCTTAGCATGGTTTGCCTTCCAGCGCAAATACCTACGTGATTGACAGGTGAAATTCGCAATGAGTACAAGTGAATTTCAATGGCACACAGTTTACACAAAGTAAGTGCCTTGACATGCACCATGCGGTTGCCTGAATTTACTTCACTTGTTATCAGCCCAGCGTTGTTTCATACTAAAGCTATCGTAAATTTATTCTTAGACTGATATCTATTATCGTAAGAGGGTCAACAATATTTTGAACTGTTTTCAACACTCTATAATTGTTTAGTTGACCACCAAGTTCTTTTTGCTTACCGTTCGTGTTATTTCAAAGAGATATAGTTCTTTGCACATATTTCTTGACCGCAATACATACATTCTTTAGAAAAGTCATAGCATCAGCAATTTATGTACTGGCAATGTCTTTTCACTTGTCACTTTCAAAAGCGGCGGAACTGTTCCTAACAGCATCTCGAGTTGCAAAAATGCAAAGAATATAAGATTCAGCCTCAATTATCTATTAACTCGTTTCTTCAGACAATGATCAGTTTTTTGATAGCACAGTCATTGACGTCGCTCTGACGTCAACATGAACACAATTATCATTATGTTATAATCCATGCGTGTACGTATGTACATAGAACAGGCGGTCGATGAAGTTTTAACGCGTGTTATGAATAGGTTTTGAATGATTTGTAAACAAAAAGGCCTTGGACTATCAAGGAGCCATCACACTAATAATTGCCACAATTTTTAGTTTCTGAACACTTACAGGTGTACAGGATGATGGAACTGCTGATGCCTGTCGAAGTCTGTCCACATAAGGATATAAATTAATTAAAGCATTCAGAAACACAATACACAATACACATGCATAGCTTATTATATTTCTACAGATGCATAAGCAAGTTCGTATGTACCCTATACTAAATAATCTTAATAGACGAGGTATGAATGTATTCTTATTTTGCTTCTATCAAAGTTCTTTCCAGAAATAAATTAAATAATTGTTTTTCACAAGAATTGCATGGATTTTCTTTGGCTTATCAAAACTCATCGCAACAGGTGGCGGCTGTAGTGTAGTTTGTATGTGCGTCGACAACAATGCCCGGTCATAATTCTCGACACCATCTCTCGCGAGTCGCTTACTAACTCATAGGGGTTACCTGACAAAGAAAAATGGAATGAACAACATAAGCGGTAATTGTAGAAGCTGGGGCCAGATTAACATCGGACTGTAGCGTTGCCCATATTGAACTTATTTCAAATAATGAGATGTTTGTTTGTTATTCCATACAGTCTCGTGAGATTACAAGCGAATAACTTTGATCAAAAAATTGATCCGTACTTTGATCATTGATAAGATGTTATTCTTATCTGTTTATTTGGTAAGACATTATACATTGAAAACACCGGGCAGAAAATCGAATATTTGCAATTAATTTATTATTTACTCAGAAAAATGTGCGACACGAGGAAATAAGTAACCTTACAACATTAGCTTTAACTTTCCATCTTAATGCATTGCCAACAAAAGTCAATTAAGACAAGGGGTTGAGGATCATTGCAAGAAACATTCCAAGCTAAAGAACATGAAATTCGTCGCAGCAAAACAAAACTAAATACTAAACAAAAAACGCTCATTCCGGACGTAACGACTTGCTCGTGTATGGTCATAAAGCAGAGTTGGGGAAAAATTATATTTTGTGGACAGATAAATCCGCAACTCACTTAAAATGTTGTGGCAAAAAAATGGTTATTGCTTAGGTCAAGATCATCCGTACATACATAAAAGGCACGACATATGTGCTCGCGTATTTGACAATCATTATGCGATGAATACGAGGAATACTACGATATTCCTGCAGATCTATTGCGTATCAAGAACGAATGAATACAATCACCTGTGACTTAGGGGCATACATACAAATTCAAAACGTAAACAACAGTCGTATTGTTTGTTTATATGTAGATAAATGGAAATAAGTATTTTATGCTTAGCTCGTGTTTCGTACAGGCCAGTGTCAAAGATTAAACAATCAGATAAGTGCACATAATGTAAATGCCTAATCTCGAATACTCATTCAATTACATTCCCCTTTAACGAACAGGTAAGCTTTGAAAGGCTATAAACATAAATTTGATCCGTACCTTCAGAGCATAAATCATAAAAGGGATGTGATTTATGACTGAATAGCCAAGGCTGACTGAAATCGCAAGGACTTTTCCATGCTTCCATAAGACAGAGAAGGTACAATGAACTTAGTTTTTCTATGCATGGAAGAGTATTTTATGTACATACATAGTTAAGTGTCAGAACTTTAGAATTCCAACGCATGTGTCCTTTCGGCAAACCCTCATATGGCATTCCGCATTGCATAACTCCGGCAGATTAACTGAAGTGCACGTGGTCACTTTATACAACATAGGAAAAACCACTGCTTTAACAACAAGAACAGAACATACTAAAGTATTGTAAATACATTTCTGCTATTCACTACCAAAGTGCTTTACCGTTAAGGATTCGCACGATTTCTTCAATATTATATTTCTAACTGGAAACTTCCCAACAGCAGACACTGTTTTATAACTGCATTCAACTTGCACTTCAAACTTACCGTAGAACCTTCCTCACATAATCCCGCCTCGAATGCCCTTTTTTCGAAAATTTCTAATAGGTCGTGTAAATTTTGTTGTGTTATTTCTATGTTGCACATTTTTACGATACGACATTTATTTTCGTCGTTTGCGAAATTTTAGTTTGGTTCTCTTTACAATACAGAATAGCAAGGAAAACAAAAACAATTTATTTATTGCTTCAACTCTGTATTCACTACGCACGCCACCGATTCTTGGCTTCTTTTTCGCTTTATCTTTCCTGATTAATACATTAAAATTCCACTTCTCCGTCTTATTAGATGCGTTATCTTATATACTTGAATATTATTTTTTATTCCTTGTTCAATATCAAATTACAATTTATCACACACACAAAATATTGTAGGAAATTATGGCGAATTGCTTAAAAACCAACTCAGAATAGATTTCGCCCAAACGAAACTCAAAATTCACACGGATAAAAAATTTTCTCCGCGTTTACTTTTTGACAGCGCACACGAGACGAGACGGAATTCATAATCGTGAGGTAGTGGCAAAAACGCCTTAAGTTTTTTTTTTCCTTCATTTTCATTCTTCATTCGTCCTCTGCTCTGTTTGGTGTATTCGTACTTCTGCTAGAAAAGGATAACATGAGAAAACATGTCATGTTTATTTGCAATTATGTACAAGCAGAGCCACTATATCTGAGAAAACGTCAAAGTGGTTCAGTTACACCAACGTGCAGAAGAGAAATGTTTTTCGAGGATTGTTACGTCGACGTTCAACTTTAACGTGAGTCCCAGAATTATAACGCGTACTATTTCATACTCAATTGATACTTTTATTTGGAATAGTTTCCCCATACAGTGTAACTATTTCAGACAAAACAAAAAATAACAGCAACCAGAGAGTAGTAATTTATTGTTGAATACTTAAACTGATAAAGATTTGTTTAAAATATCAAAAAAGAATTTGTTCACACTAGTATCACTTATTTTTTAGCTCTTCCATACTCATTGGCACCCATACGTGCCAATTGATCTGCTTTTTCATTTCCAATAATTCCTTTGTGGCCCTTTACGTAGTTCTGAAAAGTAGAGTACATTCAAATTTATTAAACGCATATTTTTTGTGAGTTTTTGGATTGGTGGTACCCATTTGATGTTGACACTTCCATCCAATAATTTATCTAAGATTGTAAAATCATCTGCGTTTTTTACTGGAGCACCATTTGCCAGTTTCCAGCCTTTCTGCTTCCATCCTTTTATCCAAGATGTTGCAGCATTGATCACAAACTGTGAGTCCGTACTGAGGCATAGTTTTTTAATTCCGAAATCATTTGCCAATTGAATTGCATGTACCGCAGCTTGAATTTCGCCAGCATTATTTGTAACTCTTCCCTTAACTGGCTTCGCGGCGTTCCTGTAAAGAGCTTGAATGAATTGATTGGAAAGCGATGTCAGCTAATTTCACCAACAGCGGATGATTGTCAGAGAAGTATACTCCATATCCGGCAATAGCATTACGTTTGCCATTATTTATACATGATCCATCAGTGTATACAATTACATAACCCTCACTGTCGATTGGAAATTCAAAACTCCCAATTTTCTTTAAGCCAATAGGTTCCCAAGCCTTTGATTCGTGTGTATATTTCACTGATTTCTCCAGTTTTGTGGAAATGGTTGCGGTAGAAGGTCTTTTTCGGGTGTTAGTACTGTCGTCTATTCCCTCTACTTCAGCTGCAGCCGCCAGCTTTTAATTTAGGCATAGTTAAATACAGGTACAACAGATTCATTAGTTTCATACAAACCAGGATATGGTTGTCGGCTTCATTGCAGTCAAACTCCTCTGGCCACTTTTCTTCAGTGAAGACCTTTGGTTTTTCTTTCTCATTGTAGGGCTTAGATGAGGCAGGTTCTGTGAATGTTTTTGAGAGTGTGGGTTTATTACTAAGGGGAACTGCGGAGTTTTTGGGATCGAAAGCTTTAGCTTTAGATTTGACATCAACTCCATTTGTTTTTAGGAATGATTCAGCTTCATTAATGGTTTTAAATTTCTTAAACTTTGGATTGGAGAATCCTTTCACTTTCCCTTCGCAAACTGCCCTGTTTGAAAAACGATTCAAAATGACTGGTTCTATAAAGTTTCTAATCATATCTTACCATGAGTCAAAAATGCCCACTTCCCAGCCAGATGCGACGGCATAGTAAGCCATTGCGGGCTGTTGAATTCGATGGAACGTACAAGACTTTATAAACACGTTATTGAAATTCGCTATTATCCGCCTCATGGACTTTAAAAAAAAGCAGATTTAGCAAGCAGCCGCAGGGAAATGAATAAGAAATGATAAACAAACTTTGTTGACATAAACCGATGATGGATGCAAATCAGCTGAGTGACAGGTGTCAGTTTGCAGAAATGAAATTTCAAAAATCCTACCCAAGGAATAGATGGGCGAGAGAAATAACCTACAAAAAATGATTGTTATCAAATATCCATAAAATAAAATAGTATTGAATGATATCCTGTCCCAAAGGCCATTTAAAGTAAATATCTATTTATTTGTTTTTCTAATATTCCAATATATTTGCAGTGGGAAACTTGAACACAATTGCATTGGAAACCAGCCAGGATTTTGACACTACCGCAGCTGTCACAGTGAACACATACTGAAAAAGCTAAGGATAGTGCCATAGTGGGAATGTGTTCTTGAGTGGTTGAAGAAATTTATTTTAATTGATTCTTGTTTCCAAAGAGTCTAAATAGTGTTATAATGAGTTTTTCTACATCGAAAAATGAACAAACATCAACCCCCTCTCCGTCGCTGAATTATAACCCCGGATCTACGCCTTCAACGTATCCGTCGGGCACTTTGTCTACAGCATACAAACCTCAATCAAAATCATATAAACCAGCAGTCATTGCAACAAAATTTGATCCTACAGTTCCACCGCCACCATTACCGAATATAGTTCATCGACATTATACGCCGCCTACTGCATATGTTCCTGCGCCTCAAATCTCTGCACCACTTCCACAGACTTTACCTTATATGTATTATCCACCACCGCCTCCGCCTTCGGCTACATACAACTACATGCCACAGCCGCCACCTCCAGGCTTAAATAGCGCGGAATTTCCAGTAACATCACCAACGCCTCCATCAGGACCTCCTCGTTCATGGTACTCCGCAAGGCATTGTCCTCCTTATAGAAGTTCAAGTGGGCGTTGTGCATCGCAACCACCACCATTGTCTCATGAACACAAGTCGTATAGAGCGAGGAAACCCTTTTCCAGCGCAAGTAGCTATAGGTCTGCATCTGCGCGCCCCACATCCTGGGCTCCAGAGGGGCGATCTGCTTCTAGTTCATCATATTCCACCTATCATCATTCAGACAAGGCAAGTACAAAAGCTGAAACTGAGAGGGATCGTCTGCTTAAGAATTGGAGGAGTTTCTTCTGTGAAACTTCTGAAGATATAGCTAAAAAGCTAGCTGAGTTGGAGGAAAGTGAAGAAAAAGATGTTTGGATTCGTTCGTCTCCAGCTGATGTTTATTACCGCCGAACGAACAAAGGAAATGAAGTTGAAGGGACTGCTCGTTTGGAATCATTATGCAAACTCTTTGAAAAGGAACTCGTTAAAAGAGCTGATAAAGCTAAGCAGAAAATGGAAAAGTACGTTCCTCCGCCGCGCAAACATCGTCGCAGATTGTGTAAGCATAAATCGGAAGTTTGCTCTTCCTCTTCTGATTCCTCTGATGATGAATTTCAAATCGAGCAAGACTGCTGCATGGAAGAGTTGTCAAGAAAAATTCAGCATCCATATCGCCTGCATCCGGATCTTTGGCACAACGATCCTGGTGAGATGAATGACGGTCCGCTATGCAGATGCTCCGCTAAATCGCGTAGGATCGGCATCCGCCACGGTATTTATCCCGGCGAAGGTGGAATACCAATGTGCATTGCAAATTCAAATAACGCCGAAAGACTGTATCACTACAGAATAACAATTTCTCCGCCGACGAATTTCCTGACCAAGACTCCAACCATCATCAAGTACGACGAACACGAATTCCTCTTTGAAGGATTCTCGTTGCTTTCGCACGTCCCAATTGACGAGCTGCCCACTTGCAAGGTCATTCGTTTCAACATAGAATATACAATTTTGTACATCCCGGAAAAGTTGCCTGAAAACTTCACTATTCATGAACTGGATTTATTTAGTAAGTTTATTGGTTAAATATATTATAAATGCATTAATACTGAAATAAATATATTTTTCAGCAAAGTACCTTTTTCATGAGCTCTTGGAACTTATTGACTTTAACTTGCAACCGAACATAAATGCAGATACATCATGTCCAGCTTTTCACTTTTTACCCCGATTCGTGAGGGATCTTGCGGACAATGGAAAAGAAGTTCTCGCCATGAGCGAAGTTCTGAAATATTTGCTGGACAATTCTGGACCTCTGGTAGATCCGGATCGGTTGTCAACCATGAATGAGATCAGCCAACACGATTGGCAGGATTATGTGGATTATATCAAGGGAATGGTGGTTACAAAGCCAGGTCAAAAACCATGCTCTGTGCGAATTGATCAATTGGATCGGAATGTCTCCGACCTGCCAGACTGTGTTGATAAAGAGGATCCAAATATCGTGCATCCGGCGATTGTACATTTCGGCATTCGTCCTCCCCAACTAAGTTATGCCGGAAATCCGGAATATCAGAAAGCATGGAGAGAGTACGTTAAGTTTCGACATTTGATGGCCAACATGTCAAAGCCATCATACAAGGACAAAAGGAAGCTCGAGGACAAAGAAATACGACTTCAGGAGATGCGTACTCAAGGCCGTATGAAAAGAAATGTTACTGTAGCTATCAGCTCAAAGGGTTTCTTTAGGACCGGAATAATGTGCGACGTAATACAACATGCAATGCTGATTCCTGTTCTTACTGGCCATCTCCGTTTTCATCAATCGCTAAACCTTCTCGAGAAGAACATTGGATACAAGTTTAAAAACAGGTGACTATTATTTGATTTAGGAAATAATGAAAATATGTTTTAATGTTTTTTTCATTAGATATCTTCTTCAGCTGGCTCTGACTCATCCTTCTTACAAGGAGAACTTTGGCACAAATCCTGACCATGCTCGTAATAGTTTAACTAACTGCGGCATTCGTCAGCCGGAATACGGAGACCGTAAGATTCACTACATGAACACCCGCAAACGCGGAATTAATACATTGATAAACATCATGTCCCGATTCGGAAAAGAATATGAGACGATGTCGAATATTACTCACAACGAGAGATTAGAATTCCTGGGCGATGCAGTGGTAGAGTTTCTCAGCTCCATTCATTTGTTCTTTATGTTTCCAGATCTAGAAGAAGGTGGCCTTGCTACTTATCGAGCAGCTATTGTGCAAAATCAGCACTTAGCGGTATTGTCTAAGAAACTTCAGCTCGAAGAATATATGCTATACGCTCATGGATCGGATTTGTGCCATGAGTTGGAACTTAGGCATGCAATGGCGAATTGTTTTGAAGCATTGATGGGTGCGTTACTCCTGGATGGAGGCATATCGGTTGCGGATGGTGTATTTGTAAATGCACTATTTATGGAAGATGCAACTCTGAAGGAGATCTGGAAGAATTATCCAGAGCATCCTCTGCAGGAACAGGAGCCATTGGGAGATCGTGACTGTATTCCATCGTATCCGGTTCTTCAGGAATTGACTAAATTCGAAGACTCGATTGGCATTAAATTCAAACACATTCGACTTCTTGCGAGAGCGTTTACAGATAGAAGCATAGGTTTCACACATCTAACTCTTGGTTCCAATCAGAGACTGGAATTTCTGGGGGACACTGTTCTTCAATTAATTTGCTCTGAATATTTATATCGCCATTTTCCTGAACATCACGAGGGTCACTTGTCACTGTTACGTTCGTCGTTGGTAAACAATCGTACCCAGGCGGTTGTATGTGATGATCTGGGTATGACTAAATACGCTGTGTACTCGAACCCAAAGGCGGATTTAAAAACAAAGGATCGTGCTGATTTGTTGGAAGCTTTTCTTGGAGCCTTGTATGTGGACAAAGGCCTTATGTATTGTGAACAATTTTGCCACGTATGTCTATTCCCACGTCTTCAAATGTTCATCATGAATCAGGATTGGAACGATCCGAAGTCAAAGCTTCAGCAGTGTTGTCTCACACTTCGAACAATGGACGGTGGTGAACCAGACATTCCCATATACAAAGTTATCGAGTCGATTGGACCTACGAACACGCGCGTATACACTGTGGCGGTTTATTTTAGATCCAAGCGACTAGCGACTGCAACTGGGCATAGTATTCAACAAGCTGAAATGAATGCCGCAAAACAAGCTTTGGAAAATTCTAGAGAGCTATTCCCTCAACTTGATCATCAAAAGAGGGTTATTGCGAAGAGTATCAAAAAACAAACAGGTGATGTAAATGCCGATCTTGAAAATGCACTAAGACAGCCCACAAGAAAATATCTGGTAGACGACATGGACGAATCCCATTTACCAAAGCAGTACCGCGTTAGAGAAGATATCTCGTCAGACGAATTGCCCGACGACGACCAAGATACCAGTACAGATTCCGATAAAAGTTATAGGCTTGGAAAGAAACCGAAAAAGAATGCATCTCCAATTAAGAAATTCAAACGAAAGAGAAGGAGCAGCAGTGCGAAAAGAATATCTTCAGACACTCAAAGTAGCGCCAGCGACGAAGACAATTTCACAGCAAAAGAAGCGCGAGTGACAAAGATTGAGGCGTTGGATGATGCTTTAAGTCCCCTGTCAGACGATGAATGGGGAGAACAGGAGACGTTAGCATCAAATTTGTATGCCAATGATGATGTGTCATCAAATGAAAATCAAGCAGTTAAAGACAATGAAACGAAAATAGTGGAGCCAATCTCAAATTTGCCGGATGTTGAAGATGTGTCGTCATCATCGGAAATTGAATCTGGTGAAATAAGCTTTTAGGGTTTTTTTTTTAATTTTGTCAATACTTGACTAGATTATGGGAAGTTTACTTTTGACCTGAGTGGGAACTTTTGAATATTATACAACTTTAATAAATATCTAAATGGTTGCTTTATTTGGTTTTTAAAAACTGGATTTACATTCAATAACATCTATTTAAACAGAGATAACCGCCGGCTGTGTGAGAACCGTCCCCCATTATTCAGTGCACTTTGTACGTCTTTCAATTCGGGTAAGGCTGCGATTTCTCCCCTTGCTGCCATCGAAGGTGGTGTGGCTAATATTCTCTGAGCAACACGTTGAATGTCGTGCGCTGTAACCTTTTCAATTTCACCAATGAAGTGTTCTGGACGCTTCCTATGACCAGTAGCTAGCACCTGACGTCCAACATCTTCGAAAACCACAGGGCGCGATTCAAGATTCATAAGCAACATTGATTGCAATTGGATTTTTGCACGGCTTAATTCTTCTCTGCCGGGCTCTGATTGCATATTTACCAATTCACGTGTGATGACCTCAACCATTTCCCTGACGTTAGCTGGCGGAGCACTAGCGTGAATACAAAATATTCCAGAATCTCCGTATGCGTGGTTGTATGCAGTAGCACTGTACATCCAGTGATAACGGTTAAGTACGTTAGTGTAGAGGCGCGAGTACATTCCTTTTCCAGGACCGCCAGCTGAAAATGATCCCCCGCCACCCATCATAATATTGAGTACACACAAAGGTACAAAGTCGTTATCCTGATGTGAACATCCCTCCAATCCGATAACAACATGGGCAAGTTCTGGAAGCCCAGCTGCTGCATATATTGGGATTTCGCACTGTTCCTATGGCAATAGTACAAAATATCATTCCAGCACTCGAATGACTATAGATCACCACACGCATACAAACCTTTTTCAAACCGCCAGTGTATTGTGCTACAGAACTGTCCACTGACTCTGCGCCATACCCTTTGATCGCTTCCGTATCCCAAATAGCGCCGTCTGACACAAAGAATTTTTCCACGTTTCTCACCAATTCATCATGATCGACCTGCGTTTATATAAGCATAGTTTTTCATCCCGATTTCAAATATTTTCAAATTAATTTACCCCAACACCTGCGACAACCATTCGCTGGGGAGCGTGATGGTATTTTAAATAGTTTAAGAGTACATTTCTGTCTATCTGCTCTAAATTCCCAGCAGGGCACAATTTCGGCAAGCCCAAAGTATTGTCTCGATAAGCAGCAGCGTGTATCATGTCCATTAGAATTGTCTCCTGTTCTGGTCTCATTCCGAGCGTTTCCAATTCGAATTGAATAGTTCGACGAGCCATTGCCACTTCTTCTTCTTCGAGCTTGGGTCGCAAGGTGACATCGGCCAAGAGTCGTGTAACCGACTCAACAGCTCGACTGTCAATGCTTGCTGCATAGATTAATGTATCCCTAGAGCTCTGACAATCACAGATTCCTCCATTTTTTTCCAATTCTTTAAGTATGGCATCTTTATTTGGGAAGTTTACGGTAGACTAAAATGTAATGTTTATCAATTTTTTTTTACCAGAAGTAATGACAGATCTTACATTGAAAGCCAACTTTTCCAAGAAATGTGAGACACCACTCGGATATGCAACTTCATAACGTGGTCCTGAATCGATAACTAAACCCACTGTACAAAACTGACCGAATCGTTTTTCTGAAGCCACACGGAGACCATTATTTAGAATCGTTACTTGGGTAATGTTGTCATCTACGCTGGGTGTTGCATATTCCACTTCCGGCAAATCATTAAGTGCATCTGTTAGAGGTGGCAAATTTGTTACAATTTTATTGGATGGCACGTTAACCCCATCTGTAGGAGGACTTGAATGTCCTGAGAGTGTTGATTGCTTTGTTGCAAAGCTTCTCGGCAATCTAAGTTAATTAAAATACTCAATAAAAGCTTTCATCAGCCGGCGAGGTTAGGGTGTAAAAACCTACCCACGAAAGGAGTTTTTGAAATTAGACAATACTCGGAAATTCATCGCACTTAGTTTTGAATGGATCCGAATGGAAAATTAAAATGGTATATGTTAATATTCTTCCTTTTATTACGAACTCAAATCAAGAATATTTTCGTAGGAAAACATGCCTATATAACTAACTGCAAAGATACGATTCCAGTAAGAATTCTTTCTCTCTCAGCTGTCAAATGTCAAGGGACTTTATGTAAATTGACATAATTTGTGAGAGGTTAGATTGAACACGCTTAAGGTGAAACTGCATTGCTTAATTAGTTGTCGGTTTCATATATAAAAATCTTGAATATTTATATGTGCTAAAATATGTGTATTGCCATAAAATAATATGTATGTTATATGTACACAGCATTAAATTTAAAGGCTTTCTTTCTAAATATACCGGAGACCGAGTAATTAAGTTGCTCCTGATAAGTGCTGTATGTATGCAAGAGTAGATGGGCAATACTTTTTCTGAGTGGCGCTGCCAGCCATTTTAGGCGTTAGAGCAAACCCGGATAGTATCACATCGCTTAGTAGCACTAAAAAGAGTGCCCAAAAATTACGAACCAACACTAACACACATACACAAAAATGTCCAACTTATGAATAGAGCTCATACCATGTCTTAAAATCGGCATTCTACGACACGATGCTTGTGTGGATATATGTATACTGTTGTGTGTTTACTAGATTTTTTCACATTTTTATCATCACGTTAAGTGGAGACCGCGTGTAAAGCACCATCAGATATTCAAGGGTTTATACAAATTTAACATAGTCCTTCCAAGAAAGAGCCTTCACTTACATATCATATTCTTCGGCACTGACTTTCTCAGCTCAGGTTGTAGTGGCTAACTGCAGAAGGCAGTCACACTTAGGCCAAAGTAGGCTCGTTGCGATACCACGCGGATTAATTTCCCCTAATCAAAACCAATTAATGCTTACAATGAAGCGATTGAGCTCGCTAATACTGACTTTTAGCTCATTGAGGATATTGAGGTAGTAGGCCACTAAGTGTAGGAATCTTCGACTTGCCAGCGCGCTACACCAGCAGAGTAGGTGATCTATAATTTCCACCTTCTCTTCATCCATGCAGCCTCTACAGAAGACATTCTAGGGGACACCCAACCTTTGGGCATGAGTTCCATTGTGCAGTGTCCGGTTGTGACCCCGGTGAGCGTCCTGAGTGAAGATCTGCAGAGTCTAAGCAGAATGAGAGATCGTGATTAATTTAATGGCCATATTAATAGCCATTTACAATTGGTGGTGTTGATGGTGTGTATCTTGAGTAGATGATAGGCTGTTAGGGAGCGAGCCCGTCATGTCCAATGTCCCGACACCCACATGAGATATATATTAAAATGTTCACTCATCTCGCTAAGAGACAGCCTAGAATTAAGGGATGTTTTGAGTGTCCTAACAGATGGTAATAGTTCTTTATCGCACTTGTTTCTGTCTGGAATACGCTAAAGTGATCAAGGAGCTTCAGGGAGATAGCTTTAAGGGAGATTTTGGGAATAGACACCAAGGGATCAGCCAGCGTCAGGTTATCTGATCTGGAGGTTATCCGATCTGGAGGAAAAGCTGGTGGACAATTTCTTCTCGAAGATAACTTGGAGTAGTAGGCAGTCGGTGTAGTTGGGGAGAAATTTAAATTAGTTAAAATGGTTTAGTGGCCGAAGGTGAGTTCGGACCACAGTCCGAGTGTTTTCAGTCTCAGGGCTGTACTGGCTGCTACCTGACTTGATTTTCTACGTATACTTCATTAACTACCACAATGAAAACTGTTTACGCAGAACACATTATCATGCTTTTATTCTTGATCCCAAACATTCAAAAAACGTTAAAAGCTCATTCCAGCTTCCATAAAATTTATATTAAACAATACAAAATAGACATAGAGGTTTAGAAAGGCTTATTGAGAAATATCTTGCCACTTACCTTCTATTCTATTTTACAATAGAAACAAAATCTAAGAACCATAATTAAACATTTTTTTATTGGCTAAAAGACAAATCCCAGTACATACCCACATGGTATCGTTTTGTAAGGATTTGTTTGCACTTATCTCGTAAGAATTATTTTAATATTTCTTCTGAATGTGGGACAGTGACGTTATTTTGAATTTTTCACTGAAATCGGTTACTTTACTGGAGTTCGGATGAACTTACTCGAGTGCGAGTTGAATCTGAAATTACTCAAGTTACTCGAGTGCCATCACTAATGTATATGTACACCCAATTCAGGTGTGATTTAACACGGTATAGAAAAAATTAAATTGATTCCGTGTTTATACGATTTCAATCTATTTTCACTACGATGCGAATAGAATATTATTTCGTCCGTTTTTGTTTATGAAATTATCTTGTTTAGGATATGGAACTATATAATAGCCCTGTTTTCTGTATTATTTGGAACGTACCTACCGTGTAAAAAAATGAAATAGGTGTATTTTAATACCGTAGTATTCCATGGTAAGATGTTTCAAACGATACAAAAATACGGTACTTTCAACAAAATTTACAATGTGGCAGTTAGCATACGAAAGGCTTGATATATAGTTTTAATCCATGCCATTTCCGACAATGTCCCTATTTGTAGGGAAAATAAAACAACGATTCCTTTTTAATAGTAATGTTGTAACTCGACCATTTTCTTACTTTTATTTTTATATTTTATCTTTATTTATCTTAAATTTATGAAAATCAAAATGAAAAACATGTAATAATTTCGATTTTACAACTTTTACGAATACCACTTTCAATGTAAAAACCAACGAAAATTATCATTTATTATGTATAATTCATGCATATTACAATTTTCGCTAAAATTAAGTTATAACTTTTATACTGAAAAACAAAAAAAAGAAAAAGAAAATAAAATAAAAAATATTAACACTAGTCACATGCTTAAAACAGCATTATTTTAGAAAGTAAAAAACTAAATAAATAGACTGATGAATTAAACGATGTCTTAAACTATATTTAATTATTTTTTTCAAATAATGAATTTTGATTTAGAAATTCATTTTTCTTTATCTCTATCACATTGTTCAAGGTAATCTACTAATTGAATCCACAGAAAAAAAATTCATCATGTTTACTATTTACTTCAAAATATGATACAAAATTGTATTAACCCATTCCTTAAGTCTTGGTTTTCCCACTTGAAACATTCAAATGATTGAATAGATGATTTGACAAAAGTTTACAATAACACTACATTTCCCTTTTCGAAAACATATACTAGTTCTGGCTGTGTTGACAAAAATGTGGATTATTTATCTATGCAATGATTCTTCATGGGATGAGATGTTTTTAAGACGAATCTAAGCGTTTGCGATTTTGAAAAAAGCACTTAATCATCTTCAGATTTTGACTAGATTGGAACAAATTAATCAAGGAAATAAATGTAGCAACCCGTTTTAGAGTTATTCATTTTTTTAAGTTATACAATATACATTTTTTTTCATTGGAAAATATTCTGAAATAATCGATGGAAAAAGAAAACAACATAAAGTTCGTATTGTAAACTGTATCAAAAGCTTTCACCAAATAACCCAAAAATAGTCCTTTATTCCATTGTCGTATATTTATTTTGATTTTTCAATATATTGTTTTAAATTGGTTCCGTTCATTTAGTTCTATACATTCTAAGAATTTTTTTGTTAATACATTAAGTAATCGTTCGAAGGGGATTTATATTATATTCCGATCTAAATGTGATCAAAGCCATTTCTTGATATAATTTCTTACACATACATACTCGTACATACGTTGAACTATCATATAATTAATTCTTTATTGATATAAGAAGCATTAATTGGTAGAAAACGTCGTATGTACTTTAATTTCATATTTTTATAAAAGTAACAAAAAAGTAAATGAAAATAATCACAATCACAAAAAGTACATAATAAATAACAGAAAGCAAAACAAAATAAAGAGATTTCGTAAACAAATATAAGCAAATATATTTATTACTTTCTTTAGTCTTAAGTTAGTTTTAATTTATCTCTTATTTATGTTTTTAACTTTAATACTTATCCTTTTGCCTTAGGTATAAATAGTTTGTATTGTGTCTTGTTGTTGCGTGTACTGGTTTTTCTTCTTTTGTGTTTGTGTGAGCCCAATATTAATCAATCATCCGTAAAAGGATGCTCCGAGGTATCACTGCTATTGCGACGTCTGTTTTCCAGAATTTTCGTGGCTTGCTCCAGTGTTTCATGATAGAATATGTTATTTTCGTCACCAGGTAATGAATACTTGGATTCATCTAGATGCCAAGTGAGTCCTAGAACAATATTAAATGCCGATGTGTCATATGCATGACAACCGGAGTATCGATACTGTGGTTTTTTATTGTATTTGCAACCATTGGATTGAGCACCTGTGGGCGAATTCAAAGAAAACGTACATTAATTTCACAGAAAGGTATTAATTTTTAATTTTTTTTTCTATAAAGTGTCAGAGACAGAGATCAAGATTTATATTAATATTCTTGCTTAAGTTGGACGAATAAACTCGTTCTTTATCTGAAAATTTCCAGTTTATTGCATCTCTCGCAATTTGGCCCGACAGTAGCCTACGAACATCAACTTATAATACATCAACGCAATATGTTTACGAAATCAAAATAGCGAGAGTCCCACAAAAAACAATCATTACTGATTACTGAACCGAAAATAATTGAATATGAGTGGCGCGACCGTACGAGGTGGACCTGGGCCTAGCTTTTACAACACCTACTCTTGTTGTGCGTGCTAACGACTGGAGGGGACCTACAGACCTACGACTGGAGGGGACCTACGACTCCGAACGACGAAGATTGTGAATCTTTTTCGAGACAGGAATTCCAATTGCCCAATGTCAGTGAATTTAAAGTGATGGAGCCGTGAACTGTGAATACTGCTAAATTTAGGTATTAAAGTCGGAACTCGCAACGTAGGAATCGATGCATCCGTTGTATACAAAAGGGTAGGGTATATTCAGGTAGTACATCGTATTTTGTTTTGCGAAAACTAACTGGTTACACTTTTCTCTGCTCGTAAATTCAAATCGGGCTTAGCTATGTTACTGTTTTCTTTTAAATGCAACCAACTTCACTTCGATTTCTAATGTCGGATTCCATATTTTCAGTGTGTAAACGACATACCATAGATGGCGCCAATCAATGATGGAAATTCCTCCGAAATCAAATTCTCTGTAAATGAGTTACTATCACAATATTAACGTGACAATAGTTGATTGACGGGTGCAATCGAATTTCTTGAAAATATATGTGCATTCAAAATTTGCGTACGGAAGTCAAATAAGGAACACCTTGCCCATTGAAATGACATTTTAAATTTAAAAATTTAAAATTAACCGAAATATATAGCCGAAACGTTTGTAAAACGAAATTTCATCAAAAGCATAAAAATATTCAATTTGTAAGAATATCTATCACTTTCATATTATCTTAATTCGTAACCCATAATATAATTTTCAAATTCAGTATTCCTTTTTTAATCATCAATGTCTCCACAATTGTATGTCACTGTCAGTATTATAGTTCCACATAAAGTCTTAGGATCCACTATTTTTTCCACTTAGTTTATGTTAGTAGCTAGCCGACTTTATGATGTATTTTTTTTTTGTTTGTTAAGTGAAACTTAAATAGCTATGCTCAGGACCAGCAAACAGCACTAAGTGGTAATGCATGGAGTGTGGACAAAACGCCTGATAGAAGAACCTTCTGCCCAAGACGAAGATAAGTTTCTGGGTTGATTTTCCTGTATGTGACCGAGGGTTGCCATGCTGAAAATCGTTTGCTGTGTTCCTTGCGCATACAATTTTTCCAACCAGATCGTCACATGGCTCGGAGAGTTTCAACAAATTCAAGAAATGTATAACCGGCAATTCCACATTCTAATCCCAACTGGCTGGTGATACCTGGATTTGTTTAAGCCTCGTTTTTGTACGTTTAGGATAAGGATCGCGTTTTGGATGGCAACTCATTTTTTGCTCTCTTCATTGACTACTGACTGCAGATGGAACCCATATGGCATTCTTCTGAATATTTCGTGTGAGCAACGCGTACAGATTATTTTTTATTTCCATAGCCACAACTGCAATATTGATTCTCTATATCTCTATCTCTAATATCTTTTTTTAATTTGATACACAATTAAGGCTCGCAAGCTAATGATATTTTTAACAAATTAATCTGCTGCAGAGTACACACACAACGGTTGGTGGATTGGACAAATTTAAGTTAACTTTTTAAGCAACCAAGCCTCCATTGCACTTGTACACCAAAAAAAAATTCCATTAACTTTCCAGTCACCGAATTACATGCTTTGTGCAGGAGTCCAACATCCATTCGCTTATTTAAATTAAGTGTAAAACTTTTCCTGTCACAATGAACATAATAACCTACAAATGAAATAAGGAAATGAAGTCGAACAAATACACATTTTTACATAACTCTAGCTTTTCATTTGCTCATTGCAGCCATTAAGTGGAGCTTTCACACGCAACTCGCGACTCCCTTTGGATGTTGCACTGCGTTACTTGCCACTAATCACATCGAAATGGATCACCTCCGAATCGACACAGCGAAATTACCCCTGGAGGAACGATTTACTTCAAAGCTGAGAACCGCCACCCAAAGTAAGTGGAATAATTCGGTTTGTTACTATGTACTTTTCTCTTGAAATCTCCAGGGAAGGAAGTGATTGTCTGTTTGTTTTATTCTACTTGCTGGTATTCTCCTGGTGCAAAGTTTATTTCTCATTTTCTCACACAATTTACGAATTTTATCGCCCTGTTGTTGTTTCGCATATGTTCGTAGTTCACACACTTTTCGCCTATTTCCTCCCTACCCACAGGTAGAGACTAATACATGTATGGGTGTATTTATCACAAACATTAATCAATGTACATATCCTGCTCTGTATACATATTTACATGTATCTAGGGACGGTAAAACTTGGAAATGCAACTGGAAATTGTTATTTTAGTTTCTTCGTTTCTATGAAATACATTTAATGGTGACTTTCATTTATGATAATGATGGCAAGCCACCCGAAAAATGAGCATGTTCTTATCCTAACCTAGAAAAAATAAATCAATAAAAACGATTTACATTACTTCAGCGCTATCGCGATTCATAAATTGGTAACTCGATTTCAGGCTATGAAAGTGCCTCGTCTCATGCAAGTTATTTGAAGCGAAGGCTTTTGCATCACGTCAGAATGAACCCATCGGCACGAAGTTGAGTGCAATGGTAATTCCTATGAAGCGGCTAATGCGCACACTTCATTCCACGCTCATGCATTCGAGCAGATTCCAATATTCTCAAAAGGTTTAAGTGGTTGTCCCATTTTTGGAAAGGCGGGTATTTGTGTACGTGTATTATCGAGTAGACGGTAGACCCCTTTTGTTGTCATCGTCAAATAGCCATCCAATAAATTAAGTGAACACTAGGTTTGATAGATACGAAAAAAAAAACATAATTTGATGGATTTACGAGAACTTTCTTCATGTAATTTTGTTCAACTATTTTGAAGAGAAACAAAAGCAACATCAGAACCCTTTTGCACAAATCAAAGTGTTTTGATCTAAAATAGTTTGGTGAATAGTTTTCTTTTATGCAATCACCTTTTTTGATAGCGGCGCCAACTGAAATCAAGTTAAAGTACCAAGTATTCAATTGTACAGACCCGCAAAGGTCAGTAAATTGCATGGAATAAAAGATCGATTATTTTTCAGTTAAATTCTCTAGGACTCTTTAAATATTCGCACGACATCAAACATGCATTAGCGTGCATTATGAACGCGTCGGAACAACTAGGCTAAAATACATTTTTCACTTTTTATTGAACGCGTTTTTAGTGCGCTTTGAGAATGTCACAACACAAAGGAGGGTAATTTACTGGCGTTTCATAGAATTACAAATATGGCGTGCATTTGGCTCCAACTCCCTGACACATGTTCTGTATAAAAATTCCCTATTTCGTGACACCATATAGTTCAATTATCTCTGAATTGCGCAAACACATTCACATATTTGTACAGTGCATATAAATGATACCCATAACTTGGATTCCTTCTCGCATTGCAGTTTCTCTTCCACTATTCTGCATGGGCAAATCGATTTGCAAGTTGAATTTTAGTTTTGTTAAGCCTTCGCATAAAAAAAAGACCTGCCCGCTATGCATGGCTTTAGCTTTTTCTTTTCTGTTTGTATTTTACTTATTTCTTCTTGTGGAATCTCTTTCAGATGTTTTGTAGAAGAAAAATGCTCTAGTGGTTTTCGGTGTAAGGTTATACGAAAAAAGAGAAAAGAAGGCCTTGCCAATAGCAAGTATACAGCAAATGAAGTGGATGCTTGAAAGGGTCAGTCCGGGGAATAGATGGAAAAATTGAGAACGTTAACCCTTGGGCATTCTGGGTTGGGTTGGTGCAATGTACGAGCTAGAGAAATAGTTGGAAGTTATAAATGAATGGAATAAATATTTCAATATTGTTACGAAGAGCGTGGTATACCAAGTACGAGCCGTAACCGCACGTGATTTATGTACTTTTGAACCCAAGTGAAGTGACCTGAAACTTGCAAACTGCCGATGACAGTCCCACTTTCGAATAGTTTTGCTGTGTGGATTTGAAAAGTTGTATTTTCATATTTAAAAAAATATAATTTTCATGTACAGTACCTACAATCTCTATAAGAGCATATTGGGACACATGCTGACGTATACACAGACATTTCAAACATGAATTGCGGAGTCGCATCTGTGCACCCTACAGAGTCCCCTTCAAATTCACAAACATAAATCTTATCCGACGACAACGAGCCTATCCAATGAGTGGCTATCTTCGTTGACAGTTAATGTGTCATCAAGGGGGTTTCATCGACAATCATAAACTCAAAATTAGTCCAGGAATGCCAATCCAGTCGCGGAAAAGTTAAAAATATGAGTTCAAGGGCACAAACGTTTGGTAACGAGGAAGCCAACAAACTGGTCAAACAAGGAGCTCCTCACCAGCCGTAGCAATAATATAACACGGCAAAACAAAAACCCTTTACTCCGGGCAAACTCCTCCTTAAAACTCTCGGCGAGATACACAAAATAAATATTTGAGAATTGATAATGTTCCTGAATGCGGACACATTTTGAAAACGTCACAATCAGCAAAAAAGTAATTTTATGACGTTCAAGCTAAACGATAATTACTACCACATACTTGCTGAGGTCGTACAAGGTTAAAACTTACCTAAACGATGCCAGAAATTAGAAAAAAAGTAGAAGACTAGCGTTGCTACTTACTTCACACAAACACGACGAATTTGAGTCACATAATGCAACTAATGTTTGACATTTCTCTTGGTCAAAACCTGCTGTTTGCGATGTCGCACAACGGTACCTACAGTTTCCATGAGAACGTTAACACTGTGTATGTTTTATCCAAGCACTTATGCATCTAATCGGCTGAAGAAAACTCAGTTGCTGTAGGACGACTCGACTCTTCAAAAACTGAGACAGCGAGCCGTCGGCAAAAATGTATAATAATTTTACTAGCGCTACGGCTGAAGCTGGACCTGGAACTCAATTTGAACACAACCACTCGTGGTGGGCGGCGTGCTACTGTTCCATCGCAAATGGAGGTGACCTACAGTTTTAAGCGGACTCCGAAAGGCAAATTAATGGTATGAGAAGAATTTTTAAGACAAGTATACCAATTGAGCACTGTCAGTGACTGGAAAGAGATGGGGTTTTGAATTATGAAAGTTGCTCGTATCGGGGTTTTGAGTGAAAGTACTCCAAGCGCACGTGTCGACACAATTACCCACTATGCCAATCATCACAGAAAATTTATTAAGTTACATGTTCACACTGGCGTTCACTTAGACACACTTAGACTATATGTTGGTCCATTGTGATGCCCAACGTCAGACTTCTACTACTGATTGACCACGCCAGTACTTGTGCCGTTAAATTGATCCCAACGGCAAATTGTGACTGGACAAGATTTGAAAACCAGGACACGCACATAGTCAACTGCACCATCCAATCGTTTCCTACAACCCCTATGAACGCCATTGTAAGGACAAGGACATTTTCAACATTTTCAAAGAAAGTTGCATTTTCCACATCTATGTATGTATCAGTGATTCACTGTATGTATCATCTACTAACCATCTTAAATATAAAACAAATGTGTTGCCAAGAAACTTAGACCACAAACAAGTATTTGCTAGAATTAGTCTCTTATTAGAAAACGAGGGGAAAATCGAACAATGAACTAACGTCGTTCATTTCTCAATCATTATCGATGGATATATGTATCGACTGTAATTGCCGCACAAAACGTCTACCACTTCTCCCGCCACCACATCGGTCAACGACAGGAAAAAGATAAAATTCAATTCAGGTGCGGTCACCCATCTAAGATGACATCGACTTGAGGTGTCATTTATCGGGAGCGAAACCAAATCACTTTTCAAAATGCGTTTCCAATTGCGGTGATTGTATCATGAGTCAGTTACTTTAATCCAATTGCAGTTACCTGGATAATGACAACCATCGTATATTCAGGGCGTAGCTAGATAGTTTCATTTCGAATTCATTGATTTTATTCTAACCCCATAGGGTTGGCTAGTGAACAAAGTACAAGCACATCACCGCAACTCTCGGCTGCGGTAAAATATTATATTTCTGCTCATAATGACAGAGCTCAATCACAGCGAGGAAATCTCATTAGCGTGAAAGGGATTTGCACTCTCTTTCTGAGGGTAATGGAATACGGTAAGTAATTTGAAATCGGATCTTCCCATTCGCGTCTATACTTGATTGTGTGCAATCGAATGTTTCAATCGGTAGTGATAATTTTCTGATCTTTTCTCTCAGATAGAAAATCATGTAATCTTCATTTTCAAGTCAAACGGATTGTCTTAGAGATAACATAGACAATTCTAAGGGAGTTGTAACAAAGGTTACTTGAAGTATTTACTTGGCATTTGAACGAAACCAGTTCGGAATCACGGCACCGGAACAGATGCAAAGTTAATTATTTGCCAGGGCAGGACGGCGATGGAGGACGATGTTCCTATTGAATGAGCTTAGGCTTTGAGTAATTGAGTTTTATGCTCCGTGCCAGAGGTATGGAAAGTGTAGAGAAAACTTGACTTTCAGGGACTTCTACGGGAAGTTTAATTACGAGTGAACGCTCTTCGACTATTCGACTTTTATTGAATTGAGTTATGATTTCAAATGCATGAGTACATACTTGGGGTTAAAGTAGGGTTGCCAGGTAGATAGCCATGGACAAAATCTTTTAAAATGCGGACTTGGGACGACATCACTTAACTTAAAAAAGGGGTAAAAAACTAACACAAACAAAAAGCAGTTTGACATTTAGAGGGTTGACACATGCGAGTCAAAATAACATGTGTTTCATTTTATGTTTTGTATCAGATTTGTATTGCCTCTGTTTTTCTTTTAAATTCAGAGATCGACGATTTCTTTATTGTCAAAATTACAATTATTTGTTAGACCGAAAAAAAAGGACAATTTCTTAAAACGTTGTAGGATGTTCCGCGCCGGTTTTAAAATATGACATCTTCTCCAAAAAGAGGACGCATGGCAACCCTTGATTAAGGAAAAAGTTACGAAAGGAGGAAGAAGGCTACTTCGTCTATGAATTTTGAAATGCGGAGCGTTATAAAGCTATGGGGAGGGAAAGTTTGTCTTATGCAATGTTCCTGGTTTTCTGGGAAATTCTCAAAAATCGATGAAAGTATTTACTGGTTTATACACTCATAGAACAGCTTAACATGTCACAAAACCCAGGGGTCATTGTTAGTGACATTGATATGAACAGCATTCGAGAGGACACAATGTGTGCAACAATTTACAATTAATATATTCCCCTAGAAAACAAATTATAGAGCTTACTGCACTGTTGAATAAATGTACAGTATACACAATCGCGTCAAATTCCTAGTTTCCAGTTAGATCATGTGTTCCTGACTAATGTGACAATTGCTTGAATGGAATCACGTGGCACACTCACTGACACGTGAATTCAATGAAATTGCTTTTCACCGAATTAGCTATCCAGAAATTGGTCACTTGATTATTATATAGGTCAAATTCCAATTAATACATGAATGATACTTACCAATTGGATCAATACACTCCAGAGTCAATGCACACTTTATCCATGGCAGCAAGATCTTCTCTTCAACCAATGGAGTATCTGCAAAAAACACCTTGTCCATATCGACTATTCGTAGGAAAATGAAATCCTCGGCATCTGTTTGAAAGTAGTCAAACATTTTCGGATGTGTTCGCGTGGACACAGCCTTGGGTGTTGTCCAGCCCAAAACGCCGCGTCCCGCCTTACCCCTGAGATCATTTAGATCACGACTAGTACCACGAATCCGAATATAGTTTTCGGCGAAAAGTATATTTTTGGAACGCATCAGAGCATCCTTTATCACAATTGGACGATATGCATGCATCCGTTGATCCGTAACGTACGAAGGAAAAACGGACAAGTCATAATTAATTACTGAACACTTTGAGCTATTGCAGAACGCGGACAATGCCCGCGATTCATCTTCGGACAGACCGAGGTCATAGATGAGTAGATACTCATTTGGAAACTTTGCGGCTATGTTCTGTGATAGGAGTATTGCGGATGGTGCTTGACCATCCTGCACGTATGTGACAATGGTGAAGTTTGCTTTTGTGCCATTGTATGGGGTGGTATTTGTTGGGATCGGTTGTGATAGCTGCTGCTGTGTCTGGCCAATATACACTGTCTGTGATGATGATGTTGGGACATTTGTGAAACCCAAAATATTTAAGTATTTCGGATCTACGTCAAACTTCTTCTGCTCAGTAGCGCGCAGATTCTCCTAGAAATAAAAAAAAAAAACAAATTATTTTGTGTTATTCATTCGTCAAATGGATGTCTTAATATTCAATTGAATAAAATTTTGCTGTTAATCGCTTATAAATTAGAAACTCATCTAATCATATGAGTAAGACTAACGTAAATAATCAGCCCTGCTGACAGATTATTCACCAGAAAATGTCCATGGAATCGGTTCGTTTTATGGGCACATTAAGTAAGCTTATCACGCAGAAAAAATTCGTTGTGATTCATTGTGTCTGAAAATTAGGTCTTTATGTAGTGTCATTATCACTGCCCCGAAGCATTGACTTTAGACTGACATACATGACTAAGCTCTTGATAAGAGCCTAGCCACCTCACAACTCGTGTCTTAAAAAATCATGAAAATAAGAGATGTCTACTGCGATATCCTAGAAATAGATTCTGCAATTTGCAGTCATAAATATTTTACATGCATGTGTATTAGGATTTCAAAATTTCAACTTTTCCAATTCCAGACGAAAGACAGGCCGCTGATACGTTTAGCTTTTCACACATAACTACCATCATATTGTCTAATGCCAGTGCACATCTCTGTAAAGTGATATTTAGTTCCAGCAAAAAGCACATTCAAATTACGACAGTGAACGCTCAAGCACTTTGCGCTCGCGACTAAATTCTAAATTGCTACGTACTTATATTTCTAAATAAGTTCCGAGCAGGGAGGGTGTCATGTCAGTGCCCCTTGGCGCCATTTATCAACAATTGTTTGCATGTGAGCGGGATACATCACAGAGATGACTGACGAGCTAAAACTGGCTATGCTTATTTTGTCATCTTCCCGCTTTTCATTGTATTTTCGTTTCTAGTATTGAAGAGTAGTTAAGAATGGGGAATATAATGTGACCTTTAAAAATGAGTGCATCATTGTGAATGTTCACATATTTTGCTTGTATTATAATTACAAACAATTACAATTACATCTAATAAGAGATGAGTTCTTGGATCTAGAATATTTAGAAAAAAATTACCAAGAGAATATTTTTAAATTTGCTTCATGCATATGCTGAGTCATTTTTTCCCCTCAAAATAAAAAATGTCTGCGGCAAAAAACAGTGTCCTCAACTTTTGCGATTAAATATGACCGTTAAATTGGGAGTTCACACAAAAAAACCAATGCGAAATTGCTGTCTGTTATCTTCAATCGTGTATGAGTCAATAAAATACCCAATTTTGTACTTCACAAGTAATAAGAAAGCAATCTTCACGATTCTTTAAAAATCACAATGTTTTGAAAGAATTTCACACAATTTTTGCTGGAATCTTATTTCGCAGAGTATTGTGATAAGCTCAGATAAACGTTTGACCCGCAGGATCAAAGCAGAATGAGTTGACACGGTGACTATGTCGTTAATTATGAGTTGACACGGTGACTATGTCGTTAATTATTTCAATTTTACTAAGGACGTTATATAAGTGGAAATGCAGTATATATATAGTGTCTTCCAAATGGACCCCAAACTTTGACAGTTGATAGCGGCCATATTGTTGAAGTTACATCTGTCGAATTGGCTGTCATTTACTCAATCTGTTTTGCCACAAAACCATGGATGTTTAACAGCAGGTGCAGATGATATAAATCTTTTATTAAAATTCCTGTATTGTACGGACAACATTCCGCGCCCTTCCTCCATTTTACGCTCGTCATAGTTGTTCTGTGATGAGGCCCATTTCTGGATGAACGGTTATGAGTTACGAGTACCCCCGAAAGACTAGGTAGACCTTTTCTTCTAGGGGTTTCTGAAGTTACGGATCCATGCAAATAAACTACGTCCCGTTTCGATGTCTAAACATAAGGCAAAGACTTCTCCTGAACACCTTACTAGCGAAAATGGGTAATGCACCAAAATATTTAACAAAGTAGACCACTCGAGAGGTGAAGCTCAACCTTACCATCTTCGTAGTGCAACCAACTATAGGCTGGAGTAAACCAGATCTCTAAACACTGATGATAAAGGTACTCAAACTTTTTAGTTAACTTCCTAATGAATTGAACTATAGATTTAAAAAACGTGAATTATGTATATATACTTTAAAATTATGAATTCATGAATAGTGTTTATAAAAGCATATAACACCAATAAATACAAAAAAAGCTACATCGGCCCTCAATGCAAATAAGTCACAAACCACGCCATCGTCAAATTCAGCCTGATTTATGCGCCAGTCATGGAAAATTTGACATTTGTAATGCCGCTGCAGAAGTTTCAACGATGTTATATTCCATACACACTGGCATTTCAATTGTATAAAAAATGCCGATGATATCCCACACACACTTTGTTTAAATTAAATTTAGGAAATGATTAATAAACAACACTTTACATACTACATCATACAAGGTTTCACTACAAATTCTCAAGCTCACCCTACTCCGTTCTAACACTCATTGTATGTAGCTTTCACATTTTATGTAAAACAACAGAATCCCATTGCTTTTGTAGGACACGACACGAGCACATCGAGTTGCAATAATTGTCTGTCGTTGTGCAGATGCATCTATCCACAGAATACAATCTTCTTCAGGAATTTTAATTAATTTAAAAAAAAAACTGTCTGTTATGTGTTTTCACATAACAGTGCATGTCGAATGAATATTCAGTTTTTAATTTTATCCGTTTTCCTTGCTTCTTGCGCCTTTGCATTGATTTTTATTAAACTCTATTACCAAGCACTCCCAGCCGAAATTGTTTTCAGCGCACCCGTACAACGGCTTAAATTTGTGAAAAGAATGAAGTCTATTAAAAGTAATTGCCTACGCCTGCTACAGTCATGTTTATTCAATTCAACAATTCAATGTCGTCGATTTGAACATGACCTGTATTGTTATAAATGCTTTTAATGGTAGAAATGGTGGTATCAACAGTATAAATTAATAGGAATCCATTTAGCATGAACAAGAATTCATCCTTTTACAATCAACATTTCTAGCAACTTTTATTACATTTTTCCAAAGTAAAGCTTTTTAGTTTTTGCATTCAGCAGTTCATGTGATGGGTATCGCATGCTGTACTTTTGCCATGCATTTATCTGACATGTCGTTTAACTTTTGTTGGTTGTGTTATGAAGAGTTGTTTGTACCAACATGAAAATGTTAGCTATTTTCATGCGTCACTTATATCCTTTTCATAAGATGTATTACTTCAAATTTGTGTTGCTGATTATGGCGAAGAGCAGAAAGAAACCACCCATCTTTTGTGGGGGCCTTTCCAGCGTTCAGTTGAAAACTGTAGTGGGATTTTACGATAAAACAAAACTAACTCGATCAAAATACTCTTCAACTAGCTCTTGCACAAGATTGCACAAAAATGTTTGATTGGCCATCTGGATTGGATTAAACGTTTCCAACGGACTACATAAATGTATGTACGAACTCACTGAAGGTGAAAGTTATCGTATTTAATCTACACGAAATACGGAGTGGATGCTTTATTTGAAATTCAATTTTTAATACAAAAATAGATAAAGCAATCAATTAGCATATGACTCTTCACAGAGACTGTTGAAATCCAACAAATTTGACAGCTCACGAACAGCTGGCGTGCTGTGAGTGATATTGTTCTGACATGAACGGAGGTATGCAGTTGTATGCCAACGAAGAAGGTTTCAATGTCACTTGCAGTTCTATAGCATCGTCAGTCTCCAAAGGCAGTGACGTGAAAGTATGTGACCTCGTGAGAAATTGAACCAGAAGCGTTGTGCTTAGGGGACTGTATACTAAGCTATTAATACATTATTATTCATTTTGACGTGCTTTTTTCCATTCGGTTTTTGATCACAGATTATACGTAACTGACTATTATGTAGTGTTGTTCTTATTTTTACAAAACATCATGGAAAGACTCACACCTATACAAATTATTCAGCTGTGTTACGAAAATTTTTTTTCGTGCACACCGAGGAACATACGAGTATATGGTGTGCATCATTGAACTTCCGAGTCCATTATTGTCTTTGCCATCCGCAAAATCCGAGTCTCAATGCACGTTATTGAATGATACGCGACCGAAAAGACCACATCAGACCGATAATCCAGCTACAATCCAGGGCTTGACAGTCGACATTACGCGTGTAATTGACAAATACCCGTAGCAACGCCGCAAGTGATCCATAAATGAACCACGCACGGTGTAATCAAAATTTACACGAAATTTTATTCAAAAATTGGTCTGCTATGCCTTACAAACTGATGGCACAGTGTAATCTCTTATTTAAACTAACCGATACCACTACTTAAGATACCCTTTCATCATTCTTAAATCTAGTACAATCGCTATAAAGCATTCAATAAGCGACACATATATCCTATAATCGTGGACGAAACAAAAGAAAAAATAGTTCCGATTAATGACAAAAATGTATGAAATATTTAATTCCCGCCACAGAAAAAATGCTTGACTTATACAATGCCCGGATGTCCACATTGCTACACAGTTTCCACTCAATGGAATCATCAAAGGAAGTGCTTATTGAAAATGTGTCAATTATTACCACCTTAATGTGAAAGACAATAAACTCAGTGTGTCATCAGAATGCCTCTCTTTCGTGCGGTACGTAATCATTTTTTGGGAATTCAGGATACTGTCAACATTGGAATTCCGATTTTCTGCTTGAATTCTAATCGAATTTGTGAAACTTAAGGAGGAAACAAACACAAAATATAGTTCAACTGCATTTTCAACTCCGGCTTCACTAATATTTCGAACTACATTTACAATCCGTATAAGTGATAGTGTCACGCATCAGATACACTGAATAAATCATTAGAATCCTTGCGTATAGCTGAGCTTTGAATGTACGTTTACGACCACAATGCGGTCGCAAGAACAGAGAATATAAGGTTATAATTACAAGCTGTATTGCCGGTGGGTGGGAACTAATGCGTTGGACTTAATAATTCAACGCAATGTCCTATGATTGTCAAATCGATGAGAGTGCGATATTCTCTGGCAAAAAGGGTTCTACCGGCGATGATTGTCAATCGATTATTTAAGCGTTCACCGTCTGGTTGTGTGCGATGTGACTTTGAGTATTGTACACAACTTTGTACTGATTATGCTCCTTCAACTGGCAGCGGTGCTGTCGCTATCAGTGCAGATAAAGTTATAAAAATATATTTTTCATTAAAGCTTTCAATGGCTGAATAAAAGACAGACAAATGTTATCATAATACAGCTTGGTGTATTTAAACGAGATTTTATTTTGGTTGTCTCCGTAATGACCTTTAAGAAAATTACCCTTTGTTTGATAGCATTTTATTTCATTTTAAAAATGTACAACGAAGAAAAATGTCACGAAATGTCTGTACTAATTCGTTAACATTTTATTTGGAAGCAGTTAAGGAAATAAGGGTAATTACTTGAAGTTCGAAATTGCCTTAACGTTTGCATTGAGAATTCTGATTTTTTCGTAGATTTAGACAATTTCGTCATTGACGTAATTCCGGCACTAAAAGAGGTATTAAAATGAAATGACGTATAAGATTCATGTTGTCAGCTGTGAGGGATCATGAAGAGCATATTTTATGAATAAGTCAGTCATTTGAACCAATCATGTACTTGTTGGTGGTATGTTTTGTCACTTTTGCGCGACGTCGAATGAATGCGATTTCATCATTTCTATGTTATAACCCGTCGTTGATTATTTTATTTGGACGAACAAAATACTCAAAATCGATGTGGACGCTCTACAGATAATATGGCTGCCTTTAGAAAAAATATTGTTGAACATCCAAATCTCCCCATTTCACGGAAGACATCATTTGACATTTTTCATTTTGTACACTTAGCAGTAGCAAATATTTTGTTACACGGTTTAATGACGAAGTCGATCTGACGATCTGATGATTGATCTGGACTTCATACAGGGAAATGCAATTTGGAACGTACTTTTGAAAAGCCCTGTTGTGTCGTTTTAGCCTTTTGAGCAATAGTCGAGTCTTTTTGGCCAACTGTCGATTTTACCCTTATAAACCTTAACATACTCATGAGTTGAGGCTAGCTGTCTACGGAATGTGTAGATCATACGCCGAACGGGTGCTCGATCGTTCGCTTGACCATTTTATATGTAGCATTAGGTGTGGTCGTTAATCCGCTGCTTGACTACACGATCCATTTTGAATTTTTTATCTGGCCGAGATATTTCGAGTCTCGGTCTTGTGAACTCGCCTTGCCGCCATTACATTTATATTTGCTGGGTTGCCAAAAAGTTTTTTTTATTCACATAATCCGCAAACTATTTTTGAAATCGAATATTCATTAAACTGTTGTTGAGAAATTGTTTTCCGTGGATGAATATATAAGATTCCACTGTGAATGGCAACATCCACACAAAATATTGAAATAAAAATCAAAAATTTATATCATAAAAGTGTTTTTTTTTTTATTTATTTGTGACCCATAAAATGGATGGCCCTTGTGCATTGTAATTCAATTATCTCCTCTGATGTCAGCTCCGTATTTATTTCGGCACAATCCACGTCACGTGACATTTTAATGTCCTCAAGTACATTCTCGTTTAGTCAAATATTTACTCAATCTCCGATAACAGATAGTTGCAGGATAGATATAAAATGTATTTTACTTTTCGTACATTTCGCCTTCCAATATTACCGTAAATCTATTCCTCCCTACACATTTCCTTCTCTATGCTACAAGGGCTTTAGAAGGTAAGAAGGTTAAGAATTCAACCACAACGTCCATGAAAATAACTATGACCCACAGATACTTGCATAGCATATGCTTCTTGTGCAATGTGCTCTGTGTTCAAACTGTTATCTCACCCCGTGTGGTAGCAAACTCGTTTACAGCATTTTGACATACACAATTCTATGGGTTTTTAGGGAAATCGATAAAATAACAAAGGAAATTTATTGATTAACGAACCATGGGATATGTTTATCCATGCACACACTAAAATCTGGCAAGAAGGGAATTTCAAGATTTAAAAAAAAAAAAAAAAAACGAGGTGTAAAGGAATGTAGTTAAATATTCAAATTTAATGGATTTTGCGGATGCATGGATATGTGTACGACCACACAAATTAACTTGTCGAAATATACATTTTTGCCTTTGTACTCATGTCAGCACATGACAGGGCAAATGTTTAGTAGACCACGTAGCTCGTTTTATAGTGTTTTTGTTTATATCCTCCATCCAGCACGGACAGCTCTCACAGTTATGAGGGATTTCGAATTTTGAAAGGTCATGATTGGATGTTACACACTGAGGCTAGAGTAGAGCAAACTTCAATGCCCCTCCGCGAGACACTTTTAATTTTTTTTTGAAACATTAAGAGTTCACCTAATCAAGTAGGCAATTTAGATATGACATGCTTTAAAAATATTCAAATGCGTGAGACTAGATAGTAAAGATAAGACCAAGTCAACCAATCGACAAGCCCACACCTTATGCGGCAGAATGGGATCCAAGCAAAACTTAATTTTAGAGTTGACTCGTGTGTTTACTAAAAAGTGAGTGTTACATAAATAGTCCCTCTTTTCTCACTCAACATTGAAAGACAGAAAAAAAATAAGAAAACTGCTATTATGATGCTTGTCGGTAGGTAAATGGTGGTTTGGTGTGGGCCCAGTTAGCAATAAGTGCTGCCTTTATCCCATATCTCTGTTACTTTATTCAGAGAACGTATTTCTGAGATATCCCTGAAGCATTCTACACACACGATATTTCTAGAATGTCATTTCTTATAATTTTCAGTCCTATCATTCTAGGAATGCACATTTTTTTCGAAAGTTTTCTCACACATTTGCACACGTTATCAGGCCTTGTGAACTATTTTCCGTCACACCACCGAAGTCCACGAAAATGTTCACTATCATTTCTGTCGCCATTTTCAATAATGCAACATTTTCCTAGAATGACATCAAAAAATTGAAGTGCGTAGGCCGCTTCATTCCCGCCATAATTTCTGTCGTCATTTTTCCATCATTTCAAAAAGAAGCCTACTTAAATCAAACCTCAGGTTTTTAGAAAGACATAAGTTCCTTAATATACTTCACAGAGATCTCGTCAAATGATTTGAAGGGGGGGTTAGGCAAGCGCGCTCTCTCTATGGCTCTAGTAAGAGCTATGGTGTCCCTCTCAGCTGTGTTTTTGCAACTGCAACAATGTTTTCCCACACAGCACAGATTGTAACAGTTCACGACATGATCCCCTATCGGCCGATATCTCATACAGACCGCCACCAATCTAGTGATATCAGTTCGTCGAAGGAGACATTTTGATTTAGATCGATTTTTTGGTGTTGGACAGTAAGTCTCAGATAGGCCAGAGGGGAGATGTACACTTACTCTACAAGTACAGAAAGGCGGATCCCTATCTAGCCTTCTCATTTCCTGGGATGTCACTGTGACCTCGAGCTCAGATAAGGGAAATTTTCAGTTGGCCTGCTGGAGCTCATTTGCAAATAGTTCCGACTGGAACACTGAAATTGGCCGGTGGTCTACAGGCTTTGGAAATGTTCGGGAATTTCGAGAACATGCCCACATCGACTCCGCTGCTCGTCTTAGAGTCGTCACATCTGAACAGTATGCCATTCCGTTTTTAGGGGATTAGAGTGTCAAAGCCATTTCATAAATTAAGTCTGAAGCCGGTTCATATTTATTTTATTTTGATTGACTCAACATGAAAATTGGTAACTACTGTGGAACCTCTTAAGTCTCACTTTCATTCTTGTAGGAGTTGTATTCAGACCTCGTCGTCGTCAATGTCATTGTTGGTTTTCTGGATGAGCGAGAAAATAACTTGAAAACAGATAAATGGTATGTCGTCTTGGTAGTCCTTCGAGGGTTGACATATAACTTAAAGTAAGATGAGTATGTTTAGTTGCTTTGTCCAGAAAAAGGAAGATTTTGCTGCGTAGTCTTTATCAAGATTGTCGTCCAAGGTCGCTTTTTAGAAAGGCATTTACCCGCATGCTAGCTATCACATACAAATGTAAATGTATCTACATATTTATTAAATGAAACGTGAAAAAAAAATGCATTCGCAGGTGAATA
This sequence comes from Eristalis tenax, assembly GCA_905231855.2. Lineage (NCBI taxonomy): Eukaryota > Metazoa > Arthropoda > Insecta > Diptera > Syrphidae > Eristalis > Eristalis tenax. The sequence goes on from HG993127.1 coordinate 1,746,257, forward strand.
ACGCATATCGTCCAAATACTGACCATGTCCACTAACAACCCAAGAGGAAAATAACACAGGCAAAATCATCCTAGCCAACCATTCCAGTACCTCTTGTCAGTTCAATGGAATCGTCCTCTTAGGAGGGGTGTCCGTTAAAAGAGCGTTCAAGCAATAGCTTCACTTCTCATGACAATTTGCAACTGCTCTGCTTTTCATAGAAAATTAATTTCTATTATTAATTGCAATACTAGAATAATAAATCTCTTAAAAACAATAAATTGTTTATCTCTAATTCTTAGCACAGAAAACAAATTCAACAAAAAATGTGCCTCAGTTAAGTGATAGAACTCAAATCACAACACAAATAAGTGTGTGAACACAGTTATTAGCCTGATCAATTTGTGAGGCTGGATGCTAAATAGATTCTCACGATTTGGATGCCAAATTGAAGAAGATACCGGCTATAATTAAGGGAAAAATACTTCCACAAGTAATAAACAATTCTTTCCCAAGACATTTCTATTTTAAGCGATGTGTTAGGTATGCTGGCCCCCGAACATGTGGACACTTTGACAGCTTTACGAAGTTTCACTTTAGATGCTTCCAGAAAGCAGCGCTCATGAGATTCTTGTCGGGAACAACCAAAAGCATTGTTTGGCTTGGAATGACGTTGAATTTAGAATCTAATGGAATTATTTCGAAGAAACATGTTTTTGTTACTACGGCTGCAAGTGAGTGTCATTAAAAACAACGCAATTTAAAAGAAGTGAGCTATATGTACATCCGAAATAAATCATTGTTTATTTCTGCAATTAACTTCGTTCCCATACAATGTTTGTCTTTATTATTTATTATTTTCATGCTTTGCTTTTGATTTTTTTTACATAACTTCCGTAAAGCCAAAAAATTACCGTCACTTGAGATCAAATAAACGGGTTAAGTTAGTAGCTTTTTGGCGAGGTTTCCGTTGGGGTAATTAAAATTGAAACCCCCTTTAGAATCTAATTTGCCCAAGCCTGTTTCACGAGAGCAAACAATCAACACCCAGAATCCAAGTAAACAAACAGACAACCGCGGTAGTTTTGTACACACTTTTACGGTACACATAAGTACATACTCATGCAGGTTCATGTATATATATGGGTAATGTAGAGCTGCGCAAATTGTGTAGTCTCGACACAGATTAAACACAAGCAAACGGAAGAACGGCGAAGTTGGAGCACTCTGTGCGGTTCTATTGGACCTGTGACAACAATTTCCTGTTTTAATTTCGCCCTTCAACACACGAATATACAACTGGTATACCGCGGTCCGGTGTTCGGATACTTTACCAGTCTGCCTACGACATGGCATTAAGGGGTTTTCCTGTACAGGAGTGCAGTTGACACGCACAGGTAAAGCGATTATAATGCCTACGTTTTTGAAAGCTAAGCCAATTGCTGCAAGTTCACCACATGTGACTACCTCTGCGTCACAGACTCGAATTGCATTCAGTTATTTATTGAATTTTAATCAGAACGGATTAGGCGTTTACGTGCAATTGCCCAGCAAATAGATAATCCAATAAGAGTGGTTGAATCGGGTCACAGTTGTAATTTTCTACATCCATTTGTTTGATATCGAAGCGGAGGGGGCATGAAGAATGAGTAAAGCAGAACAATTGACATTCCCTCAATGAGATCTTGGGCTGTGCTGTCAGCGGGCTAACCCTACTCGTCCGTGGTATTTCAAGAAAGCACATTCTTTGTGAACATCCGCTCTAAATGTTTTTCTGTGCAAGGCAAAACGTCGAAAATAAAGCAAAACGGAAGGAAAATAAAGGTTCTTTAGAAAGAATACAGCTACGTACACACTTCAATACAGAACCACTGAGTTGTTGTTGACAACAAGTGGGAATTGAGGTGCGATTAGACGAACGGTAAAAGTGTATAATTGACGTTGGAAACAATTGTCACCGCGGAAGGCGGAAATTCAGGAAAATCTTTTTGCAAGCAGCATGAGAATTGTTACACGAAAATGCTTTCTGTGCGGCTGTGGGGCACTGGAACACTCAAGCATGTTTACCATCTGTGTTTATATATTTTTTTAATTATATTTTAGACGTCACAAAGGAGAAGTGAAATGTAACCCAAATTGGCTTTTGCAATGAAAAAGGATTTTTTCCACAATGCCCATTTTGCATATCTTGTCAAACATAGTAGACATTGACATTTGGAAGCCATTTTTAACATTAACACATTTCTTGTGTCTAATAGGTAGTCGTAATTCTGCTATTTAACCGGCGTGTTATGCCACGTACATTTTTATTTAGATCAGCAAATTATTATTATCAATCGAGAATATGTATATTGTTATGTTAATCAATGCCTTTTTTAAATTTATCCCAGATATAAGTTCGCCATTGTGTTGGAACCTTCCAAAGATTCGTGCAACATCATCATAATTCTGACCCGCATGCTCCACTAAGGGGATAGCGGGGGTAAACCACGCACGAGAGATCTCCAGGCAAATCGATCCTCCGCCATCGACTCTAACTCATCAGGAGTTATGCCCAAGCGCAACGATAGCCCACTCCGTTCGAACAAGCAGCTCATCAATGTTGAGCTACTCGCGCTCTGCCATGTTCCTCACTCATGCTCATCTTCCCCTTATTCTCTTAGATGAGGTGACAAATTCTAGCCTCTCCTTTTTTGTTGTCACCTCACATCAAAAGGAAGTCAAAAAGTCAACCCACAACAAATTCAGCGAGTTGGCAACACATGCTGCAGATGTGTGTCTTCAAATGGGATCAATTGCCATTCGGTGGTTATATTTGCTATTATTGTAATTTCATGCCTTTACTTATTGGATCTTGTTGGATCGTGCCTTTGCTATAATTCGTAGATGGACTATATTTAATGACAGCCCAAGAACAAGGACAATGCAAACGTTTCATTTCCTTAGAAAATGGATTTCTGAGAGTGATGAGATGTCTAATGCAATAACAAAATGATCCTCCATTAATTTAACGTAATGTGAACACATTAGGTACTTGACTTTTGTTCCTATCAAAACAAGATATGGGTTTAAACTTACATATTTATCCTGCGTCGTTCGGCGTCACACACAAAAATGCAAGTGACAACATATCTCCCATTCTATCTCACTTTTTCCTGAAATGCGACAAGGGAATACACACGATCGTCTTGCAGTTGACAAATGTCGCATAAAGTGACTAAGAGAATACAAATTTGTTAAAGTGACACATGACACATATTTCTAGGTGACATGACTAGGAGAATAAAGGGGATTAAAAGGCATTGTTTGTTGAGTTTCACAAGATTTCAAAATTAAGCTCAACTTTGCATATTTATTATATATTATTATATATATTTATTATTATTATTAAGAGCCATCCATTGTCAAAAACCATATATCTACTTACAAACGTCTAAAACGTCTAAGATAACCAGGATTCCATGTCGATCGCATCGTAAATATAGAAGCTCTATAGATAACTAGAACATTCCATTAATTTAAGACAATATTTTTTCCTGGGTTTATTCTACTGTACTTCATTGAAACAGCTTCCTAAGCACATATTAGTTTGATACCTAAGTAGTGTTTTTAGAGCCGGGTAACTTAAAACTTGCAGAATTGTTTTCTATGAAAACTGATTTGACAGTTGTTTTGGTGTATGCTTGGTTTGTCAATTCATCAAAAATAGAATGTGTACAAATTTGATCGACACATTAGTCACACACGCCAGCAGCGACGGTCACATGACCGAAATCATATTTAAACATTAATTCCATAAAATTATCTGTGAAATAAATTCAATTCCGTGGAAATTTATATCCATAATTTGTCTTGAACGTAATAATACAATATAATACCATTGCACATATTTACATACATCATGTCCAGCAACCATAAGGAAAATCCATACAGTATTGTGTAGGAGGAACGAAGAGAAGACTATTTTCTATTTGACCGAATAACACAAAGTCAATATGAAGACATTCCATAAAAAAGGGCAAGCCCACACAAAATGTTTCTCATTGCTTTTCATACCTTTTCTGAATGGCGATTCCCACTGCGAGCATCCTACGCGTATGCGTATCCCTTTCCCTATGCCAGCGCATAAAATTCGACTCACAAAAAATATTCCGCTCCCAGCTCCCAGACTCTAACTCATCAGGAGTTATGCCCAAGCGCAACGATAGCCCACTCCGTTCGAACAAGCAGCTCATCAATGTTGAGCTACTCGCGCTCTGCCATGTTGCTCACTCATGCTCATCTTCCCCTTATTCTCTTAGATGAGGTGACAAATTCTAGCCTCTCATTTTGTTGTCACCTCACATCAAAAAGAAGTCAAAAAGTCAACCCACAACAAATTCAGCGAGTTGGCAACACATGGTGCAGATGTGTGTCTTCAAATGGGATCAATTGCCATTCGGTGGTTATATTTGCTATTATTGTAATTTCATGCCTTTACTTATTGGATCTTGTTGGATCGTGCCTTTGCTATAATTCGTAGATGGACTATATTTAATGACAGCCCAAGAACAAGGACAATGCAAACGTTTCATTTCCTTAGAAAATGGATTTCTGAGAGCGATGAGATGTCTAATGCAATAACAAAATGATCCTCCATTAATTTAACGTAATGTGAACACATTAGGTACTTGACTTTTGTTCCTATCAAAACAAGATATGGGTTTAAACTTACATATTTATCCTGCGTCGTTCGGCGTCACACACAAAAATGCAAGTGACAACATATCTCCCATTCTATCTCACTTTTTCCTGAAATGCGACAAGGGAATACACACGATCGTCTTGCAGTTGACAAATGTCGCATAAAGTGACTAAGAGAATACAAATTTGTTAAAGTGACACATGACACATATTTCTAGGTGACATGACTAGGAGAATAAAGGGGATTAAAAGGCATTGTTTGTTGAGTTTCACAAGATTTCAAAATTAAGCTCAACTTTGCATATTTATTATATATTATTATATATATTTATTATTATTATTAAGAGCCATCCATTGTCAAAAACCATATATTTACTTACAAACGTCTAAAACGTCTAAGATAACCAGGATTCCATGTCGATCGCATCGTAAATATAGAAGCTCTATAGATAACTAGAACATTCCATTAATTTAAGACAATATTTTTTCCTGGGTTTATTCTACTGTACTTCATTGAAACAGCTTCCTAAGCACATATTAGTTTGATACCTAAGTAGTGTTTTTAGAGCCGGGTAACTTAAAACTTGCAGAATTGTTTTCTATGAAAACTGATTTGACAGTTGTTTTGGTGTATGCTTGGTTTGTCAATTCATCAAGAATAGAATGTGTACAAATTTGATCGACACATTAGTCACACACGCCAGCAGCGACGGTCACATGACCGAAATCATATTTAAACATTAATTCCATAAAATTATCTGTGAAATAAATTCAATTCCGTGGAAATTTATATCCATAATTTGTCTTGAACGTAATAATACAATATAATACCATTGCACATATTTACATACATCATGTCCAGCAACCATAAGGAAAATCCATACAGTATTGTGTAGGAGGAACGAAGAGAAGACTATTTTCTATTTGACCGAATAACACAAAGTCAATATGAAGACATTCCATAAAAAAGGGCAAGCCCACACAAAATGTTTCTCATTGCTTTTCATACCTTTTCTGAATGGCGATTCCCACTGCGAGCATCCTACGCGTATGCGTATCCCTTTCCCTATGCCAGCGCATAAAATTCGACTCACAAAAAATATTCCGCTCCCAGCTTTGATAAAAGCCAACCAACCAAGCAAATACACAGTCGAAAGACCATTGGATATCACGCTTTACTGCAGCGGAAATGACCATTGCTCCTCGTCCTTCGACCGCACAACGATGTCAAATTTATTAACACCCGACCGGCTCTTGCAGATAGCCAGCCACATAGGCGCCTTGTCTTTAAATTGGCGATTTAGTTTTTGGCGAAAGCTCTTCCGCAGTCTCAGAACTATGTATAAATCTACATTCCTTATTTAATACAGAAGTGCATGGTGGCAAAATGTCTCTTGACACTGACCAATCCTACATTCCTACATTCCTAATCCTACGCTTCCCACATGGATACGCGACCGAGAAAAGATTCGTATAGTCAGCAACTTCGATGGTGGTTACTCTCTGCGTAGTTGCTTCGCTGTAGTAGCTCTAATTACAGAAATGTTTAACGTCAACCACACCTCTGTTGGAGGTGCACATGGGCAGAAGTCTGTGTCATATACTAGGGATGCTTGTGCCGTTTGCGTGCTTTTCTATCATTTCAAATCCTGCGACAGTGATATATTTGCAAAAAAAAAACATGACTGTGTATACTTATCATAAGACTTGTTTTTAGGAATGTTAACAGTAGGCGCCCTGGCGTTGTGTGTTTGTGATGGGGATTCACCTCCGAATTCAGCAACTTTCGCACATCTTTACTCACAGGAACTGCCCAAAGAGGTTACTCGTAAAAGCTTCTCAAACTTTGTCCTTTTCGGATTCAATACATGTGTCTATAATGACATAATTTACTTCATTTTTTCCATTATCGCGTTCTAATCAGAACACAATGCACGCGCTAACTATGATGTAACGATTCTATTCACAATGCTTGCAAATACCGCAATACGGAACAGCTGATCGCGGTGCCCACACTTCAACATCAATAAAGGAGCTTAGTAGTTTTATGATAACGCAATCGTCAACCAGATTGATCATATTGCAATCGACTTCAGACATTTATTCGAAACATCAGAGGACTGAGACTCCGATTACTTACACGGATCGAAATGCAAAGAAAACCCAGAAACTCTGTAAGATAGACGAGTCCTGTGCAAGTAATCGAAATAAAAGGAGGCATTGTGAAGAAGACATGGTTGCGACATGGTTTGCATTAGTTTTGACTATTTAATCCCTGTTTTTGATACGAATAAATACACTAATCCAATGGTTGTGGCGTTATGGGTCTGTGAGTGGATTCCTACGTACTTGAACATAAGGTCGATTCAAGGTACGACAAACAAAAATGTTCACTGCCGAGTCACTAACAATGTCCAACAATGCTCTAAGGAGAAGCAAGTGAGACCTCGAGAATTGAGCGAGCGAGGCGATGTAAAGTTGCTATGGCATAACTAATGTCCGGGGAGTGAAACAATTGACCAAGGGATATATGGGAATAGGCTGTCCGCTGAAACATGTGAAACAGCTGTTGATGATTTCGTTTCGTATATACAGTGGCGTTCAAAATGGTTTTTCATTATCAAATCTTATTAGCAATTAAATAAATTAAATAAGAAAATAGTTTTGAAAATGTCAATCAAATCCGTCGTGCTTATAGAGAGTAAACAACGTTCGAGGGCTTTGTTTATCAGCTGCTTTCTTAGCACAAAGAAGGAACGATAGACAAAAGTTATTCTTGGTTCGTTTTCAGAGCCATCGTGAGGAATTTTATTGTCGAAGAACAACAAGAACTGATATATTGTAATTTAAAAAAAAAAATATCACTGCCCCGAATGAGAGAAGAACTTAAAAAGTAATATGGCGTCCTTTTTTAATGATTATTTTTTTTTCATCTAAAAGTTAGTATGAAGTAGTATCCATCAGGTAGGGGACCGCTTGGCAGACCCAGGACGAGATGGTTGAACCAAGTCCAAAAACTCGCCTGGTCACGCTGATGACTGATGTTAGAGCCGATGGCGGAGGATCGAGTTGCCTGGAGATCTCTCGTACGTGGTTTACCCCGCGACACCTTTAGTGGAGTATGCGGGTCAGAAGATGATGATGAAGTTACAGTACTTATGGCCGTTTGCTGAAACTCAACTTACCGATTTAAGTTTCACTTATCAAGCTTAGATGAACTTCTCGACTTGCACGAATCGAAAAGTAGATTATAAATTCGGCTAAGTATAACTTAAAGGAAGTTTAAGAGATAGTGGATCTTAAGACTTTAAGTTGTACTTTAACACTGACAGTGGCATAAAATCTTGGAGATTGAAGTTGAAAATTAAAGTATGGGGTACGATTTATTTGAAGACCATTGTCTTGAAAGTGATAGATATTTTTACAAAATGATTATTTGTATGGTTTTGACATTTGGACATAACCGTGATTGTTTTACAAAAGATTTTCAACGGGCACGGGTTTCTATTTTAATTTCCTAAAGCAAGTTTTGAATAAACATAAGAACATCTTCAGGAAATATTTCAATTGTTATTGTCACAATGATGTTTTATGTGATATGAAATTATTTACAGAGGATTTCATTTTATAGGAAATCTGATTACCGAAGACAGCTATGGCAAATGCCACGAACTACTTCTTTCGAATACCCTCGTTTCCATCATTGATTGGCTCCTTCTATGGATCCCACAACAAAATTCTTATTTACACACTGAATACCGAATTTGGCATTTAAAATCGTTGCATTTGGAAGAAAATCGTATCATACCTAAATCCGATCATAGCTAAGTATTTACGAGCAACTGAAAATGAGCGAACATATCGAACATATGGTTTAAGTCTAACTTGGCTATGAAGTAGACTTAAATGTAGTATCAGCAAACGGCCCTTAATACAAACAGTGGTCAACGTCAGCCGAATCGCTGTTAATGCAGACATAAAACGTATGGATCCTTTTGTGCGGTGTATGTCTCATTACTCATCTGTCATACTTTGAGAAAATGTTTTGCAACCCATGAAACGGACGGATGAAATTTTGATGATTATTTTTCCGTTTTATTTTCTCTTCCCAGCGTGCTTCCTTTTAATATAGCTGATTTTCTCAATTTCCTAGTAATGTTCTGCTTTCTTTGTATCGCCGTCGGATGAGGCATTATTTCCTCAGGTTTGCAAGAAGCTAATTGCAGACCACAAGACAACAGCACGATAAACAAAACAGCTATCAACACTGTACGAGTACATCCTTCGATTGGAGAGAGAGACCAAGCAAAAATAATACAACAAGCTATATTTTTGGGCACCTATAGCAGATTTTTCCTCTTCGACGTTCAATGAGCAATTGAAGCAGACACCCCGAAGCGCATGGAAAAAGCTAACATTTTTCTCTATTAGGTGGCTCTTAATTCTGAGAGGAACAGTGTTTTCACACATTTACCTAAGCAGTACTCTAGGTTAAAAGGAAAGAAACAGATCAGTCCAGACAAGGACATATTGGATATTGCCGGTTAAGTTGTTTGGCTTTTCCAGACAATTGAATACCAGCCCGACACAAATTCAACATTCAAACAAAACTCACTTTATGTTGAATTGCTTCTATAAAAAAGTAATTGCAAGAATATATCTCCCTTTCAGATGCATCCTGAAGGTCAAACAACCATGTGGGTGGCTGCAGAGCTTTTGTTCGAAACGAAATACGATTCGTATTCTACAGAACGACTGCATATGCTCGAATTATTTATACACATTCAAGGCTGATTGCCTACCATCGTGCTCTGTCGCATATGCTCTTTCTTAAAACATGAGTTCCGACACTCCGAGCAGCAGCCGCAAGTGAATTGGATATAAAAATAGTCATAAGTTCGTGCGGCCCCAATAAACGTGGTCTGTGGCATTCTTGGAATACGGGCAGCATAAGCAAGTTCAGAGTCAAAGACAACTCATGTGGATTCAAGTTGAACTGTTCAAGTGCCGGTGTGTACCGGAATGTGTCTTCAAACCCCCATTTAGTTGCGTATACGCCATGTATGCTCAAATTAATTTCATTTCGGCCATTGGGCATTTTCGCCGTAATATGCTTCTCTGTTCGGTTGTTATGCTAAATATACCATGTCATTAATAAAGAATTGCATATAAATAAATAACAGACGGGGCAACACATTGGTTTCCCACTCCTCCGCCCCACTTTATGGTGTACTGAATAAATAAACACAGCATTTTAGGAGAAAAACATTTTCCCTTTGCCGTGTGCAGCCGATGTAACCCTTTCTCGTAACTGATTCATGCTACATGAGTTGCATAGACTGAGCACGTTAAATGACTCATGTATTCGGTTCAATTCAATGGCAGCTTGTTTTGCAGGACTAACCCTGCTTTGGATACCATGAATGGATATGCCTGTAGCACAGATTTTTACCTCCATCACCAAATATTTGCTTGCTTTCCGAAGAGTCGCTGGCATTTGAACAAACAAAGATACCCGGTATTCTGTGTTTACCGATTTAGATCACAATATTTTCAAGTTACCGCATTTCGTCGTTTAGTATACCCTTGAGACTTATCACCGCTTGTTGACAGGCGTTTTTAGGGCATTTTGTTTTTTCTTTTCCAGCACGATAGTAGACAATGACATGAGTGAGTATGTTTGTTGTGACTCTTAAATTAGTTTGCTTGATTTTGATGTCGGAACAGGTCCCGCATGAATTATCGCTAGGCATGTACTGACAACTTGACTTGATTTGATATTGACTTGGACTATGTTCTGCAACTTTTGATTGGGTGCGTTTATAATATAATAATATAATTTGAATTGGGGGTGTGTCATACAGACACTTGTACTACGACAACAAAGATCTATTGTACTTCCTTCTTTTGGTCTAGGATGGGATTTCTTGAAAGAAAAATTAATAGGTGTCCCATCGTCTCTTTCGCCTGGCCTACAGATTTCTGTACTAAAAATACCCACAATGGAGGTGATAATTACTTGCTCCACACAACAACCTTAGGTCAGCTTTTTTGAGTTCCAGAGTCCAAGAGATTCTTTGGCTCTTTGGGAGTTTTAATTTAGTTAGTAGTATTCCAAAACTGGATCCTTTGATCCATTTGTGTCCGTGTTGTTGAATACATAAATGGCAATAATATTATGGTAGGCAAAACATTTTGACTTGCTAGGTCGACTTGTAGTTAGGTGTGAACACGTGTTATACCAACTTTAGTACATTTTTCATTTCTGGTTGGGACTTCGTGAGTGCAGTTCCATGAATTAAAATATGGTTTCAAATGTGGAAAAGTAATGCTTGGTTTTTTTGGAAAATGCTTACTTTATACGCACCCACTTGTGGATTTATCAATGCAGTGGGAAAATAAGATCTGACAAACTTTGCCAGGCATTTTAGAGTTGTGTTTCTTGTGGTGTCATAGCATTTACATATGACTGGTTTGCAAGTGGAAAATTGACCTAAAAATGGAAAATTGGATTGTAATTTCCAAGTTTCTGAACTTATGACTTTCGAAATCATATGTTAGTTTCTAATTACCATTAGATCCTGAATTGCAGAAATTCTGTAGAGGCACTATCAGAGGAAGCCCAAGAATGTAGAACAAAGTGTACAGGTATTATAGGATTCATAATACAACGAAGTCTCAATTATATGATTTCTTAGTTTTATGAATCAGTCCAATGTATTAACTGTAACTGTACTGGAATTCAGTCAAATGAACTGATACTCTAATAAATGTAATGTACGGTCATATTGTGTTGAAATTGTTCCGGAGTTGAAACAGTTATTATACATTGTCTAGACATTTTTACCTTTTATTTTGTTTTAATTATATTTTGACGTGCAAGTCAGTTCGTATTCATTATCGAAGATAATGATGTGCCATTATGAAGTTTCAAGTTTCAAACAATTCAGCACGAACCACCTGACGCTGCTCATATGAGCTTAGCTGTGAGTTGTTAGCAGTTCAGTTGAGAGAGACAATGGAAGCTCCTAATAAACTGATGGATTGGGCTTCAGAAAATTAATATAAATGCGTGAAAGAACAGGGATTTAAAAAAAACTGCTCAAATATTAGACAAAAATTAAATAAAACAAATTATTTTCTTTTATGTAATATGTAATGTACATTTTTCATGACTTAACCATTTTAATAAAATTTATTTTATACTACAATACATAGTTGGAATATATGAACTTTTCGGTTGCATGAACTGGCCCAACAATCATATCAGTGAGACTTCACTGTACAATGAAATGTTTCCGTTTGGAAACTAATGAAGATGTTATGCGCAAAATGCTGATATGATGGGGTCCATGGATTGCTACATTTAAGACCAGAACGAAAAACAAAATACTCACTTCCATTAAGCGGTGAAGCGCCAGCCTTATTAAACTATCACGTTTTCCCATTCGTACCATGTTTCTGGTACGAATGGTCTCGATTTTAGAGAATTATCTCGACTGCTCATTTATAATGGAACCACTGTGCGTCGCATACTTGATATCAAAAAATATAGAAATCCTTCTAGAAAAAGCTGATCATAAAAAGTATACCACTTTTTCAAGAAAATCACTGCAATGATTTTTAGAATCCGAAAATGATTTAAGTACACAAAAACAAAATAAAATCTGAACTAAGTCCAGCTAAACCGACTTTGTGCTTAGGTGCATCCATTCGCAAACAATTTTTTAGTAAAATTACGAAACAGTAGGTCTGTTTTATCCAAGTTTCCACATAAACTCACCTTTTCTGCGTTCTAGCTTTTTCTTCACTCCAACCTACAGTGAACGCTCGATAAAATGAGCACATAATATTTTATATAGGCTGTTCTAAATAGTGATCAAAACAAACTCCGATATAGTGAACCTTTGATTTTTTTTATTTTCTTTAAACCTTTCGGCCTGAAAGGTGTCCATGCAATAGTCCAACAATAGGCCGTCTGTTCTACTGATAGTGTTGTGCGAGAACACAGTTGTTTGTAGTGCAAAAACAAAGTGCGTGAGCTGCTTAACTTGGCCGTATCATGGGGCAAATTAGGAGCTTCAGGCATTGAAGGAGACCTGAAAGACAGTTCTGAAAGAGATATGAAATACCTCTCAGTTTTTTCGCAATAATCTCGTGTCTAATGGTGGTCCCGGAAACCCATGTAACAGAACTAGTACATATGGCAGCCGATTTGATTTATTGGAACGAAGATCAGTTGAATATTAACCAGATGTGGACCATCACATCTTTCAGCGTCTTTAAGAGATCATGGTCAATTATTTAAAAAAAAAAACACTTGAATGGGCGACTAGCAATAAAATGGATTGCACCGATGTTTTGACCCTTAAAGGTTACAAGAAAAGGCGAGATTATTTGACATAAATTCAAAGAAAAAGCAAAACGAAGATGACTAACAGTGATGACAATGACAACTTAGCTTTGTTTTAACATTCTTTTATAAATAGGTACATGGAATTCATTTTGATGCGTTTGATATTTTTATGGATGAGTTGTTTTTGTCAAAGATAAAATCTTATTTCTTATAAATATTGGCAGTACATAATTGCAAAGATGAATTGTGATTATATAATATATTCTATGTTTGATATATTGTACGTAACAACAACACACATTTTGATGAAATTGAGTTCACGCTCGTTACAGTGAACAGATCCGATTTTTTTTAGTTCGCTGTATCAACCTCTGTCTACTGTATTTTCAAAACCAAAAGCATTGCCACTTGACACCCTTTCTCTCAAAACTGTAGTCTGTCAAGCATTTTTGTGTGTGCATCAATTTATGGACAAGCAAATCGAATCGACAAATTGCGGCGCTGGATATTAATTCAATCGACAAGCATAACCTTGAATATTTTGAAACCCTCTTGTGAGTGGAAGAAACAAAGCAGTAATTTATTTCCATTAACATTTCTTTACTTAATAGTTCGTTACACTCTGGAATTTTCTAGGTGTTTATAATGTAACACAAAGAGCTTTGAAAAGCAAACCCGTATCTGCTAAGCAATTATTATCATTATCTCCCGCCACAAGCAGTATTTACTTCGAAAACCCTTATATAGCAAAACAATTGCTCATGAGGCTGAGTCAGAGTACTTTTTCCCGTTCCCGAGTTTGTAAATTCAGAGCAAAGCATCTACAAACCAACAATCAAGGCAAATGACACACTTCGCTTTCAATAGAACTATGATTGCATGCAAGGTAAACAAATGTACGTATGTACATGAATAAAGCTAAGGCACATTCAGTTCACTCTTGAACACTTATTTCATCTTGATAATGACCGCATGAGCTACTGACATCATGGTTAGCATTTCTGCAATGATAGCTGTACAAAAACTGAAGTCAATTGAGTGATAACCCAAAGGTCAACTACGATACTCGTACTTGACGTACAAGCATGTGTACACAATTTACATCCTCTCACGATTCATCTCTGCGGACGTACACAGATACGAATGTTACAAAATCTCATAAAAGAGAAAAACCATGGCTAGTGGTATCCCTTTAAGTTGAATCAAGAAGCACATACCAAAACAAGGCAATAACATTGAGCTAAATGTCGGAGAGGTTTTCTCATCGGAACTCATTACTTGCTGAAGTATCATTCTCGTCTTTTCTGTGCGAACCTTACAGGACGCACCAGCAAGGAGCTTTCAGCAATTCATTTTCTCCCTTCTTGGATGTGTTTGACCTTCAAACGTCGTTCGCTTATCACCGCCGACTTTCTTTCCCATAAAACATAAACAACATCCGTTCTTCCTTATTCATTCCACCTCTATATCAGCGTCATCACTCCATTCACTGGGACGATGCTGCTGGCACACAACATCCAAGCGAACCGTGTCGTATATCTTAAAATATCGCACAGTAAATTACTTTGGAACACGCTGGGCTTTTAACTTAAGTCTCTCATACTCTGCTATTTATATTCGAGTTGAGAAGATTCCCTCTATTTATCATGTGAATGAATGACAACAGAGGGTGGCTACGTCTTGCTGACTAATGAAAAGCTTCGAGCGCTTGGCTATGACCTTGCTCAATAAATTTACCCCACAGATTGGTTGATGATGATAATGTTACATGTTAGTGGAGTTTTCGGGATAGCAGACAAAGTGGAAGCGATATGTTCCCTCCCCTTAGCCCGCCTCCATTTGCCAAAAATAATTGAGGACGTCGTGCTTGTGGGTTGGATGAACGAATCTACCTCTGTTAGCTTTCTTTATGATCGACAAATGTCGATTTAAGTGGAAAATGTTTCAAAATTGATTAATTAATGACTTTTTAAAATCGGATTATGTGATGAAAATGTGTGAAAAATCCAATTTCGCCTATTGTGGAACCACGTACGATGGCGACCAAATGCTTTTCTGAGAGTATCCCTCCTGAATGGCGAGTTTAGATCAGACATAATCTCTCCATAAGCCAAAGAGTTTCCTGTCCCTCTCAGTATCATCTTGTTTTTCTTTTTGCGATAAAGAATTATTTAGTGTGTCGTAAAAAAGGTAAATAGTCGCAGAGATTATGCCAATCCGCGAAAAGATAAATGTCTAAGCATCCTTTGACCCATTTTTGGTATTAATCTTTCGGTTTTTGCAAATGTGAGCAATGCATTTTGGACACTTTGCGTTCAGTTAAAGAATCAAACGAATGGGTATACCCGAACATCATTGATTAATTGCTTCTCGCACACTTTCCAATTGTGTCCTATTGTTATGATTCAGCAGCTATCAGATATTCAGCTGTCTAAATATTCATCAAGGTTTGCCATTTCATCGTAGATCGTTTGACGATGGATTCAGTGTGCAGGCAATTCGTCAAGGCTGGTACGAATTGATGAAAGCCGTCGCTGCGGCCAGTCTCGCAGACGACGCTGCAATGCTGATCCGATCAACTGCCAGCCAGAGAATCAACCCAGCTAATGGATGGTAGGATTTGCCCCTTTATCCGTAAAAGATTGTGATGACGCAAGAATTAGAGCTTGGCGATTACAGACAGCTTGCTTATTCACCGCTGGAAATGTTGACTGGAGGTTCAATTCAATAAGTGCATAAAATAAGTATAATTTATGTGCGCTAAAGATGAAGAGCAATAGTTTTGTTTTGACTCAGTTCAACCTTTTGCTGTCGGAATTATTTTTATTTTTTATTTTTAAAAAAAGTATACAAGTTTTCTTTGATTAAGGCCACTGAGACTCAAAAAGGAGATGTTCGCTTTAACCTTTTGTCACAAAGGCAACAAAGGGTTAAAAATTATCAAAATTAATTTTGTAGTATATATTTGGTCAGCTACCAAAATTTTTAAAATTTAGTCTACGGCCAGAAGTATATATTTTTTATAGTATATATTTTTTTGACAAAATTCCTGTGGCATATTGAATGCACTTGTTTTAGAATGGTTTAGCCATTTAGAGAAACATTTTCGTACTCCCAGGCAAAATCACTGACACTACGTTTTTAACAATTTCAAGGCATTCGGATGAAAAGAAAGAAATTTTCAAATGAGGAACTGCCAATAATAATCAATTATTTCTTTATTTGGGGAGGAGCTTGTCATACATATCGCAGCCCTAGTACAATAGACCGATAAGTCAGTCAAAAAACGACACTTTTAATTTGAGGATAAGCAAGTGTTGGCGATGAAATTACGTTCTTTAATTTACTTGGCGTGAAACAGTTTAAAAAAGGACAAGTTAAACTACATTTTCTGTAAAAAGTCACAGGAAAAAGTTCATTTCTGAAATTCGAAATCGAGTGTACCTCAAAATGCCCTCGTACTGAGGGTGCGATATGTAGTTTGGGATCAGGTGACTGACTCCAAAGAGCCATCACACTTATAGTATAAATCAATGATATCAAACCTATTATTTGTATAACAAGAGATTTTCCATTCACATTACTGCTCCTAACAAAACAAAAATGCAGCAAGAAAACGGAATGTTTATAAATAATAACTATACAACCAGTGGTCATATAAACTGTTATCCACTTGATCAGTGGGTGGTGACGGCTGCAAGAAGAGTACATTTATTTATCTTATCGAAATTCATGTGTATAAATTTACTTTGAGTACATAAAAATAATCTCCGATAAGATTCATATCAATAGTTGTAGGCAATTTATTTTTCGGATGTACCCACTTTAGCAATAGCCACTTATCAAGGTACATAAATGTTTCCCTTTTTATTCACGCGATATTTGAAAGTTCCTCTTCATTTGCGGTAGTTTTGCTGAGGGGGCTGCATGGCGCCAGAATGTTCAGGAATATTATATGTATCTGTACAGTCACGCATTGCGTTTTCTTTGCTGAGCAACACATTAAAAAGTAATGAAGGTTTGGCAGTTCCGTTAAAAAAAACCGCGCTGATAAGGCTCACTTTCATTTGTAGGGTATTCATAAGGTTTACGAGTGAAAAATGCTCTATTTCATGTACCCATCGCCGAATATTGCAAAATTAGAGAGTGAAAAAGGTACTAAAGACAAAGACCCACTTAGATCCACCATTAGTTGCGCGATTCCCAATTTTAGCCATTCCTTTCCTATATATTTGTACTTTCCCAGCAGTTGAACCAATAACTATCTGTTTTCTAACTTCTGTGATGAAGCGTATATAGGGTCGCCTCATCTTCTTCCATTCTTGTTTCTTCTGCTCCAACAGCTCAGCTGCAGATCGAAGCTGCCCTCTAAAGTGGGCCAAGGGCATACTGTATCAAGTTTTAGCTAGACCAGATTGCAACTGACCGCAAAGTATTACTGGCTTACATTTGATTGACGGCGTGTCCAGACATATCATTACCATTTTGTTGTGTATGTATGTAATGATAGTTCTTCTGTTTATCGGTTCTGTCGTCTGTGATACCATTGACATTAAGGGAGTCGCTTTTTAATTTGCCTTCTTTTTTGGTGGGAGTTTCCATGTGCCGTTTGTGCAAGATTTCGAGACGTCCGTGTACATTTCCAAATCATTGGTCCGTTCTTTCCAAACCAGTCAATAACACATTTAATTAGCTCTTCAACGTTTTGTAAAATAGGCATCTAATTTTGCTAAGGTTACGCTTATTAACTTGCCACCTTTTAAGTGACTATTTCTTGTGTGATTTATTGCATTAAAATAGTTATGTGTGTAACTGAGTTAACCTTGATTCGTTTAAATCAATTTAACATTCATCAACGCGCTGCTGATCTGCTACCAGTGAAATGCCATAATAATTCTGACAATATTTTAATCATACTTCATTTCTGATTTTGATCAACTGCGTGTCAGAAACAAAGCACACACATTGCTTGATCGTATGTTCCTTCATACAACCATTAAGTCACGTCTCTCTATCCCCTTATTCAGGGGAATGCAAGCTGCGAAATGCATAATAAGAAGTTATGACATTATTGAATACACAATAAATAGGAATAAGCTGACTTTAAATTAGATTGCATTTACACACGACACAACATTTCGTATCCACAAACATTTCATGGCTTTAGCCCATATTCTATGCTATTGTTTAGTGATTTCGAGTCGTGGCCCATGTGAAGAATTAAATTGCTATACAGATGGCCAAGATAAACAAACGGCATCAAATCGCACTATACAACCGGTCAATTCAGGGGTCCAAAATTGCTTAAAATTGCTTGAAAGCGCAGCCAATTAAAAGTAGTGACGGCTCTCACGGTCGTCCTTGAAAAATACGGAAATGGCGATTCCGACTAACCATACATGGGACCAACAGTGCATTTTTTCTGGATGCATTGGCAGCTCTTGTATTGCTGGAAGTTAATTGTGGGACCAAAATCAACAAAACATTTGCTTCCAGGATAAAATGGCAATGCTAACTGAACATGTTTGATTTTGACACATGCCACGAATCACGAAATCATCAAAATAGAACATTGAAAATTCAAACAGAACACTACATCCGCAGCGCCTTATTGACTATGCTCAGAATGGAAATTTATTCATACGTGTACCTTGGCCACTTTTTCTAATGGCAGTGTATCAGAAGGGATGGTGTCGCGTTATACGTAGATTTCCAGTTTGGAGTCTTATTGTTAAATGATAATACAGAAAGATGGATTTGCTTAGTTGTCTTCTAAAACGAACAAAGATTCCATTTCGATAGCGATAACCAATAGCGTATCTGTTTCAAATACCAAAGCAATTTGGACACTTTAGACAGAGTTGCAAAAATACACAGCAAGACTTTTTACTTGCCTTGTATGGCTTGCCATCTGTGGGTACATTGGCAGGCGTCATGCATGCCTGCTAGTTGTGCTATTTGTGTACGTTAACGCTTATTTCGTAAAGTAAATGGGGAAATGTATTTCAACACTGAAGCAGTAGTAAGAAAGAAATCCGAAAATGTCGAACTCAGTTTGCAACAATTGAGCAGTAACAAAAGCACTACTAGAAATAATTACGTCTATAATGAGCTAACGCGTTGTGTTAAGCCAGTAAAGAAAAGTAAATGACATGTTTCTCCTTTAGTCTGAACAAGAGGGAAATGTGACGTTGTGAATCTTTCTCTAAAATAATTGCTGACTCAAATCTGTAATGCGAACCTGTCATGTGTTTTTGTTCGTCTTTGCAAACCCAGATTTATCATATTATTTCTATCAAAGTCTCCGATAAGGGCGCGATAAGAATGAATCATCGTGGTTCTCATAATTCCCACAAGTTGACCAGTATTTCCTTTCCACAATCAATGACTGCTCATTACAAGGTATTGGATTTTATTCGCACATCTAGAGCCCTAAGGAGTGCATCGTAAGAATTTAAACCCATACAAACATTTTTGTAATTCCATTTACAACATTACGCGAACGTCGTATACTCCGTCCAATTAAATTCTTCCTCGCCCACAGGTATTACATTTCCAGCAAGTAGTCCTTGCCAATATAGCACTTACATAATGCCCTTAAAGGTAATGCTCAATATCCTGTAATTGCACTCACCTGTAGTTTGTTTAGTTGCTCATGCGTTTGTGTGACGATATTTTTAAGTGAATCATTTTGTTGTCCGGCTGGCCCCAGGATTATGAAAATAAAACTCGTGAGCACAACACAGCAAAGGATTAGAACAAAATTTTTTGTTCGCATTGCCGCCACCTGCGTTGATTCTCGTGATCTTCGTGAGAGCCAGATATAACAAATTTCTTATTCATTTAAATTATTCAAACAAACAAAATCTCGTTCGTTCGCCTTGTTTTCACTTTTTTCCTAATTTGCGCACAATTCAGACGATTAAAAACACTCCGATACAGACTTTCACGTCACGTCACACACGACCACCGCGATATTATCTATTCCCTACCGAAATGCAATTCCTTTTTGTTCACTATAACTTCACTTTAGCAAACACACATCCTCCCCTTTCGTGTTGCGTTTACACAAGTGAATGGATTTTCTTTTTTTATTGGGGTGTTCCTAAGGAATAAGTTCGATATCTAAGCGACACACACGAAGCGATATGTGGATTTTGTTTTATCTTCAACAGCAGAAATTACAAGCCAATTCAGGTTGAGTAGTGTCCGATCTGGAAAAAAGGTACAAATAAAATCATTTACCATTTTGTTTACACTAGAGGGGCAGAGCAAAATCTGAGAGCAGGAAAAAGTCCACGCACTTACATTTGGGCATCGGCCGCGGGCAATTCTTGTTGCATTTCTGATTTTGCTGTGCGGATACAGCACCTGACCGTCGTCTGATAGGGGAACATCGATTTGACCTGATAATGAACTTCGGGAAGGGGCTGGTTGTAAATATATTATGTGAAGAATTGAAAGGAAAAAAAAATAAAAACAAAAATTCACGCACACGACTAACACTACAGCGCAACGAAAGTGAAATACTTAGTCACTGCACTGTTTATCGAGTAATTAATCGGTCGAAGACTTTTGTTTTGTAATAGATTTCGAGAGACTCTGATGTGACAAAAATATATTTTTTCTAAAGACGGCCTTGCGAATCACGCGAAATGTTGAGTTATTGAAAAACGAAGTTCATACGGCGTTTGTCTAGCTGTCACTGAAAAATAGGAAAACCCAGGAAGACACAGAAAATCTAGTTGACACTTTGAGTGACGATTTCCCAACGAAGTTGGATGTGGTTGTGAATTGGGATATTCAAGTTGGCAACCATTGTAAAAGAAACCAAATGGATTTTGTGAAAATTGTGTAATTTTGGAAAATATTGAATAATTTGTAACCAATTATAAAAAAAAATGTAACACGAAATGTAGTTTGCTTTACTCTAAAAGTAAACGTTATATTTCCCTTTTATTGATCATAACATCCATTTGGCGCCTGGCAGATATGCAATTATATGCGATTATTAAATCACTAGGTGGGGAAAGTATTTCCTATTGCGAGAGCTAAGTCAGGGTGCGACGAACTACTTAAATGAAAGACAGTTACAAACAGTAGAGTTATATCCACGTTCTGTAATATAATAGTATCATGTTTAACTTATTATTGCATATACTCAGTTTTCCTTATATTAGTAGTATTTATGAACGGTGGTGGGATATGTAAGCTAAGCTGCGAATGTGGTTTGTGTATACAATAAAACAACAAATTTGGGTTGAATTTCATGAATTTCAAAAAATGCTAGTATCATTTATTTCCCCATATTAGTTGCGTACAGGTGGATACAATCTCAACGTTTAATAACACATTTGGAAAAACGGGTATAAAACTGTAGGTTTTTTCCCACTAGCAAGCGAAGCTTTCCACGTTCAACACGAGTGGTTGCTGGAGGTACTAAGCTCAACCTGGGCCTAGGTCGCATAGAGATTTTCTATTATCTTTTGTAACTGTAACAGTAATTTGCTAATGCTTTGGGGATACTTGTTTTTGTCCCGTAGGGTGAAGATCATCATTAATGCTGTTTTATTGTTAACTTTTTGAACCTGATGAATACACTATGTTGCTGTGAGAGCTTGGGAAAAAGAGTCCCACCAATCATAAATTGGCACAACAGCAATGGCATATTATTTTTTTTTTTCACTTGATGACATTGATTAAGCTTTCAAATAAAGCAAAGAATTCCTTGGTAACTCATACTCCTTCCTTTGTATGGCACTACAGTTCGCGCGGTAACTGGGTTTCTACCCACATGCCTCTCCAAAGATCTGTATTCCTAGCTAGTTGTCTACAATTACGCACATCAAGCCTTCGGGCTGGAATCAAGTTGTGCATGCGGCTTACAACTTAGGTTAGGTTCATGCCGCTGTACAGCCCGTAGATACAGTTCGACTGTTCATGCCTCTGCGTCGTACATTGAGCCGAGGCAGACGAAGATCATAACTACATGCCCATTGTGTCGTTCCGTCCAAGATGTCTATAGTGTGTGCACTTTTTTGAGAACAGCTTCACTCTCTATGACTAAAAGCGCCCAACTTCACAGCTGATTAATCTCTATCCCATCGACGAATGTGAGAGGCTTTTTGGCAGTTATTCACGAAATAACATGAATGCCGTTCTCTGATTGGTCCATTTGGCTTTAGAAAACGATATAAAAAGATGGTTTCAAAAATTTTAAAGGGCAAGATAGGTGGAAGTTTGCTCTTTATATAACACTTCATTTCTGGTTTTGATTTAATAAAATTCATGCTTGAATAAGCACTTTCACAAAGATTTGTACTCCCACTTTTCAAACCAAAATTCGATAATTTCGTAATGCGATCACCGATTATCTTTAAAAAATGTATTCCAATTGCACTCTGCTTTTGTAAAATGGGCCCGATTATGTGTCACAGACTCCAACTGGTAGTCAGTTTTTACACTTTCAACATCCAGTGCTAATTCCTATATAATCCTCTATAAATCTGTAAATGTTCAAACTTCAAAATTGCATTGTAAATATACTCTATGTGCTCAGAAAATCGCATCTCCAGAGAGACCATTCTTTTCGAAAGACATGTTGAACAATTTAAGTTTACTTTTAAATCCATTTCGCGATATTATTGTGAATTCCTTTTAACTTAAAATTTAATCCGTTCTCGTATTTCTTAGAAATCGACATCAGAGAGGAATTGGTGATTTTGCATTTTGTTCTCTATTTCTGTGTCATCAGATTTTATTTCGTCTTTCAGAAATACTGGGATCGCTTTTGCAGGGTAAAAATATGCTGAAAGTACATACCAGCTGTTAACCATCTGATGTCTGAGTGTCTCCGCTCATTCTACGCTTTGTTTCCACCCATTTTACGAAGGGATAACGCAGTTGGTTGCCCTTGGTTAGTGGGGTCCCCGGTTCGAATCTGAAAGCAAAGTTAATACGCTTTTTTCTGGTCTTCAAATCTGGTCCAGTCACCATTAGCCTTTGGGATCAAATTAATCGCACTGGAATGGTTGATCGGTGGTAGTAGTCTGACTGTGGGTATCACAATGGTTTAAGTGTCCTGGTGAATTCACCTACCTCCGCCCATTATCAGATTTCTTGTTTTGACAGCCACCTTCGTTGCGTCCATCTGGCGCAAAGATATTTCTCATGAAGTTTCTTGGTGTAGTGGGCAGTGCTGGGACCTACAATTTTTAAAGTGTTGTAGATCCCAAACAAAATTAATGGTGGACTTGGAACAAGCGTGGTAGATCTCGTTTACATACTCAATATCTAAGCCATTTCACACACTACGTGAACGCTTTCATAATTGAAATGAAATAGGTCTTTACCTCCCCATGTGTTCAGATATTTGAAACATAGTCGTTACTTATAACTAGGATTCGGATTTTGATGCACTCAAAATCTCAAAATATGCGCTTAAAAAAATTTTAAATATGCACTCAACATTAATTTAACTTAATTTCGGGTCAATTTAAAAACACATTTTCTTCAGTCTGTAAGAAAAAGTTAATTTTTTTTGTATTATTTAATAAAACTATAATTAATTAAATTTTATAAAATAAAAAATTGCATATAATAAAAAAACAAACATACATATGTCGTTTGTTTAATTAAAATAAATAATTCAAAACAATATAAAATCCTTAGTTCCTTAATTGTTCTGATTTTGAAAAGTTTTATTTACATGTACAAGTACCATACAATTTTCCTTAAAGTTTTCGATATCAAAACGTTGCCGACTTGGTCTTAAGAATGCCTTATACAACGAGAAGATCTCTCGACGTCAGCTGAAGTTTGTGGAGCATTTTTAGGAGAACAAATCTCATCGACGGTGACCAATCTGAAGGTCTTACTTACATTTTGCATTATTGCAAATCCTTTATTTTTGCCAGACTGCATTTATCCGCATTTATCAATAATCAATTTGATTATTTAAGGTGGTCCAGCCCTCTAGCTTTGTGATGGTGTCACAAGCAAACTAAAGCTTGAACTTATAAATATTATTTGGCTTTTTAACAATGGCTGGTTCATGATTTATTTTCATTTTTTATTGCAAATGCATCGGAGTCATCGAACCCATTGACAATGCTTTCAATCACTTTATAGTTTTTTGCATAATACTCAACAGCCTTCAAAGGGTATAGCAATGAATAATGGCATCGTTTAAATTTCGATCTCATTCATACAGTCTTAGGCAAACAATCTTTTTTCATTTCAATGTTTTGCCGGCACAATCTAGACAAGTTCATACATGTATTTTTGTTTATATAGTGCATTATCCAAACCCACATCCATCAAAATTGTGAAATGAATAAAAAAAAAAGATTGTAGTTTAAGCTTTGAAACCATTTCAAACTCGGTGGATACAGCCTATTGAGGTTTCAATAAAAATTCATCCGGAACTCGCGGCTTCGGTTCAGTGGAAACGTAGCATAATCTATAACAATGACAATGTACTGACAGCTTCATTGACATCAATTACTTAATTCCATAATTCGCGAGATTTCATTAAATTTCTCCAAATCTAGGTTTCGCTATTTCGTTGAAATCTAGTTCAAACCCCCTCGAAAACATCCGTCCGTGAGAGGTTGTCAAACCGAGCAACATGGAAACATGAACTTCACTTTATTTTGATAAATTTGGCGTTTATTTTCCCATTTTATTTGGGGTAACCTAACACTATTATTCTCTGTCAATAGACAGCAGTTTTGAAGGTCACGTACAAATTGAGAGGTAATGACATTTGTTTTGGCGACCACTTATAAATTTACATAAATTGATCGACCATTTGAAATCGCTTTAAAAAAAACAACTCCCTATTGAGGTTTCAGCAAGAGTTCATCCAAATCACACGATTTCGTTTTGATGGGAACATAGTCCCAGCACCAAATTCAACATTTCTTTCGTAATAGTACAATATTTTGAAATGCAGTGATATAATGCAATTTATGATGCGAAACAAGGTGGGAAGCCCTGTCATACATTAGGCGTGTTATTTATTTGCAAGCGTGTATATGCTTAAATTATAAGTGACGACGAAAACGATTAGCGGAGCTTTTCTTCTGACATTTGAGATAGTCAGATGGATTTTTGGACATTGAAAATAATTTGGAACAAATAATAATGGAAAATACTGTACGGATTTCCGTGATTTGTGCAGTCAGTTCAAGTTCCAGTTCAAAGGAATTGGTATGTGGACAGGAGCAGCACGTTAATACCCATATCACAAAGTCGCGTTCGCGCGTTCGTGCTCTGACATTTTAAGTAGAATACACGTAAATCCATTAAATTAGTAACAATGCAGCGGTCGTGCTTTGATAGTTCACCGACCGTAATACCGTAGGCGCGAGCACAAATTTCTCGGTAGAGCTACTTCAAAGCTCTACCTAGCTCGGTCTTTTGACACTTGTGAATCAAAATACTTTTATTTACACGTGATTTTTCAGTTTTGGCAGGCTGACGCAACTATTTGTGTACATAATTAGTTTTTCAAATACATATTATATTTTCGTTGTCAAATAGATAAATGAATTCATGGATGACTTTTGTGACGTTTCTAAGCAAACTATTGATAGCACATAGAAAATAAAGATTGGAATCATTGTTTTTATCCGCGCTTATTTCACAAGCGGCCATAAATATCGGGTAACTTAAGCGGATATAGGATTTGTTTTTAGTGTATTTTACATGAACATTTTAATTTAAGCGTATGTGCGTACGATTGCAAATAAGCACGCATATTATATTGTATTTAATGTGCTGAAATTGTGCCTTCCAGTCCGAAAGTAGTGTCCTGATTTAGTCGCCTTTCTCTTGGTTCATGTGATTTTACCTCTTCTTTGTTCCACTGTGCGTCGTCTTGTTTGAGAGTTCACCATCAATTGGGTATGTGTGATTCAACTACCGAAAGACAGTTTATACATATGTGAGAATGGGAATACTTCTATTTCCGTTTGCGAATGGAGTGAATGTGCAACTTAGTCAAACGAGATCCCCTTAGTCACTTTTTTTTCTTAATGATAAAAAAGACAGAGTAACGTTGAATGATCAAGTTGATACCCGAAAGTCGAAATGCAGCCTCCAAAGAGAATCAATTGGGCGATGACTCAATTTAGCCATTAGACTTTAAAAGTTTGTTAACCTTGGCGCTGGAGCAGTATCAAACGCATCTTCACTTAGGATCCAAGAAGCCATTCAAACGTTTAAGATAAAAGTGTTTTAGCCTTGAAATCTGATAAGAGAGAGACCCTAAAGTCGGGTACAGATTAGCCAGCATTTAAGAGACATGTGATCATCATGAGCTGCAGACTCACGCCACGCCAAGCCTTCAATTGTGTTTCTCTGAAAACTTAATAAATTAAAGTTTAGCACCAATTTTTCGCAACAGCCACATAAAGACTTGTAACGTTGATTCTGCTGCCATTGTGTGCCGACAATTAAATTGAGATTCGTCTTAGTCACATACCGAAGATGGCTGATAATCAGTGACTGTTATTTTGTGGTTTTCGCTTCACACTCATTGTCCAAACTCAGGTTGGGAGTTTTGTCTTTGACCACATGTAAAACCAAAAACAAACTATTCATTTACACTCTGCCAGTCCTCCCGGATCTGGGGAATAACTTGGGGTAATTCAGCAATTTGCACCGCACGCTAGAGTCTGGGCACAATTATCGCGATGACGCACGGCGACACACCGGTAAGTCAAGCAACTGAGTGCTGCATGTGAAGTTGAACCCGCTCAGGACGGATTGCCATTTCAAGTTCAGACTTTCCTCTTATCCGTCGTTGCTTCTCAATTCGATCCGTTAACTTTGAGCGGAATACGCTTAATTAAGCTACACGCTCGGTGCCAGGTCGGTCTCCCGCTTTGTTGATGGTTAAATATTATGAAAACTATGTTACGCACATTGATTAGCTCTAATTAGGAACTAATAGTCCGGTGGCTTTGCTTTTTATGTAGTGAAAGTGAAGCATGGTTACGTGAATGGGAGTGATGAATTTGAGTCAATTTCGCACGAATATTGTGCCAGTATTATTAATTATTAAATTAATCTCTCTCCGTACTTGATTTGCTGCTGTGTTTCAGGAGTTCTAATTTTTTGTCTTGGTCCATTTTGCGGGCATCTTGTCGAAGGCAGTCGTCGTTTGCTTGAGCATAACACTTGCCGTGAATGTATTTGTTAATGGTCGTAGCGGGATATTATTGTTTACCAACATCTTAACGGACTAGGGTGAATAACATTTGTGTGTATCCATTTCGACCTTCAGTCGATTTAGATCCCACATAATTCACTTATCATTTGAGCGGTTGTTGAACCAGGATGGGGAGTAATTACAGCGCAGTATTCTGAAGATTTGTTTTCGTTTTCGATTTGAAGGACTTTCGAATCGATCGCAGAGTAGTTAACCGAAATCCTGTTACATGTTTTGTTTGATTTTGTATTTACGTTGTAAGTACTATTGTGACTATAGGGTAATAGCTAACGAAGCGTGTATCATACACAAGTGGATGGGCATTGTTCGCTTTGTAAACGTTTACACACAAAACAATAACAGAGACGCAGTGTCTGTCCACTGATTAAAAGAAAAAATCCAGATGGCTCTTAAGACGCTTTTTTTTTTTGAAACCACTCGTTCCGCGACGTCTACTAGCACACTGCATATTGTCTACTGTAATTGTAAAAAAAAAATATTCAAAATTTGAATGATGAGTGTTGCGAGCAATCATGCGCGCGCCTTAGCAATAATAAGAAGGCGCGTCCCCGTTACCTTGGAAATAAGAGTATCTAATTTCTTTTTTGTATTGTTTCTGTCTTTTTGATTTGGAAGACAGCCGGGCAAAACGTGTAACATTTTATTCAGTTCAAATAATAATTTCCCAAAATTGTATCGCAATTTATTTTAACCATCCGAGACAGTAAGTAGTCATTTTGTATGTTAGTTTATTTAAATAATTGTAACCCTTAATTCAATAAAGGTATTTTGGAATTAACGCCCAAATTGGTGTTTATTTCCAAAAAGTCTCGCACGCTGCCGACATAGCTGAGCCGATAGTTGACGCTCCTAGCTGCGCCAACAATGAGTTTAGTTTTTGAAGTAGTTTGTTTCCTTATTTATTTGAGTTGTGACTAAGGTTAATTATTGGGTTTTACGTTGCTTGCTGATTGTTGGGTGGAACTATGCAGAGTTGGAGTCTCACGAGAGCTACTCCGAGAGAATGCGTGGTGTTCATTGTGCGCATACCAGGCTCTTCTCTTCTGGTATACTTTTTTTTATACTGATTTTGAAGCGTAAACCTATGCTACAATGTATATACATAGTTGAGCAACATCACTCATGGGCAAGGTTTGATGGGTTACCCTTTCCATGCTATGTGTGAACGCCTACGGTATCGGTTTATCTCTCCTGAAGGCGAAGAGCGTATTTAGAATGTTGTGTGTGGAATGCGTTCGGTATACGTTGCTCTTGAAAATGCAAACATTGTGTGGACGTGTGTTTTGATTTAGGTGAGTAATGGCATTGTGTTTTGTGAAGTTGTAACGAAAAATGTTCCTCTAACAAAAACTATGGTTGTATGGTTTACTGCACTCTTTAATATGATCTTATTGTATTATGAGTAAATTAGATTCAACACTGTATACAACGTTCCTGTTTGAGGTTCTAAAATCAGAACTATCAATGTTAACATAAAAATAGCAATTTTGATGTAAGTAACGAAAGTAACTAGTAACGAGTATTCATATAAAAAGTGACGATTACGTAGGGATATCGATTTGTCGGTACTGTTACAGCCCTATTGATCTCCTCTTGCACAACGTCGGCCATGAGGGCTAAGTCATCGACTTCCGCCCCCAGAGATGTTTCGTTATGAAAATAAGCAGCTTGTATCCAAAGGGATTGCCCAGCTCAGTTCCCCCTTTCGGAGACAACGTGCTTTTTCGTTTCCTGGGATGCCAGTATATCCCAGTACATAGCCAGGGGCCATAGTGTTTACTAAGGCATTTGTGAACAAAACCTAACCAGTTTTGATGTCAGAATGTCCGATGGGTTTTGATTCCAGGTTTTGCTATAACCACCACTAAAAATTCCTTGCCTTGACGAATTCATTCCTTTAGCTAGCTGGAGATTGGGGAAAGGATATCTTCGTGTATTCGAACAACGTAGAGTTATGCATCAGAAAGAATAAAACCTTTGAGGCGCACGTTCCCATGATACATTATATTAACTGTTTCTACAAGTCATAGGCAACCGCCTTCGAATCATATTTATAATGCAACCATATATCTTGCTCAACGCTATCTTGCTCTCGATGGACAATATCTCACTTTTTTGTAGTCAGGATGGGGAAGGTGTACGATGCACCCGGAACCGGGGCCTAACTTCTCAGCAACTACTCGTGTTGTGCGTGCTATTGTTCTATTACAAGTTGATGGGACCTACAGTTTTATGCCGTCTCCAAACGGCCAAGTTTGAGAAGCTTTTTTCTAGACAGTAATTACTCTTTGAGCATTGTCAGTAACTCGAAAGACGTGGAGCCGAAAAAATATTTTTTCTCTTACCGGCCGGGAATCTAACACAGGCAGCGAGTTTCAGTGGTTTAAGGCTCGAGGCACATACCCACAACGTCACGGCCGCCACATATTCAGCGAGGGCCTAGCCTTAGGGTCTAGTTCAAAATGTTAGTTTTGTTTTGTCGAACAGAGGGAAGTTAGCCGTGTGAATGGAGGCAGTCACGATACGGCGCGACACGACGGCTTAAATGGCGCCTATGGCCAGACGTCTGCAACCTAGCCCATCTAGTATTACATAATCGAGAAAGAAAAAGATCACGGATTGTATCGAATGGATATAGTATGGGCTAAGTCAAGATTAAAATTAAAATTTTCACGGAAAATTAACACGCCAAAAATAATAATTAAGGGAATCCAATCAAACCACTTCAGTTGGCGAATTTGGCTTTGTTTACGGCCGTGAAGATGTAATCGATTGAATCTGGAGGAATTGGGGAAACATTTCTTTAATCAAGATATCGTTACTTGAGCGTTAATTGCTGATACAAACAAAAGTAACGAAATTAAAATAAGATGTCAACACAGTCAAGGCCTCACATCTCACGAAATCATTCATAACATGAAGATGGCTATAATGAGAGGTAAGAGATGATGAGAGGTGTTTGCTCAAAGTCTCTTAAATGTGAACATGCAAAACATTCGGTCTAGTGGTGGTAGAGCTAGAAAGCATTTATTCAAAATTACGAGTATGCTCGATCTGATGCCAATTGAATGTGGCAGTCAACTCCACTTGCACCTGAAGTACTTGACCATAAACAAATGTGTTAATTAAGCAACTATATGGACACGGCAACCCATAATTATAGCCAGAAAAATCAACATGAAAACCTACGTATGAAGAAAAATTCCTTTCTAATAGGCCGACCTTGCACATCGACTCATCAACGCGTTAACGATTCAATATTAAACAACTTGTTGGTAAGTGACGAGCTAATTCAGCTAAGGCTGAGGTCACCGTCCCGACCAGCCCGAAATTTTATTCGATCTGCAATTAAATTTGCAACACGAATATAAGCTGCGATTTCCTAACAATTCGTGCACATCCATCAAAGGCAAATCGGCAAATCTACGAATCTGCTGGCTCGATGGATTTTTCAGCCGCACCGCGTCTTCGTCATTTGCATCTGATGTTATGAAATGGTCCGTCAAACGGTGAAACACCCAAAAGTACAAGACGTAATGCCAATAGACGTCCCCACAGGCAACATTAAGATGTGCCACAAAAGACAGGTAGTTGGCACTAAGTGCCCACTCGGCCAAAAGTATCGCACCGCAGCGTCGACGCAGAAGCTCTTCAGATAATTGCCGACCATTTCCTATGGTCGTTTACATTCCGTTCATTGGTTCCCTACTGGTTTTCCGATTGACCATATACGGCTTTCAAATGACATGTCTTGCGGTGCGACTCGGTGGGTACTACGCCCGGTTGCATAACATCCTCGGCCTGACACTGCACATGGTGTCAGTGTGGAGTGGCAATTGTTTTGATTGGCGCAATGACAGTAGCGGTGACGAAGGCAGTGAGGATGAATGCTTTCGTGACATGAACGGGGTGCGCGTACAGCACAGCAGCTCGTCGGATGCTGATGCTGATAATGATGATGAGGTCTGAGACCCATGAGAGACCCTTGTCAAATCGAACATGAACATCAAGAACGGAAAGAAAAGAGGCTTGGGGCTTCCTTTTTTGTCTCGGGCAAATTAGTTGAGAGCAACGAGGCCGAGTCTTTAGGCGTACACTTAATTGCCCGTTATTATTTGAAAAGGCATTGTTGGCTCGTGACATTGAACGCAGATGCCTGAATTGGTATACCTCTGCCATTGTGGCATCAGGTTGTGCTTTTGGGAAGTTGATGAGCTAATGATGTGAAAATTATACGCTATGCCGATCACAATGGGGTGTAAAGGCTAGATTTGGTATTTTTTTTCGCGTTTGTCTGAAGTGCGTATTAAAGTTGACTTTGGCTCGAGTTTATGATGCTGCCACTCAGAATTGTGCGGATAACGTGGAAGTAGAAGTGGAAGTGGAATGAAGATGTCATTGTGGCTTAATTTGGACAAATGCACTTCAAGGTTGAATAAATGAAGATAATTACTCGTGTGTGACGACTAAAACTGGATTTTTGAGCGACGAACGTGGACGTGAACAAAGGTCGATCATTATTTTGGTGGCGGAGCACATTGCCCCCGACAAATGTATTCATGCAAGTGGTCTGTCAATTCTATTCAATGTTACTTTAATTGAAGCCGCAGGCGGAATAAAATTGTGGTGTATTTTTCTCACCGTCTGTAGCCTACTATCGTTTTAGTAAGCAAAAAGGTTAATGTTATATCCATACAAATAATGAGTTGGAAGGTTTTGTCTCACCGTTGTCTTCATTTGACGGACATCGCAAATCAATTTGTTATATTTCGTGCTGACTCAGCCAGGAGAATCCTTGAACCGCAGCCATTTCTGCTCATGCATATAGCTACATCTCAAATGTCAAAATTCATCACAACCTCATTCGGCGACTTAAGTTTGAAGTGTGTTGATATTTCGATTGAAAGAATCCGGGCTGCCATGCGGATCTGAGCGCTGTGATCGACAGACCGCGAACTGGATGATGGGGTTTCGTGGTTGATTCGCTTAGGTACGGTTAAATACACATAAATAAGCATTTGAATTTGAAAGGCTTTTACAGGTAGAACCAGTTAGGGTATCATCACATTCACATTAAACGCGCGATATCGATTTCTGACAAAAGCACGTTATTTATATTCCATCCAAATATCCACCCACGAAGTGTCATTCAAATCAACACCGAAACTGGAATCCTTTTTAAATAAATTTGATATCGTTTGATCTCTCATCGCAATTTAGCACAGTAGCTGTTCATCACGGGATCATAACTCCAACTCAGCTCGATCCGGGCTTTTTTTTTCAGAGATCTCGCTCGATAACCACCACCGACCGACGAATTAAGTTCTTCATGTGGGTATTCCCTGTGTTCAGAACAGCTTTTCCATGGCGCTTTGGCTAAGTCTTTCCATTTTTGAAATTCTCAAGAAATTAATGAAAGCCATAATTTAGCGAATCGCTGGATTTATTTATTTCAAACTTCTAAGCTCATGCGGGAGGTCTTAATTTGACAGTCGCTCATTTATTTGCATTGCAAATGAGCTTGGAAATACTCGTATATTCGGCAGGCGGTGCGGATGAGGGAGTGCTATTTATTCAATTCTATTGTGTGTGCATCAATTTAATCCACACGCCTACATGTAAACACAGCAGAAAATAATCGGACTGCTGACTGGAGATACGACTCCATCTCCGCACTGACCTTCAGCGCATTCCAATCTGTATGAAATGTCTAAAAATAGCCTGGATCACTGGCAGTCTGGCAGTATGGGGTACCAACTGCTGTCGACCTGAACCCATTAACCTCAGGACACCGAACATGGATACGCGATGCAATTCAAATAACACCACTCACTGCACACTCCCAGCACTCCCTTTGTTGGATAACATCGGTGTCCGAATGTTATGCAACCATCTGCTTTGGAGGGGTATTCGCGGTTCAGCGATCGAATGTTGCACATGGATATTCGTCTGATGTGCGACACAACTCTGCAGGGAATCTGTCGTCGTCCGCCTCGTCGTGGTGCTTGCTGGAATGAGTCGCCGACTCGTGCCGCACTTAGTTGCTGCCGCCTGCGTGATCTGATCGCCCCCAGTTGCGATCCACTCCTTCAATGCTCAGCAATGTTAGTCGCTCTCTTCAACAGATGTTGTGCTATATGGGTGGATATCAATTTAACACAATTCAGCCTGCGGTCTACGTGAAGATGAAGTTGTCATCATCGATGTCCACGCTAAGTGGACACTTGTCACGCTTATTTAGAGCAAATGAACTAAAAACCCAAAAGATGCGCGTCAAAATGAAAACGTCAGGCGGAGACAGTCCTTCGATGTGACTGATGCATCGAGATTCAGATGTTTTGCATATGATCCGGAAGATGAACTCTACGAACCACATCTATCAAAATCGAAGTGTTTATTGAAGGTCGACGTAGATTGGTAAAAATTTGCAATTTGAAAAATAGCTTTTTACCTGTTGCTTGTATCTAGATTGTTCCAGGCGATAGTGTATGGTTTCTATTCGTTAATCAATCGTGTGGTCTACGAAATGCCGCAACTGACCTTGACGGATTTATCGAATAGAACGAATCTACGGTTGAGATGCTTGGTGAGTCGGTGACTTTTTATTTTATTGAGAGCCTGTGTTGGAAGGAATGTTTGTTGTTTGATTTACTTGCCAGATCCCTTCTTTGGATTGGAGTGTTCAATTGCAATTATGGCGATTGTAGAAAGGAGTAAAACAGCTTTTGCACTCGCTCAACTCAAGCTGAAATCATCTGTTCAGTGAACAGATTATTGGCCAAGAATTTCAGCTTAGTGAGTCATTGGTGGTTCGAGGAAGTAAATACCAATCCGTCAAGTAGATGAAGAGGAATTTGACAGGATTTGCTTTGATCCATTATACTGTCGAAAGTATGTGCTGGGTGGTTTGGGCTGTTGTTAGCAAGAAGGAGACTTAAAGTCCAAAGGAATTCACACGTTCTAATGCATTAAACGAATTTATAAAGAATGACGAAGTTAACCCTTCAGTCTGGTTCATGAAGCAATCCCAACCTTGGATCATAATCCACTCGAGGGATAACAAATGCTGATTGGTGAATTGAAACGGCGCGACGATGTGGCGTGGCAATTAAAAGCGGCAACGGGTCTCACATTTGCTCCGGCAAATGGTGTGCTCAAGTGTTTGGTCAAATTTAATAAACAAAATGCAA
Organism: Eristalis tenax; assembly: GCA_905231855.2. Lineage (NCBI taxonomy): Eukaryota > Metazoa > Arthropoda > Insecta > Diptera > Syrphidae > Eristalis > Eristalis tenax. Next base: position 1,780,704 of record HG993127.1, read on the forward strand.
ATGGGTTCTAAAAATAGATCAAAGCTAAGTTCCTTCACACAGCGCGTGTGCTTGTGTGGGTTCGTCTAGATTCAATCCGAACATTACTATCTATGGAAAGATCTGCAAAGACCCATAAGCTGATTGATTCATGAATCAGAGTCTGAGAGAAAAGATGAAAATAAAAAACAAAAGAATTAAATGCTAATTTCTAAATGCGTGGGGAAATTGTGTCTCAAATCCGGGCTGGCTTCCATTCAGTTCCCAACTGAATCATCGCGTGGTTTTCCTAATCCGCATTAGCCAGTAAACTTTACATATGTACTCGTGTATGTCGACAGGTAAGCATCAACAAAGAAATGAGTTTTTGTCTGAAGAAAAATGAAGTGAACGTTGAGCTTATGTGTCAGATGCCTGTTTTGACACTTCTCAATGGAAACAAAGCAAAGCGATAGAAGGAGGCGTCTCTTTTTGGAAATCTATTCAGGTTTTACTATGGTATTCTATTAAGTCACTTTTTCGAATTTCCTAAATCATTTGCCTATATTTCATACTAACCTTGATCTTTGGCTCTATAATTGGCATTTTTCTTGATTTTGTTTTTGGTCCAGTTAGACCTTGGACTTGAGAGGGAGTTTTTGGTGTTTACTATACATCATCACATTTCATTCATACTAATCGATGTGGCTAATAGAAAACATTCGTTTTTGGTTGACTAGACCGGACTATACGTCAATTCCGTTGGATGATCATATAATAATATGAATAAAATGAATATATGAACGCAAGTGATTAAAATGTATGACTTTTCTTAGCATTCTTAGTTTTGTAAGCAGACATACTAAAAGTGAATGTTTTACAAGCGGAAATATAGGCTTGGGACCGTTGTATTTATATATTTTCCCCACAACATACACATTATGCTGGTAAAGGAAGTACAACGCAGCCTTGTTTTTAATTTAAGAACGGATGTAGACTAGGTTTTGCTCAGTATGTCTTTCCAACTGTGTTTTACAAGATGAAATAGAAATGGCACATCCACTTCCAAAATGAGTTACAAGCTGTCAATGTTAAGATTGTCGAGAATGTGACCATGTGGGATCGAGAGTATTTAGTCTCATTGAAAATAAAATTTTTGGACTCTTTGAAAATAACGTCTGAAAATGTGTCTGTAAAATGTTAGGTAAAATGTTAGGTATCTCCAGTTTTGAGGGGGGGTTTGCCTTTCAAATTTTCTGATTGAATAGAGAGTAATAGACAGAGGGCGAGATATCAATGAATAATCAGTTTTCCAGACCGATGAAAACTGAAAATTTAAAAAAAAACCTGAAATTATGTATCTACTTTCGCTCGCCACTATATGTAGGCCGATGTCCTTCTTCAATTTTGGCCCTAAAAAGGGGGTTAAAATCTAGGATTTTAACTATGGGGGGTTTATCTTGTCCCGTTTAGGAGTACGGGGCAATTTTAGAAAAAAATTAAAAATGGAATAAAATTGTTAAAAAACAACGGCAACACTTACAATGAAGAAAAACGAAATTTGTTCTTTAATATAAAATATACATCAAATTATTCGTGGGAGTACTTTCTAAATAATTCGCATTCAACCCCCAGAGGCCATAGTAAAAACTGCTATTTTTTACCCCTCTACATAATATCGTTAACATTTCCTTCCATTCTACATTTAATCCCTCGAAAATTCGTGCATTCAAAGCAAACATTTTACTTCTCGTTCCGACAGTGCGAGGATGAATCAAGATGTACCTATTGTTGAAAAGGTGGTTTTGCTGAGAGAAGTCGGTATTACCATCCTGTACTGTCACCTGTCAAACAACACCATAGTCTGCAGGTAGTAGACTTCCGCTCCTCTTGCCTCTCAACATTTTTTGGACCAATTAAAGAATGCGATTTCCATAATTTCTAGATCAACTTTTTAAAATATTGCGGTAGTTAACCCTCAAATAAGTTGTTGGAAAAGGTGTCAGTCAGCTGTGAAGTCAACTATCTCTCTACATTACATGATTTCTGGTTTTTAGTCGGTAAATCGATGCTAACACACGAGTTTCAGGTGTACTGATGATTAAAACTAAATATTTTTTGTGCTCTATTTTTCAACTAGTAAATCATTGGTATCATTTTGGTATTTAATTTTCCCATTTCTTTGATCTTCCAACAGATTTATTGTGGTTGCTTGAAATATGTTTTGGAAAATCCTCTTGATTTCGTTCCTCTAACTCGTCAACTTGCCTATAAAATGCAGCAAAGAATTGCCTTACGAAAATCCGCCATGTTTGCGACTGGCCTGTGTCAATTTTTTGGTGACGTAGGCCGAGATAAGCGGATACTCACCTCTATATTTATATGGATGTGAATATTCGTTGTGATTTCGGCGCGAAAAATCTAACATTTTAAATTTATTATATAGAAGTTTATAAAAAGCAAAATAAAGAAAAATTTTCCAAAATGAGGTGTGCAGTATTTAATTGCAATTCAAACAAAAACTCATTCCGCATTGTCGTACTACTTTTCAGACCAATGACTGGTTCATGAACATCAGATCCATATATTAAGATTACAGAAAGCGAACTCATGTATACGGTTTAGCTTGGGATATCCAAAATAAAATTATAAATAACATAACTGAGCTCATGCAGAAAATGAGGATCACAGGAAAGAACAACTTGCCACATTTTCAAAAAGGTAAGAGACTCATTATCTTCGTTGTCAGGCATTTTTGAATCGAATGATGTAGATAGGATCACCCTTACCGCCAAGAATTTAAGTACAGGCTGAGGTCCTTCTTGCATTTGTTAATATTCCACGAAATATTAATCTTTCTTCTCCTATTAGGTCTCAAAAGTATTCTCAAAAATATATCGCTAAATCCTGGGGGCATTTCCAGACAAGAAAAGGAAGATGTTAAAATGGAGTCGATATCACAATTGGATTACATCTTCAATGAAGTTAGTGATGAGGATGACTTGCTAATCTCAACTTTATAACAACGCACTTAGAGCTAGCAGAAAAAGTGGAAAGCGAGGAGAGAGTAAAAATACTGCTTTTAGGCAGGAATATATTTGAGAAAAGAAAACTTAAATAAGGAAATAATTAAGCATCAACATAGAAAAAAAATTGAATAAAACAATTCACTAAAAGCAAAAACATAACTTTCATTCTACATTTTTGTATTCACTTCAATAGGTACAGATATGCAACTGGTAAAATTATTAATTATCTAATTATTTATTAAAATTAAGCTCACATTTCACTCCACTTGAAGTTCTACCACGTATTTAGCAAGAACAAAAATGTGTTTTTATAGAAGTATTATTTATATATATTATATATTATATATATATATATATATATATATATATATATATATATATATATTTATATTAGTATTAATTATCTTCTTTTTATATTACAGAATCAGACATCGAGTGCTTTGTTCAAGCGCTCTTTTTACCCATGGGCCTTCTAGTGATGTAGAGTACTAATGTTATTTTTCTTATGCGGGCCAATAAGTTCGGGTTTTAGCTGAGCTTTCCATATTAGATAAATTAGTAGCTGATAAGTTTTGATCAGCTGCTTGTATAAATGATAAACTGGCGAGCATTGGCAGATCTCTTTAAATTGGAATTCGACTGCTTTATTCTCGCAAACGACGGATAATTGCTCACACCCTTGCACAGCGGTGAAATGTCTCTAATTTATAAATACCAGCTTTTTTTTCTAAAATGTCTTCAAAACCGCAGACAAGGCAAAACCCATGCCACAAGGGGTAATGCTTTGGCTGCCACTCAAACGATAAGGTCACAGAATTAAGATTCTCTTGTATTTTCTCTCCAAGCGAGAAGAACACTGACAGACAACAGCATTTTTTATTTGCCATTTAAATGGTTTAATTGTTCGACCTAGGTTCCGAGAAGGCTTTGATACGCTTCGAGCTCCATGCACAACAAAAAGTTCTAATTATGGAGACATAAATCACTCCTGCTACTTGGATTACATCTAACTTCACACCAGATACAAATCTTCATTAACCTTGCGGCCAGCCGTAAGAAACCTCTAGACTCTAGAGCGATCGCCTCTACACTGACCACTCTTTACATGAGTCGAAGTGACAGTGCAAACGAGTGAGGCGCATTTCCAAGGCTCCACACCTTGACCACATCGCGTTGTTAACGCACATACGGGTTGTCACAATAATTTAGGCTGACGCCGACGATCGCTAAACCAGAACGAAACCTGAAGCTTTAGTCGTAGCGTGATATAACGGCATCAATAACCTTCCAAAGGTTGTTTAAGTAAATTTTAAGATCTTCTCGCTTAACGGCCAGCACATTTTTGGGAAAGGTCAAGCCGCAATGGGACGAGAAGAAAGTCATTGTCTTAAGCATTTGCTGGTGCGGGTTTTTAGCTCCGGTCTCAGTTGAGGAAAACACAGTAGAGGCATTGCGCCACAGCCGACAGACATTATTGACAGCTGCTGATGATACGCACAAAGTGATGCGATGTTCCAGTAAATTTATTGATGCCATCAAGATTAAGATCCGCAACATCCTGATGACAAGACATGCCCGGTGGATATGGGTCTATCAACTTAGGCCATATAAGGCATATTCCACTTTGGATGCAGATGGCGATTGGCGATTGCGATTGTCACAACTTCGGAAGGCTACTCTGCCGCTGGCTTTGGAGTTCACTGAGTTCAACTTCAAATACTCTGCTCATTGCTAGTGCATTAATGCTTATTGATCCGCGGATTTAGTGTAACCTTAAGCGCATTCCTCAGTTAATTGTCTTGGGTATGGGGGGCTTAAAAATGCTGAATCTTGGCAACATTATTGATACAAGCGGCCTTCGCATAAGAACTTGATTTTTTACTTCCCAAGTTTTATGATCCAGTCAAGAGGCAAGCTTAAGTGCGCAGATGCACTTCGATAAATAAGCGGCAACAAAGAACACGAAAGCGCATTCAAATGTTTTGCTTTTTTTGTATTTTGTGTGAATTATTTTTTGTTGGAAGTTCTTGCACGATTTGCATTACTCCAATGCTTAGACAGAAGAAAGAAGGCGTGTTGTACTCGCTTTGTGTAACGATTTGTGTAACAATCTGGCTCTCAAGTTGACTCTGTCGGATGAACAAACCAAACTCTATCTCAGCCTCATTCCAAATCTATTCAAATCAGCTCTAGGTCTCATTGCACAATTCGCGAGTCTCTCACATAGAATACTCCTCATCACTCACCCTTTTCAAAGACAACAAGTTCACTTAGGAATTTACAAACTGAAAATATTTCAAAATCTTTGTCTCTGATATGTATCTCGTGTGTACCACGACCATTCACTCAACCGTCAGCAGAGACAATGGGAGTATTTTTTTAATTCAAGATTCCCAGCAGCTCCACAACTGATTCATCCCTGGTTTCACTGACAGCGCCGTCGGTGGTACTCACATTCCATCGGCCGAATGCTCCATTAAATTTTATGCCAGCATAGATCAAGATGAACAAATAAGTATTCTTTGGAGATCTCATCTATCTGGCTTCCAGAACCAACTGAGCCATAAAAATGAACTTGAAGTGTTGGCTGCCTCCTATCATGATCAATCCTCTGCTGCTTCGCCTGATGTCTGCACGCCTCGCCGCGTGGCCGCACGCTGGCGGATGTGGGGAATACTATGGCGCTGTGAAGCTATACCATTGCGTAAAACGGAACATGTCTCTTATGCTTCAGACTCATTAACACAAACCGGTGTGCTCATGATGTTGGCGGACAGAAGCATTGTCTTCCAATCAAAGTGATTTGCATAAATTGCGTTTCCACGTTATTGTGGTGGTGGCTGCCGTTGGTGGTGGTCGTCGTAGTTTGTTCACAGGGCTGTGATGCGAGAGATGCTCGAAATCGATTGCAAGGTTAGAAGGTAGATTCAAAAGACAACTCTTATCCAAGTAAGATATCTGTGCGATAGATATGCATACTCGTTGCCGGAATCTACTGGCATGGAATGTGATTATTGGTTTCTGGTGCTATTCATAAGTTATTGGAGCGTTCAAGGCTTTCGAGAGGCAGATGCAGAGTTGGTTTCTTCGATGGTTTTTTTTTTGTGGTTTTTTTCCACTTGGTAAAGGTGATCGATGGCAACGAGCGGACTGGAGTTGTGTGATTAGAATTTGTGATTTTTACCACTGAAACAATCTGAGCTTTGAGAGTAAACACGCCTGCGCATAAGACACGTGACGCCTTTGATGGATGACTTTTGAATTGATCACTCATATCGTTAATCATAAATTGTTTGTTTTTTTGCTGTTAACGATGGACCCAATTTTTTCATCTCTGTGAATGTGGGTGGATTGTGTGTGAAAGATTGAAGTGGACAAACCTTGTTTTGTTTTTCTACTACGCTGGTATGGACCAGCGAATGATTTGCTGCACTGTTTTAGTGAATGCATTCTGCATCCAAGTCTGAATTCACCCTTAAGGAGTCACCTCACGGAGTATCATTAAGATGTGCTTCGCAACTCATTCGCCTGGAACATTACGTTTTGTTTGAATTGGAATGCACGCCGAAAGCCGCGCGGGAACATAAGCCACAGTCATTATACGGCTGTCACGTGCATTTAGTCTCCAACAACAAGATGACACATCGGCATATATCGCAAGTCCACTTGAGGAAACCCTTCCACTTATAATGACCATTCTAATTGTGGTGTCACATGAATTATTCCGACAAACGTGATCCCCGTGAGCGAATATATTCGCACAAGCCCCCGCTGGCGAAAGCTATGAATTCGACAGCTGTGTTAAACGAGCCTCTATAAATTGAATTGAATGAAAAAAAAAGAAACAATACAAAGTATTGTAAGACACAAGTAACAAAGCCCCTTATACCAGTTTGCGTGGATCTAATAGACATCACTGAAAACCATCAGTTTGGAAGAGTCTATGCTAAATAGCACTTTACACATGGACTCCTTTGGAACGCGTCACTTCTAAATTTGAAATCCAGAAACCGGAACGGATAAATACATTTCCTTTTGCTAATTCATGTAACCTGCTGGTGGTCAAAGAAACAGCTACCACACTAGTCGCTAACTTAATTAAAATTAATTGCATGACATCCGACGGCGCGCTAACCCTAACTTCAGATGGAGTACTGCGTGTGTTGGCTTCGCAAATCCATCTAAGGCTGACTATTGATTGTCATTGTATTGTTCCGGATTTACATAGGTATTTCTTGGGTTTTGCCAAATGAATTTGTCGGTCAATAAAAAGATGGAGACATTAAAATTTGCCAGCACTTTGTCACACATTTTATTCTTTTACTGACATTTTTCACAACAAAAGCAAATATATACACACATTCGTAAACCAGTATTCTATCATCATTCTCTTTTTAGTTATTTGGACATATTTTATAATATGAAATTAGTTGTTTGATTGGCTTGAAGAAAAGGAAAAAAAAAACAAAAGCGGTCGATCGACTTAAGAAGTTCTATTAGCTGTCTGCTAATAGATATGAGTATGAAACCATATATACGTATATATTCTTTTACTTAGTTAAAATGTGGGCGTCGGGTGCTTACTGATCACTGATTATACTAGTTTTTGAAAGTTTTTAATCATTAAGTGTGTAATGTGTCGGAATCGACGACACATATGCTTGGCTTCTCGTGCGAATAAATTATATAATTCGAAATATTTTGTTCGTTTGGTTTCCAGTTTGTTTTAGTTTTTCGACAGATAGGCTATCTAAATCTGCAAAAAGAAGATGACTTACCCTCAACTCTCCCAATGTGAAACATTCCTCGCCTCGCTTGCGCTGCAACATACAGTCCATATATACAATGAAAAGAAGAGGTGACAAGACGCACGCTTGGCGAAGTCCAACGCCCACGGTGAAAGGTGTAGATTTAGCACCGTTAACCCGAAAACAGCTGATACAGTTGGTGTATAGAGACTGAATGGAGCTCAGAAGATTCCCAAACTCCTGCAGAACACTCCAAAGTTTACCTCGAGCAGCTCGATCGTATGCCTTATCCTCACAACTTCCCAGACGGAATTCCAGCGCGAACTCGATAGGTTTGTGGTCGTATATGCTGACGCTGCAATGAAAGTCAACGTGGACAAATCGGAGGTTATGGTAACCTCCAGAACGCCTGTTCAATGCACTCTACATGTTAGTGGAGTCCCATTGAAGCAGGTGGATAAGTTTAAGTATCTCGGGGTCTTTTTCACGAGTGACGGAAGGAGTACTGCTGGGTCAATTTTGAAACAACTTGGTAGATCTGTAATCATGAAGGCCGAGCCTGGTGTCAAAGCCAAGTTAGCGGTTTTCAACTCAGTGTTTGTTCCAACTCTGACATATGGTCATGAAATTTGGATAAAGACCAAAAGAACAAGCTGCTGAAATGAGATTTCTCCGTGCTGTTGTGGGAATTACTCGCCAGGTGAGAAATACGGCTGGGCGCGATGAGTTCAACATTGAGCAGCTGATTCTTCGAACGGAGAGGCCTATGTTTCGTTGGTTTGGTCACGTGACACGAATGTCCCCTTTATAGCAGACCCAGGACGAGGGGGTTGGACAAAGTCCAGAAATTTGCCTGGTTATGCATGGGCATAGCTCCTGTAGAGTTAGAGTCGATGGCGGAGGATCGAGTTGCCTGGAGATCTCTAGTGTGTGGTCCACCCCCGCGAACCCTTTAGTGGAGCATGCAGAACAGAAGGTGATGATGAGACTATCTAAATCGTATTTATGCTCATAAAGAGGCGAGTCTTAAATACATCAAAGACGTGTTTGTTTTTAATAAAGAGGAAAAACCACTGTACAATGCACGCCGGAGGGTGGCCTGAAGGATTTTACTCATTGTGCTGTGTCGAGGACTTTTCATCCCTGGTGTTGATTTTACGAAGGTTGATTTGGCTAAAATCGAAGCATACCTTGTTGCCTCCCTTCTCCGCCTGTTCCATGGAGAATACCAGCCACTATGGCGGTTCCACGAGTTCGTTTTTAAAACCTAAGCGATATCTAGAATCCCTTCGGTGGTTTCACGCCGGGTTGAGGAATGAATTCCTCTTTTAGAAAACAGCTCCACTACTTTCCAAGGCTTCAGCATCGGTGCGGTGATTTACCGCCACACCATCGTCCTCTCTATCAAATCAGCGTTAGGAAACCTACCTTGAATGTGCAGTTTGAGAATTGAGGATTCATAATGCTGTCCCTTTGTCCTAGAACTTTTTCGACCAGTGCTGAAAGCGTTGTCATTTGTGGTGTAGTTAGAAATTGACCAGCGCGCTCATTGAACCTACGATGTTTAGACTAACAACAACGTACATGTAAAATGAGACAATTTAGATTAACAACAACATACATGTAAAAATGAGGCAATTAAGAACGGTTAAAATTTTGAAATGCTAAATCTTGATCTGAATTAAAACAAATGGTTAATATGAAGGAAGGCATTAATAACAGTAGAATACAATTGAAAACAAACCCAAGCACCAAGATACGCTTGGTATATTACAAACAAAGATGGGAAGACGAAGACAGTTTCAGGATTATTTATTTTGTCGGCAGAAAACAACCGCGATGACGTGTGTACATTTTCACAAGGAGCTCGAAACACCATTGTTGTCAACAATTGCACTAATTTCTCAAAGATTCTAATACTGCCGAGCGAATGATTTACTTGTTGCTCACATATTCCAAAATGTGAGAGTTTTGTCCAATAAATTGTAGAAATTTGTATGGAATTGGTTATCTTGGCTGGCGTCTGGAAACCCAATTAAAATTGAATTATGTCTCCTAATCAGCGAGAAAACACCGAAACACTGACTGAAACAAGTCAGACTTCGAGTCTGTAGTAGAAAGTGTTGGGGAACCAGATGCGATCATCCCAGCAGGTAGTCTTTGAGGTTCTGAACCTTTATAATTCCGTCGTGTCTGTCCGGCTGTCTGGATGTGTCACAGCTTCTATTAATAAATAAGATGGTCGTCTGGTTACATTCCGAACAGTGAGCTGTTTATGATCATACACAACAAAAAACAATGTCAGTTTTTAATTTACCTTATCCTCCACAGTTATTAGGTGTGCTCTAAGGTGGGCGTTGATAGAGATACTAAGTACCATTGAAGTACATACGCTCACGAGAGATTTTCTCATTGCCAGACTCGATAATCAATACGCCGGACCAGGTGACATAATAATCGCCTCCGAAGGGCTACACACAGTTAAGCGTCTTAACGTCTTTCTTCGGTTTCCAAATTACCGGCTTAAACACCTGACAAGTTATTAATTTTCCGGTCTGCAGGAAACAACAAAAAAATTAAAATCGAAAAGAAGCTCACCAGTTTGCACATACGTAGTAAGCATCGCGTCGATGAACGGCAACAGGAATTTGTGGTTTCTTCACGAGGAGACCTTCAACGCCGCGTTGATTTATGAAATTGTTTATCATTAGCGATGCAAGTTGGTCAAATTATCTTGGCGACAAGCTTGTGTACAAGCATTCTCACTTGAGGGATTACCCGTGAAACAGCGGATTAAGTTCAAAGATGCAGATTGTACCCGTGAATTGAGCTTAAGAGTGTACCAGTCATTGGTTGACGCATTGCTGCCGTGACAGAGTCCTTTTCTGAGTCATCACCACAGACACCGAGTACATCGTTCGCTACAAAATGTTAGATAATATTGCTTCAGCTCTGCCAAGAATGGAGTCGTAAGTTCACACTAAAACTGGTTGTTTCGGTATTGAAAAAATTGTCTACACAATCAAGCAAACTTTGCTAAAGCTCGGACAAACTGACGAATATCTCCGTGTTCGTAATAAGAAGGCCGGGCATTAACAATAAGTAAAATAAGTAAATTAAAATCTTCGCTGCCTGTCGGTTGCACGATTTGATGGAAGATGTGGCTCGTAGTGCTCGATAACAAAAGATATTCATTCCCACACATATACGAGCACGGTAGGCAAACAGGATGTCCTTGAAGAGAGCAATTTTGATGCTTTCCGATCATGATCGAAGAACAAACTTAACATAATCGGCCTAACGACCCGCAGTGCTGCTATAACGCGTGTCTAATGATATAACGAAACTAAACTTTAAATATATGTAAACGATAAGTGGGTCTATTTAGCTTAAATTTATTTATGAATATGAGCCCATTAAAAATTCAATGAATGTAGCCACTCTGATCAAGCGACCCCCCCTTGAGCAGAGAGGCTACCTTTCTAACTACTTTCGATTGTATCGCCATAATGGGTTACTTCGATATCAATTCTTTGGCCGACCCCTACGTGCCTTGATGCGTTTCTGTAATCTTATCGAATTCTTTATGGGAACAGCCATGTGACACCTGCAATGTGTCTGTGCTCAAGTACGCATTTTAAACGCCAGTTCGATGGAAGAAACAAAACATGGTTTCGTCTATGTAAACAGGAAAGTTTACGGACACCATTGTCGGTCAGTGAGCCACTGTCTCCTAACTGGGTATGGTAAAGTTATTGGTCATAAAACATGGCTGGGTCAGATAAGTTGTAATGCAACATTTGAAATGTTTGGCTGGAAGCTGCAAAGTGCAACAGCTTCTTTAAGCGGAAAACCGCCGATCTCATCGCAATCTTGTCTGGCTCATCAAAATAGCTAAGCGCTCATTGGAATGTGAATGTCGGTTGCAAAATGTCTGCGCAGGATGAGACAGTAGTAGATAAGTAATGGGCGCTGTCTGCTGAAATACCCCGCGACCAAATATCCATCGAGCGAACTACTCAAATGCCGACCGTCTTCTATACACACGCTTCATGGAGTTAAAAGTGGTAAAACCTTCACGTCGCCGTCGGTCGGTCGGTGGGGAAGGCAATCTTCACGTCGATCTTACAAATTACCACGAACAGTAGCTGCCGTTCAACATAAGTCATCAGTTCATAGGATGACATCTGTTTCTCCGTGTTTGGAAGTGACTAAAGACATGCCTTTTGTTTTGTTCAGGTGTCGGCTGGGGGATTTTCATGTTTAACATAAGAATGCGTATCGTGGATGGGTTTAAACTGTAGTGCCTTTGTCGCGAAGATGCCTCTTTGAATCTCATCGCTTGAATGATTAGTTAAGGTTGACAGATGTCAATTAGCAGCGTATTTTAGTGGAATGTCGTCTATTGTGGAGAATTGATTTTTTTTTTATTACCAAAATCCTTTGATTTATTGATCACTAATTGTATATTGGCATAATAATACCGGCTGACGTGTGAAATTTTGAAAAATTAGCAAAACTAGTCTTAGAAATGTGGAAGCCAGGTACATAAATACTCGAATATGTAAAATGTTCTGGGTCTTTGTGGATATGTGAGGGATATAGAAATTCATACTCCACGCTTCAACAAACCGTTGTCGACAGTACTATTTTTTGATGACATCCGTTTGGTATCATCCTGAGGCTTAACATAGCTGCAACTGCTGAATGTTAGAAAGTCTAAGGAATAAATCTTAATCGACAAAAGTCAACTTATCACACTGATGCCATAATAACCACGGTTTATTTTCGTCGATTTTCGTTCACTTTTATTGCTTCAATGAAATAAATATTGCTCTCTACGTAAATGATTGTCGTGAAAGCTTTTTGTGGTCGGACCTTAAGACTGAATGCATTATTCTGGCACTTAAAATTTTCGCTGCGACTCCTTTGCTCTATCTCATCGAAACTGATGTCCATTAAATAGGTCTATCTATTCAAATTTATCATATTTTTACTTTCTTCGTGGGGAAGCTGGGAACGTGGAATCTGAGTAGACGAATCGTTGCCATTGTTGGTTGTTGGATGCATAAAAAAGCCTATCTCACACAAAACCGCTAGAGAAACTTCATGAAATGAGCGTTCCTAATGCTGATTTATCGTGTAACACTATCACGGTAGCTTTAGGCGTCCAACACCTTTAGGTATAGCGTGGTTATGAGCGGGTTAATAATTTGGGCATAAACCAGAATGTTACCGGGTACCCCATTAGGGTTAACACAAACACGAAATTGACAAACAAAAATATACAACAAATTCCAAGAGAAATAAACATCGCCATATCTATTTACATTAACAATGCTAATAAGGTAGACCCTTCCGTCAAGTGCTACCTTATACCGCGTAATGGCTCACAGTTCCAACGACCGCAGACAATGCGAAAATTATAAGACTGGTCTTATGGAAATCATATGCAATATTTCATAACACATTTGAATGTTTCAGCTCTGTAGCTTCTGTCGCAACTTTCAAAGAATTTGGGCACCGAGAAACTCTGCGGAAGGTCGCTTGTGATTTATTTCAAGTTCAAAGCGTTCACGGTTCTTGAAATGTTCGTGAAACTAAAAAAAAAACAATCTGCATTAGCTGGCCCTTAACCCGCGTTGCTAAACATTTGCGGTAAAATGTAGGTCAGGCACAGAATTTTGTTTTCTTTTTTAACGCAATCAAGAAATCTGTAAGCAAAATTTTGTAATGGGTCATTACCTTGACTGCGCTCAGACTGTGTGTGTGTGGAGTTAAATCTAGCAAATCACCCACTGAGAGTCGTGCAATTTACTCAAGTCGGGGGCGTAGCATGAAACTTTTCGGTTAGGAGATCTATGACATTGACCGCTACGGTTGGAGTTATAAAATTTACTTTTATAGTCATCGGACTAATGAGTGTGATTTGTTTTATTTTTACAGCTGAGAGCATCGAGGGTGAAGTGTGACTTCATGAATGAGCGTTAAATTAATTTTAAATTTTATTCTTACAGCTGAGAGCATCGAGGGTGAAGTGTGACTTCATGAATGAGCGTTAAATTAGTATAGATTTTATTTTTATGTTCGAAAGGAAATCAAATAGTAAAACCACCGTAAAGGGCTTCCGGAGCGCCGTAGGCGATAGACCAATTTCCGACTGATCAAATGTTGCATGAGCGAGTTTTAAGTCTGGCTGAGAATGAATGATATAAGATTGATTTGATTGATGGCGAAATCACAATCTTACCAAACTTCATTCGATGGCCTAAATGTTGTTTTCAGTGTTCAATGGGCATTTCAGTGAAGATGAAATTCATCAAGACAAATGGGATTTCCATAAATAATAATCATTGACCGTACGATGCTCATTTGAATGTAGGTTTCAGAAACATTCGATTGATGCAGTGAAGTAATCGATTGCGCAGCAAACTGAGAAGGAGGGAGACAAATAATGGGAGGAAATACCCACCGAGTAAGGTAGCACCCACCGAATGATTCTAACATCTGACAAACTAGACACATGAAATCCTACGGGTTGTGCTTTGCTAAGGGTTCGCAAGGAAAGAGTTTGTGGACACCTGTGCTGAGTGTATACGCTAAATTTCTTACACGGCAAACAATTTTCAAAGACAGTGCAATGACAGTGTAATTCTTGTGTATCTTCCTACAGCTGCGTATCGGGAAAGGCTCCACGGCTTTACATTTCTGCAAGAAGCCAATAGGATGCAAATAGGGACTACAACCTCGCATGTTAACTGGCTATTCATATCACTAGTCAGAACGATGTTACTCTGTTGATCGCGTCTTGGCCAACTGCACTTCATATTGTCACCAACTGCGAAACGGTCAACCGTCACTTCACATTGAATGAATCTTCGAGTCCGAACTAGTGGGACACCGTAATAGAGGACGCCAAGGAACCGATGGCGCACACAAGTGGAGAAGGACCCCAACCAACTTTGCGAGCCAAATAGGGGGCAGCTGGCTAAGATCGAGCCAGCTGCAGAGACTAGTTGGTTGAGGCCCAGGTCCACCTCGGACTGTAACGCCCTTAAAGAAAAAGATGAATGCGGATGTTTCTGTGTACAAAACCCGACATTAGCTTCCTTCAGTTTCTACACCCATCATTTTCATTTTCATAACAAACATACAGTAAAACTGTCACCCATTCTTCTGCAAGTTTCCCTGTATTAACAAACTCTTCAGTTCCATACCTATTTTCAGTTAAACAACAGCATTTTATGACTGTCCTTTGACTAGTCAAACATGTTTGCTACCACTGGCATTCCACAGCAGCATTTCAATTCATTTCAGACGAACTAGTCTGCATTCCAAGCTTGACGCAAGGTACTCGCATGAATATTCCCAAAAACGTGTTTACTTCAGCCACATTAATTTTAAAGAGCACTTCCTCTCATTTTCCTTCACCCAATTTGCCAATTTAAGTCGCTCATTAATATGTCATTTATCACTGTCCACTGCCACCAGCTGCCCATGCCATCACCATTCACTGGGCCAGGCTTAAAAACAACCACTGAATTTCATGGAAATTGACCTAATAAAGTGATTAAGAGTGTTAAAAGGGATGTTTCAAAATAAATTGCGCTTAATGACCTTTCACCCATTAACTCAATTTATCCCTCATTCCTTCCCAATTACATTCGGCCTCATTTTTCATCGTTCACTGTCCTTACAATTCACAATACGAGTTGCGCGCACTGCCGTGTCTAATTTTCCAACCAAAAAAGGCAAAAACCTCAGAAACTCATACGAAACTAGGGAAGCCAACTCAAGTTTAATCTGGGCTTCGGTACCGATTCTTTATTCAAGGCATGTCCGTCCATGCTATCGGTTGTGAACGACCCCACTACACCAGGCAGCTGACTACTGGGACCTGCACCGAGACAATTGCCTCCGAGCCGTGCTGCTATTGAGATCTTGGAATTCTTAATCATTGAGGACGTAGGCAATTGCATCAAAATTTATTGAAATATCGTTTTAAGCTCGTGTACATGTGTGCGCATGCGCGAACGTGTCCTCTTCGCTGTTCTGCTTTTCGTTGGCTTGCGGCTTTTCTTCTTGACGTTGACATTTTGAGAATTTACTTCGTATTTTGTTGTTGTGCGAATTTGTAACCGATTCGAAAAGCGGATGTGCTTGCAAGGCCAGTCGATTGTGTCCTTATTCAAGGCGAAGTGCAGTATTCGTTTACCGGTCCGCTTGAGTTATTCCCAATTTAACCAGACCACTCACATATTTTGATCAAAAATTAACCAATATCCATCCAAACTTCGAAGGACGAAATAAAATGTTTTTTATTTGATTGCTGACATGTTACTATGTAATTGGCTTAAAAGCATTGACCTTATCCCTCGAAAAATTCCTCACACTCAAGGCATGATCAAGTTAACGATTGATTTGTAATTTTAACCAAATAACGTTAAAACCAAAGAAGTTGCACTCATATATTATTTCGCATTTATTTTGAGGGACTCATTAAGATGTACAGAAAGGGGACAACAACCACCACGACCGTGGCCAATATTGGCTAACACAAGGAAACCTTGTCTTGTGGGTAAACAGTTGCCAGCACACTTGTCGACAGAATCGGTGAACAGCTCCCGATGCTGGTGCAATGGAGGTCTTATTAAGTGCAAATTACAATAAAAATGTCGCCAGATTATATGTGATTCGTGTATTTTAATTAAATAGCCTTACATGTTTTTCTCGTTCGCAAAACCAGGCCATGCCAGCCAGAAGACTGTGATCTCCAGGGATTTTTCCCTGCAATACATTTTTGTTTTCGTTAATCAATTCCGCAGTCCATCTCGACAGAAGTATAAGACCACGAAACCAGAACAATTTGTCATAAACAAAAGTTGAGGAAGGTCGGCACCATCGACAGCCATACACACATCTGTATCTGTAACTCAATGAACAACCGAAATACCTCGCGTGATAGGTACCGCATGAATAACCAAATGGACGTGCAGAGACGTAGTCATCAACTTGGAAACGCGAAAATATTCGTACATTGTTGTTGATAGATTGATTCACGATTTGAATTTGAATTTGAATTACCTCAATAAGATCCGATCCGAAGTCACTATGTTTCAAGATCACACCGTGCGCTGCTGACGTGGACATCGCGGCATATGGCGATAAATCACGGTATCATTGGATATGTGCCAAATAATTCAATGCATTGTCATTTCATGTGCTCGAATGATTACATCATTTGGGCGCGTAGGCATGGGAATAAACAATAAAGAGACTAATTAATATTTGTCAGGGGTGAGGACGTTGCTACTGTATGCAGATCGGTTATTGTTATTAACGAACAATTTGGGACTGACAGCAATAAGGAAGTCTTAACTGATTAAGGCATATTTTTGTCATTTTTTGTTGGCGCTCACGTCCACGTCGGGCAGTATGGTCGAGTCCAGTCGATGATCGAATCAAATGAGATTTCAGTTTAATCTGCTAAATTATATGCTAACAAGATGCAATTTGTCATTTTAATGGTAATGATGAATCTGTGGTACCTTACAATGCGAATCACGATTCGCTTATAGTTTTGCTTTTTTTGCGGTTGTTTTGTTCGACCATCAGATGGAATGTTATCATTTACAAAGGCGAATGGCAGATGCGCGCATGCTTTGGTTTCACCGCCGATTTATGAGATAAATTAATAGAAACAAATGCTGCGAATTTGTATATGGGAGTATTCGATTTTGAATTTAGTTTACCTTGTGATACACGCCCGATAGTCGGAAGGTTGATGACACCAATTTAGCTCAGACGAATGTGGTTTCTTGATAAAATAAAATTTAAAGGCCTTAAATTATAAAGATGCTGATCTCTTCTTGATTCAGTTAAGGAACTGTTTCAAGTTGAAATTAAGGTGATCTTGTAGATAAATTTCCAGCGGTTGTATCTGATTGGGCACATTGCTTAATTTGAGGCGTTTGGGTAATAAAATGTGTCCAATTCAGCGCATTTTTAACCATCTGGACGGACACTAGATTACGATCAACGGATTTTTTGGGTTGAATTCGTTAGATATAAGATAACGCTGACCAAGTTCGAGTAGCGAAGGTGCCGTACCTTAAAATTCATTTAAAAGAACCAATTCTGAGTATTGAGTTGTGAAAGCGATTGCAGTTATATTTATAATAACCAGTATGATAACACATAAATTGTTTTAGTCCATACCCATTTCATTAAAGGCCGAGAGCTATAAATAATGTTAATCGAATGTATGGTAAAGTACACAGTAGCTCCCATAAAAAAAGTTTTGAGTTCGTTGCTCTCTTAAAATGAATTATTTGAAAGCTTGATGTATTACTGTTTGATAGAAATAATAACTGCTTGTAATTATAGGATTCAGATTTAATAAATTTAAATAAAGTAGAAAATGAGCCATGAACCTGTACCGAGCCCATTCTATTTATAATTCGAGCCCTTAGCGTTCCAGTCAAGAGCCCCCATATATTTTTTTTTATTTTACTGTTAATTTATTTAAAAGCTAAAAAAGAACATAAATTCATCACAAGAATTAACAAAAGCAGAAAAAACATAAAAAATAACCAAAACAAAGAACAGTGGGGGTGGTCTAATCAGCGTAGTTTACCCTACCCACACTCCAAACTCCCATTCTTGATGATTTTCAAGTTTTGAGCCACCTTTTTTTTTAGAAATTGCAGAAATAATACCTGGGCGTAGCTTCTAAAGGGAGATTTTTTAGCTATTATCTTTTTGGCAACACTAGTTTAAACAGCTGACGCACGTTTCGTGTTTTGTTTCACTGTCAAACATCTTCAGTTTGGTCCATAATTTAACAATGAATCGTCTTACAAACGAACAACGCTTGCAAATTATTGAATTTTATTATCAAAATGCGTGCTCTGTTAAGGAAGTTCATCGCGCGCTTCTTCCATTTTATGGTCAGCTCATTTTTGGCTCAATAAGCAGAATTGTCGATTTTGGAGTGAATATCAGCCAGAAGCATTGCAAGAGCTACCAATGCATCCAGAAAAAGTCACAGTTTGGTGTGGTTCATGAGCTGGTGGCATCATTGGACCGTACTTCTTCAAAGATGATGCGAATCGTAACGTAACTGTGAATGGTGAGCGCTACCGTGAGATGATATCCAACTTTTTTTTGCCCAAAATGCAAGAGCTTGACTTGCATGACATGTGGTTTCAACAAGACGGTGCTACATGCCACACAGCACGCGCAACAATGGACTTATTGAGAGGCGACTTCGGTGAACATTTTATTTCACGTTGGGACCGGTCAATTGGCCGCCTAGATCCTGCGATTTAACGCCTTTAGACTATTTTTTGTGGGGCTATGTGAAAGCTCATGTCTATATGGGCAAGCCCGCTTCAATTGACGTATTGGAAGACAACATTGAAGCATTTATTCGTGAGATACCGGCCGAAATGTTGGAAAGAGTATGCCAAAATTGGACTAGGTCAACATTTGCATGAAATAATCTTCAAACATTAAATTAGATGGACCGTACTATCGATTCAAATAAAGATTTTTCTGAATTTTATGCGTTTTCTTTTGAAAAACTTTCCTATAGATTTTAAAGAATCACCCTTTACATCTGTGCGTGCATTGTTCGAGTGGCGAATCAGCCTCCGAAAGACGATGTTTGAGAAGCCTTTTACAGACCTATGTACTTTCTAACTATTGTCAGTGACTGAAGAAAGTTGGATCTGCGAAATATCTTCGTGTCGGGAATTGAACAAGGGCCGTAGAGATCAACTCAACTACGTCACCGCCACTTGGCTTCCAGAACTAATCACTCCAGAAGTATTTTGAATAATCGATAAATTGCATGTATTGCTTGCATGTATTGCTTTCGTGAAATTACGTTCCCATTTTATTCTCTTATAAAAGTCAAACCAAGGCTCAGTGAATGTCGTGGAAGAATGTGGGCAAAATCCCTGAAACACAATAGTGCGTTGCGGCGGCGGACTTTTATGTTACGGAGGGGTGCGATGCGTCATCAGCTGTTCCCCCTCTCTCTCTCTCTCTCTCTCTCTCTCTCTCTCTCTCTGTCGAATACCAGATGAAAAATATTGCATCAGCTGTTTCAGCAGAAATGAAGAGTTATAGAGATGCTCAACTTCACAGCTGATTGCCCATCAACAACTTTCAGAGGCTTTCGACAGTTATTCATGAATTTTTGACAGTTATTCACGAAATAACGTAAATGCTATAAATGTTCAGTTCATAAATGTCAGTTGACACAAAAAACCTCACAAAAAAACCTCAAAAAAATCTCCATTTGGGAGATCTTAATTTGAAAGAAAATCTTACAACTTCGCTCTCACAGCGACGTGCGATGGACGTCTTACGTTTTATATCGATTCTCTCATCTCTCTAATTTCTCTAACGCAGGTCGACGCAGTATGCATGGAAAGACAACGCCAGCGCAAACGCACTATTGTGTTTCAGCCATAAGAGTTTTCTTGTAATTGGTACCAGACAGCAATGATAGTTTTATTTATTCTAATTTGAATTCCGGTAGCTGTTAAAGTTACCAATGACATCGAGTTGTCAAAATCACCTGTGAAGGCTAAATCGCAACAGCAACCTGTCTTACGCGACTGTTGTTTTGCATATGGAAAAATAACGATCTGGTTGTATCACGTGTCAAAGGGATTTGTAAAATGTAATGCCTTCAATGATCACTACAACACTCGACTACTTGTTGACAGCAAACCAGATTGATGTAAACAACCTTCTTAACACAGCCTTAACAAAGAAGAACACTCTGTAAGCGAGGATTTAGTTATAATTTAAGTTAGTTAAGAAGTTCAAATGTATATGGGACTTTAGTTATAAGTAGAAATTAGTAAAGTAAGTAAGTTACAAGGAATATATATGGAATTCAATTCAGCGTTCGGGACGCCATTGACGTTGCATGTATTAGGCGGAGTCATCAAAAATTGGACAAACCACTTGAAGCACTGTAAGTGAATCCGAGTCTTATTGTTCTTATTAGGTCACCCTAAAGCCGGCGTGGAGAATGAAAGCTAACTGTATCTGCACAGGTGTCAACACTGCATGATCCGTTAAAGGGATCGCGGGATCTGTCCAATGTTGACTTCCTCGCGCACTCCCGTATTTTTCGCAATATCCCGGCGAGTAATTCCCACAATACCACGATATCAGAAATATCATTTCAGCAGCTTGTATTCGCTGCTGTAATATTTTCGATCATTACCCAAATTTCATGACCAGAGACGAGAGTTGGAACAAGGACTGACATGAAAACCGCTAACTTGGCTTTGTCACCAAGCTCGACCTTCCTGATTACAGATCTACCAAGCTGTTTCAAAATTGACCCAGCTTGACCAATCCTACAAGAAAGCTCAGCAGTACTCCTTCCGTCACTCGTGAAAAAGACTCGGAGATACTAAAACTTATCCACCTTCTTCAATGGGACTCCACTAACATGTATAGTGTATTTAACAGGCAAATTACCATAACTTTCGATTTATCCAAATTAAACCTATATGCCTTTTCCAAATCTACAAAACAACTGTAGATGGGTTTGCATACCCCCAAGCCTTCTCAAGAATCATTCTTAGAGTGAAAAGCTGGTCGGTTGTACTTCTACCGGGACGAAAGCCGCACAGTTCATCTCCCATCCTAGGCTCGACCATAGCTCTACAACGCGCTTCCAACACCTTAGAGTAGACTTTCCCGTCGAGATTTAAGAGAGATATGCCCCTGTACATAGAGCAATCTTTTTTGTCCCCCTTCTTGAAAAGAGGGACAATCCCCCTAGTGTGTGTAACCACGTTCTCGGGCCAATTTAATGACATAAGAGAGCCAAAAAACTACCTCTTTAACTATTGCCATAATCATTTCGTCCACACCGGGGGATTTGCCAAAATGGCTTCCTCCACCGGTGACCTATTCTCCGCCAAACTCAAGACTACGGCTCTGTTCGGAATTAAGCAGCTCCGAAAAATGATCGCTACGTCTGCGTAAGTTGTCCGCCTAATTGAAAAGCAACACACCAACTTTGGATTTGACTCCTTTGATGATGTTGAATTCCTTCCTCTGAGTCGGCGAATGGTTTGCCGGAACACCTTTTTCACAGATCTTTGGTCGCTTTCCATATTCTCGCCGCTCTCCTTCGGTCACTAGATTCAGTTCTTTTCTCACCACCAGCCGCTTCACTCCACAAACAAACCGTGTAAAGGCAATGACAGCAGTTGAAACCAACCGCCATTCTTCCTCTACATGTGATGGAACAGTTGGAATTCGCTCAAACCTTTCAGAGTTGTGTATTCAAAACGTAATAAGCCAGCAACGTCTTATTTCACACGGAGTTTCTTCATGCGAACTTACTAAAGGCATGTAATTGATAAAAATAACTTTTCAGCTTTGCTTACACAAAAGACCACACATGTCAGACATAAACTTCTTTCTGCATATTTTTGTTTTACAAAAAAACGTATAACAAGCCTTGTGCCACATCTTCTCGTCTACCCACAAAGTTGTCTTCTCAAATAGGCTGTGGTGTCAAGACTGTTGAGTTAATACATCAACTCCAAGAAGCAATACAGCAATACAGGCGCCAACTATGTTCTATTCAACCACAAAGCTTACCATCATTGAATTCATTCAATTAAATAGCCAATAAAATGGTCGTTAAAATTTAATGAAAAATGTATGAATTCGTTTGAACATCTCCATCGTAACATCCACGGCGCGGCGTGTGCTAAATCGTCATAAACAAACCGAACTTTCCACGCTATTTGACTGATTATTTCCCAGTTGAAGCCCACGACAGACTTTATGGGTCCGCAGTATTTAATTGAACTTGTTCTACATCTGAATGAATCCGAACTTGAACCTGAATTTGTTTAATATGCATTTGGTTTTTAATCAATTAGCGGCCTGTGCGAAATATGCAAATCAAATACAATTTCAAATTAATTTTGTTATGATTGAGAACAATACAATGCGCGGGAATAACCCAAACAGGAACATTAAATTGCATAGTAATTAGACGATGATTTATGACCTGGACATGCTTTACACTTCGAAATCGAATCGAACAAGTTTCAGATTCTCGATGGAAATCTGGAAACAGCAAGAGAACTTAGTTTTGGTATTCTTAAGTGAATTGGGCGATTAACGCCGGCCTTGATAGAGCGTTTTTATTTAAATTTATGATCATGGCGTGGGCCCAGTCCCAGAAGGGACTGAGTCTCTGGCAGAAGCATCAATAAAACGATCGGACGATCGGACAGAATCTGTAAAATCGATTTCTGATCATCACTAAACGGAAACTAGTTTATTTTTCCCCTGTTCTAGGTCCTTCGCGGACAGTAAACATTTTATTTCGAACTGTGATATTTTTTTTTGTTTTTTTTTGTGATCTGATCGTACTTCTGTTGTTTAGAGTAAGCATTTGGCATCCGTATTTTATCGGTATGTTGACAACTTTAAACATTGGCTGCTTGTGTTTGGTCGGTGGTATTTCTGGTTTCGTTGCAATTAATCGGCTCAAAATAATCCGGTTACAGCCGTGATCGTATGTGTGCGTCTGTGCCATGCACCCGACGAAGAAGTACATGATTGACATGTTGTTGGCAATGTTACTATTTCGCGAATGTCATAGTCGTCTGACTTTTGGGATAGGTTGACTCATGGTGTGGCGCAGTAGTGACAAATGACGTGTCGACGTTTGCTTATGAATACTTGGAAGTAATTGCAAGAGACATATTGTTATTTTCAGATTTCAGAGTCTGATTTAGTTATCGGGCAACAAGCAACAACTCAGTGCTAAAGATGATGTTTACAAATGTCGGAAGGCGATTGGTGTGCATTTTACAATTGGATGCTTTTACGAAATGACAGCTGTCGCAGTGCTGCTTATTTTCTCTGATGTATTTTGTTGACATCACATTATGAACAGCGTCAAACGGAAGTCAAGTTCGTATTGGCTTTGCTTTAGTGTTTTGAACGATGTCCCGGGACCAGCATGCAGTGGAAAAAAAAATACCATAAGTCACATATTTTTCTCTTCCAAATGGTTTTTCGATTCTACAAATATGAGGAATATCGGCTTCCTATATTTTGTTGACTTTTGATGATCGGTTTCGTTGTACCCTTAGCTCAAAGTCGGGTCTATGAAAAAAACCCTTGTGTGTTTTTCATTTTCAAATTGATTTACTTTAAGTTCTAGGTGCCTTATCGCCTCGATTTTGAATAGCCTCCTAAAATATTGTTTTTTATCATATTTTTTGGGTCAAGTTACAAGCAGTTTCTGGAATTTGAATCTTCTATCAACAGCCAACGTACCCGGGTGTGCATAGAAACATTTATGTAAACTGTTATAGATATATAGATATGCAGAAAAGCACTTGATTCAATGTCATCATTTTCCATTATTGTTTTATTTTGTTTGGAAAAAAAGAAAAATATTACATTTTATAAAAAAAGTTATTATTTAAGGATGGACATTTATCACATTGAGTATCCACCGAATGTTCAGCACAAACTGGCTTTTAGCATTCCTTGGATACTTGGAATGTGTTGGTCTTTTTTGGGACATACGTAATAATTTTCTTTCTGCTTGATTCTGTCAGAATTGTCACGTCCTTCTTGAGCCATTAGTGAACGATCTTAAACAGTCGGTGTTACTGGGTCGCCCAGCATACTTTCAATTCCACAACGTGATTGAAAATTTCGCATGATTTGTTCGTCTTGTGAACGATCCTGGAGAAACAACCTTCTACGTTTTGTTGAAGTCTTCAAGTGTGGATTATTTTCCATGGATATCACGAATGCTGCAAATGCAGCCACAATCAGAATGTTATACAAATAAGCCAAGGACCCAGCGTTACCAGATTAATTTATTCAAACCTGCTACATCTAGGACGAAAAACTGCCAAACCTACATGACAAAAAATGCTAAAAAAACTGCGATCGATTTATTTTTTTATATCGTTTACTAAAAAAGGGTAAAATTGATCAATCCGAGAACGGCATTTGTTAACAAAGGCTTCTCTATCTTATGAATCTTATGAAACAAATTGCAAAAAAATAATAATAATAATAATTTGTCTCTATGATATTCAAAATTGCAAATTAAAATGCATGATTTTCAATTCAAATTTCACACACAGACCTATGTACGTACTGCGCAGCAAGAATTATAGTGGGATAATTGACTGACGACCGCCCACCTTAGCCTACTATGTTTACATCAGAAATGATGTATGATAGAGACGCCAAATTTCTACCTCTCTTGCCCTTTAAATTTTTTGAAAACCATTTTTTATATCGTTTACTAAAGCTAAATTGACCAATCACAGAACGGCTTTGTTTTTTTTTCTGTAAGGTAATAAGAGCAAATGGCAAAGAAAAGGAAAACAATGCAAACTAAATAAAAGATAACGTAGAGTACATGATGTATTTTTTCCGTTTACGAGAGAGTGAAATTCTATTGTGGTTATGAAAATTGTTCTATAAAATTTTTTCGGTTATGAAAGTTGTAGGTGTCTTTTAGGAGAGAGAACATAACAAGATGATAATTTATGAAGGATGATAATTTTTAAATTAATTAGAAATACGAAGTTATTTAGTGCGAAGTTAATAAGTGAAATTATTCTCAATATTTACAAAGAACGTTCGAATTTTTTAAATATAAAATTTTATTTGTTGGAACAAAGTTGTAACAGCGCCCAGACATCCCCACTTTATTTGGAAAATTTACCTGTGCACAGTAGCATTTACTCAAAGTTTTGCTTTCACATTTTTATGCTATTTTTTGTTTTTTGTTTATTAATGATTTTTATATTATAATTTTTTTCATTGTAATATGATTACATTTAAATTTGAACTGTATTCTTCTAACAAAAAAATGTCTTGTATGTACACACGCAATAAATACAATAAATGTAAAAATACAAATACAGGTTCAAAAGTTGCAGACTCCCATAAAACGACAACTGTGTGCCCTCTCTGTCGAGGAGGCCAAGTAAAAGCTGTGACAGGTACGCACGACTCAGCTGAACACTCAGGGACTTTCCTAGTTTCCCATAGCTACAGGACCATTGGTTATACCGACACATTGAGTAGATATCTCCACTGGCAAGATTACCGATTACATCAATTTTGAAGCAGGATATAGAAATTTGGGTCATGTCGGAAAGCTCTTTTTAATTCGACGTTCCTTATCAGGGATGCTCAGCGACATGCATTTCGGGGCTTTTTTTGGCAGAGGTTATATAATACCGCACATGGGGAACACTCAGACATAACGTCTGCGTCTATTGTGCTGCCAAGCACCAACCCGCAGTCAGACCGATCGACCATTCCAGTGACAGTGCCGTTAAATTGATCCCAACGACCGGATTTGAAAGCATGGTACGAGCATCGGGAGTCTGCCAAAGAACGGCGATTTTATTGGTGAGCACACCAAAGTCAGTCCCCGCCGTCACTAGCTTTGGTGGCCAACTTATATAGAAAAAATAATAAAACAATAAATTTAGAAAAATATCAAAAAATTAAAGAAGGTCACCACGATAGCGTATAAATTATATAATATTAAGCATACAAGCAACATATGCGCCCTGGTGATCGTGACCGTACTGTTACGGACATAGTTGACATAGTTCTTAGGTTTTATGTTACCTAGGTTAAGATAGTTTAAGTCAGTTTAAGTTAGATAAACGTGCGGTAGGGTCGAACGACATAACACACCGACATGCAAACTGTGCAGACATCAGACGATATACACGGATGAAGCACACAGCATAACATACAAATATACAAATACATTGGACGATAGGCTACGAATGCTACACCATGGAAGGCATAACAAACAAACACGAGCTAGTCCCTTTTCCCTTTTGCAGTAATATTTAGTCAGTTCGACATCAACCAACAGTAGAGAGGGTTAGTTTTGTATAATAGGCACCCACCAGTGAAATCTGCCGTGAAAGTAAAAGAAACAATTAAATAAGGAACATTTGAATTTTAATACCTATACACACGGTGTTTTATTAATTACGTACATCCCACTTAAGCCAAGCTTTTGTGTCTGTTTTTTGGCCAGACAAAACAAAACAATAAATGACTATCCATTAAGACAAACAGAAAAAAACATAGCTTTAGCCGAAAGGCAAAGTTAAATTTAGAATAGCTTAGAGTACCCGTATAGTTAAGCTGGTTTACATCATTTTGGTCCAGATAAGGAAAATGAATTAAAAGAAAAAAAAATGCATTTGCCAACAGTTAGCTAAGCCTTTTCATCATAGACCAGGGCAATGAATCTTACATTTCGCTGCCAAATGACAAGGGTGTGAAATCGTCTCTACATCGTTGCTGTCAGAATTCCTGAAAGCATCCATACGTAGTCTGTGCACAGATCCGGATAGACGGCAACTGTTGTCATCTACATTAACAAGTGAACCCAGTCCCCCCTTCCTCCACATAAATGTCTCACTTCTCACACATCCATTACAAACCCCGTCCAGTTAATAACAGCTCACAACCAGAAAAATGATTAATGACCACTAAAGTTCAACTTCCTCTACAAGTCTCTGTCCCAATAACCTCCATCTGGCCTAACATTCAATTTACACGCAAGTCATCTGACAAGCCAAATATGAGTACAAATCTCGCAAATAGCCCCCATGTCATACGAGTATCTTATCCATTCTGATTTAGTGAGCACATCGTTCGGCGTTCGCAATGCAATCAGCATAGCTCATCCATCGACCAGAACAGCCACACTCTTCGTGCCACGACTTCCTTCTCCATCGTTCCACAAGAAAACAAATTTCAATTTAAATGGCAAAACAACAGCCCACCATGCACCGAAGCCATCTGAACACTATTGATATCTTAAGATGTCACCCAGCATGGGGCATCGTTAGAAGCCTAATAGTAATGACCATTACCGTGTACATTTGTGCAGTCTACTCCCGTCCCGGTGGCAATTGTTCGTCCAAAAGCTAAAATTGAATATTTTTAATTAAGTTAGTGTGCAACGGTAGAGCGGGTAAGCAAATTGCCGCAATGATATGCTAATAAGTGATTGAAAGCAGCAAGAGTTTGCACGGCAATGCGCCATCTGTCTAGGTCATCTGCGCGCGATAATTTGTTTATCAGTCGGAATCCGTGTTCGAGCCATGGGACAGCCTCAAAGAACAAGCGCTTGGCGACAACCGACAACTGTAAGACATCCGAACACCGCGCAGTGCACGTCTTAGTTGGAAGCAGCAACATGGTGCCGATGTCTAGCATTACTTAGCTGAGAAGGCGACATTTCATGGTACGCTGAATCTGGGATTTAGAATCTAACGCTCGATGACGACGGTGCCGTGGGTATGGCAGGGGATTGCGCCTGTGGTTTATTAGCCTCTTTTGCATATTTATGAAGCACCGCTAATGAAATTACGAAACGTCACTGAGGTGGGTGATAGGTTCTTTGAGGTTGTTAATGCTTCACTGGACAGTGGTTAAATGTTAGTAAATGCTGGCCCATTAATTATTGGCAGGCCTTAAGGAATTCCATCGATAGTCGGGGATGGTGGTGGTGTGTATGGCAGATACCGCAGACGAAAATGAATTGTTCCTATGACATGATAGTAGCGGTCAGCCTATAGGTCAAGTGTTGATTCATGTGGGAAAGGCTGTCAGATTAGAGCGTGAGTCAAATGGTGTGAAGGTCTTATTTTGCCGTGCAGTAATGCCGGGGTGTGTTCATTCGATATACTTTGAGTATGAGAAAGAACTCTATTCCTTCTTAAGCAGACAGATTTTCATTTCACTTTCATTCGCATTGACGCACACTGAAAGCAATAAAATCGGCATCACCCTTCCCTTTTTTTGTGTGGCTATCTTGCGATCAAAATATTGTGAAGAGTTGATTGCTGCTCATTGCCTCGGCACACAGCTATCCTTCACACTTATCCCAGTAATCTGTAGCCATCAAAGAGTAGCTTGAAGACACAACCTGTTGGTCAATGTTTCCAAAACCCGCAAGGCATTACATTCCCCGTACATACGCTACCCGATTGTCTGCACGGAACCGCGTCACGAAGTGATAATTAAAACTACTCGAGATTTTGTGATTTGATTTCATCGAACTGCCGCCTCATGCATATTCAAATAATTCAAATAATTGTTAAAACTCGAAAATTATTAAAACCCCAATCGGTCCATCTACCCATGCCAACGTGTCCTGTCTATCAATCTGATTGATTGACTTGCCGATCCATAGACGCATCGAATATCTTAAGAAGTGCTGTGTGGTGGTGTAGACATTCGAATTAATGTTTTGGAGTTAAGTTGTTTTCTGGTTCGGTTTTGGCTTCTGTCATTTTGGAATTTTTATGACGAGATTACGAGTTGTCGGTGTGTGCGTGTAGGCGGACGCCTCAAGGTCATATTCATAGGAAGATTAGCTGCTATGGGTACATATAATATTACCGGATAAGATACCATAGCATGTGACACATTTTCTGTCAAACTGACAGAACTTCTTCGTTTGGTGCGACATTCGAATTTATGACATCACTTTGTTTTCGATTGAGCTTGTCGGCTTAAAAGTGAAAGCGGTACAAACAGGCCAAACGACTCGTACTACATACGGAACTATAATTAATTTATTGACTTCTTCTTTGACATTTTACCCAAAAACATTCAGTTGTGGTCTTTCAAAAAATTTGTTGTTGCATAAGTTGAGTGCAAACGATAAATTTTATATTTTACATGGGTCAGGTATTTTGTGAATGGCCGATGACATCGCTGCCATCAAATGAATTGCTTATGAGAACTGGAAAATGTATGTGCGTTGTTTTGCCCCGTTGAGTGTTTTTCTTTTCAAGAATATTTTGCGTATGTAACGGTCTGCTGGGTGAGACAGGCAGCAACAAAGATAAATCCGTGTATCCGTGCAAGGTGTTAAAATCAATGTTTTCTGTTTGCGGTAGTCATATTTCGGAAACGATGCGTTTTAAAGAGTCTTAAGTAAAATATCACATTAATGATTAACAAATGAGAAGGGGACTTGAGAAAACATGATTAGGGACGTTAATAAATTTGTTTGATTATTCTATGGTTTGAGAATGGATCAGGTGATAAACGGCAAACTCGAGTTCTTCCGAGATAAATGGCTTTCTAAATGCTTTTCTAGCATTCATACACGTGTGGGCAAGTGGCAAGTGGACTGAAAGTTCGCCTGTTGGTATTTGGACGCTCAACTTCTAAATTATTTGACCGATCCGTATGAGATCCGCTGTGTTTGATAAGGCATGGATGATAGGCAAAATAAATACCCTCAAAAGCTAGTGTCAGGTCTATCAATGAGTTGCAAATGAGGTGCCAATGGCTTGGCTGCCCAAGCAATAATTTATTTTGGCCGCCGTTTACTTAGTAAGAAGCCAGTAAACCGTAGGTAAACAGATTGGTCACCCCACCGGGAGCAGGAAGGATAATCATTATCATCTTCTTCTCCCCCGCATGATCCGCTAAAGGGTGGTAGACGCGATGGTAGACCACGCACGAGAGATCTCCATTCAACTCGATCCTCCGCCATCGACTCGTAACTCATCAGGAGGTATCCAAGAGTAACTAGGCGATTTTTTGTCCAACCGCCTCGTCCTGGGTCTGCCAAGCGGTGGCCTACCTGATGGAATTCCACTCAAAGCCCACTTCGAAAGTTGTGATGATGGGGTCATTTATGTCACGTAACCTAACTACCGAAGCATATCCCAAAACAGCTGCTCAACACTCAGTTCCCAGCGTACTGCCAGAGTTGGAATATACTGCGTTGAAAACTGCTAACTTGGCTTTGACACCAAGCTCGGCCTTTCTGACTTCGAAGCTGTTTTAAAACTGATTCAGATTGGCTAATCCTTCAGGATTAGTATTACTCCTCCCATCACTCGATTAAAAGATCCCGATTTAGTTAAACTTCTCCGCCTGCTTCAATGGGACTCCACTAACATGCAGAGTGCATTGAAAGGAGTGACAATAACCTCTAATTTGTCCACCATAGCCTTCATTCCAGCATCAGCACATACCTATCGAGTATATGCTTAAGATCCGTCTGGGCAGATCTGAGAATAACTAAGTCATCTGCAAAAAGTAGATGACTTACCCTTAACTCTCCCAATGTGAAACATTTCTCGCCTTGGCTGCACCGCAATATAAAGGTCAATATTGACCTGACAACTTTGAATTTAATTTTTGAACGCACTCTTTCACTAATCATCAAACTGTCACTTTCAATTTATTCAGTAAAGTAACGAACGAGCGAAATTCGGAGTCGCTGACCGCAATTTTAACTAAGTATGGTGAACGTGTTATCATAAGAAATGGGCCAGTCGATTGGCCACCTCGTTCTTGCGATTTAACGCCGCTTGACTATTTTCTGTGGTGCTGTTGTTAAGTCATTAGTGTATGTCAACAAGTCGACGACCTTGGAAGAACTCAGAACCAACATTGAACGAAATAGCGACCGTTTCGGCCGAAAAGTGTGGCCGAGTCTTTGAAAATTGAGTCCATGCGAACGTGCCCGCGGTGGCCATATACACGAAGTCGAGTTCCATTCATAAATGTGTTGATTGTACTTTAAGCCGATAATAAAGTTTTAGAAATATCTCAAATGGTTCGCGTTTTTTTTACAAGGTAACTCGTATTATTCCATTGGAACATGCGTTGGAAAACTACTGTTATTGTACGTAATTTCAGTAAATGTCATTCATTTGGAGCGTAAACAACAATAATTTTTTTTCACTCAAAGATGTCGAACTTTGTGCCTGAAAAAGTGTTTTTGCGGGGAGTTTTCTTCATTACTTTAATATGAAGAAAACTGCTGCCGAAAGTCATCGTATTTTGGTGGAAGTTTATGGTGAACATGCTATAGCTGTTGTTTGCACGATTTTGGCTTGGCCAACCAGACAAATCAACGGCAAAGCCGAATATCCATGGCGCGAAGGTAATGGGGTGGAATCCACAAATTGCCAGAAAGATGGGAAAAAGTCATAGCTTCAGATGGGCAATACTTCCAATAATACTATTGTACATGTTTTTCTTAAATAAACGTTCAAATTTTGGAAAAAAAGCCGCACGAACATCTAGTTAAGTTATATACCCAATAAAAAAAAAGTTGTCAAGTCCAAGAATATTTATAAAAAAAAATATGTTATTTTCAACAAAGACAACTTATACGTAAAAATATGTAAAACACGACAAAAATAATACATTCCATAAACTTAAAAAAATTTGCGCGCGCACAAGTGATTGTTAGTACCCTTAAGTGTCCGGGTTCAAGACACAGCGCGGGCGGATGGTGTAAAGGGGATAGGGAGAGGAGGTAGTACTTTCTCAAATAATTGAACAGCATCTTTAGAAGACATTGACTGAGAACCTTTTCGCCTTCATTTTGGTTTTCTTCAATATCTGAAGATACATGATCTTTGTTCCAATTATTAAAGTCGGCTGCCGTATATGCTAGTCTTGCTATATGGTTCAGAAGGTCCATAACTTCTTCCATAGCCACTGTGTTAGCATTCGATGCTAAATTGTTGCCAAGAATACTGAGAGGGATTTCATCTTCATCCTCAAAATCCTCTTTCGGTCATGTCCAAAATTAACAAGGCCTTAAATGGTAATCAGTTTATGGTAACCAGGTAACCAGGATTATGGAACCAGTCCTTAAAAACTGCTGTGGTCATCCAAGCCAATTTGAAGCTCCTGTAATGCCCTGTGCATTAACGACACATTTTTAAAGGAACGAAGCTTCTGAGCTTTTCCTATGACGAACAGTTTGACATTAGCACACGCTAAAAATGTGATCCTTTGTTTTTCTGTTTCTCTCTGGAGCAGTTTTTTCACTTTATGCTACATATGTCTCTTCTGGAAGTATAGACCTGTTTCATCAGCACAGTTGTTCAGTTGTTAGTAGCAGCTCCAACATTCTCTCGCTGAGTTTCTTCTTAAAAGGCCAAACCAGTCCTGGTTGAAGTAACAATTTTTCACAACAGTGTTCACTATATCCATTTTTTTTTTGTTCACTATTTAGAGTAGCCTGTATAAAAAATTGCGTGTTCACTATATCCACCGTTTGTTTTACTTTGGCAATAAGTTTTCATTTTAACAATTTCGCATCCAATGTTGTCAAGTAAATAACTTGCAAGTACAAAAAATCAAGTGACTGGCAGTGCTACGTTTGCAACTAAGCTCGGATGTCATTATTAATTGTCCGTACTTTGTAGGTTCATGAACTTCATGACGTGTCCTTCCACACACACATTCGTTAGAAAAAAATAAACTTAAAGTCTTACAGACATTTTGTAGGAAATCAGCGGTCGGAGTCGCTGTTGGATTGTAAATATAATGAATATCTAAAGCCCACATACTCAACCCTCAGTACGGATTAAAACAAATCGCATTTCATTGCCAATCTAATCGAATCCATCTCACTTCAGACGTCGCCATTTGAGGAGTCACCAAAATATGCTGGTCGGCAGAAACAATTGAAATGCCTGACATCACCTCATGAGTCAAGGTGCTTCCGATGTACAATTGCGCTGTGGGGAAGTGGTTTCAGCCAGCATCATGGCACCGCTACCACTTCCACTACCATCCACCATCTCAGCTGCCACAGCACGCAGTGTAGTGATGTTCCTGGTGATGCAGACCGATAAGAGGAGTGAATGGATCGAGAAGAGTTTCACTCAAATTCACACTTCCTTCGTCGCCCGAAGTGTAAACTAACCTTCGCCTAGGCGATCATCTCGATGATAAGTACTACAGAATTATCGCATCTGCGTGCCGGAGCCCTCTTTGAAATTAAACTCTTGCAACATAATTAATTTTCACCTAAGCGGGTATTGTTCAGTCAATTAGGCATAGTTAAGTGATTACGTATAGATTTTTATGAGCGATGATTGCGGCCGATGGAATTTGGCCAAGGACACTTATTTAAGTGCGTCTAACGACCTTACCGTTCGGAGTTTGGAGCCAGTCTTTGCCTGGTGTTTGCTTAGGTTCTGTCTCACATGTAAAATTCTGTTGCCAATGAGATGTGCCTTATAGCAGACATTCTCAGTCCCAACTCAAGCACGCAGCCGTTCTGGTTCGGAAGGCAAATGTAAATACGTATCACACGTGGCACAATGTTTGTTCGTGAGTTATTAGAACATAAATATTCATAGCTTGGACCCGACCTGTCTCGCACCCTACTTTTGCCAAAAGAAGCTACAACACAAGTAATTTTAATTGATCTTGGCATGAGACTCGACCGACAGTACATGCTGTCCCGGTCATTTACATTTGAAATCATCCACTGACCGGACCACTCGAATAGACCCACATTGTGTCTCTAATTTGCATGAAATTCTTGTTTCGATATTTTCTTTTGTGCGTTCGTAAGGAAAGACGTTAATTAGACGGGCACACGTAACCCATATTTAAATTTGAGAACCCCCTACCGTTCGTCAGTGGGTATAGGTGTTTTAAATTCGATTCAGAACGACTAAGCAGTCGGTGCTGACAGTGTGTGACAAATTTTCGCACTGAATAGATCTGTGAATAATTTCGATCTTGTTTGCCTTGACTGAACAATTCGGTTGTCTTGGAAAATTTGCTATTAAGTCGCTTTTAAGAGTTTTCGATGACTTTTAGTTCACTTTGCGAGCTCTGTCAGAAATTATACGTAAAACTCGTCGAAAGACTTTGTGTGGGTTCTTGTGGAACGAATCGATCACACATACACAGATGTTAGGTGGTCAATAGATGGACCAATAGATGGGCTCTTGGTTTGAGTTACACCAAATAAAAACGTAGGAGTCAATGTTCTATACATATCACGATAAACAAAAAGATTTGTCAATCTAGCGGAACTTTATTCCTGCTGCGCTTGACATAGCTTAACTATGGATTTCCCTATTCGGTGAAGGAAAAAAAGTAATTCTATTAAGTTTTCAAAACCTATAGCCAAATGCGGACACCGATAGGGGGCATATACGCCACGCCATCCATCCTCCATAAACCTCATGGATAAAAACGTCTGCAACTAAAAGACCACTGGCCCGAGTTTGTCCCAAGTTATTTGGTAAAACTTACACATTAAACGTCCATCATCACATTCATCATTTGGAAGTAAAACGTAAATAAGATTAACAATTCTTAAAATTATTTATTTGTTAACTTAATTTAAGTCTTTTTTTTATTTTAAATTAGTGGCTCTCCGCATCGTCTTCATCGAAGCAGCTACTATGATGGAAATACCTCGGGAGCCTTTAACAATACTTTCTTGAGGTGAAGCGCTGTGTTACGACTCGACGAAATTAAAGATGTATACATCTTAATCGAATATACATTTCTAAGCTTCTGGTGCCTTTGAACTGGAAAGTAATTCATTTTATTTTAACCCTCAGCAAAAGAGCTTCCTCCGGAGTGATCATTTTATTATGCTTTTCATGACTTAATCGAGATTTTTTAGATTGGTTGCTCTACTAAATGAACTAAAAGCAAGCTCCCTTATAAAATTTAGTACATCTCTCTTGCCAGACATTTCTGCTGCAGTAGGAAATTGTAGTGCATATGCGTTATTTTTTCGTTCTTGAATTTTAAGTGTACATTCGTGTTAAATGCTCGTCCAGAATTCGGTGTCATGCTTAATGTTCCCAACTAGACCATAGAACTACCGGCAATCCGATTTCCTGGTCCTACCATTCCGCATTATCGTTCCAAAATGCTTACTTTCCCAACTTGTATGCATCTTTGAACCCATAGTCTGTAACACTCTAGGAATTACCCAAATGCCAAAACTCCATTATGTGGAAGGATATGGGCCTATTTCGGTCCTCAACCCCAGCATACCCAGATAGATAATCTTGAATTATTCGAGCGATGCTAACTCACAAGAAAAAAAAAAAAAACTTGGGTGCGCAAAATGTCATAACAGATTCTGGAAGTATATGGTGCGTAGGAGGTAATAAATTACACCTCAGATGGATACGTGCGGATACATTTTGAAAACTCTGCACAAAGTTAGAATGTAAAAAAATGGATAAATCTAAGGCCTTCAAGCTAAGCGATAATTACCAACACTTGCTGAGGTCGCACAAGGTTCAAACTTACCTAAAAGATTTTTCAAGAGGCAAGAAATTAAAACAAAATTAGAAAACTACCGTTGGTACTTACTTCACACGAACACGATGAATTTGAGACACATAATGCAACTCTTGTTTTACATTTCTTTTGCTCAAAAATGTTTGCATGCACGATGTTTTTTTTGCGAAACTTTAATACCTGGGTTTATACTTTTCATTTGATACCAAACTTGTGTCATTCGGACGATTTTGATTTTTGAATTATGTTCCGCTAGATTGGCAAAATAAAATACGTCCTTCTTCTTACGGCAGCTTCTTCTTACATAGCAACAGCCTGGCCTCATGGGATTGTCGATTGGCTTGGTTTTATCGTTCTTGATCCAATGGACAGCAACATCAAGAGACTGCCAATGCTTGGGAGCGTTCGGATCATCGCAAGCACATGGCTTCGGTTTGTTCGTTCTGTTGTCAAAATGCATGTGACCCTACAGTGTGAATCAGGAACTGCCTAGGGACATCAACTACATTTCAATGCTAAAATACTTCTTATCTCAATTTATGTGGTGCCACGGTTCAAGGTGGACCAGGTCCTCAACCAGCCATACATTTTTTGCTAGCGGTCTCGAGTTTCACATACCATAGTCCTCTAGCTAAAAACGCCACCAGATCCGTTTTGCTTCAGTCTAGGCGCTCTTCGGGACAGTAAGGCTATTTTATGACATCTGTCTGAGACGTGTCGCTGTATAGGCCGTTTCGTGGTTGAATCTTTTCCTCCATTCGCCTACAAGTCATACGACAAAAATGACTGGCGTTCATGCTGTGTGCTTGACAGTCGTCCGTCGTTTGATGTGAGTGTTCTTCTTGCAGTGTTTATAATCGACAGTGTTGTGATACGACAATTGTTCACGCGCAACTACATAACGCCCAACCAATGAACTCCCATTCGACCAAATTATACGACTTGCCGTAAGATCGGTCACTCTGTTCTATAAGCACATTTAGGTAAATCAAGCAAAGTCAGATGACCGAGTCGTGCGAATTGGTTGTGCAGAGTGAGTTCGTTCAAATATGTACACATCGTACTTTTAACACTCGATTTCTCTGCCTTCCAATGTCGATTTTGCCCGTTCCGTCGATTTGGTGGGTCCTTCTTCAAGACAGCATGTTCATTTAATTTTTTTAAATCAATGGCACTACATTTTAACTCACACGGGTTTTCCAGACAAATTGAAAACCATTTGACGGTGTCGAAAGGTTATTTTAAGTCTGTACCTAAGCCGAATTGCTGTGGTATTCATTATTTATGTTAATTTGGTCAACTCCACGTGTAGACAGAAAAGTAATTTCGATGTTTTTCGTTGTTTCGACTCGTTCTGATTGTCGCACATGACAAATTCTTGTGTGACAGCTCTCAATTTAATTAACTTCTTCTGAGGAATTTGAAAACAAGTTCGCCACTAGAGTTGAAATTATTTTCAATATTCGTTGAAAGTGGTTTCGTCAGCAGTCTAGACACACGAAAGTAACCACAAGTTACTGTCCATCGAGGAACTAGATAAGAGGTATACAAAAATTTTTCACGCACGATTAGGACTTGAAGTCATCGCCGGTCTCGATACAAGTTCCTTGGATATCTGGACCTAGTTATATTCGTTAACTGATCATAATAACGTTTATTTGTACCTCATAACTGAACTATCGCAAAAATTGGGAATGTTGCAACAAGTAGGATCTCTCTAAAACGACGTGACTTTTTGTTTGATAGGTAGACAGGTTTACCACCACTATCAAAAATGACTACCGAACAGACAACCCTACAGTCGATCTTATCCTATCTTCGGCGCGCGATTCACTGCACAAAATAAGTTTGCAAATAGACGTTCGCTCAGTACATTTGCGATTCGGAATTTTGATTTTCGCTCAAATCAATATTTTGTTAAGTGAATGGCCGGCCTTGCTAATATTTTAAATTACAAGGTTTGGATGTTTAGTTGTTTCCACATTCAATTGGAGATCAGTATTCAAAATCAATTAACGGACTAGAATTCTGTCGTCCTGGACATGTATAGACCCGGGAACTATGTCCTCTGTCGGAAGAATTCCCTAGCGTTCCCAAATATATCCATGCCGAGTCTCCAAGAACCGAAGGAAAGGACACATGTGGCAATTTGTATACACAAGCCACACATGGAACTCGCATTGAAGCAACCATTGGTTGTAGCTCCTTAGTCAAAACAATGTGCGGATATAGATCATACGATTTTCACAAGATAGATATATAACGTGCTCGAACTCCGAAGTAGTGTTTCCTTTCATTCGCGGTTTATCGTTATTTTAACAAATCATACTCAGGTGATGCAACTGGTTATCACATTCCTCCTTTAAGTCACTCGCAATTCACAGGAATGCTCATCAGCTTTGCTACAAAACTGCTCTAGGATGCAGTGTTAAACTTAGAGACTAAATTTTTAGCCACACTACATGAATATGGAATGCTCTTCTCAGCGCAATATTTCCCACTGGCTAGAATACACAGCCGTTTAAGACCAATTTTTGCAGGTACCTCTTCTTTCTCTCTCTTTACCTCGGACCGTGCAACGTAACACAGGCAGTTATTCCAAACACTTAATATAGTTGCCGTGGAATAATGGGTTAAGGCGTCGACTCCTACGCCGAGGTGCCAGGTCCAATCCCCCAAATCACCAAATTTGATAATTTATGGCTGCGCCTCTTTGGAGTCATTGGCAATGCTCAGTGTTGTAGAACTCGTGACAGAACAGTAGTAGTCAGAATACGTGTCGCGCCACTCATGCCATCATCAGGCATAAGATAATGCTAAGAGTATTATTGTAAAGGAGGGCTATTCAAACTTCGTCATTTGGTGCTGGCATAACACTTTGGACTCATTCCACTCGTAAAAGAACAATAGCACGAACAACACGAAGCTAGGCACATGTCTCATAAATTTCTTACTAAAAGCGCTTTTATATTGTCTTAAAACGCCTCAGTCGTCTCGGCTGTTATTCATTCCGAAACAGACCTCTTTTTAGTCTCCATCCACATGAGAAGATTATTTACCACAGGGAACACGTGATTTAGGACCCGATTGATAAACAAAAGCTCCCCATTCAACCCAAACTTTGTATTTTCGATTTGATTTAGACGGGAAAACATGGTGAATAAAATAACAAGACAGTTCACAAGCCAACATATTCCCGAGAACAGTTCAGCCCCGATGGATCAGGCCGTCGTTTACGATCGCACCGACTTTACCTTACCGGAAGTGTAAGCATACGAGTGTGTGGATGAATGAAAGATAAAAGCATTCGTCTATCAAATGCCACAACAATAAATATTCATTAACAATATAATTTAGTAAACAAATTAGGATGTTGATAGTTTTGCACTTTGCATGCCGTTCGCATTATATTTTTTGGAATCTAGTTTTTTTCCGCATTAATTCGCCCATCCCGAAGTAGTCCAGGTATACTTGAGAGAGCGGCACCCAGTTAGATAAATTATTGCAGCCGGACCTAGAACCTAGAAAAACCCAACTTCCTAATCCACACGATTCTCTGAACATCAGCAACATCAAGCAATGACCTCCTTATGCCCAAGTGAGAGACAGCTCTCAACAGGCCCCGGCTGAGCTCAACAAATAACTTTTGGTCAACAGAAGATCCCATTATTCCAGAAGTGTGTCTGGACGGCCTCTCCAACCTGCCGCCGTCAATTAATTCATAATTTGGTTCTAAATCCATCTTGACTGCCTCTAGCGGTGAAATGAGAATAAAACCAAGAACATCGGCTGCTAGAGAACCAGCCTCACTTCGGCCAAGCGACGAATTCAACAGAAATCGTAGAACAAAAGAGAAAAAAACAGATTCATAACCTTAATTGGAATCGAGAGGAATCTAAATCCGGTTCAATCCGATGACGCATCTGTTCGGTAGTTTAGCCGATTCTGCGTCTGCCGATGGATTAGAGCTTTGCTTGCGATTGGCTTACGTGCATGTGTGTAGTAATTAGTAGCTCAGTGGGCAATGGACCAAGTGAGTGGCCACAGGATGGCAAATAAGTGAACATTAAACTTTGGCCTGTCATTGTTTGTAAACCTCTTGCGGTGGCTTTCAATTGGCCGCACATCACTGATTAAAAATAGATTCATCAAGATTCTGGCGGCAAGATGTTAAGCATTGTACAGTATACAACGGTTTATGTAGAGGGAAATGAAATGAAAAAGCTGTAAATCAGACAGTAATGGCGGTGTTAGATGTAGCAGAGGGCGACACGGTTTATGTGGTAGCGGCGACGGCGGCGTCTGCTCCTAGAGCAATTCACTCATGGCTCCGTCAAGTCACCTGAAGAGTTGGTGATTTGATGCCTTAAATTACTTTTTAAGCGTTCAAGGCCGGCAGCCAGTGGCTGCACGCTGATATTAATTTAATGATACATTTAGTTTTTGAAGGTTAGGCTTCAGGGACCACAGAAATCGATGAAGAGGTGCTGGGGTGGGTGGCAGCTGAATGGTATGATCTCGTATGGTTATTTTCAATAGTGTTTAGTGCTGTGTTAATTGCATGCCTTTCTGGGTACATCACCTGAATTAAGAAACGAAACTTAAGCGCGTGCGTTAGGGTGTACTTGTATGTGAATGCATACCGCATTGTGTCTTCTGTGTCTGCGGCCAAGGTCTTTTTTTGTGTTTATTATTTTATAGTACTGGAGTCGTTAAATTTGCTTGGAATGTTGACCGTACAAAGGGGGAGAGAGATGGTATCGCATCGCAATGTGAAAGGACTACTGTGGAGGAGACAAATCGTAAAATCGTTGCTCTAAGTTCTGGAAAGGCCTGTTTTTGTGACTTGATATGATCTGTCTCATAAAAGTGGCTAATTGTTTCCACAAGCCATGGACAAGTTTGAACTTGAGCTCCGAAGGCCACGTTCATTGTATGATACGTTTTGTAAGGTCTCAGGCGACTAGTGCTGCAGTGTGTGCATCTATCAATTAATCATTCAATCATATTGCTCACTGTTGTGCTGTGTGTTCCTTTCACCGATTTGCTGCCAGATAACCACGAGTGATGAAGTAATTAATGCTTTGAACACAAGTTAACTTTCTAATCTATTTCTGGACTGGAATTGTAACTTGTTCTAAGTTCATTTTTTCGATATGTATTTTACAAATAATGATGAGCAGTGTTTGTGTGGAAGGTGAATGGGGGAGAAAAACTTGGTGTGACCTGTACAAAGATGTGGATTTACGCCTTACAAGCTCGGTCGCATAGAAGGCGTCAGCGTTGCTGCTCTAGTTAAATCTATCCTTGAATCCTGACTCAAGAAGAAAAGGAATACCGATCGTCCGGTATGCAGACCGAGTAAACGAGGACCCACAACAGACTTAATGGTTGGAAATGGCGTGCCTGGGACTCCCAACGATGCACGGTGGCTTTCAGCTCAGAATCTTCGTGGGCACTTGGCCTAAGAAATATTATCAAATCGAGTATGTGAGTTCTATTTGAAATGGGGTATTTTAAGATTTGCTATTATCATGGTCCAATTATTCGGTCGTTGCATGTTCGTTCGATGCTTCAAGACAGGTTGCTCTCTTACATTTGTTTTTAACGTGGGTCTGTTGTTAGCTCTCCAAATAACCTCCATAGTAGCCCTGGGTCTTTCGCACCATACATTGAATTACCTCACATCGGATCTTAGAAAGGCTGCCCACCCGTGACATTGACTGTTCTTCTTGTTCTGGTGGCACTGCATTCGGGTATGGCCTGTACCAAAAGGGAGGTTCCCTTGCGGAAGGATTTGTAGCCAACTGTTGTTGGCAACGTTTTTGACGTTGAATCCGTTGACGAGTTGGAGCAAAGGACGAAAACGAAATATGAACAAATATATGCAACAATAATTTGACACACTTTATAAGAAATTATAAGAAATTATTAGAAAATGCACACTGAATTGCATACATACAGTTTTATTTACAGTTTTAATTTTGTAAATAAGTCAGTGAATTTTTGATTGCTTCCAGCGTGCTTGGTCAAGAGCATTGTCTATGCCAACCAGTGAATTTGAGACAGCCAAAATTTCGTCGTCACACAGACCACCGCAGACTTCTACATCATTCTAAAAAGTACAAAATCATCGAAGGTCACATATTCAGCAATGTTTGCAAGAAGGCTCCATCCATGCTGCGAGGTTGAATGATCCGATTCTGATCCCTCCTGTTGCAATTGATTTACTGACGACTGGGTGGCGCAGTTGATTAAGTGCCTGCCCTTGGTTAGTGCGGTCCCGGGTTTGAATCCCAGTGAAAGCAAAGTTAATACGGTTGCGATCTGACTGTGGGTATCACAATGGATCAATATTGTATAAGTTTGCTGGTGAATTCACTAGCAGCCCTCTTCCCTACCCTACCTACCTACAGACTCTGTTATGAATCCGCATTTCTTGAAGTTCACATAAAACTGTACACCCAAGACTCGAGTGATTGCTGTAGAATCTAGGCGCCCAGACTGTAGCCCGGACTGTAACCCATGACATTATTATCAATTGTATTGGATTGTACAACTCTTAAATTCTTCCCTGCTTACGTCCTGTAAAAGACAATCCGGAAATAACACACATACACACGCGAAGGCATGTAACAAAATTCTGCGAATCAGATAAACTAGTTTCTGTTCAGACGAAAGTCCCACTCGTTTGATTTATTCCGAGTACCCCGTAAGGTCTGAGTGCGATTTCAACTAAACCCACTTGAAAACCAGCTATGCGAGTAAATAATCTGCTCAAAGCAAATACTTTAGTCAATTGGGGAATTTATCATGCACTCAAGCCGACACACTCTGGGCATTATCTGTGTGGAATGTAATCGAAGACAAATTACCATTTGAGTGCTTGATTGGAAGTACCTTCATGTTTCTCGCCAGACGGATGTGTTCTCGAATATGACTTGATTACAATGTCCAGCCTGAGTGCTTGCTAGTTATGGATCCACGCTAATCCCCGCTGACAATGGGTCTCGCCTAGTCATCGAGATGGACTTCTGTCTGCACAATGGCGATAACGCCTCGTAGTGCAGTACCATGTAATTTAACTTGTCCATCATTCTGGTCCCCATTTCAACCGTTCCCGCTAGATCATTGCCCAAGTGTGAAGAAATAACATATCTGCGGTCATAGCGAAAGCAGTAACACGGTCGTTGGGCCTTAATCGAGAGAAGAGATAAGTCCCCTTAATTGCATGCACAAGAGGGCTTTCGTTTTCATTGAAAGTTTTTTTTTCCCTCATTTTCCCCATCTTGACGTCTAAAGAGGGCTGCGGCCGTGTTGGGGGCACGCAGCTTGAAAGATTGCTAAGATGACTTAGCAAAACGGATAGATACACTTAAGAAATTGAATTTGATTCGCATGGACAAACGGTGCGATTAATTGTGTGAACTTACAAATAATGGAATGAAGTGCTGCTGCGCTGGTATGGTGTTCGGCGAGCGCTTGGCGTTAGGCTTAAGTGTTTCATTGATGGGGCTTCTCCTTGATTGTGAAAACTCTTGCTACTGGTTTGGTAAACAGATGCGGACACATGCCAAGTTGTTTGCCGCAGGGTTGAGCAATGAGCAATTGTGAAGATGCATGCGGAGAGATCTTGACGGAGGAGTGTGTACTCAATGCAGTTGTCAGCT
Organism: Eristalis tenax; assembly: GCA_905231855.2. Classification (NCBI taxonomy): domain Eukaryota; kingdom Metazoa; phylum Arthropoda; class Insecta; order Diptera; family Syrphidae; genus Eristalis; species Eristalis tenax. The sequence continues at coordinate 1,824,252 of HG993127.1, forward strand.
GATGGTTGTGTGACCTATTTTCTGTTGTCTCAACCTTTGAGTGGCCTTCTTTCAAGGTCAGGCTTGTTGGACACTGCTTGAAAGCGTGGAAGGTCAGTGACTCCACAAGACGACCAATGACTTGATCACAAGTGTTTACAGATTCGAAAGCGATTGTACACTTTACAGTTTTACAATTCAGAAGGACTGACATTTAAATACGTTTCTTGACACGACAGTACGCTCATTAAGTCATAGATAATGTGTGTGTTTGTTTGTCAGGATGGATTTAGTAAGGTTCTTCACTCAGTGTACCCCCAAGAACAATCGCTTCCTATGTTAGATACAAGAGTATACTTGCCAGAATTTTGTGCTATTAATAATTGAGCGAGAATTGCCGTCTCTCCTGGGCCTATTTCTGCCCACCCTCACAACCACAATCTGAACAGCCATCCGCCCTCTTTTCTTTCATGGGCAAGATATGCCATGTCGCTTCACTTCAACGTTGGCTGAGAGAGCGTCAACACCAAGAAGCGGGCAACTAACCACCAATCAAAGAAGTAGATCTGACTAAGAATAGTGCATTGACATTCACTCTACTTTTATTCTCATTATTAACCACTCCATTCGAACAAAATCGTGCACATATGGGAAAACCTCAAATCGCATGTCCAACTTTTTAACAGCTCTCATGCTTTGTTGGACATTGATTTTTGTGTCTTAACTAGATTTTTTTTTGTACATCATGGTCATAAACCGGCATGGTTCATGTCCAGTTTTGGCGTGTTGGCGAAATAACACGTAAAGCGATCCCTCCATATTTTTGTACAAAATAGTGCACAATATTATTGGCTAGACGGTGCATAATTTTTCCAATAATTTATTTGACCGCAGATATTTGTGTAGACATAACAACAAATGATAGTGACATTTTCACTAAGAATCAAATATTATGCAGCTGTACCCACAGACGATACAATTTCTTAAATTAAATAATATGGGTGGGACTACAGTCCATAGACGGCCAAGGTGTATCTTCTCAGCAACCACTCGTGTTATGCGTGCTGTTGTTCCCTAGCGAGTGGAAATGACCTAAGGAGGGCCGTGAAAAGTATTTAGCTCGTACCGGGAATCGAACCTGGGCTACGCAAATCAAGTGCGTAGGGGTCGACGCACCAACCCATGGTCGCCGCTGTGCTTTAAATATCAAACGCGTTTTAATTCTCCACAATAAATTTTTACAAGCTTCCAATGTTATCTATAGACGAATAACAATATAGAGCAATATCAAATATTGCCTCCGGGAGATTGACAGACCCAAATGGGGTATCCCATCTGGAATAACACTCTGGTTGTATACAGTAATGGCACCACCAATATCGACGCACTGTGGCCTAGTGGGGTGGACGGCACTACAAGTAAAACGAAATCTCATAAAGGTGAATCCAGAATTCGGCCTAGCTTCTTCTCAACCAGAACCCCGTCCAAATCTTACTCTGGATGGTCATCTGCAAATCTTCACATATGGATGCATATGTATTCTATTCACATAAACATCCAGCCACCTATATCTCAACTAGTTGGCCAAGTTTTTTAACATTAAACTTACATGGGTGCCGACTGCCGGGACACAGTGACATTTCAGTGAATTGCGAAGAGGTCGAACTCGCTAGAGACGGTACTAGTGCCGTACTCCACTGTAAAACATCTGCCTTAGCTCGAAACACTTGCTCAAGCAAATCTTAGATGGTCTGGCAGATGGCTAGGTGAGGCACAGGATGCCTCAGTATCAAACAGCTTTCGCCTACACTTGCCTGATTAGAATGTGTAGGTCGAATCTCAGAACTCTCATATGCGTTGAAACTAGGCATTGTGCCTTAGGAATTCACGCCTCTAGCCTATGCCTTTCTTACAAGTTCTTCTGCAGAGACAAGGAGGACGAAGTACATCTACTATGCAATTGCAATTGCTCTCCTTCCGAAGAAAAAGTCATACTTCAAAGTCTATTACTTCAACAACCTGGTTTAACTAAGTAACATCAAAGAAACTTTACTAACAGCACCAAATGGTTTGCGGGATAGGAATATACAGATCCATGTGGTAACGCAATTGGCCCAAGTGTGACAGCTGTTTTTCTTAGCCAACAGTCTGCCACTTCAACCTAACCTAACCGATCAATGCTCCTACTAAAGTTAAGATGTGAAATTGAATAGAAAACATGGCGAGCTCTGTCGGCTTGGAAGTTATATTCCGTTTAAGTTCTGCTTGGAAGTTATATTCCGTTTAGTTCTGATTGTATAAACTGCTCAGTACAAACTGCTACGTATAGAATATTTCATACATGGATCTAATTTCTAATTTTTGACGATGACTCGCCGTTTATTGCATTTATTGAATTCGGTATTCCACTACCGATCGAAGACACACGTAACCAAGAAATAATTCGCTTGAAATCCGAAGTAAATCACGATGAAACGTCAGCACTTTCGCTCTCTGACTCACAATTTACAATCAACCACCACGCAACGACCTTCAAGATCCACCTCAAAGCAGAGGTCAAAGAAGTCAACTCTGGCTGAGGTATGCTATATGCGCCCTTGAAACAAAAACCAAAAAAATTCCAAAATCGAAAAATCAACACTGAATCACTCATAATCAAGAACCGCATACTTGATTAGCTGCACGATCTCCACCATTTGCTACCGTCTTAACAATTGAACACTCCAGTTCCACAGCCCAGCATAGCGGGCATTTGAATTATCTTCATCACACTAACCAACCAGCCAATGCATAATTGGCTCCGACTTCGGCAAGGTCACCGAAGAAAAATATACAGAATTGTTAATTCCCCATTGGGTTGTTCCACGCCGCCCATACAATCATTCAATTCGTTTAACGACTTCTTCGTCGTCGTCATCGACGGGCGAATTCAAACCACAAAGTGGCGGAGGAAACGAAGAAACCCATCTTGCATGCCAGCTCATTGGCGGGCATGAGTACGAGCATAAACCCTATAATTACGGATTCTTCTCCTCCACGGATAAATCTTTGATTAACGAGCTGATCGAGACGCAGGCCCGAATCAATACAATTTCAATAACTTTATTAGCCAATCGTTTGGGGAAAATCGGCCACTTGTCTACTTAGCTGTGGCTGCAATCAATTAGGCTGAGGGCCAAACAATGCATCTGCGTCTCAAATCGAGTTCGTTACTCAAGTCATTTGTCTGGCGACAGTGCCCATGCCATTGTGTTACGCAAAGGCAAGCGAAACTAAATTAACTATTTTAGCACCTTTGTATTGGGATGTCAGACTGCGTGTTTCAGACTGTGGCATGAGGCTACTGACCTTAATTAAAGTTTCATAAATGAGAGCTCTTCGTATAGCACATTTGGAGGACAGTTTGCCGTCTGAACTTGTACACCGTACTGTGGGAATGGGCGAATAGAAATTACTGTCGTTACCTTGCAGGCGAGAACAACAATTTTGTATTTTTTTAGTTTTAAGTTTGAGTTTGAAAACCCACATGGAGTTTATCTAAAGAGGAAATGGCTCTTGTGTTTTTCTTACATTTTCATTGCACTGACCTCAACAAATTACTTGGCCTGTACTGAATGATTTGTCTCACTTGGGGGATATTATGAATGATTTACACATGGTTTTACACAAATACATGGCATACGTGTCAGAGCATTGTACTTGGTGTTGAATTAATGGATAAGTTATCTTCAATCTGATGCAAAGCCAATGAGCAAGACCACATATCCCTTGTAATTTAAAATGCCAAATCAAATAAATCAGAGTTGAAAGATTTTAATTTCGTGTATACTTCAGAGTCACTGACAAAGATCAGAAACACTTATACTAGTGTTACAAAAAAGCTTCTCATACGGGTTAAGAAAAAACTTCTCCAACTTTCTTATCCGTCATATCGCTGAAGCTGCCCGCCACCCGATAAAGAACAATAGTTCGCACAATACAAGTAGTTACTGGAGGAGCTAAACCCAGGCAGACAGCACACCAAGGTGACCACTTAAGAACAGTAGAAATATAATGGATTGATTGTGGTAGACCCCTTCTATACCTGAGCCCATTGACGGTAACGGTGTCAGGTTCCTCATTTCGAAAGAAAAACTGTAGGCTAAAGCCGCCATGCCAAATTGTCTTCTCTTGAATAATAAAAATTTTACTTGTTGACAAAGGCGCTGATCTAAAACGGGGCCTCTTCCGAGAAGATGATTTTTTGGCCACAACCCGGATTTCCGGCCAGCATTTCCAGCGTCCATTTAGCGAACTCACGGATTCGTCTACAGTCGTCAATTCTCACGTCAACATAATTTTATACGGATGTGAGGCCAACCGCAAAATAAGTTGGTTTGGTTCAGCGGCAAAATAAGTTGAACAGACATTCCTACGTCTTCTTCGATACTGGCAGTTACAGCGATATTGTCCTCAGGTTCAAGGGTATCCACGTTCCGTCGGTTTTAGTGCACACTGAAGCACTGAAGCCATGACACTGGATATTTACAACTAAGCCGGAATTTCAATAAATTTCCTTTAATATTGTCCGCATGTCCGGCAAGCGTGGATCGCACAGACAGCTTGATGTCATTGGTAACTTTGGCAACATTTGGGAAACCACATTATTTTACAATCTTTTTTGCTTTAAATCATTCTCAATTTTTCTGTACTGCTTCTGTGAAATAATTCTTCTACTAACATCTTGAAGGAAACGAAACCCAGATCCCAAGTAATTACACACAATTCATCGCCCACGAAAAGCAAACCCATAAAATAAGCTTAAGTCGAAGTTTCATACGTTCTTATACTGATTGAAAGCTTTAAACACGTCCCCTGATCAGTAAGAAAGAACGGCAAGCCACGCAATTGCGCCTACATCCTTCTAGGTAGGTGGTGACAGTATCGTTGATATATCTAATCGGAATTTATGCATTTACCGCAAATTATTGATTTCTGTTCCGCTTTTAGTCATGTCACCATTGTGAGTCAAATTCATGTCATCGTGATGCATCACCTCGTTATTCCACCTTCCTGCAGCACTTAGCCGAGCTGAATATCAAAATACTCATAAATAGAATATGACGTAATCGTTTTATGCCTATCACGGGTACAAAGAGTAGATTAGTGAAACCCAATTTTCAACCACAAATTTTGACGAAACGGCCTCCTTTAAAGTGACCCATGCACAGTAAACTTATGTCGGTGTGCTTATACGTAGATTTGTGTGTAATTTACTTCTCGGTGTACCACACAGTGTAAGCAAAGCGAAAATATTTTTATTTTTTGTGTCGGTGTTCCTAAAAGTATGACGTGTGTGGGCTAGTCCGAGCACTTTCATACACAATATGCTTTGTTTTTGTAAAGTGGCACCACGACGTTGTAGCTGCGCTGAAGAATAACGCGATCGCCGTCTCCTTCTTCCTGGCGTTGAGATGGCCTTCGATACGACCTGGATGGAAGGACTTATATACAAGCTGAACCAGATGGGATTCCCCCCAACCTCATCGGAATAATTTATAGCTTTCTGCAATCCAGAAGATTCTACGTTCATATTGAAGACAGCAAATCAACAAAGCGGAGCACCTAGGCGGGATTTGCACAAGGACTAAAGCAGGGACCGTGACTTTCCAGCATCTACACGGCAGATAAACCACATCCAACCAACACAGTGAACTGCTGTCTATTTGCAGATGATTCGCTGACTAATGCCAGCTCGACTTAACAACAGAAGGGTCGAAGTCCAAACAGCTTACAAATTTGACTACTACACCAAATTGGGTATTCGTATCAATGCTGGGAAATCAGTACTTATATGCATAAAGAGACTATCCATGGGTGGATGCAGATCAGCAGTCAAATGCCGAAGCATAAAGATAGTGCTCCCCAACGGCACGGAAATATCAACAAACTTAAAGCTCAAGTATCTTGGCGTAAACATCACGAAAGGTTGAAGTTCAGTCATACGAAGCTGACCATTAAGATGGCCAACCTAGGCTTCCATCGCATCTATCCCTTGATGTGCAAGCAAAATGGATTAACCCAAAGGACAAAACTGCTGCTATTATATGATCTTAACGTACGGCTCAAAAATATGGCACACCACCTCTAAGACCACCACGACGAAGCTCGCAATTTTCCAAAGAAAAATACTGCGAATATGTACCGAAAGCAGCTACCAGACATCAACAACTATTCTAACGAGTTGGGCCCCTTTTGTTGAGCCAACACCATAACCTTTAGTTTGTAAATCTAGTTGTAATCTCAATTGTAAAAATAACTTAAAGCGACTCGAAAGAGGTGGAGCCGTGAAAATTATTTTTGGACGTACCAGCCGAGTAACAGTTGCGCGGAGATCGACGCACATACCCACAATGCTATGGCCGCCACTGGCATGCATGCAGGAGACACAAATCATTATTGGCGCACATAGTGCAGTACCACTATCACACAATTGCTCATAGCGCTATTGCGTCGCGTCGTCCTCAAACCGAAGAGTGCACACACGTATGCTGTGTATGTGGCGCTTAACGAAGGCCAAAAATATGATGTAGGCTAGCGGTGATCTTGCCAATCCACAGGACTATTGCTCGATCCCATTATGTTTTCAATGAGTCTATTGTTACACTCTCTATGTGGCCTGAGACCTCATCTTGTTGAAACCACACGTTGATATATAACTTCGCAACATGTATCCGTAGTGATCTCCATTGACTTGAAATTCACGAAAAGTTAAACAAAAATCAGTCCAGTGACACCACCGACATTTTTAGGGAAGCGGTGGTGTTTGTTGATGAGGCGTTTCAAAACCAAGAACGAACATTTTATTTATTGCCGAAGCCGATTAGTCGGGAAAATGTCCTTAATCCCTTAAGAAGGCTTTGCGATAAAATAGGTCACCTTCTTGCCCGATTTTTGAAAACAACGTGTTTTGGTTATTTTACAAAAGGGCGCTTGTACGGCAGATATATTCCTGGCAGAAGGACCAACGCGTTATCTCACTTGCACGGAAACATCCAAAAGGAAAATTTGGACACAAATTTGTTCATTAGTCCGTCTACCGGGACGGACATGTTAAGCAAAAATTTACGGTAACGTTCATAAATTTGCCGTCTTTTGGCCGAATTTCAGCAACAAAATTTAACTACTTGTGAAAGTTATTCGTTCACTTCAACATGTTGAAAGTGTTGTTTTTCTGAATGCTTCCACATTGATAGTTCAGTCATTGGCTCAAGGTTGCGTTCACTGGGCAACTTCAAAGCTGTCAAGTTCAAATTGGACACCCCCACTAGAGATAATAAAACACATCACTAGCCCAGTAGCACTAGCCCACACTAGATTGATGTGGCAAAGGTCTCTAGTACCGCTTCTCTTACCAGAAAGTTGCCCATCTAAAATCAAACATTCAAGGTCTAATCTGTTCAAACACCCTTAAAAGATCAGAATCACTTCCTGAGAAGATCAACAAGGTATTCAAGTGACTCTCATACCAAATTACTATTGATTGATATATAAATCATACCGCTTTGAACTTACTGAACTCATTACCACTCCACAAAAACTAGATCGGATTAAATAAGTGGTAACCTCATATTCACTTCAATCTGCTGATGGGCGCACAGAGGCCTACTTAAATACTGCTCCATTACTCCAAGCCATCGACGCATTAAATTAGGGCCGATTTACCGTCTTTAATATCTATGTTAATTAATACACACTTTCACACTCAAATGCATCGTATCTGATCGGAGTTTAGACTATTTTGTCGGAAGGTTAGCCTTAAGAGAGATCAAAGAGGATGGAATTTCTGGAATTGTGGAATCTGTTATTTTGTCACTCCATTTAATATACATGAGTGCTCTGAATATCTATTCTAGTATCCATTCATTATTTAATACAAAATGGGTGGTACATGCCGTAGAGGGCCAGGCCCAAGTTTCTATCGTGTTGTGCGTTTTATTGTTCTCTGTGGAGGTTGGAGGGGACAAACCGTCTTATGAGGAGTCAGAACAGTCAAGTCAGAGAAGTTATACTATTTGAGCATTTTCAGTTACTCGCAAGAGGTGGCGCCGTAAAAAATGTTTGACGTACCGGGAATCGCTCCCAGACTCCATCAAGTGCATAGGAGTCGACTCACATACACACTACACTGCCCTAGGCCAATATTTATTATTTAATTATTAATTTAATATGTTTCTTACATCATTTTATTTTGCAATGATGCAATTATGACTTATCACACATAAATGAATATTTCCATTTATATCGTCTCCACGCTTCCTCCAATCTCATGAGCGATGAATCACAAACGGTTTAGCAGGCCATAAAAGATGTGTGTGGTTCAACATAATGGGTTTTAAAAATCAATGCTAAATGTGAAATTAATACCCTTTTCGTCGAGTCATCAGGTATTTGGACAAATTATCGACTTTGCAAGGCGAAGAGGTTATTGCTCTCAACATATATTTGGCAAGAAGAAACAAACGATGCCGGATAAGAGAAAAATCATTAACATGCCACACATTATCGGAACTGACCTTTCCGCTTGGCGAAATCGGTTTTACAATTTACTAGTGCATGTATCGCGCATGTTGGTTGGATCCATGAGTTATTTTTGGTTTTAGATAAAAGCCATTATTGATGGATCTACAGAGGCCTTGACGAATGTTTGTTGTTAATATTTTATAGTTATCTTTCTGAAGATAATCCTGCAAATGCATCTCATCCGAGTCCAACGCGTGGCAGTGAATGTCTTATACAATAGAAAAGATTGCATGGTGGTGTGGTGGGGAGAGCAAAGTAGGTCAGGGCTTATGTCATTAGTGAGCGGCTCTAATGTTCAAACTAGAACGTTTGGATGCTTGTGGGGACTTAGCTCCTCCACGGGTGTTTGGATTTGGTACACTGATATCTAATGTTGTTTGTAAACATGGGACATAACGTCATCACCGGAGGTCAACCACCTTTGGTTTTTGGACTTGGTCCAACCATCTCGTCCTGGGTCTGGTTGAGTTTCCCTCGCACTGCCGTGCTCTTACCCTATCCCGGCGAGCAATTCCCACAACAGCACGGAGAAATCTCATTTCAGCAGCTTGTATTCGCGATCTTATTCTTTCGGTCATTACCCAAAGTTCATGACCATAGGTAAGAGTTGGAACAAATACTGATTTGAAAACCGCTAATTTGGCTTTGACACCAAGCTCGGCCTTCCTGATTACACATCTACCAAGCTGTTTCAAAATTGATCCAGCTTGACCAATCCTAGAGGAAAGCTCATCAGTACTCCTTCCGTCACTCGTGAAAAAGACCCCTAGATACTTAAACTTCTCCGCCTGCTTCAATGGGACTCCACTAACCTGTAGAGTGCACTGAAGAGGTGCACTGGAGATGACCATAACCTCTGATTTGTCCACGATGACCTTCATACCAGCATCAGCTCATACGGCCACAAACCTATCGAGTGCGCGCTGGAGTTCCGTCTGGGAAGATGTGAGGATAACGAAGTTATCTGCAAAAAGAAGATGACTTATCCTCAACTCTCCAAATGTGAAACATTCCTCGCCTCTGCTGCGCTGCAACATCCAGTCCATATAAACAATAAAAAGGAGACGTGACAAGACGCACCCTTGGCGACGTCACCCACCGTTAAATGTGTTGATTTAGCACCGTTAACCCGAACACAGCTACTACAGTTTGTGTATTGAGACTGAATGGCCCTCAGACGAGGACCTCCAATCCCATACTCCTGCAGAACACTCCAGAGTTTACCTCGAGGAATTCGGTCGTATGTCTTTTCCAAATCCAGAAAACAACTTGCCAAGTACCATTCATAGAATGAAAAGCTGGTCGGTTATACTTCTACCGGGACGAAAGTCGCACTGTTTATCCCCCATCCTGGGAAGCACACCATCTTTGGATTTGACTTCTTCGATGATGTTGAATTTCCTTCCTCTGAGTCGGCAAATGGTTTGCCAGAACATCTTTGGTGGCAGATCTATGGTCGCTTTCCAACTTCTCGTCAAACTCCTTCCAAGGCTGCTCTTTAGCTACTCGCACAGCCAATTTGTAAGTTCTTCGCGCTGCAGGTTACCGGTCGCGAGATGCAGAGTCTCCCAAGAGAATCCAGCCTCTGTGGGTCTTCTTCTTCTCTCTGATGGCTTCTTGAACTCCGGGCGTTTTAAACCACGCAGTTGTTTTCTCACCACCAGCCGCCACTCCAAGCCACTTCACTCCACCCGTGCAGAGGCAATGACAGCTGCTGAAAACATTCGCCATTCTTCCTCTACGCGCGATGGAGCAATTGGTAGTCGCTCGAACCATTCGGATATGTGCCGCGCAAAATTTAGTCGCAACTCACTGTTCTGTAGTTTCTCCTACCGTATGCGTGTAACCACTCTTGGTATCCGCCTTGGCAGGAGACATACTTTATCAGTGAGGTACAGCGCACACAACACCAAGTAATGTTCAGTTTACAGTTCATACCCTCTCATCAACCGAAGATCACAAACCATCTGTTACAAACACGTTCCTTCAACATAGATTAAAAACATAATCTTCGTTTTATCACTAATCACCAGATTATGCTGTTGGACCAATGACCCAGAACATGATTCCCATGATTCATGTGAGCAATTAAGTTTTAGGGAACGAAACTTATGAAAGTTCTGAGAAAACAGATTGTGAAAAGTATCGGTCCTACCACAGAGCCTTTAGGAACCCCTATGGAGATGTTCATAAAAGAAAAAAACTTATTTGGCCATTCATTTTTACTCTCGGCCTGAACGAATTATGTATATAACCGCTAGAACCACAATTGTATAAATTTACTAAAAGAATATTATGAGCGACAGTATCACAAGCTTTCGATATATCAATGAAAAGAGCCGCAGTTAGATTTCTGCTGTTAAGAAAATCATAAATATTTGTGCAGAAATTTAACAGGGCTCCTTCAGTTGAAAAACCTTATCATTAGAATCTTATCATTGTATTCTTTAAAGCTTTCTTCAAAATCTTTGCAAACACTGGAAGTAAAGAAATAGGTGTAAAATTATTGATAGCAGATTTTTCACCTTTCTTATACAGAGGTATAACTTCTGCTTGCTTAAGACCGTCTGGAAAAATACCACAAGAGATACTTTTGTTAAGAATATCACAAAGAATATCTCAAATGTTTAGAACTATTTTTTTTAACAAAATTGTTTGAAAAACAGTGTGTTGTCAATGAGTTCGAGTGTCACTGAGAACAGTGAGTTAATAAGTTTGAAAGCAAAATAATCGTTGAATTTTTCAGCCAAATCTTTTGGGGTCATTAATGAGGGCATCGTTGCATCGTTGCAATACTATGAACTGGTGATCTGATCGAAGATTTTTTTCCCGATGTGACTGTTAAATGACACAACAGATTCGATTCATTTCTACAGTTTTCTCCCCAGTCAGACGATTGAATTCAGTTGAAAATCTAAAACAAATTCTATTCCATTCAAACTATCTCATTTAAATGCAGGTTAAGCGGGAGAGATCCACATAAATTTCGCACATCATTGCTTATGGCCAATTTAGGCAAATACAACTACTTGACATTGGTGGTTTTGTCAATTGACTATGCAAATTAAGATTGTCGATAATTTTCCTAGAAATATTTATTAAATTAATTCAGTAATAACTTATGGTGTTTACAAAGATCATCGCAAAGTTATATGATATTTGGCAAATTAACAAAGAGAACCTTGAAATTCTAATGTAGTGAAATAGCAAAATCGTTAACACTTCCATTCAGCAGAACACTTAAATACACGGACATTCAATTCAAATCACACAAAACACACGCGTTTCCACGAAGAAAAAAAAATCATCTGTATGCATTCTCTTGGTCGTCTCCCTAACTCTCTGCACATCCCAGGGGCACAATCTCAAATGATAAACGCCAGACTAAGTTCGAAATTCAAAAAATTTCCAAAGATACATTCCCGCGCAAGCGAACTCAGAAAAACCAGTCGTATCATGTAAGATTCACTCATGTCCAATGAATTCGATGAATTCACAATCAAATGAAATGAACTCAGCGAAAATGTTGGTGTAGGCCCAGAGCCAATTCGCTGGCTGCTACTCATCTGGCATACTCATAGCTCTCTGTGTGTGCATTTGACCTCATCCGTTCCAGCCCCAAAAAACAACAGCACAATGAATTCCATTCCGGACTGCGGTGAGGGTGTGCGCGACGGTGACGGTAACGGCGACGGTGGCAGCGGCGGCGATGGTAGCATCACACTGAGCAGTGCCCCACTGCGCAGATGAGGAAGAAGTTGCGCTCATATGGTAAATCGTCATCTCTCATCAGTGAAAAAGTCCGTTTTACACACAATGACGCCACAACTAAATCCAACTGACGAACATCTTTGCAGTGGTGTGGGCATATAAAAAGCTGTCTTAGCAAAAATTTTACAATCAAAGTCCGTCGCTCGTTCCGATCGTGTGTGCTCTAAGTAAAACGCCGGTGGATCTTGATAAGCACATCAAAAACACAGAATTGTCTTAATTTAGTCTATATCGAGTGTGTAAAGGATATTCGCACAGGAAGCCAAGTGAAAAGATCTAAACGTAAGAGGCGCAATAATAAGGAATAGAATACAAGAAAAAAAAAAAAACTCTGACAAAAAAGAAAAAGCGAAAAAATAAGAACATAGACTGTTGTTCAGTGGACATTGTGTGGAGAATGTGAAATTTTACAGTGTGCATTTGTGTGTGTGTGTCAATTTTAATAAATACAAAATTCCTCCTGTTTGCTTGGTGATAACCAACACACGACTCCAATCGATTCGAATTCTGTGTTCGCCTGAGGCGATTCTCACCTTCGGACAAGATTATTATTTATTATTCTGCGTTGACTGGTTAATTTCACTTTGTGTAATTGCGCTTCTGGGAAGATACAAGACATCCTGTCGGACTGGAAGTGGATTCCGTGGTTGTTCTTGGTGCCAAAAATAAATTCTGATTTAGTTCCTCTCATAATTAATCACAGTGAAATTTCAAAGTACAATTCTCAAAATGCAATTAAATTTCGCGCAAAGCCAAGTGCATGGAATTTAAATGATTAATTACACATTTGAATGTACGAGAATGTAGGAACATTTCCAAGGACTATTCGAAAATATGGAAGCACTCGTCCCGATTCCAAGTGAATTCATTTTACAGCTGAGACTACTCGCATTATGATTGATTGATTGTGGCTACTGTGTTAAACCGATAAGTGAAGAGACCATCTTCATTAATAAAAGCTCAACCAAAGAACTGAATCCAAAATCACTCACTCACTCACAAAATTGAACCAAGATGCTAATTGATCGTTCCACTCTGTCAAAGTCAAATACTTTTGAAATGATAAGCGTTAAATTTAATTTTGTGATTTTCTTCAAAAACACTTAGCGCTTAATCAAAAGAGTTGGTGAGCGAACGTGCTCAAGCACCAACTTGGCATCTTGGGCACATTCGTTTATTTACAAGACTACTGACTAAATCGACTTACTTAGACCACAAGTAGGATGCGTTAAGTAAAATCGGTATCTATCGTGGGATATTTCGTAATGCTGTAGTATTTCGCAAGAATTTGTGGTACTCAATGCCAGTGACAAGGCTAATGAGCTGGGTGTATGCAAATCGTCGATGCATGATTCGTATCAGAGCGTGTGTGTGTATGTGTGTAGGAATTCTTCAAATTCAGCTATTTTGTAGCCAACTCGGTTAGATGGTTATTTCATTCTACACGTTTCTTTTTTTCTTCTCTGTTTTATGGCGTGACTTCTTGTAAATCTTGTCTTCATCACATCAATTTGAGACTTGTTTGCATAATCAGGTAGTAAATACCACGGATATTATTATCTATCCACCATAAATGTAAATATACCTAGATTAGTCATTCGTCAATTTTTAGACATATGCATGCAAACGAAAATGCCAGAATCACACAACCGCACAGCGAGCAAGACAAATTTCAGTTAATTGAACTTCGCCTTCCCACGAAGGAATTTCATTCTCAAATATGACAAACATATTTGGTCGCTGTCTAATGATGGTAATTGATTGACAATAAACGTTATGTCATCGAGTTTTAAATGCAAGAACCAGGTGTCTGGTATCACTAGGGGGCTAGGGTATTTTTCATTTGTCTGTTCTTAATTTCAATATATTTTGTATGCTTTAATTTTTCGTTTATTCCTTAGTGACAATGGCGCGGTGTAAATTCTTACAGCTAGCCATAGTGCTAGTGTTGCACTCAGCATACGGAGACGTTGGCGCAAATATTTTCCTCAATGGACAGTTCAAAAACTCAATCTCCCATCCATATACATCGGATTTTGAAAATTCCATGAATAAGAATATTTTCTTGGAGCATGCGATCTTTAGCAGACAAGCGCAACCCTTCAGTGGGCCTACATACCTGCCACCTACGGAGTACCTCAAGTGCAGCGGGGGACAACAGTGTGTGAAGAAAAACGTTTGCGTCGGTGGATACTTCACCAACAACCCATTCGGATATATTCAGGTGAGTTCAGGCTAATGATTGCCTGCCATTTCAGCCTAGAATCAGTGTTAAGAGGTACTTAAATGAAATGTCTGCCTTAATAAGACACATGATTACTATCGCGCGACATATTTATACACGAATGCCGAAGATAAACTAGTTCTAGGTATAGAAACGAGTTTCTGTTCTTCAAATCTTGATACATCCGAACCGGTTGGTGCATTTGATAATATTTGGCGAGGTGATCATTTCTACACGTGCGGCAAGGAATCCGAAAGAAAGTCCATATGGCACACCAGAATTTTTTGAATAATTTTATATGACTTTAAGTCAATAAATAAGAAAAAATTATTTAAATATTATAAGTCAGACAAAAAACTGCTGCTGCTTTTCGCACATAAAGATCAGCTTGAAACCAGTAATTTTTGCTTATCAGGTAGAATCGTGGGAGAAACCCCACAGTCCGGCCAGTTCATTGCTAATGGTGAAATTATGTTAATGTCAAAGAGACGCCCTTCACTTGAGCTGGTTAGTTGCTGGTTATGTTGCCCTTGACTTCGGAACATGAACTTCTTCGTCTTCTTCTCACAGACACGTTGACCATGGACCTGTACAAGCTTATAAGTGTTCTTCGTGTTCCCCCATTTGTACAGATAATCGATCTTGATGACCCTTGGGAGCTTAAACAAAAGCAAAACCTAAAAGTTTTACATCACTTTAGGACAAGGAAAAACCTAAATGTGAACTTATAAGAAATCAGTCTCGAAACAGAAAGTGAAAAAAAACTTGCCCTGACATCCGTATCTTACCCAGCGACCTTATCATCGTAATAAACTCGAAGACATATCCACCTCGTGCATATAAGATTAAGTTTACATAACAAATCAAGAATATTCACATATCCCAACACCGTGCGTACAATGTATCTCTGAGAGGCTGAAAGCAGAAAAAAATGGCCCAACCCGGCCAGCAAAAACGGTACCATTCCCTTAAGTGCAGTTTTGTGTATGCACTGCGCCTGACGGTTGATACCGACGCACTTGTGCTTCCCCGTGTAGTGCACATACACATTTCGTAATCAAAAAATTATTTTCATGATATTTTGATTTCAACCACAACGGTGTTTATTTTTATTTTTCCAGTGGCACAATCACATAATATTACAATAACAACAGCAACATGCTTAAGTATGCCTGAACTGAGGAAGAAAGAAAGTGGTCAGATCACCTGCCGCCTGAATATCCTCTCATTTCGTTTCGGTTTTTTTTTTTTTTATTTATTTATTCGTGGTAGATTTTATTTTTTGGCGCAAACTTGATTGCTTTTTACTCCTTTATCAACTCATTCAATTCACGTCACCTTTCGCCGCTGCTGCTGGGAAATTAATTGAGTCTACTTCTTGATTGGACGAGGAGATCGAAGAACGATTTGAGGAAGGAATACGAGTCTTCTTACGTATCCATACTGTTAGTCGATTTCCCTTCATAATAAGCACCGACTGTAATTCCCGGTTTGAAGAGAGAGGGCACACACCCCATTGCCTGCCATGCTTAGCTTCAAACATTCAGAATATCAATTTACTGCTTCTATTGGGGTTAAATTTGATTAAACTGCTGTTTAGTTTCGAACAACTGAGTTTCAGTTAGAAGCAAAGCCTGCCCGAACCCGTCAATAGGTCAGCTCGGTCAGTTACAATAATCATTAGGTAGCATCTTATGTAATATTCGCATTATGCTCACCTCTAGAGGCGGCTCTTTGTTGCGAGCAACTACAAGTTAGACGCTCTCGTCCACTTCCACTCACAGCAATCGTCCCTAAACAACTCTATTAAATTGATAAATCTTCAGAGATAAGTTTCCTCTCGGGTTCTCTTGAGAATAATTTGTTTGCACGATAATTATTCATAATTTGTATTGTCACAACCAGGCGAAGATTGTGCGATTACATAAGTCATGAAATATGAAGACGCAGACTGAGGCCTGACCAGAAAACCTTGTCTTCGTCTTGTGTAATTTATGATAATGTTCACTGGACGAGTCTAATCCGAGCATTAGTTACATTTTATTTTATTCAAATGTTTTACGGAAGAAAAACAAATTGTGTGCTAGTGGCATTAACTGATACCTGACCTAGTCAAAAGGTCAAATACCTGGAAGAAGTGGTAGTCAAGTTGGTGCTGGAGAGATGTAATGCCTTGCGATGGGGGTTTTGATCCTTCAACAATACCCAGTGAGTATTGATGGATATCTTTTGAATGCGGTAGTTACAAGTGTGTGATGAAGTGGGTACTCCTCAGATGCTAACAGCGTTTGTGCATCCGTGGTATGCCATCGACAGCAGAAATATATTAAAAATATTGCAAAACGCTTGATGCTTGATCTTTGTTTTGAACACAACTTGAATGATGGCTCTGATGGACTGGAAAGATTTCACGAAGTCATTAAAAATGCAGTAAATGATTGTAGACGATTGAGCCGTTTCTTGCTTTTTCCAGAGCAGTTTACCATAGTTAGTGCGAAGGGAGGAAGATCTGGTCTGAGAGCGATCTGGTCATCCTTAATTTGCTCTTCAAGCCATGACATGAATTCTTACTGTCTGCATGTCATCTCAAATAAATGAGGAGTTTATCTGAATAGCAGTTTTGTTCTGGGCAAGCCATTAAGTTCAAAGTACGATCTCACCCGTTCATTTATTTGTTTCAAAACCGGTTCTTTATTGTCTATCACGATGACCGATTTACATTTGAAATGAGCTACGGTTGGGCGAGATGACTAACTGGCATCCGGGATTGTAATCCATAAAAAGCAAAAGTGTCCACGGCAAATGATGAGTCATTGCATCAAACAGAACATCTCGATTTCTCGAACGGAACGCTGATCTAATTACTCTCATCGATCATCGACCTCTGTGGTGAGGCATGAATTATTAGTCGTTCATTGAGCCGTCAAAAAATGAAAGAAAACCAAACAAAACAGAAAAAAAATCCAACATCCAATGCACTTGACTTTGAAATCAAGGCGGTATGGCATGGCTTGTTTTGCATTCATTTCACACCATTCATCGCGCCGAACGAATGCACATCACCAATGAATACCAATCGCCGCCAGTGTTTCACACTTAACGACAAACATCATAATCATATTTGCATCTTGAGAATTCACATAAAAATCAGCGCGGTGTACTAAGAAAAACCCGTGATTCAATCGGAATGGAAGCACTATGGCCATAAGAGCGAGTGGAAATGTTTTTTACGCGATCGCATTTGAATACGTAGGAGGTATCGCATTGAAAGCAAACCCACTCAGATACTAACTACTATTGATGTTGGCAACCTCAGAACGGCATCGCCGACAGAACGCCTGAGTCATTGCGATTACCGGATGAAGTGTCTCGAAGAGAGATGAATTCAGAAAGTGTAATAACCTTTCTCTTTCTGTATCCCGATTGATTAGACATCGGATCAGTCCCTGTTGGTTCATTAAAATGATTAATTACCAAGACGTTCAATTTGAAATTCCAACAGAACTTACACATCCCATGATACGTGGGTTGGAATACTACTTTTCTGTCTTACATCATTTCATAAAAATGTTCAACACTAACCGGTGTCGCAGCAACGCCGAGATTAGCTAAAATAGAAAGTAATAGCTGCTGTGGACTGCTTTGTGTATCTCTTCCACAAGTTCTAAGCCCTGCAAGTTGCCGACTATCTACAAACCACTTCAAGATGGGGTTAGAGTTTGCATGCGTAATATGGAATGAATAAATTAACGCCACGATGTTTCTTTGCAGATAAGCTGTTGCTTCTCCTGCCTTCTTCTCGAGTCTCAGACACATTTCCATACAAATCCATATAAATCGATTCAATAGATTAAATTTGTCTGCTTTTAGGTTTTGCCACATTATTGGACTTGTTTTTCTTCTTCGACTCCTTTGCGAATCGATCCAGTGGGTTTTGAATTGTATTGTAGAACTTACATTTTTGTTTTTTTTAATATTTTAGGGTGATATGCTAATCTAAGGAGATTAGTTATTGATTCTAATTTTGGATGTTGTGTCATTTGAAATGTATTTGAAGCAGCAGTTGCTTCTTGGAAGCATACCATTTTAGAAGAAAAAACGCACAACCACTATTTGAATGATGAAGATATTGGTAAAACCATCATCACCAATAAATCGTAAACATGTCAGAGGAACTTAATTGAAACAACACTCTCAACCCATTTCTCAAACATATGCTTGACTCTAGAGATAACCCCCCAACAAGACTACCGTCTGTTGCAATTGAGCGGAGTCTATTGACCAACAAAGCAGACAAGCGCGGTGGCGCTGCGGCGCGGGTAGATAGATAAACGTAACCATTGACCGATAGACTCGCGCACGAAATGTTAAAGTTATCATGCAGCTGTAATTCATGTGTTGGTTTGCATGGAAACGAGTCAACCAGTCGACGTGAACGCTGGGCATTATCCATAAGAAAACCCCCCTGCTATCCTTGTTGTATTAATTATATTTTCTTTTTTTTTCTTGCAGAACTGTGAACCATCAACTGATGTGTGTTGTACATACCGTCCACCAGCAACAACCACCACGACAACAACTACCACTACGACCACAACTACTCAACGCCCCTATACCCTGTGCGCCTCCGATTCAGACTGTGTCTTGCCATACCAGTGCAACGGTGGAACAATAAATGTGCCAAACTATGTCAAGAAAGCATCGGTAAGTCATCGGAAATCTAATCTTAACCTGTCCGAAGGCCGCACCGAGCAGTGTGTATTTGATGTGCATTTAATGTCTATGGTAATTTGTGAGTTCAATAACAAACCACCCAATTATACGAGTTGACAAGCCCACGAGTTGACATAAATTTTGACTTGCAGCCGAAGGATGTGCCATAATGGCAATCGGTCTGCAATTCACTGTTGATCATCTGGTCATAATTATAATACTGCGCTTCATTTTCGGAATCCTTAAAATAACAATCTCCAGATGAGTGTTAAAAGTAGATAAAGAACTCCAGTTGCATACCAAAGCAGCAGGATTACTCAACAGGGTTGAAGTCACAAGCCGTGCTCCCATGCTCTCATTCCCGATAACTGCCAGTGGTATGCATATTATGACAGATTGCTTTTATTTTTTTCCACTTCTTCCACTTCAATTTTATTCCTGATTGAGATAAGATAAGTTCATGCCACTGTGTGCAGCAACGGCACGGCGTGCCTCGAGTCACGCCAAAAACAGCACCACTCAAGTAGCAGCGCACCGTAATGGTATCCCTGCCTCTCGGGAAGATACAAACGCAAAAGATGAATGAATTCCAATTTGTTCACAGAAGTCTGAGATAGTGTGATGAAAAGAACTGCAGATTATGGTGGGCCATTACATAATTTACAAAGAATGCAACAAAAAGAAAAAGATAACAAAAGAAATCAACGCACTGCACATCGTGAAAAGGAAAAACCTGTCATATTTTTTTTCCCTCTGTCTCTCCCAACAGGCAGTATACCAGTTTCCGTGCCTTTAAAATTTAATGCTTAACGCATGCACCACGGCCGGCAGGGGAAACGCCAAAACTTCAACAACAAAAGCGAAGATCACCATCAAAACAAAATCGTTGGCAAGGTCGTCTCGTGACGTTGATTATGCGCATCGCTTATGATCGAAACGATTAAATAATATCGAATGCCCAACTGTGTACGCTTGTGCACACACATCACACTGACTGTTGCTCTCTCGCCTAATGATGATGGTCTGCTGAGGCACGTTTGCTGACTGCCGGAATGAATACATCACATCGTGGAACAGACAAGCGAAAACAAAAAAAACCAAGTGATACTTTCTCGCGAGATGATCGCCTCTAAACAAAACACGAATTTCAAGTGATACCATTAGCGTGGTTAATTAGGCAGTTTCACTGGAGAGGCCTTTGAAATACCGGACCGGAATCTTTTCAGTTCATTTTGAATGTTATGACCTAGACCTTGATGGCAGTACGTCCATCCTCAACTTGAGAGTGTTGCATCAAAAGAGCTAATGTTTCATTTGTACATCCCGCCAAGGTGAAAAGGCTCCGGTGATGGGTTTCATCAATAAGCGTCGCCTTAACTGGTTTTTGTTTCTACAAGATGCATGACAAATTCAGCGGTACTTAGTCATGTTTGATTCATTTTCACCTCAGTGTCTCACCTCATGCTTTTTGTGCTGCAACCATCATTGAGGTTAGTCGGTCGGCTGGTCAATACAACAGCCAACTGCTGTTGTTTCTTCCCTTTTTGTGTTGTCTATTTTTCCTTTGATTGCGGCTTACACAATTCATGCCAGACGAGATAAAGTAATTGAATTGTAGTTGCCTAGGGAAAAATCACACCGAGAGTGTGTGGGAAAAACGAAGGAGCTGCTCAACGAACTTTAGCATTTTTAATTCCATTAGACGCCAAGATCTGTTCGATAAGCCGCGACAGCGTACACGCGAACACCCTATTCAGTAAGCATCTTCCTCTTCCGAGATTCTAAGGCTTGCGCATGCATTTTCGGAAATGTGTGCATGAGCAGAAGCGAAACATCTCAAATAAACATTAAGCGCGCTAATGGGACAAAAAATTGGTGCGAAAACAACCACAGATGTTAATTTTATTCAATAGAGAATGGTTCTAAAAGATAATTTATTGCTAAATCCGGGAGATTTGATTAATTTAACATTTGATTGACATGCAATAAATAAATCAACTAGAACCACCACTTGAAATGGGAAGTTTTAAAGAAAGTTGCCTCGTACTTTAAACGTGTTGGGATCTTCTTCTCAATAATCTGACAACAACTTTAAAGTTGGTTAATGAGCCATCAATCAATCGTCAAATGGCGTCACCTTAGGAAGCTGTCTTGAGAGAATCATTAAAGAACTCGCCTTGCCAAAGTCTCGTAGCACAATCTTGTTGCAGTTGTATGACAACATACATGATGTTGATTCTCAAATCTGAAAGTTATACATAAATTCAGATCCATTCAGCCATAAATCGATTGTAAAAAGTCTCGTTGAAGTTATGTAATAACAGCAAAAAAAAAAAAAAGAAACCACCAACAAGACATAAATCGCGTGTTTATGTAATCTTTGCAATTTAACATTCTCAGATTACCCATTGTATCTGCAAATATTCATACCATCGGCCTACCGTCTCCGGCAGCGGCGAGTTTGAGCCTTAACAATTACCATTCATTTAATTGATTTCGCTCCCTGCCCATTGTTTGACAGAGACCGAACAATTTATTGGACATGAAGTCATGCAAGTGATTGCTCCCTGCCACATCGATTGACATTTTCCCCACATTTTTATCGTATCGAAATAAAATATGTATAACGAGTTTCATCTCAGCCTCTCAGTTGCTGGTGAGTTTTCAGTTTCGCCATCTCGGTTTCATTTCATTTGTCGCTCTTACAACTTCCACAGCGTCTGGCGCCTGCCATCTTGTGAATTTTCACATTAACACATGCCATACATTTTGTAGCCTGTGCCTACCACATCATTAGTCTTCCGTACAAAGGAAAATCCCAGTGACTTCCCACCCGACTGCCATCTGATATGAAAATGCAAATTCCCACCTAAAGCCAAAAACAACGAATATCAATTTAATATGCAAATTTTCAAATCAGAATTTCTGAGAATCAAACGTGTGATAACTGCCTGTTCACAGAGACCGGTGGCCCATGCGCGCACATGCCGATTCGGATCTGTGACTTTTTCGGCAAGAATCTCTCCTCGCCGACCGACGACACACAACGCTGTATCGCATGATTTATTTGTATACGAGAAATCACTGTTTGAACTATGACTTCTTTAGCTTGGTAAATATTTGAAAAAGCTTGCCACCCGTGTTGCCTCCTCATTGAATAGCCAGCCATACGCGCTCGATGTTGTTCCTGTTGGTATTGTTTTTGGAATAGATTCGCAATGGACAACGAATGTTAACCTTCAGCGACGGCCGATAGAGAGGCCATGTCCATCCATTAAGTAGATAATACACAGCCCCAGCGGGACGTATTTGCAACAAACTTCACACTGCTCGTCACAAGTCCGCGCCACCATCCGCACAAGGCTCTTGCCCGCTGTTCATATCTGAAAACATCCATTTTCGGAGTTCGTTATTCATAATAAAAACATAAAAACAATATCGTATAAAATGTCATTGCGCGTTATTGAATGTGCATGTCGCTTACATTATATGTGACACCTTTTTCGAGAGGCGGTGTATTTGGCCGTACCAACATACGAGTACATCATACGTAAGCGTACGTCTGTTCGCGCACTTAGTGTGGCAGTGTGGATCTGTGGAGGAGCTCCGGCATGGGTCTATAAGGTCTTAAGCTGGATTTGCATGCTTAGATACGTGTGCAAGAGATAACTCAACACAGTAACCTATACAGTGGCGGTGGAGGAAGAATGAGACACTATTGCACAACTACAGCACTTATGGTATATTAAAGTTAATTGCACGGTATATTAATAGCACTCGTCTGCGCCGGCTGTATGAGGAGAAACAACAAGGAGGCGGGTTTCATTTGATATCTTCTTTGTTTCAACAGGCCAGGCGGGGTCAAATGTGTCACTCAATTTACCGCCTGAATGATCTTTCAGTAAGAGGTGATGGCACCGAAATGCTGTTGACATAATAATCATCGGAATGCAGCTAAAAACATTTTGGTATAAATAAGCTGTCAAATGTGTCATTCATGACCTTGCATGCAGGCACATTTCTGAATCCAGGAAGCAAAGACAAGCCTCGTAGGGTAGATTAATGAACACTTGTCGGTTCGTTTCTATGCTGCAGCCTTTCGTGTATATTATAAATCAAATAATGCATTAACAACTACCAGCAGTCAATAAATCCATATCTCGTTAATAGCAATGATAGGTGGCAAAAAATTTAATAAATTAATTATTAGTTGGCGAGGCATTTAACGCAGAATCACCAGAACATTAATTGAACGCATCAATTGCCACGTCAAGGAACAAGTTTTCGAATCGTTCGCTAACAGCTAACAGCATTGCATTTCTTTCATATAAATTCCCACGTCGTCGTCAGGTGGTATGTTTGTGTGATTCTTTCGGTTTTGTGCAACAGACCTTTCAAACGTTTCGGCTTCTAGTCAACAGCATCGTCTGAATTCTATAGATTGGAATCTTAATTGAAGACTTGGCTTCTGGAGACGACAGCTAGACACGTTCCTCCTCTCAGTGTGAACAGCTTCTGTGTGTCCGCCTTTAGGAAATTCCGTCACGCAATTTTCGCACTAGACGGAACCGAGGGGGCCTCACAAACAGGTGTCAGCCAATACCCATATGTGTGAACAACTAACTGGTCGTTGGGTGCAGATTTGGCTTCAATCCCACGCTCGCCAACGAGGTCAATTTAACAAAATTCATAATTGATTGAAGACCGTTTTCAATATGGCTGTGAAACAAAAACCTTTCACCGGACATTCATCATCGCTGCAGAAAAACAGCTACCAACCCACAATTTATATGGAATCCAGTCATTATTCTTCGGCAATTTAGCTGCCCACCTATGGAGAATGAATTTGTGCATATTTGTCACTGTAAACGTTTTGACACTGAGCCGTCACTTACGTTTATAGGCACAATCCATCCACAGGCTGGTGGATGCATATATTTTTGCAATAAACATCACACCTTCGCCACCTTCTTGAATATACGCTTGATCTTTGATTCTGTAACTATAATTGCACACTTAAGAGCAACAACTTCTGGGTTAAATGGTAAATGACATCCCGAGAGGCACTCAGCCTCGAAGAAGTCACTCATCATTCGCTAACAACGTTGTAAACAGTGCTTCACGGGCTAGGCATCGTAGACATTTATGAGAGAGATACTCAACAGGCTATGGCAGTGACTTGTGAAATCGCAAGAAAGAAAAAAGCTATAAGAAGCTGCGAATTTGGCCTCCGGATAATTTATGACCCAACTCAACTGCAACCGCTTTGATGTCAATTAATCACTCTTACTAACGAATCTGGGAATTTTTTTTTTCTCTTAATTTTTTGCAGACAAGCCGCTGCTACTCTCCCGAGCGTGTATGTTGTCGTCTGCCAGCTACTACTCTGACTCCAGATGGATACGTTTTGACTGTACCAGAGGTGCCATTCCCTCCACCACCATCCAAGTACATCCCACCTACATCACCACCCAAGTACATCCCACCTACATCACCTCCCAAGTCCATTCCATCCAAGTACATTCCACCCACATCACCACCCAAGTACATTCCACCTGCACCGCCAGCACCACCAAAGTCACCAGTGTACAACGTGCCCAAGACTCCGTATCCATCCCCATCAACACCACCAATCATCTCAGTCAGGCCACCAGTAACTCCATACAAGCCAGCGGCCTACATTCCACCAGCACCTCAGCCACCACGTCAAACCCCAGCTCCAAGACCTACCCCAGCTCCAAGGCCTACCCCAGCTCCAAAAGTCACCCAGGAATACCTTCCACCAAAGCCATTAGTCCCAAGCGCATCAGAAGTGATACTCCGTGGTGAAGAACTTCTGTCCCTGCCTATCTTCCCTCCAAGGAATGACGTAACCCCAAGCAAATGTTCTGCTGCTCTCATCTGTACCGATATCAACTTCTGCAACGTCCAAGGCTTCATCACCGACTCCCCCAGCAATCTCACCCCACAACAGTCCATTTTCCGCGTACCCTTGACCGATTGTGCTATTGAAGGAACCGGAGCTCCAGGCAAGTGTTGTCGTGACGCCAACTACGTGGACCCATGGCCAGTGAACCCCAGCGGACAGTGTGCTACTAGAAATCGCGTAAGCAACATTGCCCTACCTTCATAGACTGTATCTCATTAAAACCTCCCCTTGATTGTAGAACACTAAGCCTCGTGGGGTGACTGAGGAAGATACCAACTTCGCCGAGATCCCATGGCAAGTAATGGTTGTTAAAGAGTCAACTAAGACTCTCCTCTGTGGTGGAGCTATCATCGGTTACGGAATGATCTTGACATCAGCTGATTGTGTCACAGGGTAAGTTAAGATAACGACATATTGAGAGTGAGTAGTTTTAACGTTTCACTTTATATCACAGTCAAGACACCAAGGACGTTCTCGTAAAAGCTGGAGAATGGCAGCTGGGCAGCGACGATGAGCCACTTCCATTCCAATTGGTCCGCGCTTCAGCAATTCAAATTCACCCCTCATACGACGCTTCTTCAGGACAGAACAACTTAGCGGTTATCCTCTTAGAGAAGAACTTCCAAACTGCCATTCACGTCAGTCCAATTTGTATAAGCGACAAGGACCCCAGTCCTTCCGAAAACTGTATTGTAACTGGATGGGGCAAGAACGCCCTGAAAAGTATGCTCGCCAATGTCAATAATTACTTCAGTGACCACTAATCCATTTCTCAATTTCAGTCCATCAAGAGGGAGCAATCATGCACCAGACTGTAGCCGAATCTGTATCACGCAGCGAGTGTGGTGCAAACAGTGCACAAGTGTGCGCCAGAACGAAGTACGACGCCTGCAACGTGGACTACGGTAGTGCACTCGCCTGTGGCACTGGAACCGGCTACGTACTCAAGGGCACATTCACCTCCGAAGACCAGTGCGGTAATTCGGTGGCGAAATTCACCAAGCCCGACATTAAATGGATCAACACTGCCTTCAACGGTAACAAGCGCGCTCTCGCTCTCGGTTAAGCATGACACAAGCTCTCCAGAAGATAAACAAACATTTCGGTACCTTGGTGCAATTTCAGATCCTATTTCGGTGTGAAGAAGAATTGATAATTTTGTTTTTTAGCTTTTTTTACATGTATAAGTAATTGAAGAGAAAAACCAACACAAAAAAGAAAAAACAACGAAAACAATCTTACAACTCAAACAAGCGAATACTGTCATTAGATTAAAATTTTATTTAATTTAAGTTAGTGCATAATTGATGTTTCGTAATGTTAATTTTATAACTATAACTCAAGCCTTTATCCGCGTCCAGGCGTGCGTCTCATATTACTAGAAAAATGTCTACATATATCGCGCTCTACTCTCTGGCCTATTTATCTTCTTTTTCTGTTTGTTAATACAATTTGTATATTTTTTTTATTTATGAACCATACTTACATGTTTTTATTTTTCCATTGTTTCCTACTCAACTCATCTTAACCGATTTTTTTATAATTTTATTTTTGTTTTGTTGCATAGAGTAAAGGAAATGAGAACAAATTTGTATAAAAAAGAAGAAAATTTAGTTTTAATTATGCTACACCGCCACTCCTTGGAAGATGCGTCTCTTCGTGAAGAAAGAAAACTTAGCTAGCCTTTAGTTTGTGCTAAAATGTGTAGATAAGTCGATTTGTCAGTACTTTTTGTAAGCTTCTCTCACTGTGTGTGTAAAATAGTAATTTTTGTTCTATTTAATAAACTTATTTTTTACAAATACAAAATTGTTCTTTAAATTTTGATTTATCGTGTTCTTCGGTATTTTTGATACTTCAGGAATCGCTCGTGTCGCCGACTTCTACCGGCAAAGTAGAGTAGGTTATTTGCTCTGTGGGCATTATCAGTGATTGTACTGAGAATACGTGAGTTGTTTCTCCATGGAGTACAACCTAGACAACTAGTGTTGCTGTCGACGCAAGCACTGTGCACAGTTGCAAATAATTCGCTCTCTTAGAACCGTCCGCAACTCAGCTACAGTCGTTAGAATGAAAGTTGTTGTGGCAGAGATCAAGTAATGCATCTTCACCGTGCGAGGTAACACACTTAAAACAACGTCCCATCACCTACAGTTTAAACTATTGGCGATTTCAATTCAGGCAGCCATGAACATCGTTCAATTTTAGTTCGCATTACTGCTTCTATTATCTGAAGCAGCATTTCAACACCCACTGCGATTTCCATACGTGGAAACTTAAATTAGCAAAATTGAACGAAACTTAACGAAAATGTGGTAAATCGTCTGAGTGCATCATTTCTTAGTATTCGCGATTGCTTAATTTGACTTAAGTCCGTTAATCTAACAGTTGTCGGGATTAAGTATTTATTAACCAGTTGATGGAGCATGTTCATTCGGTATTCCTCGCACTCTAGACATCCCTGATTCGATCTCTTCGCTATCGGCGAAGACTATCCGTCTGTAAATTGTCAATTAAAGGATTAATACATCCATCCTCCTGTCTGTTACTTCAGTAATGAAAAATTGTTTGACAACATTGTTAAACCATAAAACTAATACGGACCATTATGTTACTTAACCAACAACAATGTTTATCGTTACACAGTAACATGATATTGTTCATTCCTATATAATGAATAGAGTAGAAAATGGTTATTATGCATTTGCGTGAAGTGATTGATGCTTCTACTAGTTATGTAATTAGAATCGCCCACCTTGCTTGAATGTATAAATATCCGCTTTGTACATGGTATCCCACGACGTTAGCTTAACACTGCACCATTGACTGTATGTCAATGTAAATAATATTCGCACATACGTTTTGTTTCTTCTGTGCTTTCTTATAGAACTGCTGAATCAGTATCATCAGTATGATGTGAGTAAAAAAATATTGCAATGATTTGCGGTCTGAAATCTGTCCACCACCAATAGCAGAACAAATTAACTAGAACGGGAACTTAAGTTAACGCAGACAAAACTGAACACAATCTCATTACATTTCGACGTCTTGTTTGATGTTTGATAATGAATTTAATTATGAATAGTTCCACTTAAGTACAAGACCTAATCCAGATTTGCTAAGCCCTGTCCACACTCAAGTTTGATGCAGTTGCAGTGACTTCTATTGATGCAACACATACAATGGGGAACTCTAATCAAATTGTGGTACACGCGATGCAGCTCACAAAAGTAAATCTACATATGCGTATTTTAAAACAGTACGCAAGCATTGATTGCCTCTACACTGTTGCGGTCGCATGTCAATCTGTCATAATGTGATATGGGCACACATTTTATTGCATACTCCATATTACCACATGCAATCTTTTAACAATGGCTTTTGTAAGGAAAATGTATATGACAAAATCTCCTTCTCCATCCCCATTTTTTCCTTACGTATTGCCTAATACGGACTTTATTGGTAAAGATGTCATAGGTTAGGATACACTCAAATCAATATAGACTAATAATGCTTTATGCATAATACATAGCTATGCGGGTAGGCTCAAGTGCGTAGGGGTCGACGCACCAACCCACAACGCCACGGCCGTTAACTGATGTTATTCAGCTAAACTATTGAAGATGCTCCTAAGACTATGTTCCAAAAAGGTAGCGAGGTACAGCCTGCGCCCGTCCATGTGGATTAGACAGAAATAATGCGAATATGCCACATATCTTAAGCAGAAAAGTAAACGTTTAGGTGAGTCTTAGTCCCAATCTGCTTTGTCGTCATGATTGTATGATTGCATGTGTACTCATAAGATGGTGAATTGTAGTTTGGGACGTGGAGGGAGGGTTTACTCTCGTCGAGTAAGAAGTTGTGCAAAGCCTAGAGAGTTCATCGGCTTGCCCGGTACGGCACCTGCTGGAGGTGGAAATTGTAATACAGCAGTCTTTCGAAATACGACCAAGAATTGAGGGAAGTCTTTGAATCGAAAGACTTGATTGTAGGCCTTAAACCAGCACCTCATTCATCGTTCTGTTTTCTGCCTGAACACAAAATGAACACTGTATTATTTTTTCACAAATTTTAGTTCTCTTTACTACAAAAATATATATTTTTTTTACATTCATAGAGCGGCTTTTACGTTTCATAATTACTTTCGGGCACATTCGTAGTTATCAATGTACCACTGTACTGACGTTTTGATTGATTCTTCAAAATCGGAAAATTTAAAGTCCGGATAAAGCGTGCGTAACTTTTTGTTGGAAGCTGTCTTCTTATACTGTCCATCAGCCTTGCTTGTATCGCAAACTATCTTCCCCTGCAGAGAAAATTGAATTAAGGAAACCAAAATAACACAGTTGATTTACGCGTACCTTAAAATTAAACGCCTTGGCGATTGATTCAGCCACTTGTGCGATGGTCACCTCATCTGATTCGTCAACTATAAAATTCGAGAGTGAGTGCTATTTCAGATCAATTTCATGTTTCGTTTTACCAGAAAGGATTATAGGATCCACCTGTTGGTATTCCCTCATTACCCAAATCATAAGCTTAGCCAAATCGATTGAATAGATAAACTGCCGCAATGGCTTTCCACTGCCAAAAACTGTGAAGACTTTTTCCTCTTCATTCACACCGGTGTCCTCATTGATCAATTGATGCATACGATATATCATTCCAGGAATGACATGGCTAACATCAGGCTTGTAGTTGTCGTGAGGTCCGAATATGTTACAAGGAATCACCGAGGTGAACACTGATCCATACTTTTCGAAGTAGGCTCTATTTTGTATGTCTATCAGGCGCTTTGCGTACGAGTAACCATAGTTTGAATCGTGTGGCGGTCCATTGTGCACCATTGTCTCATCTATGGGATAGGGTGTCTTATCGGGAAATATACAGGTGGACAGGCAAGAGACAACCTTGACACACCCATAATCGAAGGCAGTTTGAAGCACATTATCGTTTATTTGTAGATTTTTTCTCTAAATTTGTATATTATTGAAAACTCATAGAACGTCATTCAATAGCGAATATTACCAAGAAATCCAAATTGTTGCTCATGTTGTGGAACAGTCCCCCAACCATAGCTGCCAGGTGGATTACATGGCTTGGTTTAATTCTATCAAATAGCGCTTTGGTTTCAGTCAGATTTCTGTAAAAAAGTCAGTCAATACGAAGACAGTCTATGATTTAGTGTTGTCCTAACGTTAAATCTGCATCCTTGGAGCCGGCAAAATACCATACTTCATCGCTCGGATTTTCTTCTTTGATGACTGCCTCTAGAGCTTTGCCAACAAGGCCTGTGCCACCGGTTACGAGTAGTTTTTTCTGCATATTTTCTTCGGAATGTTTTCCTTTTATTGTTTGGATTATTTACTTATGGTAAAAATAGAGTGAAATCGAAATTTGTGCAACGACTTCAAAACAAGATTATTGAAGTGACTAGCTGTCAGTGACAACTAGGCAAGATGACATTTTCATTTGTTGCCTTAACTAGATGACATTCGTGCATATTAAGGCGATAGCACAATGTGAGAATAAAGTATGTCAGCCATTTCTAACACCTTCTATATCTTCATAGTTGATTGCAAGATAAATTTATTGATAAAAATTATGTCCCTATTCTGGAAAGACTCTGTGATGGGTTAAGGAGAACAACTGCTTCACAAATGGAGGTGAGTCACAAATTGAGAGGTTTACGTATTCTGAGCAAAACATCACAGCTTGTAAGCATGACAAGAACTGTCAAGGTTGTGATGTGTGATTGAGCACATAAGACGGAAAAAGGTCAGAAACTAAGGAGAAATGTAAAAATGTCAGGGCAATAAATATTTGTTTATACCGTATGTCTCTTTAAATTCTCCTAATTCCGATTATAACTTAATTTACTCCATATCTTTCGCTCCCACATTGAGAGGAAAAGGTGGAAAGAGAGCGAAGGGAGCAAAAAACTAATTTTTTGACTTGAAGACTAATTCACCACACCATGGTGTATGTTTTCTTGTGAGCTTTTTGCTAGAATACCAAATTAGTCAAACCGTACAAGCGATGCATCACAAGTTGTTACTTTATATTGACTTTTATCAGTATCACGGATATACTACGGCTTAGTATAAATATGATTAATATACAACAAAATACATGAAGAGCAGATGCTGATAAGTATTGTAAAAAAAAGCATGAGCTCGCTTTCTTCTGAGTATTTAGTTGCCTTTAGCTGTATTAGAAGAAAACTGTTACAGAGTAAACTTTTTTCAAAGTTAACTGCCTTTTTACGTTTAGCCCAGACTGCCGAGGCTGACTAAAGTTGTGAATGCACTCATTTCTTCATTTTTCAAAGACTCATTCTACATTTCGACTTGGCACTACTTTCGGTGTTCGTGGCCTCACTAGTCGGTGATAGATGTCAGGAGTTGAGCGGTGTGTGTATATGATGTATCGGCTGATGGGTTGATGTACATGATTGTCTACTTCTGTACAAAAATATTTCTCATAGATGGCCATCACAGGAACAAATTTGGTTAGGTCAGTGAAAAACGTGTTGTTAATGGGTTATGCACATCCAGTAGTGTCATCTGCCTGGTCAAGGTCTTCTCTGTTCTCTCCGATTGTGTCCAGCAGAATTACTCACTCTGCAGCTACTCATGCGAAGTACTCATGAATAGCGTGAACGAATGTGAGAAACCATCAAACCGCCGTGAAACATTAAAATGTTAACCTGTGGCTTGAGTGTATAATAGATTAAGTACTGGATTGGCGCGACATAAATTTCTGAGGTAGTTTATTGCTTAATTAGCAAAACTTATTCTCCTCGTAGACAGTCGTCCGAACTACCGCATATTTAAGTGTGAACGTCTGAAATACTGGCTTTTATCGATTAGAACTGTTAACTGTCAGGCAAGATGCTGTCCAGATTTAGAGCGTTAAGTAGGCGGAAAGATGAAGCTGCTCATATTGGTCTTGTTTCGGTCTAGGGGTGTAAAGTGCGACTGACTTTTATTACTCCACTCTAGTGCTCTCGGGTAATCGGTAGCAGCTTACCTTTGCATAACCTGCTTAGGTGGCAATAAACTGGTGACGTTTGCTTATGACTTTTGATGAGTCTATTTTTCCATTTATAGGCAATACTTGACAAGCTTATCTGCTAAAAAGCAAGGCGATGAAGGGAGATATACAAAGGGGATATGTACATTATTTCAGATGTAAAGCGAGTGGAATAATGCTTGGGAGTTGTAGAGCAACACTTTTTGTTGCACCCTTTCTTAGATAAGAAATAACAATATTGTGGTTTTTAATACAACCGCACCCTTAAAGTGCTTTGTTTATGAACTGCTTAACGTCAGCGCCCTCGTCCCCCTCCCCTCTTCACACAGCCCAACAGCGTGGTTTTGTGTGCTCGTCTGAAGGCGCTTATTAAGAATTAGACTGGTTCGTACCAGTATGACTTCAGGCCCAGAGATAATGGAGGATGGAGATATCCAACCTCTACCTCCCTTGCCCCTCGATTTCATCTGACAGCGTTTTTTATGCAGTATTGCGATGATTGGTGGATCCGGGAATTTTGTAAGAGTATGTGTAAAATGCAATGGGCATGGATAAGGCGTAAAAATGGCCGAAGTTAGATATCTCTATCCCTCCATTATCCCTGTTCAGTCCACCACCGACCAGATCTTCACACTACGAACGATTCTGGAAAAGACCAAAGAAATGCGAAACGACATCCACCTCCGTAGTGCATAGAAACATTCTAGTTTTGACAGTACGAAAAAATGGATCAGGTTATGCACATCATTTCATTGATTATTTTCTTAATATCTCTGTACTTTAAGAATATACTGGGTCTATAACTTAATGTGCGGTTTGCGGTTTGCTAAGAGATGGCGTAACTTGTATTATTCCATTGGAACATGCGTTGGAAAGCTACGTCATTTCAGTACATGTCATTCATTTGAAGCGTAAACAACAATCATTTCTTTTTCTCAAATATGTCGAACTTTGTGCCTGAAACTGTTTTTTGGCGGGGAGTTCATCTCCATTACTTTAATATGAAGAAAACTGCTGCCGAATAACATTGTATTTTGGTGGAAGTTTATGGTGAACATGCTCTAGCTGAGCGAACATTATAAAAGTGGTTTGCACGATTTAAAAGTGATTTTGGCGTAATGTTCAGTATTTGGTGGGATCAGAAGGGTGTGCTGTATTATGAGCTGCTAAGACCAGGTGAAGCCATTAATGGACAACTGTACCAAGCACAATTAATCCGTTTCAAGAGAGCAGTAGCCGAAAGACGGCCGGAATATGCTCGGCCCCACGTTGCTATTCCGGTTAAGAACTATTTGGAAAACTGTGGATGGGAAGTTTTACCCCACCCGCCTTATAGCCCAGACCTTGCCCCTTCTGACTACCATTTGTTCCGGTCAATGCCGAAAGCCCTCACTGAAATACGGTTCACATCAGAGCAGAATATCAAAAATTGGCTTGATTCATTCTTGGCTGCTATGCCGGAGCAGTTCAAATTCTGAGAAAAAAACCACACGAATTAAGTAATAGACCCAATTCTAATTTAAAAAGAATTAAATGTGAAAGCATAGCATCTACTACGTTAGAATTATTTCACATGCTACCAAATTGAAAAATATTAACTTAGGAAATTATTTCAGCTCAAATTGGAGAGGTGAGAAAAACAAGCTGAATAGAATTGTCTGTACTTGGTCTTGGACCGTACCTGTAAGGGAAGATGATTCCACAGGTTTAGAGCATGAATGAAAAAATGCCTGCGCGATGGCAGACAGGTGTCAATGTGATATTACTACTCGATCGACCGAAAGTTAATTTTTCAGACGGATAATTAGGCTGTTTACTATGAGTGATTTTAAAGAGTAGAATATGACCTGTAGCTTAAAAATGTCTCCAACTCGCAACCAAGAAGAATATAACGTTGGTCCGAGACACGATCGAATCTTCGAAGGTTAAAGACATTCCGTGCAGTCGCGTTGATCGCCTTTAACAATTTTTGCTGAGAGAAGTTATCACAGTCATACAATTCACAGCCATACGTTAAGATAGGGACTATGAGTCCTTTGGCAAGTTTTAATTATACATTGATTGGGAGTATAAATTTGACAAACCTCTAAGAGCGTATATACCTTTGATACTACACTGTCTATATGGACAGTCCATGTTAGTTCACCGTTAGACATTATACCCAGATGTTTAACACATATTCGACTGGAACTGAGTTTACTTCTATGGGGGAAAGTTTGAAAGGGAGGGGTGGTGTTTTGAACATGAAATGACATTGGTTTTGTCAGGATTAAGCATGAAAGCATTTTCGTCAGCCCAATTGAGCTCAAATCCTCGGTTAATTATGCAACTGAATCTTCAACCATACCAAGCGGAAAACTTAAGTATTTGAACATCATCGCCAATATATACGAAATTTGCAATAAGACAGCACTTTAGGAAGATCATTAATGAAACATTGAGAACAATAACGGAGCGAGAATAGAACCTTGAGGTACACCGATGTGATCAACACAAAACGACGACAGCTTTGAGTTATACAACACAGCTCGAACACGGTTAGTAAGATACGAGAAGATTAACTTATGAGTTGGATTAATGAAGTTAAATTGGGAAAACATATTATATTTTGTATCCAGGCGTGTTTGTTTTCTTTTGAACAGGGATCATGTTTGCTTTTTCCCAAAGTTCAGGATATCTCGAAGTCGTGTTTATAGTATTAATAATATGGGTGATGTAAGGAACTGTGGATGGAAGTAAAATCTGTATAAAGTCGGGGTGAATATCATCCAGTCCTACAGACTTTGTTCTTATGGAAAATTGCATACCCGACTGGGTATGTGTCCACTGTTCCCACTTCAAACCCATCTTCTTTAGTGTTGCTTGTCATTGATAGAGACGGGTTTTTTGATGGTATATCTTAACGTCTTGCTGAAGTTCGTTCAGCTGTTGGCATACGTGGTCCAGGCATCTATAGATCGGTGAATGGCCAAACGCAATGTTTGACATTGAGACAGAATCTCAATCTGACTTTATATAAGACACTGCAGTCCTGCTACACGACGCAAAAGTGTAGCCGATTCCAAAAAGTTGCTTGTATTTTGTCCTGCTTACATTGATAACATTCAGAAGAGAAAATTTACCCACAAACTGTCCAGCATTGTAATATCTACTCAACGGTGGTTGGGCCGTGTAAACGACTTTTCAGTCCGAAGTATATTCGACTCTGAGCCTGTGGGACAGCGCATCAGAGGACACCGGCATCTAAGAAGTAGCACACAAGTGTAGCGGTGCCGAGTCGGTGTTATTTCTTTTGCCGAGTGACGAAATGCTCAGAGCGGTTAGTCAACTTGCGGGGTGCCATTAAATAGTAGTGAAATGTGATTGGAATGCCCTTCTGCTTAGGTCACTGTTGTATTTGGAGTAGGTTAGCTTGTAGAGTGGAAACGAGTTTGTGTTTCGATTCCTCGTATAAGCAAAATTATTTTCACGGTCCCAATTTTTTAGAGACTCTGAGAGTTCTCAAAGAGTGTAAGTGCCTAGAGAAAGCTTCTCAAATTGGCAAGTCGGTAAACTGTAGGTCCAATCCAGTCGCAAATTATCAATAGCACACACAGAGATGCAGAGAAGCTCGTTTATATATTCTATTATATCACGACACCGAGAAGGACCTCAGCAGAATTGACGAGCGCAATTGATTAAAGCCCCGGTCCACCCCACAAATAAGCAACGAAATTAGGTATATGCGCGTACGACCGAAATCAGGTAATTTATTAGTGCTTTTGTACCAAACCCTAAAAATGATGTTCGTGTATACAAACAAAATGGCAGCTTCCTCTCTCTGGAGATTTCCCCAAACTATGAGTTTCAGCTGGGTAAATTAACTTCAGCTTTTTGTGATAAGTCTTTATGTCCTATCACTCCAGATGGTTTGCAGATTAGGATTTATTAGATCTTGTGGTGACACAATAGGACTTTTTGGACAATGGTGGCTACCGTTAGGGTAGTCAACCACTCTAACCCAACCTAACCTATCATTTGTGTGTCAGATCTGTGGTATGACTCCCTTTTCGTCCCTCGTTTCACCCATAACATAAATATTTCAACCGTGTATGTACACTCGCTGCTGCTTTTTTAATGACTGAATTGTACACATTTCCTAGGATCTTGAGAACTTACTATCAATTTAGTAGCAATGAACGCGAACTGACCCACCAGATGAACATTGCGTGCTATGATCAGAGTCGGCCCGAGCCAAATGAGCACCCATACCTTTGGCGCCCCTTATTAATTGCTTTGTAGCTTAAGCAGACATTTGAGTGATGTATTACCATTGAAGAAGCGTGTCTGTGTGTCGATCGATTTATTGAACGGCTGATGAGGGGTAAATCGATTGGTGGGGGAGGGGTAATTCGGTAATTTGGCAAACCAATGCTGATGATGAACGATGACAAACTGATTTCATTTCTTGATTGATTATTGTCTTGCGTGCGAATGGTATTTTGTGTGAGCATGAAGTGCTGAAAGCGAGCTTGGCGCCCTCTGCATTTGCACATCCTGCATATATGGTAGTGGTATATACATTTTAGTCACTTTTGAATGTACCTGCGCCAGTGAGACAATGGAGGCGATTGCTATACTGCTATACGAAAATATGTGTCCATTCACAATGACCCAAAGCAGCCAGGTTTTGTAAAGTCTCAGTCACAATTCGGGGGGTGACCTTGACTTGCACTCGTGATGAGCATGCCGAGTCACTAGTACGTCTACACTTGTCGGAGGTCAGTTCACAACTGCCCTGAGACCAGATTGGACATGTACACAGGGGAGCAAGGATAAGAGCTTTAGTACGTCTACACTTGTCGGTGGTCAGATCACAACTGCCCTGAGACCAGATTGGACATGTACACAGGGGAACAAGGATAAGAGCTACGGTGTATGCCATGACTCACATGTCGAAGTTGTGTTGCAAATAAACTGCAGACATAATTGAATGATATACTCGTACTAGAATCTCGGTAATGTGAGCTATCGAATAATGTGAACTGGAAAAATAGTGCATTACCCTTCTCTAAAATGTGAACTTGTGACCATTTTTTACTATTCGGACATGTGAATTTGTTTATGTCTTATTTTGGTTTCTTTTCTCATTTGCTTGCAATGTCTGACGCTATCCCAGAGCGGAATCATTGTACTTTACTCGCTCACAGTCTCATATATGTTAATTTTTTCCTGGTGTTGAGGCGCAATCCCATAGAATCCGTTGCGCGTATAATCTACAAAAATCGTAATTACCGGATTGCAAAGAGTTGCCCAATGAAATACGTACGAAATCCATCGGAAGGAACTGTCAGTGGACCAGTCGACCAACTTTACTTTTGCATAAATATAAGAAATTCGAAATTTTAAGTTCCAGAATTATTAGAAATTGTTCAAAAAGGACAAACAGATAGTGAGTACCTGAATGAATTTCGATGGAAACATTTGTCTACCGCACAAAAAGTTAAAAGCAGGAGTGAAGTATGATAGAGATGCCCAAAAAAATTTTTGACAACCATTTTTTAAATAGTTTTCTAAAGCCAAATTGACCAATCAGAGAACGGAATTTACGTTATTTCGTGAATAACTGTCAAAAAGTCTCTAAAATTAGTCGATGGACTAGGGGTCAATCAGCTGTGAAGTGAAGTGAAGAAATGTCATCTCTATAATACTTCATTTTTGGTTAAAAGTTCACAAATTTAATTCGCCGGTACGTGTGCATGTGGGTCTCATTCGCTGTGTCTCTCGCTCTCTTAGGGCTTGTGAGGTGTCAATTTGTGACACTACGCGATGGATTCTTTGGTTTTCGGCCTTTATGGTTTAATTTTGTTTATTTGGCTGTGCCCCCTTTGACGCCGAACACAGATTAAAACCTCTCATTATCGGAAGGACCAATTTAATGCGCCTGTGTTGCACGAATCAAGCAACATGCGTCGATGACAGCAGGCGTGTTCCTAGACTGGTTTGATAATAATTTAGATAAGAAGTATGCTAACCTCAAAACTATGTGCATTCATTTTGTTTCGTGTATTTTTCAACAAAAAAGTGTTTTTCGATGATGTGAATCTCTCTAAAATATGAACTGGGCGTGTTTTAATTGGTTCACATTATCGAGATTTTACTGTATGAAGAATGGCGCCTTTAGTAATCAAGATATTTTAATAATCGAGTGATAACTCGACAACATTTTTTAGTTATTTTCCTTCCTTTATATATTCTCCCTCATTTTTCTTTCATTCTCCTTATGTTCCTGACTAGTAGTTCCGGACGAGAGCTTTCTGTTACTTGTTCTCCAGATGTTGTATGATCAAATAATCACCCGAATTCGCTCATCTCTAAGGCATGGATAGCACCAAGCATAGCGCATAAAGATTGTGCGGCCACTGAGTAAAACCGAGACCAAGCCGGGAATCGACTGAGAACAAAAATGTTGCGTTTCTTGTGTGCTCCTTTCTTAGGATCTCGATCAAAACTCCTTGTTACTTGTTCTCGCACTCAAATTAGATATTTTTCAAGTTCTCTTGTGTTACTAGCAGTAGTTTCGAATGATTTTGAGAATCGAAATGTTCTGAAGATGTTGCATAAGTCGATAATCCACCACTAGCTTGCACGCTTACAAGATCAAATGATCAAACGTATTCATTTTAAGGCGGCGAAACTAAATTGCTTCGCAATTCTGACGTATTTCAAATATATTCGAAGATTTTAATGTTTCCTTGTTTTCCTTTTTTTCTACATATGTCTTGAATAATACTCTCTACAAATCGGTAAAACGCAGTAAAACCTCTCTTGGTGCCCATTATGCTGTTGATCAAGCAAATGTTCGCGACCACAAGTTTTTGCCCGCACTGACTGATCCCTTAAAACACATCTTTCTTAGGCGCACGTTGCGGTGTGTTTCTCTCTTCCCAAAGGAGATTTCACTGCATTATCCTTACATCTTCTAGTGGGGGGCAATAAAATCCATCAGCCTTGGGAACTTGCCATTAAACAAATGTGCTCAGTGTTCAAGTCGATGACATGCAGAGTACTTAATTTGTTGGGCATTCTCTCTGGTGTCATTAACACTCCTAGTGGGCATTCCTCCTTTTGACAATGCGCCGCAGTCGCATGTTACGCATGTAACAAGCCAACAGAACTCCCGAATCGTGCGTCAATACGAGAATCACAACTCAGAAAAATGCTTTATTCCCTTTCGGCAGTTGTAAATCACCATCTCGCGGATGTGTGAGTGCGCACGAATCGCTTTGTATTCAAGTGGCGCGCCATATTAAAATCCCATCAGGTGTACGTGCAGAGATTAAAGTTGTCAACTTCGTCGTTTGCATAAAGTATGCCTTCGTCTAGGGGTGGGCTTGAGGCTTACATTATTTTCGGCACTAAATCGACAGAAACGTGCGCAAAAAATACGTTTCAAGTTTTTGCACCAACTCTGTGGATTTTCTTCTTCTTCTCTGCTTCGTGGGCTCGACGTGTGGAGATTTAATGAGTCTCCCAGAGCTCACTTCCCGATTCTCGTCATGAGCCGCAGTTGTGGTGGTTACTTGTGAGCACTTCCGACATTTTCATTTGCGCCGCCGCAAGGGGTACGGCCGGACAACCTCACCAGCGCTCTCCCACCATCAGTCACATCAATCTGCGGCAACGAGAATCGCAGCAACCCGATCAAATGAAATTTGCACGATTTTCCTAGTACGGTTCCGTTCCACGGCCGACCTAGTGTAACCTTTGACGCTCATAAACCAAACAAACAGCGTCTGATGTCTGATGTCTGTGCAGTGCTGCGTCGCCCAGGCCTGTGGTTGACGTACGCGACGATGTCGATGTCGGCTGTTGCAACGGAGCTCATAGCTCTCCACTTGACCACACTCTTCTTCGCGCTGACAGCAACGAACCTGCCCATCTACACTCCTCGAGTTTGCAGTGCTCGCTGGGACAATGGCGGAGTGAATTTCATGTTTGGCTGACTCTTTATGATCTCCATCGTCTGTCTATCGTGTGGTCTATCGATGGCGCGCAATCATAATTGGTATCGATTTGTGGGTTATGGAAGCAGAGCGGTGGCGGGGTAGATTATTTTGTGCGGACATTTGTTTGCTTTTGTGTGATTGAGGAGAGCGACATTATGCTGTGCGGCGGGCTTGTGGCCTCCAGCGGTATCGTGACTAGTTAAAATCGTTCGACACTTTAGTGCTTGAAGTCGGTTTTAACAGCCGGAAAATTGTGGAAATGGCCCGCCGATAGGTGCGTTCGCTTTTGATGGTGTTTCGCTGTAAGTTTTATGTAATGTCGCGGAATACTCGTGAGATGAATTTATGCACTGTTTGGAAAATTAAGGAAATAATCAAACACAATTATTAGGGCAGACCCAGCCTGGGACGGAGTGCTAACTATGCCAACGAGTATTTTTCCCCAATGTACCTGAGGTCCTTGTAAAGTATTCCAGATTCCCTCTCCGGCCTTCGGATGAACAACACACCTATGCAGTTGTTGAAAGCTGGAACAGGCCAGTCCCAGAGGCAAATAGTGATAATGGTTAACCAGAGTTTACGTGGATTTTATGACCAGTTTTGAAGGCAACTCATTGCAAGGCAATTCGCCTTAGAGGTGGATTCCCAAGTGTAAACACGTACCGGCACTACACGTCCATGATTCATAACTATTTCAGAGTCAAACAGTGTACAGATTGCACGCCAAGATAACGATCGCAAAACATTAAATCACCCATCACAACTGTTCCAGCGGACAAACGGACAGACCGACAGCATTTACCACACCGCCGCCGCACACCACATGACACAGACACAGACTGGAGGAACAAATAGACATGCAACCGATCGACGACCACCAAAAGCTTTCAGTTTCGCTGACTTGTGACATATCTCCGGGCGAACAACAAATTGATATAGTTTTCAAGTTTAATTGACATTTCAGACATCTGCACACACAATGTCATCCGAATCACGCTCCACCAGCCAGCCAGCCACCGCATGTGAGCCCATGTGAATGTGTGGAGTGCTTGTTCCGTGACCAGAAAGGATTTCAGTCCCACCACAGCCAACATCACCGCCATCGCCATCGCCACCGCTCAGCTCGACAACGACAACAACGACGACGACGTCGAAAATGACTTAGTACATCCGAATGAGTCCGCGCGTGCGATTGCTGTTCTCGGGCTCAAGGAGCGCCAATCCCATGGAGATTACATAAAACGAACGCGTTCGCGGAGAAAGAAAAAAAACACCCAGCTGACGGGAAAGAGCAAAAGACGGAGAGGAAAAAAAAAAGACAGCAAACCCCGTCCCAACAGAGGACGGGACACAAAAGCACTCCAACGGAAACAATGACTGCTGACCGAAATGGGAGCACAGGTACATTAATAAGCGTCACTTGCTGAGTTTCTGGACAAGATTATCATAGTCTGCTGGGAGTGAGAGCAAGACGACACAAGTGGTCGCTCTGATTGCATTCGGTGTAGGCAGCCGGATAAAAAAGGACCCGATTGACGTTGAACGATGTTCTTCAGCAGATTGCTCGGCCGGTGAAAGAATCACAACAAATGACAATCAGTATTTGGAGCACTTACTTAGGGATGACCATTTCTGACATGCAACACTGGTTACGGTGGCGGTACTGAGGCCAGCAAAAAATATGACACGAGATTAAGTCTTGAAATTATAATTGAAATCGAAGCTGCGTTGGCTGTTCGCTGGTGTAAGGATGGTTGGTTGTTTGAAGTGGAGCTGGCGAGCTTATTTGCTTGGAATATTCTTGTTTGGTCCCTCAAGCTGTTTTGTTCGCAGTTTAAGGTGGCTCAGATGACGGAAGTCATTCCTGCCAACCATGACCTTTGACGGGAATACTGGACAACATGTACCTTAAAATTGCTGCTTCATCCATCCCCCTTTAGATGCTTGACTACGACCACCCTCGAAGGAAGACAGCCCCCCAAATGAAGACAGCTCCAGTTCAATTATGGTAATATATCATGGTCTGACAGATCCCCAGAGCGCATGTAATCAAAGTCAACCCGATGTACGGCAGACTCATTACAGGTGTGAAAACAACCTAACACCAGCCACCATTAAGGTGACAAAATATCTGCAACTGTCTTCAGCGGCGAATCGTTCGGAGCGCACTCTGTTCAAATATCTCACAGCAACACCATCATCACCACCTTCCGACAACCTCCAGTGCCGCCGTCAACTTTGCCGCCACCGTCCACCGCCTCTACCACCATCCCCGGTTCGCTGACGAAGCTCCATCGCCATTACAGCACAAATTCCGAGCACAATAAAAACTCTTGTTAACCACAGCAACACTCACTCACTGCTTTGCATATGCCGGGACCACAACTGTTCGCTGGCTCTCTACTCTCGGACGTCTGCTCACCGCCCACTTCACCGCACACGGCCGCCGCGTCGCCGGTCCACCCTAGGACGGGGACAAGTGAATCAAGATCGCTTCGATTGATCGCGCTGCGCGGTGGTTTGTTTCGCGCGCACCTTTGTTGGAGACCAGCCATTGAAGTGCACGGGGAACGTTTTCGCCCAGTGACATAACAATGGAATTAAATTATTTGCTCAAGCTGTCGGTCGTTACAGTGTAATTTGTTTGGCTCGGCATCTCCGCCATCAAGAGGAGAACACCACTACCATCATTATCATCGCGACTGCGAAGTCGAGCGCGACCAACACCACACCACACCACCGGAGCAGAGCAAAAGTCACAGATTAGCATTCATTCTGTGGTCTTCCTGCCAGCCAGCCCAGCCCTGCCTCCTTTGCTCCTTATTCTCACTTATTCCGGCGTGTTTAATCCGTCGATACGGATCATCGGTGGATGGATGCCGAGAAGAGGCACCTCACGTCTCACATGCATACCAGCGTGCCAGCATTCATTCATCTGCCCCACAGACGACGGACGCGAAGTGTTTGAGTGCGCGCTCGTGGGCCTTGACGCTGAGGAAGAGACGACGAAGGAGATGCCCCACCGCTACACCGCCGCCTGACCGATCGATTTGAGTTCGATTTACCTGCGCGCATCCAGTCACCGCCGCCGCCGTCG
Organism: Eristalis tenax; assembly: GCA_905231855.2. NCBI lineage: Eukaryota > Metazoa > Arthropoda > Insecta > Diptera > Syrphidae > Eristalis > Eristalis tenax. The sequence goes on from HG993127.1 coordinate 1,867,550, forward strand.
CACGGAGATGGACTACAACATGACATTGTGCAAAAGTGATTTCATGGTCGGCCGGGATAGCCCCAGTCTCCTGAGTCCGAAGACCGACGACCGAAGACCAAACACCGGAGACAGGAGACCGCACTCTCTTCATCCGCCGATCTGGACAAACCGTTTCGGTTCAATATATTAGCATATAAATGTTCTGCGGTTATTCAGATAAATCGATTGTTACTGCCCTTCAGTCCCCCGTCCCACTGTTCATCATCGCCTGGCATGGCCAACAAGTCGACAACAGAAAGGGACACCAGCACGGCAGTGGCGCAGCTCACTGCGGCGAGGACCGTCGCATTATAAATCCTCTTTTGACAAAGTGCAGGCATTTGCTTGGGCGACTTATATTGGCTGCTTTTGTGGCAGAAGTTGCAGCCACAAACGGATGGATAGATGGATGGACGATGGTAGAACGCATTTGCAGATGAAATAACGAAATCAATGGCAGGCGCACATGGCGGCGGCGGCGGCGGCGGCAGTGGTACTGGACTCGACTGGAGTGGACTGGCGGGCCTGGAGAACAGAAGGACTGCTTCGTATTATGGCCGCAAATTTGTCTAATCATTGCGAAGAGAGATGGTCGATAGCCGAACGGCAGACTGGCCGAGCGCGCGAGCGAAGTGGACGTGCCGTAGAGTAAATAAAGTGAACACGTTGTTTACGCGACGGATCAGTTAATGTAATTCGGAGTGTCTCCTCGTCGCAGTCGTACATGGAATGGACGTTAAGGGCACAGCCAACTGTGCTGTGGTGCAGGCTATAATGTCAATTGCCATGGAGGAGCCATAATCGGAGATTAAAGTTTGAGATATGTCACAACAATGAGGACTTAATACTAGGATTCTGTGTGTTGGACAAAATGCATTTGGAGACATTTGCATGAGTAATGGCTGCTGTGCCGGAAGGCTCTGCTTAGAGCTTGTTGGCATGGAGTTGGAGTATGGAGATGTGAATTTAATTGAGTTGTAGTAAAATTTTTATATGCAGGGATTACACGTTGGTCGCGAGGCGGGCTGCCGTGCAGATTGTGCACTTGACTGCGGTTAGATATTTGTGTTGAGAGTGTCAAGGGGTTAGTTTAGTTAGCAAGGATGTTTGTTATCACGTTGGTGGGCGAAGACATATTTGTTTGCCTATGTTCACCTGGATGTGTTTGGCAAGTTTAAGTGGGCTTAGCTCAAGCTTATCAAAGCTGTTTTAGCAGATAACACACCTGCTGAGGTAGTCAAACATGACAGAGGAAGAATCTGGACAGCCTCTTCTACAAGTTTGACTCTGGAGATCCGTATGCATATGCTTACACAGAAGAAACCGAAATAATCGGGTTATCGAATGTAGCTACAAGGTCCATTCGAACAAATGTATGCGGTGGGGAAAAATAATACAATATAGGTAGTAGCGCCAGCTCATAAAGGGCTAAGGCCTTGCACCAGGAATCGAATCCAGGCAAAGTAGGCTCAAGTGTGTAGGGGTCGACGCATCAAGTCACAACGCCAAGGCCGCCCCACAAAAATATGCGGGTGGACATGATGTCATGGCATGCGCTCTGATAATTCAAACGCTCTCCACATCCTGAGGACTATAGACCATAAATTGAAAGTTGTGCTAATCTTCAGTGGTCTCAGATCATTAGTAGAAACTGATAGTCGCACAGAAGAAGAAGTACTTTCTGTATTCTTAGGTGTAATCCAACCAGACACATGATCCGCTATCCTACTGAAAACTCGATCCACACAGAGGCCGACGCGATCTAGAAATTCAGGATTTAACCCTAATCCACCCACTCGGCGACTTTGGAACATCGTTTATGTGCCGGAAAGCCATTCCTTATGTGCGGAGTGTATTCGTTTATGCGAGGAGGCTTGAATTGTCATGGTTACTTGCGGGAAACTTTATTTAGAGTAATTATTGCAGACTTCTATCAAATGTTTCCGGGCCGGGAACAATGAAGTAAGCCAGTCTCAAAGACGAGCACAGGTATAAGGGCTGGGGGCTTCTGCGATCACTTAAAAAACAAGAGGCGGCACTCGCGTTGAGAGACAGACGTACCATCAGACGTTCTGACCTCGAAGCTGGTTAGGCTATGCAGAGGTAAATGCTCTCAACGAGATATTCTTGTAGAATTCGGTGAACCTCTGCTGGGTACCGGGACATACTGGAAAAAAAAAATAAAAGGATATGAAAAAGTGAATCAGGGCTCTGAGCTGGGACAATATCTACCAATCCGGTATGAAATCGAGAAAACGAAGGCATGGACTGTACATTCGAGCAACAGCAAGGGCTCATTGATGGGCTTTAGTAGCTAGGACGTACACAAGCTAATAGGCACTGTGCCATAGGTTTACATCCAATGTGACGGAACATACCGCACAGCGACTACAGCAAAAGTTGTACAAATGAGGAAGAAGAAGGATCTAGGCAAAAGAAGTATTTTCTAGAAAAGAACTTCTCACACAGCAAGAGGACTTAAGCGGCGTTCAATTGAAAACCGCCTAAGTTTCACACATGAATCTGGTTTAGGTCTCTCATGGTGGATCCAACACTACGTAACATGGGCACAATGGACGCAGCACGTGGTCGTGAGCCGTTATTGGTCTTATTGTCAAATTGACGAATGACCATGGTGCACAAAATGAATTACATGAATGGAGGTTCACTGACGCCATTGAATTATGAATTTTCATAGGACTGTTTATTTACGCGGTCTCTAAACAGGAAGGCATTTTTGAGTTTACATCCAGTGCTGTCAAAGGATCAGTTCGCTAAAATTTCGCAACACTTACAATTCGATGACACATCAACTAGATCAGACAGAAGACAGAAAAATAAATTTGCACCCCGTTGACAAAGGTGCATGTGCCTGGTATGAACCTGATTGTTTATGAGCTACTGGTCCCCTTCAGAGGTAGATAAATAATTAATAACACGATTTAAAACGAGTTTTTATTTGACTGGTCACCACCGGGTTGGTTTAAGGCTTACCTCTTGTTTACAGCACTTTATCTGTCAGCTAGCCGAAGTACCAAACGTAAATCATCTTCATCACAACGTCATCACTTAATGTCGAAGGACCGCTTAGTCCGCTTAGACTTCGCAGACCTTCAGTCAGGGCGCGCAATGGCGTCATAACATCTTTACTAGGTGCCTGTTACAAAGATTTTTACATAAGCTTGCATGGATGAAGAGGAGGTGGAAGCCACAAATCGTCTACACATCTCGTGTAGCGCCCTGCCAAGGCGTAGGTACTTACACAAAGGGCCTACTGCTTCAATAACCTCAATGTTTTAAGAAAGCATCTCTACCGCTTCATCACAAGCACCAACTGGTTCCAATGATAAGGTGAGTTTAACGATGAACCTTATTTGGCCTAATTGTGACTGTCTCCTGCAGTCAGCCACTACTACAGAGTCTACCTAAACCAGTCGAAGTGGGGGTAGCGTGGTGTAGCGTTAAAGGCTGGAAACTCAATCGCAATTTAAGTCGCAGTCGATCGCAGACTACGATTGGGATTATTTAATAGACAAAATCGCAGTTGGTAATATTGTGTTCAAATCAAGGGTTGCCATGGCTGTCTAAGCTAGGACCAACATTTTTAAAATCCCTGACTTTGGAGGACATTATCTACCTTAAAAAGAGGACAACATGAAAACAAAAACTAGGTCCATAAACTCAAGTAAAAATTAATTTGAGATTTTCTATCAGCTTTGTGTTGGATCTGTTTTTCTTTTAAATTGACAGTTCGATGTTTTATTTTTATTTTCAAATTTACAATTACTTGATGGATATGTCTTTAAAAATGATGAAGGCCAAAAAGTTACAGGAAACGGTGAGCGGTACAGAGACATGTTTACTAACTTTTGCGTGCAATACGTGGAAGTTCTTCAAATAAATTCAATTTCGTGGATATTAAAGACATTTTTGTGTGTGCCCTGGACCTAGCCTCTGTAGCATGATATTGTTGTATCACGAGAGAATGGCGAAGTTTGGGAAGGACAGGAAAACAGTGATTCATGACGTTGGAAATTCGAAGATCGAACCTGGTGAAGTAGTGGGTTGTTGCGAGTCGACAACCCACTACGCCGCGGCATGAAAGGGTTGTACATAACCTAATTTTTGTCACATAGACCAGGAATACTGACAAAAGTTGCTTGTACAAAACAACGTAGCAACAAATGCCAATGGCAATTCTACGTCAGATCTCCGACAAGATGTCATTTGTGGGGCCCACAAGTACCCCCGTGCACAATCGACTCCTCAAGTGTGGGCCAATAAATAATTGCTGATTTATTTTGATCATTTTAAAAACGCAATTGATTTATAACCAATTAGCATACACTGCCCGATGGCTTTTAACTGATTGAGGATTCCATTACCTCCTTCTTCTTTGCGCATCATCCCTGGGGACATACTCGGAATCACGTTCTTGCTGCGCATAGACCCGTATCCAAGTCCGTGACATAATTAACTACCCACGCCATAAAATACTACACACCACCTTTGACAAGCCGATCGACATCGACAAGGGGCCTATTCACAGCGCACACAGATAGCAGCTGGGACAAGTTAATTCCTAAGCATGGCAATTCATCCAGACACGCAAAGTTACTTCCCTTGCAACAATGTAGTACGTCACCCAGCTGCACAGAAACACTCATCGCTGATGTTTCACATATTTATGCTAAAATACGGATGTCACCTCAGGCTAGTGATTTCAGTCTGCTTCGCAAAACCACTACATTTTGTCGCTTTCAAGGGTCTGCAAAATAAAATATAAATTGCGTGTCACGAGCTCATGTCACGATGTCGCAGGACAGAGCTCGCTGTCAAATTTCTGGACGCCTTCAACTGGCTTAGATTACTTCGCAATGATTCCTTCACGCACCTTGAGGATGACTGCCCCACGAGCGTCTATATTGAGTTACGTCGGGCGAAACAATAACGACGCTAGTTTTGATATCCGTCGTGCGAAGCGGCAACAATTCATCGCACCGCGCCAATGTGACATAAATATGTGCGCATGCGAGCTGGTCTACGCAATGTTTATGGCTGCTTGACATCCAACGGATATCGCATTGCATGATATATCTCCATTACCCGGATCCCGACGGAGCCAGCCTCGAAAAGAATGTGGGTGACAGCTGAGGTTGTGGGACATCCTTTTTGACACTATCTGAACACAACGAATCGCGTCACGGCGAATTTGTCAAAATCGAGAATTCGTGATTTATGCGACAACTCGGAGGACTACTTCTCAAATCCAATTAGGCACCGAGCCCAGTTCATTCGCCATTCTCAGAATCGGAGCTCCCACACGGTTTAATCCACTCCCACCTGGAAGTCTAATTAATTTAAATGTGATTCAAGTTCGATTCCCGATTGTGTCACATTAGACAGCGAATAAATCATTTTGCTGTCAAAGAAGCGCACGCATTTCAGTTTTCCCCGCAGATGCGCTTCAGCCCCACACAGCAGCAAGCGCCAGGGCATGGGAGCATGAAAATGTGCGCCTCTGCCCATTCTGAAAGGAGAGTGAAGTGAAGTATGAGAGACACAGAGAAAGAGATAGGGAGAGCAGGAGAGAAAAAGAGCTGTCATATCGTTGCACAAGCTGCTGACTTGACTGCTTCCTCGGTCTATCTTGTGCCACAAGAAATGTGACCGAAGAAGCAAAATGCAATATTTTATCGCCTCGGAGACAAAGTGATCAATTTTTCATTCCAATAATCGGATACTTATGTGTTTTGAATTGGAAAATGCATCATCTTCTGCTGGGTGACGGGATTAGGAGAAACTTTTCATTGTTCTGAAGTGAAAGTGTATTTATGGTTTCTGGGAAAGAGACAATGGAACTTTTGAAGCTTCAGGGTTGGCCGCCATTGTGGATGGTAAAGTTGAAGGTGGAGATATCAATCAAAAGAATCGCAGTCTATGTCGGCACTCGACAGCGACCCACAAATGATGGAGTCATCAGGAAACGATTTTTCGGGTCGTATCAAATATTATTGATATGTCATCTTCGCTTCGCTAGAAATAGGGCGGATTAATTGATGTCGGAAAAAATCAGTAGTCAACGGATGAGTGTGTGTGTGTGCAGAGAATCTTTTGCGCCGTGATGGTAATCATGGATCTTTCAAGCAGACGCGGGGACAATTCCCAGGGTAAACTTCTGTTTACCCGAATCCGAATTGATCAACCCAGTGATTAATCGGCTGCATGATCCATCCCGTTTCGGCTTTCTTGGGCTGGATTGTGATGCGAAAGTACAAATACCATAAGAAGCTTTTCGTGGCAATCTGCATACAGCGGATTATCTAGCAAAATTAAATGAATGTGGAATAATCGAATGGTTAACCGGGTAGGGATCGAATAGTCCCTAGTGACTTTTATTCATCAACTTCTCAACAACAGAACAAGCTTGGTGATTCTACGATCTGTAAAGCGGTTAATAGACGGACTCCGCTCCAGTACTCTCTCCTCTCATGTGGAACATAGTAGTGAATGAACTTTTACTAACACCGGATAGGACAGGGTGTAAGGTCATTGCATATGCCGATGATGTTGCCTTCAGGGTCTCTGGGAAATTTCTATCCACCTAGGCATATAATGCGAATTAGAAAGATGGACTAATGCTTGCGGCCTAAGTATTAATCCGCAGGATTTTTTCTCTTTACCAGGAAATATAAAATTCCTGTCTTCAATCCGCCTCTTATCAAGGGAGTCCCTTTAGAACTAAGCAACAGTGCCAAATTATTGGGCCTCACTCAACATTCAGGAACGCGTCAAAAAAGCCTGTACGCATCTGTATTGTTGTAAAAAAGCTTTATGGTGCAAATGGGGTCTACAGGCACTAATTGCGAAAGGGCTGATGGCATGCATTTGTATCAGCAGAGCAATGCGAACTACCCCTTCCATCTAGCTCTAAATACACACAAATACACTCCAACCTGCAGCCGATTGATCTCTTCGGAAGGCAGATTAGATTGAAATCGCTGCATATGTGGAAGGAACTTAGCTCCGACCAATCTACCATCTTGGTTAGATGGGCATCCCTACCTCACGATACCTAAGGTCATCTTCGAGAAAAAATTTCTCAACCAGCATACCCCACTGAACACCAGCCGCTGGGCGGTCCTTTGCGAATTTTCACAGATGGATCGACGATGGGCAAAGGAGATGGTGCGGGTCTTCTCGACTACCTTCCCTCTGTAGCTTCTTTCAGGCAGAGACGATAGGGATTAAAGAAGCTCTGTCTAGCTAAGAAACAATGTAATATTAGGCACAGATATTGTCATCTGTTCGGCTGGCCAGGCAGCGATCAAATCTCTCAGTGCAGTCTCATTTAACTCCAACACCAAGTCCCATTGTAATAAGTATTTCAGCATCCAACTAATGTGGGACACAGAGAATTGCCAAGCAGACGAACTCGCTAGAAAGGGCACCACCTCAACACTCTTTCCGGACGGGGAACTGCCGTCACTACAAAACATCTACTAAAGCTTCAAACGCCTTCAACGCCCATTGTGCAATTGGAATTCACGCTTCAAGACTAAGTATTCCCTGTAACGACTTCTGCAGAAGTTTAACAGTTGAAGAGGAAGAAGAAACTGTTTCACACCTTCTTTGCAATTGCAATGCCCTCTCATCTCGCAGATTCAGTCACTTGGACGCCCCATATTTCTGCGACTTGACAGATGTAAACAATCTGTCAGCTCCATGGCTTTATTAAGAGCGCCAAACGATTAGCGGATTAGGATCTATTAGATCTTGTTGTCACACTTGGTTGTATTTTATTTCTCAGCTTACAAGATAGTGTGGCTATCCTTGAGGAAGTCAGCCACTCTAACCTATCCTAACCTAAGTGTCCCAAATATGAAACACCCTTAATACTTTCCAGTGTTGCATTGATTTAAAGAGATTTTTTTAAGCTTATGCGTCTTAGTTCAGTCCAGAGAGCGCTCAGTTTAGTTAAAATCTCAATCACGATGAATTGCCAAACCAAACTATCCTCAAAACAAACGAGAACTGTCACAGAAAACAATGTCGTCAATTTAAAGTTCACCGTTTTTTATCGTCACTGCCGGCGATTGTCTTAGTTTACGTGTCTTTGCGCAGAACTTTGTTTGTGAGTAGTACATGTTCAACTAGTGGCGAAATTACGTCGCTTTGTGGAGGGCCTCTTGAAACTATGACTCTTATGAAGCTTACATCTAGAGTCTCAGTTTTCTTCTACTGAGAAGATCTACTTCTGTTGTCGGAAGTTACATCAAGGAGAAGCAAGGTTAAGCCAGGATGTACTGCTGTGCCAGACAAGCACAATTCACCCAAATGCTCCTACCTATCAAGAAAAGCGGCCAGATCGTATCCTAGCCTTTCTGTGTCACGTACAACGTGATTGAATCATCACTTCAATCACTATCAGGAATCCACTTTGCTAATAAAACAGAGGAATGTTCGAGTACGTGTGAAGACACACGATGATTTGCTCTTTTCGGGCAATGTTCGGTTTCACTGAAGCCATCAACAAAACACAGATTCTCCCATGTCCACATTCACTATATGCAACAGCCCTACCCATCCCCCAAGGGAAACCATAAAAAGTTTCTCTTTCTTCCCTGGAATGCACTTTCCTAACTACCCACTTAAGCAGAAGAAAAAGAAAAGAAAAACGAATAAAAAATTAAAAAATAATAAAATTTATTATTTCCTCATCGCCAGCTACTTTGGAAACCGAGTTACTCACACAGATACCCCGACATCCAACGGCGCGCCGCATATGAGTATAAGTGTGTTTGTGTCTGGTAATATCCCTGGAAAAACAGTGACGGCGACGCGACGTGGACTTGGACGCTTTGTGTGGTGTGAAAATCGCTGGCGCGATAAAATCGTGACTCTAATAAAATTTCATCGCGCATTTAGACACAAAAGTCACATGACCCGGGCTCCTTTGTTGTGCGGTTCTTCTTCTGGCGGAGGTTCTCTTTTTACTCCTGCCCGCCTCACCATAGAAAGCGAACATCGACCAGACTCTTACTTTCAACGATGATGAAAAGGATCTCACTCTCTCCCTCTCTTGACGGCGCTGTGCGGCTGCAGAGGCTGTGTCGGCCACTAAGAAGCATCTCATCACCGTGATCACAATCATCATCACTATGATCGCTAACAAAACGATCCTTTGTAATCCGAGTGGGCCATTGTTCCCAGTTGGCAGAGTCGTGCACCGGTGCACTCAGTTGAAATGGTCCAGGAAGAACACTTTCGATCTTAATGGCATAACTGTTGTGTCTGTTGTCTGTTGTCTGATGTGCCTGTTAAGGGAGTTTATTATGATAGTTGGGCTAATTCAGCTGCAGCAGCAGCAACAGGAGTGATTACTATCGCGCTTTCAAGTCTATTGTTGGCTGGCAAAGGCCTTCCCCCAGATGGCGTCTGCCTTTGGCATCTCGGCATCTGGTCAGGACTGGCGCGACTATTTGACCTGGATTCGCTGGAGTCTGCAGTTTTGCGTGAGCAAGCACGATGGCTCTATGGCTTGATGTCATAGCTTGTGATTTGTCTGGCCTGGCTTAATTGAGATTGAGAGAATGATAAATGACAGTGGCAAGGTATCAGAGAGTTGGCTTTTGTTGCCGGATCGGGTTGAGTTGGCATACTGTAATATTGATGATGATATATTGCTTGCTGTGCTGAGGAATTGCAGTCAAATTTGCAACTCAATTCAGGAGTTTTGGGGATGGGACCTGTTTGCTATGAGTTATGACATTCTGACGTTTGATGGGCAGTCATTTTCTTCACTTCATTCACTCCAAACTCGCTCGTCTCTTGAGCGATTGCACTGCTTTTGATTTCTAACTCATTTCTTCTTAATGCGTCCTCAAATTCACTTTTATATCCTTTTGAGTAATTTGAATTCTTATTAACCGATCCTTGTAGATCCTTTAGCAGCATAAGAACCTGATCATTTCATTCCTACCGAGAATCTCACTGCTCGTTCGGTCGAGATCACTATATGATGCCGAGAGGTGGTACATTTTGCCGCATAATCCCGCGCATTGTATCCCGCATTTTGAAGAAATATTGTTTCTACATTTCGCACAATTCATACATCTTATCAGAATTTCAGCACACTCCGATCCGGTGACCTTTGTGTGCTGTATTTTCTGAAATTGAATTTTGTAATGAAGTTGATTCAAATAACACAGAGCGTTCAGATGTTTTGAAATCTTCTGACGTAATCAACCCGACATCTCTTGCCACATGCCCTTGCTCTGTTCCTGTCGAGTTTCTAACCATGACTCGGCAAGTCTTTGTTTTTTAAATAAAACTCAAACCGTTTAAAAATTGTATTATTGGTCTGAAGAACCATCAAAGCATTTATTCGAAGTCGCTTATATGTCCATCACAGACATCGGTCGTGTCGACTATTAAGCCACATTTTCGATGATCCAGCCACACATTTCGACGGAAACGGTCCATATCTCCCATATCATTCGACGCCATCTTGTTGGCATATATAGTACGAATTATTTGACGAATCATCATATAAAATTCTAGAGGAGTTAAATCACACGATTTAGGCGGCCGCCTCGTCAGGTCCATTTCTCGCTTTGATAGGTTCATCCAATACAGTGTTCAATAAGTCAATGACAAAGAAAACACGCCTCTGTAGAGGTCCCCATTGACTGTGGCGTGACGGTCACATTCTTCAAAAAGTAAAAAATAGTTCAATGATACCACCACCATTAATCATGAACCACACCAATTGCGGGTGAATTGGTGTTTCTTTAAACCATGAGGGATAAACACATCTGATATTATGTTTGGTCATTTCCTTCCTATTTTTCTACTGTGCAATCCGAGATCGTAGGTAGCTGCATAAAATCGAGTAGCTTTAGTTCTTGAGTTAACTTCATCTTATAAATCCTTACTTAAAATTCGCCGTGTTATGGTCTTAGCGATGTCCTATTCTTTGGGGAGCCGTTGAATGGTCTGTTTTGGTTCGTTTGCGACGGGCCTTTGGACAACCCGGTGCCTCACTGGTAGGGGAACAACCGGCTGACATTTTCTTATTCTACAGTGAAATGCTTCAGAATATTGGAATACTTTCGTTCATAAAATTCCACATCTGTGAAAACGTTGTCTTGACATTGACAGTGACAGAAGTCCAAAGTTCTTAAGTCCCCATTAAACAGCTTTGTTTATTCATTCATTATGACTCTACTATGGTGGACTTTCCTCTCAACACAACTCATTGAAAATCAAAACGAATGACAAAGGCATCAGATATAAAACCAAGACATCATGTCAGACTAACTTCAACCGAGTCCTGGTCTGACTTCTGTCTACAAACCAGGATCCTCGCAAACAACTACTTTCTCCACTGACTACTCAAACCCACGCAACGACCGTGGCACAGCCATTGGCTTCAGATCCGAGCGAGCACACACAAAGTGAAGGGCCAGCGACCATCATTCTTACATCCTTCTGAGGCACGACGCAAATCACTAATGTGTTATAGAAGTTGTCACCAACGCCTAAAGATAACTGGACTGGAAAAACAAACGGAGTCCTTCAAAGGGGCTTTCACAGTTGCTCATTTCCTTGGGCTACTGGCAAAGTAGTGTGTGGTTGGCGATCGAGGAAAGTACAATTCACGGGCACAAATATTGTCAAAAGAGTACACTTTATTCTGAATCCTAGTTCAGAATTTAATTATTTTAATTATCAATCTGTTTACAATTGACTTCAAACTGTCCATCGAAGCATTTCATTAAGTGACTGGCCAAACTAACTAGCATTTCCGAATCAAGGGGACCACATCTTTGGCAGTCCACATTTCCCTTTCTTCGACACAGTCTCCGTTCTACGCAATTACACAACGATTCCTCGCGCTTTGAGTTCCACCTCCATGACAAGACCATTCATATCCATTAACCTCAAGCCTCTGTACAACTGATCAAGGGGGCAACCCCGTCACTGTCAACATTCCCGCTGTAGATACGCGCGATACAAATGATGGATTATACCGCGCCGCAGCAGTGTAATGGATCCCCCCACAGACGTTTTCATGTTCTTGTCATCGTCATCCTCCAGTACACGGAGGTCAAAGGTATCATCTAACGTCAATGTCTAACAAGAGCGGTCCCAGCGGCTAGCAAAAGTCAATTAATTGTTAACATGTAAACGAGATAGCACATTTTCGGTTTAACAATTTGTTTACATGGCGTTCGGTTCCTTTTGGTTGAGTTTTATGGTAGTCTTGACATTCGCATGACAGGTACACTGCGTAAAGATCAAAACCGAACAGTTTTTTACGGCCCACGTTTTAATGGTTGTGAAACAAGTTTATTGTTTCGTAAACGGTCTCACCCTGCTTCGCCGTCTCGTCCAAAGTTTAATTAGTTTTTCACATTCATGGAGGAGGGAGGGAATATTTTGGGTTCTTGAAATTATGAAATTCACCGAAATGATGGATAAGGCTGCATGCGGTTGTCTACTAGATCTAATCATATGCAAATAATGTTGTCTGCAAGGAGGCCGAACAACTCCTTGTACTCTGAACCGGGGAGCCAGCGTGGAATGTCAGCAATTGAATGGAAATACTGCACGTTTCTCAGTGAGTCACAACAAGCCCTCTTCGCTGGCTGCAGCAGTCAGCCAACAGCGGGCTACTCTGACAACCGAAATACCGGTAAGTAGCACAAAATTTGAATATAAAAATGGGTATTATCCATCTTGTTTGACCTACAATTAGGAAACAATCGGTTGTGCAAGTCCCAGCAGCGGCAGGGCAGGCTGGCTTAGCACAGGAAGTCGACAGACTGAAATTGAAAGCGACAAGGAATTGCTGCAGAAGCTGAAGAAATAAAACCGAAAGTTGTGTCATTGTTAGGGGGACAACGAGCGCAGTCCAAATGGAGGAGCTGCGCCAAATCAATGCTCCTTGTTGTGGCCCCAAAGCGATGTCTCCGATGGTCTTCCGATGGTGATGATAGCGAAGATAGCAGACATGGTCCACAAGTTCGCATTTGACTCTGCGGTTGCGCTTAACAAGATAACTGTGCGGCTCCATGTTATTTTATAATTAATAAAACAAAAAAGGAAAAATTGTTGGGATAGCAAGGAAAACGTTTGCCTGCTGAGGTTGATACTATGACCCGCCGAAATGTATCTGTTAGATACATCGAGTTCGCTGAGCTCGTTTTGTTCGTTCTGTTTCCTCGTGTTGCGGCACGGCATTCGTGTCGGATTGCTCTGCCTGTTGTGACTAAATTTGTTCGCTCTGATCTTCTCTGCGCGATTTTCATTTGCGAGGGGCATTGTTGGCGGAAAGGTGTTGTGCGGGGAGCCGGAAACAACTTTCACTTCGAGCGAGCAGGGTGGAATTATTGTTCAACGTTATCTTGCTCAACGAAATTTGAATGGTTTTCCGTGGACCATGGAAGGCAATGAATGTTGGAATCAAAAAGGCGCTGATGTATTGGTTCCAAACAATGGACAGTGCTGCTGATTATTTTGTCAGAAGTCACAGATGGGACAAAGAGGTCGAAGTGAATCATGTTTCGATTCACAATCAATCACAAGACCTCAAATCAAATTTTAACTTGATAGCAGAGGACGCAGAGGACGACGGAATATACTTATACAAATAGCGATACAAAATGGCCTTATTTTGTAGTAGTGCTGTAGTATCGGAAAACCGAAAACTGTTATTTTGTATTTCTATAGCAACCGCACACAATACGTATTCGAAAATCAAAAGTGATGCCGGAAATTTGGTGTCTTGTATTCCGAAAGTGGAAGTCAAGTAAAATTTAGTCCAGATGCAAACGCTGGGGGAGGTCTAAGTCAATGTGTGCCACGTATGCCGCTGGAAGAAAAAGTAATAGAAATATTAGATTTTGCCACAATTGGCACCCTAAATACATCATCATTTGTGACATCCCCACCCAACCACACAAGAGCCCTGAAGGTACTGGCGGAGTGTAAGATTTCAACATGGAAACGTTGCCAGTTATAGCTCTGAATAATCTTCAAATACCCACAATCGCTGACAAACAAGTAAAAGGTGCATTTTAGAAATGGAGGTGGACCTCCAAGGAAGTAGTAGGCATCCTTAAAGCCGTAAACAAATATTTCAAGGCTTGATCAAGTCGCGGTTTTTATTAGTTCACTATATCGAGCGACTTGATCGAGCCTGCACTATAAGCGAGCGTTCACTACAACGAGCTGAGACTCCTTGAAGCAAATTGCACCAAAATGTGTTTTCTTTACGTCAAACAATGAATGTAATTACAATTTTTCTTTGCAGTTACTAAGACAATATTTATTAAACAGAATGTCCTATTTTTAGCCCAGACACTCACCCGTAAAAATAAAACCCACCAAAAATAATACATTCCCTGGACTTAGGAAACAAAACTACAACCAACTTAAGCTGTGCTTACATAATTAATTATTTTCGTTTTCGTTTTCTTTGAACTTGTGGCAATTAACATCGTATGTTCTTGTAACCTTTTTAGTACCAAAAAATCCGTGTGTTTCACTTTACTGTTAGTAGCCCATTCAAGTGCATTCTCAAATAATTAGAAAGCATCTCTAGAAAAAACTAGGGGTTCAGAAGGAACTATAGGGTTCAGAAGCTTCATAATTTATTCCGTTTCCACTAGTTACCATTCTATGTTGGATTGTTGCGAAAAATACTGAGAAGTATTCCATCTCCATCATAGATCGCTTTTCGGGTCCTCTTCAAACGAAAGGACGTTTTTCCAGCATTTCGAAATGCTGACTGAAGCTTTTAATTAGTCCCATACCTCTGCCAAGTTAAGAACAGCAAATTCTCTAACATTCAATTTAAGGTGGATTCAATAAATGGGAAATCATTCATCGTGGACACATTTTTAAAGAGACGAGGTTTCTGTGCTTTTCCTATAACAATAGTTTTCACTCTATGGCCTGTGGCATAAGCACACGCTAACAGTGGGATCCTCTGTTCTTTCTTGAGCATATTTTTATGGATGCTACTAATGAGTTTTAGAAGTGTATGCTAAAGGTTCAAAGAAAAGGCAAAAAAAAAACTAGCCATATCACCGTATTGGATTGTTCACTATATCGAGCGTCTACTGTATATAGGAATATCCATTTTAATAATAATTGATATAATAATGATTGAATATTATTGAATTGTTAAACGTGATAAACTGTTAAAGAAATTAATTCAACTGAATCGATTTGCAGCGGGCTTGTAATTTGAGTTTTTGTTTTCTGTTTTTATGTTGACTGCTAAATTCTCGGAAAGGACTGGCAATTGGTTGTCAGCATTCAAACCCTGTGTGATACAAAGTGGTACACAATAAGAATTGATATCAGTATCGGATATTATTTCCAAATCCGAATCCGGCAGTGATAACATTGGTATTGCTTAGCACTTGACGTGTACAGTACTGCACAAGTCGACTGATACAATGGAATACTCATACACTCCGTATACTTTCGCGTTTTCGCAAAAACTTTCTTTGTTGGCTTGTCTTTTATATGTGACCACATTCTCAAATATTTTTCCGCTGCCGTCCGTGCGAATTCAACTACATTAAATGTTCCTTGACCAGCAACTATATTTCCCTACAACTCTGTAGGGAACTGTATTTCTCATTCTCATTTTGGTTTATGAGTTATTACAGCAGTTAAGGTAACGTCCTCTGTACAACTGGAACCTTCTGTTTAAACCACTTTTATTTAAAAGTTACTTTTTTCGGCGGTAAGTCCAAATTGTTACTTGAAAAGGCCCGACGTATAAACGAATAGTTAAATGCTGCGGCGTAACATCTTTAGTTTTTAATGCAATCAGTTTACATCAAAATGTATTTTTTTGCCTTACACTTATTCGTTATTTGCGCTATTATTTTGATTTAATTGTCTACACTCGTTCTATGGTCGTTGCCATTTTGCTCTTACAGAAATGAAAAAAAAAAATCAGATTTACATAGAATATGACATTCTTAACAAGAGGTTGAAGTCAAAATGTGCAGGCTCACGCTTTCCTTATCTATGAATTGAATGTAATACACATTTGACATTTTTTCAGATGAGATTGTTTAATGCATGGTAGGTGGCACTTTAGGGGCGAATGATTGGATTTGATTAAATTTAAAATTAGTACACAATGTAGGAATTATACCCCAGTGTACACATTTGAACATTGCCTATAAAATTGTATTTCTTTACTCTGTCAAAAAAAAATTTAAATTGGCATTGCCGTGTCTGTAGGCGTCGTTGATTATCCTTGATTGTGTTTATGTTTTACTTCTAAGGATGTTAAAAATAGTACTGCCCGATTTTAAAGCGATAAATGTATTTTTTAAAGAGGAGATTAATTTGGAATTTGACTGCGGTATGTTTTTGAAAGAACATATTCAAGTTAAATATTATATAATAATAATATAGGTGACGCTACAGCCCGTAGAGTCCCAAGGCCCCGCTTCTCAGCAACCACTCGTGTTGTACGTGATATTAGTCTATAACGCGCAGACGGGAACTACAGTTTTATTCCGACTCCGAGCGGGCTTTTTCCAGACAGTGAATACTCTTTGAGTATTCTAAATTACGAGAAAGATGTGGGTCGACGAACCGAACCATATATTGATAAAGAATTTTGTTTTGCTGGAACGCGTGTGGCAGATTTGTTGGGGCACGTTTAAACGTGTTCTACACTCAAATATTAGCATTTAAGTTTGCTAAAATGTAATAAAAAAAAATGTCTCGAATTTTGGTCCGAAAATGAAATGCATGAGGTGACTTGGTTACACGACTTATCTCAACCACTGAGTGGTTGGATGTCTAGAGCTCTATATGAAGGTCTCAAGACCATAAACTTTGTCGAGATTATGCTAGTTCAAGTTCACGTAGTTCCGTCCTAATTCCTTTCTTTCTTAATAGTGTGAACCCCTACCAAGCTTAAAACTGCCAGGACTTGATTTAGTATCACACAAGACTGTTGAAAGCCCATTCGCACAGTGCAAATTCGTAGACCCGTAAGAAAGAGCGCTTATCGGTTAGCGGATTCCCGAATTTCGCCAGTTTCTGTCACATTCCGTCGAACGTGTTTTATCGCTAATGTCGATGGGGATATCCGTAAAAGGAACTTTCCTGGGCAACTCTTTAACACTTTCGAACCGAAAATACCTCGAGAGAAATATAAATTCGCTGTCGAGATCATCTTAAATGTAAGGAAGAAGTAAGATTTTCCATTGTTCGTTTCTTTCACACTATAGTCGCTTGGGATGTACGATCCCATTGTTTTTGTTTTTTTTAATAAGATTTAAAAAAATTTACTGTCCCAACCGTATAAAGACAGAAATTTGTAAATATTTAACAGTTTAGTTTTTTATTGAAAGCTTGTTTTTTAACATCGTAAGAAGAAAAACAACTAAAGCACAATGGAACATCATATGCCTTGCAATTAAATAATGTTAGTTTATAATAGTTTCTACCATTCTTGTCCTTGTAGAACTTTATACAAAAATACTCGGATATACAGTCGAACTGCGCACACTTACCTCCAATGGGCTCTTTTTTAATTCTTAAGGCCAAATCACAATGTCACGGTCGTGCAGTACGTTTTATTGAGCTCACGAGAATGTAATGTCAAGCTCTCCCGTTCTCCCGACCGTTTCACAAGTGAAATGGTCAAACAACTATTTTACCATAAAAAATACAATTATTTCACATAAAATCTCTACAAAAAATTAATTACGTACACAAATAGTTGCCTCAGCCTGTCAATTATCTAAAATCATGAGTTAATAAAATAAAATTGTTTCACAACTGTCAAAAGCCCGAGTTTGTAGAAGTAGCTCTACTTAGAAATTTATGCTCGCGCATTACTGTCTGTGAACTAGCAGAGCGCGACCGGCGCATTGTGACTTGTTTAATAGATTTACGTGTATCCTACTTAAAATGTCAGAGAATGACCGCGCGAACGAGACATTGGATTTTGCAAATTTTCTGAGATGATTTTCCCAATCGGTTCGAAAAGGCTTAGAACTTCTTCCGTGATTCGTTCATTAACTCATCGAATGGTCAGAAGTTCCAATAAATATGTGAAGAGAGGCGTTTTATGCGTATCGCCCAGACTTGTCCATATTGGTTCTGCGTGTCCTTCGGGTTTTCTTAAAACGTTAACAGCTTTCCAGAGCGATTCTGATGGTTGAGATTAGTTTGAGTTTATGGCTCTCAGATTTCCTATTTCCCTTAGTTCTTCATTATTCTTATTCCAATACAAAATCATATCTGGTGAATATTGCATGATCTGATTTGAGCTCACGAGCAGACTCTATGTTCTCGGTGAAAATACGAGAATAAACATCAATGTCCACATTGAATCAAGTTCTCAGTGGCATGTTGTTTCTGGATGCTTGCCAATTTTTTTACGCGGATTTAGAAAATCTGAACGATTACATCAACTTTCATTGTGCCAAAGTTCGAAGCGATCTTTCACTTCTACAGAGATACGATCGCGATCGACTCAACCTATATGGCAAAGGAGACAATGTTTAAGATCGATCAGAAGATCTGTCTTCTTAGACAATAAACATACTTAAATCGGGCTCAGCATTCCGATTGTGTTGGAATCTGAGCAAGAGACACTAAAGCATCAGCAGAAAACCTATCGTTTCGCCTCACAATTAACGCACTAGATCCGATCAGTCTGATTTGTATGATGTCCCTGAGGAATCCCAACTCAAATAAAGCATCAATATGGATACAATCTTGCGCTGAGGAATCTTGATGGCCACAGCGAAGGAGTACGCAGTAAAGATCGACACGTAAAACAGAATTAAAAAAAGATTTTCACATATAAAAGTGTCACAGTCAACACCCCTAGCCCATATAACGCGCACGCCCCACGAACGCTCGCGTTTCGTTAACCTCCGCGACGGTACGGGTAAGTGTTATCGTGCCCCCAACTGTGGAACACATGGCCGCGTTGCAATTTGATGTCTATTAAAATGCAATAATATCTACGAATCTCTGTTTGGGCCATCATGTTGGGTCGTTCGATAGGTGCCATTTCCTGGAACCCCATCAAACTGGATCCCCCTCCCCCCGCATTCAATCCGATATCATCACCATCACAGCACACATTACAAAGGACGCTGTTTTGGACATAAAATTTTTATTGAAGCACATCTCGTGGATTTACGCACATCCACTAGACCGACTTGGAGGATCGCGATGACCCCAAGGTGTTGGATGGTACACATATAGATCCGATTGATAGAGGTTCAGCTCTGCGCTCGGTATGTCCCATGACCCTAGGTATTATTCTAATTCCATCGTTAATGTGTTTACCCCACTCGGAGGGACATCAATCACTGGGGACCAACGCATCACCCATGTCCACCATACCAGGCTGCCATCACAGACTCTCTGCTCAGCTCATCATTAGCATTGTTCGAAGTAATTATCGAATTGTTTTTTTGTTGGGCAGAGGGGGCAGATGCAGCTCTAGATCTGGGGCCGGACATGGCCGCACAAATACCCTCAATTCATTCGTTCGTGTAGAGCTTAGTTGGGAGATCCCTCATCTGTTGTGTGCTCGCTGGGATATTTTCGGTTTTATCGCGAGCCGAATGCGAGGCGAACTGTAGGCGTCGTCTTCTTCGGCAGGTACGCGCGCCGTATTAAATTTAATGATACACTCCGTTGGTGTATTTAGTTACTCTGAGAGGGGAGGGGAATCCATTAGCAATCTATAAAATGATTTTTATACCATCATTAACTTTTTTTTTCTTCCCCTGGCTGTTGTGTGGTTTGTTGGCTTTGTATGATTGTGCTCTTGTTCTTGTTTTGTTTTTCCTCCACCCGGCACACACACAAGTGATGTGCGCACAGCAGAACGTGACGAATTGTATGGTCGGGATGAGTGGCACCAAGATTGACAGTATCGTGGCCCAGTTCGTCTGGCCTTTTCCGGTTTAGATCAATGGCACGGAATGGGATAATCAGTATACAGAGCGATCTAATAGCAGCGTTATTGGTTGACTTTTGGTGATCGAATGTCAACGGCGATAAGATAGAGAGAGAGAGAGAGAGATAGATCCATCGAAACGTTACTTATAGGGTTGGACTTCCTTTCGTCTCGTCTCGTCACGATCGCTGAGTGCTGGATGTCGCGAGAGTTTTCCTGTCGCTTTAGTGGAGTGAATTGTTGAATGTAATTGATGTCGGAACGATAGGTTTGAGGTTTATTTCGGAAAATTTATGGAAATGATTTCGTGATGTGACACTTGGGGCGGCGGACGATACATATTAATGAGAAAGTTGCTGAGACCATTTGGGGGCTCACATAGAACTATCACACACAAATGGGTTTTTCGATACTTCCCCGTGGAGTGATCTTTGATTGATCTGTATCCGGTCAGAGTCAATCTTAGACTAGATTATCGTCTCGTTTCTCCTGTTGACTCATCTAAGTAACCATATTTGTTTATTTTACGTCATCAGAGGAAGTTTCTGCGTTTTATTTGTCACTTTTATTGATGTTTGACTTGTGTGAATTAATCAAGGCCATTAGATTACAAAAATAAGACGATGAATGTGAATCTGATCACTGATCACATATTCGGTCAGTGCATTCAATGGCACGCGGAGCAATCAATCGCCATTCTGACTGTCATCTCAATCATTCTTCATAACTTCACGATTGCAGCGAGTGAACGAAAAACAACTCCCAGAACGCAATGATTGCTTCCAAGAAGTGGGCAACTCTCAGCAAAAACTGGCCAATTAAGACCGAGTCCGATCAGTAAATAAATCGACTATCCGGCGAATCAAAGCATTGGAATGGCATCAAAGCTCACAGGGCAGAGTGATCGACGCGACCGACGGCGAAAACCATTGTTGGCACTCCATTCAGCGATTAATTGAGTCCATCCTGAATTTCTCAAATTAGATATACTTTGTACATATGTGTGTATGTATCCATCACTGTTTTGGTGAGAATTTGTCAATTTTAATTACTGCCTCAATCAAATAGCCGCTCGGGTGACCACTTAAACCGGCATTTTATGTGCTTCCTTGAAAGGCACGATTGCTATGTCAGCGATACCGATCAAATCGCTGGCAATTAATCGCAACAACGAGTAACAGGATGAAAGCCAAAAAATTTGATTGCTTGCGATTCTCTCTGATGAACATCAAATGCGCAACAGTGACATCTCGACTTCAAATGTCACTGACATTCCCATTCCCTGTGCGACGCGACGCACAGAGGCACGGAGGCATGTGCATGATTTTTCTGGGAAAGACGTTCAAACTTAATTAATTGAATTCCTTACTCCGAAATCCTCGCAGCAACGCAACAAGACACAGCAAGAGAAAACAGACATTCTCGACCGTTCGAGTGATGGTGCATCTTTAAGACACCGTTATACGCTCAACTATAAGACCCAACGCCATCTTAAAGAGACGGCAGAAAGCAGACGTCGGAGAAGGAAGACGAAGAAAGAAAAGCAAAGAAAGGTTTAATGTTAACATAATCCCAAGGATGGCGCGCACCAACGACATCTGTTGTGCCAATATGAATATAAATGCGATCCCATTATGATATTTACCGCTCATCGTAGCTATCGCAACCCCATGATCACGGAATCTACAAGCGGCCGTTGGAACAACTCAATTTCTCTATGCCTCCTGTGTTCGTGGTAAGTTGCGAACCATCGCGAGGAGCGAGCGCTGTGTGACAGGACAAGCTAAAAAGGCGAGTTCACTGTTCACTTGGCCTATCGGTGGAAATGGAAGTGGAAATGAAAATGTATTTCGTAGATTACGTGGTGGTGGAAAATTTTAAATACATCGCGAATCATTTTTCATTTCAACTCCTAAATGGGACTGGGATTAGTTTGAGTAATGGGTAGCGCTTCGAGTGCGTAGCGGCGGACAGTTGCATCGTGCTGTTGGCCTATGTTCTCCTTCACAGTGGTGGTTTGAATGCAGTGAACTTCAAGTGAGCGGAAATACTTCTAGTTGAACAGTAGACAGACAGAAGTACTAGCTATTGCAATGCCTACGAATTGATTGTCATGAATTATGGACCACTCCTTGCACTTCCTCCAAGAGGCATTCCTTTTAAGAGAAAGCTAGATCCACAGATCCACAGGATGTCCATCTTTTAAGTCAGCCACTGTTGCTCTGCTCGCTGCTGTCGCTCGTCCTCAGCTCAGCCACCTGTTCTTACAGCATTTCCTCTCCATTCACACACGATCTTAGTGCCCACCGCTCGTCCTGCGCTTGGCTCTGCACCGAGATTAGGGGATATCACACTCAGCCTCAGCGGCCAGCTCTTCCTACGTACATTCATATCTCCTTTGGCATTACTCAAAGCACCACCACACGGACAGGATCCAGTACAGGATTCCACCTAATAGGCGGTGATTTTCTATCGTATGACTGAAAAATGCATTCCATAATGCCAGGACTCAAAACATATGAAAACATTAGAATCAATAATATCGGATAACATACACACACAGCGAGAGTGGCGGCGGCAGAGATCTTATCGGCGCTATCGTGCTCCACAGGTCCACGCGCTCAGACACCTATGCGAGCGAGAGAATGACGGGCAGCAGCTAGAGAAGAATCTACGAATCTACGTGCCAAGGAGAGCCTTTGTTGGATGGCCTTTAACAGGCTACGCGCAGTCCGCCCAGTCCGTTTCTCCCGTGGCTATATAAATGACAAAAATTTATCAAATCGACCACTCGAATCGCTTTGAAATGGCATTAAGTGCGGAACATCATTTGTCCGTCCGCCCGTTCATCCGTCGTGGCCGCAGGGACTGTGGACTGTGGCCATTGCGCTAGGGCTTAAGGGAATAGTTCACCGGAGGAGGAGCATGCCCTGAAGCTTTGACATATGAGGTCTCGCACAGATTATGCTAATGGAATATTCTTCTCGATATAGTTATCTTTTGCGAGGATCCTCTTGGCCGGGCTCCGATGGAGTGCTGGTGCGCATGCACGTATACGCATGTGCCCTGGAATATTTTGAATTCCTGGGTGTTCTAGAAGAGCACCGTGACCAACAGTCCTCGCACGTATGGACGGTCAGTGCGCGTCGTGAAATTAATGTGCAACTGTCTGAGTGGCAAATGAAAGTCATCAATCAGTGTGCTCTTGGACGTCTCCTGCCACTGCATGGCATTGCTGGTGCTCCGGTGTATGGCTGGTGGCGATGTTGAAGGCGATGTCAGTGGTGGTGTTTGAGAGGTAGCGGTTGTGGGAATTGTGCGGGAGAGCGTAGGAGAGTGCAAGTTAATTTGGAGTGACCATACGCTTGGCACTGAGTGAGACTCGCTTGTGGCGGTGGTGAAGCAACAATTGAAGGACGTCACGGTCATGGCTCTTGTTTTGATGTGCGATAATGGAAAGTGGTTGATGTGTTTATGACTTGCATTAAATCGAGATGTGGGCCTTCCCGGAGGAATCAATTAAATGCGATCCGGGGGAGGATCGTAACGGATGTGGATGGACGGGAAAAGGTGTCAACGGGTCATGTGAGAGTGGTTTTTATAGGATAAGCTTGAGTAAATATTTGCCAAGCGAATTAATGGGTAAACGGTGAGTGAAACTGAAATGAAGGAGGAGGATGTAGCTTCATCCTTGTTGGACCAGAAAAACATTTGTTGATCAGTGACTGCACAAGGTTTTGATGGAAGGGTAGTGTGGATTTTTGGAAGTGTTCTTATTTTACATTAATCGTTGCTTTCCTGTGGTGTAGAGTGAAAGGAAATTTTAACTTATTTTGTTACGGTTAAAAATGTTGAGTGGTGTAGTGAACCACTGACAATTATGTTCGAGTGAGACGGCCGGTTGTATGCGTTCATCTTTAAAGTGAACTAAGTAAACATTTAAACATAATAACAACTTCGTTCAGTTTCGTTAAGTGTCGTTGAGTTAAGTAACATTAACTGCGGTGAAATCAATGACTGTAAACGTAAATGAAGTTTGGTGGAGCTGAACAAAGGTCAAGCTTATGTCCTAGCATTTTTCAATGCGAAATACTCGTCGAATTAAGGAAAAAATTAACTGGCACAAGTCAAGGAACCATGCATTGAGCACCAATAGAACAGACGCTTTGCGGCGTTTACTTGTTGCAAGTCGACTTTTCGGGATCCTTTTCGAGATGCTTTTTGGGGAGCGTCACAATGGGCAGATACAACTGCGAGGAAGTCACCCAGATCAAACGCGGAAAAACAAGGCATTGATGTACATGCCAGAGACATAGGCAATTTCAAAAGCTGATAGACGTTATCAATTCAAAACTACAATCACCTTTATCTCTGAGAAAAATTCTGATCTTTGGTAATGTTTGCGTTGGACATGTTAGCATGGCATCTGAAAAAAAAGGATTCAACCATGCAGGTTGTATAGCGACATGAGCTTACCCGGGTTTTCAGACAACTAAGCTCCGGCCAGTGGAGTCGTCGCATCCGAATCTGTGGAACAACGCAAAGAATGACGCCCGCGTCTGGTCTGACCTCAACAAACTTGACTGGCGAAACTGAAGACATCTAGCCAGAGATGCTTGTTAGTTGAAATCCAGGCATACCCCGGACCGTAGCCCCAATTAAAAAAAGAAGAAGAATGGTACATAAGGCCTGGTTTCAAAAAGTCTGCTATTTCCCTGCACTCGCACAGATTGCACACAAAATACCGTAAACATTCATGTCGTACCTGGCTTAATTTGCCAATATGAAAGCATCCGGCAATTAATGGCAGTGCCATCAATTATGTTAGCTCTACGTTTTAGTGTTAAACTAACTTACTAAATTAAGTTAAAATTTTCCAAACGGCCAATTTCCAATTCCGCCCTATGGGGAGCCTGGCAATAAACAATAATTTAACGACTAGACCGATCACAGAGATTGAGAACGAGTAAACGAGACAGAGACAGCGAGATATTTGTAAGCTATGAAGTTGTTCCGGCGTTTTATATCTTTTTCAATCTCGCATTGACAGATTGAATAGTGATTAAGTGTTGAAAATAAAAACAAAAAGAAGAATACGTTGCGTGCGTACCTGAAAGATCCGAGAAATCAAATAAAAAGCATCTTTGCAGTGTTTCGTGCGGCATTCTTCTCCAGTTGACTTCATGGAAGGAAAAACACATTCCTCTGATTTGCGTTAAGTTATAAAATTAATGATGTATGTCGCTTTACGAGCTCATTAAACACACCGAACCATCGAACGGCAGATAAACCCTGTTGAGCCCCAGTATCGGGGCTTGGCAGCATGGTGCGGCTAGTCGCCTCAAAATCTTTTACGATCGATACCCTCCAGAGAAGGCCGCGGACGCCCAGCATTTCCCGGATTCGAGGTGGGGACTTGTGTTTGTGTCTCCTCTCGATATTTTATGAAACACTTAACAAGTTGTAAAAGTTACAATTGTAAAAGCAGAGACTAATTTTCACTATAAGGCAGTGTATGCAGTGGAGGCAGCGCAACGGTCATCGCTGGCTGTGTTTCACTGGCGGTTTGGTCGTGCCTCTAAGTTGGGGGTACAATGAAATGGAGTGTAAATTCATTGTCACCTTGGCGTCACAGATCTCGGTGGGTAATCGTTTTTTATGCGCCGTCAATGTGAGGGAATTCACCTTGGCCATGCCATGTCACAGCCCGAGCCCATGCCCGTGTGGCTAGCGAATTTCCCACAAACAAGGCAGCATTATGTTCGACCCACCCATTGTGCGCAGGTCTCATGAATGACTGTACGCTACGTGACGAAAATAAACGGATACATTCATAGAGCTGGGGCGAGTGCAGTGTCTACTAGGCACTTCCATACCGGTGCGGTACCACAGTGCGCGAGGAGGATGCATCAGGTGGTTCTCAGGTGGACAACGAGCAACCTCCACCTCCAACTCCTCCGCAACGGAGTGTCACTGAGTGTTAATGAACTGCATACGCTGGGAATTTTAATCAATTTTACCTGCACATTGTGTGGGTTCGGGTTGTACCGTTTTTATGTTCGTTTTCTCCTCGAAACATGTACCTGTCATGGAAAGTGGCAGGGGCACGCGCCTTCATATATCATTTCACACAACTTGCCTAAAATATTTTTGAAAATAATTTCCTTTCCTTTTTATTTATTGTGACAGTTGACACTTTGCCGGTGGCTTACGGATGGCTTCCGAAACTGGGATTAATATTTCCGTTTCAGGTGAAATACGACATGTGGTCGCAGTTGGTTGCATGAATAATTTATATTTTGCTTTCAAACCTATTTATATTTTATCTGCACCCCCTGGGTAATGAAGAGGTTCTGATGGAAGCCAGGCCATGGAAGCCAA
This sequence comes from Eristalis tenax, assembly GCA_905231855.2. Lineage (NCBI taxonomy): Eukaryota > Metazoa > Arthropoda > Insecta > Diptera > Syrphidae > Eristalis > Eristalis tenax. The sequence goes on from HG993127.1 coordinate 1,893,930, forward strand.
CTGTTTGGGCTCCCTTGAGTCTGGCATTTGTTTTACGGCTTATCGTGAAAATATCCATTTGTATGAAAATTTATTTGGGTGCGAGTTTGTGGAATTTGAAATTTTTATGAGAGATTTGCTGAGAATAATTTTTGAAATCTTTGTTTTCCTTCTCGTTAGGTACTTAGTCCCGGAAAGGGAATGAGAAGAAGAAAAAATTTAATATTTTTAAACTCGACAGCTCTTGCAAGTGTTTAGTGAGAATCAACCATCACGAGAAGTTTGTTAAAATCGACGCTGGGAGTGGGCTTACAACTGTAAGTTCGAGTGCCACGTGCAGCACAAGTGTTTGCCGACGAAGCTAGCAAGATCACGTACACGGGATCAGGGGATTTTTATCTTCGACGCACGTTAGTGATTTCTTTAAGGTTATTTCAATTTTGTAGTAGCTTGAGAAAGGAAAATATAGGCAGCCTCACACTTTGAAGTAGTGGAACACTGTGTACACACCGAAATAAATTCAATCAAAGACGTCGCGGCGGGGATAGAACGAAGGAACACCTTAGCCAATCGGTGTTTCTTAGGCCTTGGCGATAATATAATGAAATAATATGGGGGGAAGGGGAGGAAAAAGGAAGGGACCTACAGTCGTATGACGACTCCGAACTGCCACGCTTGAGAAGCATTTTCTAGACAGTTGAGTTTCTAGCAGACTGAACTATGAATTGTGCGGGCTACACGGCGACATCGGTCTGGCCAAATGACTTCGAATGTCTTCTTCCGGAAAATAATTGACTCCGACCCCAAGGGCTAACGCAATGCAGAATGCCTACGCCTCTACATTTAGTTAAAGACCGCACTGGGTGTAGAGGCATGTTCACTGATCCCTGATCCACTCGGACTGGACCGTCAGCCAAAAACGAAGAAGACGTGAAAATGCGAGCCAAAGTCATACTTTCAAGAACTATCAACTTCAAGTGGGACCGTCTCTACCAACTTCAACTTTCCTAATTTACACGTTACATCTAAATATAGATTCTATTTTATGACGTTGACGTTCAATACCCAAACATTTTGGCCTTTAGAACTGGATCGGATACGAGTTCAACGGCAATGTTTTTTTTACAAATTTGAGTCGAATACGGGTTGGTTCTCTTAATGCTGAGGCACCCAAAGATATGTATTTCAATTGATCGTCAATTCGATCGTCAGCAGGTACAAATTAAATCAAACAAAAATATTTGAAATAATATTATAGTATGTTCCCACTAGACGCGAAATTGTACAATTTCGAAATTGCCCAAAGTGTTCACACTACGATTGAAGCAATTTAATTTGACAGCGAAAGGTCTTTACGTCGACATTGTACGGAATTGTATGGAATTTTAGCAAAACAAACAATAAGTTATAGGACCCATACTAGCTAAAAATTCTTTGTCAACTTGTTATTAAAAAAATAAACTTTATTGCCTCGTGGTTCTTCACAAACTGAACGTACGAATTATTTTAGTCTGCTTATTGCCTAACTTAATTCTAAAGAATCGCCTTATGCGACCGGACACTTCGGGTCGATGTTTCACAGGTGTAATGTGAAGCGTTCCCACAGGTTGTCGGCTGGCAATATGACGCGGTCTAGATGTACCTGGTACAATCACCGGGAATCCGCTGATGCAGTTTTGTCGGTTGGTGGAATATTTTGTCGCTTGCATTAACTCACACGACACAGAAACAAACCTTAAGTATGCCCAAAACCACTTCGCCAGACAGGGTGCAGACAATCGTCACAGACATTAGTTTGCATCGTTTCGTCGTGGTCGTAGGGTCGGACAATTTGCAATTTAAAAAAAAATTGCAATTAAAAAAAAATAAGAGAGATCAAAGAAAAATAAAGGATATGGACCAAGGAGTGTTGCAACTTTTATAAATATCCAAAAACTCGATCCAAAATTGTTTATCCGTGTTTTTAATCATGTTGGCAGACCATGGACAATTCAAACAAATTTGAATTCACGCAGACCGTAGCTGCAAACATTCGACATGAGTACACACGACACAGACGGTTTGCGCAGACATGTGCACAACAACAAAATACATTATTCTGCAGAGAGGTGTCTGTGTCGTGTAGGACCCATTTTAGGCTTTACGTTTCACTTTCAATCAAAATGAATTTCAAATCGATGCAAAATTTTCGGGGTTCTATAATTCACTTTCGTCGAAATCAATTTAATTTCTTTCGAAGTTAATTCGATTGGAATTTCCGAGTTCCACATTTCGATTTGATTGATTTTCTGGTGACTTGAAACCGATCAAATCCAATTAGTAAATTGTGAAATTTTCAAAAGAACTTATTTTGCATCGCTTTTAAATAAAATACATTGTTTGGGAATTCGTTTTTATAACAAAACCGTAAAATTATCATATCAATGCCTTAAATGAATATCACCAGCAATTTGGTCTCTTAAGTGATTAGACGCTTTGGAAGGTCCATCCTCGTTTACTCAGTCGAGCCCTGAATCTTAAAGTGTCTGTAAATATTGTGCAAAGCGCAGAAAAGATTTATTATTTGTACAAACTTACTCAGCCAAGTAAGGTTCGAAAACGAGCCAAGCACTTGAAACTAGTATTCAAAACGCCGAATGGAAGATGTCAGTCGTTTGGTTAAAAATAAATTGGTTCGTTGTATGAGAAGATGCTCAATTTCGATTCTAATTTCTAGGGAAGCTGCCGAAATTACTCAATTTCGTCTAGTGAGAACATACTATTAGTCATAGTAAGACATGAAGTATTATAGTGTGAAAGACTTATAGTGTGAAAGAATTATTCGTCGTATGTTATTTAACTAATTTTGCTCGTACAAAACACGTGATTGGTTTGACAGTCAGAATAAAGAGAGAGAGACAAACACATGCTGAGCACCCGAATGAATTTCCATGGAAACATCTGTCCGGCAGGCTTGCCAGGCCGAAATGTGAAAATGCACATCAGCACACTCGGTGCTGCCAAGTGTGCTCGCGTATCACAATAGTTTTCTACATAAATACAATTTACTACAATAGGTATATTGATATTTGATACGACTGATATTTGACAACCGTTTTTATATCGTTTGCTCAGACCAAATTCACCCATCAGAGAACGGCATACACATTATTTTAAAAATTCATGAATACCTGTCAGAAAAGTCACTCAAATTCGTCGATGGCCATCTCTTTAGTAGTCCATTTCTGGTCACAATACTGGCAATGCGTAGAACTTACAAACATTCAACATTCTGCCTAGACACAGTTTAACGACCGGTTTTAAAGAAGAGCCGCACAACATTTCGATCTTGTATCAGACATTTCTAAAGGGACGATATCGTTATGAGATATCATGGTGCTGTGGAAGAGTTCATCGTTAGGCAGAACGCATGGCGAATTATCTTCATAAAGAAATTGCGCACTCTTTTCTGCTTTGTCCTGTGAGATCCCAGTAGAAGATTTTTTAGTGGGAGTCTCATGTGTCGATACCCTAAGAGAGCCATCTCATTTCACACACCTGAATCGTTTCCATCAAGTTATCGTTGAACCACCAGGAGCATCCATAGTGGACCACTGGCTTGATGATAAATATGTAGCAACCACATGTGTCATGTTCCTTGCTATGAACCAGTATCCTTGCACGAGCGAACGCACCTCGAGCTCTGGACAGTGCAGCAACACAGCTGCTCGCATTCGTTTTTAATATTTAATGTCGACTTTATACACAACTCGACTATCGCTGGCAATGAATTGCTGAATTCAAATCATCCAGTAAGATATGATTGGCTCACTATCAACACAGCAAATATTGTAGTGGTTGACCAATGCCTAACTACAATCAGGATGTTAAATGCCTTTGTCAAGATCAACCAACTAGGTACACGTACATTATTTTGTGCTCATATTCCACTGGAGATTCAACCCGCAGAATTGGTTATCCAAAGTTATATGTTTGTCGTCAACAAACCCCGTACCCACAGTCCACAGGCTCTATTGATCCCTTTCTCGAACACCTTGCTATTGTTTGGAAGTTATACGGATTATACCGTAATTTTCTTAAAAAGTTGTGTGACTGAGTTGTTGTGTTCTAAATAGACGTAGCTGGGGTGGTCTACAAATTCCACGATCACTCTGTTGTCACCCATCTCTTTGCAGACATTCAACGCCCATTATTTCGTATTAATTGACACCGAATTAGTGCACTACAACTATCCTCAGGAAACCATCTGCTCTGCCTTCTTTACTACGTTTCGGTCCAAACCACACACCAATTGAGGGTGGTCTATGTGAATTATCAAATTTATGATTGTACCTCGCCCCCTTCCGCCATAATCGACGAGCAATAGTGATGTCAGACCGATCGACCGATCCTGTTCCATATTTATCACCCTCTAAACGCGTTAAAGTAACGACCTAAACTATCACCTGCTCCGATCGTAATTCATATTCAAGACACAATAGTGCCCTGCATCTGTACCGACAGAAGCTTTACGACGAAGATGAGGGCAACGGGAACGACGACGGTGACGATGAACACACCAACGATGACGATATCTTCGAAAAGGACTTCCATTCAGAATACGAATTGAAATCGAACGCCTTCCTCGCCTTCGAGGGCGGAGCCAGGCTATCAGCACTGCCAAGCCCAGCTTGTTTACCCGCAACGATAAAAAAGATCGCCAAGCAACAGATGAATATCCTCTCCTCGGTGGTGGCGGAGACCAGCCAGCCAGCCAACAGCGCCATCTAATTTGAAATAATAATCTGAAAAATAAATTAAAACATAACACGAGCCGAGCTGGGAAGCGGCTGAAGTGTCGGCAATGGCGATGGCGATGGTGATGGCGACGGCGACGGCGGTGTGCTGCCAACTGGGCGACCGAGGAGCTGAGTCTCTGTGTCTGCGAATGCAGGTGCGGCAAGTTGCACAAACTTCAAATGGAATGACGGGCCAAAGCAAATATTAATTAAGGGGCGAGGTAAAACATCGATTAACGGGCCACAATTTAATCATTTTTGAATGACCGCCCGCCCACTTTATGATTATTAGTCGCAGTGTGTGCTCACTGCTCTATCTCGTGGTGGTGTGGTTGAATCCTCCACTGCTCCATAACATCATCATCATCGCCACTGTGATCGCACGGTCCCTCTTCTGTTTATTGCATAATCCACTGGTCCAACGTTGCAACGTTCGAATGGTCCAACAATCCACCGGTCCTTCGCAGGGTATACCTGCACTCAGCACTTGTCTAACACGTTTCCTGATCTCATTGGGAGCAACTACTGACTCACCCAGTCTTCGGTCTTCGGCTCGAATCCAAAGTTTCGCGCTCGAAATGAACTGCAGAAGGAAATGTGCAAACTCGATCCCGCCCGCCAAGTACTCGAAATGAAAACATAATTAATTGAGTCTTCTGCTGAAGGCCATTTGTAAATGTAGCAAATGCTTAGAATTAGGATGGTTAATATGAATTAATTTCGTGGCGGACAGGTGCAATACGTCGCAACGCAACCAGGCCCGGAGACGCACCAGCAGCGCGGCGTACGTTGAAGTCTGCACTAGGACACGGCAGAAGGAAGTTCCGTCCCGGCTCGCTGGCTATGATGACTGATACCCCGACCGTAATGGGAGTCTATCACTTAAACGCAAGGTGTAACAGTAGGTGTCTTGCGAAGATGAGAATTTGAGTGGTCGCACAACATACATCGTTTGATGATGATGATGTGGCAGGAGGCATGATTAATATCTTTAATTGATGCGTGCTTGAGCATTTGATGAATTGGCCGTAGCCATGCGGCGGAATTCAATTCGAGGATGTGCCTGCGCTCATAATGAATTTGACTTCTTCACGCACGTTACGCAGGGCAGTGGAGGCATGGGATTTTATTCGCCTTCGGGATTAATTAGCTGATAATCAATTCCGCTTTCGGATGTAGCCAAATGATGACCGTTACGCATTCGTCAAGGCGTGAATCCGCTGGGGACATGAGAAATCAATTTGGCAGTCGGCCAGACCAGTGCGTTGATTGCGACAAGTTGTTGGTTGTTTAAATGGAGCGATAATTTGCAGAGGGACATACCGTGATATGGAAACATTGTCAAATGATATCCACTGCAAGGCTGAGAGGAATAGGACTTTTTCAAAGGTCTCGGTTTAAGTGGGGGATTTCATGACATTCGACCATCATTGTGTTAATTTCGTTGTTCGATGAAGGGTGCTGAAAGTACATTTGACGAATTACGGATAATAACAGTAGAAATGTGACAGGCAGACACATAAACAGTGGACCCGCGAGGTGGCGCTGTTGTTGTAAAAGGCAATAAAGTTTCTTAAAAGTAATTTAAAAACTGCAACTCGGCATAAAATGTAAGTGCCGGTGCTTGCAGATTCTCTGAACACCCTTTGGAGAGAATTGTTTCTGATCCATTCGCTTCGACATCAAAATCTTCATTGTAATTGACGAAACGTCTATTCCTATAAGATGAACTTCTGAGGGGGCCGTCTTTAAAAAATAAAGTGAACATGCCCAATTAACTCAAATCCAATTTTTTAATTGGTTTTGTTTTTTGTAGATGACATAACAAATCATAAAATAATCGTCTGAAGGAGAGTGAAATAATTTTGCCTACGCCAACAAATCCCACCTAAACCACTGAAAGCTGTGAAGAAGCTCTGCCTCTTCATTCTCATTCTTACACGCACACCATATTGAAGTAAGTAAGAACTCGATCAAGTTGAGGGATCGGCAATCATCCAATATTGGCATGAGATTTTATCACCAGAAATGATGTATTATAAAGAAGGCCAACTTCACAACTGATTGACCCCATCGACGAATTTGAGAGGCTTTTTGAGAGTTATTCACGAAATATCGTGAATGCCGTTCTCTGATTGGTCAATTTGTCTTTAGAAAATGAAATACAAAATATTTGTCAAACATTTTAAGAGGTAAGCGTGGTAGAAGTTGGCTCTCTCTATAATACTTCATTTCTGATTATCACTCTGAGGGCGTCCGCTTGTAGATGAAAACAAAGAGCGTAATATTTCCCCGTATTCGCTGTAGTTATTCCTCGCGATCACAGATGGCGCACTAAAATTTTCTTCAAGTGATAGTACAATTAGTTTCATATACAATACTTACAGAGCCCTTTGATAAGTCGAACTTCGATAACTCGAATATTTGATAACTTCAATGAAATTGGTTGGCAATAGCGCCAAGGCTTAAATTTACATATAATTTCTTCTAAATAACTCCTTGAATGTCTTGATAACTCGAACAGATTATTTGTCGTGACCTTTAACAAGTTCGTTTTATAGTATAATTTTATCATCGTGAACCACGCACGGCAGATCTCCGGGCAACTCGATCCTCACCATCGACTCTAACTCTCCAGTAGTTATGCCCAAGCGTAAGGAGGCGAGTTTTTGGACTTTGTCCAAGCACCTCGTCCTCGGTCTGCCAAGCGGTCACCTACCTGATTGAATCGCATTCAACGCCCGCCTCGAAAGTTGTGATGAGGGGGACATTCGTGCCACGTGACCAAAGCATAGAAGCATAGCCCTCTCCAAGAGGTGTGCCCCTGTAGTAGGAGCAAACTTTTTTGTCCCCCTTCTTGAAAAGTGGGACAATCACCCCAGTTTGCAAATAGCCAGGTGTCTCATCATGGGCGCAGGCCCAGGCCCCTTTAATGATACTAGTGAGCCATAAACTGCTTCTTTACCCACTGCCTTAAGCATGCTTAAGCGGCGGATTTGATTACTTTTAGCGATTCAATAGCCAACATGACTTCCTCCACCGTTGGACTTCTGGAGAATAGCAGCTCCGAAAAGTCCTCGCTCCATCTGCGTAAGATGTCCACCTCATTGGAAAGCAACACACCATCTTTGGTTTTGACTCCTTCGATGTTATATACTGAAAAGGCGCTGTTCTGGGACATACATGCGTATGTGTATATTGTGCATATAAATCTGTCGAGCGAGTGAAATAATTGAGTAGTGGTCATCCAAACTTTCATATTTATAATGAAATTAGGATGAAGAACGATGGTACTCGCACAACAGTAGCCAGAGGCACCACATATTCTTACAGTTGGTTGTACTTTTGGATTCAGCCTTGAAGTGGTTCACTCAGGCAAAACCAAAACTCTGCTTGGTTAACATCAGCGCTCTATTAGGACACTGTAACCGAAATAAATTAAAGATTTAGGACTGAAAAAATATAAATTATAATGAATTAAAATTAGCGAGTGAAGTCACTTTATGAATGAAACTGATGGGGTCTAGGTTTTTTATGCACTACCACTTCTCTTATGCTTAAAATGTTTGACTGCACTTTGAATCTCGCGAATAAAATCGGACATGCAAGAAACACGTCTACTACTCTATCACTCTGGTTTTGTTTGGTTGGAAACTTGCGAGATCACAATACGGATTCACATAGGCTTTAAAGATCAATGCCACTCCTGCATGCGTGTTGCCTGCCCGTCTGAGACTGCACGTCACAATCACAGACGCCCAAGGGCAACGAGGTGCAAGTTTCAGTCCAATGGTCTGAGATTACTGCATTTTGACCAAGAGCAGTATGAATTGAAAAGGTCCATCCAAATTTGATGATCTGACATTGCAGCTGAAATATGGTAAATTCCGACAAAAAAAAAACAAACTTTTTAACTGATGGCGACTCACATTCTAATTGCCTCTCTGAATCATCTTGACCCAATTCCAAAGCAAATCTAAGTGTCATTGCCACAGGAAAGGTTATCCAACTTTTGCTTCTAAAACGGTCCGCTCACTAAAGGTTACTTTCCGAAAGGTACGCGACCGAAGTTACCCGTGCCTGTCGTTTCGAACTCGAGTTCTAATTAAACTCGTTCCCATCGGCTCTAGATTGGATCACACAAGCCTCTGCGCATTTCTTCGTTACTTTAAGGTTAATTGACCCCAAAACGATCCACAAGAGGATCACAAAAGATTATTACCCGCATAATTCGAAGCATCAATCCCGTGATGTGGCCCCAAATGCAAACACTCATTCGTTTAACCCGAAGATTCTTCTCCTTTCTCGTGGCTCCCGTTCTCGAGCCGAAACGTCATTTAACAACGAACACTAATTTGTCAAAAGCGAAAAGAGAAAAAAAAAGCCGAAATGTATATCCGCGCCACATTCTAACCAAATCTGAATCTCTGCGCAGCTCTGCAACGGTGAGACCAAGCCGAGACGAACCTTGTGGCCTCTACCCATACGGTAGCATGTTAATTTCTGCAGCGGGAAATTTATCGTTGGAATGAAAGTCGCGCGATGCTTTGCGACACACTGCTCGAGCTTTACCCGCTTTACCCGAACGGGCCATCCTTCTCAACCAGTCTGCCTTCTTCTTCTGCATTCGTTTGGCTCTGCTTGCTGGGGCCACGTCGATTATTGGACCACCATAGAGGACGAGACACGACCTCGCTGCCGCTGTCGAAGGCATTTTTAAATGTCTCACTTATCTTTCGCTCGTGATTTCTCATAAAATGATTCGAAGAAATACTTACATACGTACGTACAAACGCATCTGGTGATGGCTGTTGGCTGTTGGATGTTGGAAGATGGTGGCTTCCAGTGTCCCGGTTGCTGGATGTGACAATACGGGCCGTGTTGTGACATTTATAAGTCCGGCAATGCGAGGACATCCGAAACTGCGAAAATGCCGAAATGCACGCCTCGTCCGTGTCATATGGAATGGAGGGCACAAGACGGACGGACAGTGGACTGGAAACGGTCTCTGTTTTGCCCGGTTAATGAGACTGAAGCGCCGCTTCCGTGTGATTTATGAACGACCATATATAAAGACGCGTCCACACTTTGTCCCCGCCACAAATCGTGGCGTGGGGGACGAGCAGGGTTCTCCCCAAAACGGAATGAGAATCCGTGCAAATTTACTAATAATTCCGAGAGGGCAATTTAACATTTGTTTCCCCGACGTAGGGACAGGGCCGGGGCGGCATGACGGTAAGAGCGGATCAGTGATTGCAGCGAGCATGTGAGTGAGTGGTGCAGTGTGGTGCGTATCAGCAGCGGCTGAGGACGAATGTGAATGTTTTGTAAATGGATTGTTGCACTCAGGTTGTTGGCGCTGCTGCCCGTGTTATTAATGGCGATATGAGAAATTGGCTGCGAGTGCGGTCTGGGGGGCGCACGGCCTGGCAGTTGTGAGCATAATGATGTTGCCAAGTGGCTCTCGTGTGGGGCTTAGTTTGACTCTAGGGCAATGCGTTTTGAAGACCATTTGCCGTTTGGCTTCGATTTCTGTTTGGGTGTTCGTTTGTTTGTTTGCTTTCGTGTGTCTTGTTTTTTTGTGTGAACACCAGATGCGTTAAGGTGAATTGATTGGAGGGGCAATTCTTGAAGAATTAAATGTGTCAGAGGAACAGTGGGAATGTACATGATGTGGAAAGAAAACAAACAATAAGCTCCCACGTGGCTCTAGTGCGACTTTGTCTTTGAAGCGTGTTGCAACTTCTGATGAAGAACAATGTTTTTAGGGGATATTAGGCTTCGTTAAAGGCCCATAGTGTTGAAGCTGCAACCGAAAGGGAACCGAAAAGGAACTTACATGTAAACTATGTCTCTCATCTGGACAATCTTTACGTCATGTATCCGCTTGGGTGTATACATGCTATCAATTAGATACATGTTGGACCTGGTGTTCGATACGTAACAATGTGATTCGGGTTTTCCCGAAAAGCACGCTTCATACTCTATTATCTTTGTTTAAAGGGTTCCATTGTGCATGGTTAGATATGCAGATGCCCCACTTTCATAATGAATGACCAATCCACTGCCATTTTCGTCACCGCATGGCAGTGACATTGTTGACGGTCAATCTCTAACTCGTTGGAAACAGAAGTCTTGTTAGTTTGTAAATTAAACAGCAACAGTTTATTCAAGAATGAACGGAATAAATATATCCAATGTTAAGTTCGGAATAAATGAAAAAGAATGGAAGAAGGAAACTCTGTATGTATGTATGCTTGATTGGAATACGGGGATGACGATATATAATATTCAACAATTCCAACGTACTAAAATTTCGGTTCCCCTGCAATAGTGCAATGGGGCCTTTATTTTCAGCACAGCGATTGTGCCCCCTACTCCAACTTGCTGTTGCCATTACATTGATGCCCATTAATCTCTGCGAAAGTCATGACTTTCGAACTCATGAGAGTCGGTTTTGTTCCTCCGTTTCCTTTTGACAAGGGCGGGATTTGTTTTCGCTTATCACAAAGGTAAGCAAACTTGATGATAGAATGAAACCTTTGCATTACTTTGGTTTTTGGGTTCCTCTAACAACCGACAACTGTGCATCCCTTGACTTTTGGATCCCTCGTGTATAGCCCATAAGAGCTTATCGCTTAGGGCATACGCAGCCAGTTTTTAAACAGACAGGAATCCGCTAAAAGACCTTCAGCGTCAAAGTCCTGCTATATGGCGCAGAGGCATGGGCTTAGTCGAAAACAGATGAGGTTACTCTTGGCTGCCTTGAGAGGAAAATTCTTCTTGTGATTTAATTAAGTAGAGCATTCCGGCGAAAGTTTCTGTTGGCACTGTTGAATACATCTTCGAAATGAATAAACATGAAAATATTCAATACGTCTTCTCTATGTGGCGCTAAAGCCTGTCGTGGACTTAGGCTGCATGTTAGTACATGCCCCTTCAACAAGGTCTCCGGTGAGTCGCTTCCAATTGAGCGCATCATGTTGGCTGAGGTCCTTCGCCACTTGTGCATTCCATTTTCGACGGAGGATTTCTCTGCTGAGTTGGCTCAGGGACTTGGTCAAATAATGCATCTCAGAAACGTCTAGACCGCTATGGATTAAATCTGCAAATTGAAGTTTTCATCATTATTGACGCAGTAATCCCAACTTTTCATATAGATATAGCAATTCGACAGGTGCAACTACCCTAGTTTCTATTAGTTGCGATAATGGAGAACACACTGTATGGAGTTTCCACGGTTCTTTCGACAGTACGCTGAAGCTGTCGGCGCACAACACGCTGCGCTTCTTCTGTCCTTTATGCGAGACAATGCGTCTAGCTCAATCGCAGTGAAACACAAAAGTAAGTTCCAAGCATAAAGTTGTCTGTGTTTTCAACAAAAAATGAATTCAACCCGGATTCCAACAAGAATCTTAAATGCAGTCTTCTAAAGCACTTAGTTGTGTAATGAGGACATCCCAAAGACTATAGGCACAGCGTGTCATAAAGCAAAAATCTAACGAAATTTTGCATCAACAACAAATTACCCTTTTAATCTTTGCTAAGCATTTTCATCGATATGGAGGATGTGTATATTGATGCAATGTGTGACTCTGCCAGAGAACACAGTTTTGATGAATAATTAGTGTTGTGGATCAAAGCAATGCTAATGAATAGAACTATGATTGCGGATGCATCATCTGAGTGCTGCTCCCTTGTAGTGTTAAAAACATCCGACAAAAAAAAAAAAAAAAAAAACAAAAAAAGGTCTGCTTGCAAAAGCCTTTGATATAGATTACTCTTAACATTGTTCAAGTAACCAATGCCATCAATTCGTTGATCAGTGGATGCTCAATTGACCACGCCAGATGCTAGAAACACGCTAGAGTCCCCGTACTATGGCACATCTCTCTGCGTGGTTTATGTACGTGTTATATATGCATATTATAATTTGGTACACATACAAGACGTTCTCAGTTACATGACTTTCTGACAACACCATTATATCAAATTTATACTTTACTATAGTATCATGTACCTCATCAAAGTTAAGCCTTCAACATTTAAATAAATTACACGAAAATTTTTTTGTTGCTAGTATACTATACGATTCCGCAGGATCTCCAGTTTTTTGCCGAACACTTCACATTTATAGCTTCTACAGTCATGGCATATATCCAGTCTTAAGCCTGAGTTTCTATTTGCTATCACACAATTGTAGCACTTTAAGTCGGTTTTATTACAGCTCCGAGTTTTGTGATTCTCACCACATTTTGTACACACTATTGGTTTTTGCAAACTGCCGCATTATGGTTAAAACCGCACTTGTGCTACTTCTTGATTTAAATATAGTCAATTACAAGGCATCTGTCCTACATCATCATCCATCATACACTCAGTCTTCCTCTCTCCGTAGCCATTTTGTAGCAGTCCTTTTCTAACTCCAATATTGCTCTGCAACCTGTAGTATTATTTTTGTTAGTTTTAATAATTTTAAGCCATTTTACATTATTTGTTATTTGGTTTTTGTTAGCTGTTTCCAAGTTGTCTTTATCCCACTCTTCCCTCATTCCACTCATGACTACACGAGGTTTTTTCTAACTCAGGTACTGTGACTTCTACTGTGACAAATTTATCCTAGCTTCTTTCGCTAGAACATTTCTGACTCTCTGTCTTAGCAGTTGATTATGACCATGCCCTTTTTTATCTCTTCCTAAATGTCTTCATCCGGTGTTTTATTGTTTTGCGATGTTTTTGGTCTAACTATGACTGTAGGTTCATGTTTCAATAAATCCGCATATGATGCCTCCTTCTTCTTCAAACGGACTTTCGTAATTTCACTTAACACTTAATTTGTTCCTTTACTTAATTTCTTAACTCCCACCAGAATTTCTTCAATATTCTGATTTTGTTTGTCCATTTCATACTTAACCGCATTTTCTTCATTATTTACACTTCCACTTCCTTTTCCTATTTTCTCTACCACTTCCTTAAAATAAGCACACATTTTAGTTCTATCCTTTTTGTGTTGTTCCATATACTCGTACATTTTCTTGATCTGACGTTCTTGTGAGACTTTCAAGTTGTTAATTCTCTCCATATACCTTGATTCGATGGCTTGCAGGACATTTTTTGAGATGGTCACTATTTTGCTTAGTTGTTTGTTGTGTATTCTTAAGGAAATCGTCCACATTTTGGATATACTCCATACAAACCTAACAAAGTTATTCGCTCCGAGCATACGCAGTGAATAATTAATATTATATGGTATTGTTTTCTACACACGCCTTCGCACTTTAGCCCAGACTCTAATCGGGCATTTGCAATGGCAACACTGTTCCGGTATATTTCACCAACAATTTTGCCCATCTACTGTCTACGTAATTAATTACAACTGCCAGCTGACAGTTCTCTAAAGATATAAACACCGTTTGAAATTCAGTTCACTGTGTATATATGCTCTTGCTAAGAGATGGCGTAACTTGTATTATTCCATTGGAACATGCGCTGGAAAGCTACTGTCATTGTACGTAATTTCAGTATATGTCATTCATTTGAAACTTAAACAACAATAATGTTGTGCCTCGAACTTTGTGACTGAAAAAGTGTTTTTGCGGGGAGTTCTTCTTCATTACTTTAATATGAAGAAAACTGCTGCCGAAAGTCATCGTATTTTGGTGGAAGCTTATGGTGAACATGCGCTAGCTGCGTTCGCTCAGCCAAAAGTGGTTTGCACAGTTTAAAAGTGGTGATTTTGGCTTAGCCAACCAGCCAAATCAACGGCTCTGTATAATGCTTTGTGTTTGGTGGGATCAGAAGGGTCTATTATGAGATGCTAAAACCGGGTGAAACCAACAATGGACAACGCTACCGAACACAATTAATCCGTTTGAAGAGAGCTGAAGCCAAAAAACGTCCGGAATATGCGACCAGACACGAGGCAATAATTTTCCCTTTTCGCCTTATAGCCCAGACCTTGCGCCTTCGGACTACCATTTGTTCCGGTCGATGCAGACCGCCCCCACTGAAATAAGAGCAGAATATACAAAAATTGGCTTCATTAATTCTTGCCTGCCAAGACGGCGCAGTTCTTTTGGGATGATATCCGCATATTGCCAGAAAGATGGGAAAAAATCATCACGTCCGCTCGCTTTGACATTAAAACACGTGTGATGTGAATTTTACTTCATTTTTGATTTATGACTCGCTGTGCCTGTAGTTTTTGGGATACCCATCCTCACCATCGCCAGGTACTATCGGGGATTTGACTGAAGTGGACTGACCACATTGATAGTGTAGTGCTCAAGGTCTTATCAATCAGCAAATATGTTCTCCCTATCAACGTAAAATTAAGACTTGCTTCTTAACATAATTCCACATCCTCCCACAAATTCAGAATCAACGCGGCTGCGGGGTATGTTTTTAACCTTCGCAGATTTGATCATGTCACGGAACAATGTCACAATCTCCTAGGATGTGAATTGAAAGCTTTACTAAGCTACAGATCGTGTATATTTCTTTCAAACTTATTCACAAGAATCAGCCAAATTATCTTTATGAAAGTATCACCTTCTGTGGATCGTTCTGTTCATCTCTGGATTCACCTACGTACACGGGTACGGTCTAAGACCGAATACAGACAATTTTCTAACGGTTGTTGGTCCTATTTGCCCTGATCGAACTGAAATAATTCCCCCGAATTTTGCATTTTTTTTCTCGAATAGAAATTTAAAATTACAAATTTACACTATTTTAAATAATTACGTGCATGTCACTCAAAATCTGAAAATAAAATAAGATTCTTCCTTCACCAAAAAATGGCCTTACTCCTGACTCGAATGAGCTTAATGCGACGCTCTCACCGAACGAAACTTCGAGGTTTCGGCAATTTTCTCCGAATCTACCAGGTCGTGCCATCCATTTTCGGGGTCTGCAATCCTAGCGGTTTCTGATAAACCTAGTTGGAGCACCCATTGAATTCATCCAGTTTATTTTGGTAATTTTTGTGCTCATTTTCTCATTTTGTCTCTTTCTATTTTCTGGTGTTCTCGCACTAGCAGGAAATACTGTCAACTGACAGCTGTTCTAAAAATTGAGAGCGAGTGACATTTGTTTTCGCGCACTAATAATTTGAGATCGAAACGATGTGAAAATTGAGAGCGAAACCAATTCAAGCTCGCTGAGAACGACCTATTGAGGTTTCAGTAAACGTTCAGCCTTACCTCGCCCTTTCGGTTGTGAGGAAACGTAGCATAAGACGCATTTTCTAGACCGTTCAACTCGCTGAGAATTGGCAGTGGCTTGAGAGAGCTGAGAATAACGATAGTTGTTCGCATGGCTCGACGGCTCAATAGGCCAAGATCGCGAAACATTGAGAGAAACTGTTCCTTAATTGACTGACTATTGAAGTATAGTGTAGACTTTCTACCTGAGATTTCCTGCTGTGCGAAGACCGAAAGTAACTTATTTGATGATGGCCACCACCTAACTCAAAGAAAGATCCTAGATTGTTGCCAAGGTGACAGCTCTTGAATTGTCAGCTGATAATAAATTGCTTGCCAACCCAACTGACTTCATCTTCCTACTAGGGGAAACCAGTAGTTTACAACAAGCCCCGCGAAAGTTGTGAGCAGCCACCGGATCCATCTAAAGCGTATGTTGACCACAAATAAAGAGACCGCAATCGTCTATTCTATGCAACATTGTAGCGGAGGTTCTGCATCTACTCGCACGCTCACAGAACCAACACCGTAACTAAGTGTATTTGTCCATCAACATTCAATTAGCGTCATAAACATTCGATCTTCGATAGTCAGGGTTACCGTTATCAAGCACGATCTGATTTACATACGTCATTGGGGTCTCATATCTTCATGCTAAGTCGGTGAAGATCTTGCCTGCCCACTTCTAGCTGGTGAGTGCGTTGGAGCTTCTATTATGAATCTTATTATAGACACAATCCTCAACTGGGTTCTCTATGCAATCTCATTGGATAAGGAGACGAGTGTTATTCATTTGCACAGAGTTCTCAACCATCCCAGATTGTACACAACGCACAACACACAGCACACATGCTAGAGGCCGATGACGATCACATGAAAGCGTTGCACCTCAGCAATCAGTTTAGCAGCTTGCAAGAAGCCCACGGGACACGCCGACGACGGTCATCATCGTCATCATCCTTAAGCCCGAGTACTTGGCAAATAAACCCACCCACATTTTCGCCCATTAATGGAATTGTGTGCACACACATATTGATCCACTCACAATCCCAGTTCGGTCAGATTAGGTGTAGCGATTTTAATGCATTTGCCATCAACTAGATGTCACCATATGGAACGGGCCGCGCACACTCCTGCGCTCGTCTCGCCTGGTACCTTGAGCTGAGGTGAGTTGAGTAGCGGTGTTGTTCGGGACCAGTGGATGCATGGAGAAACGGATTTGGTGCTGCGGCACCACGGACCTGATCTCGCTCATAAATAATGGAATATAATCTCCCACCTCTGCATCCTGAAGGAGGAAAAAGGAGCCGTACGCCATGGCAGTACTGCGGTTGTGTTGTGGTACTCGAGAGTCATTTGCTCGTCGAAACACGAAACGAAGGTGTGTTCCCTAATAGCTGGCAACAACAGCAACTGCTTCGGTGTGATGGCGACGCCGCCGATGGTGATGATCACGATGACGAAGTCTGCGCCGGTTGGCTGATTATGTTTTATGATTCACGTAATGCTGTCCAATACAATGGACTAGATGGCGTTGATCGCCACATAAATCCTGATTCCCCAGCAGATTGTCATGTTTACTGTGCTTCGCTCTCATCGAAGTGTGGTCCACCCCACGAATTGGGATCGCACTAATTAAACCGGCGAAGGCAAGCCGATCTAGGCACGCATTCAAATAGGATTCCTGAGATGGTGGTGGCGGTGGCAATAAATGTCTCCAGCCAGTTGCAATTAAATCGACAATCGAAAAGTTCATGGTTGCGGCGGCGGTGTTGCTGGTGGTATTAGCCGGCACCTCCTGGTGGCCAAGAAGCATAAATCCCGACGAAACGTGTGGGGATCTGATCCGACAACAAAACGACATAAGTTCCCCTTTATGAGGCATTGTTGTGAGTGCAAACCAGCCAGAGTGAGGAGAACGGAACACGAG
The DNA here is from genome assembly GCA_905231855.2 of Eristalis tenax. Taxonomy (NCBI): domain Eukaryota; kingdom Metazoa; phylum Arthropoda; class Insecta; order Diptera; family Syrphidae; genus Eristalis; species Eristalis tenax. The sequence continues at coordinate 1,911,821 of HG993127.1, forward strand.
GCCGATCGCCGACTCAAAATGAACACGAACCAACCCACCAGCAGCTGGAGCTGCGGCGGACAATAACACAAACGACAAAGCACTTGGACACTCATCTGATGAGAATCGCAATAATTTACAATAAACTTCAGCGAGTTTGCGGTTGCGAATGAGTTTCTCTTTCTGCTCGCTCCGGCCGTCAAGTGTGTTTTGACTGCAGAGGATGTTGAGGATTCAGTTTTTTTTTTGCATTTGAAAAGAAAGCTGATAAGATGTGTTTGTTGGCAGTTTTTTGGGTAATGAGGCAATGTGTGTTACTTGGCGCGAACCACGGAATATGCTGATGCAGTTAACAGATGGCTCAGCTTTGTCTACTGAGGAGGTCCCCTGAGAACTAAAACACTCACACGACATATGGTTTGCATAGAACTAGGGCCATGTGTAGCGCCACGCATATTAATACTTTAAGATTAAGAAGCTTCGAGGAACGTTTGATAAGTCAATCACTGTTTGCATTCCCTCACAGTAGCTTTAAGTGCAACACTGCTCCGGTCGTTCATAGACTAGTGTCAAATTTTAGGGAATCTGTTTCTTTTGGATTTTTTTTACGGACATTAATAGACTAGAAATAGACAGCCTCCTGAATTTTTATGAAAATGAGAAACAGTGCATTTATGTTCTCTTTAAGCCTTATTTTCTGTTTGAAAAGCCAACACCGAACGGACTAATAAACAGCTTTATAAATAAGGACTAATATGTGGTATACTCAGTAGAGGTCTACATGAATGCATTCATTTGCCTTTTCATACAGTGCACTGTACTTCAGTGTACTCTATTCATTGTCAGTGTGATTCATGAGTTCACATTTGGAGAAACAAACACTGTACAGCTTTCGATCACCTTATTACGAAATTAATATCTGATTTAATTTATTCGATCGGTTAAACATAGTAAGTGTTTGTTATATGCGGATGACGTGAACATTTTCAGGAGCATAAAAAAATATTAATGACTGTCTTTTACTACAGTCTGATATAAGTAACATATTTGATGGGTGCATAAATAACGACTTATATCTTAATTTAAAGAAATGCCATTCAATACCGTATCCTCTCCGTTTCAGTTATTCCATTGGGTCTACTGCTCTTTCTATGGAACATTCCTTTAAGGATTTGCTCAACTCATCATTCTCATATCACGCACACATTTCCCATATCCTATCAAAAGCCAACTCAGCAGTAGGATTCAAAAAGCGGAACAAAAGCTTCACATTTCCTTGGTAAGGCCCTTCCTTGAATATGCAGTTGTAGACTGGAATCCCACCTTTACCACTTTTTCCGATCGTATCTAAAAAATTACAAAAGCGATACACTAAATATGTTTTCTCTAAGATGCATTGGGAAAATCCCGAGCTATACGGCTAGGTGCCAGCTGCTTGGCATAAAATCCCTAGCAACTAGACGCATAATTCATGACGTAGTGTTTGTTAAGGATATACTTTCCTACCATAAGTGCCCTAATCTTTTGATTAATTTTTATTTCTGCTAGAACACTTCGAACTCGGCAAATATTATTCATGAGATCTCATAACACAGAATATGGAATAAATGAGCCACTCACTCAGTTTTTAATGAATATGCACAACACTGGGATCTGCCTTATAACAGATTAAATTTTAAAAGTACACTCTGAAAACTTTTTACATTTTAACTACTATTTTTTATACATTGAAATTTCTCAACAAATATTCTGTAACCATAAATTAGATTTGTATACTAATATCTGTGGGCACAAATGTAGCTTGTAGATTAAGTAAATAAATAAATAAATAAATAAATAAATAAATAAATAAATAAATAAATAAATAAATACACTGTTTGGTTTCCCTCTATTTCGCGGGTGTTGTACTCAAATGAAACAAGCACACGTTTAACTGTAAAACATACCGAGTACAGGTATACTCCGTTACCGATTACACGGAATACACCGAGTACAGCGAGTGCACCGACCTCAAAACGAAATGGGTGAGTTATTAGATTAGTCTGTCTCTTCCTAAACAGTGGTGAACTAAATACTGTTTTTGAATTATTTGGTAAAAAAAACAAAAAAATTAATTGAATTTCGAAAAAACCAATTTAAATACAGTGATAGATAGATTTTTATTTTGTTCTTATAATTTTACAAAGGAGAATATCACCACACAATTTACAAATCAGAGATATGATATATAATCAATTATATCTTTTAACTGAAAAATATGTACAAAAATCAACAAAGCCCTTTTATAAACAAAAAAAAAATCAAAGTAAGTATTGATGTAAGTAAACAAAAATATAAATGTATAAATGTACACAAATATTAAATTAATACAAAATAAAGTTTTAAAATACACAAACTATTTAATTAGTACATTAAAACAAATAAATAAATAATTAAATAAGTAAACGAATCATTTTCTCATAAGTATATAATTATATATCGTCAGTATTTATTGCATGTATGCAAATGCAACGTATTTAATTTCATTTAAATATAAATGATTTCCGTGTTCAATAAAAAAAAGAAATGTTGAATTTGTTCCGACACTGGATGATTTTTATATTGATTTTTGTTTTCAGACAGAATGTCTAGCTACTGCAACTTCAATTAAAATTTTAAATTCATTTTTTAATACTTTTAAGCGATACTTTTGTGTATTATGAGTTTAAATAAATGCTATTGCATGGTTCTTTATCAATTTCCGTATATGAATAGTGTTTTTAATTAAAATGACAATCGGCTGTTAGCTAAGAAACTAGGTGTGCGAGTTTTGTATCCGGACAATTGTTTTTCTTACACATTAAAATATGAAAAGCGTTAAACATTTCATATTTAGAATGGAGGAAAGCAGTTTAACGCCGGCTTTAGAAGATATTCGGGCAAATTTGGAGCATTTTATTTTTTCGTATAAAATAAATTAAATAAACTTTTCCGTTAATCTTTGGATTAACGCTAAAAGTGAAGAAAACGCTAAAAGTTGAAATATGTTGGTGTCCGGCGTCGGAAACTGACTACTAGCACAAAACAGAACTTGTTTTAAGAATTAAAAAAACAGTTATCCATACTAATAAATATGTTTGAGGAGTTTTACTATCTATTTCAAAATTATCTACACTATTTATATATCCAAGCCTTTTCATTGTACTTTAATAGTTAAAAAATAAGAGAAAGTAAGATTCGAGACTTGTGTTAACTGTCCGGCTACTCGTGCCTTTATACTGTGTAGCTGTCTAGAGAGAAGGGAAACTTAAAAAAAAAAGAGGAAACAAGGGCAATAGACGTACTTGTACATAGAATAAAAGTTGCACTTATCGAGTTTCTGTCTACTTGCAAGTTGCGATTGCTGCATCAATAATGATTCTAAGTTAGCTGTTGTGACAATCGACGAGTTGCCTGAATCAGGAGTTAGGTTAATGGAGAACGTACTACGTGTGTTCACCTAAACCACCATTAAACACAATTTGACTGTAAAAACGAATTCCTCTTAAGTGAAGCTTGTGTTCGATCGGGCATAAGCTTCATACACATCCCGAGTATACAAAGTCAATGGGTATCATCGACATAAGCGCCATTCATGGATGGGGCTTATTATAAGTTGCATTTCCAATTATAGACACAGCCTTGTGACTTGGAATGGATATGAACAGCTGAGAGTGCTGTCATAAGCTAATGAAGGAATTGGATGAAAAGTAATAGACCATTTGTGAAAATACTAAAAAGTATCGGTGAAAAAACAGAACCTTGGGGTGCACTAGCAATAATTTAGAAATAGTCAGTCTCCCGATGTTGCTTTTGTAGCGGTCATGCAACGTCATTACAACGTTTGCAAGTGCGTGGATTCCTACATTAGTAGTCTAGGTTCATTTCCGTAAGCGCACATCTGTTTTAGTTGACGGATCCATTCTCCCATCACTGTTTAGAACAAACCTCTGAAACTTCACCGTTCGAAATCGTGATAAAACTGTAAGTCCTTTCCTCTCGTGGGAGGACTATGACTATTCTGGATGCTCCAGCACCTATTCCAAGGAGCACCTCGACATGTAGTGCCACTCATATTGTGACTATAATAACGATCTTGTTTTCGCACATTGTTTAAGGATTGGTTCCATGTTTCGAAAATACATGTCATAAATCCCTAGTGGACCTCTTATATCGGATTCGTAGTGCCGGACATAACAAGTTTGCCCTGTTTAGAGGGTTAGTCGGAGTTGGTAGAGAAGGTAAACGAATATTCTAACATTTTGGGCAGGGTCTTGAAAAATGAGATCAGAAGAGTTGAAAGAAATTCGAAGAGATGGAAAATCCTGCGCAATGGCTGAGAAAAACACCTCGTCGGAAGTTCTGGGGGCACACCACATCGGTTGGGGTTTTAACCGATGTGGTTTACCAGGGGTGCATTTGCTTCATGGTTCTACCAGTGGCCAGCTTTGAACTGCCTTCGGTATGCATAGTGCGTGGATGTCATTGCAAAAGAGCAAAACATTTTTCATATTTTTGACAAATTACAAAAATGTTCAGCCACCCAGCGGACCATATCCTCACGAAGTGAACCGTTTCATCGTTATCAGCGGATCGTGTCTTTCTCCCGTGTCCCTTTCCGAGTAAAGCAAATCATGTTTATGACCCAAAGGGATACTCTTTCTGAACCCAAATCAATATTTGCCCCATGTACACAGAATTAAGGCAACACCTTAACGCCTCATTTACATTCTTTAGCGCAAACAATGCCGTCACTCCGTGCCTTGGCATGACTCCGAGTTCAGGTGAACTTGTTCTTGTTCCAATTTGCCTTCACTTCGACGTCGTATAGTGTATACCTACCAACGCCGACCATCATCTCGAAGGCGAAATGCAAAATCTAATAAAGCACTCAAATATTTGAGATACAACATCTGTTGGAATTCTTGGGATCTCCAGGTCGTTGGCGGACGCTCTTGTTCCCATGATTGGTCTCTGTCAACAGTTCGCTTTATTTGTCCATAAAAGGCACAATGCCTCTCCATCATCCACATCATTGTCGTGTTTGCTCAAGACCCGGCCCCGGGCCACAACCATGAACTTATACACAGACCGACCGTGTCGTTAAATTGAAAAGAAACAACGATAGCAACAACGTTTTGGGAACAGTAAGGACCTCTGCCGCTGCCGCAGTCGCCGCCGGGCGGGGGAAAGGAATTTTAATTGTCACAGTGTTTCACGAGTTGGCTAGAGATGTGACCTGCCTCCAGCCAACATGTCCTACGATGGGATAAGCCAAGCCAATCGTGTGTTGCTGCGAACGACGCAGACGCTGGGTGGAGAGATTTCATCTACGAAATGAGTGCATTTTGTACACATTTACTCAACCTGACTACGATCTTACACGATGTTCATCATCCTGTGAGAGGACAACGACTGCGCTGCGGCGGATATTAATGATCCTAGATTTCGGGATGGATAAGTCCTTTGAGGTGGATAAATGAAACTGCCAAGGGAAACTATTATCACATCACAACGACAACAGGTCACTGTGTTTTGTTGCTGCTGTGATGCTGTTTTGCGGATGGGCGACGCTGAGGTGTATCCTTGTGCAGCAATCCGTGGCTGGCTGAATCCTGACACTGGCACTGCCATTGGGACTAATGAAATCGTGGGTGTATCTGTTGAGATTTTCACTCGGCACAATGCGATTTATTAGCAGATGAAGGAGTGCATCTGTAACGTGTGCTTCACCACGGCACGTTGCGGCATTGAGTTCGAGGAAGTGAGATCTGCTAAATCAGAATCAGAAGCAGAGGCATGAACGAAGGAGGACATTGTATCCGATGTGCGAACAAGAGAATATATTTTTGTGACTGCCGCAGACTTGGTGATAATGAGACATCTTGACTCATGTCGCGGCTGGGTTCTTAGTTGCGGGCAACATTGTGTGCACTTTTAAAAGACCGGGGGTTTGCTTTGCACTCACTTCTCAGCTCCAGATGCAGAAGATTATGCAGGCAACCGCAATTACAAGTTAATGTACCGGCGAGGTCCGCATAATTGACGTCACTGGCTGGCGTGCGGCAGTCGACTTCGGATGTCAGTGCAATTAGTGCCGTAGGGAGGGCGTTTCCAGCTGTCGCACGGCCTCAGTATCCAAATGAAGATTTCTATCGAATTGTGTGTTGGCCACCCACTTCCTGATTTCCCTCAGGTGGCTCTAATTAAACAAACGAACATCGCTCAGCCCACGAGAGTGGAAGCTCGAATCAATCCATCTGCAGGAGCAACCCAGTTTCCGTTCAACTAATTGCTGAAATCGTTGCAAAACTTCTGCATTAGTCGGGAAGCAGAGTTCTAGGCCACATCGGCGTGGCAGAGACGCAACAAGTTTTCAATCGTTTCCATCTCTCGCCACGTCCAATTGCACGCATACAGTAGAGATACCTTAACAAGCATCGCCTAAAGCCCTCAAAACGCGTCCTAAAACACGTTCCCAAACAGCCAGACTGCACACAAAACTCTCCCAACAAACCCGTCGTGTCGTCATATCGCTGGCCATCCTCTCATGCGATTCGATCCACAACAGAATCGATCGGATTCCATTCGAAAGTTGACAGCAAATCAACTTCATCATCGTCATCAGGCGCATGATCACCATCATCATCAGCATCAGCGGAGGGTCGGCCCCTCTCGATCGATCGGCAATATCATCGCCTGCCTCGATGCCGGATTTTGGGGGGAGGGCAGTCCGATGGCAGTCCGAATCGATCGCGTTAGTTGAAAATCGTGTGCCAAAAGCACCAGCGCACCACCACCAGCTTCGACAACGATGAGTTGTTTGTTCCTTCCAGACACTGACACTGGTAATAGATACACATAGCTGCACTCTGGCACTCTATCCATTTATCACACTCACACAGGCACAAGGACGACGACTGCCGGCTGTTCGAGGTATGGAGCTGCTGCCGCTGCTGAACCTGCACTTGGCAGCCACAAACTGATCGAATTTAGATTGTGACCGAAGGAACCAAAGCACTAGCCATGCACTAGGACTTGGTTGAAGTGGAATCAGAAGGAGCAAAGAAAAAAAAAAGACAACGTTATAATGTCCACTCGCTCGTCGCCATGACCATCGCCGTGGTGGTGTGCACTGAGAGCCATGAGAGCGGGCGCGCACATCTGTATCTCAGCGAATTATCTACGCCCTGCACTCCTGCTGCACTCATAATTTATGGCTAGATTGTAAGCAAATGAGAGCGTGTTTGCTGCGACCGAGAGCACCCGGGCAGCAGGGTATGCAGGCAGGCAGGCAGCCCGGCGCAACCGAAAAAGCGCTTTTGGCTAATTATTATGGTAATGCAGGGTTATCCAGTCTTAATTACTCAACGTCCGCCCAGCTGAACATTGGCGAGCTTACTCTTGCCTCTGTGCCATTGCGCTCCCCATCATCCCCCCCCCCAGTTGGGAAGCAGTGGCTGGCTGGATGGCTGCTGTTGCCGCCTCTGCCGTCTTTGTCGTGGTCGCCGTTCGCGGTCAGACCTGTTGTTGGGCGGCAGAAGCGGCGACGCGACGGTGTTGTCCTTGGTCGTAGCCTTACTTACCGCGAACGCTTCCTGCGAATTGGCCCCAAGCGGAAATACTGATATTGTTTATGTTGTTCTTATTGTTTGTTGCTGTGTTGTTGTACCGGTGGTGGTTGTGGCGCGTTTATGGCATTTTTCAACCAACCGCACTCGCGATCAACTATGGAAAATTGTTTCTTATGACGCGCCAAAATCGATCCGAAAACTTTGATAAGCTCCATGCGAGGACTTATTGCGTATGCTGCCGCTGTTAGGTGTTCAAATGGGCAGAGGAAGAGGGCAGAAAGCGGCTGCGGCGCGGCGGAAGGCTATCCAACATGAAGTGGGCCGATTCTTCCGAAATAACATAAAAAATAATCGAATCCACTGATTGATGATGATGTGGTTGTTGAGTGCACAACATGTCGCATTTGCGTGCGAGCGCGTTTTCGGTGCGGTGTTCGCGATGTAATGGCGGCGATAATCCGCAGTGATAATTTCGCGAAACATGAAAATGGAGGAGGGTTGGATGACCCTCGGGTCTTTGACTCATTTGCAATCCGATTAGTGAGAAGATATGCGAACTTAACCGACGAATAAGGAGAGTTATTTGGGGGGACATCAGTTTTGGTACATCCTTCAAAAGACTCGTTCCACTTCTCCGTGGGGTTCAAGAAACTCTACTTGTGTAAATGAGAATAAGTGCTTTAATCGACTCACGTCGGTTTGAAACAATATTTTGAATGCGTGCCGGGCAACAATTTGCCACAAGTTCTTATTCATGTTCACTGCTAAGTCCTGGCGGTTGTGCTGTTGAGTTAGTTTAATAAACCGCTAGATCACTGACCGTCATTGTAGAGCGTAAAGAGTTGATCGAGAACCACGAAGATTTTGGACAAGAGTTAGTTTTACACTATCAATTACACGCTCAATGTCTCTGCGAGGGAAAAATGGGATATGCTTCTTCGGCTCGTGGTAGAGCTGCTACCGATGATCTATATGTCAGCGAAGGCACTCAAATGGATTGGCAGCAAACTCAGGGCAGTTGTTTTTTTGTTCTTGTTTTTTATTATTTTTTTGTTTCCATCACAGAGCATACAAAACACTATTGTCTAAGTGTAAACTCTCAGTATTGCTTTACACAACAGATTTTTGCTGCGCGACTAAGGATCATCTACCGATTTTGCATCTCATAGATAACATCAAATAAACAATATTAATTAAAAGAAGAGTGTACGGATATATTTTTTGAACTCCAATCGAGACAAGCTAAAATCAATTTCGTTGCAAAGTTCATTAAAAGTGTTTATACACCTTGTAATAGGTTCATTACATCCAAGTTGGTTCTATGCCTCTTAGTGCATATATATTCATGAGAATAAGTAAATCTGGTGAATTTACACGCCAATTAATGTCGCGGATGAACATGTCTGACGCTGCCGTACGCATGATATTTAAGGTTTGCAAGCCTATTGTTTTACATCTTCGAAGGAATATGAAGGGTATAGTAGCCTTAAGCATAACTCGTGACATTTTTTGTACTCTTTCGAATCTGAGTTCTTGTGTATCATATCCCTAACGATGAAAGAGTATTCTAAATACGGTCTGACTAACGAACAATAGATGTACTTAAGACTAGTTCTATCCCGAAAATCTTTACTATTTGTTTTCAGAAAAGCTAACATAGCGTTAGACTTCGCAATTGTATAATCATATTGTAGTAGAAAATTTAATTTAGTATCAGGAATTACACCCAGATCTTTAATCTCTTCTAGGCGATTAAGTTGTGATTCGCTATGCAGTAAAAATATAACGCTTTTGAATATTCTGCTCTAGTCCATTGTGCTTGCACCCACTAGTGCATGGATAATTAATGCAATGTGTTAAACAATTTATAGATAAATATAACTTAAAGTCGTCTGCCAATGTTGAAATCTTACAGTATTTGAAAATTTCATGAACATCGTTTATAAACAAAGGAAAGAGTAATGGTCCTACATGGCTACCCTGTGGAAAGCAGAATGTAACTTTTATAACTCGCCATCTAAAATAATCGATTTTTACCAATTGCTTCCTGTCTGTTAAGTATTTAAACCACCCTAACATTGACTAATGGAATCCCAAAGACTTTAGCTTGTTTAAAAGCAAAGTGTGATGTATGCACTTTATCGAAGGCTTTCGAGAAATCGGTGTAAAGTACATCAACTTGTAATGATTTTCTAAATTTTTTTATGTAATTTGAAAATAAAGATAAATTAGTTGTACATGACCTGCAGTGCATAAAGGTCGATTGTTTTGTTCTTTTTGGTTTAAACCGCTTTTATATTTAGGTAAGAAGAAAAATCCTTCTATTCAATTAAAAATTCACCCGTCTTTAGGAATTGATTGGAAGATCGAAAATCCAACTTTTCTTAAAATTCCAGCCGGAACCCCATCGGAGCCTGGACTATAATTTACTTTAAGATTTTTTAAGGCATTTATTACATCCTCAATTTTCCGCAATTTGCAATTCACCTATATCCAGAACCTCGGGTAGGTTAGAGTAATGGTTCGCCGTTGTCTGGATCGAAGAAAGGCTCAAAAAATTTGGCAAATAGGTCACAGGTTCCATCCAATTTTGCTGAAGTTACGTTACCAAATTCCATTACCTTGGGCAAACCCAAGGACTTTCTTTTTCAATTCACGTAATGATGCACCATTGCTCCTTACTGAAAATTTTACAGACAAGACGTATTGTTTGTATAAAAATCTGTTCAAGAACTCATATCACAAAAATCAGAATCACAAAAATCGTTCATGATTTAAACTCATTTTATTTGCAACATAGTTTGAATATGCTTGTTGCTGAATGTTCATAGTTGAATATTCTTGTTGATAGAAGGTTGGTTGTAATTTCTTTGCAACGAACACCGTCCAATCCGAATATTTGAAGAATAGTTGTACGGCGTAAGCCATTTTGGATAGCGCTTTTTGTCCAGCTTTATACTGCCCCCCATATTTCAAGTCAGAGACCTAGTGAAAAAGACAAAGCTTACGTCAGATCCTATTCCGAAATTAAGCCATAAAAACCCTTTTAATTTTAGGGCGTGTAGCGATTTAAAAGACATCCACATCGTTAATTTTGAAAAATGTGGATCTGGAGAATATTTCCGTGAGATAATTGTTCAGACTGTAAATAACACGAGACACTAAAAAATACGAAATACGCTTGGAAGAAAGATGCTAGGAGAAAATCCTTGACTTCAAAGTTAACCATTAATTGGCAAGAGCCAACATGGCTAATGAGGCTCCAGACTTTTAGTTATTTCAAATTGGTACAGTAGCCTTAAGCCTTAAGCTACAACAACCAAATATTGAGAACAAGGAGAATACATACACGTTATCTATAATAAATTCAAAAATGGACGAAACTTAACGATATGGGGGAACTTGTTGTTACCCTCACAGTGTATCATTTCCGGGTCGAGTGATTGAGTTGATATAAGAATAGTGAAGTTCATTATAGCATAAAGCATAAAGTTAGACACATTCAGATTGAATATAAGCCTTAGAAGTCTTCTCGACTAATCATAATGATCATTTGTCTTATTCGAGAAGTTTTTGCACATAAACTGCAATTTGGGAGACCTGCTGCAAGGATACAGTATCAAACCCAGTCCTTAGAGTAAAGTTATAGGAATGTTTGAAGTAGGAACTGTCCCAGAACTGTCACAGAGTCCATTCTGCTGTGACGGGGACATATTTTGGAGTTGTTACGTACGTACAACCTACACCGAAGGTCCGCGGATCGAATTGAAAATAATAAAACCACGCACAATTTAGGGGATTAATAGTGCATTTGAAAGCTCGGTGTTACATTCTAAGCATATACCTCGTTTGTAGGGCGTTTGATATATTCTTGAAAAATATGCCAGGGAAGGGACTGTGAGACCACTTTATCGACTCCCTGTTTGACTCTGCTGGAGAAACTGTTGATGATGGCTTCAACGTCTGCATTGACTTGCTTGCCCTACTTTAAGAAGTGCGAGCAATTTCTTCTGAAAGAATCTGCTCCAGAGAAGGTGATCCTACCCCATGCTTGATCATAATCTTGACTAGAGCTTGACAAATTTAATATCTCCTTAGTTAAGTCGCCCCCGGTGAAAGTTTTAGTAGACCTACTAAATTATTCTCTCCACTTGGGCTCCTCGTCAAATTAAAACTTTTCCACTATATCTCAGATAAAGTAAGCAACTCGAATTCTATCTGATCCACTCGACTTTTTTGATTGAGTATAATAGCCTTGATTATTAATTGTTTCCTAATCGCATCGATATTTCATCAGCACGAAGTTATCCGCTCCATCTCGGCGTGGAGCAGCTCATCCAGCGTCCAGCCAGCATACGGGCACATGTTGCTCTGCTGAGTTGATGCGTGCGTCGTTGTGTTTTCCTAAGGAAAACCAACAGAGCCCACCCCTTTCCACACCGCATCACTAATGATCGAGCAATCATTTACAAATATTATCATCAGCAGTTCCATTACCCGGAATCATGATCATCATCGTCATCATCGTCATCCGCGTGGACGCGTCTCGAAGTTAACTCATTTATATTCAATTCACATCCTGCATCTGAGGGTTTCCCTGAAAAAATAAATTCAAATTTCGACCTCCTCCCCTGCTGTGATAATACCCTAAATAAACAACAACAAAGGGCATGTTAGACCAAGTGCAGCTTGCTTAGGTGAGGTCGACCTGTAGCTGGACAGACCCGAACGAACGATTACCGATGTCCAACGATCAATGTCCCCGGAGGTAATGAGATCTTTCACGGAATTATTCTAATGGATTTTCGTATTTAATTAGGAGGATTTAGTGGTTTGGTTTGGATGAGATACCGCAACTGAGATATGACTAGAGGGCTTCGCTCTTCGGTACTGTGAACCGTTGTTGCTGACTGGTGAGTGAGATTTTTCCAGATAAACCAGACCTACTGATTGAGAAAGGTTCGAGGATCGATCTTAATTGGGTGCGCAATGGATTATTAATTTTTCATGCTAGCGCCGCTGTGAGCATTTACATAAATACATATTGTGTGTGTGTGGATTGAAATCTGGAAAGAGAGGACAATGATAAACAGAGTGTAGCACATCGAATGCGGGGGTTGACTTGGACTTGGAAATGGTGATTTATCTGTTTGCTAAACAGAGTGGTGTTAACGATCTTCCGGTGAAGTCGCTATCCGATGGAACTTTCACACAAAGCTTTGAACTCTAAATTCCCGTTAAAAAGTAGCTGTAAAAATCTTCCTCTGCGACTAGAATGACTATGAATGACTATGAAAAAAAAAGGTTTACGGGTGTTGTCTTGCATGTGGGAACTACGTTCGAATTCGAATGGCAGTCCGGAAGAGGGAGATCGACTGACTATTATGGTGCATTGATAGGTGTGAAGCTATACCGTGAACACATAGACCTTTGATAGGTCCTTTATGGTCGTCGAAAGCTACATTTTGAAAGTGTTTGGAGATTAATGTCGTTTTTTTTGTGTTCGTCCGAGCACACAAGAACCTGAACGCCCAGGTCGTGGAAGGAATAGTAAACAAAATCCAAGATATTGTGTTGAAAGACGGAGGGTCAAGGTTCGTGAGTTAGCTATCTCCTACCATCGGTGTTTCTTTGAGCTCCAGAGGCAAATGAGTTGTATCGTCATCATTTGCCTGTGCTGTTCTATAGACATTCGAGAGAAAAGTTCTGCCTTCAATCGAGTCGCGGACTCGATCTATCGGGGTACAAATCGGACATTTGTTGGGGGGAGTGGGACAAAAGATAAGACTTTTTACTAAAAGACTTTTACTTTTTCAATTAAAAAATGCATGTTTCAATTACAAGAGGAAAAAGATCAGACAAAAATGTTCAATACTTATCCAGGGACAATTTTGAAAAAAAAAAAAAATATACCCTGCTGTTACAACTTGCCCAGTGGGGGGTATGTTCAACCATATTAATAATAATAATATGGGTAGCGCTACTGCCAGGAGCAAGTTTCTCAGCAAACACTCGCGTTGTGCGTGCTACTGTTCTCTGTCGACTGGAAAGGACTTACAGTTTTATTTCGACTCAGTTATCCTCTTTGAGCAATGTCAGCATTGATTCGAAAGTGGTGGAGCAGTGAAAACTATTTTTAGCCGTACCGGCGGAGAATCGAACCCAGGCTGTGAGTTTCAGTTGCGCAGAGGTCGACGCATTTACCCACAACGTGCAACATACATTGAAACATAGGTCGGGGTAGATTGTAACAAGAACTTAAAAAGAAAAGTAGTCGAGTTCTTTTTTGATGATCATTCACATACAGTAGCCGCTCGATACAGTCAACTTATAAAAACGGGGCCTGTTTCTGTAACGCCATTGTTCACTGTAGCGACTGGAACAACTGGACTCTATGCTTTTACCGTAAAACTCATCAAAAATATAATGTAATTACAATTTGTCTTTGCCACTACTTAAAAACAAGAAAGTATTTATAAAAAACGAAACGGAAGAAAACTCAAAAATAATACATTCCATGGACTTAAGAATCAAAACTACAACAGGCTTAAGCTGTGCTAAAATTGTATGATAATATATAAATCAATAGGTATCGCCGTTTCTTACAACCTTTCAATGACCAAAACACATATTCCGCTTTATTGTTAGTTGACCACTTAAGTACTTTCTGGACAGCGTCTCTAGAAGGCACTGAACAAATGGTTTGATCTGCCTCCGGTTGTTGTTCTTCTTAGCCTTCGATTTTGTATTCTTCAATATCTGAAGAAACAATGATCTTCGTTCCAATTGTTTAAGTCGGCTGCCGTGTGTGCTTGTCGTATTATATGGTTCAGAAGGTTGGTAACTTTTTCCGTGGCCACTGTGCTTGCAATGGGTGTTAAATTGTTGCGAAGAATACTGATTGACTTCATCCTCAAAATCGTCTTTCCAGAATTTCGCAATGACTGAAACATCTAGCTTCTGGAGAAAGGTGTTGTCCAAAATTAATAAGGCCTTATCCGTTTTGGCAAAGGAAACGTTGTACTTCTGGAAAAAATTCAACATGGAACCACCCCTGAAAAATTGTTGAAGTCATCCAGGCCGATTTGGTTCCTGTAATGCACAGGCAAGAGCACATGTTTAAAGGAACAAGGTTTATTGTTTTTCATATGACACGTGATTTTACTTTATGGTGACCTGTGGCACTAGCACACGCTAAAAATGCTATCCTTTGTTGAGCAGTTTTTGCACTGGATGCTATCACTATCTATATGCCTTTTTCCAGAAGAAGCTTCCAATAGACAGATAGATGGATTAAGATTTATTTCGTTAATTAAAATTGTCATTGAATGACATTTATATATTTAGATCATTTATTTATACTTATTTATATTTATAATAATTCATTGAACAAATGTCTAATACAATGTTTTGCTAATTTCTAGAACGCTTCATTTATTTTTTTTATATTAAATTATATTGAATTTGGAAAGGCGATTGGTATCACATTAGCAATTGAGGAGATCAATAACGTCATACTCAGTTTTGAAATCACTTTCAAGATAATGTCTTCGAACTTCCCTTAGAATTGGAAGTGTGTTACATCTTCCCTTTCTGTGAGGTTACACAAGCTGCAGTAAATTGCCGAGTCATCACGGTGTGAGACGTAATAAAGCTTGACCAGCGGAAAATAGTGGAGAACGATATTGGTGAGCATGGATTTCAGCGGTAATTGAAATAAAATACGACTTGCAAGTACGGTGGTTGACAGAAGAAGCACGAAACGTTTATTCACATAATTGACATTCATTTGACGTGTTCGACGAGTGCACTTTGTGCAACAGAGAATGCCGTTGTGAATGCTTGTTGAAATGCCGTTGTAATGTGAATGCCGTTCTCTGATTGGTCATTTTGACTATGGTATGGTTATCAAACATTTTAAGGGACAAGAAAGATTTAAGCTCATATGCTCACACCGAGTTGAACCGTCTGTAGTTCTTTATGTATTCGGTCCGTTCATCGGTTTGGTACAAATGTAAATCGGTTTGACTGGGTTTAGGTGTAACCCGGGTTAAGTCGGTTTTCTAACCCGCCACTAGTATAGACGCATTGTGCCTGAAGAAAAGCCCAAATTTGGGCTTTCTTTCACCCATAACCTGTTTAGAACGTGTAGTTCGATGATGGCTAAGCCTTATGACGGCTGTAGCGTTGCAGGGTCAGTCTCACATTCAGCATTTTCAGTTGCTCGTAAATGTTTAAGTCTTCACTTCGATTTTAAATGTCAAACTCGGTATATGGTGTATAAATGAGAATTTGTGGGATCCATAGATGGCGCCAATCATTATGGCAACGAGGCTATTCGAAAGAAGTATTTCGTGGCATTTGCAAAAGCTGTCTTCGGTACATTTTTATACCTACACCTGTAAATCATTTATTTTTTTCACATAACAAAATTAATTTAAGTTATATTTAGCTTAATTGGAATCTACTTTTCGATTAGTGCAAACCGATAAGTCCATCTTGCCTGGTGAGTGAAACTTAAATCGCTAAGTTGAGTATCAGCAAACGGCCCTAAATAGTCAGATCCGGATCAATAAGTGAGATGCTTGATGCGAAACCTTAAAATAACACCGCCCATTTCGAAATGGAAACATCATCTCTCTAAGCTCAGGCGGCTAATGCTAACCGAAATAGTCAAGTTTGATTGAACTTTTACTGAAACCTCAATATAGGCCGTTCCTACCGAGTTTCAAGTGTTTTCGAATATCATTTGAAGTGGCCGGCAAAACAGCTATTTGACAGCAAATGAGAAGACCAGAGAAGAGAGAAAAATAAAAAGAGAGTTTCTCCGAAAGCGCGCAATTGTATGGCGAAATTTGATGCAACCCCGGGAACATAGCCTAACTGACTGTTGTTGAGGAACCCTAGGAGTTGATGATTTTGTTTGTTTGATTAATAAACAATTTAATCGCTTGTCGCTCAATCTTGTCGCTGGGCAACACCTTCACAAGCGTAGTAGATACATATGTATTTCAATCTTATTCAGTTACCAAACATCACCTTGACTCAGCACAGGCACACAAAAAAAAAAAAAAAACCGCGGTAAACATCACAGAAGCATCGCATCGCATGTGTGCGACGACGCGGACATTCACAGTTAAACAAATCACACAAAACACACACAATAACTCCTCAAAATAAATTCAATAAATTATATCACATGCGCAATTGCAAGAGTATCCATCCAGGCAGTATCTGCGAATCTGCGATGTGAAAAAGGAGAAAGAATTGAAATCCTCATCTACATACTCGGCTTTCTGTAGTTTGTACGCCCCGCAGCCGCAGCACTGAACGGAGACTGCTGCTCACTGCATCGCCTTCTCAGTCGACAGTCAGTACCAGAGAGAGAGAGAGATCCTCTTATCTATGCATTGATCTTTAATTAATGCTCGATAAATAATCGAACCGAATGGGTGGATGTCATTATTGGATTCCAACATAAAATCTAGACGAGCTGGAGCTTGTCGGCGCACACAGAGGCGTGGTGCGCGGGACCGGCTAAGCCGCCGCAGAGTGGATAGTACGCGCCATTCAGGTGTTAGCTTAAATGGCCTGATTGTCGCCTTGCCATGCCATACAATACAATAAAACCTTCTCATTTGAGCGTGCACACGCACGAGAGAACCCGGCCGGGCGGCTGCGACCAGAGAACGTGCAACAGCAAATGGAGAATAATGAGGCAAAGTTTATGGGAAGCAGGCAGCCATACTGCGGTAGTACTGCGGTAGGCTTGTACACCGATGCCGCCGTCGCTAGCCGCTACGCCCATGCGTGGCGGTGTAACTGGGTGGTCATTTGTGAGCCATATATTGGACAAGCACCACCATCATTTCAACATTCTACCGCTCCCCACGAATGATGGGGGATTTATTGAAAGAGGATGCAGTCGCGTCGATTTGAGTTTCCCTCAAATGTTCCGCTTGAAATTTATTCTTCCCTAATGAGTTAATTTGTTGTTTGACAGTCCGACATTGTTGACATTTACTCTTCTTCTTCGGCTCCCTTTGTTATGCTCCGTCATCTGGTGTCGCTCGGGTTAACGCTGAATTTTCATTTCACGGGTAATATGAATGCGCCATGGAACCTATTCGCTTGGGCGTGTGTTTGTGTGTGGAACATTTGCATGATAATTAGATGAAATTTGTTTGACAAAATTTCGTTTTAATTTCCTTGATTGTGTATTCTCGAATCGGAGCGTGGAAGCGCTGGACAAAATTATCAGCCAACCGATTGTTGTTGAAAGTGAGATCGAACATTTCACGCGCATCTTATTAATTGGTGACACTTGACAGCTGACAGCTGGGTTTGTTAGATTGAACCGGTTACGCCGATGTGCTGAAGATATGTTATGGCGATGGCGACATGAGATGTTTAAACAACGCTTGACCGGGGAATTCGTGTTTTCCTATGTTCGACTTGAGCTTGGGTGTTGGTTGTGATTTCTTTTGGACAAGCAAACAAAAAAGGTGGAAGATCTTCTCTTACGCCATTGGCAGAATTATGGATTATGTTAAAATCATCATTTTTTATGGACGAAGAAAGTGACACAGAACAAGAGAGACTGGGTTTTCAGATTTTCAAAATTCGTGTGTCAATATTTTACCGTGATTAGCTCCAAATCCTTTAGGGCAGGAATTAGAGAAGCTGCGAATATTCGGCTTACTGTTATAATACTATTCGGAATGCGGGAAACATTGCAATTCATATCAATTCGACCTAGGCGAACAATTTTCATATGAAACTCAATTTCTCTTGAACTTCTGTGTGCCAGAACTAAGCGGAGTAGTTTTCAGTAGCGACTCAAAACAGCTCCAAAACTGTGGTGTATATAAATGGTTTCATTATTTTCATTCATATTTCTCTTCTTTCGAAACGGATGAAGCATCATCAGTACTATTCTCGGAGCTTCTAAAATATTTTTTTTTTAGTGTTTGACCTAATCACAGAGGACTAGTTTTGAAATACGGGTCAAGAAGAATGGCAACCCGATATTTGTCATTCTCATGCAATTTAAACCGCGCTTCAAGTTCACTCTGCAGTGAAAACCTCATTCTCAATAAATTTGGTGTTGCCGTTGCTGTCTCTTCACAGAGAACATCAAATTTCTCACCTTGGAATATTGCTGAATCCCCTGCAGTAAATACCGAATCTTGTTATTTTTGTGATCTTGTTAATTTTGTACTAAATGGTGGGTGGTAGATCACGTTTTGACGATGGTATTACAGCTTTTCTTGTGGTGCACTGAAGTCTTAAAATGGCTCAGGAAATTTACCCCCAAAAAAATAACACCTCAAAAGGGAGGTTGAAATAATAAAAAAAAAAAAATTGTATCTCCATACATATGAACTACCAAAATTATTTAACTACAATGTGATTTCGTTTTTTGGACGGCATGGTCTTGGCACCCAGGGCAACGTTGTTGATCGCTCTCAACACGGCGGGATGCCAGCAACGATCCTTGGGCACTAACGAGGCACGCCAAAAGGCGCTGCAACAGAAAACAAAAGCAGCGCAAAAGGAGTACCGGAGGAGGAGAAGATAGTGTGGCGGGCAGCTGTAAACACGGAAGGCACTTTCTTCTACAAGTCGGTCCAACTGTTGGGGTACGCAGATGACATCGACATCGTCGATCAAAAAACGTTCCGTTGCACACCACCTTGGACAAAACATCACGATCGACAGCTGCAATTTCCAGGTAGTAAAGGAGTACCACGAGGTAGACAACTCGGGGTAAAGGCGAACTCCACAAACGACATCACAGTGGAGATCCGACATAGAATTGCCCTTGGTAACCGGTGCTACTTCGATTTGTCGAAAGAACTGGGCTCAAAACTCCTGACTCGAACTCTCAAAATCGTGCTCTACAAAACTCTAATTTTGCCAGTCCTCCTATAAGTCGATACTTGGATGCTAAGCAAAAATACAGAGCTGATTCTTAATACCTTCGAAGGAAAATTCTGCGTCGGATATATGGTCTCTGCGAGGAAGGTGAATGGAGGAGAAGACACAACAGCGAACTGTACCAGGATGTGGATATAGTGCGGAAAGCGTCGACTGCACTGGCTCGGGCACATCGAACGCATGGACACCAATGCTCCATCTAAGAGGGTCCTTCAATCCCAGCCTCTTGGTTACAGAAGCAGTGGAAGACCGGTTTTGTGATATAAGCCTCATGTAATCGCTAAGGTCCACTTGGCCTCGACGATTGGGAGCAGTGGACACATCAACGGTGGAAGGCAGGTCAGGCTCACAGACCTGAAAAGTTAGTTAGTACCTTTAAGGACGACACTGGAAGAAATGACTAGCCATGTAAGACTCACCCCGGACAAAAAAGGATCGACGATATGTCGATCTATTAAAACGGAGGAACTTCGTCGTCGATCAGCGGTCTAATCAGCGGTCTTATCTCGTGCAAAGCACGCACGAGAGATCCCCAGGCCACTCGATCCTCCGGCATGGGCTCTAACTCATCCGGAGTTGTGCCCAAGCGAGTTTTTGGACTTGGTCCAACCCAGTCGTTCTGACTCTGCCAACCGGTTGCCTTCTTGATGAAGTCGCATTCAATGCACACCTCGGAAGTCGTGATGATGGGGACATTAGTGGCACGTGACCAAACCATCGTTGCATAGCATTTTCCGTGAGAAAAAGTAGCTGCTCAACACTAATTTTTCTCGGATACTGACGTGTTTCTCACCCTATTGTTGCGGGAGACTCCCACTACAGAACGAAGAAATCTCATCACCCCAGCTTGAGTTCGCGATCTTATTCTTTCGATTATTACAGGATAGGAGGTTTAAAATGAGTAGTAATGATGGCCTTTGTTGAAGTGACAAATCCCATACTTTAGGCTATTCGTCGAGATCATTTTACTTGCTCCGTGCCTCCGAGTCATTGTGATCAGGAATACTCTCATTAAGATAGCTCTCTTGTATGATAGAAATAATTGACGCAGTCGTTAGAAGGAATCTATTGGACAAAACTTGAAGTTAGCCAAGAAGTTAGCCGTCCATCAGTTAGCTTCGGTCATCGGACTCAGTCTTCAGCATCGTCTACATGTTTGATCAAAATGGCGAAGACGAAGATCAGAAACTCCATCACAGCCCCAGCCAATCGAAGGAAAAAAAGGATTAATTCTTCCATGGCCTTCAGAACACACTTCTTAGACAAACCTTTGACTAATCCTTTCGGTTGATACGAGCAGCGCAATGACCGGCTAAAGCTCTAAGTAACAAGAGGTCGAAGTAATGAACTCTTGAGCATGACAATGTAGCACACACCTTACCCAATCCAAGTCATGGTGACTCGAGCTGGGTTAAGCTTATGTAAGTACACACATGCATCCAGGAAGAACGTAAAGCTTTGAAGACAGAGGAATTCCAACTCTTTCCGCCGGTCATATTTTATGGCAACGCACTGCCATCGATCAATCGTATCCATCGGTTCCGGACCAATGACCCCCACAGCTACAGTGGCAATTTGCATAAATATCTAACTATTCACTAGATCATCCCCAGACTCTCTTCCCCCGATGATCTCTCTCTGAGTCTCTCTCCTCCTCTCATTCCATCGCCAATCCATCGCCCCGTGTACACCAACTACGCATTCGGTACCGAAATACTCCGGCTAATCATAATCATTACGCTCACTTAAAACCATCCAGAGGCTAACAAACAAGCACTCGCATACACACGCCTTGGCATACTTGGCAACCAGGCATTCGGGTGAAAATTGACATTGACAAATGACTTCATAGTGCCACTTTATTCAGCCTAGCCCTGCCTAGCCTCGCCGGGTTGATCTTCATCAATAATTTTTGCTTGCATATACTTTCCAGCTAAATCTTGGGATTCCTTCAAGAGTTGTGCGCTGCTAAGTAGTGCTGCATACGCTTGTCGCACGGTGCAGCGGCAGCGGCAGAAGCAGCAGCAGCGAATTCCATCTCCATCACCGAATCGATCGATTTTCTTCTCTGCCACGTCACAAGACGAGAGACGAGAGCCCCAAAGTCACTTTGTTGCATCTCCTAAAAGCGAGAAACGATTATAATAATTTTCTACCCGATTGCAATAAATAAAAGTCCATCAAAGTGGTGGTGGTGCATCTGACAGCAGGGCAGCAGCACAAGGGCCTCTCGGTCAAGTAGCGATGATCATCACTCCAGGATACGAGTGAAGAGCGATTTGGTAAAAAGAACAAGTATTCAGAATTCTGAATTCTGAATTGTGAGGAACTCTGATCGCCGCCATGATCGTCATCGTCATCGTCATCTGCATAAAGGACTCTCTGGTGGACAGCACACAGGCGATCTGACGGATCGACATCATGGGGGCTACCAATAAATATCGATCAAAACGTCAACCTTTTATCTAGGCCCTCAATCGAAGGAGCGCGCAAAATCCGCCACCAATACCAACCATCTTCCTATTCTTCGACAGCATCAGCCGAGTCAGTGGCGCGGCAGCGGCAGCGGTTGGCTCCTGTCCATCGATCAGTTGAAAGTTGCGCGTGTGTGTTTGCGTGTCGCACACGTGTGTATGTACGCGCCGATGTGCTTTGTCGAGTTTTAGCATAATTTTTGCATAAATTTTGCCTTCACAGAGGAATTAACCCTGCGAGGAATTATTTGCTGCTGCCGTTCCGTGCCGTTGCTTCCCCGCCGCATATTGTTCTATCAGATACACACCCCCTTTTTATATCAAGATCATCGGCCTGGAAAGTCTCCCGCGTCTGACGAGCAATCTGACAATAACGACACGGCGCTGCCGCGGTAGCAGCGGTGGCGGTGAAGGCGACAGCGGCGGCGGTACATCCACCATTCAGTCGTCTCAATACACTCGGTATTGTGATATGATGAAGTTGAGGATGAGACGATGCAGGACGAGGAGGGCATGACGGCAGCTCGGTGATTATTATGCTCTGCCTCGATTCGAGAAGTCTGATGTCCTCTCACATGACAGATGCCCACCAATTCACCGGAAGGCATCATCTGGTCGGGTTTAATAAGAATTCCATTTGGGATGGTGTGCTCTCCGCAGTGCACGAATGACGATGACGACAAAGATTTTGCGATTGATTGGTGCTGGGGCTGGGTGCTGGTGGTGATCGATTCTCAGGTTGAAAGCCCTTCCCCCACACACACTCACAGCTGAGATGCGGATGGCAGATACTTTCGTATCGCACCAACTCGAGGCACTGCTTTATGATGGATAATTGAAGGTGCGGGTTGTCTGAAATTAATGTTATTAGGTATCTTTTAAAGATAACAGGCCTGGTGGTGTGCTGCGACTGGTAGTGATGGCTGGCTTGGTTGTCTCCCTTCAAACTCGAATTGGAAGCTTTCGGTGCCGCCGATGTGTAGTGCTTTATCATGCAAATAGATGGCAGCGGCGATGGATTGCTGCTGATGATACGAGAGCGTTTTTCGGGTCTTTGTCAAAATGGGTGGGGTCTTAGCCCGCGGGTGCTTTGATTGCGGAGGTAAGATTGCTGCAAATACAGTTAACACAAATAATTTGTCGTAATCAACGGTTCGTTGGCAAAGCTGAACTCTCGGGGGAAAATTGCATGATGCACGATGATGATGCTTCCGCGCCAAGGCAAAGTCGTAAAGCGATCGATAAACACTCTCGAGATGTGAATTCCAATTAGTAAAGCGTTGATATTCTCGGGCTACGATCCGCATCATGTTGCTGGAGCCTTTCAATATTCTTATAAATAATATGGTTCAGAAGGAACATAATTTGGGCAGGTATTTTTCGGGAAGGAGGACCCGGGCCCTCACAGCCAGTCTAGACGTAATGCCGGCATGAAAAGTATGAGTTACTTGGAACTGGATATATACTGAGTTGAATGGTTGCGATTTCTTGTTTTGAAAGAGGGTTAGGTACCATGACTGCCTAAGCGGGCCTAGGACAAATATTTTTAAAATCCCGGTGTTTGGAGGACATCATTTGGCTTAAAAAAGAGCCCATGAACTCAAACAAAAAAGCAGTTTTAAATTTAGAGGGTTGAATGGGAGTCAAAATAAGATTTCTTTCATTTTATGTTTTCTATTAGATTTGTATTGTCTCTGCTTTCTGGACAATTTCTTAAAACCTTGTAGGACGATCCGCGGCGGAGCTTACAAAGAGGACAAGTCCTCCAAAAAGTAGACGCTTGGTAACCCTTATTTAATAGCTTGAGCTTTCTGGGACTCAATTGCAGTATGACTGCAACACAAAGCAGATTGTAGCAGATTGTACAAAAGATTGTACATCATTGAGTTGCCCTGCTTTCAGATTGTAGATGAATGAGGCGCAACACTATTCGCCTCTGCTGATGATACTCTACCTTAAGTAATTCACAACAAAGGAGTTCTCCAGGCAACTCGATCCTCCGCCATCGACTCTTACTCATCAGGAGCTACGCCTAAGCGTAACGAGGCGAGTTTTTGGACTTGTTTTGTCCAGTGTCAAGCGGTCGCCTACCTGATTCACCGCCCGGCTCGGATGTCGTGATGAAGGGACATTCGTGCCACGTGACTAAACCACCCAAGCTTGATGCACACTTAGGTTTAGCTCGCGCAGCCATCTCTCGCATTACGCCAGCCTTTCCTCTTTCTCTCGTGTAGGAGACCTTAGCTTTGTTAGAGGCTCCAAGGAGGTGTAGATTTGAATTATGAAAGCAAACCCTGCCGTCAATTGAGCCCAAACACCCCGCGCAGGAATCGACCCAACTATCCGCCACACCATGGCCAACTAATATTTCCGTGACCACTATGCACTGAAAACTGACAGCAATTGTTGTTCATCACTGCAAAAGCAGCTGAAAATTACAATGTGAATCCCAAAACAACAAATATTTTGTAAAATCCTTCAA
The DNA here is from genome assembly GCA_905231855.2 of Eristalis tenax. NCBI lineage: Eukaryota > Metazoa > Arthropoda > Insecta > Diptera > Syrphidae > Eristalis > Eristalis tenax. The sequence goes on from HG993127.1 coordinate 1,936,288, forward strand.
TACCCATTCGAACAACCATCCAACCTTCAATTTAATTCCCTTCGTCTTCGCATCGCACTGGCTTGACCCACAAATTTAGCAACTCATTTCGCGTAGGTTTCGCCAGACCTATTCACCAGTGGTCACCTTGAACCCTCAAGTTCAGCCCACGTCACGCTCGTCCCACTCGGCGCACATCAGGGTGGCATCTCATCGAATCTCCAGAGCCAGTACCTTCGCTCACCACCAATGCCGGATAATCCTACAAATGGCTTCAATAAATTTACCCATTATTACTTGAAAATAAAGGGAAGCCCCCGACATGTTTCCCAAGCCTGGCAGCGTCGCGGTCGTCGTCGAATAAACCGCGTAGTGTAGCGAATCACGGCAAACGTGTCCACCCAAGCACTACGCGCTGAAACCCCAAACAAAGCGTCCTACTCCAGAAGCGCACAAGACCCCCCAAAAAAAAAAGTCATATAAATGATCGGAAATTATGTTATAAAAATTTGTATTGATCGCTTTAAACAACAATGGCGATCGGCCGGCCCACGGTCCGAATGGACGGACAGAAAAACGCTTCGTGTTGTCGTGTTGGAACCGCTCGACGCGCCGCCGGTGTCCCGGTACCAGCTGACGTGTGGGAAGGGGTGATCGCGGACAGTGTGCGTCTGCTTAAAATATGATCTTGTCCTATAAATTATGAGGGAGAGACCGTGGCCCTGCTGAGTTTTGCTTTTGGTTCTCTTTTATGGTATTTTTAACCTTTTTCCATTCCTGTTGTCCAGTTGGCTCAAAGGAGTTCCTCACTTGGAGACATACAAAAAGGCACATTCCTCGCCCCATGTAATGGCGGTTTTATCAAAACACTGTTCCTTCGATGTCGGTATGGGTGTAGGCCTCGTAGTCGTAGTCGTGTATGAAACAGAAGCTGCTGCCGCTTCCGAAGCACTATAAACATTTTATGTGGGGTTTCCTATCAGTCCGATATGGTTCGGCTTGTTGGAGGACCGTGCTTTTGTTATGGAAATCAGAAGTCTCGCCTTGCCAGTGCAGCCTCGCAGTTAAATAAGTAATAACGCACCGAAGCAGGAAATAGTCGACCAGACGAGAGGTTGGTTGTTTTTTTTTTTCCATTCTTTTTCATTGATTTTACGACGATCGAGTGCATTATGGCCGGTCCCCGGTTCGGTTGTCCGTCTAAAACAATAAATATTTTCGGAACCGCGATGGTCTTCTATCGCAGTTTTTGGCTACTAATCTGGAATTATATGCTGTTAACCTATAAATTGTAAGCCACAACACCAACTAGCTGAGATGGGTGGATGGGAGGGGCTATTGCTGGTGCTGATGTCGGTGCTGGCGAAGGCGAAGCGCGCGAGTATGCGTGCGCGTGAAATGGGCGTTAGTTTTAATGTGCTCGATTAATTGGTAAGCGTTTAACTTTGTGGTCTGCCTGCTCCGGCCATAAAATCTCGTAAGCTGGGAGCGGGGAACATGATATTCATTGATCGTGGAGTAGGGAATAAAAACGATGTCTCAGAAGCTGCAGAGATGGGCGGGGGATGGTCATTGATACCTTGGATGACTCACTTAACTGCCGCCTGACACTTTGTTTTCCCCTTTGTCTTCGAAGACATCATTTGGTAGCAGTCTGTATTATTTTTTCGGTGCACCCTGTTTCAGACGAAGGTAGGTGAGTCCTAAAAAAATAATCCTTTCCCACCGTGCATTGCCTTTGGGCATCTAATCGGGTGGTCCCACTCGAGCAATAAAGAAAAATGTCCTCCAACTTCTCCCTCGACGTCCTTACACGGGCATCACCAAAGTCAACAAGAACACTGATAGCCGATAGCACGACAAAATAATCCCTCAATTCCCGGGATTCCTAGACAGATGAGTCATCCCGATAGCGCAATCGTAACAAAGACAATTAAAACACACAAAAATGCAGCTCTTGAGGCGGAGAGAGAGAGAGAGAGAGAGAGAGAGAGCGGAGAAAAAACAACATTCCTCCAAATTTGTTTTCCCTTCCCGAGAACTCCGAGTCGAGAACTGGAGGACAACTCCTCGGAACGCACAGACACAGGAGGACAGGTAGATATGTCGCTCATTGATCGCCTCCATTAAAACGCACCCTCAAAATAAATGGAACGCAATGCCACAGCGATAGCGATCCATTTGTGTTTCTCTCCTTTCGGTATCATCTGGCATTGATATCGAAAAAAAAGAATTCAGTGACACCAGTGGTCCTCCGGGTTTTCGGCTGAGTGTGCATGTGTGTTATGAGGTCATAACTCTGGGCTTTATCAAGGGACGTCATGTGACACTCATTACCTGGGGCGCACTGGTAAGGCATCCTTTCTCGGCCGCCCTACGTACTAGGAAAAATCCCGATAAATTTTCATTTCTGTCATTCAAGAGAAATGGTGACGGTCGACGGAGACAAAGATACCAATCGCCAAATAGGCCGCCTGTGCCGGTCGGTCGATCGGTACAGGATGTGAGAGAATTGGGAGGAGACCTTTCCCGACAGGAACTGCACAAAAATCCGTAACCGAAAGTCACGTAGACAGATTAACCGACGTTTATGCGAAGTTATAGCTCGAAAATGACTCAACAGGGCAATAAATTGTGCTGTGTCCCGCCCGAGAGCGGAGAGAATCAAAGCAGAATGACAAACACCGTGATGGCGGTGGGCACGAAAAATGTCACACATCAACTTCCGGTTCGATTTGACAGTTTATTGCGTTCCTTGATGGCACACTGTCAAGACAAAGTGAGACAAATCCGCTCAGGAATCCCATCTCACTCAGTCGCTGCGCACAATAAACAAATTTGTCGAAAAGGCGCAAACAAATTGCGCGACCTCCACTTGCGGATTCGGTTGTCGTTGTCATCGTCATCGTCTCCCTTTTCGTCTTCGTTCGTTTTCGTCGTCATCGGATTTGTTGGGAAATCATGCTGAGGTGGTGGTGGCGGCACAAGCAGCGGTGGCAGAAACACAAATCCCTTTTGTTCCATGCGAATTCCTTCTCGAATGTCGTCCGCGGCCCATTAAATCGGCTGCATGAGTAAGCACTACATTGTGTAGTATGCCATTGGCGGTGGACAGAGAGGGATTCAGATCGGGAGCACGGTCGACTTGAGGGCTGCTGCTGTTGCCGGCAAAGGAGGTGAATTTGCATACCATGCGAACACTTTTTCGGATCTTTTGAGCCAAGGCTGGAAGGAATGTCAGCAATGTAGCAAGAAGAATTTAAATGAGACGTCCTGTTCGCTGGAAAGTGTGACCGAAAGCCTGAGAATTCCGAAAGGAAGCGAGAGTTGACTGGGCTGATGTTCTGGGATCATTCGCTGATGTTTTATATACATATGTATGTTTGCATCTAACATATGTGCTAGGAGTCGCGCTGAGTCTTAAATGATAGCAGTGTGCCTCCGTAGACTACGTCTATAGCGGTATTTCAGTATAGTAACGAGGCCGTGCAAGAAACTGAACTGTTGATTCCGAGACTCTCCTCGCGTAATGGAACATGTATAGATTTCAAATTCTTCATCTCACACTACTGAAGCTCGTCGAATGTTCGAGATAAGACAGTATATGTGCATCAATGCAGTCAATGCATCTGCAACATCTTTTTCTCCCTTTTTAGTCGTCGTTTCTAGTGTCGCAGTTAAAATAATTTAACTCCCGATACTAGAAAGTCTACTTTATCGATAGTTTAAAGGAAAACATCGGTAATATTAAACTACTAAACTATCGATGTTCATCCTAATTTTGGGTTGTTCCTATAAAAGTATTTGTATTTTTTCTTTACCGACGTGGTGTATTTTTGTTTCCCGAAAATAATATGGACGGCGCTACTGCTTGTAGTAGGGCAGGACCTAGATTTCTAGACACCACTCGTGTTGTGCGCGACCCTTTTTTTGACCAGTGGGACCTACAGTTTTATGCCGACTCCGAACGGGCAATTTGAGAAGCTTTTTCTAATCACTTACTACTCTTTGAGCATTCTTGGACACTCCAAGGATGTGAGGCCATGAACATGATTGTGCTTATACCGGGAATTGAACCTAGGCAACACAGGTAAACAAGTGAGTAGGGGTCAACACACAGTGGTTCAAAAGTCTGAACTAAATACTCAAAAGGAAATATGATAAATTTAAAATATGGAGTTGTTGCAATTATTTTTTTTTTGTAGGAATGTAACAATGCAAATGTTTACAATCCAGAATCTGAAGGTGAACAAACAACGGCCTCAAATAACGCCTCATCCGTTCTCAGCACACGCAATCGCTGACAAATCGACTGGACCACATGACACCGGTGCATTCCATCACGTCTAGCGCGGTAAGTCGAAGACACCTGTGGGAACCATTGCACGCCTCTACGATGCAAGATAGTATTTAAGGTAGTTTACGAATTTTTCTGTTTAAGTTTGATGGTGAAAGGGCTCTGCCCTACAGAGCTGGGAAATATCGGTAAATCGATTTTTTAGAGCATGGTATCAACTTTAGTAATGTTACAAAAGTTATAATTTCTTGGCTGATAATGTTTGGAAAAAATGCATCTGGAATTTATTTCTAGAAGATATTTAAGTCTTTCTCTCTAAAAAAATATTAAATGGATACATTGATATTAATTTTAGACACTAATTTTTATTTTTTATTTTAAAGATATTTTTGGCCGCAAGAGCCTTTAAGTGAAGCAGTACGTTGACCTAAGTTGCATAAAATGTCAATTCAATTGTAATTACAAAGTTGTGACGAACACTAGCTCTGCAAAATAGTTAATCTGTAACTTTTGCTCCCGTGGACGGATCTTAAATTTGAAACATAGTTTTTTGTAGAGTTGGGTCGTTCCGGACCTGTATAGTTCCTGAAACTATGTCCACTAAACATCTAAACATGTTCATTTCAACTAATTAGTTCCCAGTTCAAAATAAAATATGAACATATTCGGACATGGGTGGTCTAGTGATTTACATGGGCATCTCATGGTTGTAGCAGATACTTTACTGACAAGGATTGAATGTGGAACTGGAATTAACACGCCAATTGGAATGAACATGGGACATTTCGTATCTTTCATATCGTCCGGCGCCAACATTTAATGTAATATCTATCCACTGCTATTATTATTACTTATTATTATTCGATAAGGATAAGAAACACAGTGGATATGGACGACTTTTAGACTCAATATGATTAGTGAATGTGTGTAGAATAATAATCTATCCACTCTCTCCGCTATATACTTCCTCGGATACGTATCCGATCAACTAGTTCCGACCAACAAAAAAATAAAAAATATTTAGCGCAACTCTAGTCTTATAAAAATATTTTTGCGGTTCCAAAATTGTTGATGTAGATCAAACAGATTACTCATTAACAGGGAAAGCTTAGGTGAACAAGGAAATACAAATATCACATGTACTGTCTTTTTCACACCTTCTTTCACACCATATTTCTGTAACTTGACAGAACTAAGCAGTTTTAGCATCAGTTAGCTCCAATGCTTTATTAAGTGCTCCTGATGGTTCAAGGATTAGGAACTACTAGATCTTGTGGTAACACAACAACTTTTGGGGCTACCCTGAAGGTAGTCAGCCACTCCACCCTTATCTAACCATGTACTTTGTTTAAAATTTTATTAAGATTGGTCCACGTTTTCAAAGGTAGATATTTATTTCCGCGCGCCCATATAAAGCGAAACACTGTGCGAAGTACTAACCCACAACACCACGTCATGAAAATGATATGTAACCGTACCGAAATGTCACATCTTTAAAATCAGGATGCATTGCTTCCTCTAATGAGTGTGGAAGATATTCATTCTTCAGTATCTAAGCCAGTTTCCTTTAGCAATCTTAGGATGAGAGACGGTTCTAGGCACTTAATTTCTTCCTCCGATAATAGTTGCTTGCCATGTATGTTTGTCTTTTGTGGGCTAGTGCCTCAAAAGATCCCACTACGTGCTCTGGAATTTAGAGACCTTCTTCTGATACACCTAGTTTCCTTGAGCCCTGAGTCTTCGGTTCCCTGTTATTAATTCTGGCCATTTATTTGGCCATTTGATAGTTTCTGCCCGGTTCCTTCCTTCTAGTTCCCTGAATTTTTCTCTCAGGACATGGTCTCCTACCACGCTGAATGGGGCCTGTGAAGAGTTCCGTCGCCCTTTTTCCAACTAGAGATACGACCATTTCATTGCCTTCTATCCCCTCTGGTCAGGTAGCAGGCTGGGTTTTACTCTGTTTGCTCGCACTTGCTTCTGTAGGCATTTCCAGTAGTCGAGTGCCATGCTAGAATCTAGTTCCTGTCATGACTGATTTGATCGCATCTGTCCATGGCTTGAAATATGATGCGTGTTTGTTCATGGTTCGAAATACAGTGAAGCCCCGTTAATCCCGCCATCTCAGTAATCCGGACGGGCACTAATAACATCTCCAGTGCTTTTCCACAGCAACTGCATTCAGTTCAGTTAACAATTATATGTCAGGCATAACCAGGGTTGATGACGTATCATAGTCGACGTATTATACAAACTTTTTTAAGTGTACAAAAGTGTAAAAATATATGCACACTTTTATACGGAAAATGTATAAAAGCCCAAAAATTTGACATTGACGCAACCCAGGGCAGAACACATGCAAAAATAAATGTTACGTTCGTCTTGTAAATTCTGAAATATGTCTAGTCCGGACAGCCCCTTAATCTGGAAATGCGCTTGTTTCTAGGGGTCCGGATTAACGAAGCTGTCCTGTACCTACTTTGTACGGAGTCCAAATGCCCCTGTCCTCTCACATTGTACTCCACTGAGCGCACAAGAAGAACGGAGCTTTATGTTCGGATATCAATCAGTCTGACGTACCCTCTTAACAAACTTCAAGGTGGTGCATTCCAAGCCGAAATTACTTTTCGAACACCGTACTCTTTTAATTTAACACTCTCTTGTTTCTCAACTTTGTTCAAGCGTGGATCGATTCATATATTATAGACGCACACCCAATCACTAGGCAACCAATCCTCTCGTAATTCTGGGATCCGGTCAAGCAGGTAGAAATGCGAAAATGTCTGCTGCGCTACCGTTCCACCGCTACAGACCAACGTTTCCATTTGTCATCGATTGTGTTCTGGTTCTGAGATAAATGTGTGCCCCATATTCCGCGAGTTACTTATGAAGTAAGTCGCATAGCTGAAGTGCCATAGCTCTACCCCGAGTGAGTCATTCTCACTCCACCATCCAGACTCAACACGATCGAGCACGTCGCAGTAGAATCCGTGAAGCACACCTACCTGGCTTCAGAAAACCGAAATTCAATCCTTCTCATCATTTTGACACCTTATCTATCCGATTTCATCGTTTTGACATATGATTCCGATTTATCCTCTCAATCTAATTGGTTTCATCTTGATCCTCTCCAGCTCGCATACCACAACTGCCACTTGACTCCCACAGCTGCAGTCGATCATCGAGAAAGAGACAGATCCATTCTTCGATCGCATCCCAAAAACATCCCTCGGATATTTGTCAAAATTAACATAACAAAGCTCAGAGTCGACTCGCCACCGCCTCCGCCGTCCCGAAAGTGGATTCGGACAAAACTCAAGTGTCATTTCCATCTCTCCGACACACGCACCCAGCAAACTCAGAAATTGACTCGACAAACACTCGCGTCCAACACATGGGGACTGGGGAGTATTCCCAAATCGCACCGCAAGTGAATTTATCAAGCATTCAAGCCAACCAGCGACCGAAAGGACACAACAATGCAATGTCAAAGAATGACCAAAACAACTGTCAAAAAATCCCATTCGAAACAGAATGCAGATCATTAGTCAGAGAGGACGACTACGGGAGGAATGAAGAGGAGAAAACTGAAAAAAAAAAAAACGGTCCCCAGCACGGATTCCGAGTAGTTCGTCGTCGGGGATGTGTCGGTATGGCTGATTATGGCATGGTGGCATTATTAGTGAGGTACGTGCCCGGTTTTGTGTTGCGCAGGATCAACTTTTCGGATGCGGTTATCTAAATCAATCTTAAGGGACCAGCCAACCGACTGTGGCCGAAAACAAGCCACACCACACACAAATGGATTTTCGGATTCATTCGGGATGGGGAAGGAATAACGTGAGCAGTCATGAATTCCATCGATTTGTAACTTTTTGTTGCATCAACAGGGACTCGGCTGGCTGGAGTTGGGCCAGCGGACAGCAGCGGCAACGGCAACGGCAACGGCAGTACACACAGCGGCAAAAGTGCAAGAGAACGCATTGGTGGGAAAGTTGTGTGGCAGGAACACGGAGCATGAAGACCGAAGCGACGAGGCGATGGCACTCACTTATGTCACTCTTCGCAAAGAGCAGGCTTCAAGGAAGACTTAACTGCGAGCAAAGCAATTGGTGATGGAGAGAGTACCTGCTTCTGCTGGTCGAGAGCATGTAGCTGCCACAAAAGCCTTTTGGGGGGATTATACTTTTTGACAACTGAGTTAATCACTCGGAGGTTTTTTGGAGATTGAATGCGAAGGCGAAGGCGAAGGCGACGCATGGTGAGACCTTTGAAATATCAACGAGCGCGGTTAATTGAAATAATTTTTCATTAACGCTGTTCTCGTTTTCATGCCCCAAGTCCTGTGGTTGCTCTTGTTGGGGTTCGTTGGGGTTCGTTTCGGTACGGCTCATTAGTGTGTCAAAAGAGGAGAGGAGAACTGTGGAACAAGAAGAAGACGAAGCGGAAGATTCATTTGACGAAAAGTGGCTCAAAGCGGTTACGTAACAAGCGTGGAATATGCCCTGCGTTGGGGGTCAAAAGGCGGAGAGTTTTTTTTGAAAAAAAAAAAACGGTAAAAATTTGGCGAGCGAATTCATGGATCACGATCAGCGCGGAAATGGGATAGGTGTGTTGACTTGGAACTGATGGGAAACTGCCATTTTTGGCGCAGTGCTGTTTTAGTTTTGAAGTCTGATATAGAGACCAGGCATTTATATCACCTAAACTCTTGTGTGTGTTCAGGTGCAGTCAAGAGCCGCAGCTCTGATAAGTTCATAAATAAAAAAACAAAACCGTTAAATTTTGGAAAAAGACAAAACTTCTGGCCGGTTGATTTTCTTCAGCCGATTTCGATCAAATTGGCGAGATAGATAGATTTTTTTCTTGGTTCATGAAGTTTGACTTCAATTCACACAAAAAAGTTGGGATTTCCAAGAACTTTTTCTTGTGAATCGTCTGATATGCCTCCACATAGTGTGTTGTTGTCACTCCAGGCCAATCGAAATAAAAACGTATTTGCCTTGCGTTTTGCTGCAGCACACACTGATTCTACTTCAACGTGTATGCACGCAGTCAACAAATTGTATAATCAGTAGGGAAGTGAATGATTGGGATGGGCATTAGTTGCAAAAGAAAATTCGAACTCATCTCTGAGTTCTGGTTCGAGCACTTTTACTTGTACATGCCTGACGTATCAAATGTACATGTGTTTACAGTTTCCTGTTCGCTTGGCGTTCGCAATAACAATTAATAAGTGGCAAGGACACTTCCTAGAGGTAACTGGACTGAACTTGCTTCTCACACGTTCAATTGTACGTTTCAATGTCGAGAGCCAAGGATCCAGGGCAATTATATATATTGTCGCTGATAATGTTCCAGAAACAAGAAATGTGGTAATCATCCACGTTTAATAATAAAAAAAATATTAGAAAGGTTACTTTTCTTGGCGTTTTACTATTTGAAACACATTTTCCCCGGATATTATGAAAACCATATTTTCAATACAATATAGGTTGAAGAAATAAACCTGGTCAAAGTCGGGTACAAACATCTAGTTAATTATAAAATTAAATTGTAAATAATTACAAGATCATATCTTGATGAAGTATAATATGCATATCCTGTATTAATCCTGTTTTTTTCTTTTTTAATTCCGACGAATGACAAACAGTTCCGAATTTATCCTGAATTTCAGTGAATATAGGAACATGACACAGGATCATGTTGTTGATGCTTAAACTGAAGAGGATTCGGAAGAAGAGGAAGGACAATTCCCCTAAAACGGACACTCTCTTAAGCGGACTAGAAATGTCGGTCCCACAGGTGTCCCGGATACTGGATCACGCCAAGAGTTACGGGGTCCAACAAAGTAGCATGCTGATTTAATGTCTCAGGCCCATGAAGGGTCTGAGCCTGAGAGTATGAGGGCCTTTCATCGCTGGTCCTGACTGCTTACAATCACCAAAAAACCAAGAAGTTGCTGGTCATCAGACTTGTGTTTGGTTAGTTTATCGATTTTCCAATGTCATATATATTCGAACGGCGATTGAAGAACAGGCGCTACGAACTGGTTTCAAGGTTCATAAGGGCAACACGAAATACATATGTGCTGTCGACCAAAAAAACGTTCCATCGCGCACCACCTTGGACAAAACATTACGATGAAAGATGTACTTTTGAGGTAGTGCAGGAATTTGTCTACCTCTGGGCAAACGTGAACTCCACGAATAACATCTTAGTGGAGATCCGACGAAGAGTCGCCCTTGGCAACCGATGCTCTTTCGGTTTATCAAAACTCCTGACTCGAACCGAAGGACTCATGCTCTACAAAACTCTTATTTTGCCGAAAGCTATATGGAGCCGAAAGCTGGACGCTTAGCAAATCTGCAGAGCTGACTCTTGAACAAAATCTCTACGTCGGATATATGGCCTAGACCGCGAACTCTTCGAGCTGTGCTAGGATGTGAATGTAGCTTGGATGGCTAAACTCCGTCCACTGGCTCGGCCACATAGAGCGAATGTACATCAACGCTCTAGTTAAGAGGATTTTCGAATCCGAGCCTCCTGGTCCGGAAGACCGAATCTCCAGTATAAAGTAATCTCGGATGCAAGACAGCTTGGTCTTGATGACTGGAAGCAGTGTGCACAGGACCGTCAGCGATGGAAAGCAGCAATTGCTCAGGATCGAGTCCTGAAGGCCCTGTCGCCGGCCTGAGAAGTACGTAACTAAGTAAATTATCGCTCCTAAATGCTGCTCTGCTCACGAAGCTGGTTTATTGACTAGCTTCGATGGTACACTGAATGATGAAAATATCTGTGTTCTTTCATGTCATTGTATTTTAATTGGAAGGCAAACCTTCCTGAGTAGGTCCAGGTCCACCCCAGACTGTGGCCTGTGTCACACAAAGGATAAGCTTCCCTGATGGCTGGGATTTCGGTTGGAAATCGCCGCCATTATCTAAGCCCGTAGAGGTTGCGGATTTATTCAGGTTTGCTGAGGCTCTGATTCTGGTGCGTCTGACCTGCAGCGACTCCATAGTTAATCTTCGTGTTGTTGTGTGTGAAGATGATGATGTCCATGACAATGCTCAAGTCTCCACTTTCCCACTTTGGTGTTGTTGGGAAGAATGTGTCTAATCACTTTTGGTACGTTGATTTGGTCTCTTGGAATTCGTGTGATTTATTTCTCCATCAAACCACACACACCTTGACTATACGGTCCTGCGTTCCATAACGCATTCTCTTTACGTCTTATTGCACTATGCACTGTAATTTCGTTGACATCCAGATGAACAGATGAAAGGCAGACAACCGGCGTATTTGAATGTGTCGACCATAATGCGCCTGAGGGACCTAGTCTAAGGTACATTCCTTGAACCTTACTTGGTTTCGATTTGCTGTGATGTTCAAGTTATTGATTTTTGGTAGAATATGTCTATTGTATTGAATTGAAGAACTCGGAGTGTGCTATGAATTGCGCTAGCACTGCGATCGTAATGAGCTAATGTCCCCTCCTCTTTTCGTCTAGGATTTAAGTGCTGTCTTCAACTTCTCGGAAGTGTTTCCCTGTTACGAATGTTTTGTGTTTGAATTGGACAAGGGCAGTCGATTAGTGTGTGTTCCATAGACTTTTTCCCCTGTCCACAGCGCCTAAGATTGCTTTACTGATAAGGCATATGAAGGTGGTAATCACATGTTCTCATGCTGTTAGAACTCCACATAGCTCATTGGCGCTCAGTTGGGGTCGTATTTGTGTTCCATGAACGTCCTTCAGTGTTGAGCTGTTCGAAAATTGTTTCATTTGTTTAACGATTAACTTGTGTTGGTTAGGATGTGTATCAGTGGTTTTGAATCCAGGGACAGAGCCACAATGGAGGGTGTCTGAGCCTTGGAACATGCCTTGGCTTGGATGTCGGGGTTTTAATTCCCTCCATAGTCTTCTTGTCCAACCAATCAGCTTTACTTGCTCATGTTTGCCAAGATTTTTTTAATGATTTCTTTGATCACGATCAGGAATTTACCTCTCACTACGACCACTACTCCATGCGCTACCAATTTTCTTTGTCAACGACGTAAAGACCGAGTAAAAACTGAGCACCGTCGCTTACGAAAAGTTGTCTGAAAATTGGTCGACCAAAACCTGATGTTAAGGCGTCCAATCGACACCTCTAAGTCTTGAGCAAGCTGAATTTTATAACTTGCTCACATTCTTTGGGTGGTCTCCGGGTGAACCTTGGTGTCTTGGTTCGATTCCCAGAACGACAAAACAGTTTTCATACCTCTTTTGAGTCACTGAAATCGACAATTTTGGAACATCCTCAACGCTTCGCGGGTATTCCTCCTCTGTCATATTTGGTTGTGTCGAATTTTCCAAGTATCGTCGCTTGGTACTACGCCTAGAGTTGAGGATATTTTGCTTGTCCAGCTGTCTATCGTTCATTAACTCGTCGATTGCGGAAAACCCCCCGAAATTGACATAAATCAGTTTTCACATAACCTTCGTTCAATCCCATCCAGGCCAACTTCAGGCTTCTGAAATCGAAGTCAATCAAGGCTTTCCACCTCTCACCAGACACCACCCATCGCGACGACAACGCAAACACCTACCGGGGACCAGTTCCAAAAAGCCCGCCATGCATTTCACTGCCCGCCAAAGGTGTTTCGAAATATGCAAACAATTTGCAATGCAGCCGAGTCCATACCAGTCCGGCGAACACACGTCTCCGAGGGGCTCTTCACAATGAGCCACAACTCGGGCAGAGATGACCAAAGACAGACAGCGCTGCAGAGCAATTGCTTAGCATGTACTGCTTATGACAAGTGTGGCCGCGCAGAGACAAGCACACAATCGAATAAGTTCGGAATTTATTCCGCTGCTTGAGTTGGTGTGTCGCGTCGACTGGAATGAGTTCCCCCCTCGCAGCGACGAATCAGGCCAAGTATGGAGCATTGCAGGCGAGTTTTCTTGTCGCCAGAACATGTGCACGGGCATGGGCAGCACACAGAGCTTTTCCAGATCAAGATGATCTATGAATGCCGACGGAATGTTAATGCCGCAGCGGAGTGCTCTTCAGATGGCAGCGGCCGGCGTCTGCTTTTGGAAGTTTCTGTCCGGACGGCTAATTCACGACGAAAAATTATCACTTGTGGGGACTGAACATGATTTAGCTGCGGGTGGTCCAGCCGCGTTCGGGTAAGTCTCGCTTGGAATTCCTGAAATTCTCGCTCTCGTACAACAGGTGACCGCCGAGGCCCGAACAAGAAGGAGTGTCACCTCCCAAATGGCAGATGGCAGATGGCATCCCCCTTATCGAAGGCCATCGACTCAGCTCCCGGCTGGTACGAAGAATCTCATTATCATTAAATCTCGCAACACACGGCATCAATGCGATCCAATCGATGTGCGACAAGACTTCCCAGCATACTGGGACAACATAGATACATGATCTACGAATCGATCTGTGTGAAGAGGTCTCGCCAGCAACGACTCACTACCGCCACCACGCGCAGGCGCAAAGAGGCAGATCGCATCCAGCAGGATCTTCCGGTGCTCCCGCTGCCAAGTGCAAGTACGACACCTTTAATTATTCCAATCGATTTGAATGTCCCTCGACCAAAGGCGTAAGTATCTCTGGCTGGCATCTCGCCGGGCATAGATGGAGACCTCTGCTTCGCGCTTAGAGCACCGCATTCATGCCGTTGTTGCGTCGCGTTGCGGTCGTAGGCAGCGCACAGATTCCCCCTAGACACAAAAGCTGGCTGCGCGAGGACGAAGCAGAATGAGAAGAAGGAAATGATCGAAGATTATACTCAAATAGATTACAGAAATTTACCGAATGCTCCAATCCGCTAAATGATTACCTCCGCCACGGCAGCCACATAGCAGCAGCAACAGTTCCAACACCGGCACCAGCATCAGCAACCGCCGCGAGAAGGGTCGACTCCACCGATGGCCGGGCTCGGGAGGATGGTCCAACAGGCCATTTAAAGGCCGGATAGGTCTCGCTCCTTTCGCACTGTCGGCCGTACTCTCGCCAGCCGCACCGGGACAAGTCAATTTAATTAATTAATTAGGAATAATTAGTAAGTGGCGTTTGGTAAATGCGAAGGAACTGCAGGACATTTATTTCCACCAATTGAATTACCTTTACCCATTTGGCCACTGATACAAGCGAATTCTTGCCGCAGTCGCTGTGTGCTGTGTGCTGTGTGCTGTGTTGTATGCCATGCAATTTAGCGCATTATTCACTCCCTGGCTTGGTTTGGGAACGGTGGAAGAGGAGGTGGAGTCCGCGACGGCGACTGCGCACGGTAAGCGTGATTGCATTGTTGGGATCGTCAGTGGGAACATGTCCTAATGAATATGAGGTGATCTTGAAAGTTTCCATTAATTGTGACACCGCGCGGGGGGTGTGCGATGTAGGCGTTGTCGGTCGCTTTCATTCGCCAGCTGGACTTGGCTTGACCGAATGTTTCATATGCTAATGAACCTGGCGGGCGTTGTTGGTTTGATTGAGAAGCATCGACGTCGGAACGGCTTACAATTCTCTGTGCGTGAGACGAACAGCTACCATGTTCGGTATCATAACCCGTCGGAGAATTGTTCGCAATTTCATGCGAACCGCCTGCAAATCACACTTGAAATTCGCTACGCCCCCTGTGCTTTGGCTTCGCGAACATTTATGAATTCTGTCATAATCCCTCATCGGCGTGGCAAATGAAGCCATCAAGTGCACCGTAACCCGGCGTCAGGTACACCGGCAAACACCTAATGACCGGCTCGGGTGTAACAGCTCCGCCATGGCAAGCAGCCTGCCAAACACCGCCAAAATTACCATCAACAAGTGTTAGCCGTACAAATCTGCCAACACGCTTTACGGCTAATTGTGGCAGAGACCCATGTTTACTCAGCGTCGCGTCTGTGTGAAGTGTTTGTTCCTCTTTTTCTGCTGTTCACCATCCACACTCGCATACTGTGTCACCAGTGGCAGCGTGGTCCAGCCTCCAACCGTTGCCGCCACCAAGCCAAGGCTTGGAATTTGTCCATTTTCAAGCAGCATGGGTTTTATTGATTTTCACTGAAGCCAAGTGGTTGGTCCCGCCATCGCCACCGTCACCGCCGCCAATCGTTGGCACCGAGAGCACCATAAGCGTTTTATTATTTAATAAGCAACGAGACACTTGTCAAATCAGTCCATGCGCATGGACCGAACGAATGTGTATATTTATGCTCGAGCCCTGGTTGAGTCGACTTGCACGACTTGTCGGCCGCTTATCGGTGGCCGTCCCCTGGGACATCGTAATAAAAGTCGCGTTTGACTGATTTGAAAGTGATTTGACATAAATTACATCGGAATGCCGAATCGATTTGGTAGGGGGCTTGAGGATTTCCCAAGAATCTCGGTGAACGGTGCTGTTTGTCGTTTTTGGGGGTCACTTGTGGAGTCAATGGTGGTGTGCGTATGTTGAACGGGGGCGGAGGAGGGGCGGAAAGTGAAACCGATACTTATGCGCTGCTCGCTGTCGGTACATCACTGTTCAACACCTTTTCGTGGAATTACGAAACCGAACTCTAGTCCGAGATGGTGTCTGCCTGATGTGGACACTATGCGACGGACGGAGCAGGGTCAGTCGAGGGGAAAGTGTATAACTCGTACCTACCATGTCTGGGAAGGGTACACTCCATACACACCACACACACCCCTGGGAAGGATGAACAGAGGCAACGAGTTAGAAAAAGGGACGACACGGCAGGCATATCAGCTTACAGAAGCTGAGCCCAGCCAGCTACCACCACCAACACCAGCACCACCGGACAGGCGGATGGATACTCTCTCTTGTTCAAGTGGCAAGAACATCAAAATAAGGACACCGTGGGGGGGGGGGGGAGCGCTTCCACTGCAGCATGGTGTCCAGTGATTTCTTCTAGGATGCAATTGCGATGCCTGGCTTGAGCTGCATATCCTGCAATCCTGCGCTAGAACTGAGGTCCCTTTGAAATGTGATCTGCTGTATCCTGAGAGGTTGTATCGCGTGAAAAACTCAAATCAACCATTCAGTGTCAGTGGCTCCTATTGTGTCCTTTCGAACTCTATTTCCCTAACTCCTCGGATACCCGTGGCAAGAAATGCACGAAAAATGAATGTTCCTGCCGAAGAACTGGTCAGTGGTGCGGTGTGGATTGTTTCGTTTTTTGCTCCTCTCAAAATTGACGTGACATGCCTTGTATTCTGCTTGTTCCTTCGGCCTCCTTGCTTCGGTCTGATGGTATCCCCCCGTGCATTGGATTCCCATTGTGCACACAACACACAGTCTTCTTCTTCTTCTTCTTCTCGTTGTTGTTCGAAGGGGCTTTTGGGTTTGTTTACCGAACTCTGGGATCCGGTGTAAACCGGTCTCTCGAAATGAAAACGAGAGGATTGCTGTGCTTGCCTAGTGTTTGAGTTTGGGTGTGTATATCCGAAAGGGGATTTCTGCCACCATATTTCGCAACACATAGCGTTTAATAATTCTTTTCTCTTTTTTCCAGTTTGTGTCGTGGTCAGGACAGTGATGCTGTGTCGGAGGTGGAGTTCGAGTAGGAGAGCTGGATTCGGATTTTTGTGGTGTGGAATGTGTGGTGCAACGTTGTTGTCTCATTATGAATGGATGAATGGTGTTCTTATGAAAAATGATGGTTCAACGCCTTTCTGGCAATCGGGGGGAAATAATGTTGCTCGGGGCGGGGTGGAGGCTGATTTTAGACTTATGTTCGAATATCTTAAATTTTAGCTGTGATCTGTCCTTGAGGATGTTTCATATTGTTGCGTTTGCGTCCTCTTGCGACAGCATGGTGAGAATGGGGGGCGTTCCTGAGAGTTTTAGTGGTGTGTCCAATGGCATGGGCCTGAGTTAGTTAGGTTCTTCATTTCAATAATTTGTTGTTGACCAAAACCAGACCTATGCAGCAAATGTTCGTAGGTAGTGGCGGCTATCGAGGCATCAGTCGTGGCGCACTTGACCTCAATTTTGATGTCACTCAACTGGGACTTCAGCTAAGAGCCGTAAACTTTAATGAAGAGAAGGAAGTCCATCCGTCACTTGAACGGCTGAGGGAAAGTGGGCACATAATTAGGGTGTCCCAAGAGGGTATCCCACCACCAAGAGGTCAACAATCTCATCAATTTGGAAAGTTTCTCCAATTAAACTCCTAACGAGTTGCATGCCGGCCGCGTTGAGAAAGCCCTCTTCCGCAACTCACGCAATCCGCAACCAAGATGACCTTTCCATGACGCTGTCGAGGACTTTCAAGTAATTGTCATCTTTCGATTGCGATCAACCGAGTTACAATAAAATTTGTTTAAATCACTTCAAATTCAGTACCGGCGGCATTGCATTGCTTGCCCTCCTGCAGTCACCTTCAGGCCGTCTCCTCTGCAGTGCGAAGCCAAAGCCAAAGCCATCTTAATTGATCATTTAAACGAAGTGCAATTAATTTCCCTCCGAAGACACCAAATCAGATTCAGTCTTCCAAATTGCGCGCATTAACTTTTGAGTGCCGACTCCTAATCGATCAGAATCACGACACGACGACTGAACATGAGGAGAGAAGGCGCTTTCTCGTCGTTTTCTCGCTCTCTCCCTCTTTCACTGCTGTCTCCTTCCCTCTTTCTCTGCTTCTGCGTTTGTCGATATTCTCATTTTTCTTCGGTGCTTTCCTGGAGTGCGAGTGATTTCGGTTGCGGAGGCTTGCATGCACTTTCTGTTCGATGGAGCACCAGCCAGACAACTGGTGGACCATATCCGCCTATCCGTGCACCGTGAGTCGCATTTGCATCTTTTCTCTTCTCTCTCTCGCTCTCCCTGTCTCTGGCTCTCCGAGTGCGCCGCTCTCTTTCGTTCTGGCCAGCAGAGGTAAGGAGCGACCGCGGGGAGCAGCTACTCCGTTGCCGCGCTGCGTCCTTGCAATGGCTAAAGTTTAATTACCAATTCGAAAAAATGTCAGATTTGTATCGAATCACCATGAGGTGGTTTCAGTCGAGATCTGCGAACACTGAGAGCTCCAACTGGAGGGCGATCGGCGGGACGGTGGGTTGGTAATGTCACGACATTATACCCATCGAGTACGATTCGGGATCGCGGAATTGGGCGACGACGGAGGGGCTGGTAAAATTCACTCTAACGATGCTAAGGAGACTGTTGGTGGTGCTGCCGCTGCCGTTGCGCCGTTTGCAGTGACTTTGAGGTGACTGCGTCCCTGCACTGGCCTCTCTGCAAATGAGCGGCAATAACATCGGTGACGCTGTTCGTTGTTGTAGATCGGCAATCAATGATGGTCGTCGCATTGACACAGGCGCGCACTGCGCCAGAGACCTGCACAACACATATATGTACCTACTTTGTAATTACAAATTGATTTCAGTGTCGAACATGGAACTGTCAAATTAGATGAATGTCTAGCTTGATTTGCAAATGACTTAATTGATGTGGATGGCTGGAAAAGCGAGCGAGTCGTTGCGATCTATCGGGTGACATTTGATGGAAGGGGACAGGGCCTTGCAGATGAAGATAGTGCAGTTGATCGCAGCGTTGGATTATAAGATATGGGGACGCATAGCTTTTCCGGGTGGCATAATCCTTCTGATGGTGATGTGCTCAGCAGTGTCAAATGCGGTAGCTGGTGGGATAAGAATGTGGTGTGAGTGAGTGAGCTTCGTGATGGCCTCACCAAAGCAAACTGGTCACCGTGCACATTCAAGTTAACGGTCAAGAGAAAGATCAGTGTCAGTCGATTGATCCTGTGGACTCAATTATAGTCTCTGCTAAAGATTCTCACGGGAGCACTGGATGGGGCTTAATGAGGGATAGGTAGATCAGTATCGACGTCAAAATCAATGGGAAATGGGGAATGATTTATTGCGTGCACAAGACCTGACTACCGTCAACTTACCGACCCACTTGGTTCGAATCTCAGCAGACAGTCAATTGTGGTGGCAGAAATTCGTAGGTTAGGTTAGGTTGTGGTGACTGCTGCGTGAAAAGGTAGCAGCCACACATAGGGCAGAATAGGCCCAATGTGCTACCATGCGGACCTGTGTCTACCTATTCCGCAAACCAATAAGTGCTTTTAATAAAGCGAAAGAGATGGCTGACACTAATGCTGCCCAGTTTAGCCAGATTTCCGAAGTAGTAGGGCTCCAGATGTTTGAATCTGTGGGAAGAGAGAGCACTGCAGCTACACAGCAGGTGTTCAATGGTTTCTTCCTCACCCTCGTCCCTGCCACTTCGACAGAAGTCATTGTGAGGAAGGCCTAGTCTAGTGTCGTGGATGGATGCCACAATGCCCTGTTATGACGCCAATGAGGGTTCTAAGATTCAGCCTACTTAGACTAATCAGTTTGAGTGATCGCTTAGGGTCGATCGTAGGCCAGAGTTGTTGGACGATGGGTCTCCACCCGTTGGAGGGTGGGTCTCCACTCGGAAGGAGTAGTTCGTCCGCTATGCAATTCTCTGAAGTGTCAGTGTCCCGGCACCCACATAAGTTGGATGTTAAAATACTTGGCCATCTCGTTAAGAGATAGGCGGCAATTAAGTCTTGGAGTTAAAAGTGATGAGTTTAGAGACTTTATCGCTGTCTGGCTGTCGGACCAGATGGTGATATCTGTGTTTGGCATTACATTGTTTTTTTGGCCAGGACAGAGCTTTCTTAATAGCTACATTCTCAGCCTGAAAGACGCTACAGTGATTCGGTAGTCGGAAAGGCCGCTGAATGTTTCGATCCTTGGAATAGACACCGGCACCTACACCTGTATCCATCTTCTGTTCGCAGAGGACCATCCAAAGCCTGGTGTTCAGTCTAGCAGCAAAATCTGGGGGGAAGTTTTTTTCGAAGAGTAGTTTAGGTGACGTGGGTATAGAACTATGCCTACTGAGGGTCGTTGAATGTCCAGACCGAAGTTGTTTCCAGCTGTGCAGCAATCTCAGTCTGATAGCCATAGTAGCTGCAGCCTGCCTACCAACTAATTCTACTGGCGGCAGGGTAAAGAGTATGTTTAGAGCTTCGGAGGAGGTAGTCCTTAATGCTCCGTTGATGGTTACGCACGCCATACTCTGCACTCTGGCAAATGGTATGAGGTTGATTTTCTTTTCGAGTGCAGTCCACCAGATGGGTCAGACTACCGAAACGAATAGCCACTGGACCATGCGGGGTTGTAGTCCCTATTTGCACCCTATGGACTAATACAGCAGTAGAGAGCTGGGGAGGCCTTCTTGACACGTTCGTGGATATTTTCGTGTCGACCTAAGAATTTCGCGATATCATTAAGCTTTAAGGCGGTCCCGCATAATGAGGGGAGGATCAAAGTTAGGGATTTTGTACTTCCTAGTAAAGAGGACTAGGTCCGTTTTTTCAGCGTCGACGCCTAGGCTGCATTCGCTAGTCGTATCCCATAATATCATTTGCATAGGCAATGACCTTGCACCCAGTCCTTTCCAATGTCACGAGCAGTTCGTTAGCCACAACGTTCCACAAGAGAGAGGAGAGCACACCGCCTTGTGTCGTGCCTCTGTTCATAGATTTGCGGGTCGTGGTTTCACCAAGCTTCGAGCTGATCGCTCTGTTATTGAGAAGGTGGTGAATAAAAGCCATTGTGGACAGTTCAATTCCGAGCCTGTTGAGTGCTGAGGTTATTGCATGGGGTTCAATGTTATTCAAGGTTCCCTCATTGTCGACAAAAGCAATGAGGGTAAATTCCTTCTGCTCGAGGGATTTTTCTATTGTGCCAGAAATTCGTAAATAAATGGAAAATTGCCTGTCCACGGCGACTAGAAAAGCTTTTACTTATCTTCTTATACATGAGGGTGTGTCAGTGAGTAGGTAACCCTTGGCGTCGTTGCGCGGCACCTTCCAGTCATTAAGACCAAGCATGCTTGCACCGGAGACTCCGTCTCCCTCTCCTTCACGAACGATCACACTTTGATTCGAAGATCCTTTTAGCTGGAGTGTTCTTTATCGTGGGGTGGGTGTTGCCGAGCCTGTATAATAGAGGGAATTTGGCTAGCCAAGCTACACTTGCAGCTTTGCACAGTTCATAGAGTTCTCGTTTTCTCCAAATTTACCTTCCTCGCAAAGAGGACTGAAAATCCGACGAAGATCTCTCGGGTTCTGCTAATCCTTTACCTTTCGCTTCCATACCTAGACGGGGCATGTTGCCGAGGTCGATCGGGTCTATTTGCAAATCCCTTCTACGATGATTGTACGTGTAGTTCACGTTTGGCTGGATGTAGTACCTCAAAATGGTTACACTCTATCGTTTCATCCAATACTTGACTGACGAAATCATACATAAGTTGATGTCTGCCTGAAATCCGGCGCATTTTGCCGGATTTTTTCTCTCATTATTGCTTGAGCAAGAACACTTTCTGCATGACAACGTTCGAAGGCGGATTCTTTGGCTGATTTCGAGACGGGGCGAAACCTCTTGGTTTCTTCCGAACAATCAGCCATGAATCAGACTGATAGGAGATGTGATATGGCAGGAATAATGACAATTTAACAATTGAGTAGTAGAGGGACCAGTAGTAGAGTCGTAGTCGATACAAAGATTCTGGAAAGATCACTTCTATTCCCTGCGCGTGGTGCCAAGCAGACTACTCACACAATTTCAACGCGTCTGGGTGCTTTTCCCAAAGGAATCTGTCCGTTTAGAGTACTCATATTTACTGTCGACATATTTGAGGCTAAGAGAAACATTTTCTGTGGATGTTGAATTTCGTTTTTCCACGTTTGCTAGCTCGATACTCACCTGGCTGTGGTTTTCGTCAGCTGTCTTTTGTATTTTTCGTCACGTTGGGTAGCTCACACTCGCCGTCATCATCATCAGTTTCTTTT
Source organism: Eristalis tenax (assembly GCA_905231855.2). Lineage (NCBI taxonomy): Eukaryota > Metazoa > Arthropoda > Insecta > Diptera > Syrphidae > Eristalis > Eristalis tenax. The sequence continues at coordinate 1,958,412 of HG993127.1, forward strand.
TTGTAGCGGCTGCCAGCTCCAGGTAGTCTCAACCCGTCCCGCTTGGCTGCAGAAGGGAATGCCGCTAGAGTTCTTAGGCTGCCCATACACAGCACACTTGGTGTGTATATCGGTGTTGCTTTCCGCCACACACGTTACACAATTTCACGCACACATCAATCTCTGCGGCAGAATCACACTAGACAAGAAAACGATTTATTTTTACTCACAGTGTGGCATGGCAAAAATCGGTGCGCGAACTAGACCACACACAGGATACACTGTGTATGCTGTGTATGGGCCCACATTATGCAAGCATATCTCCCGCTTCTTATATACAGGCAAATACAGTGCTCCACAAAAGTTTGCGCACAATGATGCAATTTGATGTCATTCACAGAACATGAGTTACAAACATTTGTCAAAGGTATATTCCAATAAAACAGCGTTTAAGGCTTCAGTTTTAAACAAAATTAATTATATAAAAATTATTAAAAACTGTTAATGTAATGGTAGTTAGTTTCATCGAGAGAGAACAATAGTTCAAAAGGGGTTCATGTCATGGACATCCAGGAAAAAACTGTTGGTAAACAACTTCGACAGAAGCAGGTCGCATTTTCAGGCGCATGTTAAGTCGCAAGACTTCTGGTGTAATCTTATCTTCTCCGACAATAAAGCCTTTTTAAGTCCGACTGCCGTTTGAGGGTAAGTAGCCTACAAACCGAGGCTATAACACGAAGAATTTTATCGAAACAGCGAAGTATGGTGGTGGAAGTGTTATGGTGTGTGTCGTTATGGCGTCATCAGGGGTCGGGAAATGGAACTAATGGATGGAAATAAATGAACCAGTTCGTGTACATGGATATTCTGAAACGAAATTTAAAAGCAAGTGCTGAAATGGTGGAAACCACCACCTATTATTATTTCCAGAAAGATAATTATCAAAATAATACCGCACAATTGGCTGCGCGTACTTGGCTGCTATATAACACTGTCAACAAGCTACGAGCCCCACAACAGAGCCCAGATCTCAATCCCGTTCAGCACGTGTCGGAAGCACTGGAATGAAGGTTCGTACCCACGATACGCATTTCCTGAACCGAAAAATAAAAAGATTGTCATGCGGATGAGGGGATATCCGACTAAACACTAACAGCAGAAGAAGTGATAATTTCTCGACTGAAATTAACGTTCTTTGCATTTATTTCCAGCTGTACCAAAACTTTTGTGGATTTAATTTTGCAAGTTCTTTTGCTTTTTGTTATGGTTTTTTTTTTTGATTGTTTAGTAATATTTTTTTTTTTTTTGAAAACTGAAACCTGAGACCTTTTTTTGTTTTAATTTATATTTCAAAAATGTTATATGCTATACAATTTATATTTTGTGAATGACAGCTCTGTTTTCCAAATCGCATCATTGTACGCAGACTTTTGTGGAGTACTGTACTGGAAATGGAAGCCTGTACCTTTCGATAACCGCACGCAAAAGGTTCGATTTGCCTTTCGTTTGGAATTCTCTAATCATCGTTTGTGTATTCAAAGTCCAAGAGATCGTAAAAGTACTCTTTAGCGGGGCCTTCAGCTTCGTCGGTTAGGGAGTGTGCACATGTGTACTCGTCGTTTCTTTTCCTATGTAGGATCGCAGTAATATTCGGCTATGAGGATATTCAAAGTCTATGCCATGTAGAGCGCATGGACAACGCTGCTCCAGTGGGAAGAGTCTTCGACTCCGAACCAGTGGAAAAAAGCGATAGAGGGTGTCCAGTGGAGAAGAACCTCCACCGACTTGGAGTGCGAAATTAGAGGCAGCTGACTAAAGGTCGAGCCAGCTGGAGAGGCATTTTGGCTGGGGCCCAGGTCCCACCAGGACTGTGGCGCCCTTAAAAAAGAAGAAGAATGTATGAGGGTATCCTTACTCTCATTCCAATCGTACACACAAATCGTGGTCCTTATCGCGTGTTATCGTCATTTGGGTTACCCAAAGAGAGTTAACTTTTTTTGTGGAGTCTGCTTCTATGTAAGCGGGTTATTAGCCCTCCGCACAAAGAGCGGATGGTCGGTGTAAACTTGCGGTTACATGTCAAGCGTGGTTACTGGATACGTATGTCCATTGCCCACCTATAAAACGTTTCCAGAGGGCGCCCCTGTTCATCAACTTGTCGCTGGAATCTCTTCTCAATCTTCATTTGGATAACGATCAGTAGGTGATCTGTAGACATTTTTGGATCGCTTGGTTAGACAGCCTTCTATCATCTCACACACGCACGCCTCCACACCCCACTTTTATCCCCCCAATCTAATTTTCACTGTTCAACCTCTTCTACTTCTCTATTTTACGCGCTTCCACCAGAATGGATAACTATGTCCATGCGCCACATCTCTGTCGAATCAATTCATTTGAAGTGAAACGCTGCAGCTGCAGCACGGCTCTCCGACCTGGACATGTCAAGCCACATCACATTTCCACGTATACACTTATATTCGTCTTTTCCCTCTTCCATCAAAATTCAAATTACATTCGCCTGAAGCCAGCGTCCCACAGGTCTGGTCGCCGCCGCACGGCCGCACATCGTTCCAGCAAAAGTGTGAAACAATCCCCTGCCGCTCTTTCGAGGTGTGAACCGGATATGGGTGCACGCAGAAAAAACAAATTCTCCTAACAAAGACGGCCAGCTAAGGTCTCGCAAAAATAAAACACCACAAAAGAGGGACAGGAGCATTTTCAAAGAAATAACGATGATGACGTCTCTTGCGGTTGAGAGAGCTCTCCCCTCCGTCATATGTCCTTGCACGTTCAGGTAACCAACGGCTACAGCAGCAGCACCGGCGGCAGCAGATCGACAGGAGACCCCTATCCAGGTTCAAAATACTGGAACAACATTCGTGCCAAATGAATTGTTTATAATTGTCCCACAGCAAGCACATCACTAACCGCCACCGCCACTACCACTGCCATCACCATCGCCTTAGTCATGGCCACCGCTGCCACAAGCAGACCACTACCACCGTTGGCATTGCCGCCGGCCGCAACCCTTGCAGCCGTCCATTTTACATTCCATTTTGCAAGAAAGAACCGATTGCGTTAATTCGTCTGGAAACAATCGAATTGCATTCGCCTCCTCGCACTTAACACCACATGTGATTAGATCTAAAAGAAGATGAGTCGACTTAGTCGAGCCGGCAGGCCGGCCGTCCGACCAATGAAAGCTCTACGAGAGGACCTCCTGCTCGGTGGTGGAGGCAGTTTCGTGTAATCTGGCGCTTTGCGCGTCACCGTGTTACATCATTGTTTGGATGTTTGTCGGTGACAAATGGACATGCAAAGCACTATTTCTCGTTCTTCTATGCTCCGTGTCAGTGGACACCGGGGGACAACTTTGACATCTCGAGAATAAACAACACACTCTGTGCGTCACAAGCGTCAAGCTGCGTCGCCAAAATGAAAAGCAAATGACCACAACGACAACAACATACCAATGAACTGAACCAATTCCATTCATTGTGTGACAGGATAGGAGACATGGCACTGGCACTGGCACTGGGGACATTTCGCTGGACGACGACGGTGGCGGCGTGACGAGACGGAGCCTAGGCGCGGGGGAGATGTCGGATGGATATTTTACCGGTTAACCTTCGGGGCAATGGTAAACTGTGGCGGCATCCTGCTGTGTGAATTCCACACACTGTCGCCCGAGTCTGAACCTCAATCTGAGCCCTTTTTTTTCGGGTTCTTGGGCACTTCGTACCTCGATCACTTGTTTCATTCGTTAAGCTTCCTTTTGTCTGCGCTGCGATGCCTCGTCCTACTGTGGTCCAATTTGTCCAGTTTTTTGTCCGAAATTTTGTTTTGTTGATCACAGAAGTGTGAAGACATTATTTAAACAGATTTTTTCTTGTACTTCATCATCGGCTGCGTCGGCGGCCGTGATGGTGGCGGTGATGGTGGCGGTGACGGTGGCGGTGTCTGTGGTGGCTTTGAGGAGGACATGAGCAGAGGAGTTGGAAGTGGATGTCATAGTACAGGCGCGCGATGTGAATTAATGTAGAACGACGAATGGCGGAAACTAAACACGTTGTAGTTGCTGTTGCCGTGGGCCTTGGCTGTGGTCGGAGGCGGCGTCAACTGCATGGACTGTTGATTTGACGCATTTTTCACACGAGTACCATCTTTACATGCTTTGTTTAGGGAGGAAGGCGAAAAAAAAAACAACGAATAAAGAAAAGAACACCTCGTCATCTTGATATGGAGTTACGCAGAGCTCAAGTGACGAGGAATTTGCGAGTTCATCAAATCGCTGACATGTAGTTACAAAGGAATTCTGAAAATATGCATTTTGTGAGACATACGTGGTACCAGCAGTCTCGGGAGACTTACAAAGGTGAATTCCACGTGTCATCTAGGGAACCCGACCAGACAACTTGGATAAGTGAGAAGATGTTTCAGGCATTTTTCGAAACATCCAAGCATATCATAGGATCTAGCAAGGGTAATTAGGAGAACAACATGCCAAGTCAGTGGTACTAATAGGGCAAGAAAGCGGAAAATGTTGATCGTTCCCTTTTAAGAAGCGGCCACCTCGGCATACCACGGTGGAGACCTTGACTATAAGTGGGTGTTTTATGGACCGTGGGAGTTGTTGATGGAAGAGGAAAAATTATCTTCTGATCGCTGATAGCTGATCGCAGCAAATTTATCTGACGTTTATGCGCCCGGTGGAGACCCTCGAACCTTCTCGTGGAGACCTTCAAATTTGTGCTGGTTAAACAAGATGTTCACAAGAACAAGGATTCTACAACTGTGGCAACATTCCAATTGTTTATAAGATCACCTTGGACAACCACACAGAATATTAAATAATGTACACATGTGCATATACAGTCAGTCACAATAGTTAGTGAGCAGCCTAAAGTTTTTTCTTTGTTTTCAACAAGGAATAAATTCAAATGGGACGACAAAGAAAAAATGCATTTATTATAGGAAATACATTGTAATGCACGCGAAACATTAGGGTACCCCAACAACTTAATTTACGCCATTACCATAAAAATTACTAGAAAAAAAAACTACTCTCAAGAGTTTCCCTCGGTGTCTCGTTTGGATGTACATATTTTGTGTTGAGAACGCAGACACCTTTATGCTGCTCACATACTTTTGTGACAGACTGTATATGCCGATAATAATAAATGCGGCAGTGGTGTAGTGGGTGGTTGCATTGTTTTACTTGGGTAAACGTTAATTTTTAAATGGCTAAGTAAAAAAAAAAGAAAAAAATGGCACACATCTATCATACACATCACATATACGCCCTAGTGAACGCGTTCGTATAGTGCTACGAACACGGCATTTTAAATAGTTCTGACTGGTCTTACGTTTAGGATGTTAGGCTAAATTTGTTATGTCAATTAAATATGAATAGTAAAATCCTGGTATTGAGACGGAAGCGGCAAGAAATGGGCCCGGCCGTGAAGGATTACAAAACTATGAATATGCTGTCCTACAGAAATGAGGTCCAGCATCGGCGTCTTGGATATAACGTCGCAATGGGCACTAGTTGGAGACTTCGTTTACCTCACTAAGCATGCGAACAACAGCAGAACCGAGATGAAAACAAGAATAACTCTAGACAATCGTTTTTTCTTCTGGAAGGAACAAGTTGACTTATGTACAGTACTCTCTCCTAGGTAGATAGATTTGAGGGGCTCCTAGTGGATTTACCAGTACACTTAGACCACGTTCGTACATCGTGGTACCCACAGTCAGATTACTGATCCAAGGGCAAGTAGTGACTGGACCATATTCGAAAAGCAGATAAAGGCGTATTAACTTTGCTTTTACTGGGATTCGAACCAGGTGTCCCACTAATCAAGGGCAGACCTTTATCAACTGCGCCATCCAGTCGCCTCTCTCCTAACGGACACCTCCACTAACCGGACAAATTTCAAAGAACGTTATTATTTACTCGATTTTATTTTAAATAATTCTCTCTTCAATAAAAGCAATAAAAGTTTACTCCCTTTTAAACGGACAAAACGCATCTTGCACACTTCGTTATATTTCACTTTTTTGCTTCGTTTTTTTTTCTTTGCACTTTGCCCTTGATTACTAGCAAAAAATTAAAACAAAAACATCTGTGTACTATTCGACTGTAAGTCCCATTGCACAGTACGTAGGCTTGTGTGCAAATAGATCCACAAATCGAAGCTTGAATACCATTCTTTTGATGGCGCTAATACTACAGGGAAATTCGTGTATTAAATGAATTTGAACTAATAGGGCCCATACACGACGCAGACACGTCGCCGCAGACCAATACGTCTCGTTCTTGTCCACATGTCTGCGCAGACCGTCTGTGTGGTGTGTATTCATGTCGTATGTTTGCAGCGCGCAATTTTGCATGCTCTGCAACGACATGTCTGTGTCGGGTACGGTGAATTTTGCACAGACCAGCAGGAAAGTCCATTTCATAAACAAGAATAAGAACACGGATAGATAATTTCCGATCGAGTTTTTGGTAAATAATAAAAATTATACCACTCCTTTCCTTGTTTTTTCTCTGTTTATTTTTTTAATTGTCAAGCAATGATTATGGCGGCACATGCAGTGTCGGCATTTTTCCCACCCGACGACCACAACGAAAATGAAGTCTGTGCAGATTGTCTGCACCGTGTGTTTCTGAACACAACTCTAGGAGATCTATTTTCCTTTATTGTAATTTAAATAAATTAATGTAATTTAAAAAAAAAATGGGACACAACATCCCGCCCACCGTTATTCGACATGTAAGATTCACTAGCAATGTCCAGCTTAGCCAGTTTTGATGTTGGCCTCCTATGTTATGGCCGTCGAAGTTTTTACTGCTGCAGATCGTACTTGACCATCAGGCTCAGTAAAAATGTCAACTAATGCCACGCTTTTCCATCCACCATGCTTCCATGACCACTTGCATCGGATCAGCCCTTTAATGTCAATTTGTTCGTCGTTTTAACGTTGGAAGGTATTCCTTCTCGAAATGATTGGTTTACTTGTTGCAGTATATGCAACTACTTACGAAGGCAGATGTTTTCGTCGACTGATATCGTTCGAATGTAGTTAGGACAACCTAGACAAGAATTGATTGGGAGTTATTGATTCAGCGGCATTACTTTCAAGCAGAAGTTGCGTAAGAGGACGCGATTTGAACAAATTCTCGGCTTCAATCAAAAGGCTTAGAAGTGTTTTATACCTGTGGAGCTTTTTCCCTCAAAGTAAAACTTAAAACAGTCTTATCCCATCTTACAAGACTCTAACATGCTCCTCCGGCTGACGGATTTCCTGGCACGTTATATAACCACTCGATTCCAAGAGGTGTACATTCCATTTCTATGGAGCTCCCCGCGTTCATCCAATCTTCCTTGGTGGTGCCTATAAAGTTAGTTTGGCGATCGCTTCTTATTCGAACAGGAACTTATTCGAAAGTACAGAATGATTGCATCCCTTGATAGGTTCCTCGCTATGGCATGTGGCACCGTCTTGTTGAAACTACATGTCATGCAAGTCAAGCTCTTGCATTTTGGGCAAAAAAAAAGTTGGATATCATCTCACGGTAGCGCTCACCATTCACAGTTACATTACGATTCGCATCATCTTTGAAAAAGTACGGTCCAATGAGCCCATAAACCGCACCAAACTGGGACTTTTTCTGGATGCATTTGTAGCTCTTGCAATGCTTCTGGCTGATATTCACTCCAAAATCGACAATTCTGCTTATTGAGCCAAAAATGAGCTGTCCATAAAATGGAAGAAGCGCGTGATGAACTTTCTTAACAGAGCACGCATTTTGATAATAAAATTCAATAATTTGCAAGCATTGTTCGTTTGTAAGGCCATTCATGGTTAAATTATTGACCAAACTGGAGATGTTTGACAGTGAAACAAAACACGAAACGTGCTTCAGCTGTTTAAACCAGTGTTGCCAAAATGATAATCGCTAAAAAATCACCCTTTACCATTTTGACGTCTTTCGTCCTCTTGCTCATGGGCAGTGATGTCGGCAGGTAGCTTCGCCCGATTTTCCTCTGGATCCTTGAGAAATGATGGGCCTGTAATCTACATAGACTCAGCAGATGCCATTGGAAACTACAAACTGCTTATAACCCCGACTGTCAGATTTGATCCAATTTATAACGGCTTTGGAGTCTGACCACAGAATTACTTTACTTGTCTTGACTTCATGACCATCGACTAAAGCTTCTTTTAATCTTATTCAGCGGCAGCAGCTTATACTGACTGGACTGGAGAGAGCTGGAGCAGTAAATCATGAAAGTTGTTCGTGTCGATAAATACAAACGGTGTAAGAGCCGATGCAAGTACTTTCCGATTGTCAAACCCCTCTAGCCATACCTAAACACACCATCTTTCACCAGCAGCAACACAAGAGTTACTTTCTAGTGCACCTTCCACTGTCCTGGCATCCTTTCGGAATTAGTCACACGTCCAGGAAATCTCAAAGCATCCTTTATAGGCCATTCGAATCCGGGTTGCGATTCGTTGTTCTGCTTTCACTTTCGCCTCAAATTGACCACTAGAGAACGAAGCCCAACTGGTCTAACTGCTCTCATATCTGACCAAGGAAGATATGCCCAGCTAGCTCCTGAGTCCAATGACACAACCGAAAGAGAAAGGCCCACACGACATACTCGCAGCATATCGCAAGTGATCTAATAAAGCCATTGTCGGGTATCACTATGCGCCAACAAAAGCGCGACATGAGACCACGGCAGACCTCGACATCACCTGCGGCGAATGCCCGTACACACTCTGGCGACTAATGTCATTGGAAACACCTGTCAATCTCTGATCATAACAAATCGTGACCCTTCACTTTATTGGAACCCATGCAACATCGACAGTAATTTGTATAATTCACTGCTGATGCCGATTTCAATGTGAAGAGCCAGTCGGCCCAGTGACTCACCTCGGCTAGCTTATCAATGCAATCCACTTCCTGCTGCATCTTCTGCGCAGTGCCACACCTCGGCGCAGGTAATCATCTTCAGAAAGCCATTTCACAAGCATCAGCCAGCCACGGTGAACCGAAAGAAATGCCATAATGGATTTGTCTATCACTCTCGGCGGGATTGAGGTGCTGCTGCTGACGCCGCGGCATTCGTATTCAAATAACGTCGACTGACTGGGGCTGAGCGGTGGGGAACTTCATTTGTAACAGTTATCTGCAGATTTATAACCGCGCCGCCGTCACACTCGATCCATAGTGTCACACCTTTGAGCCCGTTCGTCTCCCCCCGTGGAATGGCTAAGATCATGTGGGACATAGGCAGCGAAGATCGGTCCCTCGTGTCCACCTACGCTGCTACGCTGCCTCGCCGATGATGATGATGTGATTTCGCTACTTTCTGACTGACTTTGGGTATTAAGAGATTTTTTTCTGCTCTCTATTCGGGTTTCTATTGTTGTGGAGGGCGAGGGACCCGTCCTCGAAAAATAAAAGATCATAACAGCGCGATGGAACGATGATGAAGGAACACGAGACGAGGCTTATCTTCGAGGTGCGGCCACAGCTACCACATGCAATTGACCCACATTTGCATTGGATCGGCTGTTCGTTGTTTCGTTTCGAATGATATCATGGTACTCACTGTTCACTGTGTGTACCCACGTCATTAGGCGGTAGACAAGACGAATTCTCGGATTTTCAATTATCGATGGGATTGTTTGGAGGGATTAGATTATGATGCTAAATGCATCTCGATGACGCATCGGTTTTCATTTGAGTTGGCTTTAAGTCGGCTTGACGTGGGTGGAAGGGAGGTGTGAGGGCTTCTTTGTATTCAACTAAACGAAATTGACATTTTTGAATTGAAAATATTTACGGGACGGGTCGTCGCAGTAACTAGCGATGCCGAAGGGCGGAGTGCGTTGAACTGTGTGTGATCTGTCGTGTGTCTCTCTCAGTCTTGGGAAGTTTGAGGACTTTTTGATGAAATGTTGATTATTAACATTTTTAACTGGGACTGAGGGAGTTTGGTTTGGTTAGAGGGGCTGACTACCTTAGGGGTAGCCAAAAGTAGGCTCGTTGTGTTTTCACAAGATCTATTAGATCCTAATCCGTAGAAATATGGGGCGCCCAAGAAAGTAAATCTGCTAGATGAGACGGTTTCTTCCTCTCCTCTTCAGCCCAGCAACCACTGCAGAAGTCTTTTTATATACTGGGCGAATTAAAATATCTTTTGTATTTTTCAAATATTAAACTTTATTTTAAATACTTTTTTTTATGACATTGAGCTATGTTGCTGTTCCCTTACCACTGATGGGGGAAGTCAGATGGTAGATGAACGTCTCTGAAGGTTTGAAGAAAAACTGATCCTCCGTTAGTTGGAACTGGATATTTATATCTAATCGTGGTGTAACGGATGTTGCTAACGCATTGCAAATTTGGTTATTTTCAAAGTTGTCATCAGCAGGGCTAAATGCTAATCTTTGTTGATGTTAATGCGTTAGTGTCATTAATAGGGTTGAAAGCCGATCTTTGTTGGAACGATGATCCTCGATTACTGTATCCATCGAGCACTGTGTGTGCGAATGTTGGAGGTATGACGCCTGTCAATGCCGTAACTATATTTATATATATATATATATATATATATATATATATATATAATGGACACAGTGGTTGTGCCTGGGTGCTCGTATGGTGTTTCAATTTTAATTAATTTTTTAAAAATGTGAGTTAAAAAAATGTTTGATATACTCATGTGCTTAGAGTATCCGCCGATGGCCAGTAAGTTACATTTAGCATTGCTCGTTTAACTAGTTTTAGGCATTTTTGCTTAGTATTTAAGTATGGCATGAATTTAAACATTAAAATTAATAAAAAATAAAACTCGGGAGGAAGATGTTTTATGACGTTGATAGAAGATGTTTCAGTACAAAAACATGCTTAGAAATATAAATTCGAGTATGTATGGATTCATTAAACAGATGTTTTGTGCCATTAAAGCCACATCTTTCGAAAAGAACCACCTACCTCGAGAAAGGATTGCCATGTTAAACATGTGAAAAGACAATGATGAGAGTGACTAATTCCATTAAATTAATTTACTTAATTCAAGTTCTACAGTCTAAACGTATTCGTGAAGATTTCAACAAAATCGGTGCAGAGGTCTTTTAGTTAGAGACATTTGTATCCATAAGGCTTTTGGAGGATTGATGGCGTGGGCTATACGCTGTAACCATAGATGGCTATGGGTGTTAAAAACTTGATGGAATGATTTTCATTCTGTCACCGAATAGGAAAACACATAAATAGCTGTACCAAACGCAACAGGAACAAAGTGCAAAATAACACACTGTGCAGAGGTAAGTGCGATCGTAGCGGTGAGTCGATACTAGAATGTATATTTGCACTGCTTGAGTCTACCCATGATCTCCTGGTGTGGAACAGCACTGGAAGGACCTACCAGGTTACTTCCTAATGGTTTCAGTCGGGCACGCATACGACAGACAGAATTTTATAGGCGATGTTCGGCAGACTTGCCACGCTAGTACACAGACTTTTTTTTTATTTTTTTTTTTCAATTCCGATCAACTTGCATACTAGACAAAAATACTTGAAACTAGAAGGCTAGTAGGAGCTTAACTTAATCCTATGTCTTTCGACCTAACCTAACACAAATTAAAGTACAAAGTGAACATTTAGGCAGAACAACGTAATATTAAGTAAAAATTTGAAAAACTTAATAGCAGTACTAATGTTTTTTTTTTTTAAATATATAACATTTTTTATACATACGCATATATCCCCAATAATATACATGCATTGTTATTTATTAATTTTTTGTATTATTTTCTTTTTACATTAAAAACTACCCTAAGTAGAGGAGTTGTTCCATTTGGAGACTAATGGTGCCAGATGCTATTTTGACTAAAGGCTTATCGCTGCGGTTGTGTAAATTTGATCTCTATAGGCGGGAGTCTCAACAACCCTTCTAACCGGGGTCTAAAGGATTCGACGAGGGAGTTCCCTCTCTCTCCAGCTACCAGAACTTTTGGTTCTGTATAGCAACATCCCGAAAGTCTCGCCGAGATACCGCCGTACTGAACCAGAGGAGCCCTTCCGGAACTCGTTTTGCGACGGAACGGTCGTGGTTGAGTCGCCAATTCACAGTTGATGTGGCAATGTGGCAGATTTTTACGTACTGTATCAGACCGTGCTTATCTAGATGGAAAATTTATTTCTGGGGTGACGAAGCCATTGTGACGTACCCTTTCGTGGTATTGCGAATTGGGGTAGTAAGCCCCCGAGATCAAGTTATTGAGTTCATCGCTCTGGCGAAATGACCTCGAATCACCTTCACCAGGAAATTGTCCACTCTTATCAGGTTTGATCTGATCATTGGAATAGAATTGTACTGGGACTCTAGAGTCTCATAAAGGCGAACACAAGCCCTCTCAAAGAACCGAATCTTTCCCATCAGCTTGCACTCAAGTTTAACCAAACGGACTAAGGTAGGTAAGCATTAACCGGATGACGGCCATGTAGCAAATTACCTTCACCATCGCATCGAGTTGGCTGTTGTAAAACAATCTCTTTGCAAGAGCAATATAGCCTCGGACCCTAGCCAGAGCAGCATATATATGTTTATTAAAATATTTGACTACAGTCCTTTGCGCCAGTGGTCGCCCATGTCGTGCAACAATTGAGTACTTTCCCCAATTCTTGTTCGTATCCACCGAGGCCTCATACAACGGCTTCCTGAACAATATGGCTTCCGACTGCTGAAAGTTGATTTTCACCTTCCAGTCATTGCAATCTCCCATGAATGAATCGAAGTCACCCTGTACGTGAGTAGTGATTTCCTCGATATTTGTTCTTGATCTGTACACAATCAAGTCGTCGGCGTATGCAATTACGTTAGGAAGAGAAGTTATCAGATCGCTTAAGTAAATGTTGAACAGGATCGGCGAATTGACGGCACCCTGTTGAAGACCATTTTTGACTTGAACCTGTGGAGGTCACGTTGCCATTCTTGATGACGTACACAGAGACTATAAGTAGCAATGTTTCGCAAATTCACCTTGGAATTGTAACAGCGTGCACAACACGACTGCTTCCTATAGAGTCTATACAATTGAAACACTGTCCTCCTCAGACACAGTTGCTAAAAATTTGAAAATGTTCCGACGAACACTACTCAATGATTTCAAGTGATACCTTGAATAACTTGCAATCTCTTTTCTTAGTTTGGTATTTATCCGGCGCACAATCACCTAATCTTAATCCAATAGAAAAAACGTATTAGAATATAAAAACCTATAGAGAGCCAATTTACACAACCGCAACGATAAGCCTGATGTCAACTAGCATCTGGCACCATTAGTCTCCAAATGGAACAACTCCTCGCCACTTGTTGTATTTATCTACCGAATCTCCAACTTACATGGCCACAAAGTTCCTCGTCCGCATTCCCAAAAGGGCCCTTCAACTCTTTTCTTTTTTTTTTTCAATCGTTTCCATAATTTTACTTAAGAAAATAAATTAATCGCCCATTAGATACAAATGGAGTTCTATTATATTCTTAATTAAAGATATTTCATCTGCGAGACTCCTCCAAAACACCCTGTGTCAACAAAACATATCTAAAATATGCCCAACATTACCGGCAACAGAAGAAGCCCATGCATGCGGATAAACAAAAGTGTTTCCAAGTCAATCAAAACAGGTCTCGGACCGATTTCGAATTTGAGTACTTCCACTCATCATCATCTCACCGAGTGAATCCGTAGGTACACGGCCATCGAAAGCTTTTCAAATGAAATTTCAATTCAATTTTTTTTTGTTGTTCTGTTCTGCTTTGGGTTTCAATCCCCTGGAGATTCGGCTAAAGAAAATATCGGTGCATACTCGTTTCGAAAATGAAAAGAAATTGACGAAATAGAAGTGCTGACAGTGGTGACGGTAGTGGCGGTGCTGGTGGTGGTGGTGGTGTCATAAGTGTCTCAAGAGGCGGCGGAGGAGAAGGACAAAAAGAACAACAGTCTATACCCAACCCAAGATCGATTCGGGCCTTGTGTGAGAAATGGAAACAATTGTCTATACTCCATGCGGTCGACGGTGAGGTGGTGGTGCGACTGATTCCCTGGAAAAACGCAGTCGCTGCTCAGGAGAGAGCGAGAGAGAATGGGGGACTAGGAATCACATTCTCCGGTTTCTAGTTCGTCAAGTGTTTACCTAAGTGACGCGAAGAATTAATTGTGTGTGCATGTGTGGTGGCTGGTGTGGAAATGTCTGCTGACAGCGAGGGGGCAGAAGGGCAATAATCGAAAGCAGTACTTATCCCGTGTGCGGGTATTCACATTGGACACACGAAGGGTGTGACCAGTCAGCTATTGTGCTGGTCCCGATGGTGGTGAAGGTGGTGAGACATCATAATGCTGTTGACTCGAACTGTAACAATTTGTTTTGTTTTCGTTAACGAAGCGATGCCGAGTCACTATCAAAATATTTAATTTCGAACAAATACAATATACGATCGTCGTCCGGCAGAGTTTTTTTTTTTCAATGCACGGTGTGGAAGCAGATATCGGCGAAAGTAATTGCGCATTTGAATGGAGGCAGCAAGTTAAATGAGAGTGATTGAAAGTAACTGGTACAGACATATTTTTGTCCTCCGCATGTGCCGTAAATGGACTTCGAACCCTGGTTTGTGAAGTAAATTGTGGTGGGTTGCATGTACATATTTACAGACTCAACCAGATTGTGGTTCAAGATCAGATTATAAATAGATGAGCTTAAAGGAGCGGCAGAAGACATGCCCGACTTTTGGAATCTTAGGATAAGCCTGGAATACAGAAGGAAGAGTCTCCTACACATCGTCTATACGACGTTCTCTGCCATTTTGTGTAAACGCCTGAAGCCAGTGCGGTTTCTGAGCGGGGAAGTAGACCATCGACCAATTCTTTAGACTGCAGCAGATCTTGAGAAAGTCCCAAGAAGAGAAAATTGACTGTTAGTTGACTAAGTGCATAGACACGAGCTGTACATCTCCATTTATTGTTTTGACATAGCTACCAAACTCATCAGGTTGTGAAGGATATGGCTGGCGCGAGGCCGTAGAGGGCAAGGGCTTAGCTTCCCGGCAACCACTGGTGTTGTGCTTTCTCTCACGATTGGAAGGGCTCTACAGTTTTATGCCGACGCCGAACTTCCAAGAATCAAACCTGGGTTGCGTAGGCTCCAGTGCGCTCAGGGGTCGATGCACCAACCAACAACGCCACGACCACTACGTTGTGCAGGATGGTGATGGATTCCGACTGCTCCATCAAAAACGGTTATGGACTCACCGAAACCTGCAACGTCAAAACAAGGATTTGGAAAAGGCATAATCTTTCAAATATTACAAGCGTACGCGAACGATATTGACGTCATGTGTCGAAAACAGAGAGCCGTAAATGAGGCAAATTGTTCGTGGTTCCATATTCTCAAAAGTCTGCCAGATGAGAAATGGAGGCAGCTTACCATAGTACTGCAGCAAATGTATGTATTCGTTACTGAGTAACGAATTTTCAATAAGGAACCATGTAACGAAACGTTGCTCCTCAATGAGTATCGTTACTTTTATGATATCGTTACTTTTTTTGCCTACTCGTACTATAGACTGCCGACATCGGTACCTTCATGGTATGTTATGCTCGCATGCACATAAAATACCATGCACGGAAGGGGTATGCCACCAAAACATACCGATGCGTTATGTGGCTCAACTAAATACCATTGTGTGAGTGCGAAATGAGACCACTGTGATTGCGCCAACTATATCCTTAACATCGCGTTTTGTGTGAACACCTGTAACCAATCGTCAATAATCTGATAGGTCTACAGGCTGAGAAAGTCCAAAATTAAGACAGATCGTGGATCCAAGGGATGCAGATCGACACCCACCACCTATTCAAGCGGCATACGACAGCGTGGGTAGAGACGACCCATACACCGCCATGTCTGGTTTTGACATTCCTGCCAAACTCGTCAGGTTGTGCAGGATGAAGATGAAGAATTCTCGCTGATTCATCAAGGTCGGTAACGAACTCACGGAGACCTTCAATGTCAATAAAGGTTTTAGACAAGGCGACACACTGTCATTTGATTTCTTAAATATCCTGCTTGAGAAGATCGTGCGTCAACACCAGATACGCGAACTTCCAAAAGTTCGTTCAACTGCTTGCTTACGTGGACCCTATTGACGTGATTGGATGAACACAGCGAGCCGTCAATGCTGCGTTTGCTGGCATTGAAGCGGATGCGGGGTTGAGGCAGTGAATCAGGGCAAAGGAAAGTACATGCTGTCATCACTGAAGGACGCGCAAAATCGATGTCTCGGACAGAGCGTCATAATTGGCAGCAGAAACTTTGAGGTATTCAAGTACATCGTCTACAGGGACAACACCAGTCACAAAGAGATCAAGCACAAAATTACTCTTGCCAATCGCTGTTTCTTCAGGCTCAAGAGGTAATTGAGTAACAGAGCCACCATTCGACACACCATGCTGACTTTGATCATCACTGCCTGGCTGTATAGCGCAAAGACGCTATTGAAAGCGGATGAAGAAGCTCTTGGACGTTTTGAGAGAAATGTTCTGCGTGCGATCTTTGGTCCTGTTTGCGTTTATGGCGTCTAGAGGAGACGCTTTAACCATGAACTGTACGGGCTGTACAGCGGCAAGCACCTAGTAGAGCGGATGGACACCACAGCTCCGGCCCGAAGGGTCTTCGATTCGGAGCCAATGGGACGACGCAACAGAGGACGTCCTCTAACGAGGTACCGCACACAGGTGGAGAAGGACCTCAACCAACTTGGTGTGTGCAACTGGAGGCAGCTGGCGAAATATCGTGCTAGCAGGAGAGGCTTGTTGGTTGGGGGTTTCAGGTCCACCTCGACTGTAGCGCCAATCAGAAAAGAAGTTTTTTTGAGCTCGAGATGCAAATCAGAAAATATTCATCAAAAGTAGATATCATTCAAGGCGAAATAAATAATTTATTCAGTTGAATACAGTTTTCCTATTTGAGGAGTTAAATTATGAAGTATCAAATTTAACCTAAAAATAACTGATTAATGAAACTAACGAAAGTAACTAGTAACGATATTACCTTTTATCTTTTCAGATAAAAAGAAACGAACGTACCCAATTTGTGGTTACTTCTAAAACCCTAGTGTTCAACACACAAAAAGGAAGCACACATCGCACAAAAAGATCCTTACGTGGGGGACATGTTGTAACAGCAGGATTTCTTCAAAATTGTGTCCGGCGAAACATATTTTGCTGATCTTTTTTGATAAATTTGTAGTTTAAACATGCGTTTTGAAAAAGAAAAAATGTTTGGTTCAATTATCTCGAAAATTGTAGGAGCAGTATCGATTTTAGTAAAAAATGTCACTTTCTGCCCCGCTCTCCCCTAGAGTGTCACAATTCATCTAAGAAAAATTCTTTCGCATATCTACCTGAGACGTGATATCGATCGATAAGAATTTTTGTCGCCAGACTTCCCGGCTTTCGGCACCATTATTACTTCCGCCGCCTTCCATTGACTGGGAAGTAGGAACGCCTTCCAGTCTAAGGCGGCTCTAGATAGGTAGCGTGACTCCAGGACGCCCTTGCGGAGTAACTCTTTAAGCAATCCTGCTATGGCTACTCAGGAACCTTATTCATGTCATTCTTAGGCTCCGTCAGAGTAACTTTAAAGAAGTGATTTAGTCAAAATGGCAATTGGTGCAGCTAGCCAAAGTGGATCCAGGCTTCTAAGCAGATCTTAACCACTGCATTACTAGACCGCCACAACAAAAAATTGTTACCTCCTGCTACAGACATAAGTCATAAAGAAATTGCCGATCCTCCGACAACAAAAATTAATCTAGAAAAAGAAATGCAATCCAATTCAGCATCGAAACCTAGGCACTTCCAACAAATGCAATAAATTACCACAGTAAGAAACGTAAAGAGTTGCAATAGGAAACGTGGATCCTGCTTCCTCATCAGTTAGTCATTACATGCCCTCTGTGCGCCGCCGAGTTCATTACAAAATCAATCATTGCAATTTAAGTGCACAATTCACCAGCAGCTATGAAAAGTCCAACAGTTGATAATTTGACATGATCAATTGTTTCGATTGCAACTAACTTGAGGCCATGCAGTCACTGAGGCCACTGAAACTGTTGCGAGGCCACATGCCCTCGTCCCATCGCATCGGGACGAATGATTGTTTCCATTTCACGAGCGAGACCAAAACCAAAGTGTTTACCATAACCGAACTAGATCTTAATGATGGCCTAGCGTCATCTGCATCCCCCATGCAAACATATATCTGATTTATTTATAGCCAAACGCGGCAGCCGCTGCTGCTGTGGTGGAGTAAAAATCAAGATCACCCCTGACGCCGCCGGTACACCGGGAAAGTCAACTGTAAGCGCATTCTCCTTCGCGCTACCTTACAGTGTGCTTAGGTCCTCAAAAAAAAGCAAAAAAAGCCCGTCTCAAATGGTGATCTATATTTAGGTGGAAGTGTATCAAAATTGGAATTCCATTCTGTCCATAGTAAGCCATACGAGACGAACCAGAAAAACAGCAGGAAGCAACAGCCACAAGCAGCGCTAGCCCATGAGACGGGTGTAGGACGGACAAGGAAAAACGCTAACAGACATATTTGTGTTTTGTTCGTCCTTTTCGAGGGAGAGGATCTTCGTTTTGTTTTTTCGTGTTCTCGGTTGGTTTGGCTCTTCGTTTTAGTGTATGAAATTATAATGTTTTGCGCTGAAATTTGCATGAGAGTGCATCAGTGAATGGTCATCCAGATCCACCTCCTTGGCTTGTGTGTGCGTCGTGTGTCTTCTTTCTTCCTCTCTCATCTTCCTCTGCGGTTGTCGGCTGCTCTTCTACTGCGACTGCGTTTCCCTTTTCACATTTCCACTGATCGCGTGCGCGCAAGGTGGATATGAAGAGAGATATCGTTGGTAGTCGCTTGGCGTTTGGCGCGATCGGGAGAAGGTATCGATCGTTTAGACTCTCCACTCCCGTCCACCCGCTCAAATTATGTGTATCGATGAATTGGCAAAATCCTTCGTTTTTCGCTGCTTTTTGTGCGGTGCTAGTGCTGCTGCTGAAAAGGCCAAATTCAGCCCCTGGGACATTGTCGGGAATTCCGAAAAAGAAAAAATATAATTCAAAAAATCCTCACACACAAGAGTGGAACACGGCCGGGCAGCGAAATGTGGATATACGTTGTTGTTGTTTTTGCATTCGTTGCTCGTGTATTTTCTGCGGAGGATTAGGTTCTGTCGGTTGATTGTTGGTGTAGTTGGGGTTCATTGGCGTAACGCTAGCCGTGAAGCCTTTAGTCACCAAAGGAAAATTATGATCCTCAAAAGATTCGCAGTGGAAAAGAACAGCACATTTTGCAAGAGGGCAAGGGGGAGGATGATGGGTATGGTGGGGGATGGCTATGGTGTGGGATTGTCGGGGAAATTGTAGTTGTTCGAAGTTGTGGCGTTCGATAGACATTTGACGGCGACCCGACCGTCGGCTTATAAGTGAGATATTGTCCACGAAGTCTTGTCTTTTGATGCACCTGCAAGTTGCACAGATCATCACATTCTTCTGCAGTCTACTCTGCTTTCACCGTGCGATAAGAACCACCTCCCTCGTTGTGCAACCACACCAGCAAAACACTACCTTCGGCAATCAGAGAATTGATATGTAGTCGCAACCACACCACCCCTATTCGTAGGCGTTGAGTTTGTCTATTACACCTTGACCTTGACAAGACGAAAACAAATCTCTGAACTAAGTCGATTCGATATATCGCCAACTTCCATGGCCGCGACGGACTGCATCTTCATCGTGGAGCATCCACCTCGATCACACTTCAAACGTGAACTCAAAATCGCCATCAGCCGCACTAAGGCTGAAAGTTCCGCGTACACAAACAAACCATTTACACAGACCTTGACTGCTGTGCACTTAAAGCTAAGAGCAAAGATAGCAGCTGCAGGAGCAGCGCCATCAGCAGCAGCAACAGCATAACGAATGATGCAAAGTGCGGTGCGGTGGTGGTGATTCTGATGGTGGCGGTCTGCTGCAAATGCAAGTAAATCTCACGATTTATTGCGTTCGGCGAGTCTGTTGTGTCGCTCCGTTACCGATAGTGGAGGCATATTAGTCGTCGCCGGCAGTCAGTCGGCTGGCAGAGGGGGATGAACTCCTACCACTTTGGCGCAAATGTGGTACTGAGCCCACTTCAGCTGCCATCACATACTGGCCTTAACAAATTAACATGCAAACATTAAAATGGCGTTAAAAGGTGTTCTTTGTGTGTTTCCCTGGTCCTGTTGCTGTTTCAAGACAGCTAAAATGTGATAATTTCTGTGGCAACATTAGAAAATGCGCCTAGAGAGTGTGTGCGAGTGTGCAGATCTGGTGAGTGTTCTGAAATGCAGATATCTGGACGTAGACGACTGGCAGGGGAAAATGCCAATAAATCTTATTTCTGCAGTTGTTTCGCTGTAACGGACCGAACTCGAGCGCGGATAGAGTCGCCACAGCGCGCAACGTGTAGGTGCAAGAATCGCGATTTAAATTTAGCGCGTAATTAATTAGTAGCAGCAAAATGGAAAGAAAATTTTGCTCAGCAAACTGCGACAACAACGTGGCCTAGTGGTGGCGTGTGGTCGTTCCAGCGCTCGATCGCTTGATCATGTGGTCGTGTGGCTCTTGATCCTGACCTACTTGTGAGACATTGGATCGCACGTACACATGCAAATCACCACATCCACAACCACCAGCGCTCACCAGTCGCCGCTCACCACTCACTATTCACCTATTTGGCGTCGACTTAGGTGTCAAATGTCGCGACTCGCTGCATTCTTGGGTGCCAATTATGGTATGAACAAGATTATAATTGTTTCCATCGTTATCTGGCGTCAAAGTGCCGTACCATGTCACGGCACCAGCGTTTGACAGGTGAAATGCAAGCCGTTTGTCAGAAGGACATTGGTCGGGTTTGCAAGAACAAATGTTCCTATGTGCTCCTATGGCACTCCCCAGAGTAGGGCTCACGTTTGCTATCTCCCTTATTATTCAATGGGCGAAGGTAATTTGCTTGCCTCGGCACCGTTTGCAACTAGAATCAGAATATGATGGAGGCCATTGCAAACGGGACTGGACACAATCGAAGGGTGCAGACCAAATGAAGTTTCTGCACCTACACTGGCCGGCGGCGGCTGCAGCGGCGGCACCAGTGGTCGAGAATTTATTTCAATTGGCGCGACTATGTCCAAAGAAAATGATTTATTCCAATAATCTTGCCTGAAATGTCACCGCCGCCGTCGGAGAGCAACTACACATACACCCGTCTACACGTTCACGACGAGAAGCGAACAGCCACTTGCTGCATGATTTTAAGTCGGTAACTAGCTTGCACGCTGTTATGCCTAAATCATGTAAATCTCAGCAAAAATGTTTCCACAACTAATTAGTGACAATAATAGTCAAACACATGCGTTCACATGTGTGTACGTTGAGGGCGCAGCACCACCAGCAGCAGCGGCAGACTGTTCGATACAGCGGAACATTCACAAATGGGTTCGTTTTCACATATTTCATCGGATCACATTAATCAACGGGAATAGCTACTGCATGGTGGATGGCTTTGGATGGCGGATGACTTTGGATGCCGTCTGTGGCATGTTATTAGTTAGAAGTGCCTCCTCCTGGGGGGAGAGCCAGTGCTTTGACGATTAATATATTTTTTTTTTTGTTGGTAGGACAGCAGCTAGCTGCCTGAGATGAACTGGAGGATTTATGATGATTTATTTGAAATGTCAAGTTCGCTACTGAACTCTTTCTCTTTCGTCGGGATTTTCAAAGTCGAATCGACAGGCGCTGGCTGCGCTTTGGCTGTAAACCCGAATCGAAGACGAAAGCTGCTTTGTTCCACATTTTGGTTCACGTTGGGTGCTTGAAGTGTCTGGTATCAGTAGGGTTCTTTTGGGATTAGTTTCAGAGGCCTTTCCGAAGTGAAAGTTTTGCCGGAAGGGCGGTGAAAAATCAAATTCTCTGACCAGGCACTGGCCGTGTCGGTCATGCGGAGAGGTGATTAAGCTCGGTAGGTGGAGGACATCGCGGGCTTGGCTCGTGTGAGAAATTTGCCTGAAAGTGGCTGGTATCCATTGTCCGACCTATTTTGTGGCAATCTTCTATCACTCCATGGTCATAAAAACATCTGCCACCGTTTGTGTTTTGAGAAAAAGAAAGTCAATAATTCTCCAGAGTAACGTAGTGTATGCCGGTGGGTAGTTCAGGGCACAAAAATGATATCCCTGTAGAGCCACAAGAACACACATGTGCACATACCTTCTGATGGTTATGCCTGAGTTTGCTACATAGGCTATATAACATAGGCCAATAAACACTGACAAAGTCCGTCTCAATCTATTACCATACACCGAATTGCCCTCCGGCCCGTATGACTTCTTCATCAGACAACTTCGACGCTCACTCTCTCTCCCCATAAATACCCCATCTTAATAGGTCCAGCTTGCTTCACTCCGGTTGACCTGGTTCTTCGCCAGCCTCCAAACCCGACAAACACCCTACTGATTGCCATCTTACAGCAACCACCACCAAATAGGAGTGTCATGTGCCCAGCGAATTTTATCACCCAAAGGGTGAATCACACGCTAGCTGTGACCACCCCGCTTCCCTCTTGTGAATCTAATCAGGCCTATCTTAACTACTGCTTGATTGGACACCTCTAGAGTGTAAACAAACCACAAGGCATCTCCACCAGGACCTCCATTCCGAGGAGCAGTTCTCTGATTTGCACCAATTAACATCAGTTCGCGGACTTTGTCATAAATTCACCATCTAGCTGCCATTGTCACACATATCGTTCGGTGTTTAATTTAATCCCCCGATAGCGGAAAATATCCTTGTAAGTCTGACACATCCCATCGCAAGAAAGCGAGACAGCGATATATGGTGAGACAACAAGGCACCGAGAAGCATTCGCGCGACTATGCCAAGAATCTGCACTGCACTGCACTGGACTGCGGCTGAAGCGAACCAACGAACGAAGAGATTATCATAAATGTCCAAGGACCAAATTCATTTCCACACCCTGCGCCGTGTGGTCGCACATATCTTATTTTATTACTCCGCACCGTTCCGGCTGCAACCGGCCAGCGCATCACCCGGCTGTGGCACGTCCAGCGTTTTGTAAATCAATTCAACATTCAGTTTGTGTCCGAGAGGTGTTTTGTAATTTAATATTGCGAAATTGTTTATGGAGTTCCACCATTGACAACTTTTATGGGAATCCATCCCTGGTGCGGTGCGGCTGGATGCGATCGCTGCGGCCAATGCCAACTGATTTCCATCGGTGCTCTAGTAGATATTTCATGGGCACACGTTATCCGTATACAGCGAGCGGATGGTCGGACGCGGCTATCAGGTACACGGTGTTGGTGTGGCTGGTACCTGCTTGATGTCTCCTCTTCCTCTCCATCTCCCCGCAACCCACCCCTCCGACAGCTCTGTAGCAAAATGCAAATGCGCTTGGGCCTCGTGAGGACTATCGGGAGCAATAAAAACAGTGGTGGGCTGTGTGTGGTGGGAAGGGATTCGGAAGAATGAAAAAATAGCACACACACACAAGGCAGAAAGCACGAGAGGAAGTCTGCAGATGATGTCTTCTTCTTCAGGTGCTTCTCGTGTGCAGATGTTAGATGATGGTGGGCGCTGTGTGTACGCGCAGATAGAGAATCTAAAATAGATTGCTTTTTAAGTGGACACATGTGCATGCGGCAGGGCACACACATCGGATGGTGCTGGTAAATTTAACATATCGCCATTGGTAGTGCGGCGTAATCAATTAGATTAGTGGATTAATAGGCGCGAACGATTAGTTTAGCTAAGTGGAGCGCTAAGGAAGTTGAACATGCATTTTTTGCGCCTCTTCAGAAATTTTCATTTTGTGACCTTGAGCTACCAGATGCTGGTGGTTTCTTTACAATGTTGCGACTGGCAATTGGTAACTGCGGCCCGTCTGCCTGAATGATATTCTATCATTACACATATGTGCATTCTTATAAGACCACCTCCCCTCTAAACTATGGTTACTTGGACTTAGGATGGAGGACTGGATGGCGCAGGTGGTCAAGTGCATGCCTTGGTTAGTGGGGTCCCCGTTTCGAATTCCAGTGAAAGCAGAGTTAATATGCTTTTATCTGGTTTTAAAATCTGGTCCAGTCACCATTTGCCGTTGGGATCAAATTATCACGGGAGTGGTCGATCGGTGGTGGTAGCCTGACAGTGGGTATCACAATGGACCAACATGGTCTAAGACTCCTAAGTCTAAGAATTCACTAGCAGCCTAGCAGCCCTCCTCCCTACCCTGACAGCACTTAAGTTTCTAATTCGTTTAGTGAAATGAACAGAATGAATTCATTTTAGGTAATCGAACTGCTGCTGTACGAAAAATCAGCCATGATGTGTGATTAATTCGAAGGAACCACAAATGAATCTGGTGCTCATCGATGCGGCGAAGTTAGCCTTCCATGCTGGCTTAATGTCAACATCATCATATCATGACCCGCTCGATCCATTTAGAGTGAAGAACTTATGCGGTCGAACATGAATGTGATCAACTAAGGCAAACCTTCTTCGCTTGGGACTAAAGCTGGCGTAACTGAAGATCTGCTTACGTTGGCTTAAAATTCAATATTCCTCATTTATTTTCACCAAAACCTCAAATATTGATGCCAGAACTATTCGTCAAGAGTTAAAAGCCTTTCGAAGGCCGCTGAGTGGAATAGTTGACTTCGGCCACACCGCGGGTGGGATTCGCATCACCCACCAACTGTGTGTGGCCCGACTGCAATACTCCGAATTTGAATCTTGAGCCGTCGATCTGAATCTATAGCTTACTCTCTGACCAGACGACGAGGATCCATTTGCCGTGAGGTTCTCATTACCCAATTAAGTTACCTTCCGTCATAAAATCTCCTCTTATGTGGGTTGCAAAGAAGGAAACAAAAAGAGTCTGCAAATGCGAATAACTTTTTCAATTTTCATTGACAAAAGATACCATGTCATATGCTCTCCAAGGGGGACTGCCCACTCTATGCTCGAAAGGAATTGGTCAATTTTTCAGAAGCCCACCGCTTGGACCACCACTTTTTCTCTGTTTCCTTTTCCATTTCGTTCATTTTTAAATTAACAACAACTGATCGCAGTTACACAAGTTCCATGTTCACCTGACACTATCACGGCAAGCTTCCAGGAATCCATCCACCTTCGCCCGATCGCCGAGACAGTGTCCCACTTCCTCACTCCCTTCAGTTGAGCGTCCCTGGTTCTGGTTCTGGTTCACTCTGAATTTCTTCACTTCAAATTCAACCTCGTTGTTCGTGTCTCCGCACCGCAACGTATGACGCTAACAAATCGCTAACAAATGCCACAAGCAAGTCCGGTCAAGCTCCACCACCCGACCGGAGAGTTCCGTTCGCGTTCCCGGTCCCGAATCAGAGCGCGCATCTGTGTGTGAGTTGCAGCGATCGCGGAATTATTGATTCGTATATAAATAAAATGTCAAAATAATAAAGAAGTAAATTATGGGCATTGGAATGCGCACACAGCGTGCCCACGAGAATGGCTGTGCCGGGCCAGGCCGGGCCCGAGAGAGGGGCGAATCGGGCGCGCCGAAATTAGTGTGCGCACGGATGAAGTTGCCAACGATCCAGCAGGAAGATTGCTGTTTGCGCAGCTTATTTATTGATTTCGTGTTTACCGAAGATGATATTCAATTGGGTTTTGGGCGCATCTGCACAGTGGTACCAGTCGCAGCAGCCATCGGGTGGAGGTGGTCGAAGGTGGACCCTCACCCTGATCGTGCTTTGGATGTGGGTACACATCCCGATGATGTTAGCTCAAGGAAAACCAATTATTTTCATAAAAATGACCATTACTGTCCATGTGTACATACGGGGAGAAATTTACGAGCGAGTAAATGCTGCGTTTTAGTCCTGCCCTTTGTTCGGGGACTCTCCTGTGTGTGCGTGGCGTGGGGGGAAGTGTGGTGGCAACGTATCGATTTGGATGTAATCAAAGAGAAATTGGGTCAGACGAGATGAGATTTGGGGAGTTCCTTGTGAGATTTAATTTCGGGGGATTGATGATTAATACACGGCTACTAGTACTTGTCAGTGAAATTGGGATACGCTGATCATCGGCTTTCGGTTTGGCCGCTTGTCGGACATGCCAGAGATATCGTCTTCTCTGCAGGATTCCCCTTGGCTCCTACGGACGGACAGGAAGAAAGAGATTTGTTTTTTGCTGAACTGGGGTCAGACAATTATTGGGGAACAGTTTACTTTCGTTTGTTCGCTTGGCACTGCTAACAACGGTAACGCTGACATCTACGTTACAAAGTGGTTACTTACGGGGTGCTCGGTTGAGATAAATGAGAGCAATTTGATATTTGAATGGTTTTTCTCGCAACGATCAAGTGGTGGGATTTATTTGTGCGATGATTTGCCCGGAAATTGAATCGGATCGAGTTTTTCTTCTTGAAGGAGAGGATGTCTTGCGAAATGGAACCATTTAATAAACAATCGCTGAGCGTTGATCGTCGCTTGGCAGTAGGCAGTGGCCCTGATGCCTATGATGTAGAATGATCCTAATCCAGTTGCATGCCAGTTACACGCTGCAATTCATCCAAGAACATGATTTCTATTCGATCTTCAACCATTGAAGCTTAAAATGCACTTTTGAAATGTGACGCTTCAAAAAGGCGAGCAGCCCGTCACCAGCCTCACGATTCAATCTTCCTTCATTCTCGTTCATGTTACTCCTTGACCTTGACTGCTGTTTGTGTTTCCAAACGGCAATCAATCTTCCACAAAATATGTGCTTCAGCGGGCATTTGATAATCTATTCACGAACCACTTCGTTGGCGCCCAAAAAAATCTCTTGGCAAGTGACTAACCTTTGTTCCGACAACAAAACCAAAAAGCAGCCGTCAGCTTAAATTCCAGTGAATAATTCATAGCGCCCGTCAAATCGGCGTCAAATAAATGACTTGTTCCATCTTAACCGCCGCCGGTCCACCGAACAATGACTTAATTTCCCCCAAATCGGCCCAGATCATGGTGCCACAAAGAGCGCACACACATTCCAGTTTCAATAATTCATTGCGATAGCCATCGCATGCGAGTACCACCGCTGGTAATGGGCGAACCAATTGAGGTGACCAAACACTGTCTAACCATTGCCACTCCAGGTGAACATGTGTATCTCGAAGCGCAAATCGTACGAGGGTTTGATCCCGCAATCATTGAGAGAGCGTGCGCTGCTTGGAAACAATACAACAAAAATTAATCTAATTCAATTGTAATTGCGGTCTCATATGTCAATTGATAGTCGGTCCCGAGCGCGGACACCGACTAAGCCACTTCTCTCATATCGGTGCGCCTTTGCCGAACTGGTTGGAGAGCGTATGCCCGCCAGGCTTCGTCGAATGATAGTCTATTACCAAGTGGCTCCATTTTAATTCATTGCGAATTATTAATGACATGATCAGAAAATTATGATTCGTCTATCGATCAAGCGGCGCGCCGCCGAAGCGGGCTGAGGTATTTATTTGCTTTTTTTTTTTTAACTAATTACGCGAAAGTGGCCATTTCACTTCCTGGGATGGCGTGTCAGCAGCGGCATTAAACACCAATAGCTCAGGTCCATGTCTGCGACCACGATCCACGGCCGGTATGGGGATTGTCGCGTACGCACGTTCGTCCATCCTCGTTCGTCCAATCAACTAACAGGGTCCCGAATGCCAGTCATAGAGCGCAAAAATGAGGAAAATCAAAGCCTGGCTTGTTTGCTCAAGAACTCCCCCTCCTTTGGCTGCATTTTTCCTGATTTTCTGCGTTTCGCTCTGTCTCTCCTTCATTCGGGCATGCCTATGAACGTGTAGAACGCCAGAGCGTGTGAGTGTATTTTAATCAGGAATCGCGACCGGCTACTTCCATCAGTCGCCAGCTTGCATGCTACAAGCCGATTAATGCCGAGGAAACAAGAAAACATGATGTCAGGGATTTTTATGCAAAACTATGGACATGTAGATAGCCCAACGATACCCCTGCTGCCGTTGTTGGAGCATATGTGTACACATGTGCCAGTGGTATCAACAATTAAGTACATGTAACCTACCAGCGTTTAGTTGGCAACAAATGTGAGGAGGGGATATGCGCGCGCGGGAAATCCTCATGTAAATCCAACGTTTTCCAGTGTGGCCTAGCACAGCCTGGGATAGCGAACGTGAAGCTGCAAGAGGGACTGACAAGAAAACTGAGGAAGAGACGCACTCACAGACTACATCATTATGATCATCATCATTCGGCTTTTTTGTTGTCGTTTCTACGACAATGTTACTAAATCATTTTCCTAAGTAAATTGTTGGTTGAACTTAAGGCCCTTGGGTATTCTCTTTTCACTCAGATTCTCTCTCTGTCTCTCTGTGTCTTCCTCGGCACTGCATCGGTCATTCGTTCGGCGCGGTTGCGTTTTGTGTGAGATAGAGAGCGTATGGGTTCATTCTAGCGGGAGCTGGGAATGATTTATTCAATTAATGTATTATTTATTACTTGTACAAACGCTGTCAAACGAGATGGTAATTAATTGAAATGATTTTCCAAATCAAACAAGAGGAGGGACACGGGAATGCCTGGAATCCGACGGTTTTATGCGGCATAATGAAGGCCTGGGAAGGTAATTATATTTACGTTGCTGTGATGGCAGCTTTATACATGAGAGGAATTGTTTGATTGTCAGCTCCGTTGGCCGATGACTGTGGTGGTGCGATGAGTGTCTGCAGGTGGAACATGAAAGAGTTGGCCTGCGAACTGTATGGTTTTGCAGCAATCTCAACCAAGAGTCACCAAATGGCAAATTTCGGGTTCAGGCAATTCCATGGCTGCACCCTTATCGGTCAAACTCAGCGAAATTCTCCACCACCGTAATTACTTAAGCATCGACTTACATCCCATACTGCTGAGTTACCTTAATTTGCATTAAATGATAAGCCCCATCGGTCCGGCAGTCCAGCAGAGTTCTCTGCTTGGTATACCCTCGGAGATATCCAAAAAATATTCATCATGCTTGCACTCGCCAACTCTCTCATGCCGCTGCTGGCCGCCGAGCCGCCGCGTAAGCGATAACCAAATTGTCACATTACTGGATTCAAGGAATAAATCAATCGGCCGTGCTGAAAGCATTTTGCAGATACAAATATTTTGGGCGATTAATTTGCAGTTCCCTCATACATGGAGCTTGATTTTTCGGTTTCTGTTGCTGCTTCTCTCTCGCTCGTCGTCATCTTCTTTATGCCCCTCCGCTTCGTCCTCCTCCTTCCATGTCTTTCACGATCATTTTCGGGGATGGAAACTTTTAAGATTCTTGCATGGTATCATCACTAATCTCATTCCTCATTTGACAAAAGTCTGATTTTGTTGTCCCCACCCGTATCCCGTGCATATTTAAACGAAAATTCATTGAAAATAATTTTGGATGCACTACGCACACACGAATGCGGTTCGATAAGGACAGCCAAACACAGCACAGAGCTCCGACAGCCGATGACCCGCACCGCTCCGCCCGCCACAAACCAAAGGATCACCAAGGACTCAGACGCTGATGGCACACACACACAAAAAAATTATCAATTAAAAAGTAAATTGCTTTTGGCAAATGTTAAAATGTCCATTAAATGTGTCCATTTATACCATTTACGGGATCCGGAATTCTGTTCGAGTTAATTTTTATTGCCGTGAAAAAGGTGCTCACGGACTTGTGGAGATGTTTGTTTTTCGTCTGTTTGTGTTCGCCTTTTTTCGTTGTTTTTCGCAATGTTCGCTTGTTAGAGTTGTGTTTGTTGGTGGTTCGGTGGCGTTTATCAGGTTTTAAAGTTGCAACCAAATTTGACAAATGATGCCAATTATCGGCGGCAACCATTGCGCCATGATTGCCGCGATGACTCACGGCTGAATCGATGTTTCCGGTGTTGGCGAGATTAGGCCGTACATTTTTTTGCGCAATTTAAGGAACATTTTGTTGTTGGCTTTGAAGGCCAACATGAAGTCACACAAATTGAAGGCATTGCTCAACTTCACAACTGCACGGTATGCATATGAGCAGTTGCATGCAAGTAAAGTGTCGTGTAATGTAGGACAAGCTGTCAGGCAGAATAAATAGTTGCTAATTTACATTCGATAGTTCAATGAGATAAGTGCTTGTAGATTCTGATTTAAAGACAAATCTCTCGTGTTATCATGACACTTGGCGTGTCTTGTTGGTTGCTAATGAACCCGGAGTAACCGGTTCTTCGCTATGCATTAACTGCAGTCAGTGATTACACTTTTATTGCAATTTCATCCACTTGGGAGTCAACATGACATGCACTTCAGCAAAAGGGGATATGGACAAGCCATAACCTCCACTCAACCCCTCCTGTTCACTAAATCAAGCTCACGATCCTCGCATCATACTCGTAAAACAATAAACGGTTTAGTGCGGGCCACATCGGCGTTGGTAGCACCTTTCAACCTCCCATCCAATTGTTGATCCCATTACCATCCTCCGTGGTCTGACCAGAGTCAGTGTCTTCCCCACGGTTCCCATCGTCGGTCGTCGCGTCGCGTCTCGGCGATCCGGAAGAGACTCGCTTTTTACGATTGTGCTGTAAATTCATCATTTTCGTATTAACCCGAGAACATCTTCAATTATCCGTTGTGCACGGAACCCCTAATTTACGACAAGAGCGATGACGGCTGCGTTGAGCAGAAACCTCTTCAGGTCGTGCCTGCACTTCCACCACATCCCACCAACGACCACGCCACCAAAGAAGAGGAGCACAACGCCAGGGTAATGCCTTTATGATTATTTCATCCAATATAATAATGGGTTAGCGCCACTGCAACCACCACCGCCGCCGCCGCGTCAGCCGCCCCAGCATGCTGTATCGAGCGTTTCGAAAATTGGACTCACCCGCCGCCATCTATTTGGTTTGTGGATATCATTGCCCCTAAACAGTTATTACCAAATTAGTGAAGAGGACTGCCACCGCCATCACGGACGCGGAGACATGGTGGCACGATTCAATCGTCATGACTTGTTCCGACACCCGAGGAAACGGGAAGCGACGCACACACACAAACCGCACAAGCCAGAGGTGATGCAACCGCGGCCGCGGCATCAGGCCAGCACCTACCCCAGAGCCGGGTCTGTAATTATGTCGCTCGAAAATTAGGCGGCCCTCCAATTGATATTTAATTTGGGAATCTTTGTGTTTGACGACCATGAAATTGGCCACTTTCGGGCATATTATGTGGTCACATGTGATATCGGCTGGTCTCGGCCTGATTATGGGCGTCGTAATGGGGTCGTCAGAGGAGGGATTCCCTCCTCGTCTGCAGCTATTTGCACAGAGACGGGCGCAGTAAATTGCATCGGCGTCTGAGCACTCCGATGGATGTGAGCGCTGCGGCGAGCACTGATTGTTCCGAAACGCTGCGGCAATAGTTTGTTAAGTTCAGAACGCCTAAGTTCGGTTTAATTGAAAGAGGTGGAACAACCGCTGATGAGGACGTGAAAAGACGATGAGCACGTCGCTGTTTTATGAGATCATTTTATTAAGATTACGACGCGTGATTGGATGATGGAAGTGGGGCCGAGTGAGTGAGTGGTGAGCGTGCGAGCGTGCCCATGATTCTGACGATGCCGATGCCGATGTGGGGGGACGACGATGATTACTGTGCGGTGCCGCAGCGTGCTCATAGTGGTGGCGATGGTGATGGCAATGGCAATAGCAATGGCGATTGTGATGGCGATGATGGTGATGGTGATGATGAGGACGGCGTTGCTGATGGGCCGAGCAATGATGATGAGGTGTTAGCGTTGTGTTTACACAAAATTAATAATTTAATAGAGAACTAATTGTCTGATGGCAACTCGAGTTATGTCCGTTTACTGTTAAGAAAATAAGACTGTTGGTGGGGCTGCGCTTGCTCTCATAGCCATTTATTACGAGTATGATAAGAATAAATTGACATAAAATAAATTGACATTTTGGCTCGCGATTGAAAGGGTGTTTTCTGAAAAAATGGACATCTACGGGTGGACTTCAGTCGATGGGATATCACAAGTCCTTTGCGTATGCTGTGCCTTAACGGGGAACCCATTACCGATTGTCAGATGAAGCTAGTGTTGACCCAAACGGTGGAAACATTTTAAGGCAGACATTTGCTTTGATTCTTTAATCCTATTGATAACCACCACCAGTTTTAAAAGAGAGATTCAGCATGTAATCGGTGGTGTACCACAGGGGTCTGACTTGTCTCCGTAGCTAGCTCTCATTGTAGACTACTCGATACTATCGGTGGGTATCGCATGGCTAATCTTCTGACATTTTATGGCTTTCGACCAGAAATATAATTTTGAGTCGTAATACGGGTTTACATCCCACAAGGATTATGTCTAGACTACAACGCAACATTTCTGCGCGCTTAATTTTATTTTTCTTGAATTGTTAATAAATGGAAACAAATTTTTGCGTCGTTTTCTATACATATGAACTTACGGTGTTTAGCTTTCAATTCTCAGTCCACCCAAAGTGTTCACCCCTAAATCGCGAGCCTACATCTCTTGATTCACTAAAAATATAATCAACGAATAATAACTATAAAAAATATATTTACTCAAACGTCGACGTCGTCGGACTCGGCATACAACTGTAGGTCTCCTCCCCGCACAAGACGAGTAGTTGTTGTAGAAGACAGTCCCAGGTCCACTATGGTCGTTAGCCTCACCCATATTATTATTATTTTACCTTTATTAGCTAAAAGATGCAAAATATGAACAAAATAATGTTCGCGGACGCACCTCTTACGCGTCACTGACAATGCTCAAGGAGTATCATTGTTTAGAAAAAGCTTCTCAAATTGTCAGGAAAAAGAATAGCACACACGGATTGCATCGCCACTCATATATAAAAATGAATTTGAGACATGTTTGTCCGTTTATACCTCGAGTTTGGCATATCCGAATATTATGACACCTTTTTTGTTCGAGACGTATTCTTTTGTAGCCGGTTTGTATGTAAAAATATAGTAAGAAAAAATAATAATTGCATCAAAAAATAGTAATTGCATCAACAGGCTAATCGGAAAGACGTTATGTCTTTCTCTGTATTCTAATAAATTAAAGCACAGATATTGAATTTTATTTGAAGTGAAATTCTGTTTGAAGTGATTCAATTAGTAATTTAATTGGTAATTAACTTTTACATCACGGTAGGTACCAAATTTGAAAGAAGATGAAATCATGAATCCATCACTAAAAAATAGTTTTAGAATTACACGATGACATCCGGCTCAATACATGTCATTTGAAATCTTGAGCTTGCTGCATTTAATTACAACCGTGCAGTCGATTATAGTTCGAATCGATCAGTTTTGGTAAAATGGACGCAGTCTGTGAATATTGCAATTCATTGAAATTCTCGGGAATGTGCAATGCAAATGGGGAAGTGAGTTCATCTGCCCATTTTCTTACTGTCATCATTGTTGATTCGCCATTATCAGTGGTTGAACGACCAATAAAATAAAATTCAATTCCTCAGACAATCATATTTTTTACAATTTCTTCAAACGCCTCTGGATCATTCACCTGATCCGATATTTCGGCCGGTGCAATATCGTCTGATGTAATTTTGCGAACTAACCAAATGAGAAATAGCACTCGGCGCGCTCCAAAACAAAAAAACGTAAAGACATCCAAACATGGTATATAGAGCGTATTGATATCTCATCACACAAAAACAATTTTGCCGAAAAAATTAACCCTTTTCAAACCACAAGTTACATAAAAAAAACACGAATGTAAAATATTTAAAAAACTAATTCTATTAGGATTTTCTTTCTGCACTCTCGAGCCTGACGATTTGAAAGAATTTTATTATTATAGATAAACTGTTTTTTGTATGAAATGTGATCAGCGAAGCGGGTGTGGGCTTGCTAGTCTATTTACATATACACAAATTGAGCCCCGAATGTTTGTCGACGATTCACGCCTTAAAGCATTTAAAATGTATAAATTTAAATTAAAATGTATAAATATGTCACAATTTTTAAAAAAAAACTATCCGCAGTTGCTTTGATTTTTAGGGTGTCAAATGAAAATAAGTTTTCTTTAACATAGCTTGTTGATAATCGCCTGCTGATTTGGAGGAACAACACATCATCATAGGATCATCATCTGGATATATACATTTAAAAAAATGTATAAACTATCATATTGACATCTGCAAAAAAGAATCCACAGTTTTCGAGAACACAAGTTTTTTTGTATATATATATGTAAAATATATGCAAAATATATGTGTGGATGAAAAATATGACGTCGGCATTTCTCAAGCCTGACGCATTGAAATAATTTTACGCTTATAAACTAAACTGAGTGTGGACACCGGATAGCGTGACCACATATTTTGTTTTGCTTGACATCTCTAAAACGTGAAGAAATCATGAATATTTTAAAACGTGAACAACAATTTTTGCTTCTAGTTAACAGTAAACTGTTTGAGCCAGCTGTATTTTAGCTGAAATTCCTTGTTCTTGACCTTGACCTCGTTTTGTACCATTTCCGGTTTGTTGCACGTCAGTTCGTATCAGTTTGTTCCTCATTGTTCCTTAAATTTATTGTTTTTGTTTGTCTTGTCTGCTCGATTTTTGTGCTTTTCTATCTTTTTTGTCACCATAAGTTTTATATAAGTTGCGGCTTTGGCTTATATATGTCTTCAAAGAAAGCAACATAAATATTGAATACTCCTGCCTGCGTAATACTTCCCACAGATAATTAAGACCAAGGTGCACCACCTCTCCCTTTCTACCTCTATACCTTCAGCCCGTGGGGTGTCTTGACCCCTGACACTTAAAAGTCTTAGCAATACATTTTATCTAGCTATAGTATAAATTAAACACTTTTGTGTTCTTGTAGTTTAAAAGAAACATTTTTAATTTTATTTATATGGGCACAGTAACCCCTTACACGCTAACTTAAGACTGAACTACAATTATCTTACATCTTCCTTGAATACACCTTGCATGCCCTGGAGTGATGGATTGTTCCCACTGGTGCGCTCGGGTTTCCGGATGCCGTACGTGATGGAATGTGGCTGACTGCAACACTACGTCTCCAGTCCGGTAGACGCTAGGTCAGTGGTGACCATCTTGGAACACATGTGAGGGAGAGAAATATTTCGCGACTTAACTTATATCTATCATCCTATTTCTAACTAAGCCATTTCCATGTTTATCATTGAGCTGGTTAACCAAAAATGACGTTAGTGTCTTAAGGCGCATTAATGAAAAACCACTGACAATACCTTTGGAGAAGAAGAAGATTTTACATCTTCAACAAATGACTGAACTTTTTTCACAAAATGTCGTACCGGTAAAGCTCTTGCTCAGTCAACACTTAATGTTACTTTTAATGCCTAAGCCTTTTATCGTATATATTCCTATGCAACAACGTTTTGTTGAAAATAAAATAAATGTATTAAATATATTGTTATGTAATAGAAAACACGCATTATTTTTTTTTATAGATAAGACGTTTTAAAATGAGTGTCTACAGTGGGATTGCCTTAATATTTTATTATCCCTTTACCTTCGCAAATGTGAACTCTTCCGCAAACGTGAACACCTTTGGTGTACAATTGTTCACGTTATCGACAGTCTACTGTACTGCAAAACAGTTTAACTAGTGTTAAGGATATTTTAAGCTCAATAAAAATACTGTCTAAGTGTATTTTATGAGTAAGACCACAGAATTCGGGAACGCGAACAAAGGCCTGCCTGGCCTATCGTCGAATTGGTCCCGCAAAATTAGTCTGACACTACCTACATAAGATAGCAAATAAAAATAAATACCACTCCACAATGACTAATAGTTCCACCAAATCTGATATCATAAACTTTCATCTGGCGATCACATGGTTGACCTGTCATTACACTACAGACGCATTCGAGCAGTGCCTGATCATATCGCCAACGGGGAAAGCTAGCTACAATCCAACATGCATACTCAGGAAACAGTGCCTGTCGTTGGAAGGATTGAATGTTTAAATGCTGAATACTTTGTAAATTCGATTTGGTCGACCAACCGAGGAAGGCGGTTCATTAAATTCTGCGCATTTTTGTTGTAATTTAAATGCGTTTTATTGCACGTCCATCGGACATTATAGTCATAGGTAAAGTGCTAAACACACTTTATTTTATTTGTATATCTCTTTTGGTTTATAAATTATTTTACAGGCAATATTGTCTTTACTATATGAAAGGATTCTTCTATGTAGAGTGATAAAATCCCGATCACTCAGTAAGGTAGGTGGTGGAGTATTATGCTCATTCGTTCCATATCAACGGCTTCGGACTAGCGATAGAGTTTCCGACTTAGTGTGTCATCATCATCATCATCTTGTGCTCCGAATGATCCTGTAAAGGGGTCGCAGGGATAAGCACGCACAAGAGATCTCCAGGCACTGCAACTCATCAGCAGTGTGTTTTCAAAATAATTAAAATTACAATTGTAAACCGCTATTCTAAGGTTTACAATTACAACAAATATTTATCATTAATCGCTTCAACATTTGAGTCTCGTAAATGACGAGTACATTCTTGGAAAATTCCTTGATTAGATAATTTTTTCCAAATAGGTTTAGACAAAAACAAAAACGTTCATCTTTATAGATCACAGTGAGAGCATTAAATTGCACAAAATAATGCGTTTCAGTTCAGATTCCGAGACAGCGTTTTATTTCGTCTCACCAATTTCCCACAGCATTCGAAAACTCAATAAGAGTAGGACCTCAAACCAAAATCGGTCAATGAGGGTAACTGCACAGAAACCGCGAGGTCCGGATGAACTTTTACTGAAACCTCAATAGGCCGTTCCCACCGAGTTTGAAGTAGTTTCGCTCCCAATTTTCAAGTCACTCGCTCTCAATTTTAAAGAACAGCTGTCAGTTGACGGGAAATAAAAGTGTGAGAACACCAGAAAACAGAAAGAGATAAATTGAGAAAATGAACACAAAAATGGCAAACAAAACTGAAATTCACGCTGTTCGGTTTGACAACCTTGGACGGATCCATGCACGGCTGAATTCAAGGGCGCTACAACTACGTTTAGCAGAAACTGCAAAGTTTCAAGACCTCGAAAATCTGTTGTGGACACTGGTAAGGTGGGAACGTAGCATAAGTGATTCACTTTAACCAACACAATTTTTGTGGAAACCAATTAACAGATTGCAAACTAGTGCCAAGAGCACGTTAACGTTGTTTATATTCAACAGCATATTTAACCTGGACGTAAACAAATTATGGAACCTTAGTGCTCTATGTCTTCTGGCATTTAAGTGAACCTTTACAAAACACCCACTCTCCCTCTGTACTTCCAATCATCTTGTGCCTTGACTTCGAACACCGGAGAGCACTCGTGACCCAACCCAACGTTGCTTCACGTCCTAAGACCCCAGTCGTCAAAGCTACCCTTTGCGTGCATTCCCATCATTTCACAGATCTTTCATCAGCTACCCCATAAATCGACGCCAATACCAACACATTACCACATCGCTTTTACAAATTGAAGCAAATTAAGCCTCGACTTCAGTTCCAGGGATCATGCCCAGAAGCACAATCGTTCAGAAAGCGCTCATAAATCCCCCGACAACCTCAATATTTCCTTCCCCATGACAGTCAGCCATGTTTGTGCGAATCCGAATGCCAAGTGGTCCTTATCAATCTAATGCACGCTCATGGCACGGCTCCTCGGAAATAACTCACGCAATCGCTTAACAACCACTTACCGACGACGTCATTTCTTCAAAATCGCACAGTCGCACCGAGTTCCTCCTCAAATTCCTGGTTTCCCCCTGTGAAATAGGTGACACCGTCCATTTGTTAAGTATCCTCTTCATATCTAGACTCGCACGCGTAGTCGCAATTCGCCTTTAGCCACCTGCGGTTTTGTCCACCAAATAGAGACACCTTGCTTCGGATAAGGAATCCCATGCGCTCCCCTCTTGCGGGAGACATTTAATTTATAAACGCAACCATTCATGCTTCCGTGGTAGTTAAGTGCTATCTCACGCACCCCCAAAACCCCAGCCCCAGTCGGCGCTGGCTGGCACAGCATAGCCTGGCCTGGACACTCAGTATCAAATGAATTGAAAAGTGTTAAATATTCTTAGAGTCGGGGGCATTTTTATCCGCACGTTTAACCGATGGACGATTTGCCAGCAAGGATGTGTGCAGCTGGTTGTGTGCGTGTATGTCCATCTCAGTCGGCCAGGACATGCGCTATCTCCTCTGGGTGACATTTTGTCTTGCAACGGGGCTCCGGACCGGAGAGTTACTTACCCGCACGGCTCTGCACCCGAGTGCGGGGTAAGTGAAACAAATTTGATTGCGGAAAAGCAGCAATACCGTGCGTCATATAATTTGCGCGAGGCATGTTCTCCCTGCACGGGAGGTGTCCATTAAAAAGTTAGACTGCGCCGGTGGTGGAGGTGGCCTGGTGGATGGTGTTGGTTTCAATGGCGATGGCGATGGCGATGACGATGGCGTCCTATAAATACGAACGAGCGTTCAATGCAAGCGGCCCGTGGTCAACATAATATTGGACGTATTCCTAAATAAAACTGTCAATCGTTAAATTTATGCCGCATGTGAGCGGCGACCTGTAGAGTATGCGCCACGGCTGGTTATAAGCGTTTCCCAATCGTCAAGTTACTAAATTAATTACCGTCAAGCGCTGCTAAATGTAAACGGCCAGTGGATAGTGTCTCACGGACCGCAGCGAGTGCTGGGGCTTAGCGGCGGAAAAGGGTAATGAATCGTCTAATTTTGCCGCGCTGTCATAAGGGGGGTCTTAAATGGATTTACTGGAGGTCCGTGGCCAGTTGACGTGTACGAGGGGGTGAATTGTCGTGCGGTTAACTAAAAGCAATTTATTAACGATCACATTTTATTCGTTCCTCAAGAGGGTATCGTGCATTGCTGTCTACCTTCTAGCCATGCACAATTGAGGTCAGCGCTACTTAGTCCAGAAAGGTTAACGTTTCTCTGAAGCTCTCATCAGCGCCAAGTCAAAGAGCACTTTTCAAATTCGGTAGCAATTCCCAATTAATTCTCATAAAGCGAAAGCCGAAAAGCTCATTTACCCGCCATCAATACGCCCCCGCAACTATGCGTCCCGCAATTAGAGCAAGCCCACCTACAGACACGCTTGGCTCCGTCCACCGCCGCCGCCAATGAGTGCCGCACTCGACTCAACAGCAACCTCTCACCTCAAGAAATATCCATCACATGCGTGGGACTTAACATCTCAGAACTCAGCTAACACGCTCTCAGCCATCAATTCGTATCACGTACACACTTCAAACGATCAAAACTATCACGTCCCGGCCGACATTGATACCATTCAACGACCCGCGTTAAGTAGCTCTCCGATTGATTCAATTTGAATTGGAATGAAAAAAATGGAATAAAAAAACTCTGTCGGAATCACTTAAGACTGGGAATTGATGAGTTGCTCCACGCCCTCCGTGCGGAGTAAGTGGGAACCTTTGCGATTCGGATTTTATCGGATTGGCGAGGCACCTAAAACAATGCGTCCCCATCACTCACGCGCACCCTCACTCTGAAAAGGAGAGGAAATTTATTTCCGACCTCCGACGACTGTGACACTTGTGAAGGAGTTCCGAAGTCGTTCAACTGTCAAAAGATCATTTTTCTCCACTGACCCTTGGCTGGCTGTGGTTGTGTTGTTCGCCGACTGCATGAATGAGTTCAGTGGTCAAATTTAACACCACCGCTGCCGTTGCCGTTGCTTCTTGGTCCCCAGTCGTCACAGCCACTGCCGCAGTCGCAGCGCAGCGTCCACTCCGATAATTGAAACCGAAACGGAGGGCAGTCAGAATTAATTCGAACATGGTCGGACTGCAGACTGCGCAGCACCTTCGCCAGACATTCGACTTCGGAGTGGAAATGAAATCCAAAAATTGTAGATTTTTCTTTCGAAATTACCATTTTTCGAAAATTAATCACAGCTAACCGAGAGTTGGTTGGTTTTTCGGGTCTGCGCTGCGTTGCTCTGGCTGCCCAAGCTGGCATGTCCCAGAGATAAATTGCCGCAACTCAGTGTGGGGTACTTGAGATACGTGTCGGATATCGATGGCAAGAACAATGCCGCGGGCTGGGACAAGGGCGAGCTCTGTCCGCTTTGCGCGCCCTTCTGCATCGGCGATATGCTGATATGGGGGGATACGATTTTTCAAAACTCGGTGTGCATGATTGTTCGAGTGGACTAATTAATCTTCTCGTGTTGTCTTAGGATTTAACTGGTATCTTGACAACCGTCATGAGTACTAATTAGTGCAATTAATGTCAATATTTCTTAGATAAATGGTTGTGGTTGGTTTATTTTTGGCTGTGGAATGTTGATGGACGTGCGTTGTCGATTGCAGACGGGGCTTTGAAGCAAATGACGTAAGTAGACGTTCTGCGTTGAATTGTCTTGGTTCCCAAGAGCCCGGGGGGTTCTGCTCTGATCAGCTCAAATTGCTAAACGTTGATCGATCTACAGGCTGGAGGTCTTTTGTGTGTTAGCAGATGGGTAAATCGATTTGGTCCTACTAGCTGGATTTGAATCAGAAACGTTTGCAAAATTGGCTGGGTCACTGGCTCACTGATGGTCAGGTATCTTAAAGGACCTTCGAATACGAAGCTTGAATGTTCAAAAGGAGGGATCAAAAAGAAGTATGAAAGACTGGAGTAGGGCTAAGCTTATGCCCCCATTTGCCGTCGGTTTCAAATGTTAGTAAAAAATCTGCTAGTTTTTAAAATGTTCGTATATTCAAATATTTTTAGTGCAGTAGCAGAAGTTTTTAGTGCAGTAGCTGAAGTTTGTGTTATGCCGTAACTCATTTAATGGTTGGGCCTTTTCAGGCCCATTTCGACTTCATTTATGGACAGAAAGAAAACTATGTTAAATTTCTACGTCTGATTCCGTGACTTCCTCGCCTTATCTATCCTCAGTCGAATGAAGACAACTCCAAGTAGTTGAACTAAAACTTTATTTTAGATTTGTGGGAGCCTTCTCATCACGATACGGCAATAATACCAATACTCTTCAACGTCTTATTGCGATATACTCGTTTTGATAATGCCAACTCGCGAGCACAGCTTTTAGAAGTCAGTCAATCTGCAACCATTGATGGCATATGAATTATGCTGAATGAAAATCTTGCCAGATCATATACGCTCAGTGCGAATCTCACAGTCGACGAGCAGTTGTTCACATATTGCTATCGTACTCGGTTCACCCAGTACATACCTACTAACGAAAAACCGAGAATAAAGTGGATCTGTGGCTCAAAGATAAGGTCAAATCTACACCGACAAACGGGACGCACCATTTACTGGATAATTTTCACTACATTTTCCTTGGCCGAAACATTGATAT
Organism: Eristalis tenax; assembly: GCA_905231855.2. Classification (NCBI taxonomy): domain Eukaryota; kingdom Metazoa; phylum Arthropoda; class Insecta; order Diptera; family Syrphidae; genus Eristalis; species Eristalis tenax. The sequence continues at coordinate 2,000,010 of HG993127.1, forward strand.
AAAACAACCAACTAGCTTTCGTGGCCACAGTTCGCCACAACAAAGGGGATGAATTTAAAAGATCTCGCAACCTTTGCGTGTTTCAAAAATAGTTCCATTTTCCTTGCTTATTCTTCATTCTCCCATAACTAAAGGGTGATTTTTTAGCTATTATCTTTTTGGCAACACTGGTTTAAACAGCTGACGCACGTTTCGTGTTTTGTTTCACTGTCAAACATCTTCAGTTTGGTCTATAATTTAACGATGAATCGTCTTACACACGAACAACGCTTGCAAATTATTGAATTTTATTCTCAAAATGCGTGCTCTGTTAAGAAAGTTCATCGCGCGCTTCTTCCATTTTATGCTCAGCTCATTTTTGGCTCAATGGGTGCGTAAATAAGCAGAATTATCGACTTTGGAGTGAATATCAGCCAGAAGCGTTGCAAGAGCTACCAATGCATCCAGAAAAAGTCACAGTTTGGTGCGGTTTATGGGTTGGTGGCATCATTGGACCGTACTTCTTCAAAGATGATGCGAATCGTAACGTAACTGTGAATGGTGAGCGCTACCGTGAGATGATATCCAACTTTTTTTTTTGCCCAAAATGCAAGAGCTTGACTTGCATGACATGTGGTGTCAACAAGACGGTGCCACATGCCACACAGCACTAGCAACAATGGACTTATTGAGAAGCGAGTTCGGTGAACATTTTATTTCACGTTCGGGACCGATCAATTGGCCGCCTAGATCGTGCGATTTAACGCCTTTAGACTATTTTTTGTGGGGCTATGTTAAAGCTCATGTCTATACAGACAAGCCCGCTTCAATTGACGCATTGGTAGACAACATTGAAGCATTTATTCGTGAGATACCGGCCGAAATGCTGGAAAGAGTATGCCAAAATTGGACTAAGCGCATGGACCATTTGAGGCGCAGTCAAGGTCAACATTTGCATGAAATAATCTTCAAACATTAAATTATATGGACCGTACTATCGAAAACTTTCTTATAGCTTTTAAAAAATCACACTTTATCTACTCATGCCTGCGTACATCGCCAACTATATATACACCCACATATACTCATGCCCATTTTGTTTGAGCCATATAACACTCCTGGCTTGGCCATTCGTGCAATAGTCACAGACCCCCTTTTCCGTGAGTGCATTTAGTGTACTCAGAGTACTCAGTGTATATTAAACGGGCACTCGTTTCATTTAAGTAAAGCTTTGATGGGTGAGAGAAAAATCAAACAGAGTACTCATTTTGAAAAAAGGTGATCGAATGCTACTTTCATTGTACTCTGTTCTGAATGGGTGCCGTGAATAGTGTACTACTACTAAAACTACCGTACAATGATAAAATTCCAGCGTTTTGATGCTGTGTCGCTTGAATCTACGCTGAGAGTTTACTAGCTTACACTGCCGGAACCAAAAAACAATGGAAACAGAAGTGAATTAAATAGCTCACAGCAAATGCAAATGACTTCATTACTGTATCAATCTCAGCCTTGGAAAATACGATCTTGTTCTTCTCAAATATAAGAACAATAGCTGCTTTTCACTGTTTCCAGGGCTGAACACACCAGGATGTGCAAATGCACAGGGCGCCAAGCTCTTGTGGGCGCATTCTAAAGCCTAAAGAAGTCTAAACGCCTTCATCAGCGACAAGAAAATAGTTCGAAATAAGCCCCCCAAGCCTGTGCGGGATAAAGCAAGCACTCACAAATGTCCACAGGAAAAAATGTCAAAATAGAAACTCAGTTCTCTGTTCATATGGAATCATTTGAGTGAAAAGCGCAGACTTGGTGTGATTTGGTGACTTGGTGATTTGGTGTATTTGTGTGGCAGATGTATACTAGAAATAAAGTATGATATACGAGTAGATGCCCAACTTCACAGCTGATTGACCTCTAGTCCATCGACGAATTTCAGAGGCTTTTGGACAGTTATTCAAGAAATAACTTAAATGTTGCTCTCTGATCAAGTAGGAGGCAGAAGTTGGGCATCTCTATCATACTTCATTTCTGATCTGTACATTCCATACGTGCAGAAATAAATGCTGTGCGCTTCGTCCACATGATCCCATATGAACACAAAACTGAGCTTATTATTTTGAGCTGACGAACATTTTCTAATTTGACACATTTGGGACACGCATTGAAAATCTACGGCTTGTGTTATCAGCAAGCGACTTTGTTACCAACAATTAAGAGGGGGCGCCAATCGTATGGCGTGCACAGGGCGCTCATCTGGCTCGGGCCGGCCATGACTGTTGTAGACATCAAGACCAAGCTGTCTTGCTCCCGCGATGATTTGGTCCTTTTACGGTAGATTGAGCTCCGATTCGATGATCGTCTTAGCTGGAGGAAGGCACCAATGTCTATGCGCTCGATGTGACTGAGCCAATCTAGTGGACGAATTGTTTCCCTCCGGACCACATTCAGCTGATGATGCAGCTCTTAGAGTTCGCTGTTTTGTCTAGTTCACCTTCGTGGCAGACAGGGTCATGCGAAGCACCAAAAATCAGCTCTGCTGTTTTGCTTATCTTCCAGTTTTTAATTCCAAACAGCACGAGTGGTGAAATAAGCAGCAAGGGCAAATACAAAAATTGCCTGGTGATAGTCCGGGGTGGACCTTTTTCTAGCGACTACAGCAAAGCTGTCGAATGTGATGTCGTCTGTGTCTTAGATCTATCACGAGTGGATGTTTTACCCTACCTTCGGGCAGTGAAATATGACAGTTTCTACATTCGGAGATTGAATCTAAAACTGTGACGGCAGAATTGGACGAATCTACCCAATAACCGGTACAAGGCTACGACAGGTCCACCACACACTCATACAATAGTGAATACATTTTGGTACACTGGCCTAAGGAGGATCTGCACAAGAGTACGTCCATTAGTGTGAACAACTCAAGACAGTACAGTGAAACTTCTGTCAAGAGGAAACGCTCTGAAGGATCGTGCAGCTGATATTACTAGCATACGTCCCACATCTATTACCACCCGGTCGACAGGAGCAGACCTGCTGAAGAACATTTGCAACTCCCACCAATCGTGGAATATATATAATAATACGAAAAGATGAATCATGTCAGAGCCAATCTGAAACTCCTGAAAGATATGAGCTCAATAAATGCAAGAAAGTCGAAATGGAAGAACATTCTGTACATTGACGCTCTCACTGGGGACTCCTTTACTTGGGTCTGACGTCAACAGTGACGAACTTTAAGCCAACCAATCCTGATATTGTTATTTCCCCTCCTCAACCACTCTATTGAGCCCACCTCAGCCATCCACTCACTCGGCCAACACTCTTCCTCACCCACCGCCCGCCACCCAGCACCGTGTCCATTATGCCATGACTCAACCATCAAATTGCCAAATTAATTGATTCTATCTACCAAATTATGCCCAACAAATATTATCCCAAATTGGTTTTATCGCGCTTTCGAGATGCACGAACACGGACCAAGCAGAGCCGCGCGCCTAGTGCTGCCTGGGAGCGCTTGTGCCGGTCCAACCATTCCTCGTCCGAATATTCAGATCATAACTATGCCATGGGGCCTCCGCTTTTGTCGGTTATTCGCGTTCTTCTGCTCGTGCTCCTTGTGCCCATTGGAAGGAGTGTAAGCGTAGCGCACATAACACGTTTCATAACCGATAAACAAACGTTTTCCACCAATTTTTCCAGTGCAGCAGCTTCATCACAGTGCAGTCGTTCAAATGCACCCGCAACGAGAAGCTCTGCCTGAACATGATCTGCAACAGCGACGTGTCACGTAACAGGGTGTCCAGGATAAACTGCGGCTGCATGCTACCACATCCCCTGCACAACCTAACTGTATCGTCCAGCAGTTTTGAGTGACTTTAGCCAGGGGAACTAAATCAGATTGTTTTCTTGCTCACAGGTGGACCTGAAACTGCAGAACTGGAGGAACGGACGCTTCGAAACCTTTGTTAGCGGAAAGGAGAACATGTGCAGCATTGCGAATAGGTCAGTCCGGGGACAGGCCATTGCCAGAGGGTTCGAGACCATATTGAAGTACTTCCACGGATTCCGGTGTCCCTTCCAGGTTGGATTGCTCAAGCGTTTCACAGTACGACCGGTTGATTTGTGAATGTGTTATCTATTGCAGGGCAACGTGACAGCCACTAACGTACCGGTAACCCTAAGCTTCGCTCCAGGATTCATGCCGGCGACGGACTATCGTGTGATGGCCGAGGTGAAAAATACCCAGGAGTTCGTGATGGGTGCCGAGCTAAAGTTTGCGATCAAGAAAAATAAATTTACCGGCAGAAAGTAAATGCTGCCGGTTGTTGGAAGCGGGGTTTTCCTTTTCGGTGTGTTCAAATCGATGTCTGCACTAATCGCAGAGTAGATCTTCGCGCAGCTATTTCGGATAGGCGATAGGCGAAAAGGGTGACGGCTCTTATCGTTGTCTGCTGCGGCAGGATGCTTTTATTATCGATGTTAAGTGTGTCGGCTTCCAAATGTGGTGCTATCTCGTGGAAGTGAAATTCTAGGCGTTCATTGTCTGGAATTCATAAAGAGTTAGGAAGGTATTTAAGGTAGTCGAGAGACGCGCCCGTGTGTGGGGGACTGTTCTGTTTACGACACTGAATTTGAGGTGAGTCACGAACTAAATATTTACGTATGTACGCAGGTGTTGTAGCTGCCCACTGTGACGCTCATAGGCGCCCACAGAGTGAAGCAAGGTGGGGCACTTGACTTGGCGAGGCACCACCAATCACCACCATTAAATGGTCTTCTTCCATTCCAGATTTCTGTTTTTAGGGGGTATCACTAAATCCGTCAGAGTATTCCTCTTCCCCTCATATTTTAACTTGTTTCTCCTTTGAAGTCACCTCCTATGCACACTCAACTTCTGCAAGGGATCTCTCGTTAGATTCCATCTTTATTCACACCAAAATGGAGAACACAAAATGTCAATAATGTGGGTGGAACATTTATCCCCGTACGCTCTTAGATGGGGTGACAAATTCTCGCCTCGCATTTTCCTGTCACCTCATATCAAAATATGTATTCTTGAAGTCAAGTGAGGTGACAAAAAACCAATCAAATTCTCAACGCAAAGGAAATCAACTAGTTGGCAACACATGGTGCAGAGTGGGGATCTTCAAGTGGGATCAATTTCCATTCGGCGGTTATAGTTGAACAGAATTATTCCTTCAATAGGGTGTTGGCTCAACAATAGGGTCAATAGGTTCCTGATTCCCTCGTTAGGATGGTTGCTGATTGCTAGTAGTTGCTTTCTGAACAGTGCCACCATGTACTGTTGCAGGGGGATAATCCGTGCTTGGTCGTAAAGAATATTTTAGCTGTGGTGCCTTTGACGGTCCCTGTCGAAGGTGAGTCTGGTACATATTCGCAGTATTTTTCTTTAAAACTGCGGGCTTCGTCATGCTGACCTCAGAGATGGGGTGCCATATTGGGAAGCTTTACGTTACTGCGTTACTGCTTGTGTAGCAGCAGTTTTGTCCTCTGGCTTTATCCATTTTGCTTGCAAATAATTCTTGCAACTTCCCAGATTGACTATATTCAATGACAGCCCAAGGAAAACGACGCAAGCAAATGTTTCGTTTTTTTGTTTTTAATTTGGATTTCTGGGTGTGATTTGAATTGCCCTCTATTAAAGCGACCAGGCACTCAAATTGCTAGTTTATTGTTATTTTAACACACTTTTATTCCTATCAATACAAAATTTGGGTTACAACTTACACATTTATCCTACGTCGTTTGGCGTCACCCACAAAATTGCAACTCACTTTCTCATGAAACGTGACTAGGGGAATACGCCCGAAGGTCGTAATAAGCCTGAAAATAGAGGTTAGAGCAATTTTGATTAGATCTTGGAGTTGAAGAGCAATGAAATGTCCTCCCAGTGCTTCTCGCGACTGGCAGAGACTGGGGCAGTTGCAAAGGTAGCGAGGAGGATCATCTGTTTGTTCGTCAACACCACAGACTCTGCATATGAAGTCATGTCTTGGTCTCATTTACATTTCATGATACGTCGGTTGATTATAGCCAGTTAGCAAGTTCATCTGCTGCCTACGTCCCTGAAGCCCAGCATAGAGTAATCGAGTCCTGCGCCCTAAGAAACTTCGCGGCGCAGGAACCGCGGCGCGAACCTTTGACTTATATTGCCGGCTTGGTTGTCAATTAGGATGGCAATATCAGCCGGTGGACCTCTGCTTGAAAGACTACCGTAATCATTGATTCTAAGGAGGGTTTTACTGATTATTAGGCTTGGCTTCTTTCTATGCACCGCCGCACCCACACCAAATGCCTTTCAACGTTTTCCTTACTATGTCAAATTCCTTATGATTGAACCGTCAACTTTCATTTCGACAATTGTTTACGGACGAGAGCAGTTTCCTAGAGATGTTCGTGAAACAAACTCATGCTGGAACATCTCTCCTTTCCCAGTGAAACGCCAACATCCTCTGTCAACATCCATCCAGCGCCTTGTGTGGGCCTCATTCAATCGAAACTGCTCTACAATCACCAACGCACATTCCTCCGGTCTCATTATGTTTGCTCATTGATAAAGGGAATTCATTTGTCTGGCAGCCTCATAAATAATGCCTTTCCTGACGCCTTTGTTGCCCCATCCATAGGAAGTGAACGCACGAGAGGAATTCCTCAGCGATCGCAAACAAGGTGTCAGCAGGAATCCAACCCAAATCCAATTTCATTGAATCGAGCGTTTCCTAAGATTACCAATTCACGGAAAGAGGAGAAAAAAATCCCATCATCGGGCACATCATAGAGCATCTTCATTGGAAACCCCGCTCAGTGCTGACGAATTTCTCGTGTAGTATGTGTTTAACACGGCGAAGCCCTAATAATCTATAGTGCCATTTGCTAAGCCAACAAAACATGAAAGACGCCTGCTTGCTGGGCGACAAATGATCGGCAAAGGACTCGGTCTCGGTCTCGGTCTCAGTCGTTCTCAAGCAAACAATGCTCGATCTGCTTTATTTTGTTGTCCTCGCAAACAATCCGAGACGTGTCGTGTGCGGCGCAGTCTGTGTGCCGAGAGCCGAGGCCGAAAAAGGTTCACATAACCTAGTCCAAGAGCGAGGCGCACATTCGAGATAACAGAGCCCACACTCTGGCTCCGTTGCGAGTGATAAGGCACGTCAGGGTGGGGTTCCACATTTCGGGGAAGAGTTTACCTCCGACAAACATGACATGATGTCTTTGTTTTACCACGACCGGGCCGATTTGGGATGGTTTATGGACACTTTCCTGGGCGGAACGTTTCATTTATCTCAGGCCGGCGCATAGTGAGATATGTCACGTCACAAAAGCGGCGTACTTCACACCAGCACCAGCGCGCCGGCCATTTCCCTCATCCGCATGTGATCGATAAATAGTTTGGCGATGCCATCAGCCAGCAGCCATCAGCTCGGGATCTGAGAGTGGTCGCAGGTGGGACGGTGCCGCGCGGCGCACACCAGGAATACCAACTTAATTGAGTCATAGCGTCACCGGCTGTTGGGGAGCGACAATCTCGGCGAAATCCATTAGGAGTGCGGATGCAAGTCAAAGAGGACAGAGCTGGTGCTGCCTGCGCAAATCTCCCTGCGGATCCATAATCCATTAATTTTATGCCAAATTCAGCGACGGACACTCAGGTATAAACAAGGCGCTCACTGTGTCGGACGCGGATTGCGGATCGCGGATTATGGCATTCATTTCGGTTCGTTCTCCGCTAGTCGTAGGAGTGTGCAATAATAATAAACGAAATAACAAATTAAACAAAACAAGCTAAGCACGGACACGCAACCGCAAACGGATCACGGATCGAGGATCGCCGATCTTGGATTGCCGATCGCAGGCACGGGACAGTGAAGAGGAGCATCGCAACGCAGCGCAGCACAGCGACAAACAAATCAGATCTGGTTCTCAGAATCCTTAGTCACAATCGAGCGCGACGGGTAATTCGTTGATTAATGACCCAGTGATTCTGGTTCTCAATGTCAAGCTGCTCGGAGTTATGTGATTTTGCTGGAGCTGGAGATGGGATTTGAGTGCTGCCTCTGGTGGCTGTGACCATGGTTTTATTGTCGCCCAGTTGTTTTGCTCCGTTTGCTGCACTTTTGGGGGGTGTAATCTTCTAATGTCTGGTCTGCCTGGCTGGGTGTCATCTGAATGTCATGGTTCAGGGTTTCTTAATTTTTTTGGCCGCTTACTGGCTTCGACTTTGGAACTGGGTGTGGAGGTCGTGCGACTGATGATGATGCAATTTTTCGTTCGTTCGTGAGGGGATTAGGGCATTGTTGGTCAATTAGGTGTATTGATGGACGAATGATTGATGGTTGGCGGTGGCGGTGGCGGTGGTTCGTCTCCAGTGATGGGTAGGTGTAGGTGTTTGCAAATGTCGGATTCATTGTAAGCGGTGAACGAACGTGTTGATTGATAGAGGGTAGCATCGTGGGTGGGTGATAATGAGTCCACAAGTGCTGCGAGTTAACTTCAGGTGATGGGATTAAGACCAACACATCGCCTACGAGGTGTGACTTTGTTTTATTTAAAGCACATCAAATTGGTGAGCTACATGTATCGTCTGGGCACTTTGTATATCTTCCTTGTGTGACGCCCAGGTCCGGAGGGGATCTGAGCCTCACCAAAAAACAAGCCTCTCCTGGTAGAAGGAGGTTGGTTGAAGTCATTCTCCACTTGTGGGCGGCACATCTGACGTGGCCATCCTCTATCCTATGCGTTGTCCCATTACTGAGGACTCCAGACTAAGCCTGCCCAAGTGACACCACCAAATCCAGAGAAGACAAATCTCTTTCACCATAATCTGTCCCCGCTCATTCGTCAGTTCGTCAGATCGCCTTTCAAACCCATCATAACATTAAATCCAATTCCATCATCGTCTCGGGGAATATCAATTTCGTTTGCAGCACATCGCCGTCACGCCTCCTTGCCAAATAAACAAAACTCACCAGCACCAGAACCAGCACCACCAGCAGTACCATCATCACAACGAGCAAGCTTCAAAAGCAAGTGGCAAAACTCACGCCTGACTAATGCTACCGCCTTGCGATTCATATGAGCAGCACCTCTCGCACTTGCCCTGTCCTTCGCGCGAGGAGAAGAATAAAAGAATCTCCCCTCACGTCCCACCGCAATGCACATCCACCGCACTCCGCTCGGGAGGGGACATGAGACACTAAGTGTTGTTTGGGTTCCCGACCCGAAAAACGTATTACCCTTTTAAAATAATAAATATCCCGTGATTATTTTCGTACACCATAATTAAAGTCGGCCAAGACTGAGTCTCCGCTTGGCCCGGGCTCCGGGGGATCGGGGCCGAAGTTTGGCATGGAGACCGGCTGGTGTGTACCTCGCGTGTATCGTTTTGTCCACGGCGATATGGATCTTCGGAGTGCTCTCCTCCTCGTCGTCGACGTCCTCGTCGTTGTTCTTGTGGATTGAAAATGAAGTTGAATTCCGACTGTCCGACTGGCGAGCGGAAGAGAGTGGGGTGCGGTGTGCGAAAGGCAGTCAGAGTCGAGCAAAAAGGACCAAACCAAAAGTGAAATGGAAATCATGAATTGGTGGCCATCGCATAGGCGATGGACGTGTCCAGTGTGTCCAGATCGACGATGAATTGCACTTTGATTGTTGTTGTGATTCGGTTTTGTGTCTTCGATGTCGTATTCAGATTTTCGAAAGGTGAAGGTGGAGGACAATGGTTAAATGATCCTGAGCATAATTTATTGGTTTCTCATCGAATTCGAGTTGCTGCCCACCATCCCGTGAGAACCGGACCGGTGACGATGATGACAGTGGCGAGGGGGGCCACACTGATATTTGAGAACTTTATTTGACCAGGGTACTGGTGCTGTTGTGTCGGCTGGACGGAATCATTTTCGATTTCATCCGACAAATTCAGTGTCTGCGACTGGTTGGGCGAGACAACAGAGGAGTCAAACATAATTTACGGGACCTGACAGCGGCACAATTTTGAAGGTGAGCGGGATTCTTATTTTGATGGGAATTCTCAGACTGGCTGCGGTTTGATACAAGCTTCGGAGGCGGTGGTGGAGGGCGGAACGGAACATAAATGGCTGCAATTAATTATGAAAATGAAATCATTGTGGTGGTTGTCACATGCACGTGCTCTCTTGGGTCTGAGAGTATGAGTTTTGATTTAGATATTTGTCATAAATGTCACCGTAGAGATAGGAGATCTGTCTCGAGAGGTTACTATGAACCATGCAGGCGTGGCGTGAAACCATGCAATTGGATTTAAGATGATTTTTTGTGGAAGTTTGTCTTGCTAAAGTATTTAAAATTGATGAATGCTTTCATGACCAGGGTATTTTTGAGAGCGCGGTGATCCCGAAACTGTCGGCTCCGGGATCAAACGTAAAACAATGCTAACTTATCGTTGTTTCATAGACCCTGCTTGACATTCAACCTATAAGAATTATTTCATGTAAATGTTACCCCCGACTAGTGTTAGTGTTGCATATATGTCACATGTGCGCTTTGTGGGGCACCGCAATATCTCACAGCAGGTAAAGCAACCACGTACTACGGTACAGCGCACTCTCTCATAAGCGGACACTGTTGGTACCAAGAAATTTGTTCGCTAGGTGTCCGTTAGGAGAAGGTACACTGTACATATATAGAGTGAAAGCTCCGAATTTGGACACTCTGTAATTCGGACACCTCCGAATTGAATCGCACTTCAAGCATATACTACGGGGCACCTCTGAACTGGACCATGGGCCAATGATTTTGGTAGAAAAAGTCTTCGTCGCATAAAAAGCAACCTCCAAATTGGGACACAAAGCTGAGAGAGGTAGACATCACAAGTGTGTGGATGTGTACATCTTCTTATACACATGCTATTATGCCAAAAATTGGCGCTTCCCGGGATGTCGGAAATGCGTTTGTACACAAATCTTTGGTCTTGTTCTGTTGTTGCCACCAAGTAGTAATTAATTTTAGTATTGTTTCTTACATTGAGCATTTCAAGAACATTTTATTCCAGAGCTATGTATAATTGGGACGGAATGATATGTCCCAATTTAGAGGTCCTGTCAAATCGGGACAACTCCAAATTGATTCGATTTTTTTTAGTCACTTGAATTACCTCATTTAGGAGGTTTCACTGTATATGCATTTCATTCATTTTCAAACTGGTTGTCGCACTGTGTTGCGTTTCAACCCAGAACATGGCTAGACCTCACTTTTTTGTCAATTTTGTACAACTCAAGGAAAACAATGCAGACTGTAAGTAAAATATCGTAGCTATCAGAAAAACAAAACACAAGTCAATCTGTGAAACCAAGCCACAGTGACTGTGCAAAGTTGAGTGTTTTCCACATATCACGTGACTTTGACCGTGACTTTTTTACGTGTACCAAAGGGTGTATTATACATCTGGAAAATATTGGTGGTGTATTTGGCCTATAACTTAATTTGTGCAGTTATTTTTTTTTTTCAAAATTTAAACGTTTATTTAAAAATAACATGTACAATAGTTTTATTCAAGGTATTACCCAGGACTTTTTTCCCATCTTTCTGGCAATTTGTGGATCCCCTCCCGAAAGAACTGCGCTAAGGCTTGGCAGCTAAGAATGAACCAAGTCAATTTTTGATATTCTGCATCGACCGGAACAGATGGTAGTCGGAAGGTCTGGGCTATAAGGCGGGTGGGGTAAAACTTCCCATCCACTGCAAATAGTTCTTAACCGGAATAGCAACTTGGGGCCGAGCGTTATCATGATGGAAAATTATTGCCTCGTGTCTAGTCGCATATTCCGGGCGTTTTTCGGCTGCTGCTCTCTTCAAACGGATTAATTGTGTTCGGTAGCGTTGTCCGTTGATGGTTTCACCCGGTTTTAGTAGCTCATAATAAAGCACACCCTGCCGATCCCACCAAATACAGAGCATTACCTTCCCGCGATGGATATGCGGCTTTGCCGTTGATTTAGCTGGTTGGTCGGTTTTCGCATATGATTTTTGCGCTTGGGATTGTCGTAATGGATCTATTTTTCATCACCAGTAACAATCCGATGCAAAAATGACTTCCTTTTGTGGCGTTTGAATAGCATTTCGGATATGCAAAACCGCCTTTCGACGTCTCTCTACTTGAGTTCATGTGGAACCCAATTTCCTTGCTTTTGAATATATCCAGTTGCTTTTAAACGTTTGAAATGGCTGCTTGAGTGACACCCAAAGATTCTGCGAATCGTTTAAATCGTGCAAACCACTTTTGGCAAGTTTACTCAGCTAGCGCATGTTCACCATAAACTTCCACCAAAATACGATAACTTTCGGCAGCAGATTTCTTCATAATAAAGTGAGAACTCCCAGCAACAACACTTTTCAGGCACAAAGTTCGACATATTTGAGTGAAGCAAATTATTGTTGTTTACGCTTCAAACGAATGACATATACTGAAATGACGTACAATGACAGTAGCTTTCCAACGCATGTTCCAATGGAATAATACAAGTTACGCCATCTCTTAGCTAACACACGAAGTTATATACGGTTTATGTATAAAAAAATTATACGGTAAATGTGTAAAAGTCCAAAACTGTGTCATTTACGGCAACCCTGCAGCTTTTTTTCTCCTTAATCCCAAAATAAAATGGAAGATTTGCTTACGTTCCCGAGCATTCCCAGATCTGGAACCTTAAGATGTCTTCTAATCGCAAAAATCTAATTCTAATCTATTCATGCTGTTCTATAGTGCATTTGGCAAAAAACATGTCTTGATGTTTTTTGCCCTCCGGGAATTTCATATTTTCTGAAAGAAACATTAAGAAGAGTAATAGGAGCTCGAGTTACGAAGAAATTAGTTCGAATAGAGTCGCTAAAGGCTATAAGGCTAAAGGCTACTTTTTCCTAATCAATGCCGATTCGGGAAGATTCTGAATTATCTGAATTATTAAAAAAAATTAATTCATAATGAACTGCTACATATTGAAGTCGACTGGAAACAAAAAAACCCACACAACCCGCCCCAACTTCCTACTCAGTAACCCCTCAAATTGGGGGTTACCACAACTTACTGTTGTAGTTGCAGGAAAAACATTTGAAACCCATAGGCAGGTGCCCTGCTCAAACTGGAGGCTTATGCCATGTGTGTCGGTCGCTCTAATTTGGTCAGTCTTGGTCAACAGAGACTTGCAGGATTGTTCAGCTAAAATGATTTGATGATGTCACGGCATTGTGGAGTCCTCAAATTAAAATCAAACCAATTGCAAATCAGACTTGTTTAATAGTTTACAACTATGAAAATGAAATCATTATGGTGGTTGTTGGTTGGTTCGAATACCAGCAAAATCAATATCCTTTATCGGGTTTTCAAATCTGGTCCAGTCACCATCTGTCGTTGAGATCAAATTAACGGCACTGCAACTGGAGTGGCCAATCAGTGGCAGTAGTCTGACTGGGTATCACAACCTACCAACGTGGTCTACGTGTGTTGTTGAATCCACCAGCAGCAGAACCTCCTACCTACCATGTGTGAGATATTTAAAAAAAAATAGTGAAAAGCCCGATGTTGGTAATATGGCTCGCCATAGGTGTTCCTGGTATGACCCATATTTTACACACAATTGTATATGAGACTTAACACGTTCGGTCTACAAAAACACCAAAAAAAGGACAAACATGAAGTATATACCGAAAATACATATAAATTCATTACTCCTTGCTTTTAACGGCATAAATAAGTCTGTTTTATTACTTTTAGAAACAAATTTTCTTTTTTGTTGTTTTTGCTTATATCAATGATTGATTAATTTGATATATTCAATCTTTTTTGCTAGATATACGTACGTTCTTTTCTAACTAAATTTGATTCTCGAAAAGGTGAATAATTTGAAAAGATGAACGGAGCCTATTTTATATCTGTTCATCTTTCTATGATTCGACAGTTCAATGTAATTTCGATTTTTGCAACTAATGAAAACATGACCTGTGTGCAATCGAAAAGTTGCATCGAACAGATTTAAAACAGTTTAAAGTTAAAAACACTTCAAAAAAGCTTACGCAATTTTAAGCTATTATCTTTTTGGCAACACTGGTTTAAACAGCTGACGCACGTTTCGTGTTTTATTTCACTGTCAAACATCTTCAGTTTGGTCTATAATTTAACCATGAATCGTATTACAAACGAACAACGCTTGCAAATCATTGAATTTTATTCTCAAAATGCGTGCTCTGTTAAGAAAGTTCATCGCGCGCTTCTTCCATTTTATGGTCAGCTCATTTTTGGCTCAATGGGTGCGTAAGCAGAATTGTCGATTTTGGAGTGAATATCAGCCAGAAGCGTTGCAAGAGCTACCAATGCATCCAGAAAAAGTCACAGTTTGGTGCGGTTTATGGGTTGGTGGCATCATTGGACCGTACTTCTTCAAAGATGATGCGAATCGTAACGTAACTGTGAATGGTGAGCGCTACCGTGAGATGATATCCAATTTTTTTTTTTTGCCCAAAATGCAAGAGCTTGACTTGCATGACATGTGTTTTCAACAAGACGGTGCCTCATACCACACAGCACTAGCAACAATGGATTTTTGAGAGGCGAGTTCGGTGAACATTTTATTTCACGTTCGGGACCGGTCAATTGGAAGCCTAGATCGTGCGATTTAACGCCTTTAGACTATCTTTTGTGGGGCTATGTTAAAGCTCATGTCTATACAGACAAGCCCGCTTCAATTGACGCATTGGAAGACAACATTGAAGCTTTTATTCCTGAGAAATGTTGGAAAGAGTATGCCAAAATTGGACTAAGCGGATGGACCATTTGAGGCGCAGTCAAGGTTAACATTTGCATGAAATAATCAAATCAAACATTAAATTATATGGACCGTACTATCGATTCAAATAAAAATTTCATGCATTTTTCTGAATTTTAGGTGTTTTTTTTTTTTAAAAACTTTCCTATAGCTTTTAAAAAATCACTCTTTATTAGTGTAGTCCTGAATAGATATTTTATAAAAAAAAAACAAATTCATTTACATATGCGTATAAGGTGATTAAGTAAATAGTTTATGTACATTTTAGGTTTAAAAAAAAGAATAATTTTTGTTCTGCCCAATGCAACATCTGGTAGGCATTTTACTACGTCTTCTAATTTCACTCTGGGCTGTATAGGTATCAATACTTCCATTCCGCTTCCATATCCGCAACTTCAGCACTATCATAGGAAATTTATTGCTCTTGGTCTTCTTTGTCTTGCAGATTGAGATTTGTTTATCCAGAGTTTGGAAAATATTGTTGTAATGGCATATCCTTCTGACAAAATGTCCGCAAGGAAACACAGTATCCTTCCTCGCAATGTTCATGAGTTCTGATTTTCTTTTTTCCAACATTTAGCGATTGCTGTCGCTTTTAACTCCTTCCATGCGTTTGCCAAGAAACAGGTGGCATGTTTCAAATTAACGCTTTTCAGTTATGCTACGTATTTATGGGAAGAAACAAGATGGCTGAACAAAATTCGTGGATTGGAAATGTTGCTTTTCCAATAAGAAAATAACTTCTGTTTGTGCTAACCGGGGGCGTTTGTACATGCCATGCTTTGATGTCCTCCTTCTAGGTTCAGACGTTTCCTTTAATCGAATAAATGTTTCAACTGAAAGGTGTTTCCAGAATAATCCAGACACATCCGCATTATAAATTCGCATAAAAGACCAAACAACAGCAACATGCGCCGCTCTGCCTACAGGCTAGACGATTTATGATGTCGGCAACAGTTCTCTCTTTCTGCAACACGCAAATTTTTCGAATGCAGGTACGTATATATTTTGAGTCGTTCAATTTCGTAGAATTTTGTAGGTCATTTTGAATGATACCGTCGTTCGCGATCTATCGCGAAGACGGCTTTTTTTTGTAACAAAAAGATTGTCCATAAAATTTCAAAAATTGACAGATGTCTGGTACGTTGGCACTCAACGCGTTTGACAGTTCCCGTCCAGAAATTAATGGAAAAACGTCATTGAAGCCACAGTTTTGATAAAGGCGAAACGTTTCGACTCCACGTATTCCTATGGCTCCGAACGAAATGCCATTCAAGTAATGAAATTAAAAACTAAGTTTTCGAACTAAAAAATATTTATTTAAATCAAAAAGGGACAAAAAAAGACATGGACTCTTTCAATCGGTTCTTTGTCATGAACTATTTTACTGTGTTCTTTATTAGTTTGGTCGGATATGTCACAAAGTTTACACGGTTACAAAAAAAAATCCGGAGCGCCTTTCATTTGCAATGTCGATAAATAAATCGAAAGGGTTATGACTGCGTTTGAGGCATCAATGTTGAAAATCGATGTTATTCAGGCAAATTTTTTATTTACACGCCAAAAAAGAAAATGAACAGTGTTGTGTATCGAAAAGCTACAATTATTATTATTTCGCGAGTGATGGAAGGAGTAATGCTGCGCTTTCCAAGGTTTGGCCAAGCTGGGTAAATTTTGAAACAGTTTGTGAGATCTGTAATCAGGAAGGCCGAGCTTGGAGTCAAAGCCAAGTTTCAACTCAGTATTTGTTCCAACTCTCACCTTTGGTCATGAAATTTGGGTAATGACCGATATAATAAGATCGCGAATACAGGCTGCTGAGATGAGACTTCTCCGTGCTGTTGTGGGAATTACTCGCTGGGATAGGGTGAGTGGCCAAGGAACTCAACATTGGGGATCTGCTTCTTCGAACAGAGAGGGCTATGCTTCTGTGGTTTGGTAATGTGGCACGATTGTCCCCTTCATCACCAAGGCGGGAGTTGAATGCGATTCCATCAGGTACGCGATCGCTTGGCAGACCCAGGACGAGATGGTTGGACCAAGTCCAAGCCCAGTTACGCCAGGGTATAACTCCTGATGCGTTAGAGTCGGTGGCGGAGGATCGACTTGCCTGGATATCTCTCGTGCGCGGTTTACCCCCGCATTATTTATGCCAGATCGGATTGAATTTTCGGACATTCTACAGGACAACATCTGTCTGTTCAACTGGTATTAGATGAAATCGGTCCAAAAAAAGAGAATGACCCCTCGACTCGAAGCGTTTTATTCAAAAGAATGTACTTGTCTTGTTTCCTCATCCTGTGGTCAGGAAATGAATGGATACGTCTAAGCATCATGTGCCTCTTAGGATAGTCATTCCTTTAGGACGTTAATTTCAGGTCTTGCCCTATCCGAAAATGTTCTAAATACAAACAAAGGAATCATTATCAAAGGGAGAGCATTCTGCTGTCATCCGGAGGAAGTGAATGACGAATTGAGTATAATGAAATGAATTGATGACCTGAATTAATCCAGTCGAAATAGCCAGAGACCTAATCGCAATCGAGCCCAAACGATAGTTCGACATCACGGATAAAATCTAGTCGAAAGTATCAGATTGCCTAATCAAGCATAGGATACAGCCTACACAGCAATCATTCGAGAATCTATAGGAAAACGTGTAAAGAACACGAAGTCACTCTCCCAACAAACAAAATGGTAAGTGTCGATCATTTCAAATCACTTTCCATCATCCGATCGGAGACGGTCTCACACTTACCCGGAATGTGTTCAACATACCGAGGGCTAATTTTCTCACACTATCTCCCCCCGGGGACACTGTCACAAGCCCATCAAAACCGCCCACAGACAAGGCACGTAAAACAGGCTGGCAGACTGACAGACTGGCTAGCTGACAAGATGCAGCAATAAAACATACACTGAGAGAAAATTGATTTATGTCTTGTAATCAAGTTTTATGAAATGCAAATATCTACAACCAAATTATCAGTCAATTCAATTCACCAAAATCACACCGAAGTGTCCCGGTCCAATGCATTATTCATTGGCCGCAGAGATTCGATGGAGTCAGCGATAGACGGCCACCTCTAAGCAAATGCGTTTTTTATGGTTTATGTTAATCTCAAGCTGAGTGTGTGCCCTGCTTAGCGCTAGCAGTGAGGCAGAGCATACATTTGCTTTCCGTTAATTAATCAATGTAGGGTTTGCCAAATTTTACGGCTCATCAAAAGCTGCCCAAATATTTATGAACCGAACCGAAGCGAAGCCGAGATCTCTTTCTGTTCCATGCGATGGGGAGTGATGATAGATGTGGAAAATTTAAATTATTTATGTTCATTGGACGGGATGACGCGACGGTGTGAACTGTATGGAGAGTGTTTTCCAGAAGGGCCACGGTGACTGCGTCAGTTTGAGGAATTTCATAAACAGTTTGCCGTCATCTCTGACGCTCTCTCAATCGCGTTGGATGAATTATAATTACTGTCAGCTTGATGATATCCCATGCAATTAACCAGTCATTCTTGAATCATTCCCATAAAATCGAAGAAAGGACCTGTAATTGGTTGCCAGCCGCATTGTACTGCAGCAGCAGCGGCAGCTCCCGCATGTGCTGGTACCGCGCGAGTTATCAGTGATAAATGCACAAGCTGGGAGAAGGTGAAGTCATCACCGCATCCCTGACTTCTGCATCTCTACCCAATGCTAGTGTCATTCGGCAACACGAGTAATGTGTACGAAGAGATGCTAAGCAGTGGATGGTCGTGCTGTTACTGGTGTTGGATGGTGCTGGATGGTGTAGCGGTCGTGTTTGGCGCGACTTGTGCTGGGCCCAGTGTTGATGCTGGTTGCTGCCGTTGATCATCGTTTATCGTGGTGCGCTCTTCTATCCAGTGGTTAATTATGACTTATTTCAGCTTACTGAATTCCGTTAGGCAATCAGTTAAACCTTCAAGTCACCATTTTCTCGTATCAGCTACCGTCGGCGCCAAGACGGAAAATGTTGCTGGGCCGACTGGAGTTGAGTGCTGTTTTTAAACGCTGATTCAAATGGAAATGATGTTGATTTTTGAAGGCAGCTCTGGATGCTTGAGAAAAGGCAAGGCAGTTCCAACTTGGCCCAAGTCCCATTGTCAAGTCAGTCATTTATTCTCAGAGGGAGATGACGAATTGTCGACCAATTGCTATTGGCACATTTCAAATGGTCCAAAGGGGAGACCATGACGTACGCTGTTCGACATCAGAATCATCTTGCATGCAGATGTCAAATAACTCTCAGCCTCACTGACTCAGCGCAAAAAGCCACACGACACAACTCGATTTATATTCTTAAAAGACCGTACCCCAAATAAGAATGCTTTGTCTTCTGTTGCGATCGCACTCCTCGCTCTGAGCCGGAGATTCTAAGGGAATCGCCAGCGTTTACCTCCTGCTGCCGATCACATCGGTCATTTTCACTTTGCACTGAATCCACACTGACATGTTTTTGCATTTCGTGAGATTGAAACTCTTGGTGCATTCTTCCTGATTTATTTCCATCCGACTGGGCCGCCGCAGTCCTCACTCACTCTTTGTCGAAAGCGAAAACGGATGAACTCAAAAACGAAAGGATAATGGCACGCAAAACCACATTTATAAGTAAATTGATCAGATAAATGTTTGCAAATATAAATCAACGATTTAATTTTTGCCACAGCATACCAATGCATCCCGATGCAGGGAAGGCGAAATCGGAAAGGAGCACCAAACGAGCGCACAGTCCGAGAGATATATCAAGCCATGGTTGCGGTTGAGGGTCCCACCAGTAACAAAAACAAAATCACTTTCAATTTGAAAATCACCGCAGAATTCGTATTGCTTGCGCATCATCGTGCACACACTCGCTTAACAGTAGTTTAGTTCAATAAAGAGCGCGAAAAATTGCACATTACCAACAGTTTATAAAATAATAAATCAACACTATGCACTCGGTGGGCATGTTCGGAGTGTTTTAGCCCACAATGGGCGCTGCGCTGACTGAGCAGCGCAACCGCGTATAATAAACACATATCGCATATGAAATTCATAATGATATGTTACACCTATGGAAATTATACGCTAGCAAGACGTCTCGCTCCTCGGCGGATGGGAACGCAGTCAGTGTGCGCGTACAAGTACAAGTGCTGGTCGTCTTCAGATGGGTTGTTCCGGAGCTCACAAGATTGGCAAACAAGTGTGACGGTGTTGGATGGTGAATCGCGGAGAGGTGGAGACGCGGAGAGACAAGCCAATAAACAAAAGGGTATTGAGTTATCGCGAAATGCATGTCAAAGTTAGCAAAACCCGAATGCAAACACTGGAGTGTGGTTGGAAGGCGGGCGGGAGGATATATGCCAGTGTGCCAATTGATGACTAATTCTGCGGTGAGTGACGGTGTGTGCTGGAAGGCGAGCAAATTAACTTGAGACAGACGTGTGCGAAGAACACGAAAGAGTTGGTGTGCGAAACCTGGTGGATTTACAAAATCAGTTATGACTCTGGTCGACTTTCCAGACTCCAGGCAGCACCTCATTGAATTTAAAAATTAGCTCCCTTATATAGTGGGGCCCAACAAGTAAATAACACAAGTCATTGGGGCATTAGCCCGCCCAGCTAGTTCATAGATCGCCTCTATTGACGTGACCAGAATGATAGCGATTCCTGGAAATAGTTCAGCACCCCCACTCATATGCATACACTTACACCGCACCTTCATCCATTTCCCAATGTTACACTCCACGATCGTGTTCCCCCAACCCACTTCATCTTCAGTGGAAACTATAATGTTTTGATTAACTTAAACGAGACTGGTAGTGCGCCTCGTGATGATTATCATGATGAAACAATTATCCACCTCAACAGCATCTCTCACCATTTCTAACTTTGATTGAACACATAGAAGAGAGAGGACCATCATCTCGGTTGCCGCGGGCCACTTCACCGGACCAGCACATGCCCGCACCCATCCGGATGATCCCGCGACGTGGCGCGGCGCATGGGGCTCAAAATCGAATCGAAATCAAAAAAAGTGCAAACAATGACATTTCATTCTGATTTATTTTGAATCTCCACGCCAGGCGCTATCGGTTGGGTTAAACACTCCGTACGGTCGTGACTACTTGAACGCGATGTGTCATGCGCAGTTGGGGTACCCGGCCGGGTGAGCCATCATTGCCAAAGATTAGAGCACAGCTCTTCTTCGCCCGCAGCCGCAGAGAGTTTCTGTTAATTATTTCGATGGATCGTTCAGTTGAAGTCTTCAAGCAGTGTCAAGTGGTGCGGATGCAAGGATGCAACTTCACTTCTTGGAGTTGCGAATTCTACGAATCAGTAGAATCGCAACGGTTGCAATAGTCCTGTTGGCTTGCATCAACAAATTTGTGAAAACAATCTTTTCATAGGAATCCTCCATCCATTGAGTGGGAGTGCACGAGGGTTCTTCACAATTGAACTTGAGTGCTGCGTTGCTGAAGTTGCAATCTCCTACTTATCCGGCGAATGAACTGCATGGAAGATGTCTGCACTCGAGGTAGAAATTCCGAGACAACGAGAGTAAACAAAGGTGATAAATCACTTAACCGTATAATGGAACCCAGGCAAGGATCTTTATGTGCGTCATGGCCATTACAAGACGTTGATTTGTCCATTTCGGATATGAAGGATGTTTGCGCTACCGCTGGGGGACTGCTGCTGTCATTGTGCGTAAGCCGATTACGAAATTCCATTCAGTACACGTTGACAATGGTCATCTACCTGAGCAGGGAGGTGCATAAATGAATGGATTCTAATGGGACACTAGGACAGATGTATTTTTTGTAGGATTTTGCCCAGGGATTGTGTGTTGAGGTGAAAGACGAACAGGCGAACGGAAAGCATTCAGGCGGTGGTGTAGGTCTCGTTATCTGTTTCAGGAGTGGAATGTGGAACTAATTTGGGTCTTTAGGCTCACTAAACATTGAGATACAATCGTTGAGTGTGAGTGGATGTGATGATTCAGACCTGGTGCTGTTGCCAAGCGGCGTGAGGTTATCTTTGCTTGAGTCAGTGGCTGGTGGTCTCCGGAAGAATCTTTTTACTTCCTCGAGGTGGTCCTTTACTTTGTCCTTGACGAATTTCACTCGGCATTACATTAAGTTGATTCATTTACATGCCTTCAGCGAGGTTTTGAGTCCATTTTAACGAACATTTCCGATAACTCGTTCATTTGACAGCTTTTTCCAAAAAAAAAAAAAAAAAATCGTCTCGTCTTTGCAGTCGCAACTGACGGAGCTGACTGAAGCTTCGTTTTCGCATACAGGTCTCTCCAGTAGCTCGCAATGTATCATCATCGCCACCATGCCTTGTTCAGCAATTTCCTGGAATCCTGAAACCACGCATTTTTAAAATACCTCAGTCGCATACTTCTGGTAACTTACCAACTTTAACCAACTCCGATGAACCGTTAAAGCATCCACTTTCCGTTCAAAATTTAAATAATGCCTCCTTTTCCATATTAGAACCACAAAAAGAGTCTCTCCGCCGCTTGGTGAAGTGAAACGAAGCCAAGCTGCTCACAAAAACGATCATCAGTTCCCTGCGAAAGGATTCAAAATTCCGTGCTCAGGCATTTGCACATTGAGCGCCCCTGAGTCAAGGCAGACCGATCGAATACGATCCATACCCTAAACCAATACTATCATTAAATCGAAACCGGGCACTCACTCACAGGCCAGGGCCCCACCCTAAAGTCCATCGATTAAATTCCACTTTGTAAAGTAGCTAATCATTTCGGAGGTTTCTGGCCCCGAGTCTCACCCCTCTGCGCGCTCAATTCGGCCATCCTTCCGTCCGGTCGTCCGTTCGTCCGTCCTTAACTGTAGCGCGAAGTAATTTCTATTTTTTGCGTCCTTCGCCGCCCGGTGATGCAACTAAGAGAGAGAAAGAGAGAGAGAGAGCGCGCAAGCAAGCAAGCCGAATCGAATATTCCACAGAGAGGCCAGCGCCAGCGCCCATGCATTAATTTATTTAACTTTTTGTTGTTTAACTTTAATTGTTCTCAGTGAGGATACGCGCATGCAAGAAAAACCCCGACGCTCCTGATGAGAGCCATCTCAAGGCACTTCCATTGACATCGTATGGCTTTGACGTCTAAAAACGCATAACAACTGCTCCATTCCGTGCATATTTTGGTGTTCCAGATCGCAGCCGCAAAAAGAAACAACCCAAACCGAGTGGATTCATTAACTGAACACAGACACCAGCACCAGAAGGAGCAACAGCAGCACACCGAGTAGCGTCGGTATGAGCGCAGCGAGTAGAGTACTATTGGTATGCAAGCGCGCACATTGCTCGGTACTTGCTCCCTTTTAATCAACGTAACATTTTTGTGTCATTATCCTTTATCCGGACACAGCACCACGACTGAGCATGATGCGCGCCGAAAATTAAGAGACAAGGAAGCAGACAACGAGGATAAGCAAAAAGAAATGAATACCAACCTTCTGCTTGATTTTTAATTGACCAACATATAGTCGTGCAATTATGATGGATCCGTCTATCGACGGCTGTGCTCGTCCACCAACGGCGACAAGGAAAATAAAACAATTTCCAAAAAACCTCAAAACGAATGACAAACACGACGGCGACGATGATGACGATCGAGACGAGGAGTTTCAAGAACTCCGAGGACACACACTCACTTACATAACAGAGATCACAACCTGGACCAGCAACAGCGCACCGCACTGAGACAAAACGCGACGCACAAACAGTCCAACAGCACATGGAAGACGATGATGATGATAATGACGATGACGAAGATGATGAGGACAACCGCGACGACGTGCAGATTCGTGGTCATCTCCAAGATGATGATGACGATGATGATGATTTTGATTCAAAATTCCATCTTAAGTGGTTTTAATTATCCAAAAGAATGCAGGCTTTCTGACTCTGGAATCCTTGTTTGTCATCATCGTCATCGTCATCGTCATAACATAGCGCAGGAGCATCTTGGAAGTCACTCCTCAGCGCTACCAGCGGCTGAATCAGCAGCCAGCACAAATGGCCTGCAATTTACAAATTTTCTCTGGCGGAAGATACAAACAACAACAACCGCAAAAAAACTGAAACAAAAAACCCAAAACAACCAGCAGCCGAAAACGGAGGTCGTGTTGCAGTGGACAAAGACAGGACATACGGGAGCAAAACAGAAAAAAGAGCACAAACTACAGGCCTCTCTGGAATGAGACTCGGAGGAATGAACAAACAGGCATTCTGTTCAAACAAACAGTTCCTTGCGCAGCTTCTGTTGCCAATTCCAGTAGTTCCTCGGCACATTAAGCGTATGCATCGAGAAAGATGAGAATTGTGACAGCCATTCGACTGATGAATAGGCTGGCTTACATCTCCGGAGACAAGACCCTGCATTGTGCCGCTTCTCAAATCACCGCTGAATGCGCGTAGATGTGATTATTGGCTTCCATATAATTGCTTTGGACTCATGTTTCAAGGCGTCGTCGTCCTATTGATTCAAATCAATATTGAGCCTTCGCAGAAAAAGAAGAGGGTTCTCAGGGACCGATGGGAATGCGCAGGCATCTAGGGAACACCCTTTGTGCTGCATTCCGGAAGGTAAGTGTTATTTTTCATTAGATTTTGACACCTTTCTCGTAAAGCGAGGGCGCTGGGGGACAATGGACAGATTAGGTGGTACTTTCGCATTTGGCGTTACTGGAAAGCGATTGAATAGGTCGCAGTAGGCTATCCAGTTACAGCCACTCCAAAGATTTTGTCATTCTAGAAATCTCCCTAATCCTACGAGGGACAGAACAAAGGACAACTGTGCGAATTAGGCAACGCACAGCTGAAGGACGCCTCTAGATTATAGTAAATCTAAATTCGTGCGAAGGACCCCAGAGGACAATATGCTTTCATCGGATTGATGGACTTACATTGAATTCAGGCCGATTTATCTCCGATTGCATGCGGTTTAGGATTTTGTTGGTCGGAACCGGTTGCAGACCCACATTCTTTCGAACTAGTAACAAGTTGGGCAGTCATGCGTTGCCTGTGAAATGGGTCAATCTTAACTCTTTCGCTGAAAACGTACGTTTCCTCCACTAATGGGACGACAATAGGAGGCTTAAACTTGAGGGATTTGTTAGTACATATCCCAATTCCTCGTCGCCAATCGAAGAGCGCGGACGATTACTGCCACGGTAAACAACTGCTATGGATATTATGATTCAGAGCACATATCAGAGCATTTTTTTAAACCGGAGGTTGATTGGTAAGAGTGACTAGCATGGTTTCTTAAGCATTTAGTCCCCAGCTGGGTCCACTACGCAGGCGTCCTCTGATGCGTTGTTCAACTGGCTTGCATACGAATACTTTCAAAAAGCTAGCCACCATAGCCTTTGGAATTCTAGACGCCTTGCCAGACTTATATTTCTGTGCACTCAGTAGGTAGGGTAGAGAAGGGGGCTGAATTCGCTACCACTACCACCCATCGACCACTCCACTGATAGTGCCGATCCCAACGCCAAATGGTGACTGGACCAGAGTTGAAAACCAGATAAATTAGCTGTCACTGGGATTCGAACCCACTGCGCTATCCAGTCGTTCTAGTATACAGTGATCGACAAAAGTCTGCGTACAGCGTTGGAATTTCTAATCAAATAGTTCGTATTTTCAGATATGGTTGATATAGTCGTTATAGGCAATGCTTAAATATTTAAATTCCAAAAAAAAAATACTTTAATTTATTAGTACTACTCATTCATAAAAAAATTAAATTAAAACTAGTTCCAAGCTGCGATGGGAGTATCAGTACCAGCCAAGATAGGCCGACCATCGAAGCTCATTCCAGCGAGTCATTAAGCGGTTGGTGGTCACAAGACAATTCATAATGGCTAATAAGATGAGCAATTAACATACACAATTTAATAATACCCAGTGCATCCAGAAATGATAAAAACAATAGTCCTAAAGGCGTTCAGGTCATGGACATCCAGGAAAAAACTGGATGTTCGACAGAAGCAGGTCGCATTTTCAAAGGCGCATGTTAAGACTAGCCAGACTTCTGGTATAATGTTATCTTCTCCGACGAGGCTAAAAAACAAGCCCACACCACAAAGAATTTTATCGGGTGAAGTGCGGTGGTGGAAGTGATGTGGCGTGGATCTTTATGGCGTCATTAGGGGTCTGAAAATGGAACTAATTGAAGGAATGATGACCAGTTCGTGTACATTGATCTTCTTAAACGAAATGCAAAAGCAAAGTCCGTGGGTGGTGCTGGGAACTACCATCTATTATTATTTCCAACAAGATAATTACCAAAAAAATACTAATAATTGCGCACAAAAAATTCAATCCCATTCAGCACGTGTTGGAAGCACTGGAATGAAAGTCCTTCCACCCAAGATACCAGCAACTGTGAGATGTTTAAAGAAGCTTTATTAGTTGAGTGGACTAATACACGCATTTTTTTAATTGGTAGCATCCATTTAAAACCGGTTAAAGATGGTCTGGCGGCTGAGGGGATAACCGACTAAACAGAAACACCAAAAGAATTAAGGGCAAGCGATAATTGCATTTCATTTATTTATATTTACCGCTGTAAATTGAGAATATTATGTTCTTTTACTAGCACAGGAACATTATAAAATGAGACAATATTTTAAGTGACATGCTTGAAATGAAGTGATATCAAATTACAGTAGACGTTCGATACAGTGAACATATATAAAATGGGCTAATTGCATCAAAGTGTGTATGATTTTACGTACAATTTTAAATTCCAATTACAATAAAAAAAACAATCAAATATTTATATTTTACACTAGACTCTCGATATGGGAACTTATAAAAACCAGGTCTGTTCACTATAACGAGATTGTTCACTGTAACAAGCGTGAACTCCTTGAAGTAAATTTCACCAAAATATGGTCGTTTTTACGTACAATTCATGAAGAATGCAATGCATTGTATTTAAGTTACCATGTTTCTTTGTAATTACTAAGCAAAAAAAAAACAATAATTATATAAAAGAGAATATTATATCATCAAGGAACGCAACGAATCCAATAAAAATAATACATTCCATGGACATAAAAAACGAACTTGCAACATAAGGGGGTACCCCCAGTTGGGATTTTGAGAAAATCGATTTTTATTTTTTCCATTTGCTAAAAGAAAGATATTTCAGAAATACGATTTTAGCCAGATCGCACTATTATTTGTGGAAATAAATGACCTTGAGCGGAATCATCTATGTCTGCAAGCTAATGGTAAAACAAAACTTGAAACACATTTTTCTCGAAACCGTGTTTTCGAAGTCGGTGATCACTGTAACTTAAGAAGATCTTTACCGCTCAGTGAAAATTGTTATCACATGTTCTATGTTGTATTGTCCTCCGTGTGAAAGAATGGGTTTTGCCGAATATGTGAGAGAAACTTGGGTTCAAACAGCAAACTTGAGTTTCAACTTTCGCCATTTTTAGAAAAATCAAAACTTCGACAGCATCTCTAGACACTGAACAAAACGGATAATCTACATTGGGTTGTTCCTTTTTGTCTTCGTTTTTTTCTTCTTTTTCAATATCTGAAAATACATGATGTTCGTTCCAGTTGTTTAAATCGGTATAAGTAGTATTTCATCTTCTCCTCAAAATCTCCCTTCGGGCCTTCTTCAAACGATGCCGTTTTTCCATGCTGCTGCCAAGTTGAAAACAGCAAAACTCATGACAAGGTTAAAAGGCAATATAAAAACATGCGAGATAGCGAGATTTTGTTTGTTCACTATTCACTAGCCTGTATCAAATAGTGTGTGTTCACTATATTGGATTGATCACTATATCGATGTTCACTATATCGAGCGTCTACTGTATTTTCAACAAGAACAGCTCATACGTAAAAAAGCCACAAAAATAATACATTTCATAAACTTATAAAACGTGATGCGTTGTCTTTGAACTTATACCAATTAATATCGCCTTTTCTTGCAACTTTTTAGGTACCAAAACATCCGTAACATTTTAGTGTTAGTTGTCCCTTCAAGTACTTTCTCAAATAATTGAATGGCATCTCTAGAAGACACTAAACAAATCGGATGTGATCTACGTCCAGTTGTTGTTCTCTTTCGACTTCGTTGTCGTTTTCTTCAATATCTGATGATGCATGATCTTCTTTCCAATTGTTTAAGCTCCCGTATGCGATAGTCATGGTTCAGAAGGTCCGTAACCTTTTAGGTGGCCACTATGTTAGCATTCGACGCTAAATTGTTGCGAAGAATACTGAGAGGGATGTCATCTTCATCCTCAAAACCCGTCTTTCGGGTAGTATTTAGCAACGGCTAAAGAATCGTATTTGTCCCATGCTGCCGCCAAGTAAAAAACAGCGTCTTTTATTGATACTCCCTTAACAGAATGAATTTGTGTCCAATATCGTCTCAACTTTGGAGCACGTTACAAAGCGGACGTGGTCACCACAGACATCAGCCAAGCCCTTGACAAAATCAACCACTAAGTAATCTATTTCAAACTAAATGCCCATTTTTTTCCGCCTCATATCATCTCGCTTAATTATCAGGCTGACTACCCTTGGAGGGTCTGCGCCTGAGCAATAGCTGCTCGGAAATCCTCTCCTTCTCGAACCAGGAGGCTCGTTGGTGTCCATTCACTCAATGTGGCCGGTAAAGTGCAGTCGACGGATTATTTCCTTCCGAACTACATCCACATCCTGGTACAGCTCGTAGAGTTCGCGGTTGTGTCTTCTCCTCCATTTACCATCCTCGCAGACGGGACCATATATCCGACGCAGAATTTTGCTTTCGAATCAGCTCTGCAGTTTTGCTAAGCCTCCACCTTTTGGCTCCTTACAGAAGGACTGTCAAAATAAGAGTTTTGTAGAGCATGATTTTGGTCCCTCGAATCAGGAGTTTTGAGCCCAGTTCTTTCGACAAGCCGAAGTAGCACCGGTTGCCACGGGCGATTCTACGTCGGATCTCCACTGTGGTGTCGTTTGTAGCGTTCACGTTTGCGCCGAGGTAGCCAAACTCCTTCACAACCTCGAAATTGTAGCTGTCGATAGTGATATTTTGTCCAAGGTGATGTGCGACTGAACGTTTGTTGCTCGATGGCATATATTTAGTTTAGACTAGATCGTTTCGCTCGGTCTTCAATCGCTGTAAAAGCCTCTACTACTGCACTGTGGGAACGCTCGACGATGTCGATGTCATCTGCTTACAGTTGGACCGACTTGTAAAAGATAATGCCTTCCGTGCCTACAACTGCCCGCCGCACCATATTCTCCAGTACCAGATTGAAAAAATCCCACGACAGCGCCGAAATCCGGTGCAGGTTTCAAACGGCGGAAATGCACGGTGCATCGCGTGTGTGTTAGCGTGGTGCGCCAAAACCGGATCAGTTTTCCCTGGACCCCGAATTCGGCCATCGCATCGAATAGCTCCTTGCGATGAATGCTGTCGATGAAAAGATGGTGCGTATCGATTTAAAACTCGCTGGTCTTCTCCAGGATTTGCCTTAGTGTGAATATTTGGTCTATAGTCGAGTTGCCGGGCCGGAAGCCGCACTGGTACGTGCCGATTAGTGCGGTGCAAAATGGCTTTAGGCCTTCACGTACGCTGGACAGGATCTTGTAGGCGGCGTTGAGCAAGGAAATACCTCTATAGGTGTTGCAAGAGGCAGGATCGCCTTTTTTGTGGAGCTGAGTCGTGGGGCATGCTTTCGTCTTCCCAAATTCTACAGATAATCTGGTGCATGCTTCCTACAAGAACATCGCCACCGGCCTTGAAGAGCTCCGATGTTAAGCCATCTGAGCCTGCGGCTTTGTTGTATTTCAGCCATTTTCCCCAAGGGAGCCATCTCGGCCCTCTGATGTTTGTCTTAGCCATTAACGATGTTGCCAATGTGGTATAAGAATCGAGTATCTGCCAGGCGCGAATCACAGATACGAGAAAGGATCGTTGACTAATACAATGCGTGAGTGTGGGAATTACTCGTTTTTTACTTCTTTGTGCAAATCTAATAATTTCGAAGAGCTATCTTGGAGATTTACTATTAATCACTTTGAGTCGTAAGATATTCCCAAAGTTAAAAGATAGATCTAGCCTCATACCAAAGGTAGACGAAGACAAGTGGGACACACTGCTCTACCGGGAAATATTATAAATAAAACGAACACAGTCATTAAATGCAACATTTAGCCTATGTTTGCAAAGAGAATCCAAGTCCGGATACACAGAGCAATTAAACGAAAGATGGGGCATTATAATTGTTCTGACAACAAATAGTACGTTGAATATCGCAATCTGCGTAGTCCGCAATACACTAACCGTAAAGAATCCCCAACTCCATCGCAGCATGTAAGGGAGGAGTCAATGTGAAACCCAAGATATTTTACAGAATTGGTGGCAGTGATGGGGTTGCCGTTGACAAGGTTCGTGGAGTGAAAAATCTATAGTCTAGTGGGAGAGGACTTAATGTGATTCAGCTTCAATTTATTGTTTAAAGACCAATTTGTAATGCCAGCAAGATCTTCCCTCGACCTGACCCATTTGCCATTAAGACAATAGGACGCGAAAGGTATATAATAACACCATCGGTATGCATGTGTATTTTGCAGTTTTCACCAATCCCTGGAATATCATTCATAAAGGGAGAGATTAATGGAGGTCCTAGCACAGAGCCTTGCGGAACCCCCGATCGAATAATTTTAGGACTAGAGTAAACAAGTTCAGTTACGACCGTCTGCACTCTGCTTCGCAGAATTTGTTTTTCATTTTCGAACGAAGAAGAGAACGGCCAATACACTCAAAAGCTTTGGAGAAGACTTTCGGAGGAGACTTTTAGGACAGCTGACTCCGAAAACTAGATCCAGAACCAGATGGTGTTTGATGTTTGTCCGTCGATGAAGCCCCTTTTAGCCGACTCCTATTCAATGCCAGCAAACACTGCCACTGCCTACCACCAAAAATAAATTAATCAAAGTTCTTGAATTGTTTCCATTCGTTCATTGAGCTTAGAGCACTAACCGTAACATTTCGGAGTTCACTTCCCTAAGGACAGCAACAGATAGAAAAAAGTGCCCCGCAGTGTTCCTCACAGAGAGTCATGCAGTAGCAACATCCTCACCGGGTTCCATTTGTTTTAGCTTCAAGAAGTATGTTATTAGCCGCGAGGAAGACAAATGAATTACAGAACCTCAAACTCATTTGTTGCTTATTTCTGTGTGGAATTTATTCCCGCACACGCTTTGCTTAAATATTATTTAAATTAATTTCTCTCCCGAGGTATCATTAAGTGCCCATTGGCCTGGGGCGGTGTGCTTAATTAATCGAGAGGGTTCCCCCATTTGTGAGAAGCTTCCTCTCCCCGAGACGACCAATTTCATTTCAGTTCTCCTCCTCCACTTATGAATGAATGATTATAGAACAATCCGGTGATTTATTGTTTTGCAAGATAAAAGATACACGCTGTTTCATTCAGCATTCATCTTTTGTTCCACTGACGTATGTATTAGCCCAAATTGAAGGCGAAGAGACGAGAGAAAAGAAAGTAAAGACAGCCGTGACCAGAACAAATTCACCGGTAAATCTAAAATAAATTAAATATTATGCAGGGAAAAAAGTCAACACGACGACGCGTCGTCATCGTCTGTACAAGAGTCGCTCTTTCACTCTCGCAGGCGATCGTCTAGGTGGCCGACGACAAGGACAGCAACACTCCATTTCGGCCGCTCCGAGATGAATTCCACTTAAAAGCAAGGCAAAAGAGAAATATCAAAAATGAAAACAAAATCAAAGCAGCAAAAATGGGGAACGACTGCACAGCGCAATATCGCCAAGAGACAAGACAAGACGAGAGAAAAAAAGAACACTGCAACAGAAACCAGAGTCCGGCGACAAACACTGAACAAACACATTTTTCTAACGTCGTCAAACACACGAGAAATATGTTGTCCGATCCGAGAATATCATTTCTTCAGCTGGGGCCGTCCTCCTGCCCTGCACGCCTCTCGCCCCACAGACCCCACTGTCATTTACATTTATTTCTTAATAATTCCTAAGGACACGTCTATGTGTGCGTGTGCGGTGCGGATAGACGAACACAAATAAAAAAGGAGCATCTCTAAGCATTTTGTCCAGTAATGTTGTCTCCCCGCGATTCCTTGTGGCCTTTTGACTGCGGAGGCCAAGCGAGCCATAAACGAACATAAACCACATTTCTCTGCTCAGCTCAGCTCAGCTCACCAATCCATCGATGGAGAACACTGAGATATGAGTTCAAACTACGAGCTCTCCTTGAACAGAGCAGACTTCCTCTCCATCGTCAGCATAGAAGGAGAGAATTATCCTTTTTTGTGCGCTGTTCGCCCAAGGAGAGCCGAGAAGAGCTCCAAAAGAAACCAAACCGGGAGAGCAAAAAATCCAACAAAACAGAAAAAAAAAGGAATGAAAATGTTGCTTCTTAAACACACATCCACTTAGAAAATTCATGAGAAAACCATGAAATATTAAATGAGATGAAGGCAACAGCAACACCAGCACCATCAACAACACCACTGCTGCCGCTGCCACCGCCGCACAGAATGTGAGCCAAAGAAGTGGAGTGCTGCCGAGGCTGCCATCAGAACAGCAACAACAGCAGGAGGACGAAGAAACGAACAAGTCGCCAAGACTGAAATTCTTGAAATTCAATGGAAAAATGACAATGTTGACATAGAAAATGCTCGTTTAACGTGCGCGCGCACACATAGCGAAGCGTGTGTGCGTGTTGGCTCTAGGCAAACAAAATGTGCGCGACACTTGAGCACACTATCATAACCAGATGAAGAAGAAGAGGAGGAACAAAAAAAGGGAAAAAGGTTAAGAAAACAGACCATGGCTACGGCGACGACGACGACGACGATGGGGCAAAACACAATGTCTGTCTGTGTATACAAGTAGATTTGAATGGTTAAGGAATACACAAAAGGGTAATTGTAGCGCAGGCAAGGCTAGGCTGTGTTGTATGAAGAGAGTAGATCTGACCATCGACCATGGAGAGAGAGAGAGCACATGGTCGCCGATGGTGAGGTGTTCAAGAGACCAGACAGTCAGAGACACTGTCAAGAGAGCGAGAGGGAGCGGACTTGCTTTGCAGAAGAGCGCCTCTCTTTAACGGAAAAAAGAAAGAAACAAAATGCACTCACAGACACCATGAAGAGTTCACCAATGAAAACAAAAAAGGAGGTACCGCGATCATATTATTATTAATTAACAAGTGTAGGTGACATTCTTTTGATGTTGTTTGTTAATGGAGGAAGCACATCAGTGTTGCCAATGCTTCAGAATGTTACCATTCAGCGTGATGCTCATCAGGAGCAGCTTCGGGGTGTGCTTACAGATTAGATCATAGAAGCATCTTCAGAGTCGAGATTGGCTTAAATTGCGGACGGATGTGACAACAAGTGGGGCGTTATCTTACACTGAGCTCGGCGCTCCTTCAGTGTCGACGAAGAGGAACTGGGCACCCTTCCGGTTGCTTACGGCTTACGTTGAATTATATGAATTCGTTGAATTATATGATTCACAGAGAGAAGGCGGCTTAATGGGAGGAAACGAATCTTAAATAAAACAGCAACGGTGTGAGAAATAGAATTGATTCTGACATAATTTTGAGGCTATATTCATGCTGTATTATGTATAGAAGATCACATCATTGAAATTCCTGACTCGGGTCCGTTTGCAGTGCTTTAAGCGGTCGGTCCAATTTCGGATGACTCGGCTCTGACTGTCCCAGCAATTGCGTCTCGAATGTTAGCCTCGAGCTCGTCCAAAGTGGTTGCCCTACTGACACCATTAACTTGAAGTAGTCGCAGAACAATTAATCGATAAGATCGCGTCGGCCAATTGATGAACGCTCGTTGTGGGATGATCCAGTCGAAAATGTGTCTTCCTCCGACTTTGAGCGTGAAAAAACATGATCATTGCCATCTGGTGTCATTAGTTTGCAGACCAACTCTTTTGTTCCACACGATCACGATCACATGAGGACGAAAACGTAGTGAAAGGAAATGGGTAATGCAGTGGATAAATGAATAACAATATATTTCAGGTTGAAGTATTTCAATTTCTCTCCAAAAAATAAAGTGGGATTTCTGATAAAGTTTGCTCCGTTTTGAGAAATCTTGATCGCTGTCAATGATCCCTCGGTTCTCACTTGCTATGGCCAATTCGGCGAGCTGCGCCGAATAGAATAGGAATGCATTGAAGAGGACAGTTCTACGCAGAAGCACAATTCAGGCAATCTAATCAAGGATCTGAAGGATTTTTGTGATTACAAAAATGCAGACCAAATTATACCATCTCACACTCCAGCAGGTCCCCTTCCTACCAACAGTCAAACCCTCATGGTTTCGCCCACATAGCCTTTCCACGCATTTCCCCAACAACGGCATCACTATAACTCGACGAACAGGAATTTATATTGCACTTTTGACTTTCAGTGGCGTTCAACACTCCGGGGGCCAACGAGACCCGATCAAAGAGAAACAAACCCAAAAGAGAGTCTGCAAGATATTTTGTTTCACACTCGAAGGCAGTCAGAGAGAACACGAATTAGATAACACAATCCAATGAGTTCAACACACATTTACGGATGTTTTGTTATGTAAAAATGTGATCTCTACCACTCTTTCCAAAATGCAAGAATTCACTTATTCTAATTGCATTGAAACTAAAATTCTCATAATTCACCACCACCACAACCATCGCCATCACCATGGGCTGCAGCCCCAGTGCGCAAGTGAGAGCTAACAACCACTTCATAGTGTCAGGCTTTTAATTTTTTGCACCTTCTCATTTTATTCAAACAGCAGACTACTTCATTCTCGTTCTGTTTTATTTTCTCTCATTTCGTCTTTCTGTCTCTCTTTTTACTCTCCGTCAGTCCAGCCAGACCCAGACCAAAGGCAAAACGAGAGAAAACCAAAAAGAGAGAAAAAAATCAACACAACCAACAACACATCGATGTGAACACAAAAAAAGGGAAACAAGAAAATCATAATAAATTCACACCAACAAAAGTCAAATTCACGAAAGACTGGTTCTCAACACACCCATACACCGCTGGATTCCAATCCTCACATTCTGCACACTACAGAGAGTATCTACGACATGCACCGAAGTATTCAATTCAGTCTGTAGCAACACCTCAGAGAGTTCGGTACGGTTTTACGTTTGGCTCTCGACGGAAAAAAATCTCACTTATTTTGTTTTTATTTTTGTAAAAATCCATCCTTAAGACAAAGTCAATACCTCCAGGGATTCACCTCGGTTTCAGTCAGTATCTGAATGAAATTCAAGAAAATCCGTCGCATTGAGACGTCGTCGTGACACATATTGCTCGAACGAAACAAAGCCGGTAAAGAGCCAATTCGCGCTGTCTAGTGTCACGGGAGATGTTTATATTTAAAGTGTCATAAACGTCGAAGACAAGTTCATTACGCATACGATCGTGTCCCAGTACGGAAGTGTTGGAAGCAGCAAACCACTAGATCCCCGTGAAGGTTCAGTTGCTTGCGCAGAAACGCGTGTGTTACCTGCTCTTGAGCGACAAGATAAACCATCGTAGAAGTTCGCCTTTCCGCAATCCTCTGCGAATCCTCGCTCCGAACGAAAAAACACGAAACAAAAAAACACAAAACCCTACAAGCAAGTCGCGCGTGAAGTGTTAAACCAAGAGCAGCGTGCGAATTCACCGGCAATTTCAGCCCTGCTAACAGTGGACGATCATAGAAATCATCGTCATCATCATCATCGACATCACGGCTACACCCGTAGAGTAGCCAGCCTCCTTGTGGATTAAAAAAAAAACAACGCCAACAATAACTCCGCGACTACGCGAAATAACTAAAAATAAACAAAAAAAAAAAAACGTTTAAAAATCACGTTAATTCGTTGTTCTCCTTTGAAAAGCAACCTCGCTCACCCACGACCCACCCCCTCTGTGCGCGGACCGGTGGTGTATCTTTTCACATTGTGCAAACCTCTGTTGTGCTGGTGTGGTGGTGTTATCGCGAAAAGGCAATCAATTTATTGAAAAATAATCCCCAGCCTTGTTGACTGGGCAAAAATAAAGGAAAAATAGTGCCTTACCAGTGATCGTGCACAAAATAGATCGATAAGAACGCGCGCGCGCGTACTTAGCAGAAAATAAATTAAAAAAGTGAGCTCAACGAAAAATAATCCAAGGATACAGTGCAGATACAAAAAATTACACAAAAAATAACGAAAACGAAAAACTGTGTCTTGAGTCGCGAAAGTGGAAATGTTTTCGATTTCCTTTGTGAATAGTCAGTCGTGCTGCGAATTCTGCGCGAGGACAATGTTACGGTGAGGTTATCCCACTCGCTCTCTCTCTCTCACTCGCGCGCGCTCATCTCAAGGATACCCACGTTTAGAGACTGCTCCTCTTTTGCACTTTGCACAGTGAGAACAAACACACACACAGAGGATCAAGCCTCGTTTAGTGAAAACAAAACAAAAAAATTCATTGCTTCGATTTTGGACGGAAACCATGTACGACATCAAGTCAATCGAATTCGGTCGAAAAGCGGATAACAAAAGTCACACAACAGTAACAAACTACTTTGATCACTATCAGCAGATATCTGATAGCAGAGAATCATCGATCAGCACTATCAAGCTGCCAATTGTCGCGGATAGTCAGGGATCCAAGTGCCAGCCAGAGGACGAGGACACGATGCAAGTGTCTTTGAGGCGTCGGCGGATATTTCAACGGCAGGCGTGTCTAATCAGCATACTGGCAGCTTTCATATTGGGCCTTACTCTGGGCGTCTTCATGCCCATGATGTCGGGCATATCTGGAGTCTTCATGGCTGGCGGTGCACTGGGCGTGGAGCCAGTCGCAGCAGCCGCTACATCCAATCGGACGGTGTTGCCACTTCACCCTCCGTCTGATTTTCCCACTATCTATGAGCTCCATGGTCAGGAGCTCATGCAGCCGCCGACGACAGCGCCCTCAACTGGAGAGAATCCGTTCTCCGTGTCGTTCATCAAGGAAAAGGACTTGCCCGCCGAGGAAGTCTTCCGAAACGCATTCCACCTGGAGCAAGACAAGCTCTCTGAGGACGCCATGATTGTCAAGAAGCTGGACGCAACCGACGGAAGCATAAAAGAGTTCCGCGTGCAACGGACGAGCGATGGCCTCTTCCGCAAAGGCCCCGAGAAACGGCTGTCAAAGCCGTCGGTGATCGAGCAAATGTTACCCAGTGACGGTCAGGTGGGTCTGAACGATGCAGCCATCAGTTTCCTGCCGATTGCGGAGCAGATTGTGCGCAATGCTCAGAGCAATCGCAACGGTGGGATCGTGGAGAGTGACATCTATTGGGGGAGTCACGTCGAGGATGCCCTGCCAAAGGGCTTCTCAAAGAAAGACGCAGCATCATGGAACAACTACGTTCACAGTGGGATAGTGACTCGGCTCGAAACCGGCTGTGGGCGCATGCAAAATCGTCTCGTGGTGTTCGCCGATGGCACACGAGCGTGCGCACGCTATCGACAGAACACCGATCAAATCCAAGGCGAACTCTTTAGCTTTTACCTCGGCCAACTACTCAATCTAACAAACCTTGCTCCCAGTGCGGCCTCTGTAATCGATCTTGACTCGCCAACGTGGTCAAACGCCCTCCAGGACATCACAAACTCTCAGTGGAAGTCCACGCGGCCAGTGGTCCTTACAAAATGGCTACCTGACCTCGAACCGGCCGGCATACCACAACCTTTCCAACCACTTGAACGTCATTTGAATAAATACGACGTATGGAATATCACGCTGGGTACTACCACAGCCGCATCCTCCTCTACATCATCATCAGCATCATCATCGTCTTCAACCGATCAAGATGCAAATCAAAAAGGATTACTCAAACGGTTGGGTGCTGCTGTCCCATCCAACATCGCAAACAACAAATACAACAACTGGTCTTCTCGTCTTAATCAATCACAATCAGCTGCTGCTGCTGCTGCCGCTGCCGCTGCCGCCGTCGCCTCTGCCAGTGGTGGTGGTGCAGCAACTTCATCTGATCCATCCTATCAAGCAACGCCTGACAGAGACGAATTGCATTTGAATGCGACAGTGCTGAATCGATTAATCGAGCTGGCGCAGTGGTCTGATCTCATCGTCTTCGATTATTTGATTGCGAATCTGGATCGCGTGGTCAACAATTTGTACAACTACCAGTGGAACGCCGACATCATGGCTGCGCCCGCACATAATTTGGCCCGTCAAATCAACTCACAGCTGTTGGTGTTCCTCGACAACGAGTCCGGTCTCCTGCATGGCTATCGATTGCTGAAGAAATACGAGGCATATCACGGGCTGCTGCTGGACAATTTGTGTATCTTCCGACGGCCCACCATTGAGGCGTTGAAAAATCTCCGCGAATACGGTCCCGGAAAACGACTACAGGAGCTGTTCGAGCGTTCGACGAGTCATCAGATACGTGATGTGCTGCCATCGCTACCGGATAAATCCATAAAAATACTAATCGATCGCATCGATCGGGTATTAGGGCAAGTACAAAAGTGCAGAGATCTATTCTCAGACAGATAATGACTCAGGCAGGGCGTAGGATACAGTATGAAATTATAGGTTTACAACGTAGTGATAAGATACATGAAATGTGCTGTTGTTGTTGTTGAAAATATAATAGATACTCATCTAGAAAGTGATGGAACGAGACTTTGTCAAGTGTGGGTGGAGGTCGCCAGACAGGCAGACACCGGATTTTTGGAATTACAACGTGTCCGTCGTATTAGTTCTACGGCAAGCGGTGATAATGACGTTACTCACTTTTCACACTCACTGAAGTAGGCCACTGATGGATAAACCACTTTCATAACTAATGTGCTGGAAATGTGTGTGTATGGTGGAAGAAAAACTGAAGAACTTTTGAGTACTTTGACACCAATCTGGAGGGGAAATGATTAATGACTAAACGAAGGAAATTGGTTAAAGGCAGTAGGTCATCATTCGTTTTGGTTTGGTTCCACTGTAAGCACAGATATCATTTTAAAACCCCTGGATATCGAAGAAATGGGGTTCTTTGTTTGAACTGAGCTTGGCAGAACTTCTGCCACTTGACAGCTTATCATTAGGCTTTTGTGCTGTTGTTAGAATGTGAAATACCGTTGCATTGTTGACTGTGTGGACGTGGTTGATGAACTTTTTTTTTGTGTCTCAGGACATAGACAGTGTTGAGTCTTTAGTCAGTCGCAAGCTTCTTTGAAGGTATTCAAAGGTCAAGGATGTATTGGTGCAGAGCGGATTTCCTACAATTTGAGGGCACACCTTTGACTTAACTCTCCAAAGGTTCGCACGCCAACTCTTTTGACTGAACATACTCAGGTTCGAACCTTGCCACAAATTGAATGCATGTTGGGCACTTGTGTGCGGTGACAATCCAACTTCAACCGAAATGTCACATCATGCTGCATCCGATAAGCCTGTCGAAAGTCAGACACTCCTCAGGTGTATTACCTGATTGGTCGATTCTGTTTCCCCACTCTAAAGAGTGACGGCAAGTTTGTGTCTCAGAAAGTAGGCTACAACCACATAACAGGCACTTGCCAGAAAACACACATTTCCGCGGTGAAATTTCATCAGGAACATACATCCACTGTTGTGAATGGTCAGTTGCACTTAGCACAAAAGTGAGAAAAACGATATGATTCGTATGCAACAACACCCCGGCAACATGCAACAAAGGTCATAAATCATAAAGTATCCATTTCAGACATCGCATCGCAGCCTTGAACCCACATCTTACGTCGTCATCGCCCAAATACCATCCAACACACATACACACTGCCACACATAGTGTCGTCTAACTTTCGTTTCTCCGATGAGATGATGGAAGGTATAATGCAATCACCAGCTAATGAATCACTGAATGACTGTCGAAATGATTTATTTACCAGTCAAACGACATCCGACATGTGAAGAAAAGTCACATAAATGTCTTTTAAGACCTTGGACACATTTCACTTCTGACCCTTCCAGCCACGAACGAGTGTAGAAGTTGCTGAGCAGCCCTGTAAAAGATACGTCTGTTAAAAGTAGCTGCATCTTTACCGCTTTTGGTATTTCGAACTCATCACCGATTCCATCGACCCGCCGCTCCTCACAGGCCAAAGCCCTATTCTTTGACAAAATCTCATCTCACTCAATGTAGGATTTTTAGGAATGAAAGAAAAAGAGCGAAAGAAAAACGAGCAGAAACCACGGACTGATCAGAACAATTATATGTAATGTAAATATGAGTAATCCAATGCGTGTACAGTAGGAATATATGTATTATCTCAATCTCAATGTCAAAGTTGAATTATTTTCAAACTCAAATGACACAACGCAAAAAAACAAAACAAAAAACGAAAACAAAAGAAAATGTCTTGTACGGAGCCAAAAATAATTAAAAAATAAATGTTAAAATACAATCGTAAATTTAATTTTGTAAATAAAGTCACTAATTTAACGTATTTTTTTCTGCATTGCATTGC
Organism: Eristalis tenax; assembly: GCA_905231855.2. Classification (NCBI taxonomy): domain Eukaryota; kingdom Metazoa; phylum Arthropoda; class Insecta; order Diptera; family Syrphidae; genus Eristalis; species Eristalis tenax. Next base: position 2,040,381 of record HG993127.1, read on the forward strand.
ATTACACACGATGTCTTGTCTAAGTATTAATTGTATAACGTACCCCGCGTAAACAAATTCAAATTAAAAACATATGAAAATTAATTTAATATTATTATTGTAAGTAATAATATTTTAATTAGCATAAACATTCAAATATATGTACATATGTAAATCAATGTGATATACTATTAAAAAATATTTCTTTTTAATATATTTTAGATGATGTATGTAATTATTTTTATGTAAAAGAAGTAAAACAAGAAAAAAGCGAAAACAAAAATCCGAAATCCATTAAAAAACAAACAAAAAATACAACAGATCTTATTATGTTTTACTCTTGTGGTGATTTGTCATCGGACTTCCACTTGGGTTGTGCCAGCCGTTCGCCGCGGTTTCAGCGTTGGGTGTCGCATTACAGATGAACGAGCGTCTATTTATGATGTCATCGGAAAGGATGTTTCAATTAGATGGCTTCAGATAGATTCTCTCATTTTTGTCTTTTGGGTGGAGCGCCGAGAGGAGTGTATCTTATTTTCACGCGCCATTTACATTTCACTGAAAGCACGTTAAAACATTTATTCGCCGCATTATTTTCACATTAATACAAGCTCAGCAGTTAAGAATGGAATTTATTGTTATCGCATGGGAAACCGCACCAACAGCCGGAGCAACAGCAAGACACCATGTTTTGTGTGTTCCCGTCAGGTACGTATGTATGTTACCATCCACTGGGGAGTGTGCCGTCAAAAAAATAATTTAGTTTTGTTTTCAAATGACATTCAGATACATTTTTGTCTTTTCACCGCGGATTCGTTCCCGTCTGCTGGCTATGGATGGAGCAGAACTTTATTGAGAAGTTGTGTAATTTTGAAATTTATTTGGTAATAAATTGAGTGGTCGGCGGTGGACGGACAAAGAGCTCTTTATGTATACATGGGTGGTTGCAGCAGGGGATTCTATTTAGAAGTGGGCTGCTTGGAGTCTGTTTGCCTTGAACTGAACGGAAGTTGCTTGAGTTGTGGAAACAAGAAGACCATTGTTAGATTGGCCCCGACCAGGCTGTTTTGGGATGTAGGTGGTTAGCTAGCAACATTATAACAGCGACCGAATTGTTGGTGTGAGCAAGTGTGTTCATAGGCATCGAAGGAGAGGATTTATCAATTTTTTACGGCTGAGTCATCGGATCGGAAGCTTTCAGTTTCTGATGCAATTCGACTTAGTCGGTGTGCACGCCAATACAACTTGGTAAACTTGGATTAATAAAAGGAAAAGGAGTGTACCATCACAAAGGCTGTTCAACAAACTCTGTTCTGTCATAAATAATCCCGACGAAACATATGTAATCTCTCACTGCTGAATTCGACGATGTTAGCTGCTGTTTGTTCTGCCTGGTGGTGTTTATGCGATATCAAATTTGGTACAAAGAGAGTCATTTTTTCAGTCTTTGAAGTTTTTATCCACTAGTTTAGCACAGTTAGGAGGATGTAAAGGTGAGACTATCTGCCCTAACAGGTGTGTCTCTGTCTTAACACAAATTCACAACTTTTCAGCAAATTATTGCATAATGTTCGGCATACTAAGAATGGCCCATCAGATATTTGAGTGGCCTCTGACTCCTTCCGTCTCCCAAATAAAGAGTATTACAGAATGACTACACTTGTTCGCAGAGACGATGCAAAATGTATTCCAGCACACTTGCAAATCATACATAAATCGAAATCACTGCAGCATCTAGCATTTCCCTGTCCTGACGCTAAACCTAAACTATGTTTTTTATCATCATCAAAAACAATCGATTGCGTCTTAATAAATTAAAGCGTATGCATGCAATAAAAGTAAATCCTTGGCTGGATGTCCTTGGCGAACGAGGAAAACATGTCGTTTTTATGAAGAAAACCAAGCCAGAAAAAGTAGACAATTCAGCATTGCGGCGATATCGTTAAAATTTGCAGAGAGCAATGAAGTCAGAGTTTCATGGGCCCTCGGTCCTTTTATTTATTCATATTTGACTCTTACGTGCTAGACAAAAATTACTAAAACTAGCTTGGTCCTCTTGGTGCCCTCGGGCCTCTCGTCGCACATATATTTGGTATTTGTCTAAAAGTCTATTTTTTAAATGGAAAGTTAAGGAAGTTGTAACGGTTGCTTATGTCCATTAAACAATGCACAGTTTTTTTTTCATTTTGTGTGCACGTACCACATATTCACAACATCAGTCCAAAGTCATCGGTCGGAAGGCTCAAATGTTTTGGAATTAGCGCGAAAAAAGCTCAGTAAAAGTATTCTCGATGAATCCTTTCGATTCATCATTTGTTGTAAGATCTTTTCACCCATTGCGTGGTTTTTTTCAAGTATGCATTATTCAGTGCCAAGTATGGTCTTTAATTTAAATCTACTGTAGAATTCGGTTATAACGACACCTCAATTTGTCCGTCTTTACAAGCGGATAGTTGCTATATAGAGATATGTCATTCATAATTGTATGATAAACCAAACTTTGTCTTTTAACTTAATCTTTTTAACCGAGAAATGTCTTACAAACTAGGCCACTGTAAGCGAATTCTACTGTATTTCCATGATCCATAGTGCTTTTTATATGCCAAAATTGGTACAGTCGAACCCGGATAGCAGCACATCGCTTAATAAGACACTACCGCGGTAGTGTACATTTTTCACTGCCACAAAACGTAATAGCACATCGCTTAATATCAATACAAACCCGCTTTATATCGCACCAAAAATATGGCAAAACAAACAGTCCACCTACAATTGTGCCCGCCTAATAGCACTTCCTACACGGACCCATAATGCTCTTGTTTTCCAAGAGAATTTTTGTTTTGCGATTGGCTTGAAACATAAGTATCTACATATGAGTTATAATTTGCACTGCATTTGGCTTCCTGCCTATCCTGGAAGTTCCCCTCTATTTCCTGAAACAGAAGGACAATAAATATGTTTCAATGCTAAACAAATTCAAAATTTATCTCGGTTTTTATTTGGTCAGGACTTATTATTGTATTTCAGGAAAAGAGTAAAATACACAATAATAGCAGGTAAATAGCTGATACATTCATTGCTGTGGCCCGTATTCCGCGTTGAGAGACGTTGGGTTACAGAATCTGTTTCCGAAAATAGGACTTGTTGATCATTTTATCAAAAGAAAATAATCTTCCAATTGTTTTTGAATTTAACTCTCATCTTCTGATGTAATGTTCAAGAAATCTACATTATTTCCGTGTTTTTTTTTTCACATTTTTTACATAAAAATATTAAAAATTCCGCATGTATAAAAATAATGAAGGAAATCCTAAAGTAAAAAAGTCGAACAACACTGCTGGATACATCGTTTCAGTTTCACGCAGAGCTGTTTTCTTGTTGGGTTACTAAGAGAAAGAGGAATCAGTGAAATAAATCGTACAATTACAATGGCTGCAATAAAATAACGACCACTCGGATATTCAGCAAAAGAACGCGCTTCATAAGAAAACTTTGGTTGCTCCTAACAAAAGTAAAAATGTTCTTAAATTTTTTAAACAAATGGTGACCAATAATAATTTTGTCCGCTGTTTCGATGCAAGTACCCGTAAGTGTACCGTCACTCTATTTTTAAGTCACTGGTGTAACTTAATAAATTGTTATCGAAAAGCTTAAAAAGCTCGCAAGTCAATGCTTTGGCTAAAAGCATATAAGTAAAATGCTTATCATCTAACTTTTTTAATTTTGAATTTATTTGCAGTAAAAGCTCGTTAATTCGGAACAATTGGGGGGAAGGTTAGTCCGAATACACGAATTTTCCAAATTAATGAGAGCTTTTGTGTGGCTAACAAGGCGTTCCTATTGATGAAAATGCAAGACGGAAGAATTAATTTATTTCCACAAAAGATGCAATACAATTTTTTATTTGGTTTCTTCCGACTTCAAATGTGCATTGCCATTACTACCCGATGATTTTATCCGACTTCTACATATTTGAGATCAATCATTGCGGTATATAATTTTTGCTAATTTAATTTTTATATTCTGACAAATTTGAAAAACGACTCCAGATTTCACTGTATTCTCGTTCACATGTAACTTATATAGTAAGTGTCCCAAATATGCCACACATAATTTTTGTTAATAAAACAGCCAGTGTTGCCTTAATTCGCTTTGTCTTTCTTTTTAATTGTTAAAACAAATATTTAGCAATCAGTCTTTATAAACAAAAGACATTAAAACAACTTAGAAGCAAATAAATGTATGAAAAGCAATGAACCTTAAATTTACAACTTAGGAACAGATAATATGGACCACTCTGTTTCAATGACGAACCAGAGGGCTCTAGAAAAAAAATGGACTCTCTACCCATTTTAGTGCACACCACATCTTCCAAAATCTGTATCTGTGCATTCGAGCCCTCTAGGTGTTTTTTTACACGTTAAATTGCTGCGATGGCTTCAAAAACCACATACTCTTTCCCAATGGCAACTAAAACCGCAGTCATAAATCCGCGTTGCATGTTTAACGTTTTTAAGTTTAACGTTATTTAGTTTCATATGCAATTGCTTGCTAAATGTGGGTCATAATAGAATTGCCTATGGTGGGCCATATATTACCAACGTTGGGCTTTGCCACTTTTTCCTGAAATATCGCACGCCTACACAATTCAATAATTAACAAATTGATATCTTAATTTGAGGACTACTACTGCTTGCTAGCCACCAGAACGGTTGATGCATCATAGCTCTGGTGTTCTGTAGAGGCAATGCCTCGCAGACACGCGAATCTTATTCATGAAGCTCGCACTCACGTTGAATCTGACGGATCAGATGACTGTCGTTAAACAGTCGCCTGGTGAGGATAACAGCCGCATAAATATACGCTTGTAAAGTTATCTATACACACACCATAGACAGGGCTGCTAGTGAATTCACAAGCACACTTAGACCATGTTGGTCCATTGCGAGACCCACAGTCAGACTAATACCACTGTTCGACCACTCCTGTGATAATGCCGTTAATTTGATCCCAACCGCAAATGGTGACGGGACCAGCTAAAAGCGTATCAACTTCGCTTACACTGGGATTCGAACCGAGGACCCCACTATCTACGAGCAGACACATAACCAACTGCACCAGTCGTTTCGAATCTTCTAGCAAAGGATGAGCATAAATAGAGAGTTTCGACTGAATTGTTTTCAAAATGTTGCATTCTGACTTACACAGGCCACCAGTTGCTGGCGCTTGTCAAAACAAATTGCACGTCTGCCTCCAGAAAAACAAACATCCGCTCGCACTACCATGCAACATTCCCATTGAACAGCAACTCTTCATAAACATCTGCTCCAGCCCGGGCGCAGAAATACGTTTAATTTACATATCAACACTGCACTGTGGCAAAGAGCCACAATGGCAATCTTAAATTAATCGCGTATTAATTACAAGCGATTGCCTTCACCTTGAGAAATCGAACAGATACACATTCAATAACGCCATTGGCAACAAATCTCACGCCCACCATGCAGCGACATGCCAGCGTCTTGCCAGTGTCAGCTGGGCGAGTTATTTGCTCTTTGCATACGTGTCGATTGACTGGTGGCCTAATCCGTCGGAAACTCGGAAATCGATATATTTAATGTACGCAAATCGGTACATATCTGCCAGCGCAGCTAGATAATTATGCAAATGCGGATTTATGAATGAATTAGCCCGGCTGCCACTGCGAGGCAATCTTGGATCTATTTTAATTGCGTATGCGATTGGGGTGTAATTAAGTTTGCAACCTGGTACCGGAGGTGTTGGCACAGACGCGATTTGGCGCCAGTCCATTGCAGAGATGTTGCGGAATGCATCGCCACCACCAACGCGCTGTGCCTCAGGTCTGACGGTTATAGTGCAGTTTTATTTAAATGTCGAAGTCGAGCGTATCAATAACTCGTAAAATGCAGATTGCTCTCTCGGGGATCACATTGATAGCGGTGAAGTGATTCCATCACACGGCTGACTGGAATGTGCTTTTTTTGTGGAACGAAGACATGAGTCAGCTCTCGGCATAATTAGCCGAATCCGATGTTTATTCAAATTTCTCACCGACTCTGAACCGTCTCCAGGTTCATGTGATTTATTACGTGCGAGAAACTTAGCGGAGTCTACCAGTTGCTGGCATCGGCTTCAGCAGCCGTTCCCAATCGATGACCGAGACCACCATAGATCTGCATTAAATAGTTTCTTTAGTTCTCCTGGTGGTGTCATACCAGTTTGGCTGTGGTCGGTCCGCTTGTGTGCCGGGGCTTACCTTACCCGCATGCTGGAATATTTGAGGAAATTTCTCAATCATTCGTTAGGAGGAGACTAACGCAGCCGGATCGAGCTGGCGATATAATTTATTGACGAATGAACCTAAAGATGGAGACGGAGTCCGTCGAGGTACTTATTAGTGGGGCTTAATAAATTATGAAGTTTATTTGGTTTGAGGGAAACTTCAAAATGTTCGGTTCGATTTCACATCACAACTGTGACTGTGACCGGTGTGGTTCTGGTCGTTTGTTTGTTTTTTTTCTGTCCTCTTCGCTTTTTTGTTTCTGTCCTCGGTGTCGCATGGGACACATAGACACACATATACGAGGAAGCATTGCGTGATGTCAAACAGGAAAAAGCGCTTAAATGCAGATTTATTTGACAGTTTACGCGATTAGGATGGGATGGTTAATCGCCGTGGAGTGAGTAAAGTCAAGTTTAAATGGCATTTATATGACAAGACACCGGAATGCCATAAGTTAGAGCAAATTATGAGTTTACTTACGTCTTGCTAGATGTACATGTTCTGAGATCGACCGACTGTGAGTGGAGACGACATTTATTTTCGTTTATATGACGTAATTCTGTTTGCCGTGTGGATTGGGGAATAGTGATGGGCTTTTAAGAGGTATCGCAGCTAGCAATGTTGTGCCCAGACGGCTTTTAAAAGGCAATCCGAGGTGGATTTCTATTCCAGCTGCTGGACGGTGGATGAGGGTGGATGCATCTATCTACAGTGGAATCATTTTTGTCGGAGAGTGAGAAGAATCATTCACTTTGAAAGAAGACCACCGTGTGGACAAGACTTCTGTGTTTTGCCTCCAACTAGGATCTTCACATCCCCGCCTAGCCCATATCGCCCCCCAGAAACAACTGCTGTCCAAATTTCACTCAGCTCCAATGTGCTGCCGCACTCAGACGAACCAAACCAATTTATAAGAAATTAAATCGATCTTCCACGCCATAGTAATTCACTGATTAAAAATCCCTAACTTAGCCGTTAATGCTTCAAAAATAAACCCGAACGCCTATCAAAGCATAACAGCACAACACACAATAAATTAAACTGGTGTTAACCTAGAAAAAAACACACACACACCGCTTTACAGTCGAAGAGCGGGGCGAGACGGAAAAGGAAAACCTCTCCCAAAACCAGATCCAATGTCAAGCCCTTCAAATCACCGAGATAGCAGTGTATCCCACGAACTCACACACACGAACACCCAGCCATTGAACAGACGTGGACCGATGGTTTCCTCCTCCTCCTCCTCCTCCTCCATCACGATACACCAGCACCAGCACCAGCACCAGCACCGGCGTCACCACCCCGCCTCGCTCATCACATCAGCTGCCCGTTGTGCAACCAAAAAGAAAAGAAAGTAATTCGGTTCTTAAATATGTGATAACTTTTCACTTTGCCTCCTTTCATTGAGAGCTACTCCGAGTACCCGGAGAGTCATTAAGGAGCACCGCAGCTACAGCCATGCTATGGCATGGCCGGTGGAGAGAAGAAAAACACTCAATGCAGGAGGAACAAAAGAAAAAGAAACCATCGACAGTCACGGGACTACGGTCAGCAAGACGAAGAAGACGAGGGAGAAGAAGAATTTCAATTTTGTCCACTAGACTAGACAAATGAACAGACGGTCCGAGCCCGGCCGCAGACAGACTCACACACCAATACCCCCAGATGGATGGATAGATGCACAGATAAATGGATGAGGGGCCGCAGCAAGTGAAGCCAGTTTAATCTATTTACAGGTACCATTATGTGTGTACGTATGAGATGAGATGGCAGACTGCACTTAAGATACATCACCAGAACGGGGAACGAGGTCCGTTGTCGGATTACCAAATCGTCTGTCATAAATAATTCCAATCCTCGCCGCTCTGCGCACTCTGTGCTCTGGTCTGCGGCGGTGGTGGTGGCGGCTGACTGTGTGCCAGAACATATCTCACTTTGGCACATGTTACGCACGCAGATTCTCGCCGCGGATGAGGGGTCTCTTCTCACTGTGAACGTGAACTCCTCCAAATATCGACTTGAGGTCTCTCTAGTTCGGAATTTCATTGTCTGCGCGCGTGATTAATGTGCCAAACGGTCCCCACACCTTTGTCACCTGTCGTGTGCCTGTGCCCGCGATGCTTTCTATGGGACCAGACCATTTCTTCGTTGCGTTCCTGAAATGAAGAAAATGTATCTGAAATTACACACGCGCATATCTCTATGGAAAATTAACGACAAACTTTTATCTCGAGAACAATGACTCCGAGGTGAACTTGATTGATTGTTAATCATACGTTCCGTTCTCTGAAGGAGACGAGACGCGCAGAGAGCTCCACGCACTCAGTCAGTCGTCTGCTTGCCTGACGTCTGGCTCGGTTCGGTTTTGAGTTTCTTTGAGGGATCTTCGCGGCGCTGGTGATGTCATTTACGTCTGTGTCAGTGGGGGCACGTGAAGGATTGACCACCAATTTTTTACTCTCCGGGTCGAACCCACAATGGGAGCCGTTTAAAATTAAATCTTTTTCAATGGAAGGCCACGTAGAGAACAAGAAAGTGATCATGTTGGGTCATTTTTCTTGTGACTGCACTTCAGTGCCGGCGGACCATGGACCACGACGACCGCGACGTTTGCGCGCACACGCATTGGATTCGAATTCCAGAGGTCGGTGTGTCGGAGTCATTTTCAGGATTAAGTTGCATATACTTGTGTCTACACGACGTTTGGAAGCATACCCTGTGATTGATCGCAAGGAAAAACTGTTAATAAATTTTCATGCGACTGGGGACTGTGTGAATGGGAGAGCCTCCTTATCTGAGAGGTGACGGCGAGCGCGGGGAACACAATCTGAGGAAAACATTATGGAATTCGTGAGATGAAGACTTGATCACTGATCAGCGATAAGAAGCACCGGCCGCCACAGGAAAGCATTTCAGTCGGAAAAGGTAGCAGACACAGCTTCACAACATCGGCAAAATTGGTATGGCTCATGGCTAGGCTGACACATGTTCTACCTTGAGATTAGTTGCCCAACAAGACCTCCATTAGAACAGCACCTTGAAAGCACCACAAATAGTCCACTGGAACACCCAAGACAGCCTTCATGCAAGTCAAACAAAAACCCCGCTGCACCATAAATGCTACATCCGGCGATCATGCATCGAATCGAATCGAGCGTGTTGACACTTCTGCTCTAGGAAAGGAAAAACTGCGAGTGATAGAGAAGTGCAGAGTTTCCCAAGCCACCCAACATGTGTGCTGCATTTGCCTCTCTTGGCCACCAATTAGCCCGAGTGTGTAATTTCAAGACCTAACACCGTCCGCTTAGCATCTAATTTGGCATCAATCCAAACTGACTTTGCCCACTTGGCTGTGGTCTAAGACAAACCAATTCCTTATAGCCCGTTGTAGTGAGATGAGGTGAGGCGATCTAAATATTTTTAATCGTTTTCGAGCACTGCCCACAGATGTGTCAGCCCGGCCACAGATGGCTGTCATTAACCCACAAGCCGCTAATGAATTGCATTTCCGCTTGAGCAACGTCGTTCTGTTTGGCTGGTGGCCATATGAGAAATGACAACATGCGCAGGGCAACGCACTGATCTCTGCGCTGCTTTCTGCGAATAGGAGAAATTTCAGGTAAGTCGCAGGAAATTGCAGAATCGCTGTCAAACATGGGACGTTGTCGACCATTTGGGCGAGGAGGTTGCGTGTGTACTTTCATGTCGGTTTGTCATTCGGACTAAGGGAGCATTGCTTGGATTTGTGGGTTGTGGGTTATCGCTGCAGCTGCATGCAGGGGATTATGAAAACGAAAAGGACATAATCCACCGGGAATGCGAGGTCACATGCTCATTCTCAGAGTCAATGAATTCCATCCCAGATGATTACAATTACCCATCCGCTCCTCATTAATTGATAAGCTCAATTTATGCGCTTAATCTCTGCAGTCCTTTGTGTGGCCACAAACCAAATCCCTTCGAACGACATCCTGTCCCGTCTGAATGACGACCACCGCCCGATCCTGCCAGCGGCGACGGAATCAAATCTAAATTATGCATCAACCATCATCGACCTCTCCCACCGGGCGACAAAGAAAATCTCTATGGCCACATAATAGGCATCATAATACCACTGCTGTCCCTACAAACCGCCATTCAAACGACCTCTTACCGAATACCGTCATTTAATTAAGTTACTTCAAAGTATAATCGCCAAAACATTGAATGAGAAAGAGACATCTCCAGACACAATACCCCGAGTCTGGAGTCTCTCCCATGTGGGATAAGATGGCTTTCAAGAGGCATGCAGTCGAAATCCCCAAAAAATCGATTGGGAGAGATCATCATAACCATCCTAAGAATGTATCCGTAGATACTCTCGCCTCACTTTTGAGCCAGTATTGTGTTACTCATTAAACAGAAACGAATCAAAATGAATACATTTTTCTTTTCTCTTCTTCTTCTTCTCTCCCTTTGTCACGTAGTGAGCCATGCGGCTGCGTATCACATTCGGGAACACCGTCTATCAGTTGATGGTCGACGATTGCGATGGTCCAGCACCAGCACTGAAGAGGGCTATATCTATGACCACATCTCGAGGAACACTCATAACTTGTAATCAAAGTGAATTATAAATTATGACAATGAGACGCACACACACACACAGACTCAGTTTCTTGGCTGTCATAATACCAACAATATCAGAATTTATTGTTATTTCAGTTTCGGATCAAAACAAAAGAGTTGAGCGACAAACTTGATTTTCATTATCGCCTCTTCTTCCTCGTGCTGCGGCTGCGGGCGAGGCGGTGTTCGATTCGGTCTCTTCACTTGTCTTGTCTGCTTTTCATCTTCATCACCACACCGGAGGCATGGCTTTTCTCGAAAAAGAAAAACAGTAACACTCACGACAGCAGCAGCATCGTCGCGTCGTCGTCGGGCTGCGAGAGTGCGATAAGGCGACTTCAAGCAGCAGACAAACAAAAAGTAGCAACAGAACGCGGCAGAGGAGAGAATACTGAAAACGTGATAAAGCCAAGACACATGCAATGTCACTGTCTGTCAAATCAGAATCGAGGCGTAAACTCTCATCTTCATCAACATCAGCTCACACCATCGCATACCCAGACACAAGCTACATGTGTGGATGTGCCATGGAGTCGAGGTCTAATTTAGGCAGATCTGCTGAATGATCGTCGATATTGGTCAGGTGTGGTGGCTGAAGTGGAAATTCGCGGCTAGAAGTGGGGCTTGCCAGATGGAGGAATATGCTAATTGCTCGAACTGTGCGGCTCTGATTGGTCTGTCGTACGATTTGAAGGTGATTGGCTTGAACGGTCTTCGTGCGGGCTTGGTTTATTTTTGGAAACTCATTTTCAGGCTAAATGGGTTCAATGATTGTTGATCGCCGGCATCAGTGGTGAGGTAATCTTCAGTTGAAATCTAATGATTGGAGCAAAGTGTGGCCAATGGCACATGTCGAAATTAAATCAATTTATCGAACCATCAGGGCAATAAAAGTGAAGGCTTTAACTTAGACTGATGATGGCAACTTTAAGAGATCGGCTCTGAGTCTGAGCTTGGAGTCTTTGTGCACTATTGACTTCTCGCCATAGGTTACTTGTTGCTGCTGCATTTAATTGTGCGTTTGCATATGCACAATGATCAGCGAGTGGGGTGGGGTGGCTCTCGGTTTCCCTACGACAATCGGTACGGAATGGGTTTAGCACCTGCTTTCTCCCACTGAAACAGCAATTGGAAAAAATCTGATCATCTTATATTCACAAAATATCACTCCCCAAATGGGGAAGATGGTACTCTGATCTAGTCAGAATCTGGTTTTGGTAACCTTGCTGTGATAGAAGCCGTTGTCTCCCCGCCTATCTGTCAACTGCAGTCGACTATACTGCGTCGAAAAAAATGCTATTCAAGAGGCGGCTCATACACAGTCAGCATTAACAGTTAGTGCATAGTCACAAGGCCTATATGTCAACTACAGTAGAATCGACGCTGAAGCAAGAGCTATTCGAGAGGCGGCTCATACACAGTCACCATTAACAGTATGTGCATAGTCGTCTGCTGAAAGTTCAAACTCACATGATCCTGCTGGAGGCCATAAGGGTGACTCGGAACACGCCCTCAATCAAACCGATGGTGACGAAATTTTGCCGCCTTCCTTTCAGGGAGGCAGCGGGCAGATGCATCCCATTTTATGGGTCCAAGGGCACAAAGGTGTTCAGGGCAAGGATGGATCAAATACGCTAGCCAGAGAGGGAACAGGCTTGCCTTTCGCATATTATCAGGAGGCAACGCATCCCCCAAATGTAAATGTACTTACTTCAAGATTACAAGTGGATTTCATTCATGCCACAATTCGTTGGTAAATGGCACTAAACCAAGAATTAGTAAATCAAGTTATCACTAGGGACAACTAGAACGAAATGAAAAATAACAGGTTTATACTCTCCGGTCACTGTCTTAGCAAGAAGGCTGGGTGCGCCTTATAACAACTGTCGTAGGAGTTGTGGGTTCGATCATTAGTAGGTGACAGCCGTTCACACTCTCCTCCCCTATCCAGCACTTGCAGCAACTAGAACGAGGCCGCTAAGAAGATATTTATTCAGAGGTATAAGAGACCTGTGGGGTGTATAAATATGAGACATGATCAAGATTCACCACCACACCAGTGACCAACAGCTAGGTAACCTTATGATAAAATCAGTCTAACAACACGCATGGTAAAGAAATGGCAGAGTGTCAAATGACTCTTCTGCCCAGAAAGTGACAGACATCGTACACGGACTATGGACTAGGTGGGCCATGTTCTTGAATTTCTAAACTGGCATGAGTATCACAGACAATTGTCCAAGCGGTGGGAAATGTCGCGAATGGGGATTCAACAGTTCGTCGGATCAATCGGCCAAAGAAAACCAAGGGCAGTTGTGGTTTCCAAAGCTCTTGAAACGTTCAACATCTTGAAACTGTCGTACACAGAATTTGTAACGCAACAATCAACAAGCAACCGTCCCAGAACGCGTATTTTCAAGAACTTCTCATGCAACCGCTTTTCAAGGCGATTCCCTCAAGAGATGATTTCTCCCTCTGTGGATGCATCGCATTGATTCCGTCGCTGAACCGCACTCAATTTATGTACTTCACCAGAAGATGTTTCCTGATGCTGTGAATGAATTTCCTATGTGCACACGTTCACTCGACCATACGTCTAATCGCGCAAAATCAGAACACAGCATGTTTGCTGAATTTCTTCACGCTACCTTCGTACGCCTCCACACGCCAACGACCCTCTTCATAGATCAACTCGAAGCCAATGCATCAAAGCAGAGACACAGATCCTTGCTCTCAAGTACCAACCATCACTTCGTCGCCCTCATCGATACGGTTCCCCTTGGTTCGCCATTCGGGCTGCCCTCGAAGTGCGATTGATCCTCCGCAGCGGTCACTCGCGCCGTCTCGTGGGTGCAAGGAATAGAGGCTATCAAAGGATTTTTGACAGCATTCATGCTCGTCGTAAATCATAATGAACTCCTCCCCCCACCGCCCAGCTGGACTCGAATCGAGTGAACACCATCCACAACACCTCGAAGTGCGGACGAATAAAACGACTCTCGTCGCCAGTGATTTAAGATCTCTCCCCAAACAAGAGATACCCGAGTCTAGGGCGCGTTCTAGCTCTGATTAAGATATATTTTTCACCACCATTTCCCTGGATTCCCTCAACAGAGCCACGTCACACGCTGATCGCCGTCGCACGCTGCCACCTCCGCGCTAGAGCGAACAAAGATCATGTGCACGTTAGATCGAAGCCTATTTCCACAACAACTGACCATGCCACACCGCCGCCGCGCCATTGTGACGGATTGATTTGTTGGAATTTTACAATTCTGCTACAACCAAGATCTGGATCGGGATCTGGAGGAGCACACCACAAGGCACCGCAGAGCACAGACAACCGGGAACAGTGCCCAAAGTGTGGGCTCCCACTTGTCCCCCTCCCCACACACACAGTCGCATGCATAGGGGTTCCGCAAACAGCGCGCCGCACTCAGAATATTTTATTGGCAACAGATTTCTAGATATGACGTAGGTTAGAAGAACAAACACACACGACAAAAGCAACAACAACCTCAAAATTTATGTTTTACACAAATCTTGTTCCGCCAGATACGAGTGCCCTCGTATTGCATCTAGATGGCTACGTACTTCCTCATTCGGCAAGGGAGCGCTCCGCAGTCCGCGCCTAAGTAGCTAATAAAACGAAGAAAATGCGAATAGTGAGGCAGAAATTGATGGCGGCGGCGAGAATTTGTGTTAAGAGTATTTTACGATCCCGTGGACAACGTGTCATGTGCAATTGACGGTTTGGAATACCAAATCGCGGAGTCTCGTGCTGGGCTTAGCCTCACCGCCTACCTTGTGAACTGGGCTGTACGTCAGAGTAGGATCATCCTAATTGTTTGACCTCGAGGTAATGTCTCTCCTCGAGTCCGTAAGGAAACAATGTCGACTGTTGTCGGCTAGCTGAGCAGGATAGGGGGTGGAGCGGGCTGTGACTTGACTTCATGTGCCAGTTTTCCTGATGGCAGCTTATGCGTCGGTGGGGTTGTGGCGCTGTAGGCCAAGGGGGGTTTGTGGTGGCGTTTCTCACTTAAAAAGAGTCAAAGAAGAAACATCGGCCTACCTTAGAAGGACTTCCGCAGAAGTTGTAAAGACGATGGGGGAGGATTAAGCCATGATACATCTCCTCTGCTTATGCCGCTCTGCTCCTCCCCTACTAAAAAATGTTTCCGGTGAAAACACATCGACTTTATGTTGGCTAAGTAGTGACTGCTTCTTGTAGCCACCTACTTGTGGCCACCTACCAACCTACCTAACTCGTCAAAGATGATGTCCTTTTGGTGATTCGCTGTCTTCTAAGTGCCTCTGTCACCCCCCATGAAAGCACGTGGACACCGACCTGAACTACTCAAACACAAGCGGCTCCGTGACTGACTTAGATCGCCGCATCCATTCCTCAAAGACACTTCACATGACACACAACAACACACTCAGACTTCAAGCTATCTCGCCTCAAGTCTATCAAGGCCGGCGTCCCTAATAGCCGCCAATTTACATAAACATCAAGCGTGTACACTCAACTCACACGTACGGCGGCTGGCCCTTCAATTGATTCATCAATCTGTCGCGGCTGCCCCGTCCGCCCACAGGAACCATCACAGTGCTGGGCGTCCTGCGTCCCATAGAAGTAAAAACAACTGATTCCATCACCTAATGGATAACTTGATGATAATCAGGCCAAGCACGGAGAGCATCATCGCGCCAGAAAAAGGATCACCCAACAACTGACTGTTTAGCGAAGCAAAAGAAAAAAAAAGCAGCAAGCGTTCAGTAGATCTTCACATCGTACATCGAGGAGACTGCAAGCCGACAGCAAAAAAAGAAAAAAATGATGGTAAACCAGTTTTGCTTTTCGACCATGACCAGTTGTGGTCACAATCGCCTGCGTCATCGCCAGAGTTCCATCTTTCCTGCACAACGACATTGCCCGCTCCACCATCCACTCCCTCCGCCAGTCGACGGCGTGAGTCATCGTGGAGACGAGCTAAGGACATTCCACCATTGGTACTCACACTGATGTTTATCCCTTTTATTTCTCAGGCACTTTTCACGCTTCTTTAACGATGATTCTGGATGGTGCGAGTGCACAAAACAAAAACCTTCTCCTCAAGCCAGCCACAATCTTTATGCGCTTCGGCTTCAACGCTGATAACGCACGCGATAGAATCTCCTTTTTGTGGAAACATTTTCTCAAGGCACCACGACAGCCGGACACTGGACAGCAACGGCAACAGCAACTGCAGCGGCACCAGCACCAGCAGCAGCAGAAGCAGCGGCAACGGAAATCAGTTAGCCGGCAGCCAGCAGCCAGCAGCCAACAGCCAGCAGCCAGTGGCGAGGTGGTGAAGTGGCGACTATTGTCGCGATCGTCACCGAACTGCGCAGGAGATGATGAGGTTGATGTCTACCACGTCTATTTTTGAGCCTACTTTGGGTTATGTACCTATTGGCGTTCAATATGGGGAATGACGCAACGATAATTGGTCCTACGACGCGTCGTCGTTGTCGTCGTCGTGCTCTTCTCCAGGGTTATCTCTTCCTCTCCCGGTCCCATCAGGTATGTGCTGGATGTTATTTTTGTTTTCCGTTTTCGTTTATTTTTTTGTCGCTCCTGCTAGTTTCCTTTCAGTGGGCAGCGATGTTTATTCAGGATTATTACCGCAGCCGCCGCCGCTCCGTTGGCAATCGATGGGCGGAGGGAGCCACATGGCCCCATCGGAGGGGTGAAGGGCACGCGTTCACTAGCTGTCAGTTGCAGGGGAAAATTGAAAAGGGTGACTCGGTGGTATTTCGCCTGTTTGAGCTGCGTGCACACAATTATCCCGGATTTTATGGGAAAAATCTATTAGATTCTCCTTTCGAGAGCCTAGCCGATGCCGGAGCGGTGAGGACCTTTATGTCGAAGAATCGCTGGTGGTAGATAAGCGGTGGGATTCCATCGAGGAGTGGCAATCGCCTTGCCGGAATGTCGTCCTCTGGCGTCCCATCAACAGAGACACCAGCCTGCCAGCAGGAAACACACCGTCGGATGGATTGGAACCGTTCATGCGCCGCGGTTAGGTGTTCCATTTAGGACTCATAAAATATCGATTTATATCCGGAATATATCGGTCCATTAATCAAGAGTCATTTTGTGTCCATTAAAGTAACAAGAGCGAGACGGTAAGACACACACACTGGCGGCTGGGGTCCGGCTGAACATCGGATTTAATGATTCCACTTTGCACTCTCGCTCGTCTGTGCGATGATCGTAGCTCCTCAGCATGGTTCGTTTAATTGCTGCTCTCCCTACGGCTCACGGGTGTGGAACAACCTGAATCTGTGCACCGTAGTCGTGTACAACATCTAGTCAACTACCTGTCTTGGTGGGAAGCTCAGAAGCAGGCCTGCGCAGGAATGTGTGGAACGCGTCGTCGACAGTTGTGGAACAATGACTAACCGAAAATTGTGAACCAATAAACGACAGTTTACCTGCTTAAGGTGGCATTCTTTCCGAGAATAGATTTGATTGGGATGTCGATAGACGAGCCGATGATTTACGATTTCGTCTGTTGTGAGGGTGGACCGGCGCAGCTGATTGCCTTTGTGATTGACATTTTGTTGTGAGTTGAAAGGCTGCTGTGGCATGACAGCACTCACAGAGTTTTGGGGACAATCATTGTAAAGGAAGCTTGTTGAGCATTGATTGGGTCTGAATGGCATTAGTAACGAATTGAAAATGTTTGAAGACAACTTGGAGCTGTTGACAATATGACGGCATATCGATGCTGATTGCTGGACTTGCAGGGAGGTGTGGTATTCCCGAAAACGGTCATCAGTGGTCACAAAAAAAGCTTTGAATTGAATAAATCACATTGCCGCTCAGAGGTGCCTAACTCTTATGCTATTCAGTTACATCAAGACATCAAGAATGGAAGATACAGTGAAACATCCAAATTTGTAGTAATTTGGGCACCTCATAAATTCATGCACATACTCAGCTCTAAGTGACCATCTGCAAACCACCTCCGAATTGGATCGTGGGGCAACGAATTCGCTGGAGAAACTACTACTTAGGACAACCATGACTACCTCTTGTGCAAACTGGTAATGACTTATGCTACACAAAATTGCGCCAAACGAAGGGCTTGCACAGGGCGCTCATATGGCTCGGGCCGGTCCTGTTTGAATTGACAGTCTCGTTCGAACTGTTCACGAAGGCTCTTGCTGTGAGGAGTCACACAAGTGAACCCTTTATTCAACCATCGCTCAGCTACATTTTTTTTTAAATCTGTTTTACAAGCGCCACGGGTTCGGGTTCACAACAAATAAATTTGTCAGTCAATCACCTTTGTGAACTTTAAAACGGAAACATACGCATTATGACACTAGCAGATAAAAAGGCCGACGCAGCTAAGGGCGCCTTTGTTTTAATCTAGGGCTGAATTAATGACTCACTGCAGTTCTCGTGATTATTGCTCAAACGTTCTTGAAGCATGAAAAGGGGCAGGAGAAAATCCTATATTTAAACGAAATTTATTTCAAAATTTTTTGAAAAACTAGAAATTTTTGCGAAAGAAATTATTGCGAAAAGCAGTTCTAAATTGGCTTTTTGTGGTCAATGCTTATATCAATTCTGAATCGGATGCAAAAGCGGGTGGTCTTTCGTCTTCTAGTTTTTGAGAAAAAAAAAAAAAAAATATTGTGTGGCAGTGTTGTCAAAACGTCATTATAATTACCTCCGACTCTGTCCTGCTTCGAGTGTTTACATCATCCAGCAGTCGCTTCCATGATGAAGAGTCTACATCATCAGCTCTCACCTCATCAGCACTGCCACCTGATCGGAGCAAAGACGGGACAGTGGCTAATCGTTGAATTGGATCTTCGACTGCGTCGAGAGTTTTAAGAGGACAACCCATTCTCTATTTTTTTAACTAATTCGAACTTATAACTAATATTAAATTTCAAAAACTCTTGAAGATATAGGCGATTTATGGTGGAAGCGTCAGGCGACGGCGATACAAAAACATTCACTTCAGTTGTGAACAAGCAACCTTATGGACCTGTCTTTATTATTGAAAAGAAAGAATGCGTTATACGCGTCAAGAAGATAATGTACCGACGACTGAAAGAAGCCAAAAAATTGTTAACTCAGATTAGAAAGCAGCGTAAAGAGCCAGCCGCACCGTCGAAAATAAGTACAAATCAGCCTCCTAAAAAAGCTCAACTAACGGAAAAACTAATGAAAGAAATGGATATTTTTTATGGGTAAGCGATCCGATGTTATTCCGAATCCATTGAAGATATGAAAAATTAAATTTCAACTGATGAAAATCCGCAGCACATGAACTGCCCTCCTGGACCTGACTCTTGGTGCAAGTGGCGCAAGTCTGCAGCCGCTGGAATTACATCTTCATAAATTTCTCAGCAGATGAACTTCTTCACCGATGTCTGGAATAATACGCAACACAACAACGAGTCGTTCAACAATTGTGTCTGGAATTTTGCCCCCAAACACATCTATAATGCTGGAAACATTGTTGAAATTTCTGTAAAATAATGGAGACATTCAGAGCCAAACAAGTACTCTTTCTAATCCCGTTGAAATTTTCGGTTTCAACGCGGATGCGCTTGGAGAGTCATGCCACCTCCGGTTGCTGCCAAGCAGGTCTCATTTCCCTCGATCCCGTTGTGGCAAGTCGCAGCGAATTTAGACGGCCCTTCAAAGAATACTTGCATTCCTCAACTATCCCAGAAGTGGTTAAATGGTTGAACAAGGGCTCACACACAGATGGCCTATTGCCAGGCACCCCTTCCGCCTGTTCTTCAAAATATAGCTTACAGCAATTATTATCGCATAGCCTGGAAAACCGACGTAAGTTTTGCGCCATATTTCAAAATTATCTTAGCGCGCCAAGGACTTAGAAGTTAGAAGCGCCGAAGTTTTTAGAATGGAAGATGAATGATTGGAAGTTTAATTTTAGGATGTTTAAGGGCGGACTTCATTCCATGTCATCCTCGTAATATATATAAATTTCCTAGGCAGCTACATATACACCTCCCATTCAAAGCATACACTTCATGACTCAGTTAACTGAGGTCGTCCTCACCCAAGAATGAATACATAACCAAGTACTTTGCATAAACATCAATCAACCGGTGTGGAATAATGGAACCAGCTCTTAATAGCCCACTCCTCTGCAACTGAACAATGATGACAAGGACGGGGCAACGAAAAAGTGCCAAGCTGGAATGAATGTACGTTCAAGCGTTCGTGACATAAATAAATACTTCCTCATGGACGGAAAAGTAACACTCCCGAGTTGCATGAACTCACTGAACCACTGCACAGGGCGTCAGTGAGCCATTATACGTCATCCAATAACCATTCACTCTGCCTGCCCAGCCATCTTAAAATTCAAGATCTAACCCACAACAAGGAGAAAACGGAAATTTATGAAACTCTTCAAGAGCCATAAATAACCCACGGTTACATTTCCTTTCAATCCATCAACCGTGTGGTGACGTGTCCGCAGCACTTCGACGTCGAGCTATACTCGCCTCAAAACTTAGTGGGTCGTCGCAGTCAACGATGCAGTCACAAGAACAAGAACCAGCGAGAACCACCAACTCAAGCCTCTTCAAAACCATATTTCCATACTGCTAGTGTTATTCCTTTGCATAATTGAGGACCGATGCCTCTTCTGCGTACATCACATATTCGAATGACTTCTCCGGCAATGACAATTAACTGCGAAGTGCAACGGCCACAAAAGAAAACCACAAAACCGCACTCCCAAGTGCAGAATGTGTCTCAGGCGAAGGACTCTTACAGTGTCTCCAACCACACCCAGCACGGGGGAAATTAAAATACCCCCGCAAAGCAACACTCATTTCAATTTCGCATATGTTACCTGGGGTGCCTCGGCGCAGACATCGCTGACTCCGTGCGCGACACCACAACGACACGGCGTACAGGAGCTGCGACATCTCAATCTTCACATTGTATCTACAACCATGTAGAGGTGCATACACCTACTCCTCGCCCGCGTCCTCTTTCTCACTTCATTTCAGTCGATCGGTCTTCAGACTGCAGTCCTCTGTCCTGGGTGATCGGTGCTCGCTGCTCGTTTGCATCTCTCGTGGTGTATCTTCACCATCTTCCACTCTGCGCGACTAGGCGAATGTCAAAACCCGCAGTCGCAGCTGCCACCGCCACGGTGACTCTGCCTCCATCCACAAGCGCGGCGCGCGAGCAATCAATAGCGCGATTCCCGATTCTCGATAAAAAGAAAATATCGTCACTGTACGGTGGTGCGGCAACGGCGGAGTCGTGCGATACAAATCGCGATATTTGCTTACTCCACGTCTGCGCGCGCCGGTGCGCAGCGCCAACTGCTTAATTGCTTAATTAATTGGCGTATCCAGATCGGGCGGAGGGCGAATCGGGCACCGTTGCCATTGTCCGCTGCCGCCAACGCGCCTCCGACTCAAACATTTAGTACCGATTCCTAGGCGCTGAGGTCATGCAGACACCCAACAAGCAGCACAACACCACAGCATCCAGCATCCAGCATGACGCTCGCTCACCGCATATGGGCAAATGCAATTTTGAAAGATCTTTCCAAGTGGTTAGCTGCGAGCGATCCATGCGATACGCAAGGTCGATCGCTAGTTAATGTGATAATTAATTGCGACGTGCCTTACAGAAATGTGAGCTTTTATGGGCCGCCGAAGTGGCTGCGGCCGCAAATGGAGCAGAAATCTTACGAAACCGCTTGATTAAGATGTTTTGAATGCGAAGCACATAGTCGACTCGTAAATTTTTCCAAATCAACGGTTCGACCGCGGCGCAGAGATCCGCCTCGCCTAAGACGGCGCTGGAACAACGCATGGAGGGCTTACTAATGACAACTGAAAACCAACAAATTTGGAGCACGTATCGCACTCGACGCGAGTGCATGGCGTCCGCTGAGAAGGCGGAGTGATGGACATGTTGACAAATTGCAAACGAGACATGTGCTGTGGTTCCCAGACGCTTTTCGGGGCATTCGTCGGGGACTGATACTCGTGAATTGTAAACTCAAACTTGTGAGAAAGGAAGTGCCTTTTTCAGCGATGTCATAACCAAATTCATTATTTTGCCAATATTTCATACAAGAGCGGATGATTGGCCGATGTTCAGAGACGTGGTGTCCCTTTTTGTAAACATGAGTGGAAGCCACCTACTCTTATGACGTCGGTCGTGGGGGAGTGGGTGAGTATAACGACTCCTACATCATATGTCTCCTTCCGAGCGCAAGCAAAGTTTTCCACACGGATTGTCATTCGAGTACTGAAACAGTGGGTTGTGTAAAAATAAGTTCATACAAGACAGGCAGCTCTAATTTCAGACGAGGCATGCCATACGGTGTCCTAGTTCAGTCGAATAAAAGAAAATGGCAAAATGGGACATGTACCTACCACATGCGTCCTACTTTGGTATTTACGGTTCAATCCCCAACGCGACAAATTTCATGAATCCCGGCTCCACCCCTCTCTAGAAAATGCCTGTACCAGGAGTAGGGGATATAGACAGAGTTTCGTTAAGGGCTTCCTAGCTTTAAATTTAAATAAAATAAAGGTATCCTTTTTTACTTTCAGACAAGATTTTACAATAGTTAGATGATCCCGCAAAGCTTTATGAAGGCTTTTCTGCCGAAGATTGCGTTTCAAAATTGTAAAAATAATCTTAGCCAGCGCGCTTGGTTAAAATGAATCTCTACATTTCATTTTTCATGACAAATGAACTAATATTTACGAACATTTCATAGAAATCGATTTGATTTCGATTGAACATTTTTTAGAGTTAACACGTTGAGTGCCGCATGAGACCACTTTGGTCACACACGAATTTGGGCTTTCTGTGCCGCGTGAGGCCGGAGTAGTCTCACAGTAGGTTCACACACATTTGTGTATGCAGCTTTGTATTAGACTCACAATCGTCATTATCGTGCTCCACCAAAGGGTTCGCGGGGGTAAACCACTCACGAACGATCTCCAGGCAACCCGATCGCCCGCTATCAACTCTACCTCATCATGAGTTATGCCCAAGCGTAATGAGGCGAGTTTTTGGACTTGGTCCAATCACCTTGTCCTGGATCTGCCAAGCGGCCGCCTACCTGAAGGAATCACATTCAAGGCCCGCCTCGGAACTCGTGATGAAGGGGACATTCGTACCACGTGACCAAACCAACGAAGCATAGCCCTTTCCGTTCGAAGAAGCAACTCCTCAATGTTGAGTTCCTCGCGCTCAGAAGAGGACCATCAATCCTAAACTCCTGCAGAACACTCCAGTGATTACCTCGGGGATCTTGGTAGAATGCCTTTTCCAAATTCACAAAGCAGCTGGAGATGGGCATGGAATTCTCTCTCAAGTACCACTCTTAGAGTGGAAAGCTGGTCGTTTGTGCTTCTACCGGGACCCCCATTCTGGACTCAGCCATAGCTCTAGAACGCGCTTCCAACACTTTAGCGTAGACTTTCCCGGAGAAACTTACAAGAGGTACGCCCCTGTAGGCGGAGCAATCTCTTTTGTCCCCCTTCTTAAAAAGTGGGACAATCACCCCAGTTTGCTAATCGCCAGGTGTCTCACAACGTTCCCAGGCCACTTTAACGACACGAGAGAGCCATAAAACTCCCTCTTTATCCATTGCTTTAAGCATTCCTGGCCGGATTTCATCCATAGCGGTGGATGAAATCAATCAATCGTCAAAATGACTTCCTCCACCGTTGGACTATTCTCCGCCCCACTACTCCCCAGTGCCCTGTTCGAGATTGAGCAGCGTCGAAAAGTGCTCGCTCCATCTGGGTAAAATGTCCACCTCATTTGAAAGCAACACACCACCTTTGGATTTGCCTCCTTCGATGATGTTTTTCTCTTTCCTATTCCATTTTATTGTGGGATTTTGTAACCCCATACTTCTGCGATAGATCTATGCAGTCTTGTGTAGCCAAGTTCCAATGTTATCAAAATCTCAGCACTGATTGCAAAGAGTCAGTGTTGCTTTTGCTTCGAAGGAGCCGTAGCTTTAAAAGTTTTAGGACAATCTTCACACAGCATAAGGCATCAAAAGAAACAAAATGACACCTAAAGCTCTGTACCAATGCGAGTGTGGCACAACGCTTAGTCAATACGTACATACACGACCGTGCAACTAAGTTTCACTGCATTCCTTGTACTTAAAACTTCCAAATCAGTATTAGGAAGCTACAGTAGACGCTCGCTGTAGGGAACAATCCAATATAGTGAGCACACAATATTTTATACAAGTTTTTATGCAAAATGCTCGCTAATGTGAACACATGTTTTTGTATAGTCTTTGTACCTTTCAGTGAAAAACTCATTAGTGCAGTTTGGAGGGCAAATACAGAGGACTTCGTGCCGTTTTTTAACCCTAGACCTAACTTTGACAGCAGCTTGGGAAAACGTCTTTTCGTTTGAGGAAGACCCGAAAGACGACTTTGAATGGTGCCGGAAATGGAGATATTAATTGACACAAGTTCGATGAAAACGTAGTCGAAAATGACTGAGTATTTTATCACAGCTTAAGTTTGTTGAAGGTTTGTTTCTTAAGTCCATGGAATGTATTATTTTTATTGTTTTCCTTTTTCGACGGATGTGTTATCTTCCTTGAAGATAAATTATTCTTAAGTCTTTTTATATATTCTGCATTTGATGAATTCAACGTAAAAACCCGAATTGAAGTCCTAGATACATATGTATAGAGATTGCCAGATTCTATCTCACTTACCCCTTCAAATTGTTGACAACCCTTTTTGCATGCAATGGCATTCACATTAGGTCTGCTCCAGTAATTTCTGCACCAAATTGTCACATATGAAGTCTGTTAAGGGGTGTGGGTAAAAATTCCTGAGAGAGAAGCAAAATTCATTTAAATTTTATCAAAACCACAGAAACAAAAAACTCAAACCATTTCAAAACTTTTGAAGAATCAATCAAAGCTAAATTGAAGTATTTGACACATCAATTGATTTGACAGAAGAATAACAAACTGCTCACAGAAATTTCTTGTTTTCAAATGGACAGGGTGGGGACCAGAAATGAAGTATGATAGAGATGCCTAACTTCTCCCTCTCTTGCCCCTTAAACATTTTGGCAACTATTTTTTATATCGTTTTTTAGCCAAATGGACTAATCAGAGAACGGCACTTACGTTATTTCGTGAATAACTATCAAAAATTCATGAATAACTGTCAAAAAGCCTCTCAAATTCGTCGATGGACTAGGGGTCAATCAGATGTGAAGTTGGGCATCTCTACCATACTTCATTTCTGATGGGGACATTTGGTGGAGACACTGTCCATTTGACATAAAACCCATATTTGACATACAAAACCGTCAAAAAATTGTCTCACAGTTCGACATACAATTTTGACAAAATTAGCTTCAAGCAGTGCAAGCTCGATACAGTGAACAGTCCCGGTTTTTTTTTATTACTTCATTTTATCGAGCGTAATATATATAATTTATTACACA
The DNA here is from genome assembly GCA_905231855.2 of Eristalis tenax. Classification (NCBI taxonomy): domain Eukaryota; kingdom Metazoa; phylum Arthropoda; class Insecta; order Diptera; family Syrphidae; genus Eristalis; species Eristalis tenax. The sequence continues at coordinate 2,065,799 of HG993127.1, forward strand.
ATGAAATAAAATTTCAATTTGTTTTTAAGTTCATTTGAAGTTGGATACGACAAACGGTTTGACGGGTAATAAGATCGACTGTGCTTAACACGTCGTCTCCACTGGACATGAACCATGCCCTGTTCATGAACATGATGTGGAAAAATCTAGTGGAGACACAAAAATCCATGTCCAAACCGACATCGTGTCGGAGAATCTTAATTTTACTACATGGCATGGGCTCTGCTCAAAAGTTGGACATGAGATTTGACGTTTTCCTATGTGTGCACGATTTTGTTTGAATGGAGTGGTAAATATTGAGAGTAAAGGTAGAAGTGTTAGTGAATATCATTTTTTGGCATTGGAGATCTAATTCATTCATTGTTGGTTGCCCGCTTCTGGATGTTATTGCTCTAGCAACCAACGTTGAAGTGAAGCTACATGGCTTATGGGGTGGCGGGTGGCTGTTCAGATTGTGGTTGTGATGCTGGGCAGAAATATGTCCAGTGGAGACAGTGTGTAGGCCTGTTGCAAACTTGACGTTCCTTTCTAGTTGGAAGTCTCTTAAAATTAAAGTAACATTTCGTGTACAGTTGCCTGGCTTTTTTATGCAACCAGTCTGCTAGCTCTTTCCTGTTGTGGAGAATGGAGAATGGTGGCTGGTAGATGGAAGCTCGAAGCCTACACTCTACTCCTGACGTTACATTTGCCATGAATACATGGGGTCCTCGAGACCTTTACATTTGAAAGTTGCAATAGTTGTCGATGAACGGGTGCCCACAAACTTTGCTTCATAATATTATGCAAGATAAATCTACGCGGATTAAGTTCTTCTCTTTTTTACAACATATTGCACTGAGCTTGCTCCTGTGACTCGACCATTTGCGTGTAAACGGCCAAGAAAATGTAAATGTTCTCGACTTGTTCACAGAACACAGGGTAGCGGTAAGCTGCATCACGATAACTGTCAAAACAAAAAGGCGGCAACGCAAGTAGCCTGAACAAACAGGCTGCACAACCGGGTATGCAAGTGTGGCTAGTTCGGTGTACATTTGCAAAACTTTTAGTCAGTGGATATGTATATGCTTAGAATCAATTGGTATCTGTTCAGCTTCCATTTTAGAGAAGCTACTGGAAAAATCAGTCCGGTTTATAATGAGATTTACATTTGAAAATGCAAATACATACCCAGGTATGTCGTATTGGGTTAAAACCAGAATCAGAAATATGAATCGTTTGCTCTGAAACGACGCCATATTCACGTGTTGCTGTCGCCTCTTCAATCTTAAAACCCTTAGACTTTGCAAGCAAATAACGAAAAAACCAAAGATTAAATAAAAAATATTCACATTTTCGAATAGCTACTAACGGTCACTAGTTCACATTTAAGAGTGTGTAGTTTTTTTTTATCATGGTTCACATTATCAACATTCTACTGTATCCAGGTGGTCCCAGGACGAAAAGAAAAAAAGCTTCGGAAATAGAAGTTGTGGACCAGAAAGCTGTATTCGACGCACCTACCCAATATGACCACGTGGACGGAGGATTCATCAGTTCACGTCACGTCGTTTACGTTACGACACGTCGTTTACGTCCCGTCACGTCGTTTACGATACGTTGTTTACGTCACGTCAGGTCGTTCACGTAACTGAAATCAGTTTCATTTCCGCTCACATAGGCACATTATAGTACTCTGAGCAGAAGTTCTGACAGTCACTGTTCAGACCGGATCCAAGCAAATTTGGTCAATTGTTTTCAACTCAACTAATTCGCCTTTGAAACCCGACCTGCTGGCGCCTGACTAGACTCAAGTCGCTGTATGGCTCCATCCGCTGTAATTCGCAATTGAACCTGTATTCACGTTGCCTCAATGAAAACTTGGGCACCTCACTTCAAGTCACTTCTCACCGTCCTCAGTACGAGACGTTGAACGATCTGTGATGTCTGATGTCTGTGTCGCTGAGAATATTATAAATCAACCACTTGACTGATTAGTTCGAGCTAAATTCTCGCCCACGCAGCATACCCAGCCAGGCAGTGTCTCAATCACGGAAAATGATGCACATACGCCCCGCTGATCCTCATCAAAGACCTCATCCCGTTCGCAATCCATCTCAGAACCAAATTAAGTGCCTCTATTTCTTTTCATCAGAATTCCACAATTATTTCCCAGATTCCCGACAAATCTGTCTTCATTGACTGCGCTACAAAGCCGAGCTCGGTACCGCGGTGCTTCACTACACTCGGTACGCTACAGTCGCACTATGCCTCGATCGAAATGTCTTGACCCAGATTCCCTATCGATCGTCGAGATTTTATTTCTCATTCTCTATGTGGGTTGATCTATTGTCGATGGTGTTCTACCTCGGCGTCTCGTTACTCCTTATTTTTATTTCTTAATAAGTCACCACGCTGATTTTTTTTTTATATTCAAATTCGTGACTCGGTACTTCGCGATCTCGTTGACTGCCTGGCAGGAGGTAGCTGCCAGCTCCTGTCTAACGCTGCTGCTGCAGCAATCGTTGCGCCGCGCAGCACCGCCCGTCTTGAATAAATAAACCCAGACAGCCGGGACCAAGAGAGATGCATGTGGTGAGTGATTTCTTCTGTTCTCCACCGTCTCGGCAGCTGAGTGCGAGCCTTTTGTTCGCGATGGTGCACCACCATCAGCGGCACCACCACCCGATACGAGGCGAGCTGTTTTGCAACCCAAGTCGCGCTCTCTGTTTATTATTTTTTTAAATATCCAATTAATTTAGTCGGCAATAATGGATTTTTGTTTTTTGTTGAAATTTTTTTTTCAGATTTCTTCCGATTTTTTCTCACAATCGCTGCAGTTGCCGTGGCGACTACCGACGTCGCTTCGTCGTAGTAGTCGCCCGGAAGAGCCGGCACTCGGGGAAAGTTTATTGAAAAAATATCGATACTCCGCGGAACGAACGAATTTGCTTCTTCATGCCACCGGAATACCCAGCGCGACTGGCAGTGCAACCGACTAGTCGCCGCTGGTGGTGGGTGCTTTGGAGTGGTGTTCATAAATTTGTGAAGGAATCAGAGGTCGGAGCAGTTTAGACTGGGGGCAACGATTGTATCTACTCGGAGAGTAGATGAACTGTGGCGATAAATGGTTTATCTGCACTTACTGCGGCGGATTTGCCAATGCAGTCCCTTCTGCAAGCACAGCTGACATTTGGTGCTCAATGAGTGGGCAAGCGAGTGTGCATGGCTTTCAGGTCTACGGTTGGTGATGTGTCATAAAAGTGGTGAACCTGTCAAGAAGCCAAATGAATTGCAAGCGAAAATTACGATGAAATCATTACCGTGAAGGAATGAGGTTATCCGTTTTGCGATTCCGAATGTAAAGTTAAATAAATCTGAAACTCGCTAGTGCTGGAGAAGACGTGCATAAATATTTGGTCTATTGTCGACTTGTCGGACTGGAAGCCGCTCTAGTACATGTTCAGAAATTTCGCTGGGCAGCATCTTAAAGGCTGCGTCAATTACTTTTTTTGTGGACGGGCCAAGTGGAGCTGATATCGCAGTCGTCGAGCGATAACGAACTGACGTAACTTCGAAGATAAAATTTCCGTTTCCAAAATGTCTAAAATGTTCGAAATGTGACCAGGCAAGATCAGTTGCATAGCCCCACAAAAAGAAACCAAACGCTGGCTTGTCCCATAAACACTTGCCTTCGTCTTCAAACAGTGTTACGTCGGATGTGCCGCTGTCTTGTTTTCCACATCTTAAGACCAACAAATGCCTGGGAGACCTGGGCATAACTTCTGCTGCAGCCCTTCGTGTCGTGAGAGCTATTTTTCTATCACAAGTGGCCGATTCTGAACGGTGACGTTTGCGAAGCTTTTTCTTCACTGGCATACTCATCGTGCATTGTCAGTGACTCTGAAGAGGTGGAGTCCTGAATCCAATATCATCTGCGTAGGCAATGATCTTGCACCCAGTCTCTGCAAATGTCACAAGCAGGTCGTTGACCACTATGTTCCGCAGGGAGAGTACTGCACCCTGCGGTGCGCCTCTGTTCGCAGATTTGCAGATCAAGCATGGTGATGCTTCGAGCTTATCACTCTGTTACTGAACAGCTGGCGAATAAAACTCACTATGGGCTTTTCGATCCCGAAACTGTTGAGTGCTGAGGTTATTGCGTGGGGTTCTATATTGTTAAAAGCTCCCTCGATATCGACAAAAGCAGTGAGGGTAAATTCCTTATGCTGAAGGAATTTTTCTATAGCGCCAACAAGCGAGTGCATTGCTGCTTCCACAGACTTGCCTTTGTTGTAGGCATGCTGGGAGATCGAAAGTTTATCAGTGATTATGTGTCGAATGAATGCGTCGATCAATTTTTCAAAGACTGACTGTCTAGAAAAAAAATCTTCTCAAATTGGCCGTTATGAGTCGGCATAAGGCTCTACGTCCCTTCCACTCGTGAGAGAAGAATAGCACGCAACAACAACACGAGTGGTTGCTTAGAGGCTGGGCTCTGGTCTCCTTCGCGCTGTTGTGCCACCCTTAATATATGATTACTAAAATAACAATGGTGTAAGAATTGAAAATGGATTTTGAAGCTACAGTCAGTCCATTATGTACGGAATAACACATCATTCAGTGGCAGTGTTTCAAGCGCTCGGTCCCACTTTTGTTGACTGGGTCCATACAAAATGTGGGGAGTTAGTCCGGCAGTAGCCTCTTGAATGTTCGCCTCGAGTTGACGAAGAACTCGACGTACACCGAAAAACATAATCGAAGGATGGCAAGCCTTTTGATCGCCGCCACCATTTGTTGAACGCTTGCCATGAGATGATCCATTTACAAATAATCGCCCAAATCCAACGGCAAAATAGGCCGGGTTGACTGTCTGCCAATGTCAAATTTAGCTGGAAGAGGTAAGGTTATTAAATCCGATCCACGAACCGGATGACCCCACATTAGAATAGAGGACACTTTTATTGGCGCATATTTTCTCGACAAGTCTTCCGCCCAGAAGACTTTTATACACGCACTTACAATAGGAAAGTAAGCCCGACGTCTGAAAACCGTCACGGAGTAAGGCAAGGCAATAAAGACTAGATCGCCCCTTTGGACGTTCATCCTTGGCATACTCATCTCGAGGCTTCACAGGCGATCACAAGACGTGATAAATTACGAAAGGTTTAAGAAAATCCCGCGACAATATTTATAGGCTTCCAGCTTATGTCAGTTTAGGAAATTGTTTTCTTTACGCTCTCTTTTTGAAGAGGGCAGTAAACTTTGCTACCTTCAAAGGCATCTTTGACGAAATGGCTCTTAAACTTCACCCGTGCAACCGGACAAAACTCAGGCACTTGCCACACACTCGTCCATACAGAAATAAATTACTTTTCGTTCACGCCCTGACGTCCACTTGTGTAAATCATGGTTCGAAGAAGCTTTGAAATCCACTCCGACGTCGTGGAGAAATGTGACCTACTTTTCCCAACCCACAACAATTAGCGTTTAACGACGTCAATTATGACTCATTTCCTAGCTGGTAACCAGCCCTCCTCCTTCTCAGCAAAGGGCACTATGCAAGTGAAGACGTTAACTATCGCGGTAGTCAATGGTGAGTTATATGACAGCCAACAGTATGTCACATCTCTGGCAAGTCTCACTTTGCTCCCGAACCAATCCCATATTCCGACCGTACATCAAATACATACCCACACTGACCCACTTGGGGCGAACTTTTCGAATTAGCAGTAAATATCGAGCTCCCCGAACGCACTGACAACAGAAATCCTACTCCCAGACACACTCAGACAGAGAGTCAATTTGAAATCGATTGACACTGTGAGTTACGTCGATGAACTACATCTCGACTCGAATTGAAACCACATGCAACATGCAACCGGCCTGCGATCGCCCGAATCGTGATGTGCGAGTGCTAGTTGGAGGCCGACAACTCTCCTGTTGCTGCCCTCCTCAGGCCAGCCGTCCAGCTATGCTTGCCAGTTGTTAACAAATGTTTTCCGGCCGGAGCGCACGCAACATAATCACATGCGTGAAACAAATCGCCAATATGTTGGCCCACTTTTGCATCATGAAACACCATCCTTCTTCTCCCGTGTCTGCCGCAGCGATAGCTGCATTCATCACTCAGAAACCATAAACACATCTCGTGCGCAGCATTGCCAACAAGGCAGCGCGAATCGAATCTCCAGTTACATTTGGCCGCGCGGCGCGTATTTAATTAGTCGCCACTCCATGACCAGGGTCTAGGTATCCGCCGCCGCCAACCGAACTACTGGCGGCGGCACAGTGCGCAATGCAAACAGCATTTGACCCTGTGGTTCGCCCCGACTAGGCCTGCACCCGGTACGCGTTTTGAAAACCCGATCGGCTACCTCCAGCCGCCCACATCGGCGTGGTGGCGTGGCGGCCAATGTGCTATTCCGACTGATCATCAATCAGGGCTCCGCGCGGCGCGGATACCTCCGGAGCGCACTTTTGGTCTAGTTCTCCGGACCGAAACTGGCTTTGATTTCAAATTAAATTCCGCGCCACTATGCAAACCAATTGCAGTTCGGGGCACTGTTCAATCAGTGGCTACGACTTCAACTGCGGCTGCAACTGCGCCCGTTCCTGTGGCGGATGAAAGTGCTGCAGCACTTTCCCATCCTTAGGCGAGGTGTGGTGCAAAAGTGGATTAAGTCAATAGCAAGAGGACGGTGCTCGGCGACCGACGCAGCGGCGGCAACCGCGGCAGCGGAAGGCAGAAACCTGGCGCGCTCTGGTTACTTCAATCAGGCTACGCGGTGAAATGGGACAATTCCGCGGCGACTTAATTTATTAGATTGGAAATCACGTTAAGTGTACGCAGGTGTGAGACGGAAGTGCACCGCATCCCGGGCGGACTATAATTCCATGATTAATTCGAGTGTGGATCCTATTGGCGGCGGTGGTGGTGGTGGTGGTGGTGCTGGCTGTGGTTGCGGTAGCTTCGTTCTCGTTCCCCGTGATTAATGCGCTCCCAAAGAGGAATCAACTGCAAGGAATTTGAGAAACTGTAAATTGCGAAATATCGTCCTGCAGATAAGATATCCAGAGCCGTGGAACGGCGAAGAAACTCGTCGCTTCAACGGATCGTTAGATGTCAGATTTCTGAGCTATTTGTCATATCCCATTGAAGAGCTACTTAGCATACATTGTGTGTGCTAGGAGCTGCTTGTTTTGAATTAGTTTAAGTTGCTCTCACTCGATCGACAGACTGGATTCTGAAACTGCGTTCTGAGCGATAATAATTCTATTAAACACGTTTTGATTGCACTCAGCGATTGCTGACTTTCGGATGCGATAAAGATAATCTTGCCTAGTTTGTGAGGTTGTGGACCAGTTCTAGGGAAAGATGAACCCATTGCGTCAGTAACACAAGCAAAAAATACGATTTTCTCTAAAGCGCGATAGTTGCGGATGATGTTGTAAGCAGAGAATGGTTGCAGACAAAATCCAGAGATTACTGTAGGTCTAGTATCTGGTGACAGGAATGCGCACATTTTAGGCGGGCAGAGTCAACTTGGACCAGGCTATTGTGACGGGACGAAGACTATTCCGAAGATTTGACGAAGACATGTCCGCAAGTAGGAACAAAGAAGGTGTGTGGCATTTTCCACCTCTTTTTACCTCTTCCCCCAGACAACTTATGCAGACGTCCACTTCCAACTAGGCAGGCTGATCTTACACCATTTTCAATGCTGTAGCTTTTTGGAATGGGAATATGTTGCCTGGGAGTAGATCCTTCCTGGAGTCTTGCATTGTGTACACACAGCAGATGTACAGAGTAAAAGATGTGATTAGTCAAGTATATTGAACAGAAGTCACAGACATTTTTGAAATGTGAGTTGGGGAAAGCCTGAGCTTCAAACAGTTGTTCATAGTGATCCCACATTATAAAGAAAACCTGGGTGTTGCTGTCATTATCTTCTTTGAGACAAAATCATAAGGTAGCATCTGGTAATTGTAAATGTGATGGCTTAAAGTGTTCTTGAACTGAATTGAGTAATTACAAATTTGATTTGTACCAGCAATGACCAGTAGGTGGCCTCCGTGCTTTGTTCATTCCAACTCCGTGTTCCGAGGACTTTTGTGATTTCTGATATTTGGATTTGATGGTACGCAAGTAGTCAGTACCATCAAATCCAAATATCCAGCCGTTATGAACGAATTAAGTCAACTTTAAAATCGTATACACAGAAACTATGCTCTCGGATGACGTTCAGATTCTTTAAGTTTCGCTAAATTTCGAATTTTCGTTAAGTTTCGAAGTTTCGTTGAATTTCGTTAAGTTTTTAATTTTCGTTAAGCTTCGTTCAATTTTGCTTGTGGTAGAGAAAGAAATCGCCACTGTATGCTAAAGTGGATATTTACAGTTTACAAAGCTACCTATCACTTTGAATCCGCAGGCGCATGGTCAGAGTGATTTCCTTTTTCCCGCGTACCGTTCGAGCATATGTCTTCTGCTCCAATCTCCACCTTCTTTTTATTCTTCTAATGACGCAACAGTCCGGAGTGGATCTGTTTCTCAACCAACAAGCCTCTCCAGCTGGCACGATCGTTAACCAGCTGACTCCAATTTCACACTTTGTTGTCCATGGTCTAGCCAGCTCAGGCTTGAATCCTTAGACGCCTGGGTAGGCGCATGTCACTGCACAGACCGTACAGTACATAATTGAATCGTTTTCTTCAAAAACCCCTCAAAAATGGGAGGGCCAAGGATTGCACGCAGAACTTTTCTCTCGGAAAGACCAAGGACTTCTTCATCAGCTTTTGAGCCAGCCCAACTCAGTCATCAAGTGAAGTTCTCAACCCCAACTCTGAACCATATGACATGACCGCTATACTTGAAGCTATATTTAAACCGAGCCCAGTTCAGATGGACAGGTCTTTGCTAGTTAAGGTCTATTGGGCCCAAAGACATCAGTGATTGTGTGTGATCAGTGATATACGCTGATGGAAAATTTTTGGACAGAATTCTTATTTCTCTCGAATCTTACTACAGGATCCACTACAGCCACCTCCGCGTCAAGTGGCGTAAGCATGTCACCACATCTCTGTGCCTTACCCTTCATCTTGTGACCGCTAGATAGTGGCAAATAAAATAAGTCCTGCCTGACCTTTGTTGGAGTAGCCGTAGCTGTGACTCCAGAGTTGCTTGATCTGACTATCTGCCGATCTGAGATCACAAACTGTCCGAAGGCTTTCTTTAGAGTGTAGACAGGAATCTCCTAGGAATCAGCCAAGTGGATATTGATTCCGATTTTCATTCAACAGAGGCTGCTCTAAAATATGAAAGTTCCCCAACGCTAGGCTCAGTTGTGAGTATATCAACCCACTCAAGCAACGGCTGCGTCTCACCGGTTTCCCACTGGCCACGTCATACACTGCCGACACTCAAACGACACTTGCAAGCCAATAACTCTCCAATCTCTCAGCGACTGCTCAGCGAAACGGTAACCAATTTCACCAGATATTCACATGCTATCGGATGCGTCCTCTTTTCCAAGTATTTTTCGTGCATTTCTTACATCTTCTTTTTTGTTTGCTTTTCTTTCACAAAGGGACATCAAAAATCAATTAGCACCACTTGCATTCGGTATCTTCCTTATGGTTTCATCACATCTGCTTCCTTCGGCCGCACGTCAGCCGCCCCTCGTCGGCGAGATAACCATGCCTGCGCTCCATTAAAAACGAATTGATTTGTGCAGCACACATCGAAGGCTTGCCAAATTTGTCGGCCACATAAGCCGACCGGTCGGCCGTACACTCGTCTCACCAATAACGACCACTTAACAGCCGATTTTGTTTCGACAACTAAGACGAGAGATATCGAAAAAGGAACCACACGACCATACCAAAATATACTACCCCCGATAAATTACTGATAAAGTTGTGGTCCCCATACGGCGGGAACAAAAAGCCCGGAGACGGCCGCGGAACGAGACAGTGAGTTAGAGAGGGTAACATTCATTAAGTGGCGGTTCCGCGGAGCGGAATAAGTCTTCGCTAATTGACAATACCCACAATGCACAGCGCACACCCGCGTCGCACCAGGAAACCATCCGAAATTGTCATCCCCTCCATGCCCCCTCCCACTCCGTGGCGATAAACACATTGATTGCCGGCCATTAAGGCAGCCCGATAACTGTAATGAATCAACTTTATTCGCCTGAACCATAAGCGCGCAATCGGCGCGCAGAAACTTACTCATAGTGTCACCTCGATCAGCGCGACGGTGCATGATTGGCGCTGGCGCGCTTGACTTAGCGACCAAAGGATCAGGATCCATCACCTGTATCTACAGAGTGCACGAGTGTACGAGTGCACATGCCTTTTGTTCCGGTGCAGACGGATCGCAGCCTTTGTGTGGCATGTTGACCAGAATGGCGCCAAGCTTGGAAAATATTTGCAGGGCAACGCACCGTCGAGAGAGAGTGAGAGGGACACGGCTTTAGTGCTCTGATGACGGTGTGCAATTATCTTGTATCTACGACTGAGCAAACGGTGGTGCGGCACGAACTCATATCGTGCCCAGAAGCGTCATTAGTCACTCTGGCCGAGCAAACAGAGAGGCTCCCTTCTGGCGACGCCGCTCCTGCCCATCGGCTGGGTAAACTTTGGAAACACTTGTAAAGCTGATAGAAACAAAGTATCCATTGAAAAGTAATCAACACTGATGTTATCTGTAATTATTTGTATCTCAGAGATAGAGAGATGATGACGGTGCCGCAAGGGGAGTGATTCGCCGATGGTATGCGCCATCGATATGGCATTTTGACAAAACAAACGATCGATCAAGTGGTCTTTCGAGGGGGGACCATGGCTGGGAGAGTTCGCTCTTGAGGTGAATATTTTGAGAAATCGAGAAAACACCGCAAGAGGGGCCCGTCGATGATCGTCGATGAATTGCAGCATTCTGCTCGAGTGGTCTTCATTGGCGCACCAGACTGTGTGCTTCAATCGGGAGATTTGCATATTTCCGTGATCACGACGTGGAGTGCGGGAGGGGGCAGGTTGCCAAATTCGGGAGTTCCATCTTGATGGGGCCCCATTCATTGGGGCTATTTGGGTTAGGAGTGTGTGTTGAGTTCTGATGCTTCAGCTGAAGGCCTTTTGTGTGTGGGGCACAACAATCGTTGGTTAATCGAAACGGAAATCAACTCGTGGATGATATCTTTGTCAGGAGATGATTGTGAGACGGTTGAGTGGGATTCTGTAGCTCGGTGAATGCTGCTGAGTGTTTGTCTGCAAATTTCTCCTGGCTACCGGAGAGACATCGAATTTGGTGCGGATTGGATGGGAGCTTAAATATGTGCGAATTGAGTGTATGTAGGATGCTTCACTCTCCCATTCAACGTAATTTCCTTAAACCCTGTTCAGTTTAATTTTGCTGCCAGCAATGGGAACTATTCGCCCCCGGATTCGTTTTTGAAATAATCAAAGCGTGCGAGGCGCTTCAACTGAGGACTGATCTGCTGATCTATAATAATAATATTGAATATATAATATAATAATAATATTGCAATAATAATAATATTGGGTGGAGCTACAGCCCACCGAAAAAATATTTATTTCTTGTCGTACCGACCGGGAATCGACCCCGACACGTACTCACAACGCAACGGCCACCGCTTCTCGAACAATATTCGTCTTAAATTTGCAAATAATTCCATACAGCCGATTTTTCATCTTGAATGGGCCCCATAATCCACGGAAAGGGTATCTGCAGGCAAAGCACGAGGATCGAGTGGTCACGAGAGATCTCCAGGCCACTCAATCCTCCGTCAATCACGTATGATAGATCTCCGGGGCACTCGATCCTCCATCCTCGACTCTAATTCATGCGTAGGTTCTGGACATGGTCCAACCAACTCGTCCTGGGTCTGCCAAGCAGTCGCCTGGCAGATGATGGTGGCGTCTTTCGCCATAGCCCTTTCGGTCAATAAACACCTTCTCCGCATTGAGTTCTTTGTTGGTGAGACAGTTTTGCATGGCCATAGGCGAGGACTGGAATAAATACTGAATTGAAAACCAACTCGAACTTCTATCCTTCCTGATAACAGATCTTCCAAGCCGTTTCTAAATTGAACCAACTTGGTCAATCCTACAGGAAAGCTTAGCATAGCAAGATACTTGAATCCCATCAGCCGTGAAAAGGGCCGCACGATACTTGAAATCCTCCACCTGCTTCCACCTGGAATTCCACTAACGTGAAGACTGCATTGAACAGGCTTGCCCGAAATAATGGGTTCCACAAGAATTAATGCCAAACCTCATGGACCGAATATCGAGATGGGAATCACTTCAATTACGGCGCCAAAGTTATCGTGTTATCGTAGTCTTGCCCTCAGAAGGCACCAGCTTTTGCCTAGAGGAGAGTGTAACAGGGTTTAATTACGAAAACAACCCCCGTGAGCTTGTCCGGACGTAGCACCAAGTGATTACCACCTGTTCCTGTCCATGGCGAATAATTTTGCCGGTGGAAAGTTCGCTTCAAGAGAAGCTTGTGAAAGAAGACTCCCTCAGTTTTAGCTAGTAGGGATGAGTGCTTTTGCGAGAGAGGGATATCGACATTACCAAATAATGCATGACACCAAATAATGCAACAAACATATCATTTCATTTTTACTTTGATAAATACAGCCTTCAGTTTCGTGCAAATATAAAGCATTTATTTTTGCTACATTGAATATAATGAAAAGCAGAGGTGACAAGACGCATCCCTGGCGAGCTCCATCGCCCATCGTTAAATGTGTTGATTTATCTCACTTAGCAAGATTAACCCAAGCACATATGCTACAGTGTGTTTATAGAGACTGAATTGCCATCAAAAGGAGGACATTTCCTTCCCACTCCAGAGTATACACCGAACAGAGGAACTCAGTCGTATGCCTTTTGGAATTCTCCCAAGCATTCTTGAGTACCATTCATAGAGTGCCATGTTTAGAGGGCTTAGAGGACTTTTGCCGGAAGAGAGCCTCACTGTTCACCCCTGAACTCGACTAAAGCTCTAGAAGGCACCTCCAACACCTAAGTGTAGACTTTCCCAGGGAGACCAAGAAAGCATACGCCCTTGTAGGAACATGCAATGGAACCGTTGAAACAACCCAACTAACGCCGCCTTCACTTTCAAATGCGAAAAATAGCACATGATGGAAAAATAACATCGAATCTTAGACAGAACCCCGTCCCTCGTTCACTCGAAGGTATTCCAGAGCACCCACTTTAATCGAAAGACAAGAAGAGAGAAACAAAACTGAATACACATCCCTAACAACTCACCATTTCGCCACACCCTTCGAGGGGCACTATTTCAGTTTCACTTTCATGAAACCTCAGCTCTCACCCTCCCCTTCCCACACAAGTCGACCATCGTTGGCGTCTCTCAAAAAACAACCAACCAGGCTACCGCATTACTCGACATCCAGACAACAAAGTCTCCACTTTCACTCGACACTCTCGCACAATGATGGTGGCACATTGTTCCCTCTTCTGCCAAATTGCCGACAACCGCCTGGCGTCCTAGTCACTCACTCTGCCACTCACCACTCCACGCCACACGAACCGACAAATAATCCCGAATCCCACACACAAGTACGAATGCCTTCGTCATCGCCATTGCCGAGTGCCGAGTGCCTCCTCCAGCAGCGCCCAGGCATCGGAAGGCAACGACAAAGTTCCCGTTCCACACAGCCCATTGCACCACACATTCGAACCGTTGCTGGCTGCCACTTCAATCTCTGACACCGAGTACAAAATTGTTAACAAACGTTGAAGTCTGCACGAGGCGGGGGGACGAAGCACATGCCTGTACATTGCCGGTTGCGCTCTTTGAATCGCTGAACACTGGAAGAGGGACAACAATGATATAACTGCAGCCGAGCCGATCCGAGCCGAACCAACTGGGCCAGGAGTGCGGTTTGCGTGTGTTCGCGCGCACACGTTTTTTGCTGCTCTGTTTTCGGCTTAGGCCTATGACAGACCCCCAGACTGGAAGGAATTTCAATCTTTTGCGACAATTTTGACTACAAGCTCCGTCCGTGCAGGGCCTCTCGGCGCGGCGGAGGCCTTCCACGCGCGGCAATTTTGCCGTAATTGCCATCGCTCGGATGGCGATTCTAGGCTGTCCGTCGCCGCAGTGGGTGCATGCAACAAAGACGCGGTGAGGCTAATCGCCATTGATGCATTGTCTTCTGGGGCAATAAACAATATCCCATTTGACCACATTACCGAGGAAGTTATGTAAACCGGGGAGAACAGCGCGACCCGTGGACAGGATAATTCCAGGGGTAATTTGTTCGCAGGACAGCACGGCCTCCTGCCTACGTGAATATGCCGCCATCTGGCATCTGGACAATTTTTATTGTGCGTCGGCAATGAAAATTCCTCCGCCCAGCGGTAGCAGAGGCGCAGTTGAAATCAACTGACTGCGTCCCATGGGGTCAGGGCGTGTGTGTGACACAACTGTTGCAAGTACTTTTCTGATCAGCGAGAAATGGGCTCCTACTGCGTTGACCTGCCCATCGGCTAGAAGTCTCAATTCATCTCTGACCCGACGGGATCAACAAACAGTGGCCCCGGCTGCAGAGAAGCGAATGGATCACATCATACACAAGTAGCAGCACCCGAGGTGGTAAAGGCACAGCCTTTCTTCGGTCTCTGAGTGAGACGATAAATTGCAATTCTGCTCCGCAAGCCGCACAAATGAAATTCATTGGAAGGGCATGACCAAGAATACTTCGTTAAGGAGATCGCGTGAATGCGCGGCTCAGGTCCTGAGCATGAAAGCACTTTCTTCAGTCCCATGACAAGGCCTTGTTAGGGCGACAAAGCCATTCAGTTCAGGTTGCGCCCATCTGGAAGCTCCAGCTGTCCCGCAAGACTAGCGGATTACATCATTTATCATCATTCGAATAGACATTCAGTTTTCTCTTTCAAAACGTCCATCCACTTCAACTCACTCTCGTGGGCGGTCCATTGTTCAACGCGAACATGCAACAAACAACCGCACGACGACAACTAACAACACAGCGACTGCAGCGTCTACAGCGGCGGCAGCGCGTCGGTGCAGCCGACTGGCGCAGACTCTTATGTCATATTCCACGTGCGTCCGTTTGTCACAGAGTTCCGCTGGGTCGCGGTCGGCTGCAACCTAACGAAAGGTATACGCACCCGATTCGACGCCACGCAGAAATCACGGCCCAGCAACACAAATAAATTTCGGGACTCATATTCCGGCGATACACTTACGACTGTGTTCGCCACCGTCGCTGTCGTCGTCGTCTACGTCGCCGCCGGTCCAGCGACACAATGGCATGTGGGGTCTGAGTTAGTTGCCCGAGGAACGTATTTGTTAACAGGGTCTAGCCGCTGCAGTTTAACAGCCCCAGTCGGCTGCCCCTGCAGAGGTGTTGCGAATGTTTTATTGGATTTTATGAGCTTAAGTCTGAGTTATGATGCAGGAAACCCTGTTCTGTGTTACGCACTGCTCGCCTTTCTGGGATTTGCATATCTGCCTTGGGTTGGTTGCGTTTTGGCTGTGTGACTGGGACACGTTTGGTTGATCTCTTGGCCGGTTCCTTTAATGGAGGGAGTGTGAGTCGGGCGAGTGTGCGTCTTTGTTTTAGGGTGCCAGGCGGCCAACAGGTCTGACAAGGGATTAAGATGACGCCGCCATCTGGGCACTCCATGTGCTGAGTCATGCTTTGGTGGTAATTGAATGCGATTTGTTGACAGAAGGAGACCGAACTTAATGATCAGCAATCCAGATCCCGATCTCCAGCCTCTGGAGATGAACTTCCAGCCTCCAGTGCTTTCAGGAGGCCCAAGATTTGAAGATTGTGAAAATTATGCCCACCAAATGGCCACGATCAGTTCGGCGGCATCAGTTCACAACTCTGCAGGAATCAACAACATTCACACCTCAGCCGCCGTGCACCAGACTCGCTAAAGATCACTTCAAAAATCCCTTTCCCATGAAAAGTGCAAACAAATTCCCCTGCCCGCCATCCGCGCAACCGCTAGAGTGGTTCACACCTCATTGTCAGGTTTTCTAAAGACCGTCGCGTCTGCAAAAGAGACCCCTTCCCCGTGCGCCACCACTCCGCCAGCACACACTAAATAGGACAATCCAACCGAAGTCTGGTTAGAAGGAGCCTTCCCTTTCCTCCTCCCTCACCGCCCTTTCGAGAGTGCAATTTTAGAAGAGCGAACGAGGTGAGCACAAAGCGGAAAAAAAAACAGCATCAACTACAGAACAACAAGCGATGCAATCGCCTCTCGCAGAGACAACAAACGTATCACGGAATGCCCAGGTACCGAGGGCATCATCCATCTGGCGCGTTAGCAGAGGTGACCAGGAGGCCGCAGACGCATCTCGGTTCTCTTTTGTCAAAAGAGCCCACAAACCTACGTATGTAGGCTGCTCCGCCAGACGACCTGTTGGCTGTTGCATGGGTACGAGTACGTCCACCACGAGTACGTCCACCACACTGACTGGGACGAGGGAAGATGGCTTTTTGCACGGCATCGCCGTGCGCGCACTTTTCATTCAGTATTCCTCAGAGGTAGAGCACAATTTGACAGCGCCAAGTGCTCCGAGAAAAACGAAAATCTCTTTTGACAGGTTATCCTCGCATGATGTCTTTAAGTGATTCTTAATTGGGAAATTTAATGGTTCTTCCTCTCTGGGCAAGCCAGTTCTTCGATGGCTTCACCTCCGGCTCCCCCTCCGTTTCCCCCATCCTCACAGCCCTCCTCCAGGGCACGGATAAATATTTGTAATGGAATTCAATTGTGTGGCGGATGGATTTGACCAGGTTGACTCACGGTCGTCTATCTTCAGCGGGAAATTCTGATCTATGATCTCTCCGGTTACCCGGCTACTACTGTGCGCAGCGCAGTCTGCGGCAGCATCCGCCACCAGCAGATACGCACAAAAACGAACCACGATCGACGAAGCTGGTGCGGTGCACGACGTGGTGTGGCGAGACGATCACGGCGGCGGCGACGGCCACTTCACCAACCAGCATCTGATCATGGGCTTAGATGTCAGAGGCTGGTGCAGCACCACCCTCCACCACGCTCCTCCACTGTGTGGTTCGTTGTGGTTGCCGCTGTTACCCTCTCGTGGTCTGCACTCTGCGGACGGCGAAGCGTTTAGTGTGATGCGAGTTAACCTAATATTATGTAATTTATGTCTTTGAACTTGTACTATTTTGTAGATCAAATTATTTATGTTGTCGTGGTCGTTGTGGTGTATATGGGATGTGTGGCCGGTCGCCGATGCCCGATGGCCGCGTGGTGCGTTGTCCCGATGGAGTTGGCTGTATAACGGGGAATTATC
Source organism: Eristalis tenax (assembly GCA_905231855.2). Lineage (NCBI taxonomy): Eukaryota > Metazoa > Arthropoda > Insecta > Diptera > Syrphidae > Eristalis > Eristalis tenax. The sequence continues at coordinate 2,083,146 of HG993127.1, forward strand.
CTCAAACAGCGCACACAGTCGCGAGTCGCGGTGCAGCCGAGGCATTGTAATGTGGGAATTGATGATGATGGTGTGATGATGGCTGCAGTTTCCTCACTTCTTTCGTCGGCTCGATCTCTGTCTCTATCTGCGAGCGAGACGTTGGGGCCAAGAGCCAAGAGAGTTGTCTTTCACGGGGGAAGTCTTGTTTTGATTGCTTCCTTCTTCTTGTTTGTGTGCAATGAAATAGAGATGTTAACAGATATGCGTGGTAGCAAGTTTCCCAAAAGGATTCCGCTGACTGTGAGTTTCTCTTTGGTGTCCAAAAGCAGTGGAATGAGAATGTTTCTTAGCGGGGTTATGTGGTCGCGATGGTGTTTCGTGCGATTGCAGTTTGCAAGTGAGTTGGGCAGCGCACGCCCACCGAGCGTATTGACCGATTAATTGAACCTGTACAACAACCTGCCGGATTTGGCACCTCATCTGTATCTATTAGTTGTTTTTTTATTTTGTGGAAATCTTTTGTTGGGTCGACCTAGAATATGGAGTCAAATGGACAAATCCAGAAGTGGGACGTTCTGGGTGTGCTGTGTCTGAGTTGGTCAAAATTTGGAATACAATGAGCCAACGTCTTCAGCTTGGACGAGACTTATTCGTCCAAAGGCAAGTCGGTATGGTCAGCAAGGTCTACCTGTCTGAACAATTTCGTTTGTTTGAATGGCGCTGCAGTCCAGAGTGATCCTGGATCACAAGCGACAGTTGCCTTCCAGTTGCCAATGCCATTGCGTTCTAGATTCATGGTCTAATAAGGGATATCATATTCTAGTCGCAGTGTGACTAGAACCACTCGAGGTGGTGGCCGATATCGTTAGCCTTCGGTTGTGGTGAACGACCTTAGTAGAGCACAATTTGACAGCGCCAAGTGATCCGAGAAAAACGAAAATTGATATCTCTGTTGGGTAGCAAAAAAACGGATGGACAAACTCTCATAAAGACACACTGTACAATCTTCTTAGTACCCACTTCCCAGGCTGCACAGAGGGATCAGACAATGATGACCCAGAGCGCAGAAGGTTGGGGGATGCAGGAAGAGAGGGCTAGCGAATTGACCAGTAATGATAAGATAGCACGGGCAATTAGATCTGTATCCCCGTTCAAAACGTCCAATTATGCTGCAAAAGTCGAAAAACTCCATTATCCCCTGACTCAGCAATTTCTTTTAATGATGCCTAACGCTAGGATATGTGAGATGACTCTGACACGGGAGGTCAGAGTTACTTTCATCCCCAAAGCAGGCAAGGCAAGGCATACCACTGCTAAGGACTACAGACCTATCAGTCTCTCCGGCCTGCTGAAGACACTGGAGCGTCAAATTGACCTACACATTAGAAACCAGAGTGGCCATAGCTTTTTTTTCTAGATCGCAGCATGCCTGAATGAAAAGTAAATCTGTGGAAACAGGGCTACACAAAGTTGTATCGACGGTGGGCAAACCTCGTTCTCAGCACCAGAAGTAACATATCACGGGCGCTCTCCTCGACGTAGGGGGTGCCTTCAACAACGTGACAAACGACGCGATTCAGACAAGGCGGGTCAGAGCAGGAGTCGATGCAGGACTCTGTGATTGGATCGGGCTTATTCTGCGGTCATGGTTAATCAAGTCTGGGTCGCCTATGCTGCACAAGGAAGGTGAGCAGAGAGACACCTCCAGGAAGAGTACTTTCACCTCTCCAATGGATCCTCGTGGTTGACGAGATGGGACGGGCGTGTGGCCATACTCATCTCGGGTAAATTCCCTCAACGGACTAATGTTAGTCAGTAACTGGACTCAAGCCCGAGGACTGAATGTTAACCCACGTAAAACTGAACTGTTGCTCTTCACCCATAAGAGGAAGATCCTTGAGTTTACCTGTCCAGCCTTAAACGAGTTGAACTGATACTCTCAAAAACAGCAAAATACTTGGGCGTTATAATAGATTCCAAACTCTTATGGAAAGTAAATGCAGAGGACCGTAGAAAGAAGGCGTATGTAGCGTTTTACGCACGTAAACGTGCCTTCGGTAAAACGTGATTTCACACCGTGAAAGTGAGACCCATCTTAACATACGGTGTGTCTGGTGTGGAGGAAGGCAATTAAGAAGAAATATATTCTCACACAGCCTACCCAAATACAAAGAACCGCCTGCGTTGACAATCTGTCAGAACAACCTCGATGGCAGTGCTGGAAACCATCCTCTTCCTCCCTCCTCTCGACTTAGTCTGCAGCATCTGAAGGCCCTGAGGCGGGATTCAGGAAGCAGGACACACACACGGCGGCGCTACCATACTATGGAGCTGGAAAGCTCTGCAAAACATTTGCCAAATTTTGTCAGATCCTGTCGCGTCTACTACGAACTTCCCTGCAAGGGAAGCGAAAAGTGCGGGAGGCTCCCTATATAAATCGTACCAACTTTCAAGTGAGCTAATGCACTTTTCCTTTAATTTTATTGTTGGGTACCCGAAGCATGTAATGCGTGTGAAAAAGAGACGACTACTTTCGATACATGACGACATTTGATGCGACAAAATTTAACAGTGTAAAAGCGACTTAAACAAACTGTGCCAAAGAATGAACGATTGAGGGGCAATTCAACCATTAATGAGCACCTTTAGGTGGTCTGGCTAGTACATGTCGTAAGTGGGCTGGCACGTAGTAGACTTGGAAATGAAGACAAAAACAATAACCACTAGGGATAAATCGAACAGAGATAACGCCCGTAACTCGGATCCAATGGGAACCTACACAGACGGATCGACATCAGACGAAGGCACAAGGTTCAGTTAGTGGCCGTGGCTCAGTTAGACAACAAGTTGGGTCCATTGTGCCACATATAACCTTACCCTATACCTTATCCCTGGGCACAAGGGTATTCCGGGAAACGAAATAGCCGATGAATTAGCAAGGATGGGGCGTGTATGCCACTGACACGGAACAAGGGGATAACCGATCCTCCACTGAAAGCAAGAAAAGCGTTGCTACTGGCAAATGTCATAAAAAAAACACCACTCATAGTTCGGCGGAAGTAGATAAGTGCAAGTTCTGAACAAAACCAAATCTGTCCAAGAGCAAACTGGTAGGTGTAAGGACTGGTCACTGTCTCATGGGTTATCAAGCCAGAATACTTGAAGCGTCCTGTAAATAACTCTTAAAAACTACAGCTATGAGGAGGAAGAGTAAAAATGTACGGCACCACAAAGGAGCGCGCTACCCTTGCAAAAACTAGAAGAATATTACTACCCAGTTACTCTTTTAAAGACCTTGAAGATTTGACAAATCCAAATTTTAAGGATTATCTAACACTTCAAAACCACCAAATGCTTATAAAGTGGTCTGAATGAAAATAAATGTACTCTAAAGCAGCCGAACTGCAGTAAGGTCAAAGAGGAGCCTAACTACAAAGCCGAAGGTGACTGCAGAATCCACCATAAAGGTCTATGAGCAGCATAGTTTTTACAATCAACATCCTAGTCATACCTCCCTGCCTACCTAAGGAGCAACTGGTTAGCCTCTGCCGCTTCTATTCCAAGGCCGAAGTGTCCTTTCCAGCAAACACCGACCCAAATTCCTCTTCCGCTCGTAACACCACAAGAACCGCACGAACTCCTAATAAACGTGTTTCGTTTAACCTTTCATATACATCGCCTCCTGTTGTTGACCCCCTCCTTCCCCCAGCACTCAAACTCACAGCCCCACTAGTTGATAAGAAGCTGCCACGAAGCAATCTCGAAACTAGGTGTGTCATGTCTAGACTGCTTGATCACCGACTCTAAGAAAATACTCGCATTTAACGAACACCAATGTCAAGGCGATTCAACAAGACCTGAATGCCTTAAAGGAAATATACTACCGATTCCACGAGAGCTTCAGCATTTCGGCAAACACGGTGAATACAGACCTATCCAGTCTCGCCACTCACATTAAGTCCAAGTGTTCTGCCTCTCGTCAAAAAGCCCACATAGGCTTCAGAAAGTTGTCTAGTCCCTAAGGCAACTGTAACCTCTCCCGTCGACTCGCTCTCTCTCTCTCTCTCCCTCTCTCCCTCTCTCTCTATTACCAGAACTTTAGAACTTTAGAGGCCTCCGTTCTAAAACCGAGGATATCGTTCTTCTTTTTTGGCTGGCAACAAATCCCTCCATCCAGCAGGGTATTGTGGTAGTTGCTTCCACCTATGCACGTTCATCGAATTGAGGTCCGTTTCCAGCTGTGTACGCATCCGGATGAATTGTCTTGCTCTACTGCCTTGTCTGCCCTGCATTGGCGTCCATTCGCTCTGCATAACCTAGCTCTCTGAGACGAGAGACTCGAAATTGTCTAACCAGATCCATATTCAGATTCATGCAGCCCAAGTAGTTCGTCGTTCAGTCTTCTCCTCCAAAGAACCATCAAAACATATGGGACCAGAGAATTAACTAAGAACTCTCCTCTCGAACCAACACAAACTCCTCGTCCGCTTTGGTTGGTGTCCAAGCTTGTGCGCCACGCAGCAGGACTGGGACTGTCACGGATTAATCTAGCTATATCTTGGCCCTTGAGATCTTACCCTCATTTCCATTTCAGCCCCTACCTTATCTATGCTCACATAAGCCCCACGATAACACTGTCAACGGCCAAGAGTTGTACAGATTGGATTGAAGTTCGTGACTCTTGTGTTGACGCTTGAGTTACTCACGATCTTCTAGAGAATGATCGCGCTTTGGTTGACTCCGTCTTTGACAATGAAGGTCTCGGTTAAGTCTTGACCGACCTTGACTGAGCAAAGAGCGTTCTTCATCGTCATTCTGAAAAGACGGAAGAGTTTTGCAGGGGTGCCAAATGTAGATTATGCCCTGTACAGCGTTTGCGGTTACCAAAGACGGCAGAGAATATTTTCTATGAGATATTTATGAGACTAAAAAATCCTAGACCTCTGAATCCATCTGCTGTACATGACCTCACTACTGTATCTGAAAACTGGACTAAATTCCTTCAAACAGGCCCCGCCGCCGCCCGGCTATGAGCTTCCCCCCTTCGACTGTGATGTTCAGTCTTTGTGAACCGAACGAAACTCTTCCCACAATCAGTCAGAATGACACTTCACCGCATGCTGTCCTTAAAATTAGTGGAATACTTTGTTCCACTTCCGAGTTAAACTTCACACTTTACTCCGTCTAAGCACACATTTTTGACCGCCTACTTGTGTAGTCGTACGAACGTTGACGATCGATAAAATGTATTTTTACTGAAATTCGCGCCCAAGGAGCGTGTTCAGGGCCCGTCACCGGCGCACTGGCGCACCACCGATGACCTGCCAGATCTAAGGACATAAAAATCTAAGAGATAACGCATAAAACGTCTTCTTCATTGACAAGAATAAAATTGGAAAATTATTGCGCACTTTCTGGTTAAGATTCTCGTAAAACAAGCAAACGCCGATGGACAGACAGCCAAACAGACAAATGCAACACCAGCGCAACACCAGAACCGACAACTAAATATCATCCTCGCACCGATCAGGGATCCAACACGCGTTTGACTTCCCCCCTCTTTCCATTCGCACGATCCACCATTCTTTCTCTCTCTCTCTTTCTCTCTCTGACCGTCCCTTACTTGGTTGAGGATTTTATGTTCCGGAATCGATATCCACCCTCCCCCGCTGGCATCGCACCGCACATTCGACGGCCATTTTCGGAGTCCGTCGCACCGCTGCCCAGCAGATGCGTCCACAGCGACAACGACTCTGAAGTGCGAACGATGCGAACGCAGAAGTGTCCGCCGCCTCGTAGAGCAGTTTATTGTCAGCGTAACCTATATCGGAGCGTCAATAAAATCAGAGAGTTTGTACAGAATAGAAACCGTCCAATTACATAAATCTCGACTTTATGGTTCTCCGGAGTGTGGAGGGATGGAGCCGAGCAGCGCGCTGCCTGGTCCCCACTGCTTTGTGGCGGTGGCGGAGGAACTTAATTTCGCACCGGCATTTGTTCGCGCTAATGTGACATCGGGGATACATAGGAAATTTGTTTATAATTTACTGGAGGATATGCATAACCACTGGCATTGGCACTGGAGCTGGCCCCATCGCCACCACCACCGGTATCGGCAGCTCCAGGAGGATGTCCCCCAGAGAGGTGTGGTATTATTTGTTTGTTGCCTCGGCCGAAACTGATTGTGCGCGGATTTGCTGCCGCTGGCGTTGCTACTTTTCAAGGCACAGAGGCGCGCCAGCGGCGGCGGCCCTGGTCGCGATGGTGTGGCAGTGAAGCTGTATAAATGGTGGGGGATCAACTGCATTCCAAGAAATAATCGAATACCACTTTGAGGGATTTTTACGAGGCCATAAATGTAATGCAGTAATGGTCTCGCCTATTCCCGGAGTGCACTGCGTAATAATGTCGGGTCTTGCCGTGTGTCAAATCTATTGCAAATTAGTTGCTGTATGCCACAGCCCGAGGCGAGGTTGCTCCGGTCTGCACTCATAGCCGAGTTCTTCGATTCTGATTGGGGTCAAGCTGCGAGTCAAGACGACGAAAAGGACGGGCATTGTTGGCAATTGATATAGATTTACAGGTGAAAGGACACATCGTAGTAATTGAGGATGACATTCATTGTGGTTAAGTTCCATGAAAGTAGGGGATTTTTGAAAAAGGATGACCCTTACAAGGCTCATAACTTACAGCTTCTCGAATGGTAAATGCCGAGCGGGTTCCCACAGTTTGGTCATAAACTTGAGTTCGAAGAACGTGTGACCCAACATGCATTTGAAACTTGAGCCTGGGTATGGTCCTCTATTTGGGTTATGAGATTTTTGACCAATACCTTTCTTTAGGAGTTATCGCTGCTCCGACAATCAATCAATCTCTAAAGACTTGCCACACAGAACGCGTTGCGGATAGGAGATTATCTTACGCAGCGGTAAGATGACGCTGACATAGCGAGTGGTATGTATTGCACTGCATCAGAATACGACGGTGATACGCGACGGACTCTATGCCGCGAAGTCCTAAGTCGATATGTAAATTCGACAAAATCCTATGGTATCGTGGGTAACTTTTGATAATTTGTATTGGAACCTTGCATAGTCGGATTTAAGGCAACTAACTGATTGTGGCACTTATGATGCAACATTTTAGACGTTTCACTAGGATTTGAAAATTACCTGACAACGATTACATTTTGAGGAGTCCATATGCACACTCCCATCTTGAGACAACTTTTCGTTGTAAAAGCTTTCTGCAATTCCAAAATTGTTTGAAAGCATTGTTAAGGACAAGCTTTTGTTCGCGGTTAAATTATTATTTCCAGCAATTAGCATGGCTTTGTTCGCTGTAGATCATGTACTACTGATTTAACTTTATTAACAAGCTTCTCATTACAAGTTCACTACACTAACTATCGCAACCTTTTGATGCTGAGCTTTCGTAAGCTTTTGATAGAGTACATCGTAAAGCATTATCATCGTAAAGTATATAAGTATATTTTGGCTAAGCTTAAATCATTAGGTTCCACTCTTCTATGCTGATGTGGATTTCGAATTATTTAAGTAATTGAAAATAATTGGCAAAGGTCGACCGTTTTATATCGCGCGTAATAGAGGTTACTTCTGGCATTCCCCAAGGCAGTTATGTCGGTCCGCTGACGTTTACTCTGTTTATGAATGATGTTCATGAGATATTTGGTTTTTGCACAGTCTTTACGGGCGCGGATGACTAATATTCGCTAGCACCAACAATTTCAATGATTTTATTCGTTTTCAACTGGATATAATTCAATTATCAGAATGTTTGGAAATTTTGTTGAAGTTTGGAAAGAGCTCACCAGACATATGTTCGTTTGGCTGTTCCCCTGACGGCGCATAAAAGGTGGGCCAAGCATGATTAGTTCAAATTATTCGAAGTCAAGATGGAGGAAGGGGTCAAACATGTGTGAGGTGTCAGTGTGGGGACTGACAAATTGGTGCGATTTGTTACGGTGGTGAATTTGTTCAGTTGAGACAAAGCCCCAGTCGTGGAATGTCGAAAGTGTTTAGTCAGTTGGAATGGCTAAAGGGGGACGGCTTGGATTTCTACGGGGTAATGTGGAATCCTGCTGGATCACTCTCCGAGGAAGCCCAAGAATGTCGAAGAAAGGGTTATAAATTGTACCGCACTTTTAATTCGAGAAAATGCACGTCTCTACGCACGCTGTCTTATGCGGCCTTGAAATCGCCGAATAGGTGGTGGGTGTTGATTTGCATCTCTTGGGTCTTTTCCAAGACCTGCTATAGTGTGAAGATTTGGTAGATGGTGGACTTTCCCGGCCTGAAACCGCACTGATAAGGACCTATCAGATTATTGACGAATGGTTTCAGGCGTTCACACAAAACGGCATATCCCTCGATATTATAAGGATGTTATAAGGCTGGGTCTTAGCTGTTGGGAGTAATGCCTCTTAGTGTAAGAAGACGCACATATCTGGTTTTTTTTCATACGCGACCAAACAATCTCCGACTTTAGTTTGTATCATTTCATCCTGGTTGTTAGGTCGGTCATTGCTTTGGCAATTGAAGAAAAAAAAAACAAAGAAAAAAAGAAATTTGGACTAAGGACTGGTAAAATTTGTATTGTCTTCCAAAAACTCTATCCGAAATTATCTATCCGTGTCCTTATTCATGTTTACGATATGAATTGTTCTTCTGGTCTGTGCAAAATTCACCATACACGACACAGACACGTCGGCGAAGACCATGCAAAATTCAAAAAAAAATTGAATTCACGCATACCGTCGCTGTAAAGATGCGAACTCATTCCTTTATGGGGCCCATACACGGCACAGACTCGTCACTGCAGACCAATACATTTTGTTGTTGTGCACATGCCTGCGCAGAACGTCTGTGTCTCGTGTGTGGGCCCTCCATAAAGGAATGAGTTCAAGGGTAAGAGTATTGTAACTGAGCTCTTGAGAAAGATATAGCAAACATTTTTTAGTGCTAAGTTTTAAGCAATTTGCAACGCACCACCCGCTTAAGTAGTTTAAGTCCAACTGCAATTTTTCATTGTGCTTTGTATTTTTGAAAATAATTTAAGGTCCAGCACTTGCAGGAACATAAACCTTTAATGAGATCATTTTTTAAAATGATAAAAAGCAAGGGACCTAACTGGCTACCTTGAGGAACTCCAGGCGTGCAAGAGATAGGCCTTGAAAGTGGTTATCAAGGAAAACTTTTTGTATCTACCCACTAAAAACTAAAGAAAAAAATGTCTTCCACAGTGGAGAAAAAAAAATACAACATGCAGACTAAATATTAAAATAACCATTCATTTCTGAAGACAGAGATTCCGCGGTTGACTCTCTAAAATGAATTTAACATTATCCCGTGAACAATTGGCTGAATTGCTGCTCCCGTGGGGGTTCTTAACTATTCAACCACATTTTCACCAAGACTTTGGATGCTTTCGGCTTTCGATTGCAAGTTGGTTCCAGATCAGACCTTTTTATGTAATCCCAACAGCTAATGGTATACGAATTCATGATACAACGGCTGCGTTTATAAGGTCACTCTTTTCTAAGCGTGAGCAATTACTGAGTGAACAATGATAGACTCTAGATGTTTTATCAAGGAGTGGTGCGCTTCGGACACCGCGTTTATTGGAAGAAATTAAACCTAATTTAATTTTTCGAATTAAGTTTTTTTTTTTTAATATTTATTAAAAACAATACAGTACGTTCTCGATTAATGCAACTCTCGATTTTCGCAAGAGCTAAACTGAATTTCAGCGTAACTTTTCATGTAGACAGAAACTCGATAATTGCCATTTTTATCAGTTGCGATAATCGAGAACGCACTGCATATACAGCTTAACTTCTTCTGATGGAAAGTTGGTGTCCAAGTAGATCCACTTTTCCCCCATTTTTTTTTTAATTTTACATTTCCCTCTCCGTATTGGGAGTCCTCAAATATGAGGCAGAGACTTATAATTCTGTGCAACTGTTCACTTTTAAGACATTTCCACTTATTCATTTTCAAGAATAACAATTGAAAAGTCTGCCTCTGGACAATTCACAAACGCACAGTTACAATAATTCACATGACCTCGGACAAGCCCACCCAAGCAATGAATGAATTAATTCAATTTCCAATAGCACCAGCCTCAAGCCACAGCCGCTCACATCACCCCAACACCCACACGACACATCGAAACACTATAAACTTCGTAGTTTATTCTGTCCGTTGGATTCGCAATTACATCTGACACCAGCGTTACATCATTAGTCACAAAGTGCCATGATTTGATTTTATGACGGCGCGGCGGACCGGACCAACCAGGAGACTCACGGACCGCAGGACAGGACCCCGCCCCCCTTCTTGTGCCTCCTTACTACGTTTCCGGGCAGATGCGAATCAAGATTGTCAATTTTTTCCCCTACTCGATTTTTATTATCTAAGCCGTTTACGACACCGGAGGTGGTTGTCGCCAATAGTTGCAGAATCACCTGCGAGGTGTGGCAGGAGTCCTCGAGAGCCGCAAATGCGGTGATGCCGGGGGAGAGACATCAAATTTTAAGGAAACGCACACTACTTATTGGCTCTTTAAGCATTCTTTGAGCATCTCTCAGCGACACACCTGTACATCTGATAAACGGTGCCGACGATAGGGTTCTTGTCTAGCCATCGGTCAGTGCAAAGATAAGCTCTCGTTTGGTGCACGCCACATGTTTTTATTGAGTGGCCGTTCGTGAATGCAGGAATTCCCATAACATTGCCAAACTGATGGACAGTTAGACAAACTAATCCACATTTCTGTGCACCCCCCTCTCTGCGCTGCGGTTTCCCAGGCTGGATACCGTCGACACGGTTGGACAAGATTATTTAGCCATTCGCTGCTGCCGCCACCACCACCGCCCCAGTGTCACATTAAGCGTATCCCATACCGGTGTGGCTGAGTGTAAGCACTCCTCGAAAATTGTTGGGTATTTATTTAACACGACAAATGTCATAAAAATTACAAAATTATTACTTTGTTTGAACCCCTGCCTTTGGTTTCTCATCCGTTTCTTATGGGGCTGGTCGCTGTTGCTCATCGTGGACATGGACGTAGTAGTCGTAGTCGTCGTCGTCGTCGTCATCGTCTACCACTCTCAGGCCACTCGCAGAGGATGTAATTTTGCAATTTATTATCATAAGCCAGGAGGCAAGTGTGAAATTCAATGTTACCCGACATATGTGATAGAGAATGTGCGCGAGGCAGAGCGGGACGGAGCCGCTGCACCTTTAGGTCGACTGGTCGGGGTTGCCTACGACGACAGAAGCGACTTAGAAGCGGCTTCTAAGACCGAGAGAGAGAGAGAGTGAGAGAATGCTGTGTGTGAACTTTTTTGCCTAATTACTCGAGAAAATACCTGCCTTAGCCTGGTGGTGGTTGCAAGTGTTCCTTTTGGCCTGACAGCGGTGTTCTGTGCCTGTGCCTCCTTGACCAATTTAATTTGCATGACTGGAGGTTAAGGTCTATGTTGCTATGCCCGGCGAGTGAGTGAGAGCGGTGAACCGAATGAGGAATCGTCTGTCGGTTTTGTGCGCTGAGTGTTTGTTTGTTTTAGGCGGCGTAAATGAGTTGCGCACCGGCATCAAGGTGCCACCACCATCATTCACCATGGGGACCCAGCCAAGAGCGAGTGCAATCCTTGCGAAAGCGATTACCAACTATAGGGGAGTTGGTGGTGTTCGCCTAATCATTGGGATTTTCTTTTTCTGCTTAATGAGCTGAGCGAAGCGATGTATTACGATTTTTCCATACACTTCCGTACTCATGTTTGTTGTACGACTTGTACAGTTATCGTTTAATGGAACCCTGGGATCTGTGCTGTACTGACCGGAGACACTTCCTTGATTCGTCCCTTGCGGACTAGAGCTCGCTATCCAACTCTTTTGTTTTTCTCTTGTCCTTTTTGCCTCGTCTCTCTGAGATCTGACCTGAAATGGGGTCTAATTGGTATTCTTGTGGTATGTTCTGATAATGTTCGAACGTGCTTAATAGTCGAATCCAGGCAGCATTTGTGGCAGAGTGTGTGCTTGGGCACGTAGTTGCGATTAAGTGGTCTTGCGCCCTGGTTAAGTGTGTTTTGGAGCGTAGTCGTTTCCATTTGCATTTAAATCGTTTGTTGATGTATTTAGCTGAGTGTTTCGAGGAAAACAAAAGTAATTCTGACGATTAAATGTTTAATTTGGTTTGCGGCGCCACCTGTTGCTCGTTAAGGGGAAGTCAGTTGATAGTAACTGATGGTTATTGCAACATAAAGTCGAACAGTCGTCGAGGACAAGTGTTTTCCCAAACGACGAACGGGGGATGTTAGTTACTCTTGCTTGTTGAATAGACAATAAGGAAGTTTTTCTACACATTATCCATGTGGGGGAAAAAGAGCAGGCAACGATTGAGCTTGTTCTTCGACTGATGAAATAAATCAAGTCATTCGGTGTACGAGGACTTCGCGGCATCTCAGAAACCATATCAGGCACTCCTTGAAAACACAAAATTGTGCATGCATTTAACCGATGTTACCGCCTCCAATCTCCTGGCCGTATTCACTTAAATCAACTCCAGGCACTGACCATCAACAGGTTAACGGCACCCAATGCTCTCGTCTCATCCTCAGTCAGCATACACGCAACATATTCATCCAAGATTTATCTACGATGCTCTCATAAGGCTCTTAGAGGCGAACTTGCTATATTTAACCCCCACTCCGGGCTAAGAGGTTCCAAGAGGACTGGTCGTTTGGATTATAGTAATCGCAATCACCATAGGACAGCAGCGGATGAGGCGGACTACATTAAATAAAGATAACCCCGGCAATTTGCCTCTGATCCTTGGATGGAATGGAATTAAGCCGCCGAAGCGAAGGAACTTTATTCAAATTAACCGCGGCACCTAAGTCGTTCCGCTCCAGTGCCTTCTGCGAAGGGATCATAAACAACAATCCGCCCGTAATTACTCTTCTTATCGTCTTATTTCCTCCTAGATTCGTCCCGATTGTTGTCCAGTCGGAAGCCACCATTTTATCGTCGCTTTCGCTCTCTCTCACTCGTTTGGATTGCCCTCCTGTTTGACAAAAGCCAGCAACGTCCAGCTTCACGTCCGGCATCGAACACATCAATCGCTGAAATTGCAACAACGATGTAAATTGTCTTCGTGGTAATTTTTACCGGAGGGCGTCCTAAAAACAGATACGCGCCCCATTCCAGCCTTACATCGTCCTCATTCCAAGGAGACCAGACCAGGCACACCACCACCACAGCACAGCTGAACCATCAGGAGCCCAACCAGCAGCCCCAGCAACGGCAGCAACATCTTTGTCGTCCGGCCCGTCAGTCGCTGGACGGCTGTACTCGACCGTACGCGAACGCAATAACCTGATTATTGTTATTAGCGATTATTGATATTCATCCGGTCGAAAGTTCTCCAGGGATAAACCACTCTTCAAGGAGCATTTGCATCCACCACCTCGGTGCCCTGCCCTCCGCCCCGCCATCCACTCCGCTCCTCGCGGTGCGTCTTGTGCGCGTAATTTGTGGTAACGATTTTTATCGGAGCCTTTTGATTAGGACACCAAAGGTCTAGCGTCCTCTCGCTCTCTCTGTATCCGGCTCTGTGCGTCGCAGTTGCACAGCCACAGCTCGCCCTCCGGGGGTACTTGATCCATGGGTCCCTGACTGTGGCTACTTCAATTTGTGTGTACCGGCGCGTTGGTTTGTTCGTGTCCCTGTGCCTTTGTTGTTGTTGGCGGCCCATTCGATAAAACATCATTATGGACATTCGTTGTTTGGTAAGTTTATGTGAGCGTTGAAGCTCTGCGAACGTAAATTTTATCTATGGTGCATCAATCTCTGCTGTTGTTGGTTGGCCGGATGGCAGCGCGACGCTGCTGGGACCGGCGCGGCGACGCAGCACCGCACGTCGGTTACATTGCGCGAACAACCTCCCAAACGCAAGATTATCTCGAAACGCAGATCGACTTGAAAGGGGATGGCCTGCCGACGAGCAAGTTGTCCGTCCACCCAGTTGCTCCCGTGATAAGCATCTCCCGACCCGGTACTTGGCAATTGTTGCTAATTGCGGCCAGCAACGGACCTGTAATTGCGGCATTCGCCTCACAATTCTCGTCCCGAACGCGGTGCCGCATCAGGCTGCCAAAATGGCTCTGATGCAAGACCCGCCCTATGTTCACACTTGCCACGAACGCAACAATTTCTCCTGCGTAAAGTTCTCACCCCCAGTGCCCCCAGTGCACTGCCCAATCGGGTGAGCGCAACCCACGAAGGGCAACCGAGGTGCGGGCTTCACACTTCAATTCGATTAACGCCAAGCCGGAGGACGGCCGAGCTCAAAGGCCGCCAGCACTCGAGAATTTGAAAAGAACACAAAGGCACCGAGATTACGACTTCACACCCGGCAATGAGACAATGCTTCTCGCTTAAAAGGATATCAATGCTCAATTAGTACGTTCGGGGATAGTGTAAACAAGAGTAAGGTCTTCTCCGTCATCGAAGGTACGACGAGCATCTCGCGAAGGTGTTAAGTTGTTTTCCGCCACTTGAACCCAACACTAGGTTTCAATTAGCGAGTAGTCAGTAATAGGAAAGTATAATAAAATGCGTGCTGCGAGTATGTGGAGCTTGGCTATCGTTTCGTCGGGCCCTCTTGGCTTCTCGAGAGGCGGGAATTGTCCGGCTAAATTGGAGCAATTGTGTGATGGACCAAGGTGTGATGTTACGATTTGGGTTTTATTGCGTAACACTTCACTCTGTCGACTGCCGACCCTTGAGAATATATATGACTTTGGCTAGTATCACTGCCGGGACGGGTGGGGGTTTTACGTGGTTGGCTGCTCAGCTACCGTGAGGAATGTATCCTTGTGCGCTTGTATACTGAGGGTAAATAGACGGTGAGTTTAAATAGAAACAGAAGACCGCCGATGCACATGGCCGTGATTGAAACTAATGGCATTAGTCCTTGAAGCGTTTTCTTTGTTTTGGTGAGATACTCGAGAGAAATTGAATTCCACGGGCGATGCATGCGTGTGTGTGAGTCATCAGCGGTTTATTGGAAGCGGCTTGAGATATCTCGCGTGAGAAATGATTATTACTTGGCTGCTGAGGTTGAGTTTGAGTTTGAGGGCTGCAGTTGGAGATGCTCTGGTGGCGGAGGATGTGTGAAAGAGAGGCAATCTGGAGATGGTTCCGATCGACGATGGGCTGTCCTCATCCCCAAGTTGGCTATGAGTTGGAGATGGTATTTTTGGTGGCTTGTTATGTCATGCTTTGTTATGCAGTGTCAACCATTTTGTTGCAACGAATGTAAGTCTAAGTTAAAGAAATTTTTGATTCAGATATTAATGCAATTTATATTTCGATCTATTGTTTGGATCGTGTCGTTAGGAAGTAAAAGTCCTTAAAAAAATAATTTTCCGAATTAAGTGATTTCTCCGAATAAATGTTGATGAAGTTTTCAATTTTATGTAAAAACTTAAATTAGTTAAAATTTAATAGCGTAATGATTGAACACGTATGGGTGGCAAAGTGGCCTCAAATACGTAGAAGTCGGAACAAATCATCAAAATGTTTATGGGGGAGTCTCGGCAGTTCACATTTAGAAGTCAGGAAAAGGCATACAAAATAATTTCATTGAGATAGTCTCGGCCGTTGTATTGGAGGAATCCCGAGAGGTAAAGTTTTTGCATTTTTTTCAACAATAGCGAGGCTTTTCTGTGCGCGACAAGGAATGTCTCATTAATTTGAAAAATTCGTGTATTCGGACTGACATTCCACCCAACCATTCCAACCAGCTCTTTCTGGTTACTCATTACTCATTTTTCAGTGCTTGATACTGACAATTCAATTTTCGTTAACTTTTCGACACAAACCGGCTCACATAACTCGGCCATGGTGAACATTCGTTTTCAAAGTGTCACGAACGTGCTTGTGTACGTAGTGTGTACAATCATTTGCATCCACAACCACATCCAAACCATATCTCCATAAATTGATAGTGCCTGTTACACATTCCTGACGTATGAACCAATGACATCACCAATGACTTTTTGTGTGCATGTACGGTGTTGTCGCCAGCAAGGGCATCTATTCCCGGTTGGATAAAATGACGACTGCCATCCAACGGCGACTGACGTCAAAGGAAAGGGACGGATGGACAAATTTTTGGTGTCTTATTCCGAATTTTTGTTGGATATTGGAGTTGGTAGTTCAACCACTTCTTTTCTAATGGATTTTTTAATAAAAACTTAGTTAGTACATCGTACAAATGGTATTATTGAAATAAGTTTAATGGCAACGGTGAATCGCCGCGACGTGTTGGCGAGGTCTGTCTTTGATAGGCGTTGCTAATCGTGTTATCGAGCTTACGAGAATATTGTGTCCGAAAGCGGCAGGCTCTGTTTTTTCCATATAGAAATGGCCGCGAGCGTTAGGCCTCGTCAAATGCTCTGCAATACAATTTTCAAGAAAAAATATGAAAATATTGTAAATAAAATGAATAGAAAACATTAATTACTTGCACAAACAAACTGTTGTGTCAGTCTGTTAGACAAAAACTCGAACGGAGAAATAATTTTGAAAAAATTGTTTCACAAATGTCAAAAAGCCCGACAGATAAGAGAGTAGCACTACCTAGAATTTTGTGCTCGGGCTTACGATATTACTTTCTGTTAAATTTCAACGCGCGATCCTAATAACGAATCACGTGTTTCTTTTTAATTCACGTTTATTCTATCGGGTCTATAACTTAATTCGTGCGGGTTTTTTTTTTTTTTCAAAATTTGAACGTTGAACAATAGTATTATTCAAAGCATTGCCCATCTGAAGCTATGACCTTTTCCCCAACTTTCTGGCAATTTGTGGATCCCATCCCAAAAGAACTGCGCCGGCTTGGCAGAAAAATCAAGCCAGTTTCTGATATTCTGCTCTGATGTGAACCGTATTTCAGCGAGGACGTTCCGGCATCGACCGGAACAAATGGTAGTCAGAAGGGGCAAGGTCTGGGCTATAAGGCGGGTGGGGTAAGACTTCCCATCCACTGTTTTTCAATTGGTTCTTAACCGGAATAGCAACGTGGGGCCGAGCGTTGTCGTGATGGAAAATTATTGCCTCGTGTCTGGTGACATATTCCGGGCGTTCTTCAAACGGATTAATTGTGCTCGGTAGCTTTGTCCATTGATGGTTTCACCCGGTTTAAGCTGCTCATAATCCAGCACACCCTTCTGATCTCACCAAATATAGAGCCTTACCTTCGCACTCGGCTTTGCCGTTGATTTGGCTAATTGGCCAAGCCAAAATCACGTTCGCTCACCACAAAACTTCCATTTCCAGCATTTTCCAGCATTCCAGCAGTTTTCTTCAAATTAAAGTAATGAAGAAGAAATCCAGGCAAAAACACTTTTTCAGGCAGAAAGTTCGACATATTTGAGTGAAAAAAATGATTGTTGTTAACGTTTCAAATATTGACGTACAATGACAGTAGATTTCCAACGCATGTTCCAATGGAATAATACATGTTACGCCATTTCTTAGGCTACCTTATGCTAAACTTATATACATATATATATGTATGTATGATTATATACACACACATATCCATATATATAAGCTCTTAATGTATATACATGTGCATACACAAAAAAAATACGAAGTTTAAAAATATGTTCTTGTGAATTGTGACAGACGGTGGTGGTTGGTAAGTGGTGACAAAGTGCAAATTTGTCGGTCAATATGGGTGCCAGCAGAGGCCAGTACCTACGGATAAGATTAAAACAAAAACCAAAAGAAGTGTGTTTGGTGGCAAAATCACAAAATATTGAGTGAGCAATGACGAGTACAAATCAAAAACTAGGCACAGCAATGACTGATACCAAAAGAAGTCGTTTATGCAGAGAACGAGCAAAATTAAAATGGACTGAATATAATTATATGCTGATACGGCTAACAAAATAAGAAAAACAGTTTTGTCAGCTGGTGTACGTTTTTTCACTACACAGGTTCTGCCGGTCAAATTCACATCCAGCCAAAGTGGCCCAACCTTGATGGTGTACATCATATATACATGCACCACATATTATAAACTTTTCTGGATTTAAATTGGCAATAGTTGGCATTTTTGGGTCTTATCTTCTGTGTTAACTCCATATACTTGTCATCATCTGTTTTAAATAATTCGATAAGAAATAAAAAAAATAATGATGAATCCACGACAGCGACAGCAGTGTTCCAAATTGCCCATTTCGATTTATATATATAAAAATGGTGTGGAAAATGTATAGCATTTCATCAACTGAGAAACGATTTGGCCGGTTTGGACCAATTTGGCTAAATTTTGTTTCAATTGTTCGTAACTGCCATGAGAAGCTTTTTAAGGAAGAACATTTGGGGATAACCCTTCGGAAAAGTTGCGTGTAAGATTTGTCCAATTTGCCAGTTCACGTGTTGGCAAACCGTCTTCGTTGAGTGGAAAATAAATTGAAATATATTGTTCATCATATTGCTCTCAACTGATTTTTATTCCATTAAAATAAATTATCATAAATTGGGACGAGACGTGGATCGCTGGGTCCGTTTATTATAAAAATGAAATAAAGATGTAGTGTAATTTGTAATGCAAAAAAAAAAACAATTTAATATCAAATACCCGCTTTTAAAATAATTTATAAGAAACTGATTTAAAATTTGATAGTTCATTTTCAAAGACACCGTCGTTCGCGATCTATTGCAAGGACTCTTGTGGGCGCCGTATGCAGGCAAAATTTATTAAGGAACTGGCGGTATTGTGTAGTTGCATGAGTAATCTAAGTTTGTACACGTGAATGATGCAATTTTATAGTTATCGTTATCTTTGTATTGGGACGTGATAGCTAAATATTGTTTTTCATGTTGTTTGCTAAGTGTGCCTAATACAAATCACCGCTCGAAAAATGTTTTTTTTGTTTTGAACAGGCTTATTAGAAATGGTGTTCTAGTTCACCATACTGGGCTTGTAACCGAACCTTGTTGTAAGCCATTCTTTGAAAATAGAGATTCACAATAACTCCCATTTACACTAAGCTTCTGTTTTCAGTATTTATCGGAGAATACGCTCGAATTGTGCCGTCAGAAAAATCACAATTCTTTTTCAAGTTCAGCGATCGCCAAACGACCCATATTGCAATTTGATTGGTTTCAAATCCGGACCAAGATGGACCGAAATGGAAAAGAACCATTTTTGAAGACCGCTTTTGAAGTTATAATAAAAGTTGAAACTATTTCGGTTTTTGATTTTTTGCACAGGAAGCGGCAATTCCTTCAGACGAAGAAAGGGACTTGCCAAAGCCGGATCTACTTGACCGAAAGGCAGTCCGTAGTTCCTCCCTGTGTCTTGTATTATGAGCTGCTAAAACCAGGTCACTAGTTTTTTGTACAAAGGGCTTTCCGAATGTTTTAAATTTGCATACATTCCTTACTGTCCCAAGGAAGCTTCTTTGTGTCTGTCCCATTCCCATTTGTAGAGATGAACTGCCTGTAAAACTAACACGAGCATGATTTCAGTTGTTTGTGTCTCTAATCAAACTCGAAAAATAACGAACGTTTTCTTAGCTCTGCAATCTTGGGGTAATGTGCATGTTAAGCCAACAAGCCTCTTCATCAATCAATTGGCACGAGTTAGTCTGTCCTCTGCAGTGTTGTCGCACTGGCTCACAGACTTTTCTTCAAGGAACAACAAAATTACACCCAATCTCTCTCTACCACTGCACCCAATGATACGGGCTCGCCACCGTAACTCCTGCTTGATTTTTCGCCGCCTTGTCACATGGGTAGTTTGCAGCGATTATAAATACCTTTGCTGCATCAAAGTTCATCGCGCAATGACTCTCCTTAAACAACTTTATTGTGCATTGCGGGGCACGCCGCAAAATGCAATAGCATCGCAACGCAAGCAAGACCCCCTCCCACATTCCCTCAGCCAGTACTTAGCGCGATGAAAAATATTTCATAATATGTATATAATTGAAACTCCCGAGCCAATGCACGGACGTATTCATTCACGAACAATGCCGCCATAATTTATATTCTCGCTCCGCACGGTCGCTCATCGCCACAGGTACTCGCAACATTGTTGCACGATTCCACCGCAACACAACCAATTTGTGTTCTACACGACACCCCACCACGCTAACTGCGGATCGGCTTAGGTTATTTTTGTTCCTCTTAATTGGTTTCGTTCGGCATTGCAGGACATGACTTTCAGTCAATCTTGACCGTATCGCTGTCACCGCAAATCCCGATCGATATCGGAAGGGTTCCAATTATACCATCTTACGCCCAAC
This sequence comes from Eristalis tenax, assembly GCA_905231855.2. Lineage (NCBI taxonomy): Eukaryota > Metazoa > Arthropoda > Insecta > Diptera > Syrphidae > Eristalis > Eristalis tenax. The sequence continues at coordinate 2,103,481 of HG993127.1, forward strand.
AAATCCCTCAGACTCGCGCGACATCCACTAAATCCACTCGTCTCGCCGTTGCGGCTTTGTCACCGGTCCGGTCGGTTGGCCGTGCCGAAATGTTAATGTCGGTGCTGTGCCAAACGTACCTCGGTGAGAGCGCAACTCGGTGTGTATCTAAGGAGTGATCTAAGGAAGAATCCGATCCATTGCGCGTGGTGCCAGACCGTGCGCTCGCCTCCGATCGCCACTAGCTACGCTGGGTTCTATGGGTAGCATCATAGAACGCAAACCGGAGGAGGAGGCGAGATCTGGTCTGTCCGGTCCGGTGCGGTGGTTGTGTGTACGCGAGAGCGCGAGAACCGCGAATGGTGATCACTCCTCCTAACAACTTCTTTAGCGCTAGTTTATTGTTTGGCCGAGGACATTTGTGACCATAACATATGCCAAAAACTCACTTCGACGACACTTAACAAAAATTCCTTGCAAGTGAGTCGCGGACACGCTTGGCGGGTTAAGGATGACAACTGTGGGGGAAGTTGTCTGTATTCATATCTGGTTTGTGCCGGTTTACTTTGTGCCCGTCGCTGCACGGTTAGTTTGGTGGTCCTGTGGAGATGCGTGATGGCGTCCAATGTGCGATTCGATTGACCCATTTCGTAGGATCGCCTCGGGGATGCTTGCGCTTGGTGTGGACGAGCTGCAGATGATTTCTGTTTGAAGTGGTTTCTTGTTATTCTGAAAATATACCTGCCACAAAATGAAAGCAATTCAATGAATTGAGTGGCAGAATGCATCGGAAGTGTCCAGCACCAGCTACAGACTGGTGTGCACTTATAAAACGGGGACTCACTCCATTTTCGATTCATTTCCTCTGGATCTGCATGCGTCGTAAGAAATCGACGAATCGACGGGGGCATGAGAGATTCAAGTGCTCAAAGTCTATTCCTTTATCTCTGTTAATCCTTAGCGAAACCAAAGCCCGCTTTGAACCTCAATCGCTTAGAGCCACACAACACCGGGCTTAAATGATGTCGCCTATCTCTGAAGTTCAGTGGGGTTCAAGCTGAAACCACGGACACAGAAACTGATATCGAGTCAAGCCGTATGCACTGACAGAACCACATCCATCAATTTGCAAGTCCACAGCCAGATAAACGGCGATCTAAGTGAAACAAAAGATAATTTACAAGGTAACAACACCGCCCGAAAGCCTGTTGCTCGGCCAGCTGTTGGGCCAGTACTCGTTGCAACAAGTTCCTTTTCGCGGGCAACACCTCAAACACAGATTCATTTATCAGCGAAACTTATCGAACACCACAGCGTTCTAGACACACAGGCCGATTCGCCCACATCCTGTATCTGGTTACATAAGTGAAAGTCAAAGTGCCGGCATGGTCGACAGCCATTTTGCTTATCTCTATGATGCAATACTCCTGTCAGCTTTATCTCAATCGCCACAAATCATAATTTTTTGTCGCCGACGATTGCAAGGCCGTTTCAATTGCTAACCTACTTCCAGATCACAATCCAGTCAACGGCAGCACCACTCATCATTCACCAGTCAAATAGAGCGCCCCACGGATCTATGCAGCGGTCGTCGTCGTCGCCGACGGTCGACCGACTAGCCACGATGGCTGCGGCAGCGAGTAATCTTATCGCACATGGCTTCTATTGAATCCAATAACTTACCACTAATTACCCACTTAATTACGTCGGACAGTGGACAATCCCAGTCATCCGGCGAATTGACTCGTTGTCGACTCGAATTATGAGTGGTGACGCGCAGCAGCTTAGGCCGCGCTCCACTGCGGCCGCCGGACAGTGGAGTCTGCGCGCACTCCTATGAGAGCACGATAAATTTCGAGTTTCGCGCGTTATCTGCCGATGAAACCGTCGGTAGTTTCTTGTTACAATTTTTCCGTTTTCGTTTTCAAAAACTTATCGGGAGCGAATAAATCGGCATTAAGTCATAGATTGTTGAGATTTTCCCACCAAAAGTGTACCGACGGAATGCCGCATGCTGTCCAACAGAGAGAGAGAGAGAGATCGAGACGAAAGCCGATATTATAGGTGCTGGGCATTGCGTAATGGCAGACACCCAGAGTGGGACCAGCTACAGGAGAGCGAGAGATCGATTAATTAATTAATTAAGTCACTTGTCATCGATGTGTATCTTACACCTCTCGGAACAACCAGTTGGCTGACTTAATGAGGGAAATTATTGTAAAATACCTCCAGAGCCTTGGTATGCTGTTGATCGAGTGATAACCTGGGTGGTGGACACGACCGTTGGTTACTAAGTATCGGTTGCGGTGCGTTCGCAGAACGGACGACAACAACGACTAGTGAGTTACTGGAGGAAGTAGACAGTTGTGGACAGCTGTGCAGCTGGATGCGCGGACAGTGCCATACTGACTATTGTGTCGCGGCGGTAATTGGTATGCCGAACACCTACTGTTTCTCTAAGAAGAGCATAACGCCTGTCCGCTGTGAGGCCAACAAACGGATGGGCTTTAAAGAAAAATTCCAAGGACTATTAAAAATGTTTGCGTTTTTGCTTATTTTTCTCGTTTCTCCTCTTTTTGCACTACGTCTCGGAGCGGCGGCGGCGCGCGGCGGCTGAGGAATCAGTCATCGTCACCTGCTTTACTACGACGGCGACTCGTCTTCTTGTGTGTGCGCTATGAGAGTGGCTGAGAGGAGAGACAGTCGTGATGTCTTTGAACACCCGAAGATATCAATGGGTTTTGACATTTGGATGACATGGGGATATTATACGCTCTTGCTGATCGCAAAACTGTTTGATTTTGTTGACAGCGTTCATTCATTTCGTGCGAACTTAAGCCACTAATTTAATCAGTCTGGCGATCGATTTCTTTATTGACTAGACTGAATTACTGTCACGTACGTCCGAAGACAGATGGGTTGTGTGCCTTTGAACAACTAAATGCATGCGGTTAGGGATAATTGTACTTGTGATGAATATTGATTTGTTTTCATTTCATTCATCCTTTTCCAATCCGTAGATATTGGAGATTCAATAAGATGTCTATCGTATGTCACGCCTTAACTTGGACCAGGTTCAGATGGAATGATATTTGGGGTACACTAGTACTCCAGCCTTATTAAAATTCCCTCTAATCAGCCCCAACTTATGTAAAATTGTTGTTATTGAATAATTTTTAAAGTTTTCCGGGATCATGTGATTTTTCCAAGAGAAGTCCGATTTTTTCTTTGGGGTACGGTTGTACCCCAATGTAACATTCCATGGTTAAAAGAGGGACAGTTAATCAAGGACCTCTTCTGTACGTATTCATGGTGAATCACGGTGTGTTCAAACGTATTTGCGTGCATTCACACGTAGGCATATGCATTTTTGCGTATTATGTAGCCTAGGGTCACCGAATGTTAACAACTTTAACAATCTTCAGATTCTACATGATATGTGTTCACGTTTGGTTTGAGGTCTTATTCACTCTGTTCTGGACAGATGTATATAAACATGACGAAAAACTAACGCTCGCCAATCTTGGTGCGGCCTTGCTTAAAATTTAATTTTTATTTTCTGTCTAATCCGTCGGAAGTTTCGGTCCAACATGTTCTCCCCTCGATCTCATCCGTTTCATTAGGTTCATGCCTGTTAAGACTTATTTCGGGACGGTATCATTGTGCTCCACAGAGAATATTTGATTAGTATGAGTATATAAACAAGTAAAGGAAGTTCTGAGTATGCGACACAAGCAATAGTATGTTTGAATATTATTCGCTTTTGGCAAGTCCCGACGACGAGCACGTTCACGGCTCTAGCCCACGGTTAATAATTCAACAATGCTAAAAATTAGTACAGTGCACTCTCTCCTAACAGACACCTCTAATAATAGGACACCTGTCATAAGCGGACAAATTTAGTAAGGATGATTTGACTTAGGGCAAATCTTGTCCATTTCATGCGATAACTTCTTGTAATTTGGAAGATAATTCCCTTATGCATCATCACAGAGCTCCTTTTGAAAAAAATAATTGGACAAAATGTCACGCATAAAACAAACTTCTTTGGAATTCGGAGTCGGCATACAATCCTCGTAGTGTCTGTAGAATCTGGTTACCACGGACTGTAAACATCCATATTATGAGATGACGAGTCATTGATTGCGACACAAGATGGCCCTCGGATTGCATAACGGCTTTGTATCTGGCACCCTTATGTCTTTATGGGAATACAAAGCGATCTGTCAAACAAGCACATATGTAGCCTTTTAGAATCATCAAGATAACGTTGGTTTGTTAGATTTAGCCAAAGAAATATACAATAGAAGGACTGTAGACAGACTTAAAAATATTACGGAGCCCCTACGCATCGAATGGTGCGCATCTGTACTGCATCTGCTGTCGCATGAGCAACAAAAATTTGTTGAGACACCAAGCATCCAAATAAAGTCCTAAGAGAAGAATGGATTTAGATGGAGCTATGCGATGGCAGGGGAAATGTTATACAGCTAAGATTGCAGCAATTTCAAATGATACCGTCATTCGAATCCTTTATGACAATTAGAGCATGATAGTTTGATCGCCGAAATATGTGCCGTATTTGCTGTCTTCTTCTTCTTCTTCTTCGTGTGACACAGCAGTCCTGAGTGGACCTGGACACTAATCAACAAGTTTCTCCAGCAAGCGCGATCCTTAGCTAACTGCCTCCAGTGACAACACCAAGTTCGTGGAAGTCCTCATCTAGCCTTATGAAAAAAAAACTCTTTTACAAATGTAAAAATGATAGCTTCTTCACACGAAAGACAAACGTTACGTTCCCACCGAACCGAAACCGGTCCGGATGAACTTTTACTGAACCCTCAATAGGACATTCCCACTCACTCTGAAGTGGTTTCGCTCTCAATGTTCAAGTCACTCGCTCTCAATTTATAAGTGCCCACCAAAACAAATGTCACTGGATCTCATTTTTTAAATGGCCACCGGAACAGCTGTCTTTTGACAGGAAGTAGTATTGTGAGTAAACCAGAAAATAGAAGAGATAAAAGGAGAAAACGAACACAAGACTGACCAAAATAAACTGAGGCTTGTTAGGTTTGACAAACTCTCATAGACTGATGAATTCAATGGGGGCTGCAACTAGGTTTACCGGAAATCGAATCGGCTACATTCGACTATGAACAGATGGGGCTGTACAGCGACATGAAAATAGCCACACGATTACGGACCCAGCGTCAAAGCTCGACCATGTCAAGCGCACTAATTTGGTTCCGGCCCAAAGAGCATTCAGGGATTGCAGCAGACGTCTATAGGCAATTGCAGCTTACGACGCTTGGGTGGAAGTGAAGAAGTTGAGATCCTTCCTTAGAGTCAATAGTTGTAGGCAGCTACCAGAAGAATGTGCTGTCTGGAGATGCTTCTTAATTGATGCTGAGGTTCACTCAGGGCTGTAGGGGCACACAGAGAAGAAGAAAAGAATATCCAACTTATCTTGATTGGACACAATATACTGCACAGCCGTTATGTTCAATATCAACACATTTTACAGGAATATTGAACGCATAGGTGTCAGGAATTTGTTTCGAGATGGATAGCAAACTCTGTCAGTACCCGCATGATGCAAACAGTTCCAGCGAGAGTAATGTACCAATTACTGCTTCTTCACTGACCTTAAGACAACGACCACACAGTTATGACGTAGAGCAGGAAATCCTTTCCCTTGATGTGGAAAATACTTTTCACTTCGGACTCACAAGTGATACACGTCTGTCACGACACACGCATTCGTCATCATCGTAAACACATTTCCTTCAAATAAATAAAAGACAGCCAGTACTCTACACCCCACAGTGAAATGAGTCATTGGGAAACTACTGAGCCAGCAAATTTGATAGATCACATATCGAACAATGCGAACAAAGCGTGACTCAAGGGTCAGGAATCCCCGGCTTAGGCAAACCTGTTGCATAAACACTTTCAGCATTCCGCCTAAATAGAAAGGGTCCACATCTGATTGTTTTGATGTTTTAAAAAATCCTGATGAGTCTTCCAACACTTTCATATGATGCATTCACTTTTACCCCACCGCTCATCTCTTCATACATATCCGTCCCATGCACTGCACGGGGGTTAGATGACTGGTGACTCAAGAGCGAGGAATCCACATCTTGGGCAAACCTGTTGCATAAACACTTGCGTAAATAGGAAGAGCCCACATCCGATTGCTTTGTTTTCCTAAAAAATCCTGATGAATTCCATGTTCCAACAGTTTCATATGACGACATATACTACGTTCACATTGCCCCACCACTCCTCTCGAATACATATTCCTCCCATGTACTGTGCGTGGATTAGGTGAATTAGCTCCTTTGCCACGTGCTATGTACCATCAGGCATCTCCCCATAGTCCCACCCGACCGGAACGAACCCATCGACTGCACTCGGAAGATAAACTCCGCCTATGTGCCAGCGAACACATCAGCCCCCGAGTAAATAACACTTCGCTGCAGCACGATTCCTTCGGTGCTCTAATCAAATCATCCAACATTCTCTATCAATCGAAATCTTTCAATTAACGAATCAAGTTCCTCTCCACTCTCCACTTGTGAATTATTGGCTCGACTAACGCCAGACGGAACCAGTTCCCGAGCATTTTTCAAAATCCTACAAAATTATCGCTTCAGCATGTGGTACCAGCACGATTCCCCACAACTGGCCTGAGGAGGCACCGAAGTCTTGTCAAAATGGCCGCCGGTGTCGTTGCTCCCGTTTCCTTTCTAAGAACTCGGTCGAATTCTGCTGTTTTACTTGTGCCCCTGCGAACAGAATTTGTCATATTTTTTCGGAGCAGCTGTGTCATAATTTCTATCCTCGCCGTGCCTCGTGTGGACATTGTCTCGGCATGGATGTCTCAATATGCAGGAGGTCTTCCCGTGTAAGTTCTTAATTGTCACGAATGTTGTGACGGGCTGCGGCGATGAAATTGCTATCTTGTCGTCATTAGTCGTCTTGTAAACATGGTTCCTGCGAATCGGCTGTGATGCCAGACTTCGATACGACCCACAAGCACAATGATGGCATGACAGCCATGTGTCTTTGTTTGACATCGAATGTCAGAAATAATTCCCCCAAATGGCTTGTAAGTACCGGGTGAATACTCGACTGTGTGTGGCGCATTTAACACTTCATTGACATGACAGTTCTGCAGCATGCCTTGCGGACGGATCTCAACTTGGGCATCGGCATCGACAGCGCATCTACTTGGCATTCGCAAAAAAACTCGTGATATGGGTCCATCAATCCATGGATATGCCTCTAGGATGCGAAGTGAGCTAAGTATTGGACACCATCATTCGCCTCGCGTGCTATCGACTGGGATCGAATGACTGCATTGTCTAACGCTTCAAATGCCAACCCGGAGCACTTTCACGCAAGAAGCACCATCACCCGAAAATGCCAACAAAACGAATTGGGTTTCCGCCCGCCAGTTCAGCACGCCGGCAGCCTACCAGCCTGGCAGCCTGGCAGCCTGGCAGCCCGGCAGACGAACAGGCCCCAAACATGACAGATCAGCAATTTCCATCAATCACTTGGTCGGTCGTTGGGCCACAGTAGAGATCCAAATCCGATGCTGGGTCCTTGTTGTGGCCGCCGCCGCCACCGTCACAGCCGCCTCTTCCTTGTGTGTCTTTTTTGTGTTCGGTCAAGCTGAGAGCTATTAAATTAATTATAGCGACCTGATGACCGAATCATCTGCACGCATGCAGCGCTGTTCATATCTTCGGATATGCATCCGCAGGGGGAGAACCTCGAAATGGCAGCCTCTGACTTTTACTTTTTTTGTTTTGCAACAAAATGGCAAATGCGTCGATTGTTATGAGCCCGGTCATCTAGACTGGGACTTGGGCACTATCGTGAAATGTAGACATCAGCTTGTTTTTGTGAGCCACGGGTTGCAGAGTTCATCTGTGAGAATCTTATCTCAATTTGCCGAGTGATTCGATGGAGGTAGGGTTTGCTTTCGAAATGGTGCCGAGTGAAATCAGTGAGCAAATAGTGGAAGGTTACTGTGGCATGGTTTTCAAATGCACTCTGCCATCGACTTGAATTTAAAAGTGTTAGTTGTGTAACGAGTAGGCTATGGGGGATTCGGATGTTTTAGATCTTTTGCAGTGAATGGAGCGGACACTACTAGAACAGAAAACGTGGGATTGACTGCAGCATGATGACTAACAATAATAGATGTGATGTGAGCATACCATGTCAGGCAAGTAATTTGTCTTGGCGTCATTGGACCCACTTGAGGTGTATTTTAAATTATGTAGGGATCTCAGAGTATACGACTCCAAGATTGTGGAATAAAGCAACTGCGGACGCCCTCGTCTAATGTGCCGCAAACTACAGAGGAAGGATCTAACCTGAACGTAACAGGAGGCAGCCAGGCAGCCGGTCTAGTAGGAACCTGCAACTTGGAGAAGCTTCTTGGTTAACGCACAGGTTTACCCCGCACTGTAGCGTCACACATTGAAGCAGAAGAAGCCGTCTCGGTAAGAAACAAACGATTATTACAGGAGGTCTTTGAATGAAATGTTATCGAGTCCACTGATGAAACATTAGCCTGGCGTGCACATATGATCACTGTACTCTTTGTTTGAATTATTTGGGTCATATTCCCACTCACACGTCTGTCCTTGCATCCACGAAAATATGCAGAGTTGCATTCCGTGCCTGACAAGCCATATCTGTTTATGGTTGTCAACGTCGACTTAAGACTTCACGGATCGTCAGAGAAAAGAATCATATGCATAAATGCCCATTTCGCACATTTATGCATTTATCGAATTCTTGTTTCGCCTGTTGTCATCCTGCTTGAAACAGGTCCATTTCACATTCAGGCCAGTCTTCAAACCGCGAACTGTGGAAGTCATAAATGACTACATTTCTTCGGAAGTGCACTGAAGGGCTTAATTTTTGAAAATTTTATATTCGATTACTAGTCCACAGACTTCACCAATCAATAGATTTTTCGGCTTTTGCTCAAAATGCGTCAATTATGCTTATGCTTCATCGCGAAAACAAATTCTCGACAAAACACCACATCCACGTAGATCATCAGTCGAAATTTCGACCAAAGCAGAATATTTTCTATAAATTCGACAAGAAGCAATATCTTGTGAACGACGTCGAATCATTTCCTGAATAGGTGCAGTTTTAAAATGCCGTGTCGCTGCAAGAGAATGGTTTGCGAAAACAGACAACAGTCCGCTGAGCGGCGCTTTCAAACTAAAGATTATGTCGAGTCTCTAAGAGTATGTGCTCTAAGAGATTGACGATATTCCTCCTTGAAGCTGCCAATTTGCAATCTGACATAACACAAGGCCGGAAGTTAGTGCCTGGAGAGAAATAAACACTCTTGAATATATTGCTGACACCTGCTAAAGAGTCGAATAAATAAATACCATCAAAATACACTATCGTAAGGCAACATCAAAGTTGAGCGCGAAAAAAAAAATCAAATACTTAGCTGAGCAATGGTTAAGTTTTATTACATCCCCTCTGATTAATTTCCTAGATAACCGGCTAGTTGAGCTCATTAAACCCTTGATTCGGTAATAAAGTGTTATCTATCTTGATCAAGAAACGAAAACAGGTCTCTACAAGTTGTTCCACCATTTCGATGGAGGAATTTCAGACATTTTCTGTTCACGAGATGGAACTCACGAAAAGATTCGCGAACGTTTTGGGGTCATAGAGAGAACTATCTGAAATCGTTGTGGGTTGATCTTATTTCGATTGGTGTGAGGAATTTCACATGGAACTCTGGTCTTAAAGAGGGATCTAAGGAAAATCTTTAAAATTCTCCGTGGGTTACGCCACTTTAACACTGATAGCTTCAATTCTACCGATCAGCAAAAGCGACGTAACTCTCTCGAAGGTCATATGCAGAGAAATGCATTTCTGGAACAGCGTACAAAATTGCAGATGAAAGTTTGTTAAAAATTCACGGACGGAGGGTGGTCAATTACCTAATTTAAGAATTTTTAAAAATTGAGTATTTGATTTTGTTAAATGTAACTTTTAATAAATAAGATAAAACATAAAAAATTAAAACTATTAACTTAAGACAATGCTAAATCTTAACTATATATCTATCTGCCTGACACAAAAATTTGCCCCGGAGAAGACAGTCATAATACTTTCTTCGTGCGCTTTTTTTTACTTTTATTCTTTACATTTATATTTTTTTTAATTTAGAAAAACTGAAAATTATTTAAAACTGGGCTTCCTACTGAACGCATTGCCATGGGACACAGTTTAAAGTCAAAATACAAATCAAAAAAGGGTGAAATGAAACAGACACCTTCTCGGGCAAAGTTTTAGGTTGCCAATATTATAAAGATAGATTGATATCAAGAAAATAAAATCGATAGTTTACATTTTTAGAGGCAGATGACTTTCTTTTTGCTGTCCTTTGCTTTTTACAATTACAGGAATCGCGAAAGAGAAAACGTAAAATATTTGTGCAAACTTGGCAAAGGCACGTTCCAGGTATTTACACATAATTTGAATTATAGATATTCTTTGCACAGCATGTCGCGTCGTCACAATACAAGACAACTGTTTTTTTTTTATTGTCATTATATGATGATAATATAATATAGGTGGCGCTACAGTTCGTATAAGGCCAGGGCCTAGCTTCTGAGCAACTACTCGTGTTGTGCATGCTATTGATCTCTCATGTGTGGAAGGAGCATACAGTTTTGTTCCGACCCCGAACGGCCAATTTGTAAAGCCTTTTCTAGACAATTATATTCTTCGATCACTGTCAGTGACTCGAAAGAGGTTGAGTCTTGACAATTATTTTTCGTCGTACCGGCCGGGAATTGAACACACGCACGGAGTTTTGGGGGGTCGACGCACATACCCACCACTAAAGTAGCCACGACCACTACTTTTATTTTCATAAGGACATTTAAAAACACAACTTTTTAATTTAATGCAATTTGTATTCGATATATAGTACAAATCAAATAATAACACGAACTAAATTGCCGCCCCTATCAAAGTGCCGACCGGGATCTGTGCCACTCTGCGTCACTAGTCGCTGCTCTTCTTAGGATCATTTATGTATACTGACTCCACTCCACGCTTTATATGATCTGCTAAAAAATTAAATAGAAGTTGAGGGGTGATAATAAAACGGAGTGATGGTACACGATGTTAATTCATAAATTTAAAAAAAAGAGCATTTTTAAGAGTCAAACAACATTATTTCTGTGATACTTTGGTTGGTTGGTTTGACAGTTCTCGGTTGTTTTGATTTGGCAATTAATTATGCTATGAACAGTCCCACGCGGGAGCTGCCATTGCTGAAACACAATTACATCCAGAAAAACCATCGTGTTGGGCGATTAATGTGCCGGTCAAAGGCGACCATACATATATGCGATTACTCACTTTTCTGCTCTTAGATGTAGAACCCAGCGTTCAACGTGTTGTTGCCGAACTACAGCCAGGGGCCAGTGTTAGTTTTTTACATGCTGAATTTTTACTTTTCTTATGTAAAAAACCTAAAAAACTATCAAACTTAAGGATCTCATGTAAGCGGTAGTAGTAGGCCCATAACAGAACCTTGCAGTATGGGTAATATAAGTAAGGTTGGCCCGACGAATTTTAAATGATGAACAGATATAATGTTCCGTTCATCTTATTAAATTGTTCAACTTTTCGAAAGATCTCCGCTTAATTGCGCTTCTCGATTAATTGGACTGATATTTCATGTGACTTAGTTTAAAGTACATGAGCCCAAAAAACTTAAAAAGTATAGTGTGTTAACCGACAGTAGCACTAAGTACCACAATAGTTTACTTCATATAAACACTATCTTCTTCTTCGTTGGCGGGAGCTAAAGTCTGATGTAGACCTGCGCCTCAGTCCACTTGCCTCTCCAATTTCGTACACCCAGCTGACTAAGGTTTCTTTCCAGCTGGTCACGTCATCGGAGGCGAGGTTTCCTCTAATACGTTTTCCCGCAGGGTTAGCTTCGAAGACTTTCCCAGTCGGAGCCTTAGTGTTCATTTCAGAGATCGAGGCAATCGAATTCGGTTGACTAGATCAATGTCATTGTACAGCTCGTAGAGTTCGTCAAGGATTTTCCTCTCGAAACGATCAAGAATCTCTTTGTCCTCATTTGATATCGTCCATGCTTATACGGTATGGATACCGGAAGACTAGGACTATCAAGATAGTAATTTCATTTTCAAATGCCCTCTAATTCTGAAGACTTAACGGATTGGGCAGGGCTATCCTTCGTCTTATCTCAGAGGTAATGTCATTCTCGGAGCTTACTTCGGAACCTAGATAGACAAAGTCCGTAACTACATCGAAACTAGACCTGTCTACTGTGACGGCGTTGATGGACCTTTCTATTAGGGCGCATGTACATCGTCTTACCCTCATTCACCGCAAGACCCAACTTAGCTGCTTCCTTTTCGATGCTGACAGAAGCCCCACTGACAGCAAGTTGAGTTATCCCTATGACGTTATTGCAAACAGTTGCGCAGACTTGTGGAAGATCGCGCCTCTGGTGTTGGCTCCTGAGTTACGCACGACCTTCCCGATCCGTAAAAAAAATCGCGCGACAGTGCGTCGCCTTTTCAAAAGCATTTTAACATCAAAAGCCTCCGTAAGATTATAGAGATTAAATATAAAGGGATTCTTGATGTAATGTCACCTAAAAAACTTAAGTTATCTTGTGAGTACCGTCGGACCTTAAGAAGTGATTTGTTTCTCTTAAACTTTTTATATTAAGTGTGATATGTCGGCTGTTCGGAATGGAATGTGTTTTTGAAAGATCAGGAGATTGGATATATACCTTCGGGCTGTTATGAAGATACCGATCTAGAATCTGAAGATGATTCAATGCCACTTACAACTCGTTCAAATTTAGGGCTAGTACGATACTTGAAGAAATAAATGTCCTTATACGAATGGTGATCCCCGACAAGGCGGTAAAAATGAAGGGCTGAAATTCTCGTAGGACGTGCGGCTAGTTACTCTGTTGTATTATTCTTTTGATTCTCAACGACCGAAGGTACTTCTGAGTACCACCTTCATCTTATAATTCACTTCCTTAGTAGTCCTTTGGAAATCCCAAAATTGGTTACATTTCTTAAAATATACTACAATTGATAGAGTGGCCAACAAAGGGTTAATGTACAAAATGTTAAATATGCTGTTGGCTGTTGAAAGTGGATTAGATGTTTGTTTCAACTGAATTACATATTTTTCTTAGATTTCTTAAAACGTCCGTATAATTGTGTCGTCATATCAATTAAGCGGGATTTTCTTAAATGATTCGATTGTGCAGTTAAGCGAGATTTCTGTAATAGACATCCAAGATAATTGCAGAAAACCGGAGTTTACTGTACCAAAAAAATGAATAGTTAATTTTATTTAAGAAAAAAAACAAACAAGAAACAAAACTTGTTGATAAAATGTTTTAAAAAAACTTATTTAGTCGTTTTTCTTACAAAGCTGCTCTCCGCTAGACTGTCGCACGGAAAAAAGTTTTCTTACTGTCTCGCAAATTTCTAAAATTCGCAAGTGTAGAAACATCAGGCGACTGCAATGACCTCTGCTGGTTTTATCAAATCGACAACTCGACTACACTTTCTTCTGGATGCGAGTTCGTCTCCGAGGATGCAACTTCATCTTCATCATCAGAAGGCAGATAGACCATTCCATTCTCTTACATCATCAACCGTCCGTTGAACCTGGAAGTTAACTTTGCATGTTGACTACCTTTCTATTACATACAAATTAATTGACTTACATCAGGAAAGACTTCTTGAGGTATATTCAGCGCTGCTGTTGAATCCTCGCTCATATCCTCTGACCACGTTGTTTGCTGCAGTACAACAAGACGGACACGTCTTCTTCTTCGTCACTACAAACAGAGTCCAATTGGCAACACTTTGTGAATCGTATCTCATTCTAGTCCCTTGGTCGTATTACGGAGTTGCGTTTGCCTTTATAAAATTCGCATTGCACTGCAGAGCTTGCAAAGTCAAACACGAACGAAAACCTATTATCGTAATATATATTTAACAACACGAACTTAAGATAACGAAGACTACTGGATGGCTAAGTGCCTGCCCTTGGTTAGTGGGGTCACCGGTTCGAGTCCCATCTAGTGTTTCACTCTGGTCCAGTCACAATTTGCCATTGGGATCAATTTGGCTCAAGACGGCTCTAGCACTGGAGTGGTCGACCAGTAGTAGTAGTCTGATTGTGGGTATCATGAATTTTCTATCAGCTCGCTCCCCTTCCAACCTAAGATAACTAAAGAGAAAAAATTCAACGCGTTCATCTTTTGGAACTCTCTAATAATAGAACCAGATTCGTGTTTCCAAGATTCTACTGTACTTGTTAGGCCGGCCATACACTACACAAAATAACTGCGAGAATAGATTCGAGCAGGAAGCAAAATTGTTTGGATTTTTGTTACAGTTAACTCCAGTTACACAGTAACACAGTGCAGACACTCCCACTCACAGTGCAAGTGCTCTGCACAAACGTCTATTTGTACAGATCTTTTGTGTAGTCAATGGCCGGCCCAACAATCTTAAGCGACCCATGAACGCTGTTTAAGTCATATGCCCGTGTTACAGTTTTAAGAAATTACTTGTGGTTTTTCAATTAGAAAACAGAAGGAAAAAAAGACACCATATCCAACCATATCCCGTCATAAACATTTGCTCTGTAAAGAAACAAAAAATAATTTATCGTACATACGAGGCAGTTGCTAGCCTCGGTATTGGCCGGTGTTATTCTTTTTGTAGAATTTCATTGTCTCGGGGTTGGTCATATCATCAACACCAAGGTGAGTCATTGCCGAGGTGCCTACGCTCGCGTGGAAGTCGTTGCACCTCTTGGACTTCCAGTTCGTAAATAGAGCTTCTAAATCGTGCATTATATTGATAATCATTTCATCAGTAAAAACCACAAGCAAGGGAATGTTTTTTCAAAGTTTATCGACATTGTCGTGCAATGTTTTCACGTGGATGGGGACCCAGAACAGCCAACAGCCACAACGACAGCGTACAGTATCTCGATTTTTTTTTATTGAGAGGAGGTAGGTGTCGGGTTCGACTGACCAAAAACATATCGATTAGAGTCGTTTCAGAACAAGACAACAATAGACATCAATAGACTAGGAAAAACTATGTCCACCCAAAGGAGGTGACAACTGAAGCGTTTATGAGAGATTACTGAAATACAGTGCTTATTCCGCTAAATATATGGTAATGAGCTCCCTTGATTTGAACACACAACAAAAGTTAAAGATCGCATAAAAATCATCTCTCATTCCTAGTGAAGTTCCATTTGTCATTCAGTCGATTGTTCCAGTTGGAGAAACATGAATTTTCTCGGAATCCAAGTCACTCCTGCGGGGGGATAGAAAGCTTAATCTCATGTCTGTCCATCACCTACTTTCCGCTCGAAAACAATTTCCTTAAATGTCTGCAGTCTCTGTGCATGAGATGCGCAGCATAAAGGATGATTACGCGCATCGCAACACAAGATCAACCGATACAACACTCTTGGTCAGCAACAGCGCAGCAGCATGAACAACTGCCAAGGGAAACGAAGGAATACTTTCCCGAAACATCTTCGTCCATCACCTCAGCCTCAGACGATCGATTGACAAAACACGACGTCTCACGGTGGATTGGTCCATCCATCCGGCATCCGCCATATCGAAGCGCATGCTGGCGCTGCAACCAGTGGCAGCAACTTCTGCAGTTCGCAGTTCGGTTTGCATATAAAATCTGAATGTCGCTGATCCCGCGACAAGACCTGCGTAACACCGCCACTCGATGGTACATCTCATTCGCTGTTGCCGCTATCTGCCACCATGCCTGCGAGGTAGAGCGCTCGCACTTTTCCCTCGGCGTATCTCAGTTGGATTCATCAACGTTCGACATGGTTACCACATGATTATCAGGACTGCTGCGGTTTTTCTGGTTTCTGGAGGCTTCTTCCCGGTAGTTTTCTTTCGTCTTTCGTGCCGTTTTCTCTGTGTTTTATTTCATTTTTTCCCCTTCATTTCATTTTTGCTCTCTTCTTGTACGATTACTGTGCTTCTGCTTTCTACGGTGGTTTGAATCTTGTGCCATCAACATGCGAACTGCCGGCCAGCACACCACATGTACGCAGTGCAATGTGTGCAACACTTCTGTACTTCGCCTCGTATGCTCCGCCCTGTTTGCAATGCTTCCAACGGGCGAACGCAAGTACCACCATGCAACCCCAAATTACTCATCAATTGGAGACGCTGCATTCAAAATGGACGATCAACTTTGACAGGAGCGATCTTGTGTCTTCGTTGAAAAAGGATATCGCTTGGCATCACAGCGTGAGGCTGACACTTGACCGTCGGCTTCGTCGGCACTGCGTTTATGTAATTGAAAACTTGTTTTCGCCTGTTTTTGCGCATCCGTTGTCTTTTGGCACTTCTTGCCACGCCAAAGGATATCATCCCGGCATGGTGTCCCTTTCGAGCTACTCCCTCAGTCAAAATTTCATTTCATGCTTCAAAGGATCCACAACAGAGATACCATCATCAACACCGCCTGGGATCAAAATATCGGCTGGTCGCACCGGCAACAGCACCGATCAGCCACAAATATGGCTGCTTGAGGACAGATGTAAAATGGCGGCTACATGTGTACCGAACATGCGACCCAGACAGCGTCTCCCTGTGGCGTTGCGGAGGGAATGGCCGCCACCGCCAGCGTCAGAGCCCCAGAAAATCCGCTCTTGTGAAAAGTTTTGAAATCTAAGAAGACCTCGAATGAGTCCAGCCGACCGGACCCGGGGAGCGGCAGCGGGGCACTAAAGCGGGACCGATTCGTTCTTCTTTTTTTTTAATGAACACAATAAAAAAGGAAGGTGTTAAGAATCAAATGTCCCATAAAAGAAATTAATAAAAAATTTAAGCACACACATAACAAGTGGTCTCGAGAGGCGCGAGCGATGCACGATGTATCTGAACTTTCGGAATTTTTATTGCACTCTATGGTCTTGTCGTCGTATCTTTTTGATTGATTCTCGAGACTTAATTCATTCGTTTTGAGAGCTAGGTGACAATTTGATGAATATCTCGGAGAGTGGGACATAACAAAAGTATTCGTGTAAAGTCGTTAAAACGCCGAAAAACAAGGTGTGTGCGAATCGGAAAGGTGTGAAAACAAAATGATCCCCTACGCCTACGGATGCGGAGATGGATCTAAAACACTCTGGAAATGGAATTGATACGAAGGCTATTCCGTGGGGGTACACGATTCATTCACATGTCGAATGTGGCGGATGTAAGCGTAATAAATGAGAAGACATTTGGTCGTCGATGAGTTGTTGAGTGAGAAGTCGCTTAGGCTGGCCGAGCCCAAAAACAAAAACAACCAACGAGTCGAAGGCGAGAAGTAATACGATGAAATATGTGGCAACAGTTGTAGTACATCACCATGGGACCAGTAAGCATGGACACACACACACATCTTCTATTGTGTTAAATTCTTCGAATTGCCTACTTCAGTCAATGGTTTCAACGCAGCCATCAATGAAATGAGAGATTTTGGTTCGCGAATCAAGAAAAAAGGCAGAAGAAGGTGACAGTAGTGCGTCGTTGTCTAAATGAGGCACGAAAGGAGATGAATATTTGAAGAACATGTACGTACTCGATCTGCCAGGAATGAACGTCTTTTTTAATGTAACTCGAATGTATCGGAGGTAAATTTATTTGCCCGTCCTCAGGCCGCTGCTGCGTGTCAAAACTGACAACAGTGTCTACTACAGCTTCTCATTCCTTCTTTTTTGCATTTAATGAACAATTAAATTTGCACTAATGCACTAATATTTAACGGAGAAGGGTTGTCTGATCGCGCAGTATAGCTCGTTTTCATGTGTACCGGATGAAGATCTCACTCAAAACTGAGTGTCACGGTGCTTTACCATTCCGCATCGCTTCTTTGCATAACGCCACGGGACAACAAGACCTACTCGACGGAGAAGCATGTTGTCTGCCCTAAATATGAAAACAAAGAGTATTCCATATTCACAATGTTTATTATTCGTATGCACTACCAAACGCTTATCATTCTACAAACAAATTCATCTACGACATATTTATAAGTTTAGATGTCACCATCATCATCTTTTCACACGCATGGTCCGCTAAAGGCGTCACAGGGGTAAGCCCCGCTCGAAAGATCTCCCGGCAACTCGATCCTCTGCCATCGATGCTAACTAATGAGGAGACAAGTGTAACCAGGCGAGTTCTTGGACTTGGTCCAACCACCTCGTCCTGCGTCTATCAAGCGATCGCCTTCTTGATGGAATCGCGTTCAACGCCCACCTCTGAAGTCGTGATGGTGTGCATATTCGTGACACGAGACAAAACCATCGAAGAATAGCTATTTCTGTTCGAACAAGCAGCTGCCCCAGCTATCCCGGGTAATAATTCCAACAATAGACCGAAGACATCTCCTCTCAGCAGCTTGTACTCACGATCTTATTCATTTGTTCATTACCCAAATTTCATGACCATAGAGAGAGTTGGAACAAATACTGATTACTGAGTCTTTGACACCAAGCTCGGACTTCCCGATTACAGATCTTCCAAATCCTACAAGAAAAATCAGCATTACTCACCCCTTTACTAGTGAAAAAGACCCCGAGATACTTAAATTCCTCCAGGGACTCCACGGACATGTGGAGTGCATTGAACAGGCCTTCTGGAAATGACCATAACCTCCGATTCCACGTTAACCTTCATCCCAGCATCAGCATATACGGCCACAAACCTATCGAGTGTACGCTAGACTTCCGCCTGGAAAGATGTTGGGATAACTAAGTCATCTGCAAAAAGAAGATGACTTACTCAACTCTGAAACATTCCTCGCCTAGGCTGCGCTGCAGTATCCAATAGTAGTCGAATTGAGGGAGTCTTGCAGCCCACATATACAAAGAAAAGGAGATGTGACAAGACGTACCCCTGGTGTTTATGAAGTTTTTTCTACAAGCAGGACTGCCACCATTGTGCATAAGGACACAGACCTTGCAGCGACACGCCGCTAGACTTAACACAATGCTGTTCATCTAAAAGGTGTAAGATACATTTAAATGCTAGTTGCTCAACTCATCTGTGTCAGTGTGTCAGTAAAATTGTTATGTTTAGCATCTGCATTTCTTTCAGTTTTGAAACTGCCCTGGTTTCCCCATTGCTGCTTATTAACATTTTCTATCTAAAATAAAAATATAAAACAAAATGTAGACGTAACTAAATCACTGCGTAGAAGCACGCAAAATACGTATTGAAGATTATTTTTGAGAATCAATTAGAGATAACCCAGACGCTTCATATGTTAACATTGAAACCCTGTATCGTAATTTATTTCCATGGCCTTAGTGAAATACGAAAACCCAGCACGTTTGAAATGTCTTCCCTCTTATTTATCTGGGTCGGAAATGATAAATTACTGAGCATCAACAAAGTACCGTCAAAAAACAAAAAAAATGCAAACTGTTGACTTAGCAGATAATCCTGACGATAGTGTGAAAGGACCTTATGCCCTTTGAATTGTTCTGAACAACTTAGTGAGTGGAACGAATATCCTCGTTCCCCATGTTAGTACTTGCTTATGTCGTCTATAAAATCGTTAAATTTCGCTTGTTACAAATAATATCGGTGTATGTGGGGTGTCCTTCTGCGACCTTTCTCAAAAGATAACACTTTGCTCTAGAATCTATAAAACAAGACATCTTTGAGGACAAAAGAAGATAGCATTCTGACAACATTTCTTATTCAAAGAACTTAAACAATTAAAAATTAATTTTCTTATAAGAACACAGGTACATTGAAGTACATTGACAAGCAAAAAATACATAAATATGTTAGTTAATTGCTTAAAAAAAAAGTATCAAATAAGTCTTTTGCCCGACTTCAGCTGAAAGCTTATCTGCTGGTTTCGCTCAGTGTAGGATCGAATATAAACATCACTCACGACGACTTCGTTTTCACAGTCAAATAATTTATGAGGAAGTTTGGGTAGGCCATGGATTTAGTGTCATGTGAAAGTACACTCACGTGTCAGACTGAAAAGAGAACACACCAACTAAACAAGTTCATGTAGGTAAAGCCATTATTCTAATATGTGTGCATCTATAAATTTGTACATGTTCTTTTCTCTTCAACAGCGCTGCCAGACAACGTATTTGGTTGGTTATGTGGGTTTTTCTGGGTGTTTTGGGGTTCAGATTATTTTAATACACGAATGGCAAATATGCACTCTCTGGATTGACACTTAAGCCATGACAATCGGTGGTTTAAGTTAAACCACTACTTAAAACAAAATTTGTATTGATTCTGAGTTTTTCCATGGATCGACTCTTAAGCTCGCACTGTGAAAACAACCAATTCACAAAAATGCTTTTTATCTCGAAGCTACTCAAACGAGCTTTCCTCTCAATGTCATCTTGATAGTTTTCTTTCTTGTTAACACATTCTAGCATGGCTTCGTCGTTCATTCCTTCGCCATAATAACGTTAGAAGTTTCAGTCATTGCGAAATGCTGGGAAAACGTCCTTTCGTTTTTTCGAAGACCCGAAAGACGATTTTGAGGATGAAGATGAAAACTGATCTTCGCAACAATTTCGCATAGAATGTTAACTCAGTGGCCAAGTTATGAACCTTGTGAATCATATAAGAGGACTAGCACGTACGGCAGCCGTTTTAAACAATTGAACGCAGATCATTTATCTTCAGATACTAAAGAAGGCAAACACCAAGGCGGAAAAGAAAAACAACCGGAGGTAGGTCATCCGATTTGTTGAGTGTCATCTAGAGATGCTGTTAAGTTATTTGAGAATGAATGGGCATCTAGGAATAATATTTGATTGAGTTTTTTGGTAACTTAAAAATGCGATATTAATTGATGATTGACGTAAGTTCAAAGAAAACGCGAACGAAAATGACAAACTATTTTCGCACAGCTTGGGTTTGTTGTAGTTTTGTTTCTTAAGTCGTGGAATGCATTATTTTTGTTGTGTTTTACTAATAAAATCTTTTTTATAAATATCGTCTTGTTTTTTTTAATTTAATTTAATCATATTCTATTTTTGATGAATTGTATTTTTTGGTGTAATTTTCTTCAAGGGTCCGCAGTGAACAATCTCGTTACAGTGAACAGACACGGTTTTGATTAGTTCACTATATCGAGCGTCTACTGTACTTCTAATAGTTGAAATTCAAAATTTGATTTTAAGATCGAGCCTAGTAGAGAACATAGTTTCTGTGAACTCGGGGGAGGATTACCTTGCTTACTCCTTTAGGTGGTGCTACAGTTCTGGATGAACCTCGGCCTCAGCCAACAAGCCTTTCCAGCTAGCACTGTCCTTAGCTAGCTGCCCCAGTTGTGCACTCCAAGCCGGTTGAGGTCCCCTTCAACATGTGCGCGCCACCTAATGCGAGGTCTTCCTCTACTGCGATTTCCCTCCGGGTTAGACTCGAAGACTCTGTGCGCCCAAGCATTGATGTTAATTCGCTCTCCATGTCCCAGCCATCTTAAGTGAGTGTTTTTCTACCAGGGCGGTGTCGGTGTGCAGCTCGTATAGCTCGTCGGAGGGTTACTTTAGTGTGTGTTAATTAAGGGGTGCAAGCTTAAAAGGCTCAGTTGCAGGAGATTAAGTGAAGCGCGACGGTTGATTATCATAACCAAAGGCAATATCCACTCAATAAGAACCACTTGCTCCGAAATCATATTAAACCGCTCAGTCTACACACAGCTTGCCAGCCCTCACTGTTCCATTGGATCATAAGTCAAAGCTCGATCGCCTAGTGAGATAAATCCCCCATCATCAACTGACAAGTATAAATTCCACACATCTAAACACCGCAATAGGACAATTCCGTCGAAAGCAGCCCGCGAACGAAAGCAAAAAAAAAAAAAACAAACCACAGAATACCATACATCACCGAACCTAAGCAATTCGGGTTTTTCCTTGTTTCCTCCCCCAAGAGAATATTGAAATTCGATGACTTGTTTCGGCAGCCCTCGTGTTGCAAGCAACACCACCGACCAAACATCCGAGAGAGTCCCTCCCGACGGCTCGCCCTCCCGAAGCACACAGCCACCACCGGCGAAACCCAATAGTGTGAAATGTCGTTCCACCATGCTGGACATGCATCCGAGAGGGAACTCCTGAATCCACGAAGGAGAGCGCAAAGTAATCAAAAAAACACACCGAACCACAATGGGTATGCCAACAACTGGCGACCTAAACGAAAATACAACAAGACTGATTGTCACATCCCATCATGCACTGAAATATGCAAAAATAAACTAATCCTGACAGGACGCCACAGACGGCGGCCTCTGCGAAGGGTGAGGCTCTCCCCCGTGTCTGACTGGGGGGACAGCAGCAGCGCACACAAAGTGTGTATTAGGGGCAAATGGGAAACCAACTCGATGCCCGCACAGCAACGAGAGAGAGAGAGAGAGAGATGGGGACGAAATCCTCCAGAAGCTAAAAGCACATCACACTGGCATCAGCTCCAGCTCCAGTCCACGGCTGGGCTTTGACGCGGTGTAGCTATAGAATCTACAAGAACACAAGAAAGAGGTCTTACCTCTCGCCTCTGGATGACGGCAGAGACGACCAAGGCGACCAAGACGATGATAATGTACATGATCATGATGATGACGATGACGATGACGATGATGAACGTCCAAGGACAATCTTCGCTGCTGCCGCTGGTGTCCATCTCTCAGCTGCTCCTCCTTCTCCTCCTCCTCATCCTTCCCCAGCCGTCCCTTCTGGAAGGCCCGCGTCTCTTCCCATAGAGGCGGTGTGTATGCAAGGGGCCACAGCGTGTTCCTGCAAAATGGTTGTCACAACAGTGGTCTGACACCAATTTCTCAAAACCCACAAGCACAAGCGAAAAAAGAGGCCACGACCAAACACCATCCGCCACCACCACGAACAGAACAACAACAAAAACAACAGCAACAAGAGGAAGATGAAGACCGATCAAAATTATATGAATGATTAAGGTGGATCGGCAGCACTTAGCCAGTTGGCCTCTCTCGCTGCTCGCTCTCATGTTGGGACACATGTACACATTCCAGCTTACACAACTCTCGCAGCCGACGACGAAGATGACGACGACGACGATCCTTGACGGACGACCAGACGACCACGATGACAATGGAGGAGAAATGTTAAATTGCTCGCACACTCTCGCAGATACTGATTCTCTGTGAGGAATCATCATCGTCGTCGTCGTGGTCGTCCTCCTCTTCGTCGTCTTCGTCGTCTTCATCACCATCACCATCGTCTTCACCGTCGGCTTCTGTGCCCCACATGGTCACTCATCGTCTTGGCCATCCAGAGAGACAGAGAGAGAGACCGTCACTGGTTGGCTGCCAGCCAAACTGCCCGGGATGGATGGCGATGGCCGAGGATAGAAGACCGTTCTGCAGTGCAACGCTGCTGGAGAAATTACTTCCAGTAGTTGATTACAACCGTTTGATTGCGCGTCGTACACATGTAAGGACAAGCCTGATAGTTGTGGTTGGCCATGTGGCCGGGACCTGGTCTCCGCCAATTGTCGTTCTGTGCTGCTGGTCGGGTATGAAATTACCCGCCAGCCGCGCGCCTGCCGATACCACGGCCCCCGAGTGAGAGAGGGGCTAAACAAAAAGATAATTATCACTATTTTGCCACCGCCCATATTATTTCTTTTTTGTTTCTTGCTTTTCTTTGTTCCACACCGTCCGAGCGTCCGTCCGTCCGTCCGTATCTGTGGCAGTAATTTGCACAATTCCTTCCGTGCCACCTCTCGTTTGTGGTACGGATGCCTTTTTCGCCTCACCACAATGACGGGAGTAACATGTTTCAGCAACAAATTCCTTTGGTGGTGGTCGGTCAACAAGTATCCGTCGTCGTCATCGCCATCCTCATCGTTGCCGTTGTCGTTGTCGTTGCTGTAAAATATGAAGATGTGTGACGTGTTGGATTGGTTTAGTGCGCAGCACAAGCAGAGGAGAAGAACACACCAAACGACAGACGGACGACAGGCTGGGGCAGATGTTGTTATTCCACCTGAGTGAGCAGCCCTGGCTTCTTCGTGTGGCTCTTGGGAAAAAATGGAAAAATGGAAAAGGGGGCTGATCGCAGTGGGTATGCAAAAAAGTGTTTGTGCCGCATTTCGTTTAGATTGGTCGGAGAGAGTTCTCTGGGATGTGGTTAGAACGCTGCACAATGGTAGCTGGGGGTTGGCTCAATTAACAAACATATCATTTATTCATAAACGTCATTTTGTTGTTAGTTCGGGGGCATGGACTGGTCAGTGCCTCCTGCCTCCTGTTGAAAGGACTGGACTGCGAGGGGCTGCTCGGCTTGACGACGACAAATTTATTATTAGCTAATGAAGATGAGCATGCCCCGGAGCCAACTTGGAATCAACAGTTTCATTAGAAGACGGAACCATCCATCAAGCTTGAGATTGCGGGCTGCTGTTGCTGTGGCTCCTGCTGCTGATGATGCCGCAACGGCCAGCTACGTGGGCTGAACTGCTTAGTTGAGTGGAATTAAATAGTTGAATGACGAGTTTCGGGGATCAGCTTAGAACTAGCCGAACTGCGGAGAGTGATGGTGAATTGAAACAGTTAACTGGCCCCAGCAGTTGTTAATCAATTTGTACTCCATGCTGCTTCGAAGTTCGCTGGACTTGCGTTCAATTCAAACCACCTACAAGATGATGAGTTGAGGACACCAATACCCGAATTCAGAGGCCGCAGTTTCACAGATGTGTCGGCGAGAGGATCGAGCTAGCGTCGCGTTGTTCGTCTTCGTTTGCATTGTTCATATCCGCACGTTTCAGGAGGTCACCATTTGATCTTATTTTACGATTCTTATATTACTGAATTTCACCGAATAGTTGCTGCAGTGCATACATTTGAAGAATACTACCACAGGTCAAGGATTTACTCATCAATTGAGCAATTAGCACCAAGTTATGAGTTGGATTGTAGTGTTTTTGTAAGTTGGACTGAAATTAACATTGATAAAAATTCGCAGATAAATTGTCAGATTTTTCAAATCTTTGCTTGACCTTTTGCAGGTTTTCGCCAGCTCAATATGTGTGACTTTGTTGTTTTTAGTAACCCATTTAGGTTCGACGTTGATAAAGCACCGACCTATTGGATCTACAACTAAATTCGTGCGATTTGCTAAGAGATGGCGTAACTTGTATTATTATGGAACATGCGTTGGAAAGCTACTGTCATGAAAAACGGATCCATTACGACAACCCCAAGCGTAAACAATTATATGTGAAACCCGGCCAATCAGCCAAATCAACGGCAAAGCCGAATATCCATAGCGCGAAGGTAATGCTCTGTATTTGGTGGGATCAGAAGGGTGTGCTGTATTATGAGCTGCTAAAATCGGGTGGAACCATCAATGGACAATGCTACTGAACACATGTAATCCGTTTGAAGAGAGCAGTAGCCAAAAAACGCCCGAAATATGCCCCGAAAAAAAACCGCACGAATTGAGGCATATACCCAATATTTGCAAATAATATTTTTGCAGGGTGGCATTGCTGTAAAAAACAAATTCAATAAAGTTCACCCATTGATGTTTTACACAAATTGCTTCAGAATTAAGAATAGCGAACCTAATTTAAGCATGATTCCTCGCATTTTATGCATGTTTGAACAAATGTTTCCAGCAACGAGGATTAATAAATCTAAATACAGCTGAAAACTGAACAGAAGAACATCATCAGTGAATTTTAAGAATCAACACAATATTGCTGACACCAAGCATTGATGAGATATAGATTCTTTAGACTTAATACGCCTCCTCTAGGAAAAAATTGTCGGTTTTCTTTAATATATATATATAATATATAAATAATATATTTTTTTGTATACTTTTTGCTTATACTTGATACTAGATTTCCAACTTTATTTTGAATGTGGCCCGCTGTCATATTTGGGACAAGAAAATGGCAGAAAATGGAGTTTGAGTTTGACATCCCTGCCCTACAGTGCCTGTAAAACATTTTTATTGTAATTTTAATTTCGAGGAAACATAGTAATAGAACAAACAAATAAAAAGTCGAATAAAACAGATAGAAAAATATGTGAAGAAATGTATTATTTTACTCAAGTATTCGCACACAAGATTTGTTTTGATGCCCTCAGGAGTGCTTGTTCACACTTGTTCAACGGCGAAGCCCACGTATCTCCCTCTAACTCGTGGGCCCACACACATCCTCTCTATCTAAAACTCCTAAAACTTCTTGCGTCTATGTGAACACGAATTAGGGCATTTGAAGTCCTTAACGGTGACTTGTGATACGTATAAAATGTAGATTTGTCAACTTACACTCGGAATGTGGGCCCAAGATTTCAATGTTTGTCAAAATATAAACAGGCTCATACAATGTCGCACTAAAAATTGTTGCATTTTATTTAATTTAATTTGTTAATCACAGGACTTTTGTTTATTAGTCCTACCTGTTTGTGACAGCGACCCCCCAAGAAACTGTGGGCAAACCTCTAGGGCCTACACACTTACGGTGCAAGGCAGGCACGGTTTATGTCAACCTCTCCTCATAATTATACTTCATGCGTTGTTTACAATTCTACATAGGTTCCTTCAGCGGATTTGTTTGTGGTTTTCTGAGGTTGCCATCAGATAAATTTGTTGTGTGCTTTGCCAATAGGTTGCCAATAGTATTTGCCGAGCAAAAAGGAATCTCAGTCGTCATTCCGCACAACACGAAAACTGAATATGACATGACATTAGAATTTCGGTAAGCCAACTATGTACGATAGTTTCAATTCTGGATAAGGTCCTCCATGGATCGTCGGCCTCAAAAGAACTTATGTACTTTACATCCAAGTAGAGACTCCCTGTCTCCAGTCATGAAATCCTTGAATGCGATCTCTGGTATCTCCAACAAGTTGCAAAAACTCTCCGACCGCACCCTCCCACAATCAAATTCGTATTCGTGACAAAATTAAAAATTCACTACGATATCGTATTAAGATCCACATTTTAGACACAATCTGAAACCCATCCAGAGGCTTGCTCTCGAGATATGAATTATAGCCATGTGCATGATTTATGAATTCTGTTTTAAGACAGGTGTAGCCTGTCAGATGTCGCAACAACGTCAAATGACAAATGCTAAACATTTGTTCTTATCATTTCGTATGACGAATTAGCTTGGACCTGCAGCTCAAATATCACACCGCAGCGAGACCGACCCGGAGATCGAATGACCCCATAAGTCATGTGTATTAGCACTGATATCTAAATTCCTGGACCTATTCCGTGCCCGAGTCATCGCTTTCCCAAAGAAACAGTAACATCAACAAAACACACCCAATGGACATTGTTTACCAACGTCAGCCAGCAACAAAAGCCTACATAGACCTATAAATTATAACGCGGCCATCTATCAAACAAATTAATCATCACGCATAAAGAGACAACTTGCCACAGAGCAGCGGAAGCCGCACGACACAACCTCCCAATCTCCAGCTGGCGCAATAAATCGAATTGTCCATATAAATTAAACTCAGCTTCCTTGGGTCTGGTGCCCCTGCTCGTCTGTGCGCCTGGCTGGGTTGCCTCATTGGTTGGTTGGTCTGCTTTACGCATTGGCCAGTGGTCAAGGGGGATCTTTTAATTTTTTTGTTTTTTGCCTGGTGTTCTGAGAGCTTTATAAATTTCTAAATTATTTAAATTCCACTCTCGTCTGTGTGTGTATTTTTTTTTTTTCTTTGGTTTTGATTGCTTTGGCTACTAGCCAGCTTCTGGTCGGCATGTTCCACCCTTGATCGGTCAATTTGTTGTGGGAATGGCGAACTTTCAACCGCTCAGTTGTTGGATGCTGAGTGTCTTTGTCCGGATTGTTTGGCAAAAGCTCACGATTAAGCTAGTGTCGAATGGAGATGGTTAAGCTGTCATCTTTGTCGAACCTGTTATCGAGATTATTCACCCAGAGGACCACCCAACCTCTTTGAAAATCCGCCAAAGAATGTTGCTGCCATATGGAATGTTCGCCTAAAACTGGTACTCACATAGACCATATGGTCATAAACAAGTCAGGAATTTTTTGAGAATAAATGAAGCCTCCAGAAATCCTGCTAATTTCGCCGTGTTTACGGAGCTCTATCTCGTAGGCCGCAGCTGGAATTTGTGAAATTTAGGACAGAGACTGGAACTGGAATATTGTTAGCATCGTCCATCATTGAAGCATCCACCATCAATTTAAGACTAAAACTTGCAGCATGGAGGTGTCGGCGATAGTGTATACAATGCAAGACATCAAAATCTGCTTCAATCTGCACGACAGACACAGACGCATCTTTCAGGCGGAAATCGTAGCCATCCAGAAAGAAGCGGAGAGCCTGAAACGCAGCGCAAACAACAACATCATCGATGTAGATAGTCAGGCACTGCTCAAAACACTTAAAAGAAATATAATAAAGTCATAATATGACATAATTGTGGGAATACCCACAGAAGCCTAAAGAGTTGAGCAGGCGAAAGAGAGTAAAACTGTGCTGGATACATGGCCAAACGGGGATGGAAGGCAATGAAATGGCAGATTCCCAGGCAAGGAAAAGGATACCGTAGCTTTTCACGAACCATTCTGCGCTGTAGGAGACCATGTCCTCGGAAAAGAATTCAGAGGAACTAGAAAGCAGGAACCGGACCGAAACGTGAAACAACGCTCATGGCATGAAGCAGGCCATGACACTCCTAAGTCAGTGTAACCGAAAGGGGTTAAAGATGAGCAAGAACAACCTCCGCATCCTAACAGGTTCCTCCCAAGGTACTGCAGACTCAAGGAGCACCTAAGGAAACTAGGAGCATTAGACAAAGGTTCTGCAGATTCTGCGGAGAATCTAATGAAATTCTAGAACACATACTGGGATTTTGTGAGGCACTTGCCCACAGACAAAGATATCCGGGTAAACATTTAATATCACAGGAAGAAATAAAGTCATTAGAAGCATCTCTCATTTTCAGATTCCCAAAGGAAACAGACTTCGAGGGAATAATAATAACAGCATGTGAGGGCCACTCGCAAGATAGCAGAGATATCAAAAAGGGGGCAAAATAGATCTACAGGTCGCGGTGCAATGTACCCTCAGCAATAATAATAACATGTCCAGTTTGTCTTTTCAGCAGAAGTCCTGAAGATGAGCCCACGGATAGCGAGTTCAAGGGAAATTTTCTGCATTCCATTCCTTCACGTCCCATGTCCAAAAGCTAGAATTAATGCACTACTTCAGCTACTTTGCTTCATCAACGACTAGATGCCATTAAGAGATAATTCCCAGCACAGATCAGACGCAGCAAATGAATGGAATGAGCTCGGCAAACCATCACTGCAGCTCATAACTTCCATCAAACCCGCACAAGTAAACATCACTCCCGAGCTGGACTCCTTCGCACGCCAAGCCACGGACCAAATAAACGTCACCCCTTACGACCATTCATAAGCAAATAGTTGCAAGCTGTCTCATCACCCGAAAATTATGAGCACCTCATCCAATGAATTACGCACACGTCGGCCAGTCCATCCCCGTCCGCTCATATCTAAACTTTATTGGTACGTTTATTGCATTCTCTGGGCTCCCAGTTTTTCCAAGGAATCCTCCACCGGCGCGGCGTACGTGGTCCCCTCCTCGGTAGCACACAATCTACCGCTCATTATCTGCGGCCGGTCCCCATTGGTTGGGCCGTATAATTTCTGCATTTTTCCAACATTGTCTGTCAGTTAATGAGCCCGACTGCACCTGCAGAATGCATTCTGCCGCTCAACACGCTCTGAATGCTAATAAACTCTCCGCGCACCGAGGGAGTGTGCGAAATTTCCAGATCCCTCGGCTCAGATAACTTCGTCGGACAAGATAATTGGCCTCAGCTATCCGGTGGCGATAGACGACTCCGCCATTGTTTGCCACAGTCCCTCTCCTAATTGTGGGAACTCATTCTCCCCAAAAGACATACGAAGTGTTGCCTTAATTTACAGTCCATTAAATAATTCCACAAGACGGATGTGTAAAGGAATACTGGCGAACATGCAAGGTTTCGAGTAACACCTCAATTTCTGGGTGTACACTGCACCAGGAAACCCTTGCGCTGCTGTTCAAACACACGAATGGGTGGGGCAGAGGGGGGCGGTGTGAGCAAATGAAATGTCTGCCAGGGAGATAGATTCCCGCGAATGCGGTCAAAGCGTGAAGCGGCCCAACACAATGGTGAAGCCCTCGCTATGGCCGCGGCCCGGGCGGCATGTAGGCAAGGCATGGCAAGGCAAGTTGCTGCTGCTGCTGTGCTTGTTGCACAAGTGTACTGCTGCTCCTCGCGGTGCATTCCCAAAACCAAATCGATTCGAAATATTAATCAGACAGTAAAATATGGTTCGCAGCCCCAACGCTCGATTGAAAACGATTAATTCGCAGCGGGAAGCTCTAGTGACCTCGGTTTGTAGCGTGGAAGGAATCTCGTGGTATGTGCGCGCGATCATTTTATAAAGTCGTCTTGGTCTCGGTTCCATAAAGAATTGTGCGCCGCCGCCACCACCGCCATGCCACTAGCCACCAGCATCATCGTTCTGAGTCTGACTGCGGCTATGAGTGTGAGTGTGTGTGTGTGTGTGTGTAGTTGCCAAGAACGCTCGAAATGAAAGGTTTCAGTCCCCCGTGTGTGGGAATCACTGCTGCAGCTGCTCCCTGCGTAGGCAACCGGAAAAGGAGCACCCAGCGCTGCAGCAACTTTGTACGCATGCGTGAATTAATACGCTTAATGTCAAAATTACGTACACTGCTTCTCGGTTTGGTCGACTTTCTCCGATTGGTCCTTAAATTGGCGCACGATTCGCAGAGTTGCTTTTGTGGGTTCTCCCACGATCGGCAGAATCATAACTTGTGCGAATGCCTGATGTGAAATGGAAAAAAAGCCGTCTAATTCACATAAAAATTTGATTTAGAGGTCACCGAGTAAGGGAAGCACCAAACCTGCAGCACCACATTCATCATGAAATGAGGAACTTGTACACTTGGGGCCGCCCTGGATCATGGCCTTCGTCCATTTTGTGACCGCAAGTAGGAGGATTTCACTATTCCTCCACTTGTCTCCATTCCTCTTGACACCATTCAGTTTGTACAACCTTGTCCCTTTGAGATTTATGCACATGCTGCTTCTCAGAGCGAGAGCTATTATGTCGACAGTTGTCTAACTTCCTGTACAGCCCTTCAAAAGTGCTCACGTCGCGCAATGTGTTATTTTGCGAATCCAGCGAAACTTGATTTAAAAACCAAAGTCGTCCGAATGGCAACAGTTTGGTATGAAACGACAGGCAACACATAAAGTCATAAAGTTCTGCCAAGAAAAAAAATCCTGGACATCAATGCGTACACTGCTCTCCAAATGGGTGTCAGTAGAGGAACGAGGAAAATTGGGAACATACATGCTTGCGCTAAGTGGAGTGTGGGCATCGTCAACAATGGGTTGGCCAAGTATTTTCTACTTTTCCGGAGGAGTTGGCATTCTTTGTACGGTTCTCTGGTTTTTCTCCGCGTCAAGTTCCCCAGCTGAGAGTAAGCACATATCGGACAATGAGAGAAACTACATTGAGGCATCGTTGGGTCAAGCCGACATGGAGAAGATGCCTGCTTTGCCTACTCCGTGGAAAGACATTTTGCCATCTTAGCCATTCATTGTCCTACTGTACGCACCTAACAACTGGGGTTTCTGGACGCTACTAACTGAGATTCCAACATACTCAGCTTTTTCTTCGCGTTCTTATCGGAGGTGTTGAACAAAAGGCGCTGCATGTCTCTGCCTTTCAGTCGAAAGTTCATCAACTCCATGTGGGTCCCGATGATTGGGCTAATCGGCCTGGGCTACATTGATGGAGGCAACGTTACGCTAGGCATTGACCGTGGGAATAAACTCCGCCTGCTATCTGGGCTTCCAAGTGAATCATATTGATTTGTCTCCCAACTGTGCCGGCAAATATTATGCGCATTATTGCCCATCTAACCGTCGGCTTCATTGTACAGGATGAGGTAGGATTTGATTTGAAAAAAATAATCAAACAGCAAGAGAAATGTAAAACATCAGTTGCATTAGCTGAGTCAAATTTATCGTCTTCGTATTTTTTTTTTAATTTCTTGCCTATTACTTAAGCAATCTTTTAGATAAGTTTGAACCTTGTACGATCTCAGAAAGTGGTAGTTATTATCGTGCGGCTTGAAGGCCTTAGGCACACCCGCTTGTTTTTATACATTGTGACTTTGAGTAGACTTTCAAAAATGTACCCAAAGGTACGCACCGGGGGATAAGGTTTAAAATGTTCTCCTGGATGTCGCCTTTCAGAATCCGTTCTCACTTTCTGCCCTCAGCTGTCCAGCCCTTGCAGGGCAGACCTACCATGGTACTCATAAAATGAAGCCATATCCACATCCGAGGAAAATATTGGTCCTTGTTGGGGTTATTTTTATTGTAGGCTACGTTATTGCATTGAGAAAATATTTGGTAGCAAGCAGAAAAAGCTGCATACAATCAAACTTACGTGCGAATGGGGCTATTACCCTCAAAGTACAGCCCAAAAACCAATGCCAGATGTTTGACAGGCATCCTTTGTCAAATCATGAAACTGATCTAGCCTCATTTTGACACAACAAGACCAAAAAGCCTGATCTCTCTAAAGAGATCCAAAATCAGCACTATTGTGGGTATTGTCACTGGACACTGCCTACTGGGCCATGCAAAGCGACTAGGCTTTGCTCCAACGCAGGAACTGTCTAGACGAAGAGGAAGAAGAAAGCATTTAACACCTCCCCTGCAACTGTCCATCACTAGGAAAGCGACTAAATGCTTCTACTACAATCGGCACGACCTCCTCTGCAACTGTCCCGACCTTGCCTCAACTAGGAAAGCCCCTACAGGCTCCTACTTCTCCGACAATCTAAATGACCTCAGCAAACTAAAAGTCTATGTATTGTTAAAAATTTGTTAAGAAAACTGGCTAGCTGCACAAATTGCGCGATCCCAAGTTGGTTGAAATCCTTCTCCACTTGAGTGCGCCACCTTAGACTTGGCCGACCCGTGCAGCGTTCTCCCGCTAGTTGGGAGTCGAAGACTTTACGCTCCGGACCTGAGATGTCCCTGCGCTCTACATGGCCCAGTCATCTTAGATGCTGGATCGGTGGAAGCCTGGATAGGCTCAGTTCGTGATTGAATCTTCTCCTCCAAATGCCGTCAAGTTAATATTTGGCTTCACGACACAGCACGAAATCACACCAAAAATTAAACACGTTGCGTACTGGGTGTGAAGCAACACAAATGTACCGTCAGCAAGTTTGTTGATGCATTTGTGACATCCTAGTGGAGACTGGAACCCCGAATTTGAATTGGCAACCAGTAGGTAGGTAGATTTGTCGAAACAACTGGGCTCAACAACTCAAAAGCAAAACAACAGAGCTGATTCTTGGTGCCATCGAGAGAATATTGTTGCTCCTATCTGTTGGTCCTATCTGCGAGGGATGAGAATGGCGGAGAAGACATAACCGCAAACTCTATGCGCTGTACCTTGGTGTGGCCGAAGTCAAAATTCCGGTTACTGCACTAACTTGGCCACATCGAATGCACAGCCTCCGCATTCGAGAAGGAGAGGATGATCGAAACTCCAGTTTAAGCCCAAGTTATGGCGGACGCAAGACACCTTGTCTTGATGAGCTATGGCTCAGGTTCCGACTCTCCATGAGTCGCTGACCTCATGAGTATGTAAGCAAGTGTAGCATAAGTCTTGCGGGCTAGTTCGTCTACCCCTACCCACTTGAGCCTACACAGCCCAGGTTCGATTCTTCTGCTTTAACGGCCTCTTCTCCTTCGAGTCACTGACAATGCTCAAAGAGTATAACGGTGTAGAAAAATTGGCCGTTCGGAGTCGACATACAACTGTAGATCCCTCACACTCATGAGAGAGGAATAGCACCCACAACACGAGTGGTTGCTGAGAAGCTGGCCCCGGCCCTCTACTGGCTGTAGCGACGACCAATTTATTATTAAGTGCACATCGAGCAAACATCATCTCTATGGGTCGCACCCTAGCGGACTTCCGACGAAGAAGGAAGAACCGGTGGCACGTTGCTACGAATCTCGACTTCTTCGATGGGTCAGAATTATGCTCTACAAAGCGAATGCCGGATTCTTGTGACCAGGCTAGGCATTTTATTTCAGAGACCGAGAATAGATGTGTTCCAGATCCATGGAAGTACAAGGCGTATTTTATTGCCAAGTTCATAGTCAGATCAGCAACCACTTTCAGTGAAACGCTGCCTTTTTTTAAAGTGCCAGCCACATTAAATGTCCATCTGCGGTTGCAGAGCAGACGTAAACATCATAAAACGCTGCGCAGCAAGAACCTTTGCTTTGAAATATGGGCTTAAGGTTGCCATAGATTCCAGTATCAACCCAACCGTTCATTTTCGATCTCAACTCTCCATCTCCCCACTCCATCCGCAAACCCCAACACACCTGAAGACTCCGCAGCAGTCTAATCCTCCGAAGAATGATAATTCAAATCAATTCAATTCCAGTTCAAAGCATTGTATTCATAGGCACTCCTCAGATAATGTGGAGCAAATTATGTAACCTCTGTCACACTGAAGTGGCTCCAACAAATTAGACAACTTGAACACCTCTCACTTCCAGGAAACTCCATCCAACAGCGACCAGCCACCACCACCTGTTTAAAGCTTCCTAAGGCCACATTCAACCCGGGCGCATATTTCACCTTCGAAAAGGCCAAGCCCACAAAAATCTCTCCCAAGCCCGAACATGCCAATCCGCGGCAGAACAATGCCGACCGAGTAGGAGGGAAGGAGAGATCATATCCGCGGAGACTGTCATTAGAAAACGTTGGCCCTAGGGCGAGCTTTGTTTGTTTATTAGAATCACTTCGACGAAAGACACTCATACTGGCCGGCAAGCTGGTCGAAGAGGTTTCCCTTCCGCGGCCGCATATGGAACGACAACGGAGCCACAAATCACCAATTACCCGATGGCCATTGGTGGTACGCTCTGCTCTCCGCAAGGGGGTCGGCATTGCTGTCACTGAATAGCGATGAATATTCGAAGCAAGCCACTGATTCGACAATCGCCCGCGATGATCTACCAGGCTCCGGCGGTGGAGGGTGGTGAGGTATTTATGCTTTGATTTCTATTGCCCACGGGGGAGCTGGGCCTGAGTGGTTCTTCTCCTTGTGCACTTGAAGCTGGCTCGCTATCAACGCGAGCCGATCTTGGGCTTTGAACAACTGCGTGACATTATTTGGAAATTGAATTCGAAATGAAAACAGCTCTCGGGGGGCTTGCTCAACCTGAAGTGGGTTATCCGCGGAGATCTGGAGAAGGTGTTCTCCATCTGGATCAGACGTGAAGTGTCAGCGGAGCTCGGTCTCTATGAATTCAGGTTTCGGAGCTCCGCAAATGTGGTCACATTTCTTACAACCAACTCTGTTTCGTAACCCGCCAACAGCATGATTCATTCCTGGACCACTCGCTCGCACTTCAATGCAACCAAACGTCAGCTGCAAGCACTTCCTGAGCGCCAGCCACGAGCACTCACTCACTCAGCGCCCTCCGGACCTCACATGATAATGCCACGTTGTAAAGCATAAACTTTCCTCACCGAATTATGGGTTCCCGTTTGGAAACGCGTGTCATACCACGCAGACTCCGCAGATCCATGTACGCACTCCGTTTCACGTGTTCACTACCCGTCCTCATTTCATCTGTCGACACCGCTCATGTTTGTAAAACGATCCCACCCAATCGATGGTTATCCTGTCAAAAGCCTCAATGTTTTCGTTCCCTTCCGAAAGGGACTTTCTCTGGCCGTCACATCTCGAATCCTTCTGCGATTGCAGTCAACTGATTTCAGCCACGATGCGGCACGCCGCGACGCACAGCAACATACCACCGCGCTTCGCATAGATGTATGGTACAAGAGCCAGACCTGCCAAGACGCCAACAGTCCGCCACACCAAACCAACCCAGCTCGCAGTCCCAAGCGCATGATGATTCGTTTGTCTTCCTGGCTGCAGCGGCGCGGCGGCTGCGAATGCCATTGCGACTGCGACTTCGAGTTCGACTTCGACTGCTGCTGCCGCTGCCTCAGCTCCTGCTGCTGGCGATGGGTAATTTATGTCATGTTTGTACAAAATGACTTTAATTTGCCATGACCGGGCCTCTCGGGGCCATGGCCCCTGTTCATCATCTTCGCCGTTCGTGCCTGCTAACATGTGTGTTCCCGGTAACAAAGTCCATACTGCCACCGCGCGACCACCACTCGCCAGGATCGGCATTTCTCCGTAAGTTATTGACAATAACTTCGACCTGGTTTGGGGCCGAGTTCATTCGCATCCGAGTGGACATAAATTGGGACTCATATCGGCGATCAATGGAAATATGGGGCGTCACACACATCGCTCGGGCGCGATCCATTTGGCTTAAGTGGTGTGCGGTACCGACAGCAATTGTTTCCGCTTCAGTTCGCCGTGTCGGCGGCTTAGTCGCCGTGCCGCCGCAAGGAGGCGTTGATGTATAAACGACTGTCAAGTCACTCTGGAGCGGATAAGCTGTCGCAGCGATTCCATCTGGTTGTCGGATGGTTATGTGCAGTCCAACTGAGCCGTAAACATGTCACTTCTGAGCGTCTGCGATCGTATGTGTGTGCGAATGTCCATCAACTGGCCGGCGTGTCATACAACTTATTTAACTTAAGTGTGACCGTTAAAAGTCGATTTGACACTCGGTCCGAGGGGTGTCAGCTGCCACCGCGAGACCCATAACTCGTTAATCGTTCATTAATTGGACGGTGATCAAGGCGACATTGAACTGTTGGCTGGGACTCGCATCGTTCCCTCGCTCACTCATCCCATAACCCGGTCATGCGCTCTCGTCAGCCTTTGGTCCTTGGGCAGGTTTTACGCGGGTTTAAGTGCGAAATTAAAAGTAAAACAAGCGATTAACATAAATTAAGCGGACACGTATTGTTGGGCCGGACGGGACCCTGCTGATGTCTCCATTTACATTGAGAGCGCTCGTGACAGTCGCTGGATGACACATCCGCTGCGATGCACTTGAGACGGATTAAGGTGGAGGCAAGTGGCAGCTGGTTTTGTGGGATTGGATTACTGCTTGGCGGGCAACGAAATTGGTGCGACTAATTGGCCAGGAATGTAATGCGATCCTTGATTGTGTTGGAATACTAATCCGATCAACGAATTTAGTGGCATCCAGAAATAATTGTTGTTCTCTTCGTTGTCTTTTAATTCAGAATGGTTTTTGGGGCTCTATAAGTTAGTCGTCATAATCGCATTGACGATTAGCCATTAGTCGTCATCAAGCTTGTGTGGAATCGACAAATGCATTCCAAAGTGGAAGGGGCTAAAGTGGACAGCGCCAAGCAACGCTAGTATTCGCATGGTTTCATCGGTCTAGCAGAACATCTAATGATTCGACGAACGTGACAGTCTACGACGGTCGCACTGCGCTCGAAAACGATTCGAAGCATCAGCGGATGGACAAGGAGTCAAGGACAACCCCCAGCTTTGAACTTGCTCCTTAATCATCCGCTGATAGATTTATTCATTTATTCATTATTACATTGAAATCACATCACATAAAGAAAGAGCTTCGTTCTGAAAATTCCTTCATCCTTGACAGATTTAGATCCATACCTGGAGACGAAGAACACCTCAACCATGATCTTCACAGATGGAATGCCCAATTGTCATTTCGCTTGTTGAACCACAACAACATTGCAGCCTGCTTTAGGAATAAACTATATCAAGGAAGCTTGGTCTCTCTGAAAAACAAAACAAGACCGAAAATAGTCCTCTAGAGGCAGTCACATTAACTCGGACGGACTTCCTTCAGCTGGCTGTAGTCTTGTAACGAGATGGCTGACTATTATAACGTGGGCGACGGGGCACCATGACGATCCACCGCTGACTTACTCGCTAGAAAGGGAACTAGTTCCGGGTGGAGATTTGTCATTAGATCATCTACATCTGGCCTGCTTTGTAGGCAGACTGAGCCAGACTGAGGCCGACTCTGAGGATTCCCATCACTCTACACTTAGTAATGGAAACTCTCGCCTTTATACTGGGTTTATCCTCCGACGGCGTCTGCAGAAGCTGCGAGGAAACAATTGCGTATCTTCTCTCCAACTGCAGAGACCGCCCGAAGGCGAAGTCACCCATAGGATTACTTCTTCAATAAACCGACCGACCTTAACGATCGCCGTGGCTCGCCGTGGCGTTGTGGGTATGTGCGTCGACCCCTACGCAACTGAAACTCGCTGCCTGGCTACACCTCTTTCGAGTCACTGACAATGCTCAAAGAGTAATGACTGTCTCGAAAAAACTTCTCAAATTGGCCATTCGGAGTCGACATAAAACTTTATGATCCTTCCACGCCGTCGGAGGATAAACCCAGTCTAAAGGCGAGAGTTTCCTCAGAGTTGGCCTACTCAGTCTACTCAGTCTGATGAAAGAATTGTTTTGTAGTGATCAATCATTTCGAGCAGCAAGAGACGATCTGATGACAAATTTCCACCCGGAACTAGTTCCCTTTGTAGCGTGTGCGCCACCTACGCAAATTTCTGGAACGTCATGGTGCCCCGGCGCCCACGTTAAAATACCATACACTTAGCTTAAACTAATATCAAGTTCAAGCATAAATTTCCCTTCAAACTGGACCACCCTTATGGCTTATACTAAGTAAAATATGTAGTAGCAAGCAGTAGACATCAGTGAATTCCTACAAGAGCTTTAGGTCTAATTTGTATGACTAACGTGTTATGCCAAGACGGTAGTAATATTCAAATCTGGGACAGTCACCATTTGCCGTTGGGATCATATTGAGGCACTATCACTGGAGTTGTCGATCGGTGGTAGTAGTCTGATTGTGGGTATCACAACGGACCAACAATTCACCAGCAGCCCCATTCCGTATCCTACACTAAAGTCTTTAGTATTCCTTACGAAAATGAAAGCAAGACGAAGCTATGTATTTCGATAGACAACAACATCGTTTATTTGCTCGCGCAACGCTCTGTCTATTCAATCTCCCACTTGAGGGCACAATCTTCGACGACTTTGGTGAGTTTAATTCTATCTACGTCAACCATTTGATCTCTTCAATGTTTTTATCTAAAAAAATACATTATAAAGGGTGATTTTTTGGCTATTATCTTTTTGGCAACACTGGTTTAAACATCACGCGCTTCTTCCATTTTATGGTCAGTTTAGACGAAGCTCATTTTTGGCTTAACGCCTTTAGACTATTTTTTGTGGGGCTATGGAGAAGCTCAGGTCTATACAGACGAGCCCGCTTCAATTGACGCATTGGAAGACAACATTGAAGCATTTATTCCTGAGATACCGGCCGAAATGTTGGAAAGATATATTATAAACGCATATAAGAAGAAGGCGCTTAAAAGAGCCAAAGAACAATGCACCAAGTCATTTCCCATATTAACCCCCCTAAATGAAACTGATATAAGAACAACGTTTATAAGAAAAAAACTGATTTAAGAGAGTATTTTCTGACACTAATATCTAAAATTGTTTAAAAAAACGCTTATAAGAAATTTTCTCCCAAAGAAAACATGTTATTTTACAAATTGTTATTTGCAAATACCTCCTAAAAACATAGCTAAAAGATTTGTTTTATACAGAACACACAATAGGTCTGTTCCAGTACTTTCTGCACCAAATTGGGTAGCCTGTTATTTTGAAGGAGTGGTGGTAAAAATCTCTGAGAGGCAAAATAAGAGGCACACAATTTACCAATTGTGTAAATTATGACATTTATGAAATGACAAATCTGAAATATATACAGTACATTTGTTTGAATTAAATCACACTTGTGAGTGTATTGATATACAGTTGATTTGAAAGGAGAATAACAAACTGCCCACAGAAATTTTTTTTACTCTCTCGAGAGAGCGCTCTTTTGACATAAAACCCATATTTTTGGCATACGGAAACTGTATATTTTGGGTACGGGAA
The DNA here is from genome assembly GCA_905231855.2 of Eristalis tenax. Classification (NCBI taxonomy): domain Eukaryota; kingdom Metazoa; phylum Arthropoda; class Insecta; order Diptera; family Syrphidae; genus Eristalis; species Eristalis tenax. The sequence goes on from HG993127.1 coordinate 2,143,629, forward strand.
CACACCTTAATTTAGGCGTATATACGCCCCAAACTTGAGTACAACGCTCATATCTGGTCTGGTCTTTGATGGCATCTTGACAGCGGTGCCATTGTTCGTCGATTTTTTCGCCTGGCGGAGTTGGACTCTCTGAGAGCTTCAGGCAGACTCGATCGGCAAAGTTCTAGCTAGTCTTAGACAAGTTGACAGAGTTTTGTATTGTTGGGAGGAAGCCCGAAATGCCTTTCCCGTGCGTATGTGCTTGAATTTGGATTTCGTTGAATTTCGGAGCTTGTCATGAAATTGTATCTCTTTCACTCTACGTGCATAAATATGCCAGACTTCCAAAAATCACATGAAATATTGCTCGAATGTACACTAAAGAATTAAACGCAGCGGCGTGTCAAGTCAACGACAACAAGTAGGGTACGTTAAAATTAAGGCACTTAAACCACCTATGGCATGGGCTATGTTGGCTTTGAGACTGCAGTCTATACGCATAGTCCGGCGTCTTCAAAAAAAAAAACGCACAATAAAAAGTCGGACAGGGTTCTCAAGATCTCTGTAGCCAGTTCATATTACCTCCACGTGAGGTGATCAAGCGTTCTCCAATGGGGCGTGAGTTGTGTGGCCCGTAGCGCCATCCTGTTGAAACTGCATGTCCATAGCCAAGTTAGGTCAAAAGAAGTGGGCAATCATCGACCTAAAGTAAAAGGGGCTACACGCGCAGGACGTTTCCGATCGAAACACTCATTTTGATAAAGCAATTGTATCATTTGCAAGTATTGGTGAGCGTTATGTCCGTCCTTGGTGATTTGGCAAAAGAGACTGAATATATGACAGCCAATTTACCAGATGCAGCTGCAACAATATGGCCGCCATCAACTGTCAAAATCCCCATTAAAAGACATTTTAGTAGACAATTTCCTGCTGAAGAAGATTCGAGGTTATTTTGATAGAGCCGTGAGCTCGGTCAATAGCCTGATCTCTGGGGCCTAATACCCCGGTCCTTAATACAGCCAGAGGGCAGGGCACAATGGCTTCGTCCGTCTGATGCAATACAAGCTCTTCCACATTGCCCATTGAACTGGGAAGTGTGTTCAGAGTCATTACCGCGTTCAGGATCGTCACCATCATCATCATCTTCTGACGCGGGGGTAAAGCACGCCCGAGAGATTTCCAGGCAACTCGACCCTCCGCCATCGACTCCAACTCATCAAGAGTTATGCCAAGAGTCTAGGTCTGCCCAGCGGTCGCCTACCTGATGGAATCGCATTCAACGCCCGCCTCGGAAGTCGTGATGAAGACATTCGTGCAACGTGACCAAACCACCGAAGCATAGCCCTCTCCGTTCGAAGAAGCAGCTCCTCAATGTTGATTTCCTTTCGCACTGCCGTGTTCCTCACCTAGGCAGATAATTCCCACAACAGCCCGGGAAATCCCATCTCAGCAGCTTGTTATCGCCATCTTATTCTTTCGGGCACTAGTTCAGGATCGGCAAAATGTCAAAACCCAAAGGCTTCATAGCCTCCCTAGTATGCCCCTGTTCACATGCTTATCCATTTTAGACACATCGCCAGATGTCTTAAACTATACCGTGGAAAGCTGTGATGCTCAGCACACCGCACCGGAGAGAATTGATCAAGTTGCAGCCACAAGAGGCGCTCTAGTGCAGAAGGCATACCCACCAAAAACTTGTTTGACAATAAACACTTATTTCCAAAGCAAAAAGAAAATTGGCATCCATTTATTGGAATTTTTGCAACTTTGTAATCAATACCCGACAAGCATTGGCCAATTTTTATCTTCTTCTATCGAGTTACCCAATAACGGTCGAGAAGAACCAGTTGGAAGATGTGCCATGGCATCTCCGTTCACTCACTGTCAGTGACTGCAAAGTGCGTTTGACTAACACCAACACCCGTTCAACAGGTCTTCTCTATTTGATATCCTGCCATCCGTAGTAAAAGAAAAAACCAAGCCAACATCAGCTTTCGAATTTGCATGCGTGTCCTGCTGGCCCGCCTATCAGCGGTCGTAAATACCGCATTACGATCAAATTTATTGAAATGTTGGTTTTGGCCGGCGCGGGGAAGCCAAGTCAGTGCACAGCGATCCAAGGGGAATCGCATGGCCGGCGGCACTCAGTGTGCAGCTTCGATGCAATACCATTTAAATACACAGCACCGCCACTGAGGGGCGCATATCCGTTAATCTCAATTAAATTATGCCACCAGTGCTTACACCCAAATAAATAACAGTGCCGCCAATGTGGTGGGTCCCGGTCCACTCCTGGCACTGGAAAAATAGTTAAACTCTCTGTGGGGTGCGCGCGATCATACTATCGCGACCGGAATCTAAACACCGCGATGCACTACTTTGAGCTCTCCCCCTGCCAACACACAAACGCACACAAAAGCTCCCCAATTGCGTCTTGTGTCATAACTTCACATCTACCTTATGACGCGTATGCATGCACCCCACACACTGGATGCGACTCCACCATCATCGTCGCCACAGCCGCAGTCGCAGCCGCCACCGCTCCATCATAAGATCAGCACATAATCCGGGCAGCACTCGTAGAAGGGGGCGACCCACCTACCCATCCGTAAGCAGTCGTAAACGTAAATTTTGGAATTGCAGGGCAGGAGAGCGCGAGCCTGGGATTTGAGTTGAGTACGCATAAATTCGCGGCACTTCACGTCAGTCAGCCGCTGTGGCGCAGCAGTGCAAGAAATGGGCGTGTCCCATGTAATCTCCGTAATGACTTGTGATACAATTCGCATCATCAGTACGGAGCTGCGGATGTTATTATTGCCAACCCTACCGCCGGCCGGCCGCCAATGTTACCGCCGCGCCACCATTCATAAACTCCGCGCGGCTGAGATAAGAATTTCTGAAAAGTTTTCTTTTTTTGCGTTGCTTTTTTCTTGCGTTTTGTGATGTTCTTGTGTCGATCTCTGAGTTGTCGAATGGACGGGGGAACACATATAAAATTCCCGGGACCAGCCCTGATGATAGCATCGCAAACGCCCGGAGACTACTTGCGCATTGAACCTGTTGCGGTGCGTTGCGACGCTGCAGTGTGGGTACCTCTGGTCTTTTGTGAAGGGAGTCGCATTAAGTCGTCGGCTGATCGATTGGGCGGTGGCTCTGATATAACTGAGTAATGGCCATCTGGACCCGCAGGGGACAATTTCCATAATGTCCTTAACCTGAAAACCACCACCAGACGACTCTGTGTGAGTGAATCTGTGGCAGAGCGGCTGGTATGGTACGGTGCTGTATGATCCCCAGCCGCCACAGCGTTGCATGAGTGAAAATTGTTTTCTCATTTCTCAGGGATCCTCTGGTTGACCGGGGCTCCGTGCTCGGCTGCACTATGATTTTGTGCCATAATGGGATGTGCTCGTCCTGGCATTTGGATTGTATACGATGGCGTTTCTTTTGTCCTCGTTTTTGTTTATTGTGACCATAATTAGAACGGCGGACGGGCGGAATTGGGCTTCGAGCGGGGCACTAACTTTGAATGGCAATTGTTCTGACAAGACAATGTCGCATTGTCGGGGATTACAACATGCAGTCATGTCCTGCGTCGTGACGTTGTTTTCACGAGTTTTGTGTAGGGCGCCACGGCTTTTTTCAAAGCCGTTTACAAAGGCAGGCCTCTGTCTTGAAGCTCTCTTCTTCAAATCCTGTTTCTAAATTGTCAACATCGAGCCGTATCCTTCTCATGTTCTAGATGCACATGCGGACCTCTGTTTCAAGTGCCTTGCCTTGAAACTTTTCCCTTCACATCCTGTTGCTAAAGTCATTGGTTTTGTGTTGGGCGCCACATCGAGCCATTTCCTTCTCATGTCCTAGATGCAAATGAGGACCCCTACCTCAGCCGCCCTGTCTTGACCGTCTCCCATTCACATCCTGTTTCTGAACTCATGGGTTTTGTGTTGGGCGCCACATCGAGCCGGTTTCTACCCATGTCCTAGACGCAAATACAGGTGTCCTTTGAGTTAGTCGTCTTTCTGTGAACTGAAACTTTCACTTGTCCTCGATGGAAGTACAAGCTCTAGTCTCGCGTGACTTATCTCCAAGCGATGATGGACTGGCAGTTGAGCCCAGTCCAACTTATCTTGAAGTCATTTTCTACTCAGACCAGTCAGGTTCACATCAATGCCAGCCCTTCTATTGGTTTCTGAGTACCAACAAGCTCACCAACCACCAAGTTAATTACGAAGCTCCCATCATGTCGCAGATATTCATAACCAATTAATTACTGAAAGCAAACGAATGTCAAAACAGTACCAGTTTGTCAACTAATTTGCATCGATTTGCTTTCAGTCGGCTTAAATCATTCTCACACTTCGCAGGAGCCATCACCTGGCGGTCTTCCCTCCCGCCACGCACTAGCCCACCTCCAGCTTCGCACGATCGGCGTATAATTAACCACTTGTCGGACCGCGAACCTCGTCGATACACTGCTGCTGTGGTGCTGCTTCAGCGAATCTTGTTCTGTCATGCCTGGTACCTCTGGTGACTTATATGAAATGTGCCCACCATGGTCTGGCGGAGGGGTAGAAGCAAGTAATTAATTCAATTCGCCTTCAATCGTTTGTTTTGATTCACGTCGTGCGAACGACTGGTATCGCTTGACCTGGGCGCTCTGCTCGACCGAACAATACGTGCTAGGCGTCTCGAACCGCGCAAGAATAACGCGATTCAATTACGAGAAATCAATCTTAAGTGGATTTGGCTTCGTTCGCCTTTTGATAGCAACTCTTTACGCAGCACTCGAGATCGTATCCATCAAACTTGAGTTTGATTCGATGTGACGTGAGAGCTTGACTGCGTGGTTCTCGAAATGTTTACCGAAGGCACGCAGCGACGAGAACACGTGTCCTGGGTTCGGCTGATATGATACGAACCAGACCATGGCCATGGCTTAGACGCGCTGATTGCGATCGATATGGAGCATGTTGGCCTCGATTCGATGGGAAAGAGGAACTCACGCATTGTCGGTATTCGATTTGGTTTTTGTGTCTTTGTGTAGAGCAACCCGCTGTTAGGAGTGAGCCTTCCGGTACCACCTCCGACCTCACACAATCACAACTGACCCACTCAGCGACAGAACACTGACTGCCATCCATTCCCATTTGACATCTTCTGCAAGCATCGCCACACAATCGCACAGCGCCCTACATCGAGACAGACAGCCACCCCAGCACAGGCCAGCATCCAAATCTGGTCCAAATAGTCATCGCAGACTGCGCGTGCACAGCGTACAGAGACGCCCTGAAATCAAATGATATCTTTGTTATCCATCCGCTGCCACCATCGGTTTCTGGTGAGATGCCTCTCAGCATCGTCGCATTCTCAGTTCGTGGCAAACATAAAAGTTCCTTGCTCTGGCATGTCTACCAGCAGCGGAGGCTTGTTGACTTCACTCCGATGATGGGGTTTGACAAGTCGATCGTCTTCGACGTCGTCGCCAATGATGTGCATCTTCGCCTGACGGTGATGATGATGGGCCTTTGTCACTTGCTCCGCGACAGCAATGACCAAAGCAGCTTTTTGCCGACGTCGCGACGCACGCATCACCAGCAAAGAGTGCGACGCGAACCAGCACCGCATTACATAATAACCCGCAGACGGGTTTATTGGGATTCTGCCAGTTTTTGCTGGCTGCCGCCGCAACTCGGGAAAGATGAGGAAAGGTATAAACTTGTCACACAGTGAGCAGTTATTTGAACTAAATTGCTGGCCGAGAACTGCGCTCTGCGGCAACGTTTTTGTCTCGCGGCTCCGGTGATGGCGGCAGTGCCGGCTGCGGCGACATTCTCTCTTCCATGGCCCTTTCCACGGCGAGTGGGCCGCAGGCAAGCGGGCTAGACACTGGACGAAATGGTGCTCGGAGGGATTTGAATTAACTTTTATCTGAACCCAGAATTGTTTTGCATGGCGTGGGCGTGCAGCCACACGCAGCAGACAGATTGCCTAGGGTTTGCTCCATTCGCAGTGAGCCCGACCGTCCAGCAGTGATCTATGCGCGACACATTCGGACAATAAATCTCCAAATGTATCGGTGTCTCGCGCTGTGCGATTTCTGTTGTGCGTTTCGCAGTGCCACACGCCCGATTGTCAGTCTCACAATAATACCAGCAGCCTATGGTCACTTTCTCGTTGACTCTCCGTCACGCCTAGCCGTCCACCACCTCCATTCTTCGGCAGCGGCGTGTAGAACGTGCGCTGGCCCAGTGAGTTATGGTCTAACGCTAAAACAAATTTTATTACCTGGCTAAATGGATGCCTACACCGTGCTCTCAATCTCTGCGGCTGTCTCGCTGGCCCGGGCGTACTTTTTGCTTATCGCTTGTGTACAGACAGACGAACGTCTGTCAGACAGACAGTTCTGTGTCTTGGTGCTGATTCATTGCCACTTTTGACAATGGAACGCATTTCGATTGTGTCCGGAGCGTCGCGGTCGGTGTGCGGCGCGGCGGTTGTTGTTTGCTTTAAACGCCCCACTCGCCAATTACTCGCAATTGAATGGGCTGTGCCGGTCAGTTACCCCTTGTGCTGGTAAATATTTGAGGAATGTCGGATTATTAAACAACAGGATGCGGTGCACTGAAGTGGGGGCGAATTTGGTTGCTTTTGATTTAATTAAAAATCTGTCGGATTACGTTGCTATGAGTGTCGAGACGTCCGTTGATTTTCAGTTGTTGTTGTTGACGGTTGACAGTTCCACCGAGGCTTGGAAAGAAATCACGGTGCTTACGAAATGTCTCCCAACAGAGTGAGTGGGTCCTACTCTCCAGGAAGTTGCGTCCTTAACAGTGTGCAACGAGAAGTGAAAGTTAATGTCAACGAGAAGATCGAGAAAGCCACCTATGCCCTCTATGGGGGATCAACCACCAAGACAATCTTGTGCGTCTTTTAGAGCAATTGTGGGGTGTAGGCTTGTGCCAGGGTACTTAATGGCACTGTCCATGACACAAAGAGTGGAATGACTCCCATGCATTGGAATCACTCGCTAGCCGACGATAATAGACTTGCTACCAATAGACCAATAGCCAGGCGCAAGAATGGGGGCTTGATACGGACCACCACTGCTGGCAATCCAAGTAGTCTAGGCAAACTATTGATAAATCGAGATGAAAGTGACTACATTGTCCTTGATAACAAGGAGAGGATATGGTGGTATTTTGATAGACGCCATTATCAAAATACTACCATATTTCCATTCTCTTTGAATGTTCGTTGACATTCTCAATCAAGTCCAAGCTAGCCAACCTCACGCTTAGTATGCAGGACTCGATCAATCAAAACTGGGTTTCCGGGCACGGGGACATGACTGCCAATGTAAAAGCTGATGAACATGCCGCGAACGAAGCGGTTATTGGCCCGTCTAACAACCACCTTCTTCTTTCTTTATTTGGTGCTACACTCCGGGTGGACCTGAGTCTCAACCAACAGGCCTCTCCAGCTATCACGATCTCTGGCTAGCTGGCTGGCCAGTATTACAGCAAGCGCCGCATGCCCAGTTGGTTGAGGTCCTTCTCCACCTGGGTGAGCCACCCTAAACGCGGGAGTCCTCCGTTGCGTTGTCCCACAGGTTCGCAGTCCCTTCCGGCCGGAACTGGGTTGTCAATGCCCTCAACATGGCCCAGCCACCTTTGACTCTGACTAGGCTCATGTCGCTGTAAGGCCCGTACAGTTCGTGGTTGAATCTTCTCCTCCAAAGACCGTCAACGCATACAGGACAAGGACTTCCTCATCCGCTTTTGAGGTTGTCCATGCCTCTGTGCCGTATAGCGGGACTGGGATTATTTTATAAAAGCAAGCTCTATTACTTAATTGCCCCCTGAGCCCCTAGAAACAGTGGTGGGCAAGAGTTACTTTGCGTTTGATCTCAGTACTGATGTTCTTCGTACTATTTCGTACGTCATCATCTCCAATACGATGATTAAACAGATTTAAACAGCATTATTTTTTACAATTGAGTTTACAACTAGACTTACAACCTAAAGGTTAGGGTGTTGGCTCAATGATAGGGGCCCAACTGATGTACTTTGTTCAATTTAGTATTAATTATTATTGTTGGTTTATTGGATTTTTTTATGTCCTGCAATGGCTGGTGCTTACATCGGGTTGTTCAAGTCCGTGTGTCCATGGTGGTCCTTTTGGGATGGGGTGGTGATGTGTTAGCCGACTAAGCCTCGATGGTGATTACTATCGCTACTCTGGTAGAATCCATGCAGCTCGTTGCTCGACGTCGTTGGAAAAATCTGCTCGTTTAGCAGATTTAATGCGTTGAGGTAGCTTTGTCCGGGGATTGTGTTTCTCAAGTTCCGGATTTCCTCGTTGGGATGATTGTTGATGTTTAGTAGCTTCTTTCTGAACAGTGTCACCATGTACTGTTGCATGGGGATGATGCGTGCTTGGTCGTAATGCCGTTTATTGCTGTGGTGCCTTTGATGGTCCCTGTTGAAGGTGAGTCCGGTACATATTCGCAGTATTTTTCTTTCGATGTTAAAGGAGTCACATGACAGCGTGTTGCCTTGTCTAAAACCTATTTTGACATTAAAGTTCTTGTGAAATTGCAAGTGTACAAAAATCTGTGCCACACGATCCTAGAGTCCGCGAAAGTGGTGAACCTCATATGAGACCACTTGGACGGTATAGGTAAAGTTCAACAATTCTAAAACCGCAAGTTCATTCAGTGCGACATAAAATTTCTAACGATGGAAAATGTTGGAGTTGTGGAACATGTGGTTGCTCATTATTACTGGGAGGGTCCTTCGTCCGGAGGCAGCTGGGAGAGTGCTTCGTCTGTCCTTTATCCGGACAGATGCTTAACTGGGACACATGAATAAGAACCGAAACGAAAAAGAGATTGAGATAGCAGCTTAATTGGGCAGCTAAATTGGCAAACACATCTAGCCCGAAGTGTCCCAAATTAGCGGAGTTAACTTGCACGACTTTCTTTCCACAGGACATCCCAAAGTGCCTACGGCACAACCTACTAACACAAGCTAGAAGAATGCGAAACGAACTGAAAGCTAAGCCTGAGTTCTGAAACTATTTATTGACATACTCTTTTAGGCCCAAAGGCTTTAAAGATTTTCGCCTATCTTCAAATTAGGATTAGCGCATATATATGTTTAGGGTGTAGTGGGGGAGGGGCGTAGTGTTACGTCACTAGTCTTAGACCATCTTGCGCTAGTGGTGTTCTTAGCCTTGTGGTTCTAGCGCTAGCTCGCATGTTCGAGTCCCGTCTTTTCCTTTTTTTATTTCTGTTGTTCCAATGATGGTTCCATGACCTTGATCTTTTTTTGAAGTGCTAGTGGGAATTAGCGGCTTTGAAGACGGCATGTTGCGTTCTGACATCGTAGATATAACTTGGTACATAGAGCATGGAGAAAATAAAAAAAAATGTATTGTTGTGGAAAGTTATTTTTCTTATAATTTTTTGAACTAGTGAAGGAAGGTAATGAGGCGTTTTCGCTTCCGGGGAAATAGTTTTTATTTTTACTTTGTTGCCCACAGTGATTCGAGGCTTTTCCTTCGCATTAATATTGACGGTGTTGTAGAAGCCAGCAAGATCGAGAGGTATTCGCAGCCGGACTTTGATACGTCATCCCAGAAGATCGTTCCCAAGGGATGAGTACACCAGAAGGCGATAAAATCGCAAATTTGGTAACCGATACGAGATCGCAGATTGGTAGCACTCGTGTGATGTAAATTAAGTCCAGGGCAACGATCCATAATTATAGCTTGAAGTGCATACACGAATGTTAATTGGTAATCATCGAACGGTCGGTATTGCTAAACTGCTTTAATAGTTCAAATCGGGAAGTCAGTGGTTGAGCTGGTGGAGGTTCGATTTCGTGCTCGCGGAAACCTTGCACGTCGAGATTAGCGGATCCTAGAGAAAACGGATTTTTTGTGGATTTATTTTTTTTTTTCGCTCCCACACATTTATGTATGGCCACCCACAAGCCCACGGCCTTTCTCCCCGGTTGGTCATCGCACCCTCCCGCACGAGGTCGTGCGTAGTTACAAAAATCGATGTAAGATCTTATCGGGCCGGACAAGGGTCTAAGCCTGAGGGCTGTCTCATAACGCTTGCATTCTTAACGTGGGAGGGCTGATAGCCCTCTGCACAGCAGCCAGACTGTTGGAGAAATCTGAGTGCACATGCCAACCCCTCGTCTCATAATCCTTTTGGTTTAGATCTTCTTTCTACAGCTTTTTTATGGTTCGCGCTAATGGATGTGGAACGGGCTTGGATGCATGACTTGCGAGATAGACATTCCTTCTCACGCATAAGCCACTTTGCTGCACTCATGAAGTATCCTCACCGCAGAGCTTCTGTCAGGTGTGATTGAGCTTTTTATTCAGAGATGCGGCCTCTAAGGTCTTTCTCAGTGTGACAGCTATACTTGATCCCCACTGCGCGCACGATGATACGATCAGATGCTGAAATAAATCAGGTTATCCGGGCGATGTTTCAGAGAATTAGAGATATGTGGTACTCTGATTTAGGAAAAGCTTAGCAGTCGAAGCACATAGCCCCTACGCCACACCCGCCACAAATAGCGCCCCACAAGCAGGTCCCGAAAGATCAATTTACAAAGCATGCTTCCATCATGAATATTCTATTTCTTTATCATTCACCTCCTCGAGTGAAAAACATTTCTACTTCACTTCACTTACCAAGAACTAGAAGAACAGAATCTCATTTACTAACCAACCTCGCATCGAAAAAAAAACAGTCGATTCAACTGAACGAACTGGACACCTGCTCACCTCGTGTCAGTTGTGTCCACTGGCGAACAACCGACAATGTCCACCTCATAATCTCGCCGTGGCAGTCTCACTGCACAATCAGTGTCCTTCCATCCCGTGATTCACCTTAAATGCTCAGCTTAATGTCAGCTTAATCAAACACAAGCCCTTCAGAGAGGACACCTCGGCCTAACAATGAACACTTCTTCCATGTCATGTTTAACTAAATTACAGCTGTCCAACGGTGACTCTCCGATCAGGCGACCAGATACCAACCGGGGGAGAAAAACGCAGCCGAACAGACGAACAGCCGAACACCTCAAACTTTTTGATTCGCTTCTCCAAACCCAGAGCGAAGCATCGAACAGAGAAAAAGGCGAATACATCAAACTTATCGCTGATTCAGAGATTGGAATCAGCAAGAAACAATCCCAGCGAAGGAGATCCTCAGAAGTCCCTCTCGTCTTCAGCTGCTCGCTCTGCTGCAGACGATTAAGTCCTTCTGGCGATGTAGCAGATCGCGCCCGTGTCCCCCGACGCCGCCAGAGCAGCCACCGTCGCGGTCGTCCCGTGCTGCCATCAATTTTTGCGTGTAATAACTCCGTCGTTGCCGAATAATCACTCTGCGCGAATGATTGATCAGACAGCGATTGAAGGATTTTAAGAAATGCGTTCGCGATATAAATTAAACGCGCCGGCCTCTGGGCGGATAAGCCTATCTGAAGGTGCAGCGACTTTGTTGAGTCGTTTTGTTTTTCTTCGTTTTCTTTTTCAGTTGCCTACTTCACAGCTTCGCGATACGCTTGGAATTCGGTTCCAAGAGCTGCACCAATCGATTTGGGGAACATGACTTCAATGACCGAGTTCAGTGACGAATGCAGAGCAGGCGTAGGCGGTTCTTTCCGACCGGGCCGAGCTAATTACGAAACAATGCCGGAGTGCTTCACGCAACACCATTCCCATCTGCGGACGCCTCGGGGCTTATCGGACCGGTGGAAGTGGGAAGTGGTGCGACATTCGGTTTATCGTTACGTATTCAAATGACACACTTAAAGCGAATTGTTTACACCTATGAAATGGGCCTAATGGAACGAACCTTATGCTTTGACAGGGCTAATTGGTTCGATGCTTCCACGGGTCTGTTGGCGGCGCGGGAAACGCTTTTCGGAGTTCGGTAAAGTGGTCTAGTTCTTGAATTTCTGTGGGAATCAACTGAATACCAGCCGATTTACATAGATGATTATTCATGAGCGAGATAGACAACGACATGCACTCGAGACTTCGAAGATTCAATAACTGTTTCTGGATCCGGGGTGACAGCCAAAGTGGAACTTATGGGCTGATAGAAAAAATATTTCAATTAAGTCAATTTTCCCACTTTACACAAGCATTAATGCGTTGGGAGCATTCACTTAGCCGGCAAGACTGCCACCGGAAAAATAAAAACACAAGGGAACACTTCACACACTTCAAGGTTTCGTCATTTGCGAAAACGACCTAAGGGTATGGTAGATTTAGGCGAGATTTTACATCTGCCTACACTTAAGGACCCCTTGCGATAAGCAAGAGACAGCTTCCAATCAACGGAGAGCGGAATATCTGAGAATGACTGATTTGTGCTAAATCACATATAAAAGCAAAGTCATTGTTTCAGTTTTGCGGGTAACAACACCCGGGAAAGTGGTCACTCTGACCTTGAAATGTGAATTTAGGAACAAAATGGGTCCAAAAATGGAACCTTGAGGGACACCGATATTGCAGAATTGAATCTCAGTATCTGATGATGATGTCTAAGTATTTAGGTTAGGCTGAAGTGGCTGACAGCAGCGCACAGGACAACAGACACACTTAGGCCAAGTATAGGCACATTGTGAGGATCTTGGGGTACCTATTCCGCAAACCAATTAGCGCTTTTCATAAAGCGAAGAGGAGGGCTGATTCTAATATTCCTCAGTTCAGCCAGATCATCGAAAAAGTGGGCTCCCTGAAGTGTGAATCTACGGGACGAGAGAGCACTCCAGCTGCATAGCAAGTGTTTAATGGCTTCTTCTTCGTCCTCGTTCCTGCAGCTTCTACAAATATCATTGCAAGGAAGGCCTAGTCTAAAGGCGTGAATTTCAACGGCACGGGATATAAAAAGACACTCGGACATATACACCCCAATATTATGCAAATTTGTTAACCTTAGCATAAATCAAGCAAAAATTCCTTCAACTCTGAAAACAGCAGTAGTCCGGCCCATATATAAAGGAGCTACCAAAAGCGAGCTCAACAACTACGCCGATATCTATATCGCCGTTATCTATAACGCCGATATCAATATTGCCGATAGTTGAAAAGTGTATTGAAGAGGTTGGAACAAATAGGCTTCAAGACTTTATAGCTGAAAACTCGATCATATACAAAAACCAGTGCGGCTTTCGGAAAAATAAAAGTACTGGTAAGCTCTTAGGGGAATTTACCAACTGTATCAACGAAGGCCCAAACAAAAACTACCATGTACTAGTGCTGTTCTTGGATTTCAGCAAGGCTTTTGACACACTGAACCATGATAAGCTAGTAGAAACATTGGACAGAATTGGCATAAGAGGTCCGATGGCAGATTGGCTAAAAGAATATCTAAGTTATAGATAATTCTGTGTCAAAATCAACCAGACGTATAGCCAAAAGGAACGCGTACAATGTGGAGTCCCTCAAGGATCAAAATTGGGCCCGATCCTATTTATTTTATACACCAACGAGCTGCTAAGGGTTTTCAAGCAGTCCATTCCATTCGCGTATAGAGATGATAGTGGCGCGCAATAGATCTTTGAACACAGCAACAGCAATTATGCATGAGGAGTTTGATAATGCGGGTAAATGGTGTCATGATCACGGTCTAACGATCAACGCATTAAAAACAAAGATGATGCACATACGAAATCCGCAGTTCAAGGCTACTAATCAACAAATTAATTTTAGAAATGATTCCTGTAGTAGCTCATTAAGTTGCCCGATTGAGATAGTGAAGAGATACAAATATCTTGGAGCCACCATCGACAGCAATTTTCTGTGGGACACGCATATCGATGAGTTACGCTTGAGCCTTAAAAAACTCTATATGCCCTTACCCATCTAAAGTTCTGTGCCACAAAGTATGTATTGGAATCGAAATTGAGGTATGGAACACTTGCATGGGGCAACGCATCTGCAACACACATACGAGTAAATAAGCTGAAGAAACTGCAAAACACTGCCTTTAAAAAGATGAGTGTAGATAATCGGCGAAATGTATTTCAACAGGAAAGGGTTACAGTTCTTCCAGTAGATGAAATCTTTAAGATAACCCCAATACTGGAGTACTATGACGACACTAGATTCATCACACCAATTCAACACGGGATCAACACAAGATGACGGGCACAGGGTATGCTTCAAGAGAAGACAGCTGAAATGTAGTGTACCAGAAGTCCCCAAGAGAGAGATCTGAGTTTTGGCCTGTTTAATCCTTGTCAAGCTAAGCGATCGTTTGGGATCGATCATAGGCCAGGGTAGTTTAGTGATTAGGCATACTGTCCCTGATTTCCATCCGCGATTTGTTTGAGCAAGCGGTTCAAGCTTTAGCAGATGTTTTATAGTGGCGATAGGGATGGAGGGTGGGTCTCCCCTCGGAAAGAGTGGAGAATTTGTACAATGTCCCGGCACCCACATGAGATGGACGTTGAAATACTTGGCCATCTTGATAAGAGATAGGCGGCTATTAAGGGAAGTCTTGGAGTTGAAGGTAACAGAGTCCAAAGATTTGGTGTTCGAGTTACGGATAAATATGGGAACATTTAAGTCTTAAGTCCTGAAACATTTGATCGTCTAATGAATGTTCAACTAACAGAGGTTTGACTGTGTTTATTGTTGCCAACACCGCTCTGAAACAGCATGGAGCCATTGTATTTTGAAGGTTGAAAAAATAGGAGAAGCACCAACGCCGCATTGAGCATTAGGGCCGAAAACTGCTTTTCTGCTCTTTAGAAAAAACGAAAATAAATTCTAGACAGTGGTCATGAGCTTTACAACTTACTTTTGCTGTTTATCGTCATCATCATAATTTTCTGACCCGCATGCTCCACTAAACTACGCACGAGAGATCTCCAGGCAACTCGATCGTCCGCCATCGACTCTAAGTCATCTGGAGTTATGCCTAGGCGAGTCTTTGGACTTGGTCCAATCATCTCGTCCTAGGTCTGCCAAGCGGTCAGAATCGCATTCAACGCCCGCCTCGGATGTCGTGATGTTTAAGCACGGGTAATAAGAAAAAAATTAAAAAATGGATACTGTAGCGCACATATCACTCGCACTGTATTAGTCACAAGATCCTTATGCCTTCAAAATAAATTTTTCCTTCACTGACTGATGCGCCTTTAGTGCAACGATCCCTTCGCGATTGCAACTTTGCAGGACACAATTGTTTTCCACATTTCCATGTAGAAATCCAAACCGTCCGCCATTAGTCATTCCAACTGACTAAACACTTTCGACATTCCAAGACCGGGGCTTTGTCTCAACTGAGCAATTTAACCACCGTAACGAATCGCACCAATTTTTCAGTCCCCCACACTGACACCTCACACATGGTTGACCCCTTCAATTGGCCGAAACTATCGCTCCATCTTGACTTCGATTAATTTGATCTAATTATGCTGGGATCACCTTTCATGTGCCGTCAGGGGAACAGCCAAACCAACATATGTCTGGTGGGCTCTTTCCGTTTGAGCCAAACTGCCAACCAAAACAATGAGCCAACGAAACGCTCTGCGATCTCATTGTATTCTCTTACACAGCCAATTGTAGCTGCGTCCGTGTGTGGCTGTGGGTATGGCTGTGTGCAAACTTGACAGATACTGATGGTAATCAATTAGCATACATTTGCTTGGATATGAAAACAGACGGACTTGAAGAATGTGGATGGGGGACGATTGCCAATTAGTGATTGATTCGAGCTCGGACCGCCTAAATAGATGCTGAGCTCTGGGCTATACATTTTGGGATTTAATCAACAATGCACGAGGTCAGTCGAGGCATGTCAGTGGTGTCGAGTGCGTACATAGGTAATGAAAGCTTTGAGTATCGAAGTCGTTGACTGGACACAACAGAACGAAGGTCAGTCGCAGACGGAAACAGTGATAAAGACATTATTAGACTCTCCGGGCTGATTCTGATCTGACATTGTTTCTACAAGAATAGTTGTGTACGACCACGTTGGGGGTCAGACATGCGACTGGCCGGGAATCTACTGACTGCCCAAAACTTGGCTTGGGTCAGTAGCACAACAATCAAGTTCGTATGGAAGTGCTTGCTTTACCTCCTAGTGGGGGCCCCGGCAACTATTCGTATAAACCCTTATACGTGCAGGCTGAAGTTGCAAGCGCCGGTTTGTCTGGAAACTCAATACGAGGCTAGGTAACGAAGGCATTAAGGAATGATCACACGATTTCGGCTATTGTACAACGAAAGGATTCTGGAAAAGCTCGTGTTGCATAGAGGCTCGTGTTGTCAGAATTCGAGATCCGAATTGAAGTAAGGCAAAGCTGCATCTTATCACCGATCTCATTCCTTTCGGTGATACGTGATGTGCTTCAAGCAGCACGATGGACTCTCACAACACAACTCAAACACCTGGACTACGCGGATGTTGTATGCTTACTTTCGCATAGGATAATGGACCTCGACGAAATGACGTCAAGTGTGGAGAGGGCGGCACACATCGTCGAGCTGAAAATAAACACAATCAGCCTAGGAACGGACACTCGTCAGCGCAAATATGCATTGCTGGGTCTACCGGTTGAAGCAGTACATGAATTCCACTACCTCTCAAGTACTGTTTCAAGCGATGGCGGACCCGAACTGGATGTTGGTAATCGTTAAGGCGAAATCCGCATTCGGTTTGTCTCTGGTGTAGCAATGTAATCAGCATCAACACCAAGCTGAGACTGTTCCGTGCCAAACGTGCAGCACGTGGATCACGAGAAAGAAGTTACAAGCATTAGTCAGTAGATGCCAACGTAACATATCGCGAATTTTATGGACCGAACGCATCTCTAATGAACATCCTTACCAGAGAACGGGCCAGGAACCAATAGGCATTACTATTCAACGACGGAAGTGGCTGTCGATTGGTCACACACTACGAAAGGGTGACAGCTGTATACCTCACCAAGCTATGCAATGGAACCACTTATCGCAGGACGGCAGAAGACATTGCGGTCCGAAGAAAACTCGGCGCAGGACGCTGGAGAGTGAGTCGCGGCAGTTGGGGAGAGTTGAGGCCCATTTCCTGAAAAAGAACGCGATGGCGCGTAAATGTAGTTAAGGCCCACAAGGAGATACTGCAATTAAAGGAAAAGAAGAAATTGATATTCGGCCGACGAAGCAGTTTGCTGAGAAGGGCAAACCTATCAAAGCTTGATTACATTAATATTCATATATTATATGGGGCCATGGCTTATCTTCTCAGCAACCACTCGTGTTGTGCGTGCTATTGTTCTCTCACGAGTGGAAGGGTTTTATGCCGACTCCGAACGACCAATTTGACACAATTTCTCTAGACAGTTATACTCCTTGAACATTGTCAGTGACTCGAAAGAGGTGAGGCAGTGAAGAGTATTTTGCTCGTAATGCGAATCGAACCTGTTGAACGTAGGCTCAAGTGCATAGGTTTAGAGGCACCAACCCACAACGCCACGGCCGTCACATAGCAACATTATCTTAGCATAATTACAATTCTTGCAGGACTCGTGCAGCAGCTGCAAGTTACATATTTTGTGTCTTCATTTGAATAAGCTTTGGGAATAGGTACGATATTCCCACGATACATACTTCGAAAATTGGGCTGGCTTTACATACCCAGCCGAGCGCCTACTCTAAGCTTCAAAATTCTTGGCGAGTAGACACAAGACAGACATCATTCCAGAAATAACGAAGGATGGGTAGTGTCGCGAAAGGGGCTGCTAGTGAAGACCATATTGGTCCATTGTGATACCCACAGTCAGACTACTACAACTGATCGACCACTCCAGTGATAGTGCCCTTAATTTTATCACAACGGCAAATGGTCACTGGACCAGATTCGAACCGGTGACCCCGCTAACCAAGGGCAGGCACTTAATCAACTACGCCATCCAGTAGTTAATAATGGAGGATAGAGATATCCAACTTCGGCCATTTCTACCCCTAGTCCATGTCGGCATTGAGCCGAATAAGAGTGTGGTGGTTCCCGGCTCCACCAGGTATTGTAACATCGTGTATAGATGAAAACAAGAAGCAAGAGAGCTAGAAGTTGGATACCTCTATCCTCCTTTACCTCTGATCATTCGTGCTGCCCGTCCATAAAAAGGGAGAATCGTCGTCAGCCTTCTCGTACCGACCTCTAGATACAAAGTCATGGATACATCTTTAGGAAACGTATCGTGAGTCTGTCCGTATGTGTATTAAAAATCACCTTTCGGACGGTAAATTTGTTGATGATTTTCTGATAGCCACCAAAAAAGAATGATGTACCCCAAGGTTCTGTTCTAGCCCTGCCACTTTTTCTCATTTTTTAAATGATCTCTCGTACTTCGAATGGAATTCACTTCCTAGCTGATATGAGTTGTCTCAGCTTTTTAAATCAGTTCCAAGACTCTCAATCTTGTGTCTCCGAACGAGCACATTGAATTGAAACAAACTTGACAGTACACTCAATTGGGACAAACACACTAAAGTGGAATTCAAAGTTTCTCCAGCTCAGAGCTGTCTGGTGTCTGCTGTTCTCGGCATCACGAGAACGAAATACGAAATGGAGCCATAGAGGGCTAACACTGGGGCGCCGTGAACAGAGGTCTTCACTTAAGTCACTTAAAAGACAACTACCGCTAGACGACTAATGCCAGCCAAACAATTTTCTACAATAGACAGTGGAAAAGGTATGGGGCCATGCTGTCCCTCCTGTAACCTCCCTGCCAGGGTCGCCATATAATTTGAGGTGAGTGCGAGGTTCTAAGCACTAAGATCACCCTGAAATGAACTACAGCCACATGGCTTTAGTTCGCATTCGAAAGCGAAATAAAACCATGATTGGATTATGGCCTTGCTTCTCACTTAAATGGGAATTAACGCCACTGTGGCTTTAATTCAAACTGCCTTTGTTCACGGCTTTTTTAAGAACTTATGCTTATGCTTTCATTTTCATTTCTTCTGCTCTCACTTGCTTCTACACTTCAAGGGAGATGAGTCAAATTATTCCGACATTTCTCCGCCTGCCTTGACTAGGACAATCTTCACTGTTCACAAAAGAATATCCATAACTGCATGCATCGACTTATCATAAGTTTCGAGATGTTTCCAGGAACTATTACGATCAAGAAGCCAGAGAACGCCGTCAAACTTTACGAGGTTTGCTCCGCGGAGATGATCGATGTATATCCCTGGTTTCACACAAGCTGAGCCAGGCGCACAGCCGCCACCCTCAGCCAAGACGTGTCACCATACTTGCTGCAAGAGTGCATCCAAGCCTGGTGTGTGAACCGAGGAATGCTGTCCACTTCCCGAAACGCTCTGGGGCACTTGTTGCCACATTGCGGCATCGTTCCTTTCGTCATCGGCGCTCTGATTTATTAACAAAATTACACCAAACCATTGTGTTTGAATGAGCACACGCATGCGGGCATGGCAAGCAACTCTGTGCATGCGAGTGTGTTAGTGTGTGTCAAGGAAGGAACGAGAGTGGAACGTCCGCATGCAAAATTTTTGAGAAAGCTCCCATCGGACGACCACGGCTTTGTGTGTGACTCTTGTGTGTCAGTAAAAGCGGTCACTCTCGCGCTTGCTCCGGCATCGCATCGCATCGCCGTGCCGCCACCGCCACCGCCTTTGCCCTGAACGGGCATACTGTTTACGTATCTGCAAACAGCAACGTTTTCAAATTAACCAACCGACGACGAAGGCTGAGATGATATATGCCCGGACCCGACATTACCATAATGACAATGTACAACATCTCGAACGGATGACGGACGTATGGTCCGCACGCACACCGTGCGCTTATTTACGACCAATTATAAATCTAAACGCTGCATTTTATGGTGGGCTCTGGACACTGGGCAATGGGCACACTCGTTCCACTTCGCCTCCGCTACTCCGCGCTTCCGCTACGACGCGACGGTGTGCGAGCCTGGCTCACGATACGATGCGACACAAAGGCGAATAGTCCTGTGCGCTCTCCCCGTTGTTGGTTGCAGAAGAGAGACGATTTTGCGACAGTTTCATCATTTTTACAGCGCACTACTCCCATCAGAGAGGGATTGAGCTCCCAGCCAAGCACTGACCAGGTTCACGCACGGAAGTAAGATCTGAGAGACGTACGATGGTAAGATTGTGACATTAACGGTATTTAGGGAATAGTGTTGAGCTTGCTACAAATATTGTTATAAATCGTGTGCGCTAATTAATTACCAGCATGCTGCGAGCTCTGGCGAGCCGATCTGGGATATGCTGACATTAAGTTGTGATTGGAGGCCAGCGGCGATTGAAGTGACTGAGTCACGAAAGTTGATCCAGTTCTCGTTCGGCGCACCGGATGGAATCCATGGGCTTCGATGTGACACTTTGATATCGTGTAAGTGGAAGAGATCTCAACTTGTGATACAGGGGGTCCACCACAGCTGGTTTGTGGAAAATGGAGTAATTCTTGTCATTCCGAGGCTGACGTTGATGAGTTCGAAACTCTTGACAGGCTGCAGTCGCAGACGTTCACCCGGCAAACGCGTGCAATCTATTACAAGCGGTTAGCTGCCTTTCACTGCGAGGTGTGTAGATTCGGCTGATAGCCTTGTTTCGGACACGGACTTTCCATCGGATTTTGATTGATGATTCAGCATGACTTTCATATTTGAATAATTTCGACGATTAGTCATTCGAGTGGGGTACGCCGTACGAGGAAGACCAGATTTGATATATGACACTTGTTCCTGTTTGAAATATGAATTTGTACTTCATTAGTATGGATGATAAGCATTCGAGTATGGAACATAAATCTGGCGACTGCAGGTAGGTAGTCTTCGTGTGACGTCTTCAGCAACCACTGGTGTTGTGCATTGCTGCATGAAAGGAGAGACCTCCAGTTTTGTGGTGTAGGCCTTCAATGGTTATGCGCAGAAATGGTGAAGAATGGGACAATGGGAGAGATAAATGGCATGGAGAGTGAATGACAAATTTATGAGGAAATCAATGCTTAATTATAGCATA
Source organism: Eristalis tenax (assembly GCA_905231855.2). NCBI lineage: Eukaryota > Metazoa > Arthropoda > Insecta > Diptera > Syrphidae > Eristalis > Eristalis tenax. The sequence continues at coordinate 2,164,650 of HG993127.1, forward strand.
GACAGGGGGCACTACCCTGCGCGATTTGTAGTCGGGACCAAACTTTTGTGAATGGCGCCCGGCAAAGAACACCTACAGTGAGTAAATGGCATTATAATTTTAGCATTGCGTTAAGTACTTAAGGACGTGCCGATGGAATAGATGGCGAAAGGGGGAACATGAACATGTCTCCGATTGCAATGAGTGAGACACAAATGGGTGCATCGAGCGAACATTGTGTTTACTTACTTATCAGGCCAGCAACTCTTAAAAGGTCTGTGTCTGCCAAGCTGTTCTGTGTCCTCCGTAACCTTGTGTCCTCAACCAGGAGGCTCGGATTCAAAGACCGTCTTAGCCGGAGCGTTGTTGTTCATGCATACGAATCAGACGGAGAATTTTTCTTTCGAAGGCACCAAGCACCAGCTCTGCTGCTTCTAGTCCTGTTTCGCCGCCAGATAGGACTGGAAAAATAAGTGTTTTGTTAAAAAGTAAGTGAGGCGATTCTACAAAGGATTTCCACTAGGAAGGCGTTCGTGGAGTTCACTTTTGATGCGAGGTGGCAAGCTCCTGTACAACCTCGAAGTTGTAGCTGTCGACGGTAATGTTTTGTCCCAGGTGGTGAATGACGGAACTTTTCTTGGTGGACAACACATGCTTTGTTTTGTCCTCATTCCCCTTAAGACCAGCACGCTTCGCCTCTTCTTCAATTGCCGTGAATGCAACCACGATGGCGACGATTTCGATATCATCTGCATAACTCGGCAGTTGGACTGACTTGCAAAGAAGAGTGCCTTCCGTGCTTACAGCTGCCCGCCGCACTATGTTTTCCAGTGCCAAATTGAAGAAATCGCAGGACAGTACATCACGATGCCGGAATCCGGTGCAGGTTTCAAACGGCTTGGGAATCCTTGAGCCGATCTGCATGGTGCATCAGTATGGTGTGTTAGTATGGTGCGACACAGCTGGGTCAGTTGTCCCGGGATCTCGAATTCGGCCATGGCTTCGAATAGCTGAATGCTTGAATCAATGCTTTGAAATCGATAAATAGGTGGTGCGCATCGTCTTGAAAGTTGCGGGTCTATAGTTGATTTACCGGACCGTAAGCCGCACAAGCACGTGTCGATTAGTGCGGTGCAAAACGGCTTTAGAGGTGGAGGTTCGCCTTTTTTGTGGATGGGACATATGGAGTTTATATTCCAGTCGTCGGGCATGCTTTCGTCTTCCCAAATTCTACAGATAATCTGGTAAATGCTCCCTACCAGAACATCGCCGCCAGCTTTGAAGAGATCAGATTGTTACCAGGCTTGTCAGGTTTTAAATACCAAAAAAACGCCAAATTTTCAAATTACGACCGCAAAATGTTTAACAATAGACCTACGTTAAAAACATTGTTTTGTGTTCAATTGACAAGATTGTTTAGGCGCTTCTGTCTCAATGGACAAGAGTTTTTGAATGAATCACGTGACAGTGCGTCGCTTGACCTTGGCGTTAGTGAGTTTCTCTCCGACCTTGATGGAGCAACGATATCATCTCATTGATCAGTTTTCCAGGAATGTCTAAAATGGACTTAACGTTGTAGAGCTCGTCTTGATGCACGCTGTCATATGCAGCCTTCAAATCGAGGGGGTGGGTGTCGATTTGAACTTCTTGGCTATGGGCAAGTAGGTAGCTCACTTAGACTATAATATTGTTTCCTCTTCTTCTTCATCCATGCAGCTTCTGCAGAAATCGGTGCCTAGTCTTCTGGCATAGTTACCTATGAGACAGTGGCCAGTTAGCACCCCTATTACTTTACTGATGAACTTCCTGTCTAACTTTAGGAGTAAGTCAGTCATTCCTTGATTTAGCAGAGGCTAGATCGCTTTCGTATCAAGTTCTGACCTTTTGCGGTTTGTATCTTCTTTCGCAATCGTCATCAACTGGCATAAATGTCTGATCCCGTGCTTTCTTCCGATATGGACTCGTCAGTGTAGACTTCCCATGCAGTTGGGTTACAGACTTTGTCGTCATCTCATTCTTCTCTCGTCTCATTCTCAGAGTCTTGTGCTTAGTCTCGAAGTCTCGAAGTCTTGTGCTTAAGTCTGTCTCCTTAGGGACAATCAAGTTTTGCAGTATCACCTTCAGCCCTTTTCCGTGGGTTTTATCCCATCGGTTGCCTTCCCTAAGTCGTATGGCTGCATGTGTGGCCACAAGTTTACCGTAGGTGTCCACGGGAAGGAGATGTAGCATTATTTCCAGGGCGGTCGTGGGTGTTGTTCTTCGAGCCCCTGTTAAACAGATGCATGCTAATCTCTGTATGCTCTGATGCGTTGCTGTATATTACGATTCCAGCTCAATTTGTTGTCAACTATAACACCTTGGTAGTTCGCACGATCAGTGAAAGTCACACATCGAGTCCTCCACCATCTGTCCATTTGGTCAAGACTTTGAGAGATGCTTCCACCACGTCCCTGATAGTGTTGGGGGATTTTCCTGTGATGTCATCCGATGCGATGGGTTTACACCCTATCGAATTCAGTCTTTTGAATAGACTATCAACTACTATGATCCAGAGTAGAGGAGATAGGACACCCCTATGGAGTGCCTCTGAAGACCCTTCTTTCCGCAAAGCACTTTCCTAATTGTGATTAAATTTTTCTGTAATTCAGGACGTTATTCATCCATTCTTTGATACAGATTTCAACGTCAAGTTTACTCATGGCGCTGTCTATAGCCTCGAATTTTATTTTGTTGAATGCTCCTTCTATATCTAGGAAGATCGTGTACACTTTGTTCTCGAGAGACTTTTCAATAGTGCCGACCAGGGAATGGAGTGCTGTTTCCGTTGAGTAATCTTTGCGATTCAATGGAGTATGCTCTCTGATATGCAGGTCCACCAGTCTTTTCAGGGTTCTAAGTATGAACGATGAGAGTGTGATGGGTCTGAAGTCTTTGCAACTTGTGTGATTCGCTTTCCCACATTTCGGTATGAATACCACTTTTGCTCTCTCCATAGGCGCGGAGTATAACTACGTCTCAGGGAGCTTCTGAATATCACAGTTAGCCATGATTTTATTGCCTTGAAGCCATGTTGGAGTTCTTCGGGTCTGGTCCTTGAATGTATCAAAACTGTTTATTGCCCATTTCAGATTTTGCGAAGTCAACAGAGTGGGCGGTGTGGTATTTGGCTGCATCTCCCACTCTCTGCCGTCATCGGGACTTGTGGGAGGTGTGCATCCATTAGGAGTTGCAGAGTATTTTCACTAGAGTCGGTCCAGACTCCGTATGTAGGTAGGCATTGTCAAAGTTTTGGATAGTATTAGCTTTAAGCGACTACACCCGTCTGTGTTTTCAATGCTACCACAGATTGATTTCCAGGGCTCCTCTTGAGCCTTCCTAATCTCTTTTTTGTAGGATTTAAGGATTTGCTTATAGAGATCCTAGTCAGCTGTTTCTCTTGAGAAATTTGCTCTATTAAAGCATCTGCTGCGCGGCTTTGGGTGTAGTATCAACTGTTACGGTACGAAAAGTGGATCGGTGTTCGCTGAATCCGCAGACCGCCATTGTTGGCTGGTACAAAATCTTCGTCACTACCCGAAGAGAAATCTTCACCACATTTTCTAATAAAAAATTGTCAATTTTCAGAATTAAATTATCGCTTCATTGCTGTTCAACGAACGTATTTTCACATAAAATGCATGCTTTCTTGTTCTTCACGTTTTTAAGGGCTGAGCCGACTTCTTTAAGGCTAGAAGGGAGGAGTACTTCATCGCCACCTTAAAGCGAAGAAACAAAAAAGTTTTTTTTTACTTCTTTGACCTTTACCGCCAAAAGATGACGGCCGCTCCTCGAGAACCGTAGGCCTTTAATGGTTTAGAGAGGATGTAAGTGAAGGCCAATAATTTGCTACCAGAATTACATTGTTGATTCATTTATTTTCAATCCAAATTTGATCCAGTAAAGATTCGTAGTCTTCTAAAGCGGCGGCGCGTCTGTTTAGTTTTCGTTAATATTGTCATCTTACATCTCCGCCAAGGGTCACCCCGGGACTAAACCAAGGCGCTCCAACTGGCACCCAACTGCTAACTGGTTGACGTGCCTTTCACCTTGTCTGGTGCCGCTCAATTGCGGTCACTACGTCAGTATCAAGGAGTAGAGGTTTACTAAGGCCGCGCGTCATTTGAAAAGACTGCCGTCTAGACCAATGACAAAGTTTACAAGAAAGACTTTCAATCTCTCCACACTCAGTTCCTTACCAGGATGCATTGTCGGTATACAGAGATCTAGTCAACTTTAGAGCGCCACTTTAACAGTAAGCGCTTGCCGTTTTCATCGCAGTTTCAACGGCCATAAGCTACCTTTGTCCTTTAGAACAATATATGAATTCGAAATCTGCAGCCATGACTGCTTTTGATGTAACTCTTATGTGACCAAATTTACTGTCGAAACATTTCACGCAACTAAATTGTCTAAACTTAAGGATTTCTTAAATGGATCACATTTAGCCATTCCCGTGTCGAAAGGCAATCAGAAACCATTTATTGTGTCCAATCCGAGAGAATTTGGAAATTCTAAGCACTCCATTGAGGCCACCACCAGCCAAGACGTAGTCTATGCCCCGACGGCGACCAGATTACTCGGCCGGAAAGTGACTTAATTCATGTCGGAATGCGGCATATTGGGTCGAAATGTCTAATCTCTTACTCAACCCAAGTCAAACACTTGACCGCACATGCCCACGACAAGCTCAGCGGCCCGTGCTCAACACGCAACCTTCGCCGACCAATGAATCTACGACATTCCGACTGAATTTATGCAAATGGCCACACACCTCGAGTGCTAAATATGCGCCCCGAACTGTCGATAAATATTCTCATCTAATATTGATTTATCGCAATCGAGGGCAAGCCGCTCCGGAGGCCTCACCCTGCGCACCATGTGCCGTGGCCAGATGTGGCTTCCGAAAGACCGAAGTTAGAAAGTCCATTCATCGACCTGGGTGGCAGGGCGCTGCTTGGGATGAATGCTTTTATCCGACTCTGAGAGCCGTCTGCCCCTCTAATTAAACGATTAATATTCACTCCAAATCCGGCAATTCACTGACACCTCGACGTTTCTGGTCTCTTCTGGTGTCGGGGAACGACTCGTTCTCATCATCGCGTGTCCATCAATGGCTTGTCTCTCCGCTCTTGGGACCGGTGGGGCAGGGGAGCCCGAAATGAGTGCTAGATCGAAGATGAAGAAATTCGAGCCGAGCGGTGCCGTCGAATTGACACATCCCGATGGAATTAATGTGAAATTATTTGGATCTCCATTGTTGACCATTTTGGGTATGGAACAGAGCCAACAAGGGCTACGTCCACCGCCACTTGATGTCATCATAGAGAGATGCGTAGAGACAACACACGAGGAGACCTCATCTTCATCTCTCGAACACCACTCACGGCCGCCCGGACCACACTCATCGTGCGCGCGAGACCGTATCCATTACGTTTGGTTAAACAAAACATCAGCCAGCCGCAGAGTGAGAGAGTGAGAGACGTGCCACAACGTGCGTTGGACAGGTGCGAGCGGAGTGCGGCCAGTACCGATGGCAGTGCCAGTGCCACGGCCTGGGCCAGTGTCAGTGTCAGTGCCATTCTTGTCGTGGTATTATGATTTGGAAAATGTAAATAGACGACCATAAATATGATATTTATATCTGTAGCATGCATTTACATAAATTCTGTGATTCCGAGATTCTAATCCCGCCCATTAATCAGCACTATGGAACACCTACTTGAAGTGGAGGTCTGGTGGCCGCCGCGCCGCTAAATATCATTTCGATCCGTGGAATTGTTCGCCGGGGGAATGCGTTTAGTGCGCGCAGCAAATGATGATCGGCCAAAGAGCAGCCTGGGCGGTCAGCTCGTATGCGCAATGATGGACGGGCTCTGTGGGATGAAGTTGCAGAGCGTGGCAATCGGCGCCGATTAAGGTTTTCCACTTATCAGCCACTGTCCATCGTAAGTTTGGTTTGTTACATGAGTACGACGTGCGAGTGGAAGGGGTGTTTCGTTGAGTTGAGCACTAGCATTGGAGGTGGCTGCATTAACTTTATGAAAACTTAACGATTGCGTGGCTTAAGTAAATGGATCTCTGAGTCCATTACTGTGGAGAATGATATTTGGTAAGCGGAAGTGTGTTATGATGCGATGGGCTCTGCAAGGAAGGAACAAAAGATCGCGGACCATATGGTGTTGCATACTAGCCACTTGTGGTTGGTTGGTTTTATTTTGTGCCCTTTAGGCAGTTGGAAGGCTGTATGTCAGCGATTGAGATAGAGGCTAAAAGTTTCGGTATAGCTGAAATCTTGGAGGTTCCTCTGTAATTTTTGACTTTCTGTCGAGGTCCAGCTTTAAATATCGGTCGATTAAATGAAACTTTCAACTCGTGGAAGAACATACCGGAAGACAAAGACTTATTAAACATTAATTTCAATGGTAGCAACAATGAAGAACTACATGGCTTAACAGACGGAACATTGTCAGGACCAGGATTCAAACAGGAGTTAAAAGATTGAATTCCTTGCAGTATGTCTTCATTTGAGATAAACATTGATCCAAGATTTATATTACAAACATCTTCATTAAAAGAAGGTGGATTAATATTCGTGTGATCTACGTACACTGATTCAAAGAACTTTGCAAAGAGCTAGCAAGTTTACCAGTTGTCACTCAACATTTTGCAAAGTCTCTTTTTTTCTTTCTTTTATTATTTAGAAAAGTCCTTAGAAGCCTTTAGGATCCTTTGAAATATTAGATTCAGTCTTCATTACATATTGTTTATAAAGTTTGTTTAAGAATTCATATTCCCAACGCAATACAACAGAAGTATAACAACTTTATCCGGTTTTTATGCATGCGGTATTTTGTATTTACTAGTGAAATGCATCCGAAACTAGTATGAGCTTTGTCCCCTAGTAAATGCCTGCTTTCCAGCACTTACATAAGTTGTTGAAATCATGTATTTACTCAAAAATAGTCTAGTAAAAGCTGTTCGGGACGCTCATCAACATGTATCCATTGCTGATGCAGATTGTGTTTATTGGTAAGGGAATTCACACCACGCCCAACCTCCGAATTGGACGTCACGGCGCTTTCTTGTGCTAGGTGTCGGTGTGTGCTGCTGTTGATCCTAAGATATAGTGCCCTTCCTAGGCTGCGGCCTAACCTTTCGAGCCGTTCGATAACCGTGTGAGAGGTGAAAGAAATTAAAAATGTGTACACTGTGTGATACACTTAGGAGCTTTGCATTTTCAAAGTATATAAGTTGGATGACATATTTCGATGAGAAGCAGAAATACTTACTTATTTACATACTCGTATATTAAAACAGCCTTAAATTACAGCGAAGGGCCTCATATTCTAGTCAATATCTGTGCCACGACATGATGGATGATTTTAAAATTTCTAATAAGTTTTACAGCATGTCTAATTTTCATTTTGCTTACCCGTCAAGCCTAAAAATCAATATTTGCGAAACTTCAGTACCTGCACCAGACCAAGCGAGCTGCAAATCGATCCGCTTTGATTCTTCGTTTAAAATATTCTTTAGGGTCTTGCCTAAACAACTGTACAAGTTCCAGCTGTATCAAGAAGCCTAGTACAGACCCTCACTTCCCTCTCTCTCACCAGCAGCCGCCAACGACACCTTCCATGAGCCAATGGTAATTCATCTTAGGTTGGATTGCTTCCAGATTTCACGTGGGAGTGAGAGTAGGAGTTCGTTGACAGACGCCATTGTTAACATAAATCACAATGCCACGCTGTGAAACCTAAGAAAGTCTCATCAAAAAATATGCGATTTGAGAAAATTAAGCCAGTTGCTGTTGCTGACACAACATTGGAAAGTGTAACACACTTCGGGAGACACAGAAAAATTTTTGGAATCCTCAAGACCATGCTCCCACCCACTCTCTGCTCAACCACTCTCCCGTCACAATTCCACCACTACTTCACTCCTTTCACATCCACCTCGTCAAAAGTATTTAACGTCAACACATGACAAACAGAAAGTTTGTACCGGCACGACGTCCGCCTTCCCAAATTTTGAAGTCTTCTTCTGTCAACAATTGTCACCATAAAACCACTTACCAATGACGCCACATGACCAATTACTGTTAATTATCGCAAAATATTTCATTGGCTCTTATGACTACTCACAGGCAAAATTATTAATAATTCCCGATAAGGACTGACAATTAATTCCTGTCCGCATCTCCCTTGCCCGTATTTATTTGTTTTCGCTCTTATCCCCGCGTACGGTCGTGTGCGGATGTGGTTGTGGCCGGGGATGTGGATCGTCCTCAAGCACACACCTCGCTTTTGATGATTTAATGGATCTGCAACACCACATGATACAAGTCATTTTGCATACGAGCCACCACCACCATCATGTTGTTCACCTTCCCCCACCTCAGACCGAGAGAGCGGGCATGCTTTAATTATAATAAGAACCCGAGCAATAAGAGAACGGCAACGGCAACGTCAATGACGTCTCTCTTATCAGTTGGGCCCTTTTTACAGTTCCCCCTTGTTTTCGTTTTGATTTTATTCCTGCGGCCTGCTTGAGATATGAGTGTACCTACTTGATATATGCACTCGTAAAGAGTGGGCACTGATACCTTGCGCTGGACTGGAGGGAAGCAAGCAGCGGGTTTATGATGGAACTTAAGCAAATGCCACACAGAGCCAAGCAGAATGCTGCTGCTCGCCGCTGCACTTCTTATCCGGCTTTCATTTCATCAATAAAAGTTTTAATTCCGAAATGAGGAAAAGGACGTGCATCGAGTGCCGTGTGGCTTGCTGGTGACAAGTGGACTTTATTCTTTAAATTTTCTGGCGATGAAGTGGAGGATGTGGGGAATTTTCAAAAATGCATAATGCCTCAGTCTCTTTGGGGTCTCTCCAAACAATTTAGCTGATTTTTTCTAAATGTAGATACTTACGATATTTGTGGGGCCGATAGGTGGCGCTGTTGTTTTGAAAAATGTTAAGGCCTGGCCAAGCAGTGTTCATAAAATTTTGTGTTGTGGCGAGATTTTTGTTTAAATTGATCATCATCACCACCTTCTGACCCCCAAGACCCGCTTAAGGGGTCGCTGTCGTGCTTTTCATCAGGCCTACGACCCAGGCAGGGTCTGATCATGAACAATACCTGGCTTCTATTTTTGACGGTCCTGTGGACGCTGTTTTGAGTGCTCAAGGCCAAGGTATCTTGCGCCTGCGGCAGCTGTACCGGAGATTCGGCCTCTCTCTCTTTCTCGAACGAAACTAGGCTTGAATCCGAAGACCTTCTTAGCTGGAGCATTAGAGCGCATGTGCTCGATGCGGTGGAGCCAGTGCAGTCGATTGGTTTTTGCCTTCCGGACTGCATGGTTTCTGCCTCCCTTCAACATCATGGTATGTTGGAACTCGTAGAGTTCAACTTTATGTCCATACATATGTCCTGCAGAGAATTTTTCTTTTGAAAGAACCTAGATCTGCTGGTCTGCTTATCGTCCAGCTTGCGGGTCCATGTAGCTCAAGTTTTGTAGAACATGATTCCGATCTTTCCAGTGAGGAGTTTTGAGCCAATTTGTGTCGACAAATCGAAGTAGGAAGGATGATTGAATGTTGGATCTCCGATGATCTATTTACGTGATCCACGTCTGCATTGTAACTGTCGATCATGGTGTTTTATCCCAGATGTGTGTGACGAAGCGATTCTTGCTCGTCTTGCGTCCACGTCCACCTGGTCTTTATGCTGGAGGTTCACTCACATACTCCAGAAATTTGGAATTCGAAGAATCTTTGATATTCATTCGCTATCGATTACATCCACATCTTTGAAGAGCTCATAGACTTCGCACAATAAATTTGAATTAAAGTCCCCGGAGTCTGAAGAAAATCTCCAATCACCGCATAACTAACGAAAGCAGGACTCAGACTGTGACTAAAATCTTTGAAATAGAGTGAAAATGACTATTTTAAATAGAAACTGATTACTTACTATCCAAAGGAACAGGACTACTGTCGAGAGCAGATATCATTTATTAGAGAACGGCGATTAAACCGACCAACAAGTAACTAGCCCGATTTCTCAGACAAACTGGGAACACACAATTCAGTAGAATACAGATCCAGTAAGCTGACCTCGAACCTGCTCACTCATCCAATTACGCGAGCCTCCTTGTTAATCTGACAAGTAAAATTGTCATTTTCGCGTCGCCAAAAACCTCACGCGAACACACATCGATTTAGCGAGGAACGCAGCTCATTCCCCGCCTTTTACATCTTCCTCGCGCAATAAAACCTAACCGCAAAAATAAGACGACAACGAGAGGACGACAACCAAAATGCAAATCTAAAAGCAAAAACTTGACGAAGAGTAACCAGCTCTCCAAGAAGATCCATTGAAGACAATTTAAAAGCCTCCGCGACGAAACGCACGCTGCGGCGCAAACGTAAATGCGCCGATGTGGAAGTGAACGTGAATGTGAATGCGGACGGGGGATAGGGATGTGGACCCTCTTCTCTTATCAGTAACCCACACTTAATGTTAATGTATCTTCGCGACGACGACGACGCACGGTGCCACGAGGGACAGAGACAACGCGACAGCTACGGCGACAGCGACGGCGACTGGCAGTGATGGAAGGGGGGGAAATTAGAAATTCACCAATGTCCCATGTGGTACTGGGCTGGGGACCGCTCTTGTTTCTGTTTTCCCTTCTTCGCATCTTCAGTCAGTATCTGTTGTCCCATATGCTGTGTGTGCTCTTGCCAAAGAATTCACCCAAGATAACAGACCATCGGAGAGGAGGAATGCCTTGCCTTGGCTCCTTCTTCTTCGTCGTCTTCTTGTGCGTACCCGTACCGCTTGTGAAATTCCATTTGGGGGGACGACGCTACGTGAACGCACGTAAACGTTCAAAGGCCAGCACCGACTGTCCAGTCTTCGGTGATGTAACGCGACCACCGAGCGGTGAACGGGGACCGGGGGCCGGGGATGTGTACAAAAATTGCGGCCATAATCAATTTGTCATTTCAAATGACTTCCGTGCGCCGGCGTTCCCATTAGTGACGGCTTTCAATCAAGATCCACCTCGTCAATTCAAATTAGCGAACGAGCTTTCGTTTTGATTGAGAAATAATTGCCGCGCACGGGTGGCTTTTAAAAATCCATTTGCTTCGCTGCGCGGTTGGTTCGGCTGTGGTCCTGGCCGTTTTGATCATTCCGCGGTGGACCATGGAATGGATTGGACTTCTGTTTGCAGCCGTTATCAGTGTCGGTGGGACGGTGAGTGCCTGGGGATCACTTCGTCGTAAGGACAGCGCGGTGACTCTTCTCCTTTCAGATGGCGGCTATTCCAATTCGGATTGAGTCCATAGTCTGCACTGGAAATGAAGTGTATTCCTCGGACCTAGCATGTTCGGTGGAGACGATTCGCAAGAAGATGCAAGTGATCAACTTTGACTGCGTCTTCCCCGAGGAACTGGACAACCTTATGGTAGGTTCTGGCGCGTATGTGTGATTCAGGTGAAGAGGTCTTGTCTCCCACAGATAAAGTTCACCCTGTTCCGGAAGGAAGGCGTCACGTACAAGAACTTTCTTATCGACTCAACGGAGGACCTCTGCAAGGTGCTCGACAAGACTGAGCGCTCCAATGTGGTGAGTCGGATGCTGCCGATGTGGAAGAACTATGGAAACTTTCCCGACACTTGTCCCACCAAGGTAAGGGCTTGAGCTGTGAAGATGGAACGGAGATGAATCCTGGTCTTTCCTCTTAGGGCAAGATATCCGTTCGACGGTATCCCCTGGACTTGTCCTTCTATCCGACGACCTTCCCCAGTGGAGACTTCATGATCCGGCTGCACATCTACGAGGCCAACAATAACACAAGCATTTTGAACATAACGACCACCTTCAATGTCAAGTACGCTTAGGAGCAGACTGATTGCGGCCCACGAACCATGGTAAAGGTTTTTTTGAAGTCAAATAAAGTGTCCATCGAGAGCATGTGCTTCGTGGCTTCTAAAGTTTGTGGTAATAAAACTGATGGGCGTGGGCATGAGAAGACGAGCGCGAAGAGGGGCACAGAGTCGATCTTCCGATGACGTTTTGATGTGCTCTCAGAGCCTCAGAGCCGTTTCTTGATTTTGTTCACAAGAAGATGTGTAGACACTGGAGGTCAAACATCCAAAAGAAGACTGAAGGAAACCAAGCGTTTATCTGCTCGTTTTTTTCCTCCCTCTCGCCCACACATCTCCGTTTCAGACCGATAGTAGCTGAGCGTTAAAAAAGGAACATGATCGCATGCTAGTCCCAAAAGTGTCATGTTGACTGGGACAGCTGAAGTGACTGAGAAAAGGGAAACAACCAAATCTAAGCAATTTGTCGGAATGTTCGTATCTCACCCAATCCATCGTGTTCTTGAAGAAGCTTAATCAATTTCCCTTAACACAACCGCACACCTTCAAGAGGGCGTGACGGTCACTTGGCAGGATCCACCTCCTCAACAGAATGCCCAATAAACCGGCCATATTTCACAAGACAGATTCGAATCTAATCTTCCACCGAACTGCCCGAACATCGAAGTAACAACGCTTTCAATGCCACCTCCCTACGCCGTGCCAATTGAGAAACAGTCCCACAAGTCGACCGCCCTCCTTTAGCGCCTCCTCTAACCAGCCGGATGCCTGTGCCGATGCCGATGCTGAAGCGCAGAGCGCACAGATGCCAATCGGTGACCATCGCACATCGTGCAGCGCCCGATAACTTCTGCCGATACTATTACATCAACTCGTAAATTCACAGGTTTACACCCACTAATAACTTAGAAGCGATTCCCATCTCGTTGCATGCATCTAGCAGAGAGTCGAGCGAGTGGTGGAGAGTCGCCGAAGGAGTCCTCCTCGACCACAGTCCCACTCCTACGATTGCCCCCCCCCCCCCGCACTCTTCCCAGCGCCAACTGAGCGACGTTGCTCTTTTCCGGTATGCAAGCCAACCGGCCAGGACCCACCCCAGTTCGAGTGCAAGTTTACGGATTGTGTGTAATAAAGCGATCAGGGACATCGATACTCCGGTAATTACCATAAAAATGTTTAGATGCATCGACCACAAAGGGTGGCCGAGGTGGTCGCCGTGCCGCGAGGCCTGTCCAGCGATGCGTACGTACGCCAGAAAATTGCTGGCACGTCGACGTCGTCGTCGCTTGATTTTCACACCTCTTCTACCGGTCGCGTTCGGTTGCCGGCCGCTCGCTGGTCTCCGGACAGGAAATGCGTCCATCTCTGATTTCGTTTTTATTACCCTGCACTGCTCAGCTAGGCTGGGGTGATGGCACCTAGCTTCCTTGGTCACAAATTAAGATCCGCACTCGATAAGGATGAACACAAAGACATTCGAAAATTTGTTAGCGACCTCTGGTAGTTGCCGATCGATCCAACGGTGAAGAGGGGCGGACCTCCTCGGCAAGGAGTCAGGCCGTATGAAGTGCTGCCGCGCGGCTTGCACCCCCCGCTCAGATCGACATGCATGTTAAACTGTCGAACATTTGCATACAGCGTGTTGGGTCGTGCCTTGGTCAGGCCGGATGCTAGCCGCGCCTGGCACATGGCTGGCATCCCCGATGGATATCTCCTTGCATGTACACCGAATCAATATCGTTCGGAACTTGTTGTGGGTCACCGGCAACAGTGTGGCTCGGATGTACAACACGCTAGCGCAGATGTGGGATGCGAGCGCACCAGCAACAACAGCAACGACATCGTCGACAACGACAACGACGGCGACGGCGATGATGATGACGATGCCGCTGCTGATGAAGATACCCGTTTTCCAGGCGCTCGCTCCTTGGTTGGTGGGTTTTGTTCGGCTTTGTCCGTGTGTCCTTCTCATTCGCCGTTGAGCACCGCGCCTTGACGGCTAATTGAATTAGCATTTTTACGAGTGTAATGATTTCAATTAGCTTGTGTGCAACACCGCTCAGGTGTGAGCGAACGGGCGGCACGACAACGCATGAATGTGCATTAATTGCCTGAACTATGTTGTAATGGCTTAATTGGCCTAGCGATTTGGATCGCCCCGTTGACGTTCGATGCGACTGGACTGCTTGTTGGCGGTGGTGTCACTGTGCGGTATGGCATTGATTGTTGTGGTGCGAGGATTCGATTTCATTCTGGGGACGCGATCTGCGCACGAGACGCGTCGTGAGGTATTCATTCTGTGGAAGTGGAGAAAATTGCGAAGGGGCAACGAATTCTTGAGCAATTTTCTAGTTTTAATTGGAGATTGGCAGAAGCTGGGTCAGACGGTGACTCTTACGCAGAGTGTCTAGGTTCGATACCCGATCGACGAACTCTGCAAAAGCTCTCGCGCGTCAGTGAAAATAATCAGAGAGACTTTCTGTTTAGATAACCATTCAGAGACGCCTCCTCCACTCAAGGAAGATCTCCAACACTGACAAAACGAGCAGCTTCTGGAGCAGCTAGGCCCAGGTCCATCGAGGACAGAACTGGACTTTTTTGAGGTTATTCAAGTCATTGGGGTAGTATGATCTCAGAACTTTGATTTGAAACTAACAAGTACAGTGCTTGCCACGAGTTTTTCCTCGTTTGGCGCCTGTGCTCCGGAGAGTTGTTTGTTAATGAATAGGCGTAGGTTTGCTTCAAAATTGTATCTATTCTCACTGACTGCCTTTCTCAATGAGTCAGTCGCTGGGTTTCCCTAACGATTCGCTGATAGTCCACGAATTTCCTCAGAATGACAGAATGGATTGGTTGCAGGAAGTGCTCAAAATCTAGCAAACGGAATGCTTTAGAGAAGTTGTGCGTTAGCTGTTGCCTTAGTAGATCCTCGTAAGCTTCGATTACACACTCAGCCCCTCTTACACCAGAAGACCCAAGTCTATCCTGACTTAAGTTGAGGTCAGCTGACGTGCTGTTGACTTGACACTTAAACCAGCTGGTCTGTGTACTCAGTATTGTACTGCAACTCAGCGCACAGTTGGGTAAACATTCGAAGCCGATTGTTGAGCGGTATACATCTGCCATGGTTGGTCGGCTTAAATCACTTCAATCGCTGAAAAGGTGAGCACGTAGGAAACGGCATCTGCAATACATCGGAGCTGGATAAGCAATCCATTGCCAACTCTCTGCCTCTTCTTCAACCAAACAACTTCTCCAGGAGTGGTTTACGTTGATAACCACTCCCTCGAGTGGACTTTATTAAATCTCTGAAGTTCTGCGAATCATTTCAGTTAGGGTCAAAATACTTTGGCAGAGTTCTACGTTGGGCGCCAGAATGTCCCAGGCGAGTCTGTTCCTCAGTTTTTAAGCGCTGACTGGTCAATATCCGACAAGACGCATTGCCCTTCAAAGCTAGCATCTCGAGTCAAAGCGAAATCACACACTTATTGCCACCTTCGATCAAATATCGTGTGAAAGTCTCTTCAAAATGAAACTGGTATCTATGCACGCAAACCCTCCACCTTTACCCACCACCAGCCAACGACAAAACGTAACGAACACCTCCACAGAGGTGTTTCCCACCACATGAGTCATCACACGTCCATTCACAGATCTCGCCTCGCCATGGGCTGTACATAATTAACCAACTTACACCAGATACTCTGTCCTTATCGAAGAACAACGTGCTCCTAATCAGATCGGACATCTATTACGCTTCACTAATAAGTCCCTGTTCCCGAAACAACTGTCGCGTTGTCATTCTGTAGGCTATCAGCGATCTCCGAAAGTGTGCAATAAAACCTTAGAATCTCACATTAGACGACGGCAACATCCACTCCTTGGCCGAAGAACGCCCATAAAATTAGCTTTTATAGTCTACTTTGGAACTGAATCCTCGTCGTTAATTGTTTTGTTATTCGATTTCGAATGCAAATGCCTCCGAGAAACCTCTTCATTGTGCGTCGCCCCAGCCGAACTCGCACGAGTGATCTATTCGCCTTTTATGGGGCCTCATTATCAGCCCGACAATAATTCGATGAGTCCCTTATCCTCCACCACAGCCATCAGCAGCACCATACCTCGCCGCTGCACCGTCAGTACGTGCTGTTGTTTGTCAGCCAATAAAAATCCAATACCGACATAAATCTTGTCGACTAATTTTTCCATCACCGGCCCATCAGGCTGGGCCAGGGCGAGCACAGATGACAGAGGACAGCTCGATCTAAAGGCGGCAGGGCTCCCCTCCTGGACAGATCTGTCAACCTGACAGTAGCCTGCGACAGTTGACAGCTGCTGCTGCTGCTGCGGCGACTGACGCTGGATGGTTGGTGACTCGGCTGACGGCTTGTGGCGGGATTGTCTTCGAATTAATTATCGACTCATTAAAAGGGATTTATTACCACGAACGAAATCTAATACACGCACACACGCGGCCAATTCCCGTTCGCGCTCCGTCGATGTGAATTTATGAGATATAAAATCCAGAATGAGGTGAACACAATAGATCTTGTCACCGCGATAACGCCGCTGTGGTGGTTTGATGTGATGTTGTGATTGATTCAAATTGAGAATTAAGATATTTATGGTGCGAGTTGGGGTGGTGCGGAACACACCCAGTCGGCGGCCGGCCGTCCAGCAGCCAGCGGTCGACGGTCGGCCATTGGCCATTGGCCATTGCTGGTGTGTTCGCTTCTCGCTGTTCGCTGTTCGGAGAGATTTTTGCCAATTTATGGAAATTTTAATAAGAATTCGAATAAATTATTGGGAGAGAACCGGCTCGTTGTGTGCGGTGTGGCGCCCACATATCCGCCGCTTTGACCGGTTCGGTTTGTGCGGCGGCTGCGGTTGGGAGGGGCGGGTGTGCTTGGTAAAATGCAAATTCACCGTTTTGCCGGATAAATTTGAGGGGGAAATTAGCATAAGTCCACGATGGACGGAGCTGTAATGGAGATGGACGTATTCGCTGCGACGCGAGTAATTGGCGAGCAAAACGATGGCCTCCTGCGGAGAATTGAGTGCGAAAGATGATTTCGCTGCGGTCGAACAAAACTGCCAACACAGATGCTTTATATGGTAATGGGTGTCGGTTTGACAGTGTAATGGAGGGGCAATGTATGTGGTTGCAATTGGAACGAAGTTGATTGCAGTTTTTTTTTTTTTTTTTGGTTCTTTTTCACAAACCAACTGCACCCATTCTTCTGGGATACACGACAAGTGGGTCGCGAGGAAAGTGATATACGACGGGCTGCGACACAGTTAGTAGCTGTCGGTGAATTGACCGAGTTCTTGCAAATTTATTAGATCAGCTCCTGGACGTAGAGCAAGGCTTACAGCAGGCACATTTATGGGCGTAGGCTGGTCTGTAAATCAAACATCTCGCGCGTTGTAAATGTCGCGACTAACTTAAGTTCGTGAATGTGGCAATTCGAAGCTGATGCATTGGGAATAAACCGCGCCTACGTGTGTTTGTTTGAACTTTTCTCCGCTTGTCCACTTATCTCCATGTGTCCAAGTTTTAACTAGTCTTATAAGAAGGCATTGTATAAAATACTTGTCTCGTGTGAATTTCTTTTCAATTTGTAAAAATCGTGCTGAGGCCTTATTTCTTGACTCGCCAAGCTCCTTTGCATTTTCTTTGAAGGGTAGTCGGTAGTCTAGCTTTGTGTTGTGCGCCACTGGAGTTCCAGGTTCACCCTTAATCTCACCATCCGTGATTATGTCCTGGAACACGTCTGCTCCCAATTAATACGTCGATTGCTGCTGCCTTGTTGTATGAAGGATCGGCTAAGCGAAGATGAGCAATGCAGTCCCATCGCTTTGGGAAGTACAAAGAAGGACGCCCATTGCTTAAATGATGATGGATGTATTGGTTGAATTTATATTTCAATTCTACTGGTGGCAGTTCCTGCTTTTACTCCCCTAAATCCGCAACTGAGAATGGTGCGTTTTTCTGCTTTGTAACCGTTGCACTGCGTCTTCAGTGATGAAAGATGACTGTGAACCTTGGTCAACTAAAGCTCGTAGATGAAAGTCACGACCTTTCCAGTTTGTTTTTATAATGGCAGTTGCCAAAAGCACTGTGTTCTCCGTTGAGTCTGCAAAATTTGACTGCCGTTCTCCCGAGGGGAGTAGGGTATGGTGTTTTTGCCAGCAGATCTGACACGTTTTGAAGGAGACGCACGTTGACGTATCTGGCTTGAAGCAAATCCTACATATTCTTTCCTTTCAAACGATTTCTCGAAAAAACTTCGAATAATGCCCTTCACTGAACTGACGAGCCATATGACAGAAAAAACGTAGAAAACCTAAACGATTTTCAAAATATTTAAAGCCCTTTAACCACTTCAACGCGAACAAACGCCAGTCTGTCACAGAATCTGATGTGTGATCAGATTCAGACACTTCGCCAAGCAAAGTGATGCGTAAGTCATTACTAATAACTCCCACCAGCGAGCAACGTGTTGACACCTGTCAAACAAGCACAACTCAGTCCATCCGTACGCGCCTACCAACACTTCTCCTTCTCCCACCCACCAGTCCACCAGTATGCATCGGTGTGTAGTAGTTGTGCTCATGTACAACACTCATCTGGCGCAGATCATAGCCACCGTCACGATCGCAACAGACACTGGCACAGATCTGCTCACCTTTCCACACTTTCCTGACTGCCTCAAAGGTAAACACCTTCTTCTTGCCCCGGCCGGACGGCTAAGTGCCTGAAAAGCTGTTTTGTGGGCGACTTTCACATAAATCACTTCATTTGATTTGATTGCAAACAAATTTATTGATGTTGCACGCATTTTCTGGAATAACGTGTGCTCACCACAACGCGCCGAGCCGCAGTCCACAGTTCTTGGCGGCTTCGGCATGGTATGCTCGTACTCTCCCCCGAAAACGGGACGGGAATGGTAACAAACACACGCAATGACTAGAGCTCGCCTCGCACATGCGGGGATCACTTTTGGGACAAAGTCTTGTCTTGCTGCGGATGGGCACACACGGCACAAACACAACACAACGCTCCGCAGCAATCGTGTGCCCTCTGGGTGAATTGGGAACTGGGAAGACAGCGAAAAAAGTGCTGCCACAGAGCGGACGGACCGACGCGACGCGGCGATGCATATGCCCGCGAAATTCGACTTTGGACGACATTCGTCCGATTGCAGGTGAAGGGATCATGATGATAAAACGTGAATTAATGATTGGCATGATTCGGTGGATTACAGTAAGGAATTTGCCATTTATCCCAGATGCGGTTGACACAGTTAATGTTATGATTAATGTAATCGGAGAGTGACAGTGCGAGGCGCTGGCGAGGGGAACTGGCTTTTGGGAGTTTTAGTGTCAAGCTCCGCATGTCGCAGATGTCAAGTACTCACTCATGATGCGCACAGTGATATGGAAAGGAATTTGGAACCACGACCATGACTGTGCTGGGGAATCGAAAGTCACTCTCTTCGCCGAAGGACACACTTTGATGGAACTTTATTCAAGCCATCGACGCGCATACATGAACTGATAACACGAGTTCATTACTCACCTGACGAGGAGTCAATGGAATAATCCCTGACCACCGCAGGCGAAGAACACATGAATGGACGGTCGTTGAAGGGAAGTAATGGAGAGAAAAAAAATCTAACAGAAACAGGAAGTTGAACTGAGGGCACTGAGACTCCATCAATAATGACAGCTAGCTTTTGTACTGTTAAGTCAAAATAAGACACACTCCCAAAGTATAATTCTGAACTGTTACCGCCGTGGCGTTAAAGATAAATGCCAAACCATAATACACGTGAAGAGATATGCATAATCGAGCAAATACACAGAAGTGATACAGTCTGACCATAATAAATGCATCGTTAAGTTTCGTTGAGTTTCGATAAGTTTCGTTAAGTTTCGTTCAGTTTTACTTACTTAAGTGAGAACAGAATCAACCACTTTCTGCACATGTAACTCACAGTTTGTGTTTAAATTTAACCCAAGAGCAGACATTTTGGAAGTTTATGATGTTTCTAGCGGCCTTTGTCCGATTCAGATGTTACAAGTCACATGAATCCTTACCCGCGCTACCGATGTAGGCACGGTCTCCGACTTTCTTATCGTCATGCCGCAAACACCGGTAGCAAGAACTGCAGGGTCTCAACGACACGACCTCTGCGGACCCAACCTTGACAGTTACTACGCCCTGCTCATGGACAACGTGGAACCCAAAACTTCTTTGTTTTGGCCACATTTACCGCCAGACCAGACTCAACTGTCAACAGCTGTAAGAACTTCTGGAAAACACCGCCTCCATTGCCAACTGACTTGACGAACTCAACACCAGTGTCAGCAAACCTTCCAGATCGCCACATAGTTGCAATCCATGATCTGATTAAACCGAAACATGCTACGTAACTCCCCTTGGTCACAAGTCAGGAACACAGCCCGCGACCCCAGCCATGTTTACATGGAAACCGATATAGAGACACACAACACCATATGGGATCCTCCCATATCCCTAGTACCAGCCTCGCTACCCCTCGTCGGCGAGGTACAGCGCACCTCACTGATGCGGCTGACTTAGCAAGCCCCGCTCCCCTAGACTCCGTACAAATAAAATTGTAATCTTGTCCAGACTATGTTAACATATGCATAATATCCGCTCTCGCTCGTCCTAGACACATTCACGAGGTGAGCGCCCTCGCGCCGCGACCGCTCTCCGTGCGGGCTCTGTACGACATTAAGGAACCAGTGTCCGGCAAACGCGCATGCTCACCGTCGCCAAGTGGTCATCCCGCCCGGTCGCCGTGCTTCGTGGGGATTTATGTCTCGGCCGTGTGTTGGATGGTGGGTCTGTGTAGCAATCCTATTTGGACTGGTCTGAGCATAAATTTAGGAGGCATCGCCTTTCCCGGGACCAATTTGTAACCGTCTCTGTTAAGTGATCAGGAATTCATTTGTTTTGCGGCATGCAGCCAACGCACGATGGTGGGTGGGTGTGTGCGTTGCCCACCTAAAAGGTTACGCTCGAAACTCTAGACTTCTCTTCTCGCCACTGGTGTTGAATGAGTTACAATTTTCACTTTCGCGCCAGTGGATGCCAGATGCTGCTGCTTACTAGAGCGTAGCCGCACATCACACAAGGCAATCGGCAACATTGTTGAACAAACATCGTTCTCGTCCCGGAGTAGTTGCAGACGCGTGGAAATGGATACGCACTCGTCGCGGTAATTGAAACATTACACTAAAACGTAGTCGGCCCCGTGATGGTGGTGGATTCAGTTCCGACAGATGTAGCGAGTTGTATCTCCGCTGTTTGCTGCATGTAAACAAGAGTCTTGGAAATGCGGTTGGATTTCATTGCGAAACGCTGAATGATTTGATCTTACGCGTGAGTGAGTTGATATGTATTTTTCATGTTTACCTCTCTCTCTCTCTCTCTGCCCCTCTGTCAGTGAAGATCTCGTGAAAGGCTACAGGCGAGCTGGGGGTTTGGAGCGTAATGCGCGAGCCCCTTCGGGCATGGGTTTCACTGCCGGCCGAAAGGTAAGCTCGCTTGGAATAGGTGGCGTACGTCTCATGCCGATAATTGCATGAGGAAATCGAATATGTAAAACTGCATTGGCTCAAGACGGCCTTTCACTCGATGTGAAATGTAGACGATTTCACGAGACACTTCAATGAGCAGAGTGATGTGAGAAGAACTCCACACGCCGCTCGTCTCTTCGATTGAAATGCAAACGTGCTTGTATCAATTGGGTGTCAACCTTTTGACAGTTGTCCCCAAAAGCCATCGCCCCCTTGTCAAACATGATGCAGGCATAATTTAGATTCCAACTCGGAATCATCGACTCAATTAAACGCAGCCGTTCGCTTAAGCCAATCGCGCATATTCCATGTCAACAGCAATAATTCCTTAATCCAAATGCTGCGGGCAGACTTCTCACAATGGCAGCGTACAACACGGCAAAAAGGCCAAAAGTGGTCAATAAATGTCAGACATACACGCCACATGCATGTATCAAGTCTGTGTAAACAATGTCGCTCCAAGGAGTTCAAGGCTCGTCATCACCATCATTGTCACTGTCGTCATCAGCAGTCTGGCTCGGCGCGGACAATCGGCAGCACACAGGCCACCGGCTGACGGCAGCCTTTGCGAGAAGTAAAGCGGTTTCTCGCCACATTTCGCCAGCCAATGACAAATTCCACAAATCCGTTCACAGCCACTGCAGTCGGCTTCCAGACTCCGCAGGACCATGGGGACGACGGGGACAGCACGGACGCGGAAACAAAAAAGCAGACACGAAATTCTGCGCGACAGAATTTCGACAGTGCCCCCTTCTTACATCGCAGACATTGTAAGATGTTAATTAAGAATACACTCAGGGGACGCGCAGGACCGCGCCACATTCGAAACCCCGAAGAAGCCAGCCGAAGTAGGACGGAGGACGGCTGGCAGCAAGGCCCATGGAAAATTCCCCAAATTGACTCACGTCATGTGTTTCCCGTGTAATTTAGACCCGCGGAATTTTCATTATGCTCGTAGATGGGTTTTTGTTCGGTGGAAGGTGCTGATGCTGATGCTGGTGAATGGGGCATAAAATCCAATGGCGGTGAGACCATTTTCCGTTTTCCTTTTCCCCGTGGGGGAGGGGGTAACATAATAGCAAATGTCTAAGGCGGCGTGTTAGTTGCTGCTGCAATTTTTATCGGGACGTAAAATAAAAACTTGACTTCGTCATGCGTGTCTGAAGCGGGTCAGTATGAAGCCGAGGTTGCCTGGCGTGATTGCATGGAGCTTGCCCGGAGTGGGACACTAATCGTTGTCAAGCTGGTTTTATAATTTGTATCAATCAATTAGTAGTTAATCGTGATCAGCTGTGGATAACTGCAAATCGGGGCTGCATTAGAGAGGCGATCAAGAATTATTAATTCAAGCTTAAATTGAAGTAGTGACTTCTCTCTCTGCTCTGGTGCTTCAGAAATGGACGCCTCAAAAGGATTTGTTTGACCGGAAGTCAGCGATTGCTATTAGAAGCCATTTAAAATTGTAAAGAGAACAAACATTTTCCATAGCATTTGACGTCAAGCTAAGGCGTTGGCTCAGCAATAGAGCCCCAACGAATGTACTGTGTTTCTAATTTAACATTTCAATCACTCGACTATGTAAGTATGGCACACTTATGCCGAATGCGAACGAAAAACAACCGATTGGCAGTTGTCGGGTCCCTTGGATGGAGCTGGTTGGTACGTTGTTCGCTCTTTCGTGCAGGTTCTGTGTTCAAATCCGACTGGAGCTTTTTGATATGCAATACAATACGTATCAAACCATTTTACGTCGTGTTGGTTGGTTTAAGTGGCTACCCGATTTGGCTCAAACCGGGTACAAGTTGCGCAGTTGCGCACCGTTTTGATACCACACCTCGTAGACCTCGGGTTGTCAGGGTTAGCTAAATCCAGCCTGTGGAGTTTTGGGAATTTGATTATGTTCGATACACTTTGGTTAGCGATCTCGGAGAGTCCGCAAAGGAAGACTTTGCCGAAACCGTGAGGCAGCTTTTCCTCTGAGTAGGTGTCGAGGCAACTGTGCCAGTGTGGGTTGAATGATATTCCAAGTCTAGCAGCGTGGAAGCCTGTGGGGCAGTGCCCAGTGCTTACAGCCACGACTCTAGCTATTTCGGAGCGATTTCTATTCAGGAGGTCATCAGTTCTATTTTTCATGCAGGAGGACCAGGGTTTCCTAGAATATTTGTACTTGGATGACCTGGTCCACCTTCTACCAGCTATGGACAGGAAGTGTTGGTAGATGATGTATTTGAGTTGGTTAATTGTGGGCTCAGTGGGAGCGTTGCCGAAAACTTCTTGCTTGGCCAGTTCATCGGCAATCTCATTTCCCTCTATGTTGCTGTGGCCTGGGACCAAGACGAGAGTGATATTGCACCTGCTCCTGGCCTGTTTGAGTTCTTCCAATTTAGACGAAGTGGTTACTGAGGAGATGGTCCTTACGGCTGCTTGGCTATCGCTACACATCGCTGCGGTTCTACCATAAGAGCAGGCAAGTACGGAGAGTCTTACACGCCTCTCTGATCGCTAGTACTTCAGCCTGAAAGATATTCGAGTGATCTGGGAGGCGGTAATAATTGGAGAAATCCGCCGAGAAGACCGCTGAACCTTCACCGTGGTCTAGCTTCGACCCATCTGTGTAGATCAGAAGTTGATTTCCCATAGTAAAAAATTCTAGTTTTTAACCCCTCTACAAAATACTGTTATCATTTATTGGCAACAAAGTTATCGTACTCGTGCCCCTTCCAACTTTAATAGATTACCTAATCCAAATCACTCCTTCCTTGATTTAGCTCAGGCCAGATCGGATTCGATATCCTGTAGGTGTCATATTTGTCATGTAAGTGTCGTCCGTCATCAGTCGCAATTTTATGGTTTTTAGGGGGGGTGTCGCCTGATCTGGTGCCATCGGTATACCCACTTGCTAGTTCATCAGCTCTTTCATTGGCCGACATAACTTTGTGCCCGGCATTACAAGATTGAAGCGCTTCTCTTTGCCGAAATTACGTCAAGTTTGTCCTTGGACCGCACTTCGGAACGCTTTGCCTGTTCCAACTTAACTTTTCACGGTGATTTAGTCGCTCCATTTAGGGCTTGATGGGCCAACGACATTTCGACAGACGTCCAATGCCAACACTCATTTCCGGGTACCGGGATATAAATACATGACCGTACTCAGCGGCAATCGATGAAATAGTCCCCAGACTGATTGGCGGGGCCACGAGTTTACAACATGTTTTGGAATTACAACCCAATTAGCCATCGCGAGATTGTTTAGTTTACAACACTGAATACAGCTCATTAGCATAGCTGAATAAAACCGTAGCTCAGGCTACCACCAAGAAATTCCTAGACTCACGCCAACGTTGAAGTCGCGGCTGCAGCTACCAAAGAATAATGCCTTTGTAATTCAAGGGTATTGAGAAAATGTTGTTAAAGCCTCGAACAATAAGAGCAATAACCGAGCATGGCACGACTTGATTTGGATCGACGCATAAAACGTTAGGATTATAGCCCCTTTCCCATTCGAACGCATCCTGAGGGCGCTAGTCAATATATCAGTCTCAGGTGAAACCTACTGACCAAGTTTTATGCCCCTCATAAAATTATCCACATTTTTATGACTTTCATTCAAAACAAACGCATTCGACGATACGAACTAAATTTAAATAAATAAATAATTAAGGTCATAACTAGGCCGGGAAGCCATCAAGCCGCCCCCCACCAGGACCATAAAGTCAATCTCATTAATATTCATTCTAACACCCCAGCACACACTATCCGCTGTCATCGTCTCCGGGCCCAGCCTACCAGCCTGTCTCTCTGCCGCTGATGCAATCCGCCAGATAGCGTCACTTTTATTTATGAAAATATAAAGGATTCGACAAGAGGTATTAATAACCGCAAGCATGGCCGGTTGTTTCTAACAAACAATTACCACCCTCCCTCCACGCACACCCCGCCAGGGCAACATGGAGTCTTACAGCATTGCAGCAGATGACACTCAGCCGATAGCTGATAGCCGAAACGGATTCACACCCAAACTGTCAGAGGTGTGCGTGCGTGCTTACGCGGGCCCCATCTCCGCCAGCAGACAATGACTGATTGAATGACGTGAGCTGACTTCTTTAATTTCAGGCGCGATCGCACCTAGGAAACACAATTGGGCAGCCATCTTGCTCCTAGCCCGCCGGCCCGCGCTGCTGCTTGAGTCTGCTTACAATGCTTCAACAATGATTCTTTATGATTAATAACTTAACCGGCACTGGCACTGGCACCGGCACCGAATGAGACATTCGCCGTCAGGAGCCGGCAAGGTGTTGCCCTTAATGAGAATGTGTCACCGCCGCGCACAGCGTGGACGCGTACGTGCGCTGGACAAAACAAAAATCATCGACGGACCGCGACGCCTTGATTAGTGGTTAGAATTTATTTGTCGCCACCACCCGAGGGGCAGGACCGGCTTGCAATGGCGAAATGGCAGAACTTGCAGAACTGAGAAATGCAAAAATAGCGAAATGGTGGTTTTAACACCTCGCCTATTATGCGTTTCCGCTCTCGGCCGAGAATGAAGAGTCCATAAAGCGTAAGATGGAAGTGCGACTACCTGGGTGCCTAATGAAGTCGCAGACATAACGACCCCGTTCCATGGACAAACACTCCGAGCCTCCCATTCCCCCCTTTTATGATTGTTGTCAGCATGTTCCCGGGTCTGGGAGGGGCAGCCCCCGTAACACTGGTCACTTGACAGCTAGTAGGTGCACGCACCGCACAAGTAATGCCTGATAAGGCATTGAGTTAGGAGTTCTCTTCGGTTCGAGACGTCGTCGTCATTGATGGAGCGGGTCTAATGCGATTCTGAGAAGAGTTCTCTCATTCCCGGATCCCGATCTGCGTTGCAAATGCTGGTGAATACAATTGTTTTGTTGCCAGGAAGTTATGTTACGCTCGAATTGAAACGTGTGTGCTCGTGAAATACTTATGCTTCGCACTTTGATTCTGGGCTGCGGTATTGATGGGGAACTGTGGGACGTGTGTGTATTTGTGGTTGCATGCTCCCATTGTTTCCTGGAATGACTGATAAGACGTGCAGTTTTCATATGCTGCTTGAGTGGGGAAGATACGAGTATAGTGCCTAGCACTGGTTGCAGATCAGATTTTTTCAAAGGCTGGGGTGGAATTTTGCATTTTCAACGTTTCATCTCAAAAATGTAATGCTCATGTTGGTAAATTGATTATATTCGTCGTTCCTCTTCCAGGAGAGAGGCGACTACAATCAGACTTAAAGACCAATAGGCATGAGCATGCATGAGCTTGTGTCAAATTTAAACGAAATGTTACGTCAAGTTTTTACTTTAAGCACATGAATACCACATGAATACCGACATTCATACATTAAAGTGCATTTCCATCGATCAGAAATTCTTTCTGCGTTTACTCTTCATGCCGACTCCGTTCAGCGATGTTTGAGACTCTTAATGAGCTCATGTTCTTCTGCGCGTCCCTTATCCCTTTGTTGGAACAATGTCTCTACAAAGTCTACACACCACCATGCTGCAGCACTTCTCTTCTCTCCCTTCTCTCCACCATCTCTCCACCATTCTCAACAGCTCCGCGACATGTTTTATTGAATCCCTAAGTGGCCAACAATGGGTACTATCCCAGGTGCTAGGTTATATCCCCAAATTTAAAAACGTTCACAACTCCACCTCTTTCGAGTCACTGGCAATGCTCAGATAGTGCTCCTGTCTAGAAAAAGGCTCTCAAAGTTTGCCGTACGGAGTGTGCGCAAAACTGTAAGTACCATCCACTCGTGAAAAAGAATACTTACTTACTTACCATGCCGACGACGCTTAGAGGGTCTGAGCCTGAGCAATTGGTGCCTTCCATCGTCCAAGCTGTCTTGCATCCGCGATTACTTGGTCTTTACAACGGAGATTCGGTCTTCCTCTCCTTCGCGAACCAGGAGGCTTGGATTCGAAGACCCTTTTAGCGGATGTCCATTGGTTCGATGTGGCCGAGCAGTCGACCGATTTTTCCCTTCCGAACTACATCCACATCCTGGTACAGCTCGTAGAGTTCGCGGTTGTGTCTTCTCGTCCATCAACCTCCTCGCAGGCGGGACTATATATCCGACGCAGAATTTTTCCTTCGAAGGTGCCAAGAATCAGGTCTGCACTTTTGCTTAACATCCAGCTTTCAGCTCCATAGAGCAGGATTGGCAAAATGAGAGTTTTGTAGAGCCCAGTTCAGGAGCACAGTTGTTTGGACAAACCGAAGTAGCATCGGCTCCCAAGGGCGATTCTATGTTGGGTCTCCACCGTGATGTCCTTTACATCCTCGAAATTGTAGCTGTCGGTCGTGATGTTTGAACAAGAATAGTGCGCACAACACGAGAGGTTGCTATAAAGCTAGGCCCAGGTCCGCCTGGGATTGTCGCGGATGGACTTAAAAAAAAACTTTAGCCACCTTAAGCCATCGCATGAATTCGCAGAAATATCACACTACATGGGCATAATAACGACTTTGTTAAGTTTCGTTAAGTTTCCTCAAGTTTCGTCAAGTTTCGTTCACTTTTGCTTACTTAAATGGAAATCACTCAACACAAATTACAGTTGGTGCCGCAATTTTTCGCACATTTCCAGAAGATTTTACCATGTTTCTGGCTACTTCTCGATCGGTTTTGACTAAGCTATTGTTTACTTAAGTCAACTATGTTCGGATCTTAAGTATTATGTGGTCTTGCGTTTCCATTACATTGCGAAGCTTCTCACGCACCGTACGCGATAGACTATATAAATAATAAATCGTCTCCCCTTTTTGTCGACGTAATCTAGTGTGACTTCTAGTTCCAGGCTATATCTCTGATGCATGTGTTCGTTAAACATAGGTTTAGGTCAGAAAATCTGCAATATGATGCATCTGTTGATGAATGTGTTGTGTGGTACATCCAGAGGAAACCCAGATTCAACATTGGCGAGGTCAATGCTAGTGTTCCAACTAGTCGCAATCGTGCACCAATTATTGAACAACATCCTCAACAGAGGTTCAATAATAATATGGGTGGCCCTACAGGACGTATAGAGCCAGGGCCATTCCACCCGTGTTGTGCGTGCTATTGTTCTTTCACGAGTGAAAGGGACTTACAGTTTTATGCCGACTCCGAACGGCTTATTTGAGAAGCTTTTTATAAACAGTCTTACTCTTTGATCATTTTCAGTGACTGGGAATAGGTGGCGTCGTGAAAATTATTTTGCTCGTACCAGGCAACGTACGTAGGGGTGGACGCACCAACACACAACGCCACGGCCGCTGACAGGGACTTAGATGAAATCGAGGTATTTCAATTCCTCCACTCTTCCAGTTGATTCTACGCACGACGACTGATGGTTCGAGGACGGTTCTCCAGACGATGAGGTTCGAGGATGGTGCTGTTTGGGGTGTTCCGTTGCGTTGATTCGTGAGAGTTCGTCTTACTTCCCGTTCTCCAAAAGAACGGAGCAGCAGCAAGAGTTCTATCACCGACTGTGAGCAAAAAGAGAACAACATGATTTACCAGTCTTAATCGCAGTGAAGTGCGCTAGTAATGCTCATAGGCGTCCTTGCCAGGCACTGTGTCATGCCCACTTTTGCGTCATATCGCACAGCCACTGTTGCTGAAGCTGCAGAAACGAGGCAGCATGGTCCAAGTGAGCCACGGCCACAAGGTCGTCATCGTACCATATACCCACCTACTTTTCACCAAGAGGAAACAACATAGGTGGCAGGTGCAGCCATGTCGTACTCCATTTTGGACTTCGAATTCCTCCGACAACCTGACTCTTTGCCACGTCCTCTCCAGATGAACTTTCTGTTCTCACTGATGCAGAAAGAGGTGGTACCGTGAAAATAAATAACAGTGGGCCGAGATCGATACCATGGACAATTATACTCCCCAAGTACTGTCAGCAACTCGAAATAGAATGTGGCGCAAAAACTAAGTAGCGCAGGTGTCGAGGGATCGTCTGATTCCAAATTTTGACCTTGTCACAAGCACTGCCTATTCGTCACTAGTTTGTGTAGGTATGTTGCAGCTTTTTTTACTAGTACCTCCCCAGGCTCCTAGGTGACCTCATCACTATCAAGATAAGTTAAGGCTGCAATGATATGAGAGGAAAAAAACCGTTCAAAAAATAACAATTTTGTCATAATTTATGTCATCGTAGCCTGAATCTACTCAGTTTCACAATCGCCTTGACAGCGACCACTCACGTTACTGCACACAACTCCTGCAACATAGTCAAAGTCTAACTGCAAAGCCTTCCAGTTTCCCTCTTGTTTTTGTGCTGAATTCGATATGTTTTTCTCTCGATTTAGCCAGCCCGCCTTGAGGTGGATTACTAATCACATTCGAGTCAGACTGTGATGAATTCGATCGAAAAAAAACCCACAAAACACACTCGCCGCACAAATGACTTGACAAGATTTTCCAATAAATCATGCATCATGCCAGCGGCCATGGAAACACTGCGTGCAATGAGCGCCAAGTGAACCGCAAACCCGCAGTACCGACAACGAGTCTCGAACACTCGATAAAATTCGAGCCCGGCGGGGCCTGTGCCCGCGGACGTATTTCAACCCGCACATCGGCTCGTTAAATCAGCAGTTGTATCGATGAATGCACATTTAATTGCTCAAGAATATTCGCTGTGATCCCGTCACAGGGTGTTGCCACATGGAAAACGCTTGCGCGGTGCGTGGGCCGCTTCGAGTCCATCAAATTGCGATTTCTCGAAACTTCAATATCCATAAAGCCTCTGCGTAAGTATCCAATAAATTACTAACCGAATTTGTTTTGCAAACATACAACACGTTGCCGCTCCGTGTAACACAACGCCGATGCCAGCCGTTCCAGTTCGATTGATTCGCAGCCTCCTCCACCACCCACTGCCCTCAATCACCGCAGATACACGCGCCAGCCCCGCTTCACTCAGTCGACTGCATTAATTTCCCATAACCGTTAACGATCTGCAGGGGAACATAAACATGCCAAGCGAATTAATTGAAAAATTTACTTTTAACTCCTTCTGGCATCTAATTTCCTCACATGGCGACACCGGCTAACCGGCCAACCAGCTAGCCACCTCACCACCCACCACCGCCGCACTCGCGATCACCAGCACACCACTATGCGATTGTTAAATTAATTTTTATCGTCCGACAATTATCGTAGGACATTTTCCAAGGCAGAGTCGTTGATTCGGACCGCGGCGATGGTGGCGGAGTCGGCGGGAGTACGAGTGTATCACTGGCTCGGATTTATAACCCAGTTTAGTGGCGCGCTTGCTGGTGTCCAATGGAATGCCTGTAAACCTCAAAATTAGTTTCCATTTAATTATATTCCGATGCTAAATGGCAAGCCATGGTCAGTGAGGACCCACTGCATGCGCTATTAGACAAAATGCATCCGCGCACCGAGACTCGCTGTCATCCATCAAGCGCGCAGCCCCAGCCAACATGCGCGCTTGTATTCCGATTCACTGGCTGCGACTGGTTCCGATGTAAAAAGTTGAACAATTAGCATCGGGATTTATTGGCTTGGACATAATGCCGCTGGACGGAATATGAAACTCATAAAGCGCAGCACAATAGCCAAGACCTAGGCCAATTTGGAGCACGTTCAGCGCTGAGAGGCCAAAGATGGCCTGATCTATGGCAATGGGCACAAATTACTTTTAATTGTTGTCGTTCACGGTGCTGGTTCTATTCTGCGCTTGGACAATCTGCCTGCCTGGGAGTGGTGCGTTGCGGAGCCGGCCGCTAATGCGCAGATGATGGGAATGCCATGGATGACGAGATACACTTGCCACGATATTAGTTGGTTAATCATTGTTATGGTTTAATGCGATCATTTCGCCGCGAGGAGTTCATGGAAGGTGCGCACACTCTGTGGCGCTTGTGGAATGATAATTGGATCTACGCTTGTGAGATCACTTTGCGTTGCAGTGACACACTTTAGATTGGGCTTCTCTAAAATTTAATTTGCTGAATTTCAAGCGGACCAGTTAAGAGCGGATTATCCTAAGACGAAGGCATTAAGATACGACTTTATGTGAGCTTCTTGAGAGCAAGCGAAAGGACTTCTGTGCGAAGGAAGCGGGCACCATTTAAATACAATTCCCATAAAACTAGAATCACTTAGTGCCCCTCAAGTCAAACTATATCCACTCCACTGGAAGGGGTGTGACGAGGAATTCGGATTGAGATGGCATAGCCTCTCGATTTACCTATTATTCCCAAGTCTCAATGCACATACTTTTAAGTAGAAATTCTTACTCGGAAAGAGAGTGCTGTCTAATCTCTAATTATGAAAATTAATACTGGTTCCTTATCCACGTGGAAATGGTGACTTGGATTATTTCATCGAAACTTTAGTAGCTACCGCAGATATCTTTGGGAAAGTAACCAAGTATGAACAACAACTGCCGACGCACTGTTTGATACGGCATGTGTATCCTACATGTTCTTCATTAATTCATATAAGCACGTCTTGGCATAACAGATGTTATGTCCAGATAATTCCCTGACAAGCTAATTCTACTGATATTCTTGTCTTGAGCCATGCTCTTATGTTTGCCTTTGGTAGTACAGTGAAACTTCTCTAAAGCGGACAGCAGTGGGACTATTATGATTGTCCGTTATGTAGGTGTCCGTTCTGAAGGGGTTGAAATATGTGAATATCTTCATGTCAGGACCATGACGAATTTTGCTTGAAGAGTGGTGTCCCTTAAGAGGGGTGTCCGTAAAGAGAAGTTTCACACAAAATCGCGGGTAATATTCAATGGCAGTAAAATCCGAAACTTTTCGCCCTTTTCGTAGCGGCATTTTTGCAGGTCCAACTATTTCCGTGCTTGCCCCATTCCTTTTAAGATTTTGCTTTTCAACAATGTGTGAAGAAGCAACATGAATCTTAATATGTGCATGTAACATAATATTTATGCGTTTCCTACACCCGCACACGCAAGTGCCAAATTCCAACGAACCCATAGTAAAACAAGCCTAGTAACCCGAAAATTGTCGGGTTTCAACTATCATATCGTCATACACCTCTACACATGTCCATACACATAATTCACATCATTGGATGACTATTCCCCAACATCACATACTCCATAGCCCAGAAAAACGGCCCCAAAGTGATAGCAAAACAAAGTGCACTAACCCGAAAAATGTCGGGTTATAAAATATCTGGCTGGTTGCAACACATTGCTTTCCCTTTATCGTTAACTGAGCTTGACTAATTTCTGTCTAATACACGCATTCCTATGCAAAAATAACCCGCTTTTCTTCGACTTATTTTGTGAATTATGTATGATTCCTTTTATTTCTGTTTGAAACATATCTATACTACAACTCTATGCATGTAAGTGAAGCAAAGCTCCGAAAGTGTTTGGCTCCGTTGGAGGAGTGGGTTGGTACAATGCTCGTTCTCTTTGCAGGTTTCTGCTTTTTTATAGACAATATCAGTTTTTTGTTTTGTATGAATAAACATTTATATAATGAAAATTATGGTGGCGGCCGTTGCGTCGACCCCTACGCGCTTGAGCCTAGGCAACCCAAGTTCGGTTTCCGGTAAGGGAAAATACTTTTCACGACCCCACCTCTTTCGAGCCACTCACAATGTTCAATTAGTATAAATGTCAAAAGATAGCTTCTCAAATTGGCCATTCGGAGAGTCGGCTTAAACTGTGAGAGAACCACTAGTGAGAGCACGCACAACGCGAGTGGTTGCTGAGAAGCTAGGCACTGGCCCTCTTCGGGCTGCAGCGCCATATCATATTTTCATTTTATAGTAATTTTATAGTCCCGTATTTTTACAGTCCGTTCGGAGTTTTTTTCCTCAAGTGCCCCATTTTTATTATTTTGTCCGTTTTTATTGAAGTAGGTATGGTTAACAGACAGATCAAAGATGGATTCTGGAGTTGGAGCTGGAGTCTTTAGAGCCAACACGAAGATTTCTGTACCTATGAAGTCGAGTCGTTAGTGCAAGATGGAGTCTCCTCAAAGGTACAACTTTGATTGACTGATTTAAAATGATATTAATTTGGGGATCCTTTAAATAGCACCCATTCTGTAGGCAATGAATGATCTTGCAAGGAAGAGTACTTACTTACTCATCGGGCCGACGGCCCTTGGAGGGTCCTGGGCACGCTGCTTCCAGTCAACAAGACCAAGCTGTCTTGCATCCGCGATTACTTCTAGAACCAGGAAGCTTGGATTCGAAGACCCTCTTAGCTGGAGCGTTGGTTTGGATGCGCTCAATTTGGCAGAGCCAGTGCAGTCAAATGATTTTTGCCTCCCGAACTACACACCGAACCACATCCTGGCACTGTTCGCGGTTGTGTCTTCTCCTCCATTCCTCGCAGACGGGACCACATATCCGACGCATAATTTTTCCTTCGAAGGTGCCAAGAATCAGCTCTGCACGTTTGCTTAGCCTGATGGAATATATTTGGTTTTGTCCTCATTGACCTTGAGATCAGTTCGTTTCGCCTGTTCTTCAAAAGCCTATACCACGGAATGTCGGGAACGCGCGACCATGTCGATGTCATCTGCGTACCCCAACATCTGGAGCGACTTCTAGAAGATAGTGCCTTCCTCGCAAGGAAGAGCACATCTTCTTCATGAAGACTCAAATACGGTCGAACTGCTGAGATTTAATTCTTGGTTCAGAATTTAAAGCCCTGTGTCGGTGACATACGACGCATTCTTAATTTATTTCCGGAACCACAAAATACCTGCTTTTGTGCTCATACTCCGTAGTCCCTTTTCGACGTCGGTATCCTTCAACACTCGTCTTCTTTCATTTGTCTGTCGCCAGTAAGTTGAGGTTCGTTGATGTTGTTGACTTCTTCATGCCGCCATGGTTGGTGAATGTTTCTGTTCTAATTGAGCTCCTGTCTTCAAGCGGGTTCTCAGTCCCTACTCCATCGCCACATAAATGACTTGATTCCTGACAACTTTATATTCCATACCGGAAATCACGTTCTCGACGACATTCTCGTGCACCGTCACCCCCACCAAAATAAAGTCTAGTCGCTGCGTACACGTACGCCTTTCGGCCCGATCGTCTACCCGCTCGCTCTTATTGCGCACACTTTGTAGCAGCCCGAACGCACACAGATCGCACTTCTAAGATTCGCGATCAAATCCAATTTAATCGATGACAACCGGGTATGTGTACAAAAAACGAAACGATATCATCATGTTGTCGCCGTCACCGTTGCGACGACTGCATTCCCGTCGCAGTTGCTGTGCAGTGTGCACCCAAGGCCTCGAAGTAGCCTTCGTTGCGCCTTCGCTTTCAACTTTTCACTTATGAGTTGCACCGCAGCCATTAAATGACGTGACATCAAATGAAATTTATCACTCAACTCAATAAGCACTGCTCAAGTGCTCGTCGAGCACACGCATGTGCACGCAGTTAATCGCAATATGCGGTCTCATTTTTCCCTCCCCATCGGTCCTCTGCGGACCTCTTTCCGTCCCCTTGTGACCGGGGGAATTTTCGCCGGAGAAATTTATGTTGGGACATATCTTCTGGTGCCACATGAAAATTTTTATTTAAAACCCAGACAGAGGGGGTTGCACTGTTGCAGCTGATGATGATACGAGCAGTGATGGTCACGGTGATGATGATGCGGACCACATAACAAATATAGGTCCCTTGATGTGCACTACACACGGCCACACCAGTTCTAGTTAAATTTCGAACCGACTGCAATGGTCAACGGCCACAGGATTCAACTTTTTCATAAATTTTCTGGACAATTCCGCGGCCGCCCGTGCGTCGCGCAGCCGCCCGCTCCGCCTCGCCGAACGAAGTGATAAATGTCAACGGCGGAAAATTATAGGCATAGAGGATGTGTAGGAACCTTAATGGTGAATTTATGTAGCACTTTCCGAGGATGTGCCTTTGGTCGGGGCGATGCGGCGGAGATTGTCCGCGCCGGGCCGAGTTCGGCTCTCAGTTGTCGTGCCACCATCACGCCACCACCTACGTGATGCCGCGCCAAGGATAGCTCTAGTTGCTGTTAGCGGAGATAATTGCTGAAGTGCAATAAAATTAGAATCTGGTGACGTTTTATTGATGGCGTGAGGTATGACTGTATGGGGCGCTGTGAGGTGAGGGCAGCAGCCGTGCATGAGATTGCCCAACGAATGATGGGCTTGCAACAATTATCTGGGATGAGTAGGTTGGCCCCATTGTCCGTTTGCGGTGATCATTGTTGTTTTTATTGCCCTAGGCGACCGCTGGGACCGCTGCGAGCGTGCTCTTCATGTGTGGGCAGACAGGCACCACTGCAGAGCTAATTTTAAACGCGGTCCTCTAAATTGAGTTAAGAGTAATGGCCCTGGTGGATGATGGGAGCGGGTTGAGAATTGCATAGCGTGCAGTTTTATGTAAATCTAGGCAGGGGACAGTTAAACAGATTTCCCTCCACGTGAGGTTACAGATGTTCAGATGGAACTGCGGCTGGGACCGGCACTGGACAGATCGCGTTTGCAAAACAAGTTCGCATTCCTAAGAAATTTCAAGAAGTGATCCCTAAAAACCTAGAGGGTTTTGTCGGAGTGTACAGTGCGTCATCTATTGACTGCTTCCACAAAACAACTACAAAAGTGTCCCAAAGACTTAGTCACGGCAAGGATGGGCGGTTTTAGCATTAAGGTCGGCCTTAGAGTCGATAACTCCATGGTCGATATCGACAGGAAACTTCTCGCTCTCATATGGCTTAATCCGAATATTTGGTCGATGTTGGATGTCGAACGTCTTTATTTGGCGTGAGAGTCCGGGGTGGACCTGGGCCTCAAAAAAAAGCCTCTTAAATCACCGCGATCTTTGGGTAGGTGTCTCCAGTTTCGCACACCATGTTGTTTGAGGTTCTTCTCCACGTGGATGCATCGTCGGTTGCGTTGTCCCACAGATTCGCAATCGGAGACTCTTCTAGCCGGAGTTAAGTTGTACATGTGCTTTACAAGACCCAAGCATTGGCATTCGGCAGTATCATTTTTCGTCTGAGCTTTAAGCGGTTTTCTCGTGAACATTGTAGTAGGGACGTTTCCTGAACCAATTACTCAAGCTCAGGGAATTTAGTCGCCTCGTACGACAGGCATGCCTTCCTTCCTGTATATTCTACCCTCTAACTCGATGGTATGCAGAACTTTTCTCTCGCAGAGACATATGACTTCTTCATCCGCTTTTAAGATTGTCTATGCCTGTGCCCCTTTCAGCAGGACTGGGATGGTCAGTATCTTCGAGAGACGGTTCGAGGTAGACGAAGTCCTTATCTGCCTCCATTGGGACCCTCTGCCCAAGACGTCGATGTTGAACACAGCATATACTTCATTTTGCCCGGCTCGCTGTGTGCTAGTAATCACGTAAATGTCATCCGGTTATCTTAACTGTTGTATGGACGATGTACGAGTATACTCTGTACTCAATTGGCAAAGTTGAGAAAGACTTAGGCTGATGCACTTTGCAGCGGAGCTTAACCTCAATGTACCAAGCATGCGAATCTCCCTCATCGTGCGACCTAATCTCATCCGATCCGTGTTTAGATCAATTGCTGTATGCACTTTACCAAATCGCCAACAGCTGCTTTATTGGGCAAGTTCAGCAGGCAGTCCTTTGCGACCAGCAGCCTTGATGGACTTAAGTTTGATTATTCAATTTTGTTTTCGAACGACATTGAGATTCCAGCACTTTTTCCTTCTTTTCGGGACCCCTCGTCCATTTTACAAGGTCGTTTGTATGCTTCCTGGGAACATATGCTTGCAAACATTCATCTTCGAACCATGTGCTTCTTCTTGGTGGCGGAATAAAGCCTAGCACATCCATTGTGGCTTTTCTGATGGCTTCTTGGCAATTAACTAAAGGACTTGCCGAAAATTCATTTCTGATCAGCATTTTGCTGATTTCGCGTTATACGGGAAACTCGCGTTCGGACCCATGTAGGGAAGGAAGATCCGGCGGGGAAAACGTATACTTGAGGTCACTTAGCCTAAGTCCATTAACGGAAGTGGCATCGTCTAAGCTATGTTTCGATAAGTTCCCCGCCTTGCTCATTTTCACGCTAAAGTCACAAAAGACGATGATGATGTCGAAGCTAGGACAATGCTCGTCGATTTGATGGAGGAGCTCGTGGATATTGTCTTTGTTTTGTCTTTTTTCATATTGCCTTTTTCATTTGTCTATAAATGAGGCT
This sequence comes from Eristalis tenax, assembly GCA_905231855.2. Lineage (NCBI taxonomy): Eukaryota > Metazoa > Arthropoda > Insecta > Diptera > Syrphidae > Eristalis > Eristalis tenax. The sequence goes on from HG993127.1 coordinate 2,202,397, forward strand.
TAGCCTCAAGGACGGACTCCAAGACTGCTTGCTTAAGTCTACTGCTGTTGGCACGCCCGCATCCACTTCCGCCCTTGCCTAGTTCTTTGTGGCGGTCACCGTGTTAAATGTCCCCCGCATTTCTTGAAGAGCAACCGGCTTTGAAATTCTTCCAGCTCAGTCACTTCGCACAACTGAATGGCGAACGTGTTACTAGCACTGAGAGACACACCAAATAGATTGCAGACAGTGATCAGAAAAAGTGTACAAGGTTCAATCACTTCACCGCCTAATTCTAGGCAATTTTGAACACGGATTAAAACCTCATAGCTTGAGAGTAGAAAATACGTGATGTATTCATATCCGGTTTTGTATACAATATCCGGTCAAACTTGGTGACCTTTTTATATTAATTCTTGGTTCCTTTGGCTATTTGAAGATCTTTCCTCTGTGAACGTGTGTCATTTACCCTCTTGTGGCCCACTCCGACCGTGACCACAGTTGTAAAATTCTTCAATTCTTCAAACACAATCCGCCTCAAGGGATATGTGTCTTGTCGAGGAACATAGAGGCACTTTTCTATTCCTAACTTCATGGCTCGTAAATTCTTAAGCGTCTGCAGCCAACGCGTAAGTGTTCGCACCACATTCAATCAGTCTTTATGACCACAAACGCAAATTGACGCAAATTGAAAGGTACGCGCTAATGGATCTCTGCAGTCGTCCATGGAACACCGAGAAATCAAGTCGCTCGTTGAGAACCACAGGGAAGGCTTTCAAAACTCAAACCCAGCAAAACAAGTAACAATTCACTCGAAAGCCTACACCCAGCATAGTTGTACAGTGCCACTAGGCAAATAAATTGATTGCGGTTAGCTTGTCACAGCTACGCAATTGAAATAAATCTTACAGATGCTTGCCTTTGCCCGCAACCGCAACGACACACCGTGTCCAAACACCAGTTACACATTTCCGAGGGCGTTTGTCGGAAATTCGAGCCTGAAATTGATTTCTGCGGTCACTGCAGAATCTCAAGAAATGCGATCAACGAGCAGCGTCAATCGCTCAACAAGAAAACCGCCACCTCCATGAGCTGCATCCATCCATTGTTCTACTCCTTCACAGCTGTCGATCGATTGCGCGTCGCCAGTCGTTCGGAATTAGCAGAAACTCGATACGACAGGCAACAGCAATACTGCCATGTGTCAACTGTGCTCCTTTGTCGCGGATTACAAGTCACTTAACGCTTGGCGTTTACATTTGCATCCAGCCCCATGCAACGTATCGATCCGGCCGACAACGAGACAACAAGACAACGAGATGACTCATGAGATGCACAAACATATCCAGTAATGTGTTAATTGTTAAAATGGCTGGCAGTGTTGGTGGAGCAGGAGCTGCTCTGTGGCAAATGCGTTCAGCGCTGCGAGCAAGTGTGCTAATTTGCGGTTAATTAGCAGAAATGCGGCTCCGTCCGCTCATTTCAAAAAGGTGCAACCGGACAGGGATCCTGTTTACACTACACATTACGCTTTGAGTGCAAATTCTTGAGCAGTTAGTGCCACTTAACAGAACATGTGTAATGGACTTGAAGTCACTGCCGGGCTATGTTTGTGTCGCAATGATTGTGGTTTGGCTTTTCAGTTGTTGCGCTCGCTTTGGGTGTGAAACTCGACATCGCGGCCCGGAGTGTTGCTACTCAGGAAGTTACTCACAGTATAAATATAATTATGGTTTGCAATAAGGGGAGTAGAAGCATGTATATATAAGCAATCTTTGCCGTCGATCGTGCATTACTGGCTACAGAGTTAGCTTCAAACTTCACTTCCAGACCGCCTAGCCACGTGGATTCAGTGGGAGTTAACCTGGGAGATCTAAGCCTTAACCAACCTCTACACATTCTGATCGGAGCTGCTATCAGTACGTCAAATAAAAATCAATAACACGCGGCTCGCTCTGCAGAACAGCTTAAGAGCCAAGTTAAGCAACTTAAGCAATCGGGCAAATAAAGAAATTATGCACAGTGTTACAGTGATCACCATAGCAATTTTCGTCAGTTTCGTTAAGTTTCGTTAAGTTTCGTTAAGTTAGTTAGTTAGAGGATGCAACTGGAAAGACTGCATTTGAGGTACCCACGACTCTAAATTTGCGGAGTGGACTCTTCTCCCCTGGCAATCAGGCTCTAATCACATCGACAACCACCAAAAAATAATCAACAAAGGCAAAAGGAGAAAATCGCACAGCACCTACAACAAAAATGTCGTCATAATTTTTTGAAGAAGTCTCACTTGACTTCAAATTGCCAGAGGACCACTCTTAACAAAAGTCTGTTAGGAGAAGACTAAAACAGGCAGATGTCAAACAAGTTCCCACTTGAAATCCCCACACAAGAATCGACATCCCACCCCGAACAGAACACACCCTGAAAAATTACAAATTCATGTTATGTCTCCCCTCCTCCAAAGGGTACCCAGAGCCAACACAAATGGTGTCATATTCTCTACAGCCGGTCACCTCTGTGTCTCGTCGATTGAGAGGTCTCCATCACTGATCCCGTCCAATCGGACGATCTAAATATGGCTAAATGGCTAATAACCGAGAAGGGGTCCGTCATAACTATCAAAGCTAGATGTGTCTGCCTTTCAAAACAAAGCAACAAATTACTCCTATTTGAGAGTATTTTTTGCCCCGTCTCGATCAATTTCAATGATAATAGTCTAAACGGCTGATTAATGAAGCCGGGCGATCAGCTACCCCGTCCTGCTGGCCGCTGTCGAACTGTCGGCGACATCGCAACGGCATTTTCGTGTTGCCTGTGTATTGCCCATTTAGGAAGCCCACACGGCTCGGTCGGTGCCTCAAATACTAATATCCGGGAAGATCGCATTAATTTAAACATTTTATAGCGCCGAACATATGCCCGGACCGCGGTCGGCGACGATCCACTGTGGAATGATAAATACAAGTTATTCGTCAAGTTTTTTATTCGCCCTGTGTCGCGGTTGACAATAGGTCCGCACACGAGTGTGTAGTGTTGGATGTCGCGCAATCACACGGTCGCCCGGTTGCCCGGTCACGGAGACGCGCAGTGTGGTCCCCGCGGTTACTGTGTTTTACGGAGATTTGCCGCTTATTAGGCAATTACGGGACTAAGGGGCCCCTTTGGCTCGTCGCTTTTTGGCAAAATGGGTATTAAGCAGGGGCGGGACTTGGCTGTAGACCCCCTCACACAACCATAATGAGCCGATTAGCATTTTCCAATAAGCTTAACGTATTTATTAGTCGGAGATAAATTCGGGTATCTATGGGGGTCTCCATTTTGAATTGACTCATGCTTCGCGCGCCGCGTCGAGTCTGGCCCGCCTGGCTCGGAGGGTCGGCATATCTCAATGGACAACCTTCACAACATTTGACATTTGAAATTGCCCGATTGATAGAGGCCAGCTTCAACAACTGTGTAGTGAATAGGAATCGATTATTTAAACGGCGAATGACTCAATTGTCGAAACCAGTTATGCTCCGTGCCGGACACCAGGCGCAGGCCAAATCAAAAGAAACGGCCACCCATTCAATGGATGCTGGCGGACAACGCCGAACAAGGCGCATTGAAGCCCTGCAGCTGGAATTATTAATAAACACCAAGGAATGTAGCCCCCAAATATCGCCCGTTTCAATGCTCGATGATAGTGTGTCCGATCCGGGTGTAGAAACGCAGCCCCCCGAGCTGAATGAATTGGCGTCAGACGCTCATTACAACGGTGTGCGCTGGGTTTGGTAGTAATTTACATGTGACAGCTAAATCTAGATTAGTCGCAATGTACGAGCGTCATTAGCAACGCGCTTATGGCCGCGATAAGTTCCCCAGTTGCGAGTGCCTCGTGTGTGATTGGTTGGCCGAGATACAGTGCGCAACGCATGAGCAACGCGTACTTTCGGGCCAGTGGTGTCTGTCAGATGTTTAACGACTCCTAGACGAAATCGCTGAATAAATTTTCCGCCGCCTGACAGTTTTGGTTCCAGTTAGTATGATGGCTTGATGTGTTTTTTTTTTTTTTTTCACTGCTTTTCTAGCTCCGCCGCTACTGCACGCGGTAGCAGAGGATATAGACGTCTTTGGGCATTTTCACACAGAAAACTTGTTACTTGAAGCCGATGACTGCAGCGCGTGTACGAGTGCACTCCGCAGGAGACATGGATAACGGGAGGATAATTGATCATAAGTCTGCATTGCATTTGCATAAACTTTGTCTACGCCTCTGAGAGCATGATGAAACCACGGGCGAACTTATCTCGTCCAGACGTGACCATTGAAAGCCTTCAGTTATTCGAAGATCATGATTGACCATTGGTCACAAATGTTTCACTTGTGCGACACTCTTTCCACCGACTCGGGGCTGGCCTGAGAATATATGGGAAGCCAATTAATGTTGTGTATCCAAAACTGAAACGCATGGATCGATGCGTTTTGAAAGGAAGTCAGATTAAGTGAAAAATTGTGTGCCATGCACTTCAGCAAAGTTAAATGAATATAATCTGTATCTTATTGAGTTGGGTAGTAAGCTTTGTATCTGTATATGGCTGCTGAACGGGAGTGTCAGGGTGTCAGTGATAAGTCGGCCCGGTGGGCATGCAGCTTGCGGTGCCAATGCTTATGCAGCACCTTCCTCTTTGATAGCAAGTCAATGGTTGGATATGGAAATGGGGGGAAAAACTGAAACACTGAGGCACAAGGAAGTGAACTAAGAAGGATGTTCTCCGTTTGCGTGGGAATATGGAAGCGGTGCAGCTCCCTGGTTACAGGTTCGTGAGCGGCGTGTTTCTTCGATGAGCGACGTTTGGCAACAACAGACGCATTTGATATCATAGCCTTCAAGCGATGCTTTTGTTTATTTGTACAGGAATTTACTTCGCTCTTGACGTATCATGGCCTGGGTTTGATGATATGAGTTGACGTCTTTTATTTCTCTAATTTTCTGAAGTTCGACTGTGTTACATTGAGAAGATTGGGGCAAAAGGTAACACTTTTTACTAAGATCGATGCTGCTTCTGCAATTTTGGAGATAATTAAGCCAAGCCTGCAATAAAAAAAAATCTATGTTTCAATGCTGTCACTGACTGCCTGCAAGAAAACTGTGTTAAAAGGATCTCATTTGTCCAAATTATATGCTCCTTAAGAATCATTGCGCACGAATGTATTTTACAATAAGAAGAAACAGGAAATTGAATAAAACAATTCACTAAAAGCAAATGCATCTTTTATTCGACATTTTTGTATTCACTTCAATACGTACAGACAACTGGTAAAATTAATAATTAATACGATGTTATAAGCTTTAGACATTGCGAAGGCATAAATAGTAGTATTTAATAAGACGAGTCTCATATTACACTCCACTTGAAGTTCTATAAAAACACACTTTTCTTGCTCCTACCATGCGTTGGTCTTCTTCTTTGGATTAGGTTGTCAGTCTAAATTATTACTGTACTGAATAATAGAAATATTATTTCAAGAACTTAACAAAAAACTGAAAACTTTATTCTTCCTTCCCGCAAATTGTATGTAAATAATCAAATCCAGTCAGCTGTCAAACCAGGCTGTCTCGGCCTACGTCACATAAAAAAAATTTTAAAATAAAGGCGCAATCTTGTTGTCTCCTGTCTTTCCTGTGCTGCTAGCACTCAATGAGTGATTCTCTTCAGTTATTTTTTGGTTTCCAGTGTTCAATTACTGACAGCCCACGTGTGATTCGTGACATCCGTCAAATTTAGTTAGTTATCATTGCCATTTCATCGCAGAAAGAATTCCACCGAACGTCTTGCCAATCGTCTAGTTTTTGATAAGTGGACCTTAATAAAAGTCAGATTTTGTATCGAAATCGAATTAACTTTAACGACAAAGCTCAATTTTTCTGGCGATCAAATCATATGTATATGCCGATAAGGTAGTGTGTGTTTCCGCTTTCGAGCGGGTGCGGCGACCGCACGCACTGGAGTTTACGCAGCCCATGTTCGATTACGAAATACTTTTCACGGCCCCACCTCTTTCGAGTTACTGACAATGCTCAAAGAGTTTACCCGTCTAGAAAGAGCTTCTTTAATTGCCTATTCAGAGTCCGCATAAAACTGTAGGTCCCTTCCACTCGTGAGAGGACAATTGCACGCGGTGCATCACGAGTGGTTGCTGAGAAACCAGGCCCTGGCCCTCTACGTGCTGTATCGTCTGTAACTTGCAGTATCTTTCAAACTTCGCACATTGGCCTCTCCTTCCTTTTCCCTTTGCTTAAAACAACCGATTCTTCATAAAGAATTTCCATCTTCTGGATCTAGTATACACTTCATACGAATTAGAAGTAAAAAGCGCCTTGTACTAGGCATCGCAAATGTGAGAACTGTGGTCTGCAAAAAAATTCACACTGAAGATTCAAAGAATAGCACGATATCAAAACAGAATGTGACAACATCGCAAAACACGTCAATAACCATGGACACCTCATCAAATTATCGTTCTCCTGGAAGAGTCCGTGTGTACGCGGCATTTATCTTCATGTACCATCCGAAGAACAAATCCTGTCTCGACTTTCTAATCCAAGCTGCTCTCCTGTCAAGCCAGTGGTGGCCACAATGAAGCCAGCATTCCTGTTTGATGTCCCGCCGCTAAATTGCTAAACAAAATCACCGCGTCTTCGTTTTAAGTCCCATCTTTGCTGCGAGTCATGTGTTTCGCCATTCCTGCTCGACCTCGCAACAATTGCGGAAATATTGCACACACACACACACACGCGCACACCCTGTCATCTGACCGAACAAGACCGCGCTCCTAAATGGCAATAAACCATTTGCGAGCGTGCAAAACACTTTCATACTTTATGTCAATCTCAACATGAACCAATTAGCTTAACACTTAGCGTCAATCATGCGTCCATCACTCCTCGCTGAGCACGGCGAATCGCTGCTGCGTCTGCTTCTTGTTCTAAATATGTCACTGCATGCAGAACATCATTTCACAGGAAATAACACTCTCGGGCGTCTGGGCAAAAACGGGGAAAAGCGAGCAGACAAGTAACACAACATGAGAACACGTACCACGCCGCATACGCGTACGATACATTGTCCTGGGCACATCAATCGCACAGCAGAGGTATCCTCGACCGCATCTTCAACCGCGACAGCTACAGCGACCGCGACCACGACAACAATCGCTCAGCCATCATATTCCGATCCAAATGCCACAAATACTCAGTATGCACTTCATTTGCCGGTATTATAATTAACTTCTGAGAAATATAGATTTCATAAATTGGAAAATGTTTCCGTCGTCGCCGCCGCCGCCACCAGCAGCAGCACCATCTCGGCTCGAGGATCTGGTTGGCTGGTTGGCTGGTCAGCGTGGTCAGCGCGCGGCGCGATGTATTCGTTAGCCGTCACAGACACTGGTCGGGATGTTTTTGCGCGTGCAGGCCGCGGTTGAAGTTGGACCGCGCTTCTTGTTGTTGATATATAATTTTTATAGTTCTGCTCCGCGGTTGACAACCGCACTCGACGCACCATGCTCCATGCTCCATGCACCATGCACTGCACCACCATCCACCACGCACCGCTGCTGCAGAGAGAGAGAAAGATAATTATCGCTCATTTTTATTATTTATTTAAAAATGCCAGGGACAAGCGACTAAATTCCCCCGGCGACATGTTGTGTCCGCCGAGTATGGCAAAGTATTCGCTCCTAGTTATTGGAGGCCAGTTCTATTCCTTTTGCGAGCGTGCGAGCCTGCGACTCTGCCAGTGCCAACGGAATCTTATCGTCATCAGCGATCATCTGTGGCTGTGCTGTGGCGAACGTTGCCGGGACGTAGTGCCAAAAGTCATTCGATGTCCGTCTTTCTGTCTTTCTGTCCCATTGCCCTGTCGCCGTTGTCCATCAGCGTTTTGTGCACATGCATTGCAACTGAAGTGAATTCCCACCTCGAACAGCTGGCTGCCAACAGGAAGCGTGAATTGGAAACGCTTATGAAATTGATGGCATCGAGTTGGGTGCAAAAAATGCCGTCCAAACGGTCGTTTGCCGATAGAAGCCGATGATGGTGGATGGATGACCCGTCCCGGAATGAGATGTGTGATCCCTGCAATGGCTTTTTTCAATCACAAACAATTCATTGGAACCCCCCAGACATTTTCATTTGGTCTACTTCAGAGATAGGTACACTGCGAAAAGCGGACAAAGATTTGAGAAGGAATGAAGGAATGTGCGCATCTTTTAGAGCGTTGACTAGATCGAGAATAAAGAACCATATTTGTAATCTAATTGAGGCAGGATGTATGAAAGATGAAAAACTACTAGCTAGTGGCAATGGCCAATTATCTTGCTTTGAGATTAGGCGATTGCCACCTCTCGCTGGGCTAATCCCCTTCAAATGGGTGATTTCTGCGGCTACCACTGAATGAATGTGTCGCAAGAGCTGAGTGTAGTGGCTTCTATAGGGAGAGGAGGAGTTCGACGGATCAGTTCTTTTACGCTCAGATGTTTGAAAGATGTTCTGCACGCCTTATTGACCTCCGACGGACAAAAAGAGTTAACACAGATCACTGGGCTTGGCAGAGTTTAATTAACTATCACACACTAGGACTATACTTATCTACCTTGGAACTAAGCCTATTCAAAGGCATATCTTAAAACTGTGTAATTCAGCACAAAGACAGTACAACCCCCTTCTAACGTCGTTTGGCTAATCTGGTTCCCGAAATACCTCAAGCCTGGGGTTGGGTACCATGCATTCGTTGTTGGCACAATTCACCCACCCTATGCAAGAATTTTCACACTAAAGCGATGATCTCTCTCTTTCTATCTATCTATCTACCTCTCTCTCTCTCTCTATCTATCTCTCTCTGCTACACTTTCCATTTGTGTTTTCATGCATCAATGTCAATGGAGCAATGTCAAAACGGGCCCTGAGTGACGTCACAAAATAAAAAGATGGCGGCTTGACAAGATGTCCAGCACACCTTGTTTCTCTCACCTCATGATCCAGTACATGATTTATTATTCTACGCAACAGAACAAACACAAATTAAAGGCAAATTAAAAGAGTTGCACACTTAGTCGGATCTTGAATATGGCACACATCACAGTGTCAGCAAAGTTTCCTTTGATTCTGAATTGTCCCAAAAATTGGCCTTGCTCGAACCACATGTCGATCTATGTTAAGCTCGTGTGTTTTGGTAAACAAGTGAAGTAATAAATCATGTAATTGCTGTTCTATTATAAGTCTGTCCATGATGAAATGGCATTGGCACGTATAACGATTTTTTTTTTTTGCCTTGAGAGGGTTTCAAGGCTTTGGGTACTAGGTTAAAAAAACATATGTTAAACATATGTCGTGACCAGTTGTTCAGAAGCTGACAATTTGGAAACAGACATAGATTACATCGAAGGCATTCTTCTTCTTCCAATGGCGCGACATTCTGGAGTGGACCTGACCCTCAACCAACAAGTCTCTCCAGTTGACACAGTCTTTAGCCAGCTGCCTCCAATTTTGGACGATGATTGAGATCCTTCTCCACTTGCGTGCGCCTGCGTTCCGAGGTCGGCCTCTATTGCGTTGTGTGGTTCGGAGTCGAAGGCTCTTTGGACTGGAGCAATGCTGTCCATGCGCTCTACATGGCCTAGGCGTCTTAGGCGTTAACTCTGTAGACGTCTGGCTAGGCTCATGTCACTGTACAGTTCGTGGATGAATCTTCTTCTTCAAAATACGTCAACGCAAATAGGACCAAAGATTGAAGGCATACATTTTCTCTCGAAAATACCAAGGGCCTGTGCGTCTGCTTTCGAGATTGTCCAGGCTTCCGTGTCATACGACAGAACAGGGATAATCTAGGTGTGATACAATGTTAGCTTGGGCCTTCAAGAGAGGGCTCTGCTAGTCAATTGCCCCTTGAGACCAAAGAAACAGCGATTGGCAAAAGTTATTCTGAGTTGAAACTTGAAAATTATGTTGTCCGTAGTGTTTACTTGGGAGCCGAGCTAGACGATGTCCTTCACCACCTCGAATTTACAGCTGTGGCACCCTGGCCGGGTCGTCCATGTTGTTTCTCGGTGGGAGCATATAAGTTATGACAACTGCTAACTCACAATTATGTACTATTTCGGCAAAATTAAAAATACAGTGACTGTCTTAACAATTCGACATTTTGCTAACAGTTACTGTCAGTGATTTTTGGTGCAGTCGATGTCTTTAATGAGTCTTTTTGTGAAAACTGACCACTGTAGACAAATATTAAGTTTCCTCATAGTGGAAAAATAAACGTGTTGTTTTATTGAAATTATAAAACGTGTAGTTTTATTTTACAAGTACGTCGTTTTGACCTCGTTCACCGCAATGGTGCCTCGTGCCACAAACCTCTCCGAAATGATGTTAGAAAAAAATCAGACGACAGTGCGTCGCCTTGTCTAAATCGTTTTCAGACATTAAAGGCCTCGGTGTGTTCGTTTCTGACGTCGGCATCCTGCACAACCTGACGAGTTTGACAGGAATGTCGAAACTAGACATGACCTGTTATGTGCGGCCTCAAAATCGACGAATAGGTGGTGGTTGTCGTCGAATAGGTGGGCCTGTATCTCTTGGTTTTTTCAGACGCATTATTGAATCAAGTTGCATTGAAGTATCAAATGCCTATGCATACAAGAAGGTCACATAATGTCAATCCACAATTGATGATGTTGCCTTCCCCCATCGTATTCGGTTCCGATGAGAGAAGCCGGGTAAGACGATACCAAACAAATCGTGAAATATCGAGCACCGCTCGGTTATTAAGTGCATATTAAAAAATAAATACTCCCCTGCAGACATGACAGCAACCTAAAACAAATCCGTCCGATTGGAAACAAACCGTTGAAAGTGAGTAGCGGTACTGGCGACAGCAGACGCCGAACGTACGAGCACGCCCCACGCTGTGAAAGCCCATCAAGCGTAACTAGCGAGGAAAACGCGGACCATCAATGTGGTTGATCATCTCGGAGATTAGAAAAGATACAAATTATGAACATTAAGTTTGCTTTTTACAAAAGAACCCGAGCCATTCGAAACTGATTTGGAATAAGATTTCAAACCTCTGGGACGTTAATGTCGAACGGTTTGCATTGGTCTTGATGAACGCATTTGTACAGAGATGTCCTTTGCCTTAATGAGAAACTACCAAGAACTCGTGCTGATAGCAGAATGTAATAAAAACTTCGATTATGTTGGCTAGCGTGAACGTTTGTTTCGAACAGAATTAAGTAACTGCAGTAATGGAAACTAATCTGCTCTTATATGTGTTGTGATGAGGGATGAGGAATCTCGTGCCGGGAGTTTCGAAAGTAGGAACGCAGTTAATATTCATGAGGTAGGATCGTAGTGGCGCCGTCTCCAAAAAGGTAAACATCCGTATTTTGGCAAATTCACGAAGCACTGGTAAAAGTAGTACCCTAACTCCAAATTAGAAGCCGTCAGTAAATTGTGGAACAAATGACTGAGTTCACTTTTTTTGCAAGGGCTAAGCTTCGGTGGAACGAATGACCCCTTCATCAAGTCCTCCTTAACATCAAGCTCTTTTGTCGAAAATGCGTGCCTATGGTGTCGATGAATCTCTTTTTCAATGGATTGGAAACTAAATTTTGAAACGTTCAATTTAAGTTGTTTTGGGTGGGTTCAAGTTTGATATCCACCAAATAAAAGCCTGGTGTTCCCCAAGGCTCTGTTCTGTCTCCGACACTCTTTCTCATTTTTATAAATGATCGCTTGTCTGCTACTTCTGATCCAATCCATTCCTTCGCTGACGACAGCACCCTCAGATTTTATGTATTCGTGCCAAGACTCACGACGCCGCTCTTCGGCCGTAGAATTGAAACGGTAGCGTATGATAAGCATTGAATTCCAAAAAAACAACCGAGTGGAATTCAATGCTTCAAAAACTCAATGCTGGCTGCTGTCACTCAAGCGAACCCTTGTTAATCAACCATTATCAATGAATGGCACCTGTGTGAAACCGGAAATCCATCCTTGGTATGTGTATCAACACAACACATAGTGACGAAAGATCGTAATCATATCATAAGGTATGATAGAGATCCTCAACTTCTGCCCCTCTTGACCTTTAAAATGCTTGAAAACCATTTTGTTATATCGTTTCCAAAAGCCAAATGGACCAATCAGAGGACGGCATTAACGTTATTTCGTAAATCACGGTCAAAAAGGCTCTGAAATTCGTCGATGGACTATATATATACTGACAATAAAGAAGTCGCAATTACGACCATTGGAATTGTGCGGAATTGTCTTTAAATATTACTTAAATATTTAGCTCTGTTTATTTTACACAACTCCTGGCAAAACAAAAAATGCAGAGCAAAAATACAGAGCCTTGCGATGATTTAAGTAAAAACATAGCATTATATAAAAAGAAGAAGATATAAAATAAATAAATATGTTTTTCATCTTTCTATGAATGTGATCTGCCTTGCAAGACAAGCAAAGGGTCCGCTGGCAATAACATAAGTCAGTAAGAAGAACTCATTAAACATCTTCGCTGACACCGAACGCTGGCACTACCATCTCAGGCGATCGGGCATTGCTCAAATGCAGCGTCAGCATTTCCCGCAGCAGCATTACAAATTCCTACATCACCTGCACGAGCTATAGTCCAGCGCAATCGCCCAAATGTTAGTGCTAAGATAGGTCAGTTGCAGTTCAATTATCGAAAATAAAGGCAGTGAACATCGGACTAATGTTCTTTCCAGAGTGGAAGGGACCTACCGTTTTGTGCCGACTACAAACTGCCATTCTGAAAACTTTTTCTAAACGGTTTTATTCTTCGAGCATCGGCAGTGCCTCGAAAGAGATGGCACCGTGAAAATTATTTTTTCAACGCACACTCCGTCGTGCAATGTGACTGACGAATGTTTGTCTAAAAACGAAAGTGAACGCATAGAAACGCGCCACTCTGGATTGCGCTACATTTTGCCGGAAATATGTTTCCATAATCTGTTACTTCAAAGCAAAAATCCTCCGTTTCATATGAGAACGGAAAAGCTTTCGTTCCTCGATGGGACGGAGTGTAATATCCAGAATATCCAATCTGTTCGGACAGCCAGCCTGCAATAAAGTCCCTGGACAATGCCATGTTTGAATCCAAATCATCCATTAATTGTAGGCTGTCTCCTAAAGAGATGGTTGAGCATGTACCTCGGTCCCGGGACACTGTGACAAACCGGGTAATTGCAAGGCCGATGAACTCGCTAGGTGTGGTACATCCTCCATCCCTCTAACACTACGAGGAGTTCCACCTTCCATGCAGCCTACCATCGCTTCAAGAGACACATAATCAACACTACCAATCGGTGGCTAGAAGACATCACATGCCTTAAAACTGAGAAAATGTAGCCATCACTCAATCTCAAACGATCGCTCAATCAGATTGGACTTAGCTGATCTTCACTCAGGACTCTCATCGGCGTCATAAACGGACGATTGGCATTCAAGCCCTCAGGATGGGCGTCTGCATGGTTGAAGAGGAGGACAAATCACCTACTCTGCTCGTGCAGGGCTCTCGCAAGTCGTAGGTACTAACACCCCTAACTAGCTAACTAACGTCAGCATTAGCCAGTTTAACCGCTGGTAGGTAAGACCATCCCTCGTAGTATCGCAACAGGCCTACTTTGGCCTAAGTTTGGCAACTGCAGAAGGCGGTCACGCTACAACCTCCGTTCATCAAATGATGTACTTGAGGCGATGCCATTGCTTTCCTCACAGCGAATATAGAAATAAAAGGTTTTGAGTTTGAAGCTAAGACCTATTTTTGACATGCCAACGATAATTCTTCTCTCATGATATGAGTCTTGATTGAAAGTCAGTGTCAATGGGTTTCCCTTGAACTATACAACAATCCGCCTAAAGGACCTCAAACCCAGCAGAGGTAGACAACCCAAGTCTTCGCCGCTTGGGGAGGACGCTGTTCTGCGCAATAGCCTAGCGACATGCTACCCCCTTTGAGAATTCCTTTCTCATCGCACACCTAGGAATGTGTCCGACACGAAATACCATGTACCGCCTTAAGTGGAATTTCAGCTCTAATTCCCAACAGCCATCCAAGATTCCGAGCTTACCACCAAAATACCAGCAGCCCCTGTGCCGTGTGAAATTTGCCTACGTGCAGGCATCCGCTAACATGTGCCATCCGACTAAAGGGGCCTCCGCCGAGCACGCAACGCTCCGTTCCGAAAGGCTGGCCGCACTAATTACAAACTAATTTTAGAATCATAACTTTTCCGAGAAAACATTCATAACAATGCAAGTGCGTGGAATTGCAAGGCCCACTGGCTGTGGAGCGTCGGACCTGCCGCAGCAGAACCTCGAAAATAGCTGAAATGCCACACTCTGTGTCGAGACTGCCCTGCACCGCCATCAACACCGGCATCGGCATCAGCATCTCCATCTCCATCTCCATCTCCAACGATTTAATCGATGTTTCAATCGGAATCCGAGCCGATGTCGCCGCATTGATAACACCATGCCTAGCATGGTCTTTGCTTGTAGCTCCTGGCGAATAAAAATTCATCCGCACACGGGATCGGGAACAAGCGTGGAATGTTTATCCGGTCCGATATGGCACTCGCAGCCGAACCGGCCGCCAGTCCCCCGCTGACGGTCACACAACCTCGCACCTCTTAATGAGAAATCACTTTCGTTTCTCATCGCGGGCCGGCGAGCGGGCAGTTCTTCAACCTAAACAAGGTTGGCCGGCTGGTCCCCGTCTCTTGCTGCCGCCCCCCACAACCCAACAACCCCACAACCCACAGCCCCACAGACATATGGCCCATCGTCGCATTGTCAATCACTTGGTGGGGCGGCGGCAGAGAAGCGGGTACCTCACCTGCACCGGCAATGGGCTGTTGTACAGCGGCGAACAATGCGCGTACTCCATCGTATAACATCATCAGCGAATGCTGTTGACTAGTGATGCGTATGTTAAGCGGTATCTAGGGGAACGCGCATCCATCCAACGTGCACGTACAACAACAAATAACTTTCAGCTTAAATGGGGTCGAGCACTGGCTGCAGCTCGCCAGCCAGCCAGCCAGCAGAAGTCCACCAGCCAGCCATCCGTCTCGACTCGGGCGGCACTCTCGGGTCTGGTCTCCTGTGGTAGTAGAGATGTTTCGAGATTCGCTTCAGTCTGTTCGGTCCCGGCTCGGCTCTGTGGTGCTGGGCTGGGGCTGGGGGAATATCGGTCGGCAGCCGTCAGACAGTTTCACCGCATGAATTCGCGCAGACTCTATGCGAGTCGCGTTGACAGTAGTGCAGGCGGGGGGAACTGGCTTTTCCTTGGAAAAATACTTTTCTGAATGGTAAAATGGTCTCCGCGGAAGCTCTGGTATTTAAGATATGGGAACGTGTTAATGATTTTAATGACATTGGACGTGTCGGTTTTTCATCGCTTACTTTAGCGCGTTTGGTGGCTTGGCTGTAACCTTCATTCGGATGTCTTATGCAGAGAAGCGGCGGCGGTAATGTGTTCCAACAGCCCGACAGCTTGTTCTTGTCACCGGGTGTGGATATGAGCACGGCGCAATTCGGGTTATCTCTTGGATATGCATTTCGAATGAATCTGCCGCGAGGTCCGAGGACTTGTCATAAATTAAATGCCGGTTTGTTTGTCGGTTGTCCATGCTCAAGCAGCTACTGGGCACAGGTGATCCCGCTTGTTTGACTGCTCCTAATGAGTTTAGTAATTTGTTTGAAAGGAGAGGCAGAGAGACTGGTTTATGGTTGACATCACTTCGCAATTCGCTTACAGGTGTTTGTTGGGGTGCTCCATGCCATCACAACGATCCGTCTGTCGCATGTAACCGCTTGATCTTTAATCTGGAATCGCCTTGCATGTGGGGTGGTAGCAGATTGCATAACTTTTGAGTTTTGGGTACGTGCACAGACGTTGTTCAATTCGCCTCAAGAAAGCCTCCAGAGGCCTTTAAGGATTCACAAGCACACACGGGCGCTGCCTCGTCTCGAAGTTTCAACACGAATCGAAGCCGCATAATCGAATCCTCTACCTCGCACCTAAGACGCTGAATTCGTAGCCAAAGCCAACTGGAGATCGCTGTGCGTTTTGAAATTCGTGGAAGCAAAGCCTTTAGCGGTTGAAACTCGATTCGTTGGAAATTCTCACTCCTCGCCCATTGGCCACTGGCCATCCACACCGAGACCAAAGTGCGATCGTATCAATCTCCGAAGCCCTCGCGCTTACACGCTCCAACGCCAAGGTGAGGACAATTAGAATTCCAGAAACGTGCGACTCGAATGAACGGCAGTCGAACATTACTCATTTCTGATGGCTTACAACAATGCATTGAAATCGGCCTGGCTCGGAGCTAGTCCATCAACCTGGCAACGCACAACTTGTCATATTTCATTATGCGCTTCCGATTCACTGATCCATTGAGGAGGCCCAGAAGGACGCATGACTGGACAGCCAATCGGCCAAACCAACAAACAGACGGACCAGCGCACGGATGGCTGCGTCGGAGGGATGCATACAAATCGAGCAGCCCAAGGAATATTGATGGGAGGAAACGTTGGAGTGAATGCTAAGCCGGTGCCCAGTGCGCGCATCGGAGATCGTGGGTGCCGATGCGAACCAGGGGCTTGGCATGCAAATCGGCGGCAGCGGTTCGGTTTGCCATTCCAGTTGATTGTCGCGGCGGCGGTCCCGCTCAAAGACTGATCAGAGAACAATTACAGCACGGGGAACAATCGATGTGTAAGCTTGTCCTTGTCAAGATGTCAGCCAGGCGGACGCATATTCACTGGTGCCCAAGCGGTTTGGCGTTTTCTCCCGTTGGAAAGTGGCAGCATTTTTCAGCGAAAGGACGTCTTCCCATTGAAGACGTGCCCGACTTGCTTATTACCATGTCGCGGTCGTGATGAGCAGAAACAACTGTTAAACGGCAGCGGCTGGATATTCGAAATTCTGATGAGGATTTATGGAGACTGATTAGCTATCAATCAACGTGTGACATCTGGCGCCGAGGCCGAGAAGACAGCACGTCGGGGTGGCATTCGAATTCAGTATCTCACCAAACGAGTTTCCAAGTGACAACTCGGTTGTGATAAGCCTGGAAAAGTCCAACACGTCATCAACTATACTCGAAGA
Organism: Eristalis tenax; assembly: GCA_905231855.2. Classification (NCBI taxonomy): domain Eukaryota; kingdom Metazoa; phylum Arthropoda; class Insecta; order Diptera; family Syrphidae; genus Eristalis; species Eristalis tenax. The sequence goes on from HG993127.1 coordinate 2,219,559, forward strand.
CTATTCACGCGTTCGGGTATACATGTCTCCACAGTAGAGGCCAAGTGCAGGTGTACTTTGTTGTACATGGTCGGAAGTTTCAACCGCTCAAAGCGCGAAATAGTGGGCGATTCGGAAACAGGGGCACGAAAATCCCCTTGGTGTTATGCAACTTAATACGAAGTATTCAACCTTAACACAGTGGAGAGTTTTTTCAGATGTGTGGTTGTCTCTGCTAGCGTCCCAGAGCTGGGCAAGCTCATCCAAGAACCATTAATTCCACAACTATGCAAGAGGTGGTATTTAACTGCCACTACAAACTACTACAATTTTCTGCTTCGAGTATCGATGTCCGCCGAAGTAAATGTCAAAATCATTTGTCACCATCTTCAGATTGTTGTGTTTTCCTCCAGAAATAATAAATAAATTTCACTTGCCCTCCATAACAAACACAACGTAACCACTTCGCAATGGATCTCAACAGGGTCCTCCCGGAGAAAAAATTAAAACTCTGCCAATGGTACTTCAAAGGTATGCCAGCAAAATAATAGCCGAGTGTCACCAGCATAAAGTATTTCCTCTTACAGTTGGTTTTGCTTTCCTTCCCTTTGTGTGGGCGATAAACTTTTTCTGGTTCTTCGGGGAGGCATTCAGGAAACCTCCCTACAAGGAGCAAGCAGAAATTAAGAGACGTAAGTACAGACACACACGCACAAGGAGTAGCACCTCACTGACCAATTCATCTTTTTTCTAGTTGTGATATATTCGGGAATCGGTGCCACACTATGGCTCGCAGCAATTATAACGTGGATTACAATATTCCAAACCCAGCGAGCGGAATGGGGCGCCTTTGGAGATTACATTAGCTTCATCATTCCGCTTGGGCGTGCTTAGAACTTTGACATGTTCAACATTTTAACATTTTTATTTTCATCCTAATAAAAGACTTAAGACTAACCATCTACTGAACAATCTCTGTTTCTACATCTCCTTTCAGTGCCTTCCACTGTTCCTCGAAGAACGCCTTGTGCAAAGTTAGGGGCAGAGACTTCTGACGCAGGAAAAAATTCTCGTTGCCCTTTGCGGTGTATGTGTCATCACCCAGCAGTGAGCGCAGAGCCATATTCTTCTTCAGCAATTTGTCATAGAAACGCATGCCGGCTTCAACGTATTCTGGTCCCAAGGCACACAGTTGCTTATCAATTTCCGTCTCGTACGAGACTTGATTGTAATCCTTCATGAACGACCAAGTTCCAACACCGAAGAAACCCAAAATGCTGTACATTACCAAACGCAACTAAAAGCAATGGAACATGAGACTTGAATTCACTGTGGATGTCATTTCTTACCGATAGCGCCCGTGCGTATAGATTCATCTTCTGGTTCAGGTAGTTGCCGATCGTGTAGACCATAAAGAATGATACGCTGGGAAAGACCGAATTCAAGACGACTCTGTTCGTTCTCATCTGCATAATGGTCTTGCACATGCCAAAGATCTGCTCGTCTTCGCTTAAGACTATCGCCTCCTGAAGCAGTTGTCCATTTTCAGAGCTCCATTGGATGGGTTCGTTACGAAATAGAATCTCACTGCGGCTTATGTCTTCCTTCGTTCTGTATGCGTAGTTGATTGGAATTCCCACACACCCGCCAAACTTGCTCTTGGTGGAACCTACAAGGGAACTCAGTAAACCACTGCGAACTCAACGCGATTTCCTTCCATACCCGCTAAGAACAGGTCGAATCCGAAGACAGTGAATGTCTTGAAGAGCTTCCTCTCGTACGGTGGAACTTCAAGAATGTCCAGGGCCTTATCGAACCTTGCTTGTACCACGTTCGACACAGGCCGAGGGATACCATCTCTGAAAGGACATCATTCGTGATTTATTCATTCAATAAAAGGCTGGTTTCCTCACTTGTAGCATGTCACAAACTCTTGATACTTGGCCAACAAGAAGGTATGCGGTGCAAAGTTTCCAATGAACAATCCAATCGTCGTCACACCTGCTCCGAAGGTGACTATTCTCCGACCAGTCGGTGTGGTGAAAAATGTAAAAATTTTACTTGCGGTCTTTTGTTTTTTCATACTTTCTACAATTTCATTCAAATTTTAAGGAAATATTCTCCGAATCCAGGGAGTCAGGTTATGATTTCGGTGAAATTGTGACAGCTGAAAACGACTCTCGAATTGCATAACATATGATTGCAGACTGGGGTGCGTTCAGTCGGGTTAATAAGGTTAGGTTTAACGAATTCTGATGACATTTGGAATTCGTCAATTTCAGTTAAAACCCATCTGATATGCGTTTGGGGGATTTGTATCCAATTGACGGTTGCGAACTAAAGTAATTGAAACTCATTGACCATGACAGGTAATTATGTGTTGTTGTGACTTTCCGCTCACATCCATTAATCGTCGCGTCATTTATCATCCACTCACTTCTTGAGACACTCTCAATTATTAATTGATTAAATAGTCCTGCAGGAACTGGATCTCAGTCAGAGAACTGAATCTATTCGAAATGGTTGTCACAGTTCGCCCAGTGAAACCACGTGAGCCGGACCCACCTCCCTCTCCGAAGCCTAGAGTTAACATTTTCAAAGTACTCCAAGTAATTTGCCAGTTGTTCTGTGCAGCGCCAGTCGAAAACCTAAAGAAACTGCATTATGCCTATTGTGCCCTTGTCGCGGTATGCATTTTCGTGGCGACATGCTCACAAGAGAAACTGCTCCAAGTCAACATGTCCACCATTCAGAAGGCCTTGTACATGAGTGAGTACGTAACCAACATCGGACTAGTGCTTCTCGCCATCATCACTTCTTACGTTCACAAGGACAGCTATAAAACCTTCCCGAATCGAATCCAAGAGCTCGAGAGAAGAATTCAACCGTACGGGTACCGCCAGGAGCAAATTGAAAAGGAGCTAAGCCTGTTTGCGATCCTTGGTGGTCTCTTCTATGGAGTGGTCTTCATTCTCCACTATTTCAACTCGAAGAACTTCCTCCTCTTCGCGCGAAGCAGTACAGTCTATGCTTTGCCAAACATCACCATCAATCTAGTCATCGGGCAGTACTGCGTCCTTACAAAGCTAGCTATGTTTCGATGCCGTGAAATGAATTCAATCTTGGAAGCACTTGTCGAGAACGAGAGCTCTCAAACCGTGCTCTACACGCTCTTGCCAGAAGTTGCAATGGGGCGAAGTAAACCGAGGGGAGACACCACAGCGGCGCTGCACGATCTTAGGAGCATGTTCGCCAAACTGGACACACTGATAGCAGACGTGAATAACGCTTTCGGACTGACGTTGATCGGCAATTTCCTCGCGTCTTTGCTCGCCTTAAGCATCCACATTTTTGTTCTGTACAAGATATGTGACCAGGGAGTGAAAGCTTTCCTCCCTTTGCTGGCCTACACTATCCTGTGGATCATCTTGCATTCACTCAAAGTGATTTTCATCCTTAGTGCGAACAGTGCCTTGTTGGGGGAGGTAAGTTGAATGGTTGTTCGAATTTCCTGACGTTTGAAGAGTTTTTGTATTTTCCAGAAAGCCAATACTGTCGCGATTATGAATAAGTTGGAGGTGGAGGACTTGTCAAGCCAAGACGCAATAAACGAATTTCTGATGCAGTTGTTGGTGGGACAGAACGCCCATGTGGCTTGCGGAATGATTAAGCTGGACATGGCCTTTATTGGAGGGGTAAATGCACACTCATTGCTGTCACCCTCTCTTTCTATAGAGTCTCTCCTCATTGACAGGTGTTAAGCGCATTGTCACTCTATGTCATATTTCTAATTCAGGTCGACCTCGGCGAAGTCAGTCTGATGGCAGCAGCCCCCGCCATCACCACGAGAAGTGTATCTTAAGTGAAGAAATCCATTGCCCTTGCCCGTTGTCCATTTGTCACTGTCATTTTGAAATCAATTAGCGCACGATAATTAATTTTCTTCAAACTTGAACGAACTGCTTCAGTGCTGCAGCAGTTCTTGTTATGGAATATCCAAAGAAAACCTACAACCTGGCTTTTAAATTCGAGCTGAAGCTATACACCGCTCTCAGGACATTTCTCATCATTTCTCAAGTTTTCGGCGTTACACCAGTGGGAGCGCATTACTTTGAACCTCCGCGGAGAAGGTGGTGGACTCAGTGTCTTCACTGCGTTCACTACTCGTGGTGCTCTGTGATTTACCTTGGCTTGTCGTCGTCCATCTACATTGAGTACACCACTTTCAACATATCCCTGCCAACTATTCAGAAACCATTGTTCTTCAGCGAATACCTAGTGTACCTTGTTCACGTTGCGTTCATAATCACCGCCTGTTACTACAACAAGACAAAATTCAGCAGATTCCTCCAAACCATCGTGGCTGTTGACTGCAACTTGACGACTTTCGGTGTCACTCCGCACTATGCAGCTCTGGCAAGGTTCTTCATCTTCCACTTGTGGCTTCTGGTGGTTTACACAGCGGCTACTGCCGCTGTAGATTATTTCTACTGCGGGGAGGAAATCATCGGATTCCTTCGGAGCATGACAGTGTACGTGGTGCCAAACTTCATCATTGGACTATCCATGAGTCAGTATTACGCCCTGATGTATGCTATCCGATTGAGATGCAGCTCAGTGGCGAAGAGCCTGCGGAAGTTCAAAAAGCAGTACCGATCGGAGGAGGCTTCCAATGAAGTGGATTCGTGGATCGCGATCAATCGCCTGCGAGAAATACTGTCCGTCCTGGATGCGTTCACAAAGGAAGTGAACTCTGCATTTGGCTATTCCATTCTCATGACCTACTCCGGCTCCTTCCTCATCGCCAGCCTCAACATTTTCCTGATATACAAATACGTCGATCAGAAAACGCAAATCAACATACCGTTGACTGTGTACTCAGTCATCTGGGTGGCCTTGCATCTAGCCAAAATGTGGCTGATTTTGTACTACAGTCACATGGTTGTGCGGGAGGTGAGGTGGCGTTGACAAATATTCCCGGTTACTGATTTCCATTGCAACTTTCAGAAAGACAACATTATTGTGGAACTAAGTGACATTCAACCGTTCAACGAGAAATTGAAAATAGCGGTAAGAATGAAATGCGCTCATCCCTTGAGATTCTATGTTTTTGTTTTTTCTCTTTCGACTAGCTAAGAAGACTCCTCCTTCAACTCATGGTTGACTCCAGAGCCCATGTCGTCTGTGGGCTACTGGATCTTAGCATGTCATTCATGAGACCTGTAATCGATTTGAAACTTAAAGGCCCAACCATAATACATACATCAACTTAAGCAATCAAGTATATATACAGAAATGATACACTGCCTATAGCAACTAATTTGCTCAAGTTCGTTAAGTTTCGTTAAGTTTCGTCAAGTTTCGTTCACTTATGCATACTTAAGTGCGACCGATGTCCATTCGTAAATGACAACTGGAGTTGAATTCTATGCATTAACGACGCTTTCGCTTTAACTTTTCGTTCGTTTTTGACATAAGCTTAAGTTCACTTATGTCTATTACGGTTGGGCCTCTAGTACAAGCACCTTTGGTCTACAGAAACCTCTTTTCAGCTCCTCGAACATATCTCAGTCTTGGTTATATTTCTGATTCAATACGACGTGACATTTGAAGCTCTCACCACAGTCCATGGTCCGGCTCTAGCACCGCCAATATAGTTGCCCTTACAAGATACTCCACCTTCTCACCACAAACCCATTTTTTATCACTTTGAAGTTTCAATCTTACCGTTCAATCAAAATCACACGAATCAACGCCGCCCGCACCAAAGTAATTTACAAAACACATTGGCCGAGAACAAAGCCCGACCCGCCGCACAAAACTATTTTCAACACAATAACCTCCCAGACCCAACGAACCGTCATCTCGACACACTCGTATATTGTTCAATTAACGATACTTTTGTGTCCATTATGCGAGTCCGGTTGTTCGTCCCTAAATGACGGACGACTCGTAGAAGGAGGTGGAGGAGACGCAGCGTAATCATATGCCTGTCATCTAAATGGAATTCAAATGTACAGAGTCGGTCTGACGTGCCAACGCTTTCACTCCAGTTCAATCGTCGACGTTCGCCATGAAGGTTCATCTAGGACGTGTCATTAGGAATGCCTTTTTGCGCGCCTGGTCTGGATTTCGGTTCGTTTGGGATGGATTAACAACGAAAGGTCGGGTAGTCCTGGAAGAAATCGGTGACGCAACGGGTATCCTGGCCATCAGACTCATCGCCAACAGAACACTTCATTGGGCTGAGAGGTGAGTCCAAGAGAACATAGAAGCAAAGCACCTCTGACATCAGGCATTTGACGATAGGCTCATATGGCTGTCGCTGATTATTTGGTCAATTTTCTTGGCCTACCTGCTGAGCTCGAAGCAGCTGAAGCGATTTATAGATTCGCCAACTGTAGTCTCACTGGATCGGGACTACCGAGGATGGCGGGGCACAATGCCAGCGGTCACTCTGTGCTACTACGACCACTTGGACTCATTCAAGGCCAACGAGTACATCCAGGCCAAGTGGAACGTCTCGATTGTCGACGAAGAATACTTCTACTTCATGGAGTTCCTCTACGCCATTGTGAATGCCACGGCGAGCAACTACGTGGATTTGGTCCGGTTCGCCGAGGACGACCGGTTCGAGGATTTGGATCTGGGAGAGGCCATAAATGCGATTAATCGACCCTTCGAGCAGCTCTTGGTCAGCTTCAATCCGTGGTTCAAGATCAGTGTGAATCCGGTGATGACAGAGAGGGGACGCTGCTACGCAATCAACTCTCCAATCTCGGCCATATTGGCTAACAAAGCGGAAGGGTTTGTTGTGTGTCCTCCAAGCAGCGGAACTCTCTCCAATCGGACTCTTTTCAGGATCGACGAATTGCAGGACTTCGAAGAACCTCTGATCTGTGAGTTCGGCAAACAGCAGTGCTTCATAAAAATGGATATTTTCGAGAGCACGGGAACGGTATGTTCAGTCGTGGTCCCTACACGCTCTCATTTATTCCCCCCACTTCTCTAGATTGATGTCCATTCGGCGTACGAAGTCTCGGCTAGCAACGGCAACATCATTGCGCTCCGTAAGTCCGACGAGGTCATCACCTACTACAAGGTTACCGAAACAGTGTACGTATCTATACCGCGAGTCAGGTGCCGCATCTGTCAACTTTCATTTCAGGGCAAGCGACAAACTTCGGCAGTTGACGCCCAAGCAGAGGAAATGCATTTTTCCAGATGAGGAGACCTCCACGTTTCCTGTAAGTGAATGTGACACACGCATCATCAACAAATTGAATAGTTCTTTTGTGGATTTGTAGATATATACCAAGACCTTGTGCCTTGCCCGCTGTCGAGCTGTGATGGCTCTGGAGATGTGCAACTGTGTCCCATTCTTCTATCCATATGTCGGTAAGGACCCCCGCCGATCTGAGCCTCTACACCGATGCACCATTCTTCACATTTTTAGAAGGACCCAGTTGCAACCCGACCGGCTTCGAGTGCCTTCTTGACTTCAAATGGCCTATTTGGGCACTTCACATTTGCAACTGTCCCAGCACCTGCACAGAGCTGGAGTACACCCTGCAGTCTATCAAGCGCAGATCCTGGTAAGAGCTCAAATCTGCCATAAATCTTTTAAAACACACTCTATTTCAGGGGCGGGAAGGAGAAGAACAAAGCAGACGTCATCACGTCCACGTTCCGCTGGGAAGTGAGCCCTCCAAAGTCTCGCTTGCGCCGAGATGTCCTATTCGGCTTTGAAGATCTCCTAGGTACGTATCTGAGAACCCTCAACGTCCCCCTTGACTCCGTTTTCTCATTTCAGTTTCATTTGGCGGCACACTGGCTCTCTTCCTTGGCTTCAGTGTTCTCTCGATCGTCCAGATTTGCAGCGTCCTCATCTACAATGGAATCGTAGTCGTCTGGACAGCACTGCGCCACATCTGCGCTCTAGTATGGACACCATTTCACCGAAGCCTGACCAGATTTACGACAAGAAAACGTGTCAACATAATTCCCCGTCAACCTTGCAAAGCTAAAAACACGGATGTACCAAACGACAAACATTCATCCCCTCTATTCAGATATCTGGAGTAGCACGACAGTGTGTACACGTGTGTGTGTGTGTATGTTCACCCCCGCTCTGGCGCTCCAATCAATGCACGACATTAGCGGTTTTGTCTATTCATAGTTAGCCTTGACGATGTGTGTGAAACCCAATAGGACTGTGGTAACTTAACACGGCATAAATGAGGTTATCACAGACACCGATAATTGTCTCTCTGCAATGCTAAAACCACGTGCCCTAGCTGACGTTAGATACTGTATCAGTGTATCTCTGTCAGGCAGTGCATGTACTTGCTAATTTTCCGCTTGTTAACTGTCCGCTTGTTAATTGTGTTTAGTATGAACTTATAATAAATGCCGTTTGCGCTTTGAAGTAACTGAACTCATTTGAAATGGATTGAGGTCAGGCTCGGACGTGTGAACAGGTTCTGTGTGAGGAAATCTGTAAATGTGAATATCTGCCGACTTTTTGAACAGTGACCAGAACAGCAATTGATTCAAATTTCATTGAATTCAGGTATTCACATAAATAGTGGTCAGGAGAATTCTTGGCGCCAAAGAAGAGCACCCAAGTGGGGATGGTAGATACATTGTCAATGCCAAAACGGTGTCCTTGTCTGACGGCACAAGCTCACTGGTCGTCGCTATTTCATTAGAGATTAGTCTGACCTTCAGAGAAACACAAGGACACAGAAGTAAAAGCTTTCCAGTGGAGGCCCGCCGCCGGCTATCAATGAGTCCGATAGAAATGGAATGTCTGTGACTGTTTAGAGGCTCTGAACAACATCATCATCATCTTCTGACTCGCATGATCCACGAGAGACCTCCGGGCAATTGCGCCATCAACTCGAACTCATTAGGAGTTATGGCCAAATGTAACCAGCCGAGTTTTTGCACTTGGTCCAGCCACCTCGCCCTGAGTTTGCCCAGCGGTCGCCTACCTGATGGAATCCTGACAATAGTTGATTGATGGGTTCAATCGTACATAAAAATGTATGGAATTGAATAATTAAAAGCGTACCGGTTGGAAGCACATTCTAAAGTAAAAGAGTTGTAAAACACAAGTTCCCCAAAAACCAGACATAATCCTTTCCATTTTTTATTCAAAAATGTCTTCCCGATTTTATTTCACTGTTAGTATTAAAGTGCATCTTAAAGTCTTATGATAACTACTGGATGGCGCAGCTGGATAAGTGCCTGCCCTTGGTTAGTCGGGTCCCCGGTTCGAATCCTAGTACAAGGAAAGTGAATACGCTTTTATCTAGTTTTCAAATCTGCTTTAGTTATGGTTAGCCGACTTTATGATCTTCCTTTCGATTCGTGCAAACTGATGAATCCGTCTTAACTTGTTAAGTGAGACTTAAATACCTAAGTTCAGTATCAGCAAACGGCCCAAAATACTCAACATACACCATAAACCATCACATGCCCGCCTTCGTGCACTTTGTTAGTCAGAAAAGTAGAAGGGTTCGATTGCAATTCGCCAGCAATGAAAGATATTTCGTTTTGGAAAGACGTTTGGTATCAGCCAACCTTGCTAATTTCTTCGAACGGACTTTACCAGAACAATGGTCCATGCAACACAAAATAACATTCGCTCAGCTGTGAATATTTTTTCAGATCTGATACTTACAAGTTCGCATAGTGTGCAAGTAATGGGAACACGATTGCCTTGACTTCTCTCCGGTTCCATGAATAAGGATGGACTTTGAAAATTCGGCTAAAATTTCGCATCCATTGTTCGAAATAGACTCGAAGTTCCATCATATTATGGGTAATACTGAGATTAGGATCCTCCCCTGTGTCCCAAGATAGTTATAATTTTTCTCTCAGCCACCAACGGGTACTAGGTCCGTAGGCTCGCGTTGAGTTTATGGCTTAGCCACCCCAATTTTACATGAACCCAATTTCACATAAAGTATTTTAATTTCCTGGAATAGATCAAAAACAGCATCAGGAGAACCACCGCCTGCATGCCATAATGGCTGACATTATGTGTGTTTTATTTACAAAACCATGCCGAATTAACGAGCTTTTACTGTACACCTACCTGTTTTTCCACATGGTAGACACGTTGCAGAAAAAACCGTGTAAAAAATTCATGATGAACGACAAAACAGGGGATGGAGTAACTGGGTAAAAATCCATTTCGCTACGTGTCGCAGTGAGTCGAGGCAGTACAGAGTGTGGGAAAAAGCAAACTTTAGTCGTAAGGTAATTCGGGCGATTTTTTTTTTTCAAAATTTAAACGTTTATTTAAGAAAAACATGTACAATCGTATTATTCAAAGTATTGCCCATATTTCTGGCAGTTTGTGGATCCCAACCCAACAGAACTGCGCCGGCTTGGCAGCCGGGAACGCATCAAGCCAATTTTTGATATTCTGCTCTGATGTGAACCGTATTTCAGCGACCGGAACAAATGGTAGTCAGAAGGGGCAAGGCCTGGGCTATATGGCGGGTGGGGTAAAACTTCCCATCTACTGTTTTCCAAATAGTTCTTAACCGGAATAGCAACGTGGGGCCGAGGGTTGTCATGATGGAAAATTATTCCGGGCGTTTTTCGGCTACTGCTCTCTTCAAACGGACTAATTGTGTTCGGTAGCGTTGTCAATTGATGGTTTCACTCGGTTTTAGCAGCTCATAATGCAGCACACCCTTCTGAACCCCCCAAATACAGAGCATTACCCCGGCCAAGCCAAAATCACTTTAAAATCGGGCAAACCACTTTTGGCACGTTTAGCTCATGATCACCATAAACTTCCGCCATAATACGATGGCTTTCGGCAGCAGTTTTCTTCATATCAAAGTAATGAAGCAGAACTCCCCACAAAAACACTTTTTCACGCACAAAGTTCGACATATTTGAGTGAACAAAAATTATTGTTGTTTACGCTTCAAATAAATGACATATACTGAAATGACGTACAATGACAGTAGCCTTCCAACGCATGTTCCAATGGAATAATACAAGTTACGCCATCTCTTAGCAAACCGCACGAATTAACCCAATAACATAAAAGAATAAATCTGAAACATGCTTTCTTAATTTATCTTCTTCAGGCTCTTAATTATCAATTCTAAGCTTATCATGAAAAAAATCTAACATAGCAAGAATTCGGTCGGTTGAACTACAGGACCATAAATGCAAAAGTTCACTATTTGAGCACATTTTAAAAGATTCCCAGAAAAGTACCAAGTTGATGCCGACGATTTTTACATATGAAATTTTTTTTACATATTGAAATTGCTGAACAAGATATGACTCTTACTAGATACCCTCTATAGAAAAAGAGCCTACCGTCGTTGAAATATGTCCTAAACATGTGCAAATAAAAACAACCAAATAAACTGTTCTTAGACCACTCACGAGGAACCAACTTTTCTTGCTGTTTTAATTATCAATAAATATAACAAATTGAATTATAAATAAACCTCATGTTTGGGGAGCTGCTAACAAACGGGTGGATTTCATTGGCTAGTACCTTCATTTTATTCATGCATGACAATATTTCTCACTTTTCTAAGTTTCCAAACCTTTTTTGCCAAAACTAATTTTTTTTTATTTTGTCTATGGGTTGGTCTATGGGTTTACTGTGGTACGGTCCCCATAGTATTTTTTTTTTTTTTTTTTGAAGATTTTCATCTACCAACAAAACAAAAATCATGAAATTGTTAGCACTTTCCAAAGATGTAGTAGCTGCATTAAATGATATAAGATGGTACGATTTTCTCTGTTGTCAATGATCCATATGAAAATAATATAACTTCAAATCTTACTTAACAACTTCAAAAAGAATAAAGAAGCTAAAATTACTTTACTATTATTAATTACTATTTATTGTCAAAGTTCAATTTGCACAGCCGTCACCACGTGTACTCGCCATAGCGGATGGAACGCACCAACGAGTCGTGCTTTGACTGTTTAACCACCACAACTTCATCTGATTTGACTAGCAGTTTCTTTTTTCGACACTTCTGGTTTTGCTGCTGTGCGAGATCTATACCTGGGATTAAATCACACCTGTAATGAAGTTCGCAGTCGAACTTGATAACTCCAATTAAATTGGTTGGCAATAGCGCCAAGACTGAAATTTACACGTAATTTGTTCTTGATAACTCAAACATCGATAACTCGAATGTCTTGATAACTCGAACAGATTATTTGGCGTCACCTTCGATTAATCGAATTCTTAAGCGGAATTCCAAAGTTTTGCGTATTTTTCAAGTTCGTTTTATAATGAATTGCCTTCGGGGCACTGGGTTTGTGTGTTCCTAGGCCCTGGTATACTTATCTACGCATACAGTCGAACCCGGATAATAGCGCATCGCCTAATGGCACAACCCGCTTTATATCCCACCAAAAATATGACAAAACAAACAGTCCCCGTACATTCATGCCCGCTTATTAGCACATCCCATACGGACCCATAATCCACTTGATTTCCAAGAGAAGATTTTTGATTTGAAATCGACTTAAAACATAGCTACACTTTACACTGCATTTGACTCCTACCTGTTCTGGAAGTTTCCCACTATTTTTATCTGTGGGCCTGTGTACGTGCTTGCTAGAATTTTGGGAAGTCAACCCTTTTATTGCATTTTTGCATTTTTAAAACAGTTTGCAAGAAAGATCGGGTACAACCACAACCCGCTTAATGTCACAATATTTCATTGCACGGTTGAAGTGCTATTATCCGGCTTCGACTGTAGTATACTTGTAGAAAAACGTGATTTCGTTATGCGTGAGTAGGAATTGTCCAATTTCTTCTTATTAGAGGTTAGAACATTATGTTGGCATATTGATCGATAGGAACTCAAAACAGTAGTAGGCGCCTGTAAAAAGATAAGGAGGAAGACAAAATTCGCACAGCTCAACAATAACGACGACAGCGTCACTGATATACTGAAGAGACATTTTGGAGGTTTTTGAAAACCAAATTGATTCAACCACCTTCGAATGAGTTTGTTGCAAATTATTTAAGCATTTTTCGGTACATACATATTCAAAAACAACCGGTTCTTTGTACAATGGCATACAATTTTTTTGAAAACCAAAACTAAAAATTCGCTCTTCAGTCATTTCTAACAGACTCTTTTATATAATAATATTTTTTATTCTCTAAGTTTTATGTGCCATATCGAAAATAAATACACATTTGTATAATTTTTGTATCTTACTTGACAACTCAAGAGATCGTTCGAGTTATCGAAATTCGACTGTACCAGGAGTGCTTCTCTACTGCAGTGACTATCAATTTACATGCGAATTTACGAATTCTGTATGCTTAACTCAAAGCGCGGACGAGTCTACTTTCATTCTTCAGTATCTTCCTTAGTTTCGAATATTTCCTGAATTTCAAATGACTGTGACTGGTGGAGTTTATCAATTTATTTTATAATGAACAAACACAATTTGCTTCCTTAAAATTGATAGATTTCTTTATTGAAAATTAGAGAATATACCACGAACAACAAGTAACACCCGAACCGCACAGTAGGAAAAATCGAACTCCCGGAAGAGAATAATTAACCAGACTGCTTGTGCAAACCAGTGCAGGTGATCCTGCACCTATTTTGTTATTCTTGCCGACGCAACATTCGTGATATTCCATGTCTATCGGAGTCTATCGATGCACCCGAGTTCAGTGGATACGTCGAATGTGCTGAACCTATAGTAATTTCGGTTTACTAAAGCGGTGCGTCGAAGTACCGGAGCGGTTGTGCTGACCCTCAAATAATATTGGGTACATCGTTGCTTACCGCAATTACTCCTGGTGCTTGTGCACTGGCTACTATAACTTTTATCCTCATGAAAAATGATAAAAATCAGGTGTCGAAATAAAGCATGCAGTCACGAAAATCAAAGCAATGACAACCGTCAGTAAACATCAACAAGCAAGTGAAGTCTCTTGGATTCACTTTCATCACAGCCGTACATTCATAACCGTTGCATAGCTGTCGCCGTCTGCATCACCTACCTTGTCTAGCTTGTTATTGGGAAGCCACCCTAATTCACTGACATTTGATAGATACTTCTTCCGCGCTCTCCAATGAGGCAGAATTGCCTTTCGAGTGGCTCGATGGGGCTGGAGTGCTCACTGTTGGAGCAGACGTCGCAGTGGCACCTTCGCTATGTGTACCATCTCCTCGTGATAGTTTCGGGTTGAATTAGTAAATACACACAACTGGAGTGAGGTTACTACACAAACTAACCGATAAGAGATTCCTGTGAGATAAGTAATCTCATCTGGGCTTGGACAAGATAATCTGACATTCGCTTGACATCGTCTCTGCTGTTCCGCACTCGCTGCTTGATTCGTGTCGTACTTCTCGAATGAGTTTGACGGGCGACGGACGGTGAAAAAATGCAATCAGTATCCGATCTGTGTCTCGAGTGGAAAAACATTAACTTTTCAGTGCCACCGTACGAAGAGAATAATTTCAAATTTTGGCAAGCATGCAGGAAGTCGAAGGACATCGACATCCTTCACAACGGTGGGTTACTGTGATTTCATGCGATTTTGTGTTAAAGTGTTAAAGCTCTCATTTTCTGTTTGTGCTGTGTTTTTATGAAGTGAATGGATCCATGAAATCAGGCGACCTGGTGGCGGTCCTTGGGCCCAGTGGTGCCGGGAAGACTACCCTGCTGGCGGCGATATCGCAGCGCCTGCGCGGCAATCTGACGGGGGACGTGGTGCTGAACGGTGTCGCCATCGACAGAGCACAAATGACACAGATTTCCAGTTTCCTTCCGCAATTCGAGATCAGCGTGAAGACCTTCACTGCGTTCGAGCACTTGTACTTCATGGTAACTAGACCCGTGACTTGTGCCAGCTGACTTGTGGATTAAGCGAAGATTTTCTAGTCTCATTTCAAGATGCATCGCAAGACCAGCCGGACACAAAAGCTGCAGAGGGTCAATGAGTTGCTTAGGACTGTGGGACTGACTGATTCTCGAAATACGCAGATCAAGCATTTGTCTGGAGGTGAACGCAAGCGGCTTAGTCTCGCCGAAGAGGTTCGTCAGTCCGGGGAGTGAATAAGGACATAATTACATTTTTTTTCCTTGTTCCAGCTCATTACAGACCCGCTCTTTTTGTTCTGCGATGAGCCCACTACCGGGCTGGACAGCTTTAGTGCATATTCGGTTGTGAAGACTCTCCGACGACTCTGTAAAAGACCGTCACCTGGAACTTCGAACTCCAAATCTTCATCCGTTAGCAGTCTGAAGAACGCCGACATGGACTCATCGATAGAGATGGAAATCATTTCGTCCTCTCTCGATAGCAACAACATTGAAGACGCTGCAGGGGATAAGATCAGTAAGAGCGTAATATGTTCCATACATCAGCCCACTTCGGATATCTTTGAGTTGTTTACGCACGTGATACTCATGGATGCTGGCCGCATTGTCTACCAAGGAACCACAGAGGACGCCTTCCTCTTCTTCGTAAAGTAAGTTTATCTCTTGTTTCTTATTCTTTCCATGGCTCCGTGTGACATTTTTACTACACCTGCGTTTGCCGCAGATAAACAGGCATCTAATTATTGTGGAAGTGTGCAACAATGTTAAGACCGCTTATCGCAGTTTCCTTGGATTCTGATAAGGCCCATGTTTGTTTATTCGTATTGAGAAGAACTTTTTTATTATCTTAGAGGAACTTAAATACATTCTTGTGGCAACAATTGGAATAAAATACCGGGCGCTACTAGGTAAATAGGAGTTCAAGTTGTAAAATCCACACGTTATCAAGAATCAACAGTGACACGCAGTTTGGTGCATTTGGCAAGAGTGATTTATTTATTTTATCCGTTAATTTTACCTTTCTGCAATTGCTGACAAGGCTTCTCAAACTTAGACGCTTGATTTCGGAACTCCACCGCATAGCACAAGCAGTTTGAAACTAGTCCATCTCGGAATGTTGCGCACCGCAATTTTACGGGAAAGCTGCATCGCACTCGTAAATATGTACATACGCGTTGACGTTTTAGAGACCGATAAAAATTCTTCTTCGTATTGTCTTTCGCGTTAAACAAAGCTGTGTTATATTTGCAATGCAAACTGACGGGCATCGTGTAACTCATTATGTGCAGATCAAGGCTTTTGATTTTGACTGATGGATGAATCTTTTTGCGTTAATCGCGATTCCACCTAAATAAAAATTTTGTAATTTACCAGAGGATCGTGAGGGAACATTTTCAGGAAAACAAAGGCCGTGGTAAGCGTTCTGTATCCAAGTGAAGATAACTCACTCAAAGATAACCACAAAATAATCAGAGATCTACTCCATTGCTACACAGATTTGTACTAGACTCCACCGATCAAATAATTTCACATTCAAATTATTCTAAAATGTGTCAGAACAGAAAAACATAATTTCCTACTTATTTGAACTTACGGATGATGTACAAAGACACGACACAGACACGTCGCTGCAAACCAATGTATTTTGTTGCTGTGCACATGCCTTTGCAGACCGTCTGTTTGCAGCGACCGTCTGCGCGAATTCAAAATTTTGTGAATTTGGCATAGTATAGTGAATTTGCACAGACTATCGTAAACATGAATAAAAGCACGAATAGACAATTTTGGGTCAAGTTTTTGAAAAATTGAAAAAGTTTTAACCCTCCTTGCTATAAATTAATATTTTTTCCTTTGATCTCTCTTTTTTTTTTTAATTGCCAAAGCAGCGTCTGTCGGACCCGACGACCACGACGAAACGATACAAACTATGTCTGTGCAGATTGTCTGTACTGTGAGTGGCACAAGATTGTTTGCGCAGACTTAAGGTTTGCTGTGTATCGTGTGTGTTGACGTGCCTGTGTCGTGTATTAGCCATATTACGGCCGGCAGTGGCGTAGTGGTTTACTGCATCGTCTCCTACGCACTTGCGCCCACGTTGCCTAGATTGGACTCCCAGTGCGAGCTACAAAATGATCACGGCCCCACCTCTTTCGAGTCACTGGCAATGCTCAAAGAGTATAACAGTCTAGAAAAAGCTTCTCAGTTTGGTCTTCGGAGTCGGCATAAAACTGTAGGCCCTTTCCCTCGTGAAAGAACAATAGCACGCATTACACTCGTGGTTGCTGAGGTCCTGGTCCTCTACGGGCTGTAGCGCCACCCATATTATTATTATATAATTCCTTGTTAATATGGGAATAAAAGTGAGACGTCTCTCCACTTACCTTACCTATCCACATTTAACAATAATATTCACCCTGGATAGTGAATTCGTTGGTACACATTCACGTGTTCACTTTTCATGTGTAATTGGTATAAAATTGTGGAAAATAAAGCATGATAAAGGGGAAGCGTAAGAATTTCTAAAAAAAAAAAGGTCGATTCGTTGGTTGCCGTGGTAAAGTCCACCGATATACTTTTTAAATAAAGCTCGATAAAATGTCGATTGAATTCACTGAGCTGTCGGCAAAAGGGAACTCCAGACTTCAATGGAGTTTGAACCGTCTCACCATGCACTGTTGCAGTGGGATGATGCGTGCTTGGTCGTAAAGCCTATTGCCTTTGACGGTCCCTGTCGAAGATGAGTCCGGTACAAATTCGCAGGATTTTTCTTTCGAAATTCATGCTGGCCTTATAGACGGTGTGCGATATTGGGAAGCAGTACGTTAACATCGGCCGTATAAGTCAGTAATCAATTCTGACAATAGCTATGACTTGAAATGTTGAAGTTGTGGAAGCAGTGGGAATGCAAAATTGTACTATAACTTCGTTTCTTCCTTACAGATTAGGATTTAACTTTCCAAGGAACTGCAATCCCGCGGACTTTTATCTGAAGGCCATTTCAGACAGCTACAGCGAGAATGGCAATGACCGTATAGCCAGCAGCACAGTCAAACTGAAGTTCGATGTAGAATCATCTGGATTGTACACCGACAGTTGGTTGCTTCGCAAGACATACAGCTACGAATGCATGCAGAAAATCATTAATTTGTGAGTACACAGATGTCGCTGATGCCCGAATTGCTCGAATTAATTCTTTCAGTGAAAAAATCTCATGGATCTTCCAGGTTTACCTGTTGCTTCTGCGTTTCATCACCGAGGAGAAGAGAAACGTGAAGGAGGGACTGACAAGTCTGGCCTTTTACATGGTAAGTCCGACCCACTCCCCACTGAGCGCCCACTGAGTTCTGATCTTCACAGGTGACATCATTGACAATAGCCGTGATGTACTCTGGGGTTTCGGAGCTGAATCAACTCTCAGTTCAGGACATAGCCGGTTCCATATTTATTTTCACCACTGAAGTCATTTTCTCCGCCTCGTACGGGGTGATGTACGTTTTTCCGTCATCGCTGCCAATTATTCGACGCGAAGTTGGCGAAGGGACATACAGCCTGTCGGCGTTTTACGTCGCCACCGTACTCTTCAGCATCCCGGTGGCGTTCTTCAAGTGCTACCTCTTTCTGGCGGTAATCTACGTTTCAGTAGGATACACCAAAGGGTGGATACTGTTCCTGACTATGGGTCTGGTGCTGAGCATTTCTGGGGTGGCTGGAACAGCGTATGGCATCTTCATATCGAGCATCTTCGAAAAGGAGAAACTGGCTTCCGAGATGGCCTCACCATTTGACATGTTGTTTCTTGTTTTTGGCGGCGTGTACTACAATGTGGACTCGTTGCCTTTCATCAAGTACCTGTCCATGTTCTTCTACGCGAATGAAGCTCTCATGTACGATTTTTGGATTGACGTTCCGACTATTGGTAAGTCTGGCGGATGACCATGTTGTCAATCACTTGAGGTTTATGCTGTGTCATTTCAGTTTGCTCGGAGAACATCCAGCATCCCTGTGTACAAACTGGTGTTGAAGTGCTTCAGAAGAAGTCGTTTAGGACGGGCGACAATACGTTCCTTATAGACTGCATGGGACTGATCTGTCTCACTGTGTTTTTCCACTTTACAGCATTTTTATTTATAAGGAAATATGTTAAGAGAACGGGTTATTATTAAAAAAAACTGTTTGCTAGTGGATTTCACTAGTGGATTTCACTTGAGCCTTGATTTTTCAGGCAAATGTGTTAATTTCAACACGAATTATTAATTGTGCTAAAATTGTACAACTTGTACTGCGTTGAATTCAAAAGTCAATTGAGTAAAATAAGTCTCTCGAAGGATCAATGTCTGACCATCTCAGTCCTGCGAAAAATTATGGATGCGATCTTTATTTCTGTTGCCGTTGAGGGCATCTGGAGCAACTTGGTAAGTCTGAGACAGCAACTTGGGTAAGCACAAGCATAAGGGGGGTCCAACGCCCAAGGTCCGAGGGCCAGCTAATTTTTCAGACAACGCAACAGCGAACGCCCGCACCTAAGTTGTGGTACAGGAGTGGAGAATGACCACAACTCTGAACTTGATGGGCACAACTGGAAGAAGGAAGCAACAAGAAGCACGGTGGAGAAATGGAAGAAATTAGCTAAGAGGAGACCAGAAAGTTGGATGTTTGCATGATATGACCAAATTCTGGAAGCATTCAAAAAGAAAATGATATTAATGAATAAATGAAAGGATATATTGTGTGCTTGTACTTAATCTGTACAAAAGAACTCGGTTATAATTTGTTCGTGACGGGCGTTGCTTCAAGTCCCTATCCCACGGTTATTTTTAGAACTCTCCATTACGTGGCGCCCGACCATATTTCTATTGTAATTGTTTCCAGCGAGACCTTCATTGGTGTCCCTCTGACTAACACAGGAAAAGTCTAATGCTCCAATCCATGGAGTTCCATGTTTTTCTAGATAGTCTGCCAATCCATGGTGGTAGGCTGATTTGCTGATTTTTTGTGTGATGGGGGATGGGACAAACAGTGGTCAAACGCAACAAAAGTTAAGGCTGCGGCTGCTCTATGCGTTGTAACGAATGTTGTAGGGACTGGTGTTCAACAGGTCAGGTGATAGTACACATCCCAGTGGGCCACCTCTGCCAAAAATGTCTCTTTCAGTTGATGCTTAAGCACACAGACTTCTTCTGTCACGTAATCTGCCTGCCATCATTCAACAGCCAAAGCGTTAGAGGAGAAATTCTTATATACGAGGATCGTTGGATAATTCAATGACTTTTTGGATTACTCTTTCCGGTACATAAGCGTCAACTTTTAGACCGAGTCCAGCGTTTTCCAATGCATCCTCCAAATAATAGCTTTTGTCAGAGTCCCCTCAATCGGGTTTTCTTTTTGAGTGACGACCACTTCATTCAACCCAAATCTCGTACAGCTAAGCGAAGAAACCAAGCTTATTAACACGAGTGGCGCTACAGCCCGTAGAGGGTCAGGGCCTATTGTTCTCCCGTGAGTGGAAGGGACTCACAGTTTTCATGCCGACTCCGAACGGCCAAGTTTGAGGAGCTTTTTCTAGACAGACAGTTATTGCTCTTTTGAGCATTGTCAGTGACTCGAAAGAGGTGAGATCGTGAAAATAATTTTTTGCTGTAATCGAACTTAGATCCAAGCGCACAGACCCACAACGCCACGACCGCAGAAACAAGCTTATAAACAGGAAATATTCGTAGAAGACTAAATCAGGAGAATATGCAGTAGGGGGTTGCTCGAAGTCCAATTTATGGATATACCGCGCCTTTGAAGACGTTGTCGGATGCACTTACGGTCGAGTGTGAACAATAGGGGCAACCATCCTTGAGGACACCTTTTCCAAGTTTCATAAATACCCGCCCAGCTGATATATACGCAGTTTCAGACTACACTACGTGACTACCTCGTTTATGCGACATGAACGTTCGGTATCCCCTGCGCTAGTACAACCACCATTTCTCTTTCCTTTGAAATAGATGGTACACATTCTTAACAGCATTTATCAGGCTTTTCTCTAGTTTCGGTTTGTGAATTTTTACGAACATATGGTTAGTCACCATAGGAATTGCATTTGGTTTCATTTTCGTTATCTGCTTTGAATGGCTGTCAAGCTGTCAACTAAATGACGCAGTTTGCTCAAAACTGTTAAATGATGGCATTTGACGGGAACAGTGTCGCATACTTATCACGCGTGGAACTCAAGAAGCCACTCACTTGTCAAACGACACTTTAATTGAGAACTATATGAGACAGCAACGTGTCCCTACCGACGTAATTGATGTGGCGTACTTTTATAGAAGGTAGAAACGTGAACAGACAAGCCAGCATTGTCCATGAACTCGAATTAGATAATGGTCTCCTCTAATTCCTTATACCGAGCTTTGTATAGACACTGAATAGGCCTTGTTGATCCTACTTAAGATATCATCAATTAACTTGTTCTTTAAATTTTTGTAATGCCACCTACAAGCACTTATCCGCTTCAATGTCACGGAGTGCAGTGAACCCCTCACGAACCAAGTGTTTGGTCTTCAAAACAGGAATTCGAAACGTTTCCATTTCCAAAATAAGCACACGTTTGTTCGCATCTATTAAAGCATTCCTAAGAATGAGGCAATAAATTAAAATTCCACAATCAATGTGATTTGATATGACAAATGATAATCGCACCCGAACCGACGATAATGGTTCTAGATCATTTCACAAAATTAATAGCACACATTTCCCCCACAGAAATAGTACTCGCGGAGGCACCCTCAGGCGGAGCCATCCACCGACGTGCAATTCCCAAATATTCGAACCACTAGCCAGCCGCGCGTAGAAAGTGAATTTAATTACAACACAGGGATGTGTTCACCGATCAAAAAACATTTCTCAATATTTCACACAACGTTGCTCGCTTGAAATCTGCCAGAACAACATTTTCAGTTCATTCACTCTCGCCACCACCACACACGAAGCTGAGCACAGCGGCACCCCACCCCAGCCCAATATTCCAAAATAAAACCCGAAACACTTCACACTACAAAACGAATGAAACGAGAATCCCAAGCACACATCGAGCGCACAGCAATAACAAAAAAATTTAATACAAATCAAAATGTGTACGCGCATGTAATAAATATAAATTATAGCAATCAAAAGAATTATAATGCCACGCAAAAGTATCTGAGAGTACGCGAAGGAATCAAGAATCGGACAAAGCTACAGGCACAGTGTATACGTGGCTTGAAAGTGTCTCGGCGGTGGCTCGGTGTTGCTGTGAGGAGGAAAGGGTTGTATTGTTGGATCGTCTCGTCGTCTGTTGTCTGTCTCAATTGCGCGCCTATTCTAAATTCTATCGCACTTTTGCTCATACAGTGTGTACGACGCGAGTACGCTGTACGTAAGCATCTTAATGGCTTAGATACTGTCTACTCCACCAAGTGCTGTGCACATTAAGATACATATATGTACATACGAGTACGTTTGTACATAGGCATATGAGTATGAAGAAACTCACTCGCCTATTCATCTGTATCGCATGGATAGAATAGAATTTAATTTTAATTCATTAGATGAAATTTTTGTACAATAAAAGGGGTCGCTTGCTGGGCTAATAGATGTGTACTCTTGGGCACATGGGCACATAGGCGCATGTAAGTATTTCTGATACGCAATCGTGTGACGTTATACAAAACATGCGATATTTTTAAATTCAATAAAACGTACTTAATGAATTTAACTGAGGGCATGGTAGGCCTATTTGTCACGTCGTTCTTGAATAGAATCACAAAGAATTAAGGCCTTGACGTAAGCGGGCCGACACCAAGTGTGCGTTGGAAACTTCTCCCAACAGCGGGGATTTATTTTCCGACTGTGTTTTGATTTCTGGGAACTTTGCTTAGTAACCGTGAGCGAGTGTGCAGTAATTAATACCCGCACTTCTACGAACTAATGGGTTATAGATAATTCAATGGAGGCTTATCTAGCCAAATTCATCAGTGAATGTGAAGTGAAGATACATTGCGACAAATTTAATGAACCTTATTTGGGAAATTATTTCGACCTCTGGCTTTATTCGCATGCCATTTCCGCTTTGCAAATACGAACGGTTTAGTTGGTTGTGTTGAGACCTAAGTCCATCCCATACTGTAGCCTCACTCAAGGAAAAATTAGTCATACCACCGGACTTTAGAAAGTTCATCTGGAGCACAGTGGAGTTCGCTGCATAATCTGGTGACTATTTAATGCGAACTTGATGAGAGGATCTAGATAGACTGGACCCATGGTCCTCATTCGGTCAATATTTGCATATGTCTGTGGTTCTAGGCAAGGCGACTGCAAAGGCTCGAGAACATTAAGCCAACATTGAGAGACAAGAGAGTCTTCGAATCTGAGCCTACTGGTTCGAGAAGGAGAGGAAGAAATCTAAGGACAGCTTGATGACTGAAAACAGCGTTTCCAGGACCGTCAGCGGTGGAAGGCTCGGACCCTCCATGGGTTTCTGGCCTTATAAGTAAGTAAGTGTTTCTAGAATTCTGGTGTTTCAGAATGCTTATCTTCACATCACAGTTCCAACACAAACAACCCTATAGCCAGAATGTCCTGTTCTAAAGGGCGAACTTAAAAATAATGGATAACTCATGCTGCAAGAGCAATGGTCTCTGATTTACCTTAAATGCGGATGAGGCTGAGGGGCAGATCTGCTAAATGTCACATTGGCGGTGCCGTTGATATCGCACATGCTTAGGCAAGGGTGTGAGTGTAACATAAGCTTTTCTGCTTCAGAAGATCCTAATTGTCGAGATGTTGACCATGAAAATCAACTGCCGTGTGTTTTCTTTTGTCTTTGCTACCTTAATGAAATGTGCCAAATAAAATGAGATTGAATTTAAGACAGGTTTAATATTAGTTTACCCGCAGTGGCGAGGTACTTCGACTCTTGCGCTAAGTATGTTACTTCCGTTTCCGACAGTGTTGATAAGCATTCATAACTCGCTAGATGCTGAGAATATTCAGAGAGTATACCAGTCAAGGAAAATGTTTTCAAAATTCGTCGTTCGAATTCGTACGTAGTAACCGTAGATGTTAGTTGTTACAATTGGAAGTACACCCAATACATATGCACTCCATCTGAGTTCAACCTAGGTGGTAAAACCAATGCAGTCAATACATACGGATTCAGTTGACAACAACCCAAGCGCACCCTCGACACATTCTGATAAACCATCAAAGCTCCCGCAAATTGCAATAAAATGGCTGGCTGTGTTACTCAATTGCCTCTTGAGCCCGGAGAAACAACGATTGGCAAGAGTAACGCTGCGCTTGATCTCGGTACTGGTGTTATTGTCCCTGTTTACTGCAGAGCCTAGGTAGACGAAGTCCTCGACTACCTCAACGTTTCTGTTGCCCGTTATGACGCTTGTGCGTTGTCTCTTCTAGTTACAATGTCTCCTTAAATAATAAAGACCATTTTATAGTGCATAATATTTGAAATATGTGCCCTGTGCTGATGTGGAGACTTTTCGCCAGAATCATCCAATCAGATGAACCGATACTAGTATAGGATGTAAATGAAGCCCATGTACTTATTACAGTGAAGCACGAAAAACACAATTCACTTTTGATTAAGTTCGACTCCACACACAACAAAGAATTACAATTAAAACGAAAAATTCACACAAATTTGACGCATATATTGCATTTTACTCGCACCAGGCCAACGGCAATAGACTCAAACAGAATCGATTACATCATATTTGCACTGAGCATAACATTATCACTCTGTGTTTCCCGCTTTAGGGAATATAAGGGGGCCATATTACCCATGTGGACCATACTTGCAGCACTAACCCCAATTGTTCTGTGTATCCATATCTTGACTTTGAATGTAAAGGAAGGCTAAACGTAGCTTTTACTGATTTTCAGTCGTTTCACATTCGTTCTGTTTATAATGTCCCTAGATTTTGTAGTGTATTTGATTGCTGTAACTTCTCTGACTTGATTGAAATAAACCCTTTCCTCCATTTTTAAAGATTTATTTGGGTTATAAAATTCAATTATTAAAGCCATGATGGGCAAACAACGGGGAATGAGGAAGAAGTGTTTGCGTCATGTATGTCATGTATGCCTTCAGTCTAATTCAATGTTGCCAACTCCAGTAAGCTAAGGCTGACTTTATACTAAACTTTATACTCTACACTGATTTAAAAACTAAGCTTCTGGGTTTGAACGTGCACGAAAAAAAAAATAAAAAATGTCCACCATATTTGCACAGAATATTTGAGCAGTACCGTCACATTTGCGGTCTCACGCCGAATTCCAAAGAAAGCTTTTTGCCTATGTTTCTTATAAAAACAGAAAAAGACAATAAAAAACCACCACACACAAAAAAAAATAGATCATTAAAACAATATTTTATTCTCAACTAATATTGCTTATATGTTAATTAATGTAAATGCTTCTAAAAGATTGAATTAACTTGTAGTATTGTGTTAAATTTAACCCTTAATAAATAAATAAGTAACAAACCAAGATCTTCCAAAGATAGAGACTGCCATTTTATCAGTTTCACAAATTTCCTTCTCTTGACTAGTTAGGCTGGTGCCCCTAGCACACGGACAACATGTGGGAATCAAGATCAAAAATAGGAAAAATTCACTTAATTTAAACAAAATTCAGAGGTGTATAAACTATTCATTCATTCATCCTTTTTTGTTTTTTAAAATGTTCAAACAATTGTGACAATTTTTGTTTAGCTCAGCTGAAACTACGGGTTGTGACAGTGGATTCCATTGGTCATGGCCTTCACTCATTTGCTGCATCTAAACAAGGGCATGATATACATATAGTCAAAGTATTTACCAGATCCCAGGAAATATAGCAACCTTACGTAAAATATTACCACAGAAAAATTCTGCACGCATAGAGCTCACTTACATGATGACGACTGTTACATAAAACATAGAGCGAGTGTCTTGCCAAATGTTATATGAACTATCTATCCACAGTCATCGCCGGCAACGAGGAGTACATAGACAAATCAAAAAGACAAACCTCCGGCATACATCTATTCTTCATATAAAGTGCACAAATCGATGTCATCCATCACACTCAAGTTACCGAGTTTCGGATACACGCATGGGTGTGTCCCTATGTGAAAGAAGTACGAGTACATGTCTCTTTAAGTTTATGCAAGTTATAAACGTACACCCATATCTGCACGTGAACGTAGGAAAATGTGTATTATAACCCCAAGAAGTGATCTGGCCGAGAACCCATCTGAAAAAGGTCATGCACAAACAAAACCGAATCAATATCTCCAATTGCCCCCAACTTATGCACACCGAAATCCTTGCTCTGCAATCCACCCCATCCCATCCCAGCCACAAGCCTGAGTACCTCAATCCAAGCCCCCGAATCAATTGCAACACCATTGCATGCCGAAAACCGCTTGAAAGACTAAAATTCATAAACTCACTGCAGAGTCAGAGGAAACTCTACGAGCTGCCACACACAGATAACCGAGTACCCAAGTATCCAAGAAATAGGATACAACCAACAAAGAATCAAAAAAGAACCGAAGACGAGCATAATGAAAGAAAAGAGATAATAAAGTAAATCGGACGAGCAACGAGTGTAGTCGGAGCGTCGTCGATTGGTTCCATACCATCCATGATAAAGCAGAGAGAGCACCAGCATACAGTATCTAATATCCAAATGTGCATTCGTTTAAGTTTTAGTTACTTGTATCTTTACACTAAGTCTCCGCATACATACACTTGAGTGGCACTGCTCTGCCCTGCAACCCGTCGACGCTGTCGCCCACCAACGCCAACGGGCAGACTGTAAACACAAACAAACGAATGCAGAGTGTATCTCGGGGTTTTCTTCCCAACATTGTCGGTCGTCGACAACGATTACACACGTTCATTTGTATCTTTTGAGTAAAATCGCACATCGAAGGAGACGAACTCGTTGAATTTAGTGTGTACGACTTACTAGTCGAGGCAAGACGACTACTGAACACTACCAGAACGACGATTGTGCCCGGATATCGAATTTAGATTTAATTGATTTGACGCATATCTGGACTCCCGTGCGTTGTGCCCTCTAGATACATTTGTGTGGTGAAGTGTTTGCATTTAACCGGCAATCAGTCAAGGTGCCAGCTGTCGCCGCAATCAAAATATTCGGTTGTACAATAAATCGTTGAGAGGAGGACGACCCCGACGACAGCAACCCCCTTTCATACAGAAGGGCGATTCATCTAGAAGACGTGGTAAGTGGAAGTGGAAGTGGATGTGGAAGTGCCACTGGCACAATATCTATGTTCAGAATTTAAAGTACTTGTCCGCGTTATGACTGGGGTGAATACATTTGGGAATGTGAATTGAAAATAAGGATTTAGTTAAACACCATTTCGTATTTATTTGGACATGCCTAACGAACTCGATTGATGTCGGCTGTGTGAGTGTGTGCGCCGCCGCCGCCTGTACAATGCGATTCATCAGAGTGGCTTACAGTCGAGGCCATTGCAGGGTGGTGTGAGGACTTTTGATGAATGAAAGAATTGCGGATGAATGAGGCCTGTCCCACATGACGGCGAAAGGGGAAATAGCGAGTCTCCTTTTACGCGTTACGCTGTGAATTACGACACAAATTCTTTCTTTTTTCCCTTAGTTCTCACATGCTGGATGCGCATAGTGAAAAGGAAAATAATTGCTCTTAGCTCGCGAATTTAGTATTGCCATTGCATCTGAACAGTAGTAATTTAAGAAAAAGATACTGAGCTTAAACAGTTTTGAAAAGAGGCACAGAATGTTTGGCCATGATTTGTGACGGAATATTCTTTTGCAATGCGTCCAGATGTTGTGGATTGTGTGTAGAAACACAACAACGGTCAGGAATTGTTTCTTTCAAAAACAAAAAAAACTTGGCTTCCACATTCGTAACCTTCATCTGAGGCCAGGAGACGTTTACGGTTCTTCCATATTTTCGGTCCACACCCAGCTTTACGACGAAAAGTGACTTTTTAAGGATACCATGGTTTTTGAGATGAATCTTAACCGACCTAGTGAAGAACGAAACTTGTGTGGAACGGGTCATCCAAATGCTGATGCTAAAGCACCCACCTAATCAGCGTATGGTATACGTTCCGTGTTCGGATTGCTTCAGTTTTTGACTGAGTTACGCCATGCACCTCAAATCCTGCGATCACCGTGAACTCGGCAGATTTGTCTCTGGTTCAATACACAGGATAGACCTCATGACATTTGTGACAAAGTCACTCACTTCGAATAATTGCATATAAATGCGGGTCATGGATTGAATTACCCCGCAGCTCTGTAGACAGAAATCAGTCGACTCTTACTTCCCTTGCGCATTCACAGGGTTATTTCTAACATGTTTACAGGCATCAGCACACGTGTTTGCTGTCATTTTCGTGATCCAATAATGAATTGCTCTGTCACGAGTGCAAGGGCCTTTCAGTTCCACCCCCATTCCGAACGACGAAGTTAAAGAAGCCTCCTAGGAGTCACAACCCGAAGTCCATGATGTCGGTAATTTGCTTTATTTACTTACTTTCTCTCCAGGTCGGCGCCTCATGACGTGTCTGAGTCTGAGCAACATCCTTGACAGTCCCTGACAGACTTCCAGTCACTGCCGCGATCACTTGTACATACTCTATTTCCGATTTTCGGCCTTTTCTCATTATCGATTTCGAGAACTCTGTTACCCGGATCACTGGCCCGACGGGCCGAGCCATTATGCCCTGTGCAGCACATAGAGTTCTGGCGATTGTGTATTCTACTGCTTTCGTCCTTTAATTATATATTTTTGTATTTAGTACCGTAAGTACTAAAATTTAGTACCTGAATAAAATGCACCAACAACACTGCCGCTAAACTTCGTGGTCGTCCCCACGGCCAACAACGCCCGGTTAGTACTCTCTTTAGCTACCTCTCTCTCGGTCGCTTCATCTATCCCTTTCGGCGTCTCTTTACTACACACTTGCTTTGTTTTTGTTCGTTCACTCCTCCTCGGTTTGCCAAAAGATAAAATCAAAACAAAACGAAAACAATCCACACAAGTGTTGTTGATACCAAGGAATGGCAATGTGTTGAACCGGCATTTTCTGACAACCAAGAGCCAAGAGCAGAGACGCAGAGCCCACAGCTAAGAGCCCCAGAGAGCACTTGTGCACGTGTTTATTGCATTGTTCGACAGCTGCGGACGGAGAGTGAAGGTGAAAACTGAAAAGTACCCCGAGAGAGCGATTTGTGTTACAGCAACAACACGAAACTGCGTCAGATAAACGCTCTGCAGTCAGTAGCCACCCCACCCACCACAGTGAGCTGCGTTACAACAGGCACATCCGATTCCGAAACGAAATAAGAAGAAATTGTATGCACGAGCAATCTGGAATCAACCGACTGTTTTTCATATTTTCACGTGTGGATACTCACTCACAGATGCACACGTACGCGTGTAGTTTTTCCTTGTTTTTCACATTCTCAGCGATACCGTGAGTCAATGGTCATGGGCTCAATGTGATACGATTATTAATTAGCCCAGGCAGACATTTCATTTCAGGCAGCTTGGGCGGGATCGCGCAACTCCCACCATTCGGCAGGCAGCCGCACCATTCGCCGGGAGGGAGTCCCAGAAGTTAAGTTAAAGTTGCAGCGAAAATTAGTGCACAACCGCTGTTATTTGTAACAGTTAATTAGCTTAGATTAGTCACGTTTAAGACGTGGCGTGATAGTGCGCCTTCCTATGAAATTTACATACGATATGCTTTGGTAATTGGTTTCATTGTCTGAGAAACGTTTCGAGCGGTGCCGGAGTGGTGCGGCCGTGGGTGAAACATGAACCACGGTGAGCACTGGTGGATTAATACGAAGATTTGTAAGTACTTGCAACTGACGACTATATGCATGCATGTGCATGTACACTTTGTATATACATCCATGCGCCCCATTGTCCAGTTACAATAGCATGAATATTTTTCATTTGAATGCTATTATGAAACATGAACAGTTAGAATTAAGACTGAGAATGGAACAGTACTGTGAGTGTGGGTGGAGGTGGCCGCTACGGGGATGCTTGTTCCGGGCTGAAATATGATGTCACGTTGCATAAACTGATTTGAATTATTGTACATGACTGCTTGAAATATTTGCATAGTTTATGCCAGTCCGATATTATTCTTGTGATTTACGGGTTGATGATTTCAGAATAAAATGCTCTGTTTTTGCATTTGCGCTTGAAAAACAACCTCGAAGTGATGCTGAATGCGAAATTTCTAATTTCGCACTGAATTCTGTCTGTCTGTTGCGTCAGGCTTGAAGATGGAGAGCTGACTTGGTCGGATCTCAATTCGGAGAGGAATGGATCCTCTATTATACGAACGAAAAATATCTACCGTTAATCGTCATACGAACGAAGGCATTGGGATCATGTCGTACGACTGCTGATATTGTAATAGAGCCGGACGCACAAGGTTAAACGTCAAATATGTGTCATTTGTCAAATTATTTAAGTGAATTTAACGATTGAAACCAGCGATGGATTCTAATTTGCGGTTAGGTTAGGTTGAGGTGATTGACTTAGATCCTGGTTGGATCCCTAGTGATATCACTACCCGGTGTTTTACACGCGGTACACCAAAGGGACTACACTAGCAACCGGAAACTGGTATCCTAGTGGCCTATTTTGATGAATCCACTTCTGTACTGATTTACATCCAATTTGTTTTCCTGATAAACTTAGCTAGTCTAGTCTTGTATCTGCAAGTGTGACATTTCATCTAGAAGTAGTTGCCTAGTATATCATTTCTAGTTTTTGCAATTGCTGGACGAGTGGCTAGGAGGCGAAGCGTTGTTTCTTCTTCCTCCTCTTCTCTGCAGCTTATACAGTCATCGTGGGGGCTCCTATTCTTCTGGAATGCAGTGGCCGAGGATAATGCCCACAACGTTCCTCAGCACATTCCTGTTTAGTTTTAGGAGTGTATTTATTTTATTTGGATTTATTGAAGACCAAATAAGCCTCGCAGTCCTACTACATGTAGATGAGGAAGCGAAGTTCTCTCTAAGCTTGACCAAAGCTCACATGGCATGTCCATAATGAACACCTTCTTTCCACACAAAAGGCATCCTTAAATAAACGTGGTACCGCCAGAGTCTTCAACGGTAACCGTTACTATCTCCGTGGGACCATCGTGTGTGAAAGGGATGGTTTGTGAGGTTCGTGTAATGAGAGGGGCTGTACTTTCAACTGATCATCACTTGGTGTTGTTCACTGATAAAGTAATTCTCCTGGTAATGTGGAAACCAATAGTGGTTACACGCATACGGTGGGAGAAACTACAAAACATTGAGTTGCGGCCAAATTTTGCACGGCACACATCTGAAAGATTTGAGCGGCTTTCAACTGTTTCATCGCGTGTAGAGGAAGAATGGCGACTGTTTTCAACAGCTGTCATTGCCTATGCACGGGATGTTTGTGGAGTGTAGCGGCTTGGAATGGCGGATGGTGGTGAGAAAAGAACGGCGGCCATCAGAGAGAAGAAGAAGACCTACAGAGACTGGATTCTCTCGGGGGACTCTGCTTCTAGTTCTCGTAATGCTGAGCTGGGTCATGGCCGAGCTTGGTGTCAAAGCCAAGTAAGCAGTTTTTAACTCAGTATTTATTCACTCACCTATGGTCATGAAATGTGGGTAATGTCCAACATTGAGGAGCTGCTTCTTCGAACGGAGAGGGATATGCTTCGATGGTTTTGTCATGTGACACGAATGTCCACATCATCACGACTTCCAAGGCAAACCTTGAATGCGAATCCATCAGGCAGCCGACCGCTTGCCAGATCCAGGGCGAGGTGATTCGACAAAGTCTACAAAGGTTACTACTGACGAATTAGACTCGATGGCGGAGGACCGAGTTGCCTGGAGATCTCTCGTGCATGGAGAAGATAATGATGATGATAAAAAATTCACAATTCACTTTTTAAATCAAATTCGTTCAATGCCCACTGATCGCGCGACGTTTCGATAGCGCAATACGATAACGTGTCTTAAGATGCCAACTCTGTCCAACGTTAAAGTGTCCTGTAACCCCAAATGACTGAGTTTCTATACAAGATGCGGTGATTTGACCCCAATCGCCATGACTTGCCAAATGACTTTTAAAGATGTTTGATATTGTGGAAGTCTGATCGATTTTTCTGTTGATGTAAACCCGCGCATGAGCGAATTGAAGAAAAACTAAAAATATTTTTGTTCAAATCTTAAAAAATAAAAGAAATTGACAGAAAAGCTGTATCTTCTCCTATGAAGATCTACAAGTGCTCCTGCGGTATACAACACGGCGAACCCTAGCACACGAGCCTACATAAGCTTCAAGATCTTTGAGCTTTAAAAACTTTGCTACATACCTGTCCATACGGGTATAGAAGGCAAGGAAAGTCCGTGACAAGGAAAGTCACATCATCAAAGGCAATGAAGTGTCCGTCTCCTGACAAGGAAAAGAGCATCGGAACCCTTCACATCATCCATCATCAACGTCTATGAAATCTGAGGAGACATCTGTCCACGAAAGCGATTCCTTCGTCTAACTCTGTCCAACTTATGTGTCCGTGCAAAGCCACCCAAAGTGCGGAATAATTTGACAATTAACATTATAACGGCGGTCGCTACAATAGGTCGTTGGTCGTCGGCCGCATGAATTTGTGACCAATCGGAGAACGGCATTCATATTAGCTCGTGGATAACTGTCAAAAAGCCTCTCAAATTCGTCGATGGGCATGGGGGCAATCGGCTGTGCAGCTGTGCCATTTTCCTAATACTTAATTTCTAGCCGGGTCATCATATAATTCATTTCGGGAGAAAATGCAGTCATTTACATCGTCTCATTGTCGAGTTTTGCAGAAATGGTTAAGTCAAATCAAAAATGTCGCCTTAAAAACGTGTCATTTGCCAAATTAATATTGTTTACTCGTAAAAAATGAAGTGGAGGTGTGTGATAAACATCTCAAACCGGTCGTGTATCGTGGAGTTACCAGTGTTTTGACAAATATAGTGTTTTCGTCAGAAAATGCAAACGCCTCCTGCGGTGGACTTTAAATGTATTTGAAAAGTACACGAAATATCAACGAAGTCATTCACATACGACAGCTACCAGAGGAACAGAGACAGTTCTGCGATAATCCGAAAACTAAAAGAAATATTTGAACTAATGGCTGCAGAAACATCAACTCCGGTAAATGATGAATTGACGCATTTTCAATTAAACATAAGACATCGAAGTAATGACAATGATTGCCAGTGCCCAACAAGCATCCTTTTTACCCTTACTTAAAAATAAATGTTTTCCAAGCTCCTGACGTAATATTTGAGACTGTCTTATATGCTACTTCTTCATCGCCTACAATTTCGTGGGCGTCGTTTATTGCGTTGTTCCACAGGCGAAGACTTTTCAGGCTACAGCAGTGCTATCCGACTTGAGTCTCAAACTCCAAATCTCTGACTAGCTCACTCTAATTGCTCACAAAAACTGGCTTAGGTGGTACTCCATCCGTGTGCAGGCGTCCGGCTCGGAGTTGAAGGCTCTTCCAACAAAACCGAATTGTGCATGCACTCTACATGGCCTAGCCACCTTAGACGTCAGATTCTTGAACGCCAGACTAGCCTCATGGCGCGGTTTGTGGTCGAATTGCGAATAGATCACCGACCTATCCTCTCAAAACACTCAAGTTTTCTTCATTCGCTCTTATCCGTGACTCTACGCAGTAGAGCACGAGTGTTATCTGGTAGGAATCGGACGCCACGCCACTGGTCATCAATGTCTTGTGTATAGGTCAGTGTGAATGTTCATGAAAGGGCTCTATTGCCCAGTTGCCGAAAGGACCAGCGACTGGAAAGAGTCTGCGTTTCAACTCATTCGATGCTGACACTATTCGTACTTGCAGTTGCCCATTATGACCCTTTATTCAAAGAGTCGATGACATACAATATTCCCTTTCTTACCGGACATATTTAATTTTTCCCAAGTTCCACGTCATTTGCTTTTGTCAACACTAGCAAATGCCTCATTTAAGGCTAGTTCCGTTCTGTTAATCAAAGCTAAGATGCTGCTAGTGTTAGCATTTGAGTTTTGAAATTACATGTGTTTAAAAAACCACATGACAGCTCATCGTCTTGTCTAAAATCTTGTTCGCGTTTGAATACCCCGGTGAGAACGTCATTTAGCTTGACGGAGCAGTGATAATCCCTACGCCGCTCTGCTTCTTTTCTTGAAAATCTGAACCCGTCGCTGGCCATGTTTTCCTCAAACCATATCGTTTAGATGAATGGGTGGAAGCGCCCAAGCAACCACCGACCGGCCAAGCCAGAAGTTTAGTTAGTACTCGGTTTCATTCATCGTCTAGGTTGGCGGGACGGGTATCCCGGGCCTTGTTCATTAGCAAAACGTCCCCTTATCTCACTCTCACGTACAACAAATCCACCCCGCCGAACAGTTGTTTAAAATTGTAAGCCGACGGCCGTCTCAAATGCAAGAACACAGCTAATCACAACCACTTTTCACTAGGCAACAAAACAAACATTCAACATGAAATAATCTCCTGTTATGAATCTTGCACGCCATATTTTATAATTCCAAGTCCTAAGCACCAATTCGACACACAGTACCCTTACTCGTGAGGACCGCCTTTGACGGTGTCTAGGGCAACACGAAACTCTCATTCCATTAATCTCCTTTTTTCGGTTTTCAGAAGTCCATGACGTCCTTCACTTTCCGTTGACACTCATATCCAATAGCAACAAAACAACAGTCCTTCACCCTTTAATCCGTAGTAATGCGTTCGTGGTAGCTCCCGCTGCCGCTGCCATCCACAATAGATGGCCATCATCGGGCTATACAATTTAAATTAGCAACTCTGAAATGCTGACACCCTATTCATCACATGTTCGTTCGTCGTCGTTTCATTATCCCTTTGGATTTTGATTTCACTCTCAACCGAACCACCCCTTCGATGCACAAATGACAGTCAAAGCTTCAAATTTTAACCCCACGCCCACCGGATTTGAACGGGATCTGGGTTAACCCCTCTGCTTTAGACTCCACAGAATATCATAATTATATGGGTGACCTCTGGAATCAGTTGTGAGTTACAAAATGAAATATGAAGCGAACATTGCTCACGTAATGATTTAAAAATAAATTCGACTTGAACCCTTTTCACTTGACGATTGCGAAAATCAAGCAGGGGAGAGGGCCCTTTGCCTTGCAGATAAGCATCTCGGCGTTTTTCATCTCTGGGATATGCAATTAATTCACTATCCATCGAGCAGCGGAAAGTGTCCGATCTATGCGCGAGAGTCTGTTTTAAGGCAACACGCGCCAGGAGTGATGTCTGTTATCAAATCCGTTGTGTGGAATGGAAAGTCGTGGGTCCACGATGGAACCTTTTCTCGATTTCTCAGTCTAAATGGTTCCGATGTTCCACTCCGGTTCAGAAGTTAATTAATTTTATTTTTAATGTGTTTCGGTTTGATTGCGTTAAAAATCACTTCAGACGAAGGTAGAGTCCGCTAGATTTGCAACAACCAACAAGGGTCCTTGTGAAATTCAGATTGTGCTACTCTTGCTACTAAGAGTTGGAAAGTTTTCTCTGGCTAGCGGACTCCTTTTTGATAATTCCATTGATCAAACGGAGCATACATGTCCTCAGGGCAGATCACGGATTTATACTCGAACAATATGTCACTTCTCAGTCTGAGGGCACGCATGTAGTGCCAGAAGCGACCGACAGCGCACTTGTGCGCGCCCTTTGGTGTGGACATCGGAGTCGCTTCCGGCCTGTTCACACGTCACACAGAGCTCCATTGGCCTTCGACGAAGAGGGAGCAGCGTGATGACGCTTCAATAATGACCACTGACTTTTGATGGATTTTTTTATTTCATTTTCGTACTTAATCAAATCAATTGAAACTTGATGTGTTGTACTGGGCCTTCTAGTGTTCGTAGGCAAGCCCTCAGACAAGTTCTCTCAACTGAACCACCGGAACCAGATTGCACTTACGTTGAGCCACTTGGGTTGCCAGAAGTCTTTCTTACCAAATCGGGAGGATTGGGAACGACAGGAAAAATGTCGGCAGATTGAGACTAAATCAGGAGATTAAATAAAAAGTAGAGATGTAACAGATATTCGGTTAGTATCAGCTATTCGTCAACTTTTTTTCTTTTCCCGGCCGGAAGCCGGATAGAGGACCCGTTTTCGTCAAAAATCGGATAAGTAAAATAAAACATGAGAATTTCAAAATGATTTTGTTTTACTCAGCGTTTAGTTAAGCTACAAATTAGTTTAGTACTTGAATTAATTATAATTATATTATGGAAAATCGGCTTCAGCTGCTTAGCGGGCTTGACCGGGAAAGATTGATAGGGAATCAAGAAATCCCAACTCCAGTCGATGAAGAAGTCCTCTCACCTAGCTGGTCGGCACAGCCGTTAAAAGGCTGAAGAACAACAAAGCCGCAGGCTCAGATGGATGATCAAGGCCGGTGGCCATGTTCTGATCATCTGTAGAACTTGGGAAGACGAAAGCATGTCCGACGACTGGAAAATCAGCTCGATATGCCCCATCCACAAAAAATGCGATCATACCTCTTGCACCTATAGAGGTATATCCCTGCTCAATGTCGCCTACAAGATCCTGTCCAGCGTACTGTGTGAAAGTCAACCAGTTCCAGTGCAGCTTCCGGCCCGGCCTATCGACTATAGGCCAAATTATTCACACTTATCACTTATTCCTGGAGAAGACCAGCGGGTTTCAAATCGATACGCACCATCGACAGCATTTATCGCGAGGAGTTATTCGATACGATGGCCGAATTCGGGATCCCGGGAAAACTGATCCGGTTGTGTCTCACCAAGATTGTTATTAGCAGGTTTTCCCAGTTGTGCATCGTTCCCCGTGAAACACACACTGAGCACCGATGGGGAGGGGGAGTTAATAAATTCCATCGAAAGGGTACACTTGTTCACACGTTTGTGTACGATTTTCTTCCGATCCCCGAACATAATGATGAGCGTACCCATTTGATGGCATTTTTCACTCTGAAACTCACCTTTGCTCAATTTGACCCCTGGAGTACATGAACACGTTTACAGTTCTCAACCAACTGAACAACACAAATCAAATGGACAATGATGCACGAATAAATCACACGCTCTCTCAATGTACCCTAGAACCTCATGCCGTAGTAGCTGTCATATAAGCATGTACGATCGCACAAATGATACATCTTCCATCTGGATACTGATTTCTCAGAACATCGTGGGGTAACTGAATGATGTGATATCGAATCAGTTTAGTGACTCAGTAAATTTAAGTATTTCCGGTGCTTGCTCGGAATTGTTATCTCAACCATTTCGATGATTGTTTTGATAACAACATCTGCTCTAGGAATCTTGTAAACAAAGCAGCGAAGCGTGAAAACAATCAAGGGATAATACTGTGAACAGCCACACATTTGAACAATAAAATACATATAAATATTTCACAATCGATAATCTTATCCGCAGATGGACTCGTATGCGCATCCAAAAAGTGAGAAATAAAAACTTCATATTCATTGTTTGGAAGTATTTTTTCTTCCATTTAATTATTCCTGAGGCCTGCGACACAAGGATGGCATGAGTCTCTCAATTCAACAAACGCTGCTGCCTATCGTCAATACCGAGCTGTCTTGCCTAAGTGATGATTTGATGTTTCAACCGGTGATTCGGGCCTTCTCTCCTTCTCGAACCAGGAAGCTCGGATTCGAAGACCCTCTTAGACGAAGTATTGGTGTCAATGTACTCATGCATTCGACGCATATTTAAGTTGCTCACCATGGTGCAGCTCGTATGCTTCGTGGTTCGTCCATTCACTTTATGTGCAGGCAGGGCCACGTAGGCGACTTAGAATTTTTCTTTCAAAGACCCCAAGAATGCCTTTCCGATGTTTGCTTGCAGGATTGACAAAATTGGCGTTTTGTAGAGCAGATGAAGAGTTTTGAGCCCAATTGTTTCGACAAACTGACAAACATGGCTCTACCTCGGATATCCACTAAGTTGTCGTTGGTGGAGTTTACGTTTGCCCCGAAGTAGACAAACTCTGACGTGATTGGCAGAACACAGCGAGCCGTCAATGAGGCCTCTGGTGGCATTGAAACAGAAGCGACTAATGTGGGTCTGGCGGTAAACGAACTATATGTCATCAAGAATGGACACACACCATCGACAACCCGTCAGAACGTAACCGGATGCAACTATAACTTCGAGGTAGTGAAGGACTTCGTCTACCTCCGCTCCACGGCAAGCAGTACAAACAACATCAGTACCAAGATCAGACGGAGAATAAATCTTACCAACCTGCTGTTTCTATGGGCTCCAGAGGCAATCGAGTAAAAGAGCCCTCTCTCGACAGACAGAAATAGACCTTCTTCATTCCCGTCCTGCTGTACGGCATGGAGTTATGCTCTAGAGGCAGGGACTATATCAAAAGCGGATGAAGCGGCTTTTGGGTTTTCCGAGAGAAGAGTTCTGCGCGCGATCTTTGGTCATGTCTGTGTTGATGGCATTTGGAGAAGAGGTTCAACCACGAACTGCATGGACTGTACAGCAACATGACAGCTAAGCTACTACGGATCCATCGCCTAAGATGGTTAGGCCATGTAGAGCCCATGGACAACTTGGCCTCGGCCCGAAGAACCTTCGAATCTGAGACTGTGGTGCCACTCAACAGACGACGCCCACGTACAAGGTGCCGCACACATATCCGAGCGGGCCCTTAGCCGGCTTGGTGCGCGAAACTGAAGCTGGCGAGAGATCGTAGCGCCCTAAGACAACTCTTGTACGGCCTAAAAATTATAGCTGTCGATAGTCATGTTGTGTTTCAGGTGGTGTGTGACAAAATTTTAGTTTGTCCTCATTGACCAACCAGCTCGCTTCGCCTGTTCTTCAGCAGCCGAAGAAGCTT
This sequence comes from Eristalis tenax, assembly GCA_905231855.2. NCBI lineage: Eukaryota > Metazoa > Arthropoda > Insecta > Diptera > Syrphidae > Eristalis > Eristalis tenax. The sequence continues at coordinate 2,258,425 of HG993127.1, forward strand.
CCACCACCTGGTAATTGGACGCCTAAGTTCCTAAGCTTTCTTGTAGGCTCTGGCAATCTCCTTTGTGTTCAAGCATCCAATATCAAAAATCCTCCTTAGTGACTGGTGCAGTTTTCCGACATTAGACAGTCGCGCTCTGAATGATGTTCATACCAGGCCAGGTCAACGTTTGCTCCCCTGTACGTCCAGCGTATTTGATGCATGCCTTTGCGTCATGACTGTCCGGCAATTGATGTGTGAATTCTTTAGCTATAGACTGACATAGTTCGTGTGTCCTAAGCTGTTATATAGGTTGTCGCCAGCAACTGTGTTTTCTGATCACTCCGAGAGACTGTTTTCTTGCCGATTTGGCAATGACGTTTTCGAGAACATCAACAGGCTCCGTATACACCGTCCAACAGGTCAAAACAGTCCGCTTTCATAGAGTCTTCAGCCCATCGTTAGGGGCGAGTGAAAATAATAGGGTGATGTTTAAAAATCTGCCTTGTGTGCGGATCGCAGCCTGGAACATCAAACGATCAAACCTCAAAACGGGTTCTCTAGATGCTAGCCAGGGGGCGCCGCTGTATGGTACTGACCCGAGCATTAACCGGTTGGAAGCAATTAACAACTTTGCCGTGTCTGCACATGCCCTACCTTCCAAGGCACGCTCTTTCACAACCTGAAAGTTGTATCTGTCGATCGTGATGGGAACTATTTTCTACCCAGCCATTGTGCTTATCTTTCTTATTCAACTACGCCTACTTTTCGTTACTTTGAGTAAGCTGCCTGTACTTAGATAGAATGGACAAAGCCAGTGTCACTGCTTCAAGTGTAAGCTGATAAATTAAATCTCCGAGCTGGACCTCATTCACCAAGAATGAGGAGGAGGAGGAAACAGTCCCCCTCTAACTATGAACGTCGTGATCGTGAACAACAACCTGCAAGAAGGTCTAAACCAACTAAAAACCTTGGTCATAGACAATCTACTGGTGCTACAAGATCAGTACCTACTTAAATGTGAAAATTAATCTCAGTGGATGTCAGAACACAGCGCTAGCAATTCCCTGCAGGAAACCTTAAGGTTCGGTGTTGCTCCGTCTGATTTTGATTAGAGTCAGACTCTCCTAGTCGAATTTCCGGTCAGGGAAGTCTAAGTGGCCAACAATCACTCTTAGCTACCTAAGGCCAAATTTTTAATAATTTTTCGCCATTACTACGCAGAAATAGTTGCCTATCCAAACAACATGCCTAATCGTCGTACTTCGTCTTCCTTTCAAAAAGACTTAATTGATTCTGTCTTCCTGCGAAGTAATGACTTCATATTTGAGCAGCTGACATGCCAAGTCAGCCGGCGAATGGCTTTTGCGACAAAAAGAGTTACGCTACCTTTCATTAAGGGAATCCAGTAGCACTCGTTGGTTGCAAAACGACATGATTTATTGTCATAAAGCCATAAACGTCACTTAGTTGAGAGAGAGATATAATAAATGCCTAACCGATCCGAAGGGAATCCCACCCGATGAGGACTACAAGTACACCGAAGGCTACAAGTACCCCGAAATTCATTTACATTTCAATATAGCAATTGTTGGGTAATTCCAGCTTGTTTTTACAAGCGGAGATTCGGGTCGGCCGTAAATTACGAATTCGTCCTTTCTCCGAATTTACCTACTCTCAGAACCAGTTCAGTTCCCAAGAGGAAAAAGATTAAAACGCCATTTTCGAAAATGATTCAACCAATCGACTGCCAATAGTCCCGGGGTAGATTGAGGTGAACAAATATGTGTGCAGCTCAACGTTTGCCTAATCTCCGAGGCAGACCGAATATCGCCTGTCACAAACACAAAGAATGCTCATTATCTGTAAGAAAAGATACTTCTTCTCTTTTATTTTATTTCGCCCCATGGAAGTGTGATTAAAATTCATTAAAAACTGACATCACTTCGCCTCTAGTATGCGAGTGTGTCGGACAAAGGCAGGTATAAACCACTAACCGAATGTCGAGCCACATCCCAGCGGATTGTGATGGAGGAAGGAGTGGAAGATGAAAAATATAAAAGTAATATAAAAGCAAAGCAGGAGGAGGAGGTGGAGGAGGGAATTAGATGTATTATCCACTCCGTACGTACGTACGAACGTATATTTACGACAAAGTTGATGTACAAGCAAACAGGCAAATCGACAGACAACCGTGAGTGAATAAATGATTTCTTTTCTTTCAATTTCAAATTGTATCCTCAGTCTCTGGCCGGCCGGGTCGGGCTGGGCCGCGTCTCGCTTTTTGGTTGGCTGCCTGCAATTCAGCGTGAGATATTAGATATTACGAGCCACCGCGCTTCAGTCGGTCGAACAAAGGCCAACGCGTATCTGACACACGTTCCGTCACACTATCCCACTGTGTGTCTGTCTGTCTGGCTGGTTGGCTGTTCCATCCCTTTCAATTTGAATTCCCTCCCGCTCAATATTAATATAATCAAGAGCCAAGTACGAATCTATTGATGAATCTAACAGATACATTTATTTATTCGGATCGGATCAGTTGGCCTTTTTCGTCTCGTCCCATCCCGCCAATGTCTCCATCAAGTGGGCCTGTGCTCTGTAAATGAAATTTCTCTTTCTCGAGTGCTCGTTCGACTGATGGATAGATAGATGGATGAATAGCGGCTTTAGCAACAATATTCGTATCTGCTCGGGATGGATTCGTTGAATTTTGATTTTTCCCAAATGAAATAAGTTTTCCGTCACTGTTTGGATATTATGCCTTATGCCTTGTGCTCTGTGCGTTGTGCGTTCGGATGCGGTGTTGATTTAGGACTGCACTTTAGTATATCGCACACGCACACACACACCCATCACACTCTTTGTTAAATGGGGACAGGGCAGGATGGCAGGGGGAAGTGGATTTAAGTATCTGTGCGTTTTATGGTGGAAAATGCGTAGTCACTTTCAACCCCCGCCCAAGGTACTTTCCTAGATTTAATGATGTAATTCAGAGCTCATTTTTTCTTCTATTTCTCATTTTACTTCGGTTTTGAATAAAAAAAAAAAAGGGAAAAGGAGGAATTAAAAGAATTTTATGTGGGATCGTTATGGTGGTGGCTGCCTAGCCCTCTCTACCGCCGCCGCAGCCCGGGTTTACTCATTTCAAGTGACGAATTCGAATTTCTTGCCTTTGTGTGTGAGTTCTTTTTGCCCGATTTTACTTTTCTCTTAATCCCTTTATCTAACTCTAGCAGAAGGGTTTTTCAATGGCCCTGCCAAGCAGTGCTGGGATCTACTTGAAATTTCTTTGGGATGGAAGGCTTTTTATTTGTTCTTGGGTTTTATAATTCCTAGATTTTTTCACAGATACATTGTGAGGCTGTACGATAAGGCGTTGATGCTGTGGTCTGTGGCTGAGGTGCGGAGGACGCACATAGATTTCGCAACAAAAGGCTTAAGTAATCTTGTTTTTCTTCTTGGAAAGATTAGAAACCCATTTTTTCTCTGAATTGTGCGACAAATCCGTCAATGTGAGATGAATTGAATGAAAAGGCGTAGGTGTGTGTGTATGTGTGTGCATATCCCTTTTGACCAAGGATCCTTTTGATGTTGTCTGTTTATAGAAGACCTGAAAAACACTGTGAACGGAAGTGCGATCGGAGCCATCGATAAATATGCAATTAAGGGGAAACAAATCAAGCAAGTGGTTGCTTCCATCTCCCCATCCTCACCGTTGTTGTCGACGACATGTCGGTGTATTCGTCGCTTTCTTTCGAACTTCCGTTCGGGAGAAGAAGACCATGTAATTTGTGCTAAATTGAAGAAGACTTGAATTGCCGTCTTAAAGGCAGCTATCGAGAAATTGAGGAAGATAAAAAAAGGTTTAGCTTTCGGAGTCCCCATGTCAGTCTGTGGGGCTTTTTACAGAATAAGGTACTCCAAGAAGGCCCACTGTAGGCCTTCGAAGCGCCAGTCTACTTGAAGTAAGGTGAAATCGTCTGTCTCAGCTTAGTCGCGCAACAAACATATGTTGTGTAAGGCGCTATTGGGGGCATAGACTAATATCCCAGGGGAAATTTAAAACGAGAAAGTTGGACAGTGAGGTTAAATAGTGAACAAAATCAATTTTCAACTCGCCGATTAAATAACGAGTTGAGACCAACCGGGAAGTTTGAGCAATTGTAAACAAAACGACGCTAGGAGAACGTAGTGTCTTCTCTTTGCCCTGTGATGTGAACCTGTTGAAGAAGCTCCGAATCTCTCCATTTTCTGGCGAGCACACCACATGGGCACTGTCATGCGGCACATTGTGAAGTGTTTTGCGGATGGGCTTGTCATGCACTTACAGCCTTGTTGAATTCAACTCACTTAGGACTTGAAGCGAGCCGACCAAGGAATATGCGCCGATTGGGTGCCTGAACATCAGTGTTTGGATGATGAATTTCCACACAACATTTTGTTCAGCGATGAGTCTAATTTTGCACGGTGCGATATAAGTGAGAAACAAATGTTGAACATTGGAATGTATTAAAGCCACTGTATGGTGTATGATTTGGACTTGTGGTGTCCCTGGTATATGCTTCTTCTCACACATAACTGGCCACATAATGAATATGTGGATACGAAGGTCCTGGACGAGTTATTTCGTGCTTTGGATGTGATCTGGTTACCAAGATCGTGTGAGAATGCAGTTATACGTCCTTTTGTGGTGTGATGAAAAATATCGTGCCCATGCAAACAATCCACAAAGACTTGCCGCTTTAAAAATGAATACACGTCTGACACGTCTGAAATGTCATACAAATTACCTTGCCATGGTAGAGTCTTGCAAGGAAAAGATACATAAGGATCAGATTAAACTTACCCCTTAGAGTCTAGAGTCAACTTCATCTAAGGACATGCATTGGAACCAAAAAGCTGCTTCATTGTCTGATCCTTTTTCATGCAGTTCACTGAAACTCGCATTCAATGACGCAATCAATCCGCTTATTTGCATACTTTCTAAAAATGAATTACGAAGCGTCTCTCACGAAGAGTTGTGTTTTTTCACACACCTCGTCAACCATAATAATTTGATATTTATGCGACAAGAAAAACAAAACTGCAGAGAAAGTACACATCGTTTGTGTCAGAAGCCAACATTCGTTCGTACGTGAAAGTTTATTCCGAGATTAAGACCTTAATATGCCAGAGGAATTGAAGTCATTCGTTAGTATGCAGGGTCACTGCCATCAGCAGTTAATTATATTGAATTATTAGATGAACACAGCATTCGAACAGATATCTGATCTATGCACCCCAAAGCACAGTGTGTTCGTGAATCGTTTCCCCAATGCCAAGTGAAGTGTTATTTGTACTCACCGACACGGTACGATCTGTGCTAGTTGCTTAACGTCCTGAAAGCTTCCGTCTAAAGATGGGACAGTGAACTGAAAAGTGGTGTGTTTTTGATGATTTCAGTGCGACTTTGAGAGGTAAAGTGATGCAAGTCGTTGCTTTGGGAATCAATTGCGCCTTCAGGACGACTGCTTGCGGTAACCAATTTTGCTGGGTGTTGCTGTTTAGCATGGACGTTGTTATCCCAACTTCGATTCCTGAGACGGCAGTTCTGGCAATTCGCACCCATTTTGTGGTTCCGAGCCTCTTCACAGAGGAAAATGTTGTGTCAAAATAGATCATGACTATGTTCTTTGGTGGGTTAAACTTTATAAGGGTGGAGATGCAATTCCAATTGCAAAATAGTCAACGTGCCGTAGAAGAAGCCCAAATACTGTGCTCACCATAAAATCGATGGAAGAAGCAACACGTTCATTAATAGCGGCCATATTTTCTATAGAGCGTCCACTTCGATGACGTATAGAATTTAAGACGTCTCATAATGCGAGAAAATTGCTTCTACACATTTACTATTTTTTTAGTTAGTTGTCAAAAGCTGGTTAACTGAATGCCTTTGGTTAGTGCGATTCGAATCACAGTGAAAGCAAAGTTAATACGCTTTTATTTGGTTTTCACTTTTGGTTCAGTCACCATTTCCCGTTGGGATCAAATTAACTGCACTATCACTGGAGTGGTCGATCAGTGGTAGTAATCTGACTGTGGCTATCACAATGGACCAACATGGTCTAAGAGTGCTAGTGAATTCACTAGCAGCCCCCTTCCCTACCTACAAACCTAGAGTAGCCAAAGGACTTGACGCAAGTCCAGAGCAAATAATGTGGTGTCAAGTAGCTTGTCCAGTCGCCAAATTTCTTCGAGATCGTTCACTCTTTTATGCAACGTCACACCTTCCTCATTTCGAAAGAACTAATATCCGGCATCGTGACCTTCCAAAGAACTGTGAAGAGGACGAACTCGTTGGAAGGTTTCCTGGTTCCGGGTTTTCCGGATGGAGATTTGCCATCACCGCTGGTGCACCTCTGGAATTCACGCATCAGCTTAGGTCTTCCTTATAATGATTTTTGCTGAAGCTGCAGAGAGGAGGAAGAAGAAGACACCACTCTGCACTTGCAGCGCTTACTCTTTCTCTAGAAGCCAACTATTTTAACAATCTGGCTGAACTAAGTAGAATCAGAGTCGGTCATCTCTTCACTAAAGGTTTCTACTAATGAGTCTCGCCCAAGAAGATGTTATTTTGGATGAAATCCGAGTCTCCATGAAATCCTATACGGAAGTTGGGTCGAACCCAACCCAACCGCAAAATAAGCCGGGTTTACTCTGTGACGATGCCCAATTCTGTTGATAGGCGCCGAGTCGGCATTTTTGGGTCTTCTTCGACACAAGTGGGAAATCACTTTAGTTTCAAGCACCCGGCACAACGATGCTAAATGCTGACTAGTTAGTTTTGATAGTTTCTTCCAATTTTTATGTTTCAGCAGCTGCCAAAGATACCAATGTCAACCAGCTGTCAAAAAATATATACAAGGATATGTCATTTTGTCATTCAACGTTTTGCATTTGCCGAATGTGCGGAAATTAAGGACAAATATTGAATTGAGTGCAGACAAAGTTTGAGCATGAGTACACTCTTTGGACCTTCGGCCAGCAGCCAGGTAGAGAAGGTTTTACTTCTTCTGAACAATGCACTTCTTCTCAACAACTCAACCAGAGCTGGAAAATAATTAAGTAAATTTATAATTAGTACTTCTAGTTTCTAAAGTACAAGCACAATTACTTGGTAGACGTACTTAAAAAAAATCCATCCAAAAGTACAAGTACTTGGACTTTGATACTTGCAATTCCTCCATGCGTACTTTTCATATGACATAAGTAGACAAGTACTTTTCAATTACTTTCGAAGCCACAAGTACCTTCAATTCCTTCTAATTACTTTCAAATCCTTCCCTAAGCAAATTTGAACTCTTGAATCTATGATTTGTTGAAGTAGCTCTACCTAGAAATATGTGCTCGCGCTAACTATATTACGGTTTGTGAACTATTAAAGCGCGACCGCTGCATTGTGACTTGTTCAATGGATTTACGTGTATCCTACTTAAAATGTCAGAGCCCGACCCCGCGAACGCGGCTTTGTTATGTGGGTATTAATGTTAGGAAATTTGTTGGAAATAAGATTAATATGTTTAATAAAACAAACTGCAGTACATTCCGCTTTATTGGGACATCAGTTTATCGGGACAGCCGCTTAGCTTTCGAAGATAGAAAATGGCGGATCCTCACTTCATTCTTCTCTTCGTTCTTTCCTTACCTCGTGCAGTTGGGACATCCGCCTAATTGTGACAAATAAACTTAGCCCAAATTGTCCCAATAAAGCGGAATCCACAGTACATATATGTAAGTCTGAAGGCATATATAATGGAACAATTTTCCTTTAGCCATTCAATGAATAGTGCTTCATATTCAATGCTCTGTCCAATGCCAAAACTGTTCTTGGGTCAACTGATCGAGAAAGACACACATAAGCAGATTTCAACTATTTGTTTACTGTTGTAAAAGCGTTCAGTTCGGCAGTGCTTAGTTTCAACAAAACTTAAAAAAAAGCATCATTTCCTAACATTACGAAATCAAGTATTAAAATTTAGCTTAGGGAAGGATTTAACAGCAATTTGAAGGAATTGAAAGTACTTGTGGATACGAAAGTAACTGAAAAGTACTTGTGTACTTTTGTCATATGAAAAGTACGCATGAAGGAATTGCAAGTACTTTTCAAGTCCAAGTACTGGTACTTGATTTTTTTGAAGGAATTGTACTTGTACTTGGACTTATACTAGCTTTTTATCAGGTCTGTACACAACCTGAAAAAACCTTTTTTTACCATTACAGAGCACACGCAAAACACTACGCTCTCTTAGACGCTCTCCTCAGTAGCGCTTTGCACAACAGATGTTTGTTGCGCGACTAAGGATCATCTACCGATTTTGCATCTCACAGATTACTTCAACAAAGAATAATATTATTAATCTAAAATCAATGAAAAAAACACAATTTTTTAAATTCCAATCGAGGCAGGTTCAAATCGATTTCGTTGCAAAGTTAGGTTCCTAGTTATAGCCTCCTTGCAACCATAAGTTGTTCTATGCATTCAATCGAAAAGTATGTTTCTAACGCGGAGAGGTCTTTGGGGAGCATGAGGTCTTTGAAAGCAAAACCAATTCTGGCGAATTTATGCGATAGTTAATTATGGCATGAATAAACATGACTGAATATGCCATCCGTTTGAAACTTAAGGTTTGCAAGCCAATGATCTTGCATATTTCGTCATAAGGAGGAAGTTCGTCAAACATGTTTAATTTCGGATGGCAAACATCGCGAAATTCTTTTGAACTCTTTCGAATCTTGAGCACTAAACGGGGAGTTCCAAATTATGGAAGAATATTCTAAATGGGCCCTGACCAACGAACAGTATATAATTTCAAGGCTATACATTTCTTCGAAGTCTTTACTATTCCACTTGAGAAATCATAACAATGAGTTAGATATGACATAATCATTCATCAATTGTGAACAATTAAATTTCGTGTCAAATATAATCCCTAGGTCGCTAACTTCATGAAGACGAGGAAGCAGAAGATCGTTGTTGAAATAATCATATAAGAAGGGCGTTGCATAAGGCATCTTACATTTGGGAATTATGTGCATTATGTGCACACCATCCAAATGATTTGCATATGTCCATTTGAAAACGAATGCAATCATTGAAATAGTTGATGCTGCAAATATATTTAAGTCATCCGCGAATGTTAAAACACTGCAAGTACATCATTCACAAACAAAATAAATAGCAGCTGGCCCAGATGACTACCTTGGGGAACGCCAGAAGTTGCCTCTATTACGCGCGATATAAAACTGTCGCCATTATCATTTGTTTTCGATTACTTAAATAATCCGATATCCACATCTGCATAAAAGAGTGGAAACATAATTACTTAAGCATAACTAAAAGTAAAGTATGATGCATTCCATCAAAAGCTTTTGGCAGCCATTGAGCTCAAGGCACATGCTGTCCTCTCTTGTTAAGCTGAACAAATATTTTTATAATGTTGTATAGGTACCAGCTGTGGACAGAATGTGGGTTGTATTCAAGCGTGGCGGCCGTGACGTTGTGAAGTTGTGTGAAGTTACCTTGGTTCGATTCCCGGTACGAGCAAAATAATTTCCAAGGCCCCACATCTTTCAAGTAACTAACAATGCTAGAAATTACTCTTCTACTAGAAATTAGACTTCTCAAATTGGTCGATCGGAGTCGACTTAAAATTGTAGGTCTTTTGCACTCGTGAAAGAATAATAGCGCGAGTGGTTGCGGAGAAGCTAGGCCCTGGTCCTCTACGGGCTGTAGCGCCACCTATATTATTAAGCTTAATTCAATCACACATTCACAATTGAACATATCGTTAGCTTAAACTCAACAATAATCCAACATTTGTTACCTCGCCTTAACTGCAGCGTTGCAAAATTGCAAAGGCGGATTGATTCCCAGTCAGACGTAATTCATGAGGATTTTCAAGGTAGGGCAGGTGCATTGCTCGTCAATTTGCTGATCTATAGTGACATCTCTACCTATGTTTAGAGAAAATATAAGAAAGCGTTGTTGTCCCTTGCACTTACTCGCCTTAGACATCTGTCAAGAAATATACATTTTTCTTAAACTTTTTTAATTTTAAATCGGTTATTCCGAAAAATCGCAGCATAACGCTCCAAATCCAAGCGAGATTAACATAGGTGGCGTTTTGTGCTCTGGTTTTGTGCCCTCGCAGATAATTGGTTATTCTGAAAAATCGCTGCAGTAAGTCGCAGTTCCCGTTTACAGCACTTTAAAGCACATCGCTCCAAGTTTAACCTGGTTGACGTTTTGTGCCCTCGTAGTCTCTGTTGTTGTGTTCATTGGACTTTTGTAAAATCAAATAATACCTAATTTCACACAAAAAACGAAGATCAAGTGCGAAAACGAGGAAAAGTTATTTCTATCAAGCATAATTGAGAACTGGATTAGGGAAATGACAAGCAGGGCTGCAGCACCCAACTGACAGAGACTGGTTCAGTGGCAAAGTTATTGCGGAGTATCCTCTTGTTGCGGATTGCGTTGCATTGAATTATTTTGTTGGTTTTGGGCTGTTGAACTTGGTTGGGAGCTTGGTGGTTAAAGAGCACCCGTCTGTTCGACAGCATTAGACCAAACACTGGGAGAGCAAGTTCGGGATCGTGCCCTGCACCCTTCACATCGCTACATCGGAAAGTGGTGGTTTGATGCATTGGATTGCTTGGGATGGGTAGAATTCATCAACCCCTTCCCTGTCCTCAAGTTAATCAGCTAACCCAGTATAGTATGATCGAGTCGTGCGTACAAATAACTTTGAATTCTTTCCTACAGACTTGCTATTGCCGAACTTTATCCAATTATCGTTTGACTGTAGTATGGTCATGTCAGCCGGTGGTACACCCAGCTTTGAATTCATTCAAGCCACTTCTCTGACAGTCATGAGATGCACTTGAAAACTGACTTCCGGAGAATTGTCCTGTCAACTTCTTCGAAGAATCACTCGTTTTACTCCACACTCTCCTGGTAAGGGTGGGAAGTGGCACCCAAAAGTGTGAAAATCATCGTCAACTTGCTACCTTACCTGGATACTTGCCGACGTCTGATTAGCTGCGTCTCAAAGTGCGCTTAGTAGCAGACGCCTGCATGTAGAAGGAGAAAATAGGGACTCCTGGCATTTTCTGATGTGGAGTATAGAGATGTTTCCAAGTCGATGATACGTGTCCTTTATCTCCTCTAATCAACCTCGTAGATGTCTAGAATCATTGGCCCAAGGCCAATAACTATCCTTCCTAAAAACACTGAAACAACATGCTGCTTGGTCTAAAAGCTTGTTCGGCATTGTGAACAAGTCTGATAGATCCTTCCCAACTCCATGAGAGCAACCAGACTCATTCTCTCGTTACGTGATCTACTCAGTCTTCAACGGAGTTTTTCACATCCCAGATAAATGTGTAATTGGCAGTTAAAAGTAGACAAGCATGGTAGGCAGCACGCTGTCAATGGTCTGAGTGCTCCCAAAACCAATCAATATTCAACCAAATACAATTGTCCCCTTGACAAGTGCGTCATCAACAGTGTCTTGCAGCAGAGGCGATTATATCAATAAAATTAATTTAGGTCACGCAAATACCAGAATATCTTAAAATTCATGTAGTACGTACATTGGTTAGGAGTCTCAGCGAAGAAGACGAAAATCATCATAACCATGCTTAACGTTTGATTTTTTCCCATAACCCCAGCCAGCGCAAGACTTTCCACAACCACACAATGAATCTTAATTTCCTTTTCTGAATCTATTTAAAAGCGAAGAATTTTCAATTACACACCCAGGAATTTACATCCAACACATCAACGTGTATACACACGCTTCGAGCGCTCGCTCAACTACATAGTGCGAGCGGGTATCTTTCAGTAATTCGAAGTCCAAACCAACCGAATAACAAATAAATTTAAATAAGACCATTCATACGTATGCATGTATATCACTTCACTACTAATTACTGTTGTAACGAACCGAGGCTTACGAAATGAAGAGATAAAAAATGTATCTATCTACGTAAACGAGCAAAGAGTGGGGCTAGCAGCACAGAAAACTCATTGTTCGACAATGACAATGGTAAGCCACTAAAGGTGTTCTACCTGAACTCCAGAATAAGCACACAATAGTTGCGCATAGTCACCAACTGCCTGTCTGTACATAGATACGATACGATATGACTTTGGATACATTGTCTCCGACCACGTTTGCTCACTGATATTCTATTCCCAATAACTACTTAGATAAGTCTTTCAAATATGGAATTTTATGCATTGATTTAGAATTGTAAATACCACCGCCGCTGAGCGACGATGGAGACTTGACGCAAAGTACAGTCACAGACAGCGCAACACAGCCGCCTAAATGGAGTAAGTATAGACGCTCGTTGTTTGTCGACTTCGTAGTTCGTATGTACATGGATTATATGTAGATATGTGGACACATGTGGAGCAGCTTTAATTAGGAACTTATACCATTCCTACGAGCAGACACACATTTTTAGTTGGACACTGAAACATAATTGATTTATTTTCCAAGTAATTACTCGCTGGTGTGGGTGAGCAGCGCTGCAGAGTGCTCGTATCTTTTGTTAGCTAGCTCTGTTTAAACTTAGCCTGGGTACTGGCGGAGAGTGTGTGTGTTGCTGGGGCGGAAAGGTGTGCTTACCCTAATATTCAGGTGGGAGGGCCGTGGCATAGTATGTGCGGCTTAGGCATAATTTCTGTTTCTGTTTTTAGCCTACTTAGTACGCAGTATGCGCAAATGGCAGTTACTAAGTTCTGTTTCTTTTCTTATTAATTCCGATGGGAGATAAAGACGGGAAACTTTAATTTCTTTCGCGTTCGCCAATTCACGGTTGGGCGTGTTTCTTACATCTGTCCAATTTAATATGCGTACGATTTATGATAAATGAATAAATTGAGCTCCGCCGCGCGCGCGCAATTGAAGGTAATTAGGCGTTGCCTGGGTTAAATGAACTCTGTTCGGGTACAAAGACTTAAGAGATTATAATTCCACTGGCTTGAGGGAATGGCTTTACTTAATTTAGAGAATGACGTAAGAGTAGTCTGTCATTCAATTAAAATGCTTTAAGGTGGAGTTGTGCGGAGTGTGTGGAGTTGTTTTCCTTAGAATTCGAATTGTAGCTTTTGTTTGGGAAGTGACAAGGGAATTGCGATTAAAAAAACCCCTTCTGATGGATGTGTCATTCGAATTGATATCACTTCTATCAAATGGAGCAGGAGTTGCTACTTCATCCGGTGCAGCGGATTCTAATAGTCGATTGCACTGCACGCTACAGACTCTATGGGTCAGGACCATAAGGACCGGGCAACGAGTGCGATAAGGGCTCAAATGATGTTTTCTAATAGTTGAGCAAACTAAAAGCGTATGTTTTGAAATTTTCTCTTCCAAGAACGCAGCCCCTACAAAAGTATAATATCTGAATTCTCAACCATCATTTCTTGCACACAAAGCACAACGCGGTGTCCAAATATGACACGTGTTATTGTCGGTTCACTGGAATCAGATCTTGCTCTAGTTGATTCTGCTTAATTGCGAATAGTCTTGTCCAACTTTTCGATCTGAAGTTGGATCTCTCGACCCCTTAATTTCACACGAGTAATGTTGCCGCAAGTTTGCCAGTTTGTTGACCCTATATTTTTATTATGAAGATAAAATGTTTTAGGCTCCGGTATTCACTTCATATAATTTATTCTCCGCCGTGTTGGGTTGATCTTCAGTTTGTCATAGATACATTGAAATTCTTGAATCTGTTGTGAATATAAATTCGAACTAATACGACTGATAGGCTCCTGTTAGGATAAGTCTTTTGAAATTCTAAGAAGAAATAGACCGTGAGCAAAACGATGAATACATATTTTTTACTTTTAATTTTACTTCGAGTGGTCGCCGTGACTTACTGGGTTTGTGCGTCGACTCCTACGCTGAGGGTGCCAGGTCCGAATTCACTGACAAGTAGCTGACATTGCTCAAACGAGTTTTTACTCTAGTCTCAAACTTGTCCGTTCGGGATAAAAACTGTAGGTCCCTTCCACTCGTGAAAGAACAATAGCACGCACAACACTGTTGGATGCTGAGAAGCTAGGCCCTGGCCCTCTATGGGCTGTAGCGCCACCCTTTTCATTATTATTAAAATTGGTACCGGAAGTAAGACTCAAGTCTTTGTTTCGCCGTTACTGGTCCTTAAGAGTAAGTGAATTTTGTGATGGAAGCCTTAACAAACTGCGGAAGTTCGTGCACCTAGTGTTGACACCTGAAGTAAGGACGGTCGTCTCGGAAATGGTTGAACATTTTGACAAGTTTTTGCAATTGTTTTTCCGACAACGCTGCTGAGCGGTTATGTCTGTTATTCCCCCTTATTTCCTTAGACGAGGTGACAAATTCTCGCCTCGCATTTTTCTGTCACCTCATATCAAAATCTGTATTCTTGAATTCAAGTGAGGTGACAAAAAACCAATCAAATTCTCAACCCAAAAGAATTCAACTAGTTGGCAACACATGCTTGAACTTGGCACACTGTTTAAACGAAACTGTTTAAAAGCGATTTAAATTTTTTTTACAATTGAGTTCACAACTAGACTTACAAACTAAAGGTTAGGGTGTTGGTTCAACAAAAAGGGCCCAACTGATGCTTAGTTTAATTTAATGTTTATTATTATTGTCGGTTTATTGTTTATTTTTTATGTCCTACAATGGCAGGTGCTTACATCGGGTTGTCAAGTTCGTGTGTCCATGGTGATCCTTCTGGGAGACAACACGTGCTGCAGATTTGTGTCTTCCAGTGGAATCAATTCCCACTCGGTGATTATATGGCGCCTTTAGTGCAGAATTCGTTCGTACAGGTTGGCGTCTTCGCTATACTTCCCAGCAGAAATGAAGTATGATACCTCTAGTAGTATACCTCTCTTGCCCCTTAAAATTTTTGACAACAATTTTTTATATCGTTTTCTGAAGACAAAAAGAGGCAAAAACAGTTTAATAAATTCATAATTGTATTCTTAAAACTATCCCTGCTCAATTGTAGATCGACTTCATAACAAATAGTGTTTTGTATCATTAAGGCGCGAGTTATTGGATTGTAACACCCATAACTTGTTCTATGAGTGGGAATCGAAAGCTGATTTCTACTTCTAAGGCATCTCTCTGGGACATACCAATAGACCTGTGTGAGCAGCTCTTCAGATTTAATACTGTTGCAAACAATGCCTTTTGTTTGTTTGTCTGTGGCATTCTAATGTTTTTAACTTGATTAGCGCGCATCTTGAAGAATAATCAGGCATTTCATCGGACCATCTTATATGTCTTAAGGCAAACTATGTAAACCTCTTTTGTATTCTTTCAATTCTTTTGCTAGCGTTTTCATAAAATGGGGACCAATGACAGTACCAATGACATGAAAATTGCCTTTAATGTGTACACGCCTTTAAGATCCCTAGAAGTGCGTTTGAGAAAACCTAAAAGTTAATACGAAATTGAGCATCACTCAGATTGAAGATTTCGTTTTCACACTCAATACTTAAGGGCGGTTTAGGTAAGGAAGGAGAACACACCAACTCAAGCGAACGTTCATATGTACAGTGAAAGCTTCATGCGAATGTGTGGAACTGTTATTTCAAGATCAACGGTGGTGATACAGAGTCGGCTCATGGGGGTCCTCCGCCTAAGGGAGTTTTCTGGAATAGGGGCTTTCACTGTATATAATAGGTGTCCATCTATAACTTTGTATGCGTTGTGTTCTCTCAACAGCATTGTCAGACAAAATGGCCGAGTTCATAAACGTCACCCTTCGGCAGTCCTGCAAGATTTAAATGTAATTAAACTGCAGTGACTATGCTTGAGAGCAGTCGACAACTGCGTTGTGACAGTCAAACTGCGATCAAATTGGTAGTGATTTTTGTTTTGTTACACGATTGCAGGGAAATCAAAAAGTGGACCCTTCATGCAAAAATGGTTCCTAAGAACTACATACGGAAATTCTGTTATTATTTAAAAGACATGTTATTTTGAAAATGTTTTGACTTCGAATTCTTTTTAATTAAAAACATGGCCCTTTTGCTGCGTATTTTGCCACTGTTTCTTTCTTTAATATTATTGAAAGTTGGTCAGTTTGTATGTATTAAGCATTAAACCTAGTATTATACCTTTTTAGACATGATGCGGACATACATTTTAATTTTTTTCATTCAAACACTTTTTGTATCGCCTGCTTATGTTGCATTTATGAATAGTTTTCTGACAATGCTGCCCTACTGCACACTTTCGGCAGTATTCGTGCTCATAAATGTATTGAGAGAATATTTTGTGCAGTGCGGGTACATCAATATTGCAATTATGAACTCATCCAATATTTGGTTGCTTATGTAGGGGTTCTCTAATGTATTTGGGAGTTATTATTATATTAATACAGGAATGGCAATTATATACTCTCCGGATGGACACATAACCCATGGTAATCGGTGGTTTAACTTAAGCCAATGTTTAAGTGGAATTTATCGTTAAACTGTGAAAACGAAACTTGTATGGATTCTGAGTTTATCCATAGGTCGACACTTAAGCTCGCATTGTGTCGACGTACGTGGACATTTTAATTCAATGTGTCGTATTCGATGTGTGTATTATATACAGCCTGACAAACCGTATTTTTTTAATTATGTATTTAATAGTTTTAGATAACTTTTTTGCTCTTTGTGCTTAGCCCCACCAACAAACGCTCCGTTATCAAGCATTAATGGTACATTCGTGACATGTCCGACAACAGTATGTTCCTAATTATTTCATGCAAAAACGATTGTGAAGATCAATTTATGCATTTTTATCATTTTGTACCATTTTTCATGAAATAAACTAACTAAACAAAAAAACATAAATAATAATATATACACTGTAATTTCGATTTTTGCAACTGATGAAAACACGACCTGTTGCAATAATCGAACAGACATTTTAAACACTTTGAAAAGGCTTACGCAATGAACTGATGTATAAATGAAAAAAAAACAAAACAAATTCATGTACATAATAGCGGACTCAGATCACATAAACGTAAGAATGGAAAACATTCGTTTTACTGTCGGTTTTTCCTATATTTATTTTTTTTTTATCTTCTTCTTTTTATCTAATGCGACGTTTTTACTCAAGTAATCGTAGAGCCCTTTAGTAAGCTACGTTTTTTGTTTTGACCGGATTTGCTGGAATAAATAAACAGAACTAATAACAATAACATGATAAGCATAATTATCCGTGGAAGAAGAATGGATATTTAAAGTCAGTTCCGCATTTCAAACGGCTGTTCCAGCGCCTTGTTTATTGTCACGGCAAACACAAGACGTATTGGAAATTGCAATCTTTTGAAGACAAACAAACTCATACACTTCGCTGAGCACATCCCCAAGGGGCTGTTCCTTCTAGAAAAAATCCAGTTTAGTTAAGAAGCGTAAAATTCTTTCAATTCGTCAGACTTCAGAGATCAGAATAAAATTCGTTTTCAAAATATTTGTGTGTTGGTGTAACACATGTTTTACATCTAAATATTTTACATGCCTATGTACGAAAAATTATTTTGTGTGTGGTAAGTGTTCTTGAAAACTGTTAATTCGTTCGCCAAAATTATTTTTGCTGATGACAGCCGATGTCAATTCGATGGTTTACACATTTTTTTATGACAGATATCCAGATGGTGCTTCTACGATGTGTTGTAATGTACTCCACAGCAGCAGGCGATGATCAGCAAGCAGTGTAAAAAGCAACTTAAAGAAGATATAACTTCTACCTCTCTTGCCCCTAAAAATTTTGACAACCATTTTTTTTATCGTTTTCTAAAGCCAAATTGACTTTGAGTCAGAGGCATTCTCGTTATGCCGTGAATAACTGTCAAAAAGCCTCTCAAATTCATAGATGAGCAACTGTGAAGTTGGGCATCTCTATAATATTTCATACCTGATATTTACTCACTAAAAATCAAAGCAACTGAGAATACATTTTTTTGAAAATTCGTGACATATTTATGCGTATACCGGAGCAAAAAACACGGTTAATGCCCTAAACAACACACACATACGTTTACCGATATTAACCAAACTTCACACATACCATATATGGACCAATACCAAAGATGTGTGAAAGTTTGGTTGAAATCTGTAAAAGCGTTACGGCGTGAATCGGCGACAAACAATTGAGGCTCTATTCTTATATATGTAGACGAGAAGGTCAGCTGCATGGGGGGGGGAGCCCTCCGGAGCCAAGAATTGTGGTCCGATTAGCAGTTGATCCGATTATGTGGGTCCCTTCTAATTAGACCGGTCCATTTACAAAGGTTTTTTTTGTCCACTAATGTATTGATGCAAATTGCTATTTAAACTAACATTGAATAGTTATGTAATGTGTCAATTGAATAGTCAAAATATTGGTGTTTATGAAGTTCAGTTCTATTCGTTTGTACATAGTTTGAATATTTTGTATTGTGAACGCAAAACACATAACCCTTTGCTTCCTAGTAATTTCACAGTGAAACCACACACTTAATGTTAATTCTAGGGCATTCCTAATTCCTAGTATTCCTAGTGCTTTCAAGGTTTACTAGGAATAACAAAAAATAAAAAATAAAATAGTCATTTCCGGGAACGAAGGGTTGCGAAAAACGAAAACACAAACGAACGAAATGCTACGTTTTCCATAACCTGGGGGTTCCCTGAATACGACCAAATACGAAAAACAAAAGTTCAATTTGTGTAAAGAACAGAGAAACACTAAATGTTGGTACATACATGCAAGCACATTAGATGTTTTTTTGCACACATGGTCCAATTAGTCAGGTACATTAGCGTCGCGTAGCATATACTTGGTCCATGGTCCGATTAGCAGGTATCCCGATTATAGAGGGAAAATTACCGAACCAATACGGTGGTGCTCCGATTACAGAGTCTCCCGGTTAGCATTTGGTTAAAAATTGTTGTGATGTCATATCATTCTGACACAATTTGATCCCGAATTGAAAGCAAAGACACACAGTCAGACACACAGACACACTTCATTCCAACATTTAGCTATTGTCGTCAAAACTGATGGCAGGTTTCAAATTTATAAAATATAGAAAATCCAAGATCGATGACATTAGTAGCCGGACGGTGCCAGTATCCGGACACTTCGTCGTTTATTGTCAAACAATAAGAGAATTCGCCGGGAACCGATACGGAGGTGCTCCGATTACAGAGTGTCCCGATTAGCAGGTTCTCAGCTGATTTCAGTTGGGAGTCTCAAGTTTCAATTGAAAATTCTTTTGATTACGAATACAATGATAAAGTATATATTTTATTATGAACTTTGCTTCGACGAGAACCAACTCCCAGATTTTAATTTAAAATTCAAGTTCTATTGAAATCTCTCAATGTGACCATTGGCACCGCTGAAGACTACATGGCTACACCGTCGCGTCAGCCTTGGTCTATTTGTCACTTCGCATACGAACACATGTATTTTATGTATCCGTCAAAGTATCGCCGATGCAAGTAAAGTATTCTATGCCGGAGACTTTAGGGACCTAAATAAAAATGTTCATACTCATCATCAACTTCTGACCTGCAAGCTCCACTAAAGGGGTCGCGGGTGTAAGCCCGCAATCGACTTTAACTCATACTTACTAACAGTCCGGAAACTAAGACACGCTTGGGCATAACCAGGCGAGTTTTTGGACTTGATCCAACCACCACGTCCTGGGTCTCCCAAGCGGTCGTCTACCTGATGGAATCGCATTCAACACCTGAAAATAAAAATGTTCTAGATTTTTAGTTTTCAGTACATGTTCAGTTTATGAGAAATATTTAAGACTAAGGCGTTCAAATTTGACTTAAGTCCAGGGTACAGCAAAGCTGCCACCTGGTACCCGGTACCTTAAAACAGTGTTTCCGCTGGGAAAATGTGAAAATAAAACAGGAGATCTGCTGGAATAAAGTATTGGGACCATAACTAAAGAATAAACGATCTAAAAATATTTAAACGTTTATTTAAGAAAAACATGTACAATAGTGTTATTCAAAGTGTTGCCCATCTGAAGCTATGACTTTCTCCCATATTTCTGGTAATTTGTGGATCCCATCCCAAAAGAACTTCGCCAGCTTGGTAGCCAAGAATAAATCTAGCCAATATTTCAGCGAGGGCGTTCTGCATCGACCGGAACAAATAGTAGTCAGAAGGGGCGAGGTCTGGGCTATAAGGCGGGTGGGGTAAAACTTCCCATCCACTGTTTTCCAAATAGTTCTTAACCGGAATAGCAACGTATGGCCGCGTTTTGTCATCATGGAAATAATTGCCTCGTGTCTGGGCGCATATTCCGGGCATTTTTCGGCTACTGCTCTCTTCAAACGGAGTAATTGTGTTCGGTAGCGTTGTCCATTGATGGCACACCCTTCTGATCCCACCAAATGCAGAGCATTACCTTCGCGCCATGGATACCAAAATCACCATTTTTATATCGTGTAAACCACCACTTTCAGCAGCAGTTTTGTTCATATTATAGTTATGAAGAAGAACTCACCGCAAAAACACCTTTTCAGGCACAAAGTTCGACATATTTGAGTAAGAAAAATGATTGTTGTTTACGCTTCAAATGAATGACATATACTGAAATGACGTAAAATGACAGTAGCTTTTCAACGCATGTTCCAGTGGAACAATAACAATGGAATAATACAAGTTACGCCATCATCTTAGCAAACCGGACGTTAAGTTATAGACCCAATAACAGGAGGCTGTATATTTATTTCCGTATTTCGTATATATAATATTTTAAGTGTTTTTTTTTTTTTTGCTTATTAATATAGATAAACACATCCACGTAAAAAGGAATTTAAAAATATTTAAATGATCTAACTAGATGATTCCCCCTAAACTTCTGCTCATAATTTGCTCTTTCCTATATTTGACCTGAAAAGGAATTAGATACAAAGTATGCAAACAATAAATTATAATTTCTAATGATAATGAACCTACATAGTTAACCGAACAAAATTACGCAAATCACCTAGCAGCTAAATACTTTTGTGAACAGACTGAAATAAGAGGAAGCCAGCCCAAGGAAGTTTAAAATGTCTCTGCCACTTCACTGCTAATCAACAAGCCGGGAATTTATTTTATTATTGGCATGCATTATTCGTTCCTCGTATTTATGTTAGTTTTGTGTTTTGAGTTTTGTTTTTGATTAAAAATGTGGAGTTACAGGAGGAATGTGCTAAACATTGTCTGGGAACAGGAAACAGTAGATTTCACTTCATCGGAGTTAAATAACAGTAGACTCCTGTTATAACAGGAGAAACTGCAACGCTGCCTCAAAACCAATTTTAGAGAGCAAAATTAGAGAGCTATCCGACCTCGCGGCTTACCCCTTTTACACCGATGATTTTAAGGGACTTTTTGGCAGTAAATCATTCTTGAAAGTTATTCACGAAAGCATGTAAATGAAATTTTCTGACTGGTTCGACAGAATTTTATAAAAAAAACTGTAGCAATAAATTGGCAGAAGTCGCCGAAAGAGGGCTGCTGTCGCTATAATAATTGACTTCTGCTTAGAACAGCAAGACACAGTTTTTCTAACAATAAACTTACTTATCAGGACTGCTATCCATAGACTGAGCTACAGCTGCCTTCCATTGTTGGTGGTAATGCGCACACTGCTTCCATTCGTCAACAAAAGTTGAACATCTCACTAAAGGAAGATTAGTGCAAATGCGCCCCCATTCTGTACTTGAACTTTTTTGGATTGGACATCATTTTGTATTTACATATTCTGCCTGCCAGCTAATTAACGTTTGCAACTGTTTGAATTCCACTTTCCTTAAGTACAACCACTTACACTGCTAGTAAGACGTGCGTACAGATGCACATATGAGCGTCTGTTGCTTACAAAATCCCCGATCATATCCTCGACGTTTAAACCGGATATTTTTAATGTGTGCAGAAATCGACCCCACTTGCCTTACACCTCACACACTGTAAACATCTTTCCGCGACCACACAGCAGCTCCCCGACGACGTCCTTCATTGCCCTCATTTCCCTCATTGTCAGAATCAACCAACCACAGTGACCTCGTTAATGGCTGAAGTCCTGACCCATATTCCACCAGACACGCTACCAACTCATCCGAAAAGCGAATCCAACCAAACACAAGGGTCTTCCGCAGGAGCTAAATCAAAAGTGACTTCACCCAGTCACCTACCGTCTACTGTTGATGGTGGTCATGCTGTGTGTAACCCAACCACTGCCGCGCCGCCGCCGCGCTGCTGTATACCATGACGCGCGACACATTCATCCCATCACGGGAGTGAGGGAATTCCACGCAGGTTGCCACCGGATACCGACAATGAATGGGGAAACCGAAGAAAGGAAGAAGCGAGCCCGACAAACGAGAGGGTGCTTCTTCTGCAACACGCCGCTCGCTGTTCACTGCCTCATGGCTCATCATGTGTGGAGGGCGCACACACATCCCATTGAGGACATAAACACAGAGTTGTGTGTCGTGTTGCTTGTGTTCTTCCCAACACCTGTTTCCCATTGTTTTTGTTGGTATCTTTAATCGGCTGCCATCTGTCATCCATCTTCGCGCACAGTTAGCCGTGTGTCCTTTCGCCTGTTGATGGCGAGTATGTGTGTGGCATGGTGCATGGGCTGCTTGTGGTTTCGCAACATATGCGCTGCGTCGTCTGTGGGCTACGGACTCCAACAGGTAGCCGTTGCTGGATTGATTGAGTGCGTAACCCCTGCCGCTTGCCCGTGCATCTAATTATTATGAGAAGTCCTTTTGCCGTCACTGCACTGAGAGTGTGCGAAAAAAATTCGTACCAGTTAGTTTTAACTGTCAAATGAGCAGAGCGCGCAATGAATAGGAATTTAGATTACATTTGTCACGGAGCACAGCACAAGGCAGGATCACACGCTACGCTCTACCTGGCCGCATTCCCATTGCTCAGGAGGTCTGCTCTCAAATCGGTTTCGGTGGGAAGGATTATAATAACAAGAATGCTCTCCCTAAGGGAAACTAAATAAAATAAAAATCACTGCAAACGCAGCTGCTTACGGCAAGTACAACAACTAAACAACTCGAAGAAATAAGATCCTTACCTTCGTGTCGGTACTGCTGTCCTTGATGCCAGTGAACGGTGAACAACAAAATTAGAGCTAGCAATTGCACTTAGGCTAACGTTTAACGTGTCGGCGCGCTCGCAGCGCAGGAAGAAGATAATTAAAGCGAACGCATTTATTTCATCCCCTAAAATGCTGTTCATCAGGTAAACCAGGTCGGCTTTGGAGGGTTGCCTTTTTCGATTTTTTGAATTACTAGACGGTAAATAATGCAAAAGATAGATACAATAAAACGAAGATTTACTCAATGGGCACCGATGATAATTCTTTGTAAAACGGCAGGATATGCATTATTTATGACAGACGCACGTAGTTTCACTTCGCTCGGCGGCGGCCAGATAGAATTTCGTTTGCTACGTGACTGGAAACTTTGTGCTGTCATGCCAATCGGAGGAACGAAGATTTAGGACGAAGAAGTGGTTTATTGCATTTTGCCGAAGATAAGGTTGCTACCATTTAACATTTTCTCGATTCGTGACTCTCATTTGTTCCGATCGGAATTTCCGATCGATATTTGCTTCATTTTGCAAGGCTGTGCATGCAAGAGGGGTGCTGTCAAAAAGGGTGTCCCATTATTTAGTTGAAGTAAATAGAAAACATAGTTAGTCCTTAAATTGTGATTTTTTTTATTGAACCATAAAGTGAATAGGAAAGGGTTATGGCTTCCACGGCTTGGCCTTCACGGCTTTGTTGCCACAAACGCACTCTTTCGTCGAAATTTTGCATGACAATCCGTCTCAATTTCGTTCATGCAGCGTTTAATTGCCTCCGTAATGCACAGCAGGTTGTGGGCATCTTCACATATTCCTTTGACTTCATAAACCCATAAAAAGGATTCGAATGGTGATAAATCACCCGATACACGAGGCCGTTTCAGTTCACCGAAATAGGAGAGTACACGACCAGGAAATGTCTCATGCAGTAAGTGAATTGTTTCACGGGCTGTATGGAATGTGGAACCGTCTTGTCGAAGTCACACATTGGCCTACATTGGTAACAACAGCCGCTGCTTGGACAGCTTTATTTAAAAAAAAAAAAAAAAAAAACATGGTCCAATGGTGCCTCCATTTGGCGTGGGACGCTCCTTTTTAACTAACCCACTCAAATTGTTTTTCTTTGTCAAGACAATTCAGACTCCCATCTTCTAACTGCAAGCACAAAGTGTTTGCAGACGTTGCAAAGTCTCACCTTAATTCACGATATATTTTTCTTCGTCTTCGCAAATGTTAATGACCCATAATTCTGAACATATTCAAATGTCACAAGATGATAAATTTCCCTCCAACAAGCGCAATTATCTTTCGGCTAGGTAAGCACGATAAGTGCACATGTTCACCAGATGAAAGATACGTCACCCATTAACAACGAATTTGTGCCTCTTCTCGGTTCGTTGTTACAGACTAACACTAAAATTACTCAAAGTTATTACTTGTTACGCCAGAGCGTGGCTTGGGAATGCATTTGGATCAGGCTCCACTGTGGCGCAGCATTTCAAAACCATGAGTGGATTTTGTTTTTTTTTTATTAAGAATAAATTCAACTGCTGCTATTCATCTTTCGGCGCACCACTTTCACACAAGTGTCCATCTCAGTTTGAGGATCTTTGAACCGCTTGAAACCCGTGATGTCCTCAATCTGGTAGTGCTATGGGGAGCTGATGACAGACTGAAGACGGAAGACACTGTCTTTTACAACTCAGTCCAACGGTTGGGTTATGCGGATGACATTGACATTGAGGTAGTAAATGAGCTCGTCCCCTTCCGTGTAACCGTGAACTCCAGACATTACATCGTAGTAGGGATCCGCCGTAGACTCGCGATTGGCAAACCGAATCCGCTTCGGTTTGTCGAAACAACTGGACTGAAAACTCCTGTCTTGGAGCTCCAAAATCATGCCAGTTCTGCCGAAAGCCAGACTATAAGCAAAACAGAAAAATGCTACCTCGAACACATGGTCCCCAGCGTTCCCTCCCTTTTGGTAAGGCAGAGTACTCATCGTGTAGGAAAAACGTACTCAAATGCATTCCAAGGTAGTGCATCTTATACTTCATCTAAAGGGGCTGTAAATTGCTTATAATTACATTATGAAGTGAATTTTTGAGTCTGTTGCAAATGTTGCAAAACTGGGTCAATCATTCTAGTTTTTGTGGTAAAATGGTTTCCTTGCCATTTTATTGACATTCCCCGAGCGGTTTCTTATTTAATAACCAGAAATCGCTCAAGTACTAAATAAAATGAAATCCATGCGGATCCTATGTATTCAAGTTTACACATTTATCATTATTCTTTCTTTTTGTTTTGTGCATTTACCGTTAGAACTTGGCGTACCATATTTTGTGCTACATTTTGCCATTCATTCTGATTTTGGCATCATACTGAGCAGTAGCAGCGATATTCTAGTTGAAAAATTTAATTTTAACAAAAAAATTAAGAAAATATAAAAAGACGGATCGAGAACAACAACTTTTTGCTGTCAAAAAAAAGGTCCTTAATCATGGGACCTATCCCAGAAATTCGGTCTAAGCCGTCGCACCATA
Organism: Eristalis tenax; assembly: GCA_905231855.2. Lineage (NCBI taxonomy): Eukaryota > Metazoa > Arthropoda > Insecta > Diptera > Syrphidae > Eristalis > Eristalis tenax. The sequence goes on from HG993127.1 coordinate 2,284,106, forward strand.
GGTACGTTACGTACGCAAAGGGAAACAGAAGAGCTGGTGCATAATAAAGGTTGGCGCCGAAAACTGTTGATCCTCACCTTATATATGGGATAAACTAATATGGGAAAAACTGATGGCAAAACCCCACAAACAGGTGCGTACCTTACACGAGATAATTTTTAAGAGCAAATTTCGTTGGCGAAAATCTACAAAAACTGAAAATATCAGTTTTGCGCGCCACTGTAGGTTTTCTGATATTTTTTTTGTTTCAAGCACATTACTAATTGCTTTAGAAAGCTTGAAGTCCCGTTTGAAATACATTTTTGTTGAAAACCCAGACACCTTTATTATGTATACACACTTTTGGGCAGAAATGAAGTATTATAGAGATGCCCAACTTCACAGCTGATTGACCCCTAGTCCATCGACGAATTTCAAAGGCTTTTCAACAGTTATTCATGAATTTTTCACAGTTATTCACGTAAATGCAGTTCTTTGATTGGTCAACTTGGCTCTGGAATCAAAAATGTTAAGGGGTAAGAGAGGCAGAAGTTGGGCATCTCTAGCATACTACATTTCTGCTTTTGGGATTGACTGTAAAGACTGTATTTTGAAATAACTTTATCACCAAATACTAGCCAGAATCAGGGGAAGTTGGTCATCGTGTGTGTGTGTGTTGTGTCCTGGACATAGAGAATGTTTACTGAAACTATTGACACTTGGAGGGTTTTAAATAAGCGCGAATATAATTATTTCTTCTAAACAACCAAAATAATTAAAAAAATAAAAAGGAATTGTTATTTTTAAAACGTACTACGAACAGCTTCATCTCACTACCGTACTCAGGCCGTACAAATGTACTAAAAAATTACAATTGTAGTGCGGGAGGGAACGCAGATGGCCCCGTCTGCAATAGAGGTGAATGGAGGAGGAGTCACAACCGCGAACTCTGCGTGCTGTTCCAGGATTTGTATGTTGTCCGGAAAACAAGAATCCGTCGAGTGTACTAGTTTGGCCATATCAAGCGCATGGCCACCATTGTTCCAAACAAAGGCATCTCCGATTCCTAGCCTTCTGGTTAGAGAAGGCTCGAAGGCGACTTCAACAACATTGAACCTACAGTAATCTCGTTCAGTTAGGTTAGAGTGGCTGACTGCCAATGAGTAGCTGGCCAGAGTAGACCCGTTGTGTTACCACGATGACTCAATTTATCTCTATTCTGAAAGAGGTGATCCGAGGAGAGGGCGCTGTAGCTGCGTAGAAGATGCACGATACTTCTTTCATCTCTGCAGCTTATGTAGACGTCATTGTAAAGGATACCGACGTCGCAGTGCCCGGTCGATGAGAGTTCTAAGATTCGGCCTACTCATACTCATCAGGTCGCGTTTCGATCTTCAATAGATGCTTTACAGTAGCAAAAAGCATGACTAGTCCCTTTGCCAGCGATTTCGACTGCTTCGAAATTCTCTGGGAAGTCACTGTATCCCGACACCCACATAAGTTGGATGCCGAAATACTTGGCCATCTCGTTGAGATCTCCCAGCAATTAAGGGATGTCGTGGAGTTTCAGGTGACTGCACCCATGGATTGGATTTGCTTCCTGGCTGTCGAACAGATGTCGATATTCCTTGTCTAAGCTCGTCTTCGTTCCTTGATAGAAAATGCTAATTATCGTTTCTCGCGAATCTGTTTTAACAACTCTCAAGACTCTGTTTAGCTTTTCGGAACGAAAGGGATCTGTAACTCTGAATTTGATGCATCGATACCTTCATACGCATATGCATGTTTACACACGCTTACATATGTTATTTAAAGGAAAATATAGGCACGCAGAGTTACCTCTCCGAGAAACGATAAGATAACAAAGATTTTATCATCAATCGAAATCCGGATTTAAACTCAGCTGCATTTGGGTAAGATAGAGTTCATTCTCTTATACACATCGACTGATTTTTCACGTTGCCCGAGATTCGATTCAGATAAACAACTTGAAAAGGAATGAATACACATACGATAAGAATCAGATTTGATGGAATGTCGGCTCTTCAAAATGTTTCAAAATGGAACATTGTAGGACCTGCTGTAAAAACTTAACCGAGTGGGGCCGAAGTAGTTGCAGTCCTAGACTATTTCGATATTCTAACGACGACGTAGTGTTCTTGAAGATTACATTTTCCCTCGTCCACCGCAAAACCAAGCCAATTTTAGCCGCTTCTGTGTCAAAACGAGAAAACTTCTTATTCACGGCAGTTTGCAAAACATCAGCGAACGGAGACCGTGCTTTATTTGTTACTTTCGAGTTACAAATAAACTCGAATCGTCTCAAGAAACTCGATCGTCTCAAGAACAGTGTTGACATTGAAGGTCGCTGTGAATTCGTTGCCGATCTTGAGGGAGCACTGAGAACCATCCTTCATTTCGCACAACCTGATGAATGTGACAGGAATGTGTGGTGTATAGCTAGCTCGTCTCCGATCTCATTGTGTCCTTCCTTTAAACACCCGATTACACACGTCCTGCATGAAAAACCTCAACATTTGTACACACACTTCCCTAAAAAGGCAGTGATTTATCGCATGTCCTCCTGACCTCGGACTCCCATATTCCGAGTTAAGCAATGCAAATGCGTCCATCCAATAGAGAACCAATCGTAATTGTCCACAATCAGAAAAAGATAATCCGACGTTCCGCCAGCGTGTAAGCGCATTCGTCACAGCCCATTCTCAGCGTGCCACCCTAGCTGACAAGAGATTCCATTTCGACTTGCCTGGCCTAATGTCAACTGTCAAATTGTGAACGTCAAACCTGGAATAAACAGGAGAGCGCTACAGAGACAATCAGGACCACCAATGCATGCAGTGGGAATGCGAATATTTTCTGCACTTTGGCAGCTGCGGCGGCAACCACAATTGTGAACCCACTTCAGCGGGGTCAATAGCAAACGCCAGAGTCGTCCTTCGAATCAAATCTTCAAACTGAAATACAATTTCAGCTCAAATTAAATATTTAGAAAATTTGTCACACGACAACGGATCATAAATTAATATGAATCTGTCAAACATAACCAGAAACTAAGAACAAAAAATGTGAAAAACAATCCAAAGGCGAACTGCACACCTTGATTTATCGCAAAAAACAAACTCGATACCGATCGGTGGTGGTCCTACCCAAATTCCCAGGTGGATTCGTTTAGTCACCGTTTCTCCCGTTTCACTGGTCCGTGTTTTATTTTTTTCATTTTCTTTTTTTATTTTTTCATCATTTCTAAACTCGACTTCGTTTTTCGTTTAAGGCTCTCAAATATTTGTATAAACACACGTTTCTTTTTTCTAGATTTTGTTTTGTGTCCCATTTGTATTTAACACGGTCTCCTTAGTGGCACCACCAACACCATGGCCGTTCGTCGTGGTAACCTTATGCTAAGCATAATAATGGATTTTTTATCTTCGCCCGCCTCTCCTCGGATTTGTATTATTTTTACAAGGCATTCACACAAGTGTGAGCTCTCTCGGATCGCAGTTCTCTGGTTCTCTGGTTCTCCGGTTCTCTGGTTCTCAGTTCTCAGCTCTCGGGTATCTCTAGGTAGACCGAGTTTCTGTTGAAATATTCGATCTTGTCGCTGTCTACCTGGTGTACGTGGTATTAAGTCGACATGAAATGAAAAAAAAGATATATATGAATACATGACAATACACAAAACACAGATCGTTCTAGCCTTAGTATGTACCTAGAAATTGAAATTGTAAATAGGAATTAGTTAAGAAGGAGAGATAAGACGAATGCACATGGGAATGAAAAGATCGTCATGTCAATTTTGTTGGAATCACTCTGGCATCACACACACACACCCTCACTCACACGCAGATCATGCGATGTGCTGCTAAGAAGGAAGTTGAACCCCCGAAATGGAAAATTTAAATACAAGATACCTTCTATCGATAGTCTCGGCGTTCTAGGAGACAGAGAGAGAGAGAGAGAGAGATCGAAAGATTTGAAAATTGTTTTTACGTGTCCATCCAGGGTTTGATGTAAGGATGATGGATTTCGATTGTGCGCGTTTGAGGTATGCAGTCAAAGGAACAATTCAGAAAAACATTAACGCCGAGCCGCCGATGTGCATTAATCAATCCGATGTGTGCTTGGCTTGTGAATGCGTGCGACGATGGACGGCGAGGATAAGGATTTGAATCCTTTGGGAGTTGGCTTAATTAATAATGCTAATGCGGCGTTGGGTAGGATTTTGACAGGAACCGGTTGCGATGCGATTTTGCCACCCACGTGTTGGGCTAGCATCATTTTTACCTCAAATTGGGCTTGGTTTGGTAGATATCTACCGTTGGCGGGTAGTTCAGCGTCGGGTATTTTCTTCATCTTCGTTTGTGTCGCTACAGTCCGGTGCCCATGAGCCTGAGTCAACGAGTCTTATCGCTTGTTAGTTGCGTACACCAACTAGTTTGAGGTCCTTCTCCACTTGGAGGCACAATCTTAGACACGAGTGGCCTCTGATGCGCTCGAAATCGAGGTCGATGACGTCTATCTCATAAACTAAGCTCAACAAAACTTAAAGCAAGCACAAGCCTTAGCTGTAAATTAGACTAGGGACAAGTGGCAGTCCGACTTAGGCCAGCAGATTGCCACGGGTGACCCCCTGCTCTGAGAACCAGTTTGGGCTATTGACAGACCGGCTGAGAGGGTTGGCACTAGCATTGCATAAATCACCTAGTTTGAAGCAACCTATTAAGTGCCCTTTTCCTTCGACTGGAAAAGGCGCTACTGGGGCAGCAATGGTTTCCTCCTTCTGGTCTCTGCAACTCCTGCAGAATTCGTTGTAGGGGAGAAGCACACAGGAGGCGTGTGTACCAATGTCACTGGGTTTCGTCATAACGCTTGTAAGACATGCTTACAAGACCACCACTTGTTTGGTGCCTTCAGGGGATCTGTGACTAGTAGATCTAATGGAGTGTCTCAAGCGGAATTCCATTCACATCAGAAGATTCTAAGTCGTTTTGGATACATCTTGCAACAGTAACAATTTCAGGATATTGTCAATTATCTCTGCAAGTGGCGCCGAGGAGGTTTCTAGCAAAGAAGGTCTTTACAATTGACGTGGTTTTCGATTCCAGTCCAGATCTTTGGCGCAGATTGTAGACTTTCCTAGCCCAGCCGATGGCAACACTTTTTGTTATTTAGTTTGGTCTCCATTGCTTTCCTTTCCTACGTTCCCGGTGGGTTGTGTTGTCAAATGCCAACCTAAGGGCCCCACCATAATGTAGCCTTAGTTCGGGATACGCAGAAAGGACACATCGTGAGCAATAACCACTTCATTTACTTTCGTTAAGTTTCGTTCAGTTGTGCTTACTTATGTTAGGTTAGGCTGGAGTGGCTGACTGTCCCACTTATGCCAGCACTAGCTCATCATCATGTGATGATGTGACTGCAACCACTTGTCACTTAGTGCCAAGCGGTATCACTGGCTTATGCTAATGTCGTTGAGTTTGCTTTCTTGAGTAAGAACTAATATCAGCCGCTCCTACCGACATAGGTTCACGGTCACTGTTGTTGGAATATTGCATAAGTTTCCAGAAGCAACCATGGGTATTGACGATTTCTGACCAATTTTCGTTCGGTTCTACCAAAAGCTAAAGTTCACTGAAAAAACCAATTGACTGCTTTTAATTTCTGTTAATTTACGTATTGTGCCAGATAGCGTATTCATTTTGCCATGTTTTAGACGACAACAGAATATGTTCTTTGCCGAAAACTGTGTCCCAAAGCCAGTATCCCCAATTTACCACATGGCCAATCATGATTGATTCCCACTTTCCAAAAGCAATTTGGAACTTAATTGAATTTTAAATTTTCAAAGCCCACTCAAACTACTCGAGAAAACACCAGCAAAAGATGAACCCTCAAAATGCAATTTAGAAACCCTCCTCTTTAATGAGACATGGCCCCTGACAAATTAAATTTATCCTGATTCACACCGAATCATTGCAGAGCACTTCCCATCCTCACCTCATCCCAAAAGATGTGTCGCCGAGCCGAGCAATGCCTCGGGATATACCTCAAGGGTGAACCATGATCCTGGGTCGGGTCAGCAACACCCTGAAGTTTGCACCCGTTATGTAATCCCAGGATTTTTCTGCTAAGCAGTGTCAACCGAGCAGGAATCACATCAAAATCCTCTCTCGTGGTGAACTTGCGACATTTTTTTTACAATTCCAATCACATAACCTTTGACTTGGCACCGGATGCAGTAAATTACATGACGATTGAAGCGGACGCGTTGTCTCTAATAGATAAAACCCCTTCCAATTGGGCGTCATCAATCCGAACATGAACACATTCACACAGAATCGATTTCTCTTGATACCGTGTGCCGTATGAAAGATATTGAAGAAAATTTTCAAAAAATCAATAAACCTTGAAAGTCCCCTCCATTTTTTTGGGCAATCATCCCAAGAATGCTATAACATCGCATTCCCTTCAGTGGCTCCAAGTACGTTCGCTTCAAATCAATTCCATCCCTTTCATACTTAGATACTGTATCCACCACATACACAGTATCACCCGATCACAGGGCGAAATAAAAGGACTCACATTTGAAATTACGAAAGTTTTAAAATTTTAGTCGTCCCTTTCGCTTTGAATAAGTGGAACCGAAGTAAGTGCCAAGCAAATGCACACACAAACAGACCCATATCAACAATATGTATCCTTCCAAATCACGCTCGCACACAGCTGCACAGAAGAGGAGGAAACACACAAAAAGTATAGTAGATGGTTTTATGGAATTGTAATAATAACTATAATCACAATCATCATCGGTTCCCTCTTATTGCGTTCTTCCCCTTTTAATCCTAACGAATTTCCTTTTAGCGTAGCAATAAACGTGGAATGGATAAGAATTTTATTGAAAGCGTCAGGGAGAAAGAATACCCTGGGTAAGGCTGTGTGCAAGTGGAGTGAAGAAGCCTGTCTACGGCATGGTGTGGTGTTTTGTTGTTCGGCTGGAGGAGGGGAGTAGTCGGTAGTAGTTATGCTTATGGAATTTGTTTTATAATTTTTACCTTTTTATTGGCACTCGTTTTTCGAGTTTCCGTTTTGTGTCTGACATGGTTCGTTGTCGTGTTTGTGTTTTCGTTGACGATGGCGATGACGATGAGTGTTGATTCTTGCTTCATCTGGCAATTCGAGACTGTTCTGCGTCTCTAGGGATGTGGTAAACGATATGAGGATGAGATTTTTCTTTTTATGCAGACACAGTCGTAGATAGTCCCTTTACCCTGAAGAAGGGTTTTTTGTTTTGTTGGAACCCTTCAGTGTACGGCTCGGTGGCTCGGTTTTCATTGGGTCGTAGTTGAAGAGACCTAATTTTCAAACACACAAAAGAATCAAGGGGTTCATGTCTGATCTGATGAACCTCGAAAACATTACATTTGCGATTCTTATGTAACTCTTGTCGAATAACATAAGCATCAAGGGGACATGGGATCATGGAATGCTTTTTAGTTCAAACGTGTCTTCTATTTCCTGAGCTGTTCACATCACACATTCTTCTGTTAGTCATAGATTTTCAAATGCTCTGCGTTTTCCATGGAAATGCGTTTGTCATCGGCTTAGTCATTATCTTTTATGATGTGAGGTCTGATGAATCTTCTATTTTCCGATGCAATATTTATCTTGACAGGGTTGCCATGTTTCAAAAATAAGTTGGAGCACGAATGGATCTATAGCAATAATAGAATATTTTGCGTGGCGCGACAGTCGGAGGTGGCAGCTTCTGTAGCAATCACTCGTGTTGAGCGCGCACATTGTTCTATCACGGGTGGATTGAACTCACAGTTTTAGAAGTTTGAGAAGATTTTCCTAGACCGTTGTTGCACTTTAAGCATCGTCAGTGACTCGAAAGTAGTGGAGCAACGGCAGGTCGCTCCTGAACGCCGATAACGCCACTTACACTGCTTTCCTTCTCATCGGAGATTCCAACAAAACTAGCAGGACCTCAAAAAATGGGAGCACAACCTTGAATAAGGAACGATTAACAGGGGCAGAACTCATAGACCTCCACGGAGAACGAGGAAGCAGGAGCAGGATGTTGACACAGCCAGTACAACAGACTAAAGATAATCCTCTCAGACAATTCATAAATTACTTCAACGAAGAAAACCAAATATCTGGCATTTAAATCAAACGGACGCTAAACTTATCGAAGAAGCGAGGATTTTGCCAATTGACCATTCTATTCTATATCTAGCCTGTAAGCTGATATTAAATATCGGCATGTTCGGCTTCCCAACAAGAGAATGCTGGCGCTTCAACTGCATCCTCTAAGAGCCTTTCGCCTCAACTTTAGACGTAACCAAAACCGATATATGTACAGCTAGCATCGTCAAATTTCAAAAGTGGCCATTACTTACTCAGTGTTCCAACTCTTATTAACGTAGGGATCGACTAATTTAGCTTCAAGTTAAGTGAGGCATCTTAAACCAGTGAAAATGTACGAAATCGATCCATGATCTTGTACAACCTCTCATCCGTGTCGCATCTTTCACTCCTCCTAACCAACACGGTAACCCTATTTTAAATTCTCACAGTATTTCACCCCATATTCCTTGCTCTTGCTCCTCTTCTTTCCAACCGTGTCATCCACCAGTACTTGTTTCCTTTCAATTATCTTGGGCGATGCCGATTTCGATTTTAATTCTTTTCCATTGACGGAGAGAATATTATTTCTCATTTTTTTTTCGTTCAGTTACTTACTGATTGTGATTGCATGTGTGTTTGTGTGTGTGTGTATGTGTGATTACGAGTGAAGTTATTCTCTCAAAAATATTGGTCTTCACAGTTCAACCCTCGGTTGTCACTCTTCACTCCGCACAAACGACACGTTGCTTGAGTTTCGTTCCACTGCTGCATTGGTATGAGTTCCTTTTGTTATTCTATTCATATTTCTTGATGTTCCTTTGGAAGTGGCATAGCAGACAAAAGACATAACCCAGAGTGGGAGGAAGAGATAAATATGAATCTACTGATTTTTTATTACACTTTCTTACATCGTTTGCGACTGTGTTAGTTTATTTTGATACGAAAAGGTAATAAAAGGCAGGCATTCAGCTACCGAAGCAATGGTGTTGCCGTGACGGTTTTAGGGAGCGTAATATACCTTTATGCATATATATTTTTTTTATAGGTATTCACATGCACGGGGATGAAGGCTAATGGGAAATCGAAGTTGGGCTAAACGGTGATCTATTAAAGCGTAAACCTGTTTGATATATGCCTTCAAATTAAGTTGTTCACTTTGGCCATAAAAAATCTTGTTTTGGATTTTTAAAAGTTTTTGAAAGAATTTTATTTCATATCTAGGCAACGAATCACGGCAATTTGGAACATTAATTCTTGACCTAAGCCAGTTAACTGAGTCGGCTTTAAGAATGATGCTTGATTGGGAAAACGTAGAGTGGTCCAAATGCAACACCTTACGTTTTGTTTTCGTGAAATTTTCACACAGAAAATAATATGGCTTTAAAATTCTCAAAAGGATGTTTGGAGTCAACCCAAGAAACCAAAGATAACTAACTACATTTCAGGCGACAAATAGTTTCACCAAGCAGTTTTTATCGGCTTCTTGTGGATTTGAGAACATATTATAAAACAGTGAGACCGTGGACGAACACACCGACAATAAAAAAGACTTTCTTGACGAAGTGGAACCCTAAAAACGTTGCTGAACCCTTCATCACTGAAGTTTCCCTAATATAGTACCTACTGCCATCACAAGCAATGTAACATTATCACTCAATGAACAACTTCTAGACAAATTTATTCAACTTGAAGGCATTCATATGAACAAACGAAGAAATTGCTATCAGGAGGCAATATCAATTCAATCAGATACAAATTAGAGACATTCGTCTGAAGGTTGTCACATTTTTAACACTACCAGACACAATTTCTGAATACCAACAAGCCCTCAACGAGCATGGAGCAGTATCTCTGGTTTAAATTGTGTGAATTTGATATGCTTTGAGGCACATGGAATAAATGTAGGTGTGTTCGATTGTCAAAGTTGCTGACAAAGAGGCCATAAAATATGGTGCAAGAAAGGCAATGTGTTCTTGACAGCTTGTCATACCATTCTATTTACTTTATGGCCTTTCGTGTTTCGAAAGGAAAAAAAGTACAGTACAGCCTCACTAGTCCGGACACGTGAAGTTTCGGGTGTGTTCGGAACAAACAAGATGTATTGTGGCCAACTTCACAGCTGATTGACCGATAGTCCATCGACGAATTTCAGAGGCTTTTTGACAGTTATTCATGAATTGTTGACAGTTATTCACGCTAGTTCGTTCTCTGATTGGTCAATTTGGCTTTAGAAAACAATATAAGAAATGACTGTCAAAATTGTCAAGGGGCAAGAGAGGTAGAGATCGCAAGAGATCGATCCTTTTCTTTGCAAAAGCCAAAATTAATATTAAAAGTTGCTAGGTATTATCCTTGACTATCAGTGAGAAATTCAAGCATGTGCCACAAATAAAAAGGTCTTATCCATAAAAGAACTTAAAAATAGTGGAAACACGTTCCTACAACAGAGCATGAAAAACCAACAGGCACATACATACGTAACCTTGCAAATTTCAGCGGCACAATGTCTAGACTCAAGAACTGACTACAAGCGACGCAACTAGTAGGGGAATTCCCATAATTGTATGAACATAAATATGTACGAATGTATGTAAATAGAACAGAGAAAATGTAAACGCATTTTAATACTGTCGGGATTGTAGAGGTAACATTTCGAAAGTGTCCGAAATATAGAGGTGTCCGGAGTACGGAAGTGTCCGGACTAACGAGGCTGCACTGCAGTTGAATTGATCAAGAAAAAAATGGGCTGACCATCCAGTTGGGAAGTGTATGTAAGATTAACTCCCTCACTACAATAAAAGTCGACCAGTTCAGAGAAAATAAATACAGACGGATTTTCTGCTGCAATCGGAATAAGGACTGCGATCTTTGGTACTGCATGTGGACTGTGAAGTCCCGTAACATGCCACGTCCAGAACTAGTTGAGACCCTGGACTTCTACTATAAGGGAGACAGCACCACAATTCAGGAAGTGCGGGCTTAGCAAATGGAAAACGAAAAAGTACTACATTTACTACAGTGATTACATCGAATGTGACTTTCAGACTTTATAACTCTTCGGACCGCGTCCAAGTTGTCTATACCTTCTAGGTACATGGCTGCTGCCAGACTCAGCGACATGAGTCCTACAGTACAGACCGCACAGTTCGTTGTTTAATCTTCTCACTCAAATGCTATCAATGCAAACACGACTAAAGACCGCACGCAGAACCCTTCTCCCGAATATTCCATACACTGACTGAAGCCGACGATCGGGAAAATCAAGTAAGCCTAGATTGAATTTTCTAATAATCAAGTTTGATGGAATTTCAAAATTTCGTTTTTTCTTTTCGATTTTTCAAAAAGAAATCGCAATAATTCTTGCAGCTTAGTACGAAAAACTTCCCGCCACAGACATGTTTCTAGGCAAACAAATGTGAATCTGAATTTAATCTACCCTCTTCAAAAAATTGTCAAGCAGGAGCAGATAGACTTATGTCGGGGCAACGTCGATTCTCGAACTGCATCGCCAGACCCCAACTGTTTCAGCAATTAACTCTCCCCAACCACCTACACTCTTCTAAGTCCTTATCTCATCCCCATATTTTCTTCAATCACTAGTAGGTACTATAACAAACTAGGCAACACCAAAATTGCGTTTACTATCGCCTCTCAGATCACATGCAATGCCATTATCCTCCCACGCACGTGATGCACGATGCACATCAAGAGAGTTCCCAGAGAAAAAGGACTTTCAGTGCAGTAGGCCACAACCTCTGTAAAAGCATCAGCTCAATACTTACCCCTTCGCGTCTTTACATCACTTTACACTAAGAATAAGATTTCTACCCTAAAAACACGCCGCACACACACTCAAGAAAACTTCTCGAATTCCAATTCATAATCAAGAAAGAGAGGCCAGCTACTGCATCCAAAAGGGGAATACCAACAAGCAAACCAAAACCAAACCAAATTCAAAAGAATCAAAAAATGAAAACGTACTAGGAATGGGATTAGCCCCAGCAATTATTATTATTTACATGTATTATCTGTTCTCCTCGGTTCTCCTTCTCGGTCTCTTTCTTCATATTTTTCTTCTTCGTTTTTTTTCTCTCATTCTGTCCATAGTTAGTGTGGTTGTTTTTATCGCACCTCCGCACTCAGCAAACGAAATCTAGTACGGCAGTCCTCAGTGCCACAATCGAAGAGAAATGAAAATTTAGTACTCACAACAAAACACATGCACAAAACAGAATAAGCAAACAAGGACTACCCTCCGAGATACGTACGTAGTTACAGAGTGTGAGCGAGATGAGGGATTCGATATACTTACGACGACCGAGACAACGGCAACTACGGCAACGACAACAACGTCTACGACGACGACTACGACGAGCCATCGACATTGCTCTTCGGTTCCATTCTGTTATGTGTTTTTCTTTCGGTTAATCGCTCGTTACGATTAGTTTAGTTTAAGTTATTCGTTCTAAAACACACAAACGAGAGCGAGAGCGGCTACGAAAGCGGTGTGTGCGGGTTGGCGGCAAATTTAAAATAAAATATTTGTTTCTTCTCGCATTGATTGGTTATTTTTTCATAATTTTTCTTAAATCATTCATTTAATTTCCTATGTTTTCCACAACATTTCCTTGTGCTTTTCATTGTTTACATTCTGGTGTGTTTATGTAACAAATACAGTTGCTGTGATATTAAAAACAAATTCAACTCAGTTCATTCGAATAAACAAACTGCATCTCAACTCTGAATTTGAAGTAAAATCGTAAAGTAGAAATAACACAACATTTGATCGGTTCCAAGAAGTGCCATGTGCTAGCAAAAATTTCACGAGTTCTAATAAACGTCCCTCAAATTGGTTTACAAACAATTGACGAAATCAACAAAATCATCCAGACGAACTGAAAGAAGGGCGCTGCGGATATTGCCCCCGAGTGGAAAACTTTCCAAAAGGAATATTCCTGTCATCTCAGCAGAAAAAAAAACCTGTCAAAATGGTAAAACAACAATCCATACATTAATTCTGTTTATCCATTTAATTTATTTGCGAATCGCACCAAGGTTCTGCTTCGCTTGTGTGTTGTATGCGCCACCAAGTTGCATTGAACTGCAGACGGCACAGAGTTCTCTGTTCGTGATTTAGTGAGCCGAAATTGTTGGCAATCGGAAACGAGAATCTTTGCTTATTAATAAATTAATTATATCGGATGCATTGGGGGTTTAATTATAATTTCGGTCTAAACGAGAACGCTTCTAACAAGCCGTGAGGAATAATTTATGAATTGTATTTTTAGGTATCTAGCAATTTTAGCTGTGGTAATCGCACTCGCTGGTGGGATTAGGGGCACACAATTTGAAATGATTGTCACTAAATAATTTAGTAAATACCACATCTGTGACTGACTAAATTAGTTGTGACCTTTTAAAGTTTCGCTCTATTGGCGCTGGACGTGAGTGACAAGGCGAACGAAAAATGATCCAACGTGAACGTCGTACACGTCAGTGGCTAATTTAGTTATGAAATTATTTTATTTGAATTTCGTATGACGGTAATTGAGAATGATATTGCGTGACTTACCTAGCGAATGGGTGAGGTTGTGGGGTAACTTTGATTTGGGACTTATATTCTGGCATTGGAGGCCATTTAGAATGAATGTTTCCTGTCCGAAAAGATGTACGCATCTAATGTTTGCTTTGTTGGCTTTCGCGGAATGAATTCTGAGATTTGTGATCGCAGCTAACAGCCTCACTTAAAATTGTTATCGCATGGACATTTTTGTAAACTACATATGTTTATGTACATACATATGTTTATGCCTGTCATTTCTTTTTGTAAGTTTCAATGCAATAAAAAATGTGCATATATGTCCATACATTCTCATAGTGAGTTCAGACATCGGCATATGCTGCCGATGATGTTTACATCGTTCTAGATTATGTTGCACTAAGTACATTTCTTTGCTGTGGCGAAATGTTATTCTTTGGGTGAAAAATCCAGATGGATCCATTTTTTTGCAATAAATTCCATAGAATGTCAACTCTTTTGTGCGAATTCTTTTGGTGCTGCCGGTTTGGAAAATCACTCCTTCCTGTGCCCGTTTTTGGTACATTTGTCTTCTTGGGATCATCCGTATGGATGCTGGCCAAGCTCATGACTTTGCCAGCCTTGAACTGCGTCCAATAAAATTGAATTTCCGATTACGTGGATATATAAATTAGTAGGACAGTTCCACCATGAACAGTGCTTCAGGGAAATTTATTAGCTGAGGTAGAAGTCCTTGCTAAAAGTCTCCAGAGCGTGCAATGAATGTTCGATGAATTTTTCATTTGAATTTGAAAAGCGAAAATACCAAACATTCTTCTTTGGAATAAGTGTGTGTGTGAGTTCAATGGAATCTTAGTTTTGTTCGTAGAAAACCCAGAATATGTGGATATATGCGGACTTTTAGGTGAGATTCTACAGTAGGTAAAGAGTAGGAAGGGACTCATTTCTATGTACTGTTGTAATCTCAGAGTTTACAAGTAAAATCCAAAGGAGTACGCATTGAAGTGAAATGTTATGAAACTTATACGGGTTTGAACTTGGCCGGCATATCCATCCACGAAGGCCGAAGGCGCAGAGGTCTTATCTAGCTTTAGTAGGTCCATATGTAGTTTGCTCTATCAGTCAAATCAATGCTATGAGGTAATTAATGGCCAATGTACAGACTTTTTCGCATAAACCAACGATTGAGCACTCTCGTGTTGCAATCACATGGTCGGTAAATCAAATTGGTGTATGTTTTAGGGTCATAATGCCGATATCGAACAACAGCTGAAACTCTAACATCCTCGAAAAAGATATATTGCAAAAGGTTTCGAATTTCATTCCCACGATGCAGAGTCTTGGACTGCAAATGCATTTCAATTCACTCCATGCCCCGTAGCTCGAGAATATAGGTACTTTAGCTTGGCTTGATAAGAAATTGTCATCGACCCCCTAGGAGCGCCAGTAGATAAATACACAATGTGATGTCCGTTCTCAATATGCAAAGTTAACCTATAAATGTCATTGCTCCACTTGGTTTCAAAGTCTTTTGTTTTATCGATGTTGTCACATGCGATAATTTCGTTTCAAGGAGTCTTTTTATTGTTTAGTTTTTAATGAGGCTAAACTCCTGTTTGGCTTTAGATAGCTGCGCTAAGGATTTTAGGTTCAATACCCGAAGATGATTCAAGATCCACCTCTTTCGAGTCACTGAGAATGCTCAAAGGCTTTTTCTGCCTAGAAAAAGCTTCTCAAATTTCGTGGGTGTGCTTTGAGCACGAGTGGGTGTTCTAGTACTATTTAGCCTAGCTTAGCTAAATATTTTATAAGTAGAGCCAAGTTAATGAGTACTTCAGCAATCGTTGTTATAGTTTCCTCTGTTTCCTTCCAGAAACAGAAATAATTATTCAGTGAAATTGATAAATTCTTCTTTGTCGGCACTGTCTCAGTCTCACAGTAAAACGGGCAACATTTGCATTCCATTTGCATGTGACACATTTTATGGCCCACTCTGAAAGTGTTTTTCCCAATGTAAGGACTCTCCCGCCGAAGTAAGTCCATTACGAAAGCAAGGCTTGCGCAATTTCAAAAGTAAAATGAATTCAGTTCAATTTTGAAGCATTAGACTCTGTAAAAGTTGACTGTAAAATTAATTGATATAATTTGTCCCAACCAGCGATGCGATGAGTGCCGAAACCCCTTCGATTACAGCATTGGCTTCCATCATCCCCTATGACATGCCTGGATCCATCAATTTAGAATAGCAAATTCCATGCCGACTCAATGGGAGATATGCTGTGCACATGCATACTGTTTATATGAACGTCAATTAGACCGACTCCATCTGTGGAAATTCCACGCTCAAGTGTTTAAAAACATCCTAAATTAACCCACATTGACTAGGAATCGGTAGTTATGTACCCTTCACCGAGGGGTCTTGAAAGATACTATCGCCCAATCGAACATTTGCTCAGAATGCGGGTCCGACATGCATGCTCTGCTATCTCGGCAGTGGCTACCATGCACTTGGGTCTGGGCTTTGGCAGGGAACACAATAAAAACCATTCATTGCTAGCGCTTGACTGTCGTTAATTTATTGGTGTGTAGCATGCTAACCAATTGACAACCGATCGCAATTAGTCACCATAAAAATTATTCAGCAATTCAAGCATGAGAAAATAAAGGAGGAAATAAAATTATAATACGTCGAACGAACCGATATAAATTCCTCCAAATCAGGCAAATGAGGGGCCCTGCGTTTTGAGATGGGTTCCCATTGCTGAGCGGGTAAGTGGTGTCGACTGCGGTGGCGGTGGCGGCTGAACCCCTTTTCTACTCAGAAACGTAAAGAACCAAAAGAAGAGTAGTTTCTCCCCGAATCCACTGGGGACTGACGGAGGATTAATTTCCCAAAAGTGTATCTGTTGTGATGACTGATCACATCGATCGGACGGCGATGATGATGATGGCGATGGTGGTGGGTGTGGCACATGGGATAAGTGAACATGATTTTTGTTTTAATTCGATTTTGTTGTCTTCGAAATTCTGGGCACACTGTTGCCGATTCCCTGCAGCCACACGGAGTGTGTCTCCGATTTAATCTTTTTGCTTTGAGACACAGACGGATTTAGTTACTTATTTGTCGTCTTTTGGTACGATTGCTGGGTGTGTGCGAACGAGGCTGCTTGCGGCTGTGTGCGTTGCTTAATTCATTCCCATATTTGTGTGAGGAGCAGCGAGAGAGAGAGGAAGATACTTATTCTTGGTAATTATCGAGAAAAATAGTTTAGATACAATTGAATGTTGTGTGCGCATCTGTTCGTTGTTATTAATAAGATCGAGCCAAAGATACTGCTGCTGTAGAAATTGGGCTGGCATCTTCGCTGTGTGCGCTCGTCGTCGGTGTATTTGGAGATTAATGGAAGTGCCTTGGTGCACTTAGGGTCCATAAATGGGGAATTTCTTAATCCCCATTTCATTTTTGGTTATTAGGAAGCAATTTTAATTGGAATCAACCCAGCATGTACCATCCAGACTGGAATCAAAGAATTCAATTAAGCTTTGAGGAATTCTTTTCTGTTTAAAGTTGAAAAGGGTATTTTCCCCCAATCAGGCGTTGCTAAAAGGGCTGAATTATTAATCGACTGCGGAGAGAAGTGCTGACGCATACAGTCGGTCTTCTAAGAAAACTCTCAAATTCGGAATTGATGATCCAAATTGACGAGGCGGCACTGATCATCCGGATATTGGCACGGACGTTTCCTCTCTCTCTAAATCATCGGGGATAAGTTGTGTTCATGTGATTAAATTGTTTATTAAATGCTTAATTGAAACGATTGCAAAATTTCTATTATTGGAATCGGTCTCGCTGGTCTCTTGGTGATGTCAGAAATTGTATCTCTGCTTGTAGTTGATCTAAGACAGTTTCGAGATTGCTGACGCTTACTAATGTAAGTGAAGGTTGTGTGTTTTGTCTATGAGCGGACATCGTTTCATTTATTCTCTTTTTATTGCACGTACTATGAGTTTCACTCGTTATTAATGTATTTGAACATTTGATGTCATTAACCTTAGGCCGCCGCGATCATTTAGTCTGAATTTCTAGATCAAACATTACACAACTGCATGTGTTTTGAAAATGAGTTCATTGAATGAATGATTCTGCCATAAGCTGGAGATGTGAAGTCATTATTTCTTATGATTTATTCTAGGGAGAAATCTACGCTTGTGGAGGAATAATATTTGCCTTTTTTGTTTTATCGAGTGTTTGCTTTCAATTGAACTATACAGGAAAATTTGTCAGTTACCAACCTCTCGTATTTAATTTATTGTTTAGTAGGCTTATTATGTTTGGGAGAGCTGAATGTGGGACCTGGGATGAGGCATCGAGAGTGTGACATCTTAAGTCCATAAATCTTTGCATAAAATTCTACGGAGCCATGAAAAATGTTGATTTTTCCATTTTATATAGGTCCCCACATGAAAGTTTCCAAGTCTAGAAGAATTTTGTATTCCAGCTCATTGACTACTGTCGAAGCACAGACGTAGACTTTGAAACTAACATAGCATTTATCTATAAAAGGCACTGATTTTCGTCATCGTCATTGCTTCATATTGTAACCAGAAACGAGGGCATCAGTAGATTTAAAGAAATACGTTTACATTCATAGCCAAGTGGCTTTTTCTGAGAACCGAGTACCATTTCTTGTGAATGGGAGGGATGTTGCCTCTGTTTGGCTTGGGTTTTCGGAGACGAAATAACAGATGGAAATATTATTTTGTTTACCTTCCAGACAGCGTCATCCGGATTTTGTTTATCCAATTCCAAGGAATGCACAGCAATTTCTTGGTGTTTATAATTTACATATTTCTTAATGTAAATCAAGATTTTAATGGGGTCCAAAATTGTCGCTTATATGTCCAATCTCATTGATCTTCTCAAAGGGAATACCTATAGCTGCGTTTTCAGCCATGCGATGTGCCCGATTAGATGGCGGTGGGCAGGCACATCATTCGGCGATCTTGTCGAATATAGAAGCTAGGCGCAATAACTTCTGAGCTTGTTAAATGAGCCAAGAATTAAAAGATTAGAGTGCTTCTTGACCCGAAATTCCATTTCGATTTGGATTTCGGAATGCCCCACACATCTCCTCCGTCCCTTCAACTAATGGGCCATCATTTGCTCTCGCCCCCATACTCCTATGTGTTATGACAACTGTACTATCGGTCCCCAGTTGGAGATATAATGTCACTAACCTTTGTGAGATATTCCTAGGGGATACACTTTAAATTGAAATAAAACACAGAAAAATAATTTTAAAATCCATGAAATTGAATTGCAGTTGTCCCTTGCTTATTGCACGCACTGGTTAGTGCATGGCGTGACTTCCCCCCTAGGCTACGGACGTGGCCATATCGGAGGTTATGGGAGGCATGTTTGTGGAGTCCCATTGAAGCAGGTGCAGAAGCTTAAGTATCTTGGAGTGTTTTTCACGACTGATGGAAGGAGTAATGCTGACCTTTAGGATTGGTCAAGCGGGGTCACCTATGGTAATGAAATTTGGGTAATGACCGAAAGACAAAAATCGCGAATATGGTGAGATGGGGTGAGAAACTGCCGGGATGGGGTGAGAAACATGGCAGTGTGCGAGGAACTCAACATTGAGGATCTGCTTCTTCGAACGGAGAGGGCTATACTTCGGTGATATGGTCACGTGTCACTCATGTCCCCTTCATCACGACTTCCGAGGCGGGTGATGAATGCGATTCCAGCAGGTAGGCGACCGCTTGGCAGACCCAGGACGAGGTGGTTGGACCAAGTTCAAAAACTCGAATGGGCACGCTTGAGCATAACTCCTCCTGATGAGTTAGAGTCGGAGCATCAAGTTGCATGGAGATCTCTCGTGTGAGGTTTACCCGACCCCTTTAGTGGAACATTTGGTTCGGAAGATGATTTTACAGACTTTGAAAACCTTTGAAACGCAACAGCTGTCACCTACGTGGCATAGGCTTAACGTCAAAATTTCTCATACTCTTCACAACAAAATGAAGTATGATAGAGATATCCAACTTCACAGCTGATTGACCCCTAGTCCATCGACGAAATTGACGGATAATCATGAAAATTTTGACGGTTATTCATGAATTTTTGGCAGTTATTCACGAAATAACGTAAATGCCGTTCTCTTATTGGTCAATTTGGATTTAGAAAACAATATAAAAAATGGTTGTCAAAAATTTTAATGGGCAAGAGAGGTAGAAGTTGGGCATCTCTATCATACTTCATTTCTGCTTCACAATATACATACGTCAGGCTTACAATGAGTCGATTGTTGACTTCAAAGTCCTAGGCTTGCGGGAAATGGTTACATATCATACCTCTCTACCGTTCACCGTTGCAACGTTTTGACGTGTGGATATGAAGCCCTAAGGATCTTGTTGTGATTATGGGTGTCTGGAAGTAATGACTTTTGACAAGTTTGTTGTAGCTCTAGAATTGAAACATGTTTTTCACAAACTCACCTCAAAATCATGGAGAAGAACTGTCAATCGGTTGTCACAGAAAACAGTGTTGCCAATTAAGGGCTCTCTGTCTCTAATCGAAAACAACCCTTTAGAAGCACATACCACTTGTCTTGTAAATAAATATGACTATGACTGGGGTCTATTCATGCCATCTGTTTTTTTTTCACTCTATCACGGATGAAACCTCAATTTTGATAAGCCTTCACAAAGAAATGCCATTTATAATTTATTTGAGTGTTAATCACCCTTCAATTCGGAAGAACAGACCGACATTCTTTGTAAGACGACCTTCGAGCTATGGCTCTGAACCAGATGTGTGTAGTATCAGCCCCTAGTGGAACACTCATTTGATGACGTTGATCATGGGCATCAAAACTTTCTTTCCTCATTAGTATGCAAATCCGCATTTCTTCACTTGAATTCGAAACCGATTACCATTGAAATGCGTCAGCGTCCTCCTCTCCATATCTGCCAGGCATGACTGGTGTTGTTCTTTGAATACCGACCAAAACAAAAACCCACTAAGCGCCATCGCACAAAAGACTAAACTCAACTCAACTTCCCCTAGCTCATTCATTCCATAAAATCTAACACAAATTGTCCCAGTCATATTTGCATTGATTCGGTGTGTTCACAAACGATTTCAAATATCCACATACATACCTTCCGTCAAACAATCAAATTCTTATTCCTTCGTGGGGGGAACTTAGACATCTACCTACCGACCTCCAGCACAACAACGAACGTCGCGATCGTCGTCGTCGACTCCGGCTGGGTGTGCTTGAAAACTAGTAAATCATTCCTCGATGCCCAAATTCAAAAGAAAAGCGCACACCTGGACGCGCCGTTCTGCATGTACCTACGTCTTGTATCTATTGGACGAACACATCGTATAGGAGGCGCGATATGGCGGTGCTGACGGTGACGGTGGCGGTGGCGGAGCCCCAGTTTAGTGTCTAATTGGACGTGAAATTCACGAGAATGACTCACAATCTGTAGTCTGGTTGTGTTCATTTCATTTATTTATGTTTGTTGTTGTTGTTGTTGCTTTTAGTATTTGTACTTAAAAACGTCGTCTCCATCTCCGTCGTCGTCGTCGTCATGTACTCTTATCTTAGTTTACTCTAGTAAGTACAATGGGGTACGGGATTATGTTACTTTTAATTTGGTGTGTCACAATATTGTTGAATACATTCTGCTAAGGTGTTACGTTTTAGTTGTTGTTGTTGCTGCTTGCTTGCAGGAAGTGGGCTCACACATTTCCTATCTAAGTTTGTTCATTAATTATTCGATTGTTATTTGCTTGCGGTCGGTGGAATTATTTACTAATCAAGAGTGAGTAAGCCAGACTTCCTTGTGACTTTGTTTAGTTTGCTGTGCGTAGTGGTGTCGGCGGTGGAGTCATTTAGTGATTGCTTCATTTGGGTGTTAAATCGGTGTGATTATTTCTTATTTTTCTATACTAATTTACTGTCGAATTATTTATTCAGACTAAGACAGCCTAATGAGGCTAAGGGCACAATTAGTAATTAAGAGTGGCATATCTAGACGGACTATGGCTTGTGTGACTCTTTGATACGGATTGATGATGGATGATGATGATCTAAACATGAAAGTGTAGGGAGGTGTGGGCGAGCTCTCTTAGAAGATAATAAGTCTTTGCACACTATATTCTCTTCAACTTGATTGGAGTGACTCATTTATCGACTCAATTCCGTTTGCAATTATCTAAAACTTCATTTCGATGGATTGTTACAGTTCCATACGATCCAAAGCAAGTCATATCTGCTCGCCGATTTTTGAAAAATTCATCGAGATCATAGAAACCGGTACGACCAAGAATAAGCAACTGGTCACTGGGCGGTGCCGGAAGAATACAATGATAGATGTAAGACTTTGTTCACCCAGTTAGGACAGAACTGACTATGGTTCAATACTTTTGGTACGTCTGACTTTTCCATTCTTCGCTCAGTCAACTTTTACATATTTGTACAGAACAGCAACAAACCAGAAAACTTCTTGGCCAAAAGTTCTCAGTTTATTCAGGTGTAAACTCAGCTTCTTCGGAAGTTCATCTTAACTTGAAATTACATGCGGTAGTGCTGAGTATTGACCTATCTGCAGAAAACAAATCCGTCAAAGCTAATGCCACTTGGCTATACGCTTCGCAAAGAACTGTTCAATATTCTGTTGCAGAGCTTACTGACTGCAACGTGAGAAATTTGATGCAGCGAAGGGTACTGAATTTTTCTTAAAAACAGTCCTATTTGCCATCCTTTGTCTCCTTTGCATCGCCATTTATTTGCTTGGAGTAAGCACAACTGGACTGGGCAGCTTTTCTTAAAAGCCGCGACATGATCATTTTTATACTCACTCAGAAACAAGAACACATCTATTTTTAAAATCATATTACAGCTTTAGTAAGTTGTCAGTGCACATTTGACAAATTTATCAAATCTCTCCTCTTACAACAATTTCACTTGTCACTTTTTGGCAATGTGAGACGAGAAATTAAAAAGAGAGCGTTTGATTGATATACCAAATAAATTAAAATTTGTGTGGTTATCAGGGCACGTGGATATAATAGGGAACGAAAGAGCTGATCTAGCTGCCAACCTTGCACACCGGTGCCCAGTCTTTAAAACGATTGTTTACACAAAAGAAGACTTTACCAGGATCATAAAAAACAGCTTAAAAATTAACCAAATTCAGTCTTGGCCAACTATTCCCTTCATTATTGAGACTGCGATTAGGGCACACAGCAGTAACCCACAAACGTCTTCTTAAAAAGCAAGATCCGCCCACATGCAGTGGCTGCAGACCCATATTTGACATAAACCACATTCTAGGTTTTGGTACATGCCCCTCTGTGACCCAGTACAACCAGATTTTAGCACTGCAGCATCCATCTATCCACCAGATCTTGAACGAACCTACTTAGGATAATGTTTTAAAAATATATAATTTCATCTAAAAATGTAAATTTGATATCTAACATTGTAATTAGTACTATTGAGCCGAAGGTCTCGCAACTTGTGCTCTTGTTTTTCTGTTAACACTGTATTTTAAATTAGATGTTAATAAATTGTAATAATAATAATAAAAGGGTGGGAGATGGCACGCACAGTTTTCCTTAAACCCATGATCCATGTCAGTTTGTCAAAAATTGCGAAGTAAACTATTTTAGTTCCGATGCCAATGAAAAAGAAACTACCTATAAGTTTAACATTTTGAAATAAAGTGACAATAAAAGTATTGAGTTTGACTCTCCACTCACGAATAGAACACGTGTGATGTCTGCATTCATGATCTATAAGTTTGTCCTCGACTAAAACAGGGCAGCACTGAATGAAATTCCCTTCTTTTGCTCTAGATTTACCTCTGAGTTATAAAAGACCACGGCCATTTGACAACACATTCGTTGCATTCGTTGAAATTATTTTTTCATAATTGATTCATTCATTTGAGAATAATTCTAAGTCTTTGAGTTTGGGCCTATCCTTTACCTTTGAAGGCTACTGAATGCAAGTCTTTAGATTTACACAGCAATGTACAATTAACTGATGTCGCTTTGAAGTCTTTACCATTCACTCAACAGTTATCAGAATTATTTTGGACTTCACTAAAATTCGTTGAAGTCTGTATAATTTTTAAAAGATTTCATCATCTTTCGTTTTTTGAATTCCTTATCCGAACACCATTCTGAAAACGATAAGTACAAATAATTTTAAGCTTTCTAAATATTTAGAGAACACGAACAAGAAATACATAAAAACAGTTCCTTTACAAGATCAGGATCGGACAAGAAATGTGACTAATAAATTTGCACTTTCAGGTCACATTTTTTGCATAATTGAAGACAACATTATTTCGTGACTTTGGTGTCATCGAACGTTTGTAGGGATATCCTTGATTCAATGTTTCTGTGATCCACAAAGATCCCTTCCCTTTTATTACTTGATAATTAGTCAAACACTGAATGTATTCATTCGTGTGAATTAAAGATCAGCATAATAAGGATTTTAAATGAAATGACACGGCTGTTTTTATCTTCACCCCGCCTTCTTTGACCATTTTAGAAATCTAACAAGAAGACATCAATTAAAAATATCGATTGCTCCTTCTTTTTTTAAGTAAAAGAAAACAATCTTCATAATTCCAAGAACAGCGACAATTTATTCTGCTTGGGGATAGAGAAGATGGTTGACACACTTATTTAATTATTTAATCTATTTTTTCTCTATATCTTAATCTTCCCAGAATGTCTCGAAACATTTTAAAATCACTTAACAAAAATGTCTGTGACCATGTTTAGGAGTCTGTGAGCGATATACAGTGCCACGCCTACTTGCTCTCACTCCTTTACACTCTCGTTTAATACCCTATCACTTAAAATTCAACCCCTCACGTCGAGCAATGATTTATTTGACTTTCAAAAAGAAAAAAATGCTTTTCAAAAGTATCGTAGAAAAACTGAACTGATAATGCAACACCCATGAAGTGTTATACGTACGTTTATGCCAGAGCAAACATGTTTAATTCATCAATATATTGTATCTGTCGAGTAAATGAGATGTATTGTATTCTAATGATGACCTGAATACATGTTTCTGCTAATCGCGCTCATGATCCCCGCACCCTCTCAATCCGCCGTTCATCCTTGGCTGCCTGTCGATGTTTTGCTCTTCATTCGAATCTTTTCGTTTTTTTTTTTGCTAGGTACTCATTCCAAATAGCAACTGCATAAATTGGTTTTGATCATGGCACTTTTACACATTCTTTATTTTTCATATTTTGTCTTTGGACGCATTAAACGTCAGTTAGTTCGATCGGGTCTACTCATTTCACAAAGCTATCTGCCGGGTGTAGAAAGTGGCGAAGCAACCCTGCAGCAGCAGCGTTCGACACATTTAGTTATATTGATCGTCAGCGGATCGTCGTCATCTTCGTTGTTGATTGCTTATCGCATTTTAGTCGGTTAGTTGTGAAGTTGATGTGCAAATGACGGTAATGTTTTGTTTGCCGGTCTTTTTGTTATTTTCAATAATTTATGTAATTATTTTTCATAAGCTGCTGTTAATTCCTCTCATCTTCCTTGCACACATTATCTTTTGTAATGTGCTTGCAATTTTTGAATTGGACACCTACCATGCAATGGATGTGTTAAGACTTGACTGTATTCCTTGGTATAATCTTCAAACAAGAGGATGAATAGAAACCGAGGAGATGAAGATCTATGTTGAGATTATGTGAATTGGTTTCCGATTTAAAAATGTACTATCATCAGCATGCGAACATAAACGTTCAAAACAACGCATCGAATTTGCTTTTGGTACCAGTGAACCCTATTGCCGTTCATGAAGAGCATCACAAGAACGCTTTCTTCAGCTACCCCCAATACGACTGATGTTATCTCTGAAAATTTAGTTTATAGCTCGATCATCATTTCGTTAATAAAGATTGTGACATTCCTCTCAAATTTCGCAGAATATGAAAATTTTCCACGAAAATCACATGCCCTTAGACACATAAATACGTATTAATGATGTTGAAACACGGATCTGATAACATCATCACTTGATCACTTTTATTGGCCAACAAAGTCGTCAACATTTCAACCGAACTGGGTTTAATGATCTTAGACTCCTGAGCTTCGTTTAGTTCTGGTGAAGGCTGATCGAAATTCGACGAGTCCTTTTCTAACAGAACTAATGTGATGTAGCGATCAACCAATGCTATGCGCCAAATTGTCTATCCACCTTGGAGTCATGACATAGTTGGTCGGTTCGTCGTTTCCAGCACTAGGTCTGTAGGATCAATTCGTGACACGAACAGGTACCATAGTTCATGCCTCCATGCATTTACGTTATTTCGTCATGCATTTACGTTATTTCGTGAATAACTGTCAAAAATTCATGAATAACCGTCAAAATGTTGATGATTATCCGTCAAATTCGTCGATGGACTAGGGGTCAATCGGCTGTGAAGTTGGGTATCTCTATCATACTTCATTTCTGATTATTACTATAAACAACATTTTCTCACTTAGGTGTCAAAATACTCATTTTCTCTCATACTCTATTAGAGCTTACTCCTGAGATTTCCAACCAAGAAAACAGTGCTGCCAGGAGTTGAAGTGACATTAACCACACGACGTGACGGGTGAAAATTCAAAATGTTGCTACAAATTGGTCGCTTTCACTGAATGAATTCTGAGAATACGCATGTATTTTCAAGTGCATTTTGTCAGAAATGTGACTATTACATCTGCCGAGACTTGGCAGCACTAAATAGAAGGAGGAAGGAAGGGAGGAGGGATTCATTGTTGAACGTTCAGAACGTTTACGTTTTATTGAGAATAAATAGTTGTTGGCGTTACAGAAATGTGCATGTTATTGTACTGGTCCTCAAATTCACCACAGTCACTGGCAGCACTGATCCAAGGGAATGTTCAAAAAGCTTTGCATTTCCCGCATCGAATTGCCTCTTGAATGAGTAGGTTACGTACGTCAGTCGTGCGTTTACACAATTTCAACTGCAAGCACTCACTTTCCCACTGCGCCTTACATGTCAATATGGTCCACAGATCATAATCATCTCTTTCGCAGCTCGATCTCTTTCACAACAAACATACCCCCCCAGTGAATGACACTCTTATCACTAAAGCCCAATAAGATTGACACTTCAATCAATGGCTAAGTCCTAAGATAACTTTCCCAAACACATCTCATCTATGGTGTCTGTGGAATATTCCATTACCAAATCTCGACATTCTAAAACCACGATTTTTGTTCGTGTGTATGTACGCTCTTATTGTGTGTTATGACCCCACTTGAACAAAAAATAAGATCCCAAATAACGAAACGTGATATATCAAACATCACACAGATTATCTATCTTCCATCCGAGTTTCCATCGATTTACCGTCAACAATGGATACAAAAGTATCTCACAGCCCCCATTCTCGTTTTTTTTTTTCCTTTCTCAACATTCAAATGACCCAAGTACCCCCGAACCCCGGACACACCGGTTCAATTGTCTATCATGACTAATGTAATTAAATGTTTCTTCAAGAATAAATAGTGCCTGCAAGAGGCAGTTACTTTTTCGAAATCAAAGTCAGTCCCAGCGAGCGAGGAGGGGAGAAGAAAACGGCTAAGAATATGATTAACAATTTAACTGACACAAAGTCAACGGCTGCCAGTACACCTCCACCTTTTGTTCTCCATTTCTTTTTATTAAATTTTTGATCTATTCGCTTCAGCTTCGGCGACAAGACGAGACAAGACAGACGACGCTGACTGAAGAAATTCCTACGGTCATGTCACTGAACTATCTCTCTAATGTACACCACATGCATACTCCACAATGTAGATACAATAACTAAAACATTTGTCGGAATAAACCCAAAAAAGAACGAGCAGTCAGCCGTCAACTGTAAAAGGTAGATAGACATATCCCCTATAGCTTGGTTCGTCGAGAAAACCCCAATTGAAATAAGTTTTTCTTATCCAGAAGAGACGAAAAAAAAACAACAGAATCAAATCAAAAAAATACGTGTAGAGACGAAGAAAAGAAGCCACTTATAAAGTGGATGCGTATGATTCCATACTTTATGGTTCGATGACATTACTTTTTGAAGAGATACACAATTTCGTGAGTAGTTGATGTGAAAAAGACGAGGAACGGTCGTCGAGGAGGGGGCTCAAACAGACAGACGAGGTTAACAAAATAGGAGTGTGAAGTCAGTTCACCATGAGTAATGAGCAATCATCATCATCATCTGCACCGTCGACGTAGATGGCTGATGTCGTTGGCTTGGATATTATGTCGCTTATTTCGTAAATCAACTAACAATTCGCTTAGGTTCAATAAACACACATTCATACATATGTATCAAATTCTATACATAAATATGAGGTACCTAAGTCGACGTTTTGAGTCTTAGTCTATCTTCAAGTCGCACATCTCCATTGTCTCGGTTTACTTGCTGCGAGCAATAGTGTACGATCGGTTTTATGGACACAAGTTGCTTGAAAGAAAGGGGCACTAAGTGAATGTATGCTGCTTGGAGGGATTATGATTCAAGTGGTGTTTCTTGGAATTTTCAATGGTCAATGTGTAAGTCACGGCGAACGCCGTTGGTAATTATCTTTCCCCAAATCTGCTGTTTGAGAATAATGTAGTTCTCCAAAAAAGGTGAATCCTATCAATCACTTTTGGACTTAGATGTACGAGCACTTTTGGACTTAGATGTACGAGCAGTGGAAAGCACTGGAATGTTCTATATTTTGGAAAGTGACTGTTTGTGCCTTAAGCGTGACCTATATTGGACATCACCAGTGCATCAGGTACTTTTTATTAATTGCCTTGAATTTAGACATCTTAATAAATATTTGTCCTCCCAGTGGTGCCATATGAATGGCGCTACAGGCCGAGGTGGAACTGGTCCCAGTTTTTACAGCGACCGCTTGTGTTGTGCGGCCTATTGTGCTCTCACTTGAGGAGACCCACAGCCTTATGACGACTCCGAGCGGCGAAGTGAGTTGATTATTTCCGTGTCTCGAGAGAGGTGGATTCGTGTATTATGAAGTTGTTTGGTGTTGGGCAGGGAACCGACAACAATTTTAAACAGATCCTTATACAGAGTCTCTTAAACCACAACCACGTTTCCACCGAACGAAATCGCTAGACTTCATCAAATCTAGGAGGTTTCGCCACATAATCGGGTTCTCGAAACCACGCTCTCATTGAGAGGTTGTCAACGACTCTACAGTTCAGTTTATTTTTGTCATTTTGGTGTTTATTTTCTCATTTTCTCTCTCTTTTCTGGTGGTCTCAACAATGTTACATATTTCATGTCAGCGAACATCTGTTTTGCCGGCCACTGCAAAATTGGCAGCTAATGACATTGAAAGGCACTTCAACTCGGGCAGAACGGCTTATTGAGGTTTCAGCAAAAGTTCATCCAAACCTCGCGATAATCGAAGTCAGTCTCGAAATCAAAATCCTTGTAGCCAATCAAACAAAACCGAATTCAATTATTTTATTTATCGCTTTCCATTATCACGATTGCAGCGTGCATATGATCGACTAACGTCGATCCTTTACACTTCCCAAGAAGCAGTCCTTCTCTCATTTGTTTTCCTTCTTCAGGAGTACCTACTACCTCTCTCTTGCCATTGCTGGATTGCCTGACAGTCTCCGAGAAGACAAGAAACTCGAAAATGCTATTCAAGTGTGCAAGTACATGGAGCAGATACATTTTCGTTTAATTTCTAATTTAAAAGTCATTATCTAACACAGAGCATTTGAAAAGCAAGAATGTGCACGTCAGGGTGGAATGCAAAACTGGTATATACTTTTTGTACTCACTTCCTTCATCATCATCATCATCATAGAGAACTTCAATTGTACCGTTATCCGTTGGAGCATTTCAGATTGTCCTAAATCAATGTTAAATTCACGTAGGAGTAATCTATTCTGTGTGCGAAGGCTTAATTTATGCCATATAATGTGTAAAACAAAGCCGTTACAACAAAAAGTTAACTTTGAGTGAAGTCATTGGACTGAACGCGTACCATTTCAGAGCCATTTAAAATTATGCCTAAAACGCAAATTGAATAAAATTAATTTTCCAATAACGATGTACAACAGAGATTTTCCCTCAAGTCAGAGGCACACCCAACAACATTGCATCCCTCTATTATCTGCAGCCCGGCAGCATAACAATGCATTCAGAATTCATTTGATATCAAATTTACGAAAAACATGTCCCTGTCTAAGTAAAATTTCATTGTACTCAGAAAAGCCATTTATACAAAATGCCCTACGTGTTGGAATATCGATTAAGTTTCAATAAATCTCTACATCTTTTCGCCTCAGACCCTCAGTCAGCCCCGTACGCTCTTGAATAACTCTAAAATAGAAACAAGACACACACCTACTAACATACACTGAACTGTTCACTCCTCCACTCATAGGGTGTTGAACAATTCGTTATAGAAATCTTAAATCTTCTTGTCATGTGTCTGTGTTATTTCCAAATCGAGATTCGTAGAGTTGGTTGACTTTTAGTAAACACATCGCGATAGAGTACTTAACTTCATGCCTAACTAACAAAGGAATAAGAGAATAAGAGGAAAAAAAGAAAGATAACGAAAACTCGTTAACTTATTACATTTTATTTTGATTTCATATTTCTTCTTTGTACGTTTTCATTTAAATTAAGAACAGACGAGCAAGCAAACGAACCCAACCCACCTAAATCGATTCAATGATGTTGATGATGATGAGTCGACTAGAGGTACAAACACATAAACATAGTGTGGAGTACTTAGAAGCAGCACAATGTTCCTTCTATTCCACCTCCTCTTCCTCCTCCTTCTCCCCCAGCCGCCTCATAATTTGACTTTTGAGACCGAATTTCTTAGGCACGATTTTGGTATATTAGTATTTCCCTTACAAAGATTTTATTATTACACCCAAACACACACATAAGTGGCACGACCCATACAAATGTGTGTATGCCATGCATGCGGGCATACATTTGTTCTTTTGTATCCATCGGATCGATTGCTCGGCGGTTAATGTGGTTAAGTCAATGTACAATATTTAAATCGGTTTTTGTTTTCGGAGCCGACGAAATGTGGAAAGAATTTTAAAATTCAGAAAGTCCTCCTCATCGGTGCGGTGTGTTTGTGAAAAGAAGTGGCTGACGAAACCACTTTTCTTCTTAATTGATTTCAATATTAAAACAGCCATCAATTATGAACATTACTTTGTTTTTGTTGCTGTTGAGTATCTTAATATGAATAAATTACATTCAAATGGGCGACTGAATGTAATTGACGATCAAATCATCTTTCTTAATTTCGAAATGCGAACTGAATTCAGGGGAATGAATAATAAATAAGAAAGACCGCTCATTTGGCTGTCTTCACTGAAATTTCGATCCTTATTCCATTGTCTGCGCTTATTACATGTTCGTGGGCGAAAGAGCTAGTCAAACGTAGGTCTTAGAACCTCACCATCCAGAAAGCCAACCATCCAAACTATGGTTAGGCAGAAGAAAGTATGAGTGTGAATAAATGGAAACTTTCCGTCAAGTTGACGAAGAAAGAAATTGCTTTGGGCAGCGTCCCTCTCTTCAGCCTTCGGTTAGTAAAACTTATGATTGCCTGCTGACAAGATCATCAGCTGTCTTCAGAGGAGACCGATTGATGTATCACACATAATCTGTAAAAAATTATTATTCATCATTCATAACTTCGCAAATCATTAAATTTATATGCATTATCTGTACTCTTTTAGGTTAACAAATCGTACACAGCCAACGACCTGGAGGCATTTATGAAGATCGCAGCCAATTGGCAGAACGGCAGTCACATATTTGATAGCCCGGATGTCAAATGTGGTATGTATGGCTAATATTCATCAATCGTAATTGCTATAAAACAAACACTTTCAAATAGTTACAGACATGCAGCAATACATAAATAGCCCCACCATGAACATGTACAAAAAACGAGAGCGCACACAGAATTGGAATCATCAGGAGAAGAAATTTCTCCTCGATTTGTGCCGCAAGGATATGCGCATCATTGAGAACAAGCGTCTGGATGCAGGACTGACAGCAGTGAAGAATAAAGCTTGGAAGATAATCCATCAGAAATTCTCCACTGCCTTTGGCCCAGACCGGACATGTAACAGACTCAAAGAACAATGGCGCCGCATGAAAGGTACCAATGAAACGCGTAATAACTTAGGAAGGATGTATTGACTAACTTTTTTTGTCTTACGTTTAGCGTGTACGCGAAATGAGATCATGGACTATAATAACAGATTAGCGAGATTCGGACCAGACATAGCCGATCGGAAGAAGCCGTCGAGTTTCACTTTCGAAATATGGGATTTCATGCAAGAGGCAAAGAAAGCATGCAAAAGCGAAACCTTAGATGGAGTTGACTATTCGAAAATGCCCCTGGCATTGGAAGAGGATTTTGAATATAAGGAGAACGATGAAAACGAAGTTGACAATGACCTCGAAGAGTAAGTGACGAATATGGATGATTAACTTTCAGGCATTCTAACATGTTGTTTGTTTATCCCACAGCAGTCGGACCCCACCACAAGAGTTATGTGACGTCGATATCAAAGATGAAGAACCAAGCGATGCATATAACGAAGCTCACCAAATTGGCGATAGACTATCTTCCACCCATTCAAATGATCAGGACGAGCCTACACCCGAACGAGGTCTACGTAGTCCTCATTTACCACATCCTCCAATGGAGAATCATTTCCCACATGACCAATTGAATTTCACACCACACTTCAATATGAATAATATCTCTGCGACTCTCGAGGCACTGAATGCACTTCGCTCAGGACAATTTCCACCTCCGCCACCAGTTACGGCCAGCTTCCCGACTTCAGAGGGTCCGCCAGCAAAAAGACCGCGAACCCTATCGGACTGTGAAAACTCAACACCAGAGCTGAAAGCCTTCATGGATATGCAATGCAAAGAGCATTTTCTTCGTATGAAAATTCTCGAGGTACAACTGCAAGCGGCCAAGTACTCGCGTGACATAGTGGAGATCAACAAAACAATGGCTCTGCAAAAGCTGCAGGAGTTCGCCAACAAGAGAATGAGCTAAACAATACACCCATAACATCCACCCCCACCCTAACCTAAAATTTGACTTAATATTACCTTCGTTTTTAATTTTGTATATCGAGTCTTTTCGTGTAGAGTTTAAGCTTTGCAACCACATTCCTATTCAAATGCAGTATTTAGACGTGTCGTTCGATCGGTTCATCGTTTCGTTTTACAGTGAATTTCATTTGAACTCTGTTCGTTCGGTATTCTTTTTTGTTTTGTTTTCATAGTTTGTAGCACGTGATCGCGTCAATTCAGTGAATCGAATCGTGTTTGATGTTTCCTACCTCAAAATATCATTTCTGTTTTATAAAACTGTTTATTTCTGTTCGTAAATAATGTCTTATCGTAATGTTTAACTAGAGTAGGGAAATTATTATATTTAATGCATATACACCAGGCGTGTAAAGTGTAAAACACACAAAGTGAATTTCAGACAAAATAACAAAACAAAATGAAAAAAAAAGGAAAACAAATATTTTTGTACTTAGCAGTAGTGACTTATTGAAGATTAATTATATGATGACGACGAAATTGTTTATTTATTTGTTATGCGTCCCATGTAATACTTGATTTGCCCTTTTCTTATCTTTCTGTTCTTCTTTTTTACATAACATGTATGTACATTGACAGCGATTGAATTTGTAGACATTCATGCATGCGTACGGCCAATTACTTAAGGTACACATTTTTGTTTCTTTTTTTTTTTTTTTGTATGTATAGTCAGAATTATTGTATTTTTATTTTCTTTAATTTGTTTTTCGCGTTTATAAACAGAAAGAAAGTGTAATCTATAGACTGGACTAACGAAAACAACAAATCTTACATAAAAGAGAGCAACTTGTAAACAAGATTATGTTAAAGAAGCAAACGTATATGATTAGTTTAAAACATTAAGGAAAATGAACAAATGAACAATAAAAATCTCACTGTTGATTAGAATTTAATAAAAAATAAACCTGTTTATGGATTTTTGTTTATCTGATCGGAGGGAGGGGAATCCTGATTCAAGTGTCGGAAAGTAAACAAATGAGAGTCAATTTGTCTTCTTCTTACAAATGGTCTTTCTCAAATGTGTGTTCGGAATCAGCCTAGCTTTGTCTTAAGAAACGGCATAATTCTTCTGGGCTTGATCTTACAATGTACATTTTTAGTCCAATTAATTGCGGGATCCTATGTTTCCAGCAGAAATGAAGTATGATAGAGATGCCCAACTTCTACCTCTCTTGCCCCTTACAATTTTTGACAACCATTTTTTATATTGTTTTCTAGAGACAAATTGACCAATAAGAGAACGGCATTTACGTTGTTTCGTGAATAACTGTCAAAAATTCATGAATAACCGTCAACATTTTCATGATTATCCGTCAAATTCGTCGATGGACTAGGGGTCAATCATCAAGTTCTGGTTTCCAGCAGCTACGTCTTATTTACTGCGAGTGAAGTGCTGGGATATTCAGAATGTTAATTGGAAAACTTGCTGATAACACAATTTTGAGCTGATGGCAGCCATAAAGCCGCTTTTAATCAGGTGCGGTCAAGGATTCGGAACTTGTAATAACGTTGTTTTTTTTTTTGAGGTCGCTTACGGCATAGGGAGTCTCCCCGATTTCTGAAAGTCCAAATTAAAGTCGATTGGGGGAGAAGCACGCCAGTTCCGTCCATACCCAAGTCCTCTGATTTGTTGTCATTTTCCTCACTTTCCCGCTATTTCCAAGGGATAACAGTTTGGCGATGCCATTAGCAGCCGTGTATGTCCCGGTCACTATGTCCCGGAATTGTGGTTTATTTTATTTAGTAATTTTATTTAGAATTATTCTAAATTATTCGTATTAAAGAAAATACGAGTACCGTCGCATTCAAATACAAAGTAAGAGTTAGGACCACACTCGGAAATGTGTACGCAAGGTAGGTGAAGCCGAATGCGGAGGGTGGACCGAATCGGATGGGGTAGAGCAATTGTTTGATCTTTTGTAGTGTTCCTTTTTCCATGCAAAATTGGAAAATCTGGATGTTTAAGAACAAGAACGACCACAGACTAGAATCGGTAATAATCTGGCGGACGTGTTCGCAAATGGCCCCCATGGTTTCACACATATTTGTGTAAATCTGCAGTACGAGTGGAGTCGCTACTTGTAGTTGCCAAGGAATACCTCAGTTGGCATGCCTCTCCGCTGCCGAACAGGAATGGGATGATGTATGTCTTTTACAAATCAGCTTGGTTCTAACAAAGACGGCTCTATCGCTCGATTGGTTCGTAACATGGCATATTTTTTTTATTGAGTGAAGAGAACGCTATTTTTTACCAATCGCAACATAGTCGGTGCCGATTAATTCATTTGAAACTGCTGAACTGTCATGTCAATGAACCTTAGATTTAGATTTAGATTTATTTATTCAGCCCAAAAATTTTGTTTTTACACCAAGTTTCACTATTGCACAATTTACAGAGATTTGGTTCAAATAGCTTACTACTGAAAATCTCTATATTTATTTGCAAACTTAATATGTCCATGTGATCAATTATTGAAGAGGAAAAGCTGTTTATGAAATGAAACCCTCTACTATAATAAATAAGTAAATAAATAAATAATCAGGAAAAGGATATCACAGATGAATAATTCTGGTTATTTAAAATGCAATTCAGCAACATCAGCTTTCGTTAATCGAACTCGAAATCAAAGGATTGTCAGACTGAATGCAAGACGCGCAATACCGGTCAAATAATTTATTTAGTCTTGTTGAAACTTTTTCAATATTACTAATTTCATGTAATTCGTTGGTTGAAAAATGCCATGGCAAGTTAAGCATCATTTTTGACAGTTTATTTTGTGCAATTTGTAGTTTTTGTAGGTGGGTTTTAGCACATTCACCCCATACTGGTGAACCATAAAACATTATTGGTTGAAATATCGTTTTGAAAATCGTTAGTTTATTTGAATTGCTTAATTTAGATTTTCGATTTATAAGGGGATATAGAGTTTTTATAGTTATTTTATTATATTCTGAATATGTAGATTGAATGTCAGTGTCTTGTCAAGATATACCCCAAGGTACTTAGTACTTGCCTTCCAATCAACTTCAATGTTATTTAATGTTATTCTGTTGCTTGGTAAGAAACAGGCTTTTCTTTTTCTGGTAAAAAAGATAGTCTGATTCTTTGAAGCTGTTAATTTGATTTTGCATTTAACAAAATATGTTTCAATATCTTTTACCCCAGATTGTAGTTTGGTTACAATATTGCAACCCAAATTATCTGACACAAAAATACAAGTATCGTCTGCAAAAATAGCGGAAAATCATAAGTGAAGATGTTATATAGTATTGGCGCAAGTACTGAACCTTGGGGCACACCTGCCTCAATTGGAAACATCTCTGATAGGCAATCATTGACAGAAACAGTGCATTTCCTATCAGTTAAGTAAGCCTGTACAATTTTCACTAGGTAAATGGGGAACCTAAGACTATGAAGTTTATGTAGCAGACCTTTGTGCCAAACTGTACCAAAAGCCTTTTCTACACCCAGAAGAACAAGACCAGTGCTTTTGCCATCTTTAAAATTTTCTTTTATGTGCTTTGCAATGCGGTTCATTTGGTGGACAGCAGAGTGATGTGCCCTAAAGCCGAATTGCTGAGTTGGAATAATTCGGTGTGTATCAATGTAGTTAACCAGTTTAAGTTTGACTATTTTTTCAAAGCATTTACCTACTGAGCTTAATAAACTTATAGGGCGATAACTGCTTTTCTGACATGGATCTTTTCCAGGTTTAAGGATGGGTATAATTTTTGACTTCTTCCTTGAACCTTAGGAATCGTGTCAGAAGGAGAAATGCAGTATGATAGAGATACCCAACTTCAAAGCTTATTAACCCCTAGTCCATCGACGAATTTCATAGACTTTTTGACAGTTATTCATGCATTTTTGACGGTTATACACGAAGTAACGTAAATGCTGTTCTGTGGTTGGTCAATTTGGCTTTAGTAAAGGATATAAAAAATGGTTGTCAAAATTGTACGGGCCAAGGGAGGTAGAAGTTGGGCATTTCTATCATAATTCATTTCTGGTCGTTTCAAACAGATCCATCAAAAACAAAATCATTAGAAAACCTTATCTGCGGATAATCATGCCAACATTCGATACACAGTTGAATGAGACGCCCTTAAATTTACTAAAATGTTTCATGTAATCAACATCCTTGCTTTATTTGTTTATTTCGGAAAACATGTCAAATTATGTAGCACGTATTATTCGAACTCATTTGCGGAAACTTACCGTTGATCAGTACATGATTATTTGCAAGAATTTTAGTCGTGGGTATTGTCAATCAGAAATTCTTAAACTTGGAAAATCGAGGGAAAATGCATACTTCATAAAAATAGTAAGATAATCGCAATAATTACAATTATTAATGAAGTGCTAATTCGTGTGACATCATCGAATGCTTTATAGCGACAAGAACAATTAAAAACACTCTTTCAAAAATCAGTCAACGAAGAAACGAAAATCGCAAAAGAAATGTATAGAAACGAAGTGATTCTTAAATGCTTGCAACAAGGGGAGAAGATTGAAAACTGCGTGAAGATATACAAAAAAGGAATAAATATAGCGACTATGAAGTGAATCAAATCCAAGTGATATTCCACTAATTTGGTTTTGTTTCAAATGAAATAACAAATTCACATTCACAGTCATTCTTCCGCACAACTCCGACCACATCTGACGGTACAAACATTTCATCGAATTTATCTGGTTATTAAAAAGGCAAAAGCACTCGTACATATGTAAGTTTCGCCATAGAACACTCAAATAGAAAATTCAACAATTAGAAAAAATCCAATTTACAAAGTGGACCATTTTAATTATCCGTCATTAGCGAGCGTGATAAACAATTAAAGTGTAAATTCCAGTACTACGCCGAATTCAAGTAAATCGAAAAGCTATTTAAACTCAAGGACTCCCAGACTCTTCTCATCGAAATTCGACGGCTAATGAATCGACGTCAAGGATTATGTAAGGCAAGCAGAATGCACGTCCTCCCAGATTCTAGAACTATGGATAAATGAATGTCAAGTCAGAGTCAAAGACTTTGGACTTCTCACCTTCTGTTTTGTTCTCATAGATTTTGACAAAGAAAAATGCTATTTGCATGCCAGATTCCCACGCGCGTCATTCCTAAAAAATATACATTCTCCGCTGTTGTTTTTTACCAACGCAATGGAATATTTGTTATCCAAAAATAGTATCGTACTGATATCAGGTTGCCAAATCAACCCAGCAGCAAGTTTCGTTCCAGAATAAATAACAATATTTAATGTATTAAGATTTCAGTTACGTTTCTTATTGGAATCGGCATTCGCATGGAGTGCAAAAGTTACAAAATTCACATAGGTAAACAAAAGCTATGTTAAAGAAAATAAGATTTTCTGTATAAGATTAAGCGACATAGACGGTCTGTTTTGCGTTCGAATCGGTGCAAGATATAGCTGTCAGCAGTCTGCGTTGTGGGCGGAAGCCGGGCGATTACTTAGCTGCATTTTGGAGGAATAGCTTGTGACGCTGAATGGCCTCCTCGTGTTCTTTGATCTGTTGGTGATGAAATTCGATCTGATGAATTTGATCGTTCTTCAGTTTTTCAAGCTGTTCCCTTTGCTGCACATACAAAAAATGAAATAAATCAATGCGGGCAACTCTCATCTGAATTTTAAACGCATTTCTACCTTCTTGTAGAAATATTCTTCTTCACGTGCTGCTTCCAGCTTGCCGAATGCACCTCCAGCTTCGCGGATGGAACCGCCACCGCCACCACCCTTGCCGGCGCCACTGCCCAAGTCACCTAATTGGCTCATCTTGGCATGTCTACAGTTAAAAGACAAAGTAATGTTGTATTAGAACTGGAAAAATGAGAAACATAGTAATTGCGTAACAATCGCCGGTGCGGCGATACAAAAAATCAAGATGGATGGACATGGAATGTTATCTGGAATTCTCTTCGACTTATTCAACTGTTTTATGATACTCACTGTATGCATGCGGGATAAAGGCGTGATGTCGAACGACGTAGTGCGAACATTGTAATGCGGTTTTTTATGTATTTTCCTGTGAATAAACAAAAAACAGATGATAGCCTTTTATTAGCAATAAATCTCAAAAAACAAGACAAATTTTTGATATAAAAGAGAAAGTTCTTGGCGCAACACCAACTCTCTCGCACCCACCTTCGAGAACGAATGTCGTACAGTTCAACTCAGAATTCAATTGATTTTCAATTCAAATTGATTTTGACATCTGCCAAAAGCTTTTTTTTTGTATTTGACGTTTCGTTCTGAATTAACGAAAGCATGAACGATAGTTGGTTCTTGTACTTACTCAGAATTAGCGATAGTGCCATCTATTGGCCAAACTAATTCACCACCTGCTGCCAAATAGTTGTACGGCTTGTAATGGCTCACCGGTAATGCTGAGAAAGTAATTCTATCAAACGTAATAAGATCCAAAGCCTGTAGAAAGAAGTCACGTGAATGTTGCGCGCAATCCAAGAATCTTACATAGCCTGAATTACAACCTGAAGCCCTGATCTGTGAAATAGGCCTCGGATGATCAGATCAGTTATACGATAAAAAGGTTGTATATTTGAATATCCAAAGAGGTAACCCATCCAACCTATCAATCATTTGAACAATTTCAAAACAAATAGAACTTCCCTCAAATGAATAAATGACAGCACATAACCACAGATTCTTATTCCTGGCTTTTTTCTTTCTAGCTGGCAACATTGATCTGCTGCCCCGCCATAAAACGTCAACCCGAGCAAAACAACAGCGGAGAAAAAGAGAAAACTGCCGGCGTATCCCGCATAAACAAAACGCAAACGAAGAAAGCAAGTATAGTGTCAGCAATTTGACAGTCGAAAAAATTGAAAAAATGCTCTCGTTGCATTGGCGGCCTCGTCAATAAAGTAATTCGGTCGAATAAGAACATAAAAATTTGCTTAAAACCATCAATATCTTGACGAAGTTCAGACCTTTTTTGATTTACTCATTGGTCCAGACTAAACATTTGAACACAAAATGACAGAAATCGAAGATGCAGCTGAGTTGCTGTTTTTCGACACATTTTCCCATGAAGTGAACTCGGTGAGTTGATTACCATTCGCAGTGAAAAAAAACAAGGCAATTTCAATAAATGCTCGACTTACAGGACATAAATTTGGACTTGGTGCAGTTTCCGAAGCCAGTGTACATCACCCAAGTTCGGATAATTCCACTCGGGGCAAGGGTGCAGGCCGATTTCCCCGGTGGCGTGCGCCTAGGTGCCACGAATCCATCGAAATTCGGAATTGAATTTTTCGTAAATGACCTGGGTATGCCGGGCGCTTCGACGTTTGAGAACCTTGGCAGCTTGGAATACAAT
The DNA here is from genome assembly GCA_905231855.2 of Eristalis tenax. Lineage (NCBI taxonomy): Eukaryota > Metazoa > Arthropoda > Insecta > Diptera > Syrphidae > Eristalis > Eristalis tenax. Next base: position 2,324,351 of record HG993127.1, read on the forward strand.
CAAAACGATTGTATTCACCTGGAGTGTACTCACGAGAAGATACCAACTGATGGTTTAGTTCTGCGCGGATGGTACAGTACGATAACTTTGGCAGTGTACGGCACCCTTACAAACACAACAGTCGCAGATCAAATAGCCAGTCCACCCAGGGAGCCAAGCGAGCCTCCTGTGCCGGATGAAGTGTGCTTGATTGCAGATGAGGACCCTGTGAAGGTCGAGAAGCCCGACTGGCACCCTGAAAGTCTGCCCTTCGAGTCAGCTTCGATGGAGGTGGAGCAGTTCGATTTGGTTAAAAGTCCATCTGTAGGTGGATTTCAAGAACCCGATGAAGCGGGATTATACAAGGCGGGTGAACGCTTAAGAAAAGCATCCCATTCGTCGGATAGGAGTGCAAATTCTAGGATCCGCACCCACTCAGAAAGCAATGATAGGGATGGTTATGTTCGTCCGAAGAACCGTGAATGGTCAAGAAGCCCAGAGTACCGCCACTCTGGGCGACGAACAAGATCGAGTGGGGGAGACGCCTCCTCAAAATGGCCTCGCACGCCACCACTTGACTCGCCAATCCGGCCGCGGTCTCCAGACGCCTTGGAGGCGGAGGAATACAAAGCTAAATTGCCAGTTGACCCGCAGCCGTCTCTTGAGGAGGATGAGGAACAATTTGAACCGATTCTCAGTGATGACGAAATCCTCGGTGACGACGATGACGCCCAAGAGTTGGACGATATAGACATCGAAGCGGCCACCTTTGAGAGAGCCATCAAAGCCTTCGACCCGACTAAAATGCCATTGAACAAATTCGAGGTGAACATGCACGAGCTATACGTGAAAGACGTCGAAAACCTTTCCCTCATTATGCACAAACTGAAGGTACAGTCGAAGGTCTGTAGTATAGATGTTTTCCGGGAGTGCAGTGTAGACGAGAAGGAAAGTTTGGTTCTTATCTGCGAGCAGCTGATCAATCAACTGACACATGTTCACCAGAGTGTCAAGCGAAGAAACTTCGTCCTTAACACATATTTCCACGAACAGACGGAGAATCTCAACTTTGCGGGCAAACTGTTGCGGATCGCACTGAGTTTTGAGTGCGCTTGCTCACAACCCCAACCGGCCTTTAAGATTCGACACATTAAGCTCGGCGTCCGACTCGCCGAACTGCTTGCATCGAGTAAGGACCTACTCAATCATTTGCTGATGACTGAGAAACTCGATCCCTTTGCGCAACTCTTCACTCTCTACCAGCAGGAGTACATGGCCCTTTCCATAAAGTTGATGATTCTGAAGTCACTCTATGGTCTCCTGGACACAAAAGAGGGCGTGAGGCAGTTTTTAAGCAACGGCAGTGTGAACGGCTACCAGCACGTGCTCACAAATCTGCAACAGACCCAGCTTACCCGCACGAAGTTCGCCCTGAAGTCGATAGTGAAGAAAATGAATCTTTTCGAGGCTCTGGAGACCATTCGGGACACTGTCACGAAGCAGTTCGTCCTCTGTGACTACTACTCGGAGCAGAATTATGTAGACATTGAATTTGCTATGACGGAGGTAATTTCTGCATTGGGGGCCGACGCCCTCAGTTACCATCAACCCAAGAGATTTCTGCCGGTATCCAAGAAATTCGAGATCGTGAACGACGTAGCGGCAGTCAAGAGTTGGGGCAGCATGATCCAGTCATACTTTACATCCCATTCACTCTGTGAATCGATTCTCCTGATCCTGAGCAACAGGAATGCAGTGCCAGCCTCCCTGATTACGAAAACGATAGAGCTCGTAGAGGCGATTCTGAAAACTCACTTCGGGATTGACTACTTTGTCGATGACTGCTTCGAAGCAACTCAGGCGGTGGTTAATTGCATTTTGGACGACACACCCGCGTCAGATGCGGAGGAACCAGTTGTCGATGAAGAAGAACTCGAGGAAGACGAGAGTAAGAAAACACACAACTCCGAATTGACGCAATTGCAGAGAATGGGCATGGAATTAGCATTTAAGGTACAGACTCGCTACCATATCGACGCACTAATTTACACTCCCACCGTGCCCGAAGAAGCAGACTTCATGGCAACTCATCTTCACGAGCTGTACAGCCAGACTTGCAACAACCCAGGGCGGTTGCACACGGTCGAGGCAATTGGCCTGAACAATTACCTCGAACCGATCATAAAGCTTATCGAGAAGGAACGACGCCAGCAAAGTCCCGGCATAAAGTATAAGTCTCCTGTGCTGAGTTATGCAGTGGACATGGTTGACTGTTGTGTGAGGCACTGCGACAACTTGGACTACCTCATCGAACATGGTGCTACAATTCTGGAACTGGCCAAAAACCACGAGAACTTCGAGCCATCTGTGTCCGCTGTGCTGCAGGAGATGTACGTGTACCTCAAACCACTGGAAGCCATAACTATTTTTTCCTACGACGATATAAGCCCCCTAATTGAGGTTATTACTCGCAGTTTGGAGTACATCACCACTTTCCCCGGAGATCTCATCATGGGACTGCGGATCCTGCGACATCTGTGCATTGGAGACGGTCGAGCAGTTGCCAGTGCAGAGACGAAGGAGCTGAAACATCGTTTCGTTGCCTTGCAGTTTTACTCAGCCGATGGTGTACAAACGCTGCTGCATATTCTCGAGAAACTTTGTCAATACTTCGAGCAGCCAGGTCTACATGCCCCAGCTTTGATGACAATACAAGGCGTTCATTGCTGCCAAATCGTCCTGCCGACCCTGCAGGTCCTGCGAGAAATGCTTACTTTCGGCATTCAGTGTAGGGACGTGGAGTACAAAGACTTGACTTCGATTGAACATCTCATGAAAACCTATTTCCTGATGCACTACATCCCCGCAACGAGCCAAGCTTTCGAGGAAGCTCATATCATCAAAACTGAGATCATTAAAATCCTTCTTGCATACACGCAGCCAAACGAAGAGGACGAGGATTCGCTGCACAAGAGCTTATGGACACTGATGATCCGAGAAGTGGTGAAAGCCATCCTCTCCGGACCGTCGACGTTTATTCCTGGTCTTCAGGTGCTGGCCGAGCTTCTCCCGCTACCACTGCCACTGCCAATAAGTGGTGAACTTAAACATTCTCAGATGCAGCGCTTGCTTACTGAGCGCAAGCTGTGGTCGGCGCACTTGCATCCAGAGAGCGATCGACTCTCACAAATGATTGAGACCATCTCTCCGACATCTTTTCCACAATTGTCCGACCTGCTCACCCGAGTGTGCCTGCAGCTTGCAGATCTTGCTCCGAATATGACGCTACTTGTTTCGAAGACATTGACGGATATGCTGAGTAACGACGGTCCCAATGGAGTGGGTCTGCCTAGACTTCTGCATTTCTTCGCACAATTAACTTCTTATCCGTCGGTGAAAAGTTCAGCTCTTTCGATTCTTTCTGGAAAACTGTGGGAACTTTTCCACGGACTGCTGACGAACAACGAGAACGTGACTGAGCAAGCTGCCAAGTGTCAGGTGTCCGTTCACAGAATCCTCGAGAACTTCTTTGATTCGGAAATATCTCTGATTTCACCGTATTCCACAACGCAGCCAGAACTCAACTTAGCGTCGGCCTTGCCACCACGGGAGCTGATTCCTAAGATTATCGAAGCTGTCCTCACAAATCTCTTGAACTCCGAGCCGAGTGGAACGGTTGCTGTCATAGCCTCCAGGAACTTGATCATTTTAACTGAACATGAGTGAGTAGCTCGTGGCAAAGTTTCTACCTCTCGAAACTAACATTCTTCTCTTTCTTTCAGTATCACGTTCTTCCATTTGCGTCAAGTATTGATGTCCAAACGAACGGAACTCCAGAGTTGGCTGAGCAAAGTCGCCGAAGTGGAAGAAAGCGAGACGATTTTAGGTCTTCTGGAGACTATCGTCCTATTCATAAGGGCACTCACTCATATCGACACAACCACACCTGACACAACGATTCCAAACAGAACACTAAAGCTTAGTTCGCTGGAATTGGGGACATTGTTGGGCTACAAGAAGGAGAGCGAAGAATCGCACATTCTCAAACGCATTCAGTCCCTACTTGAAAAGGTGGAAGCACCTAATGAATCGTTAATGACCGATGTATCAAAGATAATAACTGACTTGGAGACTGGTGATCCGTCAGAGGCCGATAATTCTTCGCCAGAATCAATCAACGAACCGCATCTCCCGCAGACGGAAGGAATTGTCACTCAATACGCTGCGCGTCCTATCTACGCGGTGTTTGAGTCAACAGATGACCCCCAATTGCGCGTTGAGTACTGGCTAGATCCACTTCGAATTGATAACCTCACCAAGGAGCAGCTAGATTTGTGTGAACGTGTCCCCACTGACATAGGGGAGCTTGTGTCTACGTGCCTGCCAAGCGAAACGAATCTTTCGTCTGACTGTAAACGAGTCTTGCACTTGTCAGCTTCGCCGCAATCCAACCGCGAACGAACGCCAACAGCACCATGCTTCCGGACTCGACGAGTCGAAGTTGAGCCCACGACGGGTCGTCCAGAGAAGAAAATTTACATCACTCCAGTTCGAGGACGTGGTTTCACAAGAGCACCACCCTCTCGAGGCGATTTATTCCGTTCTCGTCCACCAAACACCTCCCGGCCACCATCGCTGCACGTTGACGACTTCCTCGCCCTTGAGACTTGCGGAGCACAACCCACAGGGCCCACGGGATACAACAAAATACCTTCTCTGATGCGAGGCTCACGGGTAGGACGGAACCGCGGCTCGCGCATCTCCAACTCTGGAAATGGACCATACAGGTGAGAAAAATATTGAACGTAGAATTCAATACCTTCCTCTAAAGAAAATCAAAATCCCATAGGACCGCCTCACCATCCCCATGGGATGCTTCTTTAGCACCACCCCCACCGCAGCACTTCCGAACAGCTACATCAGAGCCTGTGGTGACTCCACACTTCAGTAGCGACCCGCATTATTCAACGTCGCACTTTGGAGGACAACGCTCGCGAGGTCGTGGCAGAATCAGGACGTATTTGAGATAAAAAATATAAACACAACACACGACTCTGTTACAATCTGCCTTACGGTCTTATGTCTCAAAATAAATGTTCATTTCCATAAATATCATCTGCTGTGACAACGTAATTTAACTGGCAATCATGCTCATCCATGGGCATGTCTGCTTGCGGAATAATTTGCTCTCTGAACGCAAGACCCATGGTGATGGTTTTTCCGGAGCGCCTTTCGGGGAATGCCTCAAAGTGTCTCTTGAAATATTTGTCGTAGTACCCCATTCCATGACCCATTCGACCACCCTGGATTGTGAAAGCCATGCCAGGAGTCAGGAAGAGATCTATTCCCCCAACATCAAGTGCATTCTTCCGATCTGCAGTTACTTTTGGCTGTTTGATGTTCCACTTTGTTAGGGGCAGCGATTGATAGTCCTCCATATCCACCAACGACAACATTTCCATAACATTTCCATGATAACTCGGGACGAACACCTTAAAGAGAGATCTAAACTTTCTGATTGGACACCGGGTTTTGCGAATTTCACCTGTTTTCCTTGCTTGAACATCTCCATCAGTATATTCGTTGTATCGACTTCTGTTGCAGTGCTCAGGAAAACACTAATTGTGGTGGCATTTCTAAATTGCTCCGATGCGATGACCTTTTGCGATTTCAATGAATTCAAAAATGATTAGCAAATGGACAAGCAAAAGTAGCACCAACCTTTGTAGCTATAGCGTCGGACTGTTCCTTTCTGGACTCCTGAGTAACAGCTTTCAACACATCGTTCTTGAGTTTTTTGCGAAGAGCAGTTTTCAATGGATTCCCGAGGTGGCTCATTTCTGAAAAGGTACTGAATATCCCCTGAAATAAATTTAATGAGACAACAATGTGCTTTGGCAGTTGAGTGCCGACTAGCAGATGTCAAAACTCGCTCGTGAATAACGTGATAAGCTCTTGGACAACAACAAGTTCACGTATGTTATCAGCAGCGAGATTCTAATGAATATGCATGGCATGTTTTATTATTTATCAAATGCACTTAGGCATACGAAATGTACAGAAAAACACTTTATTTCGACTCGTATATGTTGTCTTCAGTAACAATGTAATCTAACTTTATATCGTGCTCCTCGATTGGAAGTTGATCTTCAGGAATAATTTGTTCCCTGAATGCCAGCGCCATTAGGACTACTTTCTTGTCTTGATTTGATTCCCCTCCTATGCTATGGCTGCCGCCTTTTGACCATCCGCCTGGATACTTATCGAAGTAGCGATGGAGGAAGATGTCATAGAAACCCATTCCATAACCCAATCGACATCCGCTGGGTGTGAACGCCAACCCCGGAACGAAGAAAAGATCTATGCCACCGGTGTCCAGGGCACTTTCACGATCATCTTCAAGCCTTGGTTGCTTAATATTGTGTCTCGTTACCGGAAGAGATTCATAGTCGCACATGCTGTGCAGCCGAACCATATCCTTCTTATCTTTAGCGTAAATCGGAACGAAAACCTTGAAGTTGAGGAACAAATGAGTCAATTTAGATTTGCTAGGTGTAATTCTGGGCTCACCTGCTTGTTTTGTTTGAACATTTCTTCGAGCAAGGGAATTGTATCAACTTCAGCCGGCGTGCTTAGGAAAATACTGATCTTGTTGGCACTTTGAAAAAACCTTGTTGCGATGACCTGCAGAAGGTGAGCGTGTATAAAGAGATTAAGAGTGACATCCCCAGAAATTCATGTACCTTCTTAGTGATTGCATTCGATTGTTGTTTTCTCAATTCTGGTGTGATTTTTTTGAGATTTTCGTTTTTCATTTTACTCCGGAGGGACAACTTAAGCGAGTGGCAGACTTTGGCCATCGTTTTCCAGTTCGTTTTTTCAGAATTAGATTCTGGGCAGTCAGGCTTACCTAAAACAATACAAAAAAATGTGTAAATGAGAAAATTGGATGCGAAATACATTTGTGACAGGTGGTTCCAAAATAAACAAATAAAAGCTCAGCAGTTTTGATGACAAGATATTTGATAAAGTCCGTGTATGCAAATATGACAAGATGCAGAAAAGCTTTTTGATCTACTGATATCCATTACACCACTACGAGCAAATGCCGGAACAAGAACTTCTCTTCCGTAATTCCGGAATAGCTGAAGACTTCGGAACTATGGACAGATTCTTTCACACCTATCAGTGTCTCGATTCGTTTCTACACAGACGTCTCAAAGAGAATGGAAAGGTGCCGGAGTTTAATCTAACGACTTAATCTTAATCTAACATTAGACTGCCCAAGCGACTTCCAGATCATTGTAGATTTTATTCAGGTTGAAAATATGACAATTCGGGGAGACCATTAGTGATGGAGCGTATAATCCGTTTGTCATATTTGCATTTTCTCGGAAAGCCAAGCAGCTACCAAGTCCCTAGAAACCTTCATAACTCCAACTTCGCATTCGACTGTTGGTCACCACTAGATCTCTAGAGGAGATTGGATATCATGCCACCTAGACATTCCTTTAAATTTTAGACCGGACGAACTTGCCAGGGGATACCCATTGCTACATGTTAGATTGTCAACCCAAGTCACAAACATTATGTGGACAGCAGGCACCACTTGCAATAGACTACATACAAGACGTAAAGTACCCTACAATGACTTTTGTAAAAGCTCTCTGAACGACGAGGAACCTGAAAAGGCCCAGCAGCAAAGAGCCAACGATACTTAGGAGCTCCGTTCAATGACTGCCTACACGCTCTGCAGGATACACCACAATCTGTATTCTAGGTGTCCTGACTAAAGTACTACTACTAACGCGTGTAGTACAATGGACCTTACCTGGCCTGAGTGCTACTACCTAACTACCTACATCCAGGCGAATCAAGTAAAGGAAACAGATGTAGAGCGAGTAGCCTTGATCGGAGACATTTCAATGAATCTGATGATTGTAATATTCGTAAAATATGGTTTAACTTAGGAGAGCAATCGTTCATATTTTGTATTGAAGAACGCCAAGTTGCATCAGCAACAAATCAATACTGTAAGAATGAGTCGTTTCCGTGAGTGTATTGCATTGTGTGAACTGTGAGTCGTTGCTACTATAAATACTCATTCAATAAGTGAATCCTCTTATTTCACAAGAAGTTGCATTTCTTTGGCGAGACCAGCAAAATAACAAAAACATGCATATGCGTAGTAAATAAACAACCTCTTGATAAATTAAATAAAACGACACCAAGCATCAGTAACTTGAATATATTTAAATTAAATAAATGATCACATAACAAAACGGATCAAAACAAACGCAAACAGTCTTAAGTAAATATTCGAATAATAATGAAAACCAATGGTTTTCTATGAACCATGAACGACGGCATTATTACTTCTTGGGAGCTTCCTGTGCAGGTTTGTTCTTCAAATTTTTTAGCTGTTCTTTTTGCTACAAATCAAGGAAAGCGTTTATTGATTTGCGCAGAGGCAAAAATGTGGTTAATAGCAGACCTGTTTGTAAAAGAATTCCTCCTCTCTGGCAGCTTCCATTTTACCAAAAGAACCGCCTGCTTCGCGAATGGTACCGCCACCGCCACCACCTTTACCAGCTCCACTACCCAGTTCACCAATTTGAGACATTTTTACGTGACTACAAGAAAAGCAAGCAATTAGACACGGTTAAGGCTGAAGACAGACTAAATTGAAATGCTGTATGTTTTGTACCACACTCTGTTTACATGTGAATGTACGAGGATAGGTGAATCATATCATAACAATAATAACAAGATGAGCCAAAGTTAAATGTACGAGTATTATGCAATCAACCGGCAACTGTACAGGCATGGATGTAGGTCAACAAAAGATAACTCACCGAATGATTTTTGGATACAAACTGGTAACTCGGCGAGCAAATAACATAATTTTCTGATTAAAACTCAATAGCTTCCCTGATGTATGGCTAAAATATTTATTTCGAAATTAATTAAATGGTTATTCACAAAGGAAAGCAAATTATTCTATTATAAAGTCGAGCAGAAGATAAGAAATGTTTTTCTCTCGACAGCAATAAAGTTGACAGGAAACAGCTGATTTCGATTCTTGTTTCAGCTCAGGCCGGGAAACGGTTGATGCCAAGGATGAATTTTAAATTTAGAAACTTTTAATTTCGAAATTCGATTATTGTTAGTTTCGACTTTTGTTTTTTGCTTGTAATAATTTCAAACAATCGCAGTGCTGTAACGGGCAGAATAATGTAAACGTATTATTTATTTGCTTTGCGTACAGACGTCGTTCAGGAAGTAAGCTTCTTCGACCAGATTCTTGTGTTTCACAGAACAAGTACACTCTGGACGGTTTTTGATCTCGTCTAGGTTGCTCTGGTATTCCAGACATCCAAAGTAGGTCGTTTGTAATTTTTTCATATTTTCGAATAATTTATGATCCTTGAAAGAAAGTCGATATTTAATGGAATTAACAGCGAGTGTTAGGAGAACGTTTGTAAGATTCCGTCCGTATTCGTTGGGAACATTTGGTGATACTTTTTACACTAGGTGCAAAAGAAAAAAACAAGACATAAAACGTTCAAACAAAGTCCACAAAGAGCAACGTTGGATCAAGGGGCTATCAATTTCCAAATTCCTAGGACGTCGTCCACATTGACTATCAAATGTGTTAAGGAAGCAAAGTGAAAGCTGGCGTTGTCTTCACTGCTTAAGTCAAGTTTATGGTCTCTTAATGTACATCGATGGGCAACTAGCATTTCTTCAAAACTATTAGAATTGTAATGAGAACGGAACAGTACAGGCCCTAAGTTTTGGACTTATTTGAATTATTTGTGAAAAAATAAAATTTCCTCAACTGTAAATCGATGTTGGTGAGACTTTAGAAATATTCTTATTTTAAGCGCGCTCGATATGTTTGTGGACGAATGTGCTGTTTCTGGGGTGAAGCTTAACGTGGACAGATCAGAGATTGAGTTAGCGGTTTCAACTCACTATTCCAACTGATTTGGGAACTGGCCGACAGAAAAATATCACGTACACAAGCTGCCGAGATGAGATTTCGCTCGTGCAGGCAATTACTAGCCGGGATAGGGTGAAAAACATGTTGACAATGTTGAGCAGCTGCATCGTCGAACGGAAAGTGCTATGTTTCGGTGGTTTGGTCACGTGGTACGAATGTCCCATTATCACGACTTCCGAGGCTGGCCTTGAATGCGCATCCATTAGGTGGACTACTGCTTGGCAGACCCAGGACGAGGTGGTTGGACGAGATGGTTGAAAAACTCGCCTGATACGCAACATTCTGATGAGTTAAAGTCGATGGCGGACGATCGAGTGGCCTGGATATCTCTCGTGCATTATTTACCACCACGACCCTGTGAGACCAAGTGAGCTTAGAGTTATCAGCAGGCATTTTTTATTGAATTTATTTTCTACAAGACTTATCAATGAACTATTTTCAATGATTTCTTCTTCACTATTTTAGAAAAGTCAACTTGCAGTTATTCCAAGGCTTATAAATTCGTCTAAAATACCAGTTCTTGAGCAGAAAAATGTGTGGATAGCTAAACAATCAAATACAGTCAAACATCCGTAAGAAGAATTTTTTTATAATTCGAACAAATTAGTTAAATGTTTCAGAACTTAGACTTAAATTTTCACACTTTTTGCATTCCATAAGCCGAACAAAATATTTGTTGCCGTGACTTTTTTTTAGACAAACAATAGTTCTAGAATTGACTAACAAAATCGCGGCTGCTATTATCACGTCAATAGCAGCCGCGATTTTGTTAGTCAATTCAGCTGAACCCAAGTATGCATACACATATATTGAGACTGTTGCTATTGAGACGAAAGTGGATCAATTAAATATCCTAACGATGAATGAGGGAAAAGCGAAGTCAATGCTGTCCTTTCAGCAACATCAGATCGACGATTTTATACAACATGATCTGACATGATCTCATGACATGATCTGAGCTTAATAATAATCATATGGGTGGCGCTACAACTCGTACAGGGCCAGGGCCATTTTCAGCACAGGGACCACTTGGCATCAGCCCTCAAGAGTCTTAGACTCCGGTAGCCTTTGGAACAACCCTACGGAGAACGGCCGTATTTAATATGAAGCAAACAAGTGGAGAAGGAAATCAACGCGATTGAAAGTAAAGCTCGTGCTGACTAGAGAGGTTTGTTGGTTCAGGCCCTGGTCCACAGAAGACAAACCACAGAAACTAAAACATTTTGACACACACACCAATTCATTTGTGACATATTACCTGTCGCGAAAAGTATTCTTCTTCTTTTATCCCTTGAAGCTTGCCTAGTCCTCCGCCTGGAATAATTCCCGATTTGTGGAAATTTTGATTGCGTGGGACAACACGCCTATAAATGATCAGCAGTTATTTAAACCACATATGTTCATATGTAATTCGTTAAAGTCCAAAACCAATTTAATTACCAACTTAATTGATGAGTTATCTGCAACACATTCCGAAATAAAAAATGCGACATCGTGCGAATAGGCGCAATGAAGAGAAGCTTTTTTTTTTAATGTAAAACCGCTATAAAATATACATATATTTGTAAGTTAAGTGAGTTGGAGTTTTCGAATAATTGTCGACAGTTTGATCGCTTTGTCATCGCATGACATTTTTTGTATGAAGATAAAGTGTTCTCGGTCTTGAATGTCCTCGTCACCAGTTTAATATTTCCACGCAAGACCATCTGAACTATCAAATGCTCTGAATGGATTGATGGGAACATTCGTTACGTGGTTGGTGTTATTACAGGACACTGTAATTTGAGGGATTTGAGCTGGAGACTGGGCGTGATCAGAAGCAACTTCTGTAGAAGTTACATGGACTAAGAGGGAAGCGCCTTGTTCGATTCTGCCGGACCATGAATTCTTGTAGATATAAGCACTTGGGAACGATAGGTGATATCGCAAATCGACTTAGCTTCATTCTAAGACCCACATAGTTGCCAACCAGGGATTAAGGGATTTAGTCTAAATATCCCTCTCTTATTCATCTCTCTTACTTCATCTGTGCATCTTACAATTTAAATCCAAACGCGATTGATACCCAATGCTTTAAAAAAAATTCGTTTGGGGGGCTTCTATTTTTTCCTATTACTTTTGGGGCACTCCACCAACGACTTACATATGCTTTCACCGCTGTTTTCTCTGTTTTCGCTTTGGTATAATATTCACCAACAAAGGTGTACTTTATCAATTTTTGCATTGAATTGGAGTATGTGTGTCCCGGGCAACGGTCACCCGATAATGACGCGCAACAGACAATGCCGGATACCTGCCAATTTGGGGATCACACGCATTACTTGGCTGAATGTGTAATCGAAACGGGTATTACTCGGGTAGGACCAAGAGCACTGCGTGGACTCCACTAAGTGCCTAGGTTTACTTTGCACGACTTTCATAATTCAAGGCTCCAACACTCCCGAGTCAATAACAATGCTCAGATGGTATATGTAAATGTCTAGAAAGGGCTAAACAAAGTTTGCCATGCGGAGTGAGCATAAAACCGTAGATCCCTCTGTCGAACTGTAGCACCACCTATATTATTTTGATTGTCCCCATTCTAGGTAAGTTAAAATGAACATCAAAAATTAGGGGTCATTGTGGATGAAACCAACCCACAGAAAGAAACAAAATCAAGCAAGTTCAAGAAACTCACATGAAAATCGCAAATAAAATAATAAATGTTCAACTCCTCCAAACTTTTTCAGTCACTTTCACATAAATAATTTATTCCTTTTAAAATTCTCAGTTCAGACTGAAATCTTTGTTCCATTTGAAAGATGGTCAGTGGTCTAGCTTGTTCCAAACATTTGATGTAAGCTTCGCAGAATACACATTTCCCCTATGTTCTCTAGATTTATCTGTCTTTTCGAAAAGTAAAATGAAGTTACCAAAAGCAAACGGCAAGCCCAAACGCAGTCGATACCGTGTCTCAAAGGACCGACGCAGCAAAAGCCCAAAGCTGGTTCGATCCACCATTTGGAATCATAAACTATTTGCATGTGTTCATCGGTATTCATTTTCAGGAATCATTGGATTGGAAAACCACATGTGATGGAAAAAACGTGAATGTCGAAACCAAAGTGAAGTCGGGAAGCTGGAAACGCAAACCGCTGCGACGAAATTCCCTAAACGGTGGCTTGCCGACGAAAAATAAGGAAACCGGGCAGACATGTTCGTCTTCTCAATTTCGTCCAGGTATTCTATACTCAGATGTTCTATTTAGCGGGGAAAACCCAAGCACACTAGTCAGGGTACGAGGTCCAACACCCGACCAAGCGGGTAGCTACGTGAAAATCCCGAAGACGCATTCAAAAACCAGAAAGCGGGCTCCTCCTACTTCTACGGAATTTGAAAAGGACAAACATAACTTAAAGCAATCAAACCATAGTAGCGACGTGATGTTCCCTGAGAAGAAGGAAGCGGGAAAGAACAGAGGGACCCCGATGGTGAATTTAAATGATCTTGCACAATGCACACAACGCCTGAAGAAGCGAATGAACATTGAAATCCCCTCGTGGAATTTAACTGACTTTGGAACTTTTAACGACATCCCTAAATTCGTGTGTCAATTCGATGACTACAACTATCTGGCGTGCGAGAAGGTGGCGTTTGTTGGTTTGAGACTGGCTTCCGACGGAAAATTCAAGTTCTAATGTGCCTTCATAAATTCAATTTATTAAATGAGTTAAAATGAATTGCCTTCGAATTTCCTTTCCTCTGCTACCTGCTTGCACATCCCTGGTGGCTCAACCAGATATGGCATGACAGACGAATTGAGTTAATCTCACTCACTCCACCACAGTTTGGGTTTTTACACTATCCAATCCACACACACCACACATGCGTGCTGACATTTCCATGAATTCCATCGCTCGACTGGATCACTCAAAAGGCACTCCGGCACCCACACTGTCACGGCACACACTTCCACGAGCAGTAAAGTGACAATCAGTTGGCTTCCATTCGAGTAGAAGTCTTGAGTGCTTGCGACATCGTAGACGTTTGATGGCATAGGTAAAAAGTAGTACACTTCAGTCGCAGTCGAAAATAATTTTCGCGTTCGTTGTGTGGTTAGTGGGTTTGTGGATATTTTTATTTGGCTCCGTGTTTTGTTTATCAGTGTCTGTGCATGCGTGCAGGGAAAATTCATAATTTCCTATTCACTATTCAACGACTTCCGCATTTTCCGAAAATTGTTGTTTGCCAACGGAGTCCAGTTAGTGAAGAAAACAAGTGATTTTTTTTTTGTGAATTTATCCGATAACGCTCCCCAGTTCGCGATCAGTTGAACGTAGTGCACACAAACCGCATCCTGTGGCGTTTCATTTGGCTCTCGTTGTTTTTCCTGCCGCCTACGAGTTCGTCCTCGTCGTCGCCCGCATTTCCTTATTTTCTCGTTTACTTTTCGTGGTGTTTCTTTTTTTCGGTGTTTAGTGGGGTGTGTAACAGCATTAATTACGGCGCCGTGTATAAGTGAATCGAGCCACCAAAGGCTATAGATAACGCGAGTGAGAGAAGAGCAATAGGGAAAATAAAATTAAAATTAAAATTCAATCCAATCCAATCCAAAAGCAAATCCAGTTACGTTTGAGCGTAATTTCAGTGGCTGTGAGAGAAAAGTGTGTTTAGATTTATATTCGACAAAGGAATTTAGCAGAAGTAGCGTTAGAATGCCACCCAGTAAAAGGATTATCAACAGAAGGGGACCCCGTGGAGGAGTGACAGCAGCAGCGACAATGACCAAGTGGATGTTGACATTTGTCCTGCTCGGTGTATTTGTTGCCGCCGCCAGTGCAGTTGATGAGGTGAGTTTTGCATTTCGATTCACGGAATGGGCCTCGGCGTGGGCTGATATTACAGGATGGGTCCTGTTGTTCTCTTTTTTCTTCTTTACTGTTGTGTGTGTATTTTTTTGGCAATGGGCAATAGATTCCATTGAATATGTGTGAATTCTGTGATTTTACTCAAACAGTTGGGGTTGAATGTGTGTGTTAACCTTGTTCACACGCATATTCCAGTGCATTGCTCTGTTCGGTCGCACGCATATTGTTGGCAAGTGTTCTGTCTCGGTCACTCTCACTGTCATGGACGGTCGGATTTACTCCGCTGGAAGAGAGTGAATGTAGTTAAGTTGGTTGGGCGGAAGGTAATTAGTCAGGGATGGCATTGGAGGAGAGAATATTTAATAAATCATTTATGTTGTTTCAAGGGATGTAAAAATGGTTTCGATTGTTCGTTGTTTGCTAAGCACTGAATGAGTGTAGCTATGAAACTATTGCAATTCTGAAAATATTTGTATTATTCCTTTCTATTGGGCATCCAATTAAATAAGCAAACAGCTTCAAGGTGGAATGTCTTTCATTCAAATTTGATGTCATTGTCTTTCAAAGGCAACTGTTGCTTTCATTTTTATGGCTTGGATTGGTGAGAAATGCATGTAATTTGTCTTGTGCAGCTTCAATAATTTGCGCTTGCTATTCGCAACGTTGCAACAAAGTGCTTTCAACGTTTGCTGAGTATTTATACCTGAGGACAGTGAATATAGAATGTAAATCCATTGCTAGGAAGCATAAAATGCATGCCTCATAATCAGGGCGATAAAAAAGATTCCTGTAAGTACCCAGAATGTTGTAAATATTGTACATATGAGAAAATATTTCTTATTCGTGTTTCGGAATTTTAACACTCCAGGGACAGAGGTAGGTAGTGAACTGAAAGGATATTGGAAGGAAGAAAAATGACATTCTCCGTACATAAATCATTAGAGAACTGGTAGTGTTTAGGCCGCTTCATGAACATCCATAACTAATGCACTTTTGTTGTTTTTCTTGTTTAATGTATAATGTGTAAATTGCCATTCAGATGAACTGCGAACGCGATAATTCAGAATCAAGCAATTTCCACCGAATATAAACAAGAAGTTATACTTCTCGGTATGCAAGAGGTAGTTAGTTTATGTAAAGAGATAATTAGTTTAAGTATCCTTACAAACGATTTAAATTTTGTTCTCCACAAATTAATCATTCTATTTGCGAACTGTATATTTGAGTCCGCAATACTCAAGAGAGGCAAATGCGATCCAAAAATGCACGACCAAAAAATTCACGGTGAGTGTCTGTATACATTGCTCTATGTGAATGAGGAAACTCTTCAGAGCTTACGAAGTTCGCAGTTGGTAGTGAGCTCTTATGAATGGCCCTTAATCCAGCGCTGTTTAGGTTAAGAAATGCAACATCAGGAAGAACCACAATTGCGTGCTGTTCTTTCAAATGCGGCTAGAGTTTCAAAACTGAAATACAGATATCATTTGGATTTAACTGTCATTTCTCATCAAATTTTTGTTTAAGTACTTAGTGTTTGTCTAGTGAGTACTTAGACATTTCAGTATGCCAACAGCTTTTGTCTTGTATCTAAGCATAATAAAAATAACCACCCTTCGGCAAATATTCTGGTTCTAGTACACTCCTCTTGCATATAACATGACTGTTGTGATCACATATACTTATTATATTAGAAATGAAAGGGAAATACAAAAAGGAGGGTATATACGACAGAGGCATTAAATAGGTACTATGGAATTAAAAAAAAAAGAAAATTACAAGAACCGGCTTGTTTTTTGTTAAGTTAGGTGACCCTTTTTACGTTTACCTTGTAACATCCGTCTTAAACACTTCTTATCAAATTCTATTTGATAAAACCATGGTATGTTTGTGATTCTTTCGCGTTACAGAATTAGGAGTGAATAAATGAAAAGGAAACCGCAAGAGCAGCGTACTACGTGTGATCATTTTCAAAATCATTTTAAACCATTGTGTTCCTGTATCATTGTTCTACTGCTTTTTTTGAACGTTTTCTTGGACCAATCAGAGAATGAAGGATTCCATGATTAAATTTTAAATATTCTTGATTATCTCTGAATTTGCTCAGATTTGACGGTGTGCGAGGGGAACACTCAGGTCTTATTGCGAGTGTAGATTGAACAGACAACATTATTTTGTTCATAGCGTGTAACTCAATCGACTCAGAATTGTATTACAGTGACTGGAAAAGTACATAAATGAATTTCTTACAATTTAAAAGTTTCAATTACTTACATTATTGGAAATTCTCATAATAAAAGAAAAATCGACCACAATCGATGACGCAGGTCCACTCAAGTCTCAAATGATCTAAAAAGATCCAAGTCCGACATATTCCTTTTCATCTTTGCATGTCACTGAATATGTTTGTTTTCCTAAACGTCACTGATTCGTGACTAAAGGGGATTAATGTCCATATACACCCAACTCTGTTTTTACACGGTATTTATTTAACACGTTCTAAAAGAAATTGATTCCGTTTTTACACATTTCATACGATTAACACGATTATGAGGCGGATAGAGATATGTTATCATGATGATTTTTTTATACTTTCCTTGTGAAGGTTGTAACTAATGACCCTTGTTTCTATGTACTTGTCTTTTTGTTACTCGGTTATGTCTCGAACGTGTCAACAGTGTAAAAAGAGAATTCGTTGTACTATGACTACAATGTAGTCCATAAGAGTTCGTTTTTCAGTTAAAATGTAAACATTTTAATGTTGGGGGGAATAGTTGACAAATTTAAGAGACCACACTTGGTAGTCTTTTTTTTAAATCGTACCATGGATTGGCTATCGGAAGAATTGTTCATTCTCTTTTGTCTGCAGTGAAGGGGCAAGGTTATTTTGTATCATAGGAGAGAGAAGAAGAGTTACTTTACTGCACATCTTCGGGTTCTTTTGCATTCCCGTCTATAATGAGAAGCAAGTACAGTACGCAACATTCGATAAAACTATATATCTTAGGCAAAGCAACAAGGAAACATTTATCATAAATGCCGAAGTAATCGAAAAAATGTGGTTCATTGTGAGCACCTTTTCATCCACGGTCTTAAGTCGTCTCTTTACCTCTCTCGACGTCAATCTGGAGGTGGTCTGCAATAATTTGTAAGCTGAAGAACGGAGGGAGTAGAACGAATGTCCTATTCTCCCATGACCAAAGCTCAGTCCAGGGTATCCACCGTTTTGCCCAAGTATTTAGCATTTGTCTTCAACGGTCTGCAGTGAACTCGGTGTCAGAAGACTCTTCGAAAACGGACAGCTAGTCGGGCGTCGATAAAAGTGTATCCTCCAACGAAACCCAATGAACATTTTGACAATGCGTTGCCCTTCTGCATTTCTGTAATTCTTGCCGGTTGTTCTTACCAAAGTAAAAAGTAGTAAACATTCATTCACCAAACGTGAATAAATTATGGCGCTCCCAAGAGGGACAGTTTGAAAATCTGAAAATAAATCAATCCATTTTGCTTCGTCGACTATGCTCAGTTTACTTGCCAAATAACTTGGAATACTAGCAAAAAAGAAAAGAAAGATAATTCAATAACTCATTAAATAATGATCGCATTTAACAATTCCTACCATCTCCTCGAATACGTGCCATCCAATAATTTTGAAAACCTCTCGACGTCCCTGGTGAAAACTTGTTTATTTGCAAACATACATATTACAAGCAAATAAATCCATACTCCACTCCACATTTCCAGTTTCAAACATCAGACGCAAAAGAAACAAGAAACAAAACTTCAGTGCAGCCCTGCTGTTGCTGTTCCATCCCGTGCACATTCCGACTTACCTGTCCCTGTGCAGCACCGCATCCCTTCTACGGACTTTTCCTAGATTTTTTTTTCACCCGCCCATACGCTGCAATCTGTTTCGAAATCACTATTAAATCCCGGAATTCGGGACAAAAACAGATTTTCTTTTACATCTGGGCGACAATCGTCCGTCTGGTCTGGACATATTTGCGTCTTCCAGCCATTTTATGGGAATGTGTTCGACAGCAAACTCACTCAATATTCCATTTTCCATCGGCATCGGCCTTGTTGCCATGTTTCATGGGGTTTTTCTTCAGTCCAACTGTGCTGCGGTGTCGCGCCGTCAAGAAGACGACTTGGACTGATGATGATGGTGTATCCGTGTATGTATGGATGATTGTACCACTTTACGAGTGCCACCACGCCAATCATCAACACGCACAAAAGGAAAACGATGAAAAAGAAGTCAGAAATTATACATTATGTAGGTAGAAGCAGGAGAGGAAAATCAACTGCCAATGTTCGAGAATTGACGAGGAAACTCCATTTACAGCATTTTCCAGTGTGTGGTGTGCTGCTTGTTTAATTCTTTAGAAAAATAGGTGAAAACAACACATAATCGTAAATAATGAAAGAAAGGCCAGAAAGCGAGATCCACACGAAACAAAAAGAAACGACGAAACAAAAATATAACGTGGGTGTCTGGCCGATGTGCAGTCACACTTTCGACTACCGCCACCACGAGAACGAAAGGGATGGAACACATTTTTTTGTGGTTGAAATTCACACTCAGATTCTTCTGTTTACTTTGACAATTTGTCCCTCTTATCAATATACGAATGTATGCTTGGCCCAAACAATGCCTTCTTCGTTCTTATCGAAACAAGAGAACTTAATTCCGGGTCGAGTGAAAAGAGAAAAAGAGTTCCATTCAACATAAATTGTTGAACTTGATTGCATACTTACGCGTGTAACTGTATTCCTGTGTCAGATTGTGACAGATGAAGAGTGCATTTCCGTCATCTGTATGTGCTCATGCCTACAAATGTCAATTCCTCCATGTAAATATATTCGTGATGTTGGCGGCGCGGCACGGCGACGCACACATGAGAATTCCTTCGAGGAAAATGCATTTTCCATGTCAGTGACCTCCGATTGACTTTTCATGTGATCCGATTTTTTTCTTGTTATTGCATGTGCAAGTCATGGGCTTCGATTCAGTTTTGTTGAAATTTGAAATTCAATTTGCGGTTGCACCGGCATGACAGTAGGCGGTGGTGGCGATGTGCGGTGACGGAGGTGAAGCTATTCCCTTCTCGGCGGAGGCGGCTGAGTAATGCTGCCGCACCTTCTGTCTGTCTGTCTATTCGGCTTTTCGAGCATTGAGTAATATTTTTGAGCGTGCGGTATACCACAAGCGGATACTGAAGGCGGTGGATAAAATGCCGCCTGACAGAAGCTAATGATTCGTTGTTCTTTTTCGTTGTCGTTTTGGATTCGATTTGGTCTGAAGTTAATTGCTTCAAAGAGCAGGTGACAACCGGGAGAAAATCGCTGACTGGCCTGACATGAGTGGACGCGCGTTTCTGTGGGCAGCGCGGAATGTTGACGCTGATTACTGGTGTTGCTGGTGCCGCCAACGTTTCGGATATCACGACTTGTGTGCGTTGGCTTGCAGTAAATTGAGAAAAAATTTCAACACTAGAGAGTTTGCGGTGTAATCAATTTTGACACTTGCCTTGACGGGGGTTTGTTGATCTTGCTGATCAAGTGACAGTGATGTCAAAGTGACAAGCTGTCAGAATCGTCGTGGCAGCGAAAAGGACATTGAATTTGTGAAATCTGATGCAAATGAAATAATGGTCAAACAAAACGTCTGAACCATACTTGGTACACTGACTGCTCAGGACTGGGTCTGGACGGGGTCCTACATATGTAGTTACTCTACAAAAACGGACAAATTGTCTGCTGACTG
Organism: Eristalis tenax; assembly: GCA_905231855.2. Taxonomy (NCBI): domain Eukaryota; kingdom Metazoa; phylum Arthropoda; class Insecta; order Diptera; family Syrphidae; genus Eristalis; species Eristalis tenax. The sequence continues at coordinate 2,344,950 of HG993127.1, forward strand.
CTCGCAACATCCATTGTTTTTTCCGTATCTCACTGAATCAATTGAAACAATTATCTCCCTAGTGTCTGTTTTCCACAGAATGGATATCAAAGGAAAGTGCAGAACTTCATGCACGTAACTGGGATGAATACCGTGCCCTCCATCGCCTTCGCACCACTGCTTTGGCTGTGGAATTTGCACACGGCGCACGCGAGATCCCACTGCTCTGTAGTTTCATTCTCGAAATTCACTCTTTCAAGACTAGAAGGGAATGCTCAAAAGAGCAGACCATTTGCACGTTTCACCTGGAACCCGGTGGAGTGGCACTGCGGCTACCCATTGCGAGCGTGTGTACATTGACTGGCCTAAACGCGCGAGACTGCAAACAGAAATAAACCGCAGCCACCACTGACTGCCAACCGCACCACTGTAACGCAGAGCAACATCGCACATGGACAGAACACAGCACAGAATTCTGGACTTGGTCTGGGGCGATGCCACCGCACGACTAATGACGATTCCCCTCATGCATGGCCGGAGCAAAGGCCGAGTTGAACGCTGTACACGCACAGCTATCAGAGCAGCGTTTACATCATCAGCACACGCTGATTGCAGTCGTCGTCCTCACAGATATTTCCACTTTTTGCACACTTTGTGCAAATCTCCGTCATGCTTTGATTCATTTTTGCATTTCCTTTCTTCGACCGTCGCAGCACTCCGCCGCCACTAAGCACACACGGAACTAGAACACGTCGTTTAGAGAGTACAAAGAAATCAAAAGTTCTCAAGACGTGGATGGATCGCTTGGCTGCTGCTGCCTAATCGGCACAGGGCAGTATGCATTCGCTTCTGTATTCACGCGTACGTCTTGTACGGAGAATCTGTGCATCGGCTCTCGATGAGATGCACACGCCCGCGGCCTCAGGGTTAACTGCTGTGCTGCTGTGCTCTCTCTGCCTGAAACGTGGTGAAAATTAGTTGCAAGAATAAATTTCGACAACGCATCGAGGGAACAAGGGCAATTTCCTGGTTTTGGGAGGTTGGGCATGCATCGCGCCGCCATGAATGGCCTGAGGTCGTTGCTTCCAACAGAGCGGGGCAGTGTTTTTGGACGGATTAGACTCATATGTTGTGTGGTTGGATTTTTAATTATCCCACCAAGCCCAGTTCGAATGAGAGCAGGACACCATCGCGGAATGAAAGAACTCGTCAGACAAGGCTACCACACCCAAACAATAATCAAAATGGAATGCTCGTGTGCTGCAATTAAAAAGGTGTCTGCAGCAGAAACCTCCTCATTAGAGATTAAATAAAGAGCCGAAACCCACACGACCATGCCGTGCCATGATGAATCACCAGGTGTGGGTTTCGAGGAAGGTACTTCGCCGTCGCCGTTACCCACCACCATCCAGTGATTGCCATGTGGAATCAATTTACGTGGGAATCGCAGGGCACACCGTGGTCGTGGGTGAGCACTTGATAGAAACGTCACCCATTTGAGGGGAAATTGATGCCAGGGCTGAACTGATTGAGTGTTCTCATTTATTTTGATTTTAAATTGGAAAAACAGGTGATTGGGGCGAAGTGGTGATGGTGTTGGCAGTGACTCCATTCCTGGGGATGGCGGATGTCTTGATTGAGAGCGGCAAAAAATAAAGATGCCATGTGAGATGCTGAAGTGTGTTTTTGCTGTGCGGCGTTGTAATTCGATTTGGGTCTTAATTAAGGAGCGTGAGGTGTCGAGAAGTGTGCGGAATAAATGCAGACTTCTTGTTGTTCAGTGGAATGTATGCCGGATGAAGTTTAAGTGAGTCAGTGTCGGGAATGTAATCTTTTAGTGGTTGCATGCAAAGTGATAGTCTGTGACCTTCAAGCTGATTGCGCTTGTTGGGGATGCTGGTCCCTGAAAGACTAAGTATTTTCTTTCTCAAATCCAGCCGTCTACTTCGCATCCGATCTTTGTACTTTATCGTGGTTTTTCCCCTAGCTTGGCAAGCTTTTAGAGGTCTCCGTTGATAAGACTTCCATTAAAGATTGGATTTTTTCAGACTGATGAGAATATCGTAGTTGCTTGCAGTGTAGAAAAAAAATAACGCCACTCCCTTGAGAAAATATGATAACGACGGCCGGCTGCATTGGGAGAGGAGATACATTCGCGTTGTTGTTTTGACTTCAAACTAGTTTTACGCCCAACGCAAGTAGAAATGCCAACGAAATCGTCAACAAATTGAGGTTATATGGAGAGTTGGTCCAAAAACTGCACTGCATTCAATGTTTACACAAAATTTGGCTTTTCTAACCAATGTGAACCCTTCCATTCACACCACGTTGTAAGGAAAATCAACGGATTTGCTGGTTGAGCGACGTCAATTTTAATTCCAACCGAAATTTTAAGGCGGAAGCATTTTTTGCGCTCTTAAACAATTGTTTCGCTTTCTTAACCTCACTGCACATTGTGGAATTTTTCTATATAGGATCATCTAAATCAACTTAGCTGTTCAATAAATTTATTTAGAATCGTCTTCTTTTAAACCTAAATAAATTGTGGTGGAGACTTAAATTGCCCCCGAGAGTAGTACGCTGAATGCTCTAGGATCAATCCCACAATTTCAAGGCTGATATTATTAGACTGACTGACAATACTCATAGAGTAATCTTGTCTATAAACATCTTTTCAGTGTTTTCCCTCTGATGCTGAAGAAAGTCCACCTCTGGCTGCTGAGCCATTCATATTAGGTGTTACGATAAATTAATTAAATCGTTTCACTTTACATCACGTTGCTATTTAATCCCGAGTTTCTTATTCCTCGTTTTTATATACGAAACTAAATTGTGGTGGAAGCTTAAGAAACACATATATCCAAAGCATACATAAAATGTGGTGATTGGGCACATATTGTTTCCTTACACTATTATCGAACACAGCAGCTAAAAATAAGTCTGCAGAAAAGGAGCAACTCCCCGTTATCTGTTTGAACATTTTAAGGCAAGCCTACACGCAGCTGCTCTTCAGATCTGTTTATTTGAATGGTCGTCTGCGCAACGACTGCAGATGTCAAAAAGTATGACATCGAGTATTGGCATTGCATGTAAACATCACTGCGCTTGTCTTTTTACAAATAAACGTCTTTCCACACATGGTATGCCTATGACAGAGCAACTTACGACTAATGTCATAATGAAATTGTGTTTCAATGGCATCGCGAATTTTGTCATATTTTGTTGCCGTAGGCTAGTTAAGACAGACTGTAGTCATTTGTCCCGTTAATTTTCAGATCTAAGAATTGTTAGTATTCTTCCCAGAAATGAAGTATTATAGAGATGCCCAACTTCACAGCTGATTAACCCCTAGTCCATCGACGAATTTCAAAGACTTTTTGACAGTTGTTCATGAATTTTTGACAGTTATTCATGAAATAACGCCTGATTGGTCAATTTGGCTTTCGAAAACCTTATAAAAAATGGTTGTCAAAAATCTTGAGGGGCAAGAGGGGTTGCGCGTCTCTATCATACTTCATTTCTGATTCTTCCATAGTTTATGTCAATAATGGGTGACGTTTTTGCTTTTTAGTTGTTCACTGCTTACATTTTTGACAGCTCACGCGTGATTCGTGACATGTGCCAAAGTCGACTTACCTGGTTTCCATTCCCATAATCATGGGAAGACCCGAACAAGTCTTGCGAATTATTGAAAATAGTCAAACGTCTGTTAGTCGAATTTTCTATAAGTCGAACTTATGTAGGTTTCAGGGACCCAAGACTTAAACGTTTCCATATTTCATATTCCATTTATCGAACACAATATTTTTTCCGGTGACTATTCGACTTATGGAGGTTCGACTTCATTATTATCAAAATTCGTGCTCTGTGAAGTACTTTTTTCGATTTTACGGTATGCGGTCATATTTGACCTACTCAGCAATGAATGAAAGCAATAGTGACCAAATTCCGCATCAATTTCGCGCTATTGGACATACACCAACCTAACGTATGCGTAGGGAGAGAGGAACTGTGGGGTGCTCATTGACCTGTATTCTTTCGTAGGTGACCGTGAGAACAATGTTACTGTGTATGTTGTACGCCTTCGATAGATGATTTCGAACTTTTTTCTAAAATGCACAAGTTGAACCTAATTGACAAGTGGATCCAGTAAGGCGGGGAAATGAGATTTGGGAAATGAGTTCGGTGTTAATATAACCTAAAGGCGTCATTGGACTTTTTTGTCATGGCGTTACGTCAAATCATTCGTCTAGGCACTCTATTCCTCTACGCCATTACATTTGTTATCGGTAAGATAGCAGCCAAAAAATTACTCACAATTTTACTATTCGACCACTTGTCTTGGTCAACATTTAAAATCTTTATAAAATAATCTATCAACTATACACATTTGCAAATATTCTGATTTGTTTTGAAAACGCTTACAAAACACCCTTTATTAGTTTTTGTATTGGATATAGCTATACGATGGCATACTTGTACAAAGCCATTTTGTGATTCTTAAATGCCTGAACGAATGAACACCTATCGTTTACTTCCTATCTGGTCAACGCACCTTGCGTAGTGTGTAGCTACACCAACCCGATCGCTGAGGACTCGGGGGTCAATCCCGGACACGAGAAACTGTCATAATTCGCTGCTCCACCTCTTACGAGCTTGGAAGATAATGTGCGGTTGTCTGGAGGATTGCCCCCTTTCCCTCGTCTCTACAAATAATGTGAAAGTCTTTGCAGGGTGCTCCCTTGCGTCTTGTTTGATTGTCTTTTTTTGTTGTCACCTTGCTAATGTGTTTTCTATTTACCCCTAGAAGAAAATTTGTTCTTTTGTTGGATGAGGATGGTTTGCATAGTTTTTGTTTGTTTAGGTGTGGCACAAGTGCCAAGTTCCGCTATTAGTTGCTAGAATTGCATCTGTCAGTGTTCTTGTTTTGAATACCTTTAGTGGGGGATATTGTGTTTCTTGATGCCTTAAAAATCGTTCAATTATTCGGAACATGACACTCGGAGCATATATTCGTCTAGCCTGGCGACGTACACCCACCCTGTCGACCGATTGTATTCGTCGTCAGCTTTTGTCCTTTCTCCGAGTTATTAAAAAAAAAGTCGATTGCTCTCAAAGCGTCTTTAATTTAAAGTTTGGCAGCACTTGCTTCCCAGTCTCCCACCAAACTTTTGATTCGTACTGTCTCATATGTCACTTGTCAAACGATCCATTCCACTCAACTTTCCTCAAAGAAACATTTGGAAGGCTTTTTTTTAACGAGATATCTGCATTTTTTAAACCGCTCTTAAATCCATGCCCTCGAGATAAACACAAAAACGAAATAATGCTAGGCGGATATTAAAACACTTGTTGACAGCCAGTATCGTCAACACTCACGTTTCCGTCATCCATCGCGTCAAAACAATAAAGTCAGTGATGGGCTAAACATACAGCGAATATTCATCATTCCAGTCGATAAGGACTTTCAAAGCATATCGCTTGGAGAAGCCTTCCGCATTTTCATTTGCAACGTCTTTTAATATCGCAATCGACGCTCAAAAAAGACTTTTCAATAACTACACGAGGTTTTGTCATTTCAAGCGCGGATGCGCTGCGCGTTCGCTTTTCACATAACCCCATGGAACCTATAAAATATCCACTCGAATAGGTTTTATGTGTTGTGTACTCGAAAAAGTACGTCTTCACATTAATGCCTCCACGCCTCGAGTGGCTCCCTGGGTGGAGCTCGTTTTTTTAATTTTAAAGAAGGTTAAGGGGGAACTCGCTCACTCCCTCGGAGCTCGTCAAATTGCTTTGGAGGAAAACAAAAATTGGCAAATCCCATCACACCTTACACTCACAAGGAGAAAATGAAAACCAGGCGCAAATACCCGGGCCTCCAATGAGCCATGAACCAACATAAAGATGGCATATGGCAAAAGAGATCTGCTTGACATGCCATTACTTCGATCTTGCCAATTTGCGTCCCCTCCTCCGCATTGGCTTTCGGTCTCATCTGTGCCATGTCCGCTCAACCCTGATGACCTTGATGGCAAGGCGGCCGATAGACGCACACACGACTACAAGTCGTGACATGTGCGGCGGCCGCAGTCTGTGTATGCGCTGTGCTTGCGTATCACAACATGACACCGGCAGAAGCCGAAAAAAGCATTGAGTCTGACATTCTTGTCGACAATTTAATTTTATCGCTTACTATAAACGTTTATTGCATGTGTATATGAGTCGAGGAGGAGGATATATAATTTTATATGCAAATACGGCGCGCGAACGTGTGATGGTGGCGGCCGTGGTTCTGATGGATAAATCGAGTTATTGTTCTGCAATTGCACGCAAGAGTAGACATCGCGCTCCTTAAGCTGGGATATCTTATGTCACACACCACACGGCATACGCCGTCGGTGTTGGCGTTGACGTTGTCGCGCTTTGCCAATTTTCTCAGAAACTTCCTCGTTGTCCTTACTTTCGGATGAACGATTGCCTAAAGTCCTTGATTTTGTGGCGCGCGATAATAACGTGCATGAAAAAGATGACAGCGGGGTGAAGCAAACCAGGAAAAAATACCAAACGAAGCGAAACATCTTGCAAGGCAGGCAGGCAGAGCAGCTCGCTTTCTGTGCGTCTCCCCGTATCCAACGATTGTAATAATCTAATGACAAGTGAGAGTATTGACAATCATCAGCGTCGTCGTTGGCGTGGTGCTCATTATGAGAAGAACGAGTGTTCGAAACGAGACGAGAAATTCGCACAGCAGGTCTCTAGTAATCTAATGACAAGTGGATGTATGCGATGCCATCATCCCAATCAGACGGATTCGAAACGAAATTTATTGGAAGAAATGTTTGGGGAATATTTCGATTGATATGTCATCAAAGTTGTGCCTCACATGTCAACGGAATGGAATTGAATTGGCAATTCGATGGAGCGTGATGAGCAGATTTCGTTGACGACCAGATTTTGATGTGTGGTGAATATGAGTTGAAACCTTGACAATATTTATTGGCTTGTTATAGCTCGGGATCAAATACTGGGTTACGCGGCACTGTCTGCGAGTTGGGTTTCATCTGAAAAGCAGTCGAATGTTGTCATGAGCTTGAATGGAATGTGAACGGTTTTGCGCGGGGAAGTGTCAGTTTTAATAAATAACGCTCATACCCTCAGGAATGATGTCAGCGAACGTGTTAGTTGGAAATCATTGATAAATCCACTTTAATCATTCATAATGCGTCATTTCATCGGCATGGCAGTGCAAATAAAGCGCGCGCTTTCAAGCGCTTCACACAAATCGATTTCATAGACGATAATTAACGGTGACTAATTTCTTCCATTGTTGGTGCAACAGCCATACAAGTGCGACAATATCGAATATTTTCAATTTAAATCAGCTTACTGCTGTGTTTTTGCGATTGAAACAGTCGAGGCTGGGGGTCAAAGCAATTAGCATTCATGCTAAATCGAACAGCTCGGCCGTAGTGTGTAGGGATTTGTTGTGATTGTTGGTGTCAGTGGAACAATAAGTAGTCCATTCACAATAGGTCAAATTGGTAGTAAAGTGCTGCCAAATTCCTTGTTTCGTTTTCATCCCATTCAATTGGAAATACAGGGCGACAACATAAAAACGGTGTGAAAAGAAAATAAAAAAAAAAGGGCGTGTTATATAAAAATGATTTTGGCTGTATTTTGAAGTATTGAATATCGCACCATCCAAACGATATTCAAAAGCGTGGGGTAAGCTGACATTGCTGCAAGCGTTAAATTCTTGATGACTCGGTTCAATTTGTGCGGCGTTATTTCGGTAGTGGCGTCTCGAAGTTTGACATCGATCAGCGAATACTACGGACGACATCGACTATGGCGCTATGGCGGCTATGTTTTTCTTTATTTCGCCCCAGTCTCTGCCTGGTTGGTGGCCAAACGAATGTAATCACGTCCACGCTGCAGCCACACGATGTACGATGAAATGACACATTTTTCTGTGAATTCTTACAGCTGGATGTCATTGGTACCTTTGACAGTTGTTGAAAGGTAATAATTGACAGAACCATGGTTGCTGTCTTGTCACCCTTCAGAAGAATACTCTTCATTCTTTAATGCCCCCACCGGAATTTTGTCGAGAAAATGTGTTCACTTCATTCCCGGAATTTAAATGGCACCCATTCGCACTTAAATGAGATTTTCTTCGGACGCAATAAACATTCGGATGATGGTCTTGTTTACGAGAGAATTGAACGTATTCACACGAAAGTTCAATTAAAACTCTCAGCAAGAGGTGAAACACACAACAAAAAAGTTATTTAAAAAATAAAACTTAGAACAACAAGTTCCCCCTGCGAGAAAAGTTTATTACATTTGAACAAATGGAATTCCTTAGATAAAAAATAAAAACACGCTATCCAACCAAGTGGACCCCTGGGTGGGGTGGGGGTCGATGAAATACGTGTGCTTTAATTGAGATATCGCAACGCAGCGATTGGTGTAAATCAAGCGTTAGTCGTTCGTAATTAATCCAGACAGGGCTGCCGTTCGGCTATGATAAACTGTTCTTGGTTTCAGCACGCAATGTGATGATTTATTTTGCCACGAAAGTAGTAAATTCACTTTGTTAGACCGGAACCACTTGGTTTTGAGAGGATGGGATTATGTGCTGAGGAAGTGGAAAGTTTTGGGAGGGTTTTCTGGACTTTCTGTGTTGAAGCAAAATGTAGTTTTTTGAGTCAGCGAATTTGAGATATAATTGTTCGTAATTCTGGGTTTCACACATAAGAAGAATCATGCATTTTGATGCTCAGTCTCGATCAATGAGGATTCTTTTGAAAAGTTTATCGTTAGCTAACGAAGGTGCATGTAACTACACACTTTAATTGAAAACACAATCGACACTCAAGCGGATTTGTGGAAGCAAATCATGATGACCGTCGAAGCCAATTCTTCACTCTCTGGAGCCGAGCCGTCAACAAGCAAAAATGTCCGCATTGATTGATCGATGAATCCACACGAGAACCATGAAACACCATTGCATGGCGAAAAAGAGACGGCTTCGACAGGCGTTTGCGCCAAAACCGATGGAAATCAATATCGGTGGATCATTGTGCCCGCCCACAAATGTGCGTTAAAAGGTTTCAACGTCACTAGTCTCAAAAGGCGATTCGACTTTGTATCCAAAAACACGTAAATTACTAAATTAAATCAAAATACTTCATGTATGGAAATTGTTTTTTTTTTTTTTTTTATTCAAAGATTTTTAATTTTGATGGCGATGAAAGATGACTCACCCTGTACGTCTACAAAAATTCGCTGTATGGTTTGAAACTTGGTCTAACTGTTGTCACATTTCACCCAAAACTTCACAAATTTGCATTTTTGAAAGAAACGTTGTTTGAGTGAGTTCTTTGGTGTTTTTGTGATGTGAATTGGCCACCATCTGTAGGGGTTGGCTTCATTTTGTGTCGTTTGTGCAAAAAGTCGTAGACATTTCTCTCATTAAAACCGAATATTCGCAAGTTTGGCCGATCTATTGATCGATATGTCGAAAATCCAACTCAGTCCGAGTCCAACCCGGTTCCGTAAGGACATCGGGGCAGCACATTTGATTGATGTTAATTTCCAATCCTAAAGTAGGCCGTGGCTTTGTGATTATATCTGTCGACTCGCTGCCTGGGTTCGATTCCGGGCCGGTACGACCAAAAATAATGTTCATGGCTCCACCCCTTTCGAGTCACCAACAATGCTCAAAAAGTAATGACTGTCTAGAGAAAAGCTTCTCAAATTTGGCCGTTCGAAGTCGACATAAACTGTAGGTCCCCTCCACGCACAACACGTGTGGTCGCTGAGAAGCTAGACTGGCCATCTACCGGCTGCAGCCATATTATCATTATAATGGCAAGATCCGAACAATATATTGATCGAAATCGGAATGATAAATATGTTTTATTCGCATTTACCTTCGGACGACCTTGTATATTGGTGTAAGCCCAAATCGCCATCAATTCTAGGGACGTAAACGTCAATAAGTCATGCACAAAGGGGCTAAAAAATTCCTAATAGTCTCAAAACTGGTCAGACAGACCCATCTCACAGACCATTAAAAACCAAACGAGGGAGTTGAGCTGATGGTCATACGCGTAGAAGTGCTTCAGAGTTCTCTGCACCAAGTCCTAAAAATCATAAAAACAAGCACACAAAGCAGTAAAACCTACTGGTAACGACAATACAAATCCCGCACTAAATCGTTTCACCGCACCTGCAGCAACTTGCAGCTCATCCACTCCACCTCGTGGGTGTCCAGAACACGTTGTGCTGATGTTCAAGACAGATTGAGTTTCGCCATCGTAGCGTGGAGAGTTTTCCTTGTTTGTTAACTTCAGTCCAGCATTTTCCTTATCCAATTTAGATGGCACCCCCGCTCGTACATCTTCCACAGTCTGAAACTTCTCGTTCAGTACCTTCATTTACCGTTCACTCACTAACCAAATAACCAACTGCAACTCCAATTCATTGCGAAAGCGATAAATTTCATTTCAAGCTTCCGTTTCGCCCTTTAGCACAGCTTCGCTTCCTGAGCATGTATCCTTTATTTTTTCTGTTTTCCTGTGTGTTTGGGTTTTTTTTTTTAAACGTCCATTCAAACACTCCTCATACTTCATCTTTTCTTCGAGAGAAGCACCAACAAAAAAGGGAAAAACTGGCAGCTATGAGCACAACTGACCAAACTTTCAGACCATGACTGTGCGCTGCTACCCGCACTTGTAGTTGCGACGCCTCTCATACAAGATAAAATGAAAAATGAATTACAACACCAACCTCTGGACCTGGGGACATTCACCAGCATCGAACAGCCCCCACAGCTCGCTCCAGGATGAAAACTGGAAAAGTTGAAAGGGTCCAACGCCCAGCATACAGCAATGCAACCGCAGACACCTACGCAGCGAGTACGTACATATATCCACAATTCAGTTCAATATCAGAGGACAAACCGGTAAACTACACACGATTCTCTCTCCAACAGCCTGCAGGACACCCCAGACAAAAAGGGACTCGTCGAATCGCATAAATCAAATTCTCATGCAAAGTACTGTTCGTCGAGGTGGAAAAACGTGAAAAATAATCGATGGCTACTTGTGTGCTGCTGGAGTCTATTATTATTTTACAGCGAGGCGCGCTGCTCCTAAACTGCTCCTCCATCGATGAAAGCGTAATAAACCCGAACAAAAACGTAAACGATTGCATAACAATATATCCATGGCAGGGCGTAATTTATACATTGCACTCGTTTGGTGTTTTTCTGACTGTTTGTCTGTTTGGTGCAGTGCACGGGCGCAATTTACATTCGGATGTGAGGTTCATCCCATGAATACACAAGTAGCCCGGCATTTATCCGACCGGTTGGAGCTTTTCCAGACCGTGCATGCAGCACTGCGCACCGAGATCAGTGATGCCTGCATTTTTCCAACGAATTGCATCTTTGTTATCTTAATTAATCGGCCGCATTTGTGCGGGGCGCTAAATGGCAATGCCATTGAAACAGCTTTCAAGTGAGCCGTTCTTCGGAGTTGCTAACGCAGGCCGGGATACAATTGGGCATTGTGTGATGGGTCGTGAAGGAGGGAGCAGCAGGGGAACTTTGTCTATGAAATCAAACTGCCGATTACACATGGCCAGACGATTATGGAATCTATGCCGAATGTCTGTACGGAAACTAACAATCGAAACCTGTTTAGTGCTGTGAGGCGACCAAGGCGAGAAGGTCCAAAGTCTACAAGAGCATCTGCTGACGTTAGGGTTTACACAAGGCTTACTGCGACATCGGGGTGGTAAGGGGGTGCTCACTTCATAAACATTAGCCGTTTGAACACACAAAGTCCAACGACGCTAAATTTTTGCGGAGTTTACACAATAATCACGCAAATCGGCAATTAAACTGAAGAATGGGAAATAAATGGGTTTTTGTAACTTTCAGGACAATACTTTAATCACTGGGTGGACACAAACATCAATTGTAATTTTTTGAGTTGCATGACCTACGGTTTTGTGAAGATTGAGAAATGTTAATGATTCCCTTCGGGAGCACATTCAAAAGGATTTGATTCTTAAATGCGGACAATTTAGGCAATCGAATACACAGATGTTGCAACCGCTTCGTTAAGTTTCGTTCATTTTTGTTTCCTTAACTGGGCGCGATCGCCTTAACGTAAATTGCAGTGCGTAAAGTAATGCCTAGTGAAATTTCGTAGCTGATTTGATTCTTAAATGCGGACAATTTAGGCAATCGAATATACAGATGTTGTAACCGCTTCGTTAAGTTTCGTTCATTTTTTGGGATCTCCTCTACTGACCCAAATGCAGCTACGAAATTTCACTAGGCATTACTTTACGCACTGCAATTTACGTTAAGGCGATCGCGCCCTCTTAAGGAAACTTAGTGTGGGCGCGATCGCCTTAACGTAAATTGCAGTGCGTAAAGTAATGCTTCGTGAAATTTCGTAGCTGCATTTGGGTCAGTAAAGGGAGTTCCCAAATGCAATTATGAACACAATGAAATTTCACTAAGCATTACTTTTAAAGTAAATGTTAAGTAATTGTGTCGAGCCTTGAGTTCAGTTAGTTTAGCCGTCGGCGACTTCGTTGAACGAAAAAAAAAAAATGTGAAACCATAATTTAACTTAAATGACCAATCGAGCGAGAACACAGAAATGAATCACTTCGTTCAGTTTCGTTCACTTTTGCTTACATAATCGGCAGCGAACTCAAACGGGGTTTTGGAAATAAACGTCATTAAGTCAATGACGAGTCTCTGAATAAGATATACTGATGATTGAGCATGCAGAAGTCTAAGTCTAAGCCACGAAGAACAATCGTTTCCGATTATTTATTGGCCCGATGAATAGAATTTGAGAACGTGTTTATGAAAAGCGGCGCCCTTCGCCTTCAGTCACGATCTTAAACATCTGGACAGACAATTGAGATCCATTGCTGACGTGTAGAGAGAATGTAATACCGGAGGGTATTAAACACATGTAGACCAACGAATTGAATGGTATGCTGCGCGGTTATTTTGATGCGGGTTGGTGGTCGTGTTCGATCCCACGACTAACGATTCCCTTGAGGGCTGATATGCTCAATAGTTGCGTCAATTGGGAATACGGGATATGAAACGGGGTGAACGACAGTAGAACATAGATCTTCAGATTTCGTTGAAATATGGCGTGACATCGGTAATCAACGATGAAGAAATAATTTTTTTAATTGATCTGAATTGTGTGCGCGGACGGAAGGCACGCGATGTTGGGCAACTAGAGGGCTTCAGAGCATTCTTGAAGAATATTGATATTGAACTGATTCACTTTGAAATAAATTTGGCGAGAAGTTTGGGTCCGATCTACAACAATGAAAGGAATAATCTTGTAACCTTAGGCCATTTACTAACTCCATAGAGCAGGCCAATGTAAGGCCAATCTAAGGCCAATGTGGGCCCATTGTTATGACTATTCCATGTGCTTCTGACAAAACGGTTAAGCTGACTTGTACTGATACCCTTAAGTTCAATGAGAGTGCTGAAATAATAAGTCCTCAACTTTGGGTAGGTTGAGACATGTGTACCTGAGGCTGCCGAGCTCGTGGGTTTGTACCTCCTTCTCATCCATGAAGCTACTGCAAAAATCATCAAATTATGGGCGTGAGGCGTGAGCTCGTGGGTGTGTACCTCCTCCTCATCCATGCACCTACTGCAAAAATCATCAAACTGTAAGCCCCCAAACGTGAGAAGGTTGAGCGACTGACAACCTATGGCTAGCCTGAGCTCGGGGGTTTGTACCTTCTCCTTATCCATGCAGGTAATGCAAAAATCATCTTAGCAGACAGATCATCGTTTAAGATTTAGTGTGGGTCATAGTTTCAATCCAATATCTGACTGATTTGGAAGCTGTGCTGGCAGAGGATTTATTCTCGAAAGTGGCTCGGGTTTAGTAGGCTTTCGGTGTCCTTGGGAAGGAAGTTGAATTCAATAGGAATGGTTGTGTGACTGACTGTTCGGATCACAGTTTGAGTGTTTTGAGTCTCTGGCCTGTGCTTCCAGTGGAGGAAGGTGGAGGAATAACGCAATCAGACGGAGTGTTTCAACGCACAGTATCTGCACCCGTTTGAGTGCCTTACAGTTGGAGAGGATTAATTGAAGAGAATTAATGTGCAAAATGCAAAATCAAGTCCGAATGCTGTACATACCGTGGTTTTGACTAATTTCGATCTTCTTCAAGACCTTCACTTAAGGCTCTCATGTAGTAGGCCTTGGGTAGGCCTTGGACAGGACAGTCTCATAATTCTGCCGGATGGACGTTTATGCCGACCATTCTTTGCTGGTAATGCGTGAAACGCAGCTCCTGCATAATCTCAATTTTTCCACTGAACTCTTCCAATTTTTGGCCAACTTCACAGCTGATTGAGCCCTAGTCCATCGACGAATTCCAGAGGCTTTTTGACAGTTATTCATGAATTTTTGACATTTATTCACGAATGCTCTCTTCTCTCTTCGTTCTCTTATTGGCCAATCTTTCAAAATTAAGAGAGGTAGAAGTTGGGCATCTCTATCATACTTCATTTTGGTTCAATGTTTGATGAATGGTAACTCTAAATGGAATGTGTGTACGTTGAACTGTCAGCCAGAGTTCAGTGATTGAAAAAGGAACATCAATTGGATGACTCTATGTGCCTTGCACTGATTGTTGACTGACAACTGACTCAAGTCCGATTTGACGAGTTTGGCCATACGCTTGGAATGTCCCCAAATAACTTGTCTCCACACGCACAGTATCATGTGCGGCCTTGAAGTCGACAAGGAGGCGTTTTGTTTCGATTTGTACCTCCTCCTCGGGCTTGCTAAGGAAACCCCAAGGACGAAATATTGCGTGACACTTGGTGCGGGGTTTTTCAAAACTACGTTTCAGAATTGAATTTCCCAATAATTTGGGCCTTTGGTGAGTGTGGGCAGCAATCGCAATTAATTGTTCACGTCCTGTGTTCAAATTGGAAAACCCCCAAGGCGGAGGTCGGCCATTCATCCACGAATAAATTGAGCACAACTCACGCACGATAGGAAAACTATGGTCACGTGGTGGCAATCTAGGACTTCCCCTCTCGCAAACGTGCGTGTGAACGAGCGAACTGTGATTGTTGACTAATTTTAATTGAACCTGTGAACCCAATAAAATGTGTTTAACTAGAAATCGTATTTAATTTCTTGGGTTTTGTTTTAATAAAAGCGTTCGTTGATAACAAAGATCACTGATTGGTTTTCGGTGTTATCGCCGCCGAAGTAAGCAACTCACTCACCCCAATTATTTTAAAACAAAATAAATGATTTGCCTTATACACAAACAGATAATCGGCGATCGGGGTTAACGACAGGGCCAACACATCGCTGCTATCAGCAGCACCCAACGTCAGAGTTTGGTCCAAAAGGTGATTCGCTGGAAGTCTTGGCGAATTTCGAATCGCTTACTCATCCGAAGTATGAATAACTTAAGCTTGTCTTCGGATGAGACGACGATACTCGTTTTTATTGTATTCACTCGAGTGACCGACAAGCAAAGTCGGTCGGTTCTGCTGGGAACCAAGTCTCGTTTTGATTAAATCTCATTCAAACGAACTGAGTTCAGTCATTAGATTGACAGTTCTAGAGTGGGGAGCTTGTTACACACACACACACACACATACACAGTCATAACCAAAGACGACATGAAGTGACAGAAACTTTTCGTGTCGCTTTCACCGCAGCACGTCTTTCCATGTCTGGTGCTCTTTTAAGCTGCCGTCGCAAGCGTTTGATTAGAAATGACATTTGACACACTCACACACATGAGACCTGTCGCACACATGAGACCTGCTGAAGCCATTTGTCATTTGTTATTTGTCATCGTTCATGGAAACGTCTCCTCGGGGACGGACAAACTCTTGAAACTCCGTGTCTCTTTCATCAGATGAAGGAGGAAGCCATAAGTCGGCGGGCGCACACATGAATCCGAATCCGAAGCCGCGTCTCGCGACCGAAGACGACGACGGTGTGCGGCGTGGCGTGTTGTGGTGATTGAACTACCTAAGCACCGATGACGTTGTATACCCTCGATGGGATTGAATGATAAGTCACTTCCTCTGTACGCAGTGACAGTGCGGTAGACCTCTAATAATCTCTTGCCAGAAGAGACCCCCTCAGCGCTTCACTGTTGATGCGTACACTCTCTGCCTTCGTTTTGTTTGCGTTCGTGCGATTTCGTTTGCCGCGCCGCGCCACTCCGTCCACTGCCTGGTTTCTGCCTGGTTTCTGTTCGTGGTCTTAATTCAATTAACGATTTGAATCGAAGGCAAAACCTTCGTCGGTATTTTCCTTCGAATTCCCTGAGCATGTCACTTCGTTAATGGCGGAATGGTGGCTACCTGAACACCACACACGTTCGGGTTTCTGGCAATCGGATGAGAACGTTAAATCGGTCATTAAACTCGTCAAAGTGCCGCAAAAGCATGTTTGTCCGCAGCCAAGAAGTCAGTGAGCCGAGCCGACGATTCAGAGAAAGGGATTGGATACTTGGACGCTCGGTTCAATGCAACCTAATCGGTTTTTAATTCAACACCTCGTCCAAAACCGGGGTGATTACCCACGAGTACACCCATGATCTGTCATGCGGATGTGCGCGGGGTGGCTTTGAAAAGCAGGCCAGCAGCAGTGTCCCCATGCACGGGCACCGCTCCGTGGGCTTTGTGGGTTTCTGAGGGATTGAATGAGACAGGTGAAAAGTGTGTTGGTGGCTTCTTTGTTCTGGTCGGCCCCTGTTCCTGGGCCAGGTCGAGCTTGATTGAGGTTAGTTTTTTAATTTCTCCAGTGGAAATGGAACAAGATGAGATTTTCTGTTTTGTGTTTCGCCGGATCCGCACCACAGGCGCAGGCAGAGGCACAGGCAGAGATATTACAAAATTTTAATCCCGACCCGACGTGCACCATTCATCTGCCCACCCGACGGAACAGCCGGCCCAACCATCCCGTCCTGTGCTGGCATCCAGTCAGACAGCCTAACGTTGCCGATTGCTGGGTTTTTGTTTTCCGGTGTTTTGGGTTCACGTGTGTGCTGCTTATGACATATTTACGAACGAAAAGACTTAGGTAGCACCAGCGACGGCACTCGTGGAAGCCGCACGATGAACGGAGACTCCTCGACTCTTTCACGTGCCAACAACAGTGTGGAGCGCACCGTGTATGAGTGCTCCCTTGTTGCGATGCATCTTTTATGTGTATGGGACTTGCAAAAGTGAGGCGTTGTGCGACGAACCTGCTCGGGGCGAAGATCTGAAAAGGTGGGCTTGAGTTCACCAACCAGCCAAACCAACCGACAGCCGCCCACCCAGCCTGTCGCCCGATTCCCAGCGGTATTACGCTGCGATTTTGTCAGAGGCTTCGCTGTGTCGTACATAGACTGTTTGCATATTTTACAAACATATTAAAATGTAATCGGGCCGTATGTGTGTGCACCTTAAAGTTTCATAAGTAGATAAGTGTTGCCATCAGCGTGTTTTTGAGAGGTAAACAGATTTGCGAGCGCTGACGATATTGTGAATGTCGTTAAGGTCATGGAGAGCGTCATAAAATGATGCATGGCGGTGACTGTGTTTCTGTTTTTGTGCTGTGCTTCGGGGATAAATGAGATTTTTGCAATTCAATCTAAGGGAAATGCACGCGATTTAGTTCTTTGAATGCGAAGGAGATTGAAGAAATGGGCATCAGTGCGTCAAAGGATGGAGGTTTTGTTTTGCCCCACTCGCTGGGTTGTGGAAAAAGGACATATTCATCATCGGCTAGAGGCATATGGTGTGTAAGAATAGCAAGTGTATAGCTCATTGCTTATTACTCATGACTAATGGGCTCGTCGCTCATGAATAAGTGACCAGGTCTCTGGTTTCAAGGCTAATGGCTTGGGGCTAAGTTCACAGTTGTCAAGGCTGAGCCTTCAGCCAAGTTCACAGTTCTAAAGGCACAGTTTTCAGGCATCTTTCCTTATGGCTAAGGGATAAGGCTCTGTTTATAAGGCTCATGGCTTAGAGCTTAGTTCACAGTTCTCACGGGTCAATGTTCAGGCCTCTTGCCCCATGGCTAGGGGATCAGGGCTCAAGGCTTACGGCTCAGTTCACAGTTCTCAAGGCTCAGTTTTCAGGCATCTTTTCTTATGGCTACGGGATAGGGCTCTGTTTTCAGGGCTCATGGCTTCTCACGGGTCAATGTTCAGGCATCTTGGCCCATGGCTAAGGGATCAAGGCTCAGTTGTCGGGGCTCATGTCTTACGGCTCAGTTCACAGTTCTCAAGGCTCAGTTTTCAGGCATCTTTTCACATGTTTAGGGGATAAGGCTCTCTTTTCAACGCTCATGGCTTAGAGCTTAGTTCACAGTTCCCATGGGTCAATGCTCAGGCCTCTTGGCCCATGGCTAACGGATCAGGGCTCATGGCTTACGACTCAGTTCACAGTTCTCAAGGCTCAGTTTTGAGGCATCTTTTCTCACGGCTAAGGGATATTGCTCTGTTTTCAAGGCTCATGGCCTAGAGCTTAGTTCACAGTTCTCACGGGTCAATGTTCAGGCATCTTGGCCCATGGCTAAGGGATCAAGGCTCAGTTCTCGGGGCTCATGTCTTATGGCTCAGTTTTCAGGCATCTTTTCTCACGGCTAAGGGATATTGCTCTGTTTTCAAGGCTCATGGCTTGGAGCTCAATCCCCAGTTCTCAAGGGTCAGTGTTCAATCCTCTAGGCTCATGGCGCAGTTCTCAAATCTCTATATTACAGCTTACAGCTCAGTTCCCAAGGATCCGTTTTCCATCATAAATAATTGATAAGGGCTCCGGTTTTAAGGCTAATGGCTTAGGGCTAAGTGCGCAGTTCTAAAGGTAACATTTCAGACATCTTGGCTAATGGCTATGAGATCAGGGCTCATAACTAATAGCTTATGGCTTACGACACATGGCTCGGAGCTCGTGGCTTTTGTATCATGGACTGTACTTACTTTGCTCAGGTTTCGTGATCATCTAAACCTCTACGGAAAGTGGAGTGTGAAAAAAAGAGCCCGCGAACCGCGTCCACTTACGCGAGTTGGCCACAGGTTCGATTTTATTGCAATCGGCTTTATTTGAACATCGGCCGCGACCCCGAAACTGAGTTGAAAGTAGTTTGACCGTCACACGTTGCATCTGAAATGTCTCTTAGGATTAAAGAGGTTGTTGAATTAGTCGAATAAAACTTATAATCACGACAAAAACGAAACGAACAGCTTTAGTGCACCTCTGCTCCGATGGTTCGGATTATGTGATGCATGCATAATCCCGTAATTCCATCCCTGACCCACGCAAAAGTTTTCCCGACTTAATGTCAGATGAAATTCCTTTCCTAAATCCTTCCGCAAGATCCCCTTTCCCAAAGTGACAAGAGACAGGAAAAAAAGGAATAGAAGAAAACCTCATTGGCAACACCAGCTGATTGTGAAAAATTAAACTGCACGTGCTCCAGGCGACGAAAAGCGAAGCAGAACATACAGTGTGGAGGAACACATCTCCACATTCGTAAACCTCTTAACCTTCATGGCACACACAGTGGATAAAAACTTTTTCACCTTCTTCCGAGGACAAGGCAGGAGCACGGCTAAGTGTACCATGGGGGCGTCGCTGCTACAAGCGTTAGAGTCCGCACCGAAATCCCATCTAGAAGGGATTCCTCAGGTAAACAACATTTCTTCGTGTAGCAACAATGATTGTGTGTACACTTGGGGTGGCAAGAAATGCAATAAAACGAACTAGACCCTTGCCCCAGAGCCATCTTTAATTCGTTTCCTTGTTATCGAGAGGGAGCTCTAACTCAAGACTGAGCACAGGTTCTGTGCGGCACAAATCCCACATTGATCCTACCTCCTCCGCCCGGAACTACGTCATTCGTCCCACCGTCATTCTGTCCCACCTCGACTTGGGGGAGCATGTGGCAAACTCTGCGAGAATTTAGAATGTAACCCATTTCTTTTGGCTGCTCCTTTGTTCTTGTGTTCTAAACAGGGACAGTGTGGGCTCGTGAGATCCTTTCTTTTATTGCTCCGTTCATTCATCTCATTTTCATGAAACAAAACACTGAGGAAAAGCGGCGGAAACCTTTCCTTTGCGACTCTCCTTTTGCCGTCATCTTAATCACAGCCAGGCTGAGCGGTTGAAGTTGAGTTGAAATGTTGAAGCTTCCGTGCCGCCGCCTCCTCCCGGGCTAAGCTGTAAGGAAATAAAAAATCCAAAAGTGGAATATGAGAGGAAGCCCAAATGTCTTCCTGCCAGGACACACAATATTCATTCGGTGGGCGGGGGCCATGTGTACCTCGCCTACATGTGCCCGGGTGAGTGTCGCTGTGGCTGTGTGGCTGGCACGACGGTGTGTGTAATTCGAGGAAGAACAAATCGCTGACTCTTATGACTTTGACCCACAATTCAGATGACGAAATCTTTTTGTTTTCTCCTTCTCTCACCTACCACCGTCCTCCTCCCACCCGACCTGCCCGGCAGTCACAAGTCGAAGCGGACGGCGGCGGTATGAGGTGGAAATCGTGTTATTTTCTGCCAGGGACGAGGTGACGAGGGAATTCATACATCAAACGATTTTGGAAAGAAGGCGGCAGGTTGGTGGTTGATGGTTGATGGTGTGGTGGCTGGCTTTTGGCACACGGGAAAACCTGCTTCAGATGTTGACGTTCATTTGCTTGGATGAGGGATTTTTGCCTCTGCTCTCTCCGTCGAGGGTGGTGATGTCAAATTTCGCTTTCATTTGAATTTTTATTATGAATTAGAATAAATTAGTCTCGGGACCACGTGCTCAAATGTAAGAGTTTTGTTTGCTGTATGCTCTGTTCTGCTCCTCCCTGCTCGGCCCTGCTCCTTCCTGGCCTTCGTTGGCATGGGACGAAGGTGTGCGCTTCGCCACGCGGCAGAGAGACATGAAAGCAATTCGTTTGAAATAGATTTGTTCAGATTAGGGAGAGTGACAGTCAAATGATTTCTTTTCAAGTGGCGCAATTTTTTCCTCTTATTTTGTATGATTTCTGAAAATATGAGGGAGGGAGCTTAGCTAATTTAGAATTTTTGTCGTTTTTGAGGTGACTCATTTTTTTCTTCTGGCTCCTCTCTGAGCGACCGTGACAGTTTCGAGTGATGAGCAACGAAGGCGGAGGCATGGCGGGCGGATGGTGAACGGTTTAAGAATGATGTTCATAATTAATTTGCGAGACGAACGGGAAGATATTTATTTTCATAATTGCATTCCCTTGCTGGATATGCTAGGCGTTGCATTCCATTGACATTTCAAAGGTTTTTGCTTTGGTCATTTGTCACATTCTAAACGTGTAGGTGTCCCCGTTCATGCCACTGACCGCTAATTGACTACGTTCCACTTCTGTCAAAGGATAACACACGTCTTTCACTTGTTTCCGCATTAAAGTGGCAGTCTGTGTTCGTTTTGTGACTAAGGCGCCCAGTAGCCAAGTGGGACAACAACTATTGACAGCTGGTTTCTAATCAGGTTTGTTCGCGCGCGTATCCTGTGGGGATTTCAGCTTTGTATGCCATTTGTTCGTTGTGGGTGCTGTGAATTCAGTGAATGGGCCACTAAATGCCATCCAGCGGTCAAGTTCAGTTTCTCTGGAATAGATGTGGGTAGGCAAATTTTGGGCATGTACAGTAAAGGGTGGGTTTTCCAATGTATTGACTGCAGACTTTGAAACAAGCACTTTGAAACAAGAAAGCTACGTTCATATTTCTTTGTTTGGATGTCTGTCAACTTGTACAGGGACGCCGTCGCTTATTATTGTGCTGTTTAATTCATTATTTGCTCCAAGTGACTTCCTTCGCCAATTCACAAAAATTGCCAAAAATGCGATATGGAAACCGATGCTCCCATCACCCCGCGTTCAGCACGCACTTTCAAATGTTTCGCTGTAAATCTACGATGTCCCCTATAGAACCCGGTTTTGTGAACAGCCTTGTTAGGGTATGGTAGGGAAGTGGGCTGCTAGTGAATTCACCAGCGCACTTAGGTATTGGTCCATTGTGATACCCACAGTCAGACCACTCCAGATAGTGCTGTTAATTTGATCCCAACGTCAAATGGTGGCTGGATCAGATTTGAAACCGAGAGAAAAGCATTTTTTGCTTTCACTGGGATTTGAACCGGTCGAACCCACTAACTAAGGGGAGGCACTTAGCCAACTCCGCCATCCAGCCGTTAACCGATTTTGATGAGGTCTTCTAACAAAAGTTGGGTTATCCAAACCATCCACCCTCCAACTGTCGTTTAGACACGACTTAATTTTTTATCTCAATAACTACCACTGCCTCAGTGGCGTCCCTCACGGTAGGCACAAACCTACCAGGCTCCGCAATATATTTTTCGTCCTCTGGAAACTTCGCGGTTTATGATGATTATTATGAACGGCTTGAATTCATCTGTCGAGGAGGGGTTGTCCAACGTGAATTTCAGTTTATTTTGGTAACTTTTCATTTTACCTCTTTCTATTTTCTGGTGTTCACAGACTATTATGGCCTGTCAACAGATAGCTGTTCAGAGGGCCATTTAAACTTTGATAGCTAGTGACTTGAGAATTGAGAGCGAAACCAACTCAAACTCGGATGGGAACGGCCCATTGAGGTTGCAGTAAAAGTTCACCCGGACGTCGTGGCATAACCTAACATTGCCCGCTTTCAAAAGTGGACATTGATAAATTAATGTCTGTTATTTGTGCATGGTCTACTAAAAGGTGATTTTTTAGCTATTATCTTTTTGGCAACACTTGTTTAAATAGCTGACGCACGTTTCGTGTTTGTTTCACTGTCAAACTTCTTCAGTTTGGTCTATAATTTAACCATGAATCGTCTTACAAACGAACAACGCTTGCAAATTGTTGAATTTTATTATCAAAATGTGCTCTGTTAAGAAAGTTCATCGCGCGCTTCTTCCATTGTATGGTCAGTTTAGACGAAGCTCATTTTTGGCTCAATGGGTACGTAGATAAGTAGAATTGTCGATTTTGGAGTGAATATCAGCCAGAAGCATTGCAAGAGCTACCAATGCATCCATAAGAAGTCACAGTTTGGCGGGTGGCATCATTGGGCCGTACTTCTTCAAAGATAATGCGAATCTTAACGTAACTGCGAATGGTGAGCGCTACCGTGAGATGATATATTTTTTTTGCCCAAAATGCAAGAGCTTGACTTGCATGACATGTGGTTTCAACAAGACGGTGCCACATGCCACACAGCACGCGCAACAAAGGACTTCTTGAGAGGCGAGTTCGGTGAACATTTTATTTCACGTTCGGGACCGGTCAATTGGCCGCCTAGATCGTGCGATTTAACGCCTTAGACTATTTTTTATTTTTTGTGGGGCTATGTTAAAGCTCATGTCTATACAGACAAGCCCGCGTCAATTGACCGGCTGAAATGTTGGAAAGAGTATGCCAAAATTGGACTAAGCGGATGGACCATTTGAGGCGCAGTCAAGGTCAACATTTCCATGAAATAAACTTCAAACATTAAATTATATGGACCGTACTATCGATTCAAATAAAGATTTCATGCATTTTTCTGAATCTTTCCTATAACTTTTAAAAAATCACCCTTTATTATGCTATAGGTAGTGTAAGAGCCATCAAGATCCTTTTGTGTTTTCTTATTTATGTGTTCAACTGTTTGTTCGGTTTTGGCCTTCTCCTTCGAAGCCAAGGCTCAGCCGCGATGTCTGAGAATGTCACAATACCAAGAGTGAGCACGGGGTACGGAAGTGGGCTGCTAGTGAATTCACCAGCGCACTAAAACCATATTGGTCCTCTGTGATACCCACAGTCAGACTACTGCCACCGATCGACCGCTCCAGATAGTGCCGTTAATTTGATGATTTAACTTCGCTTTCAGTGGTATTCGAACCAGGGACCCCACTAACAGAGGGCCACAATCCACTTAACCAGCTGCGCCATCCAGTCGTTGGAAGAGTGAACCAAAACCACAACTACCTTCAGAGCATCAGAACACCAATCATGGGGTCATCACATTGGATTTGCAGTTTCTGTCCTTACAACTGCCTTGCCCCACATTATGAATCAAAAAAGTAGCTTCAAGCTACCAAGACCCAAAATGGAAATTGTCGAGGGAAAACTACGCCCACTCGGAGTCATCACTGCTAATTGCTTAGCTAGCAAAGTCGTAAATCCAAAATATGGTCACAATCTCTTGTTGCCAGGAGTTCCGGTTTAGCTGCTCATTAAGTCGCTGAGCCTTCGGTCCTCCCGCCATACACACGTCCTGCTATTCAAATAACAAGTCACAGTTCCGAAACTGGCTTAGCCATAAAAAGGTAACAGCCGAGCATTTCTCCTTAATTATTAATGATTGTCGTATTAATAGTTCAACTTGGCGCTCTTTAGCGGCGACTTTCGGTAATGATCGCCCCGGTCCTTCGCGGCTGTGTTCGTTGAGATAACACAAAGCATTACTTTCACTTTTGAAAATAGTCGAAAACTTCCCGCACGCGTTACGACTCGTTCAGGGTGCGAGTCGTAAACCATCGCAGAACATGTCACAAAGCAATGGGACCGGCCCAAAAACACTATAGTGGCGTCAAAGCGAGTGTGACGGCGCGGGCGATTTGTTTTGTTTTATGCCTCTCCACGGAAGACACCGGCTGACACAGATTCAGAAAGGCTTGTCATGTGCCTCCTTCCTCACACCGCCGACCATCCGCAGACAATCACAGGTTTATAGTTGTTTGTCTGCTCGTATACGGTACGCAACTGCTCAGCACAACCGGCTTTATGGCCTTGTACTAAAATCAATTAAGTTGGGGTTTTAGTTAACGACTAACGGCGCCCCTCCGTGCGTTGTTGGGTGGGGGCGCTCCAAACCAAGTCGTTTCATTTGCTTTGGTACACATGCGACCCGACGAAGCCGAAGACACAAAGGGACTGCTCGCAGTCGGATGTGCATGAGCGAGGAGCGTGCTTAATTGCGCCCATGAAACGGAAAACATGGTCTGTCATTTTCGAAATTTAATAATTCCGGCTCTAATTATGGGTTTCACTTATTCTGACTTCTGGGAGAAATCAAAAACAAACGAGGAAACCAAATCAAAGGACACCCTCTCGAAAGTGGTGTGGTCCGCCCACTCACACTCGGACTCAGACAGGGACTCTCGCATGTCAAGGGATCTCGATTTTATTGCTGCTGGCCCGGCCCGCCCTTTCCCCAAAAGACGTCATTTATGCGGCAATTAATTTGGTCCTTCACGTGTGACATGTGGCGGAGGGGCGGGGCGGGCACTGCTGTGTGTATCCTTTTTGGTTGCGTCTAATTTTCATATAATTAGGATGTTGTGCAATCAGACGGACGCTGTCGGGATGTAGAAGGATTCATCCTCGCACTGCTATCACATCCCATCCAGAAGCATTTAATTTATGTCCTCTCGTGTGCGTGTCTGCTGCGAATCAGCCTTCTCAGAGGTCGACGACGCACGGTGGTTATTTATCGTTCTGTGCGCCTGCAGAGAAGGACTGTGCCTACTGCCAGTCCATGTCGACCAGGCAATTGTCCGATCAATTAAAAGTCGGTATTATCCCTTTGTGCCTTGTTGCTGGGCTGATGGCCGTTTCATTGTAATTTACGTCTCCGATTGACCTTGGGGGCGTAATTTCCAATTTCCTTGGCAAACGACGGGTGTACTGCAAAACTCTCTCTCTCTCGCCTTGTGTGGGCGGACGGTGGTGGTGGTGTGTGTGTGTGTGTGTGGAAGGAGTTTCCAAAATCGAGGGTATTTCCCTTTCTTTTGGTCATGCGTCAAGAGGGAAATTAATAATTTCTAAGCCCCACGGTGGATCGAACACGAAAAGGGATGTCATGAATGGGAATGTAACTCTTTCGAGGGCCCCTCACGGCATCGGTTCACCCAAAGTGGTGCTCGCCCACTCGACCGGGCAATTTTTTCATTCGAACAAATGCTTGTGTAATAAAGGACCTGCGTGCATTCTCGCCTCGCTATAAATTATACAAATAGTCCTTCCCTCTCACTGCTCAAACACAATGAGAGGGAAGACAGAGGGAGGCCATGCCAATCGATTGAAGTTGGCAGTGGTTGTGGTGTGGCGAGGTGTGCTGCGGCGGTGGCGTCTCCTCCTTCAGTCGAAGACCGTGGCGTGTCGCCGCCGTTGAGGGAAGCACACAAAACAATGTCACTGCACTAGTCTACCACGACGCAGTGCAGTTGGGGGGAATGAGGAGTGCATTGTTCATTGAAAAGAAGCGTAAACAAATCGAAATGGGTCGGCAGCAGCAGCGCATGATAGTGATTAAGTGGCTTAATTTGCGGTCGGCTACTCTGCATACGCTCGCGCCGCCTGGCTTCGAGTTGCGAGCGTGTTGTGTCATTTGTTTGAATGGAAATTTCATGGTCAATGGTTTGGTCAGTTTAATTTGAGTTGAGTCTCCCTGTGTGCGTGCTTCAGTCTGTTCTTCTATTTCTCGTTTCTTTTGTCGCCCCTTCGTGCCTCGCCATGGACGGACTTAATGGTGATGACGATGGCGATGGT
The DNA here is from genome assembly GCA_905231855.2 of Eristalis tenax. Classification (NCBI taxonomy): domain Eukaryota; kingdom Metazoa; phylum Arthropoda; class Insecta; order Diptera; family Syrphidae; genus Eristalis; species Eristalis tenax. The sequence goes on from HG993127.1 coordinate 2,371,544, forward strand.
CGTGGCGCTGGTGCATCATTAATGGGTTGTCTCGTGTAATCGCCACCGGAAGTTGTTACGATTGGAAGAGAACAACAATAAGGAGAAGCTATTCCATGGGAACATGGAAGACGATGAGTTCTTTGATTTCACGTAAGACTCCCGGTCAACATGCTGCATCTGAATTTTACAACTTCCCAGGCCATCCACGGACGTGTCTGGAATCGGTTACTCACCTCATGAAGGGACTTTCGAAAGAGGATTCGTTAATCGACCATGGCTCGTAAATTCGCGCGTGTGATGATGAAAGGATTTATGGGTTTATTCGTAAATTGCTCGTGAAATGTTGTGTCTTTATGTTGTTTTTCACTTCGTCTATTTCATTGGATGACTTCCGAACTAACATTCTGTTTTTTTCTCATTCCAGGTATGTGGGGGAATTTTCGCAAATTCATAGCGTAAGTCGAACGGAACTGATGAATTTTGAAACATCAACGTCAAAAGAGTTGAGCCTTCTGTGGTTGTGGAGAGGGAAAAAAGTCTGCTTTTGTTTTGTGAGCAGGGCATGCGGCCGCCCGTATGTCCCGACTTTTGGAAAAGTTCTGGAGCGACGACTCCACGCGCGCTGAGAATTAATTTGCGGAGCTGTCTGCTTTCCGTCATGCCGGCGACTGTCAAGTTCATTGGTCGGGTTGAAATGTTCACAAACTGTTTAAAAAGTTTATGTTTGGAAGAAGTAAGGCCAGCTTCTGATAAATCGGGGAATATTTGGGTAGGGTGTGCGTATCCTGTGGAGGTCGTGTAAAGGACGCGTCTTTCAAGGAAGTTCATGGAAATGAAGCACGACTGAATGTCTTCCGACATCTGGACAACACTTTACTTTTTTTAATTTATGATCTTGTCGATTTTGGACAATTGCCAGTAACATCGGCTTCACTCACCCCCGGCATCCACTCCACAGTCAATTTCCCATTCATCCGCTCGAATCTAAGTCCGTGACCACACGCCACATTAGCCCATTAGTTCAGTTCCATTTCCTGGCTTTCACAGAGTTCACAACAATGTGTTGTGTTGCGTCAGTCAGTCAGGTCAGCGAGAATTTGTTGGACGCAGCGATATGATTCAATTAGTAAAATTAGCCTTGTGTCGTGCTGATGGTGTTTATTGTTGAGCGTTTGACAACGCAACTTTGAGTGCAACATGAAACCGACAAAAACCATAATAAATTGTGAAATTCTTTAACCCATCGGTTTGTACGGTTGAACTGAAATAGGCGGCAACCAGCGGTCATCCCGGAATGCAGAGTTTGGTGGGGATGACTTCAGAGCTGGGAAAGTTTTTTACCTAAGCAATGGACTAACGACTCTTGCTCGACATAGGAACTTGAGTGATGTCGTTCCATACTGAACGCTCTCCAGTTGGTCTGTGTTCGACTGCAATGCCATATTTCCATTCCCAAGGGAAAGAAACTCTCCAGCTATCATTTTGGCATGCAGGACGAAGTGACTCCGTTGTGCAACCATAATTCGGTGTGCATTGTGTGTGCCGCTTTACAGTCGCAGTCCACTTAGACTAACAAGTTGTGTGTTAATGGTGCAGTAAAACATTCCCAACCGACGCATACATAAAATCAAAGACATTTGATGTTTCTAAAACCGTCCAAGTTCATTAGATGATGATCTGAGGAGGGTTCAATTGTATTCAATTCCTCCAGCTTTACAAAGAAGCACAAAATGTTTCCTTTTCAGATCTCAAACATATCACATTTCTTCTTCGTTTCCACATGAAGTACTCTAAGACGCTGTACTCCATCCGTGCTGAAATAACACTGTCGTCGGTAATGACTCTCATGCGCACATCCTTGCCACTAATGACCCCCGCCGATCCGATCTCCAAACATAGTCATTGATTTCTGCTTCCATCCAAGACTTCATCCTCTAGTGTATTTCGCCGCAGAACTTGCGCAATGATAGCATTCTATTCCAGACCAGTACCTGCCAGTCCCTAAGTTCTCCGTCTGGAATAGAATTGCTGGCATTGCACTAAGGTCTCCGGGTCACTAGAGGTCACCTTATTTACCAAGAATATATCACTCACGGTGTGGTTGCATAACTTCCTAAGTGTCGACTAATGTCGCTGATTTGTCACCTGCCCATCGGAATATATGAAAATCGATCGGTCGTTTGCACTCCAACGCTGCTTCCGGTCACACTATAGTCGTCTTTTTGTACCACGGACATTTCGAAAAAGTCACATAACACCCTCGTTTCGATACCCGCGCTCGTATTTCAGCCATAATGCAATTTCTCATGCGACTAAGAATTGCTTCGAGCTCTGCTGTCGGTGTTGATCGGAGGAGACATTTCTTTTCAGATGTAAGGCCTCCTTCCTCTTCTTGGCGTTACAGTCTGGGGTGGACTTGGGTCTCAACCAGCCTGCACCGTCACCATGTTGGTTGAGGTTCTTCTCCACTTGTGTGCGCCATCTTGTTCGCGGACGTCCTCTGTTGTGGTGTAAGTAAGGCCTCCTTTCATTGCGTAAAACCAGTGCTTTTAGACCACATCTTGTGCCGAAACCAAGCTTGCAAAAATAGTACGCAACGTATGCCAATTGTATGCATTCTTCGGTGCTTTCCTTCCAGTTGAGGTTGCAATCAAGCGTAGCGCCTACACCTACAACACAGCAAAATGTGTTTGAGTGAGTTCATCTTCGTACTCTTCGCAGTACAGAGCAGCTTTTCCGAATTGCTAGTCAAGCGTGGAGTTTGTGTCCAGTGTTTGATTAGCACCGCGTCTGACCAGTCAAAATTTATCTGAGCGAAATGTTTCCTCCATGTCACATCTGAACGATCGGGCTCCAAAAGCATCGCGAGATTTCAAAGTTCGCAACATGATCTTCAACCTACACCAATGTCCAATGGGAAGCTTCATTTGGGTACAAAGAGAACGCTTGATTTCGCACAGCAAAAGTAAACGAAACTTAACGAAACTGGGAGAAGTGATCATTAAGATCGGTACGTTGACTTAAGTATCCTTGTGTTCTTTGTGGCTGGGCCTGAAATTAAATGTTAATCAAGCAAATTGCTAGCTCCACTGAATCACTTGTTATAAAGGGTGGTTTGCAGCAATATTTTCTGCAGTACGAGCATGCACTGGGTTTTTACATCTCCTACAGACCCTGTTTGCTCAAATTTTTGCACGATTTTTCCCGATTGTACGCACATTTGGGCGAAAAAATCACGAAGTGTACGATATGTATTTTGATTTGAACGCCCATTTTCATAATAAGCCTGAATAAATTTAACGCGTTGCTCGATTGTGCATCTTTCCATGGTTCAAATTGAGTTAGTCTGAAATTGAGAAATTTGACGTTTAGATGTGGTTCACATTCAACATCGGCCCTTAAAATTTAACCACCCTTTACATAAGTTACCATTGAAGGTGGCCTCATGCATGCAGATAATTTTAAGAGTTTCATAAATAGATTATTACTGAGCATGGAACTACATGGCATATAAATTTAATGCATTTAAGCATGGCTGTGACGAAAAAATGCGTGGAACACCGCACATGTCGGTAAAGTAGTGAGCATATGACAGAACCCAACAACAGGAAAAATGTGTGGAACACCGCACATGCCGGTAAAGTAGTGCTCGTAGGACGGAACTCCTGCATGAATTCATTTAAAATATCCTACATCCACCTCTTTACTCCCTTAAACACGTTTGAACACCGTCTTTATATCGCCATCTACATTATTTCGTGAACAACTGTCAAAATGATCATCAAATTCGTCGTTGGACAAGGGGGCAATCAACTGTGGAGTCGGACAGCTGACAGACACGTTGCCTAATTTTCCTATCAATTAACACGACTTTCCTTTCAAAAAGCGATGTCAACCTCTCCATCACCGAAAACTACGTCTTGTAACATTTTAAGCTGCTACTGCTCCGACGACCAACAGTAGCCCACAGTTATCGAAAATTCACTTTCTATTCGCAGTCCTTGACGGGTTTTTGTTAGACTTACACCTCCCGGCTTGGTCCTTGCCATGTCATCCAACCTACATGCAGGATGTATGGACGTTTCTCACACACATTGTCCCAAGCTAAGGCCCACCAGCACTTTTGTATTCATGACAATTTTTGTTTTCCACCCCCTCCACGCCCTCATGGCATATAATTGCTTTTTGTGTGGCCTTTTTCTTCTATTGTCGCAAGGACAATGAAATAACTGAACCACTCCGGCAAATGCCATTTAATTACATTACTCGACTTATTTTTAGGATTCCCTTCGTTCGCTCCCGCCCAGTGTCCGTCCAGTGTCTCTCTGGTATCTCATCAGAATCAGCTGACAAATGAAATGTATAACAAACGTTGTGACCCTTACTCGTTTGGCCATTGTCTGTCATTTAATGTCACTGCCTTGGCCATTAAACTTTTCCAATTTAAATGTGTGTTCATTAACCAACCCCCTCGCCCGTTCCCCACGGGTCACAGGTGAGTCGACTGTCACCTTCACTGGTGAGTGTGGAGACTCAAAACTCCACAAAAAAAAAAAAAAAACAGAAGAAAAGATCTCGGAAAATTGCAGAATGAAAGTGGAGAGAGGGGGGAAGGCCCTACATTAGCACGTCGAACAGGAGTGGACACAGAACGCCCATTCAAGGATTCTTCAAAACCACACCGAGATGTTGCCGAACAGAAAAGAAACAGAACGAAGCGAAACGAAACGATCCGAACCAAGACCGAGCCGATGCGACGAGAAGTTCATTAACCACCACACCAGCAGCCGTCTTCGAGTGCGGAAGATGTGTGGGGGGAGGGTGTGGGGGAATGGCGGATGGCACATCATCATTGTACACCTCCACAACGATTGTGTTTGAAGCAGGTCCTTTTGTGTGCACACGTAAACGACGGGGGAACGGAATGAATAGACATTGAGTTGGTTTGCCGCTTTGCTTGGGTGCGTTGGTGGGTGGGTGCTCGTGTGCTTGGGTGCTGGTGGTGGTTCAAGTTATTTCCGGTTGATTGTGTCTGCTGCAAGAGCTTTTCCTGGGCTGGGCGAGAGGGAATGAAAATTATGTACGCCGGTGCTGGTGGTGTTGCAAAAGAATGCCTGCAGTAATTTTCAAAGGATACACGCAATGTTAACAAACTTCTTCATCGACATGGCTGTCAGTGTCTCATTCTTGTGCCGAACTTCATCATCTCCGCATATTTTTCACTCCACATCCTGGTGTGCGGCAGGAGAGCATCTGTAGCTTACGTTACTTCTGCGGTTTCATCAGGAAAATTGATACCCAATGATCCGGAGACTGGGCAGAGCCCAACACCCAACGACACCGCCTTGTCAGCCTCTGTGGCTAAAGGATGTGCGGAGAGATGATTACATTTGAAGCCGCATTTGGTGTGTGTGTGTTGGAAGATTCAATCAGGAGTGAAGAAAAAGAAAAAAATGCACTCGGTCTTCCACCTTCTCTGCTGCTGCTGCTTGTAATGGTGGCGGATGTTTTGGAATTCAAAGGCGGGTTATTGCTCGGAATTCAGGAAATTTCATTTTGTTTTCACCGAAAAATTGTTTTGAATTTATTACGGTGGCAGACAATAGGCAAGGACAATCAATTATCCCTTCTTTTCGCTTCGGCCCTTCAGTCGTTCAGCCCTTCAGATCACCACCAAGCACAACGTCGCGCCGCTTGCTGCTTGTTGTCGTCGGTGTCGTTACCCGCCAAAAAAATGAAACATCAACCAGCCATCTGTGTTGTTCTTCGGGTTGTTCGTCTTTGGTTTTGTTGTTGTTAATCCTTTTCGGTGTAAGTACCATTCTTAAGTCGACAATGAATTCCATCTTCGCCGGCGTTGTCCTTTTTTCCTGTGTGCGCGCGCGTGTGTGTGTTGAGGGTTTCTTTTTTGTTTTTATTAAAACAATACGAATTCGAGGAAGAAACAAAGGAACAAAAAAATCTCCATCAGGAAATAATCAAAAACAGAAGAAGAACAAAAAAGGATATTTAGGATGGCAGGGACGAGATAAAGATCACTTGGTGGGGTGTGAGTCGAAAGGGAAATATTTGGAATGTAGTCGAAGATGTGTATGTCCCTTGGAACATTTCCACTTTTACGGAGTTCTTCTGCACACAGGCACACATGAGGGCGTTAGTGTAGAGCTCCGATCCTTGGAACAACAAATACTCAAACTCATATATTGTCCCATATGTCACATGACACGAGCAGAGGGGAGCAGGGTGGGGGTAAGAGCACACAGAGGAGATATTTCACTATGGAAAAATGTAATGAATCCTTGTCCTCATGCTCTTAATGGTCTCCTAGCGAGTGTGTGTCTGTTGAGAAGGACACAAACACACACACGTACTCTCTCTATCTCTCCGACGCCGGACGGAAGGGGGCGCGCACGTTGACAATCAGCAAGATAATAAAATTTGTGGAGTTTGTTTATTTGAAATGTGAAACGAGATTGATTTTCTGTTCCATTAAAGAATCCCCATTTGCCGTCCGTTGCAGGGGGTGGAGTTGCCTGTGAGTTGCTGAATGCGGTGTGACGTCTGTGCGGGGGTGCTGGGTGGGATGGGATGGAATTGTATTCGAGTGATAAAAGTTTCCCAGCTCTCGAGTGGGAATGGTTTGATTTTGCGGGGATAACACAGATGAGGAATCAATGAATTGTAATACTTTGAGTAGTGATGAGGACAAGGATGGGGAAGTTGTGGTCGTGTTTCGGAGGCGCCATTGGTCTGTGGCGAGGCAATTATTTGTGTCACCGATGATGCCTTGAAGGACTGCTGATGAAATGCGAAGTGCTTCGATGATTCATCTTGATGATAGTAAAATAAGATGGTTTCTTCTCCTTCGCAGAGGCCTACGTTTGACGTTTGTATTCGTTCGACAGCGGAGCGAGCTGTGCTGGCGAGCCATCGTTAAAGGATTTTATTGCCCTTCAAGATGGGGTGATAAACGTTTGCTTACGTCGAGGGCATGAAGGCACGAAATCAAATTATTGTAGGCGCACAACAAGAACCCAGTTGTGCCTTCTGCTCGGCGCTGAGCGCCAGTGACTGGCCTTGACTGCGGATTTGATTGAGAGAAGTTTTGCCATTTAGCGGTGTTAATTGCTTGCCTTGGAAAGTCAGGCACTTGGATTTGATGACGGGGCACAGCTCGATGTTTGTTCGAATGTTAAAATTAAGAAAAGCTGTTTTCTTCATCGTTTTTCTAATTCAAGAAATCAGAACAGTTTTCGGATGAGGTTTGACCGTTTTTGCTTGGTTCTTGAGAGGTTCATGACTCCTGACGTATGTTGTATGTGCTGCTTAGTTTAGAAGTCAGAGAAGGAGGGGAAATGGAGAGGTGTAACCTTGTCTTACAACGCTTTGATGATTGCCGCAATTCCCTGAAATCATCCTCTTATAGTAATCGAATCGATCTTTATTTGTAATTAGTCGTTAAGTTTTGTTGGCGACGCACAATTTTCGAGACGCAGGCTGTGGGCCTACTCGTCAACAATTACACACCAAGTCCAAGTACACCGTAAGTCCTTCTCCGCAAATGTGCGTCACCTAACCTGTTTTGGCGTTGAAGGCTCTGATTCAGAGTCAAGATGTCTGTGGGCTCTGCCTACCTGAGGCGGTGGACTCGTAAAAGCTTAGGTGTCGCTGTTATACAGTTATACAGGGTGAAGTGTCCATTTTTTGCCGAATCCAGCGGTTGTCGGATGTGTCAGACTTGAACCTGAAGCACAACTTCGAAAGGGAATTTACGATCAATAGAAGAAGAGACTCCTTTTGGCAAAAGAGATTCATGTTAAATTCATGTTACATCAGTGCACCTTTTGCTGCGATAGACAAAGTCTCTGACTACGTCGCCTATTGCGACCCATTATCGAAAGTGTCAATTGTGCATTGTCGAAGCAGGACGCCAATTGAGAACTCTAGACTAGAAGAATCACGCGAATGTCATCCGGGTGTTTGCATGGGCTTTTGGGACTATGTAGTTACTCGTTAACATTTGGGCATGTGTAGCATCCTTCACCAACAAGTGATACCTGCGCAACCAAACTCACACTTCAAAGATAATCCCTATGGAAATGTCCCGAATCACTGGCTCACCTTGACACTTTGAAAAATAATTAGCCTAAACGTCCGTGTGTTCAGACGGTCAGATTAAGCATTAATTGCCGCCTTGTTAGGTAGCCAGGTAGGTTGGTAGGTAGACTGGGTGCAATGGCGACCTATTGTCGACCAACGTGTAGGGTCCGTTGTGCCCATGCTTAGGAGTGTTAAGCTGCAGTGAGACTTACTGCGATTCTAAAAGCAGTCGGGTTCATTTGCGAATTCTAGGAGCCTTTTCAGACCAACACCGCTTAAGTCCTCTAGCTCCGCGAAGAAGAGTCTTCCTAGAACATACCCTCTTTTTTCGTTGCCATGGCTGGGTAGAGTCTGCTCTGTTGGAGAAATTCTGTTTGTTTCTCTCTTTAAGATATCATTGTGCGGTATGTTCAGTCGCATGGAATGTAAATATGGCAAATATGGCACAATGTCCGGTAAGGACCTCTATTAGCGAAGGCACGTCCTTGCGACAGAAACACCTCTATTAGCCTACGTCCCTTCGACCAAAGCCGCAGAAGATTTCGATGTATTCTTGTTCAGCTTCGGCTGCAGTATTCACACTAAGCCAGCACTGGCTCTATCCAGGGCTTCGTCTGCTAGCCATTTCTTTATGAGCGGCATACGGAATGGTACAGATTGCTTCCCGATACTGCCCACGCTTTCATTACCTTGGATTAAGTCCCGGTACCCAACAGAGGGCCACCGATTCTCCAAGGAAATCTCGTAGACGCTTTATCTGCAAAGTCCAACCAGCTTCGATGTCGGAATATCTGATGCTATGATTTTTATTGACGCTTGGCTATCAGGAAAAATGCAGATCGATTCGCCCGGTGCATGCCGCCTCATGTATGGCAGCCACTTCGAGTTGAATAACGCTGCAGTCGCTCAGTGGCAGGGATTGTTCAAAGAGGTCACTGAAGACCCCTGTAACAGCGCGCGTCTTTGAGCCATCGGTGTATAGCGCGATCTCCCCCTTCTTTCCATTATTGCCGGTCTGGAAATCTTTGATAGAAAGTCCGGAGACAAGGTAATCGGATTGCTCTATGTTCGACGCTGCGTGGTGTATGTGTCCTCCTTCCAAAATCGCTTCTTTCTGAGCCTCAGGGCTAAGGAGGCTGCACTCGTACTGCAGAATCAGTCGAGAGAAGGGTGGATGTTGTAGAACAAACAGTTATGTCTAAGCAGGCCGTTCTTTTTATTTTGGTCCGCTGTGAGAATATATTGCTCCTCCATCCTCCACACAAGAGGAGCCGTACGATAAGAAGGGTCTAACTATCATCGTTTACAGCCAGTTTACCACCTGTGGAGTCTCAAACCCCACAATTTCATGCGTAAAATGCCTTCTTTAGGGTCTACCTATCAACGAAGAGCTGTTGACATTTGAAATCACATCAAAGTCGGTGGGAACGCCCTATTGGGGTTGCAGTAAAAGTTCGTCCAAAGCTCGTGATTTCGATTCGGCGGGGACATAGTATAACATGCATCGCCTTCGTCTCGACTCAGATTTATTCGTAGTTGTCTGAACTGGCCACCACTGTAGCAGCTTACATTTTGACACAAGAAGGTCGTACAACCTATCATCCATGAATTCCATGAGCCTCGTCAAAAGCTTACACCATTTACCAGTTCCGTCATCATCAAGTGCGGGATAAATTTAGCAAGAGAGGTCAAAGTTCACTCTAGACGAGACGGTTTCTCGTTATTTATTTATTTTGTGAATGTCGTGTGTTTTCACAGAGGGTCCAGTCCGAAGTAAACATAGTGCAGCTCGCTCAAAGATGATCCCTCTTTACCCCCGTGACAGGGACGAGTGACAGATCTTAATGCTCCCATTAGTCGATAAAGCAAGTGCTGAAGGTTGGTGGAGCAACTCCCTCTCTCCAGGGGCACGCAACACAGTTCCTTCCTCGTGGAATGCTGAAATCCCTTCTTCACCCAAAGGACAGCCGATAGTTAGGATTTATGCATTTCTCGCAACTTTTGCAACTGCAATGACGTTGGCAGCGCTTTGTTATCCCGCGCTGCCACTGGCTGCATGTAGATTAAAATCACGACTTTTGCTCGCTGATTGAATGGCAACACACAGAGGGACACGCGGGGGTAGGGATGCAGCCCCCCTTGTGGTCGAAGGAGGAGACCCTTCCATTTGATAGTGAATTGATGGAAACTCTTGCCATTTCTGTGAAATGGACTTATAAAAAGTTAACTTTGCCTCATTCCTTGCTTCCGTCACTTGGTGCGCTCTGCGATCTGTGCTCTGTGCTCTGTGCTCTGTGCTGTTGCGTTGCTACGTGTTGTGCAAAAGTTTCCTGTCGCCGTCGTCTTTGAAAGTTGACGTTTTGTTATTTATTTGTTTCCCTTTGCTGCCCACAAATCTCCCTCGTTGTTCGGTTCGGTTCGCGAGGATTTGTGTGTGTCTGCAGCTGAAATTACACTTGAAGGGAACAAAATGGCTTCGCTTATCAAACGGAAAACGAGGTGAAATTGTAATTTTCATTTCAAATTGACAGTGCGCTCAGCATCAGGAGCTGGACACATTCTGCTGCGTAACCTTTTCAAGTGCCTTAAAGTTTGTTTCCTTCAGATGGTGCCCCCCCCCTCATTCCTTCGTTCAAAATTAAACTTTAATGTCAAAAGAAAACTAAAAGACGTCCTGTCCTGACGGTGACGTGGACGAGGAGGGTTTCGTGGACGGTTAGTTGGGGAAAAGTTTTCCAAAAAGTGTCTTTTCGGAATACTTTCGAGTTCCAAATCGAATTTCGATTTGACTAACATAATATGGCCTGGTTCAGGAGGAGCGGGGAGTTCATTTGAACTCAAACTTCTTGCAGAACGCGTGGCATCAATTTTTGAGAATCGCTGGCACCAGGTGTGGATGGGAGAACCCGCCGATGACTTACAGGGCCTTATTGTGGCCCCGATTCAAAAGTAGGTGAAGCGAATAAGTGACAGTCGTAATGGCTTTCGTCTCTCTCTGTCTTTCTTTCGGCCGATGCCTCTGGAAGGGTCCTGATTTTTGGCGATTTGTCTGCTGGCTGTTGTTCGAAAAGTCATAAAGAGAAGTTTTAATCGAAAATCGATATCTCGAACACAGTCAACGCTGATGTTTAGATAGATGTGTGCTATGGCCAATGATGTCAATCGGTGGCGGAGAGGGGAATGGCAACCTCCACAGCATGACAATTGAGTCCATAATTAGCGGTTTCCTTTGCTTTCGGAAATGGGAACATTCGACTTTGATGCCTAAATGGAGGAAATGACTCGTGTGTTATGAGTTCTGAAGCTTGTTGCGGAGGACATTAGGTATAGCTTTAAACGCAGCTATGTGTTGGACCTTTAAAGCATTCTAATGGCCAAAGGCAAACTCGAAAAACATTTCAATACATTTATTGGACATACAGTTTTGGCTTGACAGTTTTGGCAAAATCAATTGGCCATATTTTGCTCGTCAAGTTTTACAGGGGCTGCCGCCTTTGACCCGCCTTTGACCTATCTGTCTTTGTGTCTAATATCCTTTCGCATGGCGCATAACTCTTTTCCACACTTCTCTTTTATTTGGTATTTCTGCTGGTGGGAATGGAAGAGTGACTAGAATTGTAGTTTTTTTTTTTAATTATGTTTCACCAACTGTCAAAGTTGCCAATGACATCCAACTGTCAAAATATTCAGTGATTTTTGGCAGTTCATGCAATTTACCCAGAAATGAAGTATGATAGACATGTCCAACTTCACTTCAGAGGCTTCTTGACAGTGACATCTCAGTTATTCATGAATTTTTGACAGTTATTCATGAAATAAAGTAAATGCCGTTCTCTGATTGGTCAATTTGACATTAGAAAACGGTATAAAGAATGGTTGTCAAAAATGTTAAGGGCCAAGAGAGGTAGAAGTTATATATCTCTATAACACTATATTTCTGATTTTACGTTTGAATTTGCGGGCATTATTAACAACTTTTAACGAACTTTAGGCTCAGTTGTAAATAGAGAAATTTCGTCTTGTCGGTGGGCGTTATGATTCCAGAGAGGAAAGGTGAGCGCAAGTTCACTCTTTTGGACCTTAAGGCACCAGCCATGCCAGTATTTGTGTGAAATGAAGATCACCTAGCCAACGTAGCAAACAAAAAGAAGGCGACATGGAAATGCTATATTTGCTTTTCCAATCGGTTTTATCTGGCCACCCGGTATCCCTTTTATCTCTCTGTCTTCTACTCGCAACGCAACTTACTTGTTTTGATATATCACACAAGAAAGAGAATAGATGTGTAAAAAACACACAGTACGCGAAAAGTTTCCGAAATGCTCAGGCCAGGCGCCCCGAAATAATATGGAATCAGGAAAATCGAGCTGTATTGTCAAATTCCCCACCCCGAGTTGAACCGTCTGTAGTTATTTTTTTGTATTCGGTTCGTTTTATCGGTTTGATAAAAATGTAACTCGATTTGACCTGGTTTCGGTGCACTCCGGGCTAACTCGGTTTAGCGTGTCCAACCCGAGTTGAAACACCACTAATAGAAACGTATTAAGTTTCTACATTGCAGTGAATGTGAGTATTCGACTTGAATATGATTTTGGAACTGAATTGACACTAATTGAGTGTTGCGCTGCTCAGTGTGTTCATGAAATTGAGAATGCACGTTCTAATGGATCGTTAAAAATGCGAAAATCGCTTACATTTAACCTTCATATACACACGCATTTGTCAGACTGCCAGACTGCTACATTTGTTAAATACAATAACTAATATAAACACGTTTTATTTCGTTAAAAATGTATCACTCTACTGATTGATATACCATATGATGGTTAAAATAAATTTCATCAACATTTTCGAAGAAAAGAAACTACGGGCTCCTCGGTCAAAGAGACCGTGCGCGAGTACACATTTGACGCGGGTATAGGAAGGCTAAACAAAATAAGGATTACATTTTAGTTGTCAATTTCACCCCTCTAAAAGGGACAAATCTACATAACAGACATTATGGTGCCACGGGGGTCCGCTATATAGAAGCACGACTGTGCTATGCTCTGCGGTTGGGTTTGCAAACCATGCTAAAATGTACAGTGTACTCTCTCCCAACGAACACCTCTTATAAGCGAACACCTCTCATAACTGCTCTCATAAACTGACCCTATTTGAACTGGACGCGGACACGAATTTTTAAAAGCACAATAGAATTGTGTTAAAGTGTCACTCTCTCTTAAACGGACAAAAAGCATCTGGAACAATTCGTTAGCTTTGCTAAACACGAGCACGGGGCTTGTGAAGTATTAATGTAATTTGTCGACGCTTCACATGTTCGTTAGTTGTTTCAATTTATTTCCGCAAAGAAAAAAAGTGACACTCTGATACTGCATAGCCCGAATTGGTAACCAAAAATGTTGGTTTAAATTGGCAAAAAAAGGCGGTTAATTTATACTTTAAACTGACTTGAAGCTGATGTATACTTCAGCTTTCCAAATCAAGTGCTTAATGTTAATGACACTCATAATTGAATTGGTTTAGCTGCCTCAGGACGGTACGAAAGCAGGTATGGATAGGAAAGTATCACTGAGCATTCGCCTCCGCGTTAGTATCACTAAGCATTTGTCTCCGCGTTTGCGTCGCCAGGCATTTAAACTTCGTTTGACGAATTCTTTCCGGGTCGGTCCTATTGAGCATTTACTTACTTCTGCTTTGCTTTTCCTGCTGAGTTCACTAGGAGTTGTTGGATTGCTGAAGCATTGAAACCACTTGTCCATGTGATGCCCCCAAATTGACTTACTTACAGATCTGCCTTTCGTTTCAGCTACAGCGGGAACAAAACCTAAGTAACTCATATATGTACATGCTTAATCAGACCATCAAAGAGAGCGACTGTACTTTCACGAACGCGGGAATATTGCCCTCAATACGGTCGACCACTCTCGCTTGGACATTTAAATAGAGCTTTTCCGTGTCCTACTCTCCTTGAACCAGACAGTTGCGGTCACTCGAATATTTCATTCCTTTTTGGAGGGCTGTCGTGCCGGCACTCCATGAGGTCACATCAATGTGGAGTTTTATTCGAACCATATTCAGTACAATAAGCCACCCATTCCACCTCCACGCAAACAGGACTGTCCTTGGCTTCCAGAGTACCCTTCTCGAACCAACTGCGTCCATACACCATCCATGCACAGACAAATAAGCCTGCGATTGATCTTTCATTCTCCTCACATCGAGAGCCAATGGACCCGAACTGTGAAAAACAAAAGCAACGTGGCAGATTGCCGCAACCACAAGCCTTGCCGAGTATTCATTGAGTTGCATTCGCGCACTCAAGTGGCACCACCCGTTCCATTTCAATGCAAAGACAGACCCAGCGAAACCACATGGAGTCAATGGCAACATTTCGCACTCCAACCCCACTCTCTGGCAGCATTCCTTGTGATTTCTTCTCCGTTGTCCCCGTCGTCTGCAGCATACTGCATGCTTTTACAGGAAACAACAAACTTTCATTACGCCTAATCCAGCGGGACGCGTTCTCGCCACATCACAGCCGCGCACCACCAACAGCCCGTCATTTGCATTAGGATCCACGGCCAGCCAGATGACGTCGAGGAACTGAACGGAGCGGATATGAAAGGAAACGCAAAAAACTCTCGAAAAAAAAACTTGTCAACTTTTTCGTATTAACGTCGCCCGCGAACTTTTGCCTAAATATCCCTGCACTTAAATGAAATGAGACTTTACAAAGTTGGCTCTCTGTGTGAGTGGGTGTGTGTGTGTGAACGGGTGCGCCTTTCGCTCCCATGCGGAGGAGTGCGGATCGCATATGAAGGTCCTTTTTGTCTGTCATCTCGTGCACTTGCCTCTGTTTGTTTAATGTGTAATTATCTGTTTTTCTTTTCCATTTTCCGTGTGTGTCACGTGATAAAGGACACAAAGAAAAGGGGAAATTTTCGCAATATGTTGAACGCGCCAGTCACGGACACACAGAGCGCACACAGGACACCCGATCCGCACGGAACGGTTGAAGGAGGGAACATTCAACCCAGAGCGGGGGGAGTATTTAGTTTTTGCAAAAGGTAGTAGGTGGACCTTCAGTGATTCTGCCCCCCACAGAGGGAGGTGGGCTCTGACGTGTGCTCGTATTGCTCTGGCGTGTGTTTACTGAAAGGATATTCATTTCATCATTAAAAAAGAAAGCAGACTCCCACCCACACGAGCAGGAGACATCACCATTTGTTTGAACATTTGCCTCCGAATTTAACACGAGGATGTGTTATTTTGGCGCAGGTCGTCCTGTCGTTGCTCGTGCTGTGTTTTGTCTTACTTTTTGCTAGCACACAAGGCCTGGTCTTGTGTTACTTCCACTTGGACGGCAGTTGGGGGTCACCATCGCCACCAGCAATCGGCTCCACGTGTGGCACAGGGAATGAACACTGCCGGAGCACTGTGTACACTCTGTGTTAATTGGAAATTTTGCTAATACGCTCGGTGGAAATTTCGGGATTGCTGGAATTAAATTAGGGTCACTGCGATGGGGAGGATTAGCTGAATTGGGTTGTTTTTTTTTCTTATCTGCTCGCCATCAAAATATGTGTTAATTAGATTGTAGGGGTTTCTGAGGTGAAGCTGAGTTGCGATAGCCGAGGAGGAGGGGAGTTTTTGAGGTGAGGTTTTTTTTAACTCGATTTTTAATCACCGGCTGATAAGAAGGGGATTCCATCAGCAGACCCAGGACGAGGTGGTTGGCAAACACTCGCTTGGGCATAACTCCTGAGGATCGAGTTGCCTGGCGATCTCTCGTGTGTGGTTTACACCCCACGACCCTTTCAGTGGAGCATGCGGGTCAGAAGATGAGTGAAGAAGGGGGTAATGTAGTCAACAAGGACTTGCTCCAAAGGACCGACATTTAAACCGAAGTTTTGATCAAAATTTCGACATTCATTCAGACACTTTTTAGGGCACTGTAGAGTTGATTAGCATTGAAACGATGAAATTCGGTCCCGCTTCTGGTGTTCGTTTAAAATTTAAATTGGTCAGAATTGGGGAATTTTCGCTTCGGTACGAATTTCGTGTCAGTGTGTGAAGCAAATGGCAAACAATTTGGGGCTGTTAACAGAAATTTAAGATTCCATTCAGAAGCACCTTCTTCTTCTTTTTCGTGTGACGCTACAACCAGAGGTGGAGCTCGGTCTCGCAGGCCTCTCCTACTGGCGCGATCTTTGGCTACCTGCTTTCAGTCCTCCTTCACATGAATGCGCCAGATTAGAAGCAGGCGTCTTTTCTCTTTGACTTTTGGGGCCGGAGTCAAGTTGTCCATGCATTCTTCATGACCCACGAATCTTAGGGAATGGACCCGTAGACTCCTAGACAAGCTCATTTATAGATTAGGTTAGGTAAGAGTGGCTGCCTACCTTAAGGGTAGCCACACCTAGGCCAAAAGTAGGCCCGCTGTGCTACCATAAGAACCAATGGATCCTAATCCGCAGACTATTTGGAGCTCTTAATAAAGCGATGGAGCAGACTGATGCTAATACTGCTTAGATCTGTCAAGTCGCCAGCATAGTTGCGACCACAGATCGCACGCAGAAATTGTATCTCGACGCCGGGGATGATTAGTTTCTTATACAAAGCTTGGTCTTCGGGAGATGGCTCTGTTAATGTATTGCCTCTTGAGCCCAAAGCCCTATTATTTGCTGTGGAGCCGAGGTCGCCTAGGTCTATAGCCACTGTGGCGCTTTGTCCAAGAAGTCGATGTTGCATGTCCTTTCTCGAGGACGGCATATACTTCTTTTTACCCACATTCACGTCGAAGTTGCACGTCCATTCTTGAGGGCAGCATGTACTTCGTTTTGACTACACTCACCACCTAGGCTCAGCCAGGGACGACTGAACTCTGTTCTCTCAATCACGTCAATGTCACCGGCAACTGCTAACAATTGAACGAACTTCTGGCAGATCGTGAATCTAGTCTTGGCGTGTGAGTTGAGTGTATGACCTTCTTCAGAGCGATGTTGTAGAAGTCACTATGACAGCGCGTCGCCTTGTCTGAATCCTACTGTGACATTGACGTGATTAGTTCGCTGCCCACCTTGATGGGGAAGTGAGAATTCTTCATCATTATCCTGGGAACACGATTTGCATTTCTTGGGTCCTTCCCAGTCTGCCGTACTGCGAACGTTTGATCTGTTGTTGTGGACTCTTGATCTGAAGCACACGCTAATATGGACCACCTACACAGACTATTCATAAATGGCGTCGGGCGAGCACGCACAACTTTAGAGAAGATGTTGTGACCGATTTTGAGGAGAGTTATGGTTCTTGTGGGCTTTGTTCAAAATTTCGATTTTTCGAGACTTTCTGGGCATCATTCTAGACAGTTCCCGAAATTTCGACTCAGGTTTTTTGTTGTCATCGCTCAAAATTTAGGCCGATTCACAGAAATCCGAATCAGATTTTGCGCTGTCGTTGGTCGAAATTTATAGAATTTTGACTCAAATTTTGTTCATTGGTCAAAAGGGCGATTCACAGAATGTGAATAAAATTTTAGGCTGTCATTGGTCGAAATTTATAGAATTTTGACTCAGATTTCGTTCTTTGGTCAAAAGGGCGATTCACAGAAATCCGAATCAGATTTTGCGCTGTCATTGGTCGAAATTTATAGAATTTTGACTCAGATTCCAATGAACAAAAACTGAGTCGAAATTTAGGACAATGCATCGAATTTTGGCTCAGTTAGTGTTCCGCAGCTCATTTAGGACGTTCTTGACTGCGAACTGGTATGAGAGCAAAAACTATTGCAAGCTTCGATTATTTAGCAACCCCTTGGGTTATGTTAAGCGGACAAAAGCCCATCTGTCCGATGATAGACGTTCGTTAAGTTCGCAACAACCAGAAATCTAGTCAAATTTAAGCCATGACCCTTAAAGCTTCACGTCCTCCAGTTCCTACATCACTTTATTTAAGGTCCTTTTGTCAATATTCAGGCCACAGCATAGTTAATTGAGTGACTCCCGCTGGGGAAGTGCCCCGAGAACTCTATTCCGAGCCTGATGAATGTTTTCCACTACCGTTACATAAAAACGAAGAGAAAAAAAAAATACAAATTCCCACTCGCATCGCGCCATCCATGCTGTCGTTCTCATGAAACCCCGTCCCGTAGCGCATCATGTGCACAGCCTATTGAATTTCAGTGGTGCCAAATACCTAGTGTATAACATATTCAACAAAGTCACGAGGTTGAAAGGAGGATGTCAACACACTCCTGGGAGTGTTCAATCGGGTCCGCCTCTCTCCCTGACAACCTGCCCACCCTCCCACTGATCCCTGTCAAGTCCTGAATTTATAGGAATTTTCATTTATTGACTCCGCATGTATGATGGAGCCAGGGACCATCGCACAATAAAAACTGTTTGAGTTTTAATTAAGAAAAGCGTATCACTGCCAAAACTGCCAGCATCCACCTACACCTTGTCCGCTGGCGCGCAGGGGAGCTGAAAATCAATTCAACATAAAATACCCATAAAATCATAGAGACGTAAATTCAGGTGTAATTCTAAATGCAGAGGCATCTCGTTGAGTGCCTCGCGGCGGCTCCCCTAATGAATTCAAAAAATGAGAAAAAAACAAATTTGAACGAAAAATTCGACGAAAAAAGCCGCCTTCGCGCCGCAGCCATAAAAATCTACAGAAAGGCAAATGCAAAAAGTGTCCCTAATCCCATTGCAGGAGTGCTATGTCATCGTACACACACACACACAGAGTGTGGTTGGGTCGTGTGGCTCACTCTGCACTCAGTCGTCGTCGGCTGGAATATCGATTATCCTCCCATGAAGGGCCGAGGGTGGCGGCGCGGTGACGGCGAAACGGAGACGTTGTTTCATCCCATTTACCCCATGGGGGGCCTAGCACGGATCAGACGTTTGTATGTAAGTCACAGCATAAACGGATTTCAATTTTTGCCCTGCAAATGCAAGTCGAAGCGCTGCTAGCTTTCATATCCTTTCTGCTGCTCTTCCGGTGCAGGGTGTGTTTTTTTTTCTTCGTCTAGTCGGTTTGTTTCCTCTTCCTTTTCTTATTACTTTGCCCCCAAATCAATAATCCTGAGTGTAAGTACAGCGAGTGAGAGGGCGTGGGTGGGGCGCAAAGAAGAAACTGATTCGAAGACGTGAAAACCCACTTCCTGGCAGTAAGTCCTTGGATTAGGGGTTGTTAACACAGACTGTGGATTATTGTCATTTTAAAATGCCAATATTACCATGCGATGGGTGGGGGGTGGTGGTGCTGGAAGGGGTGCTGCAACCGAAGGTAATTTGCCCAACTTCGTCGTGGAGTAGGGTGCCTGCTCGCATTTCATATGCAATCGGAGACACGTTGTGAGCAGTAACCGAGAAAAGTTTGGAGCTAGGCATGCTTAAGTGGGTTCGATGGCTGAAAAAGGTGGTGCGTGCGGGGGTGTGTGTGTGTATGCGGGGAGGGTGTTATCGATTTTGACGTGCATGACATTTGACTGGGCCATGAGAATTCATTGCAAGTGCTGTTACCGCTGCTGATGCTGATGCTGGTGCCGTTGTCGTTGCAGATGATTATAGTGTCAATTATGGGAGCCAATTTTGAAGTAATTGACAGGCTGCCAGATGGCCCCGATTCTCCGAGGGTGTGTGTGTGTGCAAATGTTGTCTGTTGATCTTTGTGTGAGAGAGGACACCGGGTGACAGCTTGAGTTTGCAAACAAAAGTCCTGTCAAAGGGGAGGGGGACACCTTGTTCAGACATGGCTCCTTCGTGTTGGGGCAATTGTAATTGAGTGTTGCTCCTTAATCGAAGGGGTCAAGCATATTCAAATGAACTGTCGTCGTCGTCGGCGGCTGTTGATGGAAGGTTCGATTATCCATTGAGATGCAAATTATGTCAGCTATCAAAGTAATCATGTCACGGCGACAATTAATTCGATCCATGATGGGGGAGCTGCAGACGGATGTGTGGTCCTGTCTGAGGAAGGATGATGAACGGAGCATAAACACAATAGCCATGAGCTGCATCTGGATGTGGATGTTCTCCGGAAGGCGCAATGAGCCTTCGACGGTCTTTGAATACGAGGCTCCTGGTACGAAAATGAGAGGCAGACTCAATCTCGGTGAAGGATGGAAGAAGGCTTGATGTTCACTGAAAATTGGACAGCACACTTAAACTCAACACTTATTGAAAGGAAGTGAGTTGGTGGTGCAATGTGTTAAGAAAAAATACTGACGAGTGATATGATGACTGCTCTGTGGCTGCGAATTAATTTGCGCAAGTTGATGTTGCGAATGACATCCTAAATGCCTTTGCTTGTTGCAAGAGTTCTGCTTGGTCTACACAGCTAAGCCAGACATACGTTGGGATGCCTGGCACTGCAATCACGATTATCGCCACCAAGTTAAGTGTTAACATCGAACGAAAATTAGTCAGAAACGTGCGTAATTCTCTTACGTATAATTCCAATGCCAACTGTCACTGACGTACGTAGACAGCGAGTCATTGTACTGACACCTACGTACAAGTAAGCATGATTGAACGAAACTTAACGAAACTAAGCATTGTTATCAGAAATGGCGTATTCTAGAGATAGCCAAAGTCATTGTACTGACACCTAGGTACAAGTAGGCAACATTGAACGAAACTTAACGAAACTGAGTAAAGTTATCAGAAATGAAGTATTATAGAGATATCCACCCACCTAGGAACAAGTAAGCAACATTGAAGGAAACTTAACGAAACTAAGCAATGTTATCAGAAATGGCGTATTCTAGAGTTATCCAAAGCCATTCTACTGACACCTACGTACAAGTAAGCATGATTGAACGAGACTTAACGAAACTGAGCAATGTTATCAGAAATGGAGTATTATAGAGATATCCACCCACCTAGGAACAAGTAAGCAACATTGAACGAAACTTAACGAAACTAAGCAATGTTATCAGAAACTAAGTAAAATTGACCATTTGCATTATTTATTCAATAACCGTCAACAATTCATGAAGAACTGTCAAAAAGGCTCTCAAATTCGGCGATGGACTGGGGGTCAATCAGCTGTAAAGTTGGCCATCTCTTTAGTACTTCAATGCATTCGGTGCGACACGTAGAGAGCGATTCGAATTGCTCCCTCTCAAGTAGGCAAAAGTGAACAAAGCAGCCACCTTAGTCACAGTGTATCACTGCTGTGTATTGGCTCGGTTTCTTAAGTGGCCATGCCCTTCCTTGAGGTTGTCCCTTAAATGCCTTGACCGACAGTCATGTTCCTTTGCGTAGAGTGTTGATTGTGTCATGGATTTGAGTTCAAAGGGCACTAAGTTCAAACGCACCAAACTGTGCCCTTTTGTCTTCGAGGTCAACACTTGTTGTATACCTTTTATAGTTTCATCTGAATAACAGTCAGAATTGATGAAATCTCTTAAAAATGACTGCTCACTGAGGTCGTGTCGTGAAGGATCGCTCATATCTAATGCATGGCAAGGAGGAACACATATAGACCTAGAAAGCAACTTAACACAAAATCTTCTCTTTGTCGTCGTCGTGCCCCATCACTCTCCAGTCAATCCCTGTCACAAGGGCAGTCAGTGTCGCATCGCAATCTGTGTCAATGTCACTCTCTAGCTCTAAGATTCTCTGTTTTAATTCCACTGCGACTGCGACAACCCCTAAGCTGTAACCCTCACCTAGTTAGTCATCAGAGCTCAGATCAAGGGAATGGAATTCACCAGACATAATGGAGAATTCCCCAGGACCTCCATGATCTCACTGCTACCCCCCCACCACCATCACGGAAAAGTCATAAAATCCCAAACAAGCCACCGAATGTTTATTTTTGTTAATGGACGAGCAATCCTCTTATCAAAGCCTTGATGGTGTTTAGCGGTGGCATGACAGAAACCCAAAATCCACACCAAGAGCTGTGCATGCACAGCTCAACCGGGAACAAAAACTAGAAACCAGCTTCAGCGCCAGTTTCAGTGTCGGTGCAGGATCGGAACGAAAATGTGGATGAAAATGCAACCCCGCCCCCTGCCACTTGCCACGTCCTCGCTGGGTGGGCTTGGAATCCAATTCCCATGTTTGCAGAACTATTTCACGCAGCGTTTGTGGGTGGCGCTGCTGTTTTTGTTTTTCGCTGTCCCTCTGTAATCCGCCGGAACAATAAAATACTTTCTGTGCCGGTTCCCCCTTCTGCATGCCCTCTCTACGTTGAGTCGAGCGGTTGTTGCTAAACTGATTCACCTAGATTGACGACCGTCGCGGACGTGGAGGAACTACCCTCTTGATTCACCCTCATGTGTGATATGAGTGCAATTCCTTTAATTCTTCCGCAAAAGATGCATCCATCCACCATGTCGCTGTGTGTGCTCAATCTCAGCGGGGTGAGATATGGTTGGGGGCGGCATGGTGAAGGGAGGGGCTCTTGGGACGCTTGGGTGGTTAGTGGAGAGCACTACTTAGCCAGCATTATGTGATATGTGTGCTTGGGTGTGTATGTGTGTGTGTGTTACACATGTTGACAGATTCATAGTCGACTTCGTCGTTGACGTCGTCATCGCCATTGCCATCGCCATCGTCGTCGCTGTCGTTGTCGTTGTCGTTGGATATTGTGTTCTTCCATCAAGCGAAACGCAATTGGGTCAACTTAAAGTCAAATGCAACAACGAAGTCGCTACCGCCCTGAATTCGATGGGTTGGATGGTCTGCTAAGAGGTGGAGGGATGGGGGCGAGGGAAGGAAGCCATGGGAGTGAAGCCATGTCGCCCCATGCCCACTCAAGTGGACTGCATTCGGTGAGCAAACGAGGCTAAATATGTAAAAAGTTAGGGTCGTGAGTGAGTTGAGTTTGATTTAAGTTATTTTCAAACAAAAAACTTGAAACGATGCTACGTGGGGGCGGGGAGCAGGATGACGGCGAAGCCGAAACAGGAGGAGGAGGTTCTGTTGACTCTTTGGGGTGCATTCAGGCATTCAGTTGTTGCGCGCCTTTCTCCATGGCCGTGGGTTTACGGGGATGTCAAATAGAACTTTGGCAAAGCGCTTATGTGGGCCGATTAAATGTGTGCTGTAAGCGCATTTCAGGGGAAAGCGCAAGCGATGCAATGGACGGGCGTTAGTAAGCTGAGCAAAGGAGTACAAGGAACACATTGATGCAAGGTCAAGTGAGTGTGTTGTTGGGTGTCGGTTGGGTTGCTGTTCTGGAAATGTTATCGGCTTCGCTGGGGCTAACAAAGAAGTTATTCATGGGATATTTCCGTTCACCCTAGTTTGCCTGTGGCTCAAGGTCTAGTGGGACAGTGGGACAGTGGGACAGTGGAGCAGTGTGCTCTGTGTGAAGTTTCCCTTGGAAAGTGGTGCGATATGAGCAAATAATAGAGCAGTCGATGGCAGCGAATGTCTGCTCGTCTGTACATCGCTTCGATTAACAATGTGATCCTTCAGAGAGGCGTTGTAAAGGCAAAATACGAAAAAACAAAAATCCGGCACTTGAACACTTTTCAGTGAAGCGCTGAAAATTTCTTTGGGACGACCGTGGAGAGGATCCGCGATGAGTAATGAAGAGCATGACAGGGCCATCCACGAGAAATGACAAATCACAATGAGCTACGAGTGATGAGTAGGGAGGATTAACTTCAATTACCGAGAGACGTCAGCTGTCGATGGGGATTGAGACAAATGATGTGATGTAACGCAAACGAGAGTGTAACGTCATGTTAGCAGTAGAAACGTTGAAAGGCATGACGAGTAGCAAAAATTTGTCTGAAATCAAGTCATGTGTAACACAGAGTAACGAAACATTCTCGATGCTGGCTGGCGTGGTGTTGTGAGGAAATGTCTCCGTTCCACACCGTTTCCTTAGTCCCCGTCTCGAACGCTTAAAGAAAGGATTCCGAAAACACCAACATTCAGTTTCATTAACCCTCATCATGGTCTATTGAAGATGGAGGACTGGTCTCCGAACACGTACTCTTTGGTTCGATACCGTAGACACCAACTTCAGCTTTAACGAACCCGCCTCTTGATTCACTGACTCAAGCATTGACGTGGCCCTTCTGTCTGGTTTGAGAGCGAAGACACCAGGTCTCAAAAATGACATTTTTTAACCATCACAGGCCGCACACAAAACACTGCGTTCTCTTAGTGTATGCCCTCAGTAGCGCTTTACACAAGAGATGTTTGTTGCGCGACTAAGGATCATCTACCGTATTTTGTACAATTTTGAAAGCGGGTCTGGAAACCCTGACTTACGAATCGAAGGCCCATGGTTCGATCCCCAACGCACTAACTTCTATTTTTACGACACCGCCTCACCGGCACGTCGCCGGCATATGCATTGAAGGCCCGTTGTTCGATCAAATCCACCGTGTTTCGAGATCATACTCAAATATTGAAGGTTCATGGTTCGATCCCCAGCACGCCATCTTTCTTGAGAATAAATCTTAAACAAATTTTCAGTGCTTTCGCATGACTTTGACTAATAAATTGTTTCTTTTTCTTTTTTCAGGTATGTACATCTTATTTGGAATGTTAAAAGCTTACCAAAGGCGACTTCTAAGGAGTGAGTTGTATTTTTATTCCGGAATCGTGTGGTTCATGATATCATACATCGGGGGCCCGTAGTTCGATCGAAGGCAACGTCTTTTGGGTACTGGCACACAGATAGTGAGGTTCATGGTTCGATCCCTAACATACCAAATACAGGGCAGACATTGCTTAGATAATGCGTGAAGCTTCTTAAAGAAATCCGGATTCTGCGTGAAACTTTAGGCCCCTTCTGTTTTGAAGAGAAGAAGAACCGTTACAAGTGGGTCTTTTAGAAGCTTCACCCACCTCCACTCTGGACAGTAGGATCACCATAAGAAGAAGGGGAACTGGCCAACTTTAATTTATGTAGTGAGATAAATCTATGTGAAAGTGGAGCTCGCTTCGAGGATATGAGGCGAGAGGACATAAGTCTCGAGAGTGAACGCCTATGGGCGCAGCTTTAACGCACGAGTAACGTCAGACGATATGTGCGATCGATTTGGTTAACAATATGACTGAGCAAATATTTGCTTGGCTTTTGTTGACGTACCCCAGAGGAGCAAAGACGTCGCATTGACAGCTAAGGCACTAAGGATAGTGGACTTAAAAAAATGATGAAAGAAGTGTGTGACAATTGGAGAGTGGGACATCTCTGACAGCTGTGGGCGTACAAAATACGGTTCGTATTGGCAACACTACGGAAGAGCTTGGGGAGGTGCTCTTCGATATGTCATGATACTAATCTTAGCTCTTATCTTTGTTGTCTTGGGTGCAAGTTCAATCTTGTCTCAGGGCAGTTGTGATCTGACCACCGGCAAGTGCTGTCGTAGCGGTGAGTCGGCACTACGCAAGTTAAAGTACCATTGTACCGACGGCAAGTGCATCGGCATTATTTCTTTAAGCTTGTGATAATAGAAATTATCTAGTTTTGAAAAACAGACAGTGCGAAAATAAAGTTGAACTAGAGAGGACGTGTTCCGATACTCAAACTCCAACCGAGCGAACTGAAAGTGTGTTTTTAATTCACATACCTTTAAGAGCGCCTAAAGAACTCATGAAAGCAGAATTGGAATATTGTGAAGCGTTTTGGACAAAAGGAAAAAAGATGAAAGTCATTAATTTCTTGCCTGGATGTGACCCCAAGCTCGCCGCGGCGCCGAACCATGTTCATCACTTCTAATTGATTTTGTATATGTTGTGTTGTTCTTATTCTGGTCGGTTTCGCAATTTTGCTTTTGCCTCTGTCCTTGTAGTAGTACTTCTGTCGACTTCAGCATTAGAGTGTAGCACAGTGATTGTCGATTCAGCTAATGCTTCAAAATTATTTATACTTGCAAGGTTTTTTTTTTATGTCATTCGGTTTTTTTTTTTTTTCAAAATTTGAGCGTTTATTTTAGAGAACCATGTACAATAGTGTTATTCAAAGTATTCCCTATCTGAAGCTATGACTTTTTCCCATCTTTCTGGCAATTTGTGGATCGCATCCCAAAAGAACTGCGCCGGCTTGGCAGCCAATAGTGAATCTAGCCAGTTTTCGATATTCTGCTCTGATGTGAACCGTATTTCAGTGAGGGACCGACTGCATCGACCGAAACAAAAGGTAGTCAGAAGGGTAAAACTTCCTATCCATAGCCCAGACTATAAGGCGGGTAGGGTAAAACTTCCCATCCACTGTGTTTCAAATACATAGTTCTTAACCGGAGTAGCAACGTGGGGCCGAGCGTTGTCATGATGGAAAATTATTGCCTCGTGTCTGGTCGCATATTCCGGGCGTTTTATTTGGCTACTGCTCTCCTCAAACGGATTAATTGTGGTCGGAAGCGTTGTCCATTGATGGTTTCACCAGGTTTTAGCAGCTCATAATACAGCACACCCTTCTGATTAAATCAAATACAGAAACTTCCACCAGAATACGATAACTTTCGGCAGCAGTTTTCTTCATATTAAAGTAATGAAGAAGAACTCCCCACAAAAACCCTTTTTCAGGCACAAAGTTCGACATATTTATGCAAAAAAAAAAAAAAATGATTGTTGTTTACGCTTCAAATGAATTACATACACTGAAATGAGGTACAATGACAGTAGCTTTCCAACGCATGTCCCACTGGAATAATACAAGTTACGCCATCTCTTAGCAAACCGGCATTAGGTGACCTTCAATTTATACAGTTCAGTAGTCTTTTGTAGAATTTATAGCAATATTCTGTTACATATAGATGCAAGCAGCGACATCCAAGGGTTTCAAAACTCTGCAGGAGTTTGGGCTTTCACAAATGTTAAGCCAAATTTGCACTTCACTTAGAATACTTTTTAGAAAGCAGTGATATTGGCCCGATTGCGAGTGTCGTTTATCAGCCGATAATCGATACACACCGATTGTCGATTGTCGCTTTGTCGCTTTGGTATTATGAATATCGATACTGATCGTTAAGTCGTTCACAAATTTCTGGTCGCAATCGGGGTCATTCTCGATTACAGTGATCATTGTACATTGCCTGAAGTTAATCCGCTGTTTTGGACAGGGTTTGTGAATGTGTGAAAAATCGCTAGAATCCACTAAATTTTATTTTACTAAAAATCGTCGAGAGTTTTAAAAATCCGCTACGAAATGATCCAACATGTCGGATATGACATGTCGATAATGACGTGCTTTCGACTTACATTTGCGTCTTACTACGACCCTCTCATTGCTCTCACTGTTTACTAACGCAAAATGATGCAGTATTGCGTGCGGTGAAATATGACAGCAGCGCCAACGCACTATGTGCTTCAGGCATCAACCGTGAAAACCTTCGTTGCGCTCTTAAAAATCTTCTCTATAGACGGACATGCGCTTAGCGCATGGCACTCTTATTTACTACTTTGCGTACTATCTGACAAGTGAGGAGGTACTCTAATCAAAGCGACAAAGTCGCGTGCTTGACGCCACATTTGACGTTATTGACTCCATATTAACAGGATTGACGTCACATTTGACGTCTATCAAATGAGTGACGCCAAATAATTTTTGTGGAATTTATACCTTGAACCTAATCTGTGTTGTCACTGATGAACTTGTCCCCACGTTTCTCGCTCTCCCTTCTTTCGCCTCTATTCTGACAGCAAGCATCCGGAATTCTGTCCTTCAAATGTTGTTGTTCGCGGCTAAATGCGTTTTCACAGCAGATTGAATCTCAGTCCCTAGCCGGGCAACAACCTCCTCTATTCCACTGTATCCAAATGCAAAAATTACATAAATCCACTGGATTGCACGTCGCAGATTCCATGTTCAGTGCTCGTCTCCTCTGAGGAATTGTTGACATGTTCCGGGTGGTCCACTGATTACGTGTATTTACTTTGGCCGACCATGTGTGTCTGTCACCCGTGGTGGTGGTGCCCCGCTCAAAGCAAACAACAACCAATGACCTGAGCGCAAACAACGTCCTCTGTGATGGGAACAAACATTTGCGAATCCACCTTTCGTCATCGCAGCGTCAACATAAATAACAAATTCGTAACAATCTGCGAATAAAAATCAATTAACCCCCGCCCGGGCCTAGCCTACCTCCGCCCGGTCCAATTATGAATCCTCGCGACCCTTCCGTCGCGTGGTGCGACATCAGAAACTCAACTTAATTCCATCACGTATGAGCAAATTGATTTTCTTTTTTTTTTGGACGAAAACACATTTTCATTAAAATTGTTTTCACTAATTCTGTTGCTATGCTGTCGCAGCTGTCAACTGGATGACATTCCCTTTGGAATTCGAGACACATGGCACACACCCACACACACGCGCAGCCGGCAAACATGACGGGCTGCCTTCGGTGAGTGAAAACTTAATGTGGACTGCAGTGTTAGAGTTAACTAGGATTCCGCGTCAGGACATGACACCGACAAGGGAAATGAATTAAAAATCCAGAAAAAGCACGCTTGACACACAGAGCCAGCCACCGCCGCCACTCCACCACGCGAGCAGTTGTCACAACATGGCAGTGCGATCTAGAGGAGATCTCTGTTCGGAATTAACATTCCAAGTGATCAGTAGTGGAATTTCGGTCACGATCCTCCATAATCTGGCTCGGGACAGGGGTGTGCGAGAGAGAGAGTGTGTACTATCGAATGTGACGTACGTGGGCGGTGTGCTTTCATTGTTAACGAAGTGGAGAGGAGATAAAGCCGTTGGGACATGATGTGGTTTGACGGGTGTGGGAAGCATTCGATCGATTCCAGTTGGCGACGACAAAGATCTTGAGTCCATGGTTCTTTCTTGGGATGGACAGAATGAAGTTGTCTGGCTTTGTTTAGGTTCAGCGAAAGTCATTGCTCTTGGGTGACTAATTGCTGTTGTGATCGGACAATGTGTCAGCGGGACAAGCAAGTGCACTTGTCCCCGTTTTGGCGTCAAGGTCAGTGCAGCGTGTGCGTACGAAAGTGGTACGATTGGACAAAGGGCAAATGTGCGTTCATACATGCGTCGTACGCACATCAAGAAATAGGCCAGCTTAATGCCGAGAACAAGAAACAAGGTGTGAAGAGCCAAGTTGATTCTCATCATTAAGTGAGAAAATTACAACATGCAGGAGTTCGAATCGTCTTAGAATTAATTTAAGATCTTGATTGCAGCCCTTCGTCAACATTCTCGAACGAAGGCGAAAGTTTGTAGCGCTTTGGAGGAGGCGTCATCCTTCCGCCAGATTCTGTGGAATGAGGGCGGCAAAGATGTCAAGACTAAAGCTGGGTGCGTAGGTAGTAGAGCATCTAGAAGTCATGTGAATGTGGCACAACCACAGGCGCAAGTGTGTGGCGGAGATGAGTAGTGCTAAGATGGGATTTTGAACGGCATTTAAGTGGTTGGAAATTTGATAACAAGAAACGTCAGGAAACTATGAATGGTGACGACCTATCGGGTGTTACTTCGTGTAACGTGGGAATTATTAGAAACACCGTGATGGTGACTGACGACGAATAACGACAAATATCAAGATTGTGACGAAAATAGTTGCTCTTTGAATGGGCGATAGTATGTGGGTAGGGAAGAGGGCAGCTAGTGAATTCACCAGCACCCTTAGACCATGTTGGTCTATTGTGATAACTGATGGACCCCTTTAGTGATAGTGTCGTTAATTCGATCCCGACGGCAAATGGGGACTAGACCAGATAAGGGCGTATTAACTTTGCTTTCACTGGCATTCGAACAGCGGACTGAACCAACTGCGCCATCCAGTCGTCTGTCTCCTTAGATGCTAGGGCACCAAATTACTGTTTGCGATGTTCACCGGGCTTGGCTCAAATAACCCATGTCTAGAGCCCACTATCGACTGTCCTAGTATTCAAGACTGAGACATACATATCACTATCTGTCTCGAGACTACCAGGATTTTGGGTCGACCTTGATCTTGGTTGCTAGGTTGGCAGATCATTCATCCATGTGACTTTAATTTTTGTTTTTGGGCGGAGGGTTTTAAACACCACACTGGAGCATTCAAAAGCTTGTGCATTGTACTGCCAGCCAGTAGCCTACTTTTGTCGTAATTTCTGGGTCTTCCCAAGGAAGACCAGCATGCGCTTCTGTGATGGGGCCTACATCATCACCTGATGCGAGCAATGGCCTTACAGTGACAGAGGAAGTGGTCTGCAATGTCGTCGTCTCCTCCACAGGCGTCGCAGGTATCGTCGACATCTCGATGTTTGGCGAAGGTGTAGTGTCCCGTTTGTACCCCTGTGAGTTGTCTGCAGTCTTTTCTGCCAAGAGGTAGCAAGAATGCCGTGGATTTTTTTAAAGACGTTAGGGAGCCTGCATTCTGGAGAGTCATGCCATCTCCCATTGTGTTCTCGAGGGACCCAACCGTCGATGGAAGCCCTAACCAAGGATGCAGGTAGAGCCGAGCAAGGGCAGGTTCAGGTCCTGAGAATGTCTCCTGATTATTGTCCAGCAAGTTCATCGGCGATTTCATTTTCAGCGAACCAGTGGTGACCTGGGACCCTGACTAATTTTGTGAATTTTAACTGCCGATCAAATTCAGAGAGGACTGCCTTCCTGAACTATCGAGGAAGTGGTTAAAGGGTTGAGCAAGGCTTGGCTGTCATATATCCTTCTGCCCTTCTACCCGTTCTTCACGATGCTATTCATGGCCATTAGGATAGCATGGGTTTTTCGCTTGAAAAACCGACTAAAATTTAGGGTTTTTCGCTTGAAAAACCGACTCAAATTTACCTAATGAGGTGTGCGGTCTTATGCTGTCGAGGAAGGCGCCAGCGCCGCTCGTAAAGATTGGCCTTCATTCGTTTCCTGGCTCAGATTCTGGCCACTGGTGTCCGTGCGTCAGACGGCATATCCATGTCAAACGAAATGTGGTGCGAAAGGTCCGCGAAACTGTAGTGCGTGTTGTACCATGGACCACTGCGTGTAAGGCCGAAGTTGGCCTTGACAGTGTATCCCATGAGAAGGGGGGGGATTGAGCAGAGCATCAATAGCAGAAGGGAAGGTCCATGTGCAGCCGAGCATGATCGTTCTTTGAAGTTTAGTGCAAGCAGTAGTTACGTTTAGGCAAGCAGAGAAGGGTGTCCCTACAGATCTCTTCTTCTCGGAAGAGAGACAGAGAGAGATATAGATAGAGGGGAGAGAGAGATAGAGATAGAGAGGAGAGAGATATAGAGGGAGCGCGAGAGAGATAGATAGATAGAGGGGAGAGAGATATAGAGGGAACGAGAGAGAGAAAGAGGGGAGCGAGACAGAGAGAGAAAGAGGAGAGAGAGTGAGAGTGGTGAGAGGGAGGGATGAATGGATGGATGGATGGAGGGACAGAGAGAGAGATAGAGATAGAGGGAAGAGAGATATAGAGGGTGCGAGAGAGTTAGAGAGAGAGAGAGAGAGAGAGACAGAGATAGAGTGACAGTGATAGGGGGGGGGGGGGGAAAGAGAGATAGTGTGAGAGAGAGGGAGGGAGGTGCAAATTTGTAATAAAGCCTATTCGCTTCGAATGTTTCCTAGAAGGTGTATGTGGCCCCGTACCTCAGGTGTGAACATTTCTTATTTCTTATCTTATCCAGAGATTTGCAACAGTTTGCTACCAATTTAGACAGCACCTTAAGGGCTAAATATGACGCGCAAGAAGAAACATGAGCTTGTGTAAAATTTTAACGAAATGCATCATCATGTTTGCACAAACCCCTTGAGTAGCAATAAACATGCGCGCATACCCCTTTGTCAGAAATACTTCAGATGATTGCTCTAAGTTTTTGTTTTTATTGTGCAGGAAAACAAATGTCTCATGTTTGTTTACGTGTGTAAGTATACGCGAATTATCAGCTGAATTGCCCATTTTTCATATTTTCCCTTTCATTTATCAAATTTGCATGTGTTCGCTCGGTTCGTGGCGCTCTAGTTCATGCTTAACGAAAAATGTCTGTGGCTTGTGCAAACAATATAAAATCTCGCATGTTTGACGAAATTTTCGCAATCGTTCGTGGACGACATTCTATTTTGGCTCATGAGGGTGGGTGTATTCGCTCACTCAGCCATGCGCGTTTGGCACTAGCGTTTGGCCTTTGGTCTATCCGGGAGGCAACTGCTGTGGCCATTTTGGATCCATGCGTGAATTGTGAGATATGAGAGAGCTCCTAAAGGGTCTGGAATTTCCCGCCAAAAACCGCCTCTCTGCGATCGGTTCTTCGACTTGCTGAGGTAGGAAGTATCTCGGTCACAAGATATGTTGGGATGGACATTTTGCAGGATTGAAGAGTGTCTCCTCTGTTCTACCTGGACTACCGCCATGTTTTGAGCGATTCCAACACAAGCACAACCATGCGACGGCAGAAAAGAGAAGACAAAATTTCTAAATTAGGCTTTGAAATGCGTTAGTCGAATGAATAGGGCATCACCTTTCTTGAAGTCCCTGAGAATACCTATTATTTGGAGGGGAGCCTACAAGGCAGAACGCCCCACAATCTAGGACGTGCGATGGGTTAGGTCAGGTATTGCGAGAAAGAAAACACTCGTGACATTTACTTGGGCGATTGATATCGAAGGCAGCGCTGGTTTGGATGCGAGTTTGTGATCGAGGCGGACAAAACGAAACAAACTTAAACATTGGCTAAATTTGCCAACATGAACCTAGTTTCGCCAAACATCCTGCCAGCTAGACAGGCTTGCTCGTTGGCTCACCTTATCACGGCCTGTAGCACCATGTGAAGAAGAGGAGATCTATCGGGCTGAAAGGAGACTTATCAAACGACCCTCGTATTCAGTGCTATGTTTCCGCAAGACAAATACTGGCTTTGTGCAGACATCATGTCGATAACACATGTTTACTGCAAATGCATTGAGTTTGTGTCGATGTTGACTGCTGGGAAAGGTCACGCAACAGAGTGATGGTGGTCAACATAAGCGGAGAAGGATCTCGACCAACTTGGTGTGCCAAGCGAGAGGCAACAGTCTGGAGAGACCTCCTTTTCAAGACCTATTCCACTACGTACTGTTCTGCTTGCAGGTGCATACCGATCCAACGCCCGCATTAACACCTCACACCGCTCAAGGATTTGCATATCTACTCGCGCCATTGGAACTTGGCAAAAGATGTTGGTGATGGAAACGGTGCTCCACGCTGAATTGTAACATTCGAGCTCGAGAATAAGCGAATTCAGTGACTTCTACTTCTTAAGTATCCTCATCGCACGTGTACCGTCATCGACAATACTCCAGTCTTATCGAACTTTGAATCCACTTCGCACCTGCTTGTAAGCCCTTGTCTGTCGTGAGAAACCTTCACTAGGAAATGGTTGATTTTCTTAGAATCTTCGATTGATGAGAACACCCCTAGACTCCATCACATTACCGCCTCAAATTGTTGCACAAATCTACATGCCGCCCGGCGCACCCTTGGGCAACTTCTCAAGTCAATCCATCGCCGGGCGGCGAAAGTAAAACAACACATAGCAGGTATTCATTTTGCACTTGGAAGCCTCCCCTGACTTCCTGCCCGTCACTCAGCACTAGCCGACCCACCCACATCCGTCCACCGATGGGAATTTTCATTTAACGTTCAAGTTCGTCAATGGATTTTAATTTTCCCAAAACGAGACACTGCAGATGCACCAGCGGCAAACCACAAAGGATGCTTCAGTGATTAAATAAAAAAGCGCAAAGCAGAGCACAATATAAAAATTCCATGGCTACGTCCACCTTGTACGGGTTTCCTGTCCAATAAGCTTTGCCGAACAATAAATGGGATTGTCCCAAAATGTCAAGGGTCATAAAACATCGACACACACACACAGGCGACCACACATTTCATCTCTTGACTGGGAGAATATTTGACACCCCTCACTCGGTTACCATCGAGTCGTGTAGTCCACAGGTCACCCGGGAGCGACAAGAATAAGTGTCTACAAAAAAGTCTACCAGTCACGCCCGGTCCATTCACAGAACTCCAGCCAGCCCATCGCACAAAGGACATTCCATGTGCATCGATGGATCAGGAGGAAGCATCGGCACAGCGCCGCCAGACTGAAGTGGGGTGCAAATTATTTGTGTGCACCAGACAATAACAAAATAAATCATTTCCATGAAAGTGCCAATGGCATGCTGCACATGGTGGGGAGGGAGACAGAAGGAGAGAGAGACGAAAACCGAAAAAGGGAACAAAAATTAAATAAAGACAGCATCGCCGCCGCCCATCCTTGTCCTTGAAGTGAACAAGAGAGAGTGGGAGGATTTAATGTCAAAGTGACCCCTTGTGGGTAGCCCTCCCACCACTCTCCCACAGACGCCCCCGGAGGACTCGACACTCGGTTCAACTCATTTCATGCAACTTATGCACTCCGAAGTGCCTCACTTGGCCCGAGGAGACATTTTTGCATTTCATTTAGTCGTGGTCGAGGCGGAGAATGACACAATGAACTTGAAAGGATCAGTCACCCAACTGGTGCTCATGAGTGCGAATCTAGTGGTGTGTGTGGCGATGAGGAATTTATGACACCGCAGAGAGAAGGAGAAGCGCATTAAAAAGTCCCTCGCTTGGCATAGACAAGGCCATAAAATGTCGATTACTAGATTTATTGCTCCTTTTTCATAATTTCCTCCTCGAAGGACATATATTCAGTATTCACATGAAATTCATGAGAGTGCTGCAAATAAATCGTAATCCGCAGGTGTGGCTCGTGGGTGGCAGAAGAAGCACCCCAGCAATGTCTAATATCCTTTGAAATAGAGTCCTTAAAAATATATTAGCGCAAAGGATAAACAAAAGGGAGAGTGTCTGTGTACGCGTCGTTGTCCTTACAAAGGGAACAACAAGCGCGCCCAGCCATGGTCTCGTATGGAAATAAATTTGAATTCCAAATTGAAAAACTCAGTCAAACTGAGGTGGCGTCCTGGTGGCGGTGTGAGTGTGAATGAAGGCAACAGGAATAAATTAGCATAGCCTCATGCGGGCGTACATGCTTTTTTTCGGACGACGGCGGGAGGTGGCGACCTTTGTTTGTTTGTTTGCTTGCTTGCTGTCTTGTACCCTGGCGGGCTTTGCCCGTGTTTTTCGGTGGGTCCCTGCTCATACATAGAAGAGTATAAAAATCCTCCTGGTGCTGGTGCTGGAGCTCATGCCCAGGCTCACACTCATGCTCATGTTTGCCGTTCTGTCGCTGAGTGTGGTGGTGATGTTGTTTATGGAAAGATCTCGTTTATGGGAACTCATTTCTTTTATTTATTTATTTGTTTCTCCTTTTTGGCGTATTTGTTTGTTGTTGTTATTGCCTTCGCTACCTCATCCACCTCCCCCTCTCCCGCCACGATTCACAACATTTCACTGGCGAGGGGAGGAGCGAGTCCTGTGTAGTCACGACGTATATAGATTTGCCTCAAGTGTTGGCGGCGGCGAAAATAGCTTCGGGGTGTTCAAAATAAAATAAGGACCATTTGGAGAGATTGACATAAATTAATCTTAAGCTCATGTACCCCGGGATGGATGTGTTCGAGTAAAAATTTTCGACTGAAACTGCCCGGTTGCAAACGCCCGGACAACGATTGTGGGCGAGGCTAGTGATGGCGGGACGAGGAAGCCGAATTTGAATGACAAAACGTCCTGTTTACTTTGGCTTACGAGATTTTTGCACAATTGAAGCACCCTTGAGATTGGGGACGCTCTTAATGGATTGCTTGCTGCCCAGCCGGGGAATATGCACGTGGAGACGGGGCACACCCCCCCATCATCGTTCGGTGCGTGATGAATGCCCTGTCATTTGGTATTGATTTATGCAGAAGGTAGCGACTTCTCGAAGCTGACTTCTTGCCTTGATTAGGTCTGTGGGGTGGTGGATGGTAAGGCCGTGTCCTGTCTTGTTTGACCCGATAAGCGTCGGGCATAAGTTATCCGAGGAGCAGGACATGAGAGTAAACAGAAACAACAAAGTGATGGTGATAAGTCAGGGATGGTCTCGTATTTGGCAGAGACAAGGGCAACGAGCAGTTGAGGCATAAATCTTCTTGTTTTCATGGAAAAATTCGTTGTGGTTGTCAATAAGGGGTGAGATTGGGGAAGCGGCCTTGTTATTTTCGTGATATACCGAGATACACAGTTGGCAGCAGAGTGCTTCGAATCTTTTTTTGGGTAACCCAAGGCGTGTCTCTAAATGAGAACATGGATGGGCTGCGGAGCGAGCCTTACTTCGAAATGATGAGTGGAATGGGCCGACTCTGAAACGCTATGCTTTTGGAGATTTTTTTCTAGACAGTTACAATCTGTCTAATGGAGCAATGAACTATGGAGGTAGTTTGTCTCCATAACTGAACCTAGACAACCAGCGGCGTACGGCACCTCGACCTTGCCTTCTCTTAGGAGTGGGTTGAGACATCAGGGTTATGCACAATGTAGTCCCACGCGGAGTTGTTGAGTAGCCAATGAGTCCTAAATTGCCGGAGGCTCGGAATTCATATTGGGGACGTGGCTAGGGGCTGCTTGGGCACCCTCTTTCCTTTAAAATCAGTTAAAAATGATGTCTGAGAGTTGTTCACGCGAAAACTGCAACCTCTTCCACTGTAATACGCAGCCCATCGTAGTGCCAATCAATGATGAAAATCGCTTCGCCACACAACATTGCTCAAGGCAAAAGCAATTTCCGTCGAAATCCGACCATCGCCGTTGCCCCAATCAGGGATTCATTAAACGACAATTCATCAGTGGTCCGGAGGCTATGCAAACCTGTGTAGGTTTCATTAGCCAATCGCATCGCCACAACATGATCACATTAGTCAACATAACCTCAGACCCCCAAATGCCCAGACCATACCTATACGCCCTATCCCATAAATACTGCAATACATCGGAGGATCAGCACAATTTCAAACAAATACGCACGGCGCGGCGTGGCGCATTCTGCGCTCTGTGGTTTTTCTTTAAAATCGCTTCGGGGGCGCACACACCCACCCCCACAATCTGGTCGAAAAAGTCAATTATCCCGCGAATAATGGTTTTAATCACCTGTAATCCAACATCCACAGTAACACGCGACCGGGCGCCGCGGCATGGGCTCGGCGCACTCGACACACACGAGCACGCCCCGTGTCGGCTCTCCACGCGAGAGCTATCGCGACCGGGAGCGTAGTTAATTCTCAATTTCCAATAATTTATCCCAAATGTGGACTCCTTATTTTTCTTTTTGGCATCGCGGCCGAATGTATCCCGGCATGATAAATACCCGAGGATTAAATGAAATATATTTATGTTTGTTCGCATTAATATTTACGTGGCTACGGACACGACCACGACCACGACGCCGAACGACGACTGTCTCCGGAGCGCAGTCAATCGGAGGGATTTACGGCGAAAGCAAAAACAAATAAAATAAAGAAATAAAACGAATAAAAAACAAGTAAATCGACTGGTGTTTGCAAAGGCAAAACGAAAATCCATTCAAGTTTTAAGGGGGGCTTTGTAATTTTTCGAAATATTCCTTATCGTTTATTGCCCGAAAGCGAGAGCATATTAAACGCGTTTGTCTTTATTCATTCATTCAGTTGCGCTTATCCAGAAGTGATTGGTGCCGGTGTTGGTTGGCTGGTTGGTCATATTTGTTCTTTAAAGCTACACGATAGAGCGATCAGTCGTGGGGAAAAACCAACGAATGCAAGGTGTTCAATGAAATGTCGAATCTGGAGTTCACTGATTCACTTGGTCGGTGGGAAAACAAAGGAAACATGTGAACGCGGAACAGTGCTGATATATTCGAATCTGTTTGTGACTGAAAAAAAGGATGAATCAGAACTCCGTGGAAAGTCTTTAAGTTCGGATTTACATTTGCATCTCGGAGTAGAGTCGAGAATGATCCAACCCCATTTGAGTGCTTGATCAGACTTGTTGAGCAACTTCAAGCAGGTTGCCCGGCCGTGACAAGTGTTCATTTGGCTGATAGACGTTTGAGAAGTAGAAGGCCAACTGGTTTTGAAGGACATTTTAAAAAAGGCTACAAATAACGTGCAAATATCGCTTGAGTAACCTCTCAAAGT
The DNA here is from genome assembly GCA_905231855.2 of Eristalis tenax. Lineage (NCBI taxonomy): Eukaryota > Metazoa > Arthropoda > Insecta > Diptera > Syrphidae > Eristalis > Eristalis tenax. Next base: position 2,409,635 of record HG993127.1, read on the forward strand.
AGAGTGACGCACGTCACAAAAATTGGTCACATATTAGTTCTCCTTTGGACTTTGACGACGAATGAAGAGCGCTATGAGCAGTGGAAGTGACACTGCCCTATGCACATCAATAATTATCTGTTGTGCGCGGAGAAGCCCACACACATCACACTTTTAAAAAACCGACACAAAAAATAAAAAAGTTTTCATTTTGCTCAGACAGTGTGGCACGCCGAGAAGTCGGTGTCCGGACTAGCCCACACACGGGACACATTTTAGCACGCCGTCACAAGCGTGCTGTGTATGGGGCACTTAAGAGTGACACCCTCATCTTCTTCCTCCAACTTCTCCACCCTCAACTTCTTCCCCCTATGTACGTCCATATAAGACAATCACTGGGACTTCTAGCATGACCTGCTGGCAAACTGCCCACTTTTTCGAGCGTAAAGGGTTTGTTTCAGTCAATCGGGTTGTAATGCAGTTACTGTTTCATGCAGTAGGGATTTTGCAGGCAATGAGGAGGATCTCCTTCCGTGGGGGTGGCGGAGTCGTGCTTAACTGGTGAACTTGTCTGTCTCACGGTTTCCTGTGGCCTGGTAGCCTGTCCAGAGGGATATTCTGTTCAACTCAGTTGATTCATTCGTTCTGTTGCGCAAGCAGCTGATGCAACCCTAAGGTTGGAGTTGTAATAAAGAATCTTACTTTCTTACTTTCTTACCTGGTACTTACTAGCTTGCTTGACTTTGAAGACTAAATAAAATCAAATTTGTTAGCCTCGTAGCGTTTTTTCCACCACCCTGCAACTTTCTCGTAGTGTAACCTTTCTTAAATTATGTACTTCACATGAACGTGGAATAAATGTAGTGTCGAGTTTTTGAAATGTAATCGTCGTCTTCGGGAGTGATGACGAGTCGCCACTGCACACAGTAAGTTTGTGGAGACCACCCTAAGCGCGCTTGTCGCCTGTTGTGCTGTCCCACTCTGGCTCTGAATAGAATATTCTTCGGATTAGAAGCCAAATTGTAAAGGTTTCTATTGGGCCTTCAGTTGTTGGAGCTTCATCTGTCAAAGTGGCTTTTATTTATTTAATCTGTTTTGCCAAATGACCATTGACGGGCGGCATAGCGTTCAGTAACACGATCAAATTGTTTGCTGGTGTTCTGTTCGGTCAACGTTTCGCGTGCTTTCCTTTTACGGTCACCTTAAGATGACACCCATTCCTGGATGAAGGGTACGTCAACGAACAAAATCCACGTGAGATCCAAGAGCGGCCAATGTATGCCGAAAAGAATCAGTGTTTGGTATTGTCGGTCCATATTTTTTTGAGAACGACGTTGGTCAGGCCTTGACCGTGATAACTAACCGCTTTTGACCTCAATTGGATGATATGGACACCAGCGAAATGTGGTTTCGAAGAGACGGTGCTACGTGCCACACAGCTCACGCCGATTCGAGGGCATGGCCAAGTGGTGCGAACTGTCTACCGAGTTCGATTGGACCCCGTTTGACTTTTTCTTGTGGGCTTTTCTCAAGTCGCAGGTCTATGCTACAAACCACAGCGACCCTCAAAGCCATCGGTCAACTTCCCCCAGATTTATGCGCCAGAGTATTGGAAAATTCGAAATTTGGGATGGTTTCCAAACTGAGAAGCCGCGGCGGATTTTTGAACGATGTTATATTCCATACATCGATATACCATGGCATCGATAGGCCTTCTTCGATAAAATAACACACAAACTTTTTGGATTTAAATTAAAAGATAGGAGGCGCTGATTGAAAGACGCTTTATATGCGCTTTAGAGGGCCCACCCACCTCAGTAGAAAGCTGACTAATCGATGGACAGTTTTTGCTAACTGTGGGTGCATGTGTGTGCCCCCTCACAAAATGGTCGAGTTGGTTAAAATGTTGAACGATGAGCGTGATGACTGATGCAATTCGGGCAACCGCAGACGATAAGCACCAAATATGACAAGACAACCGTCGACGTAACTTAAGGGATGTAGTAACTGCCATAAACATGCTCAAAGAACTTGCTTGTTACATGTTGAACTTAGATTTTGAATGGAGAAAGTTTACCTCGCGTTGGGCGCCATTGGTGTTTGAGCATATCAGACAGGTCCCAAGCGATTTGGTTTTGATTCCTAAGCTGGAAGTGTAACTCGGAGGGTTGGCATTATCGTTTTGAAGCAAAGAAACGTCCACAATTAGAATCTGGTCAAATTGAGTTTTGAGGAAAGTTTGCTGAGCCGACAATTTTCGGGGTCATCCTAGTCGAATTTTGGTTTCTTCGAGGAGAGAGAAGTGGCACACTTACTTTCGGTCAACCACTCCGACGTCGGATGTTGCTTACAACGGCAACAAGGCGATGGAATCTTAATGAAGTCGATATCAGTTTTTTTAAATAACTCAAAGTAAAAAGTTTTATGAGAATGTGCGTCATCTCCAACACAAACCTATCACGACGTCACTGGCTGGCTTCTAATGCAAGCCCAGGCTTTCGCTCCTGCAGTTGCTGAAGTCCCATCTCATAGCCTTCAAATCGGCGTACAGAGTCCAAGTGTAAATTGCGTCAAGAGCGATATTTTTCTTTCCAAACGCAGCAGTGACGCCAATTAAGACGCATCTGCCTATCTGCCGCATAAAAGTTTCAAATCAGACTTATTGTTCCAAGGGCAGACTTAAATTGATGCCATTAACTTCCAATCAAGAGTAAATCGAAACCAGATTGGGTCGATGGGCAGAGTGTGTGAGTGCGTGAATGTTTCACCCCGTAATCCGCTCCGAAGGGGTGTCTGACAGATGCAATGTCGCGGCCATGCGATTCCAATTGAACCGACTGTCATACCTTTAATTAATTTCAATTTCCAATCCAAGTTTCCATGAATCCGTGAGGCCGTGCGCGCCCCCGATTCTAATTCGCCGGCGTACTCTCGCCAACAGGAATGGCCATTCAAAGTGATTTCAATTAAGACTGTCTTCCGACTCCGCGCAACTGGTCGCAATTAGAGATTTTTGTTTTTAAACGAAACGTATTTTCAGCGAATTAAGCTCAATTACGAGTTGGTGCTTCTGCTGCTGCCAGCGGCGGCGACATTAGCCTTCAAAATCGAGCTGGACACTTTGGACAGGAATGTACATTAGTCTGACATTGTCCTCGGATCGGTAGTCGACGCGGGGGCGTTGTGTGACGCAGAAAGAACCGCATTCGGACGGCTGTGGAATGGGACGGGTTTTCCGATTTTGAATTTAATTTCGAATGTCCCCGGCATGGACAGGGCTGCCTAATTCTGTCGCGTGGCTGGCCATAAAATCCACGACAACGACGATTGGAAGCGGTTCCGACTGTGGGCTTGTTTGCCTTTCATCAGACCTTCGCCATGTTTATGGAGTCGTTAATGGAGTTTCCTCGGGCATCGCTTTGAAGTCCCGAAATGAGCTTGCCATTCAATTTGGGTGGATTCGCAATAATTCCGCATCTCCCGCCGTCCGATGTGGTGACGGAGTGGGTACGCCACGTCTCCCCCGTTTAGCCCAGAGCGCTGCACGGGCGAGAGCGGGAGTCCACTTCATTCATCAGCGCTCGGAATGGAATGTTTGCCAGCCACTGGACTCATCATTCACGACGACGAGCACATGTATGGCGCGGTTGGTTTCTTTTCCCTCTATCCCCCGGTAAATACGAACGAAGAAGGAAATGGAACCAAATTGGTAAACAAAATTTCCATTCACTTAATAGCGGGCGATCGCCCGCTACGCGACCGTGTGTGCGTGGATCTCATGGATCGACATGCAGACGATCGCTTAGGCTTGTGGGGCACACTCGTTTGATAGACTTCCCGGCCCAATGAGGAGAGACAACAGTCAATCACTGAGCATGACTGTGTGCGCTCGGGTGGCTAATAGCGGCGAGGCCCTCGACGGCTGGGTTATTTTTAGAGTTGCCCCTAACCGCCCGCTTGAGATGTGCGCTGTATGCCGTACGCGCGCTGGCAGCGGAAACTGGGGAGTTAACATTTTCAGATTATTCTGGTTTATTTGCATTTTGTGAAGTTTTGAGGTTATTTGCATTTCGATTTCGTTCGATGGGGGGAACGCACAAGAAAAATACACACGAGTTTATAAAACGGGTCTTTCGTTTCGATTTGAATTGGTAATGGAGGAATGCGCATAAGGCATCATTGACATTCAGTGAAAGAATTAACCTAGTGGATGTCGTCATTAGGCAGCGCACAAGGTCGTATCGCAAGTTGTTCAACAAGAATTCCCTTGTTCTTCGGCTGCTTGGACCTCCTCCGTCGGGAGTGGAATTCTCTCCGCTGCTTTTTGATTTCTAGTTCGGGCATTCATTGATCGTTTATTCGTGTGTGAAGGGAAACGAGCAGTGATTTGAAGACAGCTCGTGGATCTGGAGAGTCTGTGTGGCGCGTGGCTTGGCTTAAGCTGTTATGGCGTGGCGGACTGCATGCGGCTCGATTTGAATGCGATCTGTGTCATCTGTGTCGAGTTGTCGCTTTGTTCGAAAACCACCAGCATGGCGGTTGTATTCATGGAATTCAGTCGAAACAAGTTCAAGTCACAGCGGGCGTTAGAATCGTTTCCAAACAAAATGCAGCAATCGCCTGTGCTTCGTTTTTATTACTCTGTTAGTATTTTTAAATCTTTCTTCACTTGATAGTGGCGGGTGCTGGTTGATTTCCTCACCCGGCCATCTGGTGAATATCCACGAAAGAATGTTCTGTGCATCCATTGCCTCAGTTTGCGTAATATTCTGGCATTCGATTGCTGAATCGGTTGATCGCTCGTTTCTATTTTCCGCGGCAGGTGTAAACTCTGTTGCAGATCTTGTGTGGTTTATGGTACGCGTCAAGGTCGACAGCTTTGGCCGTGGATGCTAATACATTCGATAGCTGTTTGCGTTTTGCAAAGTTTTACGGCGTCAGGGTTGCCGAAAGCCAAACATCTCAGATTCAACAATAAAACCGTTTTCGGTGTGATGCAAGCTAGGAAGAGAAACGATTGCCAATTGTGGCATTAATTCTACGAATGGTTTGGATACTGCCTACACGATGTCGATCTGGTAAGAAGTAAAAGACATTTGTTCGGTCAAAGCGTTGTGATCCCTTCTGCTTCCGTGGTGGGCGCAACATTCCCGATTGGATGTGAACCTCTGCCAATGTGCACTTTTGCACTAGCTGCTTCCAATTACTCATGTTCAGCTGATTGAGAACCCTTCTACCAGAGGCGTGCTCTTCCCTAATCGCATCGTCCCTCGGGGTGAGGACTTGACCTTCATTCATTCTACATGATTTGTTCATTTGAGACGAACTCTTTTGGCCAGTGCGGCGTCGTTATGTCTTCTCCCCCACAAACAAAGTTTTCTGGACACCAAAGTTGTAGCATACACACAGCAGCCCATAGAGGGCCAGGGCCTAACCAGCCCGCAAGGGGCCAACCAGTCGCGTTGTGCATGCGAATCCCCCTTATTCTCTTAGTCGTGTCACATGTCACTGCGACAGATGTGTGCTGTCTTAGTCGCTTTATGTGACGAATTGAATACAAAATTGTCACAGTGACATGTGACGCGACTAAGAGAGGGAAAGGGACCTGCAGTTTTATGCCGACTCTAACGGCCAATTTGAGAAGCTTTTTCTAAACAGTTACACTCTTTGAGCAACGTCACTGGTGCGTAGGAGTCGACACACCAGCCCACAACGTCACAGCCGACACTAAAGTTACACCAGTTTATACACCTTCTGTCCAAGACGCCGTTGCTGGTGGACCTTTTTTTTTTTTTGCTGACAGCAACATATACTTGATATTAGCCGCTTCCTTCTCGAAGTTGTGTGTTTCCGATCATGCCACTGGCATCTAGTGTCGACGTTTGAGTTAGACAGCATCTTCTCGAGAGTGAAAAAATTGCATGCCAGTGTGTTATTGTAGGGTAAATTACACCGCGACCTATAGATCTACTGTGCCCCTTGTTCACACCTTTGCTTTTTTAAGAGCTCCCCTCGCATGCAGCTCTCTTCAGAGTTTTATTGAGGGTTATATGTGGAAGACAGTATTCCGTCTAAGCCAGTTTCCTTTAGGAATGCTGGAGGAGAATGAGAGCTGGTTCTAGTCACTTCAGTTCTTCCTCTGATATTAGGTGGGAAAGTGCCTCACAAATCCCCAGTATATCTTCTGGAATTTCATTAGAATCTGTAGAGACCCTCTTCTGTTTCCCTCCAAGTTTCCGTAGGTGCTCCCTGAGTCTACCGTGCCCTGTTAGGAAGTCTGTTCGTATACGGAGGTTGTTTTTGCTCATTCTGATACATGCCTCGAACCTCTTCCGGTTGTGTTGAGTTTTTCAGCCTGTTTCATGCCATGAGCGTTGTTCCAGGCATCTGCTCGGTTCCTTCTTACTAGTTCCTTGAACTCTTTCCTGAACTCCTCCCTCAACTCTTCGCTGAGGACGTGAAGCGCAGAATGGTTCGGGGCCTATAAAAGGTTCCGATGCACCAGTCCTAGCGAGGAAGTCGGCCATTTCATTGCCTTCTGCCTCCAGCAGAGTTTAACTCTGGTACTCCTGCTCAGCTTCTACAGACATTCCCACACGAGCTTAGATTTACTGACATAGCAGCCTGGTGCCAGAATAGCGACACACGACTGTCCGACATTGCGATGTCGCAGTTGGTACAGTTCACATCTGTCTGTGGCATACACTTCTGTTTGAAAGATGCTGGTGCGCTTACCCATGGGTTCGTGGTACTTTGCCCGGAGTCCAAGTACTCCCGCCCCGGGACTCCATCTGTATACCATTCCACCGTATTGCTGCTCTGTCTATGGACTATGGATTCATAAGCTTGATAGTAAACTTCTTTCCTAATCGCGTTATTCTTAGGAATGGCCAAGAGTGGTGACTAGAACATCGAATTGTCTCGGTGTAATGCAGATGTCTTTTCCTATCCCTTTTGCCATTCTCACGATTGTTTTATTTGCACATTCTGCAGCCACCAGATGCAATGGAGTCAGTTCCAATAGCATCTCAATGCCAACAGTTGGACAAGTTCTCATGGCCTCTGTAATACAGAGGCGTGCCAAACTTTGAGCTTGAGTATGCCAGTGTGTTGCTTTTGACGTTGATTATGAGATCATTGACCACGAAGCTTCCTTTGGTTTAAAAACAAAAAAAAAAAAAAAAAAAAAATTTTTTTATTTTTGAGACTGCTCCCTCCAAAAATATGATCCACAAGTGGTTTGTTGATTTTTTGACATTGATGGCTTTTTTTTTTTAAGGAAATAAAATTTGGAATAAAATTGTTGTATGTTCGCTAAAACGTCTGAACAGTACAGCCTCTCTAGTCCGGACACATAAAGTTTCGGTTGTGTCCGGAACTGCGAAGAGTCCGGACTATAGAGAAAAAAGAACAAATTAAGTGGACAGCCAACCTTTTGTATTGTCCTTGAGAAAACTTTCAGTGAGAAATTCAAGCCTGAACTCCAAGAAAATGCGCCTTATCCGTAATCTCAGTTGGGATTTTGGGAACATAGAATTTTACTGTTCTTAATGTAGAGTATACCAAAAGCATACCCTGAAAGGTTAAACCATGTCGGACTATTAATTGTGGAGATACATGACTTTGAGTGGAGCCATCTCGAGCGTGCTCAAAACTTTGAACACGGTTTTCTCGAAATCCTGTCTTCGTAGTCGGTGATCACTGTAACTTGCGATCGGCCTTACCGATCAGTCTTCAGTGTGAACGAAGGATTTTTTCTGGGTCCTTATTATTTTTGTATAGACGGAAATGTGAGAGAAATTTTTGTTGAAACAAAAAATTTTAGATTCAACGTCCTTCCATTTTCAGAAAAATCGTGCAACCGTAGCGTCTATTCATTAAATGATGACTTTTGTGTCTGTACATATAAGGAGACAAAATATGTGCGCATTTTAATGCTTTCTTCGGAGAGGTAACATTTTGAGAGTGTCCAAAATATAGAGGTGTCCGGGCTGGCGAGTGTCCGGACTAGCCAAGCTAACTATTTTCGTAAAATTTGTAAAGAGCATCTGGGAACTTTCACTTTGACTCCTCGAAGTCATTAGATCTTAGTTTCCTATCGATTTACCTGCACTGCAGCAGTTTTAAGAGCCTGCGCCGATGATTTTTAATCACACGGGTATCTCACGTTGCTTCGTGTCGGACGGCTGTTGAAGAAGAAGCGCAACGAGCAGATCTTGGGGTCAATGAGGGCAATACGTCGCTCTGCCGCACACCACCTGTCACAAATGTACCCTAGACATGTCTACCTGGGAGAAACGTGAACTTCCGAAAAAAGGGCTTAAAAATGGCTAATTAATGGCTTATGTGTGTAAAGATCGAATCATCGCGGACGCAAGACGTCGTGACCATGATGACTGGAAACCCATCGTCAGCAAAGAATGACCTTCTAGCTTGTGCTGAGTGTCAGGCCCTCCATTTATCGCAGGCCTGACAAGAAAGAAAGTAAGTTAGCTTATTGAATCGACGAGTAGGCAAGTGAAACCCTGATCAGTTCATTCATACACTGATTTATTCACGGTCAGTGCTGAGACAGCACAAATGTCATGTAAAGTCACTCAAACTTACATGTGGTCTCAGGTCCACTCCGAATATGGCACCAATCCAAATCCACGTACGTCACGGGCCTGGGTGACAGGCATTGTTTGAATGAAAAAGTCATTTTCAAAAGGACCCATGATTTAATCGTAATCCACTCAGCTGAATCCTGGCATGATGACTTGAAGGACTTTGAGAATCCCCGACACCTTTCTAATGACTTCCTGCAAGGGCCATCAATACACCATGAGCTCCTCGTTCACCAAGCACTGCTTACCATGTCCCCAGCGTCTCGCAGTCCCATGCGGAAATACCCTCCATAAGTACTCCGTAAGGACTCATTTATCCGACATTTGTCCGCATGCATGTTTAATTCAACCAAAACACAGCCACGTGCGCACAACACTATGTTCACTTGCCAAAACTTGACAGCCAAACGAACACTGATTAATTATAAATGCGCACCGAAGGAGAATTGACATTTTGAAAAGTCATTTTCGACTCGCAACACATCAACCTGCCCCACACCTCTGACCCGGCACTCACTCTCTGCTCGTCATTGTCATATTATCATCAACAGCTTAATGGTGCAGAGCTGCTGAAGACAAACACTTAACTGGAAGAAGAACAAAAAAATGCATGAAGAGGAGCTCTAAACGTGACAACAAGTCCCTCTACAGTGCTTTCAGTTTCAACCCGTTTTAGGGTGACTCTTTGTGAGAGAGGAGGATGAGAAGGTTATGTCCTTTAACTTGTGCACATCACTGTTTCAACATAAAACGGTTCTGTGGGTCTGTGTGGATCGCCCGTCCGCCCCACTTCTGCACACTCACGCCATCCCCGCATCACCCACCGCATTAAGACGGAATCAATTTCGGTTGCTGGAGTATCCTGTGTTGTTGTGGGAGTTGGCCTCACTTTTTACGATTAATGAAAACAGAACTCATTAACATATGCCCGGGGTGGATGGCGTGTGCGACATAAAGAAACGAAACCGAGGAGGCGGAGAGACTTTGCGATGTTTGCAAACTAAACCGACAATTTCCACGCGTACAACACAACGCTCGAGTTGGGAGGAGAGAGGAAGCCCATAAATCTGACATCATTGTGCGACAAAGGGACTCACACGAAGCCATAAATATGCGTGCATCCCTTCCTTGATTAACCTTCGCGCCGGTGGCGGCTGGATGACTCGATGGATCACTTCAGATCTTCGGAGTTTCACTGCTTCGCTTGGATGTTTAATTAAAAGCGAAAGTTGACGAATCATTATTGGCAGTGTATCACTTCTGATGTAGTCGTGTACGGCGAATTTTAAAGACCTTCCACATCAATCAACCCGCACACGCAGACATAATCTTAAGCAGCAACCGCCGCCATCATCCGCCCATCCACCCATCCACCCATCCACCCACCGCCCGTGTGCCTAATGATAGGCTATAACTTTTTTTTCCTTATCTTGTTCGTCATTTAGCATTCAGCCGGAGAAGGCTGAATCCAAGTCAGCCGGGTGCGAGGCGGAAAAATCCGATACACACGCGTACTCCAGCTGGAAACCGCTTCGGTGGAGATGGTGCGCGGGTGTGGAAGGCGACGACGACAACGACGATGATGATGATGATTATGATGATCTGGAGATGGTGGGGGATGCCAAGGACCAGGCCAAGGAAGAGGGTTTTCCCTCGTCTTGGCTGTCTATTTGCGTCGCCCTCTTAAGTATTCCAGCTGGAACGGTATTAAATTAAAAGTGCTGTCAGCAAAATACCAAGTTGTTGGCGATATGGTGGACCAGAGGCGAGAGCTACACTGATAAAGCAAAAGTAACAAACCACACCTCGTCTGTCGGCGAAGAGCTCGCTCTCACTCTCCCGGGCACCCCCGGCCACAAGGCAATCCCGGCCATGTGGCGCACGTTCGTCTGTCGGAGATTAGACAGCGTGGCGGATCGCTGTTCATCGGATGGAAGCATACGACGCGGTGTCGCACGAAAGGATTCCATCGATTCGTCGCGCTCCTGCATTCACCCCTGATTTACGCCACACACGCATGCATACACATAAAAATCAACTCAAAATGTCATAAAGTTATACAAGGACTTGGGCTCGGCGCCGAAGTGGCCTCGAGGCTGACGGCTGGGGGCGGTTGGCTGATGGAAATCGCTGGCAAATGTCGTTCCCTTTACATCCTTCGACTCGAATTCGAAACGAACTCGGGGTGGGTGGGTTCCGACTGACGAACAGACCCATGCGCTCCCTCGATCGAACTGATGATGGAACAAGGTTAAATGAAATTATAATAATATTATTCAAAGTGCCTCGGGGGATGTTTTTCTATTAAAAGGTTTTTAAATTGATTTAAACCATCCGAAGAGACATTCTTGGCAATTTTTCTTCTTCCTCGTTTTGGTGTCTTCATTCTGCGCGCCGGGATGCCGTCTTGGAGCGGAGAACTATCCTTTGAAGTTGAGAGTCCTGCTAATTTGGTGAGGGATACTCGCCAAATTGGGTGCGGTAGTGATTCGGTTCTATTTTTTGTTCGCCTCCTCTCTTTTAGACCTTTTTCTTCTTTGTTGCGGGGACGAATTAATATTCGTCTTTTGGTCTTGCCGCCTGATTTTTACTTGACGCTGCGTGGTTCGAGTGGGTGGAGAGAGAAAGAGAACTAAAATTTAAAGTCTGGTTAAATTTGTTTAAAGAGTTTTCTCAAGTCCTCCATTTAGAGGTTGCATATGACACCGAAGTGGCGGCCGTGGTGTTGTGGGTTGGTGCGTCGACCCTGCGCACTGCAAGCCTACGGTACTTAGGTTTGATTCCCGGTGAGAGTAAATTCATTTTCACAGTCCCACCCCTTTCGAGTCACTGACAATGTTCAAAGAGTACAACTGGCTTGAGAAAGCTTCTCAAATTGGCCTTCCGATGTCGGTCTCTTCCCCTCTCTAAGTCGTGTCACATGTCACTGTGACAAATTTGTATTCAATTAGTCACTTAAATGTCACATAATGACTAAGGCAGTACAAATTTGTCGCAGTGACGTGTGACACGACTAACAGAATTAGGGGGAATAGCACGCACGAGTGGTTGCTGCGAAGCTAGGACCTCGCCTACTACGGGTCTTCTGTGGCCGAATACTATAGACATGCTGTTGGTGTGAGAGCGTTTTGTGGAACATAGTTATGAACGTAAAGACTGGGCTGAACTTACATTGTTAATCTGAGCCTGAGCTTAAGCTGTATTCCTTTCTTAGATGGTCCCGGTCGCGCTTCGAGTTTTTAGATCAGTTTTGTAACGTCTGCGAACACTTGTCCTGTATCGAGATCCATGGTCCGGTGATATCCTATCTTTTTCGAAACGAAAGCTGGAGCTTGGCGGTAAAGGGCTCGATGTGTGTATAGTTGACCCACATTTCCTTCCCGCAATACATCCACGCATTGGCTGCGGTCTAAAAGTTTGCGAACGATCGTCAAGCATCTCAGTCCTTGCCCTCACTTCAGTCACATGCTTTGTAAATCGGAATTCGTTGCCTGCTGCGGCTGTCCTAAGGAGCCTGCTTGCCAAGAAGTTCAACGTACTCGGTGTAGTCGACAAGCACCGATTGGGAGAGTGTACCCCTCTTATCGAAATTCCCAATATGTGCGCTTCGTGGCGACTGTTTTCTTTTCGCTTTTTAGCTTGTCTGTACTTTTGTTTTGCATTGCCTCGTCCTTGTGTTCGTGCGTTTGTCGGTCTCTGTTTTATGGCGGGTGCATTCGCATCGTCGTGTGGTTCGTTATCATCCTACTTATGTACACGCCACACTCTTGTTCCCTTATCCTTCTTTTTTTTTTAAAGGAGCTTACTTCCGACCTTATGTATACAGTGCAAGGGGGTACTGTGTGAAGACAGTTGAGTAGCGACGTTGGGGGTCTGTGCCACTGAATGCACTTCCAACCAGTTACAGGTGGCCCTCCGCACAGATGCTGGTCTGGTCGGGTTAAAGCTGAACCTAGTTACGATTGTCTGTAACTCAATTGAAGTATAAAACAAGCTAACTTCATTTCTAAACGGTTAGCTTAGGTTGGAGTGATGGACTACCTAAAAAGCTAGCCACACTTCGGCCAAAACGGTTGCTTTAAAGGCTGCGCAGATAGCCCCACAACAAGACAGTGTGTCTCCTTGACCTCGCTGGTTCCTCTCTTGCTTCTTTGAGCGTTCATTCAATCATGCTATCACACAACCATTCAAACGGTTCAAAGTTTCCTGCTAAAGTTGAACTCGTCCACGACTGTGTAGCAGCTTATTTGCATGAACCTGGCCCTTCAACGTTTAGGCCATCAAGTAATTGAATGCTGACTGAATTTCCGACTCTTTGCCCGCAAAGCAGTGTACTTCACGCACAGTAGCAATATTAAGTGTACACAATTCACCTAGTTGGGGCAAAAATCTGTGCAATGTCCGACTGGCACGGTTTCGTGTTTGATGCGATCCACTTTGACTAGGACAATTTGCCCCCCATTTGCAACCCCATTGAAACATGACCGCAGAAGCACACGCAATTCAACCGGCGCAGATGATTCCGGACAGAAGACCATCATAAGTGGCTGTGCGTACGGCGAACGGAACTCTCACAATTACTCACGTCAAAGGATTCATTTGAGCATTTGATTGGAATGAACCTTCACCCAGTGGCACCGCAGGCACTGGCTGCGCTGGACTTCACTGATTAAATGGGCTTTTTCAGTGTCAATAGGCATCAGTGTTCGGCGTGCCTCCACGTGCGTTACTCATCTTTCCGGAAATCCGCTCGCCGTGCTCTATTGTTTCTCCGGTGTACATGTGAATGCTGCTGCACCCTTCCGCTCGCTTGGTGCGCCCTCGTGAATATTCAAACACCCCAGAGGCTCGCCGGTGTAGAGCTGCAGGTAATGCTGGAACGTGTTCATTTCGAAACGAAAACAGTAATTTTTCGAATTTAATCACATAATATGTTTATACTGATAGCTCGCCCGCATATTTAAACCGCAACACTTTGCAATGCAAAACAAACTTCCCAGCGAACCGCAACCCACTCCAGTCCATCGCCAGCGCGCGCCCTGTTGTCGCATCGAGCCCCGGCAGGCGCTCCCTCGATCCATTTGTTTTCTATTAGCGAATAGGCGCCCACTCAGACCCCCACCCCACATCCATGCGTTTGCGGGGAACAAAAACTCAATTTATTTACCAAAATTGAATCATGCATATGAAACATTCCTTTTTTTCCGCCAAAAAATAGCAAATGGAGTAGCGAACTCGAATATTTACATTCTCACCAAAGGGAGATCCGTTCGGCAAACATTCGGCTAGAATTTCTAAAATGTTCAAACCCGCTCCTGCTCCCTCCTCAGTCGGCCACCCACTGAATTTGAATGTCTAATATGAATTTTCAGCGAACGCACACACAGGATATCGAGCCGACAGCGCCCCTTCACAGCGGCGGCGGCGGCGGCGGTGACGCAGCTACACCCACAAAACAAATTGGTTGCTTTTAGACACACAAACTGCCAGCATTCAACCGCCGTTTCACCATGGAAACTTTTTCGTTTCGTCTTTTTTTGCTGTGGAGGATGTGGGGAGGGGTGCGGGAGAGGCAAAAAGAAAGGAACAAAATTATATTTAATCGACACACCTACCGGTGCCGTCGCCACCGCCGCCACAGAATCAGCAGCAGAAGTATTCTATTTTGTTTTTTGTCAGTTTCATCGGGAAAAGGATAACGAAATGATATTGTTTTCTATTTTCCGTTTATGTTTTTTTCCCTTTTATGTGGTGCTCGCTGTGTTCAATGCTGAGGCAACCATCAGCTAATGCCATTGTTTTGGAGCAGCAACCGGCGCGGTATCCTGTGGGTATCCTGTTCGGGGAAATATGTTCATGAATTTATTGTGAAATCGTTCTAATGGCCGGAGCTTTGATGGCTACTTGTGTATCGTCCTGTGTCGCTCTGCAGCTCTGCGGTGTATCGCTCTGTTCTGTTGGCACAGATGAATACACAAAAATGATATTGTTAAACCATTTAGGAGAACCTGTGCGGAGGTGGATTCTTATGCCGTCAAAGCGTTTGAATCTGTGTTTGAAATGGCTTTTACAATGGCCGCATATGCTGTACGGAGCAGGCACATGCGGGTGGTGAATGTGACTCGAAGGGTGTGTGATAACTGTGACTGTAAACCTTATTTCAATTCTTTTGTGTGCACACAGGAGGAAACAGTAGTCCTTAAATGTGTCCACCCTTCCCATTGGCACTGGACACATTCGGGAACTCGTTTGGAAATTAATGGAATTGCCTGTAATACATGCCCACAGCCGCATGGATGTGGTCGAATATTGAGATAAATATTGAATAAAATATCGTTGCGAGGGGGATGTGTCCCACAAACCCCAACCGACGCTCGCATGTGTGTGTAAACGCATGCTGTTATGCCCCTGCCAGCGTCGGGAGTGATTTAAATGGAAATGCGTTCGTTTTGGGGTTACGCAAACGAGTGCGGGCCCATGGTGGGTATCCTGTGGCAGTCCACAGGGAATGCCATGGATTGGATCTTTGGTCTTTGGTTTTTGGTTTGTGTGTGCGCACTATTATTTTTTTTTCGTTCGTCTCTGGATAAAGATACAAAGTAATTTTCGCATGGCACACATCCGACTGACGGAGGAGAGGGTTCCGTGCAAAAGGGACCTTGTGTGCTTGTGTTCTCTAATCGCTTGGAGTAGAGCATGGGAATATGATTTTTTGTTTGAAATAAAGCTGGTGTGTGTGTGTGATGGTCATTACTTGGGGCTTCACTGGGTCTGGCTCTGGCCGTCTTCTGGATGCAAACATAATTCGGCGAAGAGATTGAATTGGGGTATGTAATCACCCTTGGGTTGGATTTGTGGTTTATACGAGGTTCAGTCTTGGAACAGATTGAACGTCTCAGATGGTCGATGGAGGGGGAGGAGGACGATGGGAATGAGATGGGATTGTGCCGTGGGTCGTCCTTAAGTAGCCTTGAGAGTTAATCTTTAAAAAGAAAAAAAAAACACATCCAGTGCCTTTGCATGACTTTGACTAAAAAATTGTTTCCTTTTCTCTTTTCAGGTATGTACACGTTGTCTGGAATGTTGAACGGTGAAGGCATTTCAAACGAATTTGAATGTCAAAGGTAAGGAGTGAGTTGCATTTGTCTTCCGGGGAATCGTCCTCTTGATCTGGATCGTTTGTGACCAGACCATCGGCCTTAGTTTGACCTGTGCGGGGATAATAGATGCCGCGAGATTTAACGAAAGGGTACATAGTTCGCATAGTATTCGGCCACTCAATAGGTTCAAGTGACTGCTTCTTTGGTTCTGCTGTCCAGGCTGGACAGAGGCATTAACCAACAAGCTTCTCAAACCACTGCCGCCTATTGTCATCTGCCTCGAGTTGCCGCATTCAAGTTGAGGGCTGCACTTGAAACGGGACCTTCTTCGGCTACGTTGTCCCACGGGTGAGGGGTCGAAGAGTTTTCGGACCAAACTTAAGTTGTCATAGCTTCTTCACCCTTGGGCCTGGATTCAATATGCAACCCGGAAATCGACGAACAAGTAGTTACTGTCGACCCGCAATTCATTGCTATTTCCCAGAGACAAAGCCGCTATCAGAGCCGATGTGGGGCATGCTGTGTATCCGGATGAACCCCACCGGTCTACAAATGAGCGTTGAAATCCTAGAACGGAATCGATCCTAAATCGATTCTGATGGAGAGGCTGGGGCATTGATCATGTACACTCTAGAAGAAGTCATCCTTGTTCTCTGGAGCGGCTAGTGTACAAATGCGAACGATGCAGAGGTGCTCTCTCATCGCTTCAGACCGAAAACAACCCAAGGGGCTTCCCGGCTAAAAGATGCCGCATTCCATCGCACGTTGCATTGTACTGAGGTCTGGTGTAGGGCGCCCCAATTGGCTCCGAGAGTGCTTCGCCTGCACGAAGTATACTAAGAAGAGTGGAAGTAGCTCAGAACCTAAAATGGTCGTTTTGTCTTGTTCGAATGGCCATATCTAGTTAATGGCATTTGGAGAAGAAAAATCAACCACGACCTGTTTTTTGACTGTACAGCAACATGCGTCTAGTCAAAGACGTCTACAGACACGAGGTCTGAGATCGGTAGGCTATGAACAACGCATGGGCAACACTGCTTGAGCCCGAGCGACAATGCATTAGATGACCGCCACGAAGCCCACGAAAAGAAGGACCTCGGTCAACGTGGTTGCAGGTGGCTTAATATCGTGCAAGCTGAGGCTTGTTGGTTGAAGGTGATTAGAACCTGAAGAAAGTCCTCCCATATGCGAGGCTGTCTTTGAGCTCATGGAGGATGTGAGCTCCGCTGTCCTAAGAGAGCTCACCCACCGGCGGCCGACCCTTTGCCAGCTCCCAACGTGGGCTTGGAAGGATTCTTTTTAGCGCTCCAAAATGTCGGCAGGAGTCTACACCAGGTATGATTGTACATCAACTGTGTCAAATTAATCCCATCTAAACAGAGCACCTTCCCCACAGGCTGATGAATTTCCTTGACATACCACAGGACTACCCCATGGGTCCCCTTCTCTTCCCTCTTCTGCAAACATTACTTAAACATTCAATACGGCATAGAAAATCCCTTTGAATTGATTACCCCCTTCGAACTACAGCACTGGAGTCAAATTGACTTAATCCCACGCACTCTGCACGTCGGCAGTTAGATCGAAAGTCTTATCCAGGAGGGAAAGGGTAGGGGCTCCGACATTATCGTCTTCCTTAAGTCAATCAATTACGAGTGCTCTGAATAATTATCAAACTGTCAGGCAGATGCCGCGAAGCTAAGAAGTGGGCAGATCCACTTATTGCGAAACGGAGACGAATTGCGCCTCCTCACAAGGCTCATGAACTTCGCATTTTATTTGTTGTTCAACCATTTGAACTTGAAACAGTTCGTCTGCACTGATAATCTGCACGGTGTTACTCCTTGCAAGGAGGGAAGTTTGATTAATTCATTTTAAATGGTGATTAACCAAGATACCCTTGAGGGTGCCCTATTTCCACTGAGTCGGCTCCACCTCTCCACGCCCGTCCGTCTTGCGATTGCTTTCTCGTGCCTGTTCTGCTGTTGTTTGTGCGGCCGCAGTGAGGAACTGCCGCCGCCTAAGCTGTGCGGGATTTAAATTAATTACCGCTATTTGTTGTCGTTCACTTCTATTTTTCCGCAACTCAACGGGGTGTGCACAGAACGTCCTTGACGAGTGGAAACTTTCCCGCTTAGTGTGCCCCTAATGGTCTGTACTCAGTTCGATCGGAAAATACTGTGATCCTCTCTCTTCTGGTTGGATTCCTTCAAAGGTGCACACACAACACACAGAGACTCAGTTGTCACAGCGGGCGGACGTGTTCGAGTGGGTGGTAGTGTGAAATGAACTGAAATGAAAAAAGGCTTCCAACTTTGTGTTCATTTGACAGTCACGGCGCACCGCAACCTTTGCGAATGAGGCGGCTCTTTTTGTGTTTCTCTCGTCCTCTTTACTCGTTCTTTATTCAATTACAACGAGTGGTTATGGAAAATGACAGAGCCCACGGGAGGGGGCTGAAACAAAGAAAAGGTGAACCCGAAGAAATTTTAGAAAACATGAAAAGGAAACCCCGCCATGGGCAGCATGACGGAGCTGGCTGCGGACAAAAAGAAACATTTGCATGTTGCCGTTGTGTTGGTTGTGTCATTCCTAGGCAATTTACTCGCCTCCCCATGGCCCACCTCGGATTGATTGTATTTGTCCTTGGCTGAGGTAACCTGCGTGCGGGTAGCAAGACCGGACATTAAGGACTCTGATTATACCGTTTTGATAAAGTAACCGAGCAGTCGGAGATAAAGTTCTCCCGTTCGTCTCCTGACTTGTGGGCGGCACGTGGGGCGGAGTACGAGACGAGGAAATGAGATTGCTATCCCTTGGAGTCGGCTCTAGATTATGTGTCGGAGTACTTGTCAGCAGTGACAGCGACGCCGGGACAAAAGGACATTTTGTACACGAAATTGATTTTTTTTTTGTTGGAAACCCGTTGCATGGTGGAGTGGAAAATCCCTCAACAGATGGATGCAGGGGACTCTGGGTGGGCGGGTGTGAAATTTTGGAGGACATGCAATTACGCAGTGCCTCCTGTGAGAGCTGTGTGGTAGACCACTAATTATGACGAAGTTCGAGCTATTCTATGGGGTTTGGGGGGAACCGTTCGGGTGGTGGTAATCTGGTGAAAGTCGTTCGAGCATGAATTTTTGTGGATAAAGTTTTGCTTTTGCGGTCAAAGCGACAAGAATTTGTTCTTCGTTGAGGACTATCCAAGGGAGGAGGGAGAGACTTAATGACAGTTGGGAGAGCTTTGGAACACGGGAGAACTTTCCTCGTACTAGGGCCGAACTTCTAATGAAACTGAGATCACTGTCGGCTTCGAATGAAGTCTGACTGTTCGGGTCTGCTTGAAAAGTTATCGGTTCGGTTTTGCAATGAAAACAGATTCAATTCCATGATGTGATGGTCTATATTTCGTGACTTTTTGTTATTCAATCGTCATAATCGTTTGCATGCTTTCTTTTTATGTCTTTCTTTAATCCTTATGTCCGCCATGCGTGCAAAAAAGGCTTCCGTTCAAACTGCTTAGCCAATCCATTGATTTGACCCAATTTGTCAGGGCGTTGTGACTTGTAGGCTCGCCTGGTCTGGACATACAGTAGAATCTCGGAAAATTGAACGGTTCTATAGGACGAACAATTTGGAAAGATAAACGTTTTTTTCTTCGTCCATTACGACAGTCAACCGTAGAGTAGTTTAAAAAAAAAGTCTAAATAAGTCTGTTCTTATACCAAACACAACTTTTTTTTTAAATAAGATTAATTTTTTATTTAATGTTTCTGGCAGACACGCTATTTCTTGACTAAAGATGAACGGAGCATGTTTCATGCCTGTTCGTCTTTCTAAGAGTCTACTGTAGCCGGTAGAGTATATTGTCGCACGGTCGTTGATTATAGTGCAGTGATACAGTGCAATGCGTACAAGATCCTCTCTGCCGTCTTGTGTGAACGCCTGAAACCATTCGTCAATAACCTGATAGGTTCTTATCGGTGCGGTTTCAGGCCGGGAAAGTCCACCATCGACCAAATTTTCACACTGCGGCAGATCCGGGAAAAAACCCACGAGATGCAGATCGATACCCACCACCTATTCGTCGATTTCAAGGCCGCATATGACAGCGTGCATACTGACGAGCTATACAATGCCATGTCTAGTTTTGACATTCCAGGCAAACTCGTCAGATTGTGCAGGATGACGATGGAGAACTCTCGCTGCTCCATCAAGGTCGGTAACGAACTCACCGAGACCTTCAATGTCAAAAAAGGTTTTAGACAAGGCGACACGCTGTCATGTGATTTCTTCAATATCATTCGATCGTGCGAAACTCAAATGTCAAGACCAGAGGCACGATCTTCCAAAAGTCCGTTCAACTGCTTGCCTACGCGGACGACATTGACGTGATTGGACGAATGCAGCGAGCTGTCAATGAGGCTTTTGCTAGCATTGAAGCGGAAGCGGCTAAAATGGGTTTGGCAGTTAATCAGGGCAAAACAAAGTACATGCTGTCATCACGAAAGGACGCACAACATCGACGCCTCGGACAGAGCGTCATAATGGGCAGCAGGAACTTTGAGGTAGTCAAGGACTTCGTCTACCTTGGCTCTGCAGTAAACAGGGACAATAACACCAGTACCGAGACCAAGCGCAGAATTACTCTTGCCAATCGCTGTTTCTTTGGGCTCAAGAGGCAATTGAGTAACAGAGCCATCTCTCGAAACACCAAGTTGACTTTATATAACACCCTAATCATCCCCGTCCTGCTCTATGGCGCAGAGACATGGACGCTATTGAAAGCGGATGAAGAAGCTCTTGGTCTTTTTGAGAGAAAAGTTCTGCGTGCGATCTTTGGTCCTGTTTGTATTGATGGCGTCTGGAGAAGGAGATGCAACCACGAACTGTACCGGCTGTACAGTGGCATGCACCTATTAAAGCGTCTTCGGATCCAACGCTTAAGATGGCTAGGTCACGTAGAGCGGATTGACACCACAGATCCGGCCCGAAGAGTCTTCGATTCCGAGCCTTTGGGACAACGCATAAGAGGGCGTCCTAGAACGAGATGGCGCACACAAGTGGAGAAGGACCTCAACCAACTTGGTGCACAACTGAAGGCAGCTGGCGAAAGATCGTGCTGGCTGGAGAGGCTTGTTGATTGAGGTCCAGGTCCACCACGGACTGTAGCGCCAAACAAAGAAGAATACAGTGCAATAGGAGCTCGACAATAAAAGAGATTTACTTCATTTGTCAACAGCGCATCTCTATCCGATCAATTTTAATTTCAAATGTGAACGACCGGCATTGTGCGGGGAAATGTTGTGGTGTCCTTCGCGGTGAAGTGAGATGGTGGAATCTCGGCCAATCCTTTATGGATTCACGCCGTTTAGCGCCAACTGGAAAACGAAGTCCTGGACAGAGCTGGAAATCGATGGCTTGGTGTGGAACTCGGAGCAACAGCAAGGGTCCTGTGACTGTTTTTAAGACTGTGGCGCGACACTGTGACATTCTAGAGAATTGTGAAGCGGGCGAACTTCCTTTAACGTGTACTGGTTCCGTACTATTTCATACCTATCGCGACTGCAAAGCACCAACAAATATTTCGGAGACGGCCTAGTCTAGTGACACAAGTCATAACTAAACATGTATGACCTCCTCTTGATCCAAAGCGCCCACTCAGCCTAGCAGAATAATTTGGCCGAAAGCCAGAACTCTCTTCGGCCCAACAACCGGACACTGCGCCATTGGAACTCGTGCATCCAGCTTTGGTATCCCCATCTACAATGACTTCTGACAGAGACAATGAGGAGGAAACTATTATCGCTCTTTATTAAAAGCTCTCAGTCTCTCAAACCGGCCGTTCGGAGTCGGCATAAAACTGAACGTCCCTGCCACGCGTGGGAAGACACCCGCAAAGCGAGTGGTTGCTGAGAAGCTAGGCTCTAGCCTGTTTTCAGAATAGTGTGATTTAGATGACTCTGGTCTAGGTGTGACTGCTACCCAGCGGCTGTCAACCTGACCAAAGAGCCTGTGGTCGAGGCTAAGCAAAGACAGATCTGTTGGATCACTGGTGGGTTTAGTGCACTTTGCTATAGACACACACCACGACTGAACACAGCACGGCCGCAGTTGCGGAGATGAAAAACATCCACCATCTGCTCTGGAAATGCTCCGTCCTAGCAAAGCAGTTCCTGGGAAAGTACGTGCTTCTGAATAACCTACTAAAATTCATCATCTGGATGGTTTTAGGAGGAAAAGAACACCACCTTCAAAGGCACAATGGACTCAACATGTTAGTCTAAGTGAGTCAAGGCCTTCACTTACCTACTGAATTAAATGGCCTATATCTCCGTCCACTGGGCTTAATCCATATCTCTACAGGCGTCTTTAACCAGCTACTTCACCACCACTCAAAGACTTGGATCTGAAATTTGGGATTCCCGGTATTGACTAAAGAAACAAACAGAGTTGTTCTTAAAGAACCCGAAAACATTTTTGGCCTTCTTGACAAAAATCGGAACATTTCTGAACGTCGTTCTGCAAACAAAGTGGAATTTTCGAAGAGAACTACGGGTTTGGAAAAACATCATCTTCTGGCCCGCATGCGGGTTCGCGGGGGTAAACCACTCGAGGGAGGTCTCTAGACAACTCATCAGGAGGTATGCCCAAGTATAACCAGGTGAGTTTTTGGACTTGGTTCAACCAATTCGTCCTGTTTCTGCCCAGCGGTCTCCTTCCTGATGGAATCGCATTCAACGCCCGCCTCGGAAGTCGTGATGAATGGGACTTTCGTGCCACGTGAGCAAGTCACCGAAGCATCCGTTCGAAGAAGCAGCTACTCAATGTGGAGTTCCTCGGGCACTGCCGTCTTTCTCACCGTCTCAAGGCGAGTGAATCCCCCAATAGCATGGAGAAATCTCATCTCAGCAGCTTGTATTCGCGGTCTTATTCTCTCGGTCATTACAGGTTCGAAAAGTCCCCAAGACACACACTTCTCCACCTGCTTCAATGGGACTCCACTAACATGTAGAGTGAAAGGCAAGTGACCTAACCTCCGATTTGTCCACGTTAACCTTCATTCCAGCATCAGCACATACAAACCCATCGAGTGCGCGCTGAACTTCCCTCTTTGAAGATCTGAGGATAACTAAGTCATCTGCAAACAGAAGATGACTTACCCTCAACGCTCCCAATTTGAAGGATTCCTCGCCTGGGTGCGCTGCAACATCCAGTTCATATATGCAATGAAAATGAGAGGTGACAAGACGCATCCTTGGCGAAGTGCAACGACCACGGTGAAAGGTGTTGATTTAGCAACAACCCGAACACAGCTGCTACAGTGTGTGTATAGAGACTGAATGGCCCTCCGGAGGGGACCTTCAATCCCATCCCGCACTCGGTCACATGCCATTTCCAAATCTACAAAACAACTGTAGATGGGGTTGGCATACTCCCAAGCCGTCGCAAGTACCATTCTTAGAGTGAAAAGCTGGTCGGTTGTACCTCTACCAGGACGAAAGCCATCCCCCATCCTGGGCTCGACCATAGCTCTAGAACGCGCTTCCAACACCTTAGAGTAGACTTTCCCGGGGAGACTTAAAAGAGATATGCCCCCGTAGTTGGAGCCATCTCCCCCTGCTTGAAAAATGGGACAATCGCCCCAGTTTGCCCATAACCAGGTGACTCACCACGATCCCAGGACATTTTAATGACAGAGCCATAAAACTCCCTCTTACTCCCTCCACCGCCTTAAGCCTTTCTGGCCGGATTTCATCCACACCGGCGGATTTGCTAACTTTTAGCGATTCAATCGCCATAATGACTTCCTCCACCCTTGGACTATTCCGCCCCAATCACGACTACGGGTCTGCCATCCTCAGTGTCCTGAGCAGCTCCGAACAGTGCTCGCTCCATCTGCGTGAGATGTCCACCTCTTTGGAAAGCAAGACACCATCTTTGGACTTGAATCCTTCGATGATGTTGAATTTCCTCCAGTCGGCGATCGCTTGACAGACCCAGGACGAGGTAGTGGGAGCAAGTCACCTGGCTGCGCTTAGGCATTTAGAGTGACGTGGAGTCGATGGCGGAGCATCGAGTGGCCTGACCTAATCGAAGCATGTTTTCACTTCACGCAGGATCTGCCGAAGCATTGACTTACTCGCCTCCACTCAGGTGGACCCCCTGCTGTCTACTTTCCACCTCACAAATAATGAACTTTTGCTCCTCTTGACGGCCGTCCTTCCTCAACTCCATCATCACACCACATCGAGTAGCCACACATTCATTCCCGAGTCAAACCTCCAGCCACATCGCACGAAGACCTGGAAAGGAGCACAGGTGCGTACGCCCGCTTCCCCACAGTCTTCCTGTTCATCACCTTGAAGTGAAATTTAATTAACCGTCTCACCTTCGCCTGTTCCTTGGCAACCAGCTCGTCTCCTCCGGTGTCACACCGTCTAGGCAACATCGTCGTCGAATGTCCATTCCATTCTCCACCCACCGCCTGCCAATTTATTTCAACTCTCACCACAGTCTGACATTTAATTTCCATCGCCATAATAAAATTGCCTGTTCCCAGCATCCAACCGATGTCCTATCCGAGCGCAGAACAGCACAGCACAGCAAGGACACATTTCATATTACAAATTGAAAGCAAATATTTAAAATCAAAACAGGTGAGACCGACTGAGGATACGGACACCACCGCCGCCGCCATCATCAACATCAGCATCAGCATTGCATATTCATGTAGCAGGTCCTTCCTTCCTTCGAACGACAGTCGTATAGGTGGGGCGGCAGGACCACCGCCCGCTCACCTGTCTGCCATTTATCATCATCAGGCATCATCATCTCATATTTTATATCGTGACAGGAAGGGGGCGGAAAATGAGAAGAAGAAATCGAAAGGATGACACAGTCGGAGACGTCTTCGTTTCCTTGTATGCTGTTCGTCTTCTTGGTTGGATTTGTGCAATTTAAAGTAAATTCTCCTTCCCTAATGGCTGATTCCCATCGTCGTCAATCCCGATCTGCACACCCTCGCTGGCATACACTCACACGGTGCGCTCGTTCGGTTCGTGCGCCGTACACAGATGTCACATCTGTATCGTCGCCCGGATGATGTTTAATAAAAACAGGACGACGACACCGAGAAAACGCCAACAGAGAGGAAGAAGACGAGCGAGCAACACGAGGAGAGCAGGGCTGTGTTTCTTTTAAGGACCAATTTATTTCGTCTTCGTCTTGTTTTTTTGGCACACAACTGGACGTTGAGTAAACGTTAAATGTCACTCGGCGCGCCCTGTGTGTCTGCGGAATGCGCACGTAAATATTTTATTTCGCTTTGTCCTTCCTCGTGCGAATGCTGCTGCGTGTGTGCCCAATTAGGTGGTGGCCACGTCGACGGCAATGCACTGCACAGATGGGTAATGCAATTGCCGACCGGTTCCACAGTCACAGTCGCCGTCGAGGTGATGTACCCCCAAGCCGCAAGAGCAAGAGGTGTCATTAGTGAATCGGACATCCTTCGTGTCGATAGCATCATCATTATCATCTGTCGGCTGTCGTTCAGCATTCAGCGTTCAGCGAGCGACTCGATTCCGCATCATCATTCAGCTTCATTTAGTGATTGTATTAATTAATCTCGAACCGGAGAGGGGACAATGCTTCAGCTTAAGCAGACGAACGGTTGCTTCTGCCGCTGGTGGCTGACGGTGGTGGTTCTGCTGCTGCCTTTGCCGTGACTACTGCTGAAAGGTGTCAAGCCATAAATGGTAACGAAATGAAATCCGAGCGGTTTAACCTCGTTTTCCCCGCCAAACCAAAAGCCCACAACGGAGGCACATATGTACATGCCCCGGGCAGAGACCGCACCGATGCTCTCGTGGCTGTGGATGCATTTCTCAACCGACTGCTTTCCATATCGATCGGCTTGATTCGCAGGAATAGCTGATAATTGAGAAAAGAAATCGAGTGCGGCGATGGGTGGGGCGAAGTCGGATGCTGGCAGAAAGCGGCAAGACAACACTGTGCAGTGCCGTCTTGGGAACAGTGTTGCCACTTATATGGAATTGAAGCTGATGCTTCTGAGTGACAGGAAGGAAGACCGGTTTGAATGGCAGGCAGAAAATGAGTGCTTTTTTGATGTACATATGGTTGGTGGCTGCTTGTCTGTAGTCGAATTTCAATCTTTTTTTTCGAGAAAAATTCAGTAAATACGAGATCGTTAGGTTGAGGTCATTTGCCTGATATCAAGCAACTCGTGGTTGTCATTATTTTAATCCGTCACAAAACCGTCACGTTATTTTCTCGTTCGTCACGTAGTTCTCTTTGAGAACTCGATCGTCTTTTGAAAGTACGAGAAAGTTGCAGCCAGCGTATTCGTGCCGCATTTTCGTGACACTTTTCCCTTCGCTCGGTTGCAGCAACATTTTGTGCAATTTGCGATGATCGCGGTCCTAAACGTACAAAAACCTTGCCTTGCTCGGTGTGGGTCATGATCAACATTGTTGCGAAAAGTGGTTATTTTATTGTGACGCTGTTTGTGGAACGTCTACGCCTTTCACGCATTTTCCATTGTGTAAGTACTCAGTAATGAGGAACCTCGTTATTGATTTTTTTTTTTGGTAAAACATGGGATTTTCTGTCACGCTTGTTAAGTCAGTTACCTATAGAGATGCATAAAACTTAGGAAAACTGGTGAATTAATATCACCGCTCCCCTGAGCAAGGATTCATAAAATTTGTTCCACCGTCACGTTTTTTCGTGACGCTACACCGGAGTCGACTGCCTCTAAAAATGTATGAAATCAGGCGGTGTTAGTAATTCCGGTACTCGTCATTCCAGAGATGTCGTCGAAAGAACTTCGTAAAATTTGCCTTACCGTCACGTTTTTTACGTGACGCTTTATGGATCAGTTGGCTCTAAGAATCCATCAAGTCTTCATGGTGTGGTAGTAATGACGACTCTCGCGCCCCCAGAGCCCTCATACAATTTACAGACTCCACCCCCACTGCCATCATATGTTCATAGGGATTCAGCGGTCGTGTGGAGTGAGGATCTAAACTTCAAGACATTCCAGAGCTCTCCAATCTCCAGATTCGTAAAATCATCAGTTGGCTGTAAGGTCACACCAGCCTAGAGCAATACTCTCATCAAAACAAATCCGTAACGTTTGCTCTATTGTAATGCGTTTTCGTGCGATTTTATTATGTCGTCACAGTTTTTCGTGACGCTGGTTATAAGAATTCATGGAAACGCCATGCGGAGATGGGTTAGGTTAGGTCGGTGGATAGACGTGGTGGGGCTACGTCTCACTTAGGTCCACTTGGACCCAGTGTGATGCCAATGGGAGATGTTAACTTCCGCCCTTGGGAACTACTTCAGGTTTTGTTCTGCCTGTCCCGTCCAGCCATCCAGAAATCTTAACGATGTTAGTGGGCCATGCTTAGTTAATACAGTGCGTTAGGCTTCCGCTTACGTCACGTAAGGTCACATTTTCGTGACGCTTATTCGAACTAGTCTTGTCCGAGTAGTTAAAATCGTGGCACTTTCAATTTTTTTCTAATCTCATAGAAGTGAAAACAAATAGCAACGGTCACCAACTGCAACCCTGTCGAGCACCCCAATTCGCATGCGAACAAAAAACGGAGAAAATAAAAATCGTCCAAAATCCATTCCGATTCATGGAAGCATGTAACTCGTTAACGAGCTCGTTTTCAAGCCATCCATGGTCTCCAATTGCTTCATTCGAATCTGTGTTACCCCGTCGAACAGAGCGTGTGGCACCGCGATATGCATCGGCTACAGGTACCCGGCCGATTTTTCCAATTAAATTTCTCACTTGCCTGCCTTCGCTTGATCCCATTTTTTTTCTACTCAGAAGCCGCTTTCCCTCCCTTTAAGCATTTTTATCGATCATCGATTTCATCATACTCCACCCCCCATCCCTGGGGGTGAGAGGCAAAAA
Organism: Eristalis tenax; assembly: GCA_905231855.2. Taxonomy (NCBI): domain Eukaryota; kingdom Metazoa; phylum Arthropoda; class Insecta; order Diptera; family Syrphidae; genus Eristalis; species Eristalis tenax. Next base: position 2,437,273 of record HG993127.1, read on the forward strand.
TATCTTTATGAACTGCAACAAGGAAGCCCCTCTGCTGCCGCCCACCTCCCCAACGCCAGTGTCCCACGCATACCTGGAGCCGGTGTCTGACACACATTGCGAGCTGAACAGAGGATATTGTGGGTGGGTGTGTGTCTGCATAAATCATTCTAGGGAAACGTTAGAAACCGGAAATTGGCTCTAACGCTGCAATGCATTTTTTTTTTTTTACACTTCCCCTCATTCTCATTCTCGCTTTTCCCGGCTTCCCGGTGTGTTTTTCTATTGACTTGCCTAATGCTATTGTGAAAGTTGTGTGAATTCTTGAGGCGCGAACACCACCAACGTTACCATCGCAGCCAGCACCACCGCCACCACGACCGCCACAGCAGCACCACCAGTAGTACCCAGGAATCAGAAGCCGAGGGAAGCGAGATGCGAGAGCGCAATCGATTGAGCGGGCTTTTCATAAATTTGTTCGTTATCCCATAGATACGCTTCCCGGTGCTTACTAATGCGAGGCACGTCTTCCGCTGGCTGCGCGCATACACACACTCCCGTGCACTCGATTCGGTGCGAGGTGTGAGGGGTGAACAGGTGCCGGAGGCGACTAGGAATTTTAATTAAGTCTCTCATATTCGTGTGAGGCGGAATGGAATGACTTCCACCGGGGGAGACGAACAGGAATTAACGTGCTTTTTAAGGTCACCGATATGGGGGTGGGGAAGCCGTTGACTGACATGACGCCGACCGACGTCGTTTGCCGAAAGTGGCTGCTCAGCTTTCGCTGGTAGATCGTGTGGTCCGCGGGCTGCGTAAAGAATTAGCAGTTGGCAAAGTGTTCCGAGCGCCCGACAGTGTGTGCAGTTTAAATTTGAGTGCTCTCTGAAGCTATGCATACTAATTGGTCTTAAGCGCCTTGGAAGTGAGTCCAACGAAACTAAATGCGATCGGCAGCAGCAAAGGCGGCGCTTCTCATTCACGATTAGAGATCGTGTGAAGGTCAAGTCTGGAAATAGCACTCAATGTGTGGATTCGACTTAGTCGTTTGCTGTTGGATTTGGAGGCTAAGTGCATTTCTATGCGGCGCTGTATGTACATAAAAATGTGACATTTTAAGAAACACAGTGAGACTCCTCAACCGTACGGGACAATCATGATGGTCCGTTATGCACAGCTGACCGTTTTGAAGGGGTTGAAATACACAAACACCTTCAGGCCGTTGCCATGACGAAATGTCCATAAAGAGAGGTGTCCCTTACTGAGGGGTGTCCGTAAAGAGAACATTTTGGGACCATGCCGAAATGTCCGAAAAGAGAACATATCGGGACCATGACGAAAGGTCCGTCAAGAGGTGTCGCTTATAGAGGGGTGTCCGTAAAGAGACCATGTCGGGACCATGACGAAATATTCTTAAAGAGAGGTGTCCCTTATAGAGGGGTGTCTGTAAAGATAACATGTCGGGACCATGACGAAAGGTCCGTCAAGAGAGGTGTCCCTTATAGAGGGGTGTCCGTAAAGAGAACATGTCGGGACCGTGCCGAAATGTCCGTAATGGGAGATGTCCGAAAAGAGAACATATCGGGACCATGACGAAAGGTCCGTCAAGAGAGGTGTCGCTAATAGAGGGCTGTCCGTAAAGAGAGCATGTTGGTACCATGACGAAGTGTCCGTTTCTCATTACTTGCCCCGCTACTTTTTCGTTGCTTAACTTCTTCGTTACTGATGTTCTTATGCGGACAAGTCTAAAGTCTGTCTGTCGACATCCGTCTTTCCCTTTTCCTTGAACACTTTACATCAGTACGTGGAGTGCGTAAAGTCACAGACTGGATCAGGCAAAGAAGACAACCACAAACATAAAAGAAAACCTTCCACAGCTTAAATTGCACAATTCTTTCAAACAGAAATTCCGGATTTGGCCACCTCACACTCACCGCAACAAATTTCACAAAATCACATAGCGGAGTGCTTCACAAAACGGATCACAAATGAAAGGAAATCAGATTCATGTTCCATACGATTCCTCACAATCCTCAAGGTCATCGGATTTAAGGGGATCACGCCACAATCGGAATGCCCATTGTATCACTTATCATTTCGAGATTCGTGCACAGATTCAGTGCGACAGCCTTCTATCCATCACCGAGATGGAAGAACACCCACGCGAGCAGAGTCATGAAAAATTGATACTCCATCGGATCCTTTGAAGTTTACAAATCAAACACAAATCAAATAACCAAACGGACTTCCACAGGATCCCACATTCGCCGCTCACACAGGCGCCGCCGCCGCCGCCGCCGCCGCCGCTCCTTTGCGTCATCGTCTCCGTGCTTTCTCAGAGGATAATCCGAAACGGAAAAAAATATTAGACTTTCCTCGTGTGTGCGCGCATATTTGCTGAATCCTTCATCCTTCCGCACATCCTTCTTCTCCACTGCCTCCGCTCGTCGTCCGGCTCATTCGCTTGCTTTCACATTCAAATGCTTTGAGAGTAAATAAACCGAGACGCAAGTTGTTCCAATCCAATGTTGCTATTCAATGAAATGGGATGGGGCAGCACAACCAACTCGCGCTGCTGCAAATATGATGGAAGAGCCAACACTCTCTGGCGCTCTCCCTCTCCGTCGCCGCTGAAATGGATCAAGGGGAATCTACATATTCGACTATCCTTGATTTTACGATCTAGAGTGGGCCCCAAGAGTGAGAATAGCTGGGTTGTCGAAAAGACACACACATGTACATGCCGATATGAATAAGTAATAAATTCCAGCGTAAGAGTGCGCGATCCGAAGAGTGCTTGTGTTCGCCACTTGGTGGGACACCGTGCCACTGTTCGGCCATTAGCCCAGGGAACGTACAACCGAATTTCGACTTCCGCTCGCTCCGGTCTGGGTCGACTCAAAATAGTTCAATCAACACGCTCCCCCACGCATCGGCGTGGATCGAGCATCGTCAATCGTGAATTGAAATCAACGCAGTTCCATCGTCTTTCCGACCGAACGAAAAAACAGAAAAGCTACAAATCAGCGGTATCCGATTTCACTGAAAGAGATACCCGAACTGGGGATAGTTCTTACTCTGGTCGTCGGACTGTCGCGCTGCCAGCCCGCGACCTTGTTTCCGCATCTTCTCCGCGGGACAGGACGGACCCGCAGTGAGCTCACTCGAATTCCAAAGTGTTTTTGCATTTTTTTCTTTGTTCGTTGTTTTCTGCTCTCTTATCCGTCGTTTGTGAATCGGGTGGAGAACTATTAGATTGTTTATTGACAACGACGACGATGACGTCCACGTTGACAGGCAGTGATGGGTGTGTTCGACATGATGGGTAATATTCGAGACTGATATGAAGTGAACTTCACAGCGGGTACCGGGAGTGCAAACATTAGATTTTGCGTCGTAAATTTTTGTGTTCTGCTGGGGTACCAAGCAACTCAAGCGGAACGCCGCTGGTCGAGTGTACGCTGTGTGGGAGAGGGTAAGGGTACAACGTTATCGAAGAAAGAAGATCTCATATCGCGTGGACGGAGAATGCCAGTTGGAAGCTTTTCATCAATCTGAATACAATGGATGATGTATGCGAATGAGGACGTCTTCAGTTCACTGAAAAGAGATTATTCCAGCGCGATATTCACCGATTGCTTGTCTTCGGTGACACACAAGGGCATTCAATGGATGTCCTCAAAGAGGCGTCTTTATGAAAGCGTGACGAAGAAACTTTTGTTCTGGAATCTGTCTAAAAAAAAAAATTACAAATTTAATCAACAAAGTAAACCGGCTGGAAAAATAGATTTAATCTCATGCAAATGGTTTTTGGTTGAATATTGCTTGGGGCAATGCTTCAATAGGGCACATGAATAAAATGCAAAAACTGCAAGATACTATCCTATGGAAGGTAAATAGCAAGCACCCAGCAGGCACAGATTGACGCTATGCTTAGAAACCTCAACCGCTTCTAAAGATCCAATAATCACCACCGCAACACAGAAAGCCGAGCTCGAGGTATGCACCAAACACCACTAAAGAACAACAACTACGGTCGAAGATAATCTACAGCGTTACCAAAGTGTTTACCACTAGCATGACGAAAGTGGAAGCTTAGCGTTTTATTTGTAATCAGTCAAAAGCAATGATTGTAGTAAGGAAAGTCTAAATACAATATTTGGTAACTAGGTCCAGATCAAAACTCTGTTGCTTGCATGAGTCAAATGACCCCTGCGGGTCTTCTAGTGTTGATGGGCTCCTCCAAATTTAAAAAATATTGTAAATCTTAAAATCCGAAAAAAAAAACCACCTACAAAGTGCTGAAATTAGAGTTGTGATGAACATTTCGACGACGGAACGATTATTTTCGCGGGAGGAACTAGTTCCCGGCGAACTATGTAGTTCCATGGATTTGCCGGTGTTGAACGTGTCCGCAGAACTTTTTGAAGGAATCATACAAAATTTTGAGTGTACGGAACGATAGGAAATGATTCCGACAGAGGACATAGTTCCGGGAGCTATACATGTCCGGAACGACACAACCCTAGCTGAAACATAACCATCAAACTCAATGAAAAACTCTTTCCTAAATTTTCTTTAAAATTTGGTCGCTATGTACGTATGCAAAACAATTTAGAGCTCACTTAACAAAATTTGTATAAATGATAGTGTGTAGCTGTGCTCACTTCAAAATGGGTTGTATTGCACTACATGTCCATGTCCGTCAAATATATGTGTGGCCATATGATGCATGTCTATGCCGTCACATTGCTTCCACTCAGGTTCGCACAACCATGTGTGTTTCCTTGCGTTTGCTTTGGTGTGGCTTGTGTAGAATTTGTGTATACACACATATGACATCTTCTACAAATACGCCCCTAGGCTTCGCAGATAAAATAATGTAAACTAAAAATGACTTCACGAAAATTGTGTGACGAAAGGTATTTCGGCCCAACTGCGGAGTTGTAGGAAGACGCGAATGAGGATTAAAAAAATTTATAACAGCAACTTTGTTGAGGCATCAATCCCTTAAATTACTTCCGATCGATAGCGTCACGAAAATAGCGTGATGAAGGAACTTGTGATCAGACTGGCTGAGATGTGGAAAAACGCAGATGAGGTTGAATTCTAAAGAAAAATTCGAATTAAAAAGAGGCGCTAGGATGAGCCATAGATCATTTAACATACTTTCGTCTGAAAGCGTCACGAAAATTGCGTGACGTATAATTTTCTAGTCTGAAATATGTCGAAAAACAAAACAATGTGATGCAGCTGTTCGACATTCGGATTGGTATATTAATTGAATCTTATTAACAGCTTTTTTGTTTCCATACCGTCACGAAAAAATGTTACGCATCGATTTCTGGTCAAACCGCATGAGAAAGAAAAAAGTTGATAGAGACATACTCTCGGGTAAATTGAGTAACATGCAGTGGCGATACGTGAATAGAAAGTGCAAGCGTGCAGTTCATACATTTTTTTGTGGAGATCTGAAAAGCGTTGTTGTCGCAGATCCATGAGAGGCTGGCACGAATTTGGAAATTCCCAAAACCCATTTCGTGGGTGACTAAGAATATTATAGAAACAAAAATATTGTTATCTGAAAGTTCATGAACGAAAATAACAACAGGACGCGTCGCCGGCGGTAACAGTTTTTCGGTTGAATGAACCACTGTTCATATAAATAACTTCGTCCCTCAACAATAAACAAGGGAATTTAACGAAAATGCTATTTAATTCCTTTCCATTGACTGACAACGGTGTTCATGTAGAACGGTTCATTGAGTAGTGGAGCGCATAATGTACTATATTCCACATCAGTCGCTTGCCGCGGAAGTCACACAATTCGAAAATATTTCATGATTTTGTTGCAATTAATAGAGGATTTTTCATGTGGTCAGGATGGTCAGGTTTTACATGGAATATGTGCATCAAGTTTCCTTGTGAACAGTCATACTCGTAATTAGCGTCATGAAAAAAATCGTGACTTTTCGTGACGCATCGTGAAAATCCCAAACACACTGCAAATCCCGTGGTTGAAATTCTGATAAAATTCGAAAGCAAGGGACGATAACACCAAGTTTTGTTAAATTATGTCCAGTTTTTATATAAAGCGTTGGCTGTTGATGGTGATGACTATCCCCCTTATTCTCTTAGTCGTGTCACCCAAAAATATGTGTCACTTTGACAAATGTGTATTCTACTAGTCACATTTGTCACCCGCACGACAATCGTGTGTATTTCCTTAGTCACATTTCATTAAAATGTGAGATAGAATGGGAGACATTTTGTCACCTTCATTTTTGTGGGTGACGTTGAACGAGAATATGTATATTTTAACTCGAATTTTGTATTCATGGGAATAGAAGTTGATTTGTGTTCACGTTTAGTGTTAAGGCCCAACTATAATGAGCATTAGGGAGCATGAGCTAGTGTCAAACGCGCATGGGTGAGTGAGCGAATTTACATACAAAAATGACCTGAAAACATGAAAAATTGTCTTTTAAAAATAAATAAAAAAAGAATAAAGCAAACACGGGAAGAATCTTTGGTGATGGCCATGAGCGAGTTGCGTGCCGCTACATATTTGTGGCACCTTCCATGGATAACAATGTATATATACACAATCTTTGTCAATTTTTTACACCTTCCCTTTGCTACATTTGTTCCATTTGTTTTCGTGTTGAGATTAGTAGCGTATTATATTTATTATATTTATATAATAATACATTTTTTTATATTTTATATTTTTTCTCCTCATGTTTGTTTTCGTGTAAGTTATTAACGGGAGGCAGTCTACGAAAGACCTCCGACTATGTCGGAACTATTTAGTTTTTTTTTATTTACCTTGTTTTATTTGTGATCGTCCTGGAGCATAATATAACTCGCGCATATGCTCATTATGTTTTTTACAAACATGACAAAACATTTGCGTTAAAGTTTGACACTAGCTCACGTACGCTCATGCGCATTATAGTCGAGTCTTTAAAATAACGACAAATCAACAATTTTGGTGGCTGGTCTCTTCAAGGGACGATCATTTTTTAGCATAATTGCAGTGGACATCAAAACACACCCAGAAATCCATTTTTTTTTTAAACGAAACATTTGCTTTTGTCCTTTTTCTTGGGCTGTCAGTGTCATGTAACCAATCGCATACGCGCACCAATATGTCCCAGATCTGATCCAAATACAAACATTATCAAATACAACAACCAAATTGAAATTGATCCCAATTGAAGACACAAATCTGCAGCTTGTGTAACCAACTAGTGAAGTTTTTATTTGGCTGAGACTTTGAGTGGTTTTTGTCACCTCACTTGAAGGACCTCACACCAAGCGACAATTTGTCACTTCGTCTAAGAGAATAAGGCCTTGTGAAAGTGCGTACCGATTACGTCGCCGGTCTACAATTCACATCAAACACTGGCTTTCGGTTCGATCCAGATGTAGTCACTCCAGACTTGGCCGTTCGAAGTCGGCATAAAACTGTAGGTCCCTTCCACTCTCGAGCGAACAATAGTACGCACAACACGAGCGGTTGCTGAGAAGCTAGGCGCTGACCCTCTACGGGCTGTAGCACCAACCATATTATTATTGCAACTTAGTGGGCCTAGTGTGGATTGGCATCGTCCTTAGTTTAGTAATTTGGCACGAATTCCTCCAAGAGTTGGTCTTGTTGCTGTGGACATTATTACTTTAATTTTGCCCAAATCAATGCTCACTTACAATTGCTCCAGTTAGCGAACAAACCGCGTGGTCTGTGGTCGTTTCCCTTCAGTTGAGTTGTCTTTAGATGTAAGCCGCAGTCACGCTGACATCGCATGCGTGTGTTCGCTGAACCGACTTTGTCTCGAATTTGATCACGGAACACAGCTTGTTCGACTGAGAATAAAGATCGTGTAAGTCGTAGAATGGGTGCAGTGAGCCCTATAATCCCACGCCGGCTTATAGTTCAATGTGCAGGTTTCGGCCGTGCTCAAGTGCTGCCTCTAGATCTAGAGGAAGAGACAGAGTCAGCCAGCATGGTCCAACGGCAGCTGTTAGGTCCCGTAGACCAAATGGTCTATCCACTGCCTTGGCTTTTAAATCTCGCTCAGAGAGTTCTTCGCATTTAACCAATCCGAGGCAAGTTTGCTTATTGACTGGCGTTCTGTGGGCCTGGACAAGTTCTCTAGCTAGGTCGGCTTGGGTCCTTCTGCTGATCTCCTTTCGAGAGCTCAAGTCAGCTTCGAAATAGGGGTTGACAACTGTTTTACAGATGAACCTGAATTGCAGTCGCCCTCTTTTGTCTCTCGGTCCCCAGTCTGACCCCCCTCACCACTGAGAAGTCTTAAAGACATACTTAAGGTCTCCTCTCGTCCGCATACACTGCCGAATTAGAATCCACTTTCACTAGAGTGCACACAAATAAACAGAACGCTTCCCCCTTTTCCGTGCATCCCTCTTGAAGAATGGCGAAGGAAACATGCCCACTCCCATTCTTGTGAAATTATATTTGCTTCCGAAGCTTGAATGAATTTCTGACTGACTTAAGATTCCACATCAATTCAAGGCTTACGTCCGATTTCTGACGAAGTTCAAAATTATTGGAAAGTATTAAAAGGTTGCCGGTGCCAGGGGCCTTACTTCTTATGCTCTCTGCAAAATGAAAGCCACTCCATCTGAGAATTATTAACTTATGTGCTTTGCACGTTTCCCATTCAGCTCCTTGGGCGTGTGTTTGTCTTGCAAGCGGTGGTGATTCTGAGGAGTCACAAAGTGAATTGAAGTTCTGTGGAAGGACGGATCAGATGGATCAAAAATCACTCGCTCGTGCAACACAAGAAGTATCGGTTTCATGTTCGCCTCGGGTCAAGAGTCTTGAGCCTTGGGGGGTCGTGTTGCTTTAACCAAAAGCCATTGTCAGTAAAACTTTCATAACTTCTCCACGCCCAAACAGGCACACATAAAGTGGAATGTATCGACCTCAAACCACAGGAACTCTCTGGCAGGACTCTGTGCTGTGCATGATGCAACTAATTAATAAATCACATTTGTGGCTATGAATTTTGAAAATTCGGTCGGACCAATCCAAACAAACGGTAAATGAGTCGAGTAGCATCAGTGCTTCTCACAAAATGTTCAGCTTGACTGAGAATTTCATTGATTCAGGAATTAGAACAAAATTGAAATCATTTCCACTCGAGCGAGTCGAAAAACAGGATGCGGTAGTTGTGACTTGTGGGTTGTGGGGCATGTCTGTTTGCCGTCTCTCCTGAAACTGTTGATGTCGAAGTTTTCGAAAATAATTTCGTTTATGGATGGAGCGGAGATAATTCGGTTTTGAGTTGATTTTCGGAAAATGCTGCCATGTCGAGGTACGTGCATGCGGGGACATCCTGGATTTTGTGATGATCCATCGGGTGAGGATGTACTGTGTTTTTTTTTTCGATGATGTGGGCAATGCAATGCATTAGCAAAATCCGGTGGCATTAAGATGTGAAAGGAGCTCTGATCGAATGCTCGGCTTTAGGTTGGTTGTGTGGATGAATTCGACTCTAGGGGGTGCCAGAGATCAGAGATGGAGGGGGTCGTGTCAAAGTTGTTGGCTGGATTATTGAAATGGTCATCTCGAAGCGATGATAGGAAAACCAATTAGTTGAGATGAACACGAGAAGGTTGATGTGTGAGGTTGGAGGGGTCTTAAGTCTAGGGCGTTGCCCTCTGGTTCTCATCGCAGGACGTTTTAGATTTTCATACGTCTACCCGTCATAGGGGAAGCGTTGACTGAGATTGTGTTGGGATATCCACAGTGGCTCTCTTAAAGTGCCCCGTAGAACTTGTCTTTGGCATTGCCTGGTTTCCTTCCTTAGCTTGTTGGAAAGTGTTTAGTCGATTGCTTCGACTTCATTTCAACCCAGTCATGAGCAACAAAAACCCACGCAATACGTGGTATGTACTGGCAATGACATGGACGGTCACTGGATATGTTTTTTTAAATTATTTCATTATTTAGCTAGCTGTCTCGAGTTTCGCAGGCATAGTTGGTTGAGGTCCCTTTCCACTTGCGTGCGCCACCTGGGGGTGGATTCGAAGACTTTTCGATCACATATTTAAGGCCGCTAAAAATTCTGTAAATTGTTTAGGTATCCTTAATCGATGCAAGAAATATTGTACCCCCTCTTATATTTATTAGGCACATACGTGCCCCAAGCTTGAGTACAACGCTTTAATGATCCATTTGTATAGGGGAAGGGTATCTGAGCCTCGGCATTGGCTTGTGACATTTCATTGGCCTCAATCACACAACATGATCCGCGGTAATGACAGGCTCCATTTTTTTTTTTTCTGATTTCCTCGTAAGGATGGCTGTTGATATCTAGTAGCTGCTTTCTGAACAGTGTCACCATGTACTGTTGCAGGGGGATGATGCGTGCTTGGTCGTAAAGCATATTATTGCTGTGGTGACTTTGACGGTCCCTGTCGAAGGTGAGTCCGGTCCATATTCGCAGTATTTTTCTTTCAAAAATGCTGGTCTTGGAGATGGTGTACCGTAAACGTTATCGTACATCGGCCGTACAAGCTGCTTGTATAGCACCAGTTTTGTCCTCTGGCTTGATCCATTTTGTTTGCGCGTCAAGGGATAGATGCGATGGAAGTCTAGGTTGGCTGATCCGGATCCATTTCTAGATGGTCTCCTTAAGCACATAACTGCTCAAGTACCCCATTTGGTATAGTAGTCAAATTTGCTCCTTCGCGCGGCTATTCAGTCATTTTTAAATAGACAGCAGTTCACAGTGTCAGTTGGATGTGGTTGATCTGCCCTGGTTGAAAAGCCACGGTCCCAGCTTTAATCCTTGTGCAACACCCGCCTTGGTGCTTCGCTCTGTTGATTTGCTGTCTTCAAAATATTCTTCTGAAATGCAGAAAGCTACAAATTATTCTGATGAGGTTGCAGGGGAATCCCATCTGGTCCAGCTTGTAGATGAGTCCCTCAATCCAGACCGTTAAGAAGGCCTTTCTCTGCGTCCAGGAAGCAGGCGACGTTGACCTCGTTATTCTTCAGCGCAGCTACAACATCATGGTGGAACTTCATTAGAGGATGTAATCCTTACTGAACATGATGTTTAGGTCGGTAGACCTTCGCTTTAGTTTTCCCACTACCAGGTTCTCCAGGATCTTGCTTATATTGCTCAAGAGCGAAAAAGGCATGTGTCCTGACACACTGGCAGCGTTCCCTTTTTTTGGTATTGCGACAATTTTTGCTATTTTCTACTTGCCAGGAAAATAGCAATTGTTGATGCAATTGCTCATGATGATTGGGAGAAGTATCATCACAGTTTCCGGCATTAGCTTCAGGACGAAATTCGAAATATTGTCAGCCCCGGCTGCTGTCCTCGTTGGGCTACGTTGAAAATTTCTTCGGCCGTTGCGAGGTCAGCATTTCCTGTTGGGTCGCCCGCTGGTTTGGTTTCCCTGAAGATGATGTCTGGTGCGGATGAAATGTCCAGTGGAGACGACGTGTTACTGACCACAGTACAGACAAATACGTATAATCGGATTATGCTGACTATTGACGCTGAACATTTTTTGCCTGAACATTTCTGATATCTTTCGAATACCATTTTGGGCTAACTTGTATGTGTTATTTCGAGTTTCCACATCCTATGTCCTAATCCAGGAAGTGATCAATCTCCTGGCCAGGTTTCATCAGGATCCACGCACCCCTTGACGATAGAGAGAGCGCTCCTCAAACTGTGCAACACCCAATCTCTCCGATGCTCATTGTGAAATAGTACAATGTCGGGAATAAAAATCTCAGCTCCCTTTCAGAGAATGGTGCCACCAAATTTAAAATGTCAGAGTCCACCAGCATCTTTCCCCCACATTCGTCACAATCACCGCCATTGATTCCCTGCTCCGCAATCAGCAGTGAACACAAATCGAGCGTGACTATTTGCCCGAAATTAGATAGGCCTGCTTGGACCCGTGCCGGCGGCTGAGTCCCATAAAATGTGTCCGTTTCATCCCGTCCCCCCACCGGAGGGAGGCAATTTAATTTGCTACGCAAACAAATTCATTTGTGTTTTGATTTGAGGTGCCTCAGCGGAGTGAAGTGCTAACATCATTTCCATTACTAAACGTCACCATTTGACTCCAGCCCGCTGGGCTCACTTCCCGGGAGCGAGAGTGCCTCCCGTCATTGTGTATTCTCGTTTGAGTTGCAAAAAAGTAAAAATAAACTCGCCACCCACCTAAACGCCTTAAATCGCCCCCGCTTGCCTTGCACGGACGACCGAGCTAAGAAATCGAACGAAAGCCCACAAGTCCGTGCTCCATCCGTGTTCTTTTTCCAGTGGAGCGTATCCGTTTCGGGGAGGGGGAGTGTATTTTGACACCTCAGGTGGGTGGTGAGCCTATTGACGAGAAACGAATTTCTCCCGTTGAGATTCGTCGCTCGTCGGAATAAAGCCATAAAACGTGAAGCAAATCCAAAGTGAGTCGAAAAATGCTGTCGACGTGGACGAGTGCGGAGTGAGTTGAAGTTTCGTAATCATTCAAAGTTGCGGAAGAAAAACAGCTTCAGACCTCGTGTGTGTGCGCCACCCGTTGCCGCGACTTGCATATGCCGGCTGAGATGTGCTCGGAGATGAGCCATCGTTTCACGAAATGGGAGAACGCCCAAAGGAAGCCAAAGTCTGGAATGACGCTCGAATGTGCGTTTTGTTAAACGGCTTGTTCCCAGATGCCTGGAAACAATGGCAAGCAGCAAGGACTGGCGATGTGCGATTGGCGGCAGGAGTCCCAAAACATTGAGTGTTGTGTGCGCTTGGAGTGGAGTACGGCTTGCATGGCATTTGCGGCGACGACGGCATACACAATATGGAATTCTGAGAAGTACACACAATTCTGTGGAAAGCAGTGATGATGTATCCTGTTGCAAGGTGGCAGCGGCGCGATGGTGTTGTGTGGACGCGAAAGACAAATTGGGGGGAAACAATGAGGAGTTCAGAGAATGGAACTCATCAGGTTGTTGGTACGACGATGAAGATGTTTGCTGAATGCCACGGCAGACAAGGATTCTGCTGGATGGCTCGAGTCGGTATTAGGGGGAAGGCGGAAGGATGTGGATGAGATTCATTCACGCAATGAGGGTCCTTGTAGAGAGCGATGCGAGTACTTTGAAAGACGATTCCGAGGCAAAAAAGGCATTCACAATGAAACTCGATTTGCTGTGCAAGGCTGCGTGCGAGTTGATGCTCCTCGTTGAGTGGATCAGAGCTTGGTTGGCGGAAGATCCTGGGGTGATTACCACAATCTTGTCGCTTACTTTAACCCATTTCGAGCTTCTCGGAATCATTTCGAAGCAATGGCGACGGAGTGTCTGCTGGGAACTCATGTAAAGTGATGAGTCCTTTGCCTGATTCGCAGAAGAATAAAAATGCTCGTCTGGGGCTGACGAACATCAGTGTCAAGACGACTGCACATCATTCTCTGTCCGTGGTTTGGATGCAGAATCATTTGAAGCAAGTGACTTTCAATGAAATTCAAATTCTCCCTCAGACTGTCTGGGTTCGTGCCATGTGATGGAAGAGGTTAGAATGTACGGTTTCAAGAATTTTGATGCGGAGTGTGCTGTGCTTGTCCGCTGCAATGGAGAGAAAATCAATCAAAATCACATACTGAAGGTTGAACGAGAATATGGAGACTATTCTACCGCACTAAGATCACTCAGCGATTGTGTATAAGAGTCAATTCTGACTAACAAAGTCTTCAGCGTGGTCTTGTTTATCAATTAGGCATTCCAAGAAAAGGAATTCGTTCGCTTATGACGAAACGCTTGTTTCTGGATTCGAAGAAGACTGTTTTTGTTTATATTTCAAGGAATAGGAACTCGATGGTCCATCTGAAGATGCCATTCTCTGGAGTCTTAGTTGAACTCGGTTACGAGCTGTTGAGATAACAAAGGGCTCGTACTCCGAATGGTGGTTAATGAATATAATTTGCACAAAAAAAAAAAAACTCAAGGGGCCGATTTTACATGAATAGTCGTTTCTTTTTGCCGCGTACCCGCCGCATAGTGGTCCCGCTGTGGAAATAAGTATCCAACGTGATATATTTTTCTCTGCCAAATGATATAGGCTTTTCGGTTCTACTTCTAGAAAGCCAGCATTTTGTTGACGTTTGGCCGTACCCTTAGCTCACAGTTGGGACTTGACAATTTACACAAATTTGACGTATGTTTTAAGTTTGATGTGGCACAAGAGTATACATTTGGCAGCCTGACTGCATCTGCCGTTTCGCGTTTGCATACCCCTTCTCTTTTTTTAGACCAGGTTTTCAAGTAAAAAAGGACCATTTTAACGTTTGAAGGGCTGTAACAAAAAAGCTCCCAGAGGCTGCAATGGGAGACCAACCTGAAGCTAAAGGTATCCTCTATTGATGGTGCAAAAACGAATGTGCCCTTTTTCCACAAGTTCGGCAGTCGGTTCCACAGGACGAGTAGACGTCTCTTCGGGCTCTAGTTGAGTTGTTCATACGGTCTACATGGCCCAGGCACCTTTGATGTTGGCTCCGTAGCTCATGTCGCTTTGCCCGTACAATTTGTGGTTGAATCTTCTCCTCGAAAAGGCCAGAGAATAACTTTCCTTCTGGAAGAGACCAAGGACTTCCTCATTCGCTTTTGAGATTATGCATGTATCCGCGCCGTACAGCAATCAGGGTCTTATATAAGGTTAGCTTGGTCCTTGGAGAGACGCTCTTTTCCTCAATAGCCTCTCGGGACTATAGAAATAGCGGTTGGCAAGAGCTAGTCTGCTTTTGATTTCGATACTGATTTTTTTCGTTCTATTATTTTTTTTATTTAAATACAAAGCATTACTTTCTCTAAGTGCTAACTCTCGGCATCGCTTTGCACAGCAGATTTTTGGTGCGCGACTAAGGATCTTCTACGAAAAAAGAATAGTGTAAGGATACATTTTTTAAACTCCAATGGAGGCAAGCTAAAGTCGATTTCGTTGCAAAGTTCATTAAAAGTGTTTATACAAATTAACCTATTGACTCTCTTCTCTCGAAGAGCATATAAATTCATGAGAAAAAGTAAATCTGGTGAATTTGCACGGCAATTAATAATGTTCCGGAGCAATGTGGCTGAGGCTGCCTTGCGCCTGAAACTTAAGGTTTGCAAGCCTATTATTTCACATCTGTCGTCATATTTAGGGAGTTCTTTGAAGGAACATAATTTAATTTTGTGCTCTTTCGAACCTGGGTTCTTGTGTATTATAAGGGGAATCCCACATGATGAATGAATACTCTAAATACGGTCTGACTAACGAACATTAGATGGACTTAGTTATATTCCGAAAATCTTAACTATTTCTTTTCATTTAGTTAATATTAAATATTTTAATATTTAATATATTTATATTTATATTTATAGTTAAAACGAAATTATTGAATACTTCTTTCAATTTAGTAACAAAATTTACACCCAGATCTTTAATCTCTTATAGGCTATTAAGTAGTAATCATTTTTTTTTAAATTCATTTTTATTAATTAATTCATGATATGCTTAAATACTAGACAAAAATGCTTAAAACTAGATGAACGAACAATGCTAGGTGTAACTTACTGGCCCTCGGCGGGCACTCCAAGCTAAACTTAACATGTTACAATTTTACAATGTTACAATTTTACAATATTTGAAAATTTCATGACAATCGTTTATGAACAAAAGAAAGAGTAATGGCCCCAAATGGCTACCTTGTGGAACCAATTAAAATCGTATTAACTTTGCTTTCACTGCGGCTCGAACAAGCACTTGGGCAACTGAGCCATCCAGTCATCTTCTCTCGTTCTATTTACTGCGAAGCCGAAGTAGAGGAAGTCCTCGCCTTGTTGTAGGTGACCATTGCGACGCTATAACCAAGACGTTGATGTTGTACCTCCTTTCAAGAGGACAGCATGTACTTCGTTTTGGCCTCGTTCACAGCTAGACCAATTTTAGACGCTTCCGTCTCAATGCCAGTAAACGCTTCATTGACTGCTCGCTGTGTTCTGCCAATCAGTCAAATGTCATCCGTGCGTACAGTTGTACGGACTGGAAGACTGGAAGATCGTTCCTCGAGTGTTGGCGTGTGACAAACTCCTTCACTACACCAATGTCGATTGCCCTAGCTGGCGTGCGGCGGATCGCTTCTTGCTCGACAGCATATATTTGGACCGGCTCGTTGCGCAACAGTTGGACTGACTTGTAGAAGATTGTCGCCCCCACAGCTCACTCAGTTTCACACGACAGCGCATCTCCTTGCCGACATCCAGTGCAGGTCTCCAACGACTGCTTGGAAGTGCTTGAACTGAACTGCACCGTAAATCGCGTATGTATCACACAGAATGCTGGCGTTCGCGGACTTAAAACCGATAAAAAGGGGCTCGCGTGGATTTGAAACGCTGGTCTCAAGGATTTGCCTTGGTGTGAACCTATTGTCTGGAGTCGATTTGCCGCACGGTACGTGGCAATTACAGTGGAGCACAACTCAAAGTCAACAAAGAGTGCATCTGGTTGGCGAGGTTGAGCAGGGTAGCGCCTGTTGTGTGGATTGTGCCCCATCCACAGAGCTGATGAGCTAATCTGGGGCAAGCTTCCTAGGAGAACATCACCACCGGCATCGAAGCGTTCTGATGGTAAGCCGGCTTTGTTGTTTTTCAGCCTATAAGTGGCTGCACGCTGGGAGGACTACTTCATCGACTGGTGTTGGGATTTCCTCATGGACAGAGGGGGGGAACTATCGTGTCCATATTTTCAATAGCCACCTCTCCATAACGGGAGGTTTCTATCACTCTCTCCTGGTCGGGGCTGCTAAGCAGCTTAGTTAAAAGTACTGCTGCGACACATTCACTATTTCCTGCGGGTCAGTTCCCTGTTTCGAGAAGCCTAAGTGCCGTTCCTAAAGCCTGTTCTCAGGCCTCTGAGTTTTTATAAAAGACCCTTATTTCTTGTTTGGTCCTAGACTCTTCGATACCGAGGTGGGAGGTTGCAAGAGATCTTTTCTCAAGACATTCATGCGTTATCTCCTCCTGTCTTATAGCCCGCTACTCCTCATGCATTGCTCTTGTTTTCGTTGCCGCACCTTTTGGACCTTTTTTTTTGTTGCGTCCAAGGATGTGACAAAGAAATCCCGAGCCATCAGCATGCTCGAATCCCAAACCCAATTCTCGATTTTGGGAGTACGCTTAGGTACCAACCCACACCCCGCACTCGTCTACCACTCTCCCCGCTGAACCGCTGTTGGATTTTACTTCGCGGGGCTGGTTAGCAAATTATGCTATTTTCTTGGAGGCGACCTCCTGGGCCTTTCTGCCGCCGTTCGCGGTTTCTATCTATCGGTATTCTATCTATCTTGTTCCAGTTAGCTGGTGAACTTGTCACGTGGTGGATTAAGTTATCTGCAAACGGACTGCCTTCCTGCCGCAAAGCCATTGCAGAGGAAGACTGCGCGCTCCGCGCCTTCGTCCATTTTTGGACAGAGGGGGGAACTATCGTGTCCATATTTTCGATAGCCACCGTGTCCAGACGTGGAACTGTGCTGTGCAGTTCCCTATTGGCGTCGCTGTCCACCTCTCCATAACGGGAGGTTCGTAGGTCCACCTTCCTTTTGTGGAGGTGTCCCATTTAGCTTGCCAGTGATGCTGGCCGCTCTGCTCTGTTATCTGTTTGGTCTGCTGCCGATCTCGGGTTCGCGTGCGTTGCTCTCTACTCAGCTCGTCTGCCAGGATGTCGATGGGCACCATTCTTGCTAAAACGAACGCTGCATCGTCCGAGATGGTCCTAAAAGCGCTGATTGCCCGGATTGCACACAATCTGTAGACCGATGTCAGCCGATCAGCCTCGATTGTTTTATTGCCAGTGCTCCTGACCAAATAGGAGCAGCGTATCAGAGGACCGAGCTGACTGCTCTTGAGAGTAGGATCAGCACCTCACCACCAAGCACCTTTTGCTGCGCCCCCGTATGTCGGTTGCACGTTCCTTCGGCTCACACTCACTTCGGGTTTCTTATTAAACTCGAGACATCGACGCGCTACCATCGTCTGTGAGTGCCCTCTGGTCTGAGTGCAATTTTGCAACAATTTGTGAAAACTAAAGTGATTTTAATTGCCCTGTGCTAAAGTTCCACACGAGCTGGCGACATGACATTTGGTGAGCATGTGACGGTTGTGACCAGCTTCAAGCTCGTTCTAGTCGAGGTACATTTCGCAACTCAGTTTGCCGAATTTGCCGCCAGACGATGTTTCCTAGTCACTCCTGAGTGATCTTCGGAAATTGATACAAGCCCTCCGTTGGCACCGTTTCCCCACACAGATTGTAAAGGGCCCCCTCAATGACTCTCGGTTTATTTGAGTCTGTTGACTCTGTCCGTTTGCAACTCCAAATGCGATAAAACTTCACTGAAGAGATGCCAATTTCAGTCGCCTCATACGTACAACGAGTCAACTGCCCTCCCGCAGCTCCCCCTTTTATCGATTCATCTTCAGAAATCCCCCCAAATTGGCATTCGGCAACGTCCAACTTTCCACAGTAACAGATACAAATGTTGACTTGAACAAGCATCACATCGCCAAGCAGTGTGTTCCCTCTCGCCGGGCGAATAATTTCCCATCACGAATTCGAATCGAAACAAAAGCACGTGCACTGGTCATGTAACTCTCATTCGACGACACCATGCAATGTGACCCCCCATGCGGGCTCGTGCATAGTGTTCAGCGGAACAACACCGTTCGGGGCCACCCACAACAAGAGCAGCGACAGTGCATAAATTGAACGCACAACATTCAAACAACGACACTCTCTCTCTAAAAAAAAAAAAACGAAAACACACACAAATTGAAGACCCACCCCCCACTGGAGGGCATTCCAAACTGGCCCCCAGCACTGTTGCTAGGTGCTAGAACTGCGGTCCATTTGCCAGTATCAAGTGCGCTAATTAATGCCCGGCGATAATGAAACGCCAGTGCCAACTTTGTCCGACCACACCAGTCCCCAGTGCTGCGCTTCAAATGAACTCCGTGTGCAATCCCGACCGGTGTCCTGCCGAAACTATTATCCTTTCACCGAGGCCCTGCATGGCAGTGGGGTTGGTCTGGCTATTAAATTGAAATTCAAAATTTCGTAAAATTGTGCACAAAACATTCATCCGGGGGTTTGCTCAAAGTTGAAAAAGTGCGAAAAACTCATTATCACAGCGGCGGGTGTTGGCATTTTCCTTTTCAATCTGCGATACAACTGGCGTGACTCGCACAATACAGTAGCGCCCGGTCCGGCCCGGCTGGGGACTGACCACGCACCCGGGCTGGGGTTCCTTCAGAGCGCTTCTCACTCACGCCACATTAGCAGCGGAGGTGAACGATGGCCCAATCTCCTCTGTAAGTGTGTAATTGTTTCTGCTCCATTTGTCGATAATCGATTTTCCCTAAATATCCCGCCTGCCCGCCTGCCCGCCTGCCCGCCTGCCCGCCCGACGCCCCGAGCTGGACGTCGGTCGGCCTCGAGGGACCCGAGATGATTTACTTTTGAGTGGCTGGCATGTGCCGTCGAGAGGCGGACAGTCAGGCTGCTGGTGGTGTTTGTGTCTGTCCTTCTTATCTCCGGCAGACACATTGCACCTGGACGAGGGAACAGACGGACACGTCGGAGGAGCATAGGGTTCAAGCACCTCGTCCTCGAGTGGGCGACTCGACTGCGTTGCGATGGATGGTGATGCGATAGGGAATCGAATTGAAAGCATGTTGCAGTCATCGGATAAGACGTCAAATGCTGTTATTGTCAAGCCCCATTGTAATGTGCCTACGAGGTGTGGCCAAAGGACATTATTGATTTTCTCTGGCACCCACAGCGCCTGTCTGGGGCCCGATCAAATGATAAATTCGGAAATTGGAAATCCTTTAATTGAGTTTTCCATGACACTTGGATGTGGACTGATGTGACTGGGTGTCTGTGTAAGTGTCAGCTTGTTTGTTTGAGATGGTGCGACACACAGCTGATGGGTGAAAGTAAACAGGAGGCATTCGAAGCGGGCGTTCGTTGAATGAATATTTGATGCATACGTTGACGATGGAAGCTTAGTGTTCCAATTAAAAGGAAGAACGGAGAAGTTTATGTTTTCTTAAGCTGCATTCTGCCGCCGGTATGAGTGTGTACTTGCACGGGTGTGTCTTGCGATGAGCTGGGAGGATTTTCTTCGAAATTAACTTGTTAGTGACAAGAGCTTTCAAAGTGCTGACAAAAGATGTGGTTGCCCAGGACAGTGAACATTCGGTTTGCATTCAAATTTCCACTTGTGTTGGCGAGGTGGAACTTTTCTCAGGAAATTGTTAATAATTGCCTGTATGATTGGTTGAAACTAAATGTGGTTCTGTGCAATGTTCATTGGCAGTTGGGATTGGGTGCTGGGAAGGCGGATTTACTTGGTGTGAGAGTGGGCAGAAGGGGGAACGCTTTTGTTGGGACTGTGTACCAGCATCAATTAAAACAGACATCTGAGTCAGACAAGGTTGTGCGACTTGTTGAAATGGTTGGGTGGCAGGGTCATGAGTTCCGTGCCTGTGAACACGGGTGAGATGTTGTGAACAGCTACAGCTGGTACCCTTCGTCGCAGTGAGGTGAATTGGCGCTAGTATTTGAAGATTAGCTCGTCACGTGAACACGGAAATCGAACGAACGCAGCTCGTGTGTTCGTGATTGTTTGACATCCGCCGGGGGTTTAGTGACGTCTTGAGTCTGAGGCCCATTTTTTCTTGGTTCAAAGCGATGTAAGAAATGGTGTTTACTGTAACCCTGGCCATTCCGTTGAATTGGCGTCTTCACGTTCGCTGTAAGCCATCTGAAGAATGTGGACCAGTTTCGCTACACTTTGCCTATTTACTTACCTGGCCTGCGAACCATGTTTTGTTTGCCTGAGCCTGAGCTGCATTCCATTGTCGACAGTCCTGAAGGCGGAGGTTCGCTCTTCCTCTCCTTTTCGAAAGTGGAGGCTCGCATTCGAATACCCACTTCGGTGGAGTTTTCGTGTCTACACGATCGATGTAGCCAGGGGAGTGAAGTTGATAGATTTTTGCCGTCCGGACTACATCCACATTTGGATGCAGCTCGTTGTGTCGCTGTTGTCGTTCTCACGCAGACAAGACCATAATATATCCGACGCAGAATTTGTCTTTAGAATGGACGGAGAGCTCAGCTGTCAGCGCTGAGTTTGAGTTGCGCCCCTATTGCTGCTTCTGATCCCGATAACGCCTCCGTACAGAAAAGCTTTGAGACAAAGACGGTGCAGTACGGAGGTGACGGCTGTTTATGACGATTGTGGTTGAAGTGAACAGCAGTACGTCATAATTCAAAATGTGTCTTTCTAGTGTCAAATTCAAGAGCGTAGCAATAACAGAATTAATGGCATGTATACTTATAGTAAAAATCGTAAGTTTAAGGCTACCTTTATAACAGTGGTCCTAAACGAGTGGTGTGCAGGTCATTGTAGTGCTTTATTTTTAATAACTCCACGACGACGGAGCCCATGGTTTTATTGGATCCAACTAGCAATCGTGTCGCAAAATAAATTACTAATGAATAAGATTTAACGAATTTATATTATAATTGAAGTTTTTTGACCAATTTCAAAAGTCGATGCCGCTGTCCGTTGCCTTTTGATCATTGCATGTCATGACTTCGCCCCCACTCCAACTACCGACCGGCAGCCGAGCGGGACAGGCCGAGCACCAGACGCTCGCATACTTGCACCATTCAGGCCTTGCTCCAAATGGGTTCCTCGCACCCAGTGTAGGCTTTATCCGAGGTCATTCTTGCCCTGCGTGTCATAACGGGGTGAGTTTGAGTAGGTTTGGGCTGTAGGGTAGAGAAGGGGCTGCTAGTGAATTCACCGGCACACTTAAGACCATGCTGGTCCATTGTGATACCCACAGTCAGACGACTGCCACCGATCGACCAGTCCGGAGATAGTTCCGTTAATTTGATCCCAACGGCAAATGACGACTAGACCAGATAAGAACCAGGGACCCTACTAACTAAGAGCAGGCACTTAACCAACTGCGACATGCACTCGTTTAGTGGGCTGTATTAAAGTAAAGTCGTACAACTTAAACTTTTTGCCCGCCCCATAACGAGGTGGTCAGCTGCCGGGGGAACTCAACGGGCTATGCTTCGGTGGTTTGTTCACGTGACACGAATGTCTACAACATCACGACTTCCGAGGCGGGCGTTGAATGCGATTTCATCAGGTATAGGTGACCGCTTGGCAGAACCAGGACGAGGTGGTTGAACCTAGTCCAAAAACTCACTTGGGCATACTCCTGATGAGTTAGAGTCGATGACGGAGGATCGAGTTGCTTGGAGATCTCCCGGGTTGGTTGGGTTTATCCCGCGACCCCTTAAGTGGAGCAGATGAAGATGATGATGATGATGATGATGATGATGATGATGATGATGATGATGATGATGAAGATGATGATGATGATGATGATGATGATGATGATGATGATGATGATGATGATGATAGATACCGAACTTTCCTAAATAAAGGCAGTCGTGTACTGAACTTACAAGAAGTAACACATGATTAACTTGTGATGTCTAAACAGAGAAAAGTGTCAGCAGTCCAGTATGACACTAGCTGTCATTTGAAATGCTGAAGTGGGAACGCAAAATTGGGATTTTGATTCCATTTTCCATTGTTCCAGAAATGTCGAATTTAGGTGCGGTGGCTTGTTCATTATTTTCTGTTCAAATTCTTTTTTTTTTATCAAATTTATTCAATTTTGAATTGATGAAATTCTAACCAACACTTATTTTCTTTCTACTTGCAGGTATGTATCCAAATGTCAAAAATGAACGGCTTCCAAAATCTAGCGAACTCGCGTTTTGCCTCCGTTCGCCCGGATGTAGGCCCAAATCGAACCGCAAATGGGGGGTACCCAAGTTAACAGAGTGTCGCCCGGTCTATTGATGTCTGCTTGGTGGCTTAATGACAACCTGTAAGGTCACATACAAAACACAAGAAAGAACACAGACTCACTCGAGAACGTGTCTCCTTAACCGCTTTTATTTAACAGAAAGCGTTAATAACATCGATGAGGCTCTTTATAACATTCGAATAGCATTAGTATAACAGTATGACATGAGATCATGGGGTTTGCTAAGAGATGGCGTAACTTGTATCATTCCATTGGAACAAGCGTTGGAAAGCTACTGTCATTGTACGTCATTTCAGTGTATGTCATTCATTTGAAGCGTAAACAGCAATCATTTTTTTTTTCACTCAAATATGTCGAACTTTGTGCACTTAATGAACTTTAATACGCCTTATAGCCCAGACCATGCCCCTTCTGACTACCATTTGTTCCGGTCGATGCAGAACGCACTCACTGAAATACGGTTCACATCAGAGTAGAATATCAAAAATTGGCTTGATTCATTCCCGGCTGCCAAGCCGGTGCAGTTATTTTGGGATGTGATCCACAAATTGCCAAAGATGCGGAAAAAGTCATGGCTTCAGATGGGCAATACTTTTAATAATACTATCGTACATGTTTGTTTTGTTTTTGAATTTACGTGGTCTTGAGGTAAGTGCATGCGACAGATTCGATCATTGTTATCTGGCCTCACTTTATTACTCGCAAGCACCCCTTTCGAGTCAACGATTAGCTTCTTGATCTACCGTGCCCACAGTCCATGGGATACTTTTAAGACTGTAAGATTGTGAAGGAGTAAAGTAGTGACAAAGCTTCTGTTTCCCACGCCACGTTTACCTAGGTTTGGATAAAATGTCTTTGAGTACCTCCTAACTACCTGAAGCTGCACATTGTGAATACTGACCAAGTCGGCGCTATTGTGCATGCACTCTGAAAGATTTGCCCTCGTTTACCGCGAAATCCATTCCTGCCGATATCGTTGACGGCTCTCAGCGTTCACTCTATCGCGTCAAAGTTATTCGCATATGTTGCAGTTGTACACAGACTCCTGGAAAATCGTGCCCCTTGTGTTGGCCAATAAGTCTTAGACCATGTTCTCAGGGATAATGTTGAAGAAAACACACGACAGCGTGTCACCTGATTTTTTTTGGTTGGAGCAGACAAAATGGTCCCGCTTACTGTGGATCGGCAAAAAAAATTACTGAGATTCCACTCAGCGAGCATGGTCCCTTTCAATCATCTCCAGCTGCTTTTAAGATTGCAGTGGACTCTGACGATGGACATGGAACACTACACGGGATGGCCTCAAAACTACAACCAACTGTAGACGCTTTGGAACAATATCCAGTTCCCGTAACGTTCACTGGCTCTGCAGACCTGACTTCTGCTCAGCCGCTGGAGAATCAACTTCAATTTCCGATTCGTCTTCGCCTCCGTCAAGGGGAGAGCTGACTTCATTTAATTCGAACACGCTCGCACGTCGACGATCCTCCTCTTCGTAGGACGGAAGGATTTCTCCACTCCAACGCAATTACGATGGATGATGAAAACATTAATTAGAAACTTCCAGTTCCCACACATAGTCCTTCGGTGCTTCGCCACAAAAGTGTCTCCAATCATTAAGCTGAAACTTTAAAGCTCTGCAGCGTAGAGCCGTCGCCGTGGCGTGTAAAGAATCCTTATTAGGCAACACACCGCATTAGTGTCAGTGTCCCCAACCACCAATGACTATCACAAACATTCCCCTTTTTTCAACACTCGTGTTCGTGTGCCCTGCTGCTGCTGCAACACAAGTCATCACATGCAGGGTTGAAGGAGAAACACGATGGCGGCGAGAGCAGGAGTGGGAATGGGAGAATAGAGAATTAAATGCATCCTAGTTCGGGTGAAATGAAACTGTTTCCAGGCACCTCTTGAATAGACGAGCACACTCACTGCTGGGCCGCATAAAACCCATGCATACAGTCGTCCCTTGTTATCTTTCTTCAAGGACCCATCGTTCCGGTGGGGGGCCTGCAAGGGAAGATATCATTTCCAGAAGGGCGCATCCCCAGACCGCAGTGGTATGGGCGCGACCAGAGACCAAGAGAGCAACAACGCGAAGCCAACCAACGCTCGTCCTGATTCAGATTGTGATTCTTTTCTTATCATGTCCAGCAGACGAGACTTACTCGTACTCGTGCTGCTCCTGAATGCCCTGAATGAGGGGATGGAACTCATTGAATGAATGCAAAACCAAAGAGCATCCTTCCTTCTCGCATTTCTTTGCATTCTTCAGCGCTGGGTGCTGCTCGTATCTTTTCGCAAAATTCGTTTCGAAAACTCGTTAAACTTTACAGACACGCGAGCACCGCAACCATCACGACCGTCATTGTGATAATAATTGCGTAGCCCTCCCTCTCGAGCAGGCTCTTTATTATTTTTCTTTTAGTTTCTCTCCTCGTCTTTGTTCTGTTTTGTGTGGCAGTGCTTTGAGGAATTGAATTCCGCATAGTCGACCGGAGGAGTAACCACTCGGACAGTGTTATCCTCAATTCAATTTGATTCATCCTACGCGCCCTTATTTCTCATTCGTGTATCGGGCCGAGCCAGTGCAGCGGCAGTGTGCGAAATTAAGTATTCATGCCAGGAATGCCAGTTGCCCAGGGGGAGGGGGGTGTTGATGGGCGACGAGGGCCTGTCTATCCGTCTCTTTGCGATTTAACATCGTCCTCCGCACTTTAAGCCAGTGAATAGCCGGTTCATTACTGATGGATGGCTGAAGATAATGTAAATTTTGAATATGGATTCTCGGGAGGAGTGGAGGGGAGGGAGTCCCATTTGGATTTATTTTCCTTTTTGTCGGGGACGTCTTTGATTTTCGGCATCCTTTGTTGCACCCTTTCAAGGGATGGCATGGCATCTGTTCGTAAGAAGAAGACCTTCTTCAGAAACGAATCCCTTGCCGATTGGTCTGCCTTTGGAGCACGAAGGGTCAATAGTGTCGAAGCGTCTATTGGGCGTAACCCTGATTTATTTTATGTGTCGTGTGTTGGTGGATTGGGGCGATGGTGAATGGGTGTAAGTGTGGACTAATCCACACTACTTTGAGTGGATCTAGACTTTGGTCATTGCCGTGGACAGTCGTTGCATCACTACCCTTGGGTGTTTTAAAAGTCGTACGTTATCCTATTTAGGATTTATTTAAAGGTTATGACTCGCAACTTCTATCTGTTGCGTCTTAGTTGTTGTATCCGGCTCGAAGGACCAAAAAATGCGATACAGTCGAACCCGGATAATAGCACACGCACTTTCATACAAAGAATTTAAAAATGCGAAAAATACAGTAAAAAGTTTGGGTCCTCAAATTCCAGCAAGCTCGCACAAACAAAAATTGCATTCAATCAACTGCAGGAAAAAAATCGTTTCTCTTGGAAATCAAGCTGAATTATGGATTTGTGTAGGGTGCGGCAATAAGCGGGCAAAATATCCTTTTGTCTTGTCATGTCTGTCGAGCGGGTTGTGCCAATACGTGATGTGCTTTTAAAGGTTTTTGCGTCAGTACAAAAAAGGCAAATGCCTTCACGATAGTGTGACATTGACGGTTTGTGCTATTAAGCGATGTGCTATTATCCGGGTTCGACTGTAATCCTGTGAGAGCAAAGAAGACTCGACAAAATAGCGCGAAAACAAAAGAACATGTGTTTTCAATAAGTACCTGCCATGTGGTGGTCAATATACAATACAATTCGCTTACAGCGACCTCGGTTGTAACCACATTTCGGTTATAACGACGAAGTTAAAAGCTAAAGTTCGGTTTCCCCACTAAAGTCTGGTTTCCCATTCAATAATGAATAACGACTATTTCATTCGGATATAGCGACATCCGCTTGTACCGACGGGAAATGCGTTTCCCATGAGAAGTCGTTATAACCGAATTCTACTGAATATACGTGTTGCAGAAGCATAGGGTAAACCCCAGTGCCTAGTGCGAGTGAGTGAGTTTCCTCAAATCCTGAGACAGACCGAACTTTGTACAGTAACCACAAATGTCTGGTTGTTCCATCCGCTCTATGGCTTGAGGCAAGGAAAGATGTCCTCACCACTATTTCCTCTCCGTTGTGTGTAAAGATCCTCGAGAATGTCTTGACGGCATTGTTTTATTACCACTCTCCTGTTCTGCTGCGCTTAGTGTTAAAAAAAACAGCCATTTTTGGGATTTTGTGGATGGAAAGCCACAGCCCGAGCCACGTTTAGAGCTTGAGGTATTTTACTGAGCGTGGCCGTGGAGAGAAATTCACCAGAGGCCATTATGGCCACATCGTCCGCATAAGCAACACCCATGAATTCATAAAATCTTTGACCGTAATCTCATATTTATGGGGAGACAGTACCCCACCTGTCGGTGTTCCTCTATCAACATTTCTGCCTTGTCTTGCCCTTCTTGGATTCATGCTGTGCAGAGGATGGTCTGAAAGAGGGAACATTGTCAAAGCTAGATACAGGTGAACACAACTATCGTTCACACAAGTGACACTCAGAAGGCTTCAACAGATTTCGAATTTTCTGCAATCTCTAGTGGAGTGCCACAAGGATTCATTCCCGGACCCGTGCTTTTATTCCTCGAATAAAATTGCTCAAATTCTCAACTATTGCTCTTGCCTGTTGCTACTAATCAGAGATAATGGAGGATAGAGACATCCGACTTCTATCTCCCTTTTATACGATGTTACGTAGTGGAGCCGACAACTTCGTAAGGGCTTCTGCGAAATGCAAGGAAATTCCACTACACACTGATTCTTTACGGCAAAACCCGACATGGACTAGGGGTAAACATGACCCCAGTTGGATATTTCTATCGCCACTGTCACTGCTACTGGTCCTCTAAATGGAGATTTGAAACATGTTGTACCATCTGCAAGAAAAACAAACTTCCCCGAAGACCGGGGAATGTGAAGGCACTATGGACAATACATGAGAAAATCTGTCAGAGATTTTCTTGCGGTTCGAGCCTTTGCCCTGAAATTGTCTAACAAATTAATACCGAGAGCAGCCCGGCAGATCAGCCCGGCTCATTGCAAATGCCAGAACTGCAAGTAATCTGTGACAGATTGTCTGATATATTGTCCATGGTGCCTTCACATTCCCCGGTCTTCGCTGTGGTTCTATCCAAACAAGACTAATCCACTCCCCGCTTGAGTGTAATTTTTTGGAAGAGCTGGGTAGAAACGGTCGTTCCGTGAGATCCCAAAATACCACAGCTTTGTTACCTTATCTAGAAATTGTATTTTTGAAATATTTCTTAATCGAAGCTGCGGTATTTAAGAAAGACTAGTTTCCAATGTCCTTCGTTAAGAGATTTGAAGAAGGGTCTACCAAGCGCTTGCTGCCTGGTTATAGCAAGCGCCGGCCAGGCACGAAATGTGTTAAAGTCTACCTTTTAAGATGTGTTGTTGCGAGTTGAGTGGGTTATTCTGTTTGTCGGCATCATCTCCTGTCGTCCAGTGTCAAGTGCAGACCACCACCAATCCAGCGGTATCATGACCAGTACGTCTAAGTTAATTTTTTGGACCCAGGCCACATTTTAATTTACGTTTACTGCAGGCAAGCACATCACAGACCACTGCGTGGCCACTTCCTCGGCCTGCTTATTTCCTGGGATGTCATTGCGACCAAATAATGTGCATTTTCAGCTGGCCATCGAACGACGCTTAGTCAGCCCGCCATTCGGAGGAGCCACAGTCACACTAATACCACTTAGTGACCACTCCAGAGATAGTGGCGTTAATTTGATCCCAACCGCAAATGGTGACTGGAGCAGTTTTGAAAGCGTATTAATTTTGCTCTCATTGTGATTCGAACCGAGGACCCCAAGGGAAGGCACTTAACCAACAGCGCCATCCAGTCGTCCACCAGCCGACTATGACCCCGCAACCTCTTAAACAGTTAAGTACGCGGCAGTGGCGTTGCGGGTCTGAGCTGCTGACTCTTACGAAATTGAACCTCGTTGCCTGGGTTCGACTCCCAGCACGACCAAAATAATTTTCACAGCCCCACCTCTTTGGAATCAATGGCAATGCGAAGAGTAATACCTGACTAGAAAAAGCCTCTCAAACTTGTCCGTTCGGAGTCGGCATACATTTGCAGTGCCCATCCACTCGTGAGAGAACAATAGAACGCACAACGCGGGTGGTTGCTGAGAAGCTAGGCCCTGGCCCTCTACAGGTTGTAGACTTCATTAACGCATGCTGTGGGTCCTACGTCCACTTCCAAAGTGGATTTCAAATACAGTACAACCTCGGTAGCCGCTTGTTTATCGAGGTAAAGTCGTCTCACAATAATTGTGATAATTTTGTAAAATGGAATGCGATATTGGACCGAACTTCAAAGATCGACTTTCTTGATTGAAACAAAGTAAAATTTTGAAATTCGGTCCCAATTCGCTCGCCACTGGAGATAGCACGCCAATGTCGCCGTGAGTGTGAGTCACGGTCTACTTATCACGCTACTTCCCATCAATTGCTCAAAATTACCTTAAGATGCATCTCCTCGATAAGTATGTACACGCTTTTATTGTTATCCTCGCTCTCAAGTGTTTGTGCTTCCGACTCGCAGATACGAATCACCTCTAAAAAGAACCGCCATCACCAAAAGAAATCCAATAAAACACGAACGGCGTCATAAACGAAAAGAATAACTTCTCTCCCACCGCGTTGGAATCACCTCAAAATCACATCTCCGCCGTCTGATCTTGATTCCACAAACTCTCCTCGCACGCACTCTCCACGCACAGCACACTCACTCCTTCGCGCGCTTCTCACGTTCATTGAAGACCTGTCGTTTGATTAAACAGTTACGCCTTTAACTTGAGCCCAATACAATTCAGTGTGTCTTTTACAACCGACCGCTGTGATGGTGGAGGGGGAGGCAGCATTATCCAATAAAATATCCCACAACGACGCAACTGAAATTTGTTGCCCATTTTCGTCTAGTCGACCCGACCCTCCGAGAGCCGACCCGTTTTAACGGCTCCACTTAAGTGCTGCACACCCCTTCGCGCGCCACTCGCACGAATGAGTTTTATTTTTAGTCGACAGAGAACAAACAAAAAAGGGGTTTTCGTAGGGAATCGGAATCGTCGCAGCCGCCGTCGCATTAGCCATAAACGGCACGGAGGAGGGAGTGAACGCTCAGCGATCGCGCTAAATTGGCCACTTGAAGGCGAAAGGCGCAGAGTGAATGGCGTCCTCGAAACCCCTCGTCGCGCGGACGCTTCTCAATTTCAATTAAAAAACAATCCAATCTGGGATTGTTTTGTTTTTATTCGTTTAAATGCCTTTGTTTGCCCGCGCAGCTCCGATTTGTCGCCCCATTCCCTGCGGCTCCTCCGGAGCACCGAGGGCACATTTGGCCCGCGGCGGAGTGTGCCTGTGGTGAGATGCATGCACTCGAGGCGCTACGTTCACGCGGTGTGGGCGTATCGGCGATGACTCCCCAGTGGATGACTCGTATAAATAGCTGATAATTAACAACAAAACATCGCAGCTATCGCAAGTGGGATTATCGAATTTCCACAGGCAGTTAGTCGCCGGACCGGATCCGCTTTCTGGGGCACGCCAACCACGCCACCACGGCGCGGCGCCCACAATCTCAAAAGAAACCCGCCGCCGATGCCGTCACCATCACCATCACCGTCACCGTCGACTTCACACGGCTGAACGCCGAACTGATCCACTTGACGGTGTCCATTCACCTGAACACGAATCCAAGATCGAAATTCAAAGAGCCAGAGCGGAGCAGAGCCTCTTGTGAGACCGACATCCGATGCCGTTGCCGTTGGTCGGCCCACACACGTGCCGTGCCTTTTCAATTTGCAACCTCGTTGAAAGCGCGCAGCTGGTGGGGCCCGTCGGAGCCCTTCTGGGAGCTGGCCTCGTGTTTAGATGAATTTATTATCTCGCGTCCATTAGATGAACATGGTCTTTTTCACAAGAACTTTCTCCCTCCGCCCCTTTTTTGGCTTTTCAAAAGAAATCATCAACCAGACGGTGAGTTGTCGAAAATAGTTTTCCAAAAAATAACACAAAAGGAGAATATGACGCTCTGCGCGGCGGCTGGGAGATATCCTCTGACACCTCGGGTGTCTACCGGGGAATGTGTAGCTCGGTGAACTGTCAGTCCAGCCGGGTTCCGACGGATGGAGTGGCTTCGTTTAGACGTCGGCTGGATGTGAGCGGCAGGGGTGCCGAGGCGAAAGCGATACTCCCGGGAGGGGAATCTAATGACTTCTAACTGTGAGTTAATACTACGGTGGTCGTTAAATTCGGATTTAGTTCGTAATAACTCAATTAAACGAGGAATTTACGCACTCGTCGGGTATTAAGGGATGGGATGGTATCCGGTGGACTGGGCCGCAGCGGAATGGGGTAATAAAACCGAAAGGAATGGCGGGCGATGGGACGGATGGTTATGCCGCTGTGGTCCCGGTAAGGGGGCGGGCGCAGATACGAGGTCATGCTTGATTAGGCGATGCGAAATTCGTGCAATTAGCGTGTGCATGGATGGGGAAGTGCTTCGTGCTGTTGTTAAGTGGCGCAATATCTGCTTCCCCGAAAGTGCCTCGTAATCGTGACGATAAGTGGAATTCTGGGTTGGAATTCGCAGAATGATGATGAATCGATGATGGAGAGGAGTTTTCCCGAATGAACTGAAACGCAATATGTTTGGTAGGGTAAATGCAATAGTAGCCGGCTGCCATCCAGGCATTAATAAACGATATGAAACATTTCAAAAAGAGAAGCCTTTTTCAAAGTATTTTTCAACAGAAAAAGGAAAGTTTTTTCGATTCAATAATGTGAACTGGTCGTGTTTTAATTAGAGACCCGACAACAGTACAACAACAGAACGCAGCTGAATACGAGATAATGATGGCACGTGTACCACACAGACACTGTGCTGTTGCTATTTTGTTGTTTTCCTTGTAAAATCAGTTCTTTTGGCGTTATCATGTGAAAAGAGCGACTGGACATTTTGTCCGCCTAAGAGAATTAAATTCACCAACTTGCGGCTGATGTCCCTGTCTGCGTCCAGGGCGGGGAGTGTCCGGTAATGGGAATATAAATGCATGGAACTTCAATTCAAAGATCCACCTTCGTGAGAAACTGTCCCCTCAAGGGGATGGTCCGCCTACGAGAGTTGTCCAAAATAGGTGCATTCACGATATAACAAAAATGTTTTTGGAAATTACGAGTATTTTGTGGATTTTTAAGGCTTCAGACAAAGGTTGTTTTTGAATGTCCATCAATGGTTCCCTGGTCTCCATTTTAAGCACAGACAGTATTTTGTTTTTCTTATAAGAAGGTGTGAGTTGAGATATAGTCGGATACTGTAACCAACAAAAAAAAGGACGGGACCGATAATTGATTCTTGCGGTACCCCAGTTACATTATGCAAAAAGTTAGAGTAGTTTCCCGAAATGTGTATTTCTCTTCTTAATTCTGATAAATAACATGGGATTGGGTGATATCAAATTCGCTCGCAGATCCCCAGAAGCAGATCGACGCATTAACTGACCTTGAGCGGCGTCTATTTTACTGATTTACCTCCTCTTGTGACCTCTTCCCAATCTCTCAATCCCTCTTTGGACAATCACATATCTATTCTGACAACTTAGGGCAGGTTCAATCTTGAGACGTGAGTTCTGACATAATAGATCTAAATTCGGAGTGAGTTGCTCAGGCTGCTTGATCGTTTCGTAGTGGGGCATTCGGTGTCAGTGGATCATCTCCGATTTGAAGCTTTTCAAACCTTAGTAGAAGTTTTGCAGAAGCGATATGCATGAATGACTTCCATCCGCAAAGGGTACTGAACTAGTTTTCTTTTTCTTTCGCACGCTTCGCAATTTTCAAAAATGTAACCGTGCCCCGACATCCACCTAAGTTCTACGCTAAAGCACTCGGCCATCTCGTGAGGTGGAAGTCCAGGGAAGAGTTAATGAAAAATCGAAGCCTAGCTATCAGAACAAACGCTGCTTTTTAGTCAAAACAAAGGCTCCCTTATCGCTACAATTTCTGCTCTATAGACGCTTCAGCGATTCGGTTATCGACATGATAATTGGACATTAACATTAGAAACACGGCGAGGAAATTTGGAATTTAGTGTTTTATTTGTCATCAGTCAGATTTACTAGATCAAGATCAAAAATGTATTGTACGGAACCTCTCTGAACTGGAAAATGCAATCTTGAGCTAGTATTCTTCACTAGAAGGTACAAAAATGACACTTGCCGTCTTTCTAGTGTAAAGATACTTAGAGTAGACGCACGCTCCCACACCTTCGCCCATCTTAGTTCCATCTGCGATTAGTAGATGACTATCCAGGGTGTGGTGATCAGACCTTCAGTGTGATCTGGAGCTGGTGGAGAAGTTCGAGGAGCTTAGGTGCATTACACGAACACGGATAAATGTGTCCATGTACAGGCCCGAACCCATAGATTGCCGTTGTTGAGTTGGCAACTCATACGCCCTAATGGGAGTGAGAGAGACAACAAATGCGGAATACATCGCGAGGGTGATTTTTTAAAAGCTATAGGAAAGTTTTTTAAAAAGAAAAAATACACATAAAATTCAGAAAAATGCATGAAATCTTTATTTGAATCGATAGTACGGTCTATATAATTTGATGTTTGACGATTATTTCATGCAAATGTTGACCTTGACTGCGCCTCAATTGGTCCATCCGCTTAGTCCAATTTTGGCATACTCTTTCAACATTTCGGCCGGTATCTCACGAATAAATGCTTCAATGTTGTCTTCCAATGCGTCAATTGAAGCGGGCTTGTCTGTATGGACATGAGCTTTGACATAGCCCCACTAAAAATAGTCTAAAGGCGTTAAATCGCACGATCTAGGCGGCCAATTGACCGGTCCCGAACGTGAAATAAAATGTTCACCGAACTCACCTCTCAATAAGTCCATTGTTGCGCGTGCTGTGTGGCATGTTGAAACCACATGTCATGCAAGTCAAGCTCTTGCATTTTGGGCAAAAAAAAGTTGGATATTATCTCATGGTAGCGCTCACCATTCACAGTTACGTTACGATCCGCATCATCTTTGAAGAAGTACGGTCCAATGATGCCACCAGCCCATGAACCGCACCAAACTGTGACTTTTTCTGGATGCATTGGTAGCTCTTGCAATGCCTCTGTCTGATATTCACTCCAAAATTGATAATTCTGCTTATTTACGTACCCATTGAGCCATTGAGTGAATTTGGTCTGTCCACTGGTGCAGTGACAGTTCCTTCCGATGGATTTCGGACGCAACGTACGGCAATTCCTGGCAGTCTGGCAATTACGATTTCTTGTGAATTCTAAGCCCAATGTGCGCAACGGATTCTATGCGTTCGGACCTTAAGGATCTCAATCTGGCGTTCTACAATTGAAGCGAATCTAATCGCCCGACTAGCCTCCATCTTTCCGACATCACCATTACCAGTAACTTCAATTAAATTTCAAATTTTCGGCTGATCAGGTACCGGAAGCAGGCGCGCTCAGGGAGCTCAATGAAACCACAAATACTTTGTCATTTCTCAAAAGTCCCGTAAAAAGGAACACATTCATGCCTCTTCACAGCTCAGTCATGTGCTGTGGTTCCATTCACCGTTCACTTCACCTCACCGCCAAGTGATTGCTTATGCGTCACGGCCAACAAGTCCCAAGATGCATGTCCTACCGGGCCGTCCGTCGCTTGAGAGTCGTCCCTCATCAAACCGACACAACCAAATCCATCTACAATTAGTCTTGAAAATTATGACAGCGACATGGACATGACATTCACCCATTTGTGTCGTGAGCCCTCTCCCCGCCCGAGAACGGTGATGTTCCTAGAATTGGAAAATGTCCTCCCCCTACCCCGGATTCACCGAATCCGACGGCGCACGAGAACGAAATAAAAACCGAAAGAACACGAACGCAGATCAAAAGATACTGGCGAGATGGCTGGGGGAAGGGTACCCGAAGAGGCACCCGAATTGATCGACCCTTGGGAACGGAAGTATTCACATCACGTGCCCTTAACTACCCTTCCATTTCCTGTCTGTTCAACTGACTTGTATTCCCAATCGAATGTCCTTTCGTTCGTCTAACTTTCTCACTCTTGCCGTGCTGCACCGCTGGTGTTTCAGCTCCCCTCCATCCTTGGACAGCATATCTAATGCAAGGCGAAGTCTTCGCACACAGCGGTGATGTGTATATTAAGAAGACTAATTGCTGACGATGCTATTATCGGCACACACACACACCTCTGGTGCTGCGCGCTGTCGCAGGGGTGTGTGGCCAGGGGGCTGGGACAACCTTGGGCCCTAATCCTTTGACAAAATTTCCATTTGTTCCTTCCCTCAGATTGAGGTGGTGCGAGGGAGGGGGTTCCAAAATAAATTGCTGTTGTATGCAGTCAGGGTAATAAAACAATATCACACACACATACCCACGGGCAGACGAAGGGGTTCGACACGCGGACGCTGAGAGCTTCTTAAGGAATTTCAGTCATGTAGCTGCAGGAGCCCATTAAACACAACCATACGGACTGACAGTCGTGCGAAATAAGGTCACGTAGAGGAGGGATTTTCCTCTGGAGAGATGGCAAAGGAGTCCTCTGCCGTGCGGATGCCCCTAAAGATTAGACTTTAAATTAGAAGGCAAAGAGTCCGCTTGAATAAATCACACCCCGTGTGGGGCTGGAGGACCGGAAATCGAAATCATTAATTCATTTTTTTTCTCCCTTCGCATCTAGCCTGCTCGTCCGGTGAGTGAGGATGGGTGAATATTGATTTAAATCAATTTGAAGTGCCACGAGGCGAAGAAGTCACTGAGATCTTTTGCAGCGTCGGAATCTGAGTGTGTTGGGAAGGGAGGGGCTGAAGGACCTCTGCTTGCACGGAGATTTATCATCACCGCCTGGTGTCTAATGAAAGAGGGCACCATTCGGTGGTGGGTGGTCTTCTATTAAAAATGTACGCTCCCCTGCTCCCTTCCTCTGGCGTCTCTCTGTCCCGCGATGTGTCTGGGGAGGTCTCGCATCCCATAAATGAAGCAGCAGTAAAAAGGACGAAGGTATCCGCGATTATCCTTATCACAAATAAATTTTTATTGATGATATGTATTCGAAGTGCAAACGCTGCGTGCCCATTAATGATGAATCCTTTTCGCGGGAGGAGCACACACAAAAGTTGGATTGAGTTTCATAAACTTTATCCAGCGCCGCCTCGCTCTGGCTCGGCTCTGTCCTGGGTGATGGAAGAACCGGATACGAAAGGATCAATCTCAAGAGAGATTTGCAATGCACGGGGGGTGGGGGCTTCCTTCGTCTGCAGGCGGGCATTCCGAGAGGCGAAATAAAATGAACTTCGTACTTTGTTTCCCGTGAAAAAGGAGCACAAGAGTTTGTTGGCGCTGAAAAGGGTGCACGACGAGGGTGGAGACGCGAAGTGGATTAAAGTTTCCAAGGATATCCATTTCGGCGGTTGTCTGTGCGTCGAAAAATTCACAACACACAGCGGAGCGCTCGCAATATTTCGTTCGTTTCTCTTCCTCCTCAAATCCCTTTTAAACCAGCGCCCCGTTGGTCCTGGTAATCCCTTTTCCATTGTTTCAAAGCATGTAAGCACGTCATGTGTAATCGAACATAAGATACGAAGACACTTAAAAGGATTGAATATTGGCATTGTGGAATGCGAGTGTTGGGCGCCTGTGTGGGGGTGGGTTTGCCTTATCCATCCCCCCATCGAATTGGCTCTCTGCGCGCGTGTGTGGATGGGGGGAATGTGAAAGAAAAAGCCATCAATCGATTAAACGAGCAACAGGAAGATTCATGCCGATGTGTGGATGGATTGCATGTTGCAAAGCAGCCCGCCGGGAGGAGCGGTCCAACGGATGGGAAGGTCGAACGATAAGGATGACTGATATTTCAGCAAATATTCATGTCAGCAGTGTAATTTCGTGGGAGATTAACACGAGCTATTGAGCGGGCTGGGGGATGGACGAGTTGAGGATACCCATTAATAATTTCGATTCTTTTGAGAGATGCGAACGAGAGAAGCTCATGTCATGTGTATCGATGCGTGGGCGCCTGGCCTTGGCAAGCCGGGGCGGGGACGTGCAAGTGAGCGAACGATGAGCTAGTGAAGTGTGTGCGCCTGAGGGGATGTAAATGATCCGAAATGAATCTTAACCAAGAAGCCGATGTGAGTTATGTTGAGTGGCGTATCGGGGCGAGTGCAGGAGCACAGACGCTTGGCTTTTGGCTGACGCATGACGCATTAAGTGTTGTCCTTGCCGCGTATGCGATACAGTGGCGCTGATTAATTCACACTTCTCCTCATGGATTAGGTCGATCGGTCTTCATGAATTCAAGTCCTCTGGGGAGACTTTGTCAAGTGCATGGACAGCAAAATAATGCGGAATGCGTGTCGAGTGTCAGCCAAGGATCATAGTGAGAGTGCGGATTCGATGGAACAATAAATATGTTATCATCCCACGGCATAAACGTGCACTTTGAATTGTCCGTCAGGAATATTGTCTCTACTCATAACATCAAGGCTTTTGTCACTCAAAAGGTCGCTGGTCCCTGACACAATGGCTTTGGATGCATTAACTGAAATTGCGAATGTGTAGAAGGAGATTATTAAAGTTGAATCAAGGATCGGAGCAAAAGACTTCTAGAATTTGGAACAATAAACACCCACAAAATCCCCTCAATGTCCTCGCATTCAGAGCAACCTTACATGTCCCAAAACACCACCATGCACACCAGTTATGGTTGCAGGCAACCGCTGAAATGGAGCGTTTCCCTGAAAAATAATCATCATTCGTCTGATTTTCGGAGAACTAATGCGAGCCCATGTGCATGTCCCTGTGCTTGCAAGCACCGGCCTCTTTGTGCAATTGTCATTACAGAGGGTTGGAAGGAGGAACAAGATCTTCTTGGAATCGAGGTTTGCACCGCTTTTGAATACACGCACATTTGAGTTTGCCTCAGAGAACATTTTTCATTTGGTTCGTTGGGTGATGTGTCCACATGCGGTTGCAGTTATATCCGATGGGACTGTCGGGCAGCTTACCATGGCTCTTTCGGCCCACTTCCGTTGCATAACGTGTGTTCCTACAGTCGCGTGGGGTTGGATTTAAGTCGAAATACCTGCTCACCAACCTGGGCAGTGAATGGTTTTGGTCCACTCGCTCCCTTTGAATAAGGGCTCTGATTGGATTTCCGTCAACCGTGGACGAGAACTGAGAACTGAGAGCACTTCTGCCACTGGTGGTACCAGGCGCATGGTACTCAGTTGCCTGCGTGGCACTAGACCACATCATTTCCTGGAGCGCTCATTGAGAGCGACAAGTTTCCGGGGCCCCCTTCACGAACAATAATCTGTCATCGACCACTTTAAAGAAACAGCCAGACCGAACGAGTTCGATGCTTCAGTCCACCCAAGGTCCCTACGTAAGCCCTTGCCAGCCCACAACTGCTTCAAAGAGTAGGCAGAGCTTTGTCGTACCCTCTGGTTGAACCACCAAAAACCTCACACATTGCAAGCCCCCGAGATGCCTAACTCAGCAAACCCTGCACAGATTTGAAAACCCCGCCACTCGACACCCGTTCACTCGCACATCGAGTGCAGCATGTAATTGAGACTTTTTGCATAAAATCACGCAGCAATCTAATTCAAATTCCACTTGTGTGCAATTTTCGACATCAGGACATCCTGCCTCCCCCCGCACACCGTGTGCCTGCATCGTGGGTTCAATTGAATTGCGTTGCACCTCTCATTGACTTTCATTTGTCATTCAGCATTTTTTTGTAGCCAGAAACCCAATTGAACGCCGCCACGAGCAAACCCCATTAAGCACGCCGCCGCGCCGCTGCCGCCACCACTTCAGAGTTAAACGACAATCTGCTGTAAGCCGCACTTCACCCGTCCAAATGTGCTCAGGAAATCGAACAAAAAACTCATAAAAAATGCGATTTTGCAAAATTGAGTGCCGGTGACGCGCCGCGCTGCGCCCCCCTCGCACGGGCGATGCGCGAACGTCAACACATTTTTAATTGCCCACTAAACGATTGATACACTCGCCCTGTGTACACGCACACTTCCGGTTCGCTGTCAATTCAACACCACGACAAGACCCCGCGCACCGACTTCCGGATGAAGCACTCCGCAGCGCAGCCCATGTAATGGAACATACGACGTCCCTCCCACAGACTGGCTGTGTGTGCACTAGTGTGTCAGTGTGCGGGACGGAAAAATTAAAACAAAGCGAAAAACTAATTCCTGAGAGTGGGCTGGGAGCGCCAGACGTGCGACGGCTGTCATCGGCACTGACCCATCCCCACGCCGATGGCATTGAGAGGTGGCTGGTGGTGGCTATTCAATTAAAGTCATCCTGGAGAGGTTTCGGTACAACGATGACAGACTGTCGGGCCATCACCTCAGCCGCAGATGCCACAGCGCTGGCAGAAGGTGCGGATGTGCGGCGCGAAGAGCGAGGAGGCAGCCGCTTGAATTTGATTGCAGTAATTAGAAGGTGAATGCCCATAAACGGGTCTCTGATTGTGGGTCTAGAATTAACGACAGCGACGGCGGTGAAGACTCGGGACGTTAAGTTTAACTGCCGTACGAGACGGTCGACGGTGGTTGGGTTTACGGATCTAACTGCCGGCGAGTGACTACCGTCAGCGGTGACAGCAGAATTCATGATTTCCGTGGAGATCCGTCGTCATCGGGGTAGTTAGTCATGTCAATCCGATGAATAGAGGTGTAAATTGCCATGAGGTGGACGTGATTGTGGCGGCTGTTGCTGATTGGGTGAGTTGGTGGTGAGCGATTTGGATGACGGATCTGGTGTAGCGACATATGCCGTTTAACGCAACGGTTTATGGCGTGTATTAAGACCGGAGTTGAGACCCTTTCGGTGATGGCTGGTTATGACATGCTGATGTCACGTCGAAGTGGGGTGACTAGAGGTCTGCCCTGGTTCAGTGGAGTTGGGAAAAGGGACAGCTG
Source organism: Eristalis tenax (assembly GCA_905231855.2). NCBI lineage: Eukaryota > Metazoa > Arthropoda > Insecta > Diptera > Syrphidae > Eristalis > Eristalis tenax. Next base: position 2,477,225 of record HG993127.1, read on the forward strand.
TTGACAAGGGCACCACTGAGTGATGACAAATTGGAGGTACCTCCACTTCCGGGGAGGAAATTTTGCGTTGACAATGTTGCGTGCCAACTAGAGGGGCCATCGTGCCATCAGAAGAAGGGGAGTTCTTGAAATCTCAAATTGTCTGCCGGTGTCATAACAGGATGCCGCGCAATTCGCACTGAGATTGAAGCACTCTGCTTGGCCTCCGGTACAATCGAATTATTCCCGCCCCACGAGGGTTTTCTTTGATTATCAGCTTCATTAAAACGCCCAACTCTAACCCCACACGCACAGACGCCGGGAACTTGCTCAATCCAAACTTCAATTACCGCTGGAAATCAATAAACTCGCACAATTTCATTTGCGCCAACATAAAGTGCACACAAAGTTTAAATTGACAGCAACAACTTCAATACTTCGGCGTTGGGCGGTCTCTCTCGGGCCCTCGGTCGCTCGGTCGGTTGGTTGACGGTGTGTCGCCCTGCAGGGGGGGGGCGATGGGAAACTTTGTTTCGGAGCCCATAACCACTTTCTTAGACAACGCCGCCGACACCTGAACACATCCTTGATGTTTGCGTGCCAAGAATCCCCGCACCGCTCGACAATATTAAATTGCTCAGCATGATCTCGCTTTCTCCCTCTCCCTCCCTCCCCACTCGCTCTCCCTCCATACTCCGCCTCACTCCCTCGCATTCTCGCTCTAGCACGGGAGATAGTGGGTGCTCCTGGGCTCGAGTGTCCTGGTGGTGGGTGCGCTGTTATTGTTGTTTATCCATCGCACCCACAGAGAGAGGATGACTCTGACTGTTTTTATCTCAGCTCCGGGACTGGGTGTCATTGAAATTGATTAGTTGTTGTCACCACTTGATTACTTTGTCTGGGAGGGTGGTAGTGGGTATCAGGTTCAGCTGGGAGGGCATATATCAAGGTGCGCCCACAAAATCTCATTAGTCACGTACAGCATCTGAAGCGCTGTTGTGTAACCCTCGAAACCAAAGTGAATCCTCATTTGAAAATTAACCCAAAATTCCTTCCGTTGTTGCCGTTCAATGGCGGGGGTGGGCACGAGCTGAAGAAGCAGCTCCATCAACGCCCTGATTATGAACAGCATCATCATTGTCAACGTCGGTTAGGATCGTCATCGTCATCGTTGACTCGTGTGCTGTGCGTGGCGCGTTGGTGGTGGTTGGGGGGGCGCATCGTGATCCGAGTTGTAAATTTTAATTAAAACAAAATAATTAACTAGCGCCACTACAGAGAGTATTTATGGATCTTTATACGGGAAATCGAGTGCTAATAGTCACTCCGACGCCTCCACATTTCACGATAATTGGGTCTCGTTCGATGTGCCCCTCGTCCATGGCCGGAGCATGGGAGGGGGGCACTGTTTTGACAAATGACATCCGGCTTGTGGGAAAGTTTGTGACATCAAAGGCTCCGTCGTCGTTGTCGCTGGTGGTCGGGTGAAATGGCAAAACTTTCCGTGGTTCCTTCAATCGCGAAGATGTTGCACCACAACGCAATCCGAAAAGTTGTTCGCTCCCTCCCTTTTTTTCTGACGCGAAACAAAGAGCGATTCCTGCAGAAGTACTTTTCATCCTTCCCCTCCAGCCTCCAGCCAGCCGGCGCCGGGAGGAGTGCTCGACGCTAGAGCTTGTGAGTGGTAACTCGGTTACTTTTGATGAAAATCCTTCAAGCCAGCAGCTGCAGAGCAGCCCCCCTCCGATGTTTTCTTTCTCATGTGAGTGTGCACTCCCAACGAATCCGGATGAGCATACACAGTTTCAGTTCAGCCGCTCAGTCATATGCACTTAGGCTCCCGCCGCTTGATGTGCGGTGCGGGGGAAAGTTTGACTGGGTTTTGTAACGTTTTTGTGTTTGGAATTAGCGACTTCTGGCAAAGAGCTAAGTTTTTCAATAGAAAACTGCAAAAAACGGGCTCTGGCAAGGGGTCGGGCGGGGCTAAGTCGGACGTTACCTGCGGTGCTCGTTGCTTGTTGCGCTCTGAAAGTGATCCCGTGAGGGGCTCAAAGAAAATACTTTGTTCTCCTGTTGTTTCTGAGAACATTTCAAAATTGGTGTACTCTGAGCTTTGTGAGAAAACAAGAATCGATTTCACTGCAGGATGGTTTGAGATAACAATAATTGGAGGGATGCTTGGTAAATCCCCTTAAGTCTTGAGTGTTGTTTGGGCGTGTTTGCAGGTACTGGCGAACAGGGCACTCAGCTTAAGGAGTCTGTTGGTTGAAGCAGTGTATCTTCTAAGCTCCGAAATCAATCGATAAGGATTCAGAGAAAACATCTGTGGGATGCTTCAATACGGTTCCAGGAAACTGTGGCACGAGGGCAGTCAGAGACCTATCCATCCGGTTGTAGTGTCCTCATTTGGAAGAAGTGCTCTGTGGATGCGTCTGGCGATGCTATCGGAAGGGGTGCAAATCAAATCCTTTGTTAAATTTTCTGACAAGTAAATTGAAGCACATGGGAATCGCTTGAAATGGTCATTCTCGAGAGAACACAGTCGAAGGGGGTCGTTTGATAAGTTAGTGACTTTTCGAATTTGCCTCACAGTTACTTAAGAGGCAGCACTGCACTTGTCAAATGACGTCTGTCAATAAATTTCTACAAAGTTTGTGTTTGACAGTCATTCAATTTTTGCGTAAAAAACCATCACCGACACTCGGACGCTGAACGTTCAGGTTGCCAAATGGATGTCGTCACTTCAGAGGCGGTTGCCATGGATCCATGGAGCGATATTGGACGGATGTGAGGTGTTGGACGCTATAGGCATCTGAACAGAGTGGTGCATCGCTTTTTACGTGAATAATTGGAGATGATGGATGCCGCGATTACTCACACTGTGGACCGCTTCAAAGGAGTGTGTTGGCAATCCGAACAAGTGATAAACAAACAGCTTATTTGTCGGGAAATATTTTGTATTCTAAAATTTTGTCAAACAACCCTCGTGAGCCTCATAGTTGGTGTCATTATTGTCCTCTCTCTGCTGGGAGAGCATGTTTGAGTGTGAAATAATTGACCATAATGTGGATGTGCATGTATTAGGAGGTAATCAAGGGCATCTCCATTCTCTCCCGTCCCTGTCCGGCTCTGTGGACACTATGAAAGACAACGCGACTTAAGCAACATCCCAGTGGTGGCAGTGAGGCAATAGTCCTTGCTCTCTTCGAGAATACGTCCTGCTTGCTATACGGCGACAGTCATGCGTTTACGGATTCAACGTGTACTGTGACTAGGTCAGGCAACAACGTCTTGTAGCAGAGTCGGTCGGACTGGCGGGGGAATGAGAGTTATTTTTGTTTTGTATTAATTCTCGTCTTTAACGGAATTTCAAAAAGAAAAAAAAAAATACAACTAGTCTTCCGCCGTGGAAAAGTGGTGGGGGCAAGTTGGGGCACTTGTCGCCCCTTTCTCTGAGATCCCGCCAATAGTCTGTAGTGTTTCTTTACTCCAACGAAATTCAAGAAAGGAAGAACAAAACAGTAGAAGTTGTCTGGCCCCATGTGAGAGTGTGTGTGTGTGTGGGGGGACTTTCTGCCCCTCGCTCTGAGATCCCACCAACATTTTGTACTATTTTTTTTACTGTAACGAAATTTAAGAAAGAAAGGACAAAAAAGTAAGCGTAGACTACCCCGTGGAAATATGTGGGGTCAAATGCCCTCCTTGCCCCCCAATACAATATTTTTTCCCTTGGCCGCACAGTTTGACTGATTTCTCTTGGAAGTCGATAGCCCCGACTCATCATCGCCTACCATTTACGTCGAATTTCAAAACATTGCAACACGCGCACTCTACAAGTTGTCTCTGCACCCGAATAACCTTTGTTTTGCCCCCACACGGGTACACACATTACCTCTACGCCCACCTCGCCTGCTCCCAACACAAACGTCCCTAATGAGAGTATCTGGTTGCACTGTTGGATGGATAGATAGATAGGAAAAAAAAAAAAACAACGCCACACACATCCGAAGAAAGAAAGTGAAATCTACGTCGCACGTCCTACTAATTTGACACGATGCCAACCACCACCCTAATGTCCTAAAAAGTGACAAAAGCGAAACCGAGAATGGATGAATCTCCCCGCTCCCAACCGTCGAACCGTCGCGCCCCTCCTTTTGTTGTTCTGCATTCGGTGAGTGTTTGGTTTTTGCACCTTCATCAACAGAACGACGAAGCCATCCACTTTCATTTTCTCATCTCAGAGAGATGCTGCGTGTCTTTGGCATGGCATTAGCTGGTGTTGCTCATTATTTTGTGCTCGTCTTCCATGGGAAATACGATGCCAAAAAAAAGCAGTGATGAAGAACAAGAGGAAAACGAGAACGACAACCCTTATCGCACAGTATGCCATTTTGAGAGGGGGGGCTGCTTTAAAACACTGCTCCACACTCTGTGTGCTCGTCCGCAATTCTGGCTTACATCGCTCCTCACAAACCAAAGATCTCATTATCCTTTCGAGGGTAATTTCTTGTTACTTCCCTTAACGACAAGATGACGGGCGCGAGTCGCTCTCTCGGTCTCTCACTTGTGTTATGTTGCGTCTGTTGTTTGTGGATGTTGTCTTGTGTCGTGCCCAACTCCCGGGGTGGACGGGGCTTGGCACTGGCAACTGGGTATGAAATTGTCCCAATTACCATGAAAAATAACGGTACAAGGAATTTTAAGTTGCAAGCAAAGTTGGAGAAAATGCAAATATTGCATCGCGCAGTCGATTAAGTGGGTGGCGGTGGCAGTGGCCAATGCTGGTGTTGCCAGTGATGGCGGGTGAAAGTAATCGACTGCGCAGAGGACGGACCGAGGGGGCGGTGGAGGATGCGAGGGGAAACGGTAAAAAAAGCATCTTTACGTCTGTTTATTCCATTTTTTTTATTGCTCTTTGAGTTTATTCCCTTTTTCGTGTTCCTCGATTGTGTGTTGAAATTCCTTTTGTGCGAAGGAATTCTACTTCCTTGCTGCGCTCTCCTTTGAGGGAAGTTTTTTTTCTAAAGTTCCTCGCAAAAAAGGAAGAGTAAACAAGGGACGTGGGTGGAGGTGGCTCCCGTACAGAGAGAGAGAGAGAGAGAGAGAGAAGAAAAGTAGAGCTCAAAGCGCTTACCAAGGCGTGGGAGTTTCAACCATGAAGACCTAATTCCACTCCTCGAAGGACTGAAAATCTAAAATTTGCTGCGGACGATGTTGATGTCAATTGGTCTGTAATACAACAGCAGCGGTTGGAGCGACTGGATTATTCGTTTTTTATTTTTGTTGTTCTTCTCTCCCATGGTTCGCAGAAAGGACCTTCTCTTCACATAATTGTGTTTTCAGCTTATTCGCTGTGTCCTCGATAAGGTGGCTGAGGGATGGTGGAGAGAAGGACTGTCGTTGACTAATTTCGGTGCAGAGTGGAATTAAATGGCGAAATTCTGGAAACTGAATACTTTAGAGCTCTCAAATGTGTGAGGGTGTGGAATAAAGTCAAGTAATTGTTTGTAGATGGCCGTGACTATCATGAAGCCGCACCAGAGAGGTCTTAAAGTCAAGACGTTTTGCCGAAATCACTTAAACGATTCACCGATTTCAACTGTGGCTTAAAGTAAATAGGGTGGTGTGCTCTTTGCACACAAATCGATCCTTGTTTGAGTTGTGTTATCGACCTAGGTCTTGAGTCAGAAAACCTGCGCCCACTCCAGTCGAGAATGACTCACCTTATTTCTTTTAATTGTGAACTTTAAAAGCGATCGGATGGACCTGCTCAAAATATATCTCCTTTTCATAAATTCACTACAAGCCTAAAAGTATGCAATGGAAAGTGTCGGGGCCACTCAGGCACAAGGAGCATGGCTCTGCTTGTGAGAAGCAGGAGCATTTCACACCTTTCCTTTTTATAAATTTGAAGTGATAAAATTTTAACCAAAAATTATTTTCTTTTTATTTGCAGGTATGTACTCCAGACCGTACTGAACAGAGTTCTTGGGTAAAGTATGTGTCAACAGAATCAGCTAACCTAACATTTGGTACCCTGATTATCCGATGACGATCCGAGTCTAAAATTCAGTCAAAGATGGCTAAAAATTCTGTCAGACATGGGGTGGTCGGATCGGTTGTGAAACGATCGATCAAACAATCGTCCCAATCATTTGGAAACCCCACAATGAGTTACACTCCTTAAAATACAATCAAATTAAAAGCTATCAAGAAAAATAAACCTTGCCAACAAAGGTTAAATGAGAACTTGTAGAAGTAACGTCTAATACAGTGAAACTTCTCTATAGCAGACAACAGCGGGATCATCATGATTGTCCGTTATATAGAGGTATCCGTTCTGAAGAATGAATATCTATGTGCCGGAGCCATGAAGAACTGTCCAAAAAGAGAGGGTGTCCGTAAAGAGAGGTTTCACTATAGTACGGTCCCACTAGACGGAATTGAGTAATTTTGGCCGTTTCCTTCGAAGTTAGGATCAAAATTCATTAATCGCCTCAAATACCTCAATTTCAATGAAATTCCGAACGAAATTGTGTGTTATAACAGATTATCCCAGTTTCCGTACAGTAATAACAAAGAAAACTTGCAGATTTCTCACCACTATCTCACAATCATGCACCAGCAGATTTTTGACAGAATGTGCAATGCTTACTAAGACATAACGAGGCGCACATGTTGCACAAAAAAAAATTACGTACACAAAAATTGAAATGATGTATCCAGTTTTGCTCGCCACTGTACCTTGTAGAGAACTCCGCATTTTTTTTTCGTGCATTTTTATTTATTCAATTTGAATATTTAAAACTGCCTGTGTGCGACTGGCGTACCTTTCCTCAGAATATCGAGGCCATTTCCTGGCACCGCCGGCGCAGTGGCTCGAACACCATGTGTGAGAGTATCAGCAATATAGTGTGAACTCACGAGGGCAATCAAAGATATGAGGACGATAAAGAGGCTGGCGAGGGGCACACAGGTAGCAGAACACAGCCGATTTGATTTTTCTGTTTTATATGCTACTGTCCATATGTGTTTTCCCAAAACAAACAGAAACCGAAGGCAAAGTGGGGTATCGTCCCATAGTCCCTCTGTCGTGCTAAAACTTCATGTCCTCCAGTCCCGATATAATTTTTGAGGTCCCATTCCGTACGAAAAGTTGGAAGCAGTTCAATAGTCGTCACTCTGTAGTTGGTGTAGTCTAGTTACACCAATGATTGGAGACTTGAATCTGCCGCTTTGGAGGATTAGAGGAGAACACCTGCCATATTCTTGAGTGTTGAGACGCTTCTTTGGCTTGAATGACACTCTGCATGTTTGGTTCGCTGTGATACTGGCTGTTTACTTATAGACTCCTAGGTCCCACTCCTACAACAGACTCCTATTTCGGAGTTCGAACGAAAGTTCAGAGACGTCTTTGATTTCTTGGAAGACAACGTGTGCAGCTTTTCTTTGCCCCACTCCTAGACAATCACGACCTCAAGAAGGGATGCGGACCAGCTTCGAGAGTGCACCAAGCGCTGGTATGTCAAACGCAGACTGACTTACAATTTAGTGCCCTCATCTGTGTAATGAAAGTCTCATCGTAACAGTGGGTCATGTCCCGTAGACGAGCTGTACCAAAAGATAATTTTCCTTGGGAGAATTTGTTTACGTCTGTTGTTTGTGCAAAAGAACACTCGTTGCGTCCTTCTAATCCGCATGGTCTGCTCGCCAATCGATGGTCGGAAACACCCAAAAATCCTAACAGAGACATCCGTAATCCGCACGATACGTACTTTCATGTTTGCATCTCACTTTGGACTCAGTGATTTCCCCAGACAAGATTGTCAACAGAACCCGGTCTCATTTATTAACAGATTAGCCCCCAAGCACCGAGCATCTCTCCCGCTCCCAACGCCCCACAAAGCAGTGGCGCCCACATGAAAAACGAACTCGCTCGGCTTATCACGCATGTCTGCCATCAGCAGCGGTGTTCCCTGAGAAGGAACATAAAAATTCCTTGATCCGACATCAAAAGAGGGGCGCCCGGCGAATGATGAACTCTCGAGCAGAGCTCTCAAAGTCACATACCCAAAGCGACAAACCACAGCTCCGACAACCTGTTGAGCACTGAGATGCGAGAATAAATGAATGGAAATCCCCCAAAGACTTTGCAATGATTACACATCTCTGGAGTGTATGCTACAAATTGGGGATTACCTCCTCATCCTCCCCCCGTCGGCACAAAGCAGAGTTGTCCTTGACAAGCGACAGACTGCGTCATCAGGGACCACTGGAAATGCCTAAAAATACAAGAGAAACTCAATTAGGGGCACAGAAAGATTTTTCGCCAATTAGGGATCTGTCAGCAATGCTAACACATACACGTGCGCACACCCGCGCTGTCACAGCGGGCATCGGCAAAGGACTACCCCCCTATGATGCTACCGGCAGTTAATTAGAAAAATACCAGAGAAACAAAACCCGCGAAAGAAAAGGATAATGCCAAAGGGCACCCGTCCTGCGAGAGAGGAATCAGAGGAATCCCCTTTAGACAAGAACCTGTAAATTATGCCAAAGGAACTGCTGTGGCAGGGCACAGCAGCAAAGGCGTGCCACCGCCTCGACCTAACTGAATTTGCCAACTTGATAAGGGGGCGGCTAGAGCGTGTGGCAGCTGCTGGTTCCTGCCACCAGTTCACTGCGATTACATTGTCAAAGTGCATCAGGGCGAAATACGCGCGCGAGTTGCTACTTGGAACTCTCTCTCTCCTCACTCACTCTCTGTCTAAAGAGGTCTCCCCGTGCAGTGGTGCACTACTCCATAAAACTCGTCCCGAGCCATCGTTCGCTGTACATGTGGGGAGCACACTCCTGCCAGTCCGACAGTCCGCGTCCCGGCGCCCGAAACATGACAGGATACAAACGGGTACACCGCGGCGGCAGCGCGGCGGCGAGTATTAGTAGACGATAGGGAAATTCCAGCTGGGGCATGAATCCAAAAACAGAAAAAAAAACGGGCAAAAGGGAGGAGTTCACTACCCATTTGTGTCGTGTGCTTTTCGGATGGGAAATGGGTTCTGACTGAGTCCTGGTTTTTTTTCGGATGCAGTCATCACTCGCGGCGGCAACGGTGGCTTGGGAGCTGAGAGAAGTGGGGCGAGAGTGGAAAATCAAAAACAGTTGCGACCCAAACAGAAGCAGCAGTCCTCGAGCGGGGCGCAGTACATTCGCTATCAGCAGGAGCACTCCTGCTTCGCCCCGCATTTCCTCCAGTTTGGGGGCGAAAAACTGGGTTTGATAGCATATTCGAATGAACCCGGATACTCGTGTGGCGTAGAAAGCCTTTTGTTTGCCCGAGAGCAGACGGCGTGTGTGTGTGCGAGAGAGCGAGTGTGTGCTGGCGGCTGTCCTCGTCGCAGCCCATCAAAGTTCGTTGGAGTGAAACTTGAAAAATCAAATTTTTCAGTGACAACTCGAGAACAAAGCGCTGTGTGACGTTTCTGTGCCGCTGCCGCCGTTCGGAAGTTGATGTGAGCATCCGCTGATTCTGCTCATCTACCACCCATCCGCCCGTACGACCATGCGAGACGAGTGGATTTAGGACTTTCGGGATGCCAGTGGGTGTCCTTTGACGTCGTCGTTGGGATTTGATGAATAAACGTTGCGACATGAGCGGAGGAAAGTTTGACAAATGACAGTTGAGTCGAGCGAGTGTGCCAGATGGCAGCTGGAATTGGTCCTGCGAGCCGGATGATGGTTATTTTGTTTTTGCCTAAACTGTGCACCACCACGTGTCGTTTGTTGGAGGTCCAGTTGAACCAAGGATGCAGGTCAGCACGGGGTTCGTGGGATGATGTTGCTACTGTGCCACTGTGTCAGTGTCGCGGCTGAGGGAGGGGCTTCTGTGTGCGGGTCTGTGAGTTGGCGCATAGTTCGGAGCATGCTTCAGCATAAGCGCAGTCATCCAGATGACGTTTGGACTTGTGTCAGGGCGGGTACTAACGCGATGCTTAGTCGGGTGTCTAGTGGAGCTACTGCTGTGGCTGGTGGTGGTGCTAGGGTGGTGTTTCTGGGGATGGCTGATGATGAACGGAGGCCTGAAGGGTGATCTGGTGCCGTGACTGGCGTGAGGATGCAGCTGGGATTTTGCTGAATAGTTGACGTCTTCCTGAGTCTTCCATGATGGCTATAGACTGGTAGACAAGATCAGCCTACTCGATGTGAACACGGCCCATCCTTCCAAGCTTGTGATGTTATCCGGGTCGTTGCTGCTGGTGCTGTAGATCTTGAAGCTAATTCTCAGTCTGAGTCTCATGCGACTCCTAGGAAGAGATCGACTATGAGCGACAATCGTGAGAGATCAGACTTGTCACAAATGGTGATCTTGCCGACGATTGAGTCGGATCTTGTCGACTTTTCTAAGCTTTTCGTTTTCAGGTCGACACATAAGCTGCATACTGGGCTGATAATGAAGGCTGTCCTTAACGGGGGTTGCAAAACGATATTGAATCTGGATCTCTTTTCCAATGTCGATGTTCTGCTGAGGCTGAGACTGAAGCTGTTTCGATAGCAGGAGACTGATGGCGACGCTTAGACTGTTCCTGAGATCCAGCTTGTCTCAGATCGGGGTCAAAAGTGTATGTTTAGGCTGGCACTGATGACGGCGATCTTGCCGTGCGTTGATCGTCTTACGTACGAACACGAGATTGAGTCGGGCTCTGATGGCGTTTAATCTCTCTGAGGCCACAAATCGATGTTCAGACTGTGCTTAGTCTCGCGACTGATGATGACGTTAGTTAAGGCTGTCCTTCAGATCGAACTGATCAAGGTTTTACGGGGAGATCCTGTCAGCGTGATGAGTCCTTTTACGATAAAACACGACGTTTAGGATGCGTCTCGTATCGAGACTGATAATGACGAAGTCTATCATCGCCAATGCTGACTTTGATGTCTCTGCGTTTGAGACTGCAGGGGTGCACTAAGACGGGGTTAAAGTTGATCTGTTCTCAAACGTCTATCTTCAGACCTCGTGTGAATCTTGGTCTGCTATGGAGACTTATGATGATGCTTTCATGATTAATCTTGTCACAAATGGCTTCTATTACTAGATTGGGTACGGTCTTGTTGTCGGCGGCGCCTGGTAAAGAGTCGAGTGATGACGAGTGAGAGCGAAGTGACTGTCCCTGAGATCGATCTTGTCGCAGATCGGTGTTTGGTTTAACCTCGATCTCTTCTCAAAATCGACCTGAGACTGAATCTTTGTCTTGCATTGAGACCGATGACGAATCCGAGTTGGCCGGCACTGATTATGGTACCACAGCCGGTTCTACGATCAAACAGTTGCTGTGAGCTACCCTCACCATCAATGTGGTTTTCAAAGACTTCCTTGTACTTCCTTGTGCTTCTCGAATTTCCCTCGCCACCCTTGACTCCCTCCACCATCAGTCTGAAAGCTCAATCCATTTAAGCCCCCATGTGAACGTGATTATCGAATGTTTTTAGTGTTACACCTGTTTTTCGGCCCCTGAATGAGTAATTGCGCTCAGCACACAAACACACGCTGGAGAGGCGTTGCTGTGTGCTGCGACATTCACCATGACATTCCACTGATACCTGCTTAATTATTAAAAATTAATTTCCTCAGTGGATATTAATTATTAATTACTCTCATTTGTCAATCAAAGGCCTTGTTTTTTCCAGAAAAAAAGCACGCGAGCCCGAACGTATGCAATCATCCGTGATCGACGAATCCAACTCCCGCCTCAGCGCCACCGCTGGTTATTGGTTTTTGTTTGTGCCTCTTGTGGATTATCGCCCCCTCCACGGTGACACGCCTCGGTGGTGTATGGTGATTTTTTGATATACGTGTTTTTTCTGTTGTTGAAATATCAAAAATCAAAAATTCAATGCTTCCTAGATGAGAAAAGTCATGCATGCGTACGTGCGGTCGCTGGGAGCGGGGGCAAATATGAAAAATCCAATTAAACGAGTTATTACTGCAAAATAGCTGTTTTAATGCGTGCAGAAGGGCGCAGGGGACAGCGCGGGGAGAACAGGAATTCGCGCGATTTTAAATCTGTTTTTGCCCCTTTTCACGGTGGTCTCTGTCCGAGCAATTATTGATGATCATTGGCATTTAGGGACTAATGGGCAGTATTGACATCGCGAAGCTTGGATCCAATTCCAGAAGCCATTATGTTGGTTAAAGAGACGTTAATATGCGGTGGGACGCAATGAAAATTTTAAATTATTTCCTGTACATTGATGTTGTGTGTTGTCTTTTATGATTGCGGTGGGGCGGTGGCCGGGATGCCATCACTTAATTAAGACATAAATCATTCAATTACCGCGTTGCGCATCGTCACGATTGATGTGCGGCCTTGTGCCGGCCAACGACAGTGACGTGTGTGTCATTATGACGGAGTGTAATTATCAAGTGTCCTTAAGAGTGATGTATGGTCTGTGCACGATTTGGAGGAATTGTTTGACTTTCAGACATTGGAACCGAGGCAATTAAACCACTCGTTGGACACAAGTAACCCACTCGTTGGTCGCGGCTGTTAGAGCGCACTTCCTCATGCCATCTGTCGGGTAAACAGTCGCCTGCCAATGGGTCTTCACCTAAATTTGTGTTAAGCCTGGATCATTTTAGCCGCTTTTCCAGAGGCGACAATACCATTTGTAGGATTTTTGATGCAAGCCTCTTCCAGATTTCCGTGGTGCCCTCGTGTTACGTAGACAGCAAGAAAAAATTATAGTATATGGGTGTCGCAGCAGCCCGGAGAGTGGCAGGACCCAGCTGCTCAGCAACCACTTATTGTGCGTGCACTTGTTCTTTCACGAGCGGAAGGAAAATGACTCCGACCGACTAAGTTGAGCAGCTTTTTGTCCGTGTTTCAAAAGAGGTGGTGCCGTGAAGTAATAATTTCGCTCGTACGGGGAATCAAACCTGGGTGACGTAGGCTCAAGTGCGTGGGGGTCGATGCACCAACCCACAACGGCATCAACAGTCACTAAATTTAATACCCTGCCGCCGCCGCAAAATGTGTTAAAAAAAAGCTGTAGCCATATGTGGTCTCCAATTGGGGGCGTATAGCCCACGCCATACATCCTCCATAAACCTCATGGATACAAACTTCTCTAACTAAGAGACCACTGCACCGATTTTGTTCAAATCTTCACCAATGTGTTCAGAAAAGACAGTAAAAAAAACTCACATCCTTTACTCCAACCCATTACCTTGCCAAGATAACCGTGACCAAATGAAGCGCAAAATGTCTTAACGGATTCTGGAAGTATGTAGTCCGGAGAAGGTAGTAAATAACACCTCGAGGTGGCTACATGCGGATACATTTTGAAAACTCTACACAAAGTTGCAATATAAAAAAACGGATAATTCTAAGGCCTTCAAGTGCATCGGTAATTACTGCCATTTGGTGAGGTCGTACAAGGTTCAAACTTACCAAAGAAAGATTACCTAAATAACAGGCGAAAAGTAAAAAAAAGAAATTGTAAGGATAGCGTGTCTGCTTACTTCACACGAACACGATGAATTTGAGTCACATATGGCAACTAATGTTTTACATTTCTGTGTGCGCCGGTCAGTGGGATGAGTATATGGGAAAACAGCTAAATCAGTATCTGTGAGAGTTTCTATGTCAATTCTCTTAAACAAAATTTTGGGCCGTTGTCTTCTCTTAATTGTCGGGCATCGTGGCATAATGGAATTTAGTGGTGTGCCAACCCGAACATTTTTCAAACCGAGTCAACCCGGGTTAACATAGAAGCAGACCGAGTTGTAACCCGAGTTAACGAACTCGGTTCGATGATGAACCGATAGCAAAAAGCAGGGATTATGGAATGGGGCAAATCGAGTTGTATTGTCCAATTCTATTTAGTTTCGGTGTTCTATGGGTAACGTGTTGGCAAGGGATGCGATTGGCGCACGGCGTAGCCTATACCGGCTGTTTGTGTGCAAATTGTCTCGATGTGTTCCTACTGACCTCATTTATAGCCATTCAGTGGCGTTAAGATAGATGTAGGATATCCGTTGGATCTATGTTGCTAAGGTCCTCAAGGTGGTTGAAATAATATTCCCCTAGGAGTTTACTTCTGGTTTCCGAAAGTGCAGGGTATGTTGTAAGGCAATGTAAAATGTAATTGGTTCCTCTTCTTCTTCGTCCATGCAGCTTCCGCAGATGTCATTATATCGTGCCTCAAGTGTTCTGGAACGGTTTCCGATGAGACAGTGGCCATTACTGATAAACTTTCTGTCTAACTTTAGGATGTAATCAGTCCTTCCTTTTGGTTTGTATCGTTTTTCGCAATCCTTATCAATCGCGATCTTATTGCTCTCGGTGGGGGAGTGGGGTGTCTCCTGATCTAGTGCCATTGTCATTCTCGCCCCCTTTCTTGCTGGTTCATCAGCTCGGAATAGCCTTGTGCTGCGGGGCCCAGCATAGGTTTAGATTACATCTGGCCGCTATCTCCCTTAGGGATAGACAGCAGAGTTGTACCATCTTGGGGTCTATCGATGGTGTGTCCAGAGCTTTTATGGCCGCCTGACTGTCTGTGCATAGAACAATAGATCTTCCGGCTGCCTTTTGAACAGATGTTACTTCCGCTTAGAATACACTGGACCGGTTCGGAAACTGGATTGCCTCACAGATTTCTGGCAGACAGGCACAAATACCTGATCCCGTGTCTTCTTCCGATTCGGACCCGGCAGTGTAAATTTCCCATGGGTTACAGACTTTATCTTGGTCTTGTGCTTTATTTCGAAGTCCATGAAGGGCGTCAGATAATTTGTCTCCTTTGGGATCTTCGAGTTTTGTAATATTACCTTGTGCCCCTTTCCCTGGATTTTGTCCCATCGGTTGCCTTCGCTTAGTCTTATTGCTGCATACCTGGCCGCCAGTTTGGCATAGGTGTCCATGGGAAGAAGACGTATGATAATTTCAAGGGCGGCTGGGGGAGTGGTTCTTAGTGCCCCTGTTTATCATAGGCATGCTGATTGCCATCATCGTCTTAAATCCATGCAATTCTCCTTGATGAAGTCCTGTCCACGCATTGTACATTTTTTCACAACTTTGAAAACTGCGGTTTGGTCTGTTGTCCTTTCTGGGTTCCTAATTTCCAAAGCAACGATTTGATGGAGGCCGAGTACATTCCATTGGTTCCATGTTTGCCGTCCAATTTTGGAAGGACGACCACAGGACAGTGTGCAACGAATGGGGGCAACCTGCAACTTCATTTCTTTCTTCTACGAACTATCCGCGCAGCTTACGTTATACTCTCTGAGCACTATCCGTGGCTCGAGATGGAACCGTGCGTAGTGACATTTGTTCGTGTGGGAAATTGAGCCTAGACAAGCAACGCAGGTGCCTGCCAATAACGCCACGACGGTCTTGTGCCTCCTGAGTCGAAGAAATGTAGCTGATGTGGTTTCAATCAAACCTTAGCTTGAACATGTTGTAAAGGGCACATGTGGTTTGCTGGGTAGAACGTGATGATGAGCACAGGACATCCGAGAAGACGACGCCGTGTCGGCCTGATTGTATTCTCTATTTGTTAACCCGGTTGTAGGCGCTGGGTGAGACGTAGACGTCCTTAGTTTATAGCCATCTTGTAGACGAGTGACCATCGATCCCGGACTGGGTAGGGACCAAAGTACAGAGGCTTCAATGGTCATTGTTTGCCGAAAAAATGCGCTCATATACATTCAAGTGAAACTGCATCGAAGCTCCCTGGATCGAAGATTGGTTTCGTGTGGTTATGTGAGAAATGTGCGATGTTGTCTGAAGTGCCTCGCTCAGATCTTCTGTCTATGCGATGGGTCGCTGCAGGTAGTCGAGTTCTTGAAACAAGTTTTCTTTCATTCACACCTGGTGCATATACTTAGAGCGGTCCCTAATCATTGCACTCGCACTCTAGGTGCAGAGTTAGACATCCACTTGAGTCCAGCATGGGTCCAGCCTGTATGCCAAGTGGATTAGCTTTCTTTCCACTAGTGGGCGGCAGCTCAATCTTCAAGCAACAACCTCGTCCACGACGTCCAGACACCCGTCCATAGTTTCATTTGAAACAACGAACGAGTCATTCACTGATGGTTATCGGACAACAGTGCCAATTAGAAAAGGGATGTGCCAATAATTGTTTTCTAGACTCCCCACCAACGTCAACGACCGGTTTCATTATCAAACGGCCATCCAAAGCAGCAGCCGAGCCCATTGCCTCTCATACCACTTAGACCTAACCAACCGACAATGGGGCGGGAAAGGACTTTTAGAAACTAAAAAGTAGAGCATAAAGTTCTACATTAAGATCCTTAACTCTGTTGTTTTCGGTCGGAGTCTCAGAGGACCTGCCCCACCCCATCCATGACAGGCGGGTGGAGTTTCACTCCCCCTTGCCCAGAGTGACTCGCTGACTCTGACAACGACAAGTAGAGGAGCCGCCTGCCTTTTCAGATCTCGGCAACTGCAGTTGCAGCAAGGAATTGAATTACACAGAGACGGGGTGTGGGCGGCTACAGAGTAACACAAGAAGAAAAATCGAGAACAATTCTGGATCACCATTTCAGAGCAGGAGGAGGAGGTGCAACTGTTTTCCTGTACGGGGGCATAAACATCCTGCACCACCACCCGCATTAGTCGTGAGCGTTCTGGCAAGTCACTCACCACTGCAGGAGCCGGGCATCCATGCAGCCAGTGGCGGAGAACAGGCAAAAGAGGAGCGAAAAAAATTAGGCCACCACACCATTAGTAATTTCGCTCTGAAACTGAGGAGAGAAGCCACCGAACACACACTCACGTCCACGACTCGACAGGCTCCTCCAGACTGTTTGAGTTCGATTTCACTCGCTCTCTGAATGACCACAATCACTTTGGAACTACTTTTGTGTCCGTTCCCGCCCGTCTACCCTCCACTCCTAGTACTTCCTGTTTCGGGATTGGCCAATGCTGGAATTTACTTTAATTAAACAAACTGTAAGCGGGCGGCAGCACATATCCTTTGGATGGGACGGGACTCCTTTTTTTGCGTTTGCTCGTCGCTGGTCTCTTCGCCCTCAGAGTGGGAACCGAATTTGATTTACTTTCGGGATTGCCTCTATCGTTCTGATGGTTGGCTGGTTTGATTACTTTAGTATACGACGACGGTGAGTGAGGATGGCGATGGTAACTGTGGGCCCGCGGCGTGGCGGCATCGTGGGCCGAGGGCACACCGCCACCACCTCCTCTCTGCCGTGAATCGAATTTAAAGTTTTAAGCAGTTTTGGCGTTAAGTATACTGGCGCTTCGGAGAGTGGTTGATGGGGGCGGTGGAAGGGGGTGGATTGGCCTACGAATTGGGTCGTCGTGAGATCGGGGTTCCAAAGAAAACTCGTGTGTTTTTGTGTGGAGAGGAGGGGGCACTCCTCGTTTGCTCTTTACTCAGTCATAGGCCGGCATGGATTGAAGGTGAAGTTTTTGAAGGCATCCTCGATTTTGAAATGTTTGATCTGGAACTTCTGTGAAGAAGGAATTTTGAAAAAAAAAGCACATGGCGTGCTTTCAAAAATCCACAATTGTTATTTGAATTCAGACGAAGTCAGCTTAAATCCATGTGGAAAGCAAGGATCAATCGCAAGTAATTGGTAATCAGAAGGAGAGTGGTGTCCTTTGTCGTTTTCGATATCTTGACAACACGGCCAACAGAGCAAGAGCATCATCATCAAGAGACTCTTCCTTGAGTGTTAGTTTTCTTGTGTGTGATTGGAGAAGAAAGTAAGACATGCTCAAAGGAAGGAACGTTCGTTGAGAGGAGTTTGGTTTCCCTTCATGCACTTGAACCACACTCTGTGTACAAGAGCTTCCCTACCCTATTGTTTGTACGTCACAATTCAAAGAGCAAGGAATACCACGACGGACACTAACTACCAGTGTAGATGAACTGGACTCCACACACGCATTTGGAAAGGGCATACGCTGACGCTGGACTAAAATAAAAAGGGCGCACATATAATTCGGTCCACTTTTTAGCTCCGCAGAATCTGTCTGCCCGTTTGACCATAATTGAGAGCACTCGCAATTGATTGGCTTAACCATAAAGTGCACCTCATCTATTGATAAATGGGTTCAGTGCTCGTTTTAACTGCGAACGCACGCAGAGGACGTGGGATTAAGGATATCTGATTCCATTCCCATTTACCACAAGGAGCTATTGGACGCGATGGTTCCGGGGAAACTGATCCGGTTGTAGTCGCACCACGCTAACACACTCCCGATGCACCGTGCAGTTTGACACAAGGATTTCCGAGCCGCTTGAAACCTGCACCGGATTTCGGCAAGGAGATGCGCTGTCATGTGGTTTCTTCAATCTGGTACTGGAGAAGATAGTGCACCGGGCAGCTGTCAACACGGAAGGCACTATCTTCTACATGTCGGGCCAACTGTTGGGGTACGCAGATAACATCGACATCGTCGCGTGTTCCCAACGTACCGTAGTAGAGGACAAAACCCAGTATATGCTGTCGACCAAAAAACGATCCGTCGCGCACCACCTTGGACAAAACATCACGATCAACAGCTAAAATTTCGAGGTAGTACAGGAGTTTGTCTACCTCGGAGCAAACGTGAACTCCACAAACGACACCACAGTGAAGATCGGACGTAGAATTGCCCTTGACAGCCGCTTCTACTTCAGTTTGTCGAAACAACTGGGCTCAAAACTCCTTACTTGAAGGGCAAAAATCATGCTCTACCAAACTCTCATTCTGCCAGTCCTGCCCAAGAGCTGGACACTAAGTAAAACTGTAGATCTTGGTACCTTCGAAAGAAAAATTCTGCGTCTGGCCCCGACTGCGAGGAAGGTGAATGGAGGAGAAGACACAACCGCGAACCAGGATCTGGATGTTGATGTAGCACGGAAGGCAAAAATCCGTCGACTGCACCCGAGTGAATGGACACCAACGCTCCAGCCAATAGAGTCGTCGAATGCGAGCCTCCTGAGGAGAGGTCCGGTATGGAAACCGGATGCAAGAAAGCATGGTCTTGATGACTGAACGCAGAGTGCCCAGGACCATCGACTATGGCGGGCAGCCATTGCTCAGGCTCAGACCCTCCAAGGGTCGTCGGCCTGCTAAGTAAGTAAGATTCCATTCCCAAGAATTCTCTGTCAAATATAATGTTTGGAAGCAATTTTCGAAAAAGGAATATAATGGGTCCCGTAGTGGAAACCTGTGGCGTGTCAACAAATTTTATCAGACTATCTGGGATGCATTCTGGGATATATATCCGGGATGACCGGTGGTTAGTGTCTCAGTTTCTGCATGTAGGGAGGCCTCTTTGACTCTGCCAAGGATCGAAGTGTGTGCAAAGAGACAGTCTAACGACACGCAATACGTCTTCAACGGCCTGATCTTCAGAACGTCGGACAACACCGCTTATGTGGGTGACACTGAAGGGATCTGTGGAACACAGCGCGGCGACAACGAGACGTTCTATCACAGGTTTTCTTTCTGGCAGACTGTCTGTACCGGGATCAAACGCAGAATAACTCCAATCGCTGTGATTGTGTAATTGCTCGAATGTACAGGCAGACACTAATAATCCCACTATGGTGAGTCGAAAGCGATTTATTTTGGCGTGTGGTCCTTCGAGCCGTATCGTCTGCTAAAATGTCTCAGGCTCCTTGTCTGGCATCGTCTCAAAGAGAACCTTCGTCTTGTGATCCTGTTTGCGTTGCGGATAAAAGGCACAATACCGAAGGTGTATGGTCAACGGGGAGCGCTTGGATACCTTGACTTCGTAAACAGGAGACACCTTCCTTGAGCGCTTGGATACCTTGACTTCGTAAACAGGAGACACCTTCCTTTGAATTTACACGCGTAAGTGGAGAAGAAGGGCCTGAACTTGGTTGAGGAAACTGGAGACAACTAGGAGAAAATCATGTTAATTGGGTGGTCTCGTTGGTGCATATTGCGGAATGAAAGCTCATACTTAGAAGAAGAATTAGTGTGGGTCACGTTTTGTACCAGTTCATCGATGCGTGTGAAATCTGTTTCCACAACTTTTTTTGCGTGTGAATCGGCGTGTAACAGATGAAGTTTTTCTCCTAATCCATGGTTCTTAGTGCAAACACCGACCATTTTGTCATGAGCTGCGAGTTAGAGTCAAAGTTGTGAGGGTGTGAATAACTGGTGAGCCGTAGTTTGAAGCAGGTAAATGGTGTGTTGACCAGTTACACTGTGTCTTAGATCCTTCAGGAGTTCAACAGCTGCAAAGTGCTTTCACCAGCTACACCCCGGGACTCAAGTCGGCCCCCTCCTACATCCCTCCCATACATAGAAGAAATCGGAAGGGAGTTAATTCAATGTCCAATCCAATTGAACTTTTTTTTTGTATGGCCCTTCGAGCCGCATTTATCGCAAAATGATTCGGCAAGGGGCTGTTTGTCTGTCGGCCTCCTTTCCAACACCACCTTAGCTATTGTGAATGAAATCCCCTGCATTCACTAGTCCCATCGAATCGAGCCTAACTCCCTTCAAAGTTCCCCAAAGCCCGCACCAATATGTCACTCGGGTCAGCAATCGCCCCACAATCCCTCCGAAAATGATCAAACCATGTACACACACACGATTTTGCAGACTGAAACCCCCGCACCGATTAAGCGCCTATCCCCAACTGCAGGGCGCACACTTCATCGCAGTGGAACCCCTTGTTGTCACAATACGTCAACTTCAGCCCTCCCATCGTCCACAATTCAAGTGTCAGTTCATCAAATGAAGAGCGGTACCAATTCATAATACAACGCACTTTGCCCACACATATCGCAGTGAAAATAAATTTTCATCCCAGCTCCGCAAATGATGCGACAAGGATGGATAGCATCCTTAAATTTTATTATGCGCAGCAAATTTCAATGAACACACCCGCTACACACACAGCACCAGTTGTAGAACATACAAACGAGAAAAAAAATATGTATGCTTCCCCGACATCCCTGGCCTCCTCCCCCAGTTACCGACTGTAACAACACATCAACCGACATTCGGACACACTCGCCTCTTGTAACACGAGTATGTCCGGCATGCCATCGACCGGCCACCCCCACACTTCGGGACGATTGTCGACTGGCCTGCCAGCCTGGCAGCAACATCCGAAAACATTGCATAATAATTCTTAGTCAACATAACACCATGGGCGGGAATGTCCTCGTTGGCAGTGGTGCCGCTGCTGTGGCCCACGGCCCACCCCAACATTCCCCGTATTGCCACCCGGGCTATTTGAACATTAGTAACAAAAATATTTGACTTTATTACGGCCTCGCTGGAAGAGGGACTGGAATAAAAAAAAATACAGACACACACACAAGCACTCGGTCTGTTGATGGTCCTTGCTCGGGGGATGGTACTGAACCGTCGGCGAACTGTCCGCCGGGAGCTGTTTGACTGAATTCGATTCTTGGGGGGGGCTAGCTTGACAAAAACAATACACAAACCGGTGCTCAACAAACCGGAAAGGGGTAGTTTCACGACACTGGTACTGCCGCCGCCGTCACCGAGGAGCAGAGCAAAACTTTGAAATTTCAAAAAATTCCACATCACTACACAGCGTTGATGTGGTTGTCGTTATTCTCCTCCCCGGCTAATGGTAGCAAGGACACGTGAAGGACGACATAGGGTTATGGTTGCGACAACAACGACTAGATGCGGGCAAGGAAAAATCAGAATTTCCTCAAGTTCCGGACATCCCGGGACTTGTTAGGCGCGCTCCGTCGTCTAATGGACATTTACCTCAATGCGGACGATGTAGCTTGGGTGCTGCATCGACTCGATCGATTGATTACTGTCGAGCGCTGTGGTTGGTGGCGGCGTCTCAGCGTCTGCATGATGGATGCTGATGATGTGAGAAGGGCCGATGGGGGTGACAGTGGTTTCCTGTGCGACAAACATTTGAGGTCAAGAGCTGAAGGAGCCTTCGGCTGGGACGACGGGGCGTCGACTGCGGACAGCGTTGTGTCAGGGAGTGGGAGAGGAGGAGTCTTTTGGCCAGCAGCAAGGTGGCCCACTTGGCTGGTAACCTTCGCAAGTTGTAGACCCTTTCAGCTGAGCTGAAGGCGCCTCCTTGCGATCGACGCAGTATTGGGTCTTCAAGTGACAATCCACGAAGTCGCGGAATTGATTTTCACACACTCTTCATCGTTAGAACACCCCACCCCTTCGTGCGATAACTCGTTCATTGGCAGTCCATAAGTCACCAGGACATACCCCCACTCACACGGGCCCTGGAAGTCACTGCGAACGCATCACCCCCGCACACAAGTCGAGTCCAGTTTGTCATCAATCGATTCAGCCAGCAGCTCCCATCGAACGAGTGGTAATTCCTTTCGCTTTCCCAACTAATACCCTCAACGAGAGATTGATGCTCCGTTGCAGGGGCATCTCCCACCAGAGACCGCAAGCTGCCCCCTCCCCCAAAACAGAAGCTCAATCTAAATGAAACATTTATCTCTCTTTATTCCTGGAATTCAACAAATGGTTCCCCACAAGCAAAGTACGACGCCACAAAGGCACACACAGTGGTGCGGTGCCCATTGCCTGCACACAGAGGATACCTGCGCTCGGGTCCATGCTGTGCGTGGTCGTAATGCCCTGGCTTACATTACGTCCTGTCTGCCACTTGTTAAACATGAAAAATGTCTCTCGACACATGCACATCTTTTCGGCGTGTGTGTCTATCTCTTGAAATGCTACCTTGTATCGCACAATTATTAATTGCCCCAAGTTGCAACCGCTCTGGAGCTGGTGGTGGTGTGCGGACGTGCAGTCCGTCCGGTTGATTGTGTTGTTGTTTAGCCCAACTTCACATGAGAATAGCTTCTTCATCGCTGCATTCAGGCGTCAGCAACTCCAGCAGCAGCAAGCAAATGAAGACCCGACCTGAGACAGGAGGACTTGATATATCGAGTGGAGAGGGAGCGACGAGGTCGGTGTTGGTGGTGGACCTGCTGTAGATCACATGTCAGAACCTGGTAATTCATTATGCATTCACTTCATCATCTAGCGGTGATGGTGCTGGTGGTGATGGTTCATTTTTTATGCGAGTGCTTCCGCTTTTACGTGTGCCCCTTAATGGGGGCCGCACAGTTGGCGAGCGGGTTGGGTTGCACTTCTTTCTGCTGCTTCCTTTGTGTGGCTTCCGTTTTATTTTTGTTTTTTCTCCAGGCGAATTCAAAAAGTGTACATAATTTGGTCGTAAAATGAATTTGTGCCCGACATAAATTCAAACCCCTCCGCGCGCACTCAAGCTGCCATTCAGGATGACCCGGTCTGTCGTCGGACGAGGCTGGCATTAAAGCCAGCCAGGAAAGGATCAGCTTGACTGCTGACTGAGTAGTGACGGGCCATCAGTGGATCATAAATGTTCGCCTCTTGTTCGGCGTCGGGTGTGCGGTGTGTTGTCCCTCGAAACAAATGGAAGCCAAACGTGGCTTATTTATTCATTTTTGCGAGCTTTTTTTATGTGCGAAGGTCCCGGCGCCCGAAGGTTCCTTTGTCGCCTTCGCAGTGAAATGCTTTAATGGACATCAAATGCAGATGTGCAGAGGGGGCCGAGGACGCCCCCGTGACTGGGAGCGAAATTGAAATGGACGCACGTGGTTGTGTAAGTAAC
Organism: Eristalis tenax; assembly: GCA_905231855.2. Taxonomy (NCBI): domain Eukaryota; kingdom Metazoa; phylum Arthropoda; class Insecta; order Diptera; family Syrphidae; genus Eristalis; species Eristalis tenax. The sequence goes on from HG993127.1 coordinate 2,500,840, forward strand.
AGTTTCGCATCGGTTAATCCTGGGACTAATGCGCTCCATAAAGATGGGCGGAGGGCGACAAGCCTTTTTGCTAATGACTGCCGTATCGTGCCTAATGAGGTTCTCAAGCGACAATTTGATAGGCTTCGTGTGCTTGATGAGGGCCAGGGAATGTGATTAACGCGCGCTGCTCTTTTCATGGACGTGGTCACGGGATTTCGTACGTGGTTCACATTGGCTTCGAATGGTTCTCCTCGATTGCAGATAATTTGTGGGAGAGCCTGAGAGGATTGAACATTTGCGTCGGTTGTCTAGTCCCGCGAACTGCTCAAATTGCGTGACTGTCAGATGTACGGCCAGCTGCGGGCGAATTGTCGGCGTTTGTCATAATTAATGGGCAGATGTAAGTTGTATCTTGGGATCGCCAAGTGTTTCTTCTCATTCTACGAGTGGTGAAGGAACGGACTTTTGGCGTCCTTCTGGGCGGGGAATGGGATAAGGTGGTAATCGGCTTGCTCCAAATGTTGCCACCCAAGCGGTGAACAGCTTTGGAATTTGGTCTTATTTCCCATTGGAAGAGCCAGTCTGTAAATTGAGAGTGCTGACTACCCGACCGGCTGAAGCGGAGTTGATACAAAGCTGTGACATTTCGTGTTTTTGGAATTTCTTTTTGGGATTGGTCCGGCGAGAGAATGTTGCTTCTTGAGTCCCCGCTCACTACAGATTATTTAACGCCCGGTCTGGTTGGGTTACTATGTGTATGCCAACGCTAACAATCATCGATACGCCAGGGCCAGGGGTTACTCATGAAACAACCCCAAGAGATACGGACTCGTAGGCCATGATGACGATACGTGCATACGATCGTTAAATAAATGATAAATGCTCTGGAGCTCGGATGGGACAGTCGGAGATAAGGAAATGGACTGACCACTTGAGCCCAGGGTGCGATAATCGAGAGAGAGGGAGATATGCAGACAATCGTGGCAGTCTTCAGAACAGAACGAGACACGCTCTCCGGTATTGTTTCAGATTTAATTTAAATAAATGTTTGAAATGTGTTATTTTTGTTTGAGGTATTCGTCCTCTCCTTCTTATGTTGGACAAGTCACATTAGTTGTTGAGATCCAGTGACGTTTCCTTGGGTCCCGTCCGACGTTGACTTTCACAGTCTACTCTGACATTCGAAGTTCCGCCTGGAATAAAATTCAAAACAAATTTGAAAAGCCTAGCATCCAACGATGTTCTACGTGAACTCGTTTGGAGCACCCAGAGGTCTGGAAGCCAATGCGTTCAAATATATCCATTATTTGATGTCAATGACATGTCCGTCTGCAAGTCCGTCTGGAATTTCGGCAACTGAACTGTTTATGGCAACTTGCCTAGTTACGCTCGGGCATAACTCCAGATCAGTTAGAGTCGATGGCGGAGCACCGAGTTGCCAGGCGATCTCTCGCACGGGCTTTACCCCCGCGACCACCTTAGCGGATCATGCGGGTTAGGAGAAAGGAAACAATCAAAACAATCCAGCCCTGCCTACCCTCAAGCAGCAATACTCTGCAGGCTCTACTCTAAATCAAGTAACAATATCGGTCCATTTTTCTTGAGCCAATTGCATCGCTCTATGGTTTGGGGACAGTACTTAGGATGGGATGTCCCATAATTCATTTATAAGGGAAAATAAAGGGTGATTTTTTAAAAGCTATAGGAAAGTTTTTCAAAAAGAAAAAAAACACATAAAATTCAGAAAAATGCATGAAATCTTTATTTGAATCGAAGAAGATTATTTCATGCAAATGTTGACCTTGACTGCGCCTCAAATGGTCCATCCGCTTAGTCCAATTTTGGCATACTCTTTCCAACATTTCGGCCGGTATCTCACGAATAAATGCTTCAATGTTGTCTTCCAATGCGTCAATTGAAGCGGGCTTGTCTGTATAGACATGAGCTTTAACATAGCCCCACAAAAAATAGTCTAAAGGCGTTAAATCGCACGATCTAGGCGGCAAAAATATTCACCGAACTCACCTCTCAATAAGTCCATTGTTGCGCGTGCTGTGCGGCATGTGGCACCGTCTTGTTGAAACCACATGTCATGCAAGTCAAGCTCTTGCATTTTGGGCAAAAAAAAGTTGGATATCATCTCACGGTAGCGCTCACCATTCACAGTTACGTTACGATTCGCATCATCTTTGAAGAAGTACGGTCCAATGATGCCACCAGCCCATAAACCGCACCAAACTGTGACTTCTTCCGGATGCATTGGTAGCTCTTGCAATGCTTCTGGCTGATATTCACTCCAAAATCGACAATTCTGCTTATTTACGTACCCATTGAGCCAAAAATGAGCTTCGTCGCTGAACACAATTTTTCGGAAGAAGCGCGCGATGGTCGTTGGTTGTATATGGTCGTTTAATTAAAAAATGTTTATATTCATAGAAACTAAAAGAGTCGGCTATTACAATGAATTTATTGTTTTTGACTTTATATCCTTATCTATGTGTTATTCGTTTCGAGTTAATTATGTTCTAATCAAGTCTTCTAATTTCGCCTGTAAGTGGAGTACATTCTACTAGTCGATGATGTATGAGAACACAGTCTGCTGTTGCGTTTGTTGGTACATTTTTGTTAATTGTGAGTTCCACTTTGATATCAATGGGTCCCATTTTAACAACTTCATTCTGGTATATTATTACATCGGTCACAATAATTGGAGCCAAATTAACAAATTCATCTCCCGATAACTATGGTTTAGGTTAACACATGTAATAGCTCTGTTGAAAACTAGCATAACGATCTCGAACGAAATTAACCTTAAAATCATCATATGGGTATGATATATCTCGGAGTTAAGATGCACTTTCACATCTGATACATCACAATTGAGAGTCCCGTGCCATCCTCCGACGCGTGTACTTACTTGTCTCCGTTGGTGCATTACGTAAACCCCGCGGCCGCGGTACCAAAAACAACGTCGCGAGTGCCACACAAGGGAAAAAAACAAAGAATAGTGCAGTGCAGTGAAGTGTTTCGGTGTCGAGTGCGATCGGTCCGCTCCCTCTCGTCCCCCTCCTTCATCAGCCACTGCTGCACATTCTCGGTCGCAACTCCTGTTTGATTTTATCAGGCGGGTTGAGGCATGACTGAGAGTGCGTAGCATCTGACGTAGCGGATTTTAAAGGTGTAATTTGTCGGTGGACCAACTCCAATCGTTAAAACTCCATGCCTGTAATCATTTAATCCACTACTGCTTTATTTATAGAAGTCCAAACATGGAATTTGCAAGCGTTGTACGTTTGTAAGACGATTCATGGTTAAATTAAAGACCAAACTGAAGATGTTTGACAGTGAAACAAACACGAAACGTGGGTCAGCTGTTTACACCAGTTTTGTCATAAAGATAATAGCTAAAAAATCACCCATTACAATTTTTTTTATTCTGAGAGTGTACAGATTGAGGTTATCACCCCTATTGCGAGTGGCAATGATCAATCAATTGATAATTGATACATTTGTCAATCAAAAATTTAATAAAATGTATGGCAATTGTGAATAAATGTCTGCTGTGAATGAACCATGATATTTGACAACGTGACAGGTTATTTGAAAATTTCATTTGTGTTCTGTAGTTCCTTGTCAAATTTAATTGAAGGGATAAAATAAGAATGGGTTCAGTGGATGAACATACTTCAGTTTGTGGGAAACTCTTAAAAGAAGGCAGTTACGGCGCGTGCGGATGTTTCCAATCCTCTAGAAGTAGAGGAAAGTATGCGCATAAGAACATACAGACACGTAGTCAAAAGAGTCTCCGTACACCACTAGTACCAGTCTCAATTTTGGGATACTCTACTCTTTCTATCTTGAAAACATAAAAAAATACACTTAAAGAGTATGTGAAAATAAGCATCCAATCTGCCCCTTAAATTTAAAAACAATACAAAACATATTTTATTGAAAAAAAAAAAAAAAAAAAAAACAGCACAAAAGTTCCAAAAACGTGGCGAAAAAAGTCTCCGTACAATTGCTTATTTTTGATTTTCTTAAAACTAAAAGTAGAACAGTAACGAGAGAGTAATAAAAATAACAAAGTCGAATAAATAACTTAACAAAATCAATATCCTTTGTTGCGTATAACGCCATTCAACCTATTCTATCGAATGCACTAGTTTGGAAGTCGCGGCTGGAGACTTCTTGTTCCACTCATCAAACAAGATCGCCTTTAAGTCAGTCTTACTTGAAATTGAGCGTTCTCGGATCTTTCCTTCTAAGTGGTCCCACAGATGCTCAATTGGGTTTAAGTCTGGTGACCAACCAACCATTCTTCTACCAGAAAAGACGTGTGCTTGGGGTCATTATCCTGTTGGAATATGAAGTTATTGCCGTGACCCAGTTTTTCACCACTTGAATGTAGATTTTCTTTAAGAATATTCAAGGATGAGTCCCTCAATCCAGACCGCCTGAATATCCGGAATGATGTTTCGGTCGGTAGACCATCGCTTTAATTTTCCCACTACCAGGTTTTCCAGGATCTTGCTTATATTGCTCAAGAGCGATGTAGGCCTGTATCCTGAAACACTGGCAGCGTTCTACTTGTTTGGTATTGCCACAATTTTTGCTATTTTCCACTTGCTAGGAAAGTAGCAATTGTTCATGATGGTTGTGAGAAGTATCATCACCGTCTGTGGCCGAAATTCGAAATATTGTCAGCCTTGGCTGCTTTCCTCGTTGGGCTACGTTCAATAATCGCCGCAATTTCTTCGGCCGTTGTGAGCTCATCGATTCCTGTCGGGTCGCTGAAGATGATGTGGATTCTTACATAGGTGTTGACTTCTGTGACAAATTCCGGGTCATCGCGCGGTGATCGTTGAAAGTTGCCTTCGATTAATGCTACATTTCCACCGAACGAAACCTCGAGGTTCCATCAATTTTCTACGAACCTACCGTTTGCAAACCTCGCGGTTTCTGATAAACCTCATTGCAGCCCCCTTGAATTCATCCGTCCATGAGAGGCTGTCAAACCGAACAGCCTACGTTTTGTTGTTCATTGTCTCATTTTATCTCTTTCTAATTTTCTGATGTTCTCACACTATTATGTCCTGTCAACAGACAGCTGTTCTGGCGGCCATTTAAAAATTGAGAGCCGTTGGCATTTCCTTTGGCGGGCACGTATAAATTGAGAGCGAGTGACTTGAAAATTGAGAGCGAAACCACTTCAAGCTCTGTGGCTATTGAGGTTTCAGTAAAAGCTCATCCAGACCTCACTGTTTCGGTTCAGTGGAAACGTAGCATAAGCCACATGATTGAGCCAACCTAATGAATGAATCAATAAAATCAGGATTGTACACGGAAAATAATGCTTATCGCGCTGATTTCACAAGCGCCGATAAATAACCCGGGTAAACTAAGCGCGCATAGGATCTGTTGTTAGTCTAGTTTACATGCAAATTTAAATCATATTCGCTTGCAAAAAAACACACCTATCATCATACGAACGGCCATGCTTGCAACTCGCGGAGACTGGTTTGTAGGTGGTTTTCGCACAAAAATGCGTTCGCATCTCACACATTCCCTGCTGACAAAATGTCTTTAATTCTTCTTGTATGAGATGTGGTTATCTACAGAGCTCAATTTTGAATGTTCACTGTCTACACAGTAGCGCACACCACTCAATGTACACAACTCGACTCTCTTAGTTTCCATATAACGACTATTCACAAAGCCAACGTTTCCACCATTCACACACTAATCACATAACACGATTAAAATAACCCTCATCGCCTTACCAAGCCAAAGATCCGATTGATTCGCATCTGCCATCGCCGAAGAATAGACACACAAGAACCAAGCACTTAGTTCCCTTAGCTCAAGGCATAAATCTCGTTGATTGCATACCCAGAGCGCCATTGGGATGCCAGAAGGCTGCAGTCTATGGCCATTGCTCTTTAACGAGATAAATCTACGCACACACGCACTTCGTCCAGACACTGAGTGGTGTATGATTTCCACGAATTTGCGGTAACAAAGCAGAGCAATGCAAGCCGCCCGCTACCTTTCATCAATTAATCGACCCGCCTTCCACAGATCCGACAGGAGGCAGAGGCACTCTCACAAATCTCTCCTCCGCGCAGAGCAGCAGCATCCCCTGCGCCTCTCAGTCAACAAAGTGTGATAATATTCTCCAAGAAGGACTTAATCATTTTAATTGAACCGTATGTGCTCGTTGAGGCGGCCTTCAAGCACTTTGTTATGCTGTTACTTCCTGGAGGTGGCCCACTCTCAAGATATCCGCTCTTCCTTCCTCCCAACACACACACACACGCACTTGAGCTCTGTGTGGACCAAAGTCCGCATCATCCCTAGACAAACCTCAAAACCAACACAAGTCTGGGGTTAATGTGCCTCGCATACTGTGTGCGTTGTGTGATGATGATCATCATCTTCTGAGCCTGATGCTGCTCTTGTCGTTGTCCCGAGAAGGGCGCGGGGCCAAATGCATGTGCGATATGTGTCTTATGAAGTAATCCCTGGAACACAGGCAGGCAGATTCCACGGGCAGAGGGTAGTCCTGGAAAAACTTTCCGTGTACCAGCAAACAGATATTCCACCCTCTGGACAGATGAACATTTATGTGCGAAGATATAAACTGCAAAATCCGTCGGGGGCATGTTCCGAGAGATACTCGAATGGTAATGCCGGGGGAAGTCGAAATGATGTATCCAAACGCAGTGCTGCGGGTGGAATGGGTGGACGTGCTGGTGATGAATCAGTGCCATTCGGTCGGTCTATCTGGTGAACCTTCACCTAGGAGATAGCGTAAGCGGATTAAGTTTGGCCTAAACGGCTGCTGCTGCTGCCCTGTCTTCGCTGGTTGCCGGCGCCACGCCGCCATTCATGTGCGTCGGTGGTTGATGGGATTTTGCAAATTGATGGATCGCTGTTTTATCCGATGTCTGTGGCCGTGTGCGAGCCGCTCGAAGAGTGGGGGCGATGAATAAATCGGTGTTTAATTTTAATCACGAGATTAATGAGGACTCATGCGAACGCTCTGAATGTGTCGTTTGAACAGAAACATTAGCTGAGTAAACATTTTAAGGCATCGTTGTTGCGGGCGAAAGACGGATGCGTGCGTTGGAGCGGCCGTGATTTATTGGGATTGACGGGTGTCTGTGGTGGGCCTCCCACTCCACGTTCACCTCTACTGTCTGGGAAAGGGAAAAGGCATATTTCCACATCCCTGTAAGGCTTTAAACTGGACAGACTGAGTTTTGAATCTGCCGAAGGGGATTATTGGTGCCGAAAACGGACACGTCTTGTCCTCACGTTAGATGTTGTAGGCATCTGTTGTGGAAAGGTTTTCATGGAAGCTGCCCATTGAGTCACGGTTTAGTGTAGGTCCTCCCATTCAGTTGGTGGGCGTGACAGTAGGAAGGCAGCATGATTTCTGCATACAGTCCTGAACACAATCTTGCGAGGGATGGATAAATAATGGAGATACCAGCTAAGAGTGCCTTCGAATCCGAAGCTCCTTAGTCTGGGAGCGAGAGAAAGACCGAACCTCTGGTTAAAAGGCCAGGCAGCTTGATCTTGATGGCGGGAAGTACTGCTGCTATTGCTCAGACTCAAACCCTCAATGGGTGACAGTTCTGAGAATGGAACGGTGGAATGCTGGGATTTAGACAAAGAAACTCGAGCCTTCGAAAATTCAATAACTTCCGCATGGCCACTGTGAGGACTTAAGGTTGATTGGTAGCCTTCTGTTTTTTTCTCAATTTTTGCTCAATATTCTCAGGCTATTGAAGACGTTTGAGATGATGAAGAATATTATCAACAAAAAAGATACTGCCAGCCCACGGATACCAAAGACCGTAGGACCAGCAGCAGCAGCCGTACTCTTTTACCAGAGTCTGGCAGCGAGAACTGGGTTAGTGAGAGTAACTCCGCTCCCAATCCACCTGAAATAAAGGGTGCACATCAACTCTGGACCGAATAATGGGTTATTGTCTTTGCCTTTGGTTTCCTCAAAAAAGTACACGGGACAGTTGCCTCGATATTAGAGGTGAAACATCAAGGCTTGCCATTCAATTTTGAATGAGTAAATGTTGCTCACGCCTGCGTTCATACCGAGAGTCCAATTTTAAACCACTTTTTCGAGCATGTTATCTGGAATCTCGCTAAAATGGCTTAAGAGGTCTTGGCTTGTCCGCTTAGGTTTGACGAATCGCCATTAAAAAACAGTATAAAACCGGCACGCCACGCTGGCGACATTTTCCTATAAACAAACTGTAGAAGAAGGGTCATTTACGAACAAAGAAGGCGTCCTAAGGAATCCTCATCTTTCTCCTAGTGTAGGCAGCTTCAATCGAAGTCATTTTGTGGGAGCTGGAGGGGTTCGTGACCATGTGCATTGCGACATGTGATGACAACGCCGATCGATGAGAGAGAGCGTTTGTAAAAGTGCCACGAGCTCGAACCTTTAACGATGTGTCGCTATAGCCAGCCATAGATAGTAAGCATCAACTTGGAGAAGTTATGAGCCCTTCAAAGTCTCCTAGCCAGTTCATCGACTTAGCAGCGCCTCGAAACGAGCATGCCACCATTATTCCTTATACGACAAGGTTTATTATCGGAAAGGTGTATTGAGTGTCATTCAAGACTCCTTATTTTATCCATACCATAAGGCAGGGTATGTCCCAGGGAATCTGGTTTGCATTGTATTCTTTAGTTTGAACTAATTTTGCGGTTATATTGGGTCTATAAAATAAGTTTTCAAAATTTAAACGTTTATTTAAGAAAAACATATACAAAACTTCTTCCCATCTTTCTGGCAATTTGTAGATCTCATCCCAAGAGAACTGCGCCGGCTTGGTAGCCAAGCCAATTTTTGATATTCTGGCCTGATGTGAACCGTATTTCAGTGAGGGCGTTCTGCATCGACCGGAACAAATGGTAGTCAGAAGGGGCAAGGTCTGGGCTATAAGGCGGGTGGGGTAAAACTTCCCATCCACTGGGGCCGAGCGTTGTCATGATCGGAAATTATTGCCTCGTGTCTGGTCGTATATTCCGGGCGTTTTACTTGGCTACTGCTCTCTTCAAACGGATTATTTGTGTTCGGTAGCGTTGTCCATTGATGGTTTCACCCGGGTTTAGCAGCTCATAATACAGCATACCCTTCTGATCGCACCAAATACAGAGCATTGAACTCGCACCATGATTATGCGGCTTTGCCGTTGATTTGGCTGGTTGGCCAAGCCAAAATTTCCATTTTCGGCACGTTCGCTCAGCTAGCGCATGTTCACCATAAACTTCCACCAGAATACGATGACTTTCGGCAGCAGTTGGATAATTTGAAAAGCCTTACTTAGGAATGATCGGCTGGAATAATCGGAATTAGTGGGACTTTATCCCCTTTGTATGGTTGGTAGCGTCATTCTCGTCGGTCACCCTATTAACGGATTTGTACGAATACAGATCTTCTGACTTTGAATAGTCAAATTCAAGCTATGGGCGTCCTTATTCATCCCTCTGTCATTGATCTATTGAAACTTCAATCCATCGCAATGCTTGCATCCGACAGACAATGAGCATATACCAACGCAGCCAATATCTCTGTAGGCGATTGCGGAATGATATTCGAAGGCAGTTTCAAGTCTTCATGTACCACTGGTCTTCTAGTAACATTTTGTCGAGTTTGATGATGTGATTGAGCAACGCGAACCTGGACCTGGACACGACTCCATTCATTGTCTTCTGCACGTTCCACCTGCGTTCGATAATCACGGACAGTCTGGCTAATTAATGCACGACGTGTGTGTCGCATAATAGGAAGCATTACAGTCAAACGCATAAATCTCCCGTAAAAACAACAATCTCTTTTCTCACTATAAAATCATACGGAACGAATGTTGCACAATGAATACCATACATTTGGCCCTCTCCATCTACACCATCATCCTCCATCTACACAAATGGACCACTAAAGAGATGATCCAGTTTTGGGACAACCCAGAACTTATCAAACATTCGCGGCTGTTTATGGAACAAAACCACAATACCAAACGAGTCAACGGAAGCTTTAGAACTAAATAAGTCTGACCTAAGGTTGCTATGTGGAGCTCTAACAGGACACGGGGCATGTTAGTACCGCCTCCATAAAGGGTCTTACCAGTCGAGAAAACTTTAGACAAGGCACTGTGGCCAGGCGAAGGAAACCATGGACCACCTGACGATCGACTGTCCAAGCCTTGCCCCAGAAAGATTCAAAATAATGAACAGCCAGGGCCTAGTTTCTCAGCAACCACTCGTGTTGTGCGTGCTGTTGTTCTCTCACGAGTGGAACGGACCTTTCGTTTTACGCGTGCATCAGCGTAGTAATTAATTGTAACTGTACCAGATGGGAGATTGTTTATTATTATACAATTGAGAAAAAGTGTAGGAGTTAAGACAGAATCTAGCGGAACACCATCAGTAGACTGCAAGATCCTATATCCACTTCCTTGGTGTAGCGTTTTAGTTAGACGCACTTAATGCCTAGTGCTTTCCTAGTGGCTTAGAAATACCAAGCGCAGCAGTGCGCAGCAGGTGGTGTAAACAGACCTGTCGACCTGTGTGTCCAATTGGTCCAAAAAATGAGCAAAAGAGGTTGGAGTCTCTGCAACACCTGAATTCTAGTTTATATACCATACCCTCATTGCCAGTCATCCTCCAATGTCTGTGCCAATGCCTATTTCACATGCTCGTTCAAGTCTCAGTCCCGCTTCTAAAGCCTTCACCCCATCTGCATCCAATCTCCCACCTCCCTTACTTCACTGTGTGCCTACCCCATAACAACACCGCGCTCTGTCATAGATCCACTTTTTCCCCCTTCGGCAAAACTCGATTCGTGGATCACGCGCAAGATCTACGACATCGTTCGCCTCTATCTCGCATACTTGCACGATAAGGACGACTCCATCTGCATGGACGGCATTACTTAAACGAATGTAATGGCGTCACTTCACCAAGAAGGCCTCCCAACCGATCGGTCCGAATTAAAAAAAAAACTCCATGAGAATCTTAATTTCCCAGCCAATAGTGCAGCTCCAAAACGATCGCCCATCATCAACGAATCCGCGCTAACTTCAAAAGCTATTCTCGTTCCTAACCAGCCTGACTGCGGCATTAGACACCGATCTATACATTTTCAAAACGATCAGGGATTGCGCACAAAATCGTCAACCGTATTTTTGAACTCCCAAAATCTGCCATACGATGTTGTGGCTCTCACTGAAACCTCTCAAACCTTCCCCACTCTTTCAGTAGCTACAAGCTCTTTTAGGTTTTTGACCGAAGGTGCGGAATAGCCCATTGCTAGAAGCAAACACTTCCGAGTACAGCCGTCTGAAATCGCTGTGGTCAACTCAACATGTGCACCAAGCTGGCACCTGGGTGCCTACTGGGGATGGCCAAAGAAGACCAAAGGGGACACATCTGTGTGGTAGACGAATGTGCTTCGGGGGCTCGGAGTTCGTTGTTGTGATATCTGTCACTCTTATGAACTGAAACCTTTTCGATCATATTCTCCTGCCAAAATTGACTTAGGAAGGCGCAAATATTCGCACCGTGATAGTTTTCGTGCAACCATCGACTCGTTGAGGAAGTTCTGGAAAGTTTACACATCCAACTTATCCAGTTTAGACCCCATCAATGTTGCATTTAAATACGCTTAGAGCAAAACAGCCCCACCAGCCCAGCCCCCTCTCAGCATCGTTTACCCAGTTGCGTCGCACACACACCGACACCACAGCCACTCGCGAACTGTGCGCTCGGAGTCATCGCATCCCAACCGCCAAACTCATTAGCGCGTACTTAACAAATCACTTCACCGCGCCCGCCCAGGCACTTGCCACAAACTATTTCAGAAGTAGATCTTCACCGCCAACTGAAGACTAAGTGGCATTAACAACTCTCGAGCTAAAGAAATTTCGTAGCTCCTTCACTCACGTGCGCCTAACCATGTCTCCTTCACCTGTGTAAGTTTAACCGCGTTACGAGTGGAAAAACAACAACAGCAACAAATAAAAAAGAAAACAAGGACCAATCCATCCCTGCGCTCGCTGCGAAAGGAGAAAGCAATTAAATGTTCAAAAGATTAAACTAATCCCTCCCCGTTTCGGAAACTTTAATCCCATAAATTACCTCCAAGGACCCGTTGTTTCGAGCTCACCTCATCACATCACCCCTCGCCGTGCGCCGCTCTGTAGTTTCAAATTGGGGGTGTCAGGGGTGTCGAGTGGTGAGGGGGAGGGGAGAGAAGAAAAACCCCGCTTCGTGTATTTATATACAATTTTCCAGTTTATGCTCTAACGACTTTGGCTAATATTAACTCCATTTCACCGTACACACACGTATCCTTTATTGCGATATCATCATCATCATCATCACTGGAACCAGCGCCAGGATCGGCAGCTACGACCACCACCCACATATCGATTTCATGGCGTGCTCAAGTATTCATACGTGCATTTTATATCCCTAATCCTCGTTTAGTACACATTGTACTTGGGTGTTGTTGCCGTTATTGCCATTACGGTAATCCCTTTGATAGGTAACAAGATTCAATTCGGTGCCAGGGTCCCGGCCCGGATCTTAAAGGCGGCAGTGGCGTCGTCCTACATGCAGCTGCCAGTCCTTGTCGGTAATCCTTTAATTTTAAGTCACTACATGACACGCCGATCCACCCCTCCGCCATGGGGTGGGTGGCCCATGTAAGAAATTCGATTATGCTGTGCAGCAGCACCACCACCAGAAGGGGTGACTTCGAGCGGGACACGTGCAAGGATCATCACTTAGTTTGCATACAAATACCTCATTCCGCTGCATGTGTGTATCCTTGCATATTTATTGCGTTTTTAGCCGTCGTTGATGTTGTCACCTCAATTTGTGAGCGAGATCCACGTGACGGGGGATGGTTCAGAGGTCGAATGGATCGAAACGAGGTGGGCTCCGCCCTTGCAATATATCAAATCGGACGAAACGCGCGAGGAATGCAAACTGCAGAGTGTACGTACGAGCGTCAGATTTGAAAATTCAATTGAAGCACTGCAATGCATTGGCTCTCCTCGGCAGCGCCTGACAACTGTGGCGGTACACATTGTTGCCGCGGCTATGAGCTTCTTCTCCTTTCCTGAAATTGAACTCGTCCCCCTCCTCTGTCTATTGCGAACCGTGTGCTGCTTGTGGCGATGGCGGTGGCTCTTTGGTTCATTTCAGTGATACGGCGGTGCCCCCTCGTCCTTTATCACTCGAGGCGTGAACAATCCACCGTCGTCGTCGTCGTCGTTGTAATTCAATATCTTTTGCTGTTGCCGAGGGGATCCTTTCTTCTCCCCTCCGTAAGTGTTCCTTTGCCAGTGCGACGCGAGCTATTTTTCCGTCAATTGCATGCAGAGTGGTGATGAATGCCGCTGCTTCTGCTGCTGCTGCTGCCGCCTTCGCTGTGTTTGTCTGCGGGTGAGTTGAAAGACGATGCGATGCGCTTCCGCCGCCCGGCCGCCCCTCAGCACGATCTCAGGCGCGAGACTACATTGTGGTGCAACCAAATATCAAATAAGTTAAATTGAAATCGTGAGAGGGATTTTTTCTTCTCGGATTTTTGAATTTCTCTCTGCTTGTTGGTGGGAGGTGCCTGCGAGCAGCAACTGCAGCGGCTCCTTGGGGAACCTCCACTCATTGTTATCGCACGAATGCGAAATTGAAATTTATTTTTTTCCTTCGCTTTTTTTTGCGTGATATTTGATGTAAGAGCCAGCGCGCTTCGACTGTGGTCCTTTATTTAATGTCCTTTTCTGTTTTTCTCTTTTCTTTGCAGGTAAGTGATTTGAAATGAGGGTGCATTTGCAAGGAAACGGAAGTTTGAATGCCTTAAATTGAGTTCTGGGGATCGATCAGACAACAGCGCGACAGGGACTTCAGATTCGAATCTCTGGCTCATCCTTGGACGCGCTGTGAGCAGAGGCTGGGCATGGGACGCTTCGGATTTGACTGGGCTGGCAGTAAGGATGCTTGAATTCATTTCGTTCTGTTTGTGACATTTTTTCACTATCTATGGGAAATCCTTTTGATCAAAACGGAGTAGAAATAAAGGCTGAGAGGTACTTCGGATTTTTCAGGTCTACGCGTTGGGTTTCGTTTTGTGTCATTGCGCGAAGCAGTCACACTGAGGCTCGTTGTGATACCATGCGGATTAGATAACTCCTGTTCTCAAAAACTGTATCGTTTGCCGCAAGAAAGGAGCCGCCTTCAACTGCGCTACTCTCGAGGCATAAGTCTCCACAACAAGATCCTCTCTGCCGTTTTGAGTGAGCGCTGGAGACCATTCGTCAATAACCTGATGTGTCCTTATCAGTGCGGTTTCAGGCCGGGGAAGACCACAATCGACCAAATCTTCGCACTACGGTCGATCATGGACAAGACTGATCGGCATCCACCACGTATTCGTCGATTTCATGGCCGCGTATGATAGCATAGAGACGAGCTGTACAACGCCATGTCTCGCGATGACAATCCTCCTAAACTCGTCAAATTGTGCAGGATTATGATGAAGAATTCACGCGGCTCCATCAAGGTCGGAAACCAACCCACCGAGACCTTCAATGTGAAAGTTGAGGCAAGGCGACGCGCTGTCATGTGACTTTTTTCACATCCTTTTTGACAAGGTCGTGCAGAACTCATGAGAGGCACGGTCTTCCAAAGGTCCGTGCAATTGCTGCATACGCAGACGACATTGACGTGATCGGTCGAAGCGCTTGCTGGCATTGAACCGGAGGCGGCAGGAAGAGGTTTAACGGTGAACGAGGGCAAAGCTAAGTTTATGATGTCATCGAAGAAGGGTGCATAACATTGACGAATCGGTTAGACATCAGTACCAAGATCCAACGCAGAATAACTCTTGTCAGTCGCTGTCTTTTGGAGGCTCAAGAGGCAATTGAGTAACAGAGCCCTCTCTCGGAAGACTAAGCTGACTCCGTATAAGACCTTGATCATTCACGTCCAGCTCTACGGCGCAAGGCAACATCAACATAAGAAGAGGCTCTGGGTCTTTTTGAGAGAAAAATTCTGGAGCATTGGTTCTTTTTGCGAACTGTATGGGCGGCTGTACAGCGACATGGGTCTAGCCAGGCGTCTTCGGCTACGGATCCAACGTCTAAGATGGTTAGGCCATCCTTAGATCCGGCCCGAAGAACCTTCGAATCTGAGCTTGTGGGACAATACAACAGAAGACGCCCACGTACAAGCTGACGCACACAAGACAAGGGGGACCTCGGCCAGTTGGGTGGGCGAGTATGGAGACAACTGTGAGGCGAGAGATCAGGCCGGTATTTTTCTTACAGCCCGTCAAACATTGAAATGACCCCCCAATAGGTGGCTTTTCTTAGAAGTCGACGAGAGGACATCTCAGTGTCAGTCAGTTTATCCATCCCCATCGCATCGCTAAGGACGTCGCTGGGCAAGGAACGAATGACAGATCATCGGGCCATTCGATTCTCCGCCATCGACTCTAACTCATCAGGAGTTATGCCCAAGCGGAACCCGGTGAGTTTCTGGACTTAAGGGTCTCCCAAGCGGCGCCTACACGATAGAAGAGTTTGTGTTAAGATGGAGAGTTTGTCGAACTAAGAGATTTGAAGGAAAACACTTCTCCTGTTTTTATTTTTACGTTTGCCCCCAAGTTATACGAAAGCTATCGTAAACAAGCAGCTATGAGATTATTATAGCTCTTTCTACGAATTTTATGCCTTGCCTATCGATAACCGTTCTGATGGCAATCGACACTGGCACCTCGTGCCCATGCTCCCAAAATCAAGTCAAGACAAAAACCGAGTTTGACCTCTATTCATGCTCACATCGAATATCTCCGCATGCGCAATTGCATCCAGCACTCGTAGCTGTCAATGACACCGCTTGCTTCAGTCCAACGATGAAGTTACACACGGTATCGGTGTTAGGCCTCGACAAATTTGTCACTTTGGTTATTTATTTCCACTGCGGGACCACTGTGGAACGAAGCATTATGTGGGTTACGTATTGATGACGTATTCTCACTTCGCTCTCACTTTCGCTCCTGCGTCCCGATGCCTATTGCTAGCAATGGCACATGCTGTCTTCAAGCCTGTTGGCTGTTAGATTGGTGCTAGCTACAGGCGTCCAGCTTATGCAAAGCTGTGACACAGGGCACTTACAGAACCAATGAAGGCCCTGGCCATGGTACAACCTTCCGCAAACCCTCCTCGCAAACGATCACTCCGTCTGCTAAGACTAAGTACGCCAGCACATATAACTCCCATCTGCATCACAACAAAGCATTGTTTGCCGCAATTGTGTGTAGAATGAATCTGTCAGTGAGTTGTTGAGACGTGTGCACCGAGTTGTCATGGGAGCTCATCAAGGTGAGCCTACACCTCACAGAAGCCAACTCCACGAGACCACACAAACGACAGTCACCTGCGAAGCCATCGACCTTGCGAACAGTCAATGGACCTCAACGTACCCCAGAGTCATACAAGACCAGATAACCCAACCAGTAACCGTTCAATAAATGTTAGCATTATCCTTTGATGGCGTGGCTGTTTGTCAATTGAGAGCGCAGGTGCCGGGTCCTCCCGCCGCCGCCGCCGGTGGTGCCCGACGTGGAAAATTGAAATGAACCCCAAACACGCAACGTCATCTCTTCTCAGGTGGCCCTGCACGGTAATTAGGAAATCCCGTGCTCCCCACCTCATGGCCATCAGGCCCCCTGGTTCCCCGGTAATCAGAGACGGAAGTGGAAACTACCACCGCTCCGCAGAGGCCATTAAATAAAATGCTTAACCTCAGCGCTCGCACGAGCACAGCCGCGCACCGTCCCAGTAATATTCATTTATGTTTGTGGGGCAAGGACCGCACTCAGCATGTGTGCGGATGTGAAGCGACTTGGAAAAATCCTCTTGATCCAATCTTCCATTAGTTGCTGGAATGGAGCTCGGTTGGTTGGCTGGTGGCTGGTCGGATGGCTGGCTGGATGAGTGAGCGTGAGTGGGTGGGGGCAGCCAGCAGTCAGCAGCCAGATGCTAGCAGCTTTTCAGTGTCAGCCGGAGAGACGCCGGTCCGGAGGGGGAAATGAGAGGGCAAAAAAGGCTGCCGAGTAATCCGGGTCGACCATTCCGATACAAGGATAAATATTGATGGCTTACATCATGGAAGGGATATCACTAGGACTTGCGATGACTTTATTATTACCATCCAACATTCGCCACAAAATTGCCCGAACTACGGCGAGATGACTACGGTGACGACGCAGCGATGACTACGAAGAGGCGGCAGGGCGAGGGCTCGCAAGGGTGTGGAAGGCCCGACTGTCTAAATCCGTTTGGCTGGTTCGTTAAATCGGACTGCAGCCAGCAGGCGTTGGGTGGGTGGCGGTGGAGCTCTGGAACGCATTAGCTTTTGAATGGACCATTCGAGTAAATCCTTCGGTTGGTCTCCTCGTTTGGCGGTTGACTGGGGGCCTGGATGTGGGGTATGTGTCGACTTCCTACCAACAGATGATGCTCCCCGACTGCCTGTGATGGTGATGATGATGAGGACACGATGATGTGGATGGCAGCAAGTACAGTGCTCCTGCTGCGAGCCGGAATGGCACTCGGTCGATGGTTGTGGCGCGCTGAGCAGAGACTCACAGACATAGATGAGAATCTCTTAATCGAAATGGACTCAAGTGATGAGCAGACGATCCATTGAATCGCATTAAATGCAAACCGACTGTAGGAGAGCACGGATTCGGATACGTCCACCGCTGGGATGACGCCAAGAACGATGCTGATGACGAGGCGATAAGGAGGACGACATGAATGGGGATCCTTATGATGGCGACGTTGATGTGGGCGAAGACATGGCACATCCTTTGTCCGGGTTTCATTCATCCCGATCGCAGGAATCGCACTCGAGAATGGTGCTTCGACTGGGTGCTTGTCCCCCACCACAGGCTGCAGTTTACGCACGGACGTCACACGCTTCTGTAAATATATCAGGAGAGTGTCAGATTGCCTACGACTCGAGACTCCGCAGTAATTGGTCACAGGAAATTGGATTTTCGGAACGTCCTTCGCCCCAGGAGTCGGGTCCCATTCGCGGCGGCGACTGGGCGGTGGCTTGAATAAAGCCCTCTCGTGCTTAATGACCTCATCATCTGATTAATTTTACTCAGGTTTACCCCCGAGTGTCGAGATAAAATGCATTAAATTTCAAAACCAAGTCGTTAAGCGCACCTCAAGGGCGCACACACCACACCCGTCCACTCGCCGCAGGACCAGACTATCCGCCACGGAATCATAATTTTCATTGTTCGCCGCTGAAAGCGGTCTCGGCACTGAGTACACTTTCCCCATTCCCATAGCCGCCCCACCCGCTCGGAGCCAACTCGAAAGCCAATTAAGTGTTGACACAAACAATTCACCAAAGGATAATTAAAAGTTCTAGAGACATGCACACACAATCCAGCGGGGTGGTGGTGGTGGAGGAGGAGGAGGAGGTGGCAGACGACGTTGTTGGGTTTCAGCTTTTATCCCCCTCCCACCGTCGGACGTTTGTTTCTTGAAGAGGTGCGAGGCAGAGTGGGGGACGCAGTCCTGCTGTACCTTCAACAGTGGCCACTCGTGTGTGTGTGTGTGTGCGAGTTCTGTACCGAACAACACACTAAGTCTGGTGCGTTCTAAATCCTGCATATTTCATGCGCTTAATTGTTTGACGTGCAATTAGTCCGAGTGCAGTTGGACGTGTGTTTGATTTGGCATTTCAAGTTTTAAGTCGCCGCGCTGGTGTGGCTGTGTGCGCGGAGAGCGCTAATGCCGCGTGAAATCAAGAAATGGGCACAAGGGCCAGTGGCCTTCAGCGGTCTTGATTGGAAATCGAATTGTTGCAGGTTCGTGCAGGTACATGACACGACTTCTGCTGAGATGGCGATGAAAGAGGAATCGATTAGAGAGTGATTGCAGTTGATGAAGACGGTGGCAGAAGGAATGCCTGTTGGCATGCCTGTCACTGGCCTGTCACTGGAATGAAAGCTTCAATAGGAATGGAGTACCACGCAGTTTGGTTTCTTAACCACAGTTGTTCCTTGCTGGTGGCTCTGCAGACCCCAGTCCTGTGTTTTAGAATCCCCCATAGATGTTCTTTGGAAATAAGATCGGGGGATTGCGTTGGCCACTCCACAACTGCTATGTTATGGCGCGTAAACCACTCTGCTAGGGGTCATTGTCTTGCATGAACCCCCACTTCAGTGGCATGTCCTCTTCGGCGAATTACTGTGTTTAGTATTTCTACAAAATCGACAGCACACATTTTGTTTCTTATCCAAAAAATTGGACCCACCCCCGACGCCGAAAATCACCCCCAGACCATAATGTTACCTCCACCATGTTTAACTGTCTTTTTTTTGGTGTATTTGGGATCGAATTCGGCGTTGTTTTATCGACTCACGTGCAGTTTACCATCAGAACCAAAAAAAAAAAGACCAGAGGACGTTATTCCAACTCTTCCGATGAAGGTGTTCATCATCATCATCATCTTCTGACCCGCATGGTTCACTAAAGGGGCCGAGGGGGTAAACCATCGAGAGATCTCCAGGCAACTCGATGCTCCGCCATCGAATCTAACTCATCAGGAGCCATGAACAAGGCGAGTTTTTGGACTTGGTCCAACCATCTCATCCGGGGTGTGCCAAGCGGTCGCCTAGGTGATGGAATCGCATTCAACGCCCGCCTCGGAAGACGTGATGAAGGGGACATTCGTACCACCTGACCAAACCAACGAAGCATAGACCTCTCCATTCGAAGAAGCAGCTCCTCAGTGTTGAGTTCCTCGCGCACTGCAAGAAGAAATCTCAGCTCAGCAGCTTGTATTCGCCAAGCTTAGTGCTTCGGTCATTACCCAAATTTCACGACCATAGGTGAGAGTTGGAACAAATACTGAGTTGGAAACCGCTTTCTGGGCTTTGACACTTTGGCATTCCTTATTACAGATCTCCAAGCTGTTTCAAAATTGACCCAGCCTGACCAATCCTCCAGGAAAGCTCAGCATTACTCCTTCCATCACTCGTGGAAAATACCCTAGGACACTTAAACTTCTCCACCTGCTTCAATGGGACTCCACTGACATATAGAGTGAATTGGAAGTGACCGTAACCTCCGATTTGTCCACCACCATCAACACATACGGCCACAAACCTATCGAGTGCGCGCTGGAGTTCCGTCTGGGAAGATGTGAGTATCACTAAGTCATCTGCAAAAGGAAGATGACTTACCCTCCACTCTCCCAATCTGAAACATTCCTCCAGTTCCAACCAGTCCAGTCCATATATTCAATGAAAAGGAGAGGTGACAAGACGCACCCTTGTGTTGATTTAGCACCTCTTATCCCAACACAGCTGCTACAGTTTGTGTATGGAGACTGAATGGTTCCATACTCCTGCAACTCCCAACACTCCAGAGTTTACCGCGAGGGACTCGGTCATATGCCTTTTCAAAGTCTACAACTGAACAGTGCGGCTTTCGTCCCGGTAGAAGTACAAACAACATTGAGGAGCTGCTTCTTCGAATAGAAAGGGCTATGCTTCGGTGGTTTGGTCACGTCATACGAATGTCGCCTTCATCAGGACTTCCGGGGCGGGCGTTGAATGCGATTCCATCAGGTAGGCGACCGCTTGTCACAGCCAGGACGAGATGGTTGGACCAAGTCCAAAAACTCGTCTTGTTCATGGCTCCTCTGATGAGTTAGAGTCAATGGCGGAGGATCGTGTTGCCCGTCACTCAATATGTTCATATTTTCCGACACGAACACGCAAACAATATTTTTTTTGTTAAACGTACTTCAAGCCACCACGTTCAGTGACTTAAATCTTAAATAAAAAATCCAAGAACAGTATCTTGTACATGTGAAGCTTCGTGACGTCGAAGTAAGCATCAAAAGCGATCATTTTGTTCACGATCGAAATGCGCACGAGTCATATACATGTCAATGCCAGCAATCGTCGATATGTCCGTCCCAGGGTCTACTCATGAATCAACCGGAAGCGATAAGAACTCGTAGTCCAAGATGACGATAGGTGCATGCGTTCGAATAAATGATAAATCCACTGGAGATCGGGTGGCAGAGTCAAAGATAAGGCAATGGACTGACACTTGCGCTCAGCGTGCGATAAGCGAGAGAGGGACAGCGAGGGATAGGGAGAGGGAGAGAGAGAGAGAGAGAGAGAGAGAGAGGGGGGAGAGGAGGTTAGAGAGAGAGAGAGAGAGAGAGAGAGAGGGGGGAGAGGAGGTTAGAGAGAGAGAGAGAGAGAGAGAGAGAGAGAGAGAGAGAGAGAGAGACACATAATATCATAAACTCATCTGCCTATCTCCTACCTAAATCCGAATTCATAGCCGAATTCTCAAGGCTTTATGATCCAGACCATCCAAATCCACAAACAGATATGATTTCGTAAACTTTCGTGGATGTCAGCGTTTGCTCACACCCTCACCCAGATCATTGACCCCTTCAGAGACCAAAACAGATTTTGTACACGCTGATAAACATTCCTGTCTCATGCAGCCATCCGCCCACAGTCCCCGACGAAGATCGCCAAAATCACCACCCATTCGAACTAGTTTTGGGGCAATAATTAGCACACAGTCGGCCTATCCGCAACTCAGTGGATTAATGGAAACCCACCCCAAATTGAATATCTCACCAAAACTTTTCCTCCAGCCCCAGGGAATGGTACTCATCCCTCCGCCACTGCCACTGCCAACATCCCCCCGCTGGACTAAATCATCTAATCAACAGAAATTACGTAATTGTCTTATCCCACCCAGCAGCAGATGTGTGGGTTTGCACGGCTCCCGCCACCCCCTCTGTCAGGCGAAGACTTCCCGGACGGGAGACCCTTTTGTCATTATAAGGCTGGAACAAGAGTTCCCCGTCATTCATAAATCTGCCACGTCCGCTGTCCTTCAAGTGCTGGCTCCCGCTTAAGGGCGCACGGACCAGCTTCTGTTGTTCTCCGCGACGCCGACGGGGGTGGCCAGCGATAATGTGTCGATTTTTCAAACTTGCGAACAGCTGTCGCTGCGACGCGGTGTTTGCCGACGTGTGCGTGTGTGTTGTTCTAGTTGGTCCAGTGCAATACGTTCTTGGACTAGGAAAACACTGGAACATCGTCAGCAGATTATTTACAGCCCGGCTCAGATTTGACGGTGGCACCATGTGCTGTGAGATGCATTGTTCCGTCGACGCTGCTGGGCATATCAATCTTTGTTAAGGGATTTACGGCGCATTCGTCACTCAGGAGTGCGAGGCTGTCGAGTCTATCGCGCGATAGCTACGTGAGTGGACACGCTGGCTACGTGAGTGGACACGTTGCGAGAAGTGCAAGGCAAATGGTTCGTGTTTCGTTTGACTGCTAACCGACGGGAGTGAAGCATTTGAAGTGGCCAGCGAGGGGTGGGAGTGTTGGCTTTGAAGGTGTCCAAATGAGCGGGTTATTGATGAATCGGAATGTGTCGTGGCACATGGCTTGTAATCAACGTACAGAGTTGCTGGCTGGTGATGGATTTTCCGTGTTCTCACATGTATTTGCTTTTGGGACCATTTTACCAGCTTGTCGCCAGGATCCATTGGAAAAGACAAGCAATTTGAGTGTGCGGAGTTATCCTCAATGGAAATTAAATTCTTTAATGTCACGTTTTCAGCTTATTCTTCATTGATGGCACTGGTTGACGCATTAATGCGTCTTTCGGGAAGCTTTGGGTGGACGGCAATAGCTCAGGCTGTGATGTCATTTTCGGTGATTCTTATTGCGGCTCTGTTAAACTGCCGGGCGTCTGGATGAATAAAGGCACAACGGAAGGTCCACGAGATGCCGCTTTAGTTCGTCTACCTACCCACAATCCTGGTCTATCTTACTGCAGCAGTCATCGACGTAGACAGAGTCACTGTTCTGTAAAAACGAAGAAAGAAGCGGTGTTAGTATGCAACCTTGTGGCACGCCGTCTCCTCTTCTTGTTTGTGGGACACCACAGACCTGGCATTCAACCAGCAAGCCTCTGATGGCACACAGCATCAAGAATAGGCGTGCGAGTGAGTATAATAGCAACCCACCGTCGATCCGAAGGAGTCACTTTTGAAGCGTCCATCTACCGCCAAGCTGTAAAAGAAGCAGTCTGAGTACACAACCTTGTGATATGCCATCTCCTCTTCTTGTTAGTGTGGCGCTACAGTACGGGGTGAACCTGGGCCTCAACCAGCAAGTCTCTGCTTCCAATTCCGTGCAACATGTTTGTTAGGGTTCTTCTCTGACACTGGTGCGTGTTCTGCTTCCTTCACTCACAGGCGCAGGATCGAAGACATCTGGGCCAGTCTCATACCGATAAAATCGCTGCACAGCCCACAAACAAGACAAGACCATCGACTCTGTTTCTAAAACTTCACGTGCCAGGTAGCATCAAGAAGAGGCGTGCGCTTGAGTATAGTACCTTGTAGCAAGCCACCGTCGATCACTTTTGAAGCGTCCCTCTACCGTCAAGCTGTAAAAGAACCAGTCCAATTACACAACCTTGTGGCACGTCATCTCTGCACTTCAAAATATTGTTGACTTTTGCCGAACTGATTTCTGAACAATCCATACTTTCGAATTCTACAAAGAAACAGTGTGAGTGTGGAACCTTGTGGTGCCCCACCTCTGCTTTTCAAACTCATGTTGATTATCCACCCAACCCACCCTTCTGTTGTAAAACTTCTCGCATAGTTTCCAGACAACTAAGTCCAGGACTCGATCATCTTGGCAAACAGACCCGATCCCCTTAGCAAGGATTGTCTGCCGAACCAACTTCAAAGAGGCCATAAATTTGCAGAAACTTTTTAAATTTTCCAAATAACTGCAGTCTAAAAATGCACTTCTAAAAATAATCGTCAAGTGCTAGTATCTTAGCAAAATTTATTTCCTTGCACTGGTCATTCAAGCAGCGTCTCTCTCCGGCACACATTTTGCCCGGATTCTGTGAGGGCGATATTTATCAAGTCAGTGCACCGCCCAGCCCATCTGCCGCTCAACCAGTCAGCCAGCCCATCGACCCAGAAGCCGTGGGTAGTGGGCAAAGTTTATGCCGTCAGTTGAGTCAAAAATTCTTCAGCGTTTCCGAGAGCTTGGACTTTGTTTTGTTTTGCAAAAGTTTCCGACGGAAGCTGCCCTGAGCGGGCCGATGGGGTAATTTGTTTCCCCGAGGGATAATTAAAGAAATGTTAATTACATGCAACGGTCCTGCAATTATGCTTAGGGAGTGGGGGATGGTGTGGGGGGAGGAGCAGTCGGTATTTACGGGTTTTAAGCTAATTAAGCGGTGAATCAGAGCGCGGAATGGAGCACAAAATGATTGCCTGTGCAAGGAGTTTTTCCCGGGATCTCCTCGCTCCCGGGCGCCGTCTGGTGCGACGGAACGACATGTGGAGGCACACTCAGCGCACATGGGGGAGGGGGATCTAATAAAAATTCCAATGACATCCTTGGGGCATCCCTTCCCTCACTGAATGGGGTTTTGCCATTTTCAAGTCCTGTCCTGTGGCCTGTTATCGTTGTCTGTGGCTGGCACCGACCACTGTCGGTGGTTGTTCCTGTATCGAAACCGAATGCAATTCTGTGTCAGGTGCGGGGGCTGGGGATGTGCGGCACAACGTCACGTTTGTCATGGGGACAACGACGTGGAGGATTGGTTGCGCCGCAGGATAAGCGTGCCCGCCGCCATTTGTCGAATATGACTTTCATGGATGTAGCTGCCTCGTGCAACTGCCGTCGTCCGCAGGCGTCATGAATCATCGTGAGGAGTGGTTATGTGGTGTGGATCTTGTGCAAACCAATATCCGCACGCTGCTGATGGTTAATTCTTGGCCGGTCTTCATGTTTATGTCGTCAGCGTGACACTATCCACCACACCCCGAGGGTGCAGTGTCCTGCAACAAGTCCACGGTGGCCGCCGCTCTCGGTGTGCAGAGGTCGATGCAATGCAAACGTAACGGCCCTTATTAAAAATTAATAACTCCAACTGGGGTGCTTTAACCGTCGTCAGTGCACAGCCTTGGGACATCGTTTTGCGCGCGTGAATGCAGCAGCGACTGTGGAACACAAAAAGAAAAAAAAAAAAAAAACAAGTAGTCGTCGCGAGGCGAAAAGTTGAACGCCATCAGGCAACCAGCAGGGTCTAGACGATTGTGATGAGGTGGATGAGGAGGGGCTGGGTGGGAATTGTTTGCCTCGTCTTGAGTGGTGCACCTAATTTTTCTTCCTTTGTCTCACCTTGAATGGGAAGCTCTGTGACTGACGGGGTTGTTCCATTGTCAGCGTGATTTAAGCGCTGTGATGATGAGTGTCTTGACGGAGGTGCTGCTGCTTCCTTGTGACAATGTCTTGCTTTTGTTGCTTCCTGAGACGTGCCATGGCACCAAGAGGAGACGGGGTGGGAGGCTGTTGTTTTGTCTGTTCGTAAAGATCGGCGGAAATTAGGGACGTCGACGTTGGCTGGGCGCTGATTAGATTATGGTAAATGACAGGCACTAAGTGGGTAATTTAATGCTCTCATCAAAGCTTGAGTCAGCGGTTGTAGTTGTCAGCGCATTTTGTGGGACTTTGTGCGAAGGCCAAGTGTGCCCCTTTTGTCTGCCGATTATGCGACCGCTATTTGGAGTGATTTTCATTAAGTGGTAACGATTCTTGCTGTCAGCAAGAAGTGGGTGATTTGAGGGAAGCTTAATTAGTCTGGAGTCGATGTTTTTTTTTAGCGTTGTGCTTTGACGCAGTCGACGCGTCTTCATGACGACAAGGTTGACTCTATGCTCTGACTCCAAGAAAAACGACAGTATTTTCTTCGTCAAGACTAAGGAGTCATGCTGCGAATAAAACTCTCCATTTGGGAGGCTTATCCACAATTTCATTGTATCTTCAGACGCGGAGCAGATCTGCTTCAGCACGTTTGGCCAAGCTACAAGGAATGTAAAAGGAGGGGTTGTAAACATGGACCCCTACGGCAACCCATTTATTTTTATCGAAATATGAAGCTGGAGCTTTGACAAGCAATTTAAAAGGAAGTGGTGTAAACAAACCTGGAGCTTCGAAAAAATGTTTCTGTGGACCCAAAAACGGCTTAGGTTAAGTTTTACATCACAATTTGTCCGCAAACGATTTACCATAGAGTGGTCGAATGGCACCGTGTTTACTTTAACGACTCAGTGCTGTGGGAACGATTGTACCGGTAGACTCAAAACGCACAGTTTGCCACTTGACTTCCATGCCTTTCTAGAGACCTCTAGTAAAAGAGCCCTCCTGTCAAGGTTTGACAAAGACGGCACAGCTGTCATAAAGTTGAAGGACAAACCAAGGGGCTCCTTGGTACAATGACTGGATCTTTGTTCTCTGATAAAAGTACTAGCTTGTGTCCAGCAGTGTGACCTAGGAATTTCGCGACTCGTGTTAAAACAGCATCCGATGCAGGTGTCGCTGTCTTTAACCTGGCACCGAGGAAGTCAGAGGGACTGTCCTATGTGTGAAGAGGCTAGGGTACTATTTCCGCTTGCCTTCCTTCACAACTTCGATTCATAGCTCCTACCCAACATGCTGTGGTGGCAGTTTCTACGGAGCGGCGCTTGAAGTCGATTGGGAACTGTCGAAGTGGGTGTTCTCCAAAAGGATCCAATGCCCATGCTGATTCTTCGACTGAGGTGATCATCAAAGTCGAGTTCCTGATCTGAGTAGGAAGGAATGATGAATGCAAGCCTCCAGGAGAGGAAGACGAATATCGAATGTCTGAGACCAAGTGCTGGCAGACGTCAGAAGACTTGTTTTCGATGAGTGGAGACAACCTTTCCAAGATCAAAAATGAAATGAAGGCAGAATTAGTTCAGGCTCACACTATCCATGGCTCCATGAATAAGAAGCTAACCAGGTATGCACATGACCAGTAGCTGTCACAAATATGCCGGAGTTTAGTCAAAGCGGCACGAATGTTGATCCGTCATCATCTGTTTCTTCTATCAATTGCCGTACGGGCTATGGTATTTTCATGAATGGGTTGACCTAGAGCGCAGACTGCAGTTCCTTAAACCTACTCAGCCCGAGTCACCAGTAGCTGATAAACAGCTCTGGTAAATAGCTGGGGGCGTGACATTTATGTTCTTTTGAAGCATGGCGGGAATAATACCATCACGCCCGGATGATTTGAAGGGTGAGAGACTGCAGATGGCCCATGAAACCCTTTCCTCGGTTACCATCGCGGAAATTTGTTACCATGTTTCCTCCTGAGGGCCCCGTATCGGAGGTAAGATTTCCTGGGCAGGATCTGGGCATCCCGGAAAATGTTTGAGGGTCGAGAGTTCTTTGGCTGAATGTTCCGTCCTGTCGTGTAATGAACGAAGGGCAGGAATGGCTTTTGGCCAGAATCTTGCTCAGTCTTGATGCTGTTGATGGAGTGACAGTATTCTGTCCAGACTTCTGTCTCAGCCGTTTTGATCGCTTTTTGTGGGGAATATTTGAGGCAGTCCTTGTCCGGCTTCCAGCACTTATGCCTCTTGGGGAATATTTTGAGGCAGTCCTTGTAAGGCTTCCAGCACTTATGCCTATTGAAGATGACCCTAGTCATTCTTCCCATATTCCATATGCCTGGTGGGACGATCCACCAGGCAGGGAGAGTTTTTCTGCTGTGCCTTTATGGGACATGAGTTTTTATAAGCGACAAAAATAGATTTTTGAATAGATGAACAGTTTGAAAAGCTGAGCGGCTGTCTTTCTAGGATTCTACTGTACTACGCCGTGAATGGCATAACAAAAGGACTTAGCTAGAACTCCAACCGAAATCTATGAAACCATCTACCAGTCTACACCTGATCAGACCCGACGAACATGTAGAGTACTGAAATACATGTAGAGTACAAAAATCACGCGCAAAAAGTTCTTAGCACAGGATGTATGTGGCGGGTCTGGAGTCTCATCAAATGGTTCTGTGATCCAATTGGCAAAGTATAAATGTTGGAGTGTAAACATACTAGAGGTTATCCAAGCATTATTGAGTGTAAGCATGTTTGAATGTAAGTTTGAGTGACTTGGAGTCTGAGTGTAGTCGAGAGAGTCTAGAAGCGTGAGCCGCAGACTTGGTTTATTCTTATTATTTTTCTGACATAAATACCGACGCGTCGCCCAAAGCATGGCAGTTTAGTAAGAACATTCAGTACGAGTAGGATTGAGAGACATTTTTCAAATCCCGTTCTCTCGAGCAGACCATCTACGTTAAAAAAGAGGACAAAGTGAAATCGAAAACTAGGTCGATGAACTCAAACCATGACATTTAGAGCGTTGGCACATGGCAGGCACATGGGTTTGAGCGAAATGAGTCGTCGCAAGATTAATTAAATTGTCCACAAATTCGGGTTCGATCACTGGATTGTGACGAATGAAACACAAAAGTTCGCTTTGCACGATATACACGAATTTATTTTGCAAACACTGACTTACTTCTTATACTTCATTATGCCTTGAAAATCATTATTACTTCACTACAACACTCTTTGCTGCCTTTCAGGCTGAACTGGTTAACACTTTGAACACTATAACATCCCAAAGTGAACTTAAGTAGTTCTTGAACTGAACTGCCTCACGTCGACCACCGTGCAGATATTTATACCCCCAGTATTGGTTCTAGATCATGCTGCTGCCTCGAGTCTATTGAATTTTGATTCTTTGTAAACTATCCGTGCATAGGTGGCAACATTCCTTCCAGGAGTATGTACAACAATTTCGAAATACTCTTCTGAGTCGATCGTTCTTCCCCTTGCGTATAGATGGCGTTTTTGTGGTGGTTGGTGTCCTGATTACCTCATCTTATACACTCGCCACAATATGTTTCATTTTACGTTTTCTATCTGTTCTCTGTAGAGTTCGATGATTTTATTTTAATTTCAAAATTACAATTACTTGTTAGGAGGCAATTCTTAAAAGCACGTTCTGCGCCGGGGTTAAAAGGAGGGCATGTCATCCTCAGAAAAGGGGACGCATGACAACGCTCAGTACAAGCGTTGATAGAGCTCCCCTAAAGTGCAGTAATGTCTTGCGAATAAAGTTGCTCCACAATTGAGCAATAAATGTACTCATATGACAAGGTCGCGTTCGCTCGGTCGTGCTCTGACATTTATTCTACTTAAAATGTCAGAGTGACACGCGAATCCATTAAACAAGTCACAATGCAAGTCGTTCGCGCTTTGAGCGTAATAATGTAAGCGCGACCAGAAATCTCTGAGTAGAGCTCCTTCTACAAACTCGGCCTTTTGACAGTTGTGGAACAGGTGTCTCTTATTTACTCGTCATTTTTCATTGTTGGCAGGCTGAGGCAACTATTTCTGTACGTAATTAATTTTTTGAGGAGGTTTTATGGTAAAATGAATTTTAGACCATTTTACTTGTGAAACGCGCGCCTTTCATTGTGATTAGGAAAAATGAACTACCCGCGTATTGTCATAACATTGTCGTAAGCTTGATAAAACGCGTACTGAAGCCCATCAAAGCCCGACCGATATGGCCAATGAACGTGAAGTTTTAGGAGCGCTGCTTTAGTGTTTTACTTCGTTCAACTCCAGCCTTCGACAAATCAGTCAAATCAGCACAAACAGCAGTCATTTACTTTAACAAACTCACTTGAGACCACCACCCTCACAGTTACGACCTGTCAAAGTGGCCAGTCGGACCCCAGAGCAGACAATGAACGCCAATCCACTCTCAAATACCACGACTTGACTTCATCGTTATCATTCAGATAGTCATTAATTAGCTCATTTCAAGGCGAAGTTAAATCCTCGCTTTCTGACTGTGTCCCACCGCAATCGACGACAGAGATGAACTGTGCACAGGAACAAGACCACCCCACCACGGCCGGTGAATCCATTCAATTCCCACCCGACGGGGAGACACTTCACCACTTCACAGCGGTCCCCAGGTGTCGAAGATCGCAGGCGGGTGGCGACGTAATTAATAAAACAATAAGGATAAGTTTGACGAACACCCTCCCACTCCGACACAGTGGTGACAGTGGGCAGCGCAGAGCGCGCATTGTGGCAGCCGCATCCTTTCTTGTGCCCAACTCAGTGTCCCATTCAATTTCACTTGATTACATCGCAATCAATGGATATTGTGTGCCCCGTGCGCGCCCCCTGGTGACCTGAATCCCCTCATCACGCCCATTGCGGATGCATCCTGGGATTTCACTTCTTTGTCAATCGGTCTCCGTTTGTTTTCGTTTTTGTCCTTTTTTCGCCCCATTCACCACCTCTCCCCCTCCCGACACCGCCTTGTGATTCAAGAACAAAGGAAGATCATTAAAACGGACTCACCAAAACAACAGAGAGCGAGAAAGGGAGTGAAGGAGAACAAAAAAACGAATCAAACGAAGCGCAATCCAGGCAACGCTCGGATTCATCGCAACAAAACCCATTCTTCGTGCAATCCAATTGAAACTTTTCAATTTAATTGATTTTAACGAGGATATGACCGACAGAAAAAAAGCACCACCGCGGAGGATCTACCGTGCCCTGCACCACACTCCTCCCGAGTCCGGGAAAAATTTGGTTAACCTAATGGAATTCCAGCGAAACCACGCCATGGCGCGTCGCCGCTCGGCCCTGCCGAGTGAGTGGTGCACCTAGGGCCGGGCCCCGTGTGGCGGCTCCGCTCGCTTAATTCGTTTTTAATCATCAACCCAAACAAACCCGGTACCGGATCGATTTGGAAATCGATTTTTGATTGTTATGCAAACTAGTCGTGGGATATTTTTCCGACTCGGCACTGACCTCCCGGACTGGGGGCTGGGGTTGGCTTGCTATTAAAAATACAATTTCAGCCTGGATGCGGACGTGCATAATTTGTTTATCGTCGGAATTGTTTATAAACAGTCAGTTGGACGGATGGCCTTGAGTAGAATGCTCTTCTGCTGTGCGGGTGCATTCTCCAGGAGACGCACACCATCACAGGATTGTTCCCTTCCAGTGGAACGTGGTCGGGTTTTCATGGGAGCCTTGTTGGGGTAGGAGCGAGTGTGAAAAAAGGACAATTGACTCGAGAGAGTGGCGAAGTCGTGTCGGTGGAGTGCACCATTTTGGTTTCGTGTTTCCAATTTCAATCGATCCTGAGTTGTGACGCTTGATGGGTTGCATGGAGGTGGTTGAAAATGGCAGAACGGGTGTGAAGTTCGGTGTGAATGCGCTTGTGTTGCTTTTGTTTGCAGAAGGGTGCTTGGATTCTTTAAGATCCTGTGGAAAATTTATTGTTTTTAAGCAGAAATTCTATGTTTTCGGGCGAGGGTTACAAGCGTGTGGGTTTGCGTGCTCCAAGTCCCGATTGTGATGACGATTCTTGTTGTCAGTGACCTGCTATGGGTGCGGTGGAAGTTCTTTTTTCGATTTTATTTGCGGTTGGGCGATGAATTCATGACAATTGGGTAAATTTTTTGGCATGTTTGCTGACCTCTGACTCAAAGAGCTGATGTATGCGGGCGGGTGGGCAGAAGAAGGAATGCGGGTGGATTCATTTGAGTGAATATAGATCTCATCAATGACCTTGTCAAGGGCATCCAAAATGATTGTTCCAAAATTACGCCTCTGACCAAAGAGACATTAAAGCCGAGCAGGTGCAACACAACTGTGGCCTCCTCTTCCCAGCTTTTTCGTGGGAAATCATCACGATTGGCCCCCAATATTGTGGCGTGTTTAGCCAAAGTGCCGTGTGCTCTAAGGACACTGACCATATATCTATTGTTCATCCAGTTCAGTAGCGTCCGGTCTTAGTCAGATCATCTATAAGGTCTTCCACTTGATAGTGAGTTCATCAGCTCACTTCGTGTTGGCCCATTGTGATACCCACAGTCTTCGACTACTGCCACTGAGCGACCACTCCAGTGATCCCAACGGTAAATGGTCTGAAACCCAAATAAAAGCGTATCAACTTTGCTTTCACTAAGACTCGAACCGGGGACCTCACTAACCAAGGGCAGGCAAGAAGAGATAAGGATTCCAAATTGCCTGAGTTTGAAGCAAGGCCTAGTCCCCCTGTCACAACGCAGCAAGTGGAGCAAGGGATAGGAAGAGACAAGTGCATTACATCGAGACAGTAGTCGGAAAGCTACCACTCTTGGCTGATATAACACGATAACTCCTTTTTGAAGTTTACCATTAAGCTCAGCACCAAAAAAGACTGCCCACAGACTGAGCAGCTATGCGGCAAAATGGTATACAAATGGATCAAAAACTGATGGAGGAACAGGGGCGGGAGTATTTGGACCCCGGGCAAAGTCTTTCAAGCAGAAGTCCATGCTGGCCATAATGTCAGACTGTCGTCAATTCTGGCCCTAGGCTTCTATATCGTCTAATCTAAGCTCGTGTGAGAATGTCTACAGAAGCTTACGAAGCTGAGGAGGAGTAAGAGGGTAAAACTCTGCTGGATACCTGGCCATGGATGGATAGAAAGTCATTTCGGCCGACTCCCTCGCTAGGAAAGGAGCATCGGAACACTTTATACGCCCCGAACCATTCTGCACTGAAGGAGACCATGTCATCAGGGAAGTGTTCAGGTAGCTGGAAAGAAGGAACCGGGCAGATACCTTTAACAACGCTCATGGCATGCAGCAGGCAGGGAAACTCTTGGGTCAACATGATGTTTGAGGCACGTATCAGAATGAGCAAGAACAACCGCCGTATCCTGTCAGAGGACTGTAGGCTCAGAGAACACCTAAGGAAAGTAGGAGGGAAACAGAAGAGGGTCTCTAAAGAATCTAACGAAATTCCAGAACGTATACTGGAATTTTGTGACGGGCTAGCCCACAAAAGGCAAAGATTTGTTGTTTTGTTGGAAAAGTTGATTCGGGCGTCGTTCAAAATCGACGGAGCCAACAAGTCTTGCATTGAAGAGGAATTGGGGTGTGAATTGTGAAGATTGCCGGGAGAGAGTGTCGAGCAGTCAACGAAAAGAACTAAAATTACAATAATTTTTTTTGTATTTCTTTTACAAAAAATTTAACAAATTAATACGTCGTTTTTTATTAATCTGTACAATTTTTACGGTATTTTTTTGTTTATAAACATTTTAATTTCTTTTTATTAAAGTTAAACAAAGCCCTTTTGTTTAAAATTGTTAACAATTCGAGTTTTGGAACTAAACCGAAAATTGCATTCAGTGGTCCTATGTCTTTGTCCGCAACTGTAGCTACTCCAATGACACTCGAGTTCCGGTGCCATTATAACTGCACCCACGCCCCATTGACCAGGATCCAGTTCCCGGCCATTGTGGACGCTGCGGGAAAAAGCACCATATCCCCCTTGCCCACGCTGGACAAATGCCACGCTACCGAGTGAAGTCGATCGACCTCTAAATTCACCTCCAAAAGTATGCACCTAACTGCTTCCGATTCGTGGCATTAATGTGCATATCCGCGGATGACAAAATATTCACCAAACCAACAAACACCAGCGCAATCACAGCCATTGTTGATGCCGCACTTGCTTTGCACCCATTCGCTTTTAGTGCCGCCTTCAGATTCCGTACTCCAGTCGGGGAGGGGGTGGTGGTTTGGCGACAGCCAAACAAAGTATTGTCTCTAATTTGGGGAGGAAAAAATAATTCCCAAACACATTTGCTATGCAAATCCTAACCCGGGCGTGTGCACTCTCTCAGGACGTGTAGTCTGATGAAAGCGAGCGCGAGGAGTGCCGAATGAGTGAATGCTCGTTTGGCGGAGTGGGTGTTCGGTGGGATTTAACCGATTTAACCGACTTTCACGCACGTTTAGTTATTAATGGGAAAGCGAATGGCAGGTGTGGGCCATGCCGGCGGGTTGGAGCACTGTGCTGATGGCGGCTCCACTCGTTCCGCTTGCTCGCGCCCTCCTGACTGATGGGACTCGAAGATACTCGACGTACCCGGCACAAAAGGATGCAGACGTTGCACATTTACTTCCCTCGAAAATGAACCGTCTTCCGTGCTCGTTCTCGCTTTTTTCCCTTTTTATCTTGGCTCGTGCTCCTTCTTGTGCGCCTCGTCAAGGCGGCGGAATGGATTTGCAGCAAAGCAAGGCGGCACAAGTAATCCACTTAGACGTTTGTAGTAATCCTTTCCGAGGAGCAAGCGACTACAAAATGCAAGCTGGGTCGCGTCGCCGCCTACCGCGTTCTCATCTCAGAGGTTGTCGTATATGATGGAGGGACGTTGTGAGCGCCTTGCCCTTGCCGCTTGTACCGCATGTGTGCCTGGGGGGTTCGAACGGGAGGAGCATCTCCGAGTTGTCCTGCCGCACCTGGTATTTTTAATAATAAAAATATTTCCTGCCAAATATCACCGCCACGCCAAGGAATGCAAATCCCGTTCGGCATGGTCATAGTGAAATAAGAAATTCCTTCGTCCCGATTACTGGAGCCCAGTTGGGAGCTGTGGTTGGGGGTGATGGGTGGATGGGTGGACGGAGGGTGGTATGGTGTATCCGGCGTGCCTATGCAGTTAGGGGTCCTCTTGAGGTGAGGCTGTGTGTGTTTGTGTGTCCGAGAAGCAGACGTGACTGGTGGCTAGATGCTGCTGGGAAGGTCGAGGTGGAAGGCAACGAGGAATGAAATGGCCGCTTGAATAGAAAATAGTTCATATGCTCATTTAAACAAAAACATGATTCTTGGAGCGGCTTGAGTGAAATCGGCAGGGAAATGCTGTCCGTTTGACGACGAGAGTGGGGAGAGAAGTGGGTCGCATGGCTGTGCAGACGTTTACAGTGACGGCCTTAAATTGTCCGACGGTACATTTATGAAACACCTCCTTGTGTAGGAAGCAGCGCTCAGATGGATGGTTGGGTAGGCTAAGTGACTGAAGGCGTTCATGAATCAGTCACCGTCGCGTCGTCCGTCGGCTGAATAATCTCCACCTCAAGCAGACATCTCCGACATCTCGTAGCCCCGGGCCAAAGTAGCAATCTATTCATCGACCACTCTTGAGCCCTGGACCGAAGAAGCTGATAACCTCTCCACCGTAAGGGCCAAGTTGAAAATGGTTAAATCGACCAAGCTGCCAAAGAACCCATTCTCTGCAGCTTCTTCGTCTTTCCCCAAGTGAATGGCTTGTTCTAAGAACGCTTCACATTCATCGAGCTGCTGAATGTGCACAGCGCTTGCCGGCATCAACTCCTTCCCCCGGACTAAGCTCAAGGACGGTTCCAAAGCCAATATGGGCCACTTTGAGCAGCTCCAGGCAGCCTCTTAATTTGAAAAGGGTCAGCGACTCCAACGAAGACAATCTCCACGCCCCTTCAACTCTCAATCGATGCCTCAACCACTGATGCCTTCAATTTCGATTCAGTCCCCAGCTCTCACAGGAGACAACCACCGACTTCTTGAACATTTTTGAAGTTCCCCTCCAGGAATTCCCGCAGATATCGTTTAATTAAAACTATGCCTCGAACTGAAGAGGACCTCCTTTAGCCCCTTTCACCACCCCCCACCGAACCACCCCCATTCCCAAGTGGCACTCAAAACTTGTTCAATAGCACTCCTGATTGCGATATCCTTTCACAGAAGAGAATCGGGTCGATATCTTATTTATTGTAATCGCCCTTAGTTGGCTCATTGTTATCATTTCTCGACGGCGATGGGTCCCGTCCTTAAGCCCCAGCAACGCCCCACTCAGACACAACAATGACCCCCTCAAAGATGATTGTTCTCAGCATTACAATCGTCGTCAAAAATTCATGCCATCCCCCTGCTCTCCGCCTCCTCCCTGCAGTGCATCCTTCAGCTCTGCGTTGGCCAAAAAGTTTATCTAAGTCCTTGTCCGTCCCCCGCCAGGACTCACACACACACACTATCCGTGTGTAAATATTGTTGCACTTGGATCTCGAAAAAATGGGGAAAAAATCGAGAAAGACGAGCAATGCTGCGCACACCAAGGAGTGCAGGAATAAAAGGACATCCGAACTGAAATTGTTTATGTTCCTCTGGCAAGCTTACACCATGCGGACACTGACATCTTTGGCATCACAAGTAGCTTAGTTGAAGTTGAGGGCCCGACTGGGTCCCCTCCGCCGCCGAATCAAATTACTCGCAGCAGCAGCAGTGTGGCGGCGGCGTTGAGATGTCAGTCAGCAAATATCACTCGTTCGTTTGGTTTTTTTTTTTTGCTTTGCATATCCTTGGAAACAAGTGCGCGTCCGATGGATGTTTATTGTTTTCTCTCTCTGCGAAAACTTTTGCTCGCACCCGAGTTGCCGATGTGGCGGCTGTTGAGAAAGTTGCCGCCGCGCTGCTGATGCCGCTGCAAAGGGATACTGTCTTGCAGTTGTCTCCCCTCCACGTGACGTCTGTGAATGCACGAGCGGATAATGTATTCAAATCAAGTTTCGACTGCTCGGCTGTTGTGCCTTGTGGAACTCTTTGCAGGATCCTGCTCCAGTGCTCCACTGTGACAGTTTCTGTGTCTCACGGCACTGGGACAATAACCCGCTGCGCTGCTGCTTTTCCTTTTAAGTCCTTAAGTCCTTATCTCTGGTCTGATGCCCTGACGCGAATGACAGTCGCTTGTTAACGCTTTGTTTCTATGCACAGGCCCCTTGGTCGTGTCGCAGGGTGGGATAAAGTTGGTGTGCCACTCGAGGGCGCAGCAGAAGATCTCTCTCTCTTAAAGTTCGCAAGTGGATATTACGGGTTGGGAAGGACACACCGATTGTTGATTTTTGACATATTTCTTATTTCGACTTGACACTTGAAATTGATTCCTTATTCTTTTCTGTCTCCTTTCAGGTAAGCGATGACTTCTTTTGCCGTGGGCGATGAGGAGAGCAGTGAGAGTGCGAGTGGCTCTGGGAACTCGAAAGGTGGTTTGTAAGAATTGAGTGAAGTTGAGGATGTCACGACGGTATTTTTGCCTGTCATTCATTTTGTGGTGTCGAAAGTAAATTCAAATGGAGTGCATTTATGATCAAGGTTTCGATGACATTTGTATTTCAATCTATGGCTTGGATCTTGACATTTTTAATGGAAATAGCACCAGTAAGCAAGTGTTCCGGAAAGACTCGATTCCGACAAGGACTTTTTGGCAAATGTCTGTCAACAACTCGGCCATAACTTGACGAATGTTCGTATTACATGCGTCACGCATTTGTGAATTCTGGTCAGAAACACGAGCAAAGGCGACATGACGATGTGGGATTATGGTCAGGAATTGGTTCAGGCATCAAGACCGAGACGGGTGGTGCTGTGTGAGATGCGGCGCAGGCTTGTTGGAACCACGTGTCGTCCACATCTGTATCTTCGATTTGTGGGCAAGAAACTTCGGTCGTCATACCGTTAGAGAAAGTATGGACCAATGAGCCCGCCATACGGTGACTGTTTGTGGTCTTCTGACAGTTCTTAATTTCAGAAAGACTGACTTGGTCCTTCTAGAGAGTTTGGTTTATCTTCGCGGCGCTGTCATTGATTGTACTCATATCGGAAATTAGGTTGATGAAGACTTTCAGTAAATCAATTTCGAAATGAAGCGATATCATTGGCATCTATGTGAAACCCCGTCGAGTTCATCCATCCGTGAGAGGTTGTCAAACCGAACAAACCTGCAGCGTGGACCTCATTTTACTTTTGGGCATTTTGCGGTTAATTTTATCACCTTCTATTTCCTGATGTCCTCACACAATTAGTTCCTACTCCAGCTGTTTTGGCGGCCATTTAAAAATTGAGGTCTAATGACATTTGAAATCACTTCAACTCGGTGGGAGCGGTATATAGGAGTTTTAGTAAGAATTCATCCAAATCACCTGATTTCGGATCGATGGGTAAAATTAACATGAAGAAAGGCAGAAGAAGCGGAATACAGTGAAATTTCTCTAAAGCAGCAGCGAAGCCAACATGAGTGTCCTTAAGTAGGGGTGTCCGTTCTAAAGGGGTTGAAATTCACGAATATGTTCATGCCGGGACCATGATAAATTGTCCGCATAGTGAGGTGCTCCATATGGTGGGGTGTCCGTAAAGAGAAGATTCACTGTACAGCGAACGGACACCCCTATATAAGGGGACAATCATGCTGGTCTCGCTGCTGTCCGCTTCCGAGAAGTTCCACAGTATTCTGTCTTCTGCTGTCCTCTTTAGAGAAGTTTTGTCTAACAAAAGACTCTGAGAAAATGTCTCAATTATTTGATGGCATGTGCACCACTCACTCATTATTTTGTTGTTTATCGTTTGCATACCAAGCAAAGTAAGCTACTATTTTGTCCGCCTGATTTACACAATTTACTTAATTGCGGCTGATGTCCCTGAGCGCTGCCGTGTTAGGGAGTGTCCGCTAAGGGGGACATAAACTGTATAGAACTTCATTTCAAAGTCCACCGCCGTAAGAAATCGTCCGGCCAGGAGATTGTCCGTTTAAGACAGTTGTCCGTCTAAGAGAGTTGTCCGTCTAAGAGAGTGTCCGTCTGAAAGAGTATTCCCTACAAGGAGCTTCCACTGTATTACGGTGCGTGTTATATATCGGAGCCCAGACGTCGCTCCAACCCGAAAGTGTACAACTTTGTTAGAATTTTTTTTTTGCAACGCTTTTTGCAAGAGGTCGGCCCATCCTAGCCGTTTCCTTATTCATGCTCGCAGACTATTACTTTCGGATTTTCATTTCTCCATATGAGAGACTTGGGTTGGTTGACGTGTCTGAGTGCAAAATGGGTGTCATCACGAACATTTGGACAGGTTTAATCACTTCTCCGCCTGGTTTAAATGAAAGGTCTAAGTGCTGTCCTCTCGGTGAGATCCACAAACTAAGATCTTTTCAGCACATCCTCCAACGACAGTCGCACGTAACTTAGTTTCATCTTTCACATACTCTTGGGAATAAAGCAGACCCTACTTTGGCAATAATGCATCGAATGCTGGTTTCATGGTGACTTTGTCTGGGTGGTGCTTCGACGGGTTTAGTTCCGGAGGCTCCGGTGTCAGTCCATTCAGGATGAAATACCAATCCAAGAAAACCGAGAAGTGTCAAATCTGCTGTCACAGAAAACAATGCTGCCAAATTATGGTTCTCCGCCTCAAAAAAAAAAAAAAAATCTTTGTTAACAACTCATTTTACGGTGGAAAGGCCTCAGTTTTATTTTATAAAATCTGTAACTGCAAGTTTGTCGCATGGTCAGCTCCACTGAGGGTGTACATACAAAGCCCATGTGCCTCAGGACAAGACTAAAGGCTGTGTTCAGCGTGACGTCCACAGATTTGGGTAATTTTCACCACTCACCAACGGCAGCCATGTTTTCCGTAGAGCATGACGAACAGGCCTTAAAAGTATGGCAGCAGTGTCCGTCTCTTCGTCTATAGTCCTCTTAGATGAACGATCACGTTGGCCATAGTCTGCTGGTTATGCGCAACGTATCCCTTCTAAAGACGCACATGCGTTGTACTGTCAAAGGAGTCATAATCTAAAACAGGGCACACCATACTAAACACCCACTGTCTCGAATGATGTGGGTGAAGGGATGTGAAATCCGCACCACAAATTGGCCTCACCACCACGGATGCCCTTTTAAATGTATGCCCCCCGCCCATCAGCTCAGACAGTCCCAAGCCGCAGCCGAGTTCATGATGAAATCCGCGCAAAATGCATTTAATTAGTGTTCAGCGTGGCGGATGTTTTACATATGTCCAAGCCTTACTGCGGCCGTAACTCAGGATCAGCGAGACGCAGTGCGCACACACAAAAAACCCGGGACATGGCTCATAAATCTGCCCACCCCATACCTGCCGACACACCACATGCACGCCCCCGACAACCTTAATCCGCCACATTAACTGAAGGCAAAATTATGCGAGTGATGATAATGAAATAATTCGCAACAGTAAATTAATAAAGTTTATGTTTCGCATGCCACCAGGCCAGGTTTCCGGGCCACCAGGCCTCCTCCCACACGCACAGGCGAACACATTTCTTCCATTCACGTCGCAACATTTCATTTGACGTGTGCGGCGCACCACAGCTGTCAACCCGTCAGGCATAAATCAAAAATTTGCAGTCTGGCAGGTCTTAGACTTGAGGGAGGAGACTGGGATGTGGATGTCCCATGGACACTCCTCGCTCCGGAGTAATTATCTAATTACGACGAGATGACACCCAGGATGCAGCGGCAGTCAACAAGTGGACTCCCTGCAGCAGGTGTTGCCGAAGTTTCCTCCCTGTTTCCTCCCCCTGGGCAAGGG
The DNA here is from genome assembly GCA_905231855.2 of Eristalis tenax. Lineage (NCBI taxonomy): Eukaryota > Metazoa > Arthropoda > Insecta > Diptera > Syrphidae > Eristalis > Eristalis tenax. Next base: position 2,541,085 of record HG993127.1, read on the forward strand.
AAGACGGTGCGGGGCGACCGTGCAATTAGGAAAATTACTCGCCTCTGCAAATTTAAAATAAATGAGCGACAAATGCAGGCCACGAATGGAAAAAAATGTAATAAGCGAGTGCTGACTAGAGCACGAACGGTGGCAGCAGCAGCGCCACCATCAGACGAAGGCAAATCCTTGCTCATTTGCATAAATTAATTGTATAAATGGCTGTGTGCTCCTATTTTCCCGAACCGAATCGCACAATAATCACCACGAGCAGCACCCCCAGCGCCGCCGCCGACTTCCACACAGAGCCAGAGCCAGCTAGTGGTGCTAGCTGGCGGACAAAAATGAGGCGGGTCGCATTGACCCAGTTGAAGTGAGCTCCCTCCTCGAGGATGCCATGTCAAGCGAATGGAAAGAAACCTTTAAACCGTCGCCGTCTTGGCTTGCGAACGAAGAAAAATCTAGGATTGACTTCAGTGTTTCGTCGTGCGGTCGGGACGGTCTGCCACACAACACTTTGTGGATCGTGTATAATTGTATGCGGTCGCCGATTTATGTTAATTAAGTGGAGAAAAAGGATGTTGGCTGGCTGTTTCTTTTTTTTTATTTTTTCTTTCATTTTTCACTTTGTGTTTAATTTATGGCGATGGCCAGAAATAATGGCTAAAGTGTGAGCTGAGCGAGTGTTTTCGTGGGTGGCGCATGAAGGGAGGAAGAAAAGTGCAAATTTAGAAATAATTAATGGGAAAAGAAATTAACTAAGAAATAACGAGGCGACCGCACAGTGCGAGCGCAGAGCGACGCGACGATCAAGCGAACCAACAAGCGAATGTCCTCGTAATCGTAATCGTCGTCGTCGTCGTCGTCGTCGTGTCACCCTGTTCATCGTTGTCGTGCAGCAATTATTCTTCGTCGGTTTCTCTTCAGTTTGCTTGCTGTTCATTTGGAGGTTTTTGTGTTTCTTGGGTGGGGGTGGGAGACTGCTCCTAATGAGGGAACATTCATGGGCATCCTAGGCTGTGGGGTGGCAAGCCATTCGGAATTAGCAGGACGGGCATAATGGGTTTTAGAAAAACTAAACTCGCCCTTCGCAACTGGTCACTGGGGATTAGGCCAAGTTAAAGGTGAAATGCACACATTTGGTGTCATTAATAATGGATAAACAATGGAAAGTTTATGCACCAGCTGACAAACAAATTCTTTATTCTGATCAGTCAATTAACAGGCACGTCGTTTAAGCTTGGATGTGATTTCTGATGACCTTTGCCCAGACTCCGAGCCTTCATGGGCCGCTGGTGTGATACGATATCTGACCCGCAAGCTCAGTTTTGAATGGCCGTCAATTTCCGCAGTGAATTCGACACACCTGTGACCTAATGCAAGTGTTTCTTAGGCGGAGCAGGTAGCTACCACAAAAGAGGTGCCGAGCTATAGAACACAGGCTGAATGTTTTTATGAATCGTAGGCCATAGCAGACTACTTGTTGGCTCCCTCTTCGACCTCGACCGGCAGGGTGCCTGTTCAGCCGTGGAAAAAGGTCGTGGTCTCGTTGTTGATATTTTGCATATGGGCGCCACTCGATTGACCTCCCGAACGATCAACCGCCTCGTGAATCGCGACAACAAGATCGTAGTTTATTCATGTACTAACAACGCACAAAACATTTGTTTAACCTAACTTCATTCAATTCAAGAAATAAGTACAAAATCAGATTTGAAAAAAATACAGGAGAAAGGCTCATCTGATAGTGGTGGTCATCTGCTTCAAAGAGTTAAAAAGTGCTAAGGATGGACGTTGATGGCGTGGGTGATATGCTTCGTAGTGCTGTGTGTCTTTTGCACGAGACTCTTTTAATGAGATGACAGGTATAATCTTCGAACTCGTCGTGGGACACATCGCACATAGGCTGTTCACATTTTATTGAAGTCACATCAAGTCTTTTTCGCCCACCTCTGAGGCAACTGCTCAGAGATGCCACAAACATGGCAAGAACTTTAGACAAGAAAACAGTGGTTTGATGGCAAATATGAGCAGAAGGCATAGTGAAAAGCACGCAACCCAAAACCAGGCCAGCCCAAGAACAGTGTAGGGTGGAAGACAGCGGCAGACCAAGTTCAACCTCCTAGCCTAACGACTATCACTGGGCTAGGGACAACAATAAAATGTAAGCACTGCAATGCAAAGTCACATGTCATGAGTGTAATCATGCACATCGAGAGCACTTGCAACCATTGAGCATGGCACTGTTAATTTCACAAGGATTTACAGTCCTGCTGATGGTTAGTGGGGTCCCCGGTTCGAATGCCAGTGAAAGCAAATTTAATATGCTTTTGAAATCTGGTCGCGTCACCATTGACCCTTGTCTGACTGTGGGTATCACAATGGACCAACATGGTCAAAGTGTGCTGGCACTTCGTTCACTGGCAGCCCATTTACCTGCCCTACCTTACAGTCCTTCAGGCATTTTGTAAGCCCTTGTTCAGATAACCTTGAGAACAACGTTACCGCAAAATGCGCCAGCTATCGTTCAATGATTCTGCACTTATTGCTTGACATGGGGTTCCAACAAGACGCAACATAGTCTAAGAAAGTAAGCAATTAATCTCGGACTGCTAAATTGGACGATTAGATCGTTGCCATGTCTTAAGACAATTTTTTCTGGAAAGTGTAAACCCCGATAAGTCTGCCTAGATTGCAGCCTTGGACGATAACGGCCGAGTTCATAAACGTCACACTGCGGCAGCCTTCATAAATGTAAATAAACTGCAGCGACTATGCATGAGAGCAGTTGGCAAATGCGTTCATCAAAGCAATGTGACAGTCAAACTGCGAATTTGATCGGCAGTGATTTTTGTTCTGTTGCAGGATTGCAGGGAAACCGACAAGTGGACTTTTTCATTCTCTTATTTTTTTAAGAGAAATTTCTGTTATTTGACACATGTTTGGACTTCCAGTTCTTTTCGGTTAAAAGCATGGCCCTTTTGCAGCGTATTTTGATGCAATATTTTTGAAAGTTTTTCACTTTATTATATTTATTAAACATTAAACCTAGTATCGTACTCTTCTTAGACACGATTGACATGTACGCTTTCATTTTATCAATACAAATGTCAACCAAACACTTTTTGAGTCGCCCACTTTGAGTTGCATTTATGAATACTTTTTTGACTACTTTTGTGCTGAAAACTTGCGGCAGTATTCTTGTTCATAAATGTACTGAGAGAATATTTTGTGCAGTGCAGGGGCAACAATGTTGCAATAATGAACTCAACCAACATTACACGAGTTGTTGATGAGAAAACAGCCTTTATCGGGGAAGAAGTGTCCCAAAATTGAGCTCCCCACATGAAACACTTAAAAAATAGTCGCCAAAAAGCCAAGTACTAATTTAATGGGGTGAAATGAAAACTAAAACACTTGCAATTTCTGTGATTTTTTTGTTCATTCAAAACCAAATGCTCAAAAGTCACTCCATAATTTTTTAAAGCCACTTAGTCTCAACTTGAGTTGCCACTGAAAACGTTGTTGATGCTTTGACTGCCTGGCCTATTGAGTGCCAGGTGCTAAACTAAGCACGCTTTTAGAGTTGCTCGACATTTTCACTACATGAGTATGTTTATCCGGTTATGATGTGTTACAATATATTGGGTCCGTAACTTAATTCGTGCGGTTTGCTAAGAGATGGCGTAACTTGTATTATTCCATTGGAACATGCGTTGGAAAGTTAGTGTCATTGTACGTCAATTCAGTATATGCCATTCATTTGAACCGTAAACAACAATACATTTTTTTTTTTCACTCGAACATGTCGAACTTTGTGCCTGAAAAGGTGGTTTTGCGGGGAGTTCTTCTTCATTACTTTAATGTGAACAAAACTGCTGCCGAAAGTCATTGTATTTTAGTGGAAGTTTAAATATCCATGGCGCGAAGGTTATGCTCTGTATTTGGTGGGATCAGAAGGGTGTGCTGTATTATGAGCTGCTAAAACCGGGTAAAACCATCAATGGACAATGCAACCGAACACAATTAATCCGTTTGAAGAGAGCAGTAGCCGAATATGCGACCCGGAATATGCGACCAGACACGAGGCAATAATTTTCCATCCTGACAACGCTCGGCCCTACGTTCCTATTCCGGTTAAGAACTATTTGGAAAACAGTGGATGGAATGGGCCTTATAGCCCAGACCTTGCCCCTTCTGACTGCCATTTGTTCCGGTCGATGCAGAACGCCCGCCCTGAAATACGGCTCACATCAGGGCAGAATATCAAAAATTGGCTTGTTTCATTCTTGGCCCCCAAGCCGGTGCAGTTCTCTTGGGATGGGATCCACAAATTGCCAGAAGGATGGGAAAAAGTCCTGGCTTCAGATGGGCAATACTTTGAATAATACTATCGTACAGGTTTTTTTTAAGTAAACGCTTACATTTTGAAATAAAAAAACCGCACGAATTAAGTTATAGACCCAATACATAGTGTGTACATGTCTAAATTGTCTCGTGTGACACGTGAATCACGCGAAAACGCAACCTCTATCAAATTAAAAGTTCATGGCATGTTGGTTGCAAATAAATTTGGTTGAAAGGAATTGTTTTTCAGACTCTGTATGCTTTGTCGATTTACTGGGAGAGTTGCCTTTTTTTTACCCGAACTTAGTATCCATAGTTTTTCACGAGAACTCACGACACATCTCAAACACATCACAAAAACACGTGCAAAGTAAAGTATGGTGGTTCTGAAAATATTGAGAACAAAAGAAAGCTTTCAAAAAAAAAAAACGAATGATCCTTTTCCCGGGATTTGAACCCAGCTTCCACCGATTTCGTACGAAACGCACACCGCCACCGCCTTAACAACTGGCAAACCCTCTTAGTTTTTACTTCAGTGAACGCAGTTTAACCCTCCCGTCCGTCCGTTTTGTCTTCTCCGGGCAGCGTACACAAGAGGCACTCGCTTACACTACTCGGCAGACTTGTCTTAGTTTAATTCACCTCAGTGTTACCGGTCAGCGAATTCGTGACGAGGTGTCAGTATGTCGTTGTCTGCCGAGTATGTCGTTGGGAACGTTTCTCTGGGATGACTACTCAATGTTCGAGTGAGCTGCCAGTAATTCTCAACGTTGACTATGTTCTTCAACTCAGCAAAATGCGTGTGAAAAGCCTCGAGTCACTGTAAACCATTTCCCCCGCGAACGATAATTCCTTCCATACCTCTCTTCACTTGTTCTATCTCTTAGATGAAATCACAGTCATGCCAAAAAAAAGGGTCCACTACTCTACTGCACCAAGTTTCACCCACGAAGTCAGAATGCGACTAAAGTGGTTGGGTTCGGAGTCAGAATGTGACTGAAATGCTGGGCGGGCTTGTAGATGGCATGATTTTATGAAGACCCACAAAATCATGCCATTTACAAGCCCGCTAATTTCCAATTTACCACTTCAGCCAATCCAAGGTCATGCGACCAAAACTGGAGGAACTTGGCACAAACCGATAAAAAAGGAGACAAGCACTAACACAGTCCTGGCGATCCTGGCGCTAGCACCACCGAGCTAGAGAACACCACTAGCAGCAGATGAATTAAAACTAGTGACGTGACACTAAGCACCGTAAACATAAATGGCCACCAACTCTTATGGGAAACTAGGCGAACAACTTTATAGCCTTTGGGGGGCGTAACATACCGTGAAAATAAGCTTGAATCCGATTTCTCAAATGTTTGGCGAACTCTCTTGGAGTGCATCCGTTGTTGGTTAAATCCTTGGCTCGTCCTTTTTCTGCGATTTTTTGTCTTTAGCCGACTGTTTAAACATTAGACATCGATGAGGGTGGGGCCAAGACACATAGAAGTAAGTCGTAACGCCGCCACTTCAGTGACGCTGTGTTCTGATGCAGAAGCATGAGCTTTTAGACACCGTCATAGAGGGGGCAGTGAACGCAATTTCACCGAGAGTTTATGTAGAAGACTTCTGTCACAGCACACACAAATCAAAAAAGAGGTCAATGGCTGACCAGTTTTGAGGCACATTTGTGACAAAGAGAACTTGAGATGAATACCTTCACCCTTACCTAGTGCAAATCTACTTTGTCTCTTCTGCTGAAAATGTAGCTCACGAACGCACACAAAGGACGTATTTAGGCAGCAACACTCTTCAGTGTCTCAAGACCATGCTTAGACGACGAAGAATGGTATAACCTTCGTCCAAAGCTTAGTTGTTTGGATTCGACATGAAATCGTGGCTGCGGTTGCCGAGAAATCGCTTACAGTAGACTAGGTTAGGTTAGGTTATGGTGGCTGCCAGCAGAAGACAGTCACCCTTAGACCCGTAGTGATACCACGCGGATTGCTTGCCCCTAACAATCAGAACCAATTTTTGCTTATGACAAGACAAAGCTTTTTAGCTCAATGAGACTGTTGAAGTAGTTAAACTGGAGTTCAAATCATTTTCTTGTTAATGTCCTCCCAAGAGTCGGTCTGTCCAATTGTAACTGTAAAATGATGAAAATTCCGTAGCGATTGATGCCAGGCCCACTGGGAGCTCACACAAACCGGTTGATCCTTGGAATGCGACAGATTTTTCGTTACAAATCCGTTCTAAGTCGGTATTTCCATCGAAAATCCTAACAAGTTGTTGGCTGGCGGGCCATTGGTTTAAGTCATAATCCTAGCAGCTACTCTCGATGAAAGTAGCTCATCATGCATTTATAACGAAGAGTAAATTCCTGCAAACGGATCAAACGAATCCCCTTAATTCGTAAGACCCTGTCATGTCACTGAATGCTTTCGGAATTAGAAGTGAAAGAACAAAAACGACGCTAGTCGGTGCGCAGTGGGAAGCTGAGGAGGACACTTTTCAAGCATCAAAGCAGTTCTTCGAATTGCCGGCACAGAGGAGACAAATTCTGCTCATTAATGGGCGGTCCACTCATTTTCCGCTCCTCCGAGAGGATTTCACACAAATGGTTCCTCACCTGAAAGCTACCACTTTTTTACTCAATCTCCTGCATCCTCCAGATGCTCGGATGCTCCATCAAGTCTAGAGCAGGCGAATTTATTGCGTTTTCAGCGTAAATCCGATCCATAATTTCCCAAGCCACCAACGCACGCACACAAGCGGGGGAGAGTACATAGCGTAATCCTCACAAGGGCATAATTCGAAGTAATTAATTGCTATTACTGCGTTCGCCTTGCAACGGACGACACGACACGACGAACGAAAATCAATTATTCGCCTGAAACGAGGAGCGAGCATCCTGCTGACAGGCTTGTCCTGGAAGAGGCGTTAAACGAGAACAAGGAGCAAAAAATAAGCGGACAAAAAATCGAAGATAATTATCCTTCGTGGGGTGGCGCATTCGCGTTATTGCGCCAATTACACAACACAAAGTGATACTCCGGGCGGACATGTATTTCATTTTAGTCCGTTCCGTGGGGTGGGGCTTCAGCGAAATGAGAAAATTACCGAGGATTTAAGGATGCATCTGTCCGTTCCGGTTGGTCACTCTTGATCGGCGGCGGCACTCCGGACTTGAGGGTTTACGGCAGCCCAGTGCCGGTCATAAATGAAGAGTGAACGTAATTATGAGAAATTATGGCGCGATTCGAACGTAATGAGCGAAAGATAAAAGAATGTCAATTTTCATGAAAATCAACGAAAACAAACGAGAAATGTTACGTATTCGCCAGAGGGACTGGTGCAAAGTGATTCGACGTGGGAATATTCCATGCGGAGCCAGTCGGTAGAGATTACAGCGCTTTAATGAAAATCAACATGAATTCCCAAAGAAGACGACGGCGGCTGTCATCAGCACGTGCAGCGGTGCGACGATGAGGAGGTTCGTCACTCACGTGGAAGAGAGGAGTTGTGTCGATGCTCTATGAATTGGTGTCGGGTTTCTAAATGTGAACACCAATGTGGGTGTGTGGCTCAGATGGAGCTTTCTCGAAGAATCACGAGGCTACCTCTACGTTCATTTGCAGGCCTTGGCAAGACTATTTTTTAGCACGATTCACGGAAGATTCTTTCAATTCGACATCCGGCCTTTGACTTAAGGAATTGGTGCTGCGCATGAACCCGCATTATGTGAGAGTTGAGTTTATTGCGGGATTCTGTTACCTGACGAGATATGTGTGGCGCCACAGTCCGTAGAGGGGCCAGAACTTAGCTTCTACGGCAACCACTCGTGCTGGGCGTGCTATTATTCCCTCACGAGTCCATTAAGGAACGGACAATTGTGAGAATCTTTATTACTCCTTGAGCATTGTCAGTGACTCGGAAGAGGTGGGACCGTGAAAATGATTTTGCTCGGGATTCGAACCCAGGCACCGAGGTTCGGTCAACGCTCAGACCTGCAACGCGACAGCCGCCACTCTCAACTACAAGTACACCCCTCCAAAGTTGATCCGGGCGCAATAACACGCAAGCCTTCCTCCTACTCTCTCCTAACGGACACCTCTCATTAGCGGACATCTTAGCACCGTCAGTGTCCGCTTATGAGAAATTTCACTCTAGGCCGACTTTCCAATTTTTGTGAAGATTTCCTTCAACTTCGCTGGTGATCTACTTCAGTCAAAAACACAGTCCTACAACTCAACCAACAGGCGCCTCTCGACCGATTTCTATCCACCTCCCCCCATTTACGCACTCCAAGTTGTTTGAGGTCTTTCTCCACAACGGTGCGCCATCTTTGACAAGAGCGGCTCTTCTGTTTTGTCACGTAAGGGCAACCACAACTCCCTCAAAGTCGTCACATAATTTTGCCAACAGGCAGACCGGTCAATCTGTGTGTACGTACGAATTTAATTTCCGAAATCAGAACGTGGCTGTTGCTCCCTAAATAGAACGCCTGGCCCGCCCCCGAGAGGCCCCGCATAACCAAATTGAATTTCAAATTCTATACCTCAATTGAATGCAACCACATCAGTCTTAATCAAGGCCCACATGGCCCGCCATTAACACGAATGTTCGCAATTAATGTAGCACGTCAGATGCACTCCCACCAGCCCACCAACCCACCAACCCACCAGATGCCGGATGGGCTTTACACTGCAGTCCTGCTGCGAGATAATCACGATGAATGCGGTCGGCTGCCAGACCACTACTGCAAGGTATTTGGAAAATTCGAACCTCATTGCGAGTGTCTAGAGCTAATTTTGTCTGAATTCTGTGCTCCGGCCCGCGGGCACGGGGGCGAAGCACCTGCAGATGCTTTAATTGTGGCGATGATGGCCGGAGCAGACCGGTTATGAGAAGTCCGCCGAACTAGCACGACGACGCTCCTCGGATTCAGGTGCACGACATGGCAGAGGATGCACAACATCCACCACCCATTAGTCCCGACGACTGGGCAGCACACACATGCAGTCAATTTGTCAGATGAGTGGCACTGCTTCTCCACTCCGGACTAAGCACTGCCAAATGAAGCTTGGAATTGACTGCATTGCTGTGTTCTGTTGCTGCACATCCAACCAACACGAGCTGCTCCAGCACCATCAGAATCGATATGTGCACAGGCCGGGGATGGGGCGGTGTGGGGTCGAGGGGGTTGAGTATCGACTGGCCAGCCCTCTGACTGGGTCAGTGGAGAGGCGGTGCTTTGAACTCTGATGTCTTGGCTGTCGTGTGTTTCGCTCATGTTGCGGGCTCGGGCAGCGTAGGCGCATTCACATGATTCGCAGTAATAACGATTGGGTGACATTAAAGCGGGGACTGGGAGGCGGAGGAGTTCCATCGAACGGGCGCGCTATTAATGTTGATAGCCTTGCAGACATCCTTTGCATTGAGCTGCCTTATTGTCCACCGGACGAGCAGCTACAGTTCCCCGTCGTAATTGGGTTATTTATGCTTGGCTGTGTGCTGAAAACCAGACTGGCGTGGAGTGGGGTTTGTCGCAGTCCCCGGAGACTTATCAATTCACGGAACTGGTGAGCGATGGCTGGTGTACACGACAGGACAGGCTTGGTGCATGATGGCGGGACATTGCATGGAAATTTCTCAGCAGGGGAGATGTCGGAAGAGAAATGATTTTGCCATCATTAGCTCGAGCGGATTTTCGAACCCTCGGCTGTGGTTGCTCCATTGAAAGCGATCACTTTGTCATTCCCGCCACAACGCGACGGAAGGAGTGCCTTCATCACTGCCGATCAGTCCCTACGAAGGACTCGTCTCGAGTTCCAACCAAAATGCTTCCCGTCGTCAACTGCTCAACTGTCAAGCCCTCAAACCCAGATCAACGGAGCCCACTTTCTACGTATACCTTCACATATTCCCAACATCCCCCGGTTCCTGTGCATTGCCAGGGAAAGAAAATGAGAAGGACACGGTCTCTGTTTGTAATTTTTCTTCTCATTCACTTCCCGGATTCCATTAAGCAGCAGCGTGTTCGTTTTCATTGTTCGCCCCGTCCGCGTCCCTCCCGACTGGCAGGGCGCCCGGGTAATTTATTCTGCTTAGCTGCCGAGCGACGTGATTGGCATCAATAACGAGATGATTGATACAAATGTGCAGAGCTGAGGAGCGTGGTGGTGTCGCCACTAACTTTGAACGCACGGCGGGCACCAGCAACACAAGAGGTAATTGCGATAAATCGATTGAGTAACGAACTTTCAATGAATTAACTTTTCCCCGACCGAGGGATAATGCCGGCAAGAGTAATCCGCAGAGATTTAAGGAGCGTTTGTCGCTCCAAAATGGCACACAAAAAACCACCGCAAAATTGAATAAAGCACAGCGATGGAGCGACGGAGCGATGGACCACAAAAGGACGATGATACCGGAGGCAGAGACACTGATAGCTCTGTCGACATGTAAATCTCGAACGAGGAGACCCCCCGCCACTCACCGCATCGCCATAGCCACACCACCTTTACCGCACACAAAGGCAACGAACGACAAACGAAGCCAAGCAGCGAGAGAGTATTATAAACGTAATTCCTTTCGGTGGGTCCTCCCCTGGCAGGAGACAAATAACTTGTCACACAAACCAGCAATGAGCTGACAAAACCATTTCACCCAACAGCACCCCACCACACGTCATATCAAAGCCCCGTGCCTGTTCCTGTGCTGCAGGAGGAGGTACACATTCTGCAGAATCTTGATATTGAACTGTCCCGTCTCCTGAAAGGTTTCGCAAACGAGACAAAGAGACACTGTATCCTTGTTGCGGTGGGGGAGGAGGAGAGATGTGTCAAAATGTGTATCAGGAGCTACGGGAGCTTCAGCGATAAACGGGAACACAGGCAGTCGCCGCACACAAGGACTCTATCTTGACTGTGGCATGTGTGGTGGAAAATAAAAACAATCCCATTGCGGAGCTGAGCTGTCGTCGTCCTAGTCATAGACGTCGCAGATTGAAAAGTAAAATTCGCTCTGGCATTTGTGTTGTATCCGAGGCAGGAGCAGGGATTATCCTAAATTGGTTAGTGTGCGGTTTTTGTGGCGGCAATCAGGAACGAGATAGGGAGTCAAATTGGAAAAACAGGACTTTGCTGGTCGTGTTGATGTTATTTGCGGCAAAGCATTTAGATTTTACAAGAATTTACAGTCGTCCCAGGAGGATGCTGTGACGGGTGGGTGGACGGTGGAGAGCAATCTCGTGCGGGGCTTTGCAGACGATAAGGTTTGTATTACCTCCAATTTGGGAGAGGCTCTTTATGGCATCCTCCGAGCCGGGACTCACTGCTTCTGCGGGAAATTTGAGGGCTGAGAGTCGACTGCAAAACGACAGCGGTTGCAGTGTGAGAGGTCCTTGATTCGGGAGTTGGTGGGCAGGTGCAACATAAATCGCAGAGTCTGCGACGAGATTTAATTCAAGTTTAGGACCAGTCCACGGGGTCGGGCTTAGGCGCCACCTGACGGATTACACCGACTACTCGCACAGAAGCGTATCCGCATCGTGCAACTACAGCAGTCCCCACAGGGAGACAGAAAAACACCTCGCTCTAAAGCGATGCTCGTGCATTATTAATCTGCAGTCCAGGCTTTCCTGGAACACCTCCAAAAATGATAACGACCGGACCCCGAAAACATGAGCCCAACAACCATTCTCCGCAGAGAAACGCCAGCAGGCAGTCGCGGGTTGTACATAATTCCAACATGAGTCCGGAATATTCCGTTTGAGTTTTCGTCGCGCTGGCCCCCCCTGGTCCTGCCAGCGCGTCATTATTATCCAACCAGACGACGAAGTGAATCAGTGGATCCGGGGTATTTTTTGCGCGCATTTCAAGTCCATATCCCCGTCAGTTCGCCGTAATTAGGTGAGTTTCCCTGATTTTCATTTTTTTGCACTCCACACCTCGCGCCCCCGTCGCAACCGCATCAGGATTAAAAATGCGAACAGCATTTAATTTATTTATCATGTACTCAATTCTGGGATAGCCTCCGCAGGGGGCAGAGCGCCCCTACGCCCACTCCCCCAACTCACACTCTCGGCTTACACGGACAAATCTGACGGAATCTAATTAGTTTTATTGGGGATTCTTTTGAAGTGAGATTCTCGGTCAACCTTACAGTCGTCAGCCGCCCACCGCGCTTAGCTCGCCCGCCCAGCCGTTCAATCGAATCATGCTCCATTCCCAGGCAAATATGTGCACTTGGCTGTGTATGTGTGTGTGTGTGGTGAATGGGCTGAAAATTGGCAAGCCATTGTTGTTCGCTTTATTATCTCGACAATGGCTGAAGGTGTTCCGTTAGCTGAATTGTATTCAATTGACCAGCGGGGGGTTGAGTGGATGGGATGGAGGGGCGTGCACTCGGGGTGGCGATAGTTTGTGATCGCTGTAAAGTGACTTTAAAACGACCAGACGACTTGAACGTTTGAACTTTTGCGAATTAATTCTTTAAGAATGAAACAGGAACAGTGGGTGTCAAGCTGGGGCTGGGGTTGAGTGGGTGAAGATTTGGATTTAGATTTTTGAGTGGGTCTTGCGTCAATGTGTAGTTGCCATTCATGCTCCCCTGTAAGCAATTCCAGGAGGGATTCCTAGTCCACGAGGAGGTGGGTATAGGGCTTAACAGAAGAGGTTCTAAGTTTGCGACTGTAGTAGCTGACTGCTATTTTTGAGCGCGCGCTTTTACGCGATATTTTACATCATGATTGTCCGCTATGTAGGGGTGTCCGTTCTAAAAGGGTTGAAATACACGAATACCATCATTCTGCGACCATGACGAAGTGTCAACAAAGAGGTGTCCCTTAAAGAGGGGAACTTTTACATTATCATTGGCCGTTATGTAAGGATGGCCGTTCTAGAGGGTTGTCCCTTAAAGACGGGAAACTTCTACATCATGATTGTTCGCTATGTAGGGTGTTCGTTCTAAAGGGTTTAAAATATGAATACCATCATTCCGGGACTATTACAAGCTGTCCACAAAGAGAGGTGTCCCTTAAACAGGGGAAACATCTACATAATGATTGTCCGTTATGCAGGGGTGTCCGTTCTAAAGGGGTTTAAATACACGAAAACCATAAATCCGGGGCCACGATGAATTATCTATAGAGAGAGGTGTCCCTTAAAGAGGGGTGTCCGTAAAGAAAAGCTTCACGAATAATGTTTATGGCCTCCTTGTCACAGTTAATTACGCGCAGTTTTGGCTCCGCCGTTTCCGTTCCGGTATTTCCGGCGCCACCATGAAATGCCAATTATCGCACATGTCAAGAAAATCATTTAAATCGTAGTGTCTGACCGTCATGTAAGCACTGTTTCGAGGATGAGCTAGGCGTTGCACAAAAAACCGTTGGGAACTTTTTGATCATGGCTGGATACAAAAATAAGCTTTATGTATTGGCACCACACGTGTTAACGAGTTTAAGCGGTCTCCAGGCAGCTCGACTCTCCGTGGATCACTTATGACAACAAATCGGCAGAAACGGTGGCCAAGCCAGGAATGTCTTGCTGTGTGTTTGATGTATCTGGACCTGTATTGTCAACAATTGTTCTCTCTTATTGACCCCCACTCTAAAGGGCACCAACATTCCGCTCTCTAATAAAAAAAAAAAATTAAGGGAAATACCTCGGCCTTATAGTAGATAGTAGATTCAACTTGAGCTTAACAAGGAAGAGTAAGGAAGGCCATTACGTCCTTTTAAATGGGCAAGACAGCCACACAGCACACGTGGAGCCTTCAACCTTATATGACTGACTGGCTTTTTAAAGTTGTCATCAGACTGTGGCTTTGTGGTTTGGTGCTCCGACCCTACGCACTTGAGTTCCCTTTCACTCATGAGAGAACAGTAGCACGTACAACACAAGTGGTTCCGGGTTGTAGCACCACCCATATTTTATTTTATAGTGCGGTGGGCCATACTCAACGTGGGTACCCACTTCCATAAATTAAGGAGGGCATAGTGACAAGCCTGCATATGCATCAGCGGAGCCCTTAGAACAGCTCCCAGTGATGTGCTGGAAATTCTCTTGAACCAACTGCGCCATTCGTCTGAAGGTCTGGCATCCGGGGTGGCCACGCCAAAATTCTACATGAACAAAATTGCCAGAGAACAACTTCGAAACCCTGATTCCGGACAGAGACCTGTGCTTCGGCGGTACCACACCCTCTGGTAGAGCTATACATTTTACACAGATGGATCCAAGAAGATGGAGTAGGAGTGTCTAAACCTGAACAAATCCGTTCGTCTTTCCAATCATTGCAGCTTCTTCCAAGCGGAAGTAATGGCGATTAGCGAAGCTTGGCGAAGGTTCAACCTGATTTTCGCTCACGATAGCCAAGCATATCTCGTAACGATATATCTGACACCTGTGTGATCGCCTGTTCTGGGTGCCAGGCCATAGGGACTTCCCGCAAAACTCTATGGCCACTAGACTGCCAGTTGATGGAATCTTTCGTAACATAGCTACCTTCAAGTTACAGCTGAATAACGTTTACACACCCTCTGTGATGACAGATGACGACAGATGGTGGACAGGCTGTGACTTGTCGAACCTCGAAACAAATTTGGCCTCGTCTCTATAAGACCAAAGCCAGAAGCCAGAGGCTAAAGAGATCTAAAATTAGTACTGCAGTGGACATCCTGTGCACTCTCTGATAAGCGGACACTGACCGTATCCAGAAATGTGTCCGCTTATGAGGGGTGTCCGGTTATGAGGAAAAATGTTCGCAATTTCAAATTGATAGTCCATTTTGGCTATTACCACGAGCATGTGTCAATGTTTACTTTTCACACCATAAAGCGAACGTTTTATCAGGAAGAACGCCGAGAAACATCCAGTCTCATCTGTATTCAGAATCGAAACGATTAACATTAAAAATCGTGTAAGAAATTCCGTCCTTTGAGATATGTCCTCTTATGTGAAATTTGTCCGCTATGATGAGATCTGTCCGCTTATGAGGGGTGTTCGCTTATGAGCAGTGTCCGCTTATGAGAGATATCCGCTTATAAGAGGTGTTCGCTTATAAGAGGTGTTTGCGTATGGGATCTGTCCGCTTATTAGATGTGTTCGCTTCCGAGAGATGTCCGCTTATGAGAGGTGTTCGCTTATAAGAGGTGTCCGCTTATGAGAGGTGTTCGCTTGTGACAATTATCCGCTTATGAGAGATGTCGGCTTATGAGAGGTGTCCGCTTAGTAGAGGGTTTCGCTTATTAGAGGTGTCCGCTTGTGAGAAATGTTTTCGCTAATGAGAGGTGTCCGTTAGGAGAGAGTACACAGTACTTGCCAGACTTTGTCTAATAGGCCTTCACCTGAAAGGACTAGGCCTATTATCCAACGACTACTGTAGAAGCTGTCTCCAGGAGGAGGGGGAGGACAAACGAGTCCAGCACCTTCTCTGCAACTGTCTTGCACTTGCCTCAACTAGGAAAGCAAATACAGGCTCCTACTTCTACGACAGTTTAAATGGCACCAGTAAAATACTGGCCTGGCAAAATTTGTTGACAAAACCGGCTGGCTTTCATAATCACGGCAACCATGGTAAATACAACCTTTAATTTCGCGAAAAAATACGAGAGGAGACTGAACGAGGATCTCAAGCCTAAAGGAGGAGGATTAGTGCCTAAAGAGTGCACTGAACTGCGTGGGTTACCTGCTGCAGTTTCATTTTCCTCGTTCGTAGTTATCGTGCTCAGAATTGGAGCCATAAACCCAAGCGGCTAAATGTATTTGCTTCGCCTACGGATCCTCCCCTGGAGGATCAATTTGGCCAAATTTCTGTCTTAAAACTATGTGCTCACAATGGGATAGGTTCACATCAGTGGGGTTCGAGAGCAACGAAGTTTAAGCTCATGTCGATGTCCTCTAGTGAATCCATTCCATGGGCCGTGCATGAGAATGCACTAAAAACATTTCAAACTTCAAACGCCATCGTCTTAGGCAATTTCCTCTACCACTCACATTCCACCAACTCACACAAGACGGGCGTAAATGAATTTCAAACGACGACCCAGCCTCCTTCAATAATTGAGTTGTACATTTAGCACTTCTCCTCTGCAGTATTCCTCCAGTGATTTCCGACTGGACTTGAACTCCTCCCAAGGACACTCAATTAAGTAAAATTCATCTCAGGGGGCCGGATGGACCCCCTCCCCCTGCATGGTGGGTCGGGACATCACAGCTGGAGGCAACACTCTCCGGCGTTCATCGATTCGATTCAATTCCCCCTCCCCATGCTTCAGTTTTGGCTCTTTGATAGTACATCAGCCCGGCATCACTCCACCTCATCTTAATTATCATCGGCGTGTGCGTGTGTTTTAACGCATTCGAAAGGGCAACCTCGTCTCATTCAGGCAATTTTCAAGCCAGAGTGTACTCGGAGTTCCATAAATTGAATCAGGACCAAGTTCACACGCACGCAGCAGTATGCTTGGCCACCGCCCTCGAACGGCATTCTCGTTCAATGAATAGCCACAGAACCATTTTATCGCCGAACATCATGGAAAATTAAATTTCTACCCTTGTCCTGGACCTGAAGCAGAGAATGAGAGGCAAAGAGGACGCGGCAGAATAGGATTTAATTATTTTCAAATCTCCATCCGAAGGGCGACCGACGATGACTACGAGTTGCTCTTGACCAGCTGCCATGCTCGTCGTAGTCATAGTCGCCTCTGTGTCTGGCATTTCTTAATTCCAATTAGACCCTCTGATTGAAGTTTGACTGAAAACCGAATTTGATTACAGCCATGCAGTGGTGACCGCCAACCGCCCGCTAGCACCTCACCCAGGCACACACACACTCACGCTTACTGGCATCACAAGGATGTTTGACGAACAATGAAATTGTGGCACATGCTACGCACACGTAGCCAGACAATGAAGGAATAAGAAACCAAATTAACTTCTCTGCCAGTGAACATGGATAGCACATTACTGAGTGCCGGGTTGGTGGGGTTGTCGCAGAATGAGGCACGTACTCGGAGGCAAACATTTCACGCACATTTATGGAGCGAGCGCACACGGGAAAGAGCGAAACAAATATCCTTCCTTGCGAATGTCATAATGAATGGCTCTCGGTGTCGTATATTAATGGCGAGGACATTCGTTAGCTAACGACGTTGAATAAGGGATATAGCCTCCGGTGTATCACCTCCGTGCACTCTGTCTGTGTGTGCGCGCTGGTACCTGGCAATTTGTTTTCGGAGGTAAACCTCTTAAGTCGTATATGCTCATCGTTTACGTCGTTATCCTTTCCGAACAGAGGGAACTTATTTTCACTGTTATTTCAGCTTTCCGTATTCTTGTTCCCCCTCTTCTCTCCAACCCCGTTTCAGGAGAGCGTCTGCTTAGGTATCAGCCTATTCAAAGTGGTTGCACAGAAGGGGACCTTCTTTTTGTTGTTTCCTTTCGCTTGAGTTGCTCCTTTATTGTGTGGGGGAACGACAAGTCGCCATGTTTTTTTTTTTTTTTTTTTTTTTTTCTGGCTGCTTCTGTTGGTAAGGCATTATGCTTATCTGTGGGGAAGTGCTCTTCGCCGAGGGGATGTTTCTTATTTCCCTTCTCAAAGATGAGGAATGAGCGCCTTGTCAAGCGAATGCGCTGTGCTGCTGTTCAGTTCGTACTTGTTATTGCATACACCTGGATGAGAGGTCGCGACTGGGGGTCAGGCGACAGGATGACAGTTTGGAACGAACCGAGATGATGGAGCTGGAGGAGGTTGGTTCTTCTGGGCTTGAAGGTGTTTCACGCGATTCCGATATTAAGGCGCTCGACAGTGACCACTTATGTCAGCCTCTGCAAAAATCTTGCCCTTATCTGGCGGGCCTGAACATCTTTTTAGACCAGACTGCAGATTAGAACCCCAGACCTGAACGACACTTAGTCATTTAAGACTTGTCCTCTCTTATTTTTCCGAGATGCAAATCGCCTTTAAAGTCACAATAGTAAAGAGGCTCCATATGAAGTCACTCAGGTCCGGTCCGGGAACTTTTAGAAGAATTATTGAACATTGGGGTACAACCGTACCCCAAGAAAAAAATAAACATTTTTAGCAAATTTTTCTCACAAAAAATGAGTTTAAATAAAATAGTTTTGCTCATTTTATTTTGGTTTAGAAAAAGGCTCCTTTATGTGACTTCGCGGTGCACACTTTCCAAGAGTGACTCTTTCAGATCGACAACTTTATTTTGCCAATCAAGTGTGGAGGGCCCTCTGCTCGCCATGCATAGTTCCATAGAGTGACGGGAATTAGGTCTTCGACTTTGAGCCAGGATGCAGTGCAAGACAGTACGCCCTCGTGGAAGAGATCGCACCGGCTAGAGAGATGCTTGTTAGTTTGAGGAGCAGGTCAAAGGACATATGAAGAGATGTTGTTGCGGTCTCATACTTAATTTGGCTCAAAATGGCAGCAGTTCTCAGCTGATCGGGTTCTTCTTCCGCTATATCTTCCTTTGATTGGCCTCTTGAGTTCTTCCCGGTCTTGCTCCATTTATGTCTGTTCTGGTAGTAGAACTACCACTGGAGTATTGTCCGGAGTAATATCGTATCACCAATGGCTTCGCATACGTTCTCGAACTTTATGGGAGACAGCCTAGGTACCTCCTTGCCCAAGCTCCGGACATGTTAATTGAACTTTTTACCTCATGTGTCCTAGCCTACGTACTCCTCTGTCTGCCATTGTTGCCCTGGAATGTGTCCAACTGTGGCTTCAGTCTTAGCATAAGCTTATCGTACGCATTAACGCTTGCGTTTTCTTTTCTGGAATCTGCGGAGCTTTCCGACTCAAACGAGGGCAATAGAGACCTTCTGTCATGAGTGATGCATCACCTGGCACATCCTTGACCGAAATAGTCGTGGGGGTCGTCTTCTACACCCAGTCTCACTCACATTTCCCATTCACAGGTGTCACGACTCCTTCAAAATCCCTCGAATTCATTGTCTCGTTATTCCCTGTGCTCCGTCTCCTAACTCACTGCAGGCAACTGCTCCACTCTTGCACTACTTTCCAGTTTTATGGGTCTCCATTTGTCGCTCGTCGTGTCAACACAAAGTGCACATTTTGCATGTTTCCTCCTTCAGTTCCTTCCAAGCGTCGACCTTAAGACACTCGCTCCAAAACAAACACAAGCCCTCGCAGCAGTCCGTGCGAAAGTAATCCTCTCATCTTTCTTCACCCACCCTTTCCCGGTGGAATAAGCCAACCGTCATGAGATGAGGGATGCTATCCACATCCATCAGGGCAGATAAGAGCGCGCTCTGCCCTTCTGACAGACCTGAACAAGTATCCATAAAATTCGTTATCGCTTCCTCCGTCTGTCGGCCATCCCTGCTGGGGGGTGCGGCCACCCATTCACTCATCGCATATCAACAAGTCATCATTCGTCCTTCTGCAGTCCACAGGGGAAGGAAAAAAGCATCAGCCCGGAAACCCCCATCAATCGTATCTGCTTCCCCGAAAGAAATCCTCCAGAACTGGGTCGCCCGGTTGTCTGCCCAAGGACGAATGGACAAAGCCTGCCTCTGAAAGGGAAGCCTTGCTGAATACATGCATGTGCCAGGGGATGGCATATCCTTAAAGCCTTAATGCCCTCGAATTCGAAATCATTCACTCAGAATAACCGCATTGAGGACTAAGACATCGAGGATACTCCTTGCACTTCCGATTGGTCTTTATGTGAACTCGACGCCATGACGATGAGTGCGGCGGACGGTGCAGCGGACAGTGCGGCCCACATGCTCTGTGGCACCGCATTGTCACATGCGGTCTGCCAACGGAGGATACAAATAGAGTCAGATCCAATAAGGGGGCGCTACCGCCTCCTCCGGCACATGGACATCTCTGTGATAAATGTCCGCCGTCCCTCGTTCTGCTTCCACTGTTTCTTTCGGTTTTTCTTGCTTCTGCAAGCGCAGCAACAACCAGTCTGCCGGTGCATTCACACACACACATGAGCACACACGACAATGAACGATGAAGCACATCGCTCGCTATACAAGAGGGAAACATCCACTTGAACCATGCCAACGATGTGGTTAATCATTGCACGATATTTCATTTACGTTGTTGTGCAGCATATGACTGCGAGCGGCTTCAAGGGGCCTGGTCGGGGTGGGGGGTGTGGCGGAAAGGAATAAATCGTGTGTGTGCACCGGCACACACAGGCACTCGTGTGATAGATCTGTGATATGGCATAATGTCGTCGTTTATCTAAACGCGACGAGAGCACGTTTCGGAGATTCTGCTGGGATTTCACAAAAATTCCTTGTAAACGCCCCCCTCACAGTCGGGCGTTGATTGCGGTTGCTTGGAGATGTGAGGGGAAGATTATGTCATTTGTTGTTGAACGAGGATCTGTCACAGATTGGCGGAGGAAGGAGTTCAAAGGCGCCAGCTGGCGCTTGGGCGGGACTCCAATGTATGACCTATTAGGGCGTCCCTCTTTCGACTTGAAAATTTCACACGTCTTTGTGCCCGTTTCTGAGAGCGAAGCCTCAATCATGTTTGTGATAGCACATGCACCAGGCAGACTCTCTGGAGAGGGAGACGGTGGCGTATGCGTGATATTTTCGCTGATGCAGGGGTCTCGAATGTCGAAGCGGGAATGTTGGTGTTTGATATGCTCTCCGCGCAACGGTGGGAATTCCGAATTGACTTAGTTTCATGCGACTTCAATTGCTGGTAACTCGTGCAGCAGAGTTTCCAATCTGAAGTCGAGACGGCTCGTCGTTGACTGTGAAAACACGCTTAGCTGACTGATCTTAACCCCTGGAGTGATATTTGGGGTAGAAGCAGAGCCAATAATATATCCAACTTGTGCGAAATAATTTCTTTCTAGTTTTGCGACAGACAAATTATTTTGGGTTACTTTTTGTTTTTGGGGTACGGTTGTACCCCGATGTACCATAGCAAGATCTGCAGCATTCCAGGGTTATTGGGCTCATGCGGTCCAGCAGGATATGCGTCGACTGACGATTTGGCGCAGATGCCTTCTCTAATAAGCGTCAAATGTGAGCACCAGTGTTCGAGGAATAGGTGTTGCTTCGACTGTCGCCGCCCGAACCAAAAAGTGTCAAATGGCAGCCCCTCTCCAGTCTCTAGACTTGGCTGAGAGGAATAAGGGTTCCATCGACTGTGATAGGCCAAAACAACAAGTCTTGTGCCGTCAAGTACATCGATCGGCAGTCCAACAAATGTCCCAGGACTTAAAGAGGCCCAAGACTTAAATGTTCCCATATATTTTACTCCTTAAATCGAACACAGTATTTGCACCCGTGACTATTGACTTATGGGGCTGCGACTGTATTTCGTCATCGTCTCTTTGTCGAGGTTATGCGTGTACATATACGTATGTTTTTCACAGTGTCCGTCAGCAGTGTGTCATCAGCATGTATACATCCCTGCAGTGTCAATCACCATGTATACATCCCTGCGACGAAATGACGTTGGTCTCTTTTCGCTCAGAGTTCTTGCTGTGGCTCCAATACTCAGACCAAGCCAATGGGCTGTGGGTCTATCCAAAGGATCGTCTTCTAGGTTTCTCGGTCGTACAGGATGGCTGAGAGATTCTCCCAGCCACAGACTGCCCCCTTTTTCATTCAATTGGATACCAATCCGCCAATACCTTATATTGTGGTAACTCAACGCACTTGCTGCCTCGTGTATTTTCGTAGTGCCCTCGCTCAGTTGAACAAAGGTTGAAGCCCTTCTTCTCTTGCGTGCGGCACCCTAAACGGAACACCTCTCCTGCTTGTCCCACAAGTTTGATGTGGCACTGTGTCGTATACTTAACAATTTTGTTCAAACTTTTTTTTTTTTTTTTGTAAAAATACTCTGGCAGGTCCCTTGGTCCCTCCTTCAATCGCCTCTGGTGCGTTGTACCATATGGTCTGAGACACTGTGGCGTATGCGCAACATATCCCCTATTTTCCACAAAGATCGTTTGCAGATCTCCATGCTCTCCGTCTGACTGACTGATGCCTTCAAAGACTCTCCCTTCGGCAACCGAAGTCAGTTCCATTATGGCGACTATCAGCCTTTGAAAGGGTCTTTTAGAGGTTTCCATCCCTTGACGTCCGTAGAAGATCGCAGCTAATCCACTCATTCTCCATCGAATCCCTTGAATTGACTCTCCTGACAACACCTGAAGTCAGTTCCTTCATAACGTGCGTCAAACGTTGAAGCAACTTTGATGAGCCAGCGCACCCGAACCCCGGAAACACATTTCCATATCGCCCCCAAGCGCAAATCCATCCCCAAATCTCGATTAAGTGCTCTTCTCCTTTGATCTCCTCCATCGGCTTGCCTTTGATCTCTCCGACAGCGCGCACTCCGTTAACCGTGTTCCCTTTGTTTTCCCGAGGCACCCAGCCACGTCCCCTCCCCCGCTCCCCACCCGGAAACCATGCTTCACAAATGGAATTCAATTTTCAGCCTCTTACCGTGTAATACATTTTAATTTGCCACCAAAATACCAACGACAGGCTGCGAAAGAAAGGCGATGCCATCTGCCAGGAGTCTGCCAGTGGAATCGTAAATTATCATCGCTTCCGCCGACGTCTTCGTCGTCGTTGCTGAGCAGTTAGCACGCCTCCATTA
Organism: Eristalis tenax; assembly: GCA_905231855.2. NCBI lineage: Eukaryota > Metazoa > Arthropoda > Insecta > Diptera > Syrphidae > Eristalis > Eristalis tenax. The sequence continues at coordinate 2,564,035 of HG993127.1, forward strand.
GCGTTGAGTGCCATTGCTTAGACTCTGCCTCCCTCCCTCCCTACACGCCTCACATCGCCATAATAATGAAGAATCGATTTCTAAAGCATGTCCCTTCTCTTTGCTCTCGTTTCAGGTACGTACACGTCGAGGAAGTGCTGCTATCGGGAGCTATCAGGTTTTAAGTGTGATTAATTGCTAACAACGTATATGGGCCTTGTGCGAGCCCGACCGCCGCCGCCCGAGGTGAGATGTATGAGGCCATAACTCACGACGGAATGGGGCCTTATTTCGGTCTTTGTGCGCGGACCACCGCGAGCAACGTAATCTCTGAAGTCCTCAATCGCATTATTATCAGCGTCACAGCCATCATCGCGTGGAAGCCTGCGAGTGAAGTGCGGCGATAAGGCCGCCCACCAAAGGCCGACCAATCGCAGAGATATCGAGTGTATTGTCGCTGATGGAATTCAAGGGCGACTGTCATGCGAGCTTAATCCCATCGGCTGGATTTTCCATCTCGCAGGACTAATTGAATTCGCCTCGTCCCTCTCGAGCGTCGGGTCCAGCTCCGATGTCAAATTAAATTGATCCCCAATGGGGTACTTTTTGACCACATTTACACGCGTCGCGGACGCAATTTCCGTTGGCGCTGTAATCTTAAATTGCCCACAGAAGGAAGTCCTGGTCTCGTTCATTTGCCGGACAACAGCAACAGCGACACAATTAAGGTTCACCCATCCGACAGCCGCTTTCGCCGATGTAATTCGATGAAATTCGAATTAATTCGCATCGCCGTGGCGGAACATGGACAGGAACAGCGAAACAAAAAATCCAATTATTTGACAGGACTGGGGCGAGTATTTAGTTGAAAATTTCGCCGCGAATGGGGCGGCCAGTGGCCACCGGATGAGACAATAGCAATGCCGGCGCGCATTGCTCCGCGCTGGTAATGGGAAATTAATTCAAAATAATTTCGCTGGACACGGTCCTCGGGCAGTTACTCCTCTCAATTGGTGGGACGCTTTGTGCGATGAAATTGGAAAAGGATTGCACTGCGGCGGGGCTGAACGTGGCTGGCTGGCTGGGTGTGAAATGAACTCGTTGCGAGGTCGGGTGGCGGGTCGATTGGCTTAATTGCGGGCGATCAGTGTTCAGCAGATTAAGTTGGCTCCTCAGAGCTTGACTTTAAACATGCGATTAAGTGTCTGATGGGACGTACAAGTCCCAAGGAGGTTCGTGGATCGGGGAGGATTTACGATTTGGAGGGGTCTTGGATGTTGGCCTGGCCCTAGGTGCAGCATTTGGTGCGATATGCGTTTGTGGCGGTTGGAGCAACGGTGATGGCTTGAATACAATCGGTTGACTGGAGTAGTCTCGCTTAGCCCGAGTAGCGTCGTTCGGTCTGAGCAATGTCTTCAGGCCTGGCTAGCTAGGCCTGGCCTGAATCTTAACACCTGCCTGTTGTCTCGCATGGCCTGAGAAGCCCCGCTTGACCTGGGTAACCTCGCTCAACCTCACTCGTTACTGAGCCTAGCTAGGGTCGCCTGGCCGGATTAGCCGTTCGTGACGCCTAACGCCTGACTGATTAGCGACGCTTGGCCTAGGTTGTCTCGCATGGCCTGGATAACCTTGCTTAAACTGACCAACGTCAATGAGCCTGGCTAAGGTCGCCTGGCCTCATTAGCCTTGCTTGACGCCTAACGCCTGACTGAATAGCGTCCCTTGGCCTAAGAAAGCCTGATTCGTGTCTCCTAGTCTGACTAGTACTGTCGAGCAGACCAGACCCAAGACACATGTGATCAAAAAAGGGATTTCAATTCAATTCAAATCCGGCCCACAAATTGGATGACCCTGCACAACGCTATCTGCAGAGCAAAGACTTCGGTCCCATCTACAAAGCACGAGTGCTGGTCGTCTCCAATGACTTCCTCCCTTTAGTGCGTTGCTTAAACTTAAGCCACACCAACCACAAGACCATTGCTCGCCCACCATCACACCAAAATTTCATGAAATTTTTCGAAGTCCAAGCGTTTACGCCCACATCTGGATTATATTCAATTTTTGAAAGCCATTCCTCTTCAACTACCCATCATCACTCACTCAAGAAACTGGGACGCAAACTCCTGGACGATAAGGATAAGGAAAAGGAAAAGGAAAAGGTCTCCTCCCCCGCCCACCACCTCTCCAATCCTGGCGATAATGAGAGCAGATATGACACACAGATTGACAGGATAAGAGCTATAAGTGAAGGAAACTCGAGAGAAAAACCAAACAAAAAAATGATTTTGGCAAAAGTTGAGCAAGGACGACCTCCCCCAAACCTCTGCCCCGAAGGCAGCCGCAGTTCTGTGCATGGTTTCACTTATCTGCCCGTCCCTCCTGTCTCCTCCTGACTGGTCCTCTTCAATCCACTTACAATTACGGCGGGGATTTACGTTGCTCTCTATTAAATTATCGCTTATGGGGTGGTTAATGTGGCTGCCCCCTCACCCTACCCCCTGTCGCTCGGCTGTATGAGGAGGAAAAGAAAGGAGTACGCTCGTGTTTGTTCTCTCAAAAAAAAAAAGGGATATAAATCATAAACATTCTCTCCCAACTCAATTAGAAAGTTCTTTCAGTCAGCCGCCCGCCCCCAGACCCAAGAAGCTCCCGCCACCCCTTTCGTAAACAATTTGTCACAACATTCAACAGCAGCAGGACCCGCGCCAAAAAGGGGAGTGGCGCGAGAACGATGGCAAAAAAAAAGAAAAAACTGCCGCCCTTGCCGATCCAAGATCTGCGTCGTCGTCGGCGTCTCGAAGAAAATGCAATTATCCCTTCCAACCCACACCCCCACCAACATGATCCGGGGAATTGTCTTGAATTTTTAATTTCCTTTATGCTCCAGCTCCTACGCCTCTTATCCCGACGAGGACGTTGCCGACGCCGTCGAGATCTCTTGGACCGGCTGAGGAGGACGCTACGCTCCATGTCCTAACCAATTAACTCGAGGAAAATTAAAATTTAGTAGACTCACGGAAGCTGGTAGACGGGAAAAGAATCTTTTCAGTCCCATGCCGAGTGTCCATCACTCGAGAAACCGGGCGGGGAGTTGCTGGTTGGGTATGAGCTTGCGACATTAGTCCTGGTTAACTGGTGAAAAATTGTAATTTTCACCCAGGAAGGAGAGAATTCGCATTTCTTTTCTCATTATGAAGGGAGATTTATCTTTTTTTCTTCTTTCCTTCCTCCTCCTCCTCCACCAACCGCCTTACTTGTTTCTTTCTTGGGGGAGTTGTGGCTAAGGCAAGAGAGGCGGCGGGCAATGATGAACGACAACAACGCGAAGATCCTTGTGTTCACACTTGGCAGCAACGGTGCAGAGGGTGGCGTCAACGACGAGGAGTTAATGTCGCTCGAGAAGTGTTTTGTAGCTGTTGGGACCTGCTGCTGCTAGATCCTGTTGATGATTCTAAGTAGTTGGGCTCTCGCGCTCGTTTTTTCCGCTCGGTTAGTGAAGAGGGACTATGTGCGCGAGCGACGGGGAGGCAGTCGATTCGCACGATTCACCAGCTGCGAGGGAACTGTGTTCTGTCCTCCGTCAGAGGGATTCAATCTTGTGAGAGGGGGACTTCTCTTGTGTTGGGAATTGCCTTTCGTTTGAATTCGTTTGCGTTGGATTGGGGCTTTCGAGTTGAAGGGTTAAGGCCTTAATCGCTGCTCGTCCTGAAATCAGTCGTCTGAGTCTGTGAAGGTTGACATCAGTCAGGGGTCCATCGAGGGGAGAGGGTTCCTCTGCGTTGTTTTCTCATTAAATGCAATGCAAAGGGACCCTCCCTAGACAAATTTCCCGACTATTTGAACCATGCAATGTCCTTGAATGTCTGAACTGGCTCTGAACACTTCGTCGATATTTGATGCGGCGTTAAAACGCGACACCGTGTGGGCCAAGTTGAAGCACTAAAATGCTCTTAATTGGTGGCGCAACAGATCGTAGTGAACCTCGCCTGAGGGTCTACTTCGACCGCTCATTTTGTGTGTGATATTGCCCTCCTACTCGTGGCTCCGGCCTACACGACTTTGAACGGAGAAATTTGAAAATTTCACGCAGATGTCAGTCAGTGACTCCAACCCAGGTGGACCCGTGACTTGGGAAAATTGTTCGGCGCGTTTGGAATTAACCGAGACACGCAGGTTCAGGAATCCACTACGTACCCACAATTACTCGGCGCTCCCGCTGAACTTATTGTGGATTGACAGTTGGCTGAGTTGTGTGGAACTTAGTAGAGCCGACGATTTGACGTGATCACTTAAAGTACGTGACATTTGCTTGTGCGTGAAGGAGTACACTCCATGTCTTAATTTCACGTGAATATAATTACACGTGAACTTAACATTTTTAAAGGATCTTAAACACTTCTTATATCTTCACATCCATGTGCAACCCGTTTCATTGCAATCAAACGCAGACGCATCCAATATAATCTACCGAAACGTACGTGATCACGCCAAGGACGTGATTAAGTTAATTAATGTTTCGTTTACTTCGAACTCACACGTGACGACTACGTGTACATGGTTTGGCATGGCACGTGAGGTACGTATCAGTTTATCACGTGTACTTAGATGTACGTTCAGAATCTGTGGATATGCGCGATAGCCCCATTTTTTTTTGCTGATCGTGGGTCCATTCGAAATCGGTTCGATACTCTTTACCCGCCGTGTAAATGAAAAATATGATTTTTAGAGCAATTGTTCGCAAATTTCGAGGTGTAGCATATAGTTGTTCCAAGAGACGAGTTCTGATTCGAACCTGAAGGCGTTTGCGGCGTTTCGAGCAGCGGAGTGTCTAGGCATCTTAAAGGACGGTTGCATAAAAGCGCCTAACTACCTTCCCTTGGCCTGACTAGCAACGCGTGATCTGATAACGTCGCCTGGGTGGGGTTCTCTCGTTATTAGCGACTTAGGTCGCTTAGTCCAACTTATGCTTCCGAGTATGACCAGCACCGCTGGGCTTTATTAGCTTCGCCAGATTTGATTAGGGCCTTGGTAGTCGCGCATTCCCAGACTAGCCGCGCTTAGCCAGTCTATCGTCGCTCGATCTGATTAACTTGGAACTAGGACTCTCGGGCCTGGAGACATTACTAAGGCAGTGACTAGCATCACTGGACCTAGGGTCGCCTGCTTTCGCTTGGACTGACTTACGCCTTATTAGCTTCGCCAGGTCTGACTAGGCCCTTGGTAGTCACGCATGCCCTGACTAGCCGCGCTTAGCCTGGCGCCAGGTCTGATTAGCTCAAGGCCGTAGTAGTCGCGCTTGGCCTGTCCAGCGTCGCTCGGTATGATTAACTTGGAACTAGGACCCTCGGACCTGGAGATGTAACTAAGATAGTGACTGGACCTAGGTTAGGTTATTGTGGCTGGCTGCGGAAGGGAGTCACACTTCGCAAAAGTAGGCCCATTGTGATACCACGTAACTCACTGGACCTAACTAGGGTCACCTGGCCCGACTTAGACCAACTGGCCTGACTGATTACCATCGCCTGGAGCGAAGACGTCGATTTACTCGCAGTACAGCGTGTAGACTCCTAGTTGCGGCACAGTGCCGTGTTCAGGGACAGAGCTGGGGTAGGGATAGGGATTTCACGAAACTCCTATGATTATCTCTTGTTTGGCCCTGGACCCGTCTGTATAAGCCAACGCCCTGTATACCCATCCAATTCGTGATCGAGTCCTCGTAATGATTCAAGAGGCAAACGGATTGGTATCTCTTAGTACACCACCATTGCCACTGTCGAACTGCTTGCCAATTGGCAATGCAATGTGGTCATATTGGCTGTCACATCATAGTGTGACCGTGGGGTTGTAGGTTGGTGTCTACAAAAAGCTATTCAAATTGGCCGTTCGGAGTCGGCATAAGACTATAGGTCCCTTCCACTCGTGAGACAACAATAGCACTCGCAATACGAGTAGTTGCTGAGAAGATAGGCGAGCTGTAGCGCCAGCACACCTTTCCAGGAGCAGTGTTTGATGCCGGGTGAGAATAGAATTGCTAATACATCCCACTATGTTTGTGGTTTGCAAGGATCACTCCGGCCGAAGTTACCATGTTGTTCAGCAAAAGCTGCTAGGTAACGGACATGGAAATACGGAAACGATTGACTCGTAGTCAGTTTCAAAGCCAAGGTAAATGTTGCCACCTCAGGGTGTCGAGACCCCATGAATGTATTCATTTCTTGATCACACATGTCCATCATAAGCCCACACAGCCTCATCATCTCAGAAGCACACATCAAGGATGATTCATTCCGAACGAACCTTTACGCATCCCACGTCCACATACATTCCCAGCGGCCGCAGCACATTAAAATATGCCCAGACCAGTCGTTTTCCTCGGAATTCCATCACATTGACGGCCCTGGATGCTCTTAATTCCCATCGAAACGTTGCTCCTGTCGCATAAACTATTTGGCGCCACATTAACTGATTGCCTTCGCATCGCCCCTTCCACTGTGTCCGCCTCTGCGAGCCTCTCATATGTCGCCTTAACTCTCCACTCAGATGGACCACAATCCATAAGTCATAAATCATAGAGCCATAAGCACGACCACCCTATAAACCCACTGCCTGATGAGAGAATGGCCATGCTCGGTGTAAGTAGGCCTTGCACTTCTGTGCGGACATGGCGGTGGGCGGGGCACTAATCATAGGAGCAACCTTGAAATTTTTGCCTTAATAGTAATCACTCCCGTTTGATTAACAGTGAGCTGGGGGAACAAAGGCATCAGCATTGCCTGGCGTCCTTCGTTGGAATGAGAGTGAATTTATTCATCTCTTTGTTTTTTGGCAGCGCCCTCTTGCAGAAATTGTATACAATGGTGGTGTGTTGGGAGAAGGGATGGGGGACTGATGGGAAGACTTCTAAGAGTTCCAGCTTTGTTCGGCTTTAAGCTTATAAAGCTCGTTGGTGAGTTTGGAAAAGAGCTTTCGCCGTGAAACAACTTCAGGGATGAGGATGAAAACTTGTCGGTGAAATGGCGAATGTTTTAGAAAACTGTTAAGTTTGTCAGGTTGGGTGTCCTGGGTTGTGGCAAGGACACTGTCGGAAGCTTTTCGCCGTGCTTTGTTGGAAGCTCCCAAGTTTGACAGAAAACTTGCCTTATTTCATCAGGTCTCATCAAACTTCAATAAAATGATTTCGGATTTGATGACGAAGAAATCCGTTCAAAGCTCTTAGATACCGTTAAAGCTCATAACTGCCGTTTACAGTGTCTCAAAGCTTGTTTTCCACTGTTGGCCATGTTTCACAGTGGCAACGTTTAAAGCTCACTTTTCCTGACGGATATTATGGCCGCTTTACAGCCGTAGCCGAGGCACAGGGGCAACAACGCGCACTACTTTGAGCTCATTCAAAGCAGCCTGCTTTCTTGACAGGGCCGACTACGATCGTTGTGTCAAAGGGAGACGAAATGTATTCAAATACACATGTGTTCTGTTTTTTGCTGTCGTCAGGATCAAAAAGAGGCCTCTTTTTCGCAATGGCTTTCCTTTTTTTTGTAAAAAAAAAAACCCCCCACTCCCCTGATTCCATCCCATCCCATTAACTCCCAGCAAAATGCAAACCAACAAATCATCGCCGTTCGGCTATCATTAATCCTCCACAAGGGCCCCCATAGTGATTATGTGTACTTGTGTCCAGCATAATTGAATCAGCATCCAGTATCACCATTACAAGCACTTACCCTAAGCTGTCACCCGCTGAATCCACACAGCCCCCTAGCAGGCCGAAGACCGATGAGAATGTCACCAGAATTGCGTAGATTAACCTTCCTTTGATCTTGTATCACATCAACCTCCAAATTGGTATCACAGGTCACGATGCCACGACAATCACTCACTCACTCCCACGCTCGCCCGACGGCAGCCTGCCCCTCTATCAATCCTGGAGGACTAGATACAACAACAGACGAGTGACAGAAAAAAACGGAAAAGCTCCCCAGCACAAGGCACTGTTGACGCGGACTCCAGCAGTGGCGTCTCTCACCGAGCATGTGCACAGAATGCATCAGCCTTGTGTAAAAACTCATAATAAACCACACCCCTTTGGAACTCAACCCCCCCACGGTGGCACAGTGCACACGTCGTCGTCGTGTTGCTGGTGCTGGTGCTGATGGTGGTAATTCCCGGCGAAGGATTAAGCCAGCGCAGCGCACACCATCGCTGACCTTGAATACCACCTCGGCTTTGTGTGCCTGTGATGAGCCATCTTCAACGCACTCTCATCGACCCCTTCGCTCACTGACGTCATGTGTCATGAAATGTTGCATAAACAAGCACAAGTACGTAAGAGGGTCCCAGCAGCCCTTGTGTCATCATCATCAGCTGCCCCCAATCGACCGAAACGGGGTCAGCCGAGGATTCACGATTTATTGCATGCCACTGCAGGACGATGAGCAAATTAGCTTTTCCCACGAAGGGACGTGTGATTTTTTCGGCTTTGTTTTGTTGGCAACTGTTCAAGGAGATAGCTGCTCTCTGTGACGTACGGCTGGAGTGGGGCCGAAGTGAATTCAGGTAACTGACCGACATCGGGAAAAAATTCGTGGCAAGGATAATGCCTCGGTTCCCCTCTTTTGCTCTCTTGCGCTCTCAGTTGCCTGCCCCAACCTAGGCAAAGTTAACAGAAGTCCTGCGCAAGGCGAAGAGCTTTGCGCTCCCAATTCCCCCCTCCCTGCTCCACTCGGCTTGGCTTGGAGATGATTATCACTGCAGGACCAAAATAAATGCCAGGACTCAATCAGTTTTTCTCAGCAGTTGGTGATATTTCTTGAAACTGGTCGGTTCGGTCAGAGTCAGAGCTCAACTGTGCGTGTGGTGCCTACAGTGTCTCAACAGTGTCTTGTCCTGTCGCGAGTGTATTGTATCCTTGTGAGAAGTGAAGTTTTGTGAGAAGCATAAACTATTCGAGCCAGTGCCTGGCTGAGAGGATAAGCAAAAGGTACGATCTTATGAGGAATCTTGTTTTAATTGAAATCCTTCCCGGAGCGACAGCCTCCTTGCCTCTCCTCCCATCCTCCGTCCATCCGTTCAATTAGGGAAAGGAACCTCGGATTTCATGAAGGAGCAGCAGTGTGTGTGTGCCTGTGTAGCTGCAAGGATTTTAATTTAATTTCCTGCTCTTCATTCATACAAATGAGTCCCGTCTATCCTTCACCGAGGATGATGAAGTGTGCTCTGCTGCTCGAGAATCCCTGCATGCATGAAGGGAAAAAAAAGTAATGTTCTCCCCCAACTCCCCGGTTTGGAGAGCATGCAAGAAGGTAGAAGCAAACTTAATCTTTCTCTTTTGCTCTTCGATTCGTCCTGCTCCCCGCTGAGCACTGTTTCATTCATATTCTGCGTTTGTTATCATTCCGAGAAGTTTTTCTCCCGTTTCCTTCCCGGGACGTCGCGCTGCTTGGAGGCGGTGTATGTTTATGTTTTTATTACGTGCCCGCCTTGTATCCTGTTTATTGTCCAGGCTAAGGAAACACGCACGCAGAGAATTCCCTTATTCTTGGGCCCACTGGAATCTGAACGAAAAAGGAAGACGAAAGGAACAGAGGAAGAAAATATGGTTCCTTGCATGGGCAGAGAGTGTCTTGTCCCCGTGACTCGCATGGAACAGCATGATGGCATGGTGTAGTGATAATGCCAGGACCAGTGTTGTTGATGATAAACGCCGGAAGGACACTTCCCCAGTAGATGGTGGAATGATGAGGACGACAGACACACACACAGAGAGTGAGGGCAGGTCCGTGCGATGGAGATAAGAATGAAACTTTAACGTCATTGCAGTCAGAACGGATGGCGAATGGTTGATGACTGCTGTCGACTGGTGGACGGGGGGGTGGAGATGACGCATGGAAGGAAGGAAGACGTTGTCCTTCGTGCATTTTACGAGCGTCATTTCTCATTTTTTTATGGCCCCGACTCGTGTTTTTAATTTGCACCTGATAGATGGTTTCAGGTTGGGTTGGCTGATTGGCAGACTCCGGGGAATATGTAAAATTAGGGACGCTGCTGGTAAACAGAGAGAAATATGGATCTAGGAAATTTATGAGATCCCCCGGCGGCGCATGGGATGCCCCGAGTGGGGCTGCCTCGACGGGGATGTGCCAGACGAAGCACGTATCGTAATTTTAAAGGCCATAAAGTGAGTTTGATGGCCACGAAGGCGCGAGTCCAATGACTTGAAAATTACGACTGCCAGTGAATAGAGGGTGTTTTTAGATCGACGCTATATGAGAGCTATCATAGTCCACTTTGGGAAACAAATTACCTTTTTTCCGTGCGCCTTGAGTAGAAGGTGGTCAAGACGCAAGTCTTCAATTTGAATGGAAGACGTAAAAGACTTGATGGATATCGCTTCTTGATGGTCACAGGACCACACGTCTCGCTGCTCAATCGTGAGGCCGTCATCTTCGGGCGATGGTTGTGTTTGGAATAAAATACTCAGAACAATCATTCTTTGTTTCATTGCCCTTCTGTACAGGCTTCATCAAAGGACTCGTTAACTTTGAAGTTGGTGCACTTATAAGGGCTTATGAAGCAACGATTGCCATCGAATCTGAAAAAGTGGAGGCTGTTCATCGAAAAGAAAGCCATTTCCGGAAGAAAAAATCAGACTCAACATTGTGACTTTTCGCATGCTCGTGCCACTGTGTCTTGTCCTTGTCTTCACAGGAGGCACCTCCACCAACAATCGACTGCAAACACGTTCCCCCTAATTTTCTTAGTCGTGTCACTTCTCACTTATGAACTGGCACATAAAGAGACTAAATGTGCCATTTAAGTGACTAATTGCATACAAATTTCTCACAGTGACATGTGACATGACTACGATAATGACAAAATTGAGGACCATCTCTCATTTAATTCGATTATGAAACAACGCTATAATCGGTGGCTATTCCAATTTATGAAAGGAACTCATTTGTCTTCCGTCTAGTCTTCGAATTAACATCAATCGTCCAATCGCATCAAAAGCCCCTTGTCCTTCTTATATTAGAAGGACATTTTAATCGCTTCTCAATCATCTCTGTTCTACGCAACAGTCTGAAAGCAAACCAATCTTACGTCGAAGCCTTTGTCTCGGAGAAGACAATGGCACGGACAAGCGCCAGTAGCAGATGGGGAGACCGCCCAATACACTCCCGACTCAAAGACAAGCGCGAGTACAGAGGCAGGAGTCTTCGGAGACCTCTTACAAAACATTAAGGGACGACTGCAACGTTCTTCAAACCGGTGGGGTGAGCGACCAAAATGTAACGGGCGATCGAGCACCAGCTTTTCTGATAGCCTAGCGGCAATAAATGCCACAGCATCCGACATTCTGACATCGAAGCTGTGGGATGTCCTAAGTGGGATATGCTTTTGGTTATGCTTTTGCGTACCGGGGCGCACTGGAATCCAAGGAAATGAAAAGACGAGCAGCCTTGCGAGGAAGGGAGAGTCCCCAGCGTACACGCCACTCAGCCCCATAAAGTATAATCTAGAAGACGAAGGCCTGACTAGAGCCAGAAATCGCTGGATTGGCCTGAAACACTGGACCTATAGCCTTTCTCTTAACAGTTCATCAGTTTCAGTCGCAAGGATGTGTACCACGTAACGACTTTTGCAGTAGCTGCAAAGATCAGAAAGAAACATCAACTAGCCACCACCTGATCTGCGAATACCGGGCCCTGAAATGAAGGCAGTTCCTCTTAAACTTCTAAGATCCTTGCTTGAATCAGGCTGGTTGTAAGTAATGGCACAATGCATTGTAAGCACTATGGGCACAATGTACCCAACACATTGGTCTAAGCGAGCCACGGCCACAAGGCAGTCGAGGCAACCAATTACCTACCTACCTAATCTTACAACCATATCAAAGTGTTTTAAAACTCGGCCATATTTCCATGGACACTATAAGGCATTCAACCCTCATTCTGGAAACAGTCAGTTGTCCCTCTGACAATGCGACTTGGCGTTTCATTTTTCCACACAATCTCTCGCAGGCGTCTGGCAGTGCTCTGAAAATAGTGTCATTGATCACTTCTCAAAGTGCACTGTTGATTGTTTACCTCACGGGGAAATTGCTTACATCTGGGGTCCCACAAGGTAGTCATCTTGGTCCCTTGATCTTAATTTTAACAATTTCAATTAAGTTCGTCCACAAATCCTTCGGCGAATCTGTTTCAAACGAATCTGCTCTCCTTCCCACTGCGACCACACAATTAGCGTAGATACACTTAAGTGGTTCAGTGAAACTTCTCAACAGCGGACAGCAATGGGACCATCATGATTGTCTATTCTAAAGAGGTTGGAATGCACGAATATATTCACGCCGGTACCATGACGAATTGTCCATAAAGAAGGGTGTCCCTTATAGAGGGGTATCCGCAAAGAGAAGTTTCACTGTATAAGGAAAGTTCGAAAATTAATAGAGAAGCAACAGGGAACGTCATCAGTCGCTAGGAACGCTGGAATGAACGAGAAAAGTGGAGGAGTGTTAAAAATTGTTGTGACACTATTACAATACAGGCCTTTAGGTGAATGTAGGAATTCACGCCTGCTTGGGATGCACGTGCGAGTTAGTCAGTCCGCGACGTGTCACTTTGAGTCTATACTGGCCTATGTGTGCTACTTTCACATAACCTTACATGGATGGAGTTGTACAAGTATCGAGGGGCGTAGTGAACAGCTCCCTGTAAGCTTGGTTGTTGTTGTTGTTATACGTGCTAAAATTTGTACTTTTATTCACGTGCCTGCGATCCGTGGAGGGTGTGAGCCTGGATAGTAGCTGCCCTCGATCGTTGACGGTTCGAGGCACGTTACACATTCGCGCGTTGGCTTGGTGTGTTCTCTTTTCCTCTATTCTGTTGGGTGCAGGCTGTCAAGTGTGTGTTCACTCACGATCACTATAATTTTCCTAAACGGTTCACAATGACACTCAGTCCATGGGTCACCTAAACCACTGTGACTACGAAATCTTCTTGAATGAATTTTATGTTCGATCTTATGCGAACCAGGAGATTGCTTGCACTGTGAAAACGGGCATCAGACTTTTACAGGAGGTTCTGTCTTTCTCACCCTCTGGAACCAGGAGGTTCAAATTCGAGGATCGAGCATTGGCATTCGTGCACTTGATGTGGCCGAGCCAGTGCAGTCGACGGATTTCGGACAACCGGCTGCCGGTTGTGTCTTCTCCTCCACCCACCATCTTCACATACGGGCATAGGGCTATACTGATTGGCTAAGAAGAAGAAATTGTGCTCCGGTTAAGAGTGTAAGCCGCTGGTTTCCCGAAGGAAATGAGAACCAGGATGCTGGTCAAATTCAGAGATGGACAATTTGCCTTGGACTTCCGACTTTTGATGGCCAAGTTGTGAACTCCCTCATAAGCGGACACTGATGGTGCCGAGGAATTTGTCCGATTATGAGAGGTGTCTACTCTTGAGAGGTGTCCGCTTTTGAGGGGTGCCCATTAGGAGAGTGTGTACTAAAGCTGCAGATATATTAAAGTTACTTGGTTGTCCCGAATCCGTCGCCACGCCCGTAATAAATAGAGTTCCCTCGACTTTTTTTAACGCAACTGAACATCTTGATTTCCTGACAGTTCGAGAGTTCTAGTTTAGTTCTTGTTCTGCTTGTGAAAGAATTTTAGGGAATTGTGAAAGAAACCAACTAAGAATCAATGCTACAGGGGCTCAAGTTGACACATGATTGTCCTGGGCGAAGACTGTGCTCAAAACCACTTTATCGCGACGAGTTTATCGGCACTCAATTTAACTGAACAACGGTCTACGTCGGGAGATAACTCACAAGACGGCCTTAAAATAAACCATATCCATTTCTGCAGAGATCATCTGTCTATTAGTGCAAAAGTGGTGTAACCCGCAAAACCCGAAAATTACCAAAAAAACAATTTTTCAGGCAAAACCTGTGTCTCAACCCTCAAAACCAAGCAGTCTCCGAAATAAATGCACTGCATGTGCGACCAGCTAGAAGATCTGATGTGAAGAGTACACATAATCTGGATAAAACAGAACGACCTTTTAAACTTCAAAATTGCCCTCCACCACTCAACATAAACGCCAGAGATGTATGGAAAATATTCAGCCGCCACACCCAAACCCCCAGACCGAGAGAATTTAATGACGTACGGAATTTAAGCGAACAACTTAAAAGCAAAACGGCCGTAAACATCACGAATTACAAGGGTATTCGATGCAATCTTGAATTCCCGGGAACCCTCCGTGTGTGCAGAGCATTAACACGATGCGCCAGTGTGAGCGAGCCTCCGACACGACTCATCCGACCTCCCTTGCGATGGTTCATAAATTGCATATGCCGCGGCAAAATGATTGCTATTGTCTCAACCAGCCAGCGAGTCGACCAGTCGGTCGGTCGGTCGGTCGAAACCCTCTGGGTCCGGGCGCAGTCGATAAACACCTCGCCATCCAGGTCCATGTCCTTGCTCGTCCTAAGTGACATAAAAATTATCACCATCAACCTCATTAGCATCAAGTCATCTCTGCTGCGTCAAAACTGCTGGCAATGGGGATGCTGCCACCGACGTCCTGGCGATATGGAGTGACACTGGGCCACGCAATAAATTCATATTTACACAACTGCGACGCTCGTACCTGGCGATATCCCTGCACGCCCGTTGTGTTGAGGATTACCATAACTCTGCCGGCTTGGATACGAACGCAAGGAAGCGCCGCCGTTTACAGTGTGCTGCGTGCGTGTGCTGGCACCTAAAGGATGCGGTCACACAGCCCCACGGTGGCACCAGTCAGCATTCGGCATTCCGATACGAGCGGGGATAATAAATAATACAATTAGGATAAGTAAGGTGACAGGGCTGACGATGGGGGTGTGCTTGGTCCGAAGCACAGGGTCCTCCGATGGGATTTGATCCTTTTAAATTGATAAGTGGCTGCGGAGGAGTGCGGTGCGGTGTACATCGCAATTGTTGTCCTGCAACAGGGACACTCCCTAAACACTCCCAGCTAGGCGCCGTGCCAATGGATGGGACGTGTGGGTTTGCTACCCGGCCAGGACATGAATGCTCTTTAGCTCTCCTGGTGGCGGCAGATACGGGTTTTCGGGGTTTGACAATTTATTAGTGGAGCCTGTCACGGGGAGCCAAACGGGGACGACGGGGACCCCTGACTGAATGCCTGATGATCCAAACGGGGACGACGGGGACTCCTGACTGAATGCCTGATGAGTGGCCGTTGAGAGATGAACTGATCTGCCGGTAATGCCTGCAATTGTATCGTCACAAATTGTGTTCATGTAAATCCTAAAATCGGCTATTCATGGTCATGATGTAACCTAACACTGGTGGCTGCGAGTTGGGCGTTCCATTTTTTGTGTGCACCGGAACGAGTGGGAAATTTGAAAAAAAAGCGCAATGCTAAGAACGCTGAGAACTTGGGCGGCTGAGATCTTAATGCCTTAAAATCGGGCTTAAGCTTCAATTTCTCGCTGTCACCATGCGCCAATGCGTCAATTGCTGTAGTTGCACTATCGACTCCAGTTCAGTGAACGACCCAAGCCCTGTTGTTTGTTGACGAATTTGTATAAGAAGACATTGAAATATGAGGCGAATGCGAACAACTAACGCAACCAATATACGCGCTATTTCATGCACTTTGGCTTCGTCTATTGCCAGTGGGAAGGTGGCAGTAGTTCAAATCCAACAGAAGAAGAAGGAATACTGTAAATAGTACCGGATACCAAAGAATGGCAACACTTTCATGAGATGGTATACATCCGTCGTCACCTTCTCATCGTCTCGTCGGTCACTGCTGATCTTCCAGACGGGCTGCTTACTTACAAGATCACCAAGCCGCCCAAAATTGAAATCAAAAAAATGCGCTCTTTTTCCATTTTGGGCGCATCTCAAGAACGAAAGTCCTTTGGTTTACTGCAGAAAGCTAGGTGATTGAAAGATGTTTTTGAGTTTGCTTGTCCTCTTTTCAATTCGAACACCCTCTTGCACAAACTTGCAAGACTCGCAGTCCAAGGACCCTTGGGATATGCACGTGGTTAGGTTAGGTATTAGTGGCTGAATGTAGAAAGCAGTCACAGCCGGATGACGCAGTTGGTTGAGTGCCTGTCCCTGGTTAGTGGGGGGTCCTCGGTTGGAATCCCCGTGAAGGCAATAATAGTTACGCTTTTATCTGGTTTTCAAATATGGTCCAGTCACCATTCACCAAATCAAACGGCACACTCACTGGAATGGTCGATCGGTGGTAGAAGTCTGACTTGGTGGCAGGCCCCTAGTTGTAAGCACGTACGACTTGTCAGAGCGCTAGCCGAGCAGCCCATACCTCCTCTTCATTCATACAAAAGTCATTACAAATGCCATCAATCCATTCAAGCGGTTGTGTGTATCTAAAGAAGATGATAGACTGTAGCGATTGGCATAGACGGTCCTAGTGTCAGAGAGGAGTATGTACCACACCTGGCGTGACTGCCGATTGCGCAGTGTCCGGTCATGACGTCGATGAGCGTCCTGTCTGAAGGTTTTGCTTAGTGCAAGCAGACTGAGCTGTAGCTAGGTAGGGTGACTGTTTATGAGTAAAATTCATGCTTAGATCGGCCGGTCCATTGTGCTGTCACGTTCGTTTATATTTAAAACCCATTTACCCTTTGACCTTGTTGCATTCCCCCTTGGGACATGTTCTATTCCTTCTTAGGATTTGCTTGTCAATTTAGTGGCTTTTATAAATTAGACTGAGCTATCGTTTGGCATTCAGTGATGTCCATATTTTCTTTGTTTTAAGGATGGTGGTGCCATCAATTTCCAACGTGCTTGGCCAAACGCATTGTCTATGGCAATCAGTGCCGGGAAAACCTCGTCGCCCACTTCCGTTCTTAAAAAATGTTGACGCAATGTACACAGCAGTGAGTTTGCCTCCTTTGAAGTGACGGTCGGCATTGGTTCTAAATCCGTTTCTTCCTCGTCGTGGTCTTCAGTCTTGTTGCTCTGCTATTTCGTGCAGACTTCTACATCATCGTCAAAATGTACAAAATTATCGAAGGTCACAGATTCAGCAATCTTGGGAAGAAGCGAAGAAGAGGAGAAGGCTCCGTCCATGCTGCAAGGCTGAATGATCCGATTCGCCTCCTCCTGGTAGGAGAGCGCTTGCCAGACCCAGGACGAGGTGGTTGTACCAAGACCAGAAACTCACCTGCTTACGCTTTGTCGCCGTGGAGTTTGAGTTTGAGTCGATGGCGGGGAATCGAGTTGGCGAGGTCAAATTGAGGGATTTTGTGCCTTCTGGTGAATAGTACAAAATCCGTTTTTTGGCGGTTAACGCTAAGGCCACATGTTTGTCGCTTAAAGTGGAGACGAATTTGCCAGATGCCGCCATGGCAACATCGCCCTTCGCATCCAGCCTCTTCCAGTATTAGTTGCAGATCATTAAGTGCCAAAGAAGGGGCGAGAGTACACCCCCTAGTGGGGTTCCTCTATAAACTCCTGCGGTTCGTAGCATCTTCCAGATTAGAGTGGATTACCCCGATGGCGAGTAGCTGATGGGACTTTTCGATTCCAGGCTCACGTACATTTCCCCCCAAAACATCTTATTCATGACGATGAACTTGCAAAAAGTCACAACCACTGCGACGGTCTAAAAAACTACTAAACTGGGTTGCTAATTGCATTTGCGGCCTCGTATGTAACAAATGAGAGAAAGCACAGCAAAGTGCATATTTGTGTGACCCCGGTACCAAAACCCTGTCGAGGGTAGCAGCGTATCCTCATAATCATTGCTTTCGCCGAATCATCAGAAGTCCTTTCAAAAGCCCACTCCCGTCTTGCAACGAAAAAGTGACTTTAAACTTGAGGTCTTTAACCTACAGCCCCACTTGATTGGTTGCGCAAAAACAAACAGCGGCCCTCCCCTCCTCCCACACGCCATCAGTAACCCTCATTACAAACGAACATTTTTTCAAGTCTCCCACTGGAAGTGAGTTGGTCTCCTATGACTTCTCTCGCCAGTGCCTCGACCGAAAACCGAGCTTATTAGTTATTACCTTCCCTCTCCTCGCCCAACGCCTTTGTCACTTCAATGCGAAACAAATGCGCCCGAATTCGCTCTTGACAAGATGACGTTAAAATAACTTTCCAAATTTTGCCTTGTCCCCTCGTTTCACTCGACGTTTGATGCAGCAACTCCGCATGGAAGGCCGACAAACAAAAAACTGCACGCTAACGAACAAGCAACCCAATTTTACCCGAGTGCACTTGAATGGCCCTCTTCAAAGGCTCAGTACTCGCCTCGTGCACAACCGCCCTCCTTTCAGACAGAGATTGTATCAGAAACCCCACACATTCAGCGGCAGGCAGAGGGACACGATGAAGAAAAAACAGTAATTTCCTTTCACGATACTTTTTTGCGAATTATATCCTCTTCCCGTAGTGTGTCATTGGACCAACCTACATATCCGCTCCCGCTGGGTAGTGCAGAGGGGGGAGGGGATTGGGTTTGGTACACATTAATAGTTGAAATGCATTCAGCGGGATTCATCATTTCCATATGTGCAGGGTCCTGTGTGCGGCGGTAACAGCAACGGCACGGCTTCACAGTCCTGCTCCACATCCTCATAAAATCTAATAACACACAAAGAGCTCATTCAGAGAGCACCACCACCGCACTGCCTAATAAAAATAATAATATCGCACACAGACGTCGGCGCGGGCGTGAGCTGACCCACCAGGATGCTCTCCATCAAGAGCTGAGTTCCGAAACTGAGCCACCAGCATAAGCACGGTGCAATATGACAAAATAGCTGGCATCCACCAGCGCCGACTGTGTGCAGCAAAAAGTCAATCCTGGTAATGGCTTGGTCTGGCAAAGAGGTTGAAAGGGGAGCGGCGCGGCGGCAGCTGAATGGAAAATACGGACTCGTCTCGAAATTTACCTCGCACTGGGTGAGTAGTCGGAGCAAGTCGCTGTCTGACTGTTTGTTGGGTTGACTCTGCTGCTCTGAATGTGTTTTGTCCTTCACGCCGTTGGCCTGGCCAAGCAGGCCGAACCACCGTCATTGCCCACACACCACCACTTCTCGGCTGTCGAGTGGAACTAACAGGCAGCGCGGTCCTTCGTTCTTTTCCACACCAAGTTACGACAGAAAAAGATGATTTATCTCACTTCGAAGTTTCTACTCGTCCTTTTTCTGTGTTCGCTTCCTCCTAATGCTGGTTGAGTGCGGTGCGAGGCGGCGTGGGCGGCTGAAGTTGGTGGCATTTGGCAATTTGTTGTTTGCACTGGCAAACGGTGGATGTCAAGTGATGTCAGAAGCACCGAGTTTCTGTGTGGCAAGCCACAACACTTTGGTGAACAAGAGACCCACTGCCCAGGCAGAGGGTAAGGCAAAGCAGCCTCAAAAAGAGTCAATTTCAAAATAGGCTAGATGAAGAACAACATTGAGCCAAGATGGGCGCGGAGATGCTGGGGATAATGGGCATGGGCCATGGGAGCGATAGATTTGAGAGATGAATCTGTCACTGCGGATGTGTGTGGTTGCACGAGAATTTGTCTCCAGAGCAGCGGTCAGCCCTCTCGATGTTGCCAGTCGATTGCTCATCACGATGCTCTGTGAAGTGCAGTGTATACCCTTTCATTTAATTTTTAATTGATGACCCTGCTTTGGTCCTGAAGTTGAACACGAGATGGAAGTCCATCAAGGAATTATGCCAGCGTTGCTCTGGTCAACTGCAGCGGCGTCCATTCTCGAGTTGGATTAATATGTGGGCGGTCTGGAGACTCACAAATTGACGTTTGGTTGCCTCTAAAGCCTGGAGGTCCTCAAACAGTGGCCATGTTGGTAAAAAACGGCCCCAAAGGTGAATCTTTTGGGATGTCTTCTTATTTCACCGAATAAGTAGCCAGTAGGGCGTTTTTTAACAGGACTCTCGCGGAGTGGGAAGTGCTTCGCAGATAGGCTCAGACTTACACTTCTACATTAAATCCCACGCAAAGCCTTCCAGTTTCGAATCTGATAAAAAACGCAAGCAAAAGGCTTTCATTTCACGTCTAGACGCCTCGACGAGGGTACAACTGCTACGCCAAGTTTCTTAAACACGGCGAATTTTGCACTCGGCAAATCTGTAGGTACCTTCATTCGCGCAAAAGCACATTTGTCCATTTTATATCGAAAGCAGCAAGTACTGCTTACCACAGGGCACTCATCTTGGTACCCTACTCTTCTGGTTTTTTTGATTAACGAGATTAGTGTTTCGTTGTTGTACACGGTCTTTACGAAGTTGCTCTTAGTTTGATGCCCTCCCTGAACGTGAAGAACTGCAATACCACAGGGCGGCCAGATGAGGCCCCTACTTTTTTCTTCTTATTTTTTTTTAACCAATCAAGAACTGGTTCAATTGGAAACGCTGTTGTTTTAATTGCCGTCACGTGAAAATGACCATAAAGGAGTGAAATGCCATAGGGCAGTCGTCTTGGGCCCCTACTCTTCGTGCTTTTTATCCACCAAGCCTATCGATTCTCAGTTGTACACGGACTTGAGAAAAGTGCTCTTAATCTGTAATCACTGTCGTCCTTTGCAGAAGCACATGAAACTACCGAGTGACACAGGACTCTCATTTGGGACCACTTCTTTTCACTTTTTTCGAAACCCCCGGCTTTCCCATTCATTGATGAACGGAGGCTGTATGGGGTGCTCTCAATCTGATTCATGCTACTTGCGAGTGAATCTTTATATTGGCACCCTACAGGACAGTAATCTTTTCCCTTTTTTGAACCAGGATCCATATCAAATCTGGCACTTGTAAGGACTTTGGGAGTAGTTTGTTTTTTGAATTTCCCTCATGTGCGTTCCACAGTAAACTAATCTTCATACTTTTGAAATCTTTGACCAACAATGTTGACGTTGTTATCCATTTCTTACGAACGTCACCGGAACACCGCAACTCCTTGAAAAATGCCGTCACAAACTGAATCAAGCGCAGACAGGATTTAATGTTGGCTGAAGTCGTCTATCGGCTCCGATTCGGAACCTAAGTAGAAAACGTTCCAGAAGCTTGTGAATAAGTTTTTGAATTTCTCCCGAAAGTGAAAATGTCGAAAGATTGGGCCCACAAGCCACACTTCATTTGGAACGTCACCGAACGAAGCTAGTCCAAGCCTTAGCCTTCTCCAAGAGCCGGCCAATCACGTAACCTGAAACGCAGCCTCTGCCCTCAACCACCATCAGTCAAATGCACATTCATGTCATAAATCGCTGCCATTTTCTGAGCCGAATGATGCCTTATCAAGTTCAAACTGTCAAGTGGTCGGAAAAGCCCACGAGAGCTGCTGCTGTATTTCGCACAAAAGACTAAACCGTTTCAGCTCTCGAATCATATTGAAGTCATTAGGACGCGTTTCCATTACATTCTCCCGTTGCGTTGCACACTCTCGCTGCGCTCGTTGCAGAACACCGAACGATGACTCCTCCGGCGGCGATGACGGGCACAGGAAATGACTCCATAATGCCTGCCATTAACTAGAAAGCACTCGAAAAGTGAAAATACAAAACCCCACGCTGGGGCGTGGGGGAGGGGTGTGTGTGCTGAGGCTTTCCTGGCGCGAGTGATTGAGTGTGCATGTGGGCGTGCGTCCTCCGCCGTCCTCACCTGCAAGTGACATCCGTATAGGGTGCCACTCGAAAAATGCTTTTTACATGTCAGACGGTTTGAAGAATGCTACCATCGCTCCAGCGTGAGCTCCCCCGGGTGCCAGTGCCAACTTCACTGGCGTGGCGCCCAACGGAGTACCCGCACTGTGTGCGGTGGTGGGTGTCAGAGGCGAGCGCGGAAGGACGCATCGATTTTAAACTAAAACTCGTGAAGAATTTTTACGAATTTCTCGCAAAAACAATGCCACGCCAGATATGACAGTCACGTTCGTCATGCACTTGCCTCCAGAAACCAGCCCGCCCCGCGGCCACACATCCGTTGGAGGAGTGCTAAGGACAATAATAAAAGTTTCGTCGTCACCAGTAGTGAGTGTTTGCATTCATGCGTCGCGCTAGCATCATTAATTTCAATTTTTTGCGCCTTTTCTGTATGTGCCTGGTTGGGGGCGACTTGAAATCCCTCGAATATCCTTTCGAACACGACTGTGTGTGCCTTTTGCCCTTTTGCACAATGAATAGACAGAAAACAAGCAGCAGCGGCGAGGGGAACGAAATATGAAATATCTCCGCCGCTGGAGAACATCATTCCGTTGGCGAAACTATAAATTCATCCGCAGTGCCGGAGACGGGAGCGGGCCGCAGCTGTTCCCCGCCAGCTGTCACAAGGACAAGTGTTGTAAATGCATTCATCGGTACAAGCGCAACATCAGGGAAAGCAAATCACCCCCCCGTTTCGATGAAAAATGGGTGGTAGATAGAGGTGAGGAGTGGGAGTTGCCGAGAATTCCTCGAAGGAGGACTAGGTGTTCGGATTGAGCGGTTATGTCATTCTGTCGAGTGTTCAGTTCAGGGCAGGACGAGCAAAGCGCATTTTATTATTCCCAAGATGGTGGCCCTATTGTTGCAAGGATAAGAAAGGATTTACATCTTGAGCCAAAATGAAATTATTTCAACTTTCTTGTGCGCTGCGAGGCGTTCTCTTGCCAAAAAAATTCCAAAAGTCCTTCGCAAGGCAAATGGGAGCATGGTCTTGCTGTGATCGATGATGTCGTTCGGCTGTGGATTCATTTGGATGGGCGGGGAGGAGGGGGCACAACAATGCCAGTGCAGAGCCCTGGGTGACAGGTGAGCACGAATGGAATCGCAATCTGAATGTGGACCAGGTGGAAAGAGTTCATGCAAGTGGTGCACCAATTCACAGTTGATTGACGGCGAAATTTGAAGAAATTGTGATGATTTGTGGTTGGGACGGTCTTGGGAACACGGTTACGTGCGACTGTCATTTTCGGGTGGGTTTTGGTCGCTCAAGTTATGGGGGTTGGTGGCAGGGCTATGTTCTAGGCTAGGTTCAACGGCTATGTTCGCAAGTAAAATTTGCCGAGTATTCATAAACTGTCTAATGAGGTTTATGACACAGCGGCTTCATCGGATTTAATTTCTTGCGAAAGCAGACATCCTTTCCGTCAATGGCCTCAGGTCTCTGTGGCTAGAGCACGACAGCATCGATATATTTTAGAGCTTTGTGTGAACACGCCGACGTAGTAGCATGTAGCCTTACAAGCGACGCAACGATCCAAGTTCTGAAGGCGACAGGGTCATTTCAATCATCATCATCAACTAGGCGGAATTGATGCGACTCGAAATCTCTCTTTGACTACGTCAAGTCCTTAGTCCACGCTTACCAGCTAACCGATTCGGAAGAGATCAAGGACAACATTAGAAACGCGGATTCATCCAAAATTAGACCAACCGCTTGAGGCACTGCCACCCACGCCGATGGAGCCGTCTAAATGATGTCCAATTTCACACATAATGGTGCTTTAAAATAAAATCTGAATCAATTTTATATCTCACACCATCAGCACTGCACTCAGAGGCAATTTTCCGCCAAAATCACTTTAATCTTAGGTAACCCATCGAAAAAAACCGCGATAGCTGAAGTGGGGACATCTCGCGGTGAACAAATAACGATTGGGTTTGAGTCCAGACTTACTCCGTCCGTTTGAAATTCCTCTCGTCATGAATCACCTCAAAATCACTTTAGTCTGAGGTAACCCATCGACTCGTCTGACTCCTGTCAGCTTTAAGCTTTCAAATCGAACCTCATCTTATTCAACTTCTTCACATTTGCCAGCAGCAGCGTTAAGTTTGAAACGAATAAAAACCGCGATCGCTGAAGTGGCGACATCTCGCGGTGGACTGATAACGATTGGGTGTGAGTCCAGGCTAACTCAGTCCCTTTGAAATTTCTCTCCTCACCTGAGTTCACATTACGTATGCAATGCCAAGGGAAAGTAATGTAACAACACTAGATTGTTCCACTCCTCTCCATCTCTCCCATGGCTACCGTCAATGTCAAGTCCTTCACTGTCAGTCCTCGCTTCAACCTCCGCCTTAGGCAGCCACGGTAAAGCATGCATTCAGCAAACAAACGAGCAAATCATCCTCCACGCCGCAGCACACGGCCGCATTCATTAATTTGATTCAAAATTTACACAAGGGAGCACAAGCGTAGAGGACACATCCTGCGCGTCCAGCTGCTCGTCTCGTGCTAGTGGAAATTAATTAAAATGCAAATCAGTTGGTTTTTCCAACGTTCTCCTGTTTCTCCATTTTCTGTTTTTTGTTTTTTCTGAATTTCCTCTGATCAATTCGAAATTTTAAATTAACATTTCTTTCTGTCGTCCCCTCGAGCGGAGGGCGCTGCATCTGGCACTCGATGATGTGTAAACACTTCGTGTGTGTTTGCTCATCATCAACCGAAGGGATAACAGTCAGTCACTGCGAGAGAGTGTCCTTTTTTTTTTTGCAAAGCAACACACTCCCATACCTTCGGGAGAAAAATTTAAAAAAGGGCACCGTGCCGCCCACTGTGTCGCCCACTTGAGCTGGATTCTATTTCCCGATAAAGCGCATCGCTTATTTTGATTTGCATTCGAAAGTACGTATCTCCGCGGAAGCACAAAGGCATACCGTATGAATGCCGTCGCGCTGGCGCCGCGCCGCCACCGACCGACGTTCATTGCCGCCGCCTATTCATATCGCGTGTTGGGGGAAGGCGTGCACTGGAATATCAATGGACTTCTGATTTGTCTGCATATCCACAAAAAAATGAAACCAACCATTCATGGGAAAAATATGTATTTCATGTGAGCTCGAACGGAGTCCATTCAGGTACTCAATGAATTAGGTGCAGCGTCGAACCAGATTTGAGCCATGAATCGGTGCTGCTTTTGTGATATTTCGATTTTGATTGTGCGGTATTCCAGGAGATTGCGCCTGCCGGGCTTCCGGTCTCCGCCGAGAGTAGGGGCGGAGTTGGGGAGAATGGTGAATTTGTTGCAAGCTTTTATCATGCAGGAGCTTCGGGATCTATTTCTCTCCTATGCAGATGAATTTTAAGGGACCCATTTTTTTCATTTTAGGATGTTTGTCTAGCCGTGCACTGGGTTGACGCCTGATACCACTTAATCCTGATGTCAGTTCAGGGTGGTTCGCACCCCTCAACTCAGAGACTTGGAGTGTGGCTGGAAATGCGTTCTTCTCCCGTGTTTTCTGTATTTTTGAGAAGATTCTGAAGACCAGGACGATCTTCCCTTGATCTGTTGGATCTGTTGTTGTTCCTCGTACTGGCCAGACTCCCCCACTCACGACTGGGCTAAGGTTTGCATGCGGACTCACTATCCTTAGGCGAACCACAGTATTCGACCTGAAATTCAGAAAAAAAAAGTCGGAAGAGTATTTCCAGAGACTGGCTGTCTTTGCCTGAATTTTGTGACACATTTTCTGATCTCAATAAGCTCTCGAGCTTAATGAAGAGCCGCATCATAAGGACATAGGCCAAGATCCAATCGCAAAATAAGACGTGGTTGACTATGGAGCAATCCTCAATTCAGCCCTTTGGTGCTGAATCGACATTTATGGGTCTGCTTCGTCATTCGCGAAGATGCGTACAAAATAGTGCCCTCCGCATCATCTGCAAGATGAAATCACACGACAGCGCACCTATTGACTTCACCAGTGTTCAGTGCTGGATGGCTCCAAATCACGAGCTGTGGAACTGTACCCCGTCTTGGCAGCTAACGGCACTCAGCCCATTCCAATAAATTCAGAAACACCTTCCGCTGCGTCCCCGATGGCATCTACAGCAATTCTCACCCATTCATGTGCTATTAGCCTTCGACTTTTCCTCTTCAGCTTTTGTGCTTCGCCAGGTGGAAGAGCCCGACCCCGCATTCTCGACATAATCACAAGAAAGAAACACCCGAAAATGGGCACATAAACAACAGCCCCCTCAGCCGGAGTAATGGCTTAACACTCACCGTTGGCACATCGTTCGCGCCAAGGAACCCCTGCTAGGATGCTCCTTTCAGACACACTCAGCCAAACCTTTGATCATTCACACGAACCTGTTAAGCCTCAAATCGATTGCGCCCCCTCCCCCTCTCCCGGCCCACACATGCAAATCATGCACGATTTCACATGCCTGCCGGCTCAGATTTCTTTCGCCCCACCCGCACTGATTACGCCTAATCCTCCCCAAACACGAATCAAACGGAACCCAATTACA
The DNA here is from genome assembly GCA_905231855.2 of Eristalis tenax. Lineage (NCBI taxonomy): Eukaryota > Metazoa > Arthropoda > Insecta > Diptera > Syrphidae > Eristalis > Eristalis tenax. The sequence goes on from HG993127.1 coordinate 2,590,244, forward strand.
AGGTCGTTGTGTTCTACCCGCGCCCCAGAATCCACACACACACACATGACCTTCGGGGTGTGAGTATCGCTCTCGGCTAACACACCCACGCGCTCGCCGGAGGGAAGTGCATTCCATTCCTGCGACCGCCTGGAGCGTGAATCCTCCCGAATTATGAGACGACCCATCCATATCAAACAGAAGAGGCGCATTATCGCGGCGCCGCCCGCCACGCAGACCCTCTGCGGCAATAGATACAAATCGAGTTTACCACACGAGTCCCAAACACCCCCTAAACATGGCCGCAACCAAACAAGGCACCGCGCGAGCTGTGTACTTCGAAACCGACACCACTCAAGAAAGTGGAACCCAGCTCCCGGGCGAGGCACAGCCGTAAACTCGCATTTATCAAAATCAATAAACTGTAACAGGATACGAGTGTTCGACTTTTATTTTGGCACTGCCCCCACCACCAGCCCTGTCCTAGCCTGATTTACGCACGCCTGGCTCGTTCGAAAATTGATATTAAAATTTTATTAGCTTCTCGCTGCTGGTGGAGGTACACACCAGAGCGGCAACAGCACATCAGGACGAACGAGCGAGTCTGAGAAATTACGCAGCAACGCAACACGCGTTCTGCGGCCGACGACAGTCCCGCGAAATCGAATCGAAACGTGTGTCCTAATGGCGGTTGAAGCACGATGGAGCGGTTTGCTGGCGGAACAACTGCCGCGTTAAAATAAATTTAAACACGAAATATTTCGAAAACGACCCTGTGTGGGTGGGGGTGCTGTGGCGACGGGAACTGGGCGCCTGTGGGATGGGGTGGCGTATCTCGAAAGACCTCGTGCAAACACGAGCCTCATTTGAATTCGCCAATTTGCATAAATTTCTTAATTTTGACGCAAATGTTGGGCGGTCAGCGTTGCGCGGCTGATGGCGTGTTGCGTGTGTTTGTGTGACCAGAGCCATTCTCGTCGTCGGCAGCGCTCCTGTTGTTTGCACGGTCTGCACCGATTCACATTGATGCTTGATGGCCTGGATGCCGGGTCCATATGGCACGCAGGTTCTGGGCAAAAAACACATTCCCCAGATGTCCATGAAGTGACCGCTGCGGAGGGAGGCGGTCCTAGGCGGGGTTTGTGTGAAAATCATTTAATTAGTTAATGGATCAGAAATCGAGCGAAATTCGGTGGAGCGGCCTGATCAACTCGGTGAATGCTGGAATAATGAACCACGGCGGAGGTTATAAATCAAAATGTTCAGCGGGGCCGGTGACGGCGGGGATGTTGTGGTTGATGATGGCACCGGAAATGTAGGTGCGCATCGGGGAAATGTGATTTACGCTGTGGAACCGCATCAGCTTCTGAGGACGCACGCTGAAAAGTTGAATGTGGTTTCGGGGAATCGCGAATAATTGCGATTCAATGCGGTGGAGCTCATAACATGAAATTGGAGGTTTTCGAACGGTAGACGGCTGTTTTGAATGTTTTCTGCTGTCGGGTTGAAAAGTTTCGCAGGGGGTTCTATGGCAACGATGCCGTGGACTGATATGAAATTTGTTCTGAAACTCCTTCCGGCGTGCCACTGGTAGTTGTTTGATGATGTTTGTTGAAGACCGATGTTAGCTGAGTGTTGCCGCAAGCTGTTCTAACATGAAGCAGTGGGTTAGACGCGGCGGCACTTGTTACAGCGTCAATTAAAGTGCTCAGGTTTGAATAAAAACGAAGTAAGTCATCGTGTAGTGTAGAGCAGAAATGAAGCACAGCTTCTACCTCTCTAGCCCCTTAACATTTTTGACAACCATTTTTCATGGGGTTTTCCAAAGCCGAGTTGAACAATCATGGCATTATTGCCTTGACCTCAGACTCGGGGTCATTTGTCCGCCCGTCATTTCGGAAATAAGGGCTCGGCCCTCGCTTGACCTTTCCGTTCGACTCATTAGGTCATCCGTGTAAACAAAATTACTGTCAAGGGGGCTGAAACTGAAACGCTCACCACAGTTTTACGTGTCCTTCGTTGGGCGCCATACATGATCTATTTCAAAAAAAACAAAAAAATACTCGCTCTCCGCACCTAACCCCGGGAGGGAATTTAATTCCATCAAAACTATCTCATTTTCAAGCAGTGAAAAAAAAAAAAACTCCTAACACAACATCCTGTCCTCAGAATGAGGTCCTTCAGCGACCAATCCCCATAACCTCATTTTTCATTTCTAAATCGCATTAAGAACGTTTTTAATCGTTTCTCTCTTTCTCTCTTTCATTTCAGAAGACCATTCAACCATCTCCGTCACCCTCATCGCCCGTAGCATCGTCGAGTAGTGGAACACCCAGGGATGAGATATACATCGATGATGAGAGTATCGAAGGATCTGGCGGCCGAGGCGAGGTATGTAAATCATTTCACAGCCGTCGGCGACGGTCATACTTGTAGCATAACGAATTGCGCACAATGATAATATCATCAGCGTGCTGCCCGGAGGAGCGCGTACAACTATTTGAAATTCTTTGAAAAATTAATGAGCAAACCCAAGCGGAGGGGGGTGACCTACAAAGTGAGACGTTAAAATAATCATTCTTCGTGTAAATTAATAAATTTTAAATGCCGCCTCTGGTTTTCCTTTCATTTTTTTTGGTTTTGTTTTTCTGTCCCTCCCTCCCTGTCCAGGCGCCCCCTCAAGGAAGAGGTTTTGAATAGTCTCCATTCGCCTTGGAAAACTGCAACCGCATCCTGATCTCATTCTGTCACGTTTTTTCCCTTTTCAAAATAAATTCTCCGATGAGCACATTATTCTTTTCAACGTTGTCGTTGTCGTCGGCATTGTCTGCTTGCTCTCGCCTGGTTTCGGTGTCCTTCGGTGATGTGGGCATACATTTTAAGGGATCCGAAGCTGGCGCTGGAAGGACACAGGGTGGTGGCGAGGCCGAAGGAAATGAGGAAATGGATTGCGCGCCGTGTTGTGAGTGAATTGTGTGGGGGTTGTATTGTTGCCCTAGAAGTGACCAGCAAAAAACCTGGCAGAGTCCTGGTTTCATTTGAGTCTCGCTTGTTCTCGTCACCTGGACTATCTCCCGCGAGAAATATGAAAAAAAGTACAGCTCGCATATAAATGAGGGCTGCATCTGAGGCGGCTGTGAGGTGGATTGCGTTGTCCTTTCAACACGTTTTTGTGGTGTGTCCTCCTTCCTGCGCGGCGGCCGTACATTATTCTAATGATGTAATAGTCATCCGGGACATGAGTCGTTCGCTGCAGCTGACGGGTGGGCGCACCAGGGGGAGGGATGAATAGATAACCACGTGGCAGTGGAAGGGGGTGGCGTACCCTCCCTCCCAGACATGATTAATTAGGTTTTAATCCATTTTTCTGTTTCCGGTTAGATAAATTTGTAATAAATCGTGTGGGACACTGCTGGCTTTTGATTTCATTTCCTGTTGTCATTCCGCCTCATCCCCTCGTGGGAGTGTCGATATTTTTGGATCATTATGACGGCCTGAGAGTGTGTATGTGTGTGTGTGTAAAGAGTAAACAAAATTAGCAACGCACTGTGCGGCTCACTCTAAAAAGTTAATTTCCATGATTGATGAACGATTATCTTGTAATTTAGCCATTAGGCCGGATGTAGACATCGTTAGGATCCGGCAGGAACTGTGTTTACTGAGCCGGTTATTGATGTTCCCTCTCTGGGTGATGCCGAGTCACCTGTTGTTGGTGTGGTGTGTGTGCAACGATGAGGGATGTGTTATTTGGCGGACATTTGGGTGGGATTCGACACAAGAGTTCGTTGTAATGGCAAAGGCATTAGTGGGGAATCATTTATCATGGCTCTGATGGAGTTTGACTGCGATTGACTAACCAAATGGTGCCACAAAAAAGGGTATGTGTGGATTGGACATGTGTGCGCCCTGATTTGAAGTTGACTTTGTTTCCAGGCACCCAAACTATTGCCAGTTGTGTGGTGACTCGAAGGTCTGTTATTTGCTGGTGGGAGTTACGAGTATCCTTGAAGTTACGGAATCACTTTTTCCCCATTCGATCGTAAGCCGGCGGAGTGGGTGGGTGCGTCAATTCATGTGCTGTGTGTGCAGGTTTCAGACACGACTGACTGAGCATTAACAGTGGGTCAAGAGACACGGAGGCAGGTCTGTCTTAAATCATCTTACTCTGGCACAGGCTCTCGGGAAGGAAGTGCATGCTGGAGCTTGAGAATATTGTGTTACTACCCAGCTATCGCCTTAATTTCCAGAAGTAAGGAGCCAGCATTTATCACCTTAAAGCTCAGATTGCTGAATTCGAGGAAATGCCTAATTACCTTAACATTGGCGCAACAGCGCGTAGAAGGCCAGGGGCTAACTCCTACAGCAACCACACGTGTGCTATGGTTCTCTCACTAGTGGAGGGGCCTACTGTACCCCGAACGGTCGAATTGGAAACGCCTTTTCTAGACAGTTTTTACTCTCTGTGCATTCTCAGCAGAATTCTTGGTCTCGCCCGGGTACCCGTGTACCAACATTATCTGGTATTACACGTGTACTAAATTACTACTTACCCGTAAAATTAGACGAAGTTTATCTGCTACTCAATGCCTGCTTAAATTTCACATTTCACTTCGCCTACTCCATCAATTACTTTTGCTTTCATCGGTGTTTTCGTGGTGAAATATTCAGAAATAGAAGCGTGCTCTCATAATTTGGGGATTTATTGCCGGGTACCCGTTACCCGACGAGGACAGTTACCTGGTAGACGAACAATGCCGGGTACCCGCGAATTTTTGTATTACCCGTCTAACACGGGTACACGGGTATTTGTCGAATTGAGTATTACCCGGGTAGCATCAAGAGTACTAATTGTCAGTGACTCAAAAGAGGTGGATTCGTGAAAAATGGTTGTCCGATCGGGAATCAAACCTGGGCACCGTAGGAGGCGACGCACATATCCACAACCTCAAGGCGACTGCAATCCGTGTGCGCCTACAGCCCACAATGGTCTCCTGTCAAACTTCTTCAGTAATTGCTAGCGTTGTGCGTTCTTCGATTGGATGGGACAGGTACCTGGTAGACGAACAATGCCGGGTACCCGCGAATTTTTGTATTACCCGTCTAACACGGGTACACGGGTATTTGTCGAATTGGGTATTACCCGGGTAGCATAAAGAGTACTAATTGTCAGTGACTCGAAAGAGGTGGATTCGTGAAAAATGGTGGTCCGATCGGGAATCGAACCTGGGCACCGTAAGAGCCGACGTCAAGCGATTACAATCCGTATGCGCCTACAGCCCACAAAGGTCTCCTGTCAAACTTCTTCAGTATTTGCTAGCTCTGTGCGTTCTTTGATTAGAGAGGACACCTAAATGGGAAGATTTTTTGCAGACGGACATGGCTCCACCTTTCTCAAGTCACGAGCAGTGCTCACTCAGTCGCAAAAGGAACTGAAACCTAAACACTCAGCTTAAGGGTTGATGCATCCACCCAATATGCCGTCCTCGCATTATTCTTGAACAATTTTGGGGAGGCTATAGAGTCAAGATTTTGAAAAGTGTGAGTCTTCACCTGACACTCTCCAGAAACTCTCTTAGAAGCCTGGGCTATGACTTCTTTCCAGGCCACTCGATCATCCGCCATGGACTCAACACTCATCAGGCGTTATTCCCACACGTAGTCAGGCAAGTTCTTGAACTTGATCACTTCGTCCTGGGACCGCCAAGCGCTCGCCCACTTTCATAATTCTAGGCTCTCTCTCGAACGGTGATCGTCTAGAAAAAGCGTCCCAAACTTGTCCGTTTCAAGTCGAAGGTCTCTTCGAGCACAATAGAACGTACAACACAAGTGGTTGCTGCATATGCCCAGACCACCTCCACCTCGCGCGCCCCCCATAGTATGTCACTTTGCAGCAACCCCTACACCCGTCCTATGGTAGAAGAAGTTTAACCTTTTTGTGTGCGGATTTAAAGCCCACAACCTTCTGAATAGTCTAGTGCATTACCACGGAGCAGGCGATTCTTAATACCGCTTCGACTGTAGACCTTATTTCCATCGTGGCATAGGGTAAGGGCGTCGTCTCCTACCCAGAGCGACTGTCGATTGAGATACAGTTCAAACTACTTTCCAAAATGCATGACACAAAATTCAATGCACAACAGTTCAGAAAAGTCTTTCCGAACACTTTGACGTTCGGTATGGGCAGACATTTTAAGGCCCCCTCCAGTCGTGGCCCAAAAATAGCGCGCACCACACGAAAAATTGCTTTACATGCTCAACTTTAGTGCGCACATAAAATACCTGGTCACTTTTGTTTCCTTGGGATGAGTTTCAAAATTGACTTGCAGTTCATTGCCAAACAGAGACAGTGTCATTGACCCTCGTCCCATTAAATAAAACCCAGTTGACACAAGTGTCTGTTGTCACGTCGCACAGTCAATTATCACGTCTATTCTCAGACACACAACGTCGTAAAGCCCTGATGGGACATAAGATAGGACCCAGAACTGCCATCTGCCGCCCTTAACAGGTCTGTGCATTTTAATTGCTACCATCGTCAAATCAACCAACACTTGATTTGCTCATCAAGCGCACGTAGGCCATCTCAATGGTCTCAATAATGCAAACTTTCTCTTAAATGAGCCTGCATCAAGTGGGACATGGTTATGGACGTCATGACGTTGTGCGAGTTGACACTCACGTCAGGCCTGATTTTGAGTTAATTGAAGAACAAGGTCGTGTTGTTAACCGACCTCTTCTTGTGGAATATGCCTGCAGACAGAGATTGATAGTGACGATGTGGACTCAGGGAGACTTGGCAAACAGTTTTATTCCAAGTTCTAGAACATATCAGCTCTCTTCCTCGTATGACGCTACAGTAGGGGCTGGACCTGCTTTCAATCAACGAACGGCCCAATCTGCAGTCCGGTAGAACGATCCACTTTGCCTTCTTGTGGAACGATCACTCTGCCTTCTGGTGGAACGATCAACTTTGCTTTATTGTGGAACGATCCACTGTCCATTCTGGTGGAACGACCACATTGCCTTCTGGTGGAAGGTTCCACTCTGCCTTCTTGTGAAACGATCCACTTTGCCTTCTTGTGGAACGATCCACTTTGCCTTCTTGTGGAACGATCCACTTTGCCTTCTTGTGTATCGATCCACTTTGCCTTCTTGTGGAACGATCCACTCTCCCATCTGGTGGAACGATCTACTTTGCCTTCTTGTGGAACGATCCACTCTGCCTTCTGGTGAAACGATCTACTTTGCCTTCTTGTGTAACGATCCACTCTGCCTTCTTGTAGAACGATCCACTTTTTCTAGAACAATCCGCTCTGCCTTCTTGTGGAACGATTCACTTTGTCTTCTGGTGGAACGAATCACATGCGGTAGAACGATACCCCCGCGTTCTAACGCCAGACAGAAGAACGACCATCCTCATCCCCCTCTTTTCATAATTTGACTCGGAAGCCAAGCGATTTTCGTAAATTATTCTTCAACCAAATGTACTCTGAACAATAACAATTGAGGACTCTCACGAATCTCCTAAGAAATCCACTCAACCAGAACCTCGGCGCACTTTAGCTAAGGTCATGGTCTCTCGCCATTCACTGAAACTCATCGCAAATGCCTGTCAAAAGCATGATTTACGGACTTCATGGTATCCCTTATAAATCCCGGTCCAATCGACAAGTGCACGCCATTCATCATTCGCCAGTAAGCCCTTCAAAATAAACACTTTACGCCAAACGACAGCAGCTGATGCTGCCGCCCCTAAACTCGTGGAACGACCTCCACCCACCCAGTGAATCACCAGCGCGGGATTAAAATTTCGAAACACTTCATAAAATGTGTTTATTCATGACAAAGTTTTAATAAAAACCATTTTACAATCCAGCCCCTGGGGCGAAAAAACGAGGCGCAAAAAAGAAGACAACAGTGGAAAAAGCGTCGTCGGAGGAGGAATATTTTTACAGCGCGTCATTTCAAATAATTTCCGCAAACACCGCGCACGCACTGTGCATACCAAACTGCGGTTGATAGCCAAACTGCGCGAGCAGTGAGCCTCTTCCATTTAATTCATTTAGACACTCGTTGCGAAAAAAATATGAAAACCAAATTCAATTTGCCAGGCAGTCAACTGAAATCCTTTTAATTAAACCGGAACCTCACTCGTAACCCACTTCGCAGGACACAACAAAGTGAACGAATATTGCGCGGATTCGGGACGCAGTTGACGGGGATTAATCGATTGTGCGGGGTTTGACGGAACAAAACGGGGATCGGGCGGCATTCATATTCATGAGCGATGCTCCTTGAGACGTGTTTTTAGTGAGACTTCTCCAGCTGAGCTGAAATTGTGATTAAAGTTTATCTGCACTTAGGATGGATTGAATCCTTAATGGCGTCGCACACGCTAGCCGTTCATCAGCCACATGTGCGGCTGTGATGGAGTTGTGGGCACACAGTTTGGGGCGCCACCCAAGCCGGGACCACCGCTCAACGGCTGTGGATGACATCCACGTGAGACAATAAAACTGTCATTCGCCAGCTTATTCGGACGGAGGAGACCTGGCCAGGATGGGTGGATGGGTACACCTACACACAGCCAGTCGCTCCGCGTCGTCGGTGTCCTGCAGTGAATTACATCTCAACGGGGGCCTTCTATGTTAATTTGTGGTCGAAGTGGTCATGTGAGCGGTGGTTGGGGTGGGGATGGGGGTTCTTGGTTGGTTTGGGAGATTTATCGGCGACCGGAACGACAAAGCAGGCAAGCAGAGCCATAAATTTCAGTCCATCATCCTCTGAGATGAATGGTGATTAGGAATAAATTTACTTCGGCGGGTGGCCCAGTTTAATGGGAGCGAGAGACAGGCTCTTGTTGACTGAACTGGACGTTATGGCGGTGTCATGCGAGTTATGTTCTACTACCTCACCAGTGGGTCGGAGATTGGCGGAGGGTGTGCGTAATGTGAGGTAGAAACTTTTCTCGTTTGTTTGAGTTTCTCAGTTTCTCAGCAAGTTTAGCACACGTGTGCTTGAGTTGGAGTTGTGGCGGCATCTTGAAGAGGGTGCTGGCTGGCGAAATGGGTGGAAGAAACTGCAACCGATCGATTGAGTGTTCGGGAGGATGTTCCAGATTTCCAATCCCCAATAATTCGAGTCATATACGATGACTTTGAGGAGTCAAACAAATGAAATGTGATAAAATACAGGATCAGGGTTTCTTGTCGAGTGTAGACTTACATGCGGCTCTTGGAGGCTCTGAGACTGAGCGACGACTAACAAATCTCTTTTATTGCATTCCGCCGAAGGATGATGGTGCGTCAATACCGACAATGTTATGCAGACAAAGCTCTGTTTGGTGTTGGCTGTGTTAGCCGTTTGCACAGGCTACAGTCGAAGGAACCAAAAGGGCGCATATGTGGGTGGTGGGAGATCCCAATGTCGACCTGAGAAGCTCGGCATTGTCCGCGATGCGAAAGGTGTAAAGCTGCGAGTTGCGAAAGTCTGCTCGTGTCGAATCCTCATCGTAGCGGGCCACTCACGTACCAGTCACAAGACCTAAACGCTTAAAAATCCCTCTTTGCAATGAGTAGCTAGTATTAAGTGGCTAATAGCTGATCTCAAGTGACTGGTGGCTACAGTCATGCGGCTAGTAGCTATGGGCTAGCATCGATTGACTGCTGGAATGGGAATAGTCTCTCTGGCTATTGGCTAGTGGCTAGATGCTGTCGGCTGGTGGCTGTGGCTAGCGGGTGTAGATTGCGGCTGTGGCTAGTGGCTCATGGCAAGTTGCTAGCGGCCAGTGGATAGTAGTTAGTAGGTATCAAGTGACTGGTGGCTAGAGTCAATTGGCTGCTGGCATGTGACTAGTCTCAAGTGACTATTGGCTAGTGGCCAGAGGCTGTTGTCTATTGGCAGTGGCTAGCGGGTGTGGCTTGCGGCTGTGGCTAGTGGCAAGTGGCTGATGTCATGTGACTAGTGGCTAAGTTGCTAATGGTAAGCGGCACTCTTGGCTGGCTTAAAGTAACTAGTGGCAAGTCATTGGTGACCAGTGGCTAGAAGATATTGGCTAGCGGCAATTGCCTGCTAGCATGTGACAAGTGCCTCATGGCAAGTAGCTAGCGGCCAGTGGATAGTAGTTAGTAGATGCCAAGTGACTGGTGGCTAGTAGCTAATGGACAGTGGCTACCGCAAGTGCCTGTAGGTAGTCGCTGGTGGCTAAGTGACTAATGTTAATCGTCAATTCTGACATGTGGCAAGTGCTTGTGGCTAGTGGCTAGCAGCTTTTGCCTAGTGTCAAATTCCTGGTGGATGGTGGCTAGTGGCTAATAGCCAGTGTCAAGTGACTGCTGGCTAGCGGCTATTGGCTAGTGTCGCTACAGAGAGGGACATAAAAACTGATGACTGAATGCTAAGCCATGCTTACTTCTGGAAGATTCGATACAGGAGACGCACTCCACCTTCTCTACTGTACACTTGCTTTGCTTGGCTTGGGAAAATCCTTGAGGTACCACGAATCCGTGAGTAGTACCAACAAACATTAAGAGCTACTCCGATGTGTAGAAGATGGTGACACAGATTGGCGTGCTAGTACATATTCTCAGCAGCTTTAAACGAGCGCTTTAATATTGGCTGTGTTTTCTTGAAGCGGTGGTATTGACAATGCGACGAAGAACTCAAAACTTTTGACAGACTGCACGTGATCTGTGTACGCTCAGTCGTACAGTCTTAGTCGCAGAGACATAACCAGAAAAGAGGAAAAAGAATAAGCAGCAAGGAGCTACTCAGCCTTAAAGACTCCTTCAATGAAAAAAAGTGATTCAATGACCTTAGAGTTCCACCGCCTGAAAGGGATTAGGAGGACATTCCGGACATCATCGGTAAATTTTCAGAAAGGGTGTGATGTCAATTCTTCTCAAACAGTCACACCAGACCAAGGCGAATGATGAGATCCAGGTGGCAAACCATAGCCCACTGCGAAATCAATCGAAACCAGCCGACAGCCAATTCGTAAAAGGCTGCGCTGCAAATGAAAGGGAGCCCTCTTTGTGAAAACAAGCCAACTCTGGAGATGGGGACACTACAGCATCGGAGCAATGCTCCAGAAGTGGAATGCGAGACCTAGCGTTCTCTGCTGGAGCTGCGGCGACGAGGAAGAGGCCGAGACGATCCAGCATCTACTTTGCCACTGCCCAGCTTTAGAGAATCGGGGCCTCTCTTCGCTTCAGTCAATGATTCTTAACAGAGACTGCCGACTGCAGATAAACCGGATCTTCGAAGATTCTCAAAGAGAACGGCGTCGTTTAAGCGGGATAGGATAGGTTGACGGGATAGGTTGACTCAATGTGTACTCCACAAACGGGTTCACAATGGGCCCTAAGCCCTCCGTGTGGAAGTTCATGACACTCTCCTTCCGAAACCTAACGTAGCCCACAGCCACGTCAACGAATTCCTGCAGAGAGAACAAGCAGTGGTAGTCGGAGCAGTCACCAGTCATGCAGACCATAAAATGTGGCAGTTGGGGCGATGACGAGGAGGCAAGTGAACTGCATTTGTTACTATTCCAGTCCTAGTTTCATGTGAGATGTAAAACAGTGATCTTCAGCTACTGTCCAAAGCAACTCTGACGCTCTCCATGAACATCGACATTATCTTGCCTGCCTTCCCGATGTTCCTCCTATCTCTATGGATTCCCCATCCCCCCACATGTGCACTAACCCACTCCGGCCACCACTGCGTTGAACAAGATATATCGCTTCCATCCGGAATAACATAAAATTCGCTCCAATTCAGTCAACTGACAAAGCATATTTCACGCTCCCCCGAGCGTCCATAGTCCCAGCATTGGCTGGAATTACAAGCCGCACGTGTCCTCCTTCTCTTCTCAAAGGGTTTCCGCAAGAGCCTGCAAACAGTGGGCGAAAGTCCACGCGTCCCCCGATTTAATGTCCCGACACGAACACAGCCATGAATCATTTCGAAGCCCACTAATCAATCGGAAAGCGGGCAGAATGAGGGAGGGGCGAGAAATATGAAAATCCTTTCTGATCTTCAATTAAAACTACACATCCAATCAATTCCCACGCGACGATGTCGAGGAAACCCCATGAATTCGCACAAGACGGCGATAACTTTTCGGATTCCTCCGAGCGGACCGACCCCACGCCACCCATCCTGGATATCTTCGCAAACAGGCATTCCAGCTGATCAGTAATGTCGCCTTGAATAGCTCCGGCTGGATGGGAGCCCGAAAAGGACAACGAAACAAATACACAAAAAGCATCACGTACGATTGTCATTTTACTTCGTCAAAGGACGCGCTGAGTAAATGTGTGTCCTTCGTCTCGCCCGAGAAATAGAAAGAACCGAGGGGACCTGCAGGACCTGCTGAACATACATACTCGCACCCGGCCACACACAGCCGCCACGAGTTCACGTCGCACAGCGGGCAGTGGGGTAATTGAAATTGATATAACGAAACCAATTTCAACATTCCGAGAGTATTTGTGGCAAGGAACCGGAGCTCCGACACCCCCGTCATCGCCAAATGACGAATCCAAGGACGCTGCCAATTGGAAGGCCTGAGTCGGGAAAAATTTCAATTTCCTATGCGGCCGATCGGGCGGACAAAAAAATGTACGTGTATATGAAATAGAATTTCAGGGCTACACCGCCCCTCGGGGGTTAGAGTTTTATTTTCCATCGACCCCCCGTGCCCTTTGTTGGGCAATAAAACGAGCAAAGTGGACGATTTCTCTAGCCGCCCGAAGGTTGGCCCCCTCCTCGCCAGAGCAAGAACATGCCCGTACATCCTGCAAAGGATTCATCATCTGTATTCAATTTGTCGTCGGCGTGGGTACGGGAAGGATGTCAGTTAACTGCTGTGAGCGAGTGTGTGTGCGCTCCTCTTTGCTCCATGTCAAGAAAAATATTGACTTTGAAGTTATACTGCACAAGCCGTGTCCTCGGCTGGGGCGAGGAACAAAAATGGAGTTGAAAAAATCGGATGGGGTGGGGAGACGCGAGGCGGGCAGGCTCCCAGCCCTTGTTTGCGAGTACACAATGCTGGCGCAGTGGAAACTGGTTTTGTTTGCCAAATGAAGCAGGAAGGAAGTGTGTTACTGGTGCGCGCTGATACACTGCTGTGGATTGAGCTGCATAAACGCGGCAGATTTTCGAAGCGCGACCCCCTGGTGGGGGCATTCTGCGTTGGAGGTGAGTTGAGGGGAGCTTTAAAGATATTCCATGAATTTTTGAGGAGCTTGTCTCGTCATACTGGCGAAGGTGGTTGTTGAGTTAGGAACGACCTATCACGCGCAGCGAACGGGATTTGTTTGCTCTGGCTTGTGTGTGGGAGAGGAGCATTTCATGTCTGGTCGTCAACAGGGATCTGCGGGAGTTATTATTTCAAAGGCCAACGAAGGAATGAGAAATTGCTTAGGGATCGCGTCAGAAGGCATGGAGCTCTTCGGCTCTGTTTTTTTTATATCCAGTTTTAAGTTCAACCAGTAGACGAATTTATACGCCCTCTTATTCTATGACAAATTGTCGCCTCGCGTTTTTCTGTGACCTCACATGAAAGTCTGTATTCTTGAATTCAAGTGAGGTCACAAAAAACCAACATATGCTGCAGATTTGTGTCTTAAATTGGGATCAGTTTCAATTCGGTGGTTGTATTTGATAATTTGTATAATTTTTGGACGCCTTTGGTTAAGAACTCGGATGTATTGGTGCGAGTTTCCGCTGGGTGTGATTGGATTTGTTTCTATAAAAGCTACCAGGCACTCGAATTGTTGATTTATTGATACTTTAGCACTAATCCTGGGGATTTTACGGTTTCGGGGGTGCGGTTTAGGAAATATGGAGGTATTAAGATTTTTTTTGAAAATTCAAATGAAATTAAAAATTATTTATATTCCGAGCAAAAAAGTGTAGCATACTTTTAGAAGTACGCACTTTTTAAAGGGGGACTGTTAATAAAAACGCTGTTGATACAGTCGCCTGCCAGGCGAAACGCAACTACCCTGAGCTGAGCAACGAAGTTGCTTTAGTGTGAACTGCCGCCTGCGGAGAAAGAGTTTACGTCCTTGTTATTTGAGAAAACGTATGCTTGCGTGCGCCTGCCAGTATGCCACACTCTTTTGCGCAATAATGTTTAATTTCACTGGAATGTTCAGAGAGTCACACAAAGCTGAAGAAACAAATCAGGAACCTCCATTAGTTCGTCACAACAGAACAACGAAATACGTTCATAGGTACCAGCCATATCATCAGCACATCTCATGTTTCGCATTCATCTTGGTTCTGTTACTACAACCATAACTTGATGAAAATTCGTTTTCAAAACGTCAACTGTTTGCCGATTGTGACGATGAAAAGACCCATCTATCTGCCACGAATATGCCTTCAATTTGAGACCCACAAATTTGGTCAACCGTTTGCTAGAACGATCACACTGTCTTCATTCCAAATTTGAACGACTTATAGTGTCTTTCTATGCATGCAAGGATCTTTGGGCAGTTGTATGATAATGTTCACTTCAACGTAGCCTGCAGTCAGATGGCTACCGTGCTGTTTGAAGTTGTCATAAGACGTTTTCAGAGCACCAGTCTCTTCAATCGCAACGTACTGGCGAATCACTATGTTTGCAGTTCGCTACATAATTCCCAGAAGTGCCAGATCACCAAAAGGCAAAATCCCCACCTCTTGAAAAATGCGAGATCTCTTAATTCCCAAGTACAAAATCAAGTCATAAGTCCACAAATAACAATAACACTTGTAACACTGTTATAAGTCCGTAACTCAATACCCCAGAGTAAATATAATTAATCCTTAGCTCCAGGCGCCTGCCTGACAGTCGTTGACATAAACTTGGAGGAGCGACGTCTCGTGAATGCTCGCTCGCTCGATTCTACACCAGACATTCTTTTTTATCTTTTGGCCTCATTTCGGTTAAGCCGATGGCGTTTTCAAACCTTGGCGCCCCGTAGACCTGCCCTCAACCTGAACATATTAATCAAGTTTTCTTCCTATTAATACAAAATTTGGGTGAAAACTTAGATGTTTACCCTGCGTCGTGTGGCGTCACTCACAAAAGCGAGAACGACAAAATCTATCGCAGTTATGGAATGTGACTAAGGGAATACACACGACGTATACGCACACTCAGAGAATATAAATTTGCCCAAAGACACACTGGTTTTTCGGTGACACGACTAAGAGAATGTTACTGCTCGACTAAGGCAACTCCTCGATATCCGCAGCAGCTAGATTTCAATTATACCTCTCATCATTGACGCAGTCCTCACAACTTTTCAAATAGACAGAAACTCGCTAATTGCAACCACCCCACTTTCCATTTTAGTTGCGTTATTTGAGAATGCACTGTATTAGTCCCCGGTTATTAGTTTCCTTCTTATTTGGGTTTCCGGGTTAATTCGGTGTCAAATTAAGCACGCTTATCTGACTCAAGGGAGTGATGATTACAGTCGCGGTGTACCTCTCCCCTTCGGGTGGGTGTTAGAATGCACCCGAGGTATGACATGCCAGTCGGAAGAGGCGACTAAAATCCATAAAGACGGGCTTAAGCCATTGGTTTAGGACTAGTCATTACTTTATTCAAAGGATTTCCATTGACGCTGCCCAATCGTGTCATAGATGGAGATTCATTGAATAAGGGTGGCGACTAGTCCTAGATGTTCTGGCATGTTACTGGAAGGGACACTGACCGTCGGACAATTTTTGTCCGCTCAATTGGAGTGTCCGTATAAAGGGAGGTGTGTGGTGAGTCAAGTAAAACGGATACACTTTGTAAACGAATAACACACACAAAGGTGTTAAATTTCTTATAATTAACAAAGGAAAATAATGACATAATGTACAGACACATGTGTTTTCTGCCATTCTGATGTTTTCACTTAAACGCGCTTCAGTATGAAGAAGAATAGCAAACACTTTATTCAAGCAAATCCCTAAATTTGGTTGATTCTACGACACCCAATTATTACTGGTTTGCGTCCGGCCAAGAGAGGTTTTTTCCCACAGTTCATATTTTGTTCGCTTCCGGCTAAAAGTTGACCCCCTTTTAAGATCAAAGTACACTAAATTATTAAAAAAAAATATAGAACAAAATTAACTCAAGAGAAAATGTCCGCGCAAGAGGGGTGTCCACCTAATAGGAGTGTCCGTTAGAAAAGTTTTCACTGTGTCAATATTTGAGTCTTCCAAAAATTAGAACTGAAGTTTATTTGTCAATGGGTTCCTCTCTAGAACGGACACCCCTATATCACGGACAGTGCTATAGAGAAGTTTCACTGTACCATCATCTCTCGATGTACAGGGGTGCAAAGCCAGTCGAATGATAGAACAGAAACGGATGCAAGGTGAATTGAATCTAGGCAATGTAGCCTCAAGTGCGTAGGGGTCGATGCAGCACCCCACAACGTCACGGCGGATACTCTATATTATGGCACAGGGGAATCCTTACTTTTTTGAAGAGTCGATTAGCAATGCGCGAGAAGTACGGTGTGCTGGATGGTGGGTGACCACCATGTTGCCAGCCGTATGACACACTGCGATGGACAC
Organism: Eristalis tenax; assembly: GCA_905231855.2. NCBI lineage: Eukaryota > Metazoa > Arthropoda > Insecta > Diptera > Syrphidae > Eristalis > Eristalis tenax. The sequence continues at coordinate 2,606,792 of HG993127.1, forward strand.
ATGAGGATTTGGTTTACTCCTCCTCCAAAAAACTTTGCTCTGCTCCATAGACTTACTTAGAGAAGACATTGCCCTTGATTTTCCGAACAATAACGACATATTCGTAGTTACCGGCAACATCGTCAATAACAGCCAGTTCGATGGTAACAACAAATCATGGGATAATAAATGGGAACTGAGCCTTGTATGTTCCATTCGTCACACTACACTATTTAAGTTTGTTCTGAGGCGACCACGTTGACAAGCCGGTGAATAAAAGCCACAATGGGCGCTACGGAACTGTAGGTCCTGTGAGGCCAAAATTGTTTCCTGAATTCGGACATATTTTCAACTTCAGTCAGACGCGGGAGTGAAGGAAGCTCGTTCTAAAGTACACGGCGATGGGGGAAAACATGCAATTTTCCATGAATATTCACGCACCCATCTCAGCTTTCAAACAGAAATCAAATTATCTCCCAAACTGCACCACTCCCCGTCTCTTAAAAAAACAAGCAGAAAATATAAGAAAACCCCTTAACTTCCCTGAAACTATGTTCAACCGGCGTTATGCGCGGAGGAAAAAATAACGGAAATACCTCACAAGTCAAGTACACGTTTTTTTATTCCAGTGCACAAACCAGATCAACATCGCTTCGCGTCACAGAGCGAAGCGAAATGGGGAAGACACAGCCAAAGCGGAACAAACCAACAACATCATACTCAAGTATGTCCTTATCGTTACTGCGAGCTACACAACCGAATATCCTTCTTAAACAAACTCCTTGAGCTGAGAGCACAGTAAACGAAGCGAGCACCATCTCGCATTTCCCCGTGCTCGCGCCAGTTAATAGGGAAGCCATTTTCAATGGCCAGCCCTAGACTCCCCAAGGGGATAATTAATGTCCCCAGTGTATGCGTGTGTATGTGAGCGTGAGTGTGGGTCTAATGTTGTGAGTACCTTGTTTCTATTCCAAGTTTAACCACGTGTCCGTCATTAAAGAGGAAATAATTTCCCATTCAACGTTTCCGTTCCTTGCCCATTGGAATTCTCCGCGCCGTTGATTCTCGGCCATCCTCAGACCCACACCCACGGCCCACAGCGTCAGTGGCCCTTTCTCAAGCACTCTTCAAATGAGTTGCGACGGGAACACGCTGGAGACGGAAGATGGGAGCTGGGGCAGCAGTAGCCCCAAGGTAAACAAAGTACCATATCCTAGTAATAAAGGTCCAGAAGGACATGGCTATGACTCTCTCTCTCTCCCTCGCTCTTATCCAGCGTTTTCCGGGAACAGTGACTTTAAACTCCCAGCCCAGCCCCGTGCGGGCGTGGTGCGGATGAAGACTTTAAACTTTGTCTGCATCTTTGTCCGTTGCTTGCCGGCGGAACAGCCACAAACTCAATGATGGCAGCGGCGATGATGGACCCCGACCGGCATCCGTATCAGGATCGCAACCACCGCCAGCAACTTTGTGTGTTTATTTAGTGGTGCAAGTTCCACTAATTAGGCCACCAATTTATGCATGTAATCCGAGCGAATGGATTCGTGGCAGTCGTGGATTGGTGGGGGCCGTGTGGCGGAAGGACAAAGGATTACCGCGTGCATGTGTGGGGATGTTTCATTTCTTTGCGCCTGCGATCTCATTATAATTCTGATGGAGCACATTGGCTTAGGCTGGATGGCAGCCGTAAGGACACAACTATGAAACTAATTTTCCTACAAATTAAGCCCCCACTCACACATACACGGACGCACGAGTGTGCGAGGGGGTTCTGGTTGAATGCAGCTGCCGATGTGATCCCTAGAACCGACGTGAGTCAGTGTGCGGCGGATGGGGGCACACCTTCAAGTGGAAGTTTGTGAAAGATGTCTTCTCACTTGTGCCCGCCAGTGTGTGGGTGTTTTAATAACGAGGGGTGATGAACAAGTGCTAGTCTGACGTCATGAAAATTCATACGCGGCCTACATTCGAACGAGGCTGGGGTTGAGTGCGAGGGTCGGTCTCTCGGCCTCAGGGCGGTGCCGTTGAAAATCTTCTCATGTTTCTCTCTTCCTCGCATGTTCTCCCTTATGAAATATGCAAAAGGATGTGTGGGGCCATCTTTGGACCGACGCCGACTGCGAGCGAGGAGCCTTGAAATTTAATGCATGCAGCAGCGTGCAAGACGTCATGGAGGGGATAACAAAGTTCACGAAACGAAGACACATTGGCAAAAGTTTTTCTCCTTGTCCTTCCCGTCTCTTCCTATTCCACGCGCCTAATGGATTTGATAAGTGGAAACTTTTCTATTCGAGCAGAGAGCTCAGACACACATCGACGTCTGTGAGGCGGAAAGTAGGTTAGCCCAAAATGAGACCTCTCGCATGTGACTAAAAAGTTTGGCAAGGCAGAGGTGAGGAGAAGGAGGACGACGAGTGCAAGGAGAGTTTGTCACGAGGGACTTTGGCTTGTGTGATAATGAGGACATGCTGAGCTGTGTGTTATCGCAGAAATTCATACAACGGGAGATGAGAGCCTGGGCCTGGCGTCATGCATTATGAATGGCAGCCTTTACAATCCGTACTGTGGATCCACCTCCTCTCGTAGGACCACGAAAGGCACATCATTATGGGGGCTTTTCGTATCGCAGAGATCCTCAATTACCTGTGACACGAGTGTGAACAAACTTGAATCGGAACGAAGTTCTTTGCACAACTGAACTTTTTACACGGGAAATGTGTGTGTTTTCCGACACATTTCTGCGAGCACTCGTCCTTAAGTCGGAAGGGAGCTTGTTTCCTTTGCTGCAAGAGGAATATCAATTACTGCTCCTTGACATGGATTTGAGATGCTATTGAAGTCTCCTGCTTTGATGGGGTCTCTCTGGGATACGCTGAAAGTTTATAGACTTGGGCAGCACAATAGGAGAACTGGGACCAATTTGGGACGTGAATCGAGCAAGTAAATGGTTGAAAGACAGGGGGCAGTAAAAGGGACGCCAGACTGAAGACAATGTAGTCGCGACAGAGCTTCGCCTTGACCATCGAAAGCCTTGAACTGTCGTGGATGGACAGCGAATCTGACAAAACTTTGCCTTGACCATCAAAAGCCTTGAACTGTCGTGGATGGACAGCGAATCCGATAAAACTTCGCCTTGACCATCGAAAGCCTTGAACTGTCGTGGATGGACAGCGAATCTGACAAAACTTCGCCTTGACCATCGAAAGCCTTGAACTGTCGTGGATGGACAGCGAATCTGACAAAACTTCGCCTTGACCATCGAAAGCCTTGAACTGTCGTGGATGGACAGCGAATCTGACAAAACTTCGCCTTGACCATCGAAAGCCTTGAACTGTCGTGGATGGACAGGGAATCTGACAAAACTTCGCCTTGACCATCGAAAGCCTTGAACTGTCATGGATGGACAGCAGGGCTTTGGCCGCAATCCGAACATCAAAAGACAGATGAGAAGCGTCGGTATGAGGATAAAGTTGCCGCCAACCAAACGATTAACAGACAGGCGAGAGGGAGCAGAATCGCCGGCATGGTCACAGCGCAGCCTTGACAGGCAGAACATGCAAGACAACTTGACCTCGACCACTGGAAGTAGAGTGCCGTGGACTGTCAAGGATGAACAGCAGGTTGCAAAGTTGAGGCCCAGATCTACCGTCAGGCCCTTGCTGGAAACCTAAACTTTTAGATCCAAGGACAGACGAGAGCCAAAGGGACGCTGTGATTGCATAGAAATTTCCCAGTCCCAGTCCCAGTCCCAGCATGTCAATGATGAAAGGAGAGGGGCTCGCAATATAACCGGCGACGTCAAGGATTGCAGTAGAGCCTCGCACTCACAGTCGAGGCCCTCCACAGAGCGCTGTGAAGCAATCGAAACTGTGTCATGGCTGATCTCATTGAAAGCACTTAAGAAAATTATCACATTCCCCTTTGAACCACCAACTCTAGCGCAGTCCAATGCGACCCAGGGGGCACTCCAGCCCCCACCACATCGACTGTTCCCCTTTCTCTCTGCCTGTGGGTATTAGCGAGACCAAGAAGGCCCTCCTCCACATCGACTTCTCGAACCGCAACTGAAAGACCTCATTCCATCTCTTCTAGTGGCACTTGTCCCAAAGTTCACCCTTCATTTCGAGGGTTGGAAAAACATGTTCACTGGATGGCTGCCCTCCCTTCGTCGACTTCTTAACGCTTCACACATCCATGTATGCATGCATCGATGGAAGCAGATTACATTCAATTTGAGTTAACAGCCAGAGCGCGCGTTCCATAATATTCGTATAAAAGTTGCAATCAATTAAAAGCAAGTGAATGGCTCAACTCTAATGAAGTACCCGGAGCCCGTCCGCCCACACACACGCTCGCGCTCGAAACGAACTTGAACAACATCAGTGGTTTGTTTAAAGCTCACTTCAAACTCAATTTGTTCGATAATTGCTCTCAAGGACTATAATCGGCGCTGCCATCATATCCCATCCGTCGATGCAGCCGCCCACCCATTCACCCCGCATCGTCACGATAAGTACTTTATGCACACGACACTATGGGGTTCATCGCCATGTTTCACTTGATGCAGGCGTCAGTAAAAGAAAGAAACCCAACCGACCCACGGCCCACCAGCAATCGACAGGAAAGTGAACTTTTCGGCTACGAAAACGAGCGTATCTGGTGGAGCGACGATAATGCCCGAGCAACAGTTATGGCCTCACAATACATTAACCCTTGCCCCGATTAAGGCGCAGAGCCCGAGCACCACCGGCAGACAACACGTCCTGATCCGCTCAGGGAGGGCAAATAAAGTGCATAACTGCACGCTTAAGCACAATGAACACCGCACGAGTACCTAGTGTTGTTTGTCTTGCTGCCACCATCGCCCCCACCGCCACGCCCGTGTGTGCCTGCGGCTGGGTCTGCTTTAAAGGATCCACCACAGTGGGTGTGGGTGTATCCTGGTATTCGGAAAAATAAACTGGAAGGCAATAAATTTCTGCACCTCCGTTGCAGCTGGGGCCTTTGTTGTTTGCAGTGTTGCAAGGCACTTAAGCTCTTCGTGTTTACGACGAGAACTAATGTCTGCCACCCTTCCTCCCGCATCCGAGGAACACAAACCATAATCAATGGCGGTTACGCTAAGAGTGTAAACATACCCCCGCCACGTCGACGTCGTCATCATAATTAACGATTAGGTTCGGTTCCCCAGCCCCGGCCCCACCATTCAGTCTCTAATTTGCCTAATTGCGTCGGTTTTTGCTCTCCTAGTCCTTAATTATGTCAAAAAGGACTCCCTGTGTGTGTCATAGTGGATCAAATGACAAGCGATGACTTCTCTGCCGCCTTTGTTCGCTCCGATTAAGGACTCTTGCTTTGTTTGTGTCCCGGCACCGCCCACTGAATCGTCTTAGTGGCTTAATTGAAACACTCCCATTGCCGATGTGGAGGGAGTGCCAAAGCCGATTTCGATACCAAAGCGAATTGTGCCTAGTGCAATAAAAATATCGATTACGCCCGAGGCGGCCGCCACCGACGCCGCCTTGTGGTGTGGAAAATTGTTTTGTCCGATGAATATTTGATTTGCGAGGAGACAATGGACAAAACACTTCACGGCGCTTCGCCTCACGAATGAGTGAATTTTGCAAATTGGCTTTTGTTCCAAGAGGACGACTGGATCCATTTCATTATGATATTATTTTCATGGAGAACCACTTGTCCGGGGAATTGATACGATTACGGGGAGACTGGGAGACGGGTGCAGACGGCATTCGCTTGAATGGACCTTGTGTCACTTTGGAAACCGCTTAACAAATCAAATTTCCTCCGGGCACGGAGGGGGCTCATCGCCAAGGACGGCAGCGATAAATTGAAATGCTAATGTCACTGAGTTTCGACTTAATCAGAGGACATCTGGAGTTCGGGCAAAACACAGTGAGTCCCGAGTGGGCCTTGTTTTTTGTGGCATTTTCCATGGAAAACACATAAATTATGGAATCCCGTTTCAATCAAATTTATGAGTGAACGATTGCGGGGTGTTCTAAGAAAAGGTCAAGGATTTTCGAGCCGATTGTTGGCGAGAGTGTTGAGTGTGGCCAACGGAAGGGGAACGTCCAATCATGACTGGCATTGAGTCGGTTTCTCTGGGAACTGAGCCGGCGGAGAGGTGACAAGACGGTTTTCAGTAATCGACAGCCACTCTTGAGAGTGGAATATTTTTAAAGCAACTGTGATTGAAAGCCTAACATCATGCAGTCTTACTTCAGGCATCCTGACATGGAGAAGCTAACCCCGCGATGGTTATCACGCACTAGAACGACTAGATGACGCCGTCGGTTAAGTGACTGCCCTTGGTTAGTGGGGTCTCCGGTTCGAATCCCAGTGAGAGAAAAGTTAATAAGTTTCCCGTTGGAGGCAAATTAACGACACTATCAGTGGAGTGTTCAATCAGCGGCAGTAGTCTGACTGACCGACTCTGGGTATCACAATGGACCAGCATTGCCTAAGTTTACTGGTGAATCCACTAGCTCCTACCACGCACTAGACCATAAGCGCAACCGTATGACCTCTTTAAGGAGTGGCTGTGAACTGGTGTCGCAACCAGCATGACCCGACTACAGCAGACTCTCAATAACGCGAACAATTGAAAATTAAGCCAGCTCATGCTTGCGAGAGAGTTCACGTTTGCGAAGGTTGAAGAATAGGACCACCCCACGGTTGCTATTCATTTAAAACGTGATTCACTTCTGATATACAGCACAAATGAGACAGAACAAATAATGTGTAGACAGTCAATAAATATCACTTGGGGCGAAAGTTGTTGTCTACGTTTAAGAGCATTCAGGTTTGTAAATGTCACGCTAACGCGAGTCTCTGTATTTCCTGTTTTCAAAACTCAAAATATGACTGGACGTTATGAGAATTGGTTGGTAAACACGGAAAACACTGGCTTGGGTAGGAAAACATCTTATCTTCCCGCTTCTTCTACTGGCGCTAGAGTCCGGGATGGACCTGTGCCTCAGGCAATAGGACTCCCCTTCTGGCACGATCTTTAACCAGCTGCCTCAATTTTTGAGGTCCTTCCCCACTTGTGAGCGACTTCAGTCCGTGGGGGTCCTCTATTGCGTAGTCCCATTGGTCGAAGACTATTCGTCTAGCCATCTTAGACTCATGTCCCCGGACAGCACGTTCAGTTCTTGGTTGAATCTTCTCCAACAATCCTCGACGCAAACAGGATTTTCTCTCGAAAATACCATGAGGGCTTCTTCATCTGCTCTTGAGAAGGCCAAGTTGGTTGAAGTCCTTCCCCACGTGTGTGAGCCGTCGGTTTCGTGGGCGTCCTCTATTGCGTAGTCCCATTGGTGCGAAGTCGAAGACTCTTTGTCTAGCCATCTTAGACGGCTGCCTAGACTCATGTCCCTTGATTGCCAAGTACTGGCGGTATATGTACTGTTTACCAAGCCGAGGAAGAGGTAAACAACCTCGAAAGTATATCTGCCTATGGTGATGTGGCCACAACGTCGATGGTGTGTGTCCGTCCTTGAAGACAGCATATACATCGTTTTGCCCTCGCTCAGCTCGTGGCGCGCTGAATTCGACCAATCACGTCAAAATCATCGGCATAAGCCAGCAACTGATGTGACTTTCGGAAGATCGTACCTCTTGTGTTGCCCAGTGAGTTCTGCACGATCTTCTCAAGAATGATGTTGAAAAAGTCACATGACATGAAATTCAAGGTCTAAATGCGTTCGTTACCAACCCTGAGGGGGCAGCTAGAATTCTCCATTGTCATCGTGCAGGTTGGCAGGATTTGCAAACTGGAAATGGCATGCACACAGTCATATGCGGCCTTGAAATCGACGAATAAGTGGAGGGTGTCTATCTGCATTTCTTGGGTCTTAAAAAGGCTCAGCTGTGGTGTGATGATCTGCTCACCTGCTCGATGGCCGACTTCCCCGGCCTCAAACCACAATGGTGAGGACCTGTCAGGTTCTTCTTCAGTTCTTCAGGCGCTCGGCGGCAGAGATCATCTTACAAGCGATGTTCAGGAGACTTATCCCTGGCAGTTGGGAAATTTGTCTAAAAAGTCACTGACTTACTAATCGACTCTCGTATCTCTAGTATAATGGCTTTTGTTGAAGCAGCAGAAGCTAGGAGGTCCTTCTGTCCGCAGGCAAATATCCTGCCATCATCTGTAATATATGTATGTGCGTTGTACGTTTAAGGATAACACGTGCTTACAATTCAAGTGATTATCTTTGGCATTTATGCATGGTGGTTCTCACATGAAATACAAACACTGTCTTTACATGAATGACATTGGCGCATGGTAAAGAAGCACACGCAATATACAGACGCTAAGCTACAGTCCGATGTGGGGGCTAGTTTTTACGACAACCCTAGACGTGCGTGCTATGGCTTGTTTACGACTGGAACTCGACAAAATATTGTCAGCTGAGGTCGCAAAACAGCAACACGTGCAGCAACCAACAACCGATCTGCATGCCGTCATCCGACATGCAGCCAATGCAACAATCGAAGCAGTCACCTTTTCCCACATGAGAACGCATAAAAGCAGACGCAGCAGTAATTAGCTACTTTTGAGGTGCAGGATTGCTGCTAAAATTAAACCTATTTTTTTTTAAAGAACTTAATCTTAGAAATTTTAATTTGTATCCTATTGCGTACTGGATACAGAGCGGTTTCGCCACCTCACGAAATCCAACAGCCTGAGTCCGTTTTCTAGATGACATGAAAACGGCTGTGCTTTCCGATGACTCCACTGAGTCCGTTTCCATGTCATCTAGGCTGTGCTTTCCGATGACTCCAGGAAAGATGTCTTCCTTGCCCAGCTTTGCGTTGAAATCTTCTAGAAAGATCTTGACACCAAGATAGCGGGGACCTTCTTTCTAAAAGATCAAAGAAGTCCTCCTTGCTAACGTCATCGTTATCCTCCGTTTGGACGTTGGCGCAACAAATGTAGCCTTGATGCATATTTACAGCTTAAGACTTATTGCATATGTCTGCCTCGAGTAACGAATCCGCATCCGAGCAATCGCGGCCTTGGCTCTTTGTAGCAATCACCGTGGTATATATCTCGCAAGTTTTCATCCTCTTTTTGCCCGGCCCATCCCATGGCAACTCCTGGATGGCGGTGATGTCCGCTTTGTAGGTTTCTAGTGCCTCCGCAAGCTCATGGGCCGCGCGTGTTCTGCTAAGACACCTCACATTCCACGTGCATAGCTAAAATTGGTGCCCTTATTCCGTTGTCCATGGTCGTCAGCACTAGGTCATACATTCTCGAGGCTAGAAGTAATCTCTGAACTAGTCTCTCTTAACGGGGTCCGCATTTAAACCCCCTGCATTATTTCACTTCCAGGCTGTGGAGGCTACCCAAAGGGCGCCGTGGGGAGACACAGATCTGTGCATTTACAGGGATCGTCAATTTGAGGGCAATCAACAACTCGATGCACATGCCCATGTCCCCCGAACTGTAGCGCCAGTAGAAGAAGGAAACCCAAATGAAGAAAAACACGAATTAAACCAGAAAAATTGTTTAGAAGAATGTATTTGTTTAGTAGAGAGGATTGAGACGTCTGCACATCGAACTGTCTGGCGATCGATAGAATTGATGGTGATCCTATGAATGTAGTGTGATTGGCCTGCAGCCGTCTGAACTCAGCCCAACACACGCCACTGTTGTCCTTGAACGAAGATGTTTCAGTGGCCCTCCTTGACGGGCATTCCTCGTTTCGCAAGTTTCGTCGTCGTCAGAGTACCATTCAGAGTCAGTCAAGAACATCAAAAGGGACCTCATCCTCTCGCGTCTGGTCGTTGAAGCTGCCTGGCTTCACTTCCAGTTCAACCGTAAACGAAAACACGCCAAAAATGTGGGCAGACCATGTATCCCCATCACCAACTACGTGCCAGAGCACGCAGCAACAGTCCCCAATTCATGCGATTTCCAGAGGCTGAGGCTGCTGTTATAGTCCTTGACATTCCCATAAGTCGAAGCCCCTCCCCCACATTTCTTTTTTCGAGCTCCCCCATCATCGTGCTTCTGCTCGGCTCACATTTGAATACCTAACTTGTTTACCTCATTTCAAAGAGCAAAGAATGTGTTCGCCGAATGGTCGTTGTTTTGTTATCTTCAAGGATATCCGATTAGTTGATATCGCCGTCGAAATGGGAGACTACACCGTTCCCTCCTGTGCCGGCTATAAGATGTGCTAAATGATTATCCAGCCATCGCCAAGCCGCATTTCCATAAACATTTTCCACCTGAATGAGTGACATTTGTCTGTTATCCTTACACCGCACACATGGGGCTGAGTGGGAGTGGTTGCCTGCTTCTGTGGATCTCAAATTAAACACAAACACTCGAGAACGAACTACTCGACTTTAATGGCTTTCACACGAGTTGTCGTCGATGCAAAGTCCCGCGTGGATGACAGGGTGGAGGCACCTTTGTGCGAATGGATGTTACATTCCGTCCCCAACATTCTATCGAAAGCTGTAAGTCGAAATTTACATTTTTTGTTCTCATCTTGAGCTCCAGTCGTACCTTTCCGTTCTGATGCCAGTTTCTAACCAGCCACCAAGTTCCGTTCGCTCACTCGTTCATTCGTTACACTTCTGTTCCAGTCCCGTGGTCTTTCTGTTTGTAAGGAGCTCTTGGATAATTTGCGGAACGTGCGTTTGCCACTAGAGCAATTAAGGAGCTGTCACAGCGAGGGGGGCATACCTCTGGTATTGCTGCAACCGGTTTATATTAATATTCATGAGTCCTGACAGACAAGGAATTAATTATTTAGGCAACAATTTAATGGCTGGATTAAGTGACTACTTCCATGACGAGGCTTCGACAGGAGATCCGGCCGTCCTGGCTGCGTCGCTATCTCTGCGCGTTTTCCTCTCGAAAGTTGTTCTGCTTCGTTTGACTGGTTTACACTCAGAAACAGAGAGAGAGAGGGAGAGAGCGGCGCTATTTTTTGCATATTTTCGGTTGGAAGGACGAAAAAAAGGATATGATGCATGCATGAGGTGAATATTAAAGACGGATTGAGTGCCAACGAAAAGTTATCCTTCGAGTTTAATTGTTGCCGGTGGGGGCTGGGAGGCTGGCGAGGATTACGATGCCATTAAGGATAACATTTAAATAAACACTGTCATTCGGATGTTTCATCCATTTTTTTATTTACACTCTGTTTTGCCCTCTCTTCCGCCTCCTGGAGGATTATGTATATTTGCCTGGAATTATCATAAAAAAGCTGAAGCTTCGATCCACTCGCTGGCGTGTACGTGTGCGTGTGCGGGCCGGATTTATGCCCATGTGGCGGCAGGAGGATATCAGGCAGATGCTTATAATTGATTCATAAATTCAAATTCTTGCGTGGTGGAGCCTCACATGGCGTGGTGGGTTATCGTTTCGCACTTATCTTGTGGCGTGGCCCGTCTTGGCTTAGCTTGGCTTGGCCCTCTCGCTGATTGATTGAGGTTGTTTATGCGTTTTCGCCTCAAGTGATAATTTTGTTATTTTTTTTGCGTCTTCGCAAGAACCCTTCGAGTAGCACTTTGTTTATGAGAAAAGCAAAGGAATTCAAAGTGACAAGTGTAGCATGAGATTGGGTGAAGGTGATGAATTATTCCGACACTCTGCATCTGTCCTGATCGGTGGCGCTCCAAGCTTGAGGGGCTTGGGGTGAGGTGATGGTCTTTCCTCGGAGAATATGTATTTGCCATCAGATAAAAGTTGCATTGGGGGTCTACCAGTGACTTCAACTGCTTAACATTTTTCTTGTGCGGTGGAGTGTCTTGAAGGCGGTGGCTTCTGTAAAATTGTTTGTAATGCTTGGGAGCATTGTTTTTATCCGCGCCTATTTCAGATAAATATCTCGGGTAACTTAAGTATTGGGTCTATAACTTAATTCGTGCGGGTATTTTTATTTTTTTTAAATTCGAGCGTTTATTTAAGGAAAACATGTACAATAGTATTATTCAAAGTAATGCCAGTCTGAAGCTATGACTTTTTCCCAATTTGTGGATCCCATTCCAAAAGAACTGCGCCAGCTTGGCAGCCAAAAATTAATCAAGCCAATTTTTGATATTCTGCTCTGATGTGAACCGTATTTCAGTGAGGGCGTTCTGCATCGACCGGAACAAATGGTTGTCAGAGGGGGCAATGTGTGGGCTATAAGGCGGGTGGGGTAAAACTTCCCATCCACTGTTTTCCAGAATAGCAACGTAGGACCGAGCATTGTCATGATGGAAAATTATTGCCTCGTGTCTGGTCGCATATTCCGGGCATTTTTCGGCTACTGCTCTCTTCAAACGGATTAATTGTGTTCGGTAGCGTTGTCCCTTGCTGGTTTCACCCGGTTTTAGCAGCTCATAATACAACATACCCTTCTGATCCCACCAAATACAGAGCCGTTGATTGGTTGGTTGGCCAAGCCAAAATCACCAGCGCATGTTAACCATAAACGCTTCAAATGAATGACATATACTGAAATAACAGTAGCTTTCCAACGCATGTTAAAATGGAAAAATAGAAGTTACGCCATCTCTTAGCAAACCGCAAGAACTAAGTTATAGACTCAATAGGATAAAAATTAATAGGATTTGTTGTTCGTATTTTTTGTATTCGCTTACCAAAAAAACATGCCTATTATAGAGAGGTCTGCGCTGCATTGCGTAATGTGAGTCAATCCTTTGTTTTTGGTTCGGGCCTTAAATTTGGAGTCCAGAGATTCCATTATATCAGCACTTGATGAATAACGTCTTCAGTTGGCGTAAAACGGAAACTTTTGTTTGTTATTTCTTAGTATATTATATACAGTGAAGTCTCTCTAAGTCTACTGCATCTAACCCACCGATCATCCGGAAGAAATTCGCTCCCTAACTCGAAGTTATATTTGAGCATTCCCCTCAATTTTCCATACTAAAGCCCTCTTCCTAAGTCGAAACGCCCTCTAACTCGTACACATTCATTCGATTCTTGGCTTCATTTTTCTGATTGTCGATTGCATAAAACAAAACAAAGATTACTCTCAAACAGTTCATACAGATTACCTCAATACATCGCGTATGCCATCGTCGTAAGTGCGTTGAATTTCTACCAACGCATACCAACCTAACAATATACAACTTGTCTGCTTTAGCACAGGACTGCCTCGTCTTCAATTCCCACGCTCGTTTACAATGACATGCCAGCTGTCAGCTCTTTAGATAAAGCCAATCTGCTTGCGGCGCACTTTGCAGCCAGCTCAATACTGCCAACACTGCCAGATTCAAGTATGTCTCCACCTGTACTTGAGAGCGTTGATTTCACCATGGGACAGATCCACTTTCGCACTCGCACTTAGGCGGAGAGGGGTCCAACATTCTTTACAGCATTCCAATGCCAAAATGCGAACTAAAAAACATTTGAGTACCTTTTTTTGGACACACAAACTCGTTGCAAGAGTACTCAAAGATCTCGACGTGCTCAAATCCGCTGGCCCGGATGGTCCCCTTTACTCCTGAAGAGGTGTTCTTCTGAGCCTACTCTTAGGTCTCCTTCCGAGCAGGTGGAAAGCTGCAACCCGATTGGCGAACCTTCATCAGTCACCTCATACCGACCCAAAGCACTTATGTGCCTTCTTTCTAAGGTCTTGGAAACGCTGATAAAACGTCAGATTATGAAATATCTTGGATCGCGGAAGCTTCGAAGGGCGAATCTGCATCAGTCACCTCAAACCGACCCAAAGCTCTTACGTCCCTTCTCTTTAAACTCTGATAAATCGTCAACTTATGAAATATCTTGAATCGCCGAAGCTTCTTAATGACCGGCAGTACGGTTTCCGCAGCAACAGGTCCACTGGTGGTCTGATAGCTTATCTCACCGAAAAGTGGAACCAATATTTACACAATGCAGGCGAAAGCAAGATTGTCGCGCTTGATATTTCTAAGACAGGGACAGACTTCGGCTCTCTTGTCGAAAATACGTGCCTGTGCCTGGTATCGATGAATCCCTTCGCCTATGGATTAGAAATTACCGTTCGAACTTGTGTAGACCACGTGGGTTGTGTAAACTTTGTGTATACAAATTACTGTGTGAATTCGAGACTATATGGTGTATGGACATGGACATGTTTAGATTGAGTTTATGGAACGGTAGGAAATATTTCCGAAAGAGGACATAGTTCCGGCAGCTATACATGTCCGGAACGACGAAACTCAAAAAGACAAGCTGTGCGAAATCGACAGTATGTTCCTTGGTGTGCACAACCACAACTAGAAGAAGATCTTGATCGAATATCCTACCAGTGATGCCAGACTTTATGGTACCAATTAGCCACAGCAAAAGACGCTTTTTCCCAACGCAATTGTTTAAAAATAGCCACGAAAATATACACACAAAAAAAAAATAACGAAACTAGGAACAATGAAATAAATGTACATTTGTAAATGTACAAGATACAAGGAGTAGATTACAAATATATGGACATTTGCATAAAAACAAAGGCAGTTTACTTTTAGAGTTAAAGACTAAATTATAGATATTCAAGAATGCACATTGCTTGATTTGTGTAACAATATGTGATCCTTTTTTTGATTCACAGCTAAATTGAAGCAAGTAATGTCTTTTGATTGGAAAGATGATCTTATTTGGCAAATACTGTTTATCATATCATTTAATAACCGATTTCTCTTTTTGCATTTGACATCAGTTACAATTGAAAAAATTCTTTCTGCCCCCGCATTTGAGTGAGGTAGAGTCAACGCTATTTTGACAATCTTTCCTAAGTTAGGAAACAATATATCTTCATTAGAATTTTTTAAATTGCATATATCATGCCACATTTCGTCTATTGGCATTTTTTTCAATGAGTGCTTTTATCTTCGCTCAAGAGTATGGAAAGATTTCTTAACTCGTGAGTAGCTTAATTAGCTATTAAAGGATCAATTTTTTGTACGATAGCGAAAAGTGATAAATCGCAACTTTTCTGTTCGTCAAATGCTATTTTCTAAATTCCTTTTGTACCAGCGACTCATCATCAAATGGCAAACATTGAACCATTTCAGCAACGGCAACTCTATAAAAGTTAAGACAGCTTACCTTAACCTCTATTTTATCATTAGCATCTAATCCAGTTAAGGTCTCTTCACATTCTTGACCCACAAATATGTTGTCTAAGTCGGTCATAACATGTTTATCTGGCTAACAATACTCTCGGTTAAACGCAAATATAAAAACAAAAACAAACAGCGACACGAAACCAAACAATTTCGAACACAGGAGCAATTCACATTTCACATCTGAAGAAGCAGGCAACGGTGTTTTTTTTTTTTTTAAATGGAATTTGACATTTCTCAATAAGCGCGTTCAGTAAACGCATTCGGGTGGGTTGCTTCAGAGTAAAGTTTTATTTTATCGTTATTGGCATTGACTTCTAGATAAAATAATGAAATATTTTGGAGAAATGAAAATACCCATTTTTTATTCTGGTTGGTGTGAAAATACCCTTTCACCCTTTTAGCTTTGTTTTGGGATAGAAAATACCCACAAAATGGGTAATTACCCACGGTCTGGCATCACTGTATCCGACGCGTATTTGAAGTCGCTGGTTTTTGCTTGCCGACACTCCCTGGGAATGCGTTACTTTGACATTTCCTTGACGCAGTCGTTCACATTTGTTCACATTTGTTCCTGTTGTAGTTCGTCTTGGAATTGGTGTTTAGCCTTCAACCACTGTGGAAACCGTTATGATATTTTTGTTGTTGATTTCCCTTTGTTCGACAAATTAGTTGCGATCAAATGTGTTTTGAGAGCCTGATATTCAATTTGTGGCGACCGTGGAGTTGTGGGCTCATTCGACCCCTACGCAGCCAAGGCTCGATTTCCGGTACGAGCAACATACTTTTCACGGCCCCACCTCTTTCGAGTCACCGACAATGCTCAAAGAGTATGATTATCTGGAAAAAAGCTTCTCAAATTTGCCGTTCAGAGTCGGCCTTAGGTGAATATCACGCACAACACGGGTAGTTGCTGAGAAGCTAGTCCTTGGCTCTCTACGGATAGAGGCGCTATATTATTATTTTTGTTTTTAAAGCGGAGGATAAGTAATTGCATTATCCTATGCTGTGTTGGATTTTTTTTATTTTCCAGCGAGCATGTAGTTCCAGCTACACACTCTGACACTTGTCAGAGTTTGGTTTGCAAGCTCTCGATCAGGAAATAAGCAAGGTACGGTACTCTCTCACTAAAAAGTCCCAACCATCGACGCATTACGCGAAGGAAGTTGACTGACTATGGATCTGAAGCTTTTCACTGAGGGCGGATTACAGAGCCTAATCATGACAAATGCTGACTCACAAAACGCGTTGAATTGTAGTAGTGGTCAGAAGGACTACTTTGTGCTGTTCTGGACGTCCAACCACGACAAGCACCGGTCAAATCTTGGCTGCTGCTCAGCGGGTTAACATGTCCCATACAAACGTTGCACAGAGTCTGAAAAGGCTTGGAATGTCGGATGCTTGGATTCCTCATCAACTACACCATTGACCAAGGTGGATTCACTTGGCCGTTATGCACCATCCACCGTGCTTTCCTGACATAGCGCCATCTGTTCAGTTGCCTCAAAAAAAGGGAACCGCCGCTTTAACCGACTGAAAACTCCATGTCGCATCAGACAATCTTATAGCAGTTCCATTTTACTGCCAACTTTCAACTGCGAAAGGGACCCAGGATAACGAACAATTGAGTTCATCCCTGCTAGTTGCTGTCCACCAACACAGAAACTCATTAAACCGCAAACCCTGGTGTCCCCGCGGATTGCAGTTCGTAAGTGAAGAGACTTCATATCATAGCGTATTCAATTGTCACCCGTTCGTCGCTGCTGAGCTGCGCCTCAAGCAACACCATCTGGACGGATGTAAGGACTCGCTGCGAATCGCACGATCTCATTTGTTCCAGAAGCTAACCCTCACTTGAGTTCACTTCAATGAACTCAAATGCCATCCATTATCCATGGAAAAGTGTATTCTAATAGGCAACCACTGAAGTGCATTTTATATCCATTATGCCCGGGCTAATGCAATCCCGCGGCCAGTCAAGCACCCGTTCACAAAGGACCCGACAACGCTGGAAGAATATTCCGTTCCTTCAACGAAACTCGACGAAACTCCTCGAAAAGTAAATAATATCAAGATGCTTTTGTCATTGTTCTCTTTTCAATGCCAAAGGACGTCCAGCGTGAGAAGAGAGGATTGTTGCGTCCCCCTCATCCTCCTCGTCCTCGCTCAGCCATCCTTGTCCCGCTTGTGGCACTCGGAGGACAGAAGTTAAATGGAATTCTCCATTCAGAGGACGGAAACAAATTGTATTGGCAAAGCTGCAAACAACTGACATCTCCCCATTCGTCAATCACCCAACGAAAGGAGACACCGGCCCTCCTTGGGGTTGAATCGCAACAAAAAAAAAAACGAACCAATTTCCGCAAGGATACCCCATAAATGGAATGCATTTCATTTCCCATTCTGTTTAGCGTTCGACACACACACCGACAGACGAAGAGAGTGAGAGCGACAGTCAGAGCCACATGGACAGAGAGAGAATTGTAAGAAATTTATGCAAAGAAAGGACGGTGTGTGTCTCCCTTCTGGGGCAGGGGGGGATAAAGGATTTGAAAGCAGATTGATTTACTTGACGAAATGACAGGTCCACATGCCAACGTTGTCCTTCTCTATACAATGTGTACATTCACCACCCTCCCCTCCCCACCCTTCACACAAGGACCCCGGAGCAAATTTCCATCGTCCTTTGTAGAGCCAGTCCCCCAAGGATGTACTTGTAAGAAAGCAGAAGAATATGGAAACCTGCAGACAAAAAGTAATTTAAGGCATCCTTTGAAAATTTCTCAAGGCTGCTCCTCGTGCTCGTGTCCATCGGACGGAGGCACGAGCAACGAAATGAAGATTACCTTGGCGGGATGGACGGAGTGGGGGGTGAAATGTCCTTCACCCATCCAGCAGTGTATCCTGTTCATAATTGTTCCACAAACAGACTCCTTCGTGCTTCGGGAAGGATGTCGTGTCGATTTATCGTGGACACACATGGCACAAAATAATTATCTCCCAGGCGCTGGCCACCCGCCTACGTAGTTTCTTTTCCGCTGGACCTGCGGCCTTATCATCTCGACATAAGTGCCAGGATGTGCTGTGCCAAAAAATCAAGCTCATTGTGTTAGCGTGCATCCGTCGTCCTTGTTTTTCCTCCTTAATTGAGTTTCGTGAATGAGGGGAGGGGTTCCATGCCCCTATCCAGCTGGACAGACTGCTGCTGGATCCGAGTTTTCCGGCGGGGTGGTGGAGAACTTCTTTCCTGTGTGTCCACGTCTTAGTCTAGTTCTCATTAAGTTTGCTTGCTCCCGACCAAGCAAAGATAAAGTGTCAGAAATTAGGAGACTGCTTGAGTTTTGGGGAAGTCCTTGAGATTTTTCGAGTTTTCATGAAATTTTCATCTCAGTTTTGCCACACACACTCGTGTGTGCACCAGTTTGGATGAGAGTCGCCTGACCTGCTCCAACGCCTGGCAATGTTTGTCATCCTTGTTGGTTTAGCTTATTTACGAGAAAAGTTTGGTGAAGCTGGCTCACACTTGTGGTGATCTGGGTCTGGGAATTCCAAGTGTAGTTTCAACTGTCGGTGCACGTAGTCATGTGAAAGGGATTCAAATTGAAAGTTTTTTGACAAAACTTTGTCTCTTATTTCAATTTTCCAGACGTGTGTTCTTAAAAGTTGTCGAGCAGTCCATGTACTTCTGAGTGAAAGAACGAACGTGTGGCTTTGGTCACCCGGAATTCGTTGATGTTGGGTACGAGAGAGCAAACTTGTGGTGGTTCAGTGATTAGTCAAAATAATCATTGGGGGTAGTTGGGTATGTGTGTGTGTTGACCGGCCCCGCACATGGAAAACTGATGTTCCTGTGGTTTTTTTAAATTTTTCTTTTAAGTTGACACAAGACCCGTGTCAACTTGATGGCAAGAGCCTTTAGAAGGCAGGAGACATCAGCAAAAGTAAGCAATCGAAGAATTACAACGACATTTGTGAACTGTGACAATAATTACCATTTCGTTAAGTTTCGTTAAGTTCCATTACGTTTCGTTAAGTTTCGTTAAATTCCAAAAAGCTTATTTTTCTTTCAATTACTTAATTGGGAACAAAGCAGGTACCGAAATGCCAGCGGCTGTTCAAATTTCGCCTAGAGAACCGATTATGGACACTTTCGAAATTGAACGATGCTTTTGAGTAATTTTCCATTAGTTCTGACATCAGCTCGTCCTAACTTAAGTGATTTATAGGTGAGCCACACTCATTCCTTGGAATTTCGGTCTTTGAACCCTACAAACGCCCGAGGAAACTGCGCCCACTAACTAAAGAAAATACCATTTGTACCAGCAAACACGTGAAAAACCCTCTCTCGGGATCGTGTTCAAATAAATGTCACTTGACATATTCGCGTCCTTGCTCCTAAAATCATGCACCAGCAAATATCAAATCGAATCCATTCAACTGCTGGGAGGTGACAGAAAAAGAAGAAACCCCTTGAGGGATGCCTAACACATTCCCATCGACACATGTCCTCATGATGAAGTTTGAAAGCATTTTTCCCCAAAAAGTCCCCATCTGACACTTGCCCCCTCAAGTGTGTGGTTTTCTAAAGAGCCCCGGAAGAGTACGAGCAAGTAACTGTCAAATATTCCACACCAGAGATGGGGAAGCGAAAGCACAGCACACACACTCACCACTCAATCCCTCAGGGCACACTTCTGCGGGTCAATTGTCATCTCACTGCGTTTTATCTGCGAGGGAACTTCATCTTCACACGAGACGATATCTCTCCCGGGTTATTGTTAATCCCCGGCGTTTCCCGTCGTCGTCCTCACAGTCGATTCCGACCACATCGTCGTCGCATAAAAGCGCGATGAATATCCAAATTGAGTTACTCCAGCAATTCCGAGAACAATTTTCAAGAATATTTTACGACCTCCGCCTTCTGATCTCTGACAAAACAACAAAACCCTTCGGATGATGTGCAATAGATGGTGCCACCGCCCGTTTTGTTAGTTAAGGCATGTTAATCCCTCGCGCGCCGACACTAAAAACACCATCAAATCCCCTGGGGAAGGAAGGCTTTCCCGAACCGTCGACCTCCGAGAGCAATTCGCGAGAACATTAAAACACGCTTCACAGTCGTCATCGCCGGAAGTAAATAAAAGCACCCCACTGATTCGTGAACTTTTTATGACTTCAAAAATCAAATCTTACCCTCGTGCGGCAGCTGCGGAGTGGGGAGAGGGGATGGCAGCGAGGAATGGCATGCAAATGACTTTCCAACCGAAATCAGTTCCCCGCAAATTGGCGTCGAATTCAATTCAACAATAAAATCGAATGAGCATCGATTAGGGACGCAATGAGAACGAAATCGAACACATTCCACTTAATCTACTTTAGCAAACCACCCCCCCACTTTCTTTGATTGGATGTGCAGTCAGCCAGGCACACGAAAGTTCTCCTGGCAAACAATCATTACCACGAAGCGCATTCACACGCCGAACATCTTGTAAGATAATGTCGAACGCGAGCTCCTCGTCGTGGCCCAGTTGCTGGAGGCTGGGTGGGGAGGACGAGGTATCATTGAAATCCACGGTGTATATCCGCAAGGATTAATTTTTATTTCAGTTCAATTCACGGGGACTGCTTTCGTTTTACCGAAAACAAAGGTAAAGGCTCACCACCATACCGCTGCCGAGGGTGGCTGCTCTCTGTAGTCACGCACGTAGAGCGAGGACAATGGAATGGGATCCACACAGCCATTGCTGTAAACTGGATCTGTGCGGGCGGAGGTGTGTTTTTGTTGTTAATAGGTGAACAATGCGAATGAAGGACGAAGCACCGTAAGAACGATGTCAAGCTGCACAATGAACGCCTCCCGTTTGGGCAAAAGAAACCGTGCTTCTGTGGCAGGTGCAGCGACAGCCCACCCGTCAAGGATGTGAAATGTCTATTGTGGCACCCGAAACGAGGTAGTCTTGCTATTGAAATGATTTGCTCTCAACTGCAACGAGGGCGGCCGTGTGTCTAGGTGGGCGGCGCGATTAATTCCCTGCCCCGCGAGAGCATGGATGGAAATGGGTAATGGGGGTCCTGCTTACTAGGTCGCGTGCACCCAGGAATGATTCTCATTATTTTTTCGCAATCAATTTGGTATCCTGCTCTGATTCGGATGATCCTTATTAAGGATTTCCCTCGTTTCAGCCAAGCACCCACACACCCACCCACCATTCCTCTTTTGATCTCCTTTGTCGACACTAATTAGGATTAAATTTTCCATCCTTTCTCTCCTCTGGTTGAGGGAGAATCTCTCGCGTTTTTGTTTTTTTTTTTTTTTTTTTTTCTTGTTCTCATTTTCGGGTGAGAAAACGGCAAAAAGGATTGTTATAGCGGAACGGGGGTGGTGTGCTGAGAAAATAATTAAAAGTCTCTGTGCGATGGTTTTGTTTTTGGTGTTGCTTCCGCCACGTTTTCATCTTCTTGTCATGCTTGGTGTTGAAGCAGGGGATGGCTTGGGCTTATCGATTTTGAACCCGTGGGTAATCACGGATACATTGGTATGCAGGGAATGTTGTGTTGTCTCCGGTCTTCATCGTTTTTCGCTCTTCAATTAGATAATGTGATCCTGGCAAGGACTTGAGGAGGAAATTAGAGTGAAATTGCGTTTTGTGATACGACGCTCGTGAGGGGAAAAGTGTGTGAAGGATGTTTTCGTCGTGATTTTGATTCTTTTTTTTTTTTAGTGTGGACAGAAGGGGTTTCTTTTGTTGTTCACCCCCGAACAGCAAATCCGGATTTGTCATTGAAGACGGTGGCTGTAGGAGTTAACACTCGAATTTTGTCCTGGATCGGGTTGTTTTAATGCCAACGACAGCTTAATTTGAGTGAAAGAAGGAGCTGTCACAGAGGAAGGAGCTCTCACAGAGACTACGTTGGTACAAGCGACACCATCTTTGATTGACCATTTGTGTTGTTTTATATTGGCATTGGTTCCCTAGAACAAGATGCTTTTCAAGTCTCTTCTTTTGCCCGAAAACTTGCTCTCAAAATCCGGCTAAAATCAAATTGAAACCATTCAACACCTGCTAGCAAACGGTAACTTGTGCACCGGCTTTCATATTACTGCTAACGAAACGTTCGTGTCCCGATTTTTGGTGAATTTAAAAATCTGACAGAAATAAAACATTGTATCTTCTCTCTAAGAGTACTGAAGCAATAGCACTAGAAGTCCCTCTACCACGTTTGTTGATGAGGAAAAGTGACTGGAAACTTCCAGTGGCACACAGTTGGAGTATACTTATAGGCGCGGCAGGTAAAAATAAAGATGAAAGTAGTTTAAACAATGATGAATGTTTCGAAATTGCGGTGAAGACAGTAGGATCTTATGAGGAGACTTTTCTATGGAATACGAAAAGCCTGAAGCCAGTCAAAATCTCCTGAAAATTAAAGAACGGTTACTTCCTCCTTGTGTCAACCTACAAGACTATCCAACGAGCGCTATTTCAAAGTTGCACCAAATTGATCGAGGTCCTTCGGCACTTGTGTGTGTCAAGTCCGTCGTCACCTTGCCCTACTGGCGACCTAGATTGTCCATGTGCTCTACATAGCCTAGGCACCTATCATAGGTGTGGGCTCCATAGCGGCCGGACAAGGCTAACGTCGGTATGAAACATGCGGAAACATCAGCCATTAGTATCATAGGTATGCCGCTGCTTCAGAAAAGCCTCCTAATCAAGGTTAGGTCATTAACTTCTGGTGATCTTAGAAGATTCCCCTTGCGGATCTTGTCGAAGACCTTGATTGGTTGATGGTGGTGTTTTCTGGACGAATTGTACGACGCCTGCACGAGCCATCCAAAAAATGCTGTCGTACACTTAGGCCTTCCTTCCTCAAACTCAAGATGACCATTAACACGATTCTAGAACTACGTCCATAAAGCGTTCGGGCTCGACCTAATTGCCAACACAATTATTCGTCGAAAACACATTAACACCACATTGCTGTGTCCCATGCTGTGCCCATGCACTCTCCTTCAGTTTATCTCACAAATGTCCTAGTCACGGCGACATAAAACTCCGTCACGTCCTACATTATGGTGATTTATTGACCCAATTGAACACTGAAAGCGAACCCATTTGGCAACGCAAAAAAGCCACCATTTTATCATAACAATCCGCCCGCTCTCTCGTTTCTCGAATTGGCACGCGAAGGAAGATAACGCCACGAAACGCTGGCTCATCCACCAGATCTCCTTGATACCGCGCGACTGAGAAATGGCCCGGCATAAAGCGACTCACGTCCAACGAAAAGAACGTAAACGACGCATAGTCGGCGAGTGGTATCTTCTATCCGTTGCACAAGGATCTCCTTTTCGTTTCATCCTCGTTCCCCCTAGACCGCGCTGTCGTTGGTCAAATGCAATGAAGCTGTAACCTGAACTCTGCAAAAACGGTCTTAATGTGCACTGAGTATGAAGGGATTTCTTTTCGAAAGTGACACAAACTGTTGCTGTGTGTACTACAGAGGCGTTCAGCAATGTCTGCCACCCGCATGGCAACCTCAACCTCAACCGCTGACTGCCCATGGGTAAAGTTTGGCCCTCTCCCACCGTGCAGCCTCTGGCGCTCCTTGGCAGGAACTTCTACACAGATACCGTCCCGGGGAAGGAACCCGAGAAGAATCCCATTAACTGTATTAAAATTTATTGAAATTGCAATTCCGAAGGCATTCCGTGGCAAGGTAGCCAAAGGATCCTTTCCCGATGAGTGTGGGGGATGGCCCCTTACATTATGCAAGACGTTTTGATCCTGCCACGTACCGTCGTGGCGACCTTCTCAATCGATGCTACATTCTTCTGACATGTGTATCCAAGATGACGACGGAGACGGTCCTGGATTCATGTCCATAAAATGTTTCCCCTGGCATTCACCCACACGCTCCCCTCCCATTTTTTCTAGTTCTCGTGTGCCTTTCCGATGTGATACCATTGAAAACAGAAAACCCTAGGCATTCCATTCTGTCGTTTGAAGCCAATGTTGCCGCTGCTGCTGCCAGCATTAGCAGTGGCAGCACAACAGGACGTGGGTGGCTTTTGATGTGCGCCGCCGTTCCCCACATCGCCAGGATGTAGAGGAAAAATGAAAAGCGCCACCACAACGGGGGGAGATGGCGTTAAGCAATTTAAAATGGTGATACCTATGTTGTCGTTAATATTTAATTACGAATAACAATGGGCTTAGGGGTGTCCCGCAGTGGCAGTGTGGACTGAGCGTCCCGCTTTGTTTTAATATCCTGACTCGCTGGGAAATAATTATTAAAAGCCGTGGAATTTGTTATGAGTTATGGGTCGGATAGCGGTTTCACACTGACTGAAAGTTTGTTGGTTTTGTGTTTTGTTTCTTTGCACTGTTGTGTGCTCTTAGGCGCACACACATGGGGTGTGTTCGTGGATGCAGATGCCGTCGGAAACGAGAGCGTTTATTGAATTTCTAACACATTTCGAATGAGGATAGTGTGTCAGGTTATAACCGATCAAGAGCATTGTGTGTTGGTGGAGAAAGCAATCAAAATGGAGGCTTTCTAAAGCATTCTTATTTCAGCCTGTCACAGCAAAAACGGTGGCATGGGTATTTGATCACCGATTGCGGAGGACTTAGGACGCCGAACATGGGAGGGACCTCAAGAAACAATGCAAGGTCGTCCTAGCTGGAGAGATATGTTGTTGTTTGCGCCCCAAGTAGCCTAAGTCACAGACTACCTCGAAAGTTGTGACCTTTCTTCACGACAAAATTTTCTTTTAAAGTAATAAGTCTCATCATCTTCATCACCATCTTCTGACCAGCATGCTCCACTAAAGGGGTCGCGGGGTAAACCACGAACGAGAGATCTCTAGGCAACTCGATCCTCCGCCATCGACTCTACCTCATCAGGAGTTATGCCAAAGCGTATTTGGACTTGGTCCTTGCCAAGCAGTCGCCTTCTTGATGGAATCGCATTCAACGCCAGCCTCAGAGTCTTGATGAAGGGGACATTTGTGCCACCTAACCAAACCACCAAAGCATAGCCCCCTCCTTTCGAAGAAAAAGCTCCTCAATGTTGACCTCGAGTAATTCCCACAACAGCACGGAGAAATCTCATCTCAGCAGATTATGTTCGCGATCTTATTCTTTCGGTCATTATCCAAATTTCATGGCCATAGGTGAGAGTTGGAACAAATACTGAGTTGAAAACCGCCATCTTGGCTTTGACACCAAGCTCGGCCTTCCTGATTACAGATCTATCAAGGTCTTCCTGGTTACAGATCTGCTGCTGTACAGCAAACTGTTTCAAAATTTACCCAGCTTGACCAGACCTACAGGAAAGCTCAGCATTACTCCTTCCATCACTCGTGAAAAAGACCCCGAGCTACTTAAACTTCTCCACCTGCCATGCATTGAACAGGCGTCCTGGAGATGACCATAAACTCCGCTTTGTCCACTTTGACCTTCATGTCAGCATCAGCACATACGGCCACAAACCTTTTGAGTACGGGCTGGAGTTCCGTCTGGGAAGATGTGAGGATCACTATCACTTTAAATTATCTACTTGAAAACTATACTCTTTCAAAATTAATAGTTTTCCAGAAATAGAAACGTTTTAAGAACAAGTACTAGCACAACAAAAAGCAGGAGTTGCTGTCACAGCATCCAAAGAGTTAACAGATAATCAGGCAGAGGGACTGGACTGGTCAGACCACCAAATCAAGCTTCTCCGGTTTTGAGAGCTTCGGTGTTTGTTCCACTTCTGCATATTAATTATTTGCGATGCGCTACAGTTTCCACTTTTTCTTACTGTGCGAGCTGTGTACGCTTCTCTTCGGTCATTGAAGGGCTTTTCCTTGACATGACCACTTGTGTGCGACATTTTAAACGCTGACGTCCTTTTCCCTTCCTCTTCCCTCTCAACAAACATATCTCTGCTTACGTGCAACAGACCATTTTTAGAGCTCCCGCACTAATCCACATTCCAATGAGCCAACCAAGTCTCACCTCACTGTTCTTCTTCTGCAGTCAACCATGTGCCCTATCAAATCTAATGGCTGCCCACTTAAGAGAACCATAAACCATAATCTTTCTGTGAAATCCACTTCTTTCAATGGCACAACACGTTTTTGTCGTATTCTCCCTTGTGATTCTCATGAAATCGAATGACATCAATTTCTCTTTGTTTCCTTTCAGATTCATGATGATCTAGAGAAAGAGCCCGATTATTCCGGTTCTGGCATTGGACCAGATGACGAAGATTCATCTCTTGGTGGCCATCATCAGCACAATAATATACAAACTCAGTACACGTCTGGTTCGTCGTCGTCAAAAGACAATAGCAACAGCAACGGTAACATCAACAACAACAACGATTTCAACAGTAGAATCGATTACAGTAATAGCAATAGCGGCATCGGTAGTAGCAACAGCAATAGCAACAGCGGCAGCAGCAGTAATTCAGGCATTAACACAATTGGTAAAGATGCAACCATCTCATCAACGACATCACACAACACAGCACATTCCACATCGTCCACGTCGACGACATCATCAGCAACATCAAAATCGGAGAATCGCCGGCCCGCCGGAGCCGGGGGACGTGATTCTGATTTTGATTTTGATGGTGGCATTGTCGGTTCGGGTGATGGTCATGATACCGATAATGATGATACAGATGATGATGATGACGATGATGGCGGTGAGATCATTGGTCGCGGTCGCGGTGGCTCGTCGGGTTCGAAGGACGACGAAGAGGATGCGGACAGGGATCGTGACGACAACGACGATGGTGGTGACGACAACGACGACGAAGATAACGATGATTTTGGCAATGGCGAAGATGATAACACCGAAGACAATACCGATCGTCACGATCCGATTGTGGACGGCGGCGACGCGGATGAGGATGAAGACTACGATCGCAATGGAAACGATAAGACTGACATATTTACGGATGTAACCGATCCCAATGGTGATGGAGACATCGAGAAAACACGACGTCAGTGGTTTATGTTTTTTTGTTTATTCTTTTCCTTTATCTTCTGTTTTTCTGTTCTGTTTTCTATGATTTTTCCTCTTCCTTTCGTCCTTCATGGGATATCTGTTTGCTTTAGTTCTAAGACTTCATCGCATGCGAAATGTTTGGGGTGTCTTTGGGACGGAAATCTATCTGTCTACTGTCAGACGTGAATTCGTTACGAGGATTAGATTGGCACTGTCAGGACGATATGTCTGAGTGTGAATGTGATCGTAAGAAGAGTTCATCTGCTTACTTCCCCAAAGTTCGTTAGCCTGCAGAATAAATTAAGAGAGACCCCTCCGCACTCCATTTCCAATTAGCGCGGTCATATGCAATGACAATTGGCCATTCATCTCGGTCGTGGATGGATCAGCAAAACCCACGAACAACCATTGCAGTTCCTCCTAATTGCCCGACACAACTTCACATTCTTATCCAACAAACTTTGCATACTTCTAGGCAGCCCGCAGTCGAACCGCACCCGCAAGCCCTTTTCGCAATTAATACCTCTTCACTGAGTTTCTTTCCTCGGCAAGACATTCCAAATCAATAAATAATGAGCCAGCGTTAGCGCTGCATAGAATCACCCAAACCGAGATCCATCTGCGTCAGCATTCAATTCCAATTCAAAAGTTTCCCACCATCGAAAGCACAAAAGTATGAGCATTCTGGATGAAGTCAGCCCTCCTTGAAAAAGTAATTTCCAGAAGAACAGTCGAGGAATTCCATCGCGGGTTTCATCCTCGTTCGTGCTCCTCTCTGCAATCCCCGCGGTTCAGCATCGCCGTCTTCTGTTTACATTATTATGAAGTTATGAAAAAAGTTCTTTCGACATTTAGTTCGGATGGCAAAGTGGAGCGTATGGCGGGTATGAGGGGCTATGTGTGTATGGCTTTGCAGGCGAAATCCTGAAGATTGCATCCTTCAGAGGGAAATAATTTGTCTTTTGCCCGTTCACGAGTTGTTTGTGTTTGGAAAATTACCAAAGTTTTAGTACTCTCTCTCTCGCTCGTCTGATTCGGTTTAGTGGATTTTGTTGATTGGGTGGAAGCTGCGCCACGGAGCGACGATTTAATGCATGTAATTGGGTTGAAAGCAGTGAACGTGATCAGCGTTTTGGGGATTACCTACGCAACGCAGGGTGATGTACGGCGTGACCGATTTTGATGGAATCTTTTTCTTTTAAAGTCGATTTCAGACGAAACTGCAATTTGACGTCTTAAAGAGGTTCGGCAATTTGAAAAGTTCAAATTGAAGTGGAGTCTGGGATTGAGAGGGAAAAATTGTGACGGGAAAGTGGGTTGTGGAACTTTGATTCTTTACCGAAATCCTTGCCAAGTAATGTTGCGAAACTATTCGATGAACATTTGGGACTACTATTGCGCAAGCATGGTGCTTGCGTTCATTCTGATGGTGAATCCGTCGGCGGTTGAATGTTTTCATTTCCCTGTGTCGAAGCAGGCAAGACTGTTTGTGGGTTAGACGGAGTTCCCTGCTTTTGATTATTAATAAGAAGCAGATAGAGCGGCAGATAGAGCGGCAGTCCTTTAAGTCTACCCTAGCAAGTGGTAATATAAACTTTGTGGACACAGTTCAGTGAATTCGAACATAAATGTGCCGCTACACCCCTTAGGTGACCTGGCCCTGGCTCAAACAGCAATCACTCGGGTTATTGATCTCACTGCTCACACTCTCTCACTGGTCACTCTCCAGAGCATATTTCGCTTAAAACATATGCGACCGGTTTCAAGTCATAAAGAAGTACAGATTTGTTTATAATCCATTGCTGTGCCTTAAGGTCCAACCATTAGGGACGTAAGGAGACTTATGCAAACTTAAGCAATCGAGCGAACACATTTCACATCATACTCACTTATGTCACTCAGTCGCGTGCGACCCCTAGAGGGTCTGAGTCTGAGCACTTAGTTTCGTTAAGTTTCGTTCACTTTTATTTAATTAAATGGAAGCCATATCACTTGCTCTCTACGTACGTAAATTACAGTGTTTGTTTATTTTGCTTATGTTCTCAAAAGTAATCATGGAGCAATTTAAGATTTTGCGATCTGTGTTCTTTTCGTTCAGCTCACTGTTTCACTCGAATCACTACTGTGTTCGGGCCTTTCAACCTCCTCTTCAACGACACAGAGACGTAAACTGTATCAGAAGCGGGCAAAGATTGATGTTTTCTAGAAACAAGTTCGAAACTTGAATGCGATTCCGTCAGGTAGGCGACCGCTTGGCAGACCCAGGACCAAGTCCAAAAACTCGCCTGCTTACACTTCGTCATAACAGCTGATGAGTAAGAGTCGATGGCGGAGGATCGAGTTGCGTGTTTTACCCCGGCACGACCCCTTCAGTGGATCATGGTCAGAAGATGATGGCGATAATGAAAATTCGAAACTTTGATCTTTGTTGATGGGGGCGAAGATATAACTCTGAGCAGCAAGGAACTTTGTGTCTATTTTAGCTGGGCTTAACATAATTCCAAACCTTCCCTCATTTGACATATATTCGAAAGAGAGCTCTCAGTGTTGCGGATGTACTTAAGACACTTCGATCACTGATCGAATGTCTCAATGAGTGCAATTTCGTCTCCAAAAAGTGGTTGTACAGGCGGCATTGCTTTCTGATTCACAGTCACTCGTTTAATGATTCTTCACGAAGGCGTATGAAGAAGTGTAGAATACTCCAAAGATCAAAATATGGGTATACCATGGCCACTTCATCCTTTTGCTTTCAGTAGCGATTATAGCTATCAGACAGGCAATGTCCTGGCTCAAGAACAATGTCACAAGAAAAAGGATAGTAAAGGGATATTATTGTCTGTTTGGATAGAACTCGGATTACGTGCTCTATGGCTTCGTTTAAGAGGTTCGGCCTTCTTATTCTCCAACGAGGAGGTTCCGGTTCGAAGGCCCTCTATTCTGAACCATTGGTGTTCAATCGATGGTTTTAGACAAGAGTTCGCGGTTGTGCCTTATTCTTCATTCACCTTCCTCGTAGACAGGACCGAAGAATATTCCTTCTTCTTCATTCACCTTCCTCCTAGACAGGACCATATATCCGGCGAATAACTTTTTCTTTGATTCCCTTCTCTGTCTTCAGGCATTCGTTCGTAGCTTTTTGTATGGCATGGTTTTGGTTGTGAAGCAGCGTCAGATTCCAAATATAGGGTCCATAACTTAATTCGTGCGGTTTTTTTTTAAAATTCGAACGTTTATTTAAGAAAAACATGTACAATAGTATTATTCAAAGTATTGCCCATCTAAAGCTATGACTTTTTCCCATCTTTCTGGCAATTTGTGGATCCCATCCCAAAAGAACTGCGCCGGCTTGGCCAAGAATGAATCAAGCCAATTTTTCTAAAATTCTACTCTGATGTGAACCGTATTTCAGTGAGGGCGTTCTGCATCGACCGGAACAAATGGCAGTCAGAAGGGGGAAGGTCTGGGCTATAAGGCGGGTGGGGCAAAACTTCCCATCCACTGTTTTCCAAATAGTTCTTAACCGGAATAGCAACGTGGGGCCGAGCGTTGTCATGATGGAAAATTATTGCCGCGTATCTGGTCGCATATTCCGGGCATTTTTCGGCTACTGCTCTCTTCAAACGGATTAATTGCGTTCGGTAGCGTTGTCCGTTGCTGGTTTCACCCGGTTTTAGCAGCTCATAATACAACATACCCTTCTGATCCCACCAAATACAGACATTTACCCTCGCGCCATGGATATTTTGGCTGGATTTGGCTGGTTGGCCAAGCCAAAATCACCGCTTTTAAATGGTGCAAACCACTTTTGGCACGTTCGCTCAGCTAGCGCATGTTCACCATAAACTTCCACCAAAATACGATGACTTTCGGCAGCAGTTTTCCTCATATTAAAGTAATGAAGAAGAACTCCCAGCAAAACCACCTTTTCAGGCACAAAGTTCGACATATTTGAGTGAAAAAACATTATTGTTGTTTACGCTTCAAATGAATGACATATACTGAAATGACGTACAATGACAGAAGCTTTCCAACGCTTGTTCCAATGGAATAATTCAAGTTACGCAAACCGCTTAAGTTGTGGACCCAATAATTTACGGAATTCACCTCACCTACTTCTTCCTACGCCTGTTCTGCGTTGTAAAAGCTACCTCGGCGGCTCAAATATTGGGCTCATGTGTAAAAGACAGTATTTTTCCGAGTTTACACACCTGATTGAAATCACACTCCTTGTCGAAATCTGTTTCGAAAGGCTCCGAAGTCCTTCAAGTTAGAAGTGCAGCCATGTACATCCCATTGTGTAGTCCCCAGCGATGAATGCTGTCGGGGGCGGCTTGGATATCGATGAGAAGACCGAAACTCCCTAGTCGTGTTCAGGCAATGCCTTGGGGTACATCCTACCATCACCATCTATACAGATTTCTATACCAAGACGCCTCACCATTTTTATATCTTTTGTTTATTTTTAAAATTTCTATATTTTTTATATACATCAAACAATTCGTACATATATATATACTTTTTCATTTTACTAAACCCCATATAATTTTATCTACTAATACTTAGATCTAAAGTATGTGAGTAAGGCAATTGTAAGTGCGATGAAAAATATGAGAAAAGAGTGAGTTGCATGCTGATACGAAGAACGATACAGCAACCGTAATTATTGTATACTTAACTAAACCAAAAAAAAGTAAAAATGTCTTGGAAAGTACAGGAGACACGAATGTATGCCGAGCAAATAAAAAAAAAAAAAAAACAATAACCGATCACAACCACAACCCGTCCGTCCACATTGCGATCATCAGTACAGAACCACCACAAAAACACCCGTCAAGCAAACAAATTCAAATCGCAACAACCAGAGCAACATGTACAGTTGCTTGGTGTTCAGTTTTTTGAAAATTTGTTTCAAAGTCACTTCGGTATCTGGATCATCACAATGTGCGCCTCCTCCCTCCATGTGGCATTCATTGTTATAATTTTCTGTGCAATTCATTTTCATCTCACAAAACTCAAAATTTACCCACTCACCCAACCAGCCATCGATCTCAACAACACACTGGCTGTAGAGACCACTCATTGACATCTAATAGATACTCGTATTTGTTTTTCGATGTTGTTTGTAACTGAATTCAACATTCAATTGGTTTTGATTTAGTTTTTGTACATTAATTTAACATTTGTTTGGTTTTATTTTTCAAAATTTCTCATTCGAATCATCTTTTTTGGAATGCTAATTGTTGTTGTACGGTTTGTTTTCTAATTTATACCTCGACAAATCAAACCGACGCTCATCACGTATCATTCAGATGTGCATACGCGCCAAACGCTTCAATGCTTTGCGTGTTGCTAATACCAAAATCCTAGTTAAAGGCATCTTAAATTATGTATCCCCTATTCCCCCCCGCTAATCCTTAAAGAGTTTTGTTTCCCCGATGTCCTCCCTGTTCATTCGACTAAAGACGGAAGTGGTAATGCTGAAACTGTTGTATGTTAACCCCTCGTTTTGTGCAACATCCCTTTGAAAAAATAATTTCTTAATTAAAATTTTGGTTCGGTTTCCGTTGGTAATTTTTTATTTTTTGTTTGTTTGCCCTTACTGACTTCTGATTTGTACATTGGCTTGTTGTCTGTTTAAACAATCCGAAAATGAATACTTTTTTAGAATGTAGTGGTGTATTTGTATTTAACAAACAAACCCCAGCGTAGCATGCTTTCAAGGTCGCGCGTCGGTCAGTCGGAGCAGCAAAGGTAAATAATTGTTAAAGCCCGAAAGTATGCACAAATTTGTCCGTCGTACCATCAGTGCTGCATACATCAGCGATGTTGTTGGTGAGTATAGCCGTTTAAATTTGCCTTGAAAGGGAACGGAAAAAGTGATTATTTTCCACAGGTAGCTATGTTTTGTTGAAATTGATTATTCAAATGAATTATAATGAACGTGATTTTTGCTGGCATGTCAACGGTGACTGGATACCATGAACAGTCTTTCGATGTGTGATTTAAGTTGACTTCATGTCTTCAATTATTTTACAATTAACAGACGGCGCCTGTTAATAGGCGTGCAAGGGGGATTCACTTATGGATGGCTCGTCAAACTCTGGTCAAGAAAGAGTTCGCTTGCATATTCTAAACAACCCCGATTCACAGGATTAGCTAGAAATCGCGTCGATTATTGAAGGCATCATTCAGTATAATTATGTAATGAAGCCTTTTGTCATCCAAATATATCCGGAACTGCAAGCTTACTGAATGCAATCATCACTCAGATGCATTGTGCTGTCTATTTCCGGCCTTACAACCTGGATCCCCCCGTTGATCCAACTGCATTCCCTGTTATGGAACGGAAAGATCTCTGTTTTCTACCATTTCTTCCTACCAATTGGTGACTTCGAGATATTGTGGGATGTCTTGTATATTTGGGATTTATGTGTTTTTCTTCTAATTTCTGCAAGGGCGGGTCTAGTTCCAGAGGAGTTCAGTACTGTTTCCTCTTCTTCCACATCTCTGCAGCGTCTACAGAAGTCATTGTAGGCCGCTCCCAGTCTTCTAGCTTGGTTGTATGTGGATTACGCCTGCTGGTTTATTAATGTGCTTCCTGTTTAACACTAGGATAGCATTAGATCCATTTTTCGACCATCTATGGCTGGTGTCGTTTATGACGTTTGCCATTAGCAGTGATTTTATTGGCTTCCATTGGGAGTGGAAGTGTCCGTCTTTTCTGGCCAAAACGCCCCCTTTCTTTCTAATTCATCGGATCTGAAAAAGTTTAAATCAAAGAATATTGAAAGTAAAGGAACCAAAAAGAAAATGTATGAAAGATGTCCCACTCCGTTGTTACAGCCGACTTCGCATTACGACGGTAGTGCGTCAAAGCAGCGTTGAAATGATAACTCATTTCATCAGCCATTTTTTGTTTTCTCAAATGTCACTCGACACGATCGTGAGAAGACCGATGAATGCAGCTCTCCCCAAAAAATGTTCCAGCTTTTTGGATAATACTTTGTTTGACATTATTCGATCCTCTCATTTTTTGAGGACGACGAACTACTTTATTACATTGGGCTTGTATTTTGTTGAAAGATGATGGCAGAAGGATTATTGTTATACGTCGTACTAGTAGAAAAGTCGCCGTACGACAGGCAGAATGTTATGTGTCGCTGCCATATGTACATCTTGTTCCTACGACAAATTCAACTATACTTTAGGAGTATACTAGAATACTTCGGAAAACAGAATATGAAATGTTTATTCGCTAAAAAAAGAATAGCATCAGCCAAATTTGAACACAACCTGCAGAAACCGCGAGCAACGCACCAACCCACTCCGCCAACGGACCCGATATATTTCAATCTTGTTTTTTCGTTCACATTCGGTGACGCATATTTACATACAAAGCGCTTTATTAGAGAGCGATTGTGTATCAGGCATAAATGTCAGTCGTATTCTGATCTGAGTGATCATCGTGACACAAGCATGCAAGATGTAAACATTATTGAAGCGCTGGTCTTCGCCGAGGTCTATTGAAAAACAAATAAACCAACATTAAGTTAAACTTACGGAACTCACTGCGAATTCGCTCTCAGTCCAAGTGCACTCATATCTGCTTCTCAATACCCACCATTTGCGTCACAAGCACTGTTTATTCCTTTACTCCCTTATGGCTTCACAGTGAAACCGGAGTCTTAATGTTTATTGCGTATATTCCAAGTGTTTTCATGGTAAAACCAAGTGTTTTCTATGAAAGGGTTAAAGAGTGGGAGGTTATTAGGTTGTTAGGCATGAAACGAATGCGCCAGGACCCATTTAGAACCCCAGTTTGGGGATGAAGAAATTCCACACAAACAGTTGAGAAACCTAGGAGTCTGGGAGACATCGAGATAATGACTTCGCGAATCGCCATAATCTGCGATGTCTCTACTTGCATATGGACTTTAATTTCCTAGAACATGAGCTTTATGTTGTGTGAAACTAACAAAACACAAATTGTCATGAACAACCAAGAATTATTGATTATTGGCAAGTATCTCATTCGCCTGTGATCGGTCACAGACCATTGACATCCTTTCGCCAAAACATTTTCATTACTTCTTGTACATCTGTAGCAATGCGGGCATGTGTCTAGCTATGTGCTAATTTCAGCGCCAAGCCGCAACTCAAGGGATCGATGTCGAACTTTAGGAGTAACCTGGCCGCGCCTTGATCCCAAGCCTTCGAAAAACCGACACACTAACAAGTCTCTTAAGTTTTTTCCTTCTCTCCCCTATTTATCGAAAACCGTACAACGTTCCGGATTCAACTTTAAGATTTCCTCACTGCACCCTTCCCGGGTAACTGACAATGGCTCGCTCGCTCAGCAGTCTGGCTCAGTTCCAACTCTGACAACCGAGCGTGTATGAGTCTGAGAGGATCATAAACTTAACCACATCCATGGACCCCAACATAATCACCCGCAGTTAAGACGGTTGTCCAATGAAGTCTTAGCATTTTTTCAGTTAACTCCAGAGTTATAAATGGAAACTCAGAGTTATCATTAAATGGTCCACTTTTAGGCCATGTATTAAACCCACAAATTTAACTTCCAAAATAATGCATTTTGTGTCGTCAAAAACGCAACGCACCATTCCCCATAAGTCGCCCAACAACTCCGTATACTGCGAAAGTTATTGCCTCCGTAAACCTCTCCAAATGGCTTCGCCTGAACCCAAAGCAATCACAAACCATTTGAGAGCAGTTTTACGTTTCTTCACAGCAGTTCATGTTCAAAATTGACGGTCATTTAAGTTCGCAAACCGTTTGGCAGGGCCACACCCCCCCATTCAGTGTGTTCCTCTTTTCGAGAAGGACCAGCGGCTGGCTTCGGGCCTCACAAAGGAGAAAAGGAACCCTTGACGCCATGGTTCAAATGACGGAAATCAATTCTTTGTCATTTGGCCTGGCAGCAAAGAGCTCGAATTCATCTAAAGATCCACATGACAAATGGGTGACCGTAGTCAAACGGTCAGATTCGCCGCTGCATTCAAAGAAACCGCTTTTTCGTCAACCATGTGATCCCCCATGCCATCCATCCAAATGTGGTCCATCATCCGAGGAACGCCAAACCGACTGCGATGAGAGACAAGTCAAAGAACACGAACCACGACAACCATTCACCGAATTAATTAGAATCCAGCTCGCAGCGGTGCCGCCGTATAAACGGAGTCCGGACATGTTCCCATGGGCCATGGTCGAACTCGAAACCACCACCCGCAAGGCACCCAACGCATTGTAACACGAATTTGATTTTATGTTCGACTCTAGGCCATCTCTTCTGCTTGTGCTGCGCTGATGAATATTGATGGTGGGTGCCGGCATCGCGGTCGCCAAAAGGACTCTCGGCCTTGTTAATCATTCACTCGAGTGCATTCTCTCCTCGTCCGTCGTCGTCCGGGCGGTGAAATATTCCCGAACAATGGTGCGAGTAAATAGTTTACACTTCTCCGACGATGTACGAGTAACCAAACTGACTGAATCAATATCAACGGAAAGACATTATTAATTAAGAGCACTCGGTGCAGTCAATACGCAGCCGTCCGCTCTTGGATGCGAAAACAATGCGAGCACGTGAGAGACGTCCCATCGCCCGCGTCGCGTTAGCTCGTCCAAATTAATTACAATGCAGCGGGGAGTGATGAATTTTTTGTTTTCCATCTCATCTGCGGAGTGTGTAAATATCCAATTGTAGCATTTTTCCATTCCATTAACGTCTAGAGCCCTTTCAGGCTGGTGGCCGAAGGCCTGGGAAAATTGCACACAGAGAGCGCGCCGCCCACAGGTCCACGTCCGAGGGAAAAACGGGCACTCAATTACACTTTATCCCATTAAAGCCTTTTAGGGCGGCCGCCCTGCTCGGGCAGACCATTTTTAATCTTTGGACTCTGGCGGGAGCGGAAAATTATAAAAAAAAAATGTAAAAATAAAGCGAGCCGACTGAAGCCCTCCAAATTGTTGACTGAAAAGTTTTTCGTTTAATTCCGGGCGCAGCGATGAAGAGGGAAACCTTTCATCCGTCCTTGCCTCCATAGCCGGTGATACAGCCGTCTCCGCTGAGAGTTCTGAGTTCTCGTTGTTTTTTTTTCCTTCCGCCAGCTCACCACTGATGCACAAAAGGATCCCCCACTCCTAGTGAGATTTTAAACTATAATTCATTTCGCAAGGATTAAGACGGCCCCCTGGATGGAATTCAGCGCGCAGCGGTGGGGGCTGAGCCGCACTCGGTCTCTGTTGGTGATGCCGACTAATTGGGATATCCTTTGCCTGCGTGCGAGGGAGGGGTGCGGAGACCGAGGGATGTTTCTAAGCCCGTCTGGAGGGTTTGCTGACACTATGCACGACTAATTGTTAGTGACGGTGCGGCGACGGCGGCGCCGCTTCCCCTGCACATGCACATGCAAACGTTAATCCGATTTTTGAGATTATATCAGCGCACTCCTCGTTTGCTTAATTAAAATTGAAAGAGATGAGCGCACTCTGCAGCTGAAGGAGGGCTCTAGGTGTGTCTGGACGACGACGCACGGTGGTGGTGACTGGCGAGATGGGGGAGTTGTAACCCGAGGAGCAAAGTCCTGTTGACAAACGAGACCGGGAGGAGTGTGTAAATACGAATAGAAAACGCGGAAGTCCTGGTTACCGACTACCGTCGTCGTCAAAGGCGGCTTATTTCATTTGTGAGTTATGAGTTGTGAACTGTGAGCTTTGTGTCTGCTCGAGGAGCTTTGATGGTTTTTAGTTGTGGCCAGAGGTAGAAACTGTGTCATTTCAGTTTTGTTCCTGTCGCTCGAATTCTAGAATTTTCCCGCTGTGTCTGGGGTGAAGTGGAGCCTGTGTCTCGGTGCGGGCAGTGATGCGTGGAAACATTTTCCGCTTGTGGTGTATTTACTTCCTGGTGATCGTCTGAGAGGTTAGCTGTTGTGCTGTGCAAAGAGTTGAAGTTGTGAACGTTCCTCGAATGTGAATGTTTTCCTGCCTGGCCTGGCTTTTGCTTTGGGTTTTTGTGCGCTGAAGCGTTTTGGAGAACTGGCAAGGCATGGTTGGGAAATGTGCGCATTTTGCTGCCGTAACGAGATGTTCCACCAGAGTTCGGGGTGGACCTGGGTTTCAATCAATGAACATCCTGCACACACAAGTGGCTTGCCAGTTTCGCCACTTGTGTGTGCCACTTCTTCTTTAGAGTTCTCCTCGGCTGCCCAAGCAAGCAAATGTCAATTTTAGTCGCTAGGAAGTACGCAACACAGGTGGCACCATGCCACTGGTGGCGTTGCTTCAAGCGATCGGTCCCATTTTTGAGGACCTGGTCCAGTATGTGCAACAGCGTCTCGAATGTTGACCCCGATCTCGTCCAAAGTGGTTAGCTTGTTTTGGACTTGATTACGGAATTGACGTAGCTCCCAGAGAGTGGTGCCAAGTCACCAGCATAATCACTGCGGCCAATTGCTGAACGTTCGCCGTGAGGTGACCTGTTCTCTAAATTTCTCCTTCTAGACTTCAAGCGTTGTCGTTTATAGGGCGTGCGGCAACCTCTTGTTGGGTACCATAAACGGGTATATTGATGTTGTCAGTCTCTGGCCACATAAAGTCGATGTTTAGCTTAGGTATGGACCTGAGATGATTGACAATGACGGAGTCTGCATCCTCATTTCGAAATAAATAAGGTCCGTTGTACCGCAATTGCATAAACCGGACAGTCTTCGTGAATACATTGATGCTTGGTCGACCACTTGTGAATTGTTTTCGGTCCATTAATTAAAATTTAGCTTGTTGACTTAAGATCCTGACCCAAAAGTGGTCCTTATCCGAGGAGATGAATTGTTGACCAAAGTCCCGATCTCCGGCCAACATTTAGCCAGCTCACAACGTTGTCTATGATCGTCTGGCTTCGATTCTTGTGTCAGAACAATTTGATACAGATGTAGGCCCTGATCTAACCGCAAAATAAGCCGGGTTGTCACTCTGGCGATGTCCAATTCAGCTGCTCCGCGCATCTGGATCTTCTTCGATCCTTGCAGCCCCGACGGCTACGTTTTCTTAATTTCGCAACTGTCTCTGTTTGGTTTGACGCCTTAAGGTCCAAGAGAGTGTTCTCACCCTCAAGCACTTTCCACTTTGTCACGAATTTGCCTGCACACTGAAGTCGCGATGTCGACCGACCTCACGTTTCCTATTCATAACTGGGCCGGAATAAAAAAAAAAACCTAGCTGAGGTGCTTTCTAGTGAATATTTTGATGAAAGAACTAACTTATTGTAAGTCTGTGGGGATGTGTATATGACCTAGAAATTTGTGCTCGCTCTTACGATATTACCGTCTGCGAACTATCAAAGAGCGACCGTTGAGTTGTGGCTTGTTTAATGGACTCACGTGTGTTCTACGTAAAATGTCAGAGCCCGACCGCGCTAACGCGACTCTATGATATGGGTACAAACCACAAACAGACATCGTTTGGCCTTGAGACTTATTGATTGTGATTGCGAATCTAATTGGAAAATGAACCTGTTTGAATTCGATTGTCACGTCTGTGGGAAGAATAGGGTTTCGTGGTAGTAAAACATCTTCTGCACGGAATTTGTCATTCAAAATTCCGGCTTCGACGACGTTTTTCATCAACAGCCGTTGTGGGCTCAAAATAACCGAAGATTCAAGCTTCAGTTGTATGTGGTGCGGTGGCATGCCCGGCAAAGGCATTGAGTTCAAAAACTCTGCTGGGTAGTTCACTGCTTCGCAGACTGTATCGGTAAATTTGATTGTCACCAATTCCTACCCTGGCAACCCTGTAACTTTGACAGTTGCTGAAACAAAACAATTGGAAAAAATTATCATTGCTGTCCCCTTCATCACGACTTCCCAGGCGAGTGCGACTGCTTGGCACGTAGTCGCCACTGGACATGAACCATGCCCGGTTCATGAACATGATGTGAAAAAATCTAGTGGGGGCACAAAAATCCATGTCCAAACCTGCCAATCCTGTCCAATCGTGTCGGAGAATCTCGATTTTACGTGACATGGCCTGAGCTCTGTTCAAAAGTTGGACATGAGATTTGCCGCACTATTTTCAGTGAGATTCCCTTTGTTGATTCGAGGTTGGTAGACCGCTTCTTGATGTTGACACTCTCTCAGCCAGCGTTGAAGTGGAGCAACATGGCAAATCTTGTCCACCAAAGAAAAGAGCGCGGGTGGCTGTTCAGATTGTGGTTTTGATGATGAGCAGAACAATTTCCAGCGAAGACTGTGTGTTAAGCGGTCCATATTCTAAAGCGGCAAACCTTAAAGTACATCATCTTGAATGGCACTTCGCCTTAACGCAAGAGGTGTCAATCCGATCACGGATTGGATGATAGCACATCTGATCATGTCTTTCAACACCAAGCAGGAACCAATATCACGTCACAGGAAAAAATCGCTCCTAAAAGTATGCCACATCATGTCGTCCTCAAACAAGTTGTTGACTGAATTTCCATTGCTGACTACAATTCTCCACAAAATCAGGCACAAAGACGACTGTCTTCAAAGTGCCTGGAAACATAATCCAAGCCAGTCCTTTGTTTCTCGTCGCCAGCCCATTCCTCCCAGACGCCCACGGTCTCGAAATTTGCGATGGAAAAGAGTTACACCAGCGTCGGGATTCGTTTTTGATTTCGAGACAGACTTAGAGTGTTGACTGCCTGGAGCTCTGCTCACCCAAGTCTCGTCGAATTCAAAGGAACAATTAAAAGTAATCTCCTTGTCGAGCGCCTCATTCGTGCTCTACCCCACCCACTCATGAATAACTCGTCTGTTGCGTTTGCGAAAATGTATAGGAAAATCCAATTAAAATTGTTTTTCAATCCTTTGCCTCGCTCGACGGCCGGCTGGGGCAATAAAATGTTACGTATCCGCCGCAGTGAGTGCCGAATGCTTGTCATTGTGTCTCTTCATCGAAGTTTATACAATTTTAATTATAAAATGCAAATGAATCACGCTCATCTCATGCCATCCTGGCTCGTCATTGGAAAAGTTTAAGGAAAAAAAGCAGACCAAAAAACCAGTAATGAACGGCATCAAAGACACGACAATTCGCAAATGAAGTCTGCTTCGATTGAGAAGCCGGCAATAAGGACGTCCTTATTGATTTCAGAGGAACGTGCACGTACGACTGGAACTGAACTCCGTGCGGTGGGTAAGTAATCCTCTCACGTGCACAGATCCACTTCATGGAGTCAGTCTGGACGTGCAAGGCAGTGCGCGCACTTGCACCTGCTCCTGGAGAGGCGTCTTTAAGGAGCAGCCCATTGATGTAATTGAAATACAAAACACAAGACACTAGAATGTGCCAGATTCCGAGCTCGGGCACCTCGAAGCCCAGAGATGAATATCACACCTGGAGTGTAGTTAACTGGATCATGTGTGTGAGTGTGTGTGCATGTGTTTTTGGATGAATACTTGACCAGGAGCCTATTGTGGTCTGAATTGAATTTCCATAACTTTGCCTTCGGGCTATTTAGTAGTTACATTCAACCGCAGACACAAAGAGTGCCTCCGATATGGGGCAGAGGACGTTGCACTGCGAGATGGCCTCGATGTGATGTGGACTGGGCTGTTGCATGACGACACAATGGACGGGAAGCGCGGCACGGAACGGGAGCATCATCCATTCAATCCGATACAAAGGATTTCAAACTTGTGCAACGAAAGGAACAATGACTGTGTCCATCTGATGATTTGTTCGGATGGACTCACATCTCCTTAATGAAAGCTTCGACCGCATTCTCTGAAGATTAATTTTGAACCTGCATAGTTTCCACTTTCTTACTCATGATAAGGTTAAATCGGTACTTTTCATGTAATGGCTGGGCATGGCCTGGATTTGGGATTGCGGGCGCTCTTTCAATCTCGGAATCACAATGTTTCTGCGGGGCATTCACACTCATGCCTGTGGTGTTGTGGCTTGCTCCTTTTGGAGCAAGTTCAGATCACAGGACGGTCATTGAGTCTTTGGTTTCGGTTTCCACTCAGAATGAGATGCAAATTTGGAACCAAGGCAGTGGTTAAAGAGGTAACAACATCAATGCAGGATAGTGCTTGTGAAGGATGACCGGATGGAAATGATGGTCTCTCCAACTGTTCTGTTTCGGCAGCTGTTAAAGTTGCCACTGAGGTCCAGCTGTGGTGCGTTGTTTGTGGCTTCATCGGACCATATTTCTTTCGAAATGAGGGCGGGAACAGCTGGCTGCCATTAGCGAAAGTGTGGAAGCAGATCCTAATACATCCCTGTGGAGGCCTCTCAATGAATCAATAAAACAAATGCGTTCCAATTCAATGTCTAACATTAGTGACTGTCTGACTGAAAGAAGTGGCCATTGAACATGTCCCAGCTATTCTCCTCTCGTTGTTGGCGCCATTAACTTATATTCACCTTCCACGAGCGAACCTAATCAAGAGTTATGCTCCCTGGGCTGAACCACATATGGCGGTAGTTTGCGCGGCATTATCAGCAGCAGCGCCATCTCTTACGAGCGACTCGTTAATTCTTACGGCACATAGTGCTGTTGCTTTCCTTGACATCTCCACCATTTCCCCCCAAGGAGCCATCAGCACAGCCGTCACTTCATTTTCCACCCTACCCCCATAATCATTACCCTTTTGCGTAATAACCCTAAACCAAGGCGTATCCTTTTCGCCACCTCATATCCGCTCTCGCAGCGGCATTGTGTCGCGCGTTGTCTGACGCCGCCGCCGTATCAGGTGTGAACACAATACATGTATCCTTTGCCTGCTCATGGGTGGGGAAAATCTAATTTATCCTGAACAGCCGAACCAAGACACTTTCCCCGCACTCGCGAAAAGGGAATCCTTGTGGGAGAGGCAATAAGGACTAATTTTAGAGCAGACACGACGTGCGCCCTACGAATTCGTCTTCGCAGCGACATGTGTGCAAATGTTTACTCTCGTCCTTTGGCCCTGTCAGCACAACAGATGGCGGGTAGCGGATTTTATGACAAAGACGTATTCACGGTCGAAAATTTGTTCTATGTCGTTTTTAATATCCATCGACCCGAGCTCCGCGGCTTATGTTTGCCCGGAGATTGCGGGGTCTTTCCCCGCGTTTCCATCGCAATGCCGGAGCTCGCTGCTCTGGGATATAAATTCGTCGAACAACAAACAAATTCATTATGAAAGCAAGGAATGCGCAAAAGGCTACAGCGCTCCCTACCGACAGCGTCCTCATCCGCCGGCCTAATTATATGCTGTACCCCTTCCCGTGGCAGGAGCAGGAGGACCATGTTTTTTGATTTTGAAATTCATACTTGGCTTGTCGCGTTCCGCAAGGATGGAGAATTGTATTGCAAACACAGGCACGCTGGCAGAAATTGTTTCCTTCTTTGCTAGTTAAATTTGCACCGTTCTTTGTTCTCCGCTGAAAGGATACAGAAAATGTATTTGCTTGCACCCTTTGCGTGAGGCGGGCGAGTGCGACCGGACCTGCCGCCAGCGTCCGCTCTAAATGTGGTAATTGCATCGCAAATTAAGTTTACCCAAAGGACGACTTCAACAGGCAGTTGGTTGGTTGCTGGGGGGCGAAGGTGGTTGCGTTAAAGTTTCGCTTTAATCAAAAGTCACTGATCCCCGTTATAATGCGTCGCACTCTTGGAATAATCAATTTGCACTTGACACACATTCCTCGAAAGGATGTCGTCTGCCGAACATGGCTTCGTCGGTCTCTGTTCACCCTTTGTTCGCATTTTTTGTGTGTTGTAGACAAAAAGCACAAAACTAGACCATCCTTTCAAAGGAAACACCAAATGGCTGGTGAGTGAGCGAGGGGGTGGTGCTTTTTGCTTTTTGCCCACTTGTCTATCGTCCTCGACTGATACTTCCACGAAAGGAGAGCCAGCTTATGTGTGTGCGGTGGCAGCGGTTTTCTTTCTTTTTTGCGTTCTGCATTTAATGGGTCATGGTTTTTGGAACTGACAGAGTGTTCGAAGGACACCAGCCCACAATGGACGAGGGGATGTTGCTTAGTTCATTAAATTAAATTGGAAAATGAGAACACACACTTTTAACTCAAGGCTTTGGGTGTTGTTCGTAGATTTGGAGTCTGAAGGAGGTTCAAAGCGGCGGCTGGCGGAGGGCTTGTACGAGGAATTCGGTGGAGATGGGTTTGCGTGAGCGAATCGTGTGCAGAGTTCTCGGGTGAATTTATGAGATTCGATTTGTTGGAGTTTTTTGTTTCCACTTTCGGCTGGAATTTCTGAGATTACTGCGGTTTGAGGTTGAAAAAGGGACGATGTTTAATTTCTTAGGCGCAACCGCTTGAAAATTTCTCAGAAACGGTCGTTCAATGCTCCGACTGGATCTTTTATTGAATTAGGACGAATGCACTGAGACGGATAAGATGACATCCCAGTAGCACACGACAAGTTACCGATCAATGAAGCCTTCGTCTTGTTTCACATGCCACAAGAGGGCCTGGCGAACTTTTACTAGCAAAATCGTTCAATGGACAGGAA
This sequence comes from Eristalis tenax, assembly GCA_905231855.2. Classification (NCBI taxonomy): domain Eukaryota; kingdom Metazoa; phylum Arthropoda; class Insecta; order Diptera; family Syrphidae; genus Eristalis; species Eristalis tenax. The sequence continues at coordinate 2,651,396 of HG993127.1, forward strand.
CTTGGTGCTAGGTTCGGACTATAAGGTTGGTGGGTGTATAAAGACCAAGCCCCTTGAGCTTCTGGCGTGTCGCTATCGATGCTTGTGGCCTGGATGGGAGATAATTCCTTTCCTATGGCCAAAGCTGGTCGTTTCTGGGCGATTGTTTCCTCCAGACGGTCCAATTGTTGACAATCCTGGTCCGAATTAAGAGTTCTGCAGTACATCAGTTCATAGCAGATGATTCCCTGCTAATCGCACCAAACAGACTTGGCAATCGTTTACGCTTTACCACTTCCGCTTGACGTTATCATTAGTGATTCACTTTTCGTCACCAGCCACGACTTCAAAAATGTTTCGATGTTGTTGCGATTCAGCAGTGATTCGCTAATGGAAATCCAGTTATCTCCAGCCTTGTTCAAGGCAATTAAAAACAGTGCCGGCATACAAGCAGATTCAACGATTGCCATGATTTTATCGACAATTGGCTTTCCAGTGCTCAGAGAATCGAACCAACGTAGGCTCAAAGTGCCTAGGGGTCGACGCACCAACCAACACCTAATAATTGGTAAAAGTGAGCACACACAATCCCATAAAAGTGATCATTATGTTGCTTGCCTAAGATTCGATAAGTTTCGTTAAGTAAGGTGGGGAAGGGGGCTTCTCGTGAATTCACCAGCAAACTTAGGACATGTTGGTCCATTGTGATACCCACAGTCAGACTACTACCACCGATCCACCATTCCAGTGATAGTGCCGTTAATTAGACCCCAACGGCAAATGATGAGTGGACCAAATTTGAAAACCAGAAAAACGTGTTAACTTTGCTTTCAAATGGATTCGAAACGGGGACCGCGCTTAGCAAGGGCAGGCACTTAACCAACTGGATGGCGCAGTCCTATTAAGTTTCGTTAAGTATAAGCTAGTGCGATCTAAATCGAAGCAAAATGACAAAGAAGAAAAGAAGAAATTCATGTGTCTGTCGCAAACATAACGAAGCTTTCGTTGAAATTGCACACTGCTGGTTTATGTTTTTTTTTCGTATAATTGACCCTTCGTTAAGTTTCGTTAACTTTTGATAATTTGCGTGTGGAAGAGAATCTCTATTTCTGTTGAAAGTTTTCACAATTCTACCACATTGAGCGATTGTTTTGAACAAAGCACGCATGCAAAAGCAGCATCGGATGACACAGCGGTTTGACATATTTGGAAAAGATGTCTCACATCCGGCAGAGAAAATGGGTGATAGATATATGCAACTTCTACCGCGCTGCTGTCTCTTGATTTCATGTGACAGACACTTTGTAGGAGTGTGTGTAAAATGCAAGGGAATTCCACTACGCTCTTATTCTTTACGACTCAATGCCGCCATGGAGACGATGAACGTCGACGACCTTCAGAAGAAGACCATCAAATCCTCCTCTGTGGAGATTGTCGAAATTGCTAAGCAAATTTCTGCCACAATGTGAATCTTTTGTTGAGCGCCAAATGAAACGGAGTTGCGCAGAATTTTCGGCACATGTTCTTGCAGAGTTTCTAAGGAATAATCGGAGGTCGGAGATGAATGGGTGCCATGGACTGGGTAGATATCTCTATCCTCCATTATCTCTGACATCCGGACCAAGAATTGGATGACCCTATACGTTGCTTCGTAAAAGAGTGAGTCTTAAAAAACGACCACCCCCTCGACCTACTACTGAAGCCATTCACTGGCTTCAACTGGCTCCACTGACCATTCACTGGCCTCAACTCGCCCCACTGACCGTTCACTGGCCTCAAGAGCCTTAGTCAAACTGGGCCGAATCTCTACAACAGGCAGGGCACATATCGATACAGAGCGGATTTTCGAGTACGTTCTCACATTTCACCCCATGCCGACCGATATCGCCACATTTCAGCATCAACAGGAGCCATCGAGTTTGAAAACTAAAACTTGAACCCAAAAGAGTTCCCCGAAGCTCGCTCTAATGAAATCCACATACCTCCGTGGTAGCCCGTGGTAGCGTTCGATGAGCAGTCAAGGACCGCCACCACAAGCCAGCCAAACAAACCGCTCATCTGTCCGAAAACGTAATCTATTCGCTCATATGCATGACGTGAAAATGTGAAATTTAATTCCCAGCACCCACCGTGCCCTCGCTCGCTCGGGTGAAACCGAAGCATCATGGCATGTGGCTTCTATCATCACAGGAAATTAAAATACACGAACACGACTCCAGATCGCATCTCCCCGACTGACTGCTCGGCGGTAAGGTCATGGGAAAAGGATTGGCCAAGGCTCTGATTCAATCTGACAAGCAAGGACTCTCGGCTTTCTTTCGACAAATCCCCTTGTGAACGGTCTTCACGCCCTGTCAGTAGGTGCGTGTCTATCGATTATGTGATTACATAAAACTTCCAATCGACTGGATTTTGTGTCCATTTATTGCGTGTGCCTTTGCTGCCTCGTCATGGGTCTCCTATCCTCTTGTTTCCCTGGTGAACTTTTCAAAGCTAGTGCGTGCTGATTTAATTTTCACGGGTCGGAGGGGACACAAACGGGGCGAATAGGCCGAATGACGAAATCTGTATTGACAAGCCCATAAAGTGAATTATCGAGTTTGAAATGAAGGCGTGCGAGAGCGGGACAGAGAGTGTGTCCTTCGGCTGAGAAGAGCGTTCAAATGGAACAACGCAGATAACTGCCAATTTCCAGGGAGTGGCTGATTGATGGGCGGGGGTGGGCGCATGTGTCTACAGACGTGCGATCCAACACGACTTCTGACAAGCGAAAAAGTTGCTCCTTCATTGCCGCCCCTGGGCCATGCTGGTGGGTTACTGGGACAAATATCGGCATTAATGAATGTCCTTAAGTGGATTTGTGTGTTTTTGTTTTTCTCATCGTCCCGTCTGCTCTGAGGGTGCTGGCAATTGAATTCTCCAACAGGCTCTGTGGACACATGACGACCACCACCACCCACCCACAACCACGCGCCCAGTTTCTTTATCCATCCGCTTGATGAAGCAAAATCGCATTTAACCACTGGAAGCGAACAAACAAACACAAAATAGCCCGATGTCCATCCGTATCGTCAACAAATATGACTACTGCTCTGGTTGTTTGCTGCCTCCTCTCAACGCAACGGCAGCAGTGGTGCATGCATAGCAGCCGCATCCAAGAACACCATCTGATGCTGGCCAGAGCCACAGCACCGGGCAGAGGATAAGGGGCACAGATACACACTCATAAACAACATGGAATACTTTGCCTATTCAGGCGGATTACCTTTTGTGCATCTGGGAAAAGTGCATTATCCTGTCAGAGTCTTCTCTCCTCGCTGCTGGTTGACTGGTTACGATACGCTACACGTATGCCAATGGGAAAATCCCTCCACCCAATGGAACAACATTTTCTCGCAATAATCCCCTCCAGAAGACCTGCTTGTATACTGCATACAGTTCGGGGTACTCGGAAGAAGGATGAAGCAAAACGGTTGCTCATCCCTGAACTCTGGCTTAAATCCGGCAGCACTCTTTGTTTCCTTCTGTGCCCTGCCCGCCATGTTCGCCTATTCACAAATTTGGGAAAATATTTTGAATGCCCTTAAGTTTTAATCCGCATCCCTCTTGCTTCGGAGGAAATTTAATCACACTTCTCGCACCCCACCTCCATCCGTCGCCCCGACATGAATTAAACCAAGGATTTTGCAGTCAAATCGAGGTTATGTCCCCGAACCGAACCGGCCAGAAGTTGGGCGCTGAAAAACGAATTGAATTCCTCGTCGTCGGCGACATGCCATGGCGACGACGAACGTCGACGATCTTCAGAAGCACATCATATCCTCCTCTGTGGAGATTGTCGAAATTGTTAAGCAAATTTCTGCGACAATGTGATTCTTTTGTTGAGCACCCAATGAAGCGGAGTTGGGCAGCATTTTCGGCACATGTTCGGGCAGAGTTTCTAGGGAATAATCGGAGGTCGGAGATGAATTCCATTTGTAGGCAGACACAGTGCTGTGGTGGCTGCTTCAAGAGGGTGTCATTGAGACGAGCGACAGGACGTCGGTGGTGTCTCGTATCTGATGCATGAAGATGAAGCCTGACAGTCAAGATAAGAAGTTTGGATGATGTTTAATTTGGGAATTGGATGAGAGAGGAGTTTCGTTGCCTTGCAGAGCTGTGTGTGGGAGGAGCCGAGGGTTCCGGTACATTTCGCAGAACAATGCGTGTGGCAAATGAAATACCATAAATCCCATAATGGACCTTGTCTACCATTCGTTAAAGCTTCGTTAAACATGACCTGGTGCGATGTAAAGGGCCAACTGCGCATGAGCCAGTGTCAAGCGCGCGTGAGTAAGTGAGCGTATACACCAACGGCAGTCCACGACTTGTGGTTCGGTGAATTTGTTGGATGAAGCACAGGAAAGGGAGAAAAATGGAAACTGGTCAAATCAGCTGATGCTGAATGGGAATTCGTTACTGATCTAATGGAAAGCATAATGGCCAGATATTCTATTCTATTCCAAAACCGCCTACAGCCTGCTCAAGGTCCTCGCCAAATCAGAGCAACCGACAGCGTAAACATCAAATGTTCAGTGTGTCCTCCAATTGTTGGCGTACAACCTCATCGGCTTCAATCAAAGCGAGACTACGGCAGAAGATTCTCCTTCAGATGTCAGTAAAGCCAAGAGGACCAAAGTTCACACCGTTAAGGGGTAATCAGCGAGGCTTCAGGCTGGTTTCGGTTCCAAACAAACTCCTTGAATGTGCCTTGCAGCCATTGTTAAGCTACAGATTTAGTCGTAGGCTCCTGGAGGGCGACAACATTCGACTGCACTCGACTTCAGTTGCGTCGATTTCCAAGCGGAAACCATTGTGATTCAAGTGGCCACAAACTATTTTGTGAAGAACAGGCAGCAGGGAATTACGTCTGCTTGTAGCGACAAACTGTGCCTTTTAAGCACTTCCAGGATAGTTCAGGAATGCAGAAGTCTTCTCTGAATTTGATCAGCTGTTAAAATTCGCTGGGTTCCAAACCACCATGGGAAGTGAGATGAACTTACTGGTGGAGGATTAAAGGAGTCACTGTGCTAACTCCCTTGGTTAGGGTTCTCCCTCTCGGGAGTATGACTCCCAGGATGCAGACAGATCAAGGACAGGCTCCCTAACGTCTATAAGAAATCCGGAGCATTCTTGTAATCTGTTGACAGAACAGTCTGCAAACACATATGTGTGCTTGGCCTACGGGCTGAAACGACAACAGACGACAACACTGACACAGAGCACTTCCACTTCCACTGCTCGGATCAGTCCACTGGCAGATCAGTTGGTATAGGCTCCTCGTCACGGAAGCGCCAGCTGAAATTCCCGTAAATGTAGGTTGCTGCCAGTTTTTGAGACTGAGTGACCCAGTGTATCTTTCTCCACTTGTGTGTGATATGCATGAGCTCCACATGACCTAGCACCATTGCACGCTGATGGCGTAGTCGCCTGACTGGACTCTTGTCCTGCTCCTCCTGCTGTCCCCTTCAGATGCCATCAAAACAAACATGACCAAAAGTAAAACGCAAGATTTTCCTATCGAGGGGACCAGGGGTGCATTCGATTTCTTCATGCGAGATGGAAAATCAGTGTCGATCAGTAAAGTCAAACTTGATTCTTCCAGAAAGTGCTCTCTGACTCAAATGATACCTGAGCCCAAGGCAACAGCGGGTGGCAAGTGTGATTCTGCGTTTAATGTCGGTACTGACCTTAGTTGTACTACTCACTGCGGAGTCGCTATAGCAAACACTGTTTTGAGAAAAATGAGATGTGTTTAGATAGAATTTGACCTCCGCTTGCAGCCAGTCGGAGATCCCAGCTCAGGACGCCGAATTTAAGCTGCTGCACGGAGTGGAAGTGGAGAATAACTTCAAGGAACAATATAACATATCCTCCTTGCTGGAGAGACTATTTCAATGCTGTGTGCCCCTTTTTCGTTCTTCCGGCAGACCCATTTCAGTCGCCTCCGTCTCAAGGCTGACAAAACGATTCGTTGACGGTCCACTGTGAGATGTCGATGCTGTGTGTCTCTTCCGTTCTACCGGCAGACACATTTCAGTCGTCTTCTTCTCAAGGCTGACAAAACGTCTCATGGGCAACTTGTTTCAGTCGATGAATCACGTCATGACACCCGCGCTCGCTAACAGATCGACCGTTGAGTTTAGCACATACTTCAACAATAAACGTTGGATTTCCATTTTTCTGGGCCACGGCAACAATGGGTCGACCTCCACGACGATACGTCGCAACCAACACAAGTGTTGGTCGCAATTAACGAAACCAAATATTAGCAAACGTCTATCGGAAACTCACAATCAATGCCTCAGTTCCCTGCACGACAGCAGCTCCTCATGCCGTTCAGTATGCCCTCCTAAGTCAAATGTCACTCGTAACCCAGTTTGATACGATTTCGACCAGGCTTAAGTCAGTCCTGTGCGACTCTTTCAACTTCGTACAGCTCGGATAAGCAAGACCTTCAAGTTCAACCAATTAAACGTTCGCTCTTCCAAAGCCGCATCCGGCGAACACAATCGATTATGAATTTCAACAGTTTCGTGTGAAATTCTGGCATGCAATGCTAGTGGTCTCCCCCTTAACAGAAATGGCATTGATTAGTCTGACCGAGATGGAGATTTCGTAGTGATTCGTTGCTTTCTCTGCGACTAAGGCACGATACCGGCCGCCGCCTTTGCCTTCCTACTGAGTAAGTGCAGAAGCTGCCTCGATCACTTCCCGACATGAACAACTTTCATAATTCACGGTTCCACCGCTCTCGAGTTGCCGGCAATTTTCAGAGAGCAGATATACCTGTCACCAAGAAACCTCTCAAACTCCAGCGCAACACTGAGGATCGCCACATACTTGTGGGAGATCATAAACACGAGTTCTTGACCCACGTCCATCTAGAACTACGGCGGCACCCACATCGTTATTATTAAGGGAGGACATCCTTCCCAGGCATCTGAGACAAACAAGTGGAATTGCTAATCGTAATCATAAACCCCTCACATGGCTAGACCGTCGTTAGTTTTTTAACAACCTTCACACACCCATGTCTCCCGGAATAGGCCCCACAAACTTCCTTCCCCTCGTTATCCTTCAACTTACGACCACACAACCGAAATAGCCCAACAAATGACCTCCACTCCACACACCCACTTCAGCAGTAATAACCGAAAATCGTTGCCCAACAACGTAAAAGTTTCTATGGCCGACAATAACAAATACGAAACTCTCCAGTGGATTTCATTAAAACCCATAAATCCCTCACAGACTGACCGATTCCGAATGAAAGTCGATTCCTTAATTACAACTGCTGCTGCAATCCCCGCTGCCGACTAGCCGCCGCCGACCAGCCGAACAGCAACACGTACCACAATTAAGCAAATCTCGTAAAACTGAAATCACATTTTGCGCGCGCCCTCTGCCATTACAAGGGGCCTCCCGAATGAAAGGGGAAAGGAAAAGGGCAAAGACAACAACAGCCCCAAAGACCATTCAGCTCAATGTCCTCTTTGACGTCACTCGAGCACAGTCGAATGTTCCTTTTATAAATAAGCCCCTCCCTTTCCCCATCTCCCCCTCACACAGATAACACCAACAGCACCCACAACGCCTTTGCTTTTGTGTAAACAACAACAAGAAAGCTGGAAGACTCGTAAAGTCTCATCCTTATTGCTTCATTATTTCCACAAGATGGTCCTTTTGTTTTCATCCTTGAGACGAGCAGATAGCAAAAGCAACAACGGTTGCGCGCCACGAAGACTCCCTAAGCCTAACTGGGCTAACAACTAATGGAATTACCATGTTGTCGTAGCCAGTATCCAAAGCAACAGCGAGAGATAACCATCAGCAGTGGGTGAGAAAGGGGAGATGACTGAAATTCAAGGGGGTATACGAGGACAGAAGAGAGACACAAAAAAGGACTCGTGGCCTTCTTCATCTTCTCGACAGCAACGTCAATGGACGACAAAGCCAAAACTCTTGCTCAAATAGTTTTATCCTTGATAAAATTGCTTCCAGCTATTAGCATAGCACACCACCGCTCTCGGCCGGGGGTGAACTGGTGACTGTTTAAAAATATCAGCAAGTTAATCTTTCGAGGACATGTCCTCCTATCTTGTCCTTTTCGACGTGAGTAGAAGGGTCAAGACCACTTCCACAACGAACAACTGAACTAAATGACTTGGAAATACTTTAATGTGTCCCTCGAAAGCGGGGCCAGTCTGTGCTTGGATGTGGTTTGAGGTGCACCTATCTGCATTTCATTTGTGCACCACCATCCAAGCGCTTGGGAATTTCAATTTTCCGATCGATTGAATCTTGTCTAAAACATGAGCATCCACCATTCCAGCAGTCCACGAATAATTTGGTTTGTATACGAACGAGAGCGCTGCTCATTTCAGACTGACCGAACGCGAGGGCATGTTTACGCGACGCATGAATTAACAATTGTATCTAGCTGTAGTACCGCATGCATCTCCTACTTACTACTTAGGTGTCAGAGCTTAACACACTCACCCCAACTCACAGAATGACTATCTATGCCATCACATCTCACTCAGCAGGCATTGCGATGAATTCGAATTCACGAATATTTGTTTGTTTCTTTGATTCCATGCAGTTGGAGAGAACACCAATCAAGGTAACGAATTGGACACAACAAACATCAATAATCTACCAACAGACACTAAGATTGAGCACACAACTGGTAACGAAGTGTTAATAATGAACACGAACGAGGATGACAGAACGACGAGCTTCTTTGCTCAACCGGGAATTTTGGCAGGTAAGTGCATGCGCATACAAGTTCAGGACTTGCAGGGCGTTTGATGTATCACATCATTGACTATTAATTGACTCCATTCGCATACTTATAGGTCCCCTACCCTTTCATCTCGTCAAATACATCATCATGTGGAGCGAGGGTAGACGGAGAAACCACCACCCACGTGGTGTCTGGAAGAAAAGGGAAAAACTACTCAATCAATGCCATTTGCTTCGGCGATGAACATGCTCGACTCCAACGAGTCAGAGTTTTCACAACAAATTACTACCCACGTTCGGTGTAATTAGAAATTCCAAGAGTAACCGAATTCGGAATACGCTTGTTATTTAGTGAGATCTGTTCAGTTTTCAGAATAATAACTTCTGCATTTCTCGGAAGTCTGCTCGTTGTGGGATTCGAGCAGACAATTATGCGTAAATATTCATTAGAGGCTTGGCTTACCCCTTGTGTTGTCGAATGGAAAATTCATGAAATTCATTTCATTAATCTCGGATTGCTTTTGATTTCATGTTTCGAATGCATTCCTTTTGGATTATTCAGGATTAATACCCGATTTCTGGCAGGCGACCATGTTGGGCAACAATTTGTATTCGATTTCGAACAGCCGACCATGTGCTGTTTGCAATTCCCAGACAATGCCTTCGTATAGTCATTGTGCATTACAACATCAAACTCTTGGAATGCAATCAATCGAACGTGTGCTCTCCACTTTTTGAGTCACTTATCAGCTCGAGTTAACGTATTGCGTTAGGAAAGTTGATAGTTCGCAATCAATGCTCCATCGTTGTAATCCCTTTTCCGTGATTTGATTTATGCAAGGCTTCATTTAGCATGCAGCTCATTTAATTATTCCTGAACATTGTAATACTGGGTTTTAACCTCACTGTTGGCACGTTCCTTTGACAGCAGTTTAACTCTTTTATTGGGATTAGACTGGATTAGTTTGATATTTTCGAATTCTGGACTGTGTTTTTCGATAGTCGGTGGTTGTGAACCGCCCTTAGCTTGCATGGTGCTGTCCTTCAGAGTTTGAGCTTGGTACATGTCGTCGTTCTAAATATGCACGTAATTCGTTAGACCCTCCTGGTGACCATGTGTCCACTTGAAATCCTTATACCAAGATGGATACCTGGCCTTTAAAGACCTTTCTATGCCTTTAACCATATTCAATAGCCGCAATGGCGGAATCTACCTGTCTACCATCTACTTTGAAGCCTCTGCCAATACTTGCTTCTCAGAATTAGCCGGAGAAAGCGTACAACTGTGGAATATCTTTCTTCTTCTTCCTATAGAGGCGCTACAGTCTGGGTCGGACCTAGACCTCACCCAACAAGCCTTTGCAGCTGCCAAGTTGGTTGTGCTCCTTCTTCACTTGTGTGTGCCATCGATTTTGTGGGCATCCGCTATTGCGCTGTCCCACTGATTTGGAATCGAAGACTCTTCGGACAGGAGCAGTGTTGTCCATGCGCTTTACTTTACTTAGCCATCTTAGGTGTTGGATCCGTAGACTTTCGTACAGTTCCTTGTCTCCATCTTCTTCTCCGAAAACCATCAAGACAAACAGGACCAACGATTGCACGCAGAACTTTTCTCTCGAAAAGTCCAAGGGCTTCTTAATCTGCCCTTGAGATTGTCCATCTTGGCGGGGTGATCATGTTAGCCTGGTCCTTAGTCTACTAGTCACTTGCCTCCTGAACCCAAACGAACAGCGATTGGCAAGAGTTATTCTGCGTTTAACCACAGTATAGACGAAGTCCTTCACTAACTCGAGGGCTAAGTGTCCACGGTGACTTTCTGGTCAAGTATTTGATGCTGTGCGTCCTTTCTCGATGTCAGCATATACTTTGTTTTGCCCTCATTCACCGCTAAACCAAGACCAGCGGTCTCAAGACCAACGGACTACATTGACGGCTCGTGGTCTTCGACCAATCAAGTCGTCCGCGTATGCTAGCAGTTGCACGGACTTTCGGAAGATCGTGCCTCTTGTGCTGGCGTGTGATTTCTGCACGACCTTCTCAAGAATGAAGTCGAAAAGTCTAGTTCATTCGTGAGAAAACAATGCGCACAATATGAGTTGTTGGCTAGGCCCCGATCCAATGTAAGGCCGTCAATATTTTCACCATTATCACGGCTGGTAACCGCATTTAAAGTGTTCCACTGAGGGCCAGAAATCATTATACCGCGGTTGCAGTTCTGCTTTAAAATCCCCGTCGAACCTTCAACCGAATTCAATTCAATTCGCCTGAGTAGTTGTAGCAGATCTAAATAAATTGTGTTCTCGCCGAAGCCCACTCCACTGCCGACAAACAAATTGATCGCAATCGCCCCCTCCCCATGTTTTCAGAGTCGTTCCATGGGATACCCCATCCTCTGTTGAACGCACTCGACTGAAAGCTTCCTCCACATGAATTCGGGGGGTTGTCGACAAAGGTTAAGTGCTTACTCTTGTGTCTGCATTTATTCATGTTTTATTTATTGCTCTTTGCAACTTTTAAGCACATCTCGAGGTTACCTTCGCAGTTGTTGTCAAGGTTACTGTCATTTGGGGAACATCGTTTCATATTCATTCGCTGTCGCTGGCTTTATCGATTCTTGCTCGAAAGTGTTCCAATTATTTTTGAGATGGTGAGACTTTCGGCTCGGAGATGGTGGGATAATGCAAAGACAAAGGAGGAGTGTCGCAACCATCTTGAATCTGCTATTCAGAGATTACACTGTCTAGAGGGGCTTTTTGGTTGAGGCCCCTGTACCACCACACAAAGCAGTTGAAGCCCTTCCAGAGCCTAGTTTTTGTGTCTTTAGAGTAGATCATAGAGAATCGACATCCATCATCATCAAGTTTGTACTCACGACGTTCAAACGTCGCGGCAGAAAGCCGGGAGATGGGTTCAGACGTGACCGAGTAATTCTCTTGAATAAGCCATAAGCGACAACGCTAAGTTTTAGATAAGCTTTTTCTTCGACTCAACAAATTTGCAACAAGCAAGCGTTCCCACACCGCCAGTGCGCATATTTGACTGAGAAACTCATTGGCAGCCATGAGAAACGCATCGCCCGGGGTTAGGTTAAGTTAGATCATAGAGACTGGCGGCAGAGAGCAAACCATTCTAAACCATTCCCCAGTCGGTGCTCACTAAGAAACTGGCTTAAGCTGGATTTATTCAGCTCACTCCCATTATGAAGGAAGTATGTGGGCGCTATGTTTATGTTCTTTCGCGTAGCGAGTTCACTCCACGAGCAGATAGGTGATGCAGGGCTGTTCAAGAGGAACAAAATGATCTCCTTCTCTCGCTCTTCAAAAGTCATTGCTTGGGAAACCGCTCCTACGGACATACGTGCCAATCGTGCAGTGTCCTCGGACGCTGAAGAGCGTCCATAGTGCTGACCTGCCCAGTCCAAGCAGGCAATGTAAACGTCTAAGGTTGATTACTGCTCAAATTTGTTTTGCTATGGGGTACATAGCGCCCACCAACCAATTCAGATTGGTTATCCTGATTTTGTAGATGGTGGTTGCAGCGTAATTGATCTATGTTGGCTTAAGTGTGCTGCCGCCTTTCCGTACAGCAGTCAGCCACTTTAACCTAGGTAGCTGCCGCGAAAGGCATAGAGGCCTAAGAAAGGCTTTGTTAGCCTAAGTGTGCTGCCGCCTTTCCGTACAGCAGTCAGCCACTTTAACCTAGGTAGCTGCCGCGAAAGGCATAGAGGCCTAAGAAAGGCTTTGTTAGCCTAAGTGTGCTGCCGCCTTTCCGTACAGCAGTCAGCCACTTTAACCTAGGTAGCTGCCGCGAAAGGCATAGAGGTCGAAGAAAGGCTATGTTAGCCTAAGTGTGCTGCCGCCTTTCCGTACAGCAGTCAGCCACTTTAACCTAGGTAGCTGCCGCGAAAGGCATAGAGGCCTAAGAAAGACTTTTTTAGCCTAAGTGTGCTGCCGCCTTTCCGTACAGCAGTCAGCCACTTTAACCTAGGTAGCTGCCGCGAAAGGCATAGAGGCCTAAGAAAGGCTTTGTTAGCCTAAGTGTGCTGCCGCCTTTCCGTACAGCAGTCAGCCACTTTAACCTAGGTACCTGCCGCAAAAGGCATAGAGGTCTAAGAAAGGCTATGTTAGCCTAAGTGTGCTGCCGCCTTTCCGTACAGCAGTCAGCCACTTTAACCTAGGTAGCTGCCGCGAAAGGCATAGAGGCTGGCTTCTCGGCTTCAGAATTCCACGTCGCAGCATAACATGGCCGAGTATTCAGATCATCTTCCAGACTCCATGAAGGTCCCCCTAAATCCATCTCAAGATGATCATTTGACAATGAAAACAATTTACATGCGGTCACTAATTTAATGGTTCCTTTTTTGTGTACTTTCAGCTGTTATTGGAGGCGCCGTCGTTGGTCTCTTATGCGCCATCCTAGTGGTCATGTTCATCGTCTATCGAATGAGGAAAAAGGACGAGGGTTCCTATGCGCTCGACGAACCCAAGCGATCACCTGCCGTCAACTCTTACGCGAAAAATGGGAACAATCGAGAGTTCTATGCCTGAGAGATTCCTAAGCATTAAATACGTTTCCAAAAACAAAAACAAAAACAAAAGCAAAAGCCCACAAAATAAATCAGAAAACAATTAATAATCACAAACACAGATGATATCAGACAAAAAAAAACCACAAAAACAAAACATTGGGGAGGAATCATAAACAGAAACAAACGAAATGAATCACATGATGAAAGTTGTAAAATTCCTACAACATTAGACAAAGAATACACAAAACTGGGAAGAGCATCAAACGGAAATCATGTACTTTCGTCCTTTCCATCTCGCTGGATGGGAATATAGGATATAAATGAAAAAAAAAAAAGAAAAACAAAAACCAATCGTCTCTTTGATCAAATATATAAAACCAGAAATTATATATGTATATGTATAAGTGTGAACAAGAAGTAACAATAATAACAGAGAGCGTTTAATTAGGCAAAACAGAAATGAATAATTAGTACACATCACCATCTCAGCATACACACAGCCAGACAGAAACACACACGCCCGACTGTTGTGTGACTTTGGAAAATGAAAATGTTAATTACTATTTTGTATAGAAATGGGAAATGAACTGGATTTTTTTTCTTGCGTTTCTAAGTTCTCCCCGAACACCGTTTCGCAGAGCCAAACATCCACATCCACATCCACATCCATAGACAAAGCATTTATCGTTACAATGATAGTTTGAGTTTACCGCATTCTTCTTTGTTCTGTTCTCAAGTCGCAGTGTTTGACTTGACTAGTTCGCTTGATCTATTCATTGTTAAGTTTAGCCCTTAGTAGCGCCTACTCGTAGTTTAAATAGTTTCCGGACCCCCGAAGTCCTTCACTTGTCTAAATTAGTCCCGACCCCCATGCACACCTCAGTTTTGTTTTGCTAAATGAAAAAGAAATGGAATATATATGTATATGTATGTTTGAACGAACACACTCAACTGAGCAGTTAAAATAGGTAACTAAAAGTATAAGAATAAAATTTATATAATATTAAAATTAACTATAATTGGAAGATAAATGAGAAATACATTAAAAATGAGACAAAAATTAGATTTAAAGATAAGTTACAAGGAAAACAAAAAGAAAACAAAAGAACATCTCTCTTGGTTTAGTCGTAAAGCAAAAATGAAACAAATAAAATAGAAATGATTCAGTAAAAGTAAAGTAAAGCAAGTGTCGCATCCTTTTCAGCCCTGACAAAGGATGCATTCACTTTCAATTAAAATAAACTAATGCAATGCAACAACAGCAGTCATTTATATACACACTCGTATAGAAATGGAATTTTTCAAAACTAAAAACTAAAACAAAAGAATAAGAAAAAATCAACAACAAACTTTTGTGTATCTCTTTTTTATATTTATCTATAAAAAAAACCAGTAAGTTTTGTTAACAAGCCGACGAATGCAGAGCGACTAAATAACATGAACACACACGTAGATCTAACAAAGAGAATTCAAAAAACAAAAAAAAAGAAGAAACAGAACTATTTTTAGTTTCTAGTTAATTAATATTATTGATAATTGTAATGTATTAAAACGAAACAAAACATTGTATAATTTTTATATTTGTCTTAATGTGTTCTTCTCGTTTCCGCGTTTCCTTTTCTTTCGATGTGCTATACTTGAGTATTTTTAGTAAATGGCAGCCTCTAACATTAATCGTCTCTCTCTCTCTCTCGCTCTTCCTTCTCTCCTTTCTTCTGTTTGTTTCGACAATACTGAACCACACGCGAAATATATTAGCGCCGAGCTAGGTTTTCCATTACGTTACGACATAGTATATATTTACAACCACCATTTATTGTTTACATCTAATCTTTTTTTTTTTGTTTCTATATAAATACATATAATTGCCTAAAGAATATAAATACACACATACTTACATGTGAACGAAGAAGGAAGGATGAAAATCAATGAATCAATTTATATATATTTTTTTAATTATCGTATAGTTTAATTATTAAATGGAATTTCTATTATCGAATGTGAACAAGTTGAAAATGAATAGAAATTGATGTTAGATGCAAATGCAGGATCACATGATTTGTGCTCTTTGCGGGGATACACAAAGATAAACTGTTGCGAGTATATTTTGTGGAATTTTGATTGTTTTCCTTTTCTTTTCTAAGCATGCTTTGTATTTAACGATAAAGTGTAATAAAACTGAAAAAGGAGAAACCGCATAAGAATGAAGAAAGTAAAATAATAAATGAAACTCTTTAGGAATTAAGTGAAAAATACTGGAAATGTGTTTTATTTGGGAGAGATTGACTTTCAGGCGTCTAATTGTTTACGGCTGTCGGCACCTGTCTGTATTTGGAGGAGTATGGCCCCACCAACAAGTGCCGTAGCTAGCGAAAATCGCCTGGAGAAGATTTGTTGACGGCGTTAGCATGAAGTTATAAAGCAGGTAAGCTTGGCGATGCCCATCACATGCGCGTTATGAAATGAGAAACTGGAGTATAACTCTTATTCACTTCCACCCAGGTCCCTGGGCCTGATCCTGTCAGCTGCTTCTTTGTTTCAATTTGATTGGAGAGGAGCACAAAGGAGAGATCTGCATTAATGCTGTGGCACAATGTTTGTACCAAGTACCATGTAACGAAGCGTTACTCCTCAATGAATATCGTTACTATCGGTATCTTATCGTTACTTCTTTTTGCCTCCATGCACTATAGACAACCGACATCGGTACGTTAACTCTAGCATGGTACGGTATGCTCACAGGGACATGCAAGAGAGACATACCATAAACACGCCACACAGAAAGGGTACCATCAAACCACACCGATGCGTAATGTGGCACAACTACGAGGGGCGTTCAATATATTCTCGGTATCGGGGTGAAGCTGTGGTTGTATATATAAATTGACTTATTTATCAAGTAATACTATTATTTTGGTGCATTCATGTAAAATTTCATATAAATGTCATTATTAATTCGCGTTTTATCTCTAGTTAAATCATAATGGCAACTGAGACGATGACGGTGAAAATTGAGCATCGCGCTGTAATTAAATTTCTCACTAAGCAAGGAAAAAGTCAAAAAACTATTCATGAAGAGGTGGTGGCTGTTTACCAGGGTTCCGCACCTTCATTATCAACTGTGCAAAAGTGGTCAAGTGAGTTCAAGAGAGGCAGAGAGAGCCGGCGCCCCGGCTACTGCTTATACGGGAGAAAGCATCAAAGAAGTCGAAAAACTTGTTCTTGAGGATGCCCGAATAAAGGTGAAAATGATGGCAGAGATCACCAAGCTTTCAATTGGTACCATTCACACCATTCTTCATGACCATCTTAACCTTCAAAGGCCAGTGCAAGGTGGGTGCCACGAATGCTCACAGCGCCTCCGAAAAAAGTGAGAATCGCATGCTGTAGGGAGCTTTTGGAGATGTGTAGTGAGAACGCGGACGGTGTTATGGATCGAATTGTTACTGGTGACGAAACATGGGTCCACCACTATCACCCTGAAAGCAAACAAGAGTCCATGCAGTGGCATAAAAAAGGAACAGACCCCCAAAGAAGTTCAAAGTCACTCCGTCTGCCGGGAAGCTCATGGCCACAGTTTTTTGGGAGTCAAAGGGAGGGAATCTTGCTCATTGAGTACAAAAAAAAGGTGAAACCATCAACGCCACATCCTACGCTTCCACTTTGCATAATTTGCGGGAGGACATTAAAAAGAGAAGACGGGGTAAACTCGCAGCGGGTGTGTTGCTTCTTCATGACAACGCTCCTGTTCACACGGCGCGAGTTTCCAAGGCTGCTGCGCGAGACTGTGGTTTCGAAGAAATCCAACACCCACCCTATAGTCCTAGTCCCTAGTGATTATTTCTTGTTTCCGGATTTGAAAAAAATGTCTTCGGGGAAAAAGATTTTCGGATGATGAAGAACTCAAGTCGGCAATTTGTTAATCAAGATGTAACAAATGCATTGATGTTAGGGGAGATTGTATTGAAAAATAAAAACAATTTAAATTGAATTCGCATTCTCCTTCATATCGATACCGAGAATATATTGAACGCCCCTCGTAAATACCATTGTGCGCATACCATGCTCATTTCTTTTTCTCTAGATTTCTTCTTTCGTTTCTGATATGTACTTAACAGATTGTTGTTGTGACCTTGTTACGCTCGTTACTTTCATCAAAATTGATATTCTTATGTTAAATTCGATACCTCTGTTTTTAGGGCCTCAAATAGGAACGCTGGATTCAATAAAGTTCCATAAATAATGTACAGGCGATCAATGAAGGCAAACGTGGGGGAGGCACGCCAACAGTGAGACTTTTTTGTTTAAATTCTTGTAAATTAAAAAGTTTTCAAAATATTATGAAATTCTAAAATGTATCCATTTACACTGTACAGACGTGCGCACACCAGGGTGTACTCCTGCCTATACTCCTATGTATATAATAGTAGTTTAACTCAACTTAAGTATTAGGTCTATAACTTGCGGTTTGCTAAGAGATGGCGTAACTTGTATTATTCCATTGGAACATGCGTTGGAAAGCTACTGTCATTGTACGTCATTTCCGCATATGTCATTCATTTGAAGCGTAAACAACAATAATTTCTTTTCCCTCAAATATGTCGAACTTTGTGCCTGGAAAAGTGTTTTTGCGGGGAGTTCTTCTTCATTACTTTAATATGAAGAAAACTGCTGCCGAAAGTCATCGTATTTTGGTGGAAGTTTATGGTGAACATGCGCTAGCTGAGCGAACGTGCCAAAAGGGGTTTGTTGATTTTGGCTTGGAAGACGATGACGTCCTGGGCAGTCAAAAAACTTTGAAGTTGAAGAACTGGAAGTATTACTCTATGAAGATTGTTGCCAAACACAAGAAGAGCTCGCTGAATCTATGGGTGTCGCTCAAGCAGCCATTTCAAAGCTGGAAATATTCAAAAGCAAGCGCCACGAAAGGAAGTCATATTTGCATCGGATTGTTACTGATGGTGAAAACTGGATCCATTACGACAACCCCAAGAGCAAAAAATCATACGTGAAACCCGGCCAACAAGCCAAATCAACGGCAAAGCCAAATATCCATGGCGCGACGGTAATGCTCTGTATTTGGTGGGATCAGAAGGGTGTGCTGTATTATGAGCTGCTAAAACCGGGTGAAACCATCAATGGACAACGCTACCGAACACAATTAATCCGTTTGAAGAGAGCAGAACCTGAAAAACGCCCGGAATATGCGACCAGACACGAGGCAATAATTTTCCATCATGACAACGCTCGGCCCACGTTGCTATTCCGGTTAAGAACTATTTGGAAAACAGTGGATGGAATGGGCCTTATAGCCCAGACCTTTCCCCTTCTGACTACCATTTGTTCCGGTCGATGCAGAACGCCCTCACTGAAATACGGTTCACATCAGAGCAGAGTATCAAAAATTGGCAGTTCTTTTGGGATGGGATCCACAAATTGTCAGCAAGATGGGAGAAAGTCATAGCTTCAGATGGGTAATACTTTGAATAATACTATCGTACATGTTTTTTCTTAAATAAAGTTAAAATTTTGACAGAAAAAACAAAACCGCACGAATTAAGTTATAGACCCAACGGCAACGGACAACGGCATCGAATTGGGATAGGGACATGGAAAGTCTCATGGCTCATAGGTAGGAACCTCGAGCTAGTTGAGGAAGCTGCCAGGCGTCGTTTGGGATCTAGAACTGTGGACCTTTTGCACGGGTGGAGACTCAAATCTCTGCACAGGCGGCAGTGGGGATACTCTCAGGTCCCAGGTTGGCAGGCCAGGTATTGAAGTGGATATAATTTGGAGGGAGCGTACAAAATTGTAAAAAAGTAAAAGTAAACAACTTGCAGTGCAATTTAATTTTGGTTTTCGATACATTTTCAAGAGTCTCTTTTTCATAGCTGGTTCGAACAACTCATTTCAGAGTAATATTGAGTGTCTCACTGCTGGTGTGTGCCTCTACTTCAACTACGATTTGAACAGTCCACATTGTGGCAAACGTTGTGGCTGAGTCTTGGTCGAAGTAAATTTCCAAAGGGCATGCCCTTCCAGTTGGTTTTTAAAAGGCGATGATATGATTAATAACAACAATTGGAGCTAACCCACTCCTTCAACTTCAACGCTCCTAAATGGAAAAGACAGTGAGGCTTGAATGAAGCCCCATTTTGTTGCCTGCGACAGAGAGATTGAACGACTGTGTTGGAACGCAGGCATTCTGGTTTGAGCTATTCTCCCAGAGACCTTCCCAATATCAACAAAGTTGTAATCTTTCTAGTTCGTAGCATCTTTGGGAAAGAGAGAGACTGAGAATCCCATGTTCAGAGTGAGCTCTCTTGTTGTCTCATTTCAAATCGGAAGCGGTCCTGTTCTTTCCCTTTTCTTCCCCTCGTATCTGGGTGACTTTAGAGCATACCCAAAAAAACCAAAACGACTCTGTTTTCCATACACTTTATTACTGTACCCACTCGAGACTAAAATTACAGCGATTCTATAGATTTGCCTTCATGAAAGGCTTCAGATACTGCTGGAATGACTTCTGCACCGGAATCTTGTTCATCGGGTTCTGTTGTGCCATCTCGTACATCTTCTCGTACACGTTGCCATCGTAGCAGCCCAGAGCTGATCGCAACTCCTTATCGTGGTAATCAAAGCCGTCAACGATGGCCACGGCGTTTGGCCTGATCCTCGCCAACACAGTCCCCAATCGCTGCTGGAGATCTTTCAAGTCCGTCTCGGTCAAGGAAATGAACTGCAACGAATCAGAAGAGACAGTAAGGGGAAGGAATGAGGGAGGTTATTTTTTGTTTAAGTACCCGCAACATTGAACCCACGTTCTGTAAGCACGCGTTGACTAAGTACAGCTCCAGCAAGTCCCTCAGAACAGTGCTCAGTTGTGCAGAGTTGTGCGTTGGTCTCTCTATGATCTGCTCCACAGCTGTTGCTGCTATGAAGCACACGCCGTGCGCCTGGGAAAGTGCGTAGATATGAGAAGTTGAAGAGGACGTTTTCTCCGACTCACCTCTGCGGCCTGGACGAGCTCAATTGCAGTCACATTTGAAGCCTCCTCCTTGGTCATTTGCTTCTTCTTCGCCTCCAATTCGTTGAACGCGACGCGGGTCTTGCTGCAATCGAAACATTGATAGAAAAGAGTGACGACAAGAGCAGTTCATCATACTTTGCAGCAACAAACTGCAGAGCCTTAACCATGCCGTTGAGAGACGCATCCCATTTGAAGGCGTTCATTGACTTGACGGCGTCGCCCAGATAGGCCACAGTTGGAGTCAAGGGCCCACCGCTGGCAGCAATTGCCCACGACTTCATGAGAAAACGGGCAGTCTGCAGCAGCAGCACCGTGTTCTCGCCCTCATAGGTCGGAGCCGGTGCAGCAGAGCCGTAGATCATCGGCAGAGCCGATGCCAGCATGTAGCCGTGGCCTCCACATGACATACGAAGGATTTCCACCGACTGCCTGGCCTCCTCGGTTGAGATCGCCTTCAGGCAGCACGAGAGAGCGTGCATCTCCGGCAGGCGATCGTACTTTTGTTGTTTTAATTCCCCGGTGACCACGTCGAACATTTCGCTCACGAAGTCGGAGTTCAGCTTCAACATAATGGCTTTGGCTATCGGCGGGAAGAGCTTCATCTGTTGGGTCACGTGGTCCATTATCTGGTGTTCAGGCTCACTGTGAAAGGATTCAGAATCTGAGTACACTCCCTGGCAAAATGCAAGACTCACCTCGGATTAATGACGCTTTGACGACGCACCGCTGCGTATCGCGTTGCGATTGTGGACGCCCACGAAAGTACATCCGCAGACTGCCTCACCAATGAAACGCGCACCTCGACCATGGTCAAGTAGGCCAACACCGAGACCGGAGATTTCTTGAACGTGCCATCCGGCAAGACCTGAGAGTTCTTCATCAACATGTTCATCCGGGGAATGCGGTAGTCCTTGAAGGCCAAGAAGCCGTTGTTCACAGTCTGCATGCCCATTTTGTTGCCAATGTCGCCGATGGTGATGCCCGGCAGGGGCATGTGCGTCTCCTTGTCGCGGAGCTGCACCATGAACATTTGCACCCCGTGCGACTTGTTCTCGATGTACAGCTGCGCCATCACAACTGCGAAGTTGACCGTGTGTCCCACTGGAAGCAAAAAATGGATCACCGCTCATAGACGATGGGTTGGGAGGCACTTACATCCACCAGGCCACCACTTGTGGGAGGACAGGGTCGGGGAGGACAACACAAACTCCTCCGTCTTGGGGTCATAGTCGGCGCGTGTCTCCAAGCCGCGCAGATAGGTGCCATGTCCAAGCTCAGTCTGCACATAGGTGCCGAGGATTTCAAAATTCATAGCGAGCGGCAACCACTTTGCAACTTGCTCTGGAGTCCCGTGGCCCTTTATAGCCGGCACGAAGACATTCAAGTGCAAGTCGATGGGACTGCCCTGATCGTGTAGCGTTCGGGATAGCCGTCCTTGCATGTATGTCCTGCAAGAGAGAGTGAGCTGCATGATGTGGAATGGGCTGATGAACTGGTTGCACTTACGGAAATATATCAGTCCCGCCGGGGTTTCGCTCCGCCTGCAACTTCCTCAGCTTCTTGGCGAGCAAGTAGAGCCTTCTAATCGAGTTGTCGTACATATCCTGGTAGGACAGGTACGTCGACGGATATTCATCTTGCAGCTCGGGATCTTCCAGAATTAGACGAGCTGAATGGTGAAGAGAGGAATGGCTTTCAATGCTTGCGTTGGGTAGGATAAAGTAGGCAGGAGTGGGATACGTGTCAAGGATGTGTTCGAATTGGAATTAGATCATTTGGATGATTAAAATGCATCCTGCGTTGTTGGATTTTACCTTTAGACAAAACAGCACAGAAGAAGGAGATCACATATTGTCGGGAATGCTACAAATAGAGGCGTTTGCTTCGTTGGGCTACAATGAGGATAACAGCCCAGTCCGACGAGTTATAAGCCAAACCATAATGAACGTAAAGAGACTTAAGTCAAATGAAGCAATCGGGCGAATGCTCAGAAATGATGTACAGGGACCATTTGGTATAGTATCGTTAAGTTTCGTTCACTTTTGCCTAGGTGAAACTGACGTGTTGATGTGTTGCATAGTTCGCAACTGTGAAATGTAACTACGCAGCTCTGACATAAGCTTACGTTTAACTAAATCAATTATGATTAGCCTTAGGCCGTGCAACCAGAAGTATGATTGGCTGCCTCAATGCCCGTGCATACGTTACCATTTCTTCATGTACGCAAGCAGCGAGTATTCTGTCTTCGCCATCAACAGAATAAAAGAAAACGATTTAGGCGTACAGAAGGCACAACACGAACAATATTGTCTCCAGTCGGTCGGGCTCTGACATTTTAAGTTGGATACACGTAAAATCCATTAAACAAGTAACAATGCAGCGGTCGTGCTTTGACAATTCATCGTAAGCGCGAGCACACATTTCCAGGTAGTGCTACTTCTACAAACTCGGGCTTTTGACATTTGTGAGACAATATTCTTTTATTTACTCGTGCTTTTTCAGTTTTGACAGGCCGAGACAACTATTTGTGTTTTTTCATAAAATCTCTACATTTTATCAGAAATAAGATTTTAAGACATTTTACTTGTGAAACGCGCGAGTTATGTTCAGGAAGGGATGGACACAATTGAAGCAATGTATTCAACCTTTAGCAACATTTATTAGATTCTAAGTAAATTGATTGATGACTGATATATTCAAAAGTCTACGATAAATTGAATTGTAAAAACTAAGATAATAAAGGAACACAAAAAGACGCTCACTAGACAAAATTAGGTGATGTGTATGTACAGTAAACAAGCAACAAGTGCTTAGATATATTGGTGCCAAGGTGAAAGGTGCAGCGACATGTTGCGGCATGTAACTCGCGCGTTGTGTTGTGATTTGGAAAAGTGAAGGAGCCGCTCTTTGCATTACGTTCTCGTAAACTCGATAAAACGCGTACCAACACCTATCAACGCCCGACCACGCGCGACATTGTGATTTGGCCATAAAGTATTCTATGTGCCGGAGCCTTTATTCGTGAATTTTTGGTGACGATTCATGGAATAATGCAAATGCCTTTCTCTGGTTGATCAATTTGGCTTTAGAAAACTATACACAAATGGTTGTCGAAAATTGTAAGGGGTTGGAGAGGTAGAAGTTGGCTGTCACTATAATAATTCGTTTCTGGTTCAAATTGTAGAAAAGCAAATACCGCATCCAGAAGATGACTGGATGGCGCAGTTGGTTAAGTGCCTGCTTAGTGGGGCCCATGAAGTTCGAATCCCAGTGAAAGCAAAGTTAACACGCTTTTCAAATCTGGTCCAGTCACCATTTGCCGTTGGGATCTAATTAACAGCACTGTCACTAGAGTGGTCGGCCGGTGGTAGTAGTCTGACTGTGGGTATTACAATGGACCTACATGGTCTAAGTTTTGGTGGTAAATTCAAAAGCAGTCCCTTCCCTACCGCATATGTAGGAGTGTGTGTGAAAATTAACGAATACACACAATCCAACAATAGAAAGAAGAAGCGACGAATACAGACATTCGGTGTCGATTGGATTTGTACAACAATCGAAGATCAGTAATCGAATAAGTGAAATATTCGATTGTTTTAACTCGCAATTGGCCATCTCTACGCCGATTGGCTGCAGCGTTCGTATAATATCCTAAACACAAATTGGATCGCCATTGGACGTATTAAGCATCTGATAGTTGTTGTCATGTGATGGTTGTTTAAGTTTAAGCCCCGACTGCAAGGGAGGTTCAAACACAAGGGAGGTAGGCCCTCGACAGTTCTTAGAGTAAAATGTAAAATCTTTGGTGTTCCGTGTCGGCGTTAAACACGCACAACACAAGCGTTTGCGGTAGAAACTATCCTTCGGCCTATCTCAGACTGTAGCGCCATCTATATTATTTTGAACAATATATTGAAAGGCATGAATGCAGTCGAAATCTGAATCATAAATTTCTTGAACTGCTGTCGGAACTACAAAATGAATGACCAAATACACTAGAGTCAATTCTTCGTGACGCTTTCGTCTAGTTATCTAAGTGAAATGTAAATGGTGAAATGAAAACTAAAGAAGCTTGTGCAGCCATCAACGGCCAAGGCTGGTGGTCCCCCAACGCAAAGGCTATGTCCCAAGCCCAAGAGTTGTGACTTTTTATAAAAGAGAGAGTTCTAAGTGCATGGAACGTCTAGGTTCAATTCCAAACACATCCCCTTTAATAGCTTCCGCCGTTACCTCTCTCGAGTCACTGACAAAGGGTCACAAACAATTATCGAGAACAGAAATTGTCAAGCTTCGTCGTTCGGTGCTGACATGGAACTGTTGCCCCCCCGCCCAACCACTTGTTAAAGAGTGTCACGCACAACACATAGAGTTGCCTTGTAGATAGCCCCTAATCCATATCGGCCTAATAACGTACGAGTATAAATATTCACTACGCCGGACAGCAAATATCGTTCGATTCGAATGTGAAGTTGTTTGTTCGAGCTTAATTGCGAGTTTCACTCTTTCTGCGGTACTGTTCGGGTCTAATCACTTATCTGGGTCGTACATAAGAAGAGACCGTGAGACCGTCGGAGGTGCTGATACTCACGATATGCATCTCAGCTCTTATCTTCTCCGTCTCCTGTGTATGTCCAATCTTGGAAGATGCGATCTGACCACCGACAAGTGCAGTTGCACTGGCAAGCATTCACTACCACTAAACATGCTCGTACACTGTCAACAGCAGTGTCGGTTTGACTTGATTGAAATGGCGTAGCAGCAATAACCTCCCGAACGATTTCACATAAATACCTGCTCATTACTATTCAGATTCATGCACCTGCTTATCCACTCATTAACTTTGCACTTTGCACACTAATTCGTGCACACTTTTGATAAGTTGCTCGTATCAATTGATCATGAATAAATACTTTATCGCGAAAACTTGCAAATCACACGCAGATAAACAATCTTAAGGCAAATCGCACCCAAATACCACCAGCAGCTCGGAGTTCTCTTCTCTGCGACAATTCTCTTTGCTTCATCTTACCCATCTCCCGCTTCTCCTGGAGCTTCTTGACGCCGCCATGCCACCACACAGCGAACTCTTCCACCTTAAACTGTGCAGACTTGCGCTCCTTGGCGATATCCGGATTGATCGTTTTGCCCACTGAATACTGCGACATTCCTCGGCTGAACTTGTACACGAACAGAGACAGACGGCTTCGAACTGTTTGCATATCACACCTTAAACACCTTAAATATCACTTCTAAATCAGCTGTGCTCCGCCCTGTGCTATTTCTGGAAACTATTCCTATCACAAAAAGCTCTTTGCGTTTGCTTGTCTTATCGGAGGAATTGCGACTGAGCATGACTTGCCCTCCGGAGTAAACAAAGCAGACAATCACGGTACAGGGTGTTAGAAATGCAGCCAATTGAAATTTAATAGCGGCTAGTGTTTTTTAATTGGTTTGAATTTCTCCGAGTAACGCCACCAGGGCTATAACCGCGGCGTTAGCTGTTCGACTACAGCGACTGAAAGATATCCCTTTGCATGCACGATAGTGACGGACAGCGACGGAATCATCGACGATGGAAAACTGAAAAACTATGTGGGGGGAGCCAAGAATGATATAACTTCCTTTCGAAAATTCGGTGTTATTTCCCAGGCAATGTTCAGAGTTTGGCTTCAATTCCTATTAAGTATTTAATTCACACGTCCCCGGAACTCAATTCGTAGACCCACTTAACGAAAACATGCACTCATCGAGAATGTTTCATTCATTAAAGTGCTTACTGACACCGGGTCTGGATTGTGGTTGAGCGTGAGTTTCCACACAGCCAACATTGTTGCTCAAAACTGCAATCGAAAGATAAACCAATTAATAATAGATGCACACGGAAACAGAAGCCTCTCTCGTAAAATATTAGCAAACAATTAAAACGGACAACAACGAAATTTTAAATCGCACTTTTCCTCTCACCCTATCGCTCTTTGCTTGGCTCTGTACACATAAATAACCTAGAGAGCAGAGAAACACGTTCGCATTCTCTTCTGCAGATTCAACTCTTAAGCGATAGTTCGTGCCACGGCAGCCAAAGAGAAAGTAGTTTTCACTTGTGAAGCAACAACAACAAGTCAATCCACATTCAACGGTGAATCCAATTCTGGGAGCAGTCGGCTTTCTGTTGGCCGTATTAATTTGAGCGTACAAGAATATTTCGATATTCATAGTAATTTAATTAGTGATGGAAACCATCGAATGATTTGCACTATCGATAGTGAGTAACTGACTATCGAATATTTTTATTCATTCATTCAATCCATGTCATTGCCAGCGAAAATGTGTGACCGTGTCCGTATCACTGCCCCACCTCTTTCGAGTCGCTGACAATGCTCAAGGAGCAATCACTCTTATTCCGCTTGTCGTTTACGAGTTGTAAACGACTGTGTGTGATCGGTATTCCGGTTGTCGTTTATGCCGGAAACACAATAGTGCGTTGCTACGTTCGACTTCAATGTTACGGAGGGGTGCGATGACGCACTGTCAGCTGTTCACACTCCCCTCTCTCTCTCTCTTTTTCTCTCTCTCTCTCTCTCTCTCTCAAATACCAGATGAAAAATATTATCAGCTGTTTTCGTTTGTCAAATGTCAAATCAAAAAATATTATGCTCAAGCAATTCTACTTTTTTTCTTCCTTGGAGCGAATTCAAATTGATTCTGTCGTTAAAATGTAGTCAGCTGTTTATCATCGCACCAATCTGTCAAAAATTTTCCAACATGTTCGATATTGACATGCGATGGTCTTACGTTTTACGATCCTCTCATCTCTCGCATTTTGTACTTACGTAGGTCGCCGCAGTATCCTGTGCATGGCCATTGAATTGTGTGCGTTGATAGACGACGCAACACAGCAACGCACTATTGTCTTTCAGGCATTAAGTAGTCGTTTTACGTCACTAAGTGACAATACTCATTTTAGTTTTGTGGCACGTAATTTTTCTCTAATTTTTGGCATTATTCGGTCAGAAATGAAGTACGAGTACATAGTAGTGACCCCTAGTCCATCGACGAATTCGAGAGGCTTTTTGACAGTTATTCATGAATTTTTGACAGTTATGTAAAAGCCATTCTCTGATTGGCCATGTGGCTTTAGAAAACGATATAAAAAATGGTTGCCAGAGTCAGAAAGGTAGAAGTTGGCTATCTCTATAATACTTCATTACTTGATTCGGTATTACAGTTGTCGATTAAGTGTCTCAAAACGACTACTTAAACGGCAGAATCAGGCGTTCAGAATTTGTTTGACGACTCTGAACTGAAAATGTAATCTGTGTTTAATTGGTTTGATTTTTTGGTGTAATTACACTACTTAACTATTTTACCAACTTGAAAGGAGTGTAAGGGAACAGGAGGAGGACCGCTTAAGAGAAAAGTCAGTACTGAAATCGATGAAGCATTGACTAGACTTATTTCACTACATGAAGCAATAGACCCTTAAGACAAAGAGTTCGGCTGCAATCACGATGTACCCGCCGCCAGAACTTCATTCGACTGCATCAACATCAAGTGCATATAAAGCACCTATGAAGAGAAGAGATGCCTTAAGTCGGACTGTTCTGAAGGCAAAGTCCTTGGTGTATCGCATAGGAATTCAGACTGCTAATGTTAAAAAATAAGAACATTCCGGATCCAACATAAACGAAACGCTATAAAGAAATAAAACCATCGTAAATGTGAACAATTGCAAATTATTTTAATGAAGTCTAAGAACAATAAAGTCGTTCATCAAAATTGTTTTTTTTTTTTTTTTGTTAGCTTGTTGGCACAACGAAGTCGAAATGAAAACATTCAATGACAAATAGCTTTTGCTGTAGAATGTATTCCACACATAAACGAAGGAGAAGTCGAGTCTTAAACGACTACAAAATGATAAGCGCAATAGGGATGAATAACTGTCTAGAAAAAAGCTTCTCAAACTTGGCCGTTCGGAGTCGGCATAAAACTCTAGATCGCCACTCCACTCGTAAGAGAACAAAAGCACGCAAAACAAGAGTGGTTGCTGAGAAGCTAGGTCTAAGGGCTGTAGCACTACCTATGTTAGCAGCTATTATGTCTTCCATCGCTGACGTGACCAGGACACGCTGTTTCCAGTCATCAGATGAACCAAGCTGACCAAGCTTTATATCTGAGGTTCGGTCTTCCTATCTTTCTCGAACCGTGAGGCTCGTATTTGTGTCCATGCGCTCGATGAGCCAGTTCAGTCGACGCCTTTTGGCCTTTTGGTATAGCTCATCTTCCTCGCAAATGGGACGGTATATACGACGCAGAATTTTTCTTTCGAAGGCACCAAGAATCAGCTTTGCAATTTTGCTTAGCGTCCAGCTTTCGGCTCAATGGAGCAAATAAGAGTTTTGTAGCCCAGGGTTTTAGTCCTTCCAGGCGGAGAAGTTTTGAGCCCAGTTGTTTCGACAAACCGAAGTAGGACCGGCGGAGTTCTCGTTTGGTAGACAAAAGCCTTCACTACCCGTGTTTTTTCATCGGTTCAGATAGTGAAGTAAAGTGAGATCCCAAAAACAGAAGAAGAACAAAATTCTAAATCGAATTTTTATAGACAGTCACTTTACACTACCGTGCGGCAGTAGGTCTAACGTATAAAATACTACTTCACTATTTTATAGATTTTTGAAAAAACACAAAAGTGAAACTTTGCCCCTGTTGGTGTGTGACGGGACGTTTCCTGGTCGACAGGACATATTTGGTGTTGTCCTCATTGACCTTGAGACCAGTTCGTTCGCCGTAACGTTGGGGACACGCGACGATGTCGATGTCATCTGCGTACCCCACCAGTTGAACAGACTTGTAGAGGATCGTGCCTTCCGTGTATACAGCTGCCGGCCGAAGTCCAGCACAGAGTGAAGCAATCACACGAGAGTGCATCTCCGGGACGAAATCTGGCACAGGTTTCAAACAGTCCGAAAGTACTTAGGCCCAACTGTACGGCGGCGCTGCGCACCGCGTGTGTTGCCATCCATTTTACCGGGATACCGACTTCGGCCAATGCTTCGAACAGTTTCTTGCGATGATTGCTATCGAATGTGGCTTTAAATGTGCTCTCCACGACTTGCCTTAGTGTGAAAATTTGGCAATAGCCAATTTTCCGGTCCGGTAGCCGCTTTGGTACGTGCCGGTTTGTGGGGTTCGAAATTTCTTTGGGCGTTGATCTTGTTGGCGACGTTGAGAAGGAGGTAGGATCCCAGTCGTTGTGCATGCTTTCGTTTTCCCAAATTTTGCAGACGACCAAATCAACAGAACATCTCCACCTTCCTTGGTGAGCTCTGTGGGCAAGACATCTGAGCCTGCAGCTTTATAGTTTTCCAGCTTTCTAATGGCTATGCCGACTTCTTCAAAGGTATATAAGTGGAAGAACAATTTCATCGACTGGAGTCGAGATTTCCTAATCTCCTATTTCTCTCCCCTGATCAGATCCGTTGAACAGCGATTGGAAGTGCTGCTTAAGTACAGCCAATATTCCTCGCGGATAAGTAACTAGGTTACCTTCACAATTTCGGTGTGTGCCTTTCCTAAAGTCTGCAGCCATGCTTTTGGCTTTTTTACAATGGGCCCGTATTTTTGCTTGTCTCTAGCATTTCAGATACCCTTCAATGGGCGTAGAAATGTGATGTGATGTCTTCATCTTTTAGCCCGGAATACCTCTCGTACTGCTACTCTTCTCCGTTGTAGCGCCTTTTAGAATGCTTCGTTGGTTGATTATCTACTGCAACAAAATCCGATATACAGTGAAACTTCTCTATAACGGACAGCAGTGGGACATCATGATTGTCCATTATGCAGGGGTGTCCATTGTGAAACACACGAACATCTCCATGCCGGGACCTGAAGTAATGTCCGCAAGGATAGGTGTCCCTTATAGAGGGGTGTCCGTAAATAGAAGTGTATGTCTAAAAAATCAAGCAAACAAGATAACGTTTGCTTAAAAATGTTATCATTTTCATAAAATCGCTGTCAGGCTGTAGTGTCGTTTCGAAACTTCCAAACGTACGTACCCTATAAGCCGACACTTAGTGTATTTTTTAATCAGTCCAAGTGTTGCTAATCAGATCACCTCGTAATCAATTATTCGCTCTGGAGAAAGTTCCAGCCCTGCTATCGGTTAAAACGCAGATATCCCCGAAGCAGTTGGGAAGCAGCCCGTGAACTGAATACCAGTCTCGTTGTCCGCGTTCTGTGATAAGTGCCTGTGATATTCAAAATGAATTCGGATCTTCAAAGGGAACGCAAATCGGCGACCTTTGACGTGGAGGAGTTCGCCTCATGGTGGTACGGGGGTGCCGACAAGCTCAGAGATAGAAGGGAAATTGGTGAGAGTCAAAATGTGCAAAGTGTTGTTGTCGTGTCGAGGTTCTTTGGTATTTTTTAATTTATGGAAACCAAACAACAAAAGTATTTAATGAGTGTCGTCGCCTGGTCACTGATCTTGTTTCGCTTTGAATGAGAAAGAAAAAAATGTGTCTACTCGAGTCTAGTCTAGAGACAATTGGTGTCACTGCCGATCATACCAGTGGATCATGAAGATGTGAGTGTAAGCCGATAGAGATTGCTTTAATTTGACGTGGAACATGTGTCTGCCAAGTCCAACAACACGCTGTGTCTCAGTTCTTCTTTGGCAACAACACAAGTAATTTGTTAAGAATCTGACTGTTTTTGACTTAAAATTGACAACAATTTATGAAAAAGTTTGTAAAAAATTACTAGATAATTAAAAAACGAAAACAATTGTTTTGCCTGTTAGGTACACGTACACACGATCGTTGGTTTATCGCGCGACTCGCAAACTTGTCGTTCGCACGTACTTGCGGTACCGCCGCGTTATAGTGCGTCATATTGTTTGCGACATTGCAGCAACATTGACAGACATTGTTACAGTCTAGAGGCAATGATTTTATATTGACCACACGCATGTACGTTTTTTTTTTATCGCTCACACTTGTTCTCAAAAAATAACAAGGGTTATGACGGCAACGCCGAGGTACCACAGAAACACTGCTCGTAGCAAAAAAAAAACGCTCTCGTTACCGTGCTCCGGCCAAAGTTCAAAAGAGTGACTGACTATTTTTGGATTTAAATCAGATATCTAGACGCTACTAATGCACATGTATGTAAATAGACAGATAAGGTTCAGTCGGATTATGAGGTTCGGTCGGAAAACTTGACGTCTGAATGGAAGCGGTTTAACCGATTGATTTTGAAAAGATAAGGTTTTGTTATGTTATTGCGAGCTTTCAAGTCCTCTTTATCGGATCTATTTTACAAGAGAAAACGCGAAGCCATACCTGAAATGATAAGTATGAAAATAATGTTTTAAGTTAATTGGGGCTTGGCTAGGGTTTGACGTGTTGCAACGCAATTTATTTTTTAATAGATCCCTGTCCCAGTCTGTACTAGAAGACCGTTAGATGTGTTCGTCAGACAACGGGTTTGGATATATCTCACACATTAATACGATGGTAGTTTTCGTATCAAGTAGCACTTTATGGAAGTCGCGTGATATGGTACAGAATTTGTTCGCAATTTTCATAAAAAATTGTCTTCTTTTTCTGCCTTACTTACTTGTTTATCAGACGATCGACCCTTGAAGGGTCCGAGCTTGAGCTATAGCTGCCTTCCATCGCTGGCGTTCCTGGGCTCGCTGCTTCATGTCATCAAGCTGTGTTGCGTCCGGGATGACTTGGTCCTTATACCGAACGATGGGTCCTCCTCTCTTTCTCCAATTATGAGTCTCGGATTCGATGACCATCGTAGCTGGAGCATTGGTGCCGATGCAATCGATGTGTAGTGGAAGGATTTTTGCCCATCCACATCCTGTGTCTTCTCCTCCATTCACCTTCCTCGCGGACATGACCATAACCGAGGCAGAATTTTACTTTCGAAGGCACTAAGAATCAGCTCTGCAGTTTTGCTTAGCGTCCAGCTGTCGGCTCCATGTAGCAGAAATGGTAAAATAAGATTTTGGCATGATTTTGGTCCTTCCAGCCAGAGGAGTGTTGAGCCCAGTTGTTGCGACAAACCGAAGAAGCACCGAGTAGCACTCCCTTAAAAATAATAATTTGAAATGGGTGGCCCTACAGCACGCATAGGGTCAGGGCCCGCTTCTCAGCAACCACTCGTGTTGTACATGCTAATTGTCTGGAAGGGACCTACAGTTTCATGCCGACTCTGAGCGACTCCGCATCGAAATTGAGGCTGTCGCAGGTGATGTTTTGTCCAAGGCGGTGTGGGACGCAACGTTGTTTGGTCGACAGCATATATTTCGATCAACGTTACCAGATTTAAAAAAATAAATTTAATTGAATTTGACTGTGCGTGTGTTCCTGGCGAGACGGGTATTGCGGGTGAATTCATGGAGAGGAGGAATGCAGTTGGCAAGCTCACTTGAACATCGTTTGCTAAAATAGCGATAAAATACGGAAAAAGAAGAGACGGTACGTCGATGTTCGAGCGAGTCTACTGACTCTGCAAAATTGTTGTCTCCTATAGGTTTTATCGCTCGCTTTTGGATCCTATCTAGTAAACGCAGGGTGGGCTTTTTCTGGCACCAGACCAGATAAGAGCGTTGCACTCAAGCTTGGGGCGGATATACGCCTTATAAATTAAAGCCACATCAGAGGGTGTGAAATATTTCTTGCATCGATTGAGGGAACCTAAGCATTTCGCAGCATTTTTGGCGACCTCAAATATGTGATCGTTCCAACTTAGTGTTGTGTTCATACAAATACCGAGGATGGAATGTTTTCCGCTTTCATCGACACAAGCGCCATTCATGGATAATGGCTGGTTAACAAGGGTTCGCTTGGGTGACAGCAGACAGCATGGAGTTTGTGAAGCATTGAATTCGGCTCGGTTGTTCTTTCCCCAGTTAATTATGCTGGCAAGATCGGAATTCATCTCGACCGAAGTGCGGGGTCATGAGTCTCGGAACGAATATGAAAAGCTGAGAGTGCTGTCATCAGCGAAAGAATGGATTGGATTAAGCGTAGCAGACATGAGATCATTCATAAAATTGAGAAAGAGTGTTGGAGACAGAACAGAGCCTTGGGGAACACCAGCAGTTGTTTGGTGGTTATCGGACTTGAACACGTCCTAAACAACTTAAATAGAACGGTTCGAAAGGTAATTTCTAATCCATAGAAAAAGAGATTCGTTGATACGATAGGCACCCATTTTCGACAAGAGAGCTTGACGCAAAACTCTGTCTCTGGCTTAGAAATATCAAGCGCAACGCCCTTACTTTCGCCTGCAGTGTGCAAAGATTGGTTCCACTTTTCGGCGAGATAAGCTATCAGATCACCAGAGGCCCTGTCGCTGCGGAAACCATTCTGCCGGTCATTAAGAAGCTTCCGCGATTCAAGATATTTCAAAAGCTGACGATATATAGGCGTTTCCTGACCTTAGAAAGAAGGGATAGGGTCGGTACGAGGTGGTTTTTGTGTCGCCTTCAGTCATGCCAAGATCCATTGAGTGGTTGGTCAAAGGAGTCTACTGATAATTTTGATAGAGTAGTATTTACATCTAATGCTGCTTGCGAAGGAATATCTTCACAGCTGAATTTTAGAAGTAAAGCATTTTTTTAAGTCACCAGGAAGCTGTTGAACGCTCACGAATTTCGTCGAATTCATGGTAATTTCGACAGTGTCCAGGCAGATTTTCCAAAACGACACTGAAACTGCAAATCCTGGCGTTGGTCAAGCAAAGACGTCTTTGTTACGAGAAGGGGGCCGACAGGGTAGAAAGGAGGCTTGAAATACCAAATCGATGTCTTGACTCAGAGTCAAGATCGCTTTACTATTAAGCCGTGCACTGTTCTGACATCTGACACCTGTCAACTTTCACATCGTCTGTCTCTTTGATGCGGCGACAAGAGTCAGCAACCGATGACTTATTCCATTTCATCGCATTTGCAAGCACTCATTTTGAGGCTGACACGAAAGAGAACGCCGATCATGATCAGACTGAGCAGGCCGACGAAGATTGCAAAAATTACTCAAACTCATACCATTTCAGAGGCAGACATCTTAAGCGACCCCGCCTTGAAGGAGGAGCTTTCGGAAACGAACCTCTCTTACCAGGAAACGTACGATGAAGCAATTAAGAAATGCATCGTGTCAGCAAGAACCATGCAGAGGATCCAGGCCAAGCGAAACCCGGGCGGCGAGGAGATCTTTCCGTAAGACAAGGCATTTCATTCCCATTCAACCATCTTACTTCCCATTCAACATTCTCTAGTGAGCTGGTATCATCGCCCATGGCATATGCGGTACTTCCAGAGGGCACACCCTTGCTCCTGCATTACTCAATGTTCGCGTGGACTATCAAGGAGCAGGGCACGCCGGATCAGGTCCAGAAGTGGCTCCCTCGGGCTCGGAAGTGCAACATCATCGGGACGTACGCTCAAACCGAACTGGGGCACGGGACTTTTCTGCGTGGTCTGCAGACGCGTGCTGACTACGATCCAGCGAGCGAGGAGTTCGTCATACATTCGCCGACGATTACCGCCTACAAGTGGTGGCCTGGTGGACGTGAGTATCTGGTTCATGTGTCACAGTTTGTACAGCATCCTCCTTGCAGTGGGTCACACGGCGAACTACGCCATTATCCTTGCCCAGCTTTACATCGGGGACCAGCAGTGCGGTCTGCAGCTGTTTATCGTCCAGCTGAGGGATGAGGAGACTCACATGCCCCTGCCAGGGATCATCATTGGCGAAATCGGCAATAAGATGAGCTTCAAGACCGTCAACAACGGGTACGTTGGATTCAACAAGGTTCGCATTCCCCGCTTGAACATGTTGATGCGGAACGCCCAGGTTCTTCCCGACGGAACGTTCAACAAGTCCCCCGCCTCGGTGCTTACTTACTTCACGATGGTCTACATGCGGGCTGTTATTGTCTCGCACTCGTACATGTCCCTTGCCCGGACCACAACCATAGCGGTGAGGTATTCCGCCGTCCGCAGGGAATACGACATCGACTCCAGGTCAGATCACTCTCTGCATCTCAGAGCTCTAGGACTGATTCTATGATTCTTGCCGTTTCAGCGAGCCGGATAAGCAGATCGTTGACCTCTTGCCGCAGCAGATGAAGCTCTTCCCGCAGATTGCGAAAATAGTCGCCTTCAAGCTGACCGCCGACCGGATCATGGAGGTATTCAACGCTCTCCAGCAGGACTTCCTTAAAGGAGAGTTTGAGCGTTTGCCCGAAATCCATGCGTTGGTGTGCTGCTTGAAGGCTATTTCCACGCGGGACGCTACAATTGGAGCGGAGACTCTGCAGCAAGCGTGTGGTGCCCATGGCAACATGCTGGCGTCCAGTCTTCCCCGGTTCCACGCTCTCGCCTCAGCTTCCATAACCTACGAGGGTGAGAACACGGTGATGCATCTCCAGACGGGAAGGTACTTGATGAAGGCATGGGCATTGGCTCTAGCGGGTGGCAACCTCGTCCCCACAGTGGCCTACATGGAGCAAGCCACCAAATCAGAGCCGTTTCCCAAGTGGGATGGTTCTTGGACGTGCCTGGTTGGGGCGCTTCAATTCGTAGCCGCCAAGTAAGGTCATTTCCCGAATTCGAATTCAAGCATTCACTCGCATCCTATTCACGCAGCAAAATCCGTCTGGCTTACGAGCACCTTGAGGCGAGGAAGCAGAAGATGTCCTCACAGGAAGCCTTCAATGCGACCTCGATCGAAATCGCAGCTGCTAGTCAGGTGAGTCTAGACAAAGATCCGGCGGAAGCTCACTTACTGATGTCAATTTCGAAGGTTCATGGCCGTGCCTTCTTGGCTGCGACCTTCCTGCAGCAACTCACCTCAAAAGCTGCCGAAAAATCAGAAGAACTCAACGCTGTGCTGTACGATCTCTTGGAGCTGTACCTGGTCAACGAATGCCTCGAGCACTTGGCGGATATCTTGAGAGTAAGTGCGCGCAAAAGCCAGTTCAGAATTGTACTCTGAAGTGTTTTTCAGTACATTTCTCTGTCGGAGGACGAAGTCGAACAGTTGCAATTCCGCCTCGAGACTGCGCTGGCAGTGATTCGCCCGAATGCTGTGGCAATCGTGGATGGCTTTGACTTACACGACCTGGTTCTGAGGTCGACCCTGGGCTGCTACGATGGCAATATGTACGAGAGGATACAGGGCGCAGCGGATAAGTGTCCGATGAAGAGACGGGTGGAGGAACAATCTGTCCGGGGCTACCTAAATCCGATCGTGAAATCCAGCATGTAAATAGTGTGCATTTGAAAACGAAAAATAAATGATTTCATGATCGAGTGGTGCAGTGCTTCTTTTAGGATTGGTCAAGCTGGATCAATTTTGAAACAGCTTGGTAGATCCTAACAGACTTAAAGAGGCCGAGCTTCGTGGCAAAACCAAGTTAGTGGTTTTCAACTCAGTATTTGTTCTAACTCCCACCTATGGTAATGGAATTTCCAATTACTTAAAGGACAGGAAGCAATTGGTAAAGATCGATAGTTTTGGATCTCGAGTAATAAAAATTACATCGGGCGTTCCACAAGGCTCCCATGTTGGGCCATTACTCTTTCTTTTGTTCATAAACGATGTTCACGAAGACTTCAAATATTTTAAAATTTTAACATTCGCAGACGACCTTAAATTGCATTTGTCTATAAATAGTTTAAGTGATTGTAATATTTTCCAATTGGATATCGATGCCCTAGTGGAATGGGGCAAGCACAATGAACTAGAGCTGAATATTCAAAAATGTAATATTTTCACGGCATATCGAATTACATCCCCGATTGTCTGTGATTATTTCATAAATTACAGATCATAGACCTAGTCGCCTAGAAGAGGTTAAAGATCTGGGTCTAATTTTTGATGATAAATTAAATTTGTCATTGCATTATGATTATACAATTGCGAAGTCTGTAAGGTTTTCTGAAAGGAAATAGTAAAGTCTTAAGTCCATCTACTGTTCGTTAGTCAGACCGTATTTAGAATACTCTTCCATCATTTGGGATTCCCCATATGATACACAAGAGCTCTGATTCGAAAGAGTACGCAAATATTTCAAAAGATATGCTGTCCGTAAATTATATTCCTTCCAAGAACTCTCTAAATATGACGATAGATGTAAAATAATAGACTTGCAAACCTTAAGTTTCAGGCGTAAGGCAGCATCAGCCATGTTCATCCGCGACATTATTAATTGCCGTGTAAATTCACCAGATTTACTTTTTCTCATGAATATATATGCTCGCCAGAGATATCTTCGGGTGAGAAATTTACTATACGATAAGAGGCATGGAACCAACTATGGTTGTAATGAACCTACTACAAGGTGTATAAACACTTTTAATTGAGCTTAACTACTTTATCCATGCACTATTCTTTAATTAATACTGTTTATTTGATGTGGTCTTTGCTGCTGTGTAAAGCGATACTGAGAGTTAACACTTAGAGAACGTAGTGTGTTATGTTATAAATACGAGTACGTCACTTCGTACACATCGTACAATTTTCTGTTTTTCAGATTCCACAAGAAGTTTGTGTTTCTTCTTTCTTGTGTTATGTTTTGACGCTTAATTGTGAACGACAAACTTCATTGAAGACTTAACATTGCACTACAGTGTCGTGAATTAAAGCCAGCAGTTATAAGCAGTTGGTAGGTGTTTTTAACACACACACATTAAAAAGAGGAGTTCCTCAATGAAGAAGAAAAGGATGTTCTCGAAAGTATGGAGATCAATTTGACTCTTACAAGGCATTTTTTCAAATAGAACATGTTTTTTCTTAAACATTGTACAGGACGTTGAAAAAATGCATAAAAATTCACACGAACAAAAATTATGAACCGAAACATATCTTATTCTGCGCATTTTTTCTTTTCTTCTTTTTAATTAAATTAAAATTAAACGACTGTTAAAAGTTGAAGTTTATTTTATTCATCCACACTTCGTGACAACTTTAAAAAGAGTAATAATTCAAAAGTACAAACGTCAAACATCATAAAAGCATTAATATTGTTTGCAGGGAGCTACATGAACTCTAACATTTTTGCAGTGACTGCAGCAGCTTGAAGTGTTGTATGAAATGTATATTTGTATATTTGTATCTATTGTATAATGTATGATTGTATGATGTGCGTAATCTATAGGTTATCCATGTTGTATGACATCGGATCATACATCTAATCTGAGCAACAGAAATCGCGCATCAAAACTGAACCATACATCACAGATCTGTGTAATAGTCATCAAAACAACACCTGAACTAAAGATAAAATTCAATTCACTAAGCTGGAGTTTTGTCTCTAATCACCAGCCAATTTACTTACGATATTAGCGGGAATATCATGTGGGTCTACTCAGACCCGTGCGGACTGCTCTTCATCTTTGTTTGGTGCTACAGTCCGGGGTGGACCTAGGCCTCAACCAACAATCTTCTCCAGCCAGCTCGATATCTCGGTCCTTCTCCACTTGTGTGCGCCATCTCGTTCGAATCGAAGACGGAGCTGTGGCTTCCATTCGCGCTACATGACCCAGCTATCTTCAGCTGTGGATCCGAAGACGCTTAACTAGGTGCTGCTGCTACTCAGAAATACCAAGAAAAAAAAAACGTAGTGACATTTCAAGGCCGATGATAATAGGTTTAATGTTTAAAGAAATTTAATAAACTGACCAATTTTCAAAAATATTAAATAATGAAGCAAAATACGCAGCAAAAGGACTGAAAAGAATTGGAAGTCAAAACATGTTCCAAATAACAGAAATTTCTTTAAAAAAATAAGAGAATTTCCGTATCATGTTCTTGGGAACCATTTCCGCATGAAAAAGTCCACTTTTCGGTTTCCCTGTAATCCTTCCACAAAACAAAAATCGCTGAAAATTTGATCGCAGTTTGACTGTCACATTTCTTTTATGAACGCACTTGCCGACTGCTCTCATGCACAGTCACTGCAGGTTATTCACATTTATGAACGCAACCGCAGTGTGACGTTTATGAACTCGGCCTTTGTGTGTAGGTACTCCCT
Organism: Eristalis tenax; assembly: GCA_905231855.2. Classification (NCBI taxonomy): domain Eukaryota; kingdom Metazoa; phylum Arthropoda; class Insecta; order Diptera; family Syrphidae; genus Eristalis; species Eristalis tenax. The sequence goes on from HG993127.1 coordinate 2,690,767, forward strand.
TCGAGGGAAAAATACTCCCCTCTATACGTTTCAGATACTCCTCAGAGAAAATTTGAAACGGCAGCCCTGATTGGGAGTGGCTGTGATTACAAAATTACAATATGACAGAGACGCCCAACTTCTACCTCTCTTGCCGCTTAAAATGTTTGACAACCATTTTTATATCCTTTTCTAAAGCCCAATGGACCAATCAGAGAACGGCATTTCGTGAATAACCGTAAACAATTCATGAATAACTGTCAAAAAATATCTGAAATTCGTCGATGGACTAGGGGTCAATCAGCTGTGAAGTTGGGCATCTGAATAATACTTCATTTCTGATTACGATTCTTAAATGGAGAATTCATTTGCAGACATTAAAGAATAATTAAAATGTACAGTCAGTCAATTTCATATTCGTACAGTAGATAAAAAGTAACCTTTTTTCGATTTATTCAAGAATCGCAAAAACTTTTTGTGTTATTTGGTTGTAAAATCAAAGATCTAATGAATATATACTCTCAAACACAGGAAACGCACCATCGTTCAACAAAAACAGAACATTTAATTGCAAACACAATTAACAGGCAACAAATTCGTATTCGAACAATAAATGGGTCGAACTTCAATTTAACAAAAAATTTAGTATTTTGTAGCATATCCCTTATTTTTAATTACATGCTCAAGTCTATTTGGCATTGATTGGACCAGTTTTTTGGTTGTTTCAACTGAAATTTTATCCCATTCTTGAACTATTTTGTCTTTCATATCTCTTGCATTTCTTATATCCAATTTTCGAAGTTGCTGGTCTAAATGTTCCCATAAATTTTCAATGGGGTTAATATCTGGTGGCCGCGGTGGAGTTTCCATCACTTTAGGACAATTGTATAGCGGCCACATCCGGGTATTATAAGCATTATGCTTTGGGTCATTGTCCTGGTAAAAAGTGAAATGGATTTGTAGACCCAATTTCGTTTCAAAATGTCCATCTATTTTTTGTGGTCCATGATACCCTCAATAATGACAGGTTACCTACCCCAGCTGCAGAGAAACAACCCCAAACCATAACCGATCCGCCAACATGCTTCACTGTTGCAAATGTGTTTTCCAGCAGGAGTTCCGTATTTGGTTTCCGCCATACCATTTGACGTCCAACTGGACCATATATGTTAAATTTTGATTCATCGGTAAAAATTACTTTAATCCAAAAGCCAAAACCCTTGGACTTGTGCTCTTCTGCGAAGCTGAAGCGTTTAACTCGATTCACAGAGCTTATGAACGGCTTCTTCCGGGCAACTCTACCGTTAAGACCATGTTCCCGAATGCAATTTCTTAGGGTTTCGGTACAAAATTCCTTGTTGAGTTCCTGACGCAACTTTTCTGCAAGTTTTGGTGCACTAGTTCTTGGTTTTTTTTTATTTCACGCATGATAACACGTTTATCATGTGTGTTAGCAATTTCGCGTGTGGTGTTTCTCGGCTTATTCTCTATTCTTTTTCCATTTTGAATCTTTGCACTGGTGATTGAACAGTAGAACGTGGTCTGCCAATTAAGTACGATATTTCATTTAAGGACTTCCCATTAGCTCAATCGACATTTCACTCTGTTTCCTTCCCATATTGCAAATTTCTTTTTTTTCCGAATTTAAAATACACAACCAAAAAGCAAACGTTACAGGACAGAAATACATTTGACATATTTTTGAACAGTTACTTGAGAACATGAATTTGACCTGATTTTGTAGATAATTATTTTCAGATGAACCATAGTGCTTGTAAGACATTATTATCTGAAATGTAATGTAATGATAAAATGTAGTTAATGACAGAGTTTTGGTTAAAAAGAAGTTAGAAGTTAATTTTGAATCTACTCTACGAATGTGAAAATGTAGTTTCGAACATCTATAATTCAATTTTTTTGTTTGTTTAATTGACAGCAAGTGTTTTGCCATATGTTGATATTTTTCATAATTTTTCTTTTCAAAGTCTAATTGTTTTGTTATACTACCTGCCTGCCATTCCGCCATCATTTAAACTTGTATGACAACTTTGACAATTCTTTTAACTAATTCCAAAAGATTTGTTTCCAGGCATTACCGGATAAGAGAATTATGCCAAAATGAACGTTTTTGCGTTTTTTTCCAAATCTGAACGTTTATGAAAAACATGTACATCAGATCTGATTGCCCATCTGAAGCTATGACTTTCTCCCATATTTCTGGCAATTTGTGGTCGCCAAGAATGAATCAAGCCAATTTTTGATATTCTGCTCTGACGTGAACCGTATTTCAGTGAAGGTGTTCTGCATCGACCGGAACAAATGACAGTCAGAAGGGGAAAGGTCTGGGCTATAAGGCCCATTCCATCCACTGTTTTCCAAATAGTTCTTAACCGGAATAGCAACGTGGGCCGAGCTTTGTCATGATGGATAATTATTGCCGCGTATCTGGTCGCATATTCCAGGCTTTTTTCGGCTACTGCTCACTTCAAACGGATTAATTGTGTTCGGTAGCGTTGTCCATTGATGGTTTCACCCGGTTTTCGCAGCTCATAATACAGCACACCCTTCCGATCCCACCAAATACAGAGCATTACCTTCGCGCCTTGGATATTCGGCTTTGCCTTTGATTTGGCAAACTTTAGCTTTCCAACGCATGTTCCAATGGAATAATACAAGTTACGCCATCTCTTAGCAAACCCCTCGAATAAGTTATGGACCCAATACTTTCAAAACAAAAATACTCATACGCCATACATTTATTTTAAAGTAACTACGTGCTATTTGTTATTTAATTGTTTTCAGTGAATTGTTTGTGGGTGCTTTGCAGAGTAGTTTATTTGTTATTGTCGAAATATACTGTGGGTACTTAGTTTCTGTGCAATAAGTCGGAAATAGGCTTTAAAAAACCTAACATTTCAAACTATTTCAAGTGGATACAAAATGAATGTGCTGCAATTGGAGTAATTTGCAATTGGGTTAAACTTATGGTATCCATTGACCACCGCAGTAACTGCCCTAGTGACTGGAGCACAAGTAGGTACATTCGCCGACGTAAACATTCGTGATGATCCGTTGAACAAAGTTTTCACCTTATTTCTGATCCAAATAATCACTGATGCCTTATCAGCTGCGAATGCAATTCTGTTGTCTATCGCGTGCTGTTGATCTGGTGTTCAATTAATCCGAAAGATCGATAGCCGACTTCATAGAAATACCTCACTACAAGGACTTTACACTTATTGGACCTAGTTTTAACAATTATGGACGAAAACGTTAGTTTCTTAAAAATTTGCGAAATTGAGCGTCAAAAGAAATATGTTTCTTGCTTGTACTCCTTAGCTGCACGCTGGGTTTTTCATAGGCGCATGCTAACAGTGGCACGGACTTTTGAGAGATCGTGCCCTTTAGAGTGGGTTTCGCAAGATCTTATGCACAACTTTTCGGAATCTTACTTTAATTTGCAAAATTCAACTATATCTGTGTTGGAAAGGGGCAAGTGGGTCATGCATGTAGACCGACTTGCCCCTTTCCTGACATTCCGTCCATAAATGCATGAGCACCCCATTGAATATTAAAACTCACGAATTTCATAAAATTTGGAAAAAACAAGCAATCTTTTATCGATCTTAAGACAAACAGAAAAACAACACATAAATTCACAAATTTATAAATTAGACCGCATGAAGGGCTTCAAATACAGTTCGAAGGACTTCTGCACCGGGATCTTGTTCATTGGGCTCTTTTGGGCAGATTCAAAGATCCTCTCGTACACGTTGCCGTCGTAGGATCCCAGCACGGAGCCCAGCAACCGGTCGTGGTAATCATACCCGTCGACAATAGCCACAGCGTTTGGTCGAATCCTAGCCAGACCGTCCTCCAGACGTTTCTGCAAGTCGCCGAGGTCCTCCTCGCTGACATGAACGAACTGCAAAAGGAAACGTTGTCAGAAGTACATTCTTCAAGAGTGTCAAGGTGCAGGCTTACCCATAAGATATCACCCATCCTCTCGAGGGCAACGCCCACCAGGTACAGTTCCATGAGGTCGACTAATACTGCTTTCAGATTGTCTGAGACGTCGGCGACTTGGACCTGTTCCAACGTCGTCTTGGCTAGGAAATAGCGGGCGTGCATCTAGAGAGATCTGAGTTTAGTCGACTCACTTCACTGGGACCGACAGGACTTACCTCGGCTGCTGCCGCCAACTCGATTGAGGTCAGATTGACCGCCTCCTCCGTCGTGTACTGCTTCTTCCTCTCCTCCAAATGGTTGTAGGCGATCCTTACTTTGCTGGAAAGTACAAGGCACATGGGTAACATTCTGGTTGCATTTAGTATAGGCAAGATTCTTACTTGGCGGCGGCGTATTGCATGGCCTTCACTATGCACTGCCAGGAGCCATCCCATTTTCCGAATTCCTTCTCTTTCACCACTTCTCCTAGGTAGGCCACAGTGGGCACCAAGTAGTCCCCGTTCAGGGCGCTCTTCCACGCCTTCATCAAGTACCTGGCTGTCTGCAGGAGCAACACCGTGTACTCGCCTTCGTAGGTCACGGAAGCAGTGAATCCGCTGTAGATGAGTGGCAAATTCGATGCGAGCATGTAGCCATGTCCACCACAGGCCAGCCGTAGGGTCTCAATGCCCTCAGCCGAGTCCTTGGTGGTGACTGCCTTAAGGCAGCTGGCCAGAGCGTGCATTTCAGGCAGCCGTTCCAGCGTGCCCTTCATCAGTTCCTGCTGAATCTCTGCCAGCATCGAGGTAAGATGACTCGCACTGAGCTTGATGGCCAAGGCCCGGGCCAATTGGGGAAACACCTTCATCTGCTGGGTGACGTGTTCGATGATCTGCTGCTCGGGCTCCCTGCAAGAGAAACGTGTCTAAACGTGATGCGTGAGAGGTCTTTAGTCGGACATACCCCGGCTTGATGAGTCCTTGCCGACGGACCGCCGAGTAGCGAGCCGTTATTGCCGCCGCGCGGCTGAGGGACAAATACGAGGTCGTGACCAGCCAGACGCGGATCTGCACCATGGTGAAGTAGGTCAGGACCGAGGCTGGCGACCGCTTGAAGGACCCGTCCGGCTGGACCTGGGCGTTCTTCATCAACATGTTGGTGCGTGGGATTCGGTGCTTCACGAAGCCCAGGTACCCGTTGTTCACGGTCTGGAAGTTCATTTTGTTGCCGATGTCGCCGATGATGATGCCGGGAAGTGGCATGTGGGTCTCCTCATCCCTCAACTGGACCACGAACATCTGGATACCATGTGACTTTCCGTTGATATACAGTTGGGCGGCGACAACGCCGTAATTGGCCGTGTGTCCCACTGCAGGAAGCAAATCGAATTGAATTCGTGATTTCAATCAGACGCCACAACTTACGTCCTCCTGGCCACCATTTATAGGCCGTGATGGTGGGTGAATGGAGCACAAACTCTTCAGTTTTAGGGTCGTAGTCCGCTCGTGTCTCTAGGCCCCGCAAAAATGTTCCGTGTCCCAGTTCAGTTTGCGCGTATGTGCCCAGAATGTTGCACTTCAGAGCTCGTGGAATCCACTTTTGGATTTGCTCGGGAGTCCCCTGTCCCTGGATGGTGGGGATGAACATTGAGTGATGGACCACAAGCGGAGTTCCTTGGGGATTCAGAGCAGCACTGAGGGACGTCGCCATCATGGTTCTGCCGAATTGCATGTGAATGAATGTGACGATGTGTATGAGTCGGTGTACTTACGGAAAGATATCCGATCCTCCAGGGTTTCGTTCGTTTTGGAGTTTACTCAATTTCTTCGCCAGGAGGAAGCTCTTCTGGACTGTGCGATCGTACATGTCTTGGTAGGACAGGTAGGTGACTGGAACATCGTCGTCCAATTCGGGATCGCTGTAGATAATGTTTTCTGAAAGAGTTGAAAATAAAGTAAGTAATCCTGCAGCTGGTATGGACATGTAATGAATTTGTGACGCATGCCCTTGTTCTCTCAAAAATGTGCAATGGGCTTTCAGAAAAGTTCTTGTTCCAAAGAGGAAGAGAGAGAGAGAGAGAGAGAGAGAAGGAAACTCGAAAATAAAGACCTAGATGGATCAAGCTTGAGAAGGAAAACTTTTCTACGTGAACGTTTACGGAAACAGCGAAATGCCATAAAATGATGAGGAGAGATCAGAGAGCTATGAAAAGAGAACGAGCCGCAACTATACAGAGATCCTGTAATTACGAAGAAGAAGAGCTGATAAGTGACCTTATGCCCCTTGAGTTAAACTTTTAAAAAAACCTCATACCCTGCCGATATCAAAAACAGGGGAACGTTGGCACGTCAAACCAAAGGATCTAAGACCCATAAGTCTAACATCCTTTCCTCAGGATTCTAGAAAAATGTATTGACTTCGTAGACAAACTGTCAATCTCTCAGCGTGCCTACAACAAGAGCAGGCATCTGTCGAAACAGAGATTTTCGGATGATGAAGAACTCAAGTCGGCAATAAATAGGTATTTTGCAGAGAAAGAGGAAGTTTAATTTTTTGAGGGTTTAAAAAAGCTTATCTCAAGATGTAACAAATGCATTGATGTTGAATTTATTTAAAAAATAAATCCAAGAGAGATTTGATTGAAGAGGTTTGATTGATTGAGATTATATTGAAAAATAAAAACAATTTGAATTCGCATTCTCCTTCATATCGATACCGAGAATATATTGAACGTTTATGTATCGAACCCTCGTATGTACCGTTTATGTTAAAACATACGAAGTTCCATTTATTCAAAAACACGAGAAGTTGGTTTTGTCGATTTTCCCCTACACTCGTCCCACTGATTTTGATTGAATTTCTATGATTTTCTATCGCACGAAAACTGGCGATTAGAAATTTGTGAACGACAAAAATTGAAGGGGAAATCGAATAAAATCGATCACAATCGACATCCATAACACCAAAGCGACAAATCGACAATCAACTGTCAACAATCGGTGTGTATCGATTATCGGTTGATAATTGACACTCGCAATCGGAGCCTTTGCTTATTTAGTTTAATTTTTACATATTGTAAGAAACTGAAAACCGGCTCTCGTTTATTCGAACAATTCTAAAAAAGTTTTCCCAATTGAAAGGCTTTTACTGCGTAGGCAAGCACCCCGTTCATTTTTCATGAGTGTAGTCAAATATCTGTCGGATCATCTTGGACGCAAGCAAAGCTTTGCCTTTGCATTTGAGTATAAATGCAACGAGAAGAAGAGTGATAAATACCATTATTAGCATTAAAATCCAATAAAACATTCTCGACGACACGCAAAATGTTTCTTTTTTTTAATGCTAACATTTTGCAAATCCAAACCAAAGCTCTCTGCGAGCCCCAACAGGTATTTGCGGTGCAATCAAAATGTAATGCGCTTCCATTGGTTTAATCCAGCCCTAAATCTTGATTGTATATTTACACTCGTAAACTAAAAGCGATCTTTGCCCACTCATGCTCCAAAGTCCAAGTGTCATTCCGGTGCGCGGACGAACATGAAACAGCAAAATTGCCGCTTGACCAAATGTCCCCTTGGACATGCTCTCCGATATCCACATGCGAGACCGAACGTTTGCCACATGCTAGCCTACTGCAAATAACGCTCTTCCCTTAGAAAGCTCAACAAACTATGGTTTGTACTCACCGATTTCTCGTTTCTCTCTTAACTTCTCTTCACCATTGTTCCACCAGACAGCGAACTCTTCGACGTCAAATGTTGCCGTTTGACGTTCCTTCTCGATATCGGGATTGTTATTTTTATTTATCACGGGCATATTTACGATCGCGTTATTCGTTCACTAAAATGCACGCAAAACCTTTAGAAACAACAACGAACAGGAACACACACAAAATGAGAATACTGATCGCGACACTCCGTCCAAACACTCGTAGTGCGTATCGCCAACTGCGTGTGAAGTCGCTTCGGAACTAACACGACGGCCGTCAGTGTCAGACGGAGAGACTTTCGTATCAGCCGTGCTTTCTGTTATCACAAGCGAAGATGGCTTATAAACACGCTAAGAGGGCAATGTGCAATCAAAACAAGTTTTGCAATCTTAAGAATGACAATCTAAACACAATCAGTTCTCTCAGATTGTGCTGATAATTACTTGATAAGCTGGACTGTTTTGTTTAGTCCCAGCGCACTGAGGAAGCCATTAAACTTATCTCTCCTGTGTGAACACTTTGACCGCGAAGTGTTGGAACTTTCAGTGATGTAGGGGGTAAGTCTTTGAATAGAGTTCTGGCTTGGGAAGTCCCCGAATTGTATGAATCAGCTCAAGAGGGGCTTGGTTTTTGCATATTCTTGTGGCATCCTTAAATCGTATCATGTTAGAGAACTTCTACTTTTAACCAGTCTACACTTGCCGCAATGGACGAAGTGCCAGCGACAAAAAGAGAAAAGAATTGGTATCATTGTGTAGTCTGAGTATAAACGGACATTAAATGTGGCATTGTCTGTCACTTGCCCGTTGGTGGGGTGGCTGTCGGTAGCCGGCTAAAGGGGTAACAAATACTGGCACAAAAACGTGACTTAATTAAAGCCGATTTTGGGTTTGACGACGCTAAATAATGTTTTAAGTAACAAGTCGAGAAGGCAGACAGTTTGGGTGGTGCGAAGTTTGTGGCAGACTAAGGGATAAATTACGTCATATGATACGTCTCTTTTTTTCCTTGTGAAGTAAATTGTTGTATATTTGAGAAATAGTGTAAAAAGCGATGAAACTTGGCAACACCGACACACAGCGAGTGCGAAGGTCCGTTTCGATTCAAATGAATGCTTCGGCCTGTCAAACTTGCTCTAGTTTGTCCTTCTTTTCCGAACTGTCAAACCAGACACAAGTGAGTAAAGGAACTCGCCCAGAACGTTTGTACATTGTTAATAAAAACCCCACTTATGGATTTTAGTCACAACCGTTTATAGCGTGAAATCCAATCCAAATTTTCTCACTCAAGTTACCATCTATGTACCTTCGATCTACCTGCCATCGATGTACCTTCGATTGTTGCCAACACCAACCCCAATATTCAACAAATGACTCGAGTGATTCCGTGTTTGACCACTTGACAACCACCTTAGCCTTGAAGATAACGTTACAAATGCATTACCTCTCACGATAATTGCTCATTACATGATTTTTCCACCCGATTATTAACAACTTTGAAAGAGTAACACTTATCGAAATTTAGGTTAACTAAAGGTGATTTTTTAGCTATTATCCTTTTGGCAACACTGGATTAAACAGCTGACGCACGTTTCGTGTTTTGTTTCACTGTCAAACATCTTCAGTTTGGTCTATAATTTCAATTTGGTCTTACAAACGAACAACGCTTGCAAATTATTGAATTTTATTATCAAAAAGCGTGCTCTGTTAAGAAAGTTCATCGCGCGCTTCTTCCATTTTATGGTCAGTTTAGACGAAGCTCATTTTTGGCTCAATGTGTACGCAAATAAGCAGAATTGTAGATTTTGGAGTGAATATCAGCCAGAAGCATTGCAAGAGCTACCAATGCATCCAGAAAAAGTCACAGTTTGGTGCGGTTTATGGGCTGGTGGCATCATTGGACCGTACTTCTTCAAAGACGATGCGAATCGTAACGTAACGTGAGATGATATCCAACTATTTTTTGTCCAAAATGCAAGAGCTTGACTTGCACGACATGTGGTTTCAACAGGACGGTGCCACATCCCACACAGCACGCGCAACAATGGACTTATTGAGAGGCGAGTTCGGTGAACATTTTATTTCACGTTCGGGACCGGTCAATTGGCCGCCTAGACCGTGCGATTTAACGCCTTTAGACTATTTTTTGTGGGGCTATGATAAAGCTCATGTCTATACATACAAGCCCGATTCAATTGACGCATTGGAAGACAACATTGAAGCATTTATTCGTGAGATACCGGCCGAAATGTTGGAAAGAGTATGCCAAAATTGGACTAAGCGGATGGACCATTTGAGGCGCAGTCAAGGTCAACATTTGCATGAAATAATCTTCAAACATTAAATTATATGGGCCATAAAGATTTCACGCATTTTTCTGAATTTTATGTGTTTTTTTTTTTTGAAAAACTTTCCTATAGCTTAAAAAATCACCCTTTATTTTGGCAATGAATGGAGCCACTTCATCAGTCTCCCAGTGTGAGCTTAAAAGTCTCATAAGAGCTTTTTTAGGATTTGTCCTTCGAAGTTCCTCCCAAGCTGCAAGTCTGACTTGATCTGACCATGTAAGAACGAAGGCAGGGCTGGACTCATATGTGCAGGTTGTGCAAATGCAAAGGGCGCCCAGCTCTTGTCCGCGCATTTCATCTGTTCACAAAAAAGAAATCACCTTTCCCACACAAGCAGCTAGTTCGAAAAGAGTTACAATAAAAAAAACCGAAAAGAAGTTGAGCGAAACGTGAGAAAATCTGTGCGTGTCACTCTAAAATTTCTAAGGAAAACATTTCTAAGTAATAAACACAGTTCTCTGCTCGTATTTGATGTCGAAGCTATTTCTGCTCAGTTCGCTCAAATGTGCCTATACGATTTTTTGAGGGCTTGTGCGAGAAACTATCGTGCTCAGCCTTGGTAGGATTGTGTGCATTTGTATGGCATACGTGCAGAAATAAATCCTGTGCGTTGCGCTCATATGATTCCATACGAACCATTATCTTCTTCTTTCGAAAATGAAAAATAAGTTTAATTTTTCAAATTCTTCCCTTCATTCGTTTAGTGAATGTCTGCGAAATAGGGTGCAGACGGTCGTCACTGAACTTGGTCACTCTAATCCTAAAATTATTCGAGCTGGGGTTCCACAAGGCTCTGTGCTAGGACCTCCGTTATTCTGCGTCCTTATAAATGATATTCCAGGGATTGTTGAAAACTGCAAAATACACATGTATGCCTTTCACGTCCTATTGGTTTAATGCAAGATGGTGCTGCCAGGCTGAATGAAGATCTTGTTAGCAATTCAAATTGGTCTAAGGACAATACATTGCAGCTGAATCCCATTAAGACCGTATCTATTGTATTTTCACTCTACGAACTTAATGATTTGTCACCGATAATTCTTGATGGCAACTCCATCAATGCTTCTGTAAAATATCTTGGGTTTCATATTAATTCTTCCCTTACATGCTGTGATGGAGTTAAGGATTCTTTACGGAAAGTTTATTGCGGACTACGCAGATTGCTATATTCAGCGTACTATTTAAGTCCCATTGTCAAAACAAGATTGATCAAAACACTTATAACGCCTCATCTTTTGTTTTATTGTTCCGTGTATCCGTACTTAGATTCTGCTTGTAAGCATAGGTTAAATGTTGCATTTAATGACAGTGATCGTTTTATTTATAATATTTCCCGATCGAGCAGTGTGTCCCATGTGTCATCGTTGGTATGAGGCTAGATCTATATTTTAACTCTCGGAATATCTTAAAACTCTTCAAGGTAATTAATAGTAAGTCTCCAAGATACCTCTTCGAAATGATAAGATTTTCACAATCTAGCTGAGGTAAAAAACTAATAATCCCCTCTTTCGTGCATTGTATTGGTGAACGATCCTTTCTCGTATCTGCAATTCGTGACTGGAACAATCTTCCGCATGAATTCCAGATAATCAATTCTTATACCGCCTTTCAAAAAAACTATTCATGTTCTTAAACGATAGCCACATTATAAACTGAATTTAAATTATTACGATTTTACTTGTAATTTTGTTCTTACATTATTTCTTTAATGATTACTTTTAAACTGTAAAGAAATTACAAAGCCGTACAAATTTAAATTCATACTTCCAAAAGACGAATTGTCTTGTAGTACTGTATTGCTAAACTAATTAAATAAATAAATAAACAGGGGACTGAGTTTATTATTTTGAGATGATGGACATTTGCTAATGTGATACATTTGTGACACGCATTGAAAGTCTTGTAATCTGTAATTAAGAAAGGGGCGCCAAATGTAGGGCTCTCCCAGGGCACTCCTTGGCCGAACGTAGGCGCGAAACGAACGTTGCCGTTCCTTCGCGAACGAACATTATCTTCTATGAACGGTGAAAAGTATTGATCGAAAACAAGATCAATCTGCAATACACTCAATGTCGTAATGGCTATATGACACTACGTCCCTTAGTAATTTTCATGAGGCAAATGAGAAATTGAGCAGTGAGAAATATTGAATATTGAAATTGTCATTAAGTGTGAATGCGTATTCACTAGTCTCATAAACTGAAAAAGGGAAACTAAATTTATTAAAAATTGTAACCCATCTATTTTATTCATCAGCAGGCAACTTCTGTTTGGACGCTCCATCCCTTTTCTCCCGGGTTTCTCAAATACAGCGAAACTTCTCTTTGCGGACGCCCCTCTTCAAGGGACAGTTCCTTTTGCTGACGTTCCTTCAGGTCCGGGATGAAGATGTTCGTATATTTCATCTCCTTCAAATCGGACACCCCTACATAATGGACAGTGATGATGGTCCCACTGCTGTCCGCTATAGAGAAGTTTCACTGTACAGTGAAATAGTTTTATTCGGTTCTGAAGCGGTTGAAATACACGAACATCTTCATGCCGGGACCTGGAGGAATGGACGCAAAGCGAAGTGTCCCTTATAGAGGGGTGTCCGTTGACGTGTTGTCTCTTCTACAAATATCCGATTTAATGTATTAAAAAAACCTAGTGCCATGTGGCCATAACCATCTAGAGAATTAGGGGTTTACAACCAAGTATTAAGGTTATTTTTTGTTTAAGACGCATTTTTTTTGTCTGATGTCTAATATTTTTTTTAGTTTCAATCAACACTACTATTTTTTTGAACAGGGAAATTCTGTTTGTAGTTTTTTGTTGAGTTATATTTTTAATTTCCACGCTTTACTATTATTTTGAACACAACTGTACGTGTATTTTACTTAAAATGTCAGGCCAAGTTTGGGAAAGCTTTTTCGAGACAGTTCAGTACTCTTTGAGCATTGTCAGTGACTCGGAAGTGGTGCAGCCGTGTACCGGCCACGAATCGAACCCAGGCAGCGAGTAGAAGATTTTGTGACACAAACTGTCGCACGACACACATGCAACTATGCACACTTCACTCACCCGTCTCGAAATATTCTTTTCCTTCTCTTGTTCCCGCGTCCATTCTGAGTTCACAGCACAATGCAATTCATGTGAGACCACCGATCGACCAAGCGATCGGGACATACGACACCCAGTGGCCCGTGCCCAGCACTCAACGCGACCGTGTAGCATATTCGGTTTCCGTTGGGCGCAACGCGAAACCAGTGCATTGTCGTAGCAACACCCAAGGCAATTAAATAATTGATGGACTGCTGGGGTCGATGTGATTTCAAAATCGTATTAAAGCAGCGTTTCTGCGTGTTTTTCGCCTGTTAATGCACAGCGAGTTCGTCACCGCTTCATGGGACGTATTGAATTAGCATATCGTGTACGCTACCCGATCAGATGATCGCTCATTCAAAATGCCAGATCAGCTGGCAAACGGTACTGTGGGCTATGTCGTGGAAGCACGATACCGCATAATATTTATTCTTCTAAATTCGCAATCATACCCAATCTGAAAATGGACTATCGCTGAATCGCCTCCCTCACCCTACGCGGCTTTGCTTCTGTGCCCTTTCTGAGAATCACGTGTATGCCCTTGTCAGCTGTGCACAAGAAAGTCACCTTCACGTTGGGTTGAGGCTCCAGTTTGTGGGATACACCTTCATCTTGAAAGTCGTGATCAGCTGCGATATTCCTCGAAGTGCTGCTCGAGTTTGTTTCAGCTCTTCAATGCGTCCGTAAATTCCGTGTAAGACGGCTTGATGATGTCGTAACGGAATGTCCGTCTCCTCCCGACCATGATCCGCAGGACATTGCTTCCGTCGCCATCAACTATGTGGTGTAGGTCCGCTTTGAGGATGTTCATCCTCTGATGTGCCACTGTTGTCTCGAGATGAACGAAGACCTTCGTATACCCTTGCAAATGAATCCACTGACCCCGTTTGTGGTTTCGTAGTCATGGAATGATGGTCTCCATGAGCAGTTGCCACCTCATCAGAGTTCAGAGGCGGTTTTGACAACCTTTCTGCCGACGTAAATTCTGTTGAAGATGGCGGTGATTCTATATCGTATCCGAAATCTAGCTCCATTGACGCCGGGCTCCGGGACGCCGTGATAGACATGTTCCCCAAATTCTGAGTGCGAAAGGATTCGAGTAGGATCAACGAGTTTGGTGAATGACGCATTGTATGTCGAGCCTCCACACATTGGTGTGAGAATGGGATACGTATGGGGTTGTCTTATACGGTTGCATTCCATGTACTTGGCGGCAGCGCTGCTTATGACATAACTCCTTCTCGTGGTGTGTTCATTTTTATTACTCCCTTGTTGAACTTCACAAGTAATCCCATCCAAAGAAGGGATTCTTACAAAAAAACATTCCCCTCCAGTTGCGAGAGAAGAAAACATCCCATGGTCACTTGCAACATTCAACATAACACTTTATTAGATTGAAACAACTTCAACATAAAAATAACAAACACATTTCACCCAAACACAGAAGCGAGCAACGAACACGCGTTTACATATTTGATCTCATGAACGGTTTCAAATACAGTTCGAATGACTTTTGAACGGGAATCTTGTTCATGGGACTCTGTTGGGCAGCCTCGAAGATCCTTTCGTATGCATTTCCGTCGTACGAGCCCAGAGCAGAGTTCAGCATTCTGTCGTGGAAGTCGAACCCGTCGACAATCGCAACTGCATTCGGTCGAATGCGACCCAGTGTCTGCTCCAGTGCGGACTGCATTCTAGTCAAATCCTCCTCCGTGAGATTGATAAACTAATGAAGTGTCTGTTAGAAATGTCCTCCTCCTCTCGATGGTCTCGCACTTACCCTCAGAATGTCCTTCATGTTCCTCATGCAAGCAGTGGTTATGTACAACTCGGCTACATCACGAAGGACGGCATTCAGTTTGGGCGAACGATTCCCAGTCTCGACGACGAGTTTTTGCCATGCGATGGTGGCAAGGAAGGTGCGTCCGTGGAGCTGAAAGAGTAAATTTTGAATGAGCACTCTGCAGCTGCCTCCAATGGGAGTCTTACATCAGCTGCCTGGGCCATCTCAATCGAAGTCGCATTGGATGCCTCTTCTGGGGTCTTTCCTTGCTTCTTTCTCTCCTGTAAATGATTGTAAGCCACGCGAATTTTGCTAAAAAACAAAACATGAACAATGACCTTTGAATTGTTAAGCTAAAGAACTTACTTCGCTGACGCAAACTGAAGAGCCTTGATCATGCACTCCAGTGATCCATTCCATTTGGGGAACCGAATCGAGTTTAGAGCATCAGCCAAATAAGCCACAGTTGGGGGAAGTGCTACTCCCTTCAAGGCCATAGCCCACGCTTTCATAAGGAACCTAGAAGTCTGCAACAGCATGACCGTGTTCTCTCCGTCGTACGTAACGGCTGCCGTTGCGAAGGCATAGAGACCCGGCATATTCGACGACAGCATATAGCCATGTCCACCGCACGCTAGGCGAAGAGTTTCGATGCCAGCTGCGGCGTCTGTGGTAGACAAGGACTTTAAACAAGTCGACAACGCGTGGATCTCCGCCAGGCGGTCAAGATTTCCTTCGTTGATCTCCCTATTCACTTCGGTGTACAGATTAAATGCGTACTCCGCCG
Organism: Eristalis tenax; assembly: GCA_905231855.2. Lineage (NCBI taxonomy): Eukaryota > Metazoa > Arthropoda > Insecta > Diptera > Syrphidae > Eristalis > Eristalis tenax. The sequence continues at coordinate 2,706,404 of HG993127.1, forward strand.
CGAGCTTCAGCACGACGGCTTTGCTAATCTCTGGGAATACTTTAAGCTGCTGGGTCACGTGATCCATAATTTGAACCTCGGGTTCCCTGAAATAAACATTTTTCATTCTCTTCGAAGCTCGACTAATACGCAGACTTACTTTGGATTGATAACGCTTTGCCGACGGACTGCGGCATATCTTGTCGCAATCGTTGCACCCAAGCTTATGAACTGGGATGCTTCAAGGGCCACGAGGACTCGCACGTACACCATGGTTCCGTATGTCAAGACCGAGGGTGAGCTCACGAAAGTTCCATCGGGATGAACTTGGGCATTCTTCATAAGCATGTTTGTTCGTGGGATGCGGAAGTTCTTGAAGCCCAGGTAGCCGTTGTTGATGCCCTGGAATCCAAGTTTGTTCCCAATCTCACCGATGTGGATTCCGGGCAGTGGCATATGTGTGTCCTCGTCGCGTAGCTGGATCATGAACATTTGAACTCCGTGGTTCTTACCCTTGACGTACAGTTGAGCCATGACGACGGAATAGTTCACAGAGTGTCCCACTGAAATCGAAATGATAAGCAAAATGATGGTTTATCTCTTGAGAGGTACATACGTCCTCCAGGCCACCACTTATAGGCAGTGATGGTTGGGGAGTTCAAGACAAACTCTTCAGTTTTGGGGTCGTAGTCAGCGCGGGTTTCCAAGCCCCGAATGAAGGTACCGTGTCCCAATTCGGTCTGAGCATATGTTCCTAAGATGTTGGCGTTCGCTGCACGGGGATACCACTTGGCTATCTGCTCGGGGGTACCCTGCTTCTCAATGGCTGGCACAAACATCGCGTAGTGCACAAGTAGTGCTGTTCCAACTGGAACTAGAGCCGACCCGATGCTGTTCAATAGAGTTCTGGAAAGATGCGTCGTTAACCGGAAACATACGCCACTAACTTCAGCTTCACTTACGGATAGATGTCATTGCCACCTGGATTACGCCTGGCTTGGATCTCTTTCAACTTTGTGGCCAAAATTATACCCTTGCGGACCGCTTCATCGTACTGCTCTTGGAATGACAAATAGCACAGTGGAACCTTATCATCCAACTCAGGATCATTGACGATTTCGTTGACTGCAAGACGAGCACAAAATTACGCGTTAATTAAGAACAACGGGGTTCGCATTTACCGGGTAAGTGCACAGAGAGCAATTAACAGTTAAACTGAATTCATTCCACCTTATCGCACGTTTGACTATAAACATTTTTTAACACACGAACTGTGTGTGTCGATTTGCTCAAGGTCTCTTCCAGCTTATCATGTCACAACGTCATTTGCTTACCTATTTCTCGATTAGTTTTCAGCTTATCAGCCCCCCCATACCACCAGACGGCGAACTCTTCGACATCAAAGGAAGCTGTCTTCCGTTCCTTGGCGATGTCTGGATTAATCTTGGACACTGTTCCCGGCATGGTCTTCAGTTAGTTCACGGAATTCAATAACAACAAACGAACAGGTTTTAAGTAGTCACAGACTATCACAAGCCCACTCAACAGCACGATCAGCAGCTGACTGAAGAGCCTTCATTGAAAACTGAAGAGTATGTACATCGCACAGGCGTGAGCCCATGAGCTTTCCAGAATCGCAAAAAATAAAGCTTTTCTCTTCTTTTACCGGAGCCGCGCAAGAGTGCGAATTTAATTTACAAGCCAAATTTCCGCAGCGTTGACTGAGTGTTCAATGCATGGAAATGATAAGATTAACAACTTAAAAATACACCACCGATGGGCAGGTAAACAAAGTACAGGCAGAATTTTGAAGATTGCAGAAGTACATTGAAGCCGCATAAGGCATGGTGTAGAAGTCGATAATCGATAATCAATGAGAGATACGCGTAGGTTACGCAATAGGCCTGACTACCATTATCCGTCAGATTCACCGTCAGATTCCACTCGCGATCAGAGAACCTAAGTTGCAGCACGTATTCTGGCTAAGTTTGAGGCCACCATCGTTGTCACAAATAGCATGAGCCGGTGCGAGTTGAAGAATTCGCCGAGTCAAAGGCTTCAATGCTCCACATTTGAATGACTCTTTATGACAACAGGCGCCTTTCGCCGATTAGTCGGCAGAATTGATTCTCGATTTGTTTCCGTGTCAAGGAATAGCTGCCTATGTACTTTCTAACCGACTATTGACAGTGGTCCAAAATGACGGGCATTGCGGTGGTAAAGCACGCACGAGAGATCTCGTTCTTGGCCTTCCAACCGGTCGCCTGATGCCTACCTGTTGACGTTATTGTAAAATGTTATCTCTTGTTTAGCCGACCATTTATTGTTGAATCCAGGCGCTGAATTGTTGTGAATAACTAACCAAACGTTTTGACACTGATTCCCTACCTAATCTACCCTGTTTACCCCAACTTGGGGTCCAATTAGATTTCCAATTAGATTCCTCGATAATGGATAATTATAGCAATCGCAAGTGTTATCAAGCACTTCAAGAAATCGGTGTTTCCATCCAGAAATTATCTGCAGGCTTGATTAAGCAAACGACATTCTTGTGTTTTGGTAAAAAATAAAACAATTGACATTTTTATTTTAACAGTATAAAACAAATAAAAAATATATAACTCTGAACTTAAGTTTATAATCTCCTTAGAACCTACTTAAGACTGTACAGCGCCAAAAGTTGGGTCGATATTCGGCCCACCATCAACACCGTTCTTATAACTTTGCCTTCATGAAGGGTTTCAAGTACATGTCGAAGGACTTGTTGACTGGCTCCTGATTGAGGGGACTCTTCTTTGCCACCTCGAACATCTTCTCGTACACATTGCCATCGTAAGCACCAAGGGTTGAGTCCAGCATGCGGTCATGCAGATCAAAGCTATCTACTATGGCAACTGCATTTGGGCGGATTCTGGCCAAGCATGCTTCGCGACGAATCTCCAGATCGCCAATTTCCTTCTCACTCAAACTGATGAACTGGAAGCAACAACAAGAAAAACCTTGGAACTGCACCCAATTGAGACATGGTAGTCTAGCCTTACCAAGAGGAAATCTCCAACGCGGTTGAGGCACGAATCCAAGAGATACAATTCCAGGATGTCCATTAAGACTTTAGCCAGGGAAGGCGATACATTCTTACAAGCCCTCTCGATCTCGGTTATTGCAGACAGAGCTAAGAAAGCTCGCCCGTGAAGCTGGAATAAAATGGAATTTCAGAATCGCACGCAATTAAGGAGTAACACAAGTGACTCACATCAGCTGCCTGTGTGAGTTCGATGCCTGCTAGGTTCGCGGCCTTCTCTTGACTGAACCCTTGGGATTTTCGTAGTTCCATCCGCTCGTAGGCAATGCGGACCTTGCTGTAGATTGAACCAAATTAACTTTGCACTCCAAGCACTGACCAAGCACTTACTTTGCAGCAACAAACTGGAATGCTTTAACAATTGACCACAGTGATCCATCGAAATTCACAAATACTTTGTCTTGCACAGCCTCCTTGATGTACTGGACAGTGGGAACAAGCTCTCCGCCATTCAAGGCAACTCCATATACCTTGACCAGATACCTTGCCGTTTGAAGAAGCATCACCGTGTTCTCTCCCTCATATGTGCACACTGCCGTAGCCATGCCGTAGATTGTGGGGAAATTCGAAGCATCCATGTATCCATGACCGCCACAGGCCAGACGGCAGACTTCCACTCCTGCGGCGGCATCAGCACTGCAGATTGCCTTAAGGCAACATGACATTGCATGCATTTCCGGCAATCTATCGAGTTTTCCCTGCTCCAACTCGCCGGTAACATTGTTGTACATGCTCCAGATGTAGTCACCGGTCAACTTGAAGGCAACAGCCTTCGCGATTTGGGGGAACAACTTGAGCTGTTGTGTCACGTGCTCCATTATCTGTGGTTCTGGTTCACTGGAAAAAAAAGGTTTATCAATTCGTCAATGGGACCCATTCGGGATGAACTCACTTGGGATCTATGGGGCTCTGTCTTCTCACAGCCGAGTATCTTGTGGCAATTGTGCTGGCTTTGCACAATGTCATGGCAGTGTCACGCAAGAGTGCAACTCGTACAAACATCATTGTGCCATAGGTGAGCAAAGATGACTTCGGCGCAACGTAGGTGCCATCAGGGAGTACCTGAGCGTTCTTCATCAGCATCCGCATACGGGGAATGCGTACGTTCTTGAATCCGAGATAGCCATTGTTCACACTCTTCATTCCGAGCTTTGTTCCGATTTCTCCGATGTCAACGCCTGGCATGGGCATGTGTGTGTTCTCATCCCGAAGTTGGACAACGAATGGCGCAATCCCGTGACATTTGCCTTTGGTGTGCAGCTGAGCCATAACAATGGCATAGTTTGCCGTGTGTCCCACTAAAATATAGGTACATCAAAATAGACAGTGGCCACTGCATCCAAATCTGTTTCCAAGTACTCACATCCACCAGGCCACCATTTGTATGCGGTTATTGTTGGTGAATTGAGGACGAACTCCTGGGTTTTTGGATCGTAATCAGCTCGAGTCTCAAGACCCCGCAAAAACGTTCCGTGACCCAACTCAGTTTGAGCGTATGTGCCAATTATATCACAGTCCCATGCTTTGGTCAGCCACTCGACCTGTTGATCAACTGTTCCTTGTCCCATTATCGTTGGAACGAACATCACATAGTGCAGAGTCAACGGATTGCCTTCTTTGATCAGAGCTGAACCTAGGGAACCACCCAACAGGGCGCTGGAAATGGTGAAGAAAACATGAAGTTCGTCTGGCAAATGCAGGGTATAGTGGGGCTATACCTGTAGGAGTCGATGCCATCGGTGCCTTCATCGCGCATCTTCCGGATTTTGTTGCTGACTATGGTTGCTTTACGAACACCTTCCTCGTACAGTTCCTTGTGAGACAGGTAGGATATAGGAATTTTGTCTTGCAACTCGGGATCCTCCAAGAAGACTTTTTCTGTGGACGAGATGAAGGGGTATGAGGAAGCAGATAAGACGGAACATTCTAGAGAAAATGAATTTAGTTTTTGAATTACAGACAGTGGCAATACAAATGAATTGGAATCGGGAAGACATAGATTTGTGCATTGACACATTTTTTAGAGTCCGGTGATCTTGGATTCGGACTGTATCCTTCCCGTTTTCCCTTTGGCAGTAGTCAAAGCTATTCATGAAGTGGTCCGCCTACTATCGATGAGTCTGAGTCACGGGAAATGTATTGTCGAAATGTGTCTCGGCGCACCATCAGTCAAATCCAAGATGGTAAAATTATGAAGCCTGTCTCTGTCTCCGGGTTCAAGGGTATCTTGCGCAATGAAACAGCCAATGAACTCGATAGAACAGGGGAAAGCCTGACTTCGGCATCATATCAGCAGACATCCTACCCTCCTCACCACTTCAAGGGTACTAAGCAGACTTAAATTTGGACCTCCCTTACCTCGGCACCTGTCCAATACTTCCTGCCCGCCCTATCTGATCTAGGAACTGAGTCAGCGGCCTAGACAAGTGAGACCCCTAAGAATAAATACGTGGCTATAAAATGCACACATTAACATCAAACGGATCTACAACCAACATCACATGCTTCGAGTTGGAAGTGACACCAAAGACGAACCAGATCGGGGTTCAACTAAACGTCTCTACAGACTAAGCTTCAAGGGTAGCTTGGGTGAGAAGTTAAGCTCATGCCGCTTTCGTGTGATGGTGGTTTATCTGGACTACCCGCGGCATGGTGACTGAACTGAACTGAATCAGCGCCATGGTTTTGGTCTTCTTCGAGTGGGATGTCGATGAATCTTCATTCTTCTTCTTTGTCAGACATAATCGATATCATCAAAATCCCGATATATCAAAACCGCAATTTGACAATTGGGAGTGATGGTTAGAAGAAGTATGAGTCGATCAATTTAAATTGGCATGCCTCTGTGTATGAACAAAGAGTAGTTGTAGGGCGACCTACCTTTGACGAGTTTAAAAACGAAGAATGCACTTCTCCGCCTGCTTTTGAAATTGCCAATGGCTCCGAGTGGAAGAGCATAGCTGATAAATGTTCCCTCAGGGAGGGATTGTTTACATAATTGCATCTTGAGCCCAAAGAAACATCGGGTGTGTTATTCGTTTGATCTCCGTGATGCAGTGTTACCTCAAAACAACTAAACTACATGATCTTTGCCCTCTGACGATCATAGTAGTTCAAGAGATCGAAAGAACGTGATAAACAGCAGATTTGCTTTTGCAGTGAGTGTGCAAAATGATAAACAGGTTCTGTTGTTAAACTGACGTTATCTCTGTTTTCAGATACTAGAAAAGCGCTCGATTCCGCCTCAATTACTTTCGCTTTAAGTTTTTTTACACGCTCTAACGAACTCGAAATATCTCTCTACATTCACTTAGCTGTCTTTAAGCACACATAAATTGCGATGAGTTATGACAGTAATAAATGTGATGCAACATGCTTAGTCAGTGGGAAAGGTAGTCATTTAGTCCGAAATGTTATCACGTTCTCAGAAACGACTTGACGTTGTTTGTCGTACTCAAACCTTGAAACTTATTAATCACTTAATGGGTGGCTAACCCGTGTATGCTGGGATTGACCTTGGTACAAATCTGTGACGCGATAGTCGTACACTAGGTCACAGAACAAAGGTCCACCAGTTGCTCGCTGTAATAATAATCGTAATCTGTCTCCATCCGCTACATACCAAGTGCTTTCTTTTCCGTGTATTTCTTCTCCCCACCGACCCACCAAAGGGTAAACTCATCTGGACGAAACGATGCATTGTCTCGTTCCTTTTGTATATCTGGATTGATTTTTCCTACCGCTGACGATGACATGGCTGGAGATTTCTTCGATTTACGTTTCACTACTTCAAGAGAAGTCAAGCATCTACTAATCGACTATGATTTCCGTTCGGCAGCACAACCACGACTGGATTTGTGTATGCGGTACCGTGCTCATATATGCATGTACTTGAATGACCACTTTGCGCTTTCTAACGCTTTCAGACTTTGTGCCAGTCGGTTATCACTTTCTTGATACTCGTTTATCAGAATTGTTTAAAGTGGCGACTCCCAGATATGCCCAACATCTAGACAAATACCGTGGACGGGTTTAAAAGAAAATAAAAAAAAAGTGAGGAAACAAATCAGTTGTTTTGAGAAATGTCACAGTCGAGCAGCTGATTACCTTCATGTCTTGGCAAGAACCGCTGTAGGAATGGGTTCTTGTATCAGATACGTTGACATTTGATAATGACGTCCTACTGAAGCTAAATTGCAAATGTCAATGCCAGCACAATTCCAATATTTTGCCGGAGTTATATTTATCGGAGTCTAAACAGTCACTCTAAGTGTTCCTTCACATCTGCTATTAGGCCAAGTCCAAAGTAGGACTCCACTTTAATTCCAATTCAAAGATTCTCACAACATTTTCACTTCAGTTGCCAAGAAATGTGGCATGGTAACGCCATTGAAACTCTCCACTTGGCCCCAATAAGATGAGTGACAGCTTGGAATTTAAATCGGATTCAAAACAATTGCGAGAAATTTTAAAAATTTCTCTCGGGATCATCAAGAAGTATGACTGGCTGATTGACTCCTACGTTCTGGTACATCCCTTGATTCAAGATCTCATGCAATACTCCTTTGACCCACATCAATTCTTTTCAGGATTTTTACGTCGATAACCATTGGTCAAAGCTTTCCAATGCCTGGCGAGATCACCTAGAGAACCTTAAACCAGAAGATTTGGCCAACATCCTTCGGGGAGACACTGCCTGTTCTTCTGTGCGACCATTATCCATTCTCTGCTTGATGGCCTTGATGAAGAAATTATGCATTTCAAGAGAAGTGAAAGGCATTGCACCTGTTGCGCGTGAACGAAACGTCAATTCTCTGCTGCGGCATCCAAAACTGAAGAACATATTCACGAAATGTGTAAAGCCAAAGAAACGGCATGAGATCGATCAAATGGCAAGAGTTTGTCACGAAAGTGTCTTGGCGACCTCGGTCGATTTTGTGGTTGACTTTGGAGCAGGACTAGGCCATCTTGCTCGACTGTTGGGCTATGAATACGGTGTGCAAGTATGTTGCCTGGAAATGCAGAGTGTCCTCAATGACCAGGCGATGTACCAATTCGTCTCGAACTTCGTTTGCAGACTAACATGCCCGATTTCCTTTTCAGATCTATGGACTCCCAACTTGAAATCACCGCCTCGAAGCACTTGAGTGTCAAAGAGAAAGAACATTTTCGTCGGCCAGTACATGTCACTCTCCAATTGACAAAGCATGTCACTTCGGATGAGTTTGTTTCCCAGATTAAAGGCGCTTTGAGCATCCCTGCAGATGAGCCTGTTTCATTTGGAATAATTGGACTGCATCCATGCGGGGATCTGGGTGCCATACTTATCGACTTATTCCTCGCCTGCAAAGAAGCAAAGTTCCTGAACTTTGTTGGCTGTTGCTACATGAAGCTCTCCACTGGACAGGATCTCATAAAGCCGGGCTATCCCCTTAGCGACTTCCTTCGACGAGAAGAAACAAGTTTCTCGCATCTCAGCTATGAATCTCGAGAGATATCGTGTCATGCAATGGAGGTGTACTGCGACCGACTGGAGTGTGGAAACTACGAAAACTTGAAAGTCCATTCTTTCCGAGCGATAACCGAGAAAATTTTGATGAAGTATTGGCCCGAGTTGAAGCACACTGGTCTCAGAAATGTCAAACATGCGAAAGGCATGCATTTTGAAGAGTGAGTATCGTGCGCGCTCTATCCTCCACCTAATGAACGTCTTTTCGCAGTTATGTAAGGGCGGCTACTAAAGGTCTGCACATTGACATTCCAAAGGAAGACATACACTCTGAGGCTACTTACCACGACCTGGAGCAGTGGAAGAGGATTGTAATATTCTACACCATGCGACTCATGTTTGCTCCACTCGTCGAGAGTGTCATTCTCTACGACCGAATACTGTACCTGAAGGAGAGAGGTTAGCACATCCCATATACACGGCAAGAAGCCACCCTCTTCATTGTTGTCTCACTTGCAGGTTGCTCAGTGCAAATAGCCGCCATATTTGACCCCCGTCTGTCCCCACGGAACCACATTACCGGCGCAGTTAAGGGCATTGAATAAACCGCGCTTGTTGTCTCTCGTTTTATTAATTTCCTAGGATCTTGTTGAATAAATTAGATTATTTACAAAAAAAACTTGAAGTCGAGTGTGTCTAGAGTAGTTGCTGTCGCGGCTGTTGTGGGTGGAAGATTGGAATGACTTCGTTGCGAGTGGAGGCGATTGGATTGAATTCGAAAGGTTTCTTAAGCAAATTGTGCGCTTGCTAACATATTTGTTGTCACATCTGGTTCTTCGTCACTAGCGTTCTGATCGAGCTTCTCGAATCCTCTCTTTCGATGGTCCAGTAAGCCGCCAAGTTTAAAGCCTTCAGGTTTGGATGGAAAGTCCCATGCATGTCGGCGATTTTTTACCCCAAAGGGAAAGCAACCTGCGGTGGGAGAGAGAGAATATATTGAGGTCCAGAACTGCATGAGATCTGTTTAATGATGACAGCCGTGACAGGAAGACAACACTGCCAAATTGTGCTACAGTTTCTGAAACTTGTCATGACATGTAAATAAAAACAAGGCCACTGCCGTCAAATGAAAATATGGATGGTGATGCAGTCCGATGTGACCTAGTTTCTACAGAAATCACTAGGTTTTGCGTGCATTTGTTCTCTCACGAGTCGTGGGGACTTACAATTTAAGCATTGTCAGCTGCACGAGAGGTGGAGCCTTGAAGTATGAAAATTGAGTCAGCGCACACACCCATTTCGTTTCAAGCTGAGAATGAATTCCAAGAAGCTCGAGAAGTCTTACGTCAATGTGTGCATTTATTTTAGAATTAGAAAGGTCATCCCTGAAGAACAGTGCTTGGATCAGCCTATTACGGTGGATGAGTGGCACGTTGGATCTGAGATGTTTTCATTGGCGAACTAACCCATTTGACATACGTTCTTCGGCTGGGTTCTTCGGTTTAAAGGTTCCTTAAGCCGTCAATTTGTGAAACACCTGCTGCTCTTTGGACCGCACTGAATTGGATCATAACAACATGTACACCTCAAACAATAGACTCCCATGATGTGGTGGAATTTATTTCCAACTCTCACCGCGATCTGGGTTCAAGCCGTTGTCCTCACGATGTTCACACAAGAAGGCCAACTGTCCGTTCAGGCTGAAACTAGGCAACTCGTTTCTAGGATATGACCCCTAGTCAAGTTTCGTAGTTGGGGTGTTTCTATCGGTTATGTTCTTCATCTCTCGGCAAGTTGCCTTACCTGGTATGCATGGTTTCCAATAACACGACCACAGTCAATGGGAAGACCTGGTCTTTGCCCTGGAATAGCTTGGTTTTATCCCAAACCAGCGGATCAACCCCGAGTCAGCCTTGAAGAATGGTTGCACAATTCGCGAAACATCGCGGAGAAAAGCAAAAATGCGCTTGAGTTGCTCTGTTGCTATCAGTAGTCTTCTACTGCATACATTGGCGTTGCTGAGACTGTTGCTGGATTGTAGACAGTTGAGGTAAATGTTTGAAAAGCCTATCCTCGGCGTCGGGATAGAAATAACTGGATTACATAAAAGTTTGGCGGCCGTGGCCTTGTGGGTGTGTGCGTCACTATTGCGGACTTGAAATTCGGTGTCTTGGTTCGATTCCCGGTAACACAAAAATAAGGCCTCTACGTCCGTTAGAACGTTACTAAAACATCAATTGCATGATCTCTTGTGAGTCGATATTACTCACGGTCTTACTCTTTAGTAGAGACCGTCACGTGTGTCAGTGGAGAGGTAACAATCGACCAAACATGCTGGAAATGTCTGCAGAACCAAACGTAGGGCGAATTCAAGAACTTAGCCACATGCGCTGCAGCAGCATCTCGTCTACCCACAAATTGTTAACGTTTGCAGCTTCATGCATTATCTGCATCTGAATATTTGAACAGTAGGCTGCACGTTTTGCGTGCCATCTTTGGATCTGTTTGAGTTGACGACATTTGGAGAAGGTTCAACCGCGAAGTGTGTGGGCTAAACAGCCACATGAGTCTAGTCAAGCGTCTTCACAACATAGCTCCGGCACGAAGATTTTTCTGAGCCTGTTTGACGTCCGTGCACAAGGTGCTGCACACCAGACGAGGGCGCCTCGGCCAGCTTGGTGTGCGAAACTGGAGACAGCTGACGAGATCTCTTGCTGGCTGGATGGGCATGTTGGCTGAGGCCCAGGTCCACCTAAGACTAAATGTAAAAAAATTCGTTCAACATTTGAACAGTGCACAAAACCGACAGCTCAACACAGCCGGTCACTGTCCAGGCCAAGGTTCACTTTGGACACAATTTTTTCGTCAAGACTCACACCGAGACAATGTCAACTCATAATGCGCACTGGTTGTTCGACTTGAAGCATCTCACTTCGGAGCAAAGTACTCATTGCGTGCGACATTCATAAGCACACAGAATGAACACATGATTGGAAATAAATGAAAGAAGCACAAGCACACCCAAATAAACACGCACAACAATAAATAATAAATAAAAACAAAACGCATTTGTGCAAAAGAAAAAGAATTTATTACAAAAAAATTAAACAAACGTCAAAACATGTATAAGTCCTAAATGTGTAAAAAAGATGTATAAAAAATATTCGAGTATTCGACAAAGAATCGGGAGTATATACAAACTGCACACGGAACAGAACATAATCAAGGGAACTAAAAGTTAAGTATTCGAAACAGGATATGTGATGTGTGATACTTTGTCATTTAGAAGCTTAGTCAAACTACGAAAGCACTGAGTGGTAGGAGAAGGGGAGGAGAGGGACACAGACTCTGTTTAACATTCACTTTGATTGGAGGAGACCAGGCGCTTATACACTAAATCACATGGAGTACCTGAGGGGAGATCAGAATTACCTCGCTTGCGTCGACGTGAGATAAGGAGCGCCATCGCAAAGGTAAGTAGGGCAAAGATGACCATGAGAGCCGCAACTAGGAGAGCCGTGGATCCTGGCTGTGTTTTCCGAATTGGCTGGGTCTCAGCCTGTTCGCCGGGACTTGCTTCAACGCTGGTGGCGGTCGGTTTGGCAGCTGACATGGGTACAGATCGGGCAACTTTTTTGTGCATGAATTTATGGATCTTCGTGGGGTTCAGTTCGGCAACGTAGATTTCATTGCCGTCAGCGGTGACGGCCACATCGTGTGGGTTGGAGAACTGAAGGCCGTTTGGACCGAACTTGCTGATCACCTGTTTCGATTTCATGCTGATAACGTAGCCGCGAACCTCATTATAGTGGTCGGGATGACCAAAGCCCTCGTTTGGGCCGTTCACTACGACCAATTGTCCGCCTGCGGATGGAGGAGTTGCAGATCAAGGAAAACAAACGCAACTGAAAGCTTACCATCTGCAGGTGTATAGTCCATGCTAAAGAGACGATCGCCGACGATTTGGCTGTGGTATTGCGAGTGGAATGTTCCGTTGTTGTAGTAGAAGCACTGCACACGACCGTTTTCCCGATCAGCGGCGCAGATCAAGCCCAGATCCGGGACCAGAGTCAGAGCATGGGGGATTGCGAAGAAATTTTTGGGCGCAATTTCATGTGCTTTACCTGAAAGCAGAAACTGTAACTGTCTGGACGACAACCATGCACGCTAGAGCTTACCTGAGAAAGAATTCTCCCCCCATTGGAGGATTTTCTCACCCGACGCTGAGAACTTGAGTATCCGTGCATTACAATACCCGTCAGCAACGAAAAAGTCCCCGTTCGACAGGACGGCAACCGAAGTTGGCTTGCAGAATTTGTTGTCGGTGTTTCCAGGACTGAATGCAGTGCCCAGCGTGAGGAGAGGCTTCCCAGACCCACCTTTGGGACCAAACTTCATCACCTGATGCATTGCCACATCAGTCACCCAGACATTGTCATCCCCGTCAATTGTTAGACCATGTGGCATGTAGAATCTTTAAGAAATTAATCAATGAACGCAACTGGATGCGACTATAAAGTGCATGTAGACTTACATATCCTTTCCCCAATCGTACACCACCTTGCCAGTGGTTTTGTCCAAAGCCAACACTGTGCTCTCTTCGATAGGCCCACGGTACTTTTCGGTGTAGACATTGTAATTGTCGAAAGTGTTTTGTCCCCATATTCGATTCACTCGATGGAAAATGACCACGTTTCCGGTTTTATCGAAGGACACTGCAGTCACTGCACCTAATTTCAAAGCTGGATTCGGCCAATCCGACTGGTAGACGTATGCTAAATAGACGGAAGGGATGTTTGAATAGCCACTAAGAGACGTCGGAACTCACTTGAATTTAATTTTGCGATTTCAGCCTTAACGTCGATCTTCTCAACCTTCAGCTTCGGCTGCTTCCACACGATTTCCGATGGACTCCCGCCTTGCAGTATCTGCTGGATGCGCTGATTCACCAGAGTCTCATCCTCCGTCAACGGCAGATACCTCTGGAGACCCTACCGAAGAAAACAATCGATACAACGCATCAATATGGCAGCACAGTTACATTTATCATTCGAAACACATATTCTGCGGAATTTCGTCCGCCTACACAACCCATTTAGGGGTTGAAAGAAACCCACTCAACGATTCTTCACCTGTTACTTGATGCTTGCATTCGGTTTGTATGAGCTCACAAGGAAAAAAATCAATAAATTCCAAGTGAAAATTTTCAAACATATGTTCCCCAAGGATTCCGCTCCGAACACTTACCTCATCGGAAGCTGATTCAATTAGACAATTGACCAGAAACAGCTGCAGGGCTATTAGAAGCTTTGGCCAATACATCCCGTCGTTCAACTTGAAAAGATTCGCTTTGTTTTCTAGTGTCCCACTGCATAAGCTAGTGATTCATGTATGTTTTGACTTGTTGCAAAACTACAAGGAAATCGATTAGTTTGAAACTGAATACACTCGAAGAGACACTTTACGCGGATGTTTAGATTAATTTCAGTGTTTTTTGTGCAATAATAGGAATATTCTTCTAGGAATACAAAAGACAACAATCAAACAGCCATCGCGGCATTTTCCATATGCAGTGGGAAGGGTGTTGCCAAGTGTCAATGGTGATTGGCAGAGAATGGAATAGATTTTTTAACAAAATCTTGCTGGGCACTTAAGGAATGGAAACATTTGTGAGGACATTTTAAAAATAAATCAAGAACTTTTAAATTAGCCTATAATTCTTTGAGTAAACGCATGGATTAAGGCATTTATCGGAATTCCGTTCACACAATGCAAGAATAAAGTGAACCGCTGTACAGTGAAAAGCAATTGACGCTGAACGGTGTCATTCAAATTGTTTTCAAACGTAATTGTCAAATGTCTTGAAAGAATCTTGCGTTCTGTTTTTGTTGTTAAAGTGTTCTCTCGTGAATAGCTTGTAAATCTGTCCAGTCTACATCATCCAAATAGGTTAGTAAAACATGCATCCAAATTGGAAGGCTCTAGCTACTCTACACATTCCTCTCAAGCGGTTTGTAACTGAGGGATCCTACGACGAGCTACCTTCAACATCGTCGAGCAGGAAAACGTATAGAGTTGCTAATGTAACATCTGAAGAAGTGAAGGAGTTCTACGAGGATATACTCAGCACACCTGAATCTGTGTCGAAGCCACAACCAGCAAAGGAAAAACCCATTGCCACTTTGCCTCCGCTCCCAAAGACAGCATTCGACAGAAATAAATTCTTCAGGGCGTCAATGGCAAATGATGTGGACACCATTGAACAGTTCGATTACAAGGGAGACGATATAAATTCAACTGATTCGTATGGATGGAGTGCACTGATGATGGCCGCATGTGAAGGTGCGGCTGAAACTGTTCGCACACTCATAGAGTTGGGGGCAGACATCAATCATCAGGACAGAAGTGGAAACTCTGCCTTCTCACTGGCGGAAAAGAAACATTTGCCTCACATTCAGCAACTTCTGCTGGGTCCGCAAGAAACTGACATGGAGTCCGACCCAGATGTAGACGAAGATGCAGTCCAGGAAGAATTCCACTGCGACATTTGTGCACAAGGCTTCCGAGAAACCTCCCTCCGTGATCACATCACTTCCACCGTTCACCAGTTCAACCTGAAAAGCAGCAAACAGACCACCGTCAACCGGTTCAGCATTTCCTCCAAGAACCGTGGGCTGAGAATTATGCTGAAGCAAGGATGGGACAAGGAGAGCGGTCTCGGACCCACCAACAGTGGTCGATTGTTTCCAGTAAAGACTGTAATTCGGAGGCAAAGAACCGGTTTAGGCACAAAGCAGGATGCAGCGAAAGTTACACACTTCAAGGCGTACGACGCGCGAGCCATCAAATACGTCCCACCGCCAAGGAGCAAGAACCGAAACGACATTCGCCGCGAGAAGCTGCGGGACTGGAAGCGCGAGCGCAGACTGCGGAAAGCACTTGAATAACCCCAATTGTCTGCTCTCGTTGCAGATTCCACCGCCAAAATGACAAAGTCCGGGGAAGAGAAAGTTGTTGAGATCCTGCGTCAAACTGAAGAAGTGGCTGATGTGATTCTGATGAACAAACAGGAAATAGTGCAGCTGGACAAGCGCCGGCAGGCCACACGAGAGGCCATCCGGGAAATCGAGAAGAGCAGTCCGGAGGAAAAGAAGTTCTGGACAACCATTGGCTCGAATCTGATAAAAGTTGAGAGGGAGACAGCTCTGAAGTTTTTGAAAAATGGTAAGCGGTGTTGCGGCCTGTATGCCATGTGCTCAGTCTCGTGAGTTCTTCCAGATCAAATGACTATCGAGGCGGAAATCAACAAACTGCGTTCAGACCAAAGGGTCTTGGTGAACCAACATCGTGATTTGGAGTTCTCGAAAAAGTACTCGGGAACCAATCTGAAGCCGCTGGACAGGGCTGAGTTTGATGCATTCAAGGCGAACTTTCCCATGTTGTAGGGGACTGTAAATATATGTAACTTAGATAGGATGTAAGATGATGGAATAAAGAGCGATGTTTTCGTAGATTTTTTTTGTTTTATTGCACTTGTGCCAAACTTGTCAGGTTGTGCTGGATGATGATGGAGAGCTAGCTGTTCAATCAAAGTCGGCGAAGAACTCGCCGAGAACTTCAAACTCAGACCTGGAAGACTCAGAGGTCTACCCTAGAGGCACGATCTGCCAGAAGTTCGTTGCCATGATTAGCTGAACACAGACAAACGTCAGTGACGTGTTTGCTGGCATTGACACGGAGGCGGCTTAAATGGGTCTGACGGTGATCTGTCAAGGAAGGAATCACAACGTAGACCTCTTTAACAGAAAGTCACAATTCGATTTTGTTGCGGTTCGGAGTAAAGGAATAAGAGGATTATACGAAAAACTGGAGGACAACTTGGGAGCAAACATTATCAAATTTTCTGGAGAATTAGGGAAGATACAACTTGGGCAGTTACTGAAATATCAGCTCATTTACAGACAAGTCTTCATCTTGCAAGAACTACAAAGATGTATCTGTAGGCATTGTAAACGTCTAAATGCAAAGCTCATGTAGTTTGCACAACACTAAACGATACTCACCAGGTCCGGTAGACTGACTACCACCTATTCATACAAAGACAACTCTCTATCTAGAGCCTTTGCCTTCGAACCGGTGGGCAACACAAAAAAGTATCAATAATTATTGTTTATTTCTTTCAACCCCTCGGGGGCAAATTGCGAAAGCCGCGAATGGCGTCCTTTTCGTTTGGAGTTATAAATCCAGTTCACGCTCTCTCCAACTCATCGTCATCATCTTCTGACCAGAATGGCTGAAAGCTGTGTGCCCAAGACCGTCACTAAAGGAACGAGAGGCAACTCTATCCTCCGCCATCGATTCCAACTCATCAGAATTTGTGCCCAAGCGTAACCAGGCTAGGTTTTTTTGACTTGGTCCAACCACCTCGTCCTGGGTCTGCCAAGCGGTCGCCTGACTGATGTAATCTCAACTCTCCAACACATTTCCTACAGAATTAGGATCCTTTTAGACCGTTCGGCTTTTCTGCCCTTCCCTCCTAGGAAGGGAGTATGTCCAATCCGCTGCAACTTCCTCCAAAGAATATGTAAACGTGGTTCTTGGCCCGTTCCCAAGTAAGGCCGCACTTTCTTTCGGTTCGGCAAAAACAAGGGGAGGATGTTTCAGCAGACAAGACCTCAAACTCTGTGATGTGCAATTAGAAGGCGACAGTAGGAGAGACGATAGATCGAGGTCCGTCGTGGACTGTCGTCTAGTTTACTTTGCAACTCAAAAACTTTGCTCAGCCATTCACCAACTAGTCATCATCCTTTTGTTTGTTTTTTTTTTAATTCTTCGACATGCGAAAGTGTGAACTTACACCAGAAGCCCCTTAACACTCCTCAGGCAGTTGCAAGGATATCGAGTTTCCCTGCAAAACCAATTCACCTCGAACAGTCCCAGCGAGCACCGACTACTCGACAACTACTTGAAGAATTTTCCATTCGATTCCCATACAATGTTTAACGATTCACCAGACCTTGCGCCCACTATATCGAACGTATTTCCGAGCCCACACCGAAACTCTCCACTCAATCAAGCGACGTGTCACCGTCAAGCAAGAGCGTGTATGAGTAGAGCCGAACGACGGCCAGAGCGGACAAGAAATTCGTAAAAATGTTACGTATTCGCCTGGGTGATCAGAAGCAGGGAAAAAGGACTCCGCTGGCATCGCGCGCCAATCTCGTCTCTCACTCTCCACAGCGCACAGATGACACTTCACAAAAGCTCTCGCGGGGCTCTCCGAGTTTCCGCACCAACCTCACAAATCTGTTCGCTTTTTTTCCTCTAACTTCATTCTCTGTTTATATTATCTTCATTCGTACTGCCACTTCGGAAGTTTCGCTTTCGATGTGTGGCTCCGTGTATGCGCGGCGGTCAGAAAAACCCATGCACACACCCAGCATACATACAGCCCCCACATACACGCATCTTCTCGCGAAACACAGATACCTCCATCCATACACTGCCGTATCGGTGCCCACTGCAAAGAAACCGTGTTTTTTTTTTTTTCGCTTTTCGTTTTTTGCCTTTGCTCTCCACACGGTGGAGCTGTGTGGAGAACGACATACAATCACACAACCAGCAGACAGGGAAGGAAGGTATCGCTGGCAATGCGAACTGGCGCTGGCCAGAGCGAGAGGGCAAAATGTGACATGAAGGCCATGGTACAAGTTATGTCGCTGTTGTCGTCGTCGTCGTCGTCGATGTAGTCGCCAACGTCGTTGTCATTTTCAACAATTCGCAGTCCGGAAAAAATCGTGAAATTCAATCGATTTACGTTGTATCCACCTTCAGGGGAACGAAAACGCGAGGAAAATTCCCATCAAACCGATAAACAGGCTACTCATCTGTCAGATACGTTGGCACAATTGAATCTGTGACGTTTTTCCAACCATATGCAACGTTCGTACGAATTCCGCGAGTGTGAGGTCCCCAATCCCAGCCACCGCTGTGCGCAACCACTTGTCCTTTGGTTTGAGATTCGTTGAAGTGAATTTGTGTGCAAAAAATAAGAAGAAACGAAGAAATTCCATTCAAATCCGCGACCCCCATGTGATATCTGTCGCCCCACTGAAAAATATCAGAACCCAGCGCGCACCCCAACGGTATGCGGGAAATTCGGGAAAACCCTTGATGGAGAGGGGAAGTGCGAGAGGAAAATAAAAAGAAAAGTGATAACAGTGTAAATACGAAACAGCAGTGAATTATGCACATTTGTGTGTACCCCGCTCTCTAGCAGATACAAGGTCCTAGCTCCCAAATCACTTGCGTTTTCGTTCGTTCGTACGCGGTCGTTTCGTCTGTACAACAAATACACAAGGCACACACTCTCCTCGCGAGAATATACTCAGTGGTTCTGTGTTCCTGGATGAGTGCATGATTTGCTTCTTCGTTTTTGTTTCGTGTTCCTTCGCCTGAATTTTTAGAGATCAATCGGTGTCTAGTATATTCTAGCCACTAGCACCCAACCAGCCTAACAAGTGGTCCATAAAGAGATTAATCCCCGAGAAGAGGACGGCACTACAAAGAGGAGGGAGAGGTTTCACATGTGTGCGCGCGTGTTTGTGTGTTCATGTGAGAGAGTGTTTCCTCGACCAATTGAACGAAATTAATAATAAAAGTAATCTACAAGTACGCAATCATTGCAACAACACAACACAGCAACGTCCGAGCGACGCGAAGCACCAACAACTACATCATCATCATCATCAGCCTCCTCATTAAGAGATAGCGAGTTCAGCGCACACAGCAGAAACAAAAAAAAAAAAGGATATTACCCCCTTAACTGCCTGCAGATACTTCTCTTGTTTTGTATTTATTAACCGATCTGCGAGCGCATAGCAGCGAGCAGAAAAAAAGAAGGAAAAAGCGACATCATACAAGAACACTGCAGATAAGGAACACAACAGAACCAAGAGGAATACTATTAAACACAAAATAAGACAACACACAACCCAGCAGATACCCAACAACAACAACAACAACAAGAACTTAATGCAAATAAATCAGGTTTGTAGAATTATTACCATTATCTGGGAGGTACAATTTTAGTATGTTTCGTTTCGCCGTAATGATGGATGGTTGTTTTGTTTGTTTGCTCCTTTCTCATTTTCCTAGTGCATCAGTGCTTTTTAATTTTTTTGTTGTAATGCGTTTCCCACCTTGCTCCGTGCACTGGCCCTGCCGCCGCTGGCCCCTGTCCACCCACAGGGGTTGCACCACCACACATTCGGTTGACACATGAATTTATTTAAAGGCGACAGCCGTGCGATGGAAGAAGGGAACAAAAAAAAAACAGAATAAAAATCAATTAAACAGAATAGAGCAGAGACTGATTAGGCGGATGAATTGGGAGGCGGGGCGTGGGGCGTGTGGGGCGCTTCAAATCGAAGAGCAGAGGGTGACTTGCCCTCTGTGGAATAATCAAGCGTGCAGGGGCAAGACAGAGCCGACACTAACTGGAATTTGTGACAAAGTTAATCAAGCGCCTATCAAGCGGTATTGCCAGACTGCAACAAACGACTGAGATATGGTTTGGCGTTCGTTGAAATCGATTGACTTGTGGGAAATACGCTGTTGCAATGGACAGAGGTTAGACTTATGCAATCAAGTTAGGTCAGTGCTTCTGGGGAAAAGCTAATATAGAACTCGTACTTACAATGAATTTCCATTTGAGACGTCTATGGCAGCGTAGCTGTTTGTGATGGCAAACATCTTAACATCTGGATGAGAAAAGAAAACCGGATTCTGCTCCATTCAATTGAAAACGTGTAATTATTGAGATAGTCAGCTTACTGGGTAAATTATGGGGAACAGCACGAACAACTTGCGCGGGAAACATGAACGACAGGCTGTCTTCATTGTACTGCTCAGCTGAACTGAAACGTAACAAGAATTCTACCAGAATCTTAAACTGTTGATCAAAAAGTCGGTCTGAATCCTTATGTATGGAAGCTGTTAACCTAACTTCAGGTTAACAGCTTCCGATCACTTTGTCCAGCATTTGTGGTTATATGCCATCAATTACAGGAATAATGCTGGCTTGGGTCAACTGGGTTGATGACTTTTCAGCGTAGGCCTGCGAGTGCAAAGGGCGTCTGATCTTTCCGAAGGCAGGCGAAATTATGCGTTAATCGAACATTAATCCTTCATGTGCATTTGCAAGTGTGACAACTTTACTTTTGAGAGCCATTGAACAGAAATCGAACGATGTTTTGACAAAGAGCCGATGCGATGTCAATGGATTTTGGCCCTATTTATCACAATTTTACCGCAAACTACTGCCGACGGTGGCGCCCGTGTCGTTGTGGGTTTGTGCATCGACTCCTACGCACTTGAACCTCGCTGACTGGGTTCGATTCTCGGAATGATAAAAAGTACGAATAATTTATGCACCAGTCATTTTCACGGCCTCACCTATTTCTAGTCACTGACAATGTTCAATGAGTAACTACTGTCTAGAGAAAGCTTCTCAAACTTGGCCGTTTGGTGTTGGCATAGAACTGAACGTCCCTTCCACTCGTGAGAGAACAATAGCACGCATAGTTGCTGTAGAACGGAAGTATGATAGAGACGCCAAACTTCTACCTCTCTTGCCCTTTAAACCATTTTTATATCGTTTTCTAACATAATTTTGAAGATGAAGACACATTTATTCACATTATTTCGTGAATAACCTCCAAAAATGCAGGAATAACTGTCAAAGAGGCACTCAAATTCGTCGATGGGCTGTGAAGTTGGGCATCTCTAATCTACTTCATTTCTTCTCTAGAATCTAGTTCCTGGCCCTCTCTGACCTGTAATGGAACCCATATTATTGTATATTGCCGGCTATAACGTATAACAACACAAGATGTAGGTATGTGTATTGAGAATCATCAAACAAAATTTTTTCGTAGTCGATCCATTTTGATCTTCGACATTCTTCTGAATGGAATCAATGTTCTCATCTTGTGCGTCTCTGTGGGACAACATTCAGTGTTGGAACTTGACGTTTTCGATGTGTGGTAGATTTGAAAAAAAGCGTGGTAGATCTTGATACTGTCGTACATGGAATGAAGCACCACCTCACCCCCTTTTGCCACCACATTTCTAACAGAATCGTCAGATTAACAACGTATTTGAATACAAATTCCACCAAAAAGAAGCAGATATACTACGTAAATTGCATTTTGCAAAGAAAGTCTTTTCGGGTAACGGTAAACAGTGGGCAAATAGCGGTTTCAATTATGCATGATGTAGCATAGCGAAAATGGTCTTTAAGTTTGGCGCTCAGAAGGAATGAGGTGAACCGTGTCGTAGATTCTTCGGAAACTACTCTCGGTGTGTGTAGTCTTTTTCTTATCAGTGGAGGGGACTTACGCCATAGGATCCTTACATTACTTACACCATAGTCGACGAATATTCTCACTAAACTTGTTACTCTCCTCCATCCGGGATGAACCTGGATTTCAATCAACAAACGTCCCAAGCTTTCACGATCCTTCGCCAGCTGTCCGCCAGTGCCAAGTTGTCTGACGTCGTCGCGCCAACGGTCGTTCTCTATTGCGTTGTCACAATGGCGGGGAATCGAAGATTCTTCTGACTAGAACCGTATTGCTCCACATGACAGCCTACGGCAGACACACGAAAGTCACTATGCCCCTGGAAAGTGTACAAAATAATTTTCATGCAACCATGCAGCCACTCAATACGAAACAGCCATAAAAGGCAAAGACAGAAATAAATAAATTATTATAGAGACAACCAATAGCCCAGCAGATTGAACGTCTGTCAACCGACGGACTTGACGGATAATCACGTATTTTGTGACGTCTATTCACGAATTTTTTGACAGTTCATCATGAACGACCAAACATTGTGTCATATTTACGGACATTTGTGCGAATGTATCAAATGATAAATGGTATTCTCACATTGGACCGTGAAAATGTTATTAAAATCGATGGCAACAAATTTTAAGGTGTAACCGAGGCTTTCCCTATAGAAGACAAGAATACTGAAAAATCACATTGACAGCTTCCAATTTGACAAATGGTTCGACAGATTTAATTGTCTGAACAGAAATGAAGTATTATAGAGACAGCCAACTTCTACCTCTCTTGCCCCTTAAAATTTTCTGACAACTGTTTTCTCTATCGTTTTCTCAAACCAAATTGACCAATCAGAGAACGGCATTCAAATTATTTCGTGAATAACCATCAAAAATGCATGAATAGCTGTCAAAGATAACTGAAATTTTTCAGGCTAGGGGTCAATCAGCTGTGAAGTTGGTGATCTCTTAATACTTCACTTCTGTGTCTGAAGTTGGTAATGGGTTAAAAACACCCTTTAGATTGGTAGATTCAATTGGGGAAGTGTGTATAACACGTGCCGGGGCACCGAAGGAACGGCTTATGCTCAATAATTCACCAAGCCGGACTGCGGAAGGATAATGTCGAAAATAGTATTCATATCGATATATTTACAAATGTGGAAACTGTTTATACTGAGACAGATTGATGGAAATGGCGGAATGATAGAGGTTCCATATTCGATGACATAACCTCAAAAATGGAAAAGTATCTTTAGTGCCGGCTTGAACATAAAATTACCGAAGGAGGCACCCCCGTAGCGGAGTGTCTTCTGTCTCCTGAGTCAACTTCGGCTCTGAACCTGTCGGACAAAGGGAAAGAAGACGCGCGTAGAAGTTTAAAGAGATCTCCTCGAACCTGAGGACGTATTTCATACATATCAGAATTATTTATTGACAAACAGCTTCAACAGATATTCGGAGTGAAAGATTCCCAAACGCAATTCACGTGTGACTATAGCAGGATAAGGATTCCCACTACCATATGTATGACTGATGCAGACGGTTGATAATGATGTCTTTTGTTGTTCAGTGGCAGCTGCAGGGCTGGCAGCGTTGCCATGCCTTTATATAACTTGTTGTTATGCGCACATCATCTACCAACGTATTTCTTAGAAGACGTAAATGTGCATGTTGTATGCACGTAGACGTCGGGTTATGTTCATTAATTGCAGAAGAAATGCACTTATTCAATGTCAATGCAAGCAATGTCTGTTAACGAAAGGGACCAGGGACCGACTCTGAACCCAAGTAAAATGGGAGAAGTTAGACACTTGGAATGAGAAAGAGGCTTAAGTTTATAGATTAATTTAATCCTGCAAAGAAGTGTAAGCCAACATCTTCACAAGAAATTTATCACAATATGGACGGAGAGATGCGACTGACTTAATGGGTTGGTTTCAGATTGACGCACTTAAGGCCCAAACCCACAGAATCCGCTGTGCCCTACGTCCGTTTATAATCCACAAAAATCGTTATTGCCGGTTTGCAAAGAGGTGCCCGAAATCCAAATGTCAGTGTAATAGCGACAAACTTCCCTTTTGGCTGAAAATTTAAAGTTTCAGAATTAATAGGTTTTTTTTAAGACAATTGTAAACAAAACTATTCAAACACTTAAAGTGCCCCATACACTTGTGTCTGTGTGCCAAAATGTGTCCTGTGCGTGGGCTAGGCGTCGCACCCATTTCTCGGTGTGCCACACGTTGTGAGTAAAATGAAAATATTTTCATTTCTTGAGTCGGTGTTGTGTGTGTGACTAGAAGTGTGATGTGTGTGGGCTTGTCCGCACACTTTCATACAAAATATTAATCACATTCCGTTCACAATATTGTGAAGTGGTTATAGGGACTTTTGAATTTTTCATTTACATGGTTCTGAACAAGCTAAGCTTGTGACTAGTTCATGAAGCATTATTTATGCGTATAGTGCAGTGTTGCTATCACACACAGTGCTCATAGCGCTGTTCCGTCATCGTCAAAGTCTAATGAAGAGCTAATGTGTGGGAATTGGCCTGACGTGTGTGGCGCAAAGAGAACCAAGTATTCACACCAGAATGTGCACACAAGTGACATGTGTATGGGGCACTTAATGAGCACCTGAATGAATTTCCACGGAATCATCTGTCAACCGCCAGATAAAGTTAAAAGTTGATCAATTTCATCCGGTGTGATGTATTCCACATGCGGTCTACATATGCTGTCTCTGTCCCTCTCATTGGGTCTTATGAGTTTTCAATTTTGTGACATTACGCAACGGATTCTATGGGCTTAGGCCTTTATGGCCACGCTGTTTTCGAGACTTCGACTGGTTTGTTCAATCACTGCCAGCATGCACAACCCGCCAGAACTAGAAGGCAGTGCTCTTAAAATCGCGAATCAGAATTTAGGTACAATTTTTTAATAAGCAAAAACATTTGCTTGTTCGTGAACATATCCAATAGAAAGCTGTAAGTGTAGCTTGATTGACGTTTTGTCTTTGACAGATCACAACATGCCATGGCGGAAGGATAATAAGGTGTGCTTGGCAGCCTGTCAAAACCATATTTTTGTTTAGTGATGTCACTCAGGTTCAGTTTTTGGCATTGGCTAGATATGTTGCTTAGGATTTCGCGATGTTTTTTTTGTTTTTTTTCCGCCCTTAAGATTCTATTGACATACAAATTCCCTCGATGACGTCACTCTTGGCCTCTGTAGAACTGCCCAGCACACCTTATTATCCAAAATTTAAACGTTTTCGAGGTCCTTTGAAGTAGGTAGACTCACACCTTTGAAAGATTCGCAGCTACATAGTGGAATAGGTTGACATCTCATGACAGCTCGTCTATGGCACAACTTTCCGCAGAACAAAAAAAGCTTGCTATTGAAGGCGTAGAGCAGCCCCATTGCATCAAAAGACGAACCTACGTGGTCCACGAACGTTGCACATATGTACGTAGACCAACTGTAGAACACCGCGATAAATGCCGTGCCTCTGAACGCAACACAGTATACGCTGGACATCAGTCGGAAATAAAACAATGTCCTTCGAGCTTGGTTCAAAGTCGCAGTGTTGAAGTACTCTTTCCAAGAAATTGAAAAGTCGAGATGTATCAACAAGACCAAACTCTTCTGTCTTCCCAAGAGTTTGTACACAACACAAGTGATTTATCATGCATTCGTGGCTTACAATCATTGAGGAACTACAGCGTCGTGCAACGACTTCAATAAATCTCCACTTAATCACATCAAATCCGCTATCAATCAAAGTTGCAATCGTCCTCCTCTTGACGAAATGATTTCTGCGAATACGCAAAAAATCGACATTTAAATTTTAGTCCGACCGTGAATCAGTAGTCCGTGCTTCAATCAAGGGGCCACATCGAGTGCAATTTCTTGCTTCAGGAAGCGCACGATCCTCTTGGAAGTCTTTGCGATATTTGCACTCCAAGCGTGTGTGCCTTCGATACACAACCAGTAGCGGCGCGGCGGTGATGGCTCACTCAAACTCAGATGCGCTCCTGGCAACACTCTAAATGTCATTATGATTCCGCTTCTTATCACAAATTGAATTGGGCTGCAAACACAATCAAAATCGGAATATGTCTCGACTACACACGCTGTGACAGAGGAAAAGTGTGGGATAGAGAGAGAGTGAGGGGGAGGTTATATTATCGTGTGTGTTTGGCAAGCAGTGCCTAATGTTTGCTCTCGTTGTAGCCCGCATACGTATCCGCGCCCGCTCTGGCAGCGATTATTGAATTCATTTCCCGACGGTTTGACGGGGCCTCTGGGAACATGTGCTGTTCGCTTATTTTCGCTCCTCTTCCACTAGTTTACGCATAATAAATGGAAAATGTGTACTCAACCGCGCGCCGGCAAGTTATGTAAATGTACACAGCTATTTGCTTTTCAAATTTTTTGTTACAGTCGATTGGAGGCACAAGACTAAACTGCTGGCAGTTGGCTGCGAGGGGGGCAGTTGGGTTATGGTAATGAACGAGTCTATGAAGCGCCCTTATGATACCCACAAGTCAACATTCTTTGCCGAAACGTAGCAACATCGACTGAGAATTCCTCGAAGACTGAGTGGGATCACTGCGCAGGGAACTCAATCAGAGGTTGAATCAAAAGCGGACGGGACCTTAACATTGTTTCCGGTTAACCTCTTGAACTTGTATAGCTTCGCCTGCTAGGAGATAAGTCTAAGTGGGTTTCTTCGCGAATTAATGCTTCTGAGTGCATTTGAATTTTGTTGACTTTTGGGTGTGGGATAGTGGCTCAGGCGGGGCAGAGTTGAGAAGGGCAATTGTGACCAGTTCTATGTTCACGTAGGAGTAGTGAGCAACGATGTCAAACTGACATCTGCAGAAGCCCTTGTGGCAGGATACTTATCTATTCGTTCGGTTAAGCATCCGCGAGATTGGACGTATGTTAAATTCGAGCTACATCGACTCAAATTATGTGGACTTGCTCTACGCCACAAACATCAGTCGAAGCCGTCTGCAGTGGATTTAGTTATGTTTTCGTTGAGTCGATTTTTAATGAAGGCATATCAGGCGTTTTGTACGAAGTGTCTAGCGACAAATAGAAACTACAAAACTTTTATAAGAATGTACGAAAGGCTATAGAAACAGCAGCCCGGCCCTTCGAAGGTGCGAGTGTATCCAATCCAAACCAAGCCCGCAGGAAGTGTTTTGTGCGTTTATCCAAGGAGTACTTCTCGTAGCTCGACAGAAGAAGGCGAAATCCAAAGTTCAGACGCAGAATCAGAGCAGCTATCAGAAATGCCAAAGAACGAACCAAGCAGAGGATCAAATCGTTTGTCATGAGATTCATGGAGAATGGTGCTGAACATCTGCAGAATTTGGCGGGATAAAAGGACGATTGTCCTTTCTGCAAAAACTATAGAGTACCACATATCGGCCCGGCGATTGGGCTATAGACAAGATATTCATACTTTAACCTTCCTCGGAAATCCTAGGGAGTTTCAAATCGATGAACGCAATCTCTCATGACAACTTTCAAGGACTACTCCATCGCATAGGCAGAACTCGGGACATGCTCAAACATACGCGATGCACAGTTCAGTTCGGTGCGCCCTTGTTACTTCAGATTGTCTCAACAATTTGGGTCAAGATTTCCGGCTTTTAGGCGGTAGTTACTTCGGATCGCACTCCATTGTACTCCAAGCTTTGTGCTTCAGACGATTTTTTCTTCTTTTGATCCTGCAATCCTGAGTTGTCAGTGAATTTGATATCGGAAACCATTCGAAGATCGGTTGGATTCGATGATTTTTTAGGGTCAGTTAAGAGGTTCAATTATCCTTCAATGGCCACAGAGACTAAAATAATTGTTTCGTGCAAAATATTCGATTCCTCAACTGATTCTGACAGAGTTTATGCAGATTTTCTCTCCTGTTCCACTCCAACTACGAAAGAAACAAATTTTGGCATCGATTTGACCGATTTCTTTAAATGGAGCTGTGTACCGCGTCCCTTGTTCCCTTGATCGTAGAGTGTTCTTCTAACAGTGTTCTTTTTCAAACACGTTCCCTGACCAATCATAGAATTCCATTTTATGGTGCAGTAATGAATTCAAACAAGGGTGCATACAAATGATGCAATATGCGTAGGGCCGTCCGTGACTGTGAACACATTTGGCGTTAGCTGTGAAGTGACTTTTATCGACTGTTGTAGTCATACTAGCAACATTCAATGGCACCCGTGTGAAGCTCCCTTCCAAGCGGACAATGGCGTTTCATCTGAGTTTGGCATATAGGACTTGAGTTCCTATATGCTCTCAACACAAAATGTTGCGTTTTTAAAAGCATTGTTTGAGCTTTATTCGCTGTCTGTCAATGCCTTCCGATATTGTAAAACTTCTCAAGGCAGATACAACCTTTGGTAAACCAAATCGTTACACCGTTCAAGACATCCCTCAGTACACATTGTCATGCCTTTCAATCTTATTCTTCACGCTTTATGGAGATACAAACACAAGAAACAACCGCCTTCGGGCTTTGCTCGTTATCTCCAAGGTCGAAATGACTGCTTCAACGGCATAAAGTTCCCTTCGATGACAAGTACCAAGTCTCGTTTACCACTGTGTTCATGGCACTCCCACATGCGGACAAGTGAACACTTTAAGAACATCAGCATGCCGAAAGGAGGCACTTAAGTTTAAAGTTTATTTCATGTTTGAATGTTTTCAGGAAGCTGCAAAATTTTAAAGGTGCTTGTGTACACTGTGTGCTGTGTTTGCTTCTGCAAATGCGGTCGAGATCAATGACTTTGTCTGCGCCTTAAAGGATTTATGTCACGGTGTTCAGAGTCTTAAGCCGCCGTAAAGTGCGTATGCGGTTCGAAGGACCAACATATGAGCAGTTTATACAGACAGCAGGTCGCTGTTGTCGCGGAGCATAGTCAAAAGCTGAAAATAGCTTCTCTCTTAGACGGAAGAATTTATTCATTTTGGTTTTTATGCTGCAATCATGGCAACGCCCTTTATCAAGGGGTGCGTTCAAAGATGGTGTTCGCGTTTCTTCGGAATGAAGATACAGGGTGACCAGATAAGAACGATAGGAAAGCAGATTTTAATAAAACAATAAAGCAGCCCTTCTGTCCTATATTTTCGCAGACGCTGTTGGTGTGTTAAAAAGAAGCAATTTAACGCCACAAATGAAGCCTCAATGGGAGTTAAATTTAGAATTCAAAAGGGAATCAGAAAAAGTCTATTGCTGATCAGGTCTACGTGCCATGCTCTGTCACCAAAGAGACAAACGCCTCAATAGAACTTGACGCAACTCACAATTCAGTGATTGGCCCTGATTGAATTCTAGTCGCCATTCAGGGTGCCCAGAGTCGGTCCTGTAGATGTCACAATCCACATTTTTCAGTGACAACTCATTAATCAATCCTCCCGAAAGGAGCTGGACACAGCTTAAGGCACGACCAATCACAAATTCCTTCTCTCTATGCCATGGCTCAACCAACACTAGGTCACCGAGGCAATTTCCAAGGCAAAGGCATCTGTCAAGCGCATCAGCAAAAACAAACACTTCTAATTCAGCCTCACCTCTTCTCTAGCAAAGTCAGGAAATCTCTATCCAGAACGCACCCTCCTCAAGAACGCCCCAAAAGGTGTGCTCGACGCAGCCAAGACGATACCGCTGACAAGCGAACACGTCGAGCGGAATTAATTAATCGATTGTGAATGTGATCGGAATTCGATATCAGCCGCGCGGGCAGAGTATACCAGGGCGCCAGTTGGCTCCTAATCAACCGGAAAATTCAAATTTCTCATTCTCTTCATCTGGCCGTCGTCGTCTATAAAGGCGAGCAAACGACTCCAACTTCGCGGACTCTGCTCGGGCTGAAAGAAACTATTTAGTTCCGTCGGCACCCTGACTCCGGACCCTCTTAATAATGCATGAGAGCGAGCGGTTGGTCATCCAGTTTGAACAGCAACTCCGCTATATGTCAAATTTATTCGCAAGCAATGCGAGTTCTTTGCGTCTTATCAGCCATTAGCGATTCGCCTAGGTTGCCCTAGGCCCTGGTGAGCTGCCTAGACCCTTGCCGAACTTTCCGCCAAAAGTTAAATATGCGCCATACATTTTAATTAACTGCCACAGCCACACAGTCACACGCACGAAATTAATGAGGGTGTGAGTGGAGCGGCTAGACACTGCTTGACTTCGGGAACTGTGCACATTTGTGTGCTGCTCAATCCGGACTTGGTTGTGATGTAAAACCGGAGCGCGCTTGATGGACAGATGAAGTCTACTCGAGAACAAGAAAACAAAACAGAATTTCGCCAGAAAGACACACGAAAATGTGTAAGATCTGAGATCACGAACATATGACCGAAAGTTGTTGGACCATCTGTTCAAATGTTTGACGTGAGAGCATTTGGTCACGCACACTGGGGCGAGCGCGTTTGATCAGAGCTTTTCGTTGGGTGTTCTATACAGTGTGCACACGCAATACATTTGCACGGCTGCTGGATTCTTGGAGAGCTGTTGTTTTCGGTGTAATGCTCTCTCACTTTCGCATTGATAACGAGTTTACACAGAAAAACAACAGCTTTATGGAGTGTTGCCAGATGCGCTTGATGGATGCTGATTTTCAAAGGAGGAGGACAGCACTCCGGTTGGTTCAATATATGCTGCAATGGATTGGCGTTGAAATACATTCCATTGCTCTCGCGTTGTACTTCAGTTGGTGCCAGGCGTCAACTTGTGGTTCGACAGCGTATAAAGGGTGTTTTTTTAGATGTAAATTGAAACAAAGCACAGAAAAATGATTTGAGTTTCCATGAAATTGAATTTATTTTGACAGATCATTTTATGACATTACTGTTTGAATATGATTTCGGGCGTGTTACCGCCATGAGGTGTGCCAAGTAATACCAAGTCCAATTTCCACACACTCTTTGCACTTCATCAGGCTGCATTTCAGCAGGAACGCGTGGAATATTGGCCTCAAAGTCCAACTGTTGCAACAAGTTATTGATACTATCTCTGTGCCGCTAGCTGTTGACTGTAGCATTTTGACCAGCATAATTTTGGCAGACATTTGGACCAATGATTAATTAAGCGCTACAAACGGTGACTCTTTTTGGATGTAATGGTTTTTGAACACGACCATATTGGTATGGAGCCATGTTTTCAAAATAAATTTTAACAATTCTTAAACTTGAGTCTTTTAATGATGAGTTTGGCAACTCAGACTAACCTCAAAATAACCGAGAACTGTCAAAACAGTTGTCAGAGAAAACAGTGTTGCCAATTAGCTCTACACTTTTTTTCACCAGAAGACAGGGAGCCCTTTGGTAGTTATTGCATAACAAATAGAATCGTGAACTAGATAACATCGACCCGGGGCTGTACTTTGCATGGACTGTGAAAGAAATGCGTGTATTCTTGAATGTGAATACGAACATTGACAGAATAACAAACGCTACTGCAGTCAGGATGTGTATTTGTGTGTGTCAGAATCAACACGGCGAATTGACATATGAAGACTAACTACCACAGATCAAACATTAAAGAAATAACCAACTGGCTGCCTACCCGAGGCTTGGAATTGTCTCTGACCTAGTGACTTTGAACACAGTGATGGAGGTTACCGCGTTTTCACTTTTAAGCCCTGAATAGTGAGGTCATTGCATACATTAGTACGCCCCTAGCAGGAGATAGTCAACTGGCTGCCTACCCGAGGCTTGGAATTGTCTCTGACCTAGTGACTTTTAACACAGTGATGGAGGTACCCCGGGTCCATATTTAAACCCTGAATAGAGGGACCACTGCATAGATTAGTTCACCTCTAGCCGGTTGCCGTGAGGGCGCCGCGAGCTACATTTAGGGAGATCTTTGCTGACATCTCACCAAGTTTATAAAAATCCCCAGTTTTCTCCATCATTCACAGGCCCATACAACGTCTAAAGAGGTAACCCCAAGTAGAGCGCATGGGCAACACTGCTCAAGCACGAAGAGTCTTCGACTCCGAACCAATGGGACAGCGAAATAGAGAAAGCCAAGGACGAAAGTGGAGCCAACATGGCTTGTGAAATTCGAGGCTGCTGGAGAGGCTCGTTGTCTGAGTCTCAGGTCCGCCCCGGACTGCAGATGAAGGAAGGTGAAGGAAGAAGAATTGACTGGCTGTATCGAGCGAAATAACTCGTCTACTGTCGACTGTTGCAACACTATCGCATGTTCCTAAGTCGAAACTTTAAAAGAGGTGACTGCCTCTGAGAATTATTGCCACCAGTTCTCATGGTGCCCAGCAGACAGCATCGCTCTCTGAAATGACTGGAGGAAATATTTGCGGAAACTGGAATTTGTCTGGTCTGAGCCTGGTTATAGAAAGATGATGAAGTTTTCGTTCCGTGCACTCACTCATTCATTAAATCCCGCCTGCTTAGTTTTGGTTGTTTAGTGGACTAGTTATCTTCACAAGCAGTAAGCATTGGTGGGACGTTAACACTACATAACAGAATTTTACAAATTTGCCACATCTACCAAATATTGCAATACTTCCACTCACAACACGGCTCCGAACGATAATATATTTATAAAATGACAAAGAAGTGTGGTAACTGAAAACTGTTTGAACAGAAATGAGAGCGAGTCGATGTTTTATTTTAATTTTCTGTAGGTTTTCAAGATCTACCACGCATTTTTCAAATTCAACACCGATTTTCTTCTAAATCTACCACACTTTGAAAAATGTCAACTCACTACTGTCTGTAAATGTCCTCGGCCCGGTTGCGGCAAACGTTTTTGCGTATCACCACCTCTTTACAACTTAGTTTGTTTTCTTTCTAACAGCATACAAGCACCATAAGCGCGACATCCGCCGTTCGGTCTGGGCCTCTTGCAGCAAGAACGTTCACATATCCCGATCGCGGGCCGTCACTATCCAGTTTGCCACCCCAAGCCTTCGGACGTTCTGGTGCACACCATCCTTCCAAGTCCATACGGGAAGACTAGAGTCGTGTACAGCCGCAGACTGGGGTAGGTTCTGCGTCTTAAATGGAACCAAAACATTTTGGGTTAGAGTTTGACTAGAGGTTCGTAGAGATGATGTCACTGTCGCCTCTCGTTGTTCGTTGCATAGTGTGACATTGCATCTCATTTCATTACTCTCCAAAGGCTTGGGATACAATCGACTCCACTTCGAGCATGAATAAAAAATCGCTCGCAATTAGTTTTCAGATCGATTCAATGGTAGTGGATTGTATAGGCCCCAGTTGGGTTCAATGGGTGCCTAAGTGTCCATCCTAAAAGAAGGAGACGGCGTCCATTACATAAAATCTGGCCTGGGCGCGCCACAGCTAATTTATGTACGTTACCCAAGTGAGTCTTTGAAATCCAAGTTCAACCAACCATCCTCCAGTCTAATTCGTGGGTTCAAATCAAGAACCACAACGATTATCTAAATCTTGAATCTCGCTGTAAAAGTACGGACAACCAGTTATGTATTTCATAAACCGGGCCGATAATTCAGTCCAAACGCTTTCAACGCTTTGCCCGCATGACCAGTGGTCTGTGATCGCTTACCGAGTCAACACAATTTGTGTTTGTGGTAAGCAACTATGTGCACGGTGAGTGCCACTGCATGTTAAGGGTCTGAAAGCACTCAAAGCCGGTTGCAGTGCCACGCATCGGAATCCAGAGTAATTCGAAAACTTCATTAACGACCCCTTATCTGTTTCATTCAATCCCTTTTTTAACGATGAGTCGTATCTTTCAAATGTCAGATTTCCAAGAAGTCTCTGCAGAATGTTGGTTTTTTTTTCCTACTCTGCGTCATTCTCTCGCGCTCTCAGACTCTCCAATCGAGAGCTTTTGCAATCGGAAGCTTTCAGCCCACCTCACCATCCCCTTGTCAAACGAAAATGTACACACACCACTAACCCATGGCGCACACAAGCACGAGCAGACCACTTGTTGCTCGCACCCTCCACTCGCTCATAAGCCACACACACACACGTTGGGGCGCACCAACACGCAAACAGTAGCGAAGAGCGAAGCGAACATAGGAAAAGCGAAACAGCCATAGACGGAGAATAGCAGGCGTCTCTAAGAAAATCCATCTATTCCATGTATCGCTTGTTCTTTACGTTTATCAAGGTCGCTACAAGTTGTTTTGTTATTTCCTCCCCCTCCCACCGCCCTAATCCAAATATCCGTGTTGTTTTTTTGTTCCACCCCGTCCCCCCGCTCCCCTCTTGATGATGTATTCGTGTGTGGACATGTGTGCGTGTGTTTCATTTCGATTTCTGTTTTAATGTTTCTTTCATTGCGCGGCACCTCGCGTCACCCTCCACCCGTGATGACGATGACGATGCCGACGCTGGTGGAGTAGTGGTGGTGGCGGTGATGGATCCTAGATGAAATGAGAAAAAAAACTGGTAACTGGTCAGTTGGCTTGCAGCGCGAAGCAGGACGACGGGCGGCGGACAACCGACACAAAAGCACGAAGCGAAAAAAATGAACTGGGAGAGGCATCGAGCTAGTGATAACCCCCTGCGCGACACATGCACGCAGAGCCTGTTGTCTCTGTTGCGCACCCACGTCTCAACCGTGAGCCGTAGATTCCTTGGGTTCTGCGTTGATAATGGTCCGACTCGGGAGATGTTTACAATAATTATTATTGCTCTTGGAGATGCTCTTAGGTTACCATGGGGCGCAGCCGAGGGCCGGGAGGGTCTGCACACATATTCGTGGCGCCCGTATTCCTCGAGCGTTAGTGGATTGTCACCCCAGCGACGACAACCACGACGACGACGACAACAAAACCGAAGAGGAAGACGACCGACGCGACGCACAAAGCCAAGGAGAAGGGCTGAATGGAATCATAAGCCGAGTTATTGATATGTGGTGGCTGTGCCTTTAATTGGTGCTCCTCACCGGCGCTTGGGGTGTGTGGGGGAGCGCACAGCAGAGGTGGTAAATTGATGTGTGTGAGGCTTTCGTGGTTTCTTTCTTCGATTTGTTGCTGTTGCTGTTGCTGTGTCTTACAGAAAACCGATACGGGAAACTGGAATCAGGCGATGGAACAAGGAAATCCGAAGCAGCCCCAGTGAAGAGCGCAACGGCACTGACCTCTGTTGGCAAGTATGTGCAATTTTTGCCCTCAAGGACGGTCATTGGTTCGTTGCATCGAGGAGAGAACAAGAAGATGTGCATGTAGGTTGAAGCTGGTTTTTCCAGGCGGACGGGTCTTCTTGTTGTTGGTGGTGACTGGGCTGACGCCTTGGATTAGAATTGGGACAGTGGCTGGTGCGATTGCTGAGGAATGCTTGTTGAGGTGGACAATTCGCGAGTGTAGGGGATTGGTGTTTGCCGGAATTTGTTGGGATCGGTTGATGGATGTTTCTGTTTCTATTCGCGATCACAGCCACGAGCAATAATCCTGCGAATATTTAAGCTTTTTATTTCTTTTGGATTTCCACTTTTGATATCCACTAAAAGTCTATGGAAAGTAGAAAAAACATTATTTTGCAAAGAAACTCGGCAATCGATTACTTTTTGCGCTGCAAACATTCCTCGTGATTTAGTTCTGTTTTCTACGCATATTAGAATGTACACTGTGCTCTAGTTTTGTACGCCACGTTGTATATTCCTAACAATAAACAAAGACATGCACCAGGCCCTGTCTGTAGCAGGCATACAAGCTATAGAACTACCAGATCTCACGCCGGCATTTAAAATCATGCTATGTTCCCACCAAACCAGATCGGGAGGTTTCATCAAATTTTTGATGAACGTCATGCTTTCGGCAAAAGCTAGTTGAAATCCGTTCATCCTTCCTTGGGAGGTGGCGAGGTGTCATCCAAATTGTCCAAGCCTCCGAGGTTTTCTAACCTTGCACTTACTGCGAAAGCTAGTTGAAACCCCTTTCGTTGCTAGGTTTCATCAAGTTTCGAAAACTTACCTTGAATTCATCCTTCCGTAAGAGGTGGTGAGGTTTCATCAAACTTCTGCAAATCTCGCGCTTTCAGCAAAAGTTAGTTGAAACTAGTGTTTCGAAACGTCGCGTTTTCGGTACAAGCTAGTTCAAACCCCTTTCAGTTCATCCGTGCGTGACAGGTTGCGAGGATTCATCAAATTTCTCCAAACATCCTATATTTCGAAACTTGGCGCTGCCCACCGCTTGAGTTCATCCATCCGTGAAAGGTGTCGTAAAATGTCTCCAAGCCTATGTTTCCAAATCTCGCGCTTTCGGCGTAAACTAGTTTAAACCCCTTTCAGTTCATCTTATTCTCCAAACCTCCGAGGTCTCAAGCTATTACATACCCCTTCACTTCATCCGTACGTAACATGTTGCGATGTTTCGTCAAATTTCTACAAACCTCCTAGGATTCGGAACTTCGCGCTTGGTTGCTAGGTTTCATCATATTTCTCCAAACCTCCGAGTTTTCGAGCTGGTTCAAACCCCTTTCAGTTCATCCGTCCGTGACAGGTTGCGAGGATTCATCAAATTTCTCCAAACATCCTATATTTCGAAACTTGGCGCTGCCCACCGCCTGAGTTCATCCGTCCGTGAAAGGTGTCGTAAAATGTCTCCAAGCCTATGTTTCCAACTCTCGCGCTTTCGGCGTAAACTTGTTTAAACCCCTTTCAGTTCATCTTATTCTCCAAACCTCCGAGGTCTCAAGCAATTTCAAACATCTTCACTTCATCCGTTCGTAACAGGCTGCGATGTTTCGTCAAATTTCTACAAACCTCCAAGGATTCGGAACTTTGCGCTTGGTTGCTAGGTTTAATCATATTTCTCCAACACTCCAAACTCGGTAGGAATGTCAATTTTTCTGTAGAGGTTTCAGTAAAAGTTCATCAAAACCTCGCAATTTTGGTTCGAAGTATTCCAGGAAAGTAAAGAAAGGAGGAGGATGAAGGACTTCTAACTCGAACATGAGCCCTGTTTCACCAATCTTTTCAGATTCCAAATATGTACTTGAGAGCTTTGAGTTTTTGGCAACACACTACATTTTTTTAAAGCTTTAATGGATGGAGGTCTTGCCCTTGGTAAAGAGGAGGTCTTGGTAATTGTGTGAAAATAAGCATTCTTCTGTTACTGTCATTGTTCCTGGTTGTCGAAAAAATAACAGTTTACATCTGTTCTCTGGGAACACATTCCTGCGGCTTGTCAGCGGGACATTTTTGGTCCACATTCTTATAAGGTGTCTGTCCATCGCCTGCTCGAAATGAATGAGCCACAGAAACTTATAATCTCGAGTTATGCGACTCATTTCCAATTGTTTATGTGCCTCGGCACACGAAGCTGAGAAAATTATTTAAAAACAAATTCTTCTTTTTAAGAATGTGGCGGCTTGTTGGGAATTTGGTGCTGGCAATGCCAGCGTGCTTTTTCTTGGAAAATCTCTTTTTTATTGAATGGCCTGTTTCTAACCGATGTTCAGTGGCTGTGGACGGCATTCATGTCAAATCTTCAGCAAGACTTCACCACACAGTACGAAGTTGAGGATAGGGTCACAGAATTCATTGCTATGTTCTCGACACCACACCGCCAAAAATATTCTTCAGAGGTCTTCTGGATGGTGGATCATGGAGGCTGGATGATGGTGGTGGATGGTTAATGCTTATCTGCTTATTCGATTATTTTTTTTACAGATTCGGGCTATCAGAGGATTGGCGAACTGATTGGATCCATAAGAGGTCTAATTTGCCATGAAAATTATTCTTACCGAGCTACCTACGTAACATCAGAGTCTGCCGGGAGCTTATATTGCCACACGGTACACAATCCTCTTTTCAGGAATCCGTATTAAAACTAAACTTTCTATTTTCTTGATAGATCGTTTGAATACGACATTTCACTTTTTCATGGCTTCTGTACATGTTTCCAAGGATGTAGGGGGTGATGTAGGTACCGCTGTCAGCTAGAAAGACTTAAGCATTAGCCTCTCTAAATGATTTTCTGACCATCATAGTCTGTTTGCAGGCAGCCTGTTTCTCCAAACTCTAATTTAGTGTTCACTAAATATTATGGCCGGAAATTCAACATGCGCTTCTGTTGGATATGAGGCCACAATGATACTACAGGCTACTAGGACGTGGACGGACTCGTTAGTCATGAACGACCTTCGGCACTTTTACTTAGTCCTACGTTCATACACCTGTTGCTACGTACGAGATGTCGAGAAGGTATGCACGAAATGAATAGAAGGCTACCCCTCCAAAATTAGGTAATCAAAGCTAGATTCCATGCGTCCCAAGTTGCTCTTCTTAAACAGTTCTCTGAAGGCGTAGTTTTTTAGACAACTATCGCCCCGTCGAGCCAACTGAACGATCAGCTTCATATGACTCCGGCACTATCATCAGCTATCGATCAAAAACAACTATGGAGCGATAGTTCTGAGGGATTTCCGGGATCAGAGGTTAGTTGGCAAAACAAACGTCATCCAGTCAATGTCGTTTTTTCATGCTTACATGAAGAGAAACTATCGCTAAACCGATATCGTCAGCTGATTGTCGTTGTACATGATACCGAATATTTCTATACTCCTGTAGTCCAGGACTCTGTAGACACATGTTGGCGTTATTACGAAAGACTTCATCCTCTGCAGAGATATGAAATTTCATGTACTGCCGGAAGAGCTTTGTGGAACATGAACAGTGCAGATCGGTGAGGTGCACCAGTACGAACTACAAAAAAGGACGACAGCTTGGACACTATCAGTAGGATATGAGACGATTAACCTGGGTTTTCGAAGTTGAAAAACAACCAATCCTGGATGACTCTAAATCGTAATCACATGCCAGCAAGTTCAGGTCTTGTACTGCAAAATATTCTTCCAAACGTCATTTCTATTCTCATCAACTTCCAACACTTCCTCTGATTTGTGGTTAAAGAGTGATAACAACGCAAATCAAGGACAACCCTCATTTCGGACGTGTGCGGTGGCGGCGATTGTCAAAGAATCACAATCGTGTGGATTCTATGTGTTCTGCTGTCTGACTGTCGACTGTCTGACTTTTCACTTGTTGGCTTAGAAATCTTAGAAAAGTCCCTTGAACTTCTGCTGTGTTATCTCTTCAGGACAGATTCAAGGTGTTTTTGGGCTAAATTTGCGGCGCTAACTCCTTGTACCTGCTCTAGTGATGTGTCATATTAATGTGTGTAGAATGGCTCTCCCCTGGTCATCTCTCTTATGAGAGCCACTTCCCTTGTGAGATACTCACACGCAACAAATTTCTTAGCATAAAATGCCGCCATTTGTCGGAACAACTCGTACCATGCTTTCAAATTCAAACTCAAAGCAAAGCATATGATTTTTGCTGTTTCTCTCTCGCTCTCTCTCTCTATCCGACACAGACGTTGTCTCTTACTCACACATGCGTTCCATGCATCCAACGCTGAGAGTAAGAATAGTCGAACAAGCGAAACTCACTCGAAAGCTGGTACGGTTTCTGCTCTCATGCGACACGGGAGCCTACCGCACTTTCTTGCCTACAAACCTTGCATTTGATGCGACGGATTCTTATGAACCGTTCTAAAGCGGCATTAGCAGACATAGCTCAAGTAATGTCTTCATCTGTCAAGATTTCTTGTACTCCGTACCCGTTCTCGATGACGTTCCTCGTTTACTCTCATTCGTACTGCACGGTATCTGGCGCGCCTTTTCGCTTTTCCTTCACTGACCTTCCAGGCTATTGTAGCCATTTCCGTATGAACTGAACACGAGCACTGCTAAGTGTTTCATTGACGGGTCGCTGTGTTTGCCTCATTAAGTCAATGTCAACCCACAGCAGTTAACGGCAGTTGTACAAACTTTTACCAAAACGTGCCTCGAGCGCAGACAAAAGAGTTTCACACGACAGTCTCAAGGATGCCGCCGGAAAGGTCGTAAAACCGCGAGACTCCGTGTCGAATACATTGAAAAACGTGAAGGACTGGCTTAACTGATGGCAGAAGGTGTGCTCCTCTGTCGTCCTGACACATGGAACGTAAGGTGGAGCCGAGCAAATCTATCGAGAGGTGTGACAAGGCTGTAAGCCTCTATACATTGGCATCTTTCAAATTCACACGACGTTCTCGCAGACGCACACTCCACACAGGCAAACCCGTGAATCACCGTTAAATAAATTTCAAAACGAACATGTGCTTAACACTCCGGGCACAAACCATCGCGCGAATTCCAGTAGCTCGGGAATCGTTTTCAGATGACAAATTTATGTTCGCCGTCGCACTCGGCATACGGCTGGTGTGTCGCTGGCTTATGCTCGGCGGAGATACATTATCCACGAAGTCGTATCTGTCTGCGTAATTAGTGCGTTGCAATGCGATTGATCATGAATTCGGTTGGCTCGCGTTCGCGTTCCCTTTCCCGTTCCGCTTGTGCGCGTCTCGAGTTCAATGCTTCGTTGATTGAAAGGCGTAGCTACCGCCCTGCGTGCAGGCCTGATCGCTCCTTGATATCGCACCGATAACCTTGTCCAGTCCAAGTGCACCCCGTCCCGCCGGGTGCTGGCTCAGCAAAAACAGACAAAAACTTGCATTTAATTGAATTCCTCCGATGCGCCGATCACGAATCTGATAAATCATAAGAGAAAAAGTGCTCAAGACGTGCTGCTGGACGCACAGAGCGCGGGGAGGAGTGGCGAAACAACGAAAATCATGCGAAGCAAGTCGCACAACACTGCACACACAAGCGCACACCACACCACCAATCGCACACAACTCCGCACCGAAGAAGATGCAAATTGTCATGACTAAGGCGCATCCACATTGAGTGGAGACTTAATGATGACAAATGACGACCTGTCAAGGAATGACGGTTAAGGTCATTGCGAAGCAGAGACAAAAAAAAAACACTTTTATTGGCTTTAGAAACGATTAACAATAAAAGGAAAACAAGAGGAATTTCGGTGGATCGCTGGAGTGGTGCTTCGATGGTCACTGACAGAACGTGGTGCATCGCCTATCGGGGGTCTTACATCATAAATGGGACATTAAACTTGCCAGGCGATAGTGGTGTACATCGATTGTGGTCGCAATTAATGCCCGGAAATTTCTGGAAAGTTTTACTATGTAGATCCGCGGTGATAGCGGCGGCGTCCCGTGTTTGGATAACCATCCATCTGCCACCTCCGGCGAAATTTGGTAGAAATAATTACTTTAACGAGTGAACGTCTCTAATGGACTCGTTCGCGTGTCTGATGGCCGGTGGAATGTGTATTGAACTCATTGCAAATCGAAGGACTGCGGGGAATGAGGTGCGTTTTCGAATGGCTTGCGCTTGTTGCGTGCCATGAATTGCTGGCTATGATTAGACATTGTGTGCCATGATTTTCGAGGGGATAGTTTTCACACGGAACAAACACTGGTGTCACATTAGTGGAGGGGGGCACTTGTGAATTGGTGGTGGACGTGGGCCTCTGCCAGCAAGACTCCTACTCTCCAGCTAGCGCGATCAATTTCGCTTGTTATTTGGCTGAAGTCCTTTTCCACTGTGTACTCCAAATCTGTGTGGGGCGTCGCTTGAAAGTCAGGCTCTGCTGATCGGGACCAAATTGTCCATGTGCTCTGCTTTGGCCCAACCAACTTAGGCGCTGACTCCATAGATGTCTTGGATGTCAGGCGACCAGCTGTTTATAAAGTTCTTCAGTTCAAAAGTTCTTCCACGAAACTCCTCGATAGGGATCCGAGAAGGTTCTTACATCGGTTGCCAGAGTTCACATAAACTGCAAGTCGTAAGTGTTTTGATTTTGGGGGGATTTGACCATGATTGCTTGGGGAAATCAGTTGGTAATTGTGAGGCTATCAAAACCAAAAAAGAGCCCTGGAGGTCTGAATGTCTTAAAGCGACGAATGATTGTGTTGGAATGTTGAATTCAAAAGATCCGCATGTAGCCTTCGCATGTAGCTGCTGCGACCGATCTCCGCTTTACCTCTAAGATCCTTTTTATTGCAAGCACCCCGTTAGACTCGTTTTCGTATATTGCTTCCTTCAGAGTGGCTCTAAGCAGTACATAGCATCCGTAGGAGCAACTTAAAAAATGAGGCAGTAAAACTGGAAGTTGGTATGTCCGGGATCGAACCTCGTGTCTGAAGCAATAACTGTGTCGTGGGTCCCCGGCAGTCAGTTTTAAGCTCTTCCCTCCCACAGTGCAACTAAGGTTCGTTTTGAGTGTAATATATGTGTACAATGTGACATAGGTGGCGCCACGGTCCCAGAATGGTCATGTGATAGTTTCTACAAAAACTATTCGTGTTGTTTACTCCGAGCTGGCAAGTTTGAGAAGCCTTTCTTAGAACCACTCTCAGCTGGCAAGTTGGAGGAGCCCCGTTTTTTCCGGAATACCCTTTCAGCATCGACAGTGGCTCGAAAGAGCTGGAGTCGCGAATTATTAAAGTTGGTAAAATCTACAAATAAACGCGGAACACCCAGTAAAGAAGCCGAAGCACCTAGTCCAATGTTTTTATTTTTTTCTAAAAGACCGAAACTTTTATAGCTCCAATCCCTGGTTAAATATCATGAAACTGACTACAAATTGTACAACATCCCTCGCATCGACTTATTTAGATTACAACAGTTCTCCCAACAGACCCTGGTAGGTGTATGGGTGCCCAAGTGGCCTCACCTTTCTTTGGGCCGAAATTACATTCTTGCTGGAACTGACAGTGTGTAGTTTGGAATGAAAAATGACGATAGAAATGATGGCGGGAATGATGAGGGTTGACATTTGTCATGGGTTTGGCTGGAATGACGGATAGTGGTGCTTTAGAGTTGATAACATGTGGAAGAGGAAACAAAAAATGTCAATTGCGGGGCTGGAATGACAAGAAATGACATTAAAACTAAGCCTACATTAGACCAACAATTTAGATCCAACTCAGTATGCCAATTCTGAGGATCCTCGTCGCTTCTCACAACAAATCCAACAAATCCACAGTAACAAAGCTGTGGTGTCACTCCCACCTCACACAGTGGTCAATGAACCAGAAAGTGAACTTGAAATCGAAATTCAGAAATGACATATCTAGTTAACAAATACTTGAGTCTGATCTATTATTTCGGTTCTGGTTAATGAGCAATGACTGAGACTAGGATCTTGGACCGGTTCTTTTGTATGTTTTGGAAGCATGTGTAGTTTCAAGGTCGCCAGATATTTGCATTCGCAGCGATCGCAAGGAAAACTTGTTTTATTTGTTTTATTGTCGCCTAAAAGATCAAAGATTGTGGCTAAGAGGAATTTTGTCATCAGCAGATTATGGAGAAGAGAAGGGGTTCAAACACATCAGTTTGTGGATGAATAGATAAGGGATAAGTTAATTATAAGTATTTGGCAGATATATTATAGAGTAATTATAGAGTATTGGCAGATAAGATGAGAAATGTGTCGCATAGGCTGAGTGCGGGCACAATCTTGATCCCCAACCGATAAACGACAGCGAAACGGCGTTAGATCATGTTGTGTAGTTCTAGGAAGTTCTACATTTGGTTCAGCGTTGGGGGTGGGGGCGGGAGTAAGGGCTGCTAATGGATTCATCAGCACACTGCGGCCATGTTGGTCCATTGTGATACCCGCAGTCCGACTACTCCCACTGATTGAAAACCAAATTTGAGATTTGAGGACCAAATTTGAAAACCAGATAAAAGCGTATTAACTTTGCTTTTAGGTGCCTTAAAGGTTATTAGAGGCTCAATTATTGCTGCTTTAGCAGCGGCGTCTGCATTTTCGTTACCTTCAGTGCCATCGCAATCCAGACACTTGTCATGGTGCTGGTTCTTGAGATAAGCTTATCCAGCACGGATTGGATAATAGCACATGAGTTGTGACTGCATTGATGTGAGAAAGTCTGTCTTTTTTTAAATTGAGACGTTTCGATGACTTTAAGGATGGCGAAAGCTTCAGCTGTGAAGATGGATTATTGCGTGATTCCTGTCTACAACGACAAACGATGTTCGGTTTTCGCTTTTTGAAGCATAAAAAAGAAGTGTCAACCGAGTGACTGGTGTCCATCTGCAATATCTGAAACAAGCGATTTGTATATTCTTGTGCAAGTTGCTGTTCTTGTTGCTAAATATAGGTGAGGATGTGTGGATGTATGCCTGGCCGGGATGTGTGCCCGGCAGGGAAGGATCGTTTTTTTGCTTGCCTGTATCATTATAGGTATGTTGAGCTCTTTTGCGAGGTTATGTTGAGGGATATTTGGGCGTTCTTCTTCGTGTCAGGACTGTGTTGGCATTGTTGTGGGTGGGTGACATAATTGGACAGTTGACTCTTTGTATACTAAGCGAGTTTGGATATTGGATCCTTTTTGATTTTGTTTAGTTCATGGATGACAATGGAACTAATTTGTAATGTCCCAAGAAGTAATTTGTCTAGATGATGGGTGGGTTGTTATGCTTGGAATTCAACCTCGTGGTAGAGC
The DNA here is from genome assembly GCA_905231855.2 of Eristalis tenax. Lineage (NCBI taxonomy): Eukaryota > Metazoa > Arthropoda > Insecta > Diptera > Syrphidae > Eristalis > Eristalis tenax. The sequence goes on from HG993127.1 coordinate 2,750,694, forward strand.
AAAGGGTGCTTTGGTTTTGGTACAAGCCCAATTATTTGTTTGTGTATTTGTTTAAGGCGTGTTGTTTTTTTTTTTTTAAATACTCAGAGTAGGAAAATTTCAACGCAAAGCAACAACGGACTCTAACTTTTACCGGAAGACAATTCTGCCTGCAGCCCTTTCTTAAATGTTGTCAGCATCGATCATTTGACCCAAAATAAAAAGTGAAAAAGTCAAGACAAATTAATTGAAAATAAACTAATACCAAAATAATGTACCATATGTGCATATAAGTTAATAATAATTAATTAGTTTAAAAAAAAGAATATATTTTATAGAACCTCTTTATTTCTTATCAAACTTAAGACTGAATTTTACAATTACTTTAATCTAAAGGGAAAAGTCAACCTGTGGGAAAATGGGATTGGAAAAATGTGGAGAGGCTCAGGTGCAGACGCCACGTCAGCGGTACGCTTAGCAGGGTGACTGCAGGTGGATTCGTTGCCGTGGGAACGACGCTGCGTCAGCGTATTTGGCTAGCTGTTATCTGGTGCGTTGGTAAAATGCAAGGTCAATATTAGATGCTTCGTGGGAAAGATGACGCGTCAGCGTATTGTTCGGCGCGTGCATTACGCCTGGATGACATGAACATTTTGGGTGTTGACATACACATCTTTTTTGACTCCAGTCTTTGTTCTGCCCCCATGATGTCCATGGGAACAAAACTCAGGCAAGGGTATTGAGAAGAATTTTGAATAAAGTACACAAAAACTTACTTACTCACCAACTTTCGGCGGTAGATCGATCCAACCTAAAATGATAGTTCTCTCGCCGGTATCCATAAAATGTTTCACTTTTGCATGCAATTCTTTTGTGTCTGAGTGTTCATCTGAGTTCACATAAGATCCGAAAATTACTTCAAGTATTGAATCATCATCGCTTGATGATTCTAGTAGTTGCCGTGTGAAATAAGAATCGATCGATTGTTTTTTAATAATTTTCAAAATATTTCATGTTTTCTTACCTCTATATTTATGTTATTCATTATTTCTGCGCTACATTTGGTTTTGAGAACTAGCTTTTTTTTTGCTCTTAATACCCGCTCATTCGCTCTTTGACGTATTTAGTAGGACACACGGCAATTATTGGTGTAAGCAGGAATGCGGCGATCGCGCGTTGATATTTTGCAGACCGTAATATCTAAGCCCGAGCACAAAATTCTAGGTAGAGCTACTCTATCTATCTATCTCGGTCGAGCCTTTTGACACTCGTGGAACAATTTTTTCAAAATTATTTCTCAGTTTGAAGTTTTTGCCAAACTGAGACGATTGTTTGTCTTTTTTATCAATTTTATTTACAACAATTTCATATATTTTCTTTTAAAAAATTGAAGAGGCCAAACGCGCGCGTTCTTTTCGATGTTGAAAACTGATCCTGCCGCGTTCTCACACAATATTCTCGTAAGCTGACCAATCAGAGAACGGCATTTACTTTATTTCTTGAATATCTGTCAAAAATTCATGAATAACTGTCATAAAGCCTCTCAAATTCGTCGATGGACTGGGGATCAATCGGGTGTGGAGTTGGGCATCTCTATCATCCTTCATTTCTGATTTGTGCCATAAACGTAATCACACGCACCAACACAAAAAAAACTGAGTAAAGAGCGTTTTTTTGAGATTCTACTTACTGTGCTGTTTCAGTATCTCAAAAAAACACGCCTAGAATAGTACAAAAAAAAAACACGTTTTGAAATATGATTAAAACAAGTTACTGAAAGTGTGTGCCGGGGAGGGGTGCTTTAGTTTTCCCCCATACTGTTAAACTGTTACCACACATTCGACCAAGTGACAAAATCACACCAAACTTCACATACTCCATACGTCTCTGTTGCACCACTGATGTACCATAAGCTCACGTCATCGAACACTATCCTTGAGCATTTTCTCAAAATTCCATTTGTTCCTTGTCATGTTGGGCGATTTGAGAATGACGAGACCCTCTACATCTGATCTGCTAATTTATTTTTTAACGACTTGTCATCATCATCATATCATGGCCTTGATAAAATGCATGTCATGTCAGCATTTAGGTTGCTTCTGTTATGCAACAGCTGTTCAATTGTTTTGCTTTTCCAACGAAATTATTAACGCTGCTCAACAACAGCTACATATACGTAGGTAATAGCTTGTCATGATACAGCTCAATTATTGGTTGGCATGAACCGTTACTAACTGAAATGTTGTGGTAGTGTGAAGTGTGACATTTAATCAGATGAGTTGTCGTAAATGTACATGTGCGATAGAAATGAAGTGTTATAGAGCCAACTTCACAGCTGATTGACCCCTAGTCCATCGTTATTCACTAAACAACGTAAACGTCGTTCTCTGATTGGTCAATTGGGCTTTAGAAAACGATATAAAAATGGCTGTCAAAAATTTCAAAGGGCAAGAGACGTAGATGTTGGTCGTATCATTCTTTATTTCTGAATATTACCGAACCACTGACAATCAAAACAAACCAAAGTTCACATCGCTCGAAACGTTCGTGTTCTGTCGTGTGAGTTACCTGAAGGGGGACATCTACATAACAGCTCTGAAATAGCCGATAAATTATTTATAAACTTAGAAAATGCTAATGAGTCAGTCTTCACTCTTCAGTCGTCGTCAACATTCCAAGAGGTCACATTTGAGCAAAATAATTGGGAAACCTGGCGTTCTTTCACGCTCGTATAAAATATTTCATATTATTTGGGCAAGGGTCTAGCTTCTCAGCAAACACTCGTGTTGGGCGTGCAAATGGATGAGACCAGTACAGACAGCTACGCCGACTCCGAACGGTCAATACTCGTCGAGCATGGCCAGTGTCTCGAAAGAGACATAAAAGCCCAACAAAATCAAACTCGATCCATTTTCTGCTTCTGCTTCTGTTTCGGCCAGCTGACATTTGTTGAGAGTCACTGTCAAAAAGCCAACTCCATTTGAAATTCTTCTCCATTCACTGACCCAGACCTGACGTCAGTACCCTTGTCTGTCACGACGAGCAGGAGTCTTATTTTCCCATAACTCGCATCCGCTAAATCCAACCTCATCAGCCTCGTCCATTTGTCAAAATATGTAGCGTTCATCCCGCCAGATGACAGGCTTATGCAACAAAGCACTTTCCGATCTCGTTAATACGCTTTAACTCAATTAGCCGGCCCCAAGCAGGAGCAGGCCATCGCCATCGCCACCGTCACCGGCACTACCCGCCATTCGCCACTAATTGTTACCCCTTTCGTGCCGCACTTAGCTTCGGCTTATATCTCTTCGGGACTCTAATTAGCCCTAATGTACTCTGTCAGGCTAGATCTATGAAGCACGTTGGTAGACCGGCGACCAACCAGCCGCCAGCCTGACCGGGCCGGCAATCATTAATTAGCGGAAGTGAATTACATATTCAACAGCAAAAGAACGGCTCTAATGAAACAAAACTAATAATCGTGCCCCCCGTGGCCCGTCGTGGTAAATCCGCGTCAGCCTTGACCTTTGGAGCATGTGTGCGGCGCACAGATTGCACAACTCCAACACTTTCACTAGTGTCCACACTGTAGAGAGGGAAATGTTTGTCGAAAATAACCAACAATGCCAGTGTCAAAAATACACCGCTTTCCGTATTTATAGAGACGTCCTTGACCATTAAACCACAGCATGGCAACGGCTGTTGTCTTCCTGCCGACAATTACGCCACAAGCACAAGAGTTCAGCGTCCTCCTCTGCCCAGCAGAGCCTGCCTTCTAAAAATACCCGAATACCCCGCTTAACCGACACTTGATTGATCCTTTTCGAAGCGCCATCGGCAAGGAGTGCAGTGGGGCCGAAAGCGTTTCTGTTCGAATCGATTGGAACGAAGTTGTCGGTAAGTACTTTCCGATGTCCTTATGTCCTCATGTCTCGCGTTTTGATATAATAATCCGTAAGTTCCCCCCGATTGTGCCAGTGCGTGTGAGAGTGTGCCTCTAGTAGGAAAGGAAGTCTCGTGGCACGTTGCAATGAATATTTAAAAACAATTAAATGCCGAAGAAGTATTTTGGAAATGAAGCGTAGGACGAGAGGCGCATGACAATTCCTCGGTCGCCTCGTCGTTGCCTGGTAGTTGAGAGGCTTAATGCTCGCCGGCCTCCTCTGCGCGCCCTCTCACTCCAGCGCCAGTCCAGGCGGTACCGGTGATTTCCAATTTCGATTTATATTTATATCCTCTTACGGTCCTTCTGGCCAGAGTTCGGCTATTTCCAGCGGATGTGTGCGCTGCCTGCATCAATAACAAATATTGTATGTACGTATGACGCGCGTCACCGTCAACTCGACAAGCTTGTGGTGTGGTCGTGGAGCGGCGGTGCGGCGGTGGCGGGTAAAGGATACAAATGCGCTTTGCCAAGGCAGGCGATATGGTGGCCATTAAGTGTATGAGCCACTTGGGACTAAGACGCTGCTGCCGTAATTGATGAATAAGTTATTAAGTTTTGTTTTGACAAAGAGCACCGGCCGGTCGGACGGCCTTTCGATGGATGACTTCTTTGTCTGTTTAATTGACGGTAATTATGTCGTGACCTTAAGAGGAGTGCGGGCTCTGCCGCTATCGCGGGGGTTGGGCGGGTGCAAGGACCGGCTGTTTTCGTGTGTCGGATGATGTATTTAATTGGAGATTACGGAGCAAATCACTCATGACTAATGCGTCGTGAGCCCCGCTGCTCAACAGGGTGCTAGTGTCAGCTAAGTGGACAGATCTCTGTTAGATTAATTAAGGCAATCAGATTGTTTTTCTGCTCGATGAGCATGGGCACAGAAGCGCTGCTCGGATGATTCAGAGGACATTTGTTTAAGCACAGAAGTCGGTGCGGTTGAAGTGGATGAAGTATTTATTTGTCTTGTCGGAAAGTTCAGTTGTTGAACTGGAATTTAGGCACTCAACATTTTTGGCTGGACTATGATTTCCTTGACAAGTCGGGGAAGGTTCAGACTGACAGCTGTCATTTCAAAATTTAGGTAATCGATTTTTTCGATTTCGTGAACGTCCAAGGCGAAACGTCCGCTTGCTCGGGCGCCCCTTAAACGGGCAAATTTCACCGACGGCACAGACTTAGTTTAAGTACATCTTACGGCTTCTGGGACAGATATCTCCTTAGGCGGTTTTACTAAAAGGAGATTACCGGTCGAGAATATGAGTCACTTAAGCGAGGAAAATTCCTGGAGAATGTTATTTCATCATTGATCCATCTTTAACATCAGAAGTGCAAGCGACATCGAGCTATCTACCGTCACGTTAGTTAACATTCACCTGATTTCGAAGCTCCTTATCACCGAATGCAATGTGATGGTGGCAGCACTTCAGAAGACTGCGGCGATGACAAGCACCAACAAAATGTATGAATATTGTACGATGATTTTACGAGAATTCTAGACGCAAGCGAGTAGCAGCAAGTATCCAAAATGTTGTCCATGAAAGCGGCTGGTGCCGATAGGCTGTCCGCTGATCTGGTTGGGTCCGTTTACCAGATCACCAAAGGATGTTAGTCCCAACATTTAACAAAGCTCATGGATGATCATGGCATGCATCTTTTTTGCAGGGGCCGTAAGAACTGTTGCATTGGAGCTGGATCCCTTGCACGTAGTGGTTGCAGAAAGTGCAAACAAAATAATCCCGAGATTGACAAAAGAAGGTATGCAAAAAGACAAGTGCGTTAAATCGAAGCAATTAGATCCACTAGCCAACAGGAGCCATAGCTGCAGAGTTTTACTGATGCGATGCACGAACCCCACACAGGACAGAGACAAGAAACAAAATTAGACCTTAACACCAGAAAAAAAAAATAATACAACTGACAGACAACAAGGATTGCGCCTTTATTTTTCCCATTTTTTGTATGTGACGTAGGCCGAGACTGCGTGATTTGACAGCTGATTGGATTTGGTATTTATTTATTGGGTATATAACTTAATTCGCGTGGTTTTTTGTGAGGGCGTTCTGCATCGACCGGAACAAATGGTAGTCAGAAGGGGCAAGGTCTGGGTTATAAGGCGGGTGGGGTAAAACTTCCCATCCGCTGTTTTCCAAATATTCTGGGCGTTTTTCGGCTACTGCTCTCTTCAAGCGGATTAAATGTGTTCGGTAGCGTTGTCCATTGATGGTTTCCCCCGGTTTTAGCAGCTCATAACTTTTTACAGCACACCCTTCTGATCCCACCAAATACAGAGCATTGCCTGGCTTTGCCGTTGATTTGGTTGGTTGGCCAAGCCAAGCAACTAAGCTTCCACCAAAATACGACGACTTTTGGCAGCAGTTTTCTTCATATTAAAGTAATGAAGAAGAACTCCCCGCAAAAACACTTTTTGAAGCACAAAGTTCGACACATTTAAGTGAAAAAAAAATGATTGGTGTTTACACTTCAAATGAATGACATATTCTGAAATGACGTACAATGACAGCAACTTTCCAACGCATGTTCCAATGGAATAATACAAGTTACGCCATCTCTTATCAAACCGCACGAAGTTATAGACCCAATATTTTAGTGCCACATGTGTGCCTGTAACGTTGAGATCTTGGATTACTGCTTGACACTTTTACGATTACATCATTTTTCATTAAATACTTCTTAGTTGTCAAATATTGTGAAGACTGTGATTTCACACAAGTGCAAAGTGACGAATGACAGTAACGATCTCAAGCCCTAGTCTGCCACAGCTCAGGATTAAAGTAGTAAACTAGTATATTCTCTCATTCGAGTTTTTATATTTTGAATCTTGTAGAGCAGCAATAATTCAGCTTTCAATTCCACAACTCGTGTCAATACCATTCCTTTCCTGACAGCCATTTTGATGGAGTGACCCCATTTCCGACTTAGCAGGGCCTTTCCTTTAATATAGCTCCAAATACACGCACGGTACAGATAATACATATATTCATTTACTGTAAACACAGACCGTCTATAGTCCTTTGCAAAATGACTTGCTGTCTCGTCTGCAAAACATGTGATTTAATGTATCAAAAATAAGGAAAAACGTAGTGTGTCAGGCCTTAAGCAAAACTTAACCAGAAAGAAATCCGCAATAGTCCATCCATTCATTGCATCAAAAGACCATTAAACGCATATAAGTAATTTCGTGGGCGTACATTTTTAAAACTCCCTTCACATGACCACGTACATCGTAACGTTGATCGATATGCTTGCACACTTAAAAAAAAAACACTCTGGAGAACTAGCCGAATGCGCATACACACAAAAAGCAAAAAGCTCAATTCAGTTCGATTAAGTTCGGTTCCTATTGGGTTATATGTGTACCGACTAAGCTATACCTGACTTTGCTGAACTACTGAACTAAATGAACTACAAAAAATGACGTGGTGAACTAGTTCACAAAGTTCACTTGTGAGAGATGTTTTTGGAACTAGTTCGTCCATGAACTACTATAATGACAATTCTGATGAGCAAGAATTAAAAAAAAAACACTTCATTACAGCAAGGCCTGCTAAATTTTAGATTTTGTTATTTTTGGCAACACAGTGGATGATGTCATTTGCGAATAAGTAAAATCTTGTGTCCAGTGTATGTAGCTTTTTAAATAACTGACACCTTATAATGTGGGACTCGCTAAAGGGTTTTTACTCAACAAGTTTGAAAAAAACTGTTCGATAACAATTGCACCACGAACATTCACGTTCATGAGCATCTAAGGCAATTCTTTTTCATATTTTCGAAACTTACACGTATCCGCCCAAGCAGACATTTAAAATGTTTAAACGCATCTTCGCTTTGCTATGTTCTCGGCTCGGTGACGATGAGTTATCACCAATGAACAGATATAAACTCGTACAAACGTCTGCGTTTCCATGAAATTACAAAACTACTAAAATAAAGCTATAAATAGAGCCACGATGGGTGCACGGAAAGTGAGAAGAAAAGAACGCCTTTCATCAAATGTTTTTATTAGTCAATGGTTTTTCAACAAACTCGACTAATTACTCAATAAACTTGCGCCTCTCAAAAGAGATTTGATTTGTGGAACGCTATAAATTAGGCCGCTGTTTGGATGTTATTACGTTTAACATCCGTGCTTCGTGCTTTGTAGCGAAAATTGAACATAATTTAAAGAGCTGAGTTAGGCTACCGTTGATTCATCTAAGGAATCAAAGGAAGACAACGCCGGCCAAAGGGAGTCTCTATACTACACAGTCTGACTGTTATCAATTATCTTCTTCACTTGAGCATTGCTTGTTTTTAAGAAGCTACGGAACTAAGGCAGTTGCTACACACTTCGACGAAGTGCAGTTAGTCAAGGAGCTTATTTATGCCATCTTCCGAGCTTAACTCTAACAGATTTCGAAAATATTTTTTTAGATATAATACAAGTTAAAGCATCCGTCCCGGGATTCCGGAAAAAAATCACGAATGGGGAGGCCACGCCTCCCCCTAACCGTTTGACTTACTCTTGTGCAACGAAAAATGATCTTTTGCTAAACAGATTTATTAGTTCCCAGTACAATGTCAAAAATCAGACTGAATTCTTAAACTAAGTTAAATCCCATAGCAAGCAGAGATAATGGAGGATAGAGACATCGATCTTCTGCCTCCCTTGCCTTGATTTCTTGATTGACCTGACTTGATCCTTTGGATTTCCACCACATATAGAGAACAAGAGACTGCTATACAAGCAGCTTATACGGCCGTTCTTAACGTACGGCTTCCCAATATGACATAACATCTCTAAGACCAGCATGATGAAGCTCGCAATTTTCGAAAGAAAAATACTGCGAATATTTACCGGAATCACCTTCGACAGGGACCGTCAAAGGCACCACAGCAACTTTACTAGACTTTACGAACAAACACGCATCATCCCCCTGCAACACTACATGGTGACACTGGTCATCAGAAAGCAGCTTCTAGAAATCAACAACCATCCTCAAGCTACCTCAACGCGTTAAATCTGCTAAACGAGCAGAACTTTCCAACGAAGTTGAACAACGAGCTGCAAGGGTTCTTCCAGAGCAGCAATCACCATCATGGCTGAATCGGCTATCACACCACCACCCCATCCCAAAACAACCACCATGGACACACGGACTTGAACTACCCGATGTAAGCACCAGCCATTGTAGGACATACAAAAATAAACAATAAACCGACAATAACAATAAACATTAAATTAAACAAAGAACATCATTGTACACTCCTTAGTTTGTAAGTCTAGTTGTAATCTCAATTGCAAAAATAATTTTCCGATCAAATAAATGTTTAAATCGTTAAATCCGCCACATATGCTGGGTGCTTTCTGTAAAACATGCTTGAAGTCTGTGGGATTATGCGCGACCAAGAATGTACCCTATTCCATCGTTCAAATCATCGTGATTGATAATCTTTGTGCCCGCTTGATATAAACGCAAGTCTGAGCAATGGGTTAAAAAAGACTGGGCTTCCAGGCAAGTTGTTGTTCCGGGAAAATTGAGTGTGATAAATGATTTGATGGGATTACATAATATTGCCTATTCATATTAAAGTAGGGCTAATGAAAGTAAGGCAATTTAATTTAACTAAAATTCTACTGAAGAATGTTGGGTCTCTAGTTGGGTCTTATCGAAGGATCGTCATGTTCTTCCTTTCGTATAGGAAGAGCAGTAGTTGCTTACGACAGGGATGTTACAACTTTAATTGTTGTACTTGTTTTTTTTTATTTCACCTCACAGCATTTTTTATACGGTGTTGGGAGTTTTGTAAGAGTATGAGTGAAATGCAAAGGGAATTCCCCTACACTCTTATTCTTTACGGCTCAATGCCGACATGGACAAGGCGTAAAAATGACCGAAGTTGGATATGCTCCAACCATCCAGAATGCAGGCTCATCAGCTTTATGCCGACGCGTGTATCCGGTGCAATGTAATTTAATGTTCGGTGATCGTGCGAACAGCGCGACTCAACTTGGTCTTCAATAAACGTGTGAACAGCACCTGAATAAACTCAGTCAGCAATTCGTATACAGACTGCTACTCTACATGGGGTTCAGGGCCAAAGGCGCGGTGTTAACTTACATGAATATAAAAATAAACATATAACAATAATAAATAAATAAAAAAAAATAAACAAAGGGTGATAATTATATTGTATTTAAATATTGGATATATAACTTAATTTTAGTGCAGTTTGCTAAGAGATGGCGTAACTTGTATTATTCCATTGGAACATGCGTTGGAAAGCTACTGTCATTGTACGTCATTTCAGAATATGTCATTCAATTGAAGCGTAAACAATAATACCTTTTTTTCACTCAAATATGTCAAACTTTGTGCCTGAAACAGTGATTTTGAGAAGACTGCTGCCGAAAGTCATCGTATTTTGGTAGAAGTTTAGTTGCCAAAAGTGGTTTGCACCATTTAAAAGCGGTGATTTTGGCTTGGCCAACCAGCCAAATCCAGCCAAAATCGCGACGCCAATATAATTCTCTGTATTTGGTGGGATCAGAAGGGTACAGCATATGAGCTGCTAAAACCGGGTGAAACCATCAATGGACAACGCTACCGAACACCATTAATCCGTTTGAAAAGAGCAGTAGCCGAAAAACGCCCGGAATATGCGACCAGACACGAGGCAATAATTTTCCATCATGACAACGCTCGGCCCCACGTTGCTATTCCGGTTAAGAACTATTCGGAAAACAGTGGATGGGGAGTTTTACCCCACGCGTCTTATAGCCCAGGCCTTGCCCCTTCTGGTTGCCATTTGTTCCGGTCGATGCAGAACGACCTCACTGAAATACGGTTCACAGCAGAGCAGAATATCAAAAATTGGCTTGATTCATACTTGGCTGCCAAGTCGGCGCAGTTCTTTTGGGATGGGATCCACAAATTGCCAGAAAGATGGGAAAAAGTCATAGCTTCAGATGGGCAACACTTTGAAAAATACTTGTACGAGTACATGTTTTTCTTGAATAAACGTTAAAATTAAAATTAAGTTATAGACAATAAATAAGGATCTAAGCTACCAACTACAGTTAATTTTAATTTCATTCTATCATCACATAGATCTATTTCAGTGCAAACATAATTTAAAAAAACGTACACACTTATTGAGCGTTTTATAAAAGCCATAGTTGTAATAAGGTCTTGGTTGGAATAAAAATGTTCTTCTTCGAAGACTTCTTTTTGGTCCATAAGAACAAACAGGTGATACTTACTTAAGGTGGCTAGCGCCAGTTCTGGGTGGCCCTGGGCCTCAACCCACAAGCGTCTCCAGCCAGCTCGATGTTTAGCTAGCTGCCTCCAGTTTCGACCACCACTTCTGACATATACTGCAACACCACCTGCTGCGTAGTAGTCATTACATTTAGCATAGAGTGCGTTACATGGAATATTATAAAAATCGAGTTCATTGTGATAGATACTGTAAGGTCACATAATAAACAAAAGAGGGAACACAGATTCACTCGAGAACGTATCCCCTCAACAGCTTTTATTTAACAAAGAGCGTTAATAACATCGATCAGGCTTTTTATAACATTCGTAAAATTCGTATAATACAATGTAATTGAGATTAGAGAACATGCATAATTGAGTGCTTACATAATTGAGAACATAAGTGTACATCATTGAGAGAATTATAGCAAGTTGACAGAAGAATTGCATTAAATAATGATTGTGTGTGTGTATGTGGAAGGGTGCAGGGTGACATGATATTTTTATTTCTTTTTGGATCATCGCTAATAAATTAAATGCTTAAAAAACTAAATCTCACTTAAAACAACAATTATGGGTAAATTAGCTACAGACTCGATGTGTACTAACAATGAGCGAAAATGTTCCCTGAAGCTACGAATATTTTGATGTAAACAAAAGACATAATTTCCTCATTTACAGGCGAGGAAGGCGTGCTGTTCGGGGATAGAACTATTTACGTTAATAGAATTCATAATTTACAATTAGTGTAACAACATACTTCTGTGTTCGTCCTATTATCACTGAATTATTCATTCATATCATTTCCTTAAATTTGTTGAATTACTGTTTTATTATAATCATTGACTTGTGACTTATAATTGAAAGAAATATTTCTAAAAAAAAATTGTATATTTAATATTAATATAATTGCGGCATGGCAACCCTGAACATATTGTAATTGAAGAAGATCCGTTGCGGGCCTTCCGCGAGAAGGAGTATACAAGTCGCCGGCCGATCAATGGACAACAACTCAGGTTTGGTATTTCAACTTGCGAAGTTCCCCGAGCGTCCAAGATCTTGAAAATACGACACTTGCGTCCCCAAGTGAATTTGCCTGCAATTTGAGCTGTCATTGCAATTAAATAAATATTTGAAACATAAAGAGTTTTACTTGATAAATTCATTTCTTTCATTATCCCGCTTGCTTCATTGCCTATTGACCGTGTACAGAGCTTTTCTGACAGCACACGCGTCTTAGAGAGTACAGCAGAGTGGTTGACAGAGGGAGTTGTCCGGAGGAGAGTGGAGACCTGGAAGAGCTTGAGCTCTACAATAGTATTTATTTTAATTTTCTTCATTCGCATATAAACCGACCCATTACTCGTCCATAAACATAAAGGTGACCTTTAGAGTTTCTGGAGATCTAATACCAGAGTCCCCTAGCATGCGGGCATCCTAAACCATTGTTCACTTTCGGACATAGAGCTCGCGCAGTTGTCGCAGACGCAATCGAGGGTTTCAAGAAAAGGTCGCTTATATCGTGTGATTGAACAGCATAAGGCGCTCCAGCCCGTAGAGGGCCAGGGGATCGCTTCTTGCGTTGTGCGTGACTTCCGAGTGGAAGGGACCTACAATCTTATGCCGAAATTTGATAAGCTAGACTGTCCTAGACAGTTATACTCTTTGAGCATTGTCAGGGACTGGAAAGAGGTGGGGCCGTGATAAGCATTGTGCTCGTACCGGGAATCGTACCTGGGCTGCCAAGGCTCAAGTACGTAGTGGTCCACGCACCGACCCTCAACGTCACGGCCGCGATAAATCAAGCTTAACAAGCCGTCGTCGTTAGAGGAGAGTTAGAGACTCAGAGCCAATTTTGATTTGTGTGGTCCACGCGACCTTGGTGGACACATGAGCGACGTGCACACATTTGATTTAATACAAGCCTTTAATAAAATGTAAGAGATATCCCAAATGGCTTGCGTTTTATTCAGGTTGGGGTAGGTTAGAGTTGCTGACTACCTTTAAGAGCCTCTCTTGTAGACTTACACTTTCCTTTGTTCGGTGCCCTACAGTCGGTGGATTCAAGCTTCGCTCCTCTGTTGGTGATACTCGGGCTTCTGTATATTGTTCAAATGCATAGGTCCGTTCTTTTGCTGGATCTGTTGGTGATCCTTTGGTTGCTGCTGGTACTGCTGCTGCTGATGTGGCTGCTGGTTCTTCTGGACCTACAGGTGCTGCTTGTGGCTCCTTTTGTTCCGTCTGCGCTTGCGGAATGGCTTCGTACACGGATTTAATTTTATTGTAATACGATTTTGCGAAGACTTATCTCACTACCGAAAGTACCACGAATTTCACAGTCGCATTTGTCGAATTCCTCCAATAAGGAATCCAGCAGTTGCTATCGTTGCTCCAAGTAATTCGCAGTCTTTCTGGTGGGCCCATCCTTTCCATAATTTCAAGCGAGAACACAAATTTCTTCCCCGGATGTGTTTTGACTGCCCGCTAGTTGTTCCAAAGTAGATCCCATTTGTTCACTTTATACATACTTGATAGAAAAAAAGCAACTCGCGTGTGCAGCGATAAGAAATTAGTGCTGCGTTTTATGTGAAATATTAAACAGCCCCCATGACCTGATGAAGGCCCGATGAAGTTGACTGATGCCAATACTACTTTCAGTCGTTGGCGCGTCCAAGTGACTAATTCTGCGAGATGTGAGGGCATTGTAATTGCAAAGAAGGTGTAAAATTGCTTCCACATCTTCATCCACGAACATTCACTGAAACCTTCTTGAAATGTGTAGGATGAATATTCAAGCCCTTTCTCGTTTGGTCTTCGAATTCAAGACATTCAGGTATTTCTGGAGTGGACTGTATCTAATGGCAGCATGAACGAGTATGAGCGGAGATTAGTGAATAGATCTCGTGAAAGGATCGGATGATCGAATCAAGACAGCAAGACAAATCAGTCACTCTCTATCCTCTGAGGGATTGTGACGAAAATCAGTGCTTACGTCTATTAAACCTTCAAATATTCCTTTCAAGATGGTCCTCCATTTTTTGCAACCTAATCAACCTTCAATGTTGAAAGTCCATCTTAGTCAATGAAGTCCTGACTTATTTGTGCAGGAGTCAGAAGAAGAGAATTACGACTCAAAACGACAAAAACCTTCGAGATCCTCAATTCCTGTGCAACAGATGTCGTGCCATATCTGCAGCCAAATTTCAGCTAAAACCCACAAAATGCGACCAACCATCACCTTCATTCGATTAAACCACATCCGATTTAACATTCCAACTCCTGATTGCACAATTCACTCACCCATGTAGCCTGAAAGGAATCTTAATTCATGTTCTTTTCCATTCTCTTTCAGGCATCTACACACAGCGCGGAGATTCCCCAGCATGCAGCAAGCCTGCTAAGCCAAGTAAGTGTAAATGCCGCGCATTTGATTGCCTCCAATGGCCGACAGAAGAGTGATTAGATTGAATACCACACTAAGTACGATCCCAATTGAAGAAATCATATCCAATTCAAGAGCGCGCCCGAATAGGACACCCTCACGTGCCCGCATTGTCCCATGATCGCCAAGGCGTTGTTGCCGTTCGGCGAACGTCTCCTGTCGCTTGTCAGGCGGATTGAATCGGACGAGTGAGCACTTTAATAAATTTATTCGAATTTAATTGAGCAGATAAACGCGGACGAGAAAGTATGTGTGTAGGTAACCAGAGAGGAGAGAGATGACCGCGTCGAACCCACGGACAGATGGGAAAACAGTCTACGAGCGGTCTGAGCATTGAGCTTGAGCAAGCAGTCATAATGTTTCTTCGAATGCGGGCCCCGCTCCCTCTCTTTCTGGCTGTCAGTGTCGGTCGACGGAATCGTTTAACGCGAAGCATGTGACATCACTGCCGCCACGCGGAATGACATCATCGGCTCGGTAATTCAAGTCATCTGCCCCTCCGCCGCTCCGATGGACGTTTGCAAACAATAGAAAGGCAAACAAACACAACAGGCACACATGCAAACTCGCAGAAATCAAGTTCAGAACCGGAATTCGAAGCGAAAAGCCATTGGCGACGGTCTTGGCCTCTACGCCAGAGTGAGAGGGCGCGATCGGCCGTGGCGGCGGGTCGGTGGACGTACTCGAAAGTTCAACTCGCCAGTGGAACGCATTTGCATCCAATTATCTGGCAAAGAAAAAAAGAAATGTAGATCGCCTGTACGCGGCCGGAGTGGGTGGGGCGGAGGCAGCGATTCTCGGATTCGTGAGTCGGCGCGTTTGCGCGGTCAGTGTTTGTGCATGCAACCGGCCTGTGTTCGACAGCGTGTTTTACGAAATTCGGACAGCGAGAGATGTCACGATTAGGCGGATGACCGCAGCCGTGGAACTCGACGACGACGGGGCTTCCTGTCGGTCAGGAAGGATATTTGCATATTCCTCGTCTCATAAGCTTCTGTGAATCGAAGATTTCGAAACTGCGAAGACGTTAATGAGTGAACAGCAACGCACCGTGGCGTGAGACACAGTCGTGAACACGGTGACCCTGCCCGGACCGCGCAATGCTTCAGGTTCATGGCTGTGAACTTTGCCAAGTTTGTGATGTACTCTAAGTTCATTCATACTTGACGTGGACGATGTTTGTGTCGTCTACACACAGATGGTCTTGGACTCACTGCGATTCAACGATTTCTGGCGAAAGTCTAAGGGTTAGTCACGCCGTGACGGATCTTGGCGGGAGAAATCAAAATCAAATGCAATGAATTCAGTTTTCTCTGTCACATGTTTGCTGCGGCGAGTGCATTGAAATCTTGAGTTCAGTTCACTCGGGATGAGTTCACGGCTGGGTTCTACCTTGAAGCAAACAATTGTTTCGTTCTGATGGAGAAAGCATGCTCAACACCTCCGGGGTGTCAAATGAAGAAATTTCAAGAGAGGGACGATCAGATTTCAGTTTGCTTTGTTAATCGGGGAGTTCAGTGAACACGCCATTACGGGGATACCAACCGTCAAATGTTTGGTGAATGGTGAATTATCCAATGTATGGTCAGTCACTTTTTTGATGTTTGCTCCAACTTTCTAGACGGATCCCCCAGCATTGCTCTAAAGTGCAGACCAAAGCGGAGGTGAAGTGCTGAAGAAATATGCAACTCTACAGTGGACTAGGGCATCGCAGTGCACCTCAGATTTGGACGTTTGTGCTCTCAAGGCACGTTTTCTACTTTATTTTCACGTACACTTGTGCAATGGAGCAATGGTGTTAGGCGGCAGTAATCAGCTCTGCTTAGCTCACATGTATTCACAGTCTGCCTGTCTGTGAAGACTTTTATATCGTCTGTCAAATGAATCGGCTGTCAAATGAAACTGTGTGGCAAGAGACGTAAAAGTTGCTTCAGTACTTCATTTCTGGACCAAAGCAGACAAATCATTGGTCTAAAGGTTTTACAAAGAGATCATTGACATCCAGGCCCGGCCCGGGCATATGTGCGCATGCACAAGGCGCCATCCCCCTAGGGGCGCATTCTGAAGCCCAACAAAATACACACTTTCATCATTTCATCTGTTCACACAAAAGACCATTCATTCACAAGAAAATAGTTGGAAAAAGCTACAGGATCAGTTCTTGCACATGTAATCAGAAACTTCGATAGGAAAAAGTCTGTAAATAATTCCCTCAATTAATAATTCCTAGAACAAGCACACGCGCAGAATTTAGATATTTGTGCACGTTTCACTCAACTTTTATTTTTATTGCGGCTCTTTCGGAACTACAGTCGAACTTCTGTGGCTGTGATTTTTGGTTGCATTTGTTCATCTTAATTGGAATTTCTGAATTCCTATAACTCGAAGGGATATTTCAACCATAACTCGAGGTTTTCTACGAATTTACTCTCTGAACTACGTTTTCTCAGAAGGGGAATTGCGTGTTGTTATTTGAATTCCATCCATTCGTGCCTTGGAGTGGGAATTCGTTGTAGAAAAAGAGAAACGGTCGTGGAAAACCAGAAACAAAACTACAGATAATTTTACGCCCGTACATTTTGTGTATTTTCTATAACTCAAACTTATTTTCTGGTACCTTGAAGTTCGACTGTCTCTCACTTCCTTGTCTCTTAGCCCTAGAATTATTTTGACAGCTTGTTGATTTTGCAGCGTCTGTGAATACATGAGAGGGGTTTCGAACAACTGAAATTCATGTCTTCCCCTCCGACATGATGAGGTGAACAAGGGCATTTATTTGAAAAAAAAGTGTTTGTTATTTGAGCGTTATTTCAAAGCTTTATGTTTCCCCACCAAAAGGAGGAGGAGCTTAAGAAAGCAGCGTGTGTTCAGAAGGTACACTCACTTAACTGGAAGTATATTGGAATGCATTTATATATTTTGCCGTCGACATATTAGAAAATAGCTGAAACGAAGTGGATTGAATATGACTTTGTTCCCAAATTCAAATAATATTGGATCTATAACTTACTTTTTTCCAAAATTTTAACGTTTATTTAAGAAAAACATTCACAATAGTATTATTCCAAAAAGTATGGCCCATCTGAAGCTATATATTTCTCATCCTTCTGGCAATGTGTGGATCCCATCCCAAAAGAACTGCGCCAGCTTGGCAGCCAAAAATTAATCAAGCCAATTTTCGATATTCTGCTCTGATGTTAACCATATTTCAGTGTGTTCTGCATCGGCCCGAACAAATGGTAGTCCGAAGGGGCAAGGGCTGGGCTATAAGGCGGGTGGGGTAAAACTTCTCATCCACTGTTTTCCAAATAGTTCTTAACCGGAATAGTGGCGCGTGTCTGGTCGCATATTCCAGGCGTTTTTCGGCTACTGCTCTCTTCAAACGGATTAATTGTGTCCGGTAGCGTTGTCCATTGAGGGTTTCCCCCGGTTTTAGCAGCTCATAATACAACACACCCTTCTGATCCCACCAAATACAGAGCATTACCTTCACGCCATGGACATTCGGCTTTCCCGTTGATTTGGCTGGTTGGCCAAGCCAAAATCACCACTTTTGGCAACTAAACTTCAACCAAAATACGATGACTTTCGGCAGCAGTCATTACATATTAAAGCAATGAAGAAGAACTCCCCGCAAAAACACTTTTTCAGGCACAAATTTCGACATATTTGAGTGAAAAAAAAAAATGATTGTTGTTTACGCTTTAAATGAATGCCATATTCTGAAATGACGTACAATGACAGTAGCTTTCCAACGCATGATCCAATGGAATAATGCAAGTAACGCCATCTCTTAGCAAACCGCACAAATTAAGTTATAGACCCAATATTTTTCATAATTTTTTTTCAAAGTCTAAGTATTTTGTTATTCTTTACCCTGCCATTCCATTTAAAGTTTTATGGTAACTTTGACTATTCTTTTTACTGATTCCAAAAGACTTGATTCCGGAAATTACCGGATAAGAGAATTATGCACAAATGAAATTTTTTACTTTCAAAACAAAAACATCCATACGCCATACATTTATTTTTAAAAACCTTTGTGCTATTTGTTATTGAATTGTTTTCAGTGAATTGTTTTTGGGTGATTTGGAGAGAGTGAGTGTTGTGAGTGTTTAGTTTTTGTGCAATAAGACAGAAATAGGCTTTAAAAAACCTTAAATTTCGGAAACTATTTCAAGTGGATACAAAAAGAATGTACTGACATTTGAGTCATTTGCAATGGAGTTAAACTTATGGTATCCAATGACCCCACCAGTAGCTACCCTAGTGACTACAGCACTAATTTGGCGAAGGACAAGTAGGTCCATTCGACGATGTAAATATTCGGGATGATCCGTTGAACAATGTTTTCACCTTATTTCTGATCCAAATAATCACTGATGCATTCAGCATTATCAGCTGCGCATCCAATTCTGTTGTCTATGGTGTGCCGTTGATCTGGTGTTCAATTAATCCGAAAGAACTCACTACAAGGACTTGACAATTAGTGTACCTAGTTTTAACAATCATGGAAGAAAACGTTAGTTTAAACTTGCGAAAATTGAGCGTCAAAAGAAATATGTTTATTGCTTGCACTCCTTAACTACCTCGAAGTTATAGCTGCCCGCTGTCTAAAGCTGTGTCGCTCCAGTCAATTTCATCGGCGCATGCTAACAGTGGCACGGACTTCTGGAAGATCGTGCCCCTTAGAGTGGGTTGTGCAGGACCTTATGCGCAACTTTTCGGAATCTTACTTTTATTTGCAAGATTCGACTATATCTGTGTTGGAAAGGGGCAAGTCGGTCATGCAGGTAGACGGACGTGCCGCTTTCCTGAAATTCCTTCCATAAATGCTGGTGCACCCCATTAAATATTAAAATTCACAAATTTCATAAAATTTGGAAAAAAACAATCTTTAATCGACCTTAACACAAATAGAAAACCGCATGAAGGGCTTCAAATACATTTCGAAGGACTTCTTTCCAGCTTCCTTTTGAATATTGAATGCGCTCCACATCAGCAATTCCTTCGTTTTGATCTATTAGGCGCTCAAACAGTTCCCAAAAAGAAGTCCATTTCTCCTAATTAAAGGTAGAATTTTAGAGAAGATTTTTTAGAAGGCTCCTGCTTGGAAAGTGTGTCCCAAAATACATCTACAACCAGATAGTCAACTTCAAAGTCGATTTCTTTTCAATCCACCAGCCCTCAGGCTATCACACTACTCCTGCTGTCAGTGAGAACCTCCCTGCTTGTGTGTCCTCACATAGATGAGGGTGCGTCTGATTCACCTCCCTTGACAGTCTCCCAAGGCAAAACAATCAATGAACAAGGCGACTGCGCAAAATCGTTTCTAGAAAAAGCTACCCGCGATAGTTATTAGCGATCCTTAGGAACCCCTCCACTCTACACAACTGCAACCACATTACATCAATTACAACAAAGAAAAAGGGAACGAGCATAAAAAAACACAAATCAAGCAACACAAGGTAAATGCAAAATAATTTCACCTGTCATCACTAATCACACAAAAAACCCCATGCCTGCACGGAGGAGCGGAGGAGCGCTCCCAGTCGGCAGGCAATTACCACCAAAGGACTAATCATTGATTCCGAGAGTGTCGCCCCTAAGCCTTTCGCAGCGTGATTGACTGCGATTGCATAGAATTTCAAGATCAAATGAACTTCTCCCCGTCGGTCGTCCATCGCATGGACAACGGCCCACAGGACCGGCATATTGCACTTGTAATCGGGGAGCGAATTCAGTTAAAGGCCACGCTGCCGCTGTGTGACCACATCCACCAACAGGAGCTACTCGCAGGAGCAGGGAAGGGACCAGAACCATTGCGGAGGAGGCAACTTGTTTTGCTTTGGCATTTAGCTCACACTTTATGTTCCGAGAATGGTCTTCATCGCGCCAGTGAATACAAATGGCCTCTGCAACAGTGGAGCACACAAAATAGTTCTGCCAATGCACCCCGCCACTGGCCGGCGGCGGTTGTTGTCGCCGCGCCGGTCGCGCCACAGGCTGCGGCCCAGGCGGACGGGGCGCTATGTCATTTTCGTTTTCACTGATTACATTATTGCTAGGCATGCCGTGCATGTTGTGAGAATGCACGTATGCTGATGTGTTGTGTGGTTTTATTTTCAAGGACATCCTTTTCAATTGTTGAAGTCTTTCGCGGGCCGGTGGTGTGCGGCCGGCGGCTGAACAGAATTTACAACCGGCGAACGGAAACGCGCGCGCCGTGCTAATGAGAAAAAGTGAAAATCAAGTGGAAGTTGTGGCTGTTGTGTTTCGTTGAATGATGATGGCTTAAGCGCGGGATGACGCGTGCAATTGAAGCTGCTAATGGCCTCTGAAGCATTAGTTCCGGTCGTGTGGGATCTCTGCGGGGGGACTGTGTGTGGAGATTGGGTAAAAAAAGAGTTCGACGTGAAGTTGGTAACTCCTGCTTTGTGACACTTGGGAGATAATTATCGAGAAGATGGAGGAGATCAGCTTTTGAGGAGCGGGGGAATTGTTGGTAAATGTCAGTGTCATGCAGCAGGCTGGTGTTGGGCCTTTGCCAACTTTGTTCTGCTGGCTGTTTGTTCGATGGGTGTGTTCAAGAAGACTCCGTTGCTGCGTGAGTGTGGACCGTCACAGCGAATTCAGGCCAAGACGGCACTTCTTGACTTCTCTCCGGCGGAAGGAGTTCTTGCTCTCTACGTCAGCAGTCCAGGCTTACATTAACTTCGCTGGGAGTGGATGTGTTCAACGACAGGAGATCCCTCCTGGAAAGGATTGATGTCAAATGGATTAAGCCAACAAGCAGACTTCGATATTGTTCTTCACTTTCAATTTGTCTCCCTCTTTTCGACTCTCTTGACAAGTTACACATTCGCTACTTTGTCTACCTAGGCTCAGAAGTTAACACAGCCAAAGACACCACCGGAGAGGCAAAACGCAGGTTCACCCTTGCCAACGCTGTGTCTTTGGGCTTGGAAGGTACCTTAATAGTCCCCGTCCTGCTGTATGGCGTAGAAGCATCGACACTAACCAAAGCGGACGAGGGGACTCTTGGTCGCTTCAAGAGGAAAGTCTTTCGTATTATAGTTGGTGTTTGGAAAAGGAGACTGAACGTCGAACTCTACGGGCTGTATAGCGACAACGAGTTTGAGTCCCTCGTCTCTTAAGGGTAGGTCATGTAGAGCGAACAACGCCAACGTCTTTAACTCCAAGCCCGAGTGACAACTCTAAGGGACCTCATTCAGTTGAACGTTAGAAGGTGGAAGCAAGTAGCAGAATACTGGCATGTTGGCTGAAGCCCAGGTCCGCCCTAGACTGTAGCTCCAGCCACGCTTCGTCGATCTCGAACTCCAGGTGTTATCGAAGCCCAGGTCCTCCCCGGACTGTAGCGCCAGCCAGACTGTAGCGCCAGCCACGCAACTCCTGGAGTTATCGAAGCCCAGGTCCACCCGGACTGTAGCGCCAGCCACGCATTGTTGGTCTCGAACTCCTGGTGTTATCGAAGCCCAGGTCCACTTGGGACTGTAGCGCCAGCCACGCATTGTTGGTCTCGCACTCCTGGTGCTATAGAAGTCCAGGTGTACCGCCAGCCATGCATTGTCGGTCTCGAACTCCTGGAGTTATCGAAGCCCAGGTCCAACTCGGACTGTAGCGCCAGCCAAAGAAGACAAGTTCCGCTTTGTCGATCTGGAATTCTTGGAGTTATCGAAGCCCAGGTCCACCCCGGACTGTAGCGCCAGCCACGCATTGTTGGTCTCGAACTCCTGGAGTTATCGAAGCCCAGGTCCACCCCGGACTGTAGCGCCAGCCACGCATTGTTGGTCTCGAACTCCTGGAGTTATCGGCGCCCAGGTCCACCCCGGACTGTAGCACCAGCCACACTGGACTGTGGCGCCAGCCACGCTTTGTCGGTCTCGAGCTCTTGCAGTTATCGAAGCCCAGGTCCACCCCGCACTGTAGCGCCAGTCAAAGAAGACAAGTTCCGCTTTGTCGATCTGAAATTCTTGGAGTCATCGAAACCCAGGTCCATCCCGGACTGCAGCGCCAGCCACGCATTGTTGGTCTCGAGCTCTTGCAGTTATCGAAGCCCAGGTCCACCCCGGACTGCAGCGCCGGCCAGGCATTGTCGGTCTGGAACTCCTGGACACTTTCACTCGAAGCATGTTTTATCAGCCGGTGAGGATCAGTTGTCGATTACGTCTGTGAGACCAAAGCACTCGATTTGAGAGCCAAACACACTTTGACGTAGAGTGGCTGTGTTGATTGAATGCTCAGTTCCTCCGCTAGCAGAATGGCGCCATATTTCTTGGCGTTAATTTGAACATCTGTTTCGTTTTTGATTTCATACTTTAGGACGTTAAGATTTTGTGTCCCCCTGTCTAGAGTCACTCAAACATCACGAAAGCAGGACTATGTCCTGACCCACAACCAAGTTGTTGCCAAGTTTCATCAAAATCCGAGCAACCGTTTAGAAGATTGAGCTCCACAAACACCCACACACGTCCAAATGCGTAACATCGCTCTGGATCCCGTAATCAAGTCAGTCCCTGGCAAACAAACTCAAGGAAAAGCAAATTGCTGCAGCAGTCCTATTAAAATCAGCACCCATTGCCAAACTCCTTCCGAACTCTCCTCTCGGACCGACTGCAGATTGTGAACATACCCCTTAATTGAGGCGGCGTCTCCTTTCCAACTTCAAATCTACTGACCTTATGACATCATGCCCGGAGCTCCCCGCTAAAATTGATTATGCATGAGCTTCAGTTGCGACCCCATTTAAATAAAGCCACTATAAATCCAGATAAATTTTTCTGCAGCACATTTCACTTCGGGCGGGCAGTACAGTGAGAATGCAACATCATGCAATTCAATTTGCATTCATAATGAACGCACCCCGCACTTCAACGTCACCGTCGCTGGGTTGCGAGTGCAACAAATGTTCTGTCCTGCAGACACGACTGGAGTCCTTGCGTGGCGAGTGCCCTGTTAAGAAATGCAAACCGAGCGCGAATCTATCCTTGTCACGAACGAAGGTCTCCCTTCCGGAAGGCGCTGTCTAAATATAGTCCGCAAATGTAAGTCGCCGGCTAGATGCGATGGTGGTGGCGGTTGTGTCGGCGGCGGCCAGTAGAGCTTGTCCAAAAATGGAACATGCCGAGTGGCTTTCTGTCTGGCCAAGGCGCGGCGCGGCTCTCTGTGGCTAATTCAATTCGCCGTGTATGCGGAAGATTTGGCCGCTGCTTTGAGTGCTGCTGGCCGGGGTTATGCAAGCGCAGGAAGTGGCAGACAAAAGGATCAACCACTCCTTGGATTCCCACAATCCGAAATCCGCTGCTGTTGCTTGCGTCCTCGGAGAACATGCTCCCACCCAGCAGCGAGTGCCCCGTATGCACAGCACCACAGTACCGTGGCTTAGCAGTGCTCATGCCCGTGGCTGTTTGAATTATGCAAATGGCGTTGCAGCAAGTGTGCACGTACAGCACATAGCTAGCGCTGCGCTTATCGTCATAAAATCCGATGCATATCCAGCTGGCGCTGGTTCTGGTAGCGTGGTGCGGTTGTGGTTGCAGCGGGGCTGTGTGTGCCATGCCGGCCGGACGTTTCATGAACTTTTCCGTTTTGTTGTTGCAGTTGCACTTGACATTCATCGTGTGAAACCTTCGACCACACTCTTGCAGTGCGCGCCACCACCCATTCTCCGGCTTCGCAGCTGCAGCAGATTTCGCTTGCGATAGATACAATCCACGACGGAACTCGGGTGCACGTTACGTCCATATGGTTACATTGCGAGTCCTCCACTTGGACCTCTCTGTTCACGTGTGTGTGTTCGTTATTCTCCTCGAGCGACCTTTTTTCGTGCTTCGCATATGAGTGCCGCTGTTGTTCCATGCTCTGGGGGACAAGTGGCTACCAAGTCGTGACACTTTCTCACACAGATTTCGACGTTAGAGGGGTGGCTCGAGGTGTGTGTGAGATAA
Source organism: Eristalis tenax (assembly GCA_905231855.2). Classification (NCBI taxonomy): domain Eukaryota; kingdom Metazoa; phylum Arthropoda; class Insecta; order Diptera; family Syrphidae; genus Eristalis; species Eristalis tenax. The sequence goes on from HG993127.1 coordinate 2,775,288, forward strand.
ACTGTCGAGGAAGTGTTCACTTTTACTTTTTTGCCGCTGTTTCTGTACCCCCTCTGTGCGCGGCTGTGTATGGATTTTGAACCGGCCCGGGCTGGGCTGGGCAAACGGTTGCAGGGCACAGTGACCTATTTCTGGAAACTGCGTCATTTTTAGATCTCACTTTGCTTGCATCGGACTCGTGGGTTCGTCGCAATTGTGATAAGATCTGGTCGCGAGTGGATGGTTGCTGGTGGTCAGTTACAGGCGAGGGGGATGCAGAGTTGCATAGATTTGAAAATTTATCCCAGATACTGGGTGTATTGGCGTGTGACTTGAGTTGGTGTTCGTAGGTTGGCCTGACACGGGTGACTTTGAATTCTGAGTTGAAGTCTGTTCACGTCGGTTCACTATGGCATGGTTTTTATGCCTGACATCTAGAACAGGACTTTTGCATCCACCATTCGAATCGCATCGTCCATTGCAGTCTGCCTACATACGTTGGCCATGAAGCGAGAGTTTGAACTGAACAACAATGCCTACCGCCGCAATTCGTCGCGTGGTTAGAACATTTTGACTGATGGAAGCACTTCTGTTTTTGACAGTCCATTACACTGTCACGGTGCATCGTGATGAATTTCACCAGTCTGCAGCGCCTACATCGCCGTTTTTGGGGCTGATTTTAATCTTTTGTCGTTTGGTTATATATTTCGTTATTTTGGACAGTCTTTGCTAAGGACTAGGTATTTTGCCTGCGCTCAACTGAATGCTTTCGTCTTTGGCAGATTGCTGATTAACGGAGTGAACTTAAGCCTTTTAACGATAAGAGTGCGGTTGAAGTTATTGTCCGATCGAACAATTTTTCTTTGATTTGATGTATATGTTAAAATTTTAGGGAAAAGTGAAAATTAAAAAGTTTTGTTTTGAGAAGTGAAAAACTGAGAGACTGTTGCGGTTTTCGGTGTAAATTTATCGATTTTCTGTTTCATTGTTTCGTTATCATTTGCTAGTTAGACAGACAGAGATCGTAGACGATTCAGTAGTGACGTTGAGTTCAATGTGTTACCAGTGGATTCTCCTCCAACACGCCATTTCAAGGGAGGTTTCCCTGACCGATTGTGAAGACTGGCCGTGGGAAAAATGGTAGCCTCGCGGTTACTCCACCGAATGAGTGATTTTTCAGGGATCTCGCGACCACCAAATGAACACACGATCTCTTAAGCCTAGTGCCTTAATAACTATTACAAAACCAACTTAAATGCTACCTTAACTTAACTCTAGTCCGCTCGATTCGGACCCCGCAGCTTCGATGTTCCGCGATAAAAAAAAAAACAATGTCGTTACCGAAATGTGATTCAAGGATATATGATGCGGATCCCAGTTTGTGTCAAGGATGAATAAAATTAAGTCGGAACAAATATAAAAAATGACTGGAGAGTCGTCTGTCTCCAAAGACACAAAAACCGTACACGCCAACATAGGAACTCAGAGCTCGTCTCAACGCTCACCGCCAAATCGGACATACTGGATTGAGATTCCTAGTGGTCTGAGCACCACTGAGTTATACCAGCCCGTATGTGGTGGTGGTCTTCAATTCTGATATCCGTCTACTCTCCAGAGTACCTGTTTGCGGCCTTGTTTCCGACGAGGGATGTTTTCTTTCGATGAGGGCTTCCGGCTCCTTTTCGACGTACTCACGTTATTGGCTGAGCGCACTCACCACACGAAAAAAAGAAACCTTCATACTCTGTTAGAAAATATGTGCTTATGAGATGTTGCGGTGTCTCCTGGCAAGGGAGAATACGCTCCCTCAATTGTTCCTTTCGTGTTAAAAAAAAAACGTCCTTCCTCCTGATATCGCAATATATAAAACACTTAATAAATTTTACTACTTTTACACTACCTTGTCTCTTACAACGACTCGCCTCACTCGACTGACTCCCTATTTCACTCCTAGGGTCCCGCCCTTGCTAACCTGGTCTTTCCCGACGGCATATTTTGGACAGTTAGTTCAATTTTATTCCTCCCGTTCGGTACCCTCACTCGCGGTCAACGTCGGTAACAACGTTCAAGACAGAAAAGAAAAACTGTACTATGTCGAATACGTTGGTGGGGTTCGAACCCTATCCCCTTGGGTTAGGAACGTCGTCACCATCCACCGCACCATGTCCTAATTTGACGTTTCACTCGGCCAAAGTCGTGAACTGAACTAAAACAAGGCGCTTGTGAATATCGCGAGTAAGACCGCAGAGCCAACAGCTCCTTGTTGCAAACCATTTATGTGTCATAGATCATATATAAAGGGTGATTTTTTAAAAGCTATCAAAAAGCGCCTCAAATTGTCCATCCGCTTAGTTACACTTTCCAACATTTCGGCCGGTATCTCACGAATAAATGCTTCAATGTTGTCTTCCAATGCGTCAATTGAAGCGGGCTTGTCTGTATAGACATGAGCTTTAACATAGCCCCACAAAAAATAGTCTAAAGGCGTTAAATCGCACGATCTAGGCGGCCAATTGACCGGTCCCGAACGTGAAATCAAATGTTCACCGAACTCGCCTCTCAATAAGTCCATTGTTGCGCGTGCTGTGTGGCATGTGGCACCGTCTTGTTGAAACCACATGTCAAGCTCTTGCATTTTGGGCAAAAAAAAGTTGGATATCATCTCACGTTACGTTACGATTCGCATCATCTTTGAAGAAGTACGGTCCAATGATGCCACCAGCCCATAAACCGCACCAAACTGTGACTTTTTCTGCATGCATTGGTAGCTCTTGCAATGCTTCTGGCTGATATTCACTCCAAAGTCGACAATTCTGCTTATTTACGTACCCATTGAACCAAAAATGAGCTTCGTCGCTGAACACATGTGATGTCGCGATGAACTTTCTGAACAGAGCACGCATTTTGATAACAAAATTCAATAATTTGCAAGCGTTGTTCGTTTGTAAGACGATTCATGGTTAAATTACAGACCAAACTACAGATGTTTGACAGTGAAACAAAACACGAAACGTGCGTCAGCTGTTTAAACCAGTGTTGCCGAAAAGATAATAGCTAAAAAATCACCCTTCAGAAGTGATTTACTTATGCCCTGACCAACTTGAGGCAGAGGCCCTCCAACCAAACGGTGTTGAACGCCTTCTCCAAGTCTATCAATCAGGCACCTGTGCACTGATTCTTATTTTTACCCCATTGTATGTCCAGTTTTGACGCGGCATGTGCGGTATCATGTCCCGCCCGGAATCCAAACTGGTTATCCGGAATTATATTTCTGGCTCGTACAGCCCGGATTTCATTGCCCCAGTGCAAATTTGTGGCGAATCTATAGCTCCGACTTCAAGGACCGTACTTCTTCACAATGCGGGTCTGCCACCCCTGAAGAGTTTAAGTCTTGACAGCAGTGAAGTGCGTCTATAGCTGCATTCCGATAGACATGACAGTCCTCGGTTTGCACTGTTTTTAGTGTTGTTCTGTCCATCGTTCGTGTGATTACGGTGTCCATTTGTATGAGGTACCTGTCCACCTCTTCGTAAGCCAGGTTTCTATTAGTCCGAGGGTTGATTTCACTCGAACGTAGTTCTGCGGTTAACGTCCTGGAGAAACGTGGCCAGCGAGCCTTATAATAGTTATAAGGGTACTCCTCCAGTCCTTCCACCTCATTCGGAATTTGAATAGAAGCTGAAAGAGCACGGTGATCACTTTCATACGCGATCGCCTCTAGGCAATTTAATGTTTGCCTGTCCACGTCAATTGGGGTCAGTCTTTTGTCAATCAATAATATATGCAGATATGACCCGCTTCTGGGATATGATGGCATATCAGTTGCAAGCAAGTCTAACTGGAACTCAATATTGAGCTCAGCAAACCAGTTATACGACGTTGTTCACTGGGTTTCCCCAGTCTATGTCTTCTATGTCTAGAGCTCAGATCTCCAGCTATGATATAAAAGTTCTCTTCCGCGCTCAGACGGAGACCCACGAAGAGAGTGTCAAGCTCTGGAATGAAATTGTGATTGACATCACTTTCGTTTCCTTTTCTTTCTGACGCATAGATCGCGATCACATAGAGTTGCTTTCCACCCGAGAGTCGAATGCGGGCGATACACGTCTCTAGCAGTCGAAATTTCTGCACATCACTGCTATATATGACCTTATGACAAAGGTATGTTACCTCCACCACTGCCGGGTCTATCTCTCCTTATTACGTTGGAGTTAATGTACCTGTGATTGTGGGTCTGGTTTAGCTTAGTTTCGCCAATCATTACCACGTCAGGTCGTACAAAAATTAACCGAGCATAAGCGTTCTTTCGGGTCTGACCAGCGGATTGACATTCGCTGCCAGGATCTTCAGGTTCGTGGCTGCCTGCGCACCACATCACACATCACAGAGTATACGGTATCTACTCGTACTGCCTGTTCAAGGAGTCGCTGTTCAAGTTTAGCTGTGTGCTCCACTTGTTTGACTTGATCTGTTGTATCTGTGCCTGCATAGCAAGCATAGCAAGATCTGATGTCAATTCAGGCTGCCTGGCCACATGGGCCGGGGGAGCCATTGGCAGTGTTTGTTGAGCTGGACGCCTACCAGATGTCATTTGGGCATAGGTGACGTCCCGCGTAACCGTTTTTGGTCTCCGTTTTTGTTCGAAACTCTCTTTGAGCTCTTTACTTTTTGGCAGCCCCGATAGTGAGCGGGGTGCCCGTTTGTGTTGCATAGCGCACATTTAAGAATGTTTAGGTCATCGACCTTGCATGTAATGTGCGACAGGGAGCATTTCACGCAGCGAAACTGCAAAGTGCAGTTCGCCGCAGCGTCTCCCAGTCGCACATTGTAAAACGTGGCTAGTTTTTTCTAACTTTGCCCATTTTACCGCGAGAGTATCTTTCTGACACTCCCTAGCCGGGTATCGTTCATAACCTGAACAAGGAAGATCTGCGCCTGGCGCAGTATAGCGAGGAGCTCCTTCGGATCAGTAGAAGGACCCACGTTCTTCAGGAGGATCGTTTGGTGGCTGCTGCCGTTGCGGCTGGTTAGGTTGTGGCTGCTGCTGTTTCTGCTGCAGTTTCTGATGTCGTGTCTGGCTTTACTTAAAAGCCTTGTCTTAACAGCTGGTACGGGTTATGAAAAAAACGGGATGCAGTTTGACGGACAAGTGTATGCCAGTTAGAACAAGTATAACTTTAGGTTCCGAAGTGCTTAATTTTAGGAAATATTTGATTTGCTTAAAAAATACGTCAATTTTCGGTAACAACATTGAACTAATGGTACAACGAAACGGATCATCAAAAGTCAACAAAATTTTGGCTTTCTAGGTTCTCATATATGTAGAATCGGAAAACATATAGAAATCGGGTGAGAAGAACATGGCACTTTGGTATTTATTTCCACTGCGGGACCACTCTGCAACACAGCGCTGCATGCTCCAGTCATATCATGCACTTGCTTTGAGCTTAGTCCTCTTTACCCGATGAGGAATGGTGGATCTCATATCATGCAGAAGAATGAAACTTTTGCAATGGTTAAACTATCGTGCAATGTTTAAAGTTACCACTTCATTCGGAGCCTAGCACCCTAGCGCAGCTCTTCTTATCGCGCGCGCTTCAAGAAAAGGCAAAACTACCTTAAGTGTCCGGGGTCAAGACACATCACAGGCCAAAGGTATAGAGGGAGAAAGGGAGAGAAGGTACCTGTCCACATGCGTCTTAAATATCCGCGGCTGGTGTTAAATACTGGGCTGGGGAGAGCATTCAACACTCGTGTGGTGTGAGTGTCTCCAAATTCAACTGCGCGTCCGAAAGTAGTCTTAAGGGTGGACTGATGAGCATTCCTGGCGAGTCGAGTATTGCGGGTGAATTCATGGAGAGGAGGAATGCAGGTGGCTAGCTGGTTGAAGCCATAAAATATCTTGTATAAACATAAATAAATAAAGGCATCTTTGTCAGAAGTGAAACATCACCGTGGTTAACTCACAGAATCCTGCTCGCGGTCAGAAAGAGGGATTTCCATTTCCGACGATGCAGACGGGTCAAAACGAATGCGAAACAAGTTCTTGTGAACAACACCTTCCTACGCCGGCAGCTGGTGGATCAACTGAATCAAGTAGCTGCGTTTCAAATGATGTCTTCAATTTACTCCTAATTTTGTATAAAAGCTGGTAATGTAGCATATCTTCGACTCCAGGAGTCTTCGAAACCGGTGGCGTCCACAAGTGGAGAAGGGCCTAAGATGGGCCTGGGGTGCGTGATTTCAGGCAGCTGCCTAAAGACCTTGTCCGCTGGAGAGGCTTGTTAGTTGAGAGCCAAGTTTATCCCGGACTGTAGCCCCAACTGCCATTGCTGAATGCGAAATTAAGTCTTGTGAAAAACACGGTTCACCGGCAGACACGTGACTTATTGACTCGCATCCGGCCCAGTCCAGACGGGATGCGCGGCCACTAGCCTCCACTCCTCCCATTCATTCGCATCCGCTCGTAATCCCACCCCTTAAGGAGTTGAAATTCAATCCCGTGTACCGACTTAATTGTTTCCCCCTCCCTCTGCGCGATTTTGCAAAGTTCAAGTTCACCCCACCCAGCCACTTAGGAAGCATTTCCCTCGTTTTGTCGGAACCACTAATAAGAAACGCGCCTCTGCTGAGGTATCTTCGCACGGGAACCTTGACATTTGACAAGAGCTGTAATGAAAAAAAAAGTTAATGAAAATCAAAATACCGGGAACCTGGCAAATTCACTCCCACACGGAATCCACTTATCTCCGCTGAATGGGCGGAACATTCGGAGGAAATCACAATAACCACAGACACGGGGACACCACCGCAACACACAATGATCCCTTCCACCGCACAATGGCCTACATATCGATTTGGAGAATCGATCCATCGCCTCATCAGAACGGCGGGACAAAGAGTAACCGCCAACCATGTCCAAAAATCCAGGGCATGCATGCCACCACCACCAACCCCCCATGCACACGTGTAGCACTGTCACTCTCTCTCTCGCTCACTCACTCGCTGCGAGGGATAAGGTTGCGTCAACCGACTGACACACATCGCAAATGACAAAGAGGATATCATTCACTGCATCAAAAGGATGTGAATCAACTTTACCCGCGAGCGCGTTATGTGTGTATCGATTAATTAACTAATCATGGCCTCGATACTTTGATGAAGTTAGGTCCGCTTCCTGGGCCATGAGGCGGTTGGCGGGTGGCGGTGACGATGGCAGCGGAGACACTCAGTGGCTGTGTGGGTCAAGGAATGCGATGAGCAGTAGTAGTAATGATAGCCTCCCTGTGTTCATCATCAAATTGATTGAAAGGATATCGCTGGAATGAACTGTGTTAATTAGATTACAGTTGGCCAGGCGCTGGCGTAGGCTGCCGGCTGCCGGCTGCCGGCTGTCGACCGCCGACATAGATGGATGGGCATCGACGACGGATGGATGGATAGCCGGATGGGTGACTGAGCACACGGAAGGATAATAAGGATAATTCCTCAGTTGCTCATTGCGCCGCGCACACATAAAGTTCACTTAACCAGTGGGCGATGCGACGAGCAACAGATAACGGGCCGCAGCGGGGTCCTTCGTTGTGGCCGGTAGGTGCGTCCCTAGTGAAGTGTTTAAGGATTAGGGTACGTTTGGAGAGTTCCTGCTTAAGCGTTTAATGAGGTGAAAATCGTTTCGCACTACTGAGCCGGAATCCTTTAGCCTCAGTCAGAGCCCGTGACCAGTGAATTTGTGGGACACACCAATCGGCGCGGCAGCGCGAGGGATGAGTGCTTGCTCAGCCCTCTGCCTCAATCTGCGTCGCAGAATCGCCCCCGCTCGGAGTTACATTCTTTTCGAAAGAAATTCCCTTACACGAATCAATTACCGGTTGATTCCGTGGCGGCATGGTTACCGCTCCGAGCCTGGCAACAACTAATTACGGAACGCACAGAGCATGTGTGCTGGGGGAGCAAATTGGAATTTCAAAGTGCGCCCAAGAACGCACGGGAGGACTGTGACAGGTGGCATGGGTCCCTGTCATCATTGTCGCGTTGGCGTGGCAGCGCGCTGTAATGGCGTATCCGACGACCGATAAGAAGGTGATCCCATTCGTTCCGCAAGTAATCTCGAATGCCAGCGGCAACATCCTGCCGCACAGGATGTGCTAACAAACTCTCAATAGTTCTGCAATATCCTTCAGCCTGTAATGCGGCAAAGATAAGACTGAATTCGCTCGGTGCTCCGCCGTAATTCAGTCCATATATGGTCCGGGTGGTATCACACATCACCCGTTGCACCCACATGGCGGAGAATTATTGCAGGTGCAGGGCTCCGCTTATCAGGATTTCGCAAAAAATAAGGCTGAACAGTGACTTGGCTCGTAATCTGATGGCTGTGGCTGCTACCGTTGTAAACTGAAAGTCGAGGTGGGAGTGGGGGCTGGTGACTGTTGCAAGCTATTGCCACCGTACCTGGCACGCAATTTTCAAATATGCTCCCTGCCTGTCGGTCCTTCTTCGTCCTTCATGGTTTTTATTATAAAATAAATATTTTTCCTCGCCGTTATCGATGACTGCAGTTGGGGCGGAGGTGGCTTGATTGTTGAAACGTGTGAACGGGGCCAAAGGTGCTGCTGCAGAGTACGAGCCGTACGATGCAGTCTTATCGGTTGCTGCAGCAATTTGCCCGTAAACTTTGCACAAGGAAGCGGCCGATATGACCAAGAGCCCCTGATAAGACTGCGAATGGGGGTAATTTAAGTTTAGTCCGAATGCACCTCGTCTTGAATGTGAGGCGTTGATGGATGGAAGGTGCAAGGAGGTGGGGATTTTGGGGGCATTTCCCCCCACCATCATTTCAGTGTCTGATCGGAGGAGTTCCTTCAAGTTCGCTTGAATACGGAACATGAAGCTCTTAACCGCTAGTCATACACATCCATTCGAAACACGACGTCCGAAACATTCTTTTAGTTGAAGACTAGTTGTTGGCTTCTCTTCGGAGTTGACATTGAACTGTCCGTCCTCCTACCCACTTTAGGTGAGTACAGTAGAACAGTAGTGACCTCGGTTGTGACGACAATTCGATTATAACGACGAAGTTAAACGCGGAAGTTGGGTTTCCCATTCAATAATGAATATCGTCCTTCTTTATTCCGCTATAGCGACGTGCGCTTGTAAATTTGTCTTCCATGAACGTTCGTTATAACCGACTTCTGTTGTAATGAGACAAGGGGCGTTCGTGGTTTTAATGATAACGACAAATTGACAAATGATCCATTTCGGAGGTAAGCTGCCCACGAGAGATTTCCAGCCAAACTGATCCCCCGCCATCGACTCTAGCTTATCAAGAGTTGTGCCTAAGCGTAACCAGGTGAGTTTTTGGACTTAGTCTAACCACCTCGTCCAAGCGGTCACCTACCTGACGAAGTCGCACCCAACTCCCGCCTCGGAAGTCGTGGGGGCCTTCGTGCCACGAGACCAATCCACCGAAGCTTAACAACAGCACGAAGAAACCTCGTCTCAACTATTACCCAAATTTCATGACCGTTGAAGTGAGTGGGAACAAATACTGAGTTGAAAACCGCTAACTTGGCTGTAACACCAAGCTTGGTTACAGATCTTCCAAGTTTAAAGCTCAGATTTACTCACCCCTCACTTACATGAAGAAGACCCGGCGGTACTTAAACCCCTCCACCTGCTTCAGTGGCACTCCACTCAAATGTAGAGTGCATTGAACTGAAAATGAGCATGTCCTCTGAGTTGTCTACGTTAACCCTCAATCCAGCATCAGCACACACCTAGAGAGAGACCGGTGTAGTTCCTTCTGCGAAGATGTGAGGTTAACTAAGTCATTTGCAAAAAGAAGATGCCTTATCATCAACTCTCCCAATTTGAAACATTCCTCGCCTAGGCTGCGCAAAAGGACAGGTGACAAAACTCACCCTTGGCCAAGACCAACGCCCATGGTGAAAGGTCTGAATGGCCCTCAAAAGGGGACCATCAAACCCATACTCCTGCAGAGCACTCCAGAGTTTACCTCGAGGAGCTCGGTCGTATGTATCAAAGTTCTCAGACATAAGATGGGTACTCCTTAACCTTCCGCCGATAGATTTTACCGTAAGACAGCTGGTCGAACGGCCTTAGACTGAAGTCGCTTCCTATCTCCGTTTGGAAACTCTATCTTCCTTGACAGACCTGGGAACTCCGCTCTCCAGACAACTTAGATCCTCGTCTTGAAGAACTTCCTCAACCAGCATCCCATGAGATCCTTGACGAGGATCGGTGGGTATATCCTAACGAGCTGGCTGAGCAATTCAATAAACACCTCATTTGGGTGGGATGGTGATCACATAACTAAATCTATCCTCCATGTCGCTCGCTGCAGCCTTCCGTCTTCTACAGATTCCTACAATTAGAACGACCAACCACAAGGCACCACTTGCCTGGACTTAATCTCAAACGATCACTATGTCCGCTTAGACTAAGCAGACCCACACGCAGGACGGCGTCGTCACCGGAAACCGAGCATATACGCCCGCAGGATGGGTGTCTCTTACAATGATGAAGACGGTGTGGAATTAAGTCGCGCCGCGGTTCCGTCGAATGAACGAATGAGTGCGTTGTGTGCGAACATTGTCACGGGCTCTGGCAAGAGGCCGTTTCGAATTAGAATTTGAAATTAGTTTCGCGTGTCTCGATTTTTGCGCAAGCTGCATGGACGAAGAGGAGCTAGAAACCACAAATCACCACCTCTGCTCAAGTAGCGCTCTGGCAAGTCGTAGGTACTCACAGCTAGAGACAACCATTCTCAGCGAACTAAACACGGCCGGCTTTAGCCAGCTTGAGAAGGTCTTTCTAGGATTGGATTGTTTTTACACGGTTTCGTCTCGGACTTGTCTACCCGTGTAAAGACAGAAGTAGGTGTCCTATCATTCGTTATCGCTGGCCTCTGCGCCGCCTCTGCGCTCACGCCTTCAGATTTGGTCTGGCCTGCCCTGACTTCTACAGAAGATGCAGGGGCATGGCAAAGGAGATCGCCATTGCTTGCAGTGCCTCTCTCTAACGAGCTAGGTGCTTACTTCTTCAATAACCTGGCTGAACTAAGCAAGGCCAGTGTTAGGTATCTGCATAGCTTTGTTTAAAAAACCAACTGGCACACGGAATATGCGACTTAGTCCTGCCAGTCCGTTCCATTTGTCCTCCAATACTCAAGACTGACTTTGAAAAGACTCAAAACCGAAGGGAGAATGCCCATGTTCGCTATGAAGTCACGTCAATGCTGTCGACAGATCTATGCCACCCAAGCTATGTCTTACTCAACGTCCGATGCCTTTTGTGGACTGCCATGAGGTGCAGTCTGACAAAACTCAAGAGGGACTTGTGCCCAACACTGAGGGCATTATGATACTTCCCTTTTCCAGACACCAGACATGACTTTTTAGGTTAGGAGGCAGTCTCCTTTTTTTGCCGTTCTTAGTGCCTGCCCAAAGGCTGACTAGGATTCACCATCTAGGAGCTGACAATTGCACCGAGCTCACTTCAAAGCCCTTTTCATGCGCTCCCATTTCCTGCCGGCAAGTCGAAAATAACATCGATGGCAGTGCCCATGTGACTGCACGCCGTTTCCAGCTCTCATTGCGAACAGAATCAAATCTAAACAGGACATTGACAATAAACAGAAGCACAAGCGGAATTTTAAAAATAGTATCCTCCCTCGCGCATTCGCCTCACCGCGGTCGCAGTGCTCCCTCTGCGTTCGCACAGATTTGAACTGCATCTCTCGTGCATCTCGCCTTGGGTCGCGTTAATGCGAAGCCGTTTTTGCTAACCGCCTGCGTTTCGAACGCACCTTGTGAGCATCCAAGATCATGCCTGGTTCCTGCACCCCCGCCCGCGGATCGAGCCGATCGGCCGCCGTCGTCGCCGCAGCCGCCGCCGCCTTGTATCGCACTCGCCGCGTAAATTAAAGAAACAAAAAATCAGAATTTGTGTAAAAATGAAAATTCACTTAAAAATTTTCACTAAATTTAGATCTCCTATAAATAAAAGGCCCGCAGAGGATATGCCAGAGGAAGCGATTGTTGATTCAATCGGACTGTGCGCGCCCGAAGAGAGTTTGAGATTTTTATTAATTTGTCCGGGGCGGGGCGGCCGGCACTCCCTTGTCTCGGTGAAGGGCCCCCGAAAGACATGGGGTGGCGTGCGGAATTCGAAAATAGATCTGTACGACTGCACAAGTGCATATTCGGCGAAAAGGACACTCGCTCACGCGCACTGTGTGTGCGTAGGGGACATGCGTTCATGAGTGCGGTGGGGGATGACGAGGCGAGATTCGCGAGGCGCGCGGATCCCAAAATAACATCCTTTTGTGGTCGGTCCATGGAGCGAAAGAGCATCGCCAGAGGGCAATGGATTATCCACCCCATCCGTGCACCCGTGTCGTCTTGATTGTCGACACTCGAATACTTGTGTTTTTCAATTCGCCCGTATTGCTCGCGCGTACGAGTACACCGCCGCTCTGACTCTCGAACTATCGAGAGCCACAAATATAATCGAAATGAATACGAAAAATGATTCTTAACTTAGAATTCTGAAAATAAAAGTCTTATTTTGAGATCATGAACGAGTTGTTATTCCCGTACAACAAAATGTCTGTGAGATCTGGTGCTGCTGGTGCTGGTGGTGCTGGTTAGTCTTTTTTTTCCTTCGGCTCTTGGTTGCGAGCTGCGGCGGCGGTGCTGATGCTGGTCCTCTGCTGCCACAACGGATTTCTGATTCTTGCCGATCGATAGTTCAGCCCAAGGATGCACGGATACGAGCGGATATTTGCCGGGACTAGCAATTGTGGTGCTCGATTCCAAGCGCAGTGCCTAGTCGGGGGCGCAATCCCATTCGAAATCGTGGCGGCGGCATGCGGACGGTATGGAACTACGGCGCGGTTCCGTCAACAACTAGCGAATGAGTGCGGTGTGTGCGTTGTGTGCGTTGTGTCGCTGTGGAGTGAAAATTGTCACGGGCTCTGGCAAGCGGCCGTTGGGAATTCGAATTTGAATTTGAAAATAGTTTCGCGTGTCACACCGTGAAGTGAAAGATATTGCGGCTGTGTGTGAGTGTGTTTGTTTTCTAGCTTCGCAAGGTGTTGACGGGCGCGAGTGCCTGCCAAAAAGTTCGTTTATGTAAGTCGTGTGCAGACCAAATTATAGCGCAACTGAGGATCTAGAGGAGCGTGAGACGATTTACAGCCAAATGGCAGTGTGGCTGGGGTCGAGATGGGCGCGAAGGGAGCAGTGAAAGGTGGGAGTGTTTGTTGACAAATCTGGTGGTCGGAATCGGAGTGATCCTATTCACTATTCTTGTTAGAAACCGGCTGAAAATGGTCGTAGAAGCTCAGTCAGCGGGGCTTCTGTAGCAGTGGGCAACGGTCATAAGCGTTTATTTCACCATTTCATCATGAGAGTTTCTCTCATCGCCTGGCAAGAGTGTGAGAGTCGAAGTGTAAATTTCGAAACATGTTGAATCTTTTGATGACAGCCTTGTTGGAGTTGACGGGTTCCTAGGCAATGCTCCATACTGAGGGCGCCTGCAGATGGGGTCTCTGTCGGACTTTGATGAAATCCAGAAACAAGACAGGATCTCAGACATCTTTGAATAAATAAGCTAAACTTTCTCGTTCACTGTTTGCCTGTGAACGAGCAGCTAGTGCTATGAAAGTAGCTTGTTTGTGTCAGGCTTTACTGGAGTGAGTAAACATCGAAATCGCCAATAAAACACTGACTCCGCTTCAGTTTCGCAACATCTTTGGATAAGCAATGCTTAACTTGCTCGTTCACTGTTTGTGTTGAAGTTGTACTCTAAATAAGGACCCTCTTCGCCACTAGGACAAGTTCTTACATTTGTTGAGTGTGTTAAATGTCCTTAGCCTAAGGAGTCCCCCTTTTTTGGGCATCGACAAGGCCAGATCTTGTGAATCGATGAGAAGGACCAAGTGTAGTCGTTCGACTCAAGCGAGTAAACAGAGCTCATGTTCGAAGTCGTCGACTGTGTTCTCAACCAAAGCTCGTTTATAAAATGAATTTGAGTCTTTTGTTCATGCTTCGCTGAGGACATGACTTAAGACTAATTTACAGAAAAGACGAAACCTGTCCTAATAAGCCAGGGGACTGGGAAGATTGGAGTAAATGACTCCATTCAGCTGCTCGGACAATTTGAACTCAAGCTTGACGGTTGGATGACATTTAAAATTTCTGTTGTCAGTCTGTTGGTTCCTTTTGTTTGTAATTTGGTTCAAAATCACCTTCACACTATCTGCAGCTTGCTACCATTGTCGTTAGTTCTATTTCCGCTGGTTACGTGGGTTCTTCACGCAATTCCAAGATCCAAGTCCTTGTGCTTCAAAACCTACCATATGTTGAATAAGTTTTAACGAAACTCAACAAGTCGCTGTCATTGAGGACGCAGCATCGTCAGGACTTTTCTGCTGATCACGAGGTTATTGACAAAGACCAACGAAATGATCCTCAACATACATTTCGTCCAAGCAGGCAAATGACAGTCGGAAGCCTGAAGTCAAATGACAAAGGGCGTCTTCGAAGAGTAAAGAACCAAACATCTTTAAGTAGACTTAATTTTATGTCTTCACTGCACGTAAACTATCCAGAACAATGTTTAAACTTCCAGGTGCCCATGGATAATTCTGGGAACTTACTCACATTGAACAGATGTCTACGAAAGAAAAATTTAACGAAACTGAACGAAGTGGTTGCAATGATCGCTGTACATCCCTATACTTAATTGCTTATGTTGATTTTCTTATTTCCATTATGACAGAGCTTTGACCCCCTTCCTCCTTTCTATCCCGCCCTCACTGGCTTCTCAGAACTTATCCCATGACAAGGGGAACTTACGCAAGATGCTTACATCAGCAGTAATTTAAGGGAGCATTAGCATTAGTCACGAGAGATCAATTAATTTCACCCCACCATACAGATATACGAGTAAGCAAAAGTGAACGAAATTGAACGAAAGTGAGAGAAACTTAACGAAACTGAACGAAACTAAGAAAAGCTCAGCATCGGGTCAGTGTATCATTTCTGTGTATGCGCTCTACTGCTTACGTTGACTTACGTCCATTATGGATGGACTTTTTCCGCTGTTCTCCATGTATTCACAGTCTGTTCAGATAACTTAACCTTCGACGAGTTCAGAACCAAAAGGAGGATGAGGCTTAACATGCATTCTCTGAAGGCAGACAAATGACAGTTCGAATCCCCAATCAAATGCCATCTTCCAAGGGGCGTGTTCGAAGAGTAACTCCCGTCCATATCTCATTAAATTTGCAAGCACTTGGCTGCATTCTCGTAGCTCCCTGCTCGCTCTCTCGTCGCTCCCTTCCCATCCATCCTATCGATCACCGCATCACCCTACATGTTCCCTCCCATCGATTTGATGGTTTATGTTTTCCGTTCAGCTCTCAGTTTTTCGGATATTTCGGATAATTGAAAATAATCTTCGATTTTTGGCTCTTTTAATAGCCGCCGAAAGTAAGCAGAGCCCCCCTCCGACCCGCTCGACCCGTGATCGCATCACATCTTGCCACCGCGCGCACTTTTCTTCCTTTCAATCGACAAAAGAGCGATACTTCGAGGTGTGGGATATTCACTACCCCATTGCCTCTAAATTTAAAACCGCTTCGGAACCAACGGTAGCAGCAGCAGTACTAGAGTACCGCCAACACCACCACCAACCACAACAACAACTCGAGATATAATACATATTCCTTCCTATTTTTATAGAGAGCGTTTATTTTTAATTTATATGCGATTTTGTGTGCTTCTAGTGCGGCTTTGCGTCTTATTCTTGTTCATCGGCTGTTTGGTCGGTGTGTTGTGATTAACTGTCGCAGTCGCGCTAACCGAGTGCTGTCTTATCTCATAATTCGATGGTGATTCCATTGGGGCATCGTCACTGAGTGTCATCTCAATGTTTTGACAAATCAGCTGCAAGCTGTACGCGCCTAGTTCACATGTCTGTGCGCGTCATCGTCGTCGTCGGGTGTAAATGAGTCGACAACGGTGTGCATTTATCGGCGGTGTGAGTGACTTGAGGGTAAATTTTGGACTTCGTATCGAGTGCCGGAGTTGTTGAAGAGGTAAAGTGCGAACGGAAGTGATTGGGGAAAGGGAGGAGCTTTTCCGATATATTCCAGTCGCAGTGACATCTTGTGTGTGAACTGAGAAGTTGACATAATATGCGCGGGTTTCTTTTGGTGTGGTGAATACACTCCTAGCGGAGACACGAACCTGAATAATGATCAAAGCTTCCGCAAGTACTTCTACTGGAACACAGATGGACGAGGTGTGATTTGAATTTCGTTGAAGGGGAATGTAAGTGATGGAGTTTTGCTTGTTCTCGAATGAATTGGGTTTTTTTTCTTCAGGAATAGCCTTCTTCTCTTTGCTAGGACTGGGCATAGATCTGTTTTGCTGTGCTGCTCTCCAGCCTGGACGCTTGCGGGTATGCGTATGGTAGCCTCTCTGAGCCTACAGATCGAAAAGATCGCACTGTTGATGCAGAACAGGTTAAGGGGAATGTTGGTGTTGTTCCTTGGCAGGTCGGTCTTGGAAGTGTGGATGTAGTCTGGATGGTGTCGGTGCTCTGGACCTCCTCACAATCACAGTCTTCGCAGAGGGTTTCGTCGGTTAAGCCAAGCACACACAAGAAGTGGCTAGTCTGCAGTCTTTCCTGTTAAGAGATAGCTAGAATGCCGCAGACTTCTTACTCACATTTCGGAGCATGCGCTTGGTCTGTCTGCACCCTGGATAGTCATGTCATCTCCGATTGTGTTCTTGAGAGGCCCAACCGTCAATGGAAGCCCTCATCGAGGACGAACGTAGCCCGAGCACACAAGCCCTGAGAAGGTTCCCTCCGATTCTTGTCTAGCGAGTTTATCGGCGATCTCTGTTCCAGCGATCTGTGGTGACCTGAGACAAGTTTTTGTGAATTTTGAATGAAAGGCCTTTGCCCCAGAATGCCCCCTCCTAGCTACGGCCCTGGTTAACCGTAAATGATATCCTTCTAGGAATAAGTGAATTTGCCAGAAATTGTCGCCTATGCTTGGAGTGCGTATCGTTCCATCAATCCTGTGCTTCTTATGACGCGTCCTAATGACTTATTCCATTCCATCACTCACTTATCATCTCATCGCAGTCCATACCATCGGGAGCATACTCAGCTCACAATTTCCAAACTCAAACCTGAAAAAAGTTCAAGTGCCAACTCACAAATCCCCCAAAACCTGTAAATCTCAGCTACCACGTGTATCCTCTCGAGGGACTACTCGACAAGCTCCCAACAAGCAACAGCATGAGCATCGCCTTCGGTCAGACATCGGCTTCGGACGTTAACGAATCGTTGGAGAGAAAATTCAAGAAGAATTCATTACACACCGCCTTCCCCGGTCCACACACCACCCCTTGCTCCACGTTATTTATTTGACTTTCCTCGCCGTTCATTGTTTTTTTTTTTTTGTTGGTTTCTTCTTCTTTTTAATTTGTTTCCCCGTGTCGAGTGTGAAAGAAGGCGAGATGTGCACGTCTGTGTGAAGATGCGAGCATTTTCTTGGCACCCAGCCAAGGAGTGATGAGACTTCTGTATCTCCGGGCAAGCAACCAACAGGAAGATGTGTGCCCGCTTCTGCCGCGGAGCTGTGTGTTCACTTGAGCCGCTCTGACCGTAATCGTAAAACACACACAAAAAAAAAAACACAGATTGTTCGGGAAAATTGTTTTTGAAATAACGAAGTTTTTCTAAACAACACACACGAGGGCTGAAACGTGGACGGCAGCAAGGGAGCATGTTTGTACTCACCAACCGGTCAGGCATTGAATGCGCCAGCCAGCATTGGCATCCGTATCATTTTCGGTCGTTTCGAATTTGTGGCTAAAACATGACCTCATTCCAATGAATGAATATCGTTTGGTCGGGGAGGGGGGAGAACGATCGTGGTGAAATATAAGCTGATGCATACGGCACACGCAGGTGGGCTGTGTCCGGCATTGGAATTCTGCACTCAATTTCTTGACTTTGTTTCGATAGAGTCGTCTCTAAGTTGCCCATGTTCTCTATTTCAGTGGAACCGTCGATCATTCCCTGGCGAGTAATTTCACCAGCGGCCTGGGAGCACTTGAAACCGACTGGATTTGCTACTTCTCGTGTACAATCGTAGACTCACTAACGATAGACCAAGTGCGTACGATTGCGTAAGAAAAACTGCCGGCCAATTGGTGGAAACCTGTGGCACTTCATTTCCCAAGAGTTGTCCTGTTGTTCGGTCTAAATTCGGGCTCAAACATGGCTCCTTGTCGTAATCGGACGACGAATAGATGTGTTCGGAACCCTCGCCAAGGACATGGTGATCCCGAGAACGAGGAAGGAACTGCTTCCATTAACCTCCAACAGGTTAAAGTGACAGGCTCCCGACCACAACATCAAGCTGCTCAACCATTTGTCCATTACCACAGTCATGACAATAGACAATTACAAGCTTTTCCGAATGTTCCTCCGCCCTACCCAACCCCGTCCCACACCAAAAATCACAAGGACACACGCCACGAGCGTCACATGCCGGCAAATGTGCGTGTGTCGGTTTGTGGCCTGTGTCGACATTACTCACGTTCTAACGGCTGACTACTTAAGTTCTCTTCCAATTTGTCACCCCTCTCCAGCCCTCTCCACCGCCGTCGAACTGCTCTGTGTCATTAAGAGCCTGAACAGGCAAAATAGACTCTCATCGCAGTTAATTGCGGCATCGTCAAACGCTTAGATGGAATTAATTAATTCGTTCGTTCGAACTGCTCACGTCCCAGCAGCGTTATGTACACACACGGGATTCTTTTCTTTAATTGCAAGGATTCTCCGTCGGCAACGCCCTCCGTGACCGTCTCGTCCTCCGAGTTTGTATAATCAAATACGCAGGCGAAGAAGATGGCTTCGATGATCATGAGAGTGGGACAAGCGAAAGTAAATCTCTCGACATTGCAACCTGGTGAATACCTTAAGCCCCTCCATCGCCAGCAGGAAGTATATTCATTCCAAACCCCCACCCCGCCAAGTCTTGTGGACGACGAAGAATCCCAAGGAAACAGTGCTACGCAGGGCTTCTAATCCTCTTTTGGAAGTGTGTTTACAACCTGTTTGAACGCAACCGGAAGACGAGTGCCGGCCCTTCCTTCCAACTCATCGACCCTGCGCCAGGTCCTGGGGATAACGTGGTGTCCTAATACAATTTGTGGAATTATTGCCGTGAGGAGGCTCATTGAGGCGCATCACCATTACCATCACGGCGACGACATCGTCCGTTTGGTCTTCCGCCTCCCCGTGGCGGGGATCCTCTCAGCCTCAGGCAGGCTCAAGTGGACCCTCCCCCTCCGCTTGTGCGTGTGCGTGTGTTATGACGACGGGATCCTACGTCAACACACTAAATGGATCGAGTGGGTGAAGTGGCTGGTGGGTGCCTGCTCCGCCGGTGTGTGCATGTGTGCGTGTGAGTATTTCAAGATAAAAAGGGATTTCAGCTCAGTCGATGAGCATGGAGGACTGTGTCGCTATGGACGCTTTTTTCCCATTGTCTTCCTTGAGCTCCTTCAACAGCTCTTCACAGTTCCGAAAGGGGCTGACTGCCTCTACAGGTAATAAGGATGTTTCGCTTTCGGGTCCTTTGAGGAGGGGTGGTGGCATCATTCCGTCCGGATTTTTATTAAAAGCACATGTTTTCAAGTTTACTGTCCTTGGTGCGCATTTAAATTGCCCCCCCGGCCCTGCTCGCCTGTGGTTCCTGAAAGTTTTTGCTCGCTGCCTCTCGTTTAAGGACCCAAAAGGGCAAGCAAACATAAGACGGACACATTTCTCAATTTGAGAACGGTTAGTTGTGAAGTGGTTGTGATGTGACCACGTCTGCTTATTGAAATGTCATCAGGAGATGTGTTTCGCTTTGATGGTACTTTTTTCGGTTTGGTCCAGGCGCACGTGTTATAGATTTAGGGAAATTGCTGCTTTCCTCTGGGAGAGTTCAGAGGAATCGCGAACGTCATGGCGGTTGAGTTGGAAGGCATTCCATCGACAAATACGAAAAACGAGGAGGAAGAGTCTGAATCAGAGCACTCAACAACTTTTATTAGACGAAAATAAAATGAGTCCTTGAGCTTGAACTTCTCGGAAGAAAGTGGATCTGAGACGTGATTGCTTGCCGAAGTGGCTTCTTTACGGGCTTGAGTGTGTCTAGATTTAGACATTGTTTGGCTAGAATATCACCAACCTTTGGTGGAGTGAGTGAACTTCTTCCGAGATGGTTGGGAATTTTGGGTTGGGAAGCCTATGTTGGGTTTCAGCTTGAGACATACAAATGCGGTTTCTGGGCCTTTGTTTTTTCGTAGACCATTGAAAAGTTAGAAATTAACTCTGTACGTCAGTCGGCCACTGGCAGGTGCTCCAAAAACGACCCGAAGTTAGTCTAGATTTAGAAACATGGTTTACAAGAGAGTTAACAACTTTAACTCAGTATTAGAGCTGAGTAACTGTTTTCAATAAAACGGCCATACACACTTCATTTGAAAGGTTGCAGTCATAGTCACGTTTGGATATGGATCGCAGTTGTCTGCATTCGGACGAAATGAAAAAAAAACACACACACACAATTCCACAAACTCAACTCAAACACCTAAATTCACACGGAAGCGGCACACTGTGTCTGGCGGTGATTGCGGGTGAAACGAAGTACAGTAAACCGATGATCTAATAGAAACCGGGCTCTAATAGAATGGCCTCATAAGAGCTTTGTGCCCTGCGCATATGGTGGGTCCGGCCCTGCTGAATGATATACGCACATGAGAACAGACGACTGATATACCGTCGAACTTCTCGAACTCGAACTTCTCGAACTCGAACTTCTGTTACTCGAACTTTTCATCGTGAACACTGATTTTTGGTTGCATTTTTCGTATATTTTTGGCTCCTTAACTCGAATTTCTGAATCTCTATAACTCAAGCGACTCCAAGAGATATTTCAAACATAACTCGAATTCTGTATTGTTATTTAAAGTCCGCACATCGTGGAAGGATAATAAGGTATGTTTGACAGCTTGTCAAAACCGCCATCTTCTTGTTTTGTGACGTCGCTCAGGGTCTGTTCTTGACATTCGACAGGCGTGCCTCTTAAGCCTTGACTACTCTTATTTCCTTTGATAAAAAAGTAAGGAAATTCAAAAATGTTGAGGAAAAGTGTCGCAGAAAATCGCCTCACTGTGCAGTCCAGAAATGAAGTATTATGGAGACCGGCAACTTCTACCTCGCTTGTCCCGTGAAATTGTTGACAACCATTTTTTACTGACCAATCAGAGAACGGCATTCACGTTATTCCATGAAAGACTGTCAAAAATTCAGGAATAACTGTCAAAAAGCCTCTCATTTGTCGATAGGCTGGGGGTCAATCAGCTGTGAAGTTGGCCATCTCTATAATACTTAATTTCTAGTACAGGCAAATGTTGCAAAAGCTGGAAAAACCGGGAAAATTTTTGAAAAAAAAAACGCTTTCTTTTACATTTCCACATGATCCAGAGACACTCTGCCACTGTCCAGCTGTCACTCAAGCGAACCCTTGTTAATCAGCCATCATCCATGAATGGAACCTGTGTCGATGAAACCGGTAAGCTTTCCGTCCTTGGTATGTGTATCAACACAACACTTAGTTGGAACGATCACATATATACGAGGTCGCCAAAAATGCTGCGAAATGTTTAGGTTTCCTCAATCGATGCAAGAAATACTTCACCCCTTCTGATTTGGCTTTAATTTATAAGGCGTATATACGCCCCAAACTTGAGAACAACGCTCATATCTGGTCTGGTGCCCCCAAAAAACCCTGCACCTACTAGATAGAATCCTGATGCGAGCGAGAAAACTTATAGGAAACTTGCAGAGTCATTAGACTCGCTCGAACGTCGATGTACCGTCCCATCTATTTGAACAAACGATGCTCAAGTGAGCTTACCGACTGCATTCCTTCTCTCCATGAATTCACCCGCAATACCCGTCTGGCCAGGAATGCTCATCAGTCTACCAGTAAGCCTACTTTTGAATTCACAGCTACATTAAGAGGCTCGTTATTCAGCCGCACCACACGAGTAAGGCATGCTCTTCCCAGCACAATATTTCACACAGACTACAAGATTTTTAAGACCAATGTACACAGGTACCTTCTCTCTCTCTTTCTGCCTCTATACCTTCGATCAGTGCTGTGTCTTGACCCCAGACACTTAACGGTATTAGTAACTCTTTGTGCGCGCGCAAATTATTAAACAAAACGACATGAATTACTGCAACAGACGTTTACATATTTTAATTGGAAAAACGCTAGTATTTGCTGCTCACATTTCACCGATGATGACTGGTGCCTTTAAGGATAAGCAGTATAAGAGTGTCTTACCGTGGATAGGGGCCGGCCGGGACACACCCAATTTATGGCGCCCGAAATAAAAATTAAATTCATGATATACTTAAATAATAGACAAAATGCTTAAAACTAGTTAAACGAACAATGCTAAATGTAACTTACTGGCCCTCGGCGGGCACTCTAAGCTAAATTTAACTAGTTATACCACACATATGTATGTCAATAAATTTGGTGGTCTCTTCAGGCACAGCAGCATTTGTATTTCCAATAGAACGTGAAGGACGACTTACTTGGAGCATTAGCTTCAGGTACAGAATATCTCTGTCGAATTCTCGTCCTACTTTAAAATCTGAACTGTCGACAGTCGAAATTCTGCTGATGATGAAGTTCCTAAAGATTAAGTTTCAGAAATGGGAATTTGCATACATTCAAGGATATACCCTTGATTTCCCTTGATACTTTCTTCGCCCTTTTTCTCTTCAATGCGAATATCCTCCTTCTTTTATTCGTTTCATTTTAAGATAACTAATTAGACATTGCGTACCAACAATATCTTGTTTTATTTAGAAAAAGCTAAAGTATTTAAATTTCTTTCTTTGTTAAATAATTCATGATCACATTACTGATGCTTTACAAATTTTGCGTGTTATATATTGGGTCTATAATTTGATTCGTGGGGTGTTTTTTTTTCAAAATTTGAACGTTTATTTGAGAAAAACATTCACAATAGTATTATTCCCATCTGAAGCTATGACTTTTTCCCATCTTTCTGGCAATTTGGGGATCCCATCCCAAAAGAATGAATTAGGCAGCCAAGAATGAATCAAGCCATTTTTTGATATTCGGCTCAAATGTGAACCGTATTTCAGTGAGGGCGTTCTGCATCGACCGGAACAAATGGTAGTCAGAAGAGGCAAGGGCTGGGCTATAAGGCGGGTGGGGTAAAACTTCCCATCCACTGTTTTCCAAATAGTTCTTAACCGGAATAGCAACGTGGCGCGTGTCTGGTCGCATATTCCGGGCGTTTTTCGGCTACTGCTCTCTTCAAAAGGATTAATTGTGTTCGGTAGCGTGGTCCATTGATGGTTCCACCCGATACAGCACACCCTTCTGATCCCACCAAATACAGAGCATTACCTTCGCGCCATGGATATTCGGCTTTGCCGTTGATTTGGATGGTTGGCCAAGCCAAAATCACCAGCGCATGTTCACCATAAACTCCCACCAAAATACGACGACTTTTGGCAGCAGTTTTCTTCATATTAAAGTCACGAAGAAGAACTCCCCGCAAAAACCCTTTTCCAGGCACAAAGTTCTACATTTTTGAGTGAAAAAAAAGATTGTTGTTTACGCTTCAAATGAATGACTTATTCTGAAATGACTTACAATGGCAGTAGCTTTACAATGCATGATCCAATGGAATAATAACAATGGAATATACCCAATACAAAAATCGTCAACCCGTTACACACTCATGTGACAACGCATATTTTGTTTCTACGACAAAATGTTTCGTGCAACTGTTTATTCATACAAAACAATACAAAAATTGGTACTGCCTACAAAAATATATACGAACCGACGCCACCAAAGGACTCAAGTTACCATCGAAGGATTATTTTTACGATCGCAGTCGACATAGGGGCGACAGTAAGTGTCATGGTCGTGGAAACCCCAAAACAAAATTACAGAATTTTTTAATGTAATCTTACTGCCGTACATTTTGTGTATTTTCTATAACTTGTTTTCTGGTCCCTTCAAATTCGACTTAGGGAAGTTCGAATGTAAAAGCGATAAAAATAGAGGATCGCCTTTGTTTTTTTTTCGGCAGTGCTTCTAGAGGTCAGCCCAATCTTTGATCCAGTGTCCCAGTAGCGAACTCATCAACACCGAATCGCCATTTCTCGTTTTCTTCGACGCTAGCGGTTAGAATCAACCTCTGTCTAGTTGGAAGCTCAAGCTCCAAAAGAGTGTCAACGGCGCTAAGAATTGCCTGCACATTGAGGATTTGTTTCCTCTTGTGCAGCCGATGCCGCCGTGACAAACGACACCGCTACCTGAAGACGCCTTTTGCATCGAAGGATTGTAGTTAATCCAGACGACTGCTTCCCTACGACACGTGTTAGCTTGACCAGATAAGTGCCGGACATTCACATGAAATGTGCTCCAGTGTATCATCCTCTCCCTTTGGCATGGGACATGTTTATTTTGATATGGTGGTAATTCAGGCCACTATGGCCAGTACGAAAGCTCGTAAGTTTTCTTGTACTTTCCTTGTCAAGACTGAGGGTATCCTTAGAGGAACTTATAGCTTGGATTGTCTAAGATTCAATGGGCATGGGTCCAAGTTTGGTTCCCACTCCTTCATCAGCGTTGTAGCTCCTGCTAAGTTGTCACTACGGTTCTGGGTCTATGGACGCAGATTCCGAGCCAGCTCACCTGCGGTTTCGTTGCCTGCAATATCCTTGTGTCCAGGGACTCGCCGTAGCACCACCGTTTTGGAGATTAGTAGTCAAATGACACTCTGTCGGTGTATGACAGTTGTCATTAGCAATGTCTGACCGGAAAGCTTCATTTAAAAAAGGCTACATTTTCTGGAAGAATTCGATCTAGTTCATCTTGAAAACCTTATCCTAGCTTCTTGGTTCCAATTCCAAATGATCGCCGAGGCAAACTGACTCATGTGGGAATAGCCTAGGACTCGAAGAACAACAGTTTCAGACCCTCCGAGGGTCGATGCGCTTGCTGAGTGGGAATAAGTGGGAAAAATACTCTCTATTTAACGTGGACAAGCTTACTTAGCCAGTGTCCGACTCTAGCTAGCCCTAAATTTGATTTTAAAGCCGGATCTACATTCGTCCAGTTTGCAGAGTTCTTCAGGTGAAGTTGTAAAGTTGCATCAGTTTCACTCACTGCCCTTCATAGACACCACACAGCTCTGTTAAGATACTCCATCGAATCTCACAAGCCGAAAGCAGAATGCGATTCAGGTACCAAGGCTTCTTAGTCGTAGGAGAGGGTATTAGCAAGAATTTCAACTGTCTCCCGTGCAACCTAGCAATTCTAGCAACTGATCCACTATACCACTCTGATCCATCCTCAACTTATCCCTTTCCCTTTGACAGAACGCACGCACTAAGAATGTTCACGTACAACATGATCCAAGTGTGCTCCCCCTATAAAGGACTCAACCCATATCCAACTCGGCGCATTCAATGTTCACTCGACAACCCAACAACCATTAGTCACAGCCTCCTGCGAACATCTGCGATCAGCCAACCAGCTTTGGCCGCTCTATGAGCTCGGCCTTACGTAAATCATCACTCTCCGTGGGTGGAAAGATTCACTCATGCCAACTGATTCACCCGTCCATCCGACAATTCTGACTTAAGTTCCCCCCGCCCGACTTCACCCCACACACATCGTCGCGACGGCATATTCTGTTCCGCAAATCCAGTTCAGCCGCCACAATGTTGTACGAAGGGTGACAGCTCAATAACTACTCAAGGCTTACCTACAAAACATGCGTTCTCCACCGACGCTCGGCTCCTCACTAATTTTCGAATTCAAAAAAACGCAGAAACTCAACAAATTCCCTACACATCTCCGCAGCGAAAGGTCGTCAAGATTTCTCAATCGCCGCACGGACCATAGAATGCGAGGAAAAGAAACGGGAAATCAAACATGACAGGCTTACGTGAATTTATGCTAATGCCTTTCATTGACATCTGACTATGAAGATGGATATGTACGCGTACTCGTTCGTACCTATTGCGCCGGGGGCTGCCGAGCAGCCGATCTGCCGAGCGACCGAGCACCGAGCTACGCCGAACTACACGGTCCCCGGCATGAATCAGTCGTCGGCCATATATCATTCCCCACTTTTTTTTGGATCTCTGCCAGGATTGGTACATTCTCGGCGAATGGCTGAGCACACCGAAGCGGCAGCACACAGCACAGCCAGCAGGGGCAGCAACGAGATAATTAAAATCAGGAGATCGCTCCCCGTTTCTGAGCGCACACAAGCGCGCACACACACACTGACAGACGACAGACAGATCAGAAGCAATCTTCGTGTTTCACGTTTCACCTCGAAATGAGTTCTTAAGCCAAACGACATGTCTTCGTCGTTGTTGCTCGCCGTATGTCATCGTGGATTACCCTTGAGTGCGTTGTCGCTGCCAGGCCGCGCCGCGCCGTACGTGCACACCGCCCCAGCGACTGCGTCCTTAACGACTTTGAAAGTGTCACTTTCACTTGGACGGAGTCTTCCAAAAGTCTTCCTCTAGCTGGACCGGAAAGACGTGACAACTTTTATGGCAAGCATCGTGGCACTGCGCGGTTGAAAGGCAGTCTCTTGGTGATCGTTTTCCGCCTTAACGCCATGCGTCAGGCGGGGCTGATGCTCGACGCTCGACTCTCAGCGGCTTGTCACTTGCAATTTCCTGAAACCCGATATGTGGGCCGTGACTCGGTTGCCCCTCAAATCTCTGGGGTGGTCTTCGGGATGCTTTCCTCTCAAATCGGAAATGACCGCGTTTAAGGGTCACCTTGTGGCTGAGGATGCGATGAGGACGATCACTGCTGGGGATCGTCGATGGTGATTCACGCGCGCCATCCCCTCCCTCTGGCGGCGGCCATAAATCTCCGCGGTCGGCGAAGCTGATATGTTTTGAATTCTGGTCGCGCTGAGTGCGAACACATTGAGTCATTAAACTTTAATTTCGGGGATGCATCCGATATCGTTTTGAATTGAGACGAGCAACGAAATTCCTTCGAGGGAGATGCCGCGGGGTGTCTAGGCGCTCCGACGCACATAATCATCGGATTAGTCATGCGTGGGGGCCTGGAGTGGTTCGCTCGTTTTTTGCGCCTGCACGCAGCTGAAGTTGATTTACGATGAGACGTCTAGACGAGACGTGAAATTATTAAGTGCGATATCAAGACAATTAATAATTGCTCCTTGATCACTTGACACAGCTAGTTTGAGGATACTCTGCATTCTCCGCGGTCGGGGTTTCTTTGTGACATTTTGACTCGTCTTAATGCTTAAGTGGATGTTAACATTTGCGGCGGATTGGGAGCCCCTCAGGGGTGTTGCCACTTTTGGAACATGACTCAAGGGGGAGCAGGACTTGGTGCAATTTAGTAGAATCAGCGGTAATCACTGACAGATTTGTTTGTAGCAAGGCATAACGTCAAAGTCAGAAAGGGCACTTTATGAAAGAGGTTAAAACGAATTTTTGAATTGTTGAGGTTTCGCATTCAAGTCAGACTCATCAGGAGCAGGGCGAATGGAATGGATTGAATGAAGAAATCGTTTCCTTGAATGGCACCTCGGTCAAATATGTTTTGGTCACTTAAAGTCAGAGGCTGCCGTCAGCCTTCTAGTAGACTCATACTGATTCTGAAACCGAGAGATCTTGGGCATGTTCTGTTGTGAATATATAAAATGTCTTACTCGCAGACAGAACAATATATCCGTCGAAGAACTTTTCATTCGAACGCAATAAGAATCAGCTTTCCGTTCTGATCATCTGCCCGCTTTGAGCTTCATGCAGCAGGACAGGAGGACTGTTTTGTTGAGCATGATTTTGGTCCTTTGATTGAGGAGTTGTTCAAGTTGTTGGGACAAATCGAAGTAGCAATGCGTGCTGAGGACTTTACGGAAAGGTCTCCATTTGTGGACTCCGAGGGAGACCATCTCCTTCATAGCATCAAAATGGTAGCACTCTATTGTGCAGATGGACCGATTCTTGCTCAACACCATTTATTTTCTTAACTCCTCATCTACCGCAAGACCATGTTTCGCCTGTTCTTCGACCGCCGTGATAGGCTCATTTTTTTCTTCATTACTCGATGGAGGCAGCCATACAGGAGCACGTCAGTGGAAAAGTAATTTCCATCGATGCAGATTATTTGCCCGGTCTGTTTGGTAGCATATTTAAATTTTTGCGAATATGCTTGTTTCTTGAGAAGACATGCCAAGAACATCTTCATGCCGAAATCCGGTGCTGGTTTCGAAACGTCCAGAGGTCCTTGAACCAGCGTGGAGCTACACAGCCAGATCAGCTTTGTAGAATTCCAAAACATCTCTATAGCGGACAGTAGTGGGACCACCATGACTGTCCATAATGTAGGGGTGTCCCATCTGAAGGGGTTGAAAGACACGAATACAGTGAAACTCTAAAGCGGACACCCACGGGTCGTGGTTTCGTGGTGAAGGGGTCGAAATTCACGAGTAGCCCTATTTCCAAGGCCGAACCTTGAGGAATTTTCCGTAAAGAGAGGTGTCCTTTATAGGGGGGTGTCCGTAAATAGAAGTTTCACTGTATCTACATTTCGGGACCATAACGAATTGTCCGTATTGAGATATTTCCTTCATAGAGTGGTGTCGATAACAAGAAGTTTCACAGTACGAGTACATACTTGGTCCAGAGGAACCCGCACTGATGTTTGCCAATTTGCAAAAGGCTTCTAACGTTCACAGCGTACCCTGATTGGAGGGTTGTGTGTATTTGTAGTTGGAGCACTTGGGCGAGGGTTAAATTTACGTGCACAGAATCAAAGACAACGCTCATCAAGCGGTGACTTTTCCTGGATGGCTGGCATAATGAGTTTAGCAGTAAATGAGGGTAAGTGCTGAAAACAAGAAGGGATACACAGCCTCGACGAATTGGACAGAGCATCACAATAGACAGCTTTAATTTTAGTGCATTAAGGGACTTTGTCTACCTTGATAATACGACGAATTACTCTTGTCAATCGCTGTTTATTTGGGTCTGGAGAATTCAATTGAGTAAGACCCTATCTCGAACAACTAAGGAGGTCCCATATAAGACCTTGATAATCTCAGTCCTACTCCCAAAGAGTGAGGGGAATCTCCAATACGCCGGCTTTGAGAATTCTGATAGATCCAAAAATTTGAAAATGCCTGTAAGCCTATGGGTTTGGTTGGGTCTTAGCCTTTTTTATTAGATGCTTGTCTGACGATTGCCCAGATATGTTCATTATGAAGTCATATCAACGGAATGTGTCATGTTTCTAGTCACGGGTCGATGTAAAATATTCGTTACGTAAAGAAATGAATAAATATCCCCTCCCATCTACTACCGGACGGGAGTGTTTCTCAGTTTGTGGTAGGATTAAAAAAAAGTCTCTGGAGGAGGAGATTCAACGACGAACTATGCGAGCTGTACCGTCACATCAATTTAGTAAAAAAAACAGCGCATCAATCGCTGAAGATGGGAAGTAGAGCGAATGGACACCAATGCCAGCAGAGTCTTCGAATCCAACCCCGATGGAAAACGCAGTAGAGGAAGGTCTCGCCTTATGTGGCGGCCACAAGTTGAAGGGGGCCTCAACCGGCATGGGGGCAGCTAGCTAGGGACCGTGCAAGCTGGGGAGGCTTGTTAGTTGAGGTTCACCCGACCTGTAGCGCCATCTAAGTAAGCAAGTAATAGCGTCTCGGCAATGGCGTTCGTTTTTCAGAATCAATTCAAACAATTTGTAAACACGATGATTGCGGAACCAAATTAACCTCAGTGAGAACTGTCAAATCCGCTGGCACAAAAAACAATTTAGTGAATTTAAATGTTCCTGTCTCTCACCCTTTAGATGAGTAGTCGATATTTTGGTCTAGAGTTGAACAAGATTTCGAAAACCTGCCTCAAATGTTCTTACAAACATCCACTCTACACGTCACTCATCCACTACCAGTTGTTTCCAGCACCCACCCGTCGGCGCAAATCTACAGGCTCTACCCCAATCCGAACTCGTATAAGCTGCATCAATTATGAAGCTCCACAGAAGCCACACTCGCGTTCATTAGTTATTTCTTCCAGCGGCAGCTATGATTTGATGATTGCCCCTGCCGGCTCATCAACTATTCAGCCGACCTTGCCCACAGCACGCAACGTAAACAAAACAAACTCAGGTTCCTGCAGAAAACTTCTTAATCATGTCCGTAACTAATTACAAGATCCGCAAGAATCACAAAGCCAACACCTACGCCCGGTTCGCTGACTCCAAAACCCCTCGGTATTCTTTGAAAAGTCTTCTCTCGCGCAGCTCCAGCAGCTCCAGCAGCGCCCCAAGCAGTTTTTCGAAACACACAAAAATCACCCACAGCGCCGGAGACGGGAAACACCAATTTTCGAAAAATCAACATCAGCTGGTACATGCCTCCGTCAGCGAGCAGCTTCGTTGGCAGGTATACCCTCCCGGCGTTGCCACCTTCTCCTCCACCTCCTGCGCCTACTGCTTCCCAGACTGTGAGTGCGAGAGTAAATGGGTTCCATTTTGTTTCTGAAATCACCTACCTACCCCCGCCGCCGCCTTCAGAACGTGTGAAGACGCTGCCTGTTGCTGGCTGCTCACACACAGCCAGCAGCCGATTGACGGGTGTAATGGGATGCAAGCGAAATCCTTACATGGGCCCTTGGTTGCACATTTAACACATGCTGTGCGATGAGCTAAGCCACATAGATGCTCGGGAAAATGTGCGTGTGTTCACTTACTTGCATCCATACGGGACGGTACGGTACGGCAGCGGTAGCGGCGGCGACGGTGGCATACGGCCACATGTGATCCCATTACGGCGTGATTATGAACTCGAATTGGACGGTACGTCGCGACGGTCGTTTTCCAGATCTCCTGCTGGTTTTTTCTTCTTTCTTTGCATGGGGAATTTGTTAGTTTTTTTTTTTGATTTTTGAAATTCTTGTTTATCTCTTGCGGGGGAAGCAAGGGAGAGGGTGTCAGGCTTCGGATGAGGACGTGGAACGACATTGTGAAGGGAGACGGACTATTCAGGAAGAATTCAGGGAAAATATACTGGCTGGATTTTTGTGTTGTTTGCAGTCTACACCTCCTTCGGGGCTCCTTTCGAAGTTTATTCAGGCCAATGGAGTGTGCAGTCTGGGATAATGGAAATGGGAAGATTTACGAATTGAATTTATGCGCTTTTTGACTGCAGTCAAGTGGGACTGTGCAGGGATGCTGTGTCGAGATGTGAGAGTCGCCACTTTTGGTTTACCTCGGGGGCCTGGTTATTGCGAATTCTTGAATGCTCTATTAAATCAAGCCGCAGATCAACTTAATTGCTAACCGGAAAGGATAGCTAAGAAGAGGATATTCACGCCATAATTTCGGACATGGGACAGTTGTACATGGTTCTCGATTGTCTAGAGTCGTGCAAAGTGTTAGTCAGCACTAAACAAGTGATGCGATTGAGATGGAGATGTATACATCTCCTCACTATCTACTCACGTTAAGTGCTTCTTGGAAATAGAGTACAGCCACACATTCCTTCATGCACCTGATGATCAATGGTGGGATAATTT
This sequence comes from Eristalis tenax, assembly GCA_905231855.2. Taxonomy (NCBI): domain Eukaryota; kingdom Metazoa; phylum Arthropoda; class Insecta; order Diptera; family Syrphidae; genus Eristalis; species Eristalis tenax. The sequence continues at coordinate 2,807,037 of HG993127.1, forward strand.
CTTTAAAACAAATTCGAATGGAAGTTTTGAAGCAGGTCCGTGCAATTTTCTATCTCCAGGCAAGTCGGATGGGAATGCCCGAGGCTTGCTTTGCCAGGTACTCCGTCAAATAGACGCTTTCTGCAGCCATGTGAATAAACCTAAATTCACGGGTTTCGAGGCCCTATTGCACAGGAAGACTGAGGAACTTTCGGACCACAGTTCGAAGACACTATTTCAAAAAAACATGGCCATCCATTTAGAGGATCCGGAAGTAAATTTAAATAAAAAACATTTCTGATAGATTTCAATCAAATCTCGACTTAAATATACAGTAGACGCTCGATATAGTGAACAATAAAATATAGCGAACATACAATAGGCGTGTGTGGCGTGTTTTTGCAAGCACGCACGCTTTAATTATAAGTACACAAAAAAACGATTATCGGCGCTTAGTAATTCATCATAAGAACTTGTTTAAAAATAGTTAAGTACTAGAAAAAAAAATAGATATAACTTGGTAGTTCTTTGGAACAAATAGAGAATTTAGTAAAGATTTCCGTGATTTTTTACAAAGTGCCATATGTGAGGAATCGGTATATGGACAGAATCAAAGTGCAAATTTCTTCCTTATCCATTATCAATGCCTTTGCATTTTTCAATTTTATTTTTGTCAAATGTCAAATGAAATGGACGAATTTTGTGACGTTTAAAAAAAAAATAAAAAATTTGGATATCACAGAAAATAATGATTGGAACCATAGTAGTCGATGCTGAGGATATGGAGGAACCATTTCTGCAGACTGTATAACGGCGATGCAGAAGCAAATACCGCTGTCAGGCAGATCGAACCATTCAACCCGAATGAAAGCGACTAACAATTCCATCCACCCGACCTGGATGAAGTGAAGGCTGACGGCCTACCGGCCTACCAGCTGATCTTTTCGTAGCCGGACATTTCGTCGTTAATTGTCAAGTAATAAGATAATTTGACGGGCTTAGTATGAAAAATAAATACAAAAGCAACCATCTATGTTTCTTTCATACACACAATGGATGCGATAACTGGTTTGCGAAACACGCATTAGTTAGTACGTTGTAGTCGCAAGCAGAGCAGCTACTTTATTTCACAAGAATTATGATTAAAAGTGATTTCTGTGTTCAATAAAAAAAAAGGAAAAAATGTTAAATCTTACATAAATTATTAGGCGTCTGTACATTGGATTTTTTATTTATTTTTTAAATTTTTTACTAATTTTAGTTTCCGGACCAGCGTTACCATATTATTTTCTGCAAACCTGCCGAAGCTAGGACGAAAAACTGATAAAAAATGCTTTTTTCTAGAAATGCTTTTTTTTTAATTTCCGAGAATTCATATTATGTATTTATGCAGTGAACTCTCTCATAAGTGGACGGTACCAAGAAATTTGTCCGCTTATGAGAAGTGTCCGTTTATGAGAAAAAACACGGCATTGACAACCTTGAAAGAAGAAAAACATGTGGCATGACATGTTTAGTTTTTATAGGCAATTCCACTTTTTAGTACTGTATGCAGAAACATTTCATGTTCTTTTTTCCGAAGTATTCTACTTTCAATGAATGTAGTGAAATTTGTCTTAAATACAAAATACAACACATTTGCCAACGCACATTACATTGTTCCTGTCATACGACAGGCTTCTCTACTAGTTTGTTATAAGTGATAAATATTCATTGTCATAGAAGGTGATAATTTATAAAGGATGATCATTTCTAAATTTAGTACAAGTACAGAGTTAATAAATGGACTTATTCGGAATCTTTATAAAGAACATTTGAATTCATTAAAGATAACAGTTTATATGTTGGAACAAAGTTGTAACAGGATTTAGTTACCTATGAAAATATTTCCACACAAGCAGCATTAGATGTCGATTAAATTAACATACACTTTGCAACATTTGCTCAACTGACTGGATCTCATTGTTGTTAAAAGCCGATGGCAAAAGATCTAATGCGTATTTATCAAATTTTATTTGCTACTCTGCGAAACTATCAGTAGACCCCTTTGACCAACTGCTCCATGTATCTTGGCAATTTCTTATTGGCATGACTGACGGCTGATGACTGAAACTGCTGAAAATAATCTCCTTATTGTGAAGACGTTATTACGTCAGAAACTCCACAAACCCTAGTTTATCCATTAGCCATTTTTGTCCGCAAAAACACATCTAAAACTCACAAGTGCTATGCATAAGTTAGCATCGCCTAAATAAACACCGTAACAACTTCACAGTGCTGATGAAACGGGTCAATACTGGAAGCTTCTTCCGGAATAGACGCATATATCATTCAGTGAAAAAAAACTGCTCCAGGTCGAAAAACAGAAAAACAAAGGGTTACATTTTTAGCGTGTGCTAATGCCACAGGAGGTCACCAACAAATGAAACCACTTGTCATAGGAAAAAAGCATCGGTCCTTTAAAAATGTGTCATTGCCTGTGCATTACCGAAACTCCAAATCGGCCTGGAAAACCTCAGCAGTTCTTAAGGACTGGATCCAACTCAATTATATTTGTTTTAAAACGACACCGTCTTCTTCGCCAAAACGGGTTACCAGTGAAGACCGTATTCATTTTTTACAACCATCCTCCAGAAAGTGAACTTCAAACTCTCGATGCTTGTATTTCAGTCATGTGCATGCCTTCCAATGCAACACCACTAATTCAGCCTATGGCCTTCAGCCAAATGCTATCCGCCTGACCAACTTTTTAGGGCAAAAAATTGATGCAACGTTTATGAAGCTATTGAGGAAGTATCAACAAACGACTCTGATTAAAACTCGCCAACAGCATGGGACAAAGCAGAAGCTTCAGTTATTGCGAAATGCTGGAAAAACGTCCTTTCGTGTGAAGGACACCCGAAAGATCATTAACAGGTTGAACATGAAATACCTCACGCAACTATTTAACGGAAGAAGTTATGAATTTTTGAGACCATATTGCCTCAAGGCGTCCACGCTCGTTACAGTGAACAGACCCGATTTTTATTACTTCACTATATCGAGCGTAACTCTACGTGGCGTTGTGGGTATGTGCGTCGACCACTACGCAACTGATACTCGCTGCCTGGGTTCGATTCCCGGCCGGCACGACCAAAAGTAATTTCCACGGCTCCCACCTCTTTGGAGGCACTAACAATGCTCGAAGAGTAATAACTGTCTAGAAAAAAGCTTCTCAAACTTGGCCGCGCAACATGAGAGGTTGCTGAGAAGCTATGTCGTTGCCTTCTACGGGCTGTAGCAAATAATTCTTGTTCAGGAGACAAGAATTATTTGCAGGATTCGACTCTGTCAAGGCCATTTTTGATGACTTTTCGACACATGAGTATCGGGTCCACAAATTTGCGAATATCCGTTTTCAAAAACATCAAGTCAAGGGACGTCATTACACACCCTCCCAACTGGTCATATTTCTGCCCAACCTCACAACCCCGATTTGAAAAGCCATTCGTGATCTTTTCTTGCTTCGGCTAGATATGCACACTTCAACATTGACTGGAGAGAGTCAACATCAAGCAACGAAGGAAATCTCACTAAAAATAGTGCCAAAAAGTGATGTTCACTAACACTTCTACTTTTACTCTCAATATTTAGCACTCCGTTCAAGCAAAATCCTGCACATATGGGCCAACGTCAAATCTAATGTCCAACTTCTGAACAGAGCTCATGGCTCATGGTCTGGACGTGGAATTTTGTGCCTCCACTAGATTTGTTCACATCATGTTCCTGAACAGGGCATGGTTCATGTGCAGTGGAGACGACGCGTTAGACATGGCCCTAGTACGATTGTCATCAACCATTAATCATTCATTCACGCCAGAATTTGCTGTGAAACAAGTGGTTCGGAATTTGATTTATGAGCTAAATGTTACAAAAATGTTACAAAAAAAGTAGCAACATTTTTACAAGTAAAATTCTTTTTCCAATCGCACCCTTTTTGCAGTCAAATAACGACTGCACCATCTGATGACAGATCGACGTTTGTGATCAGTAGGTACTGCAGTTCAATCAATGACATGTCTACACCAGGCCTTTGTTCGCCTGACGTTTACGAAAACACCCGATTTCTTGGACATCCACCAGCATTTTAGGCCCACCTCTACTGAGCACACATTTTGAACGCAATCTTCTCTTCGCTAAACTTCCGCCCTTCCAATTATCAATCAGCAAAACCAAATTCAACCCCGTCAGCATTAACAGAAAAGAGAAGAAATACAAATTTCGTCCACCTCAATTGGAAGTCCACTCAATTTCCACTTAAGTCAGTCTGACACAAATAAGTCGTCCACAAACAAAGATCGGTATTTCCAATTTGACACACAATTGCCTTCAAGAATTCGCCAACTGAGGCACGAAAGAAGGAATTCGAATTTGAAAAATGTCGGAACGCACATCATTTTGGACACACAATTTCGACGGCGGCGGCGACGCTTGCCGAGAGAGCCTCTTACAGCTTCAGTGTGGATTGGAATATATGTACATTTTCATGCCGTTGACTCACGGTACATCTCAGCAACTGTTGCTGATCTTAATGACTACCAAGCGCGCTGTAATGTCGTTTCGTCCCCGGCCCGCCGCTCCATTCCGCACACTCGGCCGCCCCATCCATCACTAATGTGTTTTCAGAAAGAAAAGACGAACAATTTTTGGCGACGTCCCAAAATGATGAACACTTTAAAGAAAATGTCGTCGTTCCACATTTCTTTTTTTTCGTTTACTCATCTCGCTTTGGTTGATTTTTCACCGCCACGTAGCCAAATTAAATTAATTGCAGTTTTCATCCATCCGTCGACCGTCCTACCGCCTGCGTGCCCGCCATTTTCTACGATGTTTGATTGCGGTACACTTTATGACATTAATTAATATTTTTTTCTCCTTCCAACCGCAACGAGGATGTGAGGTGGTGTTCAAGAGCAACTGCTTTCGATCGCTCGAGCGGAGGCTCTGGAGCACAGAGTCGCCTTTTGATCTTTCCCACATTCGATTTGAGAGGCTGTCGCCGCGTGTGTGTACCTATTTCCACATGGAACCAATTGATAAGTGGAAATTCCTTCGATTTTCAGACGAGAGACAACGCCGAGGCACCAAGAGGAACAGTCATATTTTGTTCGGGAAGAAGAAGAACCACTTGAAACGAAAGTCTCTGATGGACTGCCTACCTACTGTCGCTGTTGCAACAGTTTTGTTTTTTTTTTTTCAGAAAAGTGTGTACAAACGAACATGCTCCAGATGGCAAATGTCAAAAAAAAAAAATATTCCGATGATAGGGAAAACAAATTATGCTCGATGCTTGAGAAGAGTCAGCTAAAAATAGACTGCAGACTTGAAATGAAGAAATCGGAGAAATGTCAAGACACCTCTAGGCTCTTGGGTGAGAAGGTAGAGTTTCGTGTTATTGACCTGCATTCGAAGGGAACTGTCAGCTGGTCGAAGGCGCTTTGGTTATGCAACGACCCGACGTGAGTCGACTGGCAAATGAGGGAAAATATTTTAATGATCCTTGTTTGTCTTTCGAATTGTCGTGCAAATTCTTGTGAATAATGTCATATGCTTGATGGAAATGGCGACTGAACGGAACACATTTGCTGATGTGTCAAAGATGACACTCTAGCATGATGGCGGACACATTTCGGTGATCTTCTGTAACAGTCCTATACATGATCGTTTAAGGAACAGAATTTTTGACAGCAAGTTTCTTCTAAAATTTATTTACTTCTTCTGAATTTCGAAGCTAAACAACAGAGGGTTTGTTTGAGGATTGAGGAGATACTGTCTGTATATGCCGATGCCCTAGCTTACTCATTGGGACTGGAACGGAAACAAGAACAAACGATGAATCGGTTTGGAGGTTTGGGTGAACTTTTACTGAAACCTCAATAGTCCGTTTCATCAAGTTGAAGTGTTTTCGAATGTCATTGACTGTCAATTTTTAGTTGGCCGGCAAAATGCTGTTTGTTGACAGGACGCACTAGTGCTGAGAATGCCAGAAAAGAGAGAAGAAATGAGCAAATTTAGGGTTCGTTCAAGTCAAGGGGGTTTCAACTAGATTTTGCCGAAAGTGCGAAACTCCGTAGATGTATGGCCAAACCTCGAAGTTTGGCGAAATTTGACCTGGTTTGGTGGGAACATAGTACATGACTTGATTTCAGAAGAGACAATAATCTTATCGAAATTGACATCAGTGGTGTCTGTAGTTGGAGAGACCACCGTACCCTGGTGTATCAGGTGCTAGATTGGTTCAGATGGGGATCACCTGTGCCTGCATGAACATTCACTTGTTGAATCTGTGAGTTCACGATCACTATATTTTTCATGAATAGTTCACAATGCCTGTCAATATTGAGTGTGAAAAATCATCTTGAAATCATCTTGAGTGAAGCTAGATCAGCAGACATGCTTGCACTGTGAAAATGGGCATAAGGAATGTAGATCAACACTCACCACCTCCTGCATCTGGCGTAGAGTGTGATGTCCAGTCTTGCCAAACTCATCCGTCTGTCATCCTGACGTTAGAGATTTCTAGCTGTTTCATTTAGGCCGCTAATAAACTCACCGTTACGCACTTCATGTCAAAAAGTCAAGTCTTGCGACCTCGTGTTGTGTTGAAGACATCGTACAGGACTAACTCGCCACAGTTGCATTCCAGATTTGATGCCGAGACAGCTCTAGAACTCTAAACTAGGTCTTAACCAACACATAGACATACAGCTCTCAGATGAATTGCGGAGTCGGAGCGGGCATTTCTCTGAACATCTCTGTTTTTCCTTAAACTTGATAAAGCCGATGAATTAGCCAAACAGGGCTGTTTTTGGGGTGCACATTCCAAGTCAATGCACAAATCTTTCTTCGTCCACGATGGACATGGACCTTAACTGACAAATCTCTCCAAATATTACGATCTCTGACTAGCTGCCTCCAGTGCCCCACGTCTGGACATACTTCTTTAAAGTGGCTAACCTAAGATGGTCTCGATTAAAAAACTGCGCAATCCCTAGAAAGACTTGGCCAGATGATAGCATATCACGTACAAACGATCAGAGGTCGCGCACTTATATTGCAAAGCTAACAGCAATAATTACGGGGCACTGGCCGATAGGGGATCTTCCAGTTAGAGCTGTAAATGTAGCGACACGGCACAACCAGAAAACTTGTCTCACTTCCAGGGGACACAGGCAGTTCTTGATCAAGGGAACAAACTCCAGGCAAACCCCTTACTGATTCCTTGGGCGAGATCTCCGATAGGAGCATTGATGCACAATCTCCTGATCGCCTTTTGGTGGTTCTAAGCTCACATCAAAGTCGTGGTATCAAAATAGCGCTCTGTGCTAAATGGGTTAACTTTGAACCGCCACTACCAAACACACGCACTCTCCAACACATGAGACGAATGTCAAAATCGGATAAAGTAGCTCTTGGTCTCTCGCAGAAAAAGAAAAGGTTCTACGTCCGACCCTTCTACGTGTTCACGTGAATGACTTCTGACGAGAAGATCCAAGAACTAAGCGGGAATCTAATGATGCGTGATCAAGTGGCACATTGCACGAAATTCACGTGTCCACGTTAACGTCTTAAACATTCATGAATAGGCACGCGGCCACGTCCATTCCTGTACATTAGCAAATGATCGGGCACGTTTGTTTGCGATGAAATTTGGTTTCTGATTTTGTAAAATACAGTTCAGAAGCGACAGATCCATTTTTTACGAAGGATTTGGAATCTGAAATGGAAAATGGTAAATTCGCGTGTAATTAGGGAGATTCACGTGAAATTATTACATAACACGTACTATTTCACGCACGTGATGATTACACGTACTTTTTAGTAAAATACAGTTCAGAAGTGACAGATCCATTTTTTACGAAGGACTTGAAATCTGAAATGGAAAATGGTAATTTCCCGAGTAATTAGGGAGATTCACGTGAAATTATTACATAACACGTACTATTCCACGCACGCGATGATTTCACGAACATTGTTTTCACGTGTGTCTGAGTCCAACGGTAAAGGTAGGAATAATTCCGTCCCTGTGGATTGATTGTCGATTATAGGACCTCCTCCTTCTAACGCGAGGTGTCAGTGCCTTTGGGCAAGGCTCTGTGGAAATGTAACAGATTTCTCCAAACTCAGGAAATATTCTGCGTGGGTTGTACCGTCTAGTCGATAAATTCTGCATAAAATGTTGTCTCTATCCCTTTGACAATTCTTAGATGCAGTACGGAGAAGTGTGCAGTACGGCTCCTTGTTCTTTGAGATAATTCTTGAGAATGATGCTTGTGCAAGTGTCGCTGTCCTTTTTGAATAGGATTCCGTCTCATAGTTACTTCCCAGGGAAAGAAGGCCATCATTCATCATTCGTGTCTTTCAAGCGGTGTGGTGTCCACAAATGCTTAAACACGTAGGATTAGTCGAAATTCTTAGATCTGCTGATGTGGCAGCCTCACAGAGAACATCGCCACGGCATCACTTTTCGCATCAAAAGTCACAAAAATTCCTCGTGTGCAGGCACCCGTGATTCGCTCAAGCATGCGGTAATCCGCTCTTGAAACTTGCCTGCAACTCGTGACTTCAACAGTCCTCTCAACGTGTCCTCGACTAAATCCTTTCGCACAGACACCATAAGCCACGCAGCGCAGGGAAAATCCGAAACCACTTCACACAAGGAGTCCACCAATTCAAAGCTGGCTGGCAGCTTACCACCCACCGTCGCCCACTCTCAGGCGCACTCCAGAAGATGGAGGAGCGTTTCAATAAATTCCCAATACCATCATCCTCACTCTCTCGCACACACACACAGTGGGAGCCGCTGTTCCACCTCAACGCACACCTCCCTCTGCCGGCGGCGGCGGCCTCCCAAATGAGCGCTCGTGGGCGGCGCGTGTCGCGGATGAGGACTACCATCAAACGACAAACACGTGGGGGTGGGGTGGAATGCAAATCCAATTTATCGTTGTTTTAGTTTCGTATTCAGGAGGCTGCTCCTCTCCGGAGAAAATTCAATTTCAGATGCCGCACGCTACTCCAGGGGTATCAACAGTTGTCATCCATAAATCGTGCACCCCTTCCTGAGTGTGTGCGTGCGCGCGCCCCCTGCCACCACCCACCACCCCGCAAACAAACACACAACCGCGACTACTGGTACAGCACACAGTACCCGATGTGTGGGCCTGAAGGAGGCGCGATGCTGTGAGGTGGGCGTCCAGAGACCACTACTGCATCATCCGCCACCTACCCACTCGCGGGGGAAACGGATGACTGTCGTCACAAATTTTTCCACTTCGACTAAAAATGTTTTCTCGAACCGAGCCATGGGTGTCTGTAAATGGCCCGAAAAAATGTGCTTTCCGAATCGAATCCTTTCATGAGGGACCGAGTCTAAGTTGTCTATACCCCCCACCCCCGGCCAACCCCACCATCTGCTCTATTCTTCCATCGCCTGTGTCATCATTTAATTGGACGTTCTGATGTTTGTTGTCTCTCTTTTCAGATTCCTGGCCCGCATCCAATTGCAACAGGGAATTGAGTGAAAAAGACGCGTGACGCCGTCGAATGCAAAATTCTGTTGCACGCTGTGAGAATGGTATTGCATCGCTGGACGAGCCAAGCAGCGACAACTTTGGCCAACTGCTGAGGTGAGTTTGTCTTGTTTATTCACCAGAAAGGTCAGAAGTCCCCAGGAAATTGTGATTCATTCGAGTTGCCAAGTAGAGGCCTGACGCCTGAGACAGCGAGTGACTGCACAGCTGCGTGGTCAGTCTAGGAAAATGTTCGCACGAATAGCTTGATCGACAGTTGGGCACCTGCTAGCCTTGAAGCCCTCAGGAGCCTACGCAACCCTCCTTAGACGTCGTCCCTTGGCAATTCTCTTCGCTTTAGCCCTAAAACCGATCCAATGACATACACTCCCTGCAGCATTCCCAATTCGTTGCACCCTCGAGGGACATTTTCCAAGCGAACCCTATCAAAGTGACGCTCTAATTGCCCAAACATTGGCAGATGCCCAGCTCCCCATGACTGCCTGCCTAACTCTCCATGACCCATCTGCCTCATCCTGCTAGCAGCGGCGGCGGCGAAGCGCACTGATGACCCTTGTTGTTCGCGCTGCACTAATTCATCGAATCGGCCATGGAACAGGGAGTGTTGACGGTGCGCCGTAAAAACATCACAGCACCTGCCTTTCGATGTCAAAACTTTCGATTCGCTACGAGGGCGACAACGACGATGGCGGCGATGGCGATGGCGATGGCGATGCTGATGACGACCACAACTGGTGCGATGCAACAATGTCGATGCTAGCACTTGCATTTGTCGTGCGGCTCCTTAAAAGGACAGATGCACGTACTCGTGGTGTAATCGGAGATCATTAAGCTGGACGCCAACAGACTTAGTGGACCGAAGATTGAACGAGCAGCACTCAACACACTCGCATGCAATTGATGGCGACTGACGTGTGTGTGAGACAGTTCGTCACTGAAGAGGAAAACTCTCAACGAATCTGTCGTATCTGCTGGTGGAGCGAGTGAGCGACTTCTGTTTTCCATTCGATATGACGCGTAACCAGACCACCACCACCGCCGCCGATGGCTGTCTGTGCGCTCCTCTCCATGTCCTCCTCGGTCTCCACCTCCTCCTCCTCGTTCGGCAACGCATCACCATCGGGCTGGGATGGATCTAAATATAGCCAGGACACGTGCTAGTTTTCAATTAATATGATTCCGTATGAGAGACGCGCCGTAATCTTTTCTCCTGAGGCGAGGCACTTTGTTATGCTTAGGGTTTCGAAATCCAGCCCCGCCGCTGCTGGCTGCTGAACGTAAACAGAATCGAAATCCCGGTGCCTAATCTCTCGCCCAAGTGCATTCGCCTCTGGGGCTGGGCTGATGGGTGCTCTGGCCTCGTCTTCGTCTACACCATCGGTTGGGTGGGCAAAAGGGCCCCCAGCATGTCGAGCATAGCCATTTGCCTTTTGCCGTCGACATCAAGAATAATGAGGCGGGCTTTTCCGTGTTTTTCTGGTCTAGCAACCGCCACGACTGTATCTTTTCATCTTGTCGCTCCTTGCTTGGTGTTATATCACTTCCTCTTGTCGGGGGGCAGCCGCACGTCGGTGGCGGCGGCGGAGGCAACACTAGTTGTGTCTTCTAATTTTGATTTTTTGAAGAAGAGGTACAGCGAGTGTTGTCTGTTGTACAATGAAATTAATTAACGTGAGCCATGATGGCTCTGATTTTATGGGCGACATTTGTGGTTCTTGCACCTACGCCCGCCGCGCCTGTCTTGGCCGGGCGGCGGAGGCATTCATCAAAGTGTGTCTTTTTAATGGGGCGCATAAAGGTGATGTATGATGGAAATGCTGAGCCGAGAACACGGCTATGATGGATGGCGACATGATTTTTTGATTTTTTGAGGATTTTCATGAATTTCAACGATCGTGCAGGCGTTGGGATGTGCGTGCAGTTGGATGAGCATACACTTCCTCTTCTGGGAATAGTAAGTGCCGATCATAATGAGCGGCATCTAAATTTCTGGATGGGCTCAACACAGAAGGGGTTTGTCGACATTGAACACGGTGCACACGGTGCCCGGCCTCGTCTAGTACATGCTAGCTGGACAAAGGTAGAGAGCTTCAATGTCGTGATTTTATTTATTAATATTAAATTTTTTAATTTGATTGGGTCGGTACCGCCGAGGCCACAGTCACAAAAAAGAGAGAAAGAAGGGCTAGCTTTTCCACGGCTGTCAGCCTTTCTAGCCTAAACAGAGACAGGCAACGGGCTCTTGCACTTGCTTGGGCTCCGCCAAGAAGTCCCCAGGAAGCCGAAGTTCCTGACTCGTTCACCATTGAACGAAGTCCGAGTGAGACCGTAGGAAGTGCCTGTAACCAGTTCTTGGGCAATTGTCCCATGCGAGCTGCTTTTAACGTTCGATGCCACCACTGCACTGCGCCATTTGCTTGCGGGTGATATGCTGTGGTGTGGATACGTTGGCATCCGAGCAGTTCAGCAAACTAGGCAGATTCGAACTGCCGACCTTAACCCGTGGTTAGCCGCAAGAGACAGCCGAATCGTGATACCCAGTTATGAAAAAACGCAACAGTCGTTGCCGTCATGTCGATTATTGGAGTGGTCTCGGGCCAGCGTGTAGCTCGGTCGATACAGGTCGGTAGATAGTCGTGGCCTGAGCATGGTGATAGTGGCCCGACAATGTCGATGTTCGAACCTTTCGGCGGTAGGAAACTTTCCAGGTTGCAGGCTTGTGGACCTGTATATTTTGCTTATTTGACAAGCGTCACGAGCCCATTTCCCTATGTCTGCATTCATGGACGGCCAGAAAAAACGCAGTGCCAGCGATCGTCTCGAGGCTCGTGTTCCCGGATGAGATTGTGGACTGTTTCAAAGTCGACTCGACGAAACGACCATGGAATGAATGGGCGTGCACGGCCCGAAGATGTTTCGCAAACGACAGGCGAGCTTGATTCTGGAAGTAGAAGATCAATAAACGTGAGTTTCTGACTTACCGCATTGAGCTTCTGTAGTTCCAAGTCTTCTGCCCGTTCCTTTGCGATGGCAGTGTAGTCTGGGAACATGCTACTGCGCCTCTTCTTGAAAATTGCGAACGCTCGACCTTCCACGAAGCGGCGAAAGTGTGCTATTGCAAGTTTAATAGCCAGCAGCTCCTTGTCGAATGTACTGTACTTTTGTTGGGCCGACTTTAAGGATTTGGAAAAATAGCCAAGTGGTTTGGACTCTCCCTCGACGACTCGCAGTAGAACTGCCCCCACCGCCAAGTTAGAAGCGTCGCACATCAGGCCGTCTCACATCTGCCAGGGCATCTCGGCAGCGGTGGAAAGCGGTTTCTTTTAGGTACCACGTTGTCCAGGACCTTGCTTACATTGCTCAAAAGCGATATAGGCCTCTATCCTGAACCACTGGTACTGACCCCTTTTTTTGGTATTGCGACAATTTTTTGCTATTTTCCTTGCTAGAAGTATCATTACTGTTTGTGGCATTCGCTTCAGGACGAAATTCAAAATTTTGGCAGACCCGGCTGCTTTCCTCAGTGGGCTACGTTGAATAATTCCCGCAATTTCTTCGGCCATTGTGAGGGTATAATTTCCTGTCAGGTCGTCCGCTGGGTTAGTTCCCAGGTAGCGCAGTGCGGTCCGACTTTCTGCGTTTTTGTCGTTAGATAACAATGCCCAGGTTGCCAATGCTCAAGAAGCGCTTCACGAAGGTTTCATCAGCATGATTCTTCATGATAAGTATCTCTTGAAGGTAAGCGTTTTTGTCTACTACTAAGGTTATTAAGCAGTCACCCGGGGTGGACGAACCTCTGTCATTCCTACAAAGGACATTATTTGCTTGGCTGGGCGTACAGTTTTTTATCCTCCTCTGTGATTCATCTTACAGTGACGTGTGTAGGCGGTTTGGGGCGGCATAAAACTAGTTAAGCGAACAGTGCTCAATGTAACATACTGGCCCTCGGCGGGAACTCTAAGCTAAACTTAAACTTACGCTACGTCTTTCGACCTAAACTAACAACTCAAATATTTGAACAAAACAACAACCTTAAAACTACCCTAATATGTGTGAATCGGCCATAGGATGCTGCGGCTATACATACATCTAAGCCACTGCAAGACAGAGACCGATTACTCCCCCCTTCGGGGATATGCCCTGCCCTTTTTACCCCGGGTCTAAAGGATTCGACGAGGGAGTTCTCTCGCTCCCCAGCCACCAGAACTTTCGATGTTGCAAAGCAACATCCCGAACATCCCGTCTTGAGACCGACGTGCTGAGCCGTTGGACACCCTCCTCAGCTCGTTGTGCGACGGAACGGTCGTGGTTGAGTCGCCCATCCACAGTTGATCTGGTATGTGATAGATGAGCGGCACCGCATTTATATCTTGTATCAGTCCAGTTTTGTCTAGGTGCGTAGACTTTCGTGGTATTGTGAATTGGGTAAGCCCCCGAGATCAAATGTTTGACCGAGGTCATCGCTCTGGCAGTATGACATCTTATTCCAGCAGCAACGTGCTTGATTTGTATGCAGATTAATCATGACTTTGAAGGGATTCGTAGATGGTTTATGTATCACAATTGGCGTTATGAGCAGGAGCGACTTGCTGGAAGATGGCTTAGTTTCGAATATTACTGTGTTAAGGCTTCTGTGAGGTTTTGACTCCTATTCGTAGAAATGGAGCTTGGTGACATCACCGTAACCTACTCCCCACCAAACCAACACAAGGGCTGGGTGTTGACTACGTTCACAGTCTGAGCATGAATCCTATCATTCTGTTTGTAGAACGACACTGCAATGGTGACCATTATTCCTCTACTGACTTTTGATTTTGACAATTTTTTTTATTTCCCAAATAACATGCTGAATATAGGTACTCATATTCATGTCTTGAAACATGATTTGCCTTTGGTGGTACAGTGAAACCTCTCTAAAACGGACAACAACGGGAATATCATGATTGTCCCTAACGTAGGGGTGTCCGTTCTGAAGGGGTTGAAATACGTGAATATTTTCACGTCGGGACCATTATGATTGTCCGTAAAGAGTGGTGTCCCTTGAAGAGGGGTGTCCGTAAAGAGAAGTTTCACATAAAATCACGGGTAATATTCAATGGCAGTAGAGTCCCAAACTGTTCGTAGCCGCATGTTTGCAGGTCCTACTATTTTTGAACTTGCACCATTCCATGATTTTGGACAAATGAGGTTTAAACTGTCGACTTCTATATATGTCACTGAATAGTCAAATTGGGTGCGTTTTATGCTTGCTGGTTTAGATGACCGACACGAAATTTTTGCAATCCATGAATCTAATTTTTTCTAGCCATTTGCGCCAATCATCGTCAATCTTGCCGATTGTGAATAGAATTCCCTCCGAAATCTTTTCTCCCTATTCTAAGGTAAGCAGAGAAAAAGTTCGAGGGGAATTTTATTCAGAATCACCCCGCATGTGTATAAATGTCTAGACTCCGATAGGCATAATCATTGCCTATCGGAGTCGACGTAAATCTTTAGGTCGCCTCCACAATTTAGACGCGAAGAAGGCGAGTGGTTGCTGTTGAAGCTAGATCTTTGGCCATCTCAGACTGTTGTGCCATCACCTTTTGCTTGTCGACTTCATGATCTTGTCGTTTAACTTCTCCTTCAGGCCGGAAAGGGGTGGTTTGATCTCTTGGGCGGACTCCCTCCCTGTCAAGTTCGTCAGTAATCTTCTTATGTCTCTAACGCGTCCAGCTTATAGTGATAGTCTGCTGTAAGATTGAGTCTTTACGACAGGCTGCCACAGCTGCACTTGATATTCTTTGTCTTCTTGCTGCCTGACTTTTAGTGAGGGAAATAATATCAAGTTTTTTCAAAGGACCCCCATTTGGTACATAGAGGGCTCTCAGACCTATCTTCGAAATGTCGCGTGATAACCTACGTAGCCCCGGAAAGTTGAATTGGAAGTTGTGGCATAGCCTTCATGTCTCGCGACGATCACATTTGGAAATCCATTCTATCTCCTGCCATCGTTGTGCTCATTCCAATACGATTGCGCTTGAAACTATGCATGTCCTTTCATGTGATTGACAGTTTTCTCAATCCACTCCACGGTTCCGGTCAGTAAAACCAATTAAGCTCCTCAAGGCCGCAAAGTGTTCAATCAGACCCCGATGACATTGTCAATGCGATCACTCTCGAGTGTTGAAAGCGCCGAAGGAATGCGAGCCCCAGCTCCCAGACAGACTATTCCCATGGGTACATGCAGGCCTTTGAAAAACAAACGAAAACTAATCAAACTCTGTCAGCGGGTATTTTATATTCTCGAAAAAACAGAGCAGCCGAATATTTAAAAGACAAAAAACCGTCAAGTTTTGCAAAATAAATAACGGAGCACAAGAACGAGGAACGAGCAAGAAGAACAGAACGATTTTCAAAAAAAGAAAAAAAAAGTGGAAAATCGAAAAAATTGATTGCGTTGTTTTCCATCGTCGCGTCCTGTTATTCGCTGTCGTGGCTGCCATCTCGTCCCTCTTCGGTCTGTGTTGATCTTTTTAACTATTTCGCTGATGTTGGCCAACTGCCAAATGCTCTACAAAGCGATCAACAAAACAAGAACGCGAAGGAAAAACAACAAAAACACATCGCCGCACACTAAAATGGCAGCCGAGAGTCTCTGCTGACGCGCCGCACGATCGGTCATACCGAATCGAAAGCCAAAAACCAACAAAAACGAACAAAAAAAATCGTCCCGTTCCGTTTTCTTTTTTGTTGCTTTCAGCTTTGAAAATCTTTTAACATTTTCCAAGTCGTTACGTGCTGTGGCTCTGGCTGTGGCGGTAGCTGTGTGCTGCCTTCAGAGAGTTTGTGGCGCAATTTAGTGAAAATTTATAACGGCACACAGTTGTGCAGAGGTTTGTCGAATTCACCCCACAGCCGCTCGCACACACTGGCAGCACGGATCAACCGTCGTCGTGGGTCTATTTACTTGGCCGCTCCTAGATACTCGTGCATCCGCCGACCGAGCATGTACCTGGGGCCCAGGGGGACTGGGACTGGGACTGGGGCTGGGGCCGCTGCTGCTGCTTGTTGCTGGCTGCTGATTGCTGACGCCAATTGCTCGGCAAGAACGAGCGAGTGTTCGACGCTATATACCGTTGCGCGTCTAGGTTTTTTCATTTTTTTCAGTTACGTGCTGCAGAGGAGAGTGAGAAAGAGAGAGAGAGAGAGAGAGAGAGTTGGTTGGTTGGCTTCCAAAATGGCGGATGTCGAATTAATTGGGCATGAGTTTTTGTGTAATGGCTGTGCTGGCAAGAGTGTAAGCTGTCCTTAGTCAGGGGCGTGGGGAGTCGTCGAGTATGCGGGGGGCTGGGGGGATATTTGCAGTGTTTCAAGTGAGATCATGAAATCGTCTTGAGATCTTTTGTAGATTTTTGGGATTTATCCATAGAATGGCTGCTTTTACCGTTGCTCGAGACTTTGTATCGAATTACGTCGAGAGGAAATCACTGGTTTTTTGGGGGCAAGCAGCACATATGCGCTTGGGGAGCGCTTTCGTAAGCGAACCGTTTTCAATTTTGAAACTGATCTACATGAACTTGGGTAGGAGGGGGGGCGGCAGCCGAGGTGGGAGCTGGTGAGGGTGTTCAAACAAAATTCAAGGAACGGCGTAGTTTTGTTGCTCATTCTGAGGAAAGAATGAGGACTGACATGGTGTGGCATTTGTGACATCATCCCAGAAGCTGAGGGACTGACTGAACGTTTACTTAGCACGCGGCAGTAATGGGTTTTCAGTTTTGTTTGAGGTTAGGTTTTGTTGTTTGTTTGACTTTTGACAGCGTTTGCTGGCAATCACTAATGGCTGTCGTGCTGTGATCTTTTTTGCATTGTCAGCCAAGAGGGATGAGTTGGAGCTCCGTCTTATGTTGGTTGACAAATGTTTTGAAAGGACACACCAGCATGAGATGTGAGATGTCTGATGTGGGGTTGATGTCTGAAGCCACTGTTGTCTGGAATGTTCATCGGTTTTGTGATGAGTAGCGGCTTTGCCACCTTGCTTTGGTGGCAGGTCCTGACTCACGAGCCCTTTAAGTCATCTCAGAGAAGGGGCGAATTTCAGTGGTCAGGGGACGTCTTGCAGGGGTCCGTCTATAGACTTCACAGGTTGGACACAGCACCGATTCATTTCGCTGGCCTCCTACGTAGGTGTGAATGCTAATTTTCCAATAAGGACGGGATCATTTCTGCCAGTTGCCAACTATTTCTTTGTCTGATTGGAAACATCGTTCACATGGCCGCCGTGTCTTGACTGAGTTCGATGCCTCTGGCGCGTGTATTGTTCAGAATTTGAGTCATGGCACTGGTTATGTTGATTTTTAGCGCACCTGTGTTAGAAACACTAGAAATGGGTCTAATCACCCTACATTTTCGGTCATGAACTGGCCCTAAAAATGCGATTATAGAGAGTCCATAGCACGTAGAGTCGTCTCTTGTCAGAACCACATCTCGTACACACCTCTGCTATTAAATTGGGGACCAAATATCGACCTGTGCGGTGTCCTTTGACTGCGTTGGCAATGAAATCTACATTTTCGGAAAAGTACGGATCGATGTCCCGTACACACACGAAATAGTGAATGTCTGCGGAGAATTTCATGGCATTGGCATCGTGCCAATTCTAGAAATGACAATACTTTTGTTGTTTTTATTTGAAGAAGGCTTTTTTCTTCTTCGTAGGACGCCATGAATTGCGGCAGTTCCGCATGGACATGTACCCGAACCAATAATGATCCCCAGCCTGCATTCACTTCTTATAGTCTCTCAAGTTCTGTCTGCAGTGTTGTGAGGCAATGACAGCCACTTTATTCTTGTATAAACTCGCAGCTGTTTCCAGTTTCAAGTTGGTTGAGGTCTTTCTCCTCCTTGGGTGTGCGGCCTAAAACATGGGTAGAGCAGAAGATTCTTCTTCCTGAAGCCCCATGAGGCCTTCCACTTGGCGTAACCAGCTGTGTGTTGGATCCATAGACGCTTGCTCACATTCATGTTACTTTTCAGTCCGCACAGTTGCTTCTTCATCAGTTTTCTGTTCCTCAAGTGCCTCTTAAGCCCAAAGGAACATGCTGCAGATCCGGCGGAAATGAGAATTAGGTATGGCTGCATTTAGCTCGCCTCAATGCACATTCCCATTGAAGCTTACAATCAGGCAGGTAGTCGGAGTTAACCTATAGGACCTTTTCCGAAGTGGAAAAATTGAGTAGATTTCCCTGGTCTATTTGAGCAGACTTATTCTCCGGTTGTTGATTGGGACCTACTGTTTTACGAAGAGTCCGAGCGGCTAATTCGCGAAGCTTAGACACAAACCTGGCACCCTTGCTAGACGTCGCACCAACCTGCTACCGCTCGGACCCACATGCTTGGCATATATTAATATTATATCATGGAAATATTGACCAGGGTCCAGATTTAAGTCACTTTTTGGAGTCTTGTCATGTTGGCGTGATGTTTTCTGCCAATTCTGCTGGTTTTATGTCCTCTTTTTCCGGGACATGTCCTTTTTAAACGGCTCTGGACTGTCTACAAGGTCTTAGAAATTTGTCCTCTTCCCTGTATTGGGATCGATGACTTAATTCGTGCGGGTTTTTTCTTTAAAATTTGAACGTTTATTTACGAAAAAAAAATGTTTGTAATTCTGCTCCGATGTAAACCGTATTTCAGTGACGGCTTTCTGCATCGACCGGAACAAATGGTAGTCATAAGGGGCAAGGTCTGGGCTATAAGGCGGGTGGAGTAAAACTTCCCATCCGCTGTTTTCCAAATAGTTCTTAACCGGAATAGCAACGCTGGGCCGAGCGTTGTCATGATGGAAAATTATTGCCTTACTGCTCTCTTCAAACGGATTAATTGTGTTCGGTAGCGTTGTCCATTGATGGTTTCACCCGATACAGCACACCCTTCTGATCCCGCCAAATACATAGCATTACCTTCGGCTTTGCCCTTGATTTGGCTGGTTGGTCAAGCGAAAATCACCACCACTTTCGACAACTAAACTCCAGCAAATGCGAGGACTTTCTGCAGCAGTTTTCTTCATATTAAAGTAATGAAGAAGAACTCCCCACAAAAACACTTTTTCAGGCACAAAGTTCGACATATTTGAGTGAAAAAAAATTATTGTTGTTTACGCTTCAAATGAATGACATATTCTGAAATGACGTACAATGACAGTAGCTTTCCAACGAATGTTCCAATGGAATAATACAAGTTACGCCATCTCTTAGCAAACCGCACAAATTAAGCTATACACAATAATTTTGAAAGAAAATCGAATTCTAAATTTAAAAAAAAAACACAGAGCCAATACCAATCCTATAGACAACGTAAAATGAAACAGGTCTCATTTTGACTCCCATGTGTCGACCCTCTTATGTCAAACTGGTGTTTCGTTTGAGTTCTTGGACCTAGCTTTTATTTGTATTTGGTCGACTTTTTATCCTCTTTTTTTCGGGTTTGTAATGTCCTCCAAAGATCGGGATTTTAAAAGATGTTGTCCTGGGCTAGCTTAGACAGCCATGGTAACCCTAGATTAATGACATGGTCGAGTGATTTGACGTATCCCCATAAAAGTTAGTTTTGGTCACAAACATACACATTTAACTGGAAATCGTCGCTGATCGCCCCATCGCTGAATACTTAATTATTTAATAAAAAAAGGGGATACTCCGTGGCAGGTTCGGTGTACAAGTGTCACAAGTCACGCACGAACTGTCAAAAATGGGATACTAAAAACCAAACAGCATTCACTTTTATTCCAATTCACTCCTCCGCTGAAGAGAGTGCGCACAGAGTCATAAATCCTGCATTGCGACAAATCCTAATACTTTGAAATGGTAGTAATTAATTGAGGTACACCAAAGGAAGTGGGTGATAACATGCGTGGCCCTTGCGTCGACAGACGCTCCATCCTTGATGATCATCAACAAACAGATCATTGCGGTCGAAGTGAGTAGGTGAGCCCAGAATATGTGTGTTATTCCGACGCAATCAATACAATCCATCTGCGTCCGAGTGTCTGGGCTGACTATGGACAGGAAACTCTAGAATTCCTGTCACCTCCGCGAGGATCCCTCGTAAATACCGAAGCCAAAGATGTCCCTCGGCGAAGATTTGCAATCGGCGCATCGATCAGCCGGATGTCACATAAATTTTGAAACATTTCTAAAATGTGCTCCGTCCACGCTACGTACACACACGCACACTACCCTCATGTCTTTCTTCTTTTTTCTTCGACCCGATCGGATCCAAAAAGACCAAGAAATCACCTTGTGTAATCCTATCACTCACCCATACACGGACGCCCTGCCCGACAGTGTCCGCACACAGAGCTCGGAAAAGCAGCGAAGCGAAATACCATCGAGTTCAGAATCGCTAAGCATCACCTAGACCCCAGCCAATGGGAGGCGATCTTTCCACCACGAACACCTTCACACCGCACACAACGCACACAGTCTCCGCGCCAAGACTGTGCCTGGCGGGCGGCCAACCCGCAGCAGCCCCCCACCTGCCCCCTGGGCGGTCGGGATTGTGCTCGTATTGGTGCAGTGTTCTTAATTTAGAATCTCATCATGAAAAATATCTTTTCGTTCAAGGAAATCTCAGCAAGCACATTCATGCCAAAGCTCCCCGCAATCCGCGGGTCCGCGGCCCCCGAGCACCGCGTGACTACCTCAGAAGTCCGACAAGTCCACCTTTTTGCGACGAGGGGAGCCGAATTTCCCTTCAGACGAAAAAAAAGAATGTCTTCTTTTCCATAATTTTTCTCGTCGCAAGCGCACTTCCTATGTACACCCAAGACGACGGTGCGATGATGATGGCGATGAGGACGATCATCGAGGCGTCATCGTCAAGCCGTGCTGAAGCACTCACCTCTTGTCGGCAGGCACATAGTGCGAGTATCACGTACCAGGAGTGTTATTATTGAACTCTCGGATATAAACAACGTAAATAAAAGGATAATTTTGGATTTTGAGTATTTTTGAGCGTCTTGCGGCTTGCGGCTTGCGGCACTCGCTAAAAGTAGGATCTCCCTGGCTGTCTGCGCGGCGGTGCTTTAGACTTTTGAACTTCTATGCGGCGGCGGCGGCGTTGTTTTGACTGCCCCCGTTCACCTCCCCGCCGATGGGTATCCAAAAATATCGAGACTTTATTTCAATACAATTGGGTTTTAATTTAGATTTTAAACTAAATAAAAACATACCAGAGTCGTGCATGTGAAAATTTTAAAATAAAAAGTTATTTTTTGCGTGCGCGCCGAGTCGGTGGGCTGAAGCTGAAGACCGACCGACGTCGACAACGTCGACGGGTGGATGTTTTTAATTGTATCCGTACTCGAAAGTGGCGTTTCTTTTTGTTTCCGACACAAGATCACTTGTGTTTTGATTGAATCGGAAGAGAATTATGTGTACTTCTCTCTCTCGCTCTCTCTCTCCCACTCACTCGCGGTCTCTGTCTGATTGTCGGTCGCTGGGTCAAAGGATCTAAAAATAATGGAGAAAAGGTAAACTCGTGGGTGGTTGGCGGGGCGTTTGTTTTATCAAGGGATGGAGTTGCAGTTGACGGCAGCAGATGACAGTTGGAGGTCAAATTTTTGAGAAAGGCCTTCGATGGGTAAGCATGTTGAGGTGTCATCATGAGGGGACCTGCTTGAATTGTCTTCTTTCGTTTTTTGATGGGAGATTGTATAAAGCCCCAGAAGACGTCCATCAGCACTGGCACTGTTTCCACAACTCGTTGATGCCAATAGAAAAATATGTTTACCGACAGCGTAGAATTTACAGCCCTTGCGTTGTGGGTTGGTGCATCTATCCCTTCGCAATTGAGCCTCGCAGCCCGGGATCGATTCCCGGCACTAGCAAAATAATGTTCACGGCCCCCTTCTTTCGAGTCACTGTCAATGCTCTGTTGGCTGTTCAGAACTGTCTAGCTTCTCGAATTGGCCGTTCGGAGGCTGCATAAAACTGTAGGTCCCTTCCACTCATGAGTGAACATAACATCACGCACAATACGAGAGCTTGCTGAGAAGCTATACCCTGGCCCTCTATGAGCTGTAGCGCCAACCACGAAAGAGCTTCGGCTTACTTAACTACGGATGACACCAATATAGGCCGCTCACCTTCATTTCATTCACTCGATCCGGAAGTCGGAAGTCATAATGAAACTACAGCCGAGTGAGGTCGACTGTATGCTTGACTAGGTGCTTGACTGAAGGAAAGGCTGCCGCAAATATCGTAGCGACGGAGTAAAAGTCTTGCCAACATAACCTATAAAGTCGGTGTGCAACAATGTTTCTCGGTCAACTGTCTATGGAAGTCGAGCTTGTAAGCCGGCGAGTATTTCCCACAACCGCACGAGGAAATCTCATCTCAGCAGCTTGTATTCGAGATCTTATTCCTCAGATCTCATTATCCACAGTTCATGACCATAGGTGAGAGTTGGAACAAATACTGAGCTGAAAACAGCAAACTTGGCCTTTACACCAAGCTCGGCCTTCCTGATTACAAATCTTCCAACTTGACTAATTCTACAGGAAAGCTCAGAATTACTCCTCCCATCACTCGTGAAAAAGATGTCAATGGGACTCCACTAACATGTAGAGTACATTGAAGAGGTGGGAATTAGCACAACTCTAAGTAGTCCATGGCCACAAACCCCTAGCTCCGTCTGGGAAGACGTGAGGATGACTAAGTCATCTGCAAAAATAAGATGACCCTCAACTGTCCCACTGTGAAATAATCCTCGCCTCGGCTGTGCTGCAACATCCAGTCCATATCTGCAATGAAAAGGAAAGGTGACAAGACGTACCCTTGGCGAAGTCCACCGCCCATTTAGCAACTTTAACCCGAACACAGGTGCTACAGTTTGTGTATAAAGACCTCAATGGCTCTCAAGGGAGTACCATCAATCACATACTCCAGCAGAACACCCCAGAATTTACCTCGAGGAACTCTGTCGTATGTCTTTTTCAAAACAGCTGAAGATCAGATTGGCATACTTGTATGCCTTCTCAGGTACTATTCTTAGAGTGAAAAGCTATGTCGATCGGTTGTACTTCTACCGGGACGAAAACCGCACTGTTCATCCCACATCCTGGGCACGACCATAGCTCTAGAACGCGCTTCCAACACCTCAGCGTAGACCGGGAGACTTAAAAGAGATATGCCCCTGTAGTTGGAGCAGTCTCTTTTGAAAAGAGGCAAAATCACTCCAGTTAAACAAACTTACGAGTTCAGGTGATAGCGGCAATGCAGGTTCCATCTCCTTAAAAAACAGCAATCCGGGATGGACTTTTTAAAAATATTTTTTTCATGTTTCAAGTTTTGAGTTGTGACTGCGAATGCTTTCACAGACTCTATGCACACCGTGTGCGTCGTGCACGTGGAGTGACTTACCCCTCTTTCTCATATACGGTACAGAGTCTGTTACAAACAGCAACACTTTCTCACGCTTAAGTTCATCTGGCCACAGCAACCGCAGTGAATCGTTAAACAGCTGGACAATAGTTGTTGAATCTAGAGAACTTCGGACTTTAACAGGAACCCTCGACTATTTGCTCGCCAAGGCCCAACAATTGCATTGGTCACACAGCGTCCTGCTTTGTCTGTCGTTCCATCGATGGATACAAAAATCTTTTTCGCACCAGCTCGGATTTTGTGGAGTACTTCAAGGTAGCAATCTTCAACGTAACTTGTCGACTCGTCTGGCACTTTTTTGTGTGTGTCTGGAACTCGGGTTCATTGATTTTATCCAACGGTATGTCACATGCCAACATTTTGCGTCAAATTCAGTTCCAGAAACGAAAGATGTAATTGTTTGAGTTTTTTTATCTTTTTTCAAAGCTTTGCTGGTGGTTTTATCTCTTGATATGCTGTTCAATAAAATGTGTTTATCGCGGTTAACTTTTCTGCCACACAATTTGCATAAAAGTACGTTTCCGTCAGATGGACAATAATCTGGTCCAAATTTCGAGCCGTTTGCAAGCCGTTTTTGGCATCTAAGAACTTTAATTGATTTTTTAGTTTTTAATTTTGAAACATTCCTAACTTCTTTCTGGCTTACAAATAACCAACGCTACATCTGCGTGAAGAGTGCAGCGTTGCAGATAACGAGGGTGCCTTTGTTTATTGTCCACTGCTCCCGGTCCCTGGACGTCTTCGTTAATCGCCAAAATTGTAGTAATTGGCGTTCAGAAAACCCATGAGTAATTGCTGAGAACAAGTGCATCCACAACGCGTGATTGTTTGGTGCGAATTTGGGCTGAAGGCATTATCGGACCACTCTTCTTCGAAAATGCGGCTGGTCAGGCAGTAGCTATCGTGACATGGTAACCAATTTTTTATTGCCTAAACTACAATACATGATATGAATGTGCCCAACATGTGGTTTCAACAAGACGGTGCCACATTTTTTCGAATAATAATTGTTTGCTTAGTCGACTCCTGCGCAGAGGGTGCCAGGTTGGAGGCCTGAAATTACATGTCCTCATTTTTTTTTAAATTTTTAATGCGTCCATGACACTAGGTATGCGTATTACGTAGTGTGAGTAAGATTCAAAATTTGCACAGATATACATTCACTCAAACTCGGAATTTTCCACAATTTTTTAGCGAACAAGCGTTGTTCAATATGCTCAAAAAAGGGTAAAAAGGCAAAAAAGACAATAACGGTATAAAAAGTCCAAAAAAAAGGCAAAATAATATACATAGAGCTGTGTCCAAAGTAACAGTAGTGCACTTTTAATTTGCATATCCCAAGCAATGCCATGAACATTTTTTGTATTCTCTCTTCATATCCCGAGCAATTGCAAGCAAATTTTGTTATATTCTCCCTGAATACAGCCTAACGGTAATTGACAAAACAAATACTGATCATATTTTCCACTGCACGTCGGTTGTAGTATCAGTCAGTCGTTAAAGGTTCGGCGAAGTGCTTATGCAGCTGTTCAAAAAATAGTAGTGTTCTAGTTAACTGACTTAAAATTTGATAAAAAATTAAATTTAATGGTAAAAAATTTAAAAGTAATAACAAATAAATATTTTTAATTCAGATTATAGTAAAATCTTGAACTTTTAATTAAACAGTGGGCCGCATTAAGCATTGCACAGAGCAGGAGAGAAAATTAATTTTTGAAATTAAGAGCAGATGGAAAAATGTCCCCCAATGATTGCTAACGCAATAAAGCACCATCCTAACCCCGAATCCCGTGGACGAAAAAGAAAAACATCAAGTAAGATATAGCAAGACGCACCCCTCTGCACCTTCAAATGTCATCCAAAAGGAGTTGGCGCTAAGTATTAGTGCTGTCACAGTCCGCAGGCGGCTGTTAAACGAAGGGCTATACGCTCGGAGTCCCCGCAAGGTACCATTACTCTCTAGAAAGCACATAGCAGCTCGGATAGCTTTTGCCAAAGAAAACATCACCGGGCCTGTGGAAAAATGGCGCAATATATTATGGACTGATGGGAGCAAAATTGTTCTTTTTGGGGCATGTGGGTCCCGTCAATATGTTCGTCGTTTAAAGACCATAAAACACGGCGGTTCAAAAATAATGGTTTGGGGCTGTTTTTCCAAGGTGTTGGGCCTATCCATCTTATTTCTGGGATCACGGACCAGACTGTATATGTTGATATTCTTGCAAGGGTAATGTTGCCATACGCAGGATATGAAATGCCTTTAATCTGGGTCCGAAACGTACCAGCAAAAAAGCCAAGAAGTGGTTTCGGGTCAATGGGGTTAATGTTATGGTGTGGCCCGCACAGTCACCAGACCTTAACCCCATAGAAAACTTGTGGTGTGACTTAAAGAAGCAGTGGCGAACGCAAAGCCAACCAATAATAGAGAACTTTGGCAAGTAGTGCAAAGCGCGTAGCAGAATATTACAACCACGAGATGCAAGGATTTGGTGGACTCCATGCCACGTCGGTGCAAATCAGTCCTAGAGAAAAGGGGCTTACAACCAAGTATTAAGGTTATCTTTTGATTGAGACCCATTTTTTTGTTTGATGTCTAATAATTTATTTATTTTTTTAGTTTCAATCAACACTTCTATTATTTTGAACAGGGAATTTTTGTTTGTAGTTTTTTGTTGCTTTACATTTTTAATTTCCAAGCTATAAATGTTATCAATTTAGAATGAATTATTTTGTTAAAAATATACCTTTTATATCTATAATTAAGAATAAAAACTTTATGTGTGTACTTCGTATGTAAAAATAAATTGTTGTCATTTGACAAAGCTTAAATAACCAATATAACTAGGCGCACTACTGTACAACTGTACAATTGGAATCAGGAGAACATGAAAGTGTTTGTATAAAGTCGATACCGATCGTCCGATTAACCAAAAAAAAAGAGGCAAAGTTAGCAAAATCCTATCCTTGTTCATTACGTTGGCTTATTTTTTCCGTTGACCCTAACCACTTTACTTACTTATCGAGATCAGTATGTTAGTCACGTTAAATCTAATGCTAATGCGCTGTTCCTGTGAATTTTCTGACTCACATGCCATTAAGACCCTGGGAATATGCTCTAATCTTTGGAAGCCGTTCTACAATCGTAACATCTCAAGAATTGAGTCTGTGCCAAAAACAATTCCCTAGATTCACTCTTAGGGGATTTTCCTTGATCCATTTAATTTACCACCCCACCCGTCTAGGTTAAGACTGATCTACTGGAAAAGTGGCAACAGTTATTTTTATAATTAGAATATGCCTCTATTGTCTGGTATCCGTACTACAATCGTCACGTCTCAAGAATTGAGTGGCACAATGCCCTGTTTTGCGGAGTTGCACCCTTAGATCCGCGTGGTAACACAATGACTTATATGTGTGGGAGCCAGACGTGGTCCCCAGAAACATTAAACACTCAAATCAATCGTTCCAAACATCGAGTGACACTTCATCTTTAACACAGAAAACTAAAAGGACTTAACTTAAGACAATACAACAAAAAAAAAACAAACCAGAAGTCGGAGGTTGTACGCATTGGAAGGAAAGAGAGAGCACGATGGCTTCGGTTTTAACTTGGCTGATGCCGTCCTTCATTTTGTGCACAGCAGCAGCACGTGAGTTCGTTGGCTTGGCGCGAGCTTCGACAATCGCTTCGGCTTGGCTTGGTTGTGCCGCAATGCATATCAACATCACGCGAGAGCTTAGGCTTGGCTCGGTTTTACCTCTCTCCATCGATGCACAGCATTATCACGCGAGTGTCTTGGGTGCGTGGTTGGATAAGTAGAAACACTGCCAAGTACGGTCTGCACCGAATGCCATGTTACTAATGGGCCTGCGCTTGGCCTAAGTGTGATGGCTGTTCTTCTGCGCAGCAATCAGCCACTTCAAGACGTCTTCGACGTCTTCTAACGTGTATCCTGGCTTGTACGTCTACGTCCATGTCCCTCCGTTTCCATTCCATCTGTGCTTACCCAAAAGTTGGTCTGATTGTGTCGATTCCTCAATCAAACCGTGACTATGCACTTTTCTGTGACGGGAAACAGAGTCGAATATTTGATCCTCTTTTCGCACAAAAATGCGGCTTTTCCACGTTTCCCCATCTCACTGATTAACCACAAAGTCCAAAAAAAATATAATTACCATCTAGAGCAGTGCCAATGAGTGATCATTTTGTTTTTATAAAGAAATGCCGATAAAATGCTCCGCCCTTCTCTGTCACATATTTCTTTGCTTTTCCTGTTTCCTGGGATGCCTTTTTCCAACTAATTCAGCCATTTCCCGGACTGTTTGTCTATCTTAGCGGAATTTTGGAATTAATTTCTTTCTTCTGTAGTGGCTTGCTTGGCATTTGAAGCCGTGGCTGATAATACCTTATTCTTCTAAGTAAAGCTGCCGGTAATGAATGGATATAAAGTGAAGCGTGAAGCCAATACTTAACAGTAGACAGACGGCAGGGGTCACTTCACCCACACAGTACATTTTTGTTTCTGTTAATTATTTTGTTCTAGTAAACGAATAAGATAAACATCAAAAAGGCAACACATCAAATTACACACTCAATTAAATTACAACAAGGCTGACAAACTAAAGGTAGGGTTAGGGTAGGCTAGTGAATTCACCAGCACACTTAAACCATATTGATGCATTGAGGTACCCACGTCGGACTGGTGCCACCGATCGACCACTCCAGTGACAGTGCCGTAAATTGTATCCCAACGGCAAATGGTGACTGGCCCAGATTTGAAAACCAGGTAAAAGCGTATTAATTTATCTTTCACTGGGATTCGAACCGTGGACCCCACTAAACCACTGCGCCATCCAGTCGTCTAACTAAAGGTTAGGGTGTTGGCTCAATGAAAGGCGTCCAACTGATGTACATTGTGTAGTGGTGGTAGTAGCTTATTTTTTAATATTGCATCCCGAGTTGGGGAAAAAATGATATGAGGCGTGTTTTTTTGAGAATCTGTACTCAGCTCAGTATTACTAAAAAAACAACGATTTGTATATTCTATTCCGTGGCTTCCTTCTCAGGTGGACGACTCATGGGGAGTCTGAACCTGAGAGTGCTGAGGGGATACGCTGCTTCCACGTATCGCGTCCGCGATGAATATTTTACGGAGGTAAGTGTGTGAACAAGTGACTCGCATTTGAAAACGCTCTTAGCTCGATCGATAGGATTCCGCTTGCAAAACCGACTGAATCTAAGTGCAGTCTAGTTCCTTAATTTTTTTTTGGAGCCACCCATAAAGACTCGACGAGATTCCCTTCCTGGCTCAGATTCTGGCCAAAGCCAGTCCTGAGTGTAGGGGAAAGTCGACTTAGATCACCCTAGTCCACCAATCTACCATTTCGACCAGTTGCGCCTTTTTGAATCATCCTCGACATAATTAGTTCGCTCCACATCACTGTCACGTCACCTCAGGATATCAGCATAAACGTAGGCCAGTGGTTTGCAGGTGTCGCTGTTCATTTAGCCCAATGAGTTGGGCCTGTTGTCCGAACATGCCAGCGTGCATTTGAATTCATCGATAAGACACGTCCCAAGTTGTGTGCGAGTCCGAAGATTCCTTGGCAACGGCAATTTCATATTTTCGTCCATCGAAACGACACGAATACAGTCCCCATCCTTCACAGTCAATGAACTAGGTAAAGAAACAATATTTGTTCAATACCAGGTGCTTGTGTGAGCGAAGTCGGTGCTCCATTCAGCTCAGCGCACATCGATCTGATTTCCCATCAATCGCCGGATCCTTTCACCCTCGGTGAATTCCTGCGAATTCCTAATCCAACAGATTTCCTTCCATAAATTCACTGCATCCATGACAACAGAATCTGGCACAAACAGCAGAAAAGAGAAGCGAAAATGTGCGCGAAATAAAACATAAAACATCTTAAACGGTTGGATACCCAAATCGACGAATATTTCCACTCCGCCCACGATTATTCAATGAATTATACATTTCCCTCCATCCTCTGTCTCTCGCCGGTCTTAAATAAACAAAAGAATGTTTTATATTTCGTTAATGACATAATTAGACATCCTCCCACTGTGACGTAAATGAGAGCACTCTCAGGCCGTTCACAAAACACGACAACGTCGACTGGCGGTGGTATGCTTTGTTGTCTGTGTCGACATACATACTTTGTGATAATTTATGAAAATCACTTCCTAACACAAATCGCCTAGAAATCTCGAAGATATCTTTAATTTACGCAAGAGAAGGATTCAACGCACAAAAAAAAAAAAAACAGAAACAGACAAAAAAACAGAACACGGCGACAACGAAGTTCTCTCATTTGAATGTCAAGTGCAGTGCCGGCAACCAACGAAATCAAAGAACAAAAAAAAAGCTACAAAAAATAATTCACTATCATTTTGAAAGAAATACGGCATCACCCAAAAATACATTTTCACGCCAAAAAGGAAGCCCACTTTCATGTAGTATTTCTGTGTGCCGTACCTCAGGCAGTCCACGTATAGAAGATATATTTTTCGTCGATTTAAATTTAACAATTTTCAAATATAATTCCTCGTCGCATATATTTTTAAATCAGAATCCTGCTAAACTTAGACTATACTCGAGAGTAATGTTTGTGTTTATCTTTTACAAAGCAGACGAGCTACGCGGCGAGGTGGTGTTCAGCCTCTAAATAGATATGCAGGAGTTTGTTGTTATTTGTTTGTTTTTGTTGCTTCCTCGTGTACAGAGTTCGGTGTGCATTGACGAACAGCTGTTCGGTGCGGTGCTATGGCAACCCTGGAAGGATAATTATCGTTAGATATCGATGTCGATGTCGATGCCAGCAAATGATTGTCGAAGGAGGAATTATGATTTGTGCATGCGTGGTGGTTCCTCGTGTGGGCGCCGAGGCTGAAATTGGGGTTGAGCTTTTATTACCGTTAGGCTAGAACTCCGAGGCAACTGTCTGTCTGCTGCGAAATAAATGAAAATAAATCTCTTGGCAATGAATTTGAGGAACAGCAAAAAAACAAATATGAGATGCTGGGGTGGGGCGTAGAAGCTCGTGCCAGTGGCAGTCGCGTTCATCTGGGCATCGTTTGAGTTGGCAGGCGATGGTGCGTTGGACCGCAAAAAAGCCGTTAAATCTTCCATCATCCCGAACTCGTAATCTGCGATCAGACGCGGTATTAGTCATCTGTGGGAAATGCCTGGCGGTGGTTGATCCGGTCCATATGAGGTTTACTAACTGCAGGCTTCACTTTGAGGCTAGTTCAAGGTAACACATTTCGTTTCATAAAAACCCTTGCTTCAACCTGATATCGTGAAAATGCTGGTGCACCAGTGCGTATGTTGTTGCTGTTGTCAATTGTGTGTGAATGTGGAGGTCTTATGGATTTTGAGTCCATTTCGAACATCAACCGGACGAATGGTTGCTAAGATGAATGCCTCGTCTGTTGGGCATTCAGGAGACGAGAAGAGACCAAAACCGTGTCGAGAGAGATGTCGCTCTCCTTCTTTTGCGTATCCTCTTCTCCCCCGTCCTTCCTTCCCATCCGCGTACTTTCATAAGACAAGTAGCTACCGTGGCTAGGCCTAAGACTTAGGAGATGTCGCTCTCCCTCTCATGCGTACCCTCTACTCCCCCGTCCACCCTTCCCATCCGCGTACTTTCATAAGACAAGTAGCGACCAACACCGTGGCTAGGCCCAAGACTTAAGAGACAAATAGCTACCGTGGCTAGGCCTAAGACTTAGGAGATGTCGCTCTCCCTCTCAAGCGTACCCTCTACTCCCCCGTCCACCCTTCCCTTCGCCGTACTTTCAGAAGACAAGTAGCGACCAACACCGTGGCTAGGCCCTAGACTTAAGAGACAAGTAGCTACCGTGGCTAGTCCTAAGACTTAAGAGACCTCGCTCTCCTTCTTATGCGTACCCTCTACTCCCCCGTCCTCACTTCCCACCCCTTCCGCGTACTTTCAACACCGTGGCAAGACCTACGACATATGGTGTACCCTCTTATTGTCATAGTCCTCCTACTGCGCTGATATCATTTCTTTCAAAAACTTCTTAGCCGGCAATCATTCTATTCTCAGCTCAAAGTCTGACTGAGAATCTTCACTGGCGGCGGCTCGATGGATCAAGTGGTTGGAATGGTTTCGTACTCCAAAGCTTATCCTCACACCTTCCCAAAAATGTTGGCATATTCTTAGTCAGGAACTACATCGCTCTTTTGGCCGAAGAACAGTTTGATATCCATCTGGGATAAATTGCCAGGACAGCACCACATTCTATTCAAAAACTTTCCTCAATTGTAGACTTTCTCGGGATGAGACGGCTGAGCGACTTAACGTGGTTGTCGGGACATTCTGGCGTTAATTGCGAATCCCTAGATGGGCTCAGGTACTTAGGTGGGTACGTATGACAGGCATGACATTCGTAGCGACCCATACACCCTTCGTACAGGTCCAATGCTCTGTCACCAAGTCGGCTCATTCCTTATCTTTATAGTCTCGGCTGTGATGGCATCTGTGTGTTAGACGGTTTCTTGATGCAATGCATGTTATATGTCCGCCATAGTTTATGTGGTTGCCTCGCTTTTTGGTTGCCAGAGTACAGAAAGTTTGGTGGAGCCAGATGCATCATGGTCTCCTCTCTAACTCTATCTATCGGACCCATTGATAGGAAGCTGCCTCCAGTTGGGCACACCCAGTTGGTTGAGGTCCTTCTCCACTTGTGTGCGCCATCTCGTTCGAGGAATCGAGCTCGGAATCGAAGACTCTTCGGGCCGTAACTGTGGCGTCCCTCCGCTCTACGCTTTACTAGGTGAATGCCGCTGTAGAGCACGTACTTTTCGTGGTTGAATCTTCTGCTCAAGGAAATAGGATCAAAGATCGCACGCATCACTTTTCTTTCAAAACGACCAAGAGCTTCTTCATCCGCCTTCAGCAGCGTTCATGTCTCTGCCCCAGGAGAGGACAGGGCTGATCAGAGTGTTATGAAAAGTCAGCTTGGTGTTTCGAGAGATGGATCTGTTCCTCAAGTTCAAAAGAAACAGCGATTGGCGAGAGTAATTTTGCGCTTGATCTCGGTACTCTAGGCATGACTAGGTAGTCGAAGGAAGAGACAAATCCTGGGAAAATATTCCAACAACTCCAACGCCTGTTCCGCCCCCCTCTTGGATGCATCAGTGTAGACAGGCCACTGGAGCTACTGCCAATGTTTGTTTTCACAGCTTCCGATCTAGCTTTTGGATAAACTTTTTAGACCTGAGCTCTGAATATGAGTCTTCGACTCGAAGTCTGGGGCACAAAACACCACAGGCCGCATTTAGTGTGGAGGCAGTACCTCATCAAACTTGATGCGGACTCCTAAAGGTCTCTAGCCAGATATTGCTCTAGCTGGGGACATTCTCTGATTGAGGCCGCCCATGTCCACCCCGAAGTGTACCAACACAACGAAGGAGAAGCCAAATGAATCCACAGAGCCCCAGCGATGGCCGATGTCCTAAGGCAGGGCCTTTGTAATAAATGAAAGCCTGCCCGCTGCAAGTAAAATTTTCAAGAGTTTGTCCGTAGTCTGCAAAAGCCACGCTTGGCTAAGGCTTCACTCAGTTATTTGTAAGTTTGGTCACCTGGTCGGCCGACAGGACTGGAAGAGTGGATAAGTTCCCCATCTCCCTGCGCTTCCAAACTCCACTTCTTAACTTGGCCACCTCACTTGTCGGTCGAGATGTTCATCCTACACTCCTCAGTCCCATCGCGAAGACAACACCATTTTGCACATGGCAACGCGATTCTCGCACCACACCGCCCGTCACCCTTCAGCTGGCATCAGTTGCCAGTGATGCATCATCATTCTTCACACCCAGCAACAGCTGGTCAAACGACGACGCGCTCGACGATGCGTTCCCAGTTCTCGATATCCATCTCAAATGAGCACACAGTATGTAAACATGCCTCCAATTGCATCGCATTGCACGCATTGCACGCATCGTCTCCTTCAAGTAGTGGTTGCGTTTTCAAGTGAAAATAAAACAAAACAAGCAGATAAACACATGGACGCACACACACAACCGACTCTCCCTTGCAGCGAGCGGATTTCCGGTGAAGGACGGAGAAAGGATGCCAAGGGCCGAGAAGTGTGTGCTGTGCTGTCATTCGAGAGCGAGAACGGAGAACACACAGCCAAGTCGCACCCGCGCGTCTGTCCCAAACGCATTTGATCTTTTCTGATCCAATTACACCGAAACTATCCCCCGATTGAGTCCTTTGAAGTGTCCTGGACGGACGTCTCTCGTGCCTGTGACGTCTCTCCACGCGTACACTCCTGCCCTGTAATTAGAATTTATGAAGAATCCCTTGCGTAATCCTTTTCTTCAGTTCAGAGAGCGGAAAATCGTCCAGCATCTCCGCCACCGCCACCCCGTCCCTCGGTGATTCTCATTTCGGTTACTAATTGCTTCCGTTACTCTGTTGCTTTAATTACTCAACACTGGCAAGGGCAGGGGGAGGAGGGCTGCACGCATTCAAGAGGACGTCAAGATGATGGCTCCACGGTTTGTTCACCTCATCGCACCGAATCGAATGGTGTGCCATGCTGTGCGATGGATTCAGAGAAGACACTGGATGGATGGCACTCACTCCAGAGCCGAAGCATCTCTGCTGAGGTGGACGTAGAGGACGGGGGACGTCGTCAGGCAGGAGATGAGCACTCAAGAGCATATTTTATGGGAAATCGGATGCGGTTCGGATACACGGCTTAGGATGTACGCGACAATGACTGTGTGCAGGGACGTGAAAGAATTCAGGCACCGCCACCGCCACGAGGGGGGAACCACCGCCGACGACATTAGCCGTGTAGACTCGTCGGGGTCAATGCGGCATGGATTTTTCTAGGGACAGCTGCTACCAACTGGGGCCACTTTGAGTGGGATTATAACCTTAATGCGGTCGTCGGGTGAGTTTGAAGTGCACATTTGGATTTCACCGGCGAATTCACACGCGCCGTGCGGGGCGATGGTGGGGGCAGGGCTTTGTGAAATGGAGCTGAAGTTGACGAGGGGTGCTGGTGGGTGAGTGGGCGGCTGTCGGAAAGGCTAACTCAACGGAAAGCTGACGGCAGATCAAATCCTTGGTTGAGAATGTCAAGCAGAAGCTGCTGGATGAGATGCGTTCGCTCAAACAGTCTGTCATTCAGTTTGGGGTGAATTGTCTTGCCTTCGGGTGTTTGCCAGTGGGCAGGCCGTACCCCCTTCCAACGACTGATCGACCGCACGCCAAATTTCATCGCAGTCCGCAGTGATTTTGCGGCAGCAAAGAGCTCGGAGTCTGACAAACGAAAGCAATAAGGCGTCACCGTCAAGCCAGCCGGCAGCAGCATGGCATGGATCAGCACATAAATCCATCGAATCCCGCCCAATCCGTGCCGCGAATCTGCTGCTCGTCCGTTTGTCGCACAAAGAAAATTCCTCGGGTCCTTGGCAACTGAGGCAGCCCTCGGGGACCGACCCCGGGCCGACCTCGTGCGTCGTGCGGAAAAAACTGCACCAGCACCCCGGAGAGGATTTGCATGCACCCGCCGCTCACACATGACCTAACGAGCGGGAAGATTTATGGTATCCTTCTGTGCGGACTGCGCGACCAGTGCTGGGGCGTCAAAGTGTATCATTGCACATGCCTTGACACTTGTTTTCGCATCGGGGTGGGGGGCGAGTGCCTCCGAATGACAAATGAACACTTGTGTGCTGCCTGTCGGGGCGCTCTCTGTCTCTCTCTCCCCGCTTCTGCTCGGAATTGTTACAAAGTAATTTAATTACGTGTCACTTGCAGTCGGCTGCAGTGCAGCAAAGGATCATCGCGTGAACGGCGGCGGGTGAATGGTTTTGCGCCAGGTTGGCGCTGCGTGTAGCCCAAGACGAGGGCCCAAGAGGTTGGGCTTTAATGCAATTTATTGAAGGATTCTAATGAATTGGATTATACGCCAGTCCTGTCGGCGGATGCTCCGGTCATGCCGAGAGGGGAATGATGGTTTCACGGAAATAATGGCATTTCGTCTTTTGTTTATTTTCAGGAGACGCTGGAATCTGTTCAACTGGACGGACTATTGGATTAAGGTGAGTGATGTTCTATTTGGGGAAACGGTTGAGTTGGAAGCCGGCTTCACTTCAGCTGGTCCAAAGGTTCCGGGATCGTGACGGGGCTTGTCGGCGCTTTTAAAAACGGGGGTGATAAGATTTCATAGATCTACGAATGCGGAGGACACAGTGGCTCTTAGTCTCATCATGCGCTTGTGGTGCTACTTCGGGGGTGTCCTTGGGTCTAGCATTAAGTTAGCTGCTGCCCGCGGAAAATACAGTCGACAAGGAAGGACACCTGGTTTGGCAACGAGTGCGGGCAGGAATATTCACCGAAGCTGGCTACAAGGCAACTGGCACTACAAAAACTGCTCGTGAGCTTGACTAAAGAGGACCGGCCTTCCATGAGGAGAAGGGAAGGGCATAACATTGCGTTGTCGAGGTGATGGAGAGGTGACAGGCATTGTGTCCGAAGGCTTTACCAGACGGGTGAACAATTAATTAGTGGATAAAAAGTCGAAGCAGAAATTAAAAGAATAATGAAGATCCACTTCTGCGGCATCAACGATGATGACTCCGTAGTTCCGTCCAAGGAAATGTGAAGGTTGCAATTTCGAGACAGAAGCTAAACAAAGCTACTGATGAGTTGGATTGTAGTTGGAGATGACTTCTTTCGTTTACCAGCTTATCTGTAAGTCGTGGTCATAGAATTTCATTCCCGACGAGTGGAATCACAGTTTCATAAAAAGAAAACCCCATTAACTTCTCCGATACGTCACAATCGTCGTCTGCTTGGAGGAGCACTTTGTCTAGTTTTGAAATTCATGCCAACTTGAACGGGATAGGTTGCCACTTCTTCAACATCATTCTTCAGAACATCGTGCAGGACATCGAACTTCCAGGAATTCCGTAAAAGTTCTAAAATTCGCGAGTGCATCGCATCACTGGCTTTGAGACGGAGGCAGTTATAAGGAATTCGGCGGGAAACGAGGTATATGAAGTCCTCATGAATGTTGCAGTGAGCAGCTGCAACTTCGAGCTGAGCCTTGGACAGGAGATGACGCCCAAGAATGATGCATAGACTGGTCTGAATCTGGTGCATCTTTGACGGAATATCCTTAATAACACGATTGCTGTTGGCTTCCGACATGGTGGGTGTTGTCGGCGGTCGAATTAACGTATCCCCAAATGTTCCATGTTTTTACTACTTATTCAACCGGCTCCCGACCCGTGAAATGTCTCTGCTTGAGACACGACAGCCTTCCATGTCTTGGGGTCCGACGCTTGTAGGTTATGCCTTCCTTTTCTTCTCGAAGCTATGGGCTGTGACTCGAAGATCCTCTCTGCTGGGGCGTTATCGTCCATTCGTTCGATGTGACCGATCCAGTGTAGTCGTCGCTTTTTGGACTACAATGACATCCAGGTACAGTTCGTAAAGTCCGCTGTTGTATCTTGTCCTCCATTCGCCCTACACTCATAGTGGACGATATGTTTATCTCACCATCAGCATCATCATCTTCTGGTCCGCATGCTCCACTTAAGGGGTCGCGGGGATAAACCGCCCCCCTCCAGCTGACCTCTTCGCGGTGGGGGGCGACCAATTGTGGCGAAGATGTATGGCGGAACCTGGTAGGTTCGTTCGGTGGGAACGTAGCATTACATCAGATGTTTGCAGAGGAGACAGCCCGTCTTTTTTGAAAAGAGACAGCAATTATTTTGCCAAGGATCACACAATGTGTTTAATTATTTGTACCGTGGTCTGTACGCATTTAGTGTTCAAACAGAGAAAACGGAAGAAATGCCACGAAACAAGCTGCTAACGACGGAATAATGTAGATGGGTCATAATTTCCAGTCAAGACCTTTTCCAATTCATGAGGCTGGTATAAAAAAGAAGAAAAAGGTTTAAGTTGGCAAACTCCATACTACTTCATTTCTGGTGTCCACCATCCAATGTCAAAGTGCTTTTTTGCTTCAGTTCATGGACCTTGGTTTTGCTCTCATTTTGTCCTCATTTTTAAGATAGGGGATGTCCTCCAAAGTCCGGGATTTCTAAGGTTTTTGTCCTCGGCTAGCTTAGACAGTCATGGCAACTAACTAGTCATACGGGCTCCATTGTGCATTCCTGAGTAGCGAACTACATTGAACTAAAGGAACTAGAAGGAGGAGATAGTTGAATTGAGCATATTTGAACTAAACTCAGCGCCCACGGATGAATTTCGACCCTGTCTTACTGTCTTCGGTGCCACTACTAAAACAGTCAACACTGCGGCGAATAGCGGCCTCAACCACTTGCGCGGAATGTACTGTGATGCTCTACAAGTTTGACACAATTTTGGAGCCGAATTTCAACCTTGTGGTTTCCTTTGTTGAAGCAGGAGCCAGTTCTCCAGCTCACCAGCTCTCTTTAGAAGCCAAATTTCAACCTGATTCCCTTTGTTGAAGCATGAAGACATGATTGCCTCGGGACTGGGCCAGCTCTCCAGCTCACCAGCTCTCTTTAGAAGCCAAATTTCAACCTCGTTGATTCCCTTTGTTGAAGCATGAAGCAATGAATGACTCTGGACTGGGCCAGCTCTCCAGCTCACCAGCTCACCAGCTCTCTTTAGAAGCCAAATTTCAACCTGATTCCCTTTGTTGAAGCATGAAGACATGATTGACTCGGGACTGGGCCAGTTCTCCAGCTCACCAGCTCTCTTTGGACAAATTTCAACCTCGTTGTTTCCCTTTGTTGAAGCATGAAGACATGATTGACTCGGGACTGGGCCAGTTCTCCAGCTCACCAGCTCACCAGCTCTCTTTAGAAGATCAAGTACTCTGCTTTGTTTCTTTAGCCGCTACAAATTGTATTCGCGACTTAGCATTCTGTCTAGGTACTCTGTGTTCCGCATATCGCCAGTGCAGGCATCAAATGTTTCCCTTCTTTCTGCCCTTGAAGAGAATCTTCTCACAAACTTGTTTCAAACGCCACGAGCTACCAAAGGAGTGTAGCAACATTCAGGATGCCAAAGACCTTTTTCCGAGGTCTCTCACATGACACTCTGCATTCAGAAGTTTCCCAACAAAGCACTTCTTCACAGAACTGAATCCAACTTCTGGTGATCATCTCTAAAGTCAGGAACACCAAAAAAAAAAAAAAATCTTTTCCGACAACCGTCCTCATCCCACCTCGAGAGCATCAACTATGCATATGTCCATTCTTCCGTCTCTCCTCCCTTCGATCCCGGATACACGTCCTTCACCTCGCCAGCTCGCATGCGAACCGAACGAATATGTGTCAGTGAGAATGACGTGCATTAATAGACAGCTGAATGGATCCTCCTTCAACCGAATCCTTCAAAAACTTTTTCCCATCCATCCGAAGCTCTCATGCCAATCCACGAGGCCACCGCCGCCTTCTCCCACCCATCCACACCACCGCTCCACCGCCCCACCACTCTGCCACTCTGCCACTCGTGTCATTTGGAGAACTTTTCCGTTTTTGACAGTCGACATCAAAAGATTGATATCTATCAATTTATCATGCACACATTAGAAGCTCGCAAAAGCAGATTAGTAGACACAAACGTATCTAAGTAACATCCTCAATCAAAATGAATTTTGATAAGGGTGTATCGGTGGTTCGACATTCCAGCGCACAAAACCCACCTGTCCGCCACCCGTCCGCCCACTCGTTCCGTGTGCCGGTGGTCCCGAGCTGTATCCGTGAGGTGTGCTCACTGGGCCTGACGTTGATCGAAGCGATACGGCAGCACAGCACAGTTGGGCGGAATAATAGAAAATTGACAGTGAATCGAACAGAAATGGAAAAGGAATTACGTAAAAGAAATTTTTACTTTTCACAGGGGTGTGCCGACCACCAGCCCATGCCCCAGCTTTGCCACCTGCTGACGAGTACCATCCAGGTGGGCGGCACTGAATATGAATTTCTGACAAATTCCTGCCTGTTCGTGATGGCTTTGAAAGGCGAGAAAGGACACACGGGAGATTGGGTGGTGATCAATGGCTCCCGCTAGGGATGTGTGCCCAGTGCAGTGTGCACTGAAGTTGCTGCCGTGTCCGGGTGTCTCTGAGAGGGGGCGGCGGGCAATGAAGACCTGGAACATGAACGGTCTGGCACGTGCCGGCTTTCTCACACTCGCTTTGAACAAGTTTTCCCTTTCTCCTGCTGCAGTCCATGCTGTGTTTGCCAGAACTTTGAGCAGGCGGCTTCCAAGAAGAGGAAATCTTCAAAGCGATGATGCATGTGGAAATGGAAAGTTCAAACACTTGGGAAAGGGAGAACCCGCGTCGTGGGCTTGGTGCGCGATGTGCGAAGCTCGTTTAGCTCAGGACCACTTGAGATGGGAGGGGGAATTGGTTTTGTCTGCGGGAGGAATTCTCTGCTCTGACTCTGACGGAGGTTAAATGGCGAGTGAGTGAGTGTTGTACACCACAAATTAACGCAAGTCAATGAAATGTCCTTCGAAATACCACAAAACGGCGATAAAACTTACAGCATTGCGATTGAAATCTTTATGACAGCCAGTCAGCAGTGTCTGCGTTCGACGCCGCTGTTGGATGAGTGATTTCGTTTTCCACGCACCTTTACCTTCCCACCGACGGATGTTCTGTTCATGGGGTTGGATGTCCTGTTTTTTTATGTGCACGTTTGCCCTGCCAGTGCTCTCTGCCCATTTATCTGACCTTGCGCAAGAACTACTCCATAACCGTGGTTTTATTGATGTCCCTGTCGTACGATGACAACAGAAATCCATTTGCGTCAAGAGTATGGTTTATGGCCACCGCAAGTGGAGGAAATGCTGACAGAAATCTCCAGAACTGATAAAATGCCTTTAGTTCGTGTGCTAGCTCTGAATGAGGGAAGTGCGGACTTTGAGGTTTGCGGACTCATCCGTTGACGTTATTTTGACATCTCAATGGAAGGGGAAGGGATGTTGGGATTTCACATGTCATTGAGCTGAAAGGAAATGCGAGGGCAAGAGTCGTGGACTCAACTTTGAATGACATTATTTTTGAATACAAGTTTCCGTAGGGGAACCATTTGATTATTGAAAAGAAAGACTCTCCTAGTTGGTGCAAAAAACCAACTGCTGCCCAACGCTGAGCTGTGCTGCACGACGACGCGTCGCCGTACACTTGTTTATACTTCGCCAATTGGACTCCCGAACTTTTTGGTGAGCTCTCACCACATTTTCTGCTGACATTTATGTATAAATGCTTCCGTACATCTTAAGTGCCTGTGTTTGCGAAAAACTGTCTGACGGGGGCAGTCGGGGCCGTGGCGTTGGTGCGTCGACGCCTAAGCACTGGAGCTTATGCTGCCTAGTTTCGATTCGTGGTACGAAAAGACTAATATTCCCGGCCCACCTCTTTGGAGTCACTGACAATGCTCAAAGAGTATGTCAGTGTCTAGAAAAAGCTTCTCAAATTTTGCCGTTCAGAGGCGGCGTAAAACTGCAGGTCCTTCGACTCGTGAAAGAGCAAAAAACACGCACACCACGAGTGGTTACTGAGAAGCTAGGACCTCGCCCTCTATGGGCAGCGGCCGTAATACATTCTTGTAACTGTCACTTTCTGATTGGATTGAGTCCTATAGTGGCGACACTAATTGGTAGCCACTGCATGCGGTTCTTAGCAATTCTAGTGCAGACTACTCTTGCACGCGTTTGATGAGACAACAGCTACGGTACTGGAACAGACTTTGATGTGAACATCTTGAGATGGCGTAGGATTCAAAATTAATTGAAGTTCTGCGGTCTTCAGGATGCCATGGAAGCCTCAAAGTCACCTCAAAGCTCATGACAAAAATATACCACTTCTGTCAAGATTTATTTTTTTGTGCAAATGATTGGCTTTCTCCAAACATTGGTCCTTCTGTTTTCCAAATCAAAAAATCTCTCATTTTGTAGTTGTGGGCTGACTGCATGGAAACTTTCTGTTCTTCTGACAAACGCTATGCACGGAGGCAGGCATGTGATGGTCTGGGGCAAAGGTTCCCCATTCGGCCACAGAACCAGGAATTATCAAACTTTTTATGGCGGATCCCCGTATTTTTTTACTTTGTAAGTTTTCAATGTGAAGAATGAAATGTAA
This sequence comes from Eristalis tenax, assembly GCA_905231855.2. Classification (NCBI taxonomy): domain Eukaryota; kingdom Metazoa; phylum Arthropoda; class Insecta; order Diptera; family Syrphidae; genus Eristalis; species Eristalis tenax. The sequence goes on from HG993127.1 coordinate 2,849,177, forward strand.
TCACATATATATTTACATAAAAAATCGCTTAATGTCCGACCACTGAATGTGAAGGTCTGAGCTGCGTACAGTCTGATCCAGTGTACAACATACCCAGCCTCGCGTCGGTAAGTTATTCCAAATGCAAGGAGAACCATAAAAGCTCTTTCTGCGACTGCACGATATTCATCATTGATTTTGCCAACGGATTCTGTAACCACTCAATGTCGTCCATTTTCTCGGGGAAATCCTCTTCCGGTTCATTTTGGTTACCCTTAACCAAATGTTGCTGTATTTATGATTCGTTCATAATGAAGTAACCTGCAACATTGGTCAACGCATTGCATCCGGAAACAAAGTGAAGATATTTTGATTTTAACTGTAAATTTGCCTGCGGTTCTTCTCTGTGAACACTAGCAAATTAAGTTGAGTTTGTCCGAAATATCGGCCAAAGAGGCAAATTTCACCAACCTTTGCTCATCACGCAAAAGTTCAACAAGCGAACTTAGTGAAATCAACAGAAATGGGCTGTTCGTCGATGAGTATCTTCAGCTCGTTACGCAATTCAAATACCCTGGATACATCTTTTCCTCTCGAAAGCCATCTTACTTCCGTGTTTAGTAGAAGAGACGCACACTTTTTAAAAGGCCTGGAGTGGAGTGGACGTGGTTTGTAAATTTTTCTTTGATCGAGAACACTGTCGGCTGAGACATGACATGACGGAGTGAAACGCAACGATGAAACATTTTTTATTCTTGTAACTATCCTGCTCCATCCATGCACCCACAAGGCTTCCTTCCCAATACGCAACAGCTACAGTGCCATCGACACAAAATGTTGTCGACTGCACGTTTATGTTTTTTCCACGGAACCCTATTTTTCCTTCCTCGGAACAGCAGGGGGACGCATCTGAAAAACGCTGGTATTGAATGGGGAAATTGAAAGTTTCAGTTTCTTATACATTCGAACCTCCACAAGTCGAATAGAGGAATTGAGGAAGTTTATGGAATGTACGAGCTATGAAGTGTAAAATATGGGAACAAAATTTTGTTCGCAATTATAGAAAATTCGACATATGTTCGAATTTCAGAGGCTTGACTGTATTTAAAAACATTCACATTCTATCAGCGCTTCACTTCGGATTCTTTTGTGTTCCCAATTCACCGTCCATAACACTTGGAGAACAACTTCTTGGAACTGATTACCGGCTTGTCTAGAATTCTGGTCTCCGTCTGTAACCTTTTACAGTACGTCCTCGATTCACGCAACTCCTCGAATCGTTACTGACGCAATAACCGCACTTTTGCATATAGACAAAAACACGATGATTGCAACCACCCCAGTTTCGCGCTAATGGAGACTGCAGTGTATGTTTCCCCGGATTGAAAAAATGGCTTTACAACAAAGTACATACCTCCAGCTTCATCCTCTAGAAGGAGGAACCTAGGAAATAACGTGTAGCATTTAAAAAACAATCAATTACAGTCGAACTTTCCTATAGTGAAATTCTATATAGTCATGTTTTTTCTGGTCCCGTGAGAATTCATTGTAGGGCAGTTCGACTGAATTAAACTCGGGATTTTCCACAAGAATTAATTAGTAGCCTATGCATGCTTTTGATCGTTGACTTTCAACTGGTGCCGTGGCGAAATGTGAGAACTACGTCGGCACATTGGGATACATGGGTTTTTAACTGAAGCTAGGAAAAATATTGCTTCTCAACTCTACATTTTTAAAAATGTTTGATTTTTCTTCACCTTTTGAACGCAACTACAGTAGACGCTCGATATAGTGAACATTGCAAAACAGTGGAAGCACAATATTCATGTTTTTGTATTTTCTTTGAACCTTTAATCGAAAGGTTCACACTTCTAAAACACATGCACAGTGCTATGCCTAACTATCCATGAGTTAACATTGCAACAACTGTGAAACAGGTCCATATGGGAAGCCTTTTCTGGAAAAGATATCTGCAGTATCCATCCGGAAAATAGAAAAACAAAGAATCACATTTTTAGCGTGTGCTACTGCCACAGGAGGCCTCCAAACAGTAAAACCCTTTGTCATAGAAAAAACATAGAAACATCGTACCTTTAAAAATGTGTCATTGCCTGTGCATTAGCGGAACTCCAAATCGGTCTGGATAACCTCAGCATTTTTTTAGGGCTTTATTTGTTGCAGAATTACAACATTCTCTTCCTCCAAACGGGGTGCCAGTTAAGGCCTTATTCACTTTGGACAATGCCACCAAAAGTGAGCATTCCAATTTAACACAACTAATTCAGTATATGGATGCAAATGCTATCCACCTGACCAAACTTTTTTAGAGAAAAATTATTGGAACATTTTGAAGCTATCAATAAAAGACTCTTGCCAGCAACATTGGACAAATTAGAAGCTTCAGTTATTACGAAATGCTGGAAATCGTCCTTTCGTTTGAAGAAAAATACAATTTTCAGACTGAAGATGAAGTGCCTCTGAGGAATCGTCACAAAAATTGGCACCGGAAGAAGTTATAAACCTTCTCAACCATATAACAGGACTATAGCACATACGGCAGCCAGTTTAAACAATTGGAACGAAAATCATGTGTCTTCAGATATTGAAGACGACAAAAACGAAGCCGAAAAAATACAACAACCGGAGGTAGATTATCCGATTTGTTCAGTGTCTTCCGAAGCTGCTGTCCAATTATTTGGAAAGCACTTGAATACACGGATGCTTTAGTCTCTCAAATATTGCGAAAAAAAAACTCAAGTTCAAAGAAAATTCAATTCACAGCAGTTTGTTGAAGTTCTGGTCATGGAACTGAAATGAAATATATTTTATAATTATTGTCTTGATCAATTACAGTGGTTATCCAGTATAACGAATAATATAATGTCTAGGTGTGTTCGTTAAATCGAAAAATTCGTAATATCAAGCTAATTGTCCGTGTGCGAAAGGTAAAATAAATGCACGTAAAATGTAAAATCACTCATTACGGTCCGAGTCACATTTATACTCTCGCTTCTTACTTTGTTACACTCATTTCATTGTTCGGAAAACGGTCAGACACACCGTTTGATCATTTATTCGCACTTAACGTGTTCCATTCATCCCTACAGTCAAACTTCTCTAAAGCGGACAGCAGCTTGACCATCATATCTGTCCGTTTTATACGGATTTCCGTTCTGAAGGGGTTGAAATTGACGAGTATCATCATGCCGGGACCATGATTATTTGTCCGTAAAGGGAGGTGTCCCTTATAGAGGGGTGTCCGTAAAGAGAATTCTCACTGTATTTCATCCGTAGTTAACATTTTTCAATCGTTAATATTATGTTGTACTAAATTTTCTTTCATAGACTTGTAATAAAATTCTTTGGACTAATTAAGAGAGAGAACATTCGTCCATTCCGTCTCCTGGCACATTTTTACCAATCTTAAGAAACTACAGACACAACATAGAACACGACCGATAACATTCACTACAATGCACATATGCTATTTTCGCTACATTCGTTATATCGAGTGTCAATTCCTGTTGTCGGTCGTTTTATAGAGACACTAATGCATTTGAAGAAAGTGTGCGTTATATCGATCATTCGTTATAAAGGCACTGTATATTTCACTGCATTTCAGTTCACATTTTGATGCAAAGGAGTCGTTACAGTGAACAGGCACACTATTTCGCTATATCGAGCGTCTACTGTACCTCTGTGTGAGACGAAGGCATCGTATTCGTCGCCATTTCAATAACAAGTCAGTGCCAAAAATGAAATTACCATCTGTTGAGTTGTGCGTAGTAGTGGGTCACCGTGTGACTTAGTGAGTCCACTCCTCATACCGGAAGAGCCAGGTTCCATCCCCGAATTAGTCAACTTAAAATTCACGGCTACACCTCTTTCGAGTCACTAAAAATGCTCAAGGATCCTTCTCAAGCGTGGCCTTTCGGAGTCGGCACAAAACCGCACGTCCCATCCACTCGAGAAGGAACAAAAGCTTGCTATTTATTTGATTGATTTTGGGTGTTCGATGCAGCCGGAACCAGGTACGGCCACACTGTCTCTCAAACATCCTCACCGGCTTCAGTTCAACTACACTGGACGAGAGTCATACAATTTCTGCTCGTATCTATTGATGGCATGTGCAGTGGGGTTCTGAAAAAGGCACACAAGTTTCCTCCTCATCCACTACCCCCGCAGAAGTCCATTATAAAGGTTTGACTCCCATAGTGGCGCAGTGCCCAGGGATGGCACCAATAAGAGTCCTAAGTGTCTGCCACTGAGTCTCATCAGGCTATGCGACGGTCTGTGATTGAGAGCAGGCCATAATTGTTTCCTATTTCCGCTCCCTGTGCTAACCCAAGGGCTTTGTGTCGAACTTTTGCATTAAAACGATGAATATTTAGCATTGTTGGTCACAGTCTACAACAGACCATCCCTCGTTTTTTGGAACATCATGTTTTTCCGATACCCGGCTTGGCCGGTCATTTTGTCGCTGAAACCAATTTGAACCGTTCGCTTCTCCAATGCACGAAATCCTTCGCGAAATCCAACCGTTTCTCACTACTGACGGAGATTATGTTTTACTTGTGAGCTAGTAGAGGATATTGAAGGCTCTCCATCGTTCGCATTGCACTCAGTTTTACATGAGGGTAGGGGGTTCACCAGCACATACACATGCCACTGATTGACCACCCCTGTGATAGTGTCGTTAATTTGATCCCAACGGTAAATGGTGACTGGACTAGATTTGAAAATCAGGCAAAGGGTCTTAACTTTGCTTCACTGGGACTCGAACCGGGGACTTCAGTAACCAATGGCAGACACTTAACCAGTTGCACCATCCAGTCGGCAATGAGTCAATGCGTCCTGGCTGACCAAGACCAAGTCGAAAAGACTCTCCCTGTCTACTTGAAGAATTCGAGGGTCTTACTACACGCCAATTCCACGCAAAGTATTGTCTATGTCTCAATAAATTGCCAAAAGTCTGTGAAAAAAAAAGTCCAACCACCTCACACTCTACTTATCCTCTCTGCGGACATCACAATCACAATAACGAAAACCTCAACTTGCACGTACACTGTTAATTGTCAACTACCCATGCAATCACACTCCCCGACACTGACGGGGTTGACGGCAGATATTTCAATAAAAACCCACCGCCTCGCAACATAATGAGACCCGATCTCACCTTAATCCCAATTATAATCCTTTAATTATGCCCACACAGCTGGCACCAAAGGAGAATCGTTAAAGGCAACCACAAAATTGCTCAAATGTATCTCTCACCCCATCGCACCGCACCGCACTGCTCATCGTAAAGGGATAATCCAATCGGAAAGCAAAACCATCGCACCAAAACACAAAGACCCACCCCAGCGCAGTGACCTTGAATGTGGCGACAGCCTGCGCGCCGCCGCCAACCAGCCACTGACTTTCAAAAGCATCCCGACTCGCAGCCATCCACACGACAAACCAACATGTTATCCTTTCTAATTATTTTCCAATCACAATATCGCTCGAAATCGAATCTGTCCTCGTGTCGTTGGGTGCTTGCCGGGCGGGAGGAGGTGCGCACAAAAGAGAAAGAAAATCCTAAAAACTCAGTTAAAGGTTATTTCCAGCGGTCGGGATGTGTTTGTCCTTTCGCCTTAATCAATTGAATTCGATATGAAGTCATCAATGGAGCGACTCGACGCGGCAAGGAGGACACGAGTGTGCTCCGTACTCGTCCTGACAGTTTCACATTTCATTCATTGAAATAAATAAATAAACGGTATTCTGCCTCCGCAATCCGGGAAGCCATTTTTTCTCTGTCTTCCATTCGTCTCGATCCCACCACAAACACACATCTCGACCTAACCCACTAGGACTCACCTGTCTAAGGGCGACTGAGGAAACAAAAAAAAAACGCAGAAGAACGGAAAACTTTTCACACACACACATTCACGTAGAGCAAACACGCGCCTGACGCTGTGGGGGAGGAAATCACTTCACTTAGTTGGAAATTTACTTTTGTTTTCATCTTTTATGAAACCTGTCCATTCGGTACACACTGAGTGATCCCGGTCGAATGAGGACGACGATGACGACGAAACTGTGGGTTGACAAGGACAACCAGGCGTATGGAGTAGGCACTCAGCGTTTGAATTCTTCCCTCCGTCTCTCTCAGTCTCTGAATATCCGTCCTTTCCCGGGATAAAATGTGATTTCCAACCGAAACCAGGACGGATCAAGCCCCCTAGACCCGGAGGAATCAAAGGAAACTTTGTACTCCCCCTAGATCCACATCCCGTCTCCCTCTCTCTGTCCTTCTCGCTCATCCAAACCTTGGCACAGGGATGAATGACAGTTCGGTTGTTTGCTGTTGGCGGCTGCTGTCGTAAGTGGGCGGCGGAAGTTTGCCGGGCGAACGGACGGGCAGGAGCAACAAATATAACAGCAGCCACGTTTTTCTGCTAAAGATGGAACACGTCGGTCCCCCCTCGCGCACTCTCGCGTCGTCCCACACACCGCCTACGGAACGGGGCAAGACGGGCAAAGCCTTTTGCTCACGTGTAAGCACCAGAGGAGGATATAAAAAGAGCGCTGGAAACGGATTTCACCAGCAGCAACATTCTGTCAGCTGTTCCTCGGTTGCACGCAGCGGCACTGCGAGGCTGTGACAAGGGGGACTGAGTACAGAGCTCGGAGATGCTGCAGATTCATTCCCATTGACTGAGAAAGGTGGCACTGGATCGATATTTGTGAATTTAAAAGGATTCAACTCTCCCTCTCTCGTGGGCGCGTGAATGTGAATGAAGTCCTGGAATTCTAGGAAGACGAGTGGCACGATGACAGGGAAGTGCTAATTAAAGGAATTCCTTCAAGTTAAAGGTGTCTACGAGCGGGGATTTTCCACTGCCTCGATGAGAGGGCGTCATGTGGACGACGATAATCTTGCTCCTCCCGAGCCCCGCGGATGCTGGTAAAATCAATACGAGTCTTCAGCTCTCGGTTGCTAGGTTAACAGCGCCCGGCCAGGAGTTGTAATCTGTACCAATTAACAACAAAGGCGTCTCCAAGTCTAAGGATTACAATTCACTTGAAAGGCCGTCCCTCCACGAGGTGGGGGCGGTGTTCGGAAATCGTATCATTGCGTGGGTGTTTCAAAGTTTCCAATCATCGCCCGGAAGAGGGACTTTTTCCTGAAAAATCGAATGACGCAAGCAGAGTGAAGGATCGAAGAGGAATAATTGAGCCTTCATAAAGTCTCATTAATGCGTGCAAGGGGCCGCAGAGTCACTCGAGGGGGTGAGGTCGAACACTCGAAAGTTCGACATGAAGGTGGATGAGAGAGAGGCCTCGTCGTCATTTACTTTGATGTATGTAAAGCATTGAATGCGGGCGAAACATTGGCTCCTCTCAGTCGCAAGTTCGTGGCCAGTGCTTGGACTACGGGACAGAGGAACAGGTGTTGGTGATCGCCTCACAACTCAACCGCATGGACGAATTATGGGAGATTCGATTGAAGGAAGTAAGGCCCGCGAATTCAGTGGCAGACTGTTTCTGTGGCTCTTAAGTCCGGACAGGACATGAATCGCTAGCTAACGTGATAGTCCGGATTGTGTGCCCTAAATGCCGGGACAAGTCATTGGTTTCTGCTCGAACAGAATCGCTGTACAGTTCATTGTTGGATCCGAATGTCGAAGAGGCAAGAGATTGCCATCCTTCGGCACATAAAGTCTTTATTACCATAAACAGCTCAGAACAGCAGGTGGCAAAAGTTTTTTAGCTTTTAATCCCGGCACCGACAGTATTACTAGGTACTTGGGAATTTGTTTGGTCACGTTGTGGCCAAGACGTCGCGTGTGACACCATACTCGTATACTTCGTTTTCCCCTTTGGCCGCCTCCGGTTCACTGACGGCTAGATGTGTTCGATCAATCAGGTCAATCGCATCCGCGTACGCGAACAGTTGTACGGACTTTCCAAGATCGTGCCTCTTGCATTGGCAAGTGAGTTCTGCGCCACCTTCCCAAGAATGATGTTAAAAAAGACACAAGACAGCAAGACTTCTTTAAAAGCTTTTTTGACAGTGAAGGTCTCGGTGAGTTGGTGTCCGCCCTTGCTGGAGCGAGAAGTCTCCATCGCCATTCGGCACAAGGTGACGAGTTTGGCAGGGACGTCTAAACTAGATATGGCGTCGTCTTTATGCACGCTGTCATGTGCGGCCTTGAAATCGACGAATAGGTGGTGGGTGTCGATAGGTGGTGTAGTGTCTATGGTGGACTTGCCCGGCTTGAAACCGCTCTGATAAGGACCTATCAGGTCATTTACGAAATGTTTCGGCCGATCACACAAGACGGCAGAAAAGATCGCGAAGATTTCCTTGAAGATGAGCTTAGGTATCGTGAGGTCGGTGTTTCCTGGCAGGGATCCAAATGTATCGAGGATGGTAGAGTGCTCAGAGCTAAGCTCTTTTATCGTCGTGCTCGCAGCGACCTGCCTGCCGAAGAGATCGATCGGCGGTAGGTGGAAGAGTGTGTTTAAAGTTAGGTAAGGGACTGCTCCGGTGATGCAAATGTATGCCATCTGCTGCACCCTTTCCAGCGGTTTGCATTTGGTGCCTGTGTTTAACGCAGTCCACCAGATCGCGGCGCCGTACAGTAGTCTAACTACTGATCGAACAGCCAGTGAACCACTCGCGGCTAGAGACCCCATTTGCACCCTCTAGCTTTCTTACGACAACATAGAGCCAGTGCAGGCTTTTCTTGATGTTGGGCTTGCAGCTAAGCTTCGCGTCTCAAATGAGGAATTTTGGCACTCCCACTTAGTTTTAGAGGGCCTCCCCTGATTAGTGGGACTCCGCTGATTATCGAAGACAGTAATTTTGCATTTCCTAGCAAAGAGGACTAGATCTGTTTTCTGCGGATTGACGCTTAGGCCGTACACATTAGTCCGTTTTTCCAATTCGACAATAGCCGACTGCATGATATCCCTAATCGTGGATATGAATTTCCCAGAGGCCGCGATGGCAACATCATCATAGGCATAGGCTAAAGGCTACTATCCAATGTTAGTAGGAGTTAAGGTCGATAATCTTTTCCAGACTTGCCAGATATTAAATAAACTAAACTAAGAATTAGAACAAATATGTTTCCTTGTGTACAACAGTCACAGAACTGCCTTGGCATCCCTCGTGAATCGCGGCATGGCGCCATGGTCGCAAACGTAAACCTCCACCGATACAGTTAGTTAATTACCTAGTTACCCATTGTCCCACCAGACAAAAGGCATCCTTCGTCGGAATCCCTTCGCAGATCACGACAAACAAACGAACGCAAATCTCGGAAAGCCATCGCGCACACACGCCAATTGTCATTGCACACACCGAGCCAGGGCTCGTATCCTGCGCTCGCGCCCACATGTGTTCACCATCGGGTCCATATTGTGCCAAAACCATTATCTCGGTATCGGCTGCACTGTAAACCCATAAAATGCAACGCAACCACCACCACTACACGCAGCAGCCCAGCTACCGACGAAGCCGTGGTCGAGGCAGAGCCCGATGAAGGAAGCGGGCACAAAAAAAATCCTCTCCTTGGGATGCAACGCAACTCACATGTGTGCCGGGCGACTGTGAGTACGAGTACATGCGTGGGGTGCACATATGGAAATCGATAGCTCGGCGTGGCTGGAGTGGCGTGTACCTATGCGACGTATCGATGCGCACTCGAAACATGAGTTTTCGTCGAGCGACTTACCGAGTTTCGAAGCGTTGTTTGGCCGAAGCGTTTACGACTGCGGATGATCGTGTAGGATCGGCGGTGGCGATGAGCTGCTGAGGCTGTTGCAGAGGTAGGGCGAGCCTGCGTAATGGGATCTGTGAATTCCATGTGTTTATCGTTACCAACGGAGTCTTTAATGTTGCACTTCGGCAGGGAGTCGGAATCGGGCGAGAGTGAGGAATTTATTTCAGACCATGTGTGGTGATTGCTGCGTTGTTGTCTTTTTTTTTGTTTTTTTTTTGTTTTTGTGTGTTTCTTGTTTTTGTTGGATTTGTTTTTGTTTTTTCTCGGTCTCCATTCGAATCGGGATCAGAGGTTCTTCATTCAGAACTGGCGGAGAATGGCTTCGACGAGAAGCAGAAGACCCCTGGACGTTTTGCGTTGTTTGTCATCATGGGAATTGTCAATTACTGTCCCGTGGACAAGGGTTTTCGGCGATGTTAATGACTCTCTGCGCTGCACGGCGACAACATGGGATGAGTCAAGCGTAGTTTCTTGCCAACTGAAGGGGGGGTCTCGTTAGAGGGCGCATTCAATTAAGTGGCTTACGGGGGATGATACGGTCTCATTTGTTGATTGGTGGTTTTGTTCGAATGGATATTCAAAATTTTGAAAATTTGCTCTGAACGTGATGGCCTTTCGGTTGAAATAGGCTTTTGGCTGTGAGGTGAGCAAGCTTGGGTATGGGTGGTTGGCATTTTGTTTTCGAGCATAGTAGCGAATTTTTCGATAAGAGCACGACACTGGCTTGTGGGTATCGACGCGAGATTTGAGGAAAACACACAATCGCACAGTCTGGGGGTCCATCGATTCGATTGTTGTGCTCCTCGTAGTGGTGTCTTGCTGGACCCCCAAATCTCCCAGGTTCAGATTATACATGTTGGCGGCACCTTGGTTAAGCTTTGGAAAAATACTGACCATAAACCGCACCAAACAGTGCATTTTCGGGCATCATTGGCAGCTCTTGCAATGCTTGAGGTTGCTCATCGGATATGGGCAGGATTATCGTCTAGCCTACTGAACACTACAGCCCCTGCCTTGCCAGAGCCCCTGGACGCAGGGGGATTGCAGGCATTGAATCCGCAGGTGAGCTCACCACGGTCTTACCTGGAGTCTCCGTTCATATGTAGGTCTTGAATCGGAGTGTAAAGTTAACTGGACAGCAGCTAGGATGCTGATTAACGAATGGGAGAACCTGGACCAATGATTAATCACGCCTTATTCCTAGAGGGAAATACTCTGCCTCAACAAGGAAGAAGAATGCTAATGAGCCACTGCAGCCTGTATTATATCCATCGCCAAATGAACCTGTGCCAGGACAAGGTATGTCGGCTTTGCCTGAAAGAGGATGAGATATACGGGCACGTTTCCATGCCTCACTCATTTCAGTGGATTTAAAGGGAAGCACTGTGAAACCTCTTAAAAGCGGACACCCACAGGACCATCAGTGATTGTCCGTTATATGGAGGTGTCCCTTCAAAGGAGGTAACCTCAAGTTATTTATGAAAAATTTTAAAGTTAAATTCAATATCATGTTTTGTTTGAGATTGAGTGATTTTTCGCGTTTTACTAGCCGTCGCATAAAAACGTGCATTCTCAATTCTCACCAGAATAGCTAGCGTCACACTCAATAAGTGCCAATTTAGTTCCATTCAATTAGATAGTGCATACAAGTCAATAAGTCACATTTTCTAATGGCTTAGGCCACATGTTATAAAGAATCAGACGCATCCGTTCCCACAAGGACTGGGTGCTCTAACGTGTGTAAACAGAAGCACAGAAGCAAGGGAGTTGCTTAATTTTTGCTTTCTGTGTCCGTTATTAGGTACACACTTGCCTCGGCCTACTCAATAGAGAATCATGTCCGTGTCCGGTATAGAGGGGTTTCATTGTGAAGGGGTCGAAATACACGAGAAACCCTATCTCCAAGCCCAAGTTCCTAGCAGGTTATTGTCCCTAAAGATAGGTGTCCTTTATCGAGGGGTGTCCGCGAAGTGGACTTTCTTTGCAGTGCGTCTTTTGGATTAACACCAACCCTGGATATATGGAGATTCCGGTGTTGTTGCCTTCATGTCCGTGTCCGGTATAGAGGGGTTCCGTTGTGAAGGGGTCGAAGTACACAAATCTCTAAGCCCAAAGTCGCGGCAGGCTATTGTACGTAAAGAGAGGTGTCCTTTTTAGAGGGGTGTCCGTGAAGTGAACGTCTTTTGGATTAACACCAACCCTGGATATAAAGAGGTTGCGGTGTCGTTGCCTTCACGTCATGGGCTGTACAAGAGGAAAAAAACGTTAGTACCCATTACCATAGAAATGTGCTTCTTCTCTAAAAACACCTGAACACAACGAGAGAGCTCAACCTCTACAACTACCACTCGTGTAGTGCATGGTATTGGTGCCTGCATGTAGAGGAGCCTGCAGTTTTGTGACGACTCCATTCGAGAGACCCTGACTGTGACTCAATAGAGCTGACGTCGAAGTTTATGAAAGTTTGTTTGGGGAATTAAAGCCAGAAATTCTGTGAAGGAGTCGAATCATGTTCGCAAAACGGATCCCACTAATAATGAACTCAGGAGCCGTCAGACCACTTAGTTGGAACGATCATATATATTTGGGTCGCCAAAAATGCTTAATCGACGCGTGAAAGCCCCTCTTATTTGGCTTTAATGTATTAGACTGCAACGCTCAGATGTGGTCGTGGTCTGTGTTGTATCTTGTGCTTAATCCAAGACTAAAATTCAAAAGCAAGCGATTAAACTTATATGAAACAACAATATCGCAGTCATAAGACTCGCTCGAACATCGGTGTACCGTGCCCTCCATTTCCCTGTCTTATCACTATTTTAACAAACGAAGCTCAAGTGTGCTAGCCAATTGCATTTCGTCTCTTTCAGAATTCAGAAGCAATAGCATCAATTGGAAGGCTCATCCCAGCCCACTGTTTCCCACAGCCTGCAAAGGTACCTCCTCTCCATTTCTTCCTCCATACCTTCGATCGGTCCTATGTCTTGACATCGACGGTTAAAGGAACGGGCTCTGAGTCCAGTACTTTCTTGACTTAGAGTCATTCGTTGCCATCTTGTTGTCAAAGTCTTGAAGAGGAGCCGACGCAACAGACAACGCTATTATTTCCAAGATGTGGACATGGTGTGGACGCCAAAGATCCGTCGAAATGACCGCGGAGAAACCAATGCCCAAGCTACGATGGTCTCCGAATCCGTGCCTTCTGGGTCGAGAAAAAACGCCAGACCGAACCTCCGGTAAAAATTCCATGTGATCTTGAAGTGACCTGAATCAACTCGGTAATGATGGCTGAAAGCAGCGTGGACAGTACCATTAAGCTTGTTCGAACATTTTGAACCTTGAATCGTCTGAAAATGAAGCAATGAACACATTCAGCAATCAGACATCAGTAAACTCCTTCAAGTCTTTGAATTTTGAAAAATTGATTGCTTAGCTTTTAAATTTTGCACAAATTTACTTCTTCGATCTTTGAGTCCTGGCGTACATTTTAGGCCTAGTCCTTGATGGTATTAAGAAGCCGAGTCTTTCGCCGGCATTGAATTTCTGACAGATACCACAAACAGTAGGTAGTTCAGATTTCAGAAGAACTCAAAAAAATTTTGAAAATGCCAACGGACCCGATGGCCCATACAAGTGGAAAAGGACGGACCTCAACCTACTTGGAGGCAGCTGGCTAAAGATCGTGTCAGCTGGACAGGCATGTTGATTGAGGCCCAGGTCCACCCTGGACTGTAGTGCCACTAAAAGAAGAAGAAATTTTGAAAAAGTCTAAATTCTTCGCCCCATCTACCGTGTTCAAAGGAACCGTGTGTCCAAGCTCTTAGACCAACTCTTATGCAAGACTTTTCTGATCACATCTCATTTCGGATCAGTGTCGAGGCTCTCGATATATGCTCTACGACGGTCCACAATGCTGACGAGGATTTTGAACCTCCAATGTCTGATAAATCCCTCACATTCATCGCAGTCAAAAATGAGTGAAAGAATTCCGACTCACCTAGGATGTGCGCTTTCACCTAATTACCCCCTCGTTCCAGCTTCATCCAAATAACCCACAGTGGCGGCTGCCGATACATTCGCTCCAGCGACAGCATTCGATGAGCGCGTCATCGCAAAAAGCCACAGCAACAGAGCCACAGAACCTTACCCCCGTATCAACTTTCAACACTCACACTCAGAGAAAAATTTCGAATTTCGAAGACATGTCCACACACACACACACAATCGGCATTCCCACGAACACTTCGTCATTCGAAGAAGATGATGATGATTCGCTAGGGGCGCATGCTCCCTCTCACTGATTCATCATCTGACACCAGCACCTACAAGCAAAGCTTCTCGCAGAAAGCTTCTTCCCTCGCTCGCTCACTCTCGCTCTTCTGATGTGAGTGCGTGTGTGTGCGTGCGTGGATGATATGAGTCAACTGAGCTCAGCTACACCAACACCAAGTGAGGGGGCACATATGTTCTGAGTTCTGAGTTCTGATGTTCCACTCGCGAAAACATCTTGTTGCTGCTAGCCACCAGCTAGCCATGTGTGTGTGGGCATGTATCCACAACACCAGAAGAGTTTCCTTTCGATTTCATTCTTTTCCTGCTTCTGTGTGACTGGCTCTCTCTCCTTTGCACCCTTATCTCGTTCACTTGTATACCGAACGGAACTGTGTGTGTGTGTACGTGTACTAGGCGCACACTCGATACTGTGATACCTCACGAACACCACCGTCCGCGGGAAAATATGTTTTTGAAAACCATTCACATATGTACGACACAGTAGCGGTCGTCTTCTGTGTTTTGAACACTCATTTTCTCAGATTTTTCGGCAGCACTCATACTCGCACACACACGCACACACAGTCAGTGGCTCACTGTGCTGCTGTTCGGGGCGACTGTGTGCGAGAGCTGTGTACGAGTATCGCACACGCTAGGGAGTCCAAATCGAAGTTTAAATAACATTTAGAACCATACCGAAAGTTTCCGTTCTTGAATGCATATACGCACTCTGTTTGTCGTCTCGTCTCGTCTCGTCTTGACCGACCGTGCCGTGGCGGAAGAATTGAACACAAAATACCCCGAAGAGAATGAGGAAAACCTTTCCTCGCTGAATTTTTAAGGAATTTTCTTCAAATTTTTGTTTTCATTTTCGCTTTTCAATCGTTTTTGTTCGTCTGGCTTTTCGGTTTTCGTAACGACAAGCGACTCTTCCGTGTGTTTTCATTTGCGGAACGTTAATTTCAAGATAAATTTCGATTCGGTCCAGCGTACATCCCAGTGACAGCAGCCGTCATATCGAACGTGTCCATATCAGCGAAGCAAAACAAGTACAAAAAAAATACCAAAACCAATCCAAACACACAAACTCACTTTTCTGACAGATAACGTCCAAAACTAGTCGAAATGAAATCGAAAGTGAACACAGCCGAGCTTTGGTGAACAGTTTTTGCGCGCGAAAGGATTTAAACCAAAAACAAAATCCGATTAAATATCTGCGACCGGACCTAGGAGTGGAGTTCCAGATAACTGACGTCTTTCCAAAACCGATCAGGGCGAGCTACGCTCTCGACACTCCGCTTATCGGCCGCGTATGAAAACAAAAAAGAAGTCGAATTTCAAGAAACAGTGCTATCGCGATAACAAACTTTTTCTGCCTCCTCTCGCGCCCTCCTCGCCTCCTCCGCCTCTGCTGTCGATGAAACATATTACAGAAGCAGAAAAAAATCGTGCTTATTGTTAACACAAAAAAAGATGATTGATAAAGTTGTTGTTTAGAGAATCTTATTAACGATGGTTCGTGAAGAGTTATGTGCGTCGCGTTGTGGAAATGATTGCCGATAAACAATCCGAGTGGACCGTTTGAAGTTGACAGAAGACAACAATAACGAAAAAAAGTGTCAAAATGTCGTTTGAATCCTACGGGCGTTGACAGAGCAGACGTGGGTTCTTGTTCTTGTTGATTGTTAGAAAAAGACTTGTTGTTGAACTAGGAAGTAAGCAACAACCCCAGTGAAGTTCGTTATATTTTTTATTTATTGTTTTTATTGAAAATTTGCACTGCAACTGTAACCGGTTACGTCCATATTTATACGCAGGCAGAATAGAGCTTGCAAAAATTACAAACTTTGGATACATTTTATAGACAATTTTTTGATGAATTTTCAAAGTCTCTTGACGGATAACTATAATTCACACGTTTTTGATACGAAAGAGGTAAGCCGACGGGTGGTTTTTGGGTGAATTTTGATATTTTTTTTTCTGACAAATTTTGGAACATTCGATGGGATCTAGCTGACGATCCTGTTAAAGCGCGGTCTTTTAGGCAAGATTTTGTTTCGAGATGGTCTGGGCTTAAGTTTCTGTACATTATTGCGAGCAACATTCTGTTGATCAGAGAATTCGTGGTTGATCTCTTATGCAGAAATTTTATTACAATTAGATTCGTGGTCAAATTTTTTTCGAAATTTCAGACCAGAATTTGTATATTTTTTGAGCAGGTTGGGGTAAAAATCTGCAGTGCTACTCTTTCTGTTTTTGAATAACAACCAACTTTCACTGGATTTAAGTCCAAATCGAAGACACTCCAAGGCAAGCCGTCTGAATTTCGAAAGTCGACCAGAATTTGAAAATTTAAAAAATGTTGATGAAAATGATTGATTTTGCGAAACTCTGTCTGTAATCAGTCTGATCCGAGAAATTCTCCATTTGTTAAGTAAAACTAAGCCTTTACTGGGCTTCATTCCAACATTTCGTTTTTAGATCAAAATTTTAGGTTACGTTTTTTTTTCGTAGAAAACTGTTGGTTTTTCGTAGGAAGCATTAGCAATAAAGAGAATACACATAAGTGTGTGGTATCACTGTGAAACCACTAGGAAGCAAAGGGTTAAGTCGAACTTACTTCCACCAGCTTGATCGGACAAATTTTGATCAAAAGCCAAGTTCTGAAAAATTGCGTTCCAAAGATTTAAGGGCTCTGATTCGATGTTTTTGACACTCGATGTTTTACCAGCCTTCAACATTCAACAGTCAAAGTTCTGAAAAATTGCGTTCCAAAGATTTAAGGGCTCTGATTCGATGTTTTTGCCACTCGATGTTTTACCAGCCTTCAAAATTCAACAGTCAAAGTTCTGAAAAATTGCGTTCCAAATATTTAAGGGCTCTGATTCGATGTTTTTGACACTCGATGTTTTACCAAACTTCAAGTTCATCAGATTGAATTCAGGGCTTGAAGGGCAAAAGTCAACGTTGAAACGTCAGAAATTTACTCACTTTGAGTTTTGACGGAAAGATGCTCGTGTATGACTCGAATGGTCAACCTCTAGCGCTGCTAATAGGCACACTTAAAGATTACTTCCGCCGTCTAAAGCGACTCACGCGGCCTCTCCTGCAATCTGGATAAAGGTGGAGATACCAAAACAAGCCCTCTTCCTCTGCTTGTTGTTCAAAAACGGAGGCGCCAGCAGACCTAGGACAATTTGGATATTTTACAAGCTCTCCAGTTCATCGAGTAGAATTCAGTGTGTCTGATGTCTTGGGTTTTAAAATCAGTTTTTGAATATTCTGAACAATTTTTGACCTCCCTCTTTCCATTTTTGACCAATTCACCTAAAATTTGGTCAGAAATTGATGGAATTTGCTCAAGAAAATGAACTCTCTTCAAAACTACTGTCTTTTGCTTCCGGCATAATCTGAACGAAATGCGGAAACTTCAAAGTGAAATTTAGTACCAAATTACTGACAGGTTGAATTTGGAACAACGTTCGAAATTTTGGCCTTTAAAGCTTATTTGCCATGGTTTGCGAATCTCTCATTTTCTGGGCATTAAATTGCCGACGTTTCAAGTTGATAGCAGAATTTTGTGATCCATTTTTGAATCATATTTGGCACATTTTTGACATATTTTCTGTTTCTGTTCGAGGTTCTCCCACCTCCTCCTCACAGCAGCTGAGGCAGCCACTTTTTGATTTTGTTGCATCGGAGACCTTTTAAAGAAATGTCAATTTAAGTTCCTTAAGAAATGTTCCTGCAGCCATGGACCTTCACAAAAAGGCCAACATCATTTGCCCTTCTTCTTAAAAATGCACACATTTCTGAACATCCGATTTGGGCGAAAAAAGGAAGATTTGATGGCAACTATTTGGCACTCCACATGATTAACGAGCACAAAACCCTCACCGTTGTCAATTTCAGAATTGGCTAATTTTTTTAAAACAGTTTCATATCACTTTGAATGAAAAATGAAACTCCCGAACCACCATAATCTGAGTCAGGATGAGAGGCGCTTCCAGTTAAATCCGTCGAATTTTTGTTTTATTAAATCCCATTGCTCATGGATTTGTTGGCACATGTGACCAACAGTTTTGTGCTTACAAAGCCCAAGTTGCACGTTACTCCGCGTCACACAAAGCCACAAAACAGAGTCACCAGATGGGACCCACACACTTCCACACATGCACAGCCTTGGAATCGAGCTCCACCAACTGATTGTGACAAAAATTTGCATTAACATATTTGTTATCAACTCCCAACGTCACTGGAGCCGAGTCAGTCGTCACTCACCTCTCGGTGACCCCAAGCAGCAGAGATATCGACATTCTGAATGGAATGACTTTGTGATCAACTTTGGCGATAGTGTCTTGACCCATGTGAAATTTGAAACTCCTCCTTGGACCCACCCATCCAGGGACAGGCAAAACTTCGATGCAACCTAGTGGCTCCGGTTGGTCCCGCGACATTTCATCACGCCGTGCTCTGTTTGCCAAGGTGGATTATAAGAAAAGATAACCGCAACGCTTCGCATTACTTTATTCAAACAAGCAGCGCATATGGTAATCTTATTGATAATTGAATTGAATAACAAAAGAATTTGCGAGGTTAAGATAACATTTGTGCAGTCAGAGTGGAAGGGAGGTGTCGACAAAAGGCTGCTGCCGGGCTTTGTGTGTTGGCTTTTCACAGCGGGAGCGAGATTGTCGGCTTCTGTTTGATATGGATTTTCGATGTTTGGTAAATTGCTGGAGTTAGGCAGTTGAACGGCGTTACAGTCCGCCTAAGCTGAGGTGTTTGTGATTGATTTTTTTGAAAACTTGTCGAAATGGAAGGAGGGCTGTGGTTTTGACGGTTGACATTGAGTCAGTCCAGTCAGGTAAAATTCGACGGCCACAAGCATAGTCTTCATGGGGTAACTAGAAGGGTTTCGGAGGTATTGGCTTGTTGGCCTTAAGAGATGGAGAGCAGAGACGACTCCACTCTACGGTCTCAACGGCGCTGATAGCGTTTAGTTTGTTTGGGCTGCAAACATTTTTTAATTCATATTGTAGGTCCTCAAAAAGGACTTGAAAAGGTCTGCTGACTATATCCTCTTTCAAACTGCGGACACTTCGACTACACCCTGAGGCATTCAAGAGCTCTCCAGAGCGCCATTTTCACAGCTCTTAGATCTGTTACAAATATGTGAAGAAAGAAGCTAGGTTAGGCGGAAGTCTTGCTCCGCGTGCACCTAGTCCGCGCCTTTGTCGAAGCAGGAGTGGAGCATGTTCAAGTTTGACGAAACGACTTAATTTCAAAACAATCACATCGTTTAGTGGCTTAGATGAGCATTGTCCAAGCCTTTGATCAAAAAAGAGGCAACAAACGTCTGTAGGCTGACTTTTCAATATCAGCGTATTCATCTAGAATGTCATTGCATCCTTCTTCGAGAAGGATTTCACCTTCGTCACATCCTTAAGTCGCCGATCGCTGCATTTTCATGACAAGCTCTGGCAGTCATCGCATGAAAGAAGTCTTTCCCCTCAATCGACTAGCGACAGCTATGCCTGTGGATTGTTGCCATTTCTAAAAACGATTTCTTGATGAACTCTTCTTCATCGTGTGGGACCACAGTTGGGTAACAACCGACACTATTGTGGGGACACTCCTTCTTCGGTTGGACCTGGACCTAATCGGACAAGAATGATATCGTGCATACAGTCGGTTTCTTGGCTCTTGTGTGGTGCCAGTGGTTCTGAGTCAACCCCACTGGTTCCATTACTCATTGCAGTCTGCCTGCCTTTCCCAACTACCGTGTTTACTCTTCACATTTTTACGCGAATCTTACTTTGGACCGCACGGTCTTCTGCCGTCTTGCATTGAAGGCCAGGTCTAGGCATGGTTAGCTCCGCAGCTGTCCCCCTTACGTAATGCATGATATCGTGTGACAGTGCCTCTTGGTTCTGGGCACATTCTGTGATGTGGGCTGATGGGATAGAAAGGCTGCAATGTGTTTTGCGCAGACTCCTAGTGACTTACTTCTTGAGTCTTGACAGAACTAGTGTACACCTGAGCTTCGCAGCAGTTCGAGCACTGGTGGTTCCTTGCTCTCCTTCATATTTTGCAAGAAGTCCACTTTAAGTTTGTGCTTAGTCATGTTCGATCTCGGATTTCCCCGATTTTTGAAGACTCCTTGAAACAAGTGCGTCCTTTCCATGCGTCCCAGTGGCAGAATAGACATAAGACATAAGACTGCGTACTTGGGACTGGGTAGCAATCAGCCTACCGTAATGGCTGGTTCTGTTTTCTGTTCAGCACCGAATTGGGATTTAATTTGTCAATATAATGTCAAACACACAGTCTTTAGCTTTGCTGCCTTGTGTGGACTTGAAGGGGGCCCCTGTTGAGCAAGTTGTTGAGTTACAAAAATATGAGTTCTTCATCGTTCATTTAATTCGAGAGTCTAGGGTCTACAGGCACAACGATTGGCGAGAATAAACACCCCGAGGGGGAGCTGTGTCTTGCTTCTACAGCAATCACTCGTCTTGCGCCATAATCACGCCATTGTTCTTGAATGAGTGGTAGATTCCGGTCTTGTAAGACGCGTTTTCCCGACAGATATACCCTTTAAGCACTGTCAGTGACTCGCGAGAATTATAAAACTTCCTTGATCTTTGCATTGAACCGAGAACCCTCAGCGGAGCGAGGAGAACCTGCGGACGCCACAACCAGTTCTCGAAATGCGCCAGTCGCTGTCTTGCCCTTACTAGTCTCTCTTGCCTATGTTTGCCACTCAACATTTTACGAATTTCGAACTTCGTTCTCCGAACACCCTGCTAGCCCCTTGGCATTTTCAATGCAGACCAGGAATTGACCGAACGGAGAATTCGACTGTTTCCCATTCGCTCTTATTTCACGTCACCACTCAGCACTAGCAAAATGGACAAACGCCATCCTCATCCAATTCCCAGTTTCCGGCATGGCTCCTTCTCAAAACACGTGACACGTCACCACCAACCGGATCAAAGAACCCCAAAGTGTTCCCCCGAATCCCAGCCAACAGCGACTCACACACTACCTCCTTCTAAGACCGACTGAAAAAGAGTCAAACTTGGACGACACATCGGTCGCCGCGCCGTCGTATCTGCCAGCCCGTCTATGCGGACGTGTAAACTTATTCTGTCGTTCACCCCCTAATCAATGTTAGATAAAACAGTCTTATAACCTTATCGCGTCACGAATGAATTAACGATCTGATTATGCATGCCTGCTTTGCTGGCTGCGTGTGAGGCTTGTTTCTTTTCTTTTCGTTTTATTTGTTTTTCAGTTCGTGTCTCTGTGTCCCGTGCTTTTTGTGTTTTTGCAACGATAGACCTTATCAATGAATGAAGAGTGAAAGTAAATAAAGCAAAAAGTATTTTCTGCGCCTGGAACAACTACCTCCACACTACACGGAATGCGATTAGATTCGCCAAATAGTCGGGCAAGCACACAAACTTTCGCCGTAAGGCTTGTGCCCCTGTGTAGATTTGGTGGACACACACTCCCGTGTGTGACAAGTCGTCGCCGGGTTCCGATGGAACAACACTCGTGCAAGAAGTCAAGGTTGTGAATTCCTTACGTTATCGCGTATACGCTCGCCTGGCGATGTATGCGTGCGGGGTGGTGTTGTTAAACAATTTCGCGGTATCAGAGCTTCGAGCTGCTTATCAAAGTTAATTTATACATGATCGTTGTATAGCCGAGGGTGTGGAGAAGAGCGCAAGCACACTTCCCTAGACCCGGCAACGACGACGACGGGCCGCCGAACGATATGTTTTGCTCCGGTGGCTGATGATCGAGCGCATAGGCCAGTCGGCGAGACCTCGTTTGCACTCTCTAACGAGCCGAGATTAGGTGGACTGCAAAAGAGTGACTTATGAGGAAGCTATCTATTGTGTTTCTTTTCGTGTTTCAATTTCTATCAGTGGATGGGTGTTTGGAAATGAGATTCACTATAGGCCATCGTGTCTGGGACTGAACAACTGATAAGATGTGTGCACACTTGAGTGGAGCTAAATAGTTTGGAACGTACGGAACTGGAATTAAATATTTATCGGAAGTCTCACATTCAAGGAGTGAGACGTGAGACAGTGTTTGCTGGACACACACTTTTCTTAACTCAACTTTGAGCACAATAGTGGTGTTTAGCGACGTGGACGCGGGCCTCAACCAACAAGACTCTAAAACTATCGCGATCATTGGCCTCCAGTTTGCGTAATCCACTTGCGTTCCCCACCTTAGACACGGTCGTCCTCTGCTACGCTGTGCCCGAAGTTGTATGTGATCTTCAGGCCGCAGATAAGCAGCGTTCTACAACACGACCCTGTTACCTTAGGATTTGGACTGGCGTTGCATTGCGAGGTGGACGAGGGACTCAACCAACAAGACGCTAAAGTTTCGCTATCACTGGCTAGAGGTTCTTCTCCACTTGCGTGCCCCACCTTAGACACGGTCGTCCTCTGCTGCGCAGTCCGTGCGTTCTATCAGATGTCCCAGCTACCTTAGGCCTTGGACTGGTGACTCAAAATACTTATCTCATCAGCCAATTAATAAGTGAAATGATATAATTTATGGGAGAAGGGCTGACACCTTCTTCCGAAACTCGAGGAAATAGTGAAGGCTCTGTGGTGTCCCTGACATGGTTAGAAAATAGAAAAATAAAACTGCGGCTTCAATGCGATGTCGTGTCCTAAATTGTTGACTCAAGTCAAACATAAGAGTCCATCCAAGGGTGACCAGATACGCGACTTGACACCACAATTCCTTTACGACTTAAGGGCTAACAAGCTCACCACTTTTGATGAGTTCGAGGCAAATATTCGAAACACTACTGGACCGAGTGAACGAGCATTTAATTGCCGGCCTGAGACACTGGTAGCTACACCGAAGCGAACATTTGAATGATGCCCTATTCCGTCATTGTATATGAAACCAATAGTCAGTGTTGCCGCTGTCCGATGCAATTTGACTCTTTTTGATGCTGCGACGCGCCGAGAGACCACAAAATGACTCCAGCGAATATTTTTTGTTAAAAATATTTCTTTCACGAAACACGTGTGTTAAGCTTCTAATTTATGAGAAAATTAATTATAAGAAAAATTCAACTAAACGACGCACCACTCCCGAGCATGAAAAGACCTTAAAATTAGTAGCGACTTTTTTTGACCCGAGTCACTTTTTTGTGCGACTTTCCAAAATTGTTCAGCGGCAACACTGCCTAGTACTATCATCAGACAATTTTTTGTAGTTTTGTCTCTCGTCACCTAGAGGGCCAACCTTCATTTCACGGGAAGGAACAATAATTTTATCACTCTCTGAGAATGGAGTGAGTAATGAGTGAAAACAATGTAAAAACCGATTTTGCACTCTCATTCTCTCATAAGACATGGAACTGAGTGAAGGACTTGCCGAAGTATTGTCCTTTTTTGTTCGTCGTTCTCTGAATGTGTTGACCAAGGGACGAGGTATGGAAAAGTGTTTAATCACAGAGTACAAGAAAAAAAGTGTCGTTTTGTGTGAACGTCTAAGTGTGATACGTCAATAATCTGATCCTTAAAAGCGTTAAACGATCGTACTTTGGTGTTTGAGATTGGTTAAAATAGAGTGAAAATGTACTCTCTGTTCACTCTGCCCCGCCCGCTTGTAGCTGAGAACAAAGAGCGTAATATTTTTCCCTGCTCACTGTTGTAGCTTCTTCCTCACCGATCACAGATGGCGCTCCAACATGTTCTTCAAGGGAAGGCTTTAAACACTGCACTGGAGCATTTATACTCAAAAACTGGTACTTTTGCTGTAGTTTTTGTTGTAGCAGCAGGGGCTTCTGTGATGAGGAGCCTACATCGCCACCTCAGCACCAAAGATCTGCCACCTGATCCGAGCAAAGGCCGGACAGTGAGCTAGGAAGTGCTCTGCAGTGTCGTCATTTTCTCCACAGGGGTCGCAGACTGTTTAGTCGCCTAGGCCAAGCACACTTAGATGTTTGGTAAAGGTGTAGTGTCCCGTTGGTACGCCTGTAAGTGGGCTGCAGTCTTTTCTGCCAAGGGATAACAAGAATGCCGCGGATTTCTCGCCCCTGGTCTTCATATACAATGATTCCATACATAATGATATGAGGGCGGTTTTAGGAAAAAATGCAGTCACGCGAAAAGCTGCGTCGATTTTAGACGCTGTAGCCAATATTTTAAAAATAGTCGTTATAGCCGGTGTGTCGTTATAAACCGGCTTGACTGTGTTAATTGAACTAATTATGAAGACATATCAAAAATTGTAGGCAAAGCGGATGAACGCAAAATGTAATGAAACACATTAACAATAAATTATGATCAAGCCCATCCACTTTTTGGTCAGTGAACACTACCACAAGTCCTCATATAAATCCTCAGATCTCTTTCCGTGATTTATTTTAGTGTACGCTCACTTTTGCTTCCGACTGTATGTGTGGAACCGGTTGCTTACAAGATCGTCGCTCGCAACAGAGTGCTTCATATAGTTCATTCTGATATCGTTGCGTTCACGTAAATTGTTGACAAAGTATGCCACTAGATGTGAGTTTTTACGGTTGGCATTGGAAGGAACAGAGAAGGTGCTCATCCATTCAGGTTCTGCAGAAATCATTGCATGCCTCTGCCATCCTGCTGGGTTTGGTGTGTCGGTGCCCTGACAACCTTGCGACAGTGGCTAGCTCATACTCACTTGCGTGCCAATTGAACAGTACTTCGTTATGAAGCCACTGAGAGTCTCAAGTGGTCGACTACCTTGGACATCGAAATCTAGACTTCTACCGAATTTGATAATAATTTGCTCAGAAGGATGGGGACTTCCTGAAATTTGTGATTATTTCTACACATTTCATTGCCGAATGGGACACAGCAATTTAGGACGTTTTTATCGATTTGTGGCAGCTGCGAGTAATGTTTAGAAAAATGCTTCTCAAATTGCCCATTCGGAGTCGGTATAAAACAATAGGTCCCTTCCACTCGTGAGAGAACAATAGCACGCACAACACGAGTGGTTGCTGAGAAGCAAGGCCCCGGCCCTCTACGGGCAGTAGCGCCACCACAACACAATTATCTTGTCAGGGACCAACTTGTGCAAAGTTCCTATTCCTGCTGACGTCATCGCAATTCAATTTCATGCACAAATTGTTGAAAGAACTAAAAAGAGTTTCAAGTTCCATAGTCACAGAATCCCATTTCAAAACCTCCTCAATCCGCTCCAGACACCGACATGAATACAATAAACTCCGAATCAATAAAGGAAAAAAAAAACCCATCTTATCGATGCCTTAGGAGTGAAGAAAAAAAAACACAAATAAAACGTAGATCCGATAAGTGAATCGTGCAAATTAAACGATTAACGCACCACCAACTCTCGCTCACGCTCAAGGGCAATCGGCTATCTGAGATAATCAATTCAAGAGTTTTCTGATCGCATTCACTAGATTCCAAAGCAACCAAACCCAACAACCCAGATAAGCACCAAAAATGTGTCAACACAAAAAAAAAAACTACTCATTACACCACCAAAAACCCTGATAAATGAACCCCCAAACTTTCGCATAGAAATCCAATAAAGATTAAACCGCAAACAAAAAAAAAAAAAAACAAAAATTTTCCACTTATTATTCGCTGTTTATCTAAAATTAAACAGCATTCTGCATGTCCGCGCAGCTAGCCAAATGTGGGGGGTCATTTAATTGAATATCTCACAGCTAATGAGGACCGATGTCGCAGAGTCGCAGAGACAGTTGGTGGCATGCACTCTTGGAATGGTTAATTTTATTTCTATTTTAATGTGCAACCGCCCACGTAATTAGTGATGACACGAAATGCAACTAATTATTAAATTCACAGCACTTCGACAGCGTTTAATTGGAATGAATGCAAATGGTTGTGTGTGAGGCGGAGGTGGAGGGGTCTATTTTTCCCAACAAATGCCCACAACTTGATTAAGTAATATCAATCATCAGCGTCAACCCTCTCCAGGGCATGGCTTAATTCCGAATGACACAAGGCACAGCTCGACAATCGGGGGAGCCTGTGTACGGCGGCCGGTGGGAAGGTGTCAATTTTGATTCAGTTAAAGTCCAGTAATTAGATGAATCTGTTTGGGTATGACATATCTATACCGAGCGAAGGTGTTGATTGGCCACCTTCACGTGATTTCTGCTTCTCTACTCGTTGTGTCTTTCTGGGCCCATATGAATTTCTAGACTCCAAGCTAGAGCGATGCTTGCGGAGATGAAGCTGGTGGGGAACATAAACAAATCGTCGGCGCTTGTGTGAGTGATAATTAATTAGTAACAAATTACTAATTGCGGGCATCGGCAGTAGCGATGGAGATGCTTGTGTTGTAAGCAAATTGCTAGACGACAGCATTGGGAGTTGTGACGAGATTTGAAGAGTAAATTGTGTGGATACTCGTGGCTGGCGGGAGTCGTAACTTGGATGACAAGAGTCCCCATCAGGAGATTTTTTGAAGGCCATTAACAGCCGATAGCTTCGCTTACATCAAGGTTGCCTCTCTGTCATTCTCGTGGAATCTGCAGCCTTCAACCGGTCCATCTGGACAATGCCGACTGATTGATTTGAGTCTTTATCGAGAGCAGTGCGCTGGCGCTTGCGATTCGTTGTGACAAATCAGAAAGGGGAGTCTTGTCCTCGAACCCTCGAGTGACTCATCACGGAAGGCAGAGTCGTTAAATGAAATTAACTTGCAATTTGTCTTCGAATGCGTCGAACGAACCAATTAGCTGCGCTTTGTATCAGTTTCAGTTTTATTGCTTTTTTGACAGTTTATTCGAAGTCTTAGTCACATCACAGGAGGACGAGGACGAGGGTGAGGGTGAGGGTGAGGGCGAGGATGAGGATGAGGATGAGGATGAGGATGAGGATGAGGATGAGGATGAGGATGAGGATGAGGATGAGGATGAGGATGAGGATGAGGATGAGGATGAGGATGAGGATGAGGATGAGGATGAGGATGAGGATGAGGATGAGGATAAGGATGAGGATGAGGATGAGGATGAGGATGAGGATGAGGATGAGGATGAGGATGAGGATGAGGATGAGGATGAGGATGAGGATGAGGATGAGGATGAGGATGAGGATGAGGATGAGGATGAGGATGAGGATGAGGATGAGGATGAGGATGAGGATGAGGATGAGGATGAGGATGAGGATGAGGATGAGGATGAGGATGAGGATGAGGATGAGGATGAGGATGAGGATGAGGATGAGGATGAGGATGAGGATGAGGATGAGGATGAGGATGAGGATGAGGATGAGGATGAGGATGAGGATGAGGATGAGGATGAGGATGAGGATGAGGATGAGGATGAGGATGAGGATGAGGATGAGGATGAGGATGAGGATGAGAATGAGGATGAGAATGAGGATGAGGATGAGGATGAGGATGAGGATGAGGAAGAGGATGAGGATGAGGATGAGGATGAGGAGGAGGATGAGGATGAGGATGAGAATGAGGATGAGGATGAGGATGAGGATGAGGATGAGGATGAGGATGAGGATGAGGATGAGGATGAGGATGAGGATGAGGATGAGGATGAGGATGAGGATGAGGATGAGGATGAGGATGAGGATGAGGATGAGGATGAGGATGAGGATGAGGATGAGGATGAGGATGAGGATGGGGATGGGGATGAGGATAAGGATGAGGATGAGGATGAGGATGAGGATGAGGATGAGGATGAGGATGAGGATGAGGATGAGGATGAGGGCTTTGATGCTATTGTTTTTTCGTGTCAAACATCGAGTCTGGACGTCCAACGTCGCTATATCACTAATTAGTGGCTGTACTAAATTGGTGCTAAACTGGTTGACTCTTAAAAAGTCTTAGCCGAAAAATTCCTCTTTTCTGAAATCATTCACAATGCCTACGCTCCCAGTGTTAAATCGAATCGATACAAATTTACCAACTACGAGACTAACTAGCGGCTGTACTAAAGTTGTACTAAACTGGCTGTCTCTTAATACAGTCTCAGTCGTAAAATGCCAGTCCAGAAATGATTGGAGATTGTGTCACGCTTCCAGTGTCAAATCAAGTCGATAATCTGTTACAAGACAAAATCAGATCAGATAGGATAACCAATCACCTGCTTATTGTGAAAAGATTTGACGTTCTACAGCGCGTTCCCCATCGCCTGCACTTCATCGCTCCATTTTAGTTAGATTTCCATCGGAAACGTCACCGCACACAACGTGAAGCGATACCCTCCTCCGCGTCCCGCATGCCAGCATGCCACTTCACGGGTTTTTCCGGCATATCAATTCCAAAACGCGAACAAGAGATAATCAAATAACAAAAATTCATTTATCACACTTATCAGATGGGTATCGGAACTCGGATCTACACAAATCGTGCAGTCGAAAGTCGATGTGACGACGATCATCATCATCAACTGCGTTGTGCGCTATCGAAAGGGTCGACTGGGCTGCTCTCCACTGCGCGTTGACACTTCTGGGAGCACATCGAAATGCCATTCAACTTGGTAGTGTGACTCCTTTCAGCAAGGTTCACCGAGATTGCAAATCACATTATACTCGTATTTGTCGGCCGCTGAACGCTCGTACGTACGCGTGTTTGTGTTGAGACTGAGGCTGGGGCTGTGCCAAGAACTAAAGCGATAGCAGTTATCGCCTTTGTGTTTCTGCTGTTCTCCTTTTCGTCTTGTTTTTCATACGCAGTAATTACCACTCTTATTGTACATAATTTACATTGTCGGACTGTTTTTGGCGTAACTTTCCATAGAAGTGCGCGGACGATGAGGAGGCCTTAAAGACTTTGTTTACACTGTTAGGTGTGATATCGAGCGGCTGGCGTCCACATCTGAGAGGCTTGCGGACAGATTACGGGCCCGGAATCGCTTTAGCAGAGGAATGTGTGAATAGCTTTTGGCATTCTCTTCTGCTTCGATTTGATATTGAGTGGGTTATGAATTAGCACTGAATCGTGGAGGCACAAAGGGTTGAGCAGACTGTCGGTTGGATAGAGCGGCTGGCAATACTTTGGGCCAACACGTGTAATATGGAGGGGAATGTACTTGTTTCCTGCAACATTCCAAATTTCTGAATTATGACAAATCGTCAGCGTGGGCTTGCGTCAACTCAAACTCGACGGAAATATGAATCATCCGTTGGACCTCGAGCAGTGTCGGTGGACGATTCCACAAACTTGCTCGACAGATGATCTGCTCTGCAAGTCACAGAGCCTAGAATAACGCTGGTGCCAACTGTTGTCCCACTTTTAGGAACACTTTTAGGAAATTCCCGTGACATTACGAAACCATTCAAAGCCTCCATTGCTCCTTATGAATGTGAATTGCCGAATCAAACTGTCGCCCATTCTAATGTCACGGTCACCCTTGTGACACAGAAAGTCTACACACTAGCACTGCGCCACACTCGTACTCGCTAGTACCCCACATTTGATTACAATTAGCATAAACAATCCAAACCTCTCAAGTATCCTGTCATTGTGCGACTGTCCCAGATTCGCTTTTGCCTCCCCTTTCGCTTGATCGATAATCGAAAAGGAAAAACGAATAAAACAAGCGAAAGACGACTTCGCAGAGCCTAATAGAAAAGAATCACAGTTGTGTGTGGCAGGGGGACCATCCAACCCCCAGTCCCAGTCACACCACACCGTACACTAGCGAACTTCAAACATGACAATGTGACACCCACAATTTATGGCACTGCTGTCAAGCCGGGATTTTCTTGTTCTTTAATTTATGCACACCATGGCAGGGCGTTCTGCGGTCTTGCTGTGGGCACCGACGGCGGCGGGGGTATCTTGCAGTATCTCTGGCGTCCGCTAATGTGTTAAGTGTAGGCAATTCATTTAACCGGATTAAGACGAAAAAGGCATTTTAATCGCGCCTCCACCACAGCGAGTTCAAAGTTGAACGATCAACTTGCCAATGACATGTGAGGCTGATGGCAAGCTGGCAAACAGGCAGGCCAAAGAAAAAAAAGAACACAATGATTCCTTTATTTGGATATTGAACTCATTTTTACTTCCCTAATGGCATCGCGCTGAGCGCCGGGCGACAAGTGCGATGCGACAAGTCGCGATACCGGATTAACTTGTATCTCGTGGTTTAGTGCTTCCAGTTTGCTCGCTGGCATCCACCGAGAAGATTGAAAACAGGGTTAAAGCTCCCCAAATGGGTAGTTGCTTCACAGGGGTGGGGTCAAAGAACCTGGATTAGGAAATGCCTGTTGTCAGTCATGAGGGCGAGAGTGAAAGTTTTCAATCCATTTCGGGGGCAATGATTTGCTGTTGCATAAAGTTGGCAGAGTTATGAGAATTGCTATGGATCGAATGTGAAGAAGCTGCCTGGCATTTTTGTGGCGGTGATTTGACACGTGAGGGAAATGGCTGTTGTATTGTTTTGGCCGTTCACTTTATCACGAGCAGACCTTTTCACCAGAAACCCAACTGGTAGGAGATAGAGCCATGGCAGAAGGGTCAACTTCGTAACGAAGGCTTTGTGCCAACTGTCACGTGTCAAACGAAAGACTCGAGCACTAGGCAAAATTGAAACACGTAAAAACGTTTTCATTCACGTATGGCTGACGTAAGGATGACATTTGACGTACATTTGTCACAACTGTCTAGCTGACAGTAGCCGCGCGGAGAGTTTCCAACAAAAACGTGTTCAAATCCTGCTGAACTGCAATGTCCGAGCATATCTTGCACATCCAATAAAACGAGTGTCTTGACATTAATTAACTGTCAACTGTGAATTGACATACTTTACAACATCCTTCGATACCTTAAACAAGACCCCAGGCGTTGACATTATTCAGCTGTCAACTGACTGTGTGAAATTACGCCGAATTGAAATACACTTTCAGAGCTCTCCTATAACTGACTGTCATTTAGGAAGTTCGCCGAATCAGAGAACCTTTTCAGAAAGCTACATCAACCGACTGTCATTTGTCAAAGGCGCTGGACACATTCTCCGAACCATAAAACAGCCTGCAACAAACCAGTGGGGCTTGACATTTCTCAAGTGTCATTTGCTAACTGTCACCTCTCAGGTGTTATGGACACTGCCAAGGAAACCTTGAGAGAGAGGGAATTTGAGAGAATTTTAGAATTTTAGAAAAAGAGAAGAACAGATATTGCCATTTCAAAGGCTCCTCCATTTCTCAAACAATTTGACGTACCATTGACATAAGATGTTCAAATTAGAAAACAAACAGGTCATAACGAAAAACATTCCTATTAGCATATTATTATTATTATCATCATAACCAAATACCAAGAATACATCCCCACTTTAAGGGACTCCAAGAACCTGTCACCTGTTTCCAGGCTCCAGGTTCCACACATTCCAGTGAAATGTCATTTTCAGGACTCACGCTGAATGCACACACGAGCTCTCAAACAAAGCAAGGTGTGCACACATGCAGTAAAATTCCCATAAATTACCAACTGACGCAATTGTGTCCTTTTCTTAGATTTCTTTCTAGGAACTTCTATTTATAATCCCTGACTGATGAAAAATAAATGCCACCTCCAATTTCTTATTTTCTATTATTTTTTCTTTCTCTTTTCAGAATCCAGGCATCAAGCTTCAAATTCGTGAAGAATCTACTCGAAGGACCATCTAAAACCGAATAAAGGTGAATATTGAAAGGAAAAAGTAGAATATATCCTTTTTTTTGAAAAGTGGGCACATCCCGCTTTGGAGAGTTATTTCCGTCGCAGAAGAGAAACGTCAAAAAGGGGAACAGTCTAATTCTTGACATTTCCTCTGACGGGGCAGAGCACATTGGGATTCCGTTTGCAACACCCACACACCGGAAGGACTAGGAAACGAAACCACACGCGACACTTGAGCTTCGAGTCAATTTGTGTATCGACTATGACATATGTCACATGATTATGCACTTATCTCTTTCATCCCATTTCGGTTGTCTCATTAGTTACGGCAGTTTGGAAATGAAATCGGGTGAGCATGGAGCGTGTCCCACGATTTATCCTTTTTTTGTGCTTCAAAAGGGAATGCTGACAGATGGGGCAGGGGGAGGGTTAAGTTCCATTCAAAATCTAGGTGAGATAAGATTTGGGTGAAGTGTGATGCGGTATCACTCAGTGACACATGTCAGTGGTGCTACTGCTGCTGGCTGCCACCATATATCCGGTGTGAGGATAAATGAGGCAAAGGAAAACAACAACGGACGTGTGTCCTTAGAAGATGTCCCATGGCACAATATTCACCACCGTTCACCAGTCGGCCTGCATTCGTGTTGTGGTCTATTTGATGCGCAAAAGGAAAAGGGGTACACCCAACATCGCCAGAGTCACTTAGTGACATTTCACCTTGTCGAAATGTAGGCAAGCAGATCGTTGAGGATTGTGAGAACGTGTAAAGGATGCGAATTAGAGATTGTTTTGTTTTGTGTCAACACTGAACGAGCACAGCGGTGACCGATTTCCCTTTGGGGGCGTTTGCAGTAAGTGCCCAAGCTCTATTGACAAGTTTGTCCTCAATTGCTTTTTTTTCTGTTTTTGTTGGTTTATTTTTCAAAACTAATTGGTTTGTTGGAATGTGGAGCATTGTGCTGGATGGGTCTGAGTGGGAAATGTTATTATGGTTGAAAGGAATTAAAACTGAAACACTGCCACTGCGTGTGCAATGGATTTCAATTTGAAGGGGTGGCTTAGAGAAGCTTCCCTCTTCACCGTTTTACACGGCAATCGCATCAACAGCGGTCCTTTTCAGCGGAAACTTTCTTTTGGTCACACATACCTTTGGGCAAAGGGCCAACCTACAGCTACTGCCGTTCCCCTCCTCCTTCGCTTCATTGCAATCGACTTTGGAGTGCATTCAGACATGCATCCCTGGCATCATTATGGACTCTCAGCAAATGCGAGTCACTCGCTGAACACGCCCAGCTCATCCAATCAAATTCCTCAGACACAAGCGTGTCAAAAATGACCCCGATACCGACCAAGACCTCTTCCCGTTCAGACCATCAATTCAGCGAATCCACTCCGCTGTTTCAAAGGACCAGGCATTCCCTTTGAATTGAACTAGATTCCCGGTCAATTCAACTGGAAACACAGTCAACCGGCAGAATAAATCTGCATGACGAAAAAGCAAGAATCTCTCAAAAATGAAGTTCAAAGCTTATATTCGGTATTTAAACAACATCCACCGCTCCCGGTTGGTTGCTACCAGCTGCCGCAGAGTACGTCCTCTTAGGGCCCTAATCCCATAAGTACTCATTATTTGCACGTAACAAGTGAAAATGTGTTTCTTCCCATCGCCTACGCACGTTTTCCAATTTCACAACCAACCCACCGTCACCACCGGCGAAGCGTAATAATACATTTTCCAAACCCGATTTATTTTCCAACAAACAGAAGATCAATAAATTATACAACATTAAGAGTGAAAGGAGAACGGCAAGAAGCAAACAGAAGCATAAAAATGATGGATACATTTCAGGAAGCCACATAAACGTCACTCAGACACGCGGAGGGGTGCTGAAGTGCCTTCAGGACGATCCCATTGTTGAGGCAATTAAATAAATTAAAATTAAGCACTACCAATATCCGGTACATCACTCAATCGACGAAGCCTTCATCGGGCCCTAATTACCGGCGACAATAGATTTCTATTATTTTTAAAGCCTCAATAATCTTCGGACACATGTTCGGGTTTCGTCTTGCTTCGGAGAGAAATATAAATCGTTCGCATTCGCAGTAAATCTCAACTAGTTGCGTTATGAAATATTATTCGCGTCGATGGAACAATGGGCATCGTTACACGGGCCAACCTTTTGCAGCTGGATACCAGCAAAGAGGGGAAAAAAAGGAAAAAGGTACACAAAAACAGAAGGAGAAAGAAAATAAAATACAAAATTGGTCCTTCGAGCCGGATAAACAGAGCCGTGTTCCCGTATGCAAACAGGGGAGCTTACGTGGGCGTCGTCGTCGTTTCATAATGTATTCTTTTTGGGACTACTGCTCCTTCAAGTGCCCCTAATTAAATTAAATTATCCATTATTTCTCATTATTAAGGCAATCATCAAACTAAACGACGATCGAATTATATAAATTTCCTTTTTCCTGGCACCGAGGCGACCGCTTACACGCAACAACGCACAGCAAACACAGACACATGTGTACGCACGTACGTTGCCCCCTGTCTGACGCCCAGGGACGATATTGAAAAACATTCAATACAACCCTGATATCCTGGCATCCTACGCCCGATGTTGACGCACTTGCTGTGGGAGGGTGCGGGATGTAGACAAACAATCGTCAGCGACCCACTGCTTGGGCGGGGGTTGGGCTAGCAATGTCTCTCATCCTGGCACTGTTTCATCAAAGAAAGTGCTTTTCTTCTATCGCTCTCCTCGTGCACTGCTCTGCTCTGCGAGTACCTGAACCTGAATGCTCTCATCCTGTCATTGGGATAACAATAAAAGGATAAGTCCTTCCCACCAACGGGAGGTATTCCTCCGTCGGACGGGAGCAGGTTTTTTTTGCCCGTCGAAGGGTAGACGACAGATGTAAGAAGCAATTTGTTTGCGTGATGAAACGACGACCGTGTAGGATGTCCTTGCTTTTGCTACGGCTTCTTCGTTTCAATTCCTCTCCTCCCCTTGGCGGAGACACACCGTCATCGCTCATCAAAAAGTCATATTATTACACTGTAAAGTAGGAGACAATATTTGCGATGATGATACGGTTTACTTTGATGGCTTACAACCGAATTTGCTATACGGAATATGCTTCGTTCCGAGATGACGCATGCGAACATGCGATGGTGTGGGAAATCAAATTCTTTGCAATTGATTTTGCGATACTGAGTTTCAATCATAAATTGAAGCCATTTGTTGGGGTTAAGTAACGCCGTGTCGTGAAAGATCATCCACCGCGCGGCCCTCAGATGATCACACATCGGGCTTGACACTTAAAACTTGCTCTTCAACTTTCGCTGCTATCTGGTGAAATGCCTGGGTGCCGAGTGGTAAATCGTCGTCCAGCTGTCATTTCACTAGCGATAACCGTAAAAATTCGATAACCAAACTCGATAACATATCGTTGTTGATAGGACCGGGGTTTATCTTTCGACGTGTGTGTTTGCTGGCTTGCTTTGGCTAGTGCTTGTCGATGGAACATTCAATGTTTTGGCTGTATTTT
Source organism: Eristalis tenax (assembly GCA_905231855.2). Lineage (NCBI taxonomy): Eukaryota > Metazoa > Arthropoda > Insecta > Diptera > Syrphidae > Eristalis > Eristalis tenax. The sequence continues at coordinate 2,884,405 of HG993127.1, forward strand.
CCTTCCCAAGCACATTATGAGCTCCTCTTGCGTTGTGTATTGTTTAATTTTTCATTAAATGCATCTTCCACACCCAATTTCAGGCTGTTTACCCGGAACTAGCTCGTCAGCTTCTTGACATCCTGTTTACTCAAATTTCATTTGAATCTTGAGCCATGGGTGCACAAAGATCGCTTCATGCGATGGTCCTTCTTAAAATAGAACACCAAACAGACTGAGAGCAAAGAGGATACATGTATCTAATATCAATTGCCGTGATCTTGACATATTCATGTGAGTTGTAATGCAGTGACGATAGCGGGAGCGGAGCGGGGGAGTAGGAGGAAGGAATGTGACGAAGATTCCTTGCACCACCAAGGCTGAGTGTATTTGCCAACTTATGCATTTTGCCATTGAACTGAATCGACTTTTGAGTTTTTGACTAGATTGACTGTCATTGAATTTGATAGAGGTGTGCCCTGTGCCTGTCACTTTGGCTCCGTTCGAACCCGACCCTGTGGGACAGAGGACACCCGCTTAAGTAGCCCACAAAAGAGGCGTCTGCAATGGTAGCAGCTACCCAGAGATCGCTCTAGTTGGAGAGGTTGGTTGATTGAGGTCCACTTCAACCCCGGACTGTAGCGCCACACAAAGAAGAAGTGTTTTGTGGTTTCCAAAGAATTGACTCATATTTTTTTCTTTTTCTAAGACACACTTTATTTGAACTCGTTTTGGTTCATTCTTTGACAAATAAGAAGCTCTTAACCTCATGACGCGAGGGTTCTTTATCCGGCCTTCTCAGAAACCTGGTGTACCACCCAGCAATCAAAACATTTGCTTACAAATTGGGCAACTCTCACATCGTCTCTCAGCGTGGTACGTAATTTCGCTGCAAAGTCTGGTATCCCACAAGGTTCGCAGCAATCGCCGCTTCTTTTTTATGTTTCAACAACATGTCATCCCCTTGCTTTATCCATTACTCCATTCAAAGTAAATTTGAAATCCTCTCCAGCAATTTAAATGGCAGGCATAACAAATTACTACCCATCCTTGTATTGCCCTTATAGTTTAAAATGGGTCACATCTGGCCGACGTTCGTACAAATTTGAGTTCTTCGGCTGTAGAAATTGATTGATCAAACTGCATCCCGACGCAAGCCATTGCAAATGTAGCTCATAACCCCACTTTCGTTAAGTTTCGTTCATTCTTGAGTCACTTCTTGAATGGGTCACTTCTAGCCGACGTTCGCACAAATTTGAGTTCTTCGGCTGTAGAAATTGATTGATCAAAATGCATCCCGATGCAAGCCATTGCAATGTAGCTCATAACCCCACTTTCGTTAAGTTTCGTTCATGCTTGAGTCACTTCTTGAATGGGTCACTTCTAGCCGACGTTCGCACAAATTTGAGTTCTTCGGCTGTAGGAATTGATTGATCAAAATGCATCCCGATGCAAACCATTGCAATGTAGCTCATAATCCCACTTTCGTTAAGTTTCGTTCATTCTTGAGATGAGTGCGTTGAATGCCAATTAAGGTGTGTTTCGACAGTTATCAAATTATGTGCTAAGGTAAACAATCTCGGTCGTAATATAGAATAATAAAAATCATGCAGTGGCAGGTGGTGAGACTTGAGGAGACGCAAAATGGTTGCTCAAAAGAAAACTTATATTAGGTTTGACAGGATCTACGGTGCTCTGTAAGTGCTCGGTAAGTTCTCATTGTCTGCAGGAGTACGTGCATATAAACATTAACATTTTGTTGCATTTGTAACCAGTTCGTTATAACGACGACGCCTTGATAGAGCATCGTAGAGCATTTTCATCTCAACCGCATGCAAGTTCTGATGTTTTACCACGATTGCCTGCGAAGGTCTTTCATTTCGTGAACGAGTAAAGTTCGTTTATTACGAGAATTACTAATAAAGGCCGCAATTTACAACCTTGCGGCACATCGTGGTTACTGATTGCTCATGATATCAGACGTTTAAACTTTGTCAGCCGTGCTGTAGTCAACCGTCCTACCGACACTTCTCCCAAATTTCCAGGCGTTACTGCGTCGAACATGACGATGACGTGCACAAACTCTTAGCAATTCTTGAGTTTTTTGAATCCATGTCGGTGACGAGGCCAATAATGACCAAAAAGAAAAACACAAAAAAATCCCTTTACATCGCCTTTACTTACTGCAGAGTGGGACCCTCGTGGTTGACGTTGTCCCCAAGTCAAGCCCATTGGCACCTCAGCTGTCACTGCTTTTTCTTCACCCAAACACCTCTGCAATCTCCACCCGTCTGCTGTCAATCTCCCTCGCTTCTACCTACAGTGGCTGTCATCGGCGGCACACCGCTTCTGATTCCATTTATAGCCAGACCACACTGTCTGCTCAGCGGCAGCGACCTTGCCAGTCTCGTGTTGTAAGTGGAACCTATTTATAAGCCTATTGGTCACTTGATTCGTCTTGTGAACGCCACCACCCGGGGCGGAGGCGGCGCAACGGCACAAATATATGATTCGGTGTAAAATTTTCAAAAATATTCACCTATTTTTTCTCCTTTTCTAAATTTAGCGATAAACACAATAACGGACGGAATATGGAAGAGTATTTTTGGTTTTGCATTTCTCGGCAAAAATAGAGCCGCCTGGCCGTCAATCGACCGCACCAACTGGTTGCTGAATCATTATCCGATTTCGCTGGGCACTTGCTAATCGAAGTCGGTCGGTGTGCGAGCGACAATGACAGTTGACTCTATCTTGGCACAGCACTTACACCAGTGCTTGGGTGAATTAGCGTCGATTTATCGCCGCCGCGCAGACACTTGGCGAGAAGTTCACCTCTTATCAGCTCGCTCGGGGTATGTCTTTGACACATGCTTGATAAAATGTGTATCAATGTTGATTTGAGCGGTGATTAGGCTGTGTCGCAAGTAGATGTCGCATGACCACGTAGTCGATTGAGACTGATTGCAGATCGCTTCAGTTCGGAAATACATACGTATGTACTCGAGGGAGCTGGAGTTAAACTTTAATTTGTTTTCGAGGGGAGATGTGATTTCGAAATGGTTTCCCTTCTCGGACTTTGGTTTTAGTTTAGTTGGGAAAAGTTTTTCCCGATACACACGCTGTCAGCAGTTGCCCGGATGACTCTACAGAAGCCCTGCAAAGTATAAAAAAGTTCACGCAGTTGCTAAGTCCATTTCAATGAAATGAGAGAAATTATGAATTCCAGGTACTTTAGACATCCCTTGGGGTGCAGAGGTATGTTCGCACAGGCTTGCCCTTGTGGCCTAGATTCAATGTGTTGGGTATTCGAAAAGGGCAAACTGCCAGTGTTCTGGTCTGCTGAGGGGGTTGTGCGTAGGAGGGCTGTTTGCAGTTGGAAATGCTTTTGAATGAGATCACGAGGTTATACGAAGAGAAGTTCGTTATTCTGGTGGCGAACTTATTCTGGTTTTATCGCGATTGAATAGAAAGTGTCACTTTAAGTGGGGTAACACAGTGTGTCCTTTGGAGAGTGTCCTTTGTGGCTAGTGCAATAAACTCTGGTGTTCCACAGGGCTCTCGACATCGACCACTACTTGCTGCAATTTGATCAGCATTCACATCGTCCCTCAGTTTGAAACTCCCTCCCTTCGCAGCAGACTCAGGTGTTCCACAAGGTTCCCGGTGTCGACTCCTACTTGTTTCCCTTCTTCGGGACTTTCACGTCGTCTCTCAGTTTGAGACCTAACTGAGTCGGGTACGAAGTCAGGTGTTCCACAAGGTTCCCGATGTCGGCCCCTTTCTTTTACGCTGTTAGCAACTTTCGCAATGTCTTCCAATTTTTTACAACTTCGGGTGTTTCACAGGGTTACTGAAATCGACGCAACTTCCATGCCGTCTAGCAGTCTTCTACAAAATCAGGTGTTCCACAAGGCTGCCAGCAGTGAGAGCAACATTCACGTTATTCCACAAAGCGCCCAGCATTCACTCACTCTTCGCCTCTCAGTTCGACACCTCACCCTACTCAGAGGGAAATTTGCAAATCCTCAGCAATCACTCACGCATTAGGCCAAATGGCCACATTCTTAAAAAAAAATAATTCACAAAGAATCTGTAATTATCCCCACAGAGGGAGATCCCTTCCAAAGGGTCAACAGCATTAATATTAATAATTTTGCAAATCCACCACTCAGTCATGGACGACAATGAAATAAACACCCCTCCGAAAGAAGACGGACACCGGGGGCGGGCGTCGGTCTCAGCATTGCCACAATCCACTGCCACGTGACATACGCAAACCGGAGCGCACACAGTTCCACCGCCAGGCCGAAGAAAGTATCTGAAAAGGACACGTCCTAAAAATAGACAAAACGACAGTAGAAGAAACAAATTTAGATTAATCGCACATTTATGCTTATTTTTAACCACCCCCACAAAGTGTGCCACCCATCGTTCGCAGGATAAAGACGCACACACACTCACATGCACAGGCACATGGACAAGAAGGGAAGGACATTGAAACTAAAACTTTGAATTTGGTCTCTGTCTTCCTTGTTTGGCTATTTCCAAGGATATTCGAGTGCAGTTATCCGGTGTTACTTTACCCTCCTGCAAATGTGACAAATGACTTGCCTACACACTCGTACACATGATTGAGCGTGAACGTGTGTGTGTGGTGGGGATTTGCATAACAGAGGAACAAGCACAAAAGAAAAACCGACCAACAACAGAGTTGTATTCAAGGTGAAGGTTGTTTCAATTACGGAAGAAGGTGCGGCTGGGGGTGGGTGGCACGGCACGGCTTGAGCTGGTTAATGCTATGTGCGCCATCGCTTTCTGATTTATGATTGTGTGCTGGCTGGGGTGGCTGATATGTCTGATTCAATCGCCACCTCCGCACGACTCACAAAGGATTGCAGGAGGCGATGGCGCAACGAAAAAAGGGCCAAAAATCAATTAAAGTTTGTTGTCCATAAACATTCTATCCTCTGCCACCTATTCCACCGAGTGGAGAGAAAATATCCAAGGGGGCAGATAACTTACATACATTCCCGTCCCCTCAACGGAACGGGGGGGCATCAATCGCAATCGTCATCTGACCCTGAAGCTCTGCCACAGCACGTTTGTATTGTTTTTCTGTGTCTTGTGTTGCGCCCAAGTCGAACGCGCTGCTCTATTATTAATCACAGGACGGGGATTGAATGGAGCACAGGGCATGGCTTATCAGAGCAGAGGGTGGGTCTGGCAATCGACTCGTTCCTTGGTTGCGTGTGTGCTGGAAGTTACAGTCAAGCACGTTGCGTAGGTCGTCGTCAAAAGCCTAGGCAAGGACTTGTCTGTTGTCTCCCTCTGACTGTGGCTTGAACTTCAGCTGGCGCGGGGGAGTGGATCCTATCCCAAAAGCGTACATTGATTTTTCTTTCTTCATATTTGGGACATCGGGACGTATGCGTAACATTTTTTCCCTTTTCTGTTCTTTCTCCCACGAAGCTCTTTTCGGTGTTTACACTTCGCCATGGAAACCATCCAAGTCGGGGAGTGTAAATTTCACGTTTATGATCCTCCCCAAATGCCGTATGCTAGGAGTGGTGGGCGAAGAGAACACATTCTTTGCTCTTGGTCCCCGACTCTGGGGGGTACTGTGGCTAACGACCACGGGGGATGGGTGGTGTTTGCCATTCTCGACGACAACGTCGGTCTCGTCTAGTGTGTGCAGTGCGCGTGCTTTCGTATCTACGGGTAAGGTTTTGTGCTTTTTTGTGAATTCACGTGGACGGTTTAGCCGAGGACACGTGCTGTCACATTGTTTGCATATTTATCGAGGGTTTTTGGTTTGGTTTGTTTTTTCGTTTGCCAGTGGAGGTATGGCTGTGGCTTGCGTCAGAGGTTCGGGGATTTGGCCGCTCGAATGTCGGGGGCATGATGAACGAAAATGGAGTTCAATAGTCTTTTGTTGCATTGGTCGATCGGGAGGGCAGCTTGTGACGGATTGTTGTGCGTCTGTTGAATGATTGAGTGAAGGGGTGACGATTGTAATGACGTTGATGAATTGTTGTTATGCGGTCGTGGAGGTGCCTGAGAAACGTCATTGTTGAAAAACGACTGAATATTCATCGTTGACTACTGATGACATATGAGGACGAGAGCTAAATTATCCATTGACTGCGCCAAGAGCCTAAAGGATGCCAGGAAGGCAATTGAGTCCCACCAGAACCAAGCAAATGAGTAAAGGCGACTCTGGGCTTTCGACAGAGTGCCAAGTGTCCGTAATTTGATTGGGGAGATGGCAAGAACTCGACAATGAAAAGGAGCGGATTTCAGTTCTCGACGTTTTCGTCCGCCACGTCTAATCAGACCGCCATGCTGCGTTCTCGCCCGACTTGTCTGCAGAGGACTTCTAGGTTGCGTAGGCTAAATGTAGAGATGACACGCATGTGACCATGGAATGTAGCGATTTGCTTTCTCGGGTGTGACGTCTTGTGTCCTCCCTAGGGCCCCTATGTCCCGTGTCCTGAAGGGAACGATACCACCACTTTGACCATGAAAATAAGTAAACTGTGCTGTAGGCTATCAAGGTTTGTGTCTTCAATAAAACTGCAAGTCAATACTGAGCAGTTCTCGTAGGCACGTGTAATTTCCCGTGTAAATGTGAGCACTCGATAACGACAGAATTACTGAGCAGTACTCGTAGGCACGTGTAATTACCCGTGTAAATGTGAGCACTCGATAACGACAGAATTACTGAGCAGTACTCGTAGGCACGTGTAATTACCCGTGTAAATGTGAGCACTCGATAACGACAGAATTACTGAGCAGTTCTCGTAGGCACGTGTAATTACCCGTGTAAATGTGAGCACTCGATAACGACAGAATTGAACCAAGAAGTCTGACTCTAGATCTCTGGGTGTCTTAAACTGCCATAGCCGCAAACAATCCTACAGACCTAAAACCACAGTCACTCCCACCGGCTAGCCCACAGTCCTCTGTCAATCACTTTCCCAACAAAACAGGTCAAGACTCCCCAAATGTCCTCCCTAATGCATTTAACCTTTACGGCTTAATGCATTGACACCGATTATCCGTCAGAAAAAAGACAAACAAAAAATAAACTCGACACAGCCCTCACTCGAACATAGTCTAAGTCATCTTCATTAGCAGCTCAATAGGAGAAAATTGATATGCATTACCCAAGCACGGCCACATCAAGTGCTCACTTAGAGTCGACTTAATGAGTGCGCCGCTCTTGTGGTCGCCGCTCAAGCACTCACGGGAGCTTCTTGAATCGTTCAATCTGTCAAGGACGAGTCGGCGATTAGGCCCCGCCCCTCTCAATCAATAATTAAAAGTGAAAGAGTTCACCAGGAACACACGGAATAAATCGATAAGTTTGTGGGCCCACGTCACACGACAGGGAAAAACTTATTAGCCATCCAGCGACTGCTGTCATCATCCCCCTCCCGCCCTGCAGCTCTTCATTCTCTGTTACATAACTCACAAAAGAAAATTGAGAACTCATAAAATATCGATTAAAAACATGGAAATACACATTCAGAGCCTGCCAGAGTCCTTTGTAGTCATTTACAAGCAATTTCCGTTGGTTTTTCCTGGTTAGTGTTCCACCGTGTGTCACACATCCTCGTGAGCCGCACAGCGGGGGAGAAGTCGGAAAGGACATGCAAAAGGACATGTATAACAAATAACCGAACGCTCATTTGAATTGACATTGAGAAACATGTGTAGCACTGTGGGTGGTTGGTTGCCCGCTTTGTTGGAGGCTGTGGCAGGAGGCGAAGACAGAAATTAATGGCGGAAGACGGTAATTTCTGATTTTCCATGAAACGACGAGTGACATCAAAGGACATTCTGTCGGCTGAGGGGTGCGCGGCATGCACTGTGGTTGGTGTGGTTTTGCCAGAAACGCTCGACTTTGACTGGAATGTTTTCGATTTCAAAGAAAATTTCATGAATTCTTTCTTAACTGTCAAGCGGCACATTCCACTTTCGGTTTTGACTAAGTCGCCCATGGTGCGAACATTAATTGAAGTCGATTGTGTGGGAGTTTGAAGGATGTTCTAATAGATTCCGTCGATGGTCACTTTATGAATGTTTCTGATAAAATTAATGGCAGGCATTCTGGCTCCGAATAGGGGAAGTTCATATGAGTTTTGAAGATTTGCTGAATCTGTACACACTTTGACAGTGTCTTTACAGCTTTATTATCAAATGAACGTGGACGCAATGTGTGAAGAGCAACATGCAAAGAAGTCTGCTATTTTGGACAATTTTTGAAGGTTTTTGAGGCTTGGCTATGATTGCTGCCAATAGTCTACTAGAATGTGTTGGCTGAAGTGAAGTGAAGTCAAACATTTTAAACAGCATTTAAAATTGGAACTTTGTAAAATTGGAACGAATTCTCAACCATCGCCCGATTTTTATCAAGCTATTTACGACTGGATGGCGCAGTTGGTTAAGTGCCTTTTATCTGGTTTTCAAATTTGGTCCAGTCCTCATTTGCGGTTGGGGTCAAATGAATATCACCATCACTGGGGCGGTCGATCGGTGGTAGTCACAATGGACCAACATGGTCCCCCCTCTGAACTTTTTAACATTTTCCATCCAGATTTTGGCCAAAATTTGGATTAAAGTCTGTGCGATCATCTGTCATCTCGTGCGTTTCATTGGAAGTCCTTTGAAGTTTTTTCTGATCATTCTCATGCAGGTCATGACGTCTTTTCAGTTGCGACTCCTTTGAATTTTTGATCCAAATTTCGATCAACATTTTTGATTATTCAGTTTGAAGAGATGGCAGATAAAGGGAATCCAGCCATCTATTTTTCCTTCCGTATCGGATCGAGATGACCTTTCATTTGTGACTCCTTTGAATTTTTTGATCCAAATTTCGATCAACAATTTCTGACCATTCTCAAATCTGTCAACTTATTTAACTTTATTTTTTGGCACATTTTTTGAACAATTCGTGACATTTTCGACTAGACTCCGAGAGTATTTCAACTTTTTCGACCTTTTTTAGGCCTTGTCCGTTCTTCGTTGTTCTAAACTCTCCTGGTTTCAACTTTTTGAAAACTCTGAAGTTCGAAAATTAACAAAAAATACTGTTCGCTTATCAAAACAGGCTTCATAAACGGCCACAAATTTGGATAAAAATTTTCGATAATTTTGAAACCTTTCGTCAACTTTACGATTCCTGACATTTTCGACTAGAGGACTGGGTCTGATTTTCGTTGCTCTATAATCCCTTGGCTTAGTCAATATTTTTTTTTTTTTTTTCATGTTTCAGATTTACTGTCACCGCTCCAATTTTCGATTACAGTGAAATTCTAATCGCGAACTTCTCGCTTGTCCAGACAGACCACATAAATAATTCCTAGACCGTGTTCAACTTTTGTATCCAAATTTCGATCAACATTTGTGATCATTCTGAAAGCTGCTCGCCAAGGTTTCTTGACATTTTTGACTGAAGTCTGTACATTTTTGTTGGGTGTTCAGAGACCAAGTTCCTGGCTTTTTCAGATCAAAGTTGACAGATGACTTTTTCGACCATCAGCTTGACGAAATTACTGTGGACGCCCGCTTATCCTTTTACCATGTGTGTGACAGGCCACTTAAAGGGTACCGATTATCCACGGGGCAGCATAGTTGGGGCCTACATACCTTGTTCAGCTTAGTCACCCATCCTGTCGTCTTGGTGCACTCTTTCTTCTGGGATCGAAGCCTTGAGTTTATATAGAACTTGTTGTTTTAATGCAAGAAGTGACTCGAAAACACTAGTACAAAGGATCACGAGAGTCTGGGCTGGTTAATGAGACTATACCCAAAGTAACCAGAAATGTCTGAAACAATCGTCTTTTCGACGACCCGAGAAGCACTCATATTGATCGTACTTATTACCCATTAGTCGTCTTTATCCAAGCATGACTACAGGTCCATCATGGCGTGGAAACCACCCAAGAACACACTCGTTACCAGGGCAGCAGCAGGAGCAGCAGTTATTTGCCGGTAATGTCACCAGAACTCCATATTTTCCCCAGCTTCTGGTCGCTCGTCTTGGAGACGATAGCCATGGCCACCAGTGTGCTCACACGTCCCTAAGTATTCACCTGTTTGGCCGTCATGTGAATATTTATCTCCAAGGGAGATCGTAATCTCATTACAGCCTCCACACATTGGTTCCAATTAGCATCTCCTTGTCCTGCTTTCTGGCAGTTGTCTGTTGTTTTCGTCGGCAACGGTATCATGCGTGATAATTGCCCTCCACACACATCTGCACACACCCCCTAAACTCGAAGCAGACCCCGAGTTCAACATGAAATGTCATTTTAATTGCGTTCGGCCCTAAGTCTGGCATGTGTCTCTGTTGCAATCCCCTTTGCCAACGCTTCACTCCACCTGAGGTTCTCCCTAAAGGGACGAGATGGGAAGAAAGGGAAGGCAGGAAACAGCTCAAAAAGATGAGTACCCTAATCCTCTCCAATTGCTTGCCCAACCGGAACGACAAAGGCCAATGAACTGCCCCCCGGTGTAGATGCGTTGCAGGAAAAACTGGGTTAAAAGCTCATCACTCAATCAATCAACCAATCGGAAGGGAGGATACTCATCTCCCGCCAGTCGTTCAGTCACCACTCCACTCCACTCTACTCCGCTCAACCGTATGACTCACTGAATAATTAAGATGCCATAAATTTAATACGACTCCCTCCTCAACAGCACTCGAACGTAAAAAAAACATGTAACATCTTTCGTTCTTCTCTTGTTTCAGGTGAATCCTATACTCCTTGGCAAGCAGCAGCAGCAGCAGTCTCAGCAGCCATCCAGAAGCACGAAGCTGTTGTGTAATCAGGAAAAGCCGTCCAAAACCGTAACGTTTCTAATAAATTTTCGCTGCACAACACGGAGTGGGGCCAGAATACAAAAAAATACAAAAATACAATATTCAGAGATTAATAAACATAAAACAGGATCCACCACAACACAGGAGCAGCAGCCACACAAAAAGCAGCCGAGCTCCTTTATTATCCCTGTTTGTTGTTTACGGCAATTTGTAATCGCAAACAAGCCGAGAAAGGGACACACCACCACCCAGCTTATTTGTTCATTGGATAATAATCAATAATCAGGATAATGATTACATCCGCTCGCCGCCTAGATACATAAACCAGAAAGAGAGGACGTCGCAAGGATAATCATTTTGTTTATTATAATTTTTTTCCCCAACAACGGGCCAAATCCAGAGGGAGACCGGGCTTTGCTGGATAGCGAAACAGAGAGAGCAGCATAAGGGGGCTGCAGTAACGCTCAACTGGTGGTTGGCTACACATACTTCTGCACAGTGCGACGTTCGGTGGAGCGCACATTTCGGGATTGTTGGCGTCGCCGTCGTCCTTTTTGTTTTCAGTCTTCACTGCGTACATTTTCCCGTTTGGTTTTGTGGTCTCGTCAGCAGCATTAACATTCTGTGCGTGGGGTGATACATTTTTTGTCAAAATTGCGGCCATGGGTAGAAAGAAAATTCAAATTTCCCGGATCACGGATGAACGGAACAGACAGGTGAGTTGAGGTTCTCTCTTTTCTGCATACATTAAGTGCTTTTTTTCCTCTCTTTTTTATTGCTTATTGATTGTATGTGTTGATTTATGTCGTCTCGTGGGAGCAAGTGGTTTTGGGATGCTTCCCGGAAATCTTAAGACATGTGACGACGGATGAGGATATCCCGCCGAGAATGGCGGACGTCTACTTGTGTTCTCAAAAGAGTTTTCCACGCTGTTTAGTTCCTTTGTTTGGCAATGTGAAGGGGAAGTTTTCGTGTTGACTTTCCATTGTCAGAGGATTTGGAGTAATTGAGTGCTGTGAAGGCTCATTGCGACGCTTTCAGGCATTCGGCACCAAATTTTGTACAAACTCTGTCCTTAAAGCGTCTTGACTTAAATTAAATAGACTTACGGTTCTGAGGAGGCTCTGATTTTTGAGAACACCGCCTAAATTTGATGCGCTGATTTACATTAATTTCGTGTCAAAAAGGGTTTTTTTTCCAGAGGCGGAGAACTTTAAATTGGATTCGCTAGAAATCTGTTTCAGAGACTTGGACTAAAAATTGCAAATTTTGAAAAAGTGCTTCGTTAGCTGGTTTAGGGAGTAAGCCTGGGGGAATATTTTAGTTTACCTGCTACGCTGTCCTAAAGATCGGTTCATTTTCTGAACGAACGCCTATATTTTGCACAGTGGGTGGCACTGCCTGTCCTCAGATCCTTACCGTTTGATGTCTTAACTATTGCCTAGACGGTGCTCTACAGCCTGTAAAGTGCCAGGGCCTAGCTTCTTGTGTTGTGCGTGCTATGTTCTCTGCTGAGTGTAGAGGAAAGGACATGTAGTATCACCTCGCCACCATGACCGCAACAGATCACAACTGCCGGAAGACAAGATTGGTTATGCACGCAAGAAAACAAAGATAAGGGCTAAGATGCATGTCATTAGCATTTTCATTTCGGAGAGCAGCTCCTGTGCTCCTACGCCCTACCGTAGCATTGCCAATACACTACAGCACCTACAGTTTTATGCCGACTCCGAGTAGGAGTGGAGGGCCGTGAAAAGTCGGGGTCGGCGCACCAACCCACAGCGCCACGGCCGCCATCATCATTCTATATGTCCTGTTGATCTTGTGACTATTTACCTAAGAAAGGATAAAAATAAATGACTCGGATTTGATCTGAAACTTCAATCATCAAACAATCAAAAAACGTCAATTTGTTGGCCATAAAACCGAACCCATCATCTTCTCCAAACCTGGTCAGTTCTCATTTTGACAAGCCCCTGTAAAAACTAAGACTAACTAGATACATGCGCTGGCAGCTTGTCAAATAGGGCTGTCTGCCCAGCACAATTACAACAAACCCAGTTGGTAACTTGGATCTCCTCGAACTGTCAAGTGTCCTTCACAGAATATCCTTCCCGAAACTTTTTCTAACTTGGACAATTAAGTCCTTGATACCCCCAATTGAAATTCCGAAACTTCCCCAAATAGCAAATGTCAATGAAATTTGTAACCAATCTATTCCCAGCGTGGCGGTCAGCAACGCCTTTCTTAATTGTAATGACACGCTGCAGCGTCGAACTACCAATTAAGTCCGCCTAAAAAGTGGCCACAACGCCTTCGCATGGGGAAATGTTTTTCCACTGAAATCTCCAAATGAATTATTCATCCATCTTCCGCCACCTGTCACACAGGCCGTGTGTCGTTCAAGGACACACTCATTACTTCTTAAAGTCATTCCAGGGTAGGTGGGTGGGAAACTACCCTGCTTGTAAACGGACACCGTGCGACGTCATTGGGAGTGCCCACGCTTTCAAGTCGAATAGTCCATTTGATTTCATTAGTTAGCCCTAAGTGAGCACTGAGCCTCGCCCGAGAAGTACCTCACTGGAAGAGTGGCAAACTTTTCACAGCGCAGCGCGCCTCCCAAGCCTGCAATTGAAAAGATTCCATTACAGTACTCCACGAGTCGATTCCCTCTGACGGAAGCCACAACCATCCCCACGCAGGCTGCAATTCAATCGGTCGATATTGGTTTTAATTGAGAAAGTTTTGTGCTGTTGCTTCTGCTGCGGCAAGCCAGATACTTTCTGCTTTTCCCAATCAAACCAGAGCGAGTGCACGCGACTGCCGTCCTGTGGTGGGCCACTAACCAGATGACTGGGGTCCACACGTCCACTCGTAGATAATTCGTTCGAATTTCGAAAATAATTAGAAAACTTTAGCTTTTAATGAGACCACGATTGTGTGTGTGTGTGCTACTTTTAAATAAAAATTTTCATTTTGTTTCGTTTCAGGTAACCTTCAACAAGCGCAAGTTCGGTGTGATGAAGAAGGCCTATGAGCTTTCGGTGCTGTGCGACTGTGAGATCGCGTTGATCATCTTCTCGTCCAGCAACAAACTGTACCAGTATGCCAGCACGGACATGGACAAAGTACTGCTCAAGTACACCGAATACAATGAACCGCACGAGTCGCTGACCAACAAGAACATAATCGAGGTACATTATGTTGAGCGGCAATGTGTTGGCAATGAAAATAGAATGCAGTTTTGAATTTAATATCTGGAGAGCTTTTTAAAAAAAAAAAAAGCAAGATACGATCTTTTTTTTAAGCTTTTTTGTAATTTTTTGATTTTTTTTTTTGGAATTTGAGTTTCTTTTGATCGATCATGGAATCGGGAAGCACTGGGAACGCAGACAACGGCAGGAATATGTGGATGACTAACTCGTCCTGGAGTCACATCACATTTGGCTTGGCTTGAGAATGGTGGTCTGTCCCGTCTAATTGATCGGATTATACTCGTGCATCTTTCATCGGGTATTGCGAGTGTCCTAAACATGGCCGTGCCCTGGATTTCTGATGTGGGACCTCCACGTGGTGGATCGAAGCCTAGTCTGGATCGATAGTCTCGCTTAACTGCCTCAAGTCGTGGCTTACTCTCGTCTTTGACGTTCAATTTTGTCCTTGAGAGGGTGATAAATTGGGGATGCGCCTCTCTAGTTCATCGTTCTTTTCTTGGCTGTGTCTTCACCTACTTCTGCATCAAGGCTAAAGTGGACAAGAGGCGAAAAGTTTGAGTCCGTCATACAGACGTCCATTGCTGTCCTCACTCCTCAGTGTCAGTTCCGCCGTTTATGTGGCTGTGTCTTCACTTATTTGCTTCACAAGACTGAAGTAGACTAGGTACGGCTGCATCAAGATCATAAGCTCGGCACGGCGCGGCCTTCAGAAGAAGTGACAATTAATTGTGTCAACGAACATTAAAACATCAAGTGGCAGCACTTGCACGCCACATGAACAGAGGATACGCCTTCGAAGGGGAACAGCCATCCGATCAACACCACAGAGTTTGTTTTCATTTCAAAAGTACAGCAGTTTCAATTCTCACTCTCCTTGGCGATGTCTTCAGGGACTTGTCGACCCACACTTAAGTTGGCCAGAGACGAGTTAGGCGAAGGTATCGGCTTCAATTCTCGGTCAAACTAACGAACCAGTGCACTCTTTCCGACTTGAATTGTGCCCCTTGGTTCAATTTCCCAATCAAAGCGACCACAAAACACATAGCAAACCTTATCTCCATCAAGAAAGATCCCACAGAACAGCCACTGTCTCGGATTTGGTTTACTACCTCGCATCACCCTGGCTCGCCAGACGAAATAGAAGGGTCATATGCTGGCCGCTTATTGACTTTCCCTTGGTTTCACTTCTCATTCCGTCCATTCGAACAGCCAGCCTTGATCTTATCGAACGAATTTGTTGTTCGTCGCTGTTCATAACAAGTCTACGCGCACTACAGCGGGCTTCCGCTGACCACTCGACGGACGCGCCATTCCCGTGCTCCCGTGTGCGTTTGTGTTGCCTCACCTTGCTGAACCCGCCTGCATAACAAATTACCGTGCGGTGTTTTCAATCAGTGGCCTGTCACCTCCCAAAGTCGACCGCTCACGTAACGCGCTTTCCATGCAAATGTGCTCAGCAGAAACTCAAATCTTGCTACTAACCCCGTCTCGTTCATTTGCTCGTTTTCCTTTAACCGTGTCTTGAAGAGCTTTTCATTTTTCTAGATTAAATAAGACAAACTGCAGAGATTTTCAAAGCCTCACATTGTTGCTTCTAAGTATTTGAGAAAACCTACCAAAGTCGGTGCGAACCGGCCCACAAATCAATTTTTTTTTTGCAACTAACCCCGTCTCGATAAGACACGCTGTGCCATAGTTTTAAGTAACCCCACACCATTACGTAGTGAACTCTGTCCACTGACACTTGCAGGTACTCATAAAGAAGGAAAATAAGAATGGCGTCATGTCCCCGGACTCGCCCGAACAGGAAGCCGACTACACACTGACCCCAAGGACCGAAGCCAAATACAACAAGATCGAGGAGGACTTTCAGCTAGTGATGCAGCGCAGCCAGATGGCCGGCGGTGCCCGGAGTATGCCCAGTTCGAATTATTCGCTACCAGTGACGATGCCGGTGCCAGACGGCTATGGAGGGGCCATGCTGCAGGCCAGCCCACAGATGTCGCACACGAACATCAGCCCAAGACCATCGAGTTCGGAAACGGATTCAGGTGGGATGTTAATAAGTTAGTTATCTTCCTTTCTTTCATCATCTTTATTTATTGTTTATCTTGTTCACGCACACATTCACACATGTCATTCTCAAAAAAAAAAAAAAAATGTTTTGTTATTATTTTTTTTTTTCGTTTTTTTTTTTTGTCAACTTGTGAGCACGTCTTTTGAGTTGGGGATTAATTTTTGCGACGGACTACGCCAATTCAATTCATCCCTGACGGAGAAAGACTTGAACAGAATTGTTTGTTTGTGACAGAAGCTCAAGCTGAAGCCGAATATGGTCTTATTTTTTGTTTGCACTTGTTTCTATTCAACTCCACAGTATATCCATCTACATCAATGCTGGAGATGTCCAATGGTTATCCGCATTCGCATTCACCACTTGGTGGAACCCCAAGTCCGGGGCCGAGTCCTGGTTTAGGTGGGCAAAGTAATAATAAACGTAAGCATGGTAGTTTTGTCCCCCCCAAATCCTGCTCCTGTAAAAAATAAATAAAACCAAGATAATTCTTTAAAAATAATCCTGGAAGCTTTTGAGATGACACTTTTTTCCTCGAGAAGGAGAGCTCTGGAGCCTTTTCTGTAGTCTTTCCGTTTAACGCATGCTAATCCACTAAAAATAGAGTGCCGCCTTGTCCTTAATTTAATCGTTTGTCTAATGCTTTGTAGTGTTTGCTTTTAATCACAATTGAATTTTCCTAAACCGAACAGGGGTGAGTGTCGTGTGGGGGATTCCTGTCCAGCCTGCCAGAGGAGCAGATTATGTGCATTTAGGCTGGCAAATTAATTATTTTCTTGCCTGAGACTGAAATGGGTGTCTGGGACTTAAGCGTCTAATTCTACGCATTTTACTTCAGCACAACTGTGTAGTCTGACAGACGGACGTGCAGAAATCGAAGAGGTTACGTTTTCGTTCAGAGAATCGGAAGAAAAGTGAAGAAGTTTGTTGAGAGAGAAGATGTTCGCACAGACAAAATTTTGAACTTGACTTCTTTCCTTTCCTTTGTCGAACATCTGTAAGTCGAATATCCGCGGGAATGACTCACAGTCATACCGTGGCACAATCTTATCCGTATGAAAGGCCAAAAGGCCGGGTTGTCTATCTGGCGATGTCCAATGACAGCAGTTTTTCTTCATTTCGCACCAAATTCTGTCTGGCTGGTGGCTTAAGGTGAACAAGAGGGTAGTCACGCCCAAACTTTGCCACTTTTCAACGGAATGCTGGCACTCTGCAGCCATGACGACGACCGATGACAGACGAAATTCACGTTTGACTCGGAATATGTTCGATCATATTTTTTAACAATTTCCGCACGCCATTGGTAGCTTTGAAAGCAACTGAAACATAACACTTGGAAAATCTATCAATTCTCCTTGGTCACCCTTGACATTTTTCACTTTTTGCGTGATGAAGCTTTTTTTATATAACTTGCGCGCGCTCAATACGCTCATACCCTTCAATATCCGGGATCGAGATACAACACGGACCGAAGGTAAGAGCGAGAAAGTGAGAGGAGGTACACAGTATCCGCGGATATTAGGCTGGGAGCCTAGCGTTCGTGTGGTGCGGCTGAAGAACGAGTCTCTAGGTTCAACCGTGCGTCCGAAAGTAGGCTTATGGGTAAACAGATGAGCATTCCTGGCGAGACCAGTATTGCGGGTGTATCAAGAAGAGGATGAATCCAGTTGACGGGCTTCAGCATCGTTTGTTAAAGTAGCGATAAAGAAAGCTTCGTTTCGAGTTCTGTGTCCACCTACGACGCGTGCACTTGTCTTCGTCGGTGCATACTCGCGTGCAAAACCAAAAAAATACACCGCTGTCCCTCCACTTGCAAAAGCGTCGCGAGTGCCCAACACGAAACAAAAAAATCAATAAAAATTGTATTGAAGTGATTCGGTGTCCAGTGTGTTCGGACGGCTCCCTCTCGCCCCTTTCCTTCAAAGGCCTGGTCACAACTCCTGTTTGGTTTATCAAGCGGATTGAGGCATGCCTGAGAGCATTTTTTTCAAATGTACAATAGTCACTCCGGTGATTAATCAAATCCTACCGCCCTTGGGGGTAGTGCCATTTTAACTAGAAATACCCAATTTATGTACATTGACAGTGCTTTTCGCACACACTTTTGTATGCACCCTGGTGTGAACCACATTTGCATTCACATCAGAAATGTGTGGGTGGTCGTTACTCGACCGGATACATAAACTTTTCACATGGGTCCCATTGCATTTCATCGTTTCAAAACTTTAGACTTTAAGGACTCAACATCAGCAAATGCCCCCTTCTCACATTCACCTGACGACATTTGCTGTAAAATGCCATCCAGACCAATCCAATAGACGTTCGCACTCAACTACAAGCCGTCGTGTTCCTTCCCAAAGGACCCAATTTTTTTCAATTTTCTGCATCCCCTGTGTTCTTTTTTTTTGTTCGTCGTTTTCATTCAAAACTCCATGCATTCCTATTCCCTCAAGCCCCCTCCCCCGCCTGCAACCATTAACATTTAACTTAACACTTGAGCATGATGCAACGCGTCACCCTGGTAAGCAGAAATAATTAACGAAGACCTTTGTGTCTCCCATCAACAGCATCTCACCACATAGCACACAAGCAGCAGTCACCCGGCGGGCAGAATGGTCGAGCTTCCAATTTACGTGTAGTCATACCAACGCCAACAATTGCTCAAAACATGTCAGCACCGGACGATATCGGCTACTCAGACGTAAGTACACAGGCCTGCGCCAGCCAGCGTCGTAACAGTGTTCGTAACAGCGGTAGTGTTTGTTTGTGTTTCAGCAACGGCATAATCAGACATCACTCAACACCCCCGTGACTCTACAGACTCCAATACCAGCGCTCACTAGTTATTCGTTTCCGCAAGATTTTTCAATGAGTTCCTCGGACGTGATGAGCCTGTCCCAATGGACCACTCCTCAGAGCTTAGTACAACACACTAGGTAAGTGTCGAGCCGTCACACCACCCAACAGCTAGTTGTGACGCGGTTTGTCTTCTTTCAGTTTACCACACTTAGCCGTATCGAATAGTACCCCACCACCCGCCACATCGCCCATATCAATAAAGGTGAAGTCCGAACCAGTGTCACCGCCCAGAGATCTGTCATCGGGCCAGGGGGGTGGACACTCCTCCAGCCAGCAGCAGCAGCAGCAGCAACAGCAGCAGCAACAACAGCAGCAGCAGCAGCAACAACAGCAGCAGCAACAGCAGCAGCAGCACTCTAGTTCACTACTGGGACAGTCGAGTGGTGCCATCTCCATTACGACCATGAACACCGCAGCGGTGATAGCTGGCGGTGGGGGAGGGGGCGGGCCCAGCACCAGTAGTAGCGGCGGGCACAATTCATCGGCGACCAATCTAAGCGTACTAAGTCATCCACAGCAGCACCTGGTCATGTCCAGACCATCGTCCACGGGCCATCTGACGCCGACACCAGGTAACTGACGTTTCTCACGTGTATTCCTACAAGCTTTGAGTTTCTCTCCAATCTAACAGCAGACTTGTGATTTTCGTTTTCTTCTAATTAAGTTGCTGCCAATTAATCGGAAATATTTTTGATTAGTTTTTTTTTGTTTATCCTTTTTTCTTTGTTCCTCGTTAATTGAGGAGAGATTTTCAAAAACAAAATTAATTTGCTGCTCCTAGTTATTATTTCTAATTATTTTTTTTTCTGTTTAGTGGCATGACATTAACTTTTATCCTTTTTGCCTTTGTTTTGTATTAGAACTTTACTAAACTCTCTAATGAAATGTAAATTGTTGTCCGTAGTCCGGTCTAGAGAAATTTAGTAAACCGTGTGTAGCTCAAATACGTGATGTTAGTCGTTGGTAGACGAGGGCAGTCGAACGTGAAAATCAACTTGGATGGGATTGTTCTGAAGAGAGAGAGAGAGAGAAAATCGAATTCGAGGGGGAGAGAGCTAGAGAGACAGTCGAATTCGCGGAAGACAGAGAGAGAGGAAGTTTCGAAGTCGAATTCGAGGGAAAGAGAGAGACAGAAAGAGAGAGAGGGAGATAAAAGAGAGGAAAAGAGAGAGAGAAAGAAAGTCGAATTCTACCACAGTCGCACTTTATTACTAAAAAGTCTTAGTTTTTAGCCGCTCGTTCGACAGTCGCACTTTATTACAAAAAAGTCTTAGTTTTTAGCCGCTCGTTCGACAGTCGCACTTTATTACTAAAAAGTCGTAGCTTTTAGCCGCTCGTTCGGCAGTCGCACTTTATAACTAAAAAGTCGTAGTTTTTAGCCGCTCGTTCGACTTGGTTTTTGATCCAAGGTCGGTGTAAGGGAATGCAAACGACTCTCGGTGCTAAATACTGCCGGTACCGAAATCGAGTTATCCTGTAGTATTATGATCGCATTTGTGCCAGGATGTGGTCGCCTACGTAGTAGGCTACGACCCTGAATTGAGGGATGTGAAATAAAGACAAGACTTTCACTGACATGCTTTTGTCGGGGAGGGAAAGTGTGGCAAATGTGTGCAATAGCGCGTGGGATATAAATCTTAGTTATTTCTAGAGGCGGAGAACTGTGTTGGTTCAACGAAGAAGCACGAAGAAGCTAACAGCCATATACAAATATTTAACTCTTTCTGGATTCAATGTCATTGCCGAGGTTTCAGTTTGTGTTTCTCGAATTAAGCCAATCTGGTCCATTTGTAAATATTCCACCGGAGTGGGTCAAGCCAAACTAACATCATAACAGCCAAGAACTGTCAAAACAGCTGTCACAATGAGAACATTGCCAAATCAAAGTCCTAAAAAATAACACCCTTTAAATGTGTTCAGAGAGAGATTGATTTCTCAGCAAACACTTTTTTTGAACAAACACCAGAAATGTCATCCGTGTGACATTTACTTTTTTTTTTGCCCGTAACTACGATGTACTAGATCCAATTTGAATCACTGATTGCGTTGCAACCGAGTAATATTCAAATGCTGGGTCGCAACTGACTTTTGGCTTTATGGAACCCCCAAAGGACTTCCCCCGAGTCCGCTGGATGTACAACATGCATATGTTTCCGTGTTTGGAATGGAGCTTGAGTACCAGGACAGGATAAGGAACGTCCTTCATTACTCCGCTGGGTTTTTGAGGTTCATCCTCCTCGTCGCAAGAGTCGTCGACAGATTTTAACAAACTTTAATAAACCGTGCAGTATCAGGACATGACCAGGTTATAACTGATCTAAAGAAATCTCCTGATTCCTATTGCAACATAAACAGCGGCCAAGTCCCGCAGAGGACAACATAACCAAATTTGGAATTTTTTCACGTCGTTAACTACAACAGCTATGTAGCAGAAATAAAACCCTCGACAAGCGTATTTCGTGTCTTGCTGGAGTCATACAGTGAGCACTCGACAAACGATTTCCTGGAACTTTCGACGAGTATTCAAAAGAAATCGTGAAGGAACGTCTTGCAATGTCTCTAAACTCCACATGCGGTAATCTCTCTACAAATCCCTGCATTTCCCTATCAAAGCTTTGATATTGCAGTGCTAATTGGTTAGTCGAAGAAAATCATAGAGAAACGTTCCTTTTAAACTAATGTTAGGCATCACAATTTTACTTACTACGACCGACAGTCCCCCATCTCCTAGTATGACTGAGGAAAGAAGCAACTCTTGTCTATAATGCTGCAGACGCTACACCTCACTCAATGAAACTACGCACTAAATCGCAGGAGTCACTGAGTATATATTCGCATCGATTCTCTCAAAATGGTACGTCTTATCTTTGTCTGGGAATTGTATCATTCGACGTTATGGCGCTGTCACGTGTCTTAAGTTAGTTACGGGGCGCACTTGTGTCACTCCATGTAAAGGAGGCGATGTTCGACGTCAGAGGACGTATCCTATTTGTCTATTGCGATGCATTTCATCACACGTCAAAATCTTGTTGCTTGAATATGATTGCAAAAGGAACTTGAGAGAATTTCCATATATACTGACCCCATGCAACTTTTCATTTGTCAGCACTCTTACTTACTTACTTCACAGTTCAAGGGTAATGGTACCTTCCATCCTTGTCGCAGATTCGAAGACTCGACTAGGTGGAAGTTTGCAGTTCAGTACTCCGTGTGAGGAGTTAGGAAAACAGACACATTTATGCCAAAGTAGGCCTGTTGTGACTGATGGCTGATATTCACAGTTCAAATTTGAAAACTCCACTCCGTCATTATTTCTATTCTCTGCTTCCTAAGTAGAAATATGAATGTTTCGATTGCACCCGATCGCTGAATGACCGGTGATACTCTTCTTCGTCCGAACCACACGAGTTACCCGAAGTTAGTTCTGTGAAAAAGGTCATGGACAACACTGCTCCCGTCCTAAGAGTCTACGACTCCGTGCAATGTAATAGAGGGCGTCCACAAAACCGAGGGTGCACTCAAGTGAAGAAGGCATGTGTGATTGAAGGCACCTCGGGCTGTAGCACCTGCAAAAGAACAAGAGGAAGTCATGCGATATGTCGTAATTAAATGCAATGAACTTTCCATACCATGTCCTGTATCCGTACCTCCGTAATCGCAACGTTTGGTTCGTCTACCTTCTAGCGAGGTAAACTTTTCCGATTTCATACGAATCGGAGGATTTTTGCTTCGAAGTAATATTCCGAACACCTGATCGGAGCATTTTTCCGACAAAATGTACGCGTTCGATTTCGTTTTTTGACAAACATTCGTGACGGCCAAACGTCAAATTTGTCCGATACTCTCCGCAAAGAATTTATCGCGGAGCATTGATCGACGGAGTATGCGTTGCGGAAAAGCTTCCGTTGGGAAGGATTGCCTTGCTACGACAGATTATGGGTCAGTCGCGTGCGTTTAAGAGAAGAGGCAATTTCCTAGAGAGTCAACCTGCTCATAGACTAGACCGATGACCACTCATAGGTGCAGAAAATCTAAAGAAACAGCATTGAGTGAAACTCTGTAGCATTCCCTTTGTTTCTGCTCGACCTGAGGAAAGACTCGATATACAACTCTAGGTCAACCATTCTTTAAATCATTCCCCCTTAATGTCTTCCTTGTGCCACCCAAAAGTATGTGTCACTTTGACAAATTCGTACTCTCGTAGTCGCATGTGACATGTGTCACTCGCACTTAGTCACATTTCATGACAAAGTGCGATAAAATGAAAGAGATTTTGTCACTTGTATTTTTGTGGGTGAAGCCAAAAGGCGTAGGATAAATGTGTAAGTTTGGAGCCAAATTTTGTTATTAATAGGAATAATAGTTCGCGTTCACGTATAGTGTTAAAATATGAATAAATTAACAATTTGAGTGCCTGATAGCTTTAATGGAGAATAGTTCCAATCACATCCAGAAATCCATTTTTTTTTTAAAGGAAACGAAACGGTTGAACTGTCATTGAAATGTAAACCATCACATACGCGCACCAATATATCCGTGTTCTGAACCCAATGAGTCCAAGAATTGTAAAAGTTATCAAATGCAACCACCGCATTGGAATTGCTCCCACTTGGAGACACAAATCTGCAGCATGTGTTGCAGCATGTTGTTGTACTAGTTGAATTTTTTTGGGAAGAGAATTTGATTGCTTTCTGTTCACCTCACTTGAATTCAAGAATACAAATTTTGATGTGAGGTGACTAAAAAATGCGAGGCGAGAAATGATGTGGGTGTGGGGAAATAAAACCTGGTCAATTTTGCGAAGACCGTTGGAACATTTTGCTTAAATAAGGCTGCAGTGACAGCACTATGGGCTAATAGTTTTATGTGAGGCTCAGCCGGCTCCATCTATTCCACAGAAGAAGCGCCATTTTCTTGGGCGCTTTCGTTTAATTGAAATACGTGCCAACACTATGGGCCTATAATTTTATGTGAGACTCAGCCGCTCTTTCGTTATCACCCGCTCTTTCGTTATCTTGGACTATGTAGCGCCAAATTGCTATGTTTTTGACAGCCTAACATGTGAAATAAACAACAGCAAAAGTAGTAATATGCCTTCCTCCAACCTAAGGCAGCTTTTAGACACAAATGTCGTCGCATCAAATGCAGCCATTTATAGCAAGTAACCGTACCATTCTTTCATAAGGTCAACAATTTGAACCTTCTTTTAAGCCGCACAGCTAAGATCATGAAACGACATCGGCGACTATTTTATATGAAACATGTTTCGTGGAAGAAACACGTCGTTCAGTTTCTCATAAACAATAAATGCAACGCGATGTAAGAAAATGCAACTAAAAGACTGCACCACTCTCAACGATGGTCAAACCTTAAAATGAGAATTGATTTCAGACGAGCGCGACATCTTTTTGTCCCATGACACTTATTTTTTGCGACCATTTGCAATTTTTCATCGGCAACACTGGTCGCTGGTATATGATTATTGCTATTTCTCTCTCTATCCCACGCACACGTTATCTCTTAAGACCCAATCCTTTGCGCTTACAATTCACAAGAATCGTAATTGCCGGATTGCATGGAGGTGCGCAATGAAATACGCACGTTGCGTCCGAAATTCATCGGGAGGAACTGTCACTGTACCAGTCGACCAACTTTACTTTTGCATAAATCCGAGAAATTCGAAATTTCGAAAGTTCCTAACTCATTAGGGATTGTTCAAACGAATTTTTAAACGGATTAATTCATTCATAAAATATCGTAAAGACAAACACATAATGAGCACCCGAATGCATTTCCATGGAAACATCTACCCCATCTAGGACCAATGTCATCCGGCGCGATGTATTCCCGCTTTTGAGCCGCATTTTCTGTCTATCTCCCTCTCATTAGGGCTTATGAGTTGTCAAATTTGTGGCATTACGTAACGCACGCAACGCATTCTATGGGTTCGGGACATTACTCAAACGTGCGTTGCATGTATCCGATACCCAACGCTGAGAACAAGAATACTCAAAAGAGACGAGAAGAGGACGCGAGAGCCTCAGGCACATTAAGCTACCCTTGCCTACAAACCTCGCTGTGGAAGCGACGAAATTTGACCATGTTTTCTATTAGTCCTTCAGAGATAATGGAGGAAGAGATATTTGTCCGTCCAGTGGAAAACCCCCAGTCCATCGCAGTTCACCTCTGATTTTGACGGTTGTGCTCTTAAGTCTCTCGTACTTGTACTTTCTTTTCACGAACACTTCTTAGGAGTGTAGAGCAACGCAATGATGTTAGGCGGGAGTAATCAGCTTCATTAAGCTCACACGTATGCACAGACGCCTGTCTGTGAAAAGGTCATAAAAAACGCTGTGAGATGAATCTGAGGAGCAAGAAACGTAGAAGTGGCACATCCCTTCCTCTATTATCTACGTAGTCCTTCCTCTCAGATCTGTCGCAATTACTGTGATGCGTCCAATAGTTAACTGCCTTTCCAAGTTGATTGAAAACATCATGCGAATGACTTAATAATCGACAACTTTAAGAACATACATTTTCGACAAAACGACCGAATCAGAAATTAGTTTAAAATTAAAAAATAAATAAAATTTACCATCCTTCAGTGACCACGAAATTCACCAGCTAGAGAAAATCATTCAATTTAAACAACAATCCACTTTTATTATTTCATTACATCCCCGAAGAGCGTTCCCATAAATAGATTAAGTTGAATAAATAAGAAATACACCAAAAAAACAAAAAAAAAAAAAAAATAACACTGAAAAACAAATTTGTTTTTATTTTCTAATACATAGTTCTAGACAAATATGATGGCTATTGTCGCTCCCAACTGGGTCCTAGTTCTAGATTTTGGAATTTTGCCGGTAAATTGGCTAACAATTATTATTTCTTTATTTATTTATTATAATTACTACATATTTACAGTTGAAAAAAAAAAAATCAAATTTCAATTTATTGTTATCTTATTTTCGTACATCCGTGTTAGTATCCCACATAGTAAAGAACAATCTCATATTTATTCATATAAACATACATTTTATTTTCAATTGAATCAAACCAAATCGAAATCGACTTGATGTAGACAAAAAATCAAAAAGCGAACAAAATTCCAAAAAAAAAAAAAAACAGAAATGAAACACTAAAAATTCAATGTGAAGCATATTTTTGATCTTTTGACTAACCACCAGCTGTTGACTAACTTTTAATCATTCCCTTATATTTGTTTTCCTTGTTTTTGAAGTAACTCAGACTAATCCTCACTCATTTGATATCAAGTTTGTAACTTCCTCCGTATTGTGTGCTCTTTGCGATATTTGTTTTGTGTATTTTAATTGAAAGCAGTATATTTGATTAACAATTTTACATATATTTATATATAACTATTTTTTTAAAGCTTCCTGCAACAAATCTATTAAAAATGAATGCGACAGCAAAAAAAAAAAAAAATGCATAAGAATGTACTAAATACTAGACTGTGTGTGTTTGCTTGAGTAAAATTCAAAATTCACCGTGAAACAGCCCATTTTTTGATTCAAACAAACAAAAAAACAGACAAAAATGAACTTCCCAATTCAATATTTATAAACAATCTGCAAAGATCTAACTAATACTTTAACAGATTTTCTAATTTTCACCACAGGTTCTGTGACACCGACAAATGTTCCATCGCCAGATTTACGTCTGAACAGTCAGCTCTCGGATTACGACTCACCAACTCAGCCACATAAACGATCTCGCATCTCAGAGGGCTGGCCAACATAGCCGTCAAATAACAGATTCAGCGGCAGCAGCCACCAGCAGTCACATCAGACACTTGCTGCCAATGCTTCGTCATCATCCTCGTCATCGTCCGCGTCGTCGTCATCGTCGTCAACTTCTTCAACTTTGCCACTTAATTCAGCGTTACAAGGAAACTTCTCAAGCTATTCAAATCAATATCATGGCATAAGTCCATATCAAGCCCAGAGTATGTTGCAACAGAGACGTCTGCATGGCACTGGAACCTATTCAAATCACATGCACCAGCAGCTGCAACAACACCATCAGCAACAGCAACAGCTCCTCCATCACCACCATAGTCAACAGCAGCAACAACAGCAACAGCAACAACAGCAGCAGCAGCAACAACAGCAGCATCACAATAGTAGCCATAGCGGTAGTAATCATAGTTCTAGCACGCCAAACACAAACGGTGTAATTGTTTCAAAATAGCATAGGGTTACAACACAACAAAAGTCATATTTTTAACTAGAACAAGAAAAACAAGAAAAAAAAAATACAAATCTAATCATAAACAAAAAAAAAAATGAAAATATTTTTTACACCTCTTACAAAAACAAAAACACCTAGATAAATAAAAAAGTGTTAAATTTAAAACAAAAAATATATATTTTGACATTCGAAATCAATTATATATATTCGCAGAGAGAAAGGAAAAAATCAATCGTGTCATATCTATTTAATGTTAAACAGTAAATCTAAATATATAAATAGTTATAATTTAAAACTTAGCTTAAGAGCATCGTAGGTTAAAGAAAAATTGAAAAAAAAAAGAAAAAAAGAAAATAGTCTGTACATAGTTACCACTTGAAAGCAGTGAATTTTGATTTATTTTTTAATTTTTATTCTTTTATTGGTTTCGTTTTCTCTTTCATTTTCTAAAAATAGTGCAATTTTCAGCAAGGACGTACATGCATATAAATATATTTTTAGTTTCTTATATCCTTTGTGTAGACACGAGGATTCAAATCAATTTTCAAGACCCGTAGTCATTTTATTTTATTATTTTTGTTTTTCTAATTAATTTAAGAAATGTAACTTTAACTTACTCATTAAATATTAAGTTTAAAAAAAAACTACACTTGGAATTGAAAAAAAAACACACACACACAAGACGAAAGTTTGAAGGCACGCAAACATCAACTACTACACTAGGCAGGGTTAAATATTTAGAAACAAAACAAAAGATCAATTTGCCGCTTTAAACTGTAAGGACTTAAAACTTGTTGATGGAATTTTACATGAAAAATAAGAAATGCACAAAATGATTTTAATGTTAAATTTAAACTTGAAGTTAAAAAGGAAAAAAAAACAAACAAAAATAAATATATTTTTGAAGGAAGCAACTGATTTTGTGAAAACATACACAAGTGGAAACATTCACAATGGTGATCCTCCACAAATGCCGACAGCAATCAGGAAGGGTTTTGGATTTAATGATCAATACCTCGTTAGAGACAATGGGAGGGTTGCATTTGACTTGACGATTAATCAGGAATGCCTCTAAATTTGAATTTCGCTGAAGAGTCAGCGGTTTGGCGTTCAAGAAAATTCAATTATCTTTCAGTGTTCGATAGCTTTAAGAACGGTTCGATCGACAAAACCTTAAAGCATGGCGCAAAACATACTTCACTTAAGTAAGCTCAAGCTTATCTCAGAATCGAACGAAACCAAGAACTTTCAATGTGCTCTTAATTGCTTCTGAAAACTTAAGCTCCATTTCAATACAAACTGTCATTTGCATAAACAGGGCCCAAGGTTTTACTGCCTACTTAAGTAATCAAAAGTGAACGAAACTTAACGAAACTGAGTTGTGAAGTTGACTTCAAATATTTCGCATCCATTATTAGGCTTCTGACCGTTTGACATAACGACTTAGTCTTCAGTCGATCAAATCTGGCATTAAGGCTTAGGATGGCTGTTTTAAAGATCTTCTTGGCTAGCTTTAAACTTGCAGAGTGACTGCAATAAAGTTGTGGTGATGGCAGAAACTAACTCTGAAGAGACCAAATCAGATGGTATTTACTTTCCATCTCGAAGTTGCCGTCTTTTTTTCTGATTCCGTCTATATGCCGCTTCTTACTGGAAGCTATATGACGGGAAAGAGGCAGGCTAAAAAACACTTTATCGTACTTTTAGGGCTTTTATAAAATTCCTTTGCTTTGAGATCTGCGCCCAGTGGCCCAAAGGGGGAGAATGGTGTTTTCCTCCATAAATGAACTGAGCGCTTTTGCCTCGATGGACTACTACCCAGATTGAACCCGTACAATGGTTCGGTCGTACAATTAAACTCATAAGCAACTCAATGTCATAAGTCACCTGCTTTTGGAGTAGAGATGGTGGCGACGTTGTCACCAATGCAGAAGGCAGTAAACTTTGGACTCTCCTTCTAATTTTCTTAAGGTCCTGGCTACGATCAGGACGTTTAAAGAGTGTCAAGCTGCATTTACTACATGAGTACATCTTAAAAACAATTAACCCCCTTCGGTAAACACTTCAAGCTTCCGGAACACAAAATTGAGCTGAAGTTAAGTCCTGTTTATGGCTGTTTTTATTTGATTGGTGTCTAAATCTTGAGCTTTATCTAATTCGTAGTCAAAGCTCAGAGTGGAGGCCATAGAATCGCATAGATCAGAGGGGGTCCATATCGTGGTATTAAAATTGATATTAAGACGATTGATGCAAGACCTAATTGAATTTGTGCTCATCCTAAAAACGCAATGCCCTTGAATGATTCTCAGAATCAGCTCCTTAATGTCATCGATTTGAGTTTATGTGTATTCCTGTATTTTTGTTTTATCGCCAATCTAACAATCCATGCCCAAGCGAGTTAGCCAATTGATGTCCATGAGCTCACCCGCAATAATAAATACAATTCAAGGACTCGTACTTCAGTGTTCTGAAGAACAATGGAAACCCAACAAGCCTTTGGTTGTCAAAAGCAGCCTTTCCACACCTTTCTGGTGTGGAATATGTAATTTACTCCATGTGCAGAACTTCAAACCCCTTGTCTATCCCCCTCGTATTGCATTTAAATCTGAGACAACTTCTTCTCTGTGGTGCTGATATTGGACGTGGGTGTTGTTAATTATGTTTTTTTTTCTGTATTTGTCACGCACGCTTTGCAATCATTTCTTAAATCGAAGAGGCTTTGTCGTAGTTTCCGGTCGCTTGGTCCTGTGAATTTTTAAGTCTGATTCGGTCGATCTACATTGTTCGGATGTATGCACTCTTCTCAAGTCAGGTTTAAGAAAGGGTGGCCTCGTCTTCATTTATTGCACCCTTCTTTGTCCAAAACAAACTCTGTATATTTTTTTGTCTTACACAAACATTAATGTCGCATATCTCGCTGAAGTGAAACCACTGGTAATAGGTTCACTCTAAAGGGCACACCATCCACGTCAACATTGTGAATGCAAACACTTGTAGAAAAATGCCAATCGCTTTGGTCTTCACACGGAACATATAATTTAGTATTCACAAAATCTACACAAAACCTTAGAACATATTCATAAAAATGTATTCTTGCTGGGAACACAATAATTAAACAAGAAATGAAGAAATATTTAATTTGATACATGAAAGCCTTAAAAAGAAAAAAATAATTCTATTAGTCTAGGAAAGACATCAGTTAGTTTGTTGTCTTCGTTAAAAATTAAAAAGAACAAACAAAAAAAGTCCTAAAATGAAAACAAATTCGAAGGGTCTGAAAGAAAACACGTGGAGTAGCTCTCGTAAATACTGTAAATAACTCATAACAAAGCAAATGAATACAACATACATATTAATCATAAAACAAGAATTGTGCAATCGTACTTAGAAGTCTATCTGTCGTGTCGTACGATCTTTGAACATCGATTGTATCGGACAGATGAACAATTTTTGATTTTTTTTTCTCTATTAGTCTAGGAAAGTGGAAAGTGAAAAGAAAATGCGTCAATCACATGGTGGGCAATATACGGGATAATTACCTAGACCTAGTGTATATTTAAGAAAGAAAATACAAAATGTTTCCTTTGCCATACGCAGGCAACTTGCCTGCCATCGAAAAGGGAATATTGTTTTTTTTCTTTACATTATTTTAATTTGAACTTAGATGCAATCAGAAGTAGTTGTGTTCGTTATGATTTCTTTTTTATTATTTTGTTTCTCTTTTGAGCATGATTTATTTTACTTATACACATAAATATCTACAAACGAAACGTCTGGTCGTAATCGAGAAAATAATTAGAAAACTATTGTTTAACTTTAATTATTTTATATGTAAAATTTTATGTTAATTTCTACTATTGATTGGATTTTGATTTGTTGAAAGCGAGCGAGAGCGAGTAAATTAGTTTAATGAAGCAGATGAAAAAGAAAATAATTAAATTGTTATTGATACTCAATAATTTAAATGGATTGTGTGAGAGAACATGAACAGGAAAGCAAATGATTCTTGTTCGGTTGTTCTCTGCTGCATAGATACTAGCGGTTAAAATATTATTTTTTAAATGAGAAAGAAATCGTAACCATTTTACGATTATGTCATATTTTAAGGAAACATTTTTATTTAAAAGAAAACAGATCGATACGGAAAATAAACAAATTATTAAGAACTTTTTTTGTTGTTTTTGTTTTGTTTTCCTTTTTTTTTTCTGTTTTAATTTGATATTTTTCAGTACATTTCTTTCAGTTCTTTTCTTGTTTGCTTGATTGTATTATTTTTTGTTGAGTAGCTGCTTTTTTGCCTGATTTCGATAATTTAATTTTTTTAGGAAAAAGGTCATGTTGTTCGGTTCAAGGTTAGGGCGATACAAAAACAAACGCAGTTACTTATAGGCAATGTATTCTCTTATCATCTCTCAATCAATTTGGCCGCAGCAATGGATGAGTAAAGGCACTGTGTAAGGATCAAGAGCAAGTTCTGTGTTAAGAGCTAGGATCATTACATTCTGGTCATGTTCATGGCGTTTATAAAACCACAAACCCATCAAATGTGCACTATTTTGTCGCATCAGATGCGAAAATAAAGAGAAAAGAGAAAACATCCATATTTTTTAGTCGGATACGCCTTGACTTGAACCGGAAATGAAGTATTATAGAGATGCCCAACTTCACAGCTGATTGACTCCCCAGTCCATCACGAATTTCAGACTTTTTGACAGTTATTCATGAATTTTTGCCGTTCTCTGATTGGTCAATTAGGCTTTAGTAAACGGTATAAAAAATGGTTGTCAAAAAGTTTAAGGGTCAAGAGCGGTAGAAGTTAGGCATCTCTATCGTACTTCATTTCTGGTTCGAACTTATTTCTTTCCATTCACATGAGGTAACTACGCGAACATCGCAAACTCTGACACTTCATTCATATGGAGTTTTGCCATTTGCAGAGAGCAATGGCTACAATTTGAGCAAACACACATTTCATCGCGACCAATAAGGTCGTGAACTTGTGGATCGCGTATACCTCTCTTTTGCATTGCAAACTCTGGTTGACAGTTCGCAAAGACTGATTCGTGGAGAACAAATTTAAAATCTATTTAATGTTGAGATTATGCGGGATGGAAAAAACTCGATAATTCAATCCTAAAACTTTTTGCTTGTATTTTTATACAAATCGCTTGTTTCTGAATGCTCGCATTCGTAGTTCGCGGCTCATATGAATGACACTTAAGTCGTACTTTCTGAACATACTCGTGACTACTTAATTATCAAATCTCGAATGGAATGCCTCTCATACAACTCCCCACTTCGTTGTATTCCGTACTTCAAATGTAGTCGAAATTTGCAGCTTTTGTTGTTAACAAATGAGCACAACCGTTAACACAAAATAGTGTTTCTAGCAACGTTGGATATCTCAGGTCCCCTAGTATTTTTAATTGATGCTAGAAATTAAAAATAATAATAATAATAATAATAATAAGGGTGGAGCTACAGCCCGTAGACCTAGCCTAGCTTGCCTAGCTTCTCAGCAACCATTTGTGTTGTGAGTGCTATTGTCACGACCATCCCAAGCAGTTCCCCAAAACATACGTAGTCTGGAGTTGCAAAAAAAACAAGATTATTTTATATTTACACGTCGTTCTAAATTCTTGTCCTTTAATGATGACCACTTGAATGGCAACCACAACTAATAAGAGTGATTACTGAAAATCATTAATTTTTGAAAAATGCTCTTGTATCCGTCGACATGTTCTGATCAGTCATTACCGAGTATCCAAACATGTCAAATAAGCCGGGTTAATGGCCCATAACTTGAGATCGTTGCAAATAAGGAGACGAATTTAAAAATTATTTTGGCTGAAAATTGTTTTTTTGGGGTGCCTATCCCTGACTACCAGCACACTTACTTGATGTGGCGCAACAGTCCGGGGTGTACCTGGGCCTTAACCAACAAGCGTCTCTAGCTAGCTCGATCTTTAGCTAGCTGCCTTCGGTTTCGCACGCATAGTTGGTTGATGTCCTTTCCATCGCCTTCTTCCTCTACTTCGCCGCCGTCCCTCCGTGGTGAATTCGAAGACTTATGTCAGCACACCTTTGACAAAACGATGACTGACATTGCTATTGCTTAGTTCCATAGAGAGTGATGCAGCCTTTGCAATTGGTGCGCTCAAAGCATCAGCAAATCTTCGTAATGTGGTAGGCATGGATTTGCGAGAAAACAGTCCGGGGTGTACCTCGGCCTCAACCAACAAGCGTCTCCAGCCAGGTCGATCTTTAGCTAGCTGCTTTCAATTAGGCACGTATAGTTGGTTGAGGTCCCTGCCCACTTGCGTGCACCACCTAAGGCGTGGTCTTCCTCTACTCCGCCGCCGTCCCTCCGTGGAGGATTTGAAGACTTATGTCAGCACACTTTTGACAAAACGGTGGCTGACACGGATATCGCCTAGTTCTGTAATGCAGCCTTTACAATTGGTGCGCTCAAATATGATTTGCGAATCTCCATCAGAAACGATCACTGAACTCGAGCGCTTTCTATCTGGTCGTCTCAGAATAGGCGGAGATTCAGAGAAATCTTCGAATTAAATGTGCTTGCATCTGGAGACCAACATATTATGGCACTTGTCTTTGGTAACACATTGATCTTAAGCTAAGGCAAACTTGCTTGATAGCTATAGTCTCTGCTTGAAAGACGCTACAATAATTCGGCGATCGGAATGGTAAATTGCTATTTTGTTCTTGAGGGTAGACGCCCAACCCGTCTGTGATTCGCAGATGACCATCCAGCGTTTGGTCTGGAGCTGGTGGATGTGGTTTTGAATCTTTCATGGATGATAGAGTGTTCAGGACGGAGTTCTTTCCACATATGCTTTGATCTCTTAGACAATGAATAAGGTGTCAGGAATAGCCTAATCCATCAATCATGCTCCTCTGCGAAACAAGTATATTTCTGAAATAATCAGAGCTTTTCCAACATCGTATTTTATCCATTCACTAATTAACATCATGTGCCATTTCTTCATGTCGTAGGTCACTCCTTGCATTTCCAAACATCGTGCCACAAGCATTTTAAAGACAATTCGTTGATGCACTGAGAGCAGAAATTTGAATGGGTTCTTCAGCTCTTCTCTATTCGATGCTCAATTCACGTAATTAGTGTGAAGATGCATATGCCACAGCATTTTGAATGTAGACCCCTCTTGAATTTTGACCACAATGGAAAAACGTGAATGTCGTGCGCTCATTTAGCACCATTTTTGAGTAATGAACCATCCCAGGAACGACATGGAAATGCTTACATAACATGTGCTATGGGAACTCCATCAACAGCCACCATCAATTGCAATGGTTAAACTGTGGTCTACTGAGTTCCGTAACGGCCATGACAGCCATAGAAGCACAAGCCAGAAACCAATCGATTGGGAGTTGTGGCTGAGGTCACTGGTTTATCAAACGACCCTCGTACCACGGAAGAAAATCTTGAGATGCTGTCATGTAGCCTATGGATCCGTAAGCTGCCTTTTCAAACAAAATTCCGGTTTTCATGCCATCCTGCCTGCCTTGACTCAGTCGTTTCAAACATAAAATGCTTTTTTTTACAACAAATTCAAAAGAAAACAAAAAAGTCGTCTAACTTATGACTAGGAGATATCGTTTTAGAGTACCCCACTGTGTAAATAAATCAAAGAAATGCTATCCATTAAGTAAGTAGGAATCTATGCTATCTATTCACAGAAATCTGATGTTTTAATTCTCAAATAAATGTCAATTCCTATCGTTGTTTAGTGGAATATGTAAAAAAAAAACCATGAAATTGTAGTTAATTAACATGCCTAAAATTAAGTGAACATTAATTGCATCCTTCAATAGCTGTGCACAAAATGGTTTCCAGTTGTCTACAAAAACAAAATATTTATCGCGTATCTGCTAAATATAAAGTGATAAAAAAAAATAGATATTTATGTATAAATAATTGAGAATTATATTTATGCAAGTGTTAAAATTAAGTGGACAGAGATAAAAAAAATGGTTTGCCTTTTTGACTTGTCACCTCGTAGATAGTTGAATTTTAATTCGTTTGCAAGAATTTCCAGTTCCTCAAATTTGTTTGTTTCCTATTAAAGATATAAGTTCTGTTCAAAGTCCCTCTTAAGTCGAAAAAAAAAATATTCATTTGTTATTCCAAAAATAAGTGTGAAAAAAATTAATGAAAAAAAAAAAAAATTGTATGTAAATGTTAATTACCTCCACTTTGTAGATGCCTTAAACACAGTGCCTATTTTATGTGAAAAAAAAAATAATATATGTACATGAGGAAAACAAAAACAAAAAAGAAAAAAAATAAACTGAATAAATATATGTAGACAAGGATATATACATACTTATACATGGTATATAATGTAATGAAAAAATAAGTGTGGGGACGAAGTCAATGTACTGCAACAAGAGACATGATTTTCAAATCCGTGTCGTTTGAAAGATCATTCAATTTTGTGGCTTTAAACACGTCAGATGGTTGAGTTGAAGTGTCGCATGTGAACTGAATCGATGGCTGGGGCTGTAGTCACACTGGACCTTACAAGTAGATCTTATTATAGTAAAAATCAGAAATCAAGTGTCATGGGGACAGCAGACTTCTACATCCCTTGCCCTGTATACATTTTTGGAAAGGGTTTATTTTTTTCGGATCAGACCAATCAGAGAATGCTCCACACATGATTTCTGCACAACTCTAAAAAAAACTTTGCGAAGAACCGGCAATCAGCTGTGAAGTCGCATACGTCTCTAATACAGTAGAATCTCGTTACTGGGAACTAATTACAACATGGCCAGTTCACATTTTAGAGAGATTCACATTATCGAATAGAAAAAAAGACTTTTTTTAAAAGAACCAACACAAAACACAGAGTTTTGCAGTTTGCATAAACCTTTACTAAATTGTAAGCAGTCTCAGAAAATTTCAGCTGCCCTGGGAGTTTTGGACTTTCCGATTATGAGAAGTTTTAATTTGATGATCCCAAAATAGACACACGTTCCTTGTTATTTTTTTTTTTTTTTTTTGTGCCTCCTTGTGTTCCACTCGCATTCCATGATCCCAAAACAGTCACACGCTTCTTGCTAGTTTTTTCGTTGTGGGAACTGCACTCCTTGGGCAACACAAAAGTTTTCCCCCGGAAGAAGTTTCCAATGTAGAGCAGTCTCAGCAGCAGTATAAACGTGACCTGGAGGCAGAGAATTTATCCTGGCTGGGCTTGAAAATCTTTTCCGATGATTCTGTAGCCATTCTAAGAAGGTTGTCTCAATTTGGGGCATTTCTGGGGATCTTAGGGTTTTGCAAAATTTTGTTTTTTTTTATGGCTGTTATTGTGGATTTTGTAAACCCATTCTTCTGCGATAGTTCTAGTCCTGAGTAGCCAGTCTCCAATTTCCCAAAAGTTCAGCCTTTTTCTTGATTGTAAGGAATCTGTGCTGCTTTTGCTTCGAAACTTTAGGTGAAGAGCATTTGAAAGGTAAAGAGGGGATTATTTCAAAAAGAAGCTCAAAAAAAAAGAAATAATAAAATATGGCATTCCATTGCTCCATTATTCTATTGACTACTTGGTCTAACTAGGCTCCTAGTGGAAGAAGTTTATGAGATCTTGTGGGACTCTTGAAACTCCTTCGCCGTAGACCTTCGATGAAACGACTAATCTTTCGTTGGTGGGTCGTTTTTGACCATCATCAAAAGAAAACACAAACCAAATGAAAGTTTTTTTTTATAGAAAAAAAAGTACTTCTGTGGAATTCATTGAAATTTTAAGATAAATGAATGTAAACAATTAATAAATTGAATTATTCAGACGATTATGCATTCTCAAATTCTGATTCGCTTGAGTCACAATTATCACTGGCAACGTTTACCACTTCTGGTACAAACTCTTCGGCTATACCCGACGAGAAATATTCACCACTTAACATTTTCCAAAATAATGTTGTCAATTAAAATAAATTATATGAAGACTTTACATCTGTTTGACACGAGTATGCATTAAAATACAACGGGTTGTAAACGATCCAATCCGACAAAAAAAAAAAAAAAACACCTAAATTAAAAAAATACGCACCCATCTAGGAGAAAGAAATCTAAATTATCCCAATTTATTTTTGTACATGGTTAGTTAAAGCAATCATGAAAGCAGACTAGTATTGTTACCAGTATTGGACATTTTCAAATAAGAAAAAAAATGATCGAAAACCCCGACGTAGGTCTACGGTTAAACTAATTTTGTCATTTACAAATGTGTTAAAATAATAATAAATATAAAAATAATAAATACAAAAGGGGAGTATTTTTAAGCAGAGGGGAGTACGGGAGTACACTGAATACGAGAGCGGTGCAAATGATCCTTTAGAAGTAATTGTGGCAGCCCTGGTCTTATAGTTTTACGGAAGTAATACACGAACTCCACACTCGAAAGAAAACACGATTTTTCAGAAAAAATCAACACAAATTTGTACGTGCGAAAATTTGTACAAGAAACGTACTGCTGTGGGACAACGCCGTATTCATATTTTGCTGCCACCTTTTCCCTTTTAAAATCGTAAGACTTGCAAGCAAACCATAAAAAGGAAAAAAGATTTATAATTTATATTATAATTAAATTTAAAATTATGAAAAAAAAAACTGGTCACGAGTCCACGTTATAGAGAAGGTAATCCATTATTTTCCAGTTCACATTATCGAGATTTCTCGATTTCTCGTTAGGATCTTTAAAAGCACAATTTACAATTGTTATAAATTTCCCAGAGATAATAGATTTGTTTGTTTCCTTCCCTCCTTGAGGAGGATCCGTATTTGTGCTGTAGGCATTCATTTTAGTTTCAAGGGCAGGAGTTCTACTATAGAGGCAACCACTTACTTTATTATTATTGTTGAGGAAATGTTGCACCGCGTCTTTCTATTTATCTATTGTGCCCCTTCACGAACTAGCTCTCACTCGAGTTCCACTCATATATACTTCTTTCCTGATTTATATTGAGGGCTTTGGACTTCTGTTGTGCAACGGTAAGGACTTATTCTAGAGTACTCTCTCTAAGACAGTTTCCTTTGATAATAGGTGTTTGCAAAAGTATCTTCTTCTTCTGTGTGCCAATGTCACAAACAAATCCAATACATGTTCTGCGATTTCACTAGATTCTCTACAGAATCTGCAGAAGGTCTCCTCTCATATCCTTAGTTTCTTGTTATTTGTACTGGGCCAATAGTTATTTGGCCTGCTCCATGCTATGAGCGTAGTTCCATTATTCTGTCCGGTAACTGAATTTTTCTCTGAGGGCGTGGTCTCCTACTGGACAGAATGGTTCAGGGCCTATGAAAGGTCGACCACAACCACCTAATTACCCTCATTTCCATGATCTAACTGAGCTTCAGATAAATAAGGTTAGGTTGAAGACAATAGTCACACTTAGGCTCTTTCTTTCTCCCCTGAGAACAGTTTCAGACACAAAAAAACGGCAATTGGCATACAGAGGAAGAATTACAATGTGTGGTCGATTTTTCACTTTGAGAAGTAGATGTGGCAGATGGGAAAATTTCACAAAATTGTGGTAAAGTCCCAACATTGGGTGGTACATGCCTGGCTCCAGTCTGCTTTACAGTGCACAAACCACCACTATCTGAAAATTCCCAAAATTCTCTTCTGTTCTTGTTCCTTGCGAGCCTTTGTTTGTGAATTAGAGGTAATTTGGGGAAGCCATTATTTGGGTTACTCAAAATTTCATTGTCTACATTCAGCTTAGAACAAGGCGAACTTCTTTGTTTTCTTTAACGACTTACTCTCACTCGAACACTGAACTCACAATAAGAGCTCTCAATACATGCCATGAACTTACAGAAGAATTTTAGCAAATTGTGTTGAAATCATTTACAAGCCTTTCTCTTCCTTCAAAGTGGCAATCTTCATTTTGTTCGAACTACCCCACTCCTCCAATGGGCTTTGTGGTATCCTCTATTGGAGGTGTCTGCACGCTATTTTCATTTGCCAAGTTCATCCAGATCTAGCAACCACTCCTATCGATCTCCTATGCTTGACGGACAAAAAATTGCTTCGGCATAAAACTGCGAGTCTTGTTTTAAGGCTGAAGAAATAAGTCTCAAGTCAAACTGATGAAATCGACATCCACATTCTATTGCTCTTCTGCGATGGTAAGCATATTGCGTTTAGGTTGTTTAATGTAGGGACCCATCAGGCATATGTCAAGAATCGTTTATGAGAACTTTACCAAGGACTAATAATCCTCTACAAGAACCCGGTTAGACAAGGGAAGAATAACAATGGTCAGTACGAGGCGCAGGCCCATTGCGCATCATGCAGCAAGATTCCATGTTCCTCATAAGGAGTCGCAGTAGATAGTATAAACACGCTCGTAAGGAAGAGGTACCGGGACTTTTTCAGAAGTTTTAAGATTGCCCTTCTTGGTGATCGCATCAGCCGTAGTGTCCCAGCTCCTACGCTCTATGTAGGATCAACGTGAAACCTATCTCCAATCAGAGAATATATGCAATGGTTGCTGGATGAGCTAGATCCAGACACATCTCCATTCCATGGCTGTTTAACGTAGAATAGGACAAACAGTTTTAAGGACCCGGACTTTTTGTTTTCATTTTGTTTGTTTTAAAAAAGAGGACAGACTGAAAACAAAAACTAGGTCCATGAACTCAAACAAAAAAGCAGTTTGACGTTTAGAGGGTTGACACATGCCCGTTAAAATAAGATCTGTTTCATTTTATGTTTTCTATCAGAGTTGTATTGGCTTTGTTTTTCTTTTAAATTAATTTTTCATATAATTCCTTGTAGGGCTGACAATTTAACAATTTCTCAAAACGTTGTAGGACGTTCCCCGTCGGGGCTTAAAAAAAGGACATGTCCTCCAAAAAGTGCACACATGGCAACCATACCTCCTTATATTATATGTTATTACTAGTTGGTGTATATGAGCCTTGCAATGAGTCGGTCCTTGCTGACTTGTCTCACAAGATCGTGGTCAGATTTTCTCACGCCAAAGGTCCAAGGCTCTGACTGGCTCTGACCACCGACACAACAACAGTGAGTTGTGTTCTCACTCTCATGCTCGAGCAACGGCACTCTCTTCTTAGTTTTCCAACATTACTATTTTCCTATATACCAATGCCTTCTTCTTCTTTGCGTGGCTCTAAGGTTTCTTGCTGAAATTGGGCCTCAACCAACAAACCTGTCCAACTCCAGCTCCAGTTTCGAACGCCAAGCTAGTTGAGGTTCTTCTCCCCTTAGGTAGACGCTAACGTACTCGGTTCAGTTGGCCAACATATTCAGAGTCGGGCAATCTTCAAGCCAAAGCTAAGATGTCCATGAGTTGTGTTGTTTATTGTTGCGCTGGTGACTACGTTCTGGTTACGATATCCGTTTTGTCGCAAAAATTGTCACACTCATCTGTCTGTTTTAAGCATTGTTAATTTCCGTTAAACAATGAAAATGTGGAGTAACACGGAGAAATGTCAAAATGTGTTGGGAGAGTGCTTCGCTTACGTGAGATTTCCTTGCTCTAAGCGCTTTCATTAAAAATTCATTTATAAAATTCAAAACGTAGCACGACGCAGTGAATGCCATGCAACCATTTTGTTGTGTAGATTGAAGACGAGGCGACGCTCCAACGCCGTGAAGTGGGCATTAATTCAACCTTATTATGTCAAGGATTTGCACATCCGGCAGTTATTCAACGTCAATTAATGAATGCGTTATTTACCTAGCTGCTGCAAAAATTGAGTACGTGTCGAGGCAGTGGTGGGTTATATCCTCCTCAACCTAGCAAGAGTCCTTATTCTTTTTAATTGGTTGTCTATAAGGCAGCGAGTGAGCTTCTCTATTTACTTATGCGATGCTCTAGTAGTGTACGGATTATTTTTGTTGTTGGCCTTACTCCAGGGCATTTTTGCTTTTACTGAGGAATAGTGTGGCCCCTAAATTTGATGTCAAATACATGGCCGCCCAGCTAGTTCATCGGTTCATTCGTTGCTCAGATTGACCTCTGTTAGATGGTGTGTTAAAACAACGTGTGTTCTTATCTCGGGAAAATATTCAGAGTAATAGAGCAGTTTGTTGAATCACTCCCACTCCTGACACTCATTTGTTGACAGACACCTGTTTTTCCTTCTCCCAGCAGTTTACACTGCTCTTGTTGAAGGACAACATGCGTCATTTGGGAGTTTTACAAGCCAGTCCACATCACATCGGTAAGATTCAGAAACGAGTAGTCGAACATTTCTCTATGCGGCAATCACTCGGGTGCATCCACCTGTTCCTGGAAGACTAAACTCTGACACTGTTCAACTTTGGAAAACAAAAAAAAAATTTAAAAAAAAAAAACATTAAAATAAATGAGAACTCCGTGAAATGCATGAGAACCTTAAATATAAGAAAAAAAATAAATGTATATGTTGTTGTTCAATTCAAAGATATTTATATGGAAAAAAAAACTTGAAAATAGGAAAAAAAATCATATTTATTGTGAATAATGTGAAATTGATGTTAAGTTGCGTTTTGTACCTGTCACTACTATTATACAACATTTCTTAAGTGTTATACTGTACGCTTTAAAGGAAACAAATATATATATATAACTGAACAAATAAATATATAATTAATAAAATGTAAACTACAAACTTTGTCACAAAGTCATATACAAGTACTTTGGAAAGGTCACAAGGGACCACACGTAATTTGTAAAAAAAACCAACAGAAAAACAAGCGATGAAAAGCAAACAAGAGATTATGTTAAGGAGAAACTGTAATATTTACACAATAAGATGAATAGATAATGAAAAATATTTATAGGTAAAATTTAAACAAGAAACAAATACAAATAGATATAAACAAAGGAAGACATATATATATACAAGGTAGAATGCATGGAATGCACAAACAAAATAAAATTAAACAAAAATTTATTTACACTGTGGATGCAAAACATAGCTGAACAAGAAGAGAAGAAATACAAAAACAGGAAAATAATATAAATATATATATATATACACACATAACTGCATATATACTTTAAGGAATAAGAATTTATAAGAGGAAAACAAAACCACACATATATTTGTACAAATTGGTGTTCTGATCAATATGGTTCAATTAAGACAAAGCAGAGTAAGTAATATTTAAGGAAAAGTGCTTATTAGTTGACAGCATCCATTTATACGATGACAACAAAGCTGTGTGTTATGAATTTGCAAATGCACAGAAACAGCCCGGTGACGGTGTTTGTTTGTTGCATCCGACACTTAATCTGATTCGATTGGAGAATTTTGTAGATAAACAATTATGTGTAAGAAATATTTGAAAATAAGCTTGTGTGTATATTAAAGGAAAACAAAGCAAAACAAAAACTGTCTCAAATTAAACTAAACAAAAACGGATATTACAACAAAATGAAAATTATATATGTATTAAATATATATTATACACTGATTCATATTAAATAGAGAGCATATATATATAAATGTAAAAACAAATTGAAATAAAGGAGAAAATGTGTACATTAAACGAGGATTTTTTTAAGCCGTCTCTGAACAGTGCGCTCGGTCGTGGACAGTGTTGGGACCAGAGATAGTGGAGGATGGAGATGTCCAACTTGGGCCATTTTTACCCCACCACATAAGGGTGGATTCCTTACTGTTCAGGACGCCGTTGTGTAAGGCCGCTTTTGCTCTTACAAAGAGACTGTTTTACCAGGGCCAACTCGATGCAAGGGTGAAGGTAATCTGCTACATGAGCCTCATCCGGCCAATGCTCACCTATGGCTGTCGGACGCCGTTGTGTAAGGCCTCGGCGGATACAAAAAAGAATTGGCGAAAGTCTCAATTGTTGGACGACACGGGCAACCACTGGCGCAAAGGACTGTAGTCAGATACCTGGGGATATGGCTCTGGGGGATCTGGCAAAGAGACTGTTTTACAACAGCCAACTCGAAGGTAATCTGCTACATGAGCCTCATCCGGCCAATGCTCACCTATGGCTGTCGGACGCCGTTGTGTAAGGCCTCGGCGGATACAAAAAAGAATTGGCGAAAGTCTCAATTGTTGGACGACACAGGCAACCACTGGCGCAAAGGACTGTAGTCAGATACC
The DNA here is from genome assembly GCA_905231855.2 of Eristalis tenax. NCBI lineage: Eukaryota > Metazoa > Arthropoda > Insecta > Diptera > Syrphidae > Eristalis > Eristalis tenax. Next base: position 2,927,709 of record HG993127.1, read on the forward strand.
TGGGGATATGGCTCTGGGGGATCTGGCAAAGAGACTGTTTTACAACAGCCAACTCGAAGGTAATCTGCTACATGAGCCTCATCCGGCCAATGCTCACCTATGGCTGTCGGACGCCGTTGTGTAAGGCCTCGGCGGATACAAAAAAAGAATTGGCGAAAGTTCTCAATCGTTGGACGACACGGGCAACCACTGGCGCAAAGGACTGTAGTCAGATACCTGGGGATATGGCTCTGGGGGATCTGGCAAAGAGACTGTTTTACAACAGCCAACTCGAAGGTAATCTGCTACATGAGCCTCATCCGGCCAATGCTTACCTATGGCTGTCGGACGCCGTTGTGTAAGGCCTCGGCGGATACAAAAAAAGAATTGGCGAAAGTTCTCAATCGTTGGACGACACGAGCAACCACTGGCGCAAAGGACTGTAGTCAGATACCTGGGGATATGGCTCTGGGGGATCTGGCCTGGAGATCTGGCAAAGAGACTGTTTTACAACAGCCAACTCGAAGGTAATCTGCTACATGGGCCTCATCCGGCCAATGCTCACCTATGGCTGTCCCGTGTGCTTCAATGTGAGTGCAAGCTTGATGGAAAAGATTCGGTTGTTTGAGAGAGCTTGTCTTAGGGCCTCCCTTCGCCTTTATCGAACTCCAGAGTCCCAGCACAAATGGTGAGGATGGTTGATGATGAGGTCTTATGAAGGGTGATTTTTTAGCTATTATCTTTTTGGCAACACTGGTTTAAACAGCTGACGCACGTTTCGTGTTTTGTTTCACTGTCAAACATCTTCAGTTTGGTCTATAATTTAAGCATGAATCCTCTTACAAACGAACAACGCTTGCAAATTATTGAATGTTAGTATCAAAATGCGTGCTCTGTTCAGAAAGTTCATCGCGGGCTTCTTCCATTTTATGGTCAGTTTAGTCGACCCACTGAAGCGGCTATTCGGGCTATTGTGACTAAATTTCGCACCAAATTTACATTGTTGGACCTTAAACCACCAACACGCTTACGTAGAGTGCGATCTGAAGAAAATATCGCAGCTGCATCGGCCAGTGTGTGACCATCAATTATCGATTCGTCGCCGTTCGCAGCAATTGGGCGTCTGTTACTCAACAACGTGGAAAATTTTGCGGAAGGATTTAGGTGTGATGCCTTTCAAAATACAGCTGGTGCAAGAATTGAAGCCGAACGACCTACCGCAATGTAAAATTTTTGGTGAATGGGCTCTTGGAAAGTTGGCCGAAGATCCATTTTTTTATCGAAAAATTGTGTTCAGCGACGAAGCTCATTTTTGACTCAATGGGTACGTAAATAAGCAGAATTGTCGATTTTGGAGTGAATATCAGCCAGAAGCATTGCAAGAGCTACCAATGCATCCAGAAAAAGTCACAGTTTGGTGCGGTTTATGGGCTGGTGGCATCATTGGACCGTACTTCTTGGTGAGCGCTTCCGTGAGATGATATCCAACTTTTTTTTGCCCAAAATGCAAGAGCTTGACTTGCATGACATGTGGTTTCAACAAAACGGTGCCACATGCCACACAGCACGCGCAACAATGGACTTATTGAGAGGCGAGTTCGGTGAACATTTATTTCACGTTCGGGACCGGTCAATTGGCCGCCTAGATCGTGCGACTTAACGCCTTTAGACTATTTTTTGTGGGGCTATGTGTTAAAGCGCATGTCTGTACAGACAAGCCCGCTTCAATTGACGCATTGGAAGACGACATTGAAGCATTTATTCGTGAGATACCGGCCGAAATGTTGGAAAGAGTATGCCAAAATTGGACTAAGCGGATGGACCATTTGAGGCGCAGTCACGGTCAACATTTGCATGAAATAATCTTCAAACATTAAATTATATGGACCGTACTATCGGTTCAAATAAAGATTTCATGCATTTTTCTGAATTTTATGTGTTTTTTTTTTTTTGAAAAACTTTCCTATAGCTTTTAAAAAATCACCCAATTTACAATACCACTTCAAAACGGCTTCGTCCCCCCGGAAGCATTCCAACATTTGGATAAGCACGGTCTGATACAAGACGTACAGGCGGAACCGCTCATCTATCACATCGCCAGATCAACTGTGGATGGGCGACCTAAACCACGACCGCTCCGTCGCACAACGAGCTGAGGAAGGTTTCCTTCGGTTCAGTACGGCGCGGTGGTATCCAGGCGGGATGTGCGGGATGTTGCTAGGCAGGGGTAGGGTATCTCATATATCAGTAAGGGAGCCTCAAGAAACATAAATATTTTACAAAATTAACAATGTTATGTCAAATTCCCATTAGTGATTTAGTTAATGTTGCTTAGTACTTCGTAGAGAAGGCCTTATTTTTTTGGGACTGCGTGACACCTACGCGGCATAGAGTCCATAAGACTTTGACAACGAGCAGGAGTAATTTTACGCCAGGCTTCCTCAACAAACTTCCCAAGCTGTCTGTGGTTTGTTGGTTTGGCATCAGCAACATGTTTCTTAATATCGCACCACAAGTTTTCATTAGGATTGCGGTCAGGGGATTGCAATTGCAACAATTGGCTCAGACCCTCCAAGGGTCGTCGGCCTGATAGGTAAGTAAATATAAGACGCTTGACAAGGATCTCTAAACGTCCATTTGGTCAGCTTTCGCTTCTATTTTTGCAGGAATGGGGCTTGGTCATAAGCAACCGCCCTGGAAGCAGCGTGTCCAGGATCGTCAACGATGGAAGGCAGCAATTGATCAGACTCAGACCCTCCAAGAGCTGTAAGTATAAGAGGCTTGACAGCGGTCTCTAAACACTTAAATTTTGACACCATTTTCGTCATAAGCGACCGGCCTCCAAACAATCACTGAGTCTGGGTGGATAAACCTAATCTAAGCTCCTGCGGTGAATATATTCCCTTCGGTAAAAAATTATTTCTTGGGATCTTGGGATATGCCAAGATTTCTGACAGCATGACATGTTCAATTGGGTGCGTTCCGTGCTTTTGGAGAATCAGTCTCATCATTCGGGTACCACAACATTTGGAATGCTCCCGAGGTATTTACGGATTTTATGAACAGGTGTGGTTTCAAGACAGACACTCCATTTAGTGACCCGATGAAATGGTGTCCCAACGGTTTGGGTCCAGCACTGGCCAGGGTCGGAGAAACCAGTTCCTGCATCTGACAAAGGGACCAAGTCATGTTAACAGCCATGGTAGCCCAAACGACACAGTCTAAGCAGTGTACTCCAGTGCAGGCTAACTACTCAGTTCTTGCAGCGAAATGTAGCAACAGAACTGCTTCGGGGAACCTGACTGTACATCATCTGCACCGTTGTCTTGTGATAGCATTTCTCCTAGTGTTTGGATGGCGTTTGCAATGAGTTCAGCTTGGAATGTGCGCTGCACGAACACATCCGGTGGCATCCTGTCGAGAAGATTACCGGTCAATGTGACTGGCGTGCTGTCACTATGCACAAAGAATCTGCAGCCCCATTCAGAGTAAACAACGCTTCTGAAAGTGATTTGCAGTGAGAGTGGAATATTGTTTACCTCTTATTTGAGTTCTTCCAGGCGCGTCAGGATGACTTGATGTTCGGTGCGTAGGAGTCAACTTTAGTTTGAATTCAATTTCTTTTCAAAAATTCTTTCCTCTGACTCGCGGCAACCATTAATTTTAATCACTTTTGCTTCCCTTGACCCGAAAGCACTCTTTTGCCATTTTACTTGTATGCTTTGGGTCGTTATCCTGCTGAGACACCCATTTGAGTGGTATTTCGTGCTCGGCATAGGGGAGCATAACATTTTACGTAAACATGTTGATCCCTGATAACATTTATGAAATGTATCGGCCCCACACCGTAAAACGAAAAACATGTCCAAACCATGACCTTCGCACCATCGTGTTTAACGGTCTTTACGGTATACTGGGGTAAATATTCTGTGTTGGGCGGACGACGGACGTATTGTCGGGAACCTGTTCCACCAAACAGGACAGCTTCGCTTTCGTCTGTCGAAAGAATATAACGCAATTTCGTCGCAGGCCAATCGGCATGATTTTTGGCAAATTTGATCCGAGCTTGCAGACGTTTTTTTGTCAAGTGTGGGACCTTGCGTGGGCTTCGGGCGAAGAGTTTATTTTCTAACAGGAGCTGAATTTATCCTGCTATGTTTTAAAAAGATGCCGCTGGGTTGTTTTTTTTTTTCAAATTTGTGTGCTTTCCACGGCCCATTACGATATATTTTTAAACAAAAAATTCTATTCACAATCTAAAAGACATCCAAAATAATGTTTTAATGACAAAAGCTGTCTGTCTTTTTTCTTTAGACCCAGTAGACTAAAATTAAAGTTTCTAAAATAAATCTTTTCTGCAAAATACTCCGATTATTTTGAACAGCACTTGAACAGTCACTTTCTTGAATCAAATCCTCGCCCACTCACGCCCAGATGTGCACATTTTTACTGATTTTACTTGCAAAGTACCGTAAGAATATTTACCGAAAAGTTCTACAGTCTACGCGAAGAAGTTTTTGCCAGGGAAGAATTTAACGTCCCGCTCCTATTATTTTGAACACAACTGTACACATACATGCATGTTTATAGAATTATATATACATGTGTATATCTATATGTATTGCAAGTTTAAGATAGCTAAAGTTATTTTACGAGGGGCGTTCAATATATTCTCGGTATCGATATGAAGGAAAATGCGAACTCAATTTAAATTGTTTTTATTTTTCAATATAATCTCCTTACATCTTGAGATAAGCTTTTTAAACCCTCGAAAAAATAAATTTCCTCTTTCTCTGCAAAATACCCATTTATTGCCGACTTGAGTTCTTCATCATCCGAAAATCTTTTTCCACGAAGACATTTTTACAAATCCGGAAACAGAAAATAATCACTAGGAGCAAGGTCTGGACTATAGGGTGGGTGTTGGATTTCTTCGAAACCACAATCTCGCGCAGCAGCCTTGGAAACTCGCGCCGTGTGAACAGGAGCGTTGTCATGAAGAAGCAACACACCCGCTGCGAGTTTACCCCGTCGTTTCTTTTCAATTTCCTCCCGCAAATTATGCCAAGTGGAAGCGTAGGATGTGGCGTTGATGGTTTCACATTTTTTTTTGTACTCAATGAGCAAGATTCCCTTTGAGTCCCAAAAAACTGTGGCCTTGAGCTTCCCGGCAGACGGAGTGACTTTGAACTTCTTCGGGGGGTCTGTTCCTTATGGACCTTCGGGTGGACCCATGTTTCGTCACCAGTAACAATTCGATCCATAACACCGTCCGCGTTCTCACTACACATCTCCAAAAGCTCTTTACAGCATGCGATTCTCACTGAGGCGCTGTGAGCATTCGTGGCACCCACCCCGCACTGACCTTTGAAGGTTAAGATGGTCATGAAGAATGGTGTGAATGGTACTAATTGAAAGCTTGGCGCTCTCTGCCATCATTTTCACCTTTATTCGGGCATCCTCAAGAACACGTTTTTCGACTTCTTTGATGCTTTCTCCCGTACAAGCAGTAGCCGGGGCGCCGGAGCAGGGGTCGTCTTCAATGCTCTCTCTGCCTCTCTTGAACTCACTTGACCACTCTTGCACAGTTGATAATGAAGGTGCGGAACCCTGGTAAACAGCCACCATCTCTTCATGTATTCATGTTTTCTGACTTTTCCCTTGCTTAGTGAGAAATTTATCGCGCTGTAAGATGCTCATTTTTCACCATCATCGTCTCAGTTGCCATTATGATTCTGTTTAACTAGAGATAAAACGCGAATTAATAATCAGATAAATAAGTCAATCTATATATACAACCACAGCTTCACCCCGATACCGATCTATTGAACGCCCCTCGTAAGGTGGTATGTAAGTTAGTGTGCAAGTTTTAATTGAAAATGTGCGGTGATTAAGTTTTTGTTTTAAGATTTTCTTAATCTCAATTTCGGAGTATATTATTTATAATTGATTATACCCGTTTTTTAAGCCGAAAGACATGGAGTGAGGTTAAGTTTAGCTTAGAGTGCCCGCCGAGGGCCAGTAAGTCAGAAATAGGAGTTATAATGTTCGTCCAACTTAAGGTTGGTTAAATTTTAAGGGCCGATGTTGATTTTGAATAAAACACAATTATTTAGGAAATTATTGTCATTTCTTTTTATTATGATAATGTTGGTATGGTTCAATTACGTATGCAACAAAATTTGGCCGATAAATGGCCGCCGCAACCTCGGCGGCACACCTCCATCCGATGGTCCAAATTTTCGATGACGCTGAAGCATAACCTCAATTATGCTAGGCCGCTAATGTGCCGAATTATCTCATCCTTTAGCTCTTGAATTGTTGCTGGCTTATCGACGTACACCTTTTCTTTCCAACGGTGTCAAATCACATGATCTTGGCGGCCAATTGACATCGCCACCACGTGAGAATTTGTCGCGCAAAAGAGCGATTGTTTCGTTAGCGGTGTGGCAAGTGGCACCGTCCTGTTGAAACCACATATCGTCCACATTCACATCTTCCAATTCGGGCCATAAAAAGTTCGTTATCACTTCACGATAGCGAACACCATTCACAGTTACTGCCTGGCCGGCCTCGTTTTGGAAAAAATACGGCCCGATGATGCCGCCAGCCCATAAACCGCACCAAACAGTCACTCTTTGTGGGTGAATTGGTTTTTCGACAATCACTCTTGGAGCATCATTCGCCCAAATGCGGCAATTCTGCTTATTGACGGTGAAAATGTGCCTCATCACTGAAGATGATTTTCTTCGAAAATTGATCATGCACTGTTGCCATTTCTTGCCACCATTCTGACCATTGACGACGCTTGAAATGGTCAAGAGGCTTTAGTTCTTGAGTCAATTGCACCTTGTAAGCGTGTAAATGCACGACGACGAGTTGAGGTGGACGGCTCTTCAGCCACACTATCGCGAACAGCAGCAATGTTTTCTGCCGCACGAGCTGTACGCGCATGCACTGGTGTTTTCACATCTTCTACGGACCCGGTTTGCTCACATTTTTGCACTATTTTTCCGATTGTACGACCATTTGGACGATTAAATTGACCGAAAAAATCACAAAGTGCCCGATATGCATTTTGATTTGAACGCCCACTTTCATAATGAGCCTGCATAACTTTAACGCGTTGCACGACTGTGTATCTTTCCATGGTTCAAGTGAAAAAAAGAAGAAAGAAACATAAGAGTGGAATGGAATGCCCTTTGCATTTCATGCATACTCTTACAAAATTCCACCACTCACCGCAACGCCATATAAAAACGCTGTCCGATGAAATCAAGGCGCAAGGGAGGTAGAAGGTGGATATCTACACATATACTGCCCCGAGTGCAAAATCGACCACGCATTGCCTTCATGTCATTCGTCTTTCTGCCATTTCTCTTCTCTTCTTCTCACAAGCCAATTTCCAAGTCAAATATGAATGAACAGAGAAGTTTTTTAACTCACTTTTGACAGTGTTTCAAAAAATGTGAGCACCGAGGAGAGCGGGGCGCTGTTCATTTCATTTATGAGGTTATGTGAAATTTCCTCCTCCAAATCTATTCACTTGGGTTTTGCCATACAAATACAAGGAATATAGAGAATAAACGTTAAGTGTGTGAGCTAGGAAGGAAAGATTGCAAATCTCAACACTAATCGTCGATCGCCAACAATCTGGTTGGTAACAGTGTCTCTTTTTCAACTTTTCGACACTACGTCACATTATGTAAAAGATCCAGAAATAACAAATCGCTACCCACCAGCTTTTCATCGATTTTAAAGCCGCGTATGACATCAGCTGTCTGCGAGGAAGGCGAGTGGAGGAAGAGACACAACCGCGAACTCTACGAGCTGGACCTGGATGTAGTCCTTCGACCGTACTGGCTCGCCCACATCGAGCGATCCAGCAAAGAGGGTCTTGGAATCTGAGTCTCCTGGTTCTAGAAGGAGAGGATGAACGAACCTGGTCATCGCGAATGCATGGTCTTGATGACTGGAAGCAGCGTGCCCAGGCGCGCAAACGATGGAAGGCGACGATATCTCGACTCGGCCTTATAAGTAAGTAATTAAATCAGTATGACAGGAGCTACAAAGACGACTTACACAAAACCAAGTCTAGTTTTGTCATCCAAAGACGTCCGCAGGGGGCGGGGGACAAGGTGGTCATTTACCCGCCTGGCTCTGTCTTCCTCTGGCTCTGAAGTCCTTAGTCTCTTCTAGAGATGAGTGTAATCTGTTTGCGTAGACGGTACTTGGAGGAGAAAATTCAACCAGGAACCTTTCAGCGACATGAACTTAGCCAAGGGTCTACGTGTTGGCTGGTCCATCGGGAGAATATGGACAACTCAGTTCTGTTTGCGTAGACGGTACTTGGAGGAGAAAATTCAACCAGGAACCTTACAGCGACATGAACCTAGCCAAGGGACTACTTGCTGGCTGGACCCATGGAGAGAGTATGGACAACTCAGCTCTGTTTGCGTAGACGGTACTTGGAGGAGAAAATTCAACCACGAACCTTACAGCGACATGAACCTAGCCAAGGGACTACGTCTTGGCTGGGCCATGGAGAGTATGGACAACTCAGCTCTGTTTGCGTAGACGGTACTTGGAGGAGAAAATTCAACCACGAACCTTTCAGCGACATGAACCTAGCCAAGGGACTACGTCTTGGCTGGACCATGGAGAGTATGGACAACTCAGCTCTGTTTGCGTAGACGGTACTTGGAGGAGAAAATTCAACCACGAACCTTTCAGCGACATGAACCTAGCCAAGGGTCTACGTCTTGGCTGGGTAGAGAAGGACCTCAACAACGCAGAGATAGTGCTAGTGGGAGATGTCCAGTCAAGCTACCAAATCTTGCCCAAATCAGTAAATGATGTCAATCTCCCACCAAGAAACAGCATTAACTCGTATGTTCTTATATGCAGAGTTTAATTTCATATAAAAATACAATTTTCGCTTATTCGGTACAAAAGAATATTAAAACACTTTACACTTAACGTCCGCAGACATAGGGATAAATTCTGATCAAAGAAATGCAATAGGGTTCATTAACTACTCTCTCTCTCTCTTTCGTCCTCTGTGTGCGTCAGTCACACTCGCATTGCCTTACATTCCGTTGTAAGCTGGGCCGCCACCACCCTCTGGTACAACCCAGTTGATGTTTTGCTTGGGGTCTTTAATATCACAGGTCTTGCAGTGGATGCAGTTCTGAGCATTAATTTGAAGCCTCATGTTGCCACCCTCGTCGTTTGGAACGTATTCGTAAACTCCCGCTGGGCAGAATCTGGATTCTGGGCCCTCGTACAAGGCCAAGTTGTGATCGACGGGAATGCGATCATCCTTCAAAGTCAGATGAGCTGGTTGGTCGCCCTCGTGGTTGGTGCCGGTCAACGCCACCGAGGAGAGCAGATCGAAGGTGATCTTTCCGTCGGGCTTGGGGTACACAATTGGAGTGCTCTCACTTGCGAGCTTAAGTCGTGTGTTATCCGGAGCACCGTGGGAGAGGGTCCATGGTTCCTTTCCGCCCATGAAAATCGAGAATCCACTCAAGACAAGGCCGCCGTACATACCCAGAGGGTTGTGGAAGCTTGGACGTACATTACGCACTTTGTTGAGATCTTTCCAGATGAACGAGTCCTTTATTCTGCAAGGAAATGGGTCTTAGGAGACGGTCTATGGATGGAGCAGCTGAGAACTTACTTGTCGGGATAGGATTTCGGTTCAATGCCAGCAGTCTCTTGAGTCGTTTCGCCGAATATGCTCTCCATTGCACTCTCCGCTGCAAGCATACCACTCTTCATGGCGTAGTGACTCCCCTTGATGCGAGGCACATTCAAGAAGCCAGCACTGCAGCCAATCAGACATCCACCGGGGAAGGACAGCTTCGAGGGCAGGCACTGAAGGCCTCCCTCGTTGATTGCACGAGCTCCGTACGCGATGCGAGTGGCACCTTCGAACACATCACGCACCTTAGGATGGGTCTTGAATCTCTGGAACTCTTGGAACGGACTGATCCATGGATTTGAGTAGTCCAGCCCGACGACGAAGCCAACAGCGACCGTGGGAGTTGGTTCATTCAAGTGATAAAGGAACGAACCACCGTACGTGAACTTATCCAAAGGCCATCCAATGGTGTGTTCCACTAGGCCAGGTCTGAAAAATAATTGTTTTACATGAATGCCTCCATGGATTACGCCTTTCCCTTACACATGTTTCTCCGGTTGGATTTCCCAAACTTCTTTCAGACCGATACCGTAAGTTTGTGGCTGACTGCCTTCGTTGAGCCCGAACTTGTTCATCACCTGCTTGGTTAAGTGACCACGGCAACCCTCGGCGAAGAATGTTGTCTTCGCGTGCAGTTCCATGCCTCGTGCAAAGGTGTCCTTCGGGGATCCGTCCTTGCCAATGCCCACATCATTCGTGGCAATTCCCTTTACACTGCCATCCTCGTGGTAGAGGACTTCAGCAGCTGCGCAGCCAGGGTAGATTTCCACTCCCAATGCCTCGGCCTGCTCGCCGAGCCACTTGACTAGATGACCCAAGCGGACGACATAGTTGCCATGATTGTCCATTGGCCAGCCTTTGAAGATGGGCATGGGAATACGTCCCGATTCAGTGAGAATAGACAATGTATCCTTTGTCACCGGTGTGTTGAGGGGCGCTCCCATGTCTTTCCATTCGGGCAAGAGTTCATCCAAGGAGATGGGGTCGATTACAGCTCCGGACAGGATGTGTCCACCCATTTCAGCAGCCTTCTCCACGACACAGACACGGATCTCCTACGAGGGACGCGTAGAGTTGTAGAAGTTGTTGTGAATGAGTTGAGACTGACTTGGATTTACCTTCTCCTGTTCTGCTGCCAGTTGTTTTGCTCTGATAGCTGCCGACATGCCAGCTGGGCCTCCACCAACGATGACTATGTCCACCTCGTCAACAAAACGCTCCATTTCGACATCTGAAAAAATGTAGAAAGTTGAAGCAGAGCCTTGGGGCAACAGGCGCGTTGCCTGCGCCGTTACTTACCCTTCCATCGTTCATCCTTCTCACGAGGGTAGACCGTGTAGTGGGTGGTGATTTTTGGATATTTCTTTGCATCGCAGAACGATCTGATCGCACTCGACGCGATGAGCTTGTTAACTGGAAGCAGGCAGAAAGGGGACAGTGTTATCAAATATTGTTTTTGTGAGCAATCAACTGCACCAGCAGTCGAATGATTGGGGAGCTTGTTTATCGGAGATAAGCATGAGCTGTTTACTCCACAATATGGGTTTAAGAAAATGGGAGGACCATTCTAGCCCGGCCCTATTGGACAACACATTGGAGGAATAACATGTGTGGAACTGGGAGCAGCTAGCGCGAGACTGGGCTCAGTGCTGAAGTTTAGTGGTTGAGCACCGGTCCACCTAGGACTGAACCACCAGAAATAATGAGGGAATCGCAAAGAGTGATTGTCATAAGGGTAAGGGAAGAGACTAGTAAGGGAAGAGACTAGTAGCTCATGTTTTGAGCTTGGACATGCACCAATTCGGTGACTCTTATGAATTAGCGCAAGCTATCGACGTGATATCTGTTTCCATATTCGTCCACGTGTTGATGTGTAAGAAATCATATTTTTGAGAGCTTGTTCCAATCATTCTAGCATACACATGCTCACTCTAGAACATCTTTCAAACAATGAGACAATTCAAAGAACTTTCCTCGTGATATAGTCTATGGATGTGGTCCAAAGATTAACACAACAATTAGTCAAGTCCTAATTACCCAGACTCGTAAGGGCACACCTTCCGCTTGGTGGCACATGTGTGCGAAATGCAAGCAAACATTCTGCGCTCACCTGCATTTTTCAAAATCAACCCAATGGCAATTGTCACATGCAATATTTTCATATCTCAGAAGCCGCGCCTTATAAACAATGAGAACATCAACAGTCTCGTTCTCTCTCTCAAGATAAATATTTTATCCACAATTATGTAACATTTCCCGCACCTGATAAGCCGCAAGATCTCGTACGCTATCTAGAGGAGGTTTGCATCTCAGGTCAGTTCAGGTTTACGGCACCGACATGACCTGCCTCGTCACACTTTTGCATTCTCAAATACACTTGACATTGGGATAGGCACACGCGCTTAAAATAGATATAGAATACACACCTACGCGTGCACGTCGTAGGTATTGGATGGCGGATTTTGCAGAGAACTTTGATCCGTCGACTGATTTGTGCCAGCAAATCACAGCAGACCCACGAAGTGTGTAGGTTATGTAAGGCAATTGGAAGATTGTATTCTTGCCCACCAACTCTTCAAGGGAACCATCCACGGAATCACTGAATGCGATCTGTGTTCATGTACAAAAGGGTTTGAGTAATAAACCTGTTTCACAACAAACACTCGCCATTCCGAGAGATAAACATACGCCGCCCATACGAACGTGGATTGAATACCAGTCACATCGATGAAATCGAGAACCAGGTCAAAAGCTTATCAGATTTAAGGTACTTGCCAAAGCCACGGACGTCATGGCACCACCGCCACGCACTTTAGCCCCTGAACCCAGGATCACACTCTGAACTAATCCCTCTTGCGGGGGCATACTTTGTTGATAACAAAACCCACTGCTTATGTAACAGTCAAAAAGAAATTTAATGTATTTAAATTGAATCAACAACTGGCGCTGGCGCCGATGGTGGGGTGGTGCCATTTTCTCTCCTCAAACACTCACCTCTTGCTAGCTTCAAAAGACTCGCCATTTGATTTCGATTCAATTGCGATGTGTGTAGTTGGCCGACCAGAGATTCTCGATCAAAAGTTGGACTTTCGACTTGCAGCACAGACAAAGATGAGCAAATCAAGTTGCAGCAATGCACACAGCGAAAACCGATCAACAGTGTCGATGACACGCATACAAAATAAACCGAAAATCAAACTAAAAACGCAATTGAACTAAAATTTAGAAAGACCTCCTCCACCGCGATGGGAAGCAAAACACGATTACTTGAGAAGAACAGATTTCCGCCTCGACAAGCTGATGGCGAATCCACATAAATACAAGAGCTGTCAGTTGTTCAATTTCATGCTGTTCCGTTGCGGAACAGCTGTTTTGTTATCAGGGGGAAAATGTGTGGGTTTCCTTGTGTTTCGTCGACCTGTTGCTCTTTTTTTGCTTCGTGCTTGTGAATCTGAGCAGTAGATGGCTCTGCGCATGTTTTTGAGCAGTGAATGCCAAACTGTTGCTGAGGTGTTCGTTTGTCCGAAATGCAAATGACTGGGTTTGAGTATCTACCTCGTCGCAGGAATGTAGAGCACAAAGGAAATGAACACCAAGGGTAAGGCGATGAAACCAGATCTCGTCCCCGTTAACAAGAGCTGTGTCGTAGACGGGGCGTGTGAATTGAAAGCATTTTTTTGAAAGACTGGAGGGATGTGGCTCACATTCAAACGGACTTTAACACCAGTTCAGACGAATAGAGGAGGCAGTTGTAGTTAAACTGTAGCAGTGACAAAATCAACCTGATCAATATTTTCCAATCAACTCTCAAGTCAGGGTTATAGGTTACAACGTAGGGTTACCTAATTACACTGCTCCTCTCGCATGCTTTCAATCGGACAACAACTATGACGCACTGTGCGGTGAGACGATACAGTATGCAGTTGCATTACTGGAACCTGGTACCACTTAGATATTGTGAAAGTCATAAAAATGATTGAAGCGACGTCAAGGCGCAGTTATTAGACTTTATTGGTACACTAGCAGTAATTAATTTCTCCGTGCATATACTTGAACTAACAACTGCACTGGTTCTGAATCACGCCGCGGAATGCACGCAGGCAGTCATAATCGGGTTTTACGGTAGAGTGGAGGTTGATTGTATTCTGAACTGTTTATTTGTTCATTTTCCTAGAAAATGCTAACAAGAGGTAATGTTTTGTGTAGATTTTATTGAAGGACAACATGTAAACAAACCTGGCGGGGTGGACCTGGAACAAGCCCCTCCAACTAGCCCGATCTTCGGCCAGTTGTCTCCAGTTTCGCGGTTCAGGTCCTTCTCCACCTGGGTGGTATGCTCTGTTCTGTTTTCCCTCAGGCTCAGAGTCGAAGACTCTTCCTGCCGTAGCATGGCCCAGCGTTGGATCTGTAGACGCGTTGGAAGTCGCTGAACAGCAGAATCACAGGTCGTGGTTGAAACATCTTCTCCAAAAACTACAGGACCAAAGTTCGGACGCGGAACTTTTCTCTCGAATAGACAAAGGAATTCTTCATCCGCTTTTGAGAAGGTCCGTGCTCCTGTGCCGTATAGTCATCCTTTGAGAGATGGCACACAATTCACTCGTGAGACTCAAGAAACAGCGGTTGGCAGGAGCTTTTCTGCGTTCGATCTCGATACCGAAGTTGTAGACGTCCATTGCGATATCACGCGAATTGAATGTGACAAAGCGATTCAGCTGGCGAATACTGACGCTTTTTAGCTCATTGAGGTTATTGATGTAGTAGGCCCCTAGGTGTAAGTATCTACGACCTGCCAGCGCGCTACACGAGCAGAGTAGGTGATCTGTGATTTTAACCTCCTCTTCATCCATGCAGCTTCTGCAGAAGTCATTACAGGGGACCCCCAACCTACGGGCATGGGTGCCAATTGTGCAGTGCCCTGTCATGACGCTTCTTGAGTGAAGATCCGCTGAGTCTAAGCAGATTAAATCATCGTTTGATATTAAGCGATGAATATATTTCCTTTGTTTTAAAGCAAGTGGTACCTCCTAGCCATTTACGACTAGTGATGCTGATTGTGTGTATTTTTATTAGATGGTGAGCTGTAGCGATTGGCATGGAAGGTGGGTTTGGGTGGAGGATGTGCCGGCTTTGCAATTGCCCGGTGTCCCGGCACCCATATGTCAAAATGCTCAGCCATCTCGTGAAGACAGCCTGCAATAGAGGGATGTTTTCAAATTGAACATGACATTGTCCAAGGACTTGATTGCGGCCTGACTGTCCGAACAGATGGTAATATCTCTTTTGGATATTACGTTATTCTTGAGCCAGGACAACGCCTTCTTTATCGCAGTGGTTTCTGTCTGGAATACCCTACAGTGACCAGGGAGCTTCAGGGAGATAGCTCTGTTAAGGTCTTGAGAATCGCATTACTTTGTACTGCTGCCCGATCCAGTTTAGCCGATCTGTATCAATGCCAGCTAACGATCATTTCTTGTTCATCTCCATTTTTGGAGTTTGCCTATCGACTCTCACCTTCTCGTGGATGATCTCTTGGGAGAACTGTGCATTCTGGCATGCATGACAATTCTGCACAAATGTGGCTGAATTTTGTTGATGCAGCCTTAAATTTCCTGGGATTGTTGCTCTAGACATCATGTAAACACACAAGATCTAGGGGGCCAATTCTGATCACCGAAACAGGAGAGTATCCCACCAGGAAATGTCTCTCGCAGTCGTTGAATTATTTCACAGGCTGCAAGGCATGTGACACCGTTGAAACCACATACTGGCTTGATGTGGCCATTCAATGTCGGCAGAAAAAACTGTGCCATCACAGTCACTGCTTGAACAGCCTCATCATCAAGAGACAAGTTGGCTTGCGTCCGAATTCGAAGAACATCTTAGTCGAAGCATTGGTGTTCCAGTCGAGGCAGTCTTTGCCTACCTGACTCCACCCACGTCGTTGTTCTTAGCACAGTGCGGGGTACTTCTTCTCCTTCATTCACCCTCCTCGCAGCAAGAATCATCTCTGTTCTTGCGCTGGGACATCCAGTTTTTGGATCCGTCTAACAAAGCTGGCACGATAACGAATTTGTAAAGATTGACTTTGCTTCCTGAAGTGAGGAGTTTTGACCCAAGCTGTGGCCAAACTTAGAACACCAGCGGTGAGCAATGCCAATTCTGCGTGTATCTCCGCCATGATGTCCGCAGAATTGGTGATTACCTCCATATTGTAGGTTTACACTTCGACTTTCTGGACCAACGAGGCCGATTTTGTTGTGAATCCTATTTGCACGTGACCTCGTCGTAATTAAGTCGTCTTATAGCAGGTTCCGCCATACATTTCGTGCTATGGTTCGCGGTTCTGATGAGCCTTGTTGCAGCCCCGTTCAATTCATCCGTCCGTGAGAGGTTGTCAAACCGGACAAGCCTACAGCGAGAATTTTACTTTATTTTGGTAATGTCGGTGCTCATTTTCTGTCTGTCTCTTTTCTTCTTCTCTCAACACTGTTATTTTTTGTCAACAGACAGCTGTTTTGGCGACCATTTAAAAATTAGGAGCGAGTGACATTTGTTTTGACACTTATAAATTGAGAGCCAGAAATGAAGTATGATAGTGATACCCAACTTCACAGCTTATTGACCCCTAGTCCATCGACGAATTTGACGGATAATCATGAAAATTTTGACGGTTATTCATGAATTTTTGACAGTTATTCATGAAATAACGTAAATGCCGTTCTCTGATTGGTCAATTTGGCTTTAGAAAGCAATATAAAAAATGGTTGTCAAAATTTTAAGGGGCAAGAGAGCTAGAAGTTGGGCCTCTCTATCATACTTCATTTCTGTTGAGAGCGAGTGACTTGAACACTGAGAGCGAAACCACATTAAACTCGGTGGGAACGGCCAATTGAGGTTTTAGTAAAAGCTCGTCCGAACCTCGGTGGGAACGTGGCATAAGCGTTTGGTTATGGCATCTCATGCGTGTCGTACGTGCCGCTATCATGCTGCTCAGAGATAATGGAGGATAGAGATCTCCAACTTCGGCCATTTTTACCCCTTGTCCTTGTCGGCATTGAGCCGTAAAGAATAAGAATGTAGTGGAATTGCCTTTGCATTTCAGACATGCTCTTACAAAATTCCCGGCTCCACCACTCATCGCTGTCAGATGAAATCAAGTGGCAAGGGAGGAAGAAGTTTGATATCTATCCTCCATTATCTCTGCGTCTGTTGCTGACCTATTGGTGGCCTAAGCCAGCCTGCTCGACGGTTCTGGTGATCTCTATTTTGCTGATGAAACACGCGATGACACACGGTAAGAGATAAACTGCCGGCTTAAGCGAACACGGAAACAATTTAACTCCCTTTTATTTTTGTTCAGTTGCAATGCATCCAGGTTCCAATTGAAACGTTTCCTTTGATACGAGGAATGTTCATCTCATCCACCGTGCAAGTGATTCCAAGCGTCAATGACACGAATATGCCCACATGCCCTTGGTGGGTGGGAATAAATTAGTCCTCATTCTCGCAACGAGGTTCCTCAAAGTTTTATGCAGCCGCAATATTTTTTTAATACGCGCCGACAGACGACGCATAAAAGCGTGTCATAAAATTGAGGCGAATCAGAAGAGCATGTATTTAAAGTGGCACTTCTGTCATAAACTCAGTAATCAATTTATACACACCTCAGGTGTGGGCGTTTAAGGACTTATGTTGTGGGTCATGGCGAAACGGACGGTGTCCGAATTTTGAGGGGGCGGACAAGATGTAGCGTAAGGAAGGATCTAGTTTAACTGAGACGTTTTATGCACTGGAATGGCACTCAATGCGTTTGTTTACGACCTAATTGGTGGCGAAGGATGGATGGAGATGAAATACATTTCGCATTTGCATTAGCTCCTTGACTAAGGGGGCCTTTGACGCGTGTTCACATATTATATGGAGTCTGGGGAGGTGCAGCATTTCCGGCACAGAATATTTGCCATTTGGAGTGGCGGTGCGGCTTTTGTGTGCTGCTAAGACCATGTTCAGCAGATGAGGATTTTTTTTTGTACTCACAACCGGCGACTTGGCCACTTCGAAATGATTACGAAGTAAAGGTCCAGCAGTCACCATCAGTTGTAATAAAATTCATAAACTTCTTCCTCATTACTTACATTCCTTGATACATACGAGTAGGTACTCTTTATACCCTATCAAGCTTATTGATATTAAATAACACTCATTTTTATAACGTCGACCATCCTGGTCCGCTCCCTATCACTCATTCTGTTTCTGTGGCGGCAGTAGCGTTGAGGGTATAAGCGTCGACCCCTACGCAACTGAAACGCGGCTCCACCTCTTTCGAGTCACTGACAATGCTCAAAGAGTATAACTCTGGCAAAGGCTGAGGAAAAGACTCCAGCGAATACACCACCGGGAGCTGAACACACGAGGCCATTCTGAGTGAGTTGAACTGCACGAACATCATGTTTCGAAACGCGATACAAACGCACAACAATATACAGCTGGAGAACAGGCTCCGCAAGATACAGCCAGGACCCGGCACATTCCGACAAATCCACCAAATCATCGGTAAGAGGAAGAAGCTGCCACAAAGCGAAGGAGACGGAAACACTCCGGCGGAGAAAGCTGAAGTCTTTTCATCCTTTTTCGAAGGCAACCTTCAACCATCACCGCCCGATGACCCGGAATTCGTCACTTGCACTTGAGACTTCATCCGCACCAGACATAATCTTCAGCGAAACCAACCCAGCGGATGACCTCACAACAGCCGAAGAAATTGCGGGAATTATTCAACGCAGCCCAACGAGGAAAGCAGCCGGGGCTGACAATATTTCGAGTTTCGTTCTGGAGCGTATGCCACAAACGGTGATGATCCTTCTAGCAAAAATTGTCGCAATACCAAACAAGGGTAACGCTGTCAATGTTTGAGGATACAGGCGTATATCGCTCTTGCAAGATCCCGGAGTACCTGGAAGTGTGAAAACTAAAGCGATGGTCTACCGACATAGACATCATTCCGGACAAGCGGTACGGATTCCGGAAAAAGCATTCAACGCTACATCCTCCAATGAAGTTCCACCACGATGTTGCAGCTGCCCTGAACAATCACGAGGTCACCGTCGCCTGCTTCCTGGATGTGGATGTATCCTTCGACACGGTCTGGATTAAGGGACTCATATAAAAGCTGAACCAGATGGGATTTCCTGCATTCCATGAAGATTCAAAGGATCAAAGCTGGGACCGTGGCTTTTCAACATCTACACGGCAGTTCACCCACATCCACCCGGCAGAGTGAGCTGCTGTCTATTTGCAGATGACTGTAGGCCAGCTCGATGTCACCACAAACTGCTGCGCGAGGTGTCGAACATCAAACAGCGGACAAATTTTAATACTATACCAAATGAGGCATTAGTATCAACGCTGGGAAATCGGTACGTATGTCATCCAGAGCTGGATGCAAGTCAGCCAAATGTCGGAGCATAAAGATAGTGCTCCCTTACGGTACTGAGATATCAAACGAAAATGCCACGTATGATGCCGTTAACTTCTCGGAAAGGTTGAAGTTTAACAGTCATTCGAAACTGATCCTTAAGAAGGCCAACCTAGGCCTAGCTTCCATCGCATCTATCCCTTGATGCGTAAGCAAAATTGACAAACTGCCAGAGGACAAAACTGTTGCTACACAAGCGGCTTATACGGCCGATCTTAACATAAGGCTTCCCAATCTGGCACACCATCTCTAAGAGAAATACTGCCGTACCGGACTGACCTCCGACAAGGACCGTCAAACGCACCACAGCAACAATAGGCTTTACAAGCAAGCACGCATTGTCCCCCTGCAACAGTATATGGTGACACTGTTCAGAGAGCAGCTACTAAGCATCAACAACCATTCTAACGAGGAAATCAAGAACTTGAGAAACACAATCCCCGGACAACGCTAACTCGACGCGTTAAATCTGCTAAACGAGCAGAACTCTCCAACGACGTCGAACAACGAGCTGCATGGATTCTACCAGAGCAGCGATAGCAATCACCATCGAGGCTAAATCGGCTAACACATCACCACCCCATGCCAAAAGGACCACCGTGGACACAGGGACTTGAACAACCCGATGTAAGCACCAGCCATTGTTGGACATAACAAAAACAATAAACCGACAATAACAGTAAATATTAAATTAAACAAAGTACATCAGTAGGGCCCTTATTGTTGCCCCAACACCCTAACCTTTCGTTTGTAAGTCTAGTTGTAAACTCAATTGTAAAAAGTTCAAATAAATTTTAAATCTTAAGAGTAAACTCTAGAACTAGAGAAAGCTAGAAAAAGCTTCTCAAATTGGCCGTTCGGAGTCGGCATAAAACTGTAGGTCCCTTCCACTCGTGAGTGAACAATAGGACGTGCAACACGAGCGGTTGCTCTCTCCCTCCCTCCCCCTCTCTCTCTCTCTCGCTCTTTCTGTCTGTCTGCCTCTATCTCTCTTTCTCCTCTCTCAGCATCAGCATTAGTTAGAAACAGGGCAAGCACTTACTCCAATGACATTAGGATTCGCGTGCACAAGTCACATTTTTTTTGAATGAATACTGGCTGGCTTCCCTGCTTGATTGTTCTTTGAGCCTGCTACCATATCTTGTGTTCCCACCGAACCGAAATCGTGAGGCTTCGATGAACTTTTACTGAAACCTCAACGTGTCCGTTTCGTGTTTTAGCATTAGGAATGTTCCAATACCGTAATTTTGCGTGAACGCCAAAAGCCATCAATCTAAAAGGCCCTTTTCAGCATCGACAATGAACTCTGTGCAGATCAACAGCCGCCTTCCCATTAATCGGTCTTTGTGGGCCAGCTATACATCGGGATTTTATACTTTCAACATTCTTGTCAAACTCGTCATGCACCAGATCATCTTCCGATCTTCAGACACGTTCCTGATACACGACGCCTCGAATGTAAGCTACATATGATCCACGAAAAGGCGATCTTGCATCCTGCAAACTCTATAGAGAGACATTCGCGCTTAATGTCTTCTAAAAGATCCTTGCAAGCAGACAGTGTACTTTACACTGTCGCACTGTAAAGTCATTAGAAATTGTGTTCCTTTTCCCACATTTATCGCTCTGGAAGTACGATCAGGATGTGTTGCTCAACGTTAAGCTATAAGTGATGCAGCGTATAATTCGGCCCAAGGGCCTACGAACCATGATTGCGGGAAGGACACACGGTGTCACGTAATTTCTTTAATTTGGTACTTTAGCAAATATATAGACGCGGACCGTGCTGTAAACACGGCCTTTAAACATTGATTACGTTGCGTAAGCGTAAAGCATTCAGTGCTATTGAAGAACTGAAGGAAAACTAAGGTAAACTTGTGCAGTCGAGCAAGGCAGTCCAGCGCTAGGACAAAACGTCATGATCAACTGCTTCACATCTAAGGTAGTTAAGGAGTTGATTTGCTTTGGAGCCAATTTGAACTCCATTTGAACGACATTCCAGAGGAGATGAACCGTGCCTCTTTCCGGTTCTCCAAACAACTTGGCTCCAAACTGTTGACTCGACGAACGAAGTCATCAAGCTTTAAAAACTCATTCTGAGAGAGATCCAAAACAGGGCAGGCTCAGTCACATCAAAAGCATGAAGACCAGTGCTCCGGCTAAGTGGGTCTTCAAATGCGGTTCAAGAAGGAAGGATGCTCAAACATCTTCTGTAAAGTCCAAGTGGTTTCGGACAACTAGGTCTTGAACCGGGATTATCAAGCTCTGTCGGAAAGCCATTCTGTCGCTGGTCTGAGAAGTAAGTAAGTCCTCCATCGCTGACGGCGGTTCTGGGCACTCTGCTTCCAGGCATCAATACCAAGCTGTCTTACACCCGCGATGACTGTGCCTTTATACCGGAGGTACGGCTTCCTCTCGTTCTCGAGCCAGGAGCCTCGGATTCGAAGACCTTATCTAGTTCTTGTAATCGTTCGTTCCAAGATTGATTCCTGATGTTCGCAATAGCAAATTTGACAAGAGCATTCATTTCCTTGATCAAGGTAGAAATCATTTCTCGTCCGTCTCCATCTGGACCCAAAGGTATACCTCAGAGTTATCATGTCGAGAATGAAAGGTGGTAGTAGCTTGCATGAATGTCTAACTATAGTGTTCTTTGGTACAAGCTGCACGATACTTTTTAAAGTACTCACCTGGCATATGTGAAGGTGTTAACGTTGTCATCGATATGAGTTGGGCTTGAATTAGGAACGACGACACTTTCTCATTTTATACGAGTAGGCCTTCTTAACAGATTGCAGTTGGCAACATTTAGCTGGAGATAGTATTCCACTTCACTTAACAGGCAGATGGTCGGAACTCAGTTCATTAAGTGTTATTGGAGGTGTAAAAAGTTCGGGCGAGGAATAGATCTTAAGTCGATGGATTCATGTTTCTGGCGGATGGCAAGTGTGTAGGATTAGGTGGAAAGAGAATTTCGAAAGGGTACCTTCAACGAAGGTCAGCAAGAATGTTGCCCCACCGACTTGCTCCAAGACAACCCTAATGTCTATGTCTGGCATTCAAGTCACCACAGATGACGAATAAGTCGTGAGTGTTAACTAGCTTTATTTAATAAATCAGTTACAGCTTATATCGATTGGAATTTAAAAAAAAATTGCGCAACAAACATCTGTTGTGTAAAGCGCTGCTGAGGGCTTACACTAAGAGAACGTAGTGGTTTCTGTTTGCCCTGTGATGGAGAAAATGAATAGCGAAGGAGAGACGAACACCGGCTTCTCAGGAGAACCAAAGGGTAAAGTTAACCAGTCAAGGTTATAAAGTTCGAACCGAAGCCTGTAAGGATGATCAAGGGAACATCGTAGTAGTCGATGCTGAGGATATGGAGAAACCAATTCTGCAGACCGTATAACGGCGACGAAGAACCAAATCCCGCTGTCAGGCAGAACGAACCATTCAACCCCAATGAAAGGGACGATGAAGATCAACAATTCCGTCCACCCGACCCAGATGAAGTGAGGATTGGCATATCTAAACTAAAATCCAACAAGGCTGCGGGAGCTGACGGCCTACCCGTCGAGCTTTTTTAGGCCGCAGGCGATGATTTGGTAAGGAGCATGGAAAGGAAAACATGCCCGATGAATGGAACCTCAGCATAGTCTGCCCGATCCATAAAAAAGGAGACCATTTGAACTGCGCCAACTACAGAGGCATCAGTCTCCTAAGTATTGCATATAAAATCTTATCTGCCGTACTGTGTGAACGCCTAAAGCCATTCGTCAACAACCTGGTCGGTCCATACCAGTGTGGCTTAAGGCCAGGAAAATCCACCATCGACCAAATATTTACACTGCGGCAGATTTTGGAGACAGCCCAGGAGCAACAAATCGGTACCCACCACCTTTTCATCGATTTTAAGGCCGCGTATGACAGCATTTATAGAGACGAGCTATACAGAGCAATGTCTAGTTTTGGCATCCCTACCAAAACTCGTCCGTTTGTGTAGGATGACGATGGAGAATGCACGCTGCTCCATCAAGGTCGATAAAGACCTAACCGAGACCGAGACCCTTGTCAAAAAAGGATTCAGACATGGCGACGCGCTGTCATGCGACTTTTTCAACATCGTTCTTGAAAGAATTGTTCAAAACTCGAACGCCAACACCAGAGGAACAATCTTTCAGAAGTCCGTCCAACTACTCGCATATGCCGACGATATTGACATTATCGGAAGAACGCAGCGTGATGTCAATGGCGCTTTTGTGGGTATTGCAACGGAGGCCGCGAAGATGGGTTTAGCGGTAAACGAGGGCAAGACCAAGTATATGCTGTCAACGAGAAAGGACACCCAACACCGACGTCTCGGTCAGAACGTCACAGCAGACAGATATAACTTTGAGGTAGTCAAAAACTTTGTCTACCTAGGCACCGCTATCAATTCAGACAACGACACCAGCGCTGAAATCAAACGAAGAATAACTCTTGCCAATCGCTGCTTCTTTGGGCTAAGAAAGCAATTGGTAAACAAAGCCCTCTCTCGAACAACCAAGCTAACGTTTTACAGACCTTAATCGTCCCAGTCCTGCTATATGGCGCGGAGGCATGGACTTTATCGAAAGCGGATGAAGCTGCTCTTGGTTGCTTCGAGAGGAAAATTCTTCGTGTGATTTTCGGTACCGTCTGCATTGATGGTGAGTGGAGGAGGAGATATAATGACGAACTAAACGGGCTGTTTAGCGACATCGACTTAGCCAGAAGAGTGAAGATCCAACGATTGAGGTGGCTAGGTCATGTAGAGCGGATGGAATCCACCCACGAGGGACGGCGCAGTCGAGGAAGACCGCGACTCAGGTGGCGCACGCAAGTGGAAAGGGACCTCAACCAACTAAGCTGGAGACGCGTGTTGGTTGAGGCCCAGGTCCACCTCGGACTGTAGCGCCACCTTAAGTAAGTAAAGCTCTGGTAACTGCAAACGCAAGGGATCCTGAATGTAAGGAATAGCCCCTGTTCACCCAACATCTCTCCTCCCACCATCCTCCAAAAATCGCGGAAGGAAACCAACACATCTTAGAAACTCCTTTGTGCATTTATTTTGCATTTGAATGTATTCGTACATATGGAATATTTTTATAATTAATATTTATCTCTTACACGGTATCATTGTTTTTTTTTTGTATTTCTTTTAGAATAGTCCTTGTCTTTGCCTAGTTTGCGTCGATCTTGTCGTATACAGAATATTGTTAACAAAATTTACATTAAATAGTAGTTTCACATGTACACACATACAATTTGTTTAAATTAATAAATAAGTTGGGCGCGCGCACGCGTCGCTTGTTGAAGTGAACTTTTAATCCAGCCCATTTAAAAGGCCACTTCAGCCGCAGAGCTCGGCCACGCCTCTTTGGTTAGAAGATGTATTTACATATTTTTGAGATTTTTTTTTTCGTTTTTTGGGTCTGTAGGAACCTAGATTGTGTGATGGTTGGTGGTGCGTGGACTGACTTAGTTGTCGTCGGCAACGATGGGGTCGTTGAGGTCGTTCAGAAACATCATGTTGAGGGAGTCCAGATCGTTGTCGAGCTCTTGGTACGGCGAGACGGTGCTGGCTTCCGTGTGGATCGATGGGTTGGCGTCTTTTGGTGTGTGGCTCTGCTCTGTGGTGCTCCTGTGGGTCGAGTGGGTGTCTTCCTTTTGCCGCTTGCCGAATCGCATGAAGTTGGTGTTGGCATCGGTGGATGGTGCTCGGCCGAATCGCATGAAGCTGTCTGGGCGGCCGAAGCGCATGAAGTTCTTGTCGATGTCTGATCGTCCGTCGGATTTGCCGAACCGCATGAAGTTCTTGTCAGCACGTCCGAATCGCATGAGGTTCTGGCCGGAGCGTCCGAATCGCATGAAGTCTGTGGGCGCACGTCCGAATCGCATGAAGTCTGAGGGTGCACGCCCGAATCGCATGAAGTCTGTGGGCGCACGTCCGAATCGCATGAAGTCTGAGGGCGCCCGTCCGAATCGCATGAAATCTGAGGGGGCACGTCCAAATCGCATGAAATCACTTGGTGATCGTCCAAATCGCATGAAGTCCGATGGGGAACGACCGAATCGCATGAAGTCCGATGGCGAACGACCGAATCGCATGAAGTCTGAGGGAGAACGGCCAAATCGCATGAAGTCCGATGGACTGCGTCCGAATCGCATCAGGTTTTTCGATGATCCTTCCACCGATCGTCCGAAACGCATGAAGTTGTCGCCCCGCGAGTCACGAATGCCCTCGACCCCGTTGCTCCGCTCGAAACGTGATCCCGGCCTGAATGCGTCCATCGCCTGGGCATCCGGCATGCTTTCAGCTTGCCGCTTGCCAAAGCGCATCGGGTTCTTGTTGCTGGCTCTGCCAAATCGCATAAAGTTCTTGCTCATTCCCGACTGCTGCTGATTGTCGCGCTGCTTCTTGAACTGCAGAATGATGGCGTTGTTCAGGTAGTCAACGCTCACCGAAGACATGGGTTCCTCGAAGTCGATCTCGGTCTCGTCGCCATCGGTCTTGATGACTGGATAGTCCGTCGCATCTGGCGGGAATTCCGGCACCAGGTCGGATTCGAAGTCGTCGCTGGAAAGTGGATTCACGGGTAGATTCGACGAGTCGACTGATTCGCTGAAAGTGACAGTGTTCAGTTGGGACAGTGACAGGAGGAAGACGAGCAGATGGAACATGGTTTCGGTGTTGCTGGGACGAGGGTGTGGTGGAAATCTGAAAGTAGAGAGAAAATTGCTGTTAGTGGGTGACAGTGATTATTTAGCTTCATTCACAAGGCAAGTTCGGCAGCAGGTACATAATTGAACCCTCACGACATGGGGCGTGTTCCGCCGCATCCAGAAAATCGTGACTCCGAGTGACGTTCACGAATAGGTGTGGCGTAAATGAACGCAGTCATCGACCTCATACTCAACATTATGCAGCATCCGTGAAGGCGCTGCTAATTATTCACCAACCAAAGCCTAGTCCCCCCACCATCAAGTGAGCCTTGCTGAACGTGCATCAGCTCCGTTGACACACGTGTGACGACACTCAGGCAGCACAAAATGAGCATAATTCTCCCACAGAACACAATGTATCTCTCTGGTGGATGAGCAGTCATTTGACGCCTTATTAGCGAATTTGCTGCTTACTTGGCTGTGCACCACTTACCCCAGCACCGGCAGTGTCGCCGCCGTGCAGTGCAAGTGCTGCGTTTTATGAAATTACCGTCTCAATCATTTTTATGGCTAATTAGACGTCAGTTTTGTGACGTAGTCGCTGCAGCTGCCCGCTGTCGGACGTTTATGGGGGGTTATAGGCAGTGCAGTGCAGTCGGTGACATTGTAGACGCAATGACTCTCAATGGGTCATGTTCGCACTCACTGGGTCATTCTTCATTCCGGGTGCTGTGCTGTGGTGCAAGTATTTCACTGCTGGCAAGACCGCTCTGGCCAGTCTAATGAGCATGAGTTAATGACGTCTATTGCAACATGCAATTGCACTCAAACCACATGGGCTTCTCGTCGGGGTTTTTGATTTTTCCCGATTACCGCTGCTTCGGAGTGTGTTGGTTTCGGGGGGCTATTGCGTTATTCCCACCTTGGGTGCGTATGAAGTGATTTTAATTGACGAACCGCACAGCACACATTGTGGGGTGGGGCAATGCATTTCTCATTTCGGCGTCGAGCACGCTCGACGCACTGGAAAATAAAGTCGTAAGCTCGATTCTATCTCAATGTGAAATCGATTTGAATCTCACCACATGGGTGATCGTAGCTCGACTGATCGACTGAGTGGCGCTGCGATAGCGCACAGATCTCGCTAAATTACGTAACCTCTCGTGATCTGGAAGATATCGTGTTTATTAATGTGCATGGCTGGTGAATGGCATTGCTGCGATAGTCATTCCTGAAATTTAAAGTCATGGAAAGAAACACAAGCGACGGTGCGCGGTGTGTAGCTAGTAATGTCTAAATCTAGAACCTGTACGCTGCGAAGTGAGGTGGCTGGGCAGGTTAAGCCTGTTTTGCGTACCGGAACGGAGAGATAATCTGGGGAACACCAAAAAGTATTCATTTTTTTGGATTTTTGAGTGCCGGGCTGGCATTGAGACGGAAGTCACCAAAATGGGTTAAGCGCTGATTTATATATCCTGTTGCTGCAGCTGCTCGCTGGCGGACGTTTATGGAGAGTTATAGGCAGTATAGTCAGTCAGTGTAGTATAGGCAGTATAGGTATAGGCAGTGTAGTCAGTCATGTTCGCACCCACTGGGTCGTTCTTCATTCCGGGTGTTGTGCTAGTATTTCACTGCTGGGAAGATTCCTATGGCCAGCAACGAACAGCTATAACTTTGAGGTAGTTTGAGGATCGAACGCCTAAGGGGGTTGGCCATTTAGAGCGTGTGGACAACTCAGCTCCGGCAACGCTACAGGGAAGGCCCGCGTCTCTGGTAGGTAGGGCAGAGAAGGAACTTAGACTTAGACCACCGTGATACCACTGATTGACCACTCCAGTGATAGTGGCGTTCATTTGATCCCAACCCCAAATGATGACTGGACCAGATTTGAAAACCAGGTAAAAGCGTATTAACTTTGAGTTCACTGGGATTTGAACCGGAGACCCCACGAACCAAGGACAGGCACTTAACCAACTGCACCATCCGGTCGTCTAGGGTTATTTCATGATGAAATCTTTTCGCTTTAGAAAACGAAATCAAGCCAATTTGTCCATAATTGCGATGTTTGTTACTCCCAGTCATCAATTACGGGTCGTTCGTACGGATACAGATCGTTACAATCTGTTAAAAAGTTTTCAACATAAATTATATCAACATTATGTAGCACCAGTGAAGGCGCGTCTAAATATACACAAACCAAAGACAAAGCCTTTTAGCAAGTACATCACCTCCATTGACACACGATCGACGACACTCAGGCAGAATATATTGGGTCTATAACTTAATTCGTGCGGTTTGCTAAGAGATGGCGTAACTTGTATTATTCCATTGGAACATGCGTTGGAAAGCTACTGTCATTGTACGTCATTTCAGTGTATGTCATTCATTTGAAGCGTAAACAAAAATCATTTTTTTTTTCACTCAAACATGTCGAAGTCTGTGCCTGAAAAAGTGTTTTTGCGGGGAGGTCTCTAATATGAACAAAACTGCTGCCGAAAGTCATCGTATTTTGGTAAAAGTTTATGGTGAACATGCGCTAGCTGAGCGAACGTGCCAAAAGTGGTGATTTTGGCTTGGCCAACCAGTCAAATAAACGGCAAAGCCGATATCCATGGCGCGAAGGTAAAGCTCTGTATTTGGTGGGATCAGAAGGGTGTGCTGTACTATGAGTTGCTAAAACCGGGTGAAACCATCAATGGACAACGCTACCGAACACAATTAATCCGTTTGAAGAGAGCAGTAGTCGAAAAACGCCCGGAATATGCGACCAGACACGAGGCAATCATTTTCCATCATGACAACGCTCGGCCCCACGTTTCTATTCCGGTTAAGAGCTATTTGGAAAACAGTGGATGGAAAGTTTTACCCCACCCGCCTTATAGCCCAGACCTTGCCTCTTCTGACTACCATTTGTTCCGGTCGATGCAGAACGCCCTCACTGAAATACGGTTCACATCAGAGTAGAGTATCAAAAATTGGCTTGATTCATTCTGGGCTGCCAAGTCGGCGCTGTTCTTTTGGGATGGGATCCACAAACTGCCAGAAAGATGGGGAAAAGTCATACCTTCAGATGGGCAATATTTTGGATAACACACACAAAGCAGACGGCAGGTATTTTCCATGCCATAATTCGTTTATATTGCTTACTAATAATAATATAAATAAATAAATAAATAAATAAATTTAAAAAAAAAAAACCCGAAAAAGCAGCCGTAACTCTGTCCCTCATGCGACAACCCTCGCGTAGTGGAAATAATGGACTCAGTTGACACAAGGCGACAGTGTTGGCTGACTGGTGGTCAACGATGTGCGCTTTGAAATAAATAAATAAATAAAAACAAAAAAATAAATACATAAATAAATACTAGAAGCCAAGGGTAACCACGTCTAATAGCATCGCTGAGCTTGTGGATGGATGGATAACACGACTGTTTAACCACTTAATATCAGATGCAGTCAATGGACCGGACTTTAGACTTCTTCCCATTCCTCAGGACTATCTGCCGGAATCTGTTAAAGCGTTAAGGTTGACTTCGGTGGCATGGATTATGACGAGACATCTTCCTTCCACTTAACTCGTTCGCATCAGTTGACCATGTGCTCGGAGCAAACGAGTACACCCGCAGCCATATAATACATTGCACATCCCATTATCAAGTCATCACCATTTGACAGTCAGATCGCGGTCCGTGCAACAAATCACTTTTCCTCGCTTTCTCTTCGCCATTTCCTCCGGGGACCCACACACACACCAAAGATGAAGAAATCCGCCACAGAAATGAAATAAGGAAACCAGCAATTGCTGACCTTCCGTTGCGACGAGGACAGCACAGGACGTCGCTGCAAAAACGAGAACTCATTCTACGAGGAAAAACTCACCTCTCATCGGCCGCACGAAAATAAAGAAGAAACCTTACCCACTCGCTGAGGAGAAAAAGGAAGCTATTATCCCGTAAGAACACCTTTAAAGATACACCCAACTCCGGACAATTAGGTGGATTAAAGCACACAAGCAACACCGCTGTGTGCCAACAGAGGGGAGCATCGGAGCCGGGTTCAAACAGCACGGCGACGACACGGTTACGCGCTCACCTTTGCTCGTACGTCTGCGAAATGTCAGATTGAAAATCATTTATGACACCAGATACAATCCATTTGAACACATATCCTGTCACTCAGTCACTCTCGCGCCTTCACCTTCCAACATCAGCCCCTACCTCGTCTGCGACTAATTGATATGCGAATGTTCAGAAGGAGTCGATACATTCACAGATGGCTGCTGGATGGATGAAGTAACGCAATAGTATCGGCTTCCAAATCAGCGCGAAAAATCTTCACCAGTTAATCCGAATGTTTGATGTCGAAACGTGAGATATTCTTCTTATTTGCATACGGAAAGTGAGTTATTGGACGTAATTGAGTGGCAGTGCCTGGATGCGGATGCAAGCAGCGCCCCGTGGATACGGGATGAAATCGACAACAGCAACGCCGGTTTGATTTTATTCTTGGATCTCATTTGCATGCGATATTGTCGATGTTACTGTCTGATTGGGTTTTTGGGGAAAAGTGAATTGCGTTAGAAAAGTGTATCTTAACCTCGTCGTTGCCAGTGGCGACGTGGGGCTGTGCAGCTTTTATTACGTCCTCCTGGAGTCAGGTAACCTCGTGTTGAGCCTACACTTGTACATCTGAAGGGCCTCCACTGAATTTGCATGACCTAGGCCCCCGGAACGTACACATGCTCGAGGTCTGACGACATGCGCCCACTGGTGCCTCTAAGTTCAGCTTCCATAGATGTTCAAGTGGGTCACACCGGTGGGGACGGCGTGGGTGGGATGAAAATAAGAGATTTCGGATTTTGTGATGCCGTTAAATTGCCTACCAGGTATGTGACCAAGATTTCATTCAAATGAGTGTTTGTGAGTCGTGCGAACAACATCGGAACCGCGTGTGGCAGGAGCCGGGGGAGCGTGAGAGTGGGAAAGTCTCGTTCGCTCTGCGTTCAATGAAATTTTGAGTTGATAGTTTTGCAGAGTTTTGACTCGAACTCGAGCTGTGTAAGTGGCTGCGATTCGAGTTCAGACCATGTGCGACACTCTGACTGCCAAATGAGTGAAATTGGTGACCATAATTCTGCCACTTTTCCACTTCCCAAGCCAGCACAGATGTGGGCTCAAAATGAATACAGGAAGTTTGTCTCAACCTCAACCAAATTCTACTCACATCTATTCAAATATGAGCAGTTTTCTAGTCAACTAGTTGGGTGACAAGTGCCTAGAAGGGGGATTGTGCGAGTACTGTGCGACAGCCAAGAAAGTCTTAAAACACTGATTCTGGGACATACTGGGCCTGGAGCTAGATGTAAGACTTAGGTCGACTACAGAGTACTTCTTCCACTTGTACATCTTCCACTGTCAGGTTTTCTGGATGGCTGAAGAACACAGGAACAGGAACGTGACATGCAAGAGAACATTAGAGGATATTTTTCCCTGGGCATCACAATGGATCCAACAGGACGGAAGTGAATCGTGGTCTACCCACGCACGTCCATCGGCCGCCAATGGGCTGAATAGAAAACTAGAGAGTTTAAACCCATGCAAAGCCGACTTGATGGCGCAGTTGGTTAAGTACCTGCCCTTGGTTAGTAGGGTCCCTGCGAACAAAGTTAATACGCTTTTATCCTTTTTTTTAAATCTGGTCCAGACACCATTTGACGTTGGGATCAAATTATCCAATCAGTGGTAGTAGCCTGACTGTGGGTATCACAATGGATCACCATGATCTAAGTGTGCAGGTGAATCCTGTAGCGGCCTCCCTACATAAAGCCCATGCAAGCACGGCGCTCAACCTTCAGAGGATGAAGTGAGTTGACGCGACAACAATGGCGAACTCTAGATATTTGGTGAGCCACAACTGGCGCCCAACAAAAGGGTCACTAAAGTTATTCCCAATTTGACGCATGTATTGTGGAACACACCCAAATCGGTCCCAAATATTAAATACTTCAGTTCTACGACAGTAGAATGTCGAAGTGAAATGCTTGTGAAGAACGTCGCCATAAGTGGCATGGACGAGACTACCCTTCGATCGGTCTCATTGAGAAGGATGTGCTGACCCCAGTGGGGGTATACCCATGCATTGCGCCTCGGCATTCCACAGCAAGAGTTCCAGAGATGAAGGAGGAATTAATTCTGTCCGTCACCTGCTCTGGGGAGCAGACTGGGGAGAGTGAGAGTGAGACAAGTCGACCAACATTTGGGTAGACTTGACTTTAAGTCCTCACTTGATATATCTCACGGGTGTAGACCAAACCTCAAACCCACTGAGTCCATAGTTCCCGAGTATCTCGACTTCGTGTGCCACTGGGGTTACCCGCAAAGGCAACCGAAATTCTGCCCCTCATGCGACAACCCACGCGTACTGCAGTGGTAACAATGGACCCAGTTGACACAAGGCGACAGTGTTGACTGACTGGTGGTCAACCATGTTCCCTATGGCTTACTGACTCCATTCCGAATAATCTCGGACGATACATTTTCCAAGAACTATTGACCATCGCCAAGGACTGAATTTGGCCAACTGGACACACACCATCAAGCTCGAGTACTTCGCAACATGTTGCCCCCACGAAATGTTGCCACGACCAAGAGAACAGTGTTCATGAACCACTTGCCACCAGCGGCGTCGATTGACGGAGATTTCGAATCAATCAATGAATCAAATGGAGTTTACCTGGAAAAGAAATAAACGTTGAGCGAATGTCATTTTCTTTAACACAGGTTCCTGATTTCTCGCAGCCGATCAGCCATGAGTCCACAAGCCAGCACGGGCCGCTTGATCAGAAATGCATGAAACGCATCCCACCTCCACCCTCGGCTGGCGTTCACAAATCCCATCCAATTTGGACGCAATCCATCCATCAGCACACAAATGCCGAGGCATATTGTGTTTCTATTTCAAAACCCTTAGAAAAACACCAAAGCCGCGTTGGAAAAAATAATAAAATTTCAATTTCGTTCACAATGTTCCCGCTGAGGGGAGGGGGGACATTGCACATAAATCCTCTTATGGTTGGTTGTTTTTAATCCGCTATCCGTTCTGCATCCCTCCCCACACACGTCGTGATGCAATTGCAAAAACTAATGCCCACCCAAACACAAATAAGCAGCCGTTAATCAAATTTGAAACCACGAAAGGGCTGCCGAGTCACGACGTGCGACAAGTTAGCACATTGTGCAAGCCTCCTTCTGGCTTCCTGCTGCCAAGCACGAGAGGAGTGTGTGTAGGCAATAAGGAAGCGTCTTCGGCAAAGCACACGAACTATGCATCGAAGGTGGACAAATATTTGCCACTTTGTCAGCTGAAGTTATGCGTCCAATGCTGGAATGGTGGCTCTGCTGCCGGTCGGGTGAGGGGGAGGCGGCTAACGAAAGTTTGCGCCTGCCTTAATTCGAAAGTAAAACGTAACTCGGGCAACGCACATCCAATCGTCGCACACACGAGTGTCTGAGCTGAGTCACTCCGAGTCGTCACTCCACTGGGGAATGTGTTTGTGTTTGCAAACGAGTTGGGCTTGGACAAACAAATTAAGCGCGCAACATGCCAAGGGTCAATATTTGCGACTCTTGTCGCTGGGAAATGTCACTGAAGTATGTAATGAAGGTGAGAGTAGCGTCAGCCGGAGTTGACGGACTGACTGATGCAACACTTGCCGTTGGAGTGCGATCTGTGAAGAGACAACTCATGGGGACGTGATGATCGGGGCCATCTGATGGTGTTTTGTTGAAGATGGACGAGAGATGGACTTGACATAGACTTCAGATCGACTTGAGATGGACTTCAGATGGCCGTTACATAGACTTGAGATGGACTTGAAGTGACTTGAGATGGGATTGACTGGTGGATGATCGATTTGAATGCAATCCACGCATGTGCAGGTGCTTGTACGCCATTGAGACGTCTGGCAGAGCTTTGAGGGCACAGGGCACGTCCCGCATTTCAAGCTGTGTCCAGGACGAAGCCTATGACTGGGAAGTATGTCCCAATGGAAGAAGGCACTCAAGGTACTCTTAGAAGCACACCGCTGAGTCCTGGAAAGTGCATGGAATGAATAGATGTGGCGGCTGCACCGCAATGTCCTTGCAGACTCATGGAATGGATCAAAGTCTCAGGAAAACGTCCAAAATAACGACAAGCTCCCCATGTCCCGCGAAAATCCTCAAGAAACCCGAGATGTCTTTACGACTGCAGACGGTTGTAGACATGTCTGAACTGAATATGCGATCAATTTGTTGCCACCCAATGTAATCCTCAACTTTAACTACGAC
Organism: Eristalis tenax; assembly: GCA_905231855.2. Taxonomy (NCBI): domain Eukaryota; kingdom Metazoa; phylum Arthropoda; class Insecta; order Diptera; family Syrphidae; genus Eristalis; species Eristalis tenax. The sequence goes on from HG993127.1 coordinate 2,961,883, forward strand.
AAATGAGCAATATCCAGTCCACGAGCTACTCATCACAAGCAAGCACATGTACATCACCCTCTCGCCAATCTCTCATGTCCCAGCACATCACGTTCCCCCGAGACGCCGCCCACAGATAGTTTTGAAAAATCATCCACCCAAAAGTGCTTTAAGATCCGACAGGATCGGATGTCAGGAGACCAACAGGTGGGCTGTGCACTTAGTCCCTCGAAAACCCGATAATTACGTCATTACATCGACACGCGACACGCAGAGGCTGTCTCATATTCGTCACAACTACCGCACTAATTAACGCCAGCTCATAGTCATTCCCAGCGTCGCGTGGACGTGTGCCGGCCAGTCGAATGCAACTTTTGCAAGCGAACACAAGCCACACAAGCGAGGATGGAAGAAGCAAAAAATTCATAATTTTCAATATCCCCTCGTGGTCTAATGCCACTCAGCCTCCATTGAGACGGATGTCGAATACGTGCGCAAATGCACACGAGGAAGTGCGCTGGTGAACCAGCAACATCCGTTTCGTGGTATTAAGGTGTTAAACATTCATTAATTGCGAATAACGTTTGGCGTCGCCCCGTGGTATGCTCGTGGATGCCGCAGCCAAAGCTAATTAGTCCCTTCGCCGCAAGGCGTACGCTCCGGATGCCAGGATGCCAGGATGCGAGGATGCTCCCCCGCCTCTCGGGTTGGTTTTGAATATCCCGACCAGTCAATTAAATCGTGGTTTCTGTGTGTGGACACGAGGGCGAGGTGAAAAAACAAAAATATACGGACTGCCACCTGTGACCTGTGACCTTTGGCTGATGCTGCTGTGTTTACATGCAAGCGGTTTTGACTTGGGTGGCGTGTGTCCCGGAGATTGATGAGATGTCGTTGACCCTTTCGGTTGATTAGAAGAAGCGGCTATTCAGAGGAATTTCGGTGAAAGGGTGTGGTATTCTTCTCGACTTTGCATTCCGAAGAGCGGGCCAGAGTCAAAGATGCTGTGGCATCACCAGGTGGGACGGATGCGAGCGTTGCAAAGGATTATGGATAAGTGGTGCTTCATCGAGGTCGTTACACTTTATTGCTGCCTGGGACAGGGATCTACGAGAATTGCATTTTTAATGGACCCGAAAAACAATGGACTCGCTCGTAATGATGAGCAACGGTTGTTTGCACAAGCTGCCGGTGGGAATTGTCATGTGATTGTGGGAAGCCCCAGGTGGCTCCATGGCTTAGGGAGTATTTCCATATCGCTTGTGTCCCGCTGTGGTGTCCGAGTCGAATGCCATCATTGGCAGTTAGTCGCCGCTCGCTTATCCTTTGAGCGCACTATCCTGGCGCACAGTCTTCCTCCGCATTTAGCAATGGATTGCCGTGCCCTTTCTCGTCTTCCAGGAATTTTAATGAAAGCAAACAGAATGCACTGTTCATTCCGGCAAAACTAAAGAAAGTTGCAACGACGTGGAATACGATGCTATTCTGCGAAAGTTAATGAATTGCATCTAACAAAAAATTCGTTGGATAAACGAGGGAGTTCACGATTTCACAGACAAGATTAAGGCCACACAGAGAGCCGTCGTGGGTGGACGATCAGCTGGTTAATCCTTTGACACCAATCTAGATGTTGTGTGCCGTGTTTCCTTTGAAAAATGGTCTGACCTAGGGAGTTAGCCCGTAGGGCAGATAAGGGGATGTACTGCGTAAACGTGGTTTAAAAACAAATCCCATTTCTATTCGAGATGTTGACTGCTCAGGAAGGGAAGTGGGGACTGCACTTAAAAGGACTGAAGTGGAAAGCGCTTGACTAAGTTGTACTTTAGCTGGATGGCAGTGTTGGTTAAGGAGTGTGGAGAAGAAGCAATATTTTGGGGCAAACCCAAGCCAAAGCGCTCGCCAAAATGCAAGTGGATAGGGCGCCTTTAACGGAACAAAGTTGGTTAAGTGCCTGCCCTTGGCTAGTGGGGTCCCCGGTTCGAATGACAGTGAAAGCAAGCTCCAGCCGTTGGGGTTCGAATGAACGACGCTATCACTGGAGTGGTCAATCAGTGGTAGCAGTCTGACTGTGGGTATCACAAGTGACCATGGTGTCACTAGCAGCCCCCTTCCATACCCCAGCCATCTATTATCGTCGTCAATCCGAGAGGAGCCCTCTGCTGGCTTTAAAATATGTTCGTAGGACCCGCCATTTATGCGAGGCAGCTCTTCCAAAATGGTAATCGTACTTGTTTTTAGGCAGACAGTCCAGTGTAGAGTGGCGTGTTAGTGGTGATAGCTGAACACACCCCTCTTATTGGAGAGTCTACCCAGAAGGGGAATCTTCATAGCAGACCGTCGTAAGTACGTGCAGAGTTCGGCGCCGTCATCCCTCGAGGTTGGGAGCAATCATCATGTTTGCTCAGCCACTACACGTCAACTATTCCGACTTGTGCACATCGAGTGGACCTAAGAGGGTCTTCCTATTCGGAACTCGGGGTTTGTTAAGGCGAGGAAGACCTGTTGATGGCTGACCGCAACTTGAGCTAGACCTTCAGGAGATTAAGGCAATTTAAGTTCAGTCTCCTGAAAGCAGCGCTACCGAGAGCGTCGAGAATGGAAGGGAACCATAGGTCAGTCTTAGACTAACAAAGGGTCGCTGGACTGAAACTTAAGTGTACGTCCCGTCGCCTGCCTTAATTACATTCGAATGCGACTTGAATCGAACATTCAACAGAAGAACATCGCGATCGAACCATGTGCCAGCGCCGTAGCAGTGGAGGCTTCTTTGGCCACGAAAAAAGCATTTTTCAATCAAAGAGGCAAACAAACTGATTTTCATTTGTCGACCTCGGTTCAGAAGTGACTCATTCTGGAAAGCAGTTCTCTTTGATGAGTGAGACTGCACATAGGACGGCTTTGTTGAGAGTGATGCTGTTGTCATTTAATTATAAGCTGTCATGTAGGAGGGTTGGCAAGACTAAACTGAACAAGTCCCTTTTAGGTCTCTACATACTCACTGCGTTGCCTTCGTGGAATGGTGCCTTTCACCAAACCATTCTTGTCGTTCCTGCCAAACGTTCCACTTTTTCTCACAAACCTACAAAAATCATGAAGAGTTGATTTAACAGTCCACGATCAGATCTTGGGTGAATTGCCCGCCTTGTACCCTCGATGTCAGGTGACACAAGCTGGAGCAGTGACGAAGCTAATAAGGGGTATCCCTCTGTTCCCCTGCATCACCACAAGCCCTGAAATGCTAGAAAAAAATTTACCATATTTGGTATCCTTTTGCCCCATTGAGGGAGAACAGTGCCAAGGGGTCTAGCAAGTCCCTAGAGAGTGCCTCCTGTTATTGGTTGGATTCAGGACTTCTTCTCAGGGCGTTTTGTTCTGATTCCCTGGGTGCTTGCTTCCAGCTCCTTCGTTTCTCTTCGTCAGCTGTCACTACGGCCCGGCCTCAACCATCGACCTGAGCCAATGCCAGTTGACATGATCGTTAGCCAACAGCCTCCGATTACTCAGTCTGAGGGTCCTTCCTAGTTAATTTATAAAAATCATTTCCAACACAGCGTGACCAAGGGCCGAGCAGAGGACATAAAAAAAAGCGTCAAGAGCCCTTAGTTTTTCGCGACAACGTGAGACTAGCATGAACTTGGTCACCGTTGCTGAAGTCGCTTTCATGATCTTCTCAAAAAGAATTGTGATATTAAACTCGTGATACTGCCAGCAGCTAAGGCATTGAGGCCGCTTGCTTGACAGCCACGATATAGCCGAGGTATATGATACAGTCGTGGCCGTGGCCGTGTCCTTGTTGGTTTCTGCGTCGACCCCTACGCACTCAAGCCTATGTTGCCTAGGTACGAGCAAACTAATTTTCACCGAACCACTTTCTCCGCGTCCCTGACAATCAAAGAGTAACTGTCTGGAAAAATCTTCTCAAATTCGCCGTTGGGAGTCGCTATAAACTGTATGTCCCTTCCACTCTTCCACACGAGCCACCCATGTTCTTAATTTTATTTTTTAAAGAACAGATCGCCTCGGATACGGATGGAATTCAAGTTAACGACCCCAGCAAACAAAGCAGGAACAACGATTTTCGGTACTGCAAGTGGAGTGTTAGGTCTTGTCTGTAAACCACGTGCAGCCGAAGAACTCGCGAAGGCCCTGGACGGCTACAAAGCAGACATCACTGCAGTCCAGGCAGTGGTGTGGAATGGGCTGGGAAAAAAGAGGATGAGAAACTGCGACATCTGCTACGGTGCTTGCAACAGAGAGATTTTGATGTGGATTTGTTGTTCGAGGCAGACTTAGGCAAAAGGTCTTAAGTGTTGCGAACTCGGGAACATCAGCCTAACATGCGCCCGCGCCCCGTCAGAGGACAAAGATGACAACATCAAGAATGACTTCTATGATCTCATAGAAAGGACATTTGATCAATACCCCAGCTTCGACACCGAGGTCGTTCTAGGGAAAAACTGAGTACCGAAGACGGGAGACGAGGGAGACAAGGCCTGCACGACAATACACCCGATAACAGAGTCATGCTGGTGGACTTTGTCACGGGACGTAATCTCTCTGTAGCTAGCCACCTCAGCATCCATAAAGGGACCTGGCGGTCCTCAGATCAGTCAATCATCAACCGAATTGATCACGTTGCGATCGACGTCAGCCACTCCTTGATGTCCGAACGTTCCGACGAGCCAACATTGCCTCGGACCACATCCTTGTTGTAGCCAAGGTAAGAACACGGATATGAAGAGGACGGCGAAGTCGAGAAAGGACGTCGGAAGATACGGAAAGATACAATCGCAACGGACTGCCAGGATCTTTGCCGATTTTAGTCTCCCGGAACCTCTCCCCAAGTTCGTCGCCGCCTGCGCAGACCAACTGGGCGTGTGGCACTGGAGGCAGCTAGCCAGAGATCGTGCTAGATCGAGAGGCTTGTTGGTTGAGGCCCACGTCCACCCCGGACTGTAGCGCGAAATAGAGAAGAAGAAGAACAGAGCCATAATCACGAAGTCTGATTAATCAGCCATGACAGGAAAGTAGCACTTGTCTTAGACAATTTTATAAGAACCCTTACAAGGTCTAGGAAACTACGTGTGTATTCACTCTCTGTTTCTTCTTTCGAGGATTCATTCAGCATCGTTCCCAGTCACAAGTTGGACCTGCATGGAGACCTCTGTTGGAAGAATTTTGTACTTCCTAGCCAGCTGTTGGGGTACTGCGTCTTGTACCTGCTACATGTGCACCCGGTGTGTTTTGAAATACAGTCAGAAGGTTAACTTGCATGAAGACGTCAGCGGCAGCTATTGGGGTTCTGCTTCTTGTACATGCAATCTCCAGACACACACGCCTTAGTACCTTGCCTGACAGTAGACTATGGTGCCATTCAGTGGGTGGTGCTCTAGAAACAACGGTGTACAAATCGGAACTTAAGCAGAAATGCTTAGCAGAATTGGAAGTCCGAGAGTAAATATGTTTCTGAGCAAGATGCATTCAAATCAAAACGAGCCCAAATCAGCTTTAAGCCTTGAAGAGCTCAGTCGTAGCAATAGAAAGCTGGAAGCTGTGAGACCTTAATAGCTGACGAACAGGTCTTGGCGCACAGCATTATGGATCGTTATGGGTTTGTGTCTCGACGACCGAATTTATGTTCACGGACCCACCTCTTTCGAGGTACTGACAAATGACAATGCTCAAAGAGCGATATCTGTCTAGAAAAGGCTTCTCAAACTTGGGCGTTAGAAGGCGCAATAAAACTGTAGTCCCTTCGTGGTTGCTGTAGGAGGAGAACAAAAAGGAGGACACCTTCTTAAAAGCCTTCTAGGAATTGACAAATATTAAGTCCCTCAACGTTGACCCACCTTATTCGATTGAACATGACCTGGTGTCGCCGAAGAGACGCCATGCCTAATTATCCCTTCTTATCCTCCCGACAGATGTAAGCGCGTAAATGTCTAAACAAATCATCGCCAGCTTCCACCGTAAACATCCCGTGACTTCTGTTGCACAATCTGCCCACAAATGTCAATGTCAAATTCAACTTCACTAAAAACATGCTTCGTGGTGCGTAGCTTACGCACTCTCATCATTGACACCTGCTAAGCGTCCGTCCAAGGCTCACAAGTTCCTCACGCTTGTAAATTACATTTCAATGCCAGGGTTAATCGCGTCCATCTGCCCCTCAGTGTTCGCCTCGTCTCAGTGTGTCTCGTCGTTTGTCTCTACTCTCGAGTGCGTCCATATTAAGATCAGCAGTTAGCAGCTAGACGAGAATTTGTCAAAACAAAGCCGTTCAAGTGTGACTTGGCATACCCAGTCACTGCTCAATGGGCAAAAGTGGCACTGACTGTGACAACATTTAAAACCTCGTAGTCTTTTTTTCGGTTACTTCGGAATTTGGATTCTGGTTTGTTCCACTCATAGATTATGCGGAGATCGTGGATCAGTGGTCACCCTCCGGATGTGGTTACGTAAGGCGCAACGCCGAGAGCCATCAAGAGGAACTCGCTGCCATCGGTGCAACTGTGCAAACACAATAAAGACTGGTATTCCTATTTGACGGTAATCCTATTGAAATAGAACATGTTCCTCCGCTGAACGACTGCCGCTTCAACTAAGCTGAAGAACTTGTTTGGGTCGATAATTGGGAGGCTATTAGTGGATTCGGTCAGAATTTGGTTAGTGACTTGCTAATAACTGATATCATTATCGTTTTGTCAGGCTTTGGACATGTTTTCGCTCTGTCGCTTGTACATTGTCTGCGGTTGGCTATAGGTCACAGTCTTCTGGGGACTGAGAGTGCGGTTTGAGTTGTCTATCGTTCTCTGCCCACTGCAATATTGCATTCGTTCAAATCTGTTATTATTACCCGCAGCCAAGCAGAGTCCACGACAGAGTATGAGTGCTAAAACGCTGTGAACCGACAAACACAAATAAAAATAACAGCAGTTGAGTGAAAGCATTTGAGGCGGAAATAGACATCCGACTTCACAGCTGACTGAATTTGAGGACCTTCTTTTTTACAGCCAATCAAGAATTTTTTAAAGTTTATCGCTTTTTTACAGAAATCAATCTGTTTGGTAAAAAAGACGTGAAGAAACGCAGTTAGTGGTAAGGGCTAGGGGTATCTTTGCCTGTAGCCTGGTCTACGCACTTGTACCGAACACCTGAAGAAAGTCTAAGTCGCCTTGACTAGCCACTGCGCTGCAAAAGATTATAGACCACTAAGCCTTACCTCTTTCGTTCTAAAAACGTTCGAAAAACCGACTAAGAAGCCTTACTTAACTCCGCAAAGTGGGGTCATATCTCTCCCACGGGTACTAGTCATACAGTTGAAAAACTTAGACTCTCGGGGACCAAGGCAATTATTTAGAAAATTTCTTCCAACCATTAGTGAGCTAAGCCCCCTTCTAAAGTGGGCAAAATCTTGCGGTCGAGGGATCAACCCTCAAAAGACGGCACTGGTCCTCTTCACCAAAGGGCCATTCTGCCGTTCGACCTTCCAGCTATTGAGTGCACGACCCTTACTCTGAAAGAAAGCGCTAAGACCCTTGGTGTAATCCTAGACAGGAAACTCAATTGCAAATTAAACGTCAATGAAAAAGTGAAGAAGGCGGCCTGCACCTTATACCTGAACAGCAGCATATTCGGCAATGAATGGGGTCCAAACCCCAAAACCATCCTGTAGACATACGACAGCCTAGTGTGGTGGCAGGCTTGCCTCAAAGCCACCACCTTAAAGCTGCTAGCTAGTGCACAAAAACGCGCACGCCTTGGTGTAATAGGAGCAATCTTCACCACCCCAGCGGCGCGCTTAGATGTTCTACTGGATCTTCTCTTCCACTCGATCTCTATGGGCCTCTATGATTGGCAGTGTATGCTAAACGGGGGTCCTGGCGGTCAACGAATGGGGCAAAATTGTATCATTGTCCGAAATACGATCTAATCGTCAATAAAGCAAGTCCAAGCTGGTCGTAAGCTGCCGCGAAGAGCTCAACCTATGCTGGGTCACAGGTCATAGGGACATAACCGGCAATGATGGAGCGGATGAGCTTGTTAGGAAAGGGACTGAAACCGACCCCAGACAGGCAATCCCAAGTCAAGTAGAAATTGGCCGACAAAATCATGGAGCTGGCCTATGAAAGGTGGAACACTCTAACCACTTCTGAGACTACCCGAAGGCTATGGCCGTGGTTCAATAGCGCAAGGACCGACAAACTCCTTCTATAAAGTAAAGGCTGCGGATGGTAGCCGTCATAGGACTTACCCAGGATACCATGTGCAGGGGCTGCAGGAAGTAGAGGCCAGCCCTCACTACCTTGTCCATGCCCCAGCCCCTGTCTACTGAGACACTGGGAGAATTCTTCTTCCAAGATCTCCAGGAACTTGCAGAAATTCGACTCAAGTCTATTTGCAGGCTTATCAGGATCTCTGGATGGCTAGACTAATCAACTCATCAACGCCTAAGGGAAGACGTCAAGATCTCTGAACGACTGGTCTAACACCTGAAGGAAGACACCACAGGAAAGAGGAGGTTACATTTTCCCCCTGTGAGGCGTGGCCCACAATGTCTACCAACTCACCTAACCTTACCTAAGTGGTAAGGGATGTAGAAATCTGCTCACTCTACAATACTTGATTTCAGCTTTGATGTGTGCATTTAACTACTCCAAGACAAAGCATTACAGGGCGGAACAGAATTAAGCCATTATCCTGTTTCAGACCGGCTCAAATCTATACAGACTTAAGTCCACAAGACCGATCACATTTCCAGGCTGAGTGCAAGGTATTTGAAGTAACTATTCATAATTGTGTTGAAACAAAGCCGTAGAGATCTATGGAACTCCTCGCCTCACGCTGGAAGTGCGTCCACTGTACTGGCTCGGCCACATCGAACGCATGGACAGCACTGCTCTAGCCAAGAGAGTCTTCGAATCTGAGTCTTCTGGCTCGAGAGAGGAAACCGAATCCCTCGTTAGAAGACAAATTCATCGTGGTTGACAGACACCTTGGCCTGGAAGAGTGGAAGCTGAGGCGGCTCAGGCTCAGACACAGACACACTCTGATTGTGCTGCACACAGCCACGACTTTTCAAAAATAACCAACTTTCAGTAAGTCAAGACAGACAAAAATAATCAAATAAAATAATGACGCATGTGTGAGTTTTGTTTGGCAAATCATCAACGGACGCACTCACACATCAACAATGCCTGCAAATTCTGTTTCGAGGTTCTGTGAAAAAAATGTTTTTGGCCGAGTCTTACCATCCACAAATTCGAGTCGAGAGGGTAAATTATTGGATGATTCGCGACTAACGAATGAACCACTTCCAGCTAGTGTTGGGAGCCAGAATGAACGCTTTCACAAATGAAATAAAACACGCCCTCACTGTCCTCTGCGTTCACATTTTTGTGAGACAGCCGTCAGTTATAACACTTCTTTGTCTTGTATGTGAACATATTTCCCATGGAACTTGTGTGAGTGGCACTACACCCCGTAGAGGGTCAGGACCTAGCTTCTCAGCAACCACTCATGTTGTGGGTGCTATTGTTCTCTCACAAGTGGAAGGGACCTTCATTTTTATGCCGACTCCGAACGGCCAATTTGAGAAGGTTTTTCTAGAAAGTTACACTCCTTGAGGGTTGTCAGTCACTAGAAGGAGGCGAGGGCGTGAACATTATTTTGCTCGTGCCAGAAATCAAACATTGGCAACGTAGGATACACTGCGACGCACCAACCCACAATGCCACGGCCGCCGACATTAAAAGGCAATCACGTTGTGAACAATTTGAGTGGCAGATGTACTACACTGCACCCAGCCCGCAGTGAGGGGGACATTGTGACCGTGTAGCTGACGTCGGAAACAGTGATCCAAAGCTAGGCCTTCCGAATGGACCTTATATGGCGTCAAGTCAACCCTTCGGTCCACCATCATTTCGGGCTAAAAGAACCAGGACTTAATGAATCATTATAAAAAAACGTAAAAGCCCTTTACGCTACTAACTTTACATGATGAGGTTCGGGGTGCAGTCAGGTGTAGTCCGTTAAAAGTAAAATAAATCGCAGTTGTAACATAAACTGTGGCCAGTGTGGTGGAGAATAAATTGTAGCTTCGCGTTATTTTGTCCAGTTCCTCTCCCCTAGTGTCTGGTATAGAGCTCAGACCGATGTCCACCAACGTGCCACCAACCAGCAAGGACGACATCGAGTAAGACACGAAGCATAGAGGTGGGAGTGATAATGTCATTGTGCTCCGTAATTTACAAAAATGAAGGAACAAGAGTGTTAAAATGAAAATATCAATGAAATTCACTTGCGTATGCATTTTGGGAAACATAATTAAATTTAAGTAATTTTTACCCAGCCTCACGCGGGTGTACGAGCTTCTGTCGAAGGACTGAATTTGCACACGACTTTGAACAAGCCAGTCCGGCTTTACTCCGACAGCGGCTTTACTCCGAGTGTTGTTTGAGGCTTGGTCTTTGCGCATTTCGCTACTGTCTTGAACCTCTTCGAACTCTAATCAATGTTCCGAGGCAACACTCGCCCGAGTTTGTCAGAAAAAACACGAAGACGATGGGTATTATTGGCATCACTGCCGAATTATTTCAAGTGCTGCCAAATACATCAGCAGCTTTTGAGAGCCTGGGGCTTACGAGAAGTCTCCGCGGCAGTGAGGAAAAGCGGGATGATCAGCTTTCAAGAAAAAGAGACACTGCATGGAATGCAGAGACTCGAGAGGTGGGTCGCCATCTTGTGCTGTTTTTTAAATCATAGGTTATTCTGACACTATTTTGTTTCCCGCTCGAAGTCTTGACAGAAAGTCAGTGTCACACCTCCGCCAGCGGAATGAGTCGGCTTGCACTCGAACAACGTTGGGAAACCTATTTCCAAAGTGAGTGCTATTTATTTTTTTCTGAAATTTAAGACATGCAAGGATGGCGCTCAATACCACACAGCCCATGCCACAATCGATCTTTTACACACCAAAGTTGGAAATCGTATTATCAGCCGTCTGGCGATGTCAATTGGCCGCCTCGGAGTTGCGGGTTGACCCCTTTGGACTAATTTTTTGTGGGGACCGATGTGACCAACCATCCGGAAACGATTCAAAAACTTAAGGCCATCTTCAACCCATGAGCTGCAGCCCGAAACCATCAATAATGTCTGGAGAATTTGCGGTGACTCTACCTCCGAAGCCAGCCGGGGCTGTTACTGGAACGACGTTGTATTTCATAATTAATGGGAATGTTTGTTCTTACTAACAAAGCATGGACAGAATTTAATTTTGTTCATGTTGTATTCGGCCCACCCTGTATTTGCTCTTCTCGTAGTAGGCCAAAGACTAACAAGAATAGTTCTGGAAAGAATCGCCGACTCCGGACGTCGAACAAACATGATTTCGAGCTGGTGCCTCCTGCATCGACCACATAAACGCGTGATAAATAGAGATCTCCGCCACAGCTGCTGTTCCCCGCATCCGCCTTCTCTCTGGGTCCAACCGAGGAGCTAAATAATGCCATTCCGGAGAGTCTTGCTAATATAAAGGCTTCACACGGGGATGGTGTCACGCCTTAAAAAATGGTTTGCAGAGGAATTTGATGTCCAAGGTGGAGTTCGTTAAGGCTGCCTACTGTCTCCCCTACTGATTGACTACACGGACAACGTCTGTGTTCTTTCTCTCCGGTTAATGGACTTGTATCTGATGGCCCACCTAGGAGCGAAAATGTTTAAAGGACACGATAACATCGACTGTAGATTCCCTCTGTGTTGAGCTTGTGTTGAGCGACATTGCAGATCTTCCTTCATCGATCACCTCAATCAACTCAAACTGCGACATGAACCAAAGACAGAGTCGCCATGGATCGGGTAAATCAGAGAAGGCGCACATGGGCAGTCTAATGGCTCCAAAAGTAAAATTTCCAAGACTGTCAACAATTTGGCTGCACATACTGCCTGTTAACCTCTCATCCAACAGAGATCATCATCAGTCAAAGGAAATGCGCAAATTGGTCTGAATTTCGTTTTCAGACTTCTGGTGCACCATAAAGACCCTCCTCACTTGCCCTCAACCGACAAAGTCAAAGCATTTCACCACACTCGTCTTAAATCCACCAGTTTTCAGCGCCGTATCACTTTATGCACAAGGAGCTGCGTCCTCAAAAAGTTGCACAAAATAATTCAAAACAGCAGACAGGAGCACACACGCACTCTCTCAAAAGCGTCGCGGAACTTGTTTAAATGCGCATTTCAATTACTCGCGACAGTGACTCTTCGCTTGTCCGCCAAAGAGGTTGGCCTAGTCGCTCGGCAACCTTTCGGAATACGCTTACAACCGTGAGAGTGTCATCTCGGATTCTGTATCCCAGGGAGGAGACCCGAGCTCAGACACTCCAGATTTTGAATGTCAAAGGAGAACAGAAAGTTGTTGAGAAAGCGATTCAGCGAACTAGTCAATCTGTCAACTCATGGACTCCGAGCAAAGACGAAGAAGATGCCATTGTCCTTAACCCCACTGACACCACAAATGTCTTCGCTTTCCACACTTGCAAATCGATTCCAGGCGGTGTCAAATCCATTCTAAATCAGAAGGGATAATGAACGCCGTCCTAGTTCTTCCTGCGAGCACTGGTTTGACGGATTGGATTAGAAATGAGATTGCCATGAGCCCGCCCGTGTTGTCGGGCCGCGCTACCGTCAGAGCCGCCTTCATGGGATTTTGCATGTCCAGCTCACATTCGCCCAGGCGGGGGCAGGACGCGGAGTAAGCTGAATTCTCGATTTGTGTGAATGGAAACACAAATAATTAGCACAAAAGCAAACAAAAAATGTTGTAGTCTGGTTTTGGTTAATTCAGTTTGGCATAACTTTTGAATTGCAGCGCACACGTACTCGCTTCAGAATGCTATCGATTGCCGTTGAGTGTAATTCGATTGTGGGCAATTAGCTTTATGAAGGATAACGTCGACGTGGCTGGATAACTTCGGTGGACAATGGCCGAGTTGCAGGACGAGTTCCGGATCGTGGGATAGCAGCAGAATCGAAAATGACAAATGTCAAATGGAGATGAGTTTTGATATCGATTTAAAGTGGTTGTCCGTGTGGGTGGGAGGGGGGATGTGTCTGACTTCAAGTCAGCACGTTGTAGCATTAGAATGTTGCCAACTGAGCGCCCGTTGTTTGTGGGTAAGCGAGCAAGTACTATTCATGCAAGCCACTGTAGCTTAAAGCAACATAAAGTGATTTTAATTTAATTTATTTATAAAGTCCTCTGGTTAGAGTTGGTGACTGGCAGCAGCCACAGTGTAGGGGCGTAGCGACACCACGTGGATCTAGTCGATTCCACTTCAAAAAGCAGTTGGTGGGGAGAAACCGCGTTTGTTCTTTTCTCAATCGTTGAATAAAGAACGAAGTGACGAGGATAGGTACACCAAGTCGGCAGCATTAATGGAACGCAGAGCCAACCAAAGGCAACAAGTGTCAATGGACAAGTTCGCCACTCACTCGTTATAAAACTGTCGCCGAGCACAATCGAAGCGAAGTTCTTAACCAGCTTTGCTGATGGAAGCCTTGAACATCGTAGGGTGCGAGCCGGGTAAGATCTCAAAGACTGTAGAACAAGTATGTCAACAAACTTCTTAGCACTCTCTTCTATACGAAGCTGTATCGTGATGTGCCGGAAAGCTTAGAATGTTGTATCCCTCCCGTAGAGCGTGGGAGGTGCTCTTCGATATGTCATATCACTCATGATATGCATCTTAGCCCTTATCTTTGTTTTCTTGTGTGAATGACCACCGACAAGCGGATGGCACACTGCATCGGACTGACGGAATTCCAAAGATTGCCTGGAACCAGAGTGACCGCCTCTGCGCTCTAAAAAAAAGACAGAATCAGCGCATTGCATGGATTAAGTAGCGTATTTTGTAGCGTTCCCATTGCTCGGTCCATAGTTGTGTCAATACAACCAAACGCCAAATGTGTCAAGTGCGGTGAAGTTCGGCAAAATGTTGACGGTGACCTGTGTCTACGCAGTGGACAACCACCCTCCTAGCTGGCGCAGGAATCTGATTGCCGTGGAGACCTTGAAGACGACGAATGCTCACCGAAGGCGCGAACCTCGAAGTAAGGAGGTAACTTGGAGGAAGTAAGATCGTTGTGTGCACCCGTGACATCTTGAGGAAGGCATTCCAAACAGGGTGGTCATTATTGTACGCTGGGTTTTTGTCAAAACATCACAACGCTCGATCACGCGATCGATCCATCACCGTTCGAATTCTGGATGTTTCCGAAGGCGGCAGAAATCACCCAGCCCTCAAGTACAAGACATGCTTCGACAAGTTTACATCACCAGACAGCACACGACTCTCTGAACACTGTTAAGTAAAGCCACACACTATCACTTTTCAAATGACACTCCTAGAATGTCATTTTTTTAACATTTCAGTCCAGGTTAGACCCTATTATTCCAGGAATGTCATCTTTTCTAAGGTCTTCTCACACATTTCCACACGTCATTAGTTCTTATGCACCATTCGCCGTCATTCCAGTGAAATCCACGAATTTTCAACCCTCGTCGAGCCATCATTTCTGCCGTAATTTTTTCACTTCTCCATCACTTTTACAAGAACGTCATTTCAAAAGTGATGATAGGCTACTTGAGTGGCTCAAAAGAGGTTGAGCGGTGACTTATGAAAGTTGTTCGTGACGAGTGTCAGCCTTTTGCCCGACTCGGTCTAGGGAGTCATCCAAAATTGGACCGACGGCTGGAAGGACTGTCAGCGAAAACGAGGCAACCATGCAATGATGCTTTCCATACGCAATTGAATGATTGTACATAGCTTAAAATAGAACCAGAGTCACCCTGGGTTACCCTCTACTTTAACATAAAATTAACAATTTTAACCTGAAAGATGCTCTGAACTCTGTCAATTGTCCGATGAGACAAATCAGCTTCATTTCCGAAGAATGGACATCATTGCACTTCGAAGAAAATCAAATAAAATCAATTTATCACACATCCAATTGATGCCACCCATCTGACTAGCGACCTCCTTTCGGTGCGCATTCAAAAGCGACTGACAATAGGCATTTTCAAATTGATATCGTTAACGGGAGTAGGTATAATCCAATTGGCAGTGAAAACATTTACACCTCTCGGTGGAAAAGGGATAATTGTAACCATTGTAACCTTTTAATCCTCTCTGCATTCACAAAATTGTCTTTTACATTGATGTAGCTGCAACAGGTTGTGTTCAGGGGAACGTACTTTATGCGTTGTTTTTGCACATGCCTGCATGAGCGTGCATTAAAAGGGCCCTCATGGCATCGAAAATTATTTTTGGAAGTGAAAACGTTAGTGGATGGCATTCACTTCTTAACCTGTGCCAATGTGGATGCAGTTGGTGAACATGATGCGGGCGTGAAATGGATTTTAATCGAAATGTAGCACATTGACACTTTTAGCACTTATTTAGTACAGTATTAGTACTGGGCTCTGTGATTGGGATTAGTTTCGTGTGAATTTGAGATAACTGACACACGTTGCCTGTGAGCTCAGCTTAACTAATCAAAAGTAGGCAAGTAAATTCTCATGATAAGCCGGTCTTAGGCTAGCTGTCTGTGTCTGTACTAAATCGAGGTCTCATATTTGGGGGCACCGTGCCCTAATATGAGAATTCTTATGAATTCAGAGATAACCCCCCGAAATCGGTAATTGAGGACCACACACAGTTGCCAGCCATCTTAAATGAGAATTGTCCTTCTGGCTTTGGGGAACGGGGGATGTAAAAAGACGAGACATTATAAAGTGCCTAGGAACAAGGATGTGCCTGCACTGCCGTGTAGCATCAAAGTGAGAATCAGACAAGAGAGCCGCTAAGGTTGCTTTCACACTTGCAACTTTTTGAGCAAGATTCCTTCAGTGTGTGATTTGCTTTATGTTAACCCTTTGCCTCACCTGCCTTGCCAACAATATGGAAAAGTCGTCAATTTAGCGGATGTGAAAGCGGCCAAAGGTGTCATTGATCGCGATACTGACTTTCAGTCACTGTCTATATTCGGCGAAAAGGAGAAAACCTTGTACTAAGGCAACTGTTGTCTAGATCTGTCCAAGCGCGGCGAGACTATGGCCGTGACAGGGGTTCAGACTATCATATCTGCTAACCCCTGCATGACCAGTGCATCTTTTAAGATTGGAATCACTTTCTTGTCAAGAACTTCGTCAACAATTTGTATTTATTTTTTTTAGCCGCAGATTTGTTGCTTTCCTGTCCGTTTGCACGCGATATATATTTTTTTTCATCAAGATCGGTTTCCTTGGGCATTTAAGGGTTAAAGCGGAATTATCGAAAATACAACTTGTCAGTGACCCTATTTTTCCAAATTCCAAGTCCATGCCAACAGCAGAAGATTTGGTTACAAAATGATGGTTGATGTCTGCGCCAAACTTATAGGAAATGGCCACAAGGACGACGAAATTATCGGTTGTTGTGTGGTCCTCGTTCACAACAACCAACAATTTATTTCATCGTCTTTGTCACCACTTTTGGCGGATTCTTCTTGGATTCTCCTCAACTTTCCTTACAAAACATCTCTCTGTCGGATGGCGGACCGGGGAGATGCCACATCCTGCCCATCTGTCGAATATGTTGAAACCAACAGACAGCATCAGTCGTTGTCCCTGAACAACTCCATTTGCTCCCTCGACAAACAAAAACCCATTTGCACGCACAAAACACCTTGAAAACATGCAACATTTCCCAGAATTAAACACACGCCCTTCCCCGGAAATTCGTCCAAATGACAGCGGAACAAATGCGCCTCGCGCTCGTAATCACCCGTCAACTCTGGTCAATCTCTTGACCGAAACCAGTCCACACGACCCACCACATAATCGGCGCCGCCATCATAATCCCATTCGTCAAGGGATACACTGGATCATCTTGACCCGTGAAATTTCACCCAAAATGAATGGTAATTTACTCCGCACCGGATGCAGACTTCATCGCGGAATTAACACCCAGCATCAACCACAAAAAAAAAAGACGATAAATCTTCATTGATACCGGAGCTGGTGGTAGGCTGTCGCGATCCACACTTGACAGACTCAGCAACCGTTCATGTTTGAATTATTACTCACAAAAATAAATGCGGACAGACAGACCGACCGAAAGAGAGTGACGGGAGCCCTTGCACAGGCATGTTCGGCATCGTTTATGAGTCCCATCCTCGCGCCCACGCAACTTCATAAATGAAACACTGTCTTAAAAATCAAAAACCCATTAATTCAGGATGCATCACCATAACACGGCACATTTCCACCTGCCTTATGGAAATGATCGATAAAACAGAAACCACACACATCCACACGAATGAGCATCAAACTTACCGAAGGATTCTCGTAAATGCACTCTGTTTCAATTTGAGAAGGCGAATTGGACAAAAGGCGAAAAACACGACGCACGCTTACACTGTCGTCCCGTTCGAACTGTTGCCGCAAGGCGTGGAACTTAGCACTGAAAATCTGGTCCAATTAAATTGCCCTTAACTTTTAATCACTCCATCATCCGCACAAATTAACAAGCAATGAATGTTCACTTCAGCAGTTCGGATCGGGCTCTGATTGGAATCTTAGACCGCAGCTCGGCTGAGTATGCGATAGTCCTTCGCTCGCGGAGTGTCTTAACACTTCTGTGACCACCGGATGCTGAGCATCGCATATTTATACACACACAGCACCGCAGAACTCCTCCGAGCATCCTTGTTTGTCGTGTCCTCTGCGTACAGTGTTGCTGCAACACTTTTGCCTCTATTGTCAGGCAGCATGAGTATTCATTCATGTTGCGCAGAAACATGGATTTGAATCCTTGGCGTCCCATACGCTGCCGTTTGCCATTGCCCGTGGGCGTCGCGTCGTCGTCGGGGTGGTAGGTAACTTCAAGTGCGAGTCGTGTTGTATCTTTCGCCTCAGAGCATATGAAAAGGATTTCGTGCTTCTGGTGGATCCGTGCGCTTTTTTGGGATAACGATGCTTGGAGCGGTGTGCAAGTGCATTGGTGTGTGTGTGTTTGGTTGAGAGCGTAATGTGCACTGATGACAACACTCTGCGATACTTGTGTCTCCTGAGTGTTGATGGCTTAAAAATGCGGTTAAGTTATTATTTAATAATAAGCGAGATAATTCAGTTTCAGTTGGAACCCTAGAATGGGGTGTGGGCTGCAATGGCACTTATCCTTATGTCAGACTACTTAGACGAGGAACTACAATTAACAGCGAACCGGGTAATTCGTTTGAATGTTACTCGCATTCAATTGAGGCTATTTTCCGCGGCCATGTGGTGTCGAGGGAAATCGTCAGCGAGGGATGCACTTGAATTGATGCAATCATTTATGGTGACGTTTATGCTTTTTGCCTGACCGTGAAAAGTGAGTTATTCTCACGCCTACCGTGGGCAGGCAGATCATTGAGAATCTGGGGGCGTTTAGAAATCTCCAAATGGAGCGTAGCCAATGTTTCCTTTCGGTGGCGAGTTATAGTTGGCGAATGCATGTGATTTTTGGGCTTAGGCGGCCGCTTGTGCAGGGAGTGTAGCCACACTTAAGTCAACGTACGTTCAGCGGGAAGAAGTGAATAAAAAATGCTGTTGCATGAAATTAGGGTGATTTTTGCTGGGAGCTGTGACCGCGCTCGATGTTGGGATGATTTGTTACGACGTCACGGTGTCGTAAGAGTTGGTCAGCTCACTCTGTTTGAAAATACTTGAAATTTAATGTAAGCCGGATTGCTTCAGTAACGCCGACTTCAGCCCATTAACGATAAAAGGATTCCAACCGGTCAAGATGTAGATGGTGTCTGTCTGGGCCAAGAGGCATTAACGCCCGGCATACAGGTCGATGTAACCGTAACTTCGCAAGTTCTTGCAATACCCCAGTGTGCCGGCAGCCACATGAGGAGAATGTCAAGGTATTTAGTGGCAAGTGAAGGGAATCCCTGAATTAAAAATGACATCCTTGCCTAGGATCATAATACGCCGGTTTTTCTCTTGGAGAAGCATTGATTTAAAGTCGGCACATTCGTTGGTGTGGTTATTGCTTGGAAGATGAACGAATAAGATCGCAAACAAGCTGCTGACATGGGACTTCTGCGTACTGCCGTGGGAATTACTCGCCGGGATAGGGTCGGGAAACACGGCAGTGCCCGAAGAAAACATTGAGCAGCTGTTTCTCGGAACGGAAAGGGCTATACTTCGATGGTTTGATCGCGTGGCACGAATGTCCACATCAACATGACTTCCGAGGCGGGCGTTGTGTGCGAATGCCTACCATCAGGTAGGCTACCACTTGGCAGACCCAGGACGAGGACCAAGTCCAAAATCTCCCCTGCTTACCTTTGGGCATATCTCCTGATGAGTTAGAGCCGACCCCTTTAGTGGAGCATAGATGGGTCAGAAAATGGAGATGATGCCAAATTGAACGAAATTCAATTATTTCCTTGTATTACGGCTTTATTAGTAAGTATCCCTTAGTTATGACATACAACGTCGTTCCTGAGGCTGCTTCAGCCGGCTTCGCAAGTAGAGTCACCCCAGTTTTTCTAGATCTTGTTGATGGTCTCAGGCTGTAGGCAATAGGTGCTTGAATCGTTTCCGGATTGTTGGCATAACATCGGTCCTGTACGGTTCCCCACAAAAAAAAAGTCCAAATGGGTCAATTCGCAGCGCTGAGGCGGCCAATTGACATCGCCAAGACAGCTGATAACACGGTTGTTGCACAAATGATCGATTGTGGCATGGGCTGTGGGGCATCCTACGTGAACCAGAGGTGGTCTAAATCCAGGTCTTCAATTTCAGTAAAAAGAGTCAATTTTTATTCACACCAAAACTCACACATTTGCTGTCTTTAAAGAAGGGCACAGCCATCAACTTGCCAACAACGGCAGATATACTTTCGAGGTAGGTAAGGACTTCGTCTACCCCCGCTCTCAAATTAGTACCAATACCACTTGGCAATCGCTGTCCTATGGACTCAAGAGACAACTGATCCCTCCCTCGAAGGATCAAGCTAACAATATATAGCACCGTGCGCATCCCTGCTCTGTTTTGTGGCATGGACAACTGGTCATGAGCAGACGATATCTCTGAGGAACGGCTATTTTCCAGTAGAAGGAGTAGAGCAACTTGTTGCCCCAGCCTTTCATTAAATGGCTGTGTTTGCTGGTTGACTGTTGGCATTGTTTACAGGCGAACGGCTTCATTAAGCCACGCTTCTTTTCAAACAATGACGTATTTATTCAGCAAACAAAGATGCAAATAGTCACTTAAAGCATTCGAGTGTCTACTCACCCGTCATTTACATCACAAAGCCAAGCATTCACAAAGGTTAACGGATGCTTGAAGGAGTGTTAAGCACAAGACACATCAAATCAGAAGATCTGCGATTTGACTCATAGAGTGAAACGTACGAACCTACATCAACAGGAATCCGCACACTCTCCGCTCGCCGCGGTCGGCTTGGCACGCATTTGCGATTAGTCATTGGAAACTCATAATCGTGTGTAGCTGCTGGACTATCTGAGGTATGGGCAATCAGCGGCCGACGAGCAATTATCCTCAACCCAGGCCGAAGCAGGGGGAAAGCATCATTAAAAAAAGCAAAACTCATTTGTTCCCCGGGTAATTATACAGTTTATGCCGAGGGGCCTTAAAACCGCCTGCAAACTCACGTCACATCTGGCAGCTGACCTGATCCCTGCCACATGCCTCTGCTTGATTTGAGAATAAAAGTCTGTTTTCTGTGACAAACGACGAGCGAGAAGAAAGGTGACAGACCCCGGTCGACGACACAAGTCAAACGATCGTCGAGGTGATCTACACTAGGCCCTGTGACTTCTTGTGGATCTTCGAAGTGTGATTGTTTCGTCAAATGTGTGACACACGCTCAGTCCGGGTGGTCTACTGCTCTCTTTTATCGAGTGAGTAGCGTCTATTGCATGCAATTATGTTACATTCCCCTTGGCTGCCAGTGCTTTGCACGTTCTCCCAAGAGGCGGTGCGATCTGCCGGTGGTAAAGCACTAAAATGAATGACTGTTCCGTGTTTTGGAGCAAGTTGCTCTCGTATCTGATGAAAATTAAAACCGTCCAACAGCCCATAGCTTTACTGGGTGCACTTAATCAAACGATAAGAACGAACATTTTTATGGCGTCGCGGGCTGTATTCTCGGCAAATTGGTCCTCTGGTGTGGTGGCACATCATTGTCAGTGCATATCGCTTGCCTCCACGCCATTCCTGTGGTTGAGAACCTGTGGGGTCTGGAGGCAATCCCAGATTCACACTTATGATGGCTCCGCTGCAAGCCGCGGTACTGTTGTGGTGAAACAACACAGTTGTGGTTGCCAAAGCCTCACTTTTCCATCACCTCATTGTTGGGTCATTTGAATAACTCACGGATAGCCGCTTTCTTCGTGTCAAAATAGCGTATGCAACGGACTTTGTGCATTCAAAGAAAAACGATGGCCATGGCCATGAACTGCTTTTACCTCTTTCAGCGCACATTAGTCCATGAAGTTGAGTGTTTATTTTCATTTCTGGTGTGATACCAATTTCGTAAGGGGTCACGGCACGATGAACACACTCATTCCCACACTCGAGCTTGAATGCGAGCAAATAATCATTAAACCATGTTCGTTATTTGGTCCACATTAAGAACTGCCTTTGATTTCAATTGTTTCACAAGCTTCCAACTGTAGGCTTAATATTCGATACCCGACGGTGAAGGGCTGAAGACCTCCATCGGAGGTGTGTGCGCGTTCCACATCACTGCATCGGAAAATTAATGAATCTGGAGTTTTCCTCGAGTAGAGTTGATAGTCGGTCGAGTCGAGTAAAAGCCGGCGTTGATGAACAGCACAAGCGAAGAATACCGCCGGTAGCGCACACAAAATCGAGAGAATTTGACGAGTAAGTCGATAAAGGAAGTTTATCCCTTGAAGTCTATTTGGGAGCTAAGACTGTCTTCTAAAGGCCACGACGTAGTGCGCCAAAAAGCACGTCAATGTCTGCACCAACTTTCACCGCTCTCAAGTTACTTACTGTTTTTCGACTGGGAACTACAAAATTTCACTCGGAAAGCAACAAGTAGCACGAAGCGTTGCTGAATAATCTAGCTTCAATGCTGTCTTCGGCTGCAGTGGCACTCAAAATCGAATACGACGAGGTTTAGTATGATTTACTATTTAGCGTTCCCTAGACAGAGTTCATTGAATTTCTGAAGACAAGCGCGGGGCACTCGAGCGGTCGTGTCTATGAGTTTAAGGCATTTTCTAGTGTCGATAACTTCAGAGGATAAATCTTGTAAGGGCTCTGCTTCCCTTTTGTGGAGCTACTCTGACCTCGTCGTAGGAAATAGAGCCCTAGCACATGTACTTATGTTAGACCTCGCCACTCCAAATTGGTTTACTTGCTTTTGTTCCTTATGAAGGCTGGTAACCGAAGGCCAAGGGTTCTACATAACTCAGTCTACCACCTGGCTGGACGCATGTCGTTGTACCTTCTAGGTGTATACGCCTTAAAGCAAGAGGACCAAGGTATGAAGGGGGCTGCTGGTGCCTTCACCAGCACACTTAGACCATGTTGGTCATCTGCGATACCCCTAGACTACTACCACCGATCCACCACTCCAGTGATAGTGCCGTTCATTTGATCTCAACGGCAAACGACTGGACCAGATTTGAAAACCAGATAAAAGCGTATTAACTGGGGACCCCATTAATCAAGAACAGGCATCTAACCTACCGCGCCATCCAGTCGTTTTTTATTTATGTGACGGTTCAATATTTTGCGCCTCCATATATCGTTCCAATTTTAGTACATGTTCTGCCAAAGCAAGGATCTTTAGCCAGCTGCCTCCAATTTCGCACGCCAAGTTGGCGTTGGTCTTTTTCCACTTGTGTGCGCCATCGGTTCCGTGGGCGTCCTCTATTGCGTTATCCCACTGGTTCGGCATTGAAGACCCTCCGGAAAGACCGGAAGACCCTCCGAGCCATCTTAGGCATTGAATCTGTAGACGCATGTCCAGGCTCATGCCGCTGTTCAGGCTCATGCCGCTGTTCAGGATACTTCTCCAAATCTTCTCCATCAACGCCAGCAGGACCCAAGATTGCACACAAAACTTTTCGGTTGAAGAGACCAATGAGTTTGAGATGGAACAAGACTGGTTGGTCCTTCGATAGAGGGCTCTGCTACACAATAGCCCAAGTAAACAGCGATTGGCTGGAGTTATTCTGCGTTTAATCTTGGTACCTGTTGTATTCGTTCTGTTTACTTGGGAGGTAGACGAAGTTCTTAACTACCTCGAGGGTACATTTCCTCATCGTGACGATGTGGCCAAGTCGTTGATGGTTGTGCCCTTATTTGAAGACATCATGTGTGTGGAGCTTGGTGTCAATAAAAATTGAGTGTGAAGGGAGAGGGAGATCTTTTTACTGAAATTGAAGACATGGATTTAGACGGCAAAAACCGTGTTATCAGCTGTCTTGGCGATGTCAATTGGCCGCCTCGGAGCTGTGAATTGACCCATTTAGAATTTTTTTTTGTGGGGAACCATAAAAGGCCGATGTTGTGCCAACAATACCGAAACGATTCAAGCAACTATTGCCTACAGCCAGACTCTACCTACGAATCCAGCCGAGGCAGCCGAGTGGTCGACGCTATTTAAATCGGCTGTCGTATGTGCTATAGTCCTGTTTTATGGCCTTGAAGGTTCATAACTCTTTCCGCGGCCACTAAGTTCGCATTCGATGTTAAATTGTTGCCAAGACTGCTGAGAGGTACTTCAGCTTCATCCTCAAATCGTCTTTCTTCGTTTTCCCAACATTTCGCAATAACTGAAGCTTCTAATTTGTCCCCTGCTGCTGCCAAGCTAAAAACAGTTGAATACAACGTTCCTCTTCGAGGTTCTAAAGTCAGTAACGAAAGTAACTAGTAACGTTATTAAAGTAACGAGTATTCAGAGAAAAATTAACGGATACGAATGGGTGCTCAATTTGTCGTTACTTTTACAGCCCTTTCAATGAATTGAAACCATTGTTCACAGAAGCGGTTGTCTTTTCATCAATATTTGAATTTAACGAATTTTGAATTAATTCTCCCTCCAACTATTTCTCTATTAGATCATCGTTATTGTCGAGCTGTGTGAGTTGAGTCTTCCTCCTTTTGCTTTTATTGTTTTGGTTTAATCTATTTTTTGTTTATAATTTGCGTGCGCACAAGGGATTGTTACTACCCTTAAGTGTCCGGGTTCAAGACACAGCACGGCCGAAGTTGTAGAGGGAAAACGGGAGAGTAGGTTTTACATATCTGCGGATTGTATTCTGGGGGAAATATTAGGCTGGGAAGAGCATTCCATATTCGTGTCGTGCGGCTGATGAACGAGTCTCTAAATTTAACTGTGCGTCCGAAAGTAGGCTCATGGGTGAACTGATGAGCATTCCTGGCGAGACGGGTATTGCGGGTGAATTCATGGAGAGGAGGAATGCAGTTGGCAAGATCACTTGAGAATCGCTTGTTAAAATAGCGATAAAATACGGACAGAGACGAGACGGTACGTCGATGTTCGAGCAAGTCTAATAATCTCGCTCGCTTTTGGATTCTATCTAGTAATTGCAGGTTGGATTTGGGGGCACCAGACCAGATATGAGCGTTGTACTCAAGTTTGAGGCGTATATACGCCTTATAAATTAAAGCCAAATCAGAAGGGGTGAAGTATTTCTTGCATCTACCTCAAATATGTGATCGTTTCAACTAAGTGTTGTGTCGATACACATACCAAGGATGGAAAGCTTTCCGGTTTCATCGACACTGGTGCCCTTCATGGATAATGGCTGATTAACAAGGGTTCGCTTGAGTGACATCAGACAGCATTGAGTTCGTGAAGCATTGAATTTCACTCGATTGTTCTTTCCCCAGTTAATTATGCTGTCAAGATCGGCATTCAATTCTACGGCCGAAGGGCGTGGTCGTAAGTCTTGGAACGAATATGAAAAGCTGAGGGTGCTGTCATCAGCGAAGGAATGGATGCGATTAGAAGTAGCAGACAAGAGATCATTTATTAAAATGAGTAAGAGTGGCGGAAACAGAGCAGAGCCTTGGGGAACACCAGCATTTATTTGGTGGATATCAGACTTGAACCCATCAAAAAAACTTGAATTGAACTGTTCGAGAGGTAATTTCTAATCCATTGAAGACGAGATTCATCGACACCATAGGCACGCATTTTTGCTTGATGCCAAACTCTGTCAAATGGCTTAGAAATATCAAGCGCAACGATCTTCCTTTCGCCTGCATTGTACAAAGATTGGGTCCACTTTTCGGTGAGATAAGCTATCAGATCGCAACTGGCTGCGGAAACCATACTTCCGGTCATTAAGAAGCTTCCGCGATTTTTTTATAAGCTGACGATTTATCAGCGTTGCCATGCCCTTAGAAAGAAGGGACGTAAGTGCTATGGATCGGTATGAGGTTGCTGAAGAAGATCCGCTCTTTTTAGGGACGGGCTGGACAAATGCTGTTTTCCATCTGCTCGGAAAGAGACCTAAAGGGTAGGATAGATGAAAAAGCTTACGCAGTGGTTTTGCCAGCGCGGAAGAACACCTCTTCAAAAGTATAGGAGGAATACCATCCGGGACAACGGATTTGTGCACGTCGAGATCTTTAAGTACTCTTGCCACTGTACGAGTGCGGAAGTGGATTAGTCACATGGTGAACATATTGGAATCTGGCAGTGTTGAGCTGGCTGCAAAATGCGCCGCAAGCAGATTCGCTTTGTCTAAAGAGCTGACAGCTGGGATGCCGTTGTAAATGAGCGCGGAATTCTTTGTTTTTTTACAAATGACCAAAAGTTTTTGCTACTCTTGGGACATTCTAGCACTTTTTGCCTCAAATTGCATTACAGTCACTTCTGGCCCCTTTAAACATATTGTGTAACAACCAGAGCCGTACCGTCCGCATGAAGTGTTTAAAAAAATCATCGATGTTTTCGATAGTCCCCCTTAGTCATTCCCTTAGTCTTGTCACATCTCATTGTGACAAGTTTCTACTGACCGAGTCACTTTATGTGACAGTTAAGTGACTAATTCAGTACAAATTTGTCACTGTGACATGTGTCATGACAAAGAGAATAGGGGGCATGAAAAGCTTTCGAGAGTACTGGCGATACTATCGATGTTTAACGTACCCTATTATCCACTTGTTGATCAGGAAGTTGCATTCAACCACTCATCTGCATAAAGCAGTAAATTGCGTCAGACCAATCAGCTCTAGCTTCCACAGGGATTCCTTCTTCGAACCCCACGTGTCCTTCTACAAAAAACAAGTGTCACATGTATAATTTCGGGATGCACACTTTTTAGTACAATTTTAGTACACTCTCTGCTGCCATTCCATCAGGTAGGCGACGGCTTGGACCAAGTCCAAAAACTCGCCTGGTCACGCTTGGCCATAACTCCTGATGAGTTAGAGTCGATGGCGGAGGATCGAGTTGCTTGGAGATCTCTCGTGCGTGGTTTACCCCCTTTAGTGGAGCATGCGGGTCAGAAGATGATGATGATGATGACTCTGCTGGTCATGTCGGGTCTCATCACCGCCTGATTGTCCAGTGCATTGAAAATATTTGTTCGCGCAACCATTCCATGCAAAAAGCATCATCCTTGTATTGACGAATATCTCCACACTGCCAGCCATCAGACGAGATACCTGCACGGTGGGACAGTGCGCTCCGAGTGAGAGGACGTCACAAAATCGAGAATTCCCATACCCCTGCCGTTTTCAGAGCCTGTGGTAGTAACAAAAACAAATGTTTCCTTTAGCATCCCTTCACCATCGCCCTCACAACACCAGCAACAGTGAAATGTTTTCAATTGTAGTTGCCGTAAACATCTTGACGCATCTCCCTTCCCGGTTCATCCTCGCCACACGGCACACACATTGTTTCGTAAACATTCGTGATTCTAAACAACGATGGCGTAAACTTCTTGAAAATAATGACAGTGCAACAGGATAATAATAATTACCGAAGAACTATGCCTGGAAAGGATGCCGGAGCAGGGCACTCCTCACAGAGACTGGCGACAAACCGGATCAGATTTCGGCGGTGACCGTAATGGTGTGCGGCCCGTGCTGAAAGTAACCGGCCGCAGTGTGGAGGAGGAAATTTGTGCACTAATTGGTAGTAGACGGCGCCAGTTGGACTTTTAAGTGACTCCCTATTAATCTTTGAGAATGGAATTAAATTCGAGAATGCAGAGCGCTTTGAGTGGGATAAGGAAGCGCTCTGTCGCCGCTTGCGTAATTAAAATGTTTCCTAGAATAATGACGGCGATCGGGTTGGGTTTTTGAATCTGATTGGGAATGCATTGAATGTGGCAAGGGAAGTTCCCCTGTGGAGAGTGTTTAGGCGGTCGGTCGGTCGAGGCACTGTGACCGACACAAATGCTTGTGGGATTGAATGTGCTTTTTAAGGTTCCTCTGAAAAGAGAGGCGAACATTTTCTACCCGCTCGCTTTGATGACTGGATGGTGCGGTTGGTTAAGTACCTGCCCCTGGTTCGTGGGGTCCCCGGTTCGAATCCTATAATCTTCAAATCTGGTCCATTCACAATTTGCCGTTGGGATCAAAATAATGGCAATAAATCTTCTTCATAGTTGCCGCCGTGGCGTTGTGGGTATGTGCGTTGGCCTGTACGCAACTGGAACTCGCTGCCTGGGTTCGATTTCCAGCAAAAATAGTGGTTATCACAATTGGCCAACATGGTCTAAGTGTTCTGGTGAATCCACTAGCAGCTAGCCCCCACCCACCCACCACAATCGGATGTGCAAGTTGACGAAATCGACATTAAATCAGCCCGTTCTTTTCGCGGGACAGTACTCCAGACTCAAAAACTGGTCCATTGTACAGCCATGCTAGGCAGGAACCTACATTTTCTGGAATTTATTGGTTTTACGGAGGAAGACAAGAAGGCGCTTCTGAGATGAGGAGCCTACATCAGCAGCTCTCACCTCATCAGTACCGAATAGCTGCCACCTGACCCGAGCAAAGGCGGGACAGTGGCTCTGCAGTGTCTTAGTGTTCTCCACAGGCGTAGAAAAGGGTCGAAGGTGTCGGGGCCCGCCAGTATGTTAGAGATAACAAGAATGCCGCGGATTTCTTACAGACGTTTGGGAGCATGTGCTTGGTCCGTCTGCATCCTGGACAGCCATTCCACATCCGGTTGTGCTCTCCAGAGGCCCAATCATCGATGAAAGTCCTAAGCAAGGACACAGCCAGTCTCAACAAGAATGTCGTCGCGGAGGGCTCAACGGCGATTTCATTTACCGTGATCCTGTGATGACCCAGCACAGCAGTTCATCAAGAGGCAGGCGTACTAAAGCCCCTGTTCAGCTGAGCCAGGCCGTAATTTGAGGCTTGTTGGAAGCAGCTTAGGCAGCGGTATAGATCCAGAAGGATGTTTTTGGTGACAATCCCCAAGACTTACCAAGAATTTCCCTACACTGCCAGAAAATTTATAGAGCTTCGGCGGTTTTTGACGCGTTGTATATTTATATATCTCTGTCTAAGGAAAAGCTGGCCATACACAGCACACTTGTGCGCACACTTTGGGGTACACATCGGTGTCGCTTTCCGCCGAACACGTCACACAATTTCACTCACACTTCGCGTAACAGCGACCCCAAAAGTGGAAATACATATTTTCATTTTGCTCACACCGTGCAGCCCACACACAGGATGCACTTCAGCACACCGATACCAGTGCACGTACAAGTGTGCTGGGGGCACGGGGCACTTGACGCCCAGAGAAACATCTTCATCGAAAGCAGAATCTGGTGATATTTTCCATCTCAGATCGGGCAGCAGCTGTTGTATACGAAAAGCATCAGCCTTTGTGCGATCATTGTGTCAGAAAGGAAAGGGGAACTCCCACTACGTCGCGTCGGTCGTGTCCATAAACACACTTGCCAATGTCGACTCTTGGTCAATCACTCTGTCCTCCACATACTCAGACAATCCTATCTCTCCTCCGTCGGGCACTTGATTGCATTATTACGTGAAGGGTCATGTTTTAGTTGAAAACACATTAACCGAGCTCTTGCCTCAGCGCCATTCACAACAGCCAGCCGCCGCCAGAGGCAACATAATAACCAGAGACTGTTGCAAAAAAGATACCACACACATCCAAGTTCAAGGCAACCACTTCATTACTGCGTACCGAGCAGAAACCAATGCCTTATCATCCATCGAAATTGGTTCACCGCGGCGGCGCGGCGGCTGCTGAAGCGTCTGCACATGGTCACTGGATGACTTGCGTCACTTCAAGTACGTACATCCATCCCATACGGCCGCTGCTGTCCATTGCAAAACAATAAACAATCTCGACCAAAGTCATAGCTGACTTGTGTAATCCCTCTCGCAGGCCAGAGGTGTGAAGTGTTTTCTCTGGTTGCGATCGTCGGCCCTACCCCTCATGCGCCGGCACTTGGGTACTTTACACTCAATTAAGAGGGGGCCGTGTGTGTGTCTTACTGGCTTGCGAGAGCCAGTGAGATACAGTATCTAAGCCGCAATCTGTAGCCAAGCACTTCTAAGTCGTGTGCTATGTGCTCCTAGCCAACCGGAACAGTGTGCCGCCACCGCCGCCGCTCGATTAGTGAGTGAGAAAATGTTTGCGAATTTCACTCAAATTACGATCGAAACTCGTGCGCTCAGTTCGTCACTAACAATTTGGGTAAATGAGCCAAATGCATGTAACGCCGGAGGAGGGGTGACCCCAGTTCCTGGCTCTCTGGGGGGACTTGGTCGAGCTCAGCCAACAACTCCAACTAGTAAGTACAGCTCTTCACAACAAGTCGGTACTTGTCTTGAAGCGGGCACCCCATTCAGTCTGCGATATTCATTCAATTCGAACGGAATTCTGTCGGCATAGCTCACCAACCGCACGAATAAGTAATTACAGGCGAATCGAGGGAAATCAAAAGCAAATACTTGTACTTATCGCCGTAACCAGTGTGTCGTGTACTGTCGAACTCATCCCCCGTGTGTGTCAGGAAGGGACTTCATCTGACGTTTCTCGAGTGAAAGCTGTGTTCGTTAAGTGAAAAAAAAAAAATTCGAAATCCTCATTCAGTGCAATAAATGAATTGAATCCGAACCAAGGAAAAAAATCGCAACGCAAAAAAGTCTCCACTGTCACCGCAGCAGCAGTGATAACGGTTTTACAAGAAACCAAAGTAAGTGTAGAGTGTAGAGTCTGAAATCATTTTTTTGTTCCTCCTCTCTGCTGATAGCCTGAACTCGAACTCGTGCATGCGATCGATGTCTGGCGATCAGCAGAGGAGAGGAACACGTTTTTTGGTAAGAAAGAAAGAAAGACATATTTATTTATTCGTTGTTGTTGTTTGGTGTCTGAGGCTGGTTCATTTTGGGGAATATGGTAAAATACATTGTCACCACGATGGAGAAGACCAAACTCGTTTATCTGCGGCTATCACGTTGGTGTATCTTTCAGTTAGTGTTTTGCCTCTTTCGGATGCTGTTGCATAAGTTCGGTCCCCGTTATTCGTTCAGTGAAAGCCAGATTGGGGTCACAGTGTGTGTGGAGTATTTGCTGAAGTTGGTACTCTTTCGAAATATTTTATTCGAGGAGTCAGTGCTTGTTCGCAGTTAGGCATTCGATTGATTTACGCGAATCCGTTTGCAATTTAATTAGATACCGGAACGAGAGGAGATACACGAGATCGCATCAGCCTAGCAGTGCATAAGAAGATTTAGTTTTCACGATGAGTGAGTATCTGGGGGCATCTGGGGGGGTATGAAGTGTGATCTAAGACCACCACCTGGCTCGGCTGCAGCTGGCTGGTCGAGTCACTTGCGAAACGCTGCGAATTGAATAGATGTGAATTTGTCTTTGAATTTGTCATAACTTGGCCTGGAATCTACTGCGCTGTGCTTAAGGCGAACTAATTGCCCAAAGTGACTCGTGCGGACTTTCTTGGTTTGGTCGAGCGTCGTATTGTGAGAATTTTTCAACTTGAATTGCAAATTAGACGCAGAAACACGCCCCAACATCCGATCTAGAAGAGTTCTGATCTTGAATGATCTTGAGAAGGCGCTGGGGTAACTGGTTTTGCGCGCAGACACGGTGTCCGCGGTGTCCGTGGGTCGGTGGAATTAATGTCATCTGTCAGGGGGGTTTGTTAACCTCGACATACGACGACTTCTTCCGTTTCGTCTGAGCGACTTGACACGCTCTTGTTAAGCGGGTCATGGAGGATTGCAATTTTTAATGTTTATGCAAAATCTTGCTCTTCGCGGCCATGGATATGATTGATTATGATTCGATTGAGTTACGAGATTTGGCTTGCAATAGCCCATGTGTTGTGGTTCTGCTGAAAGAGTTTCTCTGTGCCACCGCCGTTGGAACTCGTTTTGGGAACTGCCGATAAATATTCATCGAATGACTTAACCCATCGCTCCATTTTATTGATTTCCCCACCAAGGGCGGGGTAGACGCCAGGGCATTTGCCCACACATCCTTCTCCATCGGGTTCTTCGTTTGCAAACAACTATGAAATAATGAATTTTCTGTCACAATCGTCTTGACAAACTGGATCGATTTCTTTCGATTTTCCCTCAAAACTAGTTGTTGAACCTCGTCTTTCTGAATTTTCTAATTTGCCAGTCTAATTTTTGAAATAAAAAAATGTTTAGGTGAAAATTAATTCAAATTGCCCTAAGTGGAGAAGCGTGATAATATTTTGCCAGATATGCGCAGATCGCGTCTTTGCCTTCTCTGAGGGATTATGCAAGCTGCAAGCTCTCTGGAAGCTATTTATGATCTTATCCGAAGTTGTTTGTGGTTAATTAGTGGTGTACTCAACATCAGCCTGGCAATCGTCTGCTCATAGTCACATTCAAAGGCATTTTTAGCAACCCTGAAGTGGAAACACACGAATAGAACAAAACTCAAAACATGCTCGAACGTAACCAAGTGAAGGCGTCAACATGAAATTGTGTGGAGTGATGACTTCACTCGATGGCCTTAGTTATCTCCTGACATGTTCTGCACGCCACTGACTAATGCAGAATCCATCACAGTTGTGGAACATGTCTCCAAATGTGCATCAACTTTCAATGTTCCGCTGTTATCCGAGTACCTCCTCCATTCACAGGACGAATTGAAGCCCACCCACGAATGCGAAAACTCTCTGGCACCGAATGCAGAAAGAGGATTATTTAAAACCAGTCCAGGCAAGAAGCCTTATCAAGCCGATTCAATGTGGACTCAATCTGGGATTGCCTAATCCGTGCCACTTTCAGTTTCAACGACCGCCCGAGGCGAACAATTTGGCATTCACAATCGGCGATTTGACTTGCGAATGACATACATTTTAAAATTCACCTCTTGGTTTAGCATTTCTCGGCGCCTATTGAAACCAATCAAAATTGGGAATGGACGGAGGATGTCAAATGAATTTTCTTTCAATAAATTAAAATTCGGCAAGTCAAGTATTACAAGTCGTTTTTGACCAAACCCAACAAATGTTCGCTATTTCGTGTCAAATATCCAAGTAGGGATCAATCTTTAATCAACTGAACGCTGTCGTTAAATGCCCTTCTCAGTAGATCTTAATTCGCCTGAGTCGCTGTATGGCAAGTAGCACTATTTTGCTGACATCGAAAGTAAGGTCAGGATCAGGTGTCAGTCACGGATCTGTTTGTTTTTTTACTCTCAGATCAACGACCGCATGTTAACGTTTGCTTTGGACTTTAATTCGGGTGAATTCAGAAACGTCTTAGTGCGTCATCGATGCCGCATCAACTTTGCGTCACGTTCATAAACGCAATTTCGGGCATCATTGCAAACGTCAAACGTTCATCGCATGACCCGGCGCAGATGCACTCACTTTAAACGCTTGAGCGTCGTTGAATTCTCTCAGTTTTGAAGAAAGTATTTCGGAAGACATCCTCTGGGTATTCTTCTATTGTGATATAGTTCTGAATTATTGGAATCTTTTTTCTTTCTTCATTAGAGCGCATGTTTAATTCAAACGGTTTATTATTGGCCATTGATAATTGTACTAGAAGAGCTTCCGTGATGTTGCCTTTCTTGTCGGGGGACACTACTCTGGAGCAGAGACTCAAAAACTGCTTCATTGTAGTGCCATGCCAGGCAGGAACCTACATTTTCTGGAATTTTTTGGTTAGGTGCATCAAGAGTCAGGCGTACTAAGGCTCCTACGCAGCCGTGACGGGCCGTTATTTGAGGCTTGGTGAAAGCAGCTGAAGCAAAAGGAGCGTTATAACGGCTGTGTAGATCCAGAATGATATTTTTGGTGATAAATTCCAAGACTTTCCGAGAATTCCCTTACACTGCCAGAAAACTGATTGAGCGTCGGCGGTTTTTTTTCAATTTTTTCCGTTCTCCGTTTCTAGAATAAAGCTGCCCGTACACAGAACACTTTGGTATACGCATCGGTATCGCTTTCCGCCCAAAATGTGACAGCATTTCACGCACACATCACAATTCGCGTAATAGAGACTCTATTGATAATTATACTAGAAGAGCTTCCATGTTGTTGCCACAAATGTCAACGAACAGAGCAGTCTGCATCGCAAAAAAGCAGTGATGCCGCATCACTGCGCAAATGTTTGACGTTTCTAAACTCAGCCTTCGTGATGCAATTCATTTTTTACTTTTTTGGTTTTGGTTGCAACATAAAAGAAGAAAAGTGCTAGAACCCAACAAAAAACATATTTCTGTGCATTGAATGAAAATTCGAGCAGAGTCGACCTCTGCATCACCACATCCCTGAACGGATCTTCCATTACTCGAACACAACGTGACGTTTTTTTTTGTCAATGGTTATTAAACACCACACTGGAACACTCAGACGTCAGAATGTGTCCATTGTACTCCGATCAGACTACTATCACAGATCGATCACTCCAGTTACAGATCCGTTAATTTGATCCCAACTGCAAATGGTGGCTGAACCAGATTTGAAAACCCGACAAAAGCATTTTGACTTTTCATTCCCTGGGATTCGAACCGGGGAGCTCTCTAACGAAGGGCAGGCACTTAACCAACTGCGCCATCCAGTCGTCGTCGCCACATAAAGTTATTCGTCATACGAACGAACGTATCGGGATCATGTCATACGGTTGCTTACGAAACGTAATTTTTGTTTGCAGAAAATATTGTAGTAGAGCTGGACGTTGTAAATGTAAAATACATCAAATATGTGTCATTTGGGAAATTTATTTATGTAGATGTAACGATTGAAACAAGCGATGGATTCTAGTTTTACTACAGTTCCTCTGATCCAGAAGACAGTGTTATTAAAGAAAGATTGGTCCGAAGGCAATGAAGAGATGGAGACCTCTGTGGTAGACCTCCGAGCAAATTTTCAAATTCATTTAACGTTTTTCCTTGAATAAGGAAGCATTACAACATATTCTCTCTAAACTTGACATAAGCCCACATTTGTCCACGGCAGTACCTCCTGTGCTGCAAATAAAATCGACGCTTTCGCTGTTGGCAAGCCCGTATTAACAAGTTTTGGATTTCCTCCATAATCTGTTGCAGCTTGTACTGAAACCCAGTCATTTTATTTTATGTACTTATTTTATTTTGAACTCATTTACACATGTTTAAAAATTCACAATGCTCTTTTTAAATCAAATTCTTTCAATGTAAACTGATCGGATGACTTCGTAATAAGTTCACATGCACGATAGCGTGTCTCATGATTTCGCATCATTTACGTTACGCATATACGTTCACGTGTCCTGTAATACACGTGCTCCAAATACACGAGTTTTGATAAGTATTTACTATTTCAAAGATTCGACGCCAGCCTGCCACTAAAGTACGTCGCAAACTTTGACATTTTATTCACGTGGAATTGTCTCCATTCGCAGATTGATTCTGGTAGAATTTTTGAATTTACTGCCTTGAATTTTATGGATTGGGTCTACAGCAACTTTAGCGTTCGCAGCTCACAAGCCGGGGAGTCAAACGGACCGTTTAGGTGAAACTCGATTAAGCGAAAATCCCTCTTAAACGAAAAGATTCACAAATCCCCGTGTAAATGTAATTAAATGCAAACTAATTGAAAAACTCCCTTAAGTGGAAATATTTTTCTGATTTTTTGTCATTCAGCTTAAGCGGGATTAGCTGTATACACTGAAACTTCTCTAAAGCGGACAGCTAATTTTTTGTCGTTCCGCTTATACGGCTTTTATTGTATACAGTGAGACTTCTTTAAAGCGGACAACTGATTTTTTATCGTTCCGCTTATACGGGTTTTACTGTATACACTGAAACTTCTCTAAAGCGGACAGCAGCGGGATCATCATGAGAGTCGTTTATGCGGGGGTGTCCATTCTGAAGGGGTTCAATACACGAATATATTCATGCCGATACCATGACAAATTGTCCGTAAGGGGAGGTGTCCCTTGTAGAGGTGTGTCCGTAAAGAAAGATTTCGCTGTATACCATTCACTCCGATAATTTTTCTCTCAAATCTAAGAAACTCGGCAAATTTTGTTCTACATTACATTTGGCAGACGTTCGGTCAGTCTCTCATATTTCACATCCGAGTGAAAATAATAAATGCATTTTGGTGTGGTTTCAAAACAAAGCAACACTTCTTACTTGGGAATCAGTTATTTATTTTTAATGTTGAAAAATTAAACTCAATTTTTCCCGTATGAGCACACCTCGAATATTGAACTTCGCAGGCTCTGACACAGAAATGCAGTACGTTAGAGATGCACAACCACTACCTCTCTTGTCACTTAAAATTTTTGACAACCGTTTTTCATATCGTTTTCTAAAGCTAAAGTGACGTCAAAAATTCATGAATAACTGTCAATAAGTCTCTGAAATTCGTCCATAGGCTAGGGGCCAATCAGCTGTGAAGTTGGGAATCTCTATAATACTTTATTTCTACTCTGACACATCATTCATATAGCAGAAATGAAGTATTATAGAGACAGCAAACTTCTGCCTCTCTTGCCCCTTAAAGTTTTTGACAGCCATTTTGTATATCGTTTCTCAAGCCAAATTGACCAATCAGAGAACGGCATTCACATTACTTTGTGAATTTACCGTCAAAAATTGATTAATAACTGTCAGAAAGTCACTCGAATTCGTCGATAGGCCAGGGGACAATCAGCTGTGAAGTTGACCATCTCTTTAGTACTTCATTTCTGATATGGACTTTTCTCATTCGCTGAGAGTTACGGGTAGAATTTAGGCAATCTGACACTTCATGGCGAATTTTTGGGAAGGGAATTTGTGGATCACGAGTGGCCTTTGTTTTTTTTTTTCTTTGTATTGCGTTAGCAGCTGATTGATTGGCGTTCCTCCGTCAATTTAATCGATATGTATACTAAATTTTTCGATAAAAAGAAAATAATGAGCAACAATGTGTGATGGAAGGTTGCAAAAGCCGTGATGCCAAATTCACAACGCTGTGTTGGTGCGTCGCCTTCAATTTATACAATGCAATGGTTCCATGCCATTGAACACGTCGTGCTGCGTTTTGACTTTATTAAGAAAAATGAGAGCGGTGTGAGAGCAACGTAATCTCACTTAAGCGAAGCGCAAACTCAGCAAAATTGTTTCCACATGCTGACACATTTTGGTGCTTTTTGACATTTCCCTGCGTTCCACATTTTCATTGGGAGGGAAAGTTTAACGGAAACTAACAATGTTTGAAATGAAAAAAAAAAAACAGACGATTGCAACATATTTAGGAGTGAAGGCAAATATCGCAACCAGGGCGTAGTCGAGGGGCATAACGATCGGAGACATTTTAAACACGTTTGTAGTGTAAATATGAAAATTGTAACACCCCTGTCTGTACAATCGGTGCACTAACTGCACACTAACAACCCTGCGAGCGACGACAGCGCCACCAGACTGTGGAGAACCGAACTTAACGATATGAAAGGAACGCGACGCCTCTGAACGCGAGTCACATCGGTCACTTCCGATAAGAAGCAACTAGACTAGCTAAATTATTCAATAAAAGTGTAAAACCTTTCGTACAGTTAAAACAAAACTAAACCGAACTAAACGTTCAAACCAAGAATGCACCGAAATAAATCTAAACTGTAAGGGAAAAATGAGATTTTTCATCGTTCGTTTCTTCTCACTAGGGGCGCTGTAATCACTTGAGTTATATGATCTCATCCAATTTTTTCAAGTTGGGATGTACTATCCCCATTGTATGCAGAAAGCAATTTGTATATAATTTACATTATAGAACATTTTTTTAAGCGTTGTTTTTTACGTGCAGGAGTGAAGTAACTAAATGGAACATCACAAGCCTTGCAAGTGGATGGTGTTAGATTTTTTTGTCCGCCTTTCTTGTCCTTACTAGGTATTAAAATCTCCAAAAAATGTAAATTCAAAAACTTACAACCAAAAAACAATGAATTTTCACACAAATTATGGTGACAACTGATTTAATTCACAATTACCAGGAACTGACGTTTGAAAACAGCGCATGGGTGACACGATATTAAAGTTTCAGTTAAAAACAGCGAAACAACTGCAAATAATCCCCTCACTAAATGGAGGATTTTTAAAACTTGGGATGTAATTTCCAAACGATTCCCAAAAATGTAAAAATTCATAAGTCGTCATGTTTCTGCTGCCATTTAAATTTCCTTGATGAAGCTGTCCACCTCACCCTGTACTCCTTACACCATGGGCTTGCCAATCATAATCGTTCGGCTTGGAACATTCACCTGAGAGTTGGAGAGCAGACAAACGATCGACTCGTCATCGGGGTACTAATTCGTGGGACAACTTTCTTGTCCTTCTTCATTCTTGTATCTTAAAAAAGGAATGAGTGAGATATGAGAATGAGAATGAGTGAGAACACCGATGAATACAAATTTGATGATTTTTATCAACACTCAAAGAACCTCTTCCTAGCCGAGTTGTCCAATAGCCTTTTTAGTAAAAACTTAAATTTCGCTTGAAGTTGATTTAGAAATTCGAACTGTCACCTCGTTAGCTAGGGATATCTTGTACTGAGCTAGTCAATCAGGGACAGTCTGAGAGAAATGAAGTCAAATCAAGAAAAAATCAAGTATTATAGAGATACGAGACTTCTGTGTTCCACTCCCTCAACATTGTTCACAGCGTTTTTTATGAAATAAATCAAATGTCATTCACATGATTCCTTGTTCAGCTGTCAAAAATGCGTGATTAACTGTCAAAAAGTATTATTATTAGTCGATGGACAGCGTAGAGGACAGCTGTCTAATTCCGGTTGATGAAATGAAACCCCTTTTCTGACCACATTGGTAAAATATTGCTGAACAAAGAAAAGCGTGTGGCTTTCTTTTAAGCTGTCAGCTGTGACGTCGATAACGCAAATAGCGCAAAATTCAAATCGTGCTTGCCTGAACATTACAGGCTGTAGCGTCCCATTCATATAGTTGCCACGTTGCAGCGAGCCTGACTGGTTTTTAAGAATTCTCAGTCCAACGTGATTGCGCGCTTTTCCTCAAGAGGTACACACACTGAAATTCTTTCGTTAGGCAATCGCGATTCAACCTCTCTCCAGTGATAAACATTCCCGCCAACAGTTACATCGTTTTGAAACAAGTTACAGCGCTTGTTCGTTTTTTTATTACTTTGAGAAAAGCCGCTTAGATTCCAACAAGTTTTACATAAAATGCGGAATTTGCTCTGCCTGACTGACACACGACGCGGAATGAGTTGGCTTTTTTGCTCATTTCTCAAGCGTGCAACCGAAAATCTTGCAACTAAATTACAGTGCGAATTTTCTGAAGAGGGATTCAACGTTGCGACGGGTTTGTGGATCGTTTTCTCCTCTTGAAGCTTGAATTTTTCACCGTGACCAGAGGAAACTGTACACAGCAAAGCTCACGCGGGGGTATCCGTCCGGCTCAGGACTCTGATGAACTGTGCCATGACATTGGAACCCCTTTCACTGAGTACTGCCAAGTATCGTAGATCCACGGCACTTGTCAAACATTAATTTAAATGTTCGCCACTAATTACCGAAAAAATTAACTGTGCACTAATCTAAACAGCTTGACTCACCTCGTCAGAAAGGGAAAATCCCTTATTACAATCTATTACACAACGACGATAGCCCTGCACCTATTGCAAACAAACAAGTGGTAGAACCCCGGCGTAGGTCAATTCGTCGGGTCGTTGAGTAGTTATCAAATTAATTCCTAACTCCAGACGTAATGTGTACAATTTAGCCGCCAATGACGAAGTCAGCGTCAAGAGCGCCTGGCCCTGCACCTATACACTCGTGCGATAATTGCTCTATTCATTCTCTGCTCATCTATCACGTTACCAAGCCCACAGCTCCCCGCGCATCGGGAGTGGGTCTAAACCAGTATTTTACTGCTCTCTCGGTGTCGACGCAAAGGTGAAGGTTTGCTTTCCCAAAGCGAGCGAAAGAAATTAAGAAAAAAAAACAACACACATTTAATTGTTTGCTGCTCTTTCGAGACAGACGAGTTGACACAATGCCAAGCATGGCAGCGGTGTGGCCGGTGCTTCGTTAAAATTCAAATTGCTCATTAGCCATAATCATGTTTCGAAATCCATGGGTAAGTTATGACAGTGCTTGCGGTGGTCGCGTCACATGTGGGCTAGTGGAGCGAAGGTAACCGATAACTCCATAGATGGTTATCGCATTTGGGCGGCGACTAAGGTTCAAGATCCACTATCTGTGTTTGGGCATGCTTTTAAGGCTGCGTGTGAACTTAGCAATGAGACATGAGGTTATGGTGGACGAGGAGGTTAACTGCCGGATATGTCGCATCTGTTGTACGGTTTAGGAGATGCTTGAGGCTCGCTAGCACGTGATGGCCAAACTGGCTTTCGACGTTCTAAAGTTAGAAGACACTCCCGGGATGGTTGACAAATGACATGCGTCGTTTTTGAGAGCTTCTGGCTTGATTTGAATTACAAAACGCGAGTCGTAAATATAAGCCCCGCGTGCGGCTGAGCCGCAAAGTATGGACCGCGATTCGGAGTCGCGCATGTGCCCAGTTTGGTATTGCCAATGAATTGGAGGTCAATGATCGTTGAATGCCTGATGAAACTTCCTTCCCTTGTAAATTGCGTGACCATTTGCAAGGTTTGCAAATCTAAGCCTTTTTCGGGAAAATGAAATCAAATTTTGACATTAAAACGATTCGCCTACGGGCTTGCTTATGACCCAGATTTTGCACGAAAACGAATTCATGCCAGTTGGTGGCCAATTCAAGGCCATCGCGCAACATATTGCTGTTGTTGTTGAATTGTGCCTGCATGTAGTCTGATATGTGTTGTCTCACAAAGTGTTGTTTTTCGGAACTTTCGCGGCAGCAGTGACACGAAATGTTTCAAATGTGGCAGTTCTGCCAAAGTGCTGCACACTGTCATTCACCATACGGCAGATTGAAATTTTGTAACTCTTACAGCCTTAGCGAAATATAAGGACAATCAGAATTTATATTTCGTAAAGATTAGGATTAGGCTAGCGATGGCATAAATTTCGCAATCGTATAAATTGGCAATTGCTAAAAATTTAATTCGATTGTTGGTTTATTCGGTCTCACTAGCAAACAATCGAATCGAATTCTAGAATTTATTTTCAGGACCAATTATAATCAAGAGTATGGCGGGTGCTAATATTCGATTGTATAAATATGCGTACTGTGTAATTCTCGATTTCTTCGTTTGGTGTTTTAGTGAGAGGATAGGACTCTTGCTTTCATAAATTTTAGATTGAAATTGTAGAAACGCAAATACCGCATCTGTGTATGTGTGAACATCCTACAATCTCGCACCGAATTACAGAATCGACGAATACACACAATCCAACAATCTCCCACCGAATATATTTATTTGTTTTTTAAGTGTTCCATTGTGAATATATTTATTTATTTATTATTATATTAATGTACAATTAAAATTGTAATCAATATGAACTATAGGGGCCAAATAGTGGCGATGACTTACGGCCCTCGAAATACTTATGTCTGTCTATATTGTAAGTTTTCCTACGATATTTTTTAAAAGCTTCTTGAGGAGATGTAGTAGGTCTACGTTGTGGTTGAGGCTGTTTTGCAGTGCTGGTTGCGATGATAAAAAGCATTGACTTAAGAGATGGGTGATGGTTACTGGTCTGCGGCAGGTGAGGCAGTTTGGAGGGGACTCCCTTTTGAGCAGGTGCTGGTGAGTAAATTCTGTGTGTCCAAGACGGAGCCGGATATACATCCTAATATCCGATTGAGGTATATCGGTTGGGAATTTTGGCTGAGTTTTATTAGGGTTAATTATTTGATAGTGATGTTTATAATTCTCCCACTCGCGTAATATTTGTTGTTGGCACTTTTGATTTATGTATCTCTTTAGATCGCGTTGAGAGAATGTGTTGTAGGAGAGGATGGGTGCCTTGAGAGCGGCATTTGCAGCAGCATCTGCATATTCATTGCCCGCAATTCCAACATGGCCTGGTGTCCATAGCAGCTTTAACTTCGTTTGTGATTTGATGAGGATATCACGAATTTTGGATGGGGTTATAGAGTCGTTTTGTGGATTTGCGACGGCTTTTATAACAGACAGGCTGTCGGAGCAAATAACCCACTTACCTCTTGTTTGGGAATATTTTTTAGCGGCGTGGAGTATAGCTACTGCTTCTGCGGTGTATATGGAGGCGATGTTCGGTAGGATGCCTTGCGAAATGATCGAGCCTTCTTGATTAACAACTGCATAGGCTGTGTTGTCGTCTGTTTTGGAGCCGTCTGTGTATATAAAGTTCCAACCCGCACGTTTAAAAGTTTCATGGATCTCATTGAATCGAGCTGTGTATACAGTATTGCTAGTTGTGTCTTTACGTAGTACGTGCAGATCCAGAAGTATGGAGTCCTCATGGAGTGACCATGGTGGATATGTAGGCGTAAACTTGGTTGCTCTCTTGCGAGGTAGATCTATTTGTTGTCCCCAACGTAGGATGCAGTGGATTGCGGAGGGGAACCTTCGATTATGACTGTGGGTAATGGCCTTAGCTGTATCTTGGTCAATTATCGATCCCGTTTGGAAGTGGAGTTTCGCATTGAGTCGTGCAATGGATACAAAATATCTTTCTTCCAAAGAAGGAAGTCCAGCTTCAGCGAGGATGTTTCTGACTGGAGTTGTTGGAAATGCTCCAATGCTGGCTCTGGCTGCTTGGTGGTAAGTAGGTGCAACTATGTTTCTTGTAAACTTCGGACAGGAGCCGTATATAGCCAAACCGTAATCCAATTTACTAAGAACTAACATCTTTGAAATATTGCAAAGTGAATTTACGTGAATATTACTTTTATTTGAGGCTAGATATTTAATTATATTGTGAATATAAAATGTACAATACATAATAAATAGTTCTCATAATTTCATAATTTATCAAAAAACAGAAAGGCTAAGCAAAGTACTTTTAAAGAGCGGCTTTGTAAGAGACATGTCCAAATGCTGTGAATGTTCATTGAAAACTGGAATTATTCTCGCTAGTGGTTTGTTTTTACCGTAGTCTGTACTGTGAAACCTTTCAAATTAAGTACCCCAATTGCGTAGTGACCTAGATGGTATATGGAGTTAAATCATGGATAAGAGAACAAGAACATTTTATACGACTGCAAAGTATATCTCTAACAAGCATTACATCATAAATGGTGCGTCCAGTTGATACAGATTGTATACCAAGCAGTGGACACATTTGCTTTATAGCAGGGGGGATATCGCAATGCATTGTACTTGATGATTTTTAACTCCTTTTGGAAAATGTGATGAATGCTGCGTTCCAAGCTACAACATCATATTCAAAGAAAGGTCGAACGAGAGGGATATATATTGTCCTTGTTCAACGGTTAGACTCGCTTGCCTCAACGACTACCTTGACTAAGAGAAGTAGATGAGATCGGTTCTTGTACAGGAAATTGCTTGACTACCTTACTACGGGTAGGGGGCTAGCTGCAATGAAACGCGTTGACGATTGGATGATAATTCATTTATTGTCCCATGAAATATTGCTGATTTCACATTAATTTAAAACTAACAATAATCTCATATTCAATAAGTGCATTTGGACTTCAAACTTCGGACAGTGTGAGGCAAACCGAAAATATGCTTATTATGCTATTATCGACCGCCCCAGAACATTGAGTGAGTTTACCTAGGGTCGATATTCAGCTATGCCAAACATATTGCCACTGCCGCACTTCTTTGTTTATTTTCGTGCATAATGGCTTCCAGGTGAGCTTTATTTTGGACATACCTGGCGTTCTTTTCGTGTGGATTAAATTAATTGTTCCTGAACAGTCTTAATAGGGCGAATGGGTCAA
The DNA here is from genome assembly GCA_905231855.2 of Eristalis tenax. NCBI lineage: Eukaryota > Metazoa > Arthropoda > Insecta > Diptera > Syrphidae > Eristalis > Eristalis tenax. The sequence continues at coordinate 3,005,270 of HG993127.1, forward strand.
TGAATCCTTTAGTGTTAAGCTTAATGAAGCCGACTGCTGAATTTGGCTTTTGCTAATTTATGGCCAGTGCTGTCGAAAGTCCGATCAACTACTCTCCACATCTGTGCACTACCCTACTCCTCCTTTCATATTCGTACTACTATTTTTTAGAGAACAATATTTTTAAGAAGATTAATTTCATCATATATCGGACAGCTTAACTTAGATCCCCCTTCCAACCCCAGTCCGTGGAAATACATACATTTTGCCATATAAGACCTTTTATAAAAGACTCTTTCCGCAACGAGTTCATTTCGACGATAAAATGTTCAACAAAACCTCTGTACAAGGCATTTATCTCAAACACTTAGCTGATCGTTCAAAAAGAAGGCAATATTGACAAGCTGGAAATGGAATGGCGAACACTTACCATGCATAAGCCAAGCCATTATTTCTAACTTGTTGGACGTACATCAAATGTTTTTGGTCAAAGATAGTTTTCTTAACAAATTGTCTTAACGAAATCCTTTTGCCTTTAACCGCAATTTCGAATTTCTCATACCAGCGCAGCAGCGGAACGAGTTTTTACTCAACTTTTGCTAGTAAAGGCTAAAGAGCGAATCAAATTAAGCATGAGTACTATACACGCAACTATGAGTTGAAGTTAAGAAATAGTATTTTTTATATCTTTTTCATGACTCATGTCTCATGACTCACAAAGCGGAGCTATTGTCGATTACAGTGATGATTGTACATTGCCTGAAGTAAATCCGCAGTTTTGGACAAGGTTTGTAGTACTCGGTGTGGTAATGAAAAATCGGTAGAATGCAATAGATTTTATTTTATTGAAAATCATCGAGAGTTTAAAAAATCGGCTAGATCTAGCTACAAAATCCTCTTTTCCTTTGCGGCCTGAAATTTAATGCCATTTTGGCCTATCCGACACCAATTCTAACAGGCTGCAATATATCTCCAGCTTTAACGAATTGCTCTCGAAATTAAGAATTGACTATTGGGGTGCCGTGACATTGTGTCAAACGACATTATGTCAAATTTGTAAAATGAAATTTTTGAAAGTTTCCGGACCCGAAAGTTAACATTTTTCACAACGTCGCTTTCAAAGTGTCATGCGACATTGTGCCAAGTTTGGTAGAGGATCATACGTCCAAAGGCATCTACCAGTACGTTAAAAAAGCTTTAAAGTATTTTTAAATCTAGCTCCACTGGCGTTAGCGGTTAAACCCTGCGGAAAATAGGGTTATTGCGATTGGAATAAGGCCGATTTTGAAATGTATTCTGTAAGAAAGTCTGGTGTATTTGTATTATAGGGTGGAGCGCTTCGCTCGGTAACAGGATTTTAACCCATTTTTCAGCAGAGATAAACCCGCTCTCGCGGCTTCGTCGCCTAGAGATTGCATATAACTTTAAAACTGGAGGGCATGCTGCCCCTTACAACTATTTAAGTGCTTTCTGTTCTAATACCCAATAGTAACCACATAGTGCCAAATTGGCCCTATGACGCTTTACCTAAGCGACATTATGCCAAATGTTAATATTTGGCCTAATGACACTTTCAAAAGCGTCATTGGGCCAAATTTTTCCATATGACACAATGTCACGGCACCGCTGTAATTCAATTTAAAACTAAGTTTCGCACATAGCTGCAATGGCAACTCTACTTTATGGTGCACAAGTATAGGGATATCTTCGTTTGAGGCAGTGAAAAAGTTCCTTCGCTCTTTTATTAAGAGTACTTTCAGACTGCCAAGTACGTCACCTATCTGGAAACCGGAATACCGCCGCTTTTTTGGACACGCTTAAATGCCATTTCAAATACGTGACAAGAGCAATATGAAGAAGGAAGGTTTCCGCGATTAGTGCTGTCACAAGTTATAGACCCGGAAGGAACGTGTGTAGAAGAATGGAAAAAACTGGCAATAGATTATTCAACTGCTTTGTGAATTTCAGCCAACGAAAACGCTGGTTCGATTAAGTTGAAATTTGATGACTTGCTGAAGAAAGTCGGCAATATGATGTATGACAAGTTTAAGAGGGAAGCTGAATCGTCCATTTACCGAGCCTACCCAGAACCAAAAGACTTACTTCTTAGCCGCCACCACTTCCGAAAAAATAAGCGTGCTTTTCAAATCAAGAGGTGAACTAATTAGCTTGAACTACATTCCCCATCGCTTAGAGCTACCAACTTTTTGCGACCTATGCAATCTGAAAGAACGAGAAGATGTGTTTCATTTCTTGGGACTTTGCCGAATACTAAAGGAGTTCCGCAGACTTGCCTTTGGTGTAGAAAAGTTGAATTTAGAGGAAACGATGAACATTTTGAATGGAGAACGAGGTTGGGACCTTCTTTATGAGTATTTTTTGAGCCCTATTCGTTAGAGAACCCTCATAGTTCAGGAAAGCTATTAAAAGTTTAACTTTGAAAATCATTAAGAATGTATAATGTAAAGTTTTTCAAAATTTCAAGAAAAACATGTACAATGAATCTGAAGCTATGACTTTTTCCCATCTTTCTGGCAACTTGTGTAACTCATCCCAAAAGAACTGCGCCGACTTAGCAGCCCAGAATGAATCAAGCCAATTTTTGATATTCTGCTCTGATGTATACCGGGTTTCAATGAGATGGTAGTCAGAAGGGGCAAGGTCTGGGCTATAAGGCGGGTGGGGTAAAATTTACGATCCACTGTTTCCCAAATTGTTCTTAACCGGAATAGAAACATGGGGCCGAACGTTGGCATGAAGGAAAATTGTTGCCTCGTGTCTAGTCGCATATTCCGGGTGTTTTTCGGCGACTGCTCTCTTCAAATGGCTAAAACCCGGGTTTAGCACCTCATAATACAGCACACCCTTCTGATCCCACCAAATACAGAGCATTACCTCCGCGCTATAGCCAACGGCCGTTGATTTGGCTGGTTGACCAAGCCAAAATCACCACTTTTGGCCCGTTTGCTCAGCTAGCGCATGTTCACCATAAGCTTTTACCAAAATACGATGACTTTCGGCAGCAGTTTTCTTCATATTAGAGTAATGATGAAGAACTCCCAGCAAAAACACTTTTTCAGGCACAAAGTTTGACGTATTTGAGTGAAAAAAAAATTTTGTTGTTTACGCTTCAAATGAATGAAATATACTGAAATGACGTACTATGACTAATGTTAGCAAACCGCACCGAATTAAGTTATATACTCAATGGCTTTTCTTATTATTTACAGATTCAAATAGTCAGCCTGGCAGACGGCCTTCAGCCAAACCTAATAAAGACTTCAGTCTTATTTATAGATTAGATAATATACACTGTAAACATTCTTTGAAGTCAATATATCTAATCTAATACAATCTAATCTGAATACTAAGTTACAAACTAAACTTTATTTAATTCAAAAGGGACAACCTCCCGACTTTACGCTTCAAACTGAACTGCCTTCTCCTTTTTTAGATTATTACTTTTCGTCCGTTACTATATACAAATGTCTTACAACTAGACTTAAGATAGGACTTAAGATAGGAATGACGGCTCAACAGTAGGGGCTCGATGTATTTCACTAAACATTTTATAATAATTTTCACATGCTTAATCTTATGATTGAATAGTAGACTGATTTCGGTTGGTAATTTTCTTTAAAAAAGGTTTAACAAAAATATATGTATTTATTTAAACATATAAAATACTTTCAGAGGGGACTAGCCCCTGTGTTGCTTATTATGCAGAACTGCGTGGAGTCGTCATTAAATAGGTCATCAAATCCAGGGTGTGCGATTGCTGGGGTGTGTAAGTATCGATGACTGCACTCGAGTGGAAGTCGTTGCAGTTCTTGTGTGCCTTGATTCGGATGACTGCTAATAGTACTTAACAGCTTCCTCATAGACTCCTCTAGTCGGGATGAACTTCAGTGTCGATTGGTCTCTGAGGAGACCAGTGCACATTACAAAAACCTTCCGTTCAAACAGACGGATTCTCTCGATTGCTGTGGGGTCTATTGTGCACCAGATCGGGCATCCGTAGGTTATCACTGGTCTGATAAGTTGCTTATAAATAAGCACCTTAATCTTCTGGCTCAGACCAGTTCTTCTCTGGAGCAGTGGATGTACCAAATGTAGGGCAAAAGCTGCTCATTTGAGGATAGCATCCACGTGGTTATTAAATCTGAGCCTCTGAGCCTTGAACAAAATTCCCAGATAATTTGTGTTCTGCGTTGGAGTAATCTATGTGTTGTCTGAAAGCGATATTTTAAGACTGTTGCATCTTCTAACCAACCTCCTGCCCCTCCTTCCTCTGACGTCTGATGCTGGTGTTCTGAGGCACATAAGTATTGTCTTGTCACTGTTGCTTTTCAGCCCCCATTTGAGTTTGTATTCCCATCGTTGGATGATGGTGATGATTCCTTGTGACTATCTCCGGTGAGAGGGAGTGTATTGCTCCCACTATCATTGGATGGCTGGTCTGGGGTAAAATGCCTTCTCTTACAAAACTATTCTTAACTTATACCTCGCAGACAAATCAAATCATAGAAGGGAAGGTCACAAATGCGTAGTTGCACAAAGCAAAGAATGTTGTATTGCTTACACATAAGTACGGTCCAAGTGGACGCAATGCCGCATATTTATGTGGCAGAAAATTAAAAGACATGAACTCTTTCAATGAGTTCTTTGTCATAAACTATTTCGGTTCTTTATCGGTTAGGTCTGATATGTCACTCTATCGACTGTCTCATCTTTCAGAACCATCAGTCAATCAGAGGTCTAACTTTACGACGTTTAAGCTGTCTTTATACCGCACCCTCTCCTTTTCGAATCAAGAGGCTTGTTTACATTCATCCCTCAAATATGTCAAGCCTCAAATACGTACATTTTCGAAGTTGAGGCTTTACTACACCTATCACACCTGACTTAAGGAATTTTCAAAGTTTGATCATTTTTGTAAGCAGTTCACTTCAATTGAGGAAGTTACGTCGCCAAGCCCGTACATGCACACAGACTGTGTATATCGTTGAAACATAAACACGTTGATTATGCGCTTTCAAACCGGCATCTCCATCACACGAGAAACACAACATTGTCTTGATGTCACCGTTTAAGCCTTACGTAAGTAGTCCATCAAGCTTTACTCTGATAAGAAAATGCACATTTATCCGCTGCAAGCCACGCTTCGCCGTGGTTCCATCATCTTTTTCTTAATCAAATACTTGTGGATACACAATATTTCTGGTTTCACCAGCGGCTGCACAGACGAAAAGGTTGCCTGGTTTGCTAACCCTGCAGCAATTGTAAATGGGCTAAGCAATCTGTATCTATGTATAGACCACATAAATTCAAAGATTGACACGCTGCACTTTGTTGATTGCGATGAACTGCAGTCGCTCGTCTTGAGAGGTAGTATCGTCTTCAGTGTTGAAAGGGCACGCCAAAATTGTTGCTATGTATTCAAATACTGACATTAGGCGTGTTTTTTTGCAAGCTTATGGACATATGTTCGCTCATATTTCAATTTGCATGTAAAACCCACTAATAACAATTCGTGTATCTTGTGCTTGTGAAGTAAGCGCGGACAAAAACAATGATTTTTTGGTTGTATTTCCTGACATTTCGAAGAAAACTTCCAATTGCTCCGTCGTGACAGATCATTCACAGGAACTACCAAATTCAAGAAAAGCAGAAATAATAACGACCTCTTTGTCGAACGTGTTTCTTGTGCAAATTAAGAATGTATTTTCTATTTTTGAGCATAGGTTGCTTATCGACTCTGCCTCAAACACAAATCGGCCTGCTCCGGAAGGGTGTTAAGTTGCCGTAAGTGCAATGGGACATCCGCATGCCGTGCGTGCTGGAATGCACGATGATCTTGATGTTTCGGGTGTCCCAGACGACGAGTCAGCGGTTTGAAACGTGAAACGTTGATGATGAATATTTCTGCCCTTTTTCCCACTTTGATTGGATTAACGAAAGACCAAACCACGCCATAATTAGTGATCAAACATCTAGGCTTGAAGAGGATGTCTGATGCAGGACTATCAGGAAAAACACGTTTTCGTTTAACGGTGACCGGAGCGCATATTTTCAATTGCAACGGACGTTGCAAATAGAAAACGCAATAGTTTGAGTGATGGCAGTTTTAATGCTGGCAGCACTGGCATGGACAGCACAAGACGCACAGTGGAATCATTTATCCGACAAACTGTGTTGAATTTGAGGAATGTCTCATAAATTTCTGGTGCCTCATAATCTCCTTTAAATTCCTCCACTTAAGGATTACCCATTTGCCCGCATTTCTCTGTGACAAGAATTAACTTGTTGCACAATATTCCTATGAACCGGATAAAACCACAAGTGGATACACCACCGAGGAGTGGAAGTAAAAAAGAAAAACAAGAAAAATTGATTCTTGAAATCGAAAGGCCACCCAGTTTACAGCGGCAACGTAATACAAAAATGATTTCCCCTCACTATGGACATAAATTCCAAATCTAACCTAGACAAGCGGCACAATTTCCACACATTCACCGCTGGTAGCGATTCCCGTCAGACCGCTTTTCCTTTCAACTGGCAAAGACCACAACCAATCTACTTCGCAATCACTTAACCTTATTCCCTCCTTCACGCATCGGATCTTTCTCGACGCACAACGGCCCAAGAGACGAGTTCCCTTAACAAGACACAATTACCCAAGCGGTTACAAGTGAGCTCCTAGTTCAAAGCGATTACTCTGCAATCGTGTAACATTCCCCTTCAAAGACGAAATCACAACCAAGGCACACGTTGCGCAAGGAGCAGTCCGGCAACGCACAAACATGTTTCAAAACAATCTGGCCTTAGCTTCAATTAACCATTTAATCCTCGGCGCACACACATCGGTGACCACCGATCGCCGATCTCACACAGCTAATGATGGACTGTCGTCCCACCAAACAAGCAACAAGTCGTCGCGTCGTCGCCGTCCCCAGTCAGCTTGGTAGCACACCTCCAAGCGAGTGTGGAAATATTCACTGCTCGGATGTCTCACAGGCCCGAGAAGTGCACACACCACTGAATTACATTCCGTCACTCTGGCTTGAGCGGGAATCAAATTACAATCGATTACAAAACAGTGGCACTGGTAGGACACTCGATTGCTGGGTGCCGCTGACAACAAATGCCGCCTTGGGCACCGTTCATGCGTCGAAGTTTCACCTCCAAGCCGAACCTGGTTGACCTAGTTTTTTCCCTTTGTTTCGTTCCAGCAGCAGACAACACCGAGAACGCCGACACCACCGAGGAGCAAACGCCCTCGCAACCAATAATGGCGGCGAAACCAACGTTTGTTTTCGAGAACGAGCCCAAAATATCCGCCGACCAAATTCCCGAGGGTGAGGAGGATAGGGTTGCGAAATGCTTCGCTGGACGATGTCTATTTATCACCGGCGGAACTGGATTCCTTGGGAAAGTCCTGGTTGAAAAATTGCTCAGGTATGTGCTCGGCATCGCTGCGTACTGCGTGCGCTCACTCTCGCTCTGCGTGAACGTGGGCAGGTGCTATTTATGGAGAGGGCTTACGACTGATGTCACCGGGACATGGTGTCCTTTAAATCATATTTGTATTCATTTTCGTTTTGTGTTTCATGTTTGCTCATTCATGATGTCTGGTTAATCCAACAGGGCGTGCCCCGACCTAAAGAAGATGTATCTGTTGATTAGACCGAAGAAGGGGAAGGATCCACAGGAGAGAATCAAGGATATGTTTAGCAATCCGGTAAGTAGAAGAGAGCACGGACACATGTGAACTGGGTTTTATGGAGAAAATGTGATGGAGTTTGGTGCTGGTTAGCTATTAGAAGTTTGGAGTCTGAGACTGGCACTGAATGCAACGATATCGAGTAGAATAGTACTCTTTTGGTTTGCTTCCAGTTTGTTTGAGAGTGCTAACCCAAGACGTATTGCGTTCACTCAGAGAAGCACGGCAAAATTGTTTAAAATCCGGCACACAACTCAGTCTGTTGTCCATCATTGGTTCTCGGTCACTTATACTTCCAATTCTACATATAGACAACCAGTTGCCGTTTTAGATGGATATGACATCTCTTGTACAGAGATGGGTTCGACAGGGTTGATGCTGTGAAAATGAACGTGAAAATGAACAACCGAAATCGAACGACGTACTTTGACGTTTGAGCCGTACTTGAGCAGGAAAATCTTTTTGAATCTGTCGTGACCAACAGCTCCGATGTAAAATGACGCCCTTCGAGTTTGCAGTCGAATGACGGACTAGCTCTAGATCTGTTTGAGAATTATTGGAACCATTACGAATTTCTTCGAAACGAGTTCTGAAGACGCGTACATCGTATTCTCGATGAAATAAGCACAAAGTGTAAAGAAAAAAATGATTACTCGCTCTTTTTAGGAGACATGTCCATATGAGACTACATTTTTTCAATATTTTAAATCGGATATTTGTAGAAGAGACAACAATTCTGTTTTTTCTGGAAAGGGGCAGGACTGTCTTTGGGGTGTATTATCTGTACCGTGGTCTGTATGTTTTTGGTTTTAAAACAGAGAAACCCGTCCAAGCACAAGCTGCCTGCGGCTGAATAATATGATGGATAATGGATGAGTTACAGTTTTTGATCAATTGTGTCTCTCCTCTTCAAATTTATCAGGCTACTGCGTACGCACTTGCACTTAACAACAATTTCAATCTCATTTAACTCATCAAAAATACGTCGCTAAATTTGTAAGTTTTTCGAATCGAACGTCATTGAATGACTTTTCACCCCTCTGACATAAACCAAAAACCAGCAGTCAACAAAACAATCAATCATTGATAATCAAGTGATATTTACGATAAGGATGGACATGGACATGGACATTTTAAAAATGTCTGAATTATCACTTAAATTTATCTCGAAATTTTATTTAGCTCTGTAGCTAAGAAAGGATCAACCACTTCTGATTTCGTATCATACTTCGTCTTGTACCGTTTCCGGTTTGTTGCATGTCAGTTTGTTCCTCGTTGTTCCTTAGTCATTGTTGCCTGCTCAATTTTTACGGATTCCTTTGTTTTTTGTCATCATAAGCTCCATACGCGTTACGGTTTTGGTTTTTTAGTTCTTTGCGTCAACATGTTCTCAAAGATAGCAACAGGAATATGAAATGCTCTTCCCGGCTTAATATTTCCAAAACATTTTTGAGACCAGTGTGCACAGGTACCACCTCTCCCTTTCTACCTCTATACCTTCGGTCCGTGCTGTGCCTTGATCCTGGACACTTAAGGGTATTAGTAGCTATTTAAAAATTTATTTGAACGGAATTATTTTTTACAATTGAGTTTACAACTGAGTCTAGTTGTAGACTTACAAACTAAAGGTTACTGTGTTGGCTCAACACTAGGGGCCCCACTGATGTACTTTGTTTAATTTAATGTTTATTATTATTCTCGGTTTATTGCCTATTTTGTATGTGCTACAATGGCTGGTGCTTACATCTGGTTGTTCAAGTCCGTGTGCCAATGGTGGTCATTTTGGAATGGCGTGGTGATGTGTTAGCCGATTTAGCCTCGATGGTGATTCTATCGCTGCTCTGGTAGAATGCTTGCAGCTCGTTGTTCGACGTGGTTGGAGAGTTCTGCTTGTTTAGCAGATTTAACGCATTAAGGTTAGAGTTGCCCGGGGATTGTGTTTCTCAAGTTCCTGATTTCCTCATTAGGATGGTTGTTGATGTTTCTTGCTGCTTTCTGAACAGTGTTGCCATACACGGTTGCAGGAGGATGATGCGTGCTTGGTCATAAAGCCTATTGTTTCTGTAGTGCCTTTGACGGTCCCTGTCGAAGATGAGTCCGATACATATTCGCAGAATTTTTCTTTCGAAAATTGCGAGTCTTAGAGATAGTGACCAGATTGGGAAGCCGTACGTTAAGATCGGCCATATAAGTTGCTTGTAGAGGAGCAGTTTTGTTCTCTGGCTTAATCCATTTTGCTTGCGCATCAAGGGATAGAAGCCTAGGTCGGCCTTCGTCAGTTTCGAATGACTGTTGAACTTCAATCTTTCCGTGAAGTCAACGCCAAGATACTTGACCTTTTCGTTTGTTGATATTTCTGTACCGTTAGTGAGCACTACATTTATGCTTCTCCACCTCTGGATGGTCTAGGGGTATTAGTCATCCCTCGAGCGCGTGCAAGTCAGAGAATGATGGTGATGATTTCGTATCGGTAATGCCCGTGCTCGGTCAATATTGAAGGCGCCTTTTTATGCCACAACCTTTTATTTTATACGTTCCTAAGCAAAAACTTGTTCGTCTACTCTTTCGTCTACTCCTCCATACCGTGTTGAAAATTGAACACCAAAATTTGAAATAACGTCCAAGTAACGAGCGAATTTTCAAACAGTTATTTCCTAGAGTATCATCGTATAAGAACGCCACGTCAAGGGACGAGAGAGGTAGCAGATGGATATCGCTATCCTCCATTATGTCTGTCCAAGACTATGATCGTTCAATTAATGACTTCTGCGGCGACTTTATTTATTTCGTTTAGTGTTTGATTAATTGATAAATACGCACTGTTTTAGCGACAATGTGAAAATTCAACTGAGTCGTGTTGTTTTGAGGACTCTTGTAAGACTAAAGAATATGAAACCATTTGTATGTGGATTTGCCGAATTAATATTTCATATGATTAACATTGTGAATGACTATTTATAAATTGATTTTGACAACAGAATCACGTTACGTTCCTTTTGGATCACCTACAGTACAGCCTCGCTAGCCCGGACACATAAGGTTTTGGCTGTGTCCGGAATAGCGAAACTGTAGAGAAAAAACAGAATGAAGTGGACAACATGCAATTATGGTATGTTGTAGGTTCTGACAATGAACTTATTTGTGTTAAATGACATTCATGCGACCAGCATATTCGCCAGATAATACTGGCCCTCTGAAAACCAGGCGCTGACGGTCCTCTGCGAATTTTCACAGATGGGTCGAAGATGGGCGAATGAGTGGGAGTCTGCTGTAAAGATCGGGATGTTCAACTGTCATTGCGACCACGCTCTCACTGTAGCGTCTTTCAGGCAGAGACTATAAAGATTAAAGAAGCTCTGGCTAAAAAGCAACATGATAAATATTGGAATATATTCTAATCCGTACGGACAGCCAGGCAGGGATCAAATCTCTGGGTGCTGTCACAACCTCAATTGCCAATTAAGGGACGTCTTGGAGTTATATGTGACTGCACTCAGAGATTTGATCGCTGCCTGGGATGACAGTGCCTGTACCTGTCTGTCTCTTAACAAGATGGCCAATTACTTCAGCATGTGGATGCCGGGACACAGCGACATCTCGAAGCAGAGGAGGGGCACCACCTCAAAACTCTTTCCGGACGGGGAGCTGACGTCCATGCCTAGCACTACCGCAAAACATCTACTAAAGCTTGAAACGCTTACTCACACCTTAACGTAGATGGTCTCATGGCACTGGGTCCCTCATCCAATAGACTCACGGAATGAGTGGACTGAATCCTTGAACTCTCATCGGAATTCCCGTCTCAAGACTAGGCATTCCCTATAACTACTTCTGCAGAAGTTGCAGAGGAAGAAGAAACCAGTTCATTCGGCGTGCCCTCTCTCTCCCATATTTCTACGACTTGACAGAACTAAGAAATACTACCAAAAGTCATCTTCATCGCTTTATTAAAAGCTCCAGATGGTTCGCGGATTAGGATCTCGTAGATCTTTGTGGAAGCACAAGGGGTAGTCAGCCACTCCAACCTAACCCACATTGCTGCGCATAAAGCTGACACTGATCTCCGCTGTTCAGCGCATTTGATCCGATGGCTTGGGAAATATTTGAGTTTTCTGTTGTTCAGAGCCTCTTCCCCAAGGCCAACCACCCCTTCGTTGCCTTAAACTCCAGTTACCCTCTGTACCAAAGGATATCCATGTTTACCAAACAGCTGTCGGTCACTTTTTTCCTTGCCCCTCAAGGTATCCGACGCTGCTGCTCTTATTATGTCTTGGCTTTCAGAGTGTCTGTCGCACCTTTTACTAGTCTAATGGTGCTCCTTGTGCTCTGCGTGTTTGGTGTGAACCATGCGATGACTTCGACAGAAGACAGTCCAAATAGAGCAACAACAGACCTCGGTGCGCATGTGTCTATATGAAAGACTCTGTTATTCCTGGACAAACTAGAAACGGGGAGTCTTCCTCTCTGGAGGGGCTAAAGATCCATCTGTGCTGGCATTTCTTCATAAGTCTTCGACTCCTCTCTCTTTCCAAGACCAGGACACACTGGTTCATCGTCAGATCATGGAATTGTAGGGTATCCACAAATAATACACAACCCTTTCTCCAGAATGCCTCAAACCATTTCAGTATCCAACTCTCAGCTTGCTTTCGTCTAGTATCGCTGTCTAATATTGCATCAGCATCTTTGCTCGATGATTACGTCCAGGAGCATGCTCTTTCCGTTTCTTCGACCCTTTTATTGCACAAACTCCTCTCCATCCTCTAATTCACGTCCATTTCCTTTTCCCAGCTTTTCGATTTGGTTAAAGAACAGCGCGGTGAGTCGACAATCCTGAATCAAGTGTTCGCCATCGCCGGCGATGTAATGCTCCCTGGCCTCGGCATCTCTGAGGAGGATCTGGAGATCATTCGCAATGAAGTCTCCATCATATACCATTGCGCGGCAACGGTTCGGTAAGCAAGCCGAGTCCCCCTCCCATCTCCTCCCACCTTCACTTACAATCCGTTTCACTTGCAGTTTCGACGAGCCATTGAGGAGAGCTGTTCTCATGAACACCAAAGGCACCAAACTCATGCTGGACATGGCGAAAACCTGCAAGAAACTTGACTTCTTCGCGTACGTCTCGACCGCCTATTGCCACCTGCACATCAAGAAGCTCCTGGAGAAGCCCTACGATCCACCAGCAGACCCACACAAGGTCATCAAGGCCTGCGAGTGGCTCAAGGATGAGGAGATCAACTTGATCGAGAAGAAGTGAGTTCAACCAAGCATCTCTGGATCCCCACACTCTAACTCTGTTTTTCTAGGATTCTCGGGGACATTCCAAACACGTATGCATACACCAAATCCATGGCTGAGGCGTTGGTCGTTGAGTCGTTCGACGAGCTGCCGTCGGTCATTCTGAGGCCGTCGATTGTGATTCCCATTTGGAAGGAGCCGATCCCCGGCTGGACGGACAACATCAACGGACCCACGGGCCTCTTGATCGGCGCTGGCAAGGGCGTGCTGCGCACAATGTACTGCAACTCGTCCGGGTACGGGGACTTCTTGCCCGTCGATGTAGCAGTGAATGGCATCCTCGTCGCCAGCTGGCGGAACATCAGTCAGGGCAAGATCACCAATCGGGTCGCGCACATGACCAGTTCGAGTGAGATCAAGGTGTCCTGGGCGGAGATCATTGAGCTGGGACGGTGGGTCATCGAGAATCGTGTGCCGCTTAACGGCGTCGCCTGGTACCCCGGAGGATCCATGAAGTCCAACTACTACGTCCACTATATTTGCATGATTCTGTTCCACTGGATTCCGGCCTTGTTTGTTGACGCTCTCCTGATACTGCTCCGATACCCTCCAGTGTAAGTTCAGCTCCTCCCACAGTCGCACAGACAGAGGCTCAAATGTTTCCCTCCAATCCAACAGCTTGTGCCGAGTCCAGAACCGCGTCACCAAGGGATTCGAGGTCTTCGAGTACTACGCCAACAACGTCTGGGATTTCGACAACACGGAGGCACTTGAGCTACGGAAACAGATGAACACGACGGAGCGCCTGAAGTACGTCATCGAGAGGATCGACTTGGATCTGGTAGACTACTTCACAAACTGTACCCTGTGCGCCCGACGATACATCCTCAAGGAGACCGACGACACCATTCCAGCGGCCAGGAGGCACATGAAAGTGTAAGTGCTTGCACTCCCCCCCGAGTGATGGTCTGGTTCACGTCAGTTCTTCTTCTCTTTGCAGCATGTGGTGCGTGGACAAGGCCTGGAAGGCGCTGTGGGTCTTTGGATTCGCCTACTTGATCTACAGGTGGTTCTTGTCGGGACTCTTCTCTAGCGACACCGTTGCTGCGCCGCTAACCGGCGACCTTTGAGGCGGCCATTGAGTTGTAAATAATTCGTCCCCTTTTTTCATGTTACTCGGTGCTATTTATTGTTTAAGCGTTCTTTTTCTTCAGTCCAACCAAAAACACACAATTTTAGTTAAATGTTGATTTTTGTATATAAATAAATAAATATGGAAGTTTTTTTTTACTGAACATTTCTTGAAGTTTTTAAAGCTGGAGATAGAGAGATGGGGCGTGGTCCTGCTCAACAGGAAGTTGGCGTTCCACTTATTTGTCAGTCGCAATAGAAGTGGGCATTTGCCGGTAGTCCACTGGACAGGAACTTGATGCGATTTGTTTTAGTGAGATCTAGTTCGTTGATTGGCGGTTGGTAGTCCGCTTCTTGATGTTGACTCTCTCGCAGCCAACCTTGAAGTGAAGCGACATAGCCTATATTGCCCACGAAAGAAAAGAGCGCGGATGGCTGTTCCGATTGTGCGTGTGATGTTGGGCAGAAATGTGTCCAGTGAAGACGGTGTGTTGTTTGATAAGGATTATCATTCCATTCTGAGATTCGTTGCAGATTTCGTAAGCAGAAGCTTTTAAGGGGCCGTATTTAACCATACGGAAGGCCGTAATAAATTAAGACTGCAACTAATTTAAGTCTTTTTTCATGTCACTGCTTAGATTCTATAGAAAATAGAAAACAAGTTCATGTGTTGTATACAGATTTTGATGAGGCATTTGATAGAGTTCAGCATGGATTGTTAATTCAAAAACTTCAAAAGCTGGGACTTAGTGAAAGCTTCTCGAAATGGCTAAAGTCTTATTTGTCCAACAGGAAGCAAGTTGTACAAATCGCTGGGTTTCATGCATTCTTAATTAATGTAGAGTCCGGTCTTACTCACGGTAGTCATTTGGCACCACTTTTGTTCATTTTATTCGTGAACAATGTGCCTGGCGTCATCATATTTTCAGATTGTTTAATGTTTGCAGATGACATGCAATTATTTAGTGCAATATCTTCCATTCAGGACTGCCTGCATTTCAAAAAAGATATTGACTCATTTTCAGACTAAACATATTAAAATGTAAAACGTTCCGCGCCCACAGAACGGAGATGATAAACTCTCAGTAGTTTGTCAAGTGAAAGATCTTGGTGTTATCTTTGATTCGGAATTGAATTTTTCGGCCCGGAATTTCGGAAAGCGAATTCACTTTTAGGTTTTCTCAGACGAACTTCTGGGGATTTTAAAGACGTGCACACATTAAAGGCAATTTTCATGTCATTGGTGTTGCCAGCATGAGACTATTGCTGTGTTGTCTGGTACCCATTACATGAAAACGCTGGCAAAAGAATTGAAAGAATACAAAAGAGGTTTACGCGGTTTGTCCGTGTAACCGGTGGAGTTTATGCATTATCCTTGTAAATTCATCATTCACGTAATCGTCATCAGTTCTTTTCTGACGATCGCACGAGAAAAGTAATTCATTTGATAATAAAATACGAGTACATCCACTTTCTGACTCGAACCCGTCTGTGTACCATTTTGTGCATCCACAAATGGCTGTTGGTCCAGTAGTTCGTAGGAAATGCACTAATAGACTGATGGGCGATGGCCGTGCACGCGTTAGTTGATGGATTTCATCAGAGATACCCTCCTTCCAAATTCTGATCAATCGTTTGAGGAGGTTGGAGTGGTTACTCACTTATGTTGTTTCAAAGAAGAAGCACGATATACCACATATCTGTATAACTGCCTGAAACTTGTCATTGACATCATCAGAGGGAAACAGCGTGCTGTCTGTGGGGCAGAAGTGAATAAGATGTGTCGTGCAGGGTACGGCAAAGTAAATGATGTTACTAGCAAGGCTAACCGCATTACCGACATCATAAAAAAGCATTAATTACACCGGACCATATGCCGTTGTTGTATGTCCGTTGTATCATCGTGCTGTTTGAGTTGTTAGCCTCAGGTGGCTAGGACAGAGTGATTGGACAGTAAGGCCTTGGTCCGGAAAGACTTTGACAGTCGTAGACAAGGGACAACGTGGTAAAGGAAGACAACATCTGCGGTGGCGTACACAACTGCAAAAAGGACGGCATTCGCCCGAAAAGTGGTCAGTAGGTTGATTCCTTAAATCACTTTTTTGTTTAATACAAAATGTGGACTTCAGGCTTCATTTTGAAACATCACTGCACTCTTCAATCCCTTTGGTTTTCGTGTTCCATCAAATTAAATAGATATATGTATCTACCTGAAAAGCCTGTCAACTATGTGATGTGTGCAACATGACATCGTTCAAATGACTACAGCGGCTTCTGTGTGTGCCGCCAGTTTGAGACAAGGTCGCGTGTATCAGCCTGAATTTGAACGTTGAGTGTCCGGTGCACTGAAATCGCCCGTGTAGGAATGTCTGCACTGTTATCAAGGGCCATCCAGTTGGTGCAACGTGTTGCTCACATCCAGATGCTTACACCCAGAAAATTGTGCATCGATCGGTAGGGTTTCCAATTCCAACGTCGTTTTTTACGAAGTACGGAGCGATGTTGCTCGCCTGACAGAATCCATTCCATATAGTTCCACAATCCATTCCACATTTTTTTTTTTTACTTAAATCTGAGCCCAGTTCAACTACTCCTGCTAGAGGATCCACTCCTCATGTACTCGTACTTTTCGGAATTTAATTGCCTACTTTATACGATTAGTGATACTGCCATCTACTCGTACATACTGTACGACATTTAACTCTTGGTTGTGGCCATGTCTAACCATCTGTTGAAGTAGGTCTGAGGTGAAAAGCACGTGCTTGGCATGAGAGTGGTTGCCTAAGCAGATTAATCCTAAAATTGAGGTACCTTGAATTTTCCTTCGGACAGTCCGGGAACAGGGCCATGTCTAACTATCTGTTGAAGTAGGTCTGAGGTGAAATCTATCATTGCAAACCCTGACATAAGCGAACTTACAGACAGAATAGGCTGCAGAATGTGTAAGATAGTTAGCTCCAAAATATCAATTACAGTGCTAGTGGCGATGGCAAGGATAGCAACAGACTCAAAAGTGAGAAAGGGTCCTGTTCAGAAATAAAACCAACGAATTGAGAAAAAAATCTCAATCGATTATGAATTTATACGATTTGTACCAAAATGTAGGCAACACTGTTTCAGGAAGGCCCTTCTAACAGCAGAGCCGCAGCTCACAGCAAAACACTAGAACATACCTCTAGGCTGAATTCAGCACAGACACAGACCACCCGAAGGCATTATGATTCATGACACTGTACTTGGATCATGGAGTGGACATTATCTAAAATTCTTGACATTCTGTAGAAAAATTCATAAAGGCCAGCCTAAGAGTATGTTCCCACTAAACGCAAAAAAGCACAATTTCGAAATTGCCAATGTCAATTGTGGACATTAGGTGTCCTTATGTGGACATTGTATGGATAATTTTAGAAAGACAAGACACGATCTGTCGGAAATCTGCTAGTTGTGTGGCATGATGGTGAAAACGCTGCTCGTTTTGTTTGTTATTACTGTACGGAAACCGGGATACTAATTGAGGCAATTTTGAAATTGGTTTGTTGTATGGGAAAATGCGCAAAATCCTAAGCAATTCCTGGTTAATGCAATGCAATTGTCATTCACGCGCCTAAGTGCATGCCTTGAACTTCGCTTTTTCCACTCAAAGACTTTGAGTCGAATGAATTCGACCAATTCGCACGAGTCGAGTCTCCGAGTATCGCCGCGCGCGGCTGCCGTCTGATTGGTGTAACAAAATAATCCGAACTCCACTCCGATCGTGGGTTCTATGTTTATGATTCCTGAAGGCCATTTCACGTTTCAAGACTCCACTCGAGTCATAATGTCTCATAGATCATTGAACATTTAAGCACTAAGGTGACAAGCGCCTACGCCACGCCGGGGCGGCCAGGGTATTGGACGAAATCTTACTGCGTGATGAATTCTCCTTCACTTTGTATTCCAGTTCGGCAGCTCAGTTCACAACAAATCCGGCGGCGATAAATTCTAATACCCCACACCTGTCGAGAATACGAATCAATCGGACAAATCTTTATTCCCATGAAACTGCGAAAACGGATTCCTTTCAATCGATATGGATTGCCATTGTCATGAATTGCCACCCAAGACGGGGATCGTGACAAGTCATTTAAGTCGAGGGTGTTCCTTGCCCAGTTCTTTGTCCGTGATGGTTAAAAAGTGTCATGCATGACAAACGGCGACGCGCATTTTGTTAACGTTACCCCACCGAGTCCACGTTCGTAATTTTGCTGACCAAAGGTTCACATCACAACAGTACAGTTGTTTCTGACGTCACAATTAAACGAATTTTTTTGGTTAATTGTGTTTTATGGGTGTTTACCAACACTGCCCGCAGGTCAGGTGATGTCGCAGAACGCAATGTCAGCGGGGTTTGACCTAACTGCGCAACTGTAGGTTTTACTGCGTCGTATTCGCAAGCTCATGGGAGTTTTGTCTACTTCGAGGTTCATAGCCACTTCGGTGACAGCGCAGTCGACGCGAAGGCGATCGAATAGCACTTTAGAAAGTGATCAGTCGTGGAAGCAAAAGAAGAAAGAGTATGGTGGAAATGTCAACTCAGCGGACTAGTTCATTGAGCTAAATGTCTGAATATGAGTTTGATCTAAGCGGAGATGACGTTATTTAACTTGTCATTGTTCTCGGTTAAGTAGACGAGACTCCGATGCCGGCGTCTACTCAAAATTGTTATGACTGCTTGGAATGAAAAATTATGTGGACTAGAGAGATGATGCAAAGGAAACTGACAAGTAGTAGGCGCCATGGAGTCGTTGTCAATCAATTGCTCATGCTCAGATATTTTGCACCATTCAATAGATGAAGCAAGGAGAATGGCGGCAAAATTAAACAAAAGCTCCTGACAGACCACTCCTCCAACTATTTTACAACATTAACTTTGACACTTATCACAGATTTGCACAAGCAAATTTGTTAAACAAAAACATTTTATTCAAACTGTTGCCAAACCTGTGACAACGCGCTTGGGTATGGGTTGCGTATTTACTTCAAAAAATGATAAATCTTTCTGCAGTCACCAATAGTCTGAGGTCAACCGCTGCGGAGTAAAGTAAACAAACGCCTGCTTTCGAGATTATTCTGCAAAATTTAAACGTATATGGTCTCATATTTGTGCGGAATACGATTGCCAATGGCATTAAACTAATCCAATAAAGCACGTGCCTGGCATGTCAGTGGCTGCCTAAGCGGATTAATCCTAAAATTGAGGTACCTTGAATTTTCCTTCGGACAGTCCGGGAACAGAGCTTTATTTCAAGAAACACTTTTTGCTTTTTGAATCTTTTGGATTCTCTTGGACCCTTATTGTGGTTGTCGAGAGTTGATCATCAACCGACTATGGCCGACTATTTGGTGTTCATGATGATTGCATGAAATTTAATAAGCACGTTTTCAATTCACAATTAAACGATTCTCAGTCGACTATCGACAACCGCAATGATTTGTGGGTATTTTGGAACACCCTTCGAGTTTATAAATAGTCGCTGCAGGTGGTTCGCAGTTTGTTATTTTTGTCTAGCAGGCTTAGCAGTTTTGAAAGGGCAATGCTGCTCTTCAGTTTTCAAGGCTGAGTTCATAAATGCAACATTTTTGCCCCTGCACTGCAAAAAATGCTCTCTTGTTGTATTTAAGAAGACAAATACTGCAGCAGGTCAGCATTGTCAAAAAAGAATTCCTAAATGCAATATAAGATGGAGATACAAGAAGTGTTTTACTGACGTTTGCTTAGCTAAACATAATATTGTGCACAATGTCATAAAAAAATTTGTGTAATACTTGGTTCAATTTTCGACAATAAGTTGACCAACTTTTAAAAGTATTAAAGAAAGAAACAGTAGCCAAATGCGAAGGAAAATTACCATGTTTTTGAATAATAAGACTTGGAAGTCAAGACAAGTTCATGTTCAAAGGTCTTATCTTACGAATAGAATACAAAGGGTAAAAATTGTTGACGTATGGAGTTATCCTCTTTCACTTAGCTTAGGAGTGCCTCAAGGCTCAGTCCTAGGGCCAACTTTATTCCTTATTTACATCAACTCTCGTTTTTCACTTAATTTTAAAGGAGCACCTACAGCTTTTGCTGGTGATGTTGGTTTTTACTATGCCGCCTTAACCTGTTATGCGAGTTGAATTCCGACCTTAGAGTTTTAGGATGTTGGTTTGCTGTTCAGAAATAGGTTATATTGGGTCTATAATGTACGGCTTGCTAAGAGATGGCGTAACGTGTATTATTCCATTGGAACATTCATTGGAAAGCTACTGTCATTGTACGTCATTTCAGTATATGTCATTCATTTGAAGCGTAAACTAAAAGTACACAATTTGTGCCTTTTTGTGTTTTTGCGGGGAGTTCTTCTTCATCACTTTAATATGAAGAAAACTGCTGCCGAAAGTCATCGTAGGCTTATGGTGAACATGTGATAGCTGAGCGAACGTGCCAAAAGTGGTTTGCACGATTTAAAAGGCTTGACCAACCAGCCAAATCAACGGCAAGGCCGAAGGTAATGCTCTGCATTGGGAGGGATCAGAAGGATGTGCTGTATTATGAGCTGCTAAAACCGGATGAAACCATCAATGGACAACGCTACCGAACACAATTAATCCGTTTGAAGAGAGCAGTAGCCGAAAAACGCCCGGAATATGCGACCAGACACGAGGCAATAATTTTCCATCATGACAACGCTCGGCTTCACCTTTCTATTCCGGTTAAGAACTATTTGGAAAACTGTGGATGGGAAGTTTTACCCCACGCGCCTTATAGCCCAGACCTTGCCCTTTCTGAGTACCATTTGTTCTGGTCACGGAAATACGAACATCAGAGCAGAATATCAAAAATTGGCTTGATTCATTCTTGGCCGCCGAACCGGCGCAGTTCTTTTGGGATGGGATCCACAAATTGCCAGAAAGATGGGAGAAAAAACAAAGCTTAAGATGGGCAATACTTTGAATAATACTGTTGTCCATGTTTTTCTTAAAAAACCGCACGAATTATGTTATAGACCCAATAGAACGTTTACTCCGCACCCGAATCCAACATTTAGGGGACAAATTTTCGAAATCGAATTTTGCGTTCCCACTGCAACTTCTGCATTTCAAATGACAGCTAGTGTCCAAATGGATTACCGCTATAGTTGGACCATTTTAGATAGTTATATTAATTTAAGGATGGATTTAAGTACTAATTCAGGCATATTAAATATATTGCTGATTCAATATAATGTAATTATCTCTTGAAATAATTAATTGTTTTGTTGTCAGCTGGTTTTTGTTTATGTCAGCAGGCTGCAAAGTCATTAAATGACGTCCTTAATCTGTAAATATGATTTTTCGATTTGACAAACTTGCAAATGCAGCGACAAAATTCAACATTTCGCTGGAATGCAGGAAATGTATGGCGAATTGCTAAGTATTTGGGCTGGAATGCAGAAACTAGCCGAAATGCAGAATTTGGGTGCGGTTTAAAAATAGTATTATCTTTCTGCTGTTCCTGATTGTAATGTTGACGTTTAGCTTCGACTGTGTGCTTGCTATGTTTTCAGTTTGAATTTGTCGTCAGTAATGTATGTCGGTAATAGTCTTGTAATCTGCTTGGTTTCCACATGACCTTTCTGCAGTACCTGAGTTGAATCTTGGCCTTCTGGATGCGGTTGGTGGTGTTCTTTACGAAGGAGAAATTTCTAGTGAAAGTAACTCCTAGGTACTTCATCTCCTTGCCGGGTTGTACCGATTCGTTGTTGATGATTATCCGAACTCTTGTGTGATGCTTCAGGGTGTTCCGGTGCAGTGGTTGTACGGGCCTTTTATTACCAGCACTTGGGTTTTCCGTTCGTTGGGGCTTGCGGATAACTCCTTAATATTTAACTTCATATACTGGACCCAGTGTTGTGCCCGAATTCGAATGATTTTTGATTATGAACCGAGAAGTGGAGTAATACATGAGTCATTTTCCCTTGCGTTTTTCTTTCATTCTGGTTAAGATGCTGATTAGTATTTCTCGCACCGAAGTGAGACATTTATCGAGTTAATTAATTAGTTAGTAGGCATTCGAATGATTTTGAGAATCGAGATGTTGTACTAATCGATTAACACTCGAATACTCATTCGACTGCGCCCATCTCGAGTGATTATTCGCCTATTAAGACACCTCGATTACTAAAGTCTCGATTCGTGTAATTATTTTCTTATGCCCCTCACTAGTGGGTATGTAAAAAGTTGCTTAGAATTTTGAGTATTTTTTTTCAATCAAACATTTCCATTTCAACCCGAAAACCAGATCCGCAGATCGTAGGAGGCAGTATTTTCGAATCTGTCTGCTCTCATTTACACGGAATTTATAAGAAAAATGTCAGACTTTGTTTGCGTTACGGCAGGATGGTACGGTGGAATGCACTCAGTTGGAAAATTTCCATAGGAATTTCCCATAGGGATATTTTAGAGAATTGCCCTGGAAGACAAATGTCACAACTCTGTACAGACATATATAAACAATTGAATAAAACTTAACTTAATGCTATGACTTTGATACAAGCGGTTTTCTTTACTATTTTCTGTAATTTGACGGTCCTACTTTAACAGTCTTTTGTGGGCGAACAGTTTTACTCTTTTTTCTTGTGGCATGGTCCCCGAAATAGACTTATATCCACGCGATCCACAAATCAGCAATTAAAAAATAACGAGTTTCCTTTGCACGAAAAATGTATTGATCAGTGTTTTGTTCGATAGAGCAGTCACGTTTATAGGCGATCAACCAAAGTTTCATTTCAAAATTTTCAATTTACAAAGTCGTCAGAGCACTGCTTGTAGATGTGAGATCTAGTACAATCTAGCTTATACGAACTGTCGAGAGAATGTGAGCTTGTACAGTCAATGATGTAATGCGTTTAATGTGGCGAATAAATAAAGCTTAAGCCATTGGGCCAGTTTTTCAAGCAACCACAAGCCAGACTCCACAGTTAATTTCAGACTTAAGCAAAAAGATTCTTAACGGGCAGTGGGCTCCGGGGTGGTAGATATCCTCATTCATCAGCAGTTTCTCTTAAAAGTTACAAAAATGTGCAATATATTCAAAATCTTTATTTATGATTTCATGCTATGTTCCCACCAAACGAAGAGGTTTCATCAAATATCGCGAAACCTCTGAGGTTTTGCCATGCATTTTCGAAGTTTTGAAATCGCTCGCTTTCGGCAAAGCTAGTTGAAACCCCCTGGAGTTTACCCATCCGTGAGAAGTTGTCAAACTGTACAGTTCTGATTTTCCCTCTCTTTCTTTTCTGGTGTTCTCAATAATATTATTTCCTGTCAACAAACAGCTGTTTGTCGGCCACTTTGAAATTGACAGCTAATGACATGTGAAAGCAGTTCATTCAAACTAGGTGGGAATGGGCTATTTAAGTAAAACTTCATCCAAACCTCGCGATTTCGGTTCGGTGGGAATTAAATGTTGCGGACTCCAGACAACGTTCGAAATTTTTTAGGTTAGGTAAGGTAGCCAGGTAAGGTAAGCCACTTCTCACTAACGTCCTGCTTGATCCATTGATGCCTGTTTGGGTAATCTCATAGCTCCTACATACACTCAGCTCGCTTTGAAAAGCCAAGAAGAAAATTTGTTCATATTTCGTTCTCGTCATGTTGAGCAACACAGCCATGTGTCCCCGTTTCCGCTTTGTCGCCGTAGTCTCTACATATCAAGTCGTGGGCTAGTTTCTTTTTCCCATTTCACGGTACATCTTCTACTACCATCGATAGCAACTTGGTGCCGGTTTTTGCGCTGTTCAACTTGGGCCAGAGCATCGGAGTGGTCTCGTAAGTGGCTACAGAGTCCCACCATTTATGTGCTAACTCTATAATCGTGTGGAAGACCCTATGTTTGATACATACGATTGCCTGGGTTGGGTCAGCTTAGACCCCTTTGCTGGCAAATTCAAATGACGGTCAACTAGAATGGCCCCATCTCTCATTCCGCCGCTTCCTTGACCACCAGGATCTACTCCGCTTGCAAAACACTGATGTAGTCAGATGGTCTGATAGAGCAGTGCATGGTCGAAATTATTTAAAACACAAGACGGACAAAGTCAAAGGCGAAGCCACCACTTTGTCACATTTCCTTAGTACTCTTTCACCAATAACTTGTCCATCACTCAACAGTTCAGTGCATTCAAAGCGCATGTAAACAACTCGCGAGAACTTCGGAACAACATGAAAGCACCGAGCACCGAAAGCTTGACCTTCTCCCACCGATGTTGACCTAGCTACTCCCAATCTACAGACGTCGCGCCACTCACCCATAAGTTGCTGTTTATCTTCGCTTTTAAAGGTGGAGTTGGCTAATTCCGCATGAAATTAACATACTTTCAGAGTATCCAACGAAATGCTGGCGAAAATTCGTCATCTCACAACTCCGGTGCCTGGTGTAGATAATCTCCGCATACGAGCACAAAGCCATTAAAGCCAAACGCACGTATGGTTTTCACCAGATCTCCGCGCGATACCGAGCGCAAGCGAAATGGTCAAGGAATGCGATAGAAAAGCAACGTACAACCGAAGAAAACAAAGAAGACGAGACGAAAACAAAAGCCCTGAACAAACAACGATCAAGACATGTGAGGTCCGCCCGTCACCGCTGCCTCTATGACTACCCGCCGACGGCTTGCACGCCACCAATGACTCGCAGTGTAAATTAGTCGAAAACACACTTGTAAATAGTTCAGATGGTAAAAGCGAAAAGTCGGCAATTGAAAACGTAAACATAATTAAAAACCGAGATCAGCACATGTCCAGTTCGATTCGGAGTTTGGACGCAGTGCTGAGCTGACCGAAAACTATGCCGAATGGCGGTCATAAATGAAGTCACCACAAAACAGTTACGCCACATTGAGAACCCTTCTCGTCGAATTGCAAATTTCGTTGCAAAGACTCGCAGTCTGACCGACCGAGCGGTCTATTGCTTGACAGGTTCAATAAACTCGCGACCGATCGTAGAGTTCGTCAGTCGTGAGTTGTTTTTTGAACTTCCGCCGTTTACAAGTTGCCCATTGACCCTCGTGGTCAATGCGTTTGACCCCCTAATGGTGTTAATTAAGTTATTACCCGATACGATCTGACAATTGCATTTCCTGTTTTGAACTGGTTTAGTTGTGATGGAAATAGAAAACAGGTACTCGCATGTTGGTTAGAAAAAGAATAAATAAATAAACCGGTCAAGTGCGAGATATTCTCCCTTGTACAGTTATTTCATTTCATTTCTTTATGTAAGAATATACTATTCCTGTTTAAATAGGGGTTACTTTGATTGGGTAATATTTTATAGCACTTGTTCGCATTTCACGTTGGAATGTAAACAAATTAGATGTGAGAGCATGGAATTATTTTACATGCTTCCAAATTGAACAGGATTCATTTTAGGGAATTATTTCAGTTCAGATTGGAGAGGTGAGCGAAGCAAGTATTTCTAATGCGTGCCAATGGTGTCGATGAATGTCTTCTTCAATGGATTAGAAATTACCTTCCGAACCGTTCAATTCAAGTTGTTTTGGATGGGTTCAAGTCTGATATCCACCAAATAAATGCTGGTGTTCCCCAAGGCTCTGCTCTGTTTCCGCCACGCTTTCTCATTTTTATAAATGAGCTCTTGTCTGCTACTTCTAATCCAATCCATTCCTTCGCTAATGACAGCACCCTCAGCTTTTCATATTCGTTCCAAGACTCAAGACCCCGCCCTTCGGTCGTAGAATTGAATTCCGATCTTGACAGCATAATTAACTGGGGAAAGAACAATCGAGTGAAATTCAATGCTTCAAGAACTCAATGCTGTCTGCTGTCACTCAAGCGAACTCTTGAATGGCTCCTGTGTCGATGAAACTGGAAGACTTCCTATCCTTGGTATGTGTCACATATATAGAAATACTTCACCCCTTCTGATTTGGCTCTAATTTATAAGGCGTATATACGCCCCCAAATTTGAGTACAACGCTCATATCTAGTCCAAAACCACCCTGAACCTACAAGATAGAATCCAACGACTCGCTCGAACATCGACGTACCGTCTCGTCTCTGTCCGTATTTTATCGCTATTTTAACAAACGACGCTCAAGTGATCTTGCCAACTGCATTCCTCCTCTCCATGAATTCACCCGCAATACCCGTCTCGCCAGGAATGCTCATCAGTTCACCCATGAGCCTACTTTCGGACGCACAGTTAAATTTAGAGACTCGTTCATCAGCCGCACGACACGAATATGGAATGCTCTTCCCAGCCTAATATTTCCCCCAGAATACAATCCGCAGATATTTAAAACCAATGTGCACAGGTACCTCCTCTCCCTTTCTCCCTTTACACCTTCGGCCCGTGCTATGTCTTCAACGCGGACACTTAAGGGTATTAACAATCACTTGTGCGCGCGCCAATTATTTTAGAGACTCGTAAAAACAAAATTGTCTGTAATCGGTCTTGGAGCTGATGGAGGAGGTGATTCCAGCAGAATGAATGAGGAACCACCTGCGCGATGTTAGACATGTATGAACAGATTGTTTCAACGTGACACTACGACTCGATCTACAGGAAGTTATTTTTCCATTAAGATCGATAGGCTGTTCACTATGGATGATTTTAAAGAGGAGGATGCATGTGATTTTGTTTAAAGAAGCCTCCAAATTCACATCCAAGGAGAATGCAACGTTGGTGCGAGATATGATTGAATCTGCGAAGGCTAAAGACATACCGTGCAGTCGCGTTGATTGCTTTTAGCAATTTTTGCAGAGAGGAGTTATCACAGTCAGAAAACAATTCACAGACGCAAGTTGACATAGGGACCATGAGTGCTTTGGCAAGTTTTAATTTGACATTGATTGGAAGTACAAATTTGCGACAAACCTCTAAGAGACGCATATAACTTTGACACTACACTTTAAGGTCCCTCCATCTTAATTCACTGTTGCACATAATACCACACCAATATTCGGCAGAGCTTGGTTTAACTATCAAATATCCTGGGCACAGAATGCGTATATGAAGGCCAGAGGCGTAGGCACTACACGACGTTGGTAGTGTCGTCGAAAGGTTCCCTAATGCCGTCTTAGACATTGAGGAAGCCGTCAATAATGTAACAGACCGCTGTAATTGAACTTGCATTTGGAAAGGTCAAAGTTGAGCAACCGCTTACGTCATTAATAGTAAGTCTGCTCAGCTCATTCAACTATCAAAGTCGTAGCCTAAAGGGGCACCCCTCAAGGTGGGGTAATTTCCCCCTTCTGTGGGTATCAGTCATTAATGAAATTCTTAAAAAAAAAACCCAGATACACGGGATCCAAGGTATTCGCATACACACGCTGCCATAATTGCTTGTGGTACATTCCTCCCGACTCTTAGAGCACTAGTCGAACACGCAATAAACACCCTTCTCAGATCAGTAAAATCCTGCGGTTGGGGATGAGCCATTAAAAAGACGGAGCTGGTCCTTTTTACCAGCAAGGATGTTTGCTGATTTCTTTTCTGTACATGTACTGTTGTAGGGTGAAGATGCGTGCTTGGTCGTAAAGCTTCTTGTTGCTATGAGCCCGGTACATATTCGCAGTATTTTCCTTTTGAAAATTGCGAACTTCTGCATGCTGGTCTTAGAGAAGGTGTGCCATATTGGGCAACCCTACGTTAAGATCGGCAGTATAAGCAGCTCTTAGAGCAGCAGTTTTATGCTCTGGCTTAATCCATTTTGCTTGCGCATCAAGGGTAGATGCGATGGCCTTCTTAAGGGTCTTCGAGTGACTGTTGAACTTCAAACATTCCGTGAAGTTAACGCCATGATACGTGACATTTTCGTTTGATTATATCTCAGTACCTACTGCTGATCTGCATCCACCTCTGGATGGTCTCCCTAAGCCTATGCGTACCGATTTCCGAGCGTTGATACGAATGTCCCATTTGGTATAGTATTCAAATTTGTTCGCTGTTTGAAGTTCGACCCCTCGCGCGGCAATTTGTGGTGACATCGAGCTGGCATATAGTCATCTGCAAATAGACAGCAGTTCACTGTGTCGGGTGGATGTGGGTGATCTGCAGTGTAGATGTTGAAAAGCCACGGTCCCAGCATTGATCCTTGTGCAACTCCCTATTTGGTGGTCCGCTCTGTTGACTTGCTGCCTTCAATTGAGATGTAGAATCTTCTGGAATGCAGAAAGCTATAAATTATTCTGATGAGGTTGGGAGGGAAATCCCATCTGGTTCAGCTTTTACATGAGTCACTGTGACGGTGACCTTGTGATTGTTCAGGGCAGCTACAACATCGAGGTGAAACTTCATTAGAGGATGTAGCGTTGAATGCTTTTCCCGGAGTCCATACCGTATATCCGGAATGACGTCTAGGTCGGTAGACCGGTACTCTAGGATCTTGCTTAAGAGCAATATAGGCCGGTATACTCAAACACTGGCAGGGGTATTGCGACAATTTTTACTATTTTCCACTTGCTAGGAAAGTAGCTACTCTTGATGCAATTGTTCATGACGATGGTGAGAAGTATCATCACCGCTTGTGGCATTCGAGTCAGGACACCAAATGGAAATTGAACCTATTGAACCCACTTCCGATTTTTTGAAAAGAGAATTTGAATGGTTTCTTTTCACCTCACTTGAATTCAATAAAACAGATTGTGATGTGAGGTGACAGACAAATTTGAGGCGACAGACGAGGTGACACGCAAGAAGTCCGAAATCGAACCTACATATGACAAGTTTCAAAGCACCGATCAAGTACAACGGAATGCTCAATTCGGCTGATAACTTCGTTCCAAATTTTCCAAATTCCCTGGAACAAACAGTTGGAATCCCCAAGCACGCTTTACCACTTTATTCGTATGCGCGACATTGTTGCACCGTGTAGAAGTTGCTTCATGCCTGATTCCTGATTTGAAGCATTTAGAAATTACGGAGCGCTAGGCGACAGATTGTCTAATAATTATATTTATGTTTAATAATACCGCAGGAAATTCTTAAAATTAACAAATTTCCCCGACATTATTATTTTCTAGTCGCCTGCATTGAATGATCGCATCGAGTTGAATGAACTCGTAGAGCAGCTCAAACTAAAACCAGTTGCCGTTAATATGTTGCCGCCGGGAGTGGATATTAGCATATTGTCTGGGTTTTGTATACATTCTTGTATCAGTAAATAAAAACTTGATACACTGCATTGTGACTCTATGGTACTCCTAATTGTTTTGAAAGGAAACTCTGACATTTAAATAGTAAATAAACTGTAAGAAATGAGATAGAAGATTTACTGGATATTCCTGTGTTGATTCCTGATTGATTTGGTCTGCAGCTGTGACTAATCTGAGTAAGAGTCAACAACACTTTTTTGGGATATGACTTTATAAATATTTTGTACTTCCTCCAGTTGAAAAGAGCTGCAGTGAAAAATGGTAGGCTGGTGAATGGTGGATACGTTCAAGCGACGAATTAGATCAAAGCGCCCTTCTTCTGCGAGTTCTTCTTTTACTGGATTCACACCTAATTCGATAAAAATCTATATTAATGAATAAAAAAATTGAGCCTAAAAAGTTTGTCGCCGATTCACGCCTTAACGCATTTACCGATTTCAACCAAACTTTCACACATCTTTGGTATTGGTCTATACATGGTTTCTGTGAAGTTTGGTTAACGTCGGTAAACGTATGCGTGTGTTGTGCCTACACATGAATTTCAGTACATTTAAGGTTCGCCCGCACATTAGCCGTGTTATTCGCGTCGGTGTATGCAGAAATGAAGTACTGTAGAGGTGCCCAACCTCTGCTGATTGACCAGGGCCGGGCCCACCATATGTGCTATGATATTGTGCGTGCATTACACACCGTCTCCACTGGACATATATCTGCCCAACATTACAACAACAATCTGAATAGCCACCCGCGATATTTTCTTTCGTGGTCAATATATGAAATATCGCTGCACTTCAAATTTGGCTACGAGAGCTTCAACAGTTTGGTAGATCTGTAATCAGGAAGGCCGAGCTTGGTGACCCAAACCGAGCCAAGTTAGCGGTTTTCAACTCAGTATTTATTCCAACTCTCACCTCTGGTCACCTATGGTTTCTCGGCAATGAGCGAGGAACTCCACACCTGCTTCTGCGAACGGAAAGGGCTATACCTCGATGGTTTGGTCACGTGGCACGGAAGTCCCCTTTATTACGACTTCCGAGGCGGGCGTTGAATGCGATCCCATCAGGTGACCGCTTGGCAGACCCAGGACGAAGTGGCTGGACCAAGTCCAACAACTCGCCTGATTAAGCTTGGGCATAGCTACTAATGAGCAAGAGTCGATCGCGGAGGATCGAGTTGCCTGAAGGCCTGGTTTACCCCCGCGATCCCTTTACTGGAGCATGCGGGTCAGAAGATGATGATGATGAGGTCTACTCTCTTAGCAAATCGAGAAACATGTTTCTCAGGTTCCTGATGGTCTCATTGGGATGGTAACTGCCAAAGGACAGCACAATGACCTAAGGGAGGCTTGCACTAACTGGTTGCCTAGCCAAACATATCCTAAAAGCGACCCTGCAGCGTCGGATAGCACATTTAAATCGAAGAAGTGTTGTTAAGTGAATTTAAATCATTAGCAGGAAGAGAAAACTCATAGACACGTGCAGTAGATAAATTTATGGAAATCAACTCAAGACTGGCTAAAGGGAAGACCTAACAGTGAACGCATTGAAAGTCCGTCGATTTCAGACGACCACAATTAGATGATAACACTAAACGACTAATCTAGCCGAAACATCGGGAAGGCGGAAGGGGGAAATCGATGAGATCTCGTAAACGGGTTAGTACGAGTATATCTTAATTGGTTTGGCCAAAGATGGATCCCACAATGACGCATGAATTTGAAACTGCATTCCCTACCCGTGGGAAAGACTGTCTGTGTGTTGCTTATTCATACGATTTTGAAATTGAGATCTTTATCGCAGATTGTGTCTGGGTCACGAATATGTAGGCACCGCTGCTTGAGCTGAAAGGATGAAAGGCAATGATGAACTAAAGTGCTGTCTACTTGTGTCGCTATCGGACATAACCTCCAAGCACCGTGGCGTTGTGGATTGGTGCATCGACTCCTGCGCACTTTGAGCCCAAGTTGCCTAGGTTCGATTCCCGGCACGAGCAAAATAATTTCCACGACCCACGTCTTTCGAGTCACTGGCAGAACTCAAAGAGTGTTACTGTCTAGAAAAGCTTCTCAATTTGGCCATTCGGACGTTCGGAGTCGGCATAACACTAGGTCCGTTCCACTAGAAGAATAGCACGCACAACACGAGAGGTTGCTGAGAAGGTAGGCCCTGGCTCTCTTCGGGCTGTAGCGCCACCCAACTATTATTATTATTAACCACCATGGATCAGGAATCACCTCTTCCCAGGAATCACCTCGTACCACACTTGGGACTATTCAAAAGGGTGTCACTAGGTAAAGAGCTCAGTTCAGGACAGAATATCTTTGTTGAGTTCTCGTACTACCTAGGAATCAGAATTGCCAACAGTCAAAATATCAGTTGGAGATTTTGGATTTGATGACAAGGCTCCTTCTTCTGACCCACATGCTCCACGCGGGTGTAAACCACGCACGAGAGATCTCCAGGCAACTCGATCCTCCGCCATCGACCCTTACTCGTCAGGAGTCATGCCAAAGAGTAACCAGTTGAACTTGGACAACCATCTCGTCCTGGGTCTGCTAAGCGGTCGCCTACCGGATGGAATCGCATTCAACGTCTGCCTCGGAAGTCGTACGATACGGAATTTCGATCCTAATTTCGAGGTGAATTGCCTAAATTACTCAATTTCGTCTAGTGGGAACATACTACAATACTCCAAATGTGTCACATTCAGCTTCACGCCTGTCCTTGGGAAATACAAATGCTCTGCTGTACCTGAACAGACATAGATGTGCTGTCTTTCTAGACAAGGCCTCCCCTACAGCGACTTCTGCAGAAGCTAAGATCAATTTCGTTGCAAAGTTCATTAAAAGTGCTTATACACATTGTAATAGGTTCATTACAACCATAGTTGGTTCTATGCCTCCTATGGTATAGTAAATTTCTCACCCGAAGTGATCTTTGGGGAGCATATAAAATAAGTTAAATTTAAGGATGTGGATTGGAAATTATTGTCATTTATTTTTATTATGATAATATTTTTAATTTTTAAAGCGGCGCAGAATGTATGGGAACTAGTGTCAGTAGCAGAGGGGGAGGTCAGCCTATACACCGACGGTGCAAAGACGAGCGTGGCACGGGGCAGAGAACTTTTGTCTCCTCTTTGAAAATCGCTGTTACTAAAGGACGACTGTAGAGTGCTTCAAACCGAAGTGGCTGCCATGCCTCACGTATGGCAATCCCGCCCAAACGCTCCCGCTCGCGAATCGGTCACCATTTTTTCTTATAGCCAAGCGGCAATAAAGGCCATAGCATCAGACCTTCCGACATCGAAGGCGGTTGGGCTTTACTGACAGATGTGTCCTTAGAGAAATCGGTGATCGTCTACCGCGACACACTGCAATCCAAGGGAAAGGCGGACAATCTCACGAGCTTGGAGAACCTCTGTCAATCTCATGTGGTACAGGCCGTGGCACTGTGCCATAGGGACACATGCAATGCGACTGAATATTTCGCACAACGACTTTTGCAGAAGCTGCAGAGATGAGTAACGAGCAGAATTTCTCCAACATCTGCTCTGCGAATGCCCAGTAATAGCAAGCAATCATTGCATGGCCAATCGTGTGGGCGTGTATGCCAATATCACAGTGTCCAGGTATGATACAGACGAGAGTCCTGAGCTTAGGTCTCCTTAGACTGAGCAGACAGAGTGAGGGTGGTTAAATTTTAAGGGCCGATGTTGATTTTGAATAAAACACAAACTAATTAGGAAATTATTGTCATTTCTTTTTATTATGATATTATTGGTATGGTTCAATTATGAATGGAACAAAATACCGGCCAAATGGCCGCCGCGACCTCGGCGGCACACCTCCATCCGATGGTCCAAATTTTCGATGACGCTGAAGCATAATTGAGGTTCTATGCCGTTAATGTGCCGAATTATCTCATCCTTTAGCTCATGAATTGTTGCTGGCTTATCGACGTACACATTTTCTTTCAAATAACCCCAAAAAAAATAATCCAATGGTGTCAAATCACATGATCTTGGCGGCCAATTGACATCGCCACCGCGTGAGATAACACGGCCATTGAATTTGTCGCGCAAAAGAGCCACTGTTTCGTTAGCTGTCTGGCAAGTGGCACCGTCCTGTTGAAACCGCATATCGTCCACATTCATATCTTCAAATTCGGGCCATAAAAAGTTCGTTATCATTTCACTATAGCGGACACCATTCACAGTAACTGCCTGACCGGCCTTATTTTGGAAAAAATACGGCCCGATGATGCCGCCAGCCCATAAACCGCACCAAACAGTCACTCTTTGTGGGTGCATTGGTTTTTCGACAATCACTCTTGGAGCATCATTCGCCCAAATGCGGCAATTCTGCTTATTGACGAATCCACTGAGGTGAAAATGTGCCCATCACTGAAGATGATTTTCTTCGAAAATTGATCATCCACTTTCTTGCCACGATTCTGACCATTGACGACGCTTGAAATGGTCAAGAGGCTTTAGTTCTTGAGTCAATTGCACCTTGTAAGCGTGTAAATGCAAGTCTTTATACATAATGTTCATCAACGACGAGCGTGAGAGGTGCGATTGTTGGGCACGACGACGAGTTCAGGTGGACGGCTCTTAAGCCACACTATCGCGAACAGCAGCAATATTTTCTGCAGGACGAGCTGTGCGAGCATGCACTGTGTTTTCACATTTCCTACAGACCCGGTTTACTCAAATGTTTGCACTATTTTTCCGATTGTACGCACATAAATTGACCGAAAAAATCACGAAGTGCACGATATGCATTTTGATTTGAACGCCCATTTTCATAATAAGCTCGAATGACTTTAACGCGTTGCTCGATTGTGTATCTTTCCATGGTTCAAATTGAGTTAGTCTGAAATTGAGAAATGTCAAATGAAATGCACAAAAAAAACTTGACGTTTAGTTAACTAATAATATCGCGGATTATAGGGCTAAAAATGACATCAGCAGCAGAGGCTTGTTGGCTGAGACAGGTAAACTGCTACCATCGGATTCTCCTCGCCCAGGGTTGCCAGGCCACTGTGGAGTCTGGCCGTAGGTAACGGTGGTGAATTGGGCGCCACGCAGTTATCCCTCCGATTGAATCGATCCTCTTTTTAAAAACCACGTTTTACCAGGGATCTCGCGACCACGAAAAGGACACTTGCTTCTCCGTCCCTAATCCTTAATCCTCTATCAAGGATCTCTTAATTTAGTGCTTTAATAACTAATATACAAACAACTTAAGTAATACCTTTACTTAAATCTGCGTTCGACTCTCACGCCGTTGCTTCGATGCTCCACGATCAAAGGAAAAGGCCGCTAACGTCTGATACATATCACTCTATAATTAAGCGCTATGTATGTATGTCACATCTTTACCGAATGCGAATTAAAAACAACCCTTGGGAGTTACCGAGACCTTTGGTGAGGCATTGCTCTCTGCTGACTCTTTCGACGAGTTTCAAGCGAAAACCTTTTTCCCAGAATGGGCCTCTAATGAAACCCCCAACTGTAGCAGCAGTTGGCAGCAATTGGCAACGTTGTCTGATGAAAGACTTCGACTTTATGTGGTTAATGACATTAACAACACGCTGGGCAAGGTAATCTCGCTGTCGATGGATGAAAACATTCAACGAGCAGGTGACTGTTTTGACTGGGCAAAGTTTAATTTACTCTCTTCATGTGTTAAACACAACCCCAACTGATTGCATTATTGGCTTAATTGCACGCCATGTTCAGCTTTCGGTGTGGTCCCTTATAATTGCCTGCTTTTGCAATCACAATCAAGCATTAAGTCGTCGTAATTGTCTCAAATTCAGAGCCAGAGACGGCTCTTGTTTACAGGCAGCAAGAACTTCACTCTTTGCATGACCCACATACACGAGCCATTCCGCACGCATTCACCTCTGAAAAACAGCAGACGAACTGATAGTCTTTACAACCCAGAGAGGTGAGTTCGGCGGTCAACGACTGATAACGAAACTCGTTCGCGCTAAGTACCTGAAATCCCCAGAAACAATCGGTAAACCTGAATGCTCGAACAAAGGAAACCCACAGATGATGATGAATGGTTCCCCACACATCTCGACTGGTCCACAAAGAATCAATCAAACATCTTGGAAGCCCTTCTAATTACCACTTTTTGAAATTCTTTTGAGCACCGATCAACAACGAGCGGGCGTGGCCTTCGCTTACAAAAGTACATGTGTACACTTCGAGCTTGTAAACACCTTTCGAGTGAGCCATTGACACTTCCCGCGAGTGGCTGAGTAGAAGGCCTCAAGGGAAACAACAAATTGCCACCGGGTCCGGGCGTCAGAATTTCACGAATCTGTCTACCTTCCATTAATGCACAGACTCTCAACCGCCAATCAGTTATCCATTACATTGGCGCGTTCTTAACCTTGCTTGAAGTTCACGCGGGGGAAGGGGGGAGAATTATGTTAATGAGACCTCAACGATGCTGGCATGATGTAAGCGCACCACCTTAACGATTCAGTAGCTGTCACAGTCACCTCGATCGCCTCAGCTGCGGTTGGAACAGCTTCACAAGTGTTGCACGAACGCGACGTCCCACACAATTAAGTGACAAGCGATACTCTGGCGCTGTGTAGGTCAGGAACACAAAGTCTGCCAAGTTCTGCTCACACGCATACGAGTACAAATATGTATATTTTCACCTCACATCTTACGGTCTAGTTTAGTTTACAAAAATGGGATACACTTTTTGGTTTGAATTAAATTAAGGGACATCACACGGTTAGATTTTCTGAAATGTGCTGAATAGCTGGCTTCTGACTTGCGAACACCTCCCGCTGGCATCAACGTCGCCAGCACTGGAACTCGGCACGAAGCTGGGCGCACACCCGATCGCCTTCAGCAGCACGTACCCCAGGACAAGGACGAGGACAGTCTTAAGGATTATTCCGAAGATGTAGCACGCCTGCATCTTCCAGCGGGCCATGCGGCTGGCCTTCTGCTCGACCAGCAGCAGATACGCCCGGCGGCCGTAGTTCCAGTTGCGCACGTATTCCTCGAGGTTGAAGTGCTGTGTCCGGAACTTGAACTTCAGCCTAAACGGAAACAGGTTGCACGTGATTCAACATTCGCTTATCGGCAGGCGTCGGGTCTACTTACTTCTCTGTGTACGAGAGTTTGTCGAAGAGTTCGTCGGCGTTCTCGGTGTCGAACATCCAAACCCCGCTGAAGAACCGCTCGACCGTCGCCAGTTGGCGGAAGAGCTCCAGCTGTGTGCGGACGAAGTGCACTCTCCCCGTGCAGAGGAACGACATGGCGTCGAAGAAGAAGGCGGGTATTATTTGGAACAGCACAAAGGTCACCATGTACAGGCAGTAGTTGGAGTAGATTGTGGCTCCCGGATACCAGTAGACCGTCTCCAAGGGGTTCTCGATGGTCATCTGTGAAAAAAGTCAAGGGTTACCGAGCGACTAAGGAGATCTGAGGAGGCGGCGGGCTAACCTTTATGTGAGCATCTATCAGCGTTGCCCAGGAGATCTCCTTGATGCCGCAGTCTGTAAAGTTGAACACAAGCGTGCCCGCTGTGGTGGGCTGATGCGCCCTCTTCTGGGCGACCGTGATGACGCCCTTCGCCGCCAGGTCAACCGGAATGAGGTCCACCGGCGTAGATCGCTTCCCGTATAGCGACTGCACGGTGCCGTTCGCCGTGAACATCATCAAGTTGTCCAGGTGGTTGGAGGTGTCAATCCAGCCTGAGTACGGCTCGTCGAGGGATGGGCTGAGTGTGGATAGCCTGGCCACGGTCGACGGTAGTGCACAGCGGGAGACCAGACTCTCGGCCAGGTGATGAGAGAACAAGTAGAAATTCCCAAAGTCGCTCAAAATCTGTGACTCCAAGTCGAGGTCCTTCCTCTCCTCCTGGATCCTAATCATGTCGTTGGGCTCGAAGCGCGGCGGGTATATCCTTTCCCCGATGATTCTCTCGTACGAATTCGAGAACACATGCGACACATAAACAAACGACTCCAGCCTGGTCATTGACTCGGCCAGCTGCAGGACGTACTTGGTTCCGCGCACATTTGTGAGTATCGCCTCTCTCAGACCCACGTACAGATCACTGTTGCTCCCCGCGTGGATAACCACATTCACTTCACTCTTCAACAGATCCCTGTCGAAGGCCTGCAGTTCGAGATTCACTTTCGACAAGTCCCCCTCGATGGGCACCACCCGATTCATCACGCCGCGCTCAAGCGACTTCACGCGATCGAACACCACATCGTCTTTGAACCGAGCGGTCCTCTGTTGGATGTCCTCCTTTCCCTTGGACCGCACAAGGATGTACACTTTGCGAATCCCGGCACACTCGCGCAGCAACTTTTCGCAAATAACTTTCCCGAGATAACCGGTTGCGCCGGTGAGAAGTATTTTCTTTCCGTCCAGCCAACTACTGCTACCGCCAGCAACGTCCATACCGTTCGATGTTCAGATCGTGACTGTCGCTTCCACAGACGATGTTTTGTTTTGCGGCCCGCTTTCGGTTCGGTTCGGTTCGGTGTGATTCTCCGCATCGGCGCGGCGACGGCGTTGCGTCGTCGGAGGGACGTGAGGCGAATACCAGCGCCCGGCCGCGGCAGTGGTGGTTGGTGACCTACTCTTTTGCATATTTCACAGTTTTCCTGGTGTCTTACCCGAGCGCCACCGCACTGCGCCGCCCGCCGTCGACTGCCGGTCGGCTTCCACTATCTTCGGCTAGTAACTGATGAGTTCGCTAGTCTACTAACCTGGTTCTGAGCGGCGTGTAACACACGCTAGCATGCGCCCAGCTCCGATGGAACGCGCTCTGTTGCACCATTCGATGGCTGATCGTTTGCTCGGCGGACGTAGCGTGCACAACGAGCCTTGTGTTGTAACATAATGGAACAGCGCCAATCGCCGCGCACACAACCTAGGTCATTGTAAAGTGGAGAGAAACTGGTTCTTTGTTACAAGCTTCGTGCTCGTATCTCGCGGATAAATAAGTCATCTTTTGAACAACCAGCCCAACTCGAGCGATTGCTGTAATGGAACCATCTGTGCGCGGCTCGTATGTGCCGAGTGACAGCGGTAATGATGGAGCAAATTATAGTACTTTGCCATTGCGACGACGACAGCAAGTGCGACGCCCTTCGGGTTGCGCAAGTTTTGATTGATCTCCTCGACGGTAATGACTGCCGAATGCGACTCTCCGTCGCGAGTCCGGTTCTTTGTGACTGTATCGACTTGACTGTGGTCATTTGCCAATATCCAAGTGATTAGTTTCTCCTTACAAGACTGACGTGCCTGCCGCAATCCAACTGTGAAACTGTCCATTTGAGGCACGGAGGCAGAGCACGGCCTGCGCGATTGGAGTGGAGTCCACTGAAGCGGTGGAAAACTATAAAAAAGGTAATTTGCCAGCCTTCGGTTCCATTGATTGCTTTCTTTTTGTGCTGCCACACTTTCTCCTCGGCGTCTTCAGTTATTCCCTACGCTTGTTTATGGTTTTATGCAAATTCAAGTGAAGGGACTACGTTTTGGTAGACGATAATCTCTCCGTGTAATGTCATTGAGAACGCCCAACGAGGCCACACGATTGTCGTAGGTACGTGGTTTTCCGAGTCGGAGTTCATTAGTCATGCGGAATGGTTTCCAAACTGGAAGACTTTCGATCTCAATGATTGTTTTCTAAATTGGAATTTACTCAGGCTCTAAGCTCTCGCAAGTGGGACGGTTGGTTGCGGTGGATGCACTTCGACTTGGTGTGATCCTCGTTAAATCTCAAAGACATGTGTCGTCTTTGGGAACTCATTCAAGACAACGGGCAGATGATTTTATTGAAATAGTATTCGCATCATATCCGACTGAAGGCGTTTTTTTTTCGAGTGACACTTTCGTTATAATGGGTGTGTTCTCATACCTGGCGAGTGGTAAAAGGAGGGTGTGGCCGTAATCCACCAGCAAGTGAACTCATTGCAAATGTGGCTTTAAAGGAGAGTACTTCGACATAGAGGCAGTTACATTTAACGCAGTAAAAATTCGTCAGATTCCGCTGCATCAAGTGTGTGGTTTGAAGGCAATGGGAGCGGAAAGTGTGAGAGGCTCCTGCGTCGCATGCGT
Organism: Eristalis tenax; assembly: GCA_905231855.2. Lineage (NCBI taxonomy): Eukaryota > Metazoa > Arthropoda > Insecta > Diptera > Syrphidae > Eristalis > Eristalis tenax. The sequence continues at coordinate 3,044,640 of HG993127.1, forward strand.
GCATAAATCGTATCAGCTTTCGAGTGAGCTTTCGCAGCTTTTCTTTCTGGGAGGCATTTCTCGTGTAACGCGTGTTTGGGAAAGAGAGAGAACCACAAACAATCGTCTTCTATAGAAATGATAATTTGACCGTATGATGCTACCAAATTTGACAGCGTAAAAGCGGCCATATTTGACAGATTTGACACAACGAATTGACAGATGCGGAATTTGACTACAAGACGCCGGCATAAATCAGCAGAGAGTAATTACGGCAGAGTACTCAACCTCCCAGCTGATGACAGTTTGTGATGAACTTCTTCTACGCACACATGAACTCAAACCATCGTTGCACTAAGAAAATGGTATCGCCCAGCTGTCAACAAAATTCAAGAGTGTCTTGTTCAATGGTTGGAGGCTCCGTTGACTCAGAAAGAGGATCCGATTGAAGAATCCAATGCTAGACAGATTGGAACCTCAGATGTTGGGACTGATTTACCACAGTTGGAGGGGCCATTGTCTATTTGTAAAAGGCGTTCGTAAATTACCGAGCTCGTTTCGAAAAACTCCGTTGTCCTTCAAATACACTCACGCGAGAGACTCTGGCATAAATTCAATCTTAACCACGAATTCAACCATTAGAGAGAAATCTAAAATTACAGCAGTCCAGGAACTTTTTGACAGGTCATCAGTTTGATTCGAGAAAAGTTTTAAACAACCGAGTCAAAAAAATTTTAAGGAGAAAGAGAGTAAGTAGTCGCCTATCTCTAGAATACGTACTTCATTTCTGGATAGAACGTAAAAGAGATTCAATTCCATTTAATTTTGAAAAAAATTCATTTCTTAAGGTAGCACCCTTTACTCACTATGTGCACAACCATCATCACTTTTCTTCTTTTATACACACATCGTATATTTTATGCTATCGCAAGTCGAGTGATCAGAATGTAGCTACCTATGCTATCCTATGCTAAGTATATCACATGAAATGTTATCTCTTTGTTCACACATACATTCGCCTCTACAAATTGACATGCTAGGCGATCAGTTGCAATAAAGCGATCATCCAAACAAGTTGTTTTCGTTTACTCTGCGTGCCTTACAAACCAGTGCTGCCAGATTGTGGTAAATTTACCTTCTCATGGGAAATTACATTTTTCCCATTCCAAACATTTGGTAAAAAGGTATCTTCATACAAGAAAAGTGAAATAACTTGTGAATAACTATTTCCCAACATTTCGTCAGGAATAATTTCGAAGAAACTTTTTAATTGCGTCTTTATGACAGTTAAACTAGAGGAACTGTCACATTTAAAGAAAGAAGGGAGAATGACGACCTATTTGTTTCTTGTGCATAAACATATAATATTCCTTTTTTCTTAATTTGATTGCTTTAACGAAAGACAAAACTTAGCAATAACCATAAGTAGTGATTAAAAATCTAAACTTAAAGGCATGCCCATGAAATGTCTTTATGAAATGTGGCACAGAAAAAGTTTGATGAAGGGCTACCAGGGAAAACAAATATTTCCTAATATATGTGAAGTTGGTAGTTTTTGGTCAAGTTTCTCACATTTACACTCAGCAGCGGAGCTTATATTTCCAATTGTAACGTATGTTGATAAAAGTAAAAAACGTAACAGTTTGAGTGGTGGCCTAGTTGGCAGTGTTTGTAAAATATGATCATAATTTCAAGCTCATTTCTACATAATACCCCATTGTCGGTTAAACACGAACATGACGCTTTATATGTTAAAGTACATTTGTTCCGAAGTGGTAAACGTTTCTTCTCCAGTGCGGTAAATTCCACTTCAAATTACTGGCAGCACAGACTAGAACCTGTGTTGACATTTTTTATTCTCTCGGGAGCGGCCTTTTTTCATGCGGCAGCGTTTTATTATATGACAAAATCTGACATTTCAGATAGACTGTCTGAAATATACGAGACGTTATCTGGCTGTCAATAAATATGTGTTCATAAATAACGGCCAAATCGCAACAGTCGGTCTTTGACAGTCGTTGGTGAGCGGTTTATCGGAATGTTATGTCAAAACGCGTTTGACAACTCAAATGTTCTGAACAGAAATAAAGTTTGATAGAGATGCCCAACTTCTACCTAACTTGTCTCCTCAAATTTTTGACAACAATTTTTTACATCGTTTTCTAAAGCCTGGCCAATTTGGCTCAGAGACTGGCATTAACATTATTTCCTGAATAACTGTCAAAATGCGTCTGAAATTCGTTTATGGACTAGGAGTCAATCAGCTGTGAGGTTGGGCATCTCTATCATACTTCATTTCTGGTTCTGAAGTATGTGTTAAGAAAGAAACAAGTGCAATTACAATATTGCCTGTCGGTTAGTGGGTCGACCGGCGTTTAGGAACTTTCGTAACTCAAATGTATTTCTTACACAAATAATCCCTACAGTACGCCAAAAACTCAAACTCACGATTAAAAAAAAAAAGATTTGTTTTAAAACTGTCAAAACGTCTGCATAAAGAGTAGCTCCACCTTTGTTACTTCGTGCTCGGAGGATATTACGTGTGCAATTTCAACAAGCGACTGCTTTATTATGGCTAATCCAAGGATTTCTGTACAGCCAGACAGAGCGACGCTCTGCTGTGATTTGGGTTTAAAGTGAGCGGACTCCCTTCAAGTCAATGACACAAGTTATCTGTATGTGCTGTATTTTGTAATGAACTTACTTCGTGCGGTGTGCTAAGAGATGGCGTAATTTGTATTATTCCATTGGAACATGCGTTGGAAAGCTACTGTCATTGTACGTCATTTCAGTATATGTCATTCATTTGAAGCGTAAGCAACAATCATTTTTTTTCACTCAAATATGTCGAATTTCGAGTTCGAGTTCTTCTTCATCACTTTAATATGAAGAAAACTGCTGCCGAAAGTCATCGTATTTTGGGGGAAGTTTATGGTGGACATGCGATAGCTGAGCGAACGTGCCGAAAGTGGTTTGCACGATTTAAAAGTGGTGATTTTGACTTGGCCAACCAGCTAAATCAATGGCAAGGCCGAATGCTCTGTATTTGGTGGGATCAGAAGAGTGTGCTGTATTATGAGCTGCTAAAACCGGGTGAAACCATCAATAGACAACGCTACCGAACACAATTAATCCGTTTGAAGAGAGTAGTAGTCGAGAAACGCCCGGAATATGCGACCAGACACGAAGCAATAATTTTCCATCATGACAAGGCTCGGTCCCACGTTGCTATTCCGGTTATGAACTAATTGGAAAACAGTGGATGGGAATTTCTACGCCACCCGCCTTGTAGCCCAGACCTTGCCCCTTCTCGCTACCATTTGTTCCGGTCGATGCAGAACGCCTTGAAAACGCATTGAAACACGGCTCACATCACAACAAAATATCAAAAATTGACTTGATTCATTCTCGGCTGCCGAGCCGGTGCAGTTCTTTTGGAATGGGATCCACAAATTGCCAGAAAGATGGGAAAAAGTCATAGCTTCCGATGGGCGATACTTGTACATGTTTTTCTTAAATAAACGTTCAAATTTTGAAAAAAAAAAAACCGCACGAATTGAGTTATAGACCGATTACTTAATGGGTCTGTTGAATAAATGGACCTTTTTTTACAGTTAGAAGCAGTTTTTGACGCAAAATATTGTCCACGAAACGGGTATCCAGTGATCCGAAAACGTCCGTGGTTCGAACTAGGGTACGTTTCTATTAGTTTCAGTTACCGAGGTTGAACTGGTAAAAAATTTCAATTATGAGCCTATTCGTTTCGAGCATTTCACAATAATTACAGTTTTAAATTTTGATAGCCACTGTTTAAAACATTGCCAGAATTTGTTTAGTTAATTGAATTTAATTCGAAATGTATAAATTTGCCAGCGCTTTTGCCAAAAATAAATAAAACACGTAATTGCATTACGTTTGAAATTAATCAGCATTTTGTGAACATCTCTCTCTGAAAACAGAGAGCGGACTTAATCGACCGACGATGGAATCGAAAACGAATTCGAACAGGTCGAAAGCTTACAGGGTGAGTATGTGAGTGAAAAGTATGGGTAGTCTTGCAGAAAGAAGACGTTGAGGTCTTTGACAAACCGACTCAAGGGACGATTATAACATTGAGGCTGCCAGGAAATGTTTCTCCTTGGGTTCGTGAAAAAAAAAACAAAAAAAACACCAAATAATACGGAGAATACGAAGAGGTAACAAGTCACGTATCTGAGTTGAAACAAAAAACAGAGTAAAGGCGACTCGCCTGTCGAAGGATCAAGCTGGCTTTGAACATGACATTCATCATCCGAGTCGTGGTCTACGGCGGTAAGACATTCACACAACATCAAGAACGGACAAAGATTTGTTTGCACTGATGGCCATTCGAGGCGAGGATTCAACATGTACGAGCTGTACAACGACAAGAGCGTACACATTGCCTACAGCCCGTTCCTTCTCGGTCTTTCGTTTTCAGCCAATGAGACAATGCAATCAAAGGCATCCGCGCTTAGAGTGGCGCACACTAATTGGAGAAGGAAATTAATCGAATTGCTTTCTGAAATTGGAGGTACAGCAAGATATGAGCCTGGACTCAAGCCCGGAGTATAGCCATGTATGAAAACGGAAGATTGATTCTCCTTTGTAACAAATGAACAACTTGTCAAGCTTCTTGCGTACAAATGAAGTAGCTCCACTGTCTGCTATCGGTATTCAGTACTTAAAGCTCTGAAGCAGACTGATTAACACAAACCAGTTCTACAGGCATACGTTCCAGAACTCAGTAACCGAAAAGCTGACAATCAAGACAAGTATTAGAACAGAGCCATTGTCGTGCCAACGTGTCTTGATCAACATTTATTAGTCATCTATCCCCTCACCCGAATCGTTTTCTTTCACCAATATTTCATTCGGCGATGCACACGTTTTCCACGCAATCAGCAGTCGAGAGATGTCTTGAGAGAGAAATGTCTGACTACTTTCAAAAGAGTGATGCCTCGTCTACCTACACGATGACGACTTGCGAAGTATCATTTGAAAAAACAAAGTCTCTGACTGTTGCATCGTTAGTCGCATGATTAACGACATCATTCTTCGAATGGCAGTTGGATTTAGTTTTGTAAACAAGTTTGATTTGTGACAAACTCTTGTTTATTCAGAAATAGATGTTTGTTAATGGGGAAATTTGAGGCACTTCAACTTCAGCTTCAATCCCAACGCGAGATGTTCCCATGCGAGAAAGTGAGCCCGTTACCGCCGCTTGCTTGGGAGGAATAACTGACTATGAATTCAGCAGAATATTCAGAGTCGCATGCAGTTGAAGGTCTTGTCCTTGTTTTTATTTGGCCATTGCTTTGTGAAGTCTGTGAAAGGGAATGGTTTTTACCACGCGACGTGGCTAATAAGAACTTGATTAGAATTCAGAGATGATGAAAGAAGACACACAGACGCCTGTCTGTGAAAAGGTTATAAAAAAACGCTGTCAGATGAATCTGAGGGGCAAGAAACGTAGAAGTGGCCCATCTTTTCCTCCACCATCTCTGATTAAAATCGTGTATATTTGACACATGTTAGCATGGCGCATGTGGTTCCATCGAATTTAAAACAATGGCATACGGGTATGAACTTAATATCAGTTCTTGTCGGTTTTTGAAATTGCTTTTTAAGTCTCCCTGTAAACGAGGTTGGCTTCTAAAGATTTCAACTTAAGAGACAAGTCATATGATGTTTCATTTAATTTTCTCCTTCTCTTCATTCAAACTCCCCGAATAGTAATTGTCTAGATGCCAGTCGTCCGTGTGCAACCTTTGGCTTACTCGTTAGTTCAGCGCCCCACGGAGAGCCTAAGCCCGAGTTAAGGCTGTCTGAAAGATCCTGACAAGCTACTTCCAGCCATCAGGGTATACCGGAGCTCGAATCTTGACTTGGAAATTTCAATTATTATTGGAAAACCCTCTTACCTAAATGTGGTGGCGAGCCAGGATGGTTGATGAAGGTTTTTTTTCGCTTTCGGACTACATTTCTGAATAGCTCAGTAATATGTAGTAGATTTAATGAGATTCCCCACACTTGTGGCGACCCAAGCAAAACATCAAACCAAACAGACCCTTAGCCGACCGGACAGCTCAGGGTTACGGTAGCGAAGCTATGTGCCCATTCTGGAGAGCTGGGCAGTGGCCGAGCAGATATTGGATCGACTCGGTTTCTTCCTCGTCGCTGCAGCTCCGGTAGAGATCGCTGGAATCCGCATTGTTCTGTGATCACACCGACAAGCACACGGATCGAGTTACGGTCCAACGCCAGAAGTTTCTTTGTTTTGCCGTTGTTAAGCACTGGCCATGTTGATTTTGTCGTGCAGTGACTTCTCGCAAGCCAAGATGAGTTGGCTGAACGGTATAATGCACTGATCGGTGGTTGTAATGATGTGTCCGCTTCGCTGATGTCCCTTTAGATCCATGTCCGGTCAATTTGTACTCTCTCTCATTCCCTGCTATTGAGCTGTGGTCCGGGACCCAGCAGAGTTTGACCGTATGGTGACTGATGGTCCTTAGTGAGTCGCGGCAGCTCCTAACAGCCCTTGACCTTATAGTACAGATCAGTGCAGCTTGGCTGTCAACAAAAATGGTGTATCAGATGGTGAGATATCGTTTGTGGAATGTGTTTGATTGCCGGAACCTCTGCTTGGAAGACATTGCAAATGTCAGCAAATGGCTCCTGTTTGTGTATTGGTACGAGTAGAATCGGGCCCCAGAACCTGTGTCCAGCCAGTAGTGTTGAATGTGAGTATCCTAAGAAGGTGGTAGAGTGTAACGATTGGCATGGTAGGGGAGGATGTACGAGAGAGGACGAGCTCATCGTTCCAGTACCCGCATGAGGGATGATTTTGAACTGAGGACGGCATTGTTCAAGGACTTAACTGCGGCCTGACTGTCCGAACAGATTGTAATCTCTCCTATGGGCATTACATTGGTCTTGAGCCACGAGAATGCCTCTTTTGTCGCAATGGTTTCTGCCTGGAACACGCTTTAGTGACCAGGAGATTCAACGAGATGACAATATTGAGGACATTGGAATGGACATCTACAACCACCCCGTCTGTAAAACTACACAGGGGCTTAGCCAGCGTTTGCTTGTCAGACATCCAGTCCGCTCCGGAAGGTATACAGCTGGAGAATCTCTTCTTGAAGACAGCTTTGGGAGTAGGCTGAGGCTGTCTGACCTGGCGTAGGGGTTATCGTGATCATAAAAACGATTCCCCGCAGTGAGGTCTGGCCATAGCACCCCCGGTTAGATTGACCTCCACAATTGTCCCTTATCCGAAGAACTCAGTGAATTCACCTAAAAGGGGCCCAATCTGTTCGGGTCTTCTTATGATTGTGACCAAACAGCTGCGCCGGCTGTTTCGTTCCCACAATCACAAGAAGAAGCGTATGCATTTCATGGAATTTAGTCATTCTCTGTCTGTGAGCACAGCAAAATACGATTTCGTAGCCTCGTGCAAGAACAACGCCTCCCAGCTTTAGTATAAAGCATATAACATGACCTAACTAAGATCCATCAAACCTTGCCTTTCTCGCCTCATCGCCGCCAGTGTATCGCCATTATCTCCTGCAAACCACCACCTGTAGCTTACTTTGGCAAATAACACAATTTAGTGCAACAGTCAATGTCAACAACCCTCATTAACCACTAGTCCGATCAGATCGTTTGGACAATGCCCCTGTTTGCGGCACTTAACCACTTCGTGCGGACTTCAATCACCCCAGAGTGCGCAGGTACTTATCTGCTCAATCTACACGTGCACCACAAAGTGCACGGCCGAAGGGCCAACAAACCGCTGTCATTAATCAAGAGCCTAATTATCCGACCACTTCACATCAAGCCACCGCTTTTAGTAAAAACTCGATCACACTTGTACGAGTGGCATAAGTGGTCGTCTTTGAGACCAGAAAACAATCAAACTTCCGTGGTCATCGATCTTTGAACTAGCCCTTCATTAGAGAAGCTAGTAAGCAAGCCGAGACCACGGCCGACCGACCTTGGGGCCCACTGTGGAGCAGACAAAGCACTCGCGTCGTGCGCTATCGAACCCAATTTGAACGTTGGATATGATCACCAATTTCGCGCTGTCTCCGTCCCCTTCGGAGCCGCTTGACGAACGGCGAGATGGCGCAGTTAATCGAATCGCCGTCTGGCTAATAGGTAAACAGTACGTGTAACAATGCGCGCTACCTATAATTAAAGACCCCGTCCTGAGAATGCCCGCCAGTGCCCCGAGGAGGGTCTTTGTTTCGGTGGCTGTGCTGGGCTTCCACATCGCAGAGCGGGGATTATGTTTTTTCGCCTCGTCTCGCCTTTCTCCGGTGGCCTCTCGAACAAAGGCGCTCTCCGGCTTTCTCAAGAATCGGCATTGTTGCTTCAAGCAGCGAGTGTGGTGTCAAAATCCGTTTCGATCATAAATCTGGCGGCCGATGGCAATCCAAGTGACACACGGTTTCCGCCATTCGGACGCGACTCAGCGATGAGAGTCAACATCGGAACGGATTAAAGTGGACTGTGTTTGCGCGAATTTGATGGTTATTTCTGCCGTTTTTCACTCCCTCGGTTCGTCTATTGATTGTTTGCCTTTGCCATTAGTTTGGTCATTCGGAGGTAGAACAACAAGCCGTATGCTCACTACATGCCTGAGCTGCCAACGTTGGCGAACGGGGACCGAGCGAAGCCAATTGTGCCCGGGGAGGTGCCCGGGACTTGGCAATAACCGAAGCATAAGTAAGAACTTATGATCAAGAGTTGTTTGTGTTTGTTTACGTTTTAGCAAGTATTTCGGTTATGTCATTGTTTGCACCGTGCTTGGGGCGTGCTTGACATTGGGCGGTTCCTGGGAATTGTACGGAAAGTGAGCTTGCTGCTCGAGTCTTGTAATGCTGCGGCGAGTGTCATTCACTCGTTTGTGCCTTGTTACAATACCGAATGGGAAACGACTCTGGCTAATTGGGTTGTGGTTGAAAGAGGAAACATGTTGTCTTTTCCGTAAGCTGAAGAGTTACAGAGGGTTCACTCTATCTGAAGAATGCTGTCAAGAGAATGCTGTCAACTTAAGCCAAGTGAACTGATTTTTCCACCTCTGGAGAGGTAATTATTTGTTGAACAACAGGTCAGCAACTGGTGATCAAGTTGATTGGGCTGGATTGTGATTGTCTACCTTGCCTACCTACGCATGGGGGCGGAATGGAGAATTAACTTATCGATTGCGATTACGAATAAACGATCGCCTGGTTAGTTTTACGAAAGGCGATGATTCTTGTTCGACTGGGCCCAAAGGCTGTCAGAGTTTTCGTTAGTGGGGGAGGGGAGTATTCTTAGCTAGCTCGCATATTTGGATCTTAGGTTCGTATCCTGTAGGGTACTGCTTCTTGTTTTTTCGGTTGTTCCAAGTTCTGGCTGAAGTGGTAAATTTGACTGACTTGCAGATGGCATGATGTTGTGGAGACCCGCAACTCTCCAACAGCCGATGCAGAGAATAGCCGGGCACATCCACTACAGTCCCATTCTGACTTCGTGGATGGAACGTGGGGCATAAAAAAAGGAGTGCAGTTTTTTTTAAGAGTTTTCTGAATAAGTGAAAAATGTAAGAAGGAATTTTCGTTTGCTGGGAAAATTTTTTTTTTCTCGCATGAGTACTGATTGTGTTGAAGAAGTGAATAAAGCTCGAGAAGTATCCGCACCCCACCCGGACATTGACCATGTCAGAGGATCATTCCGAAGGGAGATGAGCAAAAAAGACGGCACTCTCGGCAAGTAGGGTGTCAAACTTTGTACCAACACGAGTTCGCAAAAGTGGTAGAACTAAATCTGGGGCCAGGGTAGCGACAAGTGCAACGTGCCTTAACCGGGAGCATATATGTTCAATAACAAATTAAAATCTAATTAGATTAAATGTTAATTGATTATTATTAATGTAATAGTTGCGGAGTGGTTAATATTGATTTTCTACTGAACACTACATATAATCTCATGCTACGTTACCGACGTATTGGGTCTATAACTTAATTCGTGCGGTTTGCTAAGAGATGGCGTAACTTGTATTATTCCGTTGGAACATGCTACTGTCATTGTACGTCATTTCAGTATATGTCATTCATTTGAAGCGTAAACAAGAATAATTTTTTCTTCGCTCAAATATGTCGAACTTTGTGCTTAAGTATATATTATGTCTTAAGTTAATAAAATTGTGAATACTATTTAAAAGTCGGACTTGATCGAACTAGTTCAAAAAACAGCTCTAACAAGTGAACTATGTGAACTAGTTCACAATGTCACTTTACTTTAGCTCATTTAGTTCAGTAGTTCACCAGACCCAAGTATACCTTACTCTGCATACATGTACTTTCAATATATTCTCGGTATCGGGGTGAAGCTGTGGTTGTATATATAAATTGACTTATTTATCAAGTAATACGTATTTTAGTGCATTCATTTAGTGCAAAAGTGGTCAAGTGAGTTCAAGACTGCTTGTACGGGAGAAAGCATCAAAGAAGTCGAAAAACTTGTTCTTGAGGATGCCCGAATAAAGGTGAAAATGATGGCAGAGATCACCAAGCTTTCAATTGGTACCATTCACACCATTCTTCATGACCATCATAACCTTTCAAAGGTCAGTGCAAGGTGGGTGCCACGAATGCTCACAGCGCCTCAGAAAAAAGTGAGAATCGCATGCTGTAGAGAGCTTTTGGAGATGTGTAGTGAGAACGCGGACGGTGCTATGGATCGAATTGTTACTGGTGACGAAACATGGGTCCACCACTATGACCCTAAAAGCAAACAAGAGTCCATGCAGTGGCATAAAAAAGGAACAGACCCCCCGAAGAAGTTCAAGTCACTCTGTCCGCCGGGAAGCTCATGGCCACAGTTTTTTGAGACTTAAAGGGAATCTTGCTCATTGAGTACAAAAATCCTACGCTTCCACATTGCATAATTTGCAGGAGGAAATGAAAAAGAAAAGACGGATTAAACTCGCATCGGGTGTGTTGCTTCTTCATGACAACGCTCCTGTTCACACAGCGCGAGTTTCCAAGGCTGCTGCGCGAGATTGTGGTTTCGAAGAAATCCAGCACCCACCCTACAGTCCAGACCTTGCCCCTAGTGATTATTTCCTGTTTCCGGATTTGAAAAAATGTCTTCGTGGAAAAAGATTTTCTGATGATGAAGAACTCAAGTCGGCAATAAATGGGTATTTTGCAGAGAAAGAGGAAATTTATTTTTTTGAGGGTTTAAAAAGCTTATCTCAAGATGTAACATTTGTTACATCTCGCGTCGATGGCATCTTCAGAAGAATATTCAACCTTGAGTCTAGCAAGACGTCTATGTATCGAATGCTGGGCCATGCAGATTGCATGGACAACTTGGCTCCGGCCTGAAGAGTCTTCAATTCCGAGGACGCAACCGACTGGGTCTAAGGTCTCGCACAGAAGTGGACACGAATCTGAACCAAATTGGTGCTCGTAATTGGAGACAGCAACCATGTAGCTTGAAGCTCGGGTCCACGCCGGACTGTACCGCAAGGAATACTTCCAGAACTCTTCCATCCTTCGACTCCTTACAGCGAGATCGTTCATGAGGATAAGGGTTTTGTGTAGCATAGTTGTGGGCCTTCGAGCAGTAATTTTTGACTGAAGTGGTTTGGACAAACTTAAGTATGAAGCTAGGTTCTAATGCTTGACTGAAGTGACCGATCACACTTCGGCCTACATGGCTCGTTGTCATGGAATGTTCGTAAGCTAATGCAACCTTCGGAGGAAACACCAACACATGCAAAGGAGGGTCATAATTGGCACATCGCTAAACAAGCATCGGAAAATGAATCATCGACAAACGGGTCCCTTACAGAGAACTGCTGAGAACTGCATTGATGTTAGGGGAGATTAAATTGAAAAATAAAAACAATTTAAATTGAATTCGCATTTTCCTTCATATCGATACCGAGAATATATTGAGCGCCCCTCGTGACTCAGTAGGAACACCCGATCTAAATCGAACTGAATTGAGCGCTTTTCTTTTTGAGTGTAGGAACATTGGGCATATCAGGCCATCAGGCAGCACAGGCCGATCCAGCATCGTTGCATTACCGGTGGTGGATGTGAATGGAATTTTAACAATGTATGTGCACGAATGCACGTATTTAAATACGCGTTATATGTTTTTTGTAATAGTTTACTGACGCTATGAGTGGATGAAGTATTAAGGAGATTCCTGTAGCGTCAATTGGACAGCAGTTACAACTCCGATTGACGAATGGGAAAACAAACTTCGTCCAGACCTATGGACACATGGCCCTGGTCTAAGACAACCCAAACGTTTAATCAGGCTTTATTCATATGAGGAAATACTCCTTCTAATCAATGAAAACATAAGAATGCTAACTAGCTTTCTTCCTGGCCACTGCAATCTGAAATATCACCTTTGTCTGTCCCAAGACAAGGTTTGTCGACTTTGCCTCGAAGAGAACGAGACTTCAGGGCACATCTCGTGTGAATGTCCGGCTCTTATCTGGTTAATGAGATCAGCAATCGCAGCATCAAGATAATCCTCCCCAATGGTTCCGAAATAACAACAAAGGAGAACTCACCGAGAGACTAAAATTCAACAACCATTCGAAGTTGACTCTTAGGAAGACCAACTTTGGCTTTCATCGCATCTACCCCCTGGTGCGAAAATAAAATGAGCTAAGCCAGAAGACGAGGTTGCTACTCTACGCCAATTATAGCGTATGGGTTCCCTGTGTGGCATACCAACATGGAGAAGCTCTGGGTCTTCGAAAGGAAGATACTCCGAGTATGCACCGGTCTCACCTATGACAGAGAACGTCTAAAGAATCCCAGCAACAGGAGACTTTACGAAGAGTCCCGCATCATTCTCCTAAAGCAATACCTGGTGACACTGTTCCAGAGGCAACTACACGTTATCGGAAACCATCCAAACATGAACATCAGAGAGTTGACTCTCAATTCGGACCTGTAATGTCAACAATTGGACCGTCTGAAGGGAAAACAATTTCTCAGAAGCGGAGAGGAATTATGTTCCATAAGGAAAAGTTCGGCCACACCATTTAAATGACCGCCCCCTCTTGGAAGGTCGATCCAAACATTGTGTCTTTGACGATTGCCTCGAGCTCGCCTTAAGTGCTGCGACTTGCCGCAGCCCCAGAAAAAATGTCAAGTCACATGATCGCAGCGGCCAATTGTCACCAAAGCTCACATTCCTCATTTCGAAAGAAAAAAGGTCCGATGGTGTCGCCATGCCGTAAACTGCAACATCCATTGATGCTTGATTGAACACTTGTGGCCCAAATCCAACCGCAACTGAAGCCGATGCATAATTCATCTTATTGACGCCGAATCGTATATATCAATACAGTCTGCTAAGACGGCGCTGCGATGTTTTATTCATTTTCACCTAAGATCCAAATGAGTATAACCGCGGTCAAACTCGTCTACGGTGTGAAGAATTGCTTGCACACTGATGTCAAAATGGCAAACCGACCTCACAACGAGATTGCAACTGAGCCAAAATGTCTGACATTTCTTTTATAATTCTCACGCATTTTTGAAAATGGTAAATTTTACTCGATATTTTGACAGCTGGAAGTCACTGGCGACTTTGACAGCTACTGAAACCTAACAATTGGAAAAACTATCGTTCCAATCCGGTCAGCCTTTAGTTCTAAATTTTTAGACTTAGGAACCTTTTTGCAGTAAGCCTTCAAATGTTGTTTAAGACGACGGGCATAGACTGCAATGTAAGAGCACCTCAAGAGGAACTTGCCACCAGAGATGGCAGCGTAGGCTCAATACGGAAATCTACTCAATTAATTACGCATGGTTAGTCGAATAAACTACACGACCGATTAGTTGAATTTACTACCCACATTTGTCACGTGACGACTTTGCAGTGTTTTTTCTAGAATATTTCCACACTCCCTCCCTGCAATGGATTGATTCTGCATTTTGTTTTTTTTCCTCCTTAGTTGCCTGTTGTCCCAGTGTCAGTCAAGTCATGTATGAATTTCATAAGCACAGCTAAACTGACGTTTAATTGACATCTCAACTACATTTTGACACTTAGCGTTACCTCGTATACTACATTAACTACCTCAATGAGCAGCATACGTAACAAATGTAGTTATTTATAAGTAGTGACATTCACTGTCAAACAGTAAACAAGGTTTGAGCAACTGCCCATGAGACTTTCGGATCATTGTCAGTGACTCGCGGGAGACGTGTTGGCGATCAAAGACGAAAGTGTGCCCCATTTGAAGTTGAAATTAACCAAAATATCGGCCAAAAATCTCAAAAAATTGCAATTTAGTAAAAGCCCAAGCACCCACAACTTCACATGTGTAAATCATATGCTCTGACTGCACATTTGAGAAGACGGACGGGTGACACAGTGACATCATCAAAACCCGTATCAGACAAAAGGAGCCGATAACATTGCAAGCAAGTGCTCCACATAATTTCACATCCACAGTAGTTTCCGTTCATCACACGACGATGTCATCCGAGTCGTGTCAAATAAATGATGATTGCCAAGCGTTAACGGTGCGGCGGCGCGCCTTACAGCACCTTTGACTCAACGTGGATGCTGATGAATTTCAAGACACGATTTGATTGATAGAAACTCCGCACGGCATCTACCTATCCGACAAGAACTCCATCACAAACTGGTGATATTTCTTCCCCGTCCATGTGGGTCACGGAGCTCGATGCCAACGCAGTATATTTCACAAAAGTTGGTGATCACAACGATCAAGCGACATCGCAACAACACTCGTGGCGAAAATGGGCCGCGCCATAATCAGTGATCTCAGCTTTTGCCACTCTCTGGTGAAAAGAACACTGGGCTGTGCGTAAAAAGAAGTGTTAATTAGGTGAAGTGTGAGAAATCTCCAGCTTCCAATAGGGATATGCAAATTCAGCACTCATCTTCTCTTGCTAAGGTGTGCATCTAACCGCAATAAACGCGTGTTTCGCGCCGCCGGTTCAGGGAATTGTTTTTCTAACTTCTCCATCGTCAGTTCCTTCGCAGCTAGAGGTGACTGTCCTTTCCCAAGCCATCGGCTCCGCATGAGTCATCGGAACAGGTTCTGTGTCTTCCAGAGATTAACTGCGTTGATCATTTACATTTGCACATTTTAATCAGCTCCATTTATCGGCGACCGGCTCCCTTCCCGGGATATGTTTAGCTCTTCTCATTCACTTCACTGGAGGCAACGAGATTAATTAGCATTTCATAAAATACTTACGCATTAGCCCGGAGACCTAATTTTCGATATTTTTTAAATTAATCGGTGGCTTGGAGTGTTTGTGTGCGTATCTGGGTAAAATGAAATGTGCAACGTTCAGGTAAAAGCTTGGTCGCAAGATACAAATGGGCTCTTAACTCGGAATGAACAAAGTGGTGGGCTGTAAAATGCATTGGAGGTGGTAGGCTGTACTCAATTCGTCCTAGATATGGTTTCGATCTCGTCTCCCGTCTCTCACGCGATTGCAAGCATCTTTTGTAAAGACTAAAGACGCAATATCGCGCGGAGTGTTCAGAGATCTCGGACTTGGACTTGGACTTGGACTTGGACTTGGACTTGGACTTGGACTTGGACTTGGACTTGGACTTGGACTTGGACTTGGACTTGGACTTGGACTTGGACTTGGACTTGGACTTGGACTTGGACTTGGACTTGGACTTGGACTTGGACTTGGACTTGGACTTGGACTTGGACTTGGACTTGGACTTGGACTTGGACTTGGACTTGGACTTGGACTTGGACTTGGACTTGGACTTGGACTTGGACTTGGACTTGGACTTGGACTTGGACTTGGACTTGGACTTGGACTTGGACTTGGACTTGGACTTGGACTTGGACTTGGACTTGGACTTGGACTTGGACTTGGACTTGGACTTGGACTTGGACTTGGACTTGGACTTGGACTTGGACTTGGACTTGGACTTGGACTTGGACTTGGACTTGGACTTGGACTTGGACTTGGACTTGGACTTGGACTTGGACTTGGACTTGGACTTGGACTTGGACTTGGACTTGGACTTGGACTTGGACTTGGACTTGGACTTGGACTTGGACTTGGACTTGGACTTGGACTTGGACTTGGACTTGGACTTGGACTTGGACTTGGACTTGGACTTGGACTTGGACTTGGACTTGGACTTGGACTTGGACTTGGACTTGGACTTGGACTTGGACTTGGACTTGGACTTGGACTTGGACTTGGACTTGGACTTGGACTTGGACTTGGACTTGGACTTGGACTTGGACTTGGACTTGGACTTGAACTTGGACTTGGACTTGGACTTGGACTTGGACTTGGACTTGGACTTGGACTTGGACTTGGACTTGGACTTGGACTTGGACTTGGACTTGGACTTGGACTTGGACTTGGACTTGGACTTGGACTTGGACTTGGACTTGGACTTGGACTTGAACTTGGACTTGGACTTGGACTTGGACTTGGACTTGGATTTGGACTTGGACTTGGACTTGGACTTGGACTTGGACTTGGACTTGGACTTGGACTTGGACTTGGACTTGGACTTGGACTTGGACTTAGACTTGGACTTGGACTTGGACTTGGACTTGGACTTCGTTTTTGAGTTGGACGCGAGGCAAAACACATAGCTTAGGATTTGAAACACACAGCCACTACCCCACAGCGTCTTCACCGTGATACCGCAATGTAAGCATACGTGAACAAAATGTCTGGAAATCGACGTGGGCTCTGCCTTTAGCCTTCACATCGTTCAACCAACGCATAGAGACTTCACATTTGAATCTCAAATATCATCAAAAGTGCTTACAAAATATTTTCTGTAGAAATATTGACTTTGATCAAACAGTTCAAACCTGCACACTGATCAAGCACAACTGTGGGCAACACCATCACACATTACGCCAAAGTAACGTGATGCAACTGAAGCCAATATTTCTCCTTCAACTTCATTTCGCAAACCTTACTTAAATTCCAGTTTCAACTTGCCAATGCTTAGAACTAAATTAAATCGCATATAAAGAGAGAAGACGACGAGCTCGGAATACGAAATTGCGATTTCGTATTCAAGGCGACGACTGCCGACGAGAAACCTTTAAGAGACACTTTGAAAGCATTTACAAACTGTCGACTGTCGAGTGGGGCTTACAAAACGACCGATGCGTTGGCATTGAAAACAAAAATAAACAAATTGCTTGTCAGAATGGAGGTACTGTGAGTCTGTCGATGAAGTGTCCATGCAGCGCAGAGCACTTGATCTCCAACATCCAGTTGTGCGCATCGTTCTGACCACAATAAATTATTTTATTAAACATGCACCGGTTGACAATGACACCGAATCTAAGTTCACAATCAAGGCGAGTGGCCAAGTGCACCAGCACACCTTGTGAGATGCTCAAACCGCTCTCGGAATATGCATTTTAAAGTTGTGATCAACTAATGGGCGGAGAATCAATTTCTTTTTCGATCATTAAAAATGTATGAATGCAACAAGTAATCATGAATCTGGCTGTTTCTTGGGTGAGATTGAGATTCATCGAGCAGGTTTATCGAATCGACGCCGTTGTTGCAATGTTTCGTTCATACATACGTAAATATTCATGAGTTTAATTTGTCAATTGGAGATCATTGTGTGACTGATCTTGGTTTATTGCTTGGATTTAAGCAGCTGCAGAGCTGAACAATCATTGATTTCCCTGAATCTTTGTAAGCGTGGAATGTACAGTTGAGGCAGATTACTTAAACTTTAAAAAGACTGTGGCTTGCCGAAGTACTTAACTTACTTACTTATCTGGCCGGCCACCCAAGGAGCCGGCGAACTAATGCAAATCAAAGAAAAATGAATGAAGATAGACGGAGTGGATTGTGAAAAATAAAAGCACATCCAATCGTGATCCGAATTTGACATCCCTGTTTCAATCGCACCAACTGTCATTAGAGATTGTGTATGTTTAGTTTAAGATCTGCTGAATAACCGCTGAATGTGTTAAAAATGTGAAAAATTACTAGAAAAATAAGAATCCCGTATTTCGAAACATTCATAACTCAACCCTTTCGAGTCACTGACAATGCTCAAAGAGTGTCTAGAAAAAGCTTCTCAAGGTGTCCGCATAAATCTGTAGGTCCGGGGAGAGGACAATAGCACGCACAACACTAGTGGTTGCTGGGAAGCTAGACCCTGGCCTTTTACGGGCGCCACTCATATTTAGGGCTGCAACCGATACGTGGATGCTTGCAAGACAAAGTTGCTCCAAGCATCTCCAGAAGAATTGCATCAAGAAGCAGGAGCTGAAGAATTCACCAGTGAAGAGTTGAAAACACAGTACGTGAACGTACATACGTTATGTACGGCAAGTGTTTTCCGCCCAGACGCCTCCTCGATCTGGAAGAGACTTTTTAGAAGCTCCGCGTACGCGCTTCGATTCATCTACAACGCCAGGACCCGTGACAAGTCCGAGAGGAAGAAGGGACCACTGGCTCAAAAGGAACTTCAGCTGGCCGAAAACGCCTTGCACCGAGAAGCACAGAGGAGCGGATATAAGGAGGAACTCGCTGACTTAAATGCTAATCGCCCACTGGATAGAAACTGCAAAACATCGACATTTCATCCATGAACATCGATACGTCGATACATCGACAGCAAAACTGCCAAACATCGACATCGTTCATTCATGTCGTTCAACTTTGCCAATATTTGTTAAATATGAAATGTGCATTATCCCTTGATTTCATCTGAAAGCGTTTTTTATAATACGTTTCTCCCGTGTTCGTGAACACGTGTGTGCCTGAGCAATTCCACTACACTTTCTTTTTTATACATAATTTGCGGTGATACGCCCGTTCCAAGCTAGGGCTTGTTCGGGAAGGCTGGGGCAATAATCACTCAGGTCAGAAATAGACTTCTGGGGTCTAGATTATCCAAGCTTCTTTCTCTACTCCACTTCGCACTTGTTAAATTGGAAAAAAGTCCATGTTTATTACATATGTCTCTTTCTCTTTCTCATCTCAATATTACGCTTACATAAATAAATAAAAATAAAAATTAAAAATACAAGTATGTTCAATTTTAGTTGAATGGAAATTCATTAAGGTTCTTGGCTTGAAACTGGAAGACGTAAGACTAGTATACGTCGCAAGTATAGCCAACAATATAAGACTTCTTCTTCTTCTTTGTTTGGCGCTACAGTCCGGGGTGGACCTGGGCCTCAACCAACAAGCCTCTCCAGCCAGCGCGATCTTTCGCCAGCTGCCTCCAGTTGTGCACACCAAGTTGGTTGAGGTCCTTCTCCACATCTCGTTCTAGGACGCCCTCTTATGCGTTGTCCCAAAGGCTCGAAGACTCTTCGGGCCGGAGCTGTGGTGTCAATCCGCTCTACGTGACCTAGCCATCTTAAGCGTTGGATCCGAAACTAGGTACTAGGAACTAGATAACTAGGTGCATCGCGCTGTACAGCCCGTACAGTTCGTGGTTGAATCTCCTTCTCCAGACGCCATCAATACAAACAGGACGAAAGATCGCACGCAGAACTTTTCTCTCAAAACGACCAAGAGCTTCTTCATCCGCTTTCAATAGCGTCCATGTCTCTGCGCCATAGAGCAGGACGGGGATGATTAGGGTGTTATATAAAGTCAACTTGGTGTTTGGAGAGATGGCTCTGTTACTCAATTGCCTCTTGAGCGCAAAGAAACAGCGATTGGCAAGAGTGATTCTGCGCTTGATCTCGGTACTGGTGTTATTGTCCCTGTTTACTGCAGAGCCAAGGTAGACGAAGTCCTTGACTACCTCAAAGTTTCTGCTGCCCATTATGACGCTCTGTCCGAGGCGTCGATGTTGTGCGTCCTTTCGTGATGACAGCATATACTTTGTTTTGCCCTGATTAACTGCCAAACCCATTTTAGCCGCTTCCGCTTCAATGCTAGCAAAAGCCTCATTGACAGCTCGCTGTGTTCGTCCAATCACGTCAATGTCGTCCGCGTAGGCAAGCAGTTGAACGGACTTTTGGAAGATCGTGCCTCTATAATATAAGACATTCAAGATAAATAAAACATCGGAAAAACAACGATCGTTTTTAATACCGATGTTTTCTAAAATCGATGTTTTTGAGAACGTTGTTGCATCCCTATATGTACTACGTTCCCACTGAACCTAAACCGCGAGGTGCGGATTAACTTTCACTGAAACCTCAATGGGCCATTCGCTCTCAATTTTCAAGTCACTCGCGGGCACCTGCCAAAAGAAATGTCACTCGCTCCCAATCTGTAAATGGCCACAAGAACAGCTGTCTGTTGACAGGACATAATAGTGTGAGAACACCAGAAAAGAAGAAAGAGACAAAATGAGAAAAGAACAAAATGAACACCAAAATGAAGTGAAATTCACGCTATAGTCTTATTCGGTATGACAACCTCTCACGGGTGGATGATTTTAAGGGGACTGGAACGAGGTTTATCAGAAACCGCAGGGTTTCCAGGCCCCGAAAATGTATGACGGAATCTCGAGTGATTGAGGGTATTCGCCTAGTTCCAGCAACCACTGCAGAGAGTTCGTGTCCATATAACGTGATGGGGTATTTCAGGAACATTGATCACCCATTTAAATCCCCCAACCAATAAGTGATTTGACCATTGACACGATCAGCCAGAGCAGAGAAAACCGAGGTTGAGGACAGAAGGCAAGGTCGCCTGCCTTGCGATTAAAGATTGCAATTGTTGTGAAACTGGTTTATAGGCGTTTTATGTGGAACTATTCCCTTAGTTCATTAGCATTCTATTCGTGTGGCAACCAAATCGCATTCATCAACTCCACCATCTGTCGGCAATATCACGTATATAGTTCTGTGGCACGAAAGCCCCGATGTGTCATTTTCGGGAAAGATATGATCTCGAGGGCACAGGGTATCTTGCATACATAGTGACGACAACATACAGCAAGAATGCTTTGCATTTCCAGCACGGGCATTAGAGCCTTTAAACCAATTCACTTCCTGTGATTTCGTGAAGAATCACTGATATTCCCAAAAAAAAATTATGAGTTATTTGGTTCTATTCGGAACGGAAATCTGGCCCCTCGGCATTTCAAACAACTCACTCGACTCGAGATTCGACCCCTTCAAATCGATGGCCACGATGCTTGCGGCAACTGCTTTTATTTGTGCTTCGTTTTCATTTCTTCTTTCGTAACAGCTTCGGGCACAGCACGTAATTATGGCATTTTAAAATTAAGTAACAAATTCTTCATGGGCTTCGCGTAAGTTCAAATCTGAAGAGAACTAATTGCGTTTCAAGGTATGACCGCATCCACTGGTTGCTGTCACAAAAATAAGAAGCGTCCAAGAGGAATAGTCGATTTTCCTCGGAGAACAGTTTGATCAATGCTCGCTGGAAAAATCAACGTTAGAAGACATTTCACCGTCAGAGAACGGAATTAAACTCAATCAATGGAGAAATATTCCGCTTCAATCCGAGTTCTATCCAGACCACAGACATCAAGTTTAGCCACTTATCGCCTTGTTTTGCTAATTTGTTTGGTTTTTTTGGTGCTTCGAAGATGATTTAAGTTCTCTTAGCGCTATCTGCAACAACGTGTTTATTGCCAAAGTAAATACAAATAAAAATATAAATATCCGCCTCATTACAAATCTGAACCATCTCCAGAGGTTAGGTTGGGTGCAAGTGACTGCATGCAAAGCCTGGAGTGAGGCAACACAAACGAAAAAGGGAGAATCGCTAGCAAGTCCGTATGAGTTCATCTTCCGCTCATCTTAATATGAAGGAAACTAGGAGGCGAAGCTGGAGCAACAGCAAGGACGCTATGGCCGGCGCTAAACAAAAAAAGATCAACATAATAGAACGGTTTCAATCAAACGGTTGTACTTATTGTAATGAGAGCCCTTACCGCTCACTCTGTCATGGGAAAGGTACACATGCAATGCGTCTGAACATACCACACAATGACTTTTGCAAAGCCGGAGGAAGAAACAGGATCCATCCAACATCTGGTCTGCGATTTCCCAGCCCAAGGAAAGGAAAGGAGGAAACCATTTCTTCATTGAGCTGGAGGACCAGTGGACCCAACACGTTGTTCTAAGTGAGCCACTGTTAGGAGTAGTGAGTGACTATTAAGCCGCCAGAGCAGCCAATTGCCTACCAAGCCTACAGAGCAAAGGACTCTGCTCTGAAGACCTATGTGTGCTATAAAATTTGAAGAAGAAAATGGTTCAGATTACTGGGGTTATCTAGTCGTTGAAGAACTTAGCTCCTAAGTGGCGAGTGAATAGAGCAATCGTTTCCTCATAAGTGTAAGTTTCCTCAAATTGTGTAATGGCGTCTTCTCCAGAAGACGTCCTAAGGACGACCCATGTCCCCTTCTAACACGAACCGAGTCAATTAGATCATTGAACGTCATTAATAATGTCATCTGATGTTTTTCAACAGCCAGAGGCATCAAATTTGTATTCTCTCAGTCACTTTATGAGCCGTTTGTTACCCGCACGACGATCGTGTGAATTCCCTTAGTCACATTTCATAAGAAAGTGAGATAGAGTGGGCCATATTTCGTCACTTACCTTGTTGTGGGTGACGACAATGAAGGTAGAAGGTAAATATACAAGTTTGAACCCAAATTTTTTATTGATAGTGTAAACATTCAGTTACGCCATCTATGTGCGACGAAGGAGACTAGAAGGATCCTGTGAGTTGGTAGCGCCGAACAACTGACGGAAGTTCGAGAAGAGGGTAGATATCGTCAGTAGTGGATAGGCGTCATCCTTGAAGAGAACGTAGTTTTTTTTTTGTTGAATAGAAAAATAAAGAAATTTTGTGTTTTTGATTTAACGTTGTTGTGTCTTTTTTTATCTTATTTCAAACTGTTCTGCCGTTTGAAAATAGGAGTTGTTTAATCAAATCACAAATCAACAATTTGAGTGCCTGGGTCCCATCACAACCAGGAATCCATTCTTAAGAAAACGAAACGTTTGTACACATTTCCCCTTTTCTTGGGCTGTCATTCAAAGATTGTCCATCTGGGTATTATAGCAAATGCACGCTCCAAGATCTGCACTAAAAGTATTCTGAACATATAAAAAATTAGCAAATACAACCACCAAATGGAAATTGATCCTACTTGCAGGAACAAATGTGCAGCATGTGCTGCCAATCTCTTCAAATTGCTTGAGACGAGAAATTGTATTTATTTTTGTTTCACCTCATTTGAATTCAAGAATACAGATTTCGATGTGAGGTGACAGAAAAATGTGAGGCGACAGTTTGTCACTTGGTCTAAGAGAAAAAAGGGGACTATTATCGAGTTAATTTGAGGTGAATGCTAAAAGAAAGGAAAAATGACTGGATGGCTCAGTTGGTTAAGTGCCTGCCCTTGGTTAGTGGGGTGCCCGGTTCGAATCCCAGTGAAAGCAAAGTTAATACGCTTTAATCCATTAGCCGTTGGGATAAAGTTAACAAAATATCACTGGAGTGGTCGATTGGTGGTAGTCGTCTGACTGTGGGTATCACAATTGACCAACATGGTCTAAGTGTGCTGGTGCATTTATTAGCCGACACCTGCCCTACCCTTACCATGCTAAAAGAAGTATTAGATCCAGATCATATCAGAGAGTGAAAGGTGACAACATTCACTTTTGTAAGACAAGATAACGTTACCCCTGACGTTGTCTCCGATCCATGGCAGAACAAACTTTAAGATTTGGTGTATATGTGTGCATCCTTGGAGTAGATGCCTATTTTTACCCCACCCGTCCGTCTTCGATCCAGTTGTGAAAATACCCAGACGACCATATAGCGTCCGGTGATAAGACGTCCAGTACGATCCAATCGTAATCCTGGCTGAGAAGTTTTTCACACAGGGGGCAGAATGACCAAAAAGCGAATCTATATCTCTTCTCTCTCAAAAATAGATGATAATAGAATATTGCCAGATAGGGAATTCCATATCCGAAGTATGTCCATGAAACATATCCAGTCCAAATACCATAAAATTGTAGACTCAGAAAAAGGTTTCTTAAATCGAACATATCAGTTGTCGGTGTTTCGTTTTCAGTTAATTCCGCAAATGTCACTTCCAGTAATTTAACAAATGTCTCACCAAAGCAGAATGAAATAAAAACAAACGTCGCTTCGCTGGGAGTTGTTTTTCGTCGGTGTCAATTTGTTAAATCGAAGTTGTTGTTTTATTTAATGGAGGCGAGCAAAGAGAGAATTAAGTCGCTTTAAAGCAAAACTGGTCTGCCACAGTAGTGTGTAGATGGTTCCACAACTTGCTGTCTGAACGGTGTTCAGCATAATCAATCTTAATTTACTCACACCTCTAGTTTCGATTATGCATTGAAATTTGTTACCATACGGGAAAATTCTCCAGGAACAAGTGTATGGTATGATATTTAACCTATTATTAGAATACAATGTTAAGGCGCATCAATTGTCCTTGATATCTTTAGGTGACTTTGGACTACTACAGGACAACAGTGCAGTCTCAACTGGATAAATTGGCACAAACCAAAAGGGCACCAATGCGGACACTGGATGTTAAGATAGATGAAACAAGAGGAGCCACACCATACACATTTCCTAGGCATGTCTATGTGAGGAATTTGTATTAATTAGTCACTTAAATGTCACAAAGTGATTAAGCCAGTACAAATTTAACTCAGTGACATGTGACACGACTCAGAGAACAGGACGAAGTAATCCTCGTTTGACATCTATTTTAAAAGCTGCAGAGCTCTTATAGATCCATGCTTCTATTCTCGATGCAATCCAGAGTCGTCTTGGCTCTCAGCCAACTAGCCTCTCCAGCTGCCAGCTTGATGTCATGCGCTGTTGTCGCCGAACAGTTCGAGGTTGAATCTTCTCAAAAAACCATCAACGCGCCCAAAGATTGAACGCAGAATTTTCTCTCGAAAAGACCAAGAGCTTCTTCATCTTCTCTTCAGATTGCCTATGCTTCTATGCCTAGGGCAGGACTGGGATGATTAAGGTCTTTTACTCAATTGCCTCTTGGAGCTCAAAGAAACGGCAATTGGAAAGACTTTTTCTTCGTTTTATCTCGGTGCTAGTGGTATTCGTACTTTAGGTAGACGAAGTCCTTGACACCCTCGAAGTTATAGCTGTCGATTGTGACGCTCTGTCCAATACGCCGAGGTTACGTCATTTCCTGAGTATAACATGTCCTTCGTTTTGCCTATTTTGGCTGTCTCCGATTGAATGCCAGCCAGCGCTTCATTGACGTCACGCTGTGTCGGACCAATCGCGTCAATGTCACGGACTTCAGACAAATGACGGACTTTAGAAAGATCTTGCCTCTTTTGTGAATTATGTTGAAGACGTCACACGACAGCGCGTTTTGGCATTGAAAGTCTCGGTATGTTCGCTTCCGACAATGAGGGAGCAGCGAGAGTTCTTCATCGTCATCCTGCGCAATCTGACCAGCTTCATTGCACAGGTTTTGGGAAGGTTTAGAACCACTCTGGACCTGGAAGGAAACCATTCGACGCCAATGGTCACTTAATTTGGTGAACGCAACGTTGTCCACTCTTCACTACATGTTGTACATAAATAAATAAATAAATAAAAAACGTATGTGTATGATTTTTATTGTAAAATTTTAAACATACTGTATCTTAATGTTATGAGATGTATTATGTCTAGTTTCTAAAGTTTACACCACTCCTCAAGTTTCGGCATTTGACTATTTAGCTTTGGGCTACCTTCTGGCGATTAGCGTTGTAGTTTTTCCGGTAGAAATCGTAGAACAAATAAACGAAAGCACAAATGATGACAACATATAATGTGAGGATGGTTGGAGGAACTCTACACCCGCACATTAGACCAATAACAACTTGCAGTAGAATCAGTCCAAACTGCACCAATTGTATTGTCGTGATTGCCTTCTTGATTGGAGTCATTTTTGCAATAACTTTGGGTGGAAGAACAGCTGCCATTAGATAGTAGCAGTACATGAACACGTGAACGACCGAGTTGAGGAAGATTGGATAGAACGCTGAACTGGCTGTAAAGGAAGAAATCGAAGAAGATTATTATTAGATTAGTGCTGCGGATGATGATGATGGATGAACGAAGGAAAGTGTCAATTTGCAATAGACTAGGAGACACCTAGTAGCACGCATTTTCTACAGGGTTCTTGAGGAGGTACCTATGTACACATAGGTTAGCCTATTTGAGGTGTGAAGTGATTAAACAAATCTTACTCTATTCCAGCACTCGAGCTTCAAACTCAGAAAGTGTGTGGTTTGAACTAGTTCTTGTGGATTTGCAAGAATTGGTTCTAAAGCATGTTCCACAAGCATCGTAGAATCCGAGACTAGATCGTATCGTTAAACATTAAAAAATACTATGAAATGCTCATAACAGGTAGATAGGACGGAAGTTGGTGACTGATGGATCGAAATCTCAAAAACAAAATAGGGGCTGGTGTAATGAGACCAAGATGCAGCCTACACACTCCTCTTTTTCAAGCAGTTCTGCTTGAAGTTCGCAATCGAAGAGGAAAACAAGTCGAAACGTATTATTAGCAGAAATCCCACTTATATCAAAATAAACATATTCACAGAGAGCCAAGCGGTTCTTAAAGCGCTAAAGAGTTACACATTTAACTCCAAAGCTATCTGGGAATGTTACAAAACACTAAAGCACTGGCAGAAAATAAGAGACTAAAGATAATATGGGTGCCAGGAGATGCAGACCATGAAGGTAATGAAGATGCTGGCATAAGGCAAGGCAGATGCTCAGATAAGCTTCATTGAAACTTCATTGGATCATTAAACAAATGAATCAGTTTAGGAACAAGCAGGCTATTAAACACTCAAGGACGTTCATGGAACAAAACTAGAATCTCAAACGAGCCAGGGAAGCTCAATAAAGCTGACCTGTGCTATGCGGAGATCTGACATGACATGGAGGTGGTAACTCCATAAAATGGGTACATAGCATAGGTCAGCAGTGTCTACAGGCCAGACGACTGAAACTGGAACACCTACTAATCGACTGCCCAAGCCTTGACCAAGAAAGATTCAAAATGATGAAACAGATCATTCGTAACAGGGAGCGTCTTTCAAGAAATCCCATCTAGAATAGTTGTCACATTTCTAAAGGCAGCGTGTAAGTCCTAGACCAAAGGAAGGGGTACAGAAGATCTGATGATGACACACTCCAATTGATCAGAAGCAATAGAAGCATCCTCCAAGTTATCGTACAGATCTCTCGAATCTTTCAAATATCTAATAAGTTCGATGGGGAACAAGTCTCATGGTGGATTCGTGGATTCTTAACCGCATCCTCCGATGACATGTCTATAGTCCCTTCGAAGCGCTTCTCAGTTAGCAGCCATACGCAAAGGTCAAATAAATACCTGCAAAGGAAAACTAAAAGTTTCCTATTTCTCTATGTCCTATGAACACGTCATGATGCGAGACCAATGGAATAGTGTTCTGAAGTGCTTGTAAACTTCTTTGGTTCTGAGCCAGCAGCGCAACAGATGCAACGTCTGCCTCAGCATTGGGCCAACCAAGAGCAAAGAAGCAGCTAACTGAAGATAAGATTGCCTGGAGTCGCTTGTTAGATGACGCCCAGGTCCACCTTGGACTGTAGCGCCACACCAAGGCGGTAGATAAACTTTAGAAATGTTCTCCCAAAATGGTACTGCTCAACGTTCGGAATCTGTCCTAATGAGCGATTGGAGAGATAAAAGACAATCGCAAGCTCAACGATATGTTCAAGAATATGCGAATAATCTGTGAATCAGCGAAATACACATCTTTTATCCGGCTACGAGAGTCATCTACTAGTTCGAGCAGGAAACTCTGCGTCTTCTGTAAAGATGCTATAAACGATGCAAGACCGGTCGAGCTTGACACATTGCAGAAGAATGAAAGGACAGACAAAGGATCCCCCAACACCGTCCCACTGTCGTTGGAAAGCATTCACTTCTTTACCTGAATTCGAGAAGGCAAATATTTGATGACAATTCGAAAATCATTTTGCCGCAATTAGCAAAGAGAAACGATCAATGACTGGTCGCCTCATTTGAAATCCATTAAATTGACCTTCGCGTCGGCATACGGGAACGACAAAATCTAGGTAATTACCTTTGTATATTTCATTGACTTGATAGGACAAAAACAGCGTCGAGCAGTGATGGAAGACATGAAGGAACGAGACCTGTCGCTGCTTCTTTCGCAGCACAAACACCAGCGTCTCACTCAGCTCAGTTGCCTTCAGCCAATACGTAAACTGTGATATCCAGACGAAATCTCTTTCCACTTCGCTCTTCGGTGCCGGTTCCACACATTGCCAAAAATGCAACGTTGGCAGCTCAATTGCACAGATCTGAAAGAGAGAAGCCTAGAGCTGCAACATTCATTCGGAAAACCTCGTGCACTTACCTTATAAATTAGATAGACGCAAGAAATCACTTGGAAGACATTGTAAACCACAATGTATGACTTCAGGTTGTAGGCCGGTCTTGACTTCATGTAACTGCAATGAATAGGGAAATATGATTTTTGAAATTCTGTTTTGTTTCCGATCACAGATCGTCGGGTCAAATAATTGCATTTAAATTGAGGAGCGCTGGCACTGGCACAGTGTGTCGCGCCAGTCGAATGTCATCAGCCGTGGGGAATGTCTGTTCAAGTTATTCCACAGCAGAAATGGAATTGTGAAGTAGCAATGGAATACATTAGTGCCTGCTGCCTATCCTCTGCGAAAGTCGGGAGTTTACTCGGGTTCAGATTTTGGTTTGTTGTGCTTGTGTGCTGGCGAACATAAATGTTGCATTCACCCTTAATTTATTTATTCACATGAGCCCAAGACCCTGGACTCGGTGTGAATCGACAATCTGCAGTTATTTCGAAGAAAGTCTTTCCTTTTTCTGAATACTTTAGTTTCTGGGGTACATTGTATGCTCTGTTGACACTTCCCCGGGGAAAGTGGAGCAATGACTGAGTGAGTGATTTGGGATCCCGATTAATTTGTGAGGTCACACAGGTGGCTCTTTTTTAAACCATCAACTTGTGGAATGATTACCGTTTACATGCATAAATGGTCACCTTTCATTTGGATGCGTTTCCAAAAGAAATCCCCTCAGATCGGATATGATCTCAAATTTCACATGATGTGGCGAGGAAAGTGATGTGAGCTTACTCCTTAGATATGCACTTTTGGTCGTTGCGAGGAAAGGAATTTATTGCGGGACAGGGGACCGACTGTACGAGTACGAGAACCTAAAAGACTGGGCGTGTCACAATGGAGTAAGTGGAGTCTGAGTGGTACAGTGGCGCAGGGGGTAATGCGGGCCTGGGTTCAGTCATCGACAATTCACTTCTTCGCCCCTTCCGAGTCACTGACATTGCAAAGAGGGCGTATTTGGCTAGGGAAAGCTTCTCAAACTTCACCCTTCGGAGACGAAATTGGACTCTTTGAGACTTCCGCTCGTGCGAGAACAAATAGCACGTAAAATACGAAATAAGCGCCAGGTCCATCTCTGACAACGCGCTGTCAGTGACTTCGTGCAAAGCTCACAGGACAATTAGAGACAAGAGACAATCCGTTCAGCTGTTTGCATATGCGGATGATATTGTCATGACCCGTCGAATTGATCTAGCCGTCAATGACGCGTTTGTAAACATTTCTGATTTCAATGGATCTGGCGTTCAAAGAGGGAACACGAAGTGTATGCTGACCTCAAAAAATAAGACACAACGTCAACGTCTTAGACAAAGCATCACAACCTTCGATGCAGTCAGGAATTTCAGGAAATTTGCCAATTGTCTTATATCCCTGGTCTGTTTGAGATGAATGTTGTGCGTGTGGTACTTGGTCCTGTTTGTGTTGAGATCATCTAAAGGAGACAAGGAAGTCTACAGCAGCGATGGCGGCGTCTACAGATCCAACGCCTAAAAAGACTTAGTTCACAGGTTTGGACTCATGTGTGCACAAGAGCAACTGGCTACAGCACAACGCAGTCTAACGTAGTACATGACTCTAAAGTTAAGTTACGACTCTAAAGTTAAGACACTGACACTGGGTAAGTCTCATCTTGAAAAAAAGGAACCACTTGCAGCGCCAACGTCTAGGATTATCAATTTTGAATGCCACTTCACGAATACTCAAATAGTTATAAATGTGAAGGTAAATGGAGACGACTGGATGGCGCAGTGCCTGCCCTTGGTTAGTTGTTCGAATCCCAGTGAATGCAAAGTTAGTACGCTTTTATCTGGTTTCCCAATCTAGTCCAGTCACCATTTGCCGTTCGGATCAAGTTAACGGCTCTATCACTCAATCAGTGGTAGTAGTCTGACTGGGGGTATCACAATGGATTCGTTTCACTAGCAGTCCTCTTCCCTGCCAAGGTGAATGGAATACGCACACAATTCGAGGTCAGTCTACCAGCAGAGGATAGAGATATCCAACCTCTACCTCCCTTGCCCCTTGATTTCATCTGACGCGTTTTTCTACGGTGTTGCGATGAGTGGTGGAGCCGGGAATTTCGTAAGAGTATGTGTAAAATGCAAGGGCATTCCACTCCACTCTTATTCTTTACGGCTCAATGCCGACATGGACAAATGGCCGAAGTTGGATATCTCTATCCTCCATTATCTCTGTCTGAGAAATTGTATGGCTTGAGCATTTCACTTCAGTCCAGAGAGCTCTCAGTTAAGTTCAAGAAACTAGTTCGTTATTCTAGTTCATTTAGTTCAATGTAGTTCACTGCTCAGGAAATTGAGTACTTTCGATTTCGAAATACAAAAATAATAAGAAAAACTTAATCAGAAAGAAACCTCCTTGTTCATGCATTCATCATAATTGAGAGGAAACCTTATGGCGCACATATTTTTGAAATTTCCTTCACATACGCCACCGACAACGCAACGATGCCGGATGTGCTTGTTCTGTGGAAGTTAAACAGAAGCAAAGCCTGGTGTACACAATGTCCATGCACACCCAACGCAAAGCACTCAATTTGGTTCACATGTTTGCAGGGGAAAGAATAGCTGTTTTTGTGGAACTACTGAACTAAATGAACCGAAATAAAATGACACTGTGAACTAGTTCACTTGTTAGAGCTCTTTTTTGAACTATTTTTTCGTGAACTTCACAAGCCTAGAAGTTGTGATTGATTGCAGCCTGCTCTTCACACAATCTCTGGTTGCAGTCCTTCCATTGAGACCGTGCGTCACACACGTGAACAACGACAAACGACATCTGTTGCATGGGTTGCCAGGATTCTGCCTACACTCTCTAGTGCATTTCTCCCCTCTACGACTGGCTGCTTAAGACTTCCCTTCTATAAGGACACACCCTAGCAATGCAGACTCGGAATAGAGTTTAAATATGTCTTCAAAAGCTAGCTTCGAAAACTTGCAGGGGTGCTAACAATCGAGTTCCTGAACAGCCATTAGATGATGGGACTTCTTTCGAAATCCAAACTGGACCCATTGGTGCCAGCGGTGGTCATTCACAGGCGCAGATCCAGATGGGCGCAAAAATGACCACGATCAACTTCAAAGCAAATATAGAAGTCCACACAGGGCACAAGCCTAGTTACGGCACTGGGTCCCCGAAAAGTGGAAAAGAAACAAACCATTTCCGAATTCGAACACGTCACAAACATCCCTGTCTAAAGAATTCCAGATCCAAGAATATTTCAAATCTGGACTATCTCTAATTGATACCGACTGGATTTTGAAAAGCGCTTGCGACTCACCTGGGTCCAATTTTCAATACGACTAGCAAGTACATTGCAATAAGGGCCATAAATTCTTTCGAAGTAGAAGCCATCAGTTCCGCCGGTAGCTGGAAATCTGCGCGAAATTGAAACTTAACACTTGAAAAATTCCAAATCACAATTACACGACAAACCATTGTATTCCAGCAATTTATCAAACATCACCTCCGTCGCCATCGTTATTCACTTGCAGAACCAAAACTGAACACAAACCGAAAATAAAATTCGAAACTTCAAACCGATTTGAAAGCAGATGCACTCAAGCCGACCAATGGACTAACGGAACGACGCTCGTACTGTTCGTCTGGAAGTCCTCAGCCGAATGATCTTCAATTGACTAGCCGCATGAGCAGTAGGATAGACTCTCAAAAAAGCGGTTGTGAAACCTCAAGTCGAAAAACAAATTTGAAGAATGCAAGCTTTTATTCAAATCGTACTGGCGGCGGTAATTGAAATTCTTTAGGTTCCAAAATTATATACAGCCCACAAGGGAGTGCAGACAAGTTCATCAGCGACTGTGGAACCCGGAAAATAAAGTCGTTCTATATACCTCACATTTGTGCACAGCCACTGCTTGGGTGCCGGCGTAATCATCGCATTAATGGAAACCTCTGTGTGAATGCTCTTTAATTAGAAAATAATTAAGAATTGAGATGAGTTTTTGAGAGGGGTGTGAAATGGGTGTTGTGGTTGAACCTAATGACGGTCAGTAAACTGCTTCACAAGCAACACACGTCGGGTGTAGGGCCACCGATTAATGCGAATTCTGGCCTCTGATAGGTTAGCCGTAAGTAGGTACACATGTTCGGGGCCAACCAGATTGAGTTGAGTATGAATATGGATTGATGAAAATACATAGAAACTTGCACTTTGTGTGACGTGGATGGATACCGCAGGCTTGCATTCGATTGATTTCATTGAAGGTTTTACGCCGGGAAAATAGTTTTACTACGTCGTTGGACGCAGTGAAATGACGAAATGGAAACTGCCAAACGAAGCAGCTATGTTTGTAATGTCAAAGTCGTGGGTTTCGGGGAAAGATTGACGATGCCTGTGGTCTTCTCTAGTGAAAGTCTGTGATTCCATCGCACAGCAAGAGAGAAACAATTTCATTTTTTCACTCCCGTCAGTCGGAGTCCCGCAAGGGAGTGTCCTTGGTCCCACGTTAGTTTTGTAATATTCAAAAAGCTGAAGGCACGTTAGTGACTACACTGGCGGATGATACGGCAACGGACCGCTGAGTCAAGTTATCAACTGAAAAACTGCAAAAAGTTCTAAGTGCAGCTTTCGACTGAACCAAATTTTGACCCACTGCTCTAAATGAGACGAAATCGACGAGTAAATATTCATGATGAATATGCGAAAATAGACAATTTGCCTGTCATCATTGACTCATTAAACTAAATATCTAGAGCCCAAGTGAAAAGCGTACGTAAGAACCCTATGATGAGCTTAAAACCGCCGTCAAGCTTTGCATTTAAAGCTACCCATAAAAAAATGCTCTTGTAAAAGTAAGTTCTTCAACGTACACGGCCAATAGTTTCCTTCAATCGAACACACAGAATGAACTGTAAACACCGCAAATTCTTTTCTTGTCGACATTCTGCTCGACAAAATTAGTTTCCTCTTGTACAACACATGCCCCACGACACCGCGAACTGAAGAGATCTGTTGTATCGATGCTTGCATCTATGTCCCTAGTAGTCGATCTCTCTAGTTTACCCTGTGGAAAATACGTTTCCCCAACCAGGGTAGTACCGGACATTCACATGAAATGCGTTCATAGGTTAGGGGGCTGCTAGTGAATTCAACACCACACATCGACCCTGATGCCCACAGTCAGACTACTACCACTCATCGGCTACTCCAGTGACTGTGCCGTTAATTGGTATCCCAACTGCAAATGGTTACTGAACTAGATAATTTTGCTTTCACTGGGATTCGGGGAATACCTGAACGCCTAGAAAATGCGTTCATATGTCTCATCCTCTTCTCGGCATACCTTGTCGTAACTCAGATTCATTTAGTTAAGGGTATAATTCAAACCGTAGTGGCCAGTGGGAAAGCTCGTTAGTATTCTAATACTCTTCTTGTTGCGGTTTCCTTATAGAAATAAGGCCTAAGGAATCGTTTGTATTGCCGAAGACCTTCGCCATTGGTCTAGACGTAGTTCGTTTTCCCATAGATAATCTAATCATCGCTATAGCTGCTGTCCAGTTGACATTAGAATACAGTCCAGGGCAGTACATAGATTCCGAGCCAACCCTAGCGCGTTCATCTGCGGATTCATTATCCGTAATCCCCCTGTGTCTAGGGACCCAGCTGAGCTTCATATTGTTGTGTCTAGCAAGCGAGTGTAGTGCCTCACCCTTTTGGAGTCCAGAAGGTTGGACGATAGGTAATGCCACACATATTAATTTATGTAATTGTTTGACATAAATCTGCTTGACAGTGACATAAAAAATATACACTGACAGTTGAGGCAAGTCAAGATTGTACAGATCCTTTAGTCGTTATTCTCTTCAAATATTCAGTTCAAATGACAGTACAAATATGTTTTTACCAGGAATCAAGTATTAGAGAGATTTCACAACTGATTGACCCCTCGTCCATCGACGAATTTAAGAATTTAAGAGACTTTGACATTTGAGAACTTTGACAATTTGACAGTTGTCATTCGCTGTCAGATTTGAAGTGTCCGCAAAACAGCTGTTTATTGCCAGAAAATAATAGTGTTCGAATACCAGAAAAGAGAGAGAGAGAGATAATTAACACCAATATATTCATACAAATGAACTCTAGGGCAGAAATGTAGTACTAAAGAAAGGTTCAACTTCACAGCTGATTGCCCCTAGCCAATCGATAAATTTGGGGAGCTTTTTGACAGTTATTCATGAATTTTTGACATTTATTCACGAAATAATTTGATTGCCTTTCTCTGATTTGTCAATATCGGCTCAGATAATATTGGCTTTAGATAACGATGTAAAAAATGGTTGGCAAACATTTTAAGGGGCAAGAGAGGTAGAAATTAGATATCTCTATCATATTTCACTTCATAATAAACGGAGGTTCAGGAACTCTTTGGAGTTTTAAATAGCTTTCGACGGAAGCGCAAGGTTTTGAAATTCCGAAAATGTATGGCGAAACCTTGGAAGTTTTGAGAAAATTCATGGAACATAGCGAATGATGAAATTTCTCTTGGTGGGAAAGTAACATTAACGCTGCTCATTTTCTACAAATTCACTTCTTGCTATATATTACAAAAATACCCAAACGTGTCAACGGCAACACTCATCCAAGAGAAATCTGGAATAAGGGCAAGATTTCTAAATGAACTGCCACTGCAGCGCATCTATCTGTCAGTGGCTGTGCATCCGTGATAAAAACATCAATATTTCTGCTTTAACTGGTGCAGTTATGCTAGCCGGCTCTTTTTTTTTTAAGTCTTGTCACCAGTGCGTGTAGAACCCACTTTACTTCTCGTTTCGATACGAGTGAACACTTCGCTATCTTCTGCCTAGGCATGTCATCTGCGTATGACAGCCGCAGTACATTTACCAGAAATGAAGTATGATAGAGATGCCCAACTTCTACCTATCTTTCCACTTAACATTTTTTATATTGTTTTCTAAAGCCAAATTTACCAATCAGAGAACGGCATTTACGTTATTTCGTGAATAAGTGTCAAAAATTCATGAATAACCGTCAAAATTTCATGATTATCCGTCAAATTTGTCGATGGACTAGGGGTCAATCAGCTATGAAGTTGGGTATCTCTATCACACTTCATTTCTGACACTTACCAAGAGATCACGTACTCATCATTTGACTTGCAATGTCTTTCCAGCAACAAATGTCGGAATAAGTGACCTGCTTTACCTGAAATCCCTTTGGCCTTGATAAGGCATAAGTTTACCTTATCTCCCATCACAAAGCGTGCTCCTATGACTTTACTCCTACGTCACACCTACATGTTAATAAGCACCCTGTAGTTCATCTCTGTTATTTACAGACAATGTTATCACATTTCTTATCTCTTTTATGATAAACTCAGACGACTGTTTAGATTCAACGGGGACTGTTTTTTTTTATGAATTTCTATCGGTGACAAGCCGCCATTAGATAATATTCCAAAAGAAGAGTCACAACTGAAAATTCTCTTCTACCATTCATTCATCCCCGATATTGTCAAATCGAACACACCCCGTCGACTAAACGCCATGAACCGTTTCGTATTGTTCCAAATATGTCATCATCTGGTATAGTTGCTGAAAATCTCATGTGATATATCTGCCCGCTCAACCAAAGTGCAGTGAGAAAATTTACGGTGCTGTCGTCGGTCGGTGTCGACACACAAATTGTGGCGAAGTAACAAATTCCTTCAATCGCTTTAATCATTATTTTCGTTTGTTTTCGGTTTCAATAGTAGTTACACCCGATTCCCTGGCCGCCCGCGGACGTGTATAGTGAATGCTCACCGCAAGCGTAATTCAATCTGTGTGCACTGTGTGAGATAATTAAACTCAAAATCAAAGTCAATCGTCAAGTCAGTGGCAGAGGCAGAGGCATACGCATATCCATACAATGGCTGGCAGTGGCACTCTCGAGGGCACCCTCAGCAAGTGGACAAACGTCATGAAAGGCTGGCAATATCGATTCTTTGTGTTGGACGAGAATGCCGGTCTATTGTCATACTACACGGTGCGTCTTTATATGTATATATTTTTGCATTACATCAATTATTTGCTCGGGCAAAGAGTGCATTAACCTGGCCGTGGCCAGAGATAGAAATTAATTCGGATAAGGAGAAAAAATTGCATCTCTCGTTTGGGGGAAAAAGTTGTGTGCAGCTCGTTTCTGTCAGTTGTTTGACGTTTCTTGCGTACCGAACGGGCTGCCTTGCCGACAACAGCAACTTTTTATTTGTTGTTTCTGCGAGAATAATAACAAAAATGAAACCACAAAGATCATTTAATTTCTCTTTTTGCCCCGTGATATCTGCTGGCTGCAGATAATAGTAATCAGTGGAAATATTAATTATGAACCAGTTCATCTGCGCCAGAGTTAATTGATGCGAATCTGTGCACTCTGACGGGGTGGATCCGATTAGAATACACAAACAGTTTGGTCTATAAATAAGTGTTCTATAATCGGCTGTCGCTCTGATAGCAGCCAGGAGTTCTACTTCAGCATTGGAGTGGAGAAAGTAGCCTTGGGCTTGCTATTAGTCATCGAGCGGTGACATAGAACTTTTTTGTTTGCAGAAAAACTCGGTCAGAATTGATTTGCCAAGGTTGGAGTGGGTGGAGTGAACGCTTCTCGGTTCTCAACAAGTTTCTGTTTGTCCCCCTGTCTCTTGAGTGTGTAACCTAAACGACACACTGCATTGAATAAATTACACTTATCGGTCAAGGACCCCTCAGTAGTTTGTCACGTTACATCAGTGCACCTTCTGTGTATGAATATATTTTGCTTCATTATATAAGGATTCAAACCGAGTAAAGAAACATCTAGGGCCTTTGAGATGTCTGCTGCGGAGGGATGATTTTTCTCACGTGCTCGTGCCGACGATTTTATCGATGTTTTTCTGTCCAAATCGTTCTCATCTCATTCCCCTCGAAGAACGAAGTCGCCAGAGGCATAGTAAATGTTCAAGTTCTACCCTTACACGTTTTATTCATTATTTTACGACCATTCATACTTACGGCAAACATCGCGTGAACAGAACTGTGGATCCATTTGAGAACATCGTTTGGCAGGAACTGGTTTTGCATACGGGAATGAGAGCCGCGTCGCTGGAACTGGCTACCAATGGGAATTGTTTGTAATTTGCAGTCATCCCTAGCTTCATATTCTTACTGAACTCGTTTCAAATAATGCGAATTTTGTTGACTCAGGAAGTACAGACTGGTTTTGGTTGCTTTAATTTTGAAATTTGGAATCAAATTCTTACCTTGTACCAGTATAAGTTGCATTGCGGAGTAGCCGTTCAAACGTCATTCAAAAAGAGCTTAAGTGACGGCACGATGGTTTCTGTTTCGAAAAAGTGTCTCCCCAATCTCGGATGATATCGGAATTGTTCAAATAAAACGCCGACAACTTCTTGAATATTAAACTGAAAGTTTAGTCTCACTTTAACGATTTTGTCTACATTCATAGAAGAGGTCGTGGGGAATGTCGTCTGCGTTTTTATTGGATATCAGATGCAGACAAAGTTTTGATGAAGCATAAAGCGCCCAAAAGCATCCAGCGTACTTTGCACCCCTCCTTAAGTTCCGGAATACGTTGTCTCACTGTAGACCGTAGTAGAAACAGATAAAAGTTTTGAGATGAAAGACGTGTCAGTCTCTTGAATTTTGTCTATAATGCAAGATGGTAAATCTCCTCGTCCACCACGAGGCTTATACTGCAGCATACAAACAAAATACAAAATCATGTTTCGGCGGATGTGTTCAAAGGTCGTTCAGAAACGTTACTCATTCTTCTGTGATGACTTAATTGGATGGAACACAGACACTAACCCGTTTTTCACTTACCGCTTACCGATATTTTGCATTTGCCGTCTGATGTGTTGATCACAATGCGTTCAGCATGACTTAAGTGAGACCCACATTCCTAACCTAAGGTCATTCATTTCAACGTCGGTAGAAAATATCCTTTTTTATGTACGTACTTTCTGTCATTGAAACACTCACTTGTCATTGAAATTGTGAAGTCATGCAATCAGTGTGCCTGTTAAGGGAAATGTATTCGCAGCGGAATCACTTGTTGCTCCCCTTCCCAAGGAGTAGCATACGAACGATATTTTTTGTAACTTGTCCTATTAGACCATGCCTTAACATAACTGCAATGCAAATGCAGTTGCAGCGTCTGTATTACTCACTCAGGCGGAGGTATCTGTGCACATTGATCTTAAATATATTGTAAATATTGGGCTGCGAAGAGCATTGCATGTGCGGCTGAGAAACGTGTCAAACTGATTATATAACTATAACTGGTAAACTGATGAGCATTCCAGGCGAGGCGAGTATTGCGGGTGACTTCATGGAGGGGAAATTGCAATTGGTTAGCTTACTTTACCCTTGAGACAGTATACCTCCGTGTTCGAGCAAGTCCAATGGCCTTGCGAAAGTGTTCAAGTTGCCGACAGATGTCGACTTACGCTAATGCGGTTGAAAGAGAACATCGCCTCTACCCTTTGAGATTTCAGTGTCCGCTCGTTTGCTTCGAAAATAGAAGTTGAAAAGAAAACATAGATCTGTGTGAAGGTGTTCTAGCAAACCATTCGCCGACTCAGAGGAACCAAATTTAACAAATCCAAGGCGGAGTGTTGCTTTCAAATTAGGTGGACACCTTGACGCAGATGGAACGAGCATTGTTTGGAGCTGTTCAATCCTGAATAGGGCTTATAGTCTATAGGGGGACGGTGAATAGTCCAATGGTGGAGGAAGTTATTTTGGCGATTGAATGCTAAATATTGACAAACCGATGTGGGTGAAATCCTTATGCTGATGGGAGGAGTACTGCTGAGCTTTCCTGTAGTATCGACTTGCAAGATCTGTAATCTACAACCAGGACGTCAGAGCTTGTTGCCAAAGCCAAGTTAGAGGTTTCCAACTCAGAATTTATCGCAAATCTCACACATGGTCACGACATTTTAGTAACGACCGACAGAATAAGATCCCGAATACAAGCCGCTGTGACAAGATTTTTTCGTGCTGTTGAGAGAATTAATCATCGAAATAGTGTGAAAAACACGGAAGAATGACAGGAATTCAGAGTTGAACAGCTGCTTCTTCGACAGAAGGACTATGCTCGGCTGGGCTATGCTTCGATGACCGAGTCCAATGAGGAGGGCCGCAAATCCTTTTTCGCGCAAATTTGTTGTTGAAAAGAGCACCAATAATGGAATACCAAAGCAAGCATTTGCAGCATTGTGTATGATTTTCCGCTATCATCATCGTCATCATCTTCTGGTCCGCATGCTCCACAAAAGGGGTCGCGGTGGTAAACCACGCACGAGAGATCTCCAGGCAACTCGACCGTCCGTAATCGACTCCAACTCATCAGGAGTTATGCCCAAGCATGATCAGACGAGTTTTTGGATTTGGTCCAACCATCTCGTCCTGGGTCTGCCTACCTGATGGAATCGCACTCAATGCCCGCCTCGGAAGTCGTGATGAAGGGGACATTCGTGCCACGTGACCAAACCATCGAAGCATACCCCTCTCCGTTCAAAGGAGCAGCTTCTCAATCTTAAGATCCTCGCGAACTGCCGTGTTTTTCACCCTATCCCGGCGAGTAATTCCCACAAAAGAACGGAGAAATCTCTTCTCAGTAGCTTGTATTCGCGATCTTAGTCTTTCGGTCATTACCCTAATTGCATGACCATAGGTGAGAGTTGGAACAAATATGGAGTTGAAAACCGCCAACTTGGCTTTGACACCAAGCTCGGCCTTCCTGATTACAGATCCACCAAGCTGTTTCCAAATTGACCCAGCTTGACCAATCCTACAGGAAAGCTCAGCATTACTCCTTCCATCACTCGTAAAAGAAAGACCCCGAAATACTTAAACTTCTCCACTTGCTTCAATGGGGCTCCACTAACCTGTAGAGGCGTTCTGGAAATTACCATAACCTCCGATTTGTAACGTTGACCTACATTCCAGCATCAACACATACGGCCACAAACCTATAGAGTGCGCGCTGGAGTTCCGTGGGAAGATGTGAGGATAACCAAGTCATCTGCAAAAGGAAGGTGACTTACCCATTCCTTTGCGGCGCAACATCCAGTCCACATATACAATGAAAAGGAGAAATGACAAGACGCACCCTTGGCGATGTCCAATCCCCACGGGGAAAGGTGTTGATTTAGCGCCGTTAACCCGAACACAGCTGCTACAGTTTGTGTATAGAGACTGAATGGCCCTCAGAAGCGGACCTTCAATCCCTTACTCCTGCAGAACACCCAAGAGTTTACCTCTGGATCCAGATTTCTTCTAGTTCGCTTGTGCCGTATTTGTCCTTTCAAATCGATCACCTCTTCTTATAATTCGTCAGGTAGTTCTTTGATAATAACGATCCCTCCGTCAAAGTTTCAACCTCCGCCGAACTCTTCAACGTCCAGAAACCGCACAAACACGAAATGCGGGCAAAATTTTGCGTAATTTGTTGTCTCAACGCATTACAATGCAATGTATGGAGATTGTTCACTTCCCAGTTCAGGAACCATTTCATCAAGAGAATTTCAGCGGCATTTTACTCCGGTTGTATGAAGTTTTTTGGTCTCCCGATTAAAGAATGCTCGTACAAAGCAACAGTAGCTTTTTCGCGCGTATAACATTATCTGCGCACCCCAGTCCACTTGTTCATAGCTTTGTGGCTGCAGTTCCTGTTTGGGTCCTGGCTCCTATTTGGGCTTGTCTTTTACGGCGATTACGACCTGGTCTCAGAAAATCGTTGCGCAAAGCAGCAACACGTGATGTGTTTTTGTGAAACTTCCACTCTGTCCTTTTCAATCGAAATAAATCCACATTTGATGGATTTGGAGTATTTTCTTTTCTAACAGGCGCGGCGGCGTAAAAAAAAGAAACTACGATTCTAATAAACTGTGAATAGTCTGCCTAACAGCCTTAATGCACGTGTTGATCGACGGCACTACTACTGACATGCGTATCGTATTATACTCAAAAGCAAATATGAAGAGAATATCTGCACACAGTAATACATATTCAATATTCCTTCAATATTGTATTCTTTACATACAAAATGTACGATTCAAATTGTGCCCACGCCTCCCTTGGGCCGTGCCCCACCGGTTTGGAACCACTGTTTTGATGGAACATGAAGGTCAGTGGATGACGATGGTGATTCTGTTTCTCTTGTTGTCATCAACTCTTCTGGTATTCATTATAATTCACGCTAATCCAGTGAGGAATTCCCGGTTTTTTCGTTTATGTTAGCGTTGGCCGCCGTGGCGGAGTGGACTCAAACGCCGCGGGTGCCAGGTTCCATTCCGTAAATTTACTAACATTTAAATCACACCTCCACCTCTTTCGAGTCACCGACAATGTCCAAAAAGTGAAGGGTGATTTTTTAAAAGCTATAGGAAAGTTTTTCAAAAAAAAAGCACATAAAATTCAGAAAAATGCATGAAATCTTTATTTGAATCGATAGTACGGTCCATATAATTTAATGTTTGAAGATTATGTCATGCAAATGTTGACCCTGACTGCGCCTCAAATGGTCCATCCGCTTAGTCCAATGTTGGCATACTCTTTCCAACATTTCGGCCGGTATCTCACGAATAAATGCTTCAATGTTGTCTTCCAATGCGTCAATTGAAGCGGGCTTGTCGTATAGACATAAGCCCCACAAAAAATAATCTAAAGCCGTTAAATCGCACGATCTAGGCGGCCAATTGACCGGTCCCGAACGTGAAATAAAATGTTCACCGAACTCGCCTCTCAATAAGTCCATTGTTGTGCGTGCTGTGTGGCATGTGGCACCGTCTTGTTGAAACCACATGTCATGCAAGTCAAGCTCTTGCATTTTGGGCAAAAAAAAGTCGGATATCATCCCACGGTAGCGCTCACCAAGAAGTACGGTCCAATGATGCCACCAGCCCATAAACCGCACCAAACTGTCACTTTTTCTGGATGCATTGGTCGCTCTTGGAATGCTTCTGGCTGATATTCACTCCAAAATCGACAATCCTGCTTATTTACGTACCCATTGAGCCAAAAATGAGCTTCGTCGCTGAACACAATTTTTCGATAAAAAAGTCTACCTTCGGCCAACTTTCCAAGAGCCCATTCACCAAAAATTTTACGTTGCGGTAGGTCGTTCGGCTTCAATTCTTGCACCAGCTGCATTTTGAAAGGCATCACAACTAAATCTTTCCGCAAAATTTTCCACATTGTTGAGTAACAGACGCCCAATTGCTGCGAACGGCGACGAATCGATAATTGATGGTCACACACTGGCCGATGCAGCTGCGGTATTTTCTTCAGATCGCACTCTACGTAAGCGTGTTGGTGGTTTAAGGTCCAACAATGTAAATTTGGTGCGAAATTTAGTCACAATAGGCCGAATAGCCGCTTCAGTGGGTCGACTAAACTGACCATAAAATGGAAGAAGCGCGCGATGAACATTGTGATGTTTGACAGTGAAACAAAACACGAAACGTGCGTCAGCTGTTAAAACCAGTGTTGCCAAAAAGATAATAGCTAAAAAATCACCCTTTATTACCGTCTAGAAAAATCTTCTCGGCATTCTCCGGTTGGAAGCGGCATAAAACTGTAGACCTCATCCACTCGTGTAGAATGCTTCAATGGACAAGTGAAAATCGCGATGAAATCCGTGAGGAAATTCATACGTCGTCTCAGCTCCAGCTGGAATGCATTCAATGCAGAGAGACAAAACCGCAACACGGACGACTTACAAGAGGTTTGACCTTAGAGTGGAGCTAGATGGACCTAGGACTAGGCCTTCACAAGCAACGACTCATGTTACATACATATGTGCTCTCTCACGAGTCGATCGAATCTACAATTTTATGCTGCCTCAGAGTAACGACGTTTGACAAGCGTTTTCAAGACTCTCTCAGCCTTGTCCGTGACTCGATCGAGGCGGTGGCATAGAATATAAATGTTTTTCGTGTCGGCAATTAAGCTATGCACCCATCGTGGAAGTCACTAATTCACAGCGACCCCAACCGGAAATAACATTTCCAAAAATGTCCCAAATCGTAAATAGCCTGTGCTCTATTCAACTGTGAGCACTAAATTGCTAAATGTCCACGTTAAACTGATTTTATTTTTTTACAAACGCTTCCCTGAATGCCTCAAGGCCAAGCTAAGTCAAGACCTGTGTCGTCTCTCTTGGTCTTTAATACCTACTTTGTTTACTTACGTGACAGTCAGACATGACGAAACAGTTAGAACATGTTTCATTGACAACAGCGCTGGAGCCCGACAACAACTCTCAGAAACCGCCTTCTGTCGATTTCATGATCGACTGATGCATGAACACAAGCGAAAGTTAATAGTTCCATTTAACGAACGATTAATTAGCGAATGTTGACATGACAAGACAGTGGAAAATTCTCTTTATGAATTTATTTTACAACCCACAGCCGAACGGTGCTCTCGCCGAGGGGACGACGCTGTTTTTGAATCCAACTCGTAAATCGCCGAACATCGCATCTTTTCATAGTCGCGTCAGCTCAGTGTTAATTGCTTGTGCGCCTGTCGGTCGAGCTAGCAAACATTCCGGCAAATCTCCAGCGATGAGCAACACAATCTTTCGTCGGCCGCTTTCAAGACATACACACACACAAGTGACATGCACACATTTCGCGTAATTGGCCTAGACTGGTCACATGGTTCTGATCGCCTGCCTGGCCCAGGGCGACCGCACCAAATTCAGCTCCGAAGGGAAATTGTTTGTCAAAGATTTCTGCTCGATTGTTGCCCGCTTGTTTATCTCACTCGCACCGCCTTAATTAACTTAATTGGAAAAAGCGTTACGCAAGAGCAACAGTCCCTGCGCAAATGTTAACTTGATACACATCTCACGTCATCGTTGCCCCTTCGACTTTGGAGCAAGAAATTGCCTTCACCTGGCGTGCTGCTGTCGAGGGACTTGTGCTTGCCGGCGAA
This sequence comes from Eristalis tenax, assembly GCA_905231855.2. Classification (NCBI taxonomy): domain Eukaryota; kingdom Metazoa; phylum Arthropoda; class Insecta; order Diptera; family Syrphidae; genus Eristalis; species Eristalis tenax. Next base: position 3,089,084 of record HG993127.1, read on the forward strand.
TGCGCTCCCCTGTCAAAATGATCCCCGAACTGACATTCAAGCGTGTAGCCAACCACCTACCCCGTTTTTTACGGCATTTTGGATCGGTTTACACGTCGCCCACACGGAATATGTCAACCCGTGCTGACAGGTGGATGATGAGTGTTGGGGATGAGCGTCTGACGTGCTCGGCGTCACCTCAAGCGCATAAGCAATTAAAAACAAACCCCTTTTGATAGTATTTTTCTTTAATTTCCACTAATTCCACGAGTGAGCATCTACGAGTATGTACCAATTAATCTAGTTTCTAGCGCACACGCTAGCAGCTGTTTGCTTTAGTTTGTTTCGCGTTTCTTCCTCGCCTCGGCGGGGGCGGTCTGTCTGTTTGCGGTGTAGTTCTTTTTGTAGAAATCGTAGAACATGTAGAAGAACGAACTGATGATGAGGACGTAGACGCCGAGGAACCACGTGGGAATGTTGCAGCCTCGAGCGTAGCCAACGAACACCTGAATCAGAATCAGAACGAACTGGACGATCTGAATGGTTGTTATGGACTTTTTCAATGGCGTCAATTTGGCCACAATGTCGGCGGGAAGGACTGCTGCCATCAGGTAGTAGACGTACATGACGATGTGCACGTTGCAGTTGAGCAGGAGCGGGAACATGGCTGCGCTGGCTGCAATGGGAGAGGAAATTATTAACGAACTTGGATGCATGAATGAATGGATGAGCGGATGCGAGTGATTCATGGCGAGCGCGTGGTTTTGTCTTTTCAAATGAAAATTATTGTTGTGTGGTAAATTGAGTCAGAGTTTATTTATAAACCAAGCAATCGGGGTCTTTCCGACACACGACACACCGCTAAGTGCCGCCGTTTGCGTTGGCGTTCGTGTGCGAAGGTACATAGGTTTATGAAGAGTGCAAATTTCAAGGTTAGGCCTTAGGGAGACGCGAATCTGTAGCCAGGCAGAGCAGCTGTGGACAGAGTGCGGCGTTGAGAAGTAAATGTGTTCGGCTCCTATCATGCACCTCTCAATCCTCGCTGAGTGATGAGGTATGTATAAATAAAGGACTTATCAATAACATCATCGACATTTCGATATGCCGCAGTGACATCATCGATTGCGTAATCAGAGTGAAATTTATTGTACACAGCTGTCCTCGGCTGTCTGCTGCAAATTGTAATAAATCTTCTTGCTTCTACGTTTATTTTGGACGCCTGAATGCGCTGATAAAGGTTAAAGAAATTTGAACCCAGACATCAATGTCTTTAGCTCGATTCGAAAGAGAAAAGGTGAACCCTGCCGATCTTTGGACAGTGATGGTACTTCCTTTCTTTCCTTCTCATGTTATATATGTTCTGAAGATGGACACCAATTTAGAACGTAGCTTCTCAGCAATCACTCGTGTTGCGCGTGCTATTGTTTTTCATTGTGTTCATTCTACAAGGCGTCAATTACCACGCGGCCACCAAAAACAATAGAAATTAATAGAAAAAGGCATGCTCAACTGGCGCGAACTTTTGTCGTAAGCACAAGTTGAATTCTTTCTAGGGAAAGTAAACCAAGGGCTTACATTCTGATGGAAGACTTGCGTCAGATTGGACATTGGACACAATGTCGACGTGAGGTCAAGAGCACGTAATGGAAACGACAATGGCTACACTTCTTAATGGCACACGACTGCTAAAACAAGTACCGTCGCAAAATTCACATAAACATAATGCAAGTGACAAGACAATGATCCTGAGCCAACGAGTAGGTGGATAAATTCTGCATAAACTGAAGGGTGAGTCGGGAGATAACTCCCGACGAATGGAGGCAATGTCACTGACTGTGGTACGTTTCATGCAAGTCTCAGTCATCAGTGGAGATTATGTCTCTGACAGTGAGAATGAGGCGCGGAGGCGGGAGAAATTTGCCGGAGACTGCTACCCAACGGGAATCTTACGTGATTCCACATGCAAATGGACGAAGAGACAGATGCGCATACCAGGACGGGATGTTTTAAAAGGAAATTTAAAACGATTTTTTGAATTTATGCGTCGGTTGTTTATTGCGAGAGTCGTTTGCTTTAAAATGTACACTGGCAAATCGTTTTTGGCCGTTTCAAGGATGCTCGACATGGGCATGGTGTTATGAGGAATGGCAAAAGCCGTGATATGGCAAAGGAAGCCTTTTGTTGCACGAAGTGGACACAAATGTGTCATTACGAGCGGTGAAAGCATTGAAATGTGCCACAATGAATTCAAAAAGTAGCTTTAAATGGACTCATTGTGGTTGCAAGATCAATCATGGCTGAAATGAAATATTTACAGGAGATAATCTTCCTCCAGTCGTGGAAGAAGAAAAGCACGCACAACACGAGTGGTTGCTGTAGAAGCGGTGCTCAGGTCCGACTCGGACTGTCACGCCATCCATTGTTATATAATCTTACATCTTTGACAACTTGGCCGCAACGTCAGTCAAGGACTTCGTCTACCTCTGCTCACGAGTAAACATTACGACACCATCTGTACCGAGGGGCAATTGAATAGAAGGGCCCTCTCATGAAGGCCCAAGCTGACAACCTATAACACCTTGATCATCCCTGCTTATGGCGCGGAATCATGGACAATTCCAAGAACGGATGAAGAAACCCTCGGTATTTTCGTTAGAAAAGTCCTGTGTTTAATCTTTGGTCGTGTTTGCCTTGATGTTTTTAGGAGAAGAATATTCATGGATGAACTGTACATATGAGCCTAGCCTGGCGTCTATGGACCCAACGCCTAAAGTGGTTAAGGCCTTGTAGAGCGTATGAACAACTCAACTCCTGTAGAATCTTCGTCTCCGAACCTGTGGGACAATGGAACAGTGGAATAGAGGACGGCCGCCTTTAAGGTAGCGCACACATGTGGAGAACGACATCAACCAACTTGGCGTGCGAAATTTGTGGCATCTGGTTAAAATATCGTGTCAACTGGAGAGGCTTGTTGGCAGAAAAATACGAAGAATCAATCAAGAAATAATAAATTCAGGGGAAAGTATACGTCGCTAAAACACTGATTTAAGATGCCGCATAGTATTCATTTCACAAATTTGTGCCCTGATTCGAAATGTGTATGTGCCGGAAACGAAGCAAATGACAAATAGCAACTGCCAAGGAAGCATTCCATTCGTTTATGAATGAACACAGAATGGGGGGAAATCTTGTCTTGAATAAGAACAAGCACTGAACAGAGATAATCGTCCTTAGTCGTGTCACATGTCACTGCGATGCCTTTTTACTGTCTTAGTCACTCTATGTGTCGTTTAAGTGACTAATTGAATGCAAATTCGTCACAGTGACATGAGGCGTGACTAGGACAATGAAGAGGGATAGAATGTGATGTTTGCAATCGTGACAATTAGTACATCCATCCTAATTTTGATGCATGCGCGGTTTACATTATCTTCATGAAGTTCACAAAAACTGTGAGGTTTAAGGTGCTGCCAAGCTCTAGGGTCTTCACCACAGAGAATGTAAGCGATTCAGGTAAATAAATCAGACGGGGAGGCTTTTGCACTTTTCTAGTTAAGTCCTAGTTACAATGAAGATGAATTTGTGGAGAGACAGTGTTACCGAGCGTTCTCACTCCTGATCGTCAAACGCCCGAACGCCCTTAAGCCGCGAGGTCCGGATAAAACTACTAAAACTTCAATATGCCGTTCCCACAGAGTTTCAAGTGGTTTCTCTCCCAATATTCTAGTCGCTCGCTCTCAATTTATAAGCACCCGCCCAGAAATGAAGTATTATAGAGATGCCCAACTACACAGCAGATTGCCCCCATCCCATCGACGAATTTTAGAGGCTTTTTGACACTTATTCTCGAAGTAACGTAAATGCCGTTCTCTGATTGGTCAATTTGGCTTCAGAAAACTTTCAGGCGCGAGATAGGTAGAAGTTGGCTATCTCTATAATACTGCGCCCGTCAGAACAAATGTCACTCGCTCTTAAGTTTTAAATAGCCACCAGACCGGAGGAGTGGCCAAAATAAGCTGAAGGTCACGCTGTAGGCTTATTCTGTTCTTGACAACCTCTCATTGCCGAATGAATTCAATTGGGTTGCAACTAGGTTTATCAGGAACCGCGAGGTTTCCAGGCCCCGAGCATGTATAGCGGAACCTACTGGATTCGGAGAAAATTGATGAATCCTCGCGGACTAGATAGAATAGAAAACCACCGCTAATAGAACAAGACATTAGTTGACAATAGTCGCAGAGCTTCCAAGATAAAGGGCGTTGGATAATTCTAAATCCATCATCCACCACTTATCAATGAGATAACCCTGATAAAGTAAGTTATAAAAATATCACGTAAACTTTGGGATTACCCACACAAAAGATAGTAGTAGTCTTGCTAGACTGAAAATGGCTAGAAGATAAGCGATATCATGTTAGTGATTCCGGATTGAGCTACCGATTTTGAATATATAATTCTGGGGCCATTGATTTTCTCGTGATTATTTCAAATACCATAGCAGTCGAATCGGTTTATCTTTCTATTACGACAGAACAGTAGCGTAGATAGACCACAGATACAGTCGCACTGCTCTGCAAAAATGATTCATCGGCGTAAAGACGAAAAACAACTTGAGAGTAAGTGATTTACGTCAGTTGGAAATGTCATCACTGAGAACAGAAAACACGTAGTTTAGAGTTGACAGCTGACTTCCATCTCTCTTGCACATTTTGCCACTGCGTTTTTTATAACATTTCTTTAAACGTCAGTCAAGGACACAATTTGTCACTACGTTTTTTATAACATTTTCTTGAACCGAACAATTTCACAGATTGTCCAGTTCTAGTACTTTCTGCACCAAATTGGGAACTCTGTCGTTTTTAGAGAGTGGGGGTAAAAATCTCTGAGAGAGAGGCAAAATCTCAAGAACGTTCGGGAACGCAGTTATACCAATTGTGTAAATTATGTCATTTATGAAATGTCACATCTGAAATCTCACATACTTTTGTTTGAATTAAATTACTCTTGTGAGTGTATTGATGTACACACATCAATTGATTTGACAGAAGAATAATGCCTGAAACACAAAGATGCGTTGTTGCGTTCGACTTCAATGTTACGGAGGGGTGCGATGACGCACTGAGATAATCAGCTGTTCACTCTCCATCTCTCAAATACCAGATGAAAAATATTGTGTCAGCTGTATTCGTTTGTGAAATGTCAAATCAAAACAATTTTCTGCTCAAACAATTGTACTTTTTTTCCTCTTTGGTCCGAATTAAAATTGATTTTGTCGTTAAAATGTAGCCAGCTGTTTATCATCGCACCAATCTGTCAAAAATGTTTCAAAATGTTCGATAATCACATGCGATGGTCTTACGTTTTACGATCCTCTCATCTCTCTCATTTTGTACTTACGTAGGTCACCGCAGTATTTTGTGCATGATCATTGAATTGCGTGCGTTGAAAGGCGAGGCAAGGCAGCAACGCACTATTGCGTTTCAGGCATATCAAACGACCCACAGAAATTTCTTGTGTTAAAATGGACAGGGTGAGGAATTTTTTTACTCTCTCGAGAGAGCGCTCGTTTGACATAAAACCCATATTTTTGGCATACGGGAACAGACTTTCGTAGATTTTCGTTGCGGGGAACACACCTAATAGGTATCGTGATTAACTCTCAAAAAGGTCCTCAAGTTCTTCGACAAACAAAGGGCGTGTTCATGGTGATAGGGGAACAGGGTGTATTTGATATCTTTGTAAGACCACTTCGCGTTAATTTTTGTGCTAAAAAACTGCAGTGAAACTTCTCTATAGTGGACACTCGTATGTAGAGGTAACTGTCACCTAGGGGGTAAATGCAAAAGTTTTTCACGATTTTTCCGTTTTTACTGGCCATTACAACAAAAACGTGGACGCTCAATTTCATGTACAAACTGAACCAGAAAAGAGGTATTATAGAGACAACCAACTCTCACCTCTCTTAAAACTATTGACAACCACAACGTTTTCTTAAAAAACAAATTGACCAATCAGAGAGCGGCATTCACATTATTTCGTGTATAACCGTCAAAAATTCATGAATAACTGTCAAAAAGCCTCTTAAATTCGTTGATGGTCTAGGGGGCAATCAGCTGTGCAGTTGGCCAACTCTATAATACTTCATTTCACAACTGAATAGCGTGCCACTCAAACAGTGTCAATTAATGTCTCAAGCTAGAGCAAGCCGATAACTCAAATTCACTGTTTCTAACGTATACATGTAGAGCAAAGAAACGCAACAAAACAAAATTTTTCTGTCCCTCCCACGATCGGCTTTTCTTCGTGTGTCCGTTTACAGGCGCTGAAATTCATGTCAGTGTCCGTTATATAAGGCGTCAGTTATAAAAGGTTTGAACGACACGAATAGTCATATCTTCATGCCGGGACCGTGAAAAAGTGTCCATAAAGAGAGGTTTCCGTAAAGAGAAGTTTCACTGTATAATACTTGGAAACAAATCAACACTTTCCGTACAAAATGAGGACTACTTTTTACAAAAATCTCCTGCTCTCTGCAGATTGTGAAACTTTTCATTTTGCATCTGCAATTCAATCACTTTCTCAAATACTACTTTTTATACACGATATTAAATTGCGATTCTTAAGCTTAAAAAAACACATTTATTCTGTGACTGGATGCAGTCTCGAAAATTGTCACCGATGAGTTCATAAATGTTCGGAGGTTGATTTGACAAAATTCAAATTATTGACCATCTGCCGAAATGAAAGTGAAATGTTTAGAACGGAACTACATAGTATATTTTATTTTATTTAGAGTCAGAGATCTTTATAACGAACCTTCAAGAGAACAACAAATTGCTTCGCTATAAAGATGTTTCGCACAAAATTCGTTATATAGAACATTTTATTTTTCTTAACACTGTCAGTGTTCCTTTATATTTTTCAAGAAAATTGGTACAAAAAAGAAATCGCTGGAAAGAATTTTTTCAAACCAAATTTCTTGGTAACATATTTTTTCTTGTCTCCCCAGTCTAATTGACGATTTTTCTGGAAGTGAAATAGCCTTGCGCTTCGACATTTTTGTGTAAATGTTTCACGAACTTGAAATGGAAACCCAAACGATTGATCTGTTGATCTGCGTAGAATTTCTACTGCACGGGCACACTTTTTCATACATAAATTCAGTTTAATGGGGCCCATACACGACACAGACGCGTCCTCAGACCTTAAGTCCGTGCAAACAACCCTTCTCCACACACGGTACAGCCAATCAGCACAGACTTTAGTTTGTATTATTTCGTCGTGGTTGTCGGGCATTGCTTGCCATGAGAGAACACAATAAACCAACAAGTTTATGCAGACAAAGCTTCAGAGATACCAGACCTTCTGCTGGATACCAGGGCACACTGGCGTCCAAGGAAACGAAAAATTGATCTAACCTGGGAGAATCTCCGGCAATCCCATATGGGTTCATGTGACTTAAGACAAAAAGGGAAGACGAAGCCATGGACGGAGGCAAAACTCGGAGGCTTGGTCTGACAATTGGTGAAAGACCCCTGTGGCCGACGCTGAGCAAAATGACATCAATACCACCGAGCGGCTTACTGGCCACTGTGGCATAGGCACGCACGCATCGCGACTGAAATACCCTACAATGACTTTTGCAGTAGCTGCAGAGTTAAGGAACAATCTAGCCAACATCTGCTCTGCTAATGTGTTCCTGAGAAAGCACTTCTTCGCAGAACTGGAGGTAGACATGGACAAACTCCTAAGGTATACAAATCAATCCCGATGGTTTAGCAGTAAAACCAATCAATTAGACCCCAAAATGTTGGTCTTCGTGAGCCACGGACGCAAGGTGTTAACTACCTTAAAAAAATGGTAGATGTCTACCGAGTAACTAAGGTCACAATAAAGCGGCACTAGGGTCTGAGTGTCCGCACGGCTGTCACTCAAATCTAACATGACCTAAAGCTTCCTCTGTATACTAAATGGAGCACCGCTTTACGGGGTGCTTGTGTTTATTAGCAATTCAAGCCGATAAATTTCAGCATGTGTTTATGGTAAAACTTAACAAGAAACCAAGCCTCTCACAGGTTTTAATTGTCGTGGGGTTCAGATCAATACGTTTAATTTGATGGCTAAGCGACTTCGTGAAGCTATGCGATTCGCACGATTGCAAACACAAATGTTACTCCAGGCAACTGAGTGATAATGACAAAGCTATTTCATCTGGTTGTAAAACGCGCTAAAATATGTTGTGTGTCCAAAAATGTGGGAATATTTTACGCGGCTCCTACTGGGGACATACGACTTCTAAGCTATTGGACGCACCAAAGGCAAACACGGTTATTGTACATGTGGGATGTAAACCCAGCACGACTGTGTGGTCGGCCCTAAAGTGAACAGCACTTAATTGTGTTTTAAATTTCCTTTGACGGTGTGGTGTACACCAAGTCGTCGAGGAGCGTTCACATTTGTAGATCGAACTGGTAGAAGGAAATACATTTCTACCGGTTTATCTATTAATTCAATAAATAATCATAGTATATACGTTTGCATGACATTCTGAAAGCACATTTTATCGTGACCAAACTGTCAATGTCAAAGGAATCAGTGTAGCCTAAACCCCCTATTACGGTTCGAGAGTCGAACGTTCGATGTGAATTGTTCTCATTAGCGATCTACTACGGTTGGCGAACTTTACTATTCTAGTAATCTCTTACATTTCGAAAACTTTTTGACATTTAAGTCGTATCAGAGGTTCTCGACTCGCCAATCGTATACCAATATCTCTCACTCACGCTTTTATTCGTTCGACTCGCCAACCGCAAGAGGAGGGTAAATGTTCATCCCGAACGAATTCAGTCGCCTGTGTATAATTCGAAACTCAAGGCCCCTTATAAAAAATTGTCAAATTGGAGCGGAAGACGCAAACGAAAAATAATAAGCAAGCAGCAACAACACACACTGAATTGCGAAATAAAGAAGTCAGTGACTTTGTCTAACGGTCACAAACTAACTGGATCAAATCATAGAAAACATGTACACAACTGGACAAAGAACAGAGATCTTAAAATAAGATCGAGTGACTGAGCGGAAACTAGCTACTGACTTCGAATTACAGCATTTTTGCTGGCAGCCCGACTGAGCAATCACTTCCAAAACACATAGGTTTTGTTCGATTTGTCAAGGTTTTTTTTTCAAGGGACCTAAAAATCAGTTCGAATTATGGGGAATGGGGGTCGACTGTAATACAAACCGAGTTGCTGACAACAAAGCCAGTAACCCAAATTTTTGGTTATTCTCGTGCCAGAAAGCAAGTAATTTATGGTTTGGTGAACAAAGGCGAAGAAGAATAGTCAGTCCCAAACAAGAATTGCTCATCGCTTAGACTACACTTGGCATGCAGCTTAACCGAGTCTGGCGGCGAATGAGGGTAAACTGAAAGGACACACAACATGCAACCATTTCGAATTTTGCAAATTCAAATGGGAAAGTATACAATTTTATAAAATGGTAAACACACCAGGGTGCACAGCCTCTCAAATAAATAAGCCTCCGCAGTTAGCCTAGGTTGATTGAGGTCCCTCTCGACTTGTGTGTGCCACCTAGTCGCAGTCTTCCTCTACTTCCTTGGTCAGTGTGGCAAGAGATGAAGACCCGTTGTGCCGAAGCACATTTTCTAGCTATCCTATGCGTTAGATCCGTAGAATCATGACCAGACATTGCTCGAATTGTTCGTGATTGTATATTCCTGCTCCAGGCGGCATCGACGCACTAGTGATTGCTCTTTAAGCTTGCCCAGGACTAATTCCCCCTCTGGACTGCAATGCCTCGAAAGAGAATGCGTAAATATTCCGCATTTAAATGCTATCACAAAGATATCACAAACAAGGTCAATTAATTTCACGTTCGAGCGGGTCGCTAAATTGGTTTGCAATAATACGTCGATTGTAAACTCCCATCGTCTCATTAAACTTTTCGTAAAATCACAGCGTCATAAACACTGCCATGCGTATAAATGTGAATAATCGGTGGCAGTACATCGTGTCGTGTCGCTCTACACGATTTTGCTGACACATAAACGTAACCCAGAGGAAGTAACGACTCTATGTGGGTCTATAAAATTGATGATAGACCAGGGTTATGGAAGCAGTGACTTTATTTCGAATCAACGTCGTTCTTGCGACTTAGAATCCTAGGACAGATGGCACATGTACTCTGAAAACCTATGCTTCGACTTGTATGTCTGTCGAAGGTCTATATGTCCTCGTCAACGTGGAAACTCAAGTTAATACCTTCACTGGCTGGTACACTTTATACATTTGTTAAAAAAGGTACCTAAAGCGAAAGTACGAATGGGAAAACAATATTAAGGCGCATATGCCTTTAAATTGTTTGCGACTTGTTCGAGCAAGAGGAAAAGGTGGTATTTTTGACTTAAAAGCTTCGCGTGCTGAATGAGGTTTAAAATACAGAAACAATGTCGGTGAATAGTGTGCACACCGTCAAGGGTAAACGATTAAAGTTTGTTTTTTTTTCAGTGTATGTTTATTTGACATTTCTCGGCTGCTTGGGGTTTTTTTCAAAAACGAATGGTTGCTATAAGTGTGATCTTTGGTATCACTGTGCAAATGTCGGAGTCTGTCCAACATTGGCAGACGTGAGTTGGAAGTGTGGGGAATGTTCAGCGAGTGACTAGAAGCATCAAATATTTGAACGATGTTCCATATGACATGTCCTCAGGAAAAATAAGCAAGAGGAGAAATTGTTGCGAAATAAAATTAACCAACTTTACCTTCGACAGAAGCACACAATTCTTGCTCACGCCGCCGACAACTGGGAAGAGTCCTGTTTCAAACTCAGCGACTGCCATCAACCGCGGCAACAACAATTTCATAAAACCGAACAGCACCTAGTCCGAAACCTACTCCGCCTCCAGAAGTGCCTTCCTGGATAGGCAGTGGCAGCTCCCGACCATGGTCGAATTTAGTTCGCACGACCGGAGCGTATCCTCCACGCACTGACTACCAGATGCCAAGAACATGACAGCTCGAAAGCAAATGACAAATTGGAATTTTTAATTGAGTTTGCCTTGGCAATCAACGCAAAAGCCACGAACTTAACTTAATTTCTACTTCCGGACTACATCCTGCTACAGGTCGCAGAGTTCGCGGTTGTGTCTTCTCCTCCATTCGCCTTCCTCACAGACGGACCATAGTCAATTGAAACTCATATTATAACCGACGTAGAATTTTCCTTTCGAAGGCACCAAGAATCAGTTCTCCAATTTTGCTTAGTTCGCTTGCCATATAGCAGGGCCTTCAAAATAAGAGTTTTGTAGAGCATGATTTTGGTCCCTCGGGCCAGGAGTTTTGTGCCCAGTTGTTTCGACAATCCAAAGTAACACCGGCTGCCAAGGGCGGTTCTACGTCGGATCTCCACTGTCATGTCGTTTGTGGAGTTTACGTTTGCCCCGAGGTAGACAAACTTCTTTACTGCCTCAAAATTGTAGCTGTCGATCGTGATGTCTTGTCTTAGGTGGTGTGTGGAGGAATGATTACTGGCCGACAGCATATATTTTGTCCTGTCCTCAATCACCCTAAGCCCAGCGCGCTTCGCCGCGTCTTCAATTGCCGGAAATGCTTCCGCGGCGTGCATGGTGCATCGTGTGTGTTAGCGATTTGCAACACAGCCGGATCAAATTTTGCGGTTATCCCAAATATATCTCTTTGAGATGAAAATTTTATTAAATAAATTACCACCACATCTTGTACTGACCTGGGCAGTATTTGCTAAGAATATACAACCCGCCACTCTGGTCGATTTTAGTAATTGGCTGTACGATATAGCAGAGGCCGCATGTTCAGGGAACACGCTACATGTCACACTAGCATTTAAGAAACGTCCAATCGCCTCTACCGAGTAACGTACTCGAAAATCACGTTGTTTTCTAGCTACGCAGTCTAGCAGTGGTATATGCCAAATAAATTAAATTTCATGGATTGTTTTTTCTCGGGTTTTGTTACAAATTAAAATCCTACGCCTCTCAGTAAAACACATCACAAAAGAATGACGAGCCGAATAGGACTTCATTAGTAGAGGAAGAAGTGCACCACATCGCCACAAAATGCGGGAAGTTGAATCGATACTAGAAATCAAGAGAGTGCCGCAGCGGCAGAGTAGCGACGTTTTTTTTTGTACCAAGGGGGACCAATCAGAAAATGCCATTGACATTATTTCTTGAATAACTTAAAAGAAATGCTGGAATAACTGTCAAATTCGTCGATGGACAAGTGGACAAACAGCTGTGAAATCGGCTACATAGAGTCAGCTATAATAGCTTGAGCGAACGTGAGAAAATAAAGTGTGATTTTTTAGCTATTCTCTTTTTGGCAACACTGGTTTAAACAGCTGACGCACGTTTCGTGTTTTGTTTCACTGTCGAACATCTTCAGTTTGGTCTCTAATTTAACCATGAATCGTCTTACAAACGAACAACGCTTGCAAATTATTGAATTTTATTGTCAAAATGCGTGAAAGTTCATCTCGCGCTTCTTCCATTTTATGGTCAGTTTAGACGAAGCTCATTTTTGGCTCAATGGGTACGTAAATAAGCAGAAATGTCGATTTTGGAGTGAATATCAGCCAGAAGCATTGCAAGAGCTGCCAATGCATCCAGAAAAAGTCACAGTTTGGTGCGGTTTATGGGCTGGTGGCACCATTGGACCGTACTTCTTCAAAGATGATGCGAATCGTAACGTAACTGTGAATGGTGAGCGCTACCGTGGGATGATATCCGACATTTTTTTTGCCCAAAATGCAAGAGCTTGACTTGCATGACTTTTGTTGCACGCTCAACAATGGATTTATTGAGAGGCGAGTTCGGTGAACATTTTATTTCACGTTCGGGAGCGGTCAATTGGCCGCCTATATCGTGTGATTTAACGCCTTTAGATTATTTTTTGTGGGGCTCAATTTTTTGTGGGCTTGTCGTATAGACGACAAGCCCGCTTCAATTGACGCATTGGAAGACAGCATTGAAGCATTTATTCGTGAGATACCGGCCGAAATGTTGGAAAGAGTATGCCAACATTGGACTAAGCGCATGGACCATTTGAGGCGCAGTCAGGGTCAACATTTGCATGGAATAATCTTCAAACATTAAATTATATGGACCGTAATATCGACCAAATAAAGATTTCATGCATTTTTCTGAATTTTATGTGTTTTTTGTGTGTTTTTTGGTTTTTTTTTGAAAAAAATCACCCTTTACATGCCGAGTTCGCACGGTCGTGCCATTAAGCAAGTCGCAATGCAGCGGTAGCGCTTAAATAGTTCACAGACCGTAATATCGTAAGCGCGAGCACACATATCTAGGAAGAGCTACTTCTACAAACTCGGGCATTTGACAGTTGTGGAACAATTTTCTTTTTTCAACTCGTGATTTTTCATTGTTGGCAGGCCGAGGAAACTATTTGTGTACGTAGCCAGTCCGACCTGAACCACACCGCGTATTTGCAAATTTGACAGATGAAACACAAAAAATGGATATCAAGACATATCAGCTGTGTACCTGCAAATAGGGGAAGATATTCTGACAGATGACAGATTGCATGCAAAAGTTCATTACGGCTCTTCATGTGATTTTTGTAAACATGACGAAACAATTCGCTCATGCCTATTAAAGTTGGCACTTTTTACAATACGCCACAGTCGTGAGTTCCTCTTAGTGGTAACCAACAAGCTTCTCCATCCGGCATAATTTTTTGCTAGTTACCGGCTTTTGTGCAAACCAACTTGATTGTTTACTGTTGCCGTCCATTCGTGCTCAACAATTTTAACATGTTAACATGTCCGATATCCCTTTGCCCGGTATGGATTTGGATGTAAACCAGTTCCACTATGTGGGATCCGCAGATACCTGGCTCGAATCGTGAGTCGTTCTATAGCCCGCATTATTAAATCTTCATCTTCCATCGCGGCATGAATGAAGTATTCACGGAATACAACGTGATCAAGAGGGAACAATGCCACTTAATTTCCTCCTAAGCATTGCTTTTGTACTCGAAAAGTGAAATAAACTCTGCTTCCTTTCTCCTCTTAGACAATTCCACGATAGTCAAAGAAAACCTCTCGTCTCTGTGGTAAATTACGCGCAAAGACCAAGTGATTTTTATGAGAATCATTGTATGCCTTCAAAGTGCAAACGAATACCGCCCGAACGACACGCCGGCTCATAAATTTGAATCAAATCGACTGCAAATGCCAACCAAATATCTCAATCAACAAGTGCTCCAATCATCAGACCGATACGAATGACGTTCTTATCCATCCATCAATTCACTGTTTATCGCTGTGAAATGTTTCGGAACAATAATGTCGCCTCATGATTAATCATTCCGCATCAAGGCCAAAACCAACGCAACCCAGCCATTAAAGAGCTTTTCCTTATCGCGGGTGGTACCACAAGGCGTTTTCACAGGCAATTGTAATTAAAAATTAAAAATCCCATTTCTCCGAAAGCCTGTGCTTTCCTCCCGTGTTTCTGGGCTTCTGTGTGTGATCCTATCTCTCTCCAGAATCACGGTTCCACAAAATTGAACCATAAATCCCTTAATGCATGGAAGCCTCCAACATGTCTACGTGAAGACATGCGCTGCCGCCGTTTTGTGACCACAAAAAGAACTTCACACCCAAATGCTGCCGCATTTTTTTTCAGCCATCTCTGGCTAAGTGGGATTCCGTTTACTTTATCACCTCACCTAGGGGACTGGGTGTCGGTGGATTGATGGTTCGAAGGGAAGAGCGGTGTTTTCTTTGAAAACAATTATTCGCACATCGTGTCAGATAAATTTGAATTTCTGATGGAACACTTGCTTCTTGATAATCGTCTACGCAAGAAGTGTGGCAATTAATTAATCTCTCGGTGTGTGTGCCTTAACTATATTAATGTATCTTGACAGTGGATTATCCTGATGTGAGGACATCATCCTCTTGTGGTTTGAAGGATGACCTGGGAGATGATACATTTCATCTGCATTAAACTCATGTGAGGATGTTTAATGCGTCAAGAATGTGTTTTGCCATTTTCAATGCGAATTGGAGGATTTAACGCCTGTCTCTGTGTTCAAGTTTGGAAGGGAGGACGTCATTGGATATAGAATTGGACGGAATATTGCCGAACAGCGCCAGAAAGGGCATTCAAGTCGAAGATGGCGTACTCAACGGCAAGAGATTCAGAAATACATGCCACTGAACCTTGCTGCTGAAAAGGGTGAATCCGCGGAGAGGTGCGTATATCTAATTTTCTGCTCCAACCGTCTTACTAACGACCATTTTAAACAGAAGACAGGACACGAACCGTGGAACACCACAACTCAGCGATGCAGGTCAGAATTGGATCTGTCCACTTTACGGAAGGGAGACGGCTGCAGCGACTAACGCGATTGATTATATGCACACTGGGCTACTCTGACTAACAGAAAAACCACCATCTCTTCAATCACTGTCTCCCAGAGATGTGTGTAAACAAATTGTTTGAAATGACGCAACAGAGGGGCACCAGAAAGACAGGCTATGTAACATGATCCTCTCCAAGGTTCCCGATTCACGATGAGAAAAATGATTGTATGTGTGAAACTCTAAGAAGAAGACCGATAATACTTACTCTTGTAACTTCTGAAAAACTGGAAGACCAACGACAGCGTGGCACAGTGATGGAAGACATGCAGGAACGAGACTTGTCGCTGTTTCTTGCGCAGCACGAACACCACGGTTTCACTCAGCTCCGTCACCTTGAGCCAAAACGTAAAGTGACTAATGTGAATGAAATCCAGAGCCGGCTTAGTTTCGGGAACCAGATCGATACACTTCCAAAAATGCAGCACAGGAACCTCAACTACCAGCATCTGTGAAATGAGAAACAACACATTAACACACACCCCATCGAACCGGAAAAAGAACTCACCTTATAAACTAAATACACACAGGCGAAGACTTGCAGCACATTGTACACAATTATGTAGGTCTTCAGCTGGTAGGCCGGTCTCGATTTCATGTAGCTGAAAGTGAAAAGCACGCCAGTGGCAGGAAACTTTATTTAATTAACCGTGAACGAATTAATTTATTCGCGTTGTCCATGTTAGGGCACTCATCGATTTGCTGTGAAAAGTTAAATCATGCCAATGACACAACTGCCACCGAATCAATTCGCATACGAGAACTATTCAGTTAAAATATTCCCCGAAGAAGTGGAATACGATAGGCACCCTCCAAAGTTGAGGTGAAACAAGCGCAAAGGACTCAACTGCCCGTCTCGTCTCTTTTGGCAACTTGGGCCTTTGCTGTCGTGCTCTGAAGCGTGAATTCCAAATTCGTATTGTGTGGCATCGGAATAATTTAGGTTAAGCGGGAACTACATAAAATAAACATGAAGACATATTAAATTGCTTAAATTGGAGTACACTTCAGAGACTGAATAATTGCCGATCGCAATTGTATACGCAGTCAGGTGAATTAATTCCGGAATTTCTTAAAGAATTCCAGTTGAACTTGTGCAGTTGGGTTGGGGCTCCATGAATAAGTTTTCTGTTTTTCACTTGGGACTGTAAATCGTGACTCCGGCTGACGTAAAAGCCATTGAAATGTGCGAGGGGAGGAAGCACGTGGTTTGTTTGGATCTAGATCACGGCGAAAAGGGCACAATTTGGACTTGGTGGTCGGCAATCAGATTCCTGGGATACTTACAGAGTAAGAACTTAGACTGAAGTCAATGTCCACAGACTGAAGTCTAAGGTACCATGCGAACCCGTGTTTCCATCTGCGATGAAAGCAAGTTCCTGTGAATGTTGAAAATGCGAGGATCTTCATTCACGATTTTGGTTCAGTTCACTTTCTTGATAATGCCTATAGGACACGATATTTTTTCGTATTTGTCATGTGTTAGATGAGAAATAGAGTAGTGCCAAAAATTCGCCATTGAAACAGTTATTAAGTGCGAGTGTGTACGCACTAGTCGCATAAATTTGAAAAAGGGAAACATAATCGATAAAAAACTGTAACTCATCCATATTATTCAGCGGCAGGCAGCTTGTGTTTGGACATTTCATTCCTTTCCTTCCAGGTTTCTATGTTTGAAAACCAAAAACATACAGCCCACGGTACAGATAATACACATCCATGTACTTTACACACAGACAGTGTTTTCTTTTTCCAATAAACGTAGTGTCACGTGGGCACAAGCCAATGAATTGTTTCAAGTTACTTGTGGAGTAAAATGAAAAGGCAAAGGATTATCAGCATGCACTGAGGAAGAATATCTCAAGCTGAGGAGATATTTTTAAGAATTGGGACTGTCCATTAACATGACTGTAACCGCACCTGCTGGCCTGGTGAGATTATAAGACGGACAGAATTCGAACATCTTACGCACGATGATAGCCTAAGGTCCTTGGTGCACTGGCTACTTAGCTACAATATAATTTGAATTATATTGCAGCCATTCAATAAATAAATATATAAATACGCACGAGGAGACAAAAAAAAAATCAATTAATAGCAGTTTTTGATTAACGTTCATGACACTGGACATTTTTTTCGCATGTGTAACAATTAAAAATTATGGATGAATTTGTCTTGCGATCCAATCGCGTTCGGATGTCATATTCCGGAGCTGGATTTTGAAATGAAATGTTCGCCATGTCAGGCGCAGAAGCATGTTAATAACAATGATGGCACGACAGTTCCAGGCCGCGCCATCTAAACGGTCACTCGTATTTTGCGAGATATTGTTTTATGACGAGTGTCGCAAAAATGTACTCAGGAAAACCACCGAAAACGGATTTACTGTTTATTACATTCCTCATACTTCTCACTTATTTTAAAACGTAGCAGTATTATGCCTTACATTACTTGTCTTGAAAGACGACGGCAGACTCTACCCTGCATTGTGTTTCAGCCATTATGCCGACTCAGAGGTGAAGTTCGAGAAGGTCTTTCTAGGCGGGAATACTCTTTGAGCCGCAAATTATGAACGTCACCTACCCACTATGACGAAACGGCGACCAAATGCGATCATGAATATGCCCAAGTAAATTCCTCATCAACAACATCTCTGGCTAGTCAATAGATGCCGCAGCATTATCCCAGATCTCTTGGCAAACAAAGAAGAATAACATGGAGAGTGACCAATCCAGTCACAGGGAACTTACAAACGTTCGTCAATATTGAAGATTTCTGAACTATATCCGGAATCCGTATCTCTAACGAGGACTTAGATCACAGCCAGGAATCGATGGGGATATAGAGGACATCCAGAGTAATGGAAACATCCAACGGCAGAAGCGAGGAGGTCTAGCAATACAAACCATGAAACAATTTGACGTCAAAAAGAAACAACAGGCCAAAGCTGTAGCAGACGAACCGAGGCTGTAGCGCTTAGGGGCAGTAGACATCAACAGACGAATGTGTTGATCATTTTTAATAATTTTTTTTTTAAAATGTGGCAGCACTGTTAATGTTGTATGAAAAAAATGATCTTTATTGATTGTGCCGAACTGTATCAGGATATTAATAAAATAAAAGTAATTAGGACATGAATTGAAGGAGTGTTTCATTTAGTGGTAAACTTTGCCCTATTGTAGGAAATGAAAAACTAGTCTTGGTCGCCGTGGCAGGCTGCTCTTAGGCACTAGAACCATTGGTGTCTAGGTTTGATTCCCAGTACGTCAAAACAATCCCCCCCCCCCCATCTCTTTCGAGTCATTGGCAATGCCCAAAGAGTGTAACAGTTGTGCAAAGGCTCTTCAAACTTGGAGTCGGGATGAAACTGTAGGCCCCTCCACTCGTGAGACGACAATGTCAGGAATAACAAGAGTGGTTGCACTTACGACTGTAGCGTCAACCATTTTATCTTCACTATATTATGCGCATTGTAAATATATAAGTATGTCACACCTATACCGATAGCGGAGTTGGTTGGTGCGTTGCTCACGCTTTTTGCAAGTTCTGTGTTAAAATCTGGCTGGATCTAATTTTTTTTAAATACTCAATACTACACTTTTTTGTATTTTTTCGTATGAATAAATATTTCACATTCCGTTATCCAAAGTATTATATTTGCAATGAATGTATGACTATACATTATAGCGGTCACGCAGAACATTTTCCCTGTCGTACGACAGGTTTTTCTGTTCTTTTTCATCTGTGAATCAGAGAAAGATTCTTAGGCAACCGGAATTTTGCAAGCAACGCCAAGACTTTAAGCTCCCCATACACATCACACTTCTGCGTGCACTTGCGTCCTGTATGTGGACTAGAGAGAGTACCGATTTTTGTGTGACACACTGTGTGAGTAAAATGAAAATGTTTTCATTATAAGCGTCACTGTTCCGAATGAAGTAGAAAGCGACAACATTGTACACACCAAGGTGTGCTGTGTATGGTCAGCTTTAGGTCAAATAAGCTCTTGCGTACTCTTCCATGTACTTGGTGCCATTTTGAAAATATTTCCAAACGAGAAATCGGCAAGGACGAGCAGTTCGACATCCCTGTCAACCGACGAATTCTATAGAAAGTGACAAAATATTTTACAATTTGAATAAGTCATTTTACCATGAAAATTGTGTTCTGGGCTTGGTTCAAAACTCTTCTTAAGAAGACAAGAAACGTAGGCTTTTAATTTCTCCACACGACTAATTTCTGCTCATAATTCAGTGTGGGACATCTAGCTCACGCTTGAATGACGTTGGGAAATATTGAAAACCTTATTTCCAAACTAAGCGCTTTGTAGCCCAAATAGAGCGTTTTCGAAAAGAAGTTTTTGCCGAAATGAAGCCTCTTGTACTCACGTTTGTGTAAAAAGCTCGTGAAACTGGTATCCTAGTGGACAACACTCATGGTTACCGTCGTAGTACGGTGCGCACACGTGAGAACGTGGCTGCTGTGGCTGAGAGCGTCATTGGACTGGGTAACACGTTTCTGTCAACGGTGAGCGCTGCAGTGCCATGCTAGTCGACTTTTTTTTTTACTGAAATTGATGCTATGGACCTAGACGACCTCTAGTTCGATCTTTCAGCCCTCTAGGCGATGTCAACTGGACGCCGCGGAGCTGCGATTTGAACGACCGATGTTATGCCAGTAATCCGGAAACGAATCAAGCACTTGAGGCCAAACTCATTCAAGCAATCAGTGAGTTACAGCCCGGAGCCATGGAGTCTTGGAGAATTGGGGTTGTTAGACAGAATGGGCTACTGCCAAGCCAGCCAAGGCAGCCACTGGACGACGTTGTATTTCATAATTATTGGGAATATTTGTTCTCACTAATAAATCCATAATACATGGAAAAAATCAATTTTATTAATTCTAACTTGTATATGACCCACCCTGTACATTATTTTCATGTGGTCGAGTTTTGTTCTTCGGAGATGTACTTATTTCACAAAATCGCGCCTCATATGCATGAACTCGTTAAAACGTCATCGATTTTTGAATACACTACAAACTTTCTACAATCAATGCAGACTGCATTAAAGTCACAAAAATTGATTTCTCGAACAATCACGAAACGTGGTCGTGATTCCAAGACAGTCGAAGGAAAAGAGCTTGAAGGAGGTGTCAACCAAGACGACCAAGAATGGATGAGTGGATAAAGCGACCAATTGAGCGAGTTACACAATAACGCAATTGAATTTCGCAAGGAACACTTGAGTCAAACACGTAAACCATACGAATGCCAAATGCAGGGGAACCAATCCCACAAAAAACATGACCCACATCTTAAAGCAAGGTTTTTTCGATTGAATATCACTTACCTAGGTCCGATCTTAAGGATTATCAGCAAATACGTCAACAGGATGACTACCAGCGGCACGGGGGACCTGATAACGTACTTATCTCCCAGCAGCCCGCCTGAAAGAAGAAAAGAATGTGTTCCAAATCACCCTGTCGTGTTGAATGGTTTGAATATCCTACTACTCAAGACAGTTTCGGCAATCATTTTCGTCACTTGTTTTCCTTAAGAAACAGCCAAAATCACAACTTAAACCCGATTCTGAATGTCAAACTACTGAAGACCAAAACCGTCCCAACGCCGAGTATGTTTCAAGAAAAAAGACCTCCTATCTTGGCGACCGTCCCGAGTCCACTCACAACTATCCGATTTAAAATCGAATATACACCGCTGCACGAGCTAAGCTCGTTCCAAACTCGAGCTTTTATTCAAATTTGCTTTTTAAATATTTTTAATTTGAATTAGTCGAATGGAGAATTACAGCACCTCCAAGTACGGCCAGACATTGCATTTCGTTCGTGCTCAGCCGGCACCTGTGTGCGGGGTGCAAAGTGTTTTGCCTTTTTTTTAATTTTATCAAAAAAAAACCGAAAATGCGTAGACGATCTGATTACGGAAAGGTCGCAATTAAATTGCTGAAACATTCAAAGTCTATTTTAGTTTAATTGTCGTTTTTGAATTTCTTGTGCTTTTCAGTCGAAAGAGAAAATGATGAAGGGCGTGCGACGGGGCTGTGTGCGACTTAAAGACGCCGTCATAGGGATCGACGATCAGGAGGACAACACATTCACAATAACCGTGGACCACAAGACGTTTCACTTTCAGGTAAGTTGCGATTGCACGTTTTTATTAGCTCCTTGAATTTATTTCCGTAAAAAAACTAGGAACACTGTCTACATCAGTGTAACTATACGGAAATGTTATTCAAACACTGTGAAATGGAAATAATTGATATTCGATTTGGTTTCACATTCCACTGACGCAAGGATCGATCCATGTAAGAGTTCACATTTCTGTGAGGTATGAATGTAGTTTAAAAGATCTGTGTTCTACTGAATGAAAGTCGGAACGAAGTTGATTCCTATTGGGACTGTGGCTGACTGTAGGAGCAGTCGTACATATACCAGCGAAGTCCCAGTTCAGGTGTTGGGTGAACCGTCACTTAACATACTTGGAAAGCGTGGTTTTGCTTTTAATACAGCTAGTGAGGTGGATGACGAAGAGTTAATTTCGTTGTCAAAAAAGCCAATAAGAGCTTCTCGAGTGGAGAGAAGAATGAGATGCGTCCTGAATCACTCGATGTCTCATCGGTGGCTTTAGACCACCAAAGGAAAGATGTGTCCTCTTACAAGACCTAGTTGGTATGTCTCCACTTGGGAGAAGTCCTAAATGCTACCCGTATGACACCAGGTTCAGCCGCTTAGGAATTTTCCACATTAGGAGTTCAGGGTTCTCATCAGAGGTTCAGGGCTCGAAAACAACGCCATTGAGACAACTCAGGAGCGGGGTCTTATTCTCATCAGAAGTTCAAGGTTCGAAAGCAACGCCATTCAGACATTGGATGGCAGTCAATCACGAGTACCTCCGACACGACAACGTTTCTTGAATTGCAAAAGCCTCTGCTCTACAAAACCGCGTGTAACTGATGACGTGTAATAAATATGCACGTGTACACATGAATTAAAGTGAAGTCTAGTTTGTACTTTCAGTTTGTGTTCTCTGGGCGAATCCTCTCCTGTAAGGATTTGACACATATTTGTCGAGTACTTAAGAGGCTACATCGACGTTGACGGCCAATGGCATATAAATAATTGAGACAAAGTCACGAGTGTGTACTGCCGACACACCCAAGCTCACAGAAGGCAAGCCTTCAGTGCTGCATTACACGCAGGACTGCACAGTACGATAATATTCTCCAAGAGTCATCACAATGTCTGTTGGGGTAAGAGAGCGTTGCATGATCGTTGTGCACTCACTAATCATTGGGAGTGCCTCGAGCGAGGTGATCCCGTATAAACGAAAAGTGGAATGTTTCACTCACTCACTACATCACACAGTAGAAATATTCCCGCATCCAGAGTACCCGAGGATTTGCATTTAATCTGCTTGGACAGAAACTGCTTGCGAGGCGTCATCCTGGCCCATAATTTATCCTCCTACCAGATTGAGGCATGCTGCGAAGGTTATCAGCATTAAAAGGTGACGTGAGATGATGGGATGAAGGTTGCGCTTGATGCTTTGACAAGAAAACTCAGGTGCGGGGTCTTGAAGTTTTTCAGGGAATATTTATTGAATAGAGTGAAGTCGCAGAAAAATGTTGTTTTAATATTTTGTTCCTCAAGCCACAATTTGTTAAGATTTGGTACCTTTCCAGAGATGTGGCAATAATGACATCCTCAATCGGCCTTCCCTCATGATAATCTATTCCACTTCGAAGTAGTTGTTTGAAGATAAGAGTTTCCCAAAAATGATGAAATTCACTTCCAAGTTGCTGAAGATTTACTTTCTAAGCGTTATGACTTGTCTGCTAATTGGCTTGATTAGTCAGCCGAAACTCACTCTCAGGGGTTAATGGCACAATAAAAGCCGTACACCCGTTTCATATCCAAAAGCAATTCACAGTGATTCATACACATGCTGCTGATATCGCAAAAAGTAACCTCTACCGGGTGGCATTAGCTTGTGCGTCACGCAAGGAATATCAATAAGGTGGGAACAATGCGATTAGATATTGCGACAACCATATAAAATATGAAAAAACGCTTCCGAGAGGAATTATCATCACAGCATGTGTCTCTCGAACAAAGGAAACAATCCCACACTCGTTGCTTGAGACTGAGTTCGTGTGCCCTAGCGGGAAAGGTCAAGTATCCATTTGAAGTCTATAAGGAGCAAGTTAAACTTTTTAAGTGCCACAGCAAATTTGTAGGATCGCGATGCGATTATGCAAATCAAAAAACAAATTTTCTGAAAGCAAATCTCAAATCGTTATCTAAACAATGCGAGCCAGACTGCTTCAAAACACCACCCCAACCCAAGACCATTCGCCGCCGAAACATAAATATCCACATTTAACGTTTCCACAGTTTCCGTCACTCCTAGTTGAATCGAGACCAGACTGCATGAAGTGAATACACGTGAGGTTAGCCGAGGCATTGTTTATTTTTCAGCCTTTAATCGATACACACACGAACTGTTTGCCGATGCAAAAGATGGTCGTGGTAATGTGCGACGTTTCGATGTTTCCCTAAATCCAATCCCTATTGTTTACACACTTCGTAATGGGAAAAGTTTTCAAATTAAATTATGCTCCTAATGATGACACTTATGTGGCTGGCTTCGACACGAGACAATATTTCGCCATTATCTTAGACAGTGTCTGAAATTAAATGAATTGAAAGCTCAGGGACTCGGCTTAAGTCAGATGATGTCTACAAACATTACCGGAGAACAAATAAACCTTTTTAAATGTTTTTAATGTAAAGTGATTGAAGTTGAACGTGTGGACTACTACTTCCTTGCTACATTCGTATGATAGCAAGGAAGAAATTAACGTAAAAAAAAAACAAAAATCAATCAAATAAGAACTTCCCTAAGTTTCGTTAGGTTTCGTTAATGTTTGTTTCCTTTAGCTCATTCGCTCCAAATGTACTTAAACGACATTAAATGTCGGAGTTTTGTCTAAGTTCTCAGAAGCAATTATGGACACTTTGATATTTGACGAAGCTTGTGAAAATGCTGCGGCCATAATGACTTCCCTAAGTTTCGTTAGGTTCCCTTCATTTTTGTTTCCTTAAGTGCGAGATACCTCAATCGCTATCGAAGAATAAATGCTTCGAACGACAATCGTCGTCCAAATTTTGTCTTCGATTTTTGACGAATCTTGTGACTGCTATTTAGTCATAAAATAAACTTAAGTCCATTATAGACTCGAGACTGAACGCAAAACGCCTCCTTCAGCGACATGAATTCCAAGTGTTATCAAGCTCTAATCAGCCTTTCTGATAATCGCATAATACAACTTCCATTTTATCCAGCGAGGTGTACAGTGCTGTTCAGGCAAATTTTGCCTAATTTATTATCGCGAGAAAAATCTTAATAATGAGCTACCTTACCGACATTACCAGAGCGGGGGACACATTGCATTAGCGAAAATATTGTACTAGAGCACGCAAGGCTTTCTTGCCAAGTCTTTGATCTCGTCCCCAGCCCCAGCACTTTCTGCTGGATACGAGAGCAGCCTTAATCACCTGACTCCAGTTCAGTTAAATTCCAGTCAAGGCATTAAAACTTTCAAGGAAGCCGAAAAAAAACGGCTAACCATGCAAGTCAGTGTGAAAGTCAAAGTGCACGGTAATCCTTTTATTAACTTTCTGAATTATTCAGGACAAGGCCCTACTCCTTGGATCAGTGCCAAGCACAAAACGTCCCCACAGCACACTTCATTCCCCCCCTCATGTGAGCCCCTGAGTTTTCGCTTTAAATCACATAAAACCGGTTTGCAGGTGAGCCATTATGCGGCCGTTTTTCTCGTGACAAAACCCACAGACCCACCGAGTATTGGGGTGACACCAACTTAGCGACAGCTCCTATATAGAAGGACAAATAACTTCAATAGCCACCACACATGACTCATGGATTGTTGTTGAAACCCCGTCTCTCCGTCTTCATAGCGAACTGCTCGTTTGTACATTTACAATAAATATGACGCCAAAGGATACTCATCAAAAGCAGTAGTCGTCTGCTCACTCGATGTGTACCCGAGTATCTCTTGGATGAATCTTTAATAAGCAAAGTGCCCTTGACATTTGTGTTGGTGGACCTTTCAGCTGATAAGAGGTTTACACTCCAAACCGTGCGAGGTGTGCACCATTCGAAATCATCACCCGAAAGGAATCGGCTTAAAATCGATATTTTAAGCTCACATCGGCAGGAATCATAGCCGCCCCGGGGCAGGATACCGATCCTTAAGATAAACTATAGCGCATTGCTTTCGTTCTTCTGTTTTTGTTTTGCGAAAGCCACAGCGACTTGGTGTGAATGATAACCACAGCCGCACAATGCATATTCATGTGAAGTGCCACTGCCTGTGCAAGCGTATGCTGCGGAGCTTCCTTCGTCCTCACCCATTGTTCGCGGCACGTAGTGCGAGAGAGATATGTAAATAAGAAATTGGATAAATGCCTTTCCGGCGAGATTAGTGCATCCGAACAGAGAAGTCCGCACCGAGAAAGTGTGAATGGAGTAGTTTGAGTGGTGTTATGGAATTTCAAGCGCGAAGAAGTGGATGCTGAGAGCGCAGTTGCCTGGGAAAGAACGTTAAAGACCGCTTCTGACGGAAGCCGGTGTGGGAGCTTTAAAATGTGCTCTTTGACTTTTTTTCATCAATCAAAAGAAAGGTGGGAACAATAAAAAATAAGGAATTTGTTTAATACTTTCGGTGTGACACTGAATGTGTTTGGACACGTATTTCTTTTATGAGTGTGCGAATCAAGAGACTTCTGCAAAGTAAGAAACGGAAATCGAGGCCGTGGGTGCCGGGACAGTCCTGAGAATTGGATGGAGATCTGAGATGTTTGAGACCCTTTTTCACGTAAATCTGGCACAGGGTGCCTCATCACTAAGCAACTTTGGCCCACTCTCGATCCAAAACACTCACTCAGCCTGATTAGATAGAGTAGGCCGATTCTCAGAACTCCCATCGTCGTTATATCTTGCTTGTAGCTAAATATCGACTCGTTGAGCCGACCTTATCTATAATGTAACGTGACTAAAGGCACATTCAAGGCACGTTCGCATTTGTAGATTGAGCCTATCTGATTTTATTTATTCACTCCCACTATTTTTCGCACACAAATTGAAGAACGATACGAGGTAGTAGCAGCGATTAACAAATCCGAGTTGTGTCTGTTATCTGTGGGGCACACTTATTTAAATTGCGCTGAAGAATACAGTTGAAGGACGGATTAAATTTAAAGACTCGCACTAAATTATTCCAATTTTTGTAAGTGACTGCTGTAAAAGGTAATCACACTGAAGACTTTCTTTCCGAGAAATGTTGAAGAAATGTAGACAACAGGCAGCTTTGAGCTGCTCCATCGCAGTTCGAATCACGTCCAGATGAAGCATATCATTTCATTCACTAATATTCGAAAAGCACTTCAAAAGAAATGAAAATTCAAAAAACACATTTGATTAGTTTATTTCCGACATTAGTTCCGCCTCCGTGAACAGATTAACGCGATCAAATCCACCCACAAGCTCCGTCAACCGGTTGGTGAACTCGAACACCCACTGTTTGTCTTTTTGCTGGAATACCGAAAATGTGGCACGTGTGTTGCGGATTCATTCCCCTAAAGGACTGCTGCGAGTGTGTGGATTCAATCTGTATCGGTTTTACTTTAAAGGTCTCCCTGTGACATTAATCGACAACATTTTGAATTGCAAATACATTTGCCAGAGCTTATGGACTTTAACTTCGGGGAATAGGCGCTCTTCTGTTTGGAAAAGTTTTTAAGCCAATCCATTCGACGAGCCCAGCGGAGGAACTCATTATTTTTCATTTGAATGGATTCTAAACTCCAGAACTTTTCTGCTTTCTTTTTGAAGATTCCCAGGACTCACAGTGAATCCGAATTTAATTGCTCTTTTCATAAAGCGATCACTGGCGCGGACTCAATTGACTTTCGCGAACTCTCGCCTTCAACTTTCCCGAAGGCCCAGCTCATTACGTCGCCAAGTGCCAAAGACGTCATCCGGAATGAGTTTGCGATTCAGTTCACAACCCCTTTCTGGTCGAAACCTCAAATTGATAGCCTACCGCACTGTCACCTGCGACTTGCGGTGACTTCGTTTTGAAATTTATTACGTCCAATGCACCAACACCAGCATTGTTGAGCTTCCATTCAGAGCGACGACCACGGCAAGGTAATATCTGTAACCTCCCCAATATCTGCAAAGCGAGTCTTTTCCTCTTTTGCCTTCCCTTTGTGTTTCTTCCCAACTTTTCTTGGCAATTGTCACATAGCCCACCCTGTTCACGGAACTATAATTACCGCTCAAGCGAACCCACGTTATCTGCTCACCGTCTACGCCGCTTACCATGCAGCTGAGTGAGAGTGTCAAAGGGACTCCCCGGCAGTAGTTGCATGACGTCCTCCACTATTGCCGTCACCGTCACAACGTGATGCCCTTTATTCTCTACACACTCTAATTGTCATTTTCGGTGGGGGATTTGGTTTTTATAACTGGCAGTCGTCGCCTGTAGAAGTTTTGCTAATAAAGCCAGCGACAACGGGGCACACGAGGATGTTGTCGTTGTCGTTGTGTGCGTTGCCCTAGTTTAGCCATATCTCGATACACACGACTCTGTGGCTGACTGAAGCGATATCATATGTATTTCTATGTGTTTATTCCATTGTAGGCACAACACAGTGACGAGCGTGAAAAGTGGGTGAGGCGACTCGAAGACACAATACGACGTCATGCGAATCGTGGTCGCCTTTGGGATACTCAAAGCAATTTCTACATGGGTGGCTATACAAAGGATCTGAGCAAAAGAGCTAATCATTTGGAAATTTTGGACAGACGCATCAGTGAAGCGGATGCATACCTGCAGCTCATGATTGAACAGACAACTGTAAGTAGAGTGGCTTATCCTCATCATGCCATGTTCCGAATAAATTTTGTGTTTTTATCTTTCAGAAAATCGAGAAGAGAATCTCTGAAATCACCGATCCAGACGACAGGATAAAGTGCAAGGCGTTGCAAGATAATGCCAATGTAAGTGTACTCACCAAGGATGCGAGGGATCTGACTGTGACGACACAAGTCATGACATACCCATTTTTTATTCATCAACATCCTGCGGCCTGCCTCCTTGACAACGAAGCATATTTCCGTCCTTATTGGTTGTCTCTGTCGGCTTGTAGATTCAGTTTGCTTTGCTAACAGGTGCTTGAACTGCACTTTGATTTGCATCTGTTGTGATGTCCTTGAAGCCATTCAATTGATTATTGGAGACAACTGATTACGTAACCCGAGTGCGAGTGTAAATATTCCATGACTCCACTCTTAATCGTCTTGATTTTCCTTTTGTGTCATCAATTTATCCGGGTTGACGTACAAGAGCAAAGTAAAGTGCTGAATATAGTTTTCGACAGGCTCAAAATGCATGTGATTTGTGTGTGCCCTCAGGCATTTTGCGATAAAGTCGTTTAAGTGAATCTATCCCGATTGTGAACCATGGACACCTCTTCTTAGTTTTGTGTTTGTTCCTTAGTTTTATTCGAGTGTCGTTTAGTTGAATTCATTGCGTTGCTGAGAGTGAATCAGGTGACGAATCAATAACAACACTGAATTCTTCGAGAAGACAATCGATTGTTCCAGTCGCATCGTCTTAGTAGAAATTTAACCTCCAAATTGTACTTCTAGCCACGCAATGCATAAAACCTCAAAATTCCAGCTATCATCCTCGTGTGGTAACGAACCGAACTTAGAATTGCAATTGGAGGTGCATTGTGCAGAGGTGTATACATTTCAGATCGTGTTTACTGTCCAGTGTGCGCTTGAGTCGAACTTCTGTAATAACTCCTCGTGTTATGCATTTTACTGTCCGTTCACGAGTGGAAGAGGCTTGCAGTTTTGTACCGACACTTCATTGTCAGTGACTCAAGAAAGGTAGCGTGGCGAAACTGGAAATTGTTTTTTTCTAAGAATCTAAGGAATGAACGACGCACTTCCCCAGCTGTTGCTCTTTGTGCGTCGTATTGCGCGCTACAGTCCGGGATGGACCTGTGGCCATCTCCGTTCATCCGCATTAACGGACTCATGGTAGTGGACTTTCGTCACAGGCGTACCCTCTAGCTAGAACGCGTTTCCCACACAACTTGGCGGTCTCCTAATCAATCAACCAGATTGATCACGGTTCACATCAGACGCTGCTCCAGCATTCTTGATTTCCGAATCGAACAGAGGAGCCACCATAGACTCGGATCATGTCCTTGTTGTATTCGGATATCGAGATAACTACAGAGTCGAGGAAGTACAATATGGTTGTGCATCGGAATGTTACAATCGCAACGGAGTGTTGGTTCTTTGCCGATTAAGTCTAGCCCCCTCTCTGTCATCTCAATGACGCCTGTTAAAACAATCGCAGAAGATTTTAGACGTTGTGAAGATGTCATCAGAGAAGCTGATACTGATGTGCTGGCACCCATGAAAAACGCATGGTTGGACAACTTATCTTATAATCCTACTTCTCAGGCCTGACTGGCCACACTGAATCCCTTGCCTCAAGACCAAGTAATCGCTAATGCAGGACACCTTTGTTTTCCTCTCCTTCTCGAACTTAGATGCTCGGATTCGAAGCCGCTCTTTGATGGAGACTTTTTATCCATGCCATTGCAGTCGTCTGATTTTTGCCATCCGTACTGCGTCCACATCTTGGTACAGCTCGTAGACTTCACGTTTTCCCCGATGCACAACATTTTTAATGCTCGGTAGCATATAATTCGTCGTTTTCATTATTAAACAGCTCATTTCGCTTATTCTTCAATCGCCATAAAAGCTTCAACTACGGCACTGCATATCCCAACAGTTGGACTGATTTGTAGAAGGTAGTGCCTTCTTCCAGTACCAGATTGAAGAAATCACACAAAAGCGCATCTCCTTGCCTAAATCGAGTGCAGGTTTACGACAATTCGGAGGTCCCTAAATCGAACTACACGGTCTAAGCTGAATTATTTAGTGAGGTCGCCGGACTTGATCACTGTCGTTGATCGAACTTGCTTATTTAGAGGACGTATCGCGTATATGTTAGCGTGGTGATACACAACCGGTTTCTGATTCGGAGGATCTCTTTGCAATGAATGCTGTTATATGCGGCTTTAAAATCGATGAAGAAGTGCCTCTTGTTACTCTTGTCCAGGATTGGTTTGAATATTTGGTCTATAGTTGATTTACGGGGTCGCAAGCCGCACCATTACTTTTCGATTAGTGCAGTGCAACACGGCTTTACACGTTTACACAGTACGCTGGACAGGGTCTTTTCGACGACGTTGAACAAAGATCTATCGTTGTTGCAAGATGTAGGATCGCCTTGTTTATGAATGTGGAATATTCTTACAATACACGCATGGTTAACATAAGCGACTGTGTTGTGTACCAACTCGTTGAGTTTATTTCCATCCTATGGCCAGATTTCTTCTAACGATTTTTGAATGCATATTCCTATCTTGAATGCCACACGTACACTATTTAGTATTCAATGCCAATTTGAATTAATAGTAACCCCGGCACATCACAACCCGGCACGGCTTTTGCTTCAACTGACAAACTTATTCATTGTAATCTGTTCTACTTCTCCGTTCGACACTACATGCTGGTGTCAAGCCACTCCACCTTGCGCGATTTCTTGCCAATTTCGAACATCAATTTGGTCGAGGCCATTCTCCACTTGTATGCGTTCCGTTCGGTAAGAGTAATTACCTCGTTTAACTGAAGTCGTTGGCCATAAGATCGCCGCATTATATTTTCAATCAAGTCTCGGCGGAGGCGGAGACTTACTTCGATTCCAATTCCGACCCGATTAATTACCGAACCACGTCTCAACTGCTGTCCACAGTTTCATGGCACTAGTCAAGGATTCACGGGTTTAATTGGTAGTCGAGTTATCTTAAATCGAATCGAGTTTAGTTAATTCCCCAAATTACTCACGGAAGATTATGTCTTGTTTATCAGTCTTGCACTGCATTCCCTCACAATCTCTTCACAGTTCTTGGAAGCGTTCATAGGGCCCTTCGGCATCTCCTAACCGAAGAAACAAAGCCTCGTTTGTTGATTCCCAAATACACTTTAATGTCTACTGTGCTCAAATTGCCACCACTTTTCCTTCTTTCGTTACCATCTGACCATCCACTTCTTAACAAAAATATCCAACCCCGTAGTATATACCTTCTGCTGTGCATTCCATTCATTGCAAGATTTTTATAATCCAACCTAATGCCGAACCCACGAGAAGGATCCTTACCCACATTCAACCAGACAGTGAATACGCTTCCGCTTCAGAGGCTCGTCAATCAAACACTAATCCCTCGCAAAAATAAAAATAAAAAACATCCACCTGGTTATCTTTATCTCACTCGCACACTCTCTCATTCAATTTTCAGGAAATGCTAGACCATATTAAGCACTCCATAGTCACCTTGCAAATAGCCAAAAATATGGCACACCCAATCAACGGGATCTACAATGGCCCAGTCACTAGTAGCAATGATAGTACAAAGACCGAGAGCATTAACGACGATGACGTGGAGGATGACGATGGTAAGTAAACTTCACCTGAGGTAGACCAAAAGCACTGTCCTCTGTGTGAACGTGTGTGTTTGTGTGCATGTGTGTGCGGATGTGACCACTGCGTTGTTAATCTCAATGGTATTATTCTCACAGGAACTCTACCACCGCCTGGTGTGGCCTCTATCCAATCTGGCATTGAATTTGGCTCTGAGTGTGGTGAACTGAATCGCCTAAAGACACGGACATCAAGTGCAGCTGGTGAGTGTGTGTGCCGAAAATGTTTGGTATGGCTTCAATTTCTGCTGGAAGGCCTGTGGGTTGATTTCGTGCATTCATTGAGTGTGCGTTACGTGAAATCCTTTTCAACGGAGGACTGGAGGCTTATTTAGATTAGAGAGCCTGTTGTGAAATGTGGATAGTCTGTTTTGTTTCACGAATTAACGGGTGAATTGCAATTAGTAGGATTTTCATGTGTAGACTCAGACTCAATTGGATTTTGTTGATTAGAGCTTGTTGGTTATAATTGAATGCGGGCATAATGAGTGCTTTGATCCGAAATGCATTTGCAAAAAGCAAATTTACAAAATTGCACTCAACTTGGTAGCAATTTTCGGTTGCTATGGTATATTTTAATGGCTTGGAAGTATTCAGGCATGCTTAATTTTAAAGAAGCATTCAATCTGAAGCTTTGAGGGACTGGATATCGACACTCGTTCTATTGGGTTGACCACTGAGTACTCCAACAAGTGCTTCAGTCCCGCAAAACAATGTTGTCTGTGTGATGAGTATGAAGATGATTCATTACGATTTGCTCAAACGGCACTACACAGGCAACGCAGAGTTTTATGAAAAGCAGTTGGAAGGGCCAAACATGGTTATTCATGGGAAAATACTTTGTTGACCAATGTTCACCCAATGTTCACCCTTATATGTCAAAGGAATGCATCAACACATTGGCAGAGAGGTGCTGCCACATCCGCCGGACTCTCTACGATTTCGACACCACCTCTTTTGATCTCTTTAATTGTTGGCGAGTTGTTGTTCAATATGAGACCTTGTCCTAGCTTCATCAGCAATCACTCATGTTGCGCGTGCTATTGTTTCTTCACCTACAGCAGTTAATGAAAGGGACCTACAATTCTATGCCGACTCCGAGCGGGCGATGTTTTAGAAGCTTTCTCTAGACAGGAATAATGTTTGAGCATTGTCAGTGACTCGAAAGAATTGGGACCGTGGTTATTTATTGTTGGTGAATTCGGGGATCGAACTTGGCGTAGACGTTGAAGCATCAACCCACCACGCCACGGCGACACACATTTCGTTCGATACTGACGCAGTATTGAGAGCTTGGTTGAATGAAGTTTTCGTGAAATGAGGTCTGGACGATCTTGGTTAATTTTGGAAAGAAGTTCCAAGGAACAACGGGGAATACGTTTTTGACTAATTTGTTAATCAAAAGTTTATACATGTAAAATTCGGCGGAATCTAGTTACCTTCTTAATAAATTAAACAATCAATCACAGAGTCAACAGGCTTCCTATACCGAAGGAGTTTCTCGAAAACGATGTGCATGTTGGAAAAAAAAGCAGACACAAACACATTGAGTGCCAGTATCTTCAATATGTACAACTCGAACAAAACACAACTCGACGTTAACAATCACGAAACTACTCAAATTAAGTTCACGTAGGACAACGCAAGCGGACAAATACTGGCTAAAAAATGTGATAACCATGAAGTCAATGCGTGAAGCTCGTATGAACTGAGAATGGGGGAATGATTGTGATACAATCCAGGAAGATACACGGCGTCAATTTTTATCAAATGAATACTACGTCTAAATCCCCAAACGTTTGCTGACGCCGCAATCTACTCCCTTATGTTCAATTATACCTAAATGCAACCAAGTTCACTTCGGTTTCATATGTCATATGTTTTTATTTCTAAAGGGTGAATGTGAATTTGAATGTGGTTGTTCCAGAGATGACGCGGGTGAAATCGAACTTATTCGAAACAAATGCTTCTGGGCAAATGCAGTCCTCGGTAATTTTATGTGTTGCTTTAAAAGTAACGCTATCGTCGAAACGTGGATTTCTCCGAAATCAGCAAAGCCATCGCTGTGTACGATGTGTCAATTGCTTTGTTTTGACAACATCAAGGAAGTCTTCAAAGTTGTCAAAATCAAGTAAGAAAGTGAATCACGTCACGGCAAATATGTCACGTACAACTTTAATATAACAAGTATAGTATACGACTGAATGGAGCAGTTGGTTTAAGTTCCTGTCCATGGTTAGTGGGGTCCCCGGTTTGAATCCCAGTTAAACCAAAGTTAGCACGATTTTATCTGGTTTTCAAATCTGGTCCAGACACCATTTCCCGTTGAGATCAAATTAACGGCACTGTCACTGGAGTGGGTAATCTGTTGTAGCGGTGGGTATCCCAAGTGTAATGGTGAATTCACCAGCAGCCCACACTATCTATGTTCTCGTACGATTGATTCAGTTGACAGAACAAATTTGAAAATCTGGCGTAAAGCAATCACACGGCTATATCATTCGCAAGCCGAAATCGCTTCGCTAAGCCGAAAAGTTTCTTCACTGTCAGTATTAAAGTTCAACATTCAAGTCTTATGGTCAACCATATCTTGAACTTAGTTTAAGTTTTACTTCGCCGCCTCTACAATCTAATTTTCGAATCGTCCAAACCGGTAAATCCATCATAACTTGTTGAGTGAAACTTAAATCGCGAAGTTAAGTATCAGCAAATGACTTACGAATGCAACTTGTTCCTAGAGGTTTGTGCGAATCTAGTGTACACTTCAGAGCTAACTACCCAATGACCACCTTTGATTTCATTGCCGCTGAGTCTATGACCATCATCTGGTTCAGTTTTCTCTAAATTTAGGGAATTTCCCAGTTCAGTGATTTCAGGGATTCGGTCGAAGAGTGTCTTCGAGTGTCTTCTTAACAACGTATGAATAAAATGAAACTCGAAACGCCATTTAACCTTGTCGGCGCACAATGCAGTCAATCAACAACTGATCTGTTCAAATGACTCACCTTTAGCATATTTTTAGCAAAAAATTAAGCATGTGTCCCAACGGGTGCGAAATGTGTCGACTCCCACAGACTTGATCCTACGCAGCCCAGATTCGATTCACGGTACTTTCGAGTCACTGACAAAGAGTAATAACTGTCTAGAAAAAGCTTCTCAAAATTGGCCCTTCGGAGTCGGCACAAAATCCCTCTTTCGCCCCTTAAAATTTCTGACAACCATTTTTTGTGTCGCTTACTAAACCCAAATTGACCAATCAGAGAACGGCATTCACGTTATTTCGTGAATAACTGTCAAAAATGCATGAATATCTGTCAAAAAGCCCCTGAAATTCGTCGATGGACGGACTGGGGGTCAATCAACTATGAAGTTGGGCATTTCTTTGGGCGATGAGTAGTGTTACGAACAAACTGGCTCGAAATTGTGTGACCGATGTTCAAAATAAAGTGCGAGCGCAAGTGTGCTATGTGTGGACAGCTTTACCCGTGCACGTGTTTTGACACACAATCCAACAGTATTTTGCTGGATTTGTGATATTCTTTCGATCTCTTGGGTGGAATGGAAGCCTATGTGGGTGGTAATATGCTCGGTCTTTTCAGCTAATCTGTACACGATCAAGTCATCTGCGTACGCAACCACATCAAGAGAAACAAGAGAACAAATCAAAACACGCGAATTAATAACACACTGTTAAAGATAATGTTTACTACAAATGCCCGTAGAGG
This sequence comes from Eristalis tenax, assembly GCA_905231855.2. Taxonomy (NCBI): domain Eukaryota; kingdom Metazoa; phylum Arthropoda; class Insecta; order Diptera; family Syrphidae; genus Eristalis; species Eristalis tenax. Next base: position 3,124,910 of record HG993127.1, read on the forward strand.
CCACGTTGAGGATAACCCTTCCAATGGTAAACATGCTACACTAAGTACAGCAGGCATTAGTAGCTGATCCAGCTTGACGAAAATTCCTTCTCAATCGCACTGTGTCAGAGGCCTTCCCCAGGCACCTGTACATTGGTCCTTACTCCTGTTCCATTGGATATCCAAGGCACCACATCACGTACACCTTTCGCAATTATTAGTCGAGACCATTCCATTCCATTCCGCAAAAAAAAAAAAAAAACAATCACAAACAAATTGAACCACAAAATATAATGGCATCAATTGCGGTGAACTCGCTCTCATGATGCATCTGGAGATGATTGAATGTAAATTTGTAAAATTGATTCTGTTTCCCAAAAGCACTCTAAGTCAAACCTCCTCCACGTGGGTGGATAACCACCTACCTCCCTGCCTCCAACTTGATTTTGTGTTACTAAGAATAGGACATCAATTTCACGCAAGCTCCCATGACAGAATCCTTTCGTGCTTTCTTTTATGAACCTGAGAATAGAATAAAACCAATCACCAGTTATTGCCCATGGCTCTCGTCTAATAAATTATGTGTGTGTTCTTTTTCTTTATTTTTAGTCAACAATGCTGCTCTATCGCTCGTTGTACCCGAAACCTCGTATTCAAGTTCCGAGGGTGAAGACGACTTCTACGATGCCAATGATGATCCCTTCACCAGCCAAGGCAGTTCTCCTATGAGCGCGTAAGTACCCGTGTGAATGTAAACATGCATCCTCCTGCACTCTCGCCTATGAATACGTATGACCATTCGACTCAGAAGATATCGCGTCGGTGTAGAGAACCGACGGCTATTTTGATGCAACCACACAGCCGACGATCCACTTACCCTCAACAGTGCACTGTGCGCGGCAGAAAGAATCCGAAATGTCTGGCTCTCTGGCACATCTCCGGGTTTCTTATTAATTCTAAAATTAGAAAATATTGACTCTAGCAATTGTGAGTGCATTTAATTATATGATTGCCATCGCCACCGACAAATGCTCGGCTGTGTGCTAGTTCGCTGCGCAAGCAAGACTCGCTTCGAAGCGATTTTGTAAGAATTTTCAAAACTATTCCCGTAAAACGGCGGAGAGAAACGGGATCGTTTTAATTGACGGAATAACGCGAAATGAATTTGTTAAAAAGCTTACATTTGAGCGTACAGCTTATAAATAGGCCACACGAATCATCGTCAGAAGTATCAGCGGATCTCACTCAGATGTCAGTTTAGTAAGTTTTAGCAACAAAAGTGTGGTGTGTGTTAACACGTGTTGAACGTGAAGTTTACTGTCAGTTTATTTGATAAACGAGCAAACATTATAAACGAACTTTTGAAAGGAATAATCACGCGGCGCTTTAAAGTAAAAGAAACAACTGCTACGTTAGTTACTGCCTGCAGCAGTGTGCTTCTCTGCGTATTAATTTTGCAATTGCTGATGTGTACGTTTCGCGTTTGCTGTGAGGGTTGGTCGTGATGGAGTGTTCAATGCAATCAGCACACTATGTCGCGTCTAGATTGTGTTAGTTGCTAACATAGAGTAAAACGATGTATTTCCTGCAATCTTTTCGCTTGAAAAGTAATGTTTTGAATACAATCAGTTGTATCAACTCCACCCTTAATCGTTCACGCCTTAAGAAGGAGGAAGAAATCGTCTCCCATTACATTGTCATCATTTCCGGGAATTTAGAAACTAACGAGGACATGGATAGCCAACTCATACATACATCCAATGACTCACTGATGCTTTGCATGCTGAGCACTCCCACTGTAAGTTCTTGCAGTCTAACTTCTTTGTGTGACGCTACAGTCAGGGTGACCTGGGCATTAACCAACAAGTCTCTCCAGCTAGAGCGATTTCTGGCAAGTTGCTTGCAATTGCGCACATGAGTTGGTTGCTATCCCTCTCCGGGCGTCCTCTGCTGCGTCGTCCTGCAGGTGTGGAGTCGAAGACTGTTTCAAGATGTGGACATATCTCATTTTCTTTTAGCTTATCAGCGTAGAGTCGATGATTCAGTCGCAAAATTTCTGCTTCAAACTTCAAGCGTTACGCCGCACCTATTGCATGTAGCGTCGCACAGTGGGGCAGGCTAGAAAAAACCAAAAAGATTTTTTTTCTTATTTGGACTGTGTTTGATGGCACACTGTTTGTTCGAGAGGACAGTTCTGGTTTGTTTCTTTTTTTCATTTTATGTTCGCAAGAGTCACTGGGAGGCTCAGGAAGTTTTTTCACTCAAAACTTGAAAGTAAATATTTTTTCCTTTTTTGTTCTTAAAGATCTAACAATGAAACTTCACAGGTTTTCACTCCCATAATAAGGAAATAGGGAAACATAAAAATATATAAAATATTTATAAAATGTGACCGTAAAGAAGTAATATAAAGAAAGAGAGGGAAGTCTAACACCAGACTATGAGCGTTTTCCAAAACGTCAAATAATGGCGCGTCACACTGCAAACGTAGTTACATGTGCCGATGCTCTGTTTGCTTTTGTCTGCACAGTATAATTGTTCACAATACGTTTTGGACTGTATTGTATGCATTGGCATTACAGTCGACTCTTGACAAGTCGAAATTCTCGATAATTCGAACTGATTGACTTGGAAAATCCTTGATAAATCGAACAAACCAAACCCAATTCTTGTTAATTCGAAGTGATTGTTCAGTTGAGTAGGCAGGAAACACGAAATCAGTAGCTAGTTTCCTCTCAGTAATTCGATTTTTTTTTTTGTTGCCTGTTCATTGTGCAGCTGTTGTTTCCAATGCATTGATACCGTTAGATTGTGCGTTGGCGATGTCAACAGAATAAGTAAAATATTCAACCTCTCACTATGGATGGAGCCTTCTTCCTAACTTTGGTGAATCTGTGACTTTCGATGATTTTTTATACATTTTGACGATGATGTAGAAGACTGCGCTGCACTGTGTGTCGACAAAATTTTGCAGCCAATTCAAATTCCAATTCCAGCAAAACAATCGACCTCACGATAAAGTCCTCGCTGCGTATTTACATCTGAACTGGAATTTTAATATTACTTTGTTCATAGTTTTCAGCAAGAGTGTTTGCTTTTGACAGCTGCCATTGGTAACTTTAGCAGCTGCAGAAACATAACAATTGAAAAAACTAAAACAGCTGTCTGGTAGTTAGAAAACTGCCAGTTTATGTGCGTCAGTAGGATTAGTTTCCTTCGGATTTAATGAAGGGAGAAAGCAGATAGGTTTGATTGAAGTTTGATACAAATCTGAGATCTCAAAGCACTCAAATCTATTAACGCCCTTGTGAGCAATCCTTATTAAAGGTTTATTCATCGTACTTTCGCCAGCAAACTTCGAAATGGGATGTCACCGTTGTCGAATGAATTCCACTTCCGAATGCAGGTCTCTGGGTCAACCGTCTTTAATTGACTCATTCTTTAATCCCTCGAATTCCTTATGCAATTGCCTTTCCCCTCCCACACAAGGTAAGCATACTCCAATTAGTGAAGGCACTACCGAAAGGTCTTGAGTTCTTTGGTGCTCACTTTCGCCTTAAATTCGCTTACTAGTCAAATTGTATGCAAACTTGCGAATGAAAACTTAAATTTGACTGCCAAAGACCCGCTGGCACAAGCCATGCATAAATATCAGCTCGCACTTATACTCAAAGGCTCTTCTTTATTCCAAGTTGGCTTAATGATATGCACTTTGAACGGGGGAAATAGATTCACACCTCGTCCCAATCGGAGTACCCGTCTAATTCCTAAAAATAACATCCCCTGGTGGTAACTAGAAGAACTTTGTTTTTCTGAACCACCCCTCCATCCCTGAAGGACCTAAATCTGAGCCGGAATGCCATCAGTCCCTTGAGCGAAGAACTCTCTTAATGGCATACATCTCTGCCACATCCTCGCTCTCTTCCGGCACTCACGTGGGTGGGTGTTCTTGCGCATGCCTCTCCACAAATCTCCCCTCCTATGAATTCTCTTCAGATGTTGCATGAACTCTACGGGAAGGAGGCGACATCGTGACTGTGACTGCACATTCATGACCACTTGACCAGTGCACATCTCGTCACTGTTTCCCCGAGCATGTGCTGTTTGTGTTTCTTCAGTGATGTGACGGAGAGAAGTGTTCCGCGCTTGCCCATGCTGACGCAATCTAATTACATCTTCCTGGTCGGATATTACGCGTCTTGTCGTATGATAATGAGGTTAGGCCTACGCATTGAATTGGACAAAGTTCCAGGTTACGTGTGGGTATGCTTTGATTGAAATTTAAATGGGATTGCAGAGCTGAAGCTTTAAGCGCGTATACTGTGTACAAGGCAATGGAAGTGGAATGAAATTCGCTTGGACTACTTAGATGTGGGATTGGGGGACAGTTTTGGAATGAGGTTGCGTTTTCGAAGCGATTAATTATGCCAGTGCTTCTAGGCGGTGGCAATAAACTACGGGGTCAAACTTAAGGTACGTTTTTCTGTCTGTTATCGGTCTAGAAGCGTACGTAGTTGAAAGCCGAATTATGTTTGACCCATTTTTGACATTATTCGCGTTCTCTGTGGGTTTTCAAATAGGCTTCCGTTTGACGTGGTGCTCGATAATTCAATAGCGCGGAGGTTCAGAATAGAGAGCATTGTGTTCTCGGACAGACTTGGCAAACTGTGTACAACGCAGTCAACGATTTTTCGTGATATTTGGAAAACGCGAGTCCATTCGCCACGAAGGCTGTTTAATTAATATTTTATTTATTTTAAAAATAGATGGTAAGCAAAAAATCGACACAGGATATTGTATCGCCTGATTTATTTATACAACGTCATTTTTCTTGTGAAATTCTACAAAATCATGGACATATCTCACCATGTAAACGCATGCTTTTTCGATCTTTCAAACATGCATACAATCGACTATTGATGTAAACCCCCTAGTTACTCCACATGCCTTGACATTGCTATCGAATGTTTCTTCTTGAGACTTTTGACATTTAAGCAAATGCATTCAGCATTGCTGTCGTGAAGAGAACTCATAACAGGCATTAAATACATCCACAGGCTTTGTGTTGAGTACAACACAACAAAGATGGATGCAATTTCAATGCAGCAAGCAGGGGAATCAATAACAGATGCAAAATGATACGTATGTCCATTTGGCTTACAAGGGACAATTCATCATGAGGAGAGAATGCCTGCATGATGCGACTAAAGTTTTTATTACACTGCCAGGTCCATTTGACGAAGGAGAGTCCTTGAAAACAATGTCTGCTATTGCCAGACACACTGAATTGAAGTTAAAAGCACGACCATAGGGTGACGAAATAGAGACTTGCGCCTACAAGATTGCGAACTGACTTAATTTTGGAAGTCATGGAACGTGTGCTATACACTTTATACAACATTTTCTAGGTTAACTAGGTTCCGACAAATTCGGCACCTTTGTGGATATACCCGCCCTGATACATCGTCTGACTAAAATCTAATTAAACCACTCACCATTGAATTAAGTCCACAACCTTAATCGGCTTTATTCGAAAATTGGGTTTTCTGTCTAGTGCCACTTTTGGTTTCAGTGGGCGCTTAGCTTTAAATGTAATTTAGATGAGATTTATAGTACGTTTACACCGCACCCAAACTTACCATTTCGGCTATTTTCTGCATTTCAGCCCGAATTTCGCCATACATTTCCTGCATTCTGCAATGTTGAACTTCGTCACTGCATTTGCAAGTTTGTCCAATCGAACACTCCACTTTACAGATTCAGCACTTCATTTAATGACAGCTGTCAACAATACAAATAATTATTTCAATTAAAAAAAGATTATATTGAGTCAATATATGTAATATGCCTGAATTAGTACTTAAATTCATCTCCAAATTAATATTTCCAATCGGAAAAAAGAAATACCTGCAACCAATTCTGATACTAGCTGTCATTTAAAATGCAAAAGCTGCAATGGGAACGCAAAATTGATTTACAAAATGTTGTTCCCGGAATGTTAAATTTGTGAGCACGCGATTCAACTTGTTCATCATTTGCTTCTACAGGGGTTATTCAAGGCTTAACATAACAAACATCTCCAAATAGCGCGATCTTTGACTCGTTTGTTCTTCTGCTGGCGCTACTGTCCGGTGAGGTTCTGAGCCTCAACCTGACTTGCTGCTTTGTCTCTTGTCGCTTTCCCCTATGATTAAGGTCAAAGTGACGGTGTTATTGTATTAAACTTCTAGTTATTTTCAAAAGTCGCTCCCAATTTGACTTGCACAAGTTGAAAATGAAAAAGTTGTCTTTCATTGATTTCTAGATTATGGTCTCCAGTGGCTAGAACCATACCTGGTTCATGAACATGATGCGAAAAAATGCAGTGGAGGCACAAAAATCCATGTCCACGCTTAATATGTCGATAAGGAAGTCAGGAAAATCGAATTACAAAGTGTTATACTTGTAGATGTCTTGTCGTCTACACGATTTATTCCAGAATTATATTTTTATCTTTTGGTAATGCCAATACTATTTTCAATTTCTATTAATATATATTTTTTAATTTATGTTGTGATATATTGGTAATTAGTGTCGGTAATGTGGTGTATGAACTGCCACATACTCAATCGAAGGTGTGCACAGAAATGGATCTACTTTCCCTCATGTTTAAGTAAAAAAACGTCAACAGAAAACTATGTTAGCTTTGAATAATCGAAATCTAAAAGGAAACGTTGTCTTATGTTCCACGTTGAGACTGGTGCTCATCGTGCGGATATAAAACGCTGATTTAAGTGTAAGCTAATAAACACAGAAAGCATTCGGAGACTAAAGATAACGAGAGGAAAGTATAAAGACCAAGTATAATACAAGTTCTGCCCCCAACGCCAATAATGGAAGTTTCAAGAGCTCTGGAGAATCATCAAAATCAGCTTTGCATTGATTGAACCAATGGACATTCGGTTAGTGTTTCTTGGAAGGGCCATAAGAAACCTTTCGGTTCTTTCTTCATTGAGACCGTCCGGATTAGATTCTGGGCCTGCATAACCGACAAGTCCGTCCACACAGATTTTGCTCCGGCTAATTGCTTCCAATTGCTCAGACCAAACGGGCTGCGGGCTGCCTCAGTTGCGTTGTCCCACTGGCTTGGAACGGAGGACTCTTTGGCACGAAGTGCTTGGCTTTAAACTTTTCCTCCAGATTCATCTAAATGTAAGCAAAACGAAGGATCACACACAGAAGTTTTCAGTCGTAGAGCCCTTCATCGTCATTCTGATCAGTCATCGGGACTGCTCTGATCAATGCCTTATATTAATGCAGCTTGGTTCTTTGGGAGAGGACACGAGGCATGTAGAAGTGGTTGCTCGGTGAAAACCTAATTAACACTATGTGTCGTTTTAATGTGAAAGTGTTAGTACCTTTGTTGTACCTAGAGATATCTCTTAAACCATGCTGAGGAGTTTCCCTAGGACATTAGTTCCTTAATATCCCTCGCAGAAATCTCATCAAGTGAGTGGAAGAAGAGTCAACTAATTGCCCGCTGTTTTGTGATCTAATAAGAGCCGTACAGGCTGAGTTCAGGTCCCCCCTCAGCTATGGTGAGATGATCTTCTAGACCGCTGAAGGAGATCGGTTGCAGTCAGGTCATAATTTTCTAGTAGCACAGTTTGTCAGTTCAAACCGTCTGAGTTTAGTCATTTCAAGAAAGTGCGAAAGAAGAGATATTAGCCTTGAGTGCTTGTAGTGAGATGTGCACCTCGTCTGCAAGCAAAGGCAGATCGCTGCCTAGCCAGTCCATGAGCCATCTCATTTCCTGCGTTGTCACTGTGACATGGAGCCCCGATAAAGGGACATTTTGAGCTAGCCTTCTAATGGTGGTAACTCAGGCCGTCATTGACAGAATATGACAAGTTTGATGGCTCCTTGGCTATCAATGCATATACAGGCAACCTGCTGTCTCGTCAGGGTATTTGGAATAGTAGTAATTGCAAATAGATCCGCTTGGAACACACCAGAGTTGTCCGGCAGACTGCAGACCTGAGAAACCTTCAGGAATTCTGAGAATGCACCGGAAATTTAAGCCGATTGTTTTCTGAACCGGCGGACTAGAGTTATTTAGCGTCTAGGCAGAATCTGACTTCGAAGTTACAGCTGGCACTTGACACAATGGTGACGTTGTATGTCAGTTCGCGAGGACACCCTGTGTTTCACTTTTCCGTACACGTATCAATGCTAGCTCACTGCTATCTCCCAATCACGACAATGGCATCCTCATTTTCCAACACCTGAGCGGATTTCTGGAATATCGTGCCTCTAGTGATGGCCTGTTAATTTTGGACGTTCGTTTCAAGATCGAAAGTCCAGTTAATTACCGAATATTACTTAATTCGAACGACTGTCAACTGGCTTTGCAGCAGTCCATTGTGTCAAGCCTGATTTTGGATACACTTTCGATGTTGGTAGAAGCTATCTGTAATTTATATTTCTGCCATCTGGATGAGTTAGCCTCAATGGATGAAACCAGTACGTTTTGTGCCGGCGACGAGAAAGGGAGTAATGGCGTCTGAACTAGGCCGACTTCGCACATGAAACATGCTTCCTGATGATATTCGAATTTCTGCTATCTTGCTTTAATCCCCGCAGATCATCCGAAATCGTCTTCCTTAAGCATTCACTGTTGCACTCTTCTTTCTGGGAAATGCCACAAGTTAACTTAACCATTCAAAAGTGGGCACAATGAATACAGCGGCCTACACTTCACCCCAACTCCTTCAAGTCCGAGTTATCGAATGGAAATAACTCAGTGTTCTGCACAAGTATCCTAACCTCAATTCTGTTTTCCCGCATTTATATTTTCATGTTTCATCCTCTGGTGTTTGAGATTATCTAAAGAATACCCTCATGACCTCATGTCTGCAACTTCATTTCAAAAGAGTCAGAAAAATTCTTTCAGTGTAGCCAACCGCCATTTCACTCTTATATTCCATAAAAGAGTCCACTGAACAACCAAGAGAACAGCCTGAGCACAGTCTCTCCGCTCTCTCCTGTTTCGGACATGCCAGCGACCGGCGCCATCATCCCCAAAAAACCGAGGATTGCCTACGTCAGAGGCAGTGCCTCAGTGTCCTGGCATTCTGTGTGTGCTCTCTTTCGAGGGATTGTCGTCAATCGTCATCCGACAAGAATCGTCTACCAACCGACAAAATCCTCCTCGGAGTGCCGCAATAACTTCTCCACAAGAATTTCTTAAATTTTTCCGGAATTAAGGACACATTTGTGTGAATTGGTTCCGTCACGTTCGCCTTTCGTCTCGCATCCACCAGTCGGTCGTGCGTTTCCGTGCTTTTTCCGTTCTCAATTTTTTTGCTCTTGGCTTCGTGTGTATTTATTTACTTTTTCCACTTCATGCCGAGCGAGTGAGCCGTGCGAGGAAGTGAATAATTTAAGTCAGCTCCCCACACAGCGTTCTGTGCTGTTGTTGTGTGCGCCTTCGTGTGTTCATGTTCACAACCTCGGTTGTAGTCGTCGTCTCGCTTCCATTGTTTTATCGATAAATATGTAGAAATAAGTTCTGTACACGTCGAGTGGTATGTGAAAAGTGCAATTAAAAAGGACTCAGAGCTACTAACCAGTGCGGTAATAGAAAACGCCAGAGAGGAAAAAAATCTGGAAAAAAGAACGAACACAAATTAATCCGATTAGCCGAGCAAAACCGAGAGAGTGGGGCGGCAACCACAACAACAGCAACAACAAGAACCACAACCAGACCAGGACAATGATCTAATTCCAGTGACCAGAGGAGACAAGTCCAATTTCGCCACACGCAGCTGTATCCAGACTGGTGTTCTTGCAATTTATCCGTAATCAAAGCGAAAATGCTGAAGAAATGGTTTGTCCGGAAAGTTAGCTTTAGGTAAGAGAACAATCCGCCCATTCTGCAATATTTTGAGCCCCCCTTGCAGCAGTCCCAAGCAGTGAACCGAGGCAAGGCACTCGTAGATCGCATCGCATCCCATCACATCACGACCGAGCGAGCGAGAATGAGAAGGAATGTGAAAATGGAATATTAAGTGATGAAGCGATGGGCGTCGGGGTGCGGGTGTGGGTGGCTGCGTCGAACCCGACCCCTGTTAGGGCTTTGTGCTTGTATGTTTGAGTTGGAAACTATTTTAGTTCCCAGGAGCATCACTTGAACTTCTCTCCGGCACTCTCTCCCCGTACGTCGAGCGAGTCTATCTTTTTACTGAGTGAGACCACCACCGAACGCAAAGGAAAATTGCTTGCAAACGCCTGTGTTCTGTCATTGTGAACATTGCCCACACTGACTCGCTTGGCTCTTGTGCAATTGCATCATATCCTCCCCCACTTGCATGTGTATCTGTTTCTGTGAATGTCAATGCGGAGGATTCATTGGTGTTAATTGAATTTTTCTTTCCCCACATCTCTGGGGATTCGTTTTTTTTTTGCCGCGAACAGGGGAAATGTTACGTATACGCCGTGCGGGCCGAAGCCGTACCTCCACGCACCTCTTTTTTTGGGGTCCTGCCACTGTAGGTTAACTGCATTCGAAGATCAAAGGACGAATTCCGACTGCCTCGGGAAAATTCATAGAAAATTCAAATAGTTTGAGTGGGAGTGTGGTTTTTTAGTTTCCCCGAATTTCTGCTCAAGCCAAACTGGTCCCCTGGAGGTGCTGAATTTCGCAGGTATTTCGCTCTTATTTGAAATTGTGTACACGTTTGCGAGCGCGTCCTCGTGTTGAAGTTAATCGCCACATTGCGGAAAACTGGGGCTTGTACGAATTCACATCTGATAAATGCTGTTGGGTTTTGCTTTCATTATCTAAGCAATTTGTTTTCTGCTGGCGAAATTCGGTGTGCCTTCGGCTGGCCTGTAATCATTGCCGTGTTTAACAGTCCATTTCGGTTCATCCTTGCTTGGAATTTATGGCTTTCGACAAACGGCTCGCTTGAATGGGTTATAATCGGTGAAAGTTTTAAGGCTGTCGCCTGTAATATTAGCTATGGCATTGAGGGGTTGTTTATCGTGCCCTTTTTGTCCTTAAAGTGTCCACGAGATCCTCTTTATTCGCCTGGAATTTACTGCTTCAATGTGGAGTATGTTCGACTACCAAACCTCGCTCAAAATTGAATTTAATCTGGATCAAGGCAAGTTACACCAGAAAATCAGGCGTAGTTTCATTTATATCTCCGAGCGTTATGTTCTTCTTCTTTTCAGACACACACTTGCTCTCACGTAGCTTAAATGACAGGGGAGAGAACAATATTACGGTGCACGTGACGAATGTTTTTCGATTTCTTCATCTTTCCACAAATCAGGCTACAATCAGGTCACGATTGATTCAAGTCGTCTTGGGGTCTTATGCTCTGACGTCGCTTGTGTGGCGTACTTTAAGTTCTTCGTGTGGGATTTCACTTTCCAATTCGACAGCTGTTTAAACATACGAGGGGCGTTCAATATATTATCGGTATCGATATGAAGGAATTTTGTAAATATTTGTTACATCCTGCATCCATTTTTAAACCCTCAAAAAAATAATTTTCCTGTTTCTCTGCAAAATACTCATTTATTGCCGACTTGAGTTCTTCATCATCCGAAAATCTTTTTCCACGAAGACATTTTTTCAAACCCGGAAACAGGAAATAATCACTAGGGACAAGGTCTGGACTATAGGGTGGGTGTTGGATTTCTTCGAAACCACAATCTCGCGCAGCAGCCTTGGAAACTCGCGCCGTGTGAATAGGAGCGTTCTCATGAAGAAGCAACACACCCGATGCGAGTTTAACTGTCTTTTCTTTTTAATTTCCTCCTGCAAATTATGCAATGTGGAAGCGTAGGATGTGGCGTTGATGGTTTCACCTTTTTTTTACTCAATGAGCAAGATTCCCTTTGAGTCCCAAAAAACTGTGGCCACGAGCTTCCCGGCAGTGACTTTGAACTTCTTCGGGGGGTCTGTTCCTTTTTTATGCCACTGCATGGACTCTTGTTTGCTTTCAGTGTCATAGTGGTGGACCCATGTTTCGTCACCAGTAACAATTCGATCCATAACACCGTCCGCGTTCTCACTACACATCTCCAAAAGCTCTCTACAGCATGCGGTTCTCACTGAGGCGCTGTGAGCATTCGTGGCACCCACCGTGCACTGACCTTCGAAAGGTTAAGATGGTCATGAAGAATGGTGTGAATGGTACCAATTGAAAGCTTGGTGATCTCTGCCATCATTTTCACCTTTATTCGGGCATCCTCAAGAACAAGTTTTTCGACTTCTTTGATGCTTTCTCCCGTACAAGCCAGAGCCGGGGTGGGGGTCGTCTTCAATGCTCTCTCTGCCTCTCTTGAACTCACTTGACCACTTTGGCACAGTTGATAATGAAGGTGTGGAACCCTGGTAAACAGCCACCATCTCTTCATGAATAGTTTTTTTACTTTTTCCTTGCTTAGTGAGAAATTTAATTACAGCGCGATGCTCAATTTTCACCATCATCGTCTCAGTTGCCATTATGATTCTGTGCAACTAGAGATAAAATGCGAATTAATAATCAGATAAATAAGTCAATCTATATATACAACCACAGCTTCACCCCGATACCGAGAATATATTGAACGCCCCTCGTACACTAAATGAATGTGGTCTGTACATCCGCTTATGGCATCCATTTGATTAACATCACCTTTTTGTTTTGTCCATTTGATCGCAAGTTTGCCGCCAAGCATCCGTTGCTTCCTCGGCAACTACAACAGTTGGAATTTGTGTTCTTGGCCTTCGGCAAACCGCTATCGGCACGGAGAGTCATTCATTTTGATTGAAGCTGGATGTAGAGTCGACTGGCCAGTTTGGGTCACAGCTGCCCTGAGACAAGATTCAACATGCACACAAGGTGAATGTCATGAGTAATATGACGTATGGAAGAGCACCTCCCACGCTCTACCGTAATGTATCCAATACCCTGCAGTGGACATTATTTTTATGCGAGAAAACATCTGCATTCTGAATTCTGCTTGAAATTAGTATTCCCTGGTTTTTTCTGAGACTGTGATATGAAACATAATGTATTTACAGCCAACTTCCCTTTAGTTAATAACTATTTACAAGCCGATTACGTTATCTTTGAGTTTTATGAATTCGGCGCAGAAAATTGAAAATTGTATTAATTTGAACTTTATGAATGCCGACTTCATAGCACGTTTGATATTGTTTTACATTATTATTTTACGCTTCAAATGAATGACATATACTGAAATGACGTACAATGATGGTTGCTTTCCAACGCATGTTCCAGTGGAATAATGCAAGTTACGCCATCTCTTAGCAAACCGCACGAATTATTACGATTTACCATTCAACACAGGCCAGGAACACAGGCTAAGGCAACCAATCTGTCACTGAAATTCACGAGACTTTTAAGGATTTATTATTTCAAGGCATTGATCAGTTTGTTCCGGCTTTTCACAAGATGGCGTCTTACGTTAAGAATAAGGCATTCAAGTGTTCAACTCTGAGGACCGTTCTTATTGCCTTCAACTTCAAAGAGACGCTTTTCAAATGAATTCCGACGATCAAGAGTATCAATTTAGACGTCGCGCATGTGGAGCAGTTCGTCATGCAGTTGTAAGTACGTTCAACTGTGGGTTGCGCAGATTTTGTTTAGTTTGTCTTCAAGAAAATACTCAGAACATCACGGTCTGACAGCCGTATCGTCCGCGGAAGTAACCACTAGTGCAAATTCATTTTGGGGAATGTCTTGGGTGTACAGCTGGCCAAACACACTCTTGCGGAACTCCGTCAGCAATCTCCTTGAATTCTTGTGTTGTGCGTGCTATTGTTCTTTCACGTGTGGAAGGGACCTACCGTTTTGTGCGGCGAAGTTATAGAAGCTTTTTCCAGAGAGTTAAACTCCTTGAGCATTGTCAGTGAATAGAAAGAGGTGGGGTAGTGAAAATTATTTTGCTAGTACCAAAAATCGAACGTAGGCTCAAGTGAGCAGGGATGGACGCACCAACCCACAAAGCCGCTTCCGAAACTTGCTTCCGTGCTTACACGCTCTTATTACACAGGGTTTTAGGAAGAAGTCCACTTAGCCGTTGTGCCAAACCTTGTCGAAGGCCCGAGAGACGTCAGAGCAAACCTTTCCGGTCCTCTAAGCCTCTTTCAATTCCGTTTGTTATTCCTTGTACCAACCACTAAAGTACTCAATGTTAAAAGCTCAGATTAAGCAGAGCACTGCGCAAATGACAAGCCTGCAGGATGGGCTCTACCAAAGCTGCATGGATGAAGAGTAGGAGCAAACGACACATGAGCTCCTCCGTTCGTGCAGTGCTCTGGAAAGCAAACCTAGTGGCTTACGTTTTCAATAATTTGAGCGACCTGAATTTCATAAGCCATTTAAACCGCTTTGACAGCGTGGCCTATACTGACTGGGTTTGGACTGGGTCTGGAGCATTTGAAGCAGATGACTCTATGTTATTGTCGCGCGTTCCTAAGGTGTCAGTCTGGAAGCTTTCCTTCCAAACTTATGCTCCAAGAGTAGATCCGTCCTCCAGCAAACTTTTCGATGAAATTTAGGGGTATTCTGGTCGCCCGCTTTAAAGTGTATGATCCGTCCTCAATCCCCGAACTCAGCAACTTTCATAATTCCGCCTCTTTCGAGTCACTGCCGCTCGTATTTCTGTCCAGAAGGGGTTTCTCAAACGTTTGGAGTCGGCATACAACTGTCCGGTAACACGAGCTGTTGCTGTACCTTCTACAGCCGAGGTCCACCTCGGATTGTCGTCCGCGCTTGTTTCTATTATTATGAGGAGTTTGTGAATTCAACAAATGACTTCTTTAGCCTTTATACATATAACCACCGACATTGAGACGTATTCAGCCCGATTGGGACAGATTAGAAGACGCCACAGCCGCGAAGTACAAAGCTGCGAATATACTGCCTCCGGTGTCCGTGGCATTGAACTTATGCACACCAATGCTAGAATCAAAAGGGTCTTCTAATTTGGGACCCCCTGATTCAAGGGGGAGCCGGATGCTTTAAACACGGGTATAAAGTTCTAACGTTGTCCGAAGCTTTTTCCTTAAATGAGTGGTGTAACAGCCCGTAGAGGACCACGGCGTAGCTCCTCAGCAACCACGCGTGGTATTGTTCTTTCAAGAGTGGGAGGGAACTGCAATTTTAGCCAATTCGAGAAGTTTTTCCCTCTTGTCAGTGACTCGAAAGAGGTGGGGTCGTGAAGATAATTATGCTTGAACCAGGAAATGACTGCTCCACCAAAATGCCATCCAATCACTGCTGTAACCAATCAACGACGCTCTCCAGCTCTTAAGCCCTTTTCCAGAACCCATCAGAACTGATTAAACATCGCACTTTTCTCTGAGCAGCTCTGTATATTTATCAATTAAGAGTTCAACTCAATCTCGGTCTTCTTGGGCCGCAGATGTCTGGGTATCAGTAGCATTAGAAGTCCACATAGGACAAGGAAGGATCCTGATAGACTGAATGCAAGCTCACAGTTGTACTCCAGGAGCAGTCCACTCAGATTACCGCCCACCACGCCACCTAATCGGCTTACCAGAAGTGCTATACACAGTGCCATCCCCCTGAAAGCACACAAATCCCTCGTATTACACGGAAACTTGCTTGCGAACCGACGTCTTACCTCAAGTGGGTTGGATAGAGCTCAACAACGATGCCAGCCAGGAGGTGGTAGACGTTTGAAGCCATCAACATCAACGCGTACAGCCAAATGGCCACAGTTGGGCTGGGCACATGGATGGCGGCGAGTCCACAAGCCCCGCACGCTATGAAGATTGCCACTAAGCGCGGAAAGAAGCGTGTTTTCAGAATGTCTACAAAGTGTGAGGCTATCCTTACTTGTGATGCGTACTTTTCGCACTCTGTTGATGATGATCAGGATGACGGCGTACTCCGCGGTGCACAGAACTTCCATCACCGCTGTGTAGATGAACGTGGACTCGTCCAGCATCTGGGCGCAGTGCGTTCTCTGAAAAGAATAGATGAAGGGCTGAACTGAAGCATTGCTACACGACCTTACCCCATCCACTTCGTACGAGTGCCTCTGCTTGGCATAGAGCTTGTCGCAAATGTGAGTGCTGTTTGCTGCCGCCTGTTCATCGAACCCCATAACAGCGTCCACGATGTATGGGAACCACACGAAGAACCCATGGATAGCGACGTGGTAGAGGAACTGAATCACACAGATGACCAGTGTCCCCTTGAGGAAGCCGGTCTGAAAGAGCGGGACTGTCTGCTGCCACATCGTGCGGAGGAAAATGGTCAAGAAGTTGGTTCCGCTCGTTTTGCTGATATCCCGCACCACGGTTTCCGCATCTGAGATGAGTTCTGTGATCTAAGGAGGGAAGTCAAACATTTCTGAAGCCATTAGCTATCGTTTACCTCCAGTTCTTGTGCACCGCCATTCCACTTGTGCATCCGCTTCAGAACGTCGATGGCTTCCCTCTCCTTGCCCACACTCAAAAGGAATTGCGGGCTCTCGGGGCAAAATATCAAGGCGATGGCGCACACGAAGCCTGGCACACCAAAGACAACCATGAACAACCGCCACGGCTTGTAGACTATCCCGAGGAACGGCATTGGCAGGGCCCAGCTCTGATTGATCACTCCCCAAGCGATGAACGGCCAGAGGATCGCGGCTACCGACAGGGTGAACGACGACGTCATTATGGCCCTTGATCGGATTCGTTGAACATGGAACTCGCCAACGTAGGCGAAGATCGTGGCTGATGCCGCTGATGTGCTGGAAAGGGCAAACGTTTGGGTGTTCATTACTTTGGCATAAATCTGTGACTTACAAGAACCCAGTGGTGAATCGCAGCAGCAGGAGGATCCAGAACCGATCGGAGAAGCTCGCGAAGAAGGTGACCACAGAACTGATCAGGAGCGTCGGCATGATCACCGCCCGTCTGCCTTTGGTGTCCGCCAGGAAGCCCCAGAGGTGAGAGCTCATAATGACGCCAACGAACGAAATAGCGGAGAGCAACCCTTTGTCCGTGTGGCTCAACTTGAGATCACACTCCACTAGCGGCAGGATAAATCCCACGGCTCCGATTTCCAGGACGACGTTGGCCAGTATTATGCCGCCCATGACGATGAGGAGGATGTTGAATTTTCCAAATCCTGTGGCGGTGAGGGTGAGATTGACATCATGCACTGTTGGTTGGGTTGAATACTTACCCACTTGCTGCAAGGCATCGGAGAAGGTTATTCCGCGTTTCGCGGGAATAGTTTCCATTTTGATCGGAAGGTGACCTGAAACGAGAAAGGGATATATCTGAGCAGTCATAGAGACATCCCGGGCAAGTGCAAAACTGATGAACTCGCCAAACGCGCCACTAGACTGCCAGTTGGTGGATTCTCTCGGAACATTTTGACCCTCTCTATACAAAGAATACCAATGCCAGTCGGTCAACAGACATCACTTGTCGAATATCAAAACAAATCTGGCCAGAACTCGGTCTAAAAACGATCAAAGAGCCTGATCTCTCCAAAGAGATCCAAAATTAGCACTGTCCACTGCCTACTGGGCCTTCACGCAAAGAGACTTGGCCCATTCTCCAACGACTTTTGCAGAAGCTGCCCCGACGAGGAGGAGGAAGAAAGCATCCAACACCTCGCTCAAAAAATTGTCAATACACCCCTGAATTCTTAATCCAAAAACAGTATAATTTGAAAGTGCCATTCTAAGTTCTCGCTTGCTCCTTATCGTCTTCTTAATTTTGTCTCCATATGAGCCCGTGAATGTTCGATCGGATTCAGGTCTGGACTTTAGGACGAATGCTTGGCTTTGTCATGGACAAAGCGGTAGTCATCATCAATGTGCAATTTCTGGGTGGAACATCTTAAATTGTCGCTTAAAATTTGTAAATACTGTATTTTGTTCATAGTTGACTCTATAAACACAAGATATCCTACACCTGAAGCTGCCATTGAACATGGTATAAGCGTAACATTGCCACCACCGTGCTTGAGAGTATGGTTAATGCTGCCATCCTCAGGGGCTGTTCCCCTCCTACGGCAAACAAAATTTCGTCCGTCAGTCATCCAAACTTTTAAATGTGCATTCATCTGAGAAGATGACATGTTTCCAAAATTCAGGAGGCATACCGACAAAGGTTTTAGCTTAACATGCAACCTCTTTTGGATAACCAGGGTTTATTACGAAGTGTACAGGCCTTGAAGTTATGTGAATGCAAGAAATTTCTGACTGTTGGGGGTTGGATCACATCAATATTGCAGTCTTCTTTAAGCATTGTGCTTATCCCTGTAGCAGCCGTTTTGTTTTGTTTGATAGTTCTCGTCGGGAAATACTAATCGGGAGCATAGAATGAAAGAAAAAATCAAGTATTACAGTACGTTCCTGCATTCCTGCCCAAATACTTTGTATATCTCGCCATAAAATGCCTGCATTCTGGAATATGGCATTCCAGCGAAGTGTTGAAGTTCGTCATATCGAACAATCCCATTTGCAGATTCAGCACGTCATTTAATGAGTTTGGCGCCTGCTGACATAAACAAAAAACAGCTGTCAACAAAATAATCAATCATTCCAAGTGCTAATTACAATACGTTGGCTCAGCAATATATTTAATATGTCTGAATTAGCACTTAAATGCATCTTTAAATTAATATAGCTAGCTAAAAAGGTCCAACCACTTCTGATTTCCAATTAGAAGAAAGGATCTGTAATGACACCAGCTGTCTTTTGAAGTGCAAAAGTTGCAGAGGGAACGCAAAATTGAATTTCGACATTTCTTCCCCGGAATGTTAAGTTTGGGTGCGGTGTTAACGTACTATCACTCTACTAAATATGTATTTTTTTTTTATTATATTTTTTTATACATTTTATTTTGGTAGAATCAAAAACAAACAAATGATCGTAAATTAACAATTCAAAAACACTTTTTTCTTGTAAGCTTAAGGATAACAAACTACAGATTTTGCATCTGTATTTGTTGAGTACTCGTTCAGATTGGATTCAGCTCAGTTATTTAGATAAAAAAAGAAGTACGAAGACTACACTGTCGTTATAATTGATTTATTATTTCACTTGTTATTCGTTCCGTGGATCGTACAAAAGAGAGCAGAAATGTCAAAAAAGAGAGACTATATAATTCAAGCAAAGGAAAGGGAAAGAAAGAACATTATTCTATTAAGGAAAAATGTATAATTTGGAAAAGGGATAGATGGATTGCATATAATAAAGGAAAGATGGATTGACTTCGCCGCGTTCAGTGAATATTTGCGTGTTCTATGGTATGCCCTTCAGGTGAAGTGTTCACGCTTGAACAGTATTCTTCTGGAAAAAGTTCCATACTACTGATGTTTTGCGCCCTGGTTTAATTTTGAAATGTTGTCAAATAAACCTAGTAATGATGCACTGTACTATGTGAATGTATTTCAAGCTGCGAAGAAACAATTGATTTGGACAACGCCAGAGAGCCCCGGCTTATTTTGCGATTCGAATGTGATTACTACTCCCACCAGGCTTGTGCATTCAAGTTCAGACCAGAAAGCGCTCAGTTTAGTTCAAATCCGTTTCTTGAACTAGTTCGTTCTTCTAGTTCATTAAGCTTGATGAACGAGTTACGAGTACGAGTTCACTACTCAGGAAAGCATAATAGAGCCTAATGAGAACATAGAGCAGTGCGAAAAATTCACACAAAATTGCCATTAAGTGTGAGTGTATACGCACTGGACTCAACAATTGATTGAAAATTGTTGTCCATCTACTTTATTTCGTCGTTAGCAGCTTGTTTATTGGCATTTCTTCTGGTTTCTCTATTTAAACACCAAATACATATATGCCAAATACATACTGCACACACACCATAATAATAATCCACCATAAATACAGTTTAATTTTACAAAGTATTGTCTATAACTAAGCGGTTTGCTAAGAGATGGCGGAACTTGTATTATTCCATTGGAACATGCGTTGGAAAGCTACTGCCATTGTACGTCATTTCAGTATATGTCATTCATTTGAAGCGTAAGCAACAATCATTTTTTTTCACTCAAATATGTCGAACTTGCCTGAAAAAGCGTTTGTGCGGGAAGTTCTTCTTCATTACTATAATATGATGAAAACTGCTGCCGAAAGTCATCGTATTTTGGTGGGAGATTATGGGGAACGTGCGCTACCTGGGCAAAAGTGCCAAAAGTGGTTTGCACGATTTAAAAGTGATTTTTGCTCGGCCAACCAGCCAAATCAACGGCAAAGCCGAATATCCATGGCGCGAAGGTAATGCTCTGTATTTGGTGGGACCAGAAGGGTGTGCTGTATTATGAGCTGCTAAAACCGGGTGAAATCAGCAATGGACAACAATTCATCCGTTTGAAGAGAGCAGTAGCCGAAAAACGCCCGGAATATATACGCTCGGCCCCACGTTGCTTTTCCGGTTAAGAACTATTTGGAAAACAGTGGATGGGAAGTTTTACCCCTCCCGCCTTATAGCCCAGACCTTGCCCCTTCTGAGTACCATTTGTTCCGGTCGTTGCAGAACGCCCTCACTGAAATACGGTTCACATCAGAGCAGAATATCAAAAATTGGCTTGATTCATTCTTGGCTGCCAAGCCGGCGCAGTTCTTTGGGATGGGATCCACAAATTGCCAGAAAGACGGGAAAGAGTCATAGCATCAGATGGGCAATACTTTGAATAATACTATTGTACATGTTTTTCTTAAATAAACTTGCAAGAGCACGAATTAAGTTATAGACCCAATAATTGCTGTCTCTTCCAAAAAATACTTGCTGTCTACCATGAAAACATGCGACTTAATGAACGTATGAATGAAACGTCGTGTCATTAGGGCTTAAGCAAAACTTAACAGTTCATCCTTTCATCGCGTCAGAAAACCATTATAAAAACCAAATAACGCATATTTACATAGGTACACATATTTTTAAGTTACCTGCACATACACACCGGCAATGCAACGATGCTCGAAGTGCAAAAACAACTCTGATGTGCACAATGCCCATACACACTAAAAGCAAAGCGCTCAATTCAGTTCCATTTAGTTCGGTTGTTCCTACTGAGTCGCATTTGTGCAGAGTAACGCTTGCTTGAGTTTGATCAACTAGTGAAGTGAGCGGAAATGAAGTGACATTGGGAACTAGTTCACTAAGTTCACTTGTAGGAGCTGTTTTTTTTTTGCACTAGTGTTCGTTCGTGAACTACACAATACTACACCAGACCACTTCTAACTTCACTGCATAAATAAAATACGAATGAAATTACATAAGCCGATCACAATATATATCCACAACAGCAAGATCCAATAAACTGCAATCGACGGGCATGATCAGCCCTCTGTCTCCGCATTGTAGTCCCAGAGACAGTAGGATTGGTCGTACAGAATTCCAGGATATCCCCTCGCAAGTTTCACTAAACTAAAACATTGTCAGTGCTACGCGATTTTAGTCAATAGTTTCATTGTTCTTGCAGTGTTCATTGTTTCATTTGCGTGAACTCCCTGAACTTTAAGTCAGTTCGGAACGGCGTCATTCTCAGTGATGAGCACGTTGTTATCCGTCTTGAAAGTCCATCATGTCGTCGCCCAGCCCCATTTATTGTCCCTAACTGAGTGACAGTGCAGTGTAATGCAGTGGAATAATGGTTGTGTTACTGTGAGCTTGTTAAAAAATTGAAAATTATCATATTTGCACTAGTCACTGGAGTTTTTCATTCTTATTTTTTGCATGGATGGTGAAGATATACATCAATTTCGGCATCAACTTTAACGCATATTAACCAGTTTTTGTGGCCGGCCGCTGCGGAATTCGCGGTTTCACTTAACTCACTCACATAAACTGGCCCCGATTAAATTCACTAATCACACTCACCTCTTAATGCGTTCTAAAGGCTCTGGAAAGTTGGTTGCAAAGTTGATTGCACAGAAACAAAAACAATTGGTCCCCTTATCACTTGCACTGCATTATTTATATATTTCAACCTGTTCAAGAAACCTGATTTTTGCGTCTCTTTTTTTAACACTGGCGTGGTATAGTTTTAGCGTTTTAGCCGCACTCGTGTATCCCAATCGGCGTTTGAACCTGAAATGCGCCCTAGTGATGAGAAATGACTTCAGTCAAGAGAGAAATGTCCGCCGTCATCGATTTGAATGAATCTGGTTTTGACGGGGGTTGCTGATTTGATATGTGAGCGAATGGAATGATAATTACACAAAATAGTGAATGCTGCATTTGTCTCTTCCAATACTTGATTTGAAGCAGTGCTCTTAGTCCTCTGAGGAAGCCGTTGGCCTGATAAAAAAGTCTTGGTCAGTCAAATCTTCTCTGAAATTGATTTCTTCAAAAACTTGTCCTGTTGCTGTGAGATTATTACTCCGTCATCAGATTCTGGAGGATTCAAGCCATCACTGGCGAGCAATCGGTGAAACACTCATGCAGTTAGATTCAGACGAAAATTCACTGCCAACATCGAATAATAGCTCCAGCGAGGCTACAGTTCGGAACTTAAACTTTTCCACAGCTCATACTCCGCCTTACAATGTGCTTGATTTGACGTTTGGCTGACACTTATGTTTGTCAAATGAAATTGTACTCGTAGTTTAGGTTAAGTTGAAGTGAGAGACAACAGACAACGCCCATTGTGCCCCCACGCGGATCAATGACTACCTATTCCGCAAACCATTTCTTCTAATAAAGCAAAGATGATGGCTTACCCTTATGTTACTAAGTTTGGCCAGGCTATCAAAAGAAGAGACTCCCAGAAGTTTGAGAAGGGAGCACTACAGTTGCATATCAAGTGTTCAATGAAAAATGGTTTCTCCCTCATCCTCGCCTCGGCAGCTTCTGCAAAAGTCGTTGTAGAAAAGGCCTAGTCTAGAGGCGTGAGTTTCTATGGCCAGGTATAACGCCAATGAGTGTTTTTAGATTCGGCCTGCTCAACCTACTCAGACTAAGCTATCGCTTTGGGTCGAGAATAGGCCAGGGAGTTGTTTGGTAATGAGGTATCCTGTGTCAGTTGACCTTCTACGATTCATTTGAGCAATCGTTTCCAGCGTGAGTGGGTGTTTTGTAGTAGCGATGTGCACATGACTCTTGCCTGTTACTCTTAACTCTTGGCCACTCCCTCGAGGGTCCCGACCCACAGTTTGAAAAGCACTGATGTAAAGAGTTATGCACTACTTCTAAGTCGTTTACACGTTTCACTTTAGAAAGAATAGCCGGTCTAATGGAGTAGTTAAATTGAGTAAAAAGGCTGACAAAGAGATTGAAAGACATTTCTGCAAATTAAGAGTTGGACTGTTATTTTAAAACCCTTCGAGGGGATTATTTATATCAAATTGAAGTAATAAGCCCTCATTATGAATTTAATTACTGTTTAATTTTCTCATGCCATCGGCTAGTAGTAAACATTTCCTGTGTTTAAGGAAATGAATAATGTCATCAATGAAAGTTTTAAAAAGTAAGTGGACCTAAATATCTCCCCTGGGGATATAGAGATATATTTTATTAGTTCGGCGAAAGACAAAAAATGATTAGTAGTTTAGTCGGCAACAATTAAAGGTGTAGACAAATTATCGACCCACATTTCCGGTCTGAGGTAATGAAAAACGCTCTTGAAAGAGCCAATGTCTGTATCGAGCAAAATTGACATTTGTCTGTTGTCATATGACGTACAGAGTTCATACAAAACAGATAATAGTTCTTCTTTGGCGCACCCTGTAGACAGAGCTTGGTTATTTTCAAGTTGAAATTCAATTCGTTTAGGTTCACCTTATTGTCTTTATGACAAGCATAATCAGGCCAGGCGATCTGGTTGAAAATGATGACGACCGCTTGATGCCTTTTCCAACCCTTGCCGATTATGACAACTGCTTGCTCGTTTGTTTTTTTATTACAACCGGTTAATTGAGTGTGAGTAACATACGTAACTGACAAAAATATTTTAGAGGAGAGCGGGGTTTTTTGTAACCGGCGTAAGAAGTACTTTCGATCCCGGATAATAGCACATCAAGCAAAATGGTTGGTTTCCCAAATTGCAGTAAGATCGCATACATGTCCACAAAAAATGGTGGGACATTTCCAGGATAGGTAAGCTGTCCTTGCGCCTTGTTTATTGTCACAGCAAAGGCTAGACGTATTTGAAGTTACAATCTTTTGAAGTCAAACAAATCCATACCCGCTTCGCTGAGCAGATTTCCAAGGGGCTGTTCTTTCTAAAAAAGAAATAATGCAGTTTTGTTAAGAAGCGTAAAATGTGTTCAATTCGTCATGCTTGAGAAATGCTGAGACTTAAGAGATCTAAATATTTTACATATATACAAAAACAAAACTTGACATTTTGTGTGTGCAAGTGTTCTCGAAAACTGTTGAATCTTGATGGCAGATGTCAATACGATGGTTTATACATGTTATACATTTTTATGATTTTTTGTTCCTAAAAAGTAGCATCCGATGATCAGCAAGCAGTGTAATAAAACGTCTTCATACGTCGTCTTGACACACTAAAAATTAAAGCAACTGCGAATCGCTTTTTACACATACCGACGCAAAAAACACAGCTAATGTGTGGGAAAAAAAACCCTAAATGTACTGAAATTCATGTGTTTTATCACGTACGCACCAAACACACATACGTTTACCGAATTTAACCAAACTTCACACAAACCGTATTCCGACCAATATCAAAGATGTGTGAAAGGTTGGTTGAAATCGGTAAATGCATTAAGCCGTGAATCGACGACAAACATTTGAGTATCGATTTGTGCCATTAAGCGATGTGCTATATGACAGTGCTCATCTCTGAGAAAAACGTAAAAGAGAGAAATGTTTGCTTTTTCATGACTTCCGGAGTGTCGGCTTCAATTGCTCATCAAACGTCGAGGAGCAAAGATTTGCAATTGGGGTCCTAAAAAGACGGGTAGTAACTTTTGTTTTGTAATTTTGGTCTCCCTCCCCACACGAAGTAGATACAGTCTTGGTTGTTTTTTGGTGGTTTTATTTGTGTAAAATTCTATGCCGATTCAAGTTGTAACATTTTCTCGGGGTAAGTTGTAACACGTAACAACCTCTGCCCCGTTGGTTTTTGTAAACGATTGCTATGACCCAATGGGGCTACAATCAACCCTGATTAAGTGAGACCTTATCCGAAGGTTTAACAAATAAAGATGCACATTGCTAGCCAATCTAGAAAATAAAATACATACTTGTTAGATTGATTGCCACAATCAGTCACTAAATTCTTGCCAATTTCCCCAAAAGATTCTTCACGATAAAGGTACGTTCAAACAAAACCCTTGCACACTCAATCAAGCATCCGTTGGGTGAACAGAAACAAATTTGCCGATCGTTGAATTCGCAGGTTGGTACTGAATACTCGCTGTTGTTGATGACGTCAAGTAAATGTCACCGTTTTTTTTTTTACACTTTACTTATGTACTTCTAATGGGAACATTCGTCCTTATTCTCAGAAGGATAGGGTTTCGGAATGACAAACTCTGGACAAGCGTCTATCCGGGAAAGTACATAATAAGCAGACGTAATTTCGACAGCGAATGACTTCCTCTATACCATTGCCGGACCGAAGGCAGTGACATTCACAGATGATAGCAGACGCCAGAGAATCGACCACTGCCACGGTTCAAAAAAAGATGGCATGGGTGCAGGTTCGAGGAACCTCTTTGAAAGATCCCCGGCATAAGAAACGATTCAGGAGCAGTATTAGCTTTGAAAGACCACGACGTAACTGGCCGATCGATTGGGACATGCTGTAGGCGTCAATCAGAATCGTAGTGTGACCAGGCAGTGACATTCACAAACGTCAATGAGATATCCTTGGCTTGCAGGTTTAACTCGACATACTGGTATCCAATAAAAATGCGAGACTGGGCGAATTTCTAGCAATCCTTTATGCACATACCACACAAGCCACAAACCTCATAAAAGAACAAACCGGAGAATAAAGATTCTAAGATCGCTGCTTCAGTCTGTACGATCAGCGAGTGCCGACACTGAGCAAGAAGAAATAAATTTCGCTCACGACATTTGTAGAAAAACTAGAATCTGTTTGACTACTGAATGTAAAATAAGTTGATGAGCATAAAGTGCGAGTTTTTCCAGAATTCCTGAACACAACGACTACAGACCGTAGCACAATTCCAGTGTGTTACAGACGAAACTATTTACCATACCGCGTCGTGCTTGTCGCCAAGTCAAAAGCCTCTAAGATCATAAAGAGCTTGATAACTACCCAGATCAATCGCGTCATTCGTAAGATGCCAATGTAACTATCCGTGGACAGCTAAAAACAAGACATTCTTTCTTTGAGATAATTACCATTCAACAGAAACCTGTTTGGAATCATTCGTGGTGTTTATCGAACTTCGACCGGCATTCACTCACTAAAGAGCGTATTATGATAAAAAGAAAACAAATCTTGAAGCAAACTACTCCAACCTATTTGCCTACGGCCCTCAACCAACCTAGCACCCCGCCCCAAGTGAGGCTGCACGCTAATACATCCCTAGTTACACCTGCGTGCAGATCTACATGCCTGATATCTATTCATGGTTTCCGTTCTGCTTTAATCCATACGCAAATTTCATCATCATTCCCAGCGAGGCATGTTGTTTCTTATAGTTTTCCGTTTTTCACACCTAGGCACCTGGAAATTAACTCAATTCTCGACACGAAGTTGCATGTTTCACAGTGCAATCTCATTAGCATGTGACAAGATAGCCCAAGGTGCCAATGCCTATCTGAATGGTGATAGTTCGACTTGTAAGGTAAATTAAATGTTGCCATAGACTGTACGATGAAACGTCTTCTGTTTCAACGTGTAGCCCCTACAGTCTACGACAACAAAGCGACTTATTTGTACTCATGGTTACTCATGATTTATTAAACAGTAGAATTGAGGTAAAACGAACACTCAGGGGAGCCGAATTTGCCGTCGTTTCAAGTGGATGTCGGTATATCAGAATGCAAAAGGCGTTATTCGTTATTGAACGGGGAATCAAAAATTCGCTTTTAACTTCGCCGTTATGACCGAAATGTCGTTACAACCGAGGTCGCTACAAGCGAATTCTACTGGTCTAGATAATTCTTAAGTTCAGACCCCCTTTTCACTCGCACGTGAGAGTGAAATCCACTAATCTAAAGTGGCCCATACACGGTCAACAAATTATGGAACTGTATTTTGTATTGCACAATATTATTGAGAGTGTATGTCTTATATTTCGAGGTTGCGCAGTATATTGCGAAAATCATAAGTTTTCATACTAATTTTGCAATATTGGTCGTATTTGGGCGACTATGCACAATATTCATTCTTTGTACTGAGCGTCGTCGAATGAGCATGAACGGACGAGGAAACGAAAGGAATTCACATCAGATCCACACGTTCCCGTCAATTGAATTACTTACGCCATAGGACCTGGGACTCAACCAACAACCTCTCCAACTAGCGCGATCTCTGTCATGCTGTCTCCAGTTGGTTAAGGTCATGTATTTAACACGTGTTTTTTGTGGTTTTGTTGTACCCTGGCGACCCAACACGCAGTCCAGCTTCGATTCCCGGTACGAGAATAATACTTTTCGGGGCCCCACCTCTTTCGGGTCACTGACAATGTTCAAAGAGAGAAACGTTCTACTCGTGAGAGAAGTTAGACCCTCGCCGCCTACGTGCTGTAGCGCCACCCATACTGTTATATGTTTGTTGTACTCCTGCTGAAGAATCAGACGATTGGTGCCTAATAAAAAGGATCTTGCAATTGTGCCAAAAATAAAAGCTTTAAAACCAGAGATGGTTTCCTCTTGTTCTAGCCGCTAGCTGAACAATGGAACACAGACAACCAACACCCTTGCCTTCGGGGTCAGACATTATTTTGCTTAGATTGGCAAAATGTCAGAAATCACACGAAGTCTCATCTAAACATGGGAATGTTGTCCTTGGCCAAGAGACTGTGCAATAATTGTGGTTTATAGACAAATGTGCATATTGTTTAGAGAGTGAATTGTCATTCCTCCATTTATTTACCACATCGTCAGGAATTGTAATTGACGCAAAAGCTTGTTTACTTGAGAAATAACACCGGCGATAGTGGATGAGTCTTGCATCACACTCACTGACTTGTCGAGCAGCCCTCTTAGTCCTGGTAATCGCTGTTTCGAACTTCACATACTAAATGGAAAACAGTCGAAAGCAAACCAATTTGTCTGTTTGTATTTACAATAATATTCAATGGGTTCGATGCGACAGATAAGACAAAATATTGGATGGGCGCATGCAACGGTGTACAAAGTTTTAAATAAGAGAAACAAATTAACTGCATAACTGGCACCCGTCCATCTTAGAGCCCTCATTTTATATTGCTCAGTTAAAATCCCCGCTCATGTACCCGATGCGATGTGCCATTCAGTTATTTTCTTCTCTAGTCAGCGAATAAGCCTCGAGGTTCACTTTTAAGCTGTTTAACTCTGGTCAAAGCTCCGAAACTTTCACTTAAATATTATTATTTACATTTACTTATGTATTTTTCGATTGCCTCCTTTTGGGACAAATATGGCCAAAGTAGCTTAAAATTGTTCGTGTTCAAGTCTTGTTCAGTCTTGTCAAGCGACTTTTTCAATATAATTCTGAAAGAGAAGACAGAAAGAAAGGAAATTAAACGATTTTTCAAAAGAGTGGTTAAAATAATATTCGTTTTCGTGCATTATCTGTGGCGGCCGTGGCGTTGTGGGTATGTGCTCGATTCCCGTCCGGAACGATCCAAACTAATCCAAATACCAGCGTTCCGAAGAAAATACTTGTGTCATCTGTGTTCGATAAACTTCTATCCGCAGTAACTAAAGTAAGCCATTCTGTCACCATTCGCAAGCCGTTGTCATGGCGATGGATGCTTGGTAACTAAGTTTGATACCATAATAGACGAGCAGACATGTCGAACATGCATACCAGAAATGAAGTATGTTAGAGACGCACAACTTCTACCTCTCTTGCCCCTTAAAATTTTTGACAACCATTTTTTATATTGTTTTCTAAAGCCAAATTGACCAATCAGAGAACGGCATATACGTTATTTCGTGAATAACTGTCAAAAATTCGTGAATAACCGTCAACATTTTCATGATTATCCGTCAAATTCGTCGATGGGCTAGGAGTCAATCAGCTGTGAAGTTGGGTATCTCTATCATACTTCATTTCTGATGCATACATTCAAAAAATTAAAAACTTCCATTCTCGATTTCAAATTTAATGATTTTCAATGGGCTGGTAATAAACATGAATTATTTTTTATGCTTGTAACTCTGCACACATTTATTTGAAAACTTAAAAAAGAAGAAAAAACTGTGACATAATATTTATTTTGTTGTTTTTTCGAACAAAGGTCCTTCTTTTCGGCGGCGCATGTGATTTCCGCTCACTGGAACATTTGAAACCAAAAAATCCAACGGGATTAGAAAGAGTACATGTTTGGCTCTGGTATGAACTAGGATTATTAATTTCGCACAAAAATTAACAAAATGGTGGAGCTTTGAAATTTTCTGGCAATTTGTGGATCCCATCCCAAAAGAACTGCGCCGGCAGCCAAGAATGAATCAAGCCATTTTTTGATATTCCGCTCTGATGTGAACCGTATTTCAGTGAGGGCACTCTGCCCAAATGGTTGTCAGAAGGGGCAAGGTCTGAGCTATAAGGCGGGTGGGTTAAAACTTCCTATCCACTATTTTCCAAATAGTTCTTAAACGGAATAGCAACGTGGGGCCGAGCGTTGTCAGGATGGAAAATTAGTGCCTCCTCTTTGGTCGCATACTCCGGGCGTTTTTCGGCTACTGCTCTCTTCAAACGTATTAATTGTGTTCGGTAGCGTTGTCCATTCATGGTTTCACCCGGTTTTAGCAGCTCATAATACAGCACACCCTTCTGATCCCACCAAATACAGAGCATTACCTTAGCGCCATAGATATTCGGCTTTGCCGTTGATTTGGCTGGTTGGCCGAGCCAAAATCACTTTTAAATCATGCAAACAACTTTTGGCACGTTCGCTCAGCTAGCGCATGTTCACCATAAACTTGCACGATGGCTTTCGGCAGCATTTTTCATCATATTATAGTAATGAAGAAGAACTCCCCGCAAAAACACTTTTTCAGGCACAAAGTTCGACATATTTGAGTGAAAAAAAATTATTGTTGTTTACGCTTCAAATGAATGACATATACTGAAATGAAGGACAATGACAGTAGCTTTCCAACGCATGTTCCAAGGGAATAATACAAACTACGCCATCTCTTAACAAACCGCACGAATAACGTTCGAAAATTTGGAACCGATTGGATTAATAGTTTTTGAGCAATCTCATGCGCCAGTCGTAAAAACAAAGTTTCGAGAAAAACGCGTTTAAAGTTTTGAGAAACAAATTCTTGGGTATAAAACCTACCTACGTTCAATCAGCTATGCCATGTCCTCATAAAATTCCTTCCGTTTCTTCTTAGGCTTGATTTTCTTCGTCTCGTTGGTCTCCCCGAGCAATTCTGGCCTCTCTGGAAGCCACAGTGAGGTCCTCCTCAGCCTGCGTGATGCGCTGCTCATCGGGCGTCTCTAGGGGCTTGGCTACTGCCTGTCGAATTCTGACTCCCATTGTCTCCATTATTTTTAAACTTGTGACAAAACCTTAGTTAAATATACATGCCGCGGTTTGGGCTGCAATGGGGACAAAATTCCTGCTTGCCTGAATCTTATATCTCACGTAGCTGTGTATTCTCTTTCCTACTCTTTATTTCGGTAAGTAGGGGGGACTAGAAGCAGATTTTTCAAGCAGGTAGTCACAAAATATGCCGAAGGAGAATCCATGAAGCGACAGGGGCACTAATGAGAGCTAGATACCTGCGACCATCATGCTGCACGCGAGTTACATGTAGTAACATGAGACCGACATTCTCAACAACAACTCGTTGAACAGAGTTCATTCCTCAACAATTGAAATGTCTTCGTCAGCAACACCTGGCGACGAGGTGAACATAGTTCATTCTCCAATATTTGCCGATGTTGCACCGCAAGCAGAAAGCGGGAATAAAAGAGAATCGCCGAGGTCACAAAGGCGTTCTTTGATTGGAATATTTCGAAGTGTAAAGTCGACAATAAAGTATTCATACAACAAAGTACCAAAGAGTGTTTTTATTGAAATCAGTAAATATACTTAACTCGCGCGCTCTCGCCGTCGCCTGACGCTTCCACCATAAATCGGCTACATCTTCAAGAGTTTTTTGAAATTTTAAAGGAACATTCTTGAATATTCGAATTAAATAAAAATTAAAGTAGATTTTTTGAAACCGAGAATGGGGGCGTCCCCTTAAGTTCCGATTCCTATGACTGTACTTGAAAAGTCGATAAAACTCACTGCATATGCTCACATTGGGAAATTGATTTATGCGACTGACTGAACACCTTTTATCTCCTCAGACCCACCTTTTATCATGATTGGGCAATTATTAGACTCTCCGCAAATGTGAGTCCCTGCCTCTGTCGACAGGAATCACTTGCATATCTGAACGCTCTTTCTGTTCTTAATGGAAGTTTCATTGTCTCGTTGTTCTGCACAAGGATTTGTGTCATTACTTAAAGAGGACGTTTAGGTCTCTTGCAAGGCCTGTTGTTTTGCTGTTATTTCTATGTGATGAACTCTTCCGTAGACAATTGGTACTTCGAGTTGATAGCAATTACAATTGGTGCTCCCAACTCGAAGTAACAATCAAGGAGTCTCGAAATGGCCAATAAATAGCTGCCTGTTCACATTGATGTGAGCACGCCATATTCCGCAGGAAAGACTTTCCGATGGAGATATCAAACACTCGAATAATTTGCTCCTGATTTTTCGATTGGAATTGATTTGTCTTGTCTTTTCAATTCGTATTTGCTTAATTGTTAATTTAGGGCCAACTACAGCATCTAGGCACGAGCGTTCTTAAACTCGTGTCAAATGCGCATGGTTGAGTTGGCGATACAAACACCCACTGCCTGTAATGGAATCCACGACATTTAGCTATCGACGTCAAGACGGTCGATGGCCGATAATGATCGAACTCAGAACATAATGAGCATCGAATACGTTAGCTAAAGGTTATAAATAGATGACATTTTCGTAAATAATCCTTTCTTTTTCTGCTCTACAATGATTGTAATTCGCTCTGTTTCTGACTGGTGACTCTATTCACAACGGAAAAGTATATTTTACATACACTGTATTATTAATTTGGGTGACGCGGCAGTCCTCGGTGAACCCGGGCCTAGCTTGTACAGCAATCCCGCGAACTGGGCGTGCTTTTGTTATATCGCGATTCAACTGAACCTACAGCATTACAGCGAAGTTTCTTCCAATCACAAATACTCTTGAGCATTGTCAGTGACTCAAAGGGAAACTCTCAGCCGACTCACCAACCCAACAAACCACTGTGACTAGGGACAACATTTCCACCAACATTTTAAGAGCCTGATATGTTTTGTTGGGCGAGAGGTTCGATAATTTTTGTACATGTCCCATTTGAAGCCCCATTTGATTGGTTTGGTTAAACTGTACAGGAAAGTTTTCTGAAAAAACATCCTCGCAAAGGCTGAAATTATAACAACCCTGTTTTCTCAATTTTCCCTCTCCTGCATTGTAAATTCCACATCATCGCTGACTGATGTGGTGAATCAAACATTCTCTCTCTCTTTATCAGGCACAAAGTTGCGGACACCATTCAATCGTTATTTATAAAGGGTTTTTTTTAGCTTTTTTCTAGATAGCTTTTTTTTAGATTTTTTAGCTATTATCTTTTTGGCAACACTGGCTTAAACAGCGGACGCACGTTTCGTGTTTTGTTTCACTGTCGAACATCTTCAGTTTGGTCTCTAATTTAACCATGAATCGTCTAACAAACGAACAACGCTTGCAAATTATTGAATTTTATTGTCAAAATGCGTGCTCTGTTCAGAAAGTTCATCGCGCGCTTCTTCCATTTTATGGTCAGTTTAGACGAAGCTCATTTTTGGCTCAATATGTACTATAAGCAGAAATGTCGATTTTGGAGTGAATATCAGCCAGAAGCATTGCAAGAGCTACCAATGCATCCGGAAAAAGTAACAGTTTGGTGCGGTTTATGGGCTGGTGGCATCATTGGACCGTACTTCTTCAAAGATGATGCAAATCGTAACGTAACTGTGAATGGTGAGCGCTACCGTGGGATGATATCCGACTTTTTTTTGCCCAAAATGCAAGAGCTTGACTTGCATGATATGTGGTTTCAACAAGACGGTGCCACATGCCACACAGCACGCGCAACAATGGACTTATTGAGAGGCGAGTTCGGTGAACATTTTATTTCACGTTCGGGACCGGTCAATTGGCCGCCTAGATCGTGCGATTTAACGCCTTTAGACTATTTTTTGTGGGGCTATGTTAAAGCTCATGTCTATACAGACAAGCCTGCTTGGAAGACAACATTGAAGCATTTATTCGTGAGATACCTGCCGAAATGTTGGAAAGAGTATGCCAAAATTAGACTAAGCGGATGGACCATTTGAGGCGCAGTCAAGGTCAACATTTGCATGAAATAATCTTCAAACATAAAATTATATGGACCGTGCTATGGATTCAAATAAAGATTTCATGCATTTTTCTGAATTTTATGTGTTTTTTTTTTTTAGAAAAACTTTCCTTTAGCTTTTAAAAAATCACCCTTTAATCCAAAAAATCAATAAATATTATGACGGCCGTGGAGTTGTGGGTTAGTGCGACGACCCCTACGCACTTGAGCCGACACTGCCCAGGTTCGATTCCCGGTACGAGCAAAATGATTCTCACAGCCCCATCTCTTTCGAGTCACTAACAATGCTCAAGAGTATTTCTGATTAGAAGAAACTTCACCGTTCGTGTATTTCTGTTACGGTCTAGAAAAGGCTTCTCAAACTTAGCCGTTCGGAGTCGGTCGTAAGAATCAACACGAGTGGTTGCTGAGAAGCTAGCTAAC
Source organism: Eristalis tenax (assembly GCA_905231855.2). NCBI lineage: Eukaryota > Metazoa > Arthropoda > Insecta > Diptera > Syrphidae > Eristalis > Eristalis tenax. The sequence goes on from HG993127.1 coordinate 3,158,901, forward strand.
CCATATTCTCCATTGTTTGGCGCTAGGGTCCGGGGTGGACCTGGGCCTCAATCAACAAGCCTCTCCAGCCAGCAGGATCTTTCGCCAGCTGCCTTCAGTTGCGCACACCAAGTTGGTTGAGGTCCTTCTCCACTTGTGGGCGCCATCTCATTCGAGGACGCCCCCTGTTGTGTTGTTCGAATCGAAGACTCTCCGGGCCGAAGCTGTGGTGTCCCTCCTCTTGGATGCTTAACTAGATGCATGCCACTGTACTGCCCTTACAGTTATTGGTTGAATCTTCTCCTCGGGACGCCATCGACGCAAACAGGACCAAAGAACGCACGCATAACTTTGCGCTCAAATCCACCAAGAGCTTCTTTATCCGCTTTCAATAGTTCCCATGTTCGGCAGGAAGATCAGAGTGCTATATAAAGTCAGCTTGGTGTTTCGAGAGATAGCTCTGTTAGTCAATTGGCTCTTGAGCCCAAAGAAACAGTGATTGGCAAGAATCATTCTACGCTTGATTTCGATACTGGTGTTATTGTCAGCGTTTACTGCAGGGCCGGGGTAGACGAAGTCCTTGACTACCTCATAGTTTCTGCTGCCCACGATGACGCTCTGTCCTTTGTACGTCCTGCTGTGATGACAGCCTGTATTTTTTTTTGTCCTGATTTACTGCCAGACCCAGCTCCCGCTTCAATGCCAGCAAAACACCCATATGCGGGTGCCCATAAAATATGGGATACAGTCTAGCAGCCAAACGAATTTACGCCTTCATCCCTATTCATCCTGCCTCCTTCGAAACAAATGATCTGAAGATCAAGATAATTGTCATCCGAAGCAGAAATGGTTTGTCTAGGCAATTTGCTCGACATTGATTGATTTCTTGATTGTGATGCGTCGGTAATTGCCCATGCTACAAATGCCGTTCGCCAATTCAAACATCTGACATGCCACACAATTTCTCGATTAAGAAGTGTTCACGGCAACCCCGGGAATACATGAAAATGTACTTAGTGCAGCCGTTCTGTTATATCCGTAATTCCACCCTCGTTTAATAAAGCTTGGTGTCTGTAGGAAATTCTGTAGGAAGCAGCTTTAAAACCCATGAATGGGTAAATATCAATTTAAGGCTGTGTTCCTTTGTGTGCAAATCTGGAGGGTCTGTTTATATCCTTATGAATGCCGACGTGTATTGAATTCCATCAGCACAAGTCGTGCCGGGAAAACTGGCCCCAGCAGCATTTTCTCGAACCCCAGAATCCGGAATTTATTGACTGACTTTCATGAAACACTCCACACTCCACAAAATGTCCGTCAATAACTTAAAGCCTTATCTCAACCTCAACCAGAGCAGCTTTTTCCGGGCCTTTTCATTCACCATTCACTGCGCATTGAAATGCGAAGGCCTTTCAAAGGATAAGAAAAGAAAAAAAAATAATATTTTCCCTTCTCGTCGACTTCTCTTTTTACAAGTTCCCATTCCTCTTCAATGCGCCCTTCTGCTGGGCGTGCATGACTTGAGGCGAAAGGATGGACGTCGCAGTGTCCTTGAACAATGGAATTTCATCGCCAGCAACTAATTGGAAGGATGTCCTACGAGGCCCAGGTGTTGTCTGCTCGTGAATTGATTTTTCGTGATTGAGTGTTGAATTTTGCCTCGACAACCGGAAATTGAAGAGATCGTATCACCGAACCTATTAAGCTCTTAAACTTGGCCAACTTTAAGCGAAGGGGCACTACAACTACACAAGAACAATGTGCGACATTCATTGTGCCCAATCCGAGCCCTCCTTGGTTGGGGCTTTGTTCATTTCATCACATAGAGGGTCGCATTCTCGAATCTTTCATCTTGTGATAATTTGATTGGTCCCATTTCGTTAATGGAGTTCGTTGAATCAACCAAATGGAGACAGGCGACATGCTAGGGAGCTCCCACAGAGCCACTGTCACCGCACAACCGGCATCTCATTGTCAGCAGGCGTAGAGCGAGGCCATGTGTGTACCCGAAGGATTTGAATACAAAATATTGATTTCCCATTCCAAGCACACGTCGACCGGAAAATGTCTCAGCAAATGGACTCGTGCCAGGAATAGATTCACACAGAACGCAGAACGGGCCCAATAAAGGGGAACGATTCGAGTGTACCCTCTTTCATTTCGTGTCACTACGGTTTGCTGCGTTCCTCCAAAGTGAAATACCGTGCATATTGTATCCATTTAAGGGCAGCAAACTGGTAATGATTCGAGCGTTCAATTGATTCAAGGGTTATCCGCATGTAATGCTTGTTAGATGGCTCGTGGGCCTTGAACTCGAATATGTGGAAAAGCCCAGTCAATGACGACAGATGGAATTGGCAGTTGTACAAATTGTAAAATGAAATATTCCAGGAATAACAATTTGGTTATTCTTATTCCTCCATTGGCCCTTACCCTGTACTCTGGGCAGTGAGCGGGGCGCTGGGATGGGATGAAGACTTGCTGGGACGTACCGAATTTTAAGGCAAACGTAGCGCTTTAAATTTCGATGGAATGGTAGTTGCCTTTTGACATTCGGAATTGGGATTCATTAAGGGTAAGCTTGTGGGCACTGCATGATGTCATTGACACTCGGTCCGTTGCAATGTGGACAGAACGCACACATATTTCTGTTACTTCGTATACGCACATAAATAGAGCTTTGACCCAGTGCATTGTGTGGAGAAGGACAAGAGGCAACAAAGAAGACCAAAACCACGAAGCATCAATTGCATGCGAGTGCACACCTTCAAAAGGAGGTTATGACTGCGGGGAAAATGCGAAATGGAAATGAATGGCGAATGCTTTATTCTTTTGACTTCAGTCCAATTTTAAATATTTTTTTGATTGCTTTTCCGTTTCGATTCGAGTGGAAATCGATAATTTCATGTTAGCAGGTCAAATCGATTCAGTTCTGACGGGCCGGGCTCATGGAGACCGTGCTGCAGCACTTTCAAAGGACAATGTAAGTCTTCATTCAGAAGATGTGATCTGAAATATTGAAGCATTCGATTTTGTTCTGCCCGACTGCACGCGGTTAACTGGTGGTGGCTGCATCACATCAGAGAATACCGCTTTCATGCTAAAATGGTGAATCAAGACACGTACAAATAAAGCCATACCTTATGTCCACATGCCGTGGCCCAGCTTCTCAGCAACCCTTCATGTCATGCGTGCTATTGTTCAGTTATACTCTTTGGGCATTGTCAGTGAGACTCCAAAGTGGTGGGGCTGTGAAAATTATTTTGCTCGAGCCGAGAATCGAACCTACCCATCGACACACTAACCAATATCCATAGGTCCACCATTAACTGTCAAATTCGTCGGTGGACTATGGCAGGAAGGTTTGTTTTACCAGCCCGGCTCCTGATTGTGAAATGTGGCAACAGACTAACAACTTCTTCATCCATTCAATGAACTTTCGGGTTTTAATTGTCATGTAAAAAGTATCCAGTTCAGTCAGCACAGGAAAGATATGTTGCTCCGCTGCTGTGCCCAACTGGGAAATGATAGACTACCCATTCCAGTGGCATACGATCTCGGAGCATAGTTCAAGTTAACGATAGTGTTGTATCTATCTTTTGAGTTTTTGGATCAAAACACACATCAACCAAATCCTCGGGAGTTGTTTCATCATTAGCTGAAGGCATAACACACGACTGGATGGGGCACATGGTTAAGTGCCTGCCCTTGGTTAGTGGGCTCTCCGGTTCGCAAGGTAGTACTCTTTTATCTGGTTTTCAAATCTGCTCCAGTCACCATTTGCAGTTGGGATCCAGTTAACGGCACTATCACTGGAGTGGTTAATCACTGGTAGTCTGGTCTAGTGTTGACCAGCAGCCCTTCCCTTCCCTGCCCTAGATGAAACATTAATCCTCGCTTGACTTAAGGGTCAAGCAAGCACTTTGAGCGTGAGCTCGTCAGCTGTGTTGTGTTGGCAGCATTCCCAACCAAAATTCTTCCATTACAGAGTCTACAGCAAGGCTGGAATAGGTTCAAGTAAGAAACAAAAATGTGAGAAGATGACAAATGTCAGGGTTCTCCGAGGCGACGTTGAATATCTCTACATTTTCAATCGATCATAAGCAACAGGAGGTTTATTTTCACATAGCACGAGAGATTTCCAGGCCACTCGGACTGGACATACAACTGGAAGCACTGGATGTTACCGTTGCCAATCTATCCATTAAGCTGGTCCATACGGCAATTCATATGAGCTCACTACGAATAGCGAACTTCGCAAACTCTGACACGTCATTCGTATGGAGCAGAAATGAAGTTCTACAGAGGTGCCCAACACTGTCACCTTGCAGTTATTCATGAATTTTTGACAGTTATTCACGAAATAATGAAAATGCCGCTCTCTGATTGGTCAATTCGGTTTGAGAAGACGATATAAAGAACATTTGTTAACAATTTTAAGGGGCAACAGAGGGAGAAGTTAGCTATATACTTCATTTCTGACATGGGTTTTCCTCGTTCGCAAAGAGAAAAGTGTACAATTCGAGCAAACATACACTTCCCCGCGATTTTTTATTCGTGAATATGTGTCGTGTGATCGTGTTTGACTGTCTTGTGTAAATTGTAATTATTTTATTGTATTGTATTTAAAAAAATATATTTTATTTCGTGGCTCTGTAGGGCACAGCTTCCCCTTGTACGATAAAACTTAAACTCAAACAGAAAAATTCTTAAACTGCCTTAGATACTGTCTTGAGGCGTACAATGGTTCCCACAGGTGACTTCGAAATAGCACGATGGACGCGATTAATGCACCGGTGTCATTTAGTGCAGACGTTGCCACAGCGTTGTTTGTTCATCTTCTGTTCTGTTAACTCGTATGCTTGACAGTTGGCAAATAAAAATGATTGGTTCGTGGAGAAAATACTTAACATCGCGAAAAAGGGTACTCAAACTATTTATTGTTGAGATTTTAGTCGATAAAAAAAACCTCAATTTGTTTGCATACAAAGAAGTTGAACTGGAAATATAAAGAAATTCAAAGTTCGCTTCCGCTATTTACGGCTCATATGAATGGCACTTATCCGGGCAGCTGCACCCAGTTCATTGCTCCGTCTTGCCTTATTTACGCCTTTGTTTATTCAAAACCACACGTTATATGTCATACGTTCAAGTTCTGATTCCCCTGTCGAAGCATTGCGAAACTGGTTTAAGAGATATGAGGGAACACCGAATATTCTGCCGTTACACCTTCTGTTCGATCAAATTCTCACTGTAAACATGCAACTGATGCCCTTTTTTTTATTTCGTGGCTCCGCCGCACACCACTACACTTGTCGATGCACTCAAAGGCCCCCAAAGAAAATGATCATTTCATGACACTTGTCCATTTTATAACAACGTCCATTTACTCGAATTGAGTGACGACCCATTAAGACAGCTCCTACGACAGTGGTCGGCGCACTCACCCACAACGCTACAGTCCGAGCTAATACTGTCTTTTAATATTATCCGTTCCGAAAGCAATGTGAGACCAAGATATACGATATGGCTTGTTCTTTATAAAGAAGTTCAGCTTTCCTCTTCTTCTCGAATCAATAAGCTCGGATTCGAAGCTGGACCATCTCTTAGCTCTTAGAGAGTTCTTGAGCATGTAGCAGGCTGGATGTAGTCGAGCCAGGGCTTTTGCCTCCTGGACTACATTCACATGTTGGTACGGTTTTCGGGAATTCGGGGTTCCTCGCAGATAGGACCGTATGTAAAGGGTGGTTAAGGGCCGATGTAGAAATGTGAACCACACCTAAACGTCAAGTTTTTTTCTGCATTTCATTTGACATTTCTCAATTTCAGGCTAACTCAATTTGAACCATGGAAAGATACACAATCGGGCAACGCGTTAAAGTTATTCAGGCTTATTATGAAAATGGGCGTTCAAATCAAAATGTATGTCGTGCACTTCGTGATTTTTTCGGCCAAATGTGCGTACAATCGGAAAAAATGCACAAATTTGAGCAAACCGGGTCTGTAGGAGATGTGAAAACACCAGTGCATGCTCGCACAGCTCGTACTGCAGAAAATATTGCTGCTGTTCGCGATAGTGTGGCTTAAGAGCCGTCCATCTCAACCCGTCGTCGTGCCCAACAATTGCCCCTCTCACGCTCGTCTTTGATGAACATTATGCATAAAGACTTGCATTTACACGCTTGCAAGGTGCAATTGACTCAAGAACTAAAGCCTCTTAACCATTTCAAGCGTCGTCAATGGTCAGAATGGTGGCAAGTAATGGCAACAATTTTCGAAGAAAATCATCTTCAGTGGTGAGGCACATTTTTACCTCAGTGGATTCGTCAATAAGCAGAATTGCCGCATTTGGGCGAATGATGCTCCAAGAGTGATTGTCGAAAACCCAATGCACCCACAAAGAGTGACTGTTTGGTAAGGTTTATGGGTTGGCGGTCAGGCAGTTACTGCGAATGGTGTTCGCTATCGTGAAATGATAGCGAACTTTTTATGGCCCGAATTGGAAGATATGAATGTGGACGATATGTGGTTTCAACAGGACGGTGCCACTTGCCACACAGCTAACGAAACAATGGCTCTTTTGCGCGACAAATTCAATGGTCGTGTTATGTCACGTGGTGGCGATGTCAGTTGGCCGCCAAGATCATGTGATTTGACACCGTTGGAAAGAAAAGGTGTACGTCGATAAGCCAGCAACAATTCAAGAGCTAAAGGTTGAGATAATTCGGCACATTAACTGCATAGAACCTCAATTATGCTTCAGCGTCATCGAAAATTTGGACCATCGGCAGCATTCTCAGCTTTTCCAAGACGCAAGACCCCGCCCTTCGGCCGTAGAATTGGAACGGGAGCGTAACACACTGCACTCCGATCTTGACATCATAATTAACTGGAATAAGTAGAATCCAATGCTTCAAACATCAATGATGTCTGCTATCACTCAGGCGAACCCTTGATAGTCAGCCATTATCCATGAATGGCGCCTGTGTCGATGAAACCGGAAAGCTTTCCATCCTTGGTATGTGCCTCAAAACAAAACATAGTTGGAACGATCACATATTTGAGTTCGCCAACAATGCTGGGAAATATTTAGGTTTGCTTAATCGATGCAAGAAATATTTCACATCCTCTCATTTGGCTTTAATTTATGCGGCGTATATCCGCCTCAAGCTTGAGTACGCTCATATCTGATCTGACCACCCAAGACCAAGACCACCGTGCACCTAGAATCCAAAAGCGAGCGATACAACGTATACGAGACAACAATATCGCAGATTCATTAAACTCGCTCAAACAAACCTTCTTTGTCCGTATTTCATCGCTATTGTAACAAACGATGCTCAAGTGAGTTAGCCAACTGCTTTCCTCCTCTCCATGAATTCACCCGCAATACCCGCCTGGCTAGGAATGATCATCAGTTTAGCCCTAAGCCTTCTTCCGGACGTAAAGTTAAATTTATAGACTCTTTTCCAGCCGCATGATCTTCTTAGCCAATTATTTCCCACAGACTACAATCCGCAGATATTTAAGACCAATGTGCACAGGTACCTCCTCCCCCCCTTCTCCCTCTATACCTTCGGACAGTGATGTGGCCTGACCCGGACACTTAAGGGTATTAACAATCCAATGAGCTCGCTCAATTTATGTAAAAAGTCTCTTGTTCAAACAATGCTCTAATTTTTCAGCCGTGTCTAGCTTTCTAATCACTTTCCCAGCGTGTATGTGTGCAGATGATTCAATTAGTCTCACACTTTGCGATCTCTCTTGAGCATATTAAAATTGAATGACGCCTCCAAAAAGATTCACACAAATACTTTCCATGTATCCTTTCCTTGCAGCCTATAGTGACACACATACTCTGCGAGAAACCGTCTTATTCCTTGGCGTGGTCTATTTAAAATCTCACTTTCCTTCGCCCATTCCAGCGCATCCGTTCTTTGCTGGCAGTTTCCGAAACCTTTTTCGATCAATAAATAAACGAAATCACACTTGGGAAGTCCCAACAGTAAATCCAATACACTCCTCAAAGCAGCACGCACTCGCATAAAACTCCCACTCACCGATTAACATTCAACTGCGAACACAGTCAATCTCTGGGATATATATGACAGTAGGATTTCCTATACTCCAACAAACTATGAATCCGGCAGGAAGCACGTATGCATCAAAATCGAATCCTGTCAGCGGATGTTCGACAACCGGAAAGACCCTCAGCCGCAAAAATGAAAGCGGTGACCTTGAAACGAATAAGTCAATAGAATTGACTACAAATCCCCTCCCTACGACTCCCCTCGATAAGAATAATTTAGGGATATGAGATTTTGATGAAATCTAATTCGGGCCTCTCCCCGCGGACCCCATGAAATGAGCGTTGCCTTCCTTCCGACCTCTTTGTTGTTTATTTGACTGCCGCTGTGTAATACAACAACTGGGTCACAGTCAACCCTGTTTGTGTGGGCAGCAAGGGAGGGAAAGCGCAAGAGTGTTCCCTCGAGGGTTTTATGAATTTTGTACAGCGATTTTGAATTCAAATTTTAAGTGCCACGACCACCGAAAGCGGAAAACGCTTTTCAGTGAGCCTCTTTAAGGTCCTTGGTGTGTGTGTGCGATTAAACGATTTCAGTTGCGGGCGTTTCTTACTGTCTTTCTCTCTGAATGTCGAGCAATGGTTGTGTTCGTCTCAAAAACCCTCTTAATGTCACTGCCGGAAGAGAATTACGATGGCATTCTCTAATTGTTCCATGTTACACGACTTATGGCCACGAGCCCTTCGCGATGAAAAAAAATCACACACGTGTACTGTAGACTTATGAACTTTGACATTTTTCCTCTTACAGCGCAACGAGAGGCTTCTCCATAGACACATCGCCGACACAGGAAAATGCCCCGCCTTCACAACAGCAACCTGCAAGTGTATCAGCTGCCGATGCAAATTCCACGGGACTTCCGGCGCCTTCCGAGAGCGAGGAGTACTCCACCGCATCGTCGTTCGACAAGGAATCACTGACGCAACAAAACGATCGAAGAGTCAGCCAGACCGGTGTCGAGACACGATCCGGTGGTGTTCCCTTGCGTACCGATGGCAGTATTGACTATGATGCCCTCTACGAAGAGGAAGAGGACACCAGTATTTCAATGGAATCGCACGGATCAATGGTGTCGCATTTACTGTCGCAAGTTAAGATCGGAATGGACTTGACCAAGGTGGTCTTGCCGACATTCATCCTCGAAAGGCGCTCTCTGCTGGAGATGTACGCTGATTATTTTGCGCACCCAGATTTGTTTTTAGCGTAAGTTCGTGCCCTTCGGACCAACTGATGGGTGTTAAAGATGTGTTTATTTTCAGAATCGCCGAGATGGACGACCCACGGGATCGAATTGTGCAGGTGACTAGATGGTATATGAGTGCCTACCATGCTGGACGAAAGAGTTCCGTTGCCAAAAAGCCATATAATCCAATTTTGGGAGAAATATTCCAGTGCCATTGGGACATTCCAGGTAAACACTTAAAGACAAGCCAAACAAGTACACAATGGTAGGGATCGTCAAGGAGGCTCTGTCAAGGAACGAATTTGTTCACACAATCCGTCAATTGCGTGCAGGCCTTATAAACAGGTTTCTTTCATGAAAATGGATTCATTGCCCTTCATAATTGGGGCAACCACTGAGGCGCGTGGAAACCCTCTCTGTTGGTACGAAGGTTGCTTTATGTAGACAGCATAAGTGAGCCTAAGCATGACTCGTGCACGGTGTCATAATTTATGAAACTCGAGCATGTTTTCTTCACTCGTATGGGTAATAATCACGCCATCGCTCATCATTTCGTTTGTTCCCTTTTGTTTCTTTGTACGAAAGTCGTGTAGTTCATGTGTATTGCATGACCTTGGCGTTTCCTTTATTGCCTTATTTATCTCAAAAATGTTGCGTGAAGGATATGTGTATGTCAATGCCATCAATCAAATGGCATCAAGCAACGAGAACAGTGATGGCTGCAAATCCTTGTGGATGTGCACACAAATGGGAAAGCAATTATGCTTGAATCAAACGGAAGCACTCTCATTCTGAGGAATACGTAAACTATAGAGTCACAGACTAACCTCTGGCAATTGGTTCTTCACCCCCAGCTTAATTATCCCTGCTTTCATCTCAAAGGACGATGTAGACCGATGTGTTGTAGAGATGTTCGTATACTTTATGGGAGGACATCGTCCAAAGTGACTGCCAAACAGCTTTCAGCTTACAACAGCTTACCAACTCCACAGACTGTTGGGAATTGTAAATCAAATGGCCACTGGGAAAAAATGCGCTTTTGTCTTATGCAAATTCCCCTGAGGATACCGTCAACTGCTTCTCTTTGGTTGGAGGCGTACATATTTAATATTTATGCGGCATCGTTATCATCCAACCCTAACGAGCACTTAACTGGATTTATGGATCCGCTGTGTTCACATTTCCACTGAACCGTTTTTTTTTTTTTTATTTATTTTAGGTGAGAAACCTGACACCGAGGATGTTTCTGATGGACCAATACCCTGGTGCAAGCGCAACCAATTGACCTTCATTGCCGAACAAGTATCACATCACCCTCCAAGTAATGTCGATGTGTGCTCAGCTCACCTAACCTGCAAAACTTGAACTCGATATTTGTCTTGTCTTATTTTCAGTTTCTGCGTTCTATGCAGAGCATTACAATAAAAAGATAACATTTGCCGCTCACGTTTGGACAAAATCGAAATTCCTTGGTCTCTCGATTGGGGTACACAACATTGGTCAAGGCATTGTAACGCTCTGCGATCTGAACGAAGAATACATTCTTACGTTCCCAAATGGCTACGGAAGGTAACGGGGACCCATTCATCGCATGAAATTGATGACCATCACTTTTATTTCCATTTCAGGTCCATTCTCACTGTGCCTTGGATTGAGCTGGGCGGCTCGGTGGAAATAAAGTGCCCCCAAACTGGCTATCACGCAGACATTGAATTCCTCACGAAGCCCTTCTACGGGGGGAAACGTAACAAAGTAACTGCTGAGGTCAGACTGATGCATAAATCTTTTCGATAGGCTCTAGTAAAACCATTGTGTTTTTGTGTCAATTCCAGATCTACGCACCCAACGAAAAGAAACCATTTGTGTCCATTGCCGGCGAATGGAGTGGTCTTATGGAGGCCAAATGGCATGATCCCACGAAAAATGTAATATCAATTGACTCAACTCACTATTTGCATTTTTTGCTTTTCTGGTTGTTGTTGTTATTGTACCCCTTTTAGTTATTCAATCTTCCCCCAACCGCCCACAAATGAGTACAGAGTTTCACAACATCATGTAACTGTGTACTGGCGAGCGCGCACCTATCGATTATTGTACTTCTCTCTTAAATATTTGTGGCCAGTATCAGTATTACTTTGTTTGTCTAGAAAATTAAATTAATCCTTGTAAATGTGTCTGTATAATGTATTGCTAATCCCATACGTCCATACGTCCATAATTCAGCCAGCCAGCAAGCAAGCAAGCAAAACAAACAAACCAAAAAAAAACAAAAAAAAAACAACAAAAACACACGAAACGCACACGTATCGTACCAAAAATGTGTAAACAACAAAACATTGTTTTAATTTTCTAGAAAACTGAAGTATTTGTTGACGTAAACCGAATTCCAATATTTAAGAAACAAGTTCGACCAATCGTTGAACAGGAAGAATACGAATCTAGACGAATTTGGAAAGAAGTCACTGCCGGGCTCAAGTAAAGACATTTTTTTTCTTCTACTCACTCTTACTTGCATTTAATTCGAATGGCTTTTTCTTCTTTTTTCACTTGTACGCTGTGCACAGCAGAGGATGTGACAAAGGATGAATGATGAAATTCGTATAGAAAAAATATGCATACTCTCGCATTCGAGTTGTGATGACACATGTGATCCTTTGTCGCCTCCCACAGCGTATTTGTTTTGTGGCATTCTTTTTTTTTGTGGACTAATTGTCTCTCTTTTAGATTAAATGATATCGATCGAGCGACAAATGCCAAATGTCAAGTGGAGCAGAAGCAGCGTGACGAAGCAAAGGTTCGCAAGGAGACTGACGCAGTTTGGGAGAACAAGGTAAGCATCCATCCATCGCAGCGCTAATGTTGCAATCTATCATCACATTTTCGTTTCCTTCCAGTACTTCAAACCAGTTGGAGAAAGTTGGATATACACAAAACCGCTCAGCCAGCGTCTGTACCTCCAAGAGAAGGAGAACAAGAGATAATAACAACAACAAGATGAGCAAGAGAATGTTAATAGGAGTTCCCAACTTAACTAGCGAAGTAAATTGTAAAAACTATAAACTTTCATATCACGGAACAACGGATGGTAAATGGTCCCTAGAGCTTGTGAAGCTTAACAAGTGGCTACACAAGCGCAGAGATGGCAGGGATGCAATCGAAAAAACAAAAACAAAAACAAACAAACAACAATAGATAAACTAAAGAAAGTTATTGAATATAGAAAGATATATTTTTAATAAGACTTCTTCTTGCATTCAACAAAACGATGAAAGAATGAAAAACAAAACAAAATGAACCGAATAATAGATTATTGATTATGATTATTATTAAGTGATATAAAGAAACAGGTTAGCAACTTGATGAGAGATTCAATTTATTTTTGAAAATTGTACGTTTTTATTCTTTTTTTTTTTAGTTTTTTTGGTAATTTCTTGTTGTACGCACTTGTTAATGCACAGTCTTCAAAAGCAAAACAAATCATTTTATAGGAATTCCTTGGATATTTATTTTTTTTTGTTTCTGTGTTTTGTGTTTACCCTTTCTCTCTCTCTTTCTCGATCTATTCGATTCCTCACCCTCTCTCTATATTCTCGCCTCGACATGGGAGTGAGCACAAGTTTGCTCGATTTGCGATGAGTCAGTTTATCTCAGCAGGAGAGTGAATGTAAGAAGTGAAGTAGTTATCACATTGCTTGTAGGAAGACCTTAAAGAGGAGTGTTGAATAATTCAGAAGAGGTTAGCAGCACCAAGTGAACATTTACCTGAACTGGTAGCTTCGAAGAGATTGAAAACAGACGACGGTCATCACATCCTCAAAAAAAAAAAAACTGTCGAACGAAATGGTCTTGTAACGGAAACCACTGTGACGTGTGATTTGTAAAGCAATCAATATATCTTCTAGCACCCTAAATGAATGACTTTAAAGAGGAGAGGTTGTTGCTGCGAACAGTACTCCGGTTATTGACTTTTGTGTATCCACGCATACAGACACTGAGGATGAAATGAAGGCAACTTCCATAGAAATCAGAAATGAAGTATGATAGAGATACCCAACTTCACAGCTGATTGATCCCTAGCCCATCGACGAATTTGACGGATAATCATGAACATTTTGACGGTAATTCATGAATTTTTGACAGTTATTCACGAATTAAAGTAAATGTCGTTCTCTTAGTGTTCAATTTGGCTTTAGAAAACAATATAAAAAATGGTTGTCAACAATTTTAAGGAGCCAGAGAGGAAGAAGTTGCGCATCTCTATCATACTTCATTTCTGCGAAGAAATCCACCAAATGTCATTTACCACTGTCATATACACCAACTGTCATTTAGAGAGCCATTGGTTGCACTCTTACTCAAGCAAGTAAAGGAGTTGTGTATCATTTCAGTGCATTCCCTCGATTGCTTCAGTTGACTTAAGTCGCCTTATGCCTCTTCTATGCGATCAGATTTCGTCGCATCAAATACCGGCACGGTTAAGCGGCTCAAATTTCGGTACCAGACAATTTTGTAAGTTTCTCTCTCTAACGCATACGTCGTCTCTAAGTCACACATACTTCACATACATCCAATACCCAACAATAAGAATACACAAACAACAGAAAAAAAAGCTCAATCCAAAACTGATTCGAGTTCTGTGCCCATGCCGAATCCGTATAAAAGCGACCCTGTATCCATTATCGTTAGGGCAGACTGTTGTTTCGAATTGACTGATAGAGTCCTAAACCCTTTTACGGTTGACGAGTCGAACATTCGATGTGAGTTGTTCTCATTGGCGAACTGTAACCCATTCGACGTCTGGCGAACTTTACAATTCGAGTAATCTCATATTTAAAATCTACATTCAAGTCGAATTAAAGCTTCTCACGGTTTTTTTGCTCACACTCACACGTTCATTCGTTCGGGTCACTACTCCTAAAAAAAAAGGGGGTTATGCTTATTTGTCGTTTGTTGTTATTGAAGTGACGAACAGATGTAGACGCCCAGGGCCACAAGATCCCGAATTCACTCTAGTGTTAGTCTTTCTAATTGATTAAATCTCACCTACATACCCGTTGCATTTGCTCGAGAGCATAATCTTTGTGTCGAGGTGCAAAGCTAAAATCTTCGCTTGGTTTCAGCACAATTCGCCTCAAAGAGAGTTGTTGCAGCAATTGAATTTTGTAGGGCTTCATCAATAGAAGTTCGAAATTCAGTGGAGTCTACTCAACACATTGTTTCTATGCGAATATAGATCTTATCAGTGACGCTGGTGGCTTGTGTTGGAAGTTCCCGGAAAACTAAATTCTGTCCACTGTTTCATCTTTGATCGGTAATAATTGTTCTTTCCAGCTTTTTTGCGACAAACATTCGTTGGAGTACGTTAGTCAGAAATCTCATAACAGATTCAAGCAATAGTCGATAAAGCAGCAACTTTGTCTCTTCCATGTGCAGCGTGGTTGACTTGGGCCTTAACCAAAAAGCCTCTCCAGCTATCGCGATATCTGGCTAACTACCTCCAGCTGCGCACGCCATCTTGATGGAGGTCCTTCTTCATCTGTGTGTGGGACACACTCGGACGAGGACGTCCCGTACTGCTATGTCCCACAAATTCTTATTCAACGACTGGCTCTACATGGCCCAGCCAATCTAGAGCTCGATCTAGACTAGACTCATGTCGCTCTACAATTCATTGCAGGACCGATGGTTCCGATCATTTCTTCACTAGCTTTCGAATTGGTTTTGCTTCTGCAGCGTCGTGGTCAATATGTAACATAATTCGAGAGATGGCTCTAATTGCGTCTCGACACCAAAGAAACAGCGGTTGCTAAGAGTTATTCGGCATTTGACTTCAATACTGATGTTAATGGCACCATTCATAGTGGAACCGAGTTAGACGAAGTCCGTGAATATTCTTGATGATGGACTGGTTCCCCATTTGGATAAAGGATCAAATCCAGGTGACAAAACACCAGCGAGATCTAAGCGCCTTTCAACTGCGACATCAACCTACCTACGTAACTATTAATTACGCATCATTACATAAACCAAGGGTATACTAATGGTCCTTGCAAAATGTTAACTTATTCGATGTATGGCGCTTAGATGTCTAGCAAACTGAGTCTTGAAATATTCCTTAAATTAAATTCCAAATTCTGTCGTCTTCCAACGCCAATAAAGACTACACTGCTTTCGAGGAAATCTAAAGCGGAGAATAATAAGTCGCACATCCTAGTGATGCTCTTTTTTGCCGAATTATCATGCATAACGCGTATGATGACGAACCATTTTCTCAGTCAACGGCATAGAGTGAAGTTCGAATCAATGAAACAGGCGGAGTTTACTTCAACTATCTCGTAAATCATTTGTTTAGTTGTTGAATCGACAATATCGCTTGTGGTTTCAACATTCAAACTATTTGACCCGAGTACACATAGTAGCTTCAGATGTTTACTGTCTAAAAACACCCTTCCCCTTTTGATTTGTTTACTACAACTAAGTTCCCGTACAGAAAGGAAGTATGATAGAGATGGCCAACAAAATAACTGTCAAAAAGCCTCTGACATTCGTCGATGGGCTAGGGGCCAATCAGCTGTGAAGTTGGGCGTCTCTATCATACTTCATTTCTGTTTCCTTATCTAGTCGTGTCCCAAACTGTTTTCGAGTGTTGCAGGAAGATTTTCGGTAAAATCACTTGCCTATAACCAGCGTTACGTTGGTTAATTTTTTGGTTATCAATTTTGCGCCAAATCCAACGGAGTTGTTTGTTGGAGTAGGCACACTAAACGCCTCATGTTCAAGGTTTGGAGAATAGCATGGTCACTATGCCCATGAAGTCGGATACTTAGCTTCCGGGCGGAGTTTGTTGTTGCACTATTGCTGAGATTCCAGGGAGCTTTCACGATAGCCCGTATAAGTTTGTTTTGAAAGGACTCTATAAATCCTCGGTTACTTGCTTTGGTTGTATCCCGTAAGTCCATATAGGCTTCAGTACTTGCTTGTAAACAAGCAGCTTGTTGTACATGCTTAACTTGTGGTGCCTTCAAAGCAACCAGTACATTTCTCTACACCGGTTTTCAAGCTGATCACGTTGCTTCTTCACGTGGGCCTTCGACTTGAGTTTTCTGTCGAGTGTCATACCAAGATGTGGGCACACGGTATTTGTACTGAATTAATGATTGAGATTCTCTCAATCTCAATCTCTCTTGAGATTCCAATGAGATTCTCTACATTTCTGTAACTAAAATTGATATGCGTTGATTCGGTCTCATTTGGGAGCAAAACGCCAACACTTTGTCCACTCGAATGTCTTGTTTAGAGCTCGTTAAGGTTTCTTAGTTGCGGACACAACTGAACTCCCCGTTGCCAGGATAGCTGTGTCATCAACAAATGTGGCCACAAGTGTAGCCTCAGTTTGAGTTAGGTCTCTGGTGTACAACAAAAAAAAATGTAGGAGCAAAGACACTCCCTTGTGGAACTCCTGCTCGGATCTCCATTCAGTTCCGTGTTTAACTCTAAATATCCTATTGCTCCTCGGATCTCCTTAAAGTCGGAGTATTCAGTTCCGTGCGTAACTCTAAACATCCTATTTATGGAGACAGACTTCTAGGATCTTAAATACGGTCAAACATACCGCATCACCCCCTTCTAAGTCGAACTTTCACGGGATATCAACATAAGTTTTAGTTAGAATGAAGTTCAACTTTAGGCAGGCGACTGTGTTTCGATTCTACTAGCGACCTGCACTCCGTAGTCACTTAACTTGGAGCAGTTACTGCCTCGAACGACTAATCGGGCCTCTACACACATATATCATTGCAATGATAGAAGCTTGTGATCAACTCTTGCGAATGTTGTAAGGAATCACGTTGACAGTCTAAGAGAACAGATGCGACGAAAACCATGCCGTTCCCCGCTGTATTTCTTCGCAATCAGACAAAGAGTCTTCCTCTACCCGCAACTGCCTCACGCATAGACAACGAAACTCATTTCAATTCCCACAGAACCGTCTTGTCGGACTCCAGAAGCGCGTCCCAATCCCAATCACCCCTCCTATCTAGTGAAGCCTTCGAAATTCTGTTAACTCTTTCTAGAAAAGTAGATTTAAGAAATGAAAAACAAAAAAACAAAATATATTATTAGCTTTACTAAATTTTAAACAAATTGCCTAAAATAATTAAAAGATAATCATTCACAATACATTCTCTACCATCCGAAGCGCCAGAAGTTTACTGTCGAAAGCGTGTTATTGTCTTAGTCGAAGAAGCAAATACGATTTTTCTATTTTCTCACAAGTAAATCGCAAAACGCAAGAAAACCAAATTAATAACGCAACCACCACAGTTAACAGAATTAATTAAATATTGTATAAATACGTTAAGCTCGTAACTATTCCAGACGCACTTAGTAGTCAAGTAGCTACTAATGCAGTGTCAGGGGACACGTAATCATTAAATTCAATAAGCAATGGTTAATTGTAACTTAAGGTAGACGGAGGAGAAGATGATACCGCAAGTGTTTTCTTCTTGTTTTCCTTTCAATTAGCATGCAAGTACTCAAACGAAAAGCAAAACAAAAACTCAAAAGGTGCGTGCGAGGTGAAGAATCCCTGGCACGATTCTGATTTCCCCAAAATCGAAGATTTTGTTTATTTTTAACAGTTTATTGTAATAGAATATATTGTAAATATATTTTATTTTAGGAAATAAATAAATCAATTTAAAGTAAAATGTGGAGTGGGTCTTTCATTTGCACTCGATTCCACATTACAGAGCCTAGGCATCGTAATGCTGGCTGCGGATTGCAGTGATAGCACGCGGATTGACTTACTACATCTGGAAACAGTTGGCGTTTGTGTCAAGGTGGTTTAGCTGGCTTATGCGTGGCGCTGCAGCCCGTAGAGTGCCAGGGCTTAGCTTCTCAGAAACCACTCCCGTGTCGTGCGTGCTATTGTTCTTTCACGAGTGGAGGGATCTACAGTTTATGCCGATCTTTTTCTAAACAGGCATACTCTTGTCAGCATTGTCAGTGACTCGAAAGGGGTGCGGCCGTGAAAATGATATTCCTTCTGCCAGGAATTGAGCGCGCAAACCCACAATGCCAACGGCCGCCACCGGTTCAGCATAACAGGTTGTCTCAGGACAACATCGACGGCAGCACTCGAGGCCATCCGCTTCCTTTCTCTTCCCGACTTATTCTGCAGCACCAGTGCTGCCTCTTCGGTTCTGAGGATCAGAGAGGCGGGATTTTTGAGCGAGACGGTCACGCTGCCAAATCAAAAAGTTTGAAAGCGGCGCAGAATGTATGGGAACTAGTGTCAGTAGCAGAGGGGGAGGTCAGACTATACACCGACGGTGCAAAGACGAGAGTGGCACTGGGCAGAGAACTTTTGTGTCCTCTTTGAAAATCGCTGTTACTAAAGGACGACTGTAGAGTGCTTCAAACCGAAGTGGCTGCCATGCCTCATGTATGGCAATCCCGCCCAAACGTTCCCGCGCGCGAATCGGTCACCATTTTTTCTTACAGCCAAGCGGCAATAAAGGCCATAGCATCAGACATTCCGACATCGAAGGTGGTTGAGTTTTGCAGACCTTGGAAAAGCCCCTCTACCAAGGAAAAAGGCGGACAGTCTCGCGAAAGGTTCAGAGCTTGGAGAACCTCTGTCAATCTCCTGTGGCCGTGGCACTGTGCCATACGGACACATGCAATGCGACTGAATATTCCTCACAACGACTTTTGCAGAGATGAGTAACGAGCAGAATTTCTCCAACATCTGCTCTGCGAATGCTCAGCTATCATTGCATGGCCAATCGTACGAACATGTGTGCGGATATCACAGTGTCCAGGTATGATACAGACGAGAGTCCTGAGCTTAGGTCTCCTTAGACTGAGCAGACAGAGTGACCAGTTGAGATTGAGTGTTGACCCGTTGTTGATGCCCGCTTTGTTTTAAAGCATGTGGTGTTGGGAAAGACAGAGTAAAGGGTGGTTAAATTTTAAGGGCCGATGTTGATTTTGAATAAAACACAAATTATTTAGGAAATTATTGTCATTTATTTTTATTATGATATTATTGGTATGGTTCAATTATGAATGGAGCAAAATATCGGCCAAATGGCAGCCGCGATCTCGGCGGCACACCTCCATCCGATGGTCCAAATTTTCGATGACGCTGAAGAATTGCGGTTCTATGCCGTTAATGTGCCGAATTATCTCATCCTTTAGCTCTTGAATTGTTGCTGGCTTATCGACGTACACCTTTTCTTTCCAACGGTGTCAAATCAATTGACATCGCCACCACGTGAGATAACACGACCATTGAATTTGTCGCGCAAAAGAGCCATTGTTTCGTTAGCTGTGTGGCGAGTGGCACCGTCCTGTTGAAACCACATATCGTCCACATTCATATCTTCCAATTCGGGCCATAAAAAGTTCGTTATCATTTCACGATAGCGATCCCCATTCACAGTAACTGCCTGACCGCCAGCCCATAAACCGCACCAAACAGTCACTCTCTGTGGGTGCATTGGGTTTTCGACAATCACTCTTGGAGCATCATTCGCCCAAATGCAGCAATTCTGCTTATTGACGAATCCAGTGAGGTGAAAATGTGCCTCACCACTGAAGATGATTTTCTTCGAAAATTGATCATCCACTGTTGCCATTTCTTGCCACCATTCTGACCATTGACGATGCTTGAAATGGTTAAGAGGCTTTAGTTCTTGAGTCAATTGCACCTTGTGAGCGTGTAAATGCAAGTCTTTATGCATAATGTTCATCAAAGACGAGCGTGAGAGGGGCAATTGTTGGGCAGGACGACGAGTTGAGATGGACGGCTCTTAAGCCACACTATCGCGAACAGCAGCAATATTTTCTGCAGTACGAGCTGTGCGAGCATGCACTGGTGTTTTCACATCTCCTACAGACCCGGTTTACTCAAATGTTTGCACGATTTTTCCGATTGTACGCACATTTGGACGATTAAATTGACCGAAAAAATCACGAAGTGCACGATATACATTTTGATTTGAACGCCCATTTTCATAATAAGCCTGAATAACTTTAACGCGTTGCCCGATTGTGTATCTTTCCATGGTTCAAATTGAGTTAGCCTGAAATTGAGAAATGTCAAATGAAATGCGGAAAAAACTTGACGTTTAGGTGTGGTTCACATTCAACATTGGCCCTTAAAATTTAACCCTTTATATGCTGTCGAAAAGGTCCACCAACATTGTCGTCCTGGACAAAGCGTCATTATATTCAGCTTTAACTTAGATGTGAAAGACTTTGTCTACCTAGGCTCCGAAGTGAACACAATCAATAACGCCACCGCCGAGGATCACCCCTTACCAACCGAAGCTGGGTCTTTGGGCTTTACCATCCTTGCCTCGCTGGGTCTGTGGGCCTGCAAGGAAATTGAGGACTAAAGACGTCTTTCGAACGGCAATGGTTACCCTCTATAAGACCTTAATCGTCCCAGTCTTGGTGTATGGTCCAGAAGCATGGACATTGACTAAAGTGGATGAAGAGAATCTTGATCGTTTCCTGACGAAAGTCCTACGTAAGGTCTTTGGATCGCGAGACTGAACGATCAAATGAATGTGCTGAACAACGCCATGCATCTGATGCAGAGGCTCTCGTCCCTATGTCATGTAGAACGTATGGCCAGCAATGCTCCAGCCAGAAAAGTCTTCGACTCCAACTCCGAGGGACTATATGGTTGAGGGAGAGCACACCTCCGGCGGCATACAAAGCTGGAAAGGGGCCTCAATCAGCCGAACGAGCCACAAAACCGAAGATGGATGGAGAGGCATGTTGGCTGAGGCCAAGGTTAACCCCGAACTGCAGCGCCAGCCAGAACTACTAAGAGGCAGAGAGGGTGAATCTCCCCCTGGTGTGAGAGTAGAGGTTGTACCATACCTTGTGAGTTCGTCGGCTTTGCCCGGTATTTCACGGTGACTCGGAACTCACATGAGGTGTATCTGGAAATACTCCGGCATTTTGTAAAGAAACAGTCAACAATTAAAGGATGTTTTTGGGTTGAAAGTGTCATTGTCTGGGGACTTAATTATTAAAAAAAAAATTAATGTAATGGCTGCTACTGGTTTGCCGAATATGTCCAGCAGGGGGAGTCATGTTATTTGCTGGTGATACTCAAGATGCTTCCTACGCATAAATCGATGATAGTTTCGCAACAAACTACACAATAGAGTTTTTTGGCAGATGCACAAGATGACATCATCATCTGCAGTGACCCACATGTTTCAAGGGGGAGAAACTCCGTCCTCCGCAATTGAGTCAAGAGCGAGTTTCGTAATTTTTCCAACCACCTCGCGCTCGATCAACCAAGCGGTCGTCTATCTGATGGAGTCGCATTCAAGGCCCGCCTCGGATGTCGTTATGATGGGACTACACATCAGTGTCGTTCATCTGTCCATTACTCCTTGGCTTACCTCGATCTCCCCAGATTTTATTTAAAAGGTCGTGCTTTCTTATCAGTCCATCCACACACTATACCGGAAGTCTCGGTTTCGTAAAGACTCTTAACTAGGTCATTGGTCTCTGATTCGAGAACTGTCTTAGCTAGAGGATTGGTTTTGGCACGTTTTTCCCCAAATTCAAATCCAGAATCTGGAAAATACTAGGGCAATTGAAAATGTACTAAGCGACGCGTTCCCTTCTGACGCTTCCCTGACGCATTCATTGAGATTCCAATACTTTTGGATGTGTCTCGTGATGGAATAATTTGTTCATCTGTTGTCACACACCTTAGTCAGGAGGGAGACTCTTAGCACGCCCTAAAGAAGCGTTTCATCATCAAAGAAAATTAAATTCATATTTTTACTGAATAACATCCGATGCCTGGGTCTACTTACCACCTGCCTTTAACCCCAACCAAGAAAAATAACGCATTTTTACAAACAACCGCTGTACAAATGTCAAAGTCACGATAAGAAGGAAAAAAGTGATTAGTGCGCTTCGAGTTTCGTAAAGGTTGAAATATTTTCAGCAGGATTCGTCAGCAGCATCGCCAATATTCACCAAATCCCCTGAAATATATTATTTGAGGTCTTGTCCGCTCCTGAATATAATGTAGTTCAGAAAACCGCCCCAAAAGTGAACACTCAATTTAACGTATTTAAAAGTATTTGTGAGACTTATCGAGTATGGAAGTTTGCATAGAAGAGAAGCATCACCTTCACCAGAAACATCCAGCAATCGAAGGCCAACTCAGCTGTGGGAAGCAGGCAATCATCCCAAATGACATTCATCACTTCAGCGCCAGGTATCCGCTGCTAGAGAACGTGCACTTGCATGTCCAGCCACCGACCTCAAATGGTCGGACTTATTTAACCCGTGGCAAGTTTAAGTACTTTCACTACAACTGTGACGGGCACAATGACGTCGGCTGGGGCTGTGCCTATCGCACCTTGCAGACAGCATGTTCCTGGATAGAGGACAAGCAGATGATTGGCGGTGAATCTATTGTACCGTCGATTCTTGAGATTCAGAAGACATTGGTTGAGATTGGCGATAAACCGGTGGACTTTGTTGGCTCCCGAGATTGGATTGGTGCCCTGGAGGTGTTCTATGTGATCGACAACCTTTACGATGTGCCATGCAAGATTCTGCATGTGCCACAGCGTGAGGACTTGAAGAAGTACGCAAGTATTTTGAAGAAGTACTTTGAGGACGGCGGCGGAGTGGTGATGATGGGTGGCGATGTGGATGCTTCTTCGAAGGGCATCGCTGGCCTGCACATCAGTGGTAACCAGGCATATTTTCTAGTCATCGTAAGTGAGTCCACTCTTCAGTTCATCAGTAATTATCGTAAATTTCATTTTCAGGATCCACACTTTGTTGGCAAACCGAAGTCCGTAGATGAGCTCATCGAACGTGGATACGTGCGCTGGCAGCACTCGTCAGAGTTTGTCGACAGCTCGTTCTACAATTTATGCCTTCCGCAGGTCTAGATGTTCTCCATTTCAGTTCACAATTTGGAAGATGAATATCGTTGACAGTCACAAAGCGGACAAAACAACTGCAAATGAGATGTTTCCCATCAAATGAATATGGTTTCCACTTGAAAATAAAATTGCAACTGAAATGAAATGAAACGCGTTTTCTTTAGATTAAAGGTTTGTTGGTTTGGTGCTTGCCGATCTGTCTGCAAGGTGGTGACGAAAAATGGTTCGCAATTGTTATCAATTTCTTGATTTTTTTAGTGATCCCAGTTTCATTCAAAGAGGATTGGTGACAACTAAAGCTGAGGAAGTGCCACCAAAGGCTATTCAGTAGAGTTGGTACAGATTCATTGTCTGGGAGTCTGGGGGCCGGATCCGGGAAGTTCCAGAAGACAAGTTCGTCAGTGGGTCCAATCAGAACGGAAACATTCTAGCAACAGAAGCCGCAAGAGATTTGTTGTGTGCATGTGAAGAAAATGTAGGAAGCTTAAGCCCCTTCTGATAAGCTGTGTATAGAGATCTCTTATCCATCGCTGCAGTGCTTTTGCACAACATGGAGTCAAATACCTTAATGGAGCGAAATAAAGATTTCTGAGAAACTTAAGCTGTTTCTGAATCTAACAGACGTACACTGACGCAAGAAATGTACTTCCACATGAACATAGGAAGAGTGGCGCGTACGATGTAGGGATCTGGTCGTATTTGGATATGGACTGGAGTCTCAGATTTAAGTCCGCAGCATGAACATATGCTGCTTTACTTCAATTCGATGGATTCCCGGGTACACAGGTACATCCCATTTGGACGCGCTGTCGTTTATGACAAATTACATGTGTTTTTGGGCGTCAGCGTGCAAATGGTCGTATAGCACACATTCACATTAAATCGTAGGCATTACTTGAAGATCGCTTCCTACCAAGGAGACCTTCACCGAGTGGGACATCAAAACCCAGTGCCGCCAAGAGCTCTTCTTCCAAGGCTCCTGATGTGCCTGAGGTCAGGACAGCGGCTAGCTCCGCACCCTGTACGTACATTCAAAGGTCACGTGAAGCCCTCTAATCCAGGTTAAATTTGGACCGTCTTAACCGTGAAACGGCCGTAATCTCGAAGTCGCAGGGATCGTCGTTTCGCGGCCAGAATTATGGAGAGACTGAAGTGCATCCTACCTGGGCCACTAAAGAGGTCAAGGAAATGGAAGAGCAAAGGACTCTGCGTCCCCATTTGTGTCTTAGTGAGCCAAGTTAAAGGAGACGTCGCCTAATGAGCCCGAAAGTCCAACATGGACCGATGGTATTCAAATCACCGCAGTGCCGATTCGGTCTTACAACGAGGCAGGTGACAGAGGTGATGATGACTGTGGCATCTCTGCAGCCCATTGGAAGAGTATTGACATAGGAATCAATCGCCTCTACTTCAAATTGCGCTCATGTCGCTTCTGATGCTGGTTGGTATCAGGGACAAGAGGCCAGCTAACCTCTATAAAAAAAAAGCAATAAGTAAGCCACAAGAGCTGTGGAGTGGCGCACAACTGGATGTTGTATGCAGGACTCGTGCCTGGAACCTTGCATACCCGCCAGACGTTTCCTCTTCGTTGGAATTCATTCGAGCTGGCAATCCAGATCTTCCAGCTCACAACTGGAAGATTGCAAAGCTTGAGGAAGCAAAGGGGGACTCCAGAGCGGCTGTAATAGTCGTCGACAACTCTAGCACCCCTAACCGAAACCAACGGCGCCATCTACTACGGCTTTGGGTGGATAAATCTGAAGGTGTACAAAAAGGATGGGGAGGAAACTGCGAATGCTACGCAAATCTGCTCCACCCTCCGCTGTACCGGCCGGTACTAAGCTAGCCACGAAGACTGCAGTGGTGGGGGATGCATTGTCACGGAGGAACATAAATTCTCCGCCTCTAACTATGTACATAACGTGAAGGCGTTGTCAGTCGTTATTATCCCGATTGATGTGGAACTGGGCAGGAGAGGTGACTTGGATTCCTCACCCAATCCAGATTTTATAGGCCTATCCGACCTCGAACTTGGGAGTACTCCTCGACATTCAAGCTTTCTGACGAAAAAATTAGACGGCGGTAGGGAGAAGGTTATCGTTATGGAAGTCTCAGATTGTAATCCGGATAGCCATGCTTCGGGTGATCCAAATTAGCCTAGGCCAATCTTATTTTCAGCCTTCAACAAAGACGGAAGATTTTGTCCTTATCCAACAATCCTTGCTTGTCAACTGTCAGATCTGTGGACTTCGGGCGCGGAATTTTAATCTTCGACAGAAGTATGGGGTATGGGTAAGTATACTGTGGTTTCCGAAACGACGTGTGCTATACTGTGTGCTAACCATGGTAAAGGTTGTAAGGTGTGTAGTCAACTACCAACAAAAGGCTTTCAGGTATCGCGTAAAGCGCCGGAGAAGACATGTCTTCTAAAGAAGCTAACAAAAGTATAAAGATCTGCAGGCCTAGAAATAATAGGGCGTTACGGCAGCACTTGATTCTATCCTTTTCCTCCATCCCCCCGACATATTCTGCAGCAGCAGTGCAGCCTCATCGGCTCTGAGGCTCAAAGAGGTGGGATTCTGAAAAAAAAAAAAACCATAGGGCCTCGATTCAACACAGGAGACCTTCAACACACGTTTCCCAGAACGGAAACATTGGCAAGGAGAACCAATGTCCATGTGGTAACAGAAGAACAGTGAATTCTGGCTGTACATTGATGCTGAAGTAGCTGCAAACTAGTGCTGAACTCAGAAAACATGGTGATTCTATGCTACGTACCAGGGCACACTGGCATTCAGGGAAACGAAAAAGCCTACAGCCTGGCGAAAAATGGATCTGAGTTGGGTGAAACTTGGGGAATCCATTGCACAGTCACCCAGCTTGGCTCCTTAACCTTATAACCGTGTATCCTTCGATCCACATATTCGCGTGTTTTGGGGACATGTACTCCTCACTGCATTGTTTATGATAATGAACATGTAAAGTTATATTAAATACAATAGGACTATTGTTTTTTCCGAGAAGGTCTGATGACCTTCGAGAGCTCAGCGCCTCCGCGCATTGGTGTGCGCTTTCCTCTTGAGCTTTTTTTTAAGTGGCCCCCCCAATCAAGCTGATCATCGGTCCGGTCCGTATGACACCTCGATCCAGCCCACCGGATGGAAAGATTAGAGGAAAGAGAGACTACCTTATCGTCAGGGGAGCTTCAACTAACCTAATTTTTGTTTTTTTTTTTTTCTTGCAAATCAGATATCGAACGAATGACTGTAGTCTTCACCGATCGTCAAGATATAGTTAATTGCCAACTCTTTGGAAAACATGTTCAGCTTCTGAAATTCGGTGGTGTTCCAAGCTGAGAGGCTGACTCGAACACAGAGTCCATGACACGTCCAATGTGTTGTAAAAAAGCACCATCGGCCAAACATTGTTCTTCCTTCTGCAGGTGCAGTCGCGTACCATTTTGTCGAATGTATCTGCTCGGAATTATGGGCAGTCGACATTAGCAGAACATTCTTTTTGGAGTGTCGTGTAGCTCACAAGAGATATTTACTTCATCCGAGAAGCAGAAAACTGAAGCATACGGACTTGTTTTTTTTTTAACTTCGCCCATGGATCGGACTGTACCAACAAGAATTGTATTGTGGGAATAAAGATCCTTTGCCAATGGATAGCTTTAAAAAAATCCATGGTATCTAATGTTTGCTCCAATCTTCAAACTGCGCTCTACAAGAGTCGAAGAGTCGTTCGGTGGTGTGGACGAAATAAAACAGAAACAACTGCGTTGGAGAAACGGATGAAGAAGAGCTTCTTAATGAAAGCTGTAGGGAGCTCATGATTATGTGGAATTTTTCGATAAAACTGCCCTTTTCCAAGGCAAGAAGCCGAAAACGCTTTTTTTTGGAGCAGTATTTGGACATTGATGAGGGCAATCAAATGATATGCAATATTGAAGAGAAGATATCCTCCTCAAGAAACAAGCAAAGATGTATATCCAAACAAATTTAAGCTTAATTTGATTTCTTGACATTAGGCGTGTTTCATTGAGAACTCAGTATTCAGATCGGCAATGATGCTCATTAAAACGCTCTTCATCTCATTTTATTTTTTGAGTCATAAGTTGGTGCTTGTCCTTACTTTCAGGGCATTAAATGTCAAAATACGAATAGAGCGCCTCTATATTTCATTTCTTGTCACATATGTTTTATAATGTTCGTACAAATATGGTTTTACTCACTTGAAGCGCATTAGGGTACGTTATCCTATGTGGAACAATTTAGCACACCAATGCGATAAGTCTGCTGCATCTTCAAAAAGTATTGCCAGCGGCGTCTGTGATTCGGTGTTGTCTGAATCGAATGTGCGGCGCCACCTATGATAGAGGTTCTTCAACCCTCTCCAAGTGCATTCTGCTCAGGCATTTGTTTTGTTGTTGCTTCGTGTTGAAAAGTAATACTGAGCTGAGCCATGGACACACGGACTTGAACAACTCGATGTAAGCACCAGCCATTGTAGGAAATTAAAAAAAAAAAACAATTAACCGATAATAATAAAAAATATTTAATTAAACAAAGTACATCAGTTGGGCCCCTATTGTTGAGACAACACCCTAACACTTAGTTTGTAAGTCTAGTTGTAAACTCAATTGTAAAAAATAATTCTGTTCAATACAATTTTTAAATGGCATTTTAAGTCACTGAGCTGAGTATAGATTCTCAAAAAAACACGACTCTTGCGATTTTTAATACTTTCCTTTTATACTTCTGTGATGGGATTTTTCACCGTGTGCAAGGAACGACATTTTCTCTTTTATTGTTAATTTTTGAAAAGAATATATTTTTTACGTTGTTTGAATAAATAAAACTGTATTCGAAATGTCTCCACTGATATATTTTTTTATAACAAACTTTCTTTCTTCTATCGAGTGACTCTCTAAAAGAAAGACCGCTTATAAGAAAGGAATTCTTTGGCATTTTAAACATTCTTATATCCGTCAAGTAAAGGGTGATTTTTTAGCTATAATCTTTTTGGCAACACTGGCTTAAACAGCTGACGCACGTTTCGTGTTTTGTTTCACTGTCGAACATCTTCAGTTTGGTCTATAATTTAACCATGAATCGTCTAACAAACGAACAACGCTTGCAAATTGTTGAATTTTATTGTCAAAATGCGTGCTCTGTTAAGAAAGCTCATCGCGCGCTTCTTCCATTTTATGGTCAGTTTTGACGAAGCTCATTTTTGGCTCAATGGGTACGTAAATAAGCAGAAATGTCGATTTTGGAGTGAATATCAGCCAGAAGCATTGCAAGAGCTGCCAATGCATCCAGAAAAAGTCACAGTTTGGTGCGGTTTATGGGCTGGTGGCATCATTGGACCGTACTTCTTCAAAGATGATGCAAATCGTAACGTAACTGTGAATGGTGAGCGCTACCGTGAGATGATATCCAACTTTTGTTTGCTCAAAATGCAAGAGCTTGACTTGCATGACATGTGGTTTCAACAAGACGGTGCCACATGCCACACAGCACGCGCAACAATGGACTTATTGAGAGGCGAGTTCGGTGAACATTTTATTTCACGTTCGGGACCGGTCAATTGGCCGCCTAGATCGTGCGATTTAACGCCTTTAGGCTATTTTTTGTGGGGCTATGTTAAAGCTCATGTCTATACAGACAAGCCCGCTTCAATTGACGCATGGGAAGACAACATTGAGATACCGGCCGAAATGTTGGAAAGAGTATGCCAAAATTGGACTAAGCGGATGGACCATTTGAGGCGCAGTCAGGGTCAACATTTGCATGAAATAATCTTCAAACATTAAATTATATGGACCGTACTATCGACCAAATAAAGATTTCATGCATTTTTCTGAATTTTATGTGTTTTTTTTTTGAAAAATAGCTATAGCTAAAAAATATAATACCTATAGCTTTTAAAATATCACCCTTTATATCAACTTTAAATTATAGAAAATAAATGTACACGGAATTCGGAATGATTGGGGGTAAGGTCAGTCGGAATAAACGAATTTTCCGAATTAATAAGAGTTTTTTGTACACACTAAAATGGCGATCCTATTGATGACAGTGTGCGAAAAAGGACTTTTAAGTATGAGTTGCCGGAATCCCCGCAATACAATCTTTTTATGGGGTTTTCCGATTGTTGGGCATTGCTGGACCACCTGAATAGAAATGTTAATGATTTTATCCGACTTCTACGTATTTGAGACCAGTCATTGCATTATTTAATTTATTTTTTACACAAAAAACGGGTTAGTGAGCTTTCACTGCGCCAAACCGAAAATTTTGTGTTTTTTCCAGATTTAGAAAGGAATGAGGCCGAATTTTGTTTTCATTTTTGGCTTAATATCGTTGGGTCTTATTTCACGTCACCTCTGCGAGGTTCTGTGCATGCAAAGTTTCTCTTATTGAGGTTTTCCAAAGATAACCAAAATTTGAATGCACATAACCTAGCACGTTCTCGAAATTCTATAGTGACCCAGTGCCCATAAATAACCACAAACCTATTCCACAATCGAATTATGGATTATAACCGAACCAGATGCGTCAGAAGTCCATTGTGGACTTATGGCCATGCACCGTGTAAACACAGTAAAAAAAGCACAACCAGCAATGAATTTACCTGGACAGATCTGGAGCGTATGTCCAGAAATCCCTGGTATCAGCAACAGTAAATAAAATTCTCTCCCGCAGTGCAGAAACAATATAATCGGCAGTGTTGCCCGTCGGATCATTGTCAAACGAGGCGCAGAATGATCAGAAAAAACTTCAAAGGACTTCCAATGAAACGCACGATATGACAGATGATCGCACAGACTTTAATCCAAATTTTGGCCAAAATCTGGATTGAAAATGTTAAAAAAGCTTAGAGGGGGGACCATGTTGGTCCATTGTGACTACCACCGATCGACCGCCCCAGTGATGGTGATATTCATTTGACCCCAACGAGGACTGGACCAAATTTGAAAACCAGATAAAAGCGTATTAATTTATCCACTAACACTTAAACAACTGCGCCATCCAGTCGTAAATAGCTTGATAAGAATCGGGCGATGGTTGAGAATTCGTTCCAATTTTACAAAGTTCCAATTTTAAGTGCTGTATAAAATTTTTGACTTCACTTCACTTCAGCCAACACATTCTAGTTGACTATTGGCAGCAACCAAAGTAACTTGGTATTACCCCGTTAATATGATTCGGACCACAATAAGACGTCATGGCACATGTATTATGTTCCAAATTTCATTAAGGTAGGTCCACGGAATCAAAAGTTACAATTTTATTTCCAGCACTCCCATACAAGGGGACCACTGTACGACGCCGTCTTGTTCAAATCCATTTTCGACATTAAATGGCTTAGTGCGTACTTTGCCGACCTTGATGCAGCAGCGTGAATTCCCCATCGTCATCCTGGTTGGTCAGGGATGCCAAAACTAGGCAAACTCATTCTGAAATCGACTACTTGGGGATGGGGTTCGATTTGGATTTCTTAGATCTGGCGAAGTGTGAAAATCAGGTCTATGGTGGACTTTCCTGGCCGGAAGTTACACGAATGCGGGCGAGTACACAAAACGGCAGAGAAGATCTTATAGGCCATTTTCAGGAGACTTATCCATCATCAAAGGCGTTTTCTTGTAGATCCAGCAAATGCTTTCCTCCGACCGTAACTTGCAAATGAGCTGGTGCATGCTTCGAAAGAGATCATAGCCAGCAGCCTTAAAGATTTCAGAGGACAGCCCGCACTTCCAAGCTCGTCCGTCGTCGGTTGTGTCTTTTCCTCCATTCACCGCGCACCAAGGAATAGCTCCGCAATAAGCCAATGACCATTCAAAAATGAGACTGGACGCCAATATGTGCTCCGAATGAATTGCTGTCGTAATGCCGCAATGGTCATTAACCCGCTTCAATTATTTGCTCGCGAGCAAATGGACTGCAAAAGCATTTATGCGATGTACGTGGCACTGAGGGTTGGCCTAGTCAGCGGCCATCCGTCCCATGATGGCACACATCGGTGAATACTCCACCCCATTTGAAAAAAATTTGAATAAATGAAGATAAATTACAAGCCCTAAATGCATCTAACTCAAATGATGGGGGTAATTAGAATATCGACAAGGATTCCCTTGCAAGGACACGCCAACTAAGCAAAACATTTATGCGGTCCATTTAATGTTTCTCACAAATGCCCACGTAGCAAGTTCATGAACGAGTGTGCAGGTCATTCCTTGACACAAGGTAATGAAACAACCGCACGCACCTTCATCATATTCAGCAAATGCCTGCAGCCATTCACTGGTTCGCCCTACAATTTATGATTAAAATCGATGCCGCGACCACCCGTATGCAATTTATTTCCGTTTAAAATGTTTTGGTTTGGTCCGCACTCCGCACAGATCAAAAGCAATTACACAGGTGGAGCAGATTTTAATTAAAATCACCCGCCGTATCCAGATACGTGGTGTGCAAAAAAGTTGCACCTTTGATGAGATTCCTGGAATGCTGCCAGTAATGATTAATTAAATTCACAGAGCTGCTCTGTGCAAATGCTCCAATTCGAAATGATCATTAATAACGCTAGACCATCAGGGGGTGTTTAAGAGATGATAGGTTCCGTCCGTTGATTAAATTGGAAACACACACCTACACACCCGTGCAAGCTGCTCGCGGCATAGCTAAAATGCGACAACCGCGTAACTGTAAGCATTGCGATAAATTAAGCGTAAAAAAGTTGTAAAACGCAAAAAGGGAAAATAACCCTTAGAACGGTCATCTTGGGAGCAGATGGCTTTGGGCCGTCAGGGTGGGAGTGAGCACGTTTGTTGTGCCAGAAAGAATCGACGAAAGTTTAAGTGAAAAAATAAGAGAATGGATGGAGTCGTTTTTTTTCGTCCGATGGAGATGGTAAATCACCCGCCGAGCCGAGGACGAAAGGGAAACCGTGCAAATTGTAAGCAAAAACTTTTTTTACTGATGGCGTTTGTGAAAGTTGAAGGACTATAAAATGTGAAGTGATTCTCGTGTCAGTCTTAAAGCGGTTGATGCCCATTAGTTGCGTCATTTCGCTGAGCTAGGTTGGGGCGATTAATCCTTTCGTAAAATCAATCGTATCAAACAACAATGAAGTTTCACAGAATTGATAATCACTTGAAGAATCCTTTACACTTCTTCAGAGGGTTAATCTTCTTCTGTGTGTGGCGGGGTGGATCGGGGCCTCAAGCAAGAAGCCGGTCCAACAAGGCGATCTCTGGCTAGCTCCATCCAGTTTCGCACACACACACACACAAGTTGATTGTGGTCATTCTCCACTTGTGTGGGAGAAACAGGCAGGTGGGAGACATTTTGTCCATGCGATCCACAGCCCAGCCATGTTAGGCTCTGAACCATGTTGGACGCCTTGCTAGACTCATGTCATTGTACAGTCCATCTTCTTCTCTTGACTGCCTAAGTTGACTCTCGAAACCGGGACCTAACTTTACCTGAATTCCGCCTCGTTATCAATTCCCACGCTCATCTGCAATGACATACCAGCTCGCAGCTCTTTAGACAAAGCGAATCTGCTTGCGGCTCATTTTGCAGCCAGCTCAACACTGCCAGATTCCAATATGTCGCCACCTTTACTTGAGAGCGTTGATTTCACCATGGGACAAATTCACTTCCGCACTCGTACAGTTGCAAGAGTACTTAAAGATCTCGATGTGCACAAATCCGCTGGCCCGGATGGTATACCCCCTATTCTTCTGAAGAGGTGTTCTTCGGCGCTGGCAAAACCACTGCGTAAGCTTTTTCATCTATCCTACTCTTTAGGTCTCTTTCCCAGCAGATGAAAAACAGCATTTGTCCAGCCCGTCCCTAAACAGGGCGGATCTTCGTCACCCACCTCGTAGCGACCCATAGCACTAACGTCCCTTCTTTCTAAGGTCATGGAAACGCTGATAAATCGTCAGCTTATGAGCTCAGTATGGTTTCCGCATCAACAGGTCCACTGGTGATCTGATAGCTTATCTCACCGAAAAGTGGAACCAATCTCTGCACAATGCAGGCGGAAGCAAGATCGTTTCGCTTCATATTTCTAAGGCACTTGACAGAGTTTGGCATCAAGCTCTCTTGTCGTGCTCTCTCATAGGTACCTATGGTGTCGATGAATCTCTTCTTCAATGGATTTGAAATTACCTTTCGAACCGTTCAATTCAAGTTGTCTTGGATGGGTTCAAGTCTGATATCCACCAAATAAATTCTGGTGTTCCCCAAGGCTCTGTCTGTCTCCGACACTTTCTCATTTTTATAAATGAGACTTCTACTTCTAATCCAGACCCATGACCATGATGACAGCACCCATGACGACGTTTGTAACAAATGTGACTTAAATGCTACTTAAAATCTAAGCCACACTAGCAGCCCATTATTGCACGAGTTGCAAAAATGCAGAAGCAGCGTGAAATTCTGCTGACGCCTGTGGTCTGCAGCCGTAACAAAATATTCCAAACGAAAAGTTGAAGGGAAGTAAAACCTGCTCAAGCACAGCTCTGCTCAAGCATAGCGATTTTTGAGTAAATGTACTTGTATTGTAACCGAACTGTCATTGTGTTGTTGATGATGAATTCCACTTGACTTCGAACATTGGATTCATTGAATCTAAACAGCAACGATGCTGAAGCGTTCAAACAGACTAGCTTATATTTCTACATAAAACTGGCCTGACACTATTCCAAAGTTTGCCAAATTTCTTTTCGAATTCCGTGATGAAACCTAAATTTAGAAAAGCTTTATTATTAACCATAAATGTTCCATCTTTTTGGCAAGGCGTTTTAAAAACGAAGCATGGCAATGAGCGCTTAGCATTGCCGTTAATGGACAAATTCGTTTTTGAAGTCTTATCTCTTCCCCACTCGTGTGCTACTGTTGAACTCATAGTTCACGCAGTTAACCTAAATAAAACGATTCGTTGGCTCGATGGTCAATGAAACCTCGCAAAGAATTTTCATACCAAAAATTTGCTAAAAATGCAAAAGGCTTCTTGCTGCAATTTGAAAGTACATAGCAGTGTTTTTGAATAAATTTAATTCGAGTATGTATATACCCATGATATTGTACTCGACTATATTGTTTAATGAATTAAAAATTTATTGCTATCCAAAACAATATCACTTCAAATAAATTGAAGTATAACGAAGTTCTTCTGTTTTATTTTTTTTTTTTTTGATTTCCAACCACATCTTATTTCCAAGATTTTGAAAGCTTGAAACGAAGACTTCTGGTGAAAAGAATCTAACGGAAGGATATGACTCGATAGTTAGCCGGATCCACAACATCACCTTCCTTATGGATAGCCGATGGGGAAGATCAGCGCTCCCTTAAATCTTCGAGGTACTATCTCACAATTTAAAAAGCTGCCCCTGCCGCTTATTTATCTCTTAAAGAAGAGAAGAGCATCGATTAACCGCTTTCCATTAAGTTTCTTAACTAATTGCCGGAACTCTGATGAGCTATTTCATCGCCCCAGACTACGTGCTTCGTTTTCGAAGTTTATTACTTTAATATGAAGAAAACTGCTGCCGAAAGTCTTTCTTCTTCGGAATATGCGACCAGATACGAGGTAATAATTTTCCATCACGACAACGCTCGGCCCCACGTTGCTATTTCGGTTAAGAACTATTTGGAAAACAGTGGATGGCAAGTTTTACCCCACCCGCCTTATAGCCCAGACCTTGCCCCTTCTAACTACCATTTTTTGCGGTCAATGCAGAACGTCCTCACCGAAATACGGTTCACATTAGAGCAGAATATCAAAAAATTGCTTGATTCATTCTTGGCTGCCAAGATGGCGCATTTCTTTTGGGATGGGATCCACAAATTGCCTCAAAGATGGGAAAACGTCATAGCTTCAGACAATATTTTGAATAATACTATTGCACAAGTTTTTCTTAAATAAACGTTAAAATTCTGGAAAAAAACCGCACAAATTAAGTTATAGACCAAATACTTAGATAAATTTATCATAAATTTACTCCTTTGCCTAACAGCTAAATGGATCATCGCATTTTCTTATTGGCTAGACCAACCGAGGGACACAATTTGGATTCACGTTTTTAATTTTAACTACGAAAAATCAAGAAAAAAAAATGGTGCTGTACTAAGTTAGATATTTTGAAAATCTTTTATGATTTTTTTCCAACTGCTGGAACTGCTAAAAAATCTGCTGAAATTGCGGGTGCAAATTTTGCACTTGTTTCGCGATTTCAAAAACCCAACCAGCACCGGCCATTTTCACAACTCACAAGCAAATATATTTGAACTTCGTATTTTTTTCCCCGAAAAGTCGACTTTGGTTGTTGTGAATTTTCGTTGCTTGGACACATTTTCAGTCTCACAATCCTATTATCGATGAAGAGAAGACCGAAGGGCTAACCAAATTGGTCATAGAGCTGCCAGGAGGAGATATGAGATAAGTTGAGAACGGCGATGTGTTGAACCGCCGTAGACAACCAAATCAAAATCCCATGCTTGACGAAGTATTGTGAAAAATAAAAAAAACACGCCATTTTAAATAGTTTTCTGTTACATTTATATATTTTTTGGTTTTTCTAAAATGTTGGCTGACATTTACTTTTATTAAAAAATACACGTCTAGGCTATTGTGTCTATAATATGTAATAAAAAAAAACTAAAATAATAAAAGTTCCTTGTTTCCTTGTTTTCACATCGATATTAGTGTTGTATTGGTCTAAATATACACAAATACATAAAAAGCTTTGAAAAAAAAAAAATAAAAATAATTAAATAATGAAAATCAGTCAGGCACCTTTGCATATTCGTTCCATGTATTGTTTCACTAAACGAAAATCGAAATCAAGATGAGATACATAAAAATTGTATTGAGCAAATAAAATTTAAGTGAAAATATAAACATTTACATTCACAAGAGATTTAATTTTATTCGTAATGTATCTGCTGTTCTGTTGGATTCTCTAGAAATGTACTCTCTACAACATTTATTAACTAACTTGAATTTGTCTACACATATAGTACCACATTATTTCATTTTTGTTTTTGTTATTTTATTTTAATAAAAACGCGTTAGTTTATTTCATGTTTCGTTTCTTTAACATTTATAATTTATCACAGTTATTCAGTTTATTTAACATTTATGTGTTTTCTTTCCTTTTTAACTATTTATATCTTAGGGTGTAAAGAGTTGGGTTTTTTTTTGTATTTTTGTATTTTTTATTTGTTGGTTTTGTTAGCACAAATGTTTTACATTTACATTTATATAAAAGCCTGCTCATGCTTAGAACTCAGAAAATATACACACGCTTTGTTCGTTTTCAGACAAAGCTCCTTCGTTTCCCTTGAACAATTACAAAAAATGTTGACAATATTTAGATTATCGTTAGTTATGCTTGGTTTGTAGTTTCTTTACATTTATAACATTGTGGGTATCTAAAAAGTATTCTAGTGTATGGCGAAGCTCTTAGACGGTTCATTCATTTTGTGAGAATCTTCCACGGTATGCCTTCTGCGGTCACCTACTGTTGTTACTCGAGTCCTGAAGATGGATCTGAAATGGAAGGAGTTGTGCAAAATAAGTATTGGAACTTTCAAACCTTTGCATATTCGTTCCATGCATTGTTTCATTTAACGAAAATCGAAATCAAGATGAGATGTTGTCAATAGGCTAAGAGCAACGGCAACTTTTGACATTCATGTCAGTATTGCCAAGCCAAGCAGAGAACAGGAACGTGGTTCAGATATGGGATAGCATTTGGAATACAATGCCAGCCAGCCATTAGATTGTACACAAAACGCAGTCGTTTTTACAAGGAGTCACAAAAAAGGAGTTCTTGTTCGAAAATCGCGAGGGACTTGGCCCGACTAATTCAGCAGCCAATACAAATCGAAATATCAAACGAGCCTTAAGAACGGGTGTTGCTTTAAGTTCGACAGAGCGTTACCCGAACACGAAGTGGATTTATTATGTGGCTGCAGGGGTACCATCTAACTCGAATGGAGAAGCCGTCAAATGTTGACGAAGCCACAAGTGGCAATGTAGGATTTTTACAGATTACATGCTAGTGCAGAGCAGTCTCAATCAAAGCAAAATATGACGGCCGTAGCACGATGTCAAGTCGCACAATTACAATTGATGAACCCTCTCCGCGAGATGACGTGAGACCCCGTCGGCAGATTTCTTCTTCTCAACCTCGAGCGTCGTCATGATAGACCAGCAGTTCGGCTCTGGCCATACAAAGTCGGTTTTATACCTGTGGCCATTCACGGCAATGGTGTGTCCCAATGGTGTCGTGATGGTCCGATATGCAGTCATGCCACAAACCGCACCAGACAGTCAATCTGTCTGAATGCATTGATGCTTGATCGAAAACCTGTGGCTAGTGTTTGCTTGAATAGCTGCTTTTTGGCATAGCCGCTGAGCCAAAAATGAGCCTCGTCCGAAAAGGTGACGGTCGTCTGGCTTCAATTCTTGAGTCAGCACAATCTTTGTTGGATGTAGGTCCAAACCCAACCGTAGAAATAAGCCGGGCGAAGAAAAAATCGGCTGATTGGAGCCGAATCATTCACATTAATTTTTCACGTAATTTTCGATTTCGGCCTTCTTGATTGGTGCTGGCTTGAGGTCAAAAAGAGTGTACTCCCGTGCAAACTTTTCCACGGTGCGACGAATTGCGTGTACACTGAACCCCTGATGTCGACCGACCTCATAACGAAATTCACGTTTAGTATTTTCAATTGCGCGCGAATTCTGATAATGTTTGAAAAATGTTCCAACATCCGGCAAGCGAGAAAAAATGTTTGATGAATTGGCAAACCTTACTGACTTTTTTGACAGCTGGTTGTCACTGGTAACTTTGACAGCTGCTGAAACATAACCAGAAATGAAGTATTGCCGAGATTGCACATTGTCTTAACTCACGGCCCTGCTCTTCGGCCATAGAATTCATGCACCAACTTCTGCCTGGTTGGCGGCTTAAGGTTTAAAATAGTGAATTCACACCCAAACTTTTCCCCGGCACGATGCTTTGACTACACAGTGAAGCGATGATGGCGATCGACCTCACGACGAAATTCGTAACGTGAAATGATGCACATTGAAATAGCAGACCATACTCACATTCAGACAGCTGAATGTCATTGCTGCTTCTAAGAACGACATCTTCAGTTGAGTACATTGCACGATTATCCCGAACATGACAGCATGACCATGTGATGTAGAAAAAATAGGAAAATTCAGTGCCTCACTGTCACTTAAGAGAAAGATAACTAATCAGCCATTATTCGCGAATGGCGCTTGTGCCGATGGAACCGAAAGACGTTCCATTTTTGATATGTAAGTATGGTTCATATATTTGAGGTCACTGCTAAATGTCTAGGTTTTCTCAAATGTTCCAAGAAATATTTGACTACATCTGGGTAGGTAGGCAGACATCTGGCAGGTAGCAGTCACGTGCCGTGGAGCATCCAGTAAGGGCCTCACTAACTGCTACTTCATGTATTATAATCATGAAGTAACTAGTAGACAGACTTGTTGTGATGCACGAAGAATGATATGCGTCGCTTCCATAATGTATGCTTATTTCTACGACAAAATTTCATTGTATTCATTGCAAATAGAATACTTCGGAAAACAGAATATGAAAAGTTTCTTCATACAAAACAAAGCAAATAAAAAGTAGTACTGCCTATAAAAAACAAACAAAAAAAAACTTGAAAAAAGAGTGAGCAACGCACCAACCCATTCCGTCAACGTACCCGATAACTTTCAAGGTATCTGCATCGTGATATATATGTTGTACAGACAGTGTATACTTTTTGTCGGTGCGTTGATGCATGCGTTTTTGTTGCCCTGAT
This sequence comes from Eristalis tenax, assembly GCA_905231855.2. Classification (NCBI taxonomy): domain Eukaryota; kingdom Metazoa; phylum Arthropoda; class Insecta; order Diptera; family Syrphidae; genus Eristalis; species Eristalis tenax. The sequence continues at coordinate 3,197,974 of HG993127.1, forward strand.
CAAGAATGTATTCTCTTGCCAGACAAGAAAAAGAAGAAGGGCCTTTTTCACTATTATCCTGGCTCCTCGATGGTCTTACTGCAGTTCTCCTCCTGTTTTGAAAGTTGTCATACTTATAATATTTACACATCCGACGTCAATTTTGAAAAAATGTATAACCACTTGGTGGTTTTAATGTATTTTAGGATACCCTTCATTTTGACGTTTATCAGTTCTTCGAGGTTCTTAGAAGAATAACTATCAAACTTTCTTCTTCTAGTTTCTTCAAGGGCGAGGTAAATACCGAGGCAGTGCGGTCCTGTTTCCTCTTCCCCCTCATCCCTGCAGATTATACAAAGTCATTGTAAGGCGCTTCGAGTCTTCTGGCTTGCTTGGTTATGAGGCAGTTACCCCATCTAAGTTTGGTTTCAATTTGGAACCAATTTGGAATACCATGCTCTTATCGAGAAAAAAGTTCTGTGTTCAATCTTTGGTCCTGTTTGAGTTGATGGCATTTGAAGAAAATATTCAACCACGAACTGTATGAGCTGTACAGCGAACAGTTGTCAGCATGTCACCATTTCTCTTCTTGACGATTTTGCACTGACTTCGGCTGCAGTCAAACTTTCAATAGAATCATTTTGGGCAGTCACCAAGATGCGGCACTGTATGCAATTCCTGACTTCACAGCTGATTGACCTCATGGCCACCGACGAACTTGAGTGACCTTTTGGCTGTAATTGTTGACGGTTATTCACGAAATAATGTTAATGCCCTGCTTGGTCAATTTTGTTTCAGCAAACTAAATAAAAAACAGCCGAACATTTTTACGCACAAGGGAGGTAATACTTCATTTCTGGTTATGTTTCAGCAGCTGTCAAAGTTACCAGTGACAACCAGCTGTCAAAATAATCAGTAAGGTTTGGCAATTCATCAAACATTGTTTCTCGCTCGCCGAATGTTGGAACATTTTTCACAGTTTTGGAATTCGTGCGCAGTTGAAAATACTAAACGCGAAAAAGTTATGAGGTCGGTCGACATCAAAAAGTTTGGAAAAGTTTGCACTGCATTTCTGAGCATAAGTATTGGAAAAACATCCTCAATTCAAAGAAAAACCAACCGTAGGCCCAAGGAATTACTTGGAAACAGGAAATAGAGAAACATTTAAACTGGCCGTGGACATTTACGTGCTTGGAGTACTTGTTAAGGGAATATTCATAATCGAGTAAGAAGTTTATAATCTGCGTCCAAGCCATAAAAAGCTTCCTTATACGAACTGTGAACAAGGCTTCCATCAAAGCTTCTAAAATTAGCTGTTCGGAGTCGGCATAAAGCCGTAAACGGTTGCAGATTTCTCTAATTCCCTTCTGGCTGAGAAGCTTGCATTTTCGAAAACGTTTAGTCATGTCCTCCGACTCGTGAGAGAAGAATATCACGCTCAACACGAGTGGTTGCTGGGAAGCTAGGCCCTGGCCCTCTACTGGCCGTAGCGCCACCCATACATTCGTCCAAGATTAAAGAGAGAATTCCAGGAACTAGAGGAACATAGGATATCATTATCACAAGGACAATGACCGACAGTCTGCAATAGCAACACCATGGTATATGTCCTTCAAATAATTGCTTCCCATTCACAGTCCGTGCTTTCACTTATTCGAGTCTTTCCCTTCAATTCGTGCGGGATTATCTAAAAATCCATGAGCAATTATTGAAATATAATATCTCCCCCCTTTCACCTTTTAATCTCGGCCGCCCAACGCTAAGGGTTATCTGAAGATCCATGAGCATTTATTGCAATTCAAATTGTTCCCAATCCCCGTCCTTTTCACCTCCCTCGTGGATAATCCGCCATCAAACATCAGGATGTTGGAGAAAGAAGTTAAGAAAACATCCTCCTATCTCGGCACTTCAACTGCGATAATCTCTTGAACGGAGCAACTACCTGAAGCCCTATCTGCTCGTGTATTGATTTTCCCTAACATTGTTTAAATTCCTCGCCCCATGCCCGTCCAGCTCCCAGAGGATGCCGCTTTACGCTTTACCCCGACTGATGCCAATGCCAAGTATTCACTTCATACAAGCCCACCTCAAGTATTGCAATCACCCGGAGGGACGAATGAATTAGAAAGTATTTTCGAACACACACACACCCGTCCACACTCGCTTCGCTTCCTGGCTCCGTTCGCATACTGCTTCAGTGGAATACTTGTTGCGAAATGATTTTAGCCATCCAAATGAAGAGCAATGAGCAGAGATGAAAAATTTGAAGTCATCTCGAAGTGGCACAGCAACTGTGGAAGCTTGCTTTCATCGCCCTTGGGCGGAGGCTGTGCTAAATGCTGCCCCATCCTCGGAAGCGAAGGCAGCTCTCATGCCATTTGGCAAAGCAAATACGGGTGTGCCGTTCTCAGATGGGACGCTATTTGCTTAGGGATCCTTGTATGCCATTGAGCCTGATTCGTCATCGTGCGGTGGTGGCTTTATTTGCCTTCCTCAGATGGTTTCAAGTTCTTGAGTCCTTGTAGCCCGTGGACAGGATGATGTAACTACGAGTGTGGGAATTCAAAAGATTCCCTTTTCAGGGGATAAACTGGGGCTAAACGTGATGTCCTTGGAATCCAAGGAAAATCGAGATAATTACAAAGTGACTTATAAGCCCTGGACCGGGGAGAGGATGATGATCCTTGTCATTGCGTAAGATTTCCGTAGAAACTGAACCACTTCCGTTGGATTTTGCAGTGCTTGTGTTGCAAGTGCTGCTTCACTAAAATGTAACTAAATGTAGCTTCAACGGAAATGCTTTAAATGCAAGCCGCAGAAGGATTGGAGACATCCATAGAGGGCTGCTAATTCCCAGATGGCTGGGGAGCTTGGACTTTCGAAAACGTTTGGTCTTGTCCACTTCGTTCCGATGTGTTTGTGGGCCAAGAAGAAAGTAACTGGGAACCTCTGTAACCTGTGTCATTGGTGGGCATGGCGATCAAATGCTTAGCAGGGGCAGGCAGGGAAGGGGACTGCTAGTGAATTCGCTAGCACACTAAGAACATGCTGCTCTTCTACCACAGATTGACCACTCCAGTGATGGTGCCGTTTATTTGATCCCAGCGGCAAATGGTGACTGGACCAGATTTGAAAACCAGATAAAAGCGCATTCACCTTGCTTTCACTGGGATTCGAACCGGGGACCCCACTAACCGAGGGCAGGGACTCAACCAACTGTCCCATCCAGTCGTCCATTAAATTACTAGACCAATGCATGCCTTGAAACACGCCGCTCCTCATGTTTCCGGAAATGATTGCTAACAGAGGCGATTGATTTTGGCAAGTTTTCTGAACCTGTCCACCACAGGCTATGGGCAATGTGTTCAGAAGGAGGAACTATATGCAAAGTCTGCTCAGTCTTACCCCAGATTCGATGCCGAAAGAACTCACGTGAACCCGAACAGACTATATTTTACTTATGCTCCTCCCTACAAGATCAGGTTGGGATAGCAAGCGCATATGCAGCCTCTGTACACAGACGGCTCTAACACGAACTGCGGAGTCGAAGCGGGTGTCAACTCTGATACTCTGGACATGTAGTCCTGAGACTCCCGAACGACGCCAGCCGAAATTCTGGCCATCTAATCAGATCCCACCCAAAAAAAAATACCAATTTTCGTTGACAGTAAGTCTGCTATCAAGATCGTTGCATCTTTCATCATTACTTCGAAATTGGTTCAGGTATGCTGAAATGAGCTTACTCCTTCTTCTTTGTTTGGCGCTACTGTCCGGGGTTGGACCTGCAAGCCTCACCAGACAGCACTATCTTTCCTCAGCTGCCTCCGGTTGCACACATAAACTTGATTGAGGTCCTTCTCCACTTGTGTGCGCCGTTCGAGGACGTCCTCTGTTGCACTGCCTTTTCAGGCCAGAGCTGAGGCGTCTCTCCGCTCTACATGACCTAGCCATTTGAAGAGTTGGATCCGAAGACGCTTAACTAGTACGTGTACATTTCGTGGTTGGATCTTCTCCTTCAGACGCCACCAACGCAAACATGTCCAAAGATCGCAGGCAGAACCTTTCCGGCCAAGAGCTTCTTCATCCGCTTTCAATAGCGTCCATGTCTCTGCGCCATAGAGCAGGACAGGGATGATCAGAGTGTTGTATAAAGTCAGCATGGTGTTTCGAGAGATGGCTCTGTTACTCATTTGCCTCTCGAGCCCAAAGAAACAGCGATTGACAAGAGTAATTCAGCGCTTGATCTCGGTGCTTGACTACCTCCAAGTTTCTGCTGCCGATTATGATGCTCTGTCCGAGACGTCGATGTGCGTCCTTCCGTGATGACAGCATGTACTTTGTTTTGCCCTGATGCACTACCAGACCCATTGTAGCCGCTTCCATTTCAATGCCAGCAAACGCCTCATTGACGGCTCGCTGTGTTCGTCCAATCACGTCAATGTCGTCAGCGTGGGCAAACAGTTGAACGGACTGTTGGAAGATCGTGCCCCTGGTGTTGACGTTTGAGTTTCACACGATCTTCACACATGACAGTTAAGAATGAAGGCTTCCGCAGGAATCCAAAATTAACAAACAAGCGATGCCAGGGTACAAGTGCTCCCAAAAGAATCATCCTTGCGTTAAATGCGTGGGAGAACACATATCCGAAGAATGCAACGCAAGCAAGGGGACATGCAACTTGCATTAATTACACAGGAAGGCATCCAGGCTGTGAAGTAGCCGAAGGTCTTTGACGTGACAAAATTAAAGCAAACCCGTCCCAACCACCTAAACCAGTTATGGCGAACCTATGGAGCGCATGGGCAACGCATAACGCAATAGAGAAACGTGTCTCCTATGTCTCCGTTTTTATAGCTTGAAATACGAACATTTTTACGGACAAGGGAGGTAGAAGTCGGCCATCTCGGTAATACACCATTTCTGGTTATGTTTCAGCAGCTGTCACAGTTACCAGTGACGACCAGCTGTCAAAATAGTCAGAAAGGTTTTAGTTTCTCGCTCGCCGGAAGTTGTCAAATTTTTCAAACATTATCGAAATCGCGCGCAGTTGAAAATACCTAAACCAGTTAAAAAAAGACATTCCTGCGAACGCTGAATATCAAACAAATACAAAACAACGGAAGGGTATAGTAGCGACACCGAAGACTCAACAAGCACAGTCGCAACCGCAAGTAACAAAATAAGCGAAGTCATCACACATGGGATTGAAAACATTCGCTCAAACAGCAGCAGCTCCGAGCGCCGAGTCTGAAGATCTCTGAATTTTCCACTAAAATCTCCACTGCAGTGTCCTAAAATCACTTCACATCGCACAAACCTAAATAATTTCCTGAACTATACTTGGCCAGAATCCTCGGTCGACAAAGACCGACCTCAAATTTGCTCTCCAGTCGACAAATATCGACTGCGGTCGACACTCGCAATATGAAACTGAAGAATTCACAATCGACAGTCGACAACGAGGGATTATCAGTCGATAGTCGACATTCGTTCTGTCAGGCAGAACGAACCATTCAACCTCAATGAAAGGGACGATGAAGATCAACAATTCCGTCCACCCGACCCAGATGAAGTGAGGATTGCCATATCCAAACTAAAATCCAACAAGGCTGCGGGAGCTGACGGCCTACCCGCCGAGCTTTTTAAGGCCGCAGGCGATGATTTGGTAAGGAGCATGCACCAACTCATCTGTAAAATATGGTCGGAGGAAAACATGCCCGATGAATGGAACCTCAGCATAGTCTGCCCGATCCATAAAAAAGGAGACCCTCTGAACTGCGCCAACTACAGAGGCATCAGTCTCCTAAGTATTGCATATAAAATCTTATCTGCCGTACTGTGTGAACGCCTAAAGCCATTCGTCAACAACCTGGTCGGTCCATACCAGTGTGGCTTTAGGCCAAGCAAATCCACCATCGACCAAATATTCACACTGCGGCAGATTTTGGAGAAAACCCAGGAGTAACAAATCGATACCCACCACCTTTTCATCGATTTTAAGGCCGCGTATGATAGCATTTATAGAGACGAGCTATACAGAGCAATGTCTAGTTTTGGCATCCCTACCAAACTCGTCCGTTTGTGTAGGATGACGATGGAGAATGCACGCTGCTCCATCAAGGTCGGTAAAGACCTAACCGAGACCTTTGATGTCAAAAAAGGATTCAGACATGGCGACGCGCTGTCATGCGACGTTTTCAACATCGTTCTTGAAAGAATTGTTCAAAACTCGAACGCCAACACCAGAGGAACAATCTTTCAGAAGTCCGTCCAACTTCTCATATCTGCCGACGATATTGACATTATCGGAAGAACGCAGCGTGATGTCAAAGGCGCTTTTGTGGGTATTGCAACGGAGGCCGCGAAGATGGGTTTAGCGGTAAACGAGGGTAAGACCAAGTATATGCTGTCAACGAGAAAGGACACCCAACACCGACGTCTCGGTCAGAACGTCGCAGCAGACAGATATAATTTTGAGGTAGTCAAAAACTTTGTCTACCTAGGCACCGCTATCAATTCAGACAACGACACCAGCGCTGAAATCAAACGAAGAATAACTCTTGCCAATCGCTGCTTCTTTGGGCTAAGAAAGCAATTGGTAAACAAAGCCCTCTCTCGAACAACGAAGCTAACGCTTTACAGACCTTAATCGTCCCAGTCCTGCTATATGGCGCGGAGGCATGGACTTTAGCGAAAGCGGATGAAGCTGCTATTGGTTGCTTCGAGAGGAAAATTCTTCGTGTGATTTTCGGTCCCGTCTGCATAGATGGTGAGTGGAGGAGGAGATTTAATGACGAACTAAACGGGCTGTTTAGCGACATCGACTTAGCCAGAAGAGTGAAGATCCAACGATTGAGGTGGCTAGGTCATGTAGAGCGGATGGAAACCAATGCTCCGGCCCGAAAAGTCTTCGCAGTAGAGGAAGACCGCGACTCAGGTGGCGCACGCAAGTGGAAAGGGACCTCAACCAACTATGCGTGCGAAACTGGAGACAGCTAGCTAAAGATCGAGCTGGCTGGAGACGCTTGTTGGTTGAGGCCCAGGTCCACCCCGGACTGTAGCGCCACCTTAAGTAAGTAAGTAAGTCGACATTCGATAGAGGGGCCTAAAATCGAATGCATCACAAAACGGACCGCGAATGTTTTTCTTGCCAAAGTTAGGCGGTTTCTAAAGGCATCCTTAAAACTGAAAAATTGAGTATGGATGTCGCATCGTACGCAAAAAGTGAAAATGCAGTTTTGTTGCTAACAAACGCAGCTTAACAACAAACTTACCCTTCAACTTGAACAACACTGAACAATTATACTCTTCGTCTAGTGAATACAAAAATATCCCTAATTTCTCTCTCATTCTCTCCTGATACAACTTACAGTAGCCCAACAATTCGTAGTCTAGTAAATTAGTTTCCAAATTCAAAGCCAGTGAGACCATGGGTTGGTCGAAGTGCCGGGAATATACATATCTGCCGGTCAAGCGTCCATCGCAAGCGAAAACTTCTAAAGACGTGACCACGGATCACATTGCTTAAAAATACGTAAGCTAATGCTTCAGGAGGTGCCGTGACATTGTGTGAAATGGAAAAATTTCGTTTCGCTTTTGAAAGTGTCATTAGACCGAATTTCAACATTTGCCATAATGTCGCTTTTGTACAGACCCAATTTGGCATAATGTCGTTTTGCACAATGTCACGGCAACCAGCAAGATAACCGTCAATTTGTGACTTGCAGAGTTCGTCAGTGTGTCCGTAGAGGGGTGCGAATGTAAATATGTCATGAAACAATGTTTTGCAATCAATCAAGGTCTGTTCCTCCACTCTCCTTCCCTTCTCCAACATTTCCAGCAGATTGTCTCAAATTCATTCAATCCAACCCCTCTCTCGCAACCCTTCCTCATCGCGAAGGCCCGTTATATAACCGCTTACAAGTACAAATTGTAGGCAAATTGCGCATCCGTGTCATAAAGCCAAATTTCGCTTCAAATTCCTTGAACCGCCCAGAAATGTCAACCTCTTCTTCGACGGGGGCTTAAAGCGATTATCTCGCAGTCGCAACGAACTCCATTTTGCAGATTATTACCGAACCAAGGAATTTATGACGTTCAATTTATCAACGCCCCCGCAGCGGCTGGAATGCCATCGCAGCGCCAACCCCACGGAGCAGCGCAACGCCAGTATTAATCATTGAATTAAACTCATCCTAGAACCGAATTAATGTGACTCCTTGCACCATTAATTTGCCCACAAATCCTTCCGTCATTCGCGACAGTTTGGCCCTCCGTCTGTCCCCCGCCCCGGCAGTGAATGACTAGTAGTTGGAAGAACTTTTCCTATAAAGAGGTTTAGTTTTTATTGCCCTCCGTCCGGCACGGCGCAGCGATGCGATAAGGGATATCAATTGGAATTGGTAAACTTTTGTTGCCACTTGCAGATTTGCGGGACCCTCGTAAAAAGCCCCCGGAATATAAAACCGAATCTCTTGGGGTTCACTCGAGCACCACTCACTTACCTCGCTCAACAGCGCCCAGTTCTCGCTGTCGCTGTGCACGTGTAACCGAATCTCCTTTATCGTCCCGATTTTCGGATCAATAGCACCCTCGGCCAGGCCAAAGGCATCAAATCCGCCGACAATCAAGTACCCGTCCGCCGTCGAATTGTATGTGCTCCATATGGGCGATGTCTCTGTCAACGAGTCCGGCAACACCTCCACTGTTGTGTTGTAGAACCTATCCGACGGATGCTCGCTGTTGCCACTCCGGAACAGATATCTAAACAAGGATGAATGGGAGAACACGAAACATGGGTGTGATGGTGCCACAAACATGGTACAGGACTAACCTCTTCAAACTAATCGGGTGAGTGAAGACGAACTGCACGAGGTCGCCGGGCTGTGGCAGGAGGCCCCAGAAGTAGGACTCTCCTCGGTACGCACGGTTCAGATGGAAGTTCTTGTAGGGCGCTATGTTCGTTTTGACCGAGGCCGGTGGGTTGTGATGCGGGTAGAAGCTTGGTATTTTGCCAAATTGTTTGTCCTTCAGTTTCTGCACCTTGCCCTTGAGCGACGAGGTGGTGCCGATGTGCTGGAACAGCGACGGTTTGTAATGGAACCAGTACTTGGCCTTCTCCATTTTGCAGTGCTTCTGATCCTTGTCCCAGTTGCAGACTTTCGTGTCGATTAGATGGTCCAGCAGCCAGTCAACAGGTTTGTCGTTGTAGAACATTTGAAAGAACGTGATAAGCCACGGCAGCTCTGCTGACTTGAACATTTTACCTGGAAAGGGGCATGGATTGGTGGTTAGAGAGACAGAATGCCACGCAATATACGCGGTGCTTACCAATGAAGCCCAGTTGGCAAAAGTCCAGCACGATCCAGTTGTCCCGCACGGCCGTCTTGTCGATGGCGAACTTCTTCATGATCGTCACGAAGCCGCGTTTGGCGAGGATGTCGTCCTCCAGCTGCACGTAGAAGGTGCCCTTCGGCTGGGCGTAGGCCATGAGGAACGCAAAGTCCAGGTTCTGCTTGGACCTCCACTTCACCCGCTCCAGCGGGTCGTTGAGAGTGATTCGAAGTTTGTCGAAGTTCGGGTAGTACGACGTCGAGGGTGCTACCACGTCGATGAGGCCGCTCTCGACGTAGGCGCCGAAGCGGACCTCGATCTGCTTCGCCGTCAGTGAAATGTACTCCATGTCGGTTTCCCCAATGAAGACCACAATCAGAGTCTCGTTCTGCTCGACCTCGTCCATGTTGGTGATGATGTTCTGCAGAGTGCTCATCAGATAGGTCTGCTTCTCGCGCTTGACCGTAGGAACGCCGAGGACAACGCTCACGCCGGACCGGCCCTTCGACATTAGGAACGACGGCTTCAGCGACATCGGGTCGTCGAGCAGGTGCGGCAGGAAATGGAATGCGGTTGGCATTCGCAGGCTCGATGGGAACCTGGACGTGAGAGTCGAGTTCTTCAAAATTAACCTAGCTTCCGGGCTCAGCGCCTCCAGGATGGACGACATGTTGAACGGGATGTGGGAGGTGTTGTCACCTGGACCTGTGCTGCTGCTGGTCGTTGGACTCTGGGACAGCCCGAGATACTGCGAGAGTATCGCAACGTCCTCCTGGCGCGTCCGGTACATCGACTCGAGGTATTGCACTCTCATTTGATATTCAGCTAGGCGCTGCGACAGCGTTTGCTCCGTCGAGAGATCTGAAAGTAGAAGAAGTGCACATTTGCCGTGAGATTGGGTGTGCTTGGGGGAAAGTTAAGAAATTCATGAAACATATGTGTGCCTGAATTATTCGTTCCCGGAAGCACTCAAGGCCGCAACAGGGAGGGGGAATCAAATATTCATGAAATGTTTACCCGAAAAAGGAAGGCTTCATTTGGGTCGGGGGGCAGTACCCGACCGGAGCCATACGTCGATGCTGGTGTGCCCCGAGGGAATGGAGCACGTGGAGAATATCAAGTAGTTTTAAAGGAAGTCCGGGTGTCCCCACACGTTTTTTATTCGCACAAATTTCCTGTCTTCAGCAAGGACAGAGGTGACAGCTTGAAAGTTTGAGGAAAACCAATCGATCTAGGAGCAGCTGACTCATAGTGGAACTCAATTTAAGGCAATGACAATCAGAACAGGAGACCAGAATCGGGCAGGAGGTGCAAGCACACACGAGCGACACGGGAAATCAGGGGGGAGTGAGAGATTAAGAGGGAGTTGCATGTCGCCCGGGTGAAACGTTAAAAAATTCCACACAGTCGGTGTATTTCCCCGCTCAAAGAACTGGTTGGACTCTGGGACAACCATGTGCTTGGAAATGGAAAAATCCTATTTCCGAATATTCAAATCGCAGTTTTTCTAAGCGCGAGGATTAGGGGAGCCACGTACATTAGTTTCTGCTGCGGACATGTTCTGCGTGACGCTACAGGTGCAGGAAATTGGAGTTTGGCAAATGTCCACGAGCCGGATTATGTAGGGATGTGCCGTGCTTACGAGAGAGTGTGTGCACTGGTCTGTTCTGACCCAGAAGCGAATGCATGTGCATAAATCATCCTTGGATGGAATTTATTCACTTTGTTCTGAGTTAAGTGCGTTAAGGCAAAAAACTCCCTCTGCTCCTCCAAGTTCCAGGACAGGACAGGACAACGAGTGTCGGCTATGGCTGGAAGGGAATGAGACTTGCGAACACATTTTATGTGAATGTCCGCCACTACTCGGGGTAAGGGAACTAAAGCGATCCACAGCAAAAGCCATGTACAGTGAACTCTGACGGTACCAAGAAATTTGTCCGCTTTTGAGAGGTGTCCGGTCATGGGTAGAAATACGAAATATTTTATATTAAAATGGAATTAATTTTTGGCGATAATGATTAATAGAGACCGAGTTTTTGGAAATTTATAAAAGTTGAACCGCTCCTTGGTCCATGTTTTTTTTCTGTTTTTTTTTTTTTAACGACGACCACGACGAGACCATACAAACTAATGTCAAACTAATGTTATGGGCCCTATTAGGGGGATATTACTCAAAGCTTGCTTGGATATTTTTGAATTATAACGAATTGTGTTCGATTCATGCAGTATATTTAGGTTTAGGAATTGACAAACTCTCAAAATCATGTGACTACTTAACGTTCCATTCGCCCTTCAATGTGGACAGTAGGGTCAACACCGCATGACTCACTTTAGTCGAATCAAACTTTTACGACGCACCATTTCGAGGTGCAAACTGTGTGCGAAACATGAGTTAGACTGAACTTTGCATGCCATTCGATTCACATTCAGCTGGCAAGTGAGCAGCTACTCTTGCTCAGGTACCGGAAAACGCGCATCATAACCAACCGAATTAAATTGAATTCCCACTTAGCCTAACAAAGAGTTCCATTGTCTCACTCCAGTGCAGCAACAATAAGCGCACTTAGCCGTGATTGCATAAAGCAACCGAACAAAGCCAGTCTCTCGCGACATAAAACACCAATTTAAACAGTAGAGGGTTTCTTCTTCAGCACACAAAACTACCCAAGGACATCATCAAACTCCATTCAGAGACATGTGCCTCCACACATGTGTGTCTGCCTCATTCTTTCGCACCGACCTCCGCGGGCATAAAAATCCTCGAAGCAGCATCATAATCCGACACTCCGTTCCGCAATTGGAATCCTCTCATCAAGTCAACGCCACAGTATTCCACCAGTATTCATTTGTAATTAAATCCTTGTTCTCACTATTCACAGCGTCCGACGCGCCGCCCATCCTGTCGCCGTTGCCGTCACTGCCTCTGTCTCTCTCGCTCTCCACCCACACATGTTCTGCCGACACACATGAATTCAATCATTGAATTTGTATGCACGAAGCCATTCGCAATCGCACTTAAACTGTAACCCCCCAGGACGCTAGAGGAAAACGAAAGCACTAGTTCCTCGACGAGTGACGGGCAACAACTCGGCCGCCGCATACCAATGCCAAGCCAACTGTTGTATAACGGAAACTCATATTCAAATCGTTCATCCTTGGTGAGCCCCAAAAAAAAAAACAGCTCCAGCGCCAGTCACACACCATCACAGCAATGAAATGGAAGAACGAAGAATCTCATGTTGAAGGCATTTCGAACGAGGAAGCCTGTCGCCCAGCAGCAATCAAGCACCAACAGGCTACGGCTCTTAAGCCATGGGTGTTGCTCTTAGTTTTTATATTCTTCCCGGCAGCCAAGGGGCACCCATTGCTCATTCCTCATTCCCAACTGCACAAGTGGTTGTGCACACCACCAGGCTCGCTGATGAGCCCGGAGACTCGACGATTGGATCGGCGCCACCCCAAGCGCCTCCGTTCGGGTGCTGCTGGGAGGAGGACATTGATGAGTTACAGCCGCCAGCCAGAGAGCGTAGAGGTCCCACCACCCGCGCCCGCCCACTTCCCTGAACCTACTACAAGCACGTTACGTTGTTTGCCTTATTGTTGGCGGGTGTGTTCATTTGAATAGTCGCTAATGAAATGTACGTGCCTGTGAATGGAAATTAGCACATTCGCTCTCAGCCCAAAACAAGTGGCAGAGCGGTGAAGCCAGCGTCCTTGTTTTCCTTATCGTCGCTGATGATGGCGGCGATAAAGAGGGCGGAAGTCCACCATACACTCACCCCGCTCGACTTTTGTTCCGAAGTGAATTTATGATAAGACACTGCAAACAGACATTAATAAGCGGATGTGTCCGCTGCAGATGGGGGTGTCAGGCAGGACGAGGATCCTCCACGACTCTCTCTCTATCTCTGCTCAACTGAGAGCAACATTTAAGCATAAACAGAAATATTTGCCTCCCAATGCGAAAGTTTCCTTTTGAATACGAGCCTGACGGGTAATTAAAGGTCTTCGAGCTTCTCAGTGATAAGTGTGCGAGGCTTGGAAGATGAGACCAGCACCGGGGCACAACAACAGATGGTGCGTCATTCACGGGGGAGCCGCACAAACAAGTGGGGGCATCACACGTCACTACGCACTTGGGGGTGACTGGAAGTGCTTTCGAATTTTCCCCGGTATTTATAAACATTTTATGAGCACTTTCAGTCAGTCATCTGTGTGAACTCTGAGATTCTGTGCTCTCGGGGCCATCGGGGGCAAGGCATTCAAAGAATTTGAAGTGTTTTCAATGGGTTCTGTTCAGTATTAGGGCATTTTTCGATGGCAAACGGTCAAGATGATGATGGGAGTTTGGGGGGGAAAATGAAAAGACTTCAGTTTCAAGTACCACGAAACAATGGACAAGTTGAGGAGTGGCATGATATTCGGAAACCTTAAGACTTCGTTTGAGGTTCAATAGGCAATTAAGCGAAGGGACTTATCCGAGTTCACTTCACTTCTACAACAGGGCACAATGATAGCTGTCAACTTCGAAATCAAATACTGAACATCGAAGTCAAGTGCACGTTTTGGCGAATTACAGGAATGTGTGTGATGGGAGGCAATCTATTTCAGATTAGAGTTAGCCTAGAGTTGAAAATCCCCGATTTGGAGCTAAGAAGAGATCGCCTGGATGTGGTCAGCTTGCCGATTCTAGAATATCAGCCTCGTATGTACTCCAGAGGAACGACCCTTCCGGTGAGGATTATCAAAAAGGAGCTGTATGAGCTCTTGGGCATCGCCTACAGAGCCTGCCTAGATAACGAAGAAGAGGATTCAATGCCAAACTTGCTTCCGCATGACAATGGACAATAGACTGTTTTTATTATGAAATCATTTTTTTATTTTTTAGACCATCACAGAGCAGGTTTAGACCATCGTTAAAATACAGGTACTGATTTAGTAAGGGTACCTGGGTATCTTTTTTATTTTTTGGTGGAAACCTTGGGTCCGACGTCCATTGGTAGTGTCAGATGCATACCACCTCCCTTGGAGTCTTTCCGTTTATTCCCCCGCGGAACTGCCGCTAATGGTCGGAGGAAAACATGCCCGATGAATAGAACCTCAGCATAGTCTGCCCGATCCATAAAAAAGGAGACCCTTTGAACTGCATCAGTCTCCTAAGTATCGCATATAAAATCTTATCTGCCGTACTGTGTGAACGCCTAAAGCCATTCGTCAACAACCTGGTCGGTCCATACCAGTGTGGCTTTAGGCCAGGAAAATCCACCATCGACCAAATATTCACACTGCGGCAGATTTTGGAGAAAACCCAGGAGCAACAAATCGATACCCACCACCTTTTCATCGATTTTAAGGCCGCGTATGATAGCATTTATAGAGACGAGCTATACAGAGCAATGTCTAGTTTTGGCATCCCTACCAAACTCGTCCATTTGTGTAGGATGACGATGGAGAATGCACGCTGCTCCATCAAGGTCGGTAAAGACCTAACCGAGACCTTTGACGTCAAAAAAGGATTCAGACAAGGCGACGCGCTGTCATGCGACTTTTTCAACATCGTTCTTGAAAGAATTGTTCAAAACTCGAACGCCAACACCAGAGGAACAATCTTTCAGAAGTCCGTCCAACTACTCGCATATGCCGACGATATTGACATTATCGGAAGAACGCAGCGTGATGTCAATGGCGCTTTTGTAGGTATTGCAACGGAGGCCGCGAAGATGGGTTTAGCGGTAAACGAGGGTAAGACCAAGTATATGCTGTCAACGAGAAAGGACACCCAACACCAACGTCTCGGTCAGAACGTCACAGCAGACAGATATAACTTTGAGGTAGTCAAAAACTTTGTCTACCTAGGCACCGCTATCAATTCAGACAACGACACCAGCGCTGAAATCAAACGAAGAATAACTCTTGCCAATCGCTGCTTCTTTGGGCTAAGAAAGCAATTGGTAAACGAAGCCCTCTCTCGAACAACCAAGCTAACGCTTTACAAGACCTTAATCGTCCCAGTCCTGCTATATGGCGCGGAGGCATGGACTTTAGCGAAAGCGGATGAAGCTGCTCTTGGTTGCTTCGAGAGGAAAATTCTTCGTGTGATTTTCGGTCCCGTCTGCATTGATGGTGAGTGGAGGAGGAGATATAATGACGAACTAAACGGGCTGTTTAGCGACATCGACTTAGCCAGAAGAGTGAAGATCCAACGATTGAGGTGGCTAGGTCATGTAGAGCGGATGGAAACCAATGCTCCGGCCCGAAAAGTTTTCGCAGTAGAGGAAGACCGCGACTCAGGTGGCGCACGCAAGTGGAAAGGGACCTCAACCAACTATGCGTGCGAAACTGGAGCCAGCTAGCTAAAGATCGAGCTGGCTGGAGACGCTTGTTGGTTGAGGCCCAGGTCCACCTCGGACTGTAGCGTCACCTTAAGTAAGTAAGTAAGTAAGAACTGCCGCTAAGTATTACTTCGCGATTGACGGATCGTGACGTGACGCTTCGTCACGTGGTGTTCAGCGAATTCGCGTTCCGCTGCGGTTCTAATTTCCTTAGATCGCAAATTATTCGTACTTCACCAAGTTCTTCACTCTCTTTCGGTTTCCTATCGAGCAGATTCGCAGAAAACGGTGGCTCAACCGTAGGGGCCCAACTGATGTGCTTTGTTTAATTTAATGTTTAATTAATGTTACTGTCGGTTTATAGTTTATTTCATATGTCCTACAATGTCTGGTGCTTACATAGGGTTCTTGAAGTCCCTGTGTCCATGGTGGTCCTTTTGGGAGCGGGTGGTGATGTGGTAGCCGTCTTAGCCTCGGTGGTGATTGCTATCGCTGCTCTGGTAGAATCCATGCAGCTCGTTGTTCGACGTCGTTGGAAAGTCCTGCTCGTTTAGCATACCTAACGGGTTGAGGTAGCGTTGTCCGCGGATTGTGTTTCTCAGGCTCCTGATTTCCTCGTTAGGATGGTTGTTGATGTCTAGTAGCTGCTGTCTGAACAGTGTCACCATGCACTGTTGAAGGGGGGATGAAGCGTGCTTGGTCGTAAAGCCTATTGTTGCTGTGGTGCCTTTGACGGTCCCTGTCGAAGGTGAGTCCGATTTCGAAAATTGCGAGCATCGTCATAGTGGACTTGTGTCATATTGGGAAGCCGTACGTTAAGATCGGCCGTATAAGCTGCTTGTATAGCAGCAGTTTTGTCCTCTGGCTTAGTCTATTTAGCTTGCGCATCAAGGGATAGATGCGATGGAAGCCTAGGTTGGCCTTCTTAAGGGTCAGTTTCGCATGACTGTTGAACTTCAACCTTTCCGTGAAGTTAACCCCAAGATGCTTGACCTTTTTCGTTTGTTGATATTTCCGTACCGTTAGGGAGCACAACCTTCATGCTTCGTCGTCTCCTTAAGCACATAAATACCGACTTCCCAGCATTGCTACGAATACCCTATTTGGTAAAGCAGACAAATTTGTTCGCTGTTTGGATGTCGACCCTTTGCGCGGCTATATGTGGTGACGTCGAGCTGGCATAAGTCAGCGAGTCATCTGCAAATGGATAGCAGTTCACTGTGTCAGTTGGATGTCGTTGATCTGCCGTGTAGATGTTGAAAGACCACGGTCCCAGCATTGATTCTTGTGCAACTCCCGCCTTGGTGCTCTGCTCTGTTGACCTGCTGCCTTCAACTGAGACGTAGAATCTGCTGGAATGCAGAAAGCTGCAAATTATTCTGATGAAGTTGGAGGGGAATCCCATCTGGCTCAGCTTGTAGATGAGTCCCTCAATCCAGACCGTATCGAAGGCCTTTTCTACATCCAGGAAGCAGGGGACGGTGACCTCGCTATAGTTCAAGGCAGCTAACAGATCGTGGTGGAACTTCATACTGTTTCTGCCTTCTACACACAACCGAGTGTGGAATAAACTATGGTGCACTGAATGTTGTTGATCACCGAACCTTACAGCTTTATACGGTCTTCTCTGTTTTGCTTTTCTTCAGTGTGCTGTTGTTGATTGAGAATTCTCTTGCCAGAGCCAAGGAGTACCGTTGGTCTTGATAAAGATGAGCACCAAGTTCGATGCGCTGAAGTGAGGGGAACACCTTTGAGTGAAAGCTTGGGGTAGGGTGGGAAAGGGGGCTGCTAGTAAATTCACCAGCACACTTCGACCATGTTGGTCCAATGTGATACCCACAGTCAGACCGCTGATTGACCACTCCGGTGACAGTGCGGTTAATTTGATCCCAACGGCAAATGGTGACTGGACTAGATTTGAAAACCGAAAGCCCTCGAGTCTAGTCCAAGCGGAACCAGGCGCGTTTTTGGACTGGGTTCAACCACCTCATCCTGAGTCTGCTGAGCGGTAGCCTACCTGATGGAATCGCATTCAGCACCCACCTCGGAAGTCGTGATGAAGGGGACTTTAGTGCCACGTAAATCATAGCCATCTCCTTTTGAAGAAGCATCTCGTGAACATTGAATATAACCCCCTCAACAGCACGAAGAAGTCCCCATCTCGACGGCTTGAATTCGCGGTCAGTTTAACAACATTTCAAATAAAAAAACCCGCACAAAGCACCACTTCCCACAGTAAAGCTGCGTCCACGAAGCACAGTTCTCTACTTTTCACCCCGTTTTCTCAGATCTATTAAACTGTGCAGTTCAAAGACCGCTGGCAAGTAGTTTGAATGGAAAAGGTGCCGGATCTAGAGAACCAACATAAATCCAAACAAGACCAAACCTCAGAGTCGTTAAATCTGTCAGTGACTACAAAGCTGTCACATCCATACTCAGAATTCAACGTCAGTGCTTGTGTACGTCAATGTCCCCCATTCGCATTCCGACTCTTAATGATGTCGCTAAGCAGACGTCCCCCCGCCGATACTCGCCAACCAGCCACAGAGGCACTCGTGAAACAATGGCTCCCAGTCGCGCCCAATGACATCTGTCAAGTACGCGTGAATTGAAGAGCATGACAATCTGACACTTATGACGGTTTCCCAGCGAGAATGGCTTACGTAATCAACAGCAAAACACATGTCAACGTGCGGATAATTACGAGGGGCGAACGACGCGTTTTCCTGAAATATGCACACTGAGCAATCACTCCTTGCAACCATGGCTTGTTAAAGGCGCCCTCAAACACTGTTTATCGCGCCGATTAACCGTGCAACGTGTTAAACACTTAACACCCTCCGCCCACAGGAGCCTGCTGGCTCCTGCCTGTGGGCAAATATTCCGTTCGAGTGTTCTGTTTACTTCCACCGAATGCATGTTAATTGCATCCGAAAGGGAACCAATATCTCTCCCGTGGCCATGGTCCTCCTGCGTCGCTCCAGCTCTGTGGGCCGCCGAGTGTCCTTCGCACCGGGGGCCTTATTAAACTGCTTTAGTTGCTTCATTTAAAGTTGTTTATTGTATTTTTTGCATTTATTCATAAATATGCACCGCGCCATAGTTGGCATCGTTTTCGAGAGCTTGCTCGGATATTGCAGAATTGCAATGCGCGTCTGTTTATACAGTGCTTGAAGTTCCGCTCGTTGGCGTTTATAGAAAAATTTGATGGAAACGGATGTGTTTTTGTGTTCTCTTTCGATTTTTTTTTTCCTTTTCATTCATAACTGATTGGGGACTCCGGAATCGCCGGGCTGGCTCCTAGACTGTTGTTTTCCTGTAGCCTCGGTTGTTGCTATTGGAACGTGATGCATTCGATATTGTTTGCCGATCAATATTCCATTCTGGGTGTGGTATAAATTATAAGCGAATTTCCATCCATCGCCGTGACAGTGCATTTGAGTGGGGTTTGGCGGTGGTGGTTGTGGGGTGGGGCGATATTAAAAATTAATGCTATCCTTGTTATCGCTGCCATCATCGTATAAAACAGGTTAAGTGGACATGCACACACAGTGGGGTATAAAATTCTTACGAGCTGTGGAGAATATTTAATTTGTCTATAGGAATTCGTTAGAAATGAAAATTTCAAATTTCTGGAAGGGATTTGATTTTTTTCATCAATTTTGGGCGCCTCATTGGCCGAGAGTCTGACGGAAAATTAGACGTAGGGGAGAGTGCTGACTCTAGAGATTGGGCATGTAGGGCCTAGCTTTTATTGGTGAGATGCCAGTAACGAGCAAGTTGAGAATTCAGGTTTCTTGTGACGCCACAGCGAGGGGTGAACTAATGTCGGCAGCGGCAGCTATTCAGAATTGTGTTCTTTCAGGTTCTAGGACGACAGCAGGGCACGATAACGGATGATTATACTGCTGACGACAATAATTTTTGCGCTTGGAACATGAGATCCCTTACAGACGACGTGCAACTTTGCGCCGCCCAAGGCAGACACCGCAACCCAGGAGGCGTGATGGTATTGGCCGGCGAAATGAGGATGCAAAATTGGGGCATTTACGAGGACAACGCAACAGGCAACAAGAAGTCTTAAGCACAAAGGTGCGTTCGATCGGTCGCCCTTCAGTAGGCGTTGGTACACATTTGATCGAGTTTACGAAAATGTGCTGTAAAAGCGCGGGAACTCCAGCTTTAAAAATTAGGGCATTTACGAGGGCAACGCTTGTCAGGATGAGCGATCGTTATACTAAGCAGACTAATGAAAGAAGTCTTAAGCACAAAGGCGCGTTCTGTCGGTCGGGCTTGAGTAGGCGTTGGTACGAATTTTATCGAGTTTACGAAAATGCGCTGTCAAAGCTCGGGAACTCCAGTTTTCCTAAAAACGCGTTGTACAAGTAACATGTTCTGACATACATTTAACAAGAACAAAAAGTAGATACTGCTCATAAAGTCCCTGCACAAATAGTGGCATCAACCCGCGACGAAATGAAAGCCATTGAGTAGGTTAACAAAAGAAAAGGCAAACCGCCCGTGGTTGTAAAAGTGTATTGTTTCATTGACTTGTTGGCAGTATTCTCTAGCATTTCCCTTGAAGAAATGAAAATTATTGCTAACGGACGATGAATCTCATCCTGCAAGCTGAATGTCTATTGGGTCAATGAGGCAAAATCTTTCTCATTGGTCCACACAGTGATTTCCTTGCTGGCAGATTGAACAGCATCGGAACCATGGAGGCTACCAACATGGATGCAGAAATCACCACGAATGGTTCCTGGCAACGAGTCAGCCGGGTTGGTGGCATCCAACATTTGACCAGTCCAGTCCGAACAACGTTCAATCCTTCCCTTGTCATTGGAACCACAGCGACAGCCGGAGCTTATGTAATTGACCAAAGCAGGGAAGAGAAGAATGGATGGACTGACAAATCAACAAGTCGAGCAAGTCCTTTGCGTCCCACATTAATTTCATAGCGACCAACTTGAAGCACATCTCGATGATCTTGACGACGAGTCCACGATGAACTCCACCGAACTTATCCATGCTCCTTTTTTTCCTGTCATTGCTGTGGAGAACAACGAGAAGAAGTAGCTCTTCCTAGAGCATTGTGGTCGAGCTTACAATATTATTGTCTGTGAAATAGCAGAGCGCGACCGATGCATGGATTTACATGTATCCTGCTTAAAATACCAGAGCTTAAGCTTATTACAGAGGGACTCATAACCCGTCATCCTAATCTATAGGACGACGCTAGTAGGACAACGCAATAAAGGATGCCCACGAGACCGATGACGCCCACAGGCCTGTTGCTTCAGACCTACCCATCCCGGGTTGAAGTGCTATCAGACGAAGAAGTAGTTATAAATTGTTGACTCCCCTTGTTTTACGCACAATTGCTGTGCGTCTACAACACACACACCATCGCTCACTTTTTTAGTTCGACTCTGCCAGAGATGATGGCATTTATCCTCCTTATCACTGGACTCTGCCATCAGTCTTCTCTTCCGACCCTGCCCAATCGTTAGGCGTCTCTTCAGTTTAGTCGTGCTCTTATAAGACGTCAAATCCCGCTCAGTACCCTTTCGCTCACCAAACGGCAGGGAACTAAGAAATGTCAAAATAACAACTGTCAACAAATTAAGGCGGCAATATAGTGTTCAAAAACCCGAATTCCAGATGACGCTGGAATCTCTTGATGGAAACATAACTGCCAAAAATTTACCTGGAAATAGAGTGCTCAAGAACTGTCAAAAAATGTAGATAAAAACAGAGTGTTAAGTGAAAGCTACCAGCTGCAACTGTGTGACGAAATTGATTTTGTAAAAAATCTTCACAAACTCTTCAGGGGGCATTTTCCAAGTCGTGGCTCTTCTAAAAGGGTGTTTTTTAAGAGGCGGAGAACACTGACAGTTGATTTGGATCTTCTCAACTATTTTGACACTAGTTTGTTTTGGCAATTCTTCGTGAACAGTCTTAATCTGGAAAACCATTTACAAATTGTTCAGATTTATTTTGAAAGGCAAGGTTTATTTCGAGGAAAATCAAACCAAAGCCAAGAGACTCATCACTCCTATCGTGGAATCAGTCGGGATTTAGTTTCGTTCGGAGAGGTCTCCTTATCGACAGTCACTTGGGTAAGGTAGTTTCACTTGTCATTCATTTCGCAATGCAATTATGAGCTATGTCTAAATATTTGTTGGAAAATAAAACTATTATTCAACTGAAGTTGAATTGTAATTATTTTAAAAAAGAAACACACAATTCAGTGAAACTCCTTTTTGGGGTAAATACCTATCAGAGGAGAAAAAATCTACTCCATCGCCAGGAACCTCTTCCAAAGCAAAAGACAATTTTTTGATTGATGCGGATTTTCTTCGGGAAAAATCCGATGCGAAAATTTTCCACGATACAGTGGAACTAATTCACTTTACCGACACTGGGAACTGTTCACTTGCGAATTTGACAATGCCGAAACATTTTTTTTTCGAGGAATAATTCCCCCCGGCTGGTTCCACGATAGGTGTGTAGGTATGTGTCTTTAAAAATGCTGGATGCCAAAACGTTACACTCAACGATGGGCGATATTCATGCAACACTTCGACTTAGAATCCAACTTCACGGCGAAGAGTGAACATTTTGTCTGCAAAGTGCCACACGTACATACCAGCAGTGGGTGACACATGTCCGATGTCATACACAAAGATGCCAAAAAATTACCTGTCAAATAAATGCAATTCCTCCTATATTCGATGACTTGTGGTGGTGCACTTTGAATAAAGTAGTTCCTCCTATTGGTGCGCACAAAATTGCATTTTCTTAAAGCCCCATATGACCTGAGACGTGTATACATGTCGCCATGGCAAAATGAGTTTTTTAAATGACGTCTATGCACGTCATGCTCCACCCCAGTGAGCCTTCGAAGACGTGTATACTCGTCATGTAAGCGCTAAAATTATTTTTCTTTTTTTTTTTATTATATTTCAATTTAAAAGTCTCCACATTGAAACAAACACACCCTTTATTTGCGTTTGTCTATAAACTTTGAAACGGTGACAGCTGAGGCTACTGTTCTGACATCTTACGTCATTAAGAACAGCTGTGACTACAACCTTGCAACAGCAACAGCAAGATAGTGTTGCTGATGTGTAGTAGTAAATGAAATATGTCCAATGTCTCAAAAATTAACTAATTGACGTATGGTGTGAATCAGAAATGAAGTATGATAGAGATGCCCAACTTCTACCTCTCTTGCCCCTTAACATTTTTGACAACCATTTTTTATAAAGCCTAATTGACCAATACGAGAACGGCATTTACGATATTTCGTGAATAACTGTCAAAAATTCATGAATAACCGTCAAAATGTTCATTATTATCCGTCAAATTCGTCGATGGACTAGGGGTCAATCAGCTGTGAAGTTGGGTATCTCTATCATACTTCATTTCTGGTGTGAATGGAGCACTAATTCGAAGTCAGTCAACCAAGAGTCAAAGAAAACCCTGCACCCTACAAAGTCACATTTGGCAGCACTTTTAGTGCCGCCCTTCAAGGCGATGTCAGTGCAACAGTTCTAGTTTAGAAATATCTAAATGCCTGATGATAGACAATTCATGACTCCTGCTGGACTGAGTATCCTGCCGTGACTTTCCTTGGGTGTGGTTTAATTTATTGTGCTTCTCCTTGCATTTCCCATTAGTTGTCCACGTCAAAATAAGTTTTAATTGAGATATCCTTCGACCAGGGGTCCCCAAACAGATCATCTATAACTCCATCCCCCCTCCCTCCCCGTCCATTCCTTCGGGAGTTCAGATTGCAATGATTTGTCATGCCTCATGATACGGATACCGCTCGGTTCGGTGTCGCCTGGCAGAATTTCCACATTAATCAGCACTCATTCGAAATCCAATTAAAATCCCCATTTACACTTGAGACCAACGTCACAACGCTGTCCGCCTCGCCGTGTAAGTCTCGCCTCAACCGCCTCCCATTAAGTTGGTATTCACAGACCAATCCCAACCAGTTCATGGACATCTCGCAAACTAGTTTGCTTTTTTATTCCATAACAACCTCAGCTATGGAATATAATTACTCGCTACATCTGCACCGGAAGGTGATTAATTTGTTTTGCTCAAGCGAGACTCACACCGGTCGGTTATGTGTGTAGTGTCGCCGTCCATAGGCCTCCTCCGGGGGAAGCTTCGGCAGGTGTGTCGTTTTCGATATGTTTACACGACCCAAATCGTTGAATCTAACGAGCAACGGCGGATGAAGATGAGAAATGGATTGCCCGTCGAATGGTATTGATCTTCAATGAGGGTACATTCTAATTAGAGAAGCGGAGGAGACTTGCAGACGGTTCCCTGGATGCCAGGGTAAATATTTATCTCATCAAAATGTTTGTGTAAACAGTCGGACTTCGGGGAATGGAGAGGCGCGCTGAATCATGTCTGCTCTGGCGATGGTACTTGCGCACTTCAGTAATCTCCAAGTTCACTAGGCTTTACAGGAATTTGTTTCTGTGGAGACCGCCGCGCCAAGGTGGCGTGGTTCCAAAAATAATTATGTCAACCTGCAGCATTGTTGTTTGATCGCAATCTCTTCACACTCGAATTTTTAAAGGTCGAGTAGCAGCTCAGATGATTGTGGATAGTTTGTGTGTGTTTTTTTGCCGTATCGCGGGATGTACGAGCGGGAGTTTCGTAAGAGGCAGCACTCAAAGCCAACCCACTCCGCCAACCGATAGAATGCAGATCAACCACATCCAACGGACACAGTAAAGCAGATGAATCGCTAACTTATGCCAGCTCGACGTCACCACAGATAGCCGCGCGAAGGATCGAAATCCAAACAGCGAACAAATTTGACTATTTCACCAAATAGGGTATTCGTAGCAATGCTGGGAAGTCGGTATTTATGTGCTTAAGGAGACGACGAAGCATGAAGGTTGTGCTCCCTAACGGTACAGAAATATCAACAAACGAAAAAGGTCAAGCATCTTGGGGTTAACTTCACGGAAAGGTTGAAGTTCAACAGTCATGCGAAACAGACCCTTAAGAAGGCCAACCTAGGCTTCCATCGCATCTATCCCTTGATGCGCAAGCTAAATAGACAAAGCCAGAGGACAAAACTGCTGCTATACAAGCAGCTTATACGGCCGATCTTAACGTACGGCTTCCCAA
Organism: Eristalis tenax; assembly: GCA_905231855.2. NCBI lineage: Eukaryota > Metazoa > Arthropoda > Insecta > Diptera > Syrphidae > Eristalis > Eristalis tenax. The sequence goes on from HG993127.1 coordinate 3,222,786, forward strand.
TATGGCACACCATCTCTAAGATCAGGATGGCGAAGCTCGTAATTTTCGAAACCGGACTCACCTTCGACATTGAACGTCAAAAGCACCACAGCAACAATAGGTTTTACGACCAAGCACGCTTCATCCTCCCTTCAACAGTGCATGGTGACACTGTTCAGACAGCAGCTACTAGAAGTCAACAACCATCCTAACGAGGAAATCAGGAGCCTGAGAAACACACTCCCCGGACAACGCTACCTCAACGAGTTAGATCTGCCAAACGAGCAGAACTTTCCAACGACGTCGAACACCGAGCTGCATGGATTCTACCAGAGCAGCGATAGCAATCACCACCGAGGCTAAGTCGGCTAACACATCACCACCCCCTCCCAAAAGGACCACCATGGACACAGGGACTTGAAGAACCCGATGTAACCACCAGACATTGTAGGACATAAGAAATAAACAATAAACCGACAGTAACATTAAATTAAACAAAGCACATCAGTTGGACCCCTATTGTTGAGCCAACGCCATAACCTTTATCTTGTAGGTCTAAATTTTTAAATCGCTTAAGTCTGTGCAACCACCCTTCCGCCACACACGGTGCAGACAGTCTGCACAGACATCGTTGCGTTGTGGTCGTCGGGTCGAGAAAATGACAGATGATGCTTGTGCCGACAAAATCAATAAGTTGGACCAAGGAGTGTTACAACTTTTGTAAATTTCCAAGTTCGATCCAAAATTATCTATCCGTGTGTTTATTCATGTTTGCGAAGTTTCCCGCTGGTCTGGGCAAAATTGACTACTCACAACACAGACCAGGCAAAATTCAGACCGCTGTAAACATGCGACATGAACACACATGGCACAGACCGTCTGCGCAGACATGTGCAGAACAACAAAATGTATTGGTCCGCAGCGACATGTCGTGTCGTGTATGGGCCGTTTTCAAATATAACGGCAAAAATGTTCATTCGCGATCAAATAGCGAACACACATGCCGCATGCTCTCGCTTCATGTTCTACGTGGAAGATGATGTGCCGTACGTGATGGAATGCAGGTGGTGTCCGGTGAACCAGACCAGAGGATATCGAGTTCCGTTGCAGCCGTGGAACCGTGGGAACATGCAGCGATGGACGCAAATAGTAGCTTAGTTTATTACAGGAAAGCATTTTGTAATTTAGTTCGTTAGTGGCCGCCAAGGCAAGTAGTAGTAAGTTTAATTTTTTTACGACGTTTCGGGGACATAGAGGACTATTTCAAGAACCTGTATAGATTCAAGTTTCATAACACGGAACGGTGGAACCCATTGTGGTGCCATGCCAAGAATTAAGAAGATGCAAATATTCCTTCGATGCATTGGTGACCCGGGATCCCAAGTTCAAGTTGGTGAGGACATTGGGATTCACTGATCCACAGTTTGGCAAGTGTTATTGTCTGTGGCTGAATTTTTATCCAGCGCAACATGTCTGAGTGACATGTAGAGTGCATTGAACAGGCGTTCTGCAAATAACCATAACCTCCGATTCGTCCATGTTGACCTTTATTCCACCATTAGCACACACGGCCACAAAACTATCTAGTGCGCGTTGGAGCTCTGTCTGGGAAGATGTGAGCATCACTAAGTCTTCTGCAAAAAGAAGATGACTCTCCCAATGTGTAACATTCCTCGCCTCGGTTGCGCTGCAACATCCAGTCCATGTATATATAGGTGACAAGACGCAGCCTTGGCGAAGTCCAGCGTCCATGGTGAATGGTGTCGATTTAGTATCGTTAACCCGAACACAGCTGCTACAGTTTGTGCACCGACACGAGCTTCTGGACACCTGGGTGTACGTGCGGTCCATACCGACACGAGTTTCTGGACAGAGACTGAATGGCCCTCAGAAAAGGACCATCATTCCTGCAGAGCACTCCAGAGTTTACATGCATTTTCCAAACCACAAAACAGCTGTAGATGAGCTTGGCATACTCCCAAGCCTTCTCAAGTACCATTCTTAGACTGAAAAGGTGGTCGGTTCTACTTCTACCGGGACGAAAGCCGCACTGTGCGTCCCCCATCCTGGGCTCGGCCATAGCTGGGCGGTTGTACTTCTACCGGGACGAAAGCCGCACTGTGCATCCCCCATCCTGGGCTCGGCCATAGCTGGGCGGTTGTACTTCTACCGGGACGAAAGCCGCACTGTGCATCTCCCATCCTGGGCTCGGCCATAGCTGGGCGGTTCTACTTCTACCGGGACGAAAGCCGCACTGTGCATCCCCCATCCTGGGCTCGGCCATAGCTGGGCGGTTCTACTTCTACCGGGACGAAAGCCGCACTGTGCATCCCCCATCCTGGGCTCGGCCATAGCTTGTCGGTTCTACTTCTACCGGGACGAAAGCCGCACTGTGCATCCCCCATCCTGGGCTCGGCCATAGCTGGGCGGTTCTACTTCTACCGGGACGAAAGCCGCACTGTGCATCCCCCATCCTGGGCTCGGCCATAGCTGGGCGGTTCTACTTCTACCGGGACGAAAGCCGCACTGTGCATCCCCCATCCTGGGCTCGGCCATAGCTGGTCGGTTCTACTTCTACCGGGACGAAAGCCGCACTGTGCATCCCCCATCCTGGGCTCGACCATAGCTCTAGAACGCGCTTCCAATACCTTAGCCTAGACTTTCCCGAGGAGACTTAGAACAGATGTGCCCCTTTAGTTGGGGCAATCTCTTTTGTCACCCTTCTTGAAAAGTGGGACAACCCCCCAGTTTGGCAATCGCCAGGTGTCTCAACACGTTCCCAGGGAGCCGTAAAACTCCCTTTTACTCATTTTCTATTCATCATTTCTGGCCGGATTTGCCAATTTTCAGAGATTCAATCGCCAGAATGACTTCCTCCAACGTTGGACTATTCTCAACCCTACTCAAGACTACGGCTCTGCCATCCTCAGTGCCCTGTTCGGGATTGAGCAGCTCCGAAAAGTGCTGCGTAAGGTGTCCACCTCAACAACACACCATCATTGGATTTGACTCCTTCCGTGGTGTTGAATTGCCTTCCTCTGAGTCGGTGAATGGTTTACCACCTTTTTCGCAGATCTATGGTCACTTTCCAGCTTCTCGCCGAGATCGCTCTGTAGCAGCTCGCACAGCCCATTTGCAAGTTCTTCGTGCCTCAGTGTACCGGTCACGAGAAGCAGAGTCCCCCAAGAGAATCCAGTCTCTGTAGGTCTGGTAATCTTCCATACTCTCCAGATCTTACTTTACGTCTGAACACCAGAAGTTGGACGATCCTCTGCGAATTTCACGATAGATCGAAGATGGGGAAAGGACTGGGTGCGGAAGTCAACTCTAAGGAACTGAATTTTCCGACTACCCTCTCACTGTAGCGTCTTTCAGGCAAAGACTACAGCGATCGAGGAAGCTCTGTCATGGCAATGTGATATCAGGTACAGATATTGTCATCTGTTCAGACAGCCAGGCAGCGATCAAATCTCTGAGTGCAGTCACATTTAACTCCAAGACGTAACTTAAATGCTGCCATCTCTTAACGAGATGACCAAGTATGTGGGCACCGGGACACAGGGATATCCCAGAGAATTGCGAAGCGGAAGGGCATCACCTCAACACTCTTTCCGGACGGGAAACTGCCGCCCATCCCCATCGCTACTACAGAGCCACTACTAAAGCCGACGTTATAACCGGTTAGCCGTCTTAGAATTCACACCTCAAAACTGGGTAGAAGTTGTAGGGATGAAGCGGAAGAAGAAACTACTCTTCTTTGCAATTGCAGTGCCCTCTCATCTCGCAGACTCAGTCCCTTGGACACAGATCTAAGCAATATTAGCATCAGTCAGCTACGGCGCTTTTTTAAGAACGCCAAATGGTTCGCGGAGTATAATCTATTAGATCTTGTGGCAACACAGCGGGTGTGGCCACCCTGGCTTATGGTAGTCAGCCACTCTAACCTAACCTAACCTTGGACCTAGGACAAAGTACTTCGAGCTCATAGGGAAACGCATCATCTTTCGAGCAGATGTCTGCCATAGACAGTTCCGTTCAGAATTCAAAGCCATTGGCTAAGGGAGATGAATCATTTAAGCACTTAATTCCTTGCCTGATTCCCTGCTGCGTCGTCCATTACTATTTAACAGCTGACTATCACAAATGTCATCTGTGCTGGCAAGTTTTTATGATCATCGGTTTTTCTACGCTTCCAAAAGGAGGCTAATGTTAGAGAGTCCAGCTGTTATTATATCACTAGACACATCACCAAATCCAAGCTCGTGTGGGAATGCCTACAGAAGCTTAAGGAGCTGAGTAGGAGAAACACGGTAAAACTCTTCAGGCCAGAAGGCGCTCCCTGACAAGGAGAGGAGCAGCAGAACCCTTCACAGCTGCTGAAAACAGCCGCCATTCTTCCTCTGCACGCGATGGAACAGTGGGAAGCCATGCACAACCCAGGGCGTGCAGTGAGCAAAACGCAACTGACAACGGCATCGAATTAGGGTTCTAAAGTTCAAGATTTATTTCCAACTCTCCCAATGCGCTGCGCACTTCTGCAAACAACAACAGGATGGCAAAGGGTGTCCCATGATTCAAGCAAAATTACGTTTTACAGTAGGTCCTCTCAAAATCAGGTGAAGACCGTCTCGACCGTCTCGAGAAAGACTATTATTGCGTGTGATTTTGGCTTGAACACAACACATAGGAAAACGGTTCCACTTTTTGAACTATTCATCGATATCTGCTAAGCTTCGAATCGTACCATTAAGTGGGAACGATAATGGCACGACCGCACGGCGACGACTTGTATGGACAACCGTATTGAACGCGACACACCGAAGTGAAGGCTACTCACAGTCGTAATCAATCACCTTGAGTTTTGGCAGAGCACGCAGTTGGCAAAGGATTCTGCTTGTGGACTCCTGTTCAGGGTTGCCCGTAAGTCACCTTTGAGTCTCCTTGATAGTTCATACCTTCTACTGATGACATCATTCGCCTCAAATTGACACGTGGAAACAGCAAGGACTCCACTTCCAACTAATCATCGCAGCCCATTCAGGTAACGGTTGCTTCCACTCGTGATTGATCGCCTTAGTCCTTAATTGATTGTTGCACTAAAAACCAAGCCCACGCCTTAAGAAACACCGTGTCCCCGTGACAGTAAACAACTTCAATCAAGAGGCGATATCTCCGCCGGCAATTAACGAAACCCACTATCAGTTCCCAGCACAACCGCAACCCGTTCCCGCAGCTAGGCACGAACATGCCAGTGTATCCAGGCCAACAACAGTTGTGCGGTGCGCCATGGCACAAGTTCATTCATAAATAATGGAGCCTAGAAGAAATAAATTGCCAGCCTAGGGCATTAGCATGCAAAAACGCTGAGAAGGAGGGCGGCGATGGGCTTCCGAGAACTAACAAATGCCTCCGCAGTGCTTTGTTTCCGGGAACCGTTCCCATCGTCGGTCGGTCGGCCACATGTGGGTCTGTGTGCCATCAAGGACACGCTCGCAACGAAGCCGGCGCTCACACGTGAATATTTTAAAGAAACTTCTTTCCGCTAATTTTCACTTGCACGTCCGCCGGCCGTGACTGCTGCAATCATTCGATCTATGGTTGCCTGCTTTCCCCGCCAGGGCTTTTGATTGATTTAGGAGCCCGTGAAAGCGCACAGCCACAGGCGCTCGGCTGCCCGCCACAAAAGGGTTTCAATTAAGTCAAGTAGACCCCCGTGCACGCGCCACCGCCCAAGTGCGGTTCGAATTCAACGCTTGCTCGCATTTATCAACAGGGATCGCTGGCGATGGCACACCATTTTCCGGGCACAACTGGCTAGCAAGAGATTCCTTTGAAATCGGTTGGGGTTGGTCAAATGCCGATTTGTGTGCCGATAGAAATGTCATTTGCCGGGGCACGGGATTAAGCGAGAGGATGTTCGAAGTGCCCATCAAATGGCTTTTCGATTGAGAATGGGAGCTGCTTACAGACGAGCTCCCAAGGATTTCTCTTTCGATTGGTCGTTTGCGGTTCGATGGGGCGCGGGGGGAATGAACGAACGACGGATCGAGGAGTTGTCGCAGAATGTATAAGGAGCCAGCGAAGGGTGACGGAGCCGCTTTTGTGTTTGAATTCTTGTCAGGGTTTAGATTGGAAGGGCTTACAGAACGGTTTAAGACCCGGTCTTAAGTGTTTGAGAACAAAAATTTGCTTCACAGATGGGATTTGTTTAAAATTATGGACGAAGTTTTGGACGAACTTTGGGTGGTCTTTGGAGGCACTTGCCGTGTTGGAATTTGGAAGGACGTGCGCTCTGGTTGGATGCAAGGATTTATGTCGGTATCCGTCCTCGCTGTGAGCAAATTCACGGTTATGTTCACGGTGTTTATGGAGGCAAACTCATTTCGGAAAAGGACACATTCCCAGACCTCTGGGGGGATCAGACTCAGAAAGGGACATTACTTGGATTGATTGTCTCTCTAGTCTCCTCTCTGCCTTTCATTGTCGCACCGATGATGATGACGTTGACCAGAGTATTTGATCCACCGCATGCCTGTGTCCAACCCAGGGTTCCATTTGGCTGTTGGAAGTGACTCGCCATGCGAATCGGTTTTCTTCAGAACTGCGCCAACGTTTTGGATCTGATTTCATTCTGTTCACCTCCATAGCGTCCAAGTGCATCTGGTCGGTCTGCAGAAGAAGCGAATTCTAGCCAAAAAAATGTGTGCTTTCAGAAAGTTGAAGGAAGACTCCTGCGGAATTGAAGATCTTCTGATCCACTGAGCAAGTGCCACATTTCATATGCCCCCGCCTAGATGAGATCTCTGGCACCCTTGATCGTTTGGTTTCAGTTCTTAAGGGTCTTTGATCTTTGACAGTCGACAGCGGCCATGTTTTTAAAGCCACATCAGTAGATCTTCATTTAGGACGCTCACCGGCGTCATAACAGGGTACTGCACAATTCGCACCCATGCCCGTAGGTGGGGGGTCGTAGGATGACTTCTGAAGAAGCTGCATGGATGAAGAGCAGGTTGAAACCACAGATCACCTACTCTACTCCAGAGCAGTATTAGCTAGCTAAATCGCTTTGTCACAAACACCAACTGGTTTGAATTGTGAGGGGGAATCAATCCGCGTGGTATCACTATGAGCTTAATTTTGCCTTCTGCAGCCAGCCACTATGACCTAACCTAACCTAGTGGCAGGGTCACCTCGGACTCGAGTGCCATCCATTTTATTATTATATTTTTTCTCTGACTGTGGAAATTCACCACGTGACTGCTTATCTGGTGTAATAAATCCGCTTTCTTCGATAGTTCTGTCTATCGTCCACCACTCCACAGGCGGTTGTATGTCGCTGACCAGCATTTTCATCCTTATCGAGTTTACGACTACTTACAGCGGACGATAAGGCGATTATCTGTAATAAACGTAATCAATGTGGAATCCAAGTATCGAAGGTCTATCGAAAGTCTTGTTGGTCGCAAGAGATCGCTTTTCACGACCAGTCTCTGCGCGAGCTACTGAAACTGGAATAGCTTAGAGAAACATCGAAGTTAACCAGACTTGCCACATTTTCTGGAAGCGCTCGTCTTCGCAGAACTGGATTACATGGACTGTGTGGATCCCATGGCATATAAATTGATCCGGAAGGTTTAAGGAGTAAAAGAAGGTCTCACGGTAGTGAAACACACAACTTTCAAGAGCTCAATGGGCCCAACATGTTCATTTAAGTGAGGCATGGCCATAAGAGCTCCCACACAATGGCCTACCTACCTACAGTAATTCAACTTTGAAACGGCTTACAGACCGCAAATAATGAAATTCAAACGACAACTTGTTCACCTAAGCTCTCCTTTACCACCCTCAGTCCATCGACAAGGTGTGTCGTGACGGTTCAAGGTCAATCAACTTCTTCCAAAACACGTGTATGAGACCAGTGTGTGGGTCTTGAAGTTAACAAATCCTTTTCATGTTGAACAGGGAAGTAAATTGGCACTGGAATCCCGCAAGGTAGGGTACTTGGTCCAGGTGTTTTTTAACACACAGAATGGACATTCCTCAGACTGAACGCACATTAGTGACTACGTTTGCGGATGACGTGGCAACAGCAATCTCTATCGATCTAATAAGTGAAAAGTAAAAGGAGCTCTGAACACCATTCGAGACTGGACAATGCTATGAAGCACAGATCTAAATGAGACTTAGTCGATGAGGAACAAAAACCGCCCAGGTGAGCACACTTGGAAGCCTAATTACTGAATAAGCCGTCTTAGTTGTAGTAAACAAGGGAAAAGGCCTTTGTACTCAGTAAAGACACTCGGCGTCTTGCCTTGCCATGTGATTTCTTCTTCTTGGTTCTAGAAAAGACAGTTCAGCAGGCTGCTGAAGACACGGAAGGCACTAAGACAGTGCCTGTACAATGGATAATGTAGATGACAGAGCGCGTTCTTAACGTGCGGCAGGAAAAGCTTTTGAGGGCACTGGAGAAGAGACGAAACCAGCTGGTCTTAAGGTCATTGAGGATAAAACCAAGCACGTTCACTGACCACCTAAGACAAAATATCACGATCGACAGTTACGAGGTATTAAAGGAGTTTGTCTACCACGGGGCAAGCGTACACTCGAATCGCCTTTTTGAACCTCTTCTACTTCGGTTTGTCGAAATAACTGGGCTCAAAACTCGAAGGACCAAAATCATGGCATGGAGCAGAAAACTGGACGAGAAGCGGATATATGATCCAGTCTGCAAAGCCAATGGAAGAGAAGACATAACCGCGAACTCTACGAGGTGTACCAGGACGTGGCTGTAGTCCGTGACAGACAAAAATCCGACTTTGCTTGGCCACATCGAGGGCAGAAAAACCAAAGCTGCAGCCAAGAGATCTTCGAAGCCGAGCATCTTGCTTCGAGAAGGAGAAGAATACCATAGTGATAGTGGACGCAGGATACCTGAGACTTGACGAACGCATTCGTTCAGACTCAGAGCCTCCGTAATTATCAGGTCTGTTAACTAAGGGAGCAAGTGAGAATACGTGACTTCATTGTGTCACAATAATCTAGAACTTGGGGGTAGCCAAAGACGCTGTACCTCGGCTCCGCTGTAAAGAATGTATCAGTAGCGAGATCCAACGCAGAATAGCTCTTGTCAATCGCGGTTTTTATTGGCTCAAGAGGCAATTGAGTGATGAGCCGGACGAAGCTGACTTTATATAAGCCACTGATCATCCGATCCTGCTGTACGACGCGGAAGCATGGATAATCTCAAAAGCCGATGAGGAAGTTGTTGGTCTCTCCAAGAGGAAAGTTCTGCGTGCGATCTTTGGTCGTGTTTGCCTTGACAGTCTTGGGAGGAGCAGACTTTGAACTGTACAGCCACATGAGCCTAGTCTACAGATCCAACGTCTAAGGTGGCCGGGCCGTGCGGAGAGCATGGACAACTCAGCTCCGGCCCGAAGAGTCTTCGACTCCGAACTTGTGGACACCGCAACAGAGGACGCCGGCGTTTAAGGTGGGGCAACCAGGTGGGGAAGAATCTCAACCAACTGTGCGACAGGTCCACGCTGAACCTCTTCTTGTTTATCATCAAAAATTTAGCAATTAGCAGTCCTCGAGTAACTGTGGGTCGGCCATTGGCGACATCATCCGACCGAAAGTTGTGCCAACAATCCACCAGACCTCGCTGACTTCATTCGGATTTAAACCAAAGCCACCCCCTGTCCAAAGTGTACGCCTGATTTCAAGCTTGCTGTTTTTTTCTAATCGATTTAGGTACACTCATAACATGTGGTTATTAGCCAAACCGAATCCATCGATCCGATTAATTATTTAACGAGTTTTATTGTCACGCTACAAAGCGTTGTGTGTTTTGACACCAAATGCCGCACAAGCTCTCTAAATCCTTCTGCAAACAGTCCATTAAATGGACCCCATTTGTCTCCGAAGCCCCACCCCATCCGTCCGTGCCTGCGGCTTGGTCTAATGCAAACATTCAAAACAATTACCCGCACAATGCGCTCCGTCATTGCTCTTCGATTTCCGTCGCCCCTTCCGCCGGCTGCTGCTGAACAGCATCACCCGAGATCAAATATGCATGTGGCATCCGAAACCCCTGCTAAGCCCAAAATTGATTAAACCCACAGACCGGGGCGGGCAAATGGCTTTCTGTTTATTGCCCGCAAATGGCCGAACAATACGCGACCAAATATAAACATAAACCAATTTGGATTGTCCTACTTTGGCAACTTCATTACGAGCCTCAGTGTGGACCAGAAAAATTCCTACCGACCATGAGCGGAAGCGGATCCTAGAAAACAAATGGCAGCCATATTCGCATTTTTCATCCGCAAGAGAAGCGGAGAAAAAAACAAGTATCCGCTTTGCTTTTCCGAAATTCCCATTCAAGCGGGACAAAGGACTCGAAAGGACTATTCAACGAAGAACACACTGGAAGGAAAATCCTCCTCCGGCGCAGTTCCTTTGTCCGGGCGACCGAAAAGGGCTGACGACGAGGGTAGACAACGACGCCGCCGCCGCCGCCACAGCCGCAGCCGCTCCGACGAAGAGGATATTCTTGAAAGCAACCGAGACAGACTGCGTGGATACATATTATGAATATTCGCGTTGACTGCGGGATTAAATTTCATTTAGCTTCCCCCGCTGTAGCCCTCCTCTTATCAGGGATAATCTAGGTTGGTCGGATCCTGTGCGAGTGGGGGACTTACCTACAGAACGGAGCTACCCTCAACTCAACGCTCCCGCGCAAGGTAAGGGAATTTTGTCATTTTAAGTGCAAGTATCTCCACTAGGATGCACTTTCTTTGAATTGTAAACCAGGGAACAGGAGTGCCTTCGAGGATCAATTTAGTAGCATTTTTGTGTTGCATTGTTGTTCTTTCATTTGCCGGGGGTTGTGTGCGCTTCCTATTGAAATACGAACCGAGGCAGGGTTTGGAAAATGTGTTACGGTTGTGGCGAGGCAATGAATTGCGATGATGGACGGGTGAGGCTCATTGACGAGAGAATGAGGAGTCTTCCGACAGGAGATAGACGATTGGATTTAACGGAATGCATTTGCAAAAGGGCAGGTGGAAGACAAATGTTTCGAATGCAGCCTAATTGATGTTGTTGACAGAGTGGAACGTAGTGCTGCTAGTGGATTCAGCAGAAACACTTGGTGGTCCATTGTGATGTCCACAGTGACACTCCAGTGATTGAACCAGATAAAAGGGGATTGACTTTGCTTGCACTGGGACTCGAACCGGGGACCCCACTAACCAAGGGCAGGCACTTACCCAACTGCGCCATGCAGTCGTTTGGGAGGGGATGTAGGATGTATGCCGAATGCCGACTTTTACTCCCGAGTCTCCACTTAAGACGAAATACGGCTGCAATGTTATTGGTGTTGGAACACAACTTCGGACACGGAGGCATCAGCTCCTCTTCAGAGGGACTCAAAAACCCACTTTCCGCAGTAACTCGAAATTTCCAATGCATTCCATAAGCCTTCAGAAATTTCGAGTTACGGCGGGAAGTGGGTTTTTTGGCCCCTCTGACGAAGTCGGTGAAGATAAGCGAAATAAACAAGAGGTGTCAAATCCCAAAGATCTTGGGTGCAACCTTTCAAAGTGAAAATTGATTGTTGAAGTGGCAGCAGTTAGTTGCCGTAGTCCATTCCTATGCGTGGCGTCTAGGTTTAACTCCCGACATGACCATTGTGGCGCACTAACAACAGTCCGTCACGCACGATACGGGCTCCAGTAAAAGAGGTAAAATATCCAGAAGCCATCTTAGACAGCAAACTCATCTGGAAAGGACACACAGACGAGATCAACAGGAAGGCGACGCGTGCTCTAATGATCTGTAGATCCTTAGAGGGGCAAATCCTGGAGATGCAGTCCAGGTATCCTGTTATCCGGCTTCTCGGAGGTCGGGTTGTTTGAACGGTTTGAGGTCATGGTGCCTGACCCGAGTCAGCCATACTCGATGCCGATCGGTCGGAAGCTGCTTGATCAACCGCAGGTGTAGGTGGTGAAAACGCATAAGTGCGTGGCGATCACCGACTGCATGGCCCAGTTACCGAGGGCGCTTATAGTGGAAGGAGGATGTGTCGAACCCAAGAGACTGGACGAGCTATCGTTGGAGGACGTGGACCCAGGAGAACTGAACGAAAACTCGGGACACTCATCAACACGTCTCGGGACTGCTTCGCAAAGAACGCGGTGGAATTGGGGGCCTACCGCTTTGCGGAATGTCCAATTGAGCTGGCGACAACAACACCAGTCTGCATCCAGCCGTATAAGATACCCTTTGCAAAGAGAGAGTCGGTGAAGGAGATGGTGTCCAGTATGTTGGAGCAGGGAATTATCCGGTCATCATACTCCGATTATTGCGCACCGGTCACCCTCCCGAGGAAGAAGGATGGTAAGGCCCGATTCTGCGTCGACTGCCGGGGGCTGAACAAGGTGGCGGTTAAAAGAAAGTTCCGCATGGCGGTGGTGGAAGAGGTGGTCGAATCGCTGGCTGGAAACAAGTTCTTCCCGACGCTGCACCTAGCATCGGGGTACCACTAAATTTGCATGAAGGAACGGAACGGAATTCAACCGAATGCCGTTCGGTCTAGTGAACGTCCCCGCTGAGTTCCAGTCATTTATGAATATCATCAGGTCGCGTCTGAGAAAGGGAGACATAGCTGTCTACTTGGACGACATCGCAATTGGCAGCAAAACTGTTCAAGGGGGTCTTCAGAAGCTTGGGAGGTTCCTGGAAATCCTGAGGGTTACCGGGCTGACCCTAAATGTAAGCAAATGCTCTTTCTAGGTTATCGAGTGGGTGAAGAAGGGCTACAACCGAGCGAGAGGAAGACGGCGGCGATAAGGACATTCCTGAACCCCAAGGACGTTCACGGAGTCCGGCAGTTCCTGGGACTAGAGTTTTTCCGCAAATTCGTGGAAAATTACGCACCGACCAGCTATTCGAGTGGACGGAAAAGCAGGAAGAGGCCGCAAACTGAAGACAGCCCCCCTGAAGATTGAAGATTAGTACGGAGAGGGCTATGCTTTGTTGGTTTGGTCAAGTGGCACGAATGTCCCTTTCATCATGGATGGAATTCTATCACGTGGGCGACTGCTTGGCAGACCCAGAACGAGATGGTTCGACCAAGTCCAAAAACTCGCCTGGTTACTCGTGGGATTAACTCCTGATGAGTTAGAGTCGATGGCGGAGGATCGGGGTGCCTGGAGATCTCTTGTGAGTGATTTAACCCCGCGACCCTTTTAGTGGAGCATGCGGGTCAGAAAATGATGAAAAAACACGCCTATTGTTGCTAATTTCAATCATAGCGCCTTACTATCCGCTGTCTGCCGAATAAGTTTACGGGAGGAGATTGAGGATTGAGTTCAAGGCTCGAGAGGGGGTTCTTGTTAATGCTCCGCGGATACATAGGCTTGCCATCCGCTACAGATCGGTTCTGCCATCCGGTTCGCAGTTGATGTTCTCTTCGAGTGCAGTCCACCAAATCGCGACTCCATTCAACAGCATTGTGTGGGGCTGTTACCAAGTGGCAATAAAACCGCAGAAAGTCAATATGTGGTGTGGATTCTGGACCAGTGGCATATGTGGACCGCACTTCTTAGAGAACTTAGATGCCATTACCATCACCGACCATCATCGATCTCGACGAAGACATGTTTGGACAATTACAAAAGGACGGCGATATGCGAAAAAGCAGCCATAGTGTGTGCAAACTATGCGAGATGGAGGTTGACACAAAAAAAAAAAAGCTCTTGTGCCAGCTAAATATGTTGACAAGGAGTCGTTCTTAGTCGCTGTCATTTCTCACATTTTTAAACAATAGTTAGGAATCGTGGCACGATTTCCGACAATGTCCTTTTATTGCGTGTATTGGAGGACAACGGCAGCACAAACTCATCATTGTGTTGCAGGCAGAAGGCACCAGCGATTCGAGGTCCTTTGCTGGTTCATCGCAAGAGTCTTGGACGCCTGCTTGAATACCGCATTGTGTCACTGAGTAACACGCCCAATCCATGACCACTAATTTCTCCAAAGGAAGTAATAAAAATGTCCAAGGAAATTCGCAAACAGTGCAAGGACGTCAAACAGTCACGTACGCCTTTTGCAGAAATTCACAAAGCAAAAGCGAATTAATTTCCATTTAAACACGTCCACCAACGCGATAACTATCCTCGGTAAAACGTCAGTCTCACATTTCTGCCGTCTCAAGGGACAGCGCTTAGCTAACACCAATTAGTTCCGATCCCCTTAAGGATTACATGAGCTGCACACTGCACGCTTCATCTCAGCACAAAGGCAAGCCCAACTTAACCTCCATACACTGCGCACAAACAGGATTACCCCGCACGTTTGTTGTGCCTCATTGTTCGTCCTTATTGCATGCAACGGCAAACTATCCGCACACACGTACACTTCCCCCACAAGCTCACGTCCTCTGTGTGTAACTTGAAAATGATTATCCAATTTCATTTTAATTTGTTTGTCATACAAGGCAAATAAGGGCGTACAGTTGATACCTGCAAGATAGTTGTGCGCATTTTTAATGAAATTATCCGCCTTGCTCTCTCGAAGGACCCACATGAATGATTAGGCGCCCCCCGCTCCGGCGACCAAAGGCATTGTCTCTCGTCCGGACACCGGACGGCAGAGCATGACCTTCTTTATTGGCACAGCATTGTTCCATGCCGCACCTATCAACCCCCAAGGCTGACCGGTTTAATTAATTAGACAAAGCAATCAAAAAAAAACAAGACCGAAAAAAGGGGCAAAAAGGAAATGGAACCCTGTCCACCGTTGCCCAGCACCTGGCGGGGGGCAGACAGAGAGATGAGAATAAAGATCGGAACTCACCTGGACCGACAATTAACACCAGCACTGTGAAAGGCACCAAGACAATAACGGTTGTCACAATCAGACAGTTCCTTCGCCTCAGAGGTGATGGCGGCAACCCCATTTTACTCCGTTTTTTCCCTATTTTTTGGTTAGATAAATATTTTATTCCACTGTGACCCCCGCGGGCGCACCGATGTTTTGTCTAAAAATACGTGTGACACACCAACGCGACCGGAGCGCTGCTGGATAAAGATGTCTTCTCTGTGTGTGCTCGGAGGGGTGGGGCGGCTCTATTGGTGGTGGCGGCGCTGTGGTGACAACAATCCGTGGTGGTGGTGGTAGATCCCGTCCTCAAGTCGTCCTTATCTGAAAGGCGGAGAAGAAGAAAAGAAAGTCAGCAGAGTCGGAGGAACAGAGAGAGATGAAATTGATTAATATTCATTCGTGGGGGTGTGGGGTTGGCAGTCAGGATTATGAAATGATTTATTGTAGGTTTCTGTCAAAAGCTCTCCGAGATAATTAACGGATGATAAGTGACCGGAAAAGTTGCTTATGGCTCCTCGGGAGCGGGAGAGACGAGATGCGACGGCAGAACACGAGAATTTTTCATTTGACTTGACGCACTTGCAGCGCACGTGTCCGGGAAAACGTCGCCATTTCAATCTCAATTGCAAATCACTGCCAGTCTCCAGCAGTTGCACTGAAGCGGAGAAGAGCGCTGATTGAGATCGACTAATGAGATTCCAGTCGATGTTGTAAATGGACCCATAATCTGTTTATTATCTAATAAGCCTGCGAGATGCGAGATCAGAGAGAAGGAAGCAGCGGATGAGGATGATTCATGATTCCCTTTTTTTCTCGCGGACCGTTGTTCATTGTAGCACTATGAAGTGCTTGGAAAGGGTCGCCCAAGCTGATTTGTAGATTTGGGACAGCCAGCCTTTGATTGACGCAATCTCGATGAAAGCGACACCATTTTGATGTTCTAAATGATTTGAATGCTTCACGATTCTACGCTTGCAGCAAGACAATCCAGAGATGACACGACATAGACGACATGACTTCTCTTGGGGGGGTGGACATGGGCCTCATCCGACAAGCCTAGCTTAGGGTGATGTCCAGGTTGTCTACGGAATCTAGTCCATATACACAACAAAAATACGTTGCCACTGCTTTGTGACACCTGGGTCGCCGATGTCCACCCATACCCGAGGCTTGTAGCCGTAAATATGTCTTTTTTACGTCGCCTGGAAGTTCACCTCATTCACAACTCTTCCAATGCCAGGCACCTTCGGTCGAGCTGGTAACCTCACAGAAGCTGACATTAGCCATAAGAGAATAAGGTTCGTTCACCGCCGACTGGGTATAGAAGAATCCTTTCAAACATGAGCTACGAGGGTGTCGAAGTAGGAGAGCGTACGTTATGTGGCTACCGGTAGACATCAGTTGAATCCTCTAAACATCATTGATTGGAGCGACAGCGAAGGACAACCCTGCCTTAGAAGTGTTATGCGATCAAACAGCAACAAGCGGAGAGAGCCTTTGCCGTTTGTGGTATTCACAGACTCAGTGGGAGGGGTAACCTCATCACTCATGTACTTGATGGCATCTTTCAACCGCAAACAACACCATCTGAGAACGGGTGAGACACCGAGACCATCAATGTCCGAAGACAGACTCACTCGCCAAGACTAGAGGCACGATCCTCCAAATATGACGGCATGAATATGTCATACCAGAATCAATTATTACTTTCATTATACATTCTTTTTGGTTAAGTGCAAAACTTACATGCTGATTGCGCTTAACTTGCAAGCCAAGGTAATTGTTAATTTCGCCAAATTTTTTTTTTTTTTTAAATTTAGACTTGCATTGGCTGAAATGATGTCATCAACATTCCGAACATATAGACACGTTCCTTCCAAATTCCATATCCATATACCGTAGAGACTCCTCCTCAAAGACATATTTGTGTCTCGCAACCCTCTGTGCTGAAACCCTGTGGCTGTTTCTTCATCCAGCGTTGAATTACTTTCATTTTATCTTTTGCAGCAATAGTCAGTAAGATTCGATAAGTCGCATGCCGCACTACTGTCCACGCCGTACTTTTGTGAAAACCCTTGTGCAACCAATCGCGCTTTAAACAATTTTTGTTCATTGCTTTCCTTGATCTTATAGACCCAGTTACAACCGATGGCATGACGATCCTTGGGCAGTTCGACAAGCTCCCGTGTTAGCTATTTTCTTTTAAAGACGTCATTTAATTGTTCATGGCTTGAATCCATTCCCTCTTTTCATCAGATTGTATGGTCTGGTTGTAGGTTTTTTACATTTATTTCTTCCCCATAACGTCTTGGTGGAAGTTCAAAATTTGATCTCGTTGATCTCCGAACAACTGGTTCAATCACGTTATCGCTGTTTTGTCCATCATCATTTGCTTCAATAGTGTCCTCTTCTTCAACAGCGCTATAAAAGTCGTCTTCTGACATATAACATCCTCACAGGCGGACGTATGTAAATACGTGTGAACTAAGCGAAGCTGATGACTCCCGCCTTACTCCGCTGCGTTGCTCCATACTCCCAGCGAAATATAACGAAAATAAAGTTGTATGCGTGACACATTATGACATATGGTTGATTGAGTTTTCAGTTTGATGCTCCTCCTGAATTCGATGTATCTTCCACTCACTTTTCTTGCATATAAATTTAACATCGCGGCTAATAACGACTCTATTCTTTGCAGCTACGTAGCGACTACATACATGCTTTTGAAACTGAATCATATCCAACATTTTGATGTACTCATGAAGTGTGTACACCAAAATAGCCTTGATTGCTTTTGGATCAAGCTTCTTACGCAATGCAGGCACGTGTACACAAGATTCTGAACCCAACCGTCTGAAATACATTATGTCTGTGTTCGTATGATGCCTCTAGCTGGCAAACGATTTTGGATGTAATTTGCCATCATAGCAGCTTCACCCAAAACTTGTCATCAAGTTCAGCCTTAATAAGCATACATCTGTCGTGTCATTTCAATTAGAAAGAAAAAATTCAATTAAATCCTTACAATTCAGAGAATACCAATTAACGATACTGCTCTGCGCCCATAGCCTATTGGCTTAATGTGGAAAAACAGAACAAAATGGCAATTCGCGAGGTTTCCAGCCCCGAAAATATATGGCGGCACCTGGTAGATTGGGAGAAAATTTATGGAACCTCGCGGTTTCTTTCGGTGGAAACGCAGCATTAAGCTACAAATTGAACTCGGTTCAAGGTTTCAACGAAACCGTGAAGCCGAATAAATCGCTGAGCTGAAGCTGAAGCCAAAAGTGGAATTTAAACGTTGCCCTGTGAAACTAATGATCGCTGATCATGTGTTCTGGGGCCCTATTACTTAGATACCCTCTGACCTCAACCATAGAGCGGATGTCAAGAGCCATTCTGTGTTTCATCCCGGCACGTTCCCGTTTCAATGCTAGCACACTCCTCACTGATGACTCGCTCTGTTCGACCAATCACGTAACGTTCGAATCCTTTGGACTAATTCCTTTATTAATCCGTGAAATTGGAGCGCTCGTCATTCCATATGTGTACGCATGCATTCAGCAGTGCAGACTTGGGTTCTTAGCAAGGGAACCGGTCCACACGTGCGTTCATCCAAATCATCGTTTGTGCCGAAAACCCATGTGGCAACGCTGCACATGTTTATTTTTTCGTTTTGCGGTCTAGAGTACGCTGTTTTATAATAACAAGCACATACGTGCGGTTTTAAAGCTGAATTTCTTGCTCGAAATACTCATGACGGGAAATGACTATTTCCCCCAAATCACGTACGTATACACGTGTGCAATGCTTCCCGCGTTGTAGCTGCGATGCCACGGCAGTGACGCTTAATGCTGATGAAGGGACTCTCATGTGCACCGGAGTGTGTACATCAATCGCCAGCCTTGGAGATGCTACGTTCTTTAAAAACTCATTTCAACTCATTTAACTAGTTTGATCCCTTCTGTATCCTCGTCCTTTTTTTGCTGTCTTCCGCTAGCTCCATCTGTTGCCTATTCATTTTGCATTAACTTGAATCGATTTTCAATTTTCTTTTGCGTTTCTTGCGTCAGATTAAAATAAAGCCTCTTATGAATGTACAGATAGTGCTTGGACGGTGTGGTTGGACGGTTGATTGTGGTAGTCTCTAGCTGCTTGTCCTGCCCTCGGGGAGGTTATCAGCTTTTTTCCTATTTACACAAATCTGATGAAAAAAACAAGCCGGAAGTAAACGGATCCTTCATACGTAAGTGTACGCCACTAAGTTGGCCCTCTTGCCTTAAAAATCACAAGATTGGCGACAGCAAGCATACTTCGACTATTCAAGGATTCTTAAGCCCTCATACATAAGACACAAAGGACGCACAAATATATGCAAGCGCAGGGACAGCAAATTAGTTGCCGCCTTTATTGAGGATGCGTTCACTGAGACTACTCGTCTTCAGTGCACTTAGGCGCTCAGCATCTCAGCGAAGTGGTCAGTGAACCAAAAGAGAACTCATAACGGTACATCAAAGGGAGCCATTACACACACGCCACAAATATCTCAAAGCAAACGGAGCCGAGCCCTCTTGCACTGGACGATGCCCTTCCCCCGCATTTCGTTCATCATTTGCCGACGATCCTTTGAACTGTCCAATCTCAGCAGGGAAACCTTTTCTGCTTAGATTCACATTTGGATTCAATCCAACATCCAATGCAGAGGCATACAGCAATAAAATCTCTGCCTAACGTCATTAGGGCCACTTTCAAACCATCCAACTTTAAACACTCCACAAGAACTCTGCGAAAAGCGCTTGTGAATGACATCGCATTCCTCAAGTACAGCTCCTCTGGCTGTGGCTGTGGCTGTAGTTGTAGATGTGGCTGCAGCCGTGCCTGTGACTGTGGCTATAGCGCATTGACGCGTGGAATCGTTCCAATAACCAGTGCTCCTTGGAGGCGCTGTCATTCGCAGAAACGTTTTAAGTTCACAGCACAGGGCGCGATCCCTGGGTCGACGAATGAGGCAGAGATTTGTCGAGACTAAAGATATTCTCGTGAAATTTATGTAAATCATCCAAATCCTGACGTCCCCTGCCGGCTCCGCCATTCGTCCTTAAGTGTTTTTTGTCATTTCAACCGTGACAAAGGGTCGGGTGAAAAAATGTGAAAATAAAACGGAGATAAATTTTTGAGGTTATGTTGGATAAAAGACTTTCATCTCTGGGTGGATGCGTTTTAAAATATTCACAAGCACCGCCAAGGATCACACCTTCACACGTCTCTGCGCCTCAGCCGGAGGCAAAGGTATTTCCTTGGGGAGCTAGCTCCTGGCTGTAGTGGCGGATGTGCACATGTTTGATGTCCCTGACCACTGATTCCTCCAGCCTTTGCCGAGTCACTCAAACGGAAAGTTGAAGGATTCTCTCCGTGCAAAAACAAACCGACAGGACCTTAGGTGACACTCACACGCCAGTCGTGTGTTGACGTGTAAGATATTTAAATTTAGAAACCAATCTCGTGCATCGACTGCTTGGTTTTTGTTCTTCTCTTCTGGTGCGCATCGGTTGGCGTGGTTCTGGGATTAGAAACGCACGAGCAGAGGCAGACATGTGTTCAGAGGTCACAATGATGCTGTGTGCAAGATTGATGGACGAAAAGCGTAAAGAGTATGACGTTGATGGTACGTATAATGGGGGTTATGTGTGCTTCGGTTGGGTTCTCTTTACAGGTGACAGCTGTCAAAGCGAATGAGTCTCTGCGCGATAATTCAATTTCACTGAGTGACAGTGCTGGAAATTTATGCGATTCGGAGGTAGAGGTGGCGTTGTGCAATATTTTGAACCCGACAAAGAAGCTCATCAGAGGAAGTGGCTTTGACATCTGTCAGTGACTAATGATGGGCTTCGGCATGTTTTTTGATTACAGTTCAGGGAATTTGTTTGAACACGTGCATCAATTGTACAGTCTGTCATCGGGATACTATGAGAAATCCTATCAACGCCGAGTTCGTAAGTTGTTTTTAAAGAAGTGGTGTAAAACATCCACCTTGTGGGTTGTCAGTTTGAAATGAACGAAAACACGTCAATTTGCCTTTATTCGATCTTACCGTAAATCTGCGACAGAAACCGTAGGAAACCGAAGGTATTCCACAAAGAAGCGGTGTCAAACATCCACCTTGTGGGTCGTCAGTTTGAACTTAATGAAAGCACGTTAATTTACAGCTCTTCGACAGCTTCCGATGAATCTGCGACACAAACCGTAGAAAACCGAAGGAATTCCACAAAGAAGCGGTGTGAAACAACTTCCTTGCGGCTTGTCACCTTAAACTTGACAGAAACTTATCAGTTTCCCTCGTTCTTCGCTCTTTTGACTTATCTCTGACAGCAACTGAAAACTCCCGGTCCACCTGGCAAGTCAATCAAATCCCCCATGTGGTCCCTAATTTCTGTGGACTTGTGGAGAACCTCATAGTTCCCAAAAACATCACTCCCTCTCCAGCAAGCACCCTTCACGCTGATCAGCTGGGGGCTGTTGGCACGAGCTTATCTGATTCCGCCACTCGCTCCGTAAAATTAAACCCGGCTAAATAATAATTGTTACTGTGGCCTGGCATACAATTAACTACCCGCCCGACGGATTCATATGTCATTCGGAACGAATGGGGAACCCTTCAACCGCCAAATTGTCACGCTGACCTTTCCGTGGTGCGAGGGTTTGTGTGAGAGAACTCGCCCATTGTGCGCTTTGTTCCGCAGCGAAAGGTGCCAACGAGATGGGATCAGAGATTGCATTCATTCGACGGCCGCCACAATAGTGTCCTGGTCGTCGCTGTGTTGTTTGCCTTTTATCACAGATCATAGCCGCACATGACAGTTCGTGTGCAAACAAGTGAAGTTTCACTTAATTAGACGCCCACTCGGGCTAATGGCGCGCCGCCCACAGGAGTGTGAGCCCTGACGGGGGGCAGCACTTAAGTTTGCGAAAATATTTGCGAGCCTCGACACGCAACGCGCCTGAGTGTGCTTACGCACATACATCATCCGTTGTGTGGAAAAAAACTGACACCGCCCCCGTGTGTCTGATGGCATCCAATTCCGTTTAAGAGTGGAAACGTGTACCCAAGTGGGGCGTCGTAAAATTTAATCATCAATTGAGGAAGTTGTCAGAGCACCTCGTCGCCGCCTTGCGTGCGGCTATCGCGCGAGCAACTCACCCCTCCGCCAAGGGTTTCATATCGATCCAAATGGAAGCACATCTCGTTCTTTTTAATTTTCAGGAGCGTTGTTATTATCGGAATGTAATGTCGGCCGTTCTGGAGCACGTGTGTGTGGGTGCTGTCGAAACTGCTTTCGGCATGTCGATAGCGTTTCCGGGCATTAGACAGGGCGTTTAGAGGGACTTTGCTCAATGGCCTTGCATGCCAGCAGAGGTGCTCGAATACACCCACAGTTGGACGGCAGAGACTGGAGGAAATTTGCGACCTGTCGTCGAGTGAGTGCTGAATGCCTGGAGGACACACACACAGGATAGGATTCCATGGAAAAACAGAAATTATTGATGGATGTTTTGGGGGTATTATTCTCTTTGAATGCGAGGAGTAAGCATGTGTCCTTAAGGCTTAGTTTGTCTATGAAAGGACTCGTGTTTTGTGAATGTGAATCGTTAATCGTTTGCGTGGCAAGTCACGTCTGTTGGGAAGGTCCTCAACGATGAATGAATGCTGCCTGGTGCTCTGAAGAGATTTAGGGTCGAACAAGCAAAGTCCTGAAAAAAGGACCCAAGGTTAAAGTTGCGAAGTGTGTTATGCAAATAACTCCTTCCGGGGAAATTTTCCAGTGGAAGAAAAGCACGAGTACGTGCAGGGGGCGAAGGATTCATTGAAGCGACTTTTGTTTGAATTCAGTGAGTGACCCGCTATGCATCTGATGCTGGTCATGAACTTCCTTAGGAACGCTCTGTCGGTTCTTGTGAATAGAGGCCAAGCAGGAGATCTGACGGAGAGATGATGTGAACTGGATTTTGGGTCGTCTCTTTTGAATTCTCGTAGCTTAGGAATACGACCTCAAGGATCTTCCGATTTGGAATCAGACAAGCATTGGTACAGGTCATCTGAGAGACAGGCAGTCCTTTGCGACTCATTTTGGAACAGGTTCCAGGAGATGCATATCCATGTTGGTGTATTCTTTGCGTTGTTAGTTGAAGTGGAAACACACATCACAAGATTAAACTGAGTGAAGGCCAGTTGTGAGTAATATTGTGTGTCCCTGCGAAGGGTAAAGTTGTTGATTGCTCTCAACGTGGCGAGATGCCAGTCCTGTAAATGCACAGTTCCAGTTGACACACAGCCTCCGCGTGGCGCTGAATAGCCTCTACGGCGCTAATGTGTGCAGCGACGCCCTGTCCAGTTTCGCCGCTTCTCGCGACGGTCACTTCCCCGCCGCCGTGTAAAGAAACTAATATGGAGTTCAGAGACAGCAACAAGTCCTACTGGACAACGATTTTCGGTTCCGCGTGAAGCCGATGAACTTACGGAGTCCCTAGAGCGTGCGATGGGAATGGACGTGCAGAAAGAGTTTAAACCAGCTTCGATTTAAATGAGGACCCGGCCCAAACTTCTCGCGACGGTCATGATGAACTTGCGGAGGCCCTAGAAGGTCATAAGGCCAACATCACCGCCCTCCAGGAGATGCGATGACAAGGGGCGTGCAAAAAGAGGATGAAAAAATGCGACAAATATAACGGCGATTGCTACAGAGAGCAAAGGTAGCGCTTGTATGGATGCGGGCTTGTTGTTCGAGACAGACTAAGACGAGAAGTCTTAAGCTTTAAGTACGTAAACGAGCGCATCATAACCAAGGCTACATTGAGAAACATCAGCCTAATCGGCAGCCATGCCCCAACGGAGGATAAAGACGTTAGCAAGGATGACTTTTGTGATCATCTTGGCTAGAGTCACCGGAAGACACAACCTTCATAACACCACGTCCGAAAATTGACTCAGGCTGGTGGAATTTGCCACCTCTCTGCAACCACCACAACGAGGGAGTTCACAGACACCCCACCAGTATTCTCGATGACAGAACATTTCGAAGAGCCACCTTGCTTATTGCAGACAAGGTAAGACCACGGATATCGATAGGACAACGGAGTGGAGCAAGACCACAACAGCTTGACATCGCAAAGCTCCAATCGCATTCGACCGCTATGAACTTTGGCTCTTCGAAGGTCTCAGAGAGTCCAAAACCGGAATGGAACCATTGTCAAAACGCCATCAGAGAACCTGCCTTGCTGTGTTGGGTTTTCAAACACCACGAAGGAGAAAACACTGGTTTGTCATTAAGCGAAACAACCAGCATATAAGGTGATGATAGGCACAAGGGCGAGAGTAAGCTCTACAAAGGTAAAAGAAAGAAAGAGCACCGGTTTCTCAAAAGGAAAAAGAAAGCTGCAGATCTCTTTAAGGAATCGGGAGATGAGCTGGTATGCGCTAACTCATCTCCTGTATATTGTCGGAGGAAAGCATGCCAGACGAGTAGAATAAGAGACCTCTTCATCTGCACTATATAGCGACGGATAAGTGTCCTTAACGTCGTTTATATGATCGGAGCATCATCGACTCTGAACCAGTGGGCCAATGCAATAGACGACCCCCGCGACACCGATTGCGCACACAGCTAGGGAGGGACGTCATATAATTTGGCGCTTGGGCGAGTCGTCCAACACTCTGAACCCAGGAGGAACTCAAAAGTGAAGGGAACTCGGGACTGTCTTCCTGGTGTGCGAACGTAGAACAGAACAGCTTTACTGGGTTCCACTTTGTCTGACTTTGTCTTCTGTCTATCGGGACATATTAACAAAAACATTTTAAAATATTTTTTCAGAAGTATAGCTCCGCCTTCGCAAGCCATGCGTCGTACCGTCAAACAGTACGCATTTGTGTGAACCGCCGTCGATGGTACGCGCCGCACGGATTCACTTTTACTCGTTGCGTGATTCACTCGCACACGCAGATTAAATGATTAAAAACCGACCGGTCTGGTCGATAATTGGTGACATAAACAGAAATCTGAACAACAAAGCCCAATACCATTTCGAAGGCGACCTTGGGGTGTCACGCCAATTATACCAGCACTTTCCACTACTGGCACCCATCTACAAAGTAATTAGTATCGTTTATCACTTTTGTTCCAACTCATCAGGCCTCAGCACCCTCTTAGCGAGTGCCAACTCAATTCTCGTTAATTAAGAACGCTGTTCTTTCCAAGCACAGCATTGCAGCCGTTCAATGTGCATCGGTAGAAGCACGACACCTACCCTACGCTCGCCCTTCTTAATCTAGTTATCCGTTCACTTGTCGCGCTTATGCAACGCCATCAGATACTTGCCGTATCAGCTGTGTGTCCAGCCAACTGGCAGGGGATGTGCACCGAACAGGTCAGGCTTGCGTGTGCCATCGATTTGTGCAGTAAGCCCCAGTTGAGGATTTGCACTGCTTTGTTGTGATTGTAAATGAATCGGCTTGGTTTCGGTCAGCAAAACGCTTACAGAACCGGTTTCCAAGCCGAACGAACCAAACCCGATTGAAGCAGAACAAGTTCCACGCCGAATCTGGCATAAATTTGCATGGAATCAATGCTAAACGATGACGCCTCACCTCGAACGGCAATCAGAGTGAATTACGAGGGGAATCCGAGCTTGCCTCTGCAATGGTTACATAAATCACTTGATTGACAGTTGTTTACTCAGACCGCCGCGGCGGCGGGAAGCCCTTACTTCGGGTGAGATGTCAAAGGGAATATTGACATCCATTAGCGAAGGAGAACAAAAGAGTCACTCGCTATTCTATATCGTGTTTCGCTGTGCAGCTACTAGGCCACACCATCGCCAGGAATTGACGTTTCTCCGAGCGGAACTGGGGTAATGGCGAGAATTGCTTTCAGGCTGCTCCTCATTTTCTCCGCTTTAATCATGACTACACGCGGGGCGAGGGTCGGAGCATGGCGAGGGCAAAGATTAAAAGTGGTTGTTGCCCCTTCAGAATGCCTGACATTGATGGAATGACTCGTAAGGGCGCGGCGTGAGAGGAATGCAATCATTCTTTGGGTTTTTATTTTTTAGCACGAGGTTCAAATGTGATCTTGAACTCAGCTCTCCCGATGGCATTGGGGGTAAATGTACGTAAATTTCACAAAACTGGTTTTGCACTCGACGGAGGGAATAAGTTCGAAATAACACTTACAAGTGGATCAACAGTCGGTGAATTTTATAAGCAGACAACTTTGACATTGACACCTCATAACTTGACAATGACTGGGCTGGTGTGTCATAAAGATAACGGCTATATACACTGGAGAGTTATAGACGACAGACGACACACGACAGACGCCTTACCTATCATGGCCTTGCTGTGCGTTTATTGTTTCATCTGTTGCTTGTAGATGAGAAGTATCGGGAGAAACGACTCTGACTCTGTAATTAATGGGAAAAAAGTCAATTAATCGAAGGCATGAGTCAGAGCTACACGTCGAAAGAAATCGTTTTCGAAAGGGAACATGTTTTTCCCCTTAGTCTCTTTACTTTATGTGATATTTGAGTAATTTACAAATTTGTCACAGTGACATGTGACACGACTAACAGTATGTTTCCACTAGACGCGAAATTGCACAATTTCGGCACCGCAATTTCGAAATCACCCAAGTGTTCACACTACAGAGAAATGTCTTTACATCGACATTGTATGGAAAATGTTAGCAAACAAAATACAATCTGTCAGAAATCTGCTAGTTCACTGGCGTAATGATGAAAAATGTGTGAAAAACCTGCTGGTTTTGTTTGTTATTACTGTGAAACTGGGATAATCTGTTATAATACACAAATTGGGGCAATTTTAAAATGGATTCGTTGTATGGGAAATGACGCAATTTCGATTCTAATTCCGAGGGAAACTTCCGAAACTACTCAATTTCGTCTAGTGGGAACATACTATAAGAGAATAATTGGGTCGGTGTCACTTCAACTGACAGATGGTTTTCGAACATTCGATTTCGAAACATTTTTTTCGGTTTGAACTGACTGTTGATGATTATTGACGATGACAGAAGTTCTTTAACATTCAAGAATATAAGTAAATGGTTACTTTTCTAGCATTTGACGTTTAATTTTCAAAGAAGACGTAGAAGCAAAATTTTTGTTTGAGTTGGCAAATAAATTGTCTTAAAAGGCAACATCTCATTTTTAAACGACCACTGTTGACCACGACTGTGACTTGAAATTATGGAGAGTCAAATTTTAATGCCAGACGGTTTTTTTACAGCTGCTTCCTTTCTCTTTTCTGAAATGTCACTTGACACGAAAACCTCTCGTTTTGTAAGACAATCTACAAATTTAAGCAGTTTCAGACGCAGACACCTCTGAGTCAAAAATATCCAATATGTTGGATGATGAGTGCGTTCGTCTTACGTTTGACTTGTGACGTTTTACTACTATCCTCTGATTTCTCCCATTTTTTTACAAACGTAGCACGATGTAGTATTTTGCTCACTGCCATTGAATTGTGTGCGTTGAAAGCAGAAATGAAGAACTGAAGAGATATGCAACTTCTACTTCTCTTACCCTCGGTGTCATCTGACAGCGTTTTTTATAAAGTCTTCATAGACGGGCGTGAATACGTGTAAAGCTGACTACTCCCGCCCCATAGTCCTAACAAGCATGCGTAAAAATAAAGTTGCGTAACTTGAGAGCAGAAACGTCAAAATCTGAGGTGAACTGTGTTGGACTAGGGGTTTCCCACTGGAAAGTTGCATATCTCATTAGTACTTAATTTTTGATTGAAAGCAGCATCGTCGACAGCAGCAGCAACATTGACACGTGTAATGTGTTATTCCAAGGTTGCAATGGACACTGCCTTATCGGCATACACAAGTGCTTTGACGTACGCCCATAAAAAAATATTCTCAAAGTGTGCTTCACATGTTCTATATGATGCATCATTTGGTTCATCATCTCGCAGAGCACGAGTTTTGCTGTCCGGGTGTAAACCTGTCCGCGATGAAATGGCAATGGTAGCTGGGCATGGTGTGCGCTAAATGCCTAGGCTTTATAGTCGACGGGGATTTATAGCTGGAGACAAAAGGGTGATCTCACTGTATTTCAAATTCGACACACTACATCAATAGTTCGACCAATACTGACGTACGGTCTCCAAGTCTGGTGGACAGCGGCGCTACATGTCAAACTAAAGAGAGGAGGTCTTATTCCAGTCGTGTCACTGTGACAAATTTGTATTCTCTTAGTCACTTTACGGGAAATTTTAGTCAAATTTCATGAAAAAGGAGATATTTTGTCACTTGCACTGTGGGGAACGAAGATCGGCGTAGAATAAAGGTGCAAATTTCTGCCCAAATTTTGCATTGATAGGAATAAAAGTCAATTAATGTGTTCGCGTGTAGTGTTAAAATAATAACAAGTCAACAATTTGAACGCCTGACCTCTTTGATAGAGGAGAATTTTGCTATTGCATTAGACATCCGAGGACCCTCTTTCGCCTTTTAAATTCGAATACCCAGAAATCCCTTTTGCCCTCCTGTCCTTTTCTTTGGGCTATCATCAGAATAATTTATAGCTTTCTGCACTCCAAAATATTCTATGTTCAAACTTAAGACTGCAACAGAAGACTCAACAAAGCCGAGCACCTAGGCGGGATTGAACAAGGATCAAAGCTGGGACCGTGGGCTTGCAAGATCTCCACGGCAGATGAACCACATCCAATTGACACAGTGAACTGCTGTCTATTTGCAGATGACTCGCTGATTTATGCCAGCTTGACGCAAACAGCGAACAAATTTGGCTACTATACCAAATGGGGTATTCGTATTAATGCTGGGAAATCGGTACTTATGTTGTTAAGGAGACCATCCAGAGGTGGATGCAGATGAGCAGCCAAATGTCGAAGCATAAAGATAGTGCTCCCTAGCGGTACAGGAATATCAACAAACAAATAGGTCAAGTATCTTGGGGTTAACTTCACGGAAAGGTTGAAGTTCAATAGTTATTCGAAACTGACCCTTAAGAAGGCCAAACTGGGCTTCCATCGCATCTATCCCTTGAAGCCAGAGGAAAAAACTGCTGCTATATAACCAGCTTATACAGCCGATCTTAGCGCATGTCTTCCCGATATGGCACACCGTCTCTAGACCAGCAGGAAGAAGCTCGCAATTTTCTAACAATACTGCGAATATGTACCAGACTTACCTTCGCCAGGGACCGTCAAAGACACCACAGCTTTACGACAAACTATGCATCATCCCCCTTTAACAGCACATGGTGACACTGTTCAGACAGCTAGACAACAACAACCATCCTAACCAGGAAATCAGGAGCCTGAGAAACACAATCCGTGGACAACGCTACCTCAAAGAGCAGAACTTTTCAACGACGTCGAACAACGAGCTGCATGGCGTCTACCAGAGCAGCGATAGCCTAAGTCGGCTACCACATCACCACCCCATCGCAACAGGACCACCATGGACACACGGATTGAAGAACCCGATGTAAGCACCTGTCATTGCAAGACATACAAATTAAACAATAAACCGACGATAATAATAAACGTTAAATTAAACAAAGCACATCAATTGGGCCCCTATTGTTGAACCAACACCTTATCCCTTAGTTTGTAAGTCTAGTTGTGAGATCAACTGTAACAATAATATACATTTTTAAATCGCTTGGACCCTCATCGAAGTGCTGTCCTTCACATACGCGCACCAATATTTCCGAGATCTAAACCAAAGGCATAGCAAAATTACGAAAATTATCAAATGCAACCACCGAATGGAAATTGATCCTCCTTCAAGACACAATCTGCAGCACGTGCTGAATTGGAATGGTTTTTTGTCACCTCACTTGAATTCAAGAACACGGATCTTGATGGGGGGTGACAGAAATACGTGAGGAGATAATTTGCCACTTCGTCTAAGAGAACAAGGGGCTTGTTCCGATAAAGAGAATAGAGAGATCGGCTTGGATATGTAGTTGATGGAAACTCTGGTTAACCCTAGGAATGATACTGTAGCTTAAGGGGAAGTTTACGACTGTGCCTGGCGTTGGCTGGGTATGTAAGACGCTTGAGTTCCATTCCGGACCGGTACAATATAAAAATTGTAATATTAATTTCCACGGCTCCACTTCTTTCGGGTCACAATGTTCAAAGATTAATACCCGTCTAGAATGAGCCAAATGAGAAATTGGCCGTAGAGTCGCCATAAAACTGTAGGTGCCTTCCACTCGTGAGAGAACAGTAGCCCGCACAACACGAGTGGTTGCTGAAAATCTAGGCCATCTACGGCATGTAGTGCCACCTATATTATTATTATGTATTACGGCGAAGAGAATGCAATGGCTGGGGTAGAACTCACAGCAAAATACACATGGAGGTGCTCCAAAACTGGAAAATCGCGAAGCAATCAGGCTATCTTACGCTTTTTGAGGACTACGAAATAAAACACAAAGCACGAGGGAGGCACAATCCCCACGAGGGAGGCTTGAGATTGAGATAAAGACGCTACACTGGTTGGAATGGAAATATACTCGGAAAACGGATGTTATGTTATAAAATATGAGCTATCCTACCAATGATGCTTTC
Source organism: Eristalis tenax (assembly GCA_905231855.2). Classification (NCBI taxonomy): domain Eukaryota; kingdom Metazoa; phylum Arthropoda; class Insecta; order Diptera; family Syrphidae; genus Eristalis; species Eristalis tenax. Next base: position 3,253,282 of record HG993127.1, read on the forward strand.
ATTAAAGTATACGTACCCAAATGCGTTTTAGAGTATGTAGGAGGAACAACACATGAATTCAGAAAGAACGCGATGTTACGCCTGCAAAGGCTATACTTCAACTATCGAGTTGAACATTACGTGAAGAAATGCACACGACTTCAGTAAGAGTGCGATTGGTACGCTTACACGATATTCACGTACAGCTGTCGAGTTTAGTAAAACAATGTCAACACGACCTATTGAAATAATATTGTCTTGACGAAACTCCGCCAAACATTGGATTACAGAACTGTTTACCATGCAAACAATCGATTATGGTGGATCATATTGAATATGAAGAGTCACATTTAAAGTACATACTCAGAATATGTGCTTTTTGAGTATCTAATTGTGGGAGCATAGAATTACTATGATATTTCAGCATGAAGTCCCAACTTGTGGGACTGTTGGTTCTATGATATGTGGACATTGGTAAGGAGGCTATGTTAGCGTGGGTGACTGCTGCACAGTGGTCCTGTTGTATGGGAGAGTTGCAAATAAATCGATAACTTTTGACAGTGGACCGATCTTAATGAAATTTAAAACACAGAACATTGAAACAGTGCCACGAGGTCTTGGTTGATTCAGCTCAAAAGCTCAAAAGAAAGCCTTCGATAAAGTACATCACACTTTGCTTTTAAACAAGCTAAAGTCTTTGGGATTCCATTCGTCAATGTTAGAGTGTGTTACCGACGAAATCCCCGAAACCGATTGGGGTTGGGCGCAAGAATGCCAGCCGCTCAATGGAGATTGGCCGTAGGTTGTTGATGGTAGTTTAGGGCGCCACGCAGTTGCCCTTCCGCTCACCACGCCTCTTACCTTTTCCAATTAGTTAAAGGACATGAAGCAATTGGTAAAGATCGATAGTTCTAGATCTTGAGTAATAAAAGTTACATCGGGCGTTCCACAAGGTAGCCATGTGGGGCCATTACTCTTTCTTTTGTTCATAAATGACGTTCACGAAATTTTCAAATATTGTAAAATTTTAACACTCGCAGACGACTTTAAATTGTATTTATCTATAAATAGTTTAACTGATTGCAATAATTTCCAACTGGATATCGATGCACTAGTGGAATGGTGCAAGCACAATGCGCTAGAACTGAATATTCGAAAATGTTATATTTTTACGGCATATTGAATTACAGTACGAACTCGATTAAAGCAACCCTCGATTCGCGCAGCTCCTCGATTTTTGCAACACTAATGTCGCAGCATGTATTGACTCTATAAGCGCAACTTTTCAAAATGGTTACCTCGATCAATGCAACTTGTTCATCTGTTTTTTATTTGCATGTTCTCCTTTTGGTTGGTTACGTCTGTCGTTATTTTTCAGCAAAGCTGCTTTGTGAAAAATATAATGTGCACAAGTCAACAATAAGCCGGATAAAAGCAAAGGGAAGTAGTCTTAGACAATTTGTGGCGAGAGCTGAATCTGGACCAGGAAAACGCATTGATTTTGAAACGAAAATAAAAGCGTTCAACTTAAGGGATGCAATTTGCTTACTAGCAAATGTATGCCAAAAAGTTGACCCTTATACTGATCGAGAAATGTTGGAATATTTTAATGCCTACCAAGAGTAATTGGGATGAGGAGGACGACCTTCCATTATCTACACTGTCTACAAATATCTTAAGTGAAAGAGAATTGATTTCATCCGTTTCCAATCTGCTTGATGAAATTATTTCCAATATTTGCAACTCGATTGAAGGCATCACTGATTGGCTTCACGAATACGTTGAGTCCTCTGCAAATTGTGAGGATGCGGCAGAAATTTAAAGCACAAATGAAAGTGAAACAGCCGGCCACCACTTTATCAAAAGTTAAAACAGAAGTTGCCGTTCGATCCTTGAACATATGTTTACAAAGGGCCGATCAGAGAACAACACTCCAACAGAAGACATTTTAACTCTTCAAAAAGCAAAAGAGAGGGCAGTTTGGAAAAATATTGAATCGCAAAAAAATCAGTCTAAAATATAAAAAAACACATAATATTTAACTCTATGTAAATGTATATTCACTTTTGTATACGTTTGTAACCTTTTGTTTTCTGATTAAATAAAAACGTGTCCAACAATCACGATTTCCTTGGTTTCAAAAATTTGTTTTGTATTTCATTGTCATTTTCTATGTAGAAATATAGACATTTGACTACCATTTCTTATACAAAAATGTGTGACCCAGTAAGTGCAACAACCTCGGTTATTGCAACCGCCGTAATTTCTATTAGTTGCGTAAAACAAGTTTATGCTGTACATCCCCGATTGTCTATGATTATTTCATAAATGATCATTGACTTAGTCGCCTAGGAGAGGTTGCGAAGTCTAACGCTATGTTAGGTTTTCTGAAAAGAAATAGTAAAGATTTCCGCGATATAACTAGTCTTAAGTCCATCTATTGTTCGTTAGTCAGACCGTATTTAGAATAGTCTTCCATCATCTGGGATTCCCCATATGATACACAAGAACTCAGATTCGAAAGAGTACAAACACATTTCACGAGATATGCTGTCCGTAAATTATATTCCTTCGAAGAACACCCTAAATATGACGGTAGATGTAAAATAATAGGCTTGCAAACCTTAAGTCTCAGGCGTAAGGCAGCGTCAGCCATGTTCGTCCGCGATATCATTAATTGCCGTGTAAATTCACCAGATTTACCTTTTCCCATGAATATATATGCTCCCCAAAGATCTCTGAGAAATTTATTATACGATAAGAGGCATAGATCCAACTATGGTGGTGTATAAATAAGGTGTATAAACACTTTTAATGAACTTTGCAACGAAATGGATTTTAGCTTGTCTCGATTGGAGTTTAAGAAATTTATCCATGCACTATTCTTTAATTAATACTGTTAATTTGATGCCATCTATAAGATGCAAATTCGGTAGATGATCCTTAGTCGCGCAGCAAGCATCTGCTGTGTTAAGCGATACTGAGGGTTAAAACTTAGAGGACGTAGTTAAATTATAAAAAATGCACTTTTTTTTAAATTCATAACATAATTACAGTAGACGCTCGGTTCTTATAAGTTCACTATAACTTATAAGAACCGGGCCTGTTTACTGTAACGACACCTTGAAGCAAATTGCATTCAAATGTGTATGCTTCTACGTATAATTTATCTACTAGTTTATCTACTTAATTAACGCCGCGTTTAGATTAGAACATGTCCCTAGTCAGTGGAAAGTGGCGGAAATAATAATGGTGCCGAAACCGGGTAAGCCCCCAACATACAAAAAGTCTTATATACCAATTTCACTGCTTCCGATAATGTCTAAAGTGTTCGAACGAATATTACTCAGACGTTTAAGTCCGCTTGTGGAAGAAAGACGACTTATTCTTAATCACCAGTTCGGTTTTAGAAGTAAGCATTCAACATCGAATAACTGATGTTATAGAAAAATCATTTGAACAAAAGCAAGTCTGCTCAGCTGTATTTCTCGATGTTTCGCAAGCCTTTGACAAGGTTTGGCACGAAGGTTTGAAACATAAGCTTCGACAGTTCCTCCCGAGAAGATTTTACACAATTTTATCGAATTATCTTACTGATAGAATCTTCCGTGTGAAATATGGGAAAGAATACTCCCTATTTAAGCCTATACAAGCTGGAGTACCACAAGGAAGTGTCCTTGGTCCCCTCCTTTACTTACTTTATAGCAGCGATATACCGCAGGACGTAGGCACCGTGCTAGGCACATTTGCTGACGACACCGCCATTCTAGTAACTGCCAAAACGGTCGATGTGCTCTAGACCGGATACACGAATGGACGAACACTCAGCGAATTGAGCTTAACGAAGCTAAATCCGTTCATATAAATTTTACGTATAAGAACGTGAATAACTTGCCCGTTTTTATAAATAATGTTCAAATACCCTTCGGTAATGAAGCGAAATACCTCGGAATGAATCTCGATGTAAAGCTTAAGTGGAAGGAGCATGTCAAAAAGAAACGTGAAGAGCTCCAATTAAGATACAAAGACATGTGCTGGCTTATTGGAAAATATTCCAAGCTAAGTATTGACAACAAATTGCTTATATACAAGCAAGTGCTAAAACCAGTCTGGACGTATGGTATACAACTATGGGGTTGTACCAAAGAAAGTAATAGAAACATACTACAAACATTTCAAAATAAAGTGCTAAGGGCCATCGTCAACGCACGCTGGTATATACGAAACAGCGACATCCACGGAGACCTTGGAATTCCATCAGTTCATGGTGAAATTACGAATTTTGCTCGTAAGCATAAGCGTCGTCTGGAAGAGCACATAAACTCTGCTGTCCTTCCAATTCTCGACGAAACCAACGCTTTCCGCCGTCTTCAAAGGACTAAACCCCTTGACCTAGCATGGTGAATTCAACCCGCGCTTAGCTGCGGTGATAGCAAGACCTCTCAATGGAGAATTTCTTGCCAAATGCGCCTAAACCAAGAAAGTAAAACTGCTGGATAAGTGTAAGACTTAGTTGTAGTGGAAATATATTTTATTTTACTTGAAGGGAGGTATTTTTACTGGGTAAAAATCCCTTTCCCCATAGTGTCTTTTGAAGACATTCACCTACCCTCGCAAAAAAAAAAAAAAAACGTATAATTAATCAAAAAATTAATTTAATTACAATTTTTCTTTGCAATTACTTAAAACAAGACAATATTTATAAAAATCTATAATATCTTATTTTCAGCAAAGACCACTCATCCGTAAAAACAAACAAGAAAAATAATACATTCCCTGGACTTAAAAAAAACAAAACTACGATAAACTTAAGATGTTCTTCAATAGTTAATCGTTTTCGTTGTCTTATGTCAATTAATATCGTATTTTCTCTTCTTTTAACCTCTTAAGGACCCAAACATCCGTGCGTTCCACTTCATTGTTAGTTGCCCATTCAAGTGCATTCTTAAATAATTGGATAGAGATGCTCTAAAAGGCAATGAAAAATTCGGATGATCTACCTCCATGAGAACATGCTATTCGATCCAATCGTTTAAATCGTATTCGAGTTAGCATTCGATGTTTGATTGTTGCTATGAATACTGAGAGGTATCCCATCTTAATCCTAGATCGTCTTTCGGGTCTTCTTCAAACGAAAGGACGTTTTCCCAGCATTTGGCAATGACTCAATCTTCTAATTTGTCCCATGCTGCTGCCATATTTAGACTCCCTTAATGCCTTCACAAATGTTCTAACATTCAACATAATTGTGGACTAAATAAATGCAATTGGAATACAGCTCGGTTGGAATTCATCGGAACGAGGTTTGTGTGCTTTTCGTATAGTAAGTGTTAGCACACGTTAATAATAACATCCTTTGTTCTTTCTTGAGCAGTTTTTTCGCTGAAATGTTCAAAGAAAATATAAAACAATGTGTTCAAATCAGCTAGATTTTTTTGATTCAAAAGAACTGCGCCGGCTTGGCTGCCAAGAATGAATCAAGCCAATTTTTGATATTCTGCTCTGATGTGAACCGTATTTCAGTGAGGGCGTTCTTCATCGACCGGAACAAATGGCAGTCAGACGGGGCTAGGTCTGGCCTATAAGGCAGGTGGGGTAAAACTTCCCTTCCACTGTTTTCCAAATAGTTCTTAACCGGAATAGCAACGTGGAGCCGAGCGTTGTCATGATGGAAAATTATTGTCTCGTGTCTGGTCGCATATTCGGGGCGCTCTTCAGCTACTGCTCTCCTCAAACGGATTAATTGTGTTCGGTAGCGTTGTCCATTGATGGTTTCACCTGCCTTTAGCAGCTCATAATACAGCACACCCTTCTGATCCCACCAAATACAAAGCATTACCTTTGCGCCATGGATATTCGGCTTTGCCGTTGATTTGGCTGGTTGGCCAAGCCAAAATCCCCACTTTTAAATCGTGCAAACCACTTTTGGCACGTTCACTCAGTTAGCGCATGTTCACCATAAAATTCCACCAAAATACGATGACTTTCGGTAGCAGTTTTCTTCATATTAAAGTAATGAAGAAGAACTCCCCGCAAAAACACTTTTTCAGGCACAAAGTTCGACATACTTGAGCGAAAAAAAAATGATCGTTGTTTACGCTTCAAATGAATGACATATACTGAAATGGAGTACAATGACAGTAGCCTTCCAACGCATGTTCCAATGGAATAATACAAGTTACGCCATCTCTTAGCAAACCGCTGCGGGACCACTGTGCGGCGCAGGCTTTCTAGGTAAATGAGATTTAAACTATTTTAATAAAAGTCGCAAAGGGACATGCCATAGAAATTAATAGTTTTAAAATTATAAAACGCTAAGCTTGGGGTGATGGTTCAACTTGGGAAAATGGGTCAAATGACCCTGTCTGTCTTTCTAGTGTTAACAAACTAAACCTGGGTCAAGACACGATTTGTCGGCTTTGCCTCGAAGAGGATGAGGCCTTCAATCACAAGGCACGATTTGTCGGCTTTGCCTCGAAAAGGATGAGGCTTCCGAGCACATCTTGTGTGAATGTCCGGCAATAATCTGGTGCAGGAAACGTGCCTTCCATAGGGATCTCCCTCCAGAGGAATTAAAAAATTCCACAACAAAAGACCTGCTATCTTTTATGAGGGAAGTGGTATGTCTTTTGATTCAACTCCAGCCCTTCGATACAATGCATCTATCCTAACACGGCACGGCGGGTTGTACAAGAGGGAAAAAAAGACGTGACTACAATAGACAGGAGCCAATGCGTTCCAAAGAATCGCCACTATAACGAGAAGGTCACATTGTCATTTAATTGGTTACGTTATACTCAAAATACTTTACACACTTCCCATTTCCACGTGCGCTTGCGGTACATTTCCAGAAAAATAAACAAATATGAAGAGAGAACGGTAATATTTGCACACACAGCTATAAATACGTTAGCCTTTAAAGTTGTGTCCACGGCTCCCTTTTACCCATGTACCTCTGGGAGACGAAGTTAAAATGTTGTCAAATTGAAAGAAAATGTCAAAGCTAACGCCACTAAATCATGTAATTTCTTGTTAAAAGGATGAAAATGCAATGAATCCAGTAATGTGATGTGAAAAATGCATTCAAACAATCCTTACCAGACTCTCCAAAGCCCCTCTGAAGCGGATGTTCCTTAGACCGCCCGCAGAAATTCCCTTACAACCAAATCCTCGTACACGTTGTGCACCATTGTTCCATTTTCCACATGACAAATCTGAAAGAGAGAGAGAGAAAATGTGTTCATTAGAAGCACTCCCAGAGCTCTGGCGGTCTGAAAACTATCAAACAATCGACAACCAAACGAGAAAGCCACAGAGAAGGGAGGAAACATCGCCACAAGACCATGCTACCGGTGCGCCGAGTAACTCAACCAAATGACATCCAGTTCCACGGAAAGCCTTTCACGTACCACCTCCAACCAACAGTTTCATCCGGTGTGTCACGATGACGACGAAATGGACGAATGAAAGAGCGAAGCCATCATTTACATCATAATTCAGACGAGAGCATAATTAAAACCTAATTCTTGGCCCCCAGCCATCCGACGCACGTACCACGGAGCACACACTGAATTCACGCATCGACAGGTCTCGGGTTCCATTAATTACTGTCACAGAAAATGAGGTTTGGCCTCATTTGACGGTGGAACGGAGATGTGACCACAGAGTCATCTGATCCGTCTCCCACCGGGGACGGAGCAGCAGCGCCCGCACCGCCGCCGTGATATCGACGATGAAGATGATTAATGTGAGCCCACGAATATGCGAATCCCTGAGCGAGCCACAGAAGAAGCTGATTGATGGGATCACGTCGAAAGTATAATTAACCCATTGTTGGCCGGTGTGGGGGCGTTTGGCGTGGACGGGCGGGATTATTATAGCCGAGGATTTGATTGAGATAAGGCACTCTTGAGGACGCCCACTCGAGCTCAATTGCGCTCAGCTGTACGAGCTCACCCGGAGGGCTTGTGTTACGGTACATCCCTCGAAAAGTTACCTCTTACGTGCCTGGGCGTCCAGTCAACAAACGGGTCGATGTGCGCTGTGCGCCGACTGGGTAACCCTTTGGATGTCAATTCTCAAGCAGTCGCTGCTTTGTGAACATGGCATTGACCCAATACCGCTGAATGTCGACCAGGGGGAACCGGCAAAATCGATAAAACAATTATTGCCCTCCACTCGATGCGATACGACGACGACGACGACGACGGTCCTCGTGTCGTCGTGATGGTGATGCCGATGGTCTGTTGCTGTTGCTTGTTGTGCTTGTTCTGCACGAGCAGAAGTTATGCAAGTCCTCGAGGGTTCCCCCCCATAAGTGAGTATGCGCGAGAGGGAGAGCTGGCAAGAGCGTTTCGATTCCCATTCGGAAGGGATTACAGCTTATTCATTAGAACGCAGAGGGAATACATGAATACACGAAAATGGGTTACTCGAGCCTTGGTGCATGGATATGTGAGTGCATCCCCATCCAGTGGCTGAATCGGAATGATGTTACGCCATTTTGGACTGCTGCCAGGTTGCCTGCAATCAAGTAATTTCTCATGGGTGCAGTGGCGGGCGGAGGACCTTCGGCAAATTAAATGTTTCCTTTTGCAGTTGTTTCGAGCGAAACTCGATGCTTGAACCTCATTTCTATTCGCCTCACATTTGAGTGCCTCCAGTGGGCATGAGTCATCTGATTCCGTGCAACTGTTGCCGATTCAAGGCATCCGCCGAACGAGGTGTGGAAAGGTAAGCAGACGGAAGTGGAAACTGTTGGTCGGCAGATACATTCTGAAAACTGAAGCGACGGCAACGACGGACGACTGACGGCGTTTGGTGTCTATGATGAGTGCAAATTCTTGTGGCGTGACTCAGTGGATGAATATAAAGCACCGTCATTATGATGACGGAGTTAAGGCAGATCTCAGTCGAAGTGAGAAAAGTGAAGATGTGACACAGTGACACCAACCAGATAAGAACGATGGTGTGATAAACAACAACGGGGTGGGATATGACACTGAAGCTACATTCATGCCATAATGGCGCGGGATAGCACACCATTCCAATAGCCGCTTCGGATAAGCTAGATGTTCTACAAGCTGTCCGTCCTATTACTGATGGAATTGAGCGTCTCGAATGTCGGGCTTTAGCCAAATGGCCGGCCTGTTGGTCATAAGGTTGGTTATGTTGAATTCTTTCAGTCCAAGTGCTGCCTAGTTTATCGTAAACAGTTTGTCAGTCGTCTCTCTACTGCCAGGGATTTCTCGAATAGGTCACGGAAGACCACTACGCCTGCACTAGCACTCGTTTTTGAGGCGTTCTTGCCATCTTGTCTTGTTTCCGGTCTGGGAAACGTATGTGAAAGGGCTTCTCCGGGAAGCATGTTGATGGCTGGTAGTCCGATTGGTTGTTATGCTGCGCTGTGGAAGCGTGATTACCCTGCAAAGCACAGACTTTTAGAGCCTCAGGGCCGAAGAATAAGTCGACAGGAGGGATGAAAAGAATGGATCCGAGGACAGCCGTCGAAGTTGTTCCAAGACATGCATTTCTTCGTAGGCAGATATTTGTATTTTTGTAAGCAGCTTTTGGAGATATTTCTTCTCCTTTCCACTAGACCAGAGATCAGGATTGCTTAGGCTTACTATCATCATCCATTGCGTAAGCTGAGTTTGGAAACAAGTATGAGACCTATATACATGTACTTTGCTGTCACGTTTGAGGTGAACTCCATTTATATTTGGACAGTCCAACCGAAGGTGAACATTCAGTTCTCGAGCTTGTGTCCAGTTATTAACTAGCATTAGTCCATGACTGAGACGCTCGCTTAGCTTTAAGGGAAACTCTCCTGATACGACGTCCGCATAAGCACTTACTGTGAACCCTTCGTTTTCCAACGTAAATTTGATTGATTTCGTCCACCACTGGGGTGCCCACTGTTCATAGACTAACGACTTGACCTAGTAACCAAGAGAGTATTCAAGTGATGTCACATGATGGCGGCGACTAATTAATAAACTCCCGCCGTTTCGCCGAATTTGTCCTTCACAACTTTGAGCGCTATGCCCCTTATATGGCTGTAAAGCACCCTTGTTGGAACTACCATGTATATGGTAGTACCATAGGTGTATCAATGTTATCGAGCTTTGGCTACAGAATGTCGGTTAATGTCACTCTTTACCTGAGACCATTTAAGTTAGAGGTGTCTTGTTCCTCATTTCGAAAGAAATAAGGTCAGACGATGCTGCCATGTCATAAACCGCACCAAACGCTTGTGGATTGTGTTCATATCAAAAGCGGCAATATTCCTTATTGATACAGCCGCTAAGCCAAAAGTAGGCATCACCCGAGACGATGATTTTCTGGCCAAAATCCGGATCCCTGGGCAACATTTACAGCACTACCAATTATTTTTTTACCGAAAATAAGACCAGTTGACTGGCGGTGCCCAGCTCAGCTGATATGTCTTCTTCGATTCTTGCCGGCGGCGGCTATGTTTTCTTTTTTACTTACTTACCCATCTCGTCTGTTTTTTTTTGGTGAAGATCCAGGAGAGTGTACGTACGCTTTAAATTTACACACTGAAGTCATGGTGGTGACCGGAGCATTGATCCGGTGTTTTGACAGTTTTAAACAAATTCCGTACGTTTGAATTTCAGTTGGAGATGATGCATGGTGATATGGCAAACCTTGTTGCGAATTTTGCCAGTTAGATGTTTTAGTACATTTTGTTCTAAATCATTTGCATTATAAATGACATGTTTAGTACAGTTTTAGTACATTTTGTTCTAAATCATTTTCACTACATATTACATTATTTAGAACAAAATATACTAAGGAAGTTACTGTAAACAAATTGATTTAGAACTAAATGTACTAAAACTTTACTAAACAAGATTTTACTTATTTAATACATATTATTCTGCAGCATCTTTGTGTGGCACAGTAGTCCAAAGAACTGAACACATTTTGACAGCTGAATGTCATTGGTAACTGTCACTGGTCATGTGTAATGTAAGTGCTTTATCATTTGTCTTTTAATATTGTTTTCTCGATTATTACTTGAATTCTGTTCTATCACTGATCCCGTCTTAAGTTTTGTCAGCTACATTTCGAAAGTAATTTGATGCCGTCCGACGAGAATCGGAGTGTAATGGCTGCACAATAAACAGAGCATGTGACACTCGGCTAAGAAACATCAAAACCCAGATATTCGTCATTTGTAGGGCAGGGAGAATCTGGAGACTGCCTGAAACGACTAAATCGTGGTTCGTGGAAACGATTTCAGAAAAACCAAAGCGATCACATCGCGCAGAAATGTGCTTCCACCGTGGACATTTGACGTCGTCTTTCCCAGAATTCCCCGCATATCTCTTATGTCCATTTGCACGTGTTTAAGTGATCGCTTCAGACTTTTTTTGGGACTTTCTGAAATCGTTTCCACAATGCAGTGGAACCAACCAGAATGCGCTGAATGTGCTGATAGCCAAGAACTAAGATTAGTAAATCAAAATAAGAAGCAGATGGGAAGAGACTGACGAGTAACTAAATGTGACCATGCTTTAACTGCATTTTGAAGTAGCCTGCCAGAGTTACGGAACACACACACCTCCAGTGAGCCTCGCTACTTAAGCTTATTTTCAGGAACATTCAGTCCTATTGTGAACTGTTTCCGGCCATTGTGAGTAAAGAGCAAAACAAATTCATCTTCTATTCACAGTCCTCACAAAAACTAGCCTCTCCAACTGGCACGACCTTTAACCGACTCTCCTCAATTACACACGCCAAGTTGGCTAATGCCTTTTTGCACATGTCGGCTGCGTATGTGTCCTCGGATATGGGCTGAAGTTTATCCACTTTACATGACCGAGCCAACACAGGACGTAGAGCAGATACACTCCGTGGTTCAATCCTTCTTTGTTAAATGCTAACAACGCAAACAGGGTCAACGATTGAACGCAGGACTTTTCTCCCGTAAATACCAGGAGCTTCCTTACCTGCTCTTGAGGTTGTATGACATACAAATTACTGCTTCGCAACAAAATTTGTCAGGTTCGCATCTTTTTCCATTTATTAAGTTTGAGCATGACAAACGGAAAAATAAAGCGCTTGCTAGATAAACATTTGAAGTCGCCTGATTATCGGCTTAAAATGTGATTTGGTGCGTCGACCCCTACGCACTTGATCCTACGCACCCCGGTTCGATTCCACCTCCTTTGAGTCACTGACAATGCCTATAGAGTGTAGAAGCCGAGAAAAAACTTCTCAAATTCGCCGTTCGGAATAGGCATAAGACTATAGGTCCCTTCCACTCGTGAGGGAACAATAGCACCCACAACACGAGTGGTTGCTGAGAAGCTAGGCCCTGGCCCTCTACGGGCTGTAGAGCTACCGGCTACAGTGTTGCTCAAATTTGACATCTTGCCCTATAGACGAATAAATACGTCTGCTAATCTGCAGTTATTCCACTTCCACAAGACTGCATCAAAATGATGTCGTCTGCAACCAGCTCTGAGTGAACGCAAAGCTGCAGCAAAAAAAAAAACATCCTCCCTGTCACATCCGCTCAACGCTGACAACTGCTCTGGTCAGATGAAAATGAAAACCCACTACAAAGAGACATCCATTTGCGAGTACTTCTAGCGACAGCTTGTCTGGCATCATAAAAAACAACAACTTTGAATCCTATCAAATAAACGTCAATTGCAGTCACTCTGACAGGCGTCAACTTTATGAACTTCACGAACTCTCCCACAATCCACACGGCCCCCTCGACTGGGAAATGAATACAATGTCCTCGAGTACGCATGGCGGGTAGAAGGCAGTTAACGCCTTCAATTCAACAACAAAATACAACTGCAGTCATTTCGGTTCCTACCTCCGCCCGTAATGGCGCCACCGTCAATTTCCAACTGAGCTTATTACGTCAGTCCTTATTGCACATGAAACGTTTCCCCTGGTAAATAAGTAATTTTGAAGGAGTTCAGCCTCATTTTCCACTCTCCAACGGTTAGCAGCAATAACTGGAATAGGTTTCTAATTAATTTTCGTATAATGAGTCAACTCGGGGAAACGCGGAGGCGGAGCGAAGACCCAGAAGCCACCTGAACGCAGTTAATTAACGAATTTTCCCGGTCCGTTTGCCCAATTAATTCCGTTCACCGTACTTCATCTGGCACCCGTCCGAGGAGGCGGTACTAATTGGAAAGTTCCAAAACTCCTGTAAAATATGGCAATCGGTGGGTGCTGTGCTGCCGGGTGCGTTCACATTTCCCATTGATTTTGACACACATGCATGGCAGGGCTCCGAAAATGTTTGGCCATGAAAATGGGACAAATCGTTCATCAGTGCAAACCAAGTCACTGCCCCTGCCCCTGCCACACCCATTCCATGTAGTCTCCCGTCAATAATGGCTAGTCCCAGGAACACACACGGATCGATGAAATGAAAGAGTGAAGGTCTTAGCGGGGCAAAAGCGCTCTCCATCGCTGACGGTTGCCATGACATCATCCCCCCGCGCGCCATTGGCATGAATCACGACTCAAGGTAGAGCCCCTAAGCCGGGCTTCAGATGTGTAAGCGACAATTTTAAATCTGAATGTAATTCCACCCCTCTCCAACCGAGAGGGCTGTTCGAGTTGTGTTACGGCTCTCTGACATCCCTCATTTTACACGCCGGCTGGAGTTGTGTAATGTGTTTGGTGCGGGGTAACTGCTTAAGAGGAGGCGACTGAAACGACGTTGTTGCTGCCGTCCCAGTGCACTTAACAACCGTTTATGAGAGGAGAATGTACGTCACGGTACAATGACGGTTGTTTTGTTTGTACGACGGTTCTCGCTCACGTGTGGCCCTTGGAATGGGCCGGTGGTGGGGGTGGGGCGAGCGAGCTCTTGGTGGGTTATTTATTAATGCACTTTGCGCCTGCTGACAAAGGATGGCCCTCGTGAAGGAACAAAGGATGGCTCCACCTGCGCCCAACGGAGTCCCGGCAATCATGTACTTGGAGTAATTCACTTTTATTTTCCCAAAGTGTTTTTCGGCGTTTCTTGTTATTATTTGTCGTCTCATATTTTATTGAAAGAGTTGCCTTGCCATCACACTGTGTTCCAGTTTGCCTGTCACGACGTGACGTCGTCGGCGGCGGGAGGATGATTTAAAATTCTCGTCCAGTTTGTTGCAGCGCATATTATTGCCACCATATCCCGGCGGGTTTACGATGACATTTGTGTGGATGGAAGAAACTTTTCCAAGTTTCGGGACATGTCTCGTGTTGTATGACACTTTCCGGTCACATCCCTTCAGCTGTCTGCCTGGCTTACACGTCCGTGTGTTGTCTGCTGCGTTTGTTTGGTTTCTCCTTCTCCGGCCCGGACTAGATTGTTGTTCATGTGAGGGCGCGTGGGTGGCTGACGGATGACAGAAAGATAAAGTTCTTTGTACCCCAGTGGCAATCGCAGTTTAACTTCTAGATCTGAGGACTGATGAATGGGGCCCCGAACTACGGGTGCGAAATGAAATTGGTCACAACGAATGCGAGTTGCTGCCTGAATAAATTCGTCTTGTCTTGCGAAGCAATTAAGTGGGAAAGTTGTGGAAACATTTCGCCAGTTGCGTCTCCAATCTCAAGACAGTCGGGGTGCATGCTTTTTAATTTAAACCGACATTTCTGCTGCTTGCCTGTGTGTTTACTTCTCGCAAGGGGGGTTGGGAGCTTTGAGGGTGAGGATTCCTTGCTTAGGCGCATACCTACACATTCTTATCCAGTTCGCGTGAGTGGATTCTGTGTTTAGAAAGCATTGTTGACATGCTTCCTGGGTGCCATCAAAGCGAATTTCGGAGAGGCCTAAGCTCGTTTCATCCTCATTTATGCTTGTACCTACACAATGCAATAATTGGACAAGTAAGTTACTCAGGAGACATGACAATGTCCTCATGTATAATCGATTGTTCTTGGCGTACACACAATTCCTCAAGAACTCAAAGCAAACGACACAGTTGTTGTCAATAGGTACAAATTGTTCTTCGCAATCAACTGAAATGTCTTGTGGTGATGGACGTTTGGTCCAAAGACCATTCTCCTTTGACATTCATTTGGTATGACGAAACTAACCTCCCCCATACACATGTTTGGTGAGCTATAGGAGTTCCTTGGAGTATTTAGACGCCCCCTGCCCTTCGACCATGTGAACGGTCGTACATTCAAGCTAATGAATTTGATGATAATTGAATTCTCATGTTTCTAGAGAGCTGGGGGTTCTTAGTTTCACAAGGGGCATGTTCATAAACTCCCTTGATGTAATTGCGTGACAATTCCAATATTCCCTTAAAGTTACTGACTCTGCTCTTGAGGCTCTTGAGAGTATTGAAGATATTCAGAAGCGTAAAATAGCGGTTTCTTGCACAGTTATTTTATGCATGCAATTGTCTGGTGTGTGGCGACTCAATTACCTCGAACCTCATCTGCGAACAGAGCCACAATAAAGTCACAGTTTTCACCAGAAATGAAGTATTATGGAGATTCCCGACTTCACAGCTGATTGAGCCCTAGTCCATCGACACATTTCAGAGACTTTTTGACAGTTATTCATGAATTTTTGCAAAACGATATAAAAAATGGTTGTCAAAGATTTTAAGGGGCACGCTAGGTAGAAGATGGGCATCTCTATCAAACTTCATTTCTGGTTTTCACCCGACATCTGTCAGAAGGAGGAGACCTTGTTTTTTCTGGATCATTGCTTCTTTCCTTTTTTGGTTAGATCTCACCAGCATCGGACGTGTCGGAAGAAATTATATATAAAGGTTGGAGCAACTGCTCCATCTCGTGTAGAGGAAGAATGACGACTGTTTTGAGCAGCTGTCATTGCCTCTGCACGGGATGTTTGTGGAGTGAAGCGGCTTGGAGTATCGGCCCGGAGTTAAAGAAGCCTTCAGAGAGAAGAAGACGACCTACAGAGACTGGATTCCCTTGGAGGACTCTGCTTCTCGTGACCGGTACACTGAGGCGCGAAGAACATGCAAATTGGCTGTGCGAGCAGCTAAAGAGCAGTCTTGGAAGGAGTTCGGCATAGATCTGCGTTCTGGCAAACCATTCGCTGACTCAGAGGAATGCATTTCAACACCATCGAAGGGGTCAAATCCAAAGATGGTGTGTGCTTGAGCGAGCACTCTTCGGAGCTGCTCAATCCCGAACATGGCACTGCGGATGGCAGACTCGTAATCTTGAGTGGGGCGGAGAATAGTCCAACGTTGGAGGAAGTCATTCTGGCGGTTGAATCGCTAAAAGTTGGCATAACCGGTCAGAAATGCTTAAGTAAATGGGTAAAGAGGGAGTTTTATGGCTCCTTCGTGTCAATTAAAGTGGCCTGCGAACGTGGTGAGACATCTGGCGATTGGCAAACTGGGATGGTTGTCCCACTTTTCAAGAAAGGGGACGAAAGAGATTGCAGGGCACATCTCTTTAAAGTCTTCCGGGAAAGTCTACCCTAAAGTGTTCTAAGCCCGTTCTAGACCTGTGGTCGAGCCCAAGATCAGGGGATGAACAGTGCGGCTTTCGTTCCGGTAGAAGTACAACCGACCAGCTTTTCACTCTAAGAATGGTACTTGAGAAGGCTTGGGAGTATGCCAAGCCCATCTACAACTGTTTTGTGAATTTGGAATCGACGATACGAAAAGGCATACGGAGTGATCTGCAGGATTGATGGTCCTCTTCTGAGGGCCATTCAGTCTCTTTACGCAAACTGTAGCAGCTGTGTTCGAGTTAACCGTGCTAAATCAACACATTTCACCGTGGGCGTTGGACTCCGCCAAGGCTGCGTCTTGTCACCTCTCCTTTTCATTGTATATGTGGACTGGATGTTGCGGCGCAGCCAAGGCGAGGAATGTTTCAGATTGGCAGAGTTGTGGGTAAGTCATCTTCGTTTTGCAGATGACTTAGTGATCCTCACATCTTCCCAAAAGGATCTCCAGCGCGCACTCGATGCTGATGCTGGAATGAAGGTCAACGTGGACAAATCGGAGGTTATGGTCATCTCTAGAACGATACTCTACAGGTTAGTGCAGTCCAATTGAAGCAGGTGGAGAAGTTTAAGTAGCTCGGGGTCTTTTTCACGAGTGATGGAAGGAGTAATGCTGAGCTGTCGTGTAGGATTGACCAAGCTGAGTCAGTTTTGAAACAGCCTGGTAGATCTGTAATCAGAAAGGCCGAGCTTGGTGTCAATGCCAAGTTAGCGGTTTTCAACTCAGTATTTGTTCCAACTCTGAATTTTGGGTAATGACCAAAAGACTAAGATCGCGAATGCAAGCTGCTGAGATGAGATTTCTCCGCGCTGTTGTGGGAATTACCCGCCGGGATAGGGTGAGAAACACGGCAGTGCGAGGGGAACTCAACATTGAGGAGCTGCTTCTTCCACCGGAGATTGCTATGCTTTGTTGGTTTGGTCTCGTGGCACTAATGTCCCCTTCATCACGACATCCGAGACGGGCGTTGAATGCGATTCCATCAGGTAGGCGACGGCTTGACATACCCAGATGGATGGAACATGTCCAAAAACTCGCCTGGTTACTCGTGAACATAACTCCTAATGAGTTAGAGTCGATGGCGGAGGATCGAGTTGCCAGGAGATCTTTCGTGCGTGGTTTGCCTGAGAAATGATCCTATGGCATTCAATTTTGAGCATGATTTCGGGCATGTGACCGCCGCCGCACAGTGGCTGGCGAATAAGTGGGGTCAGCTTTATGGCAAATTTGTAGGCACTCGATTATCACTTTAGTCTTGAGGAAGTATTCCACCGGCCCATAGCACACCATCTCCACTGGATATGAACCATGCTCTGATCATGAACTTGGCATGGGCAACTCCAATGGAAGCGAACAAATCCGTGTCCAAACTAACATGGTGTCGTAGAATCTCGATTTTACGACATGACATGAGCTCTGTTCAAATGTTGGACATGAGAGTTGACGTTTTACTAGACGTGCATAGTTTTGTGTGTTTCATCATATTTTTAGTGTAATCTTCCGGTTTTGTTTCTTCGTGGTTGGTTAGTCGTATCTAATTGACCGCCAACCTTGAAGTAAAACGACATGGCATAATTTGTTCACCGAAAAAATGGTCTCGCAACCTCCCAGCTCTAGGATATCGAAGAGCCTAGCGACAGACAGAATATACAGGCATTTTATAAACTAGCCATGATGGCACTCAGGCTCTTCGAAACTGTGAGGGTAACCTTGTCACTGACCCAGAGAATATTGTATGTGTTTAAACAGCACTTCCAACAGCTCCGTAGCCGCCCTGACCGGGGGAGTGTGATAGGGAATCGAGAAATTCCAACTCCAGTCGATGAAGTAGTCCTCCCACCTAGCTTTGAAGAAGTCCGCACAGCCATTAAAGGGCTGAAGAAAAACAAAGCCGAAGGATCAGATGGCTTACCATCAGAGCTCGTCAAGGCCGGTGGCGATGTTTTGGTTGGGAGCATGCACCAGCTGGACTGGAATATCAGCCCGACATGCCCGACGACTGTAATATCAGCTCCATATGCCATATCCATAAAAGTTGATCCTACCTCTTGCAACAACTATTGAGGTATACCCCTGCTCAACGTCGCCTACAAGATCCTGTCCAGCGTACTGTGTGAACGTCTAAAGCCGTTTTGCGCCGCACTAATCGGCACGCATCGACAGCATTCATCGTATGGAGCTATTAGATGCGATGGCAGAATTCGGGAAAACTGATCCGTGTCGCACCACGGTAGCACATACGTGATGTACGGCTCAAGGACTTCCGAGCTGATTGAAACCTGCACCGGATTTCGACGAGGAGATGCACTGTCCTGTGATTTCCTCAATCTGGTACAGGGTGCATATAGTGCAACGGAAGCACTATCTCCTACAAGTCGGTCCAACTGTTGGGGTACGCAGATGACATCGACATCGTCACGCACTCCCAACGTGCCGTAGTAGATGCTTTCAAGGCGATTGAGGAACAAGCGAAACGAATTGATCTCAAGGCCAATGAGGACAAAACCAAATGCTGTCGACCAAAAAACGTTCCGTCGCGCACCACCTTGGACCAAACATCACGAGTGACAGCTACAATTTCGAGGTCTACCCCGGGGGCAAACGTGAACTCCACAAACGACATCACAGTGGAGATCCGACGTAGAATCGCCCTTGGGAACCGGGGCTACTTCGATTTGTCAAAACTCCTGACTCGCCGGACCAAAATCATGCTCTACAAAAAACTCACATTTTGCCAGTCCTGCTCTATGGAGCAGAAAGCTGGGCGCTAAGCAATCCTGCAGAGCTGATTCCTGGTACCTTCGAAAGAAAAATTCTGCGTCGGATATATGGTCCCGTCTGCGAGGAAGGCGAATGGAGGAGAAGACACAACCGCGAACTCTACGAGCGGTACCAGAATGTGGATGAAGGTCGTCGGTAGGTAAGTGGAAATTCTGTTCCGACTGTGTTTCCAGTGTAGTGTGTAAAGCGCACCAAACGGTGGCCATGCGCACTACGTATCTACGGCGTTGGCCACATTTCAAGAAGTCTGACTATAATGACTGTCGCCATGAATGCAGGAGTTGCAAGCAGAACTAATGATCCTAACCAGAACTCGCTTCACGGATTTATATATATGCTACAGCCCGTAGAGGGCCAGGGCCTAACTTCTCAGCCACGTTGAGAAGCGTTTTCACAGATTTAGTCTTCCTAATTAATTTACTGGTCTGGACATCAAGTTCGTATCGTTTTACACTCTTCGAGCGCACCAGGGCAAAATTTCCATATCAAGCTCTTTCATTCCATCATAAGACATGTCGTTGGACGAGTCGATTAGCGGGGAGGTCTGTTGTGTCTTTGTCTACTCCTACAGATCGTACCCAGATAATTTACAGTTACTTACAGTTTCTGACGGAACACTTTGCGAGTGTGACTTTGAATGTCTACACTAGAATAAGTGGACCCCCTGCTAGTCTAAGAAACAGCGACAGTGGGCCGCAAGGGTACTAGTTAAGACGTATTTGTACCCTTATCTTCGATTTACTTCGAAGCAGAGCAATATGAACCTAGTAAGACATCCAACGATTCAGCGTTCAATGGCAATGCAACGCGTCTAGCCAACAAATCTCCCACCAGAGGAATCATCGCCTTCTAGTAAATGGAAGTCAGACATGAGAACTACCAGTTGAAGAGAAGAATGTCTGCACTAACTTCAGAGGAGTGTCTCGCAAGCAAGTGTTATGCCAGAGTCACAACAAGACATACTGTGCTTAATTTTGCATATTTTATAGACTCCACACGACAGCTATGAACACAATCACAAAGCCTTGCCGATGACGTGGCGAGTCGACAGAGAAAAGTTCGTAGCGTATGTTTCGTCCCTCCCGCCAAGTAAGTCGCTCAGAAGATTGTGTTATCTCAATGCGGTTGCTGTCACTGGTTTTTTCACGATGAGTCACCGAATTGGCTCCGTGGGTACAGAGATAGGAATACAATCGATTGTCTGAGAAGAGATTACTTGGCTTGCCTTCATGAATGAGCACATTGTTCGTGAGAGGCTGCTCTCTTCGCTGGCAACTTTTTGAGCAAGATTCTTTCAATGTGTGTGTGTGTGATTTCCTCCCTTGCCAGTGAGATGGGAAAGTCGCAGACTAATTTAGCGAGTGTGAAAGCCAAAAATGTGTCACTCCACTGAAGTACTCTCCTCGGAGAATAACGCAATTCATGCGTCCGGACCGCATCAAATTATGATTTTGACGAGATGCCGAGTCATCCACAATCGAGATCATGCTTCAACACAAGTGTAAACAGAGCGTGGAGGTGATGGACCACTATCTACCATGCCTACCGAACACACTCAACCGATGACCTTTCAATGAGTTGTCGTGGAGTGACATTTTGAAACTTCTTATTAGTTTCAATTCCCGCAAAGAAGCCTTGTGAAATAACCCACCGCATCAACCTGATGAAAGACATGCATGCGCACCTCCTGTCAATGTCTTACAACGCAAATTGCAAATTCTGGGAACACATGACAATTGCTTTCATTAAAAACTTTCGCCATCCTTGTGAGGAGTACAACTTGCCCTCAACAGTATGCAACAACAAGCATGAACAAACGACCTCGCAAGGCACGTGCAAAGTTCATGACACTTGAGGTGCTTCGAAAGACGCTGTTATGAAGTCATTTATTGCCGCACTCAATTGCTTCGGCGTCTTTGGCGACTTTTAAACGAACGGCCACCCTACCATGTTATCATTGCAAAGACAAAGAACTCACCACTAATGTCACTCATTGTTGCCATCAGTTGCGAGCGATGGGGTCAGGATGCGCTGATAAACCGCCGTCTATGTGAGTTTGCAACGCTTGCGTCTTCTTGCGGTATTTGTGAACACAATCGCTAGAAGTTAAGGCATGCGGGAGAGTTGTTGATGCAAAATGTTGGCTGTTTTTTGGCATTCTATGTTCTATGCAGAAATGGACTACAATAGAGATGGCCAACGTCACAGCTGATTGTCCCCTTCTGTGTCGATGAAGGGGAGTGATTTTTGACGGTTATTCACGAAACAATGTGAACGCCGTTCTCTGATTGGACAATGTGGTTTGAGAGAACAATAGAAAAAAAACGGTCGTCAAAAATGTCAAGGGGCAAGAGAGGTAGAAGCTGGCTATCTCTAGGACACTTCATTTCTCGTTCCGTGAACCCTTGTGACAGGCGCAGGTTGACCTGTAGAACGGAATTAATTTGAAGTCATGAGTGTCAGCAGTGAAGATTACACACAAAACAAAACGACGAAAATTTCTAATCATACAATTGCACTGATACCGACGATCACCTCCTGCACTGCCTAACAGATAAGGTTGTCTGGCTTGAAACGCAAACAGGGTCCATTAATCAAAGATGAGTGCTGTCTACAACTTAGGCTAGCCTTCTTTTAGACTTACCAGCTGACCCGTGCTGGTCACTAAACTTTTTTACTTGTGATGAAATTATATTCTGTGGTTCTTAGTACTGACTGTTTAGGACTTATTGTGTGTTTTTTGTTAATTGTTTGAGACTTCTCTGTATACTATGGTTGTTGTTGTGCTTTTGTCTGGTAGCAAAATGTATTGGTTCTCTGCAGTTCCAACTCGAGATAAGCAAATCCTTTCTCAAGTCAATGCCCACCAGAGAGAATGTTTGACCGTGGGACTTATCAATCGTGAGGGCAAATAAAACTTTTACTGGGAACTGCAGCCAGGACAAAATCTTTAAACTAGTGACCACTAGACATCTAAGTTCATTGAAAAGGAAGGCCTTAAAGAAAGGCTAGTATCGTCGAGCATTAAACAAATGGATTTGGAAGCAGCGTGGTAAAAATCTACCAGTTCGTGGAGAAATGCTGAAAGAGCCTCGCTGAAAGGGGCTTTAATGCCAGTTTTTGTTGGCTAAATGGGTTCAAGTCACCTGGTGTTCGGCTGTTGAAAATCTGCGGGGAAAACTTTCATGGATAATTTGGGGGAAATAACTTATGAGCTTAACCTGTCTAAAAACCAAATTTATAATACCGATGAGTCCGCTTTGTTTTGGAAGATGTTGCATGAAAAAACATATTGTGACGTGATGAGATAATCAGGACACCAACCACCACATAAGACGCCATCTGTACGCACTTGGAAGAACGATCAACTCAGAAGAGTATTCCCGAAATTGTTGTACATACTGCGAGGATGGATGTCGCCACCTGTACGCAGATAGATTACAAAGAATCATGTATATGTTGATGTCATATATGCTGATGTTTATCAGCGGGGAAATTCCATAGACTCGTGGCGACAGTATGATCTAGAAGAACTATTGGGAGGCATAGATATTGGGGCGACGGTCGATACGAGTCACTTCAGTTGAAGAATTATTACAGTGCAGACAGTTGGACAATTATTGCAGTCACTTCAGTTGAAGAATGAGTAATGTTAAGTTGTGATTTCATAGTGTTCAAAGTGTAATCAGTTCCGCAGGCAGCAAAGAGTTCTAAAGTAAAGTTAAAGTGATTTTTAAAGTGCAATAAAGTATAAGAAGTAAATCAGTGTTTGCAAAATAAATTCGTGTATATCGTGAATAGTGAACTTTTGAGTTTCATTCGTCACAATGTCCACAAATACGGATTCGATCACTGGGAACCCGTATTTGTGGACATTTTAATTAATTGTACGTAGACTCAATTCGGCTAAACGTAACAATATGTTGCCGGTGGTGAAAAAACGGCTCCAGGCCGAAAAGAAGACACGGGCAGGATTTCGTTTTTAGCGTGTGCAAACGCTACTGGCCTTCACAAAGTAAAGCCATGATTGGCAAAGCAAGAAAACCTCGTTCCTTCAAAATCTTTGATATTCCAGTCGACTATCGTAGCTCGAAGAACGCTTGGATGAGTGCCGATATTTTGAAAGTGTGGTTCACAAGCTGTTTGTTCCACAGGTAAGAATGGAATAAGAAATTGTTGATGATGGTAAGTCTAGCACATTTGTTTAAGATACACGATTTTTTACGATAAGGTTTGCCGTTCTTCTTCTGGATAACGCATCATGTCATCCGCCCGAGCTTTTATCAAGAACAGAAGATTGTTCTATTTTCACAGAATATATGCCACCAAACATGACACCATTGATTCAGCCAATGAATTAGAACGCGACAGAAAAAGTCTGTTACGATTGGCTGTTGGAAAAAGAAATGTTTTGGATTTCTTAAAGTCTTCAAAAATAAAAGACGCAGTTTCTTTTTTCGCAATAGCGTGGAGTGAGTTAAAACCAGACGTCATAGAACAATGTTGGCGCAATATGTTTCCTCACATTTGCGCAGGCGAAGGATGGTTCAAAGGAAGAGAAAAATATGCCTCTTATCTGGACACGGGATAAATTGAGGCATCAGCGATTTGAAGACACTGATGAATTGCAAGATTTGCTACAAATGATCATCCCAGAAGTAAGTCTTATTTGATTACGAATATCATACAAATATACCACGTGATTTTATTTAGGTGACACACTCTGAACGAGATATTAACACATGGAATTTCTGCAAGAGAGCAAGCTTAAATTAAATGAACAAAATGGATGGAAACTAACTTCACTTCTGACGATAACTTACAAATAAATGGACAAAATATAGAAAAAGTAGACCACAACACATATCTTGGAGTTATTATTGATACCGATTTGAAATTTATAAAACATATGGATTATATATGCAAGAAGATAGCCAAGAAGTTAGGATTTTTTAGACGAATTCGAAATGAGATCGATGTTATTACGGCAGTAACTATATTTAATTCAATAATTAAACCGCATTTTGAATACTGTGCAACGATAATGTACTTATGCTGTAATCAAGGACAATTAAGTAGGTTATGAAAATTACAAAATAAAGGAAGGAGGACTATACGAAAATGCAGCAGGATGAGACAAATGCTGGAGGCGTTGAAGTGGTTAAACATTGAACAAAGACTGAAACTAAACTCTCTATCAAAAACGGAAACGCGCCTATTTGGCAAGTAACGTAATAAGGTTGGTGGAAGTGCAGCCGTATGGACTACGAAACAATATTGACTATAGAGCGGAAAGGGCAAGATACAAAACAAGTTACAATGGTAAAGGGGTTACGACTGTTCAATACCATGTCTGACGATGTTAAATCAAAAACAAACCGTAATAATAAAAATCAATTGAAAACACATTACCACAAATGCCAGAGGAAGCTGAATGTTAAGAGATTATTTCTGATCAAGATGAATTGTTGGAAGAATCGGCCGATCACCCTGGATCAACGACAACAGCGGCTGAAGCAATTCAAATTTTTGATGAAGAATTAGAATGGGCTGAAGCTAATAGCCACAGAGAATTCCGACATACTAGTTTTGAAAAAAATTCGCGAAAAAGCTGTCCAGAAAGTACTGCAAAATAAAAAAAGCAACAGACTATTATTAAGGATTTTTTTTAAATGAATAAGAGAATAGAAATTAATAAAGCGACTGCCCAAGTGTATTTTATAGGTAAACAAAAAACGTTTCCCAGGTTAAAATACTCCTTCCCCTGGTCCTTCATCGGTTCTTGATCCATCTGTATACCATTTTACCGTATTGGCCCTCAGTCAGTGGACTATGGATTCATTGCTTCAGTCCTTTTTGGTGTTGAGCTTAATGGTAAACTCCTTTTGGAAGTTGAATTTCCTAATCGCGTCATACTTCGGAATGTCCAAGAGTCGTAGCTTGTTGACTAGTGCATCGAGGTGTCCTGATGTGATGCACCCTTCCTTTGCCATTCTCATTATTGTTTTGTTTGCAATTGCATTCTGAAACCACTAGATGCAAGGAAGTGAGCTGCAATAGTACCTCGATGGCAGCCGTTGGGCAAGTTCTCATGGCCTCTGTAATAGAGAGACATGCCAACTACTTACTGCATGAGGCATTTCCTAATAGCGTGTAACCGGCCGGTTTTGCGAACAGAATTGGTCAGCTAGGTCTTGCGATTTAACGCCATTGGATTAGGGGTTTTTTGAGGTCCAAGGTTTATGCAAGTCCACGACCACCAATGCCTCGAAAGAGCAAATTGGGAGGTGTTTGAAGGAAATTCAGACAGGTTTCTGCGAAACGGTCAAAGAAAACTTCAATAGAAGGGCACGTACTTGCACTCACAACCGTCGCGGCCACTTATCCGATGTGCTACTCCATACTACTCCAATCTGTGTACTGTTTGAATAAATAAATCATTTAAGCTCTCGAATTTTTGCGTAAAATTGCGTAAATTACGGGACACCCTCTGTGTAGCTCCCGGACGAATCGCCTCCGAATCGAAGAATGTCCAACCCCGCCTTAAAAAACGGAGGAGAGCAAGCTCGCCTTAATGACACAATTGGAGAACGACTTCGACTTTTGCAAAACTGGAAACAGACAGAAAAAGATAGCCAAGTTGGAGCACTTGCTGATTGTGGTCTTTACCCACCCGAGGCAGTAGCAACGCGCGATGAGAGAAGAAGTCCAGAATATTAGTCCACTTTCCCGCTCTGAATGTCTGGGCGGTTTGACAGATTGACCTTCCATAAAGTTCTCAACTTCTCCGGAAATTCGACATTCATTGTTTGAGTGTATAAGACTACAATTATGGAACTTCATGCTGCAAGTGCTGTCGATTCATTCACCTTCTAGCCGACGACAAGTCAGCACCTTGTCATGTGCAACTTGCCGTAACTGTCCCTGTCGTTCCACTCCATTCCCATTTGCAAACCTCTGCACTTGATTTTTCGTAGTTCCTGTGCACTGTGTGAAAGCTGCTAATAAACTCGTCATACGACTCGAGCGTCAGTTGATGGGATGAATCCCATCAATTACAGACGCGGTTGAGCTGGCAATGAAACTACAACAAATTAAATGTGTTCACAGATCAAATCAGCAGAATGACATTTATAGCGATGACGGTTCCCGCGTGAGTGAGTGCCATCCACCTGCCGCCCATCATTGATGTCAACCAGATTTGTACAACCCCCCTCCCCCGTGCCATTATCTCAGGTGCCACAATTCACGAGTCAAAATGTGCCTTTGATTTGAAACCGACTGCGAAGGTAAATAACACTCGGTTGCTGTCGAACTCAACGTCGATGTATCACAGTGAATGCTGCCGCACCCTCCCCCCACATCGCTCGAATCGAGTAACTCGTTCATTACCCAACGAACCATCACTATCTCACGTGTTCCACTCCAGCAATGACCAGTCGACCGGAGCTGTCTAACAATAGAACACGACCAGACTCCCAGGGGCCACGGGCAGAGCGCGATTGCGTCCGATTCTCTAGCTGCGATAACGAATGGAGCTCCGATTAGGGCGAATTGGCTAATTAGTGATGGGAATCAATAATCATAGCGATGGAGGTATCTGATTTCGTTTGGCGTGGGATGTGCTGTAGCAGGTGTCCGGTGCGCCTGATAAATTGCCGGGATGGGGTGAAAACGAATGCCTCTCGACACGCTCTAAGGGCAGGCCCGTGGAACACACGCAATCCTTTGCTCATTAATTAAGCGCCAACAAGTGTTGCTGACTTAACGGGGGAGTTATTGGTCGGCTTTATTGATTCTCGATTTGGGTCGCTAACGATGGCGGCGGATTGGTGGGTTAAAACTTTTGCTTGATTGATGACGGCATGCGATGAATGAACTCGTCGAGTTCACCAGCTGCAGTTGGTGGGCGAAGGAAGTGGATGATTTTTGCTCCCCACTCCCAGGGTTGTCAAGGTAAATGCGATGAAAGATTCATGGAGATAAGTGGTTTTTAACAGACGGTGGTGGAAGCTCGCGTCAGACGAGGGAAAGGCTGGGCGAGTGCTTCTGAGACTCATGTGGGGACTGAAGTGAGTTGGCATCATCATCGAACTGCAGAAATGGATTTGTCTGTCATGTCACGATTTAACTTGAGACGAAGGGGCCTATGTTTCTAGAGGCACTTCGACGGGGAACGAGGTCTTTGCTGGCTGGGTTTGGATGTTTCTGGGTGTAAGTCTGATTTGAAGTCAGTGCAAATGGCAGTCGCGTTTTTCTACTGCCACTTTGCTTATGTGAAAGCTTGTGTTTGGAGTTCTTCCTGAAACATGATGAATGACATGCTTTTGACGAATTCAGAGGGTGGGACATTTGATTAAGGACTTAAACTAAATCGAAGTTATCGAGAACTTGATGAGCAGTTTTGTGCGACTAAGGGTAGTCACGCGTGATATTCTGTCAATGATTTGTTGCCTCTGCAGTCCCCCAAGTTGGGGCCTCTCTGTGTCTCTGCTCTCACGCGATTCAGCCTCTAAACCAGAAGTACTGCGTGGACTTATCCAACTTCACAGGCGATTTTCCTTACAATTCCCCACACAATTTCTCCACGAAAGGGGGGTTTGAGATCTGTCGTGCTAAACCACGCCCCCATGACCCCTTTAGTGGAGCATGCGGGTCAGAAAATGATAATGATGATGATGAGGGGGGTCTTGTAGTTTGTCCTAGTTTGATTGGCGGCTGTGGCGTGGTGGATAGATGCGTCGAATTTTATGGGTGGAGGCACTCAGTTCGATCGCCACATTTAGGAACTTCCATTATTCATGGCTCCAAATTTGTATGGTGAATGCTTATGTTCAAAGAGTATTCCTTCCCTTCTGTCAACTCACTGTTTGGATTCGGCGTAAAACTGCAGGTCACATCCACTCACGGGCGGTTGGTGTAGACTCTAGGCCCAGATCCACCTCGGACTTTAGTGCTACCCATGCATCCGAGGGAAGACAGGACAGTGACAGAGGAAGTGCGACGACACTGCAGTCGACTTCTCCACAAGCCAAACACAGTTAGGTGTTTGGCGAAAGTATGGTGTCCAGGGAACGGAAGTAGTCTGTTCTGTCTAGAGATAACAAGAATTCCGCGGGTTTCTTACAGAAGTTAGGAAGCATGCGTTTGGTCTGCATACATCTTGGAGCATCATTCCGCCTCCGATAGTTGGTGTCAAAACATAGTTTGTGGCTATTAGAATGGCATTGGTTTCCGCTTGAAAAACAGACGCAAATTTACCTTACGAGGTGTGTTATGTTGCCGCCCTCCACGAAGGCCCTGGAGCCATCCGACTACATAGCTTTCCTGACTCAGTTTCTGGCCAGACCCAGTCCTGAGTGCAGGGAAAGTAGTCGAGATTGTATGTACGCCGCAATTGAAGTCCATAAGTCTGGACTAGTGCGTGTTGTACCAAAGACCACTTCGGAAGGGCTTTGAGGCCCCTCCCTGGCAGCTGTCCTCATCGTGGTGGGGAGCGGGTAACAGGTTTGGGGTGTACAAATTTATTTTCATGCAAACCTGGCTAACGAAGATCATAATGACAAGAAAAATACGTTTGGTCTCGGTATTGTCTACCCTGGTGTGTCAGGGCCTGGTGTGTCAGGATTGATGGTCCTCTTTTGAGGGCCATTCAGTCTCTATACACAAACTGTAGCAGCTGTGTTCGTTCAGCTGTGTTCACGGAGGGCGTTCGACATCGCCAAGGGTGCGTCTTGTTACCACTCCTTTTCATGGAATATGTGGACTGCGGTTGCAGCGCAGCCGAGGAATTTTTCACATTTTGAGAGTTGAGGGTAAGTCATTCTCTTGTTGCAGATGACTTAGTGATCCTCACATCTTCCCAGACGAAGCTCCAGCGCGCACTGTGCTGATTGAACGCCTGTTCAATGCACTCAACATGTTAATGGAGTCCCATTGAAGCAGTCCCGTTGGAGAAGTTTAAGTAGCTCGGGGTCTTTTTCACGAGTGATAGAAGGAGTAATGCTGAGCTTTCGTGAAGGATTGGCCAAGCTGAGTCAGTTTGGAAACAGCTTGGTAGATCTGTAATCAGGAAGGCCGAGCTTGGTGTCAAAGCCTTTGAGCAGCTGCTGCTTCGAACGGAGAGGAGACATATTTAATGCCAAGGAGGACAGGAACACCGCAACATTCACTCGAACCTATTACCAGTGCCATATGCTGACACAAATCCACACGATATCCTTCCCCTATTCATCGGAGTACGTAAATAATTCAAGTCTAATGACGACATTTATCTGGAAACTATTTTATTCGGCTGCATTCGGTTTAAAAGCAGAAATGGCGCGCATTCACTTCCCACCAGTGTATTTGTTTGGATAACTTTTGAAACGAAAAAGAGCCTGACGATGAGAAATAATTTTGCCACGTTACTGAATATTCCTTAACTACGCCATTTGTGATTAAAAGAGGACGCCTTGATTAGCACTCGCAATCTAAACACACGCGGGTGCCAGTGAAATACGACGCTTTGCTTACACGAGGAAAAATCAGTTTTCTTTCCTCAAAAATTCGCTGGCAAATAAATTCATTCTCAGTTGAAAGCTGACGAGACTGAGGTTGGGCAGATTCCTTGACCCCCCTAAATAAGAGAAAAACGCGATATTTTCGGACTCAGAAGCACCGATCAGAGTCATTGTCGGAGCGAGTGGTGGTTGGGGGGAGTTTCTAAATCCAAACTAAACAAGCAGCGTGCAACTAATGTTTCTCCTGCGTAACGATCTGCTTCGGAATATGACCTGGCAGCAAAGGCAACCGCAGCCAACTGCTCCCACTTTGCGGAGCGTCGCTTCTTAAAACGCTCACTCAGAAGTTGACTCTGGGAACTCAAACAAATCCTCATTCCCCCTCCCTCCTTCACGTCTCGCGCTACAAGCCCCCACGCGAACTGATGAATTCAGATGAATCCCAAGAGCAGTCGCAACTGCGTCACCCCTACACTCCCAGTCAATGGCTGAATAAACATCCTTAACAATCAGATCTCCCAAGAAATCACAATCTTCCTTCGTTTCTTTTCGAATTTCTTCTTCCACTCACAGTACCGACTTACATCTGAATTCAGTTTCTATTTTTGCATCTACTTTGATTCGAATGATTCAATTATTCCTCTCGCCCACTCCATGCCTACCGCAGCTGTTCCTCGCTGCCCGCTCTGCCGCCGTCCGACGCCGACGCCGACGAACTCAAGAAAACTCTTACACAACACTCCGTCGTAATTCAATTAATTGTACGCGCGGGTATTCATACGAAAATACACGTCGAGCCGCGAAGAAATCATCACGATCCACACACAGAGGGCCGGCCGCGCGCGTGAACTGTTCATCGAGAGGCTCCCACACACACGCAGGCACACACCGCGCCGCGTGTTACTCAATTGTGAGTCTGCCAGTCCATGCCTGGCTTTGCCTCTGCGCGCTCCCTGGCGACCTTTAAGCCGTTTCCATGTGTGGCGTGGAGCATGCATCTGCCGCTTCGCGTTCATTAATTGAGCCAAAGTATCTTTTCTTCTCTCCGCCGTACTCGTGTCTATGATACGTTCAGTGTGCAGCAGTGCCCCAGCCAGTGCCATCCTTTTGTCATCGTCGTCGCCGTCTTCTTCGCTCTGGAGATGGGCAAAGACGGAGACAGACAGAAACCGAGGCGGCCGCAGCCCGGGAATCAATTAATGACTCAATTGAATAGAGTCTGCATGATGTGATACTGTTCGGCCGCGTTGTTTGCTGGGGCTTTGCTTTGTTGAGGTTTGTGTTGTTTGCGCGCCCGTCACTGAGACTTGAAAAGTCAAGTGGCCTCTGCGCCAGAGTGGGACGGAGTGGCGAGGCCTGATCGAGAGTCAAGTGCTCGTTGTTGTGCTGGACTGTGTGAAGCAGCGACGCTGTGATTTCTTGTGCATTGAGGCGTATACGTAACATCTTTTTGTATGCCATCTCCCGGTTGCATTGTGCCGTGCTGAGGGCTTTGCGCAAACAATGGAATGGAGATTTTGAGACGTTTACGGCTAGGCTCGGTCGTGGTCTAGGAGAAAGCAACTCGTAAAATAGCTGACATTGTCAACTGGGATTATAACGACTGGATTGAATAGACCCGGCCGCGGCCAGAGCCATTGTGCGAGTATTCGCGAGGAATTTCTAGAAAGCGCAAATCCAATTCTGGTTGGCGGAATTCTGTTCGGCGAGGCGAATGTGGGGCACGTGCATCGAGATTGGATCGAATTTCACAGAGTTCAATGTCAAGACACAATGGGCATGGCTGGGAAACCGTGTGCTGGTGGATGTCTTATTTTCTATTTTGGGTTTTAAATTGTGCCCGTCTTTGCTTTTTTGTGACTTAGAGGAGCATATCTGTAACCAATGAATTCGACTGCAGTTCCGGATATGTAGTCCTACAGTAAACTGAGAAATCTCTCCCCTCGAGGAGACTTTTCCACGACGAATGAAAGGATGTACATTTTCTAGGTCACAACGAAGGCACGGAGAGTTTAAGGGCAGAATATCGCTTTGTACGCAATTGAAAGATGGCATTGCAAGAAGAGAGAGGACAAATACTCCAACCCCTCTGATTTGGATTCGATTTATAAGGCGTATGTCCACCCCAAGGTTGAGTACAACAGGTGCCCCCAAGGCCACCCTGGGCCTTGTTACCGTCGAAATCCCCGAGACCGATTGGGGTTGGACGGAAGAACGCCAGCCGCTCAATGGAGAATGGCCGTGAGTTAAGATGGTAAGTTTGGGCGCCACGCAGTTGCCCTTCCGCTCAACACGCTTCTTACCTCTAGAACTGCGACTAGGGGGAGGAATCCAATCTCCACCAAAAAATCAACACCCGGTCCAAAACAAAACAGCGAAAGAAAAAAAAAAAACAAAGAGGGACCACAAACACTTGACTTCACAAATTACAATTTATTCAAACGCAAAAGAAAAAAAAAACTTAAACCTAGCTTAAGTACTAACAATGTTGGTTCGGTATTTCAAAAAAAGAAAAAAACAAAAATCAATTAGAATTCACAGCAATAGACTTAATTAATTTATAAAATGTAATTGATTTGGGAAAGGACAAGTACCAAAAAGTCAGAACACCAAGGGAAACCGAAACAAGAAAAAAAACCGATTCCGAAATTCAACCCCACTCCGGTGGTTTTCCGTCGCAGACAACAACCAAGAAATTCTCTCGCACCGCCTTAACCGATCCGGCTACGGACGTTACAGACTACCAAGGAAAAAAAAAAAAAGCTTAGAAGTCGCACTCGCCCTGCGTCGGTATTGAACATGCCAACCCTGCGCGACAACCATGCACCCTACACTCAGCGCTACTGGGATCATGCAACAATTACAGGATTCTAGCGACGTCACGATCAATGCCCCGTACGCCCACCTCCCGTGACGAATCTGTAGCATATTTCTAGGTGAAAACCTTTCAACAGTAGGAACCCATAATAGCTTACTAGAAAGTTTCCAACAGCAAGCGACTAAGCTGATAAGCGACTCGCTCGACCACCGACGTACCGTGTCTCCTTTGTTACTGTGCACTAAACACCCAAGTGCAAGATCCCCAAAACGCTCATTCCCACCAAAAATACGCGATTTTGTAATCCGCAAGTACAAAATTCCCAAATCCAAAGTCTCCAAACACGAAATGTCCGGTGGAGCGTCATAAGGCCACGGGCCATAAGTCTACAATGGACAATAAGACTTAGGTGGGTTATAGGCCCGCAATAGCTCCAGGCGCATGTCTGACAGTTGTTGACATACCTCTAGCGGAGCGTCGAAGACGCGGGAGCCGTTAAGCCCTGCGGACAGAAAGATGAAAATCCCTTTTAGCGAAACAACCACATCAGTACATCAGACTTTCTTTTTGGCCTTATTTCCAAATCAAATTTGGCAATGTACCCTCTACAGTATGCCGTTATCAATTTTTTGGCGCCAAGGTTATCGTACTCTCCTCCCACTACAGCCTGCCTTATTCCTCCATCCATCGTTTAATTAGACTATCATTAAGCTCGTTTACGTTCCAAAAAAACAACAGTTCAATATAGCTTGTGTTATTCAACGTTTCGCCCCGAACCGCGATTTCTGCGGATAATATCCCTCGCCACTGCTGCACAACTTCGCGCTTCTGAAATGACATTCAGCCAACAAAAATGTAAGACACGCTATTATCGTGCCGAAGCCAATATATCAGCTCTCAACCATGACCACAAGAATTCCTCCAAGTGAAGTAGGACAGCAGTAGAAGACGTTTTTATCACCACCTCCCATCTTCCCTTTAACGAGTAGTGTCACAACCACATCCGACAACCAACATCCGACAGCCGAGGGCATCTCCTTGCAGCAGCCACCGCAAATTCGTGTAAAATAGGTCATCCCATGGCCTGGATCAGTTTTCCCCCTTGGATGGAAACACGACGACGACGACGACGACGGCGAAGACAAGAACAAATTCCCAGCACTCATCTAGTGAATCCCAGATCTCTGGAGGTTCGTGCTGGATACCTCACTAAATGCGATACCAAACCTAGAACTGAATTCCCGGTAAGCGGTGAAATTAAATGTAATCAGCGGTAATTTTTCCCTCCATTACGGAAAATTACCTTGGCATCAAAGCTTGCCGGGGGTCTGGAGGGAATCGAAGCTCTCGATGACGATGACGATGTGCACCTCTAGCGCGGACAGAGAGCAGAGGTCGCTCTCTATGTGTGCCCCGCAGAGGCGGGCGGTGTTTGTGCATGTGCCCATTTCCAAATGGCAGACGAAGGAGCAGAAACAACTACGAAGTGGCCTCACGAAGTCGTGTGTGTGTGGCCAACGGCGGAAACATCTGGCAGCTGGCGCTGTGGAATCCAATGTTGGTTCCAACAAATGACCCACTGCGGACCGAAGGTTATCCACCATTTGACGGTGTGGGATGTTTTGGGGGCACTTAAGTGGGGCCCATTGCTACGTGAAAATTGACTTGGAGACTTATTATTTGAAGAGCCCCGACTGTTGGTAATGGACAGCAGATGGTGAATGGATGGAATTACCATCAGTTGTTGTTGCAGCTGAATGGTTCTGCTCTGTCTGGGGTTGTCCCGGGCTGCCTGGGATGGGTGGACAATAGAAGGCTATTCGAAGGCGAATACTTTTCCAAGAGAGGGCGACCCTGGATTGGTGGTCGCTGATGCGGCAAGCGGGGGCAGCTGGGCCAAATGCCTCCTTTAGCAATCGAAATAGAATTGATTTTCATTCGGGGAATGAATCTGTTAATTTCCCTGTGCTTAGACAGAGATCAAAGGACACACGTGTGCTAAGACAAAGCCAATTGTTAGTTAATGGCTATTTGACTTGTGCTTGGTGGGGAATCTTCGCAGCGAACAACTGATGTGCTGTGGATAGTGTCTGTCTTTGACTGAAAACTGAGGGCTCACTTTCATGCTTCCGTGGAATGGGAGTGTGTCTCGAGGGTGAGAGATAGTGTGTCCTCTTGGAACTTGCTTGTCCATCCAGGATTTGTCAGAATACAGACTAATGTGGAAGGGCTGGGAACTGCCATGTGGTTCGTCAAAAAATTGGGCTCTTCTGTCGACCACCAAGCCCCACTGGAGCTGTCTTCCATTTATTTTTATTTTCTTTTTTTTAAAGCAAATTAGACAACTTTTCGATATCCTCCAGATTAGTTGCTTGGACTCTTACATCCCCGAGACGGGTTTTGGCATTTTGTACGATAACTGCAGACAACGCGGTACCTTACGTAGCCAGTTGTTAATCTGCGCAGATCTTAGATAATTTTTGAAGACTGGTTGGTTAAGTGCCTGCCCTGGATTAGTGAGGTCCGCGGTTCGAAACACAGTGAAAGCGAAGTTAATACGTTTCTAAATGGTCGTCAAATCTGGTTCGTTAACGTCCGTTAGTCTGACTGTGAGTATCACAAAGGACCAACATGGTTTGAGTTTGCTGTTGAATTCACAAGGAGCCTGCTTCCCTACCCTACTTAGATAATTGCTGGAGGAGCTCACAACAATGATAACTCAGCCTGTCGACCCAAGGTGTGGGCCTGAACTATTTATTGTGGTCTATCATTCAAGGGTACGCTCCTTCCAAAGCTTCTGCAGAAATCATTGTGGGGAAGGCCTAGTCTAAACGCGTGAACTCCAGTGGCGCAATGCCCTGTTATGGCTCCAATGGGGGTTCTAGGATTCGGTCTGCTGAAACTGATTAGATTGAGCGATCGCTTAGCGTCGATCGTAGGCCAGAGGTGGTTGGTGATGAGGTATTCTGTGCCGAGTTTGGTACTGACGCACCCTGTGCCATTTGCCGATCTTCAATTCATTTGAGCTTTTCTAGTCTTAGGGTGGGTCTCCACCCGGAAATTGAGCCCTTCCTTGCGTGTTCGTAGGCTTCGCGATGCTCTCGAATGTCACAGTGTCCCGGCACCCACATAAGATGGATGTTAAAATCGTTAAGAGATAGTCGGCAATTAAGGAAAGTCTTTGAGTTTGACAGATAATGATATCCGTGCTTGACATTACGTTATTTTTTTTTTAGCCAGGACAGAGCTTCCTTAATCGCTATTGCTTCTACCTGAATGGGAAGGATAGCTGGATATTTTGATAGCTGCCAGCACCCACACCTGTATTCACCTTCTATCCATCTGTGAAGATTCGCAGAGGACCCTCCATCCTCTGATGTTCAGACTCCCGGTAAGATCTGGGAGGGTGCTGATTGAGAAGTTCTTCTTGAAGAGCAGTTTAGGTATCGTGGGGTCTGTACCTTTGGGTTTAGAACTACACCTGCTGAGGATCGTTGAGTGTCCAGACCGGGGTCCTTTCCAGTTGTGCAGCGATCTCAGTCTGATCGCCGCATTAGCTGCTGTCTGCCCAACAACTAGTTCTATTGGGGGCAGGTTAAAGAGTATGTTTGGAGCTTCGGAGGAGGTAGTCCTTAATGCTGATACTTACGCACGCCATCCTCTGAACTCTGGCGAGTAGCATGACGTTGATTTTCTTTTCGAGGGCAGTCCAAAAAATTGAGACACCAAGCAGTAGTCTGACTACCAGTGGACCATGCGGGGTTGTAGTCCCCATTTGCACGCTATGGTCCTTTTATCCCGATCCGGATTCTCGTGAGAGGCAATTTACAACCGTGGCACTTTTCTTGTTGTCTGCTTACATATCTCAGCCAATCAGTCTTGTAAAATGTGCAGACTCTAAATTTACAGTCGCCCATTTAGGCCACCTCCCACATTTCAATCACTAGGTCACCTTGTTTCAAAGCCCCCCCCCCCCCCCAGCAATGTAAATCCACGTGAGAGAAGGAAAACCATAATCAATTAACATTTAAGTGATTCCCAGAGATGTCCGACTCGTAGTCTCAGTGTCTGGTTGCCGCTAAAAATACTGAAGTGTCGAAAGAGTAGATGGCATTAGCAGTCATCAAAATCACATTTGTAAACACAAAAATTCCTTCGAAAATAAAATCTCTTAATCCCGGCACGTTGGAACTTATTTTGACATATCTCTGAATGAAACGTCAAACAGAGACCAAATTAAAATGCCCCACCTCCGCACGAGAGTAGTTAAAGACAGATTCCAAGGTCTTCCCAGGAATCCGTGCTCCCCGCCGCGGCGCGTCGTCGACGCTGACTGAATACGCCTCATATTTATTCATCTGTGTTAATTGAAATGTCAAATAAATTTAGCTACAGTAGCGGACAACACTCCTGCCACAGCCATTAATCTCTATTAAAGGAGCTCGCCAGCCTTCGAAAGCCCGGTTGATTTTGTTTCTTTTCTTTCTGTTATTCAATAAATTCCCGGCTGAGATTCGAACAAATTCATGCCTCCAATTAACTAATTAAGAGGACGAGTGAGAGTCGGACACGCTTACGCGCTCCAGCGACCGAGCCCTGACTAGCTTCACCCGTTAACAGATGTCAACGTGCTGTAGAAACGCCTCTGGGAACCGGTAGCGTGGCGGGGACTCATTAAAAACTCATTTGTATTCGGCTAAACGGAAACAGGTACTATTAAAATTAAAGTGTCATCGTGCCGAAATATTCGTAAAAAAATATATATTTTCCTCGGAGAAGGGGTAGGGACCAGAAACAATAAAAATGCCACAGCCGCCAGCCACGGAAAATCTTGAAAATTAGCCAAAAAAAAAACCATCGACTTTCCCCACCCACCCACCACACCCACTGCCCGAGAGAAGCGAACGACTCATCGCCTGACTGCTGTTTTGATTTTGTTTCCCCGTCCACTGCGTCGTGTCGTGCTGTGCTTCTTTGAAGCATCGTCGACGTCGCAGTCACCGGTCAGGTGTCCGGGCGGCAGTAAACACTCACCGCGGGGTGGAATGAATCAAAGTGATTGTATCTCCCACGACCACCCAGACCAGCGGAGTGAAATGGAACGAAGAATGTATTTTTACCCCACAAACGGCTGTTTAAGGAGGGCATGCACGTACATCTCTATCTCGGATGGATCTGCCGTGGTGGCTAATTTCTCAGAATTCTCAGCGAGGCGACGACTCTACGTCTCGATATTGAAATCGCATTCCGCACAGATCGACCGACCGACCGGCCGACCGAAGACGGCAGGCAGGCTGCCCGTGTAAGGGGGTGGCGAAAGCTTCCATTCTCTGTCATTAATCTGTTTTACGACAGATTTTCGCATTTAATGTCGAGTATTAAATTTATTTTTCTCTTTATTTTTTTTTTTTTTTGACGGAAAGTTGAAAGGAACTTTTCGCAAACAGAGTTTAATTTGTTTTATATTCGTCTTCAAGTGGGCGCCGCTGTGACTCCGAGTGACGAAGATTGGCAGTGAAACTATTTACTCTGCTGGGACGGGAATGTGATTTTTTTCGCAACTATGCAAACATTCTGTTGTTGGCGGAAATTTCTTGCATTCCTGTTGATAAAAATCGCATGGCTCCGGTGCTGGAACATTTGATTATTCTTTGTTCTTGTGAAACTGAAGAACGAGGGGAAAAGTTCCTTATGTTTGGCATTCTTTGAAAAATTCCATCAAACATTACAGCTGGCTTTTCACTTTGTTCAGGCTCCAGAAAAGCCACTCAGGCTCTTTGAAATTGTGTATGCATTCCTGTCATCTGGCCAGCACTTCCAGCGGCTACATAAATAACACGAGTGAGGAGGAAGGATGATATTATAACTACAGCCGGTGCGATGGCCCTCTCAGCCAACATTCAAGAAGTCGCCATAGACACTCGAAATGGCCTTTAGACTCTGAAATCAACATATCCGCGAAACTGCATCTTGTAGTAACCTTCCCAGCACGGTTTCCTGAAAGGTAGGTCACCAGCAACGAGTCTTACTGAAGTTGTTACTCGAGCAATATCCGCTTTGGAAGACGGCAAAGAAGTCGATGTAGTTGCCACCGACTTCAGCAAAGCATTTGACAACATTTTATATAAAGTCATTATGTTCAAGCTAACGGGTCCAGTTTCCCACCCCCTCTTCGTAAAATCTGTCGATTCCTGCTTGGCAACCAGGGAATACATAGTAAGGTTCAGATCGTCT
Source organism: Eristalis tenax (assembly GCA_905231855.2). Taxonomy (NCBI): domain Eukaryota; kingdom Metazoa; phylum Arthropoda; class Insecta; order Diptera; family Syrphidae; genus Eristalis; species Eristalis tenax. The sequence continues at coordinate 3,292,095 of HG993127.1, forward strand.
CCAGGGACACCTCAAGGCAGCCACCTCGGTCCTTTGATTTTCGTTCTCACTATCAACGACGTCGTGACGAATCTACTCGGCCATCGCCTCTCCTCTTCGACTGCTACTCTCTTCAAAATGACCTAAATAGATATTATGTCTGGGGTCAGAAAAATGATCTTGAACTTTGCGTCAGTAAATGCCAATTCATTACATACTCCCGCAAACGCCCACTAGGATCAGATAGAATCCAATTTCTTTGCAATGAGCCAGTGTCCTCAGTCTCATCTTTACGCGACTTAGGCGTTATCTAAGATCGCGAGCTCAATTTTCGTTCCATTGTCGACAATAGTACAAGTGGAGCAAACTCCGCGGTTGGCTTTGTCAAACGCTGGTCAAAAGAATCTCTAAACCTCCGTCAGACCCATTCTCGATCGACTCCAGTCAAGTCTGGTCCCCTCACTTATCGGCCCACATTCGCCGTATCAAAGCCGTCCAACGTAGGTACCTACCTCGCCTGGGCTGATAGACAAACTTACTCTCATTCGCTTGAGTCACTCGAAACCCATCGCAAGACCGCCGATTTGTTCTCTCTCCACCAACTTGTTACTGGTTATTCCGACTGTCCCGGGATTCTAGAATTTGTGTCTTTTCGCACCAATCCCCACAACCTTGGATCGTCAGCCCTCTTCCGGATCACACTGCATCGCACTAATAAAGACTCCAAGTCAATCAGTTTCAGGAATGTTTTGGTTGGCTAAGTAAGTGGATCACTCTCTCGACTTCCATCGCAGCAGAGCCTCTCTTCGTAAGCTCCTGCAATCCCGTCCTTTCTCGCCCTATCCCTGCCCACTTTTCGCTTTTCTCTCTTCCTCTCCCCAGTATCTAGGTTAAATATTAGTTTTTAGGTTTAGATTGCTCGTAATAAGCTTAATAATTGGTGTACTGCCCCACTGTTACCAACTGACAAGATGCTTAACCTTTCCTTTAAAATTCTTCCTAGCAGAGTGAGTGCCATCCATTTACCTTTTACCGGTCATGACAGTACACCGGCTCAGCAAACCTGAAATATTAAAGACTACACACATGCTTCACTGGCAATTCATATCAGGCACAATTTGGGGAACTGCACTTCATAGGACATCAACTGCAAATCGCTCGGCCGATTGCAATAGATGGCCCTTGTAGTGCGTATGTACCAGCTACGCGGGCCGTTGCAATCAGAGCCTTTAAGACAACCCTCTCCGCAGATCTGAACACACTCCGGCTGACAGATAGTGGCCACTACTGCGATTGGATTGAAATCACGATTGGAAACACCGATCTCATGGCGTTTAAGCCCTTCTTTGAGAATAATTTCTCAACCAGCATCCAGTCCAGTTCATACTGAATGACTGACAGACACGGAGCCATCAGATACGGAATTTTTCCTCTGGATCGAAAATGGAGGTCTACTCCAAGTCTGCCAAAACATTGTAGCGTCTTCCAGGCAGAAACTGCTTTTAACGAGATAACCGAGAATTTAGCTTCCAACTGTGCTGAGATCCTTTGAAATTCTGAAAAATGACGAGTCGTCTGTGATGACCTCGCTAGAAGAGACACCAGTTGAGTTCACAGATAACGACCCCGCTAGAAGGAACACCACTTGAGTGCCCGGATGACGACCTCGGTAGAAGTGACACCAGCTGAGTGTCCGGGCAGACATCAGCCATTCATGCCTGCAGCCACTGTAGAACATGCACTGAAGCATGAAAAATTTACTCACACCAATCATAGATGGTCTACTGGAACAGGATGCCTCACTACAAATCAATTATGAACTGCTTTCGATTCGAAACGATCAGGCTGTGTGATCAGATGATCAGATACAGTAGGAGGAATTTCAAGACTCTTATCGGTGTCATCACTGGGCATTGCGGCATTAGCTACAGTGACGAGGAAGATGTGTCAACTGGTGTGTTGCTTCTCCCGAACAAGGAATCACCTACGCTCTTAATTCTGAAATAAGCCTTCCAAAATCAGCAGGACGAAAAAGCACCAACTGAATATTTTCCTCTGTGAATAAAGCCACTGCCTTTAGCAAGAGCCAGCGCTTCTGATGTCCAAGACTGGATTCTACGTGAATGTTTGAAAGATCGTGATATGATTTCACCAAATTCACAAAAGCCATGTATGTGGTATATTGCCTAAAGACAAGAGATGTGAGTAAGACAAGAATGCATCATTACATGTGGGACAGACTAATTTGGGTTAATTAAGGCACATGCCTATTAAACTCAAATTTAATAACTCTTTCGTCATCACCTCACAAACAAGCCTGTGAATAATACAATTCGTGTACGCTGCTTTTTGTGTAGCACAGCCACCCTGTTGAGTTCATTCGAAGAAATGAGTGGTTTCCATGATCAGATAAGTCGGAGAGACTTGTCGCACTTGTCGGATAAACTGGGCCTTCACAAATCTGCCGCCATTTTCCAGGTGAATTCATGAATCTGTCGACATTTGCCACTAAAATTCACGGATTTTGCAAACGTGTGTGTGAAATACAAGAGATTACCACTACATCCCCGGTGTGGGCTAGGGGTAAAAATTACCGAAGATGGATATCCTTATCCTCCATTATCCCTGATATCTAAGCGCGGAGATGTTCACGACTTCCATCAGTCAAATATTCACCAGTACTCCGACTCTAACCTCTTTTTCGATTCATTAAATCCAACATCGAGATATCCGAAAGGTGGCTGACTATAATTATCCGCCAAGTCGAGGAGGAATTAAGTCAACCTGGTGTGGAACACTATAAAAAAACAACAACTTACACTCTCCACAGAGAGTCCACAGTCTTCCAAGCTGAACTCTTCGCCCTTGCATCGACAATTTTTATGGAGTAAATTTTTATTTACAGCACGTGTAACCACACCAACATTTCGGCTAGTTTCAACATTTCAGCCCGAATGTTCAGCACATGGCAATACATTCCCCAGAACTTCCAAATGTTGGATTTCAGGGAAATGTTGACTTTCGTTTGTGAAATCAAACAATCCCCTCTACAATCTCAACACGTCATTTAATGACATTTAAGGCCGCTGACATGAACAAAAACCAGCTGTCAACAAAACAGTCAATAATTTTAAGTGATAATTGCCGTATATCGCGTCAACAAAATATATTTAAAGTCTGAGTTAGCACTTAATTTCATGTTTAAACTAAACACTTCTGATTTTCAATAAAAAAAAATATCAGCAACCAATTCTGACACTAGCTGTCATTTGGATTGGTGAAGTTCCAGTGGATTCCAGTGCAAAATTGGACATTTTCCCCGAAATGTTGGTCTTACTTGCGGTCAGAGATGATGGAGGAAGTGTGCCACTTCTACGTTTCTTGCTCCTCAGATTCATCTGACAGCGTTTTTTATAACCTTTTCACAGATAGGCGTCTGTGAATAAGTGTGAACTAAGCGAAGCTGATTACTCCTGCCTAACACCATTGCGCTGCTCCATACTTCTAAAAAATGTGCGTGAAAATAAAGTAGTATGCGTGACTTGAGAGCACAACTGCGATGGACTGGGGGTTTTCCACTGGAAAGAGGGATATCTCTTCCTCCATCATCTCTGCTTGCGGTGTCGATATTCTCAGATACAGTAAATATTTTATCGAGATGGCATAGAAAACCAGTCTAAAATGGATATGGGAGCCTGGACAAGAAAACCATGAGCCATGACCTGGTGCAAGCCTCTTTATGGATTAAGCATGGACCTACAGCAATACTTAGTCAACTGCTCCTGTTATGGCCATTCCCTCTTAATGGATTCATGAACATGGACCTGATCGAATAATATGCCGCATCTAATTCTAGAACAGTCAGGTGGGACTTCCCAGGACTTCCTAGAAGAACCAAAGAGGCTCTAAATATGAACAAACTTGGCCTGAGGATACTATACCTGATCTGGTCACTTCTCATGCAATTATCATCTGCACAAACCAACTCAGGAAGCTGTAGACACTGTTCACCATCAGCGTGACCCACTGCAGAACCACTGACGTCAACGGATATAAAACAACGAACAGTAAGTTCTTAACAGAGACAGACCTTCAGGGCATTCCGTCTAGAGAGATTATCAAATTTCCCAAATTCAAGGTTTAAAGTCATAGATCAAGAAATGGGGCACAATAGGTCCAGCAGAGATCATGCTGCCGTAATTTCTTGGGGAAGTTAGTATATTCACCAGCACACTTAGACCCTGTTGATCCAGACTCCAGACTACAACTCGATTGACCGTGGGCCGGTAATTTGAACCCAACGGGAAATGATGACTAGACCAGATTTAAAAACGACTTAACTTTGCTTTCACTGGGATTCAAACCAGGGACCGCACTCCAATGCAGTCGTCTATGATCTTCTAATTTTTTTGTCAGAGCTGTGCAACTGCAGAAGGACTCACTTGTCCTCCACGGTTCATGGGCAAAAGAATCCCCGTCAAAACTGCCTGTCATCAAAAAGTGTTCAATCACAAATGTAACGATTTAACCAATTTTCAAATTCCCAACACTCCAACCTCACACAAGCACTTTCAGCCAATCTGCACCAAGGCGCAATTTATCGAATGATATACAAATTCTAGATTCCCAATCCCCCACCCACATGGCATTGCAGACAAATTAAACATAAATCCAAATCCAATTTGTTTACACAGCGCAACAGCAAACGGCCATAAATTATGACGAAGACAAATCTCTTCGCACGAAGCGCAGCGCAGTTCGAGAAAATAATCACGGGCCAACACCTCTCCATCCACATGCCGCCGATACACCGAAATTCAATTCAAGCACATGAACCATTTATCTTAATGATAGAATGATACGACTCAAAAACACATTAAATTTTATGCGAGGCACCTTGTTACTTTTCGAATAAATGCCATGTTCTTAAAGACCGCCGTTGTCACCTGAAGATAAGACTGCGGCGCGGCGTTGACGCCTTTAACAACCCGTAATAAAATGATTTTTGTGCCACAAAATCTATGCTCACAAATTCGAAGCCCGTCAGAATGATGGCAATTACATATCAATCAGTCGTTGGCGGCTCTTAGTCTAATTGAGTCACGTTTACATCAAGGACATGTTCTGTATGAGCAACCACAATAGATAAGTGTCAAAATAGAATTCCTCAGCTGTCCGTTGATTGTGCGTTGACAATGGAAGTAATTCAGTTGAATTAACCTTAACAAGGTGCAATAAGGCCTGCCGTTGGTAGGGAACACACAAAAAGCCACTTAAATCGATTGTCATTGATGAATTGGTCATCGCCTTGAAATAGACTCGTTCGGCACGTGTTTTTGCTCTGAAGCACTTTTCAGTGAATTGACACAATCTGTCAGACAAATTAATTTACTTGACAGTTCTCCATGTCAACCTGTCAACGAGTCGATGTTGAATCAAAGCACGCAATCAGTCAAATGTCACTAGATCACTTGGCACCTACACAGAACAGACAACGCAAGCCATCAGCCATCTCGACACACTCATTCATTTTGACAACTTCAAAGTGAGCCGTATGAAGTTCTCGGACGTCAAAACATATCATGTGCATTCACTAAAAAAGTTGACAAACTGATAATTGCTAACGTCAAATGAAATCTAATTAAAATCGATCGCGAGTGCGATGGCAGAAGGTACAGGAGCGGCTTTATTTACATCTCACCGCACACGTAAGAGTGCCTAAACAACCGTTCTTAACCTCTCTGTGTGTCAAGTGTACTCAAGTCTGACATTTTCACAAAACACACAGTCACACGCACCCACGCACAGCCACAGAACAACGCACAGAGGTTTTTATATCTTCGACACAAAATGTATGTAAGGCCACCCTTGAAACAAAAAGTAAACATGTATCCTTCGAGAATTTTGAAAAGCTCCTCCTTTCGAATGCCACATGATGTAAGAGAAGTTCTTGGGCTCGGGATAAGGACGTGAGATGTGGAAAATAAATAAATGAGCTCCTAGCCAAAAGGATATGGATTGCAAGGGTGATATGTAAAATTACTCACTTGTTCCCCTCTCTGTGCAAACGAGAGCCCTGTTGATGAAGGCAATGACGATGGCGACGATGATGATGATGCTGGGATGCTGCGATGCTGGTGTTCGTTGTTGCTGGCTGATGTGGTGTTGATGACGATAATTGTTGAATGCCCTTTTGTCCTTTCGTTTTCTGTGTGAGGGTGTCGTTGTTGTCGCCTACAAAGGGCTACAAGGATTGTTCATCTTAAGGACGAGATGGGGCGCCTCCTTTCGACTGCTTGACTGAGTTCTTCATCACGTCACCAAGGGTACACAATAACAAAAAAAAACCACAAAAGTCCACCCGCTCTTGGCTTATGAATGAAACCCGAAATGTAAACTCGCGCTGTGGTCAAGGTCGACTGAACGCATTCGGCGCACCGGAAGAGATGGCCCGAAGATTCCCAATACTTCAGCCGAAGCCAAGGTGCATGACACGCAGCTGACGAAGCGTGTGTGGACAACGCGCTGTGGGACACCGATCTCTCTCAACCCGTATACCAGTAGCAGAACGACGTGGAAACGCCAAAGAGAATGCCAAACCGCACAACGCACGCACAAAAAGACAATGTAATCGAGTCTGCGGGTCAACGGATGTGAGGGCTTACGCGAAGCTGTTTCCTTTCAATCTGACTGATTTTTACTTTTTTTTTTCTTGTCTCTCAATTCACTTCTTTTGTTTTGCTCCGCAAGCTTTCTCTCGTGTGGTTTTGTTTATTTGTTTTATTTTTACATCTTGTCTCACTGGGTCGAACCTGCGAGTCTGTGAGTCTGTCGCAGCTGCGAATCTTTGTCCTCACGTCTAAATGTAAGCGAAATCCGCGAGCTGGGTATTTATAAGTTCACAGATCGATACGGCAGTGGAGACACACAGTATTGTGCAACAAGGGCACTGCAATCCGACGACGATGACGGGTGTGGAGGGACTCTTCATTCACTAAGGTCCTCCTCACTGTGTGTTACTATCACTTCACTGTGGTGGCACTATCGATTTGGCAAAAATCTCTCTCATTAAACTGCCAAAAGAAATCGCGCACAAGTCACCGAAACTCTCGATTCCGTCGCAACTAATTTGTTTACTTGCTATAAACAATTTATCAATTCACTTTTGCAGAACGCAGAAACAAACAGAAAATACACGCGAATAGAGGCGAAATAGAGGCCGAACAACAACAAGGCGGTGTGATGTGAGAGGAAATACAACAATTCCACGGAGGCGGAGGAACGACTTGCCACTTGTTTGGTGAGTTTGCCTCGACTTTGGTGATATTATCCGACGACGACGGTGTCTCTTTTGCACTGAACGCGTTTAACACTTGCCATGGGCTTTTAATCGAACCCACCAAACAAGTCGTGAGTGCTAAAAGCGAAACGCAAGAGCATAAGAGAGTTCGCGGAGTTGGATGCATTTTCTTGTCACGAAAGAGCACACCGAAGAGAATCACTCGCACAGCATAGCGTGCCGCTCTTCGGTCGCATGGCATAGCGAACTTCGGAGCTTTTCTATTGCGAAAGTAGAAATGTATCGCATCGTCGTTTGGGTGGAGCATAGCCAAGGTGACCGTTTCAGCTGTTCCTAGACTAGAGAGGTGGGTTCTTGTGTTGTTGCGGTCTGAGCGTGTTGGCAATCTGGCCTGTGATTCTTGCTCGATGGATGCTTGTTGCTAGTGGTGAACGCAGACGCTCACTGGCCTCACTTGGTCTCAATTAAGTGGGACTTTTGTAAACTACTGCATCGGATCAGGGGTGAGGACTTTCTGAATACTATGGACTTAACGTCCAGCCATAATGGAAGTGGGGAAGTTTAAGTCAACTCAAGTATTCTAGCGGATGATCAAAATGGAACCCTAAAAAATCGGCCTTTACGTAAGTGTACATACGTAGGCAGTTCGTATGAACACGTTCGTTCAGTTTCTTAAGTGGAAGTGAAAAAAAATTGGTTTTTACGTACGTGTACATACGTAGGCAGTTCGTATAAACACGTTCGTTCAGTTTCGTTGCGTTCGTTCAGATCCATTGGAAGTGCAACGACACTGTCATTATTGTATCATTTTTTAGTATCCGCTTGAATACTTAAGTTGACTCAGAAGTCTTAAGTAAACTTAGGTAATCGCTTGAATACGCAGAAATGACACACTGTGAGTGTAAGAATAGTTTCGTTCAGTTTCGTTGTATTCATTCACTTTTGGTGACTTAAGTGGGAGTGACGTGAATCGTTCTCCACGTATGCACACCATCTCTGAAGTTTCCCGAAGCATCTGTGGATACTTTGTAAGTCGACGACTACACATTGTTCGGTTTTGACATAAGCTTCAGATAACTTCGGTCATTTATGGATGGGCCGTTATCGCCCATAGGTACGCTGTTCCTTCGAATACCGCCGACGGAAGTCTCATCGGCACATTATTTCGATTCATTTGGACAAAATGCTAGCTGTTGCCCCGAAAATACCGTCTTATCGCATCAAACAAACACCAATATCTTTTTCTGTAAATATTTCCGCTATAACTGTGGCTGATAGGAGAATGTTGTGTCTCGCGACAATTTATCTTGCCACCCATTGACTTTAATAAAAAGAAAAAAATAGTAAACTCTTTGCGAAGTACAATACAAAGTCACTCTACAATTAAATCATTGTTTGGCGGAAAACTATCACGTCATGAATTCGTACAGAGATTCAAAAAATAGATTAGACAGAAAATAACACGCACTTAGAAAATTGGTAATTGTGATTGTCAATAGCGCAATGTCTACTGATGTCGCGGATAGGAGACATGAGAGTCAGCCCGCTCATTCTGTGCAGGGTGTGTATTCGCCTCAGAATGAGAGGAGGTCATCATGGTTTTGTGTTGATACCGCGTCTCATGCAGGCACAGACGTCTGCACTTAGCCTCATTCGACGAACTTATATTTCCACCTCCAAATTTGCGAGCTTAGCACCTTCGATCGACTATGGGGTGTCCAACCCCCATGGGACGTCTGTAGCGCTTGCGGACGAGAGAGGGGGGAGGGTGTGCGTACATCTCTTTATGGATAGTGGCGGAGGAGATGCAAGACTGTCTTGCCAAAGGCGGCACCCAAAACTCTAGTTAGCAGAAGCTACCTGGTGTGCTGTCCTTTTAGATCTACTCCGACACATTCGGAACTCAGCTCTGGGAGGTCATTCCAAGGCCAGGTCGGGGCGTTGGTATAGAGTTGGCGGCAGACGCTCAAGATTTTCGACACCGGATACAACCAGACACTTCGTCCAAGGATTTCCGACACCGGGTACAACCGGTCACTTCGCCCATGGGTTAAAGAATATTGCCTGGTTGAAGAATAGACCCTGGGGTCTGAGCGTGAGGTTAACTCCATATGCCAGTTGCCTCGGATACGGACGGAATACATATTGAGGACCCCCAAAAGAAACAAGGACAACGATGTTTGTTTCTGCACGCGGTGGCCGTGAAGTGCTACAAAGCAATTATCACCACAATCCAGGAAGTGATCATAAACTGCGACAAATGGATTTGTTGCTACAGACTTTCTTGTAAAAGTGACAGCCCAGTCGGAGGACAAAGACCATACTGACTTCTATGATCTCCTACAAAGGACACACGATCAATGCATCAACGTAAGGCTGGATAGGGAAGTCATCTTTGCTAAAGTCAGCCTGTACGTTACTATATCCGATAACGGACTCAGGCTGGTGGACTTTCTCACAAGACTTAAGCCAGACCACACAATCGGCCGTCAACTAGATTGATCAGATTGATCACATAAGGCGCTCTTTCAGCATACACTATGTTCGAACGTTCCAAGGAGCCAACATCTACTCGAATCATATCCTCGTTGTCGTGTTAGGAACGATGTTCCTAAGTTTAACCACAGTTTTTCCAGGTTCGGACAGAAGTCTGCCGTGATCAAAATGGAGTAAACTTGTAGTAGAGTCGCAGTACTACTCTTCTGCAAACTGTTAAACGACGAGAATGTTCCACTTAGTCTGGACGATCATCGACGAGAATTCTGTCCCCCCGTCCTAGACGAGGTCAGGATAGCAATATTAAGACCGAAGCTTAACAAAGCTGCCGGTGCGGACGGGTCTGTGCGCTGAAGTCTTTAAGGCAGCTGTAGCTGATCTGGTTGGGCGCTTTCACCAGCTCATCTGTAAGATGTGCTCGGAGGAAAGAGTGCTCGACGATTGGAATCTCAGTATCGTTTGCTCGATCCACAAGAAATGAGAACCCTTTGACTGTCCGCCAACCACAGAGGGATAAGTCTCCGTTACATCTCATACAACATCCTCCATGCCGTTTTGTGTGCCCGCCTGAAGACGTTTATAAGCCACGATCGACCAGATCCTGGCAAGAAGTTCAGATCGACACCCACCACCTATTCGTCCATTTCAAGGCAGCATATGTCTAGTTTTGACATTCCTGCCAAACTCGTCAGGTTGTGAAGGATGAACATGGGCAACGGTACCCCATCAAGGTCGGTGACGAACTCACCGAGACCTTCAATGCCAAAAAAGGATTTAGACAAGACGACGCACTGTCATGTGTCTTGTCGCGCAAAAATCAATCAAGAGGCATGATCTTCCAGAAGTTATATGCAAATGATGTTGGCGTGATTGGCAACTGCCATTAAGGCTGGCATTTAAACAAGTGGTTCTGGCGGTGAACGAGGGCAAAACAAATACATACATGCTGTCATCAAGAATGTACACACAACATCGACGTCCGAAATTAAATACAGAACAACTCTTGCTAATCGCTGTTTAAGTGACAATTCTCGAATTACCAAGCTGACTCCATATAGGACCTTTTTCGTCCCAGTCCTGCTGTACGGCACGGCGCTTCCTCATCCCCATGCCACATAAGGAAGCCCTTGGTCTCTTGGCATTTGGAGAAGGAGGTTCAACTGCTAACTGTATGGACTGTGCAGCAAAATGAGTCCAGCCCGGTGTCCGACGGGTCCAACGCCTAAGATGGCTAGGCGGGATAACACAACAGAGGACGGCCACGCATAAGGTGGCGCACACAAGTCGAGTGGGACCTCAGCCGACTTGTTGTGCGAATATAGCAGCCGCCAAGACACAGCTGCCTGGACTGTCCCAGGTCTCAGACTTTAGCGCACTAACAAGAAAGAGAAGACGGAAAAAATCCAGCCGTTTGAGAGATTTCATCGGAACTGTTACCTATGTGGCAATTTCTACTTTTTTATTTAAAAAAAATAAAAAGTGCAAAAACAGCGCCTAGAGCGCCAAAAAGAACAACCGCATCACAACAATGCGAAGGCATCAGTTCATATCAGCAACCACATCCGAATATTAAGTGGCTCATTTGCTGCTCTTTATCAATCTACGAGCACTAGTCCTTAAGATATTCACAAAAGCTCCATTCAAGCACGAGGTCAACGCCAGTCCACCCACTGACTCACGACCACCTCGAATTAACTTAAACGATGAGAGCCTCTGAAAACACCCCAACAACACCATATCGATCCGCTTAACTATTACGTCACGGGATCCTGAGATATGAGATGATATCATCCCAGAGCACCATCATTTCTGGACATAAAACCAAATCGCTTCATTAATTCGGAAACAAGATGAGAATGCTGTTGGCCATAACTCATCCCTGTCATTCCAACGACACATGACCTTATGATCTACCACTTTACATTGCTCAAACTCTGTCACTGGAATCAGCTCGCCCGACCAGCCCGACCGGCCCCCTGGACACCATCACTCCACCACTCCACCACTCCACCACTCCACCACTCCAGCACACCCACTGCCTACGCGCTTTTATTAAATCAAAGTTCAAAAATCTCCTTCATTACGTTTTCATTGAAGAAAAATCAGTCGTCCCGTCCCCACAACATGCATGTGCCAGTGCGGTGTGTGCATTTGTATTCTCCTGTCGAGTGGCACTGCGCAAGACCCCTCAGGTCGGATATCTGATATCTTTTCTGATACCCACTTTACGAGTGTTCTTTTGTGTGCGGACCATGTCTCTCTGTGAAGAGTGCGTCCGGAGAGCGCGTTTGCTTCACTTTTGGGCGTTAGACACGATTGCGTTCTCTTGAACTGGGAGCTTTGCTGCCGGGACGAGTGCTCTTTGCGAATACACTTGTGCATGGCCGGCACAGTGTTCATGGATGGTCTTGCAATTGAGAAGATGATTAATGAATTCGGTTATAAATAGCAATTTAGTCAAATATTCAGTGAATTCTATCATTAACCTCGTTCGTGTAATGTGACTGCAGACAAAATGTTATTTTCAGAAAAATGGAACATTTGATGCAGCCTTGTGGACAGCACCTAGTATTCATTCTGTCAGATGAAGTGTATATGAGCAGCATAAAGCTGGCCGGGTAATCCCGATATGAACACAGTGAGACTCCAGGGCGGATGACTAAGTCTAAGACAAAGACGGAACAGAGTTCAAAGTGGACCTGGTTACAGCTGGCAAGATAACAGATTGGTTGTATGGCGGCCTAGTCTAGTGGACGGTATTACAAGTAAGAATCAAGATAAGCAGCTTAAGGTGGCGCTACAGTCCGGGGTGGACCTGGGGCTTAACCCACATCCTCCTACCAGACTACTGTGACACAATGCATCAGTAGGAGTACTACCAATCCTTTTTCGTTTTTACATTTTAAGATTTTCAAAAGTTCACGAAATTCAGGATGTTTTAGAAGACGACAATGAGTTAGAAAACAAACATTTTTACATTTTGCCGCCCAATAATGCAAATGACTACATAACAGATGAAGATTCCGGTGATGACGATAATGTGACCGCCAATAATTTACCATGACAACACCTCGAAGCCCCGGCGCTTTTTGTACAGATGAGAGATGATGACAGTGAGAGTGAATGGGAATCTGAAGATGAAATTCCCCTAGCTATTCTCAAGACTTCAATAACCTGATAGGTCCTTATCAGTGCGGTTTCAGGCCGGGAAAGTCCACCATCGATCAAATTTCCACACTGCGGCAGATCCTGGAAAAAACCCACGAGATGTAGATCGACACCCACCACCTATTCGTCGATTTCAAGGCCGCATATAACAGCGTGCATAGAGACGAGCTATACAATGCCATGTCTAGTTTTGACATTCCAGCCAAACTCGTCAGATTGTGCAGGATGACGATGGAGAACTCTCGCTGCTCCATCAAGGTCGGTAACCAACTCACCGAGACCTTCAATGTCAAAAAAGGTTTTAGACAAGGCGACACGCTGTCATGTGATTTCTTCAACATCATACTTGAGAAGATCGTGCGAAACTCAAATGTCAACACCAGAGGCACGATCTTCCAAAAGTCCGTTCAACTGCTTGCCTACGCGGACGACAGTGACGTGATTGGACGAACACAGCGAGCTGTCAATGAGGCTTTTGCTAGCATTGAAGCGGAAGCGGCTAAAATGGGTTTGGCAGTTAATCAGGGCAAAACAAAGTACATGCTGTCATCACGAAAGGACGCACAACATCGACGCCTCGGACAGAGCGTCATAATGGGCAGCAGAAACTTTGAGGTAGTCAAGGACTTCGTCTACCTTCTACCGAGATCAAGCGCAGAATTACTCTTGCCAATCGCTATTTCTTTGGGCTCAAGAGGCAATTGAGTAACAGAGCCATCTCTCGAAACACCAAGTTGACATTATATAACGCCCTAATCATCCCCGTCCTGCTCTATGGCGCAGAGACATGGACGCTATTGAAAGCGGATGAAGAAGCTCTTGGTCTTTTTGAAAGAAAAGTTCTGCGTGCGATCTTTGGTCCTGTTTGTATTGATGGCGTCTGGAGAAGGAGATTCAACCACGAACTGTACGGGCTGTACAGCGGCATGCACCTAGTTAAGCGTCTTCGGATCCAACGCTTAAGATGGCTAGGTCACGTAGAGCGGATTGACACCACAGCTCCGGCCCGAAGAGTCTTCGATTCCGAGCCTTTGGGACAACGCATAAGAGGTCGTCCTAGAACAAGATGGCGCACACAAGTGGAGAAGGACCTCAACCAACTTGGTGTGCACAACTGGAGGCAGCTGGCGAAAGATCGTGCTGACTGGAGAGGCTTGTTGGTTGAGGCCCAGGTCCACCCCGGACTGTAGCGCCAAACAAAGAAGAAGAAGATTCTCAAGACTTCCATTCCAAGAAACCAGAAGCCCAAGCAGAAGCAAACTTACAAATGGAATACACAAATTGACTTGAAGAGTGGGGTAAGAATCCATGATGTAGATATGGCTTGGGCAAAAAAACAACTATTTCCAATTGACGAATTTTCGCAATTTTTTGACACCGACGTATGGGATCTGATAACCGATCATACCAATGCTTAGAACCAATGCGCAGAAGAATTCGATTGGAGATGTAACTCTTGCGCAAATGAAGAGCTTTGTTGAATTGGAAAGTGAATACCCACTTGGCTCGAAGGTAGTTCTAAATTTTTGCGACCGTCCATGTAAGGATAGACCATGCATCTTGACTGTCGAATTTCTTTCGACAACTTTTTTACGTCTATCGAACTTTTGGACGAATGAAGATCGAGAAATATTGGGGCCATTGGGAGCATATGAAAGAATAGGATTAGAAATTATCCCCTCAACAAGATTAATTCAGAAACTAAAAAGGGGCTTCTATGATTATGCTACAATCGAAAATGGAACAGTTGAACTTATTCAATGGAATGATAACAGTGAGGTCCTTGCCTCCAACATAGTGCCGGATCAGAACATAAGCCTTTACAGATTTGAGATTCGAGGAAAGAAGTGGTATTTCCCTTTAATGACCCATTGCATAGAAGTGGCAGTTACTAATTCATGGCAACTACACAAGTTTAATGGGGGAAAGCTTGACCAGCTAGGTTTCCGTCGTCGCATTGTTCCAAGTCTTATAGAAGAAAATCGTAACCCTTTCAAGGAGATGTCATCTCGCTCATCTGCTGCAGAAAATCTTGCTGCTAGATACGACCAAATGAATCACATCATAATAAAGCAAGATAAACGGACACGATGCCGTGTATGTCACCAAAATGCACCATCAAAATGTAATAAATGCGATGTTGCATTGCACTATTATTGCTTTTATATATTTCATACAAAAGAATAATTTATTTTCCAATATAAGACGAATGTACATTTTTTTGACTTCTTTAATTTTTCTTGGAGAAAAAAAATTTTTAGACACAATACTCCCACTGTGACGTAATGTCGCATCTCAAAATTTCAATTTAATAGAAAATAAAATATGCGCTGCGTAAAACAGGTATATGAGGCAAATATTAAGAAAAAGAAAAAAAAATACCCGGAGTATGTGAGTTAACTGACAAGCGTCTCCAGCCAGCTTGATGTTTAGCTAGCTGCCCCCCGCTTTGCACGCAAAGTTTGTTGAGAACATTGATTGCAATACAGTTTCATATTTCGAGTTTAAATGTAAGGGCATAGTTCTACGACCATGCTACGATATGTTACCAAATTGAAAAGAGATTCATTTTAGGGATTTAATTCAGCTCTGAATGGGTGGGGAAAACAAGCTGTAGACAAAATTATCTGTACTCGGCCATGGACGGTACCTTTGAGGGCAGATGATTCCACAGCTGTACAGCATGAATGAAGAAATGACAGAAATCGACCGAAAGTTGCTTTGAATGATTTTAAGAGCAGGAGGCATATTCCATAGGCCTTCCGGACCGGAGAATTGGTTTCCATCAGCACAGCCTGACCTAGGGATCTCAATTGTTTTATCTTCACTCTTCTGGCTAAGTCGATGTCACTGAACAGCTCGTACAGTTCGTCGTTATATGTCTTCCTCCACTCACTATCTATGCAGATGGGACCGAAAAGGAAAGGAACTTCGTCCGTTTTTGACAACGTCCAGCCATAAACAGGACTTGGACAATCAAGGTCTTATAGAGGGTTGCTTTGGTTGTTCGAAAGAGAGCTATGTTCATCAATTTGCTTTCTTCGCCCAAAGAGGACGCTCAACAAAGAAGCAGTGCTGGTGTCGTTTTCTGAATTGAAAGCGCTTCATAATTAGACAAAGTCTTGGAAAAACTTGAAGCCATATCTGCTGCTTATGTGTTGGGTGTCCTTTCTCGTTGACTAGCGATGAGCCCATCTTCGCGGTCTCTGCCATTGACATCACGGTGCGTCATTCCTAAAATGTCTGAACTTTTGAACAATTCTTTCAAGGATGATGTTGAAGCCTTGCCTAAATCCTTTTTTGACATCAAAGATTTGATGGAGCAGCGTGCATTCCCCTCGGACGAATTTGGTAGGAATGCCAAAACTAGACATTGCTCGTCTCTATATATGCTGTCATACACGGCCTCGATGAAAAGGTGGTGGGTTGCTCCTGGGTTTCCTCCATAATTTGCCGTAGTGTGAATATTTGATCGATGGTGAATTTTTCTGGTCTAAAGACACACGAGTAGGTTGTTGACGTTCACACAACACGACAAGATCTACAAAAATTGAGACCCTTTAAATTGGACATCATCAGGTTGACGCCAATCAGAGCATACCCGATTCCCACAGCACCCACCCACCAGATATCAAGACGCATCTGTATAACAGAGGCACGCCCACAGCCGCCCTAGAAATGATACGAAGGAAATGTACTTCCCATGGATCTTAAGAGCCACGCAATTATGGAGAAGAGGAAGAAGAGGAAACAACACTTAATTACATCGGAACATGCCTTGCACTTGCAGAAACTAAAAAATAACTGCTGGGCAAGTACTACATAAACTACCTCGATGATCTTAGTAACATCATCTAAGAAACATTCTCCAACACCTCAAAGCCACCTATAAAGGTTCATGAGATATCTCAAGCGGATCCCCAAGTGGTACTTAGTTAGGTCAATGAAGAAACTGGGCCAATGAGCCGGAAGTGACAGCACAATGGTCTAAGTGAAGCATGTTTTTGCAGTCGCCCTACCTACCTTCAACGGGGAGAAAATTGTACTAGCTGAGGATAATTGCTGGTCAAAAACTGTGTCCAATGTTTGTGGATCATTTGTCACTCATACATACTGCATGCATGGATGCATGGCAAACTTCAACAATGCTTGTGGAGAATGTTGAACTGTACGAACAAAATAATGCAGGTCTTTAAAATGCTAGTCTTTAATCTAATCTTTATTTGCCTAACTTAACAATTAACTCTTTGGACAATTTACAGCCGACATGTACCCTTACATTAATTGTTTACAGCAAATATTGGACGGATCGATTAAAGCATGTCGTGCGATATTTGTCGCTGTTTCAATTGACCCCACGATCGCAAGTCCGGGTCGTCTCGGGTTACATTCACGGCCTGTGCAATTTCATTTGAACGCCGGTTCATGCTGCCCTCCCGATTATCGGCTAATTCAAAATAATCCTTTTCATCCAAGCAAATATTCTGAACCATACAACAAGCGGTCACTATGTCAATCATGTTCTCGGGGGTCAGCAAAGAGTTTCTCAGCTGCCGAAATCGATACAGGAGACCATTCCAAGCTTTGTAGGCACTGTTCATGACAGCGCTATGTTTCTCGTTATACAAAATCTCGTTCCTTGATACCGGGTTTTCAAACGGGGTCAGAAGCCATCGCCTTAGATAGTGATTCCCATCGGCAATTAGGTGATATTTTTCGTGACAGAGTTCAGGCAGTATCTCTGCGATTGGGGATTCTTGAAGCATATCTCTGGGATGCAACTTCACATCGGAATTTATGTAAACATTTAGGAACCGACCCCGGGCGTCAGTGATAGTTTGAATCGTCGTCAAATAGCGTTCATTAGACGATGGATGCTCCCTTATTCGCATGTGGTGGGTCGTCAAGCAACCGATTGCGTCTGGAAAATTAAACAACTATGACGAGGAGCAATATGTATCTGGCTGTTGCAGGATGTTCTCTCAGAAGACAGATTTACCTGACGGAACGATGAACCGTAATAATTCGCCTCACGCCTCGATTCTGGGAAAGGAAGTAATTTCCTGGCATACAGGCCGAAAAACGTTGTGACAACATCGATGACGTAAATTGCTTCATCAACTCCGACGTCGAAGGTTGAGGCAAGTGCTTCGTACGTATTTCCAGTGCCGACGTACCTGAGATAAGGGGAAATTGTGAATTTGGAATGGATAGTCGGCGCTTGGCCACACATAACTTACCAAAGGAACATAATCATATATTCCGATAATGGCACATGGGCTCTGTGTTCGAGAGGAACAAGGTTTTCTGCGGCAGCACCAATCTCGAAGCACTCCTTCAATTGCGCCAAGGACTTGCGGGTGACTCGAAATTTTTGCTTGAACTAAGACCAGATGCTGATGACAGTGGCCAACATTACGAGGTCAATTCAAATACCAACCTCAGCGTCAGAAAGTCTGGGCACAACACACTCCAAAAAATCCTCTAAGACGCGCCTAAACAGCTTCCTATTTTCGAATGTGTTCATTCTATTTACCCGCACGAGTTCAGATTGGTTTTCGAATGCGTCCAAGTTTTCTCTCCGTCTGGGAAACCGACGAAATTTCCTCGGTGGGGAACCATCTGCATTACTGGATGAAGATGAGGCCAAATCAATCTCACGCTGTGCTTCCAATTCCTTTCTTCTTCGCTTTCGAATCATCTTGTTCGTTACACTGGAAGCAACGTACTTGAATCATGGGTTTAGAGGAATGGCATAAAGCTGAACTCACGGCGCTATTGGTTCAGCGAATGTAATATCTATGGACGACGTCCGCCCTTGGATAAATTCGTACTCCGTTTCGTATTCGTCCCCATTTGCATTTTCATCTTCGACGTCAATTACATTTTCAATTTCAATCTCAATCTCATGCTCATTCTCATTTTCGGAAGACATTTCGCTTTGGCTCATATTTAAACTACTACTGTTGCCTACGTGTAGACAAATTTAAAATATATTGAATGAGGAAAGTTGCAAAAATTGACACTGTTTTTGAAGTGCACAGGATTTAATACCCTCGGACAAACAAACAAATTATACACAATCACGAACCGACCAAGGACAGTTAAATTGATCAAAAGGATTCCAGTTGGAACCATTCCGACAAACTGTAGTTGGACTGCTTCTGTTATTTTGTTTACATCCATTGCCAGTGCGGACTTGTTGAAACGAAACTGACACCTGTGGGGAATCAAGCTTCTTCGTGGACGGTGTTCGCAAGTTAAATTCAACGCTAGTTTCGAATTCAGCAATGACGACATGTGGTGAAAAATCACTTGAATGACCGTTGGCTGTGTGCGCAAGACGATTCGATTGACAATTCAATTTAAAACAACTTGTCGGGTAAACACTTGTCGTTATGTCGGTATTCACGCGATTGGGAGGATGTCGCCATTCCTGCATTCGGTGTGACGCGTGCGATTGCATTTCATCAGGACATTTTCAAATCGTTCTACGGAGTAAACTTATGAATAATGGATTCACAGAAAACTACTGAATTGTGTTTCGTCGATTTAGAAATACGGACATAGACAGACAGCAGCGATGGTGAGGAACTCGGCAGTATTTGTCATTAGCCGGCAACTGAAACTAAACTCATTAGGAGACTGACGTACAAACTACCAAACAAGACTAGCACATCCTTCTCGCTGCAACAGCGCGCAGAGCTATTTGGGGTAAATTACAGAAGTACATGATAAGGCGCTTTATTTTAGCCATGATGATCTTTATTTTAAGACTGAAACTTAAAACTATTCTTAGAGCTAAAGTGCACCACGCTACCGAACCCTCATCTCCATCCTTCCAGAAGCAGTCAGACGATGGAAACCCTTCAGCACACTTGATATTTGATAATGACACAAACAATAGTGCAGAAATAAAATCGCTTTCCGTGCACATAATATGTACCTTTGTATGGGGGGAGGAGTTTTACAATGTGACTACAATTTAAAGTGAGTACATGCATGGTTTTGTCCTTTTTACACATGTTTCCTGTCCTCAAAGACGGCTTATTCTATGCCCGGACTATGCCTTGATGTTGAAGGAATATTTGGCAGTCGGGATGAACGGATCAATCCGTTCCTTAGCGCCAAGTCTTCTTCAATACTTTCCTTCAGAACTTCCTGTATCGCCCAGGACGCATTACGTTTAATTCTTTCGTCCTTGATTTTATCCATTTCATATATTACCTCCTTTCCCAGCCAGGCGTAGGGTGATTGTTTTGCTTTTTTCCCCAAGAGAAAGCAAATTTTTTCCAGCTGTTTGGATGTCTTCGTCTGAAAAAAAAAGTTGATTCTTACTAATAACTATTTTCTTATTCTGACAAACATACTGGCGTGTTTCCTAATTGTCTGTTAGGAAACACCCCGAATCTGTGGGACAGCGGAAGAGAGTACGCCCAGGTGGAGAATAACCTCAACCCACTTGGATTGCGAAACTGGTGGCAGTTAGCCGGAGAGGCTGTTGGTTGAGGCTCAGGTCCAACCCCGACTGTAGGGCCAAATAAAACAGCATATTGCTTTCAGAAATCGTTGAAAAGATGTTCAAATAGGGTCATAACGACGGCCTGGCAATTCCAAGTTAATTTATTTAGATGTCTCAAGCAACGGACGAGTGGCGGGACATTTAAAACACATAATTTACAATGCGGCCAATCAGTTTCCATCCGACAAAGCTTTTGGCGATGATGAAGTCACATCATTTTGCAGCAAAATGCAAAACTAAAATTCGTTTCAATACTCGCCTTTCCAGGCAACATTTTATTGAGCATACCTTTGGACTTCTTTCCAAGAGATTAAAAGCGCTGCAATCAAAGTCTTCTTCTTGAATCTGTTGAGGTCGTGATACAGCACAACTTTCCGAAAGGAATTCGAAGTGAGTATATGTTTCTTCGTCCGACCACCAGCGCCCAGCACATCTCACAATGTCTCAAAGGTGATATGAATACAAACCAACTTTTCGGAATCTGTTGCTAACGAAGGATAAGTGGACAGGCAGCAGACACAACTTGAACACCACACGTACGTACCTTGCTTTTTGAATCATCGATTTCCTCCGACAAAGTACTTGAACTTGAAGTCTGTAATTAATGAATGAACACATAAAATAGAAACTAACAAAGTGACCCTTCTATTTGCCTCTGCAAGCGGCTGCGGCTTGTTTTTGGCTGTGTTGCAGTGAGCTCTCCAAAGGGGGAACCTTCTACGAATTTTCTTCGACGGAAACGCTTCTGCATCACTAGACGATGAAGCGAAATCAATCTCACGTATTGCTTTCAATTCCTTTCTTCTTCGCTTCCGGGTCATCTTATTTGCTACACTGGAAGCAATGTACTTGAATCATGGGTTTAGATGAACCACACCAAGCTGAACTCACGGCATTAAAGAAACACCGATTGCATTATCACACGGCTGGGGGGAGGATGTCGCAATCAATTCGTCATTTTCAATGTCATCTTCATTCTCGTTCTCATTTTCATTTTCAATTTCATTAATATTTTCATCTTCGGGTTCGTTTTGGACATCTTCGACTTCAATCTGATTTTCATTTTCATCTTCAGAAGGTATTGGATTTTGGCTCATTCCTAGACGACCACTGTTGCCCACGACAAACTTCAAATAAGTTGAATAAGGATTTCTACAGGAATCGTTAATATTTTTGGAATGGACAAGATATAATTTCCTTGGACAAACAAGCAAATTATACTCAATCAAAATTCACAAAAAGATTCCAATTGGAACCATTCCGGAGAACTTTAGTAGAGGGTTTTCTGGTATTTTGTATACATCTCTGACAGCGACTTCATGTTGGAATGAAACTGACAGCTGTGGGGAAGCAAGAAACTTCCGTGGGCAGTGTTCGTAAATTGAACTCGACAAGTTTCGAATTCGACAACGACAGACTGTGGTGAAAAATGGAGGCAGCTCACACACATAATTCCCCTGACGTTATTTCTACGACCATCAGTTGACTTTGTTCCCAAGGACTTACTTATTTCACCTTATTTATCTATCTTTAACCAAGCCATATCTCAAGCAAATATAACTCTTTCAATGTGTCAAGCAAAGCAGTGCTAGATGTAATTCACCTCACCAGTATCCCGAGGGCGTGATGTGTTGAATAAAATTTTGTCAACGACCACACCATGCTGAAAAAATCGGTTCTCGTCCGATCACCGAAATCAAGCAGCATCGGGCGCGGTTAGTACTTGGATGGGGGACCGCTTGGGAACACCGCGTGTTGTTGACTTTTTGATTGACACCTGTTGGAATTATTTGCTGCTCCCCAAGTCCCACCCCACAACTACAACATCAGTGGCCATTCTCGAAAGGAACATCTCTTTTTTGTATTCTTACCCTAAGCTGGGTCACTGGGCAAAGCAGGAGTCGAGGCACAGGGGCCGTGACTACCACTGGCAAATTCTAAAGGAAACCTTGATGAGCTCTTTAGAAAAAAAGGTGGTGGCATGCCCTTCATGAGATAATGTTGACTGGATAGGCTTTTTGGTTGAGGTGCTAGGTTCACACTGGAATGTAGCGCCACACGAAAAAGGTTAAGCAAGCCTTTCCCGGTATCCAATTCCTACAGCCCTCCACAATCCAAATTGCCATCGCAGACAATAAAATAGAGTTTACTCATGTCCTTGCCAGTCGCGGTTCACATCAAACTACGAAATGCTCCGAATGCAGAGCATTAAATTCTAGGAAGTTGAATAGCTTTTCCTCCGTTGAAGCTGTTAAGATGATTGCACCTTTGAGTGGCTAATATGACCCACGACTCTCTTGGGGAGAAAATGAAGAAAGCTCCTCTCCATCTTCCTTCATCAGAAATAATGGAATCCAGCTCACTGAGAGAGTACCCGTGTAACAGAGAAACGTGCATTAACTCAACGGTAATTGCCATCCTTCCTCATTGAAGCCATTAACGAATTCATGGTGGCAGTTGTGATGACGAGCGTGCAGATCTAAAATTCCCTCCGGCTTACGCCACCACACCACTGAACCGTGAAATTGCTTTCCTTGCGAACAAGGAGCACGCAGCACATGCGAGGAAGTAATAAAAACTCATATTTCAACAAAACGCCTCTAAAGCTCTGAGAATGCGGATGTTAAAATTTATCCTTCACATCCAGTGCATTCAATTTTAGAAGACTTGTTCCTGATGAATTTTCATGCAAGTTACGAGTCTATCATGAGGATTGTCTTGTCTGTCTTGTCTGTCTTGTCTGTCTTGTCTGTCTTGTCTGTCTTGTCTGTCTTGTCTGTCTTGTCTGTCTTGTCTGTCTTGTCTGTCTTGTCTGTCTTGTCTGTCTTGTCTGTCTTGTCTGTCTTGTCTGTCTTGTCTGTCTTGTCTGTCTTGTCTGTCTTGTCTGTCTTGTCTGTCTTGTCTGTCTTGTCTGTCTTGTCTGTCTTGTCTGTCTTGTCTGTCTTGTCTGTCTTGTCTGTCTTGTCTGTCTTGTCTGTCTTGTCTGTCTTGTCTGTCTTGTCTGTCTTGTCTGTCTTGTCTGTCTTGTCTGTCTTGTCTGTCTTGTCTGTCTTGTCTGTCTTGTCTGTCTTGTCTGTCTTGTCTGTCTTGTCTGTCTTGTCTGTCTTGTCTGTCTTGTCTGTCTTGTCTGTCTTGTCTGTCTTGTCTGTCTTGTCTGTCTTGTCTGTCTTGTCTGTCTTGTCTGTCTTGTCTGTCTTGTCTGTCTTGTCTTTCTTGTCTTTCTTGTCTGTCATGTCTGTCTTGTCTGTCTTGTCTGTCTTGTCTGTCTTGTCTGTCTTGTCTGTCTTGTCTGTCTTGTCTGTCTTGTCTGTCTTGTCTGTCTTGTCTGTCTTGTCTGTCTTGTCTGTCTTGTCTGTCTTGTCTGTCTTGTCTGTCTTGTCTGTCTTGTCTGTCTTGTCTGTCTTGTCTGTCTTGTCTGTCTTGTCTGTCTTGTCTGTCTTGTCTGTCTTGTCTGTCTTGTCTGTCTTGTCTGTCTTGTCTGTCTTGTCTGTCTTGTCTGTCTTGTCTGTCTTGTCTGTCTTGTCTGTCTTGTCTGTCTTGTCTGTCTTGTCTGTCTTGTCTGTCTTGTCTGTCTTGCCTGTCTTGTCTGTCTTGTCTGTCTTGTCTGTCTTGTCTGTCTTGTCTGTCTTGTCTGTCTTGTCTGTCTTGTCTTTCTTGCTCCCAACGCCCCCAAAGCTTTCAAAATGCCTCTTCTTCCATTCAGTTGTTCAAATCCATCTCCTGTTGAATTTCCACACCAAATCAAGAACTGACTGAAGGCACTTAGCCTTTAAACGACGCCCGTTCCCTTCAACCCCAGATTAAACCTAAAATTTGAACCCACCCATAAGGCAAATCATTCCGCCCACTCCAACGCACAGCATACCTCCCGCTCCTCTAAAATTTCTAATGCGTAATGACAATTCTCAGTGTTAAAATAGCACACAAATACTCCTCACACAGGGCCTTGAATAATAATGACACCGAACGGCGGATACAAACAAAACAGGAACAGCAAGTGTGCAAATTCTCAGCGCCCGCCTTCTCCGAAAATCAGAAATGTCGTGATTTCTTGACGACATTTCTTCACTTGGACGCCTTCGCCACCGCCACCACCACCCTAAAGGGGAGCTTAAAGTGGATCCAAAACGTTTCACGCAAGATGTGCTAAAACACAACACAGAGGAATTGCAAGTCAACAAGTGTTATTACTCTGTCGCATCCGTAATGACTCATTTAAAGCGTGTCCTTTCACCCACATCATCCAAACGGACTCCACGTGATTACAGGCACATCCTTCTCCCGATTCGGTTTCACTGATTATACCACATGCTCGTGCTCTTCACCCCCGTCGCCATCGCCAGCCAACCCCAATAGCCTTTCCCCACTCCACCATTGTCGGCCGCCATCATCCTGAATTATTTTATGCAAACAGTAAGGACTTTACTTCAGATACAGGGATTTATTTTCTTCATTTTGCGTGCGATTCGCGGGGGGCCGGTTTGCTCTTCTACTTGCCTTTAATGTCCTGTGTTGGTTTACACGTCTTGTTTTACTGCCCCATTGCCTCCTTGTATTGGAATTGATGCGCAGTTGTTAGGATACTCGTCACGCTGCAATCATCAACGGGATGAACACCAAAGGGACGTGTACGCTGTACATAGTCGATGTACATACATATATGGGGCCATGACACAGTGCCAGTGTTGTCTTTCTGGCGTTTGTTGTTGGTGCTTCGGGTCTTCGTTTTCTGTTATCCTGTTGTGACTTTCTCCCTCAATCCTTATCCACGGCATTAGGGAAAATCTCAGTGGCGGCGCATCACCTCCCAGACCAAGGCCCCCCGCTGCTGGCTTCGAAGACAATTGTGTCGGGACAGTGGCATTCAAAACAAAAATCAGTTGGCTTCCGACACTGGTCGGAGTAGTTTCACCTTCCTGCTGACGTGTTCCTCCATTTCTGTGTTATCAGTGGAATTATTATTATTTTATTTTTTTGTATAACTCTCTTTTGCATCTGGATCCTGTGAACGTATGTGTGTTGATTTGTTTTTGATTAAATATTTAATTGAATTTCGGACGACGGTAGTGTGCAGCTGAGGCTGCGATTCGCGTTGCTGCTGGCAAGTGGGTCAACCGTGTGTTCCATTTCAAATTTGATCAAAATTTAATTTCGCGTCGATGTGGATTATGCCATATTGTTTGCACTTTAATGAGGCTCTCTCTAATTTATTCGGAAAATCTCCGGCAATCGATTTTGCGCGGAGAAGGGGTGGTGCGTGTGTTTGCATAAAAATGTAATTTAAGTTGTTACGGGTGTTTAATGACAGGATGAAGTGTTGTGAAGGATTACAAATGTAAGATGGTGGTCGTTGGATTGCTTTAACCGAATGAAGCCACAAGTGGTTAACGCAAGTCTGAGGGAGAAACCTTAGCCATCATTCCACATTCACCAAATCTCCTACGCATATATAGAACCTTAATTTCAATAGCCAACTAACCTAAATTCCAGCCAACAAGCCAAAGATTTCATTACACTGGGCTGCCGCAAAAACTGTAGTCGACCTTGACTGAAATAGAGGCAGCACGCCTCTATTAATTCCAATGTACCTTTACGACCTAATTACTATCAATTACACCCACGGTCTCCCCGGTTAATCTCGGTGACGGCGAAAAGGGGGGCATTTTTGCGTCATAAAACTCAGGAAGGTGTCTCTATGAAACGCTATTGAACGAGCTAATTAACTCTTAGAAATCAGTTTAATTAAGCCCTGCATACATCCAACGCCTTTCCAATCATCTTCTCCGTCCCACGCCGCCGCTCCGCTGAGATTAGTCAAGTACAACTCGTCATCACTCTTGTAGCAAGTTATCCGTGCGCCGGAGACTGGCGAAGAAAAGCAATCGCTGGGAATGGTTGCGAGGGGGAGTACATTAATTTGATAAAAGCCGGGGAATATGATGTCGATAAATAAAAATATATAATAACGGAAAAGACAACCTCTCAAGGTCCCTGCTGTTATCGTGTTTAAGTCCACAAAAGGCATTCCTTGTTGTTCAGCAGCGTCAATCAGGTGTACACTGAAACTAGCTGCCATTCCTGCCGTGTCACGAGGTTCAGTTCATTGGTTCTGCAGAATGTGTAATCCACACGCAAAGTCTGCTACTGCGATAGATCACAGCCAAGAGGGTGGTCTCCTCCTTCGACAAGGAATGAGGATCAATAAGGACTTTATGTGCAGGGAATGTCGTATCCACCGTTCAGTGGTGTAAGAAGGTACATTAATTACGGAATTTCTTTTAAAAGTTGATTCCAATAATGTTCTTCGTTTTCGCATTAAGAGTGTCATTGCTTTTGAAGACACAAATGATTAAATTCCCGACACAAGTAACGTTCTTCATTCACCGCTGTCCCTGCCTGGTGAGGTTTTCCAAATTTGACATAAAATGTGGTTCATTATTCGTAATTCCACGTATCCCACTCGTTAGACAACAAAAGAGCTCACAACATGAATGGCTGTTGTAAAAAGCTAGGCTTTCGTACATCTCGTCAACTCTACTCATCTCTCTAGGGTGGGCAAAAATGCCCCCCTTTTCACCGTCACCGAGATAAACCGGGGAGACCGTGGGTGTAATTGATAGTAATTAGGTCGTAAAGGTACATTGGAATTAATAGAGGCGTGCTGCCTCTATTTCAGTCAAGGTCGACTACAGTTTTTGCGGCAGCCCAGTGTAATGAAATCTTTGGCTTGTTGGCTGGAATTTAGGTTAGTTGGTTATTGAAATTAAGGTTCTATAAGAGCCATAGGTTTCCTTTTGAGAAGTCTGTACGAGTCAATATTCTGAACCACTGCCCCGTGGCAATTGATTTTACTAATTTCTTTAAAATACGAAAATAATTGTTATCGAAACTAAATTATATGTTTTCTTTTGAACTATCGATTTTCATCAAAATAAACCTTAATTTCGTAAAGACCTTATATGAGATGGAGTTGTATGGAGACGGTCCACTGTGCAGCGGCGCGCATTCGCTCCACCTTGTTGGAATCACAAACTATGATACTGCGACGCCATTGACCGCAAAAAGTAGTCATGTATTGTTCTGTAAGACGCCCTGGAAATCGTTTCTGACATTTCATTCTTACTCTCGAATATATGTCAATAACTTCAATACAACTCGGGTGAAACTGATGTTGATGTGTTACCCTTGGATTATTAGAGACTCCCAGTCGCAGAGTCAACTGCTTGTTGACATACAGCAGTGTTCAAAATAATAGGCGTGCAGTCACAAAATATGATTCATCATGAGCTATTACAAAATCTAAGTGACTTTTGGCTCTAAAGGTAGTTTCGACGGGACATAAGAAGCAAAAGACAGGCAACTACCTGACGATCGGATGAATATTTGCAATGCATTGTTGCCACTTTTGACCTGGGCTGTACTGTATTTAGAGCAACCCCTAACTCCGAAAACAAGTCCCAATAAACGGTGCCATTGGATATGAAACTAATGGAATCTAGGTTTGATACCCAGGGCCGGCCCGAGACAAATGAGCGCCTTGTGCGGCTCGCTACGTTTGACTCCCCCTTCTTAATTTTTCGAAGCATAAGTCATTTCCTGATTACTTTCAAAGCGTGTCACAACACAATTGTGTTAAATTAGCAAATATCCGTCATCTGAAAGTAATAAACTCAGTTCTCTGGTCGTATGGAATCGTATCACAAGTGTCGAAGCTGATTGTGCGGATGTGTACGTCTACATATGCACATGCTAGGATACAAAAACGCGATTTCCCCGGGATATCGGGAATGCGTTTGTAAAACAGTCCTTGCTCTTGTTCTGTTGTTGCCACAAAGTACGCATTCATTTTAGTGAGTTTCATATATTAATTGAATGGGCAGTTAACATTTCACGAACATTTTATTTTAGAACCATGTACAATTGAGACATAATGATATTTGGTCGAATTTAAGGATCATCTCCAGGTCCGCCCGAGCCAAATGAGCGCCATGTGCGAGACCTTCGTTTGGCGCCCCCATTTTTGGTATCATAAGTCTTTTCCAGATTACAGGTAGAATTTCAATGCGTTTTATTTTATTGAGGTGGCCCCGGTAGGCCTAATCCTACATGCATATGTGATATAAATTTATATAAACATTCGTAAATAATAATATAAGTGCCCCATTTGGGAGGTTCCACTGCAGTTGCTTGTGTGGGAATGGTGCTTTGTGTGAAGAACTATGCACATCTTACTCATTCTCTTTTCAACCAAATCTATCAAATGAGTTCAGTCGAACCCGGATAATAGCACAAATCATTTAATAGGACACCATCGCGAAGGCATTTGTTTTTCTTTGAATCATTTAATAGGACACCATCGCGAAGGCATTTGTTTTTCTTTGTACATGTTGTACTGACGCAGAACCCTTTAATAGCACATCGCTTAATGGCGCAACTCGCTTTATATCACACCAAAACCAGGACAAAAACAAACAACGAATTTGCGATGTCAACCCTTCTATTGTATTTTCGCACAGTTTGTAAGAAAGATCGGATAAAAGCACCGTCTGCTTAGGGCCGTTTGCTGATACTGCACTTAAATCTACTTCATAGCCAAGTTACACTCAAGCCTTACGTCAACTTAGCTCATTTTCAGTTGCTCGTAAATATTTAAGCCGGACTCAGCTATTATACGGTTTTCTTCTAAATGCAACACTTCGATTTTAAATGTTAAATTCGGTATTTAGTGTGTAAAGGAGAATTTTTTTGTGGGCTCCATAGATGGCGCCAATCAAAGATGGAAACGAGGCTATTCGAAAGAAGTTCATCTTGGCAGTTTTTTGTACTTATATCAGATTTCCTCCGAAATGAAATCTTCCGGTAATAATTCCTTCCTACATAAAAAATCAATGTGATAATAGTTGGTTGATACATGCAATCGAAATATTTCTTGAAGATGCACGTATGTTTATTAAAAAATGGCTTTGGGAAATGAATATTTGCTGTAAAACAATCATTTCCTTAAAACCACATAGATATTCATTTTGTAAAAATATCTGTCACTTCCACATTATCTTCAAATAATTCGTACCCCATGCTATAATTTTAAGACTCAGTGTTCCTCTCTTATTCACAAATGTCTCCACGATTGTATGTCACTGTCAGTATTAAAGTACAACTTAAAGTCTTATGAGGCACTATTTCTTCCACTTAGTTTAAGTTTAAGTATCGTACAAACCGATAAGTCCATCTTACTTCACTTCACTTAACAAGTGAAACTTAAAGTTGTGATAAGTTGAGTATCAGCAAACGGCCCTTAATGGCACAATATTTCATTGCACACCAACCATGGGCTATTATCCGGGTTCATGTGTACGAGCAGTAATAAATCCTGAGCATTTTACTCAAATCATCCCATATGAATTTTAATTGAGTGTATTATTTAGAGACTTTTTTTCATATGGAAATTTGTGAGTGCTTGTGGGTGATTTATTTTATTTATTTATTTATTATAGTATTAATGTACAATTAAAATTGTAATCAATATGAACTATAGGGACCGAGATCCAAATCCACAAAACGACTCTATAACCCCATCCAAAATTCCTGTTATCCTCATCAAATCACAAACGAAGTTAAAGCGGCATTGCGGGCAATGAATATGCAAATGCTGCTGCAAATGCCGCTCTCAAGGCACCCATCCTCTCCTACAACACCTTCTCTCAATGCGATCTAAAGAGATACATAAATCAAAAGTGCCAACAACAAATATTACGCGAGTGTGAGAATTATAAACATCACTATCAAATAATTAACCCTAATAAAACTCAGCCAAAATTCCCAACCGATATACCTAAATCGGATATTAGGATGTATATCCGGCTCCGTCTTGGACACACAGAATTTACTCACCAGCACCTGCTCAAAAGGGAGTCCCCTCCAAACTGCCTCACCTGCCGCAGACCAGTAACTGCAAAACAACCTCAACCACAACGTAGACCTACTACATCTCCTCAAGAAGCCAAACCAATCCAATATTAATAATTTAAAAAGTATCGTTGGAAAACTTACAATATTGACAGACAAAATTATTTCTTAGCCATAAATAGTCCAATATAAATTATAGCAGATGAAATAATGAAAGCGTTTAATTATTTAGGCGCCCATGATCTCATGAGGCCTTGCGCATTCTGCACGTATGGTGAGTCCGCCCCTGGACGGTACACAATCAAAAAAGAGAAGCATGAAGGTGTAAATGAATTCGGCTTCATCCGTGAAGTTGGGTATCTCTATCATACTTCATTTCTGGTGTCGATGGACTAGGGCTCAATCAGCTGTGAAGTCGGGCATCTCTTTAATACTTCATTTAGAAGTTGGCTATCTCAATCATACTTCATTTCTGGGTTTCTCTATGTATTTTGGGATTATTGTTATTTTACTACACGGATGGCAATTATGTACTCTCTGGATTGACACCTAAGCCATGGCAATCGACGGTTCAAGTTAAGCGACTACTTAAGTGGAATTTATCGTTAAACTTCCACTTTGACAACGAACTTTGTATTGACTCTGAGTTTATCCGTGGATCAACACTTGAGCTCGCGCTGTGAAAAAGGGGCATTAAACAAATTACTGCTGAGATTTCAGTCCATAGAAAAACTCCATAATCCAATGCATACCAAGAAGTATAGCATTTCTTTATATTTGCTGGAAATCGGCTATTTCTGAAAGTCGACTTCGCAGTTCGCAGCTCATATGAATGGATACAGACTTTTACAAAAAAAAACAAAAAACATGGTTGAAGAAATCGAAATTAGTTAAACCTGAATTTATGGATCCCGATTGCAATTTACATTCCACAAGTCACCGGAGAATCACATAAACACGTAGTTCAAAATCAAAAGGCCATCATCAGCGACAACGTTTACCGATTTAAACGGTTCTAGTTGACACTCGCCCAAAGTCGGGGGGCAGCTAGAGTTAAATCTGCTTCAAGCACAGTGCTCATTCCTTATGCTCTTCATTCACCAATTTCTTTTTCAGATTTCAAGGTCTCCTTCTCGTGTCTTGTGGGGTACCTAGTTTTGCGGCATGATCTCCTGGCGGCCATTGTCTTGTACAGACCGCCACCAATCTTCGGCTAGCGAGTTATCCGAAAGAGAACTTTTGTTTGGATCTGTTGTAATCAGGCCATGGTATGTCAGTGTAGCCACAATCTGACGTTTTTTTGTATTTCAAGTGTGTTGCGGGATATGCACATCCTCTGCAAAGAAGCACTGAAGGGCAGATCGCTGCCAAGTCAGTTCATCGGCCTTCTCATTTCCTAGAATCCCATTTAGAGATATTTAGAACTGCTCTTCTAATGACTCAGTCCGGCATTCCTGTACTAGTTGTTAACCATGCCAGGAATGGCGATTAGTAGATGAACATATTCTCCAATTTTATGGCAATTTTTTTCGCCCACGGTTTTTCAGATCACCAAAAGTCCAATCATTGCCGAACTTTAAATTATTTTTTTGATGGAATTTGCACACACCAGATACAGTAGAGCGTCGATTATCCGAAAGTCAATTAACCGAAACGTCAGTTATCCGTCCGCAACATCGGAAGCAAATGAACGTCGGCAATCCGAAGTCCAATCACCAGCAAAGTCAATCATCCGAAGTAAGCCTTTAATGAAGAAAACCAAAACTTACTGAGTGTTTCTCAGTTAACTGTCCACTTTAACACATGCGCGTACGTATGGAAACTAGGCACTTTTCACGTGAACATTGTTAGTTTTATTCGTGAATTGTGGTTCAGCTAAGAAAGTCAGTTTTTAAGATGTCGCCAACAAAAAAAAGGAATCGAAATGTTTTATCACATGGAGCAAAGACAGAAAATATCACGAGATTGAAAAAATATGAAAATGGATTATCGCTGGCCAAGATATTTGATATTGGAAAATCTACGTCTCTGAAATAAAAGTAAACAGAAATAGACATTTGAAGACGAGTACACACCTGGCTTTTATTCGATTCGCTTATGTGTTCGATTACCCGAATTTTATGATCAAATTTGATTATCCGAACCACCCTCGGTTCCCATTACTTCGGATAATCGACACTCTGCTGTGTCCAGCTTAGGATATGACAAACCGATTTTTATAGACCAGCAGTGCATTTTTTTCTTCTAATCACAAACCACGTGATTTTGTTCTTCCATAACATAAGCACATATGTCACATAAGGAAAAAACGTGCTTACGTATTGAAGGAAACACCATTTCCAGGTACACAGTATATTTTCGACACAGTCCCTACGACAAAGAAACAACTTGAATGGCTTACGGAAGTCCTGTCGTAACAGCTTTGAGGAAACTTAGCTTAAAATGGTCCACAAGATCATGTGGACTGTCTGAGTCAAGACCTGAGAGTGATTGGGATCTGGGATTTCATGACCCCCGTCGTAGTAATCAATTTATGAAGACTCATTTCTCTCTTGTGTGTTCCACATGTCCCTAATGCAATTAACGAGACCATCTCCGTCTTAGCACTCACCACCCCACAACACACCGTTCTCATCAATCAATAGTTCAGTAGTGCAGACTCTAATTAGAACGAGTTTTGAAATATCCATACTGACTCCACTGTATGCCACTTGTGGACAAGACAGTCCAGAATACCCCTACTCAGGGCATTGGCATGAGATTGCGTGACCGCAAAAATGATTAACGAATTGAGCAATGACAAAGTGAGATATGAAAACTAGGCCATCGGCATTTGAACGTTGCAGTTTATTCATTCCCGTCCTTTCACCCATAGCCGATTAAAAATAGGGGGAGAGCCCAGTTATTGTACCTTCCTCATTTTCTACTTTCTTTTTTACTTCACCCTTGAGGGAATATCTCCTTCGAAGGTATAAATTCTGCCTTCGTTCACTTTCGTGTCACTTTCATTGTAAGGAAAAAAAAACTGTTCGTGATGAGCAATGTTAGCTTTAACGGGTTTCTTCACTTCGAAAGGACACAATAAAAAGGACGCAGCTCTGTAGAGAGAGCAAAAACAAAAACAAAAAACTTGACCAATATCCTCGTACCTAATCGGTCCTTTAAGTCCTTTGACCATCTGTAATTGCGTATTTGTGTGTCCAACTTGATGGGCATAGTAAGTGGAATTTATTTGTTTTAAAAAGTCAGTCTTGCACCGGACGCTTAGCCGACAGGTTGTGCTTTAAACTTGTGGTTGTGCATTGTTTTGCTTCGGACTCAAGATATTTTCTCTGCTTTCTTGCTTGCTGCCACATGGAACTGGATAATGACACCACAGATGTTTCGCTATTCGGCTGACAAACGCATCAAGAAGAAAAATTGTAAGTAACTTATGCACAATGCTTTGGGAGCGAGTGCTATTCTGCGTTTCGATTGATTAAAGGATATTGCATTTTTGTACTTGGCAGCTATGAGACGGAACTATCAGGGATTCAAAGGTGGACTTCTGAAGACGACAACGGAATGTGATTCTGGCAGTGATAGCGGAGTACCAAGTGGATTTAAAATGGGTAAGTTTCTCGATGGTGGCTTTGAGGATTTTTCAGATAGAAACTCATTCTCCAGCTTTTATCTTAAGCTGGGAATATATTTTGAAAAGTTAGAAACCCGATGATTTTCACCACAAGTCTTAATTTCTAGCTTTCAAAATCTTGGATATACAATTTGGTTGGAAATCAATTAAGCAATTAAATCAATTAGAACAGAAGAACTTCTTTATACTTCAATTTATTGCATGTGACATTTTTTTGCATAACATAAAATGTTTACAATATAGTCTAATATAGTCTAGTACACTGCCTCATAGGTATACACACTCGAATTAAATTTATTTAAGATTCTGCTATGTACATTCAAATTGTAGCAAGAAGCCGCTTGTATTTATAGCAAATCTTTGGTATGCAAAATTCCTTGCGAAGTTTCATTGACCATCGAACCAACGAATCGTTTTATTTGGGTTAACTGCGGAAACTATGAGTTCAACAGTAGCACTCGAATGGGGATGAGATAAGACTTCAAAAACGAATTTGTCCATTAACGGCAATGCTGAACGCTCATTACCATGCTTCGTTTGTAAAACGTCTTTCCAAAAAGATGCTACATCTGTGGAAGATCGAGCTTAATAAAAGAGCTTTTCTAAATTTGAGAAGAATTCGATAAGAAGTTTAGAAAACTTTTGAATAGTGGATAAAAATACTATACTTTGTTACATTTAAACAAAACCTTGCAGGAATTATTTTTTAAAGTCAAATTATTTTAAGGCTTGACTGGCAAGTTTTATGTAGAAATCCAAGCAAGTCTGTTGGAATGCTTCAGCATCGTTGCTGTTTAGATTCAAAGAATCCAGTTGGTCTTGAGCCTCTACACCGCGATTCAGTTTGTCAAGAGGAACAATATTCGAAGTCAACCCTTGCCAAACTGCCAGTTTGTTTGCAATACAAGTACATTTACTCAAAAATCTGGTTTTACTTCCCTACATATTTCGTTTGGAATATTTGTATATTTCGAAAACTGCAAATGAATTTTTATACACAAATTTGGAAATTAGAAATCTTTGAATTTTATGATTTTTCAGCTCGAAAATCTTGGAAACAATTTTATGTCAAAAAATCTTAAAAATAAGATAAATCTTGGAATCTGACAGCGCTGGTTCCATCGTCGTTTCAAGAGTTCTTTGAGCTTAACAGTGTCAACACGCCCTTTAACAATGAAAACCTCAAAAAATGGAGGCGGTTAGAGAAGCGGGGAGAAAACAACTCGTGGCGCTGGACGACCGTAATTTTTTACCTAAATCAATTTCATACGGATTTGAAAAATGCTGGTATTTGTGGCGAACATAATCCCATGAGATTATCGAAACGCTATTATTGTACCTCTCACAGTATTATGAAAAATGTGTGCTCAGATATATATAACGGTTTTTATTATTGACCGATGGTTAATGACTTTCTCGTTCTCCGTTAGATCGACGTGAATGTGAATAACGTCTGGTTTCAGCGGGTCCGACCAAAGTGATAAATGACCAAACGTCCCTTCTTTTACGTTTTTAATGTCCCGCATTTTAAAGATTTGTTCGAATAGAAGTAACATTGTGTTAGTATTTCTTTGTTTTTCCGAGAAAATACAACACTTCCGAAGATAATAAATTAATAAGGAAATTCATTTTATTGAATTATCGATTCCGATTGAAAACAAGACTGTGGAACATAAGGATTCTGTTGGGCCCCATCAACGCATGGCTTTCTCTGATCTCCCTCCATGATCTTCTGATTATACGCTAATCTACACTGAAAAGGTAAAAACAGTCATATGCGTGTTATTGAGTGTATACCGCCGTGATCTAAGTGATCGAAACTTTGTGGGTATTTAACCCGACTTGTGTTCAAAAACTATTCTCTCGATTGGACTAAATCGGAACCTTCAAGAAATTAGAGTTCTATGGTTCAATATTTTACTTACTTACGTATCAGGCCTACGGCCCCTGAATGGTCCGGGCCTGAGCAACAGCAGCTTGCTTTGACAATTATGGGCATGCTGCTTCCACTCATTCAGACCATGCGGTCTCGCGTCCGCGTTAACTTGGTCAGTGTGCCGGAGTTCAGGTCGAACCAGTGCCATGTTTCATAAAAGTATTAGTCTAATACTAATAATTTAACAGTTATTAGCTCTAACAAAGTATGGACTATTCAAAATTGCATTTCTAATAATTCCATTATGACAGAAATTGCTGGCAAATAATAACTAGCCCATGTGTGCGTTTATGCGCCCTATTGGAAATGTGCATGGCAGGATCTTCTAAATTAGTACACTTAGGCGTAATTAGCCATTCTCTAAGCGGGTATGTCAAATCACGCAAAAGTCCCGATCGTGGGCGCCAATTATTTTCCATTTTTTCATTTCATTTTCGTGCCCTTTGTCAGGCCATTTATCACTGCTGTAATAAAATTGTAGAATCCGCACACTCGCAAGCACACAGTTAGTGGACTGATTTCCGTGACGATCGATGAAATGGTATTCATGACTTTTTGGTTGCATCAATCTCAATAACAGTGCCATCAATACAATCAATGACAGCTGTCTCCTTATACGTAACGCTATCCATTTCATTGGGCCATTTTACAACGTGTGGAAAAATTTGTTCGTTAATTAGTAAAACAACATCATTGATTACACGGCAAACACTGGGTTTTGAAATGCCGTGTATATCTGCTATTCCGTGGCATTGACATCCGTTTCCTAACCAGTGAAGTGGTTGACTTAGACGACAAAGCACGATTTCGCCTTGGTAGAGTTACAAGATAAGATCCGATTTTTTACAACAAACAACCCAGAGATTCGGATTTTTTTCATTGAATTCCTAACTGCTACTTATTCCATAATTCATACTTTGCTTGAATACCCGACAACCACGTACTCTTATAAGTTCACATTCATTTAACTCATCGTCACTACTAGAAAACATTTTTGACTTGCAAAAAAGAATTAAGACGATATTGAGCAAGCATCCGATGATGGCTACAAATTGATAAGTTCGATAGATAAATACGGCTCAGTCTAACTTAAACTAAGTGGAAGAAATAGTGGCTCATAAGACTTTAAGTTGTACTTTAATACTGACAGTGACATACAATCGTGGAGACATTTGTGAATAAGAAAGGAATACTGAGTTTTAAAATTATAGTATATGGTATGAATTATTTGAAGATAATGTGGAAGTGACAGATATTTTTACAAAATGAATATCTGTATGGTTTTAAGGAAATGATTGTTTTACAGCAAATATTTTTATTCAAATATTTAAATTATATCTCATTTACACACTAAATACCGAATTTGACATTTAAAATCGAAGTGAAGTTGGTTGCATTTAGAAGAAAACCGTATAATAGCTAAGTCCGGCTTAAATTTTTACGAGCAACTGAAAATGAGCTAAGTTGAACATAAGGTTTGAGTGTAACTTGGTCATGAAGTAGATTTAAGTGTGGTATAAGCAAACGGCCCTAATAGAAGCAGTGTTACTGGATATTACTGTAGTCGAAATACTTGATAGCAAAATTACTTCTATGAGACATAATCTTCCTACAGCAACAATTTCCCACTAATAACTGTTGGCGTTGAACAAATAAGTTATTGGTGCCCGAAAGTATCTGGTGTCCGAAAGTATTTTGAAACACTATTTTATTAATAGATAAGAAATATTAGCTATCACTTCTGTTGGACTAATGGTTTTATGAAATAGGGCCCAGGAGGCACGATTACCAAGGGCAAATTCGCCGGATCTGAACTTACTCGTAGATGCCTTTTGTAAAGTATACGTTTGGCTTACTACCTCAAATTGTAGCAGTTTGTCGTCATGTTAAATGGTATTCGTTATTCTATCTTCTTCATCTTTCGTTGGCTCTAAAGTCCGGGGTGAACCTGGGCTTCAACTAATAAGGCTCTCCAACTAGCTGGATCTCTGGCTAGCTGCCTTCTGCACGCTATGTTGAGGCCCTCCTCGGTCTTTGTGCGCCACCTCAGACGAGGGCGTCCTCTGTTACGTTATCTCAGAGACTCGGAGGCGAAGACAATATTCAATTCAATATCTAAAAGAGAGAACTAAATGTCTAAGAAGATTCGGCTTATGGTTTCTTGTCAGAAGTTCTTTACAAAGTCAGAAGCAAATATAAATATAATCCTAAGCAGAAATGAAGTACTATGGAGATGGTCAACTTCACAGCTGATTGGTCCCTAGCCCATCGACGAATTTCAGAGGCTTTTTGATAGTTATTCATGAACTTTTGACGGTTGTTCACCAAATACTGTAAATACCGTTCTCTGATTGGTCAATTTGGCTTTAGAAAACGATAAAAAAAACTGATTGTTAAAAATGTTAAAAGACAAGAGAGGTAGAAGTTGGCTATCTATATAATACTTCATTTCTGATCCTGAGCTTCTTGATTCCAGTGTTTGCCAATGTCACTCAGTCGGAACGAGTTGCATGACAATTTGACAAATGCAATGTTTCCGATAGCCCTGTAAATTTGACAATCTTAAACCGACAACCCACCAACCAGACTTGCTTAAAGGCTTAAAACCCATAGAATCCGTTGCGTGCGTTACGTAATGTCACAAAATTGACAACTCCCTAACGCCCTAATGAGAGGGAGCAAATGCGGCCCACAAGAGGAATACATCGCTCCGGA
The DNA here is from genome assembly GCA_905231855.2 of Eristalis tenax. Classification (NCBI taxonomy): domain Eukaryota; kingdom Metazoa; phylum Arthropoda; class Insecta; order Diptera; family Syrphidae; genus Eristalis; species Eristalis tenax. Next base: position 3,330,751 of record HG993127.1, read on the forward strand.
TGATATTGGTCAACTTTTAACGTTTTGTGCGGTTGACAGATGTTTCCATGGAAATTAATTTGGGTGCTGATTATGTGCTTGAATACGTTTTATTTTGTTTAAAAATTTGTTTGAACAATTCCCAATAGTTTACGAACTTCGAAATTTCAAATTTCGTAGATTTATGCAAAAGTGAAGTTGGCCTAGTACAGTGACAGTTCCTTCCGATGGATTTCGGACGCAACGTAAGTACTTCATTGGGCACCCCTTGCAAACCGGTAATTGGGATTCTTGTAGATTATAAACGCAACGGATTCTATGGGCTTAGATCTTAAATGTGAAACAATATTCGGTGTCAAACAATTCGTGAATATACGTCAAAACATTGCGATTGTCCGTCAGTTCCGTTATTTCTTACCACCAGCGGAACTCATTGGTCGACATAACAGCTTATTGTGCCCTTTTCCGCCGACGGATTAATTTTTTGGTGAGGTTCAAGGTGAAAGTCGGTTATCAGTAAAATACTTGAACCACATGTCATCCACGACTGAGTGACATTTTGTCCCATCTACTATAAGGAATGTGGTTATCCATTAGGTAGAACTATCGTACTTTTCTCAATGATGCTGAGTGAAGTTGCCAACACACTCAACAGCAGACACCTGGCTTTATCAAACATGTTGTCAACCAGAAAACCGCCCTACCCATTGTGCAGTCGGAAGAAGATGACAAGGAAAAAAATTGTAGATTATCAGCTACGGAAGCAATTGCAAACGTGCCCAACAAATAAGTTCAAAGCCATTTTCAGTTGGCATTCCGAAAAGTCCAGCTATCGTCACAACTTCCTGTCACAGCATGCGTCTCAAGCTGAAGTTTCGACGTGCAACTTTTCACATACTCCACAAACTATGCAAATCACTGACGTAAACCACTGTCAAAAAAATTCGCCCCGGGTTCCCTCTACACCGGAGTCCAAATATATTCCGGAACTAGAATTCGTCGTGTATAAGGAACAACTGCGTACAAAGTCTGACGCAAACCATTCCGAATGAATTCATGTTGTTTTTGTTTCTCCGTGGGAGTTTACCTTGTTTGACAAACTCATGTGTTATGACGGTGAACTGCTTGGGTAAATAGCAGTTACTTATGGAATATAGTCCCATTTGGAGTCCAAAAGCGCCCACAAACAGGCGACTTCTTGTGTTACGAAGTTGAAGCAACAACAACCGATCGCAGTTTAAGTGCATAGAGACTAAGGTAAAGGGAAAGGTCTTCGACAGGGGAAAGGTCTTGACTGCTGTACAGGGCGTAAGCAATTGTTTAGCAGTTGATTAGTATGCATGGCGCGAGGGCGATAAAACGATTGTTTGATGTTGCATTTGCTAACTTAAGCGCTAAAATATATCAGTCAGAATCAAATTTACAGCCTACTTGCATTGGAAAAGGAAATGGTTAAATTTTACGATACGATTTGTCTGTCACAGGTTTTGTTTAGCTTTTAGACTTCTCCTGCGCTGAATTTCGATTTAATTGTAAGGATCGTGGCACAAGCCATCAACCAGTTCCTTTTTCGTTTTTTTTTTCGCCAAATTATCATGACTTCGTCCACAAGTTGTTTTCGTTTTGCTTAACTTCCGCCATGACAGCTGTCATTAATGAAGTCTAGTAGTTTTTCTCATTCCAGAAATTTACTTTCTTCGCTTCCATCAGCAAATAGTCCTGATTAGAAGAAGATAGTCAATATTTGCTCCCAACTCCACAATAGCCCTCAATTTTAGTCATCGATTGTCACAACAGGAGACTTCAAGCAATTTTACAAAACAAACAGCACCAATTTCTTGACAGAGGACATCTCATCCATCAAAGAAACTCAATATTTAATATTGTTTTGTAGACCAGCAAATTAAAATCCGATTCATCATCACACTACTTCCTCCCTCATAACACCATCGATGGACGTTGGCGGCTCGGGCGGCAACTTGTCAATTGAATGAAATAAACTCCAGCATTCCGCAATTAATCATCACTCATCAATGAATCGTAAAAGTCCCAAGCAAAGCCCAACAAACTTAGCCACTTTATCCGTTTCATGGATAGTCATTTGATGTCATGTCTTCTTCCATCTGCGGCTCATTGAAGATTCGTTAAAATTTTGTCACATTGTTACCTTCGCCTTGGCATTACATACATAGACCTCGGAAAGCAATAAATCAAAGCATTATCTGTCAGCATACTGATTCGCCTGGCAGAGCATATCAGATGACGACGGCAACCAGAAGCGACTTCTTTACGCGAAGTGTTTGCGTTGATAACTCAGTCACGATTATTTTCGTTCTTCGTACGAAATTATAGACACACCGACTAGACCCTCTATGCGGTGTGTCCATGAAGTCCTATGTACATGCCTGCTGTGCAAATACCGGCCATTTACTTGAATGACCCCACAACCATCCAGTTCCAGTTCGATTTGGATACAATCAACGGTCGTTAGTGTGAGCACCGTGAACAGTCTAAACTCAAATATTTGACGATCGCAATTGTCTTCAAATTTACTCGAAATTGTAAAGTGCCGGAACGTGATGGGCTTCGATGGCTCACATGTTGTTTGTGCCCAACACTTAGCGCCTTGTCGAAACGAAAAAAAGAAGCGCTTAAGCCTTCGCAACGTTCAACTGGGCAAGTGGCAAGTGAGCAGCAGTCGTCAGCACACATACATGTGAGCGGCCTGTGGGGCACGATGGGCCGACCGTGTAGGCGGACATGAATAATCACCTGCACGTAGCGCTTGATACTTTCAAACGAGTATGTTCCCAGGGTGTCATGTTTTTGCATTATTCGTATCAGTCTCTTGCGTTGTTTGAGGAGCGCACTTACCAGAGCTGATTGGAATGTGCTTATGGGAATGCTTTTGGATGTGCAGATGTCAAGTGGGGTATATTTGACAAGTGTCATGCTGTTTTGTATCACTGTTGAGTATATATTCAGGCTGTCAAAATGCTAGGCGGTTGGACAAAGTGATTAAGGAGCATTGGCACCGCATGAAAGCTGGTTATTGACATATTCCAAACCATTTTTTCTTAAAAAAAAAGTCTGCAAGGTTGTTAATATAATAATTACAATAAATGTTGCGATCCTTAGGATGGACACCAATTGTGGAGTTCCGAACAGACTAAAGGAAGTCAATGGAATGAATTTCAAAAGGAACATTAAACCCGGAAAAATGTCAGCATTCGACCACTCTACGTGTTGCGACAGATGCCTGTCTCTCACGTCGATTTAGGAAATGTCAGTATTGAACGCACGCATTCTATGTGCCTGAGCCTTAATAGCACGTTCCCACTAAACACAACGAAATCAAGAGATCTCTTCAAATGTCTCCAAATCAACTAGATTCCGCCACACATTATCGGGATTTCGAAATAATTCGATTATATTGAAGTCTAGTTAAATCCCCCCGAGTTCATCCGTCCGTGAGAGGTTGTGTACCCAGAATGAATTTCAGTTTATTTTCTCTATTTTCTGATTTTCTCACACTATTATGTTCTGTCAACAAACAGCTGTTCTGGCGGCCATTTAAAAATTGAGACCGAGTGACATTTCTTTTGGCGGGCACGAATAAATTGACAGCGAGGGACTCAAGTCGAGACCGAAACCACTTCAAGCTCGATGGAAACGGCCTATTGAGGTTTCAGTAAAAGTTCATCCCGACCTCGCGATTTCGTTTCAGTGGTAACGTAGCATTAAACGAGAAGAGCAGTGCGAAGATTTCACTATTGCCATTAAGTGCGAGTAGCCTCATTAATTGGAAAAAGAGAAACACAATTAATTGGGAATTATAACCCATCTACATTATTCATTCGCAGGCAGATTGTGTTTGGACATTTCACCCCTTTTCTCCCGGGTTTCTCTGTTTGATAGCCAAATAATAATACACATATGCATGTGCACACAGACCGTGTATAAAGGCTCAACTATAATGCGCATGAGTGTACATGAGCTAGTGTCAAATTTTAACCAAATGTATAAGCACATGGCCATATGTTAGAAAAACTTTCCGTGTTTGCTAATTTATGTATTTATATTTTTTTTGTTTTTTTGAGAAAAAAGACAATTTCTCCTGATTCCAGGTCCTTTAAATATGTATGTAAACACGAATTATAATTCAACATAAGCTGATTTGACAATTTTCAGTTCGTTTATATATGTGCGTATAGAAAAATTATCAGCTGATCAGCTCATTTTTCATATTTATCTTTCAATTGTCAAATTCGCATATGCGGGGTGCAATTCGGAGCGCACTTAAGGCGCATGGGTAAGTGAGCAAATACACCCACCCCCACGAGCTAAAATATAACGTCGCCCACGAACGATTGCGAAAATTTCATTAAGCATATTCGAAGTGTTCGTAATTGTTCACAGACGGCATTACAGGTTGCCTCATACCGGTGGATACATTCGCGCACTCACTCATGCGCGTTTAACATTATCTCATTCTCCCTTATGCGCATTATAGTTCGGCCTTAAGAATTCGTCCAATTGCCTCGATTTCAGTTCGTTGGAAACGTGATTATAAAAATGGGGTAACATCCACCTCTTTTTAAGGCGCAGCATAAATGCGAGATAAATAGCGGTGTGGCAAAATGGTCTAAACAGCATGTCAATTCATCGTTTTGAATGGTTAAAAAGACAGCAATTACCCAAATCTTTTTAGCCGAAAATGGCTTACGATTCACAATTGCTCTAGACATACAGTAGCTGATTGTGAAAACCGTTTAAATTCCGACGCGTGGAAGCAAAGAAATTAAAAGAAAACGGTAACGAAAGTCTGAGTTGCTTTAGTTTTGGCCACCGCTGTGTGTTAAGCTTTTGTCTGATTGAAGACCTTCAAATAGCCCCTCAAAATCGTCGTTGGACAAGGGGGATAAAAGGGGCGTGAGGTCGGGTGTTTCTATAGTACTTGATATCTGGTCAGAACCCTTAGACTCGCCTTGTCGTATTTCACACCTCACCTTTACCGGAAATGCAACTCGCCGGTCACATACCGATGATGTTTACATACATTTAAATACACTCAGCGTCAAAAGTGAGTGGTGCTTGCATTCTCTACGAAAAGTAATATCAAAAGGCATAAAAAACCTTAAATTCCGTTTTCTAAGGTGAGTTCAGTAAAGCACATAAAGAAAAAAATCAATATATCTAAAAAAATTTGGCACAGCGAGTCATGAACAACAAAATTAAGCAAAATTGACAAGTAAGCGTACAGAATTTAAATCACATAAGAAATCTTTGATATAATATGGGTTTAACATCTAACGTGGTCAATTTATGTGTGTCTGCTTATTTGAACTAAAGAGTAACCTGCGCCAAAAGCATTTGCAAACAAAGCAAAAAGGTCCATTTATTGGTGATCTAAATTCCTTCTCTAATTAATTATAACCCGCCGCATTTTTTTTTTTTGTTTAAGTGCATATTTAGAAAACTGCATTCCAGAATTGTTTCCTTGGTGTCCCATTTGTCCCACTAAATTGCGCAGAACACCCATATGCTGTACCCTCACTTTTGACGTTGACTGTGTGTATGCTGACTTCGTTAACATTAGTAACTTGAAAATATTGTTCACCAATACCCCGATCAGCGCTGTTAATTTTAAGCGAGGAAAGCGAGACCCGAATCCAAATGTTAGGCGATAGTAAAACGGGAATCTCCTTCGTATGTACGAACAAAACACGACACAAATTGAAATTCTAACGATGCAACATCGAAGGCGCTACAGTTTTTTCAAACGACGCAACTGTGAAACTACTTAAGTTGGGCGATTCAATTCGAGGTTTTGGTGCATACAGATTACCGTTGATACCTTCATTTGATAAGACACACCCTGCTGCTGAATATGTGGTCTTGCGAGTATCACTTACAAGTCCAGTCATAGCTAGCAACTTTCAAAAACAAGTCCGGTAAATTTGAGTTTCAATTCAATATTTTCCACTCTAAGGTTTGCCACTCCATGGTTTTGACTGCGGATGATATCACGTTTTCCAACTTTATCGAGCTTGTCGCCGTTCACAGTCAAGGTGGCCGATAAGTGAACAGCAGGGGTGCGCTGTTCACTTAAGGTCAAGAGATATCAGGAAGTGTGTACTCTTAATGGGCACTTCCTCGACATACAATAGTTCGTTGAACTCTAGAATTGCAACGTGCCATCCTATCTAATCGCTATCCATGAGCTTACTTTTAGAGGCACTGAACTCGTTTATTCTTTGCTTTCAAACTTAAAACATCTCTTTCGCTTGACCCTATAAATCACGTAGTTTTTGTCAAAGCCACTCTATCGCATGACCACACTTTTTATTTGCCTTACTTTTCGCTGAATAACTTAACGGTATCGCATGCGCTCCATATTAAATGCTCCGCCGGACGGCCGTTAAGTACGAGGCAAAATATCAACGAAATGGCGTGCAATCGACAATCGGTTGAAAAGGCAAAACGCTGACTTCATGCCCGCCACAAATACGGAGTTAATCTGGCAAGTTGTTAACTCTTTTAAATACCCCTACACGTTTCGCACAGAACGCAACCGATGTTCGCTCTTGAACTGTCTCAGGAGCAGAAGGTAAGGATATGTGTCACTGCCTGACAGCACAGAGCCGATAATTTGTTGCATCTGCCATCGGCCGGCCAGCTGGGCGGAATATTTCAACCATGTGGGACTGATTTCACTTCACAGATACTTCGGAAAATTCTATTAAAACACATAATGCCACACAAATCAAGAAATTGACGCGAACAAAATGAAAAGAAACGAAAAAGCAAACCGAAAATGAAAACCATCGCTTGCCACCACCGCAGCACTAGCACCAGCGTCAGCACCAGCCCCCCAGACCCAGTCAGCAGGTAATCACTCTTTTTGCACATAGTGCCTGTGAATTCCCCAATGAATTGTATCGTGTAGCGTGCTCCCATCTGCCGTCTGGCCAGTCCGCGGCCAATATTGGCTCAGTTCCATTCAAGCCGGTCTAACGCTCGGATCTGCTCTCGCTGACGATATTATCGTCTCGCAGTTTCGCAGTAGTTAATTTTCAATCGGTTAGAGATACACGCGCGTCTCTATCTCCGCCGCCGGCGAGCACTTTGTAGCCGAGCACTCTGTTGCCCCCACCATTCGGTTGTCGATCGTTGGCAAGTGTGGAAGCTAGCCGTTAGCCATTTATTTCATTTCAATTGTGCGCGCCGCTGTGCACGAGTGCCGCGACTCGCATCCGTGTTGGTCCTTAAGCAAACAACCATAACGAAACGCAAAACGAATCCGAATCATCGAAAGGAAGGCAGCAAACGTGTCTCGCCTAGTTTGTATGGAATTTTCACGGCAAACCGGATATGAGGTTTTATCTTGGCGGAACTACGAGCGGTTGCACACAAAAGAACAACTTCCGCGAGCGCGATTTTTAGCTGCTCTTCACTTTGGTAGCAAGTCAATCAGCCCTGATAAGGGGGGAGGTTGTGTCGTGATAAGCGCCGACATACGCTGCCATTAAGGCAACAAGTACGGGCACTTCATGTTGCAGTGGAACAGACCGAAAGCTACACACGACGACAAGGTATCTATCGACAAGTCGCTCGTTCGGTTCGTGCCAGTGAAATGAACAGTGATTTACGGTGTTTTGGTGTGTTTTTTGTTTTTTTTTTTTTTTGGGCTCTGAAATGAAGTGAAGTGAAATGAAAACGAGAGCGCCACGACTGTGTTGTAATCGGTTTCTTAATTGAGTTTTCCCATACCTATCGGCGACACACTCAGCTACCAGATACACTCGCGTCTATATTTGAATCGTAGCTCCTTTATTTAGAATTTTTGTTTTCTCTTCTCGGTGCACTGTGGTGGAGGACCGTCGTCACACCAGCTGCCGCCATAGCCGCCAGCATCCATCGGTCGGGTTAAGTTCAATCTTGTCTCCCTCTCTCTGTTATCGGTCCTCTTAGCCCTGACGATTGTTATTCTAATTGAGTGCAGTGAACGAGCACAGGGAAATATATAAGGAGAGGATTTTGCCTATTCGGAAAGGCGGCATAGCTCTTAGTGCGCACGTAAAAGTCGTTATCAAGGCGAATGGTTTATGGACGTTTGTTTTCCTACAGTCTGTTGGCGTAATCGAACAATTTCTGTTTGAATTTGAATGAATGAAATTGGTTTTTGCGAACAAACTGACTGACTTCCTGGTCATTATGTGGAATAATTTTGTACATAATTTCAACAAGATTTGGAAGACTAAAGGCAGTAAGTATATTTTTTTTTTTTACATTTTGGTTTGTAGACTTGTTCGTCTTCAGTGGTTCTCTGGAACTTGTAAACAATACCGTTATAGAGACGGCGTGTGCTTGATGAGTTGATACAAATTGTGGCTAGAATGTGCACTGTGCATGGCTAAGTGGATGAGGGGGCCTGGTGCCGAGTTTCCTGTAAGCAGTGCTGCCACAGATGTTCCTTGGCATCGGTCGACAACTCGTAAAATAAAAGACTTGAGTCTTTGTGAGGTTCCCAGAAAACTTTCCATAAGATAAATTTTATCAGTTCCCTCTTCCAATCGTGTGCTGGCATGACACAGTGCCAGTGATAGCAATTTATTTATGATCTAACATCGCACCTGCTAAAGTTATAGAATCACAAGTGAAAAATCTTAGATAGGCACCGCTTTTGCCAACAAACCAGCCGCCATAAATCATTAAGAGTCTCCCAGTTCGCTTACCAGTCCCTACGCTTAGCATCTCTCAAACTACCGGTCTTATCTCGACGCATGTATAATCGCCGTTGGCAACTGCTGCTACGGCAGTTGTTCAAACAACTGGGACAAAACCAAACATGTCTTGTGTAGATGGATGAAGCCGAAAGCTGGACGATACACAGAGCAGTGGAGCAAGTTTTCGGTTATTTTTGATCAGTGGTGTAGAGTCAAATTCCAATTTATGGGACCAGAAACAGGATGTGAACACGGTTAGATATGCAAACTATAGTCGATTTCACCTAATGGACGATATGCAACATGGTCTGAAAGAATCGTGCCATCCAGAATGTCGCATATGAGTCACTGCGGCGGTGTTTAGCTATTGATTGAAAAACAGTTGAAAAGAAGTGCACATGTTCGCTTGCAATATGTCAAGTAGCGCTATCTGTAAAATCCCCAGCCATTTTATCATCGTGTTCTTTTGAGAATGCCCTGTGAGTGACGCGGGAGTACTTGAGAAAACGACATCACTAAAAAACTCATTGGACTCAATTCAGAGGAACTAGTTCTTTTACATTGCCCTGCATCGCTAGATCTTCACATTTTCACAGCTTTCGTGGAAATAGGCTAATCACCTAACAGACATAAGCCCTTTCTTCACTTCTTATGCCGTACCTCAAGACTCTCTGCTTGGACCCACATTGTTCTTCGATTCACCTGGCCTTGGCAAAAGGTCATTTAGTAAATTGGGAAAAAACGCAAGTCGGTTTCAGAATCTGATTCGCGTTACGTAACATGCTCAGTTTGTGTTTTGTAGCAACTGAGTCCTCGGATGACTGCAGATACTGAGTTATTGCATCGACAAGGTTGGCTTAGGTCGGGTGTGGCGGATGAGCCTCACAAAGTACCATCATCCTCCATAGTGATACCACCGACCAAAATAAACGAAGCTGCTCCTTCCGTGTCCCCCTACTGGTTCCCAAGGCTTGATGAGAATTTGTGGTTTCCCAAAAGCCTCAGCCACGTCAATTAAAGACTTGAAGACCTGAAAAAGACCAGCTTTTTTTTCTAGTCAATGGCGGTCAATGTATTTGACTCGATCGTGTACCAGCATCGAACCCTACGAGGCAGTGCCTTGTGATCATTCTAACCAACTGCAATGAGTTCTGTGTAAGGAGGTTATGTGTTCGATTTTTAGAACGCCATGGTATAGGCCGTCCATACCACGACATTGGACATGTATTTGTAATATTCCGTTTGGATAGTTACGAGTAAGCATCAAATTGGGTAAAATTAACCCGATATGAACAGCGATGTTTAGTAACTCCGTCGGTATTATGACACATGGCTTAGGCACTTCGTCAGCAACCGGAAGCTGTGCAGAGCAACTGTGTCGTTTATGCAAAGCCTGTAGCGAAATGGCACAGCTCAATAGTGGTTTAGACTTTAAAGACAACAAATCATTGTCCATTAGTGTGTGTAAAGTCAATGCCGCCATCGAGTCAGTACTTAAAAGTGATTCTCAGTAAACATTCCAAGACTTCGTTTCGTCAAGTTTCGTTAATTTTTCCTCTCTACAGGACCAACTATAATAGGCATGAGCGCGTATGGGCTAGTGTCACATTTTAACAAAATGTTTCGTCATGTTTTACACGGGACACGTGAATAGCCTAGTGCATAGTCACATGTCTGACATTCGTCCCGTTTTTTTTTTTTTTCATTTCATTATGAGTTCAGTTCGATTATACACAACTGTGTGTATACACGAATCCAATTCAATATCAGCTGATTTGTTAATTTTTCAGATTTTCCCTTTCCTGTGATTCATCTTTTTTTCCTTTTGGGGGAGGAGAAATGCCTTAAGCACCATAGTTAGGCCTATTGGCGTTGACCATCCCCGTGTGTCTTTCCGATCATACAGACTAAAACTCCTGCCAAACCTGAGGCTTCTGACACAACCCCCTGGAACTGCTCTTCGCATTACCTCAAGGTGCTGTGATCCTACAACCTTTCGAGCTGACGTGCCTCCTCGGTATTGTTCTACTTCTGAGAATAACTTCCACAAACTGAGGCTTCTGATACAACCCCTGGAACCGCTCTTCGCATTACCTCAATGGGCTGTGATCCTACACCCTCCAGGCTGACGTGCTTTCCCGGTATTGTTCTTCTTCTGAAAATAACTTCCACAAACTGGCAAATTGTTTCCCAATTTAAGTCGCTCGTCAGCATTCTATCAACTATGTTTTCTAGTGTTCAAGCCGCCAATGCTGCTTTCCAGTTCTATGCGTTGGACTTCCCACAATCTGCAGCCGAAATATGTGTGATGTGCGTCCTCTGTTGGCGAGTCTCTGTACTACCACACTGGGCTCTCCGTTTTGCCGATTACATACAAAAACTTTGGAATCTTCGAGTCCGGTAAAGAACTGGGTGACAAAGTTGAGTTGACCTCACCGTGATTCCGGTCGTTCCACTGAGCCACATTTCTTATCCACCTTCCTCTGCTTTACGAGCTCCAGCGCTCTTGCCACTTCCGTATCATTTGCAGCTCTTGCTTGGTCGGTTGCCGCTTCCAATCATATATCCGCCTTGTTGTTTATGTGCTTCCTTTGTGCCGCTCGGAAATCGATGGGAGTCACTCCTGCGACTACAAGGACGGATGGTGCCGACACCGTTCGGTAAGAGCAAGCCACGTGTAGAGCCCCACGTCTTTGAACTGCCGCCATCTGCTTTCAGTACTTTTCTCGTCGAAGCGCGTCTGCCCAGGTCTCACTTCCACATAGGAGAACGGCATGCGTCGTCGACATTAATAGCCTGTGTTCTTCCGCGTTTCATCACACATCACGTTTGCTCCTGCAAGCACCGCGCTTGCTCCTGCTTAACAAAATGTCGTGGACTCCATTATAGTCAGCCTCATCGGGATGTGAGTATTCGCCCACTCTACCTCTTGCACGCTCATGCGAGTGCCAAAAATATTATTGGTATTGAAGATATCCCTGCACCTCCATTTGTATTTGACAGAAAATTAATGAAAACTTAACTGTTCAAAACTTTCGCTTCGTATGTTTCAGAATCGCTGGCCAACAAAGGTGTTTCTAGAGGAAGTGATTTAATTATTTGCTTCCAACCTAAATTCTGTGTCAACCTGCAGTGAAATATTTACGATGCCGCAAAGCTTGTGTAAGCCAGAAGTTTTTATCTTATCTGGCGTCTCGCTTAGTTGACGTCAATAAGAACAATCATGTCTGGTAATCGAAAGACAAATATGGATATTGCCTGGAATATCTCAAGCACACATAAATGTCCACAGTTATTTATCTGAATCAATTTCGCCGGACTGGGCGACGTTTTTGATTTTCGCCATTCATCATTGACATGACAGCAATTGCTGACTCTGTCATCACCGATCTAAAGAGATTGTCATTTGAAACGTCAATCGACGTGGAAGTCTGGGCTTCTGTTGCCATGGTAGGTACGATATTTCATCAATTACTGAACTGAATTCCTTTAGGGCTCTCCCCTAGTTTAACCTACTGACTTGAATTAAGGATTGTTAAATTTGGCTATCGACAAAAAGGCCGAGATGAGATTTCTTCGTGAAGTTCGGAAGAGACCTACTCGCCAGGGTAGACTGAGAAACATGGAATACGCAACAATGGCAACTAAATGTTGATCAACTGCTTGCAAAGGCTTAGTCACGTGACATTCGTCGCCATTATCAACACTTCCGAGGCGTTGTTTTTTATAACAAAACTTACATACTAGCACAAACGGTTTAAAACTAGTTAGACGAACAATGTTATTATTTCTAACTTACTGGCCCTAGGCTGGCACTCTAAGCTAAACTTAATCTTATTCTATGTCTTTCAATAAGACTAAGACTTCCGAGGCGTGCCTTGACAGCGTTTCCAACAGGTAGGTGACATCTTAATAGAGTCGATGGCGGAAGCTTGGATTTGGCTGGAGATATGTCTTGTGTACTTCGAATCCGCATGTACTCACATGTACTCCGACAATAGTTTCTGGTAAAAAAAGTCTGCATATCACTTTCTTGCGTTTTTTAAAAAAGCCCACAGCTGACGCTGTTTCACATATTCTTGCAGTCAGACTGTATTTCGGCAACAACACGTCAAATGTTGACGTCCAAGTTCAATTGTCTGTAATCTGTCTATTTTTTTGTTTCTCTTGTACAACTCATGCCGTGCAGGTAACGACACCGCGACCAGTATAGACCGATTGAATCGAAGGGTTGGAGTTAAACCAAAAGACATACCATATCCCTTATGAAAAATTGTAAGTCTTTTGTAGTGGCATTTTGTAATTCCACTGAAGTGTCACCCTACGGGAGATACGTTTCCTTAACCAGATTATTGCCGCACATTCACACAAGATGTGCTCGGAAGTCTCATCCTGTTTGAGGCAAAGCCGACAAACCGTGTATTGACACAGGTTTAGTTTGTTAAGGTGATATTTCAGGCCGCAGTGGCCGGTAAGAATGCGTGTTAGCAATCTTAAGCTATCTTTACTGAGATGGAGTATTTCCTTGTATGAATAATAAGGCCTGGTTTATCTTTTGGATTGTCTAAGACCATGACCATATGTCCACTGTTCTAGGCGAAATTTATTTTCCCATTCGTTAATCAGAGTTGTAGCTTCTGTCCAATTGACATTCCACGTTTCTGGACCGATGAACGCACATTCCGAGCCGGCTCTCTCGCTCAACGTTGTGTTAAATGCTTTGACCGTCTTGAACCTTTGATTCCACCAGTTGTACGAATGCGCGGAGATGAATATTTAACTTCAGAACCCGTGGACTAATCTTAATGCAACATAGTACATGTGCCAGGAGATCTTTTCGGGGTTAAAAAATTACTGGATAAGCAACTTGGATAAGACATTCATATGAGAAGTTTTAACTCCACAAATAATGCAAGCAACATCCGATTCCGGGAGGCACCGCTCTGCCAGTAACTTGGTAATTACAACCCAATTGTAATTTTCACACCCATTGCCATATGTGGACCCTACATAGCATTTATTACAGCACAATAAACAACAGATAAAAACATCCCTATTTATAATGAATGAAACTCATTCCATTATATTTTCCCTCAATACAGTCATACTCTGGAGATCTAATACAAAATGTGCACAATATGTTGTTTGCAGCTGCTGTACAACACGTTAACAGCTCCTGAGGTCAATGAATTGAATAGAGGACGGTTTCTGCTTTCAGAAAAACTAGGTCTCCCAACAACAAACAACAAACTTTAAAACACCACCTACAAAAGTGTACTTAATTAAATGCCTAGTGATTGGTGAACACTACCGTTTATGCAATTTGAACGCCAAGTATATGACTTTCAAAATAAATATTACTTCTTTCGTCAAAGTACCGAAATCCAGAAAATATTTAACATCAGAGTTGCAAAAAAAGACATAATTTTTGATAGATTTCAAAAGCCTAACAATTTTGGATTTCTTATTTTTCATATTTGACGAATCGTAAAATGAAAAGCACATTTCTCTAGAAAGTACATTATTTCATGGTATTTTTCCCTCTATTAAACCACTATGCGGTGTAATGGTGTTTCGAAAATAGCTCTAGTTGAGCTTCATGAATTTAGCCCTGAGTCTGTTCATGAATTGCAAAACCAAACTAACACCAAACCTACCTCAAATCAATTGTCAGAGAATTTAAATTCGCTTAAAAAAAATACTCTATTAAAATATGGATTCCTGGAAGATAGAACCAAAATGTTCGCATTGCTAACATCCCTCTATAAGGGACAACTTCTGAAAAGGTCGTTGTGCGATACTGAGTGTAATGGTGTTTCGAAAATGGCTCTAGTTTGAGTTTCATGAATTGAGTATGAATTGACATATGAACGTGTATGTGCCCTGAGTCTGTTCATGATGAATTGCCAAACCAAACTAACATCAAACCTACAGAGAACTGTCAAATCAACGGTCACAGAAATTATATACGCTTTTTTAAAGAGAGGGAGATTGAACCAAAATTTTAGTATTACCGGCACCCCTCGTCAATCATAACGACTTCTGAAAATGTCGGTCTGTGTGCACTATGGCAAAGTGCACCTTAAGGTCTACTACATGCGTACATTCTTCTGAATATAACCATTAAATTCACATTTTTTCTCAGTTTGTTATTACCTTACACATTGAAACCTCTCTATAACGGACATCACCGATACCATCATGATTGTCCATTATATAGGGGGATAACACCGGCCGTTCTGTTCTGTTCTGTTCTGAAGGGCCTAAAAAACAACAATATTTTCACGCCGGGACCATTACGAATTGTCCGTAAAGAGGGAAGTGTATGAAGAAGTGTCCGTAAAGGGAAGTGACACTGTATTCTGTGCCGCTGTCCAACTTTTTAGTATGACAGCATGACCGTACGGGTTTTTCAACTACAAAAACCCGCATCTCTAAATCTCAGGGCCCTTAAGGATGCACTTTAGAAGCAGAAAAGGTCGATAGGACGGAGGAAGATGACGTGCTGCCACCGGTGTTGATCTGAAACTACTTGGTTTTCTGTCAGGGAACCTTCGGAATACGAGTCCTATTCATACTAGAAAAACTTTATTTATTTTTAGTGACAGGACGTGATTGATCACTCTGGCTAGCAACCAGAAATGCTGCGTTTAGAAATAGGCACATCACTAACTGTCAAAAAATACATTGTTTGTCAAATTCGTGGGTATGGACGGCCGTTGTTGTCAGCTGGGGAGATAAGCATTTTGCTGTAGTCGCTTTCTGCTGGCGATTCTTTAATTCGAAGCAGCTAAAACCACGGTTCTGTCACCTGCCTGTCATTTTCCCATATATGTACTTGTACATATGTATGTACTGTACATATGTATGTACTGTACTGCTAACAGAAAAAAACTATTCTTGTTGTATAGGTAATTGTCGATAAATATCGGTTCTTTAACTTTACAAACTGAGTACATATTTTCATTTCCAAAATAATTGACATCATTCTTGACAAATAACCGCAACACTCACAATTGACTGAAAAACTGTACCCCCCCTCTCCCCCGCCCCTTTTACGAAACCTCACACTTTGCAAACTACTGTTAGCCAAACAGTTAAATAAGTAATTTGAGGCCATACAATATTCAGGTTAGAATATTAACACAAACCAATGCAATTTAGAATGAGTAGTCCACGCCTTCAACCACGAAAGACGTGCTCACATCTCCCCGCCAGCCTTATCTTCTGTCAGGGCTCTAGGGAAAACCAAGTACAAGCCCACGCCTAACTCCATATGACGCAATATGAAAAACTCGGAGCTCAATATGATTCCCCATCAGACGGTCCCGAAAAGGTAACACTAGGCAATTCACGTTAAATCACGCGCGTCTCGAACATGAAAAAGTACGACGCACTTCAAACTTATGGCTTCATGGCCTCTACGAAGCCGATTGGATACAAAGAAAACCGTTTTGCTGGACAGGCTTCCACCTGAATTGCCCGAAATAGATGAATAAATTAAGCATTCCAGGGAACAATTTGAATTTCATTTCATAAACAATCATCATTCTCGATCATTGTTTGGCTCCCCGTTTGATAAGAATTTATGGTGGGCGAAACTGATCAATGATGAGCTGCAAGGCGGGCCGGAGGCATCTTATGATACACTGGGAACCCGGGTAAGCACTCATTCCACGCATTCGAATAATTAGAAGACTTTTCACAAGGCAATGAATTTCACAAGAGCGTGTTAATTAACGAAGGCATCACGTGTCGAAGTTACTTCGACTACTCATCATCGGACGGTCGGACGTCTCAAGTGAGTCATGCCGATAGAATCACTCATCGCTCTCGAGACCTCACAATCATGCTGAGCATCGAACGGTTGCGTAACCCTTCAAGCAGCCCCGCTGACGATCGCTGTGCCTACACCCAGGGGACCTTAGTTTCGAGAAACACAACCTTCACGATGTTTTTAGCCAACATTAATATTTTCGATTGCGTCTTGAATGCAAAGAACCAGCAAATTCGTCGCGTCGGTTAGTGGGTTTTTGCGTGAGCTTAATGCGGATATCGCGATTGACACGTATCAATGGATGCCGAAATTATAATTGAAATAATCACTTGTTGCTTGGGTTAATTTAAAGGAAGACGACAGAATACTACGAACAGATGCGAGAATATGGCCGTTAAGTGGAATGTTTTTGGTAAACAATCAATTTGAGCGAGTTTGCGGCGGCTTTTTGTGGTCGATTGGTTTGTGTTTGAGTTTATGATTAACACGGTCATGGAAAGTGATGTGATGATGAGCCGTATGATGTCGTTGATTGGAGCACGGGATTCTCTGAACTCTGAGAATTAAATCATTCATATAACAAGACAAGACACACTTTGGCAGATCTTAGAGGTCTTTTTGCGGATCAAGTGCTTATTCGAATACTCCAACTAGCGTCACTGTGTCTGCTTGGAGGAAGGGTTTACATTCGTGGCAGGAATGTTGCAAGGGTGTACAAAAATACACCAACGTCTACTGGTTGGCAACCCGTGCTGTATGTGTGGATCGGAAAGACACAGTGGGCAATTTTTTTTCTGGTTAGCACCAACGGATGTGGAATCATCAAAAATTACTAGCAACCCGTGTTACCAGCATGAACAATTCGAAGGATTTTATTCCTCCTTTTTGACTTATTGGGGCTATAACTTGCGGTTTTTTTTTTTTTTCAAAATTTGAAATTTTATTTTAAAAAAAATCATGTACAATAGTATTATTCAAAGGATTGCCCATCTGAAGCTATGACTTTTTCCTCTCTTTCTGGCAATTTGTGGATCCCATCCCAAAAGAACTGCGCCGGCTTGGCAGCCAGGAATGAATCAAGGCAATTTTTGATATTCTGCTCTGATGTGAACCGTATTTCAGTGAGGGCGTTCTTCATCGACCGGAACAAATGGTAGTCAGAAGGGGCAAGGTCTGGGCTATAAGGCGGGTGGGGTAAAACTTCCCATCCAGCAACGTGGGGCCGAGCGTTGTTATGATGGAAAATTATTGCCTCGTGTCTGGTCGCATATTCCAGGCGTTTTTCGGCTACTGCTCTCCTCAAACGGATTAATTGTGTTCGGTAGCATTGGCCATTGATGGTTTCACCCGGTTTTAGCAACTCATAGTACAGCACACCCTTCTGATCCCACCAAATACAGATCATTACCTTCGCGCCACGGATATTCGGCTTTGCCGTTGAGTTGGCTGGTTGGCCAAGCCAAAATCACCATCAATCACCTTTTTGGTTTGATAGCGAAAAGCCAAAAGTAAGATTTTTTCCAAAAAAAAAAAAATAAAAACACAATCTGTCAGAAATCTACAAGTTAACTGACATAATGATAAATCTGCTAGTTAACTGGTATAATGGTTTAGAAATCTGCTAATTTTGCTGGTATAACTACACGGGAACTGTCATAATTTGCTATAATGCACAATTTCGTACGAAATTTTATTGAACTTGAGTCGTTGTATGGGATATTGTACAATTTCGATAATAATTTCGATTAGTGGGAATATACAATATTGGTGCTATCTCTGGTTGAGCGTGCTTTTACCAAATGCATCATGCCGACTGCCCTTTGCTTTGAAACTACACGCTCTGTACAATGTCAAGAAACTGAATGTTCGGAATCGAACCATGGACGATGCATTCACGCCCCCGACACGGCGACAATCATTGCTCTTTGTAAGGCTGAATGACTGATAAAATTAAATGAATCAATGTTAATTCGGTTCGAAAACTGTATCATCCCGAATCATTCGGGGTTTTTTTTTTTACTCGGCAGTGAGATAAATTGCTTTAAGTCGGAATTCAGCTTTGAGAATATAGCGCCTATCTACTACTTAATGATAAAAAAATGCTCTCAATCTGTACATAACAATCCACTTTTTATGTGCGCAAATGACTGTATGCGAATGTGGCTCTTTCACATGATGTCGTTTGAAATCGACACTCACCACAAATTCAAACAGAAGAATACACTTTCGGCTAGCAGTTATCAACTCAGTTCACCTGCTGAATGATAAACTGGAGTATCTACATTTGATTAATTAATTCAAAGAAAGCGTGCAAAGGTCTACAAACCTTTGAAGTGAACTGATAAGATAGTAGAACGAAATTTTAGCGATGGTCGGTTTGTAACATGTTCCTCAGAAGTCCCCGGATACTTACTTTACTTTTATTTAAGTCTATGTGACACAGATTCATCAGATGATTCACCAAATAATTGGGCCTATCTGTGACCAGACGTTGTAAGCAATACCTTGCCTTGACTACCTATCTTATACCAAGCTCACATAAGAACTGCTGGACTGACAACGACTAATGTGTTTCTATTTAAAACGTACTAGACAAGTCTGTCTGCAGACCTCCTTTCAGAGGCAAGCCTCCCGGGGTTTCTTAACTCACTCATCATCAGTTAAGCACTCAGAGAGTTTCCAAAAAAAAACGTGCACTTTCATGCATTTGCCGACGCACATTGCTGCTTGTGCCTACCCAGCTGCTCATTTGCATTATGTCTCGCCCCTCTGCAATCCATCAATAAGAGCTTAATTAATTCAGCTAATAGCCATCGTCCGACACACATGCACAGTCATGGGTGAAATGCACACAAGTAGAATCCTTGATTTTTACCTCCCAGATGGGTGCAAGGGGCCTTGCATGAATACAATTAAGAGTCACGGAAACCAAAAATCTCTCACCATTCATCATTCGTGCGGCAATTAGAAGCGAACTCCGCACAAATTCAAGCAAGTGGACTGAGACACTGAGAACACTGGGTTGACACATAGTTTAGTTGCAGCTCTAATCGATATTTAATCTATAAAAATATTCGATCAAATTGTTAAATGAGCCTCAGAGTCTTTACACTGCATTTGCATTATAATCCAGCAGATATTGGGAACGGACGTCAGGCGAAAAAACGTGATATCATGCAACGGCTGTGGGACGATAAGCGGTCGCTTAGTTCATCCCAGTTGACTGTGTTTGTTGTTCGGATGGTATATGGCCAAGTGATGTAACTGACATATGCAAACGCAGATGGTGTGATATTTAACAATTAAAACACGCTTTAAGTGCTGAGGTGCTGATAAGTGCTGATAAATAATCGCACTTTAAAGTGGGTTTGCATTCGGCTATTTAGATTAATAAAAATACGAGTACTCGTAAAACGATTAATCTAGATAAGTGTGTTGGATTACTTTGGGACATATGGTATCTTCGATTAATTATCGACTTATTATACATACAAATTTAAATTTCATCTGTACATGCAGTTACACAGGCCGTCATAATTCGTCGTACGACGTTCAAAAATGCTCGTCTTCAGTACCAACCGTGTTTGGTAAAGTAATGGATTACATTTCAGAATTGTGATAAAAAACAAAGATTATTTACGTATAACAGAAAATCCAGTTTTCAATTTTATTTAAAAAAAAAAAACAAATTCTTAATTCATTTACACGACAGAACTCATCGTACTCCTGCTAAAAACATGGGTTATTACAGCTCAGTAGGTTCCTAGGAGCTTGTTGGACCTCCACGGGATTTAAGGGCAGCTTGTAGTCTACGCGGCATTGAACAAACCAGCTTCTGGGTTAAATCTTCGGGTACCCTATACCATTCTACTAGCAGAGCTTCCTTGAGTGTAGCCCTTGAAGTTGTTGTGTGCCTGTGCCGGCGTTTCTCTAGGAAGTCCCACAACTGCTGAATGGGGTTTAAATCTGGACTCTGTGGAGGAGAGCAGAACTGTCTCGGGGCATAGTACAATAACCACTACTTGACTTTCTAGCTGTGTGCTTAGGGTCATTATCCTGCTAAAATATCCAGGCAGGATTCAAACCCAATTTCTTGACCGATGACTCTAAATTCTCCCTCAGTAGATAAAGGGTGATTTTTCAGCTATTATCTTTTTCGCAACACTGGTTTAAACAGCTGACGCACGTTTCGTGTTTTGTTTCACTGTCAAACGTCTTCAGTTTGGTCTATAATTTAACCATGAATCGTCTTACAAACGAACAACAATTTTATTATCAAAATGCGTGCTCTGTTAAGAAAGTTCATCGCGCGCTTCTTCCATTTTATGGTCAGTTTAAGACGAAGCTCATTTTTGGCTCAATGGGTACGTAAATAAGCAGAATTGTCGATTTTGGAGTGAATATCAGCCAGAAGCATTGCAAGAGCTAATGCATCCAGAAAAAGTCACAGTTTGGTGCGGTTTATGGGCTGGTGGCATCATTGGACCGTACTTCTTCAAAAGAATCGTAGCTTAACTGTGAATGGTGAGCGCTATCGTGAGATGATATCCAACTTTTTTTTGCCCAAAATGCAAGAGCTTGACTTGCATGACATGTGGTTTCAACAAGACGGTGCCACATGCCACACAGCACGCGCAACTATTTGAGAGGCGAGTTCGGTGAACATTTTATTTACGTTCGGGACCGGTCCGCCTAGATCGTCCGATTTAACGCCTTTAGACTATTTGTTGTGGGGCTATGTTGTAGCTCATGTCTATACAGACAAGCCCGCTTCAATTGACGCATTGGAAGACAACATTGAAGCATTTATTCGTAAGATACCGGCCGAAATGTTGGAAAGAGTATGCCACAATTGGACTAAGCGGATGGACCATTTGAGGCGCAGTCAAGGTCAACATTTGCATGAAATAATCTTCAAACATTAAATTATATGTACCGTACTATCGATTCAATTAGAGATTTCATGCATTTTTCTGAATTTTATGTTTTTTTTTTTTTTTTTGAAAAACTTTCCTATAGCTTTTAAAAAATCACCCTTTATATGTGCTGGTCCTGGTTCCTTCTATGAATACCAGCTTTCCCACACCGGACCAAGACATGGACCCCCACACCACAACACTACCTCTGCCATGTTTAATTGTTCTTCGCAGATTTTTTATTTCCAATGCTGTGCCACTCTATCGCCATACTTTCGATGGACCATCGTGGCCGAAAATGGTGTATTAACTTGCATCAGTGAACTACACTTTCTTCCAATTCATCGTGTTTGTGTAAATTTGCAAAGTCCATACGTTTCCTCTGGTTGGCTGCACTTATCAACGGCTTCTTCCTTGGTGTACTCGCAAAATATCCATGTCTATTTAGGGTCCTTTGGATCGTCCGCGTGCTGACTTCTTTGTTGCTGTTATTGGAGACTTGGTTTTTTATTATGGTACAATTCATTTTTGGCTCTTTGCGAACAGCGTTGATAATGGCCCTTTCATCTCTTGCGGTTAATTTCCGTGGACGGCCTGATCTTCGCACGTACTCAACACTTCCTGTATTTTTGTAGGTTTCTATAATACACTGAACGGTTGATTTACCTTTACCAACGCATTTAGTAATTTCCTATCATTCATTTTCTAATTTCTTAAATTCAAATTCACTACCACTTGTTGAAAATCGATCGGGGTTTCTTTTTTGCGATGTTCAACTGACATGGTCACTTTTTGGAGCAAAAGAAGTTTATACACTAAACACTGATTCAATATCATGATTCTTGTGCAAGATAAATAATTAATATAAATAATAAATTAATTAAATTGAATAATTATAAGGGACACCGGGGAAATTTAACGGAAACAAGTAGCGTACGATAAATTATGCCGTTTGTTTGCTCCATGTTTTTATAATTCTTATGACTTCCTGGAGTAATAGAAATAGAAAGAAAAGGTCATATGGGTGATAAAATGCAATTAGCTATTGGAAAACATCCATCCACATTTATAGACAATATTTGAACTTTATATGCCGTACGATGAATTATGTCGGCCTGGTTATATGAATCCGAAAAAGAATAACAACACTTAAGACAGCGTTCATCTGAACTTCCTAGAAAGTGGATGTGCCCATCACAGCGAGTGGAAGACATTTGCAAAGAAATATTCGTCTAGTCTAATCCTAGAAGGTCGATTTTTATTCTATCTTGAGTTCGAACACAATCTGATAAGTCTCTCTGGGTGAGGGTTAGGTCACAATAGGAAAGTCAAAATCAACATCATCGTCTTCAGGCTCCCGCATGTTCCACAAAAGCGTTCGTGGGGGCAAATTACTTCAAAATTCGAGTAATCTCTTGCATTTCTGAATTCGCCAACAGCAATACCAATTACCATCACTCACACGTTTCTTTGTTAGACTCACCAGCCGTAATTGTTGGATTTCTGATCCATACATGTAAGTACACTACGCATCGTAAACTTTGCAAATTCGCTTATATGGATCATTCATATGCAGTTTCGTCGTTGCTCACTCGCAGGGAGCAACGAGTAGAATTTGGGAAAACTGACGAATCGTGAATTCATCGCGAATTTTTGGGTAGTGAACTTGTGGATCGTGTCTGCCGCTTTGTGTATTGCGTTTTCAGCTTGACAGTTATCTTAGTGAGATTTTTGTTGATAAAACAAATTCGATAATTCCATCCGCATATATTTGCATACAACTGCACACATTTAAGTTCACTTAACACAACCAGGTTGGGCTTTTAAACTCCTCGTCCAGGGTCTGTCCAACAGTCCCCTACCTGATCTATTTGCATTCAAGGCACGGCTCGAAAGTCGTGATAATGGGAACATTTAACTTTCAAACAGCTTTCCTCGATTTCAACAAAATGGTAATTTCGTAGGAGAGACTGGCAGCAACTTGACCAGATCGCGTTATCTTTAAAGGGAGGGATCTTAGCATAGACTCGCCGTCAGTGCGTTAAGCGGCTCGTCCAATTTTTTAAGACTCTCCCCAAAAAGTCCTCCACTCCAAATCTGAGAGACAACGCTTATGGTCACCATTAAGAGCTGCACTCCACGTTCGCCTCTAGAGACATACCGGAGATCCGGTCTCGCCTCCTCCTCGATCCAGGAGGCTCGGATTCGAAAACCCTCTTAGCGTCGGTGTCAATGCGCTCAACACGGCCGAGCCACTGCAGTCGATGTATGATTGCCTTCCGGACTACATCTTCATAGTGGTACAGCTTGTAGAGTTCGGGGTTGTCTTCTGATCACCTGCCTGGGAAACGCGATCATACATTATATTCGATGTGGAATGTTTCTTTCGTAAGCACCAAGAATCAGCTCTAAAGTTTGGTTTATCGTCCAGCTTTCATAGAGAGACTGGCAGCAGCTTGACCAGACCAGATATGGAGACGACGCAGGACTGGCAAAATAGAAGTTTTGTAGAACAACCGAAATAACACTGGTTGCCAGTAATGTCGTTTGTGGAGTTGTCTCTTTGCTGAAATCCGTTGCAGGTTTAGAGCGGAATCCTAGAGTCAAACTGTGCGGTGCATCGCGTATGCCGGATCACTTTTCCCGGGATCCCAAATTCGACCATCGCTTCAAATAATTCCTTGACATAAATGAGTCGTATGTGGCTTTAAAATCGATGAAAAGCTGGCGCGTATCGATCTGGAACTCGCTAGTCTTCTACAGGTTCTGCCTGTAGTCTGAAATGTCGATTTGACGAGCCGGAAGTCGCAATGGTTTGTGCTAATTGGTGCAGTGCCGACGCCTTTAGACGTGGCCAGGCTTTTGGATTATTTTTAATGACCCGCATTTGCTTGTCCCTAGACACTGGGGGGCTATGAGACACCTTTTCTTCAGGCGTAGAAGCTTCTTCTCCTCCCATCTTCTAGACCGATACTCTCTTCTTGCGATGCTCTTGTTTTACGTTGCAGCGACTTTTGGTATGCCTCGTCGGTTCCCCGTTTGTTTCCTACTCACTCACTGGCCACTGATGGCCAAGCGGCAATGTAATATCATCTCGCTGGTGTTGGTGTTCGGCGTAGACATATCGGAGAAACGTTTGGTAGGCTCCGGCAGACTCTGGTTTACTCAGGCATCCAATGTCAAAGCTTCTCTTTGTTGGCTGGTACCTCTTTCTGACAATGGATAGTTGAGCAAGGAAATGGACAGAGTCGACGTGAATATTCGCACATGCAGGGTACGCATGCTCATATTTGACACATCAATGGCCGATTTGGTCAGCGGTTCGAGCATCCGGGGATCGCCAGGTTGCTGTGTGGATTCTTTTGCGAGTGAGCCTAGTGCTGCTTATTACGTCCTGTCGGAAAAGCTAATCTCCTAGATCTACTAGGGTCTCATTTGTGGATTTGACGCTTGTCCAAATGTAGACAAACTCTCTATCTCAGATTATAGCTGGTAGCAGATATTTCTCCAAGGTGATGTGCACCGGATCTATTCTCGCTCGACAGAATATGTTTCATTTCCCCTCACTTACTTTAAGACATATCGTTTTGTCCAGGATTCACATCAGAAATGAGCACACCAGCAACTGTTAAGATTACCTTCAGATACACGACGGTATTTTACGGTAATTTACACACATCATCCGATTTTAGCACACAACGTTTAATTAGTACACCATGTCAACATGTCATTTCCCAAGACATTACCCACACCCGCCGATAGGACTCTCTTTCATTCTCTTTGCAGATCTTCTGTCAAAATCGTTTTTCATTCTTGTTTTTTTTTTTTCAGGACAAGAAAGTTCACATGACGAATCCGATGAAAGCAACTGCAGCGAATATGGTTAGTCCCCCGACCGTTCCACATATCGACTTATGACTAATCTAGACATTTTACAATTGCAAGGCCTTTCAGTGTCAACAGTCAAGCGATTCCTCAAGGATCATCCGGACTTTTTGGAAAAACACGTCATGGATGACATCGAACTGGAGCAACTCGAGCGCTGGATGATACGTCGCACCCAGCGGGCCCGCAAGACCACACAATCCCTCGGCCGAAATGGTCGCAAGACTAGTCTTTCTCGATGGAAATTCTGTGTCCACGCCGACAAGCGTCAGATGTTGCAAGATCTTACGCAATCTCTTCAGCTGAGACCGACAAAAGCGCATGTTCTATTCGAGCTAGCCAGCTGCATATCGTCGGCAGTGAATGCAGACGGCTTCACGCTCTACATAGCCGAGTCGGGGGATCCCGAAAACATGTCCGTGTACATGGGCCAAAGTTCGACGGGGACAACAAAACTGCAGAAAATCAACCCATCCCAAGCCAGCATACCACTGTATGTGGCAAAAACCAAGGAAGCTGTACGCCTGTCTAAGGACATTCCGGACGCACGGTTCCCAGAAGGTCTGCCAAAGAAGGTACGTAACCCACCTCTCTCTGTCAGTCAGTCGACCTTAATTACAATTCTGCTTTTCTTAGAGCGACGTGGGGCACATTCTCTGCCAAGCGATTGCTCAGCCAGACGGCCAGTTAATAGCTGTAGTGGAGCTGTTTCGGAGGGAGGAGGGTTTCCCATTCCATGAGGAGGACGAGGAAATATCCTGCAGCTACCTAGTCTGGGGCGGCATTGCCTTGCACTATGCCCACCTCTTCATGAACATGAGCAAGCAACGGAAGCTGAACGACTTCCTTTTGGCAGTTGTCAAGTAAGTTCAACCCCGACCACTTCCAATTCATAAGCTAACTCCCGCCGTTTGCAGATCGATCTTCCAGGACATGGTCAGCATGGATATGCTAGTCACAAAAATAATGAATTTCGCACAACGTCTAGTCGACGCAGATCGCGCCTCGCTGTTCCTAGTGGATTCAAAGAGTAAGGAGCTCTACGCCACCATTTTCGATGTGGGCAGCACCGACGCCAAAGTCAATGGGCAGGATCATGATAAGAAACCCGACGAAATCCGATTCCCCATCGGGACGGGTATTGCCGGAATCGTCGCACTGACGGGAGAAATACTAAACATCCAGGATGTTTACTCGGACCCGAGGTTCAATCGGTCGGTAGATCAGAAGACCGGCTACAAGACCGAAACCATCCTCTGCATGCCTATTTTCATTCGGGGGTCCATCATCGGCGTCGTCCAAATGGTGAACAAGCACTCAGGTTGCTTCACCAAAGAAGACGAAGAGGCCTTCGAGATGTTTGCTGTCTATTGCGGGCTAGCTCTGCATCACGCAAAACTCTACGACAAGATCCGTCGGTCGGAGCAGAAGTATAAAGTGGCATTGGAGGTCCTGAGCTATCACAACACGAGCACCGATGAGGAAGTACACAAGTTCCTGACCGACAAGAGCCCGGAAGTTGCCCCTGATCTCGACCACTACTACTTCAACCCGTTCGCCTTTGACGACATGGAAAAGATCAGATTGGCCACTCACATGTTCGTCGATCTCTTCGGGCTGAGGCGCTTCGACAAGACGAGTTTGATAAAGTTCACGCTCACCATTAAGAAGAACTACCGCCGAGTGCCGTACCATAATTGGACGCATGGCTTCTCAGTCGCGAACACCATCTACTCCTTGGTCAAGAAGACGTCGGACGTGTTCAGACCCATAGAGGTAAGATTTCGAATTCGCTGTCCGTTCGCTTTTAACCAAATCTCTCCCAAATCAGTGCTTGGCGCTTTACATTGGCTCGCTTTGTCACGACTTGGATCATCGCGGCAAAAATAACAAGTTTATGCTCGATACTGAATCTCCTCTGGCTGGCATTTACAGCACCTCAACGATGGAGCACCACCACTTCAATCAAACTGTGACCATCCTGCAGCAGGTAAGTGCAAACATTCCCTCATCACACTCACGTGCTGATCGCTGTATTCCTCAGGAGGGACACAACATATTCGCAAAGCTGTCCAGCTCCGAATACAAACAAGTGCTTGGCTTGATCAAACACTGCATTTTGGCCACAGATCTCGCACTATTTTTCCCCTACAAAACGAAGCTGCAGACCCTCATCGAGGAAGAGAAGTTCACATGGAGCAACCACGAGCATCGTCTGCTGATACAGGCTATCGCGATGACTGCCAGTGATCTGTCGGCATCGGCCAAACCATGGGACATCCAGGAGAAGACGGTGAAAGTTATATTCGAAGAATTCTACGATCAGGGCGATGCGGAACGTGCGGCTGGCCGCATACCCATCCCCATGATGGACCGAAACCAACCGGAAGAGCAGGCTACCTCGCAGGTTGGCTTCCTAATGGGCATTTGCATCCCCTGCTATTCACTGCTGCATCGGCTGATTCCGGAGGCTAAGCCTCTGCTCGAAATGTGTCAACAGAATCTGGAACGGTGGCAGAAGATAGCCGATGAGATTAAGGAGAAGCACAAAAAGCACTAAACAATAGAAGGAATACCAAATGAATGTTTTATATGTCCAAACACTATGCTTAACCTCTTAGAATAAAGTGACTAATTAGAGAAGTAAATGTTTAATAAAGCTCGTCTGTTTCCGGAGAAATTTGTCTGTGCCGCTCGACAGCACAAGTTGTCTTGTTGGCCGGGCGAGTGGTTGGAAGTTTCTTGCTTCATTTAGCTTCCTGCAGCAGCACATGGATTTCCTTATTACCCTCATCCACTTGACAGTGTTTAGTTACAGTTCAACTTTCAGACAATGTTTTCTAAAGTAGCGAAGCTAAGTACACGTGGTCTAGTCGGCTGCGTAGTTTAAACTTCACCATCGATGGTATCATGGCTAAGAATCCATTAAGATTAGATTACTTACTAGCGAAGATAAGAAAAATGCTGTAAAATTTGTATTCACTGCATTACTCTTTGCCATTTTATATAATTACATGTACCTACGTGATTTTCCCTAATCCAGCTCCAATTTTTTAAATGGTGACAACGTGTAGTGGTCAGCAGACCTAACCAATTTTATTCCTAAGACCAAGACTGAATAAAACGCAGAGCTCCTCTCCTACGTTGCACTAAGTAAAGACCGTTGGAGAAGGACAAGACACAAGTCCATGATGTCTAGATGATGTAGCCATCTTAGACTCGGGATCCTTAGACGCCTGGATAGACGCATGTCGCTGTAAAGCTCGTATATTTCGTACTTGAATCCCACCTATTACAGCAAGTAAGACCACAAACACAGAACTACGTATTTTTTCGAAGACACCAATAACATTTTCACCCGCTACTACAATTGTTCATGCCTCTTGGTCGTAGAGTAGGACATGGGCGATCAATTCCGACAACTAGGTCCTTTTTACAGAACTGTCTCTTGAGCCTAAAGAAATAGCAGTTGGTAAGAGTCATTTTAATATTGAAAATTCTGGCAGGAGCCAAGGTAGACAATCTCGAAGTTGTAGCCTGTCAGCCTATTCTTACGTGGACGTTGTAAATCTACGTTTTGGATATTCTCAAGTTCATTACAGACTTTGACGAAGCATTGAGTACACCTCGTGGTGCACTACGCTCGACAGAGATATTTGAGGCCTCATCGCTGTTCGACTTTCTGTAGATGTGATTATTTCAAATACTCAGTGAAGAGAGTTTCTGGGATACTCGATCAGCAAATATTCTATTGGTAGGCATACTTTTCCCCGTGTAAAGACGTCTTCTTTAATCAGCTACAACAAGGAAATGGTCCTAATTTTTCCTGTGTTCTCTCATCGGAACATTCGAATATCAAAGAATACTGATGACTGTCTAATGTGGATAGCAATGTGATCAATCTGGTTGACGTTTGATTGGACAGAGACCGACGGAGAGGTTCGATTAAGTCCACCAGCCGGAGTCCATTATCTGATCAAGCAGGATGTTCCACGATCAAGCAGGATGTTCCACGATGACTGTCGATGTCTGTATTACTCAGCTACGCGTTCCAATCTCATGCAACGAACTTAGTGTCGAAGCTGAGGCATCGATCAGAAATCGAATCGAAAACTTGAGGTTTAAAAAAAGTCTTAGAAATTTTATTTTCTTTGGAATATGGGTGTAAGCATGTCATGCACCAAGCGAATAAATTAAATGTGTAAGCGCACAAAACTGATTATGAACTCTTTTTCGTTGAACCTTCCAATTTGCGGCCACGCCTGGCCATCACCCAAAAGTACAGAGGAGGACACAAAACACGCAGATAGTACGCCACGACGCCAGGAATTTGGGATAGTATCACATCTTTTTCTTCCCGCAACACAGCGATGAGGATATCCTTTGCCATCGTATCAGGCGGTGTCCCAGTTGCCGTGGTCTCATCCATTTCTACGAAAAAAAGGCACATTTAATATGTCAACAGAGAACACAAACGATTAACATACTTCCATAGGACTGTCCAGTTGAGGTTAGAGCATTCATTGAAAGCTTAGTTTGTATGTAGCCCGGACTAATACATGTCACTTTCAGTCCTTTGTGTGCCACTTCAGATCGTAGAGAATCAGAAAATGCCTGCACGGCATGTTTGGACGCCGAATACGCTGATCGATATGGCAAGGCATATTTACCCTGCACACTACTGATGAATACGATATGGCCCTCCTTCCTCTTCACCATGGATGGCAACAGAGCTGAAATGCAAATTGTTTATTTGAATTCATTGGGGCGGACTCAAATGCGATAGCTTCAAATGAAATAAAGAAACAAAGAAGTGCAGTGTCGTCAAACAAACACAAAACACATCTCCCGATATCTAGAACAAAGAATCAACTAAACCGATTGCTCGTTTTTATCAGCGTCGACGTTTTTTCACTAGATAAACAACTTCTTTGCATCTCTTGCCTTAGTTTGCGTCGATCGATCCATATTAGCTGAGGCGCTCCGTGCATTTCACTTCGGTAGTTGGCAAAATCGTGAAATAGAAATCGTGTCATTGAATACTGACCTTTAGTCAACGCCACCGATCCAAAGTAGTTCACTAACATCACTTTAAGGTCCACATCAACAGCGGAGGACATGATATCGGACCTAACACTGATTCCACCATTGTTAATCAATATATCGACTTTCCCATGGATTTTCAACATTTTGTCAGCAATTTTGGGTATCTCGTTCAATTCAGACAAATCCAATGGCATTACGATTGGTGGATAAGTGACATCATGCTGCAAACAAATTTATACCAAATGTACTTCGGACCTAAGGCATGTGTAAGCTGTTACTCACTGCCTCTGAGTTGAGTAATGCCTTGCGTACTCTCTCCAGTTCCTCCACCCGTCGTGCGGCCAGTATCACCTTGCATCCTGCCCGATAGAAGACATGAGCCAAGGCTTCCCCCAGGCCAGAGCTAGCTCCTGTTATCAGCACAACCTGCAAAGGACCAATGCACTCAATTCACTTTCAAAAAAAAAAAATCTTGGATCTTGGACTCTACCTTCCCAGGTAAGCAATTTCTGTATTTAGCCTCCCGAGCTCGCTTCAGCAGATTCAACACAATCAATGGCAAAGCAATTGGCATGCAAATTGTCGCCATCATCCAGTATAGGATATTCCATTCGGATCGTTCGACAATGTTATTCGAGTCAGGTGTCATGATCAACTTGTCACTTTTCGATTTTCTTCTCGTAATCTTAGATAAAAACTTCTTGGATAAACTTTGCCCTTGCATAAATGCGATTGATTAAGCGCAGCGAAATGTTCTCGCTTAGTCTTCACACAACGACCATGTTTGACAGTCTACAGCTGTTTTCGGAGTTCCCAATTCAAAACTGATGACAGTTGAAAGAAAACAGAAAATTGTAGCATTCTCCGCGAGGTGCGCATGCAATGTTTATTCTATGATTATTTTGTTTTCGAAAAATGGAAAAGTTGTGCTCAGTATTTTTCAGCTTTGAGTACGTTCACGAGATGAACATTTTTATATTTTCGCATCTATTTAGCGGAGCATTTTGTAAATATTTCTTAAATGAGTCAAGATATGAAAAGTAGATGTAGTGTTTGCCTTTTAAAGTTCCTGTTCGTGTTGATGTCTGTACAGAACCGTACAAAGTATTATTATACTATATAAATGTATTTCGATGCCCTAAAAATGCAATATTTCTGATACTTTCGCTCCAATAACAAAAGAATACTTCTGAGTTCAGGATCTAATCAGGTTTGCCTGACGTCTGCACTTTTATTATATTGACAGTATGTCGATCTGCAGTAAAACTCCGTCTTTACAAACAATGTACAATTTACCAGCTTCAAAAGAGAGTTCCAAGAAAGGAGGACAACATAGAAGGGAAACACAGCCATAAATAGCGCAAACGCCCAAGGTATTTATGCACATCAAATAAATATGTACCCACCTTCTCCAAAGCGAATAATTTTTTGAGAACAAAACAACATATTACTGAACACGCTCATTTCACCAATCATTTGGGCTAAAATCTTCAACTCATCAACTTTCCAACTTTCCCAGAACGCGGCGAAAAAAAACGAAGAAAGACATCACTAAAAGAAATCAGCCACAACACTTTCGCGCACTACCACTGAAGTGGGGTTAGAAATAATCGCAGAACGAAATATAAGAAAAAAAAAAGATTTTTACATTCCAATTGTCAAAGGGTTCCGTCCTCCATCCATTGTTCCAATCCCGTGAAATTCTCTTACATTCACCTCGCTCACTTTTTGTGTGTGCAAAGCGTGAATTTCGGTATTGTGTCACTTTTTCAAAAGAAAGAATTAAAGTAAAATCAAATCGGCCGAGCTCAATCCATCGATAAAAGCTAAGACATTAACGAAAGTAATTGAAAACTATGTCAGCACCACCCTCTAAGCAATTATCGGCAAATGCTCCGGAGTTCGTACCACGATATAACGTAATACATAACATTGGAAATAATCTTGGTCCACAGCTGGGTAACTTCCATCAACAGCAGCAGCCACAGCAGCAGTCTCAGCAGCATCATCCACAGCAGCCACACCATCAGCCATCGCACCATCATCATCAGCAACACCACCACCATCAACAGCAGCACCAGCAACACCACCACCACCATCATCACCAAAATCATCATGCTCAAGCAGGGGGGGCTGCAATGAGAGATTTACCTCATCAGATGAATTCAATGAGACTGAATAGCAATGTCGCGCCAACCGCTCACTCGGTGCAGGATCGCCTGCAGGTAAACCGAAGCCAACAGCAGCACTATTCCCAGCAGCAGCAGCAAGTACATCCCCAGCCTCATCACTATAACAACATGCAGAATCAGCAATTCTCCGGACATGGAGGTGGTGGTGGCGGTGGTGGTAATAACTACAACAAACACCATCATCAGCACTACAACGTGCAGCAACAGCAGCAGCAACGCTTTTCCAATGGGAGCCAACAACAGCAACGCCATTCTAGTCACTCCAACAACATGAATGTTAACAACCAGCAACAGCCGCAGCAGACTCAAAATCAACAGCAAACCAACAACTCGACAACCGCAAGTACAGACCCTAACCAACAAACTGAAGAAGAAACTTTCGCCGTGAACTACGTGGAATCCCTGATCAACTGCCTAAATGAGAACCCTGGTTCTTTTGACTCAATAACCTCTAGTGCTTTGACCGTCTTTGAGGGCTTCGGCTCGAACGAGTACATTCTCAGCAACGCAATGGAGATGATATTCAATCGCTCCATTGAAGAGCAAAACTTTCGTTACATGGGCGCAAAGCTGTATGGCCTTCTAGATCTAATCGATCTCAGGGAGGACAGCTCATTTCGAGTGTTGCTTAACCTCAAACTAGAATATCATCGCAACGAGATCCTCAAGTACATGCAAAACGAACAGTCAAAGGTTCGTGGAACAACACTTTTCCTCGCCGAGCTGTACATGCAACTACGGAACGACGGTAACCGCATAAAAGACATCGCCCAAAACATTGTATTCTCCATCAATCAACTATTGCGAAAGACCACTCCCGAAAACATGAAATGCATATGCCTCTCCCTCAAGCTAGCTGGCTATGACTTAGAGTTTGACTGTGCCCAAGATATGACCAGTATCATACAGAAGCTGAGCAGTGTCAATGCTCTGGATGTCAGCACAAGTCGTATCCTAGAGAATGTTCTCAATTTGCAAAAAAACAAATGGGGACGCATGTCAGAACCACCAGCAGCCGTTATTCCGCCATTCAACAATTCGAATAGCGTACGTCTATCCGATGATCCCGTGTTCTATGGTCCCGACGGCCAAATTCTGACCGAAGAGGAAAGTTCATTCCTCGTTGCCAATCTACCAGGAAACGACTTGCACGACAATGGTGGCGATTCAGATTCCGAGCTCGAAGTGGACCCCGAAATGGATGCAGAGACAAAGAAGGCATACAAGGCCTTCATAAAACAGCAGCATCATCCGCAACAGTATTTGTAGGAACACTCCACTCTGCCGTAGTCTATTTTTTCCCTCGCGCTCACAGCTAAGTTGAAAAAGTACATTATACATACACACACACACATATATATATTTTTTATTTTCTTGGATTTTCCCTCGTTTTTCTTTTTTAATTAAATATTATTTCTATAAACTTAATGATGATTGTAATGGCTAAGCTTAAACAGAAAATACGAAAATGGTATGTTTAATGATTGATTTTGTTATTTTAAGTGTTACTACATATGATGCTCGAAGATATGAAACCCATAAGCAAATGATAAAGTTTTAAAGAAAAAGAAATGCAAAATAAAACAAAAAATCTCAAAAAAACAAATCTAAACAATAGAAGTTTCTCCCAATTTACCAGTAGAATTAAAAAAATATATATATTCAAGAAGTTGTGGCTTTTTTTCTTCACATCACATCACAACACTCACCGACTTCCTGGAAGTGTCCTCCGCCCTGCCGAATTGTGATGCCGGCGACCGACTCCGGGCCTTCCAATTTTTCACTGACCACTGAAGGTTTATCACTGCTCATCCAACCTGCTATGGATCGGCGAATGACGATGATTCACGAGTGCATTTGTTTACTTAATGATGTGTACATATGCTGTATTGGGGGGTGAATTTGAAATTATCGTGGACTTCCCTAGTTTAGAAACGAAATGATGCGCAAAAGCGACTAACTTCAAGTAAGACGTAAGCTTTTTGATTTGTTTAGGGCGAAAGCACAATGCGCTTGTTGCATTTCGCATGTGTGCGCACATGGTTCGGGGCAAAGATGGGTTTTTTATTAGTACTTTTCAGTGGCAGTGGTGTCATTGATTTTCGATTGCTTGGGAGCCGGATTACATGTCAAATGTGTACTATGTGCTCCAGAGATGAGCATGTGCTCGCTTCCTGTTCAGCGGGTATCTACGTGGATTGATGGATTTGATGGAACAATGGAAGCAGCAGCACGTGTTTCAACGCGTGCATGTGTAGGAGTAGGAAAGTATCAAGTTTACTTCTGATTTGAACGAGTTTAGTTGGGTTATAGTGTGATACACAGAAAACGATATTTATGACCGAGAGCAAATGATTCTCTATATCTGCTAAACGAAACGAATAATGCCCAAGGTGGATGGAGAGTTTAGAACACAGTTTCGTTTTTTAGAAATCCAAATAAATTCCGAAAATTAGATTAGTTATTTTTAGACATTCTTTTGTAATTTTTCTGCAAGACAAATATGACAATGCATAGGTGATTAGCGATGTGACGCAAAGGAAGTTTCGCTTCCTTTCATTACTCATAGAAACTGAACAAATTTAGAAATGAAACGAAGCACACTTGCACAGCCATGTACGTGTAAGGTTCATAAATTAAATGCGTATTCGCAATATATAGTTCTCGTAGGGAATTAAAATAAGTGAAATCAGCCTACGGCCACTTGAATAGATTCTCTACTCTGTTTTTTGTCGAACTAGTTTCGTTTCCCGACAAAAAAATGTTAAAAAAAAATGATAGATAGAGTCAGGCTTTACGATTACGAATCAGCATTAGTTGCAAACAACACAAGTAACCAGTCCTCATGTGTGAATGTACAAAAAAGATCAATTATTAAGAGCAGAGACTCATGAATATCTAACGATGGAATATGGTAATTTAAATACTGCGGGCGTCTAAAGAAAGACCACCTACATATGTATGGCCGCAAATATTCATAAAATGTTCCAGTTTTTGATATTTTCTTTTAAGAAAAGCATGACATTGAACAAATGAGTATCAATTCAGTAAAAAGTTCAGTTCCATGCTTTCACACGTCCAGGTGATACAATTTTGATAATAGATCGATTTTTTCTCTCTCTGTCTCTATGTCGTTGCCACACATTGTCACTCAGTATAGTTAGCAATGCGTTACATGCTTCCGATAGCCAACGCTGAGAGCACAAGAATAAAGAGCTCCACGTACTGCCACGAAAGCTATAACGATCAATCGCAACACGTTGAAGTTTATTCATGTACACCGAGTGCGATGTAGAATATATCGGCGATTGGCGCGATAGGTCGCGATGTAGCGTCTTGCTCTAGTGTACTGCATGTTTAATTTGCTTAATTTGTTCGGTCAAAATGTGTTATATGTTTTGGATAATAAGGACAACAAAAACGTTTGGAGAAGAGAGTGATTCTACGGCTATCGTTGCGCCAGGGTTTGAAAACGCCATTTTAGAGATCTCGACGAAAGAAACACAAAATATAAAGAAAACAAATTGATTGATCGCTTAGTTTAGGAGATATCGAGGTTTAAATATAATTGTTGGTATTTGTGGAAAGGTATTTGGGCCAAAACCGCACCAGATTTTGTAGCATAAAAAAGGATCCAGTAAAAAAGAGTTACTAACATTGTCTTGCAAGATGGAATACAGGACGGTGGAGGAGGAGGAGTATGCAATTCATTCAACAAGCACTTCTTTCAGAATAAACCGCACATATTTGAAATCAAAAACACTTTTCGTGTCTGGTTCAGGTTTTGGAAATGCCCCTACCATTTGAAAGGCGGCAACAGATCTTGGAAATCAGATATTTATTGACACCACATTGAACAAAACATCATCATCTTCTAAGCGGCTTTGAAGTCATGGTGATGGAGATATTATTGTGACGTGACCAATCCATCGAAGCATTGCCGTTTCCGTTCGAAGAAGCAGACGCTCAACGTTGAGTTCCTCGCGCACTGCCGTTTTTCTTACCTTATCCCTGCGAGTAAATGATTACAGACAAATTGGTTCACCCAAATTGCATGACCATAGGGTTTCACACAAAGCTCGGGCTTCCTGACTGCAGATCTTTCAAGCTGTTTTAAAATTGAACCAGCTTGGCCAATCCGATGGATCCCATCACCCGTGAAAAAGACACAAAATCAGCCAGATGAAATCCATCATGAGTTTCTCAACAAGTTAGCCAGATGTTAACCAGAATGGCTTAATGGGAAGAAAAGTATCAAGTCAATCGTCAAATTGCAAAGTGTCCAGAATTGGTCCTTGGACGTAACACCATCTGACGTTTGCTTGCGAATTGTTTCACCCCCACTTAAGTAAGCTAACTAAAATGAATGAAGCGACCATCATAGCCTTGGTGCATCATTTCATAAAACATTACCCCATTTGCTGTCCTTCGCCAGCTGTGTACTCAATCTTAATCGTGGAAGACCTGATTTGTGATATTCCACAGCCCTAGAGTCTGAGATTTGTTGTCTGTTTCACGTTACGTTGGTTTCACGAGTACACAACGTAATCATATTTGCAGTCTCCAAGATGGCTTCGACTACCATCTGCAGCAGCCCTTTGCTGTGGCTAGCCCACAGGTGGCTAGAGAATTCCACCTTTCATTAGATAACTCCATGATTTTATTATCCACTTTTTTCTTGATGCTTGCAACAGGTAGATCAATACATGGGATTGCCTGGGATGGGATGGTTAATACCAACCGGAGGTATTTACAGCATTGATATCATTTTGGCTGCGTCCTTGACTGCCAGGACCTCCGCTTGAGAAACACTGCAGTGGTCAGGGAGTGCTTGTTTAATGTCCGCGCCTGTGCCTTTTTCTATGTTTATGGGTTCATTACAGTTCCACTATCCCTTTGTTGGAAAATGACACCGGAAAGGTGTTTCGAAGTCACGAGAAGGGAGGGAGTACTCACTTAGGACTTGTTCGATTCGTAGTCCACCTACAATACTCGCATGACCCTTGAGGCGTGTGTGTCGCCACTTGGGTGGGAGAGATAATCCTTATGGCGCTCTTTGGAGCAGTGCATGTCAGTTACATTAATGCTAGGGACAGGTGCCCCCCTTACTTCTTATAAAGGGTGGTCCATTTTGAATAAAACACAAATTATTGTCATTTCTTTTTATTATGATAATATTGGCATGGTTCAATTATGAATGGAACAAAATATCGGCCAAATGGCCGCCACGACCTCGGCGGCACACCTCCATCCGATGGTCCAAATTGATGACGCTGAAGCATAATTGAGGTTCTATGCCGTAAATGTTCCGAATTATCTCATCCTTCAGCTCCTGTTGCTGGCTTATCGACGTACAACTTTTCTTTCAAATAACCCCAAAAAAGAAAAAAAAATCCAACGGTGTCAAATCACATGATCTTGGCGGCCAATTGACATCGCCACCACGTGAGATAACACGGCCATTGAATTTGTCGCGCAAAAGAGCCATTGTTTCGTTAGCTGTGTGGCAAGTGGCACCGTCCTGTTGAAACCACATATCGTTCACATTCATATCTTCCAATTCGGGCCATAATAAGTACGTCATCATTTCACGATAGCGAACACCATCCACAGTAACTGCCTGACCGACCTCATTTTGGAAAAAATACGGCCCGATTATGCCGCCAGCCCATAAACCGGACCAAACAGTCACTCTTTGTGGGTGCATTGGTTTTTCGACAATCACTCTTGGATTATCATTCGCTCAAATGCGGCAAATCTGCTTATTGACGAATCCACTGAGGTGAAAATGTGCCTCATCACTGAAGATGATTTTCTTCGAAAATTGATCATTTGCATTTTGATTTGAAAGCCCATTTTCATAATAAGCCTGAATAACTTTAACGCGTTGCTCGATTGCGTATCTTTCCATGGTTCAAATTGAGTTAGTCTGAAATTGTCAAATGAAATGCAGAAAAAAACTTGATGTTTAGGCGTGGTTCACATTCAACATCGGCCCTTAAAATTTAACCACCCTTTAGAACGGCCTCGTCTTAACACGGTTCACTTCATGCGAGTTTTTCGTTTAACACGGTTCAAGGCCTTGCTTAACACGGCTTCTGGAACCTTTTTTTCCTCGATAATTTTCCTCCATATAGTTTTGTTAATATGTACATTATTACATAGCAGTATACCTTATGCATACGTACTTGTTCTGTTTCTAAGAATATGTACAGAAATAGGGGCTTCCTCATATTTACTGAGATTTTAACATTATTTTTTGGGATAATGGAACCTAGGTAACTCCTCATTTGCACTGGCTTCTTGTTCCACATAGCACGATCGTTTTCAAGGGTGTAACCCACGTGTTAAGTGAGGGCTACAAAGTTCTGAAATAAAATATTCCTTAAGAGTTAACTGTCCATTATAAAATGAGTACCTACCTATATACTGCTCAATTTCAATGAATGAATGGCCTCTGTGACAGCAACAGAAAAAGAGCAGTACGTACAGTCAACTCTCGATAATTCGAAACTCAAAGGACCATACCAAAAATTCGAATGAACGAGAATTCGAATTTAAAAAGAACAAAGGACGAAAACGATATAAGTGCATACATATCACAAGTTTTAATAACTTCCAGCGTGCTTGGTCAAGAGCAATGTCTACGACAGCCAGTGCCGATAACACCTCGTCGACCACTCTGGTGTGACGGGCGGAATTGGTACTGCTTCCGATTTTTCTTGATCTTCGTCTACACTGTTGTTGCTTGAATTGGGTGTTGCCAAAATATCGTCGTCTTACAGAGCACCGCAGCCATCTACATCATCGTCAAAATGCACAAAATCATCGAAAGTTACAGATTCACCAATTTTAGGAAGAAGGATCCATCCGTTCTGTGATGTAGCATTTTTTTTTACTTTTTACTCACATTGTTCACGTCGCATGTGTCACAATCGGAACTAGAATTCGAAGCAACAGCTGGGCAAAGAAAGGAGAACAAAAAATAACGACAAAAAAAAATTCGGGAGAGGAGAGGGTCTTTTTCAGGAGTAATGGAAGGAGTACCTTCCATGTTGAGCTTTCCTGTATGATTGGTCAAGCTGGGTCAATTTTGAAACAGCTTGGCAGATCTGTATTCAGGAAGGCTGAGCGGTTAGCGGTTATCCAACTTTCACATATTTTTTCCAACTCTCACATATGGCGTTTGCACTTTGGATAAAGACGAAACGAATAAGATCGCGAATACATGCTGCTGAGATGAGATTTCTCCGTGCTGTTGTGGGAATCACTCGCCGGGACAGGGTCAGAAACACGGCAGTGCGCGAGGAACTCATCATTGAGGAGCTGCTTCTCCGAACGGAGAGGGCTATGCTTTGTTGGTTTGGTCACGTGGCACGAATGTCCCCTTCATTACGACTTTCGAGGCGGGTGTTGAATGCGATTCCATCAGGTAGGCGACCGCTTGGTAGACTTGTAGGAGGAGGTGATTGGACTAAGTCCAAAAACTCACCTGCCATAACTTCCGAAGAGTTAGAGTCGATGGCGGAGGATCGAGTTGCCTGGAGATCTCTCGTGCGACCCTTTTAGAGGAGCATGCGGTTCAGAGGATGATGATGATGAGAGGAAACCAGCCAGATTTTGAATTGCAGCGTATTTGCTGGCCCTACTGAGTTGATTGCTTCGAATTTGAGTGCGTACCAAAACACATAGGATGTTGGATTTATCAACGTTTTTCCAAGGGACGTTGCAACCCGTTGGAATTATCAAGAATTTCGTATTATCGAGAGTCGACTGTAGATGTACACTTACAAATGTAACTACATTCCGAGAAAATCGTCTATTTCTGCAGCAAAGCATGTGCTACGGAGATGTACACA
Organism: Eristalis tenax; assembly: GCA_905231855.2. Classification (NCBI taxonomy): domain Eukaryota; kingdom Metazoa; phylum Arthropoda; class Insecta; order Diptera; family Syrphidae; genus Eristalis; species Eristalis tenax. Next base: position 3,371,134 of record HG993127.1, read on the forward strand.
TCCACACAATCAGCTTTGACGCTTGCCATTTGTACCTCTCTTTGCTTTCTGTCACAAATTGGAGGTTATTTTTCAAACAGCGCCAAGTTTAAAGAAATCGTTGCCTACAGATCTAATTCATAGGTGTCCCGGTTTCACGTCCATGACAAAAACTCAATCGGTTCGATCCAGCTTTTAAGAGAACGCAATAATTCCGCGCTTACTGTACATAAGAGCTGAAAAAAGGCACAATTCGCAAAGAGAACTGCATTATTCACTTTCAGAAAATAAAGAAACTAACTTTCTTTGCCACTAAAAAGATATCCATCCCCACAGATACCAGCCATGAAACAAAAATACGCCAAAACCCATTTCTATGTACTTTTATTTATGTTGTATCGTTTAATAATTTATAATCCTCTTGTTAATATTTTGTTTGCATTTTGCAATGTGTTTCATGCTGAATGGTATAAAAACAGTAGAAAATAAACAATTCCCCACATTTTCAGTAGTCACGTGCTATATTTTATAATTCTTATGTATTTCATGTCTCAGAGTTGCACATTTTCGCTTTTAGTTCTCCTTTATCTATCCAAATATCGTTTGTTTTGTTTTTTTCTCTTCAAATACTATACGTTCGATCTACCGTCTAATAGTAGTCGAATAAATTAGCCATCAACTACCGTAATTCAATTCTTATTCTACTCGGTTGCCGTCTGCATTACTCTCTACTCGCAATTCAATAAATGACTAAGATAAAAATAATGTTTTTGTTTTTTCGTTCGTTTATTCGTTACTAATGAAGCAGCACACAGTTTTCAACATTTATAAACAATTCATCTTGTTTTTCTTCTTTGTCTCTCCCGCCTCCACGGTTACTGATACATATTGAATAGCCAATTATATTCTGATACGAAGTGTGTATGAAAAATGCATTAAGTTTTACTGATATAATATCTCATATTTATCGACCTACAGATTTTGATTAAACGTATTTTTCTTTTTCGTTACACATCGTGTATGTAAAATATCGAACACTAATCAATTTGTAATGCGTATAGTGTTGGTCTCAAATCGTTACCACTGTAACTCTACAATATAAGATTCTAGTGCTGTTTGCTTGGTAATTGTTTTAAAATATTCCTACTACTCTTTCTTGTTGAATTGTTTTCTTATGTTTCTCGTGTATAATTTTAATTAACATATGTATATTATTTTACTTTAGTACGTTTCACATATAATTGTTCATTTAAATATAAACATACGTATATAAATATTGGTTTCATTTGATTTGATTTAATTATTTGATAACCTATCTCACAGAATAGGGCTCTCGTAAGAAAATCGAAGTAAATAAAATTGCTAAGCATTTGAAGTGATTTCGAACAAAGGCCAAAAACCGATCTGCAAACAATTGTGTAAATATTTATATTTGATTAAAATTTGAATTTATTAAAATTGTGTATATTTAAAAATTTCCACCTAAAACAAATACATACGTCTGACTCACATATCATAAGCTCATGGATAATATCAAGAAGCAATTGAATTGGGTTCAATTGAACAAAAGGAAACTCAAACGAAAAAAGGACACGAAAGAAAGCTACACGTTCAGCTGGACATGACTGAGGAAACAAAAAAAAGCATGTGTCATTCCAGAGGAGGTAGATTTTAGGACTATAAGTTCGCGTGATATGGTTTATCGCTCAAAAAACGACAATACATTTCCAAGATGGAAATGTTACAAAAGGCTCTGTAAACACGAACACGCTAATTAGACAGACTTAGAAAGTCAGGACCTATTGAACAACTCGGATTAGCTAAGAATTCTTTTGACTTGGCATTAATGGTTCTAACTGGAAGCTCATTTGGAAGACATACAGTATGCAGCAGTGTGTCCAAATATTCCTGTTGCGAAAGTCGTCCTTTTCCTCCTCTCGTTCTATTAACACGATGAATAACGACGTGGGGCATTCAACTTATGCGACTTTCATACTGGTGGTGATATTCTGTGACGACGACGCAACGCAGCAACGCACTATTGTGTTTCAGGCATAACGACATAGGACATTACATTTAAACGACTTTCATACTGGTGGTGATGATGAACAAATATTCTCCAGAAGCTGAGGCTTACTTCGGATATATCAGAGGAAGACAGAGAAAATACCAGAAGTCTTTTACCTTTGTTCACCTTTCATATTCTGCGACTTACGTGAAAAAAGCCAAGACCAATTTGGTGGTAAATCACGGGGTATACATACAAATACATAGAATTACATAGAATTAGTACAAATATTTGGACTAAGGTACATGTAACCATATTAACGTATCAGTTTTGTTTTATTTCTTCCTACAATCTTCCTACGTTTGACTGATAAATTAAACTTCAAACTCCCCACCGTCTTTCTAGTGTTAAAGACCATTTGCCGGTTCAACTTGAATCTAGTGGCCTTTCTCTCAAGAACCTTGAACTTCGTCTTTCACAGAACACAATTTAAGAGTGCGTAGTAAACCTTGCTCAGAGCAGCCTGCGTGCCACAAAATCGTGTTTCAAATTAAAGGGTAAGCCTTGAAATGCACTTGACATTGAACGCCTCTTTATGAAGTCAAATCAGCACCATCTTTGGTCCAACATGAAGTTCCAATCAGAAATTCTTGAACTAACAGACATGTGGTATTTCTCGAGTCGCGAGAATGTCCAATACGAATTTCTAAAAAGACATGCTAAATTCGCATTCTAGTGCGCATTTTTGCGACATGTAAAAGATACAACTTTCACTCATTGTGCGCATGTTTTCGATGAAAAACCAGATTCGAGTCAAACGCGACAATATCCGAGATGCGCAATACACAAGAGGCCGAGACTCGAATGGGATGCAACACACTCGAGATTTGACAAAGTACAACGTACGGAATAAGGCAATTTGAATACGACTATGAAACACGAGTTACAGAATAAATGCGATTATTTATACATTTTGATCATTTCTTTTTTCAAAATATTGTTTACTGGTATTGGTACTTCTGCCAGGTGTAGCCAGATGTAGTGGCTGTATTTTTGCGTTTCAAGCCTTGCATTCCATTTTCTTTAATCTTATTTTCTGTGCATCGATGGTAGTCGTATATGAGCTGCAGCTGGTGGTCCCTCATAAGAGGGAATCTACAGGTTTTATGCCGACTCCGACTGGCGAAGTTGGAGAAGCTGTGGTAAATTAGGGGATCTGTCTGTAGATTAATTACAAAATGGTTCTGATGGGGACTACAGTTCCCCGTGAATTTGAGTTACATTTACATTCGTCTAGGCAACCCCCTTAATACACATGCAGCCACAAATGGCTAGATCTGAAAGACCTCTGCGATGTACACTTGGTACACGCATTTCTCTCTCAATTTGAGGCGACAGGGTGTGGCAGTACACGGTAAATGAAGCCGTGAAATGCAAATTCACGTGAATGCTCAAAATGCAACTATTGTGTGTTCCCACCAATATTAGGCGACCATGTCCAAAGTCGAGTTAAGCTATCTTTACAACAACCGACTGTCTCCAGCAACTAGTTCGGTCTTCATTCAATAAAAAAAAGGAAAAAAAAAAAACAGAAAATCCAATACAAACAAACCCATCACATTCCAACTTAAAAACTGAAATAAAAACAGAAAGGAAAAACCCAAACTTGAACTTGTTTTTTTTTTTTACTTTTTTTAAATATAAAAATTTATTTCATATATATATTTTATCAACTTTTTTGTAGTTTTATTTTATTAGATAATAATCGTATTTCAAGGTAATTTATAATAGAAAGTGTTGTGTGAGTGCGAAAAAGCTCATATTTTCTTGTTCTCTTCTTTTGATATTCAACTATCAGGGGCTACTATAATTTGAATTAACTTGCTTTTCTACACAAAAAAAAAAACGTTTCTTAGAATATGTGAAAGATTAAAACCGTTTCCGTTTTAATCTTCAACTTCTTGCTCAACTCACTTTAATCGACGTGTGAGCTAAGTGAGTTGTTGCGCGTGGGTTTTTGTAAAAACATAACTCCTTCAGAGAAACTCAATAAATCAAATTCAATCGTACATTTTTCGATTATTGCAACAAATCTGCGTACATCCATTTTGTTCTCTTTTCCATCTTAATTCCACCACCCTTGTAGTGGTCAATACTTTATCCTATCCTATTTTTTCTCTTCACAATCGCTTTCAACTCTTGATTTTCATATCAGTTTAACTCTCTTGCGAATGGACACAAACTTATGATGTACGGTTCACAACAATCATCGTTTAAAAAATTCATTCAACTCAACATAACTTGTCTTCTTCAAAGTTCTAATTAAAAGTCTTTAAGCAAAAGTAGTAAATACACTAGGGGGAAAAGGCCATGTTTTCTTAAGAATAATAATCGTAATCAATAGTAGAAATATTCATACATCTCTATTCTCTACGCATAACCGTACAATCTTCGGTTACATATATTCAATTTGTTTTTCTCTTCGTTTCGAAAGAAGTAAGATTATGGAAATTTTTTTTTTTTTTCATTTTAACACGAGGCACAAAATAATCGAACGAGAGGCAAAATATAATGTTTCATTTCTCAAACAGAAGACCGAAACTCACGTCACTCGGAGATGACTTACTACAAAAAAGCCTTAGAACAAATGAAAATTCGTGTTTGTTTTCTCTTCAAAACAAAAAAAGGAACAAAATATTAGCATTTTACTTGTTAATCATAGTTTATTCAGTACATATGTATATTTTATTTACTCGTTTTCTCGTCTATAAAATAATCAAAAGCATGCACTGGGGGAGTAGCATATGTAAATACAAATATTGATAATAGATTCATGATTTTTTTGCAATTTTTTTTCTTCTGGTTTTCTTTAAATATACTTGATAGTGTGTAATACATATATATTCCGTTAAATGGATATTCCTTATACCATTACATACTCCTCTTCCTCGCTCGCATTCGCAGCAGCATAAAGAAAACACAGATCAGATTATTTTTCGGTTTTACTTGTTATCTTCTTCTTTTAAATTAATTATAATAAATAACACAAAAGTTAAATACGAGAAAAATTATGAAAAAAATTTAAAAAAAAATGATAATAATAATACAACGACACAACAGCGGACAAAGAAAAGACCATTATTCAGATGAAATGATTGCTAAACGCTTTAAAAAGAAAATATGTTATAATGACAAAACTGAAACAGAAAAATAGTGCAATAACTTAGACGCGTTTTCATTTTTTAAATACATTTTGATTGTGGTGTGTGTGTGTGTTCAATTGATAGACATTTTCAAAAAAAAAAAAACAATAAAACAAAAGTTCCTTTACTTATGGTGTTGCTTACAAACTTCTTAATTTCTCTCCTCTCTTATGTTATCCTTTTCTCTTAAGACGAAAGGTGAAAGAAGGATTCTCATTTTTTTGTTTCTTTTCTCATTTTATGATTTAAATTCGTGGATTAGTTACTTATGTGTGTGTTGGCGCGTGTGTTTTTGTGAGGATGTAAGTGCTCAAGTAAATATTTTGTATTTTTTTTTTTTCATTCTTTCAAGAGACCACTACAACTCCTGTTGATTCCTAGAGATTGGATTTTCGTTTTTTCATTTTTGACAGGAAACAGACTGAGATTGGATATCTTAAACCAGAATTGGATATTCTCAAGTGCGGACAACACTCGTATATGTTACTACTATTTATATATATATAAAAAAAAGTTATTTATGTATGTATGCAAGTGTGTGTGTGTGTGGTAGGCACACTCAAACACCAATCAGCTCTCTAAAAATTAATAAATTAATAATTAATAATAAAATAAAGGACTGTTTTTTTTTTCATCTTCTTTTCACACATTTTTTCTCGTTTTTTTTTTTTGAAATTTTTATATTCCACCCGGATTGAGTGCTTCTGGATTCAACAAACACAACTCATCGCAACTGCCTAAGCTATCTCTACCAGCGATTGAGCGACAGGAGCTGTGGGCGATGTTAGATCGATGTCTGGTGTTGCGACTCCGTTTAGTTTTGGCTCACCATTATCCAAGGTTACAGTGGTGTCGTGGATATCGTTCGATACCAATGGGATAATCTCAGCTTTTGGTGCCGCCTCAACAATGGAATTATTATTATTTTGATGTTGAGGTGGAATTGTAACTGGTCTAGGGGTTGTAGTGTCTTTGGTTGGTTTTGTTGCGGATGCATTTAGTTTTGAGCCAATACTTTTGCGGGCTGCTGGAGTTGTGGTCTTCTTTAGTGGTGTTGATTTTCTTGAGACTAGGTTGTTGGGAGTTTTTGAAGTTGGAGTTGTTGCGCCAACTGTTGATGGGGTACCAGAGCTGGTGAGTGTACGACGTGTAGTAGTTGTTGTTCCTGTGGTGGATTTTGCCGCTGTTGCTGGAACTGTTGATAATGAAGTCTTTGTTGTGGTCGTTGTTCGAGTGGATGTGGTCGTTTTGGTGCCATTAGTGCTGAGGCTGGTACGTGATGTGATTGTGGATGCTGTGGTCTTAACTGGACTCTGGCGATAGAAAATTGTAAGAAACAGAATGTTAAATAAAATTTTAACAAAATGAAAAGATTGATTGTTGTTTCTTCTTATTGGGGTGATTGTTAAACAAATGAATGCATCTTTAATTGAAAGTGGTAGACATTAATTGCAATGTTAGATTTGACGTGGTGCTCCTGAATTTTGTGTTTAACACATTTAAAGTTCAAGGAATGCTTGTTATTTGATTCGTTATCCATTTCAAAACTTATTTTTATGCTTTATCTTTCGTCTTCACCATTCAAAAGCGCAGAGCCGAGAGAATCTCCGCTGGGGATAGTTTTGTTTTATTTGATTGAACTGCCAATGCATGTGCACAGTTTTAAAGTAAACTAAATACTTAATCCAATCGTGAGTGGGAGGCATGAGAAACGCAAGAGCCATGATACCAATTGGTAATAAAATACTGAAGGGGTTATACCTGCAACGGTGTTTATAAAGGTTTCATTGGAAAGAGCATCATCGTCATGTGTTCTTTCCTTCGACAGCTTTCAGGGGCATCAGGCAAAAGGACAAGCTATTTGGAAAGGACTAGATAGGAGACTCATTGTTTGAAACATGTGCCCTTTCTTCTGGACATAAAGAATATTCACTGTTTTTCCAACTTTAATTAGTACCTAACTTCGTAGCCGGAACACCAAAGGCTTAGGTTAGGTTAGAGTGACTGCGTAGAAGGGGCACCAAAGGCCTAGATTAGGTTCGATTGACAGCGTAATCGCCCGGAGCACCAGCCTAGATTCAGTTAGGTTAGAGTGACTGCATGCTGGCAAGCTATAGTCACACTTATGTAAGCCACTGTAGGCTCATTGTGTTACATGCTGATTTTGGCGATCATATCCGCAATTTAATGGGTACGGTGAAGATGGCTGAGACTAGTGCTGCTCAGTTCGGCCAAGTTGACACCTAAGTTAGTTGTTCATCGGAAGCTAAGGGCGTTGCCACCTGCTTCTTGGCTCTGTAGCTTATGCAAGAGCCTTAGTAGATCAGGCCAACTCATTAAGATTAGTTCCTGGTTCTAAGATTCGGTCTGCCTAAGGCTAGTAATCTTAAAAATGTTAAATTGTTGTGTGCAACGTGAATTACCATTTAAAGTTGTGTGCATCACTCGGGTTATCTCAGCTAACTTTGTCTGATTTGTGTGGTTGTTGGCTGGCAGGCCAATGTTAGACTTGTTTTTAAAAAAAACCTCAAGCCGTTGACCATTTACTGTGCCGATCATACCTTGTGCGTTTCATACCTTAACATTTAATTTTTCAAATGTTCGTTTAGGTGGAGACCGTTTAAGGAAGTTCTGTTTGGTCGGTTCTTTTGAAGGAGATCGAAACAAACGTTCGGGTTCAACGATTTTGCGCTTTTTCGGTACGTGCTCCCTCACGGTGACTAATTTGAATTCATCACCCCGAGGAATAACCAAGATCTAGATAAAAGTGAACAAATAAAATTGCGTTACACTCTGGGAACATTCACGCAAATAAAGTGCATCCTCAAATTTGTGAGATATGTCGTCCAGTCCACACATTCAGCCCTTTCTTGACTGACAACACATTTCTGTCGATATTACTCTCCCTTTCAGTTGTCTGCTCAGTCTCGTTTAAAACACATTCTCGTGATTCAAAATTCGCCAATGAATTTATGCCAACAAATTTAGCAATGATACCTTACGTGTATTTCGTTAAAATTGTTTCGTATTCGTTTACAATAGGACCCGACAATAACATCATACACACAGAGACTTGATTTGCATACAAACATTCTTCTTGGCTTGTTTTTCGACTTTCGTTTACTTGAACAGGAACTGAGCAAAATGACAGTCATGGTCAGGGCAATCGTTGAAGAAGAGATTCCTCCTCTTAACAGCACAAGAATTCAGAATTACTGCATATTGAAGGAAGAGGGGAAGAGTGGGAGAAAGTTTATTGTAATTACCTTTATAGCTTCAGTCTTGCGGAGTGTTGATGTCAATGTGCCACGTGGCGATGTTGCCGACGGTTTTGTGTGTCCAGCACTCTTGGGCGCCAATGTTGTTGGTTTCGAAGCAGCTGTCTTCGTGGCGGTACCATTGGTGGTGGCCGCAGCAGAAGCTGTTGCTGGTCGTGGTTTTGTAATCGAGTTGGCTGCTGATAGTGGTTTAGCAGATCCAACTGATGTTCTGTGAACAAATTAGAGAGGTTAAGGTTGAACTGATGAGTAAACAAATATAAGACTTACTTTGAGCCCACAAGGGGCTTGCCACTGATCGAAGATTTGACTGTAGTATTGCTGGATTTTGCATCCTCTCCTGCCTTGCTGGCTGAAGTCTTGGTAGCAGTGCTCGTAAGTGGTTTGCGAGCAGCCAATGTGGTTGGGGCCTTAGAATCAATTCGCGATTTAGCTGTGCTTGTAGTCGTTGTGGTTGTCTTCTTTTCTGCGATTGTTTTAGATGCAGCTGTTGATGGGGCCGTGCGTGGCCGTGGAGCAGCAGTAGTTGTAGATGACGTTTTCTTGGCAGCCAGGGAAGAGGCCGCACTAGGTTTAGGCTTATCACCCAACGAACGCTTAGCAGCAGTTGCAGCTGAGCCAACGGTTTTGGATGCTGTGGCTGAAGCTGGCTTCTTTGTATCAGGAACTTTCGATTTTGTGGCTGACGAGGTCTTGATCAAATTCTTTTGATTCTTTTCGGCTTCGGCCTTCTTCACTGCAGTGGTAGTGGCTGCTACAGCAACAGCAGCTGCTGTGCCCATTGCAATTGCTGCAACAACTGGCGCCGCTTCCACTGCTGTGGAGGCTATCTCTTCAGTTGGGGACATTTCAACGCCATTTATTGGCACTTGCTCTGCCTCAACTGGCACATCCTTAGTGATCTCCCGGTCGTGGCTCAACAGCAATTCTTCCATCCTCTTTTCGATATTTTCTTCGATTTGTTCCTCTTTCTTTTCAGCACCTGCCAATGTAAGAATCTCCTGTACCTCATTTTCTGTGACAACATCGATAACTGGAGCACTTTCACTGGCGGGTGTGACGATTTCTTCCTTGCAAGCATTCTCGGCTTCAAGAGAGTTCTCCTGGCTTTCGTTTTCAACTGGGAGCACTTGCACGGTGTTCAAGACGTCTTCCTCGTTTGATTGCTGCGATGTGTTGTTCTCAATGTAGATGGACTCCTTCATGCCGGCATTGTCCAAGCCAACTGGTGCAGAGAAGTCGCAGAGATTTGGTGCATTTCCATATTGCAAAACATTCTCAACCACCTCGAGACTTTCCTCTGTAATCGGACTGTCGACCAGTGGACCCTCCTCCTTCTCTGAACCATGCATTGCCTCCTTCCAGTTCATCTCCTGGTACAGACCACCATTCTCAACATTTTCAGTGATTATCTCATCGCCAGGCAGTCCATGTGGCTTGTGAGCAATCTCCTCATCGAATTCATTCTCTGCGGGTATATTGATGTTCTCCATGTTCGACTCACGTCCCTTGCGTGGACTCTGCGCGATGAGTTCATCTTTGAAATGTGGTGGGATCGCTTTGGCTGCTGGTGCACCAAACGACATACCATTTGTGAAATCTACAGGCCCTGTGGGTGAGAACGTCGGAATGAATTCCTTTGCCTCTGGATTCAGTTTCGAGTTCATTTCACTGGCCGAGATGTCTTCGTCGTCTTCGAGGTTATCTAGCTTCTCGCGTGTCGAACTCTGAGAGAGATTTAGACTTTCTAAGGTATCCCCGATCTTATCCACCTATTGTGCGCAAATGTAACGAATCGGAAAACGAAATTTTTTGTTATTGGAAAATACGAACAAATTATGGAAAACTAAACTAAATGACAGGAGATGAAGATCGCAAAAAAAAAAAACAAACAAATTTCTGAACAGTTTTATGTAGGGCTCTATGGCGTCTGGTCGGTTGTGATTTCGAGCAAAGAAGGCAGTTTGTTTCGACGAACCACAGCCACAGATGTACGAATAAGAAACACTTACCTCAGTTTCCGTAGCTGCTGCAGCGTTCTCAGCCAAATCTGCAATGTTTTGAGTCAAACTCTCGAAGGTGTCTTTAATCGTTTCGATTTGGTCGGAAGTGGTTTTAATGACTTCTTCTGTCAATGATGGGGTTGTCTCAAGTGGCTGTTGCTCAATTATTGCCTCTGGCTGCTGCTGTTCAATGATCTCTTCTTGCAATGGTTGCAGGTCTTCTTCCACAACAATATCACCCTGTAATCCTAACAATTGCTTCTCGCCTTGACCTTCCTTCATGTACTTCCACTCATCATCCTCAGATTCGTCACAGCTTTCGTGTGTTGGCGGTACAGCTGAGGGCTCTTGTGAGGTGACTGATAGCGCACTAGGCTCTACAATGAGACAACAAATTTATTAAATTAGCGACATCTCTTTATTAATTCTCAGGCATTGTGAGTTTCACTTTCGCCAGTATGAGGCAAAGTGCGGCAAAGCAAACATTCATAATAGACCGACAGAATATTGGGGAAGTGGCAAAAAAGAACAATCAAACAAAAAAGGTTTCAAAGCATCATGCTGCTTGCTCACTTGTTTTTTAATAAGTTATTCGAGTGTACAATAATTCTGAAGTGTGGTTGAATGAAAGCTCATTCATTTTGTTTTCATTAGTGGGTAACACAAATCGAACTGTGAGTGCTCTTATCTCGGCGTTGCTCACAGATAACACGTGATGTGCTTTATTTGTTTTGAGTGGAGTGTCGTCGTTTCGTTGTTTGGGAGTGCGAGGGAGGACAAACAAACAAGTTGGATAAAACAAAAACTCACATGAAAGTATAAATTGTGAACACAGGGATATCATGAAGCAAATATACAGTGCATAGACCCATCCTTAATCTGAAATTCTAACACGACCTGCTTATCAACCCGCACGTTGAGGCATTAAATTACAACAGGCGATAGTGTAATCACAGGAAAAAAAAGGGAAGATAGATGTTACAAGACAGGTGGATACACAACGCTCTTTTGCGCATCTTCTGCTAGCTGTTCCGTATCGGCGGCACATTCTAGATCTATATTTACCAAGCGTCGATGAGTACGAACATTCTGCGAATTCGTCATCATAACGGATTACCTAATCGGTTATCATGGTAAATTATTCAAACAGCTACTCGTTTTCTTTCATGCAACTTTGTGTGCGATCTCTGCATTCTGCACATAACAGTTGTATGATCCAATCCAACCTAACACGAAGTCTTTCCGCAAATGGACAGCTATTGGTTGTGTGTCTACATTGAATACCGAATTAATGCAGGAGGTTATGAATTCTCGCCTCGTCTTGTGATTCAATTCGAATTCACCCATGAGGCCAACGTTGGAGCAATCAAATTAGAGACACATCAAATGCAAGCGAGACAACATACAATCCAATCACACTCGCAATGACATGAAAATGAGAAATAGAAATGTGCTTTCTTTTTAAAATGCATGCACATTCAGTGTGTGCGATGTGCACACACGACTATGTAGGCAGACGACTCGGACTCTTTGAGTTTGTGAAAAGATTGTCACTTCGGGTGAAGCTGAGTTATGTATTCCTAAAATGTTTTCATTCGGTATTTTTAGGCCTTGCTTCAAGTAGAACAAGAATGTTGTTTGGATAGCAACAGTTCGTTTTTTTTTTTTTTTTTTTTTTGTATTTCTTCTCTGTATGGTCGTGCTGTTGATTTATTGTTAACGAAAGCAGGGAGGTTGTTACAAATTGTGTTGTATCACTTTTTTATTTCACAACCTTGAGGATGTCTGCAAAGGAATGCAACAAGCGTCACTTCAGTTATACATGACGTCTCTTTTTGCAGACAAATTTTCAAATGCAAGTTAAACGTCAGCGCCGTCATTTGTTTGTGAACAAATTGCAGCTTTACAATGTGTCATAGCTTGTTGTGGTCTGAAATGTCAAGTGAAGAAAGGTTGACACATTTTTTACAATCTTAGCGTCATTCTCTCGAAACTTTTCGGCAACAGAGTGGTTGGAATAAATTTCGGGGGCGTGGTACACGAGATCAAACTCTATTCATCCGAAATGAGAACGTCGGTACAATTTTTTTTTTTTAGGTTAGAGGAAGATTATAGTCAAAGGTCTGCATGTTGAAGAACTGCCAAAGAGTCTAAACATAAGCCCAGATTTGTCTTCAAGGTGTTTTCACTTGGATAGTGCTATTGGACAAGTGAGCCCATATCTCTTACATAGGAGCACAAGCCCTCGGGAGGGTCGCATGCCAGAACGAACGCATGTCAGAGCTCACGTGCTCATAAATACCCCTTGGAGGTTCTTTAGGCCTCGAGGAAATTAATTTGCAGAAAACGCATGCCAGAACGATGTGTGCTTGGAATTAATTAGATTGGATTTAAAACGCTTGCTGTACAAGTAGTTTGTCGAGCGGTGAAACATTACAAAATGTATACCTACCCCGGCCTTAACTCTCCCGGTAACATCGAAACTATAAGGTTCCGTTTTGATGACGGAACTCTACAAAGAAAAAAAAGAGCTACTAATAGGGTTTTGAAGGTTTATCTGCCCTACGTGATTTAATTACCAAAGTACATTCTTGTCCAACCTCAATGTTAGTCACGGCTTAATTTTTAATGACAATAATACCCGCATAACGTTGGAGGTGAAAAATACATCCAGCCATCATGCCCGTGGATCTATCACTTTCATATATAGTTGAAAGCCGGTTGAATTTGACTTCTGGAATGTACAGCACACATTAAGCCTCCATTTGTCGTCCACAATCAATCAATTCATTGCTCAGCTAACTGCAACTTCTCGTAATAAACTTCCTTACTTCTCCAAATTTAGAACAAAAACAAATTTAATCTGCTACACTCTGAGCATTTTAAATCCTAAACACATTCTTAAAACCATCGGTAGCAATTGAAAGGGGGAAGAGACAACAAAACATTTCCAATATTCGCTTCAATCAGTCATAGTGGCACCAACAACAGATGATGACGCCATGTGCGTACGTGGTTCTCAATCTAATTTATTTATTTTAATTTTGTTCAGTCCCCAGAATCAAAGACAATAAACTCTGCCTTTGCTTCGGAGCCGCGCGTTCAAGTTCCTTTCACAACAGCTCTCACGTACGTACATCGACGCAAAGTCAATAAAGTGATTATTAACTAAAGCAAACATGTAATCCCTCATAGAAAACTCGATAAGATTTCCTACTCAACTGGTGCATTGATATAATGAAGCGATATCGCTTAGAGTTCGAGACGATCTGCATGCAAGTGTACTTATGTATAATGTGTATGTGCCGCCATTAGAATTGAGTCTTGCTGGCAATTGCGATGATGATGACGATTATGCAAGTGAATTCATTTCTCATTTTAATAATGTGTCGTCACGGTAAATGTGGAACAGAATGCTAGTTCTAATTTCCACTCAGCCCGCACTTCGGGGTTATGTAATGCAGAACTTGCAACTGCTGATGATGTGAATGATTTCCATGGAAAACAAAAACAACAGCAGCAACACAAAATTATGAAGATTCACACAGCAGTAATTTTGATCTTCTCAAGTGCATTCGAACAATAGGAGGTCAGACATTTTTATATGCACACATATTTGATTTCCATATCGCCCATGCAAACGGACGTCGAACGATGCGACGACGTGATTAACGTAAGAAATTTTGATATTTCTGCATTTACCGAAGGGAATAAGGTCAACTTTGAAAAGATTGGTTTCAACGAAACTTGGCTTTCGGCCAACTAATTATTATCTACAGCAGTAGGTCTTCAAGAGTGTACTCCTTCAACTACAGTTTTTTTCTTTTTTACATCTCATACATCACTTAATCGATACTTGAAACGAAAGTGTAAGGTTGAGTGAAGCACGTGAAACAGAGACTTTAAATGGGTTCGGTGTCTATAGTAGATTACAGATTAACCCAGTTACTTGAAGCGGTAATTCCTACGCACGAATGTGGGCTGCTTGTCATTAATTCTAATCATCATGTTGTGTGTGATTTCAGAATGCCGACGGAACAAGAAGCCTACATCGCCAAACGATACAACTCGGTATTCTGAAGCTTTGACATACAGACGAAGTCGTTTTTTCATTCAACTAATTGAGACTTTGTGCCATTCGCCAACGCAAATAGGAGGAAATATTGTGTGTAGTTTCTCCTTCATGGCAGGACAGGTGACAGTCCTCCTTAGTAGGTTTTCTGATTGATATGATGATTGCAACGTTGTTTCCCATGCACTGCACAAAATATTTTCTCCATGCAAAGAACAGGAAGTCAAGATATGTTCCAAAGAACAGAAAGTTCTTTAAAAGAATAAGAGAACATGTGAATGTTGTTCTTATGGACCCTCTGGCATTTGACCGTTCCTGCAAATTTTACCGCAGTTTTGACGCTGTTGCCGACTGCTGTCATGGGAAGGGAATGCAGCTTATTACATTCATGAAAGGGCAGCCGCAGTTTTACATTTATGAACCCGTTCGTTTGCAAACACCTTTTGTGACGTGTGGAGGCAATAGTGACCGATCTGAAGTAGAATATTTTTAATTAGTTCTGACTTTTTCTGCACTTTGCAGCCGACGAATAACACACAAGTATGCACGCTGCTGTCTCCAAGTCAGAATGTTGTAGACTCCTTGCCGCCGTCCGATTATTGAAAGCACTCATACTCGGAGAATCGAATCCGGAAATTAACTGCTAGACTCATTTGATCTTTTGTAAAGTTACAATTGGATCATATGCACACATCTTAGCATCTTTAAAATCCACTCACCCTCAGTAAGCCAGAATTTAACAATCTAACAAGTCACACAGGAGTGACTGTACCGCATCGCCAAACTTTACTTTAAATCGGTAAAAAAAAATGACAACACGTACTTGGGGGTATGGGTGGGGGTACGTAAAATTCACGACATGCTATGGAACAGGCGATAGCATTTATATAAACTCGCATGACTCAGTTTTTACCTTTGTTTGTTTCCTTCTGTATTTCTACCCCTATTTTCACAAGCTTTAGTTTTATGAGCAGTTAAACGCTTATGTGGGTGACCATAGTAACATACATAGATCTTCCTTGCATTTACCGACTAACACAATACAAAACAAGCTCAAGTGGAAAGCTTTTAATTTATAGCGGTATTCTCGTGAGTGACTCCATTATTTATTGCAACTCGGTCAGTTGTTAGTATACCTACCATCAGGTAAATTAGTCCCACCGAACAGGCTTTTCCTACACAGGCGAAGTAAGACAAAATAATTGCCAACCAGAGGTTTTTCACACGTGCCAACTGATGTGTGAAGAGTTTTGCAATTCATGCATACTTTAGAAACAAATAAAATAATAATGTTGTTTTAATGAGAAAATGAGCTTGCACATTGTGCGACCTCTTATTTGAGGGAAAACTCGTGATATGAGGCAGATAAGTCAAGTTGCCGCTATATAAAGTGATTATGGGAGCGAAGTCATTGTGGAAAACCCATTATCGGGTCTTCTCAATCCGGCTTCTGGGCCACGCACTTCATACTTTGAATTACATGCCGACATGCTGCGGAGATAAAGATGTCTGAATCCCGCTCAATTTCAGGGAAACTCAATGGTTGCTTGCACTTCGGAAACGATAAGCAAAACATACTTTACTTATTTACGAATTGGCGACGGTCGTCCCTGAGTTTCGGGACTTGTTTGTGGTTATTCTGTCAGTTCAATGCTAATGCCAAACACAAAGATGAGTGGAGGCAGATTATTTTCAACATCACACAAATGATTAACCACCCGACACGCTGATGTCAACTTCTGGGGACCAAACCCAAATTTATGACAGTTTACAAACTTGATTCGTTCATTCGCTTTAAGTTATCACCCGACCTTTTCAGATATCCAGTGTTCCTTTTCACTACCCGTTCTCGACTGCTCTTGAGAGCCACAAAAGTGGAAAGCAGACAAGTTAAAATGTGTCGTAAAACACAAAATCAGCTTTTCAGGTTCTCCATTTGAATGCAACACACGTTGCACTGGCGATAGCCAAGAACCCACATGACCTACAAAAACTGATTTCCGATTATAGAAACCATAAGTTCTCCTTTTTGTCTAGCAAGTGCAATAACGACGATAATGTGTTAATTATGTGTACAAATTACTGACTGAATCTACTCAGTGAAACAATTAAACAATTACTGTGGTTTTTATGTCCGATTTGTGTGCAAGTAGTTTTCAGTTGCAGAACACTTAAAAATAAAAACTGCGCGCTAACAATGCGAAGCTCCTAAAAGGGAATGCTCTCGCCGATTATATGAAGATCAATTGAAGCTGGAACCGATATAGTCACATTATTTTACAGTCAAATACGGGTAGTTCATGCATTTCTTTTGGCCGGAGTCTCGAAAGATGGATGACCACATCTAAATGCGTTTCTCTCTCAATCGCGGATTAGTCACAAAAGCAAAGATGTAGAAAAACTCGTGCGAGATCTAATACACATTAGTTACTACTGTATTAGTTCAATGAAAGTTATCTAATATTTCAAACACATAGATGGAATCACAAGCAACATTACTACACAACCAAAAACGATCGACATACCTTCGGTGGTACGATATGAATTCTGTTTATTTTCTTTACAACTTAACTTGGTTAAAACGTTTGAATATCAAAGAGTCTGATGTGAGTTTACGTCGTCTTTATTTTTCTTAACGCTTCAACAGGCGCTTTTATTTTATGAGTCATTCACTAACTGAGGAAAGTTAACGCGATAGTAATGAAGAGGAAATGAAGTGAAACATGCAACGAGACTGAGGGGAACACCCCACAGCAGGAGGTAATATTTTTCTTTAATAGGAACTACACTAGTTCTTGAAAAAGAACTCTCTTCATTCATTCAGAGGCACAAGAAATGAAAAACTACGGCAAAGGCACAAAAAGAAAACTATCGGGGGAAGAGACCAGAGGCCGCACAGTTCATGTTTGCTCTGATTTTTGTATTTTCCCCCTATTTGTCGGTGTCGACACCAACGACAGAGAGAGCCCCTTTTGCTGTCTTAACTCTGTTATGCTTGAAGAGTTCCACACTCTCGGCTTTGTCTATGCCAAGTGCAGTGCACCTTCGAATGGTTTAAGGTGCATAGTACATTAAGAAGAAATCGCCGATGTTACGGTTTCAGCTGAAAGACCAAATGGTCGCTGTTGTGTTGTATTCATGGGCATGTGTGAGAAGAGATGCATTTCTTCTCTCACAATTCGTTTCTTCTAATTTTGTCATCATTTCGAATGGTTTCGTCGTTTTGTGTTCGTTTTTCATGTTCTCTTTATTTTTGGAACACTCAAATTATGTGTTATTCATCGAAAACTGAAAGAATAGTATTTTTAAAACAGACATCTCGGCGACACAAACAGTCGGACACGTTGTCCTTTCTAAAATAAGGAAGGGTTGTACATACTGAATTCAACAAATGATTTCAGAAGTCCCATGACCATAGTTCAACTCAACATGTTTGCTCAATTTAATCATTTTGCTTGTGCAGTCGAATTTTTGATTGCAAAATGTACACACTGGTGTTGCCACTTGAAATCAACATTCTGCTAAAATCGGACAACTCGATGATATCATTTATCAGATAAAATCACATCTTCAACAAACAAAAGTTCTCCAGTTTCCCACATCGGACTTGAACCTACATCCAGCCCACACGAGGCAATTGACCTCTCTCTCTCTCTGTTCTGGTATATCAACGGATTATCGACTTCTTGTATCCAAATAACACATTCCTTTCAAATTTATGGCAACACTGGTGCAGGGGAGATGACTCTTCTTCGCAGCAGAGGCAAACCAAATACAAGAGAAGAAAAAAAAAGAGGACAAGACGAAATCAAAATTTAAATGGCGAGGTGTGGAATTAGAATCAAGTGAAAAAAGAACTGAAATTCCTACAGAAGAATCTACTATGTCCCACCGGTTGTACGGTGTCGCACTGATCAACCCCACCATCAATATCAACCAACACCAATTTAATTTAATTTTTAATATCATCATCGTCGTCGATACATGATTTCTGTTGAATACAAGAGAGTATTACCGAATTTCGTACGCAAAAAATTATCCATTTGACAATTGTCGTTTTGCATAACTGTGAATGTAAATTTAGTCAGGGGATATGTGTATACTCCGGTGTTATTCGGTTTGTTGGATGTTCTCTCACAGGTTTTCCGCAACAAACAATATATATTAAGCCCAATTAACTTCGGCACACGGTTATATTCAATTAATTCTTTGTTAGATATCGGGACAAATTGTAGTTCGTTTTTTGCAATTAATTTCACACTTGTTTACCGACGATACTAATTTTAAAGAAGCAAAATATATAAAAACTTTGCCGTCTATCGTTACTCAGAGGCACAAAAAACCATACTAGAGACAGACGGAGCGAATATCATACGCCGTACAGTGCTTTCGCTGTGCTGTGCCAGTTGAAGGGCGGCTGCGGCGAACAAATTTCAAATGGCTTTGTTTGTGTGTATTCTTGTTGCCTGTGGTGTTGTTTTCTTTCTTTTGTATGCGTGCTGATTCGAGAAAATTTCTATTCCAATAAAAAATGACAATTCACAATAGATGCTTTGCATTCATAGGTGTGTGCGTGTACGTGCTTGATTGTGTACACGATGACGGTAGGGGATGATGGTGTGCTGATGCCGGTGTAAGCGCATATGCACATCGGCGAAGATTTTCTTGTAAAAGCTGACAGCGACGAGTGGAATCGAATAGACTTTTAGCGCACAGTGCAGGGATGGTATGGAGGAAATTTATTCAAATAATCGAAGTGACTGTCTAATTCCCCTAATGGAGCACCTCGTGCAGTGATGGATGATACATTTTTAAGAGACAATGGAAGTCATCCAGACTGGATAAGTGACAAGGACATTACCCCCGAAGGACTGAAAGCCTTTTCTGTGCACGTGCAAATCATCAATTAAAACATAACCTCTTACATGGTTTCTTTAAGTCAAATCAGCTGCTTGTTAGCGCAGGCTGTCGGCGATTTATGACAAAGCTGTCATTGTTCGAACTAAAGTTCGTTTAGACTTGAATAATGTTCGAATGTGATTTCGAATGGTTCCGAAAGAGTGATAATTAAAATATTCAGAATGACAGCAAAATCATGTCTCCTTTCATGCAAACGTGGTTTCATGTCAGTGAATTTAAGCATTTCTGACAAGCATGTCTGAGAACTATTTAATCATCTTCATTAGACCTCCTTTCTGCATGAAAACCTCTCTCTCTGTCTGACCGAGATAACACGACATTTAACGTGGATGACCGACGTTCAACGTGGACATCGCTCTAAAGATTTTTGACACAATCTGTCATGCAATCTTATTCTAATTAATTCCAACCCATCAGTGTCCACATAATTATTCAGTCGTGTCCACAAAACACATTGCCGAAAACTGGATTTAATCAGATTAAAAGGCCACACCCTAGGCACGCTCGAAATGACATAATTTCCATCTCACATCTATCCCCAATGCCATCCCTGCATGATGTGATAAGGCGATTCATTGCAAGAAAATTGCATTACATCATCGTCTCGCCGTATTCATTGCACCTACAAACTTCCCCTCCCTGCTCCAGTGCAAAAGCCAAACGAACAATGAAAATCAAAGAGCGGACGAGTGTGTGTGTACCTCGCTGAAATGCCGGCCAAGTTTTGAATAATTTCACAACGCATTTTTGCAAAACATCCAGTGAACGTTTCGAGTGTTCAAAATCGAGATCGGAATATGCATGAATTGTCTAATGCCACGGAAAATATAAGCATCACGAGACCTTGTGCGCTTGTGATTCATTTATTTTCATTTTGCAAAATTTTAAATCAAACAAAATGCGCAACACGTTACCACTACATTTATGTACCGGCAGAATTTTTGTTTACTTTATTCGATCAGCGCTTAGGAAAGTGTGCGTGAGAGAGGCGGTGAAGTGGTAGGCAGAGTGTGAATTTGCCTGTGTTGAGCGGCCTTGTGTTGTGAATGGACCCACAGTGCTGGCGGTAGCGGCGAAATATCTATCAAACAGTAGACGAAAGAAATATTCGGACGATTTGATCGTTTTTCATGCGCCTCTATATTTGAGGTCAACCAGGTGAAGATGGCAGATGTATATTCATCAATTGAGAGCCTAATGGGAAACCTGATGTCATCTTATTTGTTATTTAAATACAAACAATTCCAGCACATAGAAATGAACAACTTCCTTCTGGTCGTAGGCTATCAATTTTCAAGTTCAAGGGGAGATAAGTGTCTAGTCAACGTGGGCACACAACCCCGAAAGGGTTAACCCACGGTGTTGATTCAGTGATCTATTCATTGGCGGATGCATTGAGCATTTTGAAAATTAAGTGGCTGTTCTGACTGAATCATTTTTTAGTGGATACACTTTAGTGGACTCACTCAAGTGAAGAAGTATAAACTCTTAGAAGCACACTCCAGACTTTGTTAACGCCTCCAACAACGCCAATAAATTATAAACAAATCTACTAACGAATCACACAAATCAGAAGTGTTAACAAATTCATTCAAAACCTTAAAAGCCAAAGCTACAGAATAAAAAAGAAGAATAAACTTACTTATTGGTACTTGTTCCTTGATGATAAGTGGTTCTTCAACCTCTACCAGTTCCTCGGGTTCCTCATCGTACTCTTGCACAGGCTTATCCAAACTAACACGTGGTTTTGGGAAAGGAGCCTCCGACGCCAAAATTTGATTCTCAATCTTAGACAGCACCTTTTCGTTTACTTCTTCTAGTTGCTTCTCGATTTCATCAACAGGATCCTCGAGGAATTTGTTTTCAGTCTCTTCCTCTTCAACTGGTGGTTGTGGTGAAATTGGAAGTGTATCACTTGGAATTGGTTCCTCTGCTTGCAGCACCAAATCATCAACATCCAGTTGAGGTAGAAGTTCTTCCACATTCTTCTCTGGCTCTTCGAAGCACTGTTTTTCTGGCTGGGCAGCCGCTTCATCCAAAACGGGACTTGGTTCCTCACTCAAAGGCTGTTCCTCAGATTGATATTTATTATCTGTGGGGAAAGTGTCAATTGTCTTGCTTAAAATATCTTCGAGAGCATGCACTGGGGTCTGTTCTGATTCCAATTCTTCATTTTGTTTTTCATTAAGTGTCTCACTTGGCTTATCTTGTTCTTGGGTTTGTTTTTCGAATGAATCGTCGCCCAAGGTCGACCATCTTTCTTCGGCTTCATGTTGATCAACATCAAATTGTTCTTGAAGTTTCTCTTGTTCTTGATCTTCTTTTTCGAATCGATCAATTTGTTGGCTCATTATTTCAATGTCGTTCAAGTGACGTTGTTGTTCGAGCTGTTCAGTTGCCGCAGTGATGCTGTCGTCCATGTCATAGTGTTCATTTTGGTCAATCTGTTCAACTTGTTTGTCTAATTTCTCATCGGCCTTATCTTGTTTTTCATTCTTCAATTGCTCAGTCAGATCATTGTTCTCGGAGTAGACTTGCTCGACTTGTTCGCAGATCTCTTCCACAAGTTCCTTCGCCGGTATCTCTAACTCGCTCACAAGTTCTTGCAGTCTTTCCGGAGCACTTTCAATTGGAAGCGGTTCTTTCTCGACTTCCTCAACCTTTTGGTCAACAGATTCGAGTTCTTCGGCCGCCTTCTCAAGTCGCTCTTCTTCGACCTGTTCAGTCTGCTCAAGCTCCTTCTCGGTTTCATCTACTTTCTCAACTGGCAGTTCCTCCTTCTCCTCTTTGTCAAACTTTTCATTGTAAAGTTCCTCCTCTACATCAAATGCCTCCTCCACCTTCTCAACGAGAAGTTGCTCTTTCTCCTCTTGATCGAATTTCTCATCGTACGATTCCTGCTCCATCTCAAGTTTCTCATCCACCTTCTGAGACAGATATTGCTGTTCCACTTCGTCATTGAATTTCTCATCGATGGATTGTTGCTCATATTCTTCGCCACTGACAATTTTCTTATCATCAAACTGCTCAATGTCACTCAGTCTCTCATCTTTCTCGAACTCCTTTTCCCTTGCCAATTGTTCAACTTTATCACTTAACCTGTCGTCTTCATCTTCAAACATATGGGATTCATGGTCTGCCCCAAATCCAAACTGCACACCCTGTTCTTGATAGTTTCCAATTAATTCCTCTTGTGACTGCTCCAAGCTGAGCTTTCCTTCCTCGGCCAACTGGTTGTCATCGGCGACGAGTTGTTCAACCTTTGAAGTCTGCTCCTGCTCCACTTCCAATTTTTGTCTTTCCAACATCGCCAGGTAATCACTAGGCCGGACGTCTTCTTCCAAATGGATGCATTCATCTTCCTCAAGTTCAATATTTTTACCATTTTGTTCCACAGCAATCTGTTTCTCTGAGTCATCTTCCACTTTATCTTCTTTTTCCGAAAACTCTTCCCTGTCCTGTTTCTCCTCTACAAAGTCATTCAATTTCTCCTCGTCTCCTGACAGCGGGGATAGGTTATCGAGAATGTTTCCAGTCAAAATTGGTTTCTCTTCCAGAATATCAACTTCAAGATTGTGCAATGATTGCTGCAGTTCATCTCTTTGGCTCATATCCAGCACCTCGCTTTCTGGTTCCAAGTGCTCCTTATCGACGAAGACTGGTTCAACGTGTTTCTCTAAGATTTCCTCTTCGTCCTTCGAACGGAAGTCAGCTTCGTCTGTCTCAGCATTGAATGCATGCTCGTACAAATTCTCCTGTTGGATCACTGGTGACTCACTTCGCTTACCCATGTATTCCTCCTCGTCTAAGTCTGTCTCCTGATGTGATAGATCATCTCCAGTTTTCTCACTGCACTCCTCCTTGTTCAGCTTTTCTTCTTCAACCTTCTCGAATTCTTCCAGATTGGACAGACTTTCAGGTTCTTCTGCCTTTTGGGTAACATCCAATTTCTCCTCTTCGGTGTGCTGCATTTCTACTGGCGACATGTGTCCGTTCCTCGGCATGAAGTCTTCCTCGAATGCAACGTGTTCCTGATGACTGTCCATTCCCACGGGGATTTCCTCATCCAAGGGACTCTGCTGGAAGCCCTCATTTGTGTATTGCATACCACCTTCAGAGCTCAGCGGCAAATCTTCAACTTCTGGCGACAGCAACGGTGTGGATTTGTTTGCGTCATCCAAATGCAGTTGAGCATCAATTCCGCCGCTGCCCAGTTGAAATTCGTTGCCGTCTTCCATGTCCAAAGTGTTCTTGTTATCGAATGGATTACAATTGTCCGACGATGGAAGTGTATCCTTTGAATGACTCAACACAGACTGTTCGAGCAAATTATTCGTGTCGGCAGAGTTCTCTGTCATCATGACTACGTCATCGGTAACATCGACGCATGTCTCTGGACCATAGTCGGCGTCAGTATCCCCCAATTGTTGTTGCTGATGGGGTTGATTTTTTTCGATGAGTTTCTGCTGTTCGTTGTCAAACTCCTCGGCGGTGGTGAGTTGCTCATGCAAGTTTTTGTTGTCGAAACTAGCGCCGAGTAGCTGCTCCTCTTCTTCACCATTATTTTCCAGTGTCGACGCATGATGCATATTATTGTCGTCGTTTGGCGAAATAGTGCTTTTTTGAATTAAATCGATATTGTCGCTAGAGTAGAGGAGGTTATCATCAAATTGTCCATTATTGGTGCTGCTTGTTGTAGTCGTGGTAGTCTGTTTGACTTCCTCATTGATGATGTTGTTTAGATTATCATTTGGTGACCACCGCATCTACAGAGAGAGAGAGAGAGAGGAGAATCGATTAATAAATTCGTCTCTGTTGTCCACACTTTAACCCGGTAGCCATGTGTTTGGAAAGGATTTATCAACGGCACATGGTTGGAGGATGTGTGTGCGCCTAATTGTATGCATTTACTTACTTGTTTTGCATCGATGGCGTGTGAGTTGCTCGTGCTATTCTCCTCGGAAGGATACAACTGAAAAATAAATGCGATTTCGAATCAGTTTAAGGACGCATTTAGGGCGTGTGCATGTACTCACATTCTTCGAATTGTAGTAGTCGACTTCCTTGATGTTATCGAATTGGGATTCCATTATTGTAAGATTATCGCAGTTCTTTGCAATTTGAGATGGTTGCTTAAAGAAGATCACAACAACTAGGATGTTATCTGAGGAGTGATGATCTTGTGCTAGTTCAATCAGGCGATTCGGTATTTGATCGATATTTTCTGTAAAAAAACAAATAAATAAATCGTTAGTAAGGGAAGAGTATAGAACTGGGAGAAATGAAAGGGTTTTAATTTCACAGGGACAGCGTTGAATTAAGTTCTAGCTGACTGGTGTCTTCAGGTCTCCCGTATGTTCGCTGAGAGGAAGTCCCTGGGGTCTGTCTAGCTGACTGGTGTCTTCAGGTCTTCAGTTTGTTCGCTGAGAGGAAGCCCCTGGGTTCTGTCTAGCAGACTGGTGTCCTCAAGCCTCCAGTTTGTTCTCTGAGTGGAAGACCCTGGGTTCTGTCACCTCTTTGAGTCTCACCCAAAAAGTGAATGTTTTATTGTTTTGCTTTTTAAAGGCGTTAACACGCTATATGAGATAAATAGCGTGTTTATTTTGAATGAAACATTGTCATTAACGAAAGAAACAGGTCTTTATGGGGCGTCGCATAATGGCCCTGCTACAGCCATGGTTAGCTAATCAAAGGTAAACACGCTGTTTACTACTTTTGCCAACTTGGCCGTTAAACGATGAGTTCATAGTAAACAACTCCCAGCACTTTAGAAAGCGTATAATGTCGTTACGCAACTCCAGGCGTCTCCTTTACTACCCAAAAACGTTTGATGGGCTAGAAAGTTCAAATTGGAAGAGACAATTCTTGTGATGTTGCTAATTATGCGAGTCTACCATAAATCGAAATGTCCGATTTTATAGAAATCAATAGGCACATACATTTAAATAATATTAAAAAGGAAGTTCTTTTGTGAGAAAACCAGAAGTTTGCGGCCCTTTAATTGGATGTTTATTCAAATCGATTTTGATTGAAGGAATTAACAGAACGATGGCGGTTTGAGAAAAGATAAAAAACCTTATTACTGATGAGAAACTGTCGTTCAACAAACGGAATGATGGGATATGTGCTGGGTCATCACGACATGCGGTGAAGGCCGCGAAGATGGTTATGAGAGTCGTGTCTCCACACGATCGAATGTATGCTGTCAACAAGAAAGGACGCCCAACACAACAGAACGTCACAGTAGGCAGTGTCTACGTAGGAACCCCTTTCAAATCATACAATGTCACCATCGCTTGATAAACAAATCTCGAACAACCAAAGGCATTAAACGTCCCAGTTCTGGTGTGTGGCACAGAGGATGAGGTTGTTCATGGCTGCTTTGAGAGGAAAATTCTTCGGTTAATTTCGGGCCCGGCTGCATAGATGTGAGTGGGGGAGAGTATATAACAACGAACTGTTGTTCAGCGACATCGACTTAGACTAACGAGACTAGCAATTGAGATGGCTAGGCCATTCGGCACGGAACATTTTCGATTCCAACCCCGAGGGACGGCGAAAAAGGGAATTCAACTAACTATGCGGACAAGACTAACCAAAGATCGAGCTGGTATGCATCTAACCTCATTTCGAGAGTTCAACGTAGACACAAACTAGTCTCTACGGGCTTACAGAAATAACTCCCCCCCCCCTAACTGGGTAAACTGGCCGACATGGTCGTGTGATTTGAAAGAGAATGTTTCCATGACGCTTCGGTAACGAATACTTGTCAAATATGCCAGAATCGAGTCCGACAGGAACCCTTGTAGGGGGCATACAACCCATGTCACATATCATTCATAATTGCGAAATCCAAACAAAATATTGCAACCCAAATTTGATCGAAATCCTAAAAGTGTTTTGTTTGCATGAACTCAGAACCAATTTGTATTCATTCATTCCCAAGTCCACTCATTAGCTTCCTGCATCTGAACACATCATTCAATGACTCATAGTGTGACTAACAACACCGCGGACAATATCCGCCGTCACGTAGCATTTAACAGCAGCAATCGTCACCTTTCCACTGCGGTACACCAACCAGGCAATGTCACCTCATTTCATTGAACCAACCGACGGCAGGCGCACCCACTCATTGTTAGCGGAATCGACTATCGACATTGCAACCAAAGACCATGTTCAAATCCAATAAACATAAATTTAATGACACTGCACATGAATCATCATCGCGATCTGGCCCAACAGCTACAGGTGATTAAACTTACAAAGACCCGACACAGCAACTCAGGCACGCTCTGGAGGTGGCCTCCTAATCAAATTAAATTGCAGAAGATAGCACACACACTTATTGATGGACTCGGGGTGTGTTCAGTGATGCATGCTCTCCATATGCAAATTGCATTTACAATCACCCGCCACCGACGCTCCGAGATAAACCGCTATACCCACATACGAGCTGCGAACGATGAATTGTTCGACGACGGGTGGCAGACGTCAAAACGAACCGCAACACAATTCGTGGGCGTGACAGCATAAAACAGTTTGTTTTGTTGCTGTTTTACTTTCCTACACCACCGCATTTGGTTTCGCCATCAGACCATCTAGTGCGAAGAGGAAGAGTGTGAAGAAGCTCCTCCGAAGCATGTCACAGCGTCGCGCGAAGAGGCCTATGCACGGCTTCGAGTCGTCGGATTTTGAACTCGGTAATTGTGCTCCGGAGGGTCCCAATCGTGTATCGCTTGTGTGCTAATTTCATGGAATTGCGCACTAGTGCCACATTAAAGTGTCTTAATATTTTCTCTCCGCCACCACGCACTCTCATAAGAAAGCAGGAAAAGTTCCAGCGTGGAGACTGACTTGTTGGTCGACGTCCGATATGGATCTGGCTACGTACCCACCACTGTGTCTGCCAGGGAGACACACACTCGTATGTGTGGTGCAATAAAGTGCAATTGCTGGCATGATATCGCGCGAGTCAAGAGAAAGCGACCGGCCGGTGCGGCGAGGCTTAAACGTTTATGAGGTAATCACTGGAGCTGGACGGGAACGCAATTAGTGTGAAAGGGTGAGAGAAGATTGAGACGGAATGCGGCGAGGTTCTCCCACTCTTTTCCGCTGCGTGCTGTGGGCATGTGGGAGCTAGCCGCCAATGGGTGGGTTTGACGGAATGCAGAATTTATGTCGAGCAGAATTAACAAGCCCGGTTAAAACGTAGAACGTACTGAAACAGGTCAAAGCTGAAACAAAACAGAACACGCATTTAGATCGATTGTCACTACCGAGAAGCATTAATAGCCGAAAGGTGTTGGGGGAGAATTGTAACTGGAACTGCAGTTGATGCCGGTTGCAGGTGGTTACGTCGTTCGATTGAGAATGCCGTCTTGCGGAATATTTGTTGGTATCACGGAAAAAGTGAATTTATTTCCCAACCGGAATCGCAATGCAAATGATGTGAACGATAAAATGTTAAACCCCGTCGGAAATTAATTGCATCAACCGTTTGCAACGTGTAGACATAGCAGTGCGGCTGGTATGAGTCAGAGATTTGGATTGCTGTTTGTGGGAAGGTGCAGAGAAAGTCAGTCAAAGTCAAGCAAGGTTACGAGTTGTTAAAATATTAAGATTCCCTCCACCCTCCCTCCTCACTTTGAGTGAATAGATCCGCATTTGAAGCAACAAAAATAAGATCATCCATCATTTCCAACACGACAGGACAAATGCAAAGGGGCTCGTAGATTCACTGACTAAATTGTCTCAGACACATCGAGCACATATCCAATGGTTGGAGTTTAAATCCGACCCTCATTCTTTTTCTGCCCTCTTGAATGACGCTAAATTCCGGGGTGGATCTGAGCCGCAACTGACAAGACTCTCCAGAGCGATCCCTGGGCAGCTGCTGGATCTCGATCTGTGGTTGATGTCATTCTCCTTAGACGCAGGCGTCCTCCGCTGTATGGTTCCAGTAGTAGGAGACCTCTGTCCGCTGTCCACAGATGTCAAAGGTCAAAGATGACACTTCCACAGCTTATATACTCCACTCGCTGTTGACCAGAAAAGTGTTGACAACAGCGTTGTTTGTCCACGATTGCGTCAATCAAAAGCCAAATTGACGGAATGACAGTGTCACGAAAAGAGTGCATCCTGTCCCCAATTGTCAAAAATGTGCAGTATTCCAAAGAAACGTCAGTCACTCACGAAGTATACCAGCATTTTTGACAGACACTGTCACAGTGGTTTCATAAATCCCAATGACACCTCCACAATTGTTGAGGACACGAATAAATCAGCAGTAACACTTTTTACGAATTTAATCCGAATGATATAACTGACCCGTTGAGCCAACAGTCAACACACGTGAATGCCATAAGTGAAAGCAGGGATGTCCGCATCACATGCACACATTTTCAACTCCAGGCACGTACTCCATAATTTTACTGCCAAAGCAATGACAGCTCATTTCCATTAACCAAGGGTCGCACAATTAGGCATTGCAGTCACTTAAGGTCAACGCCGCAGTCTCAAAAATTTTATCATTCAACCGAGAAAAAAAAAAAAACGATCGTCGCCTAGGAAAAACTGGTATCACATGAAATGTCATGTCATTTGCAAAGCACGACGGTGACTTTTACTTTCACAGGAAAAAAACAGATTAAAGATCTCGTTAATGTCTCAAAAACAACAAGGCAACTAATTAAGATTTAATTTTAGTTGTTCGCTGTGGATACGAGGCGGAGTATAGTTAAGTCTACTTGCAAGAGAAAAAAATAGCGTCTTATTGACTGTCATTGGATAGGGGACAGTGCAGGAACAGTTACTCTCCTATTTACTTGCCTATTCTTAGCTCTCGCCGAAAAAGTTTGCACTGAGTCTATTCCTCGGCCGACTTACGAAACTTACGTAATTATTCACTATTTGCATGGAATTGGAATTATTGGAATGGAAAATCAACAGAACGAGCAGAGCATACACAAGGAAAAGTTTTCGGAAGGAAACTGCAAATAGATTCTCTTTCGTTCTTAACCCTCCCACACTGCTGTGGGTTGCCGTCATATTTTTTAGTACATCACCAGATGAGGAGTTCACTTAATTGGGTACGAGAACTCTGAGCCCTTATGATTTAATTCGAAAGCAGATTGCTTTTGGGCGGAGGATTAGTCGTCCGGATATATGGTAGAAAATGCTCACACACTCTCATGTTCTTTTCATGAATTTTCATAACGATGAGCTTATATAATCTCAGTGAGGAGGTAGTTCCAACGAATTCGGGGAATTATGTGAAAGGAAACTGTGTAGACACACTGCATTTCGGTAGAGTGGAAGGAAGAGCATTCGTCGACAAGCAGAGGGAAAGACGACACACAGTATTCAATTTGTTCAGCGGAAAACTAGAATGCACGGAAAAAATGTTTCTTCTTCATACTGTTAAATCTGAGTTGGAACATTTATTCAAGGGATAAGTCGCGGACAATATGTTACCCAACACGACGACTCTCTGTTAAACGAATTAATTCAGCCTGTAACTGATCTCGTGTGAATAGCCGCCACGTTAACGGCCCCTCGGATTCGGGGTTTAAATGAGGACTCCTCCACCGGGCTACCCCACCAAATTTACTAGTTCAGAGACAAGAACAAGCCTCGGATACGGCCAGCAGTCGAACATCGACTACACAATAGTAGGACAACGATTTTCAGTTCTGCCATTGACAGACCACGTGCAGCCGATGAACTTGCGGAGGCCCTATAAGCCATTGCCGCCATCCAGGAGGTGCGATGGGATGGGCCAGACAAAAAGGATGAACAACTGCGACATATACAACGGCAATTGCTGAGAGCGATGACAGACGATTGTTCGGATGCGAGTTTGTTGTTCGAGGCAGACTTAGGCGAGCAGTCATAAGCTTTTAAATACATAAGTGAGCAACTCCTAAAAATCCTCATCAATGCTACATTCGGCAACATCAGCCTATTCAGCACGCGCGCTCCAATGGATATACAGATGACGATAGCAAGGATGACTTCTATGATCTCGATTAATGGACATACGATCAATGCCCCAACTACGACACCAAGATCGTTCTAGATTTCAACACGAAGCAAGCAAGACATCTTTGTTAGAATCATCGAAAAGTACGGCAGAAAAAGGACAAAGGCTCTTGGATTTTATTACGGGACGTAACCTCTGTGGTTTGCACGCGTGTCTCTAACCTCAACATTCACAAAGTGACCTTAAGGTCCCATGATCAATTAACAGTCAACCAGATTGATCACATTGCAATCGACGTCAGACACTCCGTCTGTTTTTTCGATGTTCCAACATTCCGTGGAGCCAACATCGACTCGGATCTTTCCTTGTTGTAGCCACGGTAAGAACACGGATTTTGCCAATCGAGTCTCCGTAAAGCTCTCAGAGAGTCCAACCCTGCCAGGCGATACAATTGACAAAACATGGAAACGTTGTAAGAACGCAGCCTCAGAAATGTGCTGGGTTTTCAAACGCCACTCAAAAAACCCCTTGATTTGACAACGAGCGCAGGCAAGCACATTTAGCGAAGCAAGCCGCATATAATGAAGGCACTCTCACGAAGATGTTACCGACACCGTCACAACCTTATCGCGCAGACAATTTCCTGGGCAACTTCCTTCGCGTTTTGGTGATATGAACTGGTCGGTGGTCCGGGATCGTGTCATTTGTCTCGTCGTCGGATTTCTTTTTGTGGACTTATGCAAAAGATTGTGCTTTACAGACAGCCCGTAAGGAAACGAATATTTTGGCTGAGTTGTACCCGATTCATATCGTAAAGTGGGCGAAAACGAAGTATATGCTGAACGTCACAATGGACAGCTATAACTTCGAGGAAGTCAGTGATTTCATCGACCTTGGCTTCGCAGTAAAGAGTACAAGTTACGTCAGTACTGAGATCAAGTGCAGTGAAACTCTTGTCAATCCCTGTTTTTTTGGGCAACTCAGCCGGCCCAACTCCGAAAAACCAAAGCATTGACCATCTCAGTCCTGCTGTACGGCGCAGAGGCATTCAGTCAGCATTTTTCGGTTTCTTCGAGAAAAAAATTCTTAGTGCGATATTTGGCCCTGTTTGCATTGACGGATCTGGGAGGAGAAGATTCAACCACGAACTCTACGGGCTGTACAGCGACATGAATCTAGTTCAGCGGCTATGACTCCAACGCCTATGTTGGCTGCGCCTTGTGGAACACCGAAAGAGTGATCGACTTCGAATCAGGGGCTAGGCAACAGGCAAGTGGTGAAGGACCTCAGCCAAGTTGGTGTGTGAAGCTCTGGAAGCTACCAAGAGATCGCGTAATCTGGAGAGGCTTGTTGGTTGAGGCCCAGGTCGACTCCAAACTGTGGCACAGAGAGGAAGAAGAAGTTAGTTGAATTGAATTGAGTTGAGGCCTCCAATGTTAACGGAATTAATAATGACAAGATCCAGACAAACGGTAGGTAGGAGGGCTGCTAGTGGATTCGCCAGCACCCTTAGACCATGTTGGTCCAATGTGATACCCACAGTCAGACTACAACCATTGATTACACACTCCAGTGATAGTGCCATTAATGCGACCCCAACAGCAAATGGTGACTAGGCCAGATTAAACCGTATTAACTTTGCTTTCACTAGAATTCGATCCGGGAACCCCACTAACCAAGGGCAGGCACTTAACGAACTGCGCCATCCAGTCGTCTCCAGACAATATATTGAAATCAAAATTGGATCGAAATCCTACCCATAAACGTGTTTCATTTGAATGTGCTTTCCAACCCACAAAGCGGATAACCCCGAACACAGAAATGATTTATGAAACCCATCCCTTCACGCAGTACGCAACTAGTCATGTGTTAGACGTCTCGATGAACGCTTTTATGACCCTCTAGCTGTAACAACTTTCCGACTTTCCATAAATTACGAATATTAAGATTGAAAATAAATTGCACACTTGCTATCGGCGGTGTTATCTAAAAGGAGATAAGTTTGCAAATGCAAAAACGAAATTCGCACGTTCACAATGCCCGGCTGGAGGGGCGAGGGGGGATGTTGATAAATTGCTTTTGTTAATAGATAACGCGACCGTAATTTCGATTTTCTCTTTTCTTTTTTTTTTTTTTGCGGCTGTGTTCTGACTTTCTCATTGCCTTTGCTAATTAATATCTAAAATTAAACATTTCTGACTAAGTGGTAGAGCTGATAAAAACTACGCAACGTACCTGTGGGCATAACCTCAAAACGTATTTCTAGGCAACAAGTGAAATGAGCTATCTGCATATGGCCCAGAGATGGGCATGTGCAACTGTCGTTTGTTATTGGTGAACTAAATTAAACGATTTATCAATTTGCGAAACAATAACAGAGCACTGTTGCGCAGCTGTGTAGCTGGCGGGCGGGCTGGGTGTAAATTGGCGACAATTTAGCTGAGCATGGCTGGCGTCACTGGGATGGGGAAATGTCATCGGTGCTTAATTGTGCACAGGAAAAGACCTTGAAGTGTTCAATTAGTATGCAACACTCCTTTCTCAGATGGAATGGCGAGTGGAATACGAATGAGCTTGGGAGAAACAGAAAAAAAGGAGTCGAACTCCTTCTGTGAATATATGACGCTGATTAACTGTCTGTCAGTGTAAATTAGTTTTGACAGGTGTTGGAGAGTACATAAATCAATCAATAGAAACATCAAAGGGCGTTTATGTCAACTTAGCAAGCTAGTTTAGTTTGAGTACCTTCCGAGCGTCTCAACCAACAGCTTTAGGTTATCTTGTGTTGTCTAGGAGATTCTGTCCCAAAATGTCATTGCCTCACTCTATTTGATGATGACCACAGAAAACTTTTGCCTTCAATATCTCGCAAAGACATGACCACTCGCCCAACATGAATTTACACGGATCAGTGGTACTTGCTGTTCATGGCGGCCCATCAAATAACTGAGCAAACATGCTAAGAACTGCTTAAGGCTTGTCGAATGCTTTGCAGGTATATACAGTGTATACAGTGGGCCATGCCATCAGCAATGTATGAGATTTTCAGCATTTCTTGTAAAGCTGTGTTGCTGCCCATTGCGACGCCTAAAACTGGAACTACGGGCATTTTTATTTATATACATACACAGCGTTTAGACATTCAGAAACTCGGCTTAATTCTCAAATATGCTTCCTAGGACTGAAGGCGAAACCATAACCATGTGACCAGAAGAACATCTTTGCCGAGTTTCGTTGAGTTTCGTTCACTTTTGCTTACTTAAGTGGAAATGAAATGAGTTGCTCTATACGTGTAGTTGGTGATGAAATTTTGCTAGAGTTTGGAGAAAAAGTTATGGGCACTGTGAAATTTGACGATGCCTCTGTCTACTTTTCGTTCAGTTCTAGTTTCCAGCTTGACTTTACTTACAAGACTAAAGGCACAACAGTACTCGACATAAGAAAACTTAAGCAATTAAGTAAAAGCATGTCACATAGTCGTTTCACTCAGTTTCGTTGAGTTTCGTTGAGTTTCGTTCAGTTCTGAGCACTTAAGCGGAAGCAAAATTATTCGCACTCTCTATTAGCGCAAATGGCAGTTGGTGGTGCAATTTTGCTTGCATCTCCAGAAACAATTCTGGGTATTTCGTTCAGTTTCGTTGAATTCTATATACAGGCTCTTTACGTGCGTAACAATCGGTGGTGAAATTTCCCAGAAATATGGATAGTATGAAATTTGGTATCCTGCCCACTTTTCGTTCAGTTCAAAAGGGTCCTATGGGTCCAGTTATGGGTCCTAATTAAGACTCAACTCTCGATTATGTCACCGATTGTATTACCTTTTCGTGATAAACTTGAAGTCGCATATGATCGATTCTGAAAAGAGAAATATTCTTCTTACACCGTGTCCAGAGTTGGTGTTAAATTCTAAATATTCTTCTGCGGCGTGTTAAATACCCTGGCAGCACTACAACACCGCCCATTTCCTCTCGCACGAAACCCATACCCAACTAAACCGCGCTCTACGAAGCAGTCCTTGTGAAACAGTTTCCTCTTGAGCCGGTTGAATGAATGCACGCCATGACGATGGCCAAATAGTCTTCTCTCTAACGATAACTATCAAAATGTATGCAAAATGTATCTCTCAGGTGATTATCGTTCCACACAAACAACATCGTTCAGATGAAAAATTCTCGACTTTGGCATTTAACGAGAAGACAGTTGCCTCCGTTTCATGCTCAGTCAAATGATTAAAAACGAAACCACCAACGGAACTGTACAAACCAGATGGGAAAAAGAAACCGACTCAATCCAAGACAAGACCAGCCACAGCTCAACACAATGTTAATAATATTATAATGGCACAACAATAAAAAGAGCCAGCAGCCCCAGAAGACCAGATGAAAAACGCCAAGTGAAATGGAGTCGCGAAAGAAATCTAATTCGCGCTCTCATTGCGAAGAAAATACAAAAAGTGAAGAACTGCTGCGTGCTTTGGCGCTGTTCCCGTTCAGCCACGATGAGGACGGTGGGGCCTGCTTCCGCAGACGCGAGCGAGAGAGACCCACACTCTGCTCTGTTTTTGTGGAAACTATTATTATTGCCACAAGAGCTGGCCTGGGTTAATGAACTCCTTGGGTGATTTTCCCGTGATCGCGCGAATTATAAAATTGCCAAGACTTTGTGTGTACCTCTGTATCTTTGGGAGCTATCTGCTGTGTGTTGATGACATGGGCATCTCAATGAGCAATTTGGCAGCGGTGCGTGAGATAGTCGAGTGAGAGACTGCTGAACAAAGAGATTTGAAATTCGCAAACTATCTCACAGCTGTCACAATGACAGATCATTTGAATATCAAAGTCGGCTGTTGACGCTGGAAGTGGGTTAACAAATCAGATTTTGCGGATTTTAATGCTGCTCGGTGAGGTGTGCATTCAAAGGCTCCCTGTTAGGTTCACATTCTGTAATCGTGTGCTGTTGGAGCTTCCAAATTTCGTTTATTAACGCGGTAAAATGCTCGTGTAGAAATCTGAGGTTCGTGACATTCGTGCATTTATCTGCAGTCGGGTGATTTTGAGAAACATTCAATGTTGAGAGTGAATAATGACCGGAGAAAAATAATACAATAAATATCGGACAACAAGAAATCACTGCGTTCCTTGTTTTAATGATCGGCAACTACTATATATCTGCGTGTTTAAATGCTTTCGTCGGACCATTATCAAGAACAAAAGAATTCATAAATAAGTTAGATCACAAGTAAACTAGATGGGCGAGGATGACAGACTACAGGCATGCAACCATACGTGGGAGCGATGAGGATAAAAGTGATACCGAGTGAATCATGCTGGTGGCAGGCTGCTGATGGCACCACTAAGACCACTTAGACCATCTTTGGCATATTCTGCTCATAATTAAGCTGATTGATGCCAGAGTGGAGGACAGTACATGAGGAGCGAGTACTGAGAGCGGCTGCAATTGTCATAGCAGGGAAACACTAATATGTCGCATATAAAGGGTGTTTTTTTAGAGGTGTACAAATTCAATATGAAATAAAGCACTTGAACCTAAAGTTGATGTTTAAAATATGAGCTTTATTTAATGGGAAATTTTATGTCATTAGTGTTTGAATTTGATTTCGGGCATATGCGCGCCGCCCCCAACTGTAGCGAGCAACCGGGACCGTAGATCGGCAATAACACGGCCGTTGATTTCCAAATCGATCAACGTAGACTGCCTTCGCTTGCCTCCAATGAAAGTAAACAAAACGTTGAGACCACGGGATCATGGATGTTAGTTGACAGGTCCATGACGCGAATCGAAATTGGCATGTTCCGCCATCTTGCTGGAGCCAACGTGTTGTTCTGGTGTTAATCTAGTCATCGTGAAATGACAAAACGTATTAAGCACAAATCAACTTTCAACTGTCAAATTGACAGTCCGTAGGAAACAGAAACAAAACATCATAATAAGAAACACCCTTTACCAGAAACAGTTGAAGATTTTCTCCTAACGAACATTCTGTTTGTTGATGAAGCTGTTTAACGCTTCATCACTCAAAATGAATTTGCGATGAAATTGGCCGTACTCTGCCAAAATTTCTAGAGTCATATCCAAGAACGTAGGTATGCTTCATGTGGAATTAACTTACTTAATTTTGTAAGGGTGCAGACCAAGATCCTCAGACAACAGTGTGGTCGATTCTGATTCGTCATTCAACGTCGTGGAATCGACAGTGCTCGTTGCGACGGACATTTGAACGGCTGCAATATACCATGAGGTGGACTTAGCTTCTACAGCCATCCGTCGTGTTGCTGCTATTCTGTGCCCATTAAAGGCAAATAGTCATAAGAACGTCAGATCTTCAATGATCGACCAAAGTTACATTTTGTTGTACTTTTGCTGTACCAAACCGATAGATGACTGTTCCATGGTGTGTGTATGCAAGTGTACAACCTGGTTCATTTATCACAACCTCAACAGCCGGCTTGGAGCAGGTATTGCAGTAACTACCAGTAAACGTTTTAATGCAGTCCCCTGGCGCTTAGTTCGTTTCTAAATTAGCCAATCTGGCGGTTCGATCTTCAGTGCCTAGGTCAATGCGGGCAATGTTTCGCAGAGAGAAGAAGCTGTTAATAAATAAATAAGTTGAAAGCGACTACTTAGATACTTCCAGCCGTGGAAGTACCTCACGTGGTAATTGAATTCTGGACCTCCCTCATAACCAGAAATAAAATAACTGATAAACTTGCCAGGAAAGGTGCCGATCATCCAGGCAATCTAATGGATTCAAACACGGACCGACAGAGTCGATCTAAATACGGTGAATTCACTTGGACGCATTGGTGTAACTGCAACAGTCCTATAACCCAACAAGGAGGCTGTTGCATCATGACATGAGAATGGGTCTTGCCAACGACGA
Source organism: Eristalis tenax (assembly GCA_905231855.2). NCBI lineage: Eukaryota > Metazoa > Arthropoda > Insecta > Diptera > Syrphidae > Eristalis > Eristalis tenax. The sequence continues at coordinate 3,408,482 of HG993127.1, forward strand.
CATATGTATATGCACAGAAGGAATAAGTCTGTCATTGCCTCAATTTTTGTCTGCTAAGATCTGATCTTCAAGACATGGTAAATATTCCGTTGCTTTACCTTTTCAAGAACATCGGCATGGCTGAACACCGCTCAGGAGTAAATGGTAACGGGTTTTGATAAGTGATGTCTTTTCTTTGACAGATCACGAGTAACTGCTCTCGTGGTGTTGTGTTATTCTTGTTCGGCAACAACGCCTCTCAACAACATCAGCGATCTGCGAAAAATGTTTTTCCTGTATTTCCAGCATTGATACTACACCTCTAGAGGTTATCTCTCTTTGAGGTTACGTGAAGTTAACGGTATTCAGCTACCATCCAGGATTTCGAGGACATCAATCCCCGCGTATTCGCAACGTCGAAAACAGTGATCTAAAATTACACCTTGTACTGCATAGTCCCGGGCAACATTTACACGACAGAATTGTCTAAAAGTAAACGTCAGGCACAGTTCTTCCAACCACGCTCAAGTTTTCCCCATGATCATGCATTTTATGTAAGAATGTCTAAAAGAAAGGTCTTAATGAATCATTCATGATAGAGAAGACGGGTAGAATTGAGCCTGCCTTTCCCCAAAGCACCGTAATGACTCGATCAGGACTTCAGTAAATGCCTGTCCACAAGCCTTAAACCCATTTCGACAACGCAACCAATTGTTATGGAGCATTGGCCAAGAGGTCCAGCAATTCGGGAGTACATATGGAATTAAGCCGTTTCATAAGAAAGTCTTCACAGACGCTGTTCACCACACTCTATGAGGCATATTCCACCACCACAATGGCATTGCGTAAAGTCGATAAAGACAGTCATAAGACACTTTGATCGATTATTGACCATCGAACTTGTGCAGTTACAAAACACACTTCAACGTGGAAGAAAACTGTGCTCAAACAAACAAATCCATCTTAAACCTGCGCCGAACCAACTTCGCAAACTAACTACTCACTAAATGCCAATCAGGTCGTGTTTGATTGGTTATAAATGAAATCATTAAGCAAAATGAAATAAACAAACCATAAACGAATGGGTGACTAAGGCAATGACTAGCGAAGACAAAAATGCAGAACCAACACCAGCCAGCCCAGTTCGTTCGAAGACAAAGATATCGGCGAGGCGACACATTTGAAATTCACAATCGCACAACACGATTATCGGTGACACGATAATTCTTCGATTAGTTTTTCTTTTTTTGGAAATGTTTTCTGGTCCCGTTGAGGTCATCACGGATATGGTTGATAATTTTTTGTGAATTTTCGCATGGAATGCGAATCATACTCAATGAACACACCCATTTTTTGACATCTGTCAGAGGCGACGTTACATGCATAAATTACGATTTCGTAATATGGCAACGTTGTAAGTCCTTAAACACAGAGCACTTACAGCCCGGCACAGAGAGCAACTTACATCAATTCAGCGGCTCCGTTTTTTTTTTTTTTTTTCTCAACACTGAGTGCACACCAAACAAAAACACACGCGCACAAGGTAAAATTCAATTTAAATTGAATTAAAATTCAATTATGTTCTGATTATTGTACAATTCCAATCCGACCAGCGGCACAAGCGTTCAGTAAAAGTAAACTCTCTTTTGGCAAAAACCCCGCACAGCACAACAGCCGAACATCATATCCACTTGCAATTAGAAGCACAACTGCGGCGCGGGTGCACACCCTGGAAACCGGTGCGATGGTTATGGTAGACGACGGTGCGGCTGGTGGGGATGTGTGTCTGATGACTGTTTGGTTGTGGTGGTTGGTCGGTTGGTTGCTTGTGCTGGGGTGATACAAAATTAAAATTGAAATTCCATTTCTAATTCTCCAAAAACTAGGACATTGACCATCAGCGATAGCAGAGACAGTTGGCAGTTGGCAGCACACCGGCACCGGCACCGTGCACAATTGCTGCCCTAGAAATAAGGAAACTGATGCCTCGGCTTTAGGGGTGGAAATGGAAATACTCTCTGTTTTAGGTTGGTAGGCCATTTGACTGCCGATAGACGAGTGTGAGGGCATGACACACACAAGGAGGGTGTGTGTGGTGATGGTGGTGGTGTTGTTGTATCCGCGTCACCTTTAGGGTGCATAAAAATGAGGCACAAGCCAAGAAGAGTTCAGTTTGCGCAACCTAAACTAATAAACTCGGCTGTCTGTGAGGGGGTTGGTTTCACATAAAATGCAGCGGCTGCAACCCCCTCTTATTGAAAAGCCATAAAGTATTGGGATGGTGGTCGAAATCCATGGCGCCTCTCCTTGCCTGCTGGTTCCCAGAGGGATTCCGATCTGACTGGTGTGTCGCACCAGAAATTTATTGCAATTATCTTCTTTTAGACGATTGCGTGTTCATTCAGTTCATCCCACCCCTGCACCGGCTCATTGACTGCGTTGCAAGAGCTCGCCTATAGACAAAGGAAAAGCAATTTGCTCGCTCCTGCTGGTCAGTCTTGTAATGGTGGTGGTATATTTGCAGACTTTCGGTACCATGAACTCCACGTCTAGCCGGGGTATCCTGGAGATTTACAGACGTTTTGGCGAAGCTGCTCATGGAATATTGATTGAGCTGGACGCGGGGTAATTAAACGAATTTCCGAGGGACGAAATGAACCTGACGTTCCGACGACACGTACATAATTGTTTTTTGGCACGTTATTTACTTGGAAAAGCTCAAGCAACTATTCAATAAACAGAAGTTGTGCGGTATTGTCTGGGAAACAGCAAAAAAATGAAGGCAATGGAGGAGAGTTGAGGTGAAAGTGCGGAAGTTCCGGTCATTTGTTCTGAAACCGGTAGAAAATCGTAAACATAAGTGAATGATGTCATCCTGTGGCACATGACCATGTCCAGGGCATGTCTAGACATTGAAAATCTCCCTTGGATTCCCACGAAACACATGAGCGTGGACACGGTCGTGCTAAGACTTGACAGGAGGGGAATAACAATTTGTCGTTGCACCCTTGGCTTTAATTTGACCTCTCTCTGTTTGCAGAGGGTGTAGATTGATGATGATTTAGATAGAAATGAACTCGAAACTCGTTTAGTTGATTAAAAACGTTCACCCTAGACGTTCACCACTAGCCGCTGAAGGACTTTGAAGCGTCCACCCATTGTTCCCCTGACACACTTCAGGCAACACTGGCTTTCGTCTCTGGACAAAAACGAAAACAAATAAACCATTCAAAGTTCCGCCCTCTGCGAGGGCATCCTGTTTCCACCCGTCAACCGCTCGAAACTATTCAAATTTCAAAAGAAAATCTCCTTGAACCCTCAGTTGGATGCCATCATGTTGGCATCCACCACATCATTAACACAAATATCTCAGCGCTCTGGTGAATCATCCATTCCCCCGCCGCGCCGAGGAAGCCAACAGCCATGAGTTTTGATTCACAATGCAATGCAATCAACTGAACGGATTTCAGTTTCCAGTTCAGAGCGCTTCAAGTTCAGGATTTCGAACAACAACACGGAAATCACAAAAATATCTGCTTGTATTATTCATGACGTTTTTTTCCTTGTTTTTTTTTTTTTTCATTACAACCTCAAACTTAATCCACACATCTGCGATTCCGGAGAGAGATGATACATTCACGAGTGCATGCACTTCCCTTCTCTATTCCGGCGGTGTCCCTTCACTTGTGCAAGAAATTCGATTCAATATGCCCACGTTACGATTGCACTCAGCGAGACTGGATCGACAAACAAAAAAGAAACCACCCAAAGAATGCTGGCGGAAAAATTGCGGCCAACAAATCAATCTGCAGATACAAAATTGAAATCCCAGCATTTTCCTGTGGGCATTGTATCTGGATGTGTCTGACGTTGACTGCAATCGATGTAAATGCTTCTCCGCGTCTCCTTGTGTAGGCGCACTCACCGCTGTTGGCAACATGCTCGTGCAATGATCATGTCGCTATGAGTGTGTGTGCACCTACTTTGGGCACAAGACGCCTCCGCATAATTGGTTTGCGATGATGAATATCGCGTTAGCCAAGTGAGCACCATGAGCAGTGACTAGTGAGCACTCGTCGTCGTATTGTTGTGTGGAAAGTTTTCTTTGATACTCCCACAGCACTGAAACCGGCCCATTTCGCGCGCAGTCACTCTTTCGAGTCAAAGAGAAACTAATCCATTAATTCGCGACACAACCTTTCATCTGCCAGTCGCCAGTCGCCAGTCGAGAGTCGAGAGCCTGTCAGGTTTGTCTCCTTAAAAAGCAGGGGGGTTTGACAAATTGCCGAAGAAACCACACTTTATCAGCTGGCTCGCCCAATGTGGTCTTCCACAAGAGGTTTTTCGATCGTTTCCAGCGATTTTCAATCCGATTTCATCCGGGAAATGGATTCGAAATCACTTTACGAATTATCTCGCTGTTCGAGTGGAGGGAGACCCGCACGAATCACTCACTACTCGTGGAACGCAGAGGTGAGGAGGCGAAGAGTGCTGGAAAAGATAGCCTTCTGCGTAGGTCGAGACGAGGGGTGTTTTATTATTGAATTGTTCATTCGCCGGCAGCAGCGATATCGTGGCGAAATATTGTGCAATCTTGTAAAAAAACACAGAATTATGAAAACCCAGTGACGTGAGCAAGTCCTTGGGAAATGGTTTCATGATTCAGTGAGCATGTGATTCAGGGCAGGTGCTCAAAGCCGAATGAATTCGCTTGTATCTGATTTAAATTAAACAGTCGAGAATGACAGCAACTGGCAAAGTTGCAGAAAATTGACAGGCTGTGACGCCAATCGCCCTGTTTTTATCTCCACTGTTTGTTGTTACATTGCGGTCTATCCAGTAAGCAGTTGCTTCGCACATCAAGTTGGTCTAGGCGGTGATCAGATAGCAATGAGAACAGTGTTTCAGTTGCTGTCAAAGTTACCAATGACAGCTGTCAAATTATTCAGCAAGGTTTGTCAAGGCTCATGTGACCTCTTCGAAAATCCTTGGCACTAAGGGACGCGTCTTAGCGTCTTTCAAGCCGAAGTAGCTGCGATACACGAGGCGGCACTCGTGTTAAGACATCACAACGTAACCAACAAAATCGATGGCCATTTTTTACGATAGCCAAACGGCAATAAGAGCCACAGCATTAGACATTCTGACATTGAAGCTGATTAGGTTAGACAGACAGAGTCTCAGTGAGACATCCTTGATGAATTCGGTGACCTTCTGCTAAGTTCTGGGGCATACCGGAATCGAAGCAAACGAGAGGACGGACAATCTCGGGATAGAGGGGTCGGAGCTGGGAGAATTCTAGCAATCCAAATGTCGCTCAGTGGATTAAGGCAAAAAACCAGAAGACGAGGTCTTGGATGGGGCCAGAACTCGAAGGCTTGGTATGAGTATTGGCCCTGTGGCCGACGACGAGCAAAAAGGGATCAAAATCATTGAATAGGAGTCTCTGCCTAGCACTGTGCTATAAGTACACGACTTGAGTATAAGCTGCAGAGAAGATGGAGAAACAGAATCTGTCCAATGACCCCTACGTGATCGGCCAGCCCAAGGAAAGAATACAAGCCAGGAAAGCACCCTTTTTTGATCTGAATGTGGACTTGGCTGGTTTTTGGACTAAAGCAGGCCTCACCACTTTGGTCGAACTCAGCCACGGCCATAAGTCCGTCAGGGCCACCAATTACCCATCTACCTACTATCTGGGACAAAAAATCATGATCGACAGCTTCAATGTTGCGGTACTAAGGGAGTTTGTGTACCTCGCGGCAAAGGCCAACTCCACAAATGACATTCTAAAGGAGATCCGTCGTAGAATCGCCCTTGGCAGCCGCTGCTACTTCGGTTTATCGAAACAACTGACTCGAAGGACCAAAATCATGCTCTAGCCAGTCCCGCTAAATGGCGCCGAAAGTTGGACGATTAGGCGCCAAGAATCAGTGCCATCGAAAGAAAAAATCTACGTCGGATGGTGTCGAATTGGAGACAGGTGGTTTCAGTCAGGGTCACATCTTCCACACTTCATGAAACGATCCAGAGAGTGTGTTCAAATAAGCAACACACCTGCAGCTGCACCATGATGTGGATATAGCCTGGAGGGCTCAATAACGACAAACCAAAGAAGCTTCTGGCATTGGACCGTGACTCGATTCGTGTGCTCGTCGGGTCACAGAACACTGCCTCATCGGAACAATGCTCCAGAAATGGAATGCGGAATCCAGCGGTCACTGCCGGAGCGCCGGCTACGACGAAGAAACCGAGACGATGCAACTGAAATCTGCTCTGCCACTGCACCGCTCGCCAGAATCGGCTCTTAGCTTCGCTGGGCCAAAGATTCTTCACAGAGACTGCTGGCTTAGCGATCACGTGACACAGGAGTTGTTAATGGAAAGTGTACTCCACAGAAATGAAGGGATCACAATGGGCCCTTAGGCCTCCGAACGGAAATGATGTTCAATCATCACACGAAAGGCAAAACCGTCGACGGCAGTAGCTCGTCCACATCGAGCGCATATACACCAGCAACAGGGTCTTCGCGTCCGAGCCTCCCGCATTCATTCAAAATGAGAGGAAGACGTGTTTCAACCGAGTTTCCGGTTGAAATACCAAGTCATCGCGGATGCAAGACCGCTTGGTCTTGATGACAGGAAGCAACGTGCCCAGGACCGTCAGCGATTGCTCTCTCTCAGACCCTCAGTGCGTCGTAGACTTGGCAAGTATGTATGCAAGTATGGCTAAATGTTGATCGATCTTGTTTGGTCTCAAATCGAAGACAGGTGGTTCCAATCAGGGCCACATCTTCCACACTTCTTGAAAGGATCCTGAGAGTGTGTTCAATTGTGTCAACATCAGAGTGAGTGCCTTGATATCCAAGTTCGACGAATACGATCATTTTGCCATAATCCACCATTCAACCACTTCACTCCACCACGCAGACAAACTTCCCAGTCTCTTAAACTGCAATCAATCAATCGATGACCCTTAAGTCGGCGATAATCTGTCTTCAAATGGCAGCTATACCCCATACCATGCACGGCGGCCTCAAGCAATCATCACCATATTTGAATTTCTTGTTTTCTTCTTCCCCCAACCAGTCTCTCTCTCGAGAGAGAGATCGAATTCCTTAAATAGAAAACGCAACGAGCCATCGATTACCATCCCAAAGGCAAGAGGTTCTCCTTCACTTACTTTCTTCTGATGACTTGCAAATTAGGGTTCCTTTCAATTTTTCCTGTTGGACGAGCCCAGAGCTCACATTTAATCTTATTCAACGAATTCCGCTCGAACGATCCCTTATACAACCGAAATTCGCATCAGGACTGGCCACTCACCGCGGACCACCCATAAAAGGCCGCACTCGCCCAGTCGATTGCCACGGGACTGATTGAGCCCCACAATGGACGGCAGTAATTCAAAATTAATTAGATTCCGCTTCATCCATGTCATCTGGTATCAGTCATCTCCACATAAGGTCATTCGGCAGAAAGGATTACCAGTCCAGGTAGCCAGCAGCGCCCGCCTCCTCCTTCCGAACGAGAGCACACACACGACCAAGTAATGTTCCACTCAATTAAACTCGGAGTTATTAAAAATTTTAGACAAGCATTGCACATGAGCATGCGCAAGGCTTTGCGCTCTGAATGACGCGCGGAAGCGGAAAGGCACGAGTCACCAGCAATGCGCATGCGTGTGGGTTCTTTGAACTTGAAACCGATACGTGTCTGTGTTCAGTGCTCTCCAGAAAGGACTCTCTACGAATTCCTCCCCTCGTTGTCTGATTAATCGACAGATTGGCCACGGAAACGGAGACGCCTTGCTATTTTTAGAGCTGTCTATGCCGCGCAGACAGACAGGCCAGCGGACACCGAGACCGAGTCTGACGTGTGTGTGCGGAGGAAGGTGGTGCTTAATCTGAATAATTCAATCTTTAATCATTTGAATTTCTAATGCACGTCACCCAACGGCTGCGGCTGCGGCTGCCGCTGAGGCGTCTCTGCTCTTGCATGAAATTCTAATTTCACATTTGATATCACACTTCAATCTGCAGTCGCCCGGTGAATCCAAGAAAGCGCCAGTTGAGTGCACCGTGTGCTGGATGAGCTGTGCAGTGTTCAGTGTGCAGCCCACCACAACTGGAACTGGTTGCAGTGATTGAAGACAAAACATTTGCGGTTGCGATGTCTAAATAAGTCATTAGACGTTCAATAGATTGCAGATAGAAAACGTAAACGTAAGACGGAAAGTAGGTTGACTTGAGATAATGCACAGTGGAGACGGAAAGTTATCGCCACATGGGATCTCGGCTCGGTGGAAAATGGAGTTGAGCAATTTCGACTGAAGAAAGGAACGACTTTAATCTCTGACACGAGGGGTTACATATGACGTTTGTCATTGTTTCGTTGGTTGATGATGGGAAATGCAGTCGGAGCAATGTGTAGGCAGGCAAGCACATACAATTGGTTGGGTCCAACATTTAAGGTCACCGGCGGGTAATTACTTTGCCATGGCTTAAGCGATGTAGGGTTCTGGCTTGTCAGCGGTGGAAGGTTAATCACCAATTGCATGATTAATGCTCACAGACAAAGGTACAAGGCAGAGGGAGGGAGTGAGCACAATGGTCTCCGAGACCTGTGCGCGTCTCCTTGCAGATGGTATTGACAGTAAGTTGGATTTTTGATGGCTTCACGATGGATACGAGATTCTATCGTATACCTAAGCAAAAATTAACAATTACGGCAGTCAAACCTCTGTAAGTCGAACAAATATTTTTGGACCCAAGGCATACATTTTCCGATGTTTTACACTCCATAACTCGAACACAATACAGTCGAGCCTGCATAACCCGAATAATCACGGGAAAAATTTAGGCGTTCGATTTAAGGAATATTCGAGTTATGGAGTCTAAAATATGGACAAATTTAAGTCTTGGATCCCTTTGAGTCTTGAAACATTTGTTCGACTAAGGATGTCCGTCTTACAGAGGTTTGACTGTATTTGTTCCCGTTACGTTGGAGGTTCGACTGTGTGAACAATTTCGAGGGGGTTTTGTGAGTGCCTCTGTACTTTGTTGACACCAAAGCGAGGAATCCCTCGCGCATAATGCTACATCGATTTACCTAAACAACTTGTACTCCCTGTTTCCAAAAAGAAAAAGAGTGCCGGACACCCACTTGAAGTTAGTTGTCTTTTGTGTAATCCCAGCTCGTGTAAAGTCGGCAGTGGAGGGAGTACTAGATCAGAAGTAATTTTGTAACATTGGGATTGACTGTAATCTACTACTGTAATCTACTACTAAAGTGTAATCTACTAAAATCATAATTCAGCTTCAAATCAAAGAAGAGGAAAGGAAAGAAAGGTTTCGCACTCAAGCGTGAAACAGGAAGCGTGTGAGACAATTTGATGTCGGCTATTAGAACCACAGTGCCCACAACCGAGAAGAACAAATAAATAATGAAGTTGTATCACGTCAACTCCACACAAACCAACCTCCTCGTAGGTTAGGTTGTTGTGGCTGACAGCTAGTAGACAGCAACAGAAACTCGCTTCGTAATAAAACATCATGCGAGTTTATTAATTACAAGCTCTTTACGTTTTTAGAACTTACCAATTTTAACTAATTTTCATTGCAAATTAATTTAAATTAGACCATAGCCACCCACAAACGCCCGTCGTTCAGCAAGACTTAAGAAAACTCGGCGTACCAAAGGATGATCAGACAGCAGATATAGCTTTTCCAATTTGTAATGTTTCAGTAGCTGTCAAAATCACCAATTACATCCAGCTGTCAAAATATTGGGTAAGGTTAGGCAACAGACAGAGGTAAGTGCAAAAAAAAATCGCTGACGTTGCGGCCAGTATCGATGCGGACACTGAGTGAATGTATGTCGATTCGGCATCAATAAGCTGAAATGGTTATCACCCGGTTGTATTTGGGCCAACATCCGTACAAGATCGTGCTTCTCTCGGAGTAACGAAGAATAAATCTTGTCAATCGCTGATTCTTTGAGTTAAGGAGCAATTCATAAACAAAGTCCCCACACTAGCAGCCAAAGTGACCCTTAATAAGTCCATAATCGAACTCAGTTCTGCTGTGTGGCGCAGACAACGAGGTGGCCTTTGGCTGCTTTGAGAGGATCATTTGGTGGCTTTCGGCTGCATAGGTTGTGAGTGGGCGACAAGATATAACAACGAACTGTAGGAGCTGTTAATCGACATCGTCGAAGAATGAATGTCCAACGACTGAGATGGCTAGGTCATGTAGAGCGAATGGAATTTAATACTCTGGCGCGGAAAATCTCCGAATCCACCCCGAGAGGACGGAGCTGTAGAGGAAGACCTCAGGTGACGCACGCAAGTGAAAAGGGACTTTCACCATCAACGCCAGGCAGCTAGCTAAAGATCGAGCTGGCTGGAGACTCTTGTTGGTTGAGGACCAGGTCCACACCGCTATGGCTCAGCGGCCATGTAAATCCACAACTATTCGACCATGCATCAATGCAACCACAAAGGCTGTGGTCTTTGACTCTGAAACTGTGGGATATAGCGACAGGGGACGCCCCGGTTGTGGAGTGGTGTAAGTGTGTAAGGTGCAAGTGAAGAACGGCCTCAACCAATTTGACGTGCGAAACTGGACACAGTTAGCCAGTGATCGCTCTAGCTCAAGAGGCTTGTTGAAGCCCAGGTCCAGAAGGTTCCAACAGGACGCTCGAAGTTGTGAAGGAGACATTCGGCGACTGAGTCATCTAAACACAAAGGCGAGCGTTCGTCAATTGGCCGCCACAATCATACGACTTGACATACCTCCATAATTTTTTCTGGGGCTACGGGAAATCATTGGTCACGCTAACAAGTCAACCAATTTGGACGAACTCGAGATGAGCATATTGGAGCATATTGGATATTGGTCTCGAGTACTAATTGGAGCAACCGCTTCAAGCGCTGCCAGCGAAGTCGAGGCGGCCATTTGAATGAAGGGACATCAACAAATTAAATGAAAATAAAACCAGAATCCAGCATCAACTTTTTGATTTATATTTCTTGTCACTCTGTACAATCTTCGTTTTATTTTCGCGAGATTTAAGAATCAACACCTGGAGCCGGCAGCACTAATCGTAAGTAATGCCAAACCGAAGTGCCATTCTTTGTTGGTAGAGTTCACCACACTTTCTGGACCGGGATGTGTTCACAAAAGAGAATAACACATCAAATCAAAGGCTAATAAATTATAAACGGTTTATCATAAGATTAAAGGAGACATTTAGAAAGTAAACATGTTTTTTTTCACTCTACGAGATGAATTATTCACAACAATACGGATGACAGGAGGAGTGCAAAAACTCGATTCCAAGTCGTATTCTAGGTGTATTATCGTATGCAGATGGGCTTTTCAAATGAGTTCAACTCCGTGCGGTGGCTGCCGTTGGATGCCGACGCGGAATTGCCATACGCAAAGCTGCACAGTGCAGTGGAATGTGTGTAATTAATGCCATGCACCTGTTAAATTAGAAGAAATACGACTCAAGACCTGTCGCAATAAATATTTACTGACAATGACGAAAACTGCTCAGCCCAGTCCAGAGTGCAGCTGCATTTGTCTGCAATTTGTCCGCTCGCTCCTCTGCAAGGTGTGGTATCCTCGATCAAAATTCTCGATTAATGGCTGTATGCATTCTCAATGCAATGCAATTCGTCATAAAAAGCAAACAAAATTCTTTCAACACGTACTGTAGTCATATTGAATGTCTTCATCGTGACTCTCCATTCAGAGCTCGAAATTAATGATTTTTCATTAATCCACGCTCCGTCGATTCAATTCCCTTGCGGTTACCGACCAAAGGAGCGCGTCCCGATCCGCACAAGAAACCACAAATGGCTGAAGAAAAGAAATTCATTTCCTCCTCTTTTGGATGTGATTTTCCATGGAACCAGGCCAGGATCCAATTATATGCTTCCATAAGAAGTGAGGAAAAAAGAAGCAAAATATCTTCGTTTCCCAGTCTACGAATGTCACCACTGATTGATGATGGTCTAGGGATTAAACCACAGAGATAGAGAGCGCGCTCCGAGCAGAGTAATTACATAATTTCCACTTGTCAACGAGAATGGGTTACAAATGAATTGACGTCCTCTAGGCGGCCGAGAGATGCCAGGAGGCGTAATGTAAGCGCTGTCGTCGTCGTGGAAATTGATTCATAAGCTTTCCACAGACAAATATGGACGGCGAATCTTCACTGGCATGCGCCAATTAGAGGCGATTTGTTGACGTGCATTTGTGGCACAAAACAAAGAAAGAACATCGAACGAGTGCTGTATGCCACAGGGTTACCTGGACGAGAATGCCTGCCGCTGCAATCGGCACTAATTTAATATGCGGCGACATACAAACTGCGCCGCCTGTGAATTTGCCGACGACGACTGTGACTATGGCTTCATGTCTCCCGTTCTGATTGCAGGTCAGTGTAAACAAATTGGGGATGTTGAATAAGAGACTGCCCAGTCCACGTATGTCACGGTAAAGTGCTTAGATGAATTGATTCAATTGGTCCGGTGCGATGATCTGCTGGGTCCGCACAGCCGACTGAATGGCCAGTCTTAATTGGTTCCCAGACAAGCCATGTAATCAATCGATGATAAATTGGATGGATTTAGCAATTAAGATACATATTTCATTTGTTATTACCTTTTCTGCTGGACGCTGCCATGATGGATGGCCTGCGGCCGTTGAGTCATGAGATAGAAGCTTTTTGGCTCAATTAAGAGTAATTTAAGGCGGATACCTGTCATTAGAGCACTGAGTGCGTATATATCTTGTGTCAAAGTTTGGTAAAATATCGAATTTGGTAACCCGGAGGTGAGCATGTCTTCTTCCTGCTGAGGGGTCGGGGACTCATTTGATGGAGTCTGAGGGTTCTTGGAAATGCAGCCAAGCTTCCATAAGTCGGCAACAAATACGGTCAAAGCTCTGTAAGACGGATATCTTTTTGCCGAATTTTTTGTAAGTCGAACAAATGCTTCCTGACTCAAAGGGACCCAAGACTTCTAGACCATTTAAGACTCCATAACTTTCCTTAAATCGAACACAATATTTTTTTCCGTCGACTTATGAAGGTTCGACTGTATTGTGTTCGGTTTATGGAATGTTCGAGAGTTCTCTGCGAGGCCAGAGATAAGGGAGGATGGATATAGATCACTTGATTTCATCTGACAGGGTTTTTTACGATAGGTGTTGGAGTCGGGATCTTTGTAAACATTGGTCTTTGTGAAATGCCACTCTTATGCGTTACGGCTCAATGCCGTCATGGACAAGGGGTAAATGTAGTCGAAGTTTGATATTTCCATCCCCAATTACAAATGTCTGGCCAGGGCCTAGCTTCTCAGCAACCACTCGTGTTGTGCGTGCTATTGTTCTCTCACGAGTGTAGGCGACAGATATGCCGACGGCCAATTTGAAAAGCTTTTCCCAGACAGTCATACTCTTAGTTCACTGTCAGTGACTAGAAAGACCGTGAAAAGTATTTTCCTCGTACCGGCAATCGAACCTAGGCAACGCAGGCTCAAGCGCGTAAGGGTAGGCGGACCAATCCACAACGCAACGTCCGCCAGAATGTTCGTGTGTGTAAAACATGGTGTAATTTAAGTCTTGAATCCGACTTAAGCATGTTCGACTGTCCCTTGAGAACGCCGTCTGAATTCTGAAACTAAGTGCATTCACAGTGTAGTGCATTAGCAATACTACGGTAGAGTGTGGGAGCATAGGAGCTAATCTCCGATAAGTCACAATGCTCATGACATGCACCTTAGCTCTTCTCCTGTGTACATGTCCAATCCTGTCTCAGGGCAGTTGTGATCTGACCACCGGCATGTAAAGTCGTTGATTTTTAATTAATAAAAAGTTACGACAGGCGACATCACATTCCTCATAAAAAACCACGTGCCTGTCCACAGATTCAGTTAACACGTCTAGACTCAAAGTGAAGGGTTAATTTTCCAGTTATTACACGGGAAAACCCTTTTCTTTTACGACCACCAGCAGTTTAACCTAATGACCAAATGTCTCCCAAAATACCAGAAACGACAGTAACTCCAGTGACCATCTCTTCGGGGACTCTCGAAATGCAGGAGCCTAAGTCAACAACATCGAATGGCAAAGTTTGATCACCCGAAGGTCAGGCCAGAGCCACACACTCACACTTGCAGAGACCCAAACCCATTCAGTCTGAGAACAACTGACATAAAAAAAAGTCGTATCACTGTGCTGCCCATCCGGTCACAATGACCACAAATCGCACCAGCCGGCCGTCCAAGTGGCGAGCAAAGTCCGTTCATCTGCAATTATCTCGTCGGTCTTATGGAACAACGACTTTTTCACAAAAAAAAACGAGGCCCGTCCGACACCGGCTCGGGTGAGTCATGTAATCTTTTTACGTTTAATCCACAGCCGGCACCGAATAAAAAAAAGAAGCAACAACTAAATTGGATCTGAGCGAGCGAGGGGGAAAAAAGATTCCAATCTCCACACACACACACACACGCACATACTGGAACCGAGATTACGAGATCTCGTCGGCCGCACAAACGGTGCGGGGGACAATGTTTGCAGATACTTGTAGCTTAGTGGTTTTAGACACAAGCGCAGCAACAATGAGGAAACATTTCATAATGAGATTTCAAAGCAGGGGTAGCGCACAAGCCCCATCGCTCACAGGCGCACACACACACACAGCCATGTGAGGCCATTCGGATGTTGCAAGTAATCCATCATGGTTGGCCTCTGTACTGGCCCTCCCCCGCCCGTCCGCCAAAATATCTAGAACCCCACGTACCTTTTATCGCAGCGGTCGACTGCACTGGCTTCGATGATGGTGGGTACCTAGTTTGGCTTTGAAAGCCATTTGCGCGTGGTTTTGATTTCGATTAAAGCCGCAGCAGAGGAGTTTGAAAATTGTTACATCGTCGTTGTCATCGATTTCGTGCATATCTCTTGAGTGTTGCGGTTAAGCTGTTGCAGCGGTTTCAGCGAAATGGAGGAGGGCAACTGATGGCCTGGGATATTGCAGCAATCACAAATTACCGAGTCAATTGCTGCGGAGTCTTTCATTAAGGTTGCTCTCGGTGGGTCGTTCTTCTTTTTTGTTTTGCAGAATAAAATGCTAATGAGATGTGATTTGCGATTTCATTTGCTAAACGATTGCGGAAGGGAGGAGAGAGTGGTAATTATAGATCGCTTTGATTTTTGATTGTTGGATGGAGAGCTGGAGAACGGAGGACGCCCTCGGCCGATTGAGGGTTATTTAAAGTCATCACCCTTGCGTGAGCACACTCGATTATCGCCGCGGCACCGAACCAGGGGAATAATTAGCGGCCGTTAGTTACTACAAATCGCACAATAAACTGATAAATGTCGCCATAATTGTATTACCATCAACCGAATTGGGTTAGGAGGGATCTAATGAAGACAGGGATGTTATGAGTGCTTTTGGAGGAACACAGGGATGTTATGAGTGCTTTTGGAGGCACAATAAAATGGTTTGGGGTCATGAATGTCAAGCGGTTTGGAGTGAAGTCAATACAATTCCGAAATATTGCATTTTTGTACCTCCTTTCAAGACGCCAAACTAAAAATGACACAGACCCCTTTTATTGAGCTAATCATGGACACTTAAACAACTGGTCAAGCTAATGCCGCATTCAATTCTGGGCAGGAGTCAGGAGGGCCTTACACGAGGATCGATCCTTGGAGTCTCAAGAAGGCTCTAATTCTGAACAAGCTTGACCTAAGGATGCTGACCAGCAACTGCACAAAATGGGGCTCATCAGCTCAGAACACTGTGGACATTCAAAGGGAACCATGGGGCACTTATTCGCCGAGAGTCCAAATCTGACATCAAGCGGATAAATCAACATCAAGCTAACCAACATCATCCATCATCTAACAGGAACCGCCTATCAGGACATTCCATCTAGAGAGATCTAGAACATCTCAAGGCTCTAAAAGGGGACACAATAGATCTTTCGCGGTTTGCGCATCTCCAATTTAATTTAGAGACTTTTGAGACGGAACTATTCGGCAAAATGTGGGTTATATTATTGTTCTCCTATGTGGCGCTCCAGACCGGGGTGTGTCTGGTGTAAACTGGTGCGGTCTGGGATAAGATCCTATCCGGTTATGCACACCACCTGGAATGCAGGCGTTCTGTCGACTCGGAGTTAAAGACTATTCGGGCCAAATATGGTGCAGAGTTGCAGAAGTCTCCAGCTTTATCCTCATCAAGTAGATAGATTTGGCTGTTTGATAGGTTTCGACACTAGCCGGACTGCTTCTTCGAACCGCCCGTCAGACCAGATATTATTGCTTGGGTATGTACCAACCACAGTTTGGGATGAAGCGAAGTAAATTCCCAAAAAGCATGTTCCCAAGAGAAGGGCGGGGTTGAATCCATCTCTTGTTTGTGGTTTTTGTTCGAATTGAAAAATTTGTCCTGTGGAACACCGGATTGTACTTCGAGTGCCTTTGGCAGGGTGGTGTTTTGATTTTGGTCCGAGCGCCCCGGTGTCGGTGCCGTGGCATTGGGCACTTTGAAAATATCCACGGAGTATCTCTTGCGTCTGTTGATGAGAATATTTGGGCCAATTATTGTATCAGAAGGAGATGATCAATACACGATGCATTGTGCATTTCGGCTCAAGGCCATTTGAAACCCGCACCGGATTTGCAGCAAGGAGATGCGCTGTCGTGTGATTTCTTCAGTTTGATACTGGGAATGATAGTGCGGCGGGCAGCTGTAAACACGTAAGGCACTATCTTCTACAAGTCAGTCCAAATGTTGGGTTATTCAGATGACATCGACACGCATTCACGGCTTCACGAAGGCGAAGCGAGCAGGTCTTAAAGTCAATGAGGACGAAACTAAATTTATGCTGTCGACCAAAAAAGGTTACACCACGCAACATCTAGTCGGATATGTGCCGACCGTAAGCCAGTCTGTAGAAGACACAACCGCGATCTACGAGTTGTAATAGAATGTGGATGTAGTCCGGAAGGTAAAAATCGTTCACTGCACTTGCTCGTCCACATCGGGCGCATGGAAATCAATGCTCCAGCGCAGAGTCTTCCGAGCCTTTTGGTTCGAGATGGAAAGGGGTGTAATGTGTACCTGTGAATATGCGTGTAGCTCTTGCAGTCATTTGTAATTACGCCCAGTCTCCTGATTTGATTTTCCAAGGGACTTTGATAAACTAACTGGTTAAAGGGCAAGATCATGTTGGAGGTTTGCCGAAAAGCCACTAGCAACCATCTGGTGTCAGTTTGTTCAGTTACTGCCCCAAGTTGTTTGGGTGAAGTCACTAAGCTTTCTGAGGACGAAGATGGAAAACAAAAACCACACAACAGAAACGTGAGGTCTATCAGGACTCTAACTGCCTCGACTGTTCTTTAGTCGCTAGAAAGTGGCGGTAGATTGGTGTCTCATCAACCCTTATGTGCCGAAGGACGATATCAAGAGATTTGCGACCATGCTTGCCTTGCGTCTCATCAGATTCGTGAACCTTGACTAGTCAAGCAGTTCTAGCATGTAGCTGCCCAATTTCTTGAAACCACTGACATAAGTTTCTTCAGCCGCTAATTGTGTGCCAGAGAAGTTTGTTAAAAATGTTTGTATTCGTTCTGAGGTAAGAACTGGTGTTCGTCGGTGCTTGACTGTGAAAATCTGGTTCAACTTGTTGTCACGAAATGTTGGGAGCACTGGGCCCTCCCTGTTTCTTTCTCCAGGTCTGAATTAGACTAAGCTCTTCTTCTTCTTGTTTACGTGGCGCTACAGTCCGGGGAGGACCTGGGCCTTACTTAACCAACAAGCAACCATTTTCGTACACCAAGTCGGTTAAGGTCCTTCTGCACTTGTGTGCGCCACCTTGCGCGAGCCTCCTCTGTTGCGTTGTGTGACAGGTTCAGAGTGGAAGGCGCACTCCCAAGTAATAATGGGTTCACCGTGAAAAATCACTCACAGAGGAGTTATTTTGCGAAAAGCGAACAGGAGGCGAATTAAAGCGACTACTAAGACGTGAAATTGTAGTCAAAATATTTTGAAATCGCTCGTTCGCCATGACCCATGACAATAGTGCGGACTCATCTCTGGTCGGCCACTCTACTCGGCGAAATGAAGAAATGATAGAAAAATGTCGAAATGAACCTTGGACCTCTCATAGAACGTGAGTTCGAAGTAAAATGTCAAAATGCTGTGAAATAAAGTTCAGAGATTTGCTGTCTTCTGAACCGTCCGACGAGATAAGCTGTGCCAACACCAACTAACCGCCATCCTTCTTACCGTCGTCGGAGCCGCTCAGTGGCTCTGTCCAGCGTTTGACAGATATCGTAAGTGGACATGAAAGCAATGTAAACGACTTTTCTGAAATGTAAACGGCCACGCTTGAGAAACAATTTGGACCAATTTCCCATCAGACAAAATTGAGTTTTCCCGAAGAGCCCACGTCCAGCAAGGAGTTTCAACTGTGAAATTAAATTGGAAAATTTGCGACAAAAAAAAAACATTTCATTCTATTTGAAAACCCGAATGTGTGGGCAAATGCTCTTATTTATTGATGCTCCATCAGTGCGCTGCAGAGCAATTTCCCCCGTCCCACGGTCAAGTCTCAAGAGACCACCAAGCATGCATTCAAACAGACATCTTCAGATGTGCCTTCAAAATACAGCCTTGGGGTGTCTGGGAAAACCATTCAACTCTTCTCCTTGACACAAACACACATAGCCAGCCGCACAAAGGCAGCTCTCTCTCTCTCTCTCTCATCCCCAAGGCGAGCAGACTTTTATTCTATTTCCACACCACCCAACCTTCGGCAGAGCACGTTCCTCCGTGCCACAGTTGATCCCGTCTGCATGGGATTTCCATTTTTCGATGTCAAATTCCTTTACCACATTACGCCTTCTCACTCCCTAGACGCGACGGATGCGACGAACAAAGCCGGCGACCGGAGACCGGAGACGCATAACCTTACTCATCGCCTTGAATAAATTCAGTTTTCGAGTTTTTCCAGATGTTTCCATCAGTCCAAGTGAGCTCGTTTAAAATTAAATAATTATCCAAGCCGCTAGTAAATGTATCATCAGTCCCGCCTGCCGCAAGGAGTAGTGCATCGGCACAGCAGTCACATGTTCCGCTTTTGTTTGGGGGAATGGGGTGTCAAAACCAGGAGTGAAGTATGCCACTTAGGGCCACTCATTTCGACTGTCATCTGTCAATCAGTTTTCGAGACAGAGGTGTTTGTGTTAATTCGGATACAGCCTCGTCCCGGCACAACACATGCGTTTGTCGTCTGTCATGACCAACTCGAGGGTTGGATTATGATCATCAAATCTGTCAATTAGAGTTCGGGTAATTAAAAGGGCGGGCAAAAGAGTGCCGGCCTCGTTATGGAACTTTATGGCACATCGTTGTTTTCATTCTCCTTTTGACATCGCAGCTGATTCTTTAAATTGATTCAATTGAATGCAGCCACGCCACAGCCACTGTCTGGACGAACATAATTATTTTAATTTATTTCTTCAGGAAGATCGGGAACAGTCATACATTCTGGGCGACGATTGGCGGCGGGTCGTGAGCTGTTGAATGTATCGACTGTCTTAACATGTTCGTTCGGGAATTCATGGGGTGTGCCATTGGGTGTGGAAACAAGATTTAATTTATATCGTCGCTGACAGTGGAGGCTCTGTTGTCATGCGGATATACTTTGCTGTCATTAGCGATGATTGCAAGTCACAGCAATCTGATGCCAATGACAAGCCAATGAATATGAGAAAGAGGCTGTGGGGTCTGAAGCGAAACACAAGGTCGTTGGTTTTATTCGGAAGCGTTTCGATCCTAAACTTTGACAGACATTGCCTTTGTCTATTCCCGACACATCTGTGACCGTTGTTGTTGCAAAGTTCGATCCCCAACACCAAGTGTGCGCCCATTGTTTTGCGGAGACTGTACCACAAGAGCACCCACAACACAGAATGTGTTACTTTGCACATCTAGAGGAACTTTATTCTCGTTGCGTTTGGTATGGTTAAACTATGGACACTATGGAATTTCCAACTTGCCAAGTTTGAGTGTGAGTACACTCTTCTGGTCATAAAAACCAAAATACCCAACTCCCCTCTCCCCCGTCGGATCGATCAACCGGTGTCTCTATTTACAGGGCTAAGTACCAAGGCTTGCACCCCAAGATTACCTTAGATCCCAAACTCAGTTGGAATCTCTTCGCAGACCAGTGAGTTAGAAGTTCACAAGAATCTTCGGTAAAAAGTGAGGTCTACAACCAAACTTGAGATTATGGATGTATACGATGGTGGTTCGTCAGATTCTAACATATGGACCACTAGTACGGTGGCCGACCTTGGGAAACAATACAACACCACAAAACCCAACACGGTACAAAGAACAGCACGCATTGGCACTACTTCGTCAGACGCTCTAATCGTATCTCAACATCTTCTACCTTCAGACTTGCACATAAAAAAACACTGCAGTATACAGCGCCACACGGCTCAGAGTCTGGTTGCTGGACATCAAAACCTATCGTCGTAGCACCATCTTAAACCTTTTGCCGATACCTCCACAAACTTCCGACAGCTTTGACACTCTAATCCGCGAAGGAACGTAATGGTTTAGCAGGTAGATGTGCAGGGAGTGGGCAATGATCACTAACGGCTCTAAGGTGGGATCCATGGTCTCAGGTTTCTAAAGCCAACAGACTGCTGGGTTATTCCAGCGTATGGCAGGCGGAACTATTTGCGTGTCAAATACAGACACCCAAATACCTTGGTAAGGCAGAACGTTGGCATATGCCTTGGTGACCAAGGAGGTCATCAAAGCTATGGCCTCCTCACAATATAGTACAGGAATGTCGACCTGAGCTAGCGTCGTTAGGAGGCCAACTTAGAATGTTTCTTATCTGTGTTCCAGAGTACAGTAACATCCTCGGAAATGAGACGGCTGATGAACTGGCTTGCCAAGGATATGCAATGCAGTGCTCGCTTGCAGAGGTGAGCATCGCACTACAAGCAGCCAAAGCTAATGTATCTACGCACATCTTTGAATAACCAGCCTCAGATGGGCCGGACTGACAAGCATCGACAAAAATATGTCTCTGAACGATCCTCTCCGACGAACTCGTCATAATATCACCAGATTGGTGGTGATCCCTTAAACTAGGCATCCCGCATGGCACACAGTTGCAAACAACACAGCTGAGAGG
This sequence comes from Eristalis tenax, assembly GCA_905231855.2. NCBI lineage: Eukaryota > Metazoa > Arthropoda > Insecta > Diptera > Syrphidae > Eristalis > Eristalis tenax. The sequence goes on from HG993127.1 coordinate 3,429,707, forward strand.
GAGACCTGAACACATTTCATGTGTGCCTGCCCGTCTCTTGCTAGAGCCATACGGCGAGCGCTTGGTAGATCCTCCTTAAGCTCGCTTGACGAGATCTCTGCGAAGGATATTAACGAACTGATGTCCTTCCTGTGATGACACAAGAATTGAAACCAAGCGACCGTAGACATCGTGAGTTGGCCGGGGATCCGAAATTCTGCCATTCAGACGAGGCCCATTTTTTGGCTTAGCGGCTAACAAAGCTCAACAAATACAGATTGAATGAGTGATGCTGATCGTGGCAAGGCGGCATCTTTCGAAATGAGCAAGGAGACACGGTTACCGTCAATGCTCTCATGTATATAGCGATGTTATCCGACTCTCTGTGGACGGAGATATGGTCATCGACACCGATCAGAGGACGCCCGCGTCTACGGTAGCGAACACATATGGAGAAGGACCGCAACCAGCTAGCTAATGATCGCGCCAGTTGAAGATGCTTGTTGAGTTGAGAAGAATGCTACATTTTTAGCCTTCACTTATAAAAGAATATCATCGTCATCATTTTCTGACCCGCATGCTCCTCTAAAGGGATCGCGGGGGTAAACCACTCGCGAGGATGTCCAGGCAAGCCGATCCTCCGCCATCGACTCTATCTCAGGAGTTATGCCCGATCGTAACCAGGCGAGTTTTTGGACTTGGTCCAACCACCTCGTCCTAGGTCTGCCAAGCGGTCGTGTACCTGGTGGAATCGCATTCAACGCCCGCCTCGGAAGTCGTGATGAAGGTGACGTGACGTGTCACGAATATAAAAGAATATAATATTCACAATGTGCAGCGCCAATATAAAGCAAGAAATGAAATGAAATGAAATGAAAGAAGGTTTCAACATGATGGCGCTACAAGTGACGCAATGGAGACTGAGACAGCTCATGGCGAGTGCTCATCAATAGCACCCCAGCCATGATGCGAATTGACAAAACTCGAATATTTTCTCTGGTCCAGAGTCAAGTCCTTATTCCACTCAAGAAAGCCAACCAATTTGGACGAGTTCGAAGTCAACATTCGAGACCAAGACATATTGGACCGAGTGATCAGCAATTGTACCGACTGCGACGGGCGTTTGAAGCACACTGCCAGTGAAGCTGAGTCCTCCATATGAATGACTAGCTCAAACCCATCTTCAACACGCTTTAAAAAAAAAATGTTTCAACAACAACGGCGCCACCTATCGGGTGCACAACTCTTTTTTTCCCTGTCACCATTGTACCGAAATTATCTACATACATTTAATTTACGGGTGGTAGAGGGAAACACACGCATTTTCCGACTTAGTATAAGAAGAACATGCTCTTGTGCAATTTACACATAACGTCATGAAAGTAGCTTCAAAATAAAGCCAGAATCAGTTTTACATCACACACCGTTGCTGTTTTATTTGAATTTCTTTTCCTATCGGTCTCATCTGGTCAACCTGTACGGGACCAAAAGTTGACTAATCTCTGCTGGAATTCAAAACCAGAGACGACTGCCCATTGAAATGCGAATTTCTCTAGATGACACATCCAAAACCAGAAGAACACTCATTCTGCGTCTGCTTTGAAACCAATTGATGCCGCGAGCTGACATTTTTCGAGATCTAATCCGCAATTTCACAAGAAAATGCTCCACATGCTCCACAAATTGATCGTGATGATAAATGAGCAAGCCGAAGTGCAGAGGCCATTCAACTGATGGCAAATGTTTAATTGTCACAACTGACTGCTTTAACCGATCTCAAGACTCATTTCGCTAAAATTGGATCAAACCAATTGGCACCCACTAAAAATGAAGATACACTCATCGTCAGCTGTCCTCCTTCCAGAGGCATTTATAGCTGCAACTTGATGCAGAAAAACATTCCTCAAGCCATCTGTGGGAGGTATAATGACTCAGTTCAATGACACCGCCTTGACGACCGTTGCTGCGCCTGGAGAAGCGACTACCGCCGCCGCAACCGCCACCGTCGCGTCGCATCGTCCGGTTTAATTTTAGCTATCGCACAAGTAACGCGTTTGCCTCCAAAAATAATAAGTGGCGAGTGCCTGCTCTCTCTCCGCGTTCACAGCGCGCACTCTTCGCGGCTCGGCGAATAGAAGACCAAATTTAGCAAGGAACTCGTGTGTACACGGCTCCATTACTCAAGCGATCTGTGTGTGGTACCAACGAGCTATTTATCACAGCGCGGCTTACAGGGAGATCCCCACACCCAGATAGTTAGATACTTTTTGCTCTCGTTCCCCCTCCCGCCGTCCCTGGTTCCTCCTCTCTCTCTCTCGCGAAAAATCTAAAAATAATTTAATCACCATTAAATTGAATCCCTTTTCTCCGCGTGCGTCTCGCAAGAATGTTCATGGATCAGGGAGATGCAAGTAGTTCAAGGGGAGAGTGATTCCGGCGCTGTGTTGCGATGGCATTCTCTCCTGTTTCGGCCGTCTTGTGGCTATGTTCTTGTGCTTGTTGTTAGTCAGGTTGTGTCAATTAATTTAAGTGGTTTGCAAATTTCCTGTGACTATGAGTGTGTCTTTCATTGCGTGCAGTTTGTATCTCTGAACTTGCGCTGTGACGGATGGGCTCCGGGTATGGAGATCATAACTGAATTCAGTTGGACTCGTGCCAATCGTTTGGAGACTGAAATTTCCCTTTACAGGCGACTGGAGTTGAAAGTGCCAGCAACGCAACAAAAAGGAAGTCTGCGAGTGAATCGCGGAAATTGTTGAAGCATTCTGTCATTTAACGTCATGCTACACAGATTTTTCGGGACCATACTTGATGCTTTTGTGGGTTTTACATCGTTGCGAAAGAAGTCGACTGAATAAATGCTGGAGCTGAGGCAACCTATTCGTCTTTACTTTGACGCAGTGACAATTAATGACAAAGACGAAATATTTTCACAAATGCGACGGCTGTTGGCAATAAGGAAATGCAAAAGGGCGTTGAAGCCAACGCGAATTCAACGGATCGCACCCGAATGTAGACGCGGAAGTGGTGACAAGCACTGGCAAAAAAGGACGTTCAAACAAATGCAGGCCAGGCCATGAAACCACGAGATCAACGAAAATGCGGACATGCATGCAAAAAAGGTGGTCAAGCACTTCTGTTATTGGGCCTGTCCCTTTTCATGGATTTGACAACATTGACATACAAAAGCACATAAACAACTAGTCAAATAAATACCGCAACCAAGTCTGGAACAGTCAGGAGGGACACACTCCAAAAAGGCATGAGTGTCGCTCCCAGGGGCCCAAGAATGCTCTAAGTCTGAACAAGCTTGTCCTACTACTCGTGCAACTATCACCTGCACAAAATGGGGCACATCAGCACAGAACACTGTGGACATTTAAAGGGAACCATGGGACACCTATTCGCCGAGAGCCCCAATCTAACACGAAGTGGATAACCTTAACAGGAACAGACTATCAGGACATTCCATGTAGAGAGATCTAGAAATTTATAAAGGCTCTAAAGTCCTTGATCAAGAATGGGGGACCAACAGATCTGTCGGGATAACTCGCCATTTTCATAAATTCAATTCAATTTCGAGTTTTCTACCACGTGAACGTGAACTCCTCAAATTGCATCCTTGACAATCGTGGTTCGAACAACTTCAGTGAATACTCCTGACTCGCAGAACCAACGCCACATGTTCTGCCCGTCAGGTTGTGTCAGTATAGAGGCGTAGCAGAACTACAGAACGGATTATTGAGAGGCATTCAGGTGACTGAAGCAGAAGACGCAGAAAAGACGTACAAAGATGGTGTACCCTCCGGCCTAGCCTACTCGACTACCTGCATACCAATAATTATGCTCATCATCTTCACTGACCGGAGGAGAAATGACGCGTCGGAGCACGCACTTGATTTATCCACGCCACTCGATCCTCCGCCATCGACATCAGGAGCTATGGCGAGTTTTTTGCACTTTTTCCAACCACCTCGTCCTAGATCTGCCAAGCGGTTGCCTACCTGATGGAGTTGTACTCAAGGTACGCTTCGAACATCGAAGCATAGGCCTTTCCTCTCCATGAAGAAGCTGCTCAATTAACTCCTCACGTACTGCCGTGTCTCTCGAAAGACGACGCTCAAAAAAATCTCACCTCGGCAGTTTGTACACGCCATCCTATTCTTTTCCATCAATTTCGTTTTCTTTCGGGTTTTACCCAAATTTCATGACCAAAGCTGTGAAATGAAACACATGCTGCGTTAGTTACTGCTAACTTGGCTTTCACACCAAACTCGGCTCTCTTCATTACAGATCTGCATCTCAATCACTCGTGAAAAAAAGACGCGAATATACTTAAATTCGTCCACCCTTTTCAGAGAGACTCCACTAGCACTTAGAATGCATTGAACAGGGTATTCTGGAAATAATCAGAGCCCCAGATTCGTCTACGTTAACCCCTTCATGCCAGCATTAGCACATACGGCCACAAACCTATCGAGTGCGCCCTGGATTTCCATCTGGGAGGATGACGGGCTACCTAAGCCATCTGCAAAAGGAAGACTCTACTCTCCCAATGTCAAACAAACGGCCTACGAGGAACCATGGGGCACCCTTGGCGAAGACTCACAGTAAATGGAGTTCTTTAAGCACAGTTAACTAGAACATGGTTGTGCATAGAGACTGAATGGCAAGATCGTTGCGCCTGACATTAGTACGGCTTTTGACAGTCTGGATTGAAACTACCCTTCGAACAAGTTGCTTGGGATGGCCTCAACTCTGATATCCACAAAATGCTGATGTTCCCCAAGGCTCTGTTATGTCTCCGCCGCTCTTTCTCATTTTTATAAATACTACTACTTCTACTCGAATTCAGTCCGACGCTGATGACAGCAGCCTCAGCTTTTCGTATTCGATCCAAGACTCACGGCCCAGCTATGTTAAGCACATTGCATTCCAATCGGGACAACTATAGAGTGGAATTAAATGCAATGCTGTCTGCTGTCACTTAACAGAATCCTTTCGACTCGACTGGCGGTTGGTACGTCGGTCCCAGGTTCGATTCCCGGTTTGAGCAAAATACTTTTCACGGCCCCGCCTCTTTCGAGTCATTGACAATGCTCAAAGAGTATAACTGTCTTGAAAAGCTTCTCGAATTGGCTGCTTGGAAACTGTACGTTCTTTCCGAACATTAGCACGCACCTCTACTATATTATTATTAGACCGACGCACCCTATTGTATGGTTATTTCAACAAACGATGCTCACGATGCCATGAAGACAATAACATTTCTCCTCTCCATGAATTCTCCCCCAATAGGAATGCCCATCAGTTTACCCTTAAGCCTACTTTCAGACGCACAGTTCTTCAGCCGCTCTAAACGAATATGGAATGCTCTTCCCAGCCCTGGGTACAGCCACTCCCTTCTGACCTTCGGTCCGTGCTCTGTCTTGACTTCGGACACTTTAGGGTATAACTTACCATTGAACGTGGCCCATAGTCTTAGAAAACGTCACTCCTGACTCGAGAAGAAGAGTAGGAAGGGAGATGAGGTCGCTGAGCATAGATAGTCAAACAATCTTTAGACAGACAAGTTCACAGAGCGAACCAAGTCCTTTTGTTTTGATTGTGATGACAAATTGTTACGCGCAGCTTAAAATCTTCAAAATTAAATGTTCTTTCCGGTTTCAAATTTATTGCAGTCCAAAGTCAACACATCGTTGATGAACCCAGCCTCCTTCTCGTATTCATCGCCCATTTCATCTCTGCGGTCGGCTTTTAAGAACGATAATTTCCCGCGCACATAACCCCAACCCATTAACGATCAATAAAAACCCCCCCAAAAAGGATAAAACGTCTACATCATCACTTACGAACTGTTAAAGTTACGAGGTTTTAATTGAAATCCGTCCTTACCTGAAAATAGAAGAAAACAACATGTTATAAGCAACAATCATCAACAATCAGTCTGGATGGGATATACTACTTATGAAAGACGTGCAATTTCTCACAGATCGACAATCAACACCCACAAAGAGGCGCCGAGTCATGACCATATAAGCAACACCACTCACATCCGCACACACACACACATTCGATATTAATGGAATTTTCATGTTCAAAAATATTACACTCCAACTCTTGTTGCGTGCAAACGCTTTGGGTTGTTTTTTTCTCGAAAATGTACCGTGAAACGATTCGACATTTATTTCAATTTTTTTCTCATTGTATTCCTGAGGAGGATAAAGGAAAACGGAAATTGTGTATCCCGTGGTGGCGGAGGAAAAGGGCAGATTGTAGATGCTCCGACAGAGACAAAGTTAACAAATAGATATCACGCCTCTGGGTCGGAAGAGGAGACAGATTAGCCACAACGTGGGGGACGCTGCTGGATGTGTTGACGCCCGACTGTAATGAATGGCATGGGGATAAGGGAATTCTCATTCGAAGTTATGTCTCTCCGCACTACAGCCCAGAGAAGGTTACGACGCAGCCATTAGATAAAGCAGCACTTAAGAGAGTTGTAACGTACGTTTTGGTCATGAGGGTGCGGTGGATTCCTGAAGAGGTAGATGCGTTTTTTTCTCTGCGAGAAAACTGCTATGAAACATTGATTTTCGAAGGAAATTGAAGCTGCCAAACATGTCTTCGTTGTGAGCAGTAATTGAATTTTAAGTTTTCGTGTTTTATACCGACGGTGGGCAGGAACTTTAGCGAAGTCGAATTTTACCACTCAAGCAAAGTGTTGATAAGTCGGAGAATTCTTGAACTTCCGGCGCAGCAACTTTAAATGCAACATATAAAAAAAAACCCCTTTTTTATCTTAGTTGTGTCACATGTCACTGTGACAAATTTGTACTGTCTTAGCCACTTTATGTGAAATTTAATCGCTTAACTGAATACAAATTTGTCACAGTGACATGCGGCACGACATGTGACATGAACTCATAGTAAAATCACATAAAGAACAGTAAGCGCTCCATCTATGATTCAGCGACTTACTGTTTTGTACTCTGTCTGGTTAAACATCATTTCATTCCTCGTCCCCATGTCTACGCAATTCAATAGAATACTTCGCCAAGTTATTCTCTCAGTTCCATACAAAACTTATGAAGAGGAAGGAAAAATCAGTTTTTACTTTATTTTCACTTCTTACTCACTCAATATTCCATTTCTCGTCCATTCTCAGATAAAATTATTTTGTTTTCATGAGAAAATGAAGGTTGGCCCTCTAGGCGACGCGAAAAACAACTAAAAAAACCTTCTGATGATAGTTCTAGTACTATAGCTTTCATATACAATGCTCCTGTCAAACTCTGGCTGTCACTCAGTTTGTCTTTGGCAGCCATTGAAAGCAGACAACATCGTGAATTTTAACGAAAATGGGTAAAAAGCTGAATGTCGTGTTGTTTTACTACACAAATAAAAAGGAAATAATAAAATGAAGAGAAACTTTCCCAACCCACTGTACTTTGTCCAAATCTATTCCAATTCCTTTTGATTCCCCCGTTAAATTTTAGTCAGCCACCATCACTCTCTTCTGTCAGCAAAAAAACATTATAAATGTAACCAAAAGAAGCAATAACAGAATAAAGTGGATCGTCAAGGCATCGGACGTCGTTTTTATTTAATTGTTCGAAAATGCAGATTACAGTGTGCTCCTGAAGCATAATCCTTCTGGATTCTGATGGAGCAGTGAGAATTCTCCATCGTCATCCTGTACAATCTGACAAGTTTGACAAAAATATGCATGTTCTCATATCCGGCTTAGAAATCGACGAATAGGTGGTGTTGCAGGATTTGCCGTAGTATGAAGACTTGGTGGATGGTCGACATGCTCGGCCTTAAACCACACTCTTGATGAGCTATCAGATTATGTACAGGTCCAGTCACCATTTGCCGTTGGGATCAAATTAGCGACACTATCACGGGAGGGGTGGATCGATGGCAGTAGTCTGACTGTGGGACACCATGGTCTAAGTGTGCTGGTGAATTCACTAGCAGTTCCGCAGCTCATCTCCAGCTGCTTTTAAGAGTTCTACAGACAGTTGTCTGTACCAGCAGCTGTATTCGACTTAACTCTCGCTATCGTTTTCTTGACTTCATCTGGGCCGGCGGGACGGGATTCTCTTATACGCTTCTGGGTAGCGTCGCCTGATATGCTACTTGCTTTGCTAAATGTTCCTGTCTGCACTCGTTGCCAAGGCAAGGGTTTTTCTGGGTGTCGTTCTAAAGCCCCGCACAGCACATCAGGGGCAGATTCTCTAGTGGACAGCATTTCCATTTCTCCTCAATTTTGCCTGGAAGGTTTGGACTTTTTGAGAGCTTTTGGCAGATTCGATCGACGAAGCTTCCGATTGTAGGTTTCCGACAACGTATTAACGAATCCAGGGAAATATTAAAAATTGCTTCTCCAAACGCTCAATCGGGGTGTGCAATTTTTTAAGGCCCAAACCCATAGATTCCGTTGCGTTTATAACCCCCAAAGTCGTAATTGCCGGGTTGCAAAGAGGTATCCAATGAAATACGTCCGAAATCCATCGGAAGGAACTGTCAGTGTACCAGTGGACCAACTTCACGTTTGCATAAATCTATGAAATTCGAAATTTTGGAGTTCCTGAGTTACAAGGAATTATTAAAAAAAATGTGAACAAATCAAACGTATTCATTCGTATTCAGAGCTCCCGAAAGAATTTGCAAGCATCTGTTAACCGCACTAAAAGTTAAAAGATGACCAATTTTATCAGGCGCTTGGCATTCCACTTACAGGCCGCATTCGCTGTCTCTCTCGTTCTCATTTGGGCTTATGCTGGGTTTGAGCCTTGAGAGTGAGTTAAACTTAATAGATGTGAATTGTAGTAGATGTGTATTAGTAGATATGAATTCAATTTTAAAATACGTCATCAATTGCCGCAAGACAAATCCTTTGGCGTTGGATCTTCTGCTGGAACGACAGTCGTATTTTTTGTCGAGCCAGGATTTCCCTCATGGATACGCCTTAATGGTACATATGTTTACACCGCTAGTAATTCCAACATTTCCGAAAACTGGAACCAAATGACAGCTAGTGTCAAAATTGATTACTTATATTTTTTTCTGTTTAAAAATCAGATGTGGTTGAAACTTTTTAGAGAGCTTTAGACATTTTTAAATTTCGGTCCGTCGGTCCATCCTTATTGCTTATTTTATCACTTCAAATGATTGACTGTTTTTTTGACAGCTGTTTTTGTTTTGTCTATGTCGGATGACTGAAAAGTCATAAAATGACGTGCTGAATGACGTGTAAAAAGGATTGATCGATTTGTTCTAAATTCAACAAAATTATGGCGAATGGCCAATGTATGGCGAAATGCTGAAACTAGTAGAAATATTGGACTCAGGTGCGGTGTAAACGGACTTTAAGACATCTGTAACAAAGCGAGTCTCTTAGGTTTTTTTTTTACACTTTTGCCTATTGTCCACGATCATTTTTTGCTCGTATTCTGCCCACAACAGGACCCATTTATATTTTTTGTAAGTTTTTACAAGTTCAACACGATCGCCGGTTGTTAAAAGAGCCATGCTGTAAAATGGTAAACCTTAAACCAAACATTTGCTGATCTCGCTTTTTAGGCTGAATATACATGTTTACAATGTTGTATCAGCTTGTAAATAAAATAAACCAAACATTTCCAGTATCGGATGACAGTTCGGGGTGACGTATGTGATTGAAAACGGAATTTCAAATGCGAACCACGAACTGAATCAGCCCACATAAATCGATTGCGTGCATTACAACTCTTCAAAAAACAAGAATCAATGTGTGGTCTGATCTATTAAGCGTTGCATGAGCACATTTCCATGCTTCGCTGACTCCGTGTAATCGTGTGACTTCTGAATTTTACAACTTTGCCACCCTGTGACTTACTAGCGTGATATCACGATCGACTACGAACGCCACTGTATTTTCCTCCTCGGTGCCTTAAAAATGGCTATAAAATGCCAGATTGTTATCAACTCATTAAAGCAATAATGTTCAGAAGTGCGACCAACAGCTGGGCACTTTCACAAAAAGAAAGATGCCATCTGACGTCTGAAATCAACCGAAATGGTCGCTACTTATGTGCTTATCTGGCTTCAGTTTGGGATGCTACGTAGGTTAAGGTGTCACCCTCTGTGGTGTGCGTTGTTCAGACCACGATGCTGAGGAGTACTTCGTCTGTCTGAAATCGAGGTTGCTTGGATCTGTCCAAAAGTTGACATAAGATGTCACTGGATTGGGCTTGATGCACGGAACAACGCTACTAAGCATGTCCACAAAGTCGAGTCCCGTTTTCTTCGTCTTCAATTATATCGCCATTCAATTCTTCTTTTAAGACACACCAACTCACCTTAAATTCGTGGTATAATCTAAGGAAATTCCCCTAAACTCCCCACAAGGAGTTGTGATTGCAAGTAATCTCACGCAGAAGGTTGCTGGTTCAATTTCAAAGACTTCAAAATTCCGCCTCGAAGATAATCTTTTCACCATCGCAGTGGGGTTTCTTGACAGTATAATTCCTTCCAAAGTCGCATCATCATCGTCAAGGGAATGTGAATGTGCGACTCAGCGATCTCCGTGTCTCACAGAGGGCATACAAAATGAATCTACCAAGGATTACTTTCTGGCGCTCCTTGTTTTTGTTCCTCTTTAAATTAATGGAATGCGACAGGAACACCCGCTGCGGCTGTTTGTAATAAACACATACCAACATAAAAACGCAATAAAAACCTGATTACGACGGAGATAGATGCACTTAAAATAGTTTTAAAAACTGCCCTGACAGCTGACAGTCACCCCATCACCACCAACACAGCGAGCACTTGCACTTGCACAGAATAAAAAAGACACACTAAGGCAGGCACAACTGATGCCATGCAATTGCCGCCCGAACACACATGGCTCGCCTGTTTTCTTTAGTCTCTCACAACTTATTCGACATGGAGTATGCAGTCTCCATCTTTTTCTGCGGAGCTTGATTCCTGTTTTTAGCACGGCATGTGGTGTGAGGAACGTGTGTCACACACAGGCGAACGGTGGGACACAACAAAGGAGTCGACGACGAAAAACTCAGCGGAACGTGTGCCAACAACAAGGGTCACTCTCTCGGAGCGCTCTTTTCTCACCCCCCGAGGTCGGGGTCTCGAGTCTCGACGAGTGATGAAAGTACGCGCAATCATGGAGGGATGTTGCACACAAAAACCGAGAATGGAGTGCCAGTGGCATTTCCCATCATCATTCTCATGGTCACACAATATGAATTTCTCGGAATCCGATTGGATTGCGGGCGAACGAGGGGCGAAGTTCACGCGGAAAGGGCAGCCGACGAAATGTTTGGTTCCGCCTGAGTAAACATCTGAATTTGATTGGAACAGATGCAAAAAAAAAACTGAAAAAAGGATCAAAAGGGAACCTTCCATTCCAGACAATAAAGTGAAATCGATGTAGTCATCCGATACGCATCGGATAGGGACATCAAAATCATGATTTCGTTGTTATGTCCGTATCCTCTTTTTATCTACCACTGCAGTCTTCGGTCGGTGGACTGGAAAACCCGCATGTAGCACCCGAAGCTGAAGGGGAATTATAACTGTTTGGACAAGATGATCAGATCATAAGGGGAGCAAATGTTCGGTGAATCCGTTTACAAACTGCTAGGGTGACAAAAATCAATCAACCTTCGAACACTCGATTCGTATCCTATCAGAACAATGGTGAGGAGATTTCGTTTTTTTGCTTATGTCTGCCCCTATCCCCTATTTGGCCGAAGGTGGTTCAAGAATTTTCGAGGAATGGGGGCTGTCATGGTTGAAGTTTTGAGGTTTGCTTTACCTCTCCTAATATCGGCCTGCCCAGGGACACCTACCTGCCTCGTCTCGATCTGTTACACAGCGGCAGTGTAGCCTCATCGGCCCTGAGGCCGTCCGGAAACCGTACGGTCACTCTGCCATACTAAAAAGTTGGACAGCACACAAACAGACTACCACCAGCCCCAGAAAGGCTTGGTTTTCCGGTTCGAATACAATGACAGGAACAAACGGTAACAGCAGAAGATGAGATTCCACGAAGTATACACCGACGATTTAAGGACGAGCACGGGTATAGGCGCGGGTGAGACACCCGCGCCTATACCCGTGCCTATAACCGTATACCTGAGCCCTCTTCGAAAAATGCCTGGGCGTCCTTCAATCAGATGTGGCTGCCATGCAGAAGCGACACTCGCAGTGAAAGGCAACAACGAAATCGACCACCATAATTTATGATAGCCAAGCTGAAATATGGGCCATAGCGTTAGACATTCTGACATTGAGTATCAGTGACAGTGAGACATCCTTGCTGAATTTGGTGACCCTGTGCCGGGTACCAGGGCATACTGGAATCTAAGCTAACGAAAAGGCGGACAGTCTCGCGAGAAAGTTATCGGACTTGAAATCTCTCCAATCCAAAAGGAAAAAAAAAGAAGACGAAGCCCTGGATGGAGCTTGAAGCCCCTGGCTTTGTCCAGTCTTTGGAGCAAACAGAGATCAACATCGGTGATCAGTTTTAATCGCAAGGATGTACACATGCTGCCAGTCCTTACCGGGCACTGTACTTATACACATGCAGTGTTTGGCAAGAATGACTTTTGCTAATAGGAGGAAACAGAACCTATCGAGCACTTACTATGCCAATGCCAAGAAGGCATTTCCTAGGAAAGCATAACTTCATAGAGTATCATAACTTAAGTTGTGATGTGGCTTCTTTCATAGCAAGGACACATGACCCAACATGTTAGTCTAAGTGGCGCCCAATTACTCATCCGCCTAGCTAATCACACAGTAGATGTGGTGCAATGTATTGCCAACACTACGGTAGAGCGTGAGAGCTTGGGAGCTCCTCTTCGATGTCATAATGCTCAAAACTCTTAGCTCTTATCTTTGTTGTCTTGTGTGCACGTAAAATTTTGTCTCACGGGCGTTGTGATTTGACCACCGCCTAGAGTGGTCGTAGTGGTCGTGGGAGTCGATAGTACAGGTCGTCGTCTTGAGGATCTTTCAATAAAAAAAAAACGCATTTTTTCCACCAAAAGCAAATAAGAAAGGTGCCCCAAACGAAGGGCTTGACTCAGGCCGGCCCTAAAGACAGTACAATCTTGAGCAATGCACTAGGGTTCAAGAAAGAAAACACGCCGGAAATATACTATATTCCCCTCCTTTCCGGCCAATTGTGAAATCAAATTCAACCGGCGTCTCAGTAAACACCCCCAAAAACAAATAAAACACGATATTTATGCTTCTCACGTGCGTCCTTCAAACATAAAGACTGCTAGTTAATGAAAATCTCTGCCTGTCGTCTCAATGTGACGCCGTCAACCCTGCATTAGCTACACCCTTCACATTTCCCCCCGCAATAAGAGTCCTATAAAATAAACAACCAACTTTGAACATCTCGCTAGCCTTGTGAATAAATTACTAATGAATGCCGCCCTGTGCACCGGTCTAAGTGGCGTGCTGGTGATATCTTTAATTTCTTCCAAATGCTACCACAGTGTTCAGCACAATAACGTTTTAATGAACTTGTTTGCGTTCTCGTATCCTTTCTTAATTATCTCACCCCCGACGGTATCGAGCGGATCTTATGGACTCAACACCCTCCTTCGTCGTGGCCAACCATTCTCAGCTGATTGAGCGGATTAAATTGCACATGAAATGAATCCATGTGACTTCAAACAACCACCGGCAATGAAATTAATTCAATTAATCACAAAAGCCAATAGAAGAAGAAAAGGAAACTGTCTCCACCCACTCATCGCAGCCCAAGGGTGTACTGCGTTCGCCTGGTACTCACAGCGCTCTCACTCACACGCAGAGGAACATCCCCGAAGGGCTGAGGCGGGGGAAGCAAATAGTCTTTTCTCATGTCTAGACGAATGGCTGCGCCTTTTTTCGCTCTTTTTCACATTTTCCCATCGTTGTCGGTAAAAGTTTCTCTTCCTCGAATCCTCCCCCACCCACGACGCTTTTATCGATTGCTGCTATGTGGCGGATTGCGTTGCGGGTTGCCTTCGGTTGTACGTACGATGGGTTCATTTTCCACGCCGCTGTCGTGTAGCTTCGCTTTTCTTGCACGAACCGCAAACAGTGTGTCTCGCTTTTCTCCGCCGTCTGCGCTGTCATAGAATCCATTTGAATTATAAGAGCCTCAAATCCTATTAGGAGCGTGTTCCCTTCCGCTCGGCGAGGCAACGAGTCCAGCCATTGAACTGGCCAGAGTCGGTGCAGACCAGGCAGCCAGCAGGGAGGTAGGAGTCAAGAAATGCTTCGAAGAAATTGCACTACAAAGGGTTTGCTAGTTACACCATCATAGGTCACCTTCCCGACGAGGAGGGCGCTGTCATGGAAAAGATTTAAAAGTCGAGTGAGCATGTTTCCTTCCACGGGCCTCGTGGAGCACCCACCTGGCTGCACTCAAAATTGTTCGACATTATTAAACCTCAATAGGTTGCGCTTTGTACTCGGCCGCATGGCAGTCGGGAGAGAGTCCTCCAACAGGACTATACAGCACGTCGGCAAATCAGACGACACATCCAATCAACTTAATTCCGGTGAAATCTAATTATGATAATGTGTTCGGGTTCTTGTGTGCTGTGTTCCGAGCAATCACAGCAGTTTGCCGGTGCACCTCCGGTGCCGGTTGTGTGACGGCGGACTCAGGAGTGGTGTACACATGATTTAGGGGAAAATTTAAGATATCCTGTTTGCATGTGAGGCATCAAGTTTCTAGACATGCCTTTCACTGCCGCCGAGAACGAGAGAGGCCACAGTGCGGGGAGGGAGTGTGGAGTGTCCCGGACCACTTTATATGTTTGCCATTCCATCAATTAACAGACAGAAGCCATTAAAACAGTCATGTGGAGGCAAATGTGTTGAATTGATGAAGAGATAAACTTTTGACGGCTACGTCATGTGAACTACATGTGATGACTGACTGATTGCGAGCAGGGATGTTAAAATGCTTTAATTGATCAATTTTCCCAGGGATGCTATAAATAGACCGATCGATGAGAACGGGGTCTCTTCGCAAAACGATACACCCTTGAGAAGTGTGCAACTAACGTGGAGTGTGTCTCTGGATTGGATTTCATTCTCCCTGCTGCCGGAATTTGATAGGTAGCATTCATCGGGTTTATGGAGAATGTGACTTAAGTATCGCATGGCACAAGAACTTGAGAGCATGACGGGGTTTTGGTGAAATTCAAATTACACACGTGGTTTCCCTCAATTGGAAGTTGACGTCTGGAAAAAGGGGAAACAGAATAAGTGAGGTTTGAGGCAGACAGTAATGATAGTAAATACTGGGTACAGTGACTGAGACTTAAATCCTGATCTGAGTCCACCGTCGATTGCCATTTTCCGCAGTACCTTGTGATGGTAGTTGTTGCTTCCCATTTTACGTTTCTTGTGTTCTATAACAATTTCTGCAGAAGCTGCATGGATGGAGAAGACGACACACTCCTCTGCTCGATGGGAACCCCGAAACACACACGTATGTAGGTTCCTACTTTTTTTTTACTATTGGGTATAAAACTTAATTCGTGCGGTTTGCTAAGAGATGGCGTAACTTGTATTATTCCATTGGAACATGCGTTGGAAAGCTACTCTCATTGTACGTCATTCAGTATATGTCATTTATTTGAAGCGTAAACAACAATCATTTTTTTTCACTCAAATATGTCCAACTTTGTGCCTGAAAAAGTGTTTTTGCGGCGAGTTCTTCTTCATTACTTTAATGTGAAGAAAACTGCTGCCAAAAGTCATCGTATTTTGGTGGAAGTTTATGATGAACATGCGCTAGCTGAGCGAACGTGCAAAAGTGGTTTGCACGATTAAAATGGTGATGGTGATTTTGGCTTGGCCAACCAGCCAAATCAACGGTAAAGCCCAACATCCATGGCGCGAAGGTAATGCTCTGTATTTGGTGGGATCAGAAGTATGCTGTATTATGAGCTGCTAAAACCGGGTGAAACCATCAATGGACAACGCTACCGAACACAATTAATCCGTTTGAAGAGAGCAGAAGCCGAAAAACGCCGGGAATATGCGACCAGACACGAGACAATAATTTTCCATCATGACAACGCTCGGCCTCACGCTGCTACTCCGGTTAAGATCTATTTGGAAAACAGTGGATTGGAAGTTTTATCCCACCCGCCTTATAGCCCAGACCTTGCCCGGTCTGACTACCATTTGTTCCGGTCGATGCAGAACGCCCTCACTGAAATACGTTCACATCAGAGCAGAATATCAAAAATTGGCTTGATTCATTCTTGGATGCCACTCCACTTATGACTGTAATCAAACCTGAAGATCTATCACCAGCGATTACGCATCGTTTCCTTCCAGTAAGATAACATCAGATGAGTTAAATGGGCGATGAAGAAAACATAAAGTCACCTCGCAACTTTCTGCACAACATGATTGACAGTCAGTCAAATGCCTTTGAGAAGTCAAGGACTGTAAGCAACGCTGTTTAAAATCACAGTGAAAATCCCAACTGGAGTGTCTGTTGCTGTCTTTCATGACACAAGTCGGCTCTTCGTTTCAGTTAGTTGCTCGACTCTTTCGTTGCTTAGAACACCCTTCTGCACAAGGACCAAAGAAAGGGTTAGATTGCCCAGAGCCTTATGGCCGTTGGCTGTCTATGTACACTGCACACAGTGAATCAAGAAAAATCTGGGCATTATCACTTGAAATACTTCCGTTATTTTGCAAGAATTGAATTGATTTTTTTCACAAAAAAATTAATTACAAAACGTAAAACTATTGATGACCTTCTGCAAATTTTGTCTTGTTTCAAAATGTTGTCTATCTCAACGTGTGGTCCTTTCACGATTCGAAGTATCGTTCCTTTCGTTTGTCCCGCACACAAGCATTTGCACCGAAACCTGGCCAAACTTGTGATGGGCACCTCGCCTGCAAGTGAGGTCAAATCCTTGTCTAACCAGTCCATCACCTTTCTCATTTCAGAGCTTTGTACAGAGTCTACTTCAGCCCAGCGTTCCAGTGCTAGCTTTGAACATGAAGTAAATAAGGCAATATACATATGGCAACCTTCCGCATTGGCAAGTGATTTGGGCACTTACTAAATTGCAAATAATTCCGCCTAGAATATACGGGAATTGTCTGGCAGTCTGTTAGCTTTGGAAAATGTCCAGGAATTCAAAGATAATAAAAACTTTGTCCGTCTCAGTACTAAACGATTGTTTTTTTTTCTCTTGCAATAGTGGCGCCATCGGGCGGTGAGGCTAAGAACTTATCGGACCACCTTCGTATGTGATTGTAGTTCTCTCGTCTATCGGATTCATTAAAAATGAGACAGCCGCCTCTTGAATTCTTTAAATTCTTCTTGAAATGTGCAGCAGTGATCTAGTAGCCGCAGCGAGCGAATGGACTGTGCCTGTATCCGTCATAGGGCCGTCAATGTATATTTCCCTGACGAATTGCTAGCCCGATTCCTCCCGAAAAGGATAAGATGAGCCGATTTTTTCCTGGACCTACGTATTCTGGAGTTTATGGATAGGGCATAGGGTAACCCTCTGCAGCAATTATTGATCCACCGGCTGGATGTGGATGCCAATCGTTTGCTGATATGCTTTCCGATTTGTAATACTCTCCATCCTCACGAAAATATCGTATGTCAGTTTTGGTCTAACAAGTTTTGTCTTCCATTTCTGGAAGACTGGCTACCATTGGATTGCACAATTTTAAAATAAGAGCCTAACTTAATTTTCTGCTCGAAGAGTAATGCAACTTTCGAGACAGTTGCAACAAATGAAATTATAACAGTACCCACATAATTACACGCCCGACTTTAGCAAGAAATTCCACATGAAATTACAAACAAAAAAGTGCACCTCATTGCCTACGGCTTCAATAACTCCTCACAATGTGTTGCATGCATTCCTCGTTACTGCATGCAAATTAGAAATCCGACTCGGAGCCACGAATTAATGAGCTAATAAAATGGTTATTTGCCAAAGACCACATAAACCTACCGACCATGGATTAACGTCAAGCCATTCACGTGAATCATTTGAATTCAAGATTCACAAAAAATACAAAAATTCAAAACCAGCTCAACCGAAAGAAAGGAAAGTCGAAGTTAATATAATCATTTATTATATTGAGTTGGGAGATGCGATTTCCATTTACCGCTAAGCATCATTCTTCAGTACTTTCAAAAACTTTCGACATCGAACCTCGTCTTGGTGCGCTAATCTCTGCGCGAAAAGTCAATCACAATGCAACACAATCAGATTGAAGGCCAAATTTTGAAAAGAAATGTAAACCACTTGGGCTCTTTCATTTCCTCAATTGGCCCGCCCTGCCCCATGCATCTGGTGTGGTCATTGACCCGTGGACAGGCGCTGGTAGTTAGCGGTAGCGGGTAATTAATTAATGTTATTTTTTTCCATTGTTTCATGATGAAATGAAGCGCGTCTTATGGATAATTTATACAATTAACTCAATTCGGGCGTGAGTTTGAAGTGAGATAGTGGCTTGTCTGCAGGCAGGCAAAGCATTCATCAATCTTAGCGCCACTGCAGATGGCGCACCACAACAAGGCGTGGTCGTCTTGAGTATTCACGCGATGCGATGGGGATTCCATTGAGCTTCTTTGCCATGGCAAAGGGGGTGGCTGTGTAGCGTGCATAATTCCTTCGTTACTCCATACATTTGAATTTTAATTGATTTCGATCAGAAAATTCGAATGTGATGAGCTGGTATTTTCTTTGGAGTTTCAATTTCAGCGTTGAACTGAGCCAACGCCCCCTCAAGCCAATGCTGGGAATTTAATTAAAATTGTTTGCCATCGTTTCGCTGCAACACTGGCGACGTGTAAAATCCGAATGACATGAGTTCTCGGAGTTTTGGATTAGCCACGGATGTATGAGCGCTGTCTACATCAAATTCGCAACGAAAGCACGCTCCATTATTGACAGTCACTTCAAGGTGACACATCACCGTCTGCACACAGTCGTCTCGGTAAACATTCTCCGACACGACAAAATTAGCATTTCCTTCAACGCTCGTTATCCGACAGACAGTCGATTTTTCGACCACCAAAATGACCCGGCCAGTGACTTACCGCTAAATGCCCCTCCTTCAATCGAACGTCACAAGCGAGCGCGTTAATTTCCTAATAAGTTACCATTTTTGGAACCGTTAGTGAGCGTCTAAAGCCTAACTGCTTCTGGCCGGTGAATGGAACTCGATTTTTTATTAGCAATGCTAATCTCATCGCTGTTTTGCATAATTTTCCCCTTTTCTCAGTCGAAGTCAGACTTAAGCCGGCGATGAGTCATTCGCATTCTCTCCACCTTCGCGTGTAGATATCTTTCAGTTTCACCGTCGGCCTGCCTACTAAATCATAATCATCGCACGGTAACTATACCAAAAAGTTGACGGAACGACTCACGACGCGCACGGTGCGAATTATAGCAGAGGGGACAGTTCGGCCACCGCTGCCATGTTGACTGGGTGGCGCACGCTGGATGCATTCCAATTAATCACTCAGCCATCGTGCTGTGAGTGCATTGAGTGTCCAGAGTTCTGTGTCCCTTGCCTCAGTGTCATGCAAATTCGTATATTCGTATGTTAATTATTAGGTTTTTATAGTTTGGCGGTTCTCTGGTTTGTGCTAAGTGCGTGCAACTGTGTGACACAATAGAGCCTCCGGCTAGATGGAAAGTATCCAATTTAATTTGTTTTAATTGAAGCTGAACTGCCGCACACTAGTCATTGGCGCACATGTGCGACGGAGTTTGTTACAAATAAATTGATATTTGCCTGGGTTCGGGGGATATTTATTTCATTCTGCACATGAATGCAGGTCGACGACAACGAGGAAGCAGTCTCGCTTGGCCTGCCAGGGGTGGATGAAGTTGTGTTCTACATATTAGCTGACAAATACGTGTACGTGCCTACGCGTCACCAACGACGGGCTGTGTTGATCCCAATTGGAATGTGTATTTATTTGGTCAATATTTGATGCCGGCTCGGCGTTGCGGGAAGGAACGTGTCTGTTCCCCTAGGATAGGCTGGTTAATTCCCCAAAGAGGGGGCGGGGGCTGGTTGAAATGGGTCTAAGATCTTGTTCAAACACACAAAAGGCTATGGTCACACGTACTCGCACTAACTTCTGCGTAGGACGAATGTGACTTGCTTCAGTAAAGGTTTTCAATGAAATGCTAAATATCCCGAAGGACCCTTCAAGTGCCTACGTGACGGTAAAACGGGCCTAATTTACATAGGCTGTGGCAGGACGCCTCACAGCATTCAGTTTAAAGTTGAGCTGAAGGGGCACCTTTTTCACACGTTTCAATAAGCATCATTTTTTGGATCGCTTTAAGACGTGCCAAGCGAGCTTTTACGCAAAGTGTCTCCTAAATAAAAGTCATGTTTTTTTATTTGGTTAATGTTGTAAATATTTTACTAAATTACTAAATTACGGTTCAGAATGAGATTAGTACGGGAAAATGTAGCCACACCCTGTTAAAGTGGAACAATGCCTTGTGAGACGAGCACTGGATTGGATCTAGAAGATCCAATAAAAGAAAGGTTTTCCACTTCAAAACGTCTTAGGATAGGCATAAAAAGACTCCTGAGGTCAAACCGAGATTCCTTGAAATTGTCGAAGCAACCTTGTAATTTATTCCGAAATATGGAAAAATATGAGGCATCTTGCAACAGATGAAAATTGGGATGTGTTCAAGTGGGATTTTCAGCAGTTGCTTTGCAAGAGATATTGAGGGAGATTCAAAGACACAGTCGAAACAACGGCCCCGATTGCAAGTGTCGATTGTCGACCAACAATCGACTTTTTTTGAATTTGGCATTGTGATCGATACTATTCGATTTTCCCATCAAATTTTGTCCTTCCACAAATTTGTGGTGGAAAGTTTTCGTGCCACAAGGTTTCTTAAAATAAACTTTGTTCTAAAGTATTTATATTGTAATTTGAATTTCGAACAAAGGCAAGTAGTTTCAATTAAAAAAAAAAACTAATAAAACAGCGAGGAAAGTATGTCCAGAAATGTATTACTGCTTTTAAGTATTTACGCATTGTTTTGACACGCTTACGAGTGCTTGTACCGGCGACATCAACTGTCCGTTCTTAACAATAATACGATTCTCAGTCGATTGAGTTACACAATACCCAATTCGACTTGTCGACTATCTATTCTGTCGACAATCGCAATCGGGGCCTATAGCTTTTTTCAAAGACATCATTGCCATTAATCTTCGTCTTCAAAATTGACGCTTTCACATCTTTAACTTAAAGTATTTAAAATGACACATGTTAAAATGCAACATTTGACGTGAATTTTACTTTGTTTTGCCTGATTGCGGTTGTCGACTGATCTTCACCAAGCGATCTGGGTGTTGATAGAGCAGATACAAGTTGACTTGAATGGCGCTCAGAGTTCGATACTAAATAGCGGTTTAAAATACGCGTACTACGTGACAATGTTGCTTCAAGTAAGAAAGGTCACAGCCTGTTAAAGTGAAACCACGTCTTGTGGGACGATTAGTGCTCGCTACGAAAAGCTTGACAAATTGAATTTTACATTGTAATTTCGAACAAACACGCTTTAACGAAGAAAAGTGCCCCCGCACGACCAAATCATAAAAGGTCATCCGGTCCGTTGGTGGATCCACAAATGAAACTAATCAAACACCGCTTCAAATGCCTGAGAGTCCATCACAAAATTGGAAAGTTGTGAAAAGTCTCCTGGTGCAATCAGCAAATCAATTGCAGTTGCCTGTTTGGCAGGAGCCTTTATTATTTTTTAATTATCCGCACAAAGCCAAGTCAATTCATAAATTTTACAGCGCGCCGCCAAGCCGATTACATTTCATCCTGCTGCTGCTGGTGCTCGTGCTGCTTGCGGTCTTCACACACAAACCACACTCAAGAATTATTAATTTGAAAACAAATTGGCAGCACTCGCTCGCTCACCTCCTTCCACCAATTTAACACTGCCATTCCCATCCCCCGTGTCGGCTCCTGAATAGCCAATGAACTACACAATAGAACTCCATCAACACAACACAGTGGTGCGCCTTGTGGTGGTGGTAGACAGCACTGGTAACTTCAACAAAAGAACCTGCAAACGAAATGGCATCACTTGTTGCGATAAATTTATTGCCTCAACGCCACTCCTCTTCGCCGCACCGTCGTGCGTTCCTCTGAATAGGCCTCGAATAATGAGCCGCATTTTTCAAAGAAAACTCTCCTCATGGCCTTACAAGAACACAACAAAAGCTATTTGCCATTGACGCTGTGTCCTCCACAAGCCCCCCGCATCTCCTTCTCCATCAACTCCATCTTCTGGCGAATCAAAGAATCTGCATTCCGGATAAGTGTGTCGGGGATTGAAATGAATTATTATCCGTCGAGTACAGCCGCTGCTACTGCAGACCACTTTAGATCTAGGCCATTCGGCCGCCAACCGTCAGCTCTCTGTCAAGCATTGCCCCTCGCCGCATGCCAGCCAGGGGGACCGTTGTTTGTTTGGGCGGGATGTGAGAATTTATGCTTTTCCATTTTCAGAAGCATTTGCATTCCCAATTCTTGTCTGTTGTGGTAGCCCACAACGAATACAAAAAAATTCTATCTCGGCCCGCCGCCTGCCAGCCGCTCATGGAAACTGGTGCAAGGTTGTTTAACCAGCGGCAACGACGAAGGAGGAGGATGTGCAGAAGGTCTTTTCAGCGGTTTTTTAAAGTGTAAACCTCCGGCAAACGGATCGATACAACATCTCGTTTTGTTGTTATTGCTGCCCGCGTTGGATGTAGTTTAGGGATAAACAAGCCACAACTGGGGGTTGATATGTCGGCGGTCTTTGTTTTGCTGGCACTGGCCAGCCCAGTCACAGATGGTGATATTGGTAAATTTAAACCGAAGTAGAATGCCAGCACACCCCCAGACCGGGAGCACTTGGCTCGGATTTGACTGGGATTACGAACGCAAAAGTTTTGGCATTGTTCGCCCGTGTTTGTTCTCGTTTTTACCTGAATAAATTATTTTGTTGGAAGAGGAGAAATTAATTCCTGCTCCCTTGCGGTGGGTTGCTAAATGTGAGGTTAGAAATTAATTTTAGATAATTTTTGCTGACAGCCTGCGATAACAAACTTGGCGCTGTTGAGACTTTAATTCGCTGGTTGTTTGCATTGCGAATGTTCAGTTAATTTGCCTGGGTACAACGCCGACTGGCAATGGGATTTACAAATCAAAATGCCTTTCTTTATTTTGTTTATTCTTTTTCACTACAGCAATGAGAAAATGTGACGAGATTTTTGATTTTTAGGCTGGTTAGGAAAATTAAGAATGGCAAAGTTAACAGCTGTCACGTAGCTATCACAATATTCAGCAAGGTTTGCCATTTTGCCAAGCATCGATACGCGAATTTTATCGTGCGGTCGGTGGTCACCCTGGCTGGCTTCAGTGTGCAGGCACTGTGGGAAATTTGAGCGGGAGTACATTCTAGTGCTCTTGATCTTACCCGGCTAATACCTGTTTCGACAATTACCCGAGTACCCGGGTAAAGCGTTTTTCATTGTCTTTTTAGCATGCATTGAGTACGAATTGTATTTGAATGCATTCTAAGTTGTAGATTAATTTTGCCTAAGTTGACGGGTACCCGGTTATTTGGTACACAATTAATACACGAAAATGCGGGTACCCGTGTATGAGGGTATCAAGAGCTGTTAGAGAGAATGTACTCTTCTGGACTCTAAGGCACCAATCAGACAAATATTGGTGTGAAATGAAGAAAACATGACCGCCATGCGTATCGTGAAATGACGATTCGGTGCAGGTTACGATTGCAGTTGGGCCTACAAGGCCTACACAAATGCTGCGAAATTTTTAGGTTTCCTCAATCGATGCAAGATATACTCTGATTTGGCTTGAATTTATAAGGCGTATATACGCCCCAAACTTGAGTACAACGCTCATATCTGGTCTGGTGACTCCAAAACCACCCTGCACCTACTAAATAGAATCCGAAAGCATGGGTCATTAGACTCGCTCGAACATCGACGTACCGTCTCGTCTCTATCCGTATTTTATCGCTATTTTAACTAACGATGATCAAGTGAGCTTGCCAACTGCATTCCTCCTCTCCATGAATTCACTCGCAATACCCGTCTCACTAGGAATCCTCATCAGTTTACCCTTAAACCTACTTCCGGAGGAACAGTACATTTTAAAGACTGGAAGGAATGCTCTTCCTAGCCCAATATTTTCCCCAGAATACAATCCGCAGATATTTAAAACCAATCTGTACAGGTACCTCATCTCCCTTTCTCTCTACACCTTCGGTCCGTGGTGTGTCTTAAAACCGGACAATTAAGGATATTAACATTGTGCGCGCGCAAATAAAAAAAAAAATAAGATTGAGCGGACACAAGTAATTGAAGCCGGGCGACAGTAGACAACACCACGAGTTCGCTTCTGATGCTGACCGTGGATTCAGCAGGTAATATTGCCATTATTGGAGTGAACACAATCCAAAAGTGTTCGACCAAGCATCAATGCATCCACAGAGATTGACTGTTTGGTGCGGTGTATTACATGACGGCATCGTCGAACATTATTTCTTTTCAAAAGAGGATGAAGACACCGCTAGAGCGTAGAGCGATTCTAACCAACTTTCTGTGGCCAGAGCTCGACCACATCGATATAGCCGATCAGCAGTTCCGACAAGACGGCGCTACATGCGCCATTAGTATACTAGTTTTAAGTTTAAAAAAAATTAATTTCTTTATGTACGTTCCTATTAACAAATAAATGAAATGAAATGCTCGAAGTTTTGAAGGAGAAAGACGTTCGAAAATTGTTCGCGCAGCGATCATACGACGTTACACCAATCATTTATTAATTCTGGGGCTACGTCAAGTCTTTAGTCCACGCCAGCCAGTCCACCAGTTTGGATGAGCTCAAGACCAACTTGTGGAATCTTGTTGCCGCATACGTCTACTGGAGTGATTCATCAAAAATTGAATCGATGGCTTAGTGAGTGAGATAGTCCAACCCGTCGGACTTTTAAAAAATCGAGGCCAGATTTTTTTTGTTCTTAATACCATTGTACCCTAAGAAAAAATCAACTAAATTGGTTGAGATTTACATGTGGTGGAGCGAAACATGTGCACTTTTCTCATATTCCATACACAATGGCACGAATGAAGCTTCAAAATAAAATCCGAAACAATTTTATACCACACACCGTTGTTGTTTTATGTACATTTATTTTCCTATCGTTGTTGTCTGGTCACCCTGCATTCCAGTATCTACTGGCAAACAATACACAGGACACTCATAACTTGTCTGATCTTCAATGACATGAAATTGTGGATCGCAGTGTGCCATCAGCGATAAGGCGAAGGAATCACCTCCCAACTATGTAGTAGTCTCTCACCGCTTCATCGTTTGCCTTCTTTCGTTCGCTGAACGTCAATTCGTTGTCATCATTTTTCATTTGATTTTGTCGGCAAATGGCGAGTACGTGAATGTGTCTCTCCATTGACCGGTCATGATCTAAAGGTAACGATAACATCTTGATCTGTTTCGATGGTCATTTGACGTTTTTATAGCCGTTTAATTTCGGCTATCTGAAATGTTCACCGTCCGATCACATTTTCGCTGTTCGCACACGGTTCATTTGTCGATTAATCTTTTCACCATTTTACCTTGTTTAGGTAGGTTTTGCAAGATCATCTGATTTGATTTGCATTTTTTGGGAATGAACCAATATTTTAATTAGCACCCCTATTCTGGCAAACCTCAGTGATGTCTCATAAGCCACAACTACTTGACAAGAGCATGGTGAGTTTTTCGTATTCTGAGCAAAATCTCGCAGGTTGTTGATGGCCAACTTCTACCTCTGTTTGACAACCAAATAAATAAGACAAATTGACCAATCAGAGAACGGCATTTACGTTATTTCGTGAATAACTGTCAAAAAGTCTCTGAAATTCGTCGACGGACTAGGGGTCATTCAGCTGTGAAGTTGGGCATCTCTTGAATACTTCATTTCTGATAAGATCCAACAATATTGTCACCTTGAAGCACATCACAAGGAGGAAAATAACATTTGCTTTACATTTTTCTTCTCCCACATTGAGAGGACTTCACATTGCCCTCCCAATGTGAGCGAAGAAAAAAAGAAAGAAAAAAAAAAAAATAGGGAAAAGAATATGGCAACTTTTCTTGGGAGAGATTTGCCAGAATACCAAATAGCTCAAACCTCACAAGGTAGGCATCACAGACATTTGTGCATTGTGACGACATCACAACCGGAATAGGGGTGTAAGTTAATTATGTGAGCCCAATCTTGCAAAGTTTTCTATCGATTCTAGTCCAGCAAAATGAGTGAGAGATTGCTGCAAATTGATTCAACTCTGTATTGAACTGCATTACCTACAGCACATAAAGTGGTGGACACATAAATAGCACACAATAGTACGAATTTAAGAGTAAGTAGTAAGATGACACTTTCCTAAACCGAATGTGCTGTGGGTGGATTCAAGTTTTGCCGGTTCGGGTGAGATGAAAAAATGTATATATTTAACCAACAACACAACCCAAGAAAACCGTCAAAAAAAAGTTGAGAAAGGTGGCGGGAGTGAGAAAATGTGAACGATTTTTTATAAGAATGGACCAACGGGTCTACAAACGTATTATTGAAGAAAACATGGTCCCTTTTGCCTAAGAAAAAAATATGGCGTTCTATGCTTGATAACACTCCTAAGCACAGTTGTTGACTTGTGAAAGATTACCCTAGCGAACACTATTTTGTAATGACTTCCCGATTTGAATCTAATGGAGAACCTGTGGAACGACGTAGAACATCACATCGAGACGGTAAAACAAAGGAATGCAGGTTAATTGTATAACAACATTTAAATAGTCTTTTCCAAGGCGATGTCCACCACTGTGTGCCTTCTTAAACTGGAACTGCACAACTCTTCAGGTGCAAATAAATGCAATCTCTCTGTACATTGTAGTACACGTAAAATAACGTTATTATTGCTTGTCCCAAATAATCTTATGAGGACATTGCTGAGTAGCCACATGCAACTGACAGAAAGTGTTGCCTACCAAATGCCATGGGCAGGCCATGGGATGGTCTTCTGCGAATCTTTACAGATGAATCGGAGATAGCTACATTCTCAAATTGCCCTTAGTATTGCAGCGTTTTTCAGTTAGAAGGCTATAAAAGATGCATGCTACGCGGCCTATGTGATATCCATAGTTTGAGTTGGGACTTCGATTAAATGACTTTCTATGCAAAGCCTTCTCGTTATTGCCAGTTGTCTCTTGTCGTGTTTGCTGAACATTTCATGATCCACTACATAAGAGTGCAGCTATTGCGTCATGCCTGGTAATTGCGAAGCTAATGAACTCGCTTGGCTTGGTGCTATTTCTGCCACCAGCCGGAGACCCTCTCTATGCATCCCACTAAAGCTTAGCCACCTTATAAAGATATACCAAGTATTAACAGTAAATACCAAACTGTATACCACGATTGTTGTGAACTGTAATCCATTAGCTGTCCAGCAACTTCTATCTGGTCTCTCAGTACGCATATCATCCACCCGAAAATGACCCCCTGTTTAGACATTGGTTTCTAAAATGGACTACAATTTGTAGAGCATTGTGGTCTGGTTTTGTAAATGGCCATTCATACGCAGAATTGAAGTTTGGAACGTTTTTGACTTATGAGCGAGACTTGTCGGAAGAACCACGGTTCACTTTCGAAGAGTATTGTACCTAGCGGCTTGGCATGCTTCCCTAAAACGTCCATTTTGGTTGCTATCAGAAATGGAACACACGGGCTTCATCATAAGGTTGCCCCCATTAAACTGCATGGTGTCCACGTTGCACTCTCGGAATGAGTTCAGACACGTCTCTTGATGATCATCATTGTGGGAGTGTTGTACGACTCGTCAATTGTGAGTATTTTCTCACGTTCTGGCGAAGGTTGCCCCTATTCCACGATTTCAGACAAATGAGGTTAGCAGTCAAGTTCAATTAGGTGCGTTCAGTTCAACTTTTGAGAATCAATGAGTTGATTTCGTGTACCAAAACGTTTGCTAGTCATATTTCCAATCAGGACATTGTTACAAGAAACCACATGCCTCATTACAAAACAAATTTGGCCAAAATTTATTCTACACGTGAATACTCTTTCGAGCACTGTCAGTGACACTAAAGTTGGTAGATTCGGAGATTGAACCTGGCACCTCCGCCGCGATATTTCGTGGCTGACGCTATAGCACACTACGCCACGGCGTCCACGATACTCCAAGGAATTTGCATTTGAGCCTCTTGTTATTCAGCGAGCCGAATAGTATCAACAGAAGGTTGCTAAGTAAACTGTCGTCAACAACTTGTGTCGTATCACAGTAGGTCTGTCTGATCTCTGGAGTCACCCACCCGGACCTAGCCTAACTCCAATTTACGGCCAAATACATATATTTCCCATATTCTGTTGGATTGCGCGAACTACAATTAGAAGTGTGAATGCTCTTCCAAATAAATGTCCAAGCATCTGCTTCAAGACATAACTCGAAGACGACACTGATGACTTCACCAGTTTATCTTTCCCAATTTTCCAATTTGTGCATTATGCAATCCCCATGCCTTGAAAAACCACGTCCATTCGGAGATCTTAACACCGTACAACTGCAACCGACCAGCGCAGCGCTATCTTCCTTGTCCCCATTTGAACGTGAGTTACAGTCGTCCAACGAGGATTGATCAACAATCCCACCACAGCACACAATTAATGACTCATTCACAACCCAGTTGATGTAAGTCACTCTCTGCTTAGTAGACGACAAATATCCCCCAAGGGGGACGACGGACGACAGCCGACGGAGTTTCTTCCACCCACGTAGCCCGACCAAATTTGCGCAAAACTTCTCCATAAACAATAATCAAAAGTGGCCCCAGCAGCAGAAGTAGCAATTGCAAACAAGCCTTGCTTGCCTCTAGCCATCGGCTAAAAACGGCTAAGTAATAAATTTATTAACGTTCCACGTCCACACGATGCTGCTTTGCATTCACAAACTAATTATACATTTTATACAGCCAAAGCCGAGGCATATTCCACCGAGTCACCAGCACACCATACCACATCAGAGTTTCCCCTGCGGCCGATTGCCTCTGCGAGTACTGAGACTATAACTTCGCCATGCGGGTCAAAGAACTCTCTGTGCACTCGCGAAGCTCCAACCAGCTAGAGAGCTCACTCGCAGCGCGCATACAGAAATAGGGTTGACGGCGCGGTGCGGCGGTTGCATTCACCGACACAACGACAAGTTCCTCTGCTCGTCTGTTGCCGCTGCTGCACAAGAAGAACCTATAAATAGTTTTCCACTATCGCAAAATGCAAAGTGCAACTATATAGCTCCGAGCAGAAGCAGCCTACCCCGCCTGGACAACACCACCAATACCAGAGCAGTTGACGGGTGTGGAGCACATAAAAACCGCTGGGGAAGCGCAGATTTCTGATTTCCTCGATATTATCCGGTGCTCTGTGAAATTAGATTACACCAGAGAAGGTACACAGGCACATAGTCTATGTAAATCGGTCGAGAATACACGGTCGCTGCGCGAAATGTGGACAGAGATACTCCACTTCACAGTCCACACTCACAGCGACAGCGACCATGGAGCACTTGTGCAAAATGGTCAAGAGGTCAGTGGAAACGAGCCGCGACTGTGTGAGAAGTCTCTGGTATCAGAGCAGGAGTTTGCAAAAATAAAAGAGAACATTTTAAGCGATTGCTAATTACTGGCTCAAGGTTAATTGGGATCACAAAGTAGACGATGCGTAGAGGCACCCTGCTTATCAACTCAATGCCATTCAAGCGCGCGTTGCTGCTTGCTGAAGAACGAACGAGCAAATTTCGGGCAAACGTCTTCCGTGAGTCATATTTGCACGATCGCATGATCACTGCTCGCTGGATGCGGGGGGATGAGCAGGAGCAAGACTCCACTGGTTTTTGCGAAACAGCGATGATGTCAGACCGGGGAGAGAGCGAGCGCGTGAATGTTTGTGCTAACAATTTTACTTTATTCTAGAACGCAAAAGCCAACATCAACAGACCGAAGTCGCAGTCAATGGTTTTTGAGAAATAATTAACGCAGTGGAAGGCGTATCTGCCGGATACTTGCTCACAAAACAAAATTATTCTCTGTATAAAGAAGTAATTTTTCGAAGAAATCTCAGATGACACAAGTTATTTGGGTCATTTAACTCCCAGATAGGGTATCTTTATTGTTACATTGGGTATCTGTGGCATTCCAAAAGTGAGAATGGCACGTTATTTGTCTACCAAGGCCAGGGGGAGCGGCGCAGCGGCGTCTGCGTTTCGGTGACACTCCCGACATTAACCCTGAAATTGCTATCGAATGCGTTGAATTTCAAATTTAATCTATTTTTAGATTTCATTTGGCATTTGCGAATTTAAATCTATTCGGGTTATCAGATATTCTAATGCCGTTCTTGAAATAGTGTGTGAGGCGGGCGAGACCAATGGCAATGGGCATCGACTGTGTTCAGTGTTAAGTCGAAAGCAACAATTGAAAATCAGAGAGATGAGCTATAGAGTTGATGATTTACTTTTCAATTCAACTCAACGAGGAATATAAAAGTAGTTTCTCGATTTCAGATGATTTTCAGATGGATAAATAGCAACAATTTTCGAGCACTCAACTTATTTACTCAGCCATGAACCGGGCGAAAAGTAGCCAAGGGTACCGCAAAATTTCAAAGTGGCCACGTTGGGGCCGAATTGTATTGATTTCAAAAATTTTGAAATAAAATTTAACGAAACTGAACGAAGCAGTTATTATGGTCGAAAAGTCTCATTTCGGAATATGCGTTCGACTGACTAAGTTTACTTAAAACTCCTTACTTCTCAGTACGCAAAAGTGACTGAAACTTAACGATACTGATCGAAGCGATTATAATGGTCAGTGCATAGTAAAATTTCAATGTGGCAATGCTCTAACACCCAAGTATGTAGGGGTCGATTTCATTTGATTTCGTAAAGAATGAAAACAAAATCTAACGAAACTGAACGAAGCAGTTATTATGGTCGCAAAGTCTCATTTCTGTATATGCGCTTGACTGATTGAGTTTACTTAAAAATCCTTACTTCTCAGTACACAAAAGTCAACGAAACTGAACGAAGCAGTTAAACATTTTTACTTCCACTATGGTGAGCCTTTACTTTGATAGTATAACTGGTCTTGCAACACCTCCGATTTGCTTCTACATTCACTTCATTTCTTCGCGCTGCTTCAAAGAAGATCAAATATTTCCAGCTTGACATCTGCCTCCTGAATTCACTTAAAGCCAGATCTAGTGATGTGCAGCCTAACCGATTTAATCGGCCAAAATAATGAGCGAATCATAATTATGGCTCCAAATCAGGAGCTGTCACATGATTTCAGACATTTTTCTTTTCCAACGACAAACGTCAACCTACTGCTCCGATTGGCAATTATAATCATCAATCCACTCTGTCTTCGCCACCCGACTTTCCTTCATTCCTATGTCAACACTCAACATTTGTCAGTTGTGACTAGTTGCCCACAAAATGTGTGTCAATCCATCAGGCATACACGACAGTGTGTTAATGAAACGTGTCGGAAATTTCATTTGACACAACTATGTAATAGATTCCGTCGTAAACTGTCAACAATGACACATGTTCAATGTCGAGTGAATAATGACAGGTCATCAGCCTTTTTGACAGAAAAACACGAAAGTTCACTCTCCCCGAACGTACCCACAAAATATTTATTCATTTCGATCTATTTGTATGACTCATCTGATCAATGGACAAATAAAAATCTCAGCCTCAATGACTGTCACAAAAGCTCTCCTCTCACTGCACGAGTATTCGCTCAGATATTTGCATGCATATCCATAGAATGGCATGAGCTAAAGTATTCCATTTTGCCTTTCCATTTTTTCTCTCCACATTCACCACGAACAGCATCCAAAGACGTGGTGTCTGCCACCGGGGTCGACTCTCATGAAAGTCAAAGCAGTCAATAAACCGTTTCGTTTCACGAATAATTGTACCTTCCACAATCAACTGCGATAAAACGGAGAAATAATAAAATGCAAATGTGACTCGCACTAAATTTTATTGTTTGATAAATTCGTAGACGATTGCCAGGGGGCATGTCAAGCAAAAAGTATGTATGTATTTATTTTCACTTTTGAAGCGAAGTGGAAGCTGAATGCGTCCATTCGGCGCTCGTGGTCGTCGTCGAAGTGCCGTTGTTGTCATTTATCAGACCTCAGACCATAGCTGGACGCGTTTTATTGGACACATCTCATCGTTGATGCCGTTCACATCCTCCTCGGATTCATCTGCGGGGTTTTCTTTTTTATATCCAACCTTGGCCTCATAAATTGACTGAAGAAAACACAAGCGTTTCCCTTGACGGATGTGTCGCGTAATAAACGAATAAAACTCCTATTTGTCAAGATTGGACGCATGAATTTGGTTTATGAAGGGCACACTGACACTGATTTCGGGATGGAACCCACTTAATTGAGCGAAGTACGTAGGAGAAGAAGACATACAGCGGTTACATCACTTCCCTGAGGCTGCCCATGGAAAAGCTCAACGGTGCTCTTTCCCATGCCCACTCGATGTCCGAGGCACAAAGGCGCCCTGATCTCATTATTTACACCGACAACATCTGGACTTGAATGGCAAGCAGCCTGCACATTGCGGTGCGCCAAACTGAACAATCACATTGTTTTCCGTTGCAGTCGCATGCACCTTAGGCGGGGGACCTGCACCTTTGCTGACTGGTGTAACATTCTTCATGGATTCTCTGCAAGCAATCTGACCTATGGATGAATTGGTTTAATTGCTTTTGGATGTTTGGCAAGTGCATTGTCGAGAAGAAGAGGAGCCTGGGGAATGCAATTTAAGGTTAAACCTAGAAAATGACGGTCCGATCACAGTCCGGGCCTGGTTTAAACCGACTCTCGTGCTGCGCCTTGTCTTGCATCACACGAACACCATTCGGGGTGTATTTGTTGCATGCGGCGTGTAATGGGAGCCAGCGTTCGTTCATCCGGGTGGCACCATCATCATTACATCTATCGTGCTCTCCCTGATGATGATGATGATGATGTTTCTGTACATCGTTGCAACGTAAAATTTAAATTGAATTCATTCCGTTTTGGCTTTGGTCTTGTACATGCTGTATGCTGCAGTGCAGCGGTCCTATGGCATGATAACTCTGATAAAATTGCTAGGTGGGCTAGTAAATTGGCTTTTACGTGCCGTTTGATGGACGACGGCCGAGTGTGCACGGAGAGCCGTGTTTACTGTCTACGAACTGAATATAATTCGGCTAATTGAATCTGATACAATGAATGATTCGTACGGGAGCACACAGCGCCAAAGAAGTCCGCACGAAGGCCTGCGAGGCAGATGGGCTGATGTAGATATTTGATTTGCCCTCACCGCTCTTCGTTGAACGTGCTCTGCTCTGCTCTGCATTGTATTTGAATGAGTGTGTGGGTGGTGGTGGTGTGATCAATGTTTATAATGACTACTAATTGAATGATGGCTCGACGGCAACCTTCAAAGTTTACTCAAATTGTTTGCGTATAAATCAGAGGGACTCCAATGCGATGTGAGGAACGAATCGGCAATTCGCCGGGGTGCAGGTGGTCCACAGGGAGTGAAATTATTGCTAAAGCTAGAGCTTTAACGTTATTTCAGTCATCAGTGGAGACGCATATGGGATATATTTGATACAAACTAAAGCGGCAGTTTGTGTGACGTTTGCTCAGTGGTCTTGTGAAAATTGGAGAGAGCTCGAAGTGTTGACACGGATATTTGCGGGTGTTGTCAAGCGGCAAGGCAAGGTTGATTCTGTCTTCGAATTGGAGTACGTAACGTTCCTTGGCAACTGCTGTTTCTTTGTTCTCAAAAGAAAATGGAAGAGGCGCTCAAAATGCGTTGATCGCCATTGAAAATGACAGTCAACCACGTTTGGGCTGCAGAACGAGAAGGACGTTACATTCGGATCCAACAAATTAAGGTGGCTAAAGTATGAATAGTTGACTTAAGGGCAACGAATCAAAGGGCTTTTTCGTGACAAGTGAAGAGGGACGTAGAAAAAACCCAATGCGCACAAGTGAAAGCAGTTAAAAGGGGATCGTTCTTGTTGGTTAAAAATCTGGTTCTCGATTCCAGACTGTATTCGAAGAGAGATGTTGAAAAATACAATGTTTATGCACGTGTCTAAATGGACCTAGATTATTCTCATCCCGCTTCATCAAAATACGATGCCAGCAAAACTTGTAACAGCGAGCTTCCCTTCAGGAAATCTCAAACCGGAAAAATGAGAGAAATTCCAGACGAAAATAATTTTGACATCTTTAACGACTTTAACCCACAGAAGAGAATTGAGGACATACACACCATAGACGCGGTTCGCCTGGAATGTCTTAATTGCCTTTGAGTAACTTCATTCATTTGTCTCTCCGTGACGGTATATCGGTCCCGTTATCCAAATATCCATTTGCGCGCGTGTAAGTGATCCCATTCTTTCTACTATGAGTGATTTTAACGATGATCGGTATTTGTTGCCCCTAACCTTGGCTAAGCTTAAACTTAAAACTAATGATAATTTTTATTCCGCCAACGAAGTTTGTAATGTTCATGGATGACTTGACCTTGAATTTTCTTTTCTTTTTTCCACCTTTGTTCAAAACTGCGACTTTCGTATTGGCACGACTTATCACAAGTAGA
The DNA here is from genome assembly GCA_905231855.2 of Eristalis tenax. Classification (NCBI taxonomy): domain Eukaryota; kingdom Metazoa; phylum Arthropoda; class Insecta; order Diptera; family Syrphidae; genus Eristalis; species Eristalis tenax. The sequence goes on from HG993127.1 coordinate 3,464,540, forward strand.
ACTGAGCACGGAATCACTAACTGCGATTTTTTCACAATGACTGAAAATACGCAAACGTAGTCTGCGATCTTTACTTCGAATGCGACTGAGTTGCTACTTTCTCACAATCACAACCCGGGTTTGAAATCACACTTACGGATAGGTAGGGAAGGGGCTGCTAGAGAATTCAGTCGCCCACTTAGACCAAGTTGGTCCATTGTGATACCCAAGTCAGACTGCTTCCATTAATCAACCACTACTCCAGTGTGAGGCCGTAAATTTGATCCCAACGACAAATGGTGACTGGACCAGATTTGAAAACCAGATAAAAGCGTATTAACTTTGCTTTTACTGGGTTTCGAACCGCGGACGCTGCTAACCAAGGGCAGGCACTTAACCAACTGTACGGATAGTTGCTCTTTGTCACAATCCCTTTTGCATTTTGATTCACACAAACGATGTACAAAATCTGAGTATGCTCTGCCCGGCCGTTGATAGTTTTAATGCGATATTATTATGGTGCGGACTTTTATGTATTTAACAACTGTTTATTTAAACAACGCATGTACAGAGATAATTACTTAGAGTCTAGATAGAGTATTAAACTGTCTGGGCTGATGTACTTCACTGGCTGGCAGAGACTCATCATCGACACTGGCTGACAACCAGAAATGACATATGATAGAGACGCCCAACTTCTCCCACTCTTGCCCCTTACAATTTTTGCCAACCGTTTTTTATACCGTTTTCCAAAGCCAAATTGACCAATCAGAGAACGGTATTAACGTTATTTCGTGCAAAACTGTCAAAAGTTCATGAATTACTGTCAAAAAGCCTCTGAAATTCGTCGATGGACTAGGAGTCAATCAGCTGTGAAGTTGGGCATCTCTATCATACAGTTCAATTCACAACTTAAAATCGCAACTCGGCCCAACTCTAGTTCCAACTACTGCCAGCTCCGAGTACAGATTGTCAGCAACAGTATGCGTAGTACAATACGCACTCAATCGAAAGCATGTGAAGTGTGAAGTTGTTACTCAATTTTAAAGTATCACTACAAGATTAAGTGCGTTCAGTTCTATGGGGTCACCAAATAGCAGACATAGATATTCCAATGCAACAGCTGTCAAAATTAACAATGACATCCAGCTGTCAAAAATTCAGTATGGTTTGGCATCATTTTCTTATGCATCGTTCCAAGCTTCAAAATAAGTTTTACCGTGAATATCGTCGTGAGATCAGTCGACACATTTGCTTTCAGTTTGCCGGTAATTCGTCGCGACGTGGAAAAGTTTGAGCGTGTGTCATTCTGGCCTTCAGCCACAAACTAGACCGAGATTGGTCAGAAATGAAGAAAACTTAGGTTTTGAGGAAGACTCAAAAACGGTGATTGCCAGAAAGTCAACATGGTTTATTTTGCGACTGAATTTGGATTAGAGCCGGACGACCATAGGCACCGGCTTGAGTTCGGTAATGGAACGAACTAGAAATGTTGACCGAAGATCCGGATTTTGGCCAAAAAATCATCTTCTCCGACGAGGACTTCAGCGGCTGTGCCAACAAGAAAAACTACAAGCCACAAGTGCCCGATCAGTAATCAATGCATTCACAAAGATTGACTCTTTTGAGGCGAGGTATTGCATAGCTTCAACCTTGCACGTTATTTTTTTGGGAATGAGAAGGAATGTGCTGTTGCCGTCAATGGTCTTAGGTATAGACCAATGTTAACCGTCAAAACACCACAACAGCGATATAACCCAGGTGTGGTTACAACAAGACGGAGCTACGTGCTATACAAGTGACGCAACGCCGGAAGTTGTGAACGAGACTGGGTGGGTGGTGACTGGGTCATCATCACGGTCGATCGTTCATCAATTCGGTTCGAATTGACACCATTCGATTATTTTCTCTGGCACTACAAGTCAGGTCCTCTCTCTAAAGTAGACAAGCCAGCCGCTTTTGACGAACTCCAGGCTAGGGTAGACAAGCCAGCCATTTTGCTCGATCTCCATGCCCACATTCGAGACGCTATTCCCGCACATATTTGACCGAGTCATAAATTGGATAGAAGCACTGCCATCGAATCCGAGACCATTTGAATAATGTGCTATGCCAGATATAATGGCAGGAATGTAACTTCGATCGGTTCCTATCGTTCTTATTTGAACTATCGATTCAATGTCTTTTCACTCAACTTCGCATTTTGACGGTTTTTACTCGTATTTTGCAATTCTTCTACGAGTTTGTCAAAACCGTATCCTCAACTCAAGCTAAAGTATCACAAAGGCTCAGGAAATAGAATTTAAATGCTGCTCCTGTCCCTCACCGTGTCATAACCAGTTCGAAATTGAAAATCAGTACTTACGAATGTCCGCGGATAGTTTTGAAAGGATTCAGTGATGCTTACCTGCAAGAAACAAAACGGAATTCAAAATTTAGAAAAAATCAGACAAGTCAATCATAGAGAAGAAGACATTCAAATCATTGAAGTGATTCAATTTAAAGGCAATTTCATAAGCAAGGCGACAGCTATCTAAACAAACTGTCAAACACGTTTCATTTATCAAACATGAATTCATTGAAGAGAAACGATTTGTTTTTTCCGCCCATTCATTCATTCTTTATGTGCCCCAAAACCAGCTGTCAAGAAACCCGTCGCTATGATCTCAGCTATCCGTCCAGCACTCATCCATGATAGCACACCGTGATTCTTTGGAATTCTAATGCGATGACATAATGAATCGTAAATGAACAGCGCGCCACTCAGCCAGCGCACGGCTTTATCAAAAAACAATAATTGGGCAGCGATAGCTTTTATGGCATGCGCCGGACTTAAGACTGCGCCGTGAGTGGTCGCCGATGGGGTCATCGGTGGTCTTTGTCGAACTGCATTACGTAATTTCCATTTGAAATTACGATTCCACGCTCGTGCACAGAACACCAGTTGATTCGACGCAAGATCCACGGAGCTGTTCGTTCACACTTCAAATTTGTATCCGATTGAAATGGCCACGAGTTGAATTGGAGAACACAAATCGGCCATCAAGTGAGGCGGGTCGGCTCAGGCTTTACCTATTCTCGGTGACGAATGGTCTCCGGAGTGACCGACAGACAGGAGGGTGGGTGGAACAAGACACGAGTGAGCAGCCCCCTTTAATTGAACTCCATTTCGTGTCATTCTCAGAAGAACAACTCCATCGAGACACACTTTTATCCTCTCCCTCCCATCATCAGTTGTTTGGTTTTCCATTTTTAGAAAAGTTTATGATGTAGAACGAATCCGGAGAGTCCAAGGGGATGAGGGTCTTGGCAATGACGAGGCGGACAAAAACAACCAAGCTCTTCTTCATTATCCGCTTGGGCTGCCATCAGGGCTCTCTCATCGAATATTCGCAATTAAGAAGGCAGACATTAACTCCAGAGGGGATTCGGAAAAAAAAAAGAAAGAAATGAAAAGAAAAGAAAGGAATAACCGTTCACTCGGTTATGGTGAAAATGAACGTGATTTCCGGCTCTGTTGCTGTTGGTTGATCTTCTTTTTGGCCTCGGTTCGTGGAAATCCAAACCATTTGAGCGAGGATTACATTTTATTGATATGGTTTACCTTTGCCCTCTGTTGCTGGCTCGTTGAACACGAGACGTGAAGGGGAGACGCACATATTCATATAGTGCCGCTCGCCTGCAATGAACCATTACTGGCATTTGGGTAGAAAGTAAAGCGTTTTTTTCATGCCACGTGGAGAGAACGAGGTTACGAGAGCTTAAACTGTGCCAGAGGATGGTCTGGAAATGAACCAATTTCATCTTTAAGTTGTACACCTTAAAATGTGCTTAAATCGGGGTAAATTCCGCCACGCGCCCACCAACCACAAACGAGTGTGAAGTCATCAGGGAAGCTACATGTCTCCTTTCAGCGTAAAGTAAACGAGGTGTACAGAGGTGGTGTTGAGAAAGGAACTGCAAACTCTTCGAATCATTTCCTTCAAAAGGATGGAAGAGCACATAAACAAATTCAAACTGAGACACTCTGGGGTAATCAATGCACTCCAGGGAGGGAATTCGTTGAAATACTAAGACACGGTATTTGGCGATTGAAGCCATCAAACTCTGGTATCCTTTGTCGTTTTTAGTACTAATTTGACAGTGACTGAGGGTTCAAAAGAAGTTTCGCAAATTCGATTGTTGGGTACTCTAGGCGGGATAGTTTGCGACTGACAACAGAGACTACTTCTTACTACTACTTATTTTCTTTAAAGTCCACATTCTTAAAGTGGTTCCATCACATACATCACCAACAAACGGACTTTACGAATGTGAATTTAAAAAAAAGCAAGCGATCCTAATCTGTTCGGTTCCATACACCCAAGCCTCGAAGTGTACCTATGTCCAGGAGAACATATCATATGCCCGAGTTTAAGGGAATTCTAACGCAGCCCCAGCAGTAGAAGACGCATGCATTAATTTAGATGATGATGAGGTTGCCTCCCAGGGAATAGTTCGGATAGAATCTGTCACCCAGTGAATCTTGGCAGTACTTGTCTTAAATTTATAGTGGTCTCCATTTTAACAAAGCTTGTTTCTGCTGTTCTACGTAAAAAATTAAAGATGTAAAAATACCGCTACATGTTGTTTCATCCATATTATAGAATCCACTTTATTTTAAAATACAGTTTGATTCTTGCCATCATGAATGAATTAAAAAGTATTCTAAATGTCTTCCACATGAGTTCTTCCACGACTCGATTGTGACAAGCTCACTATGTATGACTTTTCGACAAAAATCGGGCAATCTTCGGCAAATCTCGGGCATCAGTGCACGAATATTCGTGCCCAAAGCGTCAAGCGTTTGTGGATAGTATGATATGTATAAACACAGTCCAAGGTGGGCCTGGGACCAGTTTCTAAAACAACCTCACGTGTTGTGAGTAGTATTGGTCGCTCAGGAGTGGAGCAGACCTAATGGCAACGAAAACTTTTTTCTAAGTCGAAAACCTCGCCTTGGGAATAACTCCTGATGAGTTATAGTCGATGGCGGAGGACCGAGTGGCACATTTAGTGTATCAGAATGTGGGTCAGAAGGTGATGACTTGTTTGAAACCCAGCTTAGGAGTCGTCGCACCTATAAATCTACTGCGAATTAGCAAGAAAGAAGGTGGGGTTCTGCCTCTGACACAGAATAAGGATGGGATGTCTCCTTATCACGAACGTGATAAAAGACACCATCCAGACCAAAAGATTATAAAAAATGATGTGGCCCTAGCTCGGAACGTGTCCCGCTCTTGCAGAAACTAGAAGAAGAATACTGGGTAATTATTCTCGAGGACTGGACTTACACAAATAAAAAAGATATCCTAAAATATTTCAAAGCCACCAAATGTATATGAAATGGTCGACAGAGACATCTTAGAATGACCAAACGTGGGAACGGCTTAGTGCCCGGAAGTGACAGCACAATGGAATACAGCTCTAAGTGCAGCACGGGGGACCAATATTTTATACAGCCCCACAAAAATAAATCCAACAACAGGCCATACAGTCTTGTTCTTTTCACTAAAACCATCACATTTGTCTTTGAAAAGCAAAAGCTACAGCCGACCTTGCGATGCATATATGTCGCCATCGGGTTGAAGCCACATGTCTTCCATTTCTGCAATTTAAGGCCAACATTCTATGTGTAATCGTTCCAGTCAACGTCAAGACAACGTCAGACCAAAGTGACTTCTTGTGGATCCATTGAATTTATCGAATTACTTCCACAATAATTTTGACATATCCGCCGATTGCATGAGCTTAATCGCTGAAGAAACTGTTGTGCGAACTGTTGGGTCGACTAAACGCGAAACGTACCCACTTATCGTAGCCCCTTCATGGGCTACGGCACATAGAATCATTTACTTGCGTCACCAATACTTTGACAGATACAGAACTGCATGGAAGGCATGGGAGGTGACACATGGACCAACGCTGACGCGACGGATGTAGTTGGTCAACCAGAAATGAAGTATTTTAGAGATAGCCAACTTCTACCTCTCGTGGCCCCCTGAAAATTTTGACAGCCATTTTTTCTCATCCATAACAGTCAGTCAGCAGAAATTCATGAGTAACTGTCAAAAAGTCACTCACATTCGTCAACTGTGAAGTTGGCCATGGCTATAGTACTGCATTTCTGTGCTCAACGTTCAACCTTTCTCTCTCCTTCAGCGTTGACAGTCGCCGAATTCTGACATTTCAATAGAATTTGAATTTTGAAAGTCAGGGAGGTGGGTCTCGTCGAAGCAAAGATCAAAATACATAAAAATATAAATAATGAGTTGTAATTGAGTAATTATTATAAAATGCATATTTTACTTTATTCAAAACCACTTGAATTATGAATTGAAACTTTAGACTGTCAAATGAAATCAACTGTCAGGTACTTCTTCGCTGTGAACGGAGCCGGAGCTGTGAACATGTTCATCGATTGTTAAGTGATTCACATTGAAAACGGCAAGCGAACAGTGAACTTAAGTTCCACCGTGTTCAAATTTTTGGTGTTATTCATCCGGCTTCAAAGTAAAATCTGAACATCAGTTACGAAATTATGCTTTTAAGAACTTTATTTACATTGCTCGAAGGAAAGCAATGTAATGAGTGACTATCCAACTGGGGCACGATTTCGATCCTCGCAAAAATCTTAAATATTTTCCTCCTCTCTTTCACAAAGCGAAAATAGTTTTTCATCCACCACGACATTGTAAATTCACCTTCGACACAAACACGATCGCATAAAATGTCAGCTGTCAAATTGCAATATCACCGTGGGAAGTGACAGTTCATGAAGCTTAACTCAGTTCAAGGTGATTTGAGAAACTGTGAAACCGAATTAATCGTAGAACTGAAGTGTAAATCAAAAGTGGAGTTCAAACTTGAACTGTGAAACTGGGCAATGAACTAAAAATATGTCTTGACGTTTGTGATTGAAACAGAGATGTCAAATCTATAATTAAAAACCCCTGAATTGGTTCGTCAGCTCGCCATTTCCTGGAACTCACGTTACTCAGCTCAAAATTGTGTCAATCTCGGGGCGAATTTCGATCTACCACAAGAGTGCTGATGTCAAGCTATTCCGTTAAGTTCCGAAATGTAACTAGAAACGTGTGATTCACTTAAATGTGCCGCACAGTCTGTGTCCATGAATCATACAAGTGCACGAGCGACAGATCATCATCATCAGTTTCTGATTCTATGACAGACATCGGATTAGTGTTTCAAACTGAAGCTCTAAAAAATTCAATTTGATTCCACACACAGAAGCCATTCGGTTGTGCCTTCAGAATACGTCAACTTGGGCATGAAGCGCACCAATTTCCCACCGTGAACACGCCTAGTTGACTTTATTATTTTTTTCGCTTTCAAAAGCGTATCCCTTATCCTCAAAATATCCCAATCCGGCCATTTGCAAATGTGCACCTACGAGGTTTCCCATTTTTGGTCTTTATTCACGTTCTCTCGAGCGAATAAATCCATTCAACTGAAAAACACTCGGGGACTAGGCACGAGAGATGATTATTATTTTTCGCCCATTCATCATCAGAAGAGCACATCCTTTGTCCCGTTTGCCATTGAATTCACCTGAACGTGCCTTATCCACACACACACTCACTCGCTAATGATTGATTAAAGTTTGTTCTTGTTTTTCTGTTTGTCTTTAAAATGTCAAACCTCTGCCATGTGAGAGCAGAAACAAAAAAAAAACAAATAAAACTATTCGACGGGATGGAGAAATGATCGCAAAACCGTGACCCCATCATGCAAAATGAAGAATAACCGGAAAGTTCCAAGTCCAGGCCCGTGTCGTGGTACCTTAAGAGTTCCACTTGCGCGCCACTTTAAAATGGCACACGCATGACTACGCCAAATGAGCCTTTTGCTTGAGGAAATCTCAAACGCAAAGCGGGTATCCTTCGAGCTGTAAGTACGTAGCTTCCCTGCCTCCGTTCACGCCAACGAGGCAAGCATCTCATGTACAATCAAGTGTAGGTAACGTGGAGAGGAAAAAAAAATATACCAGAAAGTCGAGCGTGAAACAGAGAAGAAGAGGCTGAAAACCAACTTATGTGCATTATAGAGGGCGCATAACTATTAAGCACAAGTGCCATGTTGTGTGTGTGTTGCGTTGCAGAACCAGCCTGACTGACTGCCCCGCCCTTCTTTCTCGTTGTCGTTGTCGTCGTGTAACTCTTGAGAGCAACTTAAGTGTGTTTAATTTTTTTTGCTTATTTCGTTTCGTTTTCTTCATTTCAGCTCTCCTGCTGCTGATGGGTTATATCTTTTTATGTTTTCCTCCCTCCCTGCCCTTCCCCCATCCACCCTTCGCTAAAACCATTTGCAAATATGAGCGGCGACGTGGAGCACGCAGGGGGGCACAGCAGACGGCGGCGTGCACGGCAAAGGGACAAATTGAGGGCAGTGGAGTGGAGAGGTGACGAAGAAGAACAAGAAAGTCCTTCGCTGAGAGCGAAATACAGCTGATTTTGCGCTGCTGTTGCCAAGGCAACTTCTGTGCACTTTTCCACCCTACCGAAGAGAAATCACACACAACACCAACACGCGCACACAAATCCTCCCACACAATGGCACGGCAGAGTGCACTTGTGTTGCGTCGACAAACCTGTACACACAGCACCCCTACTGTGTACGACTGTACAGTACAGGGTGGGCCATGTACACGACTCAAATCCATATTATCCATATCGCCTGATAAATACATAATGAGAGTACATAGTGCAGAAATATATTGTAGATAGATACTGTGCTTCTTTTTTTTTTTTTGCTTGTTCGGGGATACGGGAGCGTAGTATGTGTGGCATCAGCTGTGAGGATGCCTATGCCTAGTCCCAACAGACGGGGGAGCGTGGGATTACGCTTGAAGAGGGATACCGAAGTGGTGTCGTCCGGGAATGTGCGCACTATGTACGGGGGAGAATCACCTGATTTGGAGGAGAGAAAGTTGTATCTACTAGTAGTTGTAGGAATTGGATCGTTTTTTTTTTTTTGCACTCCTCATTTTTACTCTAACTCTGGGTTCGGGAATGTTCTTCGGATGCGGCAGACTGTTTGGGTGGACGATTAAAAGTTGAACGAAAGTTCTCGTTTTTTTTTTTTGTTACGTTTGTTCAAGTGGAATCCGTACTCTCGATCGAATTTCATTAAATGAGAACTATGCAGACACTTGGGGGAAAGCATTTCATTCAGGCTTCAAACAGAATTCTCGTGGTGGTCTCTGGAATGCAGTCAAGAACGGTGGCATGAAGTTTGCTCATTAAAGTGGAAATATAACGGTTGAAATAACAGAGATAAGGGTGTGTTTGATGATTTGACCACATTTTTGATTGGAGTGCAATGAACATCAGCGGGATGTTATGTAGTCCATCTGGACAGTCAACTTGATAGATTTTTCCTTGAGTTCAATTCACACTAAAACCAGACACACCGACAGATGGCATGAAAGCAGAGAAGCATATAGACGCTCAGGCAGTGACTGCAATTAAGGCTTAATGACTGACAGAGCTCCAATGTCAAAACATCATCCAGCACACATCCTTGCAGCCTCCTCAGCGAAATGGATGTTCATCCATATGAATCGTAAACGTGTCAAGATTAACTTGAGAATTTCCGTCCCTTGAGATACACTACAACAGCCACTGCATGACCTCAAATGAATCTTCAAAGTGCGCCATCACGAGCAAACTGTTACTTAGTCAATCTACGCACAAAGTCAAAAGACACCCATGTCAACTTTGTCGCCATTAACCAGCAAGTAAGTACATCAAACGAGTCCCTTAATCAAGAACCATCCTCAACCAAAGACGTGCTTGTCTCCAAAATCCCAACCATTCCCTCCCGAGAAATAGTCTCGTCTGCTTGCCTCATTTCCATAAAAACTGTATAAAAGTGTATCGTCTCGGGCGGGTACTGTCACTCAAGAGACAAGCTAAGAACAAGGTGAATACATTCCACATGCTCCATTCTTCATTCTATCAGCGACACTGTCAAGAAGGCGCTCCATCCTCCCTCGCAAAAACAAAAAGGTGGCAAACTAGAAAATTTGTTATGACATGTCTTCTTCCATGTGCTTGAAGTCTGATTACCCACGGGAAAGAATAACAGTAAGAGGCACTGATCTACATGTAACGGTGGGTACATGTGTGTAACCACCAACCACATGTGCATTCAGCAGGGATAACCCTGTTTTCTAGTGCTTCCCAAGTGTGTCTCCAGAGTGAGTAATCAAATGGAAATTCATGTAAACAAAGTGAAAGAGAAAACTGAAAAATAAAAGGAAAAGTCTAATTTATGGATCGAAAAGTGTAAAGGGATTCGCATATGTCATGGTTTTAAAGTTTGTTGTGACAGTCAACTGTCAAAGAAAAGTCGGTTTAAATGTCAGAGGAATTCACATCGGCGGCGGCACGCAGTGAGATGATTATAAATTGAATTATAGACGGGAGTGTTTTGACAGGAAATGGTGGAGATTTGTATGACAGTTGATACTTGTCAAACTGGTGCCGGAATAGAAATCAAAAAATTAACACAAACTTTTCTGCGTCTATTCATTTGTTTGACAATTGCAAAGTATATGAGAATCAATAACTTTGCGGAAGTGACGTTTATGATTTGTCATTTACCATCTGCCAAGAAATAAGTTTGGCATGTATTGAGAATGTGCCAAAAACCAAGTTTTCGTTTGTTGACTTCTGCGTCGTAGGTCAGAGATTTGTTGCTCCTGACCTTAACCTTAACTGGCCAGAAACTTGGACAGATGGCAAGTGCAATTTGGCTACACAGCGACTGAGAGTTAGTCAATATGTCAAAATGTGTTCAGATTTAGTTACAGACTTTGCTTTAATATTATGGAAAAAGTACAGTACAGTCATCGGCCAGAGATTTATTGCTCTTGACCTTAACCTCAACTGGCCAGATACTTTGACAGATGGCAAGTGTAATTTGGCAGCACAGCGACTGAGAGTTAGTCAATATGTCAAAATGTGTTTAAATGGAGGTACAGTGAGAGAATTGAATATGAATTTGGATACGTTGGTACTATATTGATTCAAATGTTGACAGCACAAAGACTGAGTGTTCGTCGAAGTGTATTAAAGTTCAATCACAGATATTGTTTTTAGTACAATGAAGAGGAATGCATTGAATTTGAATATATTTTTTTAACTTGGCAGCACTTAAACTCAAACTACTCCCTCATCACGATTCCATGTGCAGCAGTCACAGCGAAACAAAACCAATCAACTAACCATTTCAAATCAGCACAGAAGAGATGAAACAGCATTAGCAGGAGAATGGGATACATCTTACAATGAGAGACCCCATGGCAGCTATTGCAGCCAATTTTCCTTATGTGGTCAAGTTGACTCAATTGAAAGCAAATCCACAAAGAGATTGAATTGGAGTGGATTGCTAATCTCGAATTGGAAATCTCATGAATCCAATTACTTTGGTGTAAGCCGTCCTAGTCTAATTCGTTTCCAACAAATCACTTCACATTCGCCTGCAGTCACGATTTTCCTCATACCAGCCAGAGAACGAGACACAGGACCACCTTTTCCTTCGGCAGCACTTACCACAAATCATGCAACACTCCATCCACCACAACCCCCACCACAAACAGAACTCATGACTCTCAGTAATTAAACGTTGAAATAATCAAAATAAAACACTCATTCGCTTCAGCGATTGGTGAGAAAAAGGGGAACTCTTAAGCCGGCAACCTCGTCGGTATCAAAGGTCGGGGGAATTTGAGAAAGTTTAGACGGTTTGTACATTTCGTTCCCAAGCTGTGTCGAAACAAATGTGAGATAAAATACCTCTTCTGTTCCACACACGATTTCCTTAGACTGTCTTTACTGCGGAGACATGCAAATTTCCACGATTTTAGATAAGTTTTGCGGGAAGTCTCCCTGCAAAGGCGGGGGCGTGTCCCGACAAGTTAGTAATTTAAACCGCACCAAGTTGAGACATAAAATATACACCCGCAACGACCCTCAACGAGGTACTTAGCTAATTAACCTGCATGATAAAGATACCCATCGTAACACATTCAAATTTCATGCATAACCAACATCAGGCTGTGTTCGCAAAAGGGATTCTTCGTGTGTTTGCGCCTCTTAATTGGGTTTTCCACACAAGACGACGATACCTTGCCCGGCCTTGAGGAACCATGTCGGCCCCAGCCCAGTCAAGCCCAGCTCCCATCGTCGTTTTGCCTAACATAATTAGAAAATTAAAATTTTAAGAATTCAGTGTCACCACCTGGCGTTCCGAAGGCCGAAGGAAGGAAGTGAATTTTAATACGCCTCCTGGCGAAGCACCGCTTGAGAGGTTGACGATCCTCCTGCGGTGTGCCTGCGCGCGAGGGTGTCCTTTTTAGAAATTCAATTGATGGCACTCAGAGCATGTGTCAGACCACTTGAAGATGAGTTTCCGTGATCCTTAGACGCTGAGTGGCATGTAGCACGTCTTCATGTTCAAGTGTGGAGTTGTGTGGACACTAATTTGTTGGTGCTCTGTCGTGAAAAAGTATCCTTTTTGAGTTAAATTGCTTGCATGTGACGAGATAATGTGCCGTGACATGCTAGCGTCTGAAGTTTGCAGCAGAATATATGCGGCAATTTGATTTTTTTTTTTTTTCATTTTCTAGAGTTTTAGGAATGGTGCCGTTGAGGAGCTCTTAAATGCCATACGTTGCGTTTTATGAATGCTGTCTTGGAACATCTTTACACCGGTTACTATATCGATGACTGATGCATTAAAGCTTGGCGTTCCATCTCATTTTAAGGCGAAGTTAAATGACCAGACGCGCAGAGAAAGTGACCAAACGAAGCGAAGAAGCATAATTCAAAAATAGAGCTCTAAAGCAAGTAGGCTTGGTGAATGAGAAAATTATGGAATCTGAAAGTTGTGTTTAATTTAATATTTTTTTTTTTTAATTTATTTTAATTTAACTTCATCTATTGTAAACTTTATGAGGAAAACATTCAGTCTTCCTCGATTTGGATGTGGGGATAGAGCTGGGCTTGAGAGTGATATTTTTGACATACTCGTAACAGTACTTAACACGCTCGCGTACATGACGTGTCTTCGAAGGCTCCCTGGGGCCTGGGTGGTGTCATAGGTGGTCCATAGACGTCATTTAAGAAAATTAATTTATCCATCAAAACGTCTCAAGTGAGACAGGGCTTTAAGCAATCGCTGTCTTAAAATCATTCAAAATGCATCACCACATGTCATCGTATATAAACACGATGCGTGAATGTGTTGATGTCATCAGATTTTAGTTTTCTTTGATTTTTTTGTTGACAGATTGATGTTGATGAAGAAGATGTCCTCTCTCGATTTGTGTTTGGTTCCTAATTCGTAACTGATTCCTAACATTTGTGTAATTTTCTTCACCACAGATGGGGTGGTGATGAGCGTAGACAATGACGTCTTTTCTTATCACACGACACACAACGGTTAGACATGCTGTATCTGTCCATCTTCACAATCTCAAACTTGAAATTGAAGAACAACAAACGTCAGTGGATGTATTGACTGCCTCCCTTGCCACTTACCATTTTTTGACAGCGTTTTTATAACATTTCACGGACCAATCAGAGAATACCCTTTCACTTTCACATTCACCCAATTGTGAGTAAATTTTTAAAAATGGTCTGTAAGTAACCGTCAAGAAATGTGTGATTAACCATCAAATGTGTCGGTAGCCCAAAGGCTGTCGGAAATCTTTGAAATTGATTTTTGGTTGCAAGTTCGGAAAGTTCTACATCGAATTGAGTTGTTCAATGCGTCCTTCTAACCTCACATTTCCCTTGGAGACAACAAATCGAAAAGGATCAGGGTCATCTGAGCTGTCCATGGGAAAACGCATTAACTCCACTCCGTTCGATTTCAAGATAAGAGTTAAATTAAACAAGGGCGATAAGACCCCGAAGGTAAGGGTTTTGATTGTTTGTTTTTCTAAGGTTGTTCAATTAGCGGCTAGGCTTAGGAACAATTTGTGGTGTAAACCATTGAAAATAGAGACCAAGAGCAAGCAATGTAAAACAGATAGCAACATCAATGGCATCTCTGTTTTCAAAGCTTTTCTTTTTGGCACGAACCCAAGTTCTTTCCGTTTTTATTCGGAACCCTCTTAGGGACCAGTCGTCTTATTATTCAGCAGGCGTACAACAAATATATAATGGCGCTACAGCCCGTAGAGGACCAGGGCCTAGCTTCTCAGCAACCACTCGTGTTGTGCATGCTATTGTTCTCTCACGAGTGGAAGGGACCTACAGTTCAATGCCGACTCCGAACGGCCAATTTGATTTTTACACTCTTCGAGCACTGTCAGTGACTCGCACACGTGAAGGCTTATAGTATCTGGACACAAACAAATGCATGATGCATGGATTTGGGTTGGCCAACTGCAGACTGCCGGGTGCAGGCCCATCACACTATTATCACGTTTTGGATATACTCGCTTATAATTTGCGAGCAAATGCCAAAAGGATTTCAATGTTTTCAGGAATCGAAAAGTTTGCTGCCTTCGCTTGGCTACTTCGAATCGAATTCAAAAATGAGGAGAACAGTTTTATAAATTTTCTCCGAACCTGCCAGGTCCCGCTGTATCTGGAGACCTGGCGGTTTCTGCGAATTCTAGTTCCAGCCCAGCCCCCTAGTTGTCAAACCGAGAATTGTCGAGTCTCGCAAAAGAGCATCATCGGTGTGTGAATGTTTACTTATTCAACGCAACTGCTGTCAGCCGAATGTTGAAGTCATGTACCAATTTTTTTTTGTCGACCTTCCACCACGACATGGATTTCACACGAATAACTGGTCATAATTTTCTTTCCAGTCTCCTCTGCACTGCACTCTAATTTGGTCCAGGGACTTGTGCCGTTAATTTATGTCATTTCGTGTTCATGGCGTTACCATCGTTACCCCTCCCCACTGAGCGAATTATCCATGACAAATCACAGCCGATGAGTCGCCTTGTCCTTGAATTTTCAATTTCATCATATGCACAAGGAAACTGTCAAGTAATCAGGCTGCCAAGAAACACACCTCTGCTCTGCCCACCGACTTCGATTTCGCCGCCTCCAAATCCATTCAGATACACACATTTACCAAAATGTTTAATTATCTTCTCAATGGACGTGAAACAATCGTCGAAAATAGCTGAAGTGCCTGCTGTGCACTATGTGTACGTCAGGGCCATCCACTTTTCGGATTTGCTTTGAAATCCATTCTTGGTGGATAAATTCGTTGGTGTTTTGTTTTGAAATTGAAAATAAAAATAATAATTTTCACCAACGTTGACTGTGAATGCGCTTCTGCTGCGTTTCCTGCTCTCCGTGTGTCCCCTCGAGTCGGCTCTGGTCGCAACACAGTTTCCTCTTCAAGGCAAATGAATGCTTGAGGGGCTTCTTTGCTCTGTCTTCTGCTTGTGAGTGTATATTTTTTTTAATTTAATCGCAAACGAGGTGCTTATTAGTCAGATGCAATGTGTGCATACGTATGCACATTTCAACACAGACCCGGCGAAGACAACAGACGAGATGGCCCTTGAAGCAAGACCAAGTTGAAACCGCCGGATGGATGATGGCATCATCAGCGTTGAAGAGGGAACATTTTACACTCACAGGACGATGATGCGACACAAAGGTCCCTCCCCCGCCTCGAAGCTATCACCACTACACAGCGCTGATTATCTGTGAATTGTTGTCCTCAAATGCCATCCTTAAGCTTATATTTTCAAGAAAATCGTGTGTTCTTGCGGAAAATGTATGTTGTCTACAGTAGCGGACGTAATTATGGATTCATAAAATATTGCCTCTTCCCAGTATGACTCATTCGTCCGCTTTTGCATGCAGAAGTCACATCTGTCAGGACAGTTGGTTTTTTCTTCCGTTTGTGGTTTTATTCAGAAAAAGCATACACAAACATGTGTGCGCCATGACAGCTTCACAAATTTGTGCTTATCTCACTCATGCCGTGTGGAAGAATACGAATGAAAAAGGGTCAACAATTCAAAAATATGACAGAATGACAGATTGAGGCATTCGTGGAGGAAGTGAGAGGAGAGGAGGCTTACGAGTGTCCTTTTCGTGACAAGGAATTTATAAAACTAAGTATGCGTCCTGCAGACGTGCCAGAGATCTAAATCTGTCACACGAGAGCCAGTGATTTTGATTTTCATGGTTGGAAAACACTACCTGCTCCAGCTTAAGAGATTTACTGCCGCAATGCGAGTGTAGTCGAGTTAATGATGGAGTCTTCTGACTCCAATTGTTCCAAGCGTAAATCACATTGTTTATCGATGATTTTGACGCGCGGACAGGGTTCGGAGGTTCGTTAGGGCGTATGGTACTAGTACAGTGGATAATAGGAAATTAAAGTCAGGAATGACCCAAGGTTTCGTTTGATTTATTAAGCTGGTGCGACCAAAGTTTCGTTGAGTTTCGTACAATTTTTTTTTCTTAAGCTGGTGCCACCACAAGTTTCGTTGAATTTTGTTTTCTTAAACTGGTGGCACCACAAGTGTCATTGAGTTTCGTTGAATTTTGTTTTCTTAAGCTGGTGCAACCACAAGTGTCGTTGAATTTTGTTTTATTAAGCTGGTGCCACCACAAGCTTCGTTGAGTTTCGCTAATTTTGGTTTCCTAAAGCTGTTGCAACCACAAGTTTCGTTGAGTTTCGTTGAATTTTCCTTTCCTGGTGCGAAATGAATCGCGCAGTTGGCGTCGGATTTTGAAAAATGTTCCCAGAATCAAATATGTACATTTTAATTCCGGCTACATTATTTTCGGTTCCGATCTGGACTTTATGTTAGATTAGGTTGATGGGCAGACGGGCGATTTCTACGTCTTACTGAGGTCTTGGACTATATGACTCGACATCGACTTACACTCACTTAAGTCAGATGTGGTTTTGTCTTTAGTGCTTTACCGTTGGTTGACGAGGCAATTGAATTTTTTATCGTGAATCATAAATCCATACCAGTTCATCGGTAACCACATCCACCGATGTCCAACACTGTAGAAGCTTCAGTCAACAAGTACTGCGTCTGGAGCAAAAACGAAACGCAAAGCACCCCATGATGAATCAGTCTTGAGTCTAGAATCACTTTCCCATCCGGCACACGGCTCTCTCTCTCTCTCTTTCTCTGTATATCTGATGCTCTCTGTATATCCGATGTTTGAATGTCTGCGTATAAACAATTCACTGCTTATAAATAGTCCGATGATGATTGAAAACATATGTATTCGCCAATCCGATAGATAGATCGAGTCTAAATTGTTTTCTTCTGGAAGAGAATATTTCGCATTTTATTTCGGGACCGCCTGAGGCCAAACGGTTATCGTTTGTAGCGGCAAATATCTTCCGTCTATCTGCCATAGACGTTCACTTGTACCGACCGATGTTGCAGATGCCTCCGGGTGATGTTGAATAGAATCTGGACACAGACAAATACACGACACTCTGATAAATTGCACTTCCAACGAACGGAAAGACATACAGCTTTTTTTCGTCTGTGGTGTTTAAATTTATTTTTAGATGATTAATGACCGGGACTATGAGACATCTTCCGGCAGTGGATTCCTTACTGGGGAGAAGTCCACACATACTCTTCCATGTACACACAGGAGTACATATGTACGTAAGTACATTATATTCTCTAATTAAGCACCAGTAGACGACGACGAAGGCGACGATAGATTGAATCAATAAAAACTATGAGTCGACACAATTGTGAGGTTAAGGAGGCTCTTAACGGGGAGAGTTCACACAAGCGTAATGGTTCTTGTGAACTATGAGTGCACAGCTGGGGTACGACAGCTGAGCGATAGACAATTAAAACTTTCAGCCAAGTGATGTAAGAGAAAAGGTTACAGGGCGTTGTTTTAAAAAGCCAAGCAGGCATGTCAAATGGAATTCTCTTCTTTTTTGTGGAATTAAGAAAGGGGTCTGTGAAGGTTTGGCAGTTAACACAACGGGTTTTAATGCTTCTAACCTAAAGAATGCACTTAGGAGGAAACAGATGCGATGTTAAGTGTGTCAAAAAGAATAATGCTTGCCGGCTGTTCAGTGGCATACATGGAATCGAAATGAATTCGGAGAACTGTCACTCCCTTGTGTCAAAAAAAACATGCTCTTGGACGGCAATCAAAGAGCACGCAACACAGTTGGTCTAGGAAATGCATTTCCACTGAATAAGAACGAAATTAAGTATTATTCTCCCTTCGAGGGCTGTATAGAGACTCCTTTCGTGGCTTGACTTATTTTGTCGCGTGACACTGGGACCATGTTTGTTTGACCACTAATCAGGGCCAAGACTTAGTGGACGTAATGAGAGTTGAGTCAACTTAAGCAATCGAGCGAATAGAAATGATACATTGTGACAGCGTTAACAACGTTGAACAGTTTCGTTAAGCTTCATTTTATTTTCGTGACTTAAGTGGGAGTGAATGAATTCAATCTGAAAGGCACACGTTTACGGCATTCTACAACAGAGCCAATGGTAAGCCGCCGACAACTTGCCCATGAATTGGAGGTGATGCACTGTCAAGTCCAGGGCCTCAGTAAGACCCGACACACGTCCGTCTACTCCCCAACTTAATCACAAGTCCACATTTGAAGGGAAAGGAAAGTAGCCAAATTTTCCAAATTTTTCCTAGAAACTGCCTTCTTTTCTTTGCTAGGGATGTACATTTGAAGACCAGATGTTGGACAGATTCTATTTCGTTCTAGTCCCTGAAGCTTCTGCAAAAGACGTTTTGCGGTATGTTCAGTCGCGATGCATGTCTACATGTGGACCTCTATTAGCCTCACACTTGCGGTCAGAACTGATTTCCTCTTGCTCAGCTCAGGTCATAGATCTCTTACTGTTGCTTCAGTACACACACCAAGACATCGAGTTCTGAGTCTGCCTAGAACTTTGTCTTCTAGTTCGGTTTGGTAGAGATTTGCCAGCTCAGATTTTTTTTCGCGAGACTGACCGCTTTTGAATGCCTTGGTACCCACCACAAGGTCTCCGTGTTCACCAAGAGTATCTCACTGATGCTATATCTGCATAACCTGATCAGTTTCGATATCAGAAAGCACGACGCTACGACCTCTATTATTATTTGGCTATCAGAAAAAATGGTGATCGAATTGTCGGTTATATTGTGGTGTCTTAGCCCAAGTGCTGCCGTCAATGGTCTCTAGCGCCGGGGATTTATCGAAGTGGACTCAGAAAACAGAAGAGCTGGCAGTGTATAGGGAGATCTCCCTTTCTACAGCGTCGGTGTCATAGGAATTGTAAATAATTGATAAAGAAGGAGCGCGTGGAGATTTTAGATAATATTTAGAAGGGAGGTATGTTGCAACTACAATTTATCTCAAGAATTTTGCCTTCTTAGAAGAATTCTCTACAAGGCAAGCCTATCAACTTTCACCAACGTAACACTTTATGTGTTTCGTGAATAAGGACTTTGGTACAGAGTTAAGGTTTGCTAGCTACACACATTGCATTGATGCATTAAAGGGGAGCGATTCACGACAAAAATTTTGATAATGTACTCATGTACAGCGAAAGAGCAACTGTTGGAATAAAGGCTAATTGTCAAAGTGACAGTGCAAAGGAAGAAGACCGGTGTTAAGTGAGCACAAATAAGACAACCAAGTGATATGTCGCCGTCTAGACGTGGCGTTGTGTGTTGGTGCGTCGACTCCTGCAATGGACTCTTTGTTCAATTGAAGAACATTCGGAATCCTCGGCGCCACTCCTTCCAAGTTGTTAGAGATCCAATGGTTAGAGAAAGCGTCTCAAATGTCGTTCTACGGCGTCGTCATTGTTTGCTGTGGAAGCTTAGCCCAGTCCACATCAAACCGCCGGGCTGTCCATATTAGGCGAGTTCGTATTCGGCCAGAATATCTTGGTTTTGAGGCATGAAATAGTCGTCTTCCACACATTGCTTGTGGTTATTAGTAGGTTCATCATCGAATTCCTTGAAGAAACATTTTATCGGAACTGCGATACTTAATTTGCCAGTTAGCATTGTGACGCCAGGGTTAGTTAGTTCGTCAGTTGTTTCATTTCCCTGGATCCTCCCCAAGTGTCCAGGAATCCACTGACTGGGTTGTTACTACAAGGTACCTGTAGCGCATCGACTGGACTTTAGTGTCTTCTTTTTATGTGCTTTGAGAGCTGCCTGACTGTCAACACAAATATTAATGTGAGTACTTGCTTTCTTTTTACATCATGCTGTGTGTCGACAAGAGTGTAACTTTCTGACACAAACAAGATGCAGCCAAGATCCAGGACAGAGAAGGAATTCCTCCAGATCAACAGCGTTTGATTCTCGCTGGCAAGCAGTTGGAAGATGGTCGCACTTTGTCTGGCTATAACATCCAAAAGGAGTCAACATTGCACTTGGTGCTCCGCCTTAGTAGTGGTGCCAAGAAACGCAGGAAGAGGAATTACTCCACCCTAAAGAAAATTAAGCACAAGAGGAAGAAGGTCAATTTAGCCGCGCTTCAGTACTTTTTATTTATGTGAGTACGTTTTGTCCTGCTTTTCAGGGTGTCCTCTGCTTTCTGGAAGGATACCAGCTCCGCTTGAAAGACTCCGCTTATTTCGTGAATTTTATAAGAACTTTTGCCGTCTTGCGATGCACTAAATACACCAGCTGCGACACCTTCACACACCTCGGAGTTATCTCTATAAACATGAATGGAGTTTTCCGACTCAGCTATGAATTCTGACTCTCGCCGGAATTTTGTATAGTAAATGCACGATCGAAGTTTATGACAGACTGTCGAAATTTTTGGCCGCACTCTTATTATTAACTTAGAGTGGTGTGTTACCGACAACGCATGGCTGAGCACGAGAGCACCACAAAGCACCACTCGACATCCATAAGCCCCACTGAGGTTCCACAGACTCTACCAAATTTATCGCCAAAATTGCTCTTTGATCGTAAACCGAATCTCCACTCCAAACCACTCAATCCACCGGTTTTCATTCACGACACCACTTGTCGTGCCCCATACTCACACATGCATGACTAATATCCTTAAAAATCCACTTTAAGTAAGCAGTGCGGTGGGTAACACTACGAGGGTGCAAACCGATTAAGACCCATAAAACATTTTATTAAAAGTCGACTTTTTTACGAGCATCTTTGTTACGCTGACAAAAAACCCCATAATTCCGCAGGATTTAAGGAGGAGTCCTTAAATATCGCACATAATCGTTCCCCCGAACGCTTGTTCATCAAAATAATGCAAAGTATTTATTTCGCAAAATCATTACGGAAAATTTCAATTTGGCCATAAAGTCAAAATTAGAAAGGAGGAGAGGAGAAGAGGAGATAAGATTGTGCCCGGATTTCTGGTCGTAAAATATTTCGCAACACACGTTTAGACATCCCCGCCCCCTACACACGAACTTGCATTTTGTGAGTCATCAAACGATGGATAAAGTCGCAAGTGTGGGTAGTCTTCTTTTTATGGGGCTTGGCTTGTTGTGAAAGGAAGTCATCCGTGTGTAGTTGGAGAGACACCTTTTCAGGTTACTTATTGCAGTGCACATTTGTGGAATGTGGGATTAGTCGACAAGCCGACGTTGGTCCATAGTGAAATCCACACACACGAGAGACAAGCATTGGCCTGAATTCAAAAGTTAGTTGCTCATGGTCACATCTATTTGGAAGTGGAGTCTAATCGATGAATGAACTTCCGGCTCTCTCATCTAAGAGAGCTAGAACATGTGGAAGGCATTTTCGATACCGAAAGACTTCGTTTCCTGTCCTGATGATAACCCAGAAGAAGAAGTCCTTATCTCAGGCAGTCGGTGCGAATCAAAGAAATTCTTCGTCATTTCAGTGATCCTGCATGCTCCACTAAACGAGTCGCGGGAGCAAATCACGAGAGATCTCCAGGAGACTCAATCCTCCGCCATCGACTTTAGCTCACAGGGAGCAAGGGCTAAGCACTAACGAGCGATTTTTTCTTGACTTGGTCCAACCACTTTGTAATCAGTATGTCAAGCGTTTGCCTGATTCAGCTTGCCTGAGTCAGTCAAACACCTGTTGGAGCTGATGGAGTTCATGCCACGTGACCCAACTATCAAAACATAGCCGTTTTCGTTCGAAGAAGCCGGGCTTCTCACCCTATCATGGTGAGTAGCTCCTACACGATCTTATTCTTTCGATTCGTATCTTTTTCCATCTTTTCCAAATTTCATAGCCATACGTCCGAGTTGGAACAAACTCGAGACACACATGCTCGCTAAAACGCAGATCCACACATGTCGGCGGCGCACACAAGATGAAAGGCGAAGTTCTGTGCCGAGGAAACTGCAATCATTTGAGGAAGCTGACCAAGCGATGATAAGACCAATTCTTAAAAGAGACTAGTTCACTGCTGATTGTGCAGAGTTGACCTCGATTTTCTTAAAGTGAAGAGTTGGCAGCAGCAGCGAATTTTTCTTTTTTTGGTTGTTTCCCGAATGGCTTTGCTGGAGGACGGAAGGTTGTAGGTAGGCCCAACTAGACCAACGATTTGAGACCAGTGTTACACGAAATTCTATGCAATGCCGTTTACAGAAGGCATTTTCCACACGCCCAATCCGTTTCAGAGACCCTTCCGGGAAATTGCACAACTTTCAGGCAAATTTGAAGCCGTTCCCCCTCACAGGTCAAAAGTTTCGCATTAAAACTTCTCCACTCACCTTCAACCTTCCGCACCTGCACACAACACAAGCGTGCTTTGCATACACTTAATAATTCTAATGTAAACCACACCCTCCCCCTTTCAGACATACATCCCTTCAATTACACGTTACAAAAAAATGCGCTCAACACGTAGCCACACCACCGACATCATCCTCCTCCTCCTCATTTAGCAATCCTCAATTTTATACCAAAGCATCCCAAAAGCACATTACATCTCCCCCTCATCCAAATAAACGGGAACCCTTAAGCCTGCCTGCGCTCGCTGTTATTACTGCACAAACAAAGGTAGAAACTGCTTATCCCACTTTTGCCACCATCCCATCTATTTGTTCCCCCTCACCCCGGGCTATCTCATTCTTTTTTTTTTTTCGTTTGCCTCTCGAGTTTTATTTATGAGGCCAATTATTTACCTTTCATGGGCTTTTGGGCTTCGTCTTGTGTCTGTCATTGTTCCGGCTCGTCCTGCATACCTTTGTCAAGACATTTTCAATATCCCTCCCCCCTATCTCCATCCCGACTTGCTAATAATTTATCGAAGCTGGGCGCACTACACATTCGTAACTTTGGTTTAATGAAGCGTGGGATGGAGCTAAGGATTGAATCTGCAACATTGATTGCGGCGCGGCGATGGTGTGGTCAGGTCGTTCCACCGCCCGATCAGGCTCCGACCAGAGAACTCGTTTGGAATCTTCGGTTAAACGAATCGGAATTTGTGAGTCACATCATCTGCCAAATGGAGGCAACGGTATGATTTCGCTTATTATTATTTTTATTTTGAATATATGGTCCTTCGAGCCGGATAAACACACTTTTCCGTCTTCCGAATTCCATTAAAGTTCGACGAGCGCTGGCGGTGGGTGGCGCAAAATTTATCGTGCGACCAACTGTAGATGGTAACGCACATCCCTGCCGTAATGGCAGGAATTTTATTTTTGCTGCCCCCTTTGAAAGGGTGAGCACACATCCCTGGTATCCGGCAAGACCGAGCGAACCAGCAAAAAAAAACGTATAAAATTTGCATAAAGCTAAATTCATTTTCTTTTTCATCCCGAGTCTGCCTCATTCAGATGTTGCGACAGCATCCGACGACGGTGTGTACTTTCTCTCTACGTATCTGGCTCTCGGTCGTTTTCAAATTGAAATATTAAATCGCTTTGCATGACAGATGAGTTGGGAACGAGGCTTTATCGAATTTAATGGAGAAAACTATAAAAAATTCAAAATGGCACCGGAAAATGCGGAAAAATTGCATGGCAAGATTTTTTGAATTGAATGAAAAGTTGCAGTGAATGTAGAGAGAAACAATGGACTCATGCCGGTTGATGAACGTGACCTCAAACGCGAGGGGTTCATGTTTGTCTGATCTGTTCGGTGGTGTGCTTAAAGTGGGCATAGTGAGATGAAGGAGATTTACGGGCACTCTGCAAGCTGCAAATGTGGGCATTGGTTTGGGAAATTCACAGTAACGCCCTCAAGAATGACACCTTATTGCGGTTGTTTCACAAACAGTAGTTAATCAACGTTGGTTTTCGTCAAGTTACGCTATTCTTCATGGCCATGGACAGGGGAAAAATACGTCCTACATGGTCACATAGATAGAGAAAATCAAGACAAAGCGTTTTCAAATTTTTCAGTTTTATTAAGATGGGCGATCAGTACCAGCGATTAAGGGCGATATGGGAGGAGGGGCTATTCAAAGAGAATTTACCAACGCAGACAAGTTCACCCATTTAAGCGCATTTATGACTGTTGATGTCAACGATCGTTAAATCTTACAATGGCAGACGTCTTAAAACCACTAGAGCACTGTACACATGAGCCGCGAACTGCGAACGCGAATTTTCAGAAATAACCAATTTGCAACAAATATAACTTGCGCTTTTTATCATCGAGTCTTTTTTCTGTTTCATCGGTGAAAATCTTCACAAATGTCAATATTCCAATTTTAAACATTCCCTGGGCGGCTTGTCAAACTGACAACGCCATCCAAAGGGAGGTAGACGCGATTCACGGCTAAATAACTTGTGGTTTCATACATATATGCGAATGGAGAAAAATTCATGTGAATGAAATTTCAGTCTCAATGCTTGTGGTGTTCACAATAAGTGGCTTATCTGCTGTAAAGGGTGCCCCATAATTCACGCAAAATGTAATTTTGATGGAAAATACAAAATTTGACTAGAAAGCTCATATTTTTTTTATTTATTAATAGAGGATAATGATTTGGATAAATGTCCGCCACGGGATTGCCACGGGATTTAACATACACACTCTTTCCTCGAAATTTTCTAGACCATGCATTTCATTTTCAACTTGGTGGCCGCGTTAATTGTCAAAATTGTCGCTTCTGGTGTTCAGAAAACCCACAAGTGAATTTTCGGACTATTCTTTTTCAAAAAGGCAGCAATTAATGGTGTTCGTTGTCGTGACATGATAAACGTCAGGCTCACTTTCCGATGGGCCAATGCCGCAAACTGTATTTCTAAGTAACAATCTATATTTTCTAACAAGATTACATGTTTCGTGAATTATGAGACTCCTTTTAGATCCCTTCATTCGGAAACTGAAATGAAGCAATATACTTTATTGACCCCTTGCGCATCGACGAATTTGAGTGACTTTTTGACAGTTAATAATGGCGGTTATGCCGCTCTCTGCCTGGTCAATATGAGTTGAGAAAACGATAGAAAAACGATTGCCAAAAATGTGAGCTATAATACTTCATTTCAGTTCGGAACATTGTTTTCTGTGACAGCTGATTTGACAGTTCTCGGCTGTTTGCAGGTTAGTTTGGTTTGACAGTTCATTATGAACTGTTCAAATTTATTTTGTAAATCGGAGTTCAATTCGAGAAACTCAACTCCGTTCAAACAATCTAGAAAAAGTCACTATTTTATGCGTTTTATGGTCAGATGGAATCATTGGTTCATTTCACAGACTTGATTACTAATATTTGTGTGCAACACTTGGACATTTAAGTCAGCATTCGACGCGTGAAATGCAGATTAATTTACTTCGCAAAGTATTTGAAAATTGGATGCCATGAGCGTGAGTGTGACAGCAAAGGTCACACGGTCCGAAAACATATTCAAACATTAATGGCATGAAATCATGTGTCAAATAAGTTGAATTAAATTTTTTTTGTGTTAAAAAACACACAATTTACCAAGGCTTGTGTGTACATATATGA
Source organism: Eristalis tenax (assembly GCA_905231855.2). Lineage (NCBI taxonomy): Eukaryota > Metazoa > Arthropoda > Insecta > Diptera > Syrphidae > Eristalis > Eristalis tenax. The sequence continues at coordinate 3,490,466 of HG993127.1, forward strand.
AATAAGGAATTCTCAATCAATAGCACAAACGTACACGAAATTTCCTTTATATAAGAATCATGCTCCTTTTACACGCAAGAATTTCTTTGCAAAGTTTTGCAGTTCCGTTTACCATAATTTGAGAAAAAATTTGTTCTCATTCATCAATAGAAAACTCTGTCCTTTACATCAAAGAAAAAAGTTTAAGGGAGCTTAGAAAACTTGTTCCTCGTCCAAGACCTGCAATGTAATTGAATGAAGGACCAACGTCTTTATTTGACATTTCATCAATTCTCAATAAAATGGTGTTCGGAACAGGAAATATGCAATTTATGTGCTTTAAATTCACAACTATTTTCTGTGGCTTGAACTTCCAACATTTCAATTTGCAGTCAACTCGAGAGGGAGAGTTAAAATCCATCCACAATTTACTCAATTGAAGTAAAAATCGCACAATTAACCGAAAGATGTCTTTAACAAACTTGACGAAGTTCGATAATTCTACAATCACTTCACATTTGAATATACTTTCCATCACCAGCCCACGCTTAAATATTTTATTTACTACAAATTTTAAATTTAAACATTAACAATTAAGGAAAAGTTTAAATACACATAAGTAGCTCGACAGTCCTTAAGACTCTTGAAACCATAAAATGTTCATAAAAGTTAGCATTTCTTGTTAATTTTACACTGCCTCCAATGGGAATTTCAACGCACAATTTCATCAACAGGAATTCATTTTTATTTCATTACCTTGTCAGCAAGAAAAAAGTAATCCGCCATAGGAGTGTCTTTGTCCACAGGGACCATTGAAGTGCATGAAATATTGCCACACGCTCCCTTTTTAATAGGTCCCCATTAGCGACTTAATGCACCAGACTAAAGTTTTGCATGAAAACAATTTGTGGGCAGTGCATGCTTAAGCTGACTCTTACAGTTCCAACATTTTTCCTATTTTTATGGCACCAAATGTCTGGAGTTGACATGCAACACTGGCAGTTCACTGGACTCAAGGGTTTGCTGCTGCACCTGAATTTACTTCTATTCAGACGGTGACTTTCTACAAAGGAGAGCGGAAATAACGAGCAGCGCCCTAAAAACCGGAAACCCAAATCAGGTGTGAACCAACATGCAAGTGTTGCGAGCACAGGACCTCGTGAAATGGCATAAAACAAAATTTAATGGAAGATAAAAAAGGCGTCCCAAAAAGTCTGTTAAAGGAGATCTTTTTACGCCGGAACTCCTGCAGCACCCACACCCGTCGCAGAAGTGGTGGGCTGGATGTCTCCTCCACTGGCCAGGGGGGAAGAGGGAGAAAATAACGATGGGTGCGAAAAATGAAAGAATGACAATTGGGAAATGATGAACACGAGACGGCTACGATGATGATGACGTTAACGATGAAATACGAAACGACTTACCAAAAAGGGGTTCTCTCTCTCCTTTTTTGTGTTTCCTTCTGTTGTTTGCTCTTGTCTTTTAACAGGGCGCGGTTGCTGGTTTGGGGGCCACACACAACAGCTAAACAGGCGCCTTTTGGTTGATGGTGAGATTCTCTTTTCAAGAGCTCGAACTGCTGAAGATACAAACGATGCGCAGCACCAGCAGTGGCAGTAGCAGTGGCGAATGAAGATATACCCAGCGAGTGTTAGTATCAAGTATGGATACGAGCACGAGTATATATCACATACACTGTACGGAGAGACAATGAAATAGCCTGCGGGAGATTATTTCGGTAGCTCCTTTTTGGTGTTCTTCTCTTTTTTATATTTATTCTCAGGTTGTGCACAGCAATTAAACTTTTTCTTATATCGCGGAACAATGATGAGAATGAGAGAGAAATTTATTTGGCTTTCCAATGAACAGACACGTTGAAATCCAGTTAATTTTTGCAAACAAAATTTCTCTATACTTATCACAATTTTCTTTCTTTTTTTATTTAAATAATTTAAAATTTTATTTTTTAGCACTCTCGTGATTTAATTTATTGTGTGTTCGATGAATGAAAACAATTTAAACAATTTTTTTTCTGAACGAATGAAATCAGAGTACACAAAGATCACAGGTTTTATTTTTTTAAACACAACTGTTTTATTATTATTATTATTATTATTTTTTTTTTTTTTTTGAATTATTATTTCTTGGTGGATCTTATTAGAAAAAAATTCTCTACTATATTTTATTTTATATTCCTTTGTTGAAGATGCAAGGTGTATTCGGTGTGAATTCAGCGAATCTTTATTCAGCAGGGCTGCTTAACGACTTCAGAAACGAGACCAGACTGTACACAGTGCAAAATGTGAAACTTTTCCCATCTCCTTGTGCACACTATAGGAGGGATTTCTGTGCGAAGCGACTCACTCAAAGTTGCTGTGAGTGAGTGCCTCAAATATATACACACACACACACTCACACACGGGCACGAATTCAGTGCGCGCTTGTTTGAGATACTTTTGCACTGAGTCACCAAGAAGAGTGGTGGTGCGAGCTGCTATTTTGTTGGTGTGCCATGGCCAGTGCCGGCTGATTATTTTTTCCTTTTTTTGATTTTCTCTTCTTCTCCATCCGATTTTGAAAACGTTTCTTTCCTCTCTTTTTCTGCATTTTGATTACTATAGCAGATAGCTATACCGGCATTTGGTGTGACTGTGTTGGTGGTAGCGTACGACGCGACGGATAGAGATGGAAATTGAGTGAGCCCAAATCGGATGGGGATGAGTGTTGTTGTGGCGCAAGGTTAGTAGTGTTATGATTTTTTGTTTCCTACTCGAATGAGCAATCGGTTCTTCAGTGGATTGTTCATGGCATCTAGTTTTAGATCAGCAGTCGAGGAATTCATTATTCCATAAATAAAACGTGAAGAGATGAGGCGTGGAGCGTTAGTTTGGTGATGATGAGTAAAACTTCCTCTGAACAACAAGAAAACCAAACTTGTATGAACGTTTTCGAGTCTGCTGTTGTATAAATTTTTTTATGCAATGAATAGATGAAATACTGCTTCTCCAGTGTTGTCCACAATGTTGACCAAGGCAATGGTCATCAGAAACGAGTTCAAGGTTAATAATAGTTTCATGAAAATAATGACTACGAATTCTGTCATCAATATATTTTATACAGTAGTACGGTCCTCGTTCCTCGGTTATTTCATGGCTCCGGTTAAACCGAAAGTTTGTTGTCGAGATCAAGAAACCAGATGACACTGCATTTTAGGGTGTCGAACAGAATAATGGTGGACGAAGAAATAGAGGAACGCTGAAGCAAAGTCTAGAATTCCCACGGTCACAGAATTCCCACGGAATGCTGTTACGATAAGAATGCAATGTAGATGGCGCTACAAATCGAGGCGGACTTGAGTCTAGTGTCTAGAACGAAAACTGATGGTGGGCATACTGCAGTCAAACCTCTGTAAGTCGAATGTTCTATAAGTCAAACAAATGTTTCGCGTTTCGCGAATTTAAACGTAGACATCGAGTGTAGTAGTCCTCACACCGACATCACTGGACATATTTCTCCCAACATCGCAACAACAATTTGAGCAGCCATTCGCACTCTTTCAAAGTGAATAATGAAGTTCCACCACAATGTTGTAGCTGGCCTGAACAATAACGAGGTCACCTTAGCCTGCTTGCTCGACGTAGAAAAGACTTTCGATACGGTCTGGATTGAGGGACTCATCTACCAGCTGAACCAGATGGGATTCCCCTCCAACCTCTTCACGCTGTGCAGACAGTGACTTGAAATCGATGAACAGATTGTAAGTGAGTTTTGCTCTCCATCTGCTGGGCCTTTTATAGGATCTTTCGCAGTATGATGATTTGGTCTGTAACGAATTTCGCTAAATAAATTTCTAAAATATCATCAAATTGTTGACAAACGGTTCCAAGAATGCACGGAACGGCAGAGAAAATCTTACGATGATGGTCCGATAATTATTGAGCCTCACCGCCCAATGCGCCACTATCGACGGCGAAAAACAAAGTCAGTCAAATCGGATTCATAGTTTCGGTTTGACTGCGTGTGGAACTGACCAAAATTGACAATAGTTGTCTACGAGAAGAGTACACGGTAGTAAATTTCTCTTGTGAAGCCATCGCGCGGTGATACTAATTAATTATCGAAGCTCCCCCGCATAGTTGGCACTCATTATGAAAATCTAAGAGCAATCATTACCCTATCATGAGCGAAGGCCTTGACAATACGAAACACGAAGGTCTTAACATTAAGCTACCTCCGCAGTGTACACGAGTACTTATTCCTCAGCCTGGCAACACTGAACCAATGCACTGCATCGTCCGAGTGTATTACTCCTATTTTGGGCAGTTTGAGTTGAAAACAATTTCCACCCGAAATATTCTCGTATCCATTCACCATCGCCACCGGATAGAGAGGCAAAGAGTAGTACACGTCCTAAGCTGTGTACGGTTGCGGCGGCGGCAGCGACGGCGGTAGTGGCCAGAAAGTTGAAGTAGATTTCAACGGATGGATGATTTTGATGGTATATCGGATGATTATAACCGAGATAATAACGATGACGGCTTTGATGAGGAAAACACAGACAAAGCGCCAGAGAGAGAGAGAGAGAGAAAGATACACTATATCAATGATTCGGATTCAATAGATTTTTTTCATTTGGTTTTCATCCATTTTCCCTATGCTGCTGCAGCAGTGGCAGCAGCATGCCGCTTTTGTCTAGTTGGACATGCTCCGCTGAATGCATTCGTTCGATTGTGTTGCGGTACGTGCTACACCAGAACGGAATTCAACACGCCAATTGTGAGAGCGGCCAAGAAAGCTTAGCCAAATCCCTGACTCCGGCCCACCTTCTCATTGTTGCTAACTCCGCATTGCCCGTGCACAGGCGATGAACGGTGGCAGGGGGACGGAAGGGGTCTCGTTGCCAATATAACCGATATTTTTAATCGTGCGCAGGAAAATCGAATAACGCCGGTAAGATGTACACACCATCCCAACCTACACGCAGCACCGACAAGGAGTTATAAATTATATGCACCCCAAGAGAGTACAAGATCCGAGGCACGAATTCCACAACCAAACGAGCGGCAAGGAGAAGGAGACGAAGCGGGAGCCAGAAGTTGAAGTTGACGAAGTACATGGATACGGAATGTGCATACTCCACTTTAAGTACTGGTTTCACGATCATCATCATCATCATGATCATCATCATCAGCAGCAGCAGCGTCGTCGTCGTCGTCGTCGTAAGTAAATATAAATCGGCGTTAGAGAGGGCAAAACACACACCAAATACTTACTCATAGGCGCGGATGGGCATGGAGCAATACGGCCTCTTCCAGTCCAAAGACCCGCAGCAGCACAGAAGCGCAGGAGACGCAGAAGGTTTCGCACAGCAATAATTAATATTGAGCTCCAAAAATAGCCGCATGTGCCCCCGCTTTCTGGTCGACGGAGCACATGCACACACTCACTCACGCGTAGCCAGCACTCAGATCAGCGCTGGAAAGCCACTCCTTTCTGGGTATTATCTCCTCAAACACTAGCACTGCATGGAGGAGATATGCCGGTTGGCCGGTCAAGACGTGCGGTGCGGCAGCGGCAGCATCGCACAAAAGTGTCAGACTGATGACATGCAAGAGTCTTGATCCGCGCGCACATCTTTCTTTAGGCTGCTGGTGGTGCCGCTGCCGGGCCTAGGAGTCGATTAATTTAAATAAATGATCGAAATTTATATTTATCCTTGGGATCTCCATGGACTGCTTGAACTTGATGGGGTGGTGGGGGGTCTCCCTCCATGGGATTATCGTGTGTCGAACTCGAGGGCATGCCGGCGACACACAGACGATTCTGCAGGCTTAGACAAATGGATTCCGATTTCGGCTGATGGTTAGATCCACGGCTGACTTATGGCGTGGGGTTTGAGGAAAAATGAGTGTGCCTTCGAGAGGAAATCTAATCTAATGGCGGGGAAAGAGACACTTGTGTTGGATGTTCCACTTCATTAATACGAGTCTTCGCAAAATGTTTGACTTCAACTAGATAAGCTGCTTAAAGATGCACATTTATCGTGACAATGCAACCTAGTCGGTTGGCAGGGAAAGGTGGCTTAAATTGAATTGGTTATCACTTCCTGGAGTTAGCACAGCTTTATCGCGGTCTTGTTCTGCTCAGTTGGCTTTCAGGCGGATGAAGCATCGGGTTTGAGGTGACTGAGACCAGCGGTTGTCTTCAAGGTGTGCTATCTCCTCTCCTGAATTGATGAAAGGTGGGTGAACTTCTCGCTGCAATTGGCTTTACAACCTTGCAGACAATGTCATAGTGAGGGGAAAGGACGAGAAAATCGTCGACAATCTCAGGCAGGCCTTAAAGATAACCCGGAGATGATGATGATGAAGAAGGTCTAACTATAACTCACTGGGGGGCATCTCACTCTTGAAAAGTATCCAGAAGCTGTTTCTACTTATAAAGGATTTTTCCAGCTGAAGAGGAACATCTGCGCCGTGAGCAAGCCTTATATATTTTCGTCCCAATCACTCTCTTGAATGGAACTCAACCATATTTCTGCTAGAGGCTTCGGCCTGGACAGCATTCATCACCGAGCTCATCTAGAAGCTCTACCGAGAGACGTCTTACAAGGATAGCACCTCGTTCACCAACACGAGAGACGTACTTAATGCAAGGGTGTATATTTTCGTTCGTTTTCCCCTGGTGTTCATCATTGTGCTTGACAAGCTTCAATCTTCGGATATTCAATTCCGGCGTAGTATTCCGTACAGCTCTTCGAATGCCAGACTTGGAAGACAACCGCTATCATTGTTCGGAGAGCTTGACACGAATCCTGATCCAAATGCTTGAGACGAATCCTGAAGGTCTTCTAGGAGGAAGAGGTGCTGCACAGAGCTTCACAAGCAACCATCGCAGCAGAGATATAACCTCAAAAGTGGAGCTGGATAAGCCGCACCTCGTGGGACCAAAAATTTAACTTCAACAAAAAAAAAAAAACGCCAAAACATAAAAAAACTAAAAAGAAAAAATTAGAAGGAAAGAGGAAGCTCGTATCTCACGCTCGTAATCAAGAACTGACTGCATGTGCTTTGTCATAATTGAATTTTCGTTTCATTGATTCTTGTTTTCACGTTTTCTTCTTCTAATTGGAAATTACTGAACGGCGTTGCTGGTTACTAAGCATCTCCCACCTTCACCAGTCGAGACACACTTATCAGTCTGCACTCCTTGTCGCGTCGAAGGAACAGATTCATATCGTGCGCAGTAAAGTTTGTCTATTCACGATAATCGGGGCCCCCAAATCCTACAAGGGCGAAGGATAAACGCCTTCCAAAAAACTGTCCAAATCGGGCTCCTCATACACAACAGCTCGAACCGCGGCAACTTAGTCCCGGACAAAACTGCAAATACCTAGGGAAGGTGCAGAAAAGTTTCTCATGGATAAACATCGGGTAGATGCTGTTGATTCATCTGCATATGCAGCAGAGTAAAATACGCAGGATCTCCCTCAACAAGCTACTTAAGAGACATAGTCCAAAACACGTAACGATAGAACCTGCCGAACTATCCAACATGGAACAAGGTCCCAAAGTAGTGCATAAACATCCGCGGGCAGCACAAACTGAGCCAAACTCCATCTGGTCCCACAATTCGAAAGAGTTCGAGTGGGCCACTAGGACCATCACTCAAGGCACAACAACGTCCGAATCTGTGAAACGCAACAGATCACGCTACTCCACGAAACGCGAATAATACTCCGGCCTCTGCTGCAGCCTACTCCTCGAAACAAGCTAGGTAGCATGATCACGTTCTCAAAGGCCAGATCATCGCTGATCCGGATGGCAACATCCCATGAACAACTGGAGGAAGCTAGGCTCGACAGCACTCTGCTAGGCCTTCTGGATGACTAACCGGATAATCCGCCCAAATGCGAAGATACTGGTTGGAATCAGGGGCACATTAAAATACTAGCCTGTGCTGACCAATAGCCATTAGACCTCTCAACAATACCGATCACGAAGATTGGAGAGCTATCGCAGTGTGCACGCCTGGAATTCCTGTCCGTGGATCAGATCCCCAATAGGAAAATGGCATTTATCCGCCAACCCATCGAACCGGAAGATCCTAAGACTTGTTAGGAAAATCGGAAGATCGCAGTCATTGTGATCAACGAATAATCTCTTGGGCCCGTGGAAAAAACCGATTTGTTAAGCTTCGGCTTTGGAAAGTTATTCCTAGAGGTCTACAGGAATGAAAGTGACCGCGCTTAACTTGGAGGTGGACCGTGAAGGAGCATCGAAGAGGGTAGAGGACATTTTTGGGCCATACACTGATTCAAAAACTCTCCTGAAACGCACATATCAACACGATCACCTTAATGGCTAACTAAGGTCAGTGTTCTCATGACACCAGCCTTAGAATTCAACAAAAATCATTATGCCTTAAACAATGGACCTACAGCACTTCTGGGATGATTGACGACGCCGAAAGATGACACACAGACGGTAGAAGTCAGAAAGTGAAGTAAGTAACTCACAAATGTCTCTCGACAGAGCGTCCACAATCTTCCTAGCTGAACTCTTCGCCCTAAATGAAGCAACACATTGCAGCAACAACAGAAATCTATTCAATAAAAAAATATCGATATTTTCAGACAGCCAGGCAGTACTTAAAGCCCTAAATAACTTCCTTCAACTTCAGGACTGTCTGGGAATGTCACAAAACACTTAAGCCCCTGGCAAAGAAAAACAGGTTCAAGGTGATGTGGGTGCCAGGACATGAAAACCACAAGAGCAATGAAAAGGCAAAGTAAAAGAGGCAACAAGAACTCCCGTTATTGGGCCTATTCCTCTTCGTGGATTTAGAAACATTAAAATAGGACAGCACTTAAACAACCGATCGAATATATGTCAATTCTAGAACAGTCAGGAGGGACTTACACGCTCCAAAAAATTCATAAGGGCCGATCCCTACGGGCAAAATCTGGCATACTTACTTTTCATGCAAGTATCACCTGCACAAGAATGGGCACAACAGATCAGAAAGCTGTAGAGACTGTGGACACAGACTAGCTGAGAGCCCAAATCTGACAACAACTCAACTTCTCAAGGTAGCTCAAAGACCATAGTCCTGGCAGAGCAATGCAAATATTAGTCAGGTTAGGTTAGGTTAGTTTGTACTGGCGGACTGCAGAGGATTATTGAACTAGTAGGCGCCAAGTTGTAAGTACCTACGACTTGGCAGACCACTACACGAGCAGAGTAGGTGGTCCGTTGTTTCCACCTCTCCTTCATCCATGCAGCTTCTGCAAAAGAGCGGGTATGAATGCCAGTTGCGCAGTGTCCGGTTATGACGCCGATGAGCGCCCTGAGTGAGGGTCTGCTAAGTCTATACAGACTGAGCGATTGTTTGGGATTAAATGATGATCATATTTCCTTTGTTTTAAGGCAGGTGGTGCCTTCTAGCCATTTACGATTGGTATTTTTGATTGTGAGTGTCTTAACTAGATGGTAGGCTGGGGCGATTGACATGGACGGTGAAATTACTAAAAGAGCACGATGTACCACACCTAGCGAGCTCATCGGCCTTGCAATTGTCCGGTATGTCACAATGTCGAAACACCCACAGGAGGCGTATGCTAAAATGCTCAGCCATCTCGTTAAGAGCCAGCCTGCAATTTAGGTATGTTTTTGAGTTGAACATGACATTGTCTAGGAACTTAATTGCGACCTGACTGTCCGAGCAGATGGTGACTTTTCTTCTGAATATTACATTGTTCTTGAGCCAAGACATTGCCTCTTTTATCGCAATTGTTCTGAAGAAGTCGCCACAGTGATCAGGGAGCTTCAGGGAGATAGCAATATTAAGGTCTTTGGAACAGACACCTGCACCTATTCCTCTTCCGTCGTCGATCCGTCTGTGAAGGTTTGCATGGGATCAGTCAGCGTCAGGTTATCATTGCACCCGATTAAGTATCGTGGAGTATTATAGTCACTCCAAATCAAGTCCAAGCGACATCGATCTGGTCAAACTAGCTCGCCTCTGATTTCAGCAGCAAATGGACACCAATGCTCCTACCCCAAAGTCTTCGACTCCAATCCTGAGGCACAACGTGTTAAAGGAAAACCGTCGCCGATTGGGTACAAGTCTGGAAAGTGACCCCAATCAGCTGAACGTACTAGACGGAGAGACATGTTGGCTGAGTGCCAACAGAGAACAAGGCTTAAATAGCTTCCGAATTTTGTGGCATGGCGGACCGGCATTAATCAAACGCGACATTTCACCCGGCCGTACCCAAACTATCTCCAATGCACTTTAAACACCCACCTACTGCCATTAATGCACCCGCCATCGAGCTCCAGACAATGCACCGCGACAGCGCCCTACTTGAATCTGTCTCCAAGGACACAGACCAAACCCAGCCTCGTGCAGCGTGCTCGTCTATTGCCTTTATCCTCTTCGACAGTCGCGTGCATTTGTTCGGTGAAAGAACACGTTTCACTTCACCTTCAATTACCTGAAAAGCTTTCGTTATGACAATCCAAGTACTGCTCGAATGGCAGGTGGGCACTAACGAACATCATGTGCCTTCATGTGCACACACCTGCAAGTACATGCCACAGCCACTGATCGGTCCTAAACTACTAAATTTGCCTCAGCTGTGAACACTTGCTCGATGTACATAGGAGAACCCATAAACGCTTGACTCACCACGGAATCTCTTCTTAATTAAATCCACTCCTCTCCAGCAAGCAGCAAGCTGTTCCCGTTCCAATTCTACTGTTACACATTTTCCATTCGTGCTGCCACGGAAATTTAATTGTGAAGCAGAAGACGCGAGGCACGAATGTTAAGATTCATGAGCCTCGTACTGGTGACACTCCAATAATAATCGATGCATGCATACACGAGGTTCGAGAATAACAACGATACAGCCGCCAATGACGGTGTCGACGACAACGACGACCATAATGACGATGATGGTGCCATCCATCCATGCTGGTGGCTGTGATATTGCCTGGTTTCTGAAACCAAATCTAAGCCTTTCTTCGTCTCTTGGTTCCGCCGAACTGTCGAAGCGGAAACACAATCGAGGAAAAAGTAGGTTGAGACTCTGTGCGAAGACCATTTCCAGAATTGTTTCGTTATTAACTCTCCTCCTTTCTCTCTCTCTCTGTCTGCCGCTCTCACTCGCTCTTTCGCCTCCACCAATCTACCATGTCATTACTTACCTCTTATGCTGCACATTTTGGTTTATTTCGTTTCCCTTCCGTTCCCCAGTCGCCTTCTTCCACCGGCAACCTTCTACCGGTGCGCGAATAAGGTCGCGCGAAAGTAACATACCTCGAGCCGAAAAAAAAAACCTTTTGGACAAGTCACATGAGCGGGACCCATTCCCTTTCCATGTTGCTCCGCTGCCAGAGTTCAATAACATCAACATTTCGGAGGTTGTTGCACGATCGGCTGTTGAACCGATCTCTCAGCCTCTTGCCTCTTTAACCGGGAACGAACGTGAGTCCTGTTGTGCGTCGAAGTCTAAAGACAATGCACTGGATTGTCTGGGGATAGCCTTTTAAGGATCTGTGTGGAATTCAGCTTGACATATGTTTTGGAGATGTCGTCGTATTTGTGTTCGTGATTTAGTGATCGCGTGCAGGTAATATGCGCTTCTCCTGTGCCTTGTTCTTTTGAAGGCACTGGCGAATGTTGGAGTTTGTATTAAATATAAAAATGCCCGTATCAACGACTGCATGCAAGTCCCTGTTTCGGTTATTATGTATTTAGCGCTTCAGCTCTGGGCGTGGATTGAGGCCCGGGTCAACCAACAAGCCTCTCCAACTAGCGCGGTCTCTGGCCGGCTGATGTCCTTCTTCACCTGGCTGTGCTACCTGAGACGCGGTTCGAAGTCGAAGAGATGAGTTGTTCATAGGCTCTATGCGGCCTAGCGACTTTCGCCGTTGGATCCGGAGACGCCTGGCTAGACTCATGTCGCTGTACAACTGGTACAGTTCGTGGCTGAATCTTCTCCAAATACCGTCAACGCCAACGGGACCAAAGATCGCACGCTATAGAAGAGACAAAAAGAACTTGTTCATCAGATTGTACAGCAGGACTGGGAGGAACAAGGTCTTGTCCTTCGAGAGACAGCTTTATTACTCAATTGCATTTTCAGCGCAAAGAAAAACCAATTGGTATGATTTACTGCACTCCATTTCATTTCTACACTGATGGTGTGAGCATTGTTTACCGCGGAGCCGATGTAAACGGCGAAGTTTAACCGCGCATCGTGACGCTCTGTCCAGGACATCGCTGTTGCCTGTCCTTTCTTGACGACAACATACCCAGTGAATTCCGCTTTATTGGGATGTCTATTTATCAGGACAGCCGCTTAATGAAAAATAACTGAAACTTACTTCGTACTATTGGGACAGTCGCCTAACTGGGACAAACAATTTTAGCCCGAAATGTGGTACTTCGCTTTGCCTTCATGCACCGCTAGACCCATTTTATCCGCTTCCATTTTATGCGACAGTAAACGCCTCATTGACGGTTCGCTGTGTTCTGCCAATCAGTTGCACGGAAGAACATGCCTCTAATGTTGGGGTGGTGTGGTAGCCGTTGCGTAGTTAGTGCATCGGCTTACACCGGGGATGCAAGGTTCAATCCCAGCATTTACCAACTTCTTAATTTCCGCCTCCATCTCTTTCGGGTCACAAGGCTCAAAGAGCACTCCTGCCTAAGAAAGCTTTTCAAATCTTCGCCGTTCGAAGTAGGCATAAAGCTGTAGTTCCCATCCACTCGCGAAAGACCAGCGCGCACAACACGAGTGGCTGCCGTAGATGCATCTCGGACTGTCGCGCCAGATAGCACTTTTACGAGTATGTCACTTCTTTTGAGGTCTGGAGCTTCTTTGGTTCTTTTGGGATTATAGCTTCGTCTTGAGTTTTTAATACCCTCCTTGTTGTTCCATTTGTGGAGGTGAACGTTGGTGTCCTTGCTGTTGTATCTACACAGACGGGAGAGCCCAATGAAGGGTATCTGAGTACCTGCATTGGCTTGCATAGTTGTATGTCAGCATTTTCATTACTTTCATGGTCCTGCCACGCAGATCGGATTTAGTCTGTGTCTTTCTGCCAGTCTTTTCAGTGTTTTCTGACACAGACAGCCTTGGGTGTGTTAAATACGTAACTCATTAGCGCCTTAAGGACAGCTTGGCTATCTGAGAATATTAATATTTATCGTTTGATGGTGTGTGGTGTATGGTGGATTATTGAAATATTGATCGTTCACTGCAAACAATTCTGCGGAGTATTATTGTTTTCTTGCGGAGAAAGATGTGTTCTGTTGGACTGTAAACTGCATCATGGTTCTACCACAACAGCCCCTACTTTGTTTTCAGATTCTAAACCATCTGTTTTGGGCTCCATCCTTCATCCAAGTCGGGAGTCGTTGTTCCATTCCCCTCTAGACGGTACGAGTGGTACATATGATTTTTTAAACTTTAACTTAGATCTGTTCCCAGATGTTATCTACACTCTTAGGTGGCCAACAATGTATAATTGTTGTAGGTTCTCTGTAAATTTTCGTTAGGAAGATAGCTGCTATGATATGCCATCAAACTGCAGCTAGAGTAAAATACAAACCAGGCGACTTAAAGGGTCACTCAACTTAATTCCTTAAGGAGACATGTCTTGTAGAATGCCGGATGTTATGGTCCAAAAACATTGTTCGCCAAGCTTTTTGTTATTGAAATATTGGACTGCGAGAACTAGACCATGGGTGCTCCAACACTAGACCCTAAAAGTCTGGTATAGTTCTCAAACTGATCGAAGATGCACTCTGAAGTTGGGACCGGAGTCTTTGGACCCAACACAAGGATTTCCGTACATGACATCCACTCCATCGAGATCTGCGCCAGACATAATCAAGGGTATTAAGGGCGCTATAATTCAAATAAGGCACTATCGTCCAATATAATGGACTCCATAACAGTCGAATTTAGATACATTCCCTTGCCAGACACAACAAAGAGACTGGATGTGTCAAACAAAGGGGCAGATAGTCCCCCTGATGCCCTATGTCGTAAACGACAACAAACGTATGTCTGTATGTCGTTTTTTGTCGTGTACAGACGTCAGTTGTGGTGTTCAGTCCAGTTTCCAAATTAAGTCATTTCGACACGACATTCTTTATTAAAAACGGCATTCTTTAGTGCGAAATATGATATGATGAATATGAGTAGAATACACATAATATTATTGGTTTATAACTTCGTGCGGTTTGCTAAGAGATGGGGTAACTTGTATTATTCCATTGGAACATGCATTGGAAAGCTACTGTCATTGTACGTCATTTCAGTATATGTCATTCATTTGAAGCATAAACAACAATTAATTTTTTTCACTCAAATATGTCGAACTTTGTGCCTGAAAAAATGTTTCTGCGGGGAGATCTTCTTCATTACTTTGATATGAAGAAAACTGCTGCCGAAAGTCATCGTATTTTGGTGGAAGTTTATGATGAACATGCGCTAGCTGAGCGAACGTGCCAAATGTGGTTGTTATTTTGCTCGGAAGACGATGAACGTCCTGGGCCGCCAAAAAAAAATTAAAAGATGAAGAGCTGGAAGCATTAATCTATGAAGATTGTTGCCAAACACAAGAAGAACTCGCAAAATCTTTGGGTGTCACTGAATCAGTCATTTCAAAACGTTTAAAAGCAGCTGGATATATTCAAAAGCAAGGGTTCCACATGAATGTCCGCATGTCCAAAATGGCCGGAATATGCGACCAGACACGAGGCAATAATTTTCCATCATGACAACGCTCGGCTCCACGTTGCTATTCCGGTTAAGAACTATTTGGAAAACAGTGGATGGGAAGTTTTACCGCACCCGCTCTATGGCCCAGGCCTTGCCCCTTCTGACTACCATTTGTTCCGGTGGATACAGAACGCCCTCACTGAAATACGATTCACATTAGAGTAGAATATCAAAAATTGGCTTGATTCATTCTTGGCTGCTAAGCCGGCGCAGTTCTTTTGGGATGGGATCCACAAATTGAGAATACGCATTCACAATTTTCGTAGCTTAAGATAGATCTAAATGCAGTTTCTTTCGAGTCACTGACAATGCAAGAGTATTGTCAGCACAACACAAGTGGTTGCTGAGAAGCTAGGTCCTGGACCTCTACGGGCTGTAGCTTCCCCATGTTATTATTATAAAATACAGTTGCAATGCAGTGGACGACTTTTCAGAACGCCGGACAATCTCTTAATTAAATGTCTTCAGGTCTTGAGCACGCCGCCGTGTTGAAAATACTCTCTGGACTTCCTTACTGTGCGGATCTATACAGTTCTATCAGATACGGTTCAAGTGTTCACTTCAGGAGTAAGGATCCTAATGTGTGTACCATCTGCTGTTGCGTGTACTAATTTCTTAAATCCTCTTCTGTCGACTCGATCACATGTTTTGAAGGCTTCCTTCGATAGACGAGAATAACACATAAAGCTTATGAACAAGATAAACAAATTAAGAGGATATCGAACAAAAAAAGCGTTTTGCACTGACATTGAATTGGACAAATCAAATGGTTTTGTTTACGGTCACATCATTCTTCTTGTAATTAACAATTCATATTTTTTCCTCGTACTCTCCAGTCCTTCATCTTTTTCAAACTACTTTACCAATTGAAACTTCCTTAACACGTCGTCTCCACTGGACATATTTCTCAGCAACATCACAACCACAATCTGAACGATCGAGATTCGCCGACAATGTAGGTTTGGACATTGATTTTTATGTCTCCACTAGATTTTTTTCAACATTTTCACGGAGTGGAGACTACGTGTAACAACCAACTTATCCAACTATTTCGACGCTGTTTTGAAATTTGATTTTCACAGTAAAAGCATTAGGGATGCCACTTGTTCATGAAAAATTGTGTAGAAATCTACTACATATTTGTCGTCGCGTAAATTACGGAATGCAGATGAAAAAACGACACGACAGTCGTGTTAAACGACAGACGACATAGGGCATCAGGGTGAATGAATCCGCAGAAGAGCTCGCGATGGCTGGCTCAGAATCTGTGGTCATGCGTCCCGAACCATACTGTAATTCAACGACACACAGCAGATTAATGAATTGGGAAACAAATTTCGGCTAAACCAATGGACCAACGGTGAAGGTCTTAGGTAATCCAAACGATTTATCAGGCCTCTGTCTCAACAAAAACAGTATAAGATTTCTATCGAGCTTTCTTACTGGGCAATGTGACCTTAATTACAACCTTAACAAAATAAACCTGTTCCGAGGCAAGGTACATAATACCGCGTCGGGAGAGGATGAGACATCCGAGCAAATTTTAAGTGAATCTGGTTACGGAAATGTATCTTCCAAAGGGAGACACTTACTTCAGTCGAATTCTTAAATTAAAAAGACATACTTTCTTTCAAGAGGGAAGTAGTAGATCTTTTGGTTTCGATATTTTCAGATCGCAGGACTCTTTGCCTTCACGACATGGATTGTGCAAGAGGGAAGTACAAACAGTTGCACGGAAGATAATGCCTCCAGTGGTGGGGTGTGAGTCTTGTACGATATTCTGAGAGATAATGCTAAAGATGTCACATGACAGCGCGTCGCCTTGTCCAAGTCCTTTAGTGACATTTAAAGTCTCAGTCAGTTTGTTACCGAACTTGATGGAGCACAAATAAACCACTGTCGGTTCATTCCTACGTAATTCATGGAATGCTTGCAGCTCATTTCCTGAACATCCAAGGATTGAATGGCAAATTCTTCGCCTGCAGTGTTCATAACCTCCAATTTGAAGAGGCTCTCCACCAAAAAACCACAGTCAACAGTGTTGTTCAGTTCTCCGATCTCGATCTCATGTTATCTGTGAAGACAAATGTAAATTAGTTGAAGCCATTGCCACCCTTGTGGGCAGCATGAAATCCATTCGCTCCAACATTGTACAAGAACCCCCTGACATGCAATCCGCATCACCGCTTTCTACATCTCAAAGTTCACTTCCACTCAAGAGACCCAATTCCAATGAATCTTCTCTTGAGCATTTTTTCTTCTTTCACTTCACCACCCATTCTTCCATCAGCCCACTTGTCAACAAAAACCCCACCGCGATTCTCTTTCACGTCGACTCTGTGTATACTATGCTGCCGGCCGGCATTTTTACTACGCCTCGTATACAACCCAATACGTTAGCAACAGCGTGAAATAGGGGTGTGTTTCTTCATCAGCTCGTACGCTTTCACCTCGTCACAGTCTGAGAGCTATGACGACGACATGCGTAAAGACGTGACGTGGTGGTATTAAGGTACACAGCAGAAACAGTAAAGAATGCATGCAACTGCTGTTCCATGAGGTATTCTCTCCGTTTGCGTGCCACTCTCTCTCTTGGCCTATTCAAATAAGGGTTGGTCGGAATCGGAAGGAGCGCTCGACGTATGCGAGCAGGTCGATAGTATGGCATGGGTTTTTTCCCAAGCATTTCCCATGAGTCATAACAAATGTTAAATTTAAGGAATTAAGTGGTTTTTTCGAATGCATAATGAATGTAATTCCCTCCTCCTGTCGGGGGTTGAAGCTTCAACTTTATCGATGTACACGTAGATTTGCACTTAAACTCGCTCTCTCTTCCTCTGTGTGTGAGTACCTCCTGGGGCAGGGATAAATCACACCTACTCAAACGGGATTACTACGCACCCCTGCAATTTGGGTGTTTTGTCAAAAAAAAAGGGGTGGATTTGCCTTCGCAGACACTCGCACTTGCACAGGCCGCCGCTCCGCGACTTTACTAGATTGAATGGGTTGCTCAATTAAATCGTTATTGCAATCGACTCAACTACAGATTATATCAAAGGGAATCCGAGTGGTGGCAGGACAAAGATGTTATGGTTTCCTTCAAAGACCACCCTTGGCGATGTGCCAAATCTTTCACTTTTCACACTTTTAATATTGATGGCACATAAATATTCTTGTTGCTTGGCCGTAGAAGGGGGATGAATTCATGGGACCATTGTTGAGGCATTCATCTCAGAGGAGAGATATGTACATTGAAACTGGATTGATGGTACTTTGGAACATTCATGATTGTGTGTTTTTATTTTTTGTTTATCGTCTGGGGGTGGAATATACACTTGCAATGAGTCATTTGTCAGTTGGGGGACGTACATGTGGCCTTGAGAAGGTTACGCTTTTATGACATTAACGCTTAAATTGCCATCAAGGTTACAACATCGATTTTTGAGCGTGCATTATGACTGCATTGTGTAGAATAATAAAATACCCGAAATAGAGTTGCCACTTGGAGGGTCATTCAAACTCTGACACTTCATTCATAGTGAGTTTTCTCATTTGCAGATGGAGCAATAGGTACAAACAGACCAGAAATGAAGTATGATAGAGGTCCAACTTCTACCTCTCTTGCCCCTTAAAATGTTTGAAACCCATTCATTTTCTAAAGCCTAATTGACCAATCTGAGAACGGAATTTACGTTATGTCGTGAATAACTGTCAAAAAGCCTCTGAAATTCGTGGATAGACTAGGGATCAATCAGCTGTGAAGTTGGGCATCATTTCTAAAACAGACACTCATCGCCAATTTTTGTCCGTGAATTTGTGGATCGTGTTTGGCTCTCTTGTGTATTGCGACAGCTCGCAAAGAGAATGATTGATTCGTGGAGAACAAATTTAAAATCGTTAATAAGTTATAGACAAAAAAAAACTCGGTAATTCAATCGGATCAGTTATCAAACATCACCAGTATTGAGAACAAAATGCCCTCGCTCTGAAAGGAGCGCAGCAAAATGCAGCTGTATTGCTGAACTGAGGTTTAAACGGGAGTACGCTCTCGTTTAACTTAAACTACAAATTGAACCCAGTTCAAGGTTTAAACAAAACTGTGAATCTGAATAAATCGCTGAACTGAAGTTTAAACCAAAAATGGAGTTTAAACTTGCACTGTGCAACTGGAAATTGAGCGAAAAATAGACGCGTTTTGCAAGCATTTATACGCTTAAATTATAAGTGCACAAACCACGGTCATCGGTGCTTAATAATTCATCATCAAAATAAATAGGAATGAATAATAATGGAAAAACAGTAAGCATCTCCGTGATTTGTGGCTACAGTTCAACATACTGTTGCGGAATATGGACAGGAGCAGCACATTGAATGAGTAAGTTTCTTCCTCAGCCATTTTCAATGTATTTGCATTTTTCGTTGTCAAATTCAATAATGAATTCATGGATGAATTTCTAATCATTCGTTTCTAAGCAAATTATCGATAAAACATAGAGAATAATACTTGGAAGCATTGTTTTTATCAGAGCTTATTTCACAAGCGGCTATAGTTGTCCGGGAAACTTAAGCAGATAAAGGTTTTGTTGAGTATTTTGCATGCAAATTGAAATTTAAGCATACAGGAGGCTATCAATGCAAGAACAAGAATTGAAATTATGCTTATCATCAGCTCTAAGGACCTCAAAAGTTGTTGTTTTTGTTTTTCACTTTTGCACTGATAGCCTCATTATTATAATATATAATATGGTTGGGGCTGCAGCCCGTAGGTCAGGGCCTAGCTTCTCGTCAACCACTAGTGTTGTGCGTGTTATTGTTCTATCACAAGTGGAAGTGACCTACCTACAGTTTTGCGCCGTCTCCGAACGGCCAATTTGAGAAACTTTTTCTAGACAGTTATTACTCTTTGAACATTGTCAGTGACTCGAAAGAGAAGGAGCCGTGAAAATTTGGTCAGATCGGTCGGGAGTCGAACCTAGGCAACGAGTTTCAGTGGCGTAGGGGTCGACGCACATACCCACAACGCCACGGACGTCTTATATAGCCTCAAATAGCTTGAAAAAAGCACCCTAATGTCACGAAATGGAACAGTATGCGTTCTTATATTTACTCTATTAACCAAACCTAACCTGAAACAGCAGTGAAGCCAGTGAGGAGCTATGACATCACATACCATTTGCTGGCCTTTTCCTGTTTCAGGGAGTTACTTAAACTTGTTAAGAACTGGATGGTTGATGAGTCTGGACCGTCTTATTGCCTTTACAGGGCGTATGTGAAAGCAATAAGATGTTTCTCACGGCAGTAGAATCAGAAGTAGTTTGATTCAACGAAATGAGATGCAAGGCGTCCTGAAAATGCGACAGCCCGACAGTCTGAGGGAATGGGACCTACAGTTTTATGCCAACATCGAACGCCGAACTTTGAGAAGTTTTTTCTAGACAGGTCTACTTTTTGAGCATTCGAAGAGGTGGAGCTTTGATTTATGAATGTTGGTTATTTCGGGGATCAAACCTGGCACCCTCTACGATGGAGTCGACGCACCACTGTACCTCGGCGACTTGCCCAAAATGCACTAAACCGACCTGGATACAAAAGAAAAGCGATAAGCATGAAGGCGGATGTACTCTGGTTTGTAGATGTATTCGTGGTATGGTGTTGGTCTAATATTTCGTCCTAAGGAGACTATCGATCGGCCTATACTTGTGTATGACAGTTTGTGCATGCACATAACCCCAAATGGCAGATAAGGTAAAAAGGTGGCTAGAAGAAAGAAAATATCAACGCCATGAACTGGCCCGTCAAATCGGCCGATCTAAACTCACTGTGCAACTTTTGAAGCCTTACAATACGCGAAGTCCAATTGTAGTAACGAGTTCGGTACACCTTTGCAGTGAGCACTTGACGTACACTGGTGGAGTCTTTACCGGGAGGAGGTCCGTGCAGTGATTAAAAATAAGAGATAGCCACAAAATATTGAAGAGAGTCTTTTATAATTTTTTATCATGTTCTATAATTTTTATAAACAGGAAAAACCTATAAGGATAGTTCAACAACTAAAAAAAATCAGAACACAAAAGTAGGTAAACACATATGTATGTATGTATTGGGTCTATAACTTCATTCGTGCGGTTTGCTAAGAGATGGCGTAACTTGTATTACTCCAATGGAACAAGCGTTGGAAAGCTACTGTCATTGTACGTCACTTGAGTATATGTCATTCATTTGAAGCGTAGACAACAATAATTTTATTCACTCAACTATTTCGAACTTTGTGCCTGAAAAAGTGTTCTTGCGGGGAGTTCTTCTGCATTACTTTAATATGAAGAAAACTGCTGCCGAAAATCATCGTATTTTGGTGGAAGTCTATGATGCACATGCGCTAGCTGAGCGAACTTGCCTAAAGTGGTTTGCACGATTTAAAAGCTTGACCAACCAGCCAAATCAACCGCAAAGCCCAATATCCATGGCGCGAAGGTAATGCTCTGTATTTGGGGGGATCAGAAGGGTGTGCTGTTTTATGAGCTGCTTAAACCGGGTGAAACCATCAATGGACAACGCTACCGAACACAATTAATCCGTTTGAAGAGAGCAGTAGCCGAAAAACGCCCGACCAGACTCGAGGCAATAATTTTCACATCAGAGCAGAATATCAAAAATTGCCATCTTGGCTGCCAAGCCGGGATTGGATCCACAAATTGCCAGAAAGATAGTAAAAAATCATTGCTTCAGATGGGCAATAATCTGAATAATACTATTGTACATGTTTTTCTTAAATAAACGTATTAATTTAAAAAAAAAAATTAATTTATACATAAACCCAATACATAAATCAGATGCCATAGCACGGGGTCTTTTGGCTTATTATTAGTCGCCATTAATTTGACAAAAAGTAAAAGGAGCGTACATAATTCAAAATATCTGGTTGAAAATTTCGTTATAATCTAGTATACATAGTCTTAATTTTTCAGAGAAAACTGCATGCTGTTTACTTAATTTTGTGTGAAGCTGTAAATATATACGTGTGGTTTTCGAGAAAAAAAAAGTGAATTTCCTTTTATTTTCTAACGACTTACCTTTTATTGTATTTACATATGTACACTAAAAATAATTAATTGAAAAAAAAGTGTTGTTAGGTAGTCATTTTGTTTTGTCAGTAACTGTAAGCACATATATGCACGTCAGCAAGAATAAACTAAAGCATAATTTAATCAAAAAATGCTCTTATGCAAGGTAACTTGGGTCAGTAAGAAAAAGATAAGAAGTTAAGTGTAGAGACTTCGAGCAAACAGTTTAACATACACTCATTGGAACTCATTTTCACATCATCGCTCATTTTGATCCGAAGTCTGCACGCGATCTACTAGATATTGAGCAA
The DNA here is from genome assembly GCA_905231855.2 of Eristalis tenax. Taxonomy (NCBI): domain Eukaryota; kingdom Metazoa; phylum Arthropoda; class Insecta; order Diptera; family Syrphidae; genus Eristalis; species Eristalis tenax. The sequence continues at coordinate 3,512,620 of HG993127.1, forward strand.
CGATGGGTCTGTAGAAGTCGGATAAATCTTAAAAATGAGTGGCGGTCATGGCGTTGTGGGATAGTGCGTCGCACTACGCACTTGAGCCTTCGCAGCCTAGGTTCGATTAGGTACGATTAGTACGAGCAGGAATACTTTTCACTGACCCACCTCTTCCGAGTCACTGACAGTGCTCAACGAGTATAACTGTCTAGAAAAAGTTCTTAAACTTGGCCGTTCGGAGTCGGCATAAAAACCGTAGGTTCCTTCCACTCGTGAGAGAACAATAGCGTATGGCACAACACGTGGTTGCTGTGAGAAGCTGCTAGGGCCTGGCCTATACGGGCTGTAGTAAAATAAAAATATTGTATGGGCGAAATCCCGACAATTCACATTTACAAATCGCGTTCGTGATAATGAAACAATTTTGCGTTTTAAGTTCTTGCACATTTTCATCAACAGGAACGCGTTTAATTGCATGAAAAAAAAACTCTCATTATTTCGGAAAATTCTTTTATTCTGACCTTCCAGCACCCATTCCGAGTTTAAGAGCTTTTAACGTACTTGAAGTTCACGATATGCCCCGTCCTAGATATGAAAACCCCCAAGATTGTGCCTCAGTCAACAGATTGGACACAACTTACTTCCAAGCTGAGGAACTATCATATCTTTTCTATTTATTTAGAGTTACTATTCGAAATTGTTGACATAGCTGCGAAACCAGTGGAAATGGCTTAAACATACACAAACGACTCCTCCGGTAATTTGTAACTTTTTTGGGCATTTCATTTTCGTACTTATATAGCAATTCGTTTTACCTTACTTAAGCAAACTCGACGAAACTGGACGAAGTGGTTATTATTATGATGTCACCCTGTATTCTCACGTCCATTATGTGACGTACACTATGTCATGACTTAATTTACAACGTACTCACCACAATCTTCTTTGATGCAATCATACACTGTCTTGGCGACATCAGCATCCGTCGCATAGTCCCACAGTCCGTCGGTTGCCAACACAAGAAACTCTTCAGTTTTGTCCAAATTAATGGTAACACAATCCGGTTGACTGATCAAGAACGTTTTGTGCTGAATATCACCTAGAATTCAATCGTATTTATTTTTTCAAAGTTCTTGACAACATTACTTTCAGTACGTACCTATGGAACGAGTAACGTTTAAGCATCCATTCACTCGATATTCCCCACTGATGAAATGAATCGAACCACCTAGTGATCGTATCCGATTTTTTTCTTTCTAGATTTATAAAAATGGATTCTAACTTGTACTGGAATGCAAAATTCATCGAAGTGGTACCTTTAGATCTGGTCTGTGTGACGTTACGAGTTGCATAATTTGTCCATGTTGTTTGGCAAGCATTGCTTTTGAATCGCCCACCCATGCGATGTATAAGCGACCCTCATCTGGACGATAGAGGGTACACGTGGCTGTGGTACCACTGGTAAGGGTTTTTGATATGAACTTCTCATCTGTATATTTAAATGCATCACAGAGGGCATCGATTTGCTCGGCATTTGTATCTGCATACTGTGAGAGTGTAAATGGCAGTTGTGATGCTGCGTACTGTGCAGCCTTATAACCTGAGTGACCATCGAACACACCATAGAAACTTCGCTTTTGAGAATCCTGGAAAAAATATACGGATGTTTTTTTTTTTCTATTCTGTTTCATTAAGAACTGGGTCTAGTCTAGGTCTAGTCTAGAGTAACTAAGTTCACGGGGGTCGAAGATTAAAACTGCAACCTGTAACTTTCAGCGCCTTCGCCTACACACCAGCAGGCAAGGTAAAGTGGACGTCCACTAAACCGAAGTGGAGAAGGGCCTCAGTCACAGTCAGTGCCAGCTGGAGAGACCTGTTGACAGAGGCCCAGGTCCACCCCGGACTGTACTTCTTCAAGAGCTCCCTCATGCCCTCGTTAAATACCTCTCGCAATCATATAAGACACCATAGATGACTGAGTCTTTAATTTTTATATAAGTCATTACATTTGTGCTGCTGTACTTTGCCAAATCAGTCTCAATTTATTTATGAAACGAAATTCACCGAGTCCAATTGAGATGTGTCATAAAAGACGTTGAACTCAAAATAGCTCTGCAATTTCGCTATGTGCTACCAAAAACGATGCACACTTGAGATAATTGGCAAAATTATGCGCTCGTCATGTGCACAATTCACACGTCTATACACGCAAAGTCAAATAGCACCTCAACAACGGACACAGAATCGCTTAATATGCTTAACAGTGCACACATCAATTCTGTTCTGTGACTAAGTGTTAGTCGCTTGAGATGAACACGAAAATCACCCATTAACAAGTAGTCATACACACACGGACGTATGTAAAAGCAGCTTGAAAAGGTCTCAGTTCAAATCATTCTATTCCCTCGGGGAATACAAATGACGCATTGTACTCTGTCTCATCGACGGAATTTTCTTATTTTAATCTTTTTTTCTCCATTTTTTGGTATTCTGATTGGTTTATGAAAAAAGAAATAATCAATTGGGAATCAAATTTCCATACAGAGGTTTGTTTTTTTTTTTTTCTAACACGAACTCCGTTCACGTAATATGGTTACAAGGTCGCGCGCCAAAATAAGAAAGAAACAACACACTGCCCCAACCACCTAGATTGAGTCATTGTTTGGTTAAATGAACGGCGCGCAGTGTTTAGAACTTATCTCATATCTATGTCACACACAGTCTGATTCACCAGAACTTAAGGCAAACATAAAAAAATATCTACGAGCGCAATTAACGAGGGTGTGGGCGCGAAGTGATGAACTTTAATTTACCTTCATAGCGTAAACTTTGTGAAACTCATCAATGCATATACTGCGATCTTCCATTTTACGTCGCTTATTCTGTGATGCTGCGGCTGTTCTAATTGGAATGGACAAGAGGTCATCGTTTTGTTGCTGTTGGGCGGAATGTGATGTTGCTGTATCGAGAATCTTGTTCAATTCGACATTATCTAATAAGCGAATACAAAATCCTTCCAATACAGTGATGGCTAAGCCTCGGAAGTCGGGACAGCCCTCTGCACGAAATGAGATTATGAGCATACATTTGCATATCACTGCGAATACACTAATTTACTTGGATCTTTGTACTGCGGATCATCCTGTATTTCAATCAAAACATTGCGAACAATCGGTGCTATCAGTTTGGTGGGACATTTTCTGCAAAGAAAACCATTAATTCCTTCACTACGTTCAGTCGTGTGGTGTACGGAACTCACTTCTCGTCAAGAAATTTGAGAATCCAGTATATAACCTCCCCTTCGGCATCGGAATGACAGCTTATTCGGTTTCTTAGATGGCTCGCTTTTATGGGCACTTCTGAGTCCTGAGGAACCACAGATTTGGCGATGTTTTCCAAGAAAATACGATACTGATTGAATTCTTCGTTATATGAAGCCATTTGTCTGGTCGGTTTAGGTTTCCTCTAATTTAACTGTTAATACTTATGGTATTCCGTACTAATGACTAATAAGATTCTATTTGTTTGGATTCAAGAACGGAAAAGCACTTGCTGTTCACAACGATGTTTACATTCGTAGAGCCCGGACGACGGATAGTTTATGTTTTTTTTGCTGTCAGTATACAACAACCGCCACGGAATTTTGTATTGTTTTCGTATTCAACTCACTGCCAGAGGGCGATGAATACATGATACTGAGTGATGCCAAGTCGATAACTTCTTCGACTATTATTAGAGACTTCTATGATTCAATTTATTCAAATTTCTTTTATTCATTTATTCGCTTTACTATGTATATGACTAACTAATTATTTCTACGATTTAGAAAATATTTCATGAACAATTTACCTTCGATCGCCATCAAATGCTTTACCAAGATAACTAAATTTCCCTTACAAATATCCAATTGCTAAAACGAACATTCCTTTTCATTTTGACGTTTGTATTCTTTTGCAATTTCACAATATTTACTCCGCCGGTTACAAAGGTCTATGAAATAAACAAAATAAAAACCCAACACGTAAAACTTATTACTTTTGAAACCCTATTTCGTCCGGGGACAATATTTGTGATTTACTATAAATCCCTAATTTGAATCAGCATGACAGATTGGCGACCAAACGACGACGACGGATCCGATTCGGAGGAGGAGTTCGGTTTTGATATCAAAGGACGTGAGGCGATTATTTTTGTTGTGGACGCATTTTTGTTGGAAGAGAAAAACGATTTCCAAGATTCCATCAATTTGATACGTGATGCACTTCTATCCGGTCTCATTGTCAACAATAAAGATCTAATCGGAATAGTATTCACTAATACGAAAGAGTCCCCACCACCAAAAGAAGCCGAAGCTCTGAAGAACATTGTAGTGCCCAAAAATTGCTCGCTCTTTCTCCCTCTGCGTCAGCTTAACAAGGATATTGTTGAGTACTACCTGAACTTTATGGAAGAGAATTGTTTCAATTTTGAGACCACTTACGGCGTGTCGCATGGCACTTTTACAAATATGATTCGCTTGTGTGGCAACATGTTCCAGCAATGTGGTGTCAAGTTATCCACGCAGACGATTGTCTACTTTACAGATCGGGAAATGCCACACGCGGCGAACACCCATGAGTTCCAAAAAGCTATCCAGAAAGCAACGGATTTAGAGGGCTTGGGGGTTGAATTCAACCTGATCCCTATGCGGGATGACTTCGACTTTGAGCCGTTCTATAAGGAATTCCTGTCACTGGTGAAAGGTAAGCGCATAGGTCTGAGGCATTCAGATTAAAAATACACTCATTGCAGACATTGACATGGACAGCTTCGCGCCCCCAGATCCCCAGCTGGCCCGCGAAATGATTGCGGACCGTAAGTTGAAACTCGACGCTAATAAACGGTGCTTAGGCCATATCATTTGGAGTCTGGGCAACGAATTGAATATTTCCACAAAGTATTACAATTATTTCCAAAAGTCAGTCTACCCACAAAAAGTGCATCTAAAACGTGAGGACAACTCGCTTATCACTGCGAAAATAGAGAACTACGTCGCTGAAAAAGATCCCGACACCGGGGATTTTGTGAATAAGCGAGAATTGTGCTTAGAAGACACTATATATGAAATTGATTGCGGCAATGAGAACATTGAAGTTACCGAAAGTGAAATGCTTAATATTCGGTACCCCTTTAAGCCAATTTTGAAGTTGATAGGTTTCAAGGACCTTTCATCAGTGAAGAGAGAAGATTTCCTACGACCTTGCTCGTTCCTGTATCCAGATGAAGGGCACATAAGTGGATCCACCAAACTATTCACAACGTTCTGGCAACGATGCATGATCAAACAGAAAATTGCAGTGTGTGTTTTCGTTCCAAGGAAAAAATCAAGACCTGCATTTGTAGCTCTTGTACCGGTAAGAGCAGAAGACAAAGATGAAACGAGTACACGTACATTCATGAACGGCGATGGCTTTAAGATTGTCTATCTCCCGTTGGCAAAAGACTATCGCTATTTCGACTTAAAGGAGTGGAATGTCGACGTGACGCCTTCAGACGATGGCGAAATTCTCTTCAGGAAAATTACAAAGAAACTCAAAGTGAAATATATTCCAAGCACAATCAAAGATCCGGCCCTGGACGAACTTCAGTGCAAGTTGTTGGATTTGGCTTTTGATATAAAAACGGAGGGTGGTGGGAAGCCTCAAATGCCAAGTGGAGAGAAGCAAGATGAACGCATTGAAACGTTTTTGGATGACTTCACGAGTATTTTTGGCGTTGAAGAAACAGCATCGACTTCGAAAAGAGCGAAGACCTGTGGTACGGAAAACAACTCGCCTACAAAGAAACCGAAACTTAGCGAAGCAAATGTAAGCACTGCCTTCGTTGATTCCCTTATTGCTTTGGACAAATTAGGCGACCTGACCAAGGATCAGCTTTATTTATACATTAAGACTAATAATATAAAAGCAAACAAGTCGATGGCAAAGCCTCTGCTGATAGAAAAAATTCTAGATTTCCGTCGTGATGCACACAAATGATTTGTTTTCTTTCGTTATTCACATATTTGTTCATTCATTGCTATGGTTGGTGTATATTATATTATTAAAGTGCTTATTATTTTTGTATTGAATTCTATTTCCGTCGTTGTGATTCTCTTGCTAATTCTAAGGCTTTAGTTTTAAGTTGTAGACTCTGATGTCGGACTTATGAGTAGGCTCTAAGTAGGAGGAATAGTACTTACTTAGGGTCAGAGCCTAAGCAATTTCTGCCTTCCTTCGCCGACGGTCCTGGATGCGCTGCTTCCAGTCATCAAGACCAAGGTAGCTTTGCTCTTGCCTTTATAAAAAATTCTGTCTTCCTTTTTTTCCAAACAGGAGGCTCGGATTTATTACAAATTAAAGAGGTTTCCCTCTTGCCATACTGAAACCATCGAGGAAAACATTGACTTTCATAATTTTTCATACCCAAGTCATTTTCAAATACCCAAGTAATTTTCACATCCGAGATGATAATTCTTCCAATATGTCTCCGAATGCACAATTAACCTTGTTATAAATTCGCTCAGATTGCATTTTCAACAAACACATCAAACATAACCAACCATGCATTTGAAACAAATCGAACACACCCAATTCCAATTGTCACCTGTCAGACTAGTGCAAATTTGGAAGGTTTCATCTTCTGCCACTTACGCAGAGATTTGTCCTTTTTGCACACACAAAGGCAATCGAAATCGAAACTAAATTAAAAGGGAACAAAACTCCTTTTTGAACGGATTGCGCTGAGTTGCGATTGCGGTTTGTGGAGTCCTATTTCTTCCAGACCCCAAAAGTGCATCAGTTCTTTTTGGTGTGTTGATGTCGCGCGTTGTTCATTTGTTTGGAGAAGCGGAGAACTCTCCTACATAACTGTTCACATTGTTTATTAATTATTTTCAACTGTGCACATGCTGAAATAAAACAAATAATTTCTCAAGAACTCATGGCACAAAACACTTCATCCTGAAATTGTGAGTAGAATGTCGGCTCGGATACTCTTCGTTTAATTCCTGATCCATTGGAAAAGCTGTCAGTAAATAAATAAATTTTCTCCGTGTCACCTTGCAAATTTGTTTGTTGAAAAAAATAAAGATTTCCTGAGAGAAAATTACTTGAAGAATACAATATAATTCAATACAAAAAACTCAACCTATTTAATCTATATTGATTGGTGGTAACTTAATTGATACACGCTAAAAAATCGATTCGGTAGTCATTTGAAGTTCTTCTTTACTTCTTGTGTTATTTTGCCTGTTTATTACAGATTTGATTTGTTTATTGAGGCGCTGTAGACATCTCTTCACTTGGATTCATGAAAATAAGCGGCGAAGGTGGTAGAGAATGAACATAACTCATTTTAGTTCAGTACAAAGAAGAAGATGCAATTGTAAGCAGCAAAACGGACCATAAAACAAGAGCAGAGCAATAAAGAACAGCAGAATTAGCAACGACATCAAGAGGAGTTAAACCTAGTTTCGTCTTCATTAGCATCGGGTGTTGTGAAGGTGGGGGTATTTGTTGGACTCTTTCAAAGACAATGTCGAAACGCGTAAAGTCCTCGATGTGGGAGATGGTAGGAACGGGCAATGTTGGGAACAACAGTGGTGCATCAACGTCAGGCGCAGTGGGTGGTGGTGGCAGCGGTGGGGGTACTGGTGTTGGTACAGCAGTAACAGCCTCAGGAGGGTCGGCTGAGCTTTTACCAGAGGTGAGTGAACCCCCATTATTTTTCACTGTATTTTGTTTAACCCATATTGGATTGTATAATGGAGTACATACGTGGTGGTTTGGTACACATCAAAACCGAGGTGTAGTCTCAAGTGTCAGCACTCTGTATACCCTTTTCGGGATAACAAAGTGGGTGTGAGCTTTTTTGGCGGGCGGTGCCATAAAAAGAAACGAACGACATCAGTAGGTCAATGCTTTCTGCGCTCAGCTGGACTATCAACAGAGAAGCACACTAATTAGATCAAAGCTGGTGCAAGACTTTTCTCTGTCTGTTTGACTATAACAAATGCATCTTTATTGAAAAACATTTCAAGCTTTTGCACCGTAAATTTAACGAGTTATGAGTTGAGGATTAGTCTTGACACTCATCTTCATCAGCTCCCTGTTCAATTACCTCATTTGAACAGAAATTTGTCCAAGACGCATTTGCACACATTCTCTGTTTGTTTTAACACGAGAGTAGGGAGAAACAGTCATTAACATATCATAAAGGCTATGCAACTCGCCGCCTGTTTAGCCTTACAAAGAAGCACCATATTCCACCGTCGAACGTGATGTTTACTTCATCATTCCAACAAGCTGTTTTGCTATTCTCATGAACATTTAGTATTCTGTCTGACACATAATAATCGGAGGCAATAATGTCTGCGTCCTGCAGTCAATAGCACCTAAGCTATTTTTTTTTTTTTTCTTTTAATCGTCTCTTGTGACCATATCCAGACGTCAACTAGACAAGATGAATCTTCTGCTTATTTGTTATTATGAACGTGCGCGCGTACCTATTGCCGGTGGAAAAGTATAAAAAGAATCCAATGCATACAGTAAAAGAATGAAATTGTTTATCTCTTAAAGTGCATCCAAGGTCTTCCGTGTACTTGAATGCCGGTATATTTGCAAGGGAGAAGTACTCTTGTGTGTTTGATAGGCTCTTGAACTTTTGCAAACAAGATTAAAAGGAAGTTTCTGTTCAGGTGCATCGACTGAGAGTGTCATTGAGACACTTTGGATACTTATAGAGCTACTTGATGTGTGAAATTGTGTGGTTTTTATGATTTTTAATTGCCATGCGTGATTGGCTTTAGGGATTAATACATGACTTTCAATACATCCGGGATGACTCATTTTGTTAATTCGTTTGAATGCCTGTCAGTTTGAATGCCTGTCATGTCCGGTAGTCTCCAGAGATTGACGTCCAATTAGATGTCATCGGTGTACAACACAACAAATGAAGTCCCCCCCTCTGTCCAGATATCCAACTGAGTTCGCAATTTTAATAATGTGTAATTACTAGACAGATTCAGACTCAAGAACTGATCCATTGTACTTCAAGAATGCAATCTACATTTGCTGGAATTTCTTGGTCTTCCGGAAATAGATCCGCAGGTGATTCTGTGATGAGGAGCCTACATCTTCAACTCCCGTCTCATCAGCACAATGAATGAACTGCTACCTGATTCGAGCAAAAATTCTAGGGATGTTTGGTTATGCTCTCGAGAGGCCCAACCATCGATGGAAGCCCTATCCAAGGACGCAGCGGATTCTATAGGCCCAGCCTTAGGTCTTAACGATTTTCGACTGCCCATAAAATTCAGAGAAGACTTGCATTTGTGAACTATCCTGGAAGTTGTTAAGGGGTTGAGCAAGGGCTTAAGCACAAATACTTCGCCCCCTCCACCTGTTCCTCACAATATAGTTCGAGGCCAATAGAACCGCGGAGGTTTCGGCTTGGAAAACGGACACAAGTTTTCCTAACAAGGTGTGCAGTCTAATGTTGTCGCCTTCCAGAGCCAGACCCTTGAAAGGCTTGTTGGGTGAGGCCCAGGTTCAGCCCAGAAATAGTGCATAGTTAGTTATACCCCTTCGCATATTCGACGAGCAATAAAAAACAAGCTGTATGTGTTTTTTTTCGCATTCGCACAAGATAACACATAACACGCGCATCGAATTCAAGTCCAAACGAACGTTCAAAATAAACACGCAACAAGTGAAATTTGTGTTTTCAAATATATCGAGCGCCAAAAATATCTTTTTGTAAAGTTTAAATGCTCACGACCAGTATCATTGCCGGCCGGTGAAATAGTTTCCATTGAGGCGGCTATGCACATCGCACTTCGTCATTTATTTTAGGTGTAGGCCACACGTCAAACCGCGTGCCAAATAAAAATAAACCATTCAACGACACCTTTCTGTCACATCTCTCGTATAGCATGCTTACCTTGACTTCTGGTCTGAAAAGATTTCGAACTAAATTTGTTCTCTTTTTTTTCTTTTTCCTTCACAGTCCCTTAACGATGTGTTCCGCTGTTTCATATGTATGGAAAAATTACAGGATGCGCACCTATGTCCGCATTGCTCGAAACTTTGTTGCTATTTGTGCATCTCGCGCTGGTTGACCGAACAACGCCGTCAATGTCCGCATTGCCGTGCCTCATTGCATGTAAAGGATTTGGTGAATTGTCGATGGCTGGAGGATGTCGCTCAGCAGATTGAAAATCTTCAGCAAATCTGTTCAAACATACGAACAACGAATGGTCTGATTCAGGGTAAAGAACATGACTTGTGTCCGAGCCATCAGGAGAAATTGAGTGTCTATTGCTGGACATGCAAATGTTGCATTTGCCATCAGTGCGCGCTATGGGGTGGTACACACTCTGGTCACACGTTTAAGCAGTTGGGTAAGTGCGCTGAGATTTTTTGTTTGTTGTTTTATGTGCAGTGCTTAGAAAGCGGGGGAAGTTGGACGAAATTGGACGACAATCAATCCATTTTTTCCCATTTTCTCTGCTATTCCTAGTTCCCTTAATTTCATGACACCAGCTGTAGTTTAGTCAACCTTTTCAAACTGTTTCATTCCCTACTTCCAGAGCTGGTTTATGAGACTCACATAACGCAAGTGAAAGAGGAAGTCTCTCAGTTGCGTACACGTCTTGCGGAACTAATAATGCTAGTACAAAGTGTTGAGCACAATGTAGAAACTGTTCGCAAGGCTAAAGATGAAAAAGTACGCGAAATACGAAATGCAGTTGAGCTCATGGTTGGCCGATTGGATTCTCAATTGAAAGTGAAACTAGTAACTCTGATGCGGCAGAAGAACTCACTTAGTCAGGAGACCGAGCAATTGGAGCACCTCCTCCAAGAGATCGAACAGCAAATGACGATATGCTCAAAGTCGCAATTGATCATGAAATCTCCAGAACTCCTCAAGATGATCCATCAAGTTCGGATTAAACCGATGGCCAGCTACATAACCGCTCCAGTTCCTGCTGACTTTCACAGCGAAATCGTGCCACAGTACGACACGGGAAACTTTCTTATGAAACGTTTCAGTCAGTTGCAACTAAAGGGTGCTCCTGTGTATTCCGAACCGCTTGAGAGCAATGGCCTCCAGTGGCGTCTCAAAGTCTACCCCAATGGCAATGGGGCTGTGCGTGCTGAGTATTTATCGGTCTTTCTGGAGCTGGCGGCAGGCTTTCCCGAAACTAGTAAATATGAATACCGCGTGCAAATGATCCATCAGAGTTCAAGCAAAATTATTCAACGGGAATTTGTGTCTGATTTTGAGGTGGGCGAATGTTGGGGATACAATCGTTTCTTCCGCTTGGATCTCTTAGCGTCCGAGGGTTACTTGAACTTAGCCAAAGATACCCTGGAACTAAGATTCCAGGTTCGTCCTTCGACATATTTCCAGCGTTGTCGCGACCAGCAGTGGTATATAAGTCAACTGTTGAAGAAGCAAAAGGAGCTTATCGCCGAGAACAAGGCACTGCGTGAAAAGAGCACCACTGAAGAGATTGCTCAAGTAGTAGTTCAACTGGAGGAGGAGAAGGAAAAGCCACAAGAACCAAATATAAGCAAAGCGAAAGCAATTGCATCTGCATCCGACAGTGCAACCAGCAACTGCAAGCCAACGGTTTCGAATGCTCGCAGTAAACATTCTTTGAGAGATGTAAGGTCTGAATGTAGCATTTCACGATCTAATGATAGCAATGAGTACGCTGCCACTAAGAAACCAAGTCGCACTGATATCCAAAAAAGCGGTGAGTCTACACGATACGACTCGTTCCAAAGGATTAGATATAATGTCAATGTTTTCCTTTCGTTTTAAGTTGACGCAACCTTCTCCGGTATGCTAGAGGCTTTGGTCAATGGTTCCTCTAATTTAAGCTCTTCACCTCGGGAGGCTTCAAACAGTGAAGCGACTAAAGTAAACATCGCAACACCCTCAAGCTGTATGTATGACTTCGTTCGCTTGTATATTCTGTACTCATGAGCTTTTTTTTCAGCTCCAGAAAAATCTTCATTCCATATTCTTTCCAATTCCTCACCAGATCTCACTTCGACCACTTTGGAGAAAACGTTTCTAGGAAGTAACATTCTTTCAGATGCGTCCGATTCAGATGCCGAAGATCCTGCGTGTTCACCACTGCAAGCCGGATCCAGTGTTGGCTTTCGAAACAGTGCCACCACATTTACTGCGCATGACGACAACACAATTTGTGATGAGAACGACTTTTCGTCAGGGGAAAACGACGTTGAATACGCAGAGCTGTCAATGGCCCAAGGGATATCGCTGACCAATGATAAGCAGTCTCCGCCAAGTGGTGCTACTTCATCGAGGCGCTCAGCTGCAAATGCAAACGGTCCTTCAAACAACCGCCGTGTTACACTAACCGTTTTAGACAGCAGCAGTCCAACAGAAAATATTAACCCCGCGGATTCTGTGTCAGGTATGCGGGGAGAAGATTTGATCATTTCAGTTGAGTCATTGCTTTCCTTACAGCTGCACGAAACGGCGATCAGCAGCAGCAGGCGTATCCGGTGAACGCTTTAGAAACTATATTTGAAACACCCAAATTCCATCGTGATTATCTAGACGATTCCATTATCCTGAACTCATCCATTCCCTTGAGTTACTCTGAAGGTAAATAAACAGCTCTCCCCCTCTCTCTGTGCTGGCAGTGTCGAGGTGTTCTCATTTTAAATTTTTCTTGCAGAAATGCTTGAATTCCTTGAACCATTCGTTTAGCGAAGAAATATATGAGAAAACTTCCCCATTTCCAGTTCAAGATTTCAATCAATATTCCCACCATAAAATACTTAAATAAAATTTGAATGATTCCAAACTTATTTCCACAATTCAACTGATTCTTAAAACTGACTCCGTTTCCAGATTCACTGCTGAAGGAATACTGCAAAACTAGACCGTCTGGCAGTGCCAAAGAACCAGGCGATTCCACACCAACATACCGCTGGGAAAACAACGATGTAAGTATAACTGAACAACTGCAATGTTGACTTAGAGTTTATATTTATATCGTTTATCCATTCTTCTGTGCATTCATTTATCCCCTATCATTCGATTTTGTGTTGTTGTTCACAATTTTACTTTTGGATTTGATTCTTTGTTTCTGTTAAGTATGGATCTTGTTTTTGTTGCTTTTGAGTTGAATTCTGAGCCGTCGGAAACAGCTGCTTTACTTGATTTGCTATTCAAAAGGAGATTGGTTTTGTTTCGTTTGACTTTAGCTTGAAAGACTGATTGGAAATTTAGCATAGACTTGAGCGTTTATTGCATGCTTATTGTTTTAGAGTGTGTCTAGATAAGGTTGTAGTGAGAACAAGACCTGTTCGCCCTGTGTTTCCCAAAGATGTGAGATTCTGATTTTTTGTCTAACCTCTCATAGTCGTAGATCACAATGTTCTATTCCTTACAGCGTCTACTTACAGCTGCATTCATTTTCATTTTGTTTCAACTACATAGACACCCTGTGCATTTCAATGGTCGTTATGTGTTTTCCTCCTTAATATTATCGTACTCATTTTGATCGACTGTTTGTTTTTGAATTCAGCTTCATACTAAGAATTATTTGCAAATCTTGGATCACATACGAAGAAATGAAATGTGATCTTTTACAAATTAAATTAAACTAAAGGCAAATACAACATAACGAAATAAAGTCAAACTTAAGTTGTACACAAAGATTCGGTCTACACCTTCAGCCGCCATGGAAACAATGCTGCAGCTGCTGACCTATACGAGAAGCTGACAGCTACCAAGGCAGCGATTAGGTTGAGAGAATCCGAGGAAGTCGTTGGAGTTTCGGTCACATGGAAATAATTCGGAACACGAACATCCCAAAGCATTCAGGTTATATTGCGCACGTCGTAGACTTCGAATTTGATTACCAAACACTGATCCCAGATAGAGAAGATTGGGCATTAGGCTTAGTCAGAGAATCTGCCAAAACGGAAGAAGACATCGGACTAGGTAATCTTCTTTCTGGCCGTCCATTGCTTAACAAATGTATTGTACAACATTGTAGGCAAAAGTAAAAGCCATCCAAGGGGATATCCTCTTACTGTCAATGAAACCGATAAACGGGTTATCATATACAGTCAGGCGACCGTTAAGGCTCTGAGGACACACCATAATTCAAGATCAAAGATAGTACAACTTTGCCGTCTATCTCTTAGGTAGATAGCGGTCAGATGCAACCAATGCTGGGTCATTGGGCATACTGATATTCCAGGCTAGTTAGCTAGAACAGAGGTGGGTTTGCCACTGGCAAATAAACAGGACACCCCATACCCATCACACCAAGTAGCTGTTACTTACAGATGCCATGAGCACCGGCAATCGGAGGTGAATTAAAATAGATACCTGCAGAACTTCAAGGTCTTAGATAAATCCAAATAACAAGTATACTCCTAAAATTAAACAGAAAGGAAATCAGCAATCTTCTAGGCATTATTATCGGTCATTGCCTATTCGGCACACTCGCCAGAAGAATGGGAACCTCCTACAATGACTTCTACAGGAGCTGTAAAGACTAAGTTGAGGAAGAAACTAAGCTTCATTACCTCGTCACCTGCCCAGCACTTGCAAACCAAGGAAAGACACGCTAGGCAGCTATTCATTCAGTTGCCTAGACAAAATGTCAGACTTAACAATTCTGCACATAGCCAAATTTATCAAAAATACTAATTGGCTGTAACCCAGCAAAAGAGTGTATCATCGAGGATATGCTACTAGCATACTAGTAGGCATTTTTAGTTGTTTAGTTAGCGCTCTAAAGAGGAACCGGTACGTAAACTTCCGAATAATGATCACAATGGATCCAATCAGGATCTAAGTGGGCCAAAACTGTGGCATTTGGGCAATCGCTTTAACTTAACCTAACCTAAACGTCAACGCAATTCATGTAATCAAACACCAAGTGATATCATGTTCAATTTACAAATTTGAAATCTATCAAAAAAGCTTAGGTTAGGTTAGACTGTTAGGCTGACTGTCTGTTGTGCTACTAAGCGGGGATCTACTTAATCATTTTCTGCAGTTTCTACAGATGTCGTTGTAGGGCGGACCGAATGGCAATGGCCAATGGCGCAGTGTCTAATAATGACGCCGATAAGAGAGATTCGGCATCCTCATTCTGATTAAACTCTAAGATCGTCTCGATCGAGAGTGGGTCTTAATTGATTCGAAGTGAGGCATCCTGTACCATCTACGGCTTGTGTGAACAAGTGTTTGAAGCTTCAGTAGATGTTTTGAAGTAGCGATAGGCATAAGGGGCAGATCTCCACCCGGGACGAGTCGATTTACAATTTTCTGAATTTTCGCGGTGTAGCGGCACCCACATTAGTTGGATGCTAAGATACTCGAAAATCTCGTCAAGAGATAGGCGGCTGTTCAGGGAAGTCTTCTTTGAGTGAAATGCGACTGCATTCAGAGATTTTATCGCCATCTCACTATCAGACCAAATGACAATATCTGTCTCTGATATCACACTCTTTTTATGGCCAAGATAAAGCTGCCATCGCTGTAGTAAATATTATATTATTATTGTAGGCAGTAGACTGTCCAGAACGGAGTTATTTACATATTTGTAGCGATTTCAATCTAATCGCCGTACTGGTCGCAATATTTCTGCAGATTAAGTGTATCGGCGAAAAATTAAGGACTTGTTCAAAGCTGCGGACAGAATTTTATCTAACGCTCGCTGATACATACGAAGGTCATCAGTTGTACTCAATTGAGTGCTTTGCACTTGGTGCAAAAGAGGTCTGAATGCAGAAACGCCAAGCATTTGCGCAGTAATGCGGCTTCCCTGTTTTTTTTTTTCCGATTCTGATTGAACTGTTCGTTGACGTTTCAGATCGCATGTTAAACGTTTTGGGCAGAATAAGGTATAAGCCCACGATGATAATGCAAATTAAAAGAAGAAAATTTCAGGATTCAGGGATTATAACCCCTGCTGAAAAATATGCAGGTGTTGCCTTCCAAAATCATTTCCTATCGACAAGCCATCTGGAAATTTAACGTTCGGTTAGGTAAGTGGGTAGACGTGGGGTGGCCACGTCTCACTTAGGTTCTGCTGGACCCATTTTGATGCCCATGGGAATAGTTAGCCTCCTTGTTCCTACTTGTGCAGGTGTACCTGTGTAGTCCAGTCATCCTGAAATCCTCATGAACATAAAAATAGTGGTTTAAATTTATTTAAAATAGTGCATTTCGTTAGTTCCTGGAGACTCTGAAAGAAGTACACTCCTAGTTTTCTATATCTCAGAGGGCAGAGACTAGGGCATTGACAAAGGTAGTGAAGAATATCATTTATATGTGCTTCGTCGCAGCAGCTTCTGCATACGGTGTCATGGGTAAGACTCATTTTGTTTGATTTGGATGATTATAACCAGCGCTCCGACTACCATTCATCCGCAGCAACTTCTTGTCGCATTGTAGGATTTTGTCGGTTTCGCTGGAGTTAGATTCGATTATTAAGCTTGGGCCATAGGATCCGAGTGGTCTCAGAGGTGGTTAGAGAATTGCAAGTTTCGTTTGCTAACTCTATGATATTGTCATCCACTTTTATCTGGATGCCTGTAAGAGGTGGATTAATGCATAGGATTGCTTGGGATGGGGTCGGTATCGGCCGGCGACTACCTCATTGCCGGCTATGTACCTATGACCTGGTACTCAGCATAGGGTAAATGAGTGCTGTGTGCTAAGAAGTTTGAGCTCTTGAATTGCTGATTGTCTGCTAGGATGGTAATATCAGTTGGTGGTTTTTCCAACAACTTGAGCAATGCTTGAAAACACTGCCATGATCAAGGAGTCCGATAGAGCAGTGCAAGTTTGACAAATCGGAGAAAACGCTCCCACCTGTGCTCTTTTCCATCTTCGATCCATCCGTATAGTAAACGTGAATCGATGTCGAGCTGTTGATGAGATCAAGCCTCCCCTTGTTGGAAAATGACAGCGGAATGGTGCTTCGAAGTCAAGAGAAGGGAGGGAGTAGTCACCTACGATTTGTTCGATTCGTAGTCCGTCTATGAATATACTCGAACATTGGGGCTTATGTGCCAGGTTTTGTTATGGATAATGCTTATGGTGCTCTTTGAAAAAGTCGTCTGCATGTCAATTACATCAATTATAGATACACATGAGCCTCACTTAACACGGTTAAGTTTATACACCATATATCACCTCCTCGCTACTCGTAGGAACATACACTAAGGAGCCTACTTCTTCAATGCGTGTTAAATGGCATCAGCATAAACAACCACAATCGCAAACTACGAACTGGTTCTAGGAGTAGGATTTATCCAATCCGGGGCTTTAAAGACTTAAGTGGGTCTGCTATATGTAGCCAAACACTAGAACCTAACCTAACTTGGCTCAGATTAAGTGAGTTTGATTTTAATAATTTTTTGGATGTCCCACAATTTGTGAACGAATTAACTTAAGATGAACAACAAAAAAAATAAAGTCCAAACACTCAAGGAATTTTTTCCTAATATCTGGTGTGCTAGTGAATCAAACCACTTGTTTAGTTCGATACAATAAACATTTTTCAATTAAAACGTCTGCACACATTCACACCGTCTGCTCTACCCTCTGTCACAATTGACTTTTGACCCAATTCTCCTAGGCTTTCGTTTGTAGTTTTTATTTGGATGTTGCGAGTAAACAGTCGTGTCTTTTTAAATAGTTCGGACTCTGTCTCTGTATGAACTCTGCTTCGATGTTATCATCACATCGTCAACCTCAGCATGTCTTTTACCTCTTTGGTCACTTGATTCACTTTGAATCACTGACTTATGCCCATCGACACGTTCTCACCCCACAAATGGATGTCATTGCACAAAATATCCCGATTGACACTACGTTCACACAGATAAACTGCAGCTACCTACTAACTAGTAGTGAAATTCACTAAACTCTTCATGCAAGTTTCATCTCCACCTTAACCAAGAATGCGAGCAGAAACAAATGCCAGCCGCATACATAAGCACTTCTTAAGTTCTTCTGCACTCAACATATCAAATTATTCAATTTAAAACTCTTGATGGATCACGACATTTCAATTTGTTGCTTAACCAGAAGTAAACCCGAATCACGACATATAAATTAAATAATTCACTCATACTGCCTACCATGTTTCCAGATTCAGATTTAGATTTGAATTCTATTTTGGGTCCAGTGCATAAGCACCGGGAACATAAGCGTCAATCTAGGTCAGTTCAGACTGCTGTTGTTTAAAATGGCAGTTCTTTTCTGATTTTCCGATCGCCCTAAGTTACTCTTGAATTAAATAGCAGCTTGAAATAGCAGTTAAATAGTCACTCGTGTTTTTTATCTCGTATGAGTGACCTATTGTTCTAAGGGTTTTAAAGATTCAATCGATTTCTGTGATGCACTCCCTTTGTGTAGTTTCCTATGTTTGTACTATTAGATTAAACGAACGTCTGCTGCTATGATGAATTTACAAGTTTGCGTTGAGTTAAGGACAGCGTGATTAATGTTGAAGAGACTGTTGCATATTCGAATAGGCAAAGACTTGGTTTAAAGCGAGTGTCATTCGACTTCGGTAGTTTAAAGGCACAGTATGCCTAGCAATCCTTTGAACCATTTTACGTTAGATGTGCAAAGAGTAGTGGCCTTGACTGCAAATAAGTAATGAGTACAGCGAACATAATGTTGAACACGATTTTAGAAAGGAAGTAGACAAAAAGTAAGCAGGGAATCGTTTCCAGTCCTTCGAGAGTATGTGTGGCCATTAGACTATACTCGTATGTCCATAACTGCCAAATTGCAATCGATTGATAACATGGCCATGCAACATTTTTAGAGTCCCATGTAGAGTAAAGAAAGTAACTAGTTCTGTTGAATTGTTCTTTCAATATTCCCTCTCAAATTGTCAGCACAGAAGAGGGTCCCCTTTGAGAATAGATCTACTTACTTGCGTCCCGTATATCAAAGTCCAAAAATCAAAACCTGTTGTTACAAAAAATTGCTGTCAACCTTATCTGTTGCAATTTTAAATTAAAAATCATGTTTGTATTTATCTCAAGGTTAGCAACCAGTACAATTACATCATAGACACGACACATCCATTCATAGATTAATTCATTCAATAAAAGAAACCGAATCTCATTTCAAAACGAACATTGACCTTTATTTTGCAATCGGTCCGCGTCCTCTCCCTTGTGCCTGTCCCAATTCCACTTGAGGCTAATAATAAACACACAACACTTAAACTGCGATACGGAACATAACAAAAGTGAATTTGGTTCGTTGACAGCAAGCAGCCCCTCTACTGAATCAAATTTACCACCGTCACTATTATTATTGAAGAAAATATACAAGCACGTAAAAAATAAAATGGAACATTGTTCTCTAAATCTAATCTGATCTGTGTCCAAAAATATACGAAGATTAGAGCTTTCTGAGCAACGATACGGCCTCCTCCTTGCACTTCTTATCGTCTTCGTTTCTGAAAATTAAAATTACACATATCCAGTCAACCTGTGTTCGTAGGCGATTTCAATTACAATTCAAACTTACAACACACTACAGTTGGCAGCCTTTTGCAGATAATCTCGAGCCTTGTCATTATGATTGAGTGCAATGTTACATTTGCCCAGCATCAGCCAGTTCATTGTGTAGAAGCCTTCTTTGAGGGATTCGGCTTTTTCAAAGTGCTCCAGGGCTCTTTCAAACGAGCCAGTTGGTGGTGATGCGAATATAGTCGAAACTAACTTCCTTTGAATCCATGACAATTCTGCTAATCCATATTCATACGCCCCCATCATGTGCCATATCGTTGGATCTTCAGGATTCAGGCGCATAGCTTCGTTCATGTGAAACTTAATGTTATCCAGCTCCAGTATTCTTGCTTTGATCCCCCTTTGTTCGGAGGCAGCATCCAATATAATCGCCATCCATTTGTGCACAGCATAATTAGTAGGATCAGCTGCTAGGGCGGTTTTAATCAATTCAAATGATTTTTGAACCTGTTTCTCCTTTTCACTTTTATCTTTCACTGATTTTGCGTGACTAAACATTGCTCTGGCTTTTCTCCATTGAATCTCAGGCAAATCTTGCTCCTGACAAGTGACAATGATAACAAAGAAAAATCAATACTGCATGAGGTCAAGGCCCTTCTTAGTCACAGGCTGCAGTAGTGCACAACTGACTTACCTTGTACTTGTTCAGTAAATCAATTACTTCCTGAAAGAAGTTTTCGTCATAAAGTTGATCAGCGTTTTGCAGAACGCTTTGCAGGCTAGATAAGTCGTCCATTCCGTGCGAAAGTGGTGGCACTGATTTGGAAGTTAGGGCTGCGTTGTACACAATGGGAAGTCCAAAGATTGCTGCAATCCGAACGACTGCTCGAACACGACACGAACCGACCGCAGCTACCTACGAAAATGAATTCAGAAAAATTGTGTCAAACTCCGTGTATAGAGACAGAGAGAAATGGCGAGAGAACTCTCATATTCGGTACGTCTCGTGAATAAATTATGTACAACAATTTTTTTGTAAAACCTTGTTAGCTTTTGATATGCGCACTGCGTTTGATAGTTGAGCTTCCCTCTGCTTCACAAAGGAAGTTATGTTTACTCGTAGTACACTGAGCCTGCTGTACCAAGAGACCATTTATAGGCTGGAACTTGAAAGTCACGTACAAAAAGAGATTTTGATCGTCTCGCTTCACCGTTGGGCAACGAATTAAAGGTCACCAATTCGATGTATCGAATGGTGTGGGAAGAATTGTCGTGAAAATTAAAATACACTGCCTCTGAATATTATCTGCGCTTACCAGTTGACGATGACGACTGGCTATCGTTCTTCTCTGTCTAACAGCTGTTGGTTTTGCAATGTGTATCTTTTTGTAAACAGTAAACAAGGCAATGCCAGCTGAGAGGCATCTATGTGTGGACCGTTCGAATGGTTTGGGAACTGAGCTTTTCTTTGCTTAGCAGTGACGAACGAATTGAGTAAAATTGAATGTTGTGGGTGTTGTTGATGCATACACACGTACAAAATAAAAGCTTTTTAGATTTTAATAAATTATAGCGTCGCGCAGTGCTTTCTGTATACCATAGAGGAGGTTCAAATCAAACTGCATGCTGAAGAGTAAATTGTAACCTGCGGTGTACGAAGCGAACAGTTCCAAATGAATGTTTACCACTTGTAGAATATGTCTATCTCCCTCCAGTGTTGTTCTCTGTCGATTTATCCGTCAAACATGTTTTCTTCCACACGAGGTTTCTTTTGACATCTGTGTTGCATCGGTTGCAATTCGTGAAAATTCGCATTTTATTCTGAGTTAAAGTTTTAGAAAAATATACAAAGACAATGCCTAAGGTAAAGAAATCTAAAGGGAAGAAGGGAAAACTGCCGGAAGTGCAGGAACCAAGTGAATTAGCTCAAGCTCCGCACTCGTTTATCATACACCGAGGTTTATCATGTCCATACATCCAGGATTTAACGATGGATTTCCGTCGACTAATGGAGCCCTTCACTGCATCGAATCTAAAAGAACGCAAAGTGAATCGCATCAAAGATTTTGTCAGTTTAAGTGGCCTCTTCAGCATCAGCCACATGGGAGTTTTCAATAAACGTGCAACACAACTGTCGTTCAAAATCATCCGAATGCCTCGCGGGCCCACACTCACATTCAAGGTGCACGATTTCGCCTTGGCGCGAGATGTACTTGGAATTTCGAAGAAACAGTACATAAACGATGAAATGTTCCAACACTCTCCGCTCGTGATACTGAATAACTTCACCGGCGATGGTAAACACATCAAATTGATGGCTGCGACGTTGCAAAATATGTTTCCTTCAATAAATTTGGCGCAAGTAAACATCCTAAACATACGACGGTGTGTGTTGTTCTCATACAATCCAACCACCAACTTGATAGTCATGAGGCACTACAGCATACAGATTGTCCCCGTCGGCTTACACAAGGGTGTGAAGAAAATTGTGCAAGGGAACATTCCCAATTTGTCTAAATGCGAGGACATCTCGGATTACTTCTTGCAAGCGGGGGGAGCATCCGATTCTGAGATGGAGGATGACGATGAAACGACGACCATTAAAGACGCTAATCCAAAAATTGATTGTGAGAACAATAAATCGTCAATCAAGCTACATGAGATTGGGCCAAGGTTGACCATGGAATTGCTGAAGATCGAAGAAGGTCTGCTCACGGGAGAGGTCCTGTACCACAACACTGTAACGAAAACACCTGAGGAACTAGAAGAGATTCGTAAGCGAGTGCTCAAGAAACAAAAGCAAAAGGAACACAACAAGAAAGTACAGAAGATGAATCAAGAAAAGAAAAAGAAGAAGGATGACATCAAGAAGAGGGCTTATGTGCCGAACGAAAAGGATGACATTGAGCCAGATAGAGACGAGGATTACTACAGAGAAGAAGTGGGCGAGGAACCAGACGAGGAAATATTTAGATCGAGGGATAATAAGTACAGAAAGACGAAGCATTCAAAGTGAGTGCGGGAAGAGTTGTGTAATAAAGTGAAATAAAGTAGATTTTTATTTAACATTTTCTTTTGTGTTTTTATTTTTATCCGAGTCGTATGCAACTACCAGGGGGTTCGGATTGGAGAAAATGATACTACAGACCGGGGTGGACTTGGCACTCGCCCTGCACGCTGGGATGTTACTTCGCAGTTTGACTTATATTCATTTTTCTTTCTTTATGTTGATTTCAAAACGGACGTTGATATTGTTCAGTGACCATACTTCATCCGCTCTTCAATTTGAACAATCGAGAACATAAAGAGGGGTGTTTCAATAGGACAGGAAATCATATCCAATCTTTGGCAAACACTGGGCTATCAACATTTGCTCATATGTGCTTACTTTTTAACGCTTAATAACCCGGACTAGATGTGTTAGACTGATATTTTTTTATATTGTTATACCAATAAAATTTCAAAGGGCGCTTAGCGTTTTTCATTTTGGCGACGTCATTTCATACCGCTCATCACATTTATCACAAATCAGTTCTAGATTTAATAAATTCTCTTTTATTTCGTTCAAATATTTTCTTTTTTTATGTTATTTTTTTATATTTTTTTCATTCCTTGTTTTTCGTTTCTGATTTCTATGTGCCCCCGTTCGAATGATACAATTCCTTCTCCCCGTAAAAAAAAAAAAAAAAAAACAAAACAAAAAATGTTGAAACGACCACACCATCAACAAACAACCATCACCATTCAATCCAAATCGATCGTCACGTGTTTCGCTCTTGCCACTCCATCATCATCATCAGGATACATATTCGCGATTCGATCGATTGTTAAAAACGATTCACTTATCCCCGGACGCATCCCGCACACAGATCAGTATGCCAGCACATAGGCCATCGATGCCGCACCTGCATGAGACTCCAAATGACAGTGATTTGCCAGAATTTTTTGCCCAAATGAATTCGTTGCGACTTGAGCCAAACGCGACAAATACTGAAGATCCTTTTACATCAGCTGGCCCATCAAATAGCCGTCCTTCCAATTCTACGAAGCCATCGCAGAAGATGAGTAAGCAAAAGCTTGAATGGGCTGACCTCTTTCCATCCGCTAATATGTATCCACTTATAACACCCGTGGGACGGGTGCAACGGTTTAGCCGTACAAATACCGAAAATGCTTCGCCAAGAGACTATAGCCCTCTGAGTTCTTCACGCTGGCCAAGGTGTAGCAGCAATACGCGACTATCACCCAGCTCACCAAAGAATCAGAGGAGCTCATCTTCAACCAAAGTGCCATCTGCAAATGCACAGACTGACGACTGGAACAAAGCAGTCAATATATGGACTGATTCTTTTTTTAATACACTGCCGCCTCCAGCACCAGTTGCAGACGTAAGATCTGCTACTAGCCGATCTATGCACTCGCAATCGCCAATAAATAACTCGAATACACAAGCAAATGTGTTCATGGATACTTTTGGGACTGAGTTGGTGGCATGTCATTTGCCACCAGCCGCACCGCTCTATCAATCATTTAACTATCGCCGTCATACACCGAGCTCTAGTGGTGTCACTCGAAATGCATTTGTTCCGCCAGCGGGAATAACCGCAACACCAACATCGCGGTCTGGTTTCCCAAGAACTGCAAAACAAATGGCAGAAGAACAGAAGGCATCTGCAACTGGACAAGTGAATTCAAATGAAAAATGCGATGTTGGAACTGCCACTTTGGATGAGAATCTATTGGACCGATACTTTCGGCAAACACGTCCTCTTCCGATGTCATACAATGAGGTTGGTTTCCATTTTTCTTTCATTTCGATTTTATTTACATTTTATCCACTTTCTAAGAAACGTCTTACATTTCAATTCACTATTCTATTCTATTTATCTATCTATCCCTAATTATTGATTTGTAGAAGAATGTACTTAAATGATTGCCATCTAGCTATCGCTTGTAGTTTGTTTACCCTTTCCTTTAGAACCAAAACCATGCCAGTTAATTGATTTTGATTTATTAGTTGTTCCCTTTTTTGCATGTTTGAGTACCAATTGCACTTGCATTTTGCATGAAATACCTTCGCTTTTCAAGAATCTGTCATGACTTTTCATTGCTTAGAAATAATTGTGGGAATATTTATGGTGTCATTATTAACCCGAGTGATTCGGAGATGCTCATCCTCGAGTCTGTTTCCATGAAGCTAGCTATCACGTCCTTAAACTAACAGTCTGTGTAAATAGAAGACTTTGTTTTGCCGCATGAATGCATTGAGTATTTGAACCGCATAACCTCAATGGTTTCTTCCGATTCAATAAAATGAATGATACTTGTTGGGCAGCTTGAAGAGAATCTGCAAAGCTGCATGTTCAAACAGAGCTCTTAGATTTTAAACACTGTCTCCCATGACACTGATCTGTTCAGAATACGACTTCTCCAATAACTTCTGTAAAAGCGGCTGGGATGAATAGGCAAGGAGGAGGATAAGGAGGAATTGACACACGTTAATATAAAGGATATTCTAGGTTAGGTTAGGTAAGAGTGTTTGGTAGAGAGTTTGGTTGACTAATTAGCACTTAGCTCGATGCGATTTTTGAAATAGAAGACCTCTAAATGTAAGTACCTTCCTCGACTGGCCAGAGTTCTGCACGATCAGAGGAGGTGATATCCTGGAATACGTAAAAACATACATCTTATTATAACATCAACTCTAAAACAGAGAGGAAGCCTGTAGCAAGGCAATTGAAGAGCCAGGAGATAAAGCTAGATAGTGACAGCACAATGGGTTCAAATGGGATCTAAGTGAAGGATGGTTCTTACTGACTACCTAATAAGTCTGATTATAGCACAACGGCTCTAGCAGATTTTTTAAAATGAAGATAAATAATCGTACAGCAAAAAAATCATCAGGGTATAACCACTTTCAACTAACTTTAGTTAAAACGCAAACAATATGTTAATTGTGACACCAGTAGGTTTAGCATGTTCTTCTCTATTTGGCGCTACAGTTCATTGTGTACATAGGCCTTTAACAACAAGCCTCTCCAACTAGCACGATCTCTGGTTAGCTGCCTCCAGTGCCACACGCCGAGTCGGTTGAGGTCCTCCTCTACCGGGATGTGCCACTCTAGACGCAGGCATCCTATGTTGCGTTCGTAATCGGACACTATTCGGGCTGGATTTGAATTCTTCATACGCTTTTCTTACACACCAGGCGTTGGGTCCTTAGACGTCTGGCTAGACTCATGTCCCTGTACAGCTAGTACAGTTCGTAGTTGAATCTTATCCTCCAAATACCGTCAACGCAAACTGGAGATCGCACGCAGAACTATTCTCTCGAAAGGACAAGGACGTCTTCATCCACTTTTGTGGTTGTCTATGATTCCGCGGTTTCGCATTCTTACATACTTTTCATCAAAGATTGTTACTTCATTCACGTCCCTCCTAAATGAATTACCACAATTTATAAACATTTACATGTGGTCGGTCGCCGTTGTGTAGTGGGAATGTGGTCGGCTATGTGTCTAGATTCAAATCTTGACACGAAGAACATAATGCACGGCTCTACGTCTATCAAGCAATATGACAATGCTTAGAAAGTCCAAACCTTGTCATTAGTCCGCATTAGGCTGCAAGTCAACTCCTTTTGTGAGAAAACAATAACACCCACAACACGAGTGGTTGCCGTAGGAACTGGAAACCTCGGTGTGCAGACAATATTAAAAAACCTCGAAGACATTATTATGATGTTGCAATTGTCGATCTTTCAATTATCACCCTTCAACGTTTCTCTTCAACAATTTCCCAAACTGCTCGGTGTTTGATTTTCTTGCTACACTCTAACCGAAAGCTGACAACTGAAATCTCAAGTCCTGAGATAGAATAATGGTCTTATGTATGACTGTGTTGAACCTGTGTTTAGTTAGACTAGTCTTTTTGCAAAACCTCTTAGGAGTCTGAAATTGTTTGACCTAGTCCTCAACTGTCTCTATACCTATTTTTACGTTACTCACATTCTTCTTCCACTTTCATTGCTTGTTTCCACACGTACTACTAACACTTTATGTATAATTAACTAAGAACAAGTGACGTTGATTTATTGTGTAAATAATCCTCCCCATCTCACACTGTAACCATTCAGAGAGCGATTCCCAAAAGTTTATTTTATTTTCTTACACCTGTCTCAATGTTCTCAGTGTTTCATAAATGTAAAATGATGTATCTCCAATTTCCCCTCTATGTTCAATGTGTACTTCCATGTGATAACTTTTGACACAATTTCGTACGAATGTCTGGAATTTATAAACAAACAAAATTGGTGTGATAACGTAAAGCTCGTTCAACCGAACGCAAACGAGGAGGAGGAGGAGGAAGATGTTGGTGAAGACGATGAACACCTTATCAGTATTACAGGATTAATAACATCGTCACCAGTTAGAGTAGAAGCAACGCCTGCAACATCAGTAACCTCATGCAGTGGCGACAATGACATCACAACAGCCGTCACAACAACGACGAGTCCAAGTAACCAGAGTAATTGTACTGTAAGCCGATCAGTTACAGCTTCAAAACGCAAAGAGAGGCATGTTTTTGTACTTAATTTTATTCCTTATTCCTTAATGTGGTTTTTTCTGTTTTTCCTTTTTTCGTTTGTTTTTTTTTTTTTTTTTGTTCTGTGTGCCTTTGGAATATGTTTTTATTTAAAGGCATGCGCTACGATATGTTGCATATGGTAGCTTAGCATTTGTTTAATTTCAAGTGCTCCAACGTTTTTTTGTTCCTTGAAACTTGACGGAGCTGTGTGCATAAAATTTAAAAGTTAATCATCTTTTCATCTTCTTTCTTACAGGATCGCGGAAAGACCAAATTCATCCTAAAATGATGAGACACTTTTTAGTAATAAACACTTAATGCAGTTAAAACCGTTTTCTTTTCATTTTCGCTTAAATGAGGAACGATTTGAAAAAAAAAACAATATAAACTAAACATTTTTGAAAGCTACTAGTAGTGTTATTCGTATTCAAGATTTGCTGTTGTTACTATAAAAGAAAGACTTGTTCTCCCAGATTGACTCGTATTTATTAGATTTTTTTGCGTGTAAACTGAACTACCACTTAGTCCAAATTTTCGAGATGGAACAATGCAGATACATTTTTATTCGGTTCTAGAGACGTGTGTCAACTATTTAAACCGCGCACCCCTAGCTAAACGAATTTTTACAATGATATTTTGAAGTAGATAAACGACTTGGAGAAAAACGATATATAAACTTAATTTTTGTCTTTTCTTTTTGTGATATATATTTTGTTTTTAATAAAAAGAACTTTACGAAATGGTGTGTTTGATTTTTTTTTATAATTTGCGCACGCACAGGGGATTGTTAATACCCTTAAGTGTCCGTGTTCAAGACACAGCACGGGCCGAAGGTGTAGTGGGAGAAAGGGAGAGGAGGTACCTGATATTATAAAATATTAGGCTGGGAAGAGTATTCCATATTCGTGTCGTGCGGTTGATGAACGAGTCTCTAAATTTACCTGTGCGTCCAAAAGTAGACGAGACGGGTATTGCGGGTGAATTCATTAAGAGGAGGAATCAGGGTGGTTTTGGACCAGATATGAGCGTTGTACTCAAGTTTGGGGAGTATATACGCCTTATAAATTAAAGCCAAATCAGAAGGGGTGAAGTATTTCTTGCATCGATTGAGGAAACCTAAATGAAATAGATGGAAAGCTTTCCGGTTTCATCGACACAGGTGCCATTCATGGATGATGTCTGATTAACAAGGGTTCGCTTGAGTGACAGCAGACAGCATTGAGTTTTTGAAGTATTGAATTCCAGTTGATTGTTCTTTGTCCAGTAAAAAGATAGGAATTCAATATGCCCGGACGAAGGGCAGGGTCGTGAGTCATGGAACGAATATGAAAAGCAGAGGGTGCTGTCATCAGCGAAGGAATTGATTGGATTAGAAGTAGCAGACAAGAGACCATTTATAAAAATGAGAAAAGCCTTGGGGAGCACCAGCATTTATTTGGTAGGATATCAGACTTAAACCCATCCAAAACAACTTGAATTAAACGGTTAGAAAGGTAATTTCTAGAGATTCATCAACACCATAGACAAGCATTGTCGACAAGAGAGCTTAATGCCAAACTCTGTCAAATGCCTAAGAAATATCAAGCGCAACGATCTTGCTTAAGCTTGCATTGTTCAAAGATTGGTTGCACTTTATGGTGAGATAGGCTATCAGATTAGTAACTGATTAAGAAGCTTCCGCGATTAGAAGATATTTCATAAACCGACGATTTGACAGCGTTTCCATGACCTTAGAAAGAAGGGACCTAAGTGCTATGTGTCGGTACGAGGTGGGTGACGAAGATTCGACCTTTTTAGGGACGGGCCATCTTTCCATCTGCTCGGAAAGAGACCTAAAGAGTGGGATAGATGATAAAGCTTACGCAGTGGTTTTGCCAGCGCTGAAGAACACCTCTTCAGAAGAATAGGGGGAATACCATCCGGGCCAGCGGATTTGTGCACGTCGAGATCTTTAAGTACTCTTGCAACTGTACGAGTGCGGAAATGGATTTGTCCCACGGTGAAATCAACGCTCTCAAGTACAGGTGGCGACATATTGGAATCTGGCAGTGTTGAGCTGGCTTCATGCGCCGCAGGCAAATTCGCTTTGTGTAAAGAGCTGACAGCTGGGATGTCATTGTAAATGAGAGTGGGAATTGAAGACGAGGCGGAATTCTTTAAGTTTTTTTACAAATGACCAAAAGTTTTCGCTACCCTTGGGACACTGTAGCACTTTTTGCCTCAACTTTTGCTCATACGATTTAACGAGCCTGCGACATCACCGAAGTAAAAAGTTAGTTTCGTAACAAGTGGCGACTGGTACATGCAGCGAAGTTGAAAGCACTGGTAAGTGACCTGGCTACTCAGATGGAAAGGGGAGAGGATGGGACTGACAACTGGAAGTAGAGCCTCAGTCAACACTGAGTATCTGGAGGAATAACTTTTGTAGACTCTTTAATTACGCTGTCCACTCAATTTCGACGATGATAGACGAGAATTCATTCACCGACCTAGATTAAGTCGACATAGCAATGTGTGATTATGTTTAAAAAGCGAGTAGTGTGGACGGTTTGACGATCAAATCAAATCAGTAAATTAACTGAGGATGATCATCTGTAGGATACGATTCGAGGAAAATATGTCCAACGACATGAATCGCAGTTCACAAGAAAGGAGACTTCCTTGACTGCCCCAATTTGTTATTTCCTCTTTGTGTGGCGCTACACTCTGGAGGGGTATTCGGACTCAGCTAACAAGCCTCTCCAGATAACGCGATCTCTGGCTAACTGCCTTGTGTTCCGCACACCAAAATGGTTAGGGTCCTTCACCATTTGGAGGTGACCCATGTTGCTTCCCCCTCCAGATGTCATCAACAAGAACCAAAGATCGACGTGCAACTTTTCTCTCGAAGACACAAGGGACTTCCTTATGCTCTTTTGAGACTCTCCATGCCTTTGAGCCTTACAGTAGAACTGGAATAATCAGTGTCTTATATGAAGTTAGATTGGTCTTTCGAGAGACTCAATTAGTGCTTCAGATAACACATCAGTTTTAACTTTGTAGAACTGATGTGGCTTAGGTGGACATTCACATCTCCAAAAATACTCTAAAAGTGTATCAACCTTAAGTTATTATACTCTTTATGAACGATTAATGTGCAATAAAACAGTTCCCCAACGAAAGCCCTATCCAGTTATTATACTTATTTTCTTCAACAAATTTGTTCTACAAGTTATTTTTACATTCCACAGCAATAACACTGGACACCCTGTGATAAGCAATTCAATTCCACGCTTAACCAAGACATAAACCCTCCCAATTGATTTGACATTTCAAATTCAGTCTGGTTTTGTTTTCATTTTTTTTTGTATCCCCTTCCCCAAATGTTGTTTCACAGCTGCTTCTACTGCCTTGCCTAGCTCCATGCAAGTGGGAGTGACTCACATTATTTGTCGTGTTCACTATCGCCCTGATAAAATAAACTCCGCTCATTTCCCAGTCGACTTTACTTGTAGTTTGACGTTGTATTCCCTTTCACTTTGAATTTAGTTCACAAGTACTATTGTACTTTTTGTATTTTTATAAATAAACTATTTCCATTTAATTTGTACGCTCCACGAGCTTGGATATCAGTGCAACGTATTTGAGGACTTAAAAATCGCATTACAACCAGGTAAGATGAATTGTGAATTGGAACCCTTCTGTGGGCCCTTTGTTGTCTCATATTTCGTAGGGTCAAGGGACTCTTCTGCATCTGTAAAGTAGGACAAAGAAAATAAACACTTCAAGATTTCTAAGAGAACTAACGAAGTCATTTTTATTAATTTATGGAACTTCCCACTTAGTCATCTCAAACCGCATATGCATTAAGTTTGTCCGCATTATTTTTACCCGCAAAATTCTGTGGAATTGTATTTCCACATCATCTTTGGCGTTAGTGCGGGGACCGGGTTTTCTTGTACTTTGTGGAGTTCCTAAAGCGAAGTCTTGGAAGAAGAACAAGATGGAATGAAAGACTAAATAAACAGTGCGCTGGATTGAGAAATTAATCTATGGCAATATAAACAGTGTGCAGGCCGGAGCTGCAGCTGCATAGTTCGATTGTACTGGACTGGAGTATGAGAATTGGAATGGTTCCATAATTGAAAGACAGTCCTCTTTATTGTCTGGTACTCTTTAGGTTCTTACCATTCGTTGAGTGCATGGAAAAGTGTTCAATTGCTATTGTTGATACATGTATGTGTCTCAGGCGTAGGGAGTCTATTGAATTTTATCATTTGACTGAGTAATTGCAAAGACATCGAGTGTATATGTAATACATCTTCAAAGTATAAGGTCTTGCATACATTTATTCCCCTAAGACAATGCAAAGGATTTTCTTACCTTTTGTAAGATTGTAAAGATTGTTAACCGATGTAAATACATTCTAGTCGATTATATTTCTTAAACCTGTATCCATCCAGATGTGAATCATGAATGTTAACATGATTCGCGTCTTGTAGATGTGGAGGTTCACATGTTCGGGCATGTTGCGGTGAATTTATCTTAACTTTTGTTATGCCTGGAACACGGCACATGCCACCATCCAAGCGGTAATGAAAAAAACTTTGGTTGACAAATCTGGTCAATGAATTGATAATAGATTTGGTTTTCCCTGCTGCTCGAGTACTCCTATCAAGGGTGAGTCTATTGATCTCCGATAGCAGACACTGATTAAAGTAAATCACCCAAAGTTTCAGTTGAGTGACGATCGTCATTAAGGCAATAATTCCAGTTTTGAGTCGTGCCTAATCTCCTCTTTACGACTTGCTATTTTATATTGTTGCGGAATCTGTGTATTCCTTATCTCATTTAGCGGACCATATTTCATATGATTCATCGAATCGCCGCCGACGCTGTTTTTGCACAAACTTCAGTTTTGACAGAGTGGAATTGTTTATTGCTTAGATGCGTCTCCTCTAGATGAATTTCCTTGGTACTTCCGCTAAGTCTGTTCCTTATCAAAGGTATGAAAGTGTACACATTGCAAATGTGTACACATTGCATGCACAGCATTATGTTTCTTACAAAGAATGGTGACCTCTGCCGCCACTGAGTATCAGAGTTTGAGAAGTGTATTCCACTCTTGATGAACAAATTAACGAAAATAAGAGTATTCATGTGCCTATTATGATTCATATATTTGATAGATTTGTTTGCACAAATTCCTATTATCAGTAAAACTTAACCTATCACTGCGGTAAAACAATTAATTCTGAAGATAATGTGATATCGCCCAGAGAGATAACGCTGCATTATTCATTTGCGATTTTTTAATTAGAATTCATTCAACAATAAGTTCCTTGTTTTTTAAGTTTATCATCCGCCAACATGTCTCTGTATCCATCGCTTGAGGATATGCAAGTTGATAAACTTGCACAAACCCAATGCAACATGATGAACGAAGTTATCCAATATCAGGAGTCGGCCGTTCCTCCACCATATACTGCCGCAACTTCACCTCAAAATGGTGTCATGTACCCGGCTCTGGGGAATTTCCTCGGCCTCGAACTGACTGAAGAAATGATCAGGCAAAATATGCCAGAGTAAGTATTCATATACTGTCCTTCCTTTTGAGCACCTAAACAACATTTCTCATTTAGATACATGACTGAAGAAACAGACACTGCCGTTGCACCGATACGTATCGCACCAACTCCAACTAATAACGGTCTCATCGCCCCAGTTACGGGATCTTCACTTATTCCATCAGTCGCCCAAGTTAATCACAGTATACGAGAATTAATTCTGTGCAAGGATGGTAAAGGCAAGGTCGGACTTCGTGTGCAATCCATTGACAATGGTGTTTTCGTGTGTATCGTCGTGAAGGATAGTCCGGCTGCACTTGCCGGCTTGAGATTCGGTGATCAAATTTTGCAATTGAACGGAACTTTGGTGTGTGGATATTCGGTTGATAAAATTCACAAGATGCTGAAGACTTCCGGAAAGAATAACATATCAGTTATTGTTCGAGATAGGTGAGTTGGTGGTTGATTGTTTTTCGTAAACACGCGGCCACTGAACAAGAAGCATGGCGTTGTCTAAATTATTATTTGCAGACCATTCGAGAGAACAATCACCCTACTTAAGGACTCCAAAGGTGGCCTAGGATTCAGCTTCAAGAATGGAGTCATCAACTCTATTGTCAAAAACTCTTCAGCTGCACGCAACGGAGTACTCATAAATCATAACTTACTCGAAGTGAATGGACAGACTGTTGTTGCAATGAAGGACAAAGAAATTTCAAAGATTATCAATGAGGCTCCGGGCACCACGATTAAAATCACAATAATTCCCTCGTTCATCTACGATCATTTGGTTAAGAAGTGAGTAAATGCCTAATCCATGCCTCTGTTCACCCCTAACACATACTCTCCTTCTCTAGATTATCGACAAAATTCCTGCGGGGTATCATGGACCACAGTATTCCAGACTTTTAAGTATACGTTGCCAATAGCGTGCAATAATTATTGAAGAATGCCAAAAAGAAAACCAGAAAATCATATAAATTTTATCGTAGCACTTAAGAGAATACAACTGTCAACTTATGGCACTGCATACAATTGCAAATTTATTGATTCCATTAGATGTCAGGAAGACTATTATATGTTTACTCCATAGATGCCATAGATAGCTCTGATCTATGTACTTTTAAAGAAAGCCATACGAAACTTCGTGCGCAAAATTGAATGCAACAATGTTTTCGATCAATTTATTTACCCAATAAATAAAATAAAATGACAACCAAAACTACACATTTTTTTAATACCCAACTTAATTTCCTCTTGCCAATGTTAAATTTATGGCGAAGACATAAAAGGAAATCCTTCAAACTGATTCCTTTACTAACGCTTTTTGGGTTTGGAACTGACTGATGTTTGCTTAAGGGGTAGAATGTCCTCCATTACGAAGGGAAATGTTAAGTGTATTTTTAACCATTTGCCAAGTGCACCTCAGCTCTGTAAAAGATGGATTGGAATGGAATTACGGGTGTTACGTGGCGGCTAGCCCTTCCGATTGCAATACACTACAGCATTTGTATCGAATAGAATAGATGGCTGAGCCATTCAAGTGCCAGGCTACAAAGACAATCATTGACCCTGATCCCCTATGTCGTCTGTCGTTTTCTCATCGGCATTCCGTAACTTACGACGCGTCAAGTACGTAATAGATTTCCACACAATTTTTCATGAAAAAGTGGCAGCTCTACTGATTTCATCATCATCATCATCTTCTGACCCGCATGCTCCACTAAAATGGTCGAGAGGGTAAACCACGCACGAGAGATCTTCAGGCAATTCTGCCAATCGGTCGCCTAACTGCTGGAATCACATTCAAAATAGAGTCGACGACAGTGCACGACTAAAAAGGGCCTACAGTTCTGTCGTGTCGTTTACGACATAGGGAATCAGGGTGATTCATCAACAGATGAAAGACAATTTAACACGATTTTGAGTTAAAAGAGACTATTTCTAGTGCCTTCTTGGCTGGCTAACTGTTCGTGAAGATGCTCATCAGTCGATTTAACATTCCATATAAACCAAGCAGCAATTCATGAATTGTGATCTGGGAGTCTACCGAGTTATAAGATGACTTACCCTTAACTCGTCCAATGTGAAACATTCCTCGACTTGGTGCTCCAACATCCAGTACATGTACGCAATGAAAATGAGGGGTAACAAGACGCACCATTGGCGAGGACAAACGCCTCTGCTGAAAGAACATGTTAACCCGAACACAGCTGCTACAGTTTGTGCAAAGAGACTGAATCCTCAGAAGAGGACAATCCCACCAATCCCATTCTCGGAATACGGGTGTATACAATACTGAAATCAAAAGTTCCTTGAAAAAAAGAATGACATCAACATTTCCGGTTTTTTTTCGCATCCTTTATTGGTTTTTGTTTATTTTTTAAATCATCTTTTTCCGTTATAGCGTTTATGTTTTCTTCTCTTTTGTGTTTCTCTCTTCCTTTCAAAAATTGTAATATCAATAATTTTGCTCTACGACTAGTTTTACAAACACTGTGTTCAGAATTTTGTTTTATTTTTTAATTTAGTTTTTGTTTTCTTTCTTGCGATAATTTATATGCTTTGTTTTTTTTTTTTTTTTTCTTCTTCCTTCTCTTTTAGCTCAAAATAAAAAATAAATTTGGAAAAAAAGTACTTCTCTTTCCTACTTTTCTTTATATAAATATAAAATCACTCAGCTCACTAGAACATCACATAATATAAAATATGTCTCCCTCTTTGCGATACTTACAACATGCTTATCTAATAATATTTTTTCATCATCCTTCTCTTCCTCCCTCATCATCCTCGTCGTCCTCCCTTCTGCTTTTATGTCTACTACTCTCTATAAATCATATCATGTATCAGTAATAATAACGATAGTAAGAAATGAATAATTGCCACAGAAACAAGAAATGTCTGACACGAAAGAAAAGGCATAATTTAATTTATGTATGCGTATAAATACTACAAAGAACCAAGTGAAAAATAAAATAATAATAATAAAATACAGTCACTAACATAAATCACTAAGTTTATGAAAAAAAAAATATATATAGAAACAAATAGTCAAAAAAGATTGTAGGAATAATATTAAAATAACAAAATAGTATGTATATATATATTTATATATATTCCTCATATATATAGTATGTAAAAAAAACTGTTCGTGGTATATGACTCGATTAATACAAAATATGCATAGTAAAAATATACAAATCATTTTTAAATGTTCTTTCGTTTTTGTTTTCTTTCTTTCTTTTTCCACCACTCCTTTTTTGATAGATGATAAATAATCATATTTTGTTTAATTTAAACATTTGCTTTTTTTTTTTTAATTATGACTGGAAGTCGTTTGGTAGAAAATTCGTTATGTTCTCATTTTATTTTTATTTTTTCGTTTCCTCCCTTCCTCCCTCTATCCTCTCTCTCTCTCTCTTGCTGCTTCACATGCTACCTTTTATCGAAACGAAATCGTAATAGATAAATTCATAAGCAGTTTAAAAGTGTCAATCATTGATCGTTAACTTGAATGCTGAGAGAGCAAGTGCGATGTTGAAGTTCTCCTGCTGCATTTATCTTGGACTTATCCTATTTCAATCCACCAGACCCTCAATGAGTCACAGTGTTAGAACGATAAACGTTCGAGTGTTAGAAATTGGATTATAATAATATGGGTAGCGCTACAGTTCGTGGAGGACCAGACCCTAGCTTGTACAACAACCACTCGTGTTGTGCGTGCTATGGGTCATTCATGGAAGGGGACCTACAGTTTGTATGCCGACTCCGTAATAGGTGATTTATTTTCAAGGCCCTCAACGCTGGTTCGTCCTGAATATTTCATTGCCAAAATCATTGGTAGGTAAATGGGTGCCCTGGCAGCGGTTCACTTAGCCTAACGTTGTGGGTGTACGTCGATTAGCATACACAGCACATCAGTCAGTTAAAATAAATAAACAAACCGTTTATTAAATCGGAAATTAAGTGCTTGCAGTCAATCAAAAAAAAGCGAGGGATGACTTAAAAGCACACACCTCTGACTGTGTTTTGGAGCCCTGTACATTCCCGATTAGTGAAATCCAAGATCTTTTACAGAAATGAGAAACTCACTAAAATTTTAATTTTTGGGATACAAGAAACTGTTTAACCAGTGGGACAAAGTTCCACACCTCTGACTGGACTGACTCTGTACACTCCAGATTGGTGAAATCATCCAAGATCTTTTACAGAAATGAGAAACTCACTAGAATTTTCATTCGCTGTTTAAGTTGTTCCAAAACATTTAGTCCGATAAATCCTCGCAGCGATAACTTCAACACATCTCACATCCATCCCAACAATCTAATTTTCTCTTCCCCCCTTTCACATTGAGTCGCCCCCAAACCCCAGATCGTTCGTCGCTTAACATGCCCTTCCTAATTCAAATAATATTGTAATTAATTTTTATATATATTAGCATATAAAAATGATTAAATATTATTGTTTGTTTTTATATTTCTGTGTATAGTATAATTATTATGAGAATAATAATTATAATATTTTTTTTCCATTTTATTCTTCTTATTTTTTTTTTTTTTTTGTTTTACTAAAAATTCCTATTAAACATTAATTGGTTATTACTATCATTAGATCTGTAGACGTTAAATTTCAGTGGCTATTTGTTTTTTGTGTTGTGTTTCTTTTCAATAATTAATTAAATACTTTTTCATCCGCAGCGCGCACTATTTAATTGGGTTAACTTTTCCTTACTAAATTACGATTAACAGTGTTTCATTTTTATGTTTATTTTTTTTTTTTCTTCAGAGTTCTCTTCTTCCTATTGTTTACGTTGTTTTTTTTTTTTTTGAATTTTTTTTTTGTTTTTTGCTTACATGTGTTGCTCTTAAAGAGTTATGTGTATATTTATTATATTTCCATATATATATTTATGATTTTAAACAAAAAATATGTCTTCTATTTTGAGTGCATATATAATTTGAGAATAAAGGTCTTACAAGTGGTTTGTTTTCGGGTTTTCTTTTCTCTTGTAAAAATATAGATACACTTACATATGTTTATGCAAACAGTTTGTCAAAAAAGTTATTCATAACACCCCGCTTTTTCGTGTATTAGTGTGATAAGAAAGAAAATCTAAGACAGAGATTTGATTGTGAGCGACGACTGTGAATGTATATTTCGGGATCAGAGATTGTAGGTACATATTCTCACATGAACAGTGGATCAAGACCCATTTGAAAACTGAATACCTTTTGGTGGTTTGAGAATTGAGGTGTTTGAGAAGATTTTAATTTCAAAGATGTTTCGAATAGTGGCTCCTCCTATTCGCAAATGCTTTCAGCCACCTATGCCTCCGAAAGAGCAATACTATTCCGGCCAAAATCAGTTATGCTACAGGATCGATTATCATTCAATCAAGCACTTTTTGCGACATGTAACTCTATATTTAATGTACCTTATCGACAAACGATATCATTACAGTGCGGATAGCAAAGACACGAGCAGCAAATAAGTGCTCGTTAATACAAAATCTATAGCTTAGCATGTTAGTTTAAGTAAGAGAAACCATAACACAAAATACACCCCAGTGACAGTGCACATCCTTTGCCACCGATTACTCATTCAAGATGTCCGGGAGGATTACTCTCTTAACAAACTAACCGCTTGGGGAACATCATTATACCAAAATGGAATAACTTGGTTGAATAATTAAGTAGGAATGTGAATAGTTTTTTTTTGACATACCTTGC
The DNA here is from genome assembly GCA_905231855.2 of Eristalis tenax. Lineage (NCBI taxonomy): Eukaryota > Metazoa > Arthropoda > Insecta > Diptera > Syrphidae > Eristalis > Eristalis tenax. Next base: position 3,550,996 of record HG993127.1, read on the forward strand.
ATTGACATACATTGAATTGTGGTGTGAAGTGATTTTTGTTTTGTATCTTCTGCGTTTTTCGTAAAATAATAAAGAAAAATCATGTTTATACACAAATGTACTCATATCGATAATAGTAATGATGAATGCTTAGCTTAGTTGTTTTGTCGTATTTATTATACTCTGTACTCTCTTTTTTGTTTAATTACTTATTACGCTTTTGTTTTGCTTCATTCTCTTTTTGTTTAAATGATTTATTAATTTATTTATATATTTTGCGTTTGTTAAAACTTTTTTACTTCTTATCAAGAATAATCACTGGCATAGCTGCGAATAGTTTTGTGGTTTTGTTTTCATTTGATGAATTTCTCTGTTTGCTTCACTCTAATGCTATCGTAGATATAAATAATTTGCTATTGTTGTGTGTCTTGCGGATGTGACTGTGGCTGTTGTTGTGGTTGTTCCTGATGCTGCAGTTGATGATTACCCGCATCACCAGATGCAAAAGAAATATTTGAAGATACTGGATCAGTATACGGTTGTCCTGGTTTAATGTTACTACTTGTTGTATCCGATGAATGCTGCTGTGGCTGATGTTGTTGGGGCGCATGTATGGTGCTCTCTTGATCTTGACATACATTTTGATTTTCTGTTTCTGATTGACTACTGCCTGCGGTTGGCTGGTTCCCTCCTGAGCTAGGTGGTGACTGTTCACTACTGGCGGCGATTGAAACACCTGCAGTTGGATTGGAGGGAGATTCTGTATCAGCAACAGACCAATTTCGTTCGGCAGCTACTGAAATGTAATTAAATACCAATATATAGTCATATGAGATATAATATAAGGAGTTTTGCAAAGGTGTTTAACTTGAAACTGAATTTGCCGAAAAACAACTTGGAAAACTGTATACTGTGTGTAATTGATTGATTATGTACATATGCACTTCTATGAAATCAGAAGACATCACGTAACACATAACAACTTCGCTTAGATGAACTCCACATTATTGGCTTTAATGAATGTTAGAAAATGGCGAATGCAACCGAAAAACTAATGTAATTTGAATGTCCTAGCCAAAAACTCTAGAGATAACTACTTTGCCATTGGCATACTCGAAATGGAAAGTGCAAGGAAACCCAAGTATGTAACCCAAACATTCGTGAGCAAAGTAAAGGTTCAAGCAGGAATGGTACAAATAGGAGAAAGGGAAGGGGAACCCATTTATTTCATTCGTTTTAACTTTGGTTGATATTCGTTGATGTCCTAGCTTGTTCTGTCTTGATAAGAGATTATAGTATAGGCATACAAAGCAGAGCAGAAAACTATGCTACTAATGATTCTACAGTTTATGGATTTAAACAGGTGATTTTTTGTTTGGGCGAATACAAAGCCCAACACATACATTTCAGCTCTCATCGGTATCAACTAAGAATGCAAACATTACTGTCTCGAGGGGCAGCATGCAATGGTTTTAAGATATTCGGACATAATTTTAAGTTAAGTAAAAATAAATCCATTATCCTTCCAACAGATGGCCAAGATTAAAATAGATGTTTACGGACCAAACTAAATGCCGATTATAAAAAAGCTTTTCACACACCGTCTCCACTGGACATGTCGATGCCCAACATCACCGCCACAATCTGAACAGCCATCCGCGTTATTTTTTTCGTGGACAAAATATGCCATGTTGTTTCACTTCAACGTTGGCTGCGAGAGAGTCAACACCAAGAAGCGGGCAAACAACCACTAATCAACGAAGTAGATCTCACCAAAAAGCAGTGCCAACAAATTACATTCACTAATTCTTCTACTTTTACTCTCATTTACCACTTCATTCAAATAAAATCTTGCACGTGTACGAAAACGTCAAATCTTATGTCCATCTTTTGATCGAGATTATCCGATCGATTATGATGTATGTTTGGACATGTTCAGTGGAGACGGAGTGTAGACGCCAGCAAAGGGAAAATTCGTCATATTTTACAGTTTTTCTTGTATTAAGGCGGAAACGCAAGGCTGGCGTCTGAAAATTTGGATAATGTGTATGTATGCAGTAAATAATGCGCAGCTCTGGTTCCGTCGTTTCCGTTCAGGCAATTTCGATGTCAAGGATGCACCACTAGCTCTGGATTTTGTCGAAAATGTATATCAAATCATGGAAATCGTCGAGTTCGACCACTGCTTAGATTGCCCAGGATCTAAACATAACACAGAAAATCGCTTAGAACCATTTGAACAGTTGGTATCGGACGAATGAACGCTAAAGAACCTCATGTATTGGTTCTCCATCTGCGAATAACTGCTGAATGTGGCGGCCGTGGCATTGTATGCTGTGCACTTGAACATATGTTACCTAAGTTTGATTCCCAGTACGAGCAAAATAATGTTCACGGTCCCACCTCTTTCGCGTCACTGACAATGCGTATAACTGTCGAAAGAGTATCATTGTCTAGAAAAAACTTCCCAAAATGGCCCTTCGGAGTCGGCGTACAACTGTAGGTCCCTTCCGCTAGTAAAAGAACAATAGCACGCACAACACGAGTGGTTGCTGAGAAGCTAGCTGAAGAGCAACAACATCGACCCATTTTTGAAGCTGATAGCGACTGGTAAAAAAGTGAGAAAAAGCCGAAGAATGTCTTGCTCGAATCTCGTTGACTCAGAGCAAATGGTGAGGATGGTCTTGCTCTATATTTGGAGGGTTTGGGAGGGAATCATCTATTAAGACCGTTTTTGTCAACCATTGAACCGTCTGAAGGAAGTAGTCGCTCAGAAGGACACGGCCAGGCTACTTGCATTAATAGCGAATAGCCAGAAGCTCCGGGAGGTTAGTGGGCAGGTTCTTATGCATCCACATTATAGTCCAGACCTAGCACCAAGTAATTAACACATGTTCATGTCCATAGTGAACAATTTTGCTGGTGAAAGGTTCGTCTCAAGAGATGATTGTTAAACCAGACTGTCTCAGTTTTTCTGTGTCTAGAAAGAAGTTCTTAAACTCGGCCATTCGTAGCCGGAGATCTCGTGCAGGTTACCATATAACACACAGCAGGAATAGGTGCTGTTGAAAGTGGACATTGGATTTTAGCGATACCCATATACAATTGTTAATGACTGGAAGCAGCGTGCTCGGGACCAGCGATTGAGGCAACTGTTGCTCAGGCTCTTCAGGGGTCGTTGGGCTGACAAGCAAACGCTTAGGCACATATGCATTAAACACGTAATCACATCTCAATGGCTATTGCCGTACATACTCTTGTTTGCTTGGCGAAGCGCCCTTCGAATGATTTGTTTGTCGTTCGAAGTTATGCATCAAATATTCAACGGAAATATTAATGACTATCTACTATTCTAGATTTATGTGAGAACTATCAATAATTTCAATATAAACTTATTAAAGGTCTTTATGTTAACGAATCTAAACTGAATTGATAACAAGAAAAGGTGAAACCTACTCTCTACGACATTTAAACAGTGTCAAAACTCAAGCTCCGTACTCTGTCATTACACACACACAATTAAGATCACAAAACAGTATAAAAAAATCCAAAAATTTGCTTTCAAGCCAAATTGTATGATCGAAAGAATAACGGGGGCTATAACTTGAAATGAGCATGAAGCAAATTTCTATTTTATTTTGTAACACTAGCACAACTTACTTGCTAAGCTATTTTGCCACAGTATTAAAACTTTTTTCCAACATCCTGAAAATCAATTATTAATTCAGGAATTAATAAAAATTTTGTTTCTAGACACTTAATACAATGCGCGCGTTTCTAAAGGACAGTGATTAATTTTTGTTGTTTTTATTTTGTTTGTTTTGTCTCTTTAAAAGCAGTCAACCAACCCCTAAACATAGTTACCTTGAAGGAATTTCGTAGTGGAACGCAACGATAAATCGTCCCGTTTCCAAGTTTCCTCTCAGCAAATCTCTTCTGAAACGAAATAACAAAATTTGTTATCGTTTCAGGTCTAGCTCGGTTAAAAGAATATTGTTTTGTTGTGTTGTTTTATTCCATCATTAATCCAGTTATTTAGAAAGAAATACATAATATATATATTTTTAGATTACACAAAGCTTTGAAGCGGGATCTTGTCTGAAGATATCTCATGTTGGTCTCTCTCTCCCTGTTTAAACAGGCGTAATAGAAACACGCGTTCTAAGAAAAAAAAAAGCCATTTCGCAACGCGAATAAAAAATACACACTCACTCATACGTACAAAAAAACAATGATGATATTATGTTCTGCCATGAAATGTGATGTTTGTTTTAATGGTACATTTTGAATCGAGAAATGACACATGTATTGGAGAGCATTGGATTGTAAGGAAAGTATGGGAGTATCCCGACTTCTTATCGTTGGATTTATTTATTTTTGTGAGTATTCTGAAGACGCATCAATCATCTATGATAAATCTACTGTTCCACATTAGATAACATATCTGCTTCAGTTAACTACCTCATTCGTCGTTGAGTTGATTGGAGTCCATCATGCATACATTTCCACATAAATCGCTGGCCAGAAAATCAAGGACTCCAGAAACTTGACAAATGACTACGCCGCACTAGCAATGGGATAAAGTTACTCTAGTAGTAAAATTAAGCGCCACTTTATGTACGCTTGAAGGCTTGACTGCCATGACCAACAAATTTATTCATGAGCAAATTCATATTCCAACTAACTTCGCTTCGGTTAGCCACGTGACGAATAGAAACAAACTTTCCTTACAATCCAACGTGGAAAATGTGTGTTCGGTGTACTGTCGAGTGTACATTGGAAAGCCTATAAAAATTGTTGGGTTTTAAAAAGTTTGTGTTTTTTGACTTACCCGTCGGATTTGATGAGACACTCTTAATCCCACTATCACTAGATGGTTCATTTAAAGCACTAATTTCTATGGTTTGATGCTGCTGGCTAGCAAAACTACCCCGTAGCGTATCTTCTAAAAGAACACAGATTTTCTCCTGATCCTCCTGCAATTGATGAACTCCGCCGATAAGACAAACTCAAACAAATGACTTTCAAATGTATGCAAACTTACAAGATGTACAAAACCCAATCGTACCAATTCACTAGTCAACACACTAGCTGAGTCGTCTTCAGTTACTTGACAGGTTAGTTGGCGATTCATTTTGTCATCCATTCGTAGAAGTATCGTCATCTGTGAGTAAACTCAGTTTCCTCAAATATTCCATTCATGTGACATGAATCATTATATCAGTTCTTACCGATAAATCCTTGCTACCTTCTTTCGCCTTTACACTGCACATCATATTTACAATCCGCCGTGTTTCAACATCAACAGGTTCTGGTGTTACTGATTTAACCGAATCTGCTGTTTCTGGTGATACAGCTCTTGATCTAAAATGCGGGGGTTTCTTGCCAGCAAACGCAGTCAAGGGATAAACTCCGAATCTGATGAACAAAACAAATACTTTTTAACGGAGACAAGATTATACTGAGGCAAAAACGTGATGAAGACTGTTTAATTTTTTTTTAAAGAAGAACTGCAACTGATCGAGGAAATGAATTGCAAGTGTAGTCAACGAGAAGGCTTCAATTTCAATTCCAACTCCCAGTCCGTTTCTACCCGTTCATCATCAATTACCGCTCTCAAGTGAGCCTGTTTTGTTAAGCTTTGTTATTAAATCTAAACAACTTACTTTACGTCTTCAACGAATTTTTCAAGTTTATCCGCAGATGGCACCTCTGCCAATCGATAGCAAATCTCCTCTCCCGATTTCCGAGCAATCCTGGCCAATATAATATCCGGTCGATTACACCGTTGCATCATTTCATCAATTATCGTCTCAGAGAAAAGTGCTATCATTTTAAAGTGTGTCATGAGAATCGATATTGATGTCAAGCTTAAGCAATTATACTTACTTCGGTTTTTGGGTGAAAAGACTAAGCAATGGGCGGCAAGCAACTTCAACGAATGCACCTCAAACAACAGTGGATGAAATAGTAATTCATGAGCACTGGGACGCTCGTCTGGATTCCTTTTAAGGCACTTAAATATTAAGTCCCTTTGCAGTTCATATTCCAGACTATTGATGGTACGCAGGATGCTCTCTTCATTCACTGAACTTGAATCATTACTTCCTTGGATTTCTAGAGCTGCCATTTCTAACGCACACATACCGAAGGAATAAATGTCAACGGCAGGCGTTAAATCTTAAAAAAATGCATATATATCAATTAAAAAATCTAGGAACATAATAATTTGAAACATACTTCGCTCGTATTCGGGCGCCATTAGATGCCTGCTGTCAGCGTTCTCTTTGCTTATCTTCACATTGTAATGAATCGCATCGGGAACTACACTACCGATTTTAACTAAGCCATTATGTTGAATAAATATTGTATCACAGGTTAAATTGCCATGTATAACTGGCGGCGTACAGGAATGCAAGTAACTGAAAAGGAAAACGTGGAAACATTCTCGTTAGAAGTGTGGCGGCTGCTGACTTTTCTTCGTAGAGAGTATGCACAGGAATTATTAGAACAAGAATCCGCCATAGCCCGACTAATTGGAAAGCAAGCCGTGATCATTATATATGCGTCAAGCAGGCTGATCGGCAAGGAATAGCACAGGTTGTATCAATAAAGAAAAACTCACCTTAGTGCTGATAGAATTTGTGTACACCATCTTCTCCATGCTTGAAGAGGCAGTCGTTTAGCATTTCGTTTGGTTCGTTTCAGGAACTGTTTCAATGAACCAGATGACATATACTCTGTTATAAATATGACCTGTAAAAAAAGACACAATGCGTTTATGTGACTGAGATACATACATGATGTGAACTTACTCTAGGTTTGTCACTTTTCAAATCAGTCCAATAACGATGAAACTTCACTATATTCTGGTGATCCAGTTGCAGTAGATTTTCAAACACTTGCCGCATCTGGTCCTCTTGCTCTTTAAGATTCCGATGCTGAGACAACTGCATTTCATTCCATACAACTTCTACACCTTCTTCGGTATCCATTGCCAAGTGAACACAATCGATGCCAGGCACATCGCGTTGATCGACTTCCTCGCGTCGCTTAAGCCATCGACCGCAAGGGCTTTCCTCGAGAATTTCGCTCTCATCTTCGGAATCGTCGCCACTTTCACGAGGTGATGTATCGAATTGTGTATCAGCTGGGGCGCTGGTTCGACTATTCGGCATTGCCGCCGACCACACACACTAGAGTTGTAGTGATTGGTGGTGGGTGTGTTTAATTACACACGCTCGTGCGAAACCAGAAGGAATGCTCGCAACAATATCGAATAACCAATAGTTCACAAGCTTGATTACGTTTGCAATTTTCTTTTCCTCGATTCTTCTTTTATCAAAGCGTGAGCGTTTGTGGTGTGTTTAAATTTTTTGTTTAATTTTTCGGTGATTTTACAGACGGTTGATGACGGTTGTGGCGAGAAAATGCAATGATCAACAACAACAATAACAGTGATGAGAATGAAAATATTAGAAATGTTATTTCTCAAGAAAATGTAATGTAATTTCTATTTTAGTAAATAGGTCTTTTACAGGGTACTCTCTTGCATCCACACAGGGTTCATACTATTATCCTTCTTAGAGCATCGCGTTGGGTTCTTTATCCAAGACTTCACCAGACACTTCACACAATGTGATCTTTGAGAAGTTTCTGAAAAGACATAAAGTGATAATAATTAAACTCTAATTTAAGCAAATAGATGCACGTTGCGACTGCACGTAATATGACAATAAGCAGCACGAGAATCCGTCGCAATAAGAATCCACAGAGAAACCTGGCGATAGCCGGTAGGTCGAACCGCCCACTAAACTGACCATTGACGCAAGGCATGGATTAAGCTGAGCTAATGTCGATTCAGGCGACCTCCTCGTGGCGACACGATTCCGAGCTCGACTGGCAACTGTCAGAAAGCTGCACCAGCCAATGAAGATGAATTTTGACATGAGTCAGTGTAGATAGCCAGAACCTACAAAGAGAAATTAAGTGAGAGACACACGTCGTACACCAACGCGAACAAGATGTGGTTGCATTGCCGCTCGGCCGTTAAAGAGGTAGCGGAAACTACCTTAGGCTACCTACCACCGCCAACAAGAAACCCGTAATAAGATCACGTAGTTTCAGGGAGATGGCAACTCCAGTCGATGTACTACTCCTCCGCACAAGCTGCGAAGAAATGTGCACAGCTAGAACCCGATTTGGCGATTTTTTTTGTAGGGATCTGCACAATGTTTTCAAACTATGCCATATCCTCGAGAAAACCAGCGAGTTTCAAATCGATAGGCATGATCTTTTTATCGATTTTAAAGCCGCGGAAGAAGCCTTCTTCCCTTTACAGCTGGAAAAGAAGTCATAGGATACAAACCGGGATAACCAAGAATAGCTTACTGAATTTTCACCGACATTGTCAGAGACCGACACTTCAGTAAAGGGTCTCAGTTTGGCGGATAGCGCTAAACGAAGCTATCAATTGCGAGATACTCAGTCGGGTGCAGAGGCTGGTCTGCAGGTGCCTCACCGGAGCGCTGAGAAGCACTCCGTCAGATGCACTTGACATACTCGCATACCACCTTCTACCGCTGCAAATTTTGGCATGCAAATAGTAGCCAGTCTGGGACTCAAAATACCCCAACTGTTGTCCGAACTCACCACCGGTCACTCAACCATTCTGAGAGAATATAACTTCCTCCCTAACGACACCGAACGCCTACTACCTCAAGCTATCTTCACAGATGGATAGAAGACGGGCGAGGGGATAGGTGCAGGTGTCTATTCTAAAGACCTTAAAATTGCCTGAGGCTCCCTGATCACAGTAGCGTCTTCCAGGCAGAAACCGTTGCGATTAAAAGGGCAATGTCATGGCACAAGAACAATGTTATATCCAGGCGAGAAATCACCGTCTGTTCGGACAGTCAGGCCGCAATTAACTCCCTGGACAATGTCATGTGCAACTCAAAACCATTTCTTAATTGCAGGCTGGATCTTGACCGAGTATTTTAACATACACCTCATTTGAGTGCTGGGACACTGTGACATACTGGGCAATTGCGAGCCGATGAACTAGCTAAGTGTGGTACATCCTCCTCTCTAACACTAGGAGTCTAATGCCAATCGCTACAGCCTACCATATACTTAATTACCAGCCTTAAATGGCTGAAAGGCATCACCTGCATTAAAACAAAGGAAATATCTATCATCACTTAATCTCAAAAGATCGTTCAGTCTGCATAGAAGACCACAACTCGGAACTCTCATCAGAGTCATAGCCGAATACTGCGCAATTGCACTCATGCCCGTAGGATGGATGTCCCTTTTAACGACTTTTGCAGAAGCTGCATGAATGAAGAGGAGGTGGACACGCGCTCTAGCAAGTCGTAGGTACTTACACCTTCTACTTCAATAATATCAATGAGCTAAAAAGCGTTATCATTAGCCGGCTAAATCAATGTTAGGGGAAATCAATCCGCGTAGTTTCACAATGGGCCTACTTTGGCCGAATTGTGACTGTCTTCTGCAGTCAGCCACTACTACGGACACAAGGAGCAGTTCGAAACTATGGTCGCATTCGGAATTCCGGGAAAACTGATCCGGTTATGCCACACCACGCTAATACACACGCGATGCATCGTGCAGTTCGGCTCTAGAACTTCCGAGCCGTTTTAAACCTGCACCGGGTTTCACAGCTGGCAGCTGTAAACATGGAAGGCACTGCGCACGAGTGAGTCCAACTGTTGGGTATGCATATGACATGGACATCGTCACAAGTTCCGAACGTGCCATAGTTGCAGCTTTTACGGCGCTGGAAGAACAGGCGAAACAAACTGGTCGCAAGGTCAATGAGGACAAAGCGAATTATGTACACGCTGTCGACCAGGAAACGTTCCGTCGCACACCGCCTTGACCATCTAAAGAAAGAGTTTGTATACCTCGGGGCAAACGTAAACTCCACCAACGACATAACAGCAAAATCGTCCTTGGCAACCGGTGCTACTTTGGTTTGTCAGCCAATCCTGCTATATGAACACGAAAGCTGGACGATTGATTACTGGTGACTTTGAAAGAAAACTTCTACATCCGATATACGGTCCAGACTGCGAGGAAGGTGAACAGCTCTACCAGGATATAGATGCCCCAGTCCCAGTCCGGAAGGCAAACATCGTTCTCCTGTCCTGGCTCGGGCACATCGAGCGCATGAACACGGTCTTGATGACTGGAAGCAGCGTTTACACTCCATTAACCTTTACAATTCCATATTGCATTATTGCATTGAGGCCATCGAGTTCAATATCGTAACCAAATATTTGGCTGCAACTAAAATTGATAGCCGTGGGTTTGGTTTCAGTGAAAACAATGCAACAGAATTTTGTGAAATCTTGTTTAAGGCTTGCTGTGGTATTTTTTTTACTCGCGAGCACAATTGGCTCCTCCCTTGCCAGGATAGACGAACGCGAGATAATGGCAATATCACCTAACCCAGCCGGACATTTGGACCGACTCATGGAAGACCTTACCTTCTGTTTTGTGCACGCATGCCAATTATGAAAAACAGCGGACGGACTTCACTCGATCCGCAGTTCAGACAAATTATAAAACCGACGGTTGAACTACATTATCGGTCCGCAAAACCTCTTTATCGACCTTTTTTATCAACTGCTTTCAGTTAATTTTTAATAATTTTCATGTTTCAATTGTTCTGAAGAATAGCTATCTTAAGTGTGAGAAAAAGTATATTATGGATATATGAAGAAAGTATTACGGATCCTTTTATATGATTCCCGAGAAATTCGTTGGAAATAGGGGCGTGGTTTTCGAAGAATTCTCACGCGATCTCATTTCAAAGCAAGTCGAGTGCAAATACAAAACAAACGGTAACGAAAAAAAGTCGCACACGCAGCACCCTCGAGTAGAGCGAGGGATATTTTGTCGATACCTGAAGATCATTCGTTCATCATTTTACGTATATCAAGAGAATGTCATTACAATATTCCAGACAGGAGATGATGCATATCCTTTGTCGCCGTTTAGAAAAGCTGGGGTTGGTACTCCAAAGAGTAGTAAAAAAGAAACCGCATTAACCCTAGAAAGGTAAGCATTCATCGATCGATTCGACGAAACCATTGTCTTTTTGTGGGATTTGAACAACCATTTTTCTCCCATTTTGAAATACCTAAAATAAAATCATTGCATTCTTTAAAATGCACATAAAATGAAGGTAACAGTGCAGGGTTAAGAACCAAAAAAATCGCGGGCGCAAGACTCGAGCTGCTTGTCCTGGGCCATCAAGGCAGATAATGCTCAAACTCAGACCCTGCAAGTATCAACAAAATTGACTAGAAAAATGTCCATTCATTCAAAATTAAATTTTGTGTACGTATTAATCTCCGCAGATATTAGAAAGAAAACCAAAATAAATCAAAGGATAATAGCTGAAAAAAAACCACACCATGGTCCGCGAATTCTTTCGTAAATATAAAAAAACGCATTAAAAACAATTTAACGATCACAACAAACTTCGCCGCACCAGCTGATCGACATTTGCTCACTTGTCATAAATTCGCTTCGCTAAGAAGATTTCGTCAATGTTTTCTAAGAATTCTCACGCGATATCATTTCAAAGCAAGTCGAGTGCAAAAACAAAACAAACGAGAACAGAGGAAAATCACACACGCAGCACCCTCGATTTCACAGCAGCCCCAGCAGGTCTAAGAAACAATCATTAACACACGTAACACTTGCTGAAGTCATTGCTCTCTAAATTCAATAATTCGCAAAAAAATTGTTGGAAAATTGAACGAAAGCCCGGAAGACGAAAAAGATATTGCAAACGTGTTGCCAGTGACAGACCGTCGAATTTTGTGATTCACACACAAGAATTACAACAAGACCAGATATGAGGTAATAAGACACAAAAAAACCTAGAATACACAAAAGAACACCTCGACAATGTCAAGTTTTGTTTATCAACCATACCGACCGACGTCAATGATTATTATGGAATTTCCACAAACAAATGAAACGCAGTCACAATACGCTTGCCCTTGTAGCACCGACTGCCGACTGGCTTCTAGATAGCGCGCTCACGACACCTACTCTTCGGCTAGGAAATATTCCTTCAATCCATCTTGTGCACACAGCCAACCATTCGTCTTTGGACAGCGGAATGTATTCGGTATTCGTTGTGGGGACCCACAGATCAGCAGATAAATATATACACTTTTTTTTCTTCTTTCTTTCAGAATTTTCGCCGATAACGCACGAGTTAATAAGTTGAATAAATAAGCATTTTCTGCAAGCGAAACATGTGACTTCTTTTGAGACTTAGGTGTATGGGCTAGCAACTAGAAGGTGTTGATTTTGTGACTTCAAAGTCATTTTGTGTTTGAACAGAACTTCGTTTTGTGTTTGGCACTGTTTGTCTCAAATGTGTACCTTGAAATGGGACGAATTAGGAAGTCGATCTGATAGACTTTGGTTGCTTTTCGAGTTTTCCAATTCTGCTCTGTTTAATATTACTTTCTTACATATCAGGGCTGTGAACCTTGGAGGGTTACATAATGTTCGATGGAGGCATGCCCTGTGTTTTGTCTCCATCGGCATTGCTGTCACCTTAATTTATTTGTTGCTACACTAATTATTTCCTTGACTTCTGATTCTTTGTACGAGTGACTTGGCAGAAAGGGCAATTACTAATGTCATTTACATTTATTTGCTTTGACTTTTCCTCAGCTGTCAAAGTTGCCTATGACATCCTGCTGTCAAATTATTGATTGTTTTGGTGTGGTTCATTTTGCTTGGGCGGACGTCGATATACCCGAGCTGTGGTGTTTCCAACAAGTCGGCGCTATATGCCATACAAACGACGCAAGATCGAAGTTGTAAGGGAGACATTTTGCGACGTAGCATACGCTAAAAAGCTAACAACTTTGGACATTTGCCATTTTATTTGAATTTATTTGCCAATCCTGCTTAGCTGAAGGCCCACGTTGGCGTTGCAGAATTGTACTTTGTTCCACTTTTAGGTACTTTCTCTCTTACGGACTTTTTGGTGTTGGCCGTCGTATGACCTAATCTTAATCTGAGGATGGTCGTGTTCATTACTTTAGAGTGGTGACGACAGTTTCGCTACCTGTCCAACATTTGTTTTGCCTTGATTTAGTTGTTGATGACGACAAAAAGGACGGACCTTGTGTAAAAGACCGATGCATTGGCCGACGAACGGTGTGTAACAACAACTCCCATGATTTTCCAAAAGTCCGTGCAGTTGTTAGCATACGCCGATGACATTTACCATTTAGAAGTAAACTTTGACAACTTGATGTGGTTCACAAATGAAAAATCATTCAATAGGTCAAATGACCATGCATTACTAACGTGACCAAGATAAACAAAAGTTCGTTGAACAAACATTTTAGATTTGAATTTTCAAGATCTATTCGAAAGAGCGTAGCATTCGGGGTTAATTGTGTTTGATATTCTTTTGAGCAAATATTTGCGAGAATATTTGATCACCAATCGACGATAAAACAAAACCCAATTGAAAGGAACGAATAGATAACCACTGAGTAATTAAAAAATACTTTTAAGCATTTTTTTTGTTGGTCCCCTTTGTATGTACATTCGTTTTTGGTTACCTATACTTACGTGTGTGTATTTACACTTCACTTCAATTAGAGGGTGACGTTGAAGTCAATATTGCGTCTAGGCGCAACGCGTGTATTCCTCTTTAGCTCTCTAATCTTCACCCAGTAAACGTTACGAGATTGATCCAATATTGTGCTCGTGTACTGAAGATCTAGAGATGAACGAGGTCATAAGTGAGCTCACATCAGGCATAGTCGTGGCGAAGCGAAAGGTAAGGGAATCTGTAACACATTCTTTTTTCTGTTGTTCAAGTCACTATAGCCAGAAGGCTCAGGAGAAATAAAGTCATCCGTGAGAGCTGAACGTGTCAGAAAATCAATAAAACCGACTATTAAGGTGTGGAGTGTGGGCAAGATATATACTGGTACAATATAACTGCGATATTATGACATATGAACAAGCAAAAAGACGCCTTAAGTTAGGTTAGGTTACAGTGGCTGACTACCTTAAAAGGTCTCTGCCACGTAGGCCAAAGTAAGCCCGTTGTGTTACCACAAAGATCTAGTGGATCCTAATCCGCAAACCATCTGGAGATTTTAACAAGGCGATGAGGATGACTAATGCTAACAGCACTTAGTTCTTTCAAGTAGTAGAAATATGGGGCGTCCAAGTAGCTTAATCTGCGAGAGGAGAGGGCAATTGCAGTTGCGTAGAAAGAGCACAAAAGTTTCTTCTTCCTCTTCGTCTCTGCAACTTCTGCAACAATCGATGTAGCGCAAACCGCGCTATGCCCGATTATAACACCAGTGAGGGTTCTGAGATTCTGATCAGGTCGCGTGAGCGTTTTGGATCTATAGTAGGCCATAATTGCTTTGTGATGACGCACCCAGTACCAGAGGACCATCTACGTTGGTTGTTAGTAAGCGTTTCAAGTCTTAGTGGATATTTTGCAGTAGCGATAGGCATGAGTCCGGAAAGAGTGTTGCGATGGTGCCCTTTCTAGCTTCGCGATGTCACTGTGTCTCAGTCCCGGCTTCTTTAATCGCAATACTCTCTGCTGAAAGATGCTACAATGAGAGGGTAGTCGGAATGACGGTTGGAAATCCATATCCTTAGAGTAGACTCCCACACCCACTTTATCTCATATCTCCGATCCATCAGTGAGGACATCGCAGAGGACCGTCCAGCGTCTGGTTAGGAGTTCAGACGTCCAGTAATATCTGCTGGCTGAGAAATGTTTCTCAAAGATGTGCTTAGGTGTCCTCAGTTCGGTGTTTCCTGTTAGGTATCAAAATTTGTCAAGGATGGTAGAGTGTGGCGGCCGTGGCGTTGTGGGTTGGTGCGTCGACCCCTACACACCAGAGCCTACGATTCCTAGGTTCGACTCCCGATGCGAGCAAAAGAGTTTTCACGGCCCCACCACTTTCGAGTCCCTGACAATGCTCAACGAGCTGTCTCAACGTAACTCAAAAACCGGGATCTGAGTGTGATGCAGACCATCAGAAAGACTTAAACAAAGGTACATGCAAAGCACAGGTAACAAGGAAGGGACGTCAGTCACGATGAGCCGTGTAACAGGTTCGCGAGGCCAAAGGACACCTGAAATCTAACTCACCAGGAGAGTTTTTTGACTTGGTCTAACCACCTTAACCTGTTCCGTATCCACCATCTGCCCGGAGTTAATGGCGCCACGCGTAGAAGCCATAGAAGCATAGTTCTTTCCGCTCGAAGAAGCAGCTGCTCAACATTGACTTCCTTGAGCACAGGTGCGTTTCAAGTTTCTCATCCCATCACCGCGAGAACCCGGCACAACAACACGAAGAAATAGCATCTCGGGAGCTTGTGTCGCGATCTTATTATTTCGGTTAGTATCCAAATATCATGACCATAGATAAGAGTTGTAACAAATTGCACAGTTTGTGAACCGAGAGGATCAGTTGGGCCATCATTACTTGAACTTCTCCACATGCTTCAGTGGGACTCTACCAACATGTTGAGTGAATTGAACAGGCGAATTGACCATAACCTCTGATTTGTCCACGTTAACCAAGCATCAATACGCGCACGGTGGAGTTCCGTCTAGGAGGATCTGCTAATAACTAGGTCGCCTGCAAAAAGAAGATGACTCTCCGAATATGAAACATACCTCGTCTCAACTGGGACTCTACATCCAGTGCATCGAAAGAAAAAGGACAGGTGCCTCATCATCAATCGCATACTCCTGCAGAATTCCAGAATTTTCCTCGGGGAACTCTGTCGTATTGTATAAATCTACAAAGCATCTGTAGATCGGTTTGACAAACTCCCAAGCATTCTCGTTGTAATTCGACCGGGACGAAAGCCGCACTGTTCATCCCTGAGTTCTTTTTGTGTACCAGGCACATGAAAAGACAGACCTTCTGTACCTTCCTCCCTATTTCAAAACCCCTACTATTTATGCAAATCAAAAATGATTAATTAGTGTCATCATACTTGGCAAATGCAGATTACGTCTAAATTGACCTTCATTCAGACACAAAAGAATGCAGAATGCGACCACACCACAACCAGACAGTAGTAATTAACAATAAATAAAGAGACATCTGATGCAGACCGCCACTATAGCCGCGCAAATTGTGTAATTAATTCAATAATTTAAAATACAACAAAAAATTCGTTCCCCATCTCTGCGTCCTCTCAGATATTGAGTCACCATCAATAGCTCTGTGTCTCACCCAAGTCTAAATAGTCAACACGTGCTGGGGTTTTACGAGCCAAGCATATGCCTGCCTACTGCGTACATTCACTCTCATACCGAGCAAGTCCCTTAAATGATTAACAACACGCGAAATGCGAGATTTTTTCACTAGTCACTAGTTGAGCAAGAGCTGTGTATACTCCTCCCTCAGACTTTTACTACCTTCGGGAACTCAACCAACGTACGTCATTTGCCCAAAACGTTGCCATAGTTCTGGGTTATTATGTAAATTTCCACGAGGCTGACAACAACCAACGTGAATGCTGTTATTAATGCCTCATCTCCTCTGTGCTCCCACTCTCACAATCGATAGTGTAATTGTTTCATTCAACTGGATGAAGCTCTGTGCGGTGGAAGGGCGCGGCGGAACATCAAATCTAGCATTATACCATCCACAGGCCAGCCATAGGCACACACAGGGATATTGATTTACTTACAAGGACTCGACGGAGGAAGAAATCGCGTTAGGTTGTTAATGATTACATATTTATTCGGTAATCTTGCTTGACTACAAGATACGAACGATTCTTTCATAAATTTATGTTTGTTCGACAAATTCTTTTGATTCCACTTAAGCCTGTGCAGCAGTTGGGTTGCCTCTTTCCACCGCACGGTGTAATTCCTGAGACAGAGGGAGAGACAGCCACAGCCACAAACAAAAAACAAACAACATAGCATATTTCTTATTAATTAAGATAAGATTGTCCGCTGTTGTGGGGTCTTTGTCTGAGCGAGGGAGTGCGGTTCATTAAAGGACGGACAAAAGAGCAGAAGACTAATTGAAGATCATTCATTTAGTTGCCCTCACAAGTCAGTGGTATTTCGTAAAACTTTTGCTTGAGAAGAACAAAAGAAATCAAGAGTTGTTATTAATGTTTGCCTAGTATAATCGGTTTTCAAGTTTCGAGCACCATGCAAATGGACATGACATTTCGCCGCACCTCCTGACGATGTGCATTGCCAACCTCGATGAGAATATATATTATGCACTTCAAAGGATTTTATAGAATTTCCTTTGACTTGGTGACTGCTATAGAGCAGCTGAGGGGTGACTCGATTTTTGTTTGCCTCTCTTGCCCTGAACAGCGGAAAGATACGCATAATTTAACGAGCTGAGTGAAAATAGCAGAAGGCCACTGCGGAAGAAAGTTGGATGTGGCTTATGAAAATGAGTTTGAATGGATAGGCACTTGAGGGTAACTTAAGTAATGTGTGCATAGATGTACCTACACGTGCAACCTTGAGTTGTGCGTCATCGATGCGTCAGCACTCGACAGGCTCGTTATCAATGTCGTTAGCGGCCTTCACTTAACAGCTTTTCAGCAAAAGGGCGATAAACTTTAGGGTCGGTCTTGTTACATCAGATCCGCGTACCTGGGCTACTCTCAACCTTATTCTCCTTTTCGAGAATAACTTCTCAGCCAGCCTCCCCTCTAGATCAGTCCGACCACCAGACGCTGTATGGTCCTCTGCGAATCTTCACAGCTAAATCTTCAACTATCATTTCGACTACCGAATAATCAGAATAATAGTTTCATCTTTCAGGCTGAAACTTTACCGATGAAGGAAGTTTGGCAATGACAATGTGAAACACTGATATTGTGATTTTCTCTGACAGCCAGCCGGCGATTACATTTCTAGATGCAGTCACTTTTAACTCAAAGGCTTCCTTGACCTGCTATATCTTTTATCGTGTCTAGCCAAGTATTTTAGCATCCAACTTACGTGTGTGGATTCAACTATCTGGCCGAACCAAGCGTCATTAGTGTCACCCACCTTTAGAGCTTCCAAGTGGTAACACAACCGATATACACTGGTCTTAGTCTCAGCCAGACAATCAATAACCTCACCTAGAATGTATACAACATATCCCTTTCTTCTGTCCAGGTTATTTGGTGTCGACTCCATCATTGACTCAAGCGATTCAACTGAGACACTCATTGCATACGTGCTTCGCTTCCACAATCTGAGGTCCACAGCCCTCTTACGTATTATATCACATCGTACTAATTACGACTTCAACTCTCCTGTGTCACCCATGTTACGCTGCGACTATGGAGAACTCTTTTGACTTCCATCCCACCAAAAAAAAACTCTTCGCAACTATCCGTTCTTTTCACATTAGGCTAAGTTTTGCGTCTGACACACATGTGCGGGAATACAATATGACTTGCTGCATGCATGAACACAGCCCCAAACACATGTGTAGTAGATTTTGACAACAATGGCTCTGTAACTATGAGTAGTGGCAACTGATATCGGCAATGCCTTGTTTTTACAAATGGACGACATTGTAAAGGAAAAGATAGCTTCATCCTTCTGTTGGCACCGCAAATTCAAATTATAAACAATGACAAAAAATGTCAAATCGAAAATTGTACTAAATTTTACTATTTTGCTAATCTACTACGTATACAAATTAGAAATAGAGATCATGCATGGATGCGTGGTCATGCAGTCTCTTGCTAACTGCACATGTGTTCGTTCACAATCAATGTTGTGCTCTTTTCTTACTGCGCACATGTGTATCAGGCTGTGAGTATTTAAGTTTTGATGGTTCAAGTACGGTGCTTGAAGTTTGATAAATGGCAAGCATTGCCGCACTAGAATTATAACTAACCTATCGGCTTTTATTGAGCGACATTTTTATTTTGGTTTATTCTCCACTGAATGATATCGAACAGCATAAAATACCTACGAGTATGATAACACTTATCGCTTTTTATGTTACAATTCACGAGTTCGAATATCGTAAATATTTCAGGAATAAGTCCAACCAATCGAATAAAAAGATAATTCGTTTTGTACATCTCTAAAGGCCAGTATCATGATGTCGACATTGAAACATCATAAATCTTAAGCAATACAATTTGATTTACAATCCGCTGTTATTAATCAAATTATGGAAGTACGAATCATCCATCCAACAAAAGACACGGGTTCAAAAGTTAAATGAAAGCTGCGCTTTTGCAATGAGAAGCCTGTGCTGTGTCGTCCATGGCTTTCGCTCATGCCTTGAACGGAAAAGGTCAATTGCACAACAAGTTACCTCACAATTTTCGATTTTTGTGTCAATGTCAGAGGAGGTTACATATGAACCCCCAGTACTTTTCTTAAGATAGACGCCAACAATTCTAGGGAGTAAGAGAGCTGCTAATTAGAACAAAAAAATAAGTCAATACGTCTGACCCCGACACTTGCTTTGCCTGCTATATACAGCATTTCGAGATCTAGAGAAAGATGGAAGCTCCCGCATAAAGACCAAGTCATTTTGCCACAAGACTAAGCAGTATGCCCAGGACTGTCAACCATATAAGGCAGATCAGGCTGTACATTTATTTAAACGAGAAGAAAGCAGATATTAAACATTTCAGAACCCCACTTTGCTTAGGCTCCAGCGGTAGGAGCAGAAACTGACATAACTTCGACATAGGACGTTGCCTGTGAGAACCGTAGTCAACTGCGTCGGCATTTGGGTGGACTGTATTTCAACAAACACACCGAATTCTCAAAAATTATTTGATGTGGCAAGGGGATTGATTTACTGCTGGCAAGATAACCTGCTACATGGCCCTCATCTGGCCACACAGCGGACGGTGGTAAACTTTTTGTGGTTCATGGTGAATCTTTCCCAGATGGTGAGGGTGAGAGTGTTCGGGAAGAAATGTCTTCGGACCTGTTACTTGCTGTATTTTACACCTGAGAAGTTATAATTTTCGCACATGACGATATGCCAAGCCTTGCTGAATATTTTGACAGCTAGATATCGTTGGTAACTTTGACAGCTACTCAAACATACCAATTTAATTGGGGACTTGCCAGGATGCTGATAGCGTATTCCAAAATATTGCCACACATTGAGGGAAGACACAAACGATGAAATCTTAACTTCAACTCAGTCATCTAAATTCTGCAATGCTATAAACTGCTTAATAAACTGCACCAACGTTGTCTCTCGGATCTTTAAGCCATTCTAGACAGATACTAGTTGTTTACTCTGCTGCTTTTGTAACGCAATATGGGTGGCGCTGCATCCCGGAGAGTTTCAAAGCCTAGCTTCTCAACAACGCGAATGTAATTTTATTGAAACTTATAAAAAATCATTACCCGGGTCAAGCTCTTATTGCAATTGCCTTCTCTTCCATTTCTATTTTGCCAAAAAAAATGTGTTTGTAAATAGCGTTGCTTCAGATTCCTCTTCGATTATTGTTTTAATGGCCTTCGCATGAACGAATACTTAACCTCACTTTCGACCCAAACCTCTAATCATGCAATATACTCCTATGAATTCTCATGCGCTCGCATTAGTTCAATGGAACCATTAAACGTAAGATATATGTAGATTTGTATGCCACCCCACTGCTGATGGATCGATGCCAGCTGTGCATGTGTGAACAGTCGCAGTTCAGAGTCGATTTGAGATGTCTCTTGTAACCATTCATAGCTCTGTTTTCAAATAAATATGTACACAACTACCAAACTGAACATGTAAACAAATCAAAAAAAACAAAAATCGATAATTAAAAAGCAATCTGAAGTGCACGGGGAATAATAATAAAAACAAAACGAGAACGCCAGCATTTAATTTGTTTATTCTAAATTTAGATGCAATTTGCGGCGCGATTCGGTGACAGCTAGCGGAGAGCGTCAGTGCAAAACTGGTTCCAATTGAAAGTGCTTAGAGGCAGGTCACGAAACCGTGAAAAACGTTCATAAAAACAGCAAATTCCCTATATTGTCCCTCAGGTTTTTCGATTGTTAATTGCACTTCATCACTCCCACGTAGTTGCGTCAACCCCACAGAGAAAGGGGTGGACGCTGTTAGGGGATGAGAGAGAGTACATTCATAAAATACGTCTTCGTGTATTTTTAATAATTAAAAGTGAAAGTTATTTACTGATTCGTACGCGATAGAAGCCGCTTATTGCTCTTTTATATAATAATAGGATTAGGACGGTGGAGGTGAAGGCAAAAAGGCGCCTCTCATGTGGTCGGAATGTGGCGGCGCCAGCAACATTTGTTGCGAAACTTAAATAATTAACCGGCCGGCCGGCAGCAGTGGCAACGACAAGCTTTTGAAGGCACGAGCAAAAAAAAGGTGCCGTATACGACACAGTATACATTTCTACCACTCACTGTGGGCATTGATTTATTTACATGTAACCCGTGCATGAAGGTGGGTTGGTTGCATTTACAAGGTATCCAATAGATAGACCTTATCGAGATGCAGACACGCAGAATCGGACCAGATCAAACGGGCAGATATAAAGGCGCGTAGGAGTCTCTGTAGCTGTCCTTTGAGAACACGCGTTCATTGTTTCGATTTGTCATTTGTTTGCAGCCACAGCACTGAACAAGGCGTGGTATGTGTTTGAAGTTTGAGCATTTATAGGTTTCTTTTTGAATCGACACTATTAACGAATACGTTTGACATGCAATTGTCGGGATGGTGACGGACAGTGGGTTATTTCTGTCAAAACATGCTGCATGCGATATGGTTATATAAGAAACATTGTTTAATAGATTGCATAATCCACGTGAGGGGAGTACGCATTTTAGTATGTTTGAGGCATCGGTGTAGAGAGAGGCTTGGTAAGAGTTGTGCTAAATCATCATAGAAGCTGAGAGATATTTAATAGACTGACAGCTAAGATGAAACAGAATGTTGCAAGAATACAGATATTGGGTGGTGTAGAGAAGGAGTTTTTCCGGGTGAAAACAATCAATTTGGCGTGCATAACAAAATGTTCTCAAAGTAGATTATTTCCCTGAAGTTGACGTCTGACAATTATATTCTTGAAATTTAAGGGTGGGTGCAAAGTATATACAATGTTTTTAAGCGAAAAAAAACTATAATTCACGGTGTTTCGGGGACACAGGGGATCTTTTCAGGAACCTGTATACATACATAAATTCGAGTTTCATAACATAGAATGGTTAAGTAATCAGTTTCTCTTCGCTATTCCGGAACAAACCTGTGGTGGTGCCATACCAAAAATTGAGAAGTTGTATATTTCTCGATATGGCGAAGCGATTTGGGATTCCAAGTTGGAGTTCATAGTCATAGATCCACAGTTCGTCAAGTGTTGTGCTATATGCGCAAAAGCAAATCTATGGGTGAATTTTCCCCTCATCGATCGAGGAATTGAGAGAAGCTAAACAAGAATGGCAAGTATGTACAGTTTCCCCAGAGCAATCGGTGGTTTAATATTTCATATAAAATATTGAAATATTAAAACCACATTTACATGCCGATGAGTACGTGGATCGCAAGGGCTTTTTCATGTTTTCAATTTTCTTTCATATTTGCGAGGTGTCCAAGTTAACATGATTTGTTTTTAATTTTCATGTCTGGCGTTTGGATTTTCGCCAGCAAGCATGGATCAAATTAGAAACATTTTATAACATAGTTCTTCCAATCAATTTTTTTTTTTTAGTTGATGTTAAATCCTATTCCAAAACAGTATTTTCCATTATTTTAACTTCTGCACATCCAACTTCTACAAGTGATGTCTCAATATATCCCATCTTTATTCACACCAAAATGGAGGCAACACTTAGGTATCAAAATATGTGAATGTTTATTCACACCAGATGGAGTGTTCCATCCAAAATGCTCACACTAATTTTTATTCTATTGAATTGGCTTTGTCATCTCACGGGCGTGTTCATCAACTGCCCGACGCGATCATGCGATTTGATGCCTTCCGATTATCTTATCTGGGGCTACGTCTAGTGCTAACTCTGCGCTAACAGATATTATTCAATCAGTTTAGACTAATTCAACACTCAAGATATTATTGCCGGAATAACGCCGCACATATTAGACCAAGTCATCAACAATCCATCGAAGTCGAGGCGGACATTTGAATACATAATGATGCATAAATGTGACTTCAAAGGAAAGCCCAAATCAACTGTATGTATCACACCGCTGTTGTTTTATTTAAACTGCTCTTCTAATCGTTCTTATCTGGTCCACATGTACGTTTAGAATATTATTTGTATAATTAGATGGCTTACCTAACATCAAACCACCACCCATTCAGATCTGATCGCGAAAAAACGAACAAATAGAAATAAATTTAAAAACCGCCTTATTTAACTTTTATTTTAATATTTATTTGCACTTGGTGCAAAGGGTATGTAACAAATTGTAGTAGATCAAAAGTTTTACTTCATTTTTTGTTTCTTATTTTGATGGGCCTTTGGGGAGGGTGGCATTTCCTCCAGTATCTTCGGCAAATGGATGTCCAGAAGGTCCTCGGGGGTCGTTTTGAAGTCGTCTTCCGCCCAAATCAACTTCAGTTTAGCCATTATATGACCCATCTTCTTTCCGAGAGGGCAATTTCTCTCCTTAAGCATATTTCCATTCACAGGAAACACAGGCAATTGCCAGGCCTTCAGCTCTTTGTAAAGCTCATAGTCCCCCGAGTACTTAAGGAGTTCCTCAACGTAGTCACGTCTCGCAAACGGTTGCATGCAGAATATCTGATAGTCCTTCAGCGTTGTTAAGGTGTTTCCCACTAAGTCACGGTTTTGTACAATGAAGAGTGTTAGATCTCGTTCGAATGCTGACAGCTTTAGACGTTCGTGTAGGTGCACCGCATCTTCTGCCGTGCGCAACAGAGCAGCAACAAACATAATGGAATGGTGTGGCTGAGGAAATTGTGCGATTCTGTCGAAAAGTCGTCGGAACTCTTCTTCGTTGGGCTCGGCTGGCAATCCAATATATGGGGCTAAACCACATTTGAACATCTCCAGCGTCAGTTCCATAGCGAAATTGCCTAGTAGGATCTTCTGAAATTCACTCCAGATGCGCTCGCCACTAATCTTCGCCAATCCATCGACGTTTTCTCGGATGGCATTAAGGACATTCACATCATGACTGCAAGCATCCCGCGCAATCCTTCCATAAAATCTGAAATACCGCAAGATCCGCAAGAAATCCTCCTTGATTCTAGTGTCCGCCTGACCTACAAATACCACTTTGCGGTCCTGCAAGTCTTCATAGCCGTAGAAGTAGTCGTACACGGTACCATCAAAGCCCAGGAACATGGAATTGATAGTCAAATCGCGACGATTTGCGTCCAGTTGCCAGTCAGTGGTGAACTGCACTTCAGCATGGCGCCCATTGGTGATGACATCAATTCGCAAAGTGGTCACCTCAAAGTTTTCCTTGTTATTGATGCGCGGTGTTATAGTGCCATGCTTCTCTCCTTTCGTATTTATCATTCGTACCTCCTCCTTGAGGAACATATCTTTCATCTGATCCGGTGTCGCGGTTGTTGCCAAATCGATATCCTTTGGCTCGATGTTCATGAGAATATCTCGGACGGCGCCACCAGCTATTCGCAGCTCATAGTTGTACTTCTTGAACAGTCCAATTAGGGTGTGAAGTTCTTCAGTGAAGATTGACTTGAACTCGGGCGTATTGACTTTTTTCACCGCCGGATTGGGGCGTACGCGACATTGGTTGCTGGAGTTTACAGCTGTGGCCGCTGTTTGACATGCCGGGCCAGTTGGACTCATTCTTTTTTCGAGAATTTGCTTTGTATGATTGACAAAATGACGAGCAAAATTAATCGAAAATTGATTGATAACTTTTTGCATTACTACGCACAGAGCAGTCGATGCCGATGAGGGTAGCCTGGTTTCGATACTTGACAACCTAATGTGGATGGAGAAAAGTAAAAGCGATTAGGATGCTTTTGAATGAATGTGTATTGTGCCTACTATTCCGCAAACTGTCTAAGGAGTTGATTTTGGATCATCTATTCAGAGTGAATAGAGAATGATTATTGAATTCAACTTGAGTCTATATGCAGTCATTAAAAACGGATGAGATAAGTGCATCTTAATGAGTACTGTGATAATTAGAAAACTTTTATGAAGGTATTCCTCTTGTAGGATAGTCGGGTTCAAATGAATTATGTAGCTACATTGGTTGGTTTCTCCAATTGGGACTTCACATCTTTGAACTTTCACTGTGAACGCACCCTTAAACAAATGATCAAACTGTCAATGTCAAAATATTCAGTCATGGTGACGTTCACGAACGAAGGACATTTACAAAACTATACATCTTTAAAAATGGTGTGGTAAAAATGGTGGTGTATAGTAATTCATCAATTGAGAACGACTTTTTGTTTTCAGTTGTTCAGATACTTTTGGGGAAACCTCTGCGGAAAATCGAGAAATTCGAAAATTGATGGACAACTTTATGATGGAATGAATTTTGTATGCAATTGCTCCAGAATGGCTTATAATTATATAAAATACCAATACGATTTCGAGTCGATGACAAGTAATTCATAGTAGATTTCAGCTGCTGGATGTTCCCGTGCCAGTGAGACACCGAGTTGTCGTTCAAGTGTCCGTTGAAAACGAAAGAGAACGATTTAATCCACGACAAGAATAGGACATGTTGGGTATCGATCTTAGCCCGCTCCCCATTTGAAAGAGCGTCTGACAAAACAACAAGCGGATCGGAACGTCTGCGGGCTTTAATTTGCTTGTAATTTGAACCTTATAAGGGAACACATTGAATTCTTTATGCAGAATTGTCTGCAGTGACTGTCGGCAGCAGCTATCAGAGCAATTGTTTCTTGTGTCCGAACTCGAGAATTTCTGTGGTAAGGCTTTTAAGAGACTTTCTCATCTGCCTAACGTGCGTCGAAACTCCCTTTGGACGGAAACATGTGTGAAACAGTGCGTGAATTCAAATTCAAGTTTCAACATCCCAATTGTCACTTTTTTAATCACTTACAAAAAAAATTATTAAATTTTATTTTAGTAGCGCGATCCATCAGGGTGGCTGTACAACTTTGTTGCTTTTATTTTGTGGAAATTTGTTGTTTCTGGTCATTCGCATTCGCAGTTCACTGCTAGTAGGTTACACGTAAATAATTTGTGTAAGCCGGAATGGTCGAGCGGTGGAATTTTACAGACCGTCATGTCGTAAGCGTGAGCAGGTGGAGCTACTACCCAGTCATTTGGGCTTCTTGACATTTGTATTTTGGAACCCAGAAATGAAGCACGATAGAGATGCCCAACTTCACAGCTGATTGACCCCTAGTCCATCGACGAATTTCAGAGGCCTTTTTACAGTTATTCATGAATTTTGGATAGATATTCACGAAAACGATATAAAAAATGGTTGTAAAAATGGTAAGGTGCAAGAGAGGTAGAAGTTGGGCATCTCATTCATTTCTGTCGGAACCTTTGATGACCTATGTCAAACGCGTTCACTTTGATATGGAAAACAAAGCATCCCCCTTTCTGACACAACATTCTCGTAAGCTCGATAAAACGAACCCGACGTTGCGATTCAGTTATAATTATGAATGGCCCTTATGGAGGTCGCAACAAAGGACTAGACATTAACGATATGTCAATCAGCTCAGCGGGTGTGTAACAATCGGCTTATCAATAAGCCTATCTCTATTAGATGAGAAAAATCTTGCCGATTGGCGACGTAGATCACCTTTGGTCCTGTTTTTACAGGGACATGTTAAATCATAAAGGAATCATTTGTACCGATATGATACAAACGAGAATCCACATACCACAAAAATGAGTTGAGACAAAATCGAATGAAGAATTCATCATCTGCACTATCACTGGAGTCGTCAATCAGTGTTAGTGGATTCTGACTGGGTACCAACATATGGTCTAAGTGTGCTGGTAAATTCACTAGTAGCCCCCTCAGCTCCTCACTCGTAAGATTGCATAAAACACGCTACAAACACTGTCAAAATCTGTCCGAACATACATGTAGCTCACTTATGGAATACAACAGTTACGTAACAAGTGATAGGGTGCACTCTCCTCCTTAAACAGTTGCAAGGAACTCTAGACCTATCAATTCTCTCCCAAGTGTTTGATTGTTTTGTGCGGTGAATCGGAATTGAAGTGAAGCATTTGTTTTTTTTTATGTCTGGGCTAGAAATGGCATTGCATTTATTCTTCCGTTTTCAGGCAAATAACACTCATTGACAATACCACGTCCAAACACTCACCTTGTCGGTGATGTACAGAAAAACGACAACAATACAATATTTGCTCTAACAAAATCAGTTTCCAAAACCACAAGACGTAATGGTATGTAATTCAAGAAAATTATCAGGTGTACAAATTTGATGTTAGTGCTGAAGATGACTGCTTAAGAAAATAAACTTAAACGCATCCACAGTTGACCAACCACTTTGTACACCAGCAGAGTAACAGCTATTTATATAAATTTAAAAGAAAAGGAGGTTTTAAAGCCTGGTTCGATGTTGCAAAGTGGGAATTATTATAGGGATAGCGAACTTCTACCTCTCTTGCTCCTAAACAATTTTTATATGGTTTTCTCAAACCTAATTGACCATTCATAGAACGGCATTCTCATTGCTTCGTGAAAAACCGTTAACAATGCACGAATAACTCTCAAAAAGTCACCAAAATTCGTCGACAGGGAAGAGAAAACCAGTTGTGAAGTTGGGCGTGTTAGCTCTTACTCTGGGGATTCCAAACAACATAAGCCTCGCACGAGTCACACTGACAATGCTATGAATACGTGTCAGCAAACAGCTTCTCAAATTAAATTCGACATACAAATGTGTGGGTCCCATTACGCGTGATAGAACAGTAGCACGCACAACGTGGTTGCTGTAGATGTTGGATCCAGGTTGTAGGGCTGTAGTCTCGAAATAGTATTATTCAGGATTTACATCATAAAAAGTTCACTTTCAACAATTCTGCGGTTGAATTTTGTGCGGAAATTCCATTCACATCTCTAAACTGCATTCATTCCAGCGTATTGCTGAAACAAAATACATGAAGAAACCGCAAATACAAGTCATACACATCTGAAAGAAATTATTTAAAAAAAAACTGACTGCATTTCCAAGAACATTTTCTGGTTCTCCAGTTCAAAATCCCTTGTGAACAAATATCTGCGTTCACATAAAAGTTTGTTCCCTTTTTTTGTAACGTTGCCACACCCTGTATTTTCAGATCTTGTGTGCACTTCCTACTGGGAATTCTTCAATGATCAACTGACTTATTGCACTTTATCCATATGTACATTATTTATAATTGCAACAACTCGCATTCAGTTCTATAAAAAGAATTCCAAGAATGACTGTATCAAGCTACATATGCATACGGTATCAATGTCCTCTTATCAATTTCATACCGACCAGCCCAGAATGCAATCGTAGAGATCATTTTTGAATGAAGAAGCGGATGGGAGTTCTCTTGTTCAAGGCGCATTAAATTAAATTAAACCCGATGACACAATACAACATTTTGCGTAGGGAATGGAATATCGAACGTCAAACGTGAGAAAGAAAATAAAGCAATTAATCCAATTTTCGTGAGGACGACACGCTGAGCACCCAACACATTATTTTTAACTTTCAGCCTTTGATTGTATCCATGCGGTGTATTCTATATTTCTTTTTTTCTCTTAAGTGGTGGAAATGTGACTTTTTAAATAGGTATGTATGTTTTTCATAGACGCATAGGTTGAGAAAAATATGGCTGAACAAGAGGTGACATACATTTTTGTTGACATGTTCCCATCCATTCATCGATCGTTGTGAAATCAACATGGAATAGGAGGTACAAGTTCAAAGATGCACTGAATACACAACATTGATCTGTCACTCATGCAGTGAACTGTTACTGTGATCATTTTCCACAATTTTGACTCTACGTGCGTTGCCTCAAAGCATCCGTTGACAACGAAGTCAGCATCACTTCACAGAAGGTTGAAATTCAATTTGTTTTGGTTATACTGTAGAGCGGTATAAAGAGCAGAAATAAAGAGGTAGAGATAGCCGACATCTACTTCTCTTAACCATAGATGGCATAGAATGTCACTTTTTTGAATAACTATATTCGTTACGTCTGCTA
The DNA here is from genome assembly GCA_905231855.2 of Eristalis tenax. Classification (NCBI taxonomy): domain Eukaryota; kingdom Metazoa; phylum Arthropoda; class Insecta; order Diptera; family Syrphidae; genus Eristalis; species Eristalis tenax. Next base: position 3,580,199 of record HG993127.1, read on the forward strand.
GTCATTGGGGCAATTAATGTAGAGATTTCTAATTAATCGAGATTTCTTTAAGCGATACTTTCCATGCATGGAAATCCGGAATGAACACGAAAATATTAAACTAACCTGAACCTCAGACTGAATCAATCGAAATTTGAAATGAGACCAGTACCAAACAAAAACATTCCCATTAATCAGCATTATATTTCTGAATGTCGTTCTGTAAATTACTCAAGATTCATTTCAAGTATCGCCCCCAAAATCACATTCCTCGCACATTACTCACATTCGATTCGACGACACTCATTCGTTAAAATGGAAAAAACAACCGTTCACTGCCAAATGTCAATTCAAATGTAATTTTTGCGGAATTAATTAATTTAACAAAAACTTTAATGATGTGCATGCAGACCGACAGTCAAGACGTACGCGCTAGAGTCTTACACTCAGCAACACCTAATTCATGGCATAATTAGAATGCTGTCGATGATCATGATAACAGTGAAATATGGAAAAAGAATCTTGATAGTGATATGTGAACTTGCCAACTAATGACTCACTACATCAAGATCCTCAAAAAAGGAGAGCCGAATATAAATTAAATGCCACATAGCCTCAAGTCGTACCAAAAACGAAAGAAATATCAAACAATTACATTTTTCACTGACCAAAAGAGTGTTTGCACGAGGCTGATTAATTAACAACTTTCAACTGAAGAAGCGAAAAAACCGGCCGGCAAAAGACCGGTAAAATAAAACAACAAGCCTGACCATATCAGACATGCCACAGTGAAAGTCGCCAGTTACCGGCTTCTACCGATTGAACATGTCTTTTCCTGAAATTCATCTTTTTGGATTTGATTGCGGTCTTTTATCTCTTTTTTTAGAAAAAAAAAAAACAGAAGATAAACTAGGTCAGTGCTCCATGAAAGCCGGAGCGCAGCGCATGAGAGAGCTAGCTAATGCATAATGAAACTATGTGTGTGTACTTAATTTAACATTGAAACTGCTCCATGCAGACTCCCGACAGTCCTCGACGTAGGAAAGGGCTTTCTTCTGTACAGGCAGCAGGAACAAAGAACTTAGTAGCAAGCCTTTAATACGGGGTTATAAATAAAATGTGAGCAAAAGCCAGCAAGGCAGAGAGAAAAAAATAAAATAAATTAAATAAAGGTATGTATGAAGAAGAGGAACTGCATGTACATGCAATGAATGCATCATTGCTTAGCCCAACACGACGTGCTGATACCATAACCATTTTCATCGTCATCATCATCAGCGTCATTATGATCATGATTATCGTCATCAGAAAGTGCAGTCAGGTTCCACCACGGAGAGTTACATCGTTGTCTTTTTAGCCATCCAGAGTTTGCTGGCGCTGCACGGTGCGCGCGCTGCGCCCAGTTGTCGCTAAGGGACAAACTAGGCAGTTTTTTTTTTTACAAAAATAGCGCACACCAGTCATCTTTCATTTTGCTCCCCCTTTTTCACCAGTACTTCGTTGCATCTTGATTGGATTTCGGTCGGTATATTGCTATATCGGTGCTATTCAAATGCTTACCTACATATTGGCATTCCGCACTTTTCCTGTCACCTCATGTGCATTCACCACGACAAATGTGATTACAGGGTTAACTTCACATGTCAGTGTGACTAGACTATACTCCGCAGACTAGATTAAAGAAAGTATGGGAACAAGATATCTCCTCCTCATACACACACACAGATAACCATAACGATGGCACACTTGAGAAATGCTAACATGCAATGGTCCACTATGTTAATAAAAAGGCCATTAAACTTTAAGCAACATATTTCTCCTCTCGGACGGTTATTTTCATTCATTCGTGTTTCAATTTTTGTTTTTCTTTCTCGCCCCTTCTTTCATTTATTTGATATTTATTTCTCTTGGTCGGTTCTTAAGATTTTGCACGACTTCCCAATATGGTCGTTCTCTTTCTCTCTGTTTCGGGGTTCCCTGGGTAAGAGGTATGTTTTTGGTTAAATTTTTAGCAAGAAACAAACATGAAAAAAATGAATGTCCATCGCTGTGTACGATGTGTCAAGTGCTTTGTTTTGACAACATCAAGGAAATCTTCACTGTGAAGACTGTGAAAGACATTATTTGAAACAAAATCTATGATATGTGGCCTTCAAGCTAGACGATGCAGAAACGATTGAGGTTACTCCTTTCCGTGCGACTTTTTTTTTTAGTGCGCAACAGAGCAACTAAGATATAAATTTGCACGAAGTGGGAATTTTTCCACAGTCAACTGCGCAAAAACGACATGGCGCTGATTTATTGAATGCACAAGTATATCTCAAAATCATCTGGACAGAGATCATCATCAGTTAGTACAATCAATGAAAAAGTATTTGTGCCATGCCAATTATATTACAACATGTCGTGCCTAGATCGGTGCATTGGGTTTGGGCCACATTACTTTTTGTGGCAATTCTTTAAGCCGTCACCAAATCTATTTCCGCCAACCAGAGTAATACGAATGAAACAAGTAAATAAAGTCGAACCGACTTAAATCAAATAGTCACGGGAACAAATATTATGTTCGATTTACGGAATGTTCGAGGTATGTAGATGTCCTGAAACAATTGCTCGACTTAAGAATGTTGGACTTGCAAAGGTTTGACTGTAGGTTAAAAAACACAATATCCTGAACGCTTTAAAGATTACTTCACACAACGTTGCAACTTATATGACCTCCTCACATTTCCTTCAAAACACAGTCCATCATTAACAGTCTACATACCTTGAGACACATATAACATTGTTAAAGCAAGGTCATTATAATTAATTGGATACTTGTCAGCACAAGATCAACTTGTAGCATCTGCCGTCTTTGCTCGACTCCCATCCTCAGGCCAATTCAATAATAACAAATATTAATAACAACTAAATCGTCTCAATTCGTGCCATAGCCAGCAAACCATATTAAATAAAAAAGAATGAGAAGCAAACAAAAGAAAAAACTCTATTTTTAGATTAACCATAGAAACGTGTCTCATTGTCAGATTATCGTATTCTGTTCATTGCTGTGCGTAATTTTCCAGTAAAACTAGTTCAATTCTTTGCACTTAGAATGAAACTCACACTACTGCCTGTCTTCATTGCGCAAAGACCGGGTTAGACGAAGAGGTGTACACTCACGATGAGTGATATCAATTGAACTCAATTAGACTTAATTCGAATAAAATTGTCAAATAAATCGTTTTTCTTTTTTTTTTATTCTCATCTACATGTCTCTCCTTTTTAGAAACAAATTGTGGGAAGATGAACAAGAAACAATCATCCCCTCGCAACTAGGCCGATGAGTGTGCACTTGGAACGGCCAAAACTACCCTGGAAGTAAGTGAGCAAACGTAAATTCAACAAAAATCTGTCATTCATTATGAAACAAAACAATTTATCAAACGCCCTTTTTGCAGTGAAACGAATTAACTTTGCATAAATGCCAAGAGAGTGTCATCCGTTCTGCCACAAGCAAATCGTGACATGTTCAAACTAAGAGCACACTTTTTTTTAAGAGATCACACTGCGCCTTGAATCAGACCCGATTGTGAAGTTAGCTTTATACGTGCGTACATAGATCAGGATTCTCGCCTTACCAGTTTCAACGTAACCATCAATGTTTGTATTTATCCAATTTAATTTCATTCTGGAGAGGAAATCCGTGGGGAATTGCATTGTAACAAGTCATAATATGTGGGCAAGTCCAAAATAGGAGGCATCAACATTTTTCTTTTCGGATTTAAGAGAATCTCCACACCCTGTAGAACACTCTTGCACTCACGTTGGCGAATTCTCTGTTCTGTCCAGTCGTCGTCGACTCGTCTCGCTTCGTCCTCTAGTGCTATCGCATGAACGGTGTATTCCTTCCTTGTCTACTCCTGCAGAGCCGAAACTTTTCCACTCCAAACTCCAATTTCTTTCTCAACTACATTCCAACTCCACATTCATATAATAGAACATATTTTTTCAACTTATCGCTGAAAACAAAGATCAGCATTCAATTTCGAATCACTGCACAAAATCACAAACACAAGCAGGATACATTTTCAAGAAAACTCGATTTAGAAAACATCGTTTTCTACTAAACTCCGACTACTCGCTTTCTCTTTTGCTCTCGCTGTCAACCATCGTGCGGCGGCGACGAATATCGAAGGGAAAACAGAACCAAAAAAACAGCAATTGGGACGGCGAGAATGAAAGAGCAAGCGGAATTTGTGTCGCTCTCTTGTAGAGGGAGAGGTTTGATAGGAAAAAATTCTTTCGTTTTTTTTTTCTTTTTCGGTGGGAAGATATTTACCAAAAATTTTAACAAGAACTTTTTTACAGATGATTCAATCGTCGTCGAAAAGTTTTTAACATTTTCACGCGATCCACGGATGATGCGAAAGCACACGCAACACTTTTTTCAAGGGAACTTTTGAGAACACGGAAAATATACTTCTTTTGTATCGATAATTGATGCTTTTGCAGTTTCTTTTTCTTTTTTAGTGGGTTTTTCTCTGTTCTTCGTCGTTAAGTGAACTACGAAATTGGGGAAAAATGCCGAACCGAATGACACAGGCAGCAAAATCGAACTGAACGGATTGACACAGGCGAAAATATTTGACAGTTGAATTTTTTCTCTCTAGTCCAGTGACAGTATGACAATCACTTGGAGTAGATCGATGTTCGTGACTAGTGTACTAAAAGGAAATGTACTAGAATGCGTGAGGGGCAAGGACTGAGTGAATCTTATAAGATGAACGTTGTTGGAAATGTTGTATGATTCCGGATTATTGAAGAAATCACCTTATGTTGTGATGAAAAGCATTCAGGTTATTTTAATCCGACCGTATATTATAGGACACATCTACATTCCTCATGGCAAATATATAATAAGAGCTGAAACATATGTGGCAACTCTTGACTTCATCCGGATCGAGGGTTAAGTGGTGTGACTTAAGTGGCGTGACTTAAGTGGCTAGCGGTTATATTTTACTTACAACCAACAACTCGGTAATAATGCATACTGTATCGGTACTCTTGCTGAAGCATTGCTCTGCGGTTGGCGCTAGGAGAATATGGTTCATCCGCCACGGAATATATTTCAAGGGCTGGCTTTGGAAGAATCGTTTTAGACCTAGCCTGCGAATTTGTCAGAGTATATCTGTGAGGAGTGATCACCGGTCAGCTGGAGTACATCTGCCAGGAGTAAGCACCATCAGCTCCACCGCCGCCATCCGCAAAGAGAGATAAGAACTGGAAAATACTCAATCTCTCTCTCTCTCTCTCAGTCTCGTTATATACAGGTTGGGTATCTAACTACCTTCGGTTAGAAGTGTTCAGCTACTAGGATGTAATAGTATGTATTCGTTGACAGAGGCTAATTGCAGGAACCTGTGCATTACAGACATGACCGTTTTTTTTCCATAAGCTTTACATGACTACCATACTGTCATAGCATTGCCAAAGACTGCTGTGTCGTAAAAGTTGGCCTTTTTCGAACCAGGGTCCACTCCTTTGACAAATGACAGTTGTTTAAATGTTAACATAGTTCTAGCCGTGAAAAGGTATTCTATGATAAACATTTATTTTCTATTATATTTCTAATGTTAACATACATCGCACGCTGAAAACAAAAGTGGCACTTTACCAAATTTTTGCACTTGCAAGTTAAGCTAAATCTAGATTCCGATATATACCACGCACACTCTTTTGAGATACCCGTCGAATTGCCACAACAGGTCACTAGCTCATTTATTACTTTGACCCAAATCACTCACCATAGAATTAAGTCCAAGACTTTATTCGAAAAACCAAGACCATATTCGAAAATTTGGTTTGCGCCACATTTGTTTTCAGTGTGTGATATGTTAAAAGAAAATCACCGTAAATGGCCGAAGGCGTCGGCTCTGTGTTGTTAAAATTGTACTCAGAATGTAATTTTTGCATTCAGACATATAGTCGTTGAATGCTTTTCAAGAATGAATGCAAATAAGGGGTCTTTCATATCGCAAATTCTGTCGGACAGACTATCAGTATTTCTCTTGAGAAAAACGTACCGTACTTACAAACGTTTAACTTTCGTTAGCAAAGCAAACGTTTTTTTGTCTGTCTCTCTCTTTTTTCCACACATACGTTGTCTCTTATGTATACACGCCTTTAGCCGCTTTCACATAGGAGACTTTTTAAGAAAGATTTTTTGAAATTCCCTTATGTGATCCAAAGCCACTTTCACACCGGAGATTTTTCAACCTCGCGATCAATTATGTCGGTTTCCCCAATTTCTCGCACAAGCGTCATCTCTTCCTGAATCATGTATAGCATGCTTCCAATAACCAACACTGAGAACATACGAATAAAGCAATTCGAATAAAGAACTAAGGGAGATAAAAGAGAACACGAAAAATCCCAAGCAAAACATGTCGCATTGCCCTTGAACTTTGAATTCCATGAGGGAGGCGACCGCTTGGCAGTCCCAGGACGAGGTGATTCAACCACGTCCAAAAACTCGCCTGGCATAACTCTTGATGAGTTAGACTCAATGGCGGAGGATCTAGTTGAATGTTGCGTCTCTCGTGCATGTCAGCGGATCATTATGATTATGATGACCTTTTTTTTTAATTTTAGTTTTTTTGGTACCATAAAGGAATTTAATATCTCCATTTGTGAGACTATTGCCGAGAACTATGTGGCCGAAAGGTTCGCATCTTGTCTGCTGCTCCAAGAAGTCAAAAAATGGTTGTGCGAATAACTTTTTCTAGAGGCTCACAACCACATGTCCTATCTTGCCTCTAGGAGAAGACAAAGTCAGCTATCGCTGAAGTAGTCAAAATCACTTACGGAAGCGAGGAGCTTTTTGATGCGCTACTCTCGGTGCTAGCATACCAATTTATCGAATAGTTATTATTATATTTCCTCTCGAACGCGACACTTGTACATTTACATTTTTAAAAAACACACTCCCCTTAAACCGTTTCAGTTTTAAAATGATGAAAGTGAGCTTCATTCGTTCATAATTTATCTCCTAGATACAAGGTAGAGACAAACACGGTACAGCGGAAAAGCACAAGGTACCAATTAACTACCCAGATATCTACATAAGTTAATTCATATGGGGTGGCTTTTTTATCAAAGCGTGAAATTTTGCTATCTTTTGGGACAGCGGGAGGCACAGATCGAAAGCAGGACTGTCCCGACGTATGAACGTGTGGTCACCTTAAGTATACACCTATTTTATTATCATTACAACGTTTCAATAATCATTGAGGAACATAAGCTGGTCCATTCATGGGTGGTGGAGCCACTCCCGGAAGATATGTATATTCCTTTATCCCGCATCGTCCTCCATCGGTCCTTACATTTTTTGGCTGAAACAAAAACTACGACAAAAATGTATATAAGTATTAAGCAAATGTTTTTGTGGTGCCTTCTTTTCTTATCGTATCAACATTTGTTGTTTCAAATTCTATTCGTTTTTCCCCCATTGTCGCTTGGGGAAGAAAAATAAACAAACGCCGAACCTCAGATGGCAGTTGTACCACCTCCAAACTTCACATATAATTACTAGGTGTTGTGGTAGCATTGTGTCTGCGCAGAGAAATAGAGAGTGAATGCAGCGCTGCTCTGCATGCAGAATTGACATGAGTTTAGCTACATACATATATATAATTGTATAGTCTAATTCCGCTGCATGAGGAATTCTGTACATCATTTTCCAGCATTAACGTGTGTGAAAGCGGCTTTAGATACATGCAGAAAACAGAAAGTAGAGAAGACCGGAATTTAAATCCGAGAAAGGAAGGATAACGGTAGTAGTTGTTTGTACCCATCCCACCCCGACTACTCCCTACATATTTCGGTTCTCTTACTCGTTGGTTTGTCCGACTATATTCGATCATGTGAAAGGGCACTAAGACGGCTTCTACATATGTATTATTTTACCCTGGGACTTTACAGATTTCCTTTTGTGGTCTCAAGGTATTACAAGTTAAAAAAAAAAACATCCAGTTTCGATTGCGACTCAATTTATCTATATCTGCTACCAATGCGCAGCACTGAATACAATCGAATAAAGCAATTCGCATAAAAAAACGAAGGGAGATAAAACAGAATGCGAAAAATCCCAAGCAAATCTCAAGTACATGGGACTTTTTTAACAAAAAGAAGTCACACGGGGTAAAATCTAGAGAATACGGTGGATGCCGCAGCAGTTCGTAGCCTAATTTGACCAATTTGGCCGACGGAGAAGGTGTGAGCCGTTGCGCTGTCATTGAGGAAGAGAAAATCCGCGAACATGTCCGATTCCACACGCGGTCAAAACAAAATTACTAGTCCGAGAGAATGTACTACACGATAGTAAAATGCTCTTGCTACAGTGGCGCCGTCGGGCAGTGAGACATGGACTTATGAAACCACGTTCATATTTTCGACACAATTGGACACACAAGGGGATGGGTTTGAGAAGCCGTTCGGAGTCGGAATAAAACTTTGGGTCCCTTCCACTCGTGAAAGAACAATAGCACGCACATCACGAGAGGTTGCTGAGAAGCTAGGCCCTTGCCATCAATGGGCTGTAGCGCCACCCGAATTATTATTATAGATCCAATCAGGCAGAAGAGTGTAGAAAGTAATTCCAGTATGAAACCAAGGATTGTAGACATTATCTTCGTTGTCATTTGAAAGATGCACACATCTGATGCATTTTTACAGAAATGATTTTTACAGATGAGCATGGCTGTGTGCAAGGTACATGCATATGTGTATTATCTGTACCGTGGTCTGTATGGATTTGTTTTTCAAACAAAGAAACCCGGGAGAAAAGCAAATGTCAAATCAAATGTCAAAAAACTAAGTGCTAGCAACTGAATAATACAATTTTCCATAAATTGTATTTGACTTTTTCTAATTTCTGAGCAGAAATGAAGTATTATAGAGAATCTTCAGGTGATTGACCCCTAATCCATCGACGAATTTCAGAGACTTTTTGACAGTTATTCATGAATTTTTGACGGTTATTCACGAAATAACGAAAATGCCATTCTGTGATTGGTCAATTTGGAAAAATGGTTGTCAAAAATTTTAAGGGGGAAGAGAGGTAGAAGTTGGGCATCTCTATCATACTTTTTCTGAGGCTAGTGCGTACGCACTGACACTCAATGACAATTTCTCACTCAATAACTGATGAAAAATACAAGAAAACTCTAACTAATAAATCTCTACTTAACTTCTCAAACTATCCGAAAACCATGGAGTATCACTACGCATACATTGACCTTTACTACATCATCTACAACGTACTTGTCAAAAGAAAATAATTTTTTAATGGCTTCATCACAATTGAGTTATCAGAATAAAGTCTAGAGCTAAGGAAAAAGTTGGAAATACTTTATCGATTTTGATAGAACGTCAAGTTTCAGGGAGTTTGGTTTAAATCACAGAGTTCAGTGAGCAGATGGACGGGCTTTTAACTGCCAGAGCGGTTTAGCGGCTCAACGGCTTTACGCTAAAGGTGCACTTTCAACATCAACATTTATTTCTCATTCATAAACCAAATTAATGAAAGTCGTCACACTGTGGGCATGGGTTTAATTAACTCCACGCAATATTCAACTCAAATTCGATACAGCACATGTTAAGCTATGTTCAAATCTATGTATTGTCGATCCTCTACCGGAGATCTTTCTGAATACCTACGAATTACCAACATTTGCTGTATGCACGTACATATTACCGAGGTATCTAAAACAATTTTCTTCTACCTATCGAAGGAAAGCATGTGACACCTAGACCATATGTTTCACGCCTAATCGAGCATGTACCTATTGTAAAATTCTTTTTGAAATACAAAATGAAAGAATAGATAAATTTGCACCGTCTGCTCTCGAAAAGGCGCCAAAAGTTGCCAAATTATATACATTACATATAAATAGTATGAATGTCACACATATATATGCTATAATTGAATATATAGAATGTTATTATCTTCACCGCAGTTCTTAGTGGCTCTTGAATTGAGATCAGTACATATGTACACAGAAAAGTGACACTAGATACAACGACATAGAATAAGAATGCAATTATGTGTTTACATAGTATGGCGAAATTCATTTCAATTCAAGTTTATCTCTTACGAGTATGAACTTGTAAGCCTATACAACTGAAAAAAAGATGGATGCTAGAGGTCAATTTAATGAAAAGAAACCATTCCATTGGACGAGTGGTAGGTCATGTGTGGAGTAGAAATCGAATATCTGCCAATTGATAGATAAATCAATAGATGAGTCACCAGGTGCAGATAATTTAAAGAATCGCAGGAGAGGAGATATGTCTAAAACTTAGTGATGCAATCTAAGTCGCTGATTTTTTTCAATTCGTTTTCCTTTTTTTGCTTAAAAGAGAGGGAGATAAATGTGGGGTTTATTAATTATTACACAGAAGAATAAATATAACTCTTGAGAATATAAACTAGGCGACAATAGGGTATTGAAATAAAAGCCTCTCCGGGATTCGATATCTCATGAAAAAAAAAAAAACGTTCCAAGCTTTCGAACAACTTAAAACTACTTTGACTAATAATCTCATGTGTGTTGAATAATACAATTTGTATTTCAAGTACTAATTGTTTAAACACATAGTCACTTAGTCAATGCTATATATTTACTTAATAGTTTTCATTTTTAACTGTACGCGTTGTAATGGAACATAGCCCATTAAATCCAACACGCCTGTACATTTTCTCTTCTATAAGGCAATTCTGTCATGCTTGCTCTTTCTTGAAAATCCGAATACGAACTCTCACTCGGTGCTGCCAAAATTTTTAAGTTAATTTTCCAGACTCCAGCACTAAATGTGTTATATCGCTAAAAATGTACCACTTTCACTGAATATTTCTTGCGAAATATAAGAAATGACAAGTTCCCCATTGTATGCAATTCACCTTTTCTTGTACATATTGACCAAAGCACATGATAGTAGAAGACTTCAATTGTACATCGAAAGCAAAAATTGATAATGGCTTGGCACCACTGTCTCGAAACATTCACCCGAAAAAAGAAGCGCGAAAACAAGAGCAAAAGTTCTCCCTTGATTACTCTTCGATTGAAACTCCATTTCATTCAATTAGAAACATTCGACTGAAGAGGAAGCATAATCTTCTCAACTGTGTTTACTATCTATCTTGGAAACAATTTAAAGCATTTGTGTTTTGTGAGAAAAAAATTGTAAAAACTTCAACAAATCAAAGTAAGGTAATTATTTATAAGATAATTTCAAGTAAATATTGCCCGGTGTTAAATTCGTTTTTAAATTTTTCATTCGCAAGCGAATGAAATGTAAATAGTCAAGTAAATGAAATTAATGGTTAAATTAGAATTTTCTTTCGCTGCTACTTGAATTGAAAATATTTTGTGTATAGTATTTTTTCGGGAAAGGCACGCCATTTGCGCGGCCATTTTTACATTGTCTGGCGGAGGCTCTTCTCCTTGGCCGCGATTGCAAGTTATATACCTTTCTGTGGGATGCCCCAATGCGTTCATTTATTTTGAAATCGATCATTATTTTATTTTTTTCTAAGAATATTCCTAGAATTTTGCAATGAATTGGCGATAAAGTCAGAGAGGGATTAATTTCAAAATAAACTATAATTTACGATGCATTGGGTATTTCTTTTTTTCTCCAAGTTCTGCAATTAGTCAATCGCCGCCATTTTCTTTTTCGGTGTTGTTTTCTCCGTCTTCCACACCAATTCCTGTTTTCTTCGCACTTTGTTTTCTCGTGTTTTTTTGTACTTTTTTTTTAATCAACCAGCGACTTTTGTTTTTGATTTTCACTGGCCTTGTGATATAATTGTATACTAACATTTTTTGGCGGTTTTTTTTTTATCATGTAGTAATAATTGTTTTTATTTTTTAAAGAATGGCTCGTACCAAGCAGACTGCTCGTAAATCCACTGGAGGAAAGGCTCCACGTAAACAATTGGCTACAAAGGCAGCTCGTAAATCAGCCCCATCTACCGGAGGAGTCAAGAAGCCCCATCGTTATCGTCCAGGTACCGTGGCTCTTCGTGAAATCCGTCGTTACCAGAAGTCCACTGAGTTGTTGATCCGTAAATTGCCATTCCAACGTTTGGTGAGAGAAATCGCTCAGGATTTCAAGACCGATTTGCGTTTCCAGTCGGCCGCCATTGGAGCTCTCCAGGAAGCCAGTGAAGCATACTTGGTCGGTCTGTTTGAAGATACCAACTTGTGCGCAATTCATGCCAAGCGTGTCACCATTATGCCAAAAGACATTCAGTTGGCTCGGCGAATCCGCGGTGAACGTGCTTAAGTCTTTTACCAATACATTAATATTTGCAGCAACAGCTTAAGTTTTTTTTTCTTTTACTTTTAAAACATACATACATCTATAATGACGTCAGAAGTCGTGTTTCTTTTTTTTCGGTATTTATAATTAATGTTAAGATTAGAATTACAGGAAACAAAAAAAATCAAAAGAAAAACTCCCTTCGACTGGGAAGATAGTCTCCTTTTTGTGAGAAAAGATGTAACTTCCCCCTCTACAATCGGTCAAATAAAAGAAAAACATTTCGATTTCTCGAAAGGGAATATTTCTGTTTTATTGTTATTTATTAACATCTAATTCAAATTACAAGCTAATACATAGTTAATGAGCACGGGCTGCAAGGGCTTTCAGCTTTTATAAATTGAATTTCTTTTTTTTTTTCATTTTATTTCAATTGTCTGGTATTGATTTTTCTCTTCGAGGAAGGATCATGCGCCCGCAGGTAACAGAAAAGACGTGTGTGCGGTTTACAAATTTTATTTTCACAGCTTTCATATCTTATACAATAAAACACGTAAGTAAAATTCCGGCCAACAATCATTGCATTCATTGATCTAACGTCTTAACATTTATACCAAGCTCGAGTAAGCGGTTCTCTATGTCTTTCGTCTCGAGACCTTTCTCCTTATTGTACTTATAATTGATAACGAGCTGTTGCTCCTCGAAACCTTCGAGGTGGTCGAATAATGAACCTTCCAACTTCTGATCTATGTCATTTTCTTCTCTCAGAACGCAGAAGTAGATCAGAAATAGGGCAAGGCTTCCAGAGATGACATACGGCTGGTACCAAAGAGTTTCATCGGCTCCACCACTGCGAGTATCTTTAGCGCGCCATGTAGCCGCTCCGCTGCCGAAAAATTTGATTGGCTCACGATTGGTGGTTTCCTCCTGTCCAGATAATTGATTAGATGATTGTTTTGTCGGCTTTTGTTTGCTGTGGGACACGTTAAAAAGTCGGGTGGAACTCAACAGCAATCTAAAATTACATAAATGAGAACTGAAATTTGAAATATACAAACAGGGATACCTGGATTGAAATAACTGCCGACAAATTTTCACATGTGGTATCATGATTACAAGTGTATACTTTTTGTACGATTTCTAATAATTATGAAATTTCTTTGGTAAAATTCTTGTATTTTCATAACAAATCTATCTAACCTAAGACTAGTGACAGTATATAAATCAAGTGATGCCAGACCCTGTATTGATATTTAATCAAACAGAAAGTATCATAGCGAAGTGACAACATGAATATTTCGTACAGAAATTAAAAAAAGAAATAATGCAGAGTGAATAAAAACAAATCAAGTCAACTTCAAGGATATTTTGGTTTAGACAATAAGCCTGTTATGAGGACGAACCACTTCGTTTCAATTTTATACGTTAATATATCTCAACTAAGTTGTACGTAGTTTTTTTTTTTAAATAGTGAGATTGGATGGGACTTACAGTTATTAATCCGACTCAGATAGAGCTATTCTAAGCATCGTCAGTCACTCGAAATAAGTGGAGAAGTGAATTATAAAAGTTGTTAAATTCGGGGATCGAACCTGAAACCCTCTGCGGAAGAGCCGGCACAAGAACCCACTACGCCTCGGTATTTTAACATTAATTTTTACTGGCTGGTTTATTAAATGAATGAATAAATTCCTTGAAGGTAGTTTCCTCTCAATTAAGTCATTTAGTCTCTCGTTAATATTACTCACAGACGTCAAATGAGCTGAGATTGGCATCACCTGTAAAAAAACATAGCAGTCTACTGTCAGACGTTTTCAATTATTTTGACATATTTAGGAGAAATTTCGCGCTTATTTTCTATTTTCAAAATAGTGTGATAATTTATATTCGATTTTCTTCGATTAAAACGAATAATCTCTTATCTCAAATAATTGTTATTAAAATGGCAAGTGAAGATCTTTTCGATGAAGATTTATCCGAACAAGTTGTTCCAGAGTTTGATAATGAAATCGAAGAAGTCACTGAAGAAGTGGAGGCAACAGAAACACCAATGGATGAGGAGCCCGACAACGAAAGTTCATCGCCTCAAACAGAAACAGCAAAACGTAAAGCAATGAATTCTACGTAAAAATCATTAAACGCAAATAATGTGATTTTGTGTTAATTTTCAGAGAAACAAGACAAAGCAGCTGAAGATAAACTATTCCACCTCCCTTTGGCTAGGATTAGGAACATAATGAAACTCGATCCAGACTTGCATATTGCATCAAATGAAGCTGTGTTTTGTGTTACCCGTGCAACAGAGCTTTTTATAGCTTCTTTGACTCGAGAATCATTCCATTGTACAACCCAGAGCAAGAAAAAAACGATTCAAAAGAAAGATGTTGACATGGCTATCGAAACCGTGGAAACACTAGATTTCCTTATTGGATCTATGTTTTGAAATGAATCGTGAATAAAATTTAGCGATATGCATAATGTAAGTGTTGAGGATAAAAGTAAATAAAAGTTTTATTATGAAAATGTTGTTTTGTAAACAAATGAACATCGCAAGAGATTATTCTTTCCACTACCTCAAAACATAGCATCACGTAAATATCGTAAGGTACCGAAGTGCCATCACTGGTTGTCTCTTTCATTCATACGCCCAGAAATTGTATGTAGCAGAACCACGATTTCTTTTAGTATTCTATTGGGGAAAAAAAACGCCGCCATATTGGGTTTATAACCAAATGAGTTTTTCAGTTCGACGCAATCTCGTTCCAGAGAATCTTGTTAATTTTACAAGTGAAAATTGTTAAAAAATATGTGAAAATGCTACCAAAGTGTTAAGAAAGTGCAGGACATTTTAAAAGACGGTAAGTTTACAATTATGATGTTCATTAACGCATTGTTGTGTGAAAATTTTCACCGCTGTTCTGTGTTTTGCACGTAATTTTCATCTCCAAGTGTATGACATGAATTTTTCCCTCAATATTTTGTGATATGCTTTTAAAAATGAGCATATACTTGATGAATTCCTTTTGAAAATGCTAGTTTTATGAGAGATTTTTTGGAATACTTTAGTAAAGGCGGGAAAAAAATGTTGATCATTTCACATTCCACCTTTGATTTTTTTTCCTCTCCTTACACCAGCATATTCGTCTTCTTTGCTTGTTCATTTTCTTTGATTCTTTATTTTTCGTTACAATTGTACACACATTGAAGAAAATATATGTATTAATAGAAAGAGGTTTGGAAATACATACATCCACGGATGGATAGGTGTATAGTTATAGGGTGTAGGATGGCGGAATGGAGGAATGGATTTTGTGTTGTTTCTTTTTTGGTTTCTGGCTATGCCTGGTGCTTCGTGTTTTTTACATCATCTCTATTCACTGTTCAACATTTTTTATGGAACATTTTGGTTTTAGCCAATGTTACCAGAAAACTACGAAAATAGTTCATTATTTGATGTGCATTAGCTATTGTGTCTCTGACTGGGAAATAAATCCATAAAATGTCGATCTTGTACAGTCATCGAATGAGTTGAGTTGAGTTCCTTGCGCTCCTAATTTCTGATCCATTGTCTAAAACAGGGTAAAGTTAAAAACTTTTTTTTAGAGAAGTAGGACACATACATGTATTGATCAGGTTTCATATGTATCTACAAACACATGCATTTTTTAATACATGAGTCATAATCTCGAACTTGTTGATTGTGAAATTAACGAACTCTTCGCATTTTCACTTTGATAGCTAATTAGGTCTGTAAGTTTCAATGACTAGAAAAAGTAAGATTGAAGAATTTCATCTTAGATGGAATACATCATCCCATTTTAGCTCCCAGAATTGGAAAATGTATTTTCTTTGTATTTATTGTTAATCAGCATTGAAGATTTCTTTCAAAGGCAGGAAAGGCTCACTGTCGGTCAGTGTAGGTAGTTAGTGTGGCGGTCTGTTGTATTAGCTTGTGTCTACAAACCGTTGTTTCTATGCAATGGAAGCCTAGTATTTTAAAAAATAAATGATATGTATGATGTCTTACTGGCAATTCTGTCCTCCTACGCACCTCATAAAGAAATCGACGAAGAAACATCGAGAGAAACAGCAATGCGTTTATGCGGTCGGAATGTGAGGGTGTTACAGACGGTGGGGCAGACATTGGAAAGACCGTATACATGCATATGTATAAATGAAATATATCCCTCGCTTTTTTCTCTACGCTTTCTGTTTATGATGTGTTTTGGTATAGTTTAGCCGTACTCCGTTGTTGTTTTTATGCTGTTTCTCCTTTGAAACTACTCCGTTCACGATAATGTTTGTTTGTGGTTATTTTTGTCTTTCTGTTTTGTGCAAAGCTGCCCATACCGCGAGTTTGTTGAGTCTTTTTCTTCGTTGTATTCCCGTCTGCCGCGCTAATGACGTCAAATGTTTTTAAACAATTTGCTCACTTTTCTGTGTTCACTATTATGCTATGTGTGCCTTCGCCTTCTTACCACTTTCTGCTTTGAAACTATTCTATGGCGCTGTTGTGGTCGGCGGCATGGTACACAACAAGTGCAAAAAAAAAAAACTAGTTTTCAAAAGTATACTGCTTTTGGAGGGACTGTATTTTCGCGCATTTCACTTTGAGTTGTGGATGCATTTATGTACATCCAGTGCAGTTGTCGATATCTGTATGTATTTGAGATCGCATATAGGTATATATGTGCCTTTTTCCTTGATTTCTGCTTGAGGGTGGCGGAAAATTATACCAGAGAACTACGCACACACTTCTGGTGTCCTTCTAGAGTCTGAAAATGAAATGTGGTGCGGTGAGGTGAGTAGGTTCGATGCATGTGGTGGGGATACGTGAGAGGCAAGGGAAAGCTGTCGGTTGTCGCCCAAAGACGACTGGTGCAAAGACTTCGGTACGGTTTTTGCTCGTTCTAAAGGATGTTGCTAAGGAGGGAAAGCGATGAGAGTGAGAGAGTTATCGAATACAGAGGTTTTTGTTTTAATTGCTAGGCTTTGATGGATACACCCAAAGTTCATCTAGGAGTGTGTACCTACTTGCCCGCACAAACACATACGCAAGTCACTCACATGTACAAACATTGCATTTTCACCTTATCCCCGCATCTACCTCACGACGACGCCTCACACTTGGGCATGTATTCGGTGATGATTATGCAATCTCCTGCGGACTGTACTGACATTTTAAAGTTTTGAATCAAATGAATTCGTTTAATTTCTGATTAGTGGGGAAGTAGACACGAGACCTATTGTGTTGTGCTATCACATCAAACACATATCAACAGTCAACACACATTCATACAGATTTATGCGGGAATGTTTGTGCTTAATTGTTGATTCGTTGAGCATGATGCGACACGTCTAGGGTGTGGGATGTGATGATGTTTATAAGAATTTTTTCTTAAGTTTCAAACCTAAGAAATCAATTAAACATAATGAATTTGATTTACGTACGTACATGCGAACGTAGATTATTTAAGACTTCTCTCCCCAGATCCATCGTGTGCACATGATTGTATGTAGTATGTGCGTAGAACCTCTGTGAGATAAATACCGAGGACA
Source organism: Eristalis tenax (assembly GCA_905231855.2). Classification (NCBI taxonomy): domain Eukaryota; kingdom Metazoa; phylum Arthropoda; class Insecta; order Diptera; family Syrphidae; genus Eristalis; species Eristalis tenax. The sequence goes on from HG993127.1 coordinate 3,598,046, forward strand.
GCACTCCATCTTTCATGCGAGTACGCACATACATATCCGAGTTTGTATGTTTGGCCGAGTGTGTATGCTTGGACAAATGGTTGTGGTTGTACATAGAACGGGTAATGCGTATATTTTTTCCGGAAGTGGGGCTTACACTGCTGGATCAAAAATTTGGTACACTTCACGTAAGGAAGTGAAGAATGTACGCGAGGAGGTGATGATTTATTATGTAACACCAGCTCGTATGTACATGCATATGCATAGTATTTAGGGAAATGACATTTGTATGTCGAAGTAGGTATGTTTTGAAGATACTAGGAGGTAAATAGATTCATCATCACCATTCTGGAGTTTTCTTCAATTTCGTCACAAGCCTTAGGTTAAATTGGCTGACTGGCGTAAGGAAAGACAGCAGCCACACTTTGGCTAGAATATGCCCAAGGTTCTATGCAGATCTATAAATGTCTAAAACCTTTTAGGTAGTGCTTTTAGTAGAGAGATGGCTGACTTACGCTAAATGAAATAAAGAATGCTTATATGTTTTTGATAATGGAAAAGACACTAAGTTGGCAGCAGTTCGTTTAAATACCAATCTGAAATAAAATCATAGGTAGCTTACAAATAAGATTAGCAACATTAACAAGATATTAACAATGTTTAAAAACAAGAGCAAATTCATACTTGAACAAGAAAAGACGAAATCTGAGTTTGGTGCATGTGCATAACTCAGTTCTTTCAAGGAAGTGTATTTGAGGTGGAACCACGAAGAACACGTGTCACACCCCATATTTTTTAAATCATCCTCCTCAACATCACTTATGAGTTCATCAAAACAATTCTTGCAAATTTGTTTATCTTTCGAGCCTGTTGTTGAAGTTTGTCTGTAAATCCTCTTTTTGGCTTCCCTCTAGGTAGTTTTGCGTCTAAGAAGCTTCTTGACCAGACGTTCCTCCTTCCGCTGTAATATGGCTTCTTGTCCCAATTGTTTTTTCCGCTCGTTATTAAAAAAAAGTCCCTCCAACCTTGTGAAGATATAGCACTTGTAGACCTTGTAGAGTTTTTGGATTTCCGTTTGGTTTCAAAGCCAACTGGTTTAGGTGGTAATAGACGGGCTTCTATTGGATCTGAGTGTGTGCTGGGTGATGAAGTTAGTTTGGTTCTCCTTACATGTTTTCCTCTGAGATGTGGGTTGACTCCTTTTGAGAAGGACTCCTCGGATCTCCTGGAGCTTGTTCTTGTAAAATATTAGATGCTTCCAAAAATTGCAGTACATTAGATTAGACAAATAGGGCGATATCTATCCAATAGTATTCAGAACACTATATTCGTAATTTCAGTAAGCGGCCGGCAGTGCGAGTGCAACTTCAGCCCCGGCCATCAACGACCGACGACTGTCGGACCCATTACTTCCATTGATACGAACATTTTTTCAATTAACACGCACGTAGCTTATATATAAATAATCTCAAACATTAAAGTGTTGTTTTACAAACAAATTACAGCTAAAACTCACATTTTTATAAACACTACCGCTATTAAAAAGAAAATAAGCAATCGCCACTTTCTTTCACTTTCGCAAATGTGTCCTGACTGATGTGTATCTACCAGCTGAAGTAATCACCTCTGCAGAAGTCGTTGTAAGGAAGGCCTAGTCTAGTGGCGTGAGTTCCAACGGCTCATTGCCATAACGCTCAATCTGATCAGATCAAGCGATCGCTTAAGGTCAAGCGTAGGCCAGAGTTGTTTGGTAATGAAGCATCCCGTGCCAGTTGACTTGTACGATTTACTTGAGAGAGTGTTTCGAGTTACAGTGGCGATAGTCATGGATGGCGCATCACCTATTTGCACCATATGCCTTTTTACAGCAGGAGAGAACAGTAGAGGCTTTCTTGACATGTTCCTGGAAATTGAGCTTCCAGCTTCGTGTCCACTAGGACTTTGCGCTGCCATTCAGCTTTAAAGAAGTCCCACATATTAAGACGGGTATATAGCAAAGTCAACTGCGTAGACAATGACCTTACACTCATGCCATTCCAGTGTTAGTGGCAGTTCGTTCATCAATACGTTCCGCAAGACAGGGGAGAATACCTACACCGCCGTGTGGTGTACCTCTGTTAACAGCTTTGCAGAAGCGTTAAATGGGGCATATTCAGTGCATCCAATTTCAAACAGAACTCTTAGTCGAACAGCTCGGCCTTGTGCAATGAGACCAGGAGCTGTATATACAACATTTCGTGAAATATTGGAAATGAGTTAAACATGGTAGTGACTCCTGTTTTGCAAGTCAAAACGCAACTCAAGTTATTTGCAAGTGACTTCATCAAATTCAATCATTAATGATACGATATTTCGTCGAGGTTTAGGTGCCAAGAATCATTTGCTACGCAGAACAACCCATTTAGTGTATTATTTCCCCGGTCCGCCTAAATGAATATCGTAGGCAAATGCGACATGAATACAAGTGTATTTGTTTAAACTCCCATCACTGTACAGACATACAGGCTTACTCACTTATCAATACTCTTTTAATTGACAATGCTTATCTTATCAGTGATTCTGCTTTAACACAGAACATTACTGTGTTGTCTTCACAGATGTAAGACAATTGATTTTATTTTCATATTTAGAGCTTTTTCTGGCTGAGAATTGTTTATGAGAAATCTATTAAACAGAATCAAGATGAATGCGAAACATGAGATGTGCTGATGATGATGTTTCTTCACCTTTGTGTGACCTGTGGCAAGTCGCTTCCAATTCCGCATACCTACCAAGATGGTTGAGGTTTAGCTGTACTCATCCAAGGTCACTTTGCTGTTCCACAGGCTCTCTTAACTATTTTTTTTTGAATCGACTTAATATACCACCGCAGAGAAACAAAGAAAAAAAAATCACCAACATTACTAACATTCCTTTTCTGTTTTTATTTATTTCCCATTTTAGATTAAAAATATAATTTTGAAAGATGCTTCTAAGAAGCGATAGGAGGGATCGACGACTCCGTCGATCTAGTATGCGATCAACAACAGCGCCTGTAGCTCTTATTTCCCCGAGGCGCCTGAAACCAACACCGAAAAGCATTAAAAGCCTTCAGATAACTCAAAACAACAATCATGCTAGCAATAACAACAACTGTACACGCAATAAAACTTCTCTCCCATCGGCGTCAACGACACCACCCGCTATCATAACAAATTCAAAGTGCAATAAAAGTAGTTCAGCAACGTCCACAATTGTGAAACGATTGACTACAACCACAGCGGATAGTTTGAGTGTTGCTATTGCGGATCAGCGTAAGATAAATAGCAAACCGTCTTTAGGTGGAGTATCTAATCAGCAACAGAAAGTGCTTAATGGTCGACGAAGGAAGAAAACCACTGAGAAGGAGAACCGATGGCGGAAGATAGAAGCGATACGCATGGCATTCTATGAAGATAGCGGCGTATGTACTCGAAAGAAGCTGATCGCTTCAAAACCTGTTGAAAAAAGACTTACAAGTTCAACAGTGGGTGGTATTGAACCCAGTTCTGTAGTCTCAGCGATCACAACAAAGAGTATAACATCGTTTGCGGGGTTATCATCGTTCAAAATCAAACCCCAAGAAGAAACTAAAGTCAGTGCTGAACTGGAGGGCTGCAGTGTATCGACGACTTCCTCGATTATATGCAATACAGCGGCTGACGTTAATAGAGCAGAAATAACTGAAGTACCGCCAACATCTGATTCGCCGACAAATGAAGTAGATGAAACGGTTTCAACCACCCAGGAACTTCCCTTACTTAAATCTACGGTCATTCAACCCGATGAGAGTAACCTAACCAGCGTTACTGAATGTGATAGCACAACCGACTACGAGCAGCAATCATTGTCCACCATAAGGGTTCTGGAGATGACTTCCCCCGAAGTCGATTCAACAACTGAAGATCTTCTCTGTTGCGTTTCCTCGGTGAACCCGAATGATTCAGTTTTGCCCGCATTCTGTTTCAACAGCGCTGCATACCTAGACTTCAAGTCTCCCACGTCAACAGTCACAACTGCATGCAGTCAGCAATCACAAATTTTCTTGACACCATCGGCAACATCAACAAATGTGACATCGTTTGAACAAAACTACTTTTCCACTTCATCCCAATTTTTAAGTACATCAAATAGCACAAGCACGTCCAATTTTGGATTTTACAACTTCCCGCGCGGTTCACAGGACTTAATTTCCGTATCAATGTTTGACGAGGAGGCTGAAAAAACCTGTCCAGCGACCGCCACAGCAACGGAGTCTTATCACCACAATTACGCGAATCACTCGTCGAGTTACACATCAACGTTCACCGCGACGTCATCGTCGTCGTCGGCAAATCTAATGACCAATGTAACGATGACAAATTCTGACTATTCAATTGATTTGCTGTCGTATAACCCCGTCTTGGCGCACACGCTGCTTAATTGCACAGAGAGTGGACACTTTTCCGATACTTCCTGTACTGGCTATGAGCAAGACTCATCTTCGTCGCAATCTTCTTCGTACTATCAGCAAACCGCAATTGACAACCTTAAAGCGTTGTCCAATTTACCAGCCAATCCCACGTCAATATTCTCTTCGATAAATCTTCCCATCAAGGATTTCAATTCGGAGGCCAACCATGGAGTAGGTATGATCAACAATGGTTCTTCCTCTTCGTCGACTTCCTCCTCATCATCGTCTTCATCGTCCGCATGCAACGCTTATGGCAACACAATTGAAGTTGAGACTTTGATACATAATGTCGCTTCGTACCAACAAGATATGCATGCAACAACGGCTGCAATGACGAACCTTATGTATACAGCTGCATTGGAGGGATGCACAACGCCCTTATCGATGTCGCATGTAGGTACTATAGAGGAGGAATGTCCCGAAGTTGAGGAAATTCCTGACACTCGTCAAGAAGAAATGCAATGGGAAACATTCGATCCGTATATGTTCATAAAACACCTACCACCACTGACAATGGAGATGAGAGCAAAGTGCCCAGCGTTACCTCTGAAGACACGATCAAGTCCGGAGTTTAGTCTCGTTCTCGACTTAGATGAGACCTTGGTGCATTGTAGCTTACAAGAGTTGTCCGATGCTAGCTTCAAGTTCCCTGTTCTATTTCAGGTATGCCCGAAAGAACATGGAAAAATGGACAAATGGTTGAGTTAATGGTATCTGTTTTGTTTATAGGATTGCAAGTACACAGTATTCGTTAGGACGCGTCCACATTTCCGCGAGTTTCTCGAAAGGGTGTCACAGATATTCGAAGTCATCTTGTTCACCGCTTCGAAGAGGGTCTACGCGGACAAGTTGTTGAATTTACTCGATCCGGAGAGGAAATGGATAAAGTAAGTTGTGATCGTTGATTGACGCAGCATAGATTAATTGAATTTTTTCTGTTCACAGGTATCGCTTGTTTCGAGAACATTGTGTGTTTGTTAATGGAAATTACATCAAGGATTTGACCATACTCGGAAGGGATTTGTCTAAAACTATTATCATTGACAACTCTCCACAAGCATTTGGGTAAGAACTCGGTTTTCTTTACTCGGTTATCATTGTATTGAGCGATGGGAGATGACAAGTGAGTGGCTGGCATAAGAAACACACGTGCCCGCACAAGTTGTGAAAGTCCGTTTCTTGTGTCAATGGCTTGACATTTCAGCATTGACAACTTAGTTGCTTGAATTTATTCTCCAGTTATGGGCTATTGCATACTCTCTTGCTTAAAGTTACCGAACCTATTAATAGGATTTCTCGCTCTTCTCCTGTCTATGTTCAGCATTTTTAATAACTCTGCTTTTCTTTTCAGCTACCAATTGGAGAATGGAATACCAATTGAAAGTTGGTTCATGGATCAAAGTGACTCCGAACTGATTAAAGTGTTGCCATTTTTGGAGAGATTAGCTGAAATGGTAAGGACAAGCACGAGGTTTCGCCCCATTGTGCAAACTCAATATCGTCCTCTTTCTCTCTTATTTTCCAGCGTGAAGATGTTCGCCCACACATCCGCGAGAAGTATCGATTGTTTTCGTACCTCCCCCCAGATTAAAATTTCTACAACGGTTCACATGTATTTTAGTTAATTTAATCTAGATATACGTTTCACAGAAAAACAAAACAATGCGTAGTTAATTATATAAGATGAAAAACGAAAACAAAAGAGAAACTTGAGTACCCTTTTAGCATTGAATGAAATTTTATGATCAAATACATTATGTAACAAATGAAGAAAAGAATAATCGCGCTGAAATTTTTACATGGATTCGAAATCCACATTCTTCGAAGAACAAGTGTGTTATACACGCGGAATTTGTACAGGAAAACGTTTTTATTATGTCTATACCTAACAAAATAAAATTAACAATAAAATATAATATTAACCTTATTCATTGCAATGACGTACAACTATGATGTAGGTACGACCAAAATGTTTACAAAATAATCAAGATACTACTTTTTAGTTGATTATGTGATGCGATCTCAACAAAAGAACATTATTAAAATATTCAAAAAAAAAAAGTTAAACGAAATAAAAACTGAAAAAAAAGAAATGTTTAAAGCATAACAAGGAAATTTAATTTAAACTAATATTATTTTATATACATATATACATATGCGCATACATGTAAAAATTATCTTTTTTTACAATTAACGTTAATTATTTATAAACTATAGATATATACATAAAATGTGGTTATAAATATATTTTTGTTTTTTTTTCTGTTTTCCTCCAATAAAGTGCAAAATGAAAGAAAAGAAAAAAACGGTTGGTGGTATTTGATTCTGCAGTTTCTTCGAGTGCCCCCCATCAACAAAAAGGCAATCCCAACTCTTGCAACAATTACAGAGGTATTTCCCTGCTCACGCACTAATCGTCGAGTACCAGTGCGACAAATCAACTGTAGACCAAATATTCGCACTAAGTCAAATTCTGCAGACTAGCGAGTTTCAAATCATACGAGAGCATTCATCGCAAACAGCTATTCGCTGCGAAGGTCGAATTTCGAGAAAATGGATAGGATAACGAATACGCGATCGAGAAGATTCAAGCCCTATAAAATGACCAATTTTCCCAGCTGAGCTTCAAAAGGTTGCCGACCTCATCAGAATTTATTCGTAACACAACCGTAGTGATGTTTTCTCGTGGTTCATTCGTAACTTCAATTCTTAGATTTTGCTACGAATGGATTCGGTGATAGGACTGATTAACCTCAAAGCAGAGGAAGGCATGCTTAAGTATCAGCGGAGCAGCTATGAGCATACCTGAATCTCCCACAGATTCAGGTATTCCCTAGTATACAGGCAGACAGCATGACAGCTAACACGACGATCAGGCTAAAATCGGTGTACATGTATGAAAGAACTTAGGACACTCAACGATCCTCAGCAGGTACACTTTTATACCCATAGACACCGACTTCACGATACCTTCTTCGAGAAGAATTTCTCAACTATAGCATTTTCCCCAGATCTTACTGCGAGTTTGGACGCCGGGCGACGGATGGGCCACTGAAGGCTGTCTTCCCGACTATCAAACTACTGTAGCGTCTTTCAGGCTGAAACCATAGCGATGAAGGAAGCTGGCGTGCTTAAAAACCAATGTAATAGGTTCGTAGTGCTACTACTGAAGCTTGAGACACAAACTCAAGTACCGAATCCTGGAACTCTCTGTTTATTACGGGGTACTGTGGTGTGGCTCTGGATCTAACGTAATTGGACTTGGCCTGAGAAAGAGAGAGAGAGAGAGAGAGAGTTAGTAAGAGATACATAAAGAGAGCGTGGGGGAGGGAGAGAGAGAGAGAGAGAGACTAGCCCTGAAAAAGAAACCATTGTACATTTGATATGCTATTGCTGTGCTTTCTTGAGTACTGCTTAAATAACCTGTCTGAACTAAGTTGCGTAACCTAGGAATCAGCCATCTTCTCCGGTTTACTAAAACCACTACTTCACTGGTTTGCAGAATAGGCATTTTAAGATATGCTGTCAGTCACTTAGGGCGCCGGTAAATCTGAACACGGAAGGCACTAGCTTTAAGTCTTCAAGTCAGTCCATCGGCATCGTTGCACGTCCCTAACGTGTCGTAGTGGAAGCTGTCACGGCGATTGAAGAACAGGCGAAGCTAGCTGGTATTAAGGTCAATGAAGAAAAGACGAAATACAAAAATACAAAATAGTGTGCACTGTAGAGAAAAGATATGCAATACAATGTTTTGCGGTCTTTTGCATGTCCGCTTTTGGTTGGAGTGTCCGTTACTGATCCCCCAGTGCTAAAAAGTGATTTCCCTTGTAAAGGTGTTGGCATACACGAATTGGCCTACCCTCAGTTGACTAAGTTCCTATGGACTTGTTTCACTTCACCTTTCTGATCCAAGCCTTATGACCAAGCCATATTTTAATGAAGCGGAACTGTTGCGATGTATCGCAAATAATCTCTACCAAATGTGTCACAGCGGTGCTTCGGGCGTGTGATGCATAGATGAAAATGTGAATACCATGCTGAAAAAATCCGTTCTCACGCTCACCCGAGTCTGAGTACAAGAAGTACTATCCTAATGAGGTCCTGCACAACGATGCAAACTTAAACAGGATGGATAATTTATTATTAAGATCTTTGGGGCTTACTACCCAAACACTATGTACCACAACAAGCTTGGCCTAATACAGGATACAGACGGATGCCCTGTCATCTTCCCTGTCGCACGCCGAACAGTGAACAGACGATCTCTGATCGGGATAGGAAAAAGTGTGCCACAGAACGGCACTTTTACTGGTGGTTGCATCAGAACCGGTTTCCGCTGACCTTGGTGGTTTAGTGGCCAACTTACATAGAATTAAGTTGTTTATTGTTAGAATGGTTAAGTTAGTTTTAAAGATTTTTGTCTATACTTAATAAAACAAAAATTACAATTAAAAAATTAAATAAAATCTTTTCTAGTCCCATCACCGAAATCAAGTAGCATCGGGCGCGGTTAGTACTTGAATGACGGACCGCTTGGGAACACACCTCGTGTTGTCGGAACAACTAGTGTCAAAATACCCAATTCGTAGGAACAAAATGAAGCTCTATAAGAATCTTATTTTGCCAGTCCCGAAAGAAAAATTCTACGTCGATCCCGTCTGCGAGGAAAGTGTATGAAGTAGAAGACAATAACCTCACTACCAGATCTACAGAACTTTACCGAGTGGCAATCGAATGCATGGATCCCAATGATGCATCTAAAAGGGGCTAACGGGTCTTCGAAACCGAGCCTCCTGGTTTGAGAAGGAGATGTAGAGCGAACCTCCGGTTTAAGGACCAAGTCATTGCGGACATTGGAAGTAGAGTGATCGATGGAAGGCAGCAATTGCTCAGGCTTAGAATTTCTATGGGTGACAGGCCTGAAAAGTAAGCACATGGATAATTGGGTTGGCGGTTCGACCGATTATATATTGTCGTGTCGTGGAGGCTGCTTCTTTTTTTACCGATTTGGCATTGAAATCTACGAGCACGATTTTGACATCCGAAGGCATAGCCCAAGAGGCCGTAGTTGTCCTCTTTGAGGCTTATCTTGTAGAATCTCGGTTTAAGGTCTATGACATTCGTATGTCCGTTGATCGGAGGCAGGATTGTCTTCCACAACTTGGTATATTTTTTAAATGGTTAATGTTTTCCCCTACAACTGTTGCCATCTTCACAACCGCTAGTCTGGTCGGGGTGCAAATGCGTTCTCTTGTCTAGGGCGAGCGCTGCCAACATTGGTTCACCTCACAACGAGTGTTGCGAAGGCTACCAGGGGCACTGAGATCAGACTTTTTGTTGACATGCGTTCTCCTCTCGGGGTCGCTTGCATCCTGCCAGATAAGAGGAAAAGTCGCAGACAAGTTTAGGGAGTCCAAAAGCGGCCTTAGTTATGCCAGGCTTCCAGATGCCTGTTTCTACGGGATGAGAGAGCACTGTTTTTGCATAGCAAGGATACACTGGGTTCTTCCTCCGCCTTGTCTATGCAGCTTCTGAAAAAGTCGTTGTAAGGAAGACGAAGTCATAGTCTAGAGGCGAGAGTCTCAATGACGCAGTGCCCAGGGTAGCATACGGAAAAGAGTTCGAAATTAGTACTCTTTCGAGTTTGGAGTTCGTCCGGTTCGTAATTCCCTGGAAAGTCACAGTGTCCCGACACGCACATTAGTTGGGTTTTAACATATTTGGGCATCTCGTTGAGAGATAGACGGCACTAAAGCGAAGTCTTAGAAGTTTAGATGACTGAATTCAGACTTGATTGCTACATTGGCTTGTAGCCAGGCAAAGCTTCCTTAATCGCTATTGTTTTAGCCTGAAAAACGCTACAGTTATCAAAATGAAAGCTGGATGAATAGATCATCAGAACAGACGCCAGCACCCACACCTGTACACATCTTCGATCCACTTGTGATGATCTCACTCCAATCGCACAGATAATCAAATAAAATCCTTCAATGGTTCATGTTTAATTTTTTTATTTCAACAGTAACAAATAAATAAGAGGGATTAAAATATAATAAGAAGAACTTGTACGTAACATTTTAATTTTCCTTTGTAAACCTTCCAGCTTCTCTCTTCCTCTCTCGCTTACACTACACCTTTTGTTTTTCTTCTCTTTTCACTATTAAAATATGCATTTGCTGATAGGTGATCAAAATCGTATATCCGATAACTACTTTTGTGTCTTAAGTATAAAAAATGTCGTTTTTTTTCCTTCGAAATATATAAAAGAGAAACGTACGGCGGCGTATAAGTGAACTACTCGTACGCAAATATGTGTGGGGCGTTTACTTAGGAAATAAAATATCAAAGAGAAATCATAAAAGAGTGTGAGTAGTTTTTGTTAGCCTTTTGTTTGAACAAATACAAAGTGACTGTTTACTGAGCCTATCATGCTAACGTCCTTCGGGTTCTAAACTATGGCGGTTAGTATTTGTTTGGAAATACCAAACTGCTCTTAGTAAGAAATGCAAACGGAGGAGAAAAAACAATATACATACACAAATGAATATACTTCGTACAATTTAAGTGTAAATAACAATTTCTATCTAAGATACGTAGTTTATTGAAAAGAGATAATATGCGTGGGTGTATAAATGTTTCACAAAACATTACTCAGTATATTAAGGCTTTTCCTAGTCGCTGCATGTTCATATGGAAAAAAAAACTTTATAAATAACATGGTTCCCGATTGGATTTGATTTGTTTATAAAAAATAACTCTAAACATCATCTGCAAGTGGTAAAGAAACCAAAAACAAAAAATAATACTATCTCTCAAGTCTGATCTCGCCTAATGGGGGGATGCGTAATCGCGTAAATCTATAAACTTGGTGTGGGTTTTGGAATTCCGGGTATTTCTGCAAATTTTTTTTAAGAAAACGAAACAAAAATATATATGCTTTGAACCAGAGCGAATGAATCAGTATCAGTGGCGCTAATGGAAAGGATGATGACATTAGCATTCAGCTTTAATCTGGAAACTGAGCGATGGACAGCCTTTCCATAATTGATCCCTCCATGATGAGTTCATTGCTATTTGTAAGAATATCAGTGAGCTGCGACGAATCACCGGTGTAGGTACTGAAGGGGAAGAACGATGTGATTGTTGGTAGATATTGTAGCCGTGTTGGGCTGTTCGTTGGTGTTGTATTATTCGATTTTTCTCTGAGTTGTACCAGTGTAGCAGAGGAAGTTTCGTTGTCGTCTGATTGCCCTTGATTACTGCTGCTTGTTGTGGCAGTAGGTGTACTATTATCTGATGTCGTTGTCCATGTTGCATCTGGAAGATCGTCAAAATCTCGCGTCTCAAGAGCTCGTTGCATTTTTCCAATGTTGTTCAGTAGAAGCCTGTGGAAGAGTTCGATTTGTGGAAAACCACCAGACTTGATTTCGAGAATGGGAATCCATCGATAGTAGCATTGCTCCCATATTTCCATTTGACTTATGGTGCATCGTGGCTCTAGAAAGCGATCCTAAAAGAAAATTAAGTGTTGACCACCGGATCACACTGTCAGGAGGGATCGACTCACCTTTGGTATAGTAGATTGTGTATAAAACAAATTCGGATTAATGGTAGCCCTCGAGCCGGCTTTCTGCAAACCTGGCAGCATTATAGCATTAGGTGGAATAGCGACCGACTTCCGGCTCAACGTTTCCTGACGTTTCTGGTAGAACGGGTTTGTAAAGAAAACCTTATCCTTGTCGGCAAACTGCTCGCTCCAGTCCCATACTGGTCGCAGAACCAGCTTCAAGTCCTGTCAAAATAGCCGCGTCAGAACATCACATGCAAGGGAAACATGTTGACTTACTCTTGTTGCTTGATATCGTTCGGATTCCGTATTGAATTGGAATGTGTCAAATATAGGAAGAAATGCCGAGTCCCAGATTGTCGTCAAGTATGTTTGACTGAATTCGAATTCTTCGGGAAACTGTTGTAATAGCTGCCACACACAGTCCAAGAAGAGAAGCAAAAGCGGTGATTCCTTTTCCGATTCGGCTACAAAAATATGACCTAATCGATCAAGAAATGGGTGTTCGAGAGCAACCCATTCTTTCTGAATTAACGACTGAAATCCATCGATAGTTCGAAATAATGGATCCAAAAGTATTTGCGTTAAGCTCGATATCACACAACACAGATCCCGACCATTGTTCTCCTGCAGCACAACTGTCGTACCCTTCCGCAGATGTTGTGCTGCTTCGGCTGCATTGGTTAAACAAAGTGATACGTATAGGAGCCAACCGGATTTCTCCACATAGCTTAGGTACTTAGATTCCTGCAAGAGAAACTGACGCGGGCTGTCGGGTGTGCATATCTGGCGGAATTTCAAGTAACCCCGTTGAATGTCTTGAATAGTTGGTAACCGTTCGGATAGGTTCATTATTTCTGGTGACTTTCGGTCGGGATCACATTTTCGAATCAACTCCAAGGTGACATTTTCAATCGTTGTATCTTGCAGCTCTGGTTTCAATTCACCCATTCGTATAAGTGATGCGTTGCCATAGCTGTACACCTGCAAAAAGCGAAAAATAGTGATGATCTGTAAATTTTGTTTCGTCCCGGAGAAAGGAGACTTACCCAAAAGGCGCTTCGTGAGTCACAAAATGCGGAGAAATTCTCTGCGAATTTCTCAACTGTGTAACATTTCGGAATAACGAAGTTCATTGGAAGACTACTGCCATTTTGTATTGATTCAGCTGAGAGGACACGCCATTCTGTTGCACCGCATCGTATAAGTTCCCTGGTCCAGTCATTTCTGCTGGTGTACATTGTAACCGATGACTTCACGGTATTGTAATAGTGCTCTCTGTGGATGGGAAGAATTTAAGTAATTCACATAGAACGGAGGAGACTTGGGTGGGGAATTTATATTCAAAACCAATTGGAAACTATTTACAGCAATTCAATGCACGTGATCGGTTTTGAGCACCAGAATGTGAGACAAATGCTATTAATTACATGTTCCAGATATGGCAGGCGACACAAGGGAAATGAATGGCAATTGTGGTTAGCTCATGAGGGATTTTACGTCTTCCCTGAGTGAAATGTTTTGCTGCACCCGCTGAAAAGGTATACTTTATGAAGTGGATGGACGGTGCTTGCTTCTCAAATTGACTCTACATGCTGTCATTGAAAAAGTTTGCCATTCTTTAAGGCAACCTAAACTACATGAGGTAGTACGTATTCAGGATGAATTATGCACAACATGTTTACATTTGGTAAATGGAAAGGGTAGCTACAGTTCATTAATTCGATGAAGTATCGTTTGACAGAATACATGAACGCACAATAAACAATTGCTAAGAGAACAAAATAATTTTTTCTGCTACCATCTACCTTTGCTTTACCTTGGAACTCTGTTTATGGATTGAGTTAAAAAAAATAAGAGATAATAATTTATTCACTTTTCATACAAAGACTATAAATAGAACTTACTTGAAACGAAAGGCAAACGATAAGTCATGTCGAGAGGGGTATGCAAACCTTGCAAGAGCCGAGGCAATGACTTTACCCTGATCTTTGGCCGTATTTTTGAAGGAGAACTTCAGTAAGCGAAAATTCTGCAAAAAGGATTGAACACAATCATAACATCAAAGTGTGTGTACAAGAGCTTTGAAAAGGATTCAAGTGAAAATCAATTTTCTTGAAATCACTTACCTTGCATATAATGTGAAGAGCTTCTATTCTCGAGCTAATCTTTTGCTCTGGCACTAACAATTTTTTCTTTTTATCAACTATTTGATAGATGACATCAATGTTGTTGAGTGTTACGTCGTTTTTCCCGAGAAACAGATTCTCCTGATATGCTCCTTGTTGCTAAACAAAAACGGATTTGATTAAACGATGCTCCACATGCACTGGAAGGGGGGGAGCTAGTTTTGAATTTACCTCATTGGGGTTGTGTGCGATGAATGATAATTTAAAATTTGACACTGAGAGCAGACCCAATATTGCTTCGTTGAAGTTGTCGTCGGAGATTTTACACGTTGGTGGGTACAAGTATACGACAGCGGATGCGACCACCAGTTCATCTGTAAATAGATCATCAATTTTGATTGTATGTAATTGTGTGGGCAAAACTAATCTCACCAGCGAGAAGTTTTGGCTTCAGATTTTCCAGATCTTCAATATCTTCACAACCATTCAGGCCCTTTACAGATGAAACGAAATGAAAAGAACAAAACAAAGTTTCGCCCCCAATGTACGTACAGCACATAAGACAATAGATTATGCAGAAAGGGGGGCAATTCCGGACACATTTAATTACTTTATCTACACTTTATTCTACAATCGCGCGCGAGATATAGAACCATCATCAGCATAGCTTCACTTGAAACAAAAAATGCTTTCTTCGTGCGGATCTAAATGATGATACTAAATCCCAGCGATAAACCCACTTTGGAATGCTTACCTTCGATGAGTTAACATAGCTGGTGAACGTGTATTTTTGCTTGGCCGGTGTCCCGGCCATCGTTGCCTTAATTTTATCAATTTTGACGAATTTTTTCGGATTACCGTGGAATGGGATAGCAAAGGACAGGCACGTATTTATTTACACAACACCTTGCGCTTAAATTTGCGTTGCTCGTTTTTTTCAGTATGCCTTTATCTACGAACCAAAAGACAACAACACAGAAAAACAAAAAAAAAAAAAGAACAATTTTTTTCTTCTTTGCAATGCAATCCGACACGGGCACACACAACTCTTTTTGTTGTTTCAGTTGCTCAACATGATCATAGGCTTCGATAGAAAACTTCACTGGTTATATTGTATAGTATTGGTTGTGTGTAAAATTAATACAATTTACAACCATTCTGTATGTTACAGGAAGTGAGAAATAATTATGAAAGGGAAACTGCACCCATTGTCTAGTGAAGAAAAAAAAAATACCTCCACGGATGGAACTTCTAACGAAATGACATCTTCTGATGTATTTTTTTTTTTTGGTTGACAGCTCGTGACAGTTGGTGATGTTTACTTTTTGGTTTTCTAATGTGAAGTACTGCCAAATTTGTTGTTTCTAATATATCATGAGAGTGTGGTTTGGTTTATTAGGTTCTGATTATTTTCGCATGACATCTTATAAGAAATTTCTATTAAGAATAAAGACTTGTTAATAACAACAGATCCAATTTGGTTGACTATCGATGATGGATACAGGAATTTAACAGCAGATATGCTTCTCCATTTGCTCAGTAAAATGTTTAGTTTTCTGTTGATTAGAGCCGTGTCTAGCTGATGGTTCTCGTGGAAGCAAGGACGACAAGGTAATTCGTTATGTTCAATTGTATGTTATGAAGGAGATACGATTGCAGTTGTATGACTCTTGTCATTTACTATCAAGGACGAAGGTTAATGCTATCAAACAAGCTCATTATGATTTTCTGACACATGCATTCCTTCCCCACATACCTCTAGGGAAACACATCAACCATTTATCACAAGTCAGCTGATTCTGTTTACGTGACTCACATTCTTTTTGTGCTTCTCTTCATTCTTAAGAGAATCAGCAGGTGGCACCGTAACCACCGAAACTTAACTTTATGTTTCAAATTAAAAATGCATACACCGCCGCCGATTAAAGTTAAATAATACCAGCGAAACTATAACCAGTTTGTATTGTCCATACCAGATGGCTTTATTGATTTTCTCAGTCTATATATTTAGTGACTCGATGTCGTGTCCTGCTTGCTGGACAATGACTTGAACTATGTCAAAAAAAGGGTTACCTCTCCTGTCCGCTGGTGCAAGTACAATTAGTTTCGTTCGGTGTGTCTCTTGGTGACAATGTGCTGGTTGGAGTGTCAGACATTGTAGAATCCCGTCAACTCGTATGAAGTACTACCGATTGGTGCCTTTTTGCGATTGGAATTTCGTTGAAAATAAAAATCGTATCGTAAATTTATAGTTAACGTCTACACAATGTCGAAGTTTATAGCAAAAAATGTGAGTCTCCTGCAAGAATTGAAAGCGCATACGAAAGATGTTACGTGCCTTGAGTTTTGGGGAAATGTCCTCTTAGTCACAGGATCTAGGTTTGTTGCTTATAAACCGTCTGGATTATTTTACTAATCGAATGACGTTGTAATTTTGACAGTGATAAGACGATTCGCATTTGGAAATGGGAAGTTGGTTCCGGCTTCGTGGAAGACTCGAATATATCACCGTTAATGGGCCATAAATACGGAGTGACGAGTGTGAGAATATCCCCAAAGGTAAGCTTGGTTATCCTAACTTCCTTAAGGGGGCTTTAAATGAAACATCTCTCTGAGTCAATTGGGATCATTGTTGACTTGGTGAAAATAAGTTAAGTGAGTCTTTCAGTCTCATATCCATTTTGACAGTGTGTGCAATCATTTTCATGTTTTCTTTTCTTGTACGCTCATTAGCGGTAATTCGTTGGCAAAGGTGTGAGTGTTTTCGGACAAATATTACACGTATGTAGTGTGAAGCTAAATTCAATTGTCGTTGAATATTGATTAGCCCTTGTCATGACTTTGGTGGTCAGAGGGCAATATGCAGTCAATGGGAGGTTTATATTTGCTGCATATTTGAGTTGTTGTGCAAGTGCGTTGTGTTGTCGTGTGATTATTTGAAACGAGGGATTATTTACTGGTTCCGTTTTATCTGTGGAAAGATTTTTAAATTGTGTCTAATTTTTGGTGGCTCATTCAGACCAACGTGTTGGGCTAAAATTATAGGGGATGTTTTTCTCTCGTGAGACGTTATCTTTTTCCAGATTGAAATGTGAATCTTAAGTTTTCCACTTCAACACCACCCGTTCTACGTAGAAGTGCTTTTCTAGGAATTGCCTCTTTTTATTTGCTTGTTACTCTTTATGGACGTTACTCCACTACTTGCTGACTGGGCAATCGGAGAGAAAATGTTTGACAGAAGATACCGTTGTGTGTTATGTTTAGTCGCATGTGTACCTATGCAACAGTGTCTGGTACGGAATCCTTAGCTTGCATGCTACTTCCTTGGGCTTAAAACGGATCAGTGATTATTTTGCTCAGCGTCGGCAATAGAGGTCTTGCTGTTGCATCAATAACAGAAATGAATGACTAAAGAGATATTCATCTTCGGCCATTTTTGCCCCTAGTTCACATGGGAGAAAAATGTGATAGTAGCGTTACAGCGTTCGTCAATTCACCCCAATATGGCGGCATTTCTGTTCAATAACCAGCCTAAGCTACCGAGTTCTGGTTCTGCCCAGAGCTTTGTCTTCCAGTTTCTTCCTTATGCAGAATATCATGCCAGAGATTCGCCCTTTGTAATTTCGTTGTGTGCAGGTATGCCCTGTTCACAGTGTTAATCATGGACATCTCACTGACGCTATGTGTGTATAATCTGACCACATTCGATGTGAGATTGACCGATGATATGGCCTTTATAGCTGCTTGGCTGGATGGATTGGTCTGGAAAACACTGGAATTGTGCGGCAGTCTGTGGCATTCACTCTTTGTACCTTGTTGAGTTTTGTCCTAATAACCGTATCCGTCCTTGGTTTCAATTGGAGACTACGCTTTTTGCTGACGAAGAAAGCTATGGATGCTTTCTTAATACGCTGGTCTACGTTTAACTTCCAGTTGAGTTTGAGACACTTAGCATTGGTACAAAAGGAGCGGATCCACAATAAATGATAGCCTTTTGGTTGTGCCAACAATAGACCGTCAATATTAAAACAGTTGTTCTACAAGGCGACACGCTGTCATGTAACTTCTTCGACATCATGCTGGAGAAGATCGTGCAAGATTCACTCGCCAACACTAGAGGCACGATCTTCCAAACGTCCGATTGCTTGCTAGCGTCGATGACGTGATTGGCAAAATACAGAGAGCCGTCAATCAGGCGTTGAAACTGAAGCCGTTGAACTGGGTGTAGGGCAAAATGAAGTATATGCTGTCCTCAAGAAAGCACATACAACATCGACGTCTTAGGCAGAGCGTCACACAGGTACAACTTCGAGATAGCTAATGACTTTTGTCTTTCGCGGATGAAGAAGTCCTTAGTCTATTCGAAAGAAAAAATTCTATGTATCATCTTTGGTCGTGTTTGCGTTGACTGCATCTGAAAGAGAAGGTACAACTGCGAACTGTACAGGCTGTACAGCATGAGCCTAGCCAGGCGTCTACAGCTCCAACGCCTAAGGTGGTTGTGCCTTCTAGAGCGTATAGTATTCACCCTCTTCTTCACCTTCTTCACCCAGGCGGAGAAGGACTTGGAAAATGGTCCGCACTGGCTTGCGAAACTGTAAGCAGTATCTAGCCCGCAATTTGTGTACCCGGGGCTTATTTTACGCATTCCATTCATTTCATTTACATTCGTTGATGAATTGGCATCTCTCATCTCTAAAAACTTTAATTCACATGAAAATCCATCAGAAATCAAAATGGAAACATAAAAAAAATACTTTTATTTAACTAAATAAATAAATTATTTACAAACTCTGCAAGAAGGAAACAAATTGTCGCTCAAGCCGTTCAAATCCCAGCAGAGCTCCTTAAAAGAACACATTTAGATATTCCTGCGGGATGGGAAACTCCATGTGGTAGTGCTTAAAGTGGCATGCGTAGCGATTCCTTTCGTTTTTCATTCCCAGTGCATGGTACTGCCTTGCGAGGTAGCTGTAAACATCTAAAACCTTTGCATGTGCTTCGAGTTTCTTGAAATATGTGATGGCTTCCTTGACTTGGCCTTTGCAGTCTTCTATGTTTTGTGCCTTCTGTTCATTTGTCAGGCCCGTGGCAACGAAACATCGCACATAGACAAAATTGGCTTTCGCTCGATCATACAGGCCGCCGTTTGCGAAGATCTTCTCCATGCCGTTCTTTATCGACTGGAATGCCTTCTGTGGCATTTGCATTTGCAGTAACACCTGAGCAAATAGCATGTCCGTTATTGCCCACTCATATTCTAGGTACGATTGCAGGGCTAGTGTTGAGGCTTTGTTGAGAGTCCCTATCACCTCGGAGTGAATCTTATCTTCTGATATCATCGAGTAGGCTAGAAGAATCAGTGCGCGGACTTGCGTCAGGCAGTCGAGATCTTTTGCTGTGAGTAGCTTGTCCAACATGGTGCGGGCAGTGGTGAGGTATCGCTTGGCAACCAGCACTGATGCGCGTTGAAGGATAGCTGCGTTTTCGTCGAACACGTACAGCTGACAACAGGCGCGAGATGCCTCCTGCCACTTGCATCGGAGAATCGATTGGTGGACGATTATGTGACATTCGCAAATCATCCAACTGTTTGAGTACGGATTTCTGGGGAATCTCTCTTTGGTATGGTGCAGCACGACGGACGACAACGCGTACTCCCCCTGAATGTTGAGCCACAGTGCCAAGCAGCAAAGTACCATGCACACGCTTTCACTGTTCCCCACATCGCCGAACACCCATGTCTTCTTGAGCTTGAGCAGGAGTTGCGCATACATAGACGCCATCTCGTTGTGACCATACAGGTTCCACAGCGCCGACCGCAAAGCCAGCGAGTCAGAGAAGTACTCCAAGAGTGAATTTTTGCAATTGAGCTCATCGCTCTTCTGCAGCAGTTCAAAGAGGTCCAACGGAAGGTAGCCACATTGAGCGCCGACTTTTACCACAAACTGTATGCTGAGTGAGAGACTTTGTATCATGCTGGGGTCCTGTAAGTCGGGCAGGCACTTTTCGAAGGGATCAATCTTGTTGCTGTTCAGGATGCAATACCAGGAGTTTGCCAAATCCAAGCATCGCTTGTCGCCGCTCTCCTGTGCCAGCATAATACACTCTTTCAGGCACTCCAAAGCTTCCTCTCTGTGACCGAAGTTCGCATGCATCACGGCAAGGTTTATGCTAAAGAACTGGAATCCCTTCTGCTCATTCCCGTTCATCATTTGCATGGGGCTTCGGTCGAACGAACGATGCAAGGCATCAACCGAGCTAAAGTAGTCCCTCAACCGGAGGTAGTTCATGTACGTAAGGAAGAATGCTTGCGAGTTCAACGGGTTGTCCTGGATGATTTCGTTGAGCTTTGTCTGCATTTCAATCGGCGACAGGGCACGGATTTCATTGTTTTCTAGCAAGCTACACTGTTGCGTTATGAAGAGATCCGCTTGCTTTGCTGACCATTTGCTGTGGGGATTCCGGTGGTGCTGCGCTACGTCGGTGTCGAGGATGGAGTCGTCTCCTTCCAGAGTCTCATCACCATCCTCGTCTTCCTCTGTAGCATTGCCGAGGAGATTTGATTTCCGAGGACCAATGGCCATCATACGAACGCCTGAAAAAAAATCATTTATATGACATAAATGTCGGAATGTGTTGTGGCATAACGAATGAGATTTTTTTGCACACAAATATGAAATGATTCAGATTCATAATTTATGTACCACCACTAAGTATCCATGATTACATATTAAAACACATGGGGGACCTTTGGTCTTCGCTCGATACGCGGACAAGACGCAATCAACGATGTCAGGTGAAGTAATTATATCGCTTAATAATGCACATAGAAATTGCAATCAATAGCCAATATATTCGACCTTAATGAGTTCAAACGTGTGCCAGTAAATCAATAGTTTTGCCACATACAATTTGCATGCAACCCCTTCATAATTCATCACGTCCTTTCAACATACATACTATCAAAGAACCACAGCCCAGATAGCGTCAACCATCACATATTTAATCAACCAGAACTCACCCTTTTCATAGTAGAGGCAAATGTTTTTGTACAGTGCCATCATTTCGGGAAATGACATGCGATCCAGAATTACAGCCACCCTCCTAATGTACAATCCAACAATGCCATACTGACTAACACCAATGGAATCCGAGAGGATCTTATCAAAATTTTGCATTTCAAATAAATCGAAGAGACTTTCTATGCCCAGAGTGTTCAGGTCGCTCATGCACTTTTCGAAACCCTCCAGGTGGACAGTATCGATTTTGTAACGACTAGACGTCAGCATGTTGTGCAAGTCCTTGTAGGTCATGTCCGGATATTGGATTAGCTTCAGCAGAAGCATGCAGAAACGTTGTCGTGACTGTGCGGGGAAAATTAGACCGAGCTCGGAGGCAGATTGCTTTGCCTGTGAGTGTGGGATGTCATGTTTAGTATAGTTTTGGTGGAATTTAGTTATGGCAAACCTTAAGGTATTGATGCACCAAGAGGAGAACGGCAATTTTGTGCGGTGTTGGGGTGTCTATGCGCGATGTTTTGAATGTTGTATTACGGGGATCAAGTGCTTCGAGTTCCTCAAAGTGATTCATTGCTGGCGAGTGATGAACAAATAATTAAAATGCTAGTTTTCTTTTGAGGGAAGCGAGAAGTATGTGAACACAACAAACAAAATCGCCGACTTATTTGAATTTGTCAAAGAAATGTCAATATTCAAAGTCAAGCTTGTCGGTAAGTTAGTGTGTTTGGTGGTTCTCTTAGCTGCGATGTGTGTGAATGAATGAGAGTTGAGGGAGGGTGATACGAAAACTTTTTATTGGATTTGATTTTCGCCCGTTTGAGAGTTACAATCTAAATGCCAAAACCGTTTGCAGGGAGGTGTGCTTGCATCATCATCTGTGGATGGGACGGTTCTTCTGTGGGATATATCGACGGGTCGGAAGACAAAGACTTTGTATCAGGCCAACGGGGAGGCAGTTAGAGCATGTTGCTTTAGGTATTCAAATTGATTTGAATCAGTTCCGAATTGAATGATTTTTTTTTGGTATTTTGAAGTCCGAATGGATCTTTCATTGCTTCTGCTGATGATAGTGGTGCAGTATGCATTTGGGGTCAAGACAAAACTCTTGTTAGGTATGTGCAATGGCGGTGCATTTGTATGCGATATGAAATTGACGGTGTTTTTATTTGCAGAACCCTCCATTACCATGAAGAGACCGTCTATGCCATAGCCTTCTCTGCAGACTCAAACATCCTTCTCACAGCATGCAACAATGGAATGATCAGGTTAACTCTAATAAAAAGTGACGGCGAAAGTAGGTTTCCCAAAGTCACGGTGAGAAAATATATCTACAACTTATATTCACAGCTCAAAACAACGAATACGACTGTGCTATCGACCATGCCCATGATCTTGGCGTTGTCTGTGCTGATTTTTGCAGGCTCATACATTCGGATCGTGAGTGAATTTACAACTGCCTGGCGCATCTACATAAAGCTTTTCTCTTTTAGCAACCGACCCGGACACAACGATTCACACCGCGGCAACATGTGGCAACGATCAGTGCATCAAACTGTGGAGGATTTATTCCCTGAAGTCGAGTGCAAATTTGAAGAACTCACGCCTCATTCCAGCAGGGCCCAGTGAGCGAGAGTCTGGAAATTCAGTGGTGTACAGTTCCAGCTTCATGAACGCCGAGTGTGTGCTCACGATTGCCGGACACGGATGCTCAGTGACTTGCGTGCGGTAAATGTCACCACTTCAAATTCCCTTGAAATTAATTAATTAATTAACATTTCAGATTCAACTTGCGGGGCACCCTCCTCGTCTCCTCTGGCATGGATAAGGCGGTCAAAGTTTGGGACTTGCAGGGCAACTGCCTGCAAACTCTCGTAGAGCATGCACGCTACGTGAACTGTGTCGCCATAAATGGGGATTCGTCAATCTTGGCATCTGGCTCCAACGACCGATCGATAATCGTTTGGGATCTGTCGGCCAGTCTGACACTGGAATCACACATCGCCGGGTTCCGGTCAATAATCTTCAACATGGCAGCGAGTGAAATCGACATCCCCCTGGAGTTGATTTGCCCGATAACTCATGAGATCATGACCCATCCTGTGGTGGCAAACGATGGATTCACTTATGAAAAATCAGCAATCTTGGAATGGTTCGATCGCGGTAAGAGCACCTCCCCAATGACCAACGAAGAGCTGGCCTGCCTCGAGGTGAATGACAACGAAGATTTGAAACTTAAAATTGAGGAGTTTCTGAAGACCCTTGACTTTGACGCTTTCGATGGGATTGCCTAAGAACATGTTTTTGTATCATTTTTTCTAAACAGTTTGACATTTTCGGATTTTTCACAAGAAGTTTTTTCTTCAGAATATAAAATAAAAAAAAAAAACTTGTTGGTTTTTTATTTTTCTTATATCAACATCAGATAAGAACGATATGAAAGGAAATTTAAGTAGAACAACGGTGTGAAGTATAGAGTTTAAATTCATGTTACCTTTGAAGTTCTTCACCTTACCACATTTACCAATGCATCTCACTTATTGATAAATGGCAGGTCTCTAAAGAAGCCTCCTTCTTAGACCATAAGCGCATACTATTCAAATCAAACACTTGTCATCGAGAATTAAAATCAATGTTTTATATCACCAATTGGAATATGTGTAAATCCCTCCTCGACAACAAACTAAAAGGATTACCCATAGCTGCAAGTACTCCTGAAGAACTTGACAAGTCTATGGAGTTCCTAAGAAACTCAATCATATCTACACATGATTATAGTTGTCCTTTGAAAATGAAAACCTGAGAAAGTCAGCAAGGCGTGAGTAGAATAGTGCCAAGACGACAGGCAACTGGCAACATAATAAGTAGGTCCTCATCTTCCAAGAGGGAATAATAGAAAAAACTCTTCGGAGAACCTCAAAGCCTCATCTCTTACGCCAATAGTTTATAAGAGACTCTCCAAAGGCATCCATGATTGATTTGGTCTACTTAAAGACCAAGATGGGAATCTGACTAGTAATTCCACAGACATCTTAGAATTACGTCTTAAAACTCACTTCCCTGGCTGCAGTGTTAAAGGCAACACAACAAACTATGCTCAAGCCAACTACTTCTTCAACAAAGGATCGAACTGGAAGCTAAATAAATACATAACGTTTGAAATAAATGGCTACAAATGGCTTTAAATCATTCAAAGCATATGGGCCCGAGGGCTTTTTTCCAGCACCGTTATTACTCTCCCTTAAGAAACTAAATGTGGAGTCAGTTAAAATAATTACAAATCGAATTCCTCTTAAATGGAAAATCGTTAGGGTAATAGTTATACCAAAGTAAGGTATATAACATACTAATATGGACGGGGCTACAGGGTCCGTAGAGGGCCAGGGCCTTCTCAGCAGTCACTCGTGTTGTGCCTACAGTTTTATGGCGACTCCGAACGGCTAATTTGAGGAGCCTTTTCTACACAGTTATACTCTTTGAGCATTGTCAGTGACTCGAAAGAGGTGGGCCGTGAAAAGTGTTTTGCTCGTACTGGGAAACGAACCTGGGCTGCGTAGGCTCAAGTGCGTAAGGATCGACTCAGCAACCCACAACGAAGTTGGCGCAGAGGCGCTTATAGAATTATTCATAAGATCAACACTGGAAACAGCACCACAGTTATGGACATTGCGGAACAATCCCCGAAAGCGAAAGAGGTAGCAATTGGACTTGCCTTCATGGACATAGAGGATGCATTTGATAATGCTAACCACCTATCATTAAGAAAAGAGTGTGACTATATTTCACTCGAGTCACTCGCGACATTTTCAAAAAATAATCGAGTCCTACTCGAGTAGAAATAGTTTACTTAGCTGTAGGTGAAAAGTCAGGTTTAAAGCCTTTTAACGACAAACCATTGGAACTAAAAACGCTTAAGCGACGTAGAATACATTATTGCACTTTTATACTTGATCCAAAAAAAAAAAAATATCCAAACAGACATAGATGTTTTAAAAGCCGTGGTGGGAGTGGCGCAGCGGTAGCTGTTTAAAATGTCAGTATCATCAACAATATATTCTTTAGGATCACACTTTCCTCTATTATTGATTTTTGATAAATGCAGTGGGCTCTTATTTTGTATGTGCAAACCGAGAGAGTCAGCAGTAAGGGCAAGCAACAGTCAAGGCTAAGCAAAAAGAGATCAATATCAATGATTTGCTTTAGTCCTAAGGAAGTGCTAACGCATCGCGACTGAACACACCACACAACGGCTTCTGTAGAAGCTGCAGAGATGAGGAAGAAAAATCTAGACAATCTAAAATCTGCTCTGCGAATGCGCAGCCCTAGCCTAAAAGCAGTTCCTGGGAAATCACTTCTTTGCTAAGCTGGAGGATTTGATTGGTGTAGAACTACCTACCTATCTAAGCCAAGACAGGAGAGCTGGCAGAAAAGTTTTCCTCAAAGAGAGATTGAGGAGACCTGCGTCTCGAAGAAGGAATCTAGATTTATCGAGAAAAGTAGAACAAACATAACATCCACATTTGCAAATGCTGCGCCAACCTTCGAGGACACAAAAAATAAAAACAAAAATCCCATCTCTGCGCTTGACTTTTCGAAAACATTAACATCAGAACTTAAGAAATTGTCAGTCTAGTCATATGATCATCTCGCAGTGTTTTCTTGTTTCTTAAGATTACACATTTATTTTCTTCATTCCGCCTCTTTGCGTGATGATGATATCGTACATTCCACTTAATCTTAAGCAAACAGCAACAAGCTATCTTCGCTCAAGAGAGGAGAGACATCCGACTGAAACGTTTTATATCATTTGAATATACAGCGGCCCGTCATCGTGGTTATTGGGTGTTTGAAAAGTGTATTTACCGAGCGTGTCAACAACGCGAGGCAAGGCGAGGATGCACGATAGCCCGCCACCTTCATTTTAACGACAAATCACTGTAGTCGGGCTTATAGTCGTAAAACGATTAGTTCTTCTGTATTGCACACTCGTATTTAGTTACAATCCGTCTCTTGTTTCTTGTGCTCTTTATCATTGTCGATTAGTACAATAGAATGAAGTTGATGCAACAAACTATAAATTATTTAAGATGATAAGGAATGGGTTTACCTTCGTGTAATGGGCGTTTTTTTCTGTTGTTACACTGTTTCCTTATCGTCAAGCTGAAGGTGAGGTTATTCATCAGTTGAAGCTGCTGGTCTGGTGTACCCCTTTGCTGTTGTACATGCTTGCGTGAGCAATACTCAGCAGATGAAGGAAACGAGGATGAATGTGTTTGCGTAACAAAAGATAAAAATTTAAATAAGATAAGGTTGCCTACCTGAGTCAGTATAACCTAACAATGCAGCATTTACAGCGAGTTCTTCTTGTTAGTCTACTTTTTGTTTTTGAGTACAAGTTCTATTGTACCTTGCAGTTGAGTCGCAAACACAAGTTCTCGTCTTTCTTTTTTGAGTTGCAATAGGTCGTGTATGTTAATCTTCGATCGGGAGATCTTTATCTCAAAATTGATTCGCTTACACATGTCATTCTCAACTTCGCAGAGTACACCAAGTTATTTCCCCGTACTCCTGTCGCATTGAGCCATTTTCAAATTTGGCAACTTTTCAAGGCAAAGCATATGCTCCAAAGTTTCGATAGCCGATGACCTTACGCAGTTTCTACCATGGTCCAGCCGAAACTGCGTGGTTCTGTCAAATTTCTACAAACCAACCAGGTTTCATCATACATGTTTGGGGTGTAGAAACCTCGCCGTTGCTGTGAAACCTAGTTGCAGCTCCCTCGAGTTCATCCCTCCGTGCGAGGTTGTCAAACCGAACAAGTCTAAAGCATGAACATCAGTTCATCAGTTATGTGGTCAATTCTTTTTCTAATTTGCGGTGCCTTCACACCATATTTTCTTGTCAACGGACAGCTGTTTTAGTGGCCATTTACAAACTGAGACCGAGTGACATTTGTTTGGCGGGCACTCCCAAATTGACAGCGAGTGACTTGAAAATTGAGAGAACCGCTTCAAACTCGGTGAGAACGGCCTATTGAGCTTCTGTTCGATGGGAACGTAGCATTAGGGTCATTTTGTTCACTAAAAGTTTTGATTTGCTTTCAATCATTCACATTTTATGGTTTCAACTTTCAATTTAGAACTCGTTAGTTCAACTCCTCAATTTCTCTCCCTCTCGAACTCCCAGACTTCCGTCAAGTTGAGCAATTGTTCACAAAATGACAGGGTTAGCATCAATGCTTCTGACAAACAGGTGATATGGTGTGAATATCTAGGCAACGCGATTGAATATTCCTCTTACTCCTACAACCAGATGCTGCATTCTACGAAGCGACTTACATAGTTGGGTTACGCTGATATCATTCAGCTCTTTCAGATTTTTGAAGAAATTGGGTAAATTCCTACGCGAAGGTGATGTATGCTCCCGTTAGCACCGTCGTCCTAGCTTCTTCGTCGTATAGCTTCTACAAAAATCAATTTATGGGAGACTTATTCTGCAGACAACCTTGCAATGACTCCCGTAGTATCTTTATGATGAAAAAGTTCTCTGGCTAACAAGCGCTAGCAAGCATAAGCCAGCAATATCCTGATGTCATTCAGTTGCCCGAGGTAATTGAAAAAGTTGGCTCCATAAGTGTGAGTTCCTATGATTAGCCAGAGCACTGCACTATCATAGGTGATGTGTGTAACCTTCCATTTCTTCATTCACGCAACTCCTGTTAAAAATCGAATGATTTGCGGGACACACATCCTGAGGAATTGTGTGCCAAATGCAAAGTCCCCTGTATGAGAGTCCTGACACAGAGTGACTGTTTTGTTTTATTATTTTGATTGATCTCGCTGTAACGAGAGGAATGTAAGGTGGTTCTCCTCCTGCCATTAGAGAAAGGGTTGTACCGCACATCGCGAGTTTGTCGGCTTTGCAATTGTCCGGTATGCCACAGTGTACAGGGACTCCAATAAGGTGTATGTTTAAATACTCGGCCATGCCATTAAAATTCAATTAACAGTTGAGTGAAAACGACGACGGTTTTGAAAGGAAAGTGACATTGTCTAGGGACTTGACTGCTGTGTGGCTGTCAGTAATGTCGGTTTGGAAATGTACTTGAAGCAGGACAGTGCGTTTTTTATAGCTATCCTTGCCTGAAATACGCTACAGTACCTGAATAGTTGTAAAGAAAAAGCAATGCAAATAGACCTTCATTCGATTCGTAAATTTTCAAAGTATGGTCCAGCGTTTGATTGAGTCTCTGACTGAGACATTTGTAGACATTTTTTTTTTAGAGATGTTGCTCAAATGTTGCTTTTGGTAGCAGACGATAGGTGTAGTTTTCCCAACTACACCTAGTTTTCCAACTACACCTAGTTTAATTCGCTGAGAATCGTTGAGTGGCCGATCTGAGTTTGGACCATAGTCGAAATGTCTTGAGTCTTAAGGCTGTAATGGTTGCTACATATCTATAATAAGTCATGAGAGGATTAAGTGATAAATAAAGAAAACAAATCGAGTGAGACTAGGTAATAAGAATGGTTATTAAGTTAATAAAACTTAAGTAATTTGCTTTCAATGCAGGCACTTAGTCAGAAATGAAGTACTATAGAGATGGTCAACTTCACAGTTGATTATCCCCTTGCCCGTCGACGAGTTTGAGAGACTTCTGGACAGTTATTCATGAATTTTTGACGGTTATTCACGAAACAATGTGAATTCTGTTATGTGATTGGTCAATTTGACTTTAGAAAATGATTTAAAAAATGATTGTCAAACATTTTAAGAGGCAAGGGAGGTAGAAGCTGTGCCACTCTATCATACTTCATTTCTAGTTTGTATCAAGGCTCACTTCTCTTGACGGATGGCGAAGACGGAGATGTTCAACCAAGCCAATGAAATAAATACCAAAGGAACTACGAAACAAATTATAATTTACCCTGGCGTATGTTTCGATTCCGAACACATTATCCTTTCATTTTCACGGTTCCACCTCCCTCGTGTGGCTTATAATGCTCATACATTGAAAATGTAAAAATAAAAGAATAAAACAAAATCTAATCTAATCATACATATCTTCCAGAACACTTTAAAGAAAATCGTTACAAAATTCACATTTGCAATTGATAATAAACTGTGAGCTTGTTAAATTTTTGGAGTGCCTACCACAAAATGTACCAACTCCAAAGGAAAGGAAATGTTTTCGGACATCATCGAAACCCACTAGCAGGGCAGGGGAAAACACACACGAGAGGTCTGCAGCCACTGATCATTGGCTAACTCTCTAACTAATGACGGACTAAATAGTCAGACGAACTGTACCACATCACCAAAACTGTGCGCAATAATGGTTTAAGTGTTAAATACATAAACTTAGTCTTATTTGAAATGGATTGGGGCTCATTGACATTGAGTCCCTCACGCACTGGCGAGTTTTTCACCCTATCACACAAAGAAATCTCATCTTGGAAGCTTGTAGAGAGAAGTTCATCCAAGTTGATTTCAGATCTTCAAAGCCAGCTTCCAAGCCAAAAGCCCAGCTTGACCAATCATACGGGAAAGCTCAGCATTAATCCACGCATCACTCTCACTAAACTTGCTTTAATGGGAACCGACGTAAAGTAACATACGGCCCCAAACCTAGGTTAGGTTAGATTGCAGTGGCCAGCCATTGGATCTGTTTGATCCTCTTCCGCAAACCCATAGTTGTAAAAGTAGCACGGGGGAGAGAGAGCGAGACTTCTTCTTCGGGGGGAGAGAGCGCTGGAATTGCAGAATAGATGGCCAATAATTACTTCCTCCTCCTCGTCTCTGCAGATTCTGTAAGTCATTGTAAGGAAGACATCAGGCCAGAACCAAACCTGCGCATCCGGGGTCCCGTCTGGGAGGATGTGAGGACAACTAAGCCGAAACATTCCCGGAACTGCTGTGGTGCAACGTTTAGTCCATATAATGAAGAGAATACATATGTGACAAGATGCACTTTGTCGAAGTCCAATGTCAACAGTGAAACGTATTGATCCAGCACCGTTATACCGAACACAGCTGCCACACACTGTTCTCACACTCCTCAAAATTTAATTATAAATATTAAACAAACAAAATGACAATTTGATGAGTTAATAAAAATTAATACAAAAAAGCTGAAATTAAGTTCTCTAAAAAGGCATAGTCTAGATAAGGCAAGTATCGAGCACCCTTCAGATTGCAGAAGAATAGTCTTAAGTTTATTGGAACGAGAAATTATGTCAGCGCGAAAAAATTGAAAGTAAATAAAAAATGAATAAGGCGGCGCTTGAATGATAAACTGCTCATTCAGGTTATAGGAGACACTCCATCAGACGATACCTCAAATCGACGTTATCGTAACGATAAGCAACGTATGTACATGCTTTCAAAAGCGCACTTGTGCTCTCTAAGCGTACGAAATAAGGTGTACTATTTCATGATCAACACGTTTTTTTCTAGCGTGGGGACAATTCTTGTGGTTTACTATGTGTTACTATGTGTTTACGAGGAGATGTAGATTCCTGTATCACCAATCAGCACATGGCGGGCTAAATAGTAAGAAGACAAGAAGACAAATTTTCGAGCGATGTTGGATTAACTGTTAAGTAAATAAATTCAAGCCGATTTGAAATGGATTGCGAAATGCCGGCGAAGGTCTTTAAATGGAGTCAATAAGTAAATAGTTTACTTCCGAAAGACAGGTGGAACTTACTTAATACGCTCGGATCTATAACATAGTCAGCGCCACAGTTAGCCCAAGCAGCAAACCTCATGGCCGCAATTTTGACAGTTGGGAAATATCTTGCTTTGTGAACTGATTATTATGATATTGGTAACACACCCATACATACATCGTCATTTATTGCACCAGCCCCTCCATACGGATAAATCCAGGTTCATGGAACTTTTTCCCTTTATTTTTGTTTTCTTATCGCAGAACAACAACTTTTGATAAGAAGATTATTCTCCTGCGTTAGGTAAATAGAAAGCACCTTCAATTGACTGAATATTTCCACATCCAGATCCAGATCCAGAGACTGGACTCAATAAAACCCTTTCCTCATTTTTGGGGTCTTCACATCGTCTCACACGTGTGAGTGGTTGAACAGCGAACAAAAAGAATAAATAAAAAAAAAGAAAAGAAACAAATTTCACACATATGCATCCAGTAGCGGTATAGAAAATGACTACCACAGTTCTGATAAAGATATGGTGGAGGTAATTTTTATCTCTAAACTATACTCAGGGGTATATAAAGAAATACATCGGCTTGTGGACTTCACTTCAGAATCATGATTAAGTGAATTTGTTTTTCGAACCTGTGCGGATCTCTTAAATATCTATATTTTCGTTTTGATTGAATAGTGCGTAAGGATTAGGAGAAAGGACATCTGTTGAGGATTCTGTGATGTTAAGTGGTGTTCTGTGTTTATCCTATTTTTTATCCTCTTCGGATTTTGAATGATTAAAACTTGTTACCTAAGAAGCCGCCTAGTGACATATGCGAGAATGAGTGCAGCCAATACACGTCATGTGATATATGTCCATACTTAAAACAAATAATCTAGTCTCTATATATCGTTCGTCACTATCGATTCGGGAGTGCGATAAGATTGTATTTTATTACAAGTGAATTGATTGTGTGCTTTATCAAAGTCTCATGAACTCAAGAAATGCCTTTTTTCGCTTAAATTTAAGATTAATAAATTATTTTTCTGATAGCTGTATGTTTGAGGATGAATCATACGAATCGGTGTAACATTGCTGACTTCAAGAGCTATTTCTACATTTTGAGCAGAATGTGTTTAAAATGAAAATTTCTACCGAGAATGACGGGCAGTTATTGACATTTTACTTAGCCTTCTAGCATGTGATAGACAGCTGTGTACTAAGTCGATGTATGTAGAAGCAAACCGCAAAAGATGTCAGACAACTTACTCTAATGTCTGTACATAGATTCCTTAGCCAAACACTTGTTTTAAAAACAAATATAGAAGACTTACGATTATAAAGACACACTCCTTAGATCACTTGTTGGTTGAAAATGGCTTTTGTTTTATTCGGAGTTACTTGCTTAATCTTAGTTTAGAGTACTAAATAGTTCGCGAAATCTTGGAAATCGGAGTCGTTAATGTCTCACAGACATTTTATATCCAATCATTGTTACATTCGTTAACTGTAAGTTGACGACGGTAAAAACTACAAATCCGATATTTTATCGGAGGTATCTACATAATCGTACTAAAAGGCCTTTAAAGTCTGTAATTCTTAATTTTTTTCTGAAGCTATTTTCTTAATTATCCTGAATGGCTTCTAAAAATAAGTATTTTTATTAATCACCACTATTACACGTTCACGACAACAACAACAAATTGCGAATCTGAACTTAATGTTTTAGTACAGTCTTCAGATAACTTATATTTACCGACTTGCGTCAGAAGTCTGATCTAAATTCTGGCTGATTTTTGTTTCATGTAACTGAGGTTTTAAGCTTGTTGCCCATGCCCATTTTTTCTACGAAATCTAAAAGAAGATTCAGAACAATCTGATTAGTAGCACTTCCCCATTTGCATCGGGCCTGGATTTTTAAAGCAACACGCCTTCTGAGGTCTTTAGAAAAGGTTAGTTCGTCATGAACACGAAAAGGCATGTAACACAGTAAGTCCATACCATGTCATGCTCAGTGAAACTGATCTCCATTCTTTCAAAATTCGATGGATGTCCGGCTGACCTTCATTCTTCTGTCAGTGTTTCATTAATTGAAACATTCAAATGAATTTAACAGGAACAAATTTAGGTATAGCAATTGAAATAGAAATTGGCAAATAAAATATTTCTGTACTAAATTTTAGTACTAACTACAAACGTATATTTGAACAATTTCAACATACAATTTAAAATCAGAAAAAGTAGAAATTCCATTCACCGTTGTGTGAATTCACACACACACATTTCATGTGATCCCAATTTACACAATTCACCCGATAAGATATCTCTTTTAGTACACATACTTAATCTCCTCTGCATTGTGATAATTCGGTTAGTATCTCCACTAACTGTAATTAAAAATAGAATAAATAGTAAGTTTCGAAAGAAGAGCTAATGATTTATCTCATAAAGTTTGTATAAGAAATCCTAATCAAACTCGTCCATATATGTAATTAACGCCCTGAATAAGACTAATTTCGAATTCGTATGCCAAGGAAGGCACAGAAGGTGATGGAAGGAGGGGGGGGGGGGGGGGGGGGGGGGAATTAGATACGCAAACAAACCATGAAACAGTTGAACACCGATACTTTCAGCCAACCAGAGTCTTTAAGGCGTCTTCTTCTTGCCGTCGGTTTTATATCTTTTTTTTTTTTTTGGTTAAATAAAATTCATTTAGTTGTTGAGTGTTAATTGGTAAAACCCGAAGTTCATGCGTTTTTTCTTTCGCTTTCTAGACCCAGAAATTCATATTGTATCTAGTCGAGTAGAGCGAGCGTTTGGGATAAGCGTAAACTGTAGCAGAAGGCAGTGAATTGAGGTTAAGTCAACCTCGGACCGCACGAGAGAATTCGTTATATAATAGAGGCGGTGTACAGATGCACAGAGAAAGGAGTATCTTTTTTTTTCTTCCATCCAGCACTGTAGATAAAAGTAGAGTTTCAAAAGTGCTCCGAAGAAGACAGTCAGATGTGTGCACAGTACAGATGTACTTTGTTTAAATATTTAGATCGGCGGCGTAAGGTAAAATCAAATAGGACTGGGAATGAGAACGATTACGTGTGTGTGTTAGAGAGAGAGAGGGTGAGATATATTATGAAGTTTTTTGTATATTTGTGTACCGCAGTGAGATAGGCGATGTGAACGAATTTTATGGAGGCTTGCTTAGTAGCACGTAAGCTTCTAGTACAGGCGCGAGGAGGTGGTACCAGTGAATAACTAAAATATACGATCGATCTTTTTTTTATTTTTCAGTATAACATATCACTTATTACTTGCTTATGACAAGCAAGTGGTAGATAAGTGCGGTTGATGTTGACACTGGAACAGTGAAGCCGAAGATGCACCGGAGGTAGACACTTGCTGTGATGAGAAGTTGTCTTGTGTGATGTGGAAGGGTTCTTCCTGAATTTTAAACCTGTGCAGAAATTGAAACAAATTAACTACAAAACACATGCGAATACGAAAATAAAGAGAGCTGTCCGTCGACAGTCTGGATTTAGTACACTGTCATGGAATTGCTCTCTTTGTATAATATTCGAAAGTCACGAAAGTTAATTTGTCATTTGAGTGTGAAATGGATTAAAATGAATTAAAAATTGTTTGTGTTTTCGGCGATCAACTTAAGGAATGAGATATGGCGAGGTGTGTGGTTGGTGTTGCTGTTTATTTTTAAGCTTTTTCGTTGTTTCTATGACTTACCCTGCATAGTGCTTCCAATAAAAATAATAAAACCAAAGAGGAAATGATTTCTTCTTTTTTTTTTGTTTTCAAGAATGTTTTATCTTTACTGGCGTTTAGTCGTAAATGGAGGATGGCTACGCTTGCGGATAAGTAATCCTAATTGGTGTTTATAGATGGAATCTTACTTAGGAATTTATTCCGATTAATATACGATCTTATAAATTATTTGTGCAAGTGTGCGGATGTCTTCACGTAAGTAAGAATAAAATATTTACACTGGTTTTCAATTAGGTAGAAATGGTGATTCGACGACAACACAAATATCAGCTTTAATTCCACAGCTCTAAGATGGGCCTCTATCAAGAAGCCTCTCCAAATGGCATGGTTGAGGTCCTTCTCCACTTGTGTGCGTCATCGGTTTCGTGGGCGTCCTGCTTTTCGTGCGTTGTCCCACTGGTTCGGAGTAGAAGACTCTTCGGACTGGAGCAGTGTTGTCCATGCGCTAATTTTTTTTTTTAATAATTTGCGCGCGTAGGCCATTACTAATACCCTTAAGTGCCCGGGGTCAAGACACAGCACGGGCTGAAGGTATAAAGGGAGAAAGAGAGAGGAGGTATCTGTGCACATTGGTCTTGAATATCTGCGGATTGTAGTCTGTGGGAAATATTAGACTGGGAAGAGTATTCCATATTCGTGTGACGCCGTTGAAGAACGAGTCTTTAAATTTAAATGTGCGTCCGAAAGTAGGCCTAAGGGTAAATTGGTGAGCATTCCTGACTAATCGGGTATTGCGAGACGAGGCACTTGAGCATCGTTTGTTAAAATAGCGATAAAATACGGATAAAGAAGAGACCGTGCGTCGATGTTCGAGGGAGTCTAATGACTTCGCCATATTGTTGTCTCCTATAAATTTTATAGCTCGCTTTGGTTTCTATCAAGTAGGGGCAGGGTGGGCTTGGGGGCACCAGACCAGATATGAGCGTTGTACTCAAGCTTGGGGCGGATAAAAACATTTGCACACATAATTATAAACTAGAGCCAAATCAGAGGCATTTTTGGCGACCTCAAATACGAGTATGTTCCAGCTAAGTGTTGTGTTGATACACATAGCAAGGATGGAAAGTTTTCCGGTTTCATCGACACAAGCGCCATCATCGACATGGCTGATTAACAAGGGTTCGCTTGAGTGACAGCAGACATCATTGAGTTTTTGGAGAATTGAATTCCACTCGGTGGTTCATTCCTCAGTTAATTATGCTGTCAATGTCGGAATTCAATATGCTTAATACACGCTCCTGTTGCAATTCTACGACCGAAGCCCATCTCGTGGGTCTTGGAACGAATATGAAAAGCTGAGGATGCTGTCTGTGAATGGTTTCAGGCGCTCACACAAAACCTGTCCCTCTGTAATTGGCGCAGTTCAAGGGGTTTCCGTTTTTGTGGATCGGGAAAAACGACACTGAGATCCTTCCTGGTTATGTCTGCCTCGCCGTTTAACAGTCTCCATTTCAGATTCTCATATCGACTTCGATTCTACTACGAGTTGTCGCTCTTCATCCCAGCAGGCGGAAGATACAGACCGTTGACCCATTTCTTAATCGGGACCGGGGGAGAAGTCATTCTTTAGCTGATTAATCTTTTCGCGTACCGTATCGCTACTTATATTTATTGAGACAAGAGTGGTCTGTGGGCAGTTGTCTAGGTAGCTGAAGTAGTCAAGGTCAGGGTCCTGATAATGGTCACTAAACGATTGGTTAAATAAGTTTGGAAAAAGGTTGGCAATTGTTTTAGGGTCAACAGAAGGTATATTAAATAGTTTTAAAGTGAAAGGGAAACCATCGAAACCTAGGCTCACTAATTAGACTGGATTGCATTCTGTTGAGGAAATGAAAATAGAGTTATGCCCAGAGGTTGGAGAAGCATGTTGGTAGATAGTGAAATCTGAGCCAGATCTAGTTATCAGATCAGAAACGATTGGAAAAGACAGTCAAAGATTGCTGTGAAGAAAATATTGTTAAGAAAAAGGGCGAAGTTTTTATTGACGGTCGTTCAATCTAACGAAGTCATCTTTAAAAAAGTTGAAAGCTAGAACCTTTTCAGAATCAACGGCATTATTTTGAAATTCGATTCGTGTTTTTCTCATCAGTCATCAGTCAGTGACAGCTTCTCTGATGGGGTTTTGCAAACGGTTCTGTTGTTCGTCGATTGTTTCGCCTAGCATTGTTTGAGGTATAACTCAATCGAAGCTAAGGCATTTATGAAAGACATTCCCACAATAGGAAGAAGAAATCTCATCTAAGCACCTTGCGTTGGTAATCTGCGCCATTCAAATCAACGTCTTGCAAATTCAACATTGACAAATGTAAAAGGGTAGAATAAATATCAATTAGGACGATTGCAAGCAAGTTAGTTTTTAGTTCCTTTGGTCTGTCTCATTGCTATCCCCCATCAGTGGTAAGGTGATAATAGTTCAAATCTAAACATTTGGCCCTTCGAGTTATAAAGTAGCATCAGCGAATGAGTGTGTATCAAGCAAATTAACATCAATGGAACGAGATACAAGACGACGTAAAAGAGGGAAATACGACTGATTTCGAAAAATAGGTTGATTTTACTATACCCACGATCCCGGATTAGACCACTGATAGCATGTATTACAACAACACTCGACTAGGATTATTTTCCAAGATCCTGCTAGCTGACACTCTATGACTACTCTACTCCCCACAAGATGGCAAGTTCATTTGTGTCTTTTAGAATACTTCAGACCATCTCAATGTACAGCATTGCCAGATAATTATATGAACTATTTTTTTGTAAGGCGAATTCGGCTAAATAATTTCAGTGTTCGTATAAAGTAATATTTTACTCATTATTTATCACAATTTGTAAATTGACTTAAATGTGAATATATTGGGTCTATAACTTAATTCGTGTTGTTTTTTTTTCGTCTGGTCGCATATTCTGTGCGTTTTTCGGCTATTGCTCTCTTCAAACGGATTAATTGTGTTCGGTAGCGTTGTCGATTGATGGTTTATAATACAGCACATCCTTCTGAACCCACCAAATACAGAGCATTACCTTCTCGCCATGAATATTCGGCTTTGCCGTTGACTTGGCTGGTTGGCCGGGTTTCACAAATGATTTTTTGCGCTTGGGGTTGTCGTAATGGATCCATTTTTCATCACCAGTAACAATCCGATGCAAAAATTACTTCCTTTGTGGCGTTGTGTGTGTCGTGTCCCCGCAAAAATACCTTTTCAGGCAAATAGTTCGACATATTTGAGTGAAACAATTATTGTTGTTTACGCTTGAATTGCTTTCCAACGCATGATCCAATGGAATAATACATGTTACCCCATCTCTTAGCAAACCGCTCGAATATACGAGTATATAATATTACAATATTATTCATTTATAATC
Source organism: Eristalis tenax (assembly GCA_905231855.2). Classification (NCBI taxonomy): domain Eukaryota; kingdom Metazoa; phylum Arthropoda; class Insecta; order Diptera; family Syrphidae; genus Eristalis; species Eristalis tenax. Next base: position 3,636,020 of record HG993127.1, read on the forward strand.
AACGGCATAAAAAGCGGACGCATAAAGTGTGTATGCGAAGATATATATCTTCAAGAGTTGCAGGATATAAGGCAACTCCAAATGCAAATTTCAACACAATTTGTTTGCTGTTTTTGACTGAAGCTGATGTGCAACTGTTACTCACCATCACAGATTGCAGAGTAGACTACATTAATTACGAGTGTTTTATTTACATTTGTTACGTGTGGATTTTACGGTGCTTTTTTTTTTAGTGTTTTGAGATTTATCATATTTCTTCCTACCTCCGACGGTTTGATTCGGTATTTTGTCTTGTCTCCTTAGCTGCCTGTTGTCTTTGCGCCAGTCAAGTCATGTATGAGTTTCATAAGCACAACTGAACTAAAGTTAAATTGACATCATTGACAACATTTTGACATTTTTTCTACATCCACACCAATTTCTTACGTATACTACATTAACTATCACAATGAGTAGAAGGCGTAAGAAATGCAGTTATTTAAAATAAGTGACATTTATGCCATCTCTGCCGCATGGTCAGATGAACACGAGGATTCGTTGATGAAGGACTCGCCGACCTTGGGTTTGATTGGAAAGAATTCAAAGAACGGGATGACGCCATAGTTCGCATAAAGATTTCAGCGAAATGCATCTGAATGATAAAACGAGAAAAACGATGACGGCGATTAAAACCAAGCTCGAGACAAAAATGTATGCGAGGGAAGGATAGTGCCAATCATATGAGCCACGAACTGCGAACGCGAACTTTCAGAAACAAGCAAATTCCAACAAAAATAAACAAAAGGAAAACTTCCCGATATGCAAAAATAATTATGTTGACTTAACGAATTTTTTTCTATCAAAAAAAATCTCAACAATAATTAGTTTCTGTATCCTTATTGACGATTCTGAGTTCGCAATACACAAGAGAGGCAAATGCGATCCACAAACTTATACGTACGCCCTTATTCGTACATCTTACATTTCTGAACACATCCCAAATTCCCCATGGTATCGCTACAGAGTAGAAATTAATCAGTTCATTATCCTAAACTGTATGCACTTTAATCGAATCACCCGATTCATTGCATACTTTGGGGAACCAGAACTGTTACTTCACAGGACTGTTCAAACATTTCTGAAAGCTAATTTGTTTTTATCAGAGATCTCCCAAAAAAGTCATCAGGCAAAAAAGCTTATGCTTTTTTTTCGCAACAGCCCACGCAATCCATGGCGCGTGTTGAAGAATTATTATTAGGTGCCCAGCTGTTTCGCTTATCTACACGCCATGTAAGTCTTTCTGTGTGCATGCCTCAGAGTCGCATAAGTTGACTGAAACAAAAACAAAACAACTACTGAATACTAACTATGTTCAGTGCTCTCACTGAGCCAAAGCTAAGGGGAGGAAGAGCTCGCGCTTGTCAATATTCAATGTGCGTATGTGCACGTTTGTATATGTTGTCTTTTTTCCATTCTACTCAAACAGGTTTCGGCTTTAACTCCAGGCAGCGTAGCTTTTGCCACATACAAGTTCTAATCGGTCATCGCGGTAAGCGCCTAACACTGCTTCTACTAGTCAGTGTGAATTCGCCAAACCATTCGGTTGTACGCAGTTCTCAGCAGCAGAGAAACCCCAGTTTGTTCTTCGATTAGGATATACATTTTTTGAATTTTCAATTCAATTTGAATAACGATGGCTCTCCGAGTGATGTTCATGTCTCGCAATGCCAAGCAATTGGCCAACACCTTCGAATCCACCATGGTTCGGTGCATGTCATCTGCAGCTGCATCGAAGAACATCGGTTTCATCGGTCTCGGCAATATGGGTGGACACATGAGCAGCCACTTGATCAATAAGGTGAGCAATTCTATTCCATTTTTAACTAAACTTATTCAATTATGTAAGGCGTCGGTTGACTTGATTATATAAAGAATAAACTAGATAAATGCTCGAGTGGGTCAGAATTATGAAGTCAAATTAAAGTCAGTTGTTAGGGCTATTGTCTGGCAACGCGAGTGTGAGTAGAACTAGAACGTAGTAAATTATATACTTTTTTGTTTGTTTGGTTCGTCTTAAGTGCGTAGATCAGTACTTGTACATACATACATACATCGAATGACGGAATGGAGAACGTGATCGTTAGATACGAAGAGTTACATAACACTGGTTAAATGAATTAATAATCAGAAAAGGGGGTGTGTGAGGTTCTTTTTGCCTACTAGCTTAAATGTTGTGCACACTTTTTCATCAGTTGGAGGGCTTGATTTTTTTCCTACAATTCTGTCAAATTAATCATATCAAATTCTGTGTGGCTTCTCAGACGAAAAAATAACCACACGATGTGTTCTTGGTGCCAAAACTATAGAGTAGATAAAAAAAAGTTCAATGCCAATGCCAGCACACATGCCACTCCGGCAGTTTTGGGATAAATTTATGGGAATTTTCGATGTGTGGCCATGTGTATATAAGCGTAGGTATATAAATGCGAAAGGAAAAGTACGCTGTACTTGTGTTGCTGGGTATTGTGATGCTAGCGTATTTAACTTAAGTACATTGTACCTCGTTGGTTATCTCTGTTAGTTGTTATCATATTATTTGCAGGGAATGCTTTTAATCCATTCTATTTGCGATATATTACATAATTTGATATTTTTTTTTGCTGTGGAGTTAGATTACTTTGAGATTATTTCTTAGAATAGAACATTGTGCAAAGGATTTGATTTTTTATCTTTCTGGTCGATAATGCTTGATGCTTGCTTATTTTAAAAATACCAAGTACTTCTTATTCAAGTACCAAGTACTTCTTATTCTGTCAAGAAAAGAGGAAGATTTATGCTTTTGGAGTGTCAATCTGTCCGTCTGCTTATATTAATTCGGACTAATTTATTATTTTTTTCAAGTGCATTTTATTTATTGCACCAAGAGTGAGAATACTTAATGCATCGTAGAACTATAGTGATACAGTGGTAGAGAACTAAGTAGAACAGTTGAGTTTTTACGAATAACAAAGCAGTTTTTCAACCTGTAGCTAGGTCAGGTTAGAGGGTGTCGTCTGAGCTTCACACATATAATCCTATTGGTTCATAGTGATACATACCACTAAATAGACTAGACCTTGTTGTAGTCCACTGTAGCCGTTGTAAAGCAAAATGTTTCAGATGTTTTTTTCAAAATTTATGAGACGATGTGGTGTCACGACAGCCACATCTTTTAATGATTTCAAGAATGATTAACATAGAATTCCATAGCGAATTGGAAAGCTTCGAGAGTCTTGGTTAAGCCCGGGCAGACACAAATGTGATGATCCGGAGTTTCGTCCACCTCTGTTTCATTGCAGCTTCTGCATGTATGAGAGGAAATCAGGGCTAGACTATGAGCTTGTCCTGTGATGATCCCTACTAGCATAGCATAGTTGTTTGGGTTTGGCGATATTGTATTCGGGTCAGAAAATCTTGTCCTCTTCCATGCATTGTTGGTGTAGTTCACTATCGAGTTAATTGAAGAAACATTTTATCGGAGCTGTATCAAATGACATTGTCATGGCTAGTTTGTCGCTGTTTCGATTTAATGGTTTCCCAAGTGTCCAGGAAACGTAGCCCATCAAAATAATTGCATACCGGTCAGGTTTTGATTGTTGTACTTTTAAGTGCTTTGAGCGCTGCCTGACTGTATACATAAATATTAATGCGAGTATGGTTAGAGCTGCTTTTCAACTCTTCAGCAATTCGTCTTGCGATGAATTGGATACCGACACCTTCATACTGCTTGTAGCGGTCTATGTAAAAATTAACCAAGTTCTCCGCCTCAGCTATGGGTTCTGGCTAATGCTATCTTGTACGAATTTGGATAGCAAATTTACGGTCGAAGTGGGTCGTAGGTCTGTCAAACCTCTACAAGTCGAACAAATTTTTCAGGACTTAAAGGGACCCAAAACTTAAATTCCCATATTTTGCACTCCATAACTTGAAAATACCATAAATCGACTGTATTTAAAAAGTTACAATGATCGAAAGTTCTAAATTTAAGTTTATTATAACCTTTTAGTCAAATAGGCTAATTGACACAAGGTTATTCATATTTAGTGACGCTGTTTTAAAGCCCCCCGTTGTTCCAATGCACATGAGACGTTGCTATTTAGCCTGTAATAATGCACCAAATTTGTTTTTTACTTAGCAGAATCCTAAACACTATTAAATAGGACTGTTTGCATTTGCATAGAAGTAAAATTAAAATAACTTTGTTAAACTATACCTGGCCACATAAATATCACATTATACTGCATTGCATTCAAATTAAATACATTTCAAACAACAGTAGGAGCCAATATCTGCATGGAACACTCTTATTTATTCGCACTGCAGCACATCGCCTGGGAAGACCTGACATCGTTCTTTAAAAATATAATATAATTCTATTCAGATGGATCTCTTGATTTTACAGTCTCGATACATCGTTCCCCAGATTGTCTATCGGATTCGGACCGGGAGACTGCGCAGGAAACTCTAAAATGGTGACATTTTTAACGCTAACGTCACCAGAAGTGTGGTTATTTGCCATATTTTCTCGGCAAAAGGAATCACGTGCTCTTGAATAATACGTTCGAACCTCGTGTCTCTATAATCATCAACATTCCCGCCACCGTTATTAACTGCTATTTTTTGTTGCTGTTAAATTTGATGGTTAGAAGGATCGTCTGTCGATCCTATATATCTTGCGCTGTTGTAAAGGCTGGAAGTCCTTATATATTTGAAGGACTTTTGTTAACGGGGGGAGGTTGGTGATGGTCCTGAAGCATCACTGTTCGAAAAGTCGAAGTTTCTCCATTTGGTGTGCATCAGTCAGTGATGATCTTGCCATCTGTTCGTGGAGAATCTTCTTGGTCTTTGTGGAAAGTGCGTCGGGTTCTCAGAAGACTTTCCGACAGTAGTGGAGTTGTATCCTGGCCTTCGGTATGCGGTTGAAGATATTTTCCGATGGGCAAGTTTCTAGTGGACGTAACTCCCGATCCATGCCCGGTCTAACAGGATCGATTGATAAAGTTCCCATCATGAAAAACAGAGCGTTTAAAATTTCCTTGTGTCTGTCTATCTGTCACATTTATTTTCAAAGAGGATTTGTTGTCGAATGTTATTCAAGTTACGACCTTTCTTCTTAAGTATCTGATGTTATCGCTCACTGCCATCGTGTAGAAGCCATGCAACTCGATAAGTTAATTCCAGTCTTTCTCGCCTTTAGTTACATTCAAGAGCCAATGAACTGCATGAATTTACATACGTAATACGAATTTGGATATTGCCGGTGAGCATTTTTATAGATCTCGTCTTTTATGGCAGCATTTCCAGAAAGGGTCTGGTTGTTAAGGTCATTTTGACTTGAAGGTCAGTGGATCGGAATAGAAATTAAGTGATTACAATTTTGTTGGTTGAATGTGGACTGAGGGGGACATAGGCACATTTTCTGTAACAACCAATCGTTTTGTACTTCCTCGTGTATTCTGCTACCAGTGGAGTGAACTTGCAGAGCCGAGTCCGATTTGAGAGCTGCTTCTGTGAGCATTGTCAATGACTCGAGAGAGGTGGAGCTGTGAACCCAACGTCCTCCCTCATCTTTTTGCATACTAGACAATGAATACTTAACTATGTGGATGGATCTGCACACTTAGACCATATCGGTCCATTGTGATACCACTTAAAATGACTGGTCCCGTAGTGTATTAACTTAGCTTTCACTGGGATTCGAACCGGGGACCCCACTAAGCAAGGACAGGCACTCAACCAACTGCGCCATTCAGTCGTCTTTGTGGATAGTCTAAGTTGTTCTAATGTGCCATCCGTCTTAAAGAACATTTTCCTTTAAGTCGTTGTTCACAATCTTTATTTTTTTTAATGGGATGAGAAAGCTGCGGACCCGTTCAACACACATACCCACAAAGCCAAGGAGGCTTCCATGTCCGAAAAGAAAAATGTCCCGTCTAAATAAATCATTTTGTTCTCCTTCCAGGGTCACAAGTTGCACGTTTTCGACATCTCCAAGCCAGCATGCGATGCTCTGCAAGCCAAAGGCGCCACCGTCTATACCAACGTTGCTGAATTGGCCAGTAAGTCCGACTTTGTCATAACAATGTTGCCCAACAACGACATCGTGTTCAACACCTACAACGAGATCTCCAAGGATGGCGTCAACAAGGATACCGTCTTCATTGACTCCTCAACCATCGACCCGAATGTGGTTAAGGCTGTGCAAAAAATCATCAGTGGCAAGGGAGCCCGCTTCCTCGATTGCCCCGTCTCAGGCGGTGTTCCCGGAGCAGCGAACGCTACTTTGACTTTCATGGTCGGTGGCACTGAGGACGAGTACAACACAGTGAAGCCCATTCTTGAGTGCATGGGTAAACGCATCACACACTGCGGTGACTATGGCATGGGACAAGCTGCAAAGCTCTGCAACAACATGATGTTGGGTATTTCTATGATTGGCCTTGCTGAAGCTATGAATTTGGCGGTTCGTCTTGGCCTCAATGCAAACACCTTCTCCGACATTATCAACTCGTCGACTGGTCGCAGCTGGGCATCGGAGGTGAACAACCCCGTTCCCGGAGTTATCCCAACAGCACCAGCAAACAAGGATTATGCTGGAGGTTTCTCAACCGATTTGATCACCAAGGTAATTAACCACATCTCACATGTGAATTCAAACATTAAGTGATCGATTTTTTATTTTCAACAGGATTTGGGTTTGGCCGCTGGAGTTGCTACCGCTTCGAACACCCCCATCCCAATGGGCTCGATGGCACATCAAATCTATCGCACTCTGAAGGGTCATGGTCTGGGAGGCAAGGACTTCTCGGTCGTGTATGACTTCTTCAAGAACGAAAAATACAACTAAAGTGTCAGAGTGGAACTGTTCTGATGTCGTAACTGAAACTAGACCTTGTCTAAAAAAATGTGCATTTATTTTTTTAATAGCTTAGTAATGTTAAAGTGTATTTTTGTAAATAAACGAAGAGTATATGTATACGTATATTTGTACGTTAACAATTTTATGTGAGCGTTTTTTTTTTTTTTTGTTTTTTTTTTTTGAGGTTGCAGGCTCACAGGTTCAAGAAAAATACGAACAAATCCCCCTTATTCTCTTAGACGAGGTGAAAAATTCTCGCCTCGCATTTTGCTGTCACCGCACATCAAAATAAGTATTCTTGAATTCAAGTGAGGTGCCAAAAACCAATTATTCTCTCCTCCCAAAAAAATGCAACCAGTTGGCACCATATGCTGCAGTTTTCTGTCTTCAAGTGGGATCAATTTCAATTCGGTGGTTGCATTTGATAATTTTTCATAATTCTTGGTTGTCTTGGGCTCAGAACTCGGATATATTAGTGCGCATATGTGATGGATTACATTTCAGTAACAGCCCAAGAAGTAGGACAACGCAAACGTTTCGTTTTGTTAAGAAAATGGATTTCTGGTGTGATTGGAATTATCCTCCATTAAAGCACTCAAATTGTTGATTTATTCTTATTTTAACACTAAACGTGAACATAATGATCAACTTTCTATTCATTTCTATTCTAATTTGAGTTAAAACTTTATCCTACGGCGTTTGGCGTCACCCACAAATATGCATGCGAAAAAATCCCTCTCATTCTATCTCACTTCCTCATGAAATGTGACTAAGGCAATACACACGATCGTCGTGCGAGTGACAAATCTCACATAAAGCGACTAAGAAAATACAAATTTCTCAAAGTAAAAATTTATGTGACACGACTAAGGGGGAATGTCTTCAATATTAGTTGCTGATCTGAAGGGAAGAGTGACTGAATTCTTATTGCTACCCCGTTCCACTTAGACGGTATGGTCCATGGTGCTGTCACATTCCGGCTTTGCAATCTGGTTTCCAAATTGACCTCACTCCAATACCTTGTTTTCTAACGTTCGATCATTCTGATCATTCTTTGATGTCAGTTTCCACCAATTAATAACCATTTGGTGCCTTTAAGATATTTTGCTTGTGAAAATCTTCGAGGCAGCTTTTAGTTTCTACACGTGCGTGGCACGTTCTGAGGTAGTGCACTGCTGTTGCCTCTCCTTCCTCTTCTCTGCAGCTTCTACAGAAATCATTTTAAAAGGCTCCTAGTATTCTGGCTTGATTGCCTATGAGGCACTGTCCAGTTGAATTGAATAACTTAAGATGTGTCATGCAGACACTAATACTGCGACCATAAGTATCCATTGTATCCCCTTCCATCAGTTTAGGACTTGTGCTGCCTTCAAAAATTTGATTGATAGTCTCTTCCCTTTTAAAGATGTTTTATAATGTTCAATCTTTTTCGAACAAGGCTTGAGCAGTCGATTGACAGGAGTTCCATGGTTTCTTCACCTGACCACAGTGCCTACAGGTTTCTGTACTGATAAGACTAGGTGGTACTTACATGCTCCGTGTTCAATTAGTGCTCCACATGGTCAGCATTATTGAGTTCTAAAACTTCTTTCGACTCGTTTTGTTCGGTGAACGTCCTACAGTGTTTAATACCCTCCTGGTTGCTTCAAAACTGGCCTTGTTTAATGATTCATTTGGGTGGGTGAAGATATGTGTCCGTGTTATGGAATCCATAGCGACGTGAGGGCCGCACCTTTCGTGGCTTGCATGTCAGCTTTTTCATTTCCTTCATGGTTTTCATGTTGGTGTATTTAGTGTTTTGTGCCACTAGCCCGGATAACCTTGGAGTTCTTTAAACACTAAAGAGCTCCACATTGAGGATCTTGAGTGCCTTGAGCAGCGCTTGCCTATCTGGGAATATCCAACCCTTGTGGCTAGAGAACCAGCATAGGATAAGTTTGCACGTATCCGCAAAATCTTTCAGAGATGCACTACATCTTGGAGTTAATTGATGTGTTTCTAGACTCTTCATGTCCGGGAGACTTCTGCTTCCAATGGCGCTACAGTCCTGGGTTGACCTTTGCCTCAGCCGTCTGACCATCCATGTTTAAAATAATATATCTACCGCCTATCGGCTTCGTTGATAGTCGAAGGGCTGCGCCTTTTTAACAGCTGTTACTTCTGCCGAGAATACACTGGTGTGGTTTGGTAGACATATGGCCATTCAGATGTCTGGCGAACTGGCGTATACATGCTTGACTTTCACCCGAGTTGGATGCGTTTGTGTAAATTTCCAATTCATCTAGGTTAAGGACACTGTCACCGTCCCAATCCTCTCATGTGGGGAATATTGTGTACCCTTTGCTGTTAGTCTTATGACTGCATGCGTTTTCGAATGATTTCCGTAAATATCCGTGAGAAGATGCACTCAGATTTCTGGGGCGGCTTTAGGCGTTGATTTGAGTGCCCACACAATACAGATGCATGCTGCTCCTTGTATTTTGCTTATCTTAATAATTTTTTTTTGACTGGCAGTCCCGTCCACCAGATTAGACGCCGCACGTCAGTATTGGCCGTGCAGTTGCAGTGTGTAGGCCAGGTTCCCCATTCGAGTTCGAAGATTTTCTTGCAACGATGCAAGTGCCATTGATGCCTGTATGTTAAGTTTCCAGCTTAGTTTGATGTCTATAGCATCATCGATGTCGTGTCACTCATTCGATAACAATAGTGATCAGTGAAAGTCAGTTATTTCCCTTTTAGTTTCAGTGGAGTGATGCTTGGAATCTTATATTTCTTTGTGAACTGTACGAGTTCAGTCTTGGATGAGTTGACATTAGCTCCGGTACTGTCGGGCGCCTCTGCTGGTGATGGTGATGATGCCTTCTATTCTTGACATTCTCGGAAACATTGCTTCCAGTCCAATTCAGTTGTCTTGCTTTCCTGGTTGATGAACGTTGAAGTTCAGTTTTCTTCTCCGTCTAAAAACCAGGATTATCGGATTAGAAGCTGGAGCATTGGTGTTCAAGCGCTTCATGCAAGACAGTATAATTGACAAATTTGTTGACTTTCGGACTGCGTTCACATCTTTGCACAGCTCATAGAATTCGCTGCTGTGTCTTGGCACCCATTTCCCCCAGACATGATCATGCAGGGTTTTTCTTTTGATGACGCCAGGCATAAGCTGTGCCGCTCTGCTTATCGCTCGGCTTTAGTCTATACGTAGAGTACGACATAATCGAAGCAACATTGACCTGAAAAGTGTACAGAGAGACACGCCACGCAAAAGTGGATTTTTCGTTTATCAATCGCTCGCATAACAGTCCTAGTCTTTCGACTGTCTGCTGATGAGGTAACATTAAACCTTATCACCACTAAATTAGCGAAACTTTATTTTGCATTGTGCGGAGGGCAGATAATTCCCACCGAATTGACGTCGGTTCTTGAGGTCAGAGTATGATCACCTCCGCGATCTTGTTTCCCGCGGTCACGGCGTGCTACACTTTCAGCGAACCATGCCACTTTTTCTTAAATAGATTTTAAGTCGCGAACAATCTTATCACCATGGAGTTTTTTGGGGGCGAGGTCTTATCGAACGTTCGTCTAATGTTCTACAATTTATGTATATTTTATTTTTTTTGCACTGACTCATAACGCGTGGCAGTCTCTGATAAAGTGTTCATCAACTCGGAAACCAGAGCCTTGTTTATGAAAAAGCAATATATTCTTGATGACGTCTGTTCGTCAGTAAGCGTGCTCTATAATCGAGAGTCAAGAATCTCGGAAACACTTGGGAGCAAAAACAAGAATCGCTAATGTAACACATATAGAGCATTTAATTGGGAGGAAATAAAACATTGAAGCGTGTTCGTGTTGTTTTCCTCCTGCTATTAAGCTTTGATAAGGCTTCCATAGTAAAGATAAGATTGGGATCGTGTGTCTTATGTTTCGAATATTCTGATCATGATCACCTGAAGGTGTATTAAGATCAGCAGGCAAATGGTGTGTTGTGAATTGCAGTTCTGGGGTTTACGGTTGTGCATAATGGAATTTCTTTCACATTTCTTTGCTTGGATTGTCGACGAACTGTCGAGAAAAGGGGCGGGTCTGTCTTTGGCACAAAATCAGGAGAGACCCCAGCGAAAGCAATAAAAATGATACCAAAGACCGACACAAATCGAAGAAATGGATGCATGCAGTGGCCTGCACTAAATCAAAGAAGGACTAAAACTCTCCGGGATATAGATATGATGCTAATAGGCATCCTGACTGGTCACTGTCTCATAGGCAACCATGCTATAAAGACTTCTGAAAAACCTGCAGGGATGGGGAAGAAGAAGAAGCAGTTCTGCACTATCTCGGAGCATGTCATGGAAAATATAAGTTATTATTTCACCTGTCTCAAAGACTATCAAGCAAAATGATTTTAGTTATACTACAATGTCTCAAAGCCGCAAGCTGGTTTTGAATGGTTAAGGAAATAACCTACCGATCCTTAAGAAAAAACCGGGCTGAGAAGGCCTATAGTGATAGCATCATATATCAATTGCAGACGCCCTACCTACCTATCTACCAAGGTCCTAGTTGACCCTCTGATGCCACCCGATTGACTAACTCTTAAGTAGCCAGGTTGAAGTACTTCTCCACTTGTGTGCGCTAACACGAGAGTTGTCCAACAAGCTCGGAGGCAAGTTATTTATGTGCTCTACACGATCCATACACCTTAGGCGTTGGATTCGTAGATGACTGGCCAGTTACAACCGAACAATTCGTGGTAGAAAGTTCTTCCCCTGATGTCATCAACGCAAACAGGACCAAAGATCGGATGTGAAACTTTTCTCTTGTAGAGACCAAAACAGTTTTTGGAAATTACCCACTCCTGTGAACCGCATAAGGGAACAATTGGAATGATTAGTGTCTTGTACACAGTCAACATAGTTCTTCAAGAGAGGGCTCTATTTGCCGAGGTAGACGGCTCTAATGTGAAGTCTTGTCCAAGACGTCGACCCTCGAATCAACAGAATGTCATCTGCTTATGCCTTGAAGATCCTTGAAGATCATGCCTCCAGTGGCGTGTGAGTTTTGTATCGCCTATTTCTTGGTGATGAAGCAGCATGAATTCTCCAACGCCATCACTCCACACTGCCTGTCGACTTTGGCAGGAATGTCAAAACTAGACTCTGTGGTGTATATAACTTCTCTTTGAACGCTGTCATATGCCTTAATAGACGAATATGAGGCGAGTGTTTATCTGCTCATCTTAGATCGTTTCAAGGATATCATGTAAAGTGAAGCTCTGGTATAATGCGTATTGATAAATGACATCAGTCGCAATCTCCTATGCAAAGGAGATCTTTCAATGGACGTTAAAGAGATTTATGTTCCGATAATTTCCACCGTGGTGCAGTTAGTGCGTCGGCTCCTACGCAAGGGAGTCAAGTTCAATTACAGAATTTCAAAAACCATAATCTTTCTCTTTAATATTCCTGCCTAGAAAAAAAAAAGAAGTTTATCAAACTTCGCCGATAGGAACAGCTGCAGGTCATCAACTGCTGTATAAGCTAGGTCCACCACGGATTGGTGTTAGGAGGGAAGGGGGCTGATATCAGCATACTTAGCTCATATTGGTCCATTGTGATACCCACGCAGATTACTACCACTGATCGACCACTCCAGTGATAATATATGAATGGAGTTAAATGAGTGGATCGGGTAAATGAATGATGCGACATGTATAGATATCGAATAGGGAGAGACAGGCGCACTGAGGCTTTGGCATTGGGATCCAGGGATTGCTGTTATTTTTTCTTCCTCGAGCTTACATAAGTCGAAAATCACCCTTTCCCACAAAACTTGATAAGCAATAATTATACAAATAAAGATTGTAAAATTGCCGACACAAAAACCAAACAAAAAATATTCATAGTGACCAAATCGTTTATTATGAAATTTTGATCTAAACCAGATATATAACAATGTGCATTTGTATCACATTTATCAAATCAATGCTGAATCTGTATAGCTTTGATCTGGCAATACCGTTTTAACATGTGCTAAAGGGAAATGAAAACGAAACATACCACAGTTGAAATATTTGACAGTTCATCTACAATTCACAGCCGATTAATATGGGTGTTTTAGCGGAGGTAGTTTACTTTGTTTTATTTATAAATTCGAAATTATAGACATGCTTATTTATTTAAAAAAAAATAGCTTGCCGGTGACGAAAATAGTGGAGAAGGTGCCCGTACATTCGTCTTCGAAGACGAGGGTCACACGCTGGGAAATGCGTTGAAAACAATCATCAGCAGATAGTGAGACAAGAGGCGAGACTCATGCGAATTATTCTATATTAATTCTGTATTCAATTTTCAGTCCCGATGTGGATTTCTGCGGCTACACGATACCCCATCCGACAGAGAATAAACTGCATTTTCGAATACAATCCCGCAAGGCTAGAGCTATTGATATTTTGAAGAGGGGCTTAGAAGACCTGGATAAACTCTGTGATCATACAATTGAAACGTTCGAAAGAGAAATTAGCGCCTTTAATACGAATAAAATTAATGTTTAATATGAATATTTGAGTTTACATAAATTAGATTTGGGCTCTGGCTTTCTTGGGATCATAGTTCGGCTTCCGCAAATGGTGATAGTTGGGGAGGACTTTTCTCAAGAAATCAATTTGTAAAGTTTGAGACTGGAAAGGGAATTTAATGGTTCAGAATATCTATAGAAAATTGGTGCACTTACTCCTTGCTTCTCGATAGCTTCCCTTTGCAAGCAGTTCTTTCCGTATATGACAGTGTTCTCTGGAAGGTCCTGTTTTGCCTGAACACTGCAGCCAGCTCCTATGATACATCCACTCGATACTGACACGTATGGTGACACATAGCTCTTGCATTCAAAGACATTCTTTTCGCCAATTTTGTATGCTTCAACACGGCATCCAACTTCGAAGACATTGTTAGGACCAATGGTCAGAACCGGTGTCTTGCCCTCTTCAAAGATTGGATGATCAGATGGAATTCTATGAACTATCGTTGAATATTCCTCAACAATACAATTTTCTCCTAAAATGATAGGCCCTGATTCGGCAATAATTGTCGCACTGGGATGAATTGCACACCCACTGGAGATGGTGATGTCACCGCGAAGTTGGCTGTCTTCGCAGACAATTGATTTGGGTAAGATTTTAATGCTAGAAGTATAATGTGTACATTTCAGTGGAATGTGATGACGGATTTTCGGAGAAACTTACTCACTAATCTCCATTCCTGGCATTTTAATTTAGAAATTAGTTTTTGTTTATAGCTGACGAATGACAGAAGATTTTTTCTTGCAGAAAGTTTGCAACTGTCATCATCAGATGGCTTGTATAACAGTTAAGAGTGCGTTCAACAGATAAGTCATTCAAGTCAAACGACCTCCCACATATTTTATCACAAAATGGAGAAACGCACATCCTTATGTAGAATTTTTGTTAAGGATGGATTATTTTTCTGTGCGAAATAGTAATGCTTCCCTTCATATTGATGTTCGTAATTTTTGGAATTTAACGACAAAAGTGGCAACACGTATGTTTTGTTTGACAACAATCTGTAATTAAATACACGTTAAACCGCCCCAGCGAGCCCATTAACTCTCTCACTCCAATGCGATGACATGTGATTATTCACGTTCTCATAGTTATCTCTTTCGTTCGCGCAAAACGGGAGTAGGAATTTTTGACACATTCGGAATGTCATCAAAAAAGTAAATTTTCAATTGTCAAACAGCCAGTTCCTAATGTTATGATTTTTGTGAAATATTTGATAAAAATTGCGCAAATAATTGCGTTAACTCATTTACAAATAATGCATCAACAGTCCAGAGATCATATCCACTCTACGTATGGTGATAAACTCAATTGCTAACCAAACTGTGCCTAGAGCATTTAAAAGTCCGCGCGCCAAGTATCCGACATCAAGTTCAAGTATAATTTGTAGAATCCTTGGAAACCCATCATGTCTCAAAAACGAAAACTAGAAGAATATCATGATCCTGACTATCCACAAAACGATGCCAGTAAGAGGCTGCGTGATGATCCTACACTCTCGGAAGAAAAGATTGCCCGCATCAAGCAGATCATTACCAGGGAGTTCAACCGGGAAGTTCAGTTTCGCGAAGAGCAACTGGAGGAGATCGACGCGAATTTAGCAAAAGCAAAAGAACTATTGCATCAAATACGCTACACAGCGGTCTCGGATTATTATAGTAAAGAGAATTTGCAGTACAGTGAAATTGAAGCAGCGGCGGCGAGGGGCACGTCCCTGTTTGAGAACGAACCCGACGGCATACAGATGCCGCTGCATCCAGCCATTAAGAAGATTATTGGTAAGAAACCGAAGACTTATGACGAACTGTTGCGCGTCCGGCCAACAGTGCGTGAAGCTGCAAAGACAGCAAAAACAACCATAAAAGAGAAATCGCGCACGAAGAAGGAAGAGAAGCGCATTCAGCGTATGATAAAGCAACGTGGAATTGTAATCGATCACTCTAAGCCTGATGGGCACGATGTAGATAATGTTTCATCCTCGCCAATGCTGGATATTCAGGACACCAAGTGTCCCATTAAAGTGCCTCGTCACATTGAACCATCAAAGGTGGACAAACCAATTGCCAAGCTGAACTCTGCGCGTTTGAACAATCAGACCAAGCACATGATAGTCGTGGGCAACACATCCAAGTACGTTGGCGATGAGAAGGCATCGGATAATTCATCTCACAAATGGCTGATCTACGTGCAGGCAAAGAGCGCAATTCCAATTGAAAAATTCGTCACGAAAGTTAGATTTTTCCTGCACAAGTCATACCGTCCGAATGACGTGGTTGATGTTGAGTAAGTACTATACAACAGACACTTCCACGTATTCGTAACATTTTTGCATATTTTTTAGTTCACCTCCATTTCAATTGGCGCGACGTGGTTGGGGAGAGTTTCCTGTTCGATTGCAGTTGTTTTTCGATCCCCGGATCCAACAGAAGCCAGTCCAATTGGTTCACAACTTGGTGCTGGATAAGACACTGAGTGGGCTGCAAACCATGGGTATGTGTGAGACATAAGTGGCCAGGTATGCCATTGCAAGTGATTCTTACTTTTGTATCTTACAGGTGCTGAGACATTAGTGGAAATCTGGCTACGTACCGAGCACATAATTCCTGCACTTCCATCACCTTTACTGTCACCAAGCCCTTCTCGTCCCGCAGAAACAATAACCAAATCAAACATTCTCCTTTCCCCGACGAAGGCTGCGGAAATCATGAATCCCAAAGCAGAGATAGACGACAACCTGTTTGATTTCCTTGATAAGATCGAATCTCCGGCAATCTGCGCTGACATAGAAAAGATTCAGCCGACATTTATGGATTCCCCGCTTGTAGACAGTCCCATAAATCGAAAGCCGTTTGGACTTCCTCCAGTCCGATCGATCACCGACTCAATAATGCGGCTCAGCGCTGGAACATCCTCGGCTACAGATCCCACACTGACCACACCACAAGTAGAGATGAAAATCGAACCCAGACCATCTGCAGACAACATCCAAGAGAACACCACTGTCCAGCATGTTGTGCCTTCAGAGCCACCACAACGTTGTCCAGATAAACCCGCTCCAATTAGCACTCAAAACAATCCATCTGTTACCAACCAGACAAAGGCCGTAGTGAACGGCACAAGTCAAGTGATGGCTAACCCACAACTTCTTGAAAAGAAATTAGTTCAGTTCATTGACAAGGAGGGGAATGTGAAGTTCTTGCAAATGCTTATTGCTCCCAAGTCTACGGTTCCAACACAGTCAATCAATCAAAAGCAGCAAGCTTCCAACGGATTGAAGAAACTGGTGCCAATAAATGGAGACAACCTCAAAAACTTCCGTGTGTTAACCAAAGTGCCTTCGAATAATACAAATGGGGTAAATGGAATTGTTCCCGCTAATATCAAATGCGAGAACACCTCACCTGGAATACAATCAAACTCAAACGCAGATGCAGAACGGATCACGCCCAGGCCACCATCAGTAATACGCTCCAATGGCCCACTGAAGAATCAAGTTATTCACAAAGAAGGCAAGGTCTATATCATTGATCCGCTGCAAACTAAACTGCGACAGGAACAGAAGAAACAGATATCGCTGCTAAAACCACAAATTAGTCTTCTCAAGCCAATCGTGCAGAATGATAATCTTGGAAACTGCATACGCAACAATGCCAGCAAGGTCTTCAATCACACCTCAATCGCGACAGATCACGACTATACCACACGCTTGAATCCAGATCGACCGGCAGCGAATACAGTCACAATCACCAGACCTAGTCCGCAGATTCGTCCGACTTTCCGTCAGACAAACACGATTACGCTCAGAAACTTCCCGAATCCTGCAAATTTCATCCCCTCAAAGGTTCCCGAGCTGAAAAAGGGCAACTTCATACCGGTAAAGATAAACCACAAACCGGTTATAGCGCTGATGAAGAAGCAGCGACGTGAGTACCGACGAGAACTTGAACAACAGTTTCAGAGTACGTCGTTCGAGAGCATACGCAGCGCCGTTGAGTTTCTCTTGCGACGACTGCCAATGGTGAATAGCACAGCGATGGAGAATGACTATAGAATGGCGTTTCCGTTTGTCGTTGCCACGTGGACTGAGTTTAGGAGAACAATTCCTATTAAGCTCAAAGCTTTGGAGGTGAGTTTAAGAAAACTATTTGGGGTCTTGCTGCGAACACAATACGCCAAAATTGGAGTCAATTTGTCTACAATGCAGGTTAATTAGACGTATCTTTGTTGCGCATAAAAATGTGTCTGATTGGAACCACGTTTGTACACAAATTCAGTCTTTAGTCAGTACACCTTGTGTATTTTTTTTTTCTAATTCATTCGTTCCTTAATTTCAGTTCCTCCGAGCGAAGTACATCTTAACGAACATAAGCCAATGTCAAAAATTTAAGAGCGCGGACTTGTGGACAACGAAAGAAATAATCCTCTTCGCGCGCCATCATGCGTATACCCCTGTGATAAACTCCATGGCGGAACATCAGAATGCAATGAAGAAAATTAACTTGATCAGCGAGATCAAATCCGAAGCGGACACCAATTTGACAGATTTGGTTAAGAATGAAATTGAAAAGGAGCAACTGCAATGTCAAACTTTGACACCAAATCATCGTATGTGCGATTGGGTCGAAGAGGCGTGGAAGAGAGTGAACGCACATCACACTACCTCTGAGACGATAATCGATGTTGACACTTTGGACGATGCAGAGAGTCAATCGAAATCGAGTGTAAGAAAGTCTCCGCTTAAAAACTTCCAGGGTAAGATGTGGTTGTCGATTGACGAGAAGCTCGAAAAGGAGGCCTATCTAGTCAATGGCATGTGTCAAGAGATAGGCATTCGCCTTCAGCCCGAGGAGATACAACGAGGTAAAGGAATGATAACAAGCGAGCTTTGTGCAGGGACTAATGGGTTGCTTCTCTTTTCAGATGTGATCCATCCAACCGCGCAAACGGTGTTGTCTCAAACGCTGCGTCTGTTCATACAAGATGTGGTTCGTAGGTCCATTGCATTTAAGATGAGAAACAACAAGGAAAAGTATGACAAATACCTCATGACACTTTAATCGTGCGTTTACACAAATTTATTCTCTTCCCCTCAGATCGTCTAACAGTTTAAGGCTTGATCCAAACGATGTACGCAGTGCCATCAACTCGAAGCCGGAGTTCGACTTCCTCACCAATAAATACTTCGCGACAGTTAAGGCCAAAGACCTGCTAGAATTGGGGTAGTAAAAATAGAAAATGCTGGATTTTGACGTGCCATTTGTTGGACGTGTAAAAATGTACATTTTACTTTCGCTTTTATCTTAGATTTATTCATATTTCATAGCTATTTATTATATACGAATAAACTCAAGTGTCTATAAACATTTTTACTTATTTTTTTATTATTAATGGCAACGATTATGCATTTACAAGTGAATAACATGTTTTAAATAAAATACTTGTTTGTTTTTTTTTCCTTTTTACCAACCGATGGGTACGTCGTATTCAATGGCAAGTTTCTCTAGCCAGGCGAACAGCGGTTGATAGTACTCAAGGAGAGGCTCGACGGAGAGTTCGCGGCTTCCAGTCAGAATGTAAAGAACCTCAGTCCAGTGGACTGACGACCCCAGTGAGAGTGCTTTTCTAAAAAAAGGAAATGAAATGTATGCACTTAGAATCTGAAGAACCTACTTTAGAATTCGTCCAGCTCTCTTTGAGCCGTAAATGTCACATCGATGCAGGGGCATTGGAAGCTTCTGACCGGTATTGAATTTTCCGAAAATTGTTTTCTCACAGAGACCCTTGAAGATCTGCACTTGCAGGAAGCTGGAAAGGAAGTATCTAAAGAAGAGGAGAGAGCGCTCATCGTAAGACAATTACGGAATGGATGCCTTTAATCCCCACCGACTTACCGCACATATGGAGTGTTGTCAGCAAGATGATATTTAGCGGCAACGTCGAACATCTTGTGTCGATTAACCCAGTTGGGTGGGTGGATACCTTGTTCTTCAATACTCAACTTCCAAAAGAAATCATTTGCATCCTCTTTTGATATATCGCCCTTGAAGAAAGTCCACCTCCACTGATCGAGGATGAACTCGAATGGAATGTGGGGGATCTTCTCCAGAGCTATTCGTAACAAGTGTGACAAGTCAAATGCGTTGATGGATCTGTCATGGGCATCTTTAAACTGCATGAAGGAATCCATCTTCGCGTTCAATGCATCAAAGTCTGTATAAGGTCTTCCGTTAATCGTGAACGTTTTTGGAAAGCTTTCCTTGCTGATTTTCGGTGCAAACACAAACTCTGGCATTTCTTTCGTTTCGTGAACAACTCGCGTTTCTCGTGTGCTCAGTCGTTTCGTTGGCGCCAAGAACCTGTCATTTAGTAAACCCAATCGATTCAAATGCTGTGGGGTGACGATCCCAAGGAAGACAGCATCTCCGATAGCCTCACCGAAGGCCGAATTGGTGGCGTCTTGAAACAGTGCCGGTTGCTTCTGCACATGCATGTAGTATTCAATGTGTCCCATCTCATGGACTATCACATAGAAGTCATTAAGACTTCGTTCCGCACAGACAATCATGCGATAGTCATCACCTGTAAACATATTCCCGGCGCTGCCATGACATTTCGTGCTGTTGCTGCTCTTCTCGAATTTTGAATTCTTCCAGAACTTCTCTGTCATTGGACTCAAGCCCATGGATGAGTAGAAATCTTCTGCTCTGTTGACCTGTGAATGAGAAATGTTATCGATATAAACAACTGGAGAGGGATGCTTCCGAACCATGTCGAGGTTGCTCCAGTTGGTTTTTCGAAAGTTATCGTCGATGTACACTTCTGAGAAGGGGGACAAGAGTTTGTGATAGGAACTCCAATCTTGAGACCACATATTCCCTGCAAAGAGATTTCAGGTACAAATACACAATTTTAGACAGATGCGATGAAAGTGTTTACCTAATAAATGAGCAGGGATTGGTCCATATTCCTTCAGAACACCGGGATGTTCATACTTCTTTCGCAGGACATTCCTGAGGACTCCATGTAGAAGCTGATAGTAAGGCTTAATCTTATGCCAAAACTGTTTTGTTACACTTTCGAGGTCTGGAATTTCAAGTTCCTCGCGCCAGCATTCACCAATGTCGTTGTAACCTTCAGATGGGGGTTCGGATAAGAAATATGCATCGGCTTTCATTCACACTCGCCTTACCATTGTTATGTGCACCAACATTCATCATGTAGACAGCGCTTGGATATTCTTCACCGATAGCTGGCCCAACAGCCAGTCTCCATGACTCCCAGGCCCAGAGCATGACCACGTCCTGGGGCATGGCACAATCGGGTCGTTGAAGCGACGAAAAATTTCCGGTCATTATCTTCTCCAAGTCATTTTCAATGTCAAAACAAACTGGTTGGGAGCTGCGAATTTTTTCGTCGGTTTCCAGTTCACTTGGAATGCTCGACAAGTCGTTGATTCCCCGAAACACGTAGTAGTCATTCGTAACGTTTCCGTCGAAATAGTTAAGAGGATTTTGTTCCAGGGCGGCTCTTAAAAGAATCTGAGTTGGAAAAAATGTCTTACATGTTGACGAAGGATGTTTGACTCACAGTCTTGGCACGACATTGGTAAGATCCAGTTCAACAAGATCCTCGTTGGGTGTCTTCAGGTAAGTGTACTCCCAAATGCGGTTGTAATTCACACAAACGTCGAATGCTTTTGGGAGGCACACTTTTGTGTCAGTGTAAATGTCCTGAATCCGATTCAACATTTTTGATAACTCCCTGTAATGACCAAGATCAGATTCAGAGTGGAAGTGTGGAAGTGGAAGTGTGTGCATTTACCCTCCTTGATATTCGGTGTACTTTGGTCCTCGACAGAGAATCCAAATCATTCTACGATGTTCCGGCGTCATGCCGTCGGTCGACATATCCCTAGCCTCGGCACAACGTTGATTCTGCCACTTTGCACGGTATTTTCCTAATTCGGATGCTTCACCGAGGAGCCTTGAGTCGGCATCAACCATGAGGTCCCAAGCAAAGGAAGCTGATAACTGATTCAGTTGAAGGTACTGGTCGTTGACTTGTTGCAGCCAGTCATCAAGGGACTTGTATGTTATTTTGTCAAGATCTGAAATGAGTTTAACATCGACACACTTCAGCTCACTTTCAGTTTCGGAAATGTTGTTGATACGTTGCCCGCAATTTATTGAATATTTTAGAAAAGGTAATGTAGAGGCAGAATACGTCGTTGCCTTTTTAACTTGACGCGGCACTTCTATTACGTTAGATCCTGCTGTTAGGGGCAGGGATAAGGCCTAATCACAGTGGCCCCAGTGATATTTAAGTCAAATGGAGCAATCCCTAATAATGCGCTATGCTCCTAATAACCACTTCAGTTTCGTTAAGTTTCGTTAATTTTTCCTTAACGTAATTATGAGCGAAAACCATTGCGCTCTACGTGCTATAATCGGAATTACGTTACTGGAATTTTTCGCAGGTCAACTTATGTAGGTGCCGGGACTCTGTAACATTCCAGAAAATATTGTAGCGAAGCAAGTGAACTAGAAAGTACACTTGTTCAGTATTACTTCTGGATAGAGATTTGTCACTCTTGTCTTGGCTACTGCAAAATATTATCTGAAGCTCGAAACGCTTGTTTCCTGCAGACACCAATTATAGTTGGTCTACAGGATGCCTCACTACGAAAAAAATGATGCCCCACTCGCAATCCGAGACGATCACACAGACCGATTTGAATGAGTAGGCTGTATCTCAGAAGTGTTGTCGGCGTTATTACTGGGGATTGCGCATCATAGGAACGCACGCCCGAAGATTGCGTTATAAGATGAGACTAAATTAAGACTAACTAAATTTCTAAAAGCTTACCGTTAGCAAGAATATTTTTCTTTAACATCGTGAACAAACGGAATCCCTTTTTCTTTTCTAAACCGTGCTATTTCATCACAGGGTGTAATTGTAATTGTTCTCCTCCAGACGGATAAGTCACATATGACCCTACTTCTTCAATACCCTGACCGAACTTAGCTGCATTATTGTCAGCCAGCTGCACTGCTCTTGCAATGGCACACAACAGGTTTGTGCACTAGGGTCGACATTCAAATCTAATACACCAGAAGCAAATATGGGCACATTAAATTGTGACGATGCTACTTTTTGTTTGTGTCAGGTTTAAATTAAATCATTATTTTACGGCAACAAAACTTGAGAATACAGCAAAGACGGTCATACACTACATTTTCCTTCTTCGGTGATTAAAGTCAATGTAAGCAACATTCTATTTGTTGCAAAGGCATTTTTTCAAGATTCAAGATAAACCGTGTTGAAAGAGAGATCTCTTTCAACTTCCAAAAGTACTTAAACCCAAGTTTTCCTCGCTACAAGATCTCTAAAAGATCGAATAAAGGGTTTAAATGAGCCCCAGACATTCTCAAATGAGCCATAAGGTCATTGAGTAGAGCCTTCTCTCGAAAGAAAACTCAGACTTACTGAACAGACTATCTCAAAAGCAGAGAAGGAAGTCCTTGGTATCTTCGAGGAAAAAGTTCTACGTGCGATCTTTAGATATGTTTGCGTTACTGCCAACTGGATGAGAAAAACTCAACTATGAACTATACGGACTGACCAGAGCCAGACTCTTACGGATCCAATTAGCTCCGTCCCAAGAGTCTTTAACATTGAACCTGTCCAAAAATGGGACAAAAGACGGTTGTCTAAGTCAGCGCACCCAAGTGGAGAAGAAACTTAACCAACATCGTGAGCGTAGTCAGCTAGCCTTAGGTCGGACCAGTTGGAGAGCCTTGTTAATTAAGGACCAGGTCCAGCCCGGACTGCAGCGCCACACAAAATCAAAAAAGAAGAATACCGTATTTTTACCGAAGTAAAAATGAGAATTGTCCAATGTTAACCCCAAGACATAATCAGAAAAACAGATCTCCATCAACTAAATTTGCAGCAAATAATATTTCTTTGCTGGGGTTCAATTGAATCTATATGTCTCAGAGGGTTGTTCCACTCTGGAAAAGTGTTTTCCGAAGAGGAATCAATGACTCGGAATATTAATTTGTGTCCATAAACGCTTGTATTGATCGTGTTCTCATTTCCACACTCTGCATAATTGTGAATTGTGCAATGTGGTAATCGTTTTCTCCAGATTATATTTAGATTGACTGACTAATGGAATTGTGAAGTAAAATCGCATTGAAATGATGAAGTCCAGACCTCGGAGATAGCTTCTATTTTGTATGAATGTGTATTCAATTGAAGCGAACTATAGGCAATTCATTAGAATGTCAACCGCACTGACTGTTTTAATTTAGCCACACGTCATGACAAAGCTGCCTGTTTGTATTCAGTGTTAATAGAAAGATTAATTGATTTTGTTTACACAAACTGTGAGAATTGAATTAAGTCAATGTCATACCACCCTAACCAGTAAAGGGTGAATCTTACTTTAAATTGTGTGATCACTCTTATCTGTGGGAATAACAAATTGTATATTGACATGTTCCTCTTCGGAGCAATCCGAAATTACGTTTTTTAACAGGGGTATGATCTCTCTGATTGCGTTCTTTAAAAGGTGCACATCAGACATAGTTGCCGAATTGTGATCTACTCCAATGGATTATGGTTTCCTGAGATCGAGCACATAACGGAATTCCAGACAACTATAAAGCCGACGAACTAGCTAGACAGAGGGCGTGCTTATCACTGCAGACGTAAAAGAAAACATGCCACCCTCAACTTAAAATACTTTGTTTGTTTATTATTAATTCAATGCTTACACAGTCAAATATAGAATCTTATGGGCGTACAGGCCTTGTATGCATGTCCAACTTCAACCCCTCTTGCCACTTAAAATGTTTGACAACCATTCTTTAAATCGTTTTCTAAAGCCAAATTGACCAATTAGAGAACGGCTTTTACGTTATTTCGTGAATAACTGTCAAAAGCCCCTCAAATTCGTTGACGGGCTGTGAAGTTGGCCACCTTTATAATACTTCATTTCTGATGCAACGTGGACAGTTGTCTAAGAAGAAGCTGACATACTCTGTCAGCAGTCAAAGTCACCCAGTCTGACGTGGGAGAGATTATCAGTATTGAGAGGTTTTTTCTAAACTATACGTTT
Source organism: Eristalis tenax (assembly GCA_905231855.2). NCBI lineage: Eukaryota > Metazoa > Arthropoda > Insecta > Diptera > Syrphidae > Eristalis > Eristalis tenax. The sequence goes on from HG993127.1 coordinate 3,660,596, forward strand.
TTTGTTCTTGACTGTTTTCTATTGCCCATGATTCACTATCTCTCAGAACGTCATTTAAAGCGCTGATAGGTAGTACTTTCCTCATTAGAAGGTGTTCGACTCAGATAAATTTAGATGTTGTCGGCCTACATGTGGCATGAACAGTGCTTGAAGATTTGAGGGATCTCATTTACACGAAAAGAGGACGGGACTGAGAACGGATCCGTGTGGTATTCCTTCACTATCTCTCAGAACGTCATTTAAAGCGCTGATAGGTAGTACTTTCCTCATTAGAAGGTGTTCGACTCAGATAAATTTAGATGTTGTCGGCCTACATGTGGCATGAACAGTGCTTGAAGATTTGAGGGATCTCATTTACACGAAAAGAGGACGGGACTGAGAACGGATCCGTGTGGTATTCCTGTTGCATTATGTAAAAAGTTACATACTCGATCTTCGGCGGCCGACGCATTGCTGCCGGGCAACTAAATACCACTTTATGAGTTTGCTGGTGAAAATTATGAAAACCTAAAAGACTTAAACAGTTTCCTGTATTGCGCTCTAATATACCAAAAGCCTTAGGGAAATCGAGGAGGGTCAGAAAAGTTGTCTTATTGTCATCTAGATCTATGATGATAACTTACGACATCAGTAATTTGCAAGCGCAGTTGTACAGCTACGCCTAGCACGAAAACTTGATTCAGAGGAACAGAGGAGACTTAAGAATCACCTTTCCGAAAACTCTCAACATAAATGGCAATATAACAATGGGTCGATATTCCTGGCTGCCACTATTACTTTTCTTAGGGATGGGTAACATTCTAGCTATTTTTAAAATTTTATATTATTTAAAATAGTGTTAAATAAGTGTGTAGTATTATTAAAGGCAAAAAAAAGTTCAACGAATTTAGGGCTTATGTAATCGAGTCCCGTAGCATTGGATTTGAACCACGAACAAAATACTTCGAAGTCATCGGCAAACTCACCAGCATTTTCCAAGCGGAATCTATGCCATAGACAGCTGCGCTCAAATCAAGCATGATAGGAACTACACCAACTGCGACATAGCAATAATGTCGAGCAGTCGTTCTGTCATGCCGGCACTAGACCCCTCCATCATTAAATCTAAGCTTGTGTGGGAATGCATACAGAAGCTCAATGAAGTTAACAGGAGAAATAGAGTAAAACTCTGCTGGATGCCTTTCCATACAGGGAGATAAGGCAGTGAAATGGCCTAGCGACTTCTGAACCATTCGGTGTAATAGGAGACCAGTTTCTCAGAAAAAAAAGTACACAAAAGGACAGAAACATGGAACAATGCTTACGGCATGAGAAAGGCTAAAAAAACGTTTGGGCCAATACAACCGGAAGAGCTCTGAGACCCTAACAGGCTTCCTGACAGGGCATTGCAGACTCAAAGTGCACCTAAAGAAACTGGGGATATCATAAGATGGTCTCGGCAGATTCTTTGGAGAATCTAGTGAAATCCCAGAACATGTACTGGGACTATGCGTGCCATTGGCATAACAAAGACGAACATACCTGGGAAATCACCTATTTATCAGAGGAAGAGATACGATCACTAAAACCATCTCTCATTCTCAGATTCCTGAAACTGGCTTAGTGAGAGTACTGCAGAGCATGTCACTTTCACATATACACTACAGGATTTCAAAGCCCTATATATGAGGTGAACTCGAGTAGTAAGGGGACCCAATAGATCTTAAGGTGGCGGTGCAACATACCCTCAATAATAATAATAATCCTGGAGTGACCCTCCGGTTGTGCTCCGACTCTCGCAGGTTGGACCTGAGAGTACCTTCTCCGATCCTTGTCTTGCAAGTTCATAGCCGATCTCCTTTCCCATGTTCCTGTAGTAGCAAGTTTTGGCGAATTCATAAAGCCGATTGAATTTACAGAAGACATGCATTCCTGAACTATCCTGGATGTGGTTGGTTAGGCCAGTGAGAGACATCTTGACTTTCCATGTCCATCTTCGTTCCTTCCGACTGATCTTCACAATATAGGTCGTGGCCATAAGGATCGCAGATTTAACCTAATGAGGTGTGAAGTCTACTGTTGTCGCCCACTACGAAGGGGCCTGTGCCAGATCCTTCCTTGGTTTTGCAGTCATACGTACAAATTCGACATTCTTTTCCTGGCTCAGATTCTGGCCAGAGCCAGTGCTGAGTGCAGGGAAAGTTGACTTTGCACGTGCGCCGCAATTGAAGAACTGGTGATTTTCGAATCTATGTACTTCCCGAGAAGTACTTAATATATAGAGTAACACCCAGATATTCGGAGAAAGGGAAGCATGTTACGCATTTACGCGAAAGAATATTCCACCAAACGAAGGGGCCTTCTCACAGCCGAGTACCTTGGTGGTAGGCCCCAAGAATTGATGAAAAATATCCTCCAGAGAAAGTCTCTACCTAGGACAACATTCAGATATTTAGCCTCATCGGAAAAGCTGACGATGACAAATTGTAGGTTATATTACCGGACACTGTCTTACGGGCAACCACGAGAGTCGTATGGCACAGATAGGTCATAACACTCCGGCGTAAGTGACATCAGTGTCTTATCAAGAACTTCAGCCACCATCGTGAAAAAAAATAAATTCACTTAACACATCTATCATCTCTTCTTTGAGGTGATCTTTTCTTATTACTTGTTAACAGAAGATGTAGACTGTTATGTACTTCCCTTAGTGATATAAAAGTATTCTTCGAAAAGGTGACGTGTTCCTCGATGTATTTTCATCTAGAGCAATAACTGTCAGTCTGCATAGGTCGGTGGAATACTAAATCAAACAAAATTTTGAAATACGTCTTATTCGAGTACGTTTCTCTGGGTTCAATACAAACAAGCTTTCACGTATCTGTCGATCGCGAGCACTCTCCCTCTAGATTCTTGATCTTCCGCAACAAAATCCCAAAATCTCACACTCTTCCTCTCTTAAAAAAATTAGTTTGCTGTGAATCCGAAACTTATTCACATCTCCTGGTGTTCGTGGCGGAAAATCTTCAGTTTTCTTTTCGAAATCAGAGCGTAAACATTCGTAGGCTCTCGCTCGCATTTAGTCGAAAGTCGAAGTCGGTTCTAAAACAAAATGCGAGTCCTCAGCATCTACGGTATCTGTGTGATCGCAGCAATTGGGTTACTCATTGTCTGTCAAGCCAGCACGGCCTTGGACGATGTGCAACAAACTGGCGATTCAACACATGTCGCTGCGATAAGGATTCGTGTCACCACCAACGATCGCGATCTGTGCTCCAAGGTGTCACGTTATCGCCCTCACTACCCTCGATGCCAGGAGTATTGCGAGAAATTAGGCCATTGGCTGGGTATGTGCCGCAGGAAGAGCTTCTGCTATTGCTATCGATAAACCAGACGGGCGGCAGCCGGCGGCGTCGAATGAAATTCTCACATTTTACGATCGGTTAAATATAGTCGCCGTTTTTTGTGTTTAATGGCCTCTGTAAATTATTTTGTACACAGTTTTGCTCTAAGTTGCCTGTGTTCATGACCTTAGCTGTTAGTTTTCTGTTGATAAGACGTGTTGGAATGGAAGTTTTTCTTTTTCTTTTTTTAAAATAAATGCGATTATAAATAACGAGAAATCGTGTCTGGTCTGCTTGTTGTAATATATGTGCATGCGTATATACATCGATTTGGAAAAGTTTTACCACATTTTAGTGAATTTTCTTTTGAGATCAAGGCTGTTTCCTGACGAATTTTCGATTTAAGGTAAGGGAAGTATCAGAAAGCATAAATCAAGAATCTGTGGGAACTGGTCGCTTTGCTGCGGAAAATATTCATATGACTTGGTGCGGAAGGTTCCTACTGTAACGAAATGTGATGAATGCATGAAAGAAGATTGACGTTTATTCAGTTAACTAAGAAGTTATTTAAAATGTTTTAATCTCAGATGGAGTTGGTGGTGCAATTATCGTGTGAAGTCCCTTTTTATTTCGAAGAAAAAGTGATTTATTAGAAGTACATAGAAATAAAGTAAAGTGTCATTCATATGAGCCGCGAAATTTAAGGAACAACCAACTTCCGGCAAAAAAATATAAAAAACACTTCTTAGTATGCAAAAAGGAGTTATCGAGTTTCTTTACCAGCTAAAATCTGAACAATAATTAGTATTATTGACAATTTTATGTTTTTTCTTCACGAATCAATCATTCTATTTGCGAATTGTCAAGCTGAGTTCGCAATACACAAGAGAAGAAAACGCGATCCACAAATTCAAGCCCACAAAAATACGCAATGAAGTGTGTATTGCACCCATTGCTCTCTGAAGCTGAGAAAACTCCATATGAAAAGAGTGTCAAAGTTCGCGAAGTTCGCGATTAGTAGTAGCCTGATTTGAATGGCTTTTCAGCAGTCTGGCAGAGGAAGATGCTTACCATCCACATTAAAAATGTATGGGAGATCATTGACCCGCCTACAACATAGAACACGATCAAAGTCAACTAAATAGAAACAAAATTCCATGTGGATTCCTTAGATAATTATCTTTTATAAAAACATTATCTAAAAATTTACTTTCTGGCTGTCGTTTGATCACAAAAAACATCAGTCTACATTGAGGTAAATGTAGACGACTAACGGTGTTTGGAACATTTCCAATCCAATCAAAAGAATGTTTTTGTTTGCCTGTGATGAGAAAGTTTATACCTGCGCTCGGCGATACATTGAGACAAAAGAAAATATTAAATTGGCATAGGTATTCGAAAATATGGGGGTCGATTGAGTTTAACTCACTTTTGATGGTTATTTCGACACTATAATTTCACCACATACAGACGATACAGTCGAAGTCAATTTCAAGGGACCCGAAAATAAGTTTGAGTTATTGGATCTACGCAAAGCAGCAAAATTATTCGTTTATTTTAAAGAATTCTGTAATTTTTCTTTGGGTTTAAGATTTTATAAATATTGTCTGTATCTATGAAAATGAAATTAAATTAATGTTACGGAATTCCCTTTCCTCGCTTCTGAGAAAACACAAGTATGAATTGGGTCAATAACTTAATTTGTGCGGTTTTTTTTTTCGTCTGGTCACATATTCATGGCGTTTTTCGGCTACTGCTCTCTTCAAATGGGTTGTGTTTGGTAGTCCATCGATGGTTTCACCCGGTTTTAGCAGCTCATAATACAGCACACCCCTCTGATCCCACCAAACACGTACGAAATGGATATTCGGCTTTGCCGTTGATTTGGCTGGTTGGCCGGGGTTCACATATGATTTTTTGCGCTTGGGGTTGTGGTTTCTCATCACCGGTAACAATCCGATGCAAAAATGACTTCCTTTTGTGGTGTGGCGATTGAAATATCTCTTCAAGTAGATGGAGTTATAGAAATATTCGAAATATATGAATGTCCACGATAAAAGTTCGAGTTAGAAATGGTCGACTGTAGTTCATGAAATGCCAAACTAGCGATTGGCAATTGCGAATAAAAACAGTCGAAGAATTTTTTTTAATTCGATTGTTCTCGCAATTGCAATTATTCGAATTAAAATTGAGCGGGGTCGATTGTTGATCTTCTATTGTTGCACAATAAAAGTCGGTATCGAATGTGTGTATTCGTCGATTCTTCAATTCGGTGAGAGGAATTATTTAACTCTAAGCACTAAACTACTCATTTCACACACACACAGATGCGGTATTTGGTTTCCTACAATTAATATATTTCCATACAGCTCTTCTTCTATCGGATATGCATTAGTACCCGCCATTCTCTTGATTGTAATAGAATGTAATAAATTCAATTTTGAACAATCGACAATTTATTCGATTATTCGACAGATTCGGCTGCAATGCTAAACCCATTGGTTCACAGCTTAAACCACTGGACCTCCACTGGATCCGAATGTTATTTGTTTGATGGTTCGTTTTTACGTCTTCTTTTTTACGATATTCTAAATTCAAAGTTGTTCGAAATCGGCCCAAGAATCGTTGAACATGTGGAAATACTCAATCGACAGAGGGTTTCAATAAATTCCATAAAGAATAAAAATGGAATTTTTGACTTCTGTCCAAATTTAGATGCATTCGTATGTTAAGAACCGCGTACAAATGTGAATGGATAAATTCGGTGACGTAGCTGCTGGTGATGATTAAAGCTTGTGTCATTGCCAAGAACAAAATCGTCGTGTTTTAAAAAACATATGGCCGAAAAAACGACCTTCCATCGAAACATTTTATTTTGCATTAAAATGGAAGAGAATCGGCAAAACAGATAATAGATATATACACATCGCATTTTAATAGATTTCGGAGCCACATGCGGGAAAATGTATTGCAGCTGGCAATATCCTACATGCTTCTGTTTTCTGAGCTAAGGACTATTGAGACTTTCAGAAATTGTTTTGGATGTTTTGCTCTTGAAAAGGTAAAAGGCGAGCAATCCCTTATAACTGTAATTGTAAGCTTACTCAGCAAAAGAACTACAACCTTAGGCGCAAGCTCTATACAAGCTATTGTTTTAAGGGGCACATTCGATTTTATCTCACTACCCTCTGTGCGTTTGTCCGGTAAGAGCAAAATAATTATCTTGATCCCACCTCTGTAGAGTCACTGACAATGCTGTCTAGAAAACGCTTATCAGATTGACTGTTGGGAGTCGGCATAAAACTGTAGGTCCCTTGGCCTTGACGACTGGAAGCAGCATGCCCAGGACCGTCACTGATGGAAGGCAGCTATTGCTCAGCTCTGACCCTCCATGGGTCTCAGGCCTGAGAAGTAAGTAAGTACCTTTTGGCTATAACTGCTGCAAAGAGTGCCATACGACTCAGCCAATCCAGTGGTTGGCCGCCAAAGTTCTCTGGACATGGATATTGGATAGATTAGAAATCCAGTTACTTGATTTCGACAAGTGAATCCATCAACAAAGCGACGATCCATGTATACAAGGATGGATGGATCGAAGATGCAAAAAGGTACAGGCGCGAGCAATTTCTCCGAATGGTTTAACATGCACTGCTCCATCGGAATTCTGACTATAGCAGTGTTTTTCAAGTGGAGGAAGGAAGCAGCCAAGGAAGCGGCCAGAATGATATTCTAAATGATATATTAAATTATATATTAAAGCAATTTTAGCAACAGGATGATCGCAGGATGCCACGACGAGCTCAAGGTTATCAGTACGCAGCACTCGAACACTCTATGCTGGGTCCCAGGTCACAGGGACCGCAGTGACGCAGCGGATGAACTTGCCAGGAAAGGGGCCGAAACTGAACCATCCCAGGATTGATCAGACATGAAACCAAGATGTGGACGACACGATCATAGAGGACACTAATGTGGTAACACTGACAATAAGAAAAATACTTTTTGAAGATAGGGCTGCTGGTACGAAAGGGTTCAGTTGTAAAAGATTGCTTGTACTATACGGAAGTGTCTTAATAAAGGGGTCGAAATTAAAGTATTTTTTTTTTTTTTCATTTTAACTATTGGTATACTAATTAAAGGTGGAACTCTCTTACCACCTGTGAGACTACTCGGATGCTCTCGGGGGAAAAATAAGACACTCCCTACTACCTCTGTCACTGCCCAAGTGTCTGCCAGTTGAGATTTCATCCAAGACCTCCAGGATTTAACAAATATCCCACTAGAATATCTATTTAGGTTTATAAGAATATCCGCATGGCATCAACATACCCACAACGAGTACGCAGTATGGGCTAAGAGGTTACATTCCCCCAACCGGCATCACAAGGGGTTCAGTACGACCTAAGTGAGATGTGGCTTATCCCAGTCTATCCACATATCATAACCTTACATATGTGATATGAGGGACATGTTTATTTCGGTAATGTTCATGTTTAAGTCTTGCTTGTTTGTTTCTTCACCACGAGAAAAAAGAAACTGATTTTATTCGTTGGCAATTTGTTTTCGCATAGCACATATAAGGTTTTTATTTTACTAAAAATAATTTGTTCTTAATAAACATTGCCTGTGATCACTTGATAGATTTGAGATACTCGACACTCTTTTTTATAACCACACACTTCTCAGGTTGGGGTAGGTACCCACTTTAAGAAAAACAATAATGACTGATTTCAGTTGTTAATAGACCGCAAGGACAAGGACATATTAGTAATGATATTAGTTCTGAACTAATGACAGTGGAATTTATCGGCCATGTGGTTTCATACAGTTTCAAAAATTCAAACACAAGCAAATCATTAGAAAAACTCTAACAATGATACAGCACAAACGGGTAACGTATAAAATGTAGTGCAGTATTTGTGAAATCAGTTAAAAAAAGAATAAAGTCACAACCTTTAAAGTCAATCGCGGCACAACATTTCACTAAGCAAGTGCACAGAACACTGAGAAGTATTTTTAACATCGTGTCGGCAGATTCAAAATTAACTGAAACACGCTCGATCCTTGAGTTTTGTTTTATACTGCGAATCAACTCGCATCCGTTATCCCGACCAGGAACAGCAACAAGTATAACATGCGCACGAATGAAATACACCAGCTCTCATTCGGTAATCGCATGCAATTTGAATACAAAAGGAGTACAGCTTAGCAAAACACTGTAATCACACACATTTTGATGTTAAGACAGTCACCCTCTTAAACTTTGAACATTTGACGAGATGAATCTCTTGAGGTTCACCCTAATCACGTATAATTCCGACAAGTGGGTGTGGGTGCGACCTTAAAGACCCAGTCTTCAACTGAAAGAAATTGCAACAAACACGATTCAATTTGTCTGCATTAGGATGAGAAGCCTATTTGACTGGGAAAGAATCATTCATCAAAGACGTGGATACACGCCAACGATGCAGAGAAGGAAAGAGAATCCTTTCTCTTCGTTTGTCACAGCCCCGCGTGTACTTTATTTTAATTTGTCCTTTCACCTCGTGGCGTTGGGTGTTGATTTAAATCTTTGAAACACATTTCTCACCACCTTAGGGGTGGATTTGTGCTAATGGAGGGCGACAAGTGGAAATTTATTTACAGCTATTTTTAATAATTATAGCACAATGATGGTGGGGGCGGAAGAAAGGGGGCGCCAAAATCTTGAAATTTAAATTCAAAATCATATGACAGAATGTGGTAAACAGTTTGTTCATTGTTACGATGAACGTAACTATTCTCAGGCGGATGGGTGTTTGTGAGTAGATGTGTGGTTATCACGAAAGTACGTATTGTTTGGTTAAGACTGAGCAAAGGTAAGCTGTGTTAAAGTTTCCACAAGTATTGAGTATGCGGCTATTTTGTATAAATTGAGTTTCCGAGGATCTCCCTTTGGTTGTGTGTGAAAATCCAAATGGCAAGAAAACCCCAAATGATCATGGGAAAAATTAAGCATATGACGCTTTATGTTTAATGCTTGGAAAAAATAATCGTGGTTGATGTACGCATATTTTCTGCAATGCCGTTTTTTCATTTTCGGTCTTGGAGTGGACAAAGACATGCTATGCATGCCCTTTTCCATTCTAAAAATAGTTCTAGCTTCCGAAAGTGCCAAAATTGAATAGATAATTTTTTCACTGATCGCCCTCGCGACCTTCTACCTCATTTTTTTTCATTTTCCGAATGTAACATAAACACAGCATTATTATTGTTTTGGTCAAGTGGCTATGTTGCAAAGCATAGCATTAGTGTGTAAGACAGCTTTTCCTCTTTTGTAAGTGACAGTTGCAGCTGTGTTCAAAATAGGAGAAGTTGCAAAATTTGTTTTACATTTGTTTTTAATACCGTTGCAAAATGTAAACGACTTCTTGCTCGAAGGGTAGTTTCAACATGACATGAGAACCAAATCACAAGAAACTTTCTCACGATCGGATGCATTGCAGTTACTTTTGCGTATTCCTAAGAACTGGGCTGTTCGTAAAAACAGGAGTGAATAATACCTATGTGCTTAAAGGTAGTTATGAAGAGGCATCATAAAAAGAACTGAAAATTAAATATTTGTACAGCTTACAGTATACATTACTGCGACGAGAAAAGCATTGATCCGAAACAAAATCAGAGATAATGTATAGAAAAATTAAATTTTTGATGAATTGCAATGACGATCAGATCGGATGATTTGCCATGCCCTTATAGAAGAAGAAACTAAACTCGTGGGCTCACGTACATAAAACGAGGTATGATGATCTTCCATAGGGCTCTGCAGCCAAAAAAAATCCCTGAGCGTCTTTTAGCGGTAAGTGCAGTCACTATTCGCAGACGATTACTAAAGAAATTGTACGCTAGAAGTAACCGGAAATGATTATTTTTTTTTTCAAAATTGAGCGAAAAAATGTGACTTTTTTAGAGGAGTAAAGTTAGGCATGTGTGGCTGACTGCAGAAGGCAGTAACACTGATGGACTGATGGACTCTACTCCTAAACATGGAACCAGCTGGTGCTTATACAAAGCGGGTTATCTGGGGAACAATTTCTGATCTCTATCTCCTCTGTAGCTTCTGCAAAATTATGCGCCACCCATCCTGCAATCTTGTGTGTCAATTGCAAGGTACCGGTTTCGTTTAACATTTAGTGCTGGTCATATTTCCTTTGTTTTAAGGCAGGTGATTCTTTCCAGCCAATTGTGGTTGGTGTGTGTCTATCACCTGTATAGCGATCATTTTGGAAGGTGGATCTCCTCCTGGTGCTGTAGAAGAGGTTGTACCACACCTAGCGAGTTCATCGGCTTAGCAACTGCCCTGTATGTCACAGTGTCCCGGCTTCCACGTGAGGCTTAATTTGAAACGCTCAGCCATGTCGTTAAGAACCTGCAACTTAGTGATTCTTTTAAATTGATCATGACCTTATCCAGGGACTTAGTTGCCAATCTAATCTTGGAATCGTCTCAAATATAGATTGGAGCACTAAGCAATCGGTGTTTTTGGAAAGGAAGTAGAATTCATTAAGAATAGTTGAGTGACCGGTGGTGAATTCGGACCTCAGTGTATTTAGTCCCAGGGCTGCTGCTTGGTTGGCATATAGTTCCAGTAGGGGAAGGTGGAGGAGTATGTTAAGAGTGTCAGATGGATTGCTTCGCAATGCTTCGCTGACACACATGAAAGCCTGTAAAAATGGTCGAGTACCTTGCAGTTGACAGCTTTGTTAATGGTGTCCCCAAACTGAGACCCCGGACAATAGTGTCGGTCTGACAATCGAGTGGAAAATCCAGTAAGCGAAGTGTGGCTGTAGTCCCAATTTTTATTCAATGACTTTTATTTACAGCTGCATAGTGTAGAAGAGGAAATAAGAATTATTGAGAATTATCCCAGAAGCTAATTGTTTAACAAAAATAACTTTTCGGATTTGCTAATGTCTGTCTGTATATGCTTCATTGATTTATGTAACAGACGGAAGTGTCAAAACAGAAGGTAGTGTCATCAATGAGGACTGTTTCCAGCTGTGGGGCTGGAAATTATTTCGCTTTCAAAGTGACGGAAAAAGGTAAAACAGATTTGTAAATGAGGACAATACAGAATATGCTCTCTAAATGAACGCAATCCAACACATAATAATACAAAAAAAAAATATAGGTTGCGTTCCAGTTTGCGGTAGATCTGGTGCTAGCTTCTACAACCACTCGTGTTGTGCGTAATATTGTTATCTAAAGAACAGCCAAGTTTGATAACCTTTTTCTGCCTAGTTCTATAATTGTCACATTTGTCAGTGATTCTAGAGAGGTGGAACCGTGGGTTATGAAAGGGAGTCGACGCACCTACCTACTAAGACGTGGAAGTTATAGAGCACAATCAGCAACTATAATTATCCTTAACCATCATCATCATCACAGTTATTTTCTGAACTGCATGCTCCACTAAAGGGGGTCGCGGGGGTAAACCACGCACGAGAGATCTCCAGGCAACTGGATCGTCCGCCATCGACACTAACTTATCAGGAGTCATGCCCAAGCGGAGCCATGCTAGTTTTTGGACTTGGTCCAACCATATCTTCCTAGGTCTGCCAAGCGGTCGCCAACCTGATGGAATCGCATTCAACGCCCGCCTCGGAAGTCGTGATGAAGGGGACATTCGTGCCACGTGACCAAACCAACGAAGCATAGCCCTCTCCGTTCGAAGAAGTAGCTCCTCTATGTTGAGTTCATAGCGCACTGCCGTGTTTCTCGGCCTATCCCGGCGAGCAGCTCCTACAACAGCACGGATAAATCTCATCTCAGCAGCTTGTATTCGCGATCTTATTCCTTCCGTCATTACCAAATTTACAATAAATAGGTGAGAGTTGGAACAAATACTGAGTTTAAAACCGCTTACTTGGCTTTGACACCAAGCTCTGCCTTCCTGATTACAGATCTACCGAGCTGTTTCAAAATTGACCCAGCTTGACTAATCCTACAGGAGCAAGCTCAGCATTACTCCTTCTGTCACTCGTGAAAAAGACCCCGAGATACTTAAACTTCTCCACCTGCTTCAAGGGGACTCCACTAACCTGTAGAGTGAATTGAACAGGAGTTCTGGAGATGACTATATCCTCCGATTTTTCCACGTTGACCTTCATTCCAGCATGATCACATACGGCCACAAACCTAACGAGTGCGCGCTGGAGTTACGTCTGGGAAGATGTGAGGATAACCAAGGCATTGGCGAAAAGAAGATGACTGACCCTTAACCATCTCATCTTTATTTTGCCCAAAATGAAGGTTTTCCTTCAGCAAGTTTTTTTCTCCTAAAGGGTGAAAGGAGGAGAGAAACATTTTTAAATCATAGAACCAATACGAGTCTGATAGAAAACTTTAAATGAAACAGGCAACTTATTTTGACTCCCATGTGTAGGCGTCAGTACTCTGCTCAGCATTGGTCCTCAATAAAATGCTCTTCATCTCATTTTATTTTTCTTTTTTTGTGTCAAAAGTTGGTGCGTGTCTTTACTTTCATGCAGAAATGAAGTAATATAGGGATGCTGATTGACCCCTAGCCCATCGGCGAATTTCAGAGGCTTTTTGACAGTTATTCATGAATTTTTGGATTTATGGATTTATTTACTAAAAACTTTTGTATATTAAATAAAGCATGAATTACAAATTGTTGAACTATTTGAAACACCATTTCCGATAATTCTGCTGAATCTTAAAAAAGCGTGGTCAGCGGCTTCTGTGATTCAGCGGTGTTATCTGAATCGTATGGAAGGCGCCACCTATAGTAAAAGGTTCTTCAACGCACTCTAGTCAGTGTTGAGTCAAATATCACTGAGTGGATTCTGCACAGTAATTTGTTTTGTTGTTGCTTCGCGTGTAAAAGCAATACTGAGCTCAGTACAGATTATTCAAAAAAACACGCCTTGTCAATACTCTAAATGTGAAACTGCTTTTTGTTTGTCCTCTTATTAAAGGTATATGATGTCCTCCAAAGTACGCTAGCCCAGACATCCACGGCAACCCAATTTTAAAGCAATTAATGCAGAAAATAGCCCTTATCCTGTGATTTAATGAACGAATAGAATTCCAGACACGACTTATTCAAATTCATTTTAATAGTCAGAATGGGCCTTAGTGCGCTGACTTGTAGTTGAGTTTTGACCTATTCAACGCAGCAAGCATTCCTTCAGCCGAAGGTCTTGAATCTGACGAGAATGTACTCAATTACGATGTATACCAAGGCGTAATTTGAATTGATTTCGTTAAAAAAAATCGTATTATAATTTCGATTGCGACGGTAGATGATTGGAGGTTAATAGGAGGATTTTGGGCGAGAAAGGAGGTTTGGAGGTTTCGAAAATTCCCCCAAAAGGAGGGTAGATGGTATATCATCCAAGCACGAGTGGGTCGAACTCGGAATATTGCCAACCAAAGATCTACGTCCATGCGAATGCGAAATCCATAAAAGACACCATTCTTCAGACTTCAAACTCGGAGAACCAAAATCAGGACCTACAAAACCCGTATTCAGAAAGTTTTCATAATTGGAACCGAACCTGAATTAATTCAGGAGACAGCAGAGCATATCATACGTGCATCCGAAAATTCTGCGGCTTATCTTTCGTCTCATCTGAAGTTAAGAAACTCAACTTGAACACCTATGTTCCGGGTATGTCTTTGAATCCCAGACTTTTTGTTCGAAAGAGGATGAGTACCCAGTCTTCAGTGGGGGCCACACGTGATCTGAAAGCAGTCAAGGATAAATGTGTAGAAATAATCGGGCTCAGAGACTCCATGGGTCTCCAGCTTGATTATATGTTGGTAGTTTGAGTTTAGTTTAGTTTTAAGAGTTTAGGTTTATTGTGCTGCCACTCAGATCTCAGATCACTTGGCTATCAGCTGTTAATCACACCATCCGGAGCTGAGGATGAAGTGTCGTACACTTACGACGGGAATCCCAATTGAAGCTTTTGAGTCATTGAAAAAGTGAGTACAAGGCATTAGAAAGACATACGAGCTGACGAATGAGCGAATATGATGCGGTGTAGACGAGATCAATCAGGCAGAGTAGCTTGATAATAAGTTAGATATAATATAAAAAAAGCGTATGTGGTGCTTAGCCAAGTAAGAGTGCATTACATTGCAAAGAAACAAGAATAGCAAGCTCAACATTGACCCTCTTTCTGCTGAAACAAAAAATCCATATCGACTGATCACATTGGGCAAAGCCAAAATTCGGAGCAGAGCGCCTTCTTATGTAACTTACTTTCGACTACTAACAGTTCAATTAAATAAAAGCCAATCTATTCAGAATCGAGAATCGCAGACCTACATAATATTTCAGCGATTACCTCTTTATAAAGAGACGTTGTAAAACAGGTACACACAGCGTAGCATGTCATCCGCTTATCAACTGGCAACATCTGGGTAATTACTCAAACCAATCGACGGAACGTTTTTTCCCTACTAAAACCAGGTTAAGCGCGAGACGAGCTAAACAATCGCCCAGTCAACGAGTGACTATCGACAGCATCAGACACAGCCATCCACCGCAATGAGTAGCCAAGTTACACTAGTGTCGCTGACATTGGCAGTTTCAATTGCATTCGGTCACTGTGAAGGTGGATTGTTTGATTTGTTGCAGCAGGGCATCCAGCCCGGTCCCCCGAAGAAAGCCGAAGACCTGGTCAAAGTTGTTCATGGGAAAGTGAAGAGATACGAACGACTCACAGTTCCAATTCTAACCTACAATCCGGCCCTTCCCCTTTACTACAGCATCGTAAGTAGCCCCAATTAAATGTGAAATGGCACTGAATCTCTTTCGGGTCTAGAGCCAACCCATGTGGCAAGCTGCAGCAAATATAGTTCCAGACGCACCAGATTCACCAATTGCAGGCGTTATCTCCTTTCGTCAGTTGCCATCGAGTAATTTTGTGAAGCTCAGCATAAACGTGACCGGTCTTCCAGTGGGAAAGCACGCTCTTCACATTCACACCTTCGGCGATGTGAGTCAAGGATGCAAATCAACAGGCGGCCACTTTCCCAACAACTTTGTAAGCCTCCAAGGGAAGTTAGAGTCGGTAGCCTAAAGAGAGTGGAGTTGTTTTTTGTTTCTTTCTTATAGATTGGGAACGTTGACACCCAGGAGGACGGCAGTATTTCGAGTGTTTTCCTCAGTTCATACCTCACGTTGTTTGGATTCCATGGAATCATTGGACGTTCAATTGTGATTCACAGCAAGCCAATTGATATCAACAATTCGCTGAATGCCGAGGTATTTTCTTCGTCGCTTCAAGCTCTGCCCGAGGCGGTGGCGTTTCAAAACGAGGAGAACTCCGTTGGCCCGGCCATCGCGTGTGGGGTAATAAGCATAACGAGCAGCGCCAATAATGCGGTGGATGTAATGATGCCACCGCCACCGACTCTGTAATTTAGACTTTAATTGTATTTGCTAAAGAAATTTACGAAAAAAAATGATGATGTTTGTGTTTTATTCAATTTGCCTTTTTGGGTTATAAAAGAAGGCCGTTGGTTTGGACAGTATTCCAGTCTGTTGTGCTAGAGCAAAATGAGCGTGAAGGTTTTCAAGATTCTTGTCGGTTGTGTTGTGTTCGGATTAGGCTCAACAAATCCTTTGCAGTTTGTTGATCCCATTCGAGGTCTGTTGGCTTACTTGGACTTACCTCTGAGAATTCAAATTTTGACTTGTTGGGATTATGGTGAGAATCTAGTTTTTCCAATTGATAGTTTGTAAGTCCGAATAAATAAAATGTGATTTAGATTTACATTACAGCCAGCTGACGACAGTCAGCGGTCAGTACGGCGGTTTAGATTGACTGGACACTCCGTTCTGGGCACTCTCTTACCCTTAGTAGATGAAGAACCGTCCCGGGAGACAGCAATCTCATGACACTTAGCTAGTCTTCGAGGAAAATTTCCCTCCAGATCCCACTGGAAGTCTAACCATCGCCATTGGAACTCACGCCCCATAATTAGGCCTGCTCTACAATGACTTCTGCGGAAGCTGCTGCAGCCTTCTAACCACGCGAAAGTAAAGTCACTTTTGGGTCCACTACTAGTTTCAGCCATCTTCACCGCTTAATAAAAATCATTAACTGGTTTGCACAATACAACAGAGTAGATCCACGTGGGAATAGAATGGGTCTACTCCTACCCGCTGTTTGTCGGCAATCTGTAACCTAACCTGTCACTCTAACCTAGCCTAACCTTGTACTTCGCCGTTATGAATGGAATATTACATCACTCAATTGTCCCAAACTGGTGTGCTTACAAGACTCGCAACAAATCACACGATCTTGGTAGTCGTTGTCGAACTTTGTCTAATGTAGCTCAAACTAGACGTTTTGTATGAAATGTAGCACCAACTCGTTCGATCTCTGGCTAGCTTCGTATAGTTACGCACACCAAGTTGGTTGATGTCCTTCTCTACTCTGTTGCATTGTCCCACAGGCTGGACCATGATAATCTAGTTGTTACATTTTGCAGAACAAAAAAAAAAAAAAAAAACACGACCGCTTCCTTTAAAAGTTGACTTTATTGTGTTATTTCTTCTTGTGGTTAAATTTTGAATTCTTTGGCTGGCAAGAGAGAGTGATGTTATCAAAAGGTGGAAAAGAATTGAAATTGACTTGGACAGAGTACATTGGGTTCGGTTCGGAATTCTCCTCTATCATCGTCCATATTGAGTGGAACATTCTTCCTTGCAGCGGAGCTCATCGCCGTTCAACAATCTGCAGAAGTGATTTCTCCAAATCCTCAGAATCGACTTATGTACCAATTGTCTTCTGTCCGAACTTTGTATACATTCGATGATTGTTTAACCCTTTTTTAAAACGTTCCAACATCATTCCTGACGTAGATACTTTCCATGTCCTCGATCGCGCACTTCAGATGCTCTTTCTTTATCCTTCTGAGAAGAAAAGTCTGTTCCCTTGGTCTTCATCTCTTTTCGTATAGCTGGCGAACAACTCTCGTTCCAGGGTTTCCTTTTAGGCTTCCAGCTTCGCTCCATGCCCCTACATGCACTCGTTGTCAAACCGTGGGGTTTTCTTCAGTGGTGTCGTACATCAGTGGCAGCTTCTTTGATGCCTACTTGACAAGGTCTCCAAAAATCAGTGGCAGCTTCTTTAATGGTTTCTTGAAAACGTCTCCCACCTTCTTCGATTGCTTGTGAGGGTGGCGTCGAACTTTAAGTAGGTTGTGGGATACTTTGATCGGGAAAGATTCACAGTATGAAATGTGTGTGTTGTGCTGACCTAATTTGGGTTTGATCTAGTCAATTCTTGATCAGCACTTCTCTGTCTGCTTCAGTCGGACTCCACTAACATGCACAGTGAATTGGACAGGCGTTCTGGAAATTACAATCGCCTCGGATTTGTCCACGTTAAACTTTTTCCCAGCGTCAGTACATATGGTCACAAACCTATCTAGTCTGGGAGGATGTGACCGTAAATAAGTCGTCTGCAAAAAGAAGGTGAGTTGTGGGTTACTCTCCCAGTGTGAACATTCCTCCACCGAGCTGCTACATTCAGACTCTATAATGAAAAGAATAGGTGACAAGACGCAGCCTTGGCGTAGACCAAGAAAGCCGCAGTGTTCATCCATCATTGGAAAAATGTTTGGATTTGACTCATTCGATGAAGTTGAATTTCCTTCCCCAGTTTTCACAATTTGAATACGTTTTGCTTTGCGTCTCCATATGTACAATATGGCAAACGTTGAACTATACACATACAGTCTCGGATGACTGTTCGCATGTGTGATTGAGCATCTACTATCTACCTATGGATGTCCAATTCGGACCACAATTTGGAGGTGTCTACGTAATTCTTGGTTCTTAACAAATGATTTGTCGAGGAATTCTCTTGTAAATGCCCGAATTTAAAAGCCCATGACTACACCATGACAGTCGGTGACTATTGCTGGCACTCTTTACTTTGATGTTGAATCAGAAAGTTCTTTCCCGGGGACAAATTATACTCCACAGAGTTCATAAATCATGTTCGTTTTATAGACACCGTACGAGCACACGTTTTATTAAAACGATTTTCAGTGTCTACAGTCCACACCTTTTAACAGATTTATACTTCACATAGTGTGTGGGATTAATGTTTATTCCGAAATCTAAAAATACTTTATTATTTAAATTGCATTCACATTCACGATCGCCGCATGATCAATACAATAGGCGTCCGCTTGGATTTTCATCGACGATTCAATCGCCCCGACCAGCAGCAGGGGCGGCGGCCGAACGGAAATCGTAATTACCAACTCTCGATAGCGAATGCCAGCGTTTTGAATTTTCCAAATGTTCTTGAAGAAAATCAATATTTAATTATCGTTGACTTGGGATGCATCGGAACACAGCAGCTTCTCTACGAGGTTTGTAGTGGCTTTTTAATTGTCTTGTAACACGCAACGCATTGGGCCCTGACAGGTTGGGATGAAGTTAACGCATCGCTTCAGATGGATGACAATGGACAGCAGGTCCCATGCAGAGAGGGAGGCCGACGAAGTGATCTTGCAGACGTTTCAAACGATTGCTGTCTTGCCAAACAGTGAGATCTATTGTCTGTCGATTGTTGGCGATTATCCTGGAACCGTAATAAAGCAGGGTGAGGAGGTAGATTTCTGATAGATTTGATGATGTGACAGAGTTTGCCGATTAGTTTACAGAGCATCGATGAGACAGGGCCTTATTTTGGAGTTCTTTGGGTTCTGGACAAATTCTACAATCGTAGACTACCGAAGCAGCCGCATAACATCAAAGCGGCGACGAGACTTGCGGGGCTCGGTTTTGCGTGCAAGCCTTGTGCTGACAAATCGTGATTCTGTTTATCACTTGTCAGACTGGCAGTAAGTACGCGAGTGGTAACTGTTTGAAATACTGTACTATGTGTACCCACAGTGACAAGCAGATCGACACCATCAGCAAAGTGAACTACGTGCTGACCAATCAATTGGGGGACTTCGTTGGTGGACACATTGAATATTCGTACGTGAGATCGTGGGGTTACATCGACGAGAACTCAAAGTGGAGTGGAATGATTGGGGATTTGGTTGACAATCGATCTGACATTGGCGCATCTGCGCTCTTCTTCACCTCAGACAGGGTCAAATTCATCGATTACATTGCGATGCCAACCCCGACACGATCGAAGTTTGTGTTTAGATCGCCAAAGCTGTCGTATACGGAGAATGTATTCTTGCTTCCCTTTGACAAGGTGGGTGCAATTGTTCTTGTATGATTGTGTGTATGATTTGATTTGTTTCATTTCGCAGCTCGTTTGGTTTTCCATTATTGCGGTAATCATCCTCACATCAGCAGCCTTAGTCTTTTCAACGTGGTTTGAGTTCAAGACTCAAGGCGATCAGGTTCAGCTTGCGGTCTTTAATCATGAATCATGAAGGTTGAGTGCACATTTTTCTGTTTGCAGGACATTGCAGATGCAGGCGTGCTTCACCCATCAATGCTGGATGCGTTCGTCCTGGTTATCGGGGCAACATGTCAGCAAGGGTCATCTGTGTCGCCACGTAGCGTTACGTCACGAATAATAATGCTGCTTGTATTTCTTATTTTAATGTTTTTGTATACAAGGTGCGTTGAAGACAAACGCCGTTGAAGTGGTCGTCCTTTTTCAAGACTCATTATTTCAGTTATTCAGCAAATATCGTCGCGTTGTTGCAGTCGCCATCGAATAAAATTCAGAACTTGGACGATTTGCTGAATTCGAGGTTGCGACTTGGAGCTGACGATACAGTTTTTAATCGATATTACTTTACAGTGAGTACAAGAACCCCTTCTTCTTCTTCTTGTGGTGTAGCACCTAGTCCGCAGTGGACCTGGGCCTCAACCAACGAGCCTCTCCACTTGGCACGATCTGTGTGTGCGCCATCGGTTTGTGAGCGTCCTCTATTGCGTTGCCCCAATGGTTCGGATTCGAAGAATCTTCGGGCTGGAGCAGTGTTATCTAATTCTGGCATTGGGTTCGTAGAGGCCTAGCTAGACTCATGTCGCTGTACAGTTCGGAGCTGATTCTTCTTCGCCACAAACCATCAACACAAACAGAACAAAAGATTGATGACTTTCAAAATTAGACAAGAACCAGTCAAATTTAAAACATTTGTATTTATTTATCATTTAACTTTACTTATATCCTTCTCTGGACAAATGAGCTTGAGACGGAACAATAGCTGCCTCCCATCGTTGGCGGTTCTGCGCACCCTGCTTTCAGTCATCAAGACCAAGCTGTCCTGGGTCCGCGGTGATGGTGGGCATATTTTTGCATCCTGGACTGCATCCACATCTTATCTTGTCTATAGACTGCCAAAATGAGAGCCTTGTCAAGCTTGATGTTGGTCCTTGGAATACGCAAAAATACATATGTTGTCGGTTGAATACACCGTGGTTCACCATGAATACGTACAGACAAAATTCGCTGCTTGCATTGATTAGACTGATCAGTAGTCTCCCAATATGTACAGTCAACCACAAAAGTAAGTAGGCAGCATAAAATTGTCTGTGTTCTCAACAAAAATTTAATTCAAACGAGGCTCCAAAGAAAAATGTCTTAAATGCAGAAAACTATAAGCGGCGTTCACACCCAACAATTTGTCGCGATGATTTGTTTGACAACCATGGTTGATGGGATAAATCGTCAATGTGAACGCTCGTTACAACCAAACCGCAGACTTGTAGTGCGTTAGACAAAACAATTTGACTTTTCAGTTTGATTTATCGACTTGTAGTTTGTTGTGAACACGTGTTTACAACTTCAGTACATTTTGCATTTCTGATTGTAATTTTAGTGAGGGCACATCGGCAGAATGAAAGATGATATCAAATATGGAAAAATAATGTCCCCACGAATTATATAGAAAATTTCCACAGGTACGGGAAATAAAAAGTGAACAATGCAAAAAAAAGTGTTAAATGAATGGATTTAGCAACACGTGTGTTAAATATGAGAATCTTTTCCCTATTGTCAAGAAACTTAGAGTCCCAGGCAAACGCCCATGCGATGTAATAGCGTCTCTTAAAATAGTGACCTTTCGTTGGATGTGTTGGCTTATTTTCCTCAATAACTCTTCATACGTCGGTGCATGCATACGCAAATAATTGCGAAAATCATCGGGGGAAATTTTCATTAATTCCCTTAACAATATTAGGGAAGATAAATTATTTCGTTGCTTTATCCAGGGTTTCACCCAAACTCTACAGTCAAGCCCAAACTTTCGTCAATTAGCAAAACAGAAAGCAGTGCGCGCTCCGCCATTATATGCATACACTTCGAAGTTTCTCCCAGAACTGAAGTCTGCCAATATTGTTTGTGTGTGAACGCTAAGCACCTATTTGTCGCCAACCAAGTCGTGGAGCAAATTGTTGAGTGTGAGCGCCGCGATAGGCACAGATTCTCAAAGATTAAGCTTGTTCAAATAAGCAAGTAGATACTAATGACCCTATTCTGGCACACCTCTGTGATGTCTCATAAATCACTACTGCCTCACAAGGGTGAGTCACAAATTGATAGGTCTTGGTATTCTGAGCACAAGTCCTCACAAGAACTTTCAAGTTGTGATGTGCACATAAGATGGGAAAAATTTAAAAAAATCAAGAGAAATGTAATAATTTCAGGCTAATAAATATTTTTTAGACTGCAACGTGGAAATATTCTAAAGAATTTACGAAAAGGGAATTCTCCTTTCGCGTTTCATCAATTTCTTCAAAATTCCGATTATTATCTATTCTGCTCCATTTTTTTCTTCTCCCACATTGAGAGGACAATGTGAAATTCACACACCATGGTGTGTGTTTTCTTGTGCTTTTTTTGATGACAATTTTCGTATCACAGACATTTGTGAGTTGTGTGACAAGAGTGTCGTCATACATTGACCACTCTAGATGCTGTATCGCAGAAGACTTTACGTGTTTACTTACTTTTAAGTGACTTTTGCTTAATTTGTTTGGTTTATGACTCGCTTTGCCTATAGATATGTAATTTTTTTTATTTAAATACATGACAAAGCATAATAACTTGTAGTGCCGCTTGAATTTAATTTTTGTTCGGAACCTAGCCAACTTTATGCTGCCTACTTACTTTTGTGAGTGACTGTAAAACATTTGACTTACGTAATATGCAATAAAATCGTTGACAAGAATAAAAAAAAAAGCAAGAGATTGTCTTGAGAATGGAAACCACAATGTGCCATATTGTTGTTGCTGGTTGCGGTTGTGGGGATAGTGTTGGGGAGAGCAAAAAGTGACAAATGTCAACAACACGCGGTGTTCCCAAGCGGTCCCCCATCCAAGTACTAACCGCGCCCGATGCTGCTTGATTTCGGTGATCGGACGAGAACCGATTTTTTTTTTTTTTTTTTTCAGTGTAATTTTGTTTTTATTTTATTAAATTTAACTTACATGCTAGACAAAAGAACTTAAAACTAGCCTAAATATCTTAACAATAACTTATTGTATTTAATCCTAACTTACTGACCCTACGCGGGTACTCTAAGCTAATCTAATTAATATATATAATGTGCCTTTCGGCGTATACTTCGTTTTTTTTAAGTCTTTACAGACTATCAATGTTACATTTGAAGTACCAAGAAAACTCGAAAAACTTGGCTTAACCTAACTAAATTAAAAACCCTTAAAATACCTTAAAACTACTTAACCTAACATAAACCTTAAATTAAATTAACCTAACAAAAATCTTAAAACTAACTTAATTATGTCCGTAAGAGACAGACGTGTGCACCAGGGCGTATATGTTATGTATATGCTTAACATATACATCCATACGCCGTGGTGCACCTTTTTTTTTTTGGATTTTTTTAATTTTTTGACTTAAAACTAACTTAATTCTATGTATGCTCGCCACCATGGTCATCTGTCTCGTCGTTTGGGATAGCCAGCAGCGGCTGAGACCGGTTCCGGTGCAACCACCAGTAAAAGTGCCGTTCTTTGGCACACTCTCTCCTGTCCCGAGCAGAGATTGCTCTACTAAACCGGAGGAGATCCTCGTGGCTGCGAGCGACATCCGGCTCGTATTGGAGTCGCCTGTCCACTGTTCGGCGTACGACATGGAAGATCAGAGGGCATCCCTCCGCGTCCTGTATTAGGCCAATTTTATCGAGATAGAGGAATGCTTCAGGCGGAACAAGGCCGTTGAGACGCACTCTTTCATGGTACAGAGTGTTTGGATAGTAAGCCCCAAAGATCAGACTATTTGAAGAAATCATAGCTCGTGCAATATGCCTTCTGATCAGCTTTAAAATAAAATTATCTATCCTGTTCAAATTTGCCCCGTTGTACAGGACCTCATTAGGATAGTGCTTCTTGTACTCAGACTCGGGTGTACGATACAAACGGAGACAGGACCGAAGACACTGTCTCTCGAACAACCTCATCTTTTCCATCTGAGAAGGACTCACGTTGAACCACAATGGACAACCGTACACCATAATTGGCCTAATGAGAGCCATGTAGCAGATTACCTTCACCCTGGTATCAAGTTGGCTGCTGTAAAACAACCTCCTTGCCGCAGCAAAGGCCTTTCTGGCTTTCGTCAGAGCAATATCTATATGTTTGTAAAAATGTGGAACGCTTCACGATTTTGCATGTCATCCTTGCGCAGGGGCCATGCTAATCTTCTCTGTATCGTTCCAATTTTAGTATATGTTCTGCCGAAGCAAGAACACGAGAACCGATTTTTTCAGCATGGTATGGTCGTTGACAAATTTTTTATTTGCACATCACGCCCTCGGGGCACCAGTGAGATACATTAATTCGTATGTTTTGGCTTATGCATCGTCTCAGTTCGTCCGGGACATACCTCGCCCATAAGTAGATAAGTACTATGAAGAGGAACAGTCACCGGGAACTCTATACGAGAAATTCGTCATGGCCCCTGCTATACGATTACGTCAAATCCTTTACAACGGACGCACTATATACCGGATACGGTATAGTTGAACCCATAATAACGGACACACAAAGCAAAATCGAACAGGGAATAAAAGGATAAAATTGTTGTATGAATTATCTAAAGTGGACACGGTTTTTTTTTTAAAAACAAAAAGACATTGTTTACGGACAACGTTGTTGATCTATTCTCGGTGACGTACAACTGAGAACTGAATTCTTAAATTATCCCTATCTTACACATTACCTCCCTAGGCTGTGTGGTGAGTGCAGCGTTGTTTGCAAAAAACGACGGTACATTGATTATTGCCTAACCCAAAAATAACCTACCTAAGCTGTGTGATGAGTGTGCAGCGTTGCAGATAACGCTACACGGTTGCCCAATCCTTCCGGAAATCCTTAGGCTGCTTTCACACAGGATTTGTTACTAAAGTATTGTTCATAAGTATACATACATACGTGATCCCAAGATTTTTCAATCTTGCCGATTGATATTTGAATTCTTCATTTTTTGTGATTCCCTCAATTTCTCGCACAAGTGTCATCTCTTTTTCACACATGTGTAGCTTGCTTAATATCATTTTTGGAAGATGATAAAAAAAAACGATATTGTGTAACGTGGACCGAAAAATTACATTCTACGAATTTCATTTGAAGACTGATAGTGTGTAACCTACTCACCTACACATTCGCAAAGTCGCCAACGAATTTAGGGCCTTTGAAAGCGGCACAGATAATGGAGGATAGAGATACCCAACTACAGCCATTTTTACCCCTTGTCCATGTCGGCAGTGAGCCGTAAAGAATGAGAGTGCAGTGGAATTACCTTTTGCATTTCGCACATACTCTTACAAAATTCCCGGCTCCACGACTCATCGCAACACCGTATAAAAAATGCTGTCCGATGTAATCAAGGGTCAAAAGAGGTAGATTTTGGATAACTCTATTCTCCATTATCTCTGAAAAGCGGTCTTATCTTGGATTGATCGTTGGTGCTCTGACCTGAGTAATTAATTTGCGTAGCGGTGCATCGGTGCTTGGTGTGCTGACCATAGATAATCCTTGTTAATTTAGGCGGTGTTAACTTATGTTTGCATACATTCCTTATGTCTACAGTAGACACACTCTGAGTGTTTCACTCTGCAAGTTTCACATTGCGAGAGGTGAGAGTAAGTCATCTTCGATCTGCAAATGAGTTATACCCTCATCTTCCTAGATCAAACTCCAGCGCGCGCTAATTAGGTTTGTGGAAGTGTGTGGACGGCTTACGTGGACAATTTCCGGGGTTGCGGATTCCCATTGAAGCTGGAGGCGAAGTTTCATTTTTCGGGGTCTTTTTCACGTGTGATGGGAGAAGCAACGCTGAGCTTTTCTATAGATTGGCCAAGCAATGTCAATTTTGAAACAACCAGAAAGGTCTGCAATCGGAAAGGTCGACCTCGATGTTAGTTTAAGTTAAAGGATTTTAACTCATTGAACGCAAGC
Organism: Eristalis tenax; assembly: GCA_905231855.2. Taxonomy (NCBI): domain Eukaryota; kingdom Metazoa; phylum Arthropoda; class Insecta; order Diptera; family Syrphidae; genus Eristalis; species Eristalis tenax. The sequence continues at coordinate 3,686,354 of HG993127.1, forward strand.
AGATTTCTTCATGCTATTGTCGGAGCTACTCGCCGTGCTAGGGTGTTCGGCCCTGCACGACAGTGCACTCAATGCCAAGCAGCTACTTCTTCGAAAGGAAGGAGCTATGCGTCGAAAGGGGGTTAAGCACAGCAAACTAATGTAGTTTTTAGGATGATTCCTAAAAGATCTGAAAAGCAGAAATCCTTGAAACATATAAGTTTGGAGATTGTCTTTTTATTGAATACCATTTAAGAGGGCTAATACATATCTTTGATTCTTAAAAACTTCAGTATTGTGTAAGTTAAACACGATTGTGTGTGATATGGTGGATTTTATTCGGTCTATAATATAAAAAAGTCAACGGAAGGGTGGCGAAAACTTAAGCCTAAGCCGCTGCCAATTCTTACTGACTCTGACCTACCCCGACACAGGTGTATGGTGTTCGCTGTGCAGGGTTTGATGCGCTCCGGATGTTTACGATTTCGCCGCGCTGCACTGGGTGTTTGACAGCCTGTCAGGCATCCGCACACGAGTTGCACTGACTGTGGTAACTTGTACAGTGTGGGCGGTGCTTCGATACGTCATAATCCTCATGACATATCTCTTATCTTTGTTGTCTTACGTGTATATCCAACCTTGTCTCAGAGCAGTTTTGATCTGAACACAAGTGACAAGCGCGGTTGTACTAGAGAGTCGAAACTACAGTCAGAGTTGCCACAACTTTGAAGGAAAAAGCCTTGAAAAATTGAAATTATCTGCAAATAGGTTAAAATGAAAACAAACATTTGTATCTTCTAGCACACAACAGAACCCATAAGAAAAAAGATTTACCAACAAAAGATCCTCAATAAGGATGGTTCCGAGAATTTCATGTCGCTCCAAGAAGGAGTCGAGCTCTTGCGGCAAGGGTTATTCGCATTTCACATGGAAACCGGCGTGGGTTACAAGGTTGTCGGTGAGATCTTTCGCGAGGATGAGAAATGCGGCTTGCAGGAAATCCAATACCTCCAAGTCATCGATCCCTGGTACGCCATTCAAAAGAACTCATCCTATAAGGAACTGCTTAAAATTGGGTGAGCAAATGCATTCGTTTGTTAGGAGTTGTTGTTCACTGTTTCTTCGACCGTAGAATGATGCGGATACACGAGCATGGTCTTCAAGAACGTGAGAACGCCATGTTTTACACGAAGAAACCCAAATGCACTAGCGGTGGCGGGAAGTTCATAACGGCCAGCTTAGTCGATACCAGAGGAGCTATTCTGATTCTGCTTTGGGGACACCTCTTTGCCGTGGCTGCAGTTTCCCTCGAGATTGTATTCAATCGTCAAGCGACTCGGTTTAGAAACTTCAAGAATACACAACAACTCGTTATTTAAATGTTGATTTAATGTTTAGTTTGCGAATTTGATTTGGTACATAATTAATGATCATAGTTTAATAAGAGAATAATAGTTGGCTCATAAAATGTTCGGTTTTATTATTATTTTGTCATCAATTTTTCCAAGTTTTGTTATGTCAGCAATACTTGCTTTATACGGTTTTTGTTTTTGTAAAATGAATCAAATGAAATCTAAAAATTTCCTTTGATATACATACAATACATCTAGACGTACACATACTTGGTGTTTTCGTGTTTTTGTTTTATTTTAACAATCAATTAATTTCATTAAAAATGTGTGTTACATAAAAAGCTAAAAGGCAACCTGCATGACAAACAAACAAAACAAAGGAAGAACAACATAAATCTACATCAATATCAAACGTATAACAAAATTAGAATTTGAATTCCGATAGAAATGAGTATTCTTTTTTTTTCTTGTGTTTCGTGTTAAAAAGCTGCACATGCTTATTTTGTATGATTGACGTGTTTGTTTAAGGTGATCCTTCAAATTACTGGAGTTTTCCTTTCCTTTGTTTTTTATATATGTAAATTATGCTAAGCAAATTTATTTTATATATATATTAATTTAATAGTTTAGTTTATAACATTTAAATATATATATATATATTATGTATAATGTATACGTAAGACTAACCTTTTGTTTTGTATCTTCTGTTGGTGATTCAATGGTTTCTTGTTTATTTTTTGTTTTTATCAAAATATTTTACATTTGTTTTCATTCCAACTTATATCTATCTACTTTACATTTTTTGTTGTTTTTTTTCTTCAAAATTTGCTTTTTAAGTTTTGTATTTTTTTCGTTCACATACATGAAGGTTACATTTTTCGCGTGGTTACGTCAGTGAATTATTTATGTTTGTCCTGTCGATCGTAAGTGCAAATAAGCTGAATAAGATAAAAATGATAATTAAACAATTGTTATTCGATATTTTAATGTACACGATTCGAAGGCGTCTGATAAATGTTGATCTTCGACTTGTATACGAATTATTCGATAAATCAAAAAAGCATTATTCGGAGAGAGATAGTGAAATTTCACATCTTTTATACAACCAAACCAGCTACGGTTCTGTATGCAGATTAAATGCTTAGTCGTGTCTGTGACGTGTGGACTTTATTAAACAAAGTTAAAGCAAAAACATGACGAAAACTGCATACACTCAACTAAGTTAAAAAACAGTCGAGTGACAGATAAGAAAAACGGGTATTTTGAAAAGATTTATAACAATGTTTTGATAGATTGATAGATTTGATAGACTCTTATTACGACAGTTATTTTTCTTCTTTTTGGGGATGGCGATTGTGAAATAATTTGGTAACGGGTTGATAAATCAGTGAACCATACAAGCATAAGCCTGGTATAGCTGCCATGCCTTGAACAATTGATAATAGCGTGATTAAAGAGACTAAGTTGCACTGAGAATTTGTGTAAGACTATAATTTACCTTTTTTCCTGTACAGGCTCAGAAAAATACTCAGAACCTCTTTGAAAACTAAACGTCTTAAACACAAGCCGTACTGTGTAATCCAAGTACACTGGTCAACAAAATCACAATTTTTCTTTTGCATGAGATTTTTCTACTGTTTCTTTCACGTTCGACATCTCTGATTTTAAATCTGTCTTCGATTATTTGAGATAAAGCGTGTGTCCATGTTTTTGCAATAGTTACACTTAACTTTCATAAAACCGTAAAGAGTCTTTGTCTTTCCAAAGACCACGTCTAGAAATGTCTGTAAAATTGATCGCAACTATTTCTCTAACATCGGTGTTGAATATACATTCAATAATTGGTGACTAAGTGTGTCTGAGTTCCGAAAATGGGTGTATTATTATTACTTCGGATTCACTTTAGACATCCGCCACAAGTATGCGAATAAGAAAATACCGCACTCCATCCTTTCAATCATCAGGATGATGAGCTTGATATAAACACTAGTCTGAGCACTAGGTTAGAAAAGACTTCGCGCTTCCAGGCAAGCTATTGTGCCGGGAAAATTGAATAGGATGTCTAGGGATCGCATAATACCGCCTTTGTATGTATATCAAACAAGGGACAATGAAACAATTTGTCAACGCTCAGAACGAGAATGGTGATTGTTTTAAATACATACATATGTTGGAAGTTACACAATTTCAGTACAGAGAAACCGAAAACCGGAGTTTTTAATGGATCACATATAAAATGGTTGATAATGGCAGAATACTTGAATAGTTACACGACTGCAATATCGTTGCAATATCAAATAAGCCTGGAATGAATTCGTTTCGATTGCACAAAATTGTCTGCGAAACAAAAACTATGAATGCTATGTGAACACAGTTGTCACACCACCAGCATTTTGTTGGTATCAATGTACACGTCCTACGCAACCATTGGGACGGAGTCCTGAAAATCTTGGTGATCTGAGTGAGGAGCGTTGCGGTTGCATAACTAAAAACTGGCATATTTTCTGTAAAAATATCCTTCCTTCATATTTCCCTAATCAAAGCTGCTATTGAACAATTAACCCACAATTCAATGCAACCAAACCATAGTTTACCAGTGTTATCTATAAAAAAAGGAACATGTTTATGAAAACGCGAAAAAGGTACGTAGGGGAATAATGTCTGTTAGGACCATCCACGATGGATTGATGATATTGCTGGAGTGGGCACGTTGAGGGAAAATGTTAAGCATTCACTACGCAATCAAACTAAGCGGTGGTCAAGGCAGTCGAAGGCGTGATCAGAGTGCTATTTGGCATTCTCTAAGGTAGTGTCAAAATAAGTCCAATCGATATGCTGGGTTCCATGTATTAGGAACATAACCGGGAATGTCTCAGGAAATGGGCTGATATCGACACATTCCAGGCAATTGAAAAAAAATGGTCGACGTTAGGATCATACGAGTAGACTCACAGATGGTGGTGTTCTTTAAACACTTGTGAGATCACTGAGACGCTTTGGCTTAAGTTTAACATTGCTTAAACCAACATGTTCCCTAAGTGCGACAAAAGTGCTGGTGATGCTGGACACAATTTTTCATGAAAATTAGAGTTGTCGACGACTGCACGCACATATGCACGGAAAGTGGCGATGAAGAGGAAAATTACCTCAACCACTGTCGAGAACACCTCACGACCTTCAAGACATTCCAGGCAGATATTCGCTTCCTTCAGATTTGTTAGAACATTGAACTGAAAAAAATGGGGGTATACGATAGATCTACTGTGCCCCCTTTCTTGATTTAGGACCTTAGAGCTATTTTGAGAAGTTTGAAAATCTCTAAATGGAATCTCCTCATAGCCTGTTCCTGTTCGTTATTTTATTTCTGCTTGATTTCAGACTTGAACACTCAACGATTACCTACTCGTTCCATGGTTTTCTTTGATTTCCCAATATCTACAGTGATAGTTTGATGAAATGTGACCAGTAAGTGCCGCACATAGACTCCTTAGGTCAGACATGTTCAAGAGTCCTTACCCTTGGTTCTTCCGGGATCCACGCTCGTGAATTCGGAGTGTGTAGGTCCCTCTGGAAGTTCCAGAGCAGGATACGGCATTTTTTAAGAGACGTTTAAGTCAATGTTTTCATCAAGAGGGAGAGGCCTATTAAAGTACCAGCCCTCTTTTTTGCTTGGAAGTCTGTCTTTTCATTGCCCTCGTATTTTTCTATTAAAGTGTTTTGTGGCATTCCCAGGCAGCCCTGGAATTAAATGTGATGCTGTAAAGGCTTTATGAACTGCACAGCTATCTGAGAGTGTCGAAATTTTTAAAATCAGTAGATTTCTATTTTTAGGGCGAAGAGTTCAGCTTGGAAGATTGTGGACTCTCGGGGGAGAGGCATGTAAGTAAAATATTTAGGTAAAGTAAATGCTGCCAAACCATAAGAACGGCTGAGCACCGCTCCTAAACAAATTGGTATAGGATACCAAGAAGACTTTCTTCCCCTAAGGACATCACAATGGGTTCGTCAGGACCTAAGTGAGACGTAGCAAATGCCCGTCTACCCTGATAACTAACCTAAACTATGTCTCAAAATCAAGCTTATTGCACATAATTGTGCGGAGACCGCAGATTGTCAGTTTCTATATAATCTCTCCCTACACGAATATTAAAAAGAAAAGAACTCTAAAACGTCCGTTGTATTTATAATCAGCCATGTTGGCTCAAAGGAAAAGAAAACTGAAAAATCCAAATCAGAACAAACTCAAAATCGCTGACAAACTGGAAAACAAAGACCAAAGCAAATAAAAATAAAACAAAAATTATGTAAAATTTGTTTAATATATTGTAAAATATTTTTTATTCGTGAATTAAAATAAAAATATTTATTGTTTTGTTTGTAATACAACTAAGGTAGAAAAAAAATGTATATTGAAGGTAAATTACAAATAAGAGACGATACAAATAATAAGGAATCTAATGTTACATACATAAAATGAATATTACAAATAAAAAGAAACGAAAAACATTAGTTACTTCATAGTTCGAGGTTGTTATGCTTCAGAACAAGTTGACTTTTCTCCATCAACTCTGTTCTGTCTGTATCGTTATGATTAATCTTTTATTTAGAACAAAAAATCGTCATCATTTGTTTTGTATGAATGAGCAAAATTATTGACAAAAAAAAAAATAAAATTGAGACAAAACCTAATGTGAGCAAATGAATGAATAAGTCATTAATGCATCAAATAGAAAAGGAGGAATACCAACTCAAGTGTTCATATAAATTCTATGAATCGATCCGAACGTGTTCGGACAGGATTTGTGAATCGAAAACGAAATGATGTCGAAGGTACTTAAATACTAAAAAACTGGTACTTATACCATGATAAGAGAATTGCAAATTTTCGTATGACCTTAGTTCATGAAATGAAATAATATACAATTAGAATTTCGTCTTAAATGTTTCTTCTTTTTCTCTCGGTTTGGATGCTACTGTTGTATTGGGTTGGGTTTTATTTCACGTCGAAGCTCCATTTGCAGACACACACGCACACACTGGGGAGGGGGGTTATCAAACGTTTTACATTTGCCTTTTCTCTCTCTCTCTCTCTCTCTCTTTCTCGTTCTTATTCATCTGGTTTCTTTCGTTTATGCCACATTTTTCATTTAGTTTGCTTGCATTTCTTACTGACTAACAGCGAGTCTCGCCAATTGTATATAAAAGAAATAATGTATTTATAGTTATGATTTAATGGTTTCTGTTTTCTTTCTTTCCCTTTAACTTTACACACTTTACATCAACATATATTATGTATATAAACGCTACTAACATACACTACAAAACATTTTTAAAAGAGGAAACAAAAAAAAAAAATATGCTCTCGGGCAGAGTGGGGCGGGGGGAGAGTATTGATAAATAATAATTTAAACTTTTTTTTAGGAAAACAAATTAAAGTAGAACGTCCATCCTCTCTTTTTCTCTGTCTAAAGTCCTGACGATTTGCTGTGAAGATGTATTTTTGTTTTATTTGATTTTTTTTGTATCATTTTATTTTCTTTTTTTTTTTTGTGGTTTTTGAGGAGCGTGGGAGGGTGTTGGTGAAAAGTTTTGGGGGGAGATGATCCTCACTCTGGAATCGGTCCATTTTTCAATATCATCTTACCGCTGAGACGTCGAAAGCGTTTTGCGAAGTGTCTTCCTTTCGCCCACAATCACTTGGCATTCGATCATGATGAGGTTTTCGTACCTCGAGTTTTTTCAATGTAGACGTTGAGTAGTCTACAAATAAACACCAACATAATTGGCATTTAACACTTAGTTTATAAGAATTTGCATTTACCTTATTTTACTAGGATTCAAGAGGGAAAATTTCGGCTTAACCTTATCCTCGCCCATAACAATGTACAGCTTAACAATGCAAAATACGGCTGCCTTTCGCACCATCGATTGAGAGTCATCAGTCAACTGTTGTGAAATGAAAGAAGGTTAATTATTTAGCAAATCTGATACAGGCGTTTGTGTACTCACTCTCGCCAAATTAGGCATAACACTGTCTAAATGAATGTCGGTCAGTTCATTGCCTTGTTTTTCGGTCAATTCCGTAAGTAACTTAACCGCACACAGATTTAATGGATACACTCCAGTTGCGATGACTGGATTTAGAATATTTATTGAAATGTTCAACGGTAGAACTGGGGCTATTCGAGGTATGATTATATCAATTTCACGAGATGCCTGTAAATGAGAACACGATGGACATGAATCCCGCATTACTCGGGGATATTATTGAAGAAAGTTACCTCTTTGCTATTCTGATAGCAATTTATAATTTTCAGCAGAATCAATTCGAGGAAATTGCTCCAGTACGGTTTCATTTCGACGCTGCGAACAATTTTGCCCAGTACTTGAAGCGCTGATGTCATTACTTCTGATGCTGGTGATTCCAGCAGGCTCAACAGCATCTTCATTATGGCTCTAAATGGTCAACTCAGAAATCAGTACGCCTACCTACACCATATATTACTTTACTTACTTGAAATTCTTGTTTGGCAACTCGCAGTTGCCGCTCTTTATACAAACAGACAGATCGGCGAGAGTTTGATGTATTACTTCGGGATGTGTGTCTAAGGTTAAAACTATGGCAGCCTTAATTATATCACTTTCTTTGGAACCATCTGAATGAAAAGAGAACGCCATTGTTTGGTGAGTTGAATGCGTTGAAGTGAAGGTACTTACTTTCTAGAATAATTTCACCATTCTCTCCCATTTGGAAGTTCTGATGATGTCTCTGTACTGCGGAGACTTTGTGATTTTGCATATCCATTGCATCCAGACGCACCGTGCTCTCTGGTGTATTCGATTCGGTTGTAGTTGCTGACTGTGTCTTTGAGCCGTTGCACGAATCCTCCTTATCCAACAGTCTACAAAACGAAAAATGTAAAAAAATGTACCCTCACAGTCCAAGTTTCTTACATTAAATGACCATTTAGTCCATTTGACGAAATCACATTGTAATCACTGTGCATTGCATTGCCATGTTCACCCATCTGACTGATGCCCGAATCCTTGCTATTAGTGTCACGATCAAGTTTCGATTCGAAACTATAGTTTTGTATTTCGGCTGTTGTCTTGCGCAGACTTTTGTAGACCTCCTCACTATTCAGTGGATCAGCGTTCTCCACGGACGACTGCCTGGACCTGGGACCTAAAAGAATGACATACGCTGTGAATTTGCAACTCCTAAACCATCACCCACCAGAACTTAAATATATTCTTCAAAGTACGAAATAAAGACTAGATACAAGTACATAGCTATTTATAATAGTATTTTGAAACCAAAGAATAATTACAAAATAGGAAAAAAAGAAAAGAAATAACTTTTACTTACTAGAATTATTTTGTAAACTAATTGGACCTTGCGATGGACTAAGCAAAGGTTTTGGGCTCGAACATGATAATGGCGATGATGGGCTATTTGTTCCTATGGGGAAAGAATTTTACAAGCAAAAGAAATGCCAACCAAATTAACAACTTTTCGTAACCACAACTTATCCACAAAGAACCAAAACAGAAAAAGAATACTAATTAATAATTGTTAATAAACCCGGTTTGTTTGTTCAATTGTTTAAAATTGAATTATTTTTTAAAAGTGAGGAGAACAAATGTGCTAATTTTGTGTGCCTAAGAAAAACGTATGAGTATGCCACAAAAGTGTGTGTTGAAAAAGAAAATGTCAAACAATTTACATATTTTACATGATTGTGTACATATTTAAATACTATTCTATTGTTAAACATTGTTAAACTTATCCAAAGCAAGCAACCTAGCCAAGCCAACAAATCAATTGGGTTAAACGGAAAGTTTGTGGGGAATTTCACAAAAATACTTCGTTTAGAACAAATTGCATGCATTACGCCTACCTACCTATCATTTGCCAAGAAAATAGTTGTTATTTTGAGTTGAAGCATTAATCAGGCAGTAGTCACTAAAGCAGATTATGGTAAGTAGATTGGTTGTGACAGCTGATGGAATGCAGGTCATCCTGTCACTCGGTTTAAAATGTAGTAACTACTAAAGGGGAACATGGACACGGGCAAAGCTTCTGCAGCAAACAGACATGTTGTGCGTGCCATGTTCTATAAATAGTGGATGGGGGCAACATTCTTATGCCTTGTCAAGGGGTCGAAAGCAGCGAATTATGAATGTTGGTAAATTCGAGAACTGAACCGGACACCACCGGCGTATGAGTCGACCACGCTTAAGCACACGGGAACGTATGTCTGCGAGACATCATAGATTTGCAGAAGCAGAGATGTTGCATGCTTTCAACAATTCAACTCCTTCATACATGCAGCTTTTGCAGAAGTCACAGTGATCTCCCAAGAGGCATTGTCATGTAATACCCCAATAACTTGAATCTGTTCAATGAGATCATCGCTATCTGGTCTGGTGATTTGGCATGTAATGCTTGCCAGTCCTGTTAGCTAATTTGGTTACTGTCTTTCGTAACACGAGTTTGGAGATACCGAGCGGATTATTGATGGTTTACTGTTGCGTGCCTGGCTTCATCGTCCGTCAGTGACCAGCCACCAAGCTCAGACGAATCTTGAGATATCTTGATCACCCATCTCTCTTAGAGACAGTATGATAGATGTTTTGAGTTTAGTGATACTGAAAGCAGATTATGGAAAAGATGCTTATAAATCATCTTTCATTTGAATCCTTCACCATTGTATACAAAATCGTAAATCAGACGAGCCTGGATTCGATTTCTACCAGGGACCACTACCAGTCTGGCACCACTTCCGTTTGGCAAATACAATTGATAGTCAATATGCAGTAAATGTTTTGAATGTTTGCAAGACTTTTGCAGAAATGCAGTAAGTTCCGCGTTCATACCAGTTGACCAAATCTGTTGCGGCATATTGTTTGCTTTTGTGAGTTCAGCCAATATCTCAAATATAGCTTAATGCACTGCTCAGTATCGACAAACACAACAGATTTATCGTGAATTGCACTACTCCCATGGCAATGAAGTCCTATAAAAGTTACCAAAATCAAAACGAACAAATCCAATCAATCAACACAACTTTCCGCCCAACCCAAATTAAACAAAAAAAATGAGAGCAAAGTGGTAATATAAAAAAGATAAGTACCAATCCTTCGAAGAAGAATAATCCTCTTTAAGGCTTTTTCTTCTTGTTTGTATATATATAAAAAAGAAATAGACGAAAAAAGAAAACCAACAAAAGACGAAAACAGAATGACGATTAATTGCAATGCAAAGACATCTTAATGCACAATATTATTCACAACATTTGTCTTGTCTTGTATTTGTGTGTGTTTACTGTACAATACTTAATATCACAAATATGACAAATGATTGATGTAAGAAGGGGGAACTCAATTTATATGACTAATCGGATGAACTCAAAAACATGAAAGGCTATCTATTTAAGTTCAAAACTACATGTGTGCAATCTGTATGGGAGATTAATAAATCATGTCAGCATGTAAGCGTTAAGAGAGCAAAACGACACGTATAGTCTGGACGTTGAATTATCAGTCTCGCATATAAACAAACCAAATGTTCGTTTTACTGAATTGGACAAACTATATACAGTCAATCTTAAAAGTAAGTAAAAAGCACAACGTAAGTATTTGCGGGACTAAAAGAAAAAACCGTGAATGTAGTTTTTTTTATATTAAAGTCCAATGTGCTTATTTTTTCAATATCTTTTTTGAGAAGGTCGTGCAGAACACACACGCCAACATAAGCGGCACGATCTTTCAAAATTCTGTACAACTGCTAGCATGATGACATTGACGTGATAGGTCGAACACAGCGAGCCATCAATGAGGCGTCTGCTGGCATTGAATCGGAAGCAGCCAAAATAGGTTTAGCGGTGAATGAAGGCAAACGATGTATGTGCTGCCTTCAAGAAAGGGCATGCACCATCGACACATGGCCACAATGTCGCCGTAGGTAGTCAAGGACTTCCTCTGCCTTGGCTCTTTAACGTAGATTACACCCAGAATAATTCTTGCCAGTCACTATTTGTTTGCGTTCAAGAGGAAATTGGGACGTAGAGTCCTATCTCGATGGCCGCATGTATGTTCTTATCTATGGCGCGGAGTCGTGGACAATCTCAAGAGCAGATGAAAATGCTCTTGGTGCGGAGTCATGGACAATCTCAAGACTAGATGAAAAAGCGCTTGGTATTTTCGAGAGAAAAGCTCTGCGTTCAATCTTTTATCTTGCTTGCGTTGATGGTGTTTGGAAAAGAAGATTCAACTATGAGCTATATCGGCTGTACAGCAATGTGAGTCTAGCCTGGCGCCTCCGGATCCAACACTGCTCGAGCTCGAACAGTCAGTGAGACAACGCAATGGAATACACCCACGAAACCGATAGCGCACACAAGTGGAGAAGGGGCTCAAAAAACTTGGCGTGTGAAATTGGATGTAATTGGGTAAACACCATGCCAGCTGGAGAGGCTTGTTGGCTGAGGCCCAGCTCCACCGGGAGTGCCAGTAGAAGAAGAAGTCCAACCAACTGCAGGCACAGCGGGTCATAAAACAAACATGTTCAAATTCACATTGCAAAAGCAAGTAGACACACATCGCGTAGAGAGAGATCTGCCATATATGAAGATTTATAATAAAAACTAGAGCGGTCAATTTAGTGTCCGGCACTTGTGCAGCTACGCGTCTACGTTTATTTTTCAGTGAGATGTGGTGTTTTGAGGCGAGTGAATAACTTTGCTCCAGTTCCTAAAATACAAGAACAATGATTCGAAGGGAGAAAAGTAACCTTCTCTTTTAGACAACTTTGCGTCACTTTCCAACCAAGCAAGACTTTATTTAAGTTTTGTTTGAAAAAAAAAGTATTCCAGCACAAATACGTTCATTAATGCTCTCCGTATAAAATAATCAAAATATGTTCCTATTTGTATGAATAATTCAGCGATTTATTGGCTTGGGTTTATATCATAACGAGCCTACCTTGGCCAAAGTGTGACTGCCTTCTGCAGTCAGCTACTGTAACATAACCCCGATTTACGATACATTACTAATTACTACAGAAAACAGCATTTTTTCTTAGGATTGAAGTTCTTTTTGACACTGGCAACTTCATGCTGTTGAAATTGATTTGATATTTTGTATGTGAATTTCTGAATTCTGATGGATTTAATTACTTCTTCTTCTGCATAAGATTTAATACTATAATCTGTCTGTTTGAAATATTAATAACTCATAATTGAGAGACTCGTTTTTTCATTTCTAAGACTAACATCATTCCTGTCGTTCTTAAGCGGCCCTTGCCCTGTGTACTTTTGTGTGTAGATCGGTGTCGCTTCCCGTCACACTTCACACAAATTCGTACACATTAGAACTCTATTGAACATCAACGAAGGCGAATCAGTGCTGAGTGCTCTCATCACTGCGCTATGTGCAGCAGTAATCATCTGTTTGTGACTCGATCTAATTATGAAGTCTATCAGAGAGCGGACAATGTCAATGACTTTTAGGAATACGGACACAAATAAGTGAAAATCTTTGTTTTCGACTTTGCTACCACAGTGTGGTACACCGAAAAATTGGTGCACGGACTAGCACGACACAAGTGTGCTGTGGGCCACTTTACAAAAATCTGAACGAGGTATACTACTCTGGCGTGCTCAATGCTCAAAATCCATGATAAATCACTTTGCTCTAGATTTGGAAACATTCTAAGACATGGACTCTGAATCAAAGTCTTTATTTTACCCGCTGGATTGCACACAAATGAAATCAATTAAAAATGTATTGTATATATTGTATATTGCTATTTCTGCACAACACAAAAAAAAAACGAAAAAAATATACCAAAACTGTAGGCACTACGAGATAAGTTAATGTGTATGTAAGGATGTACATAAGATCGAAGTCCTATTACAACTAAATTTCGACTTACCCGATGTGCTACGTTTCAAATGCGATTGAATGATAGTGCGTGCTGAGTCCTGACAAGTTTTTGGTAGACCGGATAATATTTTCGTCATCTGAAACAAATGAATACATGTATAGGAAGAAGCAATCAACAGCAATTACTAAAACTTACATTTGGTGTATTACAATTGTACAATGCAATGAGACACAACCTCGCCTGACCTCTCAGTTCAACGCTCTTCTGGTCGCCAGCCAATTGCACAATTTTCAAAATGGCTTTCTCAACCGGTCCTTGACTTGGAAAATCACCAGCTGTGCAGTATGACGTCGCCAGATTTGTTAAAAATTTCAATATTGCCGTTTTTGTTTTCGTTGGCGGAGTTTGCGCCGAATCCGATAAAATTCTAAAGACGTCTTTCATTTGAATGTCTGTGGGGAAGTATTCATGCACAAGCTGAAGAGTTTTCCAAATTTTTCCATGCATTGAACCTAACAGTTCTGTGCCGAGCTTATTGAAAAGACGGGTGAGAAGAATGAAGAGCCAATCGTGCAAATCATTGGAGTGCGCCAGAATCAGTTCGTTGACTGTGTCCAGGAAGAGGGCGTACACTTTTGTGTGGTTGTCCATGAACATTTTACGGAACATGTCCAAAACGCATTGCAACTGCTGGGGTGTAAGAATCTTTCCATCCGATAGATACTGTGTAAGACTAATGAGGCCGTCCTTTCGTTCTGACCAATGTGTTGATGCACAATATTGGATTATTGTGTCGATATCTTCAATCGGGGCGCGGAAGCTGTCCAAACGATTGCGGGATCCATTCCAGGAATAGCTCTAGGAGAAAGGAATTTACACAGAGATTGAATGCATTGCAGACGAATTGATTGCAGCAAGTTATGTAAAAAAGAAAGAACGCAAAAGAAAAATGTATAAAAGCAAACTAACATCATTGCCCCTTCTAAATGAATCGAAGCTCCGCTCCGAACATACCGAGGATGCCTCACTTTCATCAGATTCATCGCGTGACACCTTGCGACCGAGCGATAATCGAGAGTAGTCTGATGATAAATCTGCATCGTCTGGTGACTGCAAAAAACAAAAGAGGATTAGAGAGTACTTAACTAACGGAGCAAGCCATGCGAGTTTCGCCTTACCAATGCATCTGCAAGGGCATTCTCCGCTTCTCGACTTTGTTGTAGCATTTTTTGGGCTAATACTGGTCGACTCTGATTGATGGGCGGTCTGTCAGGACGTCGTGGACTATTGGTTGAATATACACTCCGTTTCATTGGCACCCTTGTGGGACTAGTTTCTCGTGAGTTGGCCAACGAACGTGGAATTCCTGAAGCTTTCTTGGGTATAGTTCCAGTTGGTTTGTAGGATGAATATGAACCATACATTTCGCGCAGTTTTGATGATGGAGATGTACTTCGGGAAGCAGCTGTTGATTAAGAATAGATCATCAGTATATCATGGTCACAGAAACGTGTGCGATTGTCAAACAGTAAAACACAAAAATCAATATTAGCTCGTTCTGCATGCGATGGTCGCACTTTTTCTGGTGCCGGTTGTCCTTGTAAACATTTAGAATCCGACCATTGCGATGGGTGTACTGTTTTTCGAGGACAAACTCAAACGGATATTTTACAAAATGAAAATACAAATCCCTCATTGGAAGTTTCCCCGAAACCAGTGCAAGATTTATTGAACCCATATTCCTTATTTTATGAAATGTATTTATATATATATTCCACTTATTCTAGTTCAACTAAACGGAATGTTTACAGCATATCCCCGAACTTACGTTGTGATTGTGAGACACCAGCCCTCGAGCGGGGTGTTGGTCTGTGTTCAGGTGATGCATGTTGAGGCGTTGTCGTCGAACTAGCCACCTTCTTCGCACGTGCTACAATAAATGCAGAACAAATAGGAGTTAATTCACCGAGTCAATTAGTCTAGAGCGCAATAAAACAAATTGTCTGAACCAAATTACTGATCAAATACAAAATACAATGAATTTTAATGTTTCTATAAAAATGAAATTAAACTTATAAGATGTATATATTGAAAAATGCAAATTAATTACCTTGTTGGGCTACATGCCCTTCTGCGTGTTACAACAAACAAAATCAGAGTAAAAAAAGAGAGAAAATGCAAACATTTGTTTAGATAATATTATTTTCTTGCATATTACTTCAAGGCAGTCAATATTTTTTTGTTTCGTTTCGTATTTAATAATGTTTCGTGTTAATATCAAATAATTGTTAGGTCTTGAACAATCAAATAGTTTCAATGTGTTAGGGATTAAATTTTGTTAAGGCAATCTAAACGGAAAACAGGACAAAAACAAACTCAAACAAACGCATGCAAGCACTTTAAAATGTTAATTTGATGGATGTACTAGATTGTGTTAGGAGGTGTCTTTTTTTATGAGTATGGTTCCAAATTACGTAAATTTTGACAAAAAATACAATAAAACAGTATCGACTGGGTGTAAAGCAAAAAGTATGAAAAGGACAAACTTACGCAGCGAGGCAGTTCCAGATGTTACTTTTAATCTAGCTAAATTTGAGTATTGCGCACGTGCTCTAGCTCTTTGCGCAGCAGCAGTATCAACGGCCGAAACGCTTCTAAAACCAGCTGCAAAAATATGTTATGTCGAGTGATTGAAAATTAAAAAAAAATGAAAATAAGAACAAAACAGAAAACTAAATAATACAACGAATATAAAAATAAAATGAACATAAAAAGGAACAGCCCTGACTGCACTTGTTCAATCTAACTAATGAAGAATGCTGATGACTCGCTTTCTATTAATGATACCTTTAATGTCAGAAACACTAGCTAGATTGACTAGATAGACCCAGAGGACTACTAGCACATGCCACTCGGATTGGATTTTAAGGTAAATCATGAAATTTCGCAGGATCATTTTTGCAGACTGTGAAAAGGCGATGATGACCGAATAGTCGTTGGTTAGGAACATGCCCCAGACCGTCTGTAAGGTATTATCGGAAAAAAGTGTGATCGACTAGTGGTCTCCGTTTAATTTGCCAGGATTACAACAAATGAAACCCCCTTTGACTGCACTAACTATCGAGAAATAGTCTTCAACATGGGGGTACATCGCATCTTCTCCTGCGTCTTGTGTGCTCGCCTGAAGCCATATATCAAGAATCTGATATGCCCCAGTGTGGCTCAGACCAGATTCCCAAACTATAGCAGATCCTGGAAATGACACAAGTGCACATTTCAACGCAGCATTTGAGACAAGCTATACACTGTCCTGTCCAGTTTTGGCATGTCTACCAAACTCTTAAGGTTGCCCAGGATGACAATTGAGAATTCTCCTTGCTCCATCAAGGTCGGTAACGAACTCAAAATCATCTTCAATATCAAAAACGACGAGACGATCCGCTGTCATGTGACTTCGAAGAACGCCATCACTAGAGGCACGATCTTCCAGAATTCCATACTTGGATGTCATTAACGTAATTGGTAGAACCCAGTGAGCCGTCAATGAGGCGTTCGCTGACATTGACACGGAAGCGGTTAAAGTAGGTGTGGCGGTGAATGAGTATGTTGTATGTTGTTTTCAAGAAAGGACATACAACATCGTGGCAAATCGTCACAGATATAACTTCGAGGTATTCAAGGATTTCGTCCAACTTTGTTCCGGTTTAAACAATACAAATTTTATCCGTACCGATATCAAAGGAAGAATAACTCTTGCCAGCCGCTGTTCCTTTCGGTTCAAGAAACAATTAAGTCATGGCATTCGCTGTTTCTTTTGACTCAAGGGGCCTCTCTCGAAGGACCAAGCTGACGAAGGTATTGATCATGCCAGTTCTACTGTATGGCATGGACGCATGGGCATGTGAATTAAGGAATCTTTGAACTCTTCGAAAGAAAGTTCTACAAACGATCGTTGATGCTCTTTGCCTTATTTTATCTAGGGGTGAAGATGCAACCACGAACTCTCAGCGGCGAGTCTAGTCAGGCTTCTGGGGAACATAGCTCCGAGTCTTCGCAGCCATTCGTGTTGTGTGTCTTAATGTCTAAAACAGTATATCGTTGACATCGAAGGGAGATGTTTGAAAGCTTTCTCTACACAGGTGTACTGTCCCTCGTCAGTGGCCCGAGAGGAGTGGAATGATGACTTATTGAGGTTTTTCCTCTGTCGGAAATTGAACCTAGCTAGGAGTCGAGCCACATACCCACTACCCCACGGCGTCCACATGTACTTAAATGTACACTGATTAAGTTTCCTCAAGTCAAGATTAAATTTTTACTAGATCACATGACAAACCGACTATCGTCAAAAAAAGCGGTTTAAAAAAACCTCCTAGAATCTTCTATGAATCTACGGTATGTCTCAAGGTTGCTTAACATGGGCATAATGGACTCAACACGTTAGTCTAAGTGAGGTGGCGCTACAGAGTCCGTAGTGGGCTAGGGCCTAGCTTCTCAGCAACCACACGTGTTGTGCTTGCTACTATTCCATCGCGAGGGAATGGGACCTACAGTTTTATGCCGACTCCTAACGACCAATTTGAGAAGCTTTTTCTAAACATCTATACTCTTTGAGCATTATCAGTGACCAAACAGAGGTGGGGTCATGAAAATATTTTGCTCGTACTAGGAATCGAATCTAGGCAACGCAGGCTCAATGCCACGTTCAACAGAAATGTTGTTACTCAGCTCAATCTACATTTGATCTGTGGTAAATCAAAATTTAGCGAGCCTAAAATTTAAAGTGACTCTGGTTACAAAACCAGCTCCAAGTGTTTAGCATGAATCCGTGAATACGGAAACGAAGCACCATGACTCCTACTCAAATTAATAATCTTCTATTCATTCGAAAATCCGACGGCAATAAATAAGAATAAAGGGAATCCAACGAAAACAAATAAAATACTAAATATTCAGATAAGAAAACACCTCTGGGGGGAATGTAAGTCTGAGCGATTGGAATCCCACTGCGATTGCGATAAGATCTCGGCAAGGAAGGCACACGAGTCAATCTAGGCTGTGACAGATTTTCCGTGCTGATGCTTGTGTCAACTTTAAAAAATATGATCAAGTGAATGATAGATAAGTAAAAAAAATGATGTTTTTTGCCAGCAAAAATATTTAAAAAAAAAAAAAGTTATTCAAAATCATATCAAACAAATTTTGTGATTTTTTTTTTCCATTTCATTTTTCATTTAGCAGCCATATAAAATTGCATCAAACATTGAGTTGATAGGCAACAAAAATTACCACATCATCCACACGAGTCGAATGTGTAAGCACAAGAAAATAAAGTTAAGAGAAAAGGAAATAGCAAATGCAATGTACAAAAGAGTTCCAGTTAGTCTTGGAAATTAATTGAGTATATTGTCAATATTACCTGAAGGCGCTGTTGCGGGTGATCTTAGTCCGGTAGATGTTCGTCGCTCTGAAATGATGTGACATTGAGAAGTGTGATGAAAACATAAAACGAATGAGATAAAGACACACAAGAGATGTACGACATTTGACAATCTATTCATAAACTGCAGGCAGTCGGACAGTCATTGTGCATATGTCCACATGTAAGATTATAGACAAAATACAATAACACATACTTATAACCACTCCCGGCATAGAGTTCAAACTCGAATTACTACCACGAAGACTTGTATTCATTGAACCTGTACCGTTTGTACCTGATTGCGGATCACGTTCTCTTTCTAGTGCCCTCTGAGTGGCATTGTCCAAGTTGGCGTAGATTTGATCCGCCATATCGGGGAAATGTCGACGAAACAACCAGAAAGCTCTACAATGTGACAAAAAGAAAAAACATCAAGCATTCGGAAAAGACCAAGTTGCACATGACATGAATACCTCCTACTATGCTTTCGTGCATCGTTATCCGCATCAGCAATGGATTTCTTTATCGTATCCCTCAGTGTGGTTGCGTGTCTTTCCATTGATTTCGTCTGCCATTCTTCGAACAACATCACCAGAATTTCACACAGAGATGATCGGATGTCCTTCGATTTGGATTGCGTCAGAGTTGTGGTGATGATTGAGATGAGTTTCGGTGCATGTGTGTATTTGATCACATATTTGAGAGCAATTGTGCCGGCGGACGCAATCACTTTGGCTGAATTCTGAATCAGATTGATAAGCTCTTGTAAAATGTAAATGCAAAATTGATCCAACTTATTTCGAAGAGTTTTACTCATGTATGCAATGGTAATGCATGCCTCGCGAATCACCTTGAAAAGAATGAATTTGATTGTTTTTGGTCGATTCTGGTCATATTTTGGTGCTTAGTTTACGACCTACCTGCGATCGGAGCTCTTTTAAAATATCTAGGAATGATATTGACAAATCTTTTAAGTATGCTGGAAATGTAGGTTGACTGTGAAAGTTTAACATTAGAAGAGAGCGGATCTTTTTCAGCTGAAAATGAAAGAAGACGGTTTTATGGTGTCAATTGAATCCTCAATAATAAGATTGCTTGATGTTCATGATACTCACTGCATCGACACGCTTCTCCCAGTCCATATTTTTATCACCAATCACTGCATTGATAGTCTTAAACTGGTCGTCCATATCTCGTTGATGGAATATTGTGAGTTGTGGCACTAACTCGAACGATGCTTCGAATATTTCCCACGTTACAGCCCCAGCATCACCTAAACAAATGATAGCCCATTCAATTAGCAATGAATTTTGTAAATATTTTTCCTCTCAACATACCAGTGGAACCCACATCAAGGTTTGTTGGTTTCTTTGCTGCTGCTGAAACTGTGCGTTTAACTAATTTAGTAGGTCGTACTGGTGCTACATTATCGGCCTCATCGTGTCCATTATGGTTTAAGGCTGATTTCAGTAAAAGACCTTCTTCCTTTACTTCGTCAAATTTTTGTTCTAAAATAGCCATTTTCGTAGATGGAACTTCTTTACGTCGCAAATCAGCTCTTAGTCTGTCACCTACAATTGAAATCCGATTGTTACTTCACTCATACTTCATGTCATGTCTTGAACTAGGATCAAATCTTACCAACATGCTTGTAGATTTCAACAAGTGTTTGATTAGCTGCGTCTCGTACAGTTGATGTTGGATCACCAAGTAGTGTCACAATTGGCTGAATGTATGATTTTAATGATAACTGTGAGGTTCCATGTCTAAGAAAGAAAATTTAAATAAGCAAATTCTTCTAATTTTCAAACGTATGCAGCTCACTCATTCAATGTGTTCACAATAGTTTGTAAGAACTCTTCGCGAACTTTTGAATTTTTATGTTTAAAACATGGCGTTAGCTTATCAATTAACTGCTGCGGACTGAGAACTTTGAATTCCATTAAATTGTGCAACAGCAGTTGTGCCTTCTCGCGGACTGTATCTTTGCTATCGCCCAAACGATCGATCACATGTGGAAGGACGGTCGCTGTGTACGCATTGAAGTCCGGACCCAAACGTTTGATCAATTCGGTAAAGGCTTCCAATGACTTTTGTGCTATCTGTAATATAAAATATAAATTCTCGTAGAGTATGCTTATAGAGCGCTCATAATTGAACGTAATTGACAGACTAAGCGAGGGAAAGGAGATCGATACAACCGAAGAAGTGGGAGTAAAAACCAAGGAAAAGACCAATTAAAACGTATCATGAGTGAATTTAACATATCAATCGAAAAAGGGGTAAACGCCTTCAATGAGGCGCTTGATGGCATTGAGACGGAGGCGCATAAATTGGGCCTAGCAGTGAGTGAGGGCAAAGACAATTTTATGTTGCCCTCAAGAAAGATTATACAACATTGATTTCTTGGTCAGATCGCACAATGGGCGGCTATAATGTCGACGTGGTCAAGGACTTCGTCTACCTCGTCTCCGCAGCAAATAGTACGAACAAGATCAGTGCTGAGATCTTACGCAGAGTAACTCTTGCCAACCGCTGCTTCAATGGGCTCAAGAGGCAATTGAGTAACTCAGCCATCCTTCGAAAGACTAAGCTGACTTTATATAAGACCTTGATCATCCTAGTCCTGCTGCCATGAACAACCTCGAAAGCGGATGAAGAAGTCTATGGTCTTTTCGAGAGAACAGCTCTGCGTGAGATCTTTGGACCTGCTTGCGTTGACGGTTTTTTTTAAAAAGAAGATTCAGCCACGAACGGGCTGAACAGCCATGTAGGTCATGTCAAGCGTGTGGACAACTCCGCTTCGGCCCGAAGACTCTTCGACTCAAAACTTGTGGGACAACGTAACAGAGGACACCCGCGTTTAAGGTGGCGCACCCAAGTGGAGAAGAATCTCAACGACACTGGAAGCAGTGATCGTGCTAATTGGAGAGGCTTGTTGTTTGATGCCCAGGATCACTCCGGGCCACCCCGGACTATTATTATTGTTGAGGGTATATTGCCATCTTTAAATATATTGGGCCTTCTTTTCATATTCTTGCTCTCTTATGAGTTCCCCTTACATACAGTTCTTTTCAAAATTGTGTTGAGGATTATGGATTCACGTTGCGCATAGGTGGATGCATTTTGTTCTATAGTATTCTATCTAAGCCAGTTCCTTTAGTCCCCATCTGAGAAGATAAGAGACTTCCTTACTTCCTCTGATAGTAGGTGCCT
This sequence comes from Eristalis tenax, assembly GCA_905231855.2. Lineage (NCBI taxonomy): Eukaryota > Metazoa > Arthropoda > Insecta > Diptera > Syrphidae > Eristalis > Eristalis tenax. Next base: position 3,708,210 of record HG993127.1, read on the forward strand.
GCCCAGATATCATTTCCTTTTATGGCCTAATGCCTCACAAAATCCCAGTGCATGTTCTGGACTTTCATTACATTCTCCACAGAATCGGCAGAGACCTTCTACTGATACCTCTACTTCCCATAGGTGTTCCCTGAATCGGAAGTGCCCTGTTAGCAATCTTGTTAGGATACGGAGGTTGTTCTTGCTAATCTTGATACATGCCTCAAACCTCTGTCGGTTATAGTGTCTTAGCTTGCTTCATGTCATGAGCCTTGTTTCAAATATCTGTCTGGCAGCCTGAGGATATGGTCTCCTACACCGCAGAATGGTTCAGGGCATGTGAAGGATTCTGATGCTCCTTTTCTTGCCAGGATGTCGGCCATTTCACTGCCTTCTATCCCCGTATGGCCAGGTAACCAGCAGAGTTTTATTCTGTTCCTCCTGCTGAACTCTTTAAGCTTCTTTAGGCATTCCCTCACAAGCTTGATGATGTAGAAGATCCTTCTGTTAACATTATTGCTATGTCGCAGTGGGTATATTTCCTGAAAAGATGGATTTGAACGCATCTGACTGTGGCATCGATTTCTCCTTGAAAGATTGTGCGTTTGGCGATGGATTCGAAGTACTTTGTCAGGGGTCCTACATCAGTTCTTGATCTGGCTGTATACCATTCGTATTGCTGATCAGTTTGTGGTCCATGGATACATTGCTCCAGTCCTTTTTGGTGCTGAGCTTAGTGGTAAACTTCTTTTGGGAATTGAATTTCCTATTCAAGTCATTTTTCAGGATGGCGAAGAGTGGTAGCTTTTTGACTAGTGAATCGAATTGTCTAGATGCACCCGCCGTTTTAATATCGCTTTGCCATTCTCATGATTGTTTTGTTTGCACATTGTGCGACCACTTGATGCATGGGATTCAGCCTCAAGAGAACATCCATGCCAGTAGTTGGACAACTTCTTATGGCGCCTGTAATACAGAGGCATGCCAACCTTTGTACTCTGCTGAGTGTCTCTCTTGCGGTGATCAAGTTGGTCCTTTTGGATCATGCTTTTGCACCGTATGTAATTCTTGGTCTAACAATAACTACATACATCCATCTTAGCATGTATGGGCTGCATTCCCAGGATTTGTCCGTCCTACAAATCTTTAGAGCACGCGTCGCTTCCCTGGTTACCTCTTCTGTGTTCTTTTTCCAAAGATTACTCCTCAATATTTAATTTTGTTTACTCGAGACAGTTTTGAGGCTGGTCTCTTCCTTATGGGCATCCTCTAGTTGTGTCGACTTTTATTAAGCCTCATACATCAGTGTAAGTTTCCGCTGATCGCGAGCTCAAGAGTTCATACATCCATTTGGCTACTGTATGGTTTACTTCTTTCATGAGATGTATTCTATCGCTTCAAGGGCGCTGTCGATAGTTTCTGCCAGTTGTAAGAGTGCAATTTCTGTGGCCCTATACGCTTCAGGGGGATATGTGGGGGCACATGTACCACTTCCTATCTTATGTAGTTATCCACAGCTTTTGTCATCGTTTTAAGAAGAAACGATGTTAGACTGATTGGTCTGTAGGACTTGGATAGGCTTGGGCCCTGATGGGCCATCCAGATTGTGTTTCTTCCTGATTTTCTTGAAAAGAAGTAAAGAATCAATTCCGAAATGTACTCAACAATGTAACTGCACAAAACAGCATGAAATCGTCTGAAAATCCTTCACAATCCATTAAAAGCGTCTAATGCTGTGGGAAAAAAGTTCAAGGTGCTTTCCTCTGCTCCATCTTTCCAACCCATCATCATTTTCATCATTCACTTTCACTTAAAATCTTCCACAAGATATCTTAAGCGATTCAATGTGATTCCTTGAAAATGAATTTTTTTCAATATTCATGTAAAATACAAGAGACAGTAAAAACAAATAAAATGTGAGTCCAACGGCAGTCAATGGCCGGACAATGTATGTAACACATGCCACTGCATGAGCTTGAGTTGCCAGCCACACTGTAGACAATGGCCTAATGGTTTAATGTTTTTACTTGACTTTCGAGCGATGACATCACTTCCCTTGAACTTTTTGTTTTGCCCTCTCATGTAAGAGTGTATCGCATTCAATGAGATTTAGTTGACGATAGCCAGTGTGTGTTTCAGTAAGTTCCACGATAGTATAGTACATAGATGCGTCGCATGTAGAACATGTGTATCGTCTTTCATGATCGATAATCATCAATGTGAATTGTTTTTGCTTCTTTCGCACCACCTGTGTGTGGGAAGTGTATGGGAAGACAACATTGGAGCGCTTATTATCGCCCAATCATCGAATCATTCGAAAATTAGTTCCATTGATAATTCAAGACTCGAAACTGGTTCAAGTGAAATATGAAAACAAAATATCACTGAGTAGCACTTAGCAGATATTTGAAGTTGAAATTAGAAGAAACATTCTAATAACCATGTGACACCATCTTCTAGTTTCAACAAAACGGGGGAGGGGGCCTGGGCTGTGTCGTATCGTTTCACCATGTCATCTTTATTCTCATCTTCGCTCCGTTTCTCCAACGTGAATGGGGAGACGAATTTTCTTTTTGTTTCTCTCTAATTAAAAGATACAAAAGTTGAAGTTCAACATTTTATGATGAGACACGACAACGAATGAGCACGACGACAATGACATCGTGTCAAAATGGAGAAAAGGATGGTCTAGTGGAAACATGAAAGAGGAGAGCAAGAGCTTAATTTATTAATCTATTGTTTAAATGGCATGCTCACTAGACATGGGTGGAGGAGATGGTAGTAAGAAATGAATGAGTTGCCCTGGTTTTTACTTTCGTATGTAAGTATATGCCGGGAAAAGGCTCCTGACGCACATGTACATAAGAATGCACTGGCAAATGACCATTCGCTGGCACAGAGAAGGTTTTCTTCTTTGCTTTTTGTCCTCTCACTGAAATGGAAGTGTAGTGAAGTTTTTATTCCTTTTTGGTAGACGACGACTCCCCGTCTCATTTTGCATCACCGTCGTTTTTTGTCCTTTTTCCTGGGCAAGCATGAAGAGAAAATCCGTGAAAATGAAATGAAATGTTATTTTTTTCTAGTGGAGGGAATCTTCGTTGTGGCTGAGTGGAGATTACTTAAGAATTCACTGGGTTTGGTGATATGTATATTCGTGGTGGACTTTTCGTTTTTCAGACACGGTTGATTTGGCAGGATTTTGGAGCATTTGAGGGGAATTCTAAATATGTTTCAATGTGATGAGGATGTGATCTATTTATGAACCCATATCAACATTCATTTTGTGATTTATGTATACACATTCGGTATGCTGTTGGAAGCGTATGTTGTATATAATTTGAAACCAATTGACCTGCATTAGTAAGCATTTACAAAATTATCTCGGGTATCAGTGTTGTGGAGATGTTGCTTTAAGGCAGAATGACTGTTCTCCTCATCCACACATCTTCTATTCCATCGCAGATTTGAATTAAAATAAATTTTAAGAAAATTGCAATTCAATTTCAACCGACAACGCATTCGATGTCGCTGAACATTCCGACATTCCTCGAATTGGATGTGATTCAATTATAAATTGCCCGTTTTGAAACCACAGCAAACCTATTCCGGCAAATAACTGATCTGGAACAGACAACAAATATTAGATACACACAAACAGGTTATTCTGTAGAATTAAAAAAAACAAAAAGCAAGGGGACTTTATGATGATTTCGACCGAGGATGACCTTCAAGTAACTTGTTATTGTTTGATCCATAACCGACCTCATTTAAGAATAGAACTCTGACTCAGGCAAATACTCATCATTTGGGAACCAACGAGACAATTGTTTCGGAATGAATCAATTTATCCAAATTGAGTCAACTCATACCTCAAAATCTGGACTCACATAAAGCAGCCATTAAATGGACGTCTTACAGTAATTTGTTGACTTAGGATACAACCCAAATTCTTAAAGGCATTTGTCTAAGTTTGTTTACGCAGTTCTTGCGACAGAGGTGAAACAGACATTTATTCGTGTTGTTCGTGCTTTTGTCACACAAATTAATGCCTACTCCGATTGTCAAAACTGACGAAGTCGTGGTCAGAGCTCAAGCTGTCAAAGCCAAAGAGTCGTGTGGTAGAAGTCGACGACTCACTATGTCACGCCGACGCTTGTGAATTAGAACATAAAAATTGACACACACGTTAAAGAATATTAATATGGATGGCACAACAGTCCGAGGTGTATCAGGGTCTAGCTTCTACAACAACCACATGTGTTGTTCCTGCAAGTTGTTCTCTCACAAGTGGATGAAGAAGAAAAATACCGTGAGAAATTCAAAGGCAAAATCAGGCGAATGATAAGAGTTGCTGTGACCGATTAAACAAACCATTCACAACTAAATGGTGAAACTTTTCGTTTTGTCGTTAACGAGTATATTTTATGTCAGAATAACGAGTATTAACACTTTAGAGGTCTGAACAAATCAGAAATCATGTACAATAGAGATACCCGACTTCTAACTCTCTTGTCCCTGAACATAGTTTGACAGCGTTCCAAGCAAGAAGTGGTAGTTCTAAAACTTATACTCGGTATACGTAAATCCGATGAATCGTTCAGATCTATAGGCAATATTCAGCGAACCATTCTCAGAATGTCCCTTTACTTTATTTCGTGAATAGCTTTCAAAAATGCATGTCAAAATCATTCAAAATTCCTCGTTTGACAAGGGCACAATCAACTGTGAGATCGGCTATCTCAAAATTTCGGCAACTTCCATAAAAAAACAAAAAATACAATATAAACCAAAAACAATATTCCTAACGGGCACTTCTATTAGGCGAACACCCCAGGCCAACCACGGGACACCCGAAGAAGTGTCCTGCATTGCCACTAGATGCTTCTGCTTATCAGGCCAACCACCATTGAAAGGCCTGAATCTGACCAAAAGTGGCTTTCCACCGCTGACAGTATTGTGCACGCTGCTTTCAGTCGACAAGGCGAAGCTTCGGCCTACCTATCCTTCTTGAACCAGGAGGCTCTCAACTGCCACTTAGTTATCCTTCAACGTTTTAATGGCCAATCCGACTTCTTCAGGGCTATGTGGGACAATGTACTTCATCGACTGGAGTTGGGATTTCTTGATCTCCTATCAATCTCTCCTAGTCGGGCCGGTTAAACAGCTGTTGGAAGTGCTGATTAAATACAGCTTATATTACCTGCGGGTCTGTAACAGCCTTTTGGCTGTTCTACAAAAGGCCCGCATTTTCTGCTTGCCCCAGAATCCTCAATAGACTTGAGCTGGGAGGTTGAGAGAGAACTTATTTATATGCGTAGAAAGCAGAAACCTCTTTTAGCAGCGCCTCCTGGTAGCCTCGTCGGCACGTTTTTTCTGCTCACACTCGCCATAATGTCACATTATCACTAGATACCTCTAAAAAATGACTGTTCCACTCGATCCAAGTTAATGACAAATCCGTGTTTACTTAGTGGAAAGTACAATTTATAGTACAGTTATACTATGCTTACTGCCAATGGATTAGAGCTACTCATTTATTTTCAGTCTCCAAACTGTGATTCATTGGTCACCAGATTAATGGAAAACAGACGTGACCATGGAAATGTTCTTTTGATGACACCAATAATCAGCTCTGCTGTTTTGCTCACTGTTCAGCTTTTCGAACACATCGAAATCTACAAGCTGTGCCTAAATGTGGAAGGAAAAAATCCTTCGACTGCAGCTTCTTAGCTGCGTCTAAGTCTCCTGGTTCGAGAAGGAGAGAAACACCGGTTGTCCAAGACCAAACCAATAGTGGGACTAACAGGACGCTAACGAAGGAATGTCTGAATGTCTGACTCAGACCTGATAACTGAGTTAACACTTGTTTAATAATTTAACACAATCAAATGAAAGATGTCTATATAGCTTGTATAAACGAATTCCATTTTAAATGTGACACATTTTTCATTATCGTCATTGTGGCGTCATTGAGCTGAATTAAGAGGTTCTCGAATCGTTAACGCTCGTTATACTGGTTATTTCTGCCCAAGAATTCAAAAGCAAGCGCACGTTCTACTCTCTCGGTATGTCGTCTAAACACAGACGACGAGGTAACAGGAAACTTATACCTGCTGTGTATTTGAATAAAATGGAAGCCTGAACGCGAGTACCGGACACAGCAGATGTCGTATTCCAGACACCATCTTTTAGGTCAATTGAGGATACATATGTATACTCTCTAAGTACACAAGTGGACAACACTGACACTCTCTGTAGAGAGCAATGAGGAAACTGGGCTCAGCAGCGCCTTACGAAGAAGATAAATGTTTACGATCGCCTTTAAAACACCTGATTTGCTTAGTTCTATGCAATTTCAATCTCTTCAAACGACTATGCCCCATTCCACTCCTTGGATCGATATGGGTGGCGGAGGCCCTGGCAGTCTACATTCTGGCCAGGGCCTCCGCTACGCTTCTCAGCAAGATCTATCGGTCGAAGTTAATCGAAATTCAATAATGCCAATAAGAAATCGCAGACGATGATCAGTGCCATCAACATTCACGTTCACTGGGGCGCTCCAAATTTGTACAATTTGCACAATGACTAATTAGTCGAAATCAATTCAGCTCTAAATTCGCCCACCCCGTTACGGGATCATTAATCAAGAATCCGATTGACTTTAATTTCCATTTACAATTATTCTCTTGCTCCATAAGACTTGAGTGTCCGGGTCGATGGTGATGATGATGATGCTGTTGGTGATGATGTAACCGAAGCAGTTTCTCTTGTTCTCGATTCCTCCCGCAATTTCTGTGCCAGCAACTCACAACTGATTGCTCTCTGTTTCATTTTTTACACGCTGTTGTGCAATAAAACAAAAGACCACTCGTTAACATACTACCAGGTCAAGGATTTGCATTTTCATTGCTTTTCCTAATCACAGCGAAAACAAATGAGAACCACCGACCAATCTATCGCCCAAGTGATAGACGTACGTTCTAACGATCGTGCTCCCAAGTAAACGAGTCAAACGTCAACCGAAGGCAGAAAGACGAAAATAAGAATTGGCCAATGGCCATCACCATCATGACCAATTACCTACGCAACGCAGTATATTCTAAGTTTATGCTTCTATTATTTTTTCTCTCTCTTTATTTGTAAATTTGCTTTTATTGCTGCTTTCGACTTCGAGTTAATTGAATGATCTCACAGTTGACATGAGAGTAGTATCGCCAGTCGCCAGCGCTCGCTCTGTTCTCTACTTTCGTTCTGTTTGTTTTCGTTCACTTATTTGCATTTTTTATTAAATCTTCCTCATTTCAACTTTCGAGGTGTGGCGTAAAGCGCGACGTATGCATAAGTATGAGTGATGGCATTCTTCGTTGCGGAAAAGGTTCGAAAATAAAATCTGGAATCCCCTATATATGGGTGCTTAATGATGTGGAAAGGCAGAAATCGACTTATTGGCACACAAGTCAACTGAAGTATACACCGTTTTTCTGCGAGTCTCTAGACTGATTTTGTCGCCTAGCCACCGATTGTAGGTTAAAGCAACAGTTCGACAACAGACCATGGACATCACAGAAAAGAAGCCGTACCGATGAACCCGTCAGAGGGCAGTGTCTCTCAACGACACCCACCATCGCTGTTCATGTTCATGTGTGAGCGGCGAATCAATTTAGCAATCGATATCCAATTGAAATGCGCGTTCTACAACAGATGGTAGAGTGTCATGCGATTGATCACGAAAACACGAGACGACTTATCTACGGACAGTCACTTTGTTGGACGGCTACTGCTTAAATGTCGTTCTCTGGCGGTGTACGCCAATCGGAAGGCGACACTGAATATGCCTGCGGTTTATTGATAAACTAGTCGAGAGGAGAATTGACAATTGACGCATTCCTTTCATTTGCTAAGGGGGCGCACAACAAGTCATCACCAAGCAATAGTTCTGCGGAGGGATCTTAAGAGAATTTTTGCTTTAATTTGTGTTCAGTGACGCCTCTGTTAAAGAGGACCGTGTACGTTCCACATGATAGTTCGGAATGACAACCTCCAGAGGAGGACAAAAATTATGTCGTCATCGTCAGCCCGCAGATTTACATCTCCAAAAACCCAAGTCCCAAGCACCCAACAATGGAACTCGTGGTGTTCTCTTTTCAAAGCCAGACAAGTTAATCTACGGGCGTTAAGAGTTCCATTTCTTGTTGAATCAGTTCCTCAACCTTGAAAGCTGATAAGTACAACACGAAGAACAATTCAGAAAGAAAAGGGAAACTTTTCGAAACTCAAAGTTAGTTCAGATAATATTTCCAAGAGGAAGTAAGAGTGATACATAATGTACACACTGGAGACGTAAGAAAAAATGGTTTTAAAATATGTAAAGAAACGATAACAAGAAACGATACAGCAAGACCATAAAAATACCACCTATCACGAAGGTTAACTGACATTTGCGAACACATCCGCTGACAAACTATATTCAGCACCATCCACGACTATCAAGCAAAATTATTCGCTGAATATTTTCAAAAACGAACGCATCCAACACAAATCTATGAAGTGGAACTTCTAATGCCACGGAAGACACACAAACATCGATTGCCCTTGTCAAATCCTCCGTCAATGCACGTCAGTATCATACCTCCCCCTCCCCTCGACTATTTTGATAAAAATAAACTTCATCAATCTATTTCTGTTGCATCAAACAGAGAAAGAACAAAAAAACGCGGCAGCAACGTACCCAGCTCAGCAACTGCTGCACGCACAACTCATTTATATTTTCCGCGGCTGCTTGCGCACTTACTTACGTTCATAAATTGCTTTATGACACACAAAGCCATGCACAAACGAGAAAAAACAAAACTTAGATATGCAAAATAATTATAAGAGAATTATACTCCAACGTGGGGAGTAATGGGAAACAATGACATCATCATCATCGCCACCATCGCCCCTTGTTGCCGCGCAGTTGTCGCAGACGAGGCGACACAACACAACACAACTGTGTTTTCTTTAAGAAAAGTTTTCTTTTCTTGTCGTTTTTCAACTCACTCTTGGTATGCGTATGTTTTTTGAATACAAAATGAGAGTTGCTGGTGCAACGCTGCTCAATTTGACTGATGTTCGGGCAATTGAACTTCACTGGGCCTCTGTCCTTCTCGGGGCGTATCCGCGCAACAACTCCTTTCTTCAGTCAATGGGTGGAGGCGTGTGTGTGTTGCTTGTTTCATCGACCCACATTCGAAAACTATGCAACCGGGTGGGTAACCAAGCAAAAAGACAAAATGTAAATATCCACCTAGCACCCGCACTGAACCGCGAAGAGATAAACACAAAACAAATTGTAATTCAAAATTGCACCACCCCGAATCTGTGGACTCTTGGAAAGTTGATCTCAAACTGAGATTGTGGATCGAAAAACGATCTTACCTGTGATCGGTAATTTCCACCATGGGCTCGGGGAAAAGCAAGAGGTAGCAGCCGTGAACAAAAAAACAACAGCCAACTTAGTCACACTTGGTATGCAAATGAAACGCTCCGTAGGTTCACTCCAATGAACACGGGAACAAGTATCCTAATATGGTGCACATCTTGTATTGGAGACTTGTTTTTTTTTTCTAATTCGAAAAATTCACAGCGCCTTCTCGCTTATGGCCATGTTTCGCCGGTTTGATTGTTGTTTTGCCATTTTCTGCCGATGAAAGTATGGCAAAACTATTTGGGGGAAACAAATCGGTTCTCTGGAATGTCCTCCCGCAGTGAGTGTTGTATGCATTTCCCTTGTGGACTTGCACATAAAACAATTGCTATTTGGGGGGAGAAATCAATGCACAATCTAGAGATGTGAAAATCTAGAAATAGAAGCTTTCTAGCATGTGTGCTTGTGTGGGCTGTTACTAGTGGGAAGTTTTTAATTGAAACTCGTTTATGACTGTGTCCGTCGACTATGAAATTGACTTTGGTCTTCAACTTTTTTAGTTGAATGGGATAGCGATTGAAGAGTAGGATCAATAAATAATGCAATGTGTGATTTTATTGCTGTTTGGTTGTCCAGTGTTCTACTTTTGATAGCTCATGCGTAATTCGTGGCATGTGTCAAGGTCAAGCATGCTCAGGTAAGGCTTAGACTTGAACAGCGTTTACCAGTTATTGGATTAATGAGTAAGCTTTCGAAAAGATGACGGAAGATCCGTTTTTTATTTTTATCGAAAAATTGTCCCCGGAGGCAGCTTTTATTTCTGGTCGAATATGTTTGTGAATGTTTATAAAGAAAACTGTCGGAGTCGTAGAATTAAAGCACTCGTCTATGTCGATAAGCCAGCAATAATAGCAGGTTTGAAAAGCAACATTGCATGTGTTATTGCCGAGATAACAGCCAATGTCCGAAAAAGTGATTTAGAAAATAAGCTCTCCGTATGGACACGTAGTCGTGGTGGACATTTACATGAAATAATCTTTACAAAGTAAACAACAGTATGATTTCACCCAGATGTAAAGGATGGTTTTTTAAGAGTTTTTTTTTTAATCGAAAAAAGCAATGTAGTTAAATTGGTTGATTGTGTTGATCATTTCACCACTCTTTGGGCAATTAAAAATCACACGTTTAAAAAATCCACCAGAGGCCTGAAGAAGTCGCGATTGGGCAGATCGACAATACAGCAAGATTACAGTGAGGCTTTCGTTGTTTCTATGGCAGCGGACTTTATTGATCCAGTGAGACGATTGGGCAGATCGACAATACAGCAAGATTACAGTGAGGCTTTCCTTGTTACTGAGGCAGTGGAATTTGTTGATACAGTGAGATGATCCCATTGCAAAAGCAAAACATTAAGAACATCACATAGAGCATCTATAATATGGAGAAGGTCAAGGTCCCCCTCTGCTTACGATTTTCATATGAAGAGAGAATGAAAATTCATTTATTATCTTTTGTTTTTCTAACACCGCAGCCAGTCTCTTTATTGTCCACCTTAAGAACGTTTAAAACCCAACAGTTTTCCACTTGTTCTCAACGACACATTCGAGAACGAGAAGTTTTTTTCATGGCGATTGGACTAGTCACTTTGAAAGCAGGCGCTTGTTTGGACGTTTAATTTTTACTACTGGCAGACCGTCCACCGAAAACAATCGCTCTCTGGCGAGGTTGTGACAAGATAATTTTCGATGACTGTTCAATGTACGCGACGACATATATCTGTTCTCAAAATACTTCAAGAATGCCAAATGTGCATAAACACAACACAATCCAAGGGGGACTACTCACAAGATCTTAGTGACAATCACAAAATCACGAAACAACTCCTCAGGGAAATATATCTTGCAGTAAAGTTGTGTTGTGTGCAATATGGCACTGTCCTGTGGATATCGGCAGTTACCTAACAATTTTCACATCAATGCGACAATTTTATACGTTTATGAACGCAGTTCAGTCTCGTCGGTATTCAAAACGTTAATTTTCGAATCGGTGTAATTTCTACAAATCAGTGAATTAAACTGTACAGGCGTGTACATGTAAATGCAAAATACGTCATAACGAGCACTCAATTTGAATCTTTTTCAACACTTTCGCTGACAGCTGCCAAAGTCGAGAATCGAGAGACCAATGCATCCGAATACAAATTAGTTTACCCATACTTCTTCAAAAATGTGGAAATTGCAATGACAAGCTAAAAGTATGGGTCCTGAATAAGCATATACAGTCAAACATCTATAAGTCGAACAAATGTTGAGGCACTAAAATGAACCCAAGTCTTAAGTTTTCACATATTTTACACTCCATAACGCGAACATTCCATAAATCAAACGCAATAAGTTCCCATGACCATTCGACTTATGGAGGTTCGACTGTATAATACGAGTAAAATTGGGTTCGTCCGAAGTAAGCTTTTTCGATCCAAACGCTATTGTTCCAGGGCCAAGACCGCGTAAGTTCTTCGTTGTCAGCTGGAAATTTGAGTTGAACAATAGATTGTAGGTGCAAATCGAAATGCAAAATACACATAATATACCGAAAGACAAGGCTAACATAACATTTTCTTACAACACATTCGCTAGCGGCAGCCGTATTTTGCATAGAACATGAACTTTGTTGATCGATAGGCAATAAGGTATTTGTAGAAAAGACTTAGTATCTCTTGATATAACTTTCTACTCCGATTTTGAATGGACAACAGTATTTTCCATAAACTATAAAACACTGATTACATTAAATTAACACAAATCAAAACATCATTTTTGATTAATAACAGCTTGCAATAACTTATTCATAAAATCGATCAGGGGTTTTATTTCTCCGGTAGTTGGCTTAAGCCATTCTTCGGGTGGAGCAATCTTAATCCATATGTCTGGACTTTTTTATGTTTTGTCTGCCCAATATATCCCATAAATGTGCAATGGGATTAAGATCATGTCTGTGTCATTAACGTGTGAATGTTAACGCAAAAACGACTGGTTGGTAAAGTGCCTGCCCTTAGTTTGTGCGGTCCCCGGTTCGAATCCCAGATAAAATAAAGTTAATACGCTTTTATCTGGTTTTCAAATCTGGGCCTGCCGCCATTTGCCGCTGGGATAACATTAACGGCGCTATCACTGGAATGGTCTATCCGTGGCAGTAGTCTGACTATGGATATCACAATGGACCAACATGGTCTGAGTGTGATGGTATTCACTAGCTGCCCCCCTCCCTACCCTACTATTAATGTGCGCAGTGTGTGGTATAATATCTACAGAAAAATCAATACGGCTCAAGTATGAATTTGTCAACAACAGTCATATGCCGAATACTTTTGTCCATCAGTGTATATGCACATACAATCTCGGTGACAATTTGCTGAGGCACATGGGATTAAAACAGGGATGCCAAGTCCAGAGCAAGAATTGGATGATGTCACATGTACGTACATACCGGCAATGTTCATAGAATAGTAAATACAGCACAACCGGAGATTATGCCTCAAATCTTTGTATCCACTTGTATAATCATTGCATCCTCTCAAGATTATATCACCAAACAAAATTAATAAAACGACTAATTCTTTAGAAAAAAACGTTCAATTCTAGAAATGGCACAGCCATTTTTTTCCTTTGTTTTTTATGTCAAAAATTGCACATTATGTTCAACGGGCACAAAGACACAATTTAGAAAACAATGTAAGAGAAATCAATGTCGGCAAAGTGGGCTACCTGGCATTTACAAATGGAGACGACTGATCGATGAAGAACAGAACGTCGTGTTGTGGGGCATTTATTTATCGATTGAGTCATTTTTACTTTGCCTTTTCGACTTTTATTAACCAAATTGACTGTGCGAAAGAGACTGATAAATGAATACAAATGCGAATCGAGGTAAAAGAACTGGAGATCATTGTTAGTTAAATGCGATATTTATGATAATCGAATCTCCGTTTCTGATCGTATTTGTCGTAGGTCCCATAAAACTGAGTTCAAAATTAATAACTACGCGCAAAATGTTACATTATGAATATATGAACGGATGCGAATAAAGCTAGAAGCTATGAGAGTTTGACTGGTATACAGACCGGGGAAGAGAAATTAATCAAAATCAACTTCTGATGATGGAACATCAGGAAGAACTGGCAGAATTCAACTACTGAGAGGATCCTTTTCAAGTCATCTAAATATTGTTTTTCTTCACAATGAATTGGAATCGCCTTTTCAGGAGCTACTTCGAATTCTCGTTTTATTATTTTTTTTTTTTGGAACACAGTGGTGGGCAGCTAAATAACCCACTTGCGGTGTTAATAATAACAAAGCTTCTCATCAAATTGTATCAATATTTTAATTAACAGAATCCTAAACCCTATAGAATTACAAAAATATAGCATTTGCATGGCCACATAAACAACACATTCAAGTAACCCTTCCAACAAACGTAAAAGTCAGTATCAATACACATCGTCTTGAAGTCTGCTTCTAATGGCGCTACAAGCCGAGGTGGACCCGGTCCTCAACGAACAAGCCTCTCCAGCTGGCACGATCTTTAGCCAGCTGCCCCCAACTTGGCACGCCAAATTGGTTGAGGTCCTTCTCCACGTGTGTGCGCCATCGGTTCCGTGTCCTCTATTGCGTCTGCCCACTGGTTCGGAGTGGAAGACCATTACATTCTACTAAAGTTTGACATCGTGCTTAAGAAATATAATTCCAGATCATTTAGCTTTTGTTGGTTAAACGGATTTTCTACATCGTTTTCCAAGTTCTCTATCAGATTCAGATTTAAAAACTGGTCGACATAAGGGATCATGTGCTCATAAATAATTCGCTTGAAAACATATTCATCCATTTTGGTATATATTTGTATTATTATACACCATAACCGCTGTGGTTAATTGTTTTTAGTATGTACTTGAGTTTGCCTTTTTGGTTGGGAGGGCGGCAAACTTCACAGCACAATTTTCAAAATCCTAAGCTCTTCATGAGCTTCTACAAGACTGGCCGCCACAGTTATCATGTCACGATAAAGAACACTATTTTACACCAACTGGATGCATGCCATTTAAGTAAAAATCTGTATTTTCTATCAAAATTACATTTTACGTGAATTATGGGCCACGCTTTATCTTCCTTCATGTTTCCTTCGTGGCCTGGCAACATTTTTGACAGTTCTTGTGGTGTTTACGCATGTATGATCTTCGAATACGAAAACCTCACCTTTCTGTGACTGGCAACGGTCTCATGAGGCCGGTTAAACGGACACTTTAGAATATGAACATTAGCATCTGTTTTCTGCCAGAAATGGCAAAATCTTTATATCCATTACATCTCACTTTAGCTAAGAAAATGTACTCTGTTTTCAGTAGTTCGCCAAGCAGAATAATCAATAATGGAGGATCTGTTAATTAATCTTACTGGCAGTTCGCATACGATCAAAGTTATTAGCAGTCAATCCAAATTGTTCTATGATTGCCTAATTTGTCCGTGCACAATTGTTTTCTTTTATCTGAAGGTGATAAGGCCTATTCGTTCGACATTGTGTCATGTGCGAACAGATAAGCAAAAATAGGAACAAAAAAAGGACGGAGAGTGATTAAGAGGAATGGCGGTGATTTTCAATGTTAAATTAAAAATGTTCATGCATTCCATAAGGTTTTGCGGTCACTCTTTTGTTTTGAGCTCTCTGCGGTCGAGAACTAACACTCCGCATGAAATTCGCTGATTAGCAATGTTAATGTAGCGATATAAATTAAGTGTGTGAATGTGACGACGTCAAAGACTCAGGGTTTTACTAAATATGAAATGAAAGCATTGAATTGAATGAATGATGTATTTATACAAAATTCAAGCAACAACTTGGAACTATTCTTGGAGTAGGTGGTAATTATGGATTCAACACATAATATAGTTCAGTTGGATGACATTAATATCGATGTGTATTCCAAATTTGGACTAAAAAGACAAGCCTGTTGAAACAGCAACTATTTTCAAGTTCTGCGGGGGTTTTTGGAATGTTGGAATTGAGTGTTTATAGCTTCAGAAAATCGTTAGAGATTTGGAAATAAAGGCTGACACTTGTCTGGGTTGTTTTAGAGACTTTCTTTCTAGAGCTACAAATCTTGCTAATGCCGTTCGCTCGGGATGTGCGCCAACCAGTGGCGACGATCAAATCTTCGCTGCAGTTAGCGTCGACACGCATTGACGCCCAGTTCTTCAACAATGCCCATACAGCCGTTTCGAGACTGAAAAGGCTTGGAATGCTAAGGAGGTAAAAATAATCGAAGATGAAAATTTGAGCATGTTGAAGGAGGGAGCTGCCAGGAATTTCTACCTGCCAGATTTATCTCTCAAGGCCGGCCAGAATCAAAGGAATTCTTGTATACTTTCTATCTATTCATCCAAGCATGCAGCTTCTGCAAATCAATAGTGCAGTAATGACGTCTAGTCTCCATCCGAGATCTCAGAAAATACAGTGTCTGATTTTAAATATAATTCGTAAAAGCCAGTACGGTTTGTCACATGTCACATTTAGAGTTTTGTCGCTATTGAGGGGAGTCAAGAGGCAAAGTTGTTAGCTACCTCGTCCACTTCGAAGTTTTCGGAAATGTTCAAACGTTTTTAAATGATAGAGAATGTCTCCAATGCCTTAATCACCTCCTGACTATCTTTCATCAAAAGCGAATATTTCATTTAAAATTGTCTCTCGAATCATAGAGAATTCCACCCGAAAAACGTGAGTGTTCCGAGCTGAAGAACGGTGAAGAGACACCGCCACTTACTTTCGACTCATATCTTCGGTACAATGAATCAAGACTTAAAGTTTGATGTTAAGAACGCAGTCTACTGTAATTAGACTTGTTGCCTTGTGTACCCAATAACAACAGTTCCCGTATTCACGTGCAATACATATTTACATTTCCCTAAAATCCTGTCGAACTTGAATAGCAATAGCATTTGTGTTCATCTCAATGCCATAAAATGGGAATAAGAATATGACAATAGCTATTTTATGAGTTTTCTATGAAACTTAACCGGTTTTAAAGTATTTAGTGAAAATAAAGCAAAAAGTCTTTATAAACCACATTGTTTGGAATGTGAACATGTTTAGATGATTTTTTGACTGAGCATTAGCTTAAAGAAAATTTTGAATTCTACCTAGCACCAGTAAATGTTTTCGAATCAAAAGACATTCAATTGAGCTCGACTGATATCTGAAAGGTGACATTTATGGAAAGTTTCATCGTAAAAACTTTTAACCGCATTTTTCTGGAATCGTGGTATGGGATAAGCTTTCCGAAAAATGTTAAAGAAAATTCCATTTTACCCGATGACAAAATATTCACCATTGAAGAGTCGCTTTACGTACAAAATGATTCGATTTATGTTCGGTCCTCACGACATGCGTCTGATCTAGCTCAAAGTGGAAACCATCCAGATTCAATATTGGTTTGGTGGAGAGTTGCTAAGATGAAGTCACCGTGTGTAACCTTAGCGAAAGTTTACTAAATTGACGTTCTAGAGAAGGTTATCAAGCCTCTTGACATTGAAATAAAGCATAGACCCTCCAACAAGACACCGCTCCCGTTCAAAAAAGTCAAAAACGACACAAACCAGGTAATATCAATCGTATTCCCTAGTGGAATTATCTTTTATACCTAAGAATAAACAACGCCATAGTCTTCAATTTTTTCATGTCCGGAATAACAATAAAAATAAAGTTAAAACTATAAACAATAATTATTTCATTTGAGTTGCGCAAACAAATATTGAATGAGAACTACCCTCTGTGTTATCTCCCTCACATGACAGTTGTGATCTTATGCGTTGATAGAATGACACTCGTATATATCTAAGGTATTCGACATGTGAAGCGACACGACTGTTTCTACGTCTTGAGGTAGGGGTACACTTCATCCGGCGATGTTAACTGATTTTGTCTCAGACGGAAGCGAAAGCATTTACAATTATTTATGCGAATTAGTAGAAACCACAAGACTTTACCCTCCTAATTGGAAAGAAAATAGCATCCACCCTGCTCTGTGAATTCCCTTAAGCTGAGGCAGTTTAAGTAAAACAAATTCAAATAGATGTTCCGGAGCTTTTGTTGATTTCACAGATGCGAGAGGTACAATAGTTCATATTTTAATGAGTCCGAAATCTGCATTCTGTTTCGAAATCACATTTTATAAATTCCACATGATAAATGAAAAGCCCCCATGTGAGGTGGCAGCTTCCCACATAATTAAAAATATCATGGATGGACAGCAAAAAGTAAATAAATGAAAAGAAATGTCAGAAACATACCTTGAAATGACTTCCAGTTAACCACGGCATCAATCCGTCAACGAGTAGGCCCAAATCCATGCACACAATGGAATTGTTCTCATCGCTTAAGAACGTAACTAGATCTTCAGCGAGCACAGCTTTAACGCGCATATCAGCCTTTGGCATGAGGTTTATGAAACCATCCAAATCGGATGGTTTGCGATAAGCCATTTTGAAGAACGATCTTAAAGCACACTTTCAGAGAAAATTGCAAAGAGTTAATTAAATATCACTAGGATTTTATTTTGTATTCTTTTTTTGTTTTCTTTTTTCAATTCACAACAGTTGAAGTGGGTAAGGTTAAAATTGTATTCGTGTTATTTTTAAATCTCAGATAACCTCACATCTTCAAAAAGTTCTTTTTTTTTTAATTCTATTTCCTTATTAGGTTCCACTTTTTTGTGTTGATTATGTGTTTCCCTTCCTGTTTTAGGCTGTTACAATTAATTGAAGATTTTTATGAGTATCCACATGATGATGGTATGGTATTGCTGCTGCTGCTGCTCGCTGCTGCAACGCCAGTGCGATGAGATCAAAGGGAAGCTGGAATGGAAAATATGAAATGCACAAGTTTGAATTATTCACGTCATATAATTGAGTTTATTTTGATGATTGATGAGATGGATGGACAGATCTTTATTATTAAGATGAAGGAATATAAATGCTAAGACTTATGGAAATGGCTTAAGTATTAGGGATAAGTAGTGGTTCTGCAATCATGCATTTACTTATTCTATGTTGGAAGAATCATTTAAACGACCTAATATCGAACTTATATTTGAATGCATATATAATTTGTCATTGTCATTATGAATGCATCGTTCAAACCTTTTTTTCCAGGAGACGATTCTTGCGAGGGTATTTTCTATTTTCGATTGTTTTAAAGAAAAGAGTTTTGTGAATTGTCTGTCATTGCACAGAAATCGAACAGCGACAAATCAAACATACCATTTTGTGGCCAATTCCCATCTCAAAACCGTCATTGGTTGTTATAAAGACAAAGATTTGTGGGACATGTGTATGTCTTGTTGAAATCAACATTGCTAGTCATGGCTTCACCGTGCAGCCTATTCGTCGCACCGTGTAAAACGTCAAATGTGAGCACACTCTTTTGGACCCTAAGTTACAAAACTGACTGCTTGTTGAAATGAAAAAATAGCTGAATTGACCATCGCCAGAGTCAACCCGTCAACTCGGTAGGATTTGGGCCTACTTCCGTATGCGATTATTAAACCAGAAGACCATATACAAGGCCGTATGTTTTAATGAGGACCTGGGAATGTTGGCAACAGAACCGGCTTTTGGTCAAAATATCATTTCCTCGGAGGAGGTTCGTTTTTGGCTTAGCGACTCGTGAACAATGTCATGTGTGCTGTCAACATTCAAAATATCCGTTACTGGAGCGAACACAATCCACAAGGGTTCCACCGAGCAGCAATGCATCCAAAAAGATTCACTTTTTGGAGATGTTTACGGCAAGGTGACACCTTATTTCTTGCGAATTTAGGAAAGCTAACCGAATTTTCTGTGTCCTGAGGTCAACAACATCGATATCTCCAAGCGACCTAACAGTCAGTCGATTATTTTTCTGTTAGTCTAAGGAAACAGACCAACCACTTTGGACAACGTCGAGACGCTATTGCTAAAATAATGCCGCACGTATCGGATCGAGTAATCAAAAATTGGAGCACGCGCTTGAAGCACTGCCAGCCAACGACCTCAAGTAATCTATCTAGACCCTTTTTGTTTTACTTTAATCTCTTATCCTAACGTTATTATCTGGTTGCCCTTTAGGACCAGTCCAGTCCTTCACTTAATCTGACATAATCCAAACAGATTAGGTTTCAATTAATTAACCCACAACAACATTATCTTTCAATCGCCAATTACTAAATCAAGTCCAACGCTTCACTTCCCCTGGTTAAATTTTTCAAGCAAAACCCACAGAAGATCTCCGATGCCGATACCACCATCACTTCCGCACATCTGCTGCGGCGATATCAGAATTCGTAATACGAAGCATTTTATGTCCATTTCATGACCTTGATCCTTTCATTCATTCCCCTCTAAGAGAAAACCTCGAATAGCCCAAGGAAAGTGCTTTCTGAATAATTAGCTTCCAGCGAAACTCGAACTCGGCGTATTTTCGGATTTCGCAATTCGTTTGCGTCTCACCAGCGTCTAGAATACCATATCCAAAATAAATACTTTCAAAAATTACATTTGACATTGCAACTAACCAGTATTTTATTTGCTTTCTTTTCAGATCAAACTTGACTTGTAGATGCCTTTCATTCATAAAGTCAGTGCACGAATTGCAGATCACATTCATGCAAATAAAAAACTCAAAACAAAGCAGAAGCAAGAACGAACACCGAGCAAAGGGAGAGGAATTCCACTTGTGATAGACAATTTCTCCTTGGCATCACGAACAAATGTAGAGACGTCAAAATATGCCCAAGTGCATAAGACTTCCACTCACGTTTTACCCTCTGCTGCCAGACTCAAATGGCCACATCGATTCGCAATAAGACTGCGGAATAATCCAGAGCCAGAGTATGCAACTTTTCTACTTCTACCCCGCTCCTCACCGTCGTCGACGTTGTACACCTAAACCTATGTACATTCTGCCGCCGCCGCCGCCGTAGGTATACATACTTAACTCAGTCTGTTTTGCTCTTGTTCCTTTCCCCATTTACATATCGACTGAGTGAATGCGACGACTCCCCTTTTACATTTTTTTTCGCACGAATTACAAGCCATGTGAACACTGGTAGGCAAATGTAAGTGACGAGGAACATGGTAGGCGGCAACTGTAAATAGTGTCAGAACAGCAAAATGAGAGACGTGTGTAACAAAAATGGTAACAAATTTCTATAATCTCTGCAGCGCCGATGAGAGAGACAGCTTCGTTGTACTAAATTTTAATTACTTCTGTTGAGCATACTTGATTCTCTAGAGGTTGACACGGCGATATTTGGCAACAGATTGGCTTTAAGAAAGCATCCACAATCGAGCAGCGCTATTGGGTTCACGAACTCGATTGTGTCCATTTTCCGGTCGAGGTTCCTCCACCACTTGTGGAGGAAACAACTCTTAATCTTGTCTGCGGATGCGGTCACAGTGGCCAAAGGTTAATGCACGAAGAACAAGTGCAAGCGCTTTAACTTTGCAAAAGAGTACAATTTTGCCCTCCACGAGTTGGCGAAACTCAAGTGAATCAGTATTTCGCCAGATGGAATGGATAAGTGGTTATAAACTATTCTAGATTCTTTATTTCTCTTTTTCCAATTGCATTTTTACGTACATATAAATGGCCCCAGTGGCAGGACCAAGACCTTGTAGAGCTGCAAGCGGCAAGCGTACGTTGGAAACCTAAATGAGTACTATTGCGGGTGTGTGCAGAGACTTTAATCGGAACGATAGGTTGTGGATATCGTCCCTGTACAGGAGCACGGTGGTTGGCTGACTGTCGTCTCTCACTGTCACAACCGACTTATAGGTTGTGTCGGAAAAGCTGATCTCTTCCGCTTTGGATAAAGCCGGGAAAATGACTGACAGTAATTCTGCTTAGTTCGGCTAAGAAGTAGTGACATCTGCTTCGCGAGAAGACGCTAATATGCCTGAGAAGGTGCACGATAGCTTTCCCATCCTTCTCTCTTTAACTTCTACAGAAGCCGTTGTAGGTCGGTCTCAATCTTGATGTGTTAGGTCCAATCCCACTTTATGAGACGCCGGTAAAAGTTCTGAGATTCGGTCTACTCATTTTGATCAGACTGTATGATCGTCTCGGATAGAGAGGTGGCGTCTACAAAGGAGCGCTGAACGCTTTCTCATTACTCGGCATGTCACTGTACCCTGGAACCCAGATAAGGGGACATGCTGAACAAAGCTTCTAAGCTCAGATCAGGCCGGCATTTCAGTACTAGTTGCGAAAATGAAAGACGCATGCATATGACAACTTTCTGCCTTGGCAAAATATTTGCGTGTACTTTGACTTGACATACTTCCCGGATAGCAAACGTTCCACTTGGAGCTCACTGGAATTCTCTACCAGGCTGTGGGCTTTGGGAATGTTCAGGAATTCCGCCGTCCATCATAGAGCCAACGAGTTAAAATCCTATGCCAAGGGATTACTGCGTCAAAGCCGCAAGATTGGTTAAGTCTTAGGACAGTGCAGTCTGTTGAGGATGATACGAGATTTCTCTGTAAAATAGATAGTATAATGCTACGAACTTAGTGTTTTAATGTGGACTCTCTGAGCGTGATGTTGTTGAGTTTTGTGATAATGTAGGTCGGGCCACCATACTGGTGATCCATATGTTTCATCTGAATCCGGCGAACTACTGCCGTATACATCCATGGAATCAACCTTGCTTGGAGACCTCACTTTTTAACCGAAGGATCTATTGCAGGCGTAAAAAACTATGCATAAGCTGTATCTTTGGTCATTGGTCTACGTTCATCTTCCCGCCAAAATACCCAGCGCTGGTACATAGAGAAAGTGATGTTTATCTTTCAGTCGGGAAGTGGGAAGTTAATTTGTTTACAGCTCTTCTATTAGAGCCAACCACATAAGTTAGCTGTTAAAATATTCGGCCATCTCGGCGAGAGTATGCGGAAGTTCAGGGTAGTCGTTGAGTTAATTGTGACCGCGTCCAGCTGTGGGGATAGTTTACGATATCTGTCTAAAATATCACATGCTTTTAGCCAGAACATGCTTTATCGCCTATGACCTATGGTTTCTGATCGACGCTACAATGAATATGTAAACGAAGTGATAGTTCGATATATAGATCCTTAGAGCAGACGCCTTCATACACACTCGATCCATCTGAAAGAATTCGCAGAAAACCATTCATCGCCTGTTGGAAGGATTTGTAGTAAGATCTGGAGGGAATGCCTATTGATAGGCACAGTCGACTGACCGTTATGTGACGGCAACATCATGCAACCTCCGGTTCTTGGAGAAACTTCATTGCCAACCGCTGGGCGGTTGTTGAATTGTAATAGGTCTGAACTAGTACATAATATGGGTGGAGCGACAGTCCAATGTGGAGGCACGGGTCCACTTCTACATCTGGTACAAGTCTGGACTAGGTTTAACTTTAATGAAGCTAGACAAATTCAGGTCAGTTGGGTTGGGCGGAGAACATTTTTGTTGTGAACAGGTTTAAGAGAATCCACATTATTTCATTAACAATTTTCCTGTATTCCTCTTTGGCCTATTTTTTCTAATCTATTTCGGGTAGCAGGTCTGCTTGTGATATTTTTATTTTGACTAGATAGTGTATGCGCTAGAACAGAATTGAGCACCATCCAAATGTTGGCACTACTTAACGTTGCAACCAAGGCAAACAAATAGGAAGCACGAAACTAAAAGAAACTAAGAGTAATATTTATTTTTGAGATCAGCCTAAGTATGAAACAATGCAGATCCAGAAGGTAATTTGGAACACAAACAAAAATTCTGTTGAATTTTTTCAAGCCATCAGAAACACCAAATCAAATTTATGGATAGAAAATAAAGCAATTTTTAATCTGAATTCGCTTGGGAAATGGATCTTTATAAATAGTCAATTTGAGAGACTGGAGTTTTATTTGGTTGGATCTATTATTTTTGACATTTGATTTATTGTCATCCGGTGGTAGGATTAGTTACGAAAGTAGAACTGTTTTCCGGCAAACCGTTCCATGGCTCTTGTTGCATGGTCATCAAATGGGAGCGAGCCTTGGAATACATTCATGCATATTTTAGAACACTGATTTTGTCAATTTCCTTTCATCCACACAATAGGGACAGTGACAGTGTGCCCATCTGAAATGCGCAAGAATAGTTACAATTGCTTTCACAATTGAAAACAGGTTGTTAGGTTTGAATACAGAAACCTACACGAAAGTTCTGTTTGTTTTTAAACAGAACTTGAATCTATTCGATATAGCAATAATTCCGTCGTTGTGTGTACCATACTCAGCAAAGTGTTTTATTGAATTACAAAACCGGGATGATTTTAAATTGAAATCGTCAAAAATGTGAAACACACGACCGTGGCTAATCATATTTAGTGATCTATCGGTCATTGGGCCTACAGTACGCAACAGTTTTACTAATTGATCTCGTGAGTAAAAGCATGACACATCGACGTCTTAGCATTCGCTTTACGTTCGAGCATACACACATCATTCAAGTAATTTTATTATTTAAAATTCCGCAGTCCTTGAAAACAGCGTTTACAAACTCAGGGACTCATGGACGAATTTAAATCAGCTTCTCTTCAGTTATTTGTACAGGCTTGAGTTCAGTGCTTTCATCTGAGCAAACTATAGCACAGATTTGATAAAAGGAAGTGCAGTTAAATGTTTACCAAAATCGACTCAGCAATTGAAACTTTTGTAAAAAAAATGTGAGGGTTCATAACATATCAACTTTAAAACTTCTCTTTACGGACAACTCACTATAAGGGACAGCACTCTAGGCGGTTCGTCAAGGTCTTTCATAAAGATATTTGTGCATTTAACGTCTTCAAAACGGACACCCCAACATAGCGGACAATCATGATGGTCGCGCAGCCGTGGGCTATAAAGAAGTTTTTTTCATTACTTTAATATGAAGAAAACTGCTGCCGAAAGTAATCCTATTTTGGTGGAAGTTTATGGTGAACATGCGTTAGCTGAGCGTACGTGCCAAAAGTGGTTTACACGATATTGGCTTGGCCAACCAGGCAAATCAACGGCAAAGCCGAATATCCATGGCGTGAAGGTAATGCTCTGTATTTGGTGGGATCAGAAGGGTGTGCTGTATTATGAGCTGCTAAAACCGGGTGAAATCATCAATGGACAACTACCGAACACAATTAATCCGTTTGAGACCTTGCCCTTTCTGACTACCATTTGTTCCGGTCGATACAGGACGCTCTCACTGAAGTACGGTTCAAATCAGAGCAGAATATCAAAAATTGGCTTGATTCATTCTTGGCTGCCAAGCCGGCGCAGTTCTTTTGGGATGACATCCACAAATTGCTAGAAAGATCGGAATAAGTCATAGCTTCAGGTGGGCAATACTTTGAATAATACTTACTATTGCACATGTTTTTCTTAAATAAACGTTCAAATTTTGAAAAAAAAAAACCGAATTAATATATATATGCAATATAATATACCAATGTCTGCGAAAACACTCGTAATTTCGTAGAATTGTAACACATGCAGTTAGAACTAACTTCCAAAGTAAGTTTGGACATCCCTGGACAGACACAGGATTGGCACCTATGCATGATTTAGTGGTGTGTGCCTACCCTTATTCTAAAGTTGAATAATACCAGAATACGGTCATACAATTCAATTTTACACCCTGGAAAGGAAATTTGCATAAGTTTAAGTCCCCAACATCATTAGTAATCCCGAAGGGAACAAAGGTTTAATGAGTTAATGGAGAACGAATTATTTTTGCGGCTATGTATGGAGCACTGGCTGAATTTTTGACTGAAAATTCAAAGAAAGCAAAACGAGTCAGATTAGGATGCTAACAGATTACATATTTAGTTATAATCCGAATACCTTATGGACACAGTGCTCCTCTTTAGTTCGACATTTGCTTATGTGGAACAAATGACATGACGTGACAGTCATTGAAATGTCCCTCCAAGCGTTATTTTACCTTAAACACAGCTACGTGTGAAACTCTTATGTGGAATTGAAAATTCTAAAATATGGCTGCCGATTACACTGACGATAAAGGGGTGTTTTGTTCTGGAAAATGCTTTCACTTAAAGTTCAATAGTGCAGAGTTTCACAACACCAGAGTTAAACAAGTATGAACAAAGTCTGAGGTTAAATCTTCATCGTGTTGGCTTGGAATGAGTAATACAAAAGATTCTAAGCAGCGTGTTGCCGCCCGTACTGTGACACTTCTCCCGACTTTTATTACTGTCACTTAACTTTCCAACCATGACGGTCGCAAATCAGTACACATTTGTGCGCCTTCAATTATTTACAAAACTCGAATCAATTGATCAATCGGTCAAACGCGATATGAAATTTCTCAGTCAAGGTCATCGAGGCATCAAGACAAGTGATATTTGTACCCACAACATTTTTATGAAGCTACCGCCAATGTAAGTAAACCGACGTGAGAAAGGAACTGTTAGCCCTTTACGTTCAATTCCTACCAAGGTGTACACCAACCAATCCCTAGCAGAATACATATTCCTACCTCTTCTCCGACTTTTAGTCAAGTACAAAAGCATTATAAAAAGCAAAGAACAACAAAAAAATAAAGAGAACGGGCCAGATACGTTAGTTTGTATCTATGTATCTATGCTCGTACATAAAAACAATTTTGACGGAAAGACTTTCAAGGTAATTGTCATCGGCCTGAGAGGTATATTCAGTTTCACCAAACACAGGCCAAAATGACGTCGGCTCGGCAAAGGCAAGTAGTTTGGGTTAAAGGGGTAGAACGACAAGCACATCCCGGCCACGGTAGATAGTGAAAGAAGAGTTATTCCTCAACGAGCACCGGCTTGGTCGATAATTTCATTTGTTTCACCCGCTTGGCTTTTTTAATGTCGTAGTTTGTGCTTTGTAAACTTTTTCATTTTGTTTTGTCAATTCGATTGTCGTGCTTTGGTGTGCGGAAAATTGTGAGAGACTTCCAAAGAACTGCACATTTGTCAATGCTAGAGAAATTCGAGTTCTGTTTAAAAATAGGGCAACCCATTAATGCATCTTGATCTTGGTAAAGATCCACTCACTGGTCCGCTAAACTCCCAAAGCATCTTTGCTTTTTCAGCCGAACTCAATAGCATTTTAATGACCTTTTTATAACGTTTACATTCGAGGTAGGAATGCTCAAAATTAGCCTAACAAAACAAGTTCATTGCTCTCTCAGCGGGTCTTCGGTTATCGTCTTAATCAGAATAAATCCATCCTGATCGGAGCTTGAGTTGCAACACACATCATTGGGATAGGATTTCTCGTTCTGTGACGATGGTGTGTCATAAATGAAGACGTGGATATACACGATACATATCTATAAATCCTGTTAAAGCCTATGACATATAGTTAAAAGAAAAAACGCGTTAAATATTTTCAACGGTCTGTTCTTTAATATAAACCCTATTTTATGACTTGAAGAGACCATCGTGTGCTTTTATTTTTGAAGTATAGAGGAGATCTATGTTATACAACTTTTTACGAATAAATATCGCGAAAACCGGAGACAATGTTCATCACAAAGCAGACTGTAAAGTGGAAAGGGGTCAATGACATCAGAGTATTTTAATGTTCAGTTAGAAGATATTTTCCTTTGATGGCAACCATTTCCTCTACAGCTACACCAATGGCATCAAATGTTTACTGGCGGAGTTAAGATACTTTAGAATTCGCATGTGGTACTGCCCTTTGTCACGCACGTTTGTAAAGTATTGTAAACTTATACCTGGTAATGATAAAAATCATAATTATTATTAACCAATTGTTTACAATCGGTTTATTACAGAATATTCAGGAATAGAAACAAAATTAATTAGGCCGACAATTATTAAGTTGAACTGATTTTTAATCCTTTTCCTAAAAATGCCTTTACTCATTCCCCGACTTCATTCATCTCAGAATTGTAAAAGGAACGAGTTATTGACTCGTTTTGACGATAGTTTGTTACGTGATTGCTATAAAATATGTCGTCTCTGTATCTTTAACCACAGTGTTGGCCAAAACTAATGCAACACAGGCTTCCACCACGGACATAGGAGGAAAGGTCATGATTTGGGGAGGTTTCTCAGTTTACAAATATGCAATTATGAACCGATTTGTGTGTAAAGACATCCTGGAACCCTATGCATGCAAAGTACTCCAGCTTTGCCTTCCTATTTCTGGTTTCTATGTGTCTTTTTTAGATAATACATAGTAAAGACACGTTAAAAATGTTCCAAAGGACTACAACAAAAGCATTTTAAAGCAAAGTATGTATAGCTCATACATCAAAAATTTAATACAAATAGAAGCAAAGACACGCATCAATTGGAAAGTTGCCATAGGCTTTTCAATTGCATTACTTCCACTGATCAGAAATTCTGTTCGGACTACCCTGAGGAAATTCGAACTGCACGTGGATCGGCCTGGATTGAAATGCATAAATTTTAATCAAATTCCTGATTTCGGTTTGCCACATAAGAATTCAACTAAATAACAAAGTTTGAATTAAATCCCAGCTTCTTTAGTTTTTGTAATAATAAACCGTGGTGAACTCTGCCGAGGGAAGTAACGGCTTTTCACTTATCTAAGAATGGTAGGTACAAGGGAGTGTGCCAAACCGATCTACAGTTTTAGAAATGGCATACGCCCCAGTAACTCGAAGTAAACTGGGGAATGTTTTGCAGGAGTATGGTATTGATTTTTTTAGTGTCTGTGGTTAACGGTGCTAAATTAACACCTAGTGTGCATCTTGCAACCTCTCCTTTTCATTATATGGACTGGATGTAGCAACGCAGCCGAGGCGAAGGCTGTTTAACATTGGGACAGTTGAGGTTAAGTCATCTTCTCTTTGCAGTTCACATGCTCCCATGCTCCCAGCGTCCACCCGATGGCCATATGTGCTGTTGCTGGAATGAGGGTTCGATCGTTTACCAATCGGAGATTTTGGTCATTTCCCAAACACTCAACTAAGACTTACGGATAGTTAAGCTAAATGTAAAATCATATGATTGTGTTACGGCAGCAAATTGATTCGCTAATCATGAATTTGACATTATTGGGTGAAGATTTGATATATAATTAGTCGATCGTGTACCACCCAAACATATTCGGTAATAAAAAAAGGTCATCACATCTGTCATGACGTACACGACTTCATTGAAATTCACTGCGAAATTAAAAGAAATAAGGTCGTAGCAGATGACAGTATTTCAAGACTTCTAGTTTTGTCAAAATGTAGTGCGATGTAGTGTTGTTCAGATCAAATCTTGATCAAAATGATGTGTGGATTTCGTGGTAAGTAATGCAGATGTTATTTTCATATTCATTGATCAGTCTGCTACGAAGAAAGGAGATGACAAAATGGAACTATTCGCGAGTTCTTTGATGTACATAATTTGTAACAGAAATTTCCGATGGCATCTCTGACTCGATCGTAAAGAATTGGCTTAGTGTCGACTAAGGCAAAAATGTCTTAAAATTCCGGAATTGTGTTCACAAGGAATCATCTGTACACATCTTGATATTGAGTGTTAAAAAGGACGCTATAGCATCAGTCTATTCAATAGGACTAACTGTGAAGGTTACATGATTTTAACCAGGCGTTTAATGATCCAATTCACAAGGTGTATGCGCAGGTTTGCCAATATTCGAAGCACACGTATATAGTTCATGCTCAACCATTTTTTGAGAAACAAAATAACTAGACTGTGTTGCTGAGTTTTTCTTTGTTATTGACAGTGACTGAAACACTCCGATGATTGAGATAACTTCTACAGCAACCGTTTGTGTTGTGCGGGGAATTATTCTATTGCCAGTGGATAGGACACTACAGTTGCCGACACCGAACATTGAAGTTTTAAAAGCTTTCTCCATGCACGAGTACTTCTTGAGCATTGTCAGTGACTCGGAGGAGGTGGTCGTGTCGTGAGTCGTGAGTTATTAAAGTAGCTTGTGTCGGGAATTGAACCTTGAACCCACAATTCCCATTTCGCCACGACGAGATGCGACTTTCTAAAGAATATTTAGTAAAATCTAAAGAGTGAATTTGTAGTAGTCTTCCCATCGACAGAGCAGATGTTTTCTGAATCCCGAAATGATCATTCTGGGAATTCCAAAAATACTATCAGTAGACAAATTAACTAGTCAACCATTGAAAACATAAGGAAAAGCAATTAGAGGAGACCTTTAAATGAACACTTACAATCTACCTTGAAGTGGAGAAAAGCAACTACAGTCAAACCTCTATAGCTCGAGCATCCATAAGTCGAATTTTCTAAAAGTCGAACAAATGTTCCAGGACTTACATTTTCCATAAATCCAATACAATAATTGTTCCCGTGACTATTCGACTGTAATTAACAAATTTGATCAAAATGAAGTGTTTAATTGAGACCGTCTCATAATGACACACTAGAATTAAGACCAGAGTTTTGTTAAATATGCTGGGATTCCAATCGTTATTTCACTACCACATCCGTGTCTGTACACGACTCAATATATGATATACACAGACAAGGGTTTTGTTTAATTTTTGGTACTGGATACGTAGTTTTGCAGCATGGACATAGGCATGCATTGTTAGAAGCATAAGCATCAGCTACCGGTCTTTGATTTCCATTAGATCAGGAATTTGTTGGCTGAATTCCCGCCAACAAATTTTCCTGCAGTGATTAAAATTAAATAAAGACATTTAAATGAATGCTGTAATCAATTTCCTTTCGAAGTGATAGCGAGTGCCGTCTGCATCAATGAGTCACAATGTCTCGTGATTCGTTGCAGCATTGTAGCCACAATATGATTGAAGTATACACACAACTATCCTTTTCCTCAGAAGTTGCTGTCCTTGCAGTCTTTCAAAATTATTGGGATGTCAAGAACTTCCACAAAAGAAAAAAATAAACAAGGATCCCTATAATTACTGCAAGTAACAATAAAAATCGACGCGAATCAGTAGAAAATCATCAGATATTCAAATGGATATTCTTGCTGCTTATTTCAACAGCTTGAAGAAGAATTTCAAGGGCAACAAAAAAAAACAAAAATGTACCCGATAGTAAGTTTTTTGATACTTTGAATAAGTATAAGGTCCACAGACAAGTCTGCAATGCACGTTCGTGAACAAATCGGCCACCTCGATTCTTCGACTTCTTCAAAGTCAAAATTTCTTCACATAATAGCTAAAGAGAACAAATCACGAAACGCCACGGAGAATTAAAAAAAGAACTTTGTCACAAAAATTAAATCAAAACTTGTTCACGAAAATATTTGAAAATTCTGAACTTTCGAAGATAAATGTGCCCTTACAAACTCAGCTTTTATCTCCCTTCCCGGTCGAAGCAGATGATCAAATGCAAAATTTCGCAAAAAAGGATAAAAAAAAAACATTTTTTTTTACCTACAGTAGACGAACGTCATAATCCGAAAGAAATATGGACTACATGGAAAGGTTACCTACCGGTATGCCGATTGTGTGTTGGTATTGGCACAAAAATCGAATATCCTAATCAAACAGCTGCATTGCCAAGAATGACTCCCTACCGCTTCGTTTTTATATCACCCAAACAACCTCTTGTGCAATACCTTTATTATATGCAAAAGTCATACAAAGGAAGGGCCCAAGAAAATTTAGGTGCAAACTAAAGAGTGACTCATTCCATGTTTACTATTGGAATTTTCTCTGATTTCCCTGCAGGATTCCTTCAGTCAATAGGATTTGATGATTCTAATCAAAAAGAATTACACTCACCGTTTATGAATTGATAGAAATTATTTTATCCCTCGATATCCTTAATTTATCCTTCGCACAACTCTGTAGCAAGCGGATTAAATCCAAAAATAAATAAATACAACAAAAAATGAGAAAACACAAAAATGTATCAAAATCAAAGCGAAACTTTTTTTCTGAATAGCTTTGTCCTTGTCGCACTACTGCAAGCCGCCGCACCGCCACAGGAAACCGACGACGTGTT
Source organism: Eristalis tenax (assembly GCA_905231855.2). NCBI lineage: Eukaryota > Metazoa > Arthropoda > Insecta > Diptera > Syrphidae > Eristalis > Eristalis tenax. The sequence continues at coordinate 3,739,616 of HG993127.1, forward strand.
GACAATTTCACGGAATGATATAATTTTTTTCTTCTCTTCTACTTTTCTTTTAATCACCGAGACTTTTTTCTTTTGACTATATTCCAGAATTTTCACATAATTCTCGAGGGCATCTCGATTGTAAGCTTCGCGGTTGCATTAATCACTGCAGGGTATATGAACAAGGCTCATTTTCAATTCGATCGGGGCACACACACCTTTTTTTCACACACGAGACGGGAGAGATGGCAATTTTCTTTCCGCAGATTCATTAACTAACACTGGCATTTAACTTTTCCTGGCTATCTTGCTATATTCCTTGACTATTGATTCGCGTTCGGGTATACACTCGTTTAGGGTCGCAAGGAGTATATTATATTTTTTTTTAAATTTCTAATTTGAAGCCTTTGTGACACACTTCTTTCGTTTTTTTCTCTTTTCGGATCGAATGGATGGATAAATGAAAAACCTCTTAACGGGAAGCCGTCATTTTGAAAAGTCGTCACTTCGTCGGGAGGGATCTTGGTGTGTGTACGACGGGTGATATGGTTTTCTCGCTCTGTGATTGTGCCGATTATTTTTCACACACACGAAATATTTGAGAACGGATTGTTGTTCAAAGCGACTTTTCATCATGAGAGCATAGATGGCTCTGGGATCGAATTAAGACAACACAATCCCTCAAAGTGTTGATGTTTACACAATTTATTCCAATCATTCTTGTTGAATGTTAATATTTACTTGATTTCTGAGTGATTCTTAATTAATCCTCCTAATTCCGCTAAGGAAAAGAAAATAAATATTGTCTCTATTGTTTTTGACATTTTTCTGTGTTCAGTCTCTAGAACTTCTATTTTTGATTAGACTCAATGCGATTCCATCAAGTATGCGATCGCTTGGCAGATCCATTACGAGGCAATTCGACGACTCTCGTCACTTTAGTGCCTTGCAACCGCAACCCCTTGAGTTGAACATGCGGTTTACTGAAGATCATGATGACTATTTGTTATTTGTTTTTGAGAGCTTGCAATTACTTAAAATTCTGAACACATTACATATTTGTCTCCCATGGACCAAGTCTAAGCAAGGTGACCATAATTTTTTCCAAAGTGCAAATCTTGGGGCACTACTTTACTTTAAGAACATATACTTAGTTTGTGAGTTAATCAAAGACGTGCACTTGTGTATACAATTATTGAGAATGAATAGTTATAATGAACGAAACATGCCTTTTTTCATAGCGGGACACTGCCTTCCTTGAAGACAAAGCTGGTCACCTTACCCATGCCCACTTGACCCTTTCACTCAAGTCAGCTGCTTTCCAGCATCAAAGCAAACATCAAAACAAAATTTGTTAGTAAAAGCATTTTATTCTACCTCAATATCAATAACAAAATATTTGAAGGACGAAGGAATTGAAAGAAATACGCATTCCATTCAAATTACTTAGTCAAGCTAGTAATTAAATCAAACACCCATTTCGGTTGATCCATTGGAGCCATGTGACCAGCGTTACGTACCAGAACCTCAATCAAATTGCCAGCTTTCTTCTTATATCCAGCAATCTGGCCATCCACCTTCCAAATTTCACGTTTAGCGTTCTTGTACTCGTCGGCGTTCTTAAACTTCAAGTTCTGCAAATAATTAAGAGTAAGTGGATAGGCCACAATTATGTCCAATTGCCCATTGTATATGCACACGGTGTATGCTTCCAACAATTCCGCTACCCATGGAGCAACGCTGTCCATGACATCGTTTTTCAAGTGTTCCTCAACCTTGTTCTCGCCTTCCAGATCGTGGAACGAATTGTTTCCGACATGAATTGCTCTTCTGGTAAGAGAAGATTGCAAGAATTCTCCCAGAGTCTTGTCGCTATCGTCAGGATCTGTTTTGAGATAGTTGAAGTATGTCTTGTAGCCAGTAAGATTACCGAAGAGAGATGAATTGGATGAGTCCATGTTAATTAATCCGTCGAAGACGTTAAAAGCACATTCCATATCGCGTTTGTGAATGCAATCAATGCCCTTGGCTTCTAGATCTGTAAACTCCTTGTGACCTCTTAAATCAATCAAACCCAACTGATACAGATAGTCGCCGTAATTCATCTGATGTTGCGGATCAGATAATCCATTTCCAATTGCAACGCCTTTCAATGGAATATGTACATTACTGTTGATGGAATTTTGAGCATGATGAATGTGATATGCTAACGCTGGAACATATTTGCCAGCATATGACTCGCCGGTTATCCAAAAGCCCGACGTTCCCGCGAAGTCAAACAAAATGAACAATTGACGTACGGCCTCATACAAGTTAAGCCCGACTTGCTTCTCGTTTCGTGCGTAGCCAGCATCGTCATCAGTAAAACTAAATCCTGTTCCTACAGGATTATCGATGTAGATCAAATTGAATTGTTTACTCCATCTATAGTCTCGGACTTTCAGTCTTTCTTTTTCGATCAGAAATGGACCGTTCTCAGTGAAAAGGCCGAATAGAGATGACGCTCCAGGTCCACCTTGAAGCCACAAAACAACCGGAGCGTAGTTGTGATTCTTCTCCGCGGGGAAGTACCAGAAAAACATATTGGAATTGTATTGCTTGTCAACAGTTAGGTAACCGGCAAAACTCTTCACAGAGTGAAATTGAGTGCCGACAACAGTGGACTTGTTTCTGGCCTCATCTAATTTGTTTTTCTCTATGAGAGGCGTTAAGTAAAGTGGCTCCCCTGGGTCACCGCCATCGTGATAAGCCTTGAAGCGGGGATATGGATTTATAAATGACTTCCGATAAGGCTTTGCTTTTGCTGCGCAAGAGAGTTCAAGCACTGCGAACAATAACCCGAATGTTAATAAATGCATTTCTGGAAAAGACACAATATAAATTTGATTTATTTTTGACGAATTTCATAATCTATATATTATAGTATATACCTGCAAGTGTTTAGTATTCCACCCGCAATTACAAGGCAATCAACTGTAGACTGTATTTTTATGGAACTGAGAACCCGCACAGACAACTAACACCAAGAAGAACCGGCAAACAACAACTAACCGCAAATAATCGAGATGAAATGAATTGAATTGACTTGACTCGTCATTGTCAATCAATTCGTGAATTTTCTGGGCAGCCAAGTCTGAATTTGGATGAGGCAACAGTGAAAACAGAGTTGCCACTATCGATTATCGAGGAGATTTTATTTTCTTAAGTTAAACGTTTTAGGCAAGGTTAGACTTAGGCTGTTGTTTTTTTATGGATTTTCTCTTGGGTTTGGCTTTCAATTCAGATCAACTATTGGTATGTGTGACCTTGGCAAACCTGACTTGTAAATGAGTTTATTTAAAGCGATGATTCAAAAGCACTTCTTTTTTGGATCAGAAAGTATGGAATTGGTATGAAGAGATATATATAGGAATACCAGCACAATCAGCTTGGATCTTCATAGATAAGAAGTCTTGGTATAAGGAGATAACATGTTTCGATAGATGCGTGCAACCACATTATTTAGAATGGTGCACTGTGATGGCCTTGCTCTGTAGAATAATTGTATGGAGCCGAAAGCTGGACGATAAACAAGACAGCAGAGTTGATTAATATTATTCTTGTTGAAGGTATATTGCACCGTGATCTTTAGATCAATTGCCCCCTTTTTGATAAATTTGCTCTCTTACGAGTTCACCTCACAGTTCTATGCCGACTCCGAATTTGACAAGTTTTTCTAAACAGTTATTAGTTTATCACTCTTTGAGCATTGTCAGTTACTTGTATGAGTCACTGCCACGGGCGTTATCATGCCACGAGAGTTATTCCAAGTTTCTATCCTGTTCCATCTTTCTAATTCCCTGAGTTCATCTCTGGGATAAGCCAGGTATCCAGCAGAATTTTACTTTATTTATCCTACTCAGCTCTTCAAGCTTTTGGGGTATTCCCACATTGAATTTAACGATAAGGGAGTCTAGTGCCATAAAAGCAGCTCGACTGTCCGACGTTATTGCCACGTCGCAGTGGCAATTTTCTTGAAAGATGCTGGTTCGTTCGCCCATGGGATTAGAGTACTTTGTCCTGAGTCCTTGCCCCAGCTGTGGACTAGTGATTCATTGGTCCAGTCTTTTTAGTGCTGCACTTAATTCTAAACTTCTTTATGAAATTGAATTTCCTATCACGTCCTCCTTGGGAATGACCAAGAGTGGTACCTTTTGACAAGTCCATCGAATGACCTTGATGTTATACACCTGTCTTTTCCTATCCCTTCTTTTGCCATTCGCATGCTTGTTTTGTTTGCACATTCTGGAACTACCAGATGCATGGGAGTCAGCTCCAATAGCATATCCATGCCGGCAGTTGGACAAGTTCATTCATAATACGGAGGCATGCCAACCTTTGAACTTTGTTGAGTGTGTCTTGATTCTTGGTTGCTTCGAAAGAAAAATTGTCGCACTTATACAATATTTAAGATCAGGTCTGCAAGGAAGATGAAAAGACGCGAAGAGATAACCACGAACTCTAGGAACTGTCCAAGTTGATAAAAATAATTCGACTACACTGACTCGGACATCGAGCGCATGGACAACAATGCTCCAGCTAAGATGTTCTTCGAATACGAGCCTTCTGTGTACAGGCCAAGTTGTCCTGGACGAAAGACAGATTAGACTTAATGACTGGAAGTAGTGTGCCCAGAACCATCAGCAATGGAAGCAGCTCTTGCTAAGGCTCAGACCCTCTATGCTTCGCAGGTCTGATAAGTAAGTTAATAAGAGATAAATAAATTACAGAGCAAAAATATATTTGATTTATTTCTTCCTTTTCCTACAGTTAATTTCATTAGCTTCAATAACCGAAAATCTCAACTGCCATGTTCAAACTACGTCCACGTTGGGATTTCAGGTGAATGGTGGCATTACGGAATCCAGGACCACCCTTCGTCAACTTGCCATAGCCTCCACTATTGCTGAAATCGAATGCACGAACAGCCGTTATGGTGCGGTTTGTGTTCTAAAGAAAATCAGGATAGTTTATATTCATTTAATAATCGATATAGTTCACTCACCCTTGGGTAGAATTCAACGTCGCGGGTAACAACACGGAATAGTTTCCAATCAATGGATACGATTTCACGATGGAGAAGTACGTCTCTTGGTCCGATTGCACCCCACGTAGAATTGCTGGCCTCAGACGTGCTCAATACAGCGGCGCAGAACGCAGCGAAGGAAATAACTGCCAAATATTTCATATTGTATAGTTCAATTGATGAAAATCACTCTTTACAACTTCTGACGGAATTGAAGGCGATTGTATCGTCTTTTATTGGATATCGATCAAAGCGAATGCTGGCGCTGTAGAGTGCAATTGCGATTGATTTTATCTTATCGCACAAAATGAGGAGTGAAGTACATGGGGATAGTAATGGGCACGGAGTAGGAGAAGCTCATGAAAAGAGAAGTTAAATATAAGACTCACGATTTTATTATATTGCTAAAATAAGAACCATTTCTTCATCTTCTTCATCTTAACCCAGGAGAGGTTTGAAGTTTCCTTGCTTGATGGTTTGTGACTCAGCCCTTAAGCCTGAGGCCAGTTCCCCAGTTTTTGTTGTTTCACTTGAAATGTGCTCCTCCAGACTATCTTCGGAGAAAACTCATTTAGACCTGTCTAAATAGGCTAAGTCACACGCAGACGAGTGTTTTGATTGAAAGTAAATAGCGATAGCGACGTGTTATGTCACAGTAGAGATAGATAGTTTTGTTTGCTTTTGTAAATAAATTTATTTGAAATGTCTGATGGCCCTATTCATAGTCGTTTAATTAAAACTGAAATGCAGCTGCTTCTCCATTGAACGGTGGAGGCGCCAGTGGTCTGGGTGGGAACGGTGGTCTCTGGAAGCCAGAAGGTGGTGGAGGTCTCCAATTGGGCGGAGGCGGTCTCGGTGATGCAGCAGGCGGCGCTCCTGGCATTCCATTGGGGAAGTTTGGCGGTGGTGGGGCTGGTGATTGACCCACTCCTCCCTGCCACGGCGGCGGAGGTATCATTCGCGGTGGTGGCGGTATACCCACAGGTGGAGGTAGAGGCGGTTGATTTGCCGGCATAGGAGGTAGCGGCGGTGGCGGCACTGATGAGGGGAATGATGCCGATTGCGGTGGTGGCACAGGAGGTGGTGGAGGCATCATGCCGCCTGGGGCTGGAGGCGGTGGTGGTGCTATCATTGGCGGCGGCATCATCTGACCAGGCATTACAGGCATCATCTGAGGAACTGGAGCATCCGCGAACAGTTGATGAGGTCGATCAGCATGAGAAAGTGGATTCTGAGCAGCGAGCAGGCGTTCCGCTGCTGAACCGTGACGTTCACCTTTGGAATCCTTTTTGAATGCATACGAAACAGATATGGGTCTGTTACATAGGTATTGCCCATTCATTGCGTCCATAGCCGTATCGGATGCCTCAAAACTGGCAAAGTTGATAAAGGCAAAACCTTTGGAATTTCCGGTCTCGGGATCCCTCATGATTTTCGGCGTCTGGAGAATCACTCCGAAGGCAGAGAATGTATCGTATAGCAGCTTCTCGTCAACCTCGGGATCCAGATTGCCTATAAAGATGTTCGCGCCAACATCTAGGTTCTTCTGATGAGCCGATGCCTTATTTACACGTATCGGTTTTCCGTAGAGTTTTATCATGTTCATTATTTTTATCGCATAATCAGCGTCGTCTTCGCTTAGGAACTCTACAAAACCGTAGCCTTGATGCATTTGTGTAACGCGGTCCTTTGGCATATGAACGTTAACTAAGAAAAAACATAAGTGTATTTCCATAAACAAGACAAGAAAGTGAGTATTTGAAATGTTTCGCTTACCAACTGGACCCGCCTGCACGAAGAGTTCCCAAAGTAGGGTTTCTGTCACTTTGTCGTCCAAGCCGCCAACGTATATTGTGGCATCTGAATTGCGAAGAGCAGAGGTTGAGTTAAGCCGGTTGCAAAAAGTGTTAGTGGTTAAGGGATGAAATTTGGAGATTTAATTTACCTTGATTTCTTTCAGCTATTGGACCAGCAGCCATGGTTTTGCTGGAATTTATTTATTAACAAACGCCTTTGAGAAAATTAAACGTTTTCTACTTCCTCGCGCAAAGTTTAGTAACTGTCAAATGTCAAATTCGTTGTCAGTGGCGAAATGCGGCGAAGAAATGGTCGCTTGATTTGTCGGTTATGTGTGTTCGGAAATACTTAATTTTGTGGTTGAATTATTATTTTTGTGCATAATAAGTTAAAAAATTCTGGATAATTACGGCGAAGCTATCTGGTTTTCTCTGTCCATTGATAATATATTAATATTATTTTATAACAGTGATTACCAATGTATTATTTAATTTTCTGTTACACGATTAGACAAATGTATTTCATAAATACATCATTCAACGGCACTGAGCCACCCTGTTATTAATATTCCCAGCGATTTCACGAAAACACCGGCGAAAAATGAAAACATCCACGAACAGTGTTGAAAGGGCAATCAAAACCGCAAAACAAAAAGGAGAGAAACTAAAGAAGAAAAAATACTGAAAGGAAAACATCAAACAAATTTTGAGAAAATTTTCCAAAGTCATCGTGTTTGAAAACTTCCTTCGATCTACATGGTCTTTATGCAGTAAAAATTCGTGAACATTTCTATTTTACAAAATATATCGAACACCATTATGAATTCGTCTCTGTGATTGTCCCAAGTGTTCGAGTGTAGTTTCGAGTAATTGTGGGGTGCTCTCGTTGGCTTCGTTTATACACAGTATATTTTTTTACCTCGCAATAAACTATTCTAAGATAACTAATTTAATCATTTACGTACAATGATTAAACTCTACCAATTGGCTTTGTTACTCGTCATTGTGCATTTTACAAATGCCTACAGGCGTAAGTGTTAAACGAATCACATTCTCTGTTTTGTCACCCACCACTAAATGTGTTCTATGCGCACCCCTTGTCGCTGTTATTTTTTAATTTGTTTTTATTTTTTGTTCTCTTATTCAGAACAGGAGTGCGACATCCATAAACTGAGCTGTCCTCCAAATTCGATTTGTACACCAAATACCAATGAAGATAGGGGTCTGTGCAAGTGCATTGCGCGGATGGAATTGAACATGTTTCCAACTGGTCCATCAGACTATTGTATCCCACATGAAGGGAATAGTTTGGCCGATATCGCAGCAATGCAGAGCGACGGTAGGAAAGAGAAGGAAACGAAAGAAGCAAAGACAGTGGTTCATATACAGCCTCCGGCAGAATCCCATCATGTCATCATTGGCATACTGGTGCCGATGATTTTGGTGCTGGTCATAATTTCTGCGGCATATGGCATTAAGATGTTCCATCCAGTGAGACGGTTAAGGGAGTATGTGATCAGTCGCCGACGCAATCGTCCACTGTATGAAGACGTTATGATGACACAGGAACTCGATGATCCACCATTGATGTAAACACATTTATTTGTAAGTCTTAATACGATTCTGAAAATAAGTTTCCTTTCTTTTTGGTCAGTTCTGATAAGAACTTATCATATCATGTCTTTTGATAGTCCACACCTTATCGCGTTTGCATTTTAAGCAAATACTTGGCTTGACGTCTGAAATAATTCCATAATTTATATCGTCCGGTATATACAAATTGTATTTACAATAGAGTGCGATGTGAGAATTGACATCAAACAAAGAGCAAATAACTGATGTATTTATTGTATTGTTGTCTACCATCGCAAGGTATGTTTTTTGTTTTAAGTTTCAATGATGGCTCAGGGATCGATTTGTGGTGATGTAAGGCGTATAACTTTAATGATTGGCTGCTAATCGAAGCGTAGCAGAAATACATACATGGCAGAGTGCGAAGTAAATTGCATGCACTCGGTTCTATTGACTTAATGAAGCATGAAGACTTCTCTTCCTAATGTGAAGTCATAGCAGCTACAGTAATAACAACTATTTGAGACGACTCATTCGTTCGAAGAATGTTCTTAGAGTAACAGAGATAATAAATTGCTAATATGAGAGCTTATGCGCAAAGCCGATTTGAGAATAAATATTTTTTTAAATATTAATTCGAAGCATATGGGTATTCAAGTTCGTCAAAAATGTTTTCTAAGGCCTTGTTATATCTAGGACTCATTATATTGAAAACAAGCACATTCCTTCATTTCGTATAGCTCGAATATGTGTGACAGTCAGTCAGAACGTATAAAAATCTATTTTTTTTTTTCAAAACAGACTTTAAAGATCTCAACACTCGATCTGCGACCGAAAGTGAAAGAAGTCCTTTGAAGCAATCTGACATCCTGCCATAATGAAATGGAAACGAAATACGCGCTACATCTAAAAAAACATTCTCACAGAGGAACATTCTCGCGACACTCAATGGTTAACCTAGTCGCCAGAGTCGAGTAGTAAATCAAAGGTAGGAGTCAGAAATACACTCTCTAGTCCAAGAACTTTTTCAAACTCATCGGTATACAGCGTGTATTAGCAAGATTGTTAACAACAACGATGATGACCAAACTAAAAAGAGAAATGACTAATTTTCAAGTAATTTAAACACATTTTACCATTCATGCACACTCTGGTTGTTTTTGATTTTTTATATTCTTTATCCATGTGTTTGTTTTAGTAACAAAACTACCAACATATCGATTTTAACGAACAAGAAACTAAATGTGAAAATGTATATAAATATAAGTACTTTTTTTTTAAATTGTTCTCCAAGTGAAAGTGTACGTGTTTTAGATACTTTTGTTTGAACACACACTTTGGTTTTGTTTGCTAGATGTAAATGGTTGTAAAAATGATAAGAATATTATTTACTTTAAATTCTTCTTGTGTGTCGATTTGTTCTTTTTTTTTTTTCTAAACATCTTAAGGCATGGTTTCTTATTATATAAACATTTTAATGCATTCAAGTATGTAACAGTAGGCAAGTGACATATAATCAGTTTTAGTCTGTATGCATGTTTAATTTTTACGGGAGTCTTTCCCAAGTTATCTCATCACGGTTTTGAGTTTTGTACCAATTTTGTCAGTAATTCCTTGGGTTTGCAGGTTTTATTATTTTGATTTTTATCAAACATTTATTTTAGAAACTATTTAAATTGCAAGTAGGGGATGTTTAAGAATGCGGTTGTTATTTGCCAAGGTTCAACAAATTTATGGTGAGTTCGAAATGAGGAATGCATGAAATCGACTTTGACTATTCAAACGACAAAATACAATTACCGATTAGGTGTTCATTAATAGAATATACATATAATGCAAGATAGTAGATTAGAGCACTTTTTTGCATACCGTTGTTTTCTATGAACAAATACGAAAATGGTTAAACGTAGCCCAAGGAAGCCATACTGGCTTTCAAATGTGATGGCCATGGTCGATAATGTGTTCATCAAATAGACTAAAAAGGTCAAAGAAGTGTGCAATGTTACGCCTTCTGGGCAGGTTTGAGTGTTTTCATAAACGTCGAAATCTGCGCTAGTAAAATGGCATTTATTTTCGTTCATGAGTTTTTCAACACACATTGTCTACAAAAAGGCACATGTATGCATTAAGACAATTTTTATCAATCATTACGGTTAGCAAGCGGCATAAATAAACGTGTGAGTGTGAGGCATTTGTATTACGTTTGCCGAATTGAGAACTTTTGATTCGACTTAAAAGTTGAAAATTGTACGAAATATGAGCAATATGTCGAATTGTAAAGCTCGCCAACCGTAGTATGTCGACTACGTTAGTTACTAAGTTTGCCAATGAGAAGATTTCCCATTGAACGTTCGATTCGCCAACCGTAATTGCGGGGGAGGAATTCATGTAATTATGACCAACTACATAAAAAAAAAACTACTAAAGAAATACAACTTTTATTGTATACATCACACAACATCCATTTGCTCCCTATGAACCAAAATAAGATTCAAGGAATTCGAATTGCAAACCTCATTTTGTAAATTTCTGAAAACGATGGTCATTCTTGCCAAATGTCCACCATCAGTGAACAATAGTTACAATTTACAGCACTGAAAAAACCTTAAGTGTCCCATACACATCACACTTGCGGACACTAAAATGTGTCCTATGTATGGGCTAGTCCGCTCGACGATTTCCCGGTTACCCACACTGTGTGAGCGTAATGATAAACAATGAACATGGTGTTCTCAAGGAGTGATCTCTGTGGCTTAGTCTGCGCACTTTCATCCAAAATATAAATAGTTTTAAAATTTTCAATACTATCTGAGGGCTTTAAATGGAAATAAACAGGTCAATATTATTGTACATAGTGTTATATTACTAAGACCCCACTACTCATAGCGGTGCTTCGTCTTCGTCAATGAGGAACTGATATGCGTGGCGGAAAGCCATATCAATCTGCTCACCAAAGTGTGCGCACAAGTGTCTTATGAATGGACCGCTTTAGGATGACTTCTGATGCACCGCAATTGTGTTTTGTTCTTATTGGAATTGGAAACATTCAATGAAAAGTAAAACAAAACAGTTAAAGAATCATAGCACATACACATTATATTGGTAACATGATTTTGGGAGTAGTTGTTTTTAGTGGCCCTCATTCTAGTATTGTCATCTCAAACACCGAAATGATATTGGCAGCATTGTGCAATCAGTTAATATTTCAAGAGTTGTGTTCAAACTACAATCGTAAAGAAATATCACGGTGTTAGACATCACACACTAGACTTTGTCTTAGCTCTGAGCCAACAAATGATCCAATTGTATATAATCTTACAAACAAATCTAAAGTGTACTCGGATGTGTTTTGTAAATGTTAGCTATAAATACGATACAAGTAGTAATAATAAATGAGAAATTAAAACCAATTTAAATTTTTGTATTAAAAAACAAAACAAACAAACAATTCACAATGGCTATGCCATTAGAAACAGAATTTCTGTAGTTACCTCCTCGTCGTTTTAGTCACTGTTAAGAAAATACATGCAATGAAGTATCACACACCTTATATTCAAGCGATTCGAACCAACCAACCAAATGTTCCAACCAGCTGGTATAGTGTCTTTATTTAAATAACTTCGAGTACTGTACATCTAAACGATTCCGACCCGATCAAAAGAATTTCAAATATTTTTGCAAGTACTGACATTTCAATGTTGTCATTACTGTGTCTTCCAAACCATTCTCAATCAAAGCATTCTTTTTACAACCTCCTAGTGAATCCCATCGACCATTATCGTTTCGTTGAACCTTTCTTGGATCCTTTTGTTTTTCAATTACTTCGTCAATCTGTTAAAACCTTTAATTTATAACCCAGTATGGATAAGAACCAAAGAAATAATATGTATGTCTGTATGTACTGTTAAATAAACCTAAACAATTTGATGTGTGCATTTATATGTGCACCTATGCTAAAATGATAAATTAAAACACACAAATGATCAAGTCCGATTGTAAAAGAATACGAATTATCTTAGATTTGACGTAAAATTTATACTTTCTATGAAAAAAAAAATAACATTTATAGAGTAATTTAATTTTAAGCTAATAGGACAAATTTAATATTAAAGGTTTTATGATATTTCTTGAAGATTTGTTAAAATTAAAAATAAAAAAAAAATGAAAAATATCATATTTGTGTGTACGCAATAGTTGAATGATTTTAGTCGTTTTTCTACCAAATACTAATTGAATTCCAAAACAACATGTAGATTCAACAAATCATTTTAATATATATCTAAACATAAGTTAAGAAGACGAAGTGAAATAAAGTAAATACGAGTAAATAAATTATAATATATTCTGTGATAAAATGTGTGTTTTTATTTGAGTGACTGGTGAAACTGAAAGCTGTTAATCCGATTAGTCATGGTGGGTGTTGTCGCTCAATTATTCTCAATCCGCTGCTATAGAAGGGGTTTAATTGTCTGCACTAAGGGGATTATGCTTGCGGCTTAAAGATGTGAGCTGTAATTGTTTCATGCCGAATTGTGCATTAATTTGAAAATAATGACTCGCATGCTCAGCCAGGAAAAGATGTATGAGATTACGTTTATTACAATTCTGTGTTGCAGGCATATGCTGTCCGTCCTTCCTCATTCTAAAATCGGTGAAGTGCGAGTAGTAATCATGTGCACAGACGTTTCGTGCCGCAAATAATTTTGAGCATCAAGGAAATAATTCAAACAAATTACATTTACTACTTCAGTGCTTAGACTTGAGTGTCCATCGAAGGAAGATTTTAGAAAGTCTTTTGATGGCAAACGTTCATGATGTTAATAACTATGAAACTGCGAAACAAAAACAAAAAAGTAATTTTGATTAATAAAATTTATTTTTGACGAAAAAAGAAAACAGTGAGCGCCTTCGTAGTTCATATACGTGATGACTAGATAAGACTAATATGAAAACAATTTTGATGACAACATCGGCGTCATATATTTTGGCTTTATTTTGAAGTTACATTCATGGCATTATGTACGGAATAGCACATCATTCAAATGGTCGCTTCGGCTTCAGAGTTTGTCCCACAGGCTCAGAGTCGAAGATTCTTCGGGCCGGAGCTAAGGCGTTGCATCCGTAGATGCCTGCTCCAAATGCCATCAACGCAAACAGGAACAAAGATCGCACGCAGAATTTGTCTCTCGAAAAGACCAACCTCTTATCAGCTTTGGTTATAGTTCATGCCTCGGCGACGCAGAGCAGGACGGTGATGACCAAGGTCTTATACAGAGTCAACTTAGTCTTCAGAGGCTCTGTTACTCAATTGGCACTTTGGGCTCCAAAAAATAGCGATTGGCATCAGTTATTCTTCGTTTGATCTCGGTACTTATGTTTACTGATTTCTGTACTGTTTACGGCGAACCCGAGGTAGACGAAGTCTTTCACTACCTTGAAGTTATAGCTGCCTACAGTGGTGTTCTGGCCGAGTCGTCGATGTTGTGCGTCCTTTCTCGATGACAGCATATATTGTATGTACTTTGTTTACCTTCGTTTACCGCCAGACCCACATTAGCCACTTTCATTTCAATGATAGCAAATGACTTATTGACGGCTTGCTGTGTTAGACTAATCACATCAATGTCGGTTTTTCTTTTTATAATTAGTGCCAAGGAGTACGAATACTCTTAAGTGCTCCTGGTTAAGATGCAGTATGGGACAAAGAATGAGTATCTTATATGCCTACGGAGTGTAGGCCATGCTAAGATAAAAGATATCGGATGTGAATCAAGTCTCAATCGTGGATACCTTTTCAGACGCATTCGAGTTCGCGCCCTCCTGATAGCCTACCCAGAACCACGTATTTGGGCATACATAAACGCATAAAATGTGATATATTTTATCTATATGCAACAAAAAAAAGTAAACTAAAATGACACCATAAAATATACTTATATAAATATCAATAAATATACACATTCTAGGAGTTCTCATCACTTAATTCAGGATCCTTGTCTTGCACATGTCTGCCATCTTCGGCCAACATTATATCAACCTTTCCTTCCCGACCTGGCGCTTCCTCTTTAATTTTGTCATCTTCCAACGACGATCTCAAACCTCTATCACGCAATTTCTTGTCGGTATCGCTGTTCAGTGAATATTTTCCAGCACCAAGTGCATCAGAATCATGTCTGTCCAAATCGAAAATTTGTGCACTGCCGTCGTTTAGTAGGTAGTAATTGTCCAGAAATTCATCGTCTCGACCTGGCTTTGTATAACCCGAATTCGAATCAAGACTCGGTATGTATCTCCTGTCCACTGGCCAGTTGGTGTTCGCGAAAGAACGCCTCTGGGAACTGTCGTCTACGTTGGCCGTAACAAGCAGCCCACCGTTCTCTGGATACTTGTGTGTACTGAGAGCATTAGAAACGCCATTTATGTACTGCCTGAGAAGGTCTCGTTTGTCAGCCATCTTATCACGTTGTTCATCGTCCTCAGGAGCGGGGTTTTCGATTAGTGGAACTTTTTTTTTTTCCCCATCAAGGAAATCGTAGAATGGTCGAGCTTCTGGAGCTTGGAATTTAGATGTTTGCGGTTCGTTTTCCATTTCAGATGAGCGAAGGTACTGGTCTACATCAAAACTGAACAGTTCTGGTGGCGAGTTGAGGTTCGCAATGAACTTTGAGATGGCTTCTTCGTCATCAGGGCTTACACGAAATTGTACGTCATTCAATTCACCAAATGAATGGTAAATATTCTTTGTCTCTCCATCATCTTCATCTTCCACTGATTCGAGATCCGATTCATGTAGGTCAGGTCTGTTCCTGGGTTTGTGTTTGGGTCTCTTTCTCGATCTAGTTTTTGCTTTCCATCTAGTTGTTCGCTTTGGGCCATATTTGTCAGACATTTCGTAGTTGTAGTCGTCATCAATTTCAGTATTTAGTAGAGATGCAGTGTCTGATAGATGTTTTGTTACTTTGCATCTACGACCGGACTTGAATGGAACCTCACGCTTGGCACTGACTTTCGGAGGCTTGTCGGATTCATCTGGAACTTTCTGTTGGGAATCTAAGAAGTTATCACTGTATGGTGTCCGGAGGTGCTCTTCATTTCTGGGTGTATCTGAATTAACATCTGAAACCAATCATATAATTGTTTGAGAAAAGTTGCTAATGAATACCTTTTAAGAACTTGGCAGCTAAGCTTTGGTCTTGGTGATTTCTTTGAAATGAACCGTCGACGTCGTCTGTTCCATCTCGACCAACTTCGAAGGGCTTGTTGTTTTTATTCCACTCCAAGTCAAAGCTCATGTCCTTCAGTCGTAAAGGAGCACATTCCGTCATCTTAGTGCCGCCCAGAATCACTGTTGATTTTGTATAGTTATTAAGGTTGAAATGGAGTTTACTTTAGAGGTGGATTAACATATGCATGAAGACGAGCCGAAAACTAAATTCTGTAAAGTATTACTTTTCTTCGATGGTCTGAGCCAGAGCTATAGCCTTCTCCATTCTGAACGCTGCTTCCAGTCAACAAGACCAAGCCGTTTTGAGTCCGCGATAACTTGTGTCTTTATACCGGATGTTCCAGAAGAACCAGAAGAATCGGAATCGATGCTGGACCATTGGTGTTCATGCATTCGGTGTGGCCAAGCCAGTGCAGTCCACGGATTTTTGCCTTTCGAACTAAATCCATTGACCTTTAGACCAGATCGGGTCGCCTCTTCCTTAATTGCTGTTAATGCCTCTAGTACGGCACGCTGGGAGCAACAGTTGTACTGACTTGTAGATGATAGAACATTTGCGCACACCAAGAAGGTTTGATTAAGCCTATTCGGAGTCATGCGGCATTTAGAGCATTATCACACTGAATGGACTCCAAAACGGTCAATCAACAAAGTAAAGATCCGCTGGACACAAGTGACTGCAGGGCACGAATTCGTATATGAGCTCGTTAGAGCTGGCTTGAAATTTGCGTGTATAGGTCCTGTGCCATACTGTAATGTCATGTCACAATGGACCAACGGTGGTCGTCTTAGGCGATCTAAACGATTAATCTTACAAGGAAATCCTTTGCCCCAACCTTTCTTAGTGGCCACCGCGGACTGAATAACCCCCTGAGGAAAATTAACCTTTGCCAAGACAAGGTACATATGTCGGCTTTGCCTAAGAGAGGATGAGACATCCGAGAACCTTTTATATGAACGTCCGGCACTACTCTGGTTAAGGAAATGTATTTTTCATAGGAAGATGCTCACTTCAGTGGAATAAAAGGATTCCACTTCAAATGACATTCCGTCTTTCATAAGAGAGACGTACTATTGTCTTTTTTCGTTCATGGCGCGTTGCCTTTACAGCATGGGTTGTACATGGGGTAACCATGTACCAACCAACCTCTTCGTGCATGATCTGGATCCATAGACGAGATTGCACCTTGTTCTTCTCCATATGCCGTTAATACAAACACTACCAATGGTCGCAACATTTTTCTTTCCAAGAGACCAAAGATATAGCGATTGTCTAGAGTGATTATGTCGGTAGTCGGTACAACAGAAATCTATTATTACAGTGAAGTTGTAGGTTCTCATTTTGACACTTCCGCTTAGATGAGGACACATACTTTTCTTTCATTCATCACTAAAAATACCGAAGCCTGCAACCAGTGTCCTTGAGTCAGCACATTGCCTTTTTTATCGCAATGGTTTCTACCTGAAAGACGCTACAGTGGTGGGAGTTTGTTGCAATTGAAAAGAGGGGAAAATTTGTGTTAAGGTCTTTGGAGTAGACACCAACATTCACACCATTTCGGTCCGTCTGATTTTCAGACATTCAACCCGATCCAGAAGCAATGCTGGTAGAGAATTCTTTCTCAAAGATGGCTTGAGGTAGGCTAATTAGTCAGAACACAAGGTTACACAAATGTATACGCACAACCATATCTGACTTGAAAAACATAACTGATCGAAAGAAAAACTGGCTCATCTCTCTTTAAAAAGGACATGCGTGTGCCGAATTTAATATGAATAACAAACCTTGCCCAGTTCCATTCTTTTGACTTATGTCTAAGTCAACAGTAATCTCATCCGCTTCGTCCTTCGCTCCCAGGTCTATCGTCTTTGGAGTGCTCAAGCGCCCATAACCTAGAATTGAATTTTAACGGTATACATTATATATATATATACTTATGCTGAAATGTACGACGAACCATCGACAAACTTTGTTGAACTTTGAATTATCGATTTCGGTGTTGTTTGCACATCACAACTTTCTGTACTGGAAGATAATTTCTTGAATGGTTCCGTAGATGAGAAGTTTCTTGTCGTATTTCCAGCGTTTGGTCTTGTTCCATTTCCATTAGAGCCATTCCCAAGTTCAATTTCATATTCTTTCCTGCTGTTTTTGAAACATTTGATGAAATTTTTAATGAACATAATATCGGCTTCTGTCAATTTCTTGAAAAGACCATCATCTTGGTGGGCGGTGGATGGTTTGTCATGACCATCAAATTCATCCTGTTCGTACTCCCCACCTGAAAAATCAGTCTTCTCTTCATTATGACTTTCATCACTTTGATTAGATGAACGGGAGGAAAATAAACTGAGGAACTTATTCTTCACTTTGCTTATGATTCCCGTCTTTTGAGGTTTAGAGTCGTTGACCTGTGGTTCACTTTTGTCTTTGGACCCCACTGTGTCTCCCGCAGGTTGATCGATTTCCATTAGGGGTAAGCAGTTATTGTCCAAACACGGGTTTGCATGCTCTGGAGAGATTAAATTGCTTTTGTCGCTTAAATGATTCTCTTTCTCCTCCTCATGCTCCAGCATGGAAGCCTCGACAGAATTTCCGTCATCTGTTGCGGGCATGTAACCTCGTTTTTTCAGATACGAAATGGGTGATTGCCAATTGTCGCTATCAAGGCTTTTAATGTATTCGTTGGACTCGGGGGATTGATTTTTCGATTGAATGCCGATCGAATTTTGCAAGGGTAAACCCATTGGTTGATAATCACTGTAATCCACATATTGGCTGTTGCACAGTTGAAGGAGAATTAACCTAAAATCTTTAAATGTAGTTTACTTTCTCGGCATGAAACTCATTCTAATTACCACACTACGCATTGCTTCATTTAAAATACTAATTTATTCGGTTTGTAAGAATGAATTGAAACATTTGACAATTGTATTTCTAGAACACCAGGTTTGACTAATTCAATGAAATAATAAGCATTGCTTTTCTAAAATAAAAAAGAGTCAAGTGTGAGCTCTCCCGCAGCTGGCCTCCTTGTAGTAGGGGTGGGAAACAGGTGAGGTGTTCGAATTTACTTTCATACATCTCAAACCTGGCAAGCGAAGTACAACGCCTCATGGATGAAAAACGAAGACAATTGATTTCGGATACCGGATACCCTGGTGTACCCGTGTCCCATTTGGAGCCATGCCTGTCCCGCTCGGCAGGTGGTCGGGCCAGTACAGGTATCGGGTGTCCTGCAACATACTACAACGTGCTCATGTAAATGTAGAGCAAAATGTATACCGACTCAGAGTAAACAACGTTTGCATTTTGCTCTGCATTTTGCATGAGCAAAGTACATCTTATTACAGACACTTCAGTAAGATTCGGGTGATTTTCCCGTTTGTATCTACACACCGTTTTACCTAGTTTTATACGTATGCATTCTATATATGTTGCGTGCTGTCCTGTAGAGTATGAGGTGGGTGGCTCGCTTAGCTCGCGAACACAATTTTAACCCTTTTTTCTAAGAGTATGTCAGCAACTGTCAAGCAGGCGCTTGGAGATAAAGTTTAAATTCAGATTTTAACGAAATAGGGCCACATTTTTAATTCTTGGCTTCACTTCGTTCGGTCTGTGGCAACTGGAGCACAGTCAGTTTTTTTTTCATTAAATTACAAGCAAACTACATATATGCTACCACAGATAGCACAGACTGGGAGTCTACTCACAAGTCCCAGGCTGGCCGCAGTATTTATGGTGGGGAGGAAGGAGAGAAAGTCGGTATATTTGCACGACATACTCTGTAAGGTTTGCAACGAATTCCAAATGCTCCATCGCAAGTAGAGAAAGAATGCAATGCAGACAGCTGTCATTGCCTCTTCACGTGATGTTTGGGGAGTGAAGCGGCTTGGGTGGTGAGAAACGAACTGCGTGGCTGTAATCCCCCGGATTTCAAGAAGATATCAGAGAGAAGAAGACCTACAGGGACTGGGCTCTGCTTCCAGTGACCGGCACACTGAGGCGCGAAAAACTTGCAATTGGCTGTAAGAGCAACTAAAGAGCAGATCATACTCGTAGGTCTGCGAAGATAGAGATGATAGAAATCAACATCATCGAAGGAGTTAAACCTAAAGATTTTTGCCAACTTCTAAAAGTTGACAAATTCCCAGTTTGTGGATGAAATCTGACCAGAAAGCATTTCTAAGGCATTGATAAAGGGGGAGTTTTATGGCTTTCTCGTGTCATTAAGGTGGCCTGAGGCATGACGATCAACACTTTGGCATTGGACTTCGCCAAGGGTGCGTCTCGTCACCTCTGCTTTTGATTATATATCTGGACTGGATGTTCCATCGGAGCCGATGCGAGGAATGCTTTACGTTGGGGGAGCTGTGGGTTAAGTCACCTTCTTTTTGCAAATGGGTTACTTATCTCACATTCTCCTAGACTATGTGCTGATGCTGGGATGAAGATTTGTTTCAACTCTCACCTATGGTCATGAGATTCAGGTAATGATCTACAGAACAAGATCGCAAATCGATCGGGTTTTCTTCGCTACTCGCAGTGAACTTAATGTTGAGCAGATGTTTCGTCGAACGCAAAGTGCTATGCTTCGATGGTTTGGTCACGTGGCACGAATGTCTACAACATCACAACTTCCGATGCGTGCTTGGAATGCGACTCCATTAAGCAGATGACCAGTAGGCAGATTTAGGCTTGTCCTTCGTCTGGTTGTGCTTGTGCAAACATTTCTGAGGAGCTAGAGTTGATAGCGGAGGATCGGGTGGCCTGGAAGTCTCCCGAGCGTAGCCCCCGCTTCAGTGGAGCATATGTATACATAGTTTTTTAAAATCAATAAAAAGAACTCCTGAATAAAATCAACATTAAACTTCTTGGTGTCGGTCTTTTAGGCTTGGCTTTATTCGAAAGTAGATATCGTTTCTTAAATGCTAACTGTATAGTTACAAAAAGGCAAACATTGCAATGGAATTGTTTTTATTGTTTAATCGTTAATAATATTAGGCACTTTTAATTTGGTCGACGTAGCAGGAATTGTGATGTGCTTCCTTTTCGTTTAATTCTTTTTACAATGTACGTGTACACACTTAAATTTAAATATACATTTGTTTCGAACAATTGGAATGTAATCGAAGCGAATACTGCTGTCATTAACACAGGAATAACCAAGACAAAGATTTGAAGTAGTTGAAGGTATATCTATACTTGTACTATTTTTATTTATTTTTTTTTTTTGGATTTCACTAGATTCTTCCTCAATTATGCACCTCTAGCAGAGGTAAGTAATACGGCAAAACTGTTTTATCGTCTCTCCTAAAACTCAATGCGTGTGTTGGTGATGTTAGTATTTGCCGTACATTAAAAGCAACATCTTCAAAATCGGGTCGTTCACTTGGTTCTAACTGCCAACAGTTGAGGAACAATTGATACAGATCACTGTATACAAAAACTGGTTGTTCGGGACGAACACCGTTTTTGATTCGTGGCAGCAAATCTTGGCTAGTGATGTTGGCATACGGTGTGGCACCCAGTGTACAGCATTCCCATGCTACACATGCAAACGACCAAATATCCGACTTGTGCGAATGATTCTGAAAACGAAGAACCTCCGGAGCTAACCATCGTGATATGTCAACCTTTTTTCCATCTTCTGCGTATCGAATTGGACCAAATAGGGTTACTTTTATTTTATCAGTATTCGACACGTAGACATTGTAGCTGCAAAGTCGTTTGTTAACAACCTGAAAATCAAAAATAAATGAAAGAAAAGAAAGAATGAAAATAAAAAAAAGTAACAACCACTTTGCTCTGCGAACAAAGCGAAGGCCCCGGCGAGATTCGAACTCACGATCTCCTGTTTACTAGACAGGCGCTTTAACCAACTAAGCCACGGCGCCGACGACAAAGGTGTTGGTAAATTTATGTGTTCAACTCAGGTTATTCAGATTTAGCACAATGAACGACAAGCACTCTGTTGCTAAAATAGAGCGTTGCCAATTCAGGTTCAGTACATTTAAACGAATGAACAAACAAATATATTTCCTTTTATTCAGTATCGTGCTGCTTTGTATTTAAATTTCAACCGAACGCACCCGACATGAGAAGCGGTTTGGGAAGTTTTGTTATTTGGATATGCCGTTTTTATACATTAACATTTCTTCAGATTCCTTCGCAATGGCTGCGGGATATGTAAGCGGAATGTGTGGGGTGCTCCCGTGTCCCATGAGTGCAGAGCTCGTATCCGTTTTCGTCCTTTTCTTCTCTTTTGTGTATTCTTACAAAATTGTCAACTATCGAAATTTGTTCATTTAACCGTGTGGAAAGCATGGCATGGCATGGCACGATTACTTCCGATAATTGGCGGTATTTTATGCGACGAATTTTGAACGATTAAATGCCGCATCAAGGCCTTTCACATTGTGGATCGCGATTTGAGTTTGACAAGTCCCCAAAAATGAGGACCTTTAAAAAGGATAATTAGTCTAGTTTTTGTGGAGATTAGTGTCTCTCTCTCTTGATATTCTAAGATGTTTATTTACAGCTCGCGGTCCAAAGTGGTGGTTTATGTGTATATACAGCAATGAATGACTGTCTTAAAGGAATGAAAGAAGAGCATTTCTTGACGCTTCAGAACTGATGTTTAATGTGATATGATTCAGAGTGAAAGAATTATTCTACTAATAGAAACCTGTTTGGTACTGAATCTGGGAAATATCTTCTTTACGCGAACAAAATACAGAGCGGGTTTCTGCGGCAGCACTTCTATGAGTTTTGATAAATGAAGCATCTTACACCGCCTATAAACTACTCAAACAGCGTTCGAAAATTCACTCATAAACCGTCTCCATGTGGTCATTGAATTGTCAATCACAACATGATATGAAAAAAAAAATATTTTGAACAATCTCTATCGTTGTTCAAAGGCCCCGGCGAGATTCGAACTCACGATCTCCTGTTTACTAGACAGGCGCTTTAACCAACTAAGCCACGGCGCCGACGTTGCCATGCCCAAGTTCTTCACGCCACCAACTTTCTAACGGTTCCTTCTAACTTACCTTATTAACCTCAAGATACTCCAGTGCCATTGCTACTTCATATATCCACTGGAGCACGCATTCTTCCGAAACCGCACTAAACGTTGAACTCATAGTGCTGGGTGGAAGTCGACTATCGACAAGTCTTTTCTTGAGGGCAGTTCGGCTGTTCTCGAAAATAAGATAAAACCAGTCAACAGAGGCAGTGATTCCGTAGAAATGCAAAAAATTCTCATGAGGCAGCAAGCGGATTATGTTCTCGAAGTCTTTTAAAAACTGCGATTGTGTTTCTTGGTTCATGTCATCTAAACGGAAGGGATATTTAATCAATGTTTGGACAATGAGTTGGTCTTTTAAATTGTTACCTGACAAAATATGAACCTGGCAGTCATGAGCTTCTGAATTTGTATACAATTTTCCGGTAATCACTTCACCGAACCTTCCATCCGCTATGACATCGTCGATATTCATTCGAATTGCATTTCTGGGCAGCCTTTGAGAGTTTTCTACGTTTTCAACTAAGCTATTTAGCCTCTCTTTGAAGCTACTCTTGCGGCCATCATCTCCCACAAACCCATCATTCTCCTGTAAAGACAATAAATCATTATCAAGGTCTTCAATTGCCTCCCACTTAAGAGTACCACTTCTACCATTGGTCCCTGCAAAGTCAACTCGTGTGTGTCGCTTGGCAAGCGCTGCAATCGTGCTGTCTCTCGCTTTAAATACAAATATATGACCACAGACAGAATGAGCACGATCGTAAGGATGACACATACAATAGATAATGCCAATACCGATTCCTGTCCAGCTACAATGGCAAGTTATTGGGTCTTGTTTCATGACAGGTTGACTTATACTCACGCTCAAAGTCTGCATATTGAAAATCGATTGGCTCATCTTGATCGTGCGAAGCCATTGCATAGCGGGTCTTTGTGACTCCATTTAACTCGCTAACCACTCCCAAAGAAATGTGAATGTGGTTGTTTTTATCCAGTGGTGCGTTCCAGTATCCACCGTATGTCCTGTTGTCTCCCACGACGAATTTTTGCGTTGCATTCTGTTATGAACAATTGATACAAAATCTGAATGACTGCTGAAATGCACAAAGTCGTATTTACCACGTAATCCAATTCGCCCGCAATGTAATACAGGGTGCCATCATCCTGCGCTCGTTCATAACCTCCCAGAAGCTTATCGTCAAAAAGTTGGGTGAGGGAATCATCTAGTCTTTGTACGATGACCTTGTAGCTACTGACCGGACCATTGTTGTTCAAATACGGAGCGATCTGGATCACCATTGAGTTATCTGTTCGGTTCAAGACAACTGGTTCCTCTGGTGCTGGGTCGGGAACTCCTACTTCTGTGATCGCAATCAAATTGTGGCTTCCACAAACGTGTTTACCACACATCGCAAATACCGTAATATTATACTTGGTAGCTGGATGCAGATCAGTCAACTCAAAGTGATCTTCAGTGCTCTGTACAATGAACTCAGGTTGCGGAAAAAATGGATAGTTTGTGTAGGAATGTAGTACAACTGCCTTGATCATAAAACCCGAAACGCCGTCGCTTTCCTTCGTACGTGTCCATGTTATCAAGATGCTATTTTCGGATATGTTTGCAACTTTTATGTTCTCGGGCGGGCCTTCAACTGAAGGAAGGATTCTTTTAGGAGAGGTCTGTTTGCGATTTCTTTTTGAACTTACTCTGAGTGGTGTAGTAGCTCTGAACGTCTGTGCCGCCACAGTAGTGTGATTTGTTTTCATTGCATCTAATGTTGCAAAGTTTTACATCCTGTTTATCACTATCAATTGCCACATTATCACAGGAACACTTATCCCCCGAGAGAATTGCATATCTGAAAGTTAAATGGAATTATTAGCATTCATGTGGAATCTGTTTTTGGCAATTTTTCAATCATTTTTTTTATTATATCTTGGTATGAATATCTAGCTTAAGTATTGGTTACTGTAAGTCAGGACATTCCAACATTTTACAGTACATTTTCCATGTATTAAGGGATCCAACAAAGGAGGACGTGTTAGCAATTTATTGTGTCTCGCCATGTTCTTTAGGTTTTAATTGAAAGCCGAATACTTTGATCATCTCAATCCTGCTTCACGGTGCAGAGGGCCACAGACATTTTCAAAATCGGATGAAAAAGACCTTGGGATGTGTGAGAGTGAAGTCCTGCGTGTGATCATTGGTCATGTTTGTGTTGCAGGCGTCTGTAGGGGAAGATTCCACAAACCGTAGAAGCTGCGCAGAGACTTAATCATAGCCGTTACAACGCCTAAGCTGGCTTGCCCATGTAGAGCATGGACAATTGAATCAGAACCGAAAAGTCTTCGAAGTCTGTGGGAAAAACTCAGTTGGTCTGGTGGCAGATTGAGAAGGACCTCAACCAGCATGCTGTGTGTAATTGGAAACTACTCATAACTCGATCAACAGATGAAAAGAGTTATTGGTTGAGAACCATATCCACCCGGACTATAGCTGCACAAAAGGAAAGAAAACACTAACGTGGATTGAATAAATTGCATGTTCATGTTGCAATCAATATTGCGATCTGCGGCGTTTAATAGGAACACAGCTGGGTAGGATGATATCTAATTGAAACCGTGACACTTTATGCTTTCTCACAAGCTTATTGGATGTCTAATCCATTTGATAAGTTCACTCAACCACCACAATTTCTAATAATGAACAATGTTTCAAACATGTCAGAATCCCATTTTCTTCATCATCGAAGAGCATCGAGACTGAACCTAAAAACCCAGTAAATTAAGTTTGACAGTGGTTTATTCCAATTCAGTTCAGGTTCTTCAGTGGTGGAATGCTTGTTAACACTTTACTGCCCACTGTCATTTTAGGATATCATGTGCCATAAAAATTTAATTATCGTCGTTCTGATATGCTCACACGCGAACACAATCAAACACTTGTCGAATGCTAACTCAAAACCAAATCAAAAATAATTCACTCAACTTTGCGCAGAGTATTCCACTTGTTGAACCGTCATGTTTATGTTTACGATTGCCTGATGCAAATTCACCCTCACCCAGTCTAGTGTGCTGATAAATAGTGGCGCTCAAAATAAATCACTCATTGAGAGCGCCTAGCAAAGGGGGACTGCAGTGGTATTAAGTAAATAGAACAGCACAATTTATGATTTATGAACTTCGAATACATACTGTCGTTCAAGCGACCCTCGTTCTCCTCTTCACACACAACTTTTGAGGAAATTGTAAGCTGATTCACAGCTGCAGCCATGGTAAACATAATTGATAATTACACTTGGGAACACATCGCATTCACGGTTACCCGTACTCGTGTAGGGAAAGCATTATGCACAATACTATGTACACCTTGACTTACCGGATATTGAGTTTCTCGCAAAATTCGATGCAGTTCTGAGCGCTGGCAGCATAGATTGAGCCTTTCAGAAGATCGGCACGTGCATTGTAACATCCTAGGTAGTGATATGATCCTAAATTGGGGATCTCCTCAGAATGCGAACACGTCAGGTGTGCACAAATTACTAGAAATTTAATAAAATTCCATAAATAGGGGCGGTGGCACCTGTGACGGTGAGAAACAGTCATTGCTTCACAAGAAAAAGCAAACCAACACATACACTAATCGCGTCTCTAACGACAACGCGAAACCCACAGCACGGTCCAACAAAAGACAGCACACTTTGAATTAACAAGCACAAAATATAAACGATTTTCAGGACAAACACATAAGAATAAACTAAACTTTTTTGTTTTGATTGAAAAAAAAAATTACATTTAATGCACAAGTGGAGGAGAATTCACTTGATGCTTGATGATGTAGATCGTTGCTTCTGCACACGAACGATGAACGTAAATCGAATTGTTTCTCGTATAGAACTGGTGAACTGGCTGGGTAGTGAGAAATTATGAGTGGAACATGATCGTCGGCAAAGACAAACAAACAAAAATTGTTTTGTTGTGGTTGCGGGTGGAGGGAGGGTAAAGAGCGCAGAAGATCGAGAGTTGAGGACGATGAAATTCAAACAGCAACAGCACCAGCACGACGCGACGGTATGAGTCAAATTATGTTTGAATGTATGAATCAACTAGATAAACGAATTAAGAGACCACAACAAAGGTGATCGGTTCGGATTCAGAAACGAGTACAATAATATCCCTTATCTATGATCGGGCGCTTTGGTTAGACAAGTGATTAGTTCAGATGACACTTGTTGCATTGACACTTCATTTGGGTGTTGTTGTTGCTGCATCAATGCCTAATTTTGTTGGTGCTACCAATTTATATGATTACATTTGATCTCCATTTATAGTTTAGTTTGGACAGATTTCATGAATCACATAAAATGTTTTTTTGCCCTGCTTGCCGAATGGTTCTCCAGAAGGACTATCAAGATATCAATACGGGTAATACAGCAGTGTTGGCCTTGTAATTCTTTGGAAATTTAAAATTTATTTTGCTGTACATGCAACACGCCATTTTTAACATTCATCTCTACGAACTACAAGCATACTAACCCACCTGAACTCCAATTCACCACACTTCATCGA
The DNA here is from genome assembly GCA_905231855.2 of Eristalis tenax. Taxonomy (NCBI): domain Eukaryota; kingdom Metazoa; phylum Arthropoda; class Insecta; order Diptera; family Syrphidae; genus Eristalis; species Eristalis tenax. The sequence continues at coordinate 3,766,856 of HG993127.1, forward strand.
AAGTGTCAAAAATATGTGTCATCGCGTTCAGACACCAAAAAGAAAATAATACAAAAAAAATTCACCCAAATAAAACAAATTCCATTCGACCATCTATCTGTCCAACCTCATCCCTCTGGAATGGATTTGGCCGAAGACTTCAAGCAGTTAACAACGAAATTCCTTTTTCTCAGTTACAACGATGAACAGAACAAGAGCAACATGTCCGATCTCAACACATTACTCAATGAATTGAATAGTTTAGACTATTTGCAAGCAAGTTTGGTTGACAAGAAAGTAAATTGGCTCCTTAACTATCAATCGTAAACCATATGTTTCTAATCACAATGCAATTTGAATATAGACGGCGGCCAGACTGATTGAATCCTTTGCGAACATAGGGGCACAAGAGGAAACCCTCATAGTGAAGTCCAGCTGTCTTCTGACAGTCCTCATGAATAAGCAGAAAGTTCAACTTACCCGGGAACAATTCAAGAGACTAGTGGAGTGGCAAATAAAATGTTTGAACTTGAACTTTTGGGGTACAGCTTGTGATATTTTAACGTCAATGCATGCTTTATTTCGGAATCATCAGGAATTTGGAAAGGAGGTCGGTTTGATTTCGTAAAAAACAAAGTTGCGTGGAAATGAGTGTATTTATTTACAGTACTGGGACGTGCTGCTTTCACCAGACGGTTTGCTGCTGAAGTTCTTGTCGAACACCCATCCAACGCCCAGTGAGAAATATGACTCCAATTCGGCAGAAGAAATAATCATTTCCATCGTTCACTGCATTGAGTCGCTCCTACGTCCTCTTGATTCGATGGAATCCAATGCCCTAACGGAAAACATACTGCCTACAATCGGATGTAAACTTCTTAATCTCCTCTACTCGAATCAAATCAAATTCAATCACTCTGTTCACCACATGAACTTTATAACCACGGCGCTGAATATTCTTTACATAATTGCTGCAGAGGAGCGAGATTGGTGTGAAATGAATGTTGGAGAGTTGTTGGGAGTGTCGAAGTCGTACATGTACTTCGGTATTCCCGGTCTGCCGCAAGCTCATCCCCAAAAGGTGCATATTTCACAACAATCAGTGCTTGATCAGGGTACAAATGAGGCGAACAATCGCGGGGGAAAGGTCGCAAAGACTCGGAAACCGAGGACAGTGAATAAAAATAGAAAATCGGAAGGAAAGTCAAAGGTGTGCGCAATGAATGAAGAAGCTGTTCTGCAGTTACCATCAGGAAGCAACCTGAAAGTGGATTGTAATGCCTCGGATTCATGTCTAAAGAAATGTGTATTCAATTTTGTTTCATTCTTTAGTCGATGTTCCCATTTTCAACAAGACCAGCGACTCGGATTTTTCTGAGTCGGAAGCAAGTCGTTCGCGAAATGAACGGCACAAGCAAGCGAAGCTGCGATTGGCTGCGATTTCTTTGATTGGACTTGTGGCCAAATGTGTGGACCGCAAGATTTTCTACGGCTACTGGCATGCATTGTTTCCGACCGACTCTAGCGCCGGGTTGCTGACAAGTGCTGTTCGTGATCCCAATCCACGCTGCAGAATTGCAGCACTACAAGCAGCGTCTGTGATTTTGTTTAGTTCAAGGTCATTTCTCTTACAAGCCGAATGGAGGTGAGATACAGTGTTGCAGTGCTTTCTCTTTTCTTCCTTTGATATCCTATGTCATGAACAGTGAGAAGCCTCCCACGACATTTATGCCATTTTCGATCTCGTTGGGGAACATGGTTATCGCAATGTATGATATGCTTACTCAAGCCCTAACATGTGAGAGTTCATTACCCGTGCTGACACAGGTTCTCAAATGTTTGACGGTCTTAATTCAGGTACGAGTTTTATGTAGATGGGAAGAAAAACTAAATTTCGTTCGCTTCTCTAGGCCACACCGTTTCATCGGTTAAAATCTGGACTTGTCACAGAATTCGTAGGACACATTCGACAGTTGGTATACCACAAGGGTAACAAACCGGATACAGCTTTGAAAAGGTCTGTTTTTGAATTATGTTCTTTAAGATCCCACAATCCAGGTGGCCGCTTTGATGGTGATGGAATTCCTTATCTCAACCCCAGACATCACATCTGAAATTTCGGGTATAGTTGGTATTCCGAAGACCCTAATTCCAGCAATGACTAGAAACCAGAACCGATTAAATGACTCGGGCGTGGAGGAAGTGTAAGTTGCAAAGGAAACCTTACCCTAGTTCAAATTGAAACTCATCCGCCATTTAGTGTTGACTCGGGCCAAGCAGAAGAAACGATCGATTCAGAGTCGGAGGACGGTGGTTCAACGTCTGTTGTTCTTCGGATGATTGAAGTAAATGCTAACAAATCTGAGCCCATTGTGTTTAAGATGTCATGGCTACTGCAACGCGTTCTCGAAAATCTCAATGTGATTGTTTCAGAATCTAAGGTGGGTTTCTGACAGCAAATTGGAATATTCATAGATTATAAATTTTTGACACAGGATAAACTGCCAGGTGCCACAACTCCTGTTCGCACTGAGTGCCTGCAGGTACTTTCATCTATGGCCCCACACTTTTCACTGCTCAAAGACTATCTGCAGTTTATTGCGGCCGCTATGAAGAGCTCCTTGAATGACAGTCAAGCCGATGTGCGACTTTATACGGCAAAGTGCTTGGACAACTTGGGTCACTCAATGAACACATATCTGCTTGAACAAGGTAACTCTTGAAGAAAAGTAAGCTCTCTTTTTTTTATCACATTTCTTATAGGCTCCCCTTCAAGTGATGAACTTATGTCTTGCCAGAACTTCTGGACATCCATTTTACCGTGTGTTGTTGAGCGAATTCAAGATCCGGAACAAAGTGCTGCACTAAAATCTGTCCTGTGTGATTTCATGTCGAACATCGGAGTGCATGTATTCGAGAGGTTGTCGGTAAGTAAGCATTTCTCATGCTCACAGGAAACGTTTCAGCACATCGACACAATTGTGCTATGTATGGTCGGCTTAGGTTTAGGAAGCTTTCAATGAGCATTTTCTCTTCAGTGTAATTAACGGTTTATTCTTTCCCAACAAAATTGACATAAGAGACAGACGCCAGTGACAGATCCGAAGTCTATTGAACAACATCATACTTTTCATCTGGAAACCCCTTGAACCACACCAGGCAATATAAGGGACATGTAGCAGAGTGCCTTCATTCCGATATCAAGTTTTCAGCAAATAACACCCTTGTTACGTCGTACTGAAGTTAAATCAGTTATGGATATCTGGATATCAGCCAGTATGCCTCTCCACCCACCATGGTCTTGTGTTAGATTTCTCCAGCTAGGCAGTGGACAGAGGATCATTTACAGGAAATGGTATAGAAGACTTTCTGGGCCGGAGCGTTGGTGTCCATTCGCTCAATATGACCTGGCGTCTAAGATGCGACTCTCTTACTGGTTTGACCTGATTGGTGTCGCTCTACAGTTGATAAAAGTCTTCGTTCAGTCTTCACTAAATGCCATCAGCTCATACGAAAAGATTATGCGGTTGACTTTTCTCTCAAAGTGACCAAGAATCACCTCGTCTTCTTTAGTTAGTTTCTATGCTTCTGCGCCATACAGCAGGACTCGGACTATCAAACGCCTTATTTCTCAGTTGCCGACCAAGCCTGACTCAGTCGCGGTGTCAATTATTTCATTTACTTCGGATCCTAGGTACACATAGTTCTACTTATTCTAGACGCTATACTAATACATCGGTAATGAACAAGTTTGCGAACAAGAATTCGGCGAATCAACTGCAGACAGTCTCTTTACTGAACTATTCCACGGTTCCATTATGGAATGTGATTTGTTTTTATGGACCGATGTCATGTCTACAAACGTTTGTAACCGCTTCTAGTTCCGTAATGTGGTTAATGTCTCATTTCAAATCAATCAACTGAGATGTTTCTTAACCAAGTGAATTACTTGTATTAAATCAATACGAATCAAGTCTGTCACTTCTAGTCTACTTTAATTTTCTATAGAATCAACACAATCTCTAATTTTCTGTTACAGCATAGCCATCATATTCAGCTTATAGGACTTCTTTCTGGCGTCGGCTGTAATGAGGAAAACACAGTTCGAGCTGCAGCCGTCCGAGCGTTAGCAGTATACGTGCTTTTCCCATCGTTAAGAGAGAACTTGGTTTTTGTCGAAAACACCGCAGAGTCTATTATCCAATTAATCAAAGATACCAATCTCTTCGTCAGAGTGAGGGCATCATGGTCCATGGGAAACGTGAGCGATGCCCTCATAACGAATTTGTAAATTTAACTCTTCCATCCATGGACTTTGCTTATTCATTAGTCGCATATTTTTCTAGCTTTAATTCAAAGGTGGAGAGAATATCCGAAGATCTTCTAAGACGCTTCCTAGAGACTGCAATCGAATCGGCTAGTGATAATGATAAGGTATTCGACGATACATCTCCTTCTCCTCATGACTGAAAGGGTGTCATTTCATTTAGGTACGCAGTAATGCAGTGCGAACATTGGGAAACCTTCTGCGACTGATCACGTCGGATCACTTGAATAAACCCGTTTGGAGATTACTCGTTCAAAAGGCCGTGGAAAAACTGGTTAACTGCATGAATTCGGGCGGGAATGCCAAAGTGAAATGGAACTCGTGCTACGCCATTGGAAATTTCATGAAAAATTCATATTTATTCAATGCACACTACAATGATCTGGATTGGCCAAGCCTAGTTTTTCCATCACTCTGTAATCTCATAGTCAATCACACGAATTTCAAAGTCCGCATAAATGGCGCAGTCGCTTTAATTACCATTCAAGAGCGTTCACACTACGGTAATCGCTTCCAGTCGGTGTGGTCAGCATTACTTGCTGCAATGGAACAGTCCGGAAATTTGACCGATTTCAATGAATACAAGCACAGGGATACTTTGCAGGAACAGGTATGGGAATCGCGTGAAAATGTTGCTCTTCTCGATTCTAACTCATAACTCCTTCACAGTTATGTCTTGGCTTAAGTCACATTCTAAGTCTTTCGACTGATGATGATTTCAACATGCTGAAGACGGAACTCATTCCCAAACTGGAGATAGTCAAGCAGATATGGAATCGAGTGGTTAATAGGATTATTCCGGAGAATGCTGCACCACTTCTCTCGTGCACCTTGAAGTTGCAGGAAAAATTAAATAGGAATAATCTACCAGCCGATCAAAGAAACTCCATTCAAATTCTGTCCTCGTGCTTCAGTCCCCCAAGTACGGATGTTTATTAAATATTTATACAGCATTTATGTTAAGAAGAAGAAATTAAAATTTTCACGTAAAATATACAAGAATAAACTATGCAAATGATGATTTTCTAACATGGTATGTTTTTTATATATTGTGATGGAATCCTCAACAAATAATCGATAAAGTCACTGATGTTTACGACACCACTTAGGAAATACCCATGCTTTGACGGCGAGTGCAGGCTGACGCATGCAGCGAGGCTGCGTGAGCTCTGTTCTGTAGACTGCTGAGCGGTGCTGATGCCCAAATACCCTGTCAGACAGAATATCCCACTTTATTTGGGCGATGAGAATTACGTGCGCCCGATCTAGGTCAAGATAGAATTATCAGACTGTCAAGACTGAAGTTTTACAAAACTGTATGAGATGATCTGCTGGACGCGATCCGGCTATGGTCGGAGGAAAGCATGCCTGACAAGTGAAATATCAGTATCGTTCGCCCGATCCACAAGAAAGGCGACCGCTTTGATTGCGCCAACTATCGAGGAATAAGTCTTGAGCATCGTATAGGCATCGCAAGGCTCCTCAGATTGGCAGGCTGGCGTTGAATAATTCTCGCTGTTCAATCAAAGTTGGAACTAACTTATGGAAATCTTCAATGTCAAAAAAGGTTTTAGACAAGGCGACGCTCTGTCATGTGACTTCTTTAACATTACCCGGGAGGAGATCGTGCAAGACTCACACGCCAACTGTCGGGATGCGCTGAGGACGTGTTTGGAAGAACACAGCGAGTCGTTAATGAGGCCATGGATGCGAAAGTGGCTTAAATGGGTCTAGTGGTGAATGAGGGCAAAACGAAATATTTGCTGTCCTCAAGAAAGAACACCGATATCGAAGATGTGGCCACATTGTCACACTTTTGAGATAGTCAAGGACTGCGTCTACCTCGGCTGGCAGGTAAACAGTACGAATATCATCAGTACCGACGCAGAATACCTCTTTTCTATCGCTATTTATTTGAGCTTAAGAGACAATTGAGTAGTGGAGTCCTCTCTCGAACGATCAAGCTGACTTTGTGCAACACTTGGATCATCCCTGTCCTGCTCTATGACGCATGCATATGGACTATCTCAAGAGCGGATGAAGAAGCCCTTTGAGAGAAAAATAGAGAGTTTGAGAGCTCTTTTGCGTCTGCATTGATGGTATTTGGAGAAAATTTCAATTCAACTACGAACTGTAGTCATTAGGCGGCTAGGCCATGTAGAGCGCTTGGACAACACTGCTCCAGCTCGAAGAGTCTTCAATTCCGCACCAGTGGTATAACACAATAGAGGACGCCCACGAAATCGATAGCGCACACAAGTGGAGAATCGCCTCATTTACATCCGTGAATGGTGTTTGTGTCGATGAAATCGGAGAACTTTCCATCCATGTTATGTGTAATAACGCAACACTTAGTTGGAATTTTCACATTTTCGAGGTCCACAAAATGCTGGGAAATCCATAATTTTCATTAATCGATGCAAGAAATACTTGAACCCCTATAATTTGGCTTTGATTTATAAGGTTTATATCCACCCTAAGATTGAGTGCAATGCTCATATCAGGTTTGGTGCCCCTAAGCAGCCCAGGTCCACCCGGAATGTAGCGCCAGCAGAAGAAGAAGAAGAAGAACACTGACTAGAGTCCGACCGAAGGCCAGTTTTTTCAGTCGAAGCCGAAGCCGAACTTCGGCTTTTTGCTCACCTTCGGCCGAAGGCGAAGCCTCTTTATACCTAAAAACCAATGCAAATAATGTGCATGCTTTTATACAGACCACTTAATAGTTTACCAACGTGCAAATGCAAAATCTGTTGATTTTAAAGCTGTGAACAATCGAACTTTCAAAATAGAAAATATCCAGAAGTAACAAAACACCATTTAAAACCACAGACGTTCCTTGCCACTTTACTTCTACTATTATAGACACATTAGCAAATTTTGCAAAACCAAACAATCACGGCGTGACCTGTTCATATAACCTGCAAAGAAATATACGGAAAATGCCGTAGTTCTATTTTTACAGAAATCTTCGGCTTCGGCAAAATGTTCGGTCTAATTTAGCAGAAGAGGAATGTTTTGACGAGGGTGATATTTTGAGCCGAAGGTGCCGAAGCCGAAGCTGAATGTTCCGTCGGACTCTAACAATGATGAAGGTGCAATCATTTTTTTAATGTTTAAACACTTCAAGCGAAAAACACGTACATCGTATCTCGAACCCAAATGAATGAAGGCTCTAACTAGTGAGACATGCAACATTTTAGTTTGTGTCGTGTTGGAAGTATAATGCCTTCATGATGTTTTTTCCAGCGCAGCAACTACTCCAGATCTGTGAAATATTTAGCACAACCCCCAGAACTGAATTTTGAAAACATGTCCAAACCTCCATCGACTGGTGATCTCCGCTTCGCAATTGACCTTTATCTCTTTTCGTGCCTGAATGAAGCCAACCAACGTTTTGATTCGGATTCCTTTATTGCGTGCACATAATTTGTTGAATATCTTGATTACGCCCGAGTGTTGAAGGCAATTATATATTTCATGGGTGCTCATCACTGCGGCCCGAGTCGAAATTGCGTAGCCCTGAATGAACTCAGTACATCACGATAACTTCTTAAATGCATATACCATGCTAAAGTACTTCCTAAACATTATTCTTGCCTTCCGGTTAGTGGTAAGAGAAGTGTAAGATCACTCAATGAAATCATCCTCTCAAATGTCTTATTTGTGTTTAGATGAGTTTCACGGTGTCACAAGAGAATTTCGCCCTCAAAGCCTTGGATACATCATTTGTGAGAGTGGAGAAGGCAAACTTTACACCGAACACCTTTACGATGCACATTCGAGTGCTGAAGACAATTCGGCAATACAACATTCGAATTAAGGGCTATCAACGCATCAGTGGTCAGATGAAGCCAACGCCATTTAATTGGAACATCGACTATTGTCGACTTGCCGATAATCCTCTCAATTACAATGTAGTCATTGGGACCTTCTATATGACTATGTCACATGGAAATAATTTGGGTAGAAAATGTCCAATACCGGCTAATTATTTCTACCAGATAGATGACTTTGGGTTTTCATCGGATTATTTTCCAAAGTTTTTTCCTCCCGGGCATTTTCTATTTAATATTACCTTAAGCAGTGGAAAGATCAAGTTTATGTCGGTCATATGGGTCTGGAACGTCAGTCATGCGGTGTGAAGTAATATTAGATTAGGAAATAAAAATGTCAGTATGTGGACACAAAGGGAAGGTGTATTGTATTTCATTTGCCATGGTCAATGATCAAATGTTTCGCACATTTATTTTGAGTCTGGATAGTTTTCTTAGATTCCGTCCATGGCGGACAATGCAGCAGAGGAAGCATTTAATGTGACACAACTGAAGAAGGACCTCAAACGTCTACGTATACACCACCGAGATCGGGCTGGAGAGGGTTGTTGGTTGATGAATGATGACCAGATCAAGTTCAGACTGAAGGTGAGTTGATTAATTCTAGAGAATATATATGATCCACTATAAAAAACGAACAGGTCATTGTGATGTTGAGTGCTGTACACGTGATGTGACAGAAATCGTCATCTTCAGTGATGGATAGACGGATTTGAACCATCCGATGTAAACACCAGACATTGTAGGACATGAAAAATAAACCATAAATCATCATCAGTTGAGCCCCTATTACTATAGCTTCAAAGCCTGGTTGTATTCCCAATTGTAAAAATCATTTTTCTGTTCAGTAAAATTTTTGAACTGCATTTTAAATCGTCATCTTCAGTGATCCGCATGATACACAAAAGGGGTCGCAGGGGCAAAGAACACACGAGAGACCTGCAGGTCACTTAATCCTCCGTCATAGGCTCTGACTCATCAAGAGTTATGACCAAGTTGAACCAGGCGAGTTTTTGGGCTTGGACCTACCACCTTGTCATGTGCCTGACAAGCCTGATCGTCGCCTACCTACTATAAATGTATTTAAGGGATGGAGCATTTGGGAAGCAGCTACTCAACATTGAGTTCCTCGTGTATCTCACCCGACCTCCGTTAGGGTTACTCCCACAACACCATATATTATTGAAAACAAAAATGTTACCAGCAGGATTGCCGCTATGCGACCTTAGTTAGATTCCTGTATACCAAGTATTTCTCACTGATGCTCTGTCTACATAAAATAACCAGCTTTCAGCTTTCGTCTGATGGCCTTTTTGCCGTTTGGCTATCAGAAAAAATGGTAACCGATTGGTCGGTTATGTTGTGATCTCTCACTAGTGTATAGCAAAGAGTTCGGCTTGAAAAACCCTGGAGTCGTCCCTTAGTGCTCCAGCGCTCGTCTTTGATTCGTCTTTGAGCCGTCAGTTGGGGGGGGCTAAGATTTGTCTACGAGCTGCGAATTGTGCGGTCGAAAGAGTATGTGACCGCCTAGTGCAGATTCGTGTCATTGCTATAGCATGGTACAACCAAAAAGTCTACATTCACAATGGGAACATATCCAACTCTGTTCTTCGTGACAATTAATAACTGCTGTGTATGTCGTTGGTCTCTTTAAGATTTATGACGAGTTAATGTTTCCTAATTCTAATTAGGTCACATGAACAGAAAGCCGACCCGATATGGCCTCTGAAGTGGGTTCAACTTTGTCACACTGACGCCGGGGGAACGTGCGTGTATTAAGAGCGCGAGGCATGCAAACTTCTACAGCTAATTACACACCAGCAAAATTGCAACCAGGTTCGAAAAAGATGAATGAGTTTGATACGAAGGCGGGCAGTTTTTTTCTTGAGTCATGAACAATGAATTTCAATTACTGGTCAAAGTGCGTGTTTGGCACTCATATATGACCCTTATTCGAGAATAACACACTGCAAACAATTCACATCCTCTGCTAACTGATACCATAAATTTTATCCAGTTAAAAGTTTGTACATACAACAAATTCCCTCCAGTTGCATGTTGCGAGACGTAAAATTGAGTAAACACTTGACAGAAATGGTGTAAGGGTTAATCATATTTTCATCTTCTTAGCGGGCTTGTGGCAATATCTTTTGCATAACTGAAGTCAAGTTCAAGGCTGAGGCTCTGCGAATTGTTTATGCAATATTTGTTTAACTTCTCCATCAATCATTATTCAGATTACATGCAAATTTATAGATTAAAGCGGCTGCGTGCTATAATGACTGGCTGCGACTCGCAACTATGTTGAGTTGTACAGACGACAGTGCGATGTCTCAGTGGCGGCGCCGCGCCGTGCCGCTGATTTGACGCTCGTCCTCTTTGTGCAGGAAATTGATGCGACAATGCCGCCACGCTCTTTTGCGGTCCAGACCAGAGTACATCGATTTGCATATTTTGTATGTGTAGAATTTGCATTACAAGAAACGCGTGACAAGTGTAATAACCAATGCGGAGTGGGTGAGCTTTAATGGCCATAATGACCAGGTGGGTTACGAGGGGACACATTTTTAGAACGGCAATGAATTCTTGGAATATATTGCCCTACTTGGGAGTGATTAGTTTAATAAATATGTAGGCAATGTTGGTCTGTAGCGTGCCCAAACAAGAAGGTCACGAATTTGCTCACCGTCGGCTTCTTTTTCGAAAATAATTGATTTATTTGCAGTAAGTAAATGAATTAGAGCTGGTTTACAGCATTCGTTTTACGGTTTCTCATTGTTGGCGATAATCTGCATTGTCATCCGCCAAACAAATAAAAAGAGGGTTTCTATGTAATGATGAATTTGTACTCGAAGATTTCAACACATACAGAGGATGCGAAGAGACTGCGGCTGAAAATATCTAAAATTGTAGAGAAGTTATTAGACTGGTATAGTACTTGACGTATACCCAGACGAACAACAAACCGAGGAAAAATATATGGCGCAACAATGCGATTAGCTTGGACTCCAATTCAAGACCTTAACCAGTTTATGTCGGTCCTAAACTGATTCATGCATGAAGCAAGAGTCACTGTCAAAGTCAGAGAACGGGGCAAAAGCACATAGTTATATCATGCCACGACTTGGTGTTTCATATTTGTGATAATTTAACCCACAACACAATTTCTTGTATGCAATCTCTTGAAAGGAGTAGAAAGTGTAAACCAACCTACACGATGTTTTTAGTGTGATTAAAAATGCCTAAAGTACTTGTCTCTTTCCTAGCCATCGAAGGAGCATTTAATAACATAGAGACCCAAGCAATTCAAAGTGCACTTCCAATGTTGAGTAGTCCCTTACTAAAGTAATCGTAAGTCTGCTTAGTCTACTTCAGGCGGCATCTTCAGTCATGTTTATTCGCAACACAACAACATTATTTATCATATAAAATTTCCAGAATTGGTTTTACTAATAAATATTTATGCTCTATGCCGAAGAGATCCTTCGGGTTAGAAATATGCTTTTCGATAGAAGGCATAGAACAGCTTGCCGGTTGCAATGAACCTATCACTAGGTAGGGTAGGGGGCTGCTAGCGAAAAACAGCACACTTAGACTATGTTGGTTCATTGTGAAACCCACAGTCAGACTACTATCACTGATTGACTACTCCAGTGATAGCGCCGTTAATTTGATCCCAACAACATGGTGGCTGGACCAGATTCGAAAACCAGTAAAAAGCGTATTAACTTTGCTTTCACTGGGATTCGAACCAAGGACCCCATTAACCAAGGGCAGGCACTTAACCAACTGCGCCATCCAGTCGTCAAACCTATCACTAGGTGCATAAAGACCTTTGATGAACTTTGCAACGAAATTAATATAAGCTTATCTCGATTGGATTTTTAAAATTGTGTATTTTAATTCGTTATGGATTATGGATATATTATTGTTAATTGAAGTAATCTGTGAGATGCGAAATCCTAAGTCGCGCAACGCACAACTGTTGTGTAAAGCGCTACTGAAGGCATACACTAAGATAACGTAGTGTTTTGCGTTTGCCCTGTGATGGTAAAATAAAATAAATATAAAATAAATAATTGTGGGTACAACTCCTATCCAGCAGATAGCGCGAATTGCCTTGGTGTAATCCGGAAAATTCATTGAAAACCCAAGGCAAATGAAAAATTCAGTAAAGCGCCCTTTGCCCTATACCTGAGTAACGAGATAAAAAACGAAAAAAACGGGGACATAACCCTAATGTACATAGCTTGAATTGTGAAACCAATCTTGACAAATGACAGTATAGTATGGTATCATTTTTTTCCTAAAATCCAGCAACACAAAGATGTTAACAAGTACACAGAGACTTGTATATGGGCGTCACAGGAGCAGGCTTAGATGTTTTACTAGACCTACTTCCACTTAACTACAGAAGACAGCTGCAAAGAGCGTCATTCGTGTCATCCAATACAATGGCTGGCTCCTAAGTTGTACTGGGCATGCAGTACACTGGATAGACTGCAAGCAAAACAAATTGAAAGCGACTATACTCCCCCGTGGCTTGACTTTGAAATACCTCGAAATGGCATTCCGGTGTTATTGCTATTGCACTACTGCTGAATCCTTCATCATGACAGTGTTTTTCAAGCGGATATGGAATCCACCGGCTCACACTGCCATTCTAATTGACAGTCAAGGAATCAAGCAATTTCATGGAACTTAATGTTCTTAGCACGCAGCACTCGATTACTCTGTGCTGGGCCCCGGGTCATAGGGACATAGCCAGCAATGCGGTAGCAGATGAACTTGCAGGAAAGGGCCCATAACCGACCCATCCTAGGTGTATTGATCCACCTGTTGCAAACATCAAGAAAAATGTGGACAAAATCATGGAGTTAGCAAACGAAAGGTGGATCTCTCAGACCACTGTGATGCTGTTGCAGCAATTCCTGCTGCCGAATAAATAGTCTCTACAGCAAGGCACATTCATCGTAACAATAGCAGGCAATGCTAATTGCGTTTATTAATATGTAAACAGATGAGAGTGGACAAAATGCAAATCAGTCACATGATGTTTCGTTTTCATTGCACGCGCTTTTGAAACAAAAAAACAAAAACCGAAAACTATTATTTACCTTAACCTACAAAGTAAATGCACTTTTTCAAACTTCCATCAAGACACAATCTGCGACATTCATTGAAATACATTTCAATAAACACGACACTTGAAATCCGTCTTATCTTAACTGCATGAGCATTTCCTGAATACCTAAATTTATTGAAAATGACTCAGATTCGGATGTACTACGTTATGCATTCTTATAAAAAGAACATTCCCTGAAGGGCAGCTTCAGTAGTATTTGGCTGTAATCAAGATTATATTCAGTGGTCTACAATGAAAAAAACCATTAAGTTTTACATTTTCTTTGTTGCACTGACCGAAGTTATATTGTTTACAAATTCGTGTAGTACTTCAATCCCTCGAAAGCCTAATAGACCCCGGACAGAAGCTCCAAGGCCACCCATGACCGAATACACTGAACCGCCAAGTCCAACAACCACCGAAAGCATTATGGAATACAATGAAACAGCAAAACCAACCACGACCGAATACGTTACTGGACAGCCTACAGAACAGCCTTCAGTTTCAGCCCAGACAGGCTCGGCCACTCCATCCGCTCTTTAGTGTAGTCCAAGACACGGTATAAGACGAATGCCATTAATTCAATTTGATCTATCAATGCGACAGATATCATTTATTTTACTTTAAACTGGAATAAAATTGTTGAATGTTTTGAACAAAACGAAGATACTGCATTAATTTTGAGAAAAGTATATCCTTAAGTAAATTTCCTACCCACATCAAGGCTTCCTTCGTGTATGTAATGTAATGCAATCCACACACCCTCCACGTTCACCAAAGATTATCCAAAGAGTATTATTAAAGCACAATAATGCCCAAAGAGCTGCATTCTTCTGCAGAAAAGCCTTTATAAGGCTTAGCGGAAACATATAACTATTGTAAAATATCCTCTGAAAATAAAAATGAATTGAATTGAAAAAAAAGTCGAAGTCTCTCTAGCTGGCACAATAATTTTCTAGCTATCGTCTGGTGGAGTGCACCAAGGTGATTGAGGTCCGTCTTCAATTTCGTTGCTCCACAGATTCGGAGTCGCAGGTTCATTCGGCTGTAACTAAAATTCCCGTGAGGTCTAGAAACACTTGGCCAAACTCTTGCCACTGCAAAATATGCAATCCCATTGTTTCCACATCGGCAGCCACCATGCTCCTCTGTACTGTCTTAACCATCAACGATGTCGACTATATCATAACAGACTCCATTATATCCAGCTGGACAATATCCACCGATTTCAAAATTTCCAGCGGTGAATAATTTTTTACAATTAAGGCAAAATTATTTCTTTAAAGGCTTAAAAGTAAGGGTTAGTGTATTGACTCAACAATCGGGGTCCAACGGATGTCCATTGCTTAATTTATTGTTTCTACAATCACCAGTGCTTTGGTTATTCAATTCCGTTTGTTCATGTTGGTCCTTTTAGTATGGGGTTGTGGAGCTCCAATTATGACAGCTATCGCTGCTCTGGTAGTCATGCTGGGAAGTTCTACTCGTTTAGCAGATTATCGGTAGTTGAGGTAGCGTTTTCCGAGGATTGTGTTTCTAATTGCCTAGTAAGGATAATGGTTTATCCATGCTGGTCTTAGAAATTTTGTGCCATATTGGGAAGACGTGTGTTAAGATCGGTCATTAAAAGCTTCTAGAGCAGCAGCTTTTGTCTCTGGCTAAAGGGAGTTGGACCTTTTTTGATTTCAGACAATCAGTGACTACAGTGATCACCTCAAACTCATTTTTTGGACTCGCGCAAATATATTGTGTTGCTCTCGTTCTTTACTATTTTGATATAAAAATTATATCATCATCATCATCATTTTCTGACCCGCATGCTCCACTAAAGGAGTCGCGGGGGTAAACCACGTACGAAAGACCTCCAGGCAACTCGACCGTCCACCATCGACTCTAACTCTTCAGGAGGTTGGACTTGGTCCAACAATCTCATCCTGGGTTTTGCATAGCCTCTCCAAGAAGCCGCTCCTCAATGTTGAGTTCCTCTCACACTGCAGTAATTCCCACAACAGCACGGAGAAATTCAACCTCAGCAGCTAGTATTTTTTTCTTGTATATTTTTTTTTTGCTTAAATACGTATTTTGTATGCTCAGAAACTTTAATATAATGTGACCCGTAAAGCCCGTAGAGGGCAAGGGGCTAGCTTCTCAGCAACCACTCGTGCTGTGTGTGCTATTGTTCCCTCACGAGTGAAACGGACCTACAGTTGTATGCCGACTCCAAACGGCCAATTGGAGAAGCTTCTTCTAGACAGTTATACTCTTTGAGCAATGTCGGTGACTCGAAAGAGGTAGAGTCGTGACAAATATTTGTTGACATACCGGCCGCGAATCGGGCTCGGACAGCTAGGTTCTGTAGCCTTTGGGTTTCGACGCACATACCCACAACACCACTGCTACGGCCGTTCAAAAACATTTGGTATCAATTATTTGGTGTGACCACGAACAAAAATTACAAAAAACAGCTACTTTTTAACTTTACCTCAGAGTCTACCCCCTTAATTAATTAATTTTTACACATGAAAGCGTAAATGCTTGGGTTGTCCATCTGAAGGATCAGTTTCGAGTCGCTCTTGTTGTTCAAACAAACTTTTTGTCTATTGATATTTCCGTAACGTTACGGAAAGTGAGTTCTATATTTAAGTTCTGACATTTGGCTGCTGATCTGCAATACCCTCGGAATGGTCTTCTTCAACACATAAGTACTGTTGGACAATATTGAGCTCGACCGACTTGATTGCACCCCAAAACGACATTCATTCCTTCGGCATTTGGTGCAACAACGAAATTTCAAGAACTAAACCTAAACCTTGTAAGTTTTTATGCCTTCATAACGAGCCTGTACCCAAGCAAATTTCAATCACATGTGATAGTGAGTTAAATTTCTAATTCCTCATTGACCTACAAGCTTCGTGAAATACTGGTCCAAATAATTCTCGAACCCCAAGTTACCAAGTCCGCCTACATCACTTACGTCAGGCCTCTTCATAAATATGCCAGTTTGAAATTGGGTTCCATACTACGTCAGCCACTCAATTTGTATGGAAGTCAACGTAGATTCCGTCTCCCATAGTCAGTGATAGTCTTGCTTTACCACCTTACTCAGCCCGCCTCCAGTTGATCAACTTGCAAACAGCTAACGTAACGCCGCGAAGTAGCTGGCCTTGTCTTTGTGTACCAATTTTAATTTGAACAATGGATCGAACCTTTCCTTCTGGAAACGATTCCCTCCACCTGGTCCAACATGCGGTCTTAGGTACGTCTGTACCTTTTTGCGGACTCTCCTCCTTCATATAAATTATGCCCAGTTATAGCCTATCCTCAGAATGCTGCGTTTAGTATATCTATCACAAGATTGACATGACTTTCACTCGTCCGCTATCAAAAATTCTTTACACCCGTTCTCTAAATCTCTAGCTTCCCATCACATTGATCCACGTTACGCATAACGTTAAGCAAATAAATAAATATATTTATTTTCTATTTAATCATACATACACATGGCAAGCAGAACTTTTCCCCGAAATGGTAATCGGCTTTCGATATTACCTACATATGTACCTACTTATCTGCACTCGAAGTGAAAACGTTTCATATCAGTTTATCCAGCAGATGTACGTATACGACTTGGCAGCACGGTCAACAGTTCACTGTCATGACAACCAACAGTGAAGAAACACGAATTCGTGAGTTCTTTTCATATTATCATGCCTCCATCTCACTCACGCCTGTCAAACAATTCACCAGCAGCGAACATCAAGTGTCAGTGAAGAGTGCGTTGTTTTAAGTTCCTGTCATTGAGCTTGGTGATATTTTAATTTTTATACAAAAACAACTTAACAGACATGTTCAACATGGTAAGATTAATTCGGAATTATGATAAAATATAAGTACAATCATTTTCCCTTTCTAGAACGTTAAGGTGAACGCAAAGCAAAAGAGTATCTTATTCGATGCAATGTTGCGCTACAGACATGTACTTGACGGGCGAACTTTTGCATTGCGCACTACCAAGAATGACCTGTGGGAAAAATTAACGGCACAATTAAATAAGATTGGTCCACAAAAAGACGTGACACAGTGGAAAAAGGTTCTCCTACAACATAATGTTTACTTTGGAGGTTGGTTTCAGTTTCCCTTGCATTTTCCCATTAGTGCTGGACAGATTTGCGGCTGGCTATAAAAAAAAAGAAACGAAAGCAGATTTCGCGACGGAGCCTGATGGTTGACAGATCTGTGAACTACTATGAGAGCAAAATCGCTTGTGAATTGGCAGAACAGGCTCAAGCAGAATCAGTTTCGATTGATGACGATGTAAGTAGGACAGTGTATTCTTCAATAAATAATGCATATGTATGAAAGCATGTACTTTTTCCTAGCTACCGATCAGTGTAAAAGATGAAGAGCCTGACGATGAAAGGGAATTGAACTCATTTGAGGAGGTAATCGTCCCTACAGAACCTGCAACAGATCAAGTAAGCACTTCATCAGATTTGTTAAATATTTTAAAATAAATAATTGTTCCCACAGGATCTCATGCGAGGGACTATTAAAATCGAGGACTCTGCCCTCTTCCCCATTAACTTCGCATCAGATAACGATTACGTATTTCGTTCCACAGAGTCACTAAATCATGATCCGAGCTCACGCATCGATCAACAAGCTTCCGACAGTGAAACAATTGTTACTGGCGGGAGAAATATGCAAGAAGCGTATTTGTTGGATATATTAAAAGAATCGAAGAAACAAACTGCTTTGCTACAAGAGCTGCTGAGTAGATTGGCGCAGTGAAAATGTATGTAGGTGGTTGGGAAGCTGTACACATTTGAGAAGTTCACGAGTAAAACGTTCATACTCTGCATAACTACCAAAATGATAAAGTCGAAATTGATGATATATGAGTACAGCTGCATAGTTTTTCGGACTGAAGTAGACACAATCTGTTACATTAAGTTTACAAAAGTAGTACATTATCATTGAAGAACGAGCGAGAAGTTTGTGCTGAAAGAGTGTAAATATAGGTGACATATTTCCATGTCAATGGGCCAGTGGTACAAGTTCGAATTCGAAGTTTTATTCTGCATTAAGTGCAGGGATTTGTAATTGGCTTGGATCGGAATCAACTGTAGTAAAAATGAGTAAAATTGAATAGAAGGCACCCACAAAATCGATGGCGCACAAGTGGAGAAGGATCTTGTTTGCAGAGACGTGTTTGGTTAAGGCGCTGGTCGTCCGGCGTGGATAGTGTCAGTAGAAGAAGAAAAAACGCTTGGTCATGGTTAAGTATGAACTGCTAAGGACGTAATCGGTCAGTTAGAAACATGATGGCTGAGACTCTAATCGTGTTCGAGATTGAGAAGGAACCATAATATACATACTTTTTAGAGCATATTGCGAAAGATAATGAGCTCTCGGCCAACCTCCTCTTAACAAAAGACAACTTAGAAAATCTTAACAGGAGAAATCTCTTGACATCTGAACGAAGATTTCCTACGTGAAACATATAACGTCTTGGATGATTTAGAAAAGACAGTTGATTCTCTTGATGACGAACTGAAGGAGTTTTCAAAGTGCAGCAGCCGCAACGGGGGACATATCGTAGTGGGTAAGAGCGTCGACTGATCGGATGAAAGTATGCCCATTGGATGAAATCTCAGCATCGTGTGCTCTATCCTAAGGAAAGGTTACACTCTAAACTGCTCTAAATACAGTGGCATAAGTCTCCTGAATATAGCATATATGATCTTTAGCGCCTGGAACCATACGTCAAGAAATTAATTCAGTGCGGGTTGCCAAGGCTGAGGGACAACATGATAGAGGAAGACCTCGACTCGGATGGCGTAACCAGCTGGATAGAGACCTTAATCAGCTGGGTATGCGACACTTTAGTCGCTCAGCCCAAGACCGTGCTAGTTGGAGAGGCAAGTTGACTGTGGCCCAGGTCCACGGCGCCAGCCAAAGAAGATGGAGCGTTGACTCTTGCTCTAGGGGTTCTATGTTCAATACTCGAATTTCAAAACGTTCAAAATTCACCAAAAATATAAACTACATACTCGTGTGTTCTTTTGACTGATGTCACCCAAACAAACTTTATTCATTAAACAATATTAAATCCATGTGTCCATAGTTGAGTCCATTTATGTGTTCGAATGAATCATTATTAAGCTACCCTGTGGTGTGGATTTCTGTTGCTGGCGTCAATATTTGGTCTCGTTTGCCTTGGAGGAGCAGGATAATTCCTTGGTGGTGGGGCGCTGCGTGATGCTTCCAAAGGAACGGCAAAAACGGCCAATACAACAGCAATAAAAGCGAAAATAGCAAAGAACTTCATTTTGCTCAGATGTAGACTTGAAGACAACAAGATTGATACTGATACCGCAGTGCTGACTTCATCCCGTTTTATACAATACTTCTGGTGTACATAAGCGAAATGGGAATCACCAGGCTTAGAAGCGCCGACTGCCAAAGTATTGGAAAAAAAATCCCACTGAAATGTACTTCACTCGAAGTATAAGGTGTTTGTTTAAGAGATAAGGTCATATCTCATTAATAATACATGTGCACATAGTATTGGTGTCGTTAAAAATAAATAAAAATATTTAAGGTCATAATATGACCTTTTTTAGAAATAAATGTTTTGTTTTGGTGAATCGGTGATTTAATCAAAAAATGTCGTGGTTTGAGTATGCTCTAATTTCATTATGGTATTTTTGTGTATAGAGGCAGTTGCAAGAAAGTGTCACTTCTGTGTTATTATTTTCATTTTGACATCGAAAGGAACAGTTTTATTAAAGAAATGAGTTGTGCAGCTCAACACTAGGGACACAATCTTTGCGAAAGCCGTCAAGATCGTTCCGGAAGTGAAGGCGTTTGCTAGCATAGAGAAGGAAGCGGCTACAATGGAAAGCGGTTGAATGAAGGTAAATAAAAGGACACGCTACATGCAAATCTGAGGCAAATCTGACATTGAGTAAGGCAGGGTCTTCTACTTTGGCTCCGCAGTGTGTAATACGAACATCAGTACCGAAACAGAGCGCCAAATAACTCTTGCCAAGTGCTGTTTCTTTGACTAATTTTTACTATCCCAGTCATGTTTAGGGAGCGGAGGTATTGGCAACATCGAAAATGGGTAAAGAAGTCGATGTTATTTTGGAGAGATAGGAAATCCGGGGAGAGTACGAAAACTTTGGGTTAAAAATTGCCCCTAACTCCTAAGCAGGGCCAGATGGACCCCCCCCCCTCTCTACAAAATACCGTTATCAATTCTTGGCTCCAAAGTTATCGTACTCGTGCCGGCAATGTGTAGGGTCTTCCTGGCGTTGAGGTCTGTACAGTGGCATGAGTCTTACCAAGCGTCTACGGATCCATCGCCTATAGTGGATGGACAATTGGCATTGGCCTGCAACCGTTAACGCACTCGTCTAAAGTTGAGCGCACTCGGCCTCCAATGAGGAAACCTGTCGAGGGTCACTAGGTATTACAAACCTTACTTTAGAGCGTCGTTCTTTGGGTATGATCGAAGACAGACCCCAAAACCATATAAAGGGTGATTCTTTAAAAGCTATAGGAAAGTTTTTCAAAAAAAAAAAACACATAAAATTCAGAAAAATGCATGAAATCTTTATTTGAATCGATACTACGGTCCATATAATTTAATGTTTGAAGATTATTTCATGCAAATGTTGACCTTGACTGCGCCTCAAATGGTCCATCCGCTTAGTCCAATTTTGACATACTCTTTCCAACATTTCGGCCGGTATCTCACGAATAAATGCTTCAATGTTGTCTACCAATGCGTCAATTGAAGCGGGCTTGTCTGTATAGACATGAGTTTTAACATAGCCCCACAAAAAATAGTCTAAAGGCGTTAAATAGCACGATCTAGGCAGCCAATGGACCGGTCCCGAACGTGAAATAAAATGTTCACCAAACTCGCCTCTCAATAAGTCCATTGCTGCGCGTGCTGTGTGGCATGTGGCACCGTCTTGTTGAAACCACATGTCATGCAAGTCAAGCTCTTGCATTTTGGGCAAAAAAAGTTGGATATCATCGGTAGCGCTCATCATTCACAGTTACATTACGATTCGAATCATCTTTGAAGAAGTACGGTCCAATGATGCCACCAGCCCATAAACCGCACCAAACTGACTTTTTCTGGATGCATTGGTAGCTTGTTCGTTTGTAAGACGATTCATGGTTAAATTATAGACCAAACTGAAGATGTTTGACAGTGAAACAAAACACGAAACGTGCGTCAGCTGTTTAAACCAGTGTTGCCAAAAAGATAATGGCTAAAAAATCACCCTTTAGAAGACCAATGACCATGGACATAACCGCAATGTGGACAGGTTCAACCATACCATGTGCTTACCTCACAAAGCGAACTACTCGAGATGATAGTGCAACTAACTCCCAACCATGAGATAACTTTCCCTCGCCCCAGAACTCAACTATTTCTAGATGCTATTGCGTCTACAAACTTCATACATAGCGTCATGTCTCCTCTGTTATTCCCAACACCAGATATGAACTGCAATAATGAAGGCGGCTCTATGAGTTGTGGTAGTACTGCCACATGTGTCAACAATTTGCGGTAGACAATAAACCATAGTTTGCTAATGAAACCAAGCTAGAATCGCTACAAAATTCAAATAAATGCCAGCACATAGCGATCGTGAACATTTATATGGTAGCACGTTCTTCTCACTAGAATATTCTTATTTCATATGACGTACGCTCCCGACATGGTGGTATCCTTAGTTTTATTCGACTGTCTTGTTTTGCGTTTTCCGTTATTGTATCACGGAAGTAGTCGCATTTCTCGTATTTTACTGGTTTGTCAACGACAGCAAAAAATTACGCGATTGTTTTGAGAATGTAGTTACGATGCACTACAATCTCTTGTCAGACTCAACAAAGTTAAGGGCCATTCATTTGACCTCGCTACGAATTGCGAACTTCGCAAGCTCTGACACATCATTCATTTGGAGAAGTATCCTCGCCGAGAGCAATGGGTGTAGGTACCAACACTCACTGCGA
The DNA here is from genome assembly GCA_905231855.2 of Eristalis tenax. NCBI lineage: Eukaryota > Metazoa > Arthropoda > Insecta > Diptera > Syrphidae > Eristalis > Eristalis tenax. The sequence goes on from HG993127.1 coordinate 3,789,159, forward strand.
ATTTTTTCGGTCGTGAATTTGTGGATCGCGTTTGTCTCTCTTGTGTATTGCGAACTCAGGGTGACAGTACGCAACTCATCGATACTCGTTAATTGTTGATGGCGAATTGAAAGTTCGATACCCATCTACTCGTACACACCGAGAAGTATAACTTTCTGTTTATATTCGATGGAAATTGCTTGTTTCTCAAAGTTCGAGTTCGCAGTTCGCGGCTAGTATGAATGACACTTTAAGCTCGGTTGGGTTCATGCACACAATGGGCTTGCCAGCAACGAATCCGAAGATGAACTCGCTAGGGCTAGCTCGGAATCTACGTTCATATGCCCCGAACGGTACGTTAATGACAACTGGACAACAGCTACAACTCTGATTAAGAAGTATGGGAAACCGAAATTCGCCTAGGCCAATTGACCAACGGAATTATTTCAACACAACGTAGGTATTAGCTTACTTATAAAATAAAGTAAAGACAAACACATAAATATCACCCGAGTTAATTTCCAAGCAGAAATGAAGTATGATAGAGATGCCCAACCTCTTCTTCTCTTGGCCCATAACATTTTTGACAACCATTTTTTATATAATATAATATAATAACTGTCAAAAATTCATGAATAACTGTAAAAATGCCTCTGAAATTCGTCGGTGGACTAGAAGTCAATCAGCTAGGAAGTTGGGCATCTCTATAATGCTACACTTCTCTTTCCAAGGAAATATCTGTCAAAGGGACACATAATTTAAAAGTTGACCAACAGGTTTTGGACAGAAAGCAGCGGATTCTATCTGGTGCCTTTATTATCATGGACTCCTATCGCTCTGTCAACGCCGATGAAATGAAAATATACATATTCCTTCACTTCCGTTCACTCCTTCGGACTCCTACTCTCTTCAAGATGATCTATGTGAATAGATTTTCTGTTTGCGGCCGAAAAAATGGTTTCCAATTCACGTCAATAAATGTTTCTTGGAACTAGTCCCTTCAGTTTGACCTTTACATAGTTATTTGATGTGATGGTGAGCTCAACTTTCGTTCCCGTATTGACAGTACTATAAGTACAGCGGCTTTATCAAAGGCTGGTTGCACATTTCCCCATGCCGCAAAATCTCAATATGCCAGGCAAGTCTGGTCACCTCACTTCGTGGTCCACACTGTGTGCACAGTTTGGGTTTGTTGTCCCTCGTTTTCACACTAGTATGAAAATCAGTCGTCTTAAGGAATAGTAAAATCTTATTTTCGGGCGTCACAGTTTAGCTAGCACGGTCTCTAATCGGCTGCGTCAAATTCCGTACTTGTGTACGCTATCGGTTTAGCTGTCATCCTCTATTGCGTTGTCCCAGAGAAGTGGGTTCGAATGCTGCATGAATGCAGAAACTTTCTCTCGATAAGACCAAAGATTAGTTAATCTACTCTTGAGATTGTCCATGTTCCCGCGCCATAGAGCGTGACAGGAATGATAAAGGCTGCTATTTGGAACCTGAAGGGACAGGTCCTCATATAAATCCATGGACAGAGAGGCCGCCGCAGTAAGGCATTAGTTCACCACTAAGGTTGCCCTGAGGGCTTTCCAGAGGGTGCTACGAGGAGGCTGTATATAACTCGCCAAGTTGAGAGCATTTAACGACTTGCAAAGGCCCATGCCCTGGAATAGTAAAACAGATGCGGTACAAAACACAAGCAGAAATTCGACATACGGAATATGGATCATAGACAAACGACAACCTCAAGCAGATTGACTATTTACAACCTTGACTTACTCAAGGCCACATTTTCGATGGCATAGTCCTTTCGACCCCATCTTGACTAGCAATGCTTAGTGAAACTGCAGACAGTTCAGGGACCATCAAATATTTACCGTATACTTACCTAATTTATGCACTATGCACCATTTCGCACAAGCCCACGCTGCATTGAATAAGCCTTGCTTAACAAATCAATTTTTTAAGCAAGAACAGCTTGTATTCATTGAGGGCGATATATGAACCTCAAAGTTTATCCGCTGCATAATAAATAGGGACAGAATAAGAAGTGTGTCACGAAACAGGAATGTGATACGAGGTCCTAGAAGGTTGACTTGGGGGCAATCACTAATCAGCTCTGGTACTCAATTTTTAATTGTTTCACTCCCGCCATCGCGGGAGTGGATTCCACTCCACGTGGAATGGATATGACCACAAAATATTTCCTCGCTTACATGCCACATTCCCCGTCCCGTCCTTCATCACTTCGGCAAAGACCACGCAGGTAGCAGTGAGCTATGAGCTAAGTAGGTTATCGCACAATTTCCAGTCTACTTCCTCGAGAACCGCCCACTGCCACCCCACGTCGGTGCTCAAACATTCCAGGCATTTTGCGAGGTATTTTGTAGACTTGACTGGCCCATCTCTGAAGAGAGAGAACAATTCAAAAGCCCGCAAGGCATACCGTATTTCCTTCCCAGACGGTTGCACATTGTCAACCGATCGACATTCCTCTATGAGCGGGTGGTCGCGTGCTAGATGATAATCTGCGTTTCACTTCCATCGCCGGCACACCACCATCCTACCATCCCACCGTCACCGTCACTGCCACCGTCAAAGAAAAGGAGCAAGTTGTTCGTACGCTTCTCTATCGCACTTGTAAAACGGTTGCTCCGCTCCTTGTAATAGTTTTACTATGGCTACAGCTCTCAAACAACCCTCTGCCTCCCGAAGAGGAACACGCTGCGAAACGTGTACCCAAACAGAACGGTATCCACACTTTTCACGAAAATTTTGTCGCTCAGTTGAAATTCGCGCGCCACTATGAAAAGTCGGAAAACTCTTGCGGCACTCTGAGCAATACCTTCCGAAGTGTATTCGTGTTTCGGTTGAGAGAGATATCCAGTGTTTTCCTTAGTGAACCAAGTGGAGTGGAGTGGGTGCACAAGTGGTGGAACTATACTAGAACTACCATGGCGATAAAACTACACATTTTTATGAAGCTCCTGTTTATTCTCATAACCTTCCGATTGGTGAATATTCTAACGGTTGTGGGTGCACGAGATGCACCACCGATTCATATACCCGGTCAAGGGATGGTCATGGGCACCTACATGAAAATGTATCGAACTCAGAACATAAAAGCCTACTTGGGCATACAGTACGCGTACGCGCCGCGATTTGCACCTCCCGTCGTCGACGGACTCGAATGGAAGGGGCTGAAGAACGCAACGACCTATCCACCCGACTGCTGGCAGAATCCAAAGAGGCCTATCAAGCGGCACAGCGAGATCTTTCAGAATCTCATTAAGACATCGCATCCTGTCGAGGAGGCGAAGCGCTACGACGAGGAGTGTCTATTCCTGAACATCTTCATACCGGACGGTGGGTTTTTGCATTTTGTTTTAGTTTTTTCCTTCCACCCACTCGCCCTATTTGTTTAGCCTTGCTGCACCAAAGGCGAAAAATAAAAGGAACGAATTTTAGTTGGGAGATAAATTACTTTGTATGGGCGAGCCCTAGGGGAATGGAATTATTTTTCGTGCAATTAAGTGGTGAAGTTTTTCACGGATTGTTCTGAGTTTTTCCCCTTGGAGGAATTCTGTTCCGTTTTTACTCATTTCTGTGTTTCTTTTTTTTTTTTTGGCTCTCCAAGAATTCTGAGACCACGATTGTTTAAAGAAATTCCAAGAGAAAGTATTTTGAATTCTGGGTTTTGTGGGGATTCCACGGAAAGTTTTACTTTTCGTTCGTCGATGCAGGTATTTAGTACGTACATTTTTTGCTTTCAAATTAATACATCAGGATGGGTGTTTTGAAACCCAAGGTAATTGCCCACAATTTCGGCAGAGAGATAGAAGTCTTTTGAGTTGTTCTTATGTATCTAGAAGGACTCGCTTCATCTCTTACGCTCATACTATGAATTTAATAACTAGTACCACGTGAGGTGTAACACATAAAATATCCCATATCCTTCTTTTCCTATTAGAGATAGATGTCGACTTAGTGTCGTGGCAGATACTCCCATGTTCTCTGTACCATTTCTTGTTCCACTTTGTTCGTTTTCACTTCAAATGGTCCGCGTTCGTTTACCGCTACACGGTCAATAATGGTCTTCATTCCCTGAACGTATTCCCGCCCAGATTAAATTCGCAAAATCAAGAGAGTCTGGATTTGAACTGTCGGCAGGATGGTCGGCAATTCCTAGAAAACATGTGTAAGTGTACAGAACCCTAAAATAGTCTCTCACATGTGAGAATTCACTTGCACTTGCTAAGAATTCGACCTCTCTCGACTAGTTGGCGGAAACAAAAAAAAAGCAAGTCGAATACGGTGATGATTCATTGGGACATCCCAACAGGTGTATGGGGTATAGCTGCCATTTGAGGACAGATTATCACCCAAAGGCATCTTCAGGCTCTACTACTCTACTCTCTACTACAACTACTACTCGTCAGTTGATAACCTGTGGTTCACGAAACTGTGAATTTGGCCCGCATTCTTATCTTCGAGGAATTCTATAGAAATGTCCTTTATCGAATGGTGGATTATGGTAAAATGTTCGACTTCCTAGAACTTGGACTTCAAGGTGTGCTCTGTTGACACAATCGCAAGTATTTCTGCTTATTTCAAAATACTGTCTGTATTATTTCATTACGTTGCGGCGTTAAACAATGTGGGATCAGAAGGGTGTGCTGTATTATGATCTGCTAGAGCGGGATGAAACCATCAATGAACAAGCAATTAATCAGTTTGAAGAGAGCAGTAGCGGAAAAACGCCCGGAATATTCGACCAGACACGAGGCAATAATTTTCTATCATGACAACGCTCGGCCCCACGTTTCTATCGCGGTTAAGATCTATTTGGAAAACAGTGCCAAATAGCCAAATAGCCAAGATCTTGCCACTTCTGACTACCATTTGTTCCGATCGATGCAGAACGCCCTCACTGAAATACGGTTCACATCAGAGCAGAATATCAAAAATTGGCTTGATTCATTCTTGGCTGCCAAGCCGGCGCAGTTCTTTTGGGATGGGATCCACAAATTGCCAAAAAGATGGGAAAAAGTCATAGTTTCAGTGGGCAATATTTTGAATAATACTATTGTACATGTTTTTCTTAAATAAACGTTCAAATTTTGAAGTTATAGACACAATAAATACTATAATACTTCATTTCTGTTGTACATGTATATAGGGTCGATTCCAGAATTTGTTCGGGTTAGAATGGTTTGGTGCGCTATCAAAATCAGATTTTGTTTTCTACTTGGGTACAGCCAATCAAATATGCTGTTTGGGAAGATTAATCAGGTAGGCGACCGCTTGGCATACTCAGGGCGAGGTTGGAATAAGTTTAAAAACTCGTATGCGGGTCAGAAAAAGATGATGACGATGATGATGCCTATAAACAAGAAAAAAAAAGAAGATTCATCAGATAGGCGACCGCATGGCATACTGGCATGACCAAGTCCAAAAACTCGCCCGCTCACGCGTGGTATAACTCCTGATGAGTTAGAGTGGTGGATCGAGTGGAGATCTGGAGATCTCTCGCTTAGAGCGAGAAAGAGAGAGATCCCCTCCTTCCATGTCCCCTTTTGTGAATCATGCGGGCCAGTCATAAGTCACGTGGGTCAACCAACGAGTTGTGCAACGTGTACGTGATCTCCTGCCGATTAGGCTTAATCACGAGGTCATATGGCCCAGAAATCTCAAGTACACCATTTTAGTAAATTCTTATCGAGCTCCAACTTTGTGAAGGACGAGAGTGGTGGAGCTCTAAAAATATTTATATTTTATGTTGTATATATTATTATGTTGTATTCGCAACTCTACATCGATTTTGAATATACCCTATTCTCGTCTCGGAGTCGCTACCATTATTTTATCATGATAAACTCCAAGAAATAATGGTATATGTTCTACTGACTGTGACTTTGGCTTTTAAACCACAGCTACCACTCGGGGGCCAACTTCAACCGATCAGGCCAATGTCCAGGTCTCAAGCCTCAGAGGCTTTCCTGATCATCTGTGACACCATACTATAGCCTCTAGGCAAGCTTTCGCAACCGAATGGCTACTATCAGTAGGATGACATAACATCCAGTATTAGCTGCCTAACATGTTATACTCATTCAAAGAACCTCAATCTATGATAGAGATTGGGCAAATTAAATGGATATCCTTTGTGTTTGAAATGACTAGAAAATATAGATGCGTCCTGAACCGATAGCTCTAGCTCATTTTTAATGGATCCACCCATTCCTGAAGGGAGAAAACGAATTGCAGAACGACAGGAGCCTAGCCATGCGCCTAGACGGTCCAATGCCAATGGTGCTGAGGCCATTTGCGCAGCTTTGCTCTCGAGGTTTTGGACTATGAGCCTACAACACAACAGAGGCCTCACCCCTCTTGGGTTATTCGAAGCAGATCACCAGGGATCGCGCTATCTGGATTGATTATTGAGTACCAGGTCCATACAGCACTGTTGCAAGGAGAAGACTCTAGTGTCTCCAGATTGAAATCATCATCCTGCGGCTATGTTTAGTGTGGAAATAGTATAAATAAGTCCAATTTAATTTATTACATTATTTCATAACATAGAGCTGTGAAAGGACAAAGTATAGCAGTTGTTCTCGTTAGTGAACTTGCATGTTTCCAATAATTCTATTTTTATACTAGAGATTCAGTTTTCCCCTCCTTCTCGGACAAAGAAGGTTGGCTGTGAGGCCTATGTCCACTGGAGTTTTTATTTAAACAGCGCGGTTTTAATCCAGCTTTTTGAGCAGGGACAGGCAGTAGGAAAATTACTGTTGGAATTCCTAGAAGAAATTCATAGATTTTACTATGCCTTGGCTAATTTTCGTTTAGTGCTGGCATAAGGCCAAGTTGACATAAGTCAATTATGGTTGGAGCTTTATAGTGTCAATCCACTACCTCGTCATGTTTCTAAATTTTTTCGATCTGATTTTTCTCTTTTTAAAAGCTCAAATGCAGTGCAGCTGTTTAATTTGACATCCCACATAATATATGGTAATAACCCACAGCGTATGTCAATTTTGTCAAATATGCTGCTTTTCAGAGGAAGCATTTGAAGTTGTCATGGCTGATTTTTATGAATTTCGACGACTTGTGTCTTTTTTCATAAGTTGATATGTAGTTTTCTAACAATATCAAAATTGAATATTTACAAAATCAAGCCAGAAACAAAAGAAACAAAATGACATAATTAACCCAATTTGAGCATATGCCGACTTATGCTGTTTGGGGTTATTGCTACATGAATGTATACATCTTATATACATACAATTTATATGAACTGTAAGCGCCAAACATTTCTAAAATCCGAGTCTAAATCCGCCAACCAAACCACTCGTCCTTGAACATGATGCAACAGATGTAGTTTTACACGCTCTGTTGGCACACTCATTATACAATATATAATTGTAGAGCTACGTATTAATCGCTTGATGTGCTTTAAATAATATGCATCTATCTTAAGACGATCTCTCTTCGCATGTTGAACACGAGAGCTTGGGCGTGTGGGAGGCGATGATGTCGGTGCTGTTCACGTACCCAAAAAAAAAAAGGAATGCCTTTCGAAGACTTTGTCATTTGTATTGACATCTGCTCCAGTAACTAACTAAAGAGCCCTCATGACAGCTCATCTCCCAGCTTATCATTTCTTCAATACGCATTGACAGGAAATACATGTGTTTCCAGAAATTAAGTATTATCTAAAACCAAAATCACCAATCAGAAAACGGCATTGACGTTATGTCGTGAATAATTCTAAAAAAATCATGAATAACTGTGAAAATGCATCTCAAATTCGTCGACGGGCTACGGCGCAATCAGCAGTGAAGTTGGCCATCTCTACAGTACTTAATTTCTGATGTGTTTCAGTCCATCTACGAATTTGAGAGACTTTTTGACAGTTATTCAAGAATTTTTGACGGTTATTCGCGAAATCTTGTAAATGGAATTCTCTGATTGGTCGTTTGGTTTGGGGAAACGATGTGACTGTCAAAAATGAGAACGGGCAAGCAAGATATAAGTCGGCAGTCTCTATTCTTCTGTGTTTCCAGTAGATCTAAAAGATTCCATTGAAACTCAAAACTATAACAGCTCACTGTTGTTTTCCTTTAAGAACTCGCAAAGGCGAAAGTTATTCATAAGAATCATATAAAAGTAAACAGTTAACCAAATAAAGACTAGATTTTCCAAATACCATACGGGGGATGTAAACCCAGAAAGAATGTGAGGCCAGCTTTAAAGTGAATGACATCGTTAGGTTTTAAATTTCCCATGGATTCGGATGACGGTACACCAAAACAGAAATGAACTATGATTGAGATGCCCAGTTTCTACCTCTCTAGCACCTCAAAATTTTTAACAACCATTTTGTATATCATTTTCTAATGCCAAATTGACCAATCCGAGAACGACATTAACGTTATGTTCAAAATTCATGAATAACTGTCGAAAAGTCTCTGAAATTCGTCGATAGACTAGGGGCCAACCAGCTGTGAAGTTGGCCATCTCTATGATACTTCATTTCTGCACCATACCAAGTCAGCGAGGAGCATTCACTTTTGAGGCTTGATCTCGTACAACAACTTCGGTAAGGGGTGGAGGGGCTGGGGCTGCTAGTAGACCATCACCTTTGACCAAGTCGATTGTGATATCCAATGTCAGACAACTACCCTGGATTGACCATTCAAGTGAAGTGACCTTAATTTGATCCCAACGGCAAATGGTGACTGGACCAGATTTGAAAACCATATAAAAGCGTATTAACTTACATTGTTGTCTTTTTTCCAATTAATTTAATAAACATGCATTCAGTAAATATTATACACATATGAATGGGCATATTTGTAATCACATATTTCATTCAGAGGCAATAGCTGCCATCAGCCTACGTTGACACGAAATAAACCCACTCCCATTTGACCTCCCATTTTGGACTTGCTCTTATTTCACACTTGTGCCCAATCAGCAGTGGCATGTTTTAGAACAATAAATCGGATCAAGTATCCCAAAACTAGTGCACTAGGTAACCGAATTTGACAATTTTCTTTATTTACAGACGTTGCTTTCGCAATGGCCATTACTCCCTTATCGAGTGCAATCGTCCATTTGAATTAATCGTTCTGCTATGTAATTAAACACGTTCCCTCGTGACTTTCTGCTTGAAATTAATAAATTCTGCCATGTATTCTTCAAGTAGTCATAAATCTCAAATGTTCACTTGGCCTAAGTCCATCATTCGCACGTTAACCTCTTTCGGGCTCCATACCAAAATCTTTTCCAGCAAATTAAGTTGTCGTCATCTTTGACATGTGTAAACTCTCCTTGTGCCGGCTTTGAGCAATTACAACGTGCCCTAGAAATGAAAACAAAATAACCTCCATAAACCGAAGAAACCGAAGCCAAGCACACAATCAATAACATTCCAGACTCATAACTTGCAGCATGCGATGAATTTGTGCGTAAAGGCGTTCCTGATGAAATCGTGACGTGACTTGGAAGAGGAAACCCCGCTCGGAAATCCCCTCCCGGTCATACAATCGACTAATGTACTCCTCTGCTTCTTCCTTCCTGTAACCAATTTGAGGTTAGAACAGCGCCGCCAATAACTTTGTTTACAAATTGAAACGTCTCTAGCAACGTTAATCGATACCAAGACCAACTTGAATTAGAACTTCAAGGAATCCCACTGCCGCCGCGACGAGGGTTGTGTTGGATTACTCAGGAAAATTTCTTCATTTGACATTCCATTCAATGGAAAGGCACTTGACAAAGTTGGACTTTAATTGATGTTTTGTGGCTAGGACGTCCAACACAGAAGCACCGAAACAGGTTGAATGGATTGCATATCGCGCGGCGGTACACCGGTTGCGACTTGTAAAAGGCGTAAGAACTGGTGCCTTGTGTGGGGTTTATTGCCTCTAAAGGGGAAGCAATTAGGTATTGTGCATTAACACGTTAGGAGGAAGAAGTTAAAGGCATTTCGTACTGCGTTCCATTTGTACTTCGGCCTCGGATCCACGTAGAAGAGTGCACTTTATGGATGTGTGTTGTGAGTAGGCAGCAAATGCATCCGCTGCGGGTGTTTAATTCAATTACGATGTGTAGAATGGAAGGCGTTTGCTTGAAGGGTTGAACAAGATATTATCTTGAAGTTGGCTCCACGATAAATCGAAATATTCGTTGAGTTGTTCTTATTTGTGAAATATGAGCTAAGTTCGATGTGCTGAGGAGGATGGGAAAGGGTTGTACAGTCGTTTCTAGAGTCCGGGTGGATCTCTCTGGCTAGTTGCTTCCAGTTGGTCACACCATGTTGGTTGAGTTCACAACAAAGCCAACACAATTTTGTTTTGTTTTGTTAAAAGTGCTCAATGATCGAACTAGCGACATACTTATGCGTTTGGATTGATAATGGACTTGGCCACGGGAAGGAACAAGGCTTCGTGTTCTATTCCGCTAAATGTATTTACTCAGAAACTTATGTGTTCTGGTGGCTATTGATGGATCACAGATTATGCGCCCAGTTTAGCACATGACCTCAGAAAAATACAGCGAATTTGTTCACTTCTTAAAATTTGCTTATATGGGAGAACGATAGACGGCTGACCTACATTCAGTAATAAACCAAAACCTTCGCATTATCAAGTAATAAAATCCACACACAAAAAGCACAACCCCTAAAAGTGAGAATCCCTCCTCGGCACAGCATTTCCTATGCAATCGCATGGCATTTATAATGGCACACGGACGGATGCAAAGGACCTAAGTCCATCAAGGCCTAACAATTTACATTTCCTGCAAAAATAACCCCGGGAAGGTGTTGTTTTTCGCAACAACGAATCGGTGACTCTCGGTGACTCCTACTCTGGGTACTTGGGCACACTTAATTACGCAGCTGTACACCTAAAAGTTAAACGGGGACAGGCTACGCTTGGTCTATCACAAGCATTTAAAAAATAAGTTTGAATGCATGGCATTTCCTCAAACGGTATAATTAATGCATAATTACTAATTGTATGTACATGGCATATGAAGAAGCCAATTCCCTCCGCATGGTCATTACTGACTAACCAAAGGAAACCGAAAGTTGACTACGTCTTTGTCACGCAATTCGCATGAATTCAGTACCGTGAAGTTGAATGTTGATTTCTTTCAAAAGAAATGTGTAATTCGAAAACGAAATTAAATCGTTTGAAGGTTGCACCAGGCATTGCACATTACGATCAATTAAAGGTGTTCTATTGAAACTGTCCGCGGTTGAGGAGATGTTCCATTTTGTATTGAAGGGAATGATGTGCAAGATCACTTTAAAGTTTGAGAAGATGTTGGGATGTTGATCTTGGTATCTCGTCAGATACTATCCGACTTCACAGACTTCACAGAAAGTTGCCCCCCCCCAGCTCCTGGAACATAGCAATGGAGAAAAAACTTATATCTGGAGACCCTTTAGAACGACAATGCTTCACTGTCACTTAAGAGAGCGATTACTAGTCAGCCATTAATCATGAAAGACGTTTTATTTTGGGGAGCACATTTTAAGTGAATTCTACTACGAACTGAGGTCCACCGACATTAACATTGAGAAACAAAGCGTTTATATACAGAGTTTCTATTTGCTCAGAAGAACATAATAAGTTGAAGTATTCCCTTTAAAAATATGGACGTACATTTTGTGCCTCATGCTCATAAGTTCTATGTTCAAAGGCGCTACGGCCGGTAGAAGGCAAAGTATCTTAGCAACCACTAGTGTGGCAGAAGTCGAAAGACATAGATTAAGATTAAGTTTAGCTTAGAGAGCCCGCCAAGAGCCAGTAAGTTAAAATAGAATCATTGTTCGTCCAACTAGTTTTAAGCATTTTTGTCTAGAATGTAGGTATTTAATGAATTGATAAATACAAAAACCACTAGTGTGGTGCGTGATATTGTTCTCTCACGAGTGAAACAGACCTACAGTTCTATGCCGACTCCGAAAAGACAATTTGAGAAGGTTTTTCTAGACAGTTCTACTCTTTTGAGCATTGTTAATGACTCGAAAGTGGTGGGCCCGGTGAAAAGTATTTTACTCAAGTGACACATGTCGACGCACCAACCCAGTAAGTTGACTATGCAACACCGATTAGGGAATTGCACTCCATTGAACTTACTATTTGCTTACATTCATATTTCACTGCACTAATTGCTAGATCAAAGAAGAACATGTGATTAGTGAAAATCCATTGCACTACTGCTTAAAACTGATACCAACAGCTCAAATATTGTTTGTTTTTAATTTGGAGGAAATTAATCAGAAACGAACATCCGATCCCGGATAAATCTAATAATTTGTTAATTACAAACCATTTGCGGATGTGGACCCTAGATTACTTTTATTACAACACAATACCCAACATTAATGTTTTAAAACTGCATCATTTCAATATCTCCGGTGCTCGAATTCCAAACTTACACAATGTGTGCTCTTACGGCCAAAGTTGCCTGTAAATGGATATGATTTTTACATCATGGACCATGCTTCCAGCTTTTAGATAAAGTAGGTCTCCCGTTGGGGCTTCTTGGAGCTTTTTTTCTACAGTCCAACAAACATAAATGCACAGCACCTGCAAAGGAAACGAAATTGAATATCGCAGAGCTTCGTCCACGGATTCATCTATTTCTTGTTAAAGAAAGATTTATATTTCACTAAAAATAAAGTCCTGATTGTATTCCTTGCCAGCGCTATAAGAAATAATAACATTCACCGTGCAAACCGTGTTTTTTAAATCAGATACAGCGAAACAAATTTGAACTTAACTCCGAATATGCAGCTGATTTATTTCTGTGGCCTGGGAACGTCGGGAGACACCTGGCGATTGGCAAACTGGGGTGATTGTCCCACTTTTCAAGAAGGGGGCAAAAGAGACTACTCCTTCTACAGGGGCACGTCTCTTTTAAGTCTCTCAGGGAAAGTTTACGCTAGGGTGTTGGAAGCGCGTTCTAGAGCTATGATCGAGCTCGGGATGGGGATGACCACTGCACTACAAACGACCAGCTATTTTTGTAGATTTCGACAAGGCATATGACCGAGTCCCCTTAGCAGGAGTATGATATTGATGGTCCTCTTCTGAGAGCCATTCACTTCCCTTTTTCATTGTATATATGGACTGGATGTTGCAGCGCAGCCAAGGCGAGGAATGTTTCACATTGGGGGAGTTGAGAGTAAGTCATCTTCTTTTTGCAGATGACTTAGTGATCCTCACATCTTTCCAGACGGAACTCCAGCGCGCACTCGATAGGTTGTGGACAAATCGGAGGTTATGGTCATATCCAGAACGCCTTTTCAATGCACTCTACAGGTTAGTGGAGTCCCATTGGAGCAGGTGGAGAAGTATCACGGTGTCTTTTTCACGAGTGATGGAAGGAGTAATAATGTAGGTGAAATCATAAGCCCGGATTATTTCAGAGTACTTGGACAAAAAATTAAAAAAAATGGTATGTGTATGCAGGTGGTATGCAGTAGTTTCAACAGTAAACTTCCCAACGTATCCTTAACTTAACTGGTGTTTTACTTAAATGCCATCGTCCCTGTCTTCTTTCCTTCTTCAGACTTAAGTCCTTTCTTTTCACTTTCAAGTAAAAAAACACCATGCACTTATTATTTCATTTCTTGTATAATCTATTCCGACTACAGCTGCATTACGTGCAAATCATATACTTTTTGTGTGTTCCTTCCAGCCCCATTGACCGATTTTTCAAACGCTTCCACTGACCGTAAAAGACTTCCCAAAATTGGGGTGCACAGAATTTCCGATGAATAATAGCAGTCAGCCAAACAAAAGTAAAAACAAAGTCTTCGCCTCCTTCTTCACAGTCCAAGCGCAAAGAAATGGTAATGAGCAGCGGTCGCGTGCCGCATCATGCACGGCGGCATGGTAAACTTCGGCCACCCATTTGCTTCCGTCGAAGCATTTTGTGTTGATTAACCATCCCACCAAGCGAACCCTTCAGACTGCCCACTCAAGCCCCAAATTCAGGCTCAAATTTTCACCGTCAAACCGAAACAACACGACACTTAACCGTTGTTTTCCCCCTGAAAATGCTCTTCAGTGGGCACACTTAATTGCCTTTCGAATAGTGTGCTCCTCACTCACTTGCAGATTGTTATGATTTACGAAGTCTGTATCGATTTTCATGAACTCGGCTCGGATCGGAGTGCAGTTCATTTGGGAGCGACGACGCGCGACTTTGGGTGGCTCAGGACCGGCGTCGCGCTACGCCGTACATGAAGCTTTATTACCTAAACACTCCTAAGGTCACCATATCGGGCTGTAGCGTTGTAGGTCCCGCACCATATTGCGAGTTCTGAATGCAAATTTTCTAGTGATTTCGGCGGATGTTTATTGCTTTCTCAATTTTGGGACCTGGGCGTGGGTTTTACTGGTAATTTTCCTGCCCTGCTGAGTTTGATTTGCAGTGTCCTTCAGAGGAATTTGAATATGACATGACGGCCTGGCGGAGCGGCGCGGCCGAGCAATCAAAACTTCTGTGAGGATGGAAAGTTGTGTTGATTTCAAGGTTATTATGTTCATTTACCGTTAATGCCCAATGCGAGTTTAATTTGTTTTCTTGAGAATGACATTTCGTGTCAAGTTTGAAGGAGTTGAAGCGAAAGCATTACACGGAATGACTTGACATTTTATTGAAAATGGAGCGGCGGTGGTCTCTTCACAGACTCGTGAATATGCTCAATTACCAGGTTTTACTCTAATTTAGGGAAATTCATTTGATAAGAAAGATTAGGTTAGATTGAAGTGGTTGGCTGCAGATAGCAGGCACACTTAGACCGGAATAGGCCACGCTGATTGACTTACCAGTGACGTAACTAAGCTCTTTGTGCCCTCGTATGTGTGTAATTGAATTCCTGGTCCCGGTAATTTTTGCACCCCATGGCCATCGCCCGCTCTGGTTACGGCACTGCCAGACGCGTAGATCTCGCAAATTGGTTGTGCGAGCAGCTAAAGAGCAGGTGGACATCTTACGCAGATGGAGCGAGTACTTTTCGGAGCTGCTCAATCCCGAACAGGGCACTGAGGATGGCAGACCCGTAGTCAGTGGAGCGGAGAGTAGTCCAACAGTGGAGGAAGTCATTTTGCCGATTGTGGTGTGGATGAAATCTTAACGCAGTGGGTCAAGAGGGAGTTTTATGTCTCTCTCGTGTCATTAGAATTACCTGGGAGACACCTGTCGATTGGCACACTGGGGAGATTGTCCCACTTTTCAAGAAGGGGCAAAAGAGACTGCTCCATGTACGGGGGCACGTCTCTTTTAAGTCTCCCAGGGAAAGTCTTCGCTAAGGCGTTGGAAGCGTGTTCTAGAGCTATGGTCGAGCACAGGATGGAGGATGACCACTGCACTACAAACGACCAGCTAGTTTTGTAGATTTCGAAAAGGCATATGACCGAGTCCCCTCAGCAGGAGTATGGGATTGATGTTCATCTTCTGAGAGCCATTCAGTCTCTATACACAAACACAGCAGTTGTGTTCGGGTTAACGGTGCTAAATTAACTTTAACGGTGGCGTTGAACTTCGGCAAGGGTGCGTCTTGTCACATCCCTTTTTCATTGTGTATACGGGCTGGATGTTGCAGCGCGGCCGAGGCGAGGTATGTTTCACATTGGGAGAGTGGAGGGCAAGTCATCTTTTTTTACAAATGACTTAGCTATCCTCATATACCCCCAGACGGATTACAGCTCGCATTCGATAGGTTTTTGGCCGTAAGTGCAAATGGGGGGGGGGGGAGGTTATGGACTGCTCAATGCACTCTACATATTAGTGGAGTCCCATTGAAGCAGGTGGAGAAGTTTAATTATCTCGGGGTTTTTTTCACGAGTGATGGGAGAAGTAATGCTGAGCTTTTATGTAGGATTCGTCACGCTGGGTCAATTTTGAAACAGCTTGGTCGATTTGAGATTTCTTCGTGTTGTCGTGGGAATTACTTGCCGGATAGGGTGTGCTTCTTCGAACGGAAAGTGCGATGCTTCGGTGGTTTGGTCACGTGACACGAATGTCCCCATCATCACGACATCCGAGGCTGGCTTTGAATGCGATTCCATAAGGTACGCGACCGCTTGGCAGACCCAGGACCAAGTCCAAAATCGTCTGGTTAAGCTTGGGCGATGGCAGAGGATCGAGTCGCCTGGAGGTCTCTCGTGCGCAGTTTACCCCCGAAGAAGATGATGATGATGCAGGTGCTTGTCTACATCGGGGAAAACATGAACTCCACATACGACGTCATAGTGGATATCACACTTGGCAACCGATTCTATTCCGGTTTCTAATCTTCCTGGTTCGAGAAGGAGAGGAACGAAAAAATCTCCGGCGTAAAGACAAAGACAGCGGACCCAAGACACATGTAATTGATGACTGGAAGCAGCGTGTTCAGGACCGTCAGCGATAGAGCCTGGGCTCATGCCCAAATCCTCATCCCTTGCTCACCCTCATCCCCTTGAATTTAATTTTTTTTGCAGAGCTTTATGCGAAAAGCAGTTTGGTTTTGCTTGGAATGTAGAGCTGGGAAGCCCACAGAAATGCCAAAGGAAGTACTTAGTTGGTGAGACAACGTCAGAATAGAATTAAAAGTGAGCCTTCGATTTCATACTCCATACTTAGAAGTTCTGTGAGATAAACATTTTGAATGCCCATGATTCAATAATTCCCCGGTCTTAATTTTTAGTACTGACAGTATTTTTTTTGTTAGAATGCGTACAGCTTAGATAAAGTTGGATGTCGACGGTCCCAAGAAGGGACCCTTGTGGTACTCCAGTTACACTATGTGAAGATTCAGAGACTAGACCTTCACCGGTAACACATTGCTGCCTGCCAGACAGATATATATTATGGGTTTTCGGACAGACCTGAAAGAGATAAATAATTTCGTGCAGTATATATTATGGTTCGCTGTGTCAAAAGTCTTTGTAAAAGGCATTGAGAGTGAATTACCTCTTGGCCTAAGACGGGATGTTCTTCTACACTTCGCGAGTTCATTCGCTTTGCAAATTCCCGGGGGTGTACATTGAAATGCTTAGCCTGCAATTAAGTGATGTTTTTGAGTGAAAGACTTCATTCTTAGTAGTGATGCCCCTCATAGACGCCTCTTTCATCGCTTTAATTTCTGGGCAGTTGCGAGGAGAGGGCAATGTTGAGGTCTTTGGAGTAGACTCCTGCACCTAACACTTCAACCGCCTTCGATACGTCTGTCTAGATTTGCCGGGAGTCGTCTGATTGTCTGTTTGCTTTCAGTCTTAGCTGCTGATTGTTTTAACAAAATGAACAACGGAAGGAGGTGCTCCATAGAGTCCCGCTGAGTGCTGTCCACCAAACTGCTACTCCGTACTCCATGAAAATCCAGTGAACAATGCTTGTCGGAATTATGGCTTTCTTACAGCAGTACTGGACATAAGAGGCCTTCCTGATCCTTTCCTGGATATTCAGTTTCTAGCTTAGCTTGCTCTCGATGACTAACGCTGCTCTGGCGGTTAGTTGTAGAGTGATGCCGCACAGTATGATTCGGTCGGGTTCGGGCGACCGCCTTCTGGTGAAGATTATGATTTATAAATTGTGAAGCTATAAGCCTTGAACGGATTAAATGCAGTTTGGCTGCCAATTGTCTTTATTTTTAACATAAAAAAAAAAACGGAACAGGATTCATTGCCGCACACAGTTTATTTACATGCAGTCACGCCAGAAGTAGCCGCACGATTATATATTACCTAGCAAGGCATAAGCATAATAATTGTTGTCAATCTCTTTTCAGGCCTTCCATCCATGCAGGGGTATGCAGTCATCGCTTGGCTTCATTCTGGCGATTTCTCATACGGCAGTGCCACCGACCTTGATCCCTTCCAGCTGGTGTTCAAGCAGAAAGTCATTGTAGTCACAATAGCGTATCGATTAAATATTTTTGGATTTCTTACAACGCAAGACGGAGAGGCGCCGGGAAACTTCGGCCTAATGGATCAGGCGGCGGCACTTTACTGGATACGGCAGAATATCAAGCTCTTTGGAGGAAATGACAATGAAATCACATTAATGGGTCATGCTGCGGGGTCAATAAGCGTGGGCCTGCACTTGACTTCGGGTGAATGGTCGCAGGGTGTATTTCATAAGGCGATTATGATGTCTGGCAATCCGCTGGCTGATTCGGCTATTCGGATGCCATCTGACTACACAGTGGCCCTGGATACAATTGCGAATACATTTGGTTGCTTCCGTCGGCCGACCTCGAAGCTGATGGAGTGTTTGCGCAGGTTGGACGCGAAGATCTTAGCGGAAAATCTGCCGTTCATCGACTGGGGCCCGGTGGTTGACGAGGGCTTGAGCAACACTTCTTTGCCGTTCATCCCGGACTTTCCGAAAGTTCTGATTGAAAAGGGTTCTGTAAGAAAAGTTCCCCTGCTGACCGGGTACACAGACATGGAGGAGGTCCTCGACTTGGTGGTGGGTGAGATGATGGACACGTCGATAACCAGCGAGGTCTACGACACAATGCTGAACGACATTATCCTATCGGACCTCAGTCAGTTCGACGACAACGACACTTGGTGCGGGAATGTGCAGATTGTCCTAGACGCAGTTAAGTACGTGTACAAGCCCTACCCGCCCATGAAAAACGGCGGCAAGCTGCGGAAGCTCTTCGTGAACTTCCACACCGACAGGAAATACATAGCGCCCACAATCCTCCTGGCGAACATGCTGAGCGACAACAATCAAACCTACGTCTACAGGTTCGACCTGAAGCCCCAGACAGTCATGGCGAACAAAGACATTTCGGACTGGGTTGGAGTTCCGCAGAACTTCGACCTGATATTCGTCTGGGGAATGCCTTATTGGACGAACAGGGAAATGATCAATCAGTGGGACAGTTCCGACAAGCGGATTTCAGACATAATCATGACGATGTGGGCAAACTTCGCCAAGAGCTCGAACCCCACAGCGGCCGGGGTGTACATCAAGTGGGACTGGTTCACGCCAGACGATCAGAAGATCCTGGTAATCGACCGAGCATTCAACATGACGGACGAAATGAACTTTCAAGCGATCAAATTTTGGAACGACTACTACCCCCGGGTCGTGTACCATGCGATCAACTGCTGCAATTCCACAGACGCGGCAGCTATTATACAGCCTGGCATCACCGCATATCCGAAGGCACTGGTCTTCCTTAGCGCTCTGCTCTTTTGGGTCAATGTCCGACGTCCAGTTGGAACGTAGTTCTGCCCAAGTGATCTCCGGAACGTAGTACTCGGCCATAGCGAATATTTTAGTTTAATAATGTTAGAAAATATGATAATAAATGTAAAAAAATAAATGAATGAATAGTTTCAAAGGTTTCACATCGGAGGGAAAGCCCATCAGCACGAGGCTAGCAATTGTCTTGTATATATGAATTGAATAAGCTGTGGGTGGGCTCCCCTCACCGCTCTAAATGCTACTATAGCCGTAAGTCTTATCTCTAATGTAATATAGTTGATTCGAAGATAAATAAATGAAGTAGACTATTTCATAAGACTCTTCCAAGCCGATGTTTCTAGCTTATTTAATTTCCCCTGGGGGCCCTGTTTCTGTTAAGGTGAATCACCGAGGGTGTCTTGGGAGTGGACTCCCCCTTGACTGTGGTCTTATCGAATCGATGATCTGTTCTAGGCGATGAAGCTGCTATAAAAGGGACTTGTATCATTTTATGCCATCGACAGAAACAGTTATGATTCTGAAACTGCGAGTTGTTATTTGGTTATTTGTACTGTGGACTGTTGGCACGAGATCAACGGCAGCCTTCCCTCGAGGACCTCGACGTGGGGTGAGTGGAGGTGGAATGAACAGTGGTTTAAGGAAGAAGACAACTCCTCAGCCTAGTTGGCATGACCGCCCAGTGACATATTCACCTTTTACTATGCAGATTCGATACTGATATTTCCTGTTCTAGAAATTCGCTAAGAATAAAGGAATTATTTCAGAAGTTTTCTTATTTTCTTTTTATCGATCTTAAAGACATTTTCAGGTACTTTCAAGATGTTTTCTAAAGAAGTAATTGATCTCAAGGACAAGACAATTGCTGCATCGGCCAATGGAAATCATTTTGCTGATATAAGACGTAAATTTCTGAGGCGTTACTTTTGGGGATGAAGCACATTGTAAAAGCGTATTTTAATTAACTCCTACTCATACAACAAAACGCCAAATCTGCCTGAAAAGTACTCAACCTACTGCATTGAACTGTGTGAACCGTCTACAGCTTCGTACAACTACGTTGAACTGCCCGGTACTACGTCCAACAATATTGTCTTTCATTGTACTCTTGTCCACTATCCGCATCACATACATCACATCTAAACTCATCACTAACGAAAACTTTTGTTTAAACTACCTGGTGGTTTTAAACTGTTGCGCCTATAATTATACTTTAATTTTGTTGTAAGTTTCCATTACTTATTGATTATATATTGATTTTATTCATTTTCCAAATTCAGCCGTATAGTTTATCAACGGCCTATATGCCTACGCTACCGGAAGTGGAATAGATTTGTGTTTACTTCGACAAAAACAGTCTTCTATGTACATGCTAGAAAGGGCCTCAATCACTGACTGAACTCCAGATTGTTGTGCCAGCTAAAGAAGAAAAATAAGCAGTCCTGATAAAACTTATAGGAAACTATAGTATGACTTTATTTATTCGCACTTCCATGGCATGTGACAAAGCAAGTTCATATCAGTACCCAACCGTCTCTTAGATGTTTAAGTGCAGAAAATTAAGTGCAAAATCCTACTCACTTTTTGTAGATTTTTGAAAAACAAAGAACACGGCTAATATAATCACAAGTAGCTAAACTTGGATCTAGTCTCTACAGCTCGTGCTGTATTTGGTATTTTGCTTTGACCTACAGCTTTATACAGACTCCTATCGGCGGAGCTTAAAAAACTTGTTCTTCACAGACGTACTCGTACTCTCTGAGGATTGAGTCATTCGAGACTCGAGAGAGGTTCAACCTCTGTTCACATCTTGGCAAATACGTCCTAATTTGGAGCGGAATTCTTTGTTGTGAAACAAGGTTTTTAAATTCTGCAGTTACATATGGTTACGTCGATATAGGAGATGAGGACTTTCAAAAGGTCCATCTGGTGGTCTTTGCCTGCTAGAGTTCTTGGTAGTATTTGACGTTTGTTTAGCCCTCATCAGAAATGAAGCGAGATGACCCCTAGCCCATCGGCGAATAGGAGGGTTACTTTTTGATTTTTGACAGTTACTCACGAATTTTTGACAGTTATTTACGACATAACATGAATGTCATCCTCTGTTGGTCAATTTGGCTTTAGAAAACGATATAAAAAATGTTTAAAATGATTATGTAATGTTTATATTTTTTAAGTAATAATATTTCATTACTGGCCCTCATTTTGGAAGACTTATTCGCAGTTTCCTTTCTGATCATTCTCATACACTGCATCAACATTTGTTGCTAGTGGATTTTGCAGTGTTTTTAGATTGTTTTCACATTCTTCAATTAGAAGCACAATTGAACTGACGTTAAATTGACATCTGTTGCCGTCACACATTCACCAGCAGAGAACCCTGACTGATGCCATCCACGATCGACACGACTGCGAAACGGGATTGTATCGAATAACGAAGAAAATTCGCAGGGATATGACTGGCGCCGTCTGAAAATTTCTTCGTATGAAGGGAAATCATTTTAGATAGAAACCAACCCGTGATTGGATGTTTCTGTGGGTTGCGATCGATTGTGCGATATAGAAGGGGGATCCTGATTAGTCGACAGTATAACACAGATCAGGATCTGGCTTCTGTATCGCTGCATATAAATAGGATAAGAATTCGGAATCTGTCAGGATTTAGTCGCCAAGGATGACACTCAAAGTACAAACACAAATTTTAAACATATCGAATATTTGTAATACATAATACAAAGTTTTGTTTTCAATAAAGAATTCACCTTGGTCTTGAACTTTGTTTTGCCTCTACGTCTGGTACAACATCTCAACTACCGTCACAGTAGTCACGACCTGGCTAGTATCACATGTGGCACATTGTTAACGCCGCTAATGTGTTTTTGTCTCATTATATGCATTGTGTTCAAGTATTCATAACAATTCAATCACTGAAATCCGGTTCCATTCAATCTCCAGAATGTGCTTGGTAGAAAAAATATACAACTTGGCATCACTCTTAGCATTATTTCTCTTCGTTCAAAACTTAACGAAATGCCCGAACAACTGTACCCCAAGCATTGCAAATTTCCATCGACATCCGTCGGCTGCAATCGTTCAGTTCAATTTTGACAGTTGTTCTGCTGAGCGAAAGATTATATAGTCCGTCGTCGCACACATAAAATCACAAACTTCGAAGGTTTCTTTTTCATTTCATCCAAGCCTACAGAGCCATTATACCAGGAATTCAATTCAATATTTCGAAAAGTGTTAAATAGTCTCAAGCTGGGAAATAGTAAACAGCATTCTTCCAAATAATTCATAGTCTCAAAAATAGTTTGTACATTGAAGTTCAATTGCACAATTACATAAGAAAAACGCAATTAAATCGACGACTGTATTAAGTTTTCGACTCAGCTCAACTGGTGGTGTAAAAACAATTAACGAACGCATTAAAGAAGCATTCTCCGTAATCATTTTCGGAAACTGGAAAGAAAATCGTACTCAATTCAATCAAAATAACTGAAGATGTGTTTTAAGAAATTCCCAACAAACGAAACAGACTTCTTGTTTAGCAACGAGGACAGTAAAAAATTATTGAGATCAAATTTCTCTGACAACAACGAGTTTCTTTGATCATTTACATTAACAAAACCCAAGTTAAACAAAATCTAATAAAAAAAATAAATCAATATAAAATTTATCCCACAACCAAAGAGATTTCTCTAAATTCCGAAACAAAATCAAGCACAAGATGCTTTCAGATAATAAAAAATCTTAAGAAAACTAATAATAACAGTAATACAAGGAATTTCTTCTTCGTTTTCGTGTACGTTTTTCTTCGACATTTCGTTAATCTTGCAACAAAAATAATTAAGCTGCAAATAATAGCAATAGGAGAAAAATAATCATAATTACACAGTTTGTTCGCCAAAACTTTGTATACACCGAAATATATCTTCGATTATTTGAGCATATTTTACTTGAATTGAACTAACTCAATCACAATGGCAGTTATTAATCAGAAAAATGTTGGCAAAATCAATTTATTTTCGCACGTCAAGTACGAGCATCTGGTCGCTGGTGTTTCCGGCGGTGTTACCTCAACATTATTGCTGCATCCTTTGGATTTAATTAAAATTCGTTTCGCTGGTAAGTAAATCTTTTTTGTTTGCTTCTAAAAATAGAGTTTGATGCCATTTAATCGCGAAAGTGGGGCTTGTAAGTGTTTAGTTTGTCATTTCACATTTATAATGAATGGCATTTGTGCAGCGGAAAGCTCCGTCAGACAACAAAGGAAGTATTAACCAAGGTGTTCTTGGTACACAGTGTAGGGTATCTCTTTAAATGAAGTGATACTCCGCAAAGCTTGCCGAAGACGCTCACAAGACGACGCAAACCAGAAAATGAGTGCAAATCGATTGGAAATTCCATCACCCTTGTGTGTATGGTCCAACCACACATGCACATCTCACATTTGAAACAAATCACTCGCTCGCTGGCTGATGCACAGATCAAAGGTTGTTTAAACTTGTAGTTAAGGCAAAAAAAAAAAAACTTGTTCCTAGTGTCTATGTTTGTTGATTTGAATTTCTCTGGTGCAAACTAGCCGTTTCTTAAAAAGCATAGCTAAAACGATCTGACGCAACCCCGACAAGGGATTACGCGAAATAAATTTTCCCCAGACTTTGCCCATTAATTCTCGAAAAATCAATGGCCATTCCGCAGTCTGGCAGAATAACAAATGTATGTATGTGTTCCGCATCCGCGTCCCTCAAAAGCATGGTTCGTCTCTGCTTCATTCTACTTTGTTTGACTGTGCGTTGTGAGTCATTAAACTTATCTGGCATAGTCGAGTAGTATGGTGGATTTTTGCTTTCGTTGTCACGTGATTGGGCGAACAGCTGAGCTTTCCAAAGAAAAAAAAAGTGCGATAATGCAAACAGGAATATGCCACTCACTTGTGGTGGTGATAGGTTCCATTTAAGTGTGACGGATGCTGAATATTTTATTTGCTTGGCGACTAGCAACTAGATGCGATTTTTAGAAATATATAAATTTCTTATCATATTTGTTAGTTTTTTTTTTTTTGCTGGTTCATTTAATTGCACTGCTTGACAACTGGTTTCGTATCTCCGGGTGGGGTGTCGTTGCTTGGGGTGGAATCGTTTTGGGCTTGATTTTGGACACCGCTTTCATTTCATGGGTGATGGTTGGAAGAAGTGTTTTATTCGTTTTATCAAAATTCGTTCGACCCTTCGCTAGAATGTCATGAATTGGATTCAATCGTTTGATAAACCTTCATTGTAGGAATAGTGGGGACATTTCATTACCTCCCACAGACAATTTTTTCAGCAACCAACTCGTTTACCCAGACAGATATGTAGGGATGAAAAAAAAGGCAATTGTCTTGCCCATTATGCAGTTTCAATATTTAGGTTGAGGTGTTGGGCTTTTTCTGAATTAGCAATTCTCGTTTCAATAAAGCAATCGTATATCAAGTATACGATAACGAAGTCGATGGGAGTAAATATTGACGAGATTATAAGAAGCGAATGACAATCGGATTTCCTGTCCGCTTGTTGTTTGCTGTTGACTTGTCTGACGATGGTGCATAGAATTTGATATTTACTTTGGTCTTGTTTTTAAATAACATTGACTGGTAAATAATACATCACTCTGACGGCGGATAGTTGCATAACCTGTTTTCATGATACACCCAATTCAAGTTGGAATTAGATGGAAAAGTGGCACAACCTTCGAACTGTGGTGGGTTATCGAATGAAGAAAACTGAGAGTTGTTGGCAGACAGATGAGTAGATTTTCGATAAAACTTTACCCCAGCACGACAGTTGCACGTGTCTAGCTCAAGGTTGATTGGTTAATTAAATGAATTGTGCACCTCCAAAAGCCGATGACGGCTTTTTTTTTCTCTTTGTCAATCAACTACTGCGTATCAATGTTTGCTAAGATTAGTCTTGAAATCAAAACCTAGACATACCGGTTTTGATGGATTATTTGAACCGTTCGGACATGATAATGAGCATTTTCGGACATGATTAATTCGCAATTGGACACAAGTATTTGAAATATAATCTGAAAAAAAAAAAATAATAAATTCCTGTCTGCTGCCAGTTAATCCGAAAAGATTATCACGATGCTCAAGTCGAAGCCTTTCGGGAAGACCCAATTTGCCATAATATCAATCATATAACAGTCGTTGCTCTATTAACATAATCATGAACATTTAATCACCTCCCACTCGCGTGTTAGTTGAAAAGCCAGCTTACATCTTCATGTCATCCTTACATCATTTGAGATTAGACATTACGTGGGTATTCAAGTATTTAATTAGTTCCACGAGCAATAGCTTCAGCCACACGACAACACAGATTTTATAAGCTTGAAAGGGCGTTAAATAACTACGTTCTAGATGACTCAAGTTGGGTGCAGTCGACTTGGAGCGTGCGGATGTATCACACATTCAGTTATATGTTTCTTTGGGGCTTACTTACCAGGTACACAGCGGAAAGTCTCAAGAATTTCTGAGAATTAACACTTCGAGCACGCAGTTTTTTGTGTGTTCTCTGATGAATAAAAGAAAAAAGCCCATTCCTCTAAAATATGTATTCTTTAGCAAGGCATTTACCTCTTGACATAACAACCAAACGCAACAATCTCTGCGCCGAAAATATTTTATCCGCGAAGTCGATCAATAATCTTGCTTCGCATTGTCTAAAAAAGCCACACAACATTTTGTATGTATTTGCATATGCTCGCACTTTAATCGGTCGTCTGCTGATGTCCTATAAATAAAATAAATAAAGCACTTCGACACGCTGTATTGTGAGTAGGGAAAATTTTCCATTCATCGCAACTCGGGACAAGCGTCTGATACGAAGGAGCTAAACGCAATCAGAACAGACTGACGGGCCCCCTTTTTTTGCTTCATTTAATGTCGAATCAGAATGGTTATTTTTATAGTTGACCCGACACTGAATATATTCCTACACGTCATGGTTTGGTGGATATGAATAGAACAGATACGCAACTGTTGTCGCACTAAGAATACGACTGGCATTTGCGACCAGGAAAAGTGATTATCAGGATTCATTTGTGCTCCTCTTCTCTTTCCCTCCTTCAGACAACTGCAACTAATGATTGTTTCTTGTTTTCTTTCTAGTTAATGATGGCCGCACAGCAGCAATCCCACAATACAGAGGTTTGGGTAGTGCTTTCACAACAATCTTCCGACAGGAAGGATTCCGTGGTCTGTACAAAGGTGTCACCCCAAATATTTGGGGCTCGGGAAGCGCGTGGGGATTCTATTTCATGTTGTAAGTTCACCATCTTGTGCAACACACAGTGCAAACGTTAACTAATGAATAAACTTGATCGATTTGCAGCTACAATGGTATTAAGACATTCATCCAAGGAGGAAATGCGACAACCCCACTTGGTCCAGGACTACACATGTTAGCTGCGGCAGAAGCAGGCGTTCTAACGTTACTTCTGACAAACCCAATTTGGGTTGTAAAGACTCGGCTTTGCCTGCAGTATGAGAACGTTGCTACAGCTCCAAAATCCGATTCATACCGTGGAATGGTTCATGCTCTGGGACAGATCTACAAACAAGAGGGTATCCGTGGATTATACAGGGTACGACTTAAAATGATCCTTTGCTTTGAAGTGTGGAGACTAATTGATTGATTTTGTTTAGGGCTTCTTCCCAAGTATGTTGGGTGTATCGCACGGCGCCTTGCAGTTCATGACCTATGAAGAAATGAAGAATTTCTACAATCAGCATAGAAAGCTTCCAATTGACACTAAGTTGGTGAGTACACATGATTAATTTTGTTTATGTTATTTGCCGCATTCGACTTTGTATGGCTAAGTGCGATACCATCTGTCCTTCGCATTGTCGTGTTGTCAGTATTTTTGTGTCGCATTTACTGTGACTTTGAAATGAAACGCTCGTCTTGCATCACACAGAATAATCACCCTCGTGACTTATTTCATCTCGAAAGGAGAAGGTCAGGGCGGAGGATGCGGCGTCGTCTTATGATCGCAACACGAGCAGAAATCCAAAATTACTTCTTCCGTGCCAAATAGAAAAAACATCTCGAACCACAAAGAGGATATTCATTGGCAACGGTCCATATTCGAGAAAATATTTATATTTATTTTTCCTCTGATACACATTACTATTGTGGAACGAGGCAAAACAGATGCGCCTAACAACAAACCGGCAAAGCGTTTCGGTTAGCAACGACCGATGTCTATTTCAATGTTATCAGAGCGCGAGCGCGTCAGCAAAGTTGTTAATCGGGTATTAAATGGCGAAGAAGAAAAAAATACACGTTCGTTCACTTGGGGTAGGTAAAAACACAGCGCACAAAAGGAGGAATACGCTTATTTTTGTTGCTAATGTTTGCTCGTTCTACAGCAAATATTGCTTGGTTAGGCTTCGACAATCTAATCCGATAAGCGATATAAATTTCAGAAGTCACTTGAAGAGGTGTGCTTTGCACGAATTAATTAATGGAATTCAATATTATTCCAGTGAATCATGGTTAAATTTGACTACTAATCAAAACGTCTTTAGACTGAAATGCTTCCGGAAAGCTTAGAGCCTCTAACCTCGTCTGTATGATATACATAGTTGCAAAATATGTATTCGGGGTCGACTTTATGATTTTGTCGTCGTCCGATAATTCAGTCCTCTGTTACATCTGGCACTTGACACGTGTGGCTGATAAATGTGTTATCATTGGATGCCATTCAGTAATTACATTTTCTTGTGCAGAATTACGGTCGTTGTTAACGTCGTGCTACACTATCTGCTGAGACAGTTCTCGATGGCTCTTTGAGATTATTCTGGAAAGCGACTAAACTCCAATTATGAAAACATTTTGTTTACTCTCCTTGATCTTTTAATCTCGACGAGGGATCATCAATCACAAAGGTTGCAAGCAAGCGCGAGAACGATACTTGTGGCATTTTAATGGTTGTATGGCATAGCAAGCAGAATACGAATGGTTGATGTGAACAACGTGAGTTGTACCCATAATTTGCTCGGAAACACATCCAACCGCAAGTCACTTTTGCTTCCGATTTCACAATGTTTACTGCTATGCATTGTTGACTATAGGTACCTTTGCAATGTTCTCAACGCTTTACTCTACTTACTTATATGTTCCATCAAACACTCTTGTTTTGTTTCCCCACTCTCCAGGAAACAACTGAATGAATGATTTACTAACTGAAACAAGATAGCATCCTAGACTTCCGACAAGCAAATTACCATTGAAGGCTAGTAATTTGCACGACTTGCTGTTCGGCTGTGTTCTAGATATTTGCTTAGGCCTTATCAGATTATAAGGAATACTAAACCGTTTTGCTATGACGTACCTTCATCTTAACCACCGAATAAATGACGTGTGTAAGACCTTCGAATACATGTGCAATGAACCTGCTCATACATGTTTGCAGTAGAGATCAAAGTTGAATAAATAAAATCATTCAAGTGTACTTCTGAACAATACCACAGCAACTGCACTTATTCCAGCCTGAGACGGTACACAAGTCTAGGATGACGTGCGAATGAATGTATCACCTTTAGATCTCAGTTTATATAAGTAATTCGTAAACATCTGTGTAAGGTGACACGCTTGCAAAGAGTATTTGCAATTTCCAGAAGAAAGTCAAACGAGAAAAATACGATTTCATTAGATTTCCTTGTACGGATAAAATAAATATTTACGACAAAATGTTTTGATCGTAACATTATCTTAGAAATTGTTGTTTTCGCATTGGGGCCACGAGCGAGCAAACGTTGCCCTTTGTGCGTTTCCTTTTTGCGCATCAGGTGACTGTAGACTTCGATTTGGTTATGTCTTTGTTTGTATTGATCAAATGTTACCGACGTCACATCCACGGGGTGTGGTTCGCAAGCAAACGAAATCATTTGGTAAACATGTTGATGGCCCGATTCCATACTATCACATTTTGCGTCATCATAGCGTGCCATATAACTTATTTTTTAAGGGGGCTCGGCAAAGTTCCCGTGTGGTCTTCTATTTATAGATGAATTAGCTGAAATTTAAGAAAACAAGTTCAATGTCCATATGTACCCATCGCTGGGCCATGTGTCTTATCAAATTAGAAATAAATTAATGAATTAGGTTAGCAACAGGTTGTTCTAGTTTGAGGGGTGATTTTGTGACACTTGTCGAAAAGGCACTTCAGCGATGAAAGTTTGGAATTGAATTCTGCCTTCGTTCATATGGACTTGGATTTAGGTTTGATTTGTATTGTTCACTTGGGAGTGGATGATGCCGAGTCCTAATGGCCAAGTTTGAGAAGCTTCGGAGAATTATTACTCTTTGAGCATTGTCATTAACTAGAAAGTTATTTTGGTCGTACGGGACCAGGCAGCTAGGTTCAATTGCGTAGGAGTCGACTCACAAACCCTCAGCGCCACGGACGCCACGTCATTTGTTAATGTGATAGTGCGGCTAGTGGTTCTGTATATTCGTTTTGTTTATCTCGCCTGTGTACATGAAGCAATAGCATGGTTCGAATTGAATTGAAGAAAATATGGAGCAACTACAACAATCACATAATACTCCGACAACTATAGATCTGTTGTTGACTTCTTGATCTAGCCCTCTTTTTCTTGATTTAGCCTCCTTTTTGATCTAGTCCCCTTCTTGGTCTCACCCCATTCTTCTTGATCTAGCCCCCTTCTTCTTGGTACAGCCTCTTTCTTTATCCTTAGAGCTTCCGCTAGAATTTTTATCAGACCTCTTGATGGAATGTTCTGATGTTCTGATGTTTGTATAACACTCGACGAGTAGGTGTTCCACGATTTCCTCTGATTATCCACCCTTTTTTAGCTGCTGTGCCCCGTTTTGTGCATGTGATGAAAAGTGGCCAATAAGTGCTGCACATAGTACATGCTTGTTGAGATGTAGAGCCTGCTTGGTTCTCCGGAGAACCTCTTCTCTCTTCCCTCGTGGCCAATAAGTGCGACACATAGTTCATGCTTGTTGAGATGTAGAGCCTGCTTGGTTCTCCTGAGAACCTCTTCTCTCTTTCCTCGTGACTCTTCCAGAATTAAATGGCGCGTTTATTTGACCAGTGTTGTTTTATGTAAAGCATGGTACTACACTGCTATAACCTCGAATGCAACTCAAACAGAAGTTTAGGACTTCAGTTAGATTTTGTACAACTATTCAAACCATTATTTTTTTTTTTCAATTTCAGGCCACCAGTGAGTATTTAGCATTTGCGGCCGTTTCAAAACTGATAGCTGCTGCTGCCACATACCCGTACCAAGTCATACGAGCACGTCTTCAAGATCACCATCACAGCTACCGCGGAACATGGGATTGTGTTAAGCAAACATGGAGGTACGAACGTATGCCAGGTTTTTATAAGGGCCTGGTCCCCTACTTAGTACATGTCACACCCAACATTTGCTTGGTCATGCTTATCTGGGAAAAGCTGACCAACTAAGTTTCAACACAATCATCTCAAAATCCCACATTTCCTATATATAAGCACATTCAGAAAAAGTAAACTTTGAGTAAGCAGCACAGAAATGACAACTAAGAAGTTAAAACCTTAATAATACAAAATACAACATGTGTAGTCTGTAAAGAAATTATTCGTAAATATTTTTAAAATTATTGCAAACGTAAAAATAATCGAAGGCGAATTACAAGCAAGAAGAATTCAATCATAATGAAGGAAGAAGAACAAACGAAACGAGATTAAAGAAAAAGTATAAGTAAATTTCCAAACTTAAGATTAAATTTACTTAGCTAAGAATTTTTTTGTATTATTGTTATTATAACATTTTCGATTCCATCCATATACTTTCTCTTTTTTCGTTTTTTTTTTTTTTTATTTTATTTTAATGTATATCTTGAATACTAGCTTTAAGTTTTTCTTTCCAATGTTCCTTCCGCAAAAACAATCATCATTAATCATGAGTCTCTACATTTATTCATCCATTCATCCACCACCACACCATTCAAAAACAAAATCCGTGTTAGTCTAAGCTTGCAAATTATTAATTTATTTAAAGAAAAAAATATTCTTTTGCGCAAACAAACGATACATGTTTCAAATGTGGATATAAGGTTAGACACGAAGAAAGTAATATAGTTTTAGTTTAAGAAATTCTTGTCAAATACTTAATTCAGAGTTGGAAAGCACAAAAATGAAAAGAAAAATACATTGTTTACAAACAGGCATATACAGAAAACAGTATCAAATTGAAGGTATTTGAATTGTTTTTCTTTTTCTACATGCTTACCACTTGCTTGTGTGATTTTCCTTGGATCGACAAACGAAATTCCATGTTTACATATATATTTAGTTTTGCTTTACCAACGATGGCAGTCGAGGGGGAAAGATGCTTGAGACGAAAATGTTTGCCTAGATAAAAGCGGCACTTGCCGGTTTTGAAGAATTAACTTGTAAGCACTCTTTGTCCGAAGAAAAAAGTCCGTCTGCTGTATACACGTTTTTGCAAAGAATTGCCTGAGCAAAGTCGCTGTGGGCACGTAAGTGTATTCACTTGAAGTTATGCTATTGTGTCTACTTGAATGCGTTCCTGTTTCTGTTGCTTTTTCGGAACATACATGCAAATGTTGCGTAAGAATTTAAATGCATCAGGGCCGACATCATATTCATGAACAAAATTACTTTCTTTTGCGTTCACGTATCGAGCCATTACCCGGAGCTACGAATGAAATGAATTGTTACATTCACACTAAAAAGGAATGACTCACTTGAAGGTGGCAAAATAAACGAAAGTAAGGAAACCGAAGTTCAAGGATACACAACTCTTTCGTGCCACCACTTGCAAGTGTCCCCCATTCAATCGGTGCTCTTGTTCCACTTCCCCTCCTATCATTTCAACCAATAAGCCGAACAAACATTAGTCTCATTTTAATAAAGACGAAAACAACAGCAAATTCTCCCTCTGTGTCTATGAGTTAGTAAAAGTGAAAAGTAATGGACTGAAATTATAAAATTGAAACTTTTTATACAAGCAAATAAATAATGTAAACAAACGTTGCTTCTCTTCACTCATTCAAATTAAAATAATCTAATCTACTGCATCATTATAAAATACTAAATACATCCTCCAACACTAGATCTAATTGGATATCCCAATTTGTTTTTTTTTTTAACAAATAAGAAAACCTTTTTGGCAAAAAGATTCTTCATTGTTTTCCTCCCTCCAGAATATAGAGCTACTTTTTAAAGAAATCTTTTAACTTTTGTAAATCCGTTTGTAATGACACCAAATCTAGAAACAGAAAAAACAATTAATATATAAACTCCTTTAAGCAACATAAACAGAAAAAATGGTTTTTGAGTTTTATTTCGTTTGCGTTATCGAAATTTTATTGCTCCTCCGATTTTTTGTATCGCTGTGCAGAAATAGAATTCGTGTAAGGCTGAAAATTAAATGTTCATTTTGCTAAAAGTCACTGAATCGAATGCAGAATCTCTTTTGCTAAAAAGGTAAGCGCACAGCGAACTGATTGAGTACCAGCAATATAAGGCATTGTTTTATTGATTTTGTTTCAGATTCGAAGGATGGCGGGGTTTTTATAAAGGGCTACAGGCCAGTCTGACGCGTGTTGTACCGGCTACAATGATAACATTTTTGACATACGAAAAAGTCTCGAGATATCTTTTAGAGGAGTCTAAAATGAGGGAGGAAGTGAAAAAGGAGCAACTAGTGGCGAAGTAATTTAGTTAAGTTAAGTTTTTTAAAGTATGAATTTGCTTTTAGTTGTACATACGATATGCATCGAGTTTAATTCGATATTGCGTTCCTTAAAGAAAAGAATAAAGTTAAAAACAAAATCACCAAAGATTTGTTGTAAAAAGAGGTATGAATTACCATCGCTTAAAAATAAATGTTGCACAACCAAATTGTATGGATTTGTTTTATTAAAGAAGAGCAAGTCGAAAATAGATTACGTCGAAGAAAGAAAAAGCCTTCATCTTGCATACCTATGCTGTGGTGGTGGTTTAACCCAAGCCGTTAAAGTACCTAGGTGTCATACTTGATTTCAAACTCATTTGGATGGTTAGCACGGGGGACCGTACAAGGTTAGGTTAGGTCGACGGGTAGCCATGGTGAGGCCACGTCTCACTTTGGTGCAGTTGGACCCATTGTGATGTTAACATTTCCGGTCCTACTCGCGTACTTCAGGTGTTGTGCATGTCCCGTCCAGTCATTCAGAAATCCTGACGAACCTGGAAATTATCGCAATTTCTAGGAGATTTTGAAAGAATAATTTTCCCAGTGTTCTTTGCTTCAGTAGGCGGACACTGGGGCACTGACAAGGATAGTAAGCAGTATTCTAAATTTCCTCTTCGTCCCCACAGCCTCTGCATATGGTGTCATGGGTAAGTGCCATTTTGTGTTTCATGTCTGCCAACATTTTTCCGATTTTAGCTTAAAAGTAACAACAGCTGATCGGAATATTTTTCCGACAAAATGAATAGCAACCCAGAATGCTGCTTTGCTAAAAGTTCAATTTCGTTTTTGGATGGACATTCGCATCAGACATATTTATTATATACATGTTTATACAAAGAATGGATAGCGGAGAATTGTACGACGGAGTATGGTTGAGTTCATAATTGCCCCTACACATTTATGAACACGCCGCTAGTTTGCAGCATTGTCAAAAAAGTATTCGTAAATGCAACATAGGCGTTGGTTGACGTTTGTGTTGCTAAAATGAATGTCTACATCATGTCTAAAAAAGGTATAATACGAAAATAAACTGAAAGTTTATAAAAGAAAGAAACAGTAGCAAAATCCGCATGCTTTTGCATGAACTCGGCCTATGCCTTGCGAAAACGTTTCCGTCCCGAACGCTTACCTCACTAGGGCAGGTGATTATGAGCAGTTAGTGCTCTGACTACTACGCACTGCTTGGAAAAATCTGGGATCTCTAACCACGGGGGTTACTAGTATACTAGTGTAAGACCTATCCTCCTTACGGTTCTCTGGTATGGTGGAAATCGCTGGAGAGGAAATATCTCCCAAGGCAGCTCACAAAAGAACAAAGGTCGACCTTCCTAGGAATAAAAGGTTTTCTTAGAACAACACTGACGGTAGCACTCGAAGCTATCCTATTCCTCCATCCCCTCGACATATTCTGCAGCATCGGTGCAGCCTCGTCGGTTTCGAAGCGGGTACCTGGAGGGACAAAACATACGGTCACGCTTCCCTACTTAAATGTTGGACAGCAGCACAGTATATATCAATCAAACGGACTATCTGTCACCAAGGGAAGAACTTCATCAGAAAGGGAATAGTCCATGTACACCGAAGCGACGGCTCAAAAACAAGGGCTTGGCGTTGAGAGACGACTGCAGCGTAGTCTGCATTTTCTGCGACAGCCAAGCGGCAATAAATGCCATTGCATCGGATGTCACTATCATCGAAACTTGTTTAGTTATGCTTCAGAAAGATATCATTGGTGCACACGGTGACCCTGTGTAGGGTACCAGATAATACTGGCATCCAAGGAAATGAAAAAACGGATGGTCTTGCAAAAAATGGATCTGAGCTTAGAAAATCTCGGGATACAGCGCAGTCTGGAAATTGGAGCAATAGCGAAGGCCCTTTGGCCGACGCTGAATAAAAGTTTTGCAGGAGGTGCAGAGATAAGGAGGAAATATAATCTATCCAACATCTAATCGAGGGTTTTGGGGAAAACACTACTTTGCAGAGCTGGAAGAGTTGTGCGGTGTAGAATTGAAAAGCCTCCTAAATTTTCAAATGAGGCAGGATGGATGATAATAGAAGGTCTCATGGTAGTGCAACGATATCCATCAAGGGCACGATGAACCGATTCCGGCTTACACAATTGATTTGCGTGTGTCTTACTAAAAATGGCAAAGTCCGAACGGCTAAAATTTCTACAAACAGCTTTCCCTCAATCGCCGCACCAATAACAAAAAAATCATCAACACTGCGGAAAGCATTTGCGACAAGCTTATCGCCAAGCGTGGCAAACTGTGTTGTTTGGACACCGGATCATGCAAAGTCCTCATCAAGATATCAAAGACAGAGAGGACTTATGTTCTACTCCAAATTCAGCCCCAATCGCACACCTTATTACTTCCTACACCGATAACATAAAAAAAAAACCCAGAGGTAAGAGTAGTACATTATGTGTACCTGATTTGTAGAAGATAACGTACATACCGATCACAGAGTTAAAGGATGATCAAATGGGCCACACTGATACTCACCGCCACCTTTGCGACGAGAGTTCAATCCTGACCGTGACATATTTGCAATCAAATAGACACAAACTGGACAAAAGCAGTCAAATATATAACAACTTTAAGCCATTCGTAGAAGGCTGGATTCTTGAAAGCACTCTATGAATCATCATAATCTTCAGTGTCCTGCATGTTCCGCCAAAAGGGTACCGGGGCAAATCACGCACTATAGATGTCCAGGCCACTTCATCCTTCGTCACCGACTCTAGGTCGTCAAGACCTAAGCCCAAGCGCAAACTGATGATTTTTTTGGACTGGTGCAACGATCTCGTCTTGGGTGTATACAGATCTCCCAATCCCTGTCAAAATCAAAAATTTAGAGTAACTTCCTCCATTACACCTGGAAATGACCCTGACGCACTTAAACTTCTCCACCTGCTTCAGTGGGACTTCACTAACAGATAAAGCGTATTGAACACGCGTTCTGGAAACAACTATAACTTCGGATTTGTACACCGTAACCTTGGTCCCACCATCAGCACATATTACTGCATCGTGACCTGCAGTTCCGTGTACACGTAAATCCAATTAACAAGTCACAATGCAGCGGTCGCGCTTTGACCTGTTCACAAACCGTAATACCGTAAGCGCGAGCACAAATTTCTAGGTAGAGCTACTTCTACAAACTCTGGTTTTTGACAGCTGTGGAACAATTTTCTTTTATTTACTCGTGATTTTTCATTCTTGGCAGGCTGAGGCAACTATTTGTGCACGTAATTAATTTTTTGTAGAAATTTTATGTGAAATAATTTTTTTTTCTGGTAAAATAAATTTTAGACCGTTTTACTTCTGAAACGCGCGCCTTTCATTGTGATTTGGAAAAGTGAGGGAGCCGAGCTGTGACATAACATTCCCGCTCGATAAAACGCCTACTGAAGTATATCAACGCCCAACCGCGCGAACGTGACATTTTGATTTGGCTGTAAATCATCTGTAAAAAGAAGATGTCTTCCTTCAACTCTCACAAAGTGAAATATTCCTCACATCTGCTGCGCTGTAGTATCCAGTTTAAGTTTGTACTGTTTTAGACACTTTATGTGACATTTAAGTGACTAATTGAATACGAATTTGTCACAGTGACATGTGACACGACTAAGATATTAAGGGTGAATGAAAATAGAGCTGCCAAGACGCACCCACGGCGAAGTTCAATGCCCACATTCATCAAACCATCAATTCAAATACGCAATTGATTTGACTGGTGGTCTGTGGATGGATGAAACCATTGTTTATGAAACATAGTTGATGAATCTTAATACGATACCCACCAGCAGAAATTCATGAGTTCCAAAAGAAAACTTGACTTCGCAACAGATTGTGCAAAGATCTTGGAAACCTTATCTTCTCTCAAGCTCAGCAGTCTTTTTTAGACATCCAAAACAATGCTAGGTCAATTCGAAAAGGAATTACCAAGCCAAACATAATTCAAATTGATCCCGAGACATCAAACTCGCCGCCGTCCTTGACATTCAATGTTTTTTTCCCAAGATGCCTAAATGACTCCAATGCGCCTAAAAGACTGCAACGAATTGAACCACTAATTCTGGCACACTCACGATTTTAACAGATCGATCTGTTAAATGTAAATTCGCGTACTTTTAGTTTCAACCAGTGTTTAAGTTTTCACTTCTGATCATGTGCGCCCCAAAGAACAACTTACGATTTTCATACTCCACGCAACATTCGTTGCGGTTAGTTTTAGAAGTTAAGTGACAGTCAACCTGAGTTGTAATTCCGGTTCAACGTTAACCGCTCCACTATCACTCCCACTTCAAGTCGTTAGAGAATAGTATGGCCCGCAATTAATACAATCGTATTGTGTTGCGCTTGAGTATAGTATATTTTCCCGAGTACACTTCGGTATTCAAACAGGTTTGGAACAACGCGGCTTTGAAAGATTTGTAAATCGCTCACGTTGCACTTTCTGGTCAAGTGCTTGCATGCAAATGGCGTTCGGATGTTGTATGTATGCCTTATTGGGTTTCGAGAGTAAGTACTGCTATTGCGGGCAGCATCTTAATTGAAAGGCGTGCCACATTTGTAATTGCTGTTGCTACGGGTTTGTTTTTCTTTTCTTTTTTTTTTTTGGGTTTGTTTCGTTTGTACTGAGGAAATGTCTTGCGAATGGCACTGACACCTGTTTTTGTTGGATGAAATGTGAAGCAACGTCAGTTGTGGTAGGTTTTTGATGGTTGGGGTATAATTTGCCAGTGCACAAATAAACAAATTTCTAAATGTGTTGTCACTAAACGTGTATTCGATGCATTATTTTTCAACTGGTCACGTAAGCTTGTATAATTAATAGATGTGCTCGTATTCAACTCGTCGACACGCGGTTAATTTAACAAAAGTCGGAAGAATTAAGGGGAACTATTTTTGACCAGGCTGTGATATGACTTAAACGCTGATTGATTGCGATCTGCACGATAAATGAGTTCACAATCTAATCTAAATAGATTTCACAATCTAATTAGCTGAACTGAGTCCAAGCACTAGACAAGTGATATGAATTTGAAGTCAAAATCAGGAATCAATGTTTGGAGGACACTGTCAACGGTTGGTTGCCGGTTGACAATTTCAAGTGAAGCCGATTTATACACATGGCTATGGCTGAGAAGGAACTAACACTTCCCAGTGTTTCTCAGTTTAACTACTAATATTCAAAAATTAACAAAGTGAACAGTACGTCCACAGCATTTATTTCGTTTTGTTATAAGAAAAAGGCAGGAATACCAATTACGGGCAATCAACTATTTGACCAATAAGCAATCCCCTTCTCATCAATCATCAAAACAATCCTTTCGAAAGTGGTAACGCTTCAGTCACAAACTTTAACTGATACCATTGGAAGCAGTTAAACGCATGTACTTCCAAAGCTTAACACAAAAATATGAAAACAAAACTGAAAGTTCTCTCGCAAAAAAGTAGCCACTCTATGGAAATTCCTTAAGCTTTGCAAAGCTCCAATGATACCGTCTCTTATTTCCACATGTTGGTAGAAACTACAGTCAAACGAAAACAACAGCGCAGAGCCCACCACCAGTTCCAGAGCTATGAGTCAATGAGCTTAATCGAGCGTACTTTGTACGTACAATCGACTACAACGACGACAACAACAGCAAGTCAGTGCAAAAGGAATCAGCAGTGTGAACTCTAAAGACGACGACGACAGCGACTACGTTTACGTTCGATACTGTGCATCAATTTGGCAGTGTTCCCAGTGTTATTGCTGTGACAGCATCGTCCGCGTTGGTCTTTTCCCGTATAATCGTGCCACTGTGCCTCAACGTCCCCACTAACAGACCCTCTCAGAAGACACTTGTCATCGCGCTCGCTTGTGAAACTAATGAACCGTGGCTAACGAGAACTCTTTTCTCGCTCTCTTTTCATTTGATTATTGGCGCAATGCTAGTTGGAACCTTCTCCGCAGCACCTCGTTGCCTTGTCTGACCTTTCAAGTGCGACTTGACGTCGAAAATAAAAGTCAATTTTAATTGTTTTTTCGTGTGTCAGAAAGTTCATGTTATTTTTGAGTTAATTTTTTTTTTTGTTTGTGCTGCTCTTAATTAAAAAGTCGTTCAACCGCCCGATGACCGTGAAATCCGTTTATCAACCATCGAATTTGTTTGCGTCTTGCGTGCCCGGTTCAGATTAAGTGCAAAGGCTAATTGTTTGCAGCACCCACCTACACCGTCTACGAAGCTCTGTGAACAACCATGTGGATGACACAGATGTAAACGTACAATATTCCGAGTGCTTAGAGATAGCGATACGTGTCCCGTGTGAATAGAAACAGAATATGTTCTGAAGTTCCAAGTAACGAACTGTGTGGCCTTGAAATCCGATAGAGGAGAAATTCCAAACAGGTGCTGATAAGCAGTTTTGCGTGCGGCGACGATACACTGATTTTCGATTAAAGGCGACACATTCCCCATTCAAGTGTGAGACCCTTTCACATTTTATGGCCACGACTGTCATTCGCGTAGCCGTATCGAATTCCTGTCGAAATAGCAGTGCGAGTAAGCCGAGTCCCTCCAGACGTGACCATCAGTGTTGTCAGCATTCGAGGAGCAGTGCTGCTCCAACCACTTCGTTAAGTCCAAACAATTGCGTGTGCTGTGCATCTTGTAGACGCCGTGCATCCGAAGCAGAACCACAGACGACAAGCTGCCCACTGGACTCACAAGCAACTCGCTTGAAGAGTAATTTAAGGAAGTGTTTGAATACGCATTTTCAAAATATACGCTCTCCTGGTAGCAGTAGCCCAGAGCAGGAAGGAGCAAAGGTAGCAGTTGAACTGCCAGAGAAGACCGTCATGATGAGTGACATCAAGCGAAATGGATTCACCCGAAACGGGGTAAGTAGACATGTGATTTTTATGCGCTTGTACTTGTGGATTATTTGAATTTTAAGTCTGTAATATTGCGAGTTTTATGATAAGAGGGTTTTTGTGATAAAAGATTTTTGATGGCGCCCAGCGTTCTTACATTGAATTAGTTTCGTTTGAGGACTGAACAATTGTACGTTCTTGTGTGAACAAGGATCATTGCCAATGTGTTGGTGTACTCTATCTGAACCAATTAAATAAAAACTCTGCGCTAAAGGGGCTACTTTATTTAGTTTAACGAGCGGTTGGCGAAGCCATGGGACACTTTATTACAAACAATTGCAAGGGTTGTTAACATTTAAGACTTATTGTTGTTGACAGGCTTCTTGTTCAGATCAAGCTAAATGCATGTTCATGCGGTGCACTAGGTCTTTGTTAGAATGCTTTTGTGAACGGATCGTGTTCCGGATAAGATAGAACTTAATATAGGCATGAGAGTTCAACAACTATCACACTACGCAGCTTAAACAATGCCTTCTCACATTTCTTAAAGTCTACATATGGTCTTGAAGCTGCGGTTAGTTTGTACATTCTGGTATACATTTTTATGAACGAACAGCGTCTGAGATTAGCTTTGTCTAGGCTGGTCTAATGATAGTTGTCTGTTGTGACAATTGACAGTTGCAACAGTTGTATCTTATCCTGGCAGTCAGAAATCAAATATATATTTTTTATGTGCCGAATTAATTTTTATTTGTGCTCATAAGTGCGCTACAGACAACGTTACGTCAACTTCAACAGCTTGGGCAATCAGTCCCATGTTCCCCGTTGCCACTGAAGCAACTACTCGTGTCGATCGGTTTCATGCAATACGTGACTCATTACGACTTGTTTTTTTTTAATTTTAAATGAATCACATACAATTAATTTGGCTGAGGAAGACTTTACCATGGCTGGAAATAACATTGTCTGACGTTTTATTTTTGACTTTTATTTCTTCCTGTAAATGTTGCTTGCGACTACGCCGCACAATATCCATTCTGAAAGTAAATTTTGGACCACTGATTCCAGCGTTGCGATCGGTATTTAACCAATCATTCGAGTAATATTGGCTTCCAAATCCTGGACCATAGCTGGCTTATCGGCGAATCCTTTTGACTACACTGAGAATTAAAAGTCAATAATGGACTTCAATTTGATTATGAATAATATATTATGTTCTTCAAAGTGCTTT
Organism: Eristalis tenax; assembly: GCA_905231855.2. Taxonomy (NCBI): domain Eukaryota; kingdom Metazoa; phylum Arthropoda; class Insecta; order Diptera; family Syrphidae; genus Eristalis; species Eristalis tenax. The sequence continues at coordinate 3,830,243 of HG993127.1, forward strand.
GCTCACAGAACGCTGATTTGCGTGTACAGGTGAGTAATATGCAGACGTTGTTGAGGAGTGAGACTCCGTGATGATTTGTCAAATAATACTGAATATGTATTGACACCAAAACGAGTCTACCATATGGAGAAAACGAGTCTAAATTAGTGAATTCCTGCATGGCGATCCTCGTGAGGAACAACTTATTGAAAGACCGGGCCTCCTTTCTTAGGCCTCCAGGCTAGGAGAACCGGCCACAACTGCTGTCGGTAGGGCTTAAAAAACGAGATATTCAAAAAATTCAAAAAACTCCAACTCTTTCGAGACACGGACAATGCTCAACGAGGTTTTCCTTTTAGATAAAGCCACTCGGTGTTTTCGTCAGTAGGTCCCATCCACTCGTGGCTTAGGTAGAAGCTAGGCCCATGGCCACCTCGGACTGTCCTTTACACTACCTTATGAACTTTAACGCAAAGCGCATGTATCTGTTCTGGATGTTATCAATTCACTTAAGCACAGACGCCAACTGCCAACTTTCAGAAGCAACCATATTCCGTCAAATGTAAACAAGAAGATATACTTTTTGTATGAGAATTGAATTATTGAGAAAAATCTCGGCAAAAGTTAGTCCTAATAAACGATTTTAAATGATATCGCTGCTAACCAATCATTCTAGATCATCCACAAAGATGCAGACGCGGTCCACACATTCACAACTGTAAAATTCCACCGGTAGCACTCTGCGACTTTTAAAAATTCCATGTGAATGATGTTCTCATATGAACAACACTTTAAAGGATTTGTGATGAATTTTAGGGTGAAGCTAGCTCTTTCATAAACAAATACAGTACACCCTTGGTAAATGAATAAAATTTTTACTTTTGTGAGTTCCGGTTTTCACGTTAAATTCCCATTTAATTTTTCCCATTATTTTTATTTGTGACTGATCCTGCGATGTTCTAGAATCTTCCAGAAACTATTTTAAAATACCGTCCAGGTTAATTCTCTTATCAAACTTATGGGTACACAATTCACTCAGTTCATGCAAGCATGTTCCCCTCTTCTGGTATTTTTTTTTTTTTTTCTGAACTTTAGATTAAAAACGATAGTGACAACTTGATTTAAGTGAGGTCTACGCAATGTGTGTCTACGCATCTTTATCTGACATGAACAAGCGGTGACAACATCATTAGGGAAGTTGTTGGCATACCATCGTGCACATGTTCGCGAAGATTTGTGTGCTCAGAACAGAATGTGGCATATGATATAATACCGAGTCATCCAGTTTTTGGTAGATAATCTAAGAAAATGTTTGATATACATTTCGATCAGATCTTGGCCTTATGAGTGGAATATTAATTCCAATGTCCTCTGCGGGCGTCTTTACAGAACACCTTTCTGAAAAAATGATTTTCGATGCCTTTTCGACACGTACTAGCAATTGTTTTGGGATACGGTTCACATAAATGCTACACATTGCAAAACAAATTATTCGAAACGGCCGCACCGGCACAGCTTCACACACTGGAATGTAGATACTAATATGGTTGTCAGTGTGGTGTGATTAATAATAATACTTTACAATACTACATCTCAAATTCTTCATTTTTGAAGAGACCACTCAGTCGGCTTGATTTCTCCTGACATCCTCAACAATTATTGTCCAATTTCATCACATTAACACAAAGTAATAGTAAACTCTAAGTATAAACCCTTCAAAGCTTCACTCCATTTATTGATGAAAACGCATTCAGATCAATTGCACAGTGCGCACAGAACTTAAGGATTGCATATATACTACAATGTAGAAATGTCCTCCATCTGCTGTCCGCCTACGACCATTCATCCATTGGAAATGATCTATTCCTCGGATAGTCAGGCACTTTTAAAATTAATTTTCGTGTGGTCCACAACAAGTCGTTGTCTCTAATACGGATGGTCTGGGCTTCCAGATGAGAGAGATTCAAAGTTTAACGCAGGTATAGATGATCGCCATGAAAATGATCGGAAGCAGAGTTTTGTTATTTTCTTGTTAAGAGGCTTGACAACGTTCTCTAACAAACATCAGTTTGGCAAACGTTCACTGAGGTTGTAAGACCATTTTCGCGAAAATGGAACTTGATGACTTCATTGCAAGCAACTCCCCTCCCGAACCATCATAGAGGCTGAATGGTGCATTTTCGGAGTGAGTTCAGACGCATAGTCGTGATGACCACGCATAAATCGTATCATTCTGTTTGTGGAACGACTCTGCACTGGTTAATATTTCTCATCAGTCAAAATGATTCTTCTGTGACCATTTTTGACGTACTGCCAGAAGCGGTTGAAGCAAACTTTACATAACTGTCACATGTCTACTGCTCGGTACAGGGTAATCCATTTTATGCCTGCGAAAGTAAACTCAAATACAACTCATTTCTAATTTAAATTTCAATCGATTTTCTTTCGAGTTCTTGCCGGACTCTTTCGAGACTTTTCGACACACATTGGGCAAAAACTCTCACGTAATTTAACTTGAGTATCAGTTTTCAAATGTCATCTGCTTGTGGATTACGTCTATAAACACGACCTTCTGCATAGCCTCTCAAAAAGAACAGCGAAACACACACTGACTTGACGGCCATTTTTCTTGAAAAAAGAGGTGACAGCGTCTAGTTGAAACCACATGTCTTCCATGTCCCTGCCTTCGAATTGAGGGAAAAATCAGTTCACATTTGAGAATTGATGGTTGTGGTTACGTGTTCCAGATTTTCGAATAAGTATTCACCGATGACACCACCAGATCAAACTGCACGCCAAACCATACCTCCTTGGTGGCTTTATGTGGAAGCAATGACATTTCGAAAGTTACAAGTGGGTTTCACTTCACTATATGCCACAGTTATGTTTTTTTCATCGCCGAACAAAAATAATGCCCAAACATTGATGTTCAAGAACTTCATCGTAATTCAAACAGTGTTCCCTCCCACAAATAAATCAATCCCAAGTAGAATAGTACTTGAGAGGATTCCGGAGGAGAATCCTCTTAAAAATGTATTCTTTGCTTTTAGGAATTCATACTTGCTTGCCACTGCAGCCGTGTTTTTAATTTTGATAACGCCAATTCCGAACAAGTTTTGATGCATAATGTATTTCCTGCTCAACTACACCCGTCTTGAGTGTCACAACCTCTTAAATTATGTGCATAAGCACTCAAACGAAAGTGAAAATATTCGAAAAACAATTTAATTGGACTCCACCTCATTTGCATATCAGTAGTTCTCTTTTAGGCGAGGTGATGCCTTACGGAAGCAATAATAAAATTAATCATATTCCGTTTTCCTAGTCTTCTGGTGACACATTGGCAAACATCGAATCAATAAAATTCTACACACATCACAGACACACGGCTCAAGGGGAGAACAATCGATATGCTGACGTTCAGCAACTACCACTTGTTCATGTGCTTGCATGTTCTCGGAAAAGAGAGTGATATTTTTTACTGGGTTAACTTTAATTTAGCAGCAATCCCCCAGAGTTTCCTTTCATTCGCACACATTCACGTCGTTTTTCATGTAGACATCGTTGAATGACGTACATATTGATGTATTCAAGCACGCAAATAGGATAAGCATTTAATTTAGCGACTGTCTACGATAAAAAGGATATATTCATCCCCACCCCGTCAACCGGCAGCACACAGTATGTGCACATAACTCTAACCAACCATCCGCCCACTTATCCAATGTAGTCGCTGTGCAAGCACTCATTGTTTCTTTGTTGTTTTTGACAAAGCACAGTGCGGGTCATTTTTATTGACCCCCAACATAGCGATTCCTTTTTTTTTTCCGTATCGATTTAAGCAAAAAAAACTTGAATCGGCATCGACCTTGTCATCGATCAAAACGACTCAACAGTGGGAAGCTGTTCAACTTACTGCCGTTCTTTGATTTCAGAAACATTTGAAACACTTATCAGTGCCTCTAATTGGCTGACTGAGTCTTGTTGTTTTTATTCGGAAAGTCATCGGATTACTGCTTCTCAATGATAGTCTCTTATTTTAACGATTTCTGAATGAATGGCTGATTGTGTTTTAAAATCGACTGCAGTGCTGTCATGCCTTAAGTATTTTTGATGATTAACAAAGTGAACCTTATCTCTAAAAGCTATTTAAACACATTTATGTACGAATGTATTTTTGAGTCAGTCGTTGATAAAAATCGAAACCGATAAATATAGAATAGAACATGCTGAATAACAGGTGAAGGTTGCCATTGATATTCAAATGTGACGAAAGGTTGATTGGGCACTGGGCGTCAATACATCAAATGTCACTGCGAATACGAATAAAGAAACAGTAGGAAATCCTTTAGGAGACACACACTGTTTCTTATTTCAAGCTAGAGAAGAATGAATGCAATGAAAGCAATGAATTTCCGGTCTCCAATCAACCAAATAAAATGGCGACAGGTATGGTCACTCAAGTCCAAGGCAACGAGTAATTAGTTCAGATTAACCTCCCATCATCCACATTGTATTCCGCAATTTTACTACACTGAGCTAATGACCAGGTCACATAAGCTCAAAAAGTTAGAACTTACAAATTCATTCGGCTGGCGAATTGTATTCAAGCAATAAACTCACACACCTTTTTCATTTAATGTGTGTTATGTTCTCATTACTCACATAGTAAGACTACTCACGTGATAAATGTTCACAGTTCTGAGCTTAGTCATTTGTTTTGACAGATGTTTAATGAGGAGTTTGGCGAAGTATTTAACATAGTCTCGTCATCAATCTTTACATACGATTGAAAATGTAGTGTGTGTTGTTATTTTTACTTGCTTGGATCCTCAGCCAGCAGTCTCAGATTGTTCGAATTCAAATGTCAAAATAAAACTGAAGTATTTTTAAAGAGGCAACACATCAACCAAGTGATCGATCGAATGCACAGAGACGAAACACTGTGACTTTAAAAAGCTCATCGATCTGTTTCGTTGAATTTCGTTCACTTTCGCTTGCTTAAAGCGTCAACTATAATAGGCATGAGCGAGCATGAGCGATCATGAGCTTGTGTCACATAAGAACGAAATGTTTCGTCGTGTTTGCATTATCATCTGTCAGAATTGTAAATTGTTCTTGTTTTTCATTTTTTGTGTTTCATCTGTCAAAACGGCGAGGTTAAGATCGCATCAGCTAAATCATTTCGCTCTTGAACTCTCATGGTCGCTCTTAGGAGGGAGCTCATGTTCGCTTATGTCTATTATAGTAGGCCTAGCTTTCAGACACTTTGGCCATCATCGAAAGGATTCTTCTAATGACGCTGCTGTCCGGGATGTACATGAGCCTCAACCAACAAGCCTCTCCTGGTATGATCTTAAGGCATCTGCCTACACTTTTTGGTTGGTTGAAGTTGTTCTTAACTTGAAAACGACCAGTGGCTTGATTCTGCCTACACTTATGCACGTCAGTTATTTGAAGTTCTTCTTCACTTGAAAACGACCAGTGGTTTAATTGGCAGAGAATCTACAAATTTTATTTAACTAGGTGGAAACGCAACCAATTGTTCTGTGGATAAAATTATAACGACGAATTAATGACACAAAAGTGAACGAAACTTTACAAAACTGACGAAATACAGTTTCGTTCAATTTTGTGTCAACGAATCACTCTACGAACTTAAATGACAGTTGTTATAAAACAGTTCGGCGCTTCAATATTTGACGATGAATCGCCATCATCTAGAAGTATTTAGAGATACCCAACAGCCATTTTTTATATCGTTTTCTCAAACCAAATTGACCAATCATTTTTCGTGAATAGCTGTCAAAAATGTATCAATAAGTGTCAAAAAGCCTCTCCAATTCGTCGATGGGCTATGGAGCAAGCAGCCGTGTCTATAGTATTCATTTCTGATCTAAATAATCTTCGTTTGCTTTAGACATAAGCTTAAATTTACTCACAGCAATTATGGTTGAGGGATTACTTTGTAGCACTCTTGGACACACTTGTAGCAAAAGAGAAGACAGGTGGCAATAAGATGGGTGGTCGCAATGGGTACGTACGTGAACTCCTACGCTGCTGGTTGTCTGGTTCAATTCCTGACACGAACAACTTTGATAAATCGTACCTCCACTCCTTTGTAGTCACTAGCAATAATCACCTTTGAAAAATTTGCCATTCAAGGCCAGCATTAAGCTCCTCCACTTGCGAGATAATAATAGGACGCATAACATGGGTGGTTCCTATAGAAGTTAGGGCCAATTTCAAGTCCACCTCGGAGTTAAGCGCGACCCACATTAGTAGAATAAAATATATTCCTCTAAGGAAAAGGATGAGGGTTAGAAATTAAATGATTTTAGAGCTATCAATCCATCCAAACAATAATCTAAGCACATACCCCTATACATTCCTTTTAATGCAATTTTGTATTAAAGACATTCAGACATCCTCAATTTGCACAAATGATGACATCCTTCATCCAGAAAAACAAAAAAACAAAAGCCATTCCCAACCATGCCCCACTTAACATAATCAACGTTCGTGTTAACGGTGTTTACATGCACGTCCCCGAGAGTGTGTGTATTTGTCATGGCTTGCGTATTAAACACATTAATAAATACTAATAGTAGCTAATTAACACTTCGCGTACAGGTATGCGCTGCAATTAAGCGAAGCCTTTGTTATTTTAGCGCAAAAACGGCACAAATTCGTTTATTGTTTTTGTCTGGCGTTCCGAAAGAAAAGTGTGGTACCTACGCACGTGGTAGAGAAAAAACAAATGAATGCCATAATAGATTCGCAAACAGTCTTTCCATGGGTGCCATAGGGTGCCCCTTAAGCCAAGACTATTAAATAATTGTGCGCACGTCAGCAGTAAACAGAAGATGTCTTGACTGAACATTTTGAACGTACCCGGGTAGTTGGTTTCATTTCGCGAAATAACTCTATTTTGATTAGCTGGAATTCCCATAGCAATCTAATCAACGCACGATTAGATAAGATTCGGAATCCATCGGTGACCTGCAAGAACTCGAATTACCACCTTCCGATTGAATTTATGAATTCAGACTATTCGCAATGGCGATGAGTCAGTCGGGAGTGACACGACACAGTTTACGCAGCTCCCTTAGGCCAACAGTGGCTGCAGACAGAATGGAAGGAAACTTACCCAATTGCATTGCAAATAAAGATTGCGAATGGAGCTTGAGTGAGGCACTTATGTGTATCTATCTGGGTTGTACTACTGTTTAATTTCATCAGCTTATTGATCCACTTGAGTTTGTATCTTCACGATGGAAACGTACGTATCTGCAAAAGTGAATCATTGATCGAAACGCTCAGGCATTGCAAAATCGGCATCAAGTTCATGGACTTGCGTGGTGCTGTGTGCGGATGAGAAATAAAAGAAACATATTATGTACATTTTTAATGTCGCTGTTGACGCACGATACATTGTGTGAATGGAGTACTTTTTTATTGGAATGATACAGCCATTGGCGGAGTGTCATTTTTTAAGACGTGGGCCAACGAATTCACTAATGTCTTTATGATATTTTCGTATGTACTCGTTTGTACATGAGACTTTAGTTCATTACAATTGCCCACGATTGATTTCGGTGGCAAGCCGAAAGAGGCTGCTTGTATTGCAATAACCATAACCTTGTTACCGAGTTGCCCTTGCTAGTTCCTTAGCCTTACGAATGGCAGAGCATTGAAAGTTATGCAAGCGTACGAATGAATGGGGTAAGGGAACTCATGTGTTAACATAATCACATCTTACATCGGAACTCAGACATCTAGACTACGCTGACGATGTACAATCACGCAGAATGGAGCGCTGCCAAATGACAGCTAATGTGAGGCGGGCGTGGTTGGGCTGAAAATAAATTTGATAAAAACAAAAATTATCACAATCGAAGGCAAACAAAACGGTTGAGAGAGTATAGAGTTTGCCAAACCATGTCCGTATTGTGTCAACCAGAAATGAAGTATGATAGAGATACCCAACTTCTATCTCTCTTTCCTCTTGAAATTTTTGACAGCCATTTTTTATACCGTTTCAAAGCCAATTTGACCAGTCAGAGAACGGCATTTACATTAATTCGTGAATACCTGTCAAAAATTCATGAATAACTGTCAAAAAGCCTCAGAAATCCGTCGATGGAATAGGGGTCAATCAGCTGTGAAGTTGGACACCTCTATAATGCTTCATTTCTGGTCTCAACAAACGCCGTAACCGAATTGGATTCAGCAAACCGAATAGGCAAAGCAAAGTCTGCGTTTGCGGTGCTATTCACGATTTGACGAATTATTGCAGTAATCTGTAACACGAAGGTACATTCGTTCCATTCAAAGTTCAGTCCGTGCTGCTATACGGATGTGACCGGTACTTCACCATTCGCTAATAGGTGCTTATTTAATATCTCAAGGATTTTCTGTGCGAAGCGTATCTCGAACGACAAACTCTATTAGAGTGCGGGCCGTGAGCCGAAAAGGTGACAGCTCCATAGCAAACCACGCGATGCAATGGAACTTGATTACAGGATGGAATAATAAGAGGCGGTCATAGAAATGTATGGCCATAGAAATACATGGCGAATAACAGTCGAGAAGGAAGCTCGGCAACGGGGAAAGAATTGGGGAGAACTGAGGCACATTGCCAGAAACCGCACACAATGCCGCGTAGGCATTGTAGTTGTAGAGGCCTCAGGACACATGAGGGGATCGTAAACTAGGTTCAAGAAAGCATCATCTTATCACAATTTACTCCTCCTCATAGCTGGGGTTCTATATTCAACATCCACTTCCAACTTTCTGAATGCAAGGCTCCGCTTCTTTAGAGTCACTGACAAAGCTCACTGAAAAAGCTTCCCAAACTTCAACGTTTGCAGTCGGTTAGAGTGATTGACTGAAGGAAAGCTGCAGCAGACACGCAAAACCCTGTGTAGGCCCGCTGCATCACAAGGCGGATCTTTCATGAAGTGGCGAAGATGGCTGAAACTAATGCTTCTTAGCACAGTCAGGTATTTGAAGTCCCTAAGTGAATTCTCATTCGGGAAGAGAGGGCGCTGCAATTACAGAGACGGTCGGATGCCGGAAGCTGGACGGCCATTTCGTTAAGAGATAGGCGGCAGATCAGGGAAGTGCCTGAGTTAAATGTGAATGCATCCAGAGATTTAATCGGCGCCTGTCTGTCGGAATGTATGACGCGCGTGGCGAAGTGCGTCGACCTATACGCCCTTCGAGCCTACATTGCCTCGTTTCTATTCCCGTTACGAGCAAAATAACGTTCATAGCCCGGCTCTTTCGAGTCACTGACAATGAGCAGGTAATTGGAATATGCCGTGAACCATCTCCAACTTGTTTTCCTCAATAGATCCATCGAAAGCAAATTGAAGCTTTCAATACAGTCACCTTTTGTTTTCTAGAGGCATAATATACTCGTTGAATTCATTTCATTTGTTATTCCAGTCGCGCATCGATCAACTCATGTGCATTCCTTGAAAGAAAATTCCAAGGGTATGTTGCTCAAGTGATTCTGCGATACATGTTGCGCAACAAGCTCTGTCATTTGATGTGGACTTTCATCTTGTTATCAAAAAAAAAGCATTTTAATTAAGCATAAATAAGTACTGCGCATGTAGACTCACTAGCCTCGTTTTGTATGAATTGAGCGCGCCGCCATCGATCAATGATCTCCCATGTAATAGCTTCCATCTTTCACCCAAAGGGTGAAGCTTATCGCGGTGCATTTCATTTGCATTATCAATCATTTGCACACTGCAGCTATGAATGCGAATAAGAGTACTGCATCCGCTATGTGATTAAGAAGTTGTCACTCGAAGTGGTAGCGTGGACGACGTGTGTCTCGTTTATAATATGATATGGGTGGCTCAACCGCCCTCTACGGTCAGGGCACAGCTTCTCAGCAACCACTCAGCGCGCTATTGTTCTCTTACGAGTGGGTCCCTTCCACTACAGTTTTATGCCGACTCCGAGCCAATTTGAGGAACTTTTTCTAGACAGTTATACTCTTTGATGGGTGTCAGTGCTCAAAGAACAGGGGCTGTGTAGGCTCAAGTGCGTACGGGTCGACTCACCAACCCACAAAGCCACGCCCGCCACAAGTTCAGGCAAACACACCGGAAATTAAAGGTGAGGTTCTTTATCCAAAACTCTTTCCGATTGACCTAAAACCAAAATCTGAAAAACTGATTTGAAAACTGACCATAATAATGTTTGCTGCTTTTTAACATACTGCTTCGTAACATGGATAAAGTCACATCCATGTGTTCCCCAATCTTTACATTAGCATCGTTCTGGTTCTTCCAGTTGAAGTCTGTATCTGTGTCAGAGCCTCAAGAGCCAAATGTGTTTACATTTCCGCTTCAGCTTTCTTATTACCCCGCACTTACTATTCAGCGCCCCCATTACATGAGGCATACACTTATTCACTCAGGAACCCCTTTCGGCTCGCTCCCTTTCACAGGCAACTCGTTGACTATGATCCAACTTACAGTCCATGTGTACTCCACAAATACACACATGATGTGAATAATTAATGTTCCAGAAAATGTCCTTATCAGCTGCGCACAATCAAGGAAATTGCCACATATCATTGTGCTAAGCCCCCGGTGTTGTTTGCGAATGAAGATGAGAGTACCCCACAAAATCTTAGTTATCTCAAGTTATAGGAACAATTTAATGCTCTTGTCACGCAAATTCATTGTTGTGCTTCCTCAAGGAGTTGTCGACTATCGATTTCAAATAAACATATCCCTTCCGCTGATTGAATTGGTTTTTATTCCACTGAGAGGAGATTATATGCTTTCCTTCCATCCTAGTAGTTGAATACGAAAAAGGATTCCCCCTCCAGTTTAAATAATGTATACGATCAAACCCGCCTTTGTTCTTCCAGACTAGCAGACGCGATGCCCGCCCCTGCCGATAACAACTTATTTTGACAAAGACCCAAGATTGGGTTAGGTTTTCTTTATTGGCGAAGTGATTTCGTCCTCGATGTGGAGCTGAGACTTTGTTCAGAATTAGATAATTCCCCAAGCCATCAACGTCACCCATTAACCCAGTTCCGTGACAGAAAATCGGGAGTAGATGCGCGGGGTGATTTGGAATTAATTTCACAGGCGTATCATTTAGAACTCGATTTGATAATAAACAACTTATCCGAAGAGGGCGTGGAGCGACATGAAGTGAAATGGTGCAAGCTTCTGAGGTTTTCCGTTTCGTTGTGTAGCATGCATGATTTTAAATATGTGCCAGGGTGAATCAAATTGTCTTGTGAATTATCCCATTAACTGTGACGAACGATCAACGCTTTCGTTCCGTCTAATTGGATAAATGAATTACGCCGCCTAAGAGACCTCACAAGTTGGCATATACACGAGCATAGGCAGACAGTGGAACAAGCACTAAGCTCCGGATTAAACTTCTTTAGTAATTTTAAATTCAACTACTCTCTGTCACTCTCTTACGAGTAAGACCGTACAAGTTGGCTCGCATTAGCGAGAAACGCTCAAATTAATCAGGCCGTTGGGTAAATTAGCAAGTGCATCATGATTGATAAGCGCCACAACGGCTGTTTGCAGATGTCAGACAGAAATCTTAGTCATCGGTAAGGCAGTGCGCTTTTAGCAGCTGAAACTTATATAGAAAAGGTCCCCCTTGTCATGCAAGACAAGCTGGAAAGTGTTACTGACAAGTGTGTTATCTCGACCCGCCTAATTTCTAGGCGTGATGTGATAGCAAACGGACGAGACAAGTGCAAAGATTATAGGCGCTGTATCACTTCTGGACAATAGCTAAAATGTTGCCTAACTTAGGGATGATTGCTTTCAACAGATGGCAGGAAATACAGAGGTCGCCGCTGCCTATGGTTTACGTCAACTCGATTTAAAACAATTGTAGGCCTAGATCCAATCGTTGACTCTCTTTCGATAGCCAATTCAGCTGACCGGCGATCTGCGTTTTCTTCGATACTGGCTTCATTTCGCATCAATATCTGTCTGGTTGGTGGCTTAAAAACCAAAAGACGTTGCAAGATGAGCCGAAATGCTTGCACATTTAAGCCATGCTAATTACCTACCTCACGACGACTGAGCCGGAATTTTAATATTTTTTTCTTTAATTACCGCACCTTAGGCGTGAAACTATGTATGATGGAATGATAGACATTGCTGAATATTTTGACAGCTGCTGCTGTTTGACAGCTGCTGAAACGTAATAATCGCAAAAACTATCATTGGTCACGCTTTATGTACGGTCGGCGGAAACATGTAGGTCCCGTCAACTCGTGTAAGAGGAATAGTACCTATGCACAATACCACCTATGACTGTAGTGTCACTCAAAGAATGAAGTTGAAAGCTTCCAGAAAGGGTGGTGTACTCTACATGATGCGACCATCGCAGGTATTGGCTTCGTAGACGTCTGACAGGACCCATATAGCTGTAGAATCCGTATAGATCGTGGTAAAATGTTCTTCCAGATGTCATCATTACAAACCGGACCTAGAGGGAACGCAGGACTTTTCTTTGCAAGGAGTTCTTCAATCGGGAAAGAACCGATGAATCTGGAACATAGAGCAGGACTGAGATGATCAATGTTTTTCAGTTTCATCCTTGGACAGAGATCTCTAGGTTAACAAGACCTTTTCTGCGTTTGATCTCGGCACTGATCTTCTTAGTGTTGATCGGAGGTGGAAGAAGAAGCTACCCAGTGTGAGGACGAACTGTGCAAGGTGTCCGGGATAGTATTTTCTCTCTTGAAGATAGGCCATATTTCCGGCTGTGGCGTCGTGATGATTATTAGCGCCGATACGTACGCTGGTTGTCTTGGTTCAATTCCACACAAAAAGAACAGTCCTTCTCTCTTGAGTCAGTGACAATGATCAGAGAGTATAGAAAAGTGGCTTGAGTGTAGAAAAAGTGTCTTAAGCATGGCATTTCAGAGATGGCTTATAAAATTAGTAGCGAGAATGTCACGCTTAACACGAGTGGTTGTTGAATACACTGGAACCAGTTACACTGTGGGCTGTAATGCGATCCATATCACATTTACTTCGTGTTTCCCTCCTTCACCGCCAAACTCCTTTTATCCGCTTCTGTATTAATGTCAAATTGACGCCTGCGTTGAACAAATCACGTCACTGTCATCCGTGTCAACCATTAGTTGTACTGGCTTTTGAATGATCGTGCCTCTGGTGCCTACCTGTGAGTTGTGGATGATCTATTCAAAAATGATGCTGAAGAAGTCATATCTCTGGTTTTAGACGAGGTAAAATCAAGCTTTAGTAATTAAGACTAAATGTCTAAAGGTCTTTGTCGTGGCGTTAAATGTTTGACCCTATTAGACAACAGCGCCGAAAAGGAAGCTGGGTTTAAACATGAATTATTTCAGTCTCTCTAATTACGTGATACGAAACAATGTTTTTTCTTAAACAAAAAGATAAAATTATCCAATTACTTCTTAGTAGCAAAAGTCATTGTCTTGATAAATGCCGCTGTCATTACGTGTGACACACACGCTTTGCTGAAAAGCTTCTATGAATTTCATGACAATGACATAATTTAACTCATCCTCCACATTAATGTCGTGTAACACGCACTTAACCATCACCAGTTCGCATCGAAATTAACTACTCTCCACTACAAGTGCAAACAAAATCTTAGACATCGCGCTAAGCGCTTAACAAAAGGAATCATTTCCATCCGTCCTGAGCAAATTTACACTCTTTTAAGGCCATGCTAAATATTTGTGCGTCTGCTTCACAACGTTGGGGTGGTGTGTACGATATAGTAATGTGATGCGTAATACGATCTCGAACAAACAATAAGTCATTCTGTGATTCTGTCGACCGGAGGTTAAACAATGCACACGACATCCCTAACTGCTCCGGCTGTAAATACAATCTTTTTTTGTTGTGTTCTTTATCAGCTGAGACAAGATCAAGCATAGAATTATTAGCATCGTGATCTGGCGACAATTTAGGTATCTCGCTTTGATAACCTGCCTGTGTACTGATGAGGTGAATGACTCTGAAATACGTTAACAGCATACGACTGACAGTGATTGATGCGAGTGTCTGTATAACTAGCAGACACCACAGACTACGTAGTTTTAGCTATCTGTTGCTAGCACACAGTAACTACACGATCTTCCTGTTTAAAGAACCAAGTGGCGCAATAATCAGTTCCTAAGATAAATACAAACATTAGTATGGTAACGTAACATGTTGGGGTTAATATGGAAGTAGTAAACTCAGCGATAGTGAAAGTTATGCAATCATGGTCTTGATAAAACAAATAGATGTTTTGTCACAGAAATTGTGCTGCTTAAGGCCGGCAGAATATGTTTACAGCCGTGGAGCTTATGACGGTTTACGATTGTTTCTGTCTGCCATGCTTTACTTGCCGCGATGATCACTTAAAAGTTAATGGTTTACGAGTATGATGTGATAGGGTGTACGAGTACAATTGGCAAACATGCCCAGGGATCAATTTGTTTGCTCCATGTCGTACTTCTTGCCCTCCGACTCGATCATAAAAACGTGTTAATTTCGTAATAATTTCTTTCGGTGATGGCAAATCTCCCTAAAACCAAATCTTCATGCTTCGTGGTAGAGCTAGTTTTTGAACACATCCAGAAAGGCAAATGTTTGTATAACAGACTTCCATGGGTTTTTTTTAATCTTTCACTAACTCGGCATAACTCAACAAACTTGATCACGATCTTAGCAACGATAGGTATTAAATTAGTATAAACGTGGGATGTAAGCACAGCACGACTGTGCGGCCAGCCTTAATGTTTTAAATTCGCTATGAATCGGTTGGAGGACTTGATACACCGTCAAGTACAGCGCACAACGAGTCGACGAGGAGAGTTCACCTTTTTGGGCTCGATCTATTAGTTGTCATGTTTTTTCCGTTAATTTCATAAAAATGCAGTAAATATCAACCTATTCTCTCGGTCACATCACGTATAAACACTTTCTTGCTTCGGCTCCCTAAGCATTCGAATCCCATCGATATGAAAGACTCTCCTGTATTTATTGTATATACCTGGTGACAAGTCTTGAATAGACGCAGAGTCCAGCAGTGAGATGGACCGCAGAGTTACATGGTTCGGCTCAATAGAAATTGTTATTTTCAATCCAGCTTTAAAAAAATCTTTGGCTGTGTTATTCTGTGGTTTTCAAAAACAATTTTGGCCGAAGGTGCGTGTCCGTCAAGCATAACATTCGACTCCAGCAGTTTACTTCAGAGTCCCGGCGTTTATTACTTACCTTGGTAATTATACTAGAGTACTACAATGCAATAGACAATCTTATGTGGACAATTCAAGATCCTATGAAAATGTAGTTTACATTCAGCCAAACAGCGTAGTGGACATCCATCGTTGTGGATGCATCTACGGTCTGGCACCCAGCACAGGTGAATGCTGATCTGTTCGAATATTTCGTTAAGAGATGCACAGGAGTCGATTAATATTTTAGAGTTTATGGAGAACGATGCCAGGGATTTACTTAGTGCTTGGCTATCCGTGTTGATACAGATATCGCTGGCGGATATCACGTTTAAACTTAGCCAGACAGGCTTGGTGGGCGCTGCAGTGAAGGAAGACGAACGGACTTGTTCAGGTTCAGACACTGCGAGAAAACGCCACATCCTACTAGTGTGTGGCTAACAGTGTTTGGCTTTACCAAAGAGCATGGTTCCGCCGTGGCCGGGGAAGTGTAGTCCAAGTGAATCGAGATGAGGTTTTGTTCGTGAAGGATTTTGGCATGTCCATAGGTGTAATCACATCATTGAGCCTTTGGGCGAACTGCGGAGTTGGTTTCTGTCTGGGTAAGGAAGGGTACGGAATTTCTAGCGCATCAGTGGTCGTCAGGGCGGTGTTGCCATTTCAAGATGCAGCCTTTGTATAAATAGCTTGGCCTACAGCTTATAAGTCCCAGTCAACAGAAGCATTGAAGCCAGAAGACCATCGTTTCGGATTGCACTGACATGGCAACATGACATTTTTTTAATTTAAAACTATTCGATGCGATGAGCTGTCGAGTTGTCGTCTGTCCGCGATGATGTCGTCCTTCCTCTCATTCTCGAGCCGGACGCTCCGGTTCGAAGACGGAGAGTAGAGCATTGTTGTCCATGCGTTCTATGTAGCCGAGCCAGTGCGAATCGGGTATAATTCGAGTAAGAAGTTTTGACCCAAGTTGTTTCGACGAACCGAAGTAGCATAGCTTCTACGTTGAATCTCTACTAAGATGTCAAAGACTGCGAACGCTCAAGGTAAATAGTGAGAAAATTCTCTGACAGGTGGTGACTTCTGGATTGGTGGCGTTATTCTCCTTTTTTCGAAAATAATGCCGCTGGGTGTTTTCTCAAAACAGACTTTCCTTATTTTCAACAGGAAAACACTATACATGCCGTGAAACTGATGAAACATTGCCTCTTTTGCAAAAGAAATTTCCTTGACGTTTGGAGACTTGGATTGGGGGCAAGATCTACTGGGAACCTATCGCAATAATGTCAAAATGTGATCCACCATAGACCGCTGCAGCCATTTATTGATACTCATTGCACTTCTTTATGAACCCCAGAGTTTCGATTTCCTACTCATATTTAATGAAAATTAAATGAAGTGGCTGAGTGCAATGTGATCGCTTAAGGCTACAGCCCATAGAATCCGTTGCATGCGTTCGTTTAGAGGCGACAGAAAATTATCTTCACGCAACGTAAATAGCCGACCCAATGAGTACGTTAAGAAATTTGAATTTTTAAAGTTCCGAAATTATTAAAAAATGTCTCGCTCCCTCTCATCAGGACTTATGAGTTGTCAGTTTTCTGACAAAACGCAAAGCACGCTATGGATTCTAGGGGAGCCTTTACTCTAAGCCTTAGTCTGAGCCTTTACTCTGACGATCTGAAGCTTTAAACGACACAGACTCATGACGCTGGACGGATGTAAATTCGATCCAGGCTTTTGTAATGGTTAAGAGCGCATTTTGTCCGACAGACGAAGGAGCCGTGTGTGAAGTTGTTGGTTCTCGGCATAATTTCGTGCATTTCGTTGTCAAAGCAGTAGTGCTGGTGTCGAAATTAGTTTTTTCATTGTTGGCTCTGGTGCTAAACCGCTCCGTTGCACATTGCAACAGGTCTCGCCCTCGAAGGAGCTTTGAAAACTATAATATTTCCATTCTCGTTTTGAAGATTATGTGAGCACAAGCAACAGGCCCGAATTGATTCGTATTCCCATCCCTATGGAGCACTGTTTGTTCCATCCATCACATGCCGGCAGCAATCACTGAATGCGTCTGCAAAAGCGGAAGAGGTCGTCTGTTCATCAGACACAGAGTATGAAGTTACAAAGTAAACGAACAAAAGTCTGAGTGGAAGTCAAACACAAACCCGAGACTGGTAGTTCCCGGCTGTCCTCCAGAATGTCAACTGTTGAATGTGTCTTTACGGTGTAGACATGATAAATGTTTAAAAAAAAACACCATTTCTTGCTTATCAAACATTCATGCAAGTATTTGTAGAAGTCACAGGCCCTCCCACAAGTTAAACGGATAAACCTCGCTTTCCTTTAACGTTCCATTTACATTGTCCCTACAAACAGCATCCTTTTAATTTACAATTCAATCTCATTTCCCTCAGTACACTGAAATCACTTACCCTCGTTGTAAAGAGCAACAAAGTGGCAGAAATAAGTCTCGCACGGCCAACACATCCCATTACCTACACCTGCATAGCCATTCACTTACACCACCCTCGACTGCTTCCGTCGAAGAGGCCATAATGAATACTGCCGTTCATTGGGTACGGTCTGCTGGCAAGGACCGTCCATCGATAAGAACCAAAGCCGAACGAAAATCAAGTGGATTCAGTGCCATTTACATGGAGATGGCACACATTTTTTTTAGCTATGAGGCCCTTTTCTTCCCCGCAGTTGCCATTAGGTCACCGAGATAGTGATCTACGGCTGGATGGGGTTATGCGGAGGGCTGGTGGGACAATGGGAAATGGCTGGCGGATTTTTAATGAATGAGAAAAACTTTTTCGGCTTATATTATGGAAATACGGGTGAAGGGGAATGAACCTAAATTTGGAGCTTAACGGACTTTAATTATATCCAAGAGAGCTTTGACAGATTCCGCAGTATGTCGAAATGAGTCTATGTCAGCTGTTCCATTGTTGCCTGGTGTCGGCGCCGCGCGGCGTTGTGATGATGGCCTACGTTATTGATTTCTGTGTGTTTATGGGTTAGTGTGGTAATCAAGCATGTAGTCACGAACGGAATGTAAAGTCAATTAAAAGAACTGCGATTCTAGTCACGAAAATGACGAATCCCTGAGTCGGCTTTATGGTTCCCAGCAGAGTGTTTTTTGAGTTTTCAACATTTGCGTGACACACTAGAGCCTTAGCTTATGTTTTTATATGCGAGAAATAGCCTAATACGTAATTCTTGCACAGCAGCAGTAAAATGCCTGAATCACAAACAGTGGTGTATGCGGCCGTTAATAATTGGTCTATATACAATGTTTGACGGAATTTTGAAACAAAGACTAAAGGGTGTTTTAATGGGACATAACAATTTGGATATTTAATGCAATGACACTCATAAACATTGACTTCCGTCTCGTGTGTGGTGCTTTAGTCCGGGGTGGACTTGGAACTGAATTAACACGCCTCTCCAGCTAGCGCGGTTTCTGGCTTGAACGCTCCAGTTTCGCACACCAAGTTGGTTGATATCTTGCTACACTTGTGTACGAAACTGCACGAGCTTCCTCTTTTGCGGTGTCCTACAGTTTCGGGCTAGAAGGCTCATCTGGCTGGAGCTGAGTTCTCCTATATGCATTAGGCGTGTGGACGCATACCTCGACTCTGTGCATTCCAACGACGTAAACAGGATCAAAGATCTCAAGAAGAACTTTTCTGTAGAAGAGAACAAGTTCTTGTATTGTCCATAGACGTAGAGCAGTATAAAGGGTTGTACACACGAGCACATTCACATAGTTTCGCTATTAGCAGATCCACTACGTGTAGACTTTGAAAATTTTTTAGTCGTGAATGAATCGCGTCTGCCTATTTGTAAATCGCGATAGCAGGTCGCGGCTCTTATGTACATTGCATAAAGTTGGCTTGGTTCTTCAAGAAAGGTTTCTTTTACTCCCACCAAAAAATCAGCGGATGATAAGAGTTATTCTGTGTTTCAGCTCACTATTGGGGAACCAAGATAGAAGAAGTCTTTGACTACGACGAAGTTATAGCTGCGCATTGTACGGGTCTGTCCAAGTTGTCGATGTTGTATGTCCTTGAGAAAATTCCTGATGACTGGCAATCACGTCAGTGCCCTGTCTGGGGGAGTTTGTCATGTGAGTTTGAGAATTATCCATCGTCATCCTGAACAACCTGAGGAGTTTGAGGAACGTGAGGAATGTCAAAATTTGCAATGGCGTTGTATAGCTTGTCTTTATGCACAGTGTCATATGAAAGCTTGAATTTGACGAATATGCTGTGGGTGTTGATTTGCACTTCTTGACTATTTTCCAGGATCAGTCGAAGTGTGAAGTGGCCATATATTGTGTCCTTCTCGGGCCAGAAATTACTCTTAAACGGTTGTATAAACTCACACAAAGGTACATAAAAGATTTTGTACGCGATGTGTAGACGCCGACTACATATTTCCACAGTTAACTGACAACTGAGAACGCAATCCACAAAGAGGCAAACGCGATCTACAAATTCACTTCAACTCGCGATGAAGTTTCACTTTTCACATGTAGTTCTCTGCGAAGAGAAAACACGATATGAATGAAGTGGCAGAGTTTGCGGACTTGTACTGAGTTCATATGAATGTTAAAGTTAGCAATAGATGGGTTCTTCTTTCTTGTGGACTGTCAGTGTCAGAATGGCAGTCAAGGCTTACATTTCGATCATGGTGAAGTTCAAAAACGAGCAACTATTGGAAATGATTAAATATATATTCACTTCAAAATATCGTCCCACCAGGCGACTGCGAGTGCTTTGCTGAATACATTTGAGTCCACATTCCTGTGGGATGCGACTACAAATACCTCGTTCATTCTTTCGATTCAAAGATGCAGCAGTACAAAAGCATCATTTATACGACCGTAATGTCAAAGTTGAACAAACCGAAGACGAAAAGCTATCTGAGGCTGTATACATACTTTGGAGACTGTTCTGCTGACGATCACTCAAGATTGTCGCTGGATGTGTTTGCTCCAAAATTCGTTTTACTGGTGGAAACCGTCGGAGTGCTGAATATAACGCAGCTGTATTTGATGACTGCCGTGGCGTTGTGTGTATGTGCGTCGCAACTGAAACTCGCTGCCTGGGTTCGATTTCCGGCCTGTACCTCTTTCGAGTCACTGGCGATTTAAAGACACTTAGACACTTAAACGTCTAGAAAAAGCTTCTCAAATTGGCCATTCGGAGTCGGAATAAAACTGTAGGTCCCTTCCACTCGTGAGAGGACAATAGCACGCACAACACGAGTGGGTTGCTGAGAAGCTAGGCCCAATACGGGCTGAAGCGTCACCCATGTTATTATTATTATTGCTCCAAAATGTTTCAAATCAGTTGATTCCACGCCGAGCATAAGTCTCATAGGCCGCTTTTTGCCGAATTCTACGTCAAGATCTTGACCTATACCCTTGTACGATCGAACATCAAATGAAGTCTTTTGTTCATTTGAAAATTCTCTCATTCGACTCTAAAAAAGTTATCGATGTGTCCTTACTGAAAAACCCTTCCCTTCCATTCTACTTTCCCAAGTGCACACATCACTTTTTGCAAAGTGATTACGAATTGAAATAATGCGACGAAACCACGAGGTTTCATTAATTTTCTGCGAACCTACCAGGTTCCGCTATTCAGTTTTGGGGTCTGGAAACCTCGCGGTTTTTGATAAACCTAGTCGCAGTCCCTTTGAATGCATCCACCCATGTGAGGTCATAAAGGTAGTGCTTCCTAACGGTACAGAAATATCAACAAACGAAAAGGTCAATATATCTTGACATTAACTTCACGTAAAGGTTGAAATGCAACAGTCATTCGAAACTGACCCTTAAGAAGGCCAACCCAGGCTTCCATCGCATCTATCCCTCGATGTGCAAGCAAAATGGACTAAGCCAGAGGACAAAACTGCCGGCTTCCCAATATGGCACACCATCTCTAAGACCAGCATGACGAAGCTTGCAATTTTCGAAAGAAAAATACTGCGAATATGTACCGGACTCACCTTCGACAGGGACCGTCAAAGGCACCACAGCAACAATAGGTTTTACGACCAAGCACGCATCATCCCCCTGCAGCAACACATTGTGACACTGTTCAGAAAGCAGCTACTAAGCATCAACAACCATCCTAACGAGGAAATCAGGAACCTCAGAAATTCGGTTGTCAAACCGAACAAGTCTACAGCGTGAATTTTAGTTTATTTTGGGCATTTTGGTGTTAATTTTCTCATTTCATCTCTTTCAATTTTCTAGTGTTCTCACACTACTATTTTCTGGCAACAGTCTGCTGTTTTGGCCAGAAATGAAGTATGATAGAGATGTCCAACTTCTACCTCTCTTGCCTCTTAACATTTTTGACAACCTTTTTAATATCGTTTTCTAAAGTCAAATTGACCCATCAGCTGATAGATCAGCTGTTTAGTTGGGCATCTCTATCATACTCCATTTCTGGTTCTGGCGGTCATTTAAAAATTGAGAGCGACTGACTTGAACATTGATGGGAAGGGCCTACTGAAGTTTCAGTACAAGTAAGAACGTAACGTTAAAAAATAAAGCACAAACAAACAATTCTTCACCCTTACGGGCCCCTCCACTTTTATTCCTTACTATCCCCTCAGGAAGAAAGCAGCGGAAAACAAAAAAAAAAGCAAAAGAAACACCAACCTTCTTCTACGAAGTTACTCAGCTTCAACAACGTATGCCACAGATTGGTTTACAAATCGTAGACTTTTCATTTGCAATTGCAACAGATCCCCTCCCGACTAGCAGGGAAGAAGATGTATATTGAGAATATATTTCACATCAACCATATGGTTTCAGCAAGGTGTAAATTACAAAGCCACTTTGAAACAACTGAGCCGCAACCAATCTGTAGTGTTTCTCAATCGTTAGTGGGATCGAATCTCATCGCACCAGGAAGTATGACAAAATATCTCCTATTCGCTAGCACCTATGATTTGCACGTCATTATCACAGATAAAGCCCCCTAATAACCACATAACCTACCAAGAGTGTCTACTCTGATATCAAGAGATATTCCATTACCAACTCACATTTCTCTTCGTGATGCCCACGAAGCCATAGAAATCGATCCAGCCATTCTTCATGCATCAATACTCATTGAAGAGATTGGCGCCGTCATTGAGTGGCTATTACTGTGAATATGAATGTGTGTCCGCAGACGCGGGAAATGGACTCCATCCGATTGCGATAGACTATTTTTTTTTTGCCGCGGTAATATATCAGAGCCCAACTGAATTGACAATTGTACATTTGACATTTTTAATGTGCCAAGATGGGTGGTCACAGGGCAGGGCGTGGGGAATGGTTAGAAAGAGCTGTGACTACAACCAAGAATCTGTGTCTGCTTGGAATTCGCAAATTTGGAAACTGTAGATCAGAGTATAATTCAAATTCAAGCATTGGGACGAATAAGAAACCAATTTTAATTGTGGTATGGTCCCGGATAGAAGCATCGCGAGCTTTAGCCAGAAGGTTGCACTTACTCACGTTAAGTTTGCTGAAGTTCTTCTTCATTTGTGTGCCCACCTTAAACGCCGGCGTTATCTATATCGACCTCCCAATGGTTTGGAGACTAAGACTCTTCGGATCAGAGCTAAGTTGACCACATGCTCTATGAGGCCCAGCCACCTTAGGCGTTATATGAAGATGACTGGCTACAACTACTGCCCATCAACGCAAATAACTTGTCTCTCGAAGACACCGAGAGTAGTACAAATCAGTGAGTTGCACTTTTTAGTGCAACAACGATTTTCTGTGAAGGCGGTCATCTCACGGCTAACGTTCACCAACTGGCGGACACTATCGTTCGACTTGACACCATTCGGTTATTTTCTCTGGACCACTTTAGACAAGCTCGAGACCAACATTCGGAACAACATTCGGAAGTGCATCAAGTTATCAAAAAATGATTCGATCACTTGAAGCATTGCCGGCCATTTTAGCCATTTGAACGATGTGCTATTCCATGCATAATGGGTGGGTGACGAAAAATTGAGTGTGCATTTTGGAGGGAACACTGCATCTCGTGGAAATACAAATTTATTTCTTTAAGTTTAATGAGGCCCCTCCACTCACATATTTTGACAGCTGAGTGTTATCTCCATTTTTGGTGTGAATAAAGATGGAATAAAGGTGAAATTATTGAAATTAAGTACAATAGACATGCCCAACTTCACAGCTGATTAAACTTTAGCCCATCGACGAATTTGAGAGGCTTTTTGACAGTTATTCATGCATTTTTGACGGTTATTCACGAAATAACGGAAATGCCGTTCCCTGATTGGCCAACTTGGCTTTAAAAAACGATATAAAAAATGGTTGTCAAAAATGTTAAGGGACAAGAAAGGTTGAAGTTGGGTTTCTCTATCATACTTCATTTCTGGTCCAAACTTTAGACATGTCATGAAACTCAATCTATCTATAGAATCTATCTATCTATCTAATCTAGAATCTATAGAGGTTCTTGAAATTATGCACAGTGTCCCTGAAACGTCGTGAATTATAGTTCTTCGATTTTCGCGTTTGTATGTTTCAAAATATTATTGCACATACATTGCACCCACCTTTACCCACATTTGTACCTAGACGTCGTATGTTCCCACTACACGCGAAAGTGCATAATCTCAGCATCTCACAGAGTTCACACTCCGATTGAAGTAATTTGTTTTGACAGTGAAATGCAAAAAGAATGAAAATAAAAGCTGTCAGAAATCTGCAAGTTAACTGTCATAATGGTTTAGAAATGTGCTAGAATTGTTGGCATGACTACACGGAAACTGTCATAATTTGTTGTAATACACAATTTCGTACCCAATTTCGGTCCTAATTTCGAGAGAAATTGCCGACATTAGAGAGAGAAATACTAGAGAGAACATGCTATTAGAAACAGAAATGAAGTATGATAGAGAAACCCAACTTCCACCTTTCTTGTCTCTTAACATTTTTGACAACCATTTTTTATATTGTTTTCTAAAGCCAAATTGACCAATAAGAGAACGGCATTTGCGTTATTTCGTGAATAACTGTCAAAAATGCATGAATAACCGTAAAAATGTTCATGATTATACGTCAAATTCGTCGATGGACTAGGGGTCAATCAGCTGTGAAGTTGGGTATCTCTATCATACTTCATTTCTGATTAGAAATTCAGGAATGTAGTTTTCAAGCATCAACTTCAGAGAAAGAACCTACATTTTGAGGAATATTTTTATTCAGACCTCTCTGACCTCCTCTGGTTTTATTCACTGCTCCGATTCGCATGAATGTTGCTTCAAAATGGAGGCAGAATCAGTTGTTGTTTTATTAAAGTTCTTATTTAATCACCCTGTAGTTGCCTATTGTAACGCTATGTCTAAGCAGTCGAATAGTTATGTGAAACGTGATTTTAACACGATCTTTTCAAGAACTGTTTTGAAGAAGTCACATTAATCGATGTTGACCTTCATGGAGCAGCGATAATTCTTCATGATCATCCTGCACAGCCAGACGAGTTGGCAGAAATGTTAAAACTAGACAGGGCGGTGAATGGTGTGCCTCGATGAACGATATCATATGAAATCGATCAATGAATACGACCTGATCTGATATATTGTTTATTCTCCTGGTCACGCCGGTAAGAAGGAGTGATAATAAATAGCCCCAGGCGAGCACAGAGACCGGAAGAGAAAATCCCGTACAAATGAATGTACGCTAATCCTCAGACATCTCACCTCAATCATTTTCCATTAAAAACCCAGAAATATATTTAACACTAGAGCTGAGCCTGCACATCACTCTGATGTAGTGCAAGTCCCCTAAATACAATTTATAATCTGCCCAGAATGCCTTGATTCCCTTCTACTCATAATTCATGAGTTTTTCTCCAAAATCCACCCCATACACAGCATTTGACATTTAATACGCGTCATGTGCTCCTTTCATTCAATCTGCTAGCCTCACACTAGAATCGCACAGCACTGCAAACGCTCTAGAGGTGGCATAAATGAAAGAAGACAGAAAGACAGATAGAGACACACTAGTAGGGGTGTCATAGTCAATGCACCGTCCATTCCCTCTAACAGCGTAATTCACCTGTCGCAGCGACCGCAGAAACGTAGTGTGTAGTGTGTCTATTGCTACAAGTACCTGTCGTCGTCGGTGCTGGGGGTGGGGGAGGGGGGTTTGATTTTTATAAAAGCCAAAGTAACGGCGGCTAAAGTTTCATTTAAATATCGCAAGGTGCCTCAGTTGGTTTCGTTCTTTTCTGCATCTCCTCACCCACAGTGGATACGGTGTGCGCAGAGTGACAGTAGTTTTCTTGCTCTACTTGTGGTTTTAAATTAAATTAAGAATCGACAGGAAACTAGAATAGTTGTGGCTTCAACAGCGAGTGCAAGTGTAAGAAAAACCGAATTCAAAGCACTCTCCTGGATTTTGAGTCGAATTTTGAATCGTTTATCTGCAAACGAAAGCACACACAAAAAACAAACCGAGATAGAGATGTAGATTCACAGATTAAGATCAGTCGCAGTTACCTTTCGCAGTCGTGTGTGTCCCTTGTTTAAACTAAATCCCTCGCGCGATAAGCGTATCTTAATTTTGTCTAAGTGTATTAACATAATTCCGTGGAACAAGTGTTTGATCATAGATCGCAATCTTAACAAAAACCAGACAAAAAAAAAACGAGAGTATTCTTGAGTTGTTTATGGTTAATGCCTGACAGTGGAACGACATCTGAGTCGTGCCAAGGGTAGAACATTCGTGAGAATTCCCAAGTTCCTTTGTGTTTGCGTTCAAGTGTATCCTGACGCGTCAACGAATGAGATTCTTCTGTGCACACCCCCCAAACCACGGCTCGGTGGAAATATAATGCACAACGTTGGTTTACCCAAATCGTTGGACATAGACTTGAACACAGCAGGCAGTGAAGTTGAATTGAATCGACTGGAACAGCCAACCCTGCTACGAAAGGCCTTATCTGACAACTTTGGAAAGTCTTTGCATAACGATAACGACGACGAAGGGGAACTAGACGGAACCGGTGAACGCACGCATCAGACGACTGAGGAACGTCCCAAGATCAAGACTCGTTCGCGATTTAGTTCTGCCTTTCGGTCGCTACGCGGGGCAAAATCTTTAAAAAAGAAATCGGCTGCCTCCGTCGCCGCGGACACAGTTCTTTCAAGTGGCGGTGAAGATCTAGAGGCCGTCCTTTCAGATCCTGCAGAAGTGAAGAAGAAAAAAACCAAACTTTCGAAGAAATTCTCCTTGTCGGCCATCAAACGGAACAAAGTGAATCCCAAGAAGGAAGACATCCAGGCGAGCAGCCTTCAACTTGTGTCAAGTTCAACGCAAACCACCCAAACCCTTGATCGGCGTCCAATTTTCTCCACGGATGATGAGACGAAGAGAAGAGTCACAGTGACTACACCGAATCCTTCGTCAACGTCAACGCCGCCAACGCCCGAGTCTTCGCCAACGAAATTCGATAAAGTGCGCAAAATTCAAATCACTATCCAAGGCAAAAAAATCGAACACACCAACAACAAGACCGGTGGCCAGCAGGGCCGGAAAAACCTCCCGACTACAACAACAGAGATAACAACCAGCGCAACAGCATCATCAGCGACCATTGACGACGTGGATTACCTAACAGCCGCAGAGGAAAGCGCCCAGCAAAAAAACACCGCCAACACTTTCAGGAGAAACTCGAAAAAGAAATTAAAATCAAAGACAAAGTCTAACAGCCCGCACAGCCCAACGAAGCTTCCCCAAGAGACCAGCACGTCAATTTCATCCACCATTTCAACAACCACCACCACGGAGGAGAAACTCGTGGTCACCCAGAGTATATGCGATACACCGCCACGAGAAAGAGCCCCGGCAAAGCCAAGCAGAACCCCAGGTCCACCACCTCCCTGCACACCAGCAGCTACAAGTTGCGGCACCATACGCAAGTCGCTCTCACATCAGATTCCGAAGCTAAGACGTCAACGACAGCACGTCGTGGATTCCCCTGAGAAAGAATCAAATTTCATGATACGCGAAGGCACTGTCGAACGGGGTCGACGTTTTCCGAGGCCGTCATCACAAGGCAGTCAAGACTTGTCGCCGTTGGTTATCGCCCAATCCCAGTCACTGCCAACACCGTTGGGGGCACCGGACTCCCTTTTGCCATCGCGGCCCACGAGTGCTGAAGTTGAAGCAAAATCCCTCCCCCCATTCATTGAAGAGGCACCCAAGGAACCACAAGACTCAACCGCCACTCCGAGGGAGCCCATATCACTGCCAGCACTCACATCCACCGTCGTATCCACTCTAGAAATAGAAAAACCGCCAACTCCATCCACATCCACATCCACATCCCCAGCCACAAACACAACCGTCTCTAGTGAGTACATCCCCCCAGCCAACGCTGAACTCTTCACCGGCAACAATATACAAAATCCCAACCTCTCTGGATCAATCAACGATCAATCGTTGGGGGATAACGACGATCCTCCGTCAATTCAATTTGCCGTTGGCACTCCAGTGCGCCGGCAGAGAACGTCTGTGCTTCTCTCTCAAGTGACATTCGACAGCAAGGACTTCAGCTCGATCACTTCGCAAAAGAGTTCCGGTTCAGAGCCCAGTGAAAGCTCAATTCATCGGCGAAAAATCACATACCTCGATCAACCGTCCACCTACACGGACGAGGAGCGCGACATTATCGACGGAAATCGACTAGTTAGTGAATACTCGTTCGATTCGGAGTACTCTGGCGACACGCCGATGCCTGCTTTTGGCGACTTGACCATGGACCACGAGGACCCGGTAAGCGAAGTAATCTTCTCGATAGTGAATCAATTCAAATCGTGTTCTAATAAGTGTTTCTGATTTGAGGAGTTTTATCGATTCGGGTAATTGTAAGATGATCTCAAAGGGATTTAGGGACTGAATCGTGTAGCCATCTCTCTCTCACTCTCTGTGGTGTCACAGTTCGGAGTGAGCCTGATCCTTAACCAGAAATGGGAGAACAAGGAGATGTCCAACTTCCACCGCACATGCCTCTTGATTTTATCTCACAATGTTTTTATACGATGTGTGTGTAATTCTACTTTTCTCTCTCATTTTTCGTATTCGTGGACAAGGGGTAATTCTGGCCGAAGTTCGATTTCTGCTTGCACTCTTATTTCTTGCCACAACCAACAAGATTCTCCAGCTAGCTCTGCCTAGCTACTTCCGATTGCGAACTCCAAGTTGGCAGTATGCGTTTTGTGTGTGCCGCTTTAAAGGCGGGCGTCCACTGCACATTCCCGGTGCCGGACAACGAGGACATAAATCAAATTTAAAAGCCGCCAAATTTCCGTCCGACATTCACAATCAAGTGCAAACTGCTTCCAGACTATTAAAACTGACCTGTATGACTTTTCCCATTCGTCTGTGGATGCAGGTGGAAGAGTTTTCTTGTACAATCGACTGGCGGCCTAGCAAATGCTAGAAGTATTATTCTTCGTTTGGCGCTAGAGTCACTGCCCGCTTCATCATCAATACTTCGCATTGCACATATCGAAGAAGAACGCAAAGGAAACAGACGACTTCACGCTCAGGTTGTGGGCGAAAATCCATGGAAGTCAGCAAATCATATCCTCATCTGTACACATCCCAATTAGCTGCAGTTACTTAGTAACCACTGGCTGCATATGAGCCCACAAGCGCGAGCGAAAAACCTTTCTTCTAGAAGCGTCCACCGTATAATGAGCAGCCGTCTGAAGTGCAGACGTGTGTGGATATTTTCACTCAAACAAACTTTTTCCAGAAAAACCTACCCCATTGTGTTATGCGCGGGCAAAGTCTTAAGGCCGAAACACGTCTACCTGGAAGATGTTAGTTGCCCATTATACCGGACGATGACACAAATCCGCATCGAAGCCCCACAATTCGTGTACCACAACCAGTGACGGAGCTTGCCTGTTTCTTTCTAATTTTCTTTGTGTTTCGAATTTCCTATATTTAATGCATTCGCTAGGTTACTGCTCACATCTGTGAGGCCAGGGACAAGAGACGGTAGGAAATCCGACACCTAAACCACTGCTTCCGCATGAGGGGACTTTAGATTTGTAATCTCAAATGAGCTGTATATTTTTCATCTTTCTCTAAATCGAATCAAATTACTTTGACTTTCCCTGCGATTTTAACCAGTTTGTTGTTTTCTCTCGTTTCTTCTTCAGCCAATCATGACCTCCTCCACAGAGAAACGTGAGCATCTCTACAAAATTCTAGTCATCGGTGAGCTGGGTACTGGCAAGACGTCCTTCATCAAACGTTACGTTCATCAGTTCTTCAGTCAAAACTATCGTGCCACAATCGGAGTGGACTTCGCCCTCAAGGTCCTACACTGGGACTCGAATACAATTGTGCGGCTACAACTGTGGGACATTGCCGGACAGGAACGATTTGGAAATATGACTAGAGTGTATTATAAAGAAGCCGTTGGTGCCTTTATTGTCTTCGACGTAACACGCAGTGGTACCTTCGATTGTGTGAGCAAATGGAAAGAGGATCTGGACTCGAAGGTTCAATTGCCCGATGGGAGCCCGATTCCGTGCATTCTGTTGGCCAATAAGGTAGGTTGACTTGAATCACTTTGGATTGATCTGTATTTGAGAGGACTCCATTTGCTGTACTCTAGTGCGATCAAGACAAACAAGGCATCGTTACGACTCCAGAGAAAATGGACGAATATGTAAGGGAGAACGGATTCGCTGGATGGTTTGAGACATCGGCAAAGGAAAACATAAATATAGATGAAGCCGCCAGAGCGTTAGTTAATAAGGTAAGATTCGTTGTTTTTAAATATGTTAACCTGACAGGAAAATGGCGAAAATTCAAACAGAACAAAATTATTCTTTAAAAATTCTCTTGACAAGTTAAACAATTTTGACAGTCGATTTGCAAGCAAGCAGTGTTGGCGATCGAGCTTCACCAAGCTGCCGAGCAAATGTATTGAAATAACACATTGTGACAATCACTCAGCTCAATTTCGTTAAGTTTCGTTAAGTTTTGCTTACATAAGTGGGAGCGAAACTAATCAATCTTTACATATGGTTGCTGAATTTGATGACCTTCTTTGTGTTACCGGTCTGCTCGGGGTGGTCAAAGTCAATAAGTCCCTCCAGCATCAGGCCAGCTTGATCCTGTTTTGCACCAAGACTCTGTTCTGTCTCCGACACTCATTTTTATAAATGATCTTTTGTCTGCTACTTCTAATCCAATTCATTCCTTCGCTGATGACAGCTCCCTAAGCTTGTCATATCTGTTCCAAGACTCACTACTCCGCCCTTTGGCCGGATATTGACAGCATAATTAACTGTGCAAAGAACAATAGAGTTGAATTCAATGCTTCAAAAACTCAATGTCACTCGAGCGAACCCTAGATAATCAGCCATGATCCATGAAAGGAGCCTGTATCGATGAAACCGGATAACCTTCCATCCTTGGTATGTGTACAAGCACAACACCAAGTTGAACCGTGGTCTCCGAAAATGCTGCGAAATGTTTAGGTTTCGTTAATCGATGCAAGAGATATTTCAACCTCTCATATGATAAACTTGAGTAGAACGCTCATATCTGATCTGGTGCCCCAAGACCAGCCTGCACTAGATAGAATCCAAAAGCGAGCGACAAAACTTATAGGCGCAACAATATCGCCGAGTCATTAGACTCGATCAAACACCAACGCACAGTGCCTCTCTGCATCTGTTTCATTGCTATTTTACTACGCGATGCTAGCTAATTGCATTCATCACCTCCATGAATTCGCCCGCAATACTCATCTCACCAGGAATGCTCATCAGTTTACCCTCAAGCCTGCTTTCAAACCAAACTGCTTTCAATTTAGAGACTCGTTTTTCAGCCGCCCGACACGAATATGAAATGCCATCGGTAGGCTAATATTTGGACAGACCACAACCAGCAGATATTTAAGATCAATGTGCACAGGTCCTTCTCTTCCTCTATGCCTTAGGCCGGTGCTGTGTCTTGACCCCGGACACTTATGGGGTTTAGGAACCCCGTGATTGCGCGCATTATTGAAAAAAGTAGGCTGACTGACTTCTCCACTTGTGAGCGCGACCTTAGACGCAGGCGTCTTCTGTTGTCCGGCAAGTTCGAAAATTCCGTCTTGATAATGCTATCTTGACCTCATCTGATTCGGACGAGCGGAATACTCGTCTATCACCATTCAGATTGAGTGAAACATTTTATCTAAAAGCGGTTCTCTTCGCCATTTAATAATCTGCAGAAGTGATTCGACTCTACTTACAGTATCTTCTGCCCAAACTTTATATCCAATGGTATGTTTAATCCTTTGGTAAAACTTTCTGTTTTCAGAGATCATTCCCGATATAACACGTCTCCATCCCATCGATAGCTCACTTTTTATGCTGCTTTTTTTCCCTTCTGCGGGACTTTTCTATTCATCTCTGTTCGTAAAAGCTTTCTGTGTTCATTTCAGCATTGCCTTCACGTCCTCCAGCCTAGGAACAGTATGGGTTTTCCTGGCTGCTTCTTTGATAGCTTCCTTTGCGAAGCTTACCTTACAGAGTTTCCAGGAGACTCGATCGACAAAGATCCTACCAGTTCAGCGCGGGTGAAGACGGAAGTCGGCATCAGACACTGGTGTTCTTTGTCGACTCGACTGTTGTGTTGTAGGAAAGCCGACTTCACAGTTGAGTTGATTGTCGCCTTGCACAGCTACGAATTTGAAGGATTATCTCGAATATTTAGACAGTTAATCAGGAACCACCGAACATTGTTTTACATTTATGCACACTTTTGTGAATACATTAATAAACCAAGCTCCGTGAAAATGTCGTAAAAAACGCTGTCAGCAAGTTTTTAAAAGTAAGACAAGTAGAAGTTGGCTGCCTCTATTGTCTCACAAGAAAACCTGTTCCTCTGCTCTTTACAGCCACACATCACAACCGAACCAAATTACGCACAACATAAAACTTTATGACGCGAGAGTATATCAGTATTTGGTGACATGTCAGGCCTTGGTGCGAGTCATTAACTAGTCGTCAAGATAACATACTCAAACATAATTTTTACATTTTATTTCGAAGCTGTGTGTTGATGACTTGAACTTGTATCTGAATCATCTGATCTCCATCCAACTCCATTTCAGATTCTGCTAAACGATAAACTCATCAGTGCCGCAGATATTGCCGATAGTGAGAAATTCAATTTGGCCAGCACGAATGGCGGTCAAACCACGACGCAGGCCATCAAAAGTAAATGTTCCTGCTGACGCCTTACTAATGTTTATCATCCAAAAACTGTGTCATCATGTTATGAAGGACTTCAACTTGTTACATTAAGTGTTAAAATTTTAGTTATGTACGCATATTTTTAATATTAAAGTCAAACAAAAAAAAATTAAAGAAAATTGTATTTAAAAATAAATTAAGATTATTCGTTACAAAAGAACAGAAAAATAAACTTTGTGTGTATGTCATTGTTAGCTAATTTACAGGAATGCATAGACAACCTAACTCAGTTGTCCTTTCACGTGTATGAAGGAAGGACTCTCGTGAGGACATTTAATTTGTTTTCAATAAATAAAATAGAATATGCCTTGTAACGAAAAAAAACATGAGGAAATATACAAATACAACACATCTGTCCATTCGATCGCTTGCCACTTTTGCACTGAAAAATATACACAAAAAAGGAGGAAAAAAGAAATAAGAAAATCTAAAAGACAATGCTTTTATAGTGGTTACTTGAGATTATATTAAATAAATTCGTTTCTTATGAAAACATTTACAAGCGGACGTTACCGAGGAATATGCTAGCAATGTCTAGAAGATTAATGAAAAATACAAATGAAATATTTATACAATACATATACTTATACACATGATCGTTCACTTGAGAATGTTCGAAGTGAATAAAAACTATTAAATAATAATAACATTTTATTACAAATTTGTGTGTTTATTACTCGTATATGTTCTTGATTGAGAAACGCTGTAAGTACATACAAAGAGGAAGACGACTGGATTTATGAACACTTCAGCATTGCAAATTGGTATTCACTAGGATCTGGAATTCTGTATTACTTTGAAGGATATTTTGAAGCCCGATTGCAAGGGTAATGGCTCATAGGACTGTCGGAGGTGAGTGCCTATGATTTCCCCATCGATGATGGGAGATCGGCGGGACAAGCCAAGAAATTATCCGATTCCGGTAATTATGAACGCGAACCTAGAATGTGCCGAAAAAAATTGGAACATAGACGCGTTCCGCTGAACAATTTGAAACGTTTCAAAAAGTTTCGGCTAGCACAGACAAATTATGTAACGACGCATTTTTAAAACTCTTTTTAAACTGACATCATTGCGGATGAGCCAAGAAAGTGAGGTCACATTGAAAATGGGGTCTATGTGGAGCATTGTTTTTATTAACGGATCTAGTCACCTTATATACACACGGTACCGTAGATGGTCTGCACCTGAGGGAATGCTCATTCCATACTTGACGTCCTCGGGTAGGTTGCTTCTTTCCAATCTTTGAGCTCAAGTTGCCTTGATTTTTTACTAAAACTCGGTCTTCGCATACGGCACGTTAACAACTTAGCCAGGGTTCGAGGCAGCACGGACCGACGGTATAGAAGAAGAAAAAGAGAGGAGGATTGAGGGTAAACAGGTGAGCATTCCTTGTGAGGCAGATCTTGTGGGTGAATTCATAGAGAGGAGAAATGCAATCGGGTTGCTCATGTGAGCATTGTATTGGCACCACAAACTGTTGAATCTTCTCATCCAGATCCCGTCAGCGCAAACACGACCGAAGGTCGCTCACAGAATTATTTTCTAAAGGACACCAAGTGCTACTTCATCCGCTTTTGAGATTCTCCATGTCTCCGCTCCATACAGCTGGCTTCCTATATAAAGTCAGCTTGTTCCGTCGTCGAGACGGCTATATTACTCAATCGCCTCTTGAGCCCATAGAAACGATCTTCTCCAGGCTGATGTTGACGAAATCACATGACAGCATGTCGCCTTGTCTAAATCCTTCTTTGAGATTGAAGTTCTCGGTGAGTTCGTTGCCAACCTTGATGGAGCAGCGAGAATTCAATATTGTCAGGCTGCACAACCTGATGAGTTTGGCAGGGATGTCCAACCAGTCATGGTGTGTATTGTATAGTGTGCCTCTAAGCACGCTGTCATATGAGGCCTTGAAATTGATGAATAAAGACATATTGTCAAGATCTGGTCTATTGGGGACTTCCCTGGGCAATATACTCAGAGGATGAAAGGCCGAGTCAATACACATCAGGATCTTTGTACACTTCCTAAAGTTCGGGTTAGCGACTCTGTCTTTGAATCGTTCCAAGAATCACTTCAGCCGTTCTCAAATTTCGTATTCATATATTATTTACAGGGCAGACATGATTCTGAGTCCGATGTTGACTAAGCAATCATAATTTATGAATTCACTTTTCACGTATTCGAAGTCTTTAACTGTCTCCAAATTATAGCTGCTGATCCTGACTTTTTCGTAGTAGTTGATAGACGGATAAATGTTACAAAACTTTATATCAGAAATGAAGTATGATAGAGATAGCCAACTTCACAGCTGATTGACCCCTAGTCCATCGACGAATTTGACGGATAATCATGAAAATTTTGACGGTTAATCATTAATTTTTGACAGTTATTCGCGAAATAACGTAAATGCCGTTCTCTGATTGGTCAATTTGGCTTTAGAAAACAATATGAAAAATGCTTGTCAAATATCTTAAGGGGAAAGAGAGGTAGAAGTTGGGCATCTCTATCATACTTCATTTCTGGTTTATATACTTCACCTGTCTTGTAGAAGCTCGATGAGATAAGAATCCGTCTTCACTTAGCTTGACTGTGTGTAATATGTGTACAATGCGGAAAACACAAAAGACCAGGTTAATGCTTTATGAGTGTTGTATTTAGGGCCTGCGATGATGATGCAAATTTTGGACTCGGACCATCAGTAACGAACTTCTACCTGTTCTCAGACCTTAAAATTAAGATCGGTATATACCGTTTCTCTATGTTACTATCTGACCGATTCCGAAAAACAACATGTCAGCAGTTATGCAGCGTTTTTTCTTACAGCCTATTAACAACATGGCATTTTAAAATGTATAAACCTGCACTATCAGTGTAGTAGCTGCCTTAATGTCGACAAGGTAGTTCACGTCAGAAGAAATGAAAAAGGTTTGTTTCTTTCCCACGAACTTCGAGTCTCACATACGTCACTGACCAAAGACAACTGTCAACAAAAATTCCCTTTTCATTCGTCGATTTCAAAAAGCGGGAGAAGAGTGAACTTTTATTTCATACGCGACAATTTTTTTTTTGCAAAAACAATCAAAATACATAAAATTTAATGTGTGCAAAAATATCAAGCAATTTTACCATAAATTGTGCATTTAAGCTAAATTATATGATCATATGTAAGGCCAGCCAGGCTTAAATTCACGTCGCTGATAGATTAACAACGTGTGGCTTATAGGCAGCAGTCTTTCTTCCTCGCGTTTCATTGCGTTGTGTGAAAATAAGAAACAACTTCAAAAATTATACATACATACGTACATATATAAAATAAGCCGTAATTTTACATCACAAAGGATTATAGAACGTTAATGCAACGTTGCACTATCAAATGCAACAAATGATTTTTTCCAATTAGTTTCGTTTTTTTCTGTTCCTTTATTTTGTTTTTTTTTTCTCTTGTTTTATTGTTGTGGCTTTGTGAAGTTCGTTGGAGGTAAAAGATATTAGAAGAGTGTGTCTGAAAGAAAAATAAAACAGCAAACCCTCTTGTCCGTTGTCCCTCGTTTCCTAAGCGCGACATAAAGCAAATTGCGAAGCAGAAAATAAAATGGCCAACACAAGCGGTAGCAGCACCAATGGTAGTCCCTATGACAAAATAATCGAAATGATACAGAGATTGGACCTCCAAGACGATGGAATTGTGATGAATCACAAAATAAAGTCAATCGAATGTGATTTCTGCAGCATAGTACGCGACGAGGGAATGCTAAAGTAAGTATAAACGTGAAGTGAATAAAAAATGTGGTGAAATACTTGTGCAGAGGCCTAGTTTCGAAGAGCACCAAGTGAAATTCTGCTAAAGTGGTAAAGCGGAAAAATCAGTTAATAGTACCCCTATCGACACCTTGACAATTCAACCAGAGAGTCGTTGAAATTAGCACTTAAATAGAATTATTTTTATGACACGCGGAACATACGCTTTATTTTTGTTTTGGAAACTGTCAAAGTTTGCGAAACAATCACTTGGGTGGCTATTTTTGTCGTCTGTTTTACGTCGAACAAGTGGAGTGGAGCATGTAGTCAAATGAATATCCATTTTTGTTTTGTGGAGGGCGGCAGGTACACACAATGCGTTCTGTGATTCACTTGTTTTGAACGTAGATTTATGCTGATTAATACGCCTATGTACAGTAGAGATGTACCGTGTATTTTGTTGTTCCACCCTCAGCGATGGTTTGATTTGAAAGTGTCCTTGAAAATAAAGTAGGTCGTTGCCGAGGAGTTGCACAAGATGTCTGTCTAATGGTAGCAAAATCTCAAAACCATATATCATACAGAATTAAGTATTTCTGCCAAGGTTACCAAAGCCTAGGTTGCAGATTTTCTGCATAGGGTTGTGGGTGCCTCCGTAATCAATGAATGTGCCTCGTGAGGGCTTGTTTCATTATTATGCCAAAAGTGAAAACGTGGTTTGCTATAATGGCACACGCGAGCAATCACGTGTCCAAAACACAAGCAAATGCTTTAATTTTCACCTTGCGTTAGTACTTGACCGATGGCACTGGGTGTGGGTTATACACAGTTCCTTAGAAATCTGAAAAAGAAAAGAAAATCATATACAATATTATAGTATGGATTATTATCTAATTCGGCTATCGCTTATGAACATGTTTTTCGCATTTCATAGAGAATAACAAGTCGACGGTTGACTGACTGCATAAACGCACGTTCCGTGGCTTCAGCACGAATTGTGCTTGCGTGTATTTAACGCGTTTAATGTTCATCTTTCGTTCTTAATCTACCTAAGAGCTTTAATGATATACTTAACACCAGTCTACTATTAAAGTTCAGGAGATTTGTATTCGCAATGTACGCATACGGCTGTAATATTCTCAAGTGGCCACCGGCCACCACAATCCGGTCAACACTGACAATGACAATGCCGAGCTTGTACGAGTGTATATCATAGTACATATCTATGTGCATTGCACATGTACTTTTCGCTATAAACAACGCCAACTGCATGGGAAAAGAAGAGAAAGAAATGTACAACAGGAACCGCAGCTCAGTCAGCGCCGCGTCATGATGTCGTCATCGAGCACAAGAAATATGAACGCAAAAACAAAGAACTTTGGGAGTCAAAGAATTGAAAAACAACTTGACATTTGCATGCAATTTTTGCGCTTTCTCAGATTGCTTCAACGAGAACAGAAGTGATTGGTTCTCTATAAACAAGAGATGTGTGTGCACACAGTCGACCACGCAAAGTGAATAAAAACAATATAGAGTACGAGAGAAGTGTGCGCTTGAACGATCTGAAAACGGCTTTATGATTAATTCGTATGCCATCTGTATGATAGCACCACATGTAATTAACTTCAATTCATTTTTTGGATAAATGTGACAAGCTGTTAGGTTAACGGGGGACCGATTAATTTTTTTTTATTGTGCTTCATTAAGAACATTTTTTTTAAGGAAGGAACACTACTTAAATCGCAGTTAATGCCACTTCGGGTGCCGTGAAGTTAATAGTTTTGGACAGTGTTTGTGGAGTAATAATTCATTTAACGCGTCCTTTGGGATTTTGACCGCGGCGTCTTGTTTCGAAGGACACGTTGGGTCTTTGGGGTTAATGACCCCAAAAGTAAATATGCCGGGTTGAGTTTGTTTTTGTTATTTCTTTTATTTTCACTTGTCAGGTTAGGTACATGTTGTTTATAGCACGAAGCCAGATAGCTTCCGATATTTGCTGCATTCACAGCCTTGATTCAGATAGAGCTTATGGTCTTTAAATATAGAAAACGTGTCAAAGCAATATTTGACATTTTGTCAACCAGACTCACACCACTGGTAAACAAGTACGCTTAAATGCCTCTGAATTCCATCAGGTTGCAAAGAAACAAAGAACTTCATAGCAACCTTCATCGGATAATGTCCAACCAATTTTAAATATGTAGTTGCTTTCTACAAATGAAATTTTATTAGAGAGCCACAAAACACCGTCTTATCTCCTGGAATTAATAATCATAATTCAGTATTATGGATCCTTATCATTAACTCACGATTGACTAAATTTCGTCGTAATAGGTGTACAAAAAAAAAAAACAAGGTTGCGTTATATCAGCGATGATGTCCCCAAATTGAATTGCTTACAATCCTCCTTATCCCATGACGGAACATCTTTCCTCTTCATTGAATTACAATTACTGATTTGAGTACGCATCTTTTTCATTTCCTCGATCTTTGCGATCGTAACCAGGACTGATTTGCATTTTGTTCCTCTGACCTTGTTGCGATGGCATAGCGAGAAACAATTAAAGCTGTGACCATAACATGACCTTACAAGCGCTGGCAGTGGTGACATTTGTTCATCAGAGACCAAGCAAACCGCATTCAATGGTGACTCACATGATTCACATTGTTTGCATCGTCTTCGTATTTAATGTACATCTACACCTGTTGCCTTCTTGCTTGAAGTGCTAGAAGTAACCGAGGAAAAGTTGTGAGAATCATCTTCGTTTTTATAGCA
The DNA here is from genome assembly GCA_905231855.2 of Eristalis tenax. Taxonomy (NCBI): domain Eukaryota; kingdom Metazoa; phylum Arthropoda; class Insecta; order Diptera; family Syrphidae; genus Eristalis; species Eristalis tenax. The sequence goes on from HG993127.1 coordinate 3,869,308, forward strand.
TTTTTTTTTTATTTTTTGTTTTTGTTTTTAATTTCCTCTCTTTCCTTCTTTCTAGTGAGTCAATGGAGTATATCAATGATAGAGCACTGCACGATGGGAACACTTCATTGAAATTTGCTTTGCTGTTTTCGTCACGCAATTTCGATTCGCTGGCAATGAACGATACCAAGGTTCGAAGCAAGATGTTGAAAATTCTCGAACTGAACTATGTCAATGCGGATGTGTACCGAACAACAGACAAAAACAGACTCTACAACTCCATAACGCTCTTGGGAGAGTATTACCACCGAGTCCGCCTTGCTGACAACTCTCCCATAACAATCCTTGGACAATCGCTGCTAGCACTTTTGATCAGGGAAATTTCAGGAAATGACGTAATTGACGCAAAACTAGCCAAACTTATTCTATCTCAAGTGAGTACAAAATAAAACATAGATGAATCGCTTGATTTGTCAATCACAATTAAATGGCATAATTCATCTGTTCTAGGTAACTCTTAACGGAGACATTATGCGGGTTCAGCACAAAGATGATCTCACTCAACTACTCTTCCATGTGCGTCGCAATTTGATTGAGCAGAGTGCCCTACTGCCATCTACAAAGGCGCTGCTTCTGATGACACTAGATCTGTACTATAGCAACTTCGCTAACCTTGGGCACCTGCTTGAGGAAATGTACACAAAGTATCTAGTCCAAGAGAGTGAGAGTGTGAATGGAAATGCTGACGGTGAAGAATACGGGGACAACCAACCTAAAAAGTGGTCTGAACTTGTAAGCGAGGACAGCTTCTACGAGACGGAGACCGGCAACAGCTACTATGAGAATTCAAACGTAAGCGACGATTGCAATTCTCATCCATGCGAGGACCCTCAGGTGTCTTCACCTCAACGCTCCCCACCGCAAAGGCATCCACAAAGACACCACCCAAGACAGAACCACCGCGAGCGCGCTAGCAACACACGTCTTAATGAGAGATCGCCACCGCATGAAGAAGAGGAAGAACATCATCAGCAAGAAGAAGAAGAGAAACCTTTGCCACGTTGGCGTGCACCGCGCTTCAATCGGCCCGATGACGATCAGTCAGCCAACAATAATGGTCGCCCAAATCGTCGGTTCAGCGGCAGCTATGATGATGACCGGCACAGCGTACGTAGCGATGGTGGTAGCATAAGACTGTACAGTATCAACGACAGACTGCGACATTCTCAAACCAAATCGTCAAACAACGGCGAGGGTGGCTGGGACCGGAACAACGGTGTTGGCTACCAGAACTTCAATGGAAATTCTCGTGGTCGTGGCAATGGCGGAGGTAATAGGAATTTCAATTTCCGCAACACATACGACCGGCCACCGCGCTTCCAAAAGGCAGAAAAGATGCGCAACTCAATTGAACGCGATCAATGGCGCAACAACGGTGGCGGGCATCCGGACGATGACAACAACAGCAATGTCGGTGATGCAAACAGCAGGAGTTCCTCCAGAGCAAGAACCTTGCCACGTCCACCGAAAGGCAAATTCGATTCCTACAACGGTGGTAATCGCAGTCAAAGTCCAAATTCCTACCGTCAGAACAACAGGCCACAAAACTCGCGCAACTTTAGTCGCAGCAACAGGTACAGTAGTCAGAGCAGCTTGGCTAGTGAGTCATCAAACACATGGGACCGCCGGCACAACCGTCGTAACTACTCCAATCGGCAATCCCCACAAGCGCAGCGCAATGAGTGGGAGGACACGCACAGCGTACATGGTCAACCTGAAGAAGACAGCTGGGCCAACAAGGACAATAACAGTGAGTTGGTGAGGAATGCTAGAAATACTGTAAAGTACATGAACTATTTGTCACAAAAGTGAATGCGCTCATAGCGGAATAGACATTCACGCATGCATGTTGTAAGAGTAGTTGTTTAATTCAGTGTACTTTAGTTGATTGCATTAGTAGAGAGTATGTATGTAATAACAAAAAGGACTTTATCACAAAAGAAAACAACGCTTCCATACCTTTTTTACAGAACAAATAGATAAAACCAAAATGGATACAACAATGTCGAGATGCAAAGTCGAAATTATAAATCAACGGATAGGATAAACCATAATATAGAGTAGAAAATGGATTTTCAATAGGAAACACACACACACAGCATCTAGAAATGACAGCATCAAGGTAAATCTTTATGATGTGCTAGCATGAGACCAAAATTCTCTTTTTTTTTCCGTTATTGTGAATCATTTGTTTACTCTGTGAGATTGCAGACTGTTGGATTAGCAAGAATTTGGTAGAAATCAAATCATGTGTTGTCACCGAGCGAAGTGTAGACGTTTTAATTTTTTGCAACTTGTAAAGTACGTGCATCCCAGTTAATTTCTGCTTTCTTGAGACGCTTGTTCAGTTCAGTTTTTTTTTTTATTTTGAAGTTCACAAACTTAATTTGTCTTTGATTTTATATCCCACGCACATGCCAGAAAAGTTTCCAAGTGCGTTGCAATTCTCTTCGGGGATCAATCAGATGCAGTCAATTGGCCGGAGCTCATTTCCTTCCACATGGAAAAATCTAACAATACCACACATAAATTGCTCAAAGTTAAGTGCCGGCGGCTGAAAAACGATGAGTATGCCAATGCAGATCCCAGTTGAAAGGGAGTTGCCTAACACACCAATTGGAAGGGGCAATAGACTGTAGGTTCTGATGGTAATTAAAAGGAACCGTAGCACGTTAAGCATGTTTCTCCTAACTTTCTTTTTTCATAATAATTGTACATATTTATATCGCCAGATCGAAGCACACTGCTTCTTTACCTTATTGCCTTTTCCAGAAACCAGGATGCCTGATCTCTGCTGAATGCTTGCAAGTCCAACACTGCATTCTTGTCAATTCGAAAGTGTGTTCCCATTGCGAACGCAATGTGTGCTCCACAGAAAATGCCATTTTGTCAGTCACAAGTTATATAAATGAAAAGAGAAAAACAATGAAACCAAAATACCTGATAAAAAGATTGAAAAGAATATAGTTACAAAACAATTAGAAATAGTCGTTTCCCTCCAAAAGAGAAAACAAAACAAAACAAAACAAATATGAAATGAACTCTGCTAAATAACAAAAAACAGGCATTTGAAGAAGTAATTTATACATTTTTGTAAGATTTTAATCAATCAATAAAATAGAAATGATGTTTCTGTTAACTGTTGCAGCATATATATACATTCAACCACGCGCATCTCATTTCAGTCATAAAATAATAACTCACAAAACAAAACACACATCAATTGAACAAAAAACACAATACGGACGCCATATACATATACTATATTTTGTTCTCACAATGAATAGAGCTTTTTAATTGATATATACTACTTATACCGTTTAAAATCAAAACAGACAAATTTTACCTATGTTAGAGATATTTTCTTTTTGTTTTCATTTTTAAAAACAGACCGCGAATCATAGAAGCGAATAATTTTATATATTTTACATTATACACAACAAGAGACGTTTTTACTTTACATTTTGTTGGACAGATAATTGTGTGAAGAAAAAAGCCGAAAACCGAAATATAGATACAGATTTGTGTAGAAATTAATTTAAGGGGTATTAACTGAATGTTTTATCATTGATAAACAAATAAAGGGGTAGACATAGCATACAAAAATATAGGACTACTTATATAAAGATATATACATATACTATATATATTTCTTTTCATTCAACCGTTTACAAATCTTTATGTTAGAGTCGTGAGAGTTATAATTTTACTTATTGATACTATATATATACATTTTATTTGTAATTTTGTTTACTTGTAAGTTTAACATGTTCAGAACATAATAATTATTGTTTAAATTTTTGAATACATTGAACAATGTAAAATAAATAGAGATGATTGTAAAAAGTTACGTTGTGCTGTTTTGTTTTGGTGCACATGTAGGTACATGTCCATAGCCTGACGATAGAGTGGACGATCTGTTCGATTAATTATGCTTAATTATACTTTGGTTTAACACTGGACATGAATGAGAATGGCAACTCAAAGTCAATGCAACAACATATGCGGCAAAAAATGGCGTCCAAACCCAAAGCAATCCAGTGGATGTATGCAGCGATGGACATATGGCAGAGTAGTATGGTGTGTCACTGCTCCAACGACGGGTTCTATTGGGTCTTCTTCCACTTGGCCCGAAGACGACTGTGGAAAGCGCCATTAGGATTATCCGAGAGGCAATTTATGAACGTATTCACGGGGAATCACAGAGTATTTCGCATGCATCCACACGTCTTCATGTTTGTTTCTTGTAAGTGTATATTCTGCAGTCTAGCACTAAAACTATCGATTACATGCCCCTTGGGACCATCCAAAGGCTTGCACGCGACTATTCTTTCGCACTCGTTGGCTTCGAAATGCCCTTCCGTTGTGATTTCCCCAAAAGGGAGAAGTGAATCTCAAATGAACCCATCAACAACCCCTCACGGATGGGTCAAAGATGGAAAAAGGCAGAGACGCGGGCATTTTCTCCGAATTGTTAACATGCACTGCTCCCATCAGACTCCCTGATCACGGCGGTATTTTTCAAGCAGACGTCCTGACAGTCAGAGACACAGCCAAACGTTAACGTTAAACTTCGTGTGACGTGATTTTCATTAGTGAATAATGGACACAGAACGAGGAATAAAGATTTACAACGCGAGATTCTTAAAATAAATTAATCTAAAAAACTGAGCGCTTAATATTCATCTGTTTTATTTGTTTCTTTCATTTTAAGAGTATAATGAATATCCATAAGTTTTTTTGAACGTTCCTCGCTGAGGTTATTTCGGCTTCGAGTATGCTCGAATGACCACTGAGAAAATATTCTTTGTATTGATGACGAAGATGCTGGTATGCTCAGTAAGCGTATTGCATACTTAGCTATTCCCGGATGCTGTCTAGATGCTAGACTCCAATATGTCTTTGGCAACAAACCTCCACTTTCACCACCATCCTCCTCACGCCTGCTACCACCCGCGTTTATCTTTTTATTCAATGCAGCAAATATTCCTTCACCCTTGCTGAATAGATCGTAATCATTTAGTTCCTCAGCCGAAAACAATTCTATAAAATGCACAGTCACTTGATTTTGCTGCGCTAACGATAAATCTTTGCCACGATACCTTGGGTCCAATGAATATGCCGCTAGTGCGTGAATTGAAAATGCTGTTTGTTTCTTTGTGTCCAAGCAGGCCGCAAACTTGTCGGGTAGGTCAAGTTTTAGCCACAAGTCAACGGCCTCTGAAATGGTTGTCAAATCGTTTTGACACTTGTCAATGAGATTGCATACTGGATCGTATATATTTCTTTCTTCTTCCACTGACTGAATGAACGGATCATCAAACAGTAATTGCTTTATGTCTGTGTCGACTTTGTTTTCACTATCTCGCGCTGCTAAAGCCTTCATTTGGCTTAAATTGTATAAAAAATTATCTAAACAGTCTCTATACGTGCACCATCGAACATCCATCGGCAAGCTAATCGGTTTTCCTCCATAGTCAATTATTTTCTTTTCGAATCCGGAATGACTCTTGAAAAATCGTTGAACTTTAAGCACGTCTTCGTGGAGCTTCTGATTAGCTATTTCTTTTGCCAACAAATTTGCGGTATAAGTATTACACGTAACGTGCATTAAGTTCGAGTCTTCATTCTTCAGTATACGGCCCATTTTGAGCATGTTTTTAGCATCATCCGATATGACTCCATAAATAGTTGCATTGTATTTCTCCTTACAGATTTTAATTGAGCTTTCACAGACCCCTATCAGTTCTTCAACTGTTTCGCATGTATTGGTGAATTCATAAGATTCAACGAACACTTTTTCGCCGGTGATTGTACTCATTGTTGTAAGAACATTATGGGTGTTGTTGTTACTATGTTTCCACCCATCAACCAGTAATACCCCTTCTGTTTCTGTTGTGGAAGATTGTTTCAACTCCTCGTAAACCGTGTCGAGCAGCCTTTCTGCTAAAGCTTTCCTAGATGGAAGCCTATATGATGGTTGCACTAGTCTAAGAAATGCTAAAAACCAATCTGACTCAACCACAACAAAAGGTATATTGCAAGCGTAGAAAAATTTAGCCAACGCACGGTCTATTTCTTGAGAATCGTTTTCATCCATGCTGTCGGTGAAATGTGTCATTTTCGTAAGTGGTGGTGGATTCACTTTCATTTTTTTTCTTTGAGGACTTGTGAATTCGTTCCTGTTCCTGAAGCTTCGAATTTCTTTGTAGGAGGACGACGATGTTGCTCTTTCTGATGAACTCGGTATTACCGAGTTAAACGTACATCCATCTGAAGGCCAAGAAGGGTGAAGAATAGGGTGGAATGATGATGATGTCGATGAGCGCGTACTGTGTAATGAGGATCTGCTGGATAAAGCAGTTGCAGTGGAAATGGTAACTGGAACAGTTGGTGTAGGGCTGTCTTCTGCAATTTCAATGCAGTCATTGCCGCCAAAGGTCTCTTGAAGAATCTAAAAATAATAATTTGTAACAGATGTGTCTATGTATGAACGATAGAACGTACTTCTATTCCTTGATTTTGGAATACTTGGTTTTCTGAATCGGAAAAAGTTTCGGATTTCTCAACGCGAAGTTTTTTCTTTTCGACTGAAACTGGGTTTGGTACTGGTAGTATAAATTCCGAATCCGCATCATAGAGCTTAGTCTTGTTCATTAAAGCAGCATCGGACGCTCCATCGTCTAACAAGTCTGTGCTGTTAGATTCATCGGACACCAGAAAAGTTCTTATAGCAGGTGGACTGCAATCGAATCCTGTTGCAGGTATATTTGGAACACATATCCGTCTGAAATCGTTTAAATAATGAACCATTTATTGCTTCAGATATGAAACTCTATTTTGTATCTTACCTATGTGTTTGAAGCCTGGATTTTGTAGTGTTCTTTAGAATGTTTCCACATTCATCGCAAAGGGCACCAATTCTGCCGTTTTCTAGCTTAATGGGGGTAAAGGCACCCTCATTCCAATAATTATGGAGTTTCCTCCCTGCTGTAACGGATTGATTCTGCATTTTGCTTTTTTCTCTTTAGTTGCCTTTTGCCTCTGTGGCAGTCAAGTCATGTAGGAATTTCACAAGCACAGCTGAACTGACGTTAAATTGACATCTCAGCTACATTTTGACGTTCAGTACTTCGTCTACTACATTTTGTTACGTATGCTACATTAACTACTGAAAGCAGACGTAACAAATCTGGATATTCCGCAAAATTGAAATCTCTGCCATCTGTGGGATCACACTGAATTGATGTCATTCTGCAGTTTCTACACCCATCAACGGTTGACATAACCGTCCATCTAAGCCTCTAGACCCTCTGATCTTACACTTGCAGATTACATTCTCTATTCTATGACGATAAACCATATATGTTGGACGATATGGGAGTCAACATTCGCCGCGTTACTGCGGCCGTCAGGGTGACAAAAGTCACGTAAATTTACCAAGAGAATATACATTTGTCAAAGAAGATTTTGACTGAATGCCGGGAATGTGTTGTATGGGGTTCCTTGTTGGACGGGATGTTCTCTCCTGTCGGACAGCCGAGATCTTTGCTGTACTCAGGTCATATTTTCCTTGATGTTGCACAGTTTGTCAGTGTGTCTCGCACATCTGATGATTTCGGTATTATTTCAAGGCACCGTGTAAAGATATTAGAATTTACTGCTTGCAGTGTGATGTGCACCTATTCACTGTGTCCTGGAACATAGATAATAGGCATTTTGAGCTGGCCTTGTAACGACGCTAGCTCAGCACGGTATTTCGGTACTAGTTTAGCATATGATGTGAAGGAAGCAATCGCCTTGGCGACAATTTTTTACTATCAACGCATATGACAACATTCTACCTTAGCTCGAAATTTGGGTGTACTTTGACTTGACGACACGCTTGCAGAATTGTAAATTGTTCCGCTTGGAATACACTGGAATTGTTCGGCAGTCTGTAGGCTTTGGAAATGTTAAGGATTTCCGCGGTTATACCCGCACCAATTTCACAGCTAAAATTCTTACACATCTATGTCATTCCGTTCTTTTGGGGATTACAGCGGACTGTATAGTCTGTTGAAAATAATGACGAAGAATTCATAATTTAGACAATCCGATAGTTTTTCCGTCAATTTTATTGACTGAAAGCAATTTCTTAAGAAAAAATGTTTATCTTCCGTAAACAACCTTCTTCATCTATCGTCTAGTAACTCTTCATCGTCGTGACAATTTCCGTTTTGTAATGTTGTTTTAAGGGCGTGTTGAATTTAGGGCGATTTATCTCACAGAAGGCTTTTGACAGCTTGTCGTAATCCGGTTGTATGCGTTAGACTGAATTATAATTTCTTCGAATCATCAGTGTAAGCGTTGATGGGCTTATCATTGCTGTATTCGTTAGTTAGCTACGGCTCCTCGGTTGGAAAATGAAACCTTTGGTCAAAATCAAGGAACATAAGAATCTGACATGGCCAGAGGTACTTGAGATCCTACTGTCAAATTGGCTGCTGCATGCATGTTAATACTTTTGAGGTTCTGGTTTTCAGACCAGCGTGCCACCAGAGAGAATTGTCAGAATGGGCCTGAAAATCGCATGACGAGTAATTCTATTTTCGAAAACAATCACTAATTACCCAGTAATGGAATTTGGTAGAAATAACTGAAATTCATACTGTGACTCTCCTGTCACCATGTGATTCTGAAGTGGGTGTTTTAATTACATTTGAATTCATCCGAACTACAGAACATTTTCTATTTGACTTGAACCGGTTATATGTATATCCTCAGTTTCAGGATTACTGAAATACTATCAAACAACGGTAACTACTAACTAATTAAAACACATTATATATACAAACCATGTTCATGTATTTTGCAAACAAATCCAAATAGCACACATCTCTATGCTAAGTCTCTTCTAATCTACTACAATTCACACGCACTGCACAACCGACGAAAGCAATAAAATATGTTCTAGCACTTTTCGCCGCCAAACAGCAAAAAGAAGAAAAAAACATCCAATATTCTCTTGCAAACAGCGCAATGCAGTAAAAATTCGGCCAATTTGAGGTCTTGTCAATTGTGTAGAAAAAAAAGTTTTGTATTTTTTTCTTTTTTCACTTGACTACATTAATCTGACGAATCAATTGTTATTGGATACGACAAAACGACTTACCCAGACTTGAATAATGTCGGTCGCCGATAGTGGAAAAGTTTCCGATAGCAGTTCTGGTAGCGGTGGGAATGATTGGATCTGCGGTGATGTTGAGTAAGAAAAATTGTAAAAAATCACTCCAGTGTTTAAAAAATTAAACTAGAAATATAATCCAATAATACAAAACCACTAATTTCTCCCTCATCTATCCAAATGTTCATCCATTTTCCGTTTACATTTGGTATCTCTCCCTTGACTCTTGGTGCTCAAAATGAAAACCAAATATGAAACAAAAAAAAAAAAAAATGTATGAATACAATCATAATAAACGCATGAACTTATTGAAAATGCAAAAAAAAGTTGCAAAAATGTGAACTTCGGACGGCGTACACACTGCCACAAATGTCAGCGGGAACGTCCTGAAGCCATAGCTATTCCTGTAGGCGGTGGTGGTGGGGGCTTGGTGAAAAAGAAATTGGGCACGGAAATCGGAAAAGCTGCTGCGGAGAAGTCACGGGGACTGTTCAGTGCTGAGGATTGGCAGTGCAGCAAGTGTGCAAATGTGAATTGGGCCCGAAGACAAACTTGCAACATGTGCAACGCGCCAAAATTTTGCGATGTCGAAGAGAGGACCGGTGAGTTGTAAAATGTCGGAACCAAGATTAAGAGTGCTTATTAGTGCGAATTTTCAAGATTCTGGATTCAAAATTAACACATCTCATTTTAGGGTACGGTGGAGGCTACAACGATAGAGGCGTTGTTGAATATAAGGAACGAGCCGAATCTGACAGTGAATATGACGAATTCGGGAGAAGGAAGAAACGTAAACACGAGGAACGAAAGAAATCATCGAGCATTCCGGAGAAAAAGTCACAAAGGGATAAGGGAAAGAATGGATCTAGCTTGGAAGCAGCGGACGAAGAAGAGGAGGATGACGAAGAAGACGACGGCGATGGGGATTTATCGAAGTATGATCTCTGGGGCTCCGACAATGAAGACATCAAAGATGGCAAAAATAAAAGGTCAAAATCGCGGTCCCGATCCAATTCCCGAAAACGATCGTCACGGAGCAGTTCGTCGTCCACACAATCATCCTCATCGTCGTCGTCATCCTCCTCGACATCGCCTTCAAGCTCAAGTAGCTCACCTACCTCTTCACGAAAATCAAAGTCCCGCTCACGTGAACGTTCGAAGACACGATCTCATACTTCTTCGCGCAAGTCACGCCATAGCTCGAAATCTCGATCCCGATCTGCATCTTCCCGACAAAAACGGGAGCGTTCAAGAGACAGGCATCGAAGGCGCACTAGATCCCGCTCTAATTCTAGGAATTATTCAAATTCTTCTCATTCAAAAAACAAGCGTAGCGAAACAAGTCGTTCGCCGCATTCGACCACCTCTTCATCACGTCACAAGAAAAGATCACGCTCCAGGAGTTCGTCCACACAGAAGCGAAGGCGTTAGTTGAAGACGGTGGACGTGGATGCCATATCTGCGGTTTGCTATATCTAACCAGAAGATGGATTTGAATTTTAATCATTTTCACCCTCAATTATATGCACGGTAGACGAATTGTTTTGACTTCTTTGATTTAAATATTTTTTTTATAATTTATTACATTGTTACTTAATATCCCGCGTATGTTTGTATGTTTAAAAAAGTAATTTTTAAAACCTATGGTATGTACTTCCTTTTTAGAAGTAAATAAAAATTGTACAAAAAGGTTACCGAGCTTTTGATGAATCGATGAAGAGTCGATTTCAGTAGACTCTGATTTCAGGTAGATTTCTGTATTGGCTTTCTGAAGCAGAAGAAATCATCACTCGACTGACAACAAAGCCAAAAGCCCTGTGAGCGTCCATTCAGAGCGAGCATGGTCATCCCAGCCTAGCTTGATGCTGCAAGAAAGAATCAAAAATGCAGAAAGATCATGTACAGTACGTGCAAGATTTTTGCGACCTTTCTTGATAACGAATCTAAAAATCAACAAAAACAACTACTTCCTCTCGATCTCAGTTAAACAAAATTTATTGCATGAACATCGAAGAATGCAAATAAAATGTATGTATACTTGATGTACAAGCTTTGAGTGATAAAACTAAACTCGAATATAGACAGGAACTACCAAACGCGATCGATGAGGCTATTGTCTTGAGGTTTCTGCATCATTGTCACCATTTGCTGCTGGTATTGTCTAACTTGGCCAGAACGGCGCGGTTGTGCCAGGTACTCGAACATACTCTGCAAATGTTGTGACAACATTTTACTCAAATCACTTGGCATCGGATCGGTCCAGAAAAAGTCATGATTCAACGCAGTGTCTGCGTCAATCCGTTTTTTTGGATCCAATGTTAAGAGTTTGTCCAGCAAATCGCATCCATGTGGATCCTTAACATACGGCCTCAACCGCTCTTTCACCTTCCGCTTATGGCCCTTTGGCAGGTCGACTGTTTTGTATAAATCGAGTTCTTCCACACCAGGCCAGACGTCTGGCGTAAATGAACCACACAGCTGGGATATATATATCAGTTGCTGTTGTTCAGTGTTTCCCTGCATGATTGGCGATCGTGTCCACATCTCGGCCATGATGCATCCAGCGCCCCACATGTCAACGGGTGGGCCGTAGTTTCGATCTCCGAGTAGAAGTTCTGGCGGACGATACCAGAGCGTAACGACTCGATTTGTGTAGCGATTTTTCTGTTCATTCTTGGGTATACTAAAGGCTCGCGCCAAACCGAAATCGGCGAGTTTGAGGATACCGTGTTTGGTAATCAGTACGTTGGCAGCCTTCATATCTCGATGGAGAATCTAAAACGGATGAAATGCATTGACTTTCATATATTCACCGTAATTTCAAAATTCACGTACTTTGTTGCTATGTATATAATACAGTCCATTCAACAGCTGCTGCATGACCTTCTTGATTTCTCCCAGACTGAATTTAACGTTGATATTAGAGAGTAAACCAGCCAAATCATGTTCACAAAAGTCAAATACCAGGTAAAAGGTCGATCTGTACCCATTGTGCGAAGTTGCTTTAGTTCGGCAAATCTCGATTAGGTTGACCACATTTTCATGCTTCAACAATTGTAAAATCCGAATTTCACGCAAAGCTGTTATGGGGAACTGTAAGTTAAGTTTCAAACATTAGTTTTAGATCAACAAATATCGGCCTAAGGTAACCATACGCCTTCTTTTTCGTTGTCCATGAGAACTTTCTTCATTGCAACAAACTTTTTGTTACTCTTCTTTTCGCGGGCTTTGAACACCTCCCTGTGAAGGAATCAATGTTAAATAGAAATACTTTACTAATGTTTTTTTATATCTGATGGTTACCCAAATGTTCCTTGTCCAATTTTTGCGACCTTTTCATACTTTCCAGATTCATCACAGTAGAGGAAATTATAGTCTTCGATATACTTTTGTTTTTCGGCTAGCGTTAGCTGTGGATGATCTTCGCGTCGGGAAGACATTTAGCCGTGTTTTAGGTATACTCTAAAACTTAAACTTATACAAATTTGCTTAACATCTATTTATGTGTACAAATATTTTCGATTAGTTGTAAGAAATAAATTTTTGATAATAAATACGGGCTTTGTGGTTCTCTGTTGACATTTGACATATGTACTGCCAAATCAATGTTTTGTGGTGCTCAACAGGGATGTCCTATGTACATATGTCAGTAAATATTAAAAGTATTATAGTATCAATATCCGATGGATAACTATTCCTTTTGTTGAAGATAATTGGTATTCTGTGCAGCAAATGCACTCCGAAGTATAGCTAAACTGAACACGTACAAAATGCCTCTTTTTATGAATAGAAGGTCCTAATTGCTACATTACAGGTCAAATTTAATATTGAACACAAACGTGTAACGTTAATTGCCTACTTGATTGCCGTGTCCTACTTTATGCAGTATATAATTTTATTACACATTTAATTGAAATGTAAAACTCACCTTAAGTGATTTCTTCGAAAGGTAATCTTTTCCAATAACCCTTTTTGGTGAACATTAAATGTTGAGTATAAAATGATTTATGCATTAATCTTAAATGTCACTGCACACACATATGTGTGTTTTATTTATAATTTTTAATGTGTACCATTGCAACATAAAGTTCACGTGCTGTAAAAAAGACATGACGATATTAGTCATGTAAACGCACTCCACCAATTTTTGACATATGATATAACCTGTGTCAGATTGCACATATGGAGCAGGCACTAAGAACTATTTCTCATTGGTTTTAAAGTGTATTGTGTATTAAATCGGGAAAATGAATTTCATAAATTGTCTCAAAACAACAAGTTGCATAAATCGGCAAATTGTGAGAGAATATGCCTTTAAATCAGATCTGAAAATCAAATGGAACCGACCAGAGAAAATACCTTGCATTAGGCCGGAGAAGAGTGGCGATATGTCCAAGTTGCCGCCCATAAATACGAAAGAATTGCTTCCAGAGTTCCGTGATTCGAAGGAATTGCAGGAGTATGTTTGCATTTGATTTCTACGTATATGATCTTTGATATAACCGAAATAATTTTTTAGCGCTGATGAAGCTGTAAAGTCAATCTTTCGTCTCGAAAACAATCGCAATATTCACATTTCAAACCTTTATCGGGATATGTTCATAAAGGAGGTCCAACGTCATCCCCTAGACATGGGTTCAATGGAAGCTAAATGTAAATTCGAATGTTTCTTTCAATTTGACATATTTTAAATAAAGTTCATATTTTTTAGTGGCAAAAATGACGGCAACAATTCGACGATTCCAAGATCATATGGAAAAGTTCCCACGCGACACAAGAACTAAAGTTGATCTAAAAGAAATGATCGACAAAAGAAAGAAGTTTTTGAAATACCTAAGACGCTGGGACTACAAACGTTTCGAATGGATATTGGAAAAGTTTGACATTGTCTATAAGCCTCCGCCAAATGAATTTCACTGGATTACTCGAAAGGATTCTTTGCGAAAGTTGACAGACATTCATTGTGAAAATATCAAACAGCAACGCTTGGAAGAGTATCATGCAGGTCTTAGAAGAGAACAGATTCCTTTCCTAGAGGAGAAAATCAAAAATCTAGAGTTCATTCGAAAAGAACAACAGGAATGCCAGGTTCCAGTTACTGTAACTCAAGAGGAAATCAATGCAGCAAAAAAGCAGTTGGAAAATTTAAAGAAAGCCCGCGCAGAACTCAATTCGGACATGAAAAGTTAGACTGTTTGATGGAGTTTCATAAATAAAGTTAGTTCTTGGCTTAGAAAATGTTTGTTATCTTTTCGTTGAAGTACGAAATGTATTACTATTGTTTCGTGGGTTCAGTTTTGTAGGTTCTATTGCAAGGTTACGAAGAAGACCTCCATTGGGTTTCAGTTTTATTTTCAATTCTGTGTCCTTACCATTATCTTTATCAGATATTACTCTCATTTTCTATCATGTTATTGATTTTTTGTTTATTAATTTTAATTAAATTTCTTAATTTTGTATTAAATTTCTTTTTCTTCTGAATTTAAGTCATACCAATCATTCGACTCACCCTGTAGTTCACCAGTGATGAGTTTAATGACATCATTCAACGTAAAATGTCAAAAAAACAATAGCCTACTCACACACTCATATGTCATCAGTTGTCATTAAAATAATTTAGAAAAGCAGAAAAAAAATTTTGCTTGTTGCTTGTTTTGTGTTCTTCCTTTTCGTTCTCCTGCTGCATAAACATTTTCGGAAATTTTTCGTCTCAAATCTTACCAAATGGTTGAATAATATTCGCCTTTATTCACAAATAAATTTCACCTGCTTAGTGGTATGTGAATTTCCAACGAAACCATCAAGTATTCTCACCGAACCGTAGAAAAGTTCAGACACCTTAAATTTAGCTGAGATGTCCCTACGTGCAATTAAGAAACGTGACAGTGCAAAACCCTATAGGAAATACTTATCAGCTACTCGACCAAGGAAATTCACCCCAGAATCCCAACCACAAATTAGAAGACTTTCAAGATCGTATCCAGACATATCGAAACCTGAATCGACGTCCCTCTATGCATCACGAATCACGTCAAAATCGGAGAGTGATGTACAAAAATTGGCAGCCACATTTAGGGAGAACTCCAATTTAATCGGTGCTAAATCTGAAGTTTGCTTGAAAACTATTTCTGTGCACAAAACTGTACATAGCAGTGCACCCAGAAGCAAAAATATGCCACTTCAAGGTGCTCTAAGTGATCGAGATCTCTCTCGGTCTGTCTATACAGACAATGGTACTCCAAATTCATCTGGCAATCGATCTGGGTCGCTCAGCGAAACAAGGCGACGCATGAGCGAATGCAATATTTCAAATCGTTCCAATCGAAGTGTTCTCACATCCGAGTATGGCGAAAGAACTGGTTTCACAGATACAAATGCGGTGCGAATTCCTATAATTGGATACGAAGTCATGGAGGAGAGAGCTAGGTTTACTGTCTACAAACTTCGCGTTGAAAATCCTTTCACAAATGACTGTTGGTTGGTTCTACGTCGTTACACAGACTTTGTGCGCCTCAATAACAAATTGAAGCAGGCTTTTCCAACAGTAACGCTACATCTGCCTCGGAAAAAAATCTTTGGTGACAACTTCAACTCTGTGTTTCTTGACAATCGGGTTCAAGGACTTCAAATGTTTGTCAATTCAATAATGTCAAAAGAAGAGTTGCGAAAGTTCAAGTTGGTGCGAGAGTTCTTTTGCCTGGACGAGCCACCAACCTATTCGGAGAGCATGGAAGAATGCAGAGTAATTATGTCTGATATTTTATTTGATTCTCAAAACCACATAAGATGATGTTATTTTCTAGGCAATTTTTGAAGCACAAGAAGAAACAATAGCTCATCTTAAGATGCAAGTGAACAGCAAGAATGATTTGATACTCAATTTACAACAGAAACTGAGAGCTGAATTACATGAAAAGGAACAACTCAAACAAGCTTTAAAGTAAGTCAGAAATTGTTGGGTTTGTTCTTATCTGAAATGCTTCACGAAAATAGATGTAAGACTTGTTATTGCAAACAAGGTGATATGATATCGTTTAAATTAGTCACAGTCACGGGGTATTGTGGTGACTCTTTGATTGTTTGAGGATGAAAATGGGGTCAGTTCTATTTCTAATAATGTTGCAAAATTTTGCTGCCGTTGTGTAGCGGATTTGTGTGTCGTCTTTTGAACCCATGGTGACTTGGATTTTCATCATTACTTCTACCACTGAATAATGCAAGAATCTAGAAAAAGACTGCGCACAGCATTTTAAGTCGACATGATACTGTCGGCTTCCTCCACTTGTGTGAGAATAATATCACGGATAGCATGAGTGTTATAGATGCTATAAGCTAGGTTCCATTCGGGCTGTAGCGCAACCCACATGATTGTTATGCAGCCGTGTTCATCGTGTGGGCAACTGTCGTTCCTTGAGAGGCAACAATATCTAAATAGGCATTATTATTTATTTTTAAACTTCCGGTATTTCGAGGCACGCCAAAGAACACTTTTGAAGGCAGTCAAATGTGTCACATTTTTACATTTTGTTTGGTATCGTGTTTAATTATTCATTTCTTTGCAGGAAAATCTCAAATGGATGTCCCAAATGCACACCGAACGGTTCACCATCAAAACTGTCCAGTATAACACAGTAATTGTGTGATAAAGTCACAAGACCCGAATGCTCTACCAGCAGCATCGTATAATTAATTAATACATTAATTATTTGTTTATTTATGCAGTGTGAATGTCTATCTTTTTATGTTTATGAACATTGATCTGTTGTGATCGTAATTGTTTGACAAGGAAACCCTTTTCGCATGTAACAAGTCGAAGTAAAACGCAATCTAAGTTACCTTCTGATGACAAATAACATTCAAAAATAAAAAAAACGAAGTTATCTCGTGTTGAGAATGATACAATAATTAATTAAAAGACAAACCCATTCAAAAACAGTATGTAACGTAGATCATGTAGTGTTTTAATGTTTTATTTGACAAGACCTATATTTTGTTTTGGATTTAATGTTGCGATACTGCATCACTCGCTCATATGTTAGAGACTCTAGAAATATATTTATAACTTACATATATCAGTATGAATATAAGTAGAAAGCAATAACTGTACCGTTAACGTCATTAAAACTATTTTTATACAAACAAACAGCATGCAGCTTGTTTTTATTTCCGCTTTTTTTTCAAGTATTCCGTTTGCAGCTGTAGCCCTGAATGTTTGATCTTTGCAGCCAAAAAAGTATACGCTGCTCTGAAAATTTTAAAAGTGCTACAGTCAACTACAAATCGACTCCAGGGTCTGGCTGGCCCCTGAGTACTAAAAGGACCCCCCCCGAGTGTAAGGATAATGATTGGAATGATTTCTCTTTAGCCGCTTTAATACGTATTTGGCTCTTGAGAAGAACAATTAGGTCAAACGAAGTAAAATTCGATGGATTTGAAAGTATCCTGTCTTGTCTGGACTTAAGTGCTGCCTTTAGAAATCTGACAACTCTTCTAGATGGGGTTTCCCTCTATAGTTGCTTTCGCCTCTGATTAATTAAACAAGGCTTCGGTTCTTCGTATTGATTATCTGTGATGTTCAACTATCCGAATACCCTTAAGAATCTGCAAAGATCTATTCTCCCAGTGATCTCTGTCCCAGCTGGCAGAGACTGGGACAATGACACATCTGCTTACTGTTCGTTGGTTAGACCCATTTCCGAGTCGTTGTACTTCAGCAACTTTTTGTCGCACTGAAGGAAGCTGTTTGTTTTTCTTCACCATTGTACACCAAGTACACCAGCGACTTACGGTTTTAAAATAAATTGGATATTCTTCTGCTAAAATGATTGATCATCAGAAATTTTAAATTTGTCGTCTGTGAGCTAACCAATCGCCATTCATCAAGAAGTTACTGACGTACTGCGCAAACATGAACACACAAGATAAGACTGCAAGATAGAACTGAAAATGCATGCCAGCAACAAGTTCGTGTCATTCCCTTAACCTTAAGAGTTGTTTTAGAGATTTTGTGTCCACATTGCAGTGGGATCATAAAAACAAATTACCACGTGCTTCCCGGAGTGGAGTGCGGCCACAAGATCCGAAAGTCGCACGTGTTTGTTCCAATTTCAATTTACAATCCCCAATTTTCTTCTGTACTGCATTTTTATTGCTTATATAAATCTTATAGAATTTCGTTTTTTTTTTAACTTAGAGTATTAGATTTCAACAGAATACTACAGGTTTCGTATTTATAGCATAGTATCTATAAATCAAGTTAGAACATGAATTGATTTAATCTCTGCGAATTGTCCGCACAATGCCAATGGAAGATATCGACGATTTTAGAAGTAAATATACAAGTCCTATTATTTTGATTTATTACTGTTAAATAACTTAAACGATATTTTTTTTTATTTCCAGTCCCATTTGAAAGTGTTTCATCCCTAGAGACTTGTCATGGCGGGTGGACGTGCGTAGGCTTTCGGTATAAAACCATATTTGCGAGTTTTTGGAGCGTAAGCCCAAAGCCATCCGTCCACTGTTTGATTGTTAAGGTCAGCGTATATCCAATCTCCGCGCCGAACTGATAGATCATCCGGTGCTTGTGCCTGCGGAAGAAAAGAAGACCCATCAACACCCAATGTACGCAGCGGCTAAAGCGACACTCACCTTGTAATCGTATAGCATAACCAGTTCAGTGCCGTGGTAGCGCAAGTCATCTGCTCCAACGCCTAGCTGCTGCGGATTGCCTCCTGCCGGCAATGTTCCACAGTTGTTGTTCATAGGCTGAACCATTTGCCCACCATTTCCATTAATATTTCCATTATTCGGCTGGCCTATTCCTCCATTCTGCAATGGATTTGTATTGTTATTCCCCATTCCGTTGCCATTTCCGCACAGGTCTGGACTCAGTGGTTTGGACGGGCTCTGCCCACCCAGAGGCTTTGTTTGAAGTACACTATCCGCTGGATACACGAATCCTGATGGAATGAATCCCTCTTGGCCGTCACTTCGGACGATCCAATACCAATCGGGATCTTCGCGGTTCAATACTGTCACAAACTCTCCACGCTCCACTGAGACATCGTTCTCGTCGCGCGCTATGAACGTGTACAGAACGATGTACCGACCACTGGGATCTTTGGCAAACGGCAAGAAATCTGGTTCCGAACTCAGACTTGCTTGTGAGTTCTTCAGAGGGGATTGCATTCCATTACTTATACCGCCACTACCACCGCCACCGCCGCCCAACTGTTGCACCGAATCTTCCAGTAACTCTAATTTACTGATATCGGTGTGGATTCCCTCTGTCAAATCGTTTGGAAGACTTTGATCTCTGGGTAGCTTCTTCTTTATGGCTAAGTCGGCTAGCTGTGTATTGTAAGGCGCGCAGTAGGAATGCGGTATGAAACCCTCTTGTCGGGTGTCCTGACCTATGACATACACCCAGTCGTTTTCTCTATAGAGTATATTTACTATTTGTCCCCGTTTGACCTCCAGTTCATCATCAACACAAGGCGTGAAGTCGTGCAGTACAACCATTTTCGAGTCCGGACTGAGACCATGTTCTTTTTCGATGCCAACCCGAACGAGAGTCTCAATACTCGCCGAACCTGTGATACGTCCCATTCCGTGGTTTAGTCCCAAGCCGGAGCCGGGTCGCGACAATTCCTTATCCACATCGCTGTTCGATGCTGCAATGAAAAGTTCATAACAAAATCAAAATTGGGTGATGACAACAGGTGATGCACTTGAATGCACCAGATAATGGGGGTGCTGCTAGGAGGGGGTGAGTGTATATGAAAAGAAAACAAGTTTTCTACTGAACTCTTTCGTTTCGTCTCTTGCAAAGAAACTGCACGGAAATTTCACTGTATCCAACAGGAAATGTGATTTGCAGTCGAATGTGTCTTTTGACGCAATTCAATTCGATGGATGAAGGGTACTTACATTTTTTTTTCTTTCCCCTACGTATTCTGACGGGACACAGGAATGCCATTTTGGCGTGTGATTGCCTAAAGATTTATCACTTTTGCACGGTTGTTCCTATTTGCCTATTTGATGTGTAACATCTTAATTCAGAACTTGAGAGAGTTACGAGAAAACTTGTGTTGAATTGAACGTTTGCGGAATGGATTTTGAATATCTATGGCGACAACTGGAGGGGTATATTGTTGTCTTCTTTGAGTGGTTTGTAATTCTTCAAAGGTATTTATGGTTTCATTTACAAGTGGCGACATCTGGCCGATGGCATGTACGAGATTGGACTTGATGTTGTTGACTGGAGTAGACCAGTTCAAAATGAATTTTGACAGGTGTTTCGACGTTTAATTTTACAAATTTCGACTATTAAAAACAATACTTCATTTTATACCATTGACGAAATAGGTTGTGAACAGTAACGACTTTTTTACATGCTGCATCCTACTAGTGTTTTGTGTAAAACTTATATAAGATAAATAATGTTCAATGTTCAATTTAAGTTAGATAATGTTCCCTTCATCCCTTCCTTTTAACCAGGTTGCAGAAAAATTAAAATATTCAATAGAATAATAAATTTGTAGTTTGGTATCACTTACGAAAAATTACATTCCACATTAAGTAGCTCTCAATGATACCCACACCGCTCACAGAGCTAACGACAACAAACCAGAAGAAGCCAGAAACATCGTGAAACATTCCGTTCTCCTTGTCACACCTGTCATCTCCAACACGTTTAACTTCTGTCAACTACACACACACCCCTATGTACGAGAGAACAACAAACCACTCATGAGAATGGTCGTGAATGTATGTGGTATGCATACACATTTCTACAGGCATCAATCTGCAGATCTACAGAAAATCCCGATTGCAGTTCAGTGGATTGTGAATTTCCAACCTCGTTATATGTGCAAATTGTGTGCAAGGTTTTTGCGATAAAGTTTTCGCATTAAAGAAATCTAAGTTATCTTGTATAGAGAATTCAATAAAATACAAAGAAAAGTAAAAGCTCAACGATTCCGGATCGATTCGTTGTCGAGGTATGAACACCAAGTAAGTCGAAAACCTGAAAATTGATATTTTCTGCCATCCTTGTCCAGAGATTACGCTCCAATTTTTATTCTAATTGGAAGTGTCACTTTCTTTTGCTAATGGTGCTCCCATGCACAGTGCCCGGTGTTGATTTAAGTGTTGGTGGTGGTCCAATGAGCGGCAATTCATCGTTGTGTACACACCCACCTTTTCGAACGAAAATCAAAAATTATTTAGCAACCTAATAAAGATACATTATCACTAATTGATTATTTCACGCCCCAGCTAGAGGTGTCTAAACTACTCTATGAACTACTTATGAGAATCATCGCTTGAATCCTAATTTCACCAGAAATCCAGGAAATGGTTTCATGCATTTGGTGTTGGGGCTATTCCCGCCCGGTTCAAGTATTAGTTTCCCCCAAAAATTTTGGAAATTTTCCATTGCCAGCGGCAATTCACCTATCATAGTGCACAGTCAGAAGTTTTCGTGCGCAACTTCACTTTGGCCACCCGGGAACTTTGGTTATTGTTACATAAGGTCAGGGTAGAGGGGGTGGGACACTCGTATTCTCGGTACATAGAACTTCACAAGTAAACCCAACTGCTGAACTCTAATGAGATGTCTTTGGTAGTGTCGTAAGATTTACATGCTAAATGTATCCAAAAGCGAAATTTGGCAAATTTTCAGATTTCTCAGTGTACGAGTATGTGTATATTTTGAATTTGAATGCATTTCCACAGATCCACATAGCATCGGTGTATTTCGGTGGACACACGTTTTGATTTTGTTTCTTTTTTAGTTTCAGGTAAAGACCGACCGTCCGTTAAAAAGGGGGATCGGAACTCATTGTAAGTAGAGTATGTAGTCAAGTTAATTATATGCTGTGAGAAAAAATACACACATTTGGATAATTTCCAAGAAACGATAAGTTCTAAGCGTTTCACTAGAGATTGCCCGGTATTTAGGTCAACTTACGAGTATGTGACGATAATTAGTTGAGTCAATATGACCGATTTGTTGGCCACCTATCGTCGTACATTATTTTAAGAGATTATAAAAAGCTGAAATTTGATTGGTCATAAAGTTCCATACTTCCTCTTTAAAATCTTTTTTTGTTAATTAGAGAATTGGCGATAGTAAAAGTGTTTATGCAATGTCTTCAAAAACGTATTTTATAGCTTATCAACCCGCTAGTGAGGCAGAGATGTTATTAAATTTGGAAATGAAACCTGTTAGATACCAGGTACACATTGATGCAGTTATGATTGCCATGGATCTTTAAAACAATAAATTAAAGGAATCCCTTTTCTACAGCTTACACAAATATCGAAGACCATTGGTGTAAGAATTAAAGAATGAACCAGTTTGAAATAAAAATTAGAATGAAAACTCACTAAAAATCGAAACCTCTATTAGTTTTCCTTCCTTCGACAGTTGTTTTTGTCTGGTACTTTGCTTTGAAAAGGTTTTCGTCATTTGGGGGATATTACGATTTCCGTGGTTTCATGTTTTGGTTTGACGATGTTTTGTAGATCTTGAAGATATAAGACCAAATTATAAAGTACCAACATTCTCGTCTTTGGAGATATAGAGGTTTAATCTGGGAATTAAACTTTAGTTACAAGCACCTGCCTGACAGTTGTTGACATGCCCTTCGCGGAGCGACGAATGCAAAAATTAATATGTAAACCTCGAATCTCCGAAACTAAGCTATTCATAATTTTTTTCTTTACATTTTGGAGTTAATTCATAGAGAAAAAGAAAATTGTGTCTTCAAAACATGGTCTCACGGAAATTTTGTCGAAAAGTTTCCACAGAAATCGTAATCGTGCCTCCGTTTGGTTTGTTCAGTTCGGCCATGTTTTATGTCTTTTTAGCTTCCCTCTTATGAAGATAACTTTGAATGATCCTTTGGCAGATTTCTCTTCCCAGAAGATACAAACGACATAGGCGTACAATGTGGAAAATACTTATTACAAACGAATTAAATTTATTTGTGAATTTAACCTATTATGAACGACTTCAGAAGTAACAGTAAACTTAAAAACGTCAATCAGAATTAGAATAACAATGTTTCGGAGACAATGTCATCTCCTGCTGATGTTGCTAAACATGTGTGGAAATTGTACATCTAACAGGGTGCCTCAACTTAATAATTGAATGTAGATACAACAAAAAAAAACATCACAAATATTTTTTCACGAGGATTGATACTATTCTCCTCAACGCATTCAGTGTATGGGCATATGTCAGGGTGCATTTAGATGGGATGAATGTTTAGACTAGAGAGACCAGTTTTTATAGAGAGCTCATAGAAATTAGCATGGACTTATATTTTTAGTTAAGATAAATGTATGTAAGCGTTTTGTAAATAGTGTTTTATCTTAACTGTTCATCCCATTTCGATTTTATTATACCGAAAGCACTCCCTTTTAGCTTTTCTCAGGTGTCCTTCTGTGGATTTTAATGAAGTGTACGCATTAAAAGCAGTTTTTATGTCGTTGGTATTGCCAACATTAGAATATTATGTCACACGGTTTGCTTTAAGAAATATAAGATGGTATGATGAAATGCCTGGTTATTCGTCGAGATGCGCGTTAATCGTTAATTTTCTTAAAGACATTGTAACAATATTAATTCTGAAGAGCAGCTCGCACTTGCCTATTGGTATGTCGCAGAAAGATGCCTTAAAAATAGAAATGAGCCTTCCATTCCCAGTCATATATCAAATTCGCATGATTGTGATCAAAAGATGTAAATATTCATTGATTGATTGAATAAATAAATAAATCAATAAAATTTGTCAAAACGGTTTGTCGAATCTATTAAATAAATTCCTCCCGTAAACTTGTTCCATAACACAAGGGTTTTCGAGCTTTTGCATTTTGTTGGCTTTTATTCCACTTTCTGACAGATCATTACACCCTCCTTTGAAGTTGGAGAACTTAAGACCTCCGCTAATGTAGTATATGTCAGGAACAAACGAAAAGTACGCAGAAGCCTCTTCAAATTTCAAAAAGTCCGTACTTGTATGTACAGATGGATTGATTTTGATCTTAACGAAACTAAACGGAACACAGCATATTGCTTATTATGGTCACAGTAAATAATTTCTGTGTATTCGCTACATTGCTTAAGTTCCTTAAGTCTCCTTACGTCCTCATGATTATTGAGACATTGAGCCTCCCAAATATATGACTGGAATCGATTGTAAAATATAATTGCATTAAGGTAACAAACTCCGAGTGGTGGTCAAGATCGAGATGTAAGTTAGTCTTTTATTGACAACCCTAATAATTGTGGAACTCGTTATGGGATTCCTCCTTAAAAGGGATTAACGAGAGATCTAGTCTAGAGATCTAGAACTTACAAAAAAATATAACAGCTTTATGGAAAAGGCTTGTTTATCGTATTTATTTTTTTTAAACTTGCTTCAATCCTCACGTCCTGTTGATCTAATGTGTTCTTTAGGCTTTAAAGATAGTTCACTAAAAACAAATACTTGTCAAACACTGTTTTCCCATGGCCAAGTGATCCATTTAGTCTGTATGTTGTTTAGACATTCATTGTCACTATGATCAGTCAAATGAACAGGACGGTCTACATGTTTACAAGCAACGTTTGTTGACTTGCACTAGATTTGTCAAATCAAAGGCATTAAGAAATGCTTAAAATCTTAAGGTAAGAAGTAAGTAAATACATTTAATGAATCTAATCAACACAAAGCGTGCTACTCAAATTAAATACAGAAGCAGATAATGCTGAGCATGTATCATATTTCATTTTGTTTTCTTTTTCTACAAATCTTTGTACTCATAAGGTGAATAAAAAACTGTTCACCAAGCAATGAATGATTCATCGCTTTGTGCGAAGATCAAAGCGTTTTTTTACTACGACTATGACGAATGCAATGAAAGAATTTCTCTTATAAAACAATGAACTTTGGTTTTGCTTTATTTTCAGCACGTCTAGCTATTCGACATGACGTGCAAGGCGTCGCTGAGATACCTTGACATTTTTCGCCACCCATCGGTTACTGATTTATCTGTCCCGATTATTTTAGAGAAAGCAATTGAATTGTGCCTAAAATGCGTAGCCATTGCCAACAGTGTTCGAAGTGTTGTCTTTTATTAGTTTTTTTTTTTTGTTTCGAAATAAGTTTACGTTTAGTTAGAGCTTGTCTAGATCAAAGTGAGCGAAGATCTTTAACGATTTGTGTTTCTCAAATTGTGAGGCATATTTATTTGATTGAAATTAATCATCCTTTTTGTGGTAGAGAAAGTGCAGACGGGTACTTCTTGTTAATCTATGAACTCACTCGAACACAACGCATTGCTTCCAGATGAATATGTGCTTATACATACATATGTCGACAGAATTGATGTGAACATTGTTCGTTGTTGGAAGCTGTCAGATTTGTTGATACTTGTTATTGTCAATTCAAACAAAGAGTCAAAAGACATATTTGAGCAACAGGAACAGAAATGCAAAAGCGGACGAAGGTTGTAAATTGTTCAGTCATTTATTTCCGGTTTTATAAGACCGAGCTATTGTACATGCAGAATGAATATACAAAAAACGACACATTTCTATTGCGTTGAATAGATGACTAACATTGAAAATTGTGACATGTATTCCCATAGCAGGCTGGCTTTGTGGAAAGCTTCAAACTTTGTTGGGGAAATAATGATAGAGAAGCTGCTCGTCATTAACTGACAATGAAAGCCAAAGAAATGTTAACCTCTTGAAAATTGTTGTTAAGGAAGTTGTGTGTATCGATTTCTATAATCCCCTTATCCCTTAGGAGGTTGCTAAAGACGACTAAATGTTCCACTGTAATGTGAGTAAGGAGACTTAAGTCATGGTAAGCAATCGAGCAATAACCACTTCTCTCAGTTGTCGGCGTTAAGTTTCGTTCATTTCTGCACACAAGTCATCAGAAATGAAGTATGCCTCTTAATATTTTTGACAACCATTTTTTATATCGTTTTCTAAGCCAAATTGACCAATCAGAGAACAACATTTACGTTATTTCGTGAATAACTGTCAAAAAATTCATGAATAACTGTCAAAAAGTCTCTAAGATTCGTCTATAGACTAGGGGTCAATCAGCTGTGAAGTTGGGCATCTCTATCATACTTCACTTCTGCTAGGCATGCGACGAGTGTCAAATTTGTCATTTTCGCACAAAACTCATGCATGGCCATAATGAACATATGGAACATATGACAAGGTGAACACCCCTTGTCGAGTCGAAATTTAAAACTGAATGAAGTGCGGTTCGCTTATTAGCCAGATCAAAACTGCGCATTAGCGCGGTCGGACTTTGACATTTTAAGTGGGATACATGTAAATCCATGCAGCTGTCGCGCTTTGTTATTTCACAGACTGTAACAAAAGAAAACTCGAGGCTGAGCCACTTCTGCTAACTCTAGCGTTTGGCTGTTGTGAACCAATTTTAATTTATAGCAATTGCGTTTTCGTTTTGTAAATGTATTTCAGAACATTTCACTTGTCAAACGCGCGCGTTCTATTGTCTAAACTGACTGTTGCCGCGTTCAAGTTTGGCATTATCACGCGTTTTGACATAATAATCGTCTTACAAACCTTTCGAACTTTCGAGCTGATTAATTCTTGACTTCACATGCTCATCTGGTAGTCACGTGCTCTACGCTGACGGGTGATCCGAATTGTACATTAAATTAGCTGACGATAATAATCAATCCAAAAATATGAACAACATGTCCACATCCAATGCGAAAGTTCACACTTATCGTCTCCTTCTGTCAGTGTCTGCGATAATGTGATGCGCGTTCACATGGATTGGCCTATGTACGTACGTCTGACCTTATCACTCCGAATGAGTGTACGAGTAATTAGTTTTTTGATATGCATCCGTCGATACAACTTCATCATCAATTACCGACCGATTCAATCGAAAAAAAAACCAAAATCAATACACAAAGTTTGTTATTTCGATTGGATTACGTCAGACTTTCACTGGACGCGGTGCCGCGGGCGCGATAAGAGAGAAGCAATAACCTTCGATGTGGCAACGGCCAACAATTGGTCCTGCTGCCAAGGTGGAAGTATCTGAAATCCAAACGGTCATGGTGGTGGTAATAAACAATTTAGTTATCTGCAGATAATCAAAATCGAATTGCCGTCGAATTGAAAATGTTTTGATTTCAGATTGTGGCCTATTCGTCTGACTTTAAGCAAATGTTTATGGCATACGGCTGCACTTCACGCTCGCATTGGGGTTTCTTTTGTGGAAGCAAAATAACAGAATTTGTTGCTATGCCCGCTGCTATGCAGTATAGTTGCGCTAACCCACCTTGGATGTGTTGCCTTTTGTAATTCGAAAGCATGTCTACGCTTACTAACTAGTTATGCAAATCAGGTATCGGTCGTAGACGTGCGAATTTCGCTTGCACAGCGCCCTAACTAGGCTATCGTTGTAAATAATAATAGTAGACTTCATGTGTATTCTCCACGATGATCCGGTGTCGTGGATGTTTAAGGGGTTACTAACCGACCTGGAAATGTGAACAATGCACGCATGAAGTAAGCATATAGAAATCATGTTTGAATTCTTTATTATCTGGGGGCATAGCCTGACGACTTTTTAAGGTGTGTAATTTGAAATAATCACAACTCTTCGATAAACAGTGCGATGAAGTGGGACCCACATAACTACATACATCCAGATATTATCTTGATGTGTTCCGTACCGGTTTTTATGAAGACGCATGTGCTTCGAACGTGAATCGCCTGAACACTGCCAGCCTGACAGTATCGTTGATTAATAAAAATGAGAGAGTAATGCCTTATAATAGTGCCGTGGACTGTCATTTAGATTCGTGAACGTTTGACCAGCGGACTTTGGTTTTGCGATTATTGTAATATACATGTGTAATCGTTTGGAGTCTAAAAATAGGAACACAAATACAGTCGTGACTAATTATCATTAACTCTTTTGATCCTATCGACCTGCGTTAACACTTTTCCGTCAATCAGCAGATTGGACACAGCATTAATTGTGTTGGGTAATCGCGTGAGGACGCATTCATTGAGATGTAGGGGGTGTAGGGGGTTTAAATATGTTGCTTCTGGCTACACAGAGAGCTCTGAAGCTGCTTAAATTTTCTTCGAGAAATGATGGTCTTTCGAGGAACCTTTCTTTGACTTAACCCTATTCGTTTCTTTGAAAATATTTATTGGCTTAAAATAAAGGTTTCAATGAGCTTCTGTGGTACGCGGACGACTTAAAAACAAACAAGACCGTTCATTAAAATGCAATTGTCTTTAACTTGTAACCGGATAAATGCTTACAGTACACAAAATTCAAACTTTGTAGCTGCCATAGCGTAGTCGGTACACTAAGTGTGCCCCCGGACATAGGGAGATTTGAATCGATTTCCAATCTCAATTCCACTTGGCCGCCAGGAAGTCAAGACTCCTCACGCCAACAAGAGACATGCTTATCTGGGACAACAATCACATCCCGTTCAGGAAGTTCGTACATTTGTATACGAAGGGTTCAAAAACGAAGCAGCCTTTTATCCAAACATTTCGATCTTCATCTTTCTAAAAGACGTCCAGAGACGGATCATGGAAACCGCGACTGTGATAGCTTTGAAATGAATTGAAGAAAATGCGGAGTGACTGTGAAAATCACATACCACTGCGATAGATCTACAGACCTTGAGAAATTTTTAAAATCTCCGTAGTTTGACGACGACTGTTATTTATTTTAATTAAACTCGAGGCAATTTGCATTTTCTATTTTATTGTTTAATACTCCCGAGACTACTACTGCTCCTTCAGAACGTTCCACAAGGGATGCCACCTTACTTCCTTTATCTGCGGCACTTTGATTTAGTCGTTACACTAAATGGAATGTCCTGATAGTCTGTTCTTTTTAAGGTGATTTCCTTCGCTATTTTATGTCTGCTTGATGTCAGATTTGGGCATTTGACGAGTAGGTGTTTCCTGGTTCTCTTTGATGTTCCCCAGTGTCTACAGTTGCTGTGCCCCATTTTTTGCACGTGATAGTTGCATGAAAAGTGACCAGAAAGTGCACCACATGCATTTTCTGAATTTTGCAAGTCTGTCTCCGTCTGTGTATGTGTTGTCGTATGTTAAAGGAGTTCTAGGAATTTTAACCTGTTTTCTTTGCCAGTGTGCTGAGGGTTCTCAGACAACCAAGGAGTTGAGTGTTAAGCTATTTAGTATCGACATTTTTAGATTTTCATTTTTTAGAGATTTCATTTCGAATTTATTAGGTTTCTATTACCGATGCCATGTGCTGTTTCATTTAAGGCAAAGAGTCCAGTGCCTTTTCACCTTTTCATTCATCTATTCCATACACTCATTCATACATACAAGGAATTTTCCTTCTCCTCGCCCAACTAAAATTAGCCAACCACTCAGCACAGATATGACCTAGAGTAAGTTGTTACAGGCGACCATGGCGAGAAAGTTCAAAACGTTTAACAGACAAAACAGGGTGTAAAAATATAAATATGCAATTATTTTTAACATTTTATTGGATCAAGGTTTACAGTACAAAAATTCTAATTGTGGCCACCATGGCCGGTGCATGTCGTTCATACCAGACAAGGCTCCGTGGAACAACAGCCAAATCCCGTTCAGGAAGTCTGTACATTTGTTTACGGATGGCTCAAAAAAGTAAACGACAGGAGTTGGAAGTTGATGCTACAACAATAAACTCCACCTTTATCTTAACAAAGGACTCCCAAGACATTGTAGTCTTTTTCGTGCGGAGATAAGGGCGATATTCTGTATCGGCGTAAGAAGGGAAAGTACTCTGCAACCCATTGGGGGTCTGAGCATGAGCAGTAGCTGTCTTCCATCTTTCTAAGCTAAGCTGCCTTGTCTCCGCCATCACTTGGACTTGGTTTTTCCTTATTCTCGAACTGGCAGTTTCGGATTTGAAGACCCTCTTAACTGGAGCTTTGGAGTCCTTCGCTTGATGTACTCAAGTCAGTGTCCCCGACTATGTCCACATCTTGGTGCAGCTCGTAGAGTTTGGAGTTATGCCTTGTCCTCCATTTCCCTTCCTCGCATTCGGGACCATATATCCTCATTTTTTAAAGACACCAAAAATCTGCTCTGCCGTTACGTTTTCGTCCGTGTTGTTCGTGTAGCAGGATCGGCAAAATAAATCTCTTCTTGACTATAAACTTGTTCATTCGAGTCAAAAGTCTGGAGCCGAGTTGGTTGCACGCACCGAAGTAGCAGTGCTTGCAAAGGAGGAGTCCATGTCGGATGTGGCTTGTCGAGTTCACGTTTGTCTCCTCGGTAGATCAACTCCTTTATTTCTTCAAAATTGTAGCTATCAATCGTTATGGTTGGCCCGAGTTTTTGTGTGACGGAACAATTCTTTGTATGCTGCATATTCTTTAAGCTTCTTTAAACTTCAAGCGCTTTCTATATTTTAATTTATACAGAACAAAGTGTGTGAGATAGTGTATTCTTTGGAGAGTCCTATCGATGAAATTATTTATGGACATCGTTCATAAATAATTCCACGTCCGCCGCGGCGTCTCTGGGTAGCGCCAACCCGAAATGTCCAATTTTCCATGACTCCGGCGCATATAAAAGGCCCAAATTTGACCGATGGCATGGGTTGCACTAGCTTCGAGGGCCGCTGTGTTTTATTCGCATAGACGTCCGACTCCAGAAAAACCCACAAGAAAAAGTCTAACGGGGTAAAATCACGCGATCTCGGTGGGCTTTTCATTCCACGTGGATGCGAACAGGCCACCCAGATCGTGACGACAAACATCGAATCGCCGTTTTCAATGTGCCATGAGCTGTGTGGCACGTTCTATTGAAACCACATGTCGTTGGTGTCATTACCATCCAATTCAGACCAAAATCATCGGCCTATAGCGCTCGCCGTTATCGGTGATGGCTGTCCGCTGCCAGCCCAAAATCCACTTTTTTGGGATGCATTGGACGCTTTTGGATCTTATGTGAATTTGCGTTGTGCCAAATTCGACGTACCTATTCATCCAGACATGGACCTCGTCTTATGGCGGCCTACAATTTTTTCATTTGCAGGTGTTGTTCAACACTTCCTCCGTGTCAGGCTGAATTAATGACAGCCAATTTGACAGATGTTGCTTCAACAATATGGCCGCTATCAACTGTCAAAATTCGGAAGTCCCTACTGAAAGACCCTTTATTTATTTTTGTCCTCATGAAATATTTACGTTTCCTATTGCTGTGAAATTTTCCACTAGGGCACGACGAATGTTGTGCTCGCCGCCTATCTTAGTACCAAACACCCAGATCTTATTAGAACAAGTTATTTCCTCAGTTAATCCATGAAGTTAGGACTTCATTTCACTTTGAAATGCAATCCCTTCGTTTATCCTTTTTTATTGCCGACCAGTAAAAGACTGTAAACATCAATAAGTTTCAGTTTAATGAGTTGAATTGAAAACAAAGCTCCCTAATGCGGCGAAAGTCACATTCCCGAATAAGTATCAAAGAGTATAAAATCGATAAAAAAAATAAGAACGTATGGATAACTAAATGAAATCCTTTGACAAAACCACGACCGTAAATCAACCTCAATAAACCTCGGTCCGTTCCTTAAAAAGTTCATAAGCATGAAATATTTACGTGTCGGGTACACTCGCCCTTTCGCTTTCAATACAGCCTCAGCCCCCGACAGGCGGTGCTGTGGGGGGCGGCGGCACAATGGATGATGAAATATTTAAGGATACTCGTATATTAACTTCCTCGGGAGCAGGAGAGTAGGCAGATCGTCGTGCGACCTTTGAAAGTTTTTAATAAACTCAATTTTACGCGTGTGAAGAAAATTCTCACGTAACTGGTTTCCTAAAATAAGTGAATTATTGCGCCTCAAAGTGTTTCACGCCCTCTCACGAGCTACTCCGTACGTGCTGAAGTACGTGTGTCCTTGTTTACATGTACAATCTCCATACATGGATGCTTCATCCACAGACTCATTGACAAAAACAGAAAAAAGAAAAAGGAAATCCTTTCATCATACATATTGTATGCATGTTTCTGCTTGTGTCCCGGATACAATGCCATGCCATACCACCCATCTCTTGAATTCATCAGAAGCCCGAATGGTGAATGGCGCGTTTGGCCACGACGCATGCGCCAGGATATCGATTTTACAACAAACAGCTTCTGATTCGAGGTCGATGAGTGAGTGGGGTGTCGGACGGGATTTGACTGTCGGTCTGATGGCTTTGTCATATTTCAACTGGATTCCAGTTTAGGCGAACAATGGAGGAAAGTCCTTAATTCGATTTAAATGATACGGGTAACGGATAAGCAGTGAAAGCTTTAAATAAGAGGAAAACCTTGACACGAAAAGAGGGCAATCATTTCTCAGTCATGTGAGTGAGAGACATGCGGATGTCCTTCTGAAGCGGTAAGATTGGCCGTTTTTATAGTTTTTGTTCGGCGAAAGCTTTCATTTTCGGTCCTCAGTCTCAAGGACTCTTATCGCAAATAATTATAGGTGGACTGTGGCGTTTGTCGTTCTTGTGTGACGTCGTCGACGGCTTGTCGTTAGAGTGTGTGAGTGGTTCAACAAGAGCATATGGTATGAAGGTTGTGTGTGTGTACATGTGAATTATCACTTTTTGAATGACATGATCGCAAAATTGTCGGTTAGCTGAGGTCTGTGACGTGGGTTCAGTGAACTTCGAAGTGGTGTGACAGGGTTTCCTCCCATTTTGGAAGAACAGCATTGTCCAAGCGACATTTAATGTCCCCGGCTTG
The DNA here is from genome assembly GCA_905231855.2 of Eristalis tenax. Classification (NCBI taxonomy): domain Eukaryota; kingdom Metazoa; phylum Arthropoda; class Insecta; order Diptera; family Syrphidae; genus Eristalis; species Eristalis tenax. Next base: position 3,902,313 of record HG993127.1, read on the forward strand.
GTGTGAGTTTTTTTTGGTATAAATGGAGGGATTACTTGATGGGGTCAGCTTTCAGGTTATTAAAAGAATGGACTGCCCTTCTTTTCGAGCAGCGTAAAAAAGGAATACCCTTTTAATGAGGGTGCACGTTTACACTTCGGTAACTGCGGTCCTGCGTGGGGTGTAGTGTGTGGGCATTTGGCATTTAGGTTTTGTCGAAGGCCTGCTACTTGAAATGAAATAATTACTTGAAAGATCAAAAAGCTTGCAATGTTGTTCTTTGGTCTGTCTGCGATTGGCAATTACCTGGCTGCCGTCAACGGGATGAAATTCAGAGCAAAATGATTGATTCTTATTTGTTGTGACTTGTTCAAGTGACATTGATCAGGTTCAGATCAGGTCAGATCAGGAGCTTGGATCATCCACAGCTAATATGACGCTGAATGAAAGTATTGTTTCAAAGAGTCTCTTGGAAGAAAGTTCACTTGTCGATACTCTTCATGGCCTAGGTATCCTTGGCGTTGGATTTGTAGACGCCATCTAGACTCATGCCCCTGTACATTTCGTGTTTAAATCTTCTTCTCCGAAAGCTATCAACGCAGAAAGGAGCAAAGATTGAACGCAGAGTTTTTCTCACGAAAAGACCACGCACGAGCTCCTTGATCTGCTCCTGAGATTGTCCATGTTTCCGCGCCATAGAGCAGGACAAGGATGATCACGTTCCTTCGAGATGGGGCTTTGCTCCTCAATTGCCTCTTGGGCAGTTGGTAAGGGCTACACTGCGTTTAATCTTGGTACTGGTGGTATTTGTACTGTTTACTTGGGAGCCGAGAAGAAGAGATAATCCAAGTTATAGCTGAATACGATAAAGTTCTGGCCGAGTCGTCGATATTATGTGTCGTTTCTCAATGACAGCGTAGACTTCGGTTCGCCCTTATTCGCCGATAAACCCATTTTAGCCGCATCCATATCCATCGCTGCTGCAAAACACCTACTGCAGATTTACACTTTTGTATCTTGAATGGAAGAGAGTATTAACTTTCCCCAATAAACTTCCAATTAAAAATAAAAACAAACAATGCACCAACTCCAAGAAAGTACCTGAAAGTGGCTGGCTAATTTATAACCAAACCAATGCACTCCCGTCATAATCCTTTGAACTCGCTGCAGAATGTGGCAATAGTTGCCGGAAGTGTCCGGCTTAGCTTGCTGCGCAAAAGATCATCTTCGCAGAAAATCACACAAGCTCACGAATCGCATCATACGCTTACGTGGAATTGACTCAGGAATTGATGCGCAAACATCAACGGCTTCGTCATACCTTCTTGCTTGGGACTTTGAGTAGTCCGAAATTTAAAACAGATTAGCTCAACAAATCACCTTTTTCAGGAAATTGCAGGTCGGTGTACTCTATTCTTGGGTGAGTTGACCACAATGAATTCTCCAGCCCACTTAGACCAAGTTGGTCCATTGTGATAACCACAGTCGGACTTCTACCACTGATCGACCACTTCAATGATAGTGCCGTTAATTTGATCCCAACGGCAAATGGTGACTGGACCAGGTTTAAAAACCAGATATAACCGTATTAACTTTGCTTTCACTGGGATTCGAACTGGGTACTCCACTAACCAGGGACAGGCACTTAACCAACTGCGCCATCCAGTCGTTACATAATGGACCGTAAGACAAGACCAGATGATATGCCCGATAGATTTGGATCTTCTTTTCCAACTGGTGCTTTATTTTCATAGAGCATGCATTTGTTGATGCAAGGACCTTTAAATATGAGTACTTACCAGTGTAAATCTCTCCGACATTTCTTTTTACAGTTGTCTATAGAACACTCAGATTGACCATAATCTGCTTGCAACAACGAAAACAACGAAGAGTCACAATTGTGTATCCAGTTTGGCGGAAGTATGCTCATGGTATCGTGCGAGCCTGTATTTGCCTAGAATTAAACGGATCTTGTCATTACGTTTCAAATGCTTGCAAAGGGCAACAGACCCCTTGATCAAATGATACAAGTCTTCTGGGATGGTGGGCACCACCAACTTCATGATGCGGAGGATTGTATTTCCATAGACGTGCAACGCCATGTCACGCAACATGAAACAGATGTTTGATGGTGTCATACTCTTCTTCTACTACTTTCACCGATTGTTAAACGATCTATGTTCATACATTGTAAAATGACAGACATGGTTTGACAGTCTGAATCAGAAATGAATCATGATAGAGATGCCCAATATCTACCTCTCTGGCCCTTCAACATTTTAAAAAAAACCAAAGTTTTCTAAAGCCAACTGTCAAAAAGGGCTGAGGGTATTGCCTCTCAAATTCGTCGATGGACTAGGGGTCAATCAGCTGAGAAGTTGGGCATCTCTATAATACTTCATTTCTGGTCTGAATACAAATTGAAGAACACACATTATACGTCTCCGTGTTCATCTATCATTCGTATGTTACGCTGGAGAACAAAGTTATATTCGTTCACCCAATGTAGCTTTATTTTTCATATTTCGTTTGTTTCGTTCGTTTCTTCTTTGTTTCACCACCATCAGTGAGTTCACCAAGTACAAAGTGAAGTCTGATGCCATGTTTGATAATGTGAACGCTAACGACATCGGTCTGTCCGACAGCAGTTCAAGTGTGTCCGATATGTTTGCCCGTGTGAACCCACCTTTAAACTAAGTATATAGTCTTACATGACAGTTCTGTTTGACGTATGTCATTGATGGCAAACCTGGACCACGGGTTGGATGACTTTACTAGAGTTGCGTTAAACGACTTGCTGGAATGTTAAGCCTACTCTTATATCACGTGTATTTTCTGTATTCCAACGCCACTCTATTTAAATCAAACGAATTATATGATCTGCATCGATCACAGAATTATATCACTTGCATAAAATAAACCTTAATCCGGATTATTCAGCGTTCTTATCCAGCTCTACAAACACCATCACACATCTCAATTATTACATCCAATTACTAGCTCAATTGCCCCTAAGCCGTATTCGCCACTTGTCGAAAGCCAAATCTTACGACTCTTATTGCCACTGGCTTTCATAAATCTCTTTACAACTAGGCCATTATTTCACCACAATCTATCATATTTTCGCAAGGCACTACTTACTGCCACTTGATGCAGTTGCCGATTATTTGGCCTTAAGCACACTCAACCGAACTCTGCTTATATTTGGAATTGAGTCATCGAATTGTTGTACATTTCAGCACGATCGCTCTCGAGCGTTCGACGCAGAAGTTAAATGAACAGGCAATAAATTTATTTATTTATGTGGTCATGAACAGCATTTTCCCGTCTCGTTATTCTTTGCTGAAAATGTGACGTTGCACAAATATGGAATGTGATTCGAGCGGATCGGTCTTTGGATGGACGGCGAGTTCTCTCTGTGATCCGTATTGGTCATCATGGTGCACTCTCATTTCACAGAAATTCTCTTAATTCCTGACAATAATTTACTTTATCTTTATATGTGAGTTTAACAGGCATTTATTGTTTACTGTTTCATTAAAGAATGCATTCAATTGTGAATGATTCCATTTGAAACGTGAATCATCCGCCGTTATTTGATTCGTCTACAACGACAAGATTTCCGATAAATATTGCTAACAGTCGGTCTAGTCGCGACTGGAGGAAATCGTAACCGATTTGCAATCCCCGACAATGTATACAGTGAACATTTTCAATTTGGCAGTATTTGGCAGCACGCCAAATTGGGAATGTTCGTGCACCATTCGAGATTAAATAATTTATTTGTTTTCATTTGGTTGGGCTAAAAAAAAACGAACTCAAAAACAAAAATATCAATCTAAAGAAGATCTAAAAATACTCTCGTCGGATTTTTTTTCATTTAAATTGCGCATCAAAAATGTATACATGGTCTGTGGTTTTCGGGGTGATGCATGCCAAGAACGATAAGCGGGCGGTCCTAGCTCTTAGCCACTATCATCTGTAACGTGCCGCACGTCACGAGTGTTTACTTTGTGCTTCATTGCCATTTTGTCGCTTGTCGCTGCTGACCTGTTGAGAGCCGTGAAGGCATTTTGACTTATCGGAGGTTGTCCTCGTTCGGGTGATTGGTTGTCATTGATTAGGAGTTGAAAGGTTTGTTGACAAACTGAATTTATGATCTGCAGTTGTAATTCTTATTTCGGTCAGTTATCATTAAATTCGTGTCTGATCTACACGTAGCCGTCTGTTTATTGGGTTTAGATTGGGCTGGTTTTTGTTTTGCTTCCTGGAAGCCACATGGTAATAAATTCCGCTTTGCGGAAGAGTTTGCCGGTTTGTAGAATGTTGTTGTTCGATGGCCTTACACCTGCTTTGGGGTAGAACAGTCAAATTCGATGAGTCATGAACTGGTTGATGATAAACTGGATAAAGTATGTATTGATCATGTCGGGAATTAGAGATTACTTTGCAAATTGAAAATGTTGATACAGGGCTCTCATGCATATGACATGGTCTTTTGTCATGACTCGCAAGTAGATATGACATCACATCTCTGCACATCACAATTTTGACAGTTCCTCCGATGGCGACAACTTGTAAGCATTTACTCAGCGTATGTAAACCTTACAACTTCTGATTCACCGCGCGCCTGTGTGGTGATTGTGACACCGCATATAGATGTATAAATCAGGAATTTGGACAATCACATATCATGCTGACAATCTACGGCATGTTCAATCTTGAAGCGTGAGTACTGAGTTAATATTTTGGCCTGCTCATTCTGACCAGGCTGCTTGATCGTTTCGTAGTGAGGCATTCGGTGCCAGTTGATCATTTCCGATTTGTGTGAACAAGCCTTACAAGCCTTAGTAGAAGTTTTGCAGAAGCGATATGTATGAATGGCAGATTTCCTTCCGGAAAGAACACTGAGCTAGTTTTCTTTTTCTTTCGCACCTTTCGCAATTTTAAAAAATGTAACAGTGTCCCGACATCCACCAAAGTTGGACGCTTAAGCACGTGGCCTTCTCGTGAGGTCAGGGAAGAGTTAATGTGACTGCATTTAATAGCAGCTTAGCTATCAGGACAAACGCTGCTTTTTAGTCAAAACAAATTTCTGCCCTATACACGCTACAGCGAATCGGTTGTCGACATGAAAATTGTATATTAACACTAGAAACACGGCGTGGAAATTTGAAATTAAGTGTTTTATTTGGCATCAGTCAGATTTGCCAAATCAAGATCAAAAATGTATTGTACGGAACCTCTCTGAACTAGAGAATGCAATCTTGGTGTTAATCCGCAGTAAATTGACTCTTCACAGGCGCACGCTCCCACACCTTTGCCAATCTTAGTTCCATCTGTGATTCGTAGACTATCCAGAGTCTGATCATCAGCCTTTCAGTGTGATCTGGAGCTGGTTGAGTTTCCATCGAAGAGAAGCTTAGGTGCATGAACACGAACACGGATAAATGTGTCCAAATAAAGGCCCAAACCCATAGAATGCCGTTGGGCGTGTTGCGTAATTTCACAAAGTTGGCAACTCATATGTAAGCCCTAATGGAAGTCAGAGAGACAACAAATGTGGAATACATCGCGCCGGATAAAATTGGTAAATTTTTGTGCGGCTGACATATGTTTCCATGGAAATTCATTCGAGTGCTCCTTATGGGCTTGTCTTTTCGATATTTTATGACTGAATGAATATGTTTTGTTTGATTTACAATTGTTTCTGAATATTTCGTAATAATTCTGAAACTTTTTTCAATTTTCTCAATTTTCTCAAATTTTTCAAATTTCTTAGATTTATGCCACAGTTCCTTCCGATGGACTTCGGACGCAACGTACGGCAACCTGCAATTACGATTTTTTGTGAATTCCAAACGCAATGTACACAACGGATTCCATACGTTCGTGCCTTAAGGATCTGAATCTGTTATTCTATAAATGAAGCGAATCCAATCACCATACTAGCCCCTATCTGTCTGCCGCTTAAGTTTGTCGGTGTACATTCAAGGAGTGGATCATATGTGGCTGTAGTCCCCATTTGGTTCATATTGACTTCCACCACCAATACAAGGTCTTGGTGTGTGTGTTTCAGACACGTGGCTTCCAACTTAGTTTAGTGTTCAGAATTAGATCCAATCTGGCATTCACTTTTAGCGAAGACCCTCACTTAAAGGGTACAATGTAGGAATGTCATTGTACCTTTTGTTCAAAGGGTCAAATGTAGGAATCTTGTGTCTTCTAGTGAAGAGTACTAGCTCAATTTACTGCGGATTAAGACCAAGATTGCATTCTCTAGTTCAGAGAGGTTCCGGAGGTCGTAAGAGCCACGTCATCCGCATAGACAATGACCGCTGAAGGAATACATTCCACAGAGGAAGAGAATAGCACTCCGCCCTGCCGTGTACCTCTATTAACCGTCATCGCTGAGTTGCCCAGAAACACTAGTAACTATGGATCTTTCGTCCCGTGCCTATTCAGGGCTGAGGGTATTGAAGGCACCCTCGATGTAATTGGATGCATTTGTCTTACTACCAATCTCTACGAATTTATGCCTACAGCGTACTGAAAAGTCGAGAGTTTGTTTGGGGCGACTGTATGTATATTGATGTCAATTTGTTTTCCTAGTGTCCTTCGCAAAAAATTATCCCCCCGACTATCAAAAATATTTGAATTTCTTTTTTCAAGCCGAGAATACCCTTTGTTTTCCTCTGATCAAGTCTGCCCGGACATGAAAATCATGCCGAAATGCGTTTATGAAAATAATTGTGAAATCGTAGGGTCCTTTTTGAGACCAAAGTTCAACTATTGGGTCTTTACTTATACTTACTTCGTGCGGTTTCCTAAGAGATGGCGTAACTTGTATTATTTCATTGGAACATGCGTTGGAAAGCTACAGTCATTGTACGTCATTTCAGTATATGCCATTCATTTGAAGCGGTGGTATCTAGTATTTTCGGAGAACTATCTTCAAAAAAGGTGACCAGTTATAGATTTCCCACCAGAAGTGAAGTATTTTAGAGACAGCCAACTTCTACCTCTCTTGCCCCTTAAAATGTTTGACAACCATTTTTATATAGATTTCTAAAGCCATGTTTACCAATCAGACGTTCTTTCGGGAATAACTGTCAAATATTCATGAATATCTGTCAAAAAAGCACTCAAATTCGTCGATTGGCAAGAGGACAATCAGCAATGAAGTTGGTCATCTCTATAATACTTCATTTCTTTTTTCCACTTGTTATGTGTTAGAAGCTGTCAAACGACGCAACTGTCACTTGTCAAAATATTCAGTAAGGTTTGCCATTTCATCATGCATCGTTTTACGCTTGCTGAACTTGCTGAAAGTATTGAGAAAGTATTATCGAAATCCCGACTCAGTTGTACATCTCCAACGTCAATTTGATCCTGAAGTCGAACGCCATCATGTCGTACCGTGCACAAGTTTGAGCGTAAAAGGACACTCGTTTGGATCATAAGCCACCTACCAGATGGAGATTGTTGTGAATTTGGAGAAAACTATCGAATATGGCCCAGAAATGTGTGCTCGGCTCCGATTAGCTGAATTTGTCTTCGCCAGAGATTCAACCAGGCCTATTTTGTTATGTCCTTGTACGATTGTGCTAACGCAAGTATTGAAGCCAGGCCACCATAGACAACGCCGTGAGTTATCTAAGCGGACACTGGAAATATTCGCCGGCCATCCAGTTTTTGGCCAAAAATTTAACCAACTGCTTGAAGCACTGCCGTCGAAGTCGAGGCTGTTAATTGAATAATGCGTTATTCCCTACAAACAATGGCTTGAATAAGAAGGCAACTAATGTGTTTATCTCAAATTAAAGCCGCCACTCTTACTCTAGCAAGCCATAAACCCAGCTTCAGATGACACTTCACGACAATAATCCACAGAACACGAATCTCACACAGTAAGTACGCAATTCCGAGTCAAATGGATCAGGCATTAAATTCCACGGTCGGCAATCATCCACTTGGCCGAGCAATAAGTCATCTTCCACCACCACCACTAACCGATGTGACCTTCGTGTTATATTTATATTTACGAAAATGACGCGCTCTCAGTCAGCAGTACATGAAAAATACACTCCTTGCGAAGAAATCACACTTTTGTTGTTTGCGACAGATACACATGTCCGCCGGTCCATCAGTGCTATGATGTACTTAATGTCTGCCATAAAGCTATTCCCGTGTGATTACTTTGCACATTCTTCGCCACGTAATGGCGAATGGGCTATTTTCTCCACCAGAGCGGCAGAAGCCGGCCGAGTGTCCGCTACACCCGGCGAATTAGTCTTCGCTGACATTGTGCAATCTCGACCCTTATTTAAAAGTTTTACGCAATCCTATTGAAGCTTTCTATTAATTGCGTAATACCATCCCTCCCTGCAACGCGACTTCAGCATTCAGTTGAGGAACTGCTTCGTTGTATGGCAAGCGTTTCATAGATTTGCGGCCGGCGCACCATGGTTGCCAGTGTGCAATTATTTGGCGCCTCTACAGATGTCAGGGAGAAACTTTCCATTCGCAGAGTGGTAGGTCTGTGCGGCATGCGGCTCTGAGGTATATTACATCAATAACTGTCGAATGAATTACTGCTCATCAAAACAATTCAACTTGGCGAGTTGGCATGAAATCGAACCGCATGCAATATCAAAATTGTTTTCGATTATTACCTCTCATTGAGGGAAAAATTGAAATTGATTTTCTTGTGTTGGAAGTTTTTCCTTCAACGCAAGTTTGTTGGGAATAAGTGCACAATTGAGTGCATTATTGGTTTGAATGTACTCGCCATTTGTGACGCGGTGCACTTTTGCGAATTCATTCGCTTTTCATTGGAGAATTGATTGTTGAAAAAAATTGAAATTAATTCGGATTTGTAAACACTTTTGCCTGAAGCGTCAATCAGCTTATGGCTGTCGATGTGTCAGAATTAGAAAAAAAAAAATGAAAATGATTGAGAATGTAAACTAAATTGCTGAAGCTTGTGTGACAGCGCACACTAGAAGCGAATGACCTCAACCAACCTATGCGCAGTTGGAAGCATTGCTCGAGACCCAGTTCGGTGTTTATTAATTCACGGGGACTAGTGCGGTTGTAGATTGCGATCAGTGATCGACAATTCTCAACGGTTGATCGTCGATTTTTGTTGTTTTGTGGTTCAGAACTTGGTTAGAATTGTGTGACACATTTTTTTGATCCAACTAGACAAATTATTATTATTTTTTTTAACAAAACTCGAATCAATTTGATGTCTCGAAATTCATATTATTCGTTTAAACATCTGCTTTCCAGTGGGTTCGCAGTGAAACCACACACTTAGGGCCATTTGCTGATACTCAACTTAGCGATTTAAGTTTCCCTTAACAAGTTAAGTTTAACATGCGTTACGTCGCGGTGGATCCGTAGACGACTGACTAGGCTCATGTCGCTGTTCGTGGTTGAATCTTCTCCTCCAAAGACCGTCAACGCAAACCGGACCAAAAATAGCGCGCAGCTCTTGAAGGCACCAACGACTTCTTCATTCGCTTCTGAGATTGTCCATGCCACCGCGACGTACAGCAAGATCGGGATGATCAAGGTCTTATATAAAGTCGGTTTGGTCCTTTGGGAGATGGCTCTGTTACTCAATTGTCTCTTGAGCCCATAGAAACAGCGGTTGGCAAGAGTTGTTCTGCGTTTGATCTCTGTACTGCTGTTGTTCGTACTATTTACTGCGGAGCCGAGGTAGACGAAGTCCTTGACTACCTCGAAGTTGTAGCCGCCCATTGTGACGGAGCGTCCGAGGCGTCGATGTTGTATGATTGTGGATCCAAAAGTCGCCTAAATATAACTAAACAAGTCGAATAAATAGCGAATCATAAGCCCTTAAGTTGTACTTTAATACTTTAACAGACAGTAATAAAAAAGAGAGAGAGGCAGAAATTTGTGAATAAAAATTCATAAGTATGCATTTCAAAATTGTATGGATTTCGAATGTTTTTTAAGATGATGTGGATGTATTAGAAGTTCTAGAAATTGGTGTTCCACCTCATTTCCCCATGGCTTTGACGAACTGTCGTTATATACGGGTTTTCGGCTAACCAAGGACATATCCGACAGTCATGGTTATCCAGGACGATAAGTTTCAAAGAAATCCCACCAACAATTTATCTCAACCAGACGTAATTTTCTGTCGTTGCAATCACAGACAAAAGTGAACAAAAAATGTTCTGAAGTCGTTCGACAAGTGTGCACACACAACTACAGTTGAAGTTGGCAGCACTGCTCGCAATGACAGCCAATTTGACAATTCGGCGTTGACTTGTTACCACGAATTCCATTTCACTGTGACCTTGGATAACCACACTCGACCATTTCCCCGAACTTCAAGCATGTCACAGAACTTATTTAGTGCATGTTCATTATGCATTTGGGTACACTTTCAAGTTCAAGAATATATACTAATTCATCGTATCGTATCCATGCGCAGAACCATTTTGCCCAGACGGCTGGTTCATTGCCAGAGGTAACATGTGTTCGACACACCCTCATCTGTGCCTTAAGAATCATTCGATTTTCGCTCAGAATTTCGAGGGAATATTGGGAATGCTCCTTAAAATCTAAAAGAAAATTAATTCAATTAAGCATCGTCGAACCAGTGTGTTGCTTAAAGGAAGACATCATTTATCTAATGACTTGCACACAATTTAATTACCAAGCTGGCGCAAAAGACATTATCAGCTTCACGAATCACTTAGCACTAATGTGCCCCTGTAGCCCCAGTCATTTACTCTCGAAACTACCGCGGCAACATATCATCGCTACTCAGCTTCTTTCTCATAGCTAAGCTACCGCATTCCTTGCTTGTTTATGTTTTATAAAAAAACTGCTTCGACATCATGTGTGCAGCTGAAATTGGAATTGACGTGAATGGCTCACCATGTGTGGCACTGTGTTTGCACTCTGAAGGGATGGCATACTAAATGCGCAGTTCACATGCTCTTCGCAGACGGGGCCACAGGTGGATACATGAGCGAACAATCTCGAATAAACGCACCCCACACTCGCCTACCCTGTGGCCTAGCCTAGGCCGCACGACAAAATCGTGTATCCCAAAAAGGGGATTTTAAGTGCTTGCTGATATTATCAAATAGTCAAATAAACATCTCTCTCTCTCTCGCTCTCTCGCTCCTGAAGTTATGAGGTACAGAAATACCCATTGTCTCCGCTCAGGTCCCGTCCGCCTCCAGCTCCAAGGACGTTCATCTCAATTCATTGCGTCGCAAAAATTTGTCTAACCACTTGGTCAGGCAGGGCATGAATGGGACAAGAGAGAGAGAGAAAGAGAGAACCAAAAATTCACCTTCTCTCTTTCGGAAGTTTTCACTTTTAGAGCTGGCCGTGCCCGTGTTGGTGCCGAGTGCTCCTTCCTGCTCCCCCGCAAATGGATCTCTCTTCAGTGGCACTCGCAGAGAGCCAGACTGGAAGGAAGAGCGATTTTCCGAAGAGATGCGAATTTTCCTCTTAACACCGAGAGAGTCTGAACAGTTTTTTGGGAAAAATTAATGAAAAAAACAAACAAGAAACGGTCGTCCTTACCCCAGCGTGCCTCAGTAACTCAGTTTCACTTAGAGTTCCCTTGAAAGTGCATCAAAGTTGAGTTTTCAGTTCGTCCACGCTTAGAAGTACTGCTTTGCTGCAAGAGTTTGATCACCTCACGATGCCGAGGGATTTTCTGTTGCTGATTGATTTTGAATATCCCGGTGTGAGGGAACGACGAGTAAGTAACCCACAACCACACTGTGGCCCCGAAATTGTTTGCGTCACTTTTGGAGTAGATTTCCAATTGTTTATCTAGAAATTTATGTGTTTTCAAGGCACACACACACACACACGCATTGGATGTGGTGAGCAGAGTTTGTTTATTCTGTGGAATGGAAAATTTTCGAGGTTTTCTTGTTTTGTGTACAAATGAAAAAGCACAATCCATTGAGCAGTTACTTCACCCAGCATATATTTGTGTAGGAAATGTATTTCCGTGAGTCGATGTTCGTCACGTAGACAAAATTACTGTGGATGTCGACGTCTCTTATTCCTCATTAGGTACTGTGTTCTGGTTAAAACGTAATTAATGACGTCCATGAGGAATAGACTTGTGTTCGTATTGTGTGCACATTGAAGAGGCGATACATTGGACGAGGACGAACGGATTCGAGCTTGTTGTTAATCTGGTAAGAGTGTCGATTGTAGTGGTAGCCTAAGATGCTGACCTCTGCGGTGGGAGTTTCAGATGCTGTGCATTGTTCTTTTTCTTGCTGGAGACATGGGTACATGCGTGAAAGTTTCCATGTTTAAAATGATTTGTGGAAAACTTGAAACAATTATTTGAACAATTCTTGTTCGCTTGGACTGGGCATTTGCAGAGCGGATGCTAGACATCTCTTCCTCGTCTTCGCAGCTTTTCCGTTGTGCAGTATGTTCAGACGCAATGCTAGCAGGCGCACTTCCTTGGAACTTTGACTGATCAAGGAGATCAGTTGTCGATCAGTTGTTCAGCGTCGGCCATAGAGCCCTTGCTGGTTCTCCAATAAAACCCAGGGCAGGTCACCGCGTTCTGGCTCTGCCCACAGCTTCGTCTTTCACTTCTTTCCTTATAGAGATCAGCGGCTTGAATGAATAATTCTTCTTTTCACAATACAGCGCTGATGCCTCGACTACGTGCTGGATGCGATATCTGCTTTGACGCATGAATATGTGTTTTTTTCACTTCAAACGTTGTTCAATTGGAAATGCGAAGTAACGCAAGGAAATGTCAAAAAACACCAAAATGTTTCAGCATGTTGAAACAACTTTGTTGAGACACTCTTCGCTTACGTAAGATGACGCTGTTCTCACCGCTCTCATTGTTTGTGCTACTTACCCTATAAAACTTTGGAATAATCAATTTCAGACAATGGCGCAAAACAAACAACAAATAAATATTTGCAATTTCACTTCCGAAAGGAAGGCACAACTACGCTTTGATAGGTGAACTCATCTTCCAAGCGCTGTTCGATAAGTCCATCGTACACTGAAAACTTGTGACATTCAGAAAAACAGAATTCATGTCCATAATTACGCCATATTTTATATACAGCAACCTACAACTTCTGTTTATAAACCCCACCTTTCGTGTCAGATTGCGAAGAGTAAAAGTTCGATTTTCAAATTGCAATCGACTTTATAATTCGAATTCTTGAGGAAGTCCTGCTTAAATCGATTTCTTTGACAGTAAACATTTCCGAATCTGATTAAGGACTGCGGAGTCGGCCAGATGCGATATACCCCCCGCTTTACTTCGTCTTCGTCATATTTTGCAAACATGTGCTCGTAATTTGATTCCAGCCGAGCGTGCCATTTAAATAATTGTCCCTCTCCCCATGTCGGGCTGTAATTTGATCCACACTCCTAAAGCAGAGCAATTGTAGGCACCGGAGATATCGGGCTCATCCCGTGACAGTTTTCGGTGAATTTAATGGGAGTTTTTATGACTTGAATTTGATTGAAGAAACATATAATTTGCGACACTCAAATGGCGGGAGCTTATTCTGGTACAAGGAGATGTGTCCTTAATGCGCCTTAGCGAATGTGAGTCGTCAGAATGCCCTCTCCGTACATAGGCTGTGCATCGGGAATGAGTGAGAGTTGTTTTATTGACAGTGCAAGACCAAACTGGACATGCTTGACAGTCCAGCCACCGTGGAGAAATTTATGTTTGCTTAGAATTTGTTTGGGATTGACTACTCTCGCGTCATGGTCATGGTTGGATGATTTCGATTGGAAATTGAGGGTCAATAAAACGGCGGTTTGTCAGTGATATAAGCAGTTTATGTCAGAAATAGGATACAGGCACAAGACACAGTCACGGGGCTGCGAACCAATATATTCTGTTGTTTTGCACATGTCTGGGCAGATTGGCTGTTTGTTGTGCGTTCATGTCGCATGTTTGTAGCGTGAATTCAAAATTTTGTGTAGTTTGTGGTGAATATTGCACAGACCAGCAGGAAAATTCCAGGAACGAGTTTTTGGAAATTTATAAAAGTTGTACCACTCCTTGGTCTGAATTGAGGGATAAAAAACCAGTCAAACGCGAATGGACCATTTCGCCCGAAAAAACTCAACTAGTTGGCATATTTGTGCAACCATTCGATGGTTGTACTTTCTATCTTTCTTTGCTTTCTGTACTTTAGATTGGAAAATTGGATAAAAGCGTATTGACTTTGCTTTCACTGAGATTCGAACCGGGGACCCCATTAACCAAGGGCGGGCATTTAACCAACTGTGTCATCAAGTCCTCTTGTTGTCCCATAGGAACTCGAGTCATGTAGTGCATGTAGTAGTCTCCTGCTCCACACTCGAAGATTCTTCGTTACAGAAGCACGTTGTCCATGTCCTCCAAATTCGGCGATGGGTCTTTGGGCGCCTGATTTAAGTCGCTGTACACTCTACACGCTGTACGGGGTTAGATGGTCTACTCCAGAATCCTTTTAAGGAAATACGCACAAAGAATTCAAGAAGAATTTTGAAGAATGTCATCCTCAAAAAATACGTACACGCCTAAGTTTTATCGCCGGAGAGCAGCACAGAGATGATCAATGTCTTGTGTGAAGCCATCATGATCCTTTAAGAGAATTCCCTATTGATCAATTGCTTTCTGAGTTGTGAATAACGGTTAGTATGAGGTATTTACATTGGCGCTGACGTTGTTAGCGCTATTCACTGCAGAGCCGAGGAAGTCGAAGTCTCCGACTAGCTCTGAGTTGTATCTACCCGTTGAGATGGTTTGTCGAAGACGTCGATGTCTTATGCTTCTTGATGACATAAGTTGTTTGCATGGAGCCTTCCGAACTTGAACCTACGGTGTCTATGTTCGGTTCCTCGTGCGATAGAAATCATTGTCACGGCTCCACCTCTTTCGAGTCACTGACATTGCTCAAGCAAAAATAACTCTCTTTAGACAGAAAGCTTCTCGAAATTTACCATTCGGAGTCGGCATAAAATCGTAAGCATCCTTCCACTCGTGAATGTTGTTGCTTTAGCTAGCAGCTATGACCTGTCACTGTACGGGAGACAGACATCATATCGCCGAGGTATCATACGTCACTAAATTTCCTTGAACACTTTTCGAAGAAACATGTACCACTTGCCCACTGCTCCCCAAAAACGTACACATTCACGAGACCAAATGCCTTGGAAAACGTGAATCCTTCTAATAAATCGATCAACAAACATGCGTGTCAAAGTGAAAATTCCAAACAAATGCAACTTTCAATTTCCGTACAAAGAGTACGTATACGCCCGAGTGTATTGTGGTAATACAGTTTCTGTAGTTACAACACGATTCTATTTTCCCCGCAGTTCATTCACTTCATGATTGCGACACGATATTCTTACCGAATGAACCCTATTCACTTTATTACGACGGAAAACATTTGCTTTCATCTGACCAACAAGATAAATACCTCAAACGAGTATCTCTGACATTCAGTTGAATTGAACAACGACATAAGTCGGTTTGATCGATACGACATATTTCCGAAAATTGTGGTATCTCCTATTTTCCCATTACCCACACGCATTCCACGAAGCATTCAGTGTCTAGGAATCGTTCACGTCAGAGGAAGGAGATCGATTTCAGAAAACAAAAACAAATGATATCGAATTTAGTCTTACATTCGTTCGTTTTTTGCGCGACGAGTTGTTAAGCCTGTTATGCCAAAGAACATCGGATTAGATTTTATTTTTTCTATTCAGCCGCTGTAAAGTTGTTGGATTAAATGGGAATAACTTCAATTAAGACGAGATTTCAAGTCGAGAACTCGTCAGGGGGGTTAATGGTTGGGATGTAATTGATGTCTGTTTTTCGGTGGCGTCATTGCAGGCGGAAACTTGTGTGTGGGCAGAGATTGAATGGAATGACAGCTAACGATGTGCTGCAACTTGACCTATATCCATATTCCAATCGATGCAGGGCAAAGTTGAGGTTTCCCAGTAATTACTTTCAACGGATTCTTTTTTGTTCTAAGTTGAGCGAAATTTTCGAGTTTTTAGTGCTCTTCAAGTTTTTATTGTGTGCATTGGCAATATTAAATTAATTTGTGTGCACAAAGCTTTGGCTTAAGGACACTAGACTGTCCATAGGTATGACTCGTCCATTTTAGTTCACATCTACACATTATAGGACGATTATGAACACATCGTCGCCCCAACATTGGGCTGCCGTAAGCGCCATTTTAATCTTTTGGGGAAATCACATTTAAAGTTTTGACAGCCAACCGCTGGGATTTTTTGATACGAGATCCATGCGGGAATCCTCCTTCAAAATTGAGTCTACCGTATACGCCACTCAACACATACGTATGCATGATGTGCGTGCATACGATTAAATAGTTACAACCTTACGTCTTATGCATTCTTCTCATGAGCGGAAGGAATCCATGAAAACATGTACAGTAGGATTATTAAAAGTGACTTTTTCCCATCTTTCTGGCAATTTGTGGATCCCATCTCAAAAGAACACCGACGGCTTGGCAGCCAAGAATGAATCAAGCCAATTTTTGATATTCTGCTCTGATGTGAACCGTATTTCAGTGAGGGCGCTCTGCATCGACCGGAACAAATGGCAGTCAGAAGGGGCAAGTTCTGGGCTATAAGGCGGGTGGGGTAAAACTTCCCATCCACTGTTTTCCAAATAGTTCTTAACCGGAATACCAACGCGGGGCCGAGCGTTGTCATGATGGAAAATTATTGCCTCCGGGCATTTGCGGCTATAGCTCTCTTCAAGCGGATTAATTGTGTTCGGTAGCGTTGTCCATTGATGGTTTCACCCGGTTTTAGCATTCCTTTGCGCCATGGATATTCGGCTGGGTTTCACATATGATTTTTCGCGCTTGTGGTTGTCTTAATGGAAGCATTATTCATCACCAGTAACAATTCGATGCAAAAATGACTTCCTTTTGTGCCGTTCCAGCAGCATTTCGGACATGCAATGTGAAACTCAATTTCCTTGCTTTTAAACGTTTTGAAATGGCTGCTTGAGTGACACCCAAAGATTCTGCGAGCTCTTCTTGTAATGCTTCTAGTTCTTTGTCCTCAAACTTTTTTGGCTGCCCAGGACGTTCATCGTCTTCCAAGCCAAAATCACCACTTTTAAATCGTGCAAATACTTTTGGCACGTTCGCTCATCTAGCGCATGTTCACCATAAACTTCCACCAAAATACAATGGCTTTCGGCAGCAGTTTTCTTCATATTAAAGTGCTGAAGAATAACTCCCCGCAAAAACACTTTTTCAGGTACATATTTGAGTTCGACATATTTGAGTGAAACAAATTGTTGTTTACGCTTCAAATGAATGGCATGTACTGAATGAGGTACAGTGACAGTAGCTTTCCAACGCATGTTCCAATGGAATAACACAAGTTACGCCATCTCTTAGCAAACCGCATAAATTAAGTTATTGACCCAATACATGTGTAGCTGCGAAATCTCAAAGTTCTTATTGAGGAACTCTGTCTTTACAGAGCTATGCTTGACTTTATTCATATTTTTCACTGGACTGTTGATCACTGGCTATATATACGAATTCCAAAATTTGCCAAAAATCACGCTCAACCAGAGCTACTACCAACTTCTTTTCATTCTTCTGTGGAGCTCGATTTAAAGGAACCTACCTCTCCAGTTAGGTGTATCGCTTTTAAGCTGGCTTCAACAGACTGAGTTGATTTATGGCTTACCGCGATTTTCAACAATCTTGAATCTGAAAGTTTGTCTGAAAAGTTGTGTAAGACAAATTTAGCTTGTACTTTTAACTGAATTGTAACGCCTTGAACCCCCATCAAATCAGAAAAAAATCCCACAGGGAACGTACATTTCAGTCACCCCCGCCACGGAATTCCTTAAACCTCTTTACGACTAAGACTTAGCCCCGTAATCACCCCCAAAAATGTACCCGTTGTCGGTTTAACAATTCATTAAGTGCACAATGTATTAAGACCCCGCTGTCCTCTGCGTTCCAACAAAATCCGGATTCCTTGAGAATCGACCAACAAAGAAGTGCCCTCGCCCATTAGTATGCAGATTCTCTTTTTCTGTTCGTTCAACTAGAAGATTCATTCTCGGCCGCGTCGTGAGTGTTCCTTTCGTTCTTTCTTCGCGTCGGCTCTTTCGCTGGCAATTTGAATGCAATGAATACGAAATGATGAAGGCTCACTGGCTTCGTGGAGCCGGCCATTACATAATGTGGCCACTGGACGGTGTGGTGCAGGCCGTAAATTAAAATCAATTGATACAAATTTACATGATTCTCTGCAATCAGTGTAATGAAATGAACGCCGCCGCGACGTGTGCTATGCGAGAATCATTAAATGCTCCATCTAGCCGTTGGAAACGCTGACGGCGTATGTATCGGCTTGGGGCTTCCTCTGATTCTAGAGAATTTCGCTGTGGATAAGTGCAATTTAAGCATGTATTGGTAGTTTTCATTTTTGCATAATTTGGGTCATCGTGTTCATGTTTCTGAAGTCGACGTGGCGAGCACATATGCGAGTATACAGCGGGAAAAATGGGGAAATTAAGTATGTTCTAGTTTGAACTCTGAAGCTTGCATCTTGACGCAAGCAATGTGTATTTTATTGCCCCAGGTCACGTAGCGACGAGTATTGTCGTATATGGAATTCCAGACATCCGTGAGTTGTTTTTCTTATATTCAATGGGTGCTGCTGTTGCTGCTGCTGGTGCTGTGCTGAGTGTGCAACATTGACACTGAGACTTGTCTTATTGTGAGTTCACTAGTTAAGTGCAAAATGATTTGCATAAAGTCTATGTTCGGCTGGGATGTTTTACACTTTGCGGTGTTACTCATCTTTTGCTTTCGATCTGGCGAACGGAACGACACCGTTGAATAGTAATGTTCAGTTACGGCATGGAGTCACATTCTGTTCATTTGTTCTAAGTACTCTTAACAGAAGAATCAATTCTTTATTGTGCCTCATTGAGCAGTTTTATCATTGTTGTGATCGACATTTGTTGCTCGGAATTAATGAATGTGTCGGGACTGATTTATTGCTTGTTGTTTGAATTTCTAGACTTGTCTAAGGAAGTGAGCTTACTTACCTTTTTCCGGTAGTGTTATGCTTGCAGAGTGTCATGCAAGGTCGATGTATTATTCCACCACGTTGTAAGGAAATATTTTGATTTCCAATAACCCCAAAGCAGTATGCGAAGAATCATGTGGAGTATAGCTTTGTAATTTCCAGATCGAGTTGGAAGTCTAAAGGCGTGTCCCTGCGGATCGAAGAGTGTAGGACCTTTCCTTCCTAGCATCTCCCCGAGCACTGTTTTATTTGCAATGTACTGTCCTGGCTCAAGGACAAGTGACTTGACTGTTCGGCCAATCAGGCCGCAATCAAGTCCCTAGGCAATTTCAGCTAGAAAAAACAGCTGTGTGTCAACTAGATGGCTGAGCATTTCATATATACAACCTATTTAAGTAATCCGAGAAAACTAGAGACTTGCATAGTTGATGGACACGATAGGTTTGGTACAACATAGCGTCTCCTCTCAAACCAGGAGGAGATCCACCCTCTATGGCACTAGCAACAACCTACCTCTTAGAGACTTTGACAATCAAAGCAACATATGTGGTTGTGTGGGTAGATGACACCGCTTTCTTTAAACGAAAGACAATGTTCATTCTGTCTGTTCAGTCTAGGCAGGCATACAATCAGTACATGCTCTCATCGGGGTCACAACATGGTACTGCGCAATCGGCACAGAGGTCCGCAGAATGGTTGTCCCATTCGACAGAAGCTGGGTGAAGAGGAGGTAGAGACTAGTGACGGGCCCATTCGAATGTTAATTCGTGTCATAATCGATTAATGCAACATCTCGATTCGCAATCAATCATTCGAATGGTTACTAACTCATTTGAATGACTTCTGGCTAATTACCAACAACTTGCACAATGTAACTCATTGTGTCAGTCATTCAAATGATTTTGAAAATCGAGATGTACTAAGCAATCGATGGAATTAGCCAAAAACTCCTGAAGATAAATATGTATAGTATATATATAGCTCACAGTTCCTGGACAAAATGGAAAGCAGCAAGTACTATCTCGATACCGAAAAAGAACGGTGCGCTTGTTCCTTCGGATTTCAGACCAATCTGGGTCGTTTTGTTCACACTTGCTCCACTCCCCGGAAAACTGTGAGTTGATCAACTTCGGGTTTGGTCTCAACTCTTTATTCAATCGGCGAGTTGAAAATTGATTTTGTTCACTATTTCAACTCACAGTCTGAAATTTGAAATCCAGAAGTTGTCCAAAGTTCTCTTTTTACATTTCCCCTGGAATATTTTTGACAATTCACATATCCAATGTCACTTTATGCTTTGAATTTACGGTGTGTGCTGTTCGCGTGCGTGGAGAATTGAGAGCGAACGTTTTCAGCAGAGAAAATGGTTGCATATCTCTATCCTCCATTATGTCTGGTCTCAGTTGCTGCCGGCATCTTATGGGGAACAGCACAATCGATTATGCATGTTTGTAATGCTTACACTAATAAATTCAGCATTCGCTTATTGAATTCTCCGAGCAAATAATATTGACGATTGGTCAGTGCTTAATTCACGAAACCAGTTAACAAATGACAAATAATCTATCAAAGACTTCATTATTTCAAATCAACGGCTCAGTATCTTTCCTTCTTTCACTGCAATGAATCCTGCATTAGGTCGAGCACCATTATTTTTGTCCGGGGCCGAAAACGATAAATGGCACACAGAATCACTCCGGCTTGTATACAGACGTGAGCAAATACAGCGAAACTCCCGATTTGATCCCTAACATCAGCTATTTCCATAAGTATGTTGTGCTTTTGTTCGGTAACGTTGTCCATTGATGGTTTCACCCGGGTTTAGCTGCTAATAATACAGCACACCCTTCTGATCCCACCAAATACAGAGCATTACCTTCGCGTTGATTTGGCTGGTTGGCCAAGCCAAAATCTTTTAAATCGTGCAAACCACTTTTGGCACGTTCGCTCAGCTAGCGCATGTTCACCACAAACTTCCACCAAAATACGATGACTTTTGGCAGCAGTTTTCTTCATATTAAGGTGCTGAAGAAGAACTCCCCGCAAAAACACTTTTTCAGGCACAAAGTTCGACATATTTGAGTGAAAAAAAAAAATTGTTGTTTGCGCTTCAAATGAATGACATGTACTGAAATGACGTACAATGACAGTAGTATTCCAGCGCATATTCCAATGGAATAATAGAAGTTACTCTTAACAAACCGCACGTTTAAGTTATTCAGTTAAGTTTTCCAATAAAAAATTATCTATCTATCTAAAAAAAATAATAATTCTACAATTAGAAATATTTATGCTGGTTTGCGGTACTTGCGACATTCAGCATACCTTCTAAGTGTAACATTGAAAATACGACTTTTCAAAAGTCTACTGTTGTCATTGTTTACTTATAATATTGTTCAGTGTATCCTATCTTGACTCTGAATATGAAAGAAGGTTAAACGTTGCGTTTAATCACTGTATTCGTATTGATTACAATGTCCCTAGATATTGTAGCGCATCTCATTTGAAGACTAAGGTTCTGGGCTTGAACTTTGATGATTTTTCGAATAATCGTAATATCCTAAAATTGTACCAGATTTATTATTATCCGCCATAAATGTCCTGATTATTTGCACAATACCCCCTTACATTTACACCTTCAGCGCGGCCTGAAACTAATTCCATATCGGTTCACTCATTGCGTTGGAGAACACTCCATTTTTGTATTTGCAATTCGCTTATGGGATCGTCTCCGTTACGAATTGCAGGCGAGAAAACTCACTAGCCTAGAGCCTAGAACATAATAAAAAACCACATTTAAAATATACCACAAAAAATAAAAATATTAAACCACTATTTAACAATTTTGTATGCTAATCTAATTGTCAAATAATATTGCTTACATGTTAATTACTACACATACTTTTAAAAAATTTAATTATCTTTTAGCATTGTGTTAAATTGAACTCTTAATAAATACGTAATAAATCGAATGTGCCCATCTCGAGTGTAATGTATAGATTCTTAAATCGTTCGATTATGCCCATCACTAGTAGGGACTCTTCTCACACCCGCAGTGCTCTGGCTGGTAGTAGAAACTCGCATCAAGAGGCTAGGTCTTAAAGTAAGTCAATGGGCAGTTTTATTACAATCACAGGTATCCGCAGTCAGCCACTTTACCCAAACCCAGCATTGTACGTAGTCTTTATTTCGATGTTTATAATCTTTCGTCATCGAAACGTAACCTTTGTAATTGTGGTATGTTCGTCCGTCCGTCTGCCAGACGTTTATACCTCCAAGATATGTTTATGAAGCTATCGACATGAAGTTTTTAACTTAAACTCTAGATGTGTATAGACTGTAAAGTCTAGATAGGCTTTAAGTTTGTAGATTCTTGGGGAATACGATAAACAATCTGTTTATAAAAAACCGTTCTAGATTGGAGACTAGAGTGCGCGGTGGTCGGTGGACGACATTCGTTGTGTCACTGTTGTGGCCTAGGTCTCGGTTGGAAGATTTTGAACGTGATTTCTGTATTTTCATGGAGGAATTCGAATTTGGCGCCTATGCTTTTTGATTTCCCATATGATAGTAGAATCATAATCATGTGTACCAAAAGTCTTAGACGACAAAAAGCAATGAACATTGCAATTCGTCCCTGTGATGATTTCAATTGATTTCAGCAGGAGCTGCTTGCAAAATGAAAATATTCATTGCCTGTACCTGTCTGGCGTTTGTGTCTTCAGGCAGAAACTTCTAAGAATTCTGCTCTGCAATGCGTTCTCAATAGAGACGACTAGTGGGAGAACCCCCTCTGAGATCTACGTGGGTGTACAATGTACTCTCCTAGTTCCCAGTGCGTCGCCCTTCGTGGGAGACATAAACACATAAATACCTTCCTACACAAGCTCGTCTGCGATTGCATCATCAGCTTGCAATTCATGCATCATGTTGTGAAATTTAGTAGTCTTTAGTTCACAAATAGTTTCCTTGTTATTGTCAGAAAGAGGGGAGCGACAGCCAAAGATTGAAGGGAAATTTTCAGTTAAAAAAATAAAATACAATTGTAATTTATTTTCTATTGACAATGTGAATCAGGGCTTCCGATTTTGAGCATTCACGTGAACTTGTGTTACACGGCGCCTGCTATAATTTAATGCCTACGTTATTATTCAGCGACAGATATGAGATGTATACGGAAGTTGCCTATCGTGCCTGACGATTATCTAGGTGGATCTAGACGATAGCGTTTCGTGTAACGTTTACACGTAAATTCACGTGAAATTAAAGGCTCTTTTTTTGGTCGTGAATATTTGCTTTACTACTGAGTGCGCTCGGTGGCGCTTTTCGAGGTAATCTCATAAAAACCACTAGACATCTCGTCATGGACCATCTTCAAGTCAAATGGCAACTTCCAGGTGTTTCAGACGCTATTGCGGTTTTCCAAAACCCAGGCTAGTTACAGCGTCGCACCGCTTCGAATGCGTGTAACTTAAGGGTTAAATGACACAACATTATGTCCATCAAACCAAATAAATCACAATTCTATAAACTGCTGTGACCACAGTTCTAATAACGTCGGGTTTGTCTGTGTCTTATTGTGGGATAACTGAAACCGCATGTCAACCGCACACGCTACGGCCTACGCAAACCCCACCAGTCACGTCGATGACCGCATTTTAAGCGACTTTAATGTGTGTTTATAAATCAGGCTTCGATTTCGACTTATTATTCGTCTAACGAGTTATTAGAATACCAAATGTTTAGTTCGACTCGGCAATAAAAATTTTCCTCGGCAGTAAATTATCGCATTAGTTAGGCGGCCGCTGACTCATTCTCCGGTTAGAAATAAAAAAAAAATTACCTTCTGAGGAAAATTAAAAAAAAAAAAAAAGTGTTTACACAGTTTAACTATTCTCTTTTCTGCCCACGATTAAAAAAAAACCAATAATTTAGTCTCAATTTCTGTTTTCTGCTTATTTACAGATTGATCATCAATAAAACCAAAAACCTCAAAATCCAGCGCTGTTCATGTTTTTGAATAATTAAACAAAAACAGGTGCAAAAATAGCAAACATACGTGTTCGAAAAATATCGAATGCTGCACGTCTGTGGCTACCAAAAATAAATACAAAAATTCGCCACATCAAAATTTCGCTGCAAAGAAATGAAAACTCAAATGAATTCGAAGCCCAATTAAAGTCTGCCGAAGAAAGAAACCAACGAGACCAACGCTCAAGAGAAGAGAGCGGAGCGCCGCCAAAGGAAAGCTTCTCTCGCTCGCCTAGGCCAGCAAGTTGTTGTACACACACACGTACACACCGGCACTAGCCGCAACACACCCCCTTCGTGCGACCAATTGCAATTTTTCTTTCCCTCCCATCGAACTCATGAATGCCAGGGAATATTATGAAATATTAAATCGTCTTGAGTCTTAACAAAGTGAATATTGACGGGAAAAAAATACAGAAAAAAACTTGAAAACTAAAGCTTTCAAGAGTCTGAAGAGAGTGTGTGAGAAGGAGAGAGATAGAGAGAGAGAGAGTGAGTTGGCACTGTGCCATTGTGCAAAAAGCTGTAACAAGCGCAACATATACACAGAACCCGTCTTGTAAACAACAGTCTCGTGCGCCGGCACCAGCCTTAATATAGTATCTCGTGTGTGTCTGTATGCCATAGCGCGCATATCGTAAAAACCCATCAAAACGTATAAATCTAACTTTTGCTCTCGTTTGGTTCGATTTCAGAATGAAAATGCGCCTTATGTGAGTCGGTAGTTTCATCGTGTCTGAGTCAAGTAATTGGAAAAAACAAAACAACAACAACAACAACAACAAAAATAAAATAAAATTAAAACAAAAAGCGTATCGATAAAACCGGCAAGAAGCCAAAGGTCTTTGCAGTAAGGTGTCGTCATCACTGTACAGTGTACACCATATCGCATACCTCCCCTCCCACCTTGTGCTGTGCCAGTGTCTCGTTGTGTGCGCGTGAGTGTAAGAGTGTATTAAAAATTCCACACCTTACCACTTCAACCGAAAACCACATCAGTAAAACGTTCTAAAGTGTAGAAGCCAAGAACCTCAAGTAAACTTGTAAAAATCAAATTCACATGCTAAACTATCGTTTGGTGTCAACACATTTCTTGAAGCAGCCATAAATCAATTGTAACCTCTGAGAGAGCGCGACTATTTGTGAATGTGTGTAAAATCGTAAAAATCGTTAAAATCGTAAAAATCGTTAAAATCGTGAAAAAAATCGCATGTAAAATCGTTCGTTCGAAATCGTTATAGGTTCATTTATCAAAGGCAAATATATTATTTATTGAAAATTAAGTAAATATATACATAATCGAATAATCAACTCTAAGTTACCGCGCATTAATTGAGAGTAATCCCCTCGAACCCCACACACGACTATATTCCTCCATGAGACGTCACAACAAGAGTTAGAGAGAAAAAAAAGAAAATAATTCATATTTTTAGTTTGTTTTGTTTTGTCGAACTGTGCTCTCCCACGCCTCCGCAGGCGTCCACATCTCAGCTCATCTTGCATAGAGGAAGACGACGAGAAGGAGCTATTCAATAGGAAACCTCCAACTGGACAGCATCGAAAGGCGCATCATCCATCCGGAAACCGAGAACCGAGAACCGAGACCGACACCGAAGAGTGCCAATTTGATTTTCATTCCGATTTCAAAAATTCTGTCACAACGTATTCGTTAAGAGTTTTTCGACTATTCGGCGTAGATTATCAAAATTTAACCAGCGAAAATGTGCAGAGATCGCGATATGAATTTGTCATAGATCAACGCAATCGACAGTACAAGGTTAAGAAAAAAATCAAACTCAAATAAGTGACGAACGGAGGATTGCTGGATTGGGAAGGACGACCAACTCGACGAGACGACCACGACGTGACATCGACCAAGCGACCACGACCGCGATTGCGACCTGAGAAGAAAGGTGAAAGGAGAGAAAGATTGGTGTGAGAGAGCGAGTGAGAAAGCCAAGCCAAATTTTTGGGTAAATAGATTGTGCTGAAAAACGATCGACCACGAGGTGGACTATATCGAGTGGGCCGTGGGTGGTGTGAAAGCAGAGGCCTGACTTAAGGTACATTTCAAAAATTTAACCTCTTTTTAGAAGCCATTCGATCTGTCCGCTCTTTGTCATTCCAGCAAGGACTACTCGTCGTGAAAAGAAGGAAAGAATCACTTAGGTGCTGAAATCTTGAAAAGGATTGCCTGAGCGAGTGGCCACAGTAGGGGAGACTACCTGAGGTCCTGCAAAGGAATAGAACGACGACAACGTTGGTGGAGAACAAAAGACTAAGCCAGAGAAACTGTGTCTGCTCAAAACTCGAAACGAAACGAAGAGTTTGTTTATCTTAATTTCGCAAAAGACCAAAAAAAAAAAAACCGAAAAAAAACTTACGTATCGAATCGTTGTGTTTTTGTTTCCATTTTCGAGCGGGTGTTAATCGTTTTTTTTTTTTTTATTTTTCATCTTTTACCCGGGAAGAGAGTGTTAATTTTTTGCGTTAGGAGCGTGAAACAATAAATTCATCAAAATTGAAGTCTTCGCAAGGAATATTTGGAAGTCCGTCAAGGCTTGCGTTGTAAGTATTCAAAGTGCTTTGCATGACCATTTAAGTTAAGACATCTTAATAAAACATTTCCTTTTGTCGGCATGCCAGTCAATACTGGCCTGTTTGTACTTGTGAATGACATCAGATGTGCGATGTGCTTTGGGCTGCGAACCGACTCTCCGTGGTTGGATGAACGGAGGAATTTTTCAGTTATTGATTGATATCATGGAGTGGGCAGAAATAATCATTTTTTTATCGGTCTAGCTCTTAATGGGCGAGGGAGATGCTTTTGTTAACTTTGCACTAGGGGGCTGTAGAGATTTTTTGTGTGTATACTGAAGTATGTAGGTATGTTGCTGAAAGGATGTGATTCACACTGAGTGGGTTGGGAATGCACTTTAATTGAACCGAAACCTGAGCCGCGGCATTTGCTGGCTCTGTTCATTGGGGGAAATTGCCGTTCATTGGCACCAAATGAATAAAGTGGCTTTGCAATTATTTGACGGCAGATATCATTTCAGCCTGTATGATTAAAGAATTATGTATTATGAGCATGATGTGCTCTGGATGGGTTACAACGACACTTGCAGTCCTCGGTCACTTGGCGTAAATTAACAGTTGATCCAGATCACTCTTTGACTGCTCATGTTGTACGGCTGTGAGCTTGAAGTAAAGAAAAGAACCCCATTACTTTTGCTTATGAGAAAAGATTTGATTTAACACCGATCTTGTGCCAATTTTCGAATTTTGATGGAATTTAATAGACTCTCTTGACGTTTTGATGGGGTCCAAGAATATGCGTGCCATATTTTAGGCATAAGTACGAGATATTTCAAGACATCAAATTTGTTGATGGCCTGTACGTTAAGAAAATCCATGGGATGTCTTAATTTCAAAATGGCACCTACACAAGCACCCGATTTTGATTCAGAAGGTCTAGACTAGGATTTTTTCGTCCCCGCCATGAACACAATTGGGCCCTATATGGCGAAGACGGTACGAAAATGTACTTGGGACCTGGACCTATGTTGTCGTGTGACCTGGACGTCTACATCCGTTTTCGTTGTTATTTATCCCTTAGCGACAAAGACAAGGTCTGGGATGACAACTAAGTCATTCATGACATGTTATGTTGGTAATTTAGCATTTTGAACTCAACGAAACAGAGATTGGCAAATACCGAGGGTTCCTGCTGTTGATGGTACGGATTACTAGAATGTCCTTAACTACAAAGCGCTGGCCAAGTTGTTGACCTTAATCGGAACGTCTCTTTGCAATGCAAGATCTATTGTTGCGAAGTGAAGTTCAAGATTTTTTCAAGATGTCAGGAAGGGGGGCCGTGTTCATAAACGTCGCACTGTGGCAGCCCTGCAAGATTTGCGTTCATAAATGTAAATAAACTGCAGTGACTGTGCATGAGAGCAGTCAGCAAATGCGTTCATAAAAGCAATGTGACAGTCAAACTGAGATCAAATTGGCAGTGATTGTTGTTTTGTTGTCGAAAAGTGGAGTTTTTCATGCGAAAATGGTTCCTAAGAACATCATACGGAAATTCTCTTATCTTTTTAAAGAAATGTATGTTATTTGGAACAAGTTTTGACTTCCCATTCTTTTTAGTTAAAAGCATGGACCTTTTGCTGCATATTTTGCTACGGTTTCATTATTTAATATATTTAAAAGTTGGTCGGTTTATTATATTTATGAAATATTATACTCTTCTTAGACATCATGTCTAGTAGACTTTCATTTTATCATTACAAGTGTCCACCAAACACTTTTTGAGTCGCCCACTTATGTTGCATTTATGAATACTTTTTTGACAATGCTGACCTGCTGCAAACTGGCAGTATTCGTGTTCATAAATGTATTGAGAGAATATTTTGTGCAGTGCAGGGGCAACAATGTTGCAATTATGAACTCAGCCGTAGTCTTTTTGACTGTCACGCAGGCTCTTTGTTTGAATGTGAAGTTTACTTTGACAGATGAATTTTGAGCTGATGTACCGTTGTCATTCGTGTCCAAGTTCAACAGCTTTCTCAAAAAAAAAGAAAGAAAAAAACAATACTACCCTCATTTGTTGAGCCGATCGTCTGGCCCTTTGACTATTTCAAATTGGAACAAATTTGACATTAGGTGAACATTTAAAATGCAGTAGAACCGGGAGATTGACAGGATAGGAGTAATTTTCTACAGGGAAAAAATAAAATCCGAGGGAGAGAGTGATTTCCCAAGGAATCGCGAATAAGGCTGATTAAAAATTAACGATAGAACCGATTAACGTCTCCCCTGACGAATCGCGATTTGTGGTCGATTTGTTCGTAGTCTTGAGTAAATTTGTGTTACCTGGAATCCAAACAAATTTGGCATGCACAGCAATTGACAGAATTCAAGCCTTTGGGCCAACGTAACTGAAGGCGGCTAGAGATTACCCTCATTGAAGAGGGTTGTTGGCTGAAGGTTATGTCCGTCGCTGGTTGTAACGGCACACATAGAAAACCTAGCACAAAAAAAATGTGTACACCTCTCTTGTGAGGGATCTTTTCTTTAAACCATCACCATCTTCAGAGAACGCAAAAAGTTACGTGTTCAACTTTGGTAAGTTTTTAGTGCATTTAGCTGTGAAACAAGGCTTCTACTCTCAAGAAATAAATCCACCATATGCCTTTCATGTTTCATAGCTGCATATGTATGCAAATGCGAAGGATAATATCCAATCATGTTTCAACAGCTGCTGGCGTGGCGATATTTCTTAATTGTTCTGGAAAATTGTTTAAAATTTGCTCTCTGCATTCATACATGTGTAGTTGGTTACAATATTTTAGCACATATGTACTCATCACAAGAAGAAAATATACCTCTGCCCACAATGTCCTAGAAGCAAACGAACACAGCGTTAGACATTAAATATCTTTTATGAAAACCCTCGTCTACACGGAAATATTATGCATATCCATTTAGTTCGGCTTAAGGCGTCAATGCACACTAACTCCCCCCATTTGCAAATTCTTCTGTTGAATTTTTAGGAACACAACAAAACCATAGACTTATCCCGGGCTTATGTATTTCCCCACTTTAATCGATTGAAATTCTCTCCTCTGGAAGGTGTAAATTTCCCCCCTAGTGCGCAAAGTACATTCATCCCTTGAGTCCCTCAAACACCTGTCAGCTCAGAATCCCTCAAAGCACGAATATTTAAATCGTATAATTTAATGAACAACAAGCAAGTGAAAGTGAAGCCCTGTGGTTATTTACTAAATAAATAAAAAAAAAAAACGAACGAGTACAAATTTATCAAAGGAAGTTGATATATGAAACTTGAATGTTCCACTGTTGTTATCTGCGTGTTTTTAATTATTTAACAGTATTTTCCGCTCTCTCTCCGTTGTTTTTGTTTTATCTTCTCGAAATAGCTCGCAGGGATTGACGATTAAATTCCTTGGGGAATTATAATCTCACACTTCGGGTCACAGTTGCATTGTTTTTTTTTTTGCGAAAGCTGAATTTTACCAATTCACAGGGCGCACTTTGCTGTATAACATTATTCATGTTTGAATGTGAAGTTTACTTTGACAGATGTATTTTGAGCTGATGTACTATTGTCAATCGTGTCCACGTTCAACAGCTTTCTCCAAAAAAAGAAAAAAGAAGACTGCTATTATCTCCTGATTTGCTGTGCCGATCGTCTGGGGAAAAGATGGTTTTCTTTGCACTTAAACTGCATGTCCGTGCATATCAATCGGGGTCAATCGGGCGTCTGCGGCTACTTGCAGTCATTTCACTCACTTTGCAATATTCCGAGATTACTTCCGATTTTTCGAAAAATGCAATGTATGCAGCTGCTGAGTAAGGCATTTCATTGCGATAACAAGGTCTCTTAAAGCATTGAAAGCCATGAGCACAACTGACTGCGATTGTCTAAGCGAATGGTGCGAAGATGGGCTGTGGAGTTGATATAATATGTGTCTGAAGAGCTACTAGATCTTATTGCGTGCGTAACCCTGCCAGCTAGCACTGTTTAGGCAATACGAAGTATCCACTAGAGTCGAACGAATGAACAATATCTACCAATCTATCTCCTAGCCGTCATCGGGCAGTTATCTGATTTGCTAGAACCCCCTTTCTCCCCAGAAACTAATGCATTCCTCGCCAATGCCACTGCTCGTCTTTCTATACTTTATATTTCTTGCTATCCCGCCAAAGTTTCCTTATCTTGTCGCAAGTCTAAATTCGCCTTTGAACATTTTTACCTGTTTCCGGGTTGATGATCATGTTCAGAAGATATTTTCCATCTTTGTAAAGACAAGTGTCTACATTAGTTCAGACTAATCAGATATCAATGAACTCTGATCAACCGGGAGGTAGTGGTTGCATAAAAATAATTAAAAATAGGAGATTCAGTTCTGATTCGACGTCGAGAGAGAGTCGAGTTGAGCGAATGGTCATGATTCCCAGGCCTATAAGCTGATTAATTGATATAATATTTCTTCTTGTAAACGGTTACACAGGAGAACTTGGGAAATAAAATATTTTTAAGAGGCACTTTACGCTGTAATGTGAGCATAAAAGAACATTTCGTTCAGTTTCGTTGAGTTTCGTTCAATTTAACTTATCCTATTCAGGCAAACCTCTGCGATGTGTCATAAGACGCAACTGCCTCACAAATGTTGGAGAGTCACAAATTGAGAGGTTTTCGCATCACAAGAACTGTCAAAGTTTGTGATGTGTGATTGAGCACATAAGATGGCAAAAAAAGGAGAAAATAAAGCGAAATGTAATAATTTCAGGGAAATAAATATTTTTTAAAATGCGACGTAGAAATATTCGAAGGAATTTACGAAAAATTAATTCTCCTTTCGCATTGGACAAAACATGTTTCATCAAATTCTTCTAAATTCCGACTATTATTTATATTTCTTCTCCTACTTTGAGAGGACACTGTGGAAAGAGAGCAAAAAGACAATTGTTTCACACGCTAACAATTTCATCACACCATGGTGTGTGTTTTCTTGTGAGCCAGAATACCAAATTGGTAAAACCTCACAATCGATGCATCATATTTTTCGCATCACAGACAATTGTTGTTGTGACCACCCCACAACCAGAATAGGCCCATAAGTCTAAGATAGTCATCTCTGTGGAACTTGTTTTCTGATATACTTACTTACTCAGATCCTGTATTCCCTTGCGGGTCCTAGGGACTCACTACTTGGGTTCGTATGTTTTGTATGAGCTATCCATTGCCACTTACGGTGGTGCCTACAGTTGATTGGAGTTGTTCGTTTGTCGTACGATTCGGCCAACTGTTGGCATACTGGGGGACCTGTCAGTGTTAAATCTGGGAATTCTTGTATTTAAGTGAAGTCGTTGAACGGATGCAGTTCGTACTCTGATTGTAGCTATCATAAGATGGTGATCTCGAGCTATCTCGGTATCGGTTCCCCATCTATTACGGATGTCCAAAAGACAACCTCTAAAGCGATGCTCGCCTGTTAGTTGATACACAACTGATTTTATGACAGGGCTTATGCGCAAACCTGGTCATCATCATCATCTTCTGACCCGCATGCTCCACTAAAGGGGTCGCGGGGGAAAACCACGCACGAGAGATCTCCAGGCAACTCGATCCGCCACAATCGACTCTAACTCTAACTCGAGTTATGCCCACGAGTAACCAGGCGAGTTTTTGGACTTGGTCAAACCATCTCGGTCGCCTACCTAATGGAATCGCATTCATCTCCGCCTCGGATGTCGTGCTGTCGAGCACCAGCAGCAGAAATGTCTCACCGTCGGGCTGTGAAAGTCCTTTCTCCGTGCGGCTCCCAGGAGATCATACATCTGTGCGCCTCTTGTGACAGCATAAGGCTCACGCCGTTTTCCCTATTTAACCCGAGAGAATTGAGTAGAACAGTGTTTCGCGTTAGGGTGGAACTGTCCCATTTTCCTTCAATCCCAAGATATCCAGCTTACATCGCATGAATTCTCGCTCAAAATGGTGGACTCTGGCGTTCTGCGGACCTTCACTATCCGAGTCAAGGAGCGTCTTCACATTCCCGAAACCAATCTTTGTCCGGGTACAATAGCCAAAGGTCGTCAACTGGTAATTCTTCCTTATCCGAGGCGTGGTGTCGGTTTCGTTAGGTTGCCTAGCCTAGATGCGCTTAACCTAATGTATAAGGGCTTATACAAGTTGTTACCGTCGACCACGGCGGACGGCACTTCATCACTAACCTGATTGTTACGCCACTGGCTCAATCCAAGTTTTGAGCAGTCATTAGTTCCTCTCCTGTCTTTTAATTTAACACTGTTTCATTGTCGGCTTTCTGGGGGAATTTAGATTCACTTAAAATAATGAATGGTGACGTGGATTATATGAAATTCTCATAATTTGTAGCTATTGTATTCACAGTGTGTAGAGTTGGATTCATATGTGCGTGTGTGCGTGTTCCCTGTGACGGCACATCAAATTCGAACGCACCTGCACTCGCGATAGCTTATCTTCGGATTTGAGAGTCTAGCGCAAAAGTTCGCCAGTAACCCGAGATTATCACCGGCAAAAGGCGTGGGAGAGTGAACACTCGAAAGCATTATCCTGATATAATCTACAAGTTGAACAAAGTTCACATAATCCACGCAATGGAATCATAAAAGCCTTTAGTCACCCGCACTCCCATTCAGTGTATTCAGTTTTGCACGGTGATATGGCTTCTGATAAGGTTTGTCTGACTTGCTGGTGGTTTTTTTTTTTTTTGTTGTGCTCTCTCCACAAATCTATTTCAGGAACAGTAATCTGTTGTGTAAAATGTTGTTTTTAACCATCTGTAGTTTCTGTTTACACGATCGAAGGGTAATGGTCTGTTGGAACTTGAATGTGATCATTGGCGGTTATCGCACAAGATAGTGGACGAATGCTTAATCACTACGGAAGGGTTCAACAAGTTTGTGCACTTTTAGATTTCACTATAAGATTGGTATAATTTTTGATTGATTGATGTGTTTTCACGTTGAACCTTGTGTAGACTCGGCGATTTCTTTCCCGTAGTCTCGCTTCTGGCTAGCTCAGAATCAAGAGTTACCCAACCAGTCTATTTAGCGGAATCGTCATCGAATTCTCGGACAGTCAAGTTGCCTCGGACGATTTAAATGCACTGTTGCAGTGTTTACTTCCGCGCTTGGAACAAGAGACACCTCAAATTTTGTAACGTTCTAAAGGTTATTGTCAGTGATTCAGTCGCACAACTCCCATCATGAACAAATTCACGTTCCCAAGCCGGCGAAACTTGGTCGCGTGAGAGGAGAAATGACACATGTGGGCTTTAATTCTCAGATAAACATGCAAACAGCAATCTAGAAAAAAACAAAACATTATGTGACTGTTTGGGTTGCTCCAAAGATAAACACTTATTTCATTTGATAAGTGAACAGCTGGTGGATTTTATTTGGTTGCACGATATTTTTTCTGAACATCGGTGAAATACATCGGTTCATCGATGCCATTTATCGGTGTGAGTGTTCTGGGAAGTTTCCTCCTTTTTCGTCCTTTTTGAAACCGTTCGTGTGCTTAATATGTCTCTTGATATTGCTAGCAGGCAAGTCTTTTCGTTCTAATGCTAATGCGGTTGCATCGGATCAAGGTCAGTTTTCGTATCAAATGCAGTGTATCACTTGCCAATCGCTGTTTCATTTGGCTCAAGAGGCATTTCCCTTGCGCACGACCCTCCCTTTGCTAGTCCTCTTCTGTAAGGATATATAGAAATATAGAGAAAGAGTCTTGCGGTGGTGTCCTTTCTAGCGAGTTTGCAATTGCCTTGATTACTGTGTCCCGGCACCCACATAATTTGGATGCCAAAATACTTGGCCATCTCGTTGAGCGACGTCTTGGAGATAAATGTGACTGCATTTAGAGATTTGATCGCTGCCTGGCTATCTGAGCAGATGGCAATATCTGTATCTACATTTTTTTTTGGCCATGACAGAGCTTCTTTAATCACTTTAGTCTCTGCCTGAAAGACTCTACAGTGAGAGGGTGGTCGGGTGGACAGTTGAAAATTCAGACCTTCGCCCATCTACGATCCATCTGTGAAAATTCGTTCCATATTCACGTTCCGTATTCAGACGTCCTGTAAGATCTGTGCGGTATGCTGGTTGAGAAGTTATTCTCGAAGGTGAGCTTAGGTATCGTGAGGTCGGTGTTGTCTGGCAGAGATCCAAGTTTATCGAGGATGGTAGAGTGTCCAGAATTAAGCTCCCTCCACATACGCAACAATTTCAATCTAATCGCCGTGCTGGCAGGGACGTGTCTGGCGAAGAGATCTTGGTTGAGTAGTGTATTTAAAGCTAGGATCCAGCATCACCCTATCGCTCAACGAAGGATTGACAGCAGAACCAGTTTTGACATTTTTGATCTGTCAATGACAGGTGCTTTTTTTTAACTCAGCCCAAAGCTGGTCGTGGGCGTCGAGTTCATTTGCTTCCGCACGGCCAACCAATAACCCGTTCTTTACGAAGCGGGAATAATGTGCTGTCACTGAGTTTAATTCGGTAGTTCGCAATGCTCCGCTGATGCAAATGCAAGCCATGCGCTGCACCCTTTTGAGTGGTTGGCAGTTGATATCTTTGTCAAATGCGGTCCACCAAATCGCGACGCCATGTAGTAGTTTGGATTTGACTGCTGATACGAATAACCGGTGAACCACTCCATTTGACCCCTTTTTACAACAATATAGAGCCGCACAGGTTTGGGTTACGCGTTCCTGTATGTTGGCCCAAAACGAGGCCCAGAAATTTGCCACTGTTGCATAGTTTTAGAGGGACTCCCCTGATATTTGGGGGATCGAAGACAGGAATTTTGTATTTCCTAGTAAAGAGGAGATCTGTTTTCTTCGAATCTTAACTGAACCAAAATTTAAAAAAAACAGATGATTGTGTCAGATTTATGCGTTAAAGCAGATATCGTAACCATCATGTAGCCGAGGCAACAACGATTACGCCGCAGACATTAGACCATTTTTCTAATTCGACAATAGCCGACAACATGATGGATAAGAATTTTCCCAGAGGCAGTGACGGCGGCATCATCGGCAAATGCAATGACCCTGCCTTCATTCACTACCACATTCCATAGGAGAGGAGAGAGTACTCCAGCATGTGGAGTTCCTCTATTGACCGGACAGTTCGTGGTATCATCGAGCTTGCTCCATGCTTGCCCTTTTATTGAGAAGTTGCTGAATAGAAGTCTCTATGGACTTTTCAATTTCGACCCCGTTCAGTGCTGAGGTAATTGCATGGGCTTTTCCCTGCCCTTGGGTGAAGTAAACTATTCATTTTGTTTTTGTAATTTCTGAGCAGAATGGAAACAATATGTAACAAGCCGCAAAAATGTCTCGGTCGCGAGTCACGCATTTAAAACCACAGCACTTTGCTTAAGCTTTGGCCTTTCCACCAAGCGTTGTCTTGGGAATTAGCTAGTCTTGATTGGTTCTCACTCGATGAACACATCTCGGCAAAAACGTCACACATTTCCTCCTAACTGCAATGTATTCATAGTTTCACAGCGGTTTTGTAATACCATTTTAATGATGATGAAGCAAGATGAGCAGTTTTGCAGTGTGCGCAAAAACCGAGCAATTAACGTAGGTTCTACATTAACTGTCAAACTAATCAGTCAAATCTGTCAAATTCCTTGGTGGTACGTTCAGCTGAGAAGTTTAACATCTAGTTGTAGTTGATTCCTGATATTCATACGGACATAAATGAGGTTAATTTCGACGTCTCCACGAGTGACTGAAAAGAGCAATCCCGTGCTTTGGGACTCATAAAACCTCAGTATAATTGCCCGGATTTTTATTTCAATTCGTTGACGAATTTCATTTATAGGAATCCCCTTAAAAAAATTAAATATGCCGTAAAATAATTGTATCGCCAAGCGGAACTGAATTCGACGAGTTGTAAATTTAAATACTTTCTCGTGTCGTTCTTCTTAATTTTGTCACCCTCTTTGTTAAGTGCTGTTGTGGCCGTTAAAAAACCGTCCGGGAGTCTAGATCTAGACGTCTAGACGTCAGGGGTTGAATCAATTCAAATAATGGTCGTTAATTCTCTTAATGGATGCCCTCGCTCTGAAATCAATTTGCATTTTAATAAAACACTTAAGTGGACAATAAACACTCTCCGCTGCAAAAGCGTTTTTAACAACTTTCACGTTTCTGCAGCGATGTGGAATGCGACGAGGAGATTTACCTGAAAATGGAAATTAAAATCAGACCCGAGCAGCCATTGAATGCGAGCTGATTTGAATAAAGGACGACCAGTGGCTATCAAATTGTACACGGTTTAGAAATCATTCAGCAGTCTATACGAGTACATGCAGATGTGGTCCTTTGGAATAGGATATCCGTTGAATGGAGGAACTCTGTGGATGATGCTCTCCCTCGCGTTATATATATAGCTCGGGTTTTCTTTACCTGTCACGCCCAATGAAGCATGAACATCCTGCTCCTGAGTGATTCACCAAACGTTCGATCTGTCAGCGATGTCATTATGTCTGTTCGCTCGAATAATTCTGTCGTTTCAATTTCAATTTGCCAACTCGTCGGCCTGCCAAAAATTTTGCAATGACGTCCGAAAACTAAAGTGGGCACGAATGCTGATACATATTTCACTCAAACCCAAAAATGTTGCCTGGAAAAGCATTTAATGAAGTCGAAGACTAAGATTGATTGACCAAATGTTCGTTGGCGTTTTCAAGTGGTCGCTGTGTTTACGGCATCGCAAAGTTTTTCTAAGTTGAATTGACTTTGTTTTGCTTCAGCGAACCAAGAATAGAACGCGGACGGACGCATTTGGAGAACTTTCAATTTAGAAACTGTCACAAAGCAGATGATAATAATGTGTGTCACGGGACTCGTGGACGTGGTAATCTATCAATTTGTGCAAATTGCCGGGTGGAGTGCTGTAGATATGGAAATTCCGGAGTTATTTATAGTTATTTTTTCTTTGTTTATCGTGATTTTTCGCTTCGATTGTGAGTTGATGGAGTGGACTGGACGGTCGAAGATAGAAATTGCGCCTTGCGTTGGAGCCTGTGTAGCCGACTGGTTTTGGGTGGATTCCTAGTGTCGGTCGACTACTAAGAGCTCGAATTTTCCTTCAGGATTCTTTGTTCAGGCGACAGTTTGGTGCGTAATTAGTCAACTGCATTCGTCGGCTTTAAAAATTAGCCCGCAGAAGTATTGAATCATGAGGAGTTCTTTTCTCAGGTGACGTTGTTGTGGACATCAAGTCGATTGAACTCTTCAGGCTCTTCCAAGACGGTCTGTGTGATGAGATAGGTTAGATTCTAGTGGGCGAGTGATCTACTCTAGGGGTCTACTTGGACGACCGAGTTTGGCGTATATACGAGTACTCCTGTCCAAACCAATTAGTGTCACAAACCGATTGAGCATTTTTGTTTATAAATGTTCGTGCACCTTGGCCTCAACCAACTAGCCTCTCCATTGGTTGAGGTCCTTCTCCAGTCTTGTCCTCCACGTTAGACATATGCGTCGTCTGTTGCATTCTCCAAAAGACTCGAGGTCAAAAGCTCCGGGTCCGCATCCGGGTCGAATACAATTTGTCCATGTTCTACAACGTGGCCTAGCTACTTTGGATAATGGATTCGTAGACACATGTAGCTGTACAACTCGTGTATGTTGTCCGTAGTCGAATCTCCTCTTCCAGATGGGGGAGGAGGACCAAAGATGCCGTAAAACTTTCCTTTCAAAGAGTCGTAGTCATATTTTGCTTTCAAAATTGTCCATGTCCCTGCTGGCATATGCCGATGTTGTTTACCTTGCTCAAATTGTCTCCCTCTAATGACCTGCGCGTCAATTGACAGTGGTAACGTCGCCGAAAAATGTTCCGAGTGAATGTTAGAGCAAGTAGGCTTAGTCACCAAAGAGAGCTAACAGTGATAGAAAAAAACCACGATTCACTAAGGATGGGAGTTGCTTTCTGTCATGTGTGTCACCAACATTGTCTACAGTGTCACCACATACTGTTGCTGGGGGATCATACGTGATTCGTCGTAAAGATTCCTGTTGCTGCAATGCGTTTCGCTCCCTGTTTAATGTGAGACGCGTACTTATTCTTGTCAAGTAGCAGTTTCTTCCTCTGGCTTACTCCAAATATCTGCGGATTGTATTCTGGGGGGAATATTGAGCATTCCATATTCGTGTCGTGCGGCTGATGAACGAGGCTCTAAATTTAACTGCGCGTCCGAAAGTAGGCTTAAGGATAAACTGATGAACATTCCTGGCGAGACGGGTAATGCGGGTGAATTCATGGAGAAGAGGAATGCAGTTGGCAAGCTCACTTGCGCATCGTTTGTTAAAAAAGCGATAAAGTACGGATAGAAACGAGACGGTAAGTCGATGTTCGAGCGAGTCTAATGACTCTTCAATATTGTTGTCTCCTATAAGATTTATCGCTATCGCTCAGGGTGGTTTTGGGGCACCCAACCAGATGTGAGCATTGGACTCAAGTTTGGGGCGTACATACGCCTTATAAATTAAAGCCAAATCAGAAGGGATGAAGAAACATTTCGCAGCATTTCTGGCGACCTCAAATATGTGATGGTTGCAACTAAGTGTTGTGTTGATACACATACCAAGGATGGAAAGCTTTCCGGTTTCATCGACACAGGTGCCATTCATGGGTAATGGCTGATTAACAAGGGTTCGCTTGAGTGACAGCAGACAGCATTGAATTCGAATTGTTCTGAAATCGATTGTTCTTTCCCCAGTAAATTATGCTGTCAAGATCGGAATCCAATGTGCTTAACATAAGCTGCGGTTGAATTGGACGGTTCGAAAGGTAATTTCTAATCAATTGAAGAAGACATTCGTCGACACCATAGGCACGTATTTTCTACAAGAGAGCTTGATGCCAAACACTGTCAAATGCCTTAGAATTATTAAGCGCAACGATCTTGCTGTCGCCTGCATTGTGCAAAGATTGGTTCCACTTTTCGGTGTGGTAAGCTATCAAATCACCAGTTGACCTGTTGCTGCGGAAACCATACTACCGGTCATTAAGAAGCTTCCGATTCAAGATATTTCATAAGCTGACGATTTATCAGCGTTTGCATGACCTTAAAAAGAAGGGACGTAAGTGCTATGAGTCGGTACGAGGTGGGTGATGAAGATTCGCCCTTTTTAGGGACGGGTTGGACAATTGCTGTTTTCCATCTGCTCGGAAAGAGGCCTAAAGAGTGGCTTACGCACTGGTTTTGCCAGCGCAGAAGAAGTATAGAGGGAATATCACCCGGG
This sequence comes from Eristalis tenax, assembly GCA_905231855.2. Classification (NCBI taxonomy): domain Eukaryota; kingdom Metazoa; phylum Arthropoda; class Insecta; order Diptera; family Syrphidae; genus Eristalis; species Eristalis tenax. Next base: position 3,942,278 of record HG993127.1, read on the forward strand.
ACAGCGGATTTGTGCACGTCGAGATCTTTAAGTAATCTTGCAATTGTACGAGTGCGGATGTTCCATGGTGAAAACGACGCTCTCAGGTATAGGTGGTGATATATTGGAATCCGGCAGCGTTGAGCTGGCTGCAAAGTGCGCCACAAGCAGATTCGCTTTGTCTAAAGTGCTGATAGCTGAGATGTCATTGTAAATGAGCGTGGGAATTGAAGACAAGGCGAAATTCTTTACGTTTTTTACAAATGACGAAAAGTTTTTGCTACCCTTTGCTTTTATCATAGCAGTAGGTGCTCGTGAGATACTGTATATGCGAGCAGGGGTGTGTCAATCGTTGTTACTGTTCACTGCTGTGTAACTTTGATCGAGAGTGGTTTTACCCAGCTGTCGAATACTCGATTCAGGATGCACAAGTAATGGACTGCGAACTGAACTGTCGTTGCATTGTCTGCTGGAAATAAAAACATCACATCGCGTCAGCAAGACCATCTGCTTACAAGGACGGGTACGTTTTCACTCGGTAAGAGAGAAGTTGTCGTACCATGTCGGAGTTCATCGGCTTCGCAATTATTCGCTGTCATAATATTCCGACACTCATATGAGGTGGATTCAAAAATGTGAAGTCACCTCATTATCATACCGCTGACAATTAAGTAGGGTTGCCATGTGTCCTCTCTTTGGATGACATGTCCTGTTTATAGACACCGCGCGGAACGAACGTTGAAGGCAGTTCAGGGGGTTTGAACCCTAGCATGGGCATCTGTTTGTGAGACGTTAACATAGCCAGCTGGGCCTCATTGCGCCCGTATGAGTATGGGAAATGCATGAGATAAATGAAAAAAAAACAAAGAAGCGGATTGTCATAGATTTTATACTGTGCCAAGTTAAATACATGCTGTACCTATCTGTATATAGCTGATGCACAAGTATGTGTGTGCTAAAAGTATACACAATTCAATTATTGGGAACAGAGGCATTGCATGAGGCCATTGTTTCTACTTTTCCATGTGTGAGGCACATAAATCCATGAAAAAAAAAAAAAAAATACATTTATGGTATGTTTTACTACGCGTTTCGCCTTCGGCTCTACAATGAACACAATCCTTCCGTTCTTTTTTTCGATTGCCTGGCAGCGGTCAAGGCAGATGCAGCTAATGCAGGGGTTGTGGCTGATGCCACCTGTAACGGTGTAGTCGAAATTGGTGCCTGAAAAGAGATAGAATGCAAGAATTAATGCGAATGAAAGAGAGACATAGTTGTAGATGCACTGTAGAAGATATCGACTTACAATAACACCGAATTTTGCGGGTTGCCTGTTTGATACGAGGTTGGAGTGAAACATGGGCATTCATCGTTCTAGCCTCGATATGTGGAGTAACCAATTGTATGTCGCTTTCGTTTTTTCTTCGTTTGTCACTTTGCTGGCTGCAAATGGTTGTAAATAATAAAGGAAGCCAAACCAGCAGTATCAAATATATTGTAAAACATAGCCAACGGCCATCGATTGGTTCCACGTTTGCAGGAACATCCGCGTATCATTTGGTCCATGGTGCCAACTCTTCCCTTATTGGCATTATAGTCAAAGATTTGATTCGGTTTTCCGGAAGTATTTTCTTGGTTGGTAGCTCAGGTACAATGTTTTGTCGACAACGTACGTACGAACACAATGCATATTTCTCATTGTAAAATCCGGATACGATTCGGAACTTAATCACTTTGTTCTGCCATTTTTCACTACACAAGCACCAAAAAAAATAATTAATTTGTAATGAATAGAGCACTTGTTTACTTATTGTGAGGAAGTGACCTCAATAAACATATAGTCGTGTGTTTGAAAGGGTTGTGGTTCTCGCGTGTGATTACATTATTATATTTTTATTACGCATGCTATTTATATTGCAGGATACTGTAACATTTTCATTGGGCTTAATTAAGTCCAGCTGTTATTGGGTAAATATTTTAATTCGTGCGGTTTTTTACATGTACAATTGTATTATTCAATGTATTGCCCATCTGAAGCTATGAATTTTCCCCATCTTTCTGGCAAATTTTGTGGATCCTATCCCAAGAGAACTGCGCCGGCTTGGCAGCCAAGAATGAATCAAGTCAATTGTTGATATTCTGCTCTGATGTGAACCGTATTTCAGTGAGGGCGCTCTGCATCGACCGGAACAGAACGGGCAATGTCTGGGCTATAAGGCGGGTGGGGTAAAACTTCCCATCCACTATTTTCCAAATAGTTCTCAACCGGAATAGCAACGTGGGGCCGAGCGTTGTCATGATGGAAAATTATTGCCTCGTGTCTGGTCGTATATACCGGACGTTTTTCGGCTACTGCTCTCTTCAAACGGATTAATTGTGTTCGGTAGCGTTGTCCATTGATGGTTTCACCCGGTTTTAGTAGCTCATAATACAGCACACCCTTCTGATCCCACCAAATACAGAGCAAATACTCAGCGCCATGGATATTCGGCTTTGCCGTTGATTTGGCTGGTTGGCAGGGTTTCACATATGATTTCTTGCGCTTGGGGTTGTCGTAATGGATGCATTATTCATCACCAGTAACAATCCGACTTCCTTTTGTGGCGTTCCTGCAGTTTTTCGGACATGCAAAACCGCCTTTCTCTCAGCTTGAGTTCATGTGGAACTCAATTTCCTTGATTTTGAACAGAAATGAAGTATGATAGAGATGCCCAACTTCACAGCTGAGTGACCCGTAGTCCATCGACGAATTTCAGAGGTTTTTTGACAGTTATTCATGAATTTTTGACAGTATTCACGAAACAATGTAAATGCCGTTCTCGTTCGATTGGTCACTTTGGCCTTAGAAAACGGTATAAAAATGGTTGCCAAACATTTTAAGGGGCAACAGAGGTAGAAGTTGGGCGTCTCTAGCATACTTGATTTCTGTTTTTGAATATATCCAGCTGCTTTTGAAGTTTTGAAATGACTGCTTGAGGGACACCTAAAGATTCTGCGAGCTATTCTTGTGTTTGGAAACAATCTTCATAGAGTAATGCTTCTAGTTCTTCATCTTCAAACTTTTTTGGCTGTCCAGGACGTTCATCGTCTTCCAAGCCAAAATCAGCACTTTTGGCACTTTCGCTCAGCTAGCGCATGTTCACCATAAACTTCCACCAAAAAACGATGACTTTCTGCAGCAGTTTTCTTCATATTAAAGTAATGAAGAAGAACTCCCCGCAAAAACACTTTTTCAGGCACAAAGTTCGACATATTCGAGTGAAAAAAAAAATATTGTTGTTTACGCTTCAAATGAATGACATATACTGAAATGTCGTACAATGACAGTAGCTTTCCAACGCATGTTCCAATGGAATAATACAAGTTACGCCATCTCTGTATTTTTATTTGTTGCTGCGAACTGGGCCCGGAACGTTCCGGATATGGTCTCGTTGTGCTCAGCGAAAATCAGCGAAAGAAGTCAGGGAGTTTCTTTGGAAAAGAAGTTATACATGTTCAAAATCAAATTGGGCTTGGGCTTTTCCCGCTAACAAGTAATTGTAAGAAAAAATAATTTCAAAGAAAATCCGAGGCAATACACATCTGATAGAAAACAAAGCGAAACAGATCGTATTTTGACTCCCATGTATCAACGCTCTAAATGTCAAACTGCTTTTTTGTTTAAGTTAATGGACCTAGTTTTTGTTTCCATTTGATCCTCCTGTAGATGATGTCCTCTAATGTCCGGGATTTTAAAACTCTTTGTCTTCTCCGAGCTTTGACAGGCATGGCAACCGTACATTTAAGGAAAGTCTTTGAAAAGATGGTGATATTGTCCAGAGTCTTAATCGCAGTCTGGCCATCCTTTTGAATACCGCATTCTTTTGTGGTCGGGTTCAATGACTGGATGATGCAATTGGGGCCTGGTGCCTCTCCGGTTCCAAACCCAGTGAAAGTAAATTTAATACGCTTTTATCTGGTTTTCAGATCTGGTCCAGTCACCAGTTCCTATCACTGGAGTGGTCAATCAGTGATAGTAGCCTGACTGGGTATCAAAATGGACCAACGTGGTCTAAGTGTGCTGGTAAATCCACTTGCAGCCCCTACTACCTACCTTGGGTCAGGATAAAGCCTTCTGACTTCTTTCTTCTGCCAGTGTTTATAAGGAGTTCCTTAGAACTAGTTTCTTTGTATTAATATAAACATACCGTGGTGGTCCTGAGCTTAGCTTATGCAGCAACTATTAGCGCTGTTCATAAGTTTGGTCACGAATGAAGGGGTGTGCAGTGTGCGAGGTTTTGAGAAACTTGACAAGTCTCTGTAGTACAGAGAGAGAATCTGTTCATAGTCATTGACTTGAATGAATTGTGAACGTTTTTCGTGTCGGAAACTCCACCTAAATTCCCAGTCTATGAGTCAATACATCTAGCCACAGTGGCCATTTGTGACTCGAAATCTGCAAAACAAAGTCATTCTAGCTGACATCGTCAAGAGTATTTCGGGCTAGACGGCACGAAGTTGCACCCCACCTTGGAAAAATTGCGCAATGAAACGTCTTACGTCCTTTCCCAGTGCAACACATCCATCCAATGCTCTGTCAGCTAATGACAGATTGACAGGCGAGCAAACAGAGCTGCCACAGTCAATGTCCGGTGGCACGAACCTGCCTAAGAGCTTCACAAAGGGTGTACGGACTCTTGTTGAACAGGTTACTGATAATCTAGGTTCATCGATGGTTGCTTTCACCTGTCACTTCGCCGTCCAAGGCATGACATGCCATGCCACGTAACGCAAAGTGTCAATAAAAGGGTAGCTCAAGGTAATCAATTCAAATTTTATGCTTGCCAGCCCGTGCATTGACGCGTCATTTAAAGTACATTTCTGTACACATCAAAATATGACACTGAAAGTAATTTATTTCCAAGACAATAAAATTCTCAATCTTTCACCGTCCAAGAGTGGCCTGGGGGCGAACAAAGTGTATTGTCACGCATTTTTATAGGTCACACGTGGAGTTCTCGACGGCACCTCCACCTGCCACCACTTGAAGTCGATTTTCGGAAGGACAGCGTCTAGGAGTAACCCACTCCATTCCATTACCAAAATTGTTCATGCTCCTTGGGATAGTCAAACACTGCCGCTCATCAATCACGTTGTGCTTATGGGCGTGGTCCCCCCACATAACTGAGCGCGAAAAAACACACAAATTTCCATATTAATCAGCGAAATTGACAGAAAGTGAAACTTCATTGGAAAGGTCAGGAGTAGGCCCGTACCCCTTTCACCTTCCACCTTTCACCATCAGTATTGGCGGCGTGCTTCGATCTGTGAAGTCCGCCTTACGAATTGGCAAAAAAATGTGTGTGTACGTGACGCCGAACACGTTAATCTATTCTTATCGCCTTCACTTGGCCCCACTGAGAGAGGGAGAGGAATTAATTTCAGTGCTTTATTTTTTGTTGCTGGCGTTGCTGTATTTTTCCCAATGTTCACCCGATTTGAGGGAACATGAAACGCATCCATAATGATTTACATGTGAGCACAGACTTCTTGTAATTTCGCTTTTATTGACGAAACAACAAAATGAAACACAGTGTGGAGGAAGTTTTCTGTCTCAATTATGGGGAGAGGGCTATAAAACTACAATTGCAAATTTTAATTACGACCAGAGTCAAGGTCCCATGAGGCGTCTCATGACGATTTTGATGGTTTTGTGGTGCAATAGAACAGCGCGCCGTGGGTGGCTCAGACAGTTATCTGGTTCTGACGGAGCAGATGAGTAACGACAAGGCGTCAGTGGCGAGCCTTTTTAAATTTTGGACTACGAAGCAATTTCACATGCTTCCCAACGCAATCGATGTTCGTGCGTAGTTTTCTTTGATTGATGGCATGTTTATGGGATTTTAATTGATATGTCAGGGTTCTTTTTTCTCTGCTTTCACGGCGGACTGACCGCTTTGTGAAGTCATTACCTGCGTCATCCGAAGTAATTGCGTACAAAGATTATGATGACATGTGGGATTGAAGTGTTATTAATTGAGTGGTCGCGAATGAGAAACTGATAACATATTTTATTCAGATATTTTAAGGGAAATCAGAAATCAAACTGGAACTGACATAGACGGCTTCTCAGTAATGGCAGTCAAATCTGACAATCAGCAAAGCAGTTCAAAGAGGTGCCTTAATCGCCTTAATCATGTGTTAACGTCAATAATGTCAAACGTCAGACTATTCGGTTAAATGCCCAAATATAATGCGCAGGAGCGAGTCCAGAAATGAAGTATGTTAGAGATGCCCAATTTCTACCTCTCTTGCCCCTTAAAATGTTTGACAACAATTTTGTATATCATTTTCTGACTCCGAGTTGACCAATCAGAGAACGGCATATTTACGTTATTTCGTGAATAATCGTGAAAAATTCACGAATAACTGTCATAAAGCCTCTAAAATTCGTCGATGGACTAGGGGCAATCAGCTGTGAAGTTGGGCATCTTTATATTACTTCATCCCTGGGCGAGAACGAGCTAGTGTCAAAAGTGCATGGGTATAAATTTCGCATATTCGAATTTCGCAGCTGGCATATTGTGTGCACAAACCATACGTTAAGCATGACCTAGTGCCAGACTGAATATTTTGTTTTGATGTTTCCTACAAACATTTGAGAAATGATTTTTCTTTCCACAGTTGTTAAAATTTTTTCCCATACACAAGGCAAGCATTTAAGGCCCAAATAGAATGCGCATGAGGGAGCGTGAGCTTGTTTTAAGCTCGCATGGATAAGTGAGCGAATACACCCACCCCCATGAGCTAAAATATAATGTCGTCCACGAGCGCAATTGCGAAAATTTCGTTAAGCATATGTGAATTTCGCAGCTGGCATATTGTGTGCACAAACCACAGAAATGTTTCGATAATCATGACCTAGTGCGCTCTGTACTGCACCGAGCACATGCGAATTTGATAAATGAAAGTGAAAATGATGGACTATTCAGCTGAAAATTCGCGTGTACTTAAACACATAAACGAACAAAAGATTAAAGGCTGAATCGCAACGACGCGTTCGCCCTTTCTGTCTTTGAAAGCCTTTGAAAGCCTCCTCAAATTTTCTGAAATACGATTTTCAAGAAAAAATATGAAATTATTGTAAATAAAATTCATAGAAAATATTAATTAAAACGCGCCGTTGCGTTATGGGTATAAAGCAAACGCCGTGTGTTTCTGACGCATTGTTTCTGATGCCCGCATTTGTTCATTATCGCTACTCAGGTGTTCTGTGCAAACAGGACGAAGCATTCGGTTAAAATTTGACACAAGCTCATGTTTCTTTATGCGCATTATATTTACTCGAGTTAAGCGGCTATTTCACTTCTATAAGACTTCTATAAGTTCTCACCCGATTTTGAATGCTATCTTACTAGGAGGTCCTTCTATTTGAAGCACAGTAGAATCTCGATAATGTGGACTAAAAAAAAATGGCCAGTGCACATCGTAGAGAGATTCAAATTATCGAATTATAGAGAAAAAAGGTGCGAGCAGTGGACATACTCGAGTTCTATGTTTCACCGCTGTGTCCCCCCCAATCGTTCATATCCGAACGACCAAGGAACCTTCACGGGGTACAAAGTATTTTATTTAAAAAATGAGTTGTGAATGATTTGGTGACGAATAGGTTCAATTTATGGTAACGTTGATACAATGGGCTTATGATAGCTGAAATAGGAAATGTGTACTTGAGACTGCAATGTACTGAGATATAGTTGGAATACTGCGTCGATGGCTGTACCACTTTGAGTGGTGGAAATTTTATATAAAAATATATATAAATATGAAAATAAATAAATATGGCGCTGAGCAGTCACCGTGAGACTTAAATCGATTCTTTCACTGGGTCGATTCTTTCACTGGGTTTTCTCTTTCTATGTCCAATTCACAACATGACAAATAATTTTCCATATATCTCGCGCCGCTGACAAGTGTTTTGGGAGAATAACTTTCTACACAAACTGCCCTCAAATTTGGCGCTTCGGAGTTGAGAAGATGCTGCAGTTATCTTCTGTTTGTGATAGACCAGTAGCACTAGGAACACAAGTAGAAAACGGGGTCCAGCCCCACTTTAGCTTCGTCAGGGGTGTTTGTAGCGCTACCTTTATTAATATTTATTTATTTATTAATGTGTCCCACGATAAGGCGAAATGCTGTGCTTGTTGTTGCAGAGGAATCGATAGATTTGGATCTTCTACAGGACTTTCTTTAACGGCAGTTAATTAAACATACAATCTTCCGCACATCCAAGAATGATGGTCCACTGATTCTATTGTACTTGTACAGCCTTCCGACCTTACACTTCAATCTGTACTCATTTACTTGCTTCTCAGACCCCCGAGCTATGGAGTGTCCGAGCCTGAGCAATTGTTGCCTTCCATCACTGACGGTCCTGGACACGCTGCTTCCAGTCATCAATACCAAGTTGTCTTGCATCAGCGATTACTTGGTCTTTCTACCGGAAATTCGGTCTTCCTCTCCTTCTAGAATCAGGAGGCTCGGATTCGAAGACCCTCTTAGCAGAAGCCTTCAAGTGGGCATTCACTGCAAGTGCACATCCACTGCAAGTGCACATCCACTGCTCTTGCTCGACAGTGTCTTCTTTTTGTTGAGATTAAATTGCATCCTTCGATTGAATCACTCTTTATTTTCTTTCTACATATTCTGTGACAAACAGTCTGTGGAAGGCCAAGGCCTAGCACCTGCAGCACTCACTCGTGTTTTGCGTGCTATTGTTCCATCACGACCAACAGTCATATGCAGACTCCGAACGGCGAGAGAATATTTTCCAGACAGCACTTTCAGTGACTTCAAAGAGGTGGATCTGTTAATTATCAATATTACCTAGAATATCTCGCGTAGGAGTAGACGGACGTACCCATTACGCCCATGACGCCAAAGACGAACGGATGTTGCCCTGTCCATGTCTATGAGTTTCATTCATCCGACCACAACTTAAGGTACGTTTCCACTGAACCAAAGCCGCGAGGTCAGAATAAACTTTTATTGAAACCTCAATAGGGCGTTTCCACAGAGCTTGAATTGGTTTCGCTCTCAATTTTCAAGCTGCTAGTTCTCAATTTATACGTGCCCACCAAAAGAAATGTCACTCGCTCTCAATTTTTAAATAGCCGACAGAACAGCTGTTTGTTGACAGGACATAATGTGTGAGAACATCAGAAAATAAAAAGAGACAAAATGACAAATACTCAAATTCACGCTGTAGGCTAATCCGGGTTCATAACCTCTCACGGACGGATGAACTCGAGGAGGATTTAACTAGGTTTGTCAGAAACCGCGAGGCTTCCAGGCCCCGAAAATGTATGGCGGAGCCAGGTAGGTTCAGAGAAAGTTGATGGAACCCCGCAGTTTCGTTCGGTGCATTAATCTGTCAGCCTTTCTCCGCCTGAAGTCTCGAAGATAAACTCACTCAACCGCAAACTTACAAAATGGTCATCCAAAATATGCGACAAGTTTTTTTCCACCTAAGAGAAATCTATTTTGGTCTGTATACGTCTCATTTGCGGCAATTAGGCTGTTTATCAAACAAATTAAACACATTTTTCGTAAATGCAAAAAGCAAATCGAGTTTATTTTTGATGCATTTAGCGCCTTCAACATTGCTTCTGCAAACATTCCTCACATCCGCACATCCAAGAATTATTGTCACTTTGTCAGGGTAATCTTCCACTGATTCTATTGTACTTAGAAATCGACAGCATTTGTCAAACGCAATTGACTGCGTAACCAAAATGTGTCTCATTTCAATTTGCATTCACAAACTTCCCTCCATTTGGATGTACACAAGCGAGGGCATACGCGGTCTCCCTCGCACCAGATAAGCTCGTTGTCGTGAAGGTTGTCAGTTGACTTTGTGTGCCCGACCAGGGAGGGAGAAGAATGCGTTGGGTGTGTTTGTTTGGCTTAGTCTCATGCTTCGTGGAGACATGCATACATTTCGCGAACAGATGAATCCAGCTCTCAGCGGTGGTGTGTTCTCCTCTTAATGACATCCCTGGAGGAGTTGATGGCTCTTATGGCACACATTATCTGTACAGTTGCGATGTTCTATGGGGGTCGCCTGCGAGCAGATGCATGCCAAAAGACAACGCGCATTTATTGGGGTAATTGCAAGCATTGTTAAGTGGGCGTGACAAGTGATGCGAATACAATTCCATTCGTTTCTGGTTAGTCGCTGTTGTGGGGGTCTCAGCGTGAATGCGAATTCGAAAAATGAATCAAAGGGGGAGTGTTGTCGACGTTGCTTTGGGGTAAATGACTTGTTTTTTTTTAAACTCTGTAAGGAAACAAAATCAGACATTTTGAGACCATGGACAACAGTCTTGCACACGGTCCAGCTAGGTCATCTCCAAAGAAGTCTAAGGCAAATTCTGAGGCTCGCTTATTGAGCAGTTAATGAATCGGATTGAAAACTCAATTCATACGTGAAATGTTTGCAGAACCAGTCAAGCGAGTGATGCATTCGTAGAATCATCTGAAACTCTGTGCCATTTCTGAGCAAGGCGGAAAAATGTAGCGTAGAACTTCGCATGAGTCAATAGTTCGCCTGCAATTTCCCATGTCAGTCCGTAAATTGCAAGTCATAAATTGTCACGAACGTAACGACCGCGACGGCTTGATGTTGGATGTGAATCATTTGCTGTCGCGTATTAAAGCAAGTGACATCTGCAAGCAACTGCCACTCATGCGACGTTGCCACATGCAGTTTCCTATGCGACTTACGAGGGGTTTCTTAAGTAGCTGTGTTTTAAAATAGGTGGAGTTCCTGACGAAAGGTGGCCGGGGTGACAGATGTGGCTTCTAAGTAAAATCAGTAAGGAGATGTTATACGGCGCCGTACACCGTGATTATGCGGATTTCTCCTCTCTCAAACATGGCTGCTACGTAGCCCGTCGACAACACTGACCACCCTGCGACGAAATGCTGACCCATCCTCATATCTCCATCGCCTCCAACTAAAATCTGCTTCAGTGGTCCCTCTCCCAAGCCACGCATAGCCGCAACTTTCTCCAACCAGCCTCGGTTCACGTAACATCTAAGTTTTCAATTAATTCGATTTGGTCACGCCACGGTTGATGTCCCCATGCCCAAAACGAGCGCAGACCAGTTGAATGTTTTCGGAGATTTTTTGGGGACCTGCCTTCCCCCCCGCCCGTTGTCAGTTTGACACGTGCTCCTCTTCCAAACCCGCCGCCGTCGCCAAGAGCCAACCAAATGACATTAGAGGAATCCTCACAAATGCCGGAGGAGCGCCGCGCCGCCATCCCGGCGTAGTGTCCAAAATCAATACCACCCCCAGATGGATGGCGCAGAACATGTGTCATACAGGCCTCCGCTTCTCCTTCGGCCGTCATAACGAAAGGCAAAACCTTTCCACAAGAACAAGAAAGAAAGAAACACGCCAAAGCTTTAGAGCGGAGCCCCATGAAATGAGTCGTTCAATTTGTCAATGTCATTGGGTTACTTTAGCCGCTTTGTAGTTAATTTGGTTGGTTGTTTACCGCGCTTGGCGGCAGAGGGGGCGCAGAAATGTTTTTGTTTCACATTCGCTTGTGTTGGTGTCTTTTTGTGTGGTTTCTTCGCACCGACCAAAAACACACACACCCAGAACGAAAACAAAAACAACTATTCCGGTCTGTGATTCATTTTCGGGGCCACACAGACGAACAATTCAGCGGGCCTGGCAGCAGTTGTAAACAGTCACTCGTACGGTCCCGCCATTACAGCGGGCCCCGGCTTACGTAGCGCGAAAGAGATAACCAAAAAAATAAACTGCGATATACTTCCAATCGGTCTTTCAACGATACCGTATCGCATCATTTTTCAAAAATTGTCTCGTCGGTATCAACAGGTGAATCTTGGTTTTTTCTTTGGCTATCGGTGAACTTTTTGTGTGTAAATTTACTGCGCGAGCGAGACCAGTGGGCGAAAGGCATTTCTTGCTGGAGAAAAGAAAAGAAAAACAGAAGATACATTAGAAAGGTGACACAGTGATATCATTTGTTTATGTGCACGACGTAGTTGCGAGTTTTATCTTTTATTTTGACTTCTTGGATATGTTTTTGCAAGCTGTAGCCGGCGACGCATGTGCTCTGGCATTTTGGATCTGATATTCAGTCTGCCCAGCGGCTCTGTCACGTGTATTGTTGGGCTTGTATCTCTTGCTTTTGAGCTCATAGCCGCTTCTCAATTGTGTATAATTAGCGTGCCTGTCCCTGACATAGATGTGAGCTTTGTTATTGGCTGGGCATTGTCTACTTTGAACACACGCCGTGCATGACTATCGAATTTGCTCTTTTTTTTTTTTTGCGAAATATCTAAATGATTGTGTTTAATTTCGTGTTCGATTGAGGGGATACATGAGCAGTTGATTGGATTTTTTTTTTGGAAATTCTTGGGGCCTTGCTTGAGTCATTTTCATATTCTTGGCTAAATTGGATCAAAGTTATCAACTTGGAAAGCAACTTTTTAATTAACCTTGACGAGTCGTAGGTCGTAGACAGAGCAGAGCAATGACTGACTGCGGCTGTGTCTACCTCTGGAACAGGTGAATGGATTATAAGTAGTTGCTGTAGTTGCTGTAGAATGCTGGCATTCGTTGTTTTCAATGTCGATGAATGGTGTTTCTTCATCGTGTGTGAATAGAATTGTGTGATAGACTTGTTGGGGGCTGTTTACAGTTTCAGTGAGGTGCGTTCTTGCCCCATGTGAGCATGGTAAGTGTGCTACGTGAAGGTAAACATATGCTTTTTTCCAAAGGTTGTCCTTCATTGATCGTTTCACTTAGCTTTGTGATTTTCACATCGACTGGCTTTCTTATACGAAATAATTTTATTCTCTTTGATGTGACAATGTCAGCAGAGGCTAATGTCAGCGAACATCTGTGACTTAGCCCGCTGAGGTTGTGGTCCCTACATGGAAAAATTTTCACTGCAAAGAATTCAAATACATCTTGGCTATTCATTTAGATAGTGCGAGCCTAACTGCTGGTTTGGCTAAGTGTAGGATCGAACTCAAAGTTCACACGCAACGTTTAAGGGTGATTTAGACAAGCCACGGATTGAGTGTCAAATTGTTTCATTGTCTTCCCAGTTGGTTGTACTACAGTTCCTTCACCTCCCAAACGTTTCACGGTTGCGTCAACAAAACCTCAAACGAGTCTAAAATGTTCACAATTCGGAGCTATGTAGGGAAAGTTTGGTCCCGGTCAAAAATAGCCGGATTTTGTTGGTTAAAAGTTTCATATTAAATGGGGTTGATAGCATTTCATTAAATGTCGTCGACCAGCGATATCGGGTTTAAGCCCCAAATGTACCAACTTTCATAATTCTCGACTCCACCTCTTTCAAATGACTGACAATGCTGCAAGAGTTGTGTTGCGTCTAGAAATAGCCTCTCACGCATAAATCTGAAGGTTCCATCCACTGTTGGGATAATAACGAACACGAGTTTTTGCTGTAGACCTAGATGCTCCACCTTGCACTGTCGTGCCACACATTATTACTTAGTAGTGTAAAATATTGTGTCTAAATTCGCGCGGTTTTTTTTTTTCAAAATTTGATCGTTTATTTAAGAAAAACATGTAGAATAGGATTATTCAAAGTATTGCCCATCTGAAGCTATGACTTTTTCCCATCTTTCGGGCAATTTGTGGATTGGCGCCAGCTTGGCAGCCAAGAATGAATCAAGCCAATTTTTGATATTCTGCTCTGATGTGAACCGTATTTCAGTGAGGGCGTTCTGCATCGACCGAACAAATGGTAGCCAGAAGGGGCAAGGTCTGGGCTATAAGGCGGACTGTTTCCACTGTTTTCCAAATAGTTCTTAACCGGAATAGCAACGTGGGGCCGAGCGTTGTGTTGATGGAGAATTATTGCCTGGTCTGGTCGTATATACCGGACGTTTTTCGGCTACTGCTCTCTTCAAACGGATAAATTGCGTTCGGTAGCGTTGTCCATTGATGGTTTCACCAGGTTTTAGCAGCTCATAATACTGCACACCCTTCTGATCCCAGCAAATACAGGGTATAACCTTCACGTCATGAATATTCGGCTTTGCAGTTGATTTGGCTGATTGGACGGGTTTTACAAATGATTTTTGCGCTTGGGGTTGTCGTAATGCATCCATTTTTCGTCACCAGTAACAATCCGGTGCAAAAACGACTTCCTTTTGTGGTGTTCCCGCAGCATGCCGAACCGCCTTTCGACGTCTCTCGGCCTGAATTCATGTGGAACTCAATTTCCTTGCTTTAAAAGGAAAAAAAATATTAATTTAATATTTCTTATTTAAATAAATAAATAATAATACTGTATTCATTTTTAAAATGCTGTGATTAAACAATTGGGGTTGAGTTCTGCCTGCCTTTCGTAACTAATGAACCACTTCCGAAAGATAAGAGAGTACAATTTTATTTATTATTTAATCAGCTCATTTAAAAATGTGCTGTGGAGTGACAACTCCATGATTCGCGTCATATGTGGTGTCAACTGAACCAATAGCAAAAAAATAGTCAAGTACAATGTCGGGAATGCCGTGGTATGAGCAACTTTTTCTTGGCATGGCAAGGAGCCTATTACATAGATGGACTCCAAAAGCACTGCTCAATTGCACAATACACTAAACATTATACCGCTAATATGTCGTTTTTTGCTTGATAACGATCCTAACAACAAGAACGGTTACCATAGCGATTAAAATGTCCCCATTTTACCAGTTTCCCGGTTCAGATGGAGTACCTGTGGAACGATGTAGAAAGTCTGCAAAATCTAGCAAAGTGTCCGAACTATAGAGGGATGATCGATTTGTTGAATACGCCATGTCAACAGTTGGATATTCTCCTTTCTCTTTCACTATCCTGATCCTGATCTTTTGTAAAATGTCCCAGAAACGTTTGTCCACATTCATTGAACTTAAATGTCCAACTAAACAACAAACTCATTGAACTGTGTTAAGCGGCGTTCACACTAAACAATTTGTCGCAAATTTATGCTTAGCGTTCACGCAAAAAAGATGTTCGCAGACTTCAGTTTTGAGAGAAACTTCGAAGTAGCGGAGTGCGCACTGCTTTCTGTTTTACATATTGATGAAAATGAGGAAAAAGCTAGGACGAATTTGTGTGGAACCCAAATGAAACACACTTCTGTATTTTTTGTTTGTAACCGATTTATTCGATTCGGTAGCTTAAAATAAGAACTCATAGAAAACACAATTGTGGTGCTTTTTGCAGGACGCTGGGGAAGTCAAGGACGGTGCCGTGACATTGTGCCAGAGGACATTCTGCCAAATTGGCCCTGTGACGCTTTGCCTAAGCGCTTTGCCTGATGACACTTTCAAAAACGTCATTGCACCAAATTTTTCCATTTGACACAATCGCACGGAACCGTCAAGGACGCTTGCTTTGGGATGTTGTCCATTGATCGGGTGGCGCTTTTTATACTTTTGCTTGATTTATTTCATCTTGGGCGTCCCTAGTTTGGCCCACATGAACTACTACACAATTCAGTGATGTGAAACAATTCTCGGCCTTTCCTAGCAAAATGTCAGACTTTCTCAAAAATGGAACCCCCTCAATTCGCCATTTGATGGAAAGACTCCTGACTTGAGTGTCACTCCTGTTTGAATGGACTTTCAGTTTAACATCGCTTCCGTTTTTCCTTCAGGTGAACAGATGCCCGATGAAATGACACACGCATCCTCATCACGTACACATAAGCCAAGACCATCCCTATTTTGCCTCCGTTCGCTCCCAAAAGAACACAATGTTTATTATTTATTCAAGGTTGACTCGAATGGTATTAAAATGTCACCCCAATGGCGCCTACATTCAGGCTATTGAATAAGAGCCTTCTGAACTTTGCATGTTTGGAAATGTGTGTCACATCAAGTCCGCCTTTATCAGTGACAATTTACGTCAGCAAGTTCCTTACAATGATGACAACTATTCGACATTGTCATGAATGTGAGTAGGTTTTCTTTCTGTTCATCTGGCGGTGGCATTTGTTCTCACATTTTCCTTTTTCGGTGTCGGAGGAATGGCTCTTAGGCGAGCTGTGAGTGCTTGACTTCTTCTTAGCTGGGGTGTCATAATGGAAAATCCATTGACACATGCGAATAAAATCGGCAGCTGTGATTTAAAAATTTTGTAATCAGTCGCTATTGAGGCACATCGACGAGATTGTTAGCACGTAAGTGCGAAGAGCTGATTCCTTCCCCGGATTGAACTGGTGGCTGAGAATGTTCGAGTTTGATTCGATTCCTTGTCATTAGTTGAATGGAGTTCGAACGAGCAAGTGAATCTCGGAGCATTCGAGAGGATGATGCAAGGATAACCTTGGCAAAAAAAATGGCATTTATTGTCGGCAGAGTCCATGAATTAAATTTGCATATGAATGGGCTCTCGCATGCTCCTAGGAGTCCTTGGCGTTCGCTCACTGTCCTAATATTGGATTAACTTAGTTGAAGCAAAATGCGCTCCTCTCTCAGACACACTCCATTGAATAGAAGCGGGGTCGATGATGTCATTCGAGTTTTATGACCCCTATCCGTTTAACCAAAAACAAGCCGTAGGAAGTTCCATTAGAGTGGGCTTCGTCATCTAAAAAATCGATTCGCAGGCAACTTTTTTAGTTGAGTGTCTACTTTCACCTAGGAGCCGTACATTTATCTGAATATCGAATTAGTCACGACACAATCAGGATTGATTTACAGGAAGAGGCATGGGTAGTCGGTAACAGAATTTCCCTTGCGTCCAGCTCCGGGACAGTCGATTTCAATGCCAATTAGAGCACTCGCCTTTCCCAAAAAGTAAGGATTTGCTTTCCGAAGTCTCTCGGTCTCTGGGTTAATACGTCAAAAATCGATGAAATGCGGGCCATGTTGGGTTCCATAAAATCCGCCTTAATGGGCATTAATTAACCGTCATTATCTGTTCCTAACGACGGATGTGTTCGGGGGTGATTTGTAAATAGCCAGAGCTAGTGGCATGGTGCGGATAAATGGTTCGTTCGACACCAATTCCATTTGAATGGTATCTTGTAGACTTTCCATCGAGGTCAGTCTTGAAAGACAATCAAGTCAATTGCCTCATTTGGATAGACCTTTATAGGTTCCCGCTCCCAGCTATTGTTAGTGAGGATTTCAACAGTAGATGTGGGTAAGGAAGAGCTCTTTGGCAGTGAAACAGAACAGGAGGTCTGGAGCGGAGCTTCTTTGCAGCTAGTTGCCAAAGTTAACATCCTGTCCTAACTTGGGGTCTCCTGATTTATCACTTACGATTGACGCCAGAAACAGTTCCAGCGTTATGTTCCGATCTTTGTGGACGTAGTAGATAAAAAAAGCGTGGAATAAAGGCTCCGGAAGATGTGTGCGTGCGTGCGTAGCGTCATCTGTTGACGGTGAAGTACACAAGGGAGGACGTAGATATTTTATTTATCTGTCAAAGTATCGCTGACGCACGTAAAGGCCTTTTCATATGTGTAGGCGTTTTTAAAAATGTGCTACTTGTACTAAACCCAATTTGAAAGTATTGCACACCCGGTGTACATGTTTTGACATTTCATAATACAAATACGAAACTCACCACTTAATCGGTGGCGGAAGTTCTTTGAACCCTGATCGGGCGATTCTCCCGCTTACCCACGTCTATTTAAGACCCTGCAGTGAACATTAAGGGATTAAAATAAAAAGCAGAGCGAAGTCGTTTTTTTTTCTATCGTCCTACATACATTTCTGGTGAGAGACTCCATGAATTTTGAACATTTTAAGGTTCGATTCATTTCGACGTAACTTTTCATGAAAGTCACGATGACGAAAGTCTGCACTTGACCGCCTTCAAAGCTACCTTAACGCATTACTCATCACTGTCCTATTTTTAGGACACTATACAAGTTAGTCCTTCAATTTTTTGAAAGAAGTATTAAATGTAGAGTCCTAAACATGAGACAGCGTTGAGTAATGGGTTAAATGTGGAACTGTCTTACCCCTTCGCCTGAAGCACAGTGCCTACCTTGTTGACTAAAAGTGGACGCTGTCGCTGTCGACATTTAAAATTTGACTGTTGACTAGTTGAATTTTCGATTGGCGAACGAATATTTTGCGAATTAAGACTAAGATGTACTTCGGTGGTTTGGTCACGTGGCACGAATGGCCCCTGCATCATGGAATGCGATTCCATCGGATAGGCGACCGCTTGGCAGACCCAGGACGAGGTGGTTGGACCAAGTCCTCAAACTCGCCTGGTTACGCTTGGGCATAACTCCTGATGAGTTAGAGTCTATGGGGGAGGATCGAGTTGCCTGGAGATCTCTCGTGCAGGTTTACTCCTGCGACCCCTTTAGTGGAGCATGCGGGTCAGAAGATGATGTTGATGATGCACTTAAATGACTCAAGTACAGCCAAGTAGGCATTTTGACATATTGAGGTGAATGAATCTTCGCCAGTTGTGGCGGAGGGGTACATATGTCACCTGAATCAACCCAGACTTTGTGTTGCCGTTTAGGCGTTCGAGTCTGTGGTCGTCAGGGATCTGTGCCAGACCTAGAGCATACGCAAGAGACGGATATCGGCGTTAGATGCCATGGTAGATAGGTTCATTGGGGTATTTGTGAAACAACGAGACTGGGACGAATAAATACCAGCACTTCCTATGGCGTGCCGATTCACTATACATGATCAAATATGAACATTATTCGTAAAGTCTCTCAACTTCGTGGAGTGTACGTTTTCGAAAAAGAAATATAATGGTGACTAGGTAGGAAGGTTTATGGTACGTATACGTTTATGGTTTTTGTGAGCTTCCACAGACCTAACTTTTATTAAAACCAATCAGGTTCGCATAAGAAATAATGCCATTGACGTTATTTAAGTCACCCAGCTCATTCAAGAAGTGCTTCCTCCTTTTCACTAAATCTGGGTGCCGAACAGATTCCTTTTGCTTTGCATCCCTGCAACATTATGGAGCATACGCCACAGCAAGGACACCCACAAGTGTGCATATACTGCCACTGAGACTGATCATTGATGATTCGAGAACGATTCTTACTCACTGCCAGTCACAGCTTCGTCACCATTGTATGTACCAAATCCCATATTCAGCCCCTGACTAATTTCTTTATCCATTGCTTCATCTTCTCCGCAAGACGCTTAGGGGTCTGAGACCTCTACTGCTAGTACCCGACAGAGGCTTTACACATATAGCCTCCCAAGTTCCGATGTCAGTATAGCCGATGCAAAGGCTGTAATTGCCGCCTGGCTATCTCGGAGTAGGTCTCGGAGGAGGAGGTTATCGATTATTTTGTCATGTGGTGGTCTACCAGACTAGGTGCCGCTTCGTTTATCGCTGTCACTACAGTTCGAAAGGCGTCGCTTTCATATCTACAAAGTTTTTAAAAAAGATAGCAGCAAAGCCTAGCGCATGTAGTAGAAAGCATTCCTCTCACAGCTCTCCTTCACTCCTTCCTTCTCTTGCCCGCTCTTAATCTCAGCACTTTCGTCAGCTCAAGCAAAGGTTATTTTCTTTCCACAAAATCACTGTCGACACCAGCAGCAGTCCTCTGTTCCGTTCTCTCCCCTCTCAAAATTTCATCTTCTCCAGCAATCATTAAGACCTGGAAAGAAAAGGGAAGAGGAAAAAAAACAGCCCTTTTATGCTAGGAAAACAATTAACAAACTGCGGAATGTGTGCGGAATGTGAAGAGCAAGGAAAGCAATCTGCCGAGGCAAGGGTATGCCAACAAGAATTCAGCATAATTACGTATCCTACTTAACTGCGTCTTCAGCAGACACGAAAAATACAGCCCGACGGCGGGTGTGGTTCCTTCGACCTTGAGTCACTCGTATAAATCATGCAATCGATGCCAAGACAATGTCGTTTCGGAAACGCATTTACGACGCCCAGTGTCGTCGAGATAACCGCGGGCGTGTGTGGAACAGTTTTCTAATCTAAGATCTCGCCCAGATACACGGCACAGAAGCCGCAGAATGGCGCTTTAAAGTCTGATTGATTTACAAACCGCCCGCAAACGGAAGGTCTACGAGCAAAACGTCATGTACTTATCAGGTCCGCCCACCGCTCCCTCAAGCATCCCCTCAGTGTCTACAGCGTTATAACGTGTGGGAATAGAAAGCAAAAAGTGGGCTCCGCCTTTACCTGTACCATGTGGTTCTAGCCGGTTTGTTTTGGTTCTGCACCACCGTCTATGAGTAATTGCGCTTGATAGTTGCCGCTGGGACACCTTCAGAAGGCCTTGAACCAAGCTCATGGGGGAAATGATTTACAGCCTGGATGACTGGACGTTGAGGTCGTTGTCGAGGAGAGAGTTCCTAATTCAATTGTGCGCCTCCCTCCCTCTCTCTCTCTTCCTTTGTTCGTTTTTATTTCCCTTTTTGATTCTCGTTTGTTTTGAAAATTTGCTTTCGATAGCTCGTATTATAAGGGCTTTAAGCGGATTATGGCGGTTTATTATCTAACGTGACTCGTTGCGTAAGATTAGGAAAGTAATTTCGTTGTCAGGAGATTGTCGGTCATGTTGAGCACACCTTACGACGAAAGTTGTTGACATAATGTGGGGGTGGCAGGGCCCGATGGACATGAATTCATTCAGGACTGCAAAGGTTACATACCTTCGGGGGTGAGAGCAAGCAGAGTGGGCTGTTCCTCGTTGTGTCTTGAATTACGTCTAGTTTGTGGGCTTTCTGATCCGTTCTTTTGGTGTGGTATTGAATTTATGTCGTTTGTGAGACTCCATTGGCCAGTCGCACGTAGTGTCTGTCCTTGCATTATTGTGTTTGTTTTTCTGCGGTTCTCTATCAAAATTCTGTTGCGTAAAGTTTTCTTCGCGGGAAATTAAGTGATAAATGGTACGTTTCCTGAAGGGCGCTGATGTCTTACGGAGGACTGTATGTTGAACAGAATAAATTTAAGTTTAAGTTAACTTTTGTGGGAATTTAAAAAGTAGTGTTCCCTTTGAATTGATTTGATACGTATTTTTTCGTCAATTTTGTTCGCAGTCGAATGTTGGGGGATGCAGTTTGGTTATGTTTTGTTTTTGACCCCAATGAACGCAACTTAGCCTCTTTGTGAGCAACATTGTATTTATCGTTGTTCCTACTACTTGTGTATTTATTTACTACTCATCATTTTTGCTGTCAGCTTTGACAGAGATTTCACAAGAATTTGCCTTGTCCAGTTGTATGTCCATTGATCGCGATAATTAAATTGACCTCTCTTCTTTGGGTGACTTACGATTAGTGGACAATTAGTTCTGACTTCAAGTACTTGTTGTGAATGAATGTAGAAAAGGCGGATAGTAAATGACACTCATGTCCGTTTATGTCCATGGATAAACTCAGAATCGATACAAATTTCCTTGTCACGAAGGACGTTTCGAGATAAATTTCACTTGAGTAATGGTTTATCTAAAGCCACCGATTGTCATGGCTTAAGTGTCAATCCGGAGAGCACATAATGGCCATTTGCCAAATATTTTGTTTGGCAATGCTGTTGACGAGAATAGAACGCATACAAATTTAAAGATGCATACTTTTTATCAGATGTGTGTGTACTTTTCATTTCTGCATTTTATAACACATTTTTGCCTAAAATGATGTTGAGCTCGTGTCTTCTCTATTCCCCTCTTCAGTTGGGTGGGTGCTGCAGTCTGATACTCCATGTCCAATCAGAATCAATGTTTCCCAATGACACTCAATTCAAATATTTTTGAGTGAAGTTTATGCACGATCCTGCATTTAGCTAAACAAGCAGACAACTGCTTGTGCACAAGACTGTGCAATCGGGCATCAGAGACCTCCAAGTTGTTGCACTTGAACCTGTTGTACTTTTTTGATATGATGTGCAGATGACATGTTAAGAGGAAATTAAAAAATGTTCCACATACGCCCACACGAGGGAACATTTCGATTTTTTGAACATTTTAATTTTTGTTCGTAAATTATCATTGTATGCGCCTCATCGCGTCTGCATTAATCACTCATGTGTTTTATTGTCATTGTTCTTTCGCGTGGGCACATATTTGTATGCCAACTCTAAGTAGAAGAATATATTTAAACAAATGACTTGTGCTCAGCCAAAGCGTTTTTAAGAAAATGTTCCACATACGCCCAAGTGTGGTTGCATTGAAAATCGTTTCTTTATTTAATTTTTAAATGATACAAACAAACTCAGAGTCTCTTTTGCTTTTATTTTATTGCTCTATATTTTCAAGGTTAAAACGTTCAACTATGAATGGTGTCCCCCTTCCTTCATTTCTTACAAGTCTCGGCAGATGTAGTTGTCACAATTTATAATTTTATTTCATTTAATTTTTTAATTCAACCATACCATGTTAATATCGATCGAATTTTAATTCTTTTCTTTCAAAGTCACTCTTGCCGCCCTTGCCCTTGTTGAGAATTCCTTCACATTTAATTTCGAAGATTAGGAAGGTAGGTACACACGTGTATTGGTAAGGTTACAATGGAGATTATATTACTTTGCCCTGAAAGTCCACTAATTATCTTTTTTCTCTCGTGGATGACAATATCGGGAAATAGCAAAAAAGTGATTTGAATGCATTTTCCATCGCTCCTATAGCGATGTGACCCGTAAGACCACTACTTAGGTTTAAGATGTTACTGAATAGAAATTCAGAGTAGTGCATCTGTTCTCCGGTGTCTTATTATTGACCATATGAGCGACGTGAAAGCCTCCTTCTCAGAAACCACTCGAATTGTGCGTGCTGTTGATCTCTCACGAGTGCTACAGTTGAATGCCGACTCCTAACGGCCAATAAGAAGGCAGACAGTTATACTCTCTGAACATTGACAGTGACTCGTAAGAGGCGGGGCCGTGACAATTATTTTGCTCGTAACAAGAGTTTCTAACGGCACCAGAAATGAAGTGTTATAGTGTTACAGAGATGCCCAACTTCACAGCCGATTGACCCCTAGTCCATCGACGAATTTCAGAGGCTTTGAGGCAGTTATTCATGAATTTTTGACGGTTATTCAATCGTTCTCTGATTGGTCAATTCGGCGTCAGAAAACGATATAAAAAATGGTTATCAAAAACTTGAAGGGGGCAGAGAGGTAGAAGTTGCGTATCTCTATCATACTTCATTGCTGGTCTGCGTTGGATACCTTCATTTCAGCGCGCTTTCTGGCGAGTTAATCTGCTTCACAGTTACTACTTACTACATGTGTCCAGCTTGCATTTACTCCAGTTTACCATTACTCATCATCTCCTTTAAGAGTGTACGACAATGATTTACCAAATTACTACCCTCGGCTAGCGACCCAGCACAACTCGAGATTACATTTACTCTGCATCTCGTTGAAAGCTGTACTGCAATGATTTACCAATTTAGATGTTATTCCTGACCATTCATGCGCTTTATAAGCTGCGGCTACGCTGTAAATACATATTCACCGAGCGGCCTCCCGAATAGCCATTAGTTATGATTGAAAACCATTGATTCGATATAAGCTAGGAGATGAGCTCATTTTGATGGGAACCGAGTATAGAAGTTCGCCTAGTCCAGTACCAGCCTCAGATCCAGCAGACAATTCTATGATTTATTTAAGACAATATGCTTAAGCATCTGTAAAAATGGATTGCTGTCTCTGCTAATTGGGAAGCATTTCGTTCTGACTAGCTGTGATGCTACGCGGATTAACTTGACTTAATGTATGGTGTGTGGTCTGGATGAAACGAAGTAGACTTGCGAGAACCTTGGCACTTGTGTGTATGATTCGTCAAAGCTATGCAGGTGCTTCTGCAGTCTCCTGGGGTGTCCTCCTTTGTGTGATTGTGATCTTGTTGGGACTTCTGGTGAGTTCTCACCGAAAGCTGTCGCCTGTAACGACACTAATCACGCACCTTAAATTTGGAATCATCATTGAAGCATTTGAGATCACTTCTGACAAGAACATCTTAGAGACTCTGCAGGAAGTGACCTTCAAACTCCCAGTGTTAATAAGTAGGATCGCTCTCCTCTGTAGTTTGCAAGGGGGGTATTCGTATTTAGTTTGCAAGTGCCGTGGCGATTTATCCCCCATCTCCACATGATAATTGCCTGCCCACTTAGTCAATCTACAGTTCAATAGGCTTAAATTCACACATAACTGAAGCAACGTTACGTTGTCGTCAACTTCAATACTTACGTTCGTCGTCTCAGATGAGGCTTCTCGACTGTTCTGTACCCATCGCCCATACAGCAGCGACATCCGGGCCACGTCCATTTAAGTGAGTCTCTTAGATAGAAGATTCCTTATGTGGAGTGAACTTCCAGTTTTCTACAATTTAAATAAATTTGATTTTTTTTTTCAAATTCAAAATGGACCTCTGCCTGCGTGCACAAAGTGTGGTGCTCGCGAATTGTGTATATTGTTCTTCGCGCTACGGTGCAGAGTGGACGTGGGTTTCAGTCAATACCCCTCTCTAATTAGCACGGTCTGGTCTGGACTTGTCAGGCGATCTGCTTAACTGAGGTGCCTTTCTAGCTGGGCGTGCCACCATTTGCGTGGTCTTCTTGACTTGTCAGGCGGCCCTAGTTTCGCCCGATCTGCTTAACCGAGGTGCCACCATTTGCGTGGTCTTCTTTAACCGACAACGGGGCTGGAGTCGAGGAATTTCCAAAACGGATAATGTGATTCTTGGAGTTGTGCTTCATACATCAATAATCCAAAACATAACCAGCCTGTCTCCCAAGTTACATCCAAATTCGAGAACCCGTTTGTGAAATAGACCTCTTATATATAACTTGTAATAATAATATCTTTGGCGCTACTGCCCGGAGAGGGTCAGGGCCTAGCCTCTCGTTCAAACTTACGACCATCCAAATTTTCTAGTTTGTTATCATCATCATCATCTTTTGAACAGCATGCTCTACCAAAGGGGTCGCGTGGGTAAATGTGGAATCGCATTCAACGCCCGTCTCGGAAGTCGTGATGAAGTGGACATTCGTGCCACGTGACCAAACCACCGAAGCATAGCTCTCTACGGTCGAAGAAGCAGCTGCTCAATGTTGAGTTCCTCGCGCACTCTGCCGTGTTTCTCACCAGTCCCGGCGATTAATTCCCACGACAGCACGAACAAATCTCAACTCAGCAGCTTGTATTCGCGATCTTATTCTTTCCCAATAGTTTGTAACATCAGAGCAATTTTATTGCAAATGCTTCTCGAAACAACATTCAATAAAAAAATGGGAAAAAAGTGTCCTTAAGCAACATTGTGACCCAAATTAAAAAATGTACACTCTTCAAGGACATACTCATCGCCAAGGCAAGTCTTCAACTGACCCAATTTTACGAAACGCGTGGTTTAAAATTGTCAATTCAAACTTTAGATCGAATTGAAAAAAGTGTAGAGTCTCAATTTCACCCCCACCTTAAGGCCCAGCCGGACAGGCATTACCGACAAGTTTCCTTTTGTTCAGAGGAGGCGTGCACAATTTCGAATTGTGCCAAAGTTGCTTTAGTTCATCGATGGTAAGCCGATTAAGTTAATTGTGTTGGCCAGGTACGCAGCAAGCGAGTGAACAATGCCCCTGGCATTTATTCGTTGTTCAATGCGCTTATCATATTCATTAATCATATCGTACCACGGGGGCAGTTTGAGTGTAATCTCTTTGGACTTTCGCAACATTGTCTGGTTCGTGTTGATGCAATAAAGTGAGAGTGGAGTTTAGGTCTGAGTAATTCAAAGTATTCAACATGTCAAGATGAATTTGAGGTAGTCGTAGTGCGGGGTGTCAAAATGATACGGGAATTTATAGGATTGTGTGTGAATTCTAAATCCCAAGTCGCATTCGACTGACAGAAGCTTAGGGATTTCGAGGGCTGCGTGAACTGGTGGTTGATCCATTTAAGCTCATGGCCTGTGGATTGAAAAAGACGGCCCACAAATTGACTTATGAGCGGGGGCTTAAAGTCGCTTACAGGCGCATAACTGGGGCGTCACAAATTCTCTTGAAAAAGAAAACAAAATCAAATTTAGATGATCCTGTCTAGAGACCGACTTAGATGCGAATCTCACTTGATTACGTAGCCTAATTTGGTCATGTCCTTGTCTGAGTTAAGAAGTTTTTTTTTACTAAGTGTCGTCTGTGTTGCCGTAAAGGAGGTGCTGCAGTTTTGCGCTCTCTTCGCTGCTCTGCACTTCCTGTATACGCAAGGCGAGGACTAGCCCTAATCTTTGGGCATGGTGCCCCATAAGACACTGCATTCAATCCTAGATAGGAGAACAAATATCGTGTTCATGGTGTATACAGTTGTGCCAGTTGTACATACACATCGTGCCTGTCCCATTTTTTGTTAGCTGCCGTACGTGGTTGCGATTGGATCTCCGAGAAATAGTGCTTAATTCAGCGGTGGAACGTTGTGTCTCTGTCGTAAGGTGTGCTCCTATTGATCCATCCCGGCGCAGGGAGGTACTGCCAAAGGATCTTCGAGACCCTATTGTTCTACATATTACACCATGAGGCGTTTGAACATGGTCTGGCGGTACTCAGTCGATCGTGTTTATCGCGAAAGGAAGCAGGACAGTGAGTGTGCATTTGACATCATCACACTAACGCTGGGTAATCATCTCATCGAGACGGTTATTCTTTCGGAGGCTATGATATTGCCATAAGCGTGAATAACACGCGGCACCTTGACTTTCTGCAACGCCCCGACGACGATACAAGCCAATCTCGAGATGAACCGCCGGTTGTGGAGAACTCGAAGACAAGGGCCACCAGCACAGTGATTGAGTTGTTGACTGACTTCCTTGTCGGAGGTTCCAGAAACTTGCAGATGAAACGGGCTCAAAAGAAAGCCTCTAAATCCTCTAGTGTCAGAGTAAAGGCGAAGCATCGTCTCTGGCTGTGGCCGCTATGTGTGATCTTGAAGCTATTGTTATGCTTGCCAAACGCTGGAAATTGAATTTGCCCCTCTTGCCGTGTGGATGTCTTTCAGAGTATATGAGTTCTCGTTTTGTATCCAATTTGCAGATTACTTGCCGCTCTGGGGGGCAAATGATTGTCTGTTTGAAGCCAACTATAACATCGACAAAGAATCCTGGCAGTTGGCGACCGTAACGACACAATGCCCGATGGAGTTTGACAAGCAAGTACAGAGATTCCGAGGTATTAGTGACGCTGGTCTTTGGTTCTCCCTGGACAAGTTGGTCGCTGCTGGTGGAATCAGAGAATGCCGAGCTTAGTTGGTATTGCCGGGTCTCGGCCTGATGTTAGCCGGTATTCGCAGTGGCATCGTTAGAGGAGTGCCCTAGGTTAGGTTAGAGTGCCCGACTGCCTTAAGGGTAGCCACACTTAGACCAAGAATAGCTGTGGAGCTGACTGATGCTAATATTGCTTAGATCTTTCAAGTCATAGAAATATGGGGCTTCCGAGTGACAGAGTCTGCGAGATGAGAGGGCATTTTAATTGCAAAGAAGGTGTGGAATAGTTTTGTACTCCACTTCATCCCTGAAACCTCTGCAGAAGTCGTTATAGGGGATACCCAGTCTTGAGGCGTGAATTCCAACGCCGATGAGAGTTCTGAGATTCGGTCTGCTTATTCTGACCAGGTCGCGTGAGCATTTTTTTTCGATGGTAGAGAAGTGCTTAAGTACTCATGCATTTCATTCCCCTGAATACCCACGTGTTCAGGGATCCATGTTCAGTAGACTGCTAAGCTTCTGCAGTCTTTGTAGACTGCTTGCTTTGATGGCAATTACTTAAACTTGCCCCTGTCTCATGGCGATTTTTGTTGATTCCGAAATGTCGAAATGAAGGGACTCCACTTTCTGTTGCCTCCGTTTAAGGCTTCTGTTTAGAGTAGGTTAGGTAAGAGTGGCTAACCGCAGATAGCAGGCACTTATGTCAATATGGGCCCATTGTGTACTCCTAACCCTCCAACCAGTTGATGCTTGTGACAAATTGGGTTTTTTTTTATTTATATTGACGCCATTCAGTTCGTTGTGGTTGTTGAAATAGAAGGGCTCTAGGTGTGAGTAGCTACGGCTAGCCAGAGTACTAGCAACATTGTGCGTCCTCTTCACCCACGCAGCTTGTGCGAAGATCATTGTCTGGGACCCCCCTCTTTTGGGCGTCCATGTCAACTGCCCAGAGTCCGGTCATGGCAGCTTTCCGAGATTGAGAGCTGGCCATTTGTAGTGGTTTCTAAATTGGCAATCTTTCGTTCAACACTCAACTCACGTTTTTTCTGATCTTAATTTGATCAACATCTGCATTTCTTCAACTTGGAGTTCTGCGATGTTCGTGATTTATGATCTGCCCATTTATGAGTTCCACTGCCCAATTGATGGCAGTGAGAGAGAGAGAGAGAGAGAACGATCCAGTTGAGGGCTTCTAAACTATTCAACCCGGCCGCTCACATGCAGCTTTAATTGACAATGAAAACTGATTCAATGAATGAATGTGATTGTATCTAGATGTTTGGGTCGATTTCATGACTGCCTCAATTGCGCTGTCACGTACACTCGGGTTCAAATATTTTGTATCTTTAATTCAGAGGAAGTCATCAATTGTCATAAATTCGCTCCATGTGATCGCACACATTTTCGTTTTTTCTTTCTGTATCTTTCGGGTACATCATACGCGTACGCGTTCCCCTCTTCCAGCAAGTCATGGGCTGCGCTTGATTTCAATTGGTTTTCTCCCTTAATGAAGTGTGAGTACATAGTCCGAGAGACTCAGAAGACGTCTTTCTCCTTCTTTTCTTTTAAAAAAATAAAAACATTCTTCGAGTGTTTCGTTTTGCTTACGTTCGCTCTTGCGAAGGCGTTAATGATGCACAAATGACGTCATCGTAAATATTTTTAGAGTTCAATATAAAAAAAAAAAAACAAAAATTGGAGAAAAAAAGCAAACAAAACAATTCGGTGAGTCTCACATTTGTGGTCGTAATTCAAATGGCGAAACATCGCGTGAGAGCAGACAATGATGGCGCGTAGGAGGAACGTACAAATTGTGACGCCAGCTATGCGTGATCGGGCGAACAACTAACGAACACACCTTGATAGCGCATTGATTGTGTTTGCATGACCGGCGAGCCGAGTGCATATCAACGGATGAAAATTGGTTTTTTATTCGTAGATTCGTCTATAATTAATGCTAATTTCAGTTGTTAAACGGGTGGTGTACTTAAAAGGGGCTTACTGATGGACTGTGTAATTGAATGTTGTTCCCTCTTAGGCTGTGACTTGTAGATATTGACAGATTAGTTCAGAGGTGCCGTTTGCTTCCTTGTCTATATTTTTGACTATATGCCTGCAAGTCGGACTTTGGCAAGATCGGAATTTCAGAGGGAAAACGACGAATCAATCAAGATTGGTGCCTTGGGATAAGACGATTTTTTTTTTTTATAAATTGCGCACGCACAAGGGCTTACTAATACCCTTAAGTGCCTTAAATGTCCGGGGTCAGCAGACACAGCACGGGCCGAAGGTATAGAGGGAGAAAGAGAGAGGAGGTACCTGTGCACATTGGCCTTAAATATCTGCGGATTGTAGTGTACGGGAAATATTAGGCTGGGAAGAGCATTCCATATTCGTGTGGTGCGGCTGAAGGATAAATGCTTGGGAGACAGGCACATCATGGTGAACGTGTGGTCAAAGATTTGCGCTGCAATCTGCTCCGTGGAAGTGCCCGAAACATCGTATGTGACAACTTTTTTTACGAGCTGTTATTTGGCTTCTACTTTGATGTTAGACCAAAATTTGTAAATTTTGCTCAGCGTCAGCCATAGAGCCCTTGCTGTGGCTCCAATAGCCAGACCAAGGCATCAAGCGTTTGCTCTACCCAGAGCTTCGTCTTCTAGTTTTTTTGCCTATGGAGCTAAGCGGCGTACACGCTTACCTGATTTGGTGCTCTCGCGGCTATCCGCTTTTTCGTTTCCTTACCGCCATGCTAGAAACAGCGCCAAACAGTCAATCTTTGTGAATGTGTAGTGTGGACTTACCACTGCGACCGCTCTAGCCGGTGGTGGTCAGATTACAACTGCCATGAGACAAGATTGAACAAAAGATCAGAGCACATCATGGCACATCGAAGAGTACCTCCCACTGTAGTCAATAAATTGCAGGACGCGTTAATTTCGAGTCGCTTTTTGCTTGTTGACATAGCCGCTGAATCAAATTATATGTTTTTTGGACAAAAGCCTGATCTTCGGTCAACATTTCCAGCGTCCAGTTCGCGAGCTCCCGGCGTTGTCTATGGTCGTTCTGCTTCAGTTGAGCATAAGATGCGGATGTAGGCCCAAATGGAACCAACACATAAGCCGGGTTGACCATCTGGCAATGTCCCATCAGCTGATCAACTCGTCTTCTTCGAAACTGACCGTTACGACTGCTATGTTGTCTACGAAGTGTACTCCCGCTCAAACCTTTCCACGATGCCACGAATTGCCACAATGGCCTTAATGACGACCGACCTCACCTCACAACTGAGCCAGAATTGTGATAACTTTTTTTCTAATAAATTCCGCACGTTCGGCAGCATTGAATGATGCATAATAAAATGTCAAACCTTACTCGAAAACCAAAGCTATGACATCCACCTGTCATATTTTGACGTCATTGGATGTCATTGGTAACTTTGACAGCTGCTGAAATATAACAATTTGAAGAATCATCATAATCATCAGATATCTCGTTTCTTCAATCGGTTCTTGAGCCCAGAGGAACACTAGATGTGGCGCCAACTTTTGGCAGAGGCTACAAACGAGGAAGTAGCGGAAATGGCGTACAAAGGCACATTTTTCTTGGTAAAAGACGGGGGAGCAGCTGATTAATGTCGACTTATTGACCGACAGTGGCTACCACAGCTAACGCTGCTCGAGTCAGAGATTCAATCCTCTTTAGAGCTACTCCGTCGTAGTCGGTGTTCTAGTCAAAAAAGATTCCGCAAAGGCCAAGTCGGGACCTTGAAATAGAGTTGATGAGCCTTACTCTCTAAGACTTCAATGAGCCTACAAACTGGGTCTGAGACTGAACCTGCGTCCGAATGGTTAAACTTACAGTGCCTCTTACCAAGTGCAGAATAAATGCTTGAGAGACAACCAACAGCCTCAAATTTTCGACTACAATCTTCACAAATAACCTCACCCCATATCGACCTTCATTGTGTTGAATGAATCAGAAGACCCTGATGTCTGTCTTCCCTGACGATGTCTTCTCTTATCACTGAAACCGTCCATCAGACATTCCTGAGGCCACGATGGCTGCTCATCAAATTGAGTCATAAACAAAAATGATGCAAAGCAACGAGCGGTGTGTCTGGTAGCTTATAATTCATCGTGGGTTGTGCACGCCACTTTATCAGAAACACATGAGAATATGTGTGCAAAGCAAAACCAGATTCCGATAGTTATCGAAGTAAGCCCCTTGTTTTTGTTTTCATCCCGCTGTCTGCAAATGTAAAGCCGTGCCTAACGATAAACAGCACATGCCAGGAGAGCACAAGACAAGGATTAATTCAATGATTTATGAGCACAATGTAGGTGCGCCGACGAGTGTCGCCTACGTCAAAGGAAACCAAACAATTTCCCACCTTTTTTAACGGAAGCCAAAGAAAGCCTTAATCACCGAGCTCCCCGGTTGTCAACAAATTGGCACGCTAATACTTCTCATCCCAAAAAAAAAGAAGACCAACAAAAAGCGAATCGCAGGCTATGCGCCTAGCAGAGAGCTAGTCTAAGTCAACGCAAAAAGCTGAAAAAAGTACCCGCGACCAGAGTCAACATTGACTGACAGCTTTTAGCCAAATAACCGTCTCTAATGAAGAGGACTTGTCTCGGTGCTCAAATAAAATTATGATTAATTACCTGCTCGTACCGCCGACGAGTGTGTCAACATCAGGAGATCAACAAGGAGGTGATGCAATGCAATTGCCGCCGTGGTCGCTGACTAAGTGCGGTGGCGGCTAATCTGTCATATGGCCAAATGAGAGGAAGGGACTTCACCGCTCATTCATCATCATCGGTCAGTGAAAGCACCCTTCCCTCGCGGGATGTTTTCATTATTAATTGATTTATAAAAGTTTTGCGCAAAAATTAATTACCCATGAGTCATGGCCTCGCAAGTCCAATTATGGAATCGCTACGGAGTCGCCGGCGGGGATGCGAATATTTATTTTTTGTTTATCTATTTACGACCACCTCTGGCTATTTCGCAAGATGTGTCTTCGGTCGCTTTCGGTGGGCGGGAGAGATTATGTTTAATTTATTTTTGCTCATTACTCGCCCGTTGAGTCGCGGGAGGGGGCGGCCAGTGTATGTGTATGAATTTGATTTGTTGCACACCAGCGATGTGTGAATCGCTTCTTAAAAATACTTTCGTTCCACTTGGACGGGACTGTGGGGAGAGTGTCTTTTTTGAAGGAATGCCTCTCCTACGCAGTTGGGTGCCGTACACAATGATTGTTAGGTACAAGTTGTTGTTTTGTTTTTCCTTCACTCGAAATGAGACTACACGAGCGACGTGGCAAACGCCTGTTGTGTTTATCTTTTGAGGGGATGATGGAGCTCGATTGACGTACGTTCGCTGATGATGGACTGATTGGAATCCAGGCGATGAGCGAATAAGCGGCATTAAGCGTTTAAACTGATCGCCAGGGCGGTTCGTGTTGAATTTTGATTGATTCTTTGATGTTCTCGTTTGTGACTGCGCTTGTCAGATGAGACAATAAATTATCTGCGCGTTGGATCAAAACTAGTCTGTTTGTCAGGCAGTTTGTTGCGATGATTAATGTTCGGTGTCTGCTTTTCGGTTCTAAAGTCAACAACCTTCGTTGCATGGTTTTTGGAAATTTATAATCTTAAAGTCCAAAAGCAGAAGAGTACGTTCGCGAGCTTGTCAGAGGTTTCATCTTGCATTTATCTCATGGAATAGATTTAAAATAGAACGAAACACTGGACAGTTTGTTGAGTCAAAGGTCGAAAGGCTGAGTGTGTAACATGATCACTTTCACAGTGCTTCAGCACATTGCCATGTTTGAAAGCGACAGCTCTGACTAGACTAATTCGACCTTGTCAAGAGTGGATTCGTATCTCATCCATAGCCATCTGATCTGATCTGGTCAGCTGCCAAGTTGGCGTTCGTGACTCCAGACAGCTTGAGGGCGAATATTATCAACTCGAAAAAAACATGTTCCTTCTGACCGCGACCGCGACAACTGTAGGGCCAGAAAGAAAAGAAATTAAGTGTATGTAGGACATTTGATATTTTTGTTAAATTAATAGACAAACATTAATAAGCAGGTAACTTCTTCTTCCACGTAGGCCCTGGCCCTCTACGAACTGAAGCGCCACCCATGTTATAACAACTGTCAGAAAGCCTCTCAACGTCGTCGATGTGCTAGGGGTCAATCAGCTGTCAAGTTGGCCATCTCCATAAACCTTCATTTCTGCTATGGAGTATGTGTATATGGCATATGCAATTGTGTGTGCAGATATGTGACATGTGTGTACGCCGTGTGTAGAGCAGTAGAACGAAATGCAACCCGACAATTTTCGGGTTATGCTACGTGTCCACTGAACTGAAATCGTGACGTCCGGATGAACTTTTACTGAAACCTCAATTTCCACTCAATTTTCCACTCACTCGCTCACAATTTATAAGTGCCCGCCAAAAAAAATGTCACTCGCACTCAATTTTTAAATGGCCGCCAGAACAGCTGACATAATAGCGCGAGAACACCAGAAAATAGAAAGAGACAAAATGAACACGGAAATAATGTGTTTCCCTCACTCTGTAGGCTTGACAACCTCTCTGGGCGGATGAATTCAAGGGGGCTGCAACGAGGTTAATCAGAAA
This sequence comes from Eristalis tenax, assembly GCA_905231855.2. Classification (NCBI taxonomy): domain Eukaryota; kingdom Metazoa; phylum Arthropoda; class Insecta; order Diptera; family Syrphidae; genus Eristalis; species Eristalis tenax. The sequence goes on from HG993127.1 coordinate 3,976,113, forward strand.
CCGCGAGGTTTCCAGACCCCAAAAATGTATGGCGGAACCTGGTAGGTTCGTATAAAATTGATGGAACCTCGCTGTTTGGTCTAAACGCAGCATTACGTATGCCGACACAAACATTATGTTCATATGCACTTATTAAGATTCATGTTGCTTGTTGTACTGATACTATGTTGAAAAGCGGAATTTCAAAAGGTAACTCGGTAGAAATCGTATTATATGGACGCCACGCCACTGCTACGTCTACAAAGTAACAAAATGTTCAACTGCACAAAGTTGCCAATAAAAACAATATTCTCTGTCCGTGGGTATCTCTGACAAAGTCACTTTTTTATAAAGCTTCCCCATCGAAGTCGCAATAAATTTGTAATCCGATCGATTGGCTGAAGAATTATAACACGCCATAAAATGACCCTGGACAAAGTTGCTGACTGCTTTACATTTAATTTTATTTAACGATCGGATCGATAGATCCGCTGGGCGAAAAAACCTCGGAGAACTTTACGAGTGAACCTGTCCGCAAACGGGGCAGCCAACAGTTTATACCACAAGACTCGAACATTTTTCCGGTTTTTCGCCCGTGGCTCTTGTGAAGCCTTGAAATGCTGCCATTAATGTGTCCCACTTAAGACATCTGCACAGTTTGGGCCTTTAACTGCCGTTTGTTTGAAAACAAAATCTGGGATAGCCTAAATTTATCGCTTATTTGTATCACTTTAAACTGAAGATAATAGATCGGGTATGAGTTGACATTCGTGGCAGTAAAGTTTTATTGGAAACATCTCAATTCATTGCTCAATGAGTGTGGTTGTACTGTGCTCGATATTTATGTGCCGGCGCTTAATAATTTCTGGTTCATAGCCAGTGCAATCTCAAGGACCCCTTGTCTGGGAGAAAGTAATAAATCCAAAGCCTGATTATGCAAACCGATAGCAATCGCTCGGAGATTAGGCAAATTCGAATCACGCAGAAGGTTCCTCTGACGTGTGTTGAAAAGTGTTGAAATGATTTTGATTTAGATCCAGCGGAAAGTGGGTCTTAAATTTGAACGATAACATCTTGTTCTTGGGGAGTGCTTTGTAGCTGATGGCAATTTTTGAAAACAATCAATACGTCGAATTAGTCGCAAGAGAATGATTCATTCGAGCTTTTCTTGTACAGAATAGGACGAAAGATCGAGATCAATGTATCAAGGTGACCATGAGCCTACTGACTGACAAGTTCGGGAATGTTCGCATTCAGATCGTCGGTATGTAACAGCAACATTTTGGCATGAAAAGATGTGTCATTCGATCCGCTATCGATGTCCAGAAGGAAGATCCGACGGCCGACATATGAGCGCTTTTTCATTGGTAACTCCTACAGTTCACATTTGCCGACACTTTTTCTTAGGTATTGGGGGCAGCGGCATCGTTTAGGATTCAAAATAAGCGTATTTTCAGTGTCCAGCTAGCGATGCTGTACTGTTTTACGACACCCGGCTGGCTTCATCTGGCTGACTTTTTGCGTATTCCCCCGCTAACCAGAAAGTACTGGCTCATTCCGTTGTGCCCCTTCTCGAGTAACCCGATGTGGCGTGCTTTCAGCTCTCACTGGTAAACACCGTCATAAGATATCGCCATCGTGATTTGCTTAATTTCGCAGTATTTACAGAATTTTCGATTTCACAACAGCATAAAGGTTCTGCCACACTTTGCAAACTCATTGTGCCCCCATCAGTCTGATTACATGCGTTGTTTGTATTTCTCACGTTTTGCTAATTGAAAGCCCCATAAAAGCGGAGAAAGAGTTAGCAGCGCCATATAATCCCTTATGTAAGGCAGTTTCTGAGGGAAACAACTAAATGCGTCGCAGCTATTTTCGCTTGATCACTTCGACAGTCGTAAATCTATATTTAAAGAAACTCAATTTGCAGACTTGTGAATCTTGTGATGTGACATGTCACGCCGCATTGGACGCGTAATATTTGGGCGTGATCGGCTGCGCGTGAGCAGGAGCGTGTGAAGTCTTCATTAACTTCGCCATAAAAGCATATGAGTACATGAATATTCTTAATTATCGGGGAGCGCTGTATCCATCAATAAAATTAATTTGTGCGCGCGAATGGAAGCAACAAATTAATAACTTGTTTACAGCGTAGGTGGCGATTGTTTACCCCAAGTTTCCGGAAGTCGTGTGGGAAGATGAAAACATTTAAAGAGTGTCTTGGCTTTTGTTGAAAAGTATTTTTTGTACGCAACGCAAAAGGAAACATTAAGTCTTGACGTTTCCTCGATGTGAAGATGCAATTATAAACGATCAAATAGCCTCTTTGCAAGTTCCTGGTTTTGAGTCTAGTCTCACGCTCAGTAGGTTTTTCTTTAAAGCGACCGCGAGGTGTTCGCCTTTATTTGCGAAATGTATTTGCACAGCATGTATAAGAACGGAGAGACTATTTGACTATTTTCCGTCAGAAATTGACATAGTTTGTGCTTGCGCTCCACGCCTGAGGTACGTTCGGGAGCGAAACGCAACAGTCAATTATAGACTTGACTTGAAACAAACTGGTGAAGATAAAGAGATGAAAGGGACGCTACTGAACTTAAAAGTAAACAAATATGGGACTAGGCAAAGTGACTAGACAAAAGAAAAGAGTATAGATGCATGTTGCTATGTTGCAGGACCTGGAACGTGTTGCAACGCGTTGCAAAGCTTGGGAATCGTCAAGCATAATACGTTTGAAGAAGAACATTTTTGTTCCTGAAGCTATTTCCACTGCACCATTTATGTGATGCTCTTGGTCTGTACGAGGATGCTCACTTTTAGTCCCCAGTGATGAAAGGTTGCCTCAGCGATCGGATTAGGACGTCTGCTTCAACATTCTGGGAATACCGTAGAAAGATGTCAATGCCATATCATTAGCAAATATTGTGAAGCGGAAGACGAAGAGTGTCGGCTGTCAGAGATCTAGCTAGATTCCCTTCGAACCAGCATGATCGAATAGAGTGGTCGCGAGGGCAAAGCACATACTGGCCACTCGATCCTCCGCCAACGGCACTTACTCGGCAGGGGTTGTCTGAGCGGAACCTGGCGAGTTTATGCACTTTCTCCAACTACATTCTGGAACTGTCTAGCCCTTTTCTTTGGAAGAAGCGGCTGCTCAACATTGAGTACTTTCTCCAACCACCTCATTCTGCGTCTGTCAAGCTCTTTTCGTCCGAAGAAGCGGCTGCTCAACATTAAGTACTGGCACGCCAGCCAAGCGGAACCAGACGAGTTTATGCACTTTCTCCAACCACCAAACTAGCCATTTTCGTTCGAAGAAGCGACACTAAGTACTGGAACACCAGCTCTAAGCTCGATGAATGAACTGCTCTAAAGTCAATCCGGAGACGACACCGCAGATCGATCTTGCGTCCGCCACTGATCATGTTGCTAGCATTTAGTTAGGATAGGGAAGGGGGCTGCTAGTGTTGGTTCATTGTGATACCCACAGTAGACCATTGATCGACCACTTCAATGATAGTGCTAGCCCAAAGTCACACTACTACCACTGATCGACCACTTCAATGATAGTGCTGGCCATTTGACCACAACGCCAAATGGTGACTGTATCAGATTTGAGAACCAGTTTAAAGCGTATCCAATTCACTTTCACTGGGATTCTAACCGGAGACCTCACTAACCAGGGGCAGGCACTTAACAAACTGCTCCTCCAGTCGCCTAGCATGCACAACAACGTCCTCGATCGGAATGATCGTAGCCGTTGAACATCGAGATATGCAACGGTGATCCATTTATCAGCCACCACTCGTAGCGAAAGGACAATAAATAGCATAATCATCACAACGTAGACGCTATTCTGGAAGTACCTACTGTTGGAATAAAATAATGGTTTGTGATCAGAAAACGGCACTCACGACGACCAGTGAACAGGCAATGTAAAGTTCTCCAAATAAATTGTGGCTTCAGTATAAACCATCCGGCCAGTGTTTCGACAGTTACGACGTCCGGTAGCACATTCCGTACAAAGCCAGTGTCCAAGTGTAGGGAGGGCCATGTGTTGGTTTCTAATTTTCTTGTAAGGCTGCTAGATCTTTTGCAAAGGTTTCCACATTTTTGAAGGGAGTATACAAATTCTGGTGGTTCCCGTGACGAAGTGGATATACGCGTCTACTTGATCCTATGGTGTTTAGGTTCAATTCCCTGTACAGAAAGAAAAACTAAAAATCACGGCATCACCTCTTTCGAGTCACTGGCACTGCTCAATGACTATAATTGTGAAATTGAAAAATACTTCTGAAACTCGGCTGTTCGGAGTCAGCATGGATCTGTTGGTCACCTCCACGCATAAGAGAAAAAAGGTACGCACAAGACGAGTGGTTGCTGTAGAAGTTGGACCAATGCCCCCTGCACCATTGTAGCGCACAAATATAACAATTACAGTAAGGTTCGGTTATAACGACCACTCATGGGAGACGAATTTCCCGTCGTTACAAGCTGATGTTGCTATATACGAATGAAAAAAGAAGTTATTTATTATTGAGAAACCAAGCTTTAGCTGTTCACTTCGTCGTTGCAACCGAGGTCCCTATACGCAGACTCTACTGTTATAGTACAGCTTAGCCTATCCTCTCGGTTAGTTGGAGAATATGGCTCCGTTCGTGCCTTGTAAGAGGCCATTCTCATAAACATATTTTCGCAATCTCCTTTTGCCTCTAATCCCTCGCTAGCTTAGTCAGTAATGTTCTTGAGTGCCTAAATCTGTTCGTATCAATGGTGCTACACTGGTCTAATGAAGTCAGTTTTATGACAGGCAAGTAAGGTCAACAAAACGGCTGCTTTCAAAATGATTGCAATTTTTGAACAAAGTTGCCGACAACAGAAGCCGCAATAGAAAAGTATGACACATCAAATGTCGGTCCAAGCTGAATGTCGTCCGCTCTGACGGAAGACGGAACCACAGTCTGTCAGACTGACCTCTCATGTGTTACTTCACATGCCGCTGTCACAAAATGGTCAATTCAACAGACAAACAATGCGTATACATAATTAATTGCGAATTGATTCGACAAACATAACCGAAATCAAAGCTGATACGTTAATCTATTCACTGAGTCTATGTGATTGTGGAGTTTGCCCTTACCTCGTCATTTGCGGATGACGCATAAGTTTCATCAGTGGAAACGTTTTCCACAGTATCGTGACATTGCACTTAAAGATACCTCCGCGCTCGTTGGCCACTGGTTAGTTGTGATACGGTTGCCCGGGGGGAAATTGTAAATATCGTCATTTTCTTTTTTAATCTCGAACATTCTTATGAGCCTTTATCGAAAGTCTCACTTTGATACAGCCTCATTTACCGCGTGACAACCGAAACTGAAGTCCCCATCGGCGAAAGGGAATTACATAAGTGCAGGCATATGAAAGCAGATACTAGCCAGGTTTCAATTAATTAAGAACATGCCAAGCTAAACTCCCACTCCTTAGACACGAGCCCACGAGCGCCAAATGACGTAAGCTAAGCTTCATTATCCAGACCGATCAATATCAGCTCGACATTTGACTAAATCTAGATGGATTCCGCGCATATCTCGCGAGCCGTGTGTCATGGGATTTTAAATGAATTGGAAAAAAAGTGATCACAAAATGTCACATCGCACGGGCGGTGAGCAACGATCAATTATCGTCTCCCCTGCTAGAGTGTGGAGATTTTCCGACAAACAACCATAAACCAAATAGAACCGCATCGTGAACCGGAATACACGGGTCAGTGAGTTCAGAAATTAATAAAATTTACCTCTTCAATAATCGTGTCAAGGAGAAAAGATCGCATTCAACTAACGCTCTCCTTCTCTCCAAAGCGAATAGGAGAGCGGGAGTGATTGTCTCTTATCTAGTGATAAGCTTGCGAAAATATTCCGCTCTTCAGAACTCAACTGGCGACTGCGCTCTCGCCGGCTCTCGCAGACTCGCAAGACATTCGTCTTCCGATCCTCCAAATGTTTTGTATTCAAACTACCCCACTTCCAGAAATAAAAAAAAAAAAAAACAGGTGTTCAGCGTGATGTTTACTTTGTGAGGCTCATGAGTTCGGCACACACACTTGACGATAATAAAAATCTTGTTAGCACTCTTCAATTGAGTTGAGAGTCTAAATCAACACCTTCATTTCGCGCTCGCAATTGCTCACCATCACTGCTCTCCATCTCTCCGCGTTTTCGCAAAGTAATTTATTTATACGATTTTGCTTTATTTTTTTCGCTCGCGCTCTCCACTCCACAGGCCGCGGCACTCTCTAGCCGGCTGATTGACCATTGTGTGTATATATATTTTCCACCCCTTATGGGAAGTGAACTCAATAGCTAAACGTGTTTTGACGGAGCAACCACCTTGAAAAAATATTTTATTTCTTCCCGCGATTTCGATCTACAAAGAATAGAATAGGAAAGGAAAAATAAAGAAAATAAAAAAAAAAACATCGAATATTTCGTTTTCGATATAGAAACAATTTATCTTTCGTGAAAAAAGGATCTCATTTATTGTGAAAAAGTGGCAATTGCATTGTTTCGTAAAATTCGGTCCGTGTGCATGGAGATATATGCGGAAATGATGGTAAAATAAAGTTTTCGAAAAATAAAATATATAAAGGAACTCTCTGTCGACTTTGATTTGTTTAAAATAATTGCACTTGTTGGTTGAGTACGCGTTGCACAACAGTGTAATTGTTCTTTGATTATGGTTCCGTCCAGTTGAATCTGGTTGTGGTGCTGCTGTGTTTAGGAGTACAGGAATTATTGATTGAATGAGTGCCGAGAGTGTCAGAGTGTCGGACATTAGAACAAAAAAAAAAAATACCAATTATCTTGTGGGATACATATACATTTTTGAAATGCAAAGATTTGCTCGTTGAATTAATGTCTATTTTCCGCTCGTCGACGAGAGGCTGTGGTAGTTTTGTGAATTGATTGAAGTACATTTTTTCGAAGTGATTGTTATATTTTTTGGACGCATTAAAAATAACGAAATGGCTCCAAGGATTTTAACGTATTTTTTGGTATGCTTTCTTACTTGCTATCAACTGATTAAAGGCATGGGGTAGGGATATAAATGATTGATGGGGCGGATGTCGGATGAATGAGGGCGGGTGGGCTGTTGATGGTTAATGTTGGGGGCATTGCATGTGTGAAGGTTGCAAATTGTTTCATTATGCATCGGGGTGTGTTTTCTTTAATTTTATTATGTAACATTTTGCGGTTATATGTAAAAAAAAAACATATAACTCATGTTTAAACCTCCTTTATGGGATAACATTGTTTTATTATTTTTTTATTTTTTAATCGATGAAGATTATTTTTAGGCCATAAATTTGAGTATTTTTAATTTAATCGTCCATCGTCAGACGTTTATTTATTCGAATTTTTGGCTGCGAAATATTTTAAAAGTTCGTCCGGTTGAGAAATAAATTTGAAAAATAACTCAAGTACCCCTGTTTTAACGAGGCAGTCTTAAAACTGTCCAAAATTAAGTCTTTCAAAATTCAAAATCGTGTTCGCTCTAAAGTATATGAGAGATACGAATACAAGCGATGTTTAAAATATCCCGTCACTCAATGTGAATGAAGCAGTTGAACGGCCTTGAAAACATTCCCACCTCTCCTTCTTGACTGTCTGTTAATTTTGTTGGTGATTTGAGTGAACATCAATTTAATTCATTGTTTCTCTTGAGGGAGCTTTACCTTTTGTCGAATGGACGAACACCAGTCTTATTTTCTGCGGTCATTCCTTTTTTACAAAATACTGGGAATGCTTAGTTTTTTCTTTTAGATCTTCGCTTTTGTCCGCTACTTGTCCCGAGTAGCTTGGCTAACAAAGTGTTAAGCGAAAATGAGTTCCATGATTGGCCTGTCCATCCATCTGGGGTTAAAGACCGTAGACGCTCGATAAAGGGAACTAATCAAACCGGGGTCCGTTCGCTTTTGTCCGCTACTTGTTCCAATCAGGGGGCGGTGCCAATCACACAAACTGAGTACAGAACGAAGTTTTCGTTCTTTTTTCATTTGTCCCAGTTAAGCGGCTATCCCGTCGGGAATCCGCTGTGTACGTCTAAGGCATTTTGGCTAACAAAGTGTTAAGCGAAAAGGAGTTCGACCAGTGACCTAATCAAACCGGAGTCTGTTCACTGGGACACGGATCTGTTCGTTGTAAAGAGAGTGGACTTTTTTTTGTGTTTTGTGTTTCCCCTGGGAACACAAGTGCCAGTTTTCTCAAGTCACCTCCAACGTCTATTCGAAAAAAAAGAACACATTTCATTTCTCAATCACAAATCATAGACGGCACGTCTATCGATCGATTAGATTTGACGAACCAATTTGTATTAAACACAAAAACCTGATGCCATAGCTACTGCCTCATAGTTAATTTCTGCTCATCGAGTTGATAAGCTTCGCAAGAACTCACGCGATAAGTTGCGTCATGCCCTGGAACTGAAAGAAATCAATGAGTAATCTGCTCGCCTTATTGCGACCGCAGGTGGTAATTGCAAGATGAAAAAAAATTATCGTTATCGTAGCCAATTAATTGAAAAATAGATAGCTCCTGCATTCTTAGTCGACTTATCACTTATTCAAATTGCAAATAAATTCATTCCAAAGTGATTCTAATAAAATGCTACAATTTATTTTCAGTGCGGCATGCGCCATCCCACCACTGGCCTGAGTGAAGACGACCTAAGTCGTCTTACCAACGGTTCATCGAGTTCATCATCATCATCGTCATCTGCATCAACAACCCCCACACATGATCAGCCAAATGGCAATACTAAGCCAACAGCAACAACAAAATTCTGTTCACCAACAACATCGGGTGGTACAACAGACCCCATACAATCTAAAACTTCTTCTCCGTTAACCTTGAAGAATGTCGACGGAAAGACAACGTCGTTCATTGAAATCTCCAATGAGCACGCGAACAATCTCAAGAACAACACATCAACAGTCATCTTTAATTCATCGTATCTCCCTGAAATAATCGATCCATTAGAATGGCAGAGATCCCGAAAGCGTAAGGAAAGGCTAGATAGCACCTCATCAATAACGCAAGACCGGAAGTTGGTTCGATCGAACAGCGAAGAGATCCTGCCGCCGCAGCAGCTGGCGGTCGGCGAGGATGGCGGCAGTAACATCTTGAAGAATGTCGATGGCGTCGATGCCATACGACGAGTCTCCTCGGAGGACTTCAAACGGTCCGGAAAGGAGGAGGACTACAGTGATCTGCAGTTGGACACCTCAGTGAGAGCTTACGTTAGCAATGAAAACGATTCACTGCAGGCCAACAGGCAGCATTCGGAAATGTATTTTCCAGCAGGCGCCAAGGACATGGCACGCCGCACTCGCTTGGAGTGCAGTCCGGCGCGTTCGCATCGCTTGTCGCCTAATCGCGAGGCGCGCAACAAGTACAGCGACGACAGCGAGCAAGAGCACGAACGCAGACGCTCGAGCGAGCGTTTCTGCAAGTCACGCGCCCCACCCGGTCGCAAGTCGGGCGTCATGAAGAAGTCCGGTAAGTTCCTACCGACCAAAATGCGCGGCGACGAAAACACCTACAAGTACGATTTACCAGCAATGAAGTATGAGCGCCGAGGCTTTGCAAGCAAGATAAAGGGCGAGGAGCGTCTTCAGCGGAAGGAGGAGGCGGCCGACGGCCAGAGGAATGATTATAACGACAATAATCTTATCGATTTTCACATCATCCGTAGCGAATATGCCAACAACACAACAACGACACCACCATCAACATCTCAACAACAACCACAGCAACAGTCACAGCAACAACAGCAACCAACACCACCACCACCACCCCCACAACAACAACAACAACAACAACAACAGCAATCAGAAACCATAAATTCAACTGCAAAAAAAGCTGAAGCACTGCCATGGGACTGTTCCATACCAGAGGGTCAGACGCCCGTACTGAGCCGTCGTTTTGCGGCTGTTCGTCATCCCGATTCTATGGACATCGCTGCCAAGTTGTCAAAAATCATGCCTTATCCGCAACAATTTCATAAGCCACCAAACTCCATAATGTCCGACGACGCCATGGAGGACATTCACCCGTTTAGGGCCTTCACCAACATGGAAAATCTGAAGACGCGCGAGGTGATGCAGCAAGTCATACCGGCCATCATGTCATTCCAGACGCCCGAGGAGCGCCTGAAGCAGGTCAACAAACGTTTGGTTTCGTTGAGGAAGAAGGCCGTACAATTGGAGGAAGCCTTCGAGAAGAAGAACGGTTTCCGGCCGTCGCAAGCGGAGAAGCAGAACGACAAGCATATTAAAAATATTCTGGGCGAGATCAGTAAGCTGAAGAAGGAGAAGCACGAACTGAAGTCAGATCCGATGGCTGCGTTGGGATTCAAAGTGAGCGGCGGCATGGATACCGAGAAGAAGTTGGAGAAGATGCGTTTGACGCTGAACGAGATTGAACAGGTAAGCAGTTGTTTACAGATGTTTTTTTTTTTATCTGTGCAGTTTGAACAAATGGAGCAAATTTTCTTGGAGTCATGACTGCCAATTAGAAGGACATTTCTGAGGGAACGTCGCGGCGTGGTCGATGGACATGAACGACGTCTAAGATTTGGTCAATCGAGAGATTACACAGAAATGGTACACTTATACCACAAGAACTACTCATGGCATAGTTTCGTTAACTTTTGCTTGCTCATTAGCATGCTCGTTGAGTTTCGTTAACTTTTGCTTGCTCATTAGCTCAGAGAGCAATTAATCGCTCGGTATGGACTTAAATGGCGGTTGATTATATTGGCTACCATAAGAACTACCCATGGCAGAGTTTCGTTCAGTTTCGTTAACTTTTGCTTGCTCAATTGGGAGAGCAATTAATCGCTCGCTATGCACTTAAATGGCGGTTGATTAGATTGGGCTAGGATCGCAGAAGGAATTTAGGACCAAGATTCTTCAGACTCCATTTCGTTCGGTTCTGACATAAGCTCAACTTTACTTAAGTCATTGATGATTAAAGGCTGAGCCTTTAATCAACATTACTCAACAATTGTATTCAAACGGCAAAACCATAATTGACTTAAGTTAATTCTAGTTTATGTCAGAAATAAACGACACGTCGCCAGAAGCGTCGTCAAGTTTGGCGTGATCACAATTGGAACATAACCAAAATGCTACTTTTTTATGTTTTTCTGTGTGGAACTTCAACATCCACTATTGAATTGATTTAATGCGCCAAGTATGCGAAAATGAACGAAACTTAACGAAGCTACATCTATTATGTGTATTCAATCGATTGCTTGGGCTGACTTACGTTCATCATTGTCAAGTCCTTAAGACCTTAGCTGTCGGCCAGGATTCCAGCGGCTTCTTTCAAAAAAAGACAAAACCACGGGAATAAAACCAAAGCCAGCGCGTGTTGCATAAACGAACGAAGCGTACCCATAAACTATCGAAACCTCGGAACCCACATTACTCTCAAAGTCGCTATCCAAACAAAATTCAAATGTGGTTGTCTTCGAAAAATCAACACTTCGGGTTATTCCGGAACAACCGGAACATCAGCAACGAAACGCTTAAGTTGAATCTTCACAGATCTAGGCGAACCGAGCAACATCTGTGTGGACTGTTTGCAAACATGCACGCCAACAACGAAAGAATTTCGCTTCCCTCTAAATTTACACACAGGTCGGTTAGGAGCGAACGCTGCGAATGCGGAAAATGAAACAAAAGCAAAGCAGCTCAATTCCCAAATTCTTTTGATCACGTGTGCTCCGCTCTCCGACCACGCAAATCTGCTCTGCACCTAGATAGTGAAACTATTTTCGGACACCGTGTGTCTGCTAATGACAGAGTGACTAATAAAATACTAATTTTCGTTAAAAAAAATGTTTTCAAATTATTGTCGAATATTATTCGCGCGATTATGAGGCGGGCGCATTAGACGCGCAAACAAACGAAGGTCAGAGTAAACAACCACCCGAATAGTGTGCGGAGGGGTGTTCGATGCTCACTTATTTTAGTTTTGTTTACAACATTGGCTAATTGACAAAGCAATTATGCTGTGTTGTAACCACTCCCACTTGGCTGTTGAGTTGGCGGCAAAGACGGCGGCGCAATAGAACGACGCCCTGCGTCGCACGATTCCCATGAATGAGACTGCCCGCAATTTGATTTTTGTGCTTCTTTCGTTTTGTTTTCCGCTTGGCTTTCGACAGACAATTTTTTGAATCATATGGACAAATCACTTGCGGAAGTCATCGATTCGGTGTTACATCGCCATCCGCCATAGTCACCTGGTGGCGTGTTCATTGCAATTTGTGCTTGTCTGTGACTTAAAATTATACATTTTCAATTTTGCGCTTCATTTGTTACGGCCGAGGTGGGGAGCTTTTGATATTTTCGAGTGCACCCATGCACAGAGACTATTTTTGAAAAATGAAATATTCCCCCATTTGTGGGTAATCCTCACCAAACACTCTCGCTCGCGAGCAGACGTTTACCCATGCCAAATAGATGCCGTCAAAGTAAACACGACTGTGGCTCAGATGGAGCCACGCGTTCTGCATAAGCAAGCCCCAGCCGGCACCAGCTAGTTCTGTACCAGTTGTTTTCAAATTTAATTAACGGTACATTTACGGCCGTGCTTAGGGTGTGCTAAATTTTGTCTCATGAGCTTTTAAAAGTGTGATACTCGTACTTAACAAGTCGTTCATCCTCTCCTAATGGGAAGCGAATTGTTCGGGTTTTTATGATGTTTACTAATTCGAGAGGTGGTAATTTCTTTTGTATGCACAGGCTTACGTTCCGGTGTGAAGCGCAGTCATGAGACGCCTCAGACAGTCGAGCGTTGTTGTTCGGTGGAGGTGTATGTGCGATCCTGTTGTTGTTTACACAAGTTATTTTTATTTGCATTTTCTTTTCGCATTCTCTACATAATTGAATTTAAATTCGTAAACGACTGTAAGGGATTACAAATGTCTATTGATCCCTGATCGATGGCGATGGGGGGAACGTGAAACTAAGCCTTTTGGCATTTGTGAAGACTGCTCACGTGTTGAATCACTGTCATTAGTTGCGTTAATTACCTCAGGCGGGTGACGTAAGATTATGTAATTAGATAGACGTCGCAACTTGAATTCTGATGAAGCCCTGGAATTCCCCATGGTGCCTTAGTTTGTAAGTATTGAACGATGTTCAGCTGTCGCGGTGTTTTAACGAATCTCAACAGCCACCTGGAAGGGCTTTGAAGATGTATTCCCCTTAGAGGCATTAGTCCCAGCGGGCAATGAAAGAGGGGGTTAGGAGTGTTCTCTTGTTCTTTGTCATCGCCACTGTCGTTGCTTATATCATAATTCTTCAAGCCATTGTGGAAACTAGCGATGGGCTAGTAACTCTAAAACAGGTTGTGGGTTTAGGCATTGTTGAAATGTCCGAGTGATCTCACGAGAGTCACAAGTGATTAAAGAGCACCGTCTTCTTTTCGTCGTGTCGTCCAACTTAGCCCTTACAAGTGGATTCCCTGGGAGGGTTAAATATCAGACCTCTTACAGGCAAGTTCATGAGCTGTGACCAACTTCATCAGCAACTGTGATCGGGAAGTCAGCAAACCATGCAGCACTTGATAATGCTTTGCTGTGTCAAGAACTTTGAGTCGCGGGAGCATGCGTCTATCTTGGACAATTTTGCCAAAATTGCTTTAATGCAAGCTAGATGTCAGTTTGTAATTATTTTGAATGTCCTTGAATATGCTGACTTCACAGCCATAGTCAGGAAGTCTGATTGAACGATGCACTTTGACGTGCTGGTGCCTCTTAACATCTTCAATATATCCCCGTAAACGTGGACGGTGGTATTTTTCAATGGGTTAACTTAGTTAACTTAGTCAGGGGTCCTTCGAAGTTAATGGAACGCAGTGTGCAATTTCTTTCAAGTTGACTTCAACATAGTTGGCCTAGAATACTTTGTGGCTAGATGTGCTGGACATCTCATCGTCAGACTGCCTGATTCTCTACAGATTTGCACCTATTCTCCTAGTCTTTGTATCTGGTTCTTATCAGAGCGGCTTACCATCAGACGACGGGATGGGTATAGGTGCCTTTCAGGCCGTGTCTCTCTCCATTATCCCAACTTGGTTCTAACAATAGCTGTGTACGATACGTTGTTTTTAGGGTCATACCTTTTGCGAACAGTTCTAGATTTCCTGGCGTTTAGGCCGCTTTTAAACAGGACATTTTTCAAGCTCGGCAACTGAGATTTCAATTCCCAATTTTTTCTGTTCCTACACTTCCTCACACATGCGTCATCTCTTTCATGCACATGTGTAGCATGCAGATAGCATAAAAATAGAGCAATTCGAGACAACACGTGAAGAGATAAGATAGAATACGGGGAATCCCAAGGAAATCTCGAGCACACGAGACACGGGTTACAAGTATCACGTCTCATCTCCCTTGCCTACAACATTGTCAAATCGTTTACCGTTTTTGAAACTTAGGAATATGGTACTAGAAGGCGATTTGAGGCTCTCGTTATCATTGGGTTTCACCCCAGCCGTCAGTTGTGCTCATCCCGAACAAGTGGACATGACTGCCATGTTCTCAAAAATCAGACTCAACATGGCAGACTATATCTTCCGAAAAACCTCCAAACTCTGTCTGCCTGCTTTTTGGACCCCGGAAAGCTTTAATTTTTGGTGTCAGTTGTTGGGCGCCACGGAAAATATTCCAAAGCACTTCTTCGTTGGCATCACTAAAACCTTTTCAAGATCGACATTTTACACGACAATACACACTTCAAAGAGGTGCTTTTAAAAACTTTTTGTGTTAAATGTTGGGCGCCATTATATTATTTGTGAAAACAATGGACCCCTTAGCCGAGGTATTTGTTCTTGTGATGGGGTTGCATTGAAAATTGTAAAAACAATGTTGGCTACCTATTGGATGGGAGGATGAGTGACTGGTCGAAGCTGCCAAAGCGGCAATTATCAGTGTTCGAGACTGTCAATGATGAAAGGCAGCAGAGATCGCTGACCTAGAAGATTTGCTAGGAAAATTCGGCAAGAACCATCCTCTCCTATGATCCTAAAGCAAAAGAGGTGAGGAAGAGTCTAAAAATTGCTTTCCTTCGTCCACCTTTCGTGTGTATATATTTTAAAAAGATTCCTCATTATCATCCGCTCATGTTTGTCGACAGGAATACGAACATTCATAGTTTGCAAAGTGGCCTATCGTGGACATTTCGAGTGTGTTTCGCCTAAAACGTGACATGACATCTTTGGCAAGATGGAAACGGTCTGTGCATTCACTTATTTATATTTTAATATTTTTGGCAAAGGCCATACAGAGGTGGGTATTGGATGTATTTTGAGATTACCCGTCCGACAGACGAACTTTGAATTTTGCTTGTCTGTCTACAGAATCAAAATTTGATGTTTCCCAGGAATTCTTTGGTTGGTTGGTTTCTGGCTCCTGGTTTGGTTTTTGCGATTTCTGATGGACATTATTGCCAAACCATTGGGCCAGTTGTTTTCTAGTTCAAATAGGCCACTCATGTACTAGGAATTTCAATCAAATTTAGCTTGACTTGTGAGGTGAGGGATTTTTTGGCGGCACTGCAGCCAGGTCTACATATTCTTCAAGTATGGGAGGCGCTGCAGATTGATGTGGACCTGTGCCTAGTTTCTACAGAAACCACTCGTGCTGCGTGACCTCTTGTCTTGCTCCTAGGTTGAGAAGGCTACACTCTAAGCACCGCCAGCGACTAAAGAGAGGCAGAACCGTGAATGATTACCGCTTTTCGTGTCGGGAATTGCCACCGGGGGTAAAAATCGACTCACCGTCATGCATCGACGCCCCTGAATACTTCAAGTTAATCTGTCAACTTGTCCAGAATGCACAACTCAGACAGAAATCGCTATAAAATCACTCATAATTCCGTCCTTGAGCTATCTCATATGCTCTCATCCTCTTAGAACCGAACCCAGGGATCACATATCTAGCTAAAGTCTGCACAATTAATCCCATTTAATGGCCACTTTTACTCGGTAAACAACAGTCCATGCGAAAATATGGTCTGTCTACTTCAAATAAGCCGCAAATGCAGGAAAATAAAACACACTTCGTCTCGCGATCGTCAATTGAACTTTGATTCAATAAAGCCTTTGAGTACAACTCAAACAAAAACTTGTTCCGGGCAAACTTGAATGTCTGATGTGCGTCGCGTCGCTGGCATAGACTCGAGGAAATCACACTTTCTTTTGTCGAGTAGTTGAAATTCTATGTCAATTCCTCAGAACTGGATACAGGTATTTTTACGTGTGACACTTCAACAGATTGCAGTGTTTATACACGGCTTTCGTATTCTAGATAATGTGCCGTGGTGCCAGTTGGTGGCTCTGCTCTGCGATGTGGAATTCCTCATGAGGGGGTGAATCTGCGATTTATTGCGACATTAGTCATGAACCGCGACACGTGTTTTGTTTTGGGTGTTTACCAAGAGATTTGCTCCTTCTGCTGAAAATTCACACACAACACCACACGAGCGGTGTTCTGGAGTCTTAAGTTGTCTCTCTGAAGTTGTTTACTACCAGATGAGCTAATGAGTGTTTTTTTTTTATCTTTTCAGAACTTATCCGACAAGCGTGAGGATGGCAACCGCTCCGACAGCCTCGATGAACTAACCCCCGACCAACTGGTTCAGGAGAAAACCGCCGTACAACATGGCCTGCTGTTCTTTGAGTCCCTCTACGGCCGTCCGTCGAGCAAGGAGGAACGCGATGCAGCACGCGGCCTCTATGACCGCTATCGTATTCTCAAGCGCATGGTATCACGCAGTGTGGCCTTATCGGGAAACATCTCCGGAGCCCCAGAACTTCCAACCATACTCGAGCACGAAGCAATGGTTTTCGAATCAACGCAACAGCAGCACTCATGCAATAGCACAGACAGTACAATCAGCCCCAGTGAATCGTCACTGCTTGCCATTGGCGACAGTTCCGGGGACTCCACTCTGGTGGCCGACAAAGATTCAAGGGACTATGGTGAACAACAAACACCGCACAGGCGACGTCATCAGCAGGAGTCGCTACTTGGTGAGAATATCCACACCCTCTCCTTGGACAAATTATGGGAACATTTGGATAAAGCTCGCGAAGAGAAAAAGCTCTTGAAACGCACCATTCGTGAATATGAAACAGTGTTCGAGGAGCAAAACGGTCGGAAAATGTTGAAAAACGACCGAAAGTCCATCGAAGACACCTACGCCCAGTACAAAGAGAAGAAAGCAAAAGCTCGCCTCTTGCAGGCGCTCATAAAGAAGCACATCTCTCGTTGAGATGGTGCTGTGCTCCACTGAAATGTGGAGCTATTTTTGTTTGTTAATTTAGTCAAGACAAATATTTGAAAAAGTTCAAAGTTGAAAAACCTATGGAAGAGCAGTGAACTTCCGTTTGAATTTTTGTTTAAACAAATTATATGCACTAATTGTTATTGTTATATACACATATGTATGTTTTGTGTCCCTGCACCAGAGAGAGTCTATCAAAAACACAGAAACCGAGCAGGAAAACCGAACAACAATGGAAATTCTATCATCATTTATTTTTTTATTTTTCTATGTTTTTTTTTTTTTTTGTCTGCGCAAAACATTGAAGGAGTTTTGTTGCGAAGCACACACCTCCTCAGTGATCTGGAATAGTGTCTCAGGTAGACAAGAGAGTGTAGTTTCTAAAGGCGGATGATTCCACTGAGGAGAGGGATTCAGACAGAGAGAGAGTGAGAGAGAGAGTCGAACAGTATTTTTTGTTTATTTCTTTTTTGTTCTTCTTGTGAACCAATTCAAAGTTGTAAGAATATGGTTTCGGGCACAGGCCTTGAAAAAAAAAAATAATAATCAAATTTGTAATCGATCAAACAGTTTTTTGTCCTTTTTCTTTTTTCTCATTCGAATTAAGCGATAAGTTCTTGTAAGGCATTCACTATAATATTTTATTTCTCATTTACTATTCATCTCACACATGAAATATTTACAAACTATAAATATATACGAATATATACATACATGAAAATATATATACATATATTGATCTGTGATAGTTTTTATTTTTTAATTTAAATATATTTTCAATTCATTTGTGTTTCTTAAGTTTTCTTGCAAAATCTGAAAAAAAAAAAATTGGCAAAAAGTATTTTTAGCAAAGAAACGGGAAACTGCTTAAATTGTTATCCTCTATTTAGTTGTATGTATACATTTTCATTTGTTAACCCAAAATGTCTGACATGTGTAACATTTATGAATTAAAATAAAATTAACCAATCTACTGTACTTATTGGAAGGAAGTGAATACAATTCTATGCTATTGTTAATTGACCATATTTTGAACGTATACACTCTCTTAGTTTTATGCGAATATGATAAGTGAAGATTGTGTGCTTGTGAGTTGGTCTGAAGTTTGGAAGTTGTGTGCTGCATTTGGGGTTGTGTTGCTATTCCGTTGTAGATTTCATCTGCTTCGCGGGAACAGCTCGACGTGGTCTTGCCGGTTTGTCGCTTCTTGTAGCCATTTCTTTGAGAGATGTAGTTGCTAATGCGCTTCGCACGAGCTGCTCGACGTGGTCTTGCCGGTTTTGTCGCTTCTTGTAGCCATTTAATTGAGAGATGTAGTTGCTGATGCGCTTCGCACGAGCAGCTCGACGTGTTCTTTCTGATTGGGAGAAAATAGTTTTTATTGCATTTCGTATGGATAGTTGGTTCTTTTTCGAAGAATTCATAGGCCAGGTGAACCTTCTGGCATAATCTGGCTCTTGCTCGAACACGGAAATGGTCTTGGAGTTTGTTGAAGCTGTCCTTAACTTGTGTCAACTGTTTCAATTGTGGACGACCATGACCCACGTGCATCAAGACTAACTCTTGGACTATTCAACGTCTCTTTTTTTTCACAAAATCGGATGAAGTAATGAGCAATGCTTCACTCTTCAGTTCTTCACTTCCGATTATTTGAAATCGTTTGTGAATCCTGGTTGGAAAAGGTGTTATTTTAAGTCCGCACGTTTCATTGCAAACATTGTGGTACCTTTGCTTGAATAATTGTCAGACGACATGCTCCTTACACATTAACAACGACATGCTCCTTAAATGAACAAGAAAACGTTTCTGTGCATTAAACTCGTCTTACGAGGTCCTTGATTGCACTTGTTGTCTGTTTGTCCAGGCAGAACTTCTGAGAGGAGGATGTCCAATGTGGGTAGACCTGAGTTTCAACCCAGCTTCAGCTAGCGCTAGATATCTGCCAAGCTGCCAGTTGCGCACACCAAGTTGGTTGATGTCATTCTCCACTTTTCTACGTCACCTTAGACACGAGCGTGTTGTCCCACATACTCTGAAGATCGAACAGCGGTTATAGCTTCGACATAAACCCAGTATTTGAACATTTTGCAACACGATTGGAAAGACTGATGCCAAGCATCATTCTCCTGGAACGCCAGGCACACACATTTAAGTAACCAACTCAAGACACATTCAGTTAATATTTGTACTCACTAACGCAAAGCTATCGCTATGAAATAATACATTTTATGTGAAAAACTTATTAGATTAAGCAAGTAGCCAGCGATGGCATTTAACAAACATTACATTTCTACGTGAGATAAGCATTCTAAAAACAAACAAAAACCAAACATTGCACAGCACATTCATCACTCAAAGGATCAGTTTCCTAGGAAAACCAATTGGATTCCTAAAAGAAAAAAATCTTCGTTTTTGTGTTAATGTCTTCCGATTCGAAAGCAAAGCATTTTTTAGAGTGTTTACTACTCAGAACGAAATCTTTGATAAAACTTATTATTTTTCACGTTACCGCTCTTTTTATAATTAGAAAAAAAAAAAGAAAAAAACAATCTAGATATACACGCGTATGGGTTCCTTACAGAAACAAAACAAAAGAATCAAGAACAAACAAATACAAAATGATAAATACAAATATGAATTATTTATTTGAACTTAAGCGATAATTTTAATGGTTAAGCATTAGTTAAACATTCTACGTGCTCCATCGTCATTGATGTTAAACAATGAAACGTGTGTTTTTCGTTTTTGACATGAACATGAATAACAATTTACAAAATAGTGTGTGTAACAAACAGAAAAGAAATGAAACATAATTATACTTGCCTGAACAGGAAATCAAACAAAACCGAAGAAGAAAAAGTTAAAGGAATATTCTGACTGATTTGTCTCTCTAATATTAAAATGTGAAAGTCACATTATTGAAAAAGAAAACATAGAATTCAGACTATCGCCTATGTTACGATTACAACAAAATATTTAAATAATTTATACTTAAACGCAAGGGGAGCCAAAACAAAAATAAAAAAAAAAAAACAATATATATCTAATGTCTGCTTCTCGATACTTACTTAACCCTCAAACAAAAAGCAAAAATAAAAACAATACAGCATGACAATTGTACATTTTTCTGTTCGAATAAATCACAGTACATTCTATGTACGTCTGTCAACAAATTCAATGGTAACATTTAATTAAGCATTGTACTTGTGCGTTTAATGTTAATCACGCCGCCGTTTAGTTGCAATATGTGAAATATTGAAGCGACGATGGCGAGGAGTTTTGTTAAATTGCATTCTTCGGATGATTTATTGTGGAATAAAAATGAAGAAACTTATAAATGTATAAAAATGGAAAAACAAATTACACTTATAAATATTAAAAAAAGAAAGAGGAAAAATAAACAAAATCAGCAAACAAGTCTACACAAATATCTATATATACATGAAGAAAAATATAAACATTATACAAATACTGTGTGTATATTTATATGTAAGATAGATATCTATTATATATCTGGACAAAACGATTAATAATAAAAATAAAGTGAATTAATATATATAACAGCAAAGATATTGTGTTTTTTATGATTGGCTTACCGTGCCTGTTCAACCAATTAGACCTTGATATGGGCCGTTGTGTTGTCCTTCCATGTTAAAGAAGTCCCGGCAACTCGAGTGTTATTTTCGGGATTGCTTCTTATGATGGCGGAGTTCATAAACGTCACACTGCGGCAGCCCTGCAGGATTTGCTTTCAAAATGTAAATAAACTGTGCATGAGAGCAGTCGTTCATAAAAGCAATGTGACGTTCAAATCAATCAGCTTGGCAATCAGATTGACAGTGAACCCGAAAAGTGGACTTTTTCATGCAAAAAAGGTTCCTAAGAACATCTTGCGAAAATTCTCTTGCTATTTCAACAGACATTTCTGTTAATTGGAACCAGTTTTGCCTTCGAATTCTCTTGAATTAAAAGCATGGCCCCCTTTTACTCCTAATTTTTTCTTTAAAATTATTGAAAGATGGTCAGTTAATTATGTGTATCAAACAATAAACCTAGAATTATGTGCTAATCTCTGACAAGGTACGCCCGAATGAGGTACCTGTACACCTCTTAGAATTTTAACCACGTTGCTGTGGCTGGGCACGGAGGTTGTTTCGATTCCCGGGACACGTAGTCCTTTTAATGCGGTTGTCTCGAATGAGATGAATGGGTCTCGTGTCTGGCGTGTTGTGTTTCTGCACTCTCGGGTCGTCATCTGTCAGCTGGATGTTGATGATGCTACATATCGTTTAATAGGCATACGCAAGGGTTGCTCGCTCGTGATGTGAAGTGGAGAAAATGGGTCTAATGCTGTCTAGACATCTGCAGCCACGATTTGAAGCGAATCCAGTTGAAGGCGAAAATTGTCTGTCTTAAATACTGGAAAAGGACACTGCGACGAGGGCTTCAAGTCAGTTTTGAATTTGTGTCAGTCGTGTTTTGTTTTGCTCGACTGGGTAACATGACTAAAAGTAGCACGTGTGCACTTTAATCGAAGATTGCCGTCAACAATGTGAGTGAATGTGCTTAGCTTTTCGACAACCGATTGAACATACTGTGGTTGGCAATTTTTGCAAAAATTGGGAAAGCACTGCAACTATACAGCGTTCGCATAGCCCACATGCCAGCACTGAATGGATAACCTTCCGGAAGTTTGTACAATTGTTAGTATACGTGGTTGACCTAATTAGTCGAAGGCAGTGAGCCATCATTGAACGACGGAAGTCACTAAGATGCGTCCTACCATGGGCGGGGACACAGGGAACTGCAGTCAAAGCTCGATATAGTGAATGTACAATATTTTTTGCAGGCTACTCTAAATAAAGAGTGATTTTTTAAAAGCTATAGGAAAGTTTTTCAAAAAAAAAAAAAAAAAACTTAAAATTCAGAAAAATGCATGAAATCTTTATTTGAATCGATAGTACGGTCCATAAAATTTAATGTTTGAAGATTATTTCACGCAAATGTCCAATTTTGGCATACTCTTTCCAACATTTCGGCCGGTATCTCACGAATAAATGCTTCAATGTTGTCTTCCAATGCGTCAATTGAAGCCGGTTTGTCTGTATAGACATGAGCTTTAACATAGCCCCACAAAAAATAGTCTAAAGGCGTTAAATCGCACGATCTAGGCGGCCAATTGACCGGTTCCGAACGTGAAATAAAATGTTCACCCAACTCGCCTCTCCATTGTTGCGCGTGCTCACAGTTACGTTACAATTCGCGTCATCTTTGAAGAAGTACGGTGCAATGATGCCACCAGCCCATAAACTGCACCAAACTGTGACTTTTTCTGGATGCATTGGTAGCTCTTGCAATGCTTCTGGCTGATATTCACTCCGAAATCGACAATTCTGCTTATTTACGTACCCATTGAGCCAAAAATGAGCTTCGTCTAAACTGACCATAAAATGGAAGAAGCGCGCGATGAACTTTCTTAACAGAGCACGCATTTTGATAAAAAAATTCAATAATTTGCAAGCGTTGTTCGTTTGTAAGAGGATTCATTGTTAAATTATAGACCAAACTGAAGATGTTTGACAGTGAAACAAAAAACGAAACGTGCGTCAGCTGTTTAAACCAGTGTTGCCAAAAAGATAAAAGCTAAAAAATCACCCTTTAATAAACAAAACGAAAATCTCGATTAAGTGGACTTATGTTTTTTTCCTAAACCTTCCAAATTTTCCGTTCGTTCTACTACAGTACGAACTCTGTTAACACAACCCTCGATTCGCGCAACTCCTCGACCGAAACACTAAAGTCGTAGCACGTATTGACCTATAAGTGCAACTTTTCATGTTCTCCTTTTGGTTGGTTACGTCTGTCGTTATTTTACAGTTTTACAGTAATTTAGCTTCGTGTCCAAGTGTGTGTTCCTTAGATGGGTTCCACTTTCATAAGTTCCTACGCGAAATTCGTTCAGGATGGGTGTTACAAGAAATAGAAGATGTTACAAGAAAAGAAGTGGAATTTTATCCGAAGTTGATAAGGGAGTTTCAGTAAAGCTACTTTGTGAAAAATATAATGTGTACAAGTCAACAATAAGCCGGATAAAAGCAAAGGCAAGCAGTCTTAGACAATTTGTGGCGAGAGCTGAATCTGGACCAGGAAAACGCGTTACACTTAGGACTTCTGAAAGTCCACAGATGGAAAAGGCGTTATATGGATGGTTTCAAAAGCAGAGAGCTAAACATATTCCGCTTTCTAATGAAATTGTAAAATCAAAGGCAATTCAATTGCACAACGAAATAAGGGGAAAACCATCACTTAAGAGCTAGCAACGGATGGAGTGCGAAGTTACATGTATTCGAATGTTAAACATTTGTGGCAAAAAGTTGTCCAATAAACGTGGACTTGTTGAACCGTTCGTAATGCAATTTCAACAAAAAATAAAGGAATTCAAATTAACCGCTGATCAAATCTACAATGCGGACAAATCTGGATTATTCTGCAGAATGTTGCCAAACAAAACACTTGTTATTTTTAATGAATCGTCAGCGCCAGGTCGAAAAGTAAGAAGAAGAGTAACATTCCTTATGTGCACAAATGCATCAGAGATGCACAAGATAAACCTGTTTGTCATTGGTAAGCAGCCAAACCAAGAGCATTTAAACATTTTGAGAACAACCACGTTACTTATAAAGCAATTAAAAATGGATGACATGCCTTTTATTCGAACAATGGTACGAAGAAGAATACAAATTGTAGTGTTTGCGTTAATGAGCTTTTCTTTACAGGTTAGGCTTTTTCTCGAATCAGAGGGACTAGAGAAGAAGGCACTGCTGCTTTTGGACAATGCCCCGAGTCATCCTAAAGAAAATTGACTGCAAAGCGATGATGGGCTGATAAGTATTATGATGTTTCCAGCAAATTGCACTGCAATTCTTCAGCCTATGAATCAAAATGTTATTAACATTACAAAGTTGCACTACAAAAAAAAAAGGTTTACTGGCGCACTTAGTTGCCAGTGAGGGCACTGATTTGGAAACAAAAATAAAAGCGTTCAACTTAAGGGACGCAATTTGTTTACTAGCAAATGCATGGGAAAAAGTAGACCCTTATAAAGGGTGATTTTTTAGCTATTATCTGGTTTAAACAGCTGAAGCACGTTTCGTGTTTTGTTTCTCTGTCAAACATCTTCAGTTTGGTCTATAATTTAACAATGAATCGTCTTACAAACGAACAACGCTTGCAAATTATTGAATTTTTTTATCAAAATGCGTGCTCTGTTAAGAAAGTTCATCGCGCGCCTTCCATTTTATGGTCAGTTTAGACGAAGCTCATTTTTGGCTCAATAGGTACGTAAATAAGCAGAATTGTCGAATATCAACCAGAAGCATTGCAAAACCTACCAATGCAACCAGAAAAAGTCACAGTTTGGTGCGGCTTATGGGCTGGTGGCATCATTGGACCGTACTTCTTCAAAGATGATGCGAATCGTAAAGTAACTGTGAATGGTGAGCGCTACCGTGAGATGATATCCAGCTTTTTTTGCCCAAAATGCAAGAGCTTGACGGTGCCACATGCCACACAGCACAGGCAACAATGGACGTATTGAGAGGCGAGTTCGGTGAACATTTTATTTCACGTTCGGGACCGGTCAATTGGCCGCCTAGACCGTGCGATTTAACGCCTTTAGACTATTTTTTGTGGGGCTATGTTAAAGCTCATGTCTATACAGACAAACCGGCTTCAATTGACGCATTGGAAGACAACATTGAAGCATTTATTCGTGAGATACCGGCCGAAATGTTGGAAAGAGTATGCCAAAATTGGAAAAAGCGGATGGACCATTTGAAGCGCAGTCAAGGTCAACATTTGCGTGAAATAATCTTCAAACGTTAAATTATATGGACCGCACTATCGATTCAAATAAAGATTTCATGCATTTTTCTGAATTTTATGTGTTTTTTTTTTTTTTTTGAAAAACTTTCCTATAGCTTTTAAAAAATCTCCCTTTACTACAAGAAATGTTGGAATATTTTAATGCCTACCAAGAGTAATTGGGATGATGAGGATGACCTTCCATTATCTACACTGTCTACAAATATCTTTAGTGAAAGAGAATTGAGTTCATCCGTTTCCAATCTGCTTCACGAAATTTTTCCCAATATTTGCAACTCGATTGAAGATATCACTGATTGGCTTTACGAACACGTTGAGTCCTCAGCAAATTGTGAGGATCCGGCAGAAATTGAAAGCACAAATGAAAGTGAAGGTGAAGCTGCCCCGGCCCCAACTTTACCTAAAGTTAAAACAGAAGTTGCCGTTCGATCCTTCAACATATATTTACAATGGGCCGAAAAGAACAACATTCCAATAGAAGGCATTTTAACTCTACAAAAAACAAAAGAGAGGGCAGTTTTGAAAAATACCAGTCTAAAACATCTAAATCTAAAAAAACCATAATATTTTGTTCTATGTATCACATGTATTCATTTTCGTATAAGTTTCTAACCTTTTGTTTTCTTATTAAATAAAAATGTGTTCAAC
This sequence comes from Eristalis tenax, assembly GCA_905231855.2. Taxonomy (NCBI): domain Eukaryota; kingdom Metazoa; phylum Arthropoda; class Insecta; order Diptera; family Syrphidae; genus Eristalis; species Eristalis tenax. The sequence continues at coordinate 4,001,983 of HG993127.1, forward strand.
AATAAGGATTTCGTTTTTTTTTTTTTCAAAAATGTGGTTTGTATTTCATTGTCATTTTCTATATAGAAAGATAGACATTTGACTACCACCCAGTAAGTGCAACAACCTCGGTTAGTGCAACCGCCGTAATTTCTATTAGTTGCGTAAACCGAGTTTATACTGTATGTTGACATTAATTTTAGCCAGAAATGAAGTTCGATAGAGATGCCCAACTTCACAGCTGATTGACCCCTAGTCCGTCGACCAATTTCATAGACTTCTAGACAGTTATTCACGAAATAACGTAAATGCCATTCTCTGATTGGTCAATTTGACTTTAGAAGACGATATAAAAAATGGTTGTCAACAATTTTAAGGAGCGAGAGAGGCAGAAGTTGGGCATCTCTATCATACTTCATTTCAGAATTTTAGCAATACAAACGTCAAACAAACGCTTTTTGTACCGTCTACTTATGTAGCATTTGTGGATACCTTTTTTGAGTGCAAACTTGCGGCAGAATTCGTTTTCATAGATGCATTGCGAAAATATTTTGAGCAGTGATGGGGCAATAATGTTGCAAGTATGAACTCAACCGATGATTGGTTTATGTTATTTGTGTTCTGATAGTTGACAGCAAAATGTATATATTCTTTACTGAGTAAGGAATATTCAATAGAGTACCATGTAACGAAAGTTTACTCCTCAATGAACATCGTTACTACATGCACTACAAACAAATGACATCGATACTTTCTTCTCTAGCACGGTTTGGTATACTCGCTAGAAATACATATTGTCACGTGAATACTATTAAACGTGTATAAGATGAGATAATCAGGACATCGACCCTCAAAAAAACGCCATCTATACGCAAGCAGAAGAACTATCAACTCCGCAGAGTATTCCCGAAATTGGTGTACATACTGCTGGAAAGAATGTAGCCACCTCTACACGGATAGATTACAAAAAATCATGTATACAAGCATCAGCGGGGAAATTCCATAGACCCGTGGCGACAGGAGGATCTAGATTTTTAAAAGGCGATTTAAAAATTTATTTGAACAGAATTATTTTTACAATTGAGTTTACAACTAGACTTAAAATAAAGGTTTGGGTGTTGGCTCAACAATAGGGACCCAACTGATGTATTTTGTTTGATTGAATGTTTATTATTATTGTCAATTTATTGTTTTTTTTTTGTCCTACAATGGCTGGTGGTTAGATCGGGTTGTTGATGTCCGTGTGTCCATGGTGGTCCTTTTGCGATGGGGTGGTGGCCTACTTAGCCTCGATGGTGATTCCTATCGCTGCTCTTGTAGAATCCATGCAGCTCGTTGTTCGATGTCGTCTGCTCGTTTAGCAGATTTAAAGCGTTGTCCGGGGATTGTGTTTCTCAAGTTCCTGATTTCCTCGTTGGGATGGTTGTTGATGTTTAGTAGCTGCTCTCTGAACAGTGTCACCATGTCCTGTTGCAGGGGGATGATGTGTGCTTGGTCGTAAAGCCTGTTGTTCCGGTGGTACCCTTGACGGTCTCTGTCGAAGGTGAGTCCGGTACATATTCGCAGTATTTTGCCTTCGAAAGTTACGAGCTTCGTTATGCTGGTCTTAGCGATGGTGTGCCATATTGGGAAGCCGTGCGGTAAGATCGGCTGCTTGTATAGCAGCAGTTTTGTCCTCTGGCTCAATCCATTTCGCTTGCGAATCAAGGGATAGATGCGATGGAAGCCTAGGTTGGCCATCTTAAGGGCCAGTTTTGCATGACTGTTGAACTTCAACCTTTCCGTGAAGTTAACGCCAAGATACTAGACCTTTTCGTTTGTTGATATTTCTGTACCGTTAAGGAGCACTACCTTTTTGCGTCGACATTTGGCTGCTTATATGCATCCACCTCTGGATGGTCTCCTTAAGCACATAAGTACCGATTTCCCAGCATTGATACGAATACCCCATTTGGTATAGAGACAAATTTGTTCGCTGTTTGGATTTCGACGCTTCGCGCGGCTATCTGCGGTGACGTCGAGCGTGTCATCTGGAAATAGGCAGCATTTTACTGTTGGATGTGGTTGATCTGCCGTGTAGATATTGAAAAGCCACGGTCCCAGCTTTGATCCTTGTGCAACTCCCGTCTGGGTGCTCGGCTCTGTTGACTTGCTGCTTTCAACTGAGACGTAAAATCTTCTGGAATGCAGAAAGCTATAAATTATTCTGATGAGGTTGGAGGGGAATCCCATCTGGTTCAGCTTGTAGATGAGTCCCTCAATCCAGACCCTATCGAAGGCCTTTTCTACGTCGAGGAAGCAGGCGAGAGTATAAATACCGGCACAGTGTTCGATGCGTTGGAAAATTATTACAGTAGGGTTCAGTGCCGGGATTAGTAAAGTTCACTTTGGGATTTTATAATCTGATCAGCCTCAAAGGCAGCAACGACTTTTGTAGTAAAGTAATAGTAGTCGTTAAAGTGTAATAAAGCATAAGAGTAAACCAGTGCTTGCAAATAAATTCGTGTATATCGTGAATAGTGAACTTTTGTGTTTCATTCGTCACAATCCAGTGATCGAACCCTGTTGTGTGGACAATATAATTAATCCTACGTAGACTCATTTCTGCTAAGCGTAACAATATCATACACACAGAGCACGGAAAGGGCAAGTATGCCTTCAAAGGAAACCCATGCGTGATGGCCATTGTGCGCATACCACGCTCTTCTCATTTAGTATAATTTCCCCCTATACTGATTTTGATGTCTAAACAGATGCCCGCTGTGACTTTGAGTGCGCACAATGGCATAGAGTTGAGCCACATCACGCATAGCTGTGGTTTGATGGGTTATCCATTCCATGCTGTATGTGCAAGGTATCGGTTTATCTCTCTTGAATGTGAAGAGCGTGTTTAAAATGTTGTCTATGGGATGCTATAGAAGATGTATATCCAGTATCCTTGTTTAAGTGTGTTTGGGATGGTATAGTGTGGAGTGAGTAGATATCTAAAGAGGTATAATGAAAAAAGTTCTACTAACAGAAACTATTGTTGTATGGTTGATGTTTGTACGATTTTGTGATCATTTGTACGATCGTTTCTACTTCACCACTCGTTGAGTGTTAGAGTGCGAGCTGGAAGTCGGAAAATAGTCACATGTTCTAGCATGTTCTTCCCAGACGGAACTACAGCGCGCACTCGATAGGTTTGTGGCAGTACGTGATGATGCTGGAATGAAGGCTAACGTGGAAAAATCGGAGGTTATGGTAATTTCACTCACATTTCCCACTCTAGATATTAGTGGAGAAGTTTAAGTGTATCGGGGTCTGTGATGAGAGGAGTAATTCCTGTAGGATCGGTCAAGCTGGGTCAGTTTTGAAACAACTTGGTAGATCTGTAAACAGGAAGGCCGAGCTTGGTGTCAAAGCCAAGTTAGAGGTTTTCTACTCAGTATTTATTCCAACTCTAACCTGTGGTCATGAAATTTTGGTGAATGACCGAAAGAATAAGATCGCGAACACAAGCTGCCGTGCTGGTGTGGTAATTACTCGCCGGGAGAGGATGAGAAACACGACAGTGCACATTGAGCAGCTGTTTCTTCGAACGGATATTTTATTTTTATTTTTATTTTATTTTACGAATGTGCCCTTCCGAGTCGGCCGTTGAAAGCAATTCCATCAGGTAGGCGACCGCTTGGCAGACCCAGGACGAGGTGGTTGGACCAAGTCCAAAAACTCGCCTGGTTACGCTTGGGCATAACTCACGATGAGTTAGAGTCGATGGCGAAGGATCGAGTTGTCTGGAGATCTCCTGTGCGTGGCTTACCTCGCGAGCCCTTTTGTGGAGCATGTGGGTCAGAAGATGATGATGATGATGATGATTCGAAGAGGAATTTAGTCTGCGTCCTGGAAACCACCGCAAGCAGTCCGGATTCAGCACAATTTTGAGCTCCGACTGATCTTGCCTCTCTTCTGCTCTTAGTGAAAATGTGCTAAAAGGGGATGTGTATTCCTTTGAAAACTTATATCGATGTAGGAGCTATAGAAAAAGTCCCAGGCTCTGATCCTCCAAGGCCGTATGCCCGAGAAGTAAATAGAAAAACCGGACAGGAACTAAGTGTGATATATCTACACCATCGAGTAGGACAACGATGTCCGTTCATAATTGAATGAGTGCTTTCAAAGGAGGTCGACTCCATTTCGAGCTCTACGAATCACACAACAATGCAAAGTCTAACTAGTTCATCTAAAATTGTCAGCATCGCCTAAACACAGGCGGTAGTCAAAAGCTTACTACCTGTGCCATCACAAACACTGAAAGAAGACGGAATCAAATGGAACGAGAGGCTAATGTTACCTTCACCCAATCTGCAGAAGATGTAGGGACGAGGCGGAGGAATACGAAACGGTTGCCCACTACCTCGGCACTTGTTCACCTGGGAGCCGCAGCTAATGTAAAATTATCACGACTCAGTAGATTCCTTAATGAACCAGGGTGGCTCCAAGCCAGAGCGTATATAGGATTTTTTTTCTAAATAATGAGACTATGAGTGGCGTCACCGCATAACTATTTAAAATCTTATTGCATTACAGACGACTCGCACAGGACGCGCGAGGACTGAGAGTTACAGATAGAGATCGCCGTTGAAGACAATGAACCTACCAAAGGTCTACTGTTATATTGTGTCATCACATATACACCTAACCACACGCATCCCCTTCACATCAGTAATTGCCAAAGTCTGTAGGAAGTGCCAACCTGTATAGTTCAGCAAAACAAAAAGCACTGCAACCCTTTAAATTGATCACACATGTGTTCCGGAGTGCTCAAGACTGTGCCCGTCCTTCCTTCTCATGCGAGCATAAATAAATTGAATGGCGTCTGTCACACGAAGTGCCCCTGACTGCTGGAGAAGTTTTCCTCTGACATCAAGTTGCAGAAAATAAATTAATTTCCAACAAACGGAGCAATCCTTTGATGCAGTGGGTCAGAGTTGGCTCTTGTCTTTGGCCAAAGCAGCAGCCGTTGATGACAACGTCACCGCACAGGAGCACTACTCAGTCACGAGTATAAAGTCAACATCAGGCATCATGATGGCTGCCCCTTCAAGGAAAGAAAAATCGTCCCTTTCACCAACAGCGCGCACTTAACCTGATGGACTTAACCACCACCCGGAACACATACGCACTCAGTCACTGCATGCTGGGTGTGGAGCTGAACGAGCTGAATGGGTGTTCTTTTAGCAAGTCCCCCCCTACCCACAACCACTCTTGTGGAGGATGTAAGCACTTCAAGACAAGCGAAGTCAGATGTTGTGAGACGGCTGAGAGTGACGACGAGGCCGCTGCGCTTAAAAAACCGCTGTAGCGCACAAAAGGAGAGCACACCCTTGCCAGAGCGACCTTATTCTTCGAGCTGTCCCCACATCCCCCCTCTCGTAGTTCGCTTGGTGAATTTAATTACGTCCTGAAGCGTGGTTTCATATTTCAGGATTTTATTTTTTTAATTGCTTTAAGAGCAGCAGCGCGGGCTGATGAAGTGCGGAGGGGTTTTGAAAAGTCATCGTTATCCCCGCCAACGTGGGTCTGTCCGCCCGTCCGTCGTGTAGGACATGGACTTGTACGTTCGCAGAGCTCAGCGGGGCGCATGGGAACTTGTTACATCCCGCATGACTGATTGCTTTCATGAGTGTCATCGTGACTTTCAACGTACGGAATACGGTGTCACCGATGGTCGGGGAAAATGCAATTTTTCCTCATCTGGTGCTTCGCGTTCCGCCCACACGCATCTCCCTTAAGGAATTCTCTACCCCAGCAAGCTGCGGCTGTGGAAGTGTCACTTGTTTTTTGTTTGTTTTCGTTTCCCTTGCACATTAATGCAGTTATTTATGTGTGTACTTTTGTCTCAACTGCACTCTACTGTGCGAGCCTGGAAAACGCGCCGAAGTGTGTCAAGGATTTGCTTCTGAGTGAATGAGCTCTTGCGGTGACAGGGCGTGCGAATAAGATTGACACAGACACTAGGGGTAGGTCAAGTGAGTCGAGGTTCCCGGTTGCGTGGCGTTGTTATCGTCTTGTGTCAATGCTGCGCCTTAATGCAGCAACAGCATTTCTCGAACTTCAAACAAAGCGACTTTGCGACACAAATACTCATAATTAAAGCAGACCGAATGGGGTGAGGATGTTTAGAGAAAGCAATCGTGTACAGTGAAAGCTCCCATAGGCGGACAGCGACGGGCGTAGCTATCTTGTCTGGCTAAGGGTGTTGTCCGTCCATGGGAGTGTATGTGTGTACTTCAATTCAAGATCCATGGTCGTGAGAAATTGTCCGCTCAAGGGGATTGTGCGCCTAAGATAGTTGTCCGTAATAAGAGGTTTCACTGGATATCAGAGGTTTCCAAGTCGATCGTGCTAAGATAGACATATCCGAAGTACTGATCAGAAGAGATTTTTCAGATCACACACTGGAGCCATGTACACATGTGGGCGAGTTCTGAGACATTACTTCTTTTTTTGGTCTTTTTGAGAAAATGCTCATTTATCTCAGATTTCTCTTTTTCTTCTCCTTTGTTAGGCGCTGCAGTCCGGGTGGACCTGGACTTCAACCAACAAGCCTCTTCAACTACAGCGATCTCTGGCCAGCATCCAGTTTCTCACACTAAGTTATCTGAGGTTCCTCTCCAATGTCTTGTGCCAACTTAGACGTTGTGGTCCTTGGCTGCGTTGTCCCACGCGTTAGAGCTAAGTTGCCCATGCGCTCTACGAAGCCCAGCCTCGAGTAGGATCCACAGATGCTTGTCTATGTCGCTGTACGGCCTACAGTTCGTGATTGAATCCTCTCCTTCAGATTCCAACGCAAACATTGCACTCAAAGCTTTGCATGCACTATTGAGATTGTTCATGCCACTGCGCCGTACAGCAGGGCTGGGATGATCAGTGTCTTATTTAAAGTCAGCTTGAACCGTCGAGAGAGGGCTCAAAGAAAGATCCCAAAGACACAGCGGCTTGCAAGATTATGCAAGTTGTTCTGCATTTATTCCCGGCACTGATGAAGCCCGAAGTCCCTGATTACCTCGATGTTACAGCTGTCCATTTGTTACCCCCCCTTATACACCTATGCGCGACCACGGTCGGGAGGGTATCTGACCAGCAGTGGAGAAAGTTCGTGGTCTCGTTGGTATTTTATAGATGGGCGCCACGCTAATCGCGTGAATCACCCGCTTTTTTATTTTCATCACAATTTTATTCATGTACTTACAACCAACAATATTTGTTTAGCCTAATTTACAACTAACATTAAATTAAAAAATAAGTAAAAATTCAAATTTAAAAAAAATACAGGAGAAATGAGAGGAGGAAAAAAAATATTCTGAACAAAAGAAAGTATTGAATCGAAAAGAACGATTTTGACATACCCTTAGCAGAGCGACGAAGTCGCGAGAGCGGCAAAACTCTGCGGAAAATGGTTGAGGTCCTGTGAGCGAGCGAAGCGAGCCACCCACCTCAGACTTTAAATATAGCAGACTTTCTCTTTGGGCCGTCATTCGATTCCAATTTGACCTTACTTACATTTTGTCTAAAATGCCTTATTTCACGTCACCGATTTGGAGTTTGGATTACGGTGCGACATAAGGCAATATTTCGAATGATTCGTATTCATTATCCGTTCCGACGATGATGATAATTCATTAAACCATGACGGTTTAGAGAATAAAACATCAAAAAGAGTTCAGCTGTCAGAGGCAATGAAAGCTCTTAATACACTGATGGGCTTCAAATTAGCTTCCCTAAGAAGAACTACTCATACTGAGGAAAATGTGTGAGAAAAACTTGAATTTTAAAATGCAAGGAGGACACATCACAATCCTTTTAGACCAGTTTATTACACGGAAGCACGTTTTTCGGAAGATGCAGTTTGTTTGTTGTTAAATTTCGCTCGCTTACACATTTATTCAATCGGGAGACATGTAGAAAACGAAGTCTGGGACCCGACGACAAGGTGATTGATCCAGCCGCAACATCACATGCAGAACCGAAAAGTTGTTGAGTTCGTTAAACTTTGCGCTTTTTCGTGTGCATCACTTGGGACCACTTGTTTGATACAGTAGCCATGTCGTCGCTGGTGTCTTGAAGATCGATTTCTGCATTGACTGTGTGTTGTTGTTCGAGTGATGTAGAAGCAAATTTCTGCACTCAGCGGCAAATTCAATCACTCACTTGTGCTGCTATGCTGGTGTGTCGGTTTGATGGAATCCCCCAACTATTGCCTGCGTTTTATTTTTGTTTTTTTGCTTGGGTAGAGGAATTCTAATATTCGAGTTGTCAGTGCAACTAATGTTTAATTTTGATTTGAGTTCGACAACATATGTTTTTATTTGCACTATTACTGAAAGAAGTTGAGTTTAAACAGCACCACATTAAATGTCTATCAGTCTGCAGCGCTTTAGAAGATCCTTCGGAAATCTGAGCGCATTTTTTATGGAAATTGCGCCAAAAAAGCCTCCGAAACTTGCACAATTTTCCATATTTTAATATAAAAGAACTATTGAATTACAATATTTATTATTACTTAATCATTTCAAAAAATGTTATTTAATACTTTGCAGGTCCATTATATGATCTTTTCGGTTATATTAACTGGCACAACTAGTTCATACAAGTGCGATTTCAAATAAATACGAAATGCGGTGGTATTTTTTTTCTAAAAGCAAGCTTTCTTTCATTTGTTGGTTCATAAAAATAAGTACAATCGAGTACAAATCTAAAGCTCTGCCAAGTTGAAATTTGGATAATTACCCTTTTTTAATGTAATTTTGATTTTAATTGTAATTTATTTTACTTACTTGCTAGACAAAATATACTTAAAACTAGCCTAAATGTCCTAACAATAACTTCTTGTATTTTATCCTTACTTACTGACCCTATGCCCTATGCGAGTACCTTATGCGAGTACTCTAATCTATAAAAATATATATTTTTTTTGAAGTCTTTACAGACTATCAATATTACATTTGAATTACGAGGGGCTCGGTATCGTTGTGAAGCTGTGGTTGTGTATATAAATTGACTCATTTATCAAGTAATACTATTATTTTAGTGCATTCATGTAAAATTTCATATAAATGTGATTATTAATTCGCGTTTTATCTCTAGTTAAACAGAATCATAATGGCAACTGAGACGATGATGGCGAAAATTGATCATCGCGCTGCAATTAAATTTCTCACTAAGCAAGGAAAAAGTCAAAAAACTATTCATGAAGAGATGGTGGCTGTTTACCAGGGTTCCGCACCTTCATTATCAACTGAGCAAAAGTGGTCAAGCGAGTTCAAGAGAGGCAGAGAGAACATTGAAGACGACCCTGCTCCGGCGCCCCAACTACCCGGCATCAAAGAAGTCGAAAAACTTGTTCTTGAGGATGCCCGAATAAAGGTGAAAATTATGGCAGAGATCAGAGATCAGCTTTCAATTGGTACCATTCACACCATTCTTCATGACCATCTTAACCTTTCAAAGGTCAGTGCAAGGTGGGTGCTACGAATGCTCACAGCGCGTCAGAAACAAGTGAGAATCGCATGCTGTAGAGAGCTTTTGGAGATGTGTAGTGAGAACGCGGACGGTGTTATGGATCGAATTGTCACTGGTGACGAAACATGGGTCCACCACTATGACCCTGAAAGCAAACAAGAGTCCATGCAGTGGCATGAAAAAGGAACAGACCCCCCGAAGAAGTTCAAAGTCACTCCGTCTGCCGGGAAGCTCATGGCCACAGTATTTTGGGACTCAAAGGGAATCTTGCTCATTGAGTACAAAAAAAAAAAAGGTGAAACCATCAACGCCACATCCTACGCTTCCACTTTGCATAATTTGCGGGAGGAAATTAAAAAGAAAAGACGGGGTAAACTCGCAGCGGGTGTGTTGCTTCTTCATGACAACGCTCCTGTTCACACGGCGCGAGTTTCCAAGGCTGCTGCGCAAGATTGTGGTTTCGAAGAAATCCAACACCCAAATTATTTGTTTGAGGGTTTAAAAAAGCTTATCTCAAGATGTAACAAATGCACTGATGTTAGGGGAGATTATATTGAAAAATAAAATTTATATATAATATAAATATATATATAAATATATTATAAATTTAAATTGAATTCGCATTTTCCTTCATATCGATACCGAGAATAAGAAAACTCGAAAAACTTGGCTTAACCCAACTAAATTAAAAAACCTTAAAAACTAACTTAACCTAACATAAACCTTAAATTAATTTAACCTTACAAAAACCTTAAAACTAACTTAATTATGTCCCTAAGAGACCGACGTGTGCAACAGGGCGTATAAGTTATGTATATGCCTAACATATGCAACTATACGCCGTGGTGCACCTTTTTTTGATGTAAAATTTTTGTCTTAAAACTAACTTAATTCTATGTAAGTTGGCCACCATGGTCAACTGTCTCGTGACCAGTACCTACCAGACCTGTCCCGAGCAGAGATTGCTCCACTAATCCGGAGGAGATCCTCGTGGCTGCTAGAGACATCCGGCTCGCATTGGAGTCGCTTGTCCACTATTCGACGTACGACATGGAAGATCAGAGCGCATCCCTTCGTGTACTGTATTAGATCAATTTAACGCGAATGCTTCAGGCGGAACAAGGCCGCTGAGACGCACTCTTTCATGGTAGTGTGTTTGGGTAGTAAAACCCCCAAAGATCAGATTATTTGAAGAAATCATAGCTCGTGCCTTCTGATCAGCTTAATAATAAAATTATCTATCCTGTTAAAGTTTGCCTCGTTGTACAGGACCTCGTTAGGATAGTACTTCTTGTAGTTAGACTCGGGTGTACGATACAAACGGAGACAGGACCGAAGGCACTCTCTCTCGAACAACCTCATCTTTTCCATCTGAGAAGGACTCACGTTGAACCACAATGGACAACCGTACACCATAATTGGCCTAACGAGAGCCATGTAGCAGATTACCTTCACCCTGGTATCAAGTTGGCTGCTGAAAAACAACCTCCTTGCTGCAGCAAAGGCATTTCTGGCTTTCATCAGAGGAATATCTATATGTTAATCATAATACATAATACAAACTACACTTTTCACAGCTAACGGCCGTCCTTGCGGGTCAACTATGCCGAACTTGTGCCAGTTTTGACGCGTATCCCGCGGTGCCATGTACAACGGAAATGGGTAGTTTCACACTTCAGGAAGTTGATAACCAACTCGAAGTCACGCTGCAACAAGCTATTTATTACCTCGACCTGTTCTGTAAGCTACTAGATCGTCGGCGTACGCAATTCAGTGCGGCATGAAACCTACAAGATCTGCAGTGAATAAGGACAACAAGATCGGCGAACCAACAGTCCCTTGTTGCAGACCATTTTTAATGTCAAAGACCGTGGTAGAAGTTACATCGCCATCACGACCACCTTTCTACCTGTTATCATGTATAGCAGTGGTTTACTTATGCCGAGCCTGACCAGCTTGAGGAAGAGTCCCTCCAACCAAACGGCATCAAAGGCCTTCTCCAAGTCAATCAAACAAGCACCCGTGCACTGATTTTTATTTTTGTTCCACTGAATGTCGGAAACCAGCTTTGACGCGGCATGTATGGTATCGTGCTTCGCCTTGAAGCCGAACCGGATAATTACCCTTGAATAAAGGTATAACTTAAGTGGTGACACTCAGTGCAGCATCATTTTTCTTCTCTTATAGTTACCGACACGCTGTTTTCAGGTCGACAATTTCCCCGGGAAGGTTTTTTTTCATTTTTTCCGACTGAACATCTTCTGAAGGCATTATTAGCGTTTGTGCAATCGTTGTTTGACAGTACGTAATGTCAACAAATTTAATAGCAGTTCTTTCATTTCTATTTACCCATCAAATCAAGAGTGTTATCCTACAAGTCACTTTTTAACTAATATGTGGTGGGTGGCGATAAGCGTTTCTCAGATCTTTCACAGTGTAAAGATGCCGCAGTGTAAAGATCTAAGATTTTAGTGATCAGAGACTCATCCTTAGATAGTTGGTGCAGTTCAAGGGGTCTCTCAGAGGTATTGGTGTATGAAGAGGCCTTTCCAGTTTCTCAGTATCGACTGCGAGTTCGTCCCGACAGGGTTCCATTCAAGGTTTGGATAGTTTTTCTATTGTTTGGTAGATCTTTCGGACATCATACCCGCCTTAAAATCCCTTCAGACCCAACCCACCCCCCCACCCATTATCCTCTCGCGCTCTTTGTATCCCATTTTGCTTTCTTTAAAGTTCGTAGAGCTCACGAGCCGCTCTTGACCTTTTACGTAGGGTCGTCTTACATAATATGTTGCTTGCTTCGCTGCACTCCTTGTCCCACCAAAGTTTCGAAAGCGTCGATTGCTTCGTCAGGCAGGGTTGGACTGTCTTCAGGATGACTCGACCGGCAAATTTCGTAGCCCTTCGTTATTGTCTTGCATGCATTCGCATTTTAAGATTTCTTACATCTGGCCAACGACCCATGGATGTTCTGAGTCTGAGTTAAAGCCTCATTTCGCTCTTAATGGTCCCCGTCATTAGGAGTTCCAGTCATTAAGACGTTCGTGGCCCTCAAGTTCGGTCAGACTCACTATCTTCAATCAGGAAACACGGACCCCCTTAACTAGAGCAGTGATTCCAGTCAAGACTTTGACTCAAGTTGTTTAAAGACACACGACATCGAACATATTGTTGGTCTACGTACATCTATTTGTCAAAACCTCATAGTGGTGAATGCGAGCGAAACAAACAACCGAAACTGCAAAATAAAGAGGCTTCCCATTACTTTCCAAGGCAGGAAATATAGTCCCTTTAAGGGCAAAGCACCGTCAGCACCGCAAGTCTGAAACCATCGAATTAAGATAGTCCCTGTACAAGACTACAAGATAATGTACAGGGTTTGACAATAACTAAAATATCAACTTTATCCAAGGCATCATTAGTTTCGGGTTCGTTGACCGAAGAAGTAGGTTCACAACAAACCGTAAACCATGAAAACCATTTTTTCTTCCATTTCAGTCCATAGACTCACATCGCGACGTGGCTTCAAATTCTTGTGGTAAACACCCGCTCACAAGTCAAGGATGCCAAACTAACGTCAAATTGAGAGTCAAAGTATCTTCGCGAAGTATCTACGAGTGGTGTCAAAGTTGAGGCAGATGTAATTGGCGCACGGTAATTGAATTAATTTTAAATCGAATTCCGCCATTAAGGGCCCAAGTAATCAGCGACTGTTCGAGCAACACCGCATCGCTGATAGAAAACAGGCAAGCGAATATGTGCGGTGGAATCCTGCGGCCTACTCTAGCCCACTTCAGCTGAGTGCGCTCCCATTCGTGTTCAGAATATTGATTCAATTCGTTGTCCCCGAAACAAGCATAACTCCCAGTCCTTGCATTCGGATGGAATTGATTGCTAGTTGTGCGGCGAACTAATTAAATCGACGCCCATTCCTTGCTCATCCTTACTCCCCTATTCCGCCGCAAAAACTATCTCTAACTGCGATCACTGGCAGCATCGCAATTACAAAACCCGCATATGCCGAATTATAGCGGCAAGAGCGGGAGGTTAATTAAAATTGTCAGCGCATCGCAAATATCCTTCTTCGGTATCGCAATTGTTTCGTGTTATGTTTCACCATAGTGGGGAACATGCCATATGTGTGTTTGTGTGAAGCCATTGCACGGTGCTGCTTTTTTGCCGTTGTGTAAAATGTCAGTCCTTTTCGGGGAGTGCGCTTCAATGTTGCTTGTTGGATGTGAGCCTCTAAATTGCAGTGTCTCAGAATACGAGGAAAAGAACAGGGAAAGGTAGACAAATTTGGCAAAAATACGTGGGGAATAGGTGACGGTCCCTCGGCAGGAGTGAAGCACGTGCGGAAGCAAAAATGTACGAAACGTGCTTATTCTTTTTTTTAGTTGACTAAAAGTAGGGCGCTCCATGGTTGTCATAGCGCCCTCTTTCGCGTGTGCGGCGAGGACATATGTAAGGTTTCAGGTTTTCCCACGTTACACAGTGAGCCAGAAATAGTTTCACGAGACGGTGGCATTGTGATGAACTAATGCTCTTCCCAGCCCAATACTCCCACAGACTGCAATCGGCAGACATTTAAGACCAATGTGCACGAGTTCCTTCTCTCCCTTTCTCCCCCTATGCCCTCGGCACGTGCTGTGGCTTTACCCCGGACACTTAGCAAATTATAAAAAAAAGAAACAAGGGCCAAGTCCACAAGGGTGAGTTGAAACACTTTTAAAACTTCATCTTGCAGAAATAAGGAATAAATAAAAATATCAGAATAAGAAGTGCCCGCTGCAGGCAGGGGGACAATGTAGGGCTGTTCGAACCTGTGGCCGGCTATACCGCTCATTCCAATCTGAGTACAACAAGGAACACTGAAGAGTTCTTGTGCAGCAAAGCTCATTTTGACAAATACGGTGTGATCCTTGGAGTTTGTTTTGACATTGACAGAAGCGCAGAAGAACTACAGTCAGATCGAGAAAGAGGCGCTCTCGATCATCTACCAGCCTCTGGTGACGATTTTCAACCCGAATAAGAAATTGCATGAGATGACCATTCAGAGACTGCAGCGTTTGGCAGTTACGATCGTTACCAATCAACGCGGCAATGCAGACGGTCTTCCACACTTACCAGTCGGACCGGATTAGGGGTTCGATAAATAAGAAGCATGTCATGCTATAGACACTTTTTACGACTCCTCGGTGGATGGATTCCCAATAAATTATAAAATCATTGCGGAGAAGACCCCGTGCTCTGCCGTCGCTCGCCTAGTCGTTTGCCAAATAGCGAAACAGAACTAATTCCATTTTTTTTCGACGAGGGTTAAGCTAATGTGTATGTACAAACGTTATTCTTTTGCAGACGCACTACACACGAGTGTTGTCATTGCTGCGTGAAGGACACTGGGGTGGAACTAGGCTGAAGCAGTCAGCTCGTAAACATTGTTGGTGGCCAGGGATAGACGGAGCCGTCATCGAACAGTAGGTCAATCTTCACCCTGTCAGAGGAACGCGTGGATTTCGCAGGCCCCTTTGAGAAACACATGTGGACGATTTTAGTGAACCCTTTCTCGAATTTCCCTTTTATTGTCAAATTGGCTACAACGTCGGCGAAGGCAACAATAAATGCGCTGAGCTCAATTTTTGCCTTGGAAGGTTTCCCCAAGACCATAGTGTCTGACAACGGCCCGTAGTTCAAGTCAGCAAGACTTTTGCTGACAGCTTTCAATTCAGCACATGACGCCCGCTCCTTTTAACCCGGAGTTCAACGGAGCCGCGGAACGGATGGTGAGGATGTTCAAGACGTCACTGGCAAAGATCCTGTGGGAGAGCACTCGACGCAGTGAGGCGTTACAGGGGTTCTTGTCAACGGTCAATACCGGGCATCGATGGGAAATCCCTGGCGGAGAAACTGCATGGTTGATGTCATCGAACCGTATTATCTGCTATGTGCCCAGACCGGAACACCGGTAGGAAACAGGAAAACAGGATGGCTTCCAAATTCGTCAAGGGCCAAGCAGTGTTTGTCTGACACTATCTCCATACGGTTAAATGGATTAAGGCAATCATCATAGAACAATTGGGAAGGACTACGTTCGTAGTCGAAACAGAAATCGGAGCTCTATGGCGACGCCATCAAAATCAAATGCGCCCGAACTAACAAATTATACCACAGAAACAGGCAAGTAAACAATTCAATATGACTAATCCCGTTCTTTACTCTGATGCAGATGACTCAAAGATGTTAGCACACCCTGAAGATAATACCACTTCACTCGAGGCAGATCCTTACCTTACGCAGCCGCAAAAAACGACTTAGCATCACCGGTCCTACCATTCCCCCAAGCCTATCGAGGCCGAGTATTCATGGCAGCAATGTGGGACTTCTTCAGACGTTCAGGTTTCACCTCAGTCTGATAGTCCAAAAGACAAGCGAGTGCAATTCGGTTTAGAGCCCAACGCGCCTGGCGTGAGGCGTTCTAGTCGCCTAAGAGGTAGGGAGTATCAAGGAGTATCCTCAATAAGTGTGGACGAATCTGTTGTGTCTACCGCCTTGGTTTTCTGACACCCAGAGGTCGCAAAGCGACCACTAATGGCAATGTTGGCCAGCATGTTGTTTGACGTTTGGGGTATTCGATATAAATAGCTTTACTTCCCACGTGCAGCACTCATTTGTGTGCTTGTCGGTGGATTTTCCTAGTGGTGCCGTCCTGATTTTATTTGTACGTTAAGCTTAAAATGGAGTAACTCAATTATAAAATAAATAAAGCACTTGAATTTTGAAACCCGCATTTTTTATACCACAGTCAGTGGGTTTTAAACACTACACTGTAGCACTCACACTCTGAAGTGTTGTCTTCTCCTCAGGCGGCGCAGAGAGTTTCATCGCTTAGGCCAAGAACACTTATGTGTTTGGCGAAGGTTTAGTGACCCGATCTGTAGTCTCCATCATTTCTGTCAATGGATAACAGGAATGCCGCGGCTTTCTTACTACGTTTGGGATCATGCATTTGATCCGTCTGCATCTGCGAGAGTCATTGCCCATTGATGGAAGCACTAACCAAGCGCTCTGGTAGTCCCTGAGCAGGTTCAGATCCTTATCTCGTCTCCTCCGACTCAGGCAGGTCTTAATAATTTTTGACTGCCGGTGAAATTCAGAGAAGATTTGCATTCGTGATCTATCCTGCATGTGGTTAACTGCTTGACCAAGGCCTTAAGCCCAACTTGTCTGTCGCTACTTCGCCCCTTCCATCAGTTCTTCGCAATATAGTTCGTGGCCATTAGGATCGCATAGGTTTCCTCTTGGAAGACCAACGCAAATGTACCTGATGTGGTGTGCAGTCTAATGTTGTCGCCCACCACGAAAGAGCCAGCGTCTACTTTGGTCTTTGAGCCATCCATAAAGATTCGACTACTTGCCTTTTCTCGCTCAGATTCTCGCCTGAACCAGTGTTGAGTGAAAGGAAAGTCGCCGTCGCAGCTGAAGTACTGGAGTCCGGGCGTCAGACGACATAATCCTTGGAGCTTACTGCTCTAATACAAGGCGCTATGACAGGAGTCGTCTTAATGGATTTGATCATTCGATGTATTCCTCAACTTGCGCACTATCGGTCTTAGGCAGGTCCTGCAAGGCTATTATATTATTTCACACAATGACACTGTTTCCTTGTCGGTAGTGCTGTGATTAAGACGAATGCCGGACTCTGCTTATCTTCATGAAATATTGTTTGACTTGTGCTACCGTCCACTAAACTAGGACACCGTTCATTAATGTTGGCCCCACTATTGCAGTACACAACCAGCGTATTATTATAGGTGTGTAGTGTAACCGATTTTGCTTTTCTGTACGTTTTTCTTCCAGATTTCTAGACATTTAGAATGATTCCCGAAAGTTAGTTCGTTCCCTTTTAGCCTCGGTGGAGCTAGGAGTCCAATTTTGATTTCCTTGGGAATAGCACGAGGTCCAGTCCGACACTGTCTGTCGTGTTAGCTAATATTTTACGGGAGATTTCATAAGGGTCATAATGGTCGGAGGAAAATTCCGCACAGGCAATAAGTGTGCATCCGATCAGTGTTCCCACTTGATTTTGTCCAAATTGTAGTGAATATCTCCAAAAATCGTGTTTCACAGTAAATCGATGCGGTAAGCGACTGTATTTCTTTTCAAATTGTATTTTTATAAAGTTGCATTTTGTTTGTGTGATTTGACTTATTTTGACTTCTATAGACTGTGTCTTTTTGTTAACGAATTTGCCATCAATAAATCGACCAGAATTTAACAATGTCGTCCTCGAAATCTCCTACTTACTGACTTATCAGGTTGACGACCCTTGGAGGGTCTGAGCCTGACCACTTGCTGCCTTCCATCGGTGTCAGTCCTGGGAGCACTGCTTCCAGTCATCACGACCAAGCTGTGTTGCATCAGTGATTACTTGGACTTTATACCGGAGATTCGGTCTTGCTCTCACTCTCGAACCAGAGGACTCGGATTCGAAGACCCACATAGCTGGAGCGTTGGTGTCCATTCGCTCGATGTGGCCGAGCCAGTGCAGTCGACGGATTTTTGCCTTCCGAACTATATCAACATCCTGGTACAGCTCGTAGAGTTGGTGGTTGTGTCGTGTTCTCCATTCACCTTCCTTTCAGACGGGACCATATATCCGACGCAGAATTTTACCAAGAACCAGCTCTGCAGTTTTGCTTAGCGTCCAGATTTCGGCTCCATAGAGCAGGACTGGGCAAAATGAGAGTTTTGTAGAGCATGATTTTGGTCCTTAGAGTCAGTAGTTTTGAGCCCTGCTACTTCGACAAACCGAAGTAGCACCAGTTGCCAAGGGCGATTCTACGTCGGATCTCGACTGTGATGTCGTTTGTGGAGTTCACGTTTGCCTCGAGGCAGAAAAACTCGTTTATTACTTCGAAATTTTAGCTGCCGGTCGTGATGTCGATACTTGTCTCATATTTTCTTATTCGTCAAGCACCTATGAATTTTTTAAATAAATGGTCTGAAAATCTATATTTGCGAAACTTCAATACACCAGAACAAACGAGCTCCTCCAGTGCTCCACTTTGATCCCTCTGAACAAGTTTCTCTCTTCTGTACCAGTTTCAGCAGCATCAACGTTCCCACACGCCGTTGAACTCAAGTGCACTTTAAATGTTTATTTTGTAAAAATGTTATTCATCACACGCTGATATTATTGGATCTCCAGATTACAAATTGAATCCCATTCACTACCATTAATCAATAAAACACAGGGATTAAAATATAAAGGAAATGAAATAAAATAAAATACATATGCAGAGTGTTTTTGTAAAATAAAACGCCCGTTGTTAGGGTATTAACAAAAGATTTATTTCACGGATTAAACTATAATATGAAAAAATTAAAGATTACTTCACAAAAGGGTTGATTTAACAAAAATCAAAAATTAAGCTCGGTATGCGCGCAGTTTGCGTCGTTACTCTACTCACTCCGCTTCATATCCTTTCCACGCTCGGCCGCGGCCGTGGTGTAATTTGCCGTTTGCCACCCACAAAATATTTCTATTGAAAAATAAATGTATGCAAAATAAAAGATAGATTTATCAATTGCAGGAATTTATACGACATCATATACGCAAGCTACAGGTTACACAGAATAAGTTACTCAAAATTATGCTTAACCTGCGACGGCATTTTTCGACCGATGAACTTCATATACTTTCTAATATTGAAAAGGTTCCTATAAGATTGAACAAGTTATTCGATCGGTATAAATGTTCTTGTAATCAATCGGACAACCACTTGATTTCAAGTTTATTGAACGAAACATAGTTTGGCGACACTCTATATCACGTCTATGTATGTTTTTGTTGTTAATTATGTTTATATTTATACGCAGTTATTCTTTTTTTTTCAACCCACATTATTTATTTATCTATTTATTAATTTGTTTATTTATTAAATTTTTCTATTTTTATGTTTATTTATTCATTTACTTATTTACATATTTACTTATTTATTTATTCACTATGTACCTACCTTTATTTGTCTGTTTTTATGTATATCTACTTAAAAATTATAAAAAAATTACTTAACTAATTAAAAATTCGAAAATAGTAAATGTATCAATATTACAATTGTTCTCTATATCTCTTTTATTTCTGAACATAAAACTTGAAATCAAGTAAAAGCACTATCACCTCCCCTTCTTTAAATTTTTTGATCAATGTTTTCTTTTTTTTTTTGCTCCTTTTTTACCTATTTTGTAATTTAAATATAGGTTTTTGTCATCAGCATTTCCTCTCCATTAGTTGTTTGAGATATTGCCATATATCGTTTGAAATAAATTTATAAATTGTCAGTAGTAAGGTTACCTCAACCAAATCTCTGTAAATTGTGCAATAGTATATTTAACGCAAGACTAATAATGTCGAGCTGTTTAAAAAAATCATAGATGCAGCAGTTGGCCAGGCTCAGACCCTCCAAGGGTCGCCCGTTGTATCACTAAAATTATTCATTTATAATATTTTGTAAATTTGTTAATTGAATTTTGTAACTTAAATAAAACATGTTGTGTTCATATATAAAATAATAGTTAAAGTGTGATTTTTTAAAAGCTATAGGAAAGTTTTTCAAAAAAGAAAAAAACACATACAATTCAGAAAAATGAAAGAAATCTTTATTTGAATCGATAGTATGGTTCATATAATTTAATGTTTGAAGATTATTTCATGCAAATGTTGACCTTGACTGCTCCTCTAATGGTCCATCCGCTTAGTCCAATTTTGGCATACTCTTTCCAACATTTCGGCTGGTATTTCACGTATAAGTACTTCAATGTTATCTTCCAATGCGTCAATTGAAGCGGGCTTGTCTGTATAGACATGAGCTTTAACATAGCCCCACAAAAAATAGTCTAAAGGCGTTAAATCGCACGATCAAGACGGCCAATTGACCGGTCCCGAACGTGAAATAAAATGTTCAACGAACTCGCCTCTCAATAATTCCATTGTTGCGCGTGCTGTGTGGCATGTGTCACCGTCTTGTTGAAACCACATGTCATGCAAGTCAAGCTCTTGCATTTTGGCAAAAAAAAGTTGGATATCATCTCACGGTAGCGCTCACCATTCACAGTTACTTTACGATTCGCATCATCTTTGAAGAAGTACGGTCCAATGATGCCACCAGCCCATAAACCGCACCAAACTGTGACTTGACTCCAGCTACTGAGCACGCCAGTCTTCTTCTTGATTTGGCGGTACAGTTCGGGTTGGACCTCTGCCTCAACCAACAAGCCTCTCCATCTAGATCTGTGGTGCCACACTCTTACTTGGTTTTGGTCCTTCTTCACTTGGATGCGCCACCTTAAACGCGGGAGTCCTCTGTTGCGCTGTCTCACAGCTTCGGAGTCGAAGACTCTTTGGGCCGGATCTGAGTTGTCTATGCACTCACCACCTTAAACGCTGGAGCCGTAGATGTCTGACTAGGCTCATGTCGATGTACACGCCAGTGTTGGAGATGAATATTTTACATTATTTAAACTGTCCCACAGGTTCGGAGTAGAAAACTCTTCGGGCCGGAGCGGAGTAGTCTACGCTCGCCACCTCAGATGCCTTAGCCGTAGACGTCTGCCTAGGCATGTCGCTGTACACGCCAGTGTTGGACACGAATATTTTAGATTATACACAATTTTTTGACCTGTCTCAGTATGAGATGCTCGCCGGGCTAACATGGTTACATAATTAACCGACTTTAAAGCTGTGTATTTATTTGTAGACGAGTGGCAATATTTCTCCATACCATCGAAATGATTTATCCAGCTCGTACTTTAAGCATGCAAAGCCCTTAAGCGTATCATACAATGTACGAATTTTGATTTTTTGAAAAAATCTTAGCTATTACTATTGCCGCTCAAACCGCTGTCCGCACTTGGACACCATTCCATACGAGGGAGCACAGTCTCCATAATAGGTTTTGCGTTTGTCTTCTGTCTCTTTTGTGGTTTTACCGTTTTACCTAACGTCCCTCCGATGAGTCAACCGTCCACCAGATTGATCACATTGCGATCGACGCGCCTCTGGCTTGATGTCCGAACTTCGACTTCGACTCGAAACAAGAGGATGCAACACGATTTTTCTAAAATAATTCAATAACCCATTATGTGCATCCAGTAACAAGTAAAACGCTTCTTAAAACGATGATTTTCCCTTCCTGACTCGTTCCTTTTCCATCCCACTGTCCGTCACAGTGCAGAATGACAGATGACAAATTGGACTAAGAGGAGTATTTCAAATGTCAGAGTGCAGTTACTCGGTATTTTCCCACCACCTCGACGGATTACCTGAATAAGGCACCTCGGAGCGTATCTTATGGATACACAATACAACAACAACGTCATCATTACACGAAGCAAACGTCTCGAATGAATGGTCCTCAGGCGGTACATGGGTTGCCATTGATTGGGAAGTGGTCAGTTTTCAGTTGTGTGTGCCACTGGATAGGTCCCATTTGGCAGCTGTTCCTGCGACCGGATCATCGGTCAGAAACACACAGAGAGGACGACACAGATCCTCAACACTTGCAGGGACGTTACCTCGAAGGGAGATTTGTACTGAGGGATTTTGGCATTTGTAGGTAAGCCATCTTGGACTGACACTGCATGTGGTCGTATAATATGATAAGACAACCGCTGGATGCTTGGTTGAGTGCCAAGAAGTTGCATCATATGCACTCGCAGAGGATTACGAATAGTTTATGCATTTTAATTGAGCCGGAGATGCTAAGTATTTGCGTAGGCTCTTGCGAATCTGGGGATTATCTTGGTGTTATGCAAGAAATGTGTGCTTCGACTTGCAGGTGCACGACAAGGATTTGGTGAATAATTAAGCACTTCAGTGGAGGCACAGGCTGGCCGAAGCTTCGGAGAACCTGCCTGCTGCTGTGCATAATTGAATTAGTACTCTGCATGCTGGGCAAACATATTCGATTTGAATTTACAAATGCACACACCCAAAGGGAATGCCGGGAAATTGAATGAATGCTAGCTTGGAGAAGCGGATGTCATTTTAATGAAGAACATTCTGTGGACCTGAAGTGCTAAATTGGATGTGAAGAAGCATGATACGTTTAATTTCGAAGAAGAATTTGACAGCAAGATGTGGCAGAGGAAGGGGCAAGGCGACATGCAGCTCTGAGGGAAGGCTCCTCTTAGGGAAGGCGCAGACATGTTGGCAGTGCTGGTCGTGTTTGATTTTCAATGAGAAATGCAGGGGATTTATACACAAAGAGGTAAATATGTGCAGGGGTCGACCTGTGCTACTCACCGAGAAGAACAGCTAAGCGAGGCATATAAAGGCATCATCAGCATTCACACACAAGTCATACAATGAATGAATTAACCATGAAAAGTGTGCGAAACTGAAACGTCAACACCAGCGGCACGACCTTCCAGAAGTCCGTTCAACTGCTTGCTTACGCGGACGTGATTGGACGAATACAGCGAGTCAATGAGGCTTTTTCTGGCATTGAAGTGGAGGCGGCTAAAATGGGTCAAACCAAGGATGAACACGGAAGGATGCACAACATCGACGTCCTCGCACCTAAAATCCAGCAGTTCATCCCCGACGTCCAGCGAGTACATACATTAGTAATGATTGAAGTGAATAAAAAATAGTTTTGTACCTAAATAGACGTAATAAAACGGTTGTCCATCGAGCTACGCTTGACGGAGAGGCAACCAGGAAGCCGAGGACGCAATATATCGATAACATCGGATTCTGGATTTTATGGGTAAAATTAGGGTAAAATCTGCACGAGGAGTGTTCGACGCCGCCTACATTAAATGGGTCCTCGGAAGTGAAGACCTGCAAAAAGACGGCCATTTGATCTGGCCTAATGATCACAAGAAATTAGTCCCCTTTGACTGCGCCAACTATCGACGGATCAGTCTCCTTAACATCGCGTACAAGATCCTCTTTGCCGTTTTGCTTGAAAGCCTGAAAGCATTGGTCAATAATCTGATAGGTCCTTATTAGTCCGGTTTTAGGCCGGGAAAGACCACCATCGACCAAATTTTTACATTGCAGCAGATCCTGGAAAAGCCCCAAGAGATGCAGATCGACACCCACCTCCTATTCGTGGCTTTCAAGTCGTGCATGGATTCCTGCCAAACTCATCTTTTTTTCGGTTTGTGCCAAGTTCATCCAGTCATGGGACCGACCTTGGATTGGCTGAAGTGGCAATTGGGGATTTTATCTTTCCATTTTGGCTTACAGCTACTCGAGGCTTTTCCTTCCCACGTATTTGAGTTGAAGACACAGTCAACGTTGAGAAGTACCCGCAGCCCACTCGAACATTGAATAGTCATCCGAGAGAAACGTTCCCAAGAGAAGAGTACGAGTCTTCGATTCCGGGCCAATGGGACAACGCAACAGAGGACGTGGAGAAGGACCTCAACCAACTTGATGTGAGCATCTGGACGCAGCTGGCGAAAGATCCTAGAGCCTGTTGAAGCACAGGTCCGCCCCGGACTATAGCGCCAAACACAGAAGAAGAAGATGAGCACTGTGAATGGACTTCTGATGATTGGCGACGGAGTACATTTTCCAACAAATTAAAGTTAAGCAAAATTGGTCCATGTGGATGTCAGACTGTGCGAAGGAGATGTAAGAGTCGGGAATAATCCCGACTACGGACGGGATGGGGCTCAAGGACAGTTTCAAGAGTGAGTGGGTGCGAACTTTGGTCTTATTTGCGTTGAGGATATTGCGAGGAGAAGTGGTAGAGCTGGAAAGGCTTGTGGACCAGGTCCACCCGGGACTGGAACGCCATACAGCAAAGAACACAGTTCTGCTTGAAGGTTACCATTTCAGAGCCTATTTGAGTCTTGACTGATCATGCGGCAACCGCTAGCAAAGTGCTAGAGTGGCAATAGAACGTCGTGCAAGTCCACCAGTTCTTCTTCACTGACGATGGACCAACCGCTTCACAACAAAGTCATTGATTCCAGTAGAAACTCTTGACTATCCTCATGGAATAATATTATTGATGTTATGCATCACCTCGTTGGACCCCTCAAGAGGACTTTCAATGGCGTACAGCGAACTACTGTGCGGCGTCAATTGAAAAAAACATATTTAGTTTTTCTTTATTTTTTGCAATGAAAAGGGTTGCAACTCCTGACGTTGATTAATCGCAACCATCCTCGTCAATTGTGAGTTTTGCGTTGCAAATGAAAGTCATACATCAAAATGCCACAAGCGTTCTCCGGCCAAGTACCCGGCTGCAATCCTCTGCCGGAATCCGGCGATATCATGTTACGATTCCCCAGCACCTCCCGCACGGCGCGTCGTTCGAGTGCGAATCGAATTTTCCATCGTCCGTGAATCATAAAATCCAATTTTCCCCAAACCGTAAATATCACTTATCATCACAAATACACTCACGTGTATGGCACCTCTGCTCCAAAGCCAGATCTCGTGGTCGGGCATATGCACGTCCTTGCACGGGAATACCATTAATTTCCAATGCAGCCCAGTTGTCCAACTAAAAATTCCATTAGCAGTCCACTTCATTTCGAATTTGGTCTTCGGCTCTGACATTCGTCCTTGCCTTCTGCCGGCCGGAGTGGCGCTGTTTCGGATAGGAGCGCCGCTCGGGCTTGACACAAAAGTGCATCCGACATTCGTAAGGTGACGTTTAATTTGCGGATTCTGATAGCCTTGTTCTGGCACTCTCGGCTGACGGGGCATAAATTGGATATCATGTCAGTACGCACGAGAGTGGGGACAATTTGAAAACATGTGCGGGGTAGTCGCATTCGGATTAAATTTTGCAGCAACAGCGGACTGTTTGCCTGTGAGGTGGCCAGATGAGAGGATGGACACCATTTTAGTGTCGAGTCGCTTTGGTGGTGGGATAACCTGTGTGCGTTCTTGGGTCATTTAAAAGGCGGCGATGGTTGGAACTCGTGTCGTTTTCTTTGCTGGCAATTTTAGATGGTCTTTAAGCACCCAGTAGGTGGTGTGTAACGAGGTCAATTTGGCACTTCCAAGAAAGTGCGGCACTGAGAGTGTCGGCACTTTGAATGCGGTTGAATTTTGCAGGGGTTTTGCAATAAGAGGAATCCAGAAGCACTAACCGATAAGTCAGTGTGCAGGCAGCAACTTTTTCTAGGAACCACGAGTGCAATATGAGTGAAATTACAAGGAAATCTATGTTCGGGCAAGTGTCTTCAATTAATTCTCTACGACAGTAACTTTAACGTTCACATTAATTGCGGCGGCGTGACCTATCGTTGGCCATATTCTTTTCTTCATGCAATACCGGCTCTTATTCCACCCCATCGCTGGCCACTTGCTCATCCTGCTCAAGAGGATTATTATTTTGTGCTTGCAATATCGACCAATAAAACACGCGTTGTTAGAGAGCTACCCTCCGCAAGAGTGCTCCAAGAAGTGACTCCAAATTAGACTCTCCTCTCGTACGGAGGATTCCTTAAAATGTAGTCACAGTCGACATTGACATGGAAAGTCTTTACCATTTTTCCATCATTCCATTTTTCAACTCAAATACAAATCGCATTCAGTTTTACAATTTTCGTCTTTTTCAAATTCATAAAAATCACACAGGAGGCTTTGAAATTTGTAATAATTTGCGTTGTTCTTAAACAATCATGATCAATGCGTCACGAAACCCAGCCGGAAACTGCAATTTAAGTCGTGTCCTCAAGCTAGTACGTACCAGAGCATCATTAAAATGTGACCAGTTTTGATTGAAAGACTTAACTCGACATGTGTCTTTCGAATTTGCAATAAGCTCCTTAGGAGGGCAATGCGAATAGAACTCATCTCCCAACGCGACAGTATGTGACCGGTCCTAAAATAGAATCGAGCACATGCTCCCTCCCCATCAGCATTCAATATCCTTGCGTCTGCCACCAGCACAAAACAACTTGAATTCTAGTTCAGTTTCCCTCAAAACGTTGCCTCATGCCTCCCCCTCACCAATTACTTTCCAGGAATTCTGCAAACACCATCAGTTCGGCAAATAGCCCACTTTCATTTGAAATCAAACGTAATTCGAGAAACCTCGTGAAATATCAAAACATACACAATATCAACGTCACTTGCCAGTCCCAGACGGAGACCGAAATAAGGACATGAACACCCTTATTTGCGGGACACTCTCCAAGTTGAATACGAAATGAAGTCACGACCGCGACCGAGTGCGGGGTGTGCATTTGCGGCGCACGCTGCGATAAGGATGAGTTCCCATTTGGCTTCTGCGAGCAACTGCCTCAAGTAGGCGAATCCCATTCAATTGAATAAAAATCAAATTTGTGCGGAGAACAAACAGTTTTTGTATCTTTTTTTTCAGCATTCATCCTCCGCTTAAGTGTATTTTGCATGCAATTATGCGGAGTTATTTGCTTTTGGCTTTGAGCCAGCGAGGAAGTGGCACATCCTTTTTTGTGTACAGCGCGGTGGCGAGTGGTTGAGGACTGCTGTTGAATGCAGAGCTAAGCAGAGTCCTATCTTTCGTATTCTTTTTCGGGGTTCTGTGTAATCCTGCGAAATGAATTCCCTTTAGCAGTGTGCCTTGTGTGTACATAGTGAGTGCTTCATTTGGGACAGGTCCTTGTTATGAGTCCCAAGGAGGGGCTCTACCAGAGAATTTGTTAGAACTCTCAACTTTTCCTTATTTAAGGAAAAGTTGAGACTGAAATGAGGCGCTTGAAGAGCACAGGAGTAGCATAATAGAGTAGGCAGTGTTTGACAAACCCTCCTCTTAACTGTGCACGAAGACAATCAATTGTTCACTCGAAAACCAAAGTCGAGAGCGTGTAAGACTGTCCCCACCAACAGTCTATTGTGTCATTTAATTTTAAAGCTTGCCTCATGAATGGTAATTACGTTCTTTAAGGCAATTGGGTACGAGTCAGAGGCGATAGTTAACTAAAGAATTTCTCCAAGATTCACATATTGTGAGCTTGCCGAAACTGGGTTGGAAGGTGGCCACAATCATAGGCCTATGCATTACGATCATCTCATTTCGAGAGGTCTACTGACCTCCAGTCACATTTGCAGTGTCGATTCACCAGTACTTACCGGTAGTCTGGTCACAACTGTCCTCAGACAAGATTGGGCATGCACACAAGTCAACAAAGATAAGAGCTAAGATGTGCACTTCCCACGCTGCACCATAGTGCTACCAATAAACTACAACATCCTTGCAAGCAAAAACCATTTTTCTGTGCAGCAAGGATATTTTTGCAAGACGAGATTGTCGATGCAAAATTACAACAATCGATGGTTTTAAGCTGGCGCATTTCTCATTATCAACTGAGACCTTTGGTATACATCTCGATACACTCGGTCGCATACGCAATAAGTTTTTTTTTAAATATTGCGTATCCGCCAGGGTGTCGACATTTCATTCAACTTTAGGTGCAAATGTTCATTTTATGGTATAATTCGAAATGCTCTTGAACAACAGCAATTCAATTGGGTAAGTATTCGCGTATGTGATCATTGGAAATCGTCTCTAGTGCTTGACATCTTCGGCATGAGATAACTGCCGTAATGAACGCCCTACATGCGTCCAAGATCCATCATCAGAAGTTCGCTAGTTCTAAATAGAGAAGAGGCTCGTTAATTCGGATTGGTTGGAGGGAAGGTAAGTCCGCAATTTTCCGAATTAATGGGAGAACTTAGCCGCGTTCATATTGGTGAAAATGTGCAAGAACTTAAAACAAAAAATTATTTTATTAACACAAAAACCTTCTAAATGTGAATTACAATACTATTTGCCTTGTGTGTTTCCCGACCTCTAACTTTTCAAAGCCAGGACTGCCACCGGATATCCGGACTGATTTTATCCAACTTCTAGATTTTTGAGATCACTCATTGGGTTATGTATTTATTTATTTATTTAAGAAGCTGACATATAATTGTAAAATATTACAAATTAGCTGTTAAGCCTTAGGCTATGGGATAAATAATTTTTGCAAATTTAATCAAATTTCTACATGAAAAAACTTAAAACCGACTCTTATTTATTCGGGAATATCGAACAAATTTTTGTCCGAATAAACGAGTTTTCCAAATGAAAGGGCTTTTACTATAGGCTCTGCAACAAGCATATCTTGTCTTCATTGTGGCAGTTGTATTTATTCTATTTGGCTAAGAGAGGTGTTTGGAAACGTATAAAATGTAGTACGTTGTACCTATTATTTATTAATTCTTCTTTGTTAAAATTGTACAAAACATTGTTTGAGTGACTGTAAAAAATTGTGAGTCCCTGTTCCGTCGACATCGCGGCACTTGTGTGCAACTGCAATTTATCGGACCATATTCAGCACCATCCAATGTGTGGCCGGAATATCCAATCGAACGATACTCGCTCACGCAGATTAAGGATTGCACACATGAAGATGTTTCTGTGAACTCTGGCTGCTGATGGTCTGTTGCCGATGGTCTCATCCACTTGTATAGTGATCGCAGAGGACGTCGGATGGAGCAATAATTATAATTAATATACATATATGTTCAAGGAAAATTATTAAAAATCATAATTGTAAGCCAGAAGTGAATTTTGTTGATTATCAATATATTTTTAGGTGTCTTATCTGATTTATGTTTAAAATTATTTCTCGAACAAGAGGCCACAATTCATAAAATCCAAGAGTGGTTAAATTGTTTGAAAAATGGTTGATATATTGGTATATATTATTATTATAATATATATAATAATAAATAATTGAATTGTGAAAAAAATGGTTTAAGAGAAAAATGCTTACGAGGGGTGTCTGTTAGGAGAGTTTTCACTGTCACACTACTTACTGTCTTTTTCGAAGAAACAAAACAACCGATGGACTTGAGTTGTTAGTGAGAACTGGTCTTGTATTTATTTCAGTATATGTTTGAGATAACAATTGACAATAAAAACACAAAGTAATTTCAAGTTTCCCAGAAGAGTTTATACCAAACACGACATTAGGCAAAAATGCTTTATAAACGAATATGTTGATAATCATGTTGGTGCCTTAACATAAATGAATCCATATTAAACGACAGTATTCTAAAATAGAGGGCGAAAATAAATAATTAATAAATAAATAAATAAAATACACATAGACTTAAAAGTGTGAGAATTTTGGAAATGTATTTAATTTCGAAACAAGAACCCCAGTATGGACCTTTCAAAACAACACAGTCTATGTGCATAGGAAAAGTCAGTTCAATGTCAAGTATAACCGCTAGATCTTTATGCCAACGTACTCTTGTTAAGATTGAATTATCAATCATATAGGAGATAAAATTCTAGAAAATATCATAACTGAGCATTGGCTAATATTGAAGTGTAGTCCATTCAATTTGCACCAATTCTGTACAGATGCGATATCGTTTTGTAACTCCATTGGATCCGCCAATGATCGCATGGATTTAAACTCCCTTAAATCGTCATCTTATAAAAGGCAATTAGACATAGGATAGCAAATCGTTAGTAAAAAGAAGAAACACAAGAGAGCCAAAGTGACTATCTTGAGGTACCCCAGAGAAAATGTTAATTACCCGTGACAGATCATTTCCTGTTTTATTTTTCAAACTGTCTTCTGTTTGTAATATAGCTACGAGTAGTTATCCAATTCAATGACAACCAAACATCTCTAGCTTCTTTATGAGCACATTATGTTGAACTCCTTCAAATGCCTTCGAGTAGTCAGTGTGTATCGAGTCAACTTGAAGTGTAGCTTCCTTGGAACGTAGGTAAGAGTTTGTAAAAATAACCAAACTGGTCGAAGTTAATATATGCCGCTCTCAAAGTCACGTTGAAATTGTGATATCTTCAGCATATTTTTTTTTCTCTGACAAAAGTCTCGAATCATTTGGGGATTAATTGGAGCTTAGGGGTGATGAAGGAATCCTTCCAGCAATCCAAAAATTTGCCAGCGACTACTAAAAATGATAGCCAAGGAATTGACTAATCCGTCCTTACATATTTTTTTTTTTAAAGCGAAAGCGGGTAAAGTTGTCGGGCCCTAGGCTTGCACTAGAATACATAGAGGACAAATTAAAAAAGAATATCATCAATCGTGAATTCACCAACAGTCCTATGTCTGTGATTGTATTTGCTCGAAGTTCTGACCTGCAACATAACACAAAGTCAACAAAGTTTGACTGGAAATGTAGATACATATTCGACGGAATTCCGAGAGACTTACGATTAGTATTGATAAACGTCAAAAAAGTCTTTGAGCTCGGCCTGAAGTTGTAGAAAATAAAACAAGCAAATTTGCTTATTTCAAGAAGCTGATCATGAATGCAAGACAGTTGACTGGAAGCATCGTGCTAAAGGTCCCCCATGGATGTGCATATCTAAGTGTTGTGCAAAAAGCTGAAATCGATGAGTTGAAAGACCAAGGACTACAATGAAACATTTAAATAAGCAAAGTCAGCAATTTTATGATCCGAGTGAGTGTTGTCGTGTTGGAAGGTCCAATTTATTTGTCCAGTGTGGGAATGGAATGAATCCAGAAGGGAATGTCTTTCGAATGCAACCCTTTTCATATTACTTTCTCAACAGCATGGTAAGGAATGGCATAACATAACTCCATGCATATACATTTGAAAAATGTTGTACCTACTTAGTTACAACTTAGACTGTACGTCATCCGTCTTCATCAAAAAGGCCTTAACGAGATTCTCGAAATTTTATGCGTAAGCTACGCCTAAAGCCATTCTCCACATTGAAGCTATTGATGAGTTCATTACCGAGACTGATGGAGCAGAGGGGGATCTCATTTACATAGAACGAAAAAAGTACGGGACTGAGAATGGACACTTGTTTCCTCCAATTACATTCACCGGTTAAGTCGTTCTCAATCATGATACTAGGCTCATCTTGGTCAATGCTTCGAACTTGTTTTGCTTTCTGTTGTGTCCCATTCGACACATAGTCAGTGACGATCTCTCAGAATGCCTACAACAAAGGCAAATCTGTGGAAACAGCCCTGCACTCCCTTGTTGGCACCATCAAAAATCCCTCGATCATAAGGAATTTACCCTCACAGCTTTTGGTGATATTGAGGAAGCCTTTAACAACCCCACGCAATAACCTCAGCACTCAACAGACTCGGTATCGAAAAGCCATTAGTGACTTTTATTCAATAGCTTCTCAATAACAGAGTGATAAGCTCGAAGTTGAGTGATACCACGATCTGCAAACTTATGAACAGAGGCACACCTTAGGTTGGTGCACTCTCCCCTCTACTATGCAACATAGTGGCCGACGAGCATTAGCGGAGCGTTAAAGACTACCTCTTCCGAAGCACCAACAATACTCTTTAACCTGCCACTGATTGAACTAATTGGGAGCAGCTAGTAGCGCGATCAGATGAGGATGGCTCAATAGCTGGAAAGAAATTCGATCCAGGATCCTACCCATAGATACAGACCTTACAATACCTAAACTCCTCTTCGAAAAAAATTCCCAACTAGCGTACCACCCAGATTTTTCTTGGAGTCTGATCACCAGACGCTGGACGGTCCACTGCGAATCTTTACAGATGGATCGAAGATGGATGCCGGTGTGGGAGCTGGTGTCTATTCCAAGGATCTGAACATCCAGCTTTTTCTACGTCTACCAAGTCACTGTAGCGTCTTTCAGGCTGAAACTATAGTCATTAAGGATGCTAAACATGTAATATCCAGCAAAGATGTCGTCATCTGTTCCGATAGGCAGGCGGCGATCAAATCTCTGGACTCTGGAGACTTTCCTTAATTCTACTTTCCTTCAACTCTAAGACTTTCCTTAATTGCCGTCATCTCTTAACGAAATGGCCAAGTATTTTAACAACCATCTCATGTGCGTGACGCGACACTGTGACATTAAAGTGAAATGTGAAGCGGACGAACTCGCTGGAAAGGGCGCAAATTCTGTACTCTTCCCGGGTGGAGATCCACCCTTTCCGCTTATCTCCAGTATAAAACATCTGCTAAAGCTTGAAACACTTGCTCAAACAAACCGCGGATGGACATCAGACACAGGACGCCTATGGTCGTTCCCAAATTATCGTTTAGCTTGATCAGATTAAACAGCCCCAATCTCAGAGATCTAAAAGGACATTGTGCCATCGGAACTCACGCCTTCCATGATTTCTGCAGCAGCTGAATGAGCGGAGACGAGGAAGAGACCATTGAACACTTGCTATGTAGCTGCAGTTCTCTCTCATCCCGTATATTCCCCCTGGCTGATCTGAGCATACTTAGAATCAGCCCTCACCTTCGCTAACACAATCTGATTTGCGGAATAGGTACCCTTAGATCCGCGTTGTAACACAATTGACCTATGCTTGTCCTAAGTGTGTCTGTGTCCTTCTGCGCAGCAGTTAGGCACTTCAACCTAACCTAACGTACTTGGGCTCACAAAATGCTAGAGAGTAACTTGTAGGAGGTGTTGTGAAGATTTATGTAGTTGCTGTAGTTAAGCCCCCTTTTGTGTGGTTCATGCGCTCAGCCATTATCCCAACAACTGCTGGTTGGACTTCCGTCTCAATATTGATATCAATGGCATTGCCTAGGTGTGCGCGTGTGTGTGGGACGGAGAATTACACATTCTTCAGATTAAGTGGAACGCGACTCGTCCTTATAACACGTTCATCCGCACCTAATTCCAAAAAGTCTATGCCGACAGCCCCATCACTGTGGAGTCTGTAGATTCTGTGCCAAACAGATGGACTCAATTTCTGTGCGGATTGCCAACAATTGATCTTCCTTCTTCGGTCCACAAGGGACTTGGCACCACAGGCGAACTCCGCAAAACAGTCATCTCATAGAAAAACATCGCATTTATTACGAGAACATTCCAAATTACATTTCATCTTCTTCCTTCGCTCGTCACGTGCCCCTTGGGATGAATTGAAGTGGAAAAATGAAAAATTGTCCCCGCTCCCTTCAAGGCAGTTCAATTTCTCCTCCAGCTCTGCGTCGCCAAAATCACCGCACGCGGTGGGGGGCTATTTGAAGTATTCAGGTCAGCCTCAATGGGGGCACTCACTGGCTTCATAGTCAGAGGACCAAATCAAGCCACTTTGGACATCGGTGGCACCTCAGTTGTCATCATGTGCAATGTGTGTTTGCAGTCCGTGCGCTCGCGGGTGCAGATGAGTGAGGACAATCCTTTCGGGCGGCCATGTGCTTATGGTCGCCAGTAATTGAATTTTCATGTTTTCCCCGAATAATTGGTGGACAATGTGTTCTCCGACATCTGGTGCGAACGTGTTCCTGTGTGTCAACCTGTGACAACCTCTTAGCGAATGCATTTACGTTGTACACGTGTGGATTTTGTACATGGAGTCGACGTTTAGTGCCGCCACTTGGGGG
Source organism: Eristalis tenax (assembly GCA_905231855.2). Classification (NCBI taxonomy): domain Eukaryota; kingdom Metazoa; phylum Arthropoda; class Insecta; order Diptera; family Syrphidae; genus Eristalis; species Eristalis tenax. The sequence continues at coordinate 4,035,830 of HG993127.1, forward strand.
GATGGGGTTAATCCTGTCAAGGCTTTTCAGTTTCAGACGTGTTTTTATTACTCTTTCGGTTCTGGGGATGTAATCTGCACCGTAGACAATGACGACGAGTCATGTTCCCTTTCATGTTGCATGACAAGGATGCAGTCTTGAACAGCGTACGCTAGTGAATGTTTTGTGCACGTAACGTGGGTGCCCTCAGGATCCCAGAAATAATGTGATGTTATTAAATAGAAAGAAGCTTAACTGAGAAGTCTGAGCGAGTCTTCTTTGGAAATTTTTCTTAACTGAGAAACTGGCAAGTGGTCCTTCAATAAGGCCAGCGACTTACCTCAGCCTTGAGCTGAATTTGTCGGACGCTGTTGTTTACGCATGCTTTCAGGGCATGCACAGCTAATTTGCACAGACTTGAGAGATAGTCCCAAGGGAAGAGCTCTGAGAGCGGATGATGCTGTGAACGCAGTCCGATCGTATGCCTTTCTGCACGGCACACCGTGGGGCAGCCTCATAGACAGCTATGATAAAAAGGTCACTTTGTAAGTTTTGGGGCAACGGGAACATAATGTTATTTTTTACAAACTGTATGGTATGCTTGATGTTAAAAGTGCGTACTTTTTGTTGTTCGCCATTTGTAGTAAGTTAGTAAAGCCATCAAAGTTTGAGTGAAGAGAAAAGTTTGCGAGTGGTTTCTAGTATTTTTTGCATTTCTTTCGCATATCGTTTCTACACAAAAAACCATAATATGTCCGGTGTAGGTGAAGGCATGTAGAATCGATTGATCGGTTGAGAATTGAAAAAAAATATTATTTATGCTACAAGATAATGGGGTTTCAAATTTAGATGTTTTTTAAACAATGCATTCTACTTTTTGCTCAATATCTTCTCTTGGGGTTAGGTACGCGTGTTACGAGACCATAATACCCAAACCCAAACACAAAACCCTCTATACTTCGCTTTTATCAAAGAAATTATGTTTGGCATTGGTTTCGTTTTCATTTCCAAATCGAAAGAAGGCCAAAAAGAACGTCTGGGGTATTTAAAGAATGAGGTGGGTTTAAGGGACTTTAGCCCTTTTTACCGCAGAGTTTAACCCGCTCACGCGATTTCGTCGCTCCGCTAAGGGTATGTCAACAACTGTCTGGCAGGCGCCTGGAGCCAAAGTTTAATTACATTTTCTCAGGGGTATTTGGCAGTATACGCTCACTTTTGCGACTAACTGTATGAGTGGGAACGTTTTTTTGGCAAAACCTCGTGACAAACGATACATGCTAATAATCATTAATAAGTATTATATGCAATTTTGACTTGCTCGAAAGTCAAATGAAAATCCCCACTGTTGTCGTTAGGGACGTGGGATTTGTGAATTTCATGTATGGGGATTTTTTGCTTGTATATTTTGAGGGTCTCCCCCTTTGTTGCGGCCAAAGTTTAGCAAATGTGTGAATGGTCGACGCTAAGGAGCAGTTTCCTTAATATATGTGTAAAAACAAAAGTGCTAAACTCTCACCCAAATATATATTTTTTATATTTATAGTGTATTTTTGTGGTATAAATTTATATTGGGTCTATAACTTTTCGTGCGGATTGTTAAGAGATAGCGTAACTTGTATTATTAGCTACTGTCATTGTACGTCATTTCAGTATATGTCATTCATTTGAAGCGTAAACGACAATAATTTTTTTTCACTCAAATATGTCGAACTTTGTGCCTGAAAAAGTGTTTTTGCGGGGAGTTTTTCTTCATTACTTTCGTCATCGTATTTTGGTGGAAGCTTATGGTGAACATACGATAGCTGAGCGAACGTGCCAAAAGTGGTTTGCACGATTTAAAAGTGGTGATTTTGGCTTGGAAGACGACGTCCTGGGCAGCCAAAAATGTTTGAAGATGACGAACTGGAAGCATTACTCTATGAAGATTCTTGCCAAGCACAAGAAGAGCTCGCAGAGGGGTGTCACTCAATCAGCCATTCCAAAACCTTTAAAAGCAGCTGGATATATTCAAAAGCAAAGAAATTGAGTTTCACATGAACTCAAACTGAGAGACGTCGAAAGGCGGCTTTGCATGTTCGAAATGCTGCTTTAACGCTACAAAAGGCAGGCGTTTTTGCATCGGATTATTACTGGTGATGAAAAATGGATCCATTACGATAACCGCAAGCGCAAAAACTCATTTTAAGACCCGGCCAACCAGCCAAATCAATAGCATGGCCGAATATTCATGGCGCGAAGATTATGCTCTGTATTTGGTGGGTGTGCTGTATTATGAGCTTCTAAAACCCGGTGAAACCATCAATGGTCAACGCTACCGAACACAATTGATCCGTTTGAGGGAGCAGTAACCGAAAAACCCAGGGAATATGCGACCAGACACGAGGCAATAATTTTCCATCATGACAACGCTCGGCCCCACGTTGCTATTTGGAAAACAGTGGATGGGAAGTTTTACCCCACCCGCCTTTTAGCCCAGACCTTGCTCCTTCTGACTACCATTTGTTCTGGTCGATGCAGAACGGTCACTGAAATTTGGTTCACATCAGAGCAGAATATCAAAAATTGGCTTGATTCATTCTTGGCTGCCAAGCCGGCGCAGTTCTTTTGGGATGGCATCCGCAAATTGATAGAAAGATGAGAAAAAGTCATAGCTTCAGATGGGCAATACTTTGAATGATACTATTGTACATGTTTTTCTTAAATAAACGTTCAAATTTTGAAAAAAAAACCACACGAATTTATAAATTTATTAATATTGAAGTACATGCACAAATATATAAATGGGTGCTCAAAATGCTCATGTTCTAATATTAAGAAAGTATAATGTTCTGACGGCCAATGTTATCAGTGTTATTTCGCTGATAGAAACAAGAACGTTAATCCAAAATTTGCTGAATTTGAGACCCTTCAAAATAGAGCGTTATGCGCACAACTTCATGTACCAATTGAAAACCAAATGGGAAACTTTTCTAATCGAACAAAACACATTTTCTAATGGACTTCTAAGTCAAAATGGCTTAATGGAAACTTTTGTTTTAAGAAGTATACTTCTTTCGTTCGACACCCTTTTAAAACAAACAGTGGTCGAACAAAGGGCAAACGAATGGCAGAACTACGAAATACGGTTCCAGTGAGTTAGTCTATGCTGCTCCAATGTTATCAAAGTTCGGTTTCGAGCATTATTAGAACAGTGCGAAGATGATAACGAGTTTATTCTTATGAAGTGCCTGGAAACTTTACAACTCTCTGGCAACCTAAAAGATTCTTGCAAAAATCCTTGTCCTTGGCCTCCGGGTTATTGCTGTCCACTATAAATTGATTTTCGAAAAGAGAGCGACGGACTTGTGAATCTTGAATGATGTCCTTATCACTAAGATATTCGCTTTATTTTTTATATTGCTTGTGTATTAGAATTATTAAAAATTTATTTTTAATAGAATGACCCTCTCTCAATCTTTTTTAAGTCTATAAATCATAAAAGGTCCCAATCCACACCTCAAAATAATTAGGTGTCATAAAAAAACACTACTTTTGCCCCACTGTGCAGCGGCAGTTTTACTTGTCAGGTTTGGATGTGGAATCTTCTTCAAGATACTGATAACCCGTGCTACCAGCATCGACGATTGCCGGGATATTATTCTCCTTTGCTCTCGCCCCTACGTCCTGAACCACACCTCTGCACACGTCTAACACTATCCCCGCGGAACTGTCGTAAGGTATTAATAAGCGGGGCTTGTTAGCGATTTACGATACATTCTGTGAGGCAGCCTCTTCAGCATTTCTCTCTGCCTCGGTCTGCCGTAGTTTCAGTTGGACTTTCGTAATCTACGATCATAGCTCTGTCCAATTATCTTCCGATCTTGTCATATGTGACGTGATCAAGTACTCTGGGCTTGGCATATTCACCATTTGCCTATCTTGCGTGAATCGAGTACAGCTGAACACCGCGTGGTCTGTGTCCTCTTCCATATTTGGACATTGTGGACACAGCGGCCAACTATCGTGTCCACATCTGTGCAGATACATTCGATACCCGCCGTGTCCAGACAGAAACTGTGAGAGCTGATGGTTTTAGTCTCCTGTCGGTCTTGCTGTCCAAGACTCGATAGCGGGAATGTGTTTATGGATCCATCGTCCCTTTGTGGAGGCATCGCAACTAGTCTGGCTCATTTCTGTGGGCGCTTCCCGCCGGTCAAAAGTTCACCTGCGATACATCCTTTTGAGCCCGTAAGTACCCTTCCTGCTATGACGAACACTTCATCGTCAGATACGGTTCTGAAACCGCAGATTAGTCTGTGGACTGACGTCATTATCCTTCCCAGTCGTCCTACCGCTAGCGCATCCGCCCAAATTGGGGCAGCGTACTAAACTGACTCGTGGGAGTAGGATTGTGCGTGCGTATGCGGGAAGGCATATGTTCGGAGGCTTTCGGTTTGTATGCACGTTTGTGTGTATGTGCATGTTATTTCGTTACATAATCTCGTGCAGCTACATAACCTAGTTTTAGAGCTTAAAGCAGTTCATAGCAGCAAAGATGACTATCAAGGCTGAATACTGATTCAATCCTGTAGAGGCAGTATGTCTCGAAGGAAGTGGTGGTATACTACCACCACTCAGACAGGAATATTTGTGAGTAGCAACCTTCATCCAGTCTTCGCGTTAACGCTGGAAAGGAGGAACTCTGCAACTGCATCTCAAATGGAATCACCCTCACTGGAAATACATAAAAGTCTGTATCCACTTCATGAGCCGTTAAGGGCTTCAATACTCTCCGCAGACCGGCACAGCATGACTCGCATTCATTCCGATCTCGATTTCCATATCCCCGTACTCCGGTCCGCGGACAATAAAATATTATTTCTTTTCCAAATTGAAATTAATGATGTTGTCCTCGTCAATCATCCACAATACCTGACAGATTATTATTTATCACTTGATGTGGCCGATGACGGGCGGGTGGGAAAAAAAAGAGAAAAATGGTGCGTATACGACACCCCTGGCGAAACTCATTTAATTGACATCGAGATTGAGTGGAGAGATTAATTAGATATTTTTCTATCTTCGGGAGGGATTACACGCCCCGCCACAGCCCTGGGCATTCAGCCCACGAATGAGCCCGGTAATCACCATAAAATGCGAGAATATATCGCGTGGTGGTGATACCAATACAGTCGTCCTGGGTCACATTAATTCCGGCTGTGGATTTCAATTTTGGCGCTTTCCAAATAATCTCCTTCACGCTTGGGTGCATCCTTCCAGGCCCGCGACACTACGGCAGGGTGGCATTTGAAATTTTGATTTCGATTTTAATTAAATTTCGCAGTTTTACTCTTGGAGGGACTTTCTCCGCCCAGTCCACCAGCACATACACCAACCAGTGGATTTACATAAAGACACCAGCGCCGGCCAAGAAGATGCCAGCTAAGGAGGATCGTATAGGTGGCTGGGATGATATAATCGCTTTGTTGCGACGGTTGAACCTTCAGACGGTGGTGATTGCGTCGACGTTGGCACTTGGCCACTGGCGGAGGTGAATGCCAATTCAATTATCAGCACAAAACAATGACACTGGCGGCGAGGAGGACATGAAATGGAAACGCAATCTCGGAATCAGGCGACCATGAAGTTGGAAATGGCAATTAGAGTGGAAAAGAAAGGCTTCCTTCCCGGATGGATGGTTGAATGGCTTGGCTATGTGCATGGAGTATCGGAAGTTGCGATTGAAGCAATATCTTTAATGAGGTTGCTCTTGGGATTTGTCACTTCAAACGGATGATGTTGCTGAGGGGAAAATTGCCGTCAGGACGGGCAAATTAAATCGGGCCGATTGTCGTTGTGGAATCCAATTAGATGGGTACTTTGTTTGGATGGCCCTTAGCCGCTGCCGATGAGTTGGGAAACAATTCCATCGTTACCTTATTTCGAATTCATTTGAATATTGCTGTGTGACCACGAGATGGTGAAGATATTGCTGCCGATGTTGCATATTATTCTAATGGGCGATGTTCGTTCTTTGAATAGATGCGGGATTTGAACAAAAGCAATGACCGGAAGTAGAAGAAGGGAGAGACTTTGGACGGTTCGATGGCACTTGCGTTTCGTCTTCGGTTTTGCTTGGGTGAACTTTGCGGAGAGGCGGCTTCGATTTGCATTTTTTTTTTCAAAATTAATCCAAGATGAGCATAATCCAACCAGCCATAGAAAGAACTGCAAACTAGTATGGGACTGAGCATGGAGCCTTGAGGTACCGCTGTGCACTTCGCCAGCTGAGAAGCAGAGGCCCGGCTAGGGAATGGTTAGTAAGATACGAGATGATTCGTTTATAGATTTAATCGATGTACATTGGAGTTCTAGCAGTTTCATCCGACATCTGTTTGACCACACAATGCAGTTAACCACGAATTGGTCCAATAGATGGAAAGTGTATCAATCTAGGCTATCATAAGAGCTCTGTGTTGACCATCAAGAAAATACAAGACGTTTACAGTGTGTCTGTGTAGAGGATGTCGGTCAGAAGACCTTGCACCCACCCATGCTGTGTCTGTGGGTAAGCATCGAGCCACTGTCGCAACATTTATGACAGATTTGATGAAAAATTATCACACATGAAAAAATTCTATGATGATTTCCATGATGGCAAGGGTATTATGACATAACTGAGAGAGGCTCAAAACAACCTCACCCTGGGTCTGAGAAACGGTCGCCTACCTGATGGAATCGCTCTCAAGGCATGCTCAGAAGTCATGATGATGGGAACATTTGTGTCACGTGACCAAATCATCGAAGCATAGTCCCTTCCGTTCGAAGACGCAGCTGCGCAATGCTGAGTTGCTCGAGTACTGTCGTGTCTCTCACCCTATCCCGGCGAATAATTCCCACAACAGAAGAATTCTTATCTTTCTGCATGTACTCGCGATCTTATTCGTTCGGTCTTTATCCAAATTTCCAGGGCATAGGTGGGAGTTGGCCTTGACACCAAGCTCGGCTTTACTGATTACAGATATTTTTGACTGTTTTATTTTTCAGGGTTGGAAGCAAGAAATAGTAGGTTAATTGGGCGCTCTGACGGTCTATAGGCCATGGATCACTAAGACCAACGTGTTGGGTCTATTATGCCCAGGCTTAGGAATTTTAAGCTACCGTGAGACTTACTGCAATTCTGAAAGCAGCAGTGAGAATCCTAGCAGTTTTTTCAGGCCAACAACGCTTAAGTCCTCTAGCTCCTCGTTTGCATTGCCAGGGTTGGGCATTTGCAGAGCACATGTTGAATAGATTCTGTTTCTTCCTCGTCTCTGCAGCTTCATAAGCATCTCCGCATGTGTACCTAGGCATAGTGTCTGGTAAGGATTCCTATACGTGGACGTACATCCCTGCAATACAAGCCGAACAGTGATGTTAATCTCTTCTTGTTCAGCTTCGGCCATAGGCCCCGTACTTTGGCTGCAGTAATCATAAGCTGATTGGCGTATACGCGTGCGCGAGTGCCAGAGATTATCCTTCGGCTCCGAGGCATTCTCGCGAAACTATCCGCCTTGGATTGCAGTATGTCCCGGTACCGGTCATCGAATTCCCCAAGGAATTATCGTTGACACTTTGTCGGCAAAGTCCAACCAGCTTTATTATTATTCATTATTTATTTCAATTAGACGGAAGTTATACAATTCTGCGTTAAGTCTTATGTTAGAGGACACATTAGTATTATAGTGATTGTGGGAGCCTCAAGACGATGACAAATTCAAATTCTTTAATTCAATGATTCCCAATTGTGCACATGTGGGAGGTAATCTGCGCTCCGCCGTTCTGTTTAAAATAAACCGAAATCACGTCATCAGTTACTCGACACAAAGGAAGCTGTTTGTTTCATTTATATATATTCAAATACCCACACATCGGGAGTTAACAGTGATATGCGATAAGTAATTTGTTTATTTATTTTTTTTAGTTAATTAATAAATTTAAACACTACAAGACAATTCGTCTTTTGGAAGTATGGCTTTACATTTTTGCAGCGTTATAATTTCTTTACAGTTTAAAAGTAGTCATTAAAGAAAACATTTAAGAACAAAAAGAACAGGTAAAATCGTAATAATTTAAATTCAGTTTATGATGTGGCTATAGTTTAATTAATGTGAATAGTTTTTTCCCAAAAGCATTATAAGGATTAATTATCTGCAATTCATGCGCAAGATTGTTACAGGCACGAATTGCAGATACGAGAAAGGATCGTTCACCAATACAATACGTGAAAGAGGGGATTATTAGTTTTTTACCTCGACTATATGTGCAAATCTTATCATATCTTGGAGTTTTACTATTAACTACCTTGAAGAGTTTTAAGATATTCAAAAGGTTAAAAAAAAATCCAGTCTCATACCAAAGTTAGACGATGACAAGTGGGACACACAGCTCGACCGGGGAATATTATAAATGTAAAGAACACTGTCGTTAAATACAACATTTAATCTATGTTTACAAACAGAATCTAAGTAAGGATACACAGAACAATTAAACAAAAAGATGAGGCACTACAGTCCTCTACGGTCTCTAGCACCACCCGCGCGTGTTTACTTAGAAGCTTGCCAATGGGCCTCTACGGTCTCTAGAGCCACCAGCGCTTGGTTATTGAGAAGCTTGCCACTGGGCCTCTACGGTCTCTAGCACCACCCGCGCGTGTTTACTGAGAAGCTTGGCAGTGGCCCTCTACGGTATCTAGATCCACCCGCACGTGTTTACTGAGAAGCTTGGCACTGGGCCTCTACTGTCTCTAGCGCAACCCGCGCGTGTTAGCTGAAAAGCTTGGCACTGGGGCTTTACGGTGTCTAGCCCCAGCCGCGAGTGGTTAGTGAGAAGCTTGGCACTGGCCCTCTACGGTCTCTAGCGCCACCAGAGCGTGTTAGCTAAGGAGCTTGGCACTGGTCCGCTACTGTCTCTAGTGCCACCCACTCTAGTGCAACCCACAACAAAACCGTCTGCCACTGAATTAAAGACATATTCACACATTAACTCACTGCGACACCTTCTCAGACATCACTTCTTTAAATGATCCTCCAGAGCAGAGCATAGGAGGTACGGCTGAATGCGAAACGGATATTGTCATCAATTCTCGTGATTGAAATTGTAAACGGAGGCAACTAGGCATGAGATTAAGGCACACATCCAAAACTTCCTTCAATAGTATTGGCAAGCGATTTCGAGAGGAATTTATTCCATGCCCATTTGGTTGTTGTCCAAGCCCGTAACTCCTAAGGACACAGGCTCAAATTGAAAATCGAAAAAGTAAATATTCCCTTTTGTGCGCTCCTTGTTCTTCGCACACCCTTCCGAATGACCATTTCCATTTATGAAGGCACAACGGTTCGATAAGGGACCCCGAAGACGAAGAAAAAAAAAAAAAAAAACAAACCAAAATTTAACATCCTGACCTTTAACTTTTTGATCACCAACCATTCATGAAATTGTCAACGAAAAAAAAAAAAACTGAGAAGGAAAAACTGAATAATAACCATTCACCCAAGGACTCAGAAACACATGCACACCCAACAAGGGAGGGAGGAGTGCGAGCAAGGAGTCCGGCTGTGTGAGACGTAAAATAAAATCCCAGTTCATTGCCTAATTTGTTTGCACAAAACAAAATGAAAAGAAGGACAAAAGTCCTTCAACCCTTCGGGCATAATTCCTTTTTTCCTCTTTGACGACGGAAAAAAGGCCACACCATCGCACCACAATGTGCTCCCCTTCAACTGGCGAAAAGAATCAAGGAGGTGGGGGACGGAAAATGTTCTCTTTTGGTAGCCAAGTCAGTGGTCATTTTGGATTTAATTCGCACGAGAATGAAGCTGACACACCAGGACAGCCAAGGAAAACACACTTCTGCTGCAGTTAGTGTATTAAATATCCTTGCGGAAGTTACTTTGGACTTTGGACTGCTCCCAGTGCGGGAGGGTTACATGAAATGGAAACAGGGACCAGGATGTGATTGCGCTGATAAGGTTGTGGTTTCCCCTCTTTGATGTTGTCTTCCAGTTTGCTGACATCGCTAGGAGGGTGGAAAAAAGGACAAATCACGTATTCACCTTCAGCGACCTCAGCATGCGGACCCACCACAATGACAACAGACAAGCTACCACTTGGCGGAGTAAGAGGTCCCTTAAGACGGGCTCATCAAAGTGTTGTACTTTTTCTTGTCATCCCTCAAGCTGATGCCAGGTGCGCTGAAGGAGGAGAGAGTAAGTCGTTCAGCCCATCAGATGGCCTTAAACTTTTCTCGGTCGCGGTGGGCGGGTGGCCTCTGTATGCCGGATCACGTTCGAGCGCGACAATTCCCAAGAAATAACTTTGACTGCCCACTTAAGGCAGTGATTACTGACTCAGCGAAGGAGTTACCGGGGCTCTCTGGCGTGGACGTCCGGCGGATGCTGTTGCAACTGTCAATTAACCATCCACAGCTTCAACCATTATCCCGGTAAGCAGTGGCAGCACTTCTGCTGCATTAATCGATAACGATGAGTGAGTGGGCTGTGTTCCGCTGATGCGACACTCACTTCACCAGGGCCTGGCGCATGTCGGTGTACCCTCAGAAGTGGTGAGTGCCGAGGGAGTAAATATTGAATGGTTGGTGTACACACGTGTGATGATGATTTTAATTAATTTTCGGAAATGTTATTTAATCAACGAGATGAAAGGATTCCCGATGCGTGTGTGTGTGTGTGTCGGGGGGAGTGCTCCAGGCGGTGGTCGGTGGTCGATTCGAGAGTGTTTTCAATTTTGTAAATAGTTTAGGGAAGGCACTTAAGACTAAGTTTTCCTGGCCAAATGAGCGGTGGGGGCGATTGAATTTGCTAGTTTCCCCAATGGAGGCCCATCTGAAGGTGGTCTGTGAAATCAGATGGATGGCTTGGGTGAGGAGAAACATGGCAAATGATCGAAAGCTTTTGAGCTGGGGGAGGTTAAATTTGAATTTAGTTGGGATAGTTTTGTTTGGAAGTGCAAAACATCGCACGTGGAATCGTGATGCGTTTGAATTGCCACTCAAGCACAGCTTTTCGTTGTCCTTGGCCTTCAACGAAACTTAGTCAAGGCAGCAGTAGCAGGTCTTGATGAAACGAAACCAGTAAAGAGAAACTCTTCAAAGATTAGTTCGAAATCTGAGAAGTCTTCGTTTCTGGAAGTGTCATGCCGGCAGATATTTGCTCTGAACGCGTACGTCTCTGTCAATCATTCTTAACGACGGAGACAAAGGAAGGTGTGATTGGGACTGAATTTGGGGTGCCTTTCTTTCATTAAAAATTCTTAAACTTAAGACGGCACTGCATTTTGATGTTGAAGCCGTTGTGACCCTCTCGTAAGAGCCCACGTCCATAGCGGCGAAAAACAGAGAGGATCATGTTTCACAAGCCCCCTCTACCAAACTCCGAGATCTTCTCGCGAGCCACTATCGATGTGTATGGCATGGCGTTGTCCTGGTGGAACACAATTCCGTGGTTAATATGTACTCAATCCTGTTTAACAATGCTCTGAATAATGCACATTATCCGGAGCATTCGAAAACTGCGATTGTGCAACCCATATCCAATCCAGGAAAATATTCTTCAAATCCCTGCAACCTCTGGTCAGTTAGTCCGAACAACAGCAAGGTATTCAAGGGTGATTAATAGAGCTATGATGTGGAATAATTCGGATTGATCCGGATAACCGATTCGGTTTCAAAGCGGGGCATGACGGCATTCATGCCGCGTCGAAACTGGTGTCGGATATCCCATGGAACAAGAGCCAGAAACAATGTACGGGTGCCTGCTTGATTGACCTGGTGAAGGCCTTTGACACCGTATGTTTTGAAGGACTGTTTTACAAGCCCAATCGGCTAGGCATTAGCAAACCACTGCTGTACGTACTGTGTAACATGCCGGTAGAGGGTTCATAGTCAAGAATGGCAACGTGACCTCCACAGGAATTTTTGTTGCAAAAATATGGTCTCCAACAGGATGCCATTAATTCGCCGATCATGTTCAACATATACTTGAGCGATCTGATAAATTCTCTTCCTCACGTAATTGCGTACGCCGACGACTTGATCGTGTACAGATTGAGGACATCACTACTCTCGTGCAGGGTGACTTCGATTCATTCATGAGAGATCGCCATGACTGGAAGTTGAGACTCAACTTTCAGAAGTCGGAGACCATACTGTTCAGGACGCCATGGTATAAGGCCTTGGCGGATACGAAAAAGAATTGGCGAAAGTTCTCAATTGTTGCTCGACATGGGTAACCACTGGCGCAAAGGACTGTTGTCAGATACCTGGGGGTCTGGCTAGACCAGTATCTATATTTTAACAAATATGTAGATGCTGCTCTGGCCAGGGCCCGAATTTCTTTTTCCTTTACAAAGAGTCTGTTTTACAGCAGCCAACTCTATGCGAAGGTGAAGGTAAACTGCTACACGGCCCCCATCCGGTCGATGCTCACCTATGGTTGTCGCGTGTGGTTTAACGTGAGTGCAAGCTTGATGGAAAAGACTCGGTTGTTCGAGAGGGCTTGTCTAAGGGCTTGCCTTCGCCTTTATCGAACTCCAGAGTCCCAGTACAGAAAATTCAATTCCAATGAAGTCTTATACAACAGGGCCAACCTGAAATGAGTGGATAAGGTCATATTCGAGGTCATACTGCCAGAGCGACGGACTCGGTCAATAACTTGATCTCGGGACTTACTACCCCAATTCGTTATACCACGAAAGGGTACGTCACAACGGATATGTACTCCTAGAAGAATTCGTTTATTTTCATTCCAATGGTCTGATGCAAGACATAAATGCGGTACCACTTCTTTTTCATACCGCCCGTTCAACTGTGGATGGGGGACTCAACCAAGACCACGTTGTAGCACATCGAGCTGAGGAAGGCCTCCTCCGGTTCAGTATGGCGTATCAAGGCGGGATGTGAGAGATGTTGCCATACAGCATCGAAAATGTTGGTGACTGGGGAAGGAACTCCCTCTTCGTACAACATTATATACACATATGTATGTGTATGTAAACTCCATAAAAAAGGAGACCCTTTGAACAGGGCCAACTCCTAAGTATCGCATATAAAATCTTATCTGCCGCACTGTGTGAACGCCTAAAGCCATTCGTCAACAACCTGGTCGGCCCATACCAGTGTGGCTTTAGGCCAGGAAAACCCACCATCGACCAAATATTCACACTGCGGCAGATTTTGGAGAAAACCCAGGATCAACAAATCGATACACACCACCTTTTCATCGATTTAAAGGCCGCGTATGATAGCATCTATAGAGACGAGCTATACAGAGCAATGTCTTGTTTTGGCGTCCCTACCAAACTCGTCCGTTTGTGTAGGATGACGATGGAGAATGCACGCTGCTCCATCAAGGTCGGTAAAGACCTAACCGAGACCTTTGATGTCAAAAAAGGATTCAGACAAGGCGACGCGCTGTCATGCGACTTTTTCAACATCGTTCTTGAAAGAATTGTTCAAAACTCGAACGCCAACACCAGAGGAACAATCTTTCAGAAGTCCGTCCAACTACTCGCATATGCCGACGATATTGACATTATCGGAAGAACACAGCGTGATGTCAATGGCGCTTTTGTGGGTATTGCAACGGAGGCCGCGAAGATGGGTTTAGCGGTAAACGAGGGTAAGACCAAGTATATGCTGTCAAAGAGAAAGGACACCCAACACCGACGTCTCGGTCAGAACGTCACAGCAGACAGATATAACTTTGAGGTAGTCAAAAACATTGTCTACCTAGGCACCGCTATCAATTCAGACAACGACACCAGCGCTGAAATCAAACGAAGAATAACTCTTGCCAATCGCTGCTTCTTTGGGCTAAGAAAGCAATTGGTAAACAAAGCCCTCTCTCGAACAACCAAGCTAACGCTTTACAAGACCTTAATCGTCCCAGTCCTGCTATATGGCGCGGAGGCATGGACTTTCAAAAGCGGATGAAGCTGCTTTTGGTTGCTTCGAGAGGAAAATTCTTCGTGTGATTTTCGGTCCCGTCTGCATAGATGGTGAGTGGAGGAGGAGATATAATGACGAACTATACGGGCTGTTTAGCGACATCGACTTAGCCAGAAGAGTGAAGATCCAACGATTGAGGTGGCTAGGTCACGTAGAGCGGATGGAAACCAATGCTCCGGCCCGAAAAGTCTTCGAATCCACCCCCGAGGGACGGCGCAGTAGAGGAAGACCGCGACTCAGGTGGCACACGCAAGTGGCCGTTCCATTTATCGTCAATACATGTCTCCATTAAAGGTTATGCCGTCGGTTAACAATCTCACCAAGCACACAGCAGGACCTACCAGGCCGTCGATCCTGGTTTGCTCACCAGTTTGCGCCGTTTAGTGATCCACGCTTCAAAACTGGGTCGGTGTTGTTGGAATTCAGCAGTAATTCGGTGAAAGAGGTTTTTGGGAGCTAAAGGGTTTTGTTTTGTATAATGTTCAGTTCATTGCTTCAATCGACATCCCGTGGATCGTGGTTCACCTTTAACATCAAAATTACCGAAACGGAATCGGCGGATCGTACCAGGGCAACAACAATTATTCACATTATCAGCCGCCTGCGGCTTGCGTTTTCGCATTTATCGAATAAAACAACTTGTAGAAACAATTTGTATTTGCTCTTTCTGTTTGTGTCTGTCTTGACTGCGATCGATTGAAACCATATAAAATGGCAAGTCCCGATGGCATATTTCCTGAGGAGCTGCACCAGGTCACTGATATAATCTCCCATAATCCAGACATGTCTTGGTCTAGGACACGTACCTAGACTCTGGAGGATGACCCCGTTGTCTTTATACTAGAGGCAGGGAAACGGTCTCACTTTAAAGCTAAGGATCTGAGGCCAATCAGTCTATCATCGATTTGCACATCAGGAGCACAGTCTCGGTGAACAAAATGTCGAGCTCTCAGAATGCCACAACAAGGGTGAATCTGTAGAAACCGCCCTTAACTCGGATGTTGGCGATATAGAAAAAATTCCTCGAGCATAAGAAATTCACTGCCTTTGTTGACATTGAGGGAGCCTTTAATAACGTCGAACCACATGCAATTACCTCAGAACTTAACCGGCTCTGGATCGAAAAGTCACTTGTCACGTTTTATTCACCAACTTCTCAATAGTAGGGCAATCTGGCCGCGTATGATAGCATCTATAGAGACGAGCTATACAGAGCAATGTCTTGTTTTGGCGTCCCTACCAAACTCGTCCGTTTGTGTAGGATGACGATGGAGAATGCACGCTGCTCCATCAAGGTCGGTAAAGACCTAACCGAGACCTTTGATGTCAAAAAAGGATTCAGACAAGGCGACGCGCTGTCATGCGACTTTTTCAACATCGTTCTTGAAAGAATTGTTCAAAACTCGAACGCCAACACCAGAGGAACAATCTTTCAGAAGTCCGTCCAACTACTCGCATATGCCGACGATATTGACATTATCGGAAGAACACAGCGTGATGTCAATGGCGCTTTTGTGGGTATTGCAACGGAGGCCGCGAAGATGGGTTTAGCGGTAAACGAGGGTAAGACCAAGTATATGCTGTCAAAGAGAAAGGACACCCAACACCGACGTCTCGGTCAGAACGTCACAGCAGACAGATATAACTTTGAGGTAGTCAAAAACATTGTCTACCTAGGCACCGCTATCAATTCAGACAACGACACCAGCGCTGAAATCAAACGA
The DNA here is from genome assembly GCA_905231855.2 of Eristalis tenax. Taxonomy (NCBI): domain Eukaryota; kingdom Metazoa; phylum Arthropoda; class Insecta; order Diptera; family Syrphidae; genus Eristalis; species Eristalis tenax. The sequence goes on from HG993127.1 coordinate 4,051,517, forward strand.
AGAATAACTCTTGCCAATCGCTGCTTCTTTGGGCTAAGAAAGCAATTGGTAAACAAAGCCCTCTCTCGAACAACCAAGCTAACGCTTTACAAGACCTTAATCGTCCCAGTCCTGCTATATGGCGCGGAGGCATGGACTTTCAAAAGCGGATGAAGCTGCTTTTGGTTGCTTCGAGAGGAAAATTCTTCGTGTGATTTTCGGTCCCGTCTGCATAGATGGTGAGTGGAGGAGGAGATATAATGACGAACTATACGGGCTGTTTAGCGACATCGACTTAGCCAGAAGAGTGAAGATCCAACGATTGAGGTGGCTAGGTCACGTAGAGCGGATGGAAACCAATGCTCCGGCCCGAAAAGTCTTCGAATCCACCCCCGAGGGACGGCGCAGTAGAGGAAGACCGCGACTCAGGTGGCACACGCAAGTGGCCGTTCCATTTATCGTCAATACATGTCTCCATTAAAGGTTATGCCGTCGGTTAACAATCTCACCAAGCACACAGCAGGACCTACCAGGCCGTCGATCCTGGTTTGCTCACCAGTTTGCGCCGTTTAGTGATCCACGCTTCAAAACTGGGTCGGTGTTGTTGGAATTCAGCAGTAATTCGGTGAAAGAGGTTTTTGGGAGCTAAAGGGTTTTGTTTTGTATAATGTTCAGTTCATTGCTTCAATCGACATCCCGTGGATCGTGGTTCACCTTTAACATCAAAATTACCGAAACGGAATCGGCGGATCGTACCAGGGCAACAACAATTATTCACATTCTCAGCCGCCTGCGGCTTGCGTTTTCGCTTTTATTGAATAAGACAACTTGTAGAACCTATTGACGTAAAGGGTGATTTTTTAAAAGCTATATGAAAGTTTTTCAAAAAAAAAAAAAACACATAAAATTCAGAAAAATGCATGAAATCTTTATTTGAATCGATAGTACGGTCCATGTAATTTAATGTTTGAAGATTATTTCATGCAAATGTTGACCTTGACTGCTCCTCTAATGGTCCATCCGCTTACTAAAATTTTGGCATACTCTTTCCAACATTTCGGCCGGTATCTCACGAATAAATGCTTCAATGTTGTCTTCCAATGCGTCAATTGAAGCGGGCTTGTCTGTATAGACATGAGCTTTAACATAGTCTCACAATAATAAAAAATAGTCTAAAGGCGTTAAATCGCACGATATAGGCGGCCAATTGACCGATCCCGAACGTGAAATAAAATGTTCACCGAACTCGCCTCTCAATACGTCCATTGTTGCCTGTGCTGTGTGACATGTGGCACCGTCTTGTTGAAACTACATGTCATGCAAGTCAAGCTCTTGCATTTTGGGCAAAAAAAGTTGGATATCATCTCACGGTAGCGCTCACCATTCACAGTTACGTTACGATTCGCATCATCTTTGAAGAAGTACGGTCCAATGATGCCATCAGCCCATAAAACGCACCAAACTGTGACTTTTTCTGGATGCATTGGTAGCTCCTGCAATGCTTCTGGCTGATATTCACTCCGAAATCGACAATTCTGCTTATTTACGTACCCATTGAGCCAAAATGAGCTTCGTCTTAAACTGACCATAAAATGGAAGAAGCGCGCGATGAACTTTCTTAACAGAGCACGCATTTTGAGAATAAAATTCAATAATTTGCAAGCTTTGTTCGTTTGTAAGACGATTCATGGTTAAATTATAGACCAAACTGAAGGTGTTTGACAGTGAAACAAAACACGAAACGTGCGTCAGCTGTTTAAACCAGTGTTGCCGAAAAGATAATAGCTAAAAAATTACGATTTATTTGCTCTTTATGTTTGTGTCTGTCTTGAGTGCGATCGCCAGTGTCATGTGGGCCTTCAATACTTTGAAACCATATTAAATGGCAAGTCCCGATCGCATATTTCCTGAGGAGCTGCACCAGGTCACTGATATAATTTCCCATAATCCAGACATGTCTTGATCTAGGTCACGTACCTAGACTCCGGAGGATGATCACCGTTGTCTTTATACCAAAGGCAGGGAAAAGGTATCACGTTTATGCTAAGGATCTGAGACCAATCAGTCTATTGTCGATTTGCACATCAGGAGCACAGTCTCGGTGAACAAAATGTCGATCTCTCAGAATGCCACGATAAGGGTGAATCTGTAGAAACCGCCCTTAACTCGGATGTTGGCGATATAGAAAAATCCCTCGAGCATAAGAAATTCACCTTTGCTGCCTTTGTTGACATTGAGGGAGCCTTTAATAACGTCGAACCACATGCAATTACCTCAGAACTTAACTGGCTCCTGATCGACGTTTTATTCACCAACTTCTCAATCTGCTCCAAGCTTGGTGATTCCACGATCCCTCGGCTAAAGAGGGACTCCACAAGGTGGAGTACTCTCTCCTATTCTGTGGAACATAGTAGTGAATGCACTTCTACTACCACAGGGTGTAAGACAATGATGTTGCCATCCGGGAAATTCTTATCCACGATTAGGGATATAATGCAGTCGACTATTATCGAATTAGATAAATGGACTAATGCTTGCGGCCTAAGTGTTAATCCATATCATCAGCAGCTTTGCCCGTCGAATCACTGTCAGAGGAGGAAGATTACAGGTACTATCGTGTTATTAATTCGAGTAGAAAATGTTCTCATTCAGCAACCAATGAAGATGCTATTCATCAAATGTTGGTATCATCAGATCCCTACATTGCGTATTTAAAACAACAGATTCGCTTCCACTTGGTAATGATGCGCAAGCCTTATTAAACAAAATTGCTCAGTTTCTTTAACTTTAAAGAGAACGTATGTTACCAATACTTGTACAATTTATTTTATTTACAAAAATAGTGCTCACAGCTTTGTTTCAAATTCCAGCCGAGAGTCATAGACTATAATTAATAATTATTCTATCCATTTAAACAAAAATAAGTGATTTATTTTTTATTTTTTTTTAACTTAAGATTACTCTATTACCCGATGAGCTACAGCAACCATTTGCGAAACAAAATCGTGGCAATTGTACTATGTTTCAAGCTACAGCCTTTTTTCCAACTCTCCCATACAACGGGACCACAGTGCGGCGTATAAGTTACAAGATGGAGAAAGCATCCTTTTCGGAAGTGAAGGACCATCAACGCATCCACCTGAGAAATCCCAGAGAAGGAGAAACCTTAATCGCATGCCTGCCTTATCCGAGATGAATATCTCCACATTTTTATTTTTTTTTTGTTTTCAGTTTTGAAACCGCAAGCAAATGCCGTTCACGTCGACATCATTAATCATCTGAAATGTAGCGTTTATTTTACGTATTTTCGCCCCCGAACCTCCGGCGAAAGTAAGCATTTTGTCTTGCGGATTTTTATTTCGGTATTTCCTTCGCATTCAAGGATATGTGTTGCGGCGATTTATATTCCACAAATGTCCCTCCAGTGCTTTCCGCTCGGTCGTGTTGCGCGCCTCTTTCGGTTGGCATTACACTAGACACAAGTCCCAGTCGCATTATCCTGCAGAGCACAGCCCGAACAAGAAACGAGAGAATCAATCGTTGCGTGACAAAAAGGAGGAATGCCAAGTGTCCTGAGGGCGTAATGCTATTACTCTAATCTAATTGTTATTCCAAAGCGCATCCCCCTTCTTCGGAAGTTAAACAGAAAGTAAAAGGGACTCATCCTTTGCTATTTTCCCCCGCCCAGCAAAGAAAACACAAAAACCATAGGTGTGCCGTCGTCTGCGAGTGCGAGAGGATACCATAATATTGAAATGATTAAGTTATGCGGGATATTTGCTCAGCAAACGTGGATCGGTGTCTGTGCGCTCCCCAAGCTGCTGGGCGATTATATCGAAGGCGTCGACGGTATGGAGCACCAAGGGGATAATCTCCTCTTCAGAATTGTGCATGCTAATGGAAGCACTTCCTTCGAAATGCAATTTATATGTTAAGCAATTCTACGATTACCTGCAAGAAGATGGTTCACGTTGATGACGAGTGCATGCTGAGATGACATTCATAGCTTTACATAAGTTCTAATTCTTAAGTGCAAGCCAGCAACTCCAGACAACAGGGCGCAAGGTATGGAGTTTCACGGTGATACCAGGATTTGCAGGGTGGTTAAAAGGGCGACAACTCGGGATGGTGTGCTGCCCAATCTCCTGTGGAACGTAGCAGTTAATGCATTTCCATGCGGACGATGTTGCTACATTGACGAGTACTCTTGATTCAACCGTTTTGACAATTACCCGATTATTTTCAAGATGGCGGGTACCTGTCATTGTTCGGCTGCCCGCGATCCGGGTAATCCCCCGGCTAATGCGGAAAATTTCCATAATGGCGGGTACACGGCATTGTTCGGTTACCCGCCATCTGGGGAATTCCACGAGTAATGCGTCATTGTTCGGCTGCCCGCGATCCGGGTAATTCCACGATTAATGCGGGTAGTTCCCAAGATGGCGGGTACACGTCATTGTTCGGCTGCCTGCGATCCGGGTAATTCCACGATTAATGCGGGTAATTCCTAAGATGGCGGGTACCCGTCATTGTTCGGCTGCGCGCCATCCGGGTTATTCGAGGGGCAATGCGGGTAAGTCCCAAGATGCCGGGTACACCGGGTGAATTCCAGGTATGCGAGTATAACGAGCTCTAATAAGGATCTCTAGGAAGTCCAAATCCAGTCTGGCCTCTCTGAACTAGAATAATATACTAAAGAATGAGGTTCAGGTTTTAGCCCGCACAAAATTGATCTCCTTTTTACTAGGAAATATAAGAACCCTGCCTTTGACCCTTATTCCCTGTTCTGGACGGAGATAGCCACCATCATCTTCTGCCAGCCTGATCCACGAAAGGACCTCCAGGCCGCTCGAACCTCCGCCATCGACTCTCACTCATCAGAAGTTATACCAAAGCGAAACCAGGCTAGGTTTTGGGATTGGTCCAATCACCTCCCCCTGGGCCTGACAAGCGGTCGCTTACCTGATGGGTTCGCTGGCATTGAATCCAGCCTGGGAAGTGATGACGTGACCAAACCTTTCTGTTCAAAGAAGGAGCTGCCAAATATTGAGTCCATCGCGTACTGCCGTGTTTCGCACCCTATCCCGACGAGTAATTCCTAAAACAGGACTAAGACATCCCATCTCAGGGTTCGCAATTCCATTTCGGACATTACCCAAATTGCATGAATACAGGTGAGAGTTGGAATAAATACTGAGTTGAGAACCACTAACTTGGCTTTGGCACAGAGACCCAAATCCTCTCATCACTCGTCCACCTACTCTCACTTGTCCACATGCTTCCCGAGGACCAGGTCCATCCTGGACTGTAGCGCCAGTAGAAGAAGCAGTCCCACCTCTCTCAACTTGGCTTTGGCACATAGACCCAAATCCTCTCATCACTCGTCCACTTACTCTCACTTGTCCACCTGCTTCACGAGGACCAGGACTGGCTGCATCCCGGACTGTAGCGCCAGTAGAAGAAGCAGTCCCCCCTCTCACCCAACTCTCATCTTTCATCAAATGCAATAAGCATTATCTCAACGTACAGCTGACTCAACAGATGGTTAGACGAACGATGTTCACCAGACACGACATCAGTTGCAGTTCATCCATAACTCCCTTTGTTCTATTTTCTCTTCTGAGCCCCTATCCATCCCCAAATACGACTCCAGATCCCGGAAACACTGTGCACTCGAAACAATGTGAATTTCCATCCTCACAGCATCACTTCGTCAGCTATCTGCCGATTACAACGCCCCTCAGTCATCATTAAGTCGCACTTTGTTGAATGAAGAGTCACCTCGTGCTCGAATTAACCTCTCCCCAATTCCCAGCTAGCACTCAAAATTTGCCTGGACATTATTAATTCCCTTAAATATTTAAAATTTTCTTCAATTTGACATCTTTATCCATCAACATCAGGGACACTCACGCGCATTATGCACGATTGTCGCCATCAATCAACGCACAACGGCGGCAGCACAAAAGTGAAATTGATTATATTATCCGAGAATCCCTCGGGACGGCTCCGGCCCCCAAGGAGAGGTTTGCTCCTTCATCCGTCGCTTGTCCTTCGGCATACACCGCTGAATGAGTGGAGGGGGAAGGGAGTGTGAATTGCAGCGAGGTTGGGATGTGCGATGAAAAAATGAGCGCAGAGAAATATTGTTGTCCCCCATTCGTCCTCTGCCATCGCGTCGTCCGAGGCTATATAATTTAATCAGATTTAACGCCAACGAATATTTCCCTTCGAGCATGAACCAGACACCGTGTCCGTGGGAGCGCTGTCCTTATCCTCGCCCGTTCCAAGATGGCCCCGTGTAGGGCATCAGACTGCGGGTTAATTGATCCTGATGAATAAAGAGTTATGTGCGCGCGTCAAATCAAATCAAATTAATTCGCTCCATTAATCTGTTGCAGGTTCGCGCATCCTTCTGCATGCACCCAAGGCATTGCCTTTTGAGAAATTAATGCAAGGACGATGACAAGGACTGTGTTTGATCTGGCAAAACAACCGAACCCCAATCTGGGGCAGACAAAGGGTTGCTCACTGACCGAGGTTCAGTGTTCGACGAGCCCTGCTGCGGATGCTTCTCAAATTGAAGAGGCGTCTCCATTGAATATGATGGCACTGGTGTCTGTTAGATGAATCGATAAATATTAAATTATGCATCGCATCGGGTTGCGTGTACAAGAATGTTGGGACAACCCCGACAACCGGTTGCCTCTGGCGCAGCTGGGCGGTGTGGGTGGAGGGTGGGAGCAAATTGATTGGAGCACTTGAAGCAATTAGTTGTAAATGAAAGGAACATTGTGGGTTATTTGCCTCGACGACGGACGTGACTGAAGAGTGAATGAGTGCAAGTGGCTTGCAGCAGTCTCATCAAGCCGACGATGGTGATTGGAGGGATTGCACGCGCATGGGGCCATGCATTCCCTCCAATGAAGCCCTGCTCAACAAAAAAGAGTTCTCCGGGGGTTGGGCGATTTTTGAATAGTAGTTGAGTGCTTTTCGGTGAGTTCCGGGTTCATGTCAACTTTGAGAACGAACCATGCAGTCCGTTGAGGATTCAACGTTTAGTGGAATATGCAGAAGATGTAAGAGGACTGCGTAAGATGAGGCAAAATCGTGTCCTTTCTTCTTGATGGTCACGATTGTGCAACAGGAACAATGTAGGACCAAGGAGACTCCCTTGAAGGACTCTGGCAGCGATTTGCGTCCGTCTGAATGTACGTATATATTTCTCTTGATTGCAAGCGTGGTAGTCCGGCTGTGGTTCGCTTAGGCCAACGTGTTGCGTTCAGTGTCTCCTTAAAAGGGTCGTTTTACCGTCGAACCTTCCTTTATTCCTAAAACCATCCAAATTCATACGTCAATCTTAAGGGGTTTTCCAGTTCAACAGAGCTTATGTCCCTCCGCCTAACGAAGAAGATGTGGGATGGGATCTAATTTTCCTCTGCTTCGAATGCAGAAGACGTTGTGTGAAGCTCGATAGCCAATTTTTCTAAAATGTCCTACGATTGGTACCCTTCCGGTCCGTAATTGTTCTGCTGTTCTATTTATATTGAGCGACTTCAGGCAATGATTGCGTACATACGCGGTTGTATGAATGAGCTCAGCCCATAGATGCTTTGGTAATTTTGCTTCTATCATAAAACATCCCGTCATTTCAACCAATGTTCGGTTCATACCAGAAATGAATTATGATAGACATGCACAACATCTATATCTCTTGCCAAATGTTTTCTTAAGCCAAATTGACCAATCAAGAAGTCACCGTCAAAAAGACTCGTGCCGATGGACTAGGCGTTAATCAGTTCTGAAGTTGGGCATCTCTATGATGCTTCATTTCTGGATCATACGATCCACTACTCTATTTTGGGGTGTATGCTCGGCTGAAAGCTGATGCTTTATGCCATTATTTCTAAAAAATCTGAACTCAGTAATTCGCTTGCGTTATCACTGCGAAATGTTGTCAAATACTCGCTCTTTGTTCTTGAGAAATAAACAAACACTTTTCCTGGCCAATCATCAATAAATGTAGCAAACTATGGGCATATTCGGAAAAGCAAACTTTGCAAAGCAAGAGCAACAAAGCAGTTGAAACGTCAACGAATTCGAATTTCATATTCAAATTCCCAAGCCTTGACGAATCGGTGACAGCCATTGTAACCGAATTTCTTTCCCGCTGTGCAATGATATTCTGTTACTTCTACAGGCTGTGTGCGATGCTTAACTACGATTTTTTTTACACGTTCGTATGTATGCACACTAGGTCTTAAGAACATGCCTCTGTCTTAAGAACATATAGTGCCCCGTTTTCCATTAACTTTGAAACGAGCTTGTAGAATACGCAGAATTTGGCAATTTCCCTATTTTTAGAAGGGGTTACAAATACGAGGAGCGTTAAACAGAATCATAATGGCAACTGAGACGATGATGGTGAAAATTGAGCATCGCGCTGCAATTAAATTCCTCACTAAGCAAGGAAAAAGTCAAAAACCTATTCATAAAGAGATGGTGGCTGTTTACCAGGGTTCCGCACCTTCATTATCAACTGTGCAAAAGTGGTCAAGTGAGTTCAAGAGAGGCAGAGAGAGCATTGAAGATGACCCTGCTCCGGCGCCCCGGCTACTGCATCAAAGAAGTCGAAAAACTTGTTCTTGAGGATGCCCGAATAAAGGTGAAAATGATGGCAGAGATCACAAAGCTTGCAATTGGTACCATTCACACCATTCTTCATGACCATCTTAACCTTTCAAAGGTCAGTGCAAGGTGGGTGCCACGAATGCTCACAGCGCCTCAGAAAAAAGTGAGATGTGTAGTGAAAACGCGGACGGTATTATGGATCGAATTTTTACTGGTGACGAAACATGGGTCCACCACTATGACCCTGAAAGCAAAGAGTCCATGCAGTGGCATAAAAAAGGAACAGACCCCCTGAAGAAGTTCAAAGTCACTCCGTCTGCCGGGAAGCTCATGGCCACAGTATTTTGGGACTCAAGGGGAATCTTGCTCATTGAGTACAAAAAAAAAAGGTGAAACCATCAACGCCACATCCTACGCTTCCACTTTGCATAATTTGCGGGAGGAAATTAAAAAGAAAAGACGGGGTAAACTCGCAGCGGATGTGTTGCTTCTTCAGGACAACGCTCCTGTTCACTCGGCGCGAGTTTCCAAGGCTGCTGCGCGAGATTGTGGTTTCGAAGAAATCCAACACCCACCCTGTAGTCCAGACCTTGGCCCTAGTGATTATTTCCTGTTTCCGGATTTGAAAAAATGTCTTCGTGGAAAAAGACTTTCGGATGATGAAGAACTCAAGTCGGCAATAAATGGGTATTTTGCAGAGAAAGAGTAAATTTAGTTTTTTGAGGGTTTAAAAAAGCTTATCTCAAGATGTAACAAATGCATTGATGTTAGGGGAGATTATATTGAAAAATAAAAACAATTTAAATTGAATTCGCATTTTCCTTCATATCGATACCGAGAATATATTGAACGCCCCTGTTATACTCAAGTGTCCTGGATCAAGACACAGCACGGGCCGATGGTATAGAGGGAGAAAGAGAGCAGATTTAAAGCGATTTAAGCATTTTTTTTAAAAACATTTTAAACAACAACTGATGTACTTTGTTTAATTTAACGTTTATTATTATTGTCGGTTTATAGTAGTTTTTTTTATGTCCTGCAGTGGCTGGTGCTTACATCGGGTTGTTCAAGTCCGTGTGTCCATGGAGATCCCTTTGGGATGGGATGGTGATGTGTTAGCCGACTTAGCCTCGATGGTGATTGCTATGGCTGCTCTATTAGAATCCATGTAGCTCGTTGTTGGAAAGTTCGACTCATTTAGCAGATATAACGCCTTAAGGTAGCGTTGTCCGGGGATTGTGTTTCTCAGGTTCTGGCTAGGATGGTTGTTGATTTATACGAGCCGCTTTCTGAACAGTGTCACCATGTACTGTTGCAGAGGGATGATGCGTGCTTGGTGGTAAAGCCTATTGTTGCTGTGGTGCCTTTGACGGTGCCTGTCGAAGGTGAGCCCAGTACATATTGGCAGTGTTTTTCCTTCGAAAATTGCGAGCGTCGTCATGCTGGTCTTAGAGATGGTGTGCCATATTGAGAAGAAGTACGTTAAGTTCGACCGTGTATGGAAAACAACTTTAACGAATGCTGTTCATTAATATTTTGAACAACTTCTGGTTCAGTGTAGGCATGCATTGTCGATAAGAGACTATGCCAAACTCTGTCAAATGGCTTACCTGCATTGTTCCAAGAGTGGTTCCACTTTTCAGTGAGATACGCTATCAGATCACCTGTGGACATTAAGTCATTAAGTAGCTTCCGCTGTTCAAGACATTTGGGAAGCTGTCGATTTATCAACTTTTCCATGACCTAAGAAAGAAGGGACGTCGTCCGAGGTGGTTGACGAAAATTCGCTCTTCTTAGGGACGGGCTGGTCAAATGCTGTTTTCCATCTGCTCGGATAGAGACCTAAAGGACCTCTTAGGACAGATGAAAAATCTGACTCAGTGGTTTTGCCAGCGCAGAAGAACACCTCTTCAGAAGTATGTGGATTGGATTTGTCCCATGGTGAAATCAACGCTCTCAAGTACAGGTGGAGACATTATGCCTTGTCAAGTCTGGAAAACCTGATTTATTTACTCACTATATGATGACGTGGAATAGTAAATGGAGTGAGATCAGTCGTATGTCCTCGGCGTACAGGTTAAGCGACGAAGAGATGAGATCGGCTAAGAGGCCCTTATGCTCAGTAAATAGGTCGTAATTGCTAACCAGCCCAGTGAAGCAGATGACGACAGTTTCACCGGAAGAATGATTGATGATTGCAGCGGTTTGAAATGGATAGTGGAGATTTTAACTCTTTTTCAAATCAGGTCCAGTCACCATTTGTTGTTGGGATCAATTTCACGGCACAATCACTTGAGAGGGTTGATCGGTGGTAGTCGTCTGCCTGTGGGTATTGCAATGGACCAATATGGTCTAAGAGTGGTGGTAAATTTAGCAGCCCCTTTCCCTACCCTAACCTAGTACCAGCGAATTGTATCGAAGGTTCCACATCCATTGGCGCAGACCATAAACAAGTCCATTTACCTAATTTGAAGAAAGCTTTCTCCCTCAGGTTCCTGAGTCTGAAGCAATTCGAACATGCTCGTCTCATGAAAGGACTTCATTCTCCAAATGAGCGACATGAATGAGGGAAACATGCAGTTCCAGCAGGATAGCACTACGTGCCATACAGCAAAGAAAGCAATCAACTTATAGACGGAATTCCACGAATTCGATGAGGGCATTCATTTGAGTAATGAACCAGCGCATGAACCAACAAATTTGTCTTTGTTCTCTATTCAAGGACGAAGAGCATTTCCCAAACAAAGCTAATGTGCCAGCCATGCTAAAGGAGCTAGAACCCTACTACGTACGACTCTGTAGATTCTTGAAGATCTTGTAAAAATTTCGCGAGTGCCTACCTGAATCCCCTCCGTGGTCTAGCAATGTGCAATTACCTCGCATGTCTACTGCCGCCCTGAAGCTAAGAGCTACTCTCCCGTATGTTACACTTGAGTCATTAAGCACGCTTTCTTCCGGAATTAATTCCCATTATTCGAGCACAGACTACGGTTAACTAACGAACGCTCGCATGTATCCGTTTCCGGCGACACGCTGCTCTCTCACGTCGGAAATATTTTATTATCATAAATTCATGTTTATTAGTTTTATCACCTCTAGTCCCACGACCTCACCCAGTCACCCACACACGTTCACTCACTTATCGGCAGCGCCTCAACCCTGAGGCGCTCACTTGTCTCGTCTACCCAACAACCTAGAGTCAAGGTTGCGCAGAGCACAGTGTGGGGTGAAAACAAGCACACGCGCACACACAGACTCAACGTGTGCCCTAGCCGTGCGAAGTGTCTTCTCGTGCTCCTTTGCGATTGTTTATTCATCCTCATGTAGGGGCCCTGATATAGAATGGAGCACACGTCAAAGGAAATTGCCCAAAAGGAAATAAATTTTAGGAATTTCATTGGTGGTCTGATTTTTATTATTTTTCCTCCTGGCCCTCCTCGATTTGGGCCTTTTGCACTGTTCTCGTTGTCCCTCCACGTTTGGCTCGAAAATGAGGTACAAATAAATTTAATAAAAAATCCATTTCCAACTCTTGGTTGTTGTTTTTTTTTCGTTTCTCTTCTCGGTTCTCATTGATTTGAGATTTCATCTTGCCTTTGGGAAAGGTTTCGACTGAATACGCACGCACACGTGATGCCTGCGAGGTTGGGCATCGGCGTGAGGGATGAAACAACAGAGAATCAATCACTCGGGGATTACCTCTTCCATCGAGAAAACGAGACGAATAACCCACCGGGAGACTGGATAAAAACACGAAGACAAAATAAATAAATTTTTTTGTTCCGATTCGAACAGTGGGTGAAGAAAATTGTCAAACACATGGCAAAACCATTTCATCAGGTGCTTAATGAAAGTAAGCTAGTGACATCATGACGAGTTCGAGGAGATAGTCCAGTTCATCCCCAGTTCATCCACCTCCATTTCCTGGGATGCCACTACGACCTGGAACGTGGTTTGATGGCTGCTTGGTTTTCAAACCCGTCTAATATATATTGACGTTTTGTCTTACCCTTATTCACCGCAAATCACATCCTTCTTCCTTCTTCCTTCTTCCTTCTTCCTTCTTCCTTCTTGGAGTTGAAGAAAAACGATCGACAGCATTGCCAAACTTTTCACCACCACTGTACGATTTGCAGAGAAAATCTCCGCTTTCAACCACCCTATGGACGAATCGAAAATCAAAGCAAAGTACTTTGAATATAATTTCATCAAGGATTCTCTCGCACCAGCACCAGCTCCCGGCCGATTGCTGCAGCAGGAGCAGCACGGGGTGACGGGTGTGGCGTTGAAGACACAAGGAACGTTCTTAAAACCAATTCGTCCTGCTTCAAGACTGAGGCTAATCGAATATTTAATTCTTCAAAGCGTGTAATTGGGTTTCCATGAGATTTATTACGTTACGACTGTTTTGACGACGTTTGCGGGGGGTGAACGCGTTTGGACGGGGTTTGGAGGGCGAACAGCAAAAATCAGTCAATATTTGTCGACAAAATGTAGTCCTTTGAATGCACCACTCGCAGAGGGCGGCTTCTCGTCGGCAGGAACAAAGTGAGGATAACGCGATTCAAAAGTTGAACCGAAATGAAAGGATTAATCTCGGAGGCTTTCTCGGAAAAAGGAGTTAGGATGAGTTTTCAAGGTTCCCGGATATGTAATGAGGGATGAAAGCCCTAATTACGAAGGTGCTACCTGGCAGCATTAATCAATGGAACATTTCTCTGTGAGGAAATGAGTGCCGTGGGAGAGGGAGAGAGTGGCGCTTTGATGAAACTTTTAATGATTCGATCATGCATAGAGTAGCACTATAAATTCCTTTTACGGTGCAAGGCGAGAAGCTTGGCGTATCACCACCGAGGTAAAGCGTGGATTTGGATTCAACACGGAAGGGTTACGGACATAGTTCTTATTTATTGAGACCATAGTGCCTTGGGTTCGGTACTGATGAAACTCGCATTGGGTCCAGCAGACTACATTGACTAAATCAGAATAATAAACTTGACATGCACGAAACAGGTTGTAGCCATGAAAACTCGCGCCAAACTGTGCATACTTTCAACTCCATTGACAGCTCAAAGTTTTGACCATTTCTGCGGTTCTTAGAATTAACACACTCATAGAGGCAGAAAATGATCGAAGCGCGTGAAAGCATTTTTCACAGAGAACAATTTGTGGAAATAGATGCGTTCTTCTGCTGCTAGTCGTCCCTCCATAAAATGCCAATGATCGCTGTGTGTGGTTGAATCACGATTGATCTTGTAAAAAGGTGGTACACGGAATTCCCTATTACTGCTAGTACTACTAACACTACCAGAACTACTACCACTGCTAGTACTAGCCCTACTATTACTACAACTACTTTTCCTACCAGAATTACTACTGTCACTACTACTATGTGCTCGTACTTCTACTATATAAAAACGGGGCCTCAAATGCTTGTTCCGACCTCGTTGTACAAAAAACCCGGCCAAATCGTTGCCAACTTTTCAATGTTGTAGGCAAGGGAGGCGAGGCAAAATAAATCACGGAAAGGAGACCAAACTTAAAAGTGTTCTGTGAGTAAGCAGACAAGTTGTATAATTTTAGGTTGGTATGTATTGGATGTGAGTAGGTAGAAACTCAACCTACTTACGGTGATGGCATACGCTATGTAAAGTTTTACAAGAAAATACGAATTTTAAGAGACAGGGAGAGAGAGAGAAGAAGAAGAGAGAAATCGGCAGGAATAGGGTAAGAAAGAACGGAACTGAAGGTGGTTGCGAAGTGAGACTTTGCTGAGATGGAAATCGAAAGTGTGGCTCATGGTGTTAGCCAAGTCAGGACATTCCTGATACCGGTGAGTTGAAGCCGTAATTATTGCGATATGGTCAAATATGGAATAGAGCTGAAGACCTAAAATTGTGGGGAAGAAATTGTGTAAGAAGAGACACCATTTCGAGAAGCCAGGGCGAGAGCAGATTAGCGGTTTTCGAGGGATTCAAGGCGAATGAGATTAAGACGCTCAAAGTAAGGAGGCAAATTGGTTCTATCGGTGAAACCTACACTGGACAGCTTTAATACGGCGAATATGGACCGCGAAGTGAGGCAGACAAACTTGGCTGGCATATTCGAGAATGGGTCTGACGAAGGTAATGTACAGAGATTTTGTGACGAAAATTCTTTAGCCAGCGTTTGATAAAGTCAAGCTCTACTTATAATATTGTCAATATGGGAACGAAAGTTGAGCTCACGATGACAGACGTAAAGATGAAACTGAGGGCACTGGTTTTGAGGCATTGACTGACTCAAGATCATGTTCAATGCACTGTACAGGTTAGTGGAGTCCCATTGAAGCAGGTGGAGAAGGCTATGCTTCGGTGGTTTGGTTGCGTGGCACCAATGTCCACATCAATGTAATTTCATCAGGTATTCAACTGCTTGGCAAATCCAGGACGAGGTGGTTGAACCAAGTTCAAAAACTCTCCTGGTTACGCTTGGGTATAACTCCTGATGAGTTAGAGTCGGCGGAGCATTGAGTTGCGTGGTATACCCTCGCGACCCCTTTAGTGGAGCATGCGTGTCATAAGGTGATGATGATAACAATTGTGGATTAAAAAAGATTATTCCATTTTCGAATTCCCCTGTTGTACGCAGCTGTAATGTTCGGGTGTTGGCACCGTATTCGTATTGACACCGTATTCGTTGTTTGTTTTGCCATCGATTTCGATTCCATTCACATTGGATCTGTATGGAGTTTATATGAAGACGGCAAATTAGAGCGAGATGAAGTTGGCCGGTTCCACTAGATTAACACAATATATTTAAAACAAACAATTCCAATCGCTCCAAATTGAGCCCCTTGCAAAGTGCCGACCGAGACTAACTAACTATTACTTTGATTGGAGTAATTGAAAAAAAACTTAACTCACTGCCACTTTTATTGTGCGTGCTATTGTTGCATCACGAGTGGATAGGCCCTACTGTTAACCTTTCTCTAGGAAGGCAACGCCTTTGGATGAGAGGGAAGCTGATTTGCATTCTGTCGCGTCGTTTGTTGTCGTACTCAAAGGATGAACTACCGGCCTGCAATAACGTCCCCGGAGGGACCTTAAGTTTCCCAGACCGGAAACAATAGCAAGAACAACAGAAGTTCATTCTGCTCAGCCATCTGTTGCCTCAGAAACAAATGCTTGCACAGTCGTCGAAATATCTGGCGCTGAGAGACGACTGCAGCGTTTTCCAAGCTAAAGTGGCCGCTATACACGATCTGATCGAACTCAACTTCTCAACACACATCGATCTCGAAAACCAACGACGTTCCGAAACAAAATGGCATCACTTCCTCATTCAACATAAGCTCCTCGAAATAATTCTCGACCAAAGCCTCACACATCCATCGGCCTTGCGTCGAATCGTCATATCCGCTCAACTGGTTAATTGCCTGGTTATAACCACTCCCAAACCGGCCCGTTGCGCGTCACCAATTTACCTCTCATCAGCGATTCATGGGATATACACAAGTTATGTATTTTGAAAATTTATTATCCGTTTTATCGTTTTCCCAGTGAAAGCAGGCAACCAAAGCTGCCAGCGTCCTCCAACGGCCCCGCACATAAATCAAACATAATGATCGCATAAAGCGCACCAAAGGTATCCACTTCAAGTGTTTATTGCCATTTTCCCAGTGGAATACACTTTCCAAATCAAATGGTATTAAATTGCCCATAATTGTTAGCTACGCACAGAGGACTGAATCCACTCCCCATCATCGGCACGCCCGTCGCCAGCGGTAGGCCAGCATTTTCGCAGGGAAACATGAAATTTCAATTCACAAATCAAATGAGAGCTAATAAAATATTGAAACCACACCTGGAGCCGGAGGTCGTGTTGGCACACATCCTCATCCTCCTTCCCTTGTCGTCCGTCGACTTCGATTTTGCAAAATTTATCTTAAAAGCTTTTCAATTGATTATCGTCGTCGTCGTCATCATCATCGACATGCTCATCGAAAATTGTCTGTTCTCGTTATGAGACAGGACAGCGTGAGTCAATGACAACGGCGCCGACGACAGGATCTGGAGGAATTGTCCTCGCCAATACCCTCCCTCTCAGACGGATGAAGGCAGTCCTGGATTAGTGCGGTGTGCTTGGGCTGGCAATGGAGGAAGGGAGGACGAAAAGGGAGCAACAAATGCAAAGTAGGTAGGGAGGGATTGCTCTTAAGAGATAGGAGCAAATCGCATTTGGAAGAGTTCTGTTGACGGGACGGGGCGAAGGTAATGACACACACACACACGGCGCCCCATTGCTGGGGTATGGGGAATCGGTAGGCGCTTTTCTTGGAATTCGGGAGAGACGCTACGGTGCTCTGGGGATCATCCCCTGGAATTCATTTGACGATGGTTCACCGGCTTTCTAGCTTTTATGGTCTAAGGGAACTTGGATTATGCTGAGCTGATCCCAAGCTTCAAAGGTGTCGTCTCTCCATCATCTACAGAAGCAGTGGCAGTCGTGAAACAGAAACGTGATGCTGACGCGTGTAACTTGATTGGAATTCCTCATAAAATGGCGACATTCCAAGGTGTCCTCTCCAACAGCACTGCACACGATTGCAATTTTTTCCAGAGGTTCTTCGCATTCCGCGATTCTTACTTGAGGAAGGCATGTGAAATGCAACGTGACTTCGTTCGGAGTTAATCACGAAGCCCTTAAAAGTTAATTCCGCACAATTGTTATCCTTTCGGCAGTAAAGCGCCCGAACCGACGCGACGACGAGGATATCATTTTTCTTGTGCCGCCTCAGACGTCAGACAAGGTATGCGAACGCCTCCGTGAGACACGTTTTAATTACCGCCATCCACCATCTCACTCCCCTCTCTCTGCCACTATCCACGTAGATTTACGCGCACGACTTAGACGTGTATCCTGTCGACTCGCTCGCTTAATCACATATTAATGGCCATGTACACGGGTGGCGGCGGGGTCTGCTCATCTTGCTGTATAATTTAATTAAATCCAAGACATTGAATTAATTTCATTTTAATAACGTGGGACGGCACTCGAAAGTCTCCTCCCTGACAACGTACGTGTAGGTTCTGTGATCGAAGGGATGACGCTTCGAACTGTGCCCGCAGCCAGCCCGGGGTGGGGGGGATCTCAAAAATGTTCTTAATTAAATTGAATTCTCCCCATGAATCAGATGCGATTACCAGAAGTACGGTAAATCCAATTTGAAAACTTTCCCCTTCAAAAAAACTGACACACGGATGGCAGGCGCCGGATGAAGTTCTCAGCCGAGCGTTTTCCAGTCTTGTAGTGAACATCATTCCGCGGGTTCCTGTCGCTTATGCGAAGATTATGCCAAATTATTCTATTATTCGTGGTTGCGAGCACAGCGCAGGGCATGGGATGGGGGACAAATTAAATTCAAATCAGGCGACCGATAAATTGGGTGAAATTTGCAAATATTCTAATGAATGAATTTGCGGTGATTCGGCGATGTACTCACGGTCTCTGCTCTGTCGTCTCACGGCTGAGGAACTAATTTTTGAATATAAATACGAGAATTTAAATAAATTAATTCGGGCGGCAGCGGCGAGTGCTGCCGACGGACATTCTTGATGCCTGATGGCATCTGTTCGACTTCAATTGCTGAAGTTGAAGTTTTGGGTGTCCAATGAACATCCTGTACAAAGGCAAGGATCTGCAGACATGGGAGGATTTTTAGGATTCTAAAAGGACGGGATCACGGTCAGTCGTTTGGCGACACGCCCTCTAACTAGGTACTTGGTATAGTTTTGAGCAAGGCAGAAATGGGTGCCTCTCGTGGTGATTTTTTGCGAATGCTTGGGAATAATAAGATTCTTCCATTTCGGTTTCAAGGGGAGTTAGACACTCAATGGAACAGAAACAACAAACATTGGCCGAGTGCCTTGCTTGTTGGCTGGGATAAGGCAGTACAGGCTGAGCAAGTTGGGCATGCAATACTGATACTCTTCAGTAATTACACAGGATCTCTTCAGCACCCGATATCAAGCGATCTGATTGGGCACAGCGTAGGACCTAAGTTCGAAGGCAATGCAGCACTCTTGTTGCGTGACTACGAGATGTCACAGACGGTGTTCAAGGCTGTGGCGGATATTGAGCAGAATTTGCGAAAGATTTCAAAACTGTCAAACTCGGGCGCAAACAAATGTAGTTAGATACCTGAGAATGGGTCTGGGAGACTGTTTCGCAAACAGTCTTGAAAGAAGTAAACCAAACAGGGCCGGAATGAATGCATGAACTCCTGAGTACGAGATCAGCAGAGACTCACACATCAGGAAGCAAAATAAAAGCCGACACAACTAGAGTAGAGTCGTATCTCGTCTGATGTGGAGCTTCTAAAGATCAGATTTCAGGCATATGCTGATGACATAGTCCAGGGACAGATGAAGGAGACCGTTTACATCCATAACACCATTACTAAGGATTGGTGCCTGTCGGCTGGGCTAAATCTAAATCCGGCAAAAACCTCCAAAGTACCTTCACAAGAGGCCGAGAACTGGAACGACTCAAACCAATAAGTCCGTCGGGCACAACACTGGCTAAAATAAACGAATATATTTAGGAGTGATGTTCCGGAAAACAACGCAAACGCGACGTGTGCTCTACTAATTCGACGGAGCTTGGCGGGCAAATCCTGGGGATACAATCCAAGCATCCTAAGATGAATATAAGTTAACACCCAAAATGTTCACAATCATGTCAACCGGACGTAATGCACGCGCTGACCCGGCACCGTTCCCACGAAGCGGATAATATTGAGCTTGGATTTTACCAACGCACCAGATAACAGCTAGCGAAGGACGCTCACGCAGCGTCGTTCCCACGGCAACGAATCCACCTGAAGTCACCCAGCTAGGCGTCTGCACCCGATATTCTCCACATTTTTCCAATTCCATTTTCCCACAGGTTGTCTTTTCCTTTCAGATTAAAATAATTGTAAAATTTAGTCTTTGTGAAACACAAACACCACCTTACTACCCCAATCCTCAATACCACGAGAGGGTTCGCCAAAACGTATTCGTCCCCCCAGAAGCATTGCTCCATTTGGATGAGCACGGTTTGATACAAGACGTACATGCGGTACCGCTCATAATCATCAACTGTGGACGGGCCTTCCATTCGGGCGATGGTTCGTGTGCCCTTGGCAGTGAGACTTGCGGCACTACCCTCGGTAGATGCTGCTTTTCCGTGCTCCTCTGACCAGACGCAATTTGGGCGAAAGTCCGCGTTGCCGCAGAGCACTTCATCTGACTTTTGTCAGCTGCTCCCTCTTTTGACTGCACTTCACGCATCAAGGCTGCATTCGGCAGTTCGACGCGGTGTGACGTTCTGAATCGATGCCCTCCGATACAGAAGAAGAAGTAGAGGCAATAATCCGCTCCAAACAAACGAAAGTCTCCAATCTGAGGGAGGAGATTATGGCTTACAGCTCTTTTAGATTCGATGGTCGC
The DNA here is from genome assembly GCA_905231855.2 of Eristalis tenax. Classification (NCBI taxonomy): domain Eukaryota; kingdom Metazoa; phylum Arthropoda; class Insecta; order Diptera; family Syrphidae; genus Eristalis; species Eristalis tenax. The sequence goes on from HG993127.1 coordinate 4,071,601, forward strand.
GGAATATCGCGGACTGCTGCAAGATGCTTCTCGGAGGGGCGAATGCCTGTGGCGGCTAGTGTATGCCCCAGATACTCCAGCTCGGAGGGGCTAGTGTATGACCTAAATACTCCAGCTCGGTCTTAGCGAAAGTGTACTTGTTTGCCTATTGCACCGAAATCCTTTGCCAGGAACATAGCATCTTCGCCCGAGACAGCGGTGTCGTCTAGATATACAGCTACCTGCAAGTTGGCAAAAAGCTGCTCCATGGACCTCACCTGAAACACTGCTTATGGCAACCATTGGTACTGGAACAGTCCGAATGGTGTAGTAATTCCGGCCAGCTCTTTCGATGCATCATCAAACTCGATCTGGAGGAATTGGATGACTGCTCACTACTAGCTGGGGCACACTATCTTTGAAATCTCCACATATCCGAATATCACCATTCGCCTTTTGAAGTACTACGACCGCAGCTGCCCACAGTGACAGCGTACACTGGCTTTAAAATCTCCGCCTCCGCCAAAGGATCAATCTTCTTCTTGGTTCTATCGAATAGAGCTTAGGGTAATGGTAGATGGCGAATAAGTTTTTTGGTTGCATCTTCAAGCAGAATGTGGATTATTTTGGAACACAGATTGCACCAATCGGTAACTTAGTTCATGCGATTTGCTAAGAGATGGCGTAACTTGTATTATTCCATTGGAACATGCGTTGGAAAGATACTGTCACTGTACGTCATTTCAGTGTATGTCATTCATTTGAAGCGTAAGACACGACCAGACACGAGGTAATAATTTTCCATTTCCAATGACAACGCTCAGCCCTACGTTGCTATTCCGGTTAAGAACTATTTGGAAAACAGTGGATGGGAAGTTTTACCCCACCCGCCTTATAGCTCATACCTTGCCCCTTCTGGCTACCATGTGTTCCGGTCGATGCAGTACGCCCTCACTCAAATTTGGTTCACATCAGAGCAGAATATCAAAAATTGGCTTGATTCATTCTTGGCTGCCAAGCCGGATCAGTTCTTTTGGGATGGGATCCACAAATTGCCAGAAAGATGGGAAAAAGTCATAGCTTCAGATGGGTAATACTTTAAATAATACTATTGTACATGCTATTCTTGAAGAAACATCCAAATTTTGGGAAAAAAAAACAGCACGAATTGAGTTATAGACCCAATAAGAAAAGGTTACATGAGTACTGGATTATATATGATCGATTATAGGTAATGGGGTACAGGGCAATACAACATCATGATATCCAGAACCATGCGGCAAATGTGATGCCGTTGAAGTTCCTGCACCAAAAGGCGACTTCAACGTGAAACCTACCCCTCCCCTCCACCGAGACTTCATTATTCGGAAAACAATTCTTGACTATGTGCTGAGCTGAACTGCTTCAATCAGTAGGATCATCGAGCTCAATCCTCAGAGCACTTCAAGTTCCACATGCAAATAGTACTCGCCGTGCCGCACCCAAACAAACGCTTCTGAATTAATCAGGACGTAAGAGGCACACCACACAACCTTTATCTCAGAACGTCACTTAACGTGTCTGCACCAGACCCCACAAGAACCAATCCGAAGGAATCGATATATTTTCCTTTTAAGCTCCCGATCCGTTGGCAACGAATCAAATCATCCTTAATCAGGATAAGTAAGAAATTCTGATGCGACGATTTCAACGATTTCAATTCCCCCACGCTCCACTTGCCACTAACTCGTGTCGTCGTGCCCTTTTTTCACCTTAATGAAATTATTATTATCGATGCGCAAGACGAATGGATACAGGATTCGGTGGATTCCCCAGGACTTGCTGCACACACGACATCGAAGAGCACAAGAAGAAAAAAAGGCAAAATGTTCAAACGAGACCAAGTATCTGCACAAATGGAAAACTTAACGACGATGTATCCGGGACATTCAATTTCACTCCGTCGCAACCGGGACGGGGTCCCGGCCCACCAGGGACGACTTAGACCCACGAACAATATTGAAAATGCGATGATGCTCCTCTTAATGGAAAATTGAAAATTGTTGTTGCCTTTTTTTTTTTTGCCTCTCCGAAGTCGAAGCCGATTGTTGGATGGATTTTTCTTTTTAATAAATGCCACAGAGGATATGTGGGTTGGTGGGGAAGGAACAATGAGAGGGCCGGGTGCCAGCTGCCGGGGGTGAAGTGAATGAAGTCAGCTAATGGAATTCCTTTTGAGAGTGATTTTTGTAAATTTCTGGTTTTTTGTTTCTTTTTTTTTTTTTGCTCAGCATCAATATATTTTTCAATATATTCACAGTCTGTTGAAACCGTTAAGGAGATAAGGACCAGGCTCTGATTCATCCCTTGCCCAACCCCACTCATCTGGACAGTGCGATATCATTTTGCAATTAAGGATTAGAGGAGGGCTTGGGAATGCTGCGCTTTACGCAGGGCCTGTGAGTGGTGAGGGTTTCACATTTGTTGCACGCATTCGATTGGAACATTTTTGGATGTTACTGTTTGAAGGGATTCAATTTGAGAAGCTTGCTGCTAACTGACTTTACTGAAGACGGTCCTCAGTGCTCTGCGATCGTAGGGGGAGGAGAAGTCTTTGTTGACTTTGGAATGCGAGATGAATCGCCTCTAACCTGCGGCAGCATTGACTTGCAATGTTCGTTGATGCACGTCAATAACCATGCACTCTCGAATACCACTGGCAATTTCTGGTCTCAACCTACCGTGCTGACCGTTGGGTAAGACTTTGAGCGCCTTATGCGAGTAATGCACATGTTTGTGGAGTCCCATTGCTAAAGTGTAAGTACCTCGGTGTTGTTTTTTCGAGTGATGGGCGGAGAAATGCTGCGCTTTCCTGTATGAATGGCCAAGCTGAGTCAGCTTTGAAACTGCTTCGAAGGTCTGTACTTAGGAACGCCGAGCTTGGTGTCAAAGCCAGTATTTTTTGCAACTCTCACCTATGGGCATCAAATTTGGGAAATGCCCGAAGAAATACCATCGCGAATTGAAGCAGACGAAATGATATTTCTTTGTGCCGCTGTGTGGAGTTACTCGCCGTGATGAAAAAGAAAGACGTCTTTGCTCGTAGAACTCAATGTTGAGCGTGGGTAGTCACGTGGAATGAATGTGCCCATCATCACGGCTTCCGAGGCGTGACTTGAATGCGGCTCCATCAGGTAGGCGACCGCTCAGCAGACCCAGGACCAGGTGGTTGGACCAAGTCCATACAAACTCGCCTGTTTGCCGACTGTAATGAAGCTTCATTAAAATATGTTTCAACTCAAGCTCTAGCCTTCTCAGTTTTATCATTCTCAACTATTTGACGGTGGCTAGGAATCGAGAGGCCTGGAGATCCCTCCTGTGGTCAAGGCTCCTGCGAACCATCTACAGATGAGATAACTTTCAATGTACTCCACGCCTCGCTGTTGAGAACCTGCCATGCTCCCTGCGGCAGACAGTCCAGCAACTCCATACATGTTTATGCTAATGGTTCGAACTCGATGACTGGAAATGGAAGCGGCTTTTTCGCCAAACAACTTGATTTGTGACTGCTCAGAATTCTTTTAGAACATTGTAACGTTCTTCAGGCGGCCGTGGCGTTGTGGGTGTGTGCGTCGACCCCGGGCTCGATTCCCCGACCAAAAAATAATTTGGACGGCTTCACCTCTTTCCAGTCACTGGCAATGCTCAAAGAGTATTAACTGTCTAAAGCTTCTCAAACCTTCTCAAGTCTTGGCCGACCAAAATATTAGAGCCTGTAATTTGCGACAGACCACAGTCTGTGATTGAAGCCAGTCAAGGACTCGGCTTTAGAAAGGGCCGATCGACAATCGACGCGATTAAAGTCGTAATAGACGAAGCGCATCCGGCCACAGGAAGTAGACGATGGCAAGGCGGCAGTATTCTACTGCATTGTATTGCGCTGTGGTTACACTTGAAACTATTTTGACACGGCGAAATGGTAGCAATGCCTCCGCAGATTAAATGTTCCTAAGTACATGTTATGATTGATTAGTAGGTTGCTCTTTTACGACTCCGACGACGAGACGGAATTGAATAAAATTGAAGGGGGGTTGCCACTAGGAGCAGTGTTAGGTACTTTACTGTCGAACGTGAGGACATTCTACGACTCCCAGTCCCCAGGGAAGCCACAATTACAGGTATCGTGGAAGATATTGCTGTTGAAGACGTGGCGCAACGCCTTGAAGAAATCGAGTTGTATAGCAACGAAGCAATTGCACTGATAGAAAACTGGCCGGCATTCGATGTGAGTCCGCGGGTCATAAAACGGAGTCCTAGAGCTAGAGACGATAACGATAAAAGTCGGAGGACACACCATTATTTGCAGCGAATTTGTAAAATACCTGGGAGCGGTGACTGATGCTCGGCTTAATTTCAAGCACAGAAATCGTCGAAAGCAATTAGCACTCTTTCGAGACTCATATCGAATGCCGGCCCAAACCAAGGCAAACCATTAATTCTTGCGAGAGTTGTAGCATCCATACGGGGCACGAATACAGTCTGACGGAGAGGAAAAAGAGTGTTTAGATCATGTGCACTGCCACTTAGCAGTTCATTCCCAATGCTATACCTGGACGCGATATTGGTATTATCCGCTTTAGAAGCTGGGCCGCTTTATGACAATCACGGGCCAATCGGCTCAACCCTACATCAAGCGAAGAAATCCGAAAGAAGCCGCACCAGCTAGGGAAATATTCGCAAAGAGGGACCAAAGGATTGTGGATTGAAAGTTGGGCAAATCCACGAACACAGTTCTTGACGGGCCACGATGGTTTTCCGAGAGTATTCGAGTCCGTGCTGTCTTCGCTGCATAAACGTGGTGATAACGTCGAGCACCTTTTCTGCGAACTTACTCGGTGTGCAACCGAAAGAGCTAGATTGGGTGCAAAATTTGGTGAACGGCCAGCACCAGGAAACATAGTTTAATATATATGATGTTGAAATCCGAAGACCTTGCTGGTCTGCTGTGAAGCAGTACGAACAATTTACGATCTAAGGAATTAACAACGGCAGCTGAGCGAGTTACATTTACACGAAGTGCACATCAGTAAGTCCCTGGACAACAACCACCTTCTACCTTCCACATCACAGCTGATTAAAGCTCAGGCTTGGGATAGTCGATCCCGCCAAAAATGCAAGCTAGCGCGAATTCGCTGAATGAAAAAAAGCTCCAATCCGTCCCTCGCAAAGAAATATTTGGCGCTAGTTCCGCGGGCGAATAAACGGAAATTCTCCCCGGAAGGTGGTTCTTGTCAGTAAGAATCTGACACTTCCAATAGACGTCGGATCATTGAAATTTCACCCCTGCTTTGGTGCCTATAGAAAGTCCAAGGTAAAGAAAAACACTACCAACGCGGGGAGTCCCCTGGACTCAAAGGATGTGTCAAACTGTAGTTAGTCTCTAGAAGAGCTGACTGAGCAGATATATATTCGCCAGGCTACTGAGTCAACAACTGAGCCAAACAACTAATTCAACATATCACGGTCGAAGACATACTTTTGCCAAACAAGCGGATCAAAAGGGAACCAGTCAATCTAGCTGAAAAATTGTCAAACTCGCTGGATTCCAATTACGCCGACCACATACCACATACCAAAGTTTCACGCTACACTGATTTAAGCCTTGGCCATCAGCAAGAGCTTGCTATGAAGAATAGTGACCGAAGAATATGACACGGAATGGTTGGCAAACATTGCTTGTCAGACCTCCTCAAGTTGATCTCCGATGGATAATGAACATATATCGGACAGAAACAAACGTGACTATAAGATACGACCGCTTGGGCGGTGCCTACGCCTTCCTCGCAGAAGCAAGATTCAGGGCTTGACTGTCCAATGTCAGAAAGCTACACCAGCCGACGAAGAGGAGTTTTGACATTGGAAGCCTGCGCACACCAGAGATTGAAAAAGCCTACGAAGAGCAGTTACATGAGAGACTCTCCGGTATGCCTAAGTTGAACACCAACGCCAACGAGATGCGGTTGCATTGTTACTGGGCCATCAATGAGGCAGCGGAAACTGCCTTAGGCAACCGACCATCGCCCACCAGGGGCTAGAAGACGGAAGAAGAAGAAGCTTCTACGCCTGAAGAGAAGGTATCTCGCCACATCCCAGCTCAAGGATATCGAAGAGTCTAGTGACAGAAAGAAATTACAAAAAAGCCAAAAGCCTTCCTACTTGCCTTAGGAAAGCCACCCATGCTCTTCGAAACTGTGACCGTAACCTTGTTACTGACCCGCAGGAAATAGTGGATGTGTTTAAGCAGCACGTCCAACTGCTGCTTAGCGGGCCTGATAGGGAATCAAGAAATCCCAACCCCAGTCGATGAAGCAGTCCTCCTCCATGCCATTAAAAGGCTGGAGAATAACGAGGCCGCAGGCTTAGATGGCTTACCATCAGAGCTCTTCAAGGCCGGTGGCGATGTTCTGGTAGGAAGCGTGCACCGGATCATGTGTAGAATTTGGGAAGACGAACGCATGCCCGACGACTGGGATATCAGCTCCATATGCCCCATCCACAAAAATGGCGGTCCAACCTCTTGCAGCAACTGTAGAGACATATCCCTGCTCAACGTCGCCTACAAGATCCTGTCCAGCGTACTGTGTGAACGTCTGAAGCCGTTTTTCACCGCACTAGACGGCACGTACCAGTGCAGCTTCCGGCCCGGCAAATCGACTATAAACCAAATGTTTCTGGGGAAGACCAACGAGTTTCAAATCGATACGCACCGTCTTTTCATCAATTTTAAAGCCGCCTACGACAGCATTCATCGCAGGAGCTATTCGATGGGATGGCCGAAGTCAGGATCCAGGGAAAACTGATCAGGTTGTGTCACGCGATGCACAGTGCAGTTTGGCTCAAGGATTTCCGAGCTGTTTGAAACCTACACCACCATTTCGGCAAGGAGATGTGATTTCTTCAATCTGGTACTGGAGAAGATAGTGCCGCGGGCAGCTGTAAACACGGAGGGCACTATTTTCTACAAGTCGGTCCAACTGTTGAGCTACGCTGATGACATCGACATCGTCTCGCTTTCCCAAAATGCCGTAGAAGAGGCTATAATGGCGATTGAAGAACAGTCGAAACTAGCTGGTCTCAAGGTCAATGAGGACCAAACCAATTATATGCTGTCGACCAAAAAACGTTCCGTCGCACACCACACTAGGCAAAACATAACGATCGACAACTACGATTTCGTGGTTGTAAAGGAGTGTCTACCTCGGGGCAAACGTGAACTCTACAAACGACATGACAGTGGAGATCCGTCGTATCGCCGGAATCGCCCTTGGCAACCAGTGCTACTTCGGTTTGTCGAAACAACTGGGCTCAATACTCCTGACTCGAATTACCTTAATCATGCTCTACAAAACTCTCATGTTTCCAGTCATGCTCTACGGAGCCGAAAGCTGGACGCTAAGCAATATTGTCGAGCTGATTCTTGGTAAAATTCTGCGTCGGATGTGGATGTAGTTCGGAAGGCAAGGATCCGCCGACTGCACTGGCTCGGTCACATCGAGCGAATGGACACCAACGCTCCAGCAAGCGGGTCTTCGAATCCGAGTTTCCTGATTCAAGAAGGAGAGGAAGTCCGAATCTGCAGTAGAAAGACTAAGTAATCGCGGATGCAAGCCAGACAAACCGCCTAGCCAAACCAAGATGGTGAACGGCCCTCACGATAAACACCGCAAGGGAGGTGCAATCACTTGGCCGGAGTCGCATACAGTTTACTCACGCAGGCCCAGGGATCTGCAGTCCCCATGCAAAGGCAGCCGTGGAACGTGAGGAGCTACTTAGGCCAGGAGGCGATTTCTCCAAATTGCTTCTTTTTGTTTCGATCTAGACTTAGAGACCAGCACCAAAAGTTTGCCCAAGGATAATTAATCAAATTTAATGAATATTTGACGAAACGAAAAATCCCCCGACAGCATCAGTCACGGTTTGACAAATCAATTAAGCATCACTCCGCACAGGCTGCTGCCAAACGTGTCGAAAAGTTTTCCATTTTTCATTTAGCACACGTCAATAGGGACTGCCCCCGCACGAAGTAATCTACGATTTCTCGTCGATCTCTGAAAACAGTCAAATACCTTGGAATCGATAACTGCTGATGGAAACATGTCAGCAATGTGTTTGCGGTTTCATGGTTTCCGCCTGATGGCTGCCGAGGGTATTTGCAAGGTTTTCAGCTTGTGGTTTGATTGGGAGCATCGGTCCATTGGCCTCGGCCCGACAGTCGTATCTGGTTAATTCATCCGCTCACTGCTCATCCGCATTCGTTTGCAAGGTTAAATGAAACTTTTCAATTGGATTGTGCTCTGAAGCATGCCTTTGTGGACTGTGTTCCTGGCGGTTGCTGGCCACTGGCCGAGTGCTGCCCTGGTGGTTGAAGTTAATGAAAATGTTCATATTTGCTGAGTTCTGAATGCTAATTAAATTTTCGAAAACGCACACTCGCACTCCTCAGCCAGGAGCGGTCACTTGAAAAATTAACGAGAATAAATGTCCTGAGTGCTGATGCAGCGGTAATTGAATTATAATGATGCTAGTGAGGCGGAAGGCCTCCAGCCTGTCACTGTCTTCGGCCAGGGCCGGAGATAATCCACTTCATTTCATTCGGATATTGAATATCCTCTTGGAGCTGGAGTGCCGTGCCCTTGGCTGCGGGGAGTTACATTGTTTTGGCGCGAGGCACTGCAGTTCCGTCCTCCCTCATTCACGATTAGTCGTAATTTGCGAGAGACTCCGAAATGATGGGACGGAACTTTTTCAATATCGCCGCAGAGGTCCTGCCCCCCATGTTCGTCCTCCACTTGCTCGTGACTCACTTGCGGCGGCGGCGGTGGCAAGATACGGAGCGGCACACAATTGAAATGTATATCCCCGAGATGAGGAAGTTTTCCCATTAATCTTGTGGATACACATAACAAATGAATTGAATTACGAATATGCGAGCCATTTATCCTAAGCCGCAATGCAAAATGTAAACAAAGGATTTTACTGCTGAATAATGTGCCGTCGCTTGTGCTGCCCGAGCAGCACTCCGGCCACCCTTGTCGGTAGTGTACATAATCGTGCTGCCATCCTCGGCCAGGGAAAGGGCTTAAGCTGGTTTAATCGATCGGCGACTTAGCACTCTGTGGGGGGCGGGTGTAATGGTTTAGGAGCTAGTGGTCGGTTGGAAATACTTTAAGGAGTGGCCCTGTAAATCAGGAGTAAATGGCGCACAAGCGGGTAACGGACACAGGATTCAGCACAACTGCTGAAGGAGAGCAGAGGATGATGATGAGGATTTGCATCGAGAGTTGATTGGAAGGGCTGAGTATGGAGCGGAAAACAAACAGAGAGGGTGGCCATGGATGCTGGGCAAAGGGGTCGCTGCGTTTGTCGTGACCACTTAGTTGGTTCACTACGCTCGTCAACTGGCAGAATAAATATTTGAAGGCGCCGAGAAGATGTCATCTTCAAGAGGTAAACAAAACGGACGACGTCAACAAAGAGGTTCTCGTTGACGATCTACAGATGGCATGTTGAAATTGTGCCCTTGCCAAGGCCATTCTGATTTCGGTTGTTAATTGTTCATATTGAACGCATTTTTTGCAGTCTGTTTGAAAACAGTGGCAGATTGCAACTTGACGTTAATTGATGGAAATACAAGTTCGCTCCAAGCGATGCCGCGGTGATGGCGCTCACCACCCGCAGATGGCATGACTTAGACACGAAGGTTCAATATTTCGCGACTGTAGCCAACTCAAGGCCATTACTCCTTTGTTTTACGGATAAATTACCAAACACTCCTAATGTCCGTCGCAGACTTCGGAAGGCTCATTGTGAAAGCATTTTCTTTGAACACATACATATTCCCGCGGATGAGATTGAAGGGTAAGGACAGAGGAGACGTGTGGGATTTCCTCTTCCTCCTCGACCACAGAATCAATTAAAACTTAAACCGAGTCATGTAGCATGGACTCCTAGTGCCCATGGGTGTGTGTAAGTTCTTCTCATCCGGATGCATCCGTTGGTTCACTTTTGACACGGATGGCTTCTATGATCTCCTAGGAAGAACATCCGATCAATGCCCCAGCTTCAAGAGATTTCCAACGTCACGCTGGACAAGAAAGTTTCTAGAAGCCTGGCTCTGCTCTTGATGCACTGCTGAATCTCCCCCGCCCTTGATTTTCACATCATCACCCTCAAGTCCATCTTGCGATTTAAAATAAGTGGTTTTTGGTATAACCCCATTCGTATGGCTATGACGAGCCATGGAGACCAGTACTTCATTTGCGGCGCTTGTATGTGCGCCGACTTTCCCTACACTCTGTACTGGCTCTGGCCAGAATCTGAGTCAGGAACGGAATCTAGTCGAATCTGTACGGATAGCTCCAAAACCAATGAAGGATCTGAAGCTGGCGCCTTCATGGTGGGCGACATCATTAGATTGCACACCTCATTTACGTCGGTATGTCTGTCTGAAGCGACAGCCAAAGCTGTACTTAAGGCCTTCCTCAGCCCTTTCCACTTGCAGTATAGTTCAGGAATTTAAGTACTCTCTGAAGTTGATCGGCAGTCAAAATTTACCAAGACTTGTCTGGGTCCCGGGTCACCACTGGACCGCTGGAAAGGATATCGCCGATCAGATGAGACATTCTCAGGACCTGAACCTGAGCTGGGTCTACCTGCGTCCCTGCTTAGGGCTTCCATCGATGGTTGCGCCTCTCAAGAACACAACCGAAGGTGGCATGGTCATCGAGCATGAAGACCGACCATGCCCACGATCCCAAACGTCTGTAAGTAATCCTGGGCATTCTTGTTATCCCTTGGCAGAAAAGACTGCAGACGATTTACAGGCCTACAAAGTGGACACTACACCTTTAAGTGTGCTTACCTTCGTTTCGACTGAACCTCAATAGGCCGTTGGGAGTGGTTTCGCTCTCAATTTCCAAGTCACTCTCAATTTATAAGCGCCCACCAAAAGAAACGTCACTCGCTCTCAATTTTTAAATGGCCTCAAGAACAGCTGTCTGCTGACAGGACGTAATAGTGTGAGAACACCAGAAAATAGAAAGAGACAAAATGAGAAAAACTGAACTGAAATTCGCACTGTAGGCCGGATGAACTCTAAGAGGATTTAACGAGTTTTATCATAAACCGCGCGGTTTTCAGACCCCGAAAATGTATGGCGGAACCTGGTAGTTTCGTTCGGTGAAAACGTTGCACGAAATCCTTTGCGATGCCTGTGCACTTCCTCTGTCACAGTCCCGCCTTTGCTCGGATCAGGTGGCAGGTTTTGATGTTGCAACAGAAGCGCCGCGAAACTACAGCACAACTAGGTTAGGCAGTACAATAAAACAGCTTTTGATTCCGACTGCTCAAGTATAGTGTTAAAAACCTTTTTATGCCTTTTATGCTCCGACTGTAGCTGAAGGGGCAGTAGTAATCGTTGGGCAAGATCTCAGTGGAGTGAGATTGTGTCTGAAACGTATCGTTTTGATTTGAAAATGGTGAATCCCAGTACATTCGTCCTGAATGAGAATTGCTTTTAAATTATTTTATTTTCAATTTTTATCAATTGTAGGTACGGAAATAAATAAAGGAAGTCAGTGCGATGAACTGACTGGTCATCACATTTCACATTTCATTGCTTGGAAGGTTGGCTCATCAAAACGTAGTGGATATGTGTGCAAAAATGGCTTAGGTCGGAAGACGTCACACGACTGGATGGCGCAGTTGATTAAGTGCCTGCCCTTGGTTAGTGGGGTCCCCGGTTCGACTCCCAGTGAAAGCTAAGTTAATACGCTTTTATCTGGGTTTCAAATCTGTTCTAGTCACTATTTGCCGCTGGAATCAAATTGACGGCACTATCGCTGGAGTGGTCGATCAGTGGTAGGAGTTCGACTTGTGTAGCAAGAGGACTTTTGTCACACAAGCAGCTTATACGGCCGATCTTAACGTACGGGTTCCCAATAAGTCACACCATCTCTAAGACCAGCATGACGAAGCTCCAATTTTCGAAAAAAAATACTGCGAATATGCACCGGACTCACCTTCGACAGGGCCCGTCAAAGGCACCACACCAACAATAAGCTTTACGACCAAACACGCATAATCCCCCTGCAGCAGTACATGGTGACACTGTTCAGAAAGCAGCTCCTACAAATCAACAACCATCCTAACCAAAGCCTGAGAAACACAATCCCCGGACAACGCTACCTTAACGCGTTAAATCTGCTCAACGAGCAGAACTTTCCAACGACGTCGAACAAGGAGCTGCACGGATTGTACCAGAGCAGCAATCACCATTGAAGCTAAGTCGGCTAACACATCACCAACCAATCCCAAAAGGACCACCATGGACACACGGACTTGAACAGCCCGATGTAAACACCAGCCATTGTAGGACATAGATAAAAACCAATAAACCGACAGTAATAATAAGCGTACATCAGTTGGGCCCCTATTGTTGAGCCAACACCCTAGCCTTTAGTTGGTAAGCCTAGTCAAAGTCAAGTGCAAAAAGAATTCCGTTCAAATAAATTTTTCTTACTTCTTTTTTTTCTTAAGTTCGACTGTGGGTATCACAATGGACCAATATGGTCTAAGTGTGCCGGTGAATTCTCTAGCAGCCCCCTTCCCTACCCTACCTACCCTAGGTCGGAAGACTACATTCAACTTCGAGAGGCTTTGAACTAGGAGGGCAATGCTTAGAATCAAATGTAAAAAAACCCCATTTTTTTCAAAATTTCTTTCTGTTCTCTTAAGTTCCAGCCTGACGAATTGAACGAATTTCACGCCTTTTAACTAAACTGCAATTTTTTTTAGACGGAACAGTCCCTTGTAGTCCCTTGTAGTCCCTTGTAGTCCCTTGTAGTCCCTTGTAGTAGACTTATCAACCAACCCTTGGCATTTCTCAGTGCTTTTCGATTTTCACACTCCACTGTATTTCTATTCCGGCTGCATGCACGCCGCCAGCACATCCGCACCTCGAAGGACCAAATTTGAATGGAGCTTCCTGTGGTGCATGGAAATCGCCATGCACACCACAATCACTGCGAGGCTACTCCCTCGAACGGATGCTGCGTTGAAGAGAACAAAATTACATCACCGATGCAAATCACGAAGCCAGCCGGTAGGCAGTAGGCAGCAACAACCCAAATGACCAACACTAAAGCTAATCAGGCGTGAAACAACGTTTTGATGAAGCTATTTATGACGGAAATTATGTGCGCTCGAAGGCTATGCACGGGCACACGGACTGAATAGATGCGGGGCACGTTGCTGAGACAATGGCTGCGTAATTTTTTTTATTTCACTGAGCAGCGAGATTTGCCAGGATACATGAGGACTTTACGGGGTACAGGCCATGCGGGCTGAACATAAACATTTTACGGATATTTTTGTGAATTGATTGGATTTATGGTCGTATCCAGATGGAGTCAGTCTCTTGGAAATCTGTGTATGTTAGAGTTCCGAGAACACTCGATGGGAGCTGAAATAAAATTGCAAGTCCAGATGGAAGGGGGCGCTCTCTCGTTGGACGACACGGGTCAGTGAATTTTATGTTTGAATAAAACTGAGAATGGTGCTCATTGAAAGAGATTCCCGAATTCTGGTCGGAGTGTGACTTCTGTTTTGTGGCACATTTCAATGTGTGCACATGACTCTTCAGCAGGTCTTTGGAAGGGCTTTCGAGCTCATGTTACGTCACTTCCATGCGACAACGAAACTTAAAGGCGGTAACAGTCCCTAATTTTCCACATGGACTTACTTATCAGGCCAACGACATTTGGAGGGTCTGAGTTTGAGCTCCAGCTGCCTTTCCTCGTTGACGGTCCTGGGCACTATTCTCATAGTGCCCAAGCTGTCGTTCTTCCGCGATAATTCGGTCTTTTTAAATGAGATTCAGTCTTCCTCTCCTTCTGGAACCTGGAGGCTCGGATTCGAAGACCCGCTTAGCTGGAGCGTTGGGGTCCATTCGCTCGAAGCAGTGCAGTCAACGGATTTTTGCCTTCCGAACTTCATCCACATCCCACACAGAATTTTACCAAGAATCAGCTCGACAATATTGCTTAGCGTCCAGCTTTCGGCTCCGTAGAGCATGACTGGAAACATGAGAGTTTTGTAGAGCATGATTAAGGTAATTCGAGTCAGGAGTATTGAGCCCAGTTGTTTCGACAAACCGAAGTAGCACTGGTTGCCAAGGGCGATTCCGGCGATACGACGGATCTCCACTGTCATGTCGTTTGTAGAGTTCACGTTTGCCCCGAGGTAGACACTCCTTTACAACCACGAAATCGTAGTTGTCGATCGTTATGTTTTGCCTAGTGTGGTGTGCGACGGAACGTTTTTTGGTCGACAGCATATAATTGGTTTGGTCCTCATTGACCTTGAGACCAGCTAGTTTCGACTGTTCTTCAATCGCCATTATAGCCTCTTCTACGGCATTTTGGGAAAGCGAGACGATGTCGATGTCATCAGCGTAGCTCAACAGTTGGACCGACTTGTAGAAAATAGTGCCCTCCGTGTTTACAGCTGCCCGCCGCACTATCTTCTCCAGTACCAGATTGAAGACATCACCGATTTGCCGGGCCGGAAGCCGCTCTGGTACGTGCCGTCTAGTGCGGTGCAAAACAACCTTAGACGTTCACACAGTACGCTGGACAGGATCTTGTAGGCGACGTTGAGCAGGGATATGTCTCTATAGTTGTTGCAAGAGGTTGGACCGCCTCTTTTGTGGATGGGGCATATGGATCTGATATTCCAGTCATCGGTCATGCGTTCGTCTTCCCAAATTCTACACATGATCCGGTGCACGCTCCCTACCAGAACATCGCCACCGGCCTTGAAGAGCTCTGACGGTAAGCTATCTAAGCCTGCGGCCTCGTTATTCTCCAGCCTTTTAATGACATGGAGGAGGACTGCTTCATCGACTGGGGTTGGGATTTCTTGATTCCCTATCAGGCCCGCTAAGCAGCAGTTGGACGTGCTGCTTAAACACATCCACTATTTCCTGCGGGTCAGTAACAAGGTTACGGTCACAGTTTCGAAGAGCATGGGTGGCTTTCCTAAGGCAAGTAGGAAGGCTTTTGGCTTTTTTTGTAATTTCTTTCTGTCACTAGACTCTTCGATATCCTTGAGCTGGGAGTTGGCGTGATACATTCTTTTCAGGCGTAGAAGCCTCTTCTCCTCCCGTCTTCTAGCCCCGTACTCCTCTTGAACTGCTCTTGTTCTCCGTTGCACTGCCTTTTGGTGTACCTCGTCAGTTGCACATTTTTTCTGCTCACGCTCGCTATCATACCACGGGCTTTTTGTCGGGGGTGGTCGGTTGCCTAGGATAGCCCGCTTCCTCTTTGATGGCCCAGCAACAACGCAACCGCATCTCGTTGGCGTTGGTGTTCAACTAAGGCATACCGGAGAGTCTCTCATGTAATTGCTCTTCGTAGGCTTTTTCAATCTCTGGTGTGCGCAGGCGTCCAATGTCGAAACTAATTTCTGTTGGCTGGTGCAGCTTTCTGGCATTGGACAGTCGAGCTCTGAATCTTGCTGCTACGATGAAATGGTCGGAGTCGACGTTTGCCCCCGTGAATGTTCGCACATCCAGGATATGTGACGCATGCCTTGCGTCAATGACAACATGGTCGATTTGGGTGCCGGTTCGACCGTCCGGAGATCGCCAGGTTGCTGTGTGGATTCATTTCGTGGTGTTTATGACCATATTACATGCTGCCGCAAAGTCTGTCGCAAGCCATTATCTGATGTTGAGTTGTGGAGGCTGCGCTTGTGGTCTAGGCAAGCAAGCATGTACTCCCTAAGTGATCTCTTCGGTTAATGCGGAACCTGTGTATCAACTACCTGCTAGTGACGGTACAATGGATCTAAGTGGGTCACAACTGATTCAGCAGTGGCACTAACCTAACCTGAGTCCATGACACAGTCCATCATGAAACCATTCATTTCGTTCTCACCAACATTCGGAGCACTCTAGACACATGACTGAATACATCAGTTGTACACTTACGCGCAGTTGACAAGACACTCACATAGCAGCACGGGTATCAATCCGAAGCAATGTGACCCCG
Organism: Eristalis tenax; assembly: GCA_905231855.2. Taxonomy (NCBI): domain Eukaryota; kingdom Metazoa; phylum Arthropoda; class Insecta; order Diptera; family Syrphidae; genus Eristalis; species Eristalis tenax. Next base: position 4,087,671 of record HG993127.1, read on the forward strand.
AATGTGGCTCCTTCATTCCTGCAATAACTAAGGGAATGATTACCATGAGTCATAGAACACGTCAAGCAATTGCTCGCAGTCCCTGCTTACGGCTGCATTCACATCAAGATAAATGCCCCGATCAGGTGAACATCATTTTTCTTCACCAACTCTCCTTTCCTCACTCAGAGCTATGCCATCAACCATCATCCGTGGAACTCATTCAGTCTCACGGTGATGCGGAGCTTAGCACGAGATATACGAGGCTACAGCCCTCAACCCCTCTCTGCGTTTATTTCATTTAGCCGGATATGAAAATGTGCATGGAAATGAGCAAGCGAATGCCTTGTGAACGTTGCCCGGAGTTACTCGTGACTGCGCTAAATTGATGACGAGCACTCACTCTCAGCTTCTGACGTCTGAACACCCCATCTCAGTGCCAACTAAAGTCGCAATCATATTACGAATGCAAAAATGCCGAGATCGTTATCCATTTATCCGCACCGAAACGTCGTCCCTTCCGCCAAGGACTGATGCCTCACTTTACATGACACATGACACCTAAATCGTCAGCACTCATAATCACATCGGAAATTGCCTCAGGCACCACGTCAGCCAGTCACAAATCCATTGCTTCACCTTCCCATGCCTCCTGCGCAGGATATCATTCCGCTTGAAGGTAATTTATTTTCATTTGTTGTAACTGCAACTGCTGCAGGTACGAAGGGCCTCCAAGCTGCATGCCTACGCCTGCTCGACTTGCCTCCTCGAGCACACCGCAAAAGACAATCTCCTTCGGTGTGTGGTGATAAATTTCCATTTTCCGCTCCACTCGAACAGAGCCAACGCTTCTCCTCTGCCCCATATCGTATTTCATTTGATTTTGCGCTTGCGGATCCCAGACAGACAACTCCTAGTTGCCGCACTCTGCCACCCTCTCTGGCATGAGAAAGTGGAGCCGGTGCCAGGAGAAGCTCCCGGTGCTGCCAGGAGAATGTGATTTATCGCATATTCATGAGTAACAAACATAAACAATAATTATGTGACACACACTGCGGGACACAGGACACACATAAGGTGACGGCGGCGGTGTGCTGCTAAATCGCACGGGCGGGCTGGCGAGGACTGAAAAAATGCCACTTCTTCCTCCCTCCTGCGACCCGCCATGAATTACTTCGGATAAAGTTCACAGGACATTTTCATGCTCTTCCTGCGGACGAAACGAAGCACACGCAGAGTGGCACTTTCCGCCTTTCGCTCGTATATCTTGTGCTAAACTCCGCATCACCGCCCGCCAACCAACTAACGTGCGAGTGAATATATCGCACTGATGGTGAATGGCAAAACTTAATTATTTACGAACGACGGAATGTGAGAGAGGGAGAGCGAAAAAGAAAGGATATTTCACCAGGCCAGGACATTTATGGGACTCGCGATATGATAAATAATATATTTTGCCGAGAAAACGATACACCTGGCAGCACTGAGCGGCGGCGGTGCTAACGGTAATTTATTCATCTGAATGTGTGGTTTCAAATGGAGGACGAATCGGAGGGAGGACCTGCTGTGTACTCGAGATTTAAAATATTTACGCAACGTTATTCGACCCCGATTCGTCACTCACTCACACTTGAGCGGGTGTGTGTGCCTGAAGGATCCTCTTATGGCATCACTCCATTTGAGGGGAAATGTGTCGGAAGGAGGATTCCGCTTCAGCTGCACCACAAGCGGATGGGAAATTGCAATGGCGGGGACGGCTCCTTGATGAAATTGTGCTCTGCTGTCGACCCACTTAAGCAGAAGATCATGCAGAGTGTGGACCACGGGAGCAAGTGCGAAAAGAAAATTAAACTTACGAGTTTCGTGGTCACACATGGAAGAGTGACTCGGGGAGAATTGCCAATTGGCTGGGGGAACACGTGAAGCAGAAATTCGACGCTAAAAAGCAATCAATTTAATCACATCATCGTGGAAAGTCAGTTGGAAGCATCGACCGTGAAGGCAGTCAGGGTAAGGATTGTAGGCGTGGAAATGCGCGGAAAATGCCGAGAATCAAATATATAAGGGCTTTCTGAGAGACGTCTGGCCTCCATACACTCAGTCTGCTCTGACTAACAGAATACTCATCGGCATCATTACAGGCCACTGCGCCAGCGAAGCACACATGGCGGAGAAGGAGACTATACCCCATCTGCAGCGTCCCCGACTACCTGGACTTAGTTCAATATGGAGCGTCGCTTCAAGGACAGCCCAACGGACCTGATGTGAATCAGTCATAGCAAGCACCAGATGGTTACAGGAGTGGGAGAAATCCAATCCGCGTGGTACGACAATGGCCCCACTTGTGTGACAACCTACAGCAGCTAACCACTTGTGAACCCGACCGAACCTGTCAGACACTGTCAGAAGACCCGTGTTCGTGTTCGCAATATCGTTTAATCAACTTATTAAGGGGCGCAATGGTGTTGTTGTGGTGGCGGCCGTGGCGTTGTGGATAAGTGCGTCGACCCCGACTAGCTGCCTGAGTTCGACTCCCGCATATTTTCAAGGCTCCACCTCCTTCGAGTCACTGACAATACTCAAAGAGTATAACTGCCTAGAAAACTATCCTCTCCTGAGACTACAACAGCACGCAAAACTCGAGTGGCTGGTGAGACGCAAGGCTCTGGCCCTCTACGGGCTGTTGCGCCCCCCATATTATTATAATGACGTTCGCCAGGCAGAGATCATGGAGATTCGTGGAAACCTGTCATGGCTTATGTACGGCGAATCTAAAGATCTGTGCACATAGCAACTTGACAGGAAGTGAAGTCACCGCCCTACCACCGGAGGAGCCCTCATCTTATCGGCCGCTCTGTATGATCGACACTATGGGCAAAATATTAGAGCGGGTAATTTGCGACAGACCACAGTCTATGATTGCAGCCAGGACTCGGCTCGGAAGGAGCCGATCGACAATCGACGCGATTAAAGTCGTAATAGACAAAGCGCATCCGGCCACCGGAAGTAGACGATGGCAGTAGAAAGTATTGCGCTGTGGTTGCACTTGAAACTATTTTGACACGGCGAAATGCTAGCAATGCCTCCACAGATTAAATGTTCCTAAGTACATGTTAAGATTATTTGATTATTGATTAGTAGGTTGCTCCTTTACGACTCCGACAACGGGACGGAATTGAATAAAATTGCAGGGGGCTTGCCCCAAGGATCAGTGTTAGGTCCTTTACTGTCGAACGTGAAGACGTCGCCATGGAAGCCTCCATTGCGGGTTTCGAGGAAAATATTGCTGTTGGCGCGACGCCTTGAAGAAATCGTGTTGTATAGCAACGAGGCAATGGCACTGATAAAAAACTGGCCGGCATTCGATGTGAGTCCGCGGGTCATAAAACGGAGTCCTAGAGCTAGAGACGATGACGATAAAAGTCGGAGGGCACACCATTATTTGCAGCGAATTTGTAAAATACCTAGGAGCCATGACTGATACTCAGCTCAATTTCAAGCCGAGAAGTCGTCGAAAGCAATAAGCGCTCGTTCGAGACTCATGTCGATTGCCGGCCCGAACCAAGGCAAACGATCCATGCTTGCGAGAGTTGTAGCAGCACGCACAACACGAGTGGTTGCTGAGACGGAAGGCCCTGGCCCTCCACGGGCTGTAGCGCCACCCATATTATAACTATATCAAGTTGAAGTCACCATTTGTACACTCGAAGCATCATATCTTGATGGAAGCACACAGATGGCAGTTGATGCTAGTAAGAAGAGCTTACCCGTGCTTACAGGGGTACCCCAAGGATCTGTTTTAGGCACACTTCTGTTTGCTTTTTTCGTAAATGATATCTCTCAAATGAAAATGTACTGCGAACATCATATCTTCGTGTGCCCCAGTCGATGTACGCCCAGTCAAGTGCGCTTCGTGATTTCAATATAGGTCATATTTATTTCATGGGAAATGAAGTCCTTTGAAAACGCGTAAGCAGAGGAAATCTGTGCAATGCCATTGACACATTGACACAGTACCCACTATTGGATATGTCTCTAAAATAAGAAAACTTTGAATCAGTCCAACCAAACTGTTTGTACGCGTACAAGTGAAACTAAGACGTATCAAGTCATTCGCCCTTCCTTTGATTGTGAGAGGCTGAGAACATCTGCATACAGCAACATGTGTCATCGCAAACTACACCGCACTATATAGCGAGACTGTGGAGTTTTGCATTTAGGCTTATCATGAATCCCGCCCGAACAGCATTTCGGCCGAATTGTCACCTGGACGACGGACTGGGTCACCAGACGAAAACAATTCCAGAACACCACGATGTGTGCAATTGTTTTTTGCCCTCCAGTAGTTGGCTTCCTTTGCACTGCAGCACACTGAGTTGGCATGTGAATGAGAGATCGGGATAGGCATTAATGGCAAAACAGTGTCCGGTGTGTACATGTGCATCAAGCTATTTGTTGATTGAACATCATGTCTAATGCACGATTCGAACGAGTTCGATGAAAATCGGGCGTAGTAGTAAATCCCATTCGACTAAAAATGGGTGACTTTTTTTTCCCTCGGCGTGCAATATCTGCGTAAACTACATATATTATCTGTGATTATACATATTAGAAGAAAAGGAGAAAGCGCGCTCACATAGCACGGGAATAAATCGTGTTGGGTGCGCATACACGTCGCTTTAGTTTCATCGCAACATTTAAGTGAGATTGGGACTAATCCTTATGAATACAAAATGCCCTCCAATTATTTATGCGTATTGGCTTAAGCTCACAATGTTCGAACCGAAGTGAGAAAATATCATGTCACGTATTTAAATACATAACCAAAAAACGCTCTTACAATGACATCCCAGCTGTCAGCTCTTTAGACAAAGCGAATCTGCTTGCGGCGCATTTTGCAGCCAGCTCAACACTGCCAGATCCCAATATGTCGCCACCTTGGGACAAATCCACTTCCGCACTCGTACAGTTGCAAGAGCACTTAAAGATCTCGACGTGCACAAATCCGCTGGCCCGGATGGTATTCCCCCTGTTCTTCTGAAGAGGTGTTCTTCTGCGCTGGCAAAACCACTGCGTAGGCTTTTTCATCAATCCTACTCTGTAGGTCTCTTTCCGAGCAGATGGAAAACAGCATTTGTCCAGCCCGTCCCTAAAAAGGGCGAATCTTCGCCACCCACGTAGTACCGACCTATAGCACTTACGTCCCTTCTTTCTAAGGTCATGGAAACGCTGATAAATCGTCAGCTTATGAAATATCTCGAATCGCGGAAGCTTCTTACTGACCGGCAGTATGGTTTCCGCAGCAACAGGTCCACAGGTGATCTGATAGCTTATCTCACCGAAAAGTGGAACCAATCTTTGCACAATGCAGGCGAAAGCAAGGTCGTTGCGCTTGATATTTCCAAGGCATTTGACAGAGTTTGGCATCAAGCTCTCTTGTCGAAAATGCGTGCCTATGGTGTCGATGAATCTTTTCTTCATTTCAAGTTGTTTTGGATGGGTTCATATCCACTAAATAAATGCTGGTGTTCCGCAAGGCTCTGTTCTGTCTCCGACACTCTTTCTCATTTTTATTAATGATCTCTTGTCTGCTACTTCTAATCCAATCCATTCCTTCGCTGATGACAGCACCCTTTCATATACACTCCAAGAGTCACGACCCCGCCCTTGGGCCGTAGAATTGGAACGGCAGCTTACGTTAAGCACATTGAATTCCGATCTTGACTGCATAAGTAACTGGGGAAAGAACAATCGAGTGGAATTCAGTGAAATGCTCTCTGCTGTCACTCAAGCGAACCCTTGTTAATCGACCAATATCCATGAATGGCACCTGGCATGTTTCCATCCTTGGCATGTGTATCAACACAACACTTAGTTGGAACGATCACATATTTGAGGTCGCCAAAAATGCTGCGAAATGTTTAGGTTTCCTCAGTCGATGCAAGAAATACTTCAGCCCTTCTGATTTGGCTTTAATTTATAAGGCGTATATACGCCCCAAACTTGAGTACAACGCTCATATCTGGTCTGGTGCCCCAAAACCACCCTACACCTACTGGATAGAATCCAAAAGCGAGCGATAAAACTTATAGCAGCCAACAGTATTGCAGAGTCACTTGACTCGCTCGCACAGCGACGTACCGTCTCGTCTCTATCCGTATTTTATCGCTACTTTAACAAAGGATCCTCAAGTGAGCTTGCCAACTGCATTTCTCCTCTCCATGAATTCAACCGCAATACCCGTCTCACCAGGAATGCTCATCACTTTACCCTTAACCCTACTTTCGGACGCACAGAGACTCGTTCATTAGCCGCACGACACGAATATGGAATGCTCTTCCCGGCCCAATATTTCCCGCAGAATACAATCGGCAGATATTTAAAACCAATGTGCACCTCCTCTCCCTTTCTCCCTCTACACCTTCGGCCCGTGCTGTGTCTTGAACCCGGACACTTAAGAGTACTTGTGCTCGCGCATATTATAAAAAAAAAATAATCGTCGAATTTCGACGACAGCGCCTAGTCCTAATAAAAATGTCAAAGTCCGACTGCTCGAACACGACGCTACGATATGGTCAATTTATTTTAAAAAAGGCTAAACATTTTTGTTTACATACAAGGGTTCACGCAACTCCAAAGGATAAGAATAATCTCTTAAATGCCTTCGAAATGTCTTCACTTCGTTGGTTTCTTCTTCCTCAGATAAAATTCTCAAGTCTAAGCTGTGCATTTTAACTTAATTCCAATTTATAAAAAAACTCGCCTTCTAACTTCACTAAAGACACAAGCTTTGTTCAATTATTTTTCAACTCATATGCATTTTCCACGACGTGTCAAAATGATACTCGTTCGAAATGTCACCGCTGATTCGAAGTGGAATTTTGTTCGGCCGAAATTCATTGGAATCTTTTCGTAGTTCGGGCGAAAAACATGTATTTTGATGGAACAGAAATAATCCGGGCGAAATGCTGTTCGGGCGAGATTCATGATTAGGCGTTTTTTTTTTATTTATTGTGGCAACCTGGTTGTTTTCGAAAACCCCTTAAATTGCTCAGTAATTTAATGATGGTGTTTATTATTAACTCCAACCTATAAATGCAGTATTTTCCGATAAAATGGAAGCTTGTCAAAGTCTCACCCATATTAGAAGCAGGTAAGTTAGCGGTTAATCCGGGTAGTTATAGACCAACAAGCCTATTAAGCAACCTTAGTAAGTTTTAAGAAAAAATTCTAAAGGAAAAGATTCTGAAAATCATTGATGATGATAACTTTCCGAATGAACAGTTTGGTTTTAGCCGCAACCACAACACTGCCTATCAAGTACAAGGGAAAATAGACCGGCCTGATTTTTTGACTGTGTTTGGCTTAATGGATTGATACATACGAGGGGCGTTCAATATATTCTCGGTATCGATATGAAGGAAAATGCGAATTCAATTTAAATTGTTTTTATTTTTCAATATAATCTCCCCTAACACCAATGCATTTGTTACATCTTGAGAAAAGCTTTTTTGAACGCTCAAAAAAATAAATTTACTCTTTCTCTGCAAAATACCCATTTATTGCCGACTTGAGTTCTTCATCATCCGAAAGTCTTTTTCCACGAAGACATTTTTTCAAATCTGGAAACAGGAAATAATCACTAGGGCCAAGGTCTGGACTACAGGGTGGGTGTTGGATTTCTTCGGAACCACAATCTCGCGCAGCAGCCTTGGAAAGCGTTGTCCTGAAGAAGCAACACACCCGCTGCGAGTTTACCCCGTCTTTTCTTTTTAATTTCCTCCCGCAAATTATGCAAAGTGGAAGCGTAGGATGTGGCGTTGATGGTTTCACCTTTTTTTTTGTACTCAATGAGGAAGATTCCCTTTGAGTCCCAAAAAACTGTGGCCATGAGCTTCCCGGCAGACGGAGTGACTTTGAACTTCTTCGGGGGGTCTGTTTCTTTTTTATGCCACTGCATCGACTCTTTGCTTTCAGGGTCATAGTGGTGGACCCATGTTTCGTCACCAGTAGCAATTCGATCCATAACACCGTCCGCGTTCTCACTACACATCTCCAAAAGCTCTCTACAGCATGCGATTCTCACTTTTTTCTGAGGCGCTGTGAGCATTCGTGGCACCCACCTTGCACTGACCTTTGAAAGGTTAAGATGGTCATGAAGAATGGTGTGAATGGTACCAATTGAAAGCTTGGTGATCTCTGCCATCATTTTCACCTTTTTCGGGCATCCTCAAGAACAAGTTTTTCGACTTCTTTGATGCAGTAGCCGGGGCGCCGGAGCGGGGTCGTCTTCAATGCTCTCTCTGCCTCTCTTGAACTCACTTGACCACTTTTGCACAGTTGATAATGAAGGTGCGGAACCCTGGTAAACAGCCACCATCTCTTCATGAATAGATTTTTGACTTTTTCCTTGCTTAGTGAGAAACTTAATTACAGCGCGATGCTCAATTTTCACCATCATCGTCTCAGTTGCCATTATGATTCTGTTTAACTAGAGATACAACGCGAATTAATATTCACATTTATATGAAATTTTACATGAATGCACCAAAATAATAGTATTACTTGATAAATAAGTCAATTTATATACACAAGCACAGCTTCACCCCGATACCGAGAATATATTGAACGCAAAATGATAAGTCTAAACTTCCCTCCTTACCTGTGCAATACAATCCAAACTTTTGTGATCGTCGTTTTCAGGTGCATGTCAATAGTGTTGTATCTAATGTAGTCTACTTGAAGTCCGGAGGACCTGCCTGAATGTGGATTAGCTGTTTTTGCTGATGACACAGCTGTATTTTCATCGCATGATTTTGCTCTCATGGAAATATTAGAAATGTATTTTAAAAAATTAAACAAGGACAAGCTGCAAGCTGTCCCTTTCACTAGAAAAACAAAGGCTTGTTGGTTGCCCTCTTCTAATTTACAGATTAACAAGCTAGGAAGGAGTTTAAAAATTCTGTCAAATATTTAGGTATCCATCTTGATTCCAAATTAAAACTGCAGGAACACATCTCACAGACTGTTGATATTGCAACGAGAGTCCTTTCCCCATTTATAAATATAAGATCATCACTTTCCCTGCCAAACAAAATAATTATTTTTCAAGTTATATTTCTTTATCGTTGCTCAGTTTGGTGAAACTCCGCCCATTGCCACATAAACAAATTACAAGTGGCTCGGAATAAATGTCTGAAGTTAATATTAAACCAACCATGGGATTATCCTACTTTCCACCTTCATAAAAGAGCGGTGTTGAATTACGAGTATAGGAGTAGTGTATAGGAGAATATCTCAAATCACTGAAAAGTGTACGAACTTCTCAGGCTTTTTGACAGTATTTCATGAGATGCCGTTCTCTGATTGGTCAATTTGGCTTAAGAAAAGGATATAAAAAATGGATGTCGACAATTTTAAGGGGTAAGAGAGGTAGATGAGGCAATTGAGTAACAGAGCCATCTCTCGAAACACCAAGTTGACTTTATATAACACCCTAATCATCCCCGTCCTGCTCTATGGCGCAGAGACATGGCCGCTATTGAAAGCGGATGAAGAAGCTCTTGGTCTTTTTGAGAGAAAAGTTCTGCGTGCGATCTTTGGTCCTGTTTGTATTGGAGATTCAACCACGACTGTACAGCGGCACGCACCTAGTTAAGCGTCTTCGGATCCAACGCTTAAGATGGCTAGGTCACGTAGAGCGGATTGACACCACAGCTCTGGCCCGAAGAGTCTTCGATTCCGAGCCTTTGGGACAACGCATAAGAGGGCGTCCTAGAACGAGATGGGGCACACAAGTGGAGAAGGACCTCAACCAACTTGGTGTGCACAACTGGAGGCAGCTGGCGAAAGATCGTGCTGGCTGGAGAGGCTTGTTGGTTGAGGCCCAGGTCCACCCCGGACTGTGGCACCAAACAAAGAAGAAGAAGAGAGGTTTATCATACTTAATTTCTGGTTGAAAGCGTAGACAAAGGTTTTTAGTGTTGGAACAAATTACTAGGGGCGGAAGGAATTGGGCTTGCCCCGGGCGGCCCCAACTCACGCTACGCCACTGCTTGCTTGCCACACTATCGATTGTAAAACACTTTTCACTTGATAGCATGCTTTGATCTATTGGGCGGGACAAAATTGCCCGGCGAGACACTTGCTAGACTAAACGCGGGTTTTAAAATTGACTTACTTCAATCCAACTAAGCCTTAACGTACAGACACAACTAAGTCAGTGCAGTTACCACTAGGAAGGTCCACCGTTCAGAACACCAAAAAAGGCAGCACATGGGATGAATCCCAGATATGTATATCGATTACCCCCAGCGTCCAGCATCATGCTGGCCATCTTTGACATTAGTGGTCGCTATGCGACCTCTAGGCGACACAACAGCCTGCAACTGGCATCCCTACGTTAAGCTCATAGAGCAACAAGGCATACTTGAAACCATGACCTCAATGACTTCTGCAATCAAGCAATTCAAAGCCATCATCAGAATGCAATAATTATACCTTTAATCTGTTTAGGTGATAATGCATCAAACAGAGCGTACAGATAGGCCTATCGCAACAGCATAAGCGGCTTATGCCTTTCCAAACCCCCCGCGAATTAAAGCTGACCCCCAACACGAACTGATTTAAGTCCGCATATTCACTTGCCACATGGGGTTGTTCTCACAAACTGCGACAAACTAAACAAGGAGGGACTAAGAAAGAAAACTTCGAGAGCGGGTAATCCCCATTTCAAGGGCCATTACCACTTGGGGATTAAATCATTAAATTTTAACCAGAAAATTGATTGCGCGCATATACATCCTCGTTTAACCGTTGGTATTTACACTTCACCGCCCAACACGTCTCCGCACGCTGGCCGCGAACAGAGACCTTGGGAATTTGGTTGAGGGCGACGGGCGCCCGCCCCTCAGATGGTGTGGCGGATACACGAAAACGTTGATAAGCATCTATCGTCGATGTGTCGGGATAGCTGTGCGAAGTGAGTGTGCAGGGGCGGCAGTATTTCGTATCTCTTGGCCGGTTCTTCAATTTCTGCGACGGCGTTGAAGCCGAACGAAGTGAATGGGTTGTGTTCGTGAATAGATGATGGATGAAGACGTTATCGATAGATCTGGATGAAAGTTATTGCGGTTCAGTGGGGAAAGTGGGTTATTAACGACCTTGGAAGACGGAGGCGAATTAGCTGGAAGTGAAATAAATTTGAAAATAATGGAACTATGGCCAACTGCGGAATGGATTGAACAGGAAGATGAATGTGAATGTGCTGATGGGTGGTTGGTGGAGAGCTGTCAGGACTGTTGGCGTGTCATCAGCTGGGGAGGGAGACTGATGGGTTTCCGTGTACCTTTGAGGAGCTTGGAAGAGGAAATAAATGGCGAACTGGGTTTCCCATCACTGTCAGTTGCAAAAAATCCGCGAATTTCGATGACAGACGAGAATTTACTGAGAAGGCCGCGGACAAAAGAAGGAGTTTGTCATCGCCTGAGGCTGAGTGGTTGCAGCTTCAGCAGGGATGTAGCTCTAGTCCCATTTGTGAAAGTACAGGGTGGGTCATGTAGTGCTTTATTTTTTTATTTTGTCACTGACAGCGGCTTCCCGCGTTATCATTTCACGATAGCGAACACCATTCACAGTAACTGCCTCATTTTAGAAAAAATACGGCCCGATGATGCCGCCAGCCCATTAACCGCACCAAACAGTCACTCTTTGTGGGTGCATTGGTTTTCGACAATCACTCTTGGATTATCATTCGCCCAAATGCGGCAATTCTGCTTATTTACGAATCCACTGAGGTGAAAATGTGCCTCATCACTGAAGATGATTTTCTTCGATATGCATTTCGATTTGAACGTCCATTTTCATATTAAGCCTGAATAACTTTAACGCGTTGCTTGATTGTGTATCTATCCATGGTTCAAATTGAGTTAGTCTGAAATTGAGAAATGTCAAATGAAATGCAGAAAAAAACTTGACGTTTAGATGTGGTTCACATTCAACACCACCCTTTACAACAAAAAAGAAACATCTTAAAAGGTAAAAAGGCTTAATAGTGTGCTTCTAAATTGCGGTCTACTCTCAGAGTGATTCACATATTGCGACAAACACGAATTACCCTCGTTAATGGTTCGTTTTTCCCAGTCCCCGTCCGTTTTATGAAATTGTTCGAATTCTTAGTGATCTGGCATGCAAATAAAGTTGAATCATTGATAGAAGACAAGGACACTGGATGTGATTGCAACGTATATCCCTGACAAACATTGCATTGAATAAAGCTTACTTACTTACTTAAGGTGGCGCTACAGTCCGGGGTGGACCTGGGCCTCAACCAACAAGCGTCTCCAGCCAGCTCGATCTTTAGCTAGCTGTCTCCAGTTTCGCACGCATAGTTGGTTGAGGTCCCTTTCCACTTGCGTGCGCCACCTGAGTCGCGGTCTTCCTCTACTGCGCCGTCCCTCGGGGGTGGATTCGAAGACTTTTCGGGCCGGAGCATTGGTTTCCATCCGCTCTACATGGCCTAGCCACCTCAATCGTTGGATCTTCACTCTTCTGGCTAAGTCGATGTCGCTAAACAGCCCGTATAGTTCGTCATTAAATCTCCTCCTCCACTCACCATCTATGCAGACGGGACCGAAAATCACACGAAGAATTTTCCTCCCGAAGCAACCAAGAGCAGCTTCATCCGCTTTTGATAATGTCCATGCCTCCGCGCCATATAGCAGGACTGGGACGATTAAGGTCTTGTAAAGCGTTAGTTTAGTTGTTCGAGAGAGGGCTTTGTTTACCAATTGCTTTCTTAGCCCAAAGAAGCAGCGATTGGCAAGAGTTATTCTTCGTTTGATTTCAGCGCTGGTGTCGTTGTCTGAATTGATAGCGGTGCCTAGGTAGACAAAGTTTTTGACTACCTCAAAGTTATATCTGTCTGCTGTGACGTTCTGACCGAGACGTCGGTGTTGGGTGTCCTTTCTCGTTGACAGCATATACTTGGTCTTACCCTCGTTTACCGCTAAACCCATCTTCGCGGCCTCCGTTGCAATACCCACAAAAGCGCCATTGACATCACGCTGCGTTCTTCCGATAATGTCAATATCGTCGGCATATTTGAGTAGTTGGACGGACTTCTGAAAGATTGTTCCTCTGGTGTTGGCGTTCGAGTTTTGAACAATTCTTTCAAGAACGATGTTGAAAAAGTCGCATGACAGCGCGTTGCCTTGTCTGAATCCTTTTTTGACATCAAAGGTCTCGGTTAGGTCTTTACCGACCTTGATGGAGCAGCGTGCATTCTCCATCGTCATCCTACACAAACGGACGAGTTTGGTAGGGATGCCAAAACTAGACATTGCTCTGTATAGCTCGTCTCTATAAATGCTATCATACGCGGCCTTAAAATCGATAAAAAGGTGGTGGGTATCGATTTGTTGCTCCTGGGTTTTCTCCAAAATCTGCCGCAGTGTGAATATTTGGTCGATGTTGGATTTTCCTGGCCTTAAGCCACACTGGTATGGACCGACCAGGTTGTTGACGAATGGCTTTAGGCGTTCACACAGTACGGCAGATAAGATTTTATATGCGATACTTAGGAGACTGATGCCTCTGTAGTTGGCGCAGTTCAGAGGGTCTCCTTTTTTATGGATCGGGCAGACTATGCTGAGGTTCCATTCATCGGGCATGTTTTCCTCCGACCATATTTTACAGATGAGTTGGTGCATGCTCCTTACCAAATCATCGCCTGCGGCCTTAAAAAGCTCGGCGGGTAGGCCGTCAGCTCCCGCAGCCTTGTTGGATTTTAGTTTGGATATGGCAATCCTCACTTCATCTGGGTCGGGTGGACGGAATTGTTGATCTTCATCGTCCCTTTCATTGGGGTTGAATGGTTCGTTCTGCCTGACAGCGGAATTTGGTTCTTCGTCGCCGTTATACAGTCTGCAGAAATGGTTTCTCCATATCCTCAGCATCGACTGTGACTCTACTACGATATTCCCTTGATCATCCTTACAGGCTTCGGTTCGGACTTTATAACCTTGACTGGTTAACTTTACCCTTTGGTAAAATTTCCTTACCTCATTCCTGCAGTAATATCCCTCTAGTTTGCCGATCGCGCGCTTCTCATGCTCCTTCTTTTTTCTCCTGAGAAGCCGGTGTTCGTCTCTCCTCTTCTGCTCGTAGAGCTCCCGAGCAGCTCTTGTCCTTCTTTGCAGTGCCGCTTTGTATGCTTCTTGCTTGGCTGCATTCGCCTGCCGACACTCGTTGTCAAACCAGGGGTTTCGTTGTGGTGGCGGATTGAAACCCAGCACATCAGAGGTGGCATCTCTGATGGCTTTTTGGCAATGCTGCCACTGATCTTCAATACTTGATGTTGGCGGCGTAGGATTTCTTAAGAGGTTAAGGGAGACACGATCGGAAAAGGATTTGGCAATCTCTTGCGATTGTAGCCGGCTGACGTTAAACTTCCTCACAGTATTTCTTTGTCTTGGCGGTGTTCGGGATTGAATAAAGCTGCTTGTGATTAATTGAGTCATTCAAGAGTGGTACAAGTACATTGGTAACTTTTGCATTAATCTCATCATAGCAAACAAAGATCGGATCAAGAATGTTTAATAATGAATTCCTTAGCGGATTTATTTGTCTTTAATTATTTGAGTTTAATTAATCGATAAAATTATATTCATGGTATTGAGTAAAATTAGATGGTAGAAGGTAATTACTTGTATCAGAACTAGTCCAGTCAATTTTAGTTAGACTAAAATCTGCTAAATAATCAGTGGCATCGAGCCCTTGATTAGATTCTGAATGCATAAATGTGTCTCTAACGAATGAGGTAACTAAGTAATAATGTCAAATAATTTGTACGCATGATCTCATTTGCTGAGTGAAAGGTTATGTGGAGCTGGAAGCCGTTAAAAAAAGCCGTTTAATTGAAATCTATATAAAATATCACTTATTTGCTCTAAAATCGACCCAATTCTAAGTTGTTATTTTTCTGAAATCTATAAAATTTGTTATTTCGTTGCTCAAGCCAGTTGCTTGAGGATAATACAAATATAATATAAAATAATAAAAATAATAAAATATTATTAACTATTCTGAATTACAGGAGATAACATTAAGTTTGTATTCTGAAGAATTGTTCTTCGTTCAAGAGTTCCAGGTGCTTAATTTTATAAGTTGCAAAAATTCCTTTTGGGCTTTGCATCAACAATCAGAATTATTTAAGTATTGTTAATGTAATCCATGTTTACAGAATGTTTCTCATAAATATCTAGACACTAGAAACAAATGATTTTTCAAAGTACGATCAAAGGCTATTGATATACAATAAGAAATAATTTAAGACGGAAAACATATACGGTCTGCTCCTCTGATCCTCCGCTGTGTCACATCGATCAATCCTGAGTACATTGTAGAGTTTTGAATCGAAGGCCTCGCATTTACTTTAAACTTCAATGGTACGATTTTTTTTAACCACGGAACTACCATATAACCATGACTACTATGGGGACCATTTCGGAGCAGCTTGAAAACTAGCTCCGGTCTATGACTTTTCAATTTGTATAATCTTTGGCATTAAGCGGGTTAAAATCAGAAATGAATTATCATAGAGATGCCCAGCTTGACAGCTGATTGACCCCTAGACCATCGACGAATCTCAGAGGCTTTCTGACAGTATTTCAAGAAATGGCGTTCCCTTATTGGTCAATTTGGCTTTAGAAAACGATATAAGAAATCCTTGTCAACAATTTTAAGGGGCAATAGGGGCAGAAGTTGGGCGTCTCTATGATACTTCACTTCTGGTTCAAATGTTCTAATAGTTGAATTAAAAAAGCTACTGAGGTAACAATGCAAAGTGGGGCAGAATGATCTAAAACCGGACATCAAATCAACCGTACATGCAACATCGGATTGGCCATGGTTACTCCTGACATCATTGAATAAATATAAGTTAGTTTAAGTAAGGATGGGCCCACTAAAACGCCCAATTTTTGCGAAACACTAGTCGGAGCTTAAGAATTAGTTACAAATAACTGTCAACAGTACAATTTGTTGAGTAGTGCATTTTTTAAATTAACAATATTTCATTCACATTTAACACTTGAATCTAAATTTTTGAGTGGATTTCCATCTAACTTGATGAACGTAAATGTCGGGATATTCCTTTACCTGGTGAACAAGACAAGCTCGGTTTTCAGGGGGCTTGTATTCAGACAGTTCTGTCTTGCCCATGAGAAGAGCAGATTCCATTGTTTCGCTGACAGTTGGTAGGAATTTACCTTTTATCAAGATAAGTGGGTCATCTGCATATGCCATGGTCTTCGTGCCTTTTTTAAGGTTTTTAAGGATTTTGTTAACAGTAGAGGAGAGAGGACTCCTCCCTGTGGTGTGCCGCAAGTTGTGTCCAATGTCTGCATTGATATTTTTGCTATTGAGTGAGTGTGTGGCGTGTTGAATTTGTGAAGAAGAATGTTCGATTTGAGAACCATCAATACGCCAACCATTCAGTCTTGAATGACAGTTCTCGTTGACGCATGTGATTGTAATTCAATATCCCCATGGAATACATACTTGGAATACATACCCCCTCTGAAAGACATCCAAGGCATGCAAATGTCCTTTTGCGTCGAACAACATTTTCCATCGATGTCCGTAACCAAGTTGCAAAGTGCCTGCCTCCTTCGAGGTCAATCGTATTCCCTTCCCAGATGCAATGCGTCCTTGTGATGTACCCAAAAGTAATCGAATCTCCCCTTCACTGCATTCGTTTGTTAATTCCTCAAAGTTAAGCTCCATTTCAGCAGGAATCTCTGATGCCATCGCCCGACGTAACGCAAGAAGGTATCAAACTGTGAGGAATCAAAAACCCTCAAAGTTCGACGATAACATCCCCCAGCCGAACGGACCTCTGAACTAAGTGCCGACAAACTAAGACCCAAAGACACACAAGATCTGACGCAGTGAAACGGGGGGGTGCGGAATAAGAAAGGAAAACTTTTCCAATTTCACTGAGTGCATCCAATTGAGATTCAATCGATTCCTCATCCCCTCGACCCGGCGTCCGACGAAGGAGAAGACCAGGCTGCTCGGTACCTCTAAAAATAACCACCGTAATGCACACGTAAAAGGACCAACAGGAATTCTAGATGTTCTTCAAAGGATCCCCCCAACGAACAATATTATCGTCCTTGCAGCCAGGAGAAACTGCAGGAGCAGGCGGTTACATCTGATACATGAGTTGTGGGCCGGGAACACGAAGTAACATGGAGCGAAGCTATGGTGTCGTGTGTTGACATAATGAAAAGTGAGATGTTTAATACGAGATAACCGTTACGTGCGGATGCAACCACTGGAATATTCAATAAGGATGCTGTTCCTGGATAACAGATTGTGTAGCTAATGTGACAAGCAGACGCTGCTGTACCCTGAGGGTGAGGCAGAGGGGACAGGACATGATCCACTTAAGTTTATCTCCTCTGGCGTCTCGCGTAATTTCGTTTTGATGTACACCAACCGCCGGCATATCGTATCGAATGTCATCTCGTAAGCGAACCTGACCGAAGTTATGTTGCCCATCAAGGTGGCAATTTGGCAGCACTCTTTCGGCTGCTTTTATGGTATCCTTTGGATGGAGATTGTGGATTAATGGATGGCCGACCTTATTGCCTGTAACGCGAGAGAGAGAGAGAGAGAGAGAGATATTTAATTCGCATTAGGGAGGCGATTAACTGCTGTGCGGTGGCGTGAGGGAGAACATGTTTGTTGTGATGTGATGGAGAAGCTTTAATATGTCAGGGAGACAACGGTGAATATGGGATTTTTTATGGACACAAGTGAATTGAGTGAGTTTTTCAAGACATTCGTGCCTCAGCGTGGCATGAATAGCTGACTTGTGGTGAAAGTCATGTTTTTGGAATTGAAAGCTGGTCCTCTAGGCTGGTATAGAGACATAAATGGAGGTTGGTAGGTAATGCATCGAAGTCGACTAGAGGACTGCAACAACATTTTTGCCACCAGAGGGTGCTGTACGAATAACAAACAAAATGGGTCCCAGCACTGAACATTGTGGTGAGCCATTGTGGTCACACTATGTTGACGACGTTATTTCAACTTTTAAAAGGTGCGCGTATTTTTGGTGTCTGTTTAAAAATTGAAATTAACGAATGTCCCCATCATCACGACTTCCGAGGCGTGCCTTGGATGCAATTTCCTCAGGTAGTCGACGGCTTGACACACCCAGGAGGAGGTGGTTGGTCCAAGTCGAAAAACCCGCCTGGTTTTGCATCCCGATTTCTCAGTAGAAGCAGCTTATTCACTGCTAGCTTCCACGGAAGAGGGAATAGTACTCCTCCTTGAGGTGTACCACTTCTGGTCGAACTTTTTGTTAAGGCATGACAAGAGAAGTCGGTGGGTAGACGTGGCTGAGCCACCCTTGTGATGCCCAAGGGGGGTTTAGCCGTTCCCGTCTCACTTGTGCACTTCCAATGCGGTGTTGGTGTTATTGCGCCTGTCCATCCAGCCATCCAGGGATCATGATAAACCTGCAAAGAGATTTTAGTGGGATATCTGATGTGTCGTGAAGGTCTTGGCAGAACAATTCTCCCAGTGTTCTTTGTCGCAATAGGCAGGGACTGGGGCATCGACAGTGATAGTGGGAGGTATCCTCAATTTCCTCTTCGTCCGCGATGTCTCTGTATATGGTGTCATGGGTAAGTCCCATTTTTCGGTCATGGGATCTCAGATGATAATGGCCTGTTATAGCTCATACTACCATCATCAGCAGCCTTCTACTGCACTAGTCCTGTTGAACCTAGGCTAGACTCCACCACCATCATTAGCTAACTCCATGAATTTATTGACCTCTTTCGTCTTGATATCAGATAGAGGGATAGGACTGCCTAGGATGGATCCGTTTCGGCCACTTTCCTGGCAAGTTCATCTGCTACCTCGTTGCGGCTATGTCGCTATGACCTGGAACCCGGCACAGATTGATCGAATGCTGCTTGCCAAGAAGCTTCTGCTCTTCGCGAAAGCTTGCGACTAGCTTGGACTTGGTTTCTACAGCCGAAATTGCTCCAATGGCCGTTTGCGTGTTAATTAGGAGCCGGTGATATCATTTTGGCCGCTTCTTGGACCACAAGCACCTTCACTTGGAAAACACTGCCATAATGAGGTAATCTGAGTAGTGCATGTTTAACAATTCGGAGAACACGCCCGCGCCTGTTCAGTTTTCCATCTTCGACCCATCCGTGTGGACATGAATGGATGTTGAATTATTAATGGGTTCGTTTGAGCTTCACTCCTCCCATGTTGGGAAATGACACTAAAAGTGTAATTCGAAATCGAGAGGGAAGGGAGGGTTTTCGCTTCGTTATTCAGGTTCGGGATGTATGGAAATAAACTCCTCCAAAACCTCCCAAGCCTGTGGCCCGACCCCCACTAGCAGGTCAGCTCCAGTGGGGGGCTTAGTGAAATCGAACAAATCAAAAAGGGGTCCATCCCCCCCACCTATGCACGATAAGACGGCCTGTAGAGGAAATAAGGAGCCGTGGTTTGACAAGAGGTGCCGACGAGAGGGAGAGATGCTTTGTTTGCGTGGTTGAAATTATTCTGTGATTTTAATTCAAAAACGCTTAGAAGATCTTACGTCAATGCTAATCAGGAGCATACAGCTGCTTGTAGACAACGTAGGAGAAAGTACTTTGAAAACGAGGCGCTTAGGCTAGGACGGTGTTATAACACTTCAGAGTTCTGGAAAATAATCAAGAAAATTAACGGAGATAAATGCATAATTCACAGAGGTCCGGAAACCGTCCTAGAACATTTTTGAAGGTTATTGAACCCATCGGACCACAGCTTCCAATATGCAACACCAATCGTCCAAAATCATATCTTGGATAGTCCTGTAACCCGCCGGGAATTAAAAAGAGCTCTACTTGTGCGGGGGGATGGGGTCGGACGGTATATAATTTTCAGATGGGTTAAAGACCAACCTAGACGATTTATATATATATATTTATTTTGAAACATGAAATAATTCCTCAACGCAGCAAGGGGTCCACTGGTGATCTGATAGCTTACCTCATCGAAAAGTGGAACCAATCTTTGCACAATGCAGGCGAAAGCAAGAACGTTGCGCTTGATATTTCCAAGGCATTTGACAGAGTTTGGCATCAAGCTCTCTGTCGAAAATGCGTGCCTATGGTGTCGATGAATCTCTTCTTCAATTTAAGTTGTTTTGGATGGGTTCAAGTCTGATATCCACCAAATAAATGCTGGTGTTCCGCAAGGCTCTGTTCTGTCTCCTACACTCTTTCTCATTTTTATAATTGATCCCTTGTCTGCTACTTCTAATCCAATCCATTCCTTCGCTGATGACAGCACACTCAGCTTTTCATTCTCACTCCAAGAGTCACGACCCCGCCCTTCGGCCGTAGAATTGGAACGGCAGCTTATGTTAAGCACATTGAATTCCGATCTTGACAGCATAAGTAACTGGGGAAAGAAGAAACGAGTGGAATTCAGTGAAATGCTTTCTGCTGCCACTCAAGCGAACGCTTGTCAATCAACCATTATCCTTGAATGGCACCTGGCATGTTTCCATCCTTGGCATGTGTATCAACACAACACTTAGTTGGAACGATCACATATTTGAAGTCGCCAAAAATGCTGCGAAATGTTTAGGTTTCCTCAATCGATGCAAGAAATACTTCAGCCCTTCTGATTTGGTTTTAATTTACAAGGCGTATTTACGCCCCAAACTTGAGTACAACGCTCATATCTGGTCTGTCCCCCAAAACCACCCTACACCTACTGGATAGAATCCAAAAGCGAGCGATAAAACTTATAGGAGGTAACAGTATTGCAGAGTCATTTGACTCGCTCTATCCGTATTTTATCGCTATTTTAACAAAGGATGCTCAAGTGAGCTTGCCAACTGCATTTCTCCTCTCCATGAATTCACCCGCAATACCCGTCTCGCCAGGAATGCTCATCAGTTTATCCATAAGCCTACTTTCGGACGAACAGTTAAACTTAGGGACTCCTTAATTAGCCGCACGACACGAATATGGAATGCTCATCCCAGCCAAATATTTCCCCCAGAATAAAATCCGCAGGTATTTAAAACCAATGTGCACAGGTACCTCCTCTCCCTCTACACCTTCGGCCCGTGTTGTGTCTTGAACCCGGACACTTAAGGGTACTTACAATCCCTTGAGCGCGCGCAAGTTGTAAAAAAAGAAGCATTAATTTTCCCGACAAGACAGACCCAGCTAATTATAGAGGCCTGTCATTCTTAATTGTCTCCTACAAAATCCTTGGAGCTATACCGCGTCTGGACACATGGATAAGGTGCAATAAATTGTTAAAAGGCGGACTTTAGACTTGGTTACTCAACCATAGACCGTAGACCACAGGCATAGCAGTCATTTATAAAACAGTTGACGCTTTTTTCGTAGACTTTAAGACAGCCTTCGAGTCAGTGAATAGAAATGCTTTATTCTATGAAGTATACCAAATGGGAATCTCTTCGAAATTCGGAAATGTGTAACCAAGACACCAGAACGGCGGAATGCTGGAGCCCTATCCGAATGGTTCAAGACGGAGACAGGATTAAATCAGGGGTGTTCTTTAAGTCCGACTTTATTTGCACTTTTCTTAGACGATATAGTCGACTTTCTACCTGCTGGAGTTGAATTTTTCGGAGTTAATTTGAAGGCCCTCAATTTTGTGGACTATACTGTGTTGTTGGCATACTCACCGGAATCGCTGCAACGGATGATAAATCGGTTACATGAGAATTGTAGACTGTATAGTCTTATAGTCAACTTAGGCAAATCTAAGGTATTACTGTTTAAAAATGGAGGAGGTAGAAGTAAGGAGGAGGTAAAGCGGCGAACGGAAAGAATTAGTAAAAGAATACGAGTACCTCGGCAACCTATTTACAAGTGTCAGGATATTCGAAGGCTACAGTTCTTGCTGGATGTTGATTTATCCCTTCCTCGACAGGAATTTTCGGTGTGACCGGTTCCGAGGCAGATCGGGCAAATAGGTTTGGTTGTTCACAATTAAAGCATTTAATCGTTATTGCGCAGTTCGCTGATTGTGCGGTTCGTTGAGGTTCTGTTGTGAAACTTCTATACGATGTGATTGCCGTTGCATTCGGACGATTAGCGATGAATCGATCGATTGCGTTTCTGAATTCGTTGAGTGAGATGAGGTTTAAACTCGCCAACGCCGACTGAGTTCTACGTGCTTCATCCCTCTCGGTATGTACGTGATCATCGCTGAATCGGATAGATTACGCTACTGCCCCAGTGCTCTCATCCTGTAGAAATAATCGATTTGCGTTTCTAGGCTTCTACCAAACGATTGGTGACATCGCTCCATGTTTTCATCGAACATATGAGAGCCTCTGACCATAGCTTCGCTGGACCTTTCATCTTTCCTTGACACACAAACAAAACGCCCCTCTCGTTAAAGCATTTATTCGTTGTACGTATTGTTCGGCTGTCCGGGAAAGCTGATCGGATGGGTCGTACTCTGGGACGACAGAATGAATCTCATTCACGTTGAACGAAGACGGTGGTGCACTTAACATTGTTGATGACATAGATGGAGTTTGGGGTTGTTAACTGTGCCATCGGCGTTGGAATAGTGGTTCATGTTGGTGCCTGAGGCATCGGCTTTTGGTTCGTTTCTCTGGAATTTTGAGAAGATAATTGGAGTTGCAAACCTTTCACCAAATTCGTTAAATTGGCGATGTCGCTCCGTACTGTCGCTATCTCCTCTCTTCCTCGTCGTCACGTACGGAATTTCGTCGATTTCCAGAACATTCTGTTCGCGCTGAATGAGAACCGTTCGATTGCCGCTGGTTGATTGATTATTCTTTCTCAAAATGAGTTTAAGATCTTTAGCACGTAATTTATTAATTTTTGTCACGGTCATGGTTGATTTTGTTTAAGAAAATGTTTGTCAATCCCACTTCTGAATATTCGTCAAGACACAACGTAACAAAACGTAATGCCCTTTATTCTGTTTTTCAAACGACAGTCATGGTTAATTCGTTAAGTTGGCTGCACTAGACGCAGGGATATGTTCAACTGGTGACAGAAGTAATCTCAGCATGAAAAGACATCTAAATCAAAAATTAAAGAAGTCTAAGACGGCAACCAGTGTAGCCTGGAGAAACTGTCGGAGTAACCCCAGTATAGCCCAGAGCAGTAAGTATAAAGTGTTTGAAGCTGAGTCAGTGTACTGGACGCAGCCCAAGTTTGGGGGTACAAACCTTTTGAAGAGGTCGAAGGTTTCAGTCAACAAAACTTTCCACCTTTCTGTAAATCCGCCGAATTACCTGCCGATGCTTGAGACAGGACGATGGACTACCAAAAATAGTGACTCTACGAACAACCAAACGGCAAGGTGTCAAGCCATATCCGCCGGATCTAGTCTGTGGATATGGCCTAGATTTGGACTTGGATGGAAGCAATTGGAAAAATGAGTAGAAAAAGTCGACGAAGAGGCTAGAAGGAAATTCCTAAGTGAAGCATCAGGATCGCTACGTCGTGGTGTGTATAGTCGGTTAAGTCATAACATGGGAGCCAGAAACTATTTCAAAATTTCCATTCAATTCAAGAAATCGCAATTGTAAGCGTTTAATATCGTGTCACCCTGCACCCTTCCACATGCACACACACAATCATTATTAACACAATTCTTCTATCAATGTGCTAAAATTCTCTCAATGGTGTACACTAATGTTCTCAATTATGTACGTTCTCTAATCTCAATTACATATGATCTCATGTCATACTGTTATGCTAATGTTGAACGAATGTTATAAAAAGCCTGATCGATGTTATTAACGCTCTCTGTTAAATAAAAGCTGTTGACGAGATTCGTTCTCGAGTGAGTCTGCGTTCTTTCTTATGTCTTTTATGTGACCTTACACAATGATGTTCAAGCTTCTGGGAGAACATTAGAGACGCTCCACATAGAGACGATTTACCAATTCTATGCAGCATGTGCCAATTGTCCGAAAGGGAAGTTACTCTACATTCTATCGGCAATTGTCCAATTTAGAGGGAGGCAAGAAGACACTTTTTTGGAAAGAATGTCCTGGCGGAAATGGAGGCAAAGAATTTATTTATCGCGTTGAGATACAGGGAAAATGTTATTAGAGAGAACTTCTGGCAGACGGCAAAGCCACGCAAAACTGATTTTGTAATTAAATATGTAAATATAGCTTATGAAGCTAGTCTAATCTTATCTGGAGCTGTAGAGAAGAAGACAATCAATAGACAATCTCTAGCTTCGACGTGTCATGTCATGTCTTCAGTTAGTAAGAACCATGCACATGTTGAACGGGTTTGTTTCTTTCTCGTCCTTGAAGCTTCTGCAGATTTCACAGGCGGATGAATTGAGTCATCTAGTAAGCTCGTCGATCAGGAGGTGTCCAGTCAACTCAGCCGGAGTTTGAGAAGAGCGTTTGGATCTTGCTGTGCCCAGGTCAATCCAGAAGTATTGAATGTGGTGTCCGCTGGCCATCTATTGTTTCTGAGTTGGGTGGCATGCTTTTCAGTGATTTGTGACATCAATCTGTCAGAAAGACGGTCAAACAATCGATCAATCGAAGAGAGTGTCGTGTAGACACGGGGAAATTGGCCGTTCGAAGGGCCACATGCGACTAACTTTTAAGCGGTTTCATTTAGTCCCTGTGTCAATAAGCACAACACATTATGTCTTGACACCATGTTCCTGTCTCTCGCAAGAATATATCTCAAGCATAAGCCCACTCCGAAGTGAACAGAAACCAGCGTTCACCCTCTCTCATGTCCACACATTTTATAAATTCGCTTCCGATAAACTTTTGCATCTCCTTATAGCGCAAACATGCAATTAAACGCCTTCTTAAAACCCCCTTCCACGCCATAGTATTCCTTTGTCGGTCCTTATGATGTCTTGAGGGCAGGGAACTTCCCGTAATTAAACATGAATGAACATCGCACAAAGCATCAGCTTCGCAAGCAGACAATTTACGCACATTGTCCATTTTTTTCTGGCGTTCGGATCTCTTGCTTCTATAAACAGGAACTCCGTCAAACAAAATCCAGATTTTCTACTGAAAAACACGATGTTTGTGTACCATGTACACATTGGATTGCCCTCGTTGGCAGTTGGTCTAAACAAAAACAAAAAAAGTGTTCATTGACTTCGTCGCCACCACTTCAGTGCTGACGCGTGAAGAGCTCTTCTTCTTTTCCGTCTGCAGACCTGAGAAATTGACTATAAATCCACGTGGAAAGTCTTGAGTTCCCGCGTCCAACAGGGCAGAACTGACAGATTGTCTCCTGTGACCACGGAGTAAATGTGTCCGCGATGTGACTACGAATCGTAATCTACAGCGTTTGACTCGGTGTGCCATTAAACTGTCAGCTTCAATGTTTACGGTTGTGTTTGTTTTCCAGGTGGGATGGGTATCCGGAAACGGGTAGTTTTGGTTTTTTTTTTGGTCGGAAAGGGTGCGGAAATAAGTTCACCAGCCACACCTGCCACCAAATGGGAGCGTTAATATAAAGAATCTAGACAATTCGTTTGTTCGTAGATCCATGGAGCGAGTGGAATAATTCCGAGGAATAATTCATTGGTTTCGTCGAGGGTAATTAGTCAGAAAGGGAACTGGGCCTCAAACAACAAGCCTCTCCAGCTGACGATCCATAACCAAACAGACCTGCTCCCAATTAACCAAGTTGCCTGAGGCTCTTCTCAACTTGTCTGACCGTCGCTATCGTAGCGCGGTGGGCGTCTGTTGCCTTGTTCCACTAGCACGGAGTCGATAACCAGTTAAGTGAAGGAATAGCTTTGAATTTGTCTGGGTGAGAGGGGAGACAGTGTGAAGGAGACGGTGGGAATTAGAACACGACTGGGTGGACATCCTTTGTAACTTTTATTGAACTTTCAGCTTGAAGAGAAGTGCGTGTTTTCCGGACTTTAAAGGTGTTCAAAAATGTACGTCTATTTGCTCTTAAATTATTTATTAGTCCAGCTCATTAGGGGTCTTTTTCTCTTCTTTCTTATCTCCGCAAGTTGTGCAGAAGTCGGTTCAGAATACAGCAAAAACTCGTTAATTCGGAATATTTGGGGGAAGGAAAGTCCGAATGAATTAATTTTCCGAAACTAGGGTTTTGTTTTATTCACTAAAACGCGTTCATATTTATGAAAATGTACAGGAACTTAAAACAAACAAATTATTTTATTAACACAAAAGACATCTGAAATAATGTGAGTTTCCCGGGTTCCCCCATTTTTTTGTGTTTCTTTCCGGACTTCTAAATGTGAATTGCCGAGACTCCCCCAATGGACATTTTTGTTTGATTTTATCCCACTTCTACTTATTTTAGATAATTCATTTTGTTATTTGATTTTTGTTAATTTAATTTAATTTTTACATTAACAGATTGAAACCCGACTCTCATTTATTCGGACAACTTTTTTCTTCTAACCCGTCTAACCCGAAAAGGTTCTTTGAGGAGCATATATATACATTTGTTAAAAGAAGAACAAAGGATAATCCACGGTTAAGCTCTCTCAAGATATACAAAATAAATTAATTATCTTTATGTTCGCTCAAATGACCAAAACAATTAACCGTCAAGGGTAGAGTACGATAACTTTGGCGCCAGTAGAGTACGATAACTTGTTGACGGTATTTTGTAGAGGGGCTAAACACTAGCACTATGGCTTCACTTGAACGATTATTCATATTTTCTGTCGTGGGAAAAAAAATTGACAGTTTTCCTCTTTTAATTTTGTGACCAATTTGGTGTACGTTTCAAATGTTTCGCATATTTTGATACCAATTGAAAGCTTTTTGACGCCATAGTCAGATAAATTTGAAGAATGTACGTAATCACAAGTTTTTTGAAATAATTTAACTGGGGGCACATACACTTTTTTGGGTTCACTTGGCGAAATTACTTCGTCCATTTCACCACATTCACTAGCTGGCAACGTCTGTAGGGGGCTATAAAAATATGCCCGGGGTCTTTATAAGATTGTGGTGGCATATTAGCCCGAATCTTCTTACCGAAGGACAAATATTTGATCAGGGTATCGAACGCGTTTCGCAATTTTGTATTTTTCGCTAGGTCGACAAACGAACTAGATCCAGCGCTCTCGCAAGCTCTAAACACACTTTTGGCTGGCGGCTAAATGAGCACATGTGTGCAGTCAATTTCTCGTATTACCTTGGAAAATCGGGCAATTCCATAAAATTGTTGTTTAGTCTCAGTGCACTCTTCAACTGATGATGGGAACTTAATGAAATGCGGCAACAGCAGAGCAATTTGCTTTCGATGATTTTTTCGACTGTGGCCTGTGTCATTCCACGAAGAGTCTATACAAATGTGGAAAGTTATGTCATTTGTTTACTTATGCAACCTACAACGATGAAGGGATAGGCAGTTCACGATTAATCAGAGGTTCTTCCATATTAATGTCATCATTCAGGAACGAGCCCAACTGATGTACTTTGTTTAATTTAATGTTCATTATTATTGTCGGTTTACTGCTTACTTTTTATGTCCTACAATGGCTGGTGCTTACATCGGGTTGTTCAAGTCCGTGTGTCCATGGAGGTCCTTTTGGTGATGTGTTAGCCGACTTAGCCTCGATGGTGATTGCTATCGCTGCTCTGGTAGAATCCATGCATCCATCGTTGAGCTGATTTAATACATTGAGGTGTGTGAAGATAGTGTTTCTCAGGTTCCTGATTTCCTGTCACCATGTCCTGTTGCAGGGGGATGATGTGTGCTTGGTCGTAAAGCCTATTGTTGCTGTGGTGCCTTTGACGGTCCCTGTCGAAGGTGAGTCCAGTACATATTCGCAGTGTTTTTCTTTCGAAATTTCCGAGATTCGTCACGCTGGTCTTAGAGATAGTGTGCCATATTGGAAAGCCGTGCGGTAAGATCGGCAGTATAAGCTGCTTGTAGAGCAGCAGTTTTATCCTCTGGCTTAATCCGTTTTGCTTGCGCATCAGGGGATAGATGCGATGGAAGCCTAGGATGGCCTTCTTATGGGTCAGTTTCGAATGACTATTGAACTTCAACCTTTCACCTTTTCGTTTGTTGATATTTCTGTACCGTTAGGGAGTCCTACATTTATGCTTCGACATTTGGCTGCTGATCTGCTCCCACCTCTGGATGGTCACCTTAAGCACATAAGTACCGATTTGCCAGCATTGATACGGCATAGTAGTCAAATTTGTTCGCTGTTTGGATTTCGACTCTTTTGTGGTGACGTCGAGCTGGCATAAGTCAGAGAGTCATCTGCAAATAGACTTCAGTTCACTGTGTCAGTTCGATGTGGTTGATCTGTCGTGTAGATGTTAAAAAAACGACGGTCAAAGTTTTGATACGTGTGAAACTCCAGCGTGAATACGAACGAGTTCTAAGGGCACCCTGAAATTACAAGAACTAGCAAATACAACCACCGAATGGAAATTGATCCCAATTGAAGACACAGATCTGCAGCATGTGTGGCCAACTTGAGAATTTTATCAGTTTTCTGTCACCTCACTTGAATTCAAGAACACAGATTTTGATGTGAGCTGGAGCGCGAGAATTTGTCACCTCGCCCAAGAGATTAGGGGGAATTTTAAATGACATTTCGGGTGGATTTATCTTTGTCACGAGGTGATGACGCTAATGCGGGCTTTATGTCGACTATAATTACCAAAGCACTTTGTTGCGTGCTATTCAAACTTTAAAGCCCACTTTTGCCGACAATCATTTTGCGCCGACTCCACCTTCACATCATCGGCAGTCAACCCATTTTCCCATTCATTGGCAAATATTTTATTTGAGCTGTGTAAGGACCGTGCCAGGAAATATCTGATTAAGGATGAAACTTATCCAGGAAACCATTTCCTTCGTCGGACACCATTCCAAGAAACTAGGAAACGAGACTTGTCACAACAATTTACGATGAAGATGCCTGCAGCTTAAATAAACGCCAACTTCCTTTGCCTTTCTGCTTAGACAAGCCAGCGTCAAGAACTCGATAAATAAATTATCCTTGAAAATAGAACCCAGCATCAGCATGCCAACAGGAATTGTTCCCGTTCCAATCTGTCCTCAGATATCAATATTTCGCCCAAACTGTGCAGAATTTGATGTGGCATGACTCAACAAGTGGTGAATCCTCACCGAGGATGAATCCCATAAATTAGAGGCTTCGCTCCAAGGGAGAAATTTAATATTTCCCGACGCCGGGGTATCCCGAAATTAAATTCACATCCAGAGATGAGGAAAAGGGAAATAAAACTCACTCCCGCCATCGCCACACAATAAAGGACGAGCCTTTTACATGTCATATCTCCTTTCACCTCCCCCTGATTACTGGGTCTCTCTCTGCTGTCTCTTTTGTTCTCAATTTCGTGTTACCCAAAGGACACCCGGTATTTCACCTCGGTCGCCCTTGTCCCAGTAAGTAGCGTCCAACACCCGACGGATAACACATGTGTTAAAAAGGGAAATTCCCATGACCTAATCATTTTTCCGATTCTTTGCAGAAACTTACAATCAAACCCGAAAGCCACCCAATGACCCGGCTGCCACTCTGCGGGGAGAGTCAAGGGGATCCAACCCCCGGGACGGTACATTCTCCTTCGCCACCCACACACAGGAACTGGATTTCTGTGTACACCATCAGCATAAACCCAAACAAAGCATCGTATATCGCACTCAACCTCACGGCCAGGACACGGATGAGAACCTAACAGACAGCGGATTTCAGAGTTTCATGCATTTTTCTCCCGGCTGGTGGAGCAAATGTGGCAACGCTGCTTTGTGTACCTGTAACACATAACAGACCGCAAATGTGAACAAATTTTCATGTAAGAACGGCGTATTACGGGATGAAATGTCATTCCCCCGGGACTCGCACACGTCCTCTCACTCTCTCTCCCTCTCTCTCCGCGGCAGCGCGGGGTCTCCTAACGATGACGACATTTATGTAAATAAAGAGCAAAAACCTAGTCATCTGTCATACTTACACACATCCACCAACGTGCCGCGGAGAGAGCGAAGGAGGGCATGGGACTAATGGCAAGTGACAGGCAGCTCCTTCCGAACGACATTAGGTACGTCGAAGACCTCGCAACAATGGCAAGCCTCGGAGAGTGATTGCGCCTATATCTGAAAGGGGTTTTTTTTTTTGCTTCGCAAGCATGTCGGTGTTGAAGGACAAAATTTTCAATAGGGAATGGATTAGGCGATGATGTTGTGCTCATTTATTCATTATTTTCTTTTGCGTTTCCCTGTAGCGGAGCGGCGAAAG
This sequence comes from Eristalis tenax, assembly GCA_905231855.2. Lineage (NCBI taxonomy): Eukaryota > Metazoa > Arthropoda > Insecta > Diptera > Syrphidae > Eristalis > Eristalis tenax. Next base: position 4,117,977 of record HG993127.1, read on the forward strand.
CCCGAGCTGGGCATACAGTCACAACAAAGGCGCATACAGGTGGTGGTAGGAATCATCTGGAATTTGGAATGTGGAACGTGCGAATGTGAAACAGACGATACGCGAGAAAGTCGTTTAGGGGGTTAGTGAGGTGTTGCCTTAGAATTTTGAGCAAGAGCGGCAAGTGTCGGGAGTGTGGGCACGACTGAGCAGTTGTTAGTGTGACCAGTCTATGGTGTTTGGAAATGTAGGGGCACAACATAAAACTTTGGTTATCTTAAGGTACAGCCATGATTGACGTAAGCAGACTTGTTCAACCTTAGCAAACGACGAAAATTATACTCTGTGACTATAATAACCACTTTTTGTTTTTCGTTAAGTGTCGTTAAGTTTCGTTAAGTTTCATAAACTTTTGCTTACTTAAATTGGAGTGAGGAAATCACTAACTACGTACCTAAATAACACATTGGAGTTTGAGAAAATTCGATGAGCACAACTTTGGCGATGCTATTGGTATTTTCTATTTTTCGTTCAGTTCGAACACACTTCACGACTATGGCGGGACCTTTTTACAGTCGTCTTAATTAGTTGATCACTTTATTAACTACCGCCAATTCCCTTAAAAAAAGGAATCAGTGTCAACTGAGCTGAGTGATAAAACCATCTTCTTGAAAAAAAACCATCTTGTCTCTAATGGCACTGCGCTGAGTCTGGTTAAGTTACCGGATCTGTCCATTAGGAGAACCCCCCAACCGGCCAAGCCAACCAGAAATGACTTTGTGTAGATATCCCTTACCAGTAGAGGTTTGATCCTTTTCGGCCACGTGATATCTCCTGACTTCATTTCACCACCTAATCGTGCGTACAACCACAAGCTGCTCCATTTCACCGAACGTCGTCTCAACTATAAATGAATGGCTTCAATTTGAGTTTATGTCAGAACCGAAAGAAAGGAAAGCAAAAGTATCGAAAAGTTACGCAAAACTGAACGAAACTTAACGAAACTGAGCGAAGCGGGCAGGGTGTGCCTGTCAATCAACCAAAGAAGGGATCGTCCCAGTTTCACTTCAAATTAAGTCCCATTCTCTTCTTTATAATGTCAAACCCATCCCAGTCTGGTCACACCAACTTCAATTTCCACCGTTCTCACAGGTGGGTGGTTGGGCGATTGTTTGTGTATATCTGCCTCATTGTTCCATCCCTGAGCGCACTCGACTCGACCAGTGAGACCTGCGCGTTGCTGGTCATTGATCTTTCACTCTCTCCCTCTCGCGTCACCTTCGCCGGGCACGACGACGGTCGACGTTCGGCAACATTATTCGTTTTGTTGTTTTTTTTTCTCGCACCTCCCAATCGCTGCTGCTGGGGCTGTGGCTGTATGTGTTTGGTTTGTGTATCCCAAAGTTTCGTCTCGAACAAAAGCACAACCAGCGTTATCTATGGAAATTAGTTTTCAGTTCGCCGGTCGCTACAAGTATCTAGTGACAGAATAAATAAACAGAATACATTTCCGGCCAACAATGTGTGTACGCACGAGTGTGTATGTATTATTTATTCCATTTGTTCGTGCCTGTGGATGGGATTGTTTCGAAGTTAAGGCCTTCAGGGGCTTTATTGTGTTCATTTCCAGTGGGTTGTTGCGGGGCTGTTCAAACGGCACGGTCAATAAAGGGTGGCATTCTGGGTTAACACTGGGAAAGCTGGGATGGATTTTTGGCCGTGTGTAGGTGTAAACAGATGGGCAAGACCTTCGGTCGGATCTGTGCTGTTTACGTCTCTCTGGGTGCTCAGCTGGAACTGTTTATGTTTTCATTTCCCGCGAGACTAAGATAATGCTTCGAAGTTGGTGAAATGTATGCCTTATGTGGGGAAATTGGAAACATAACAGATTTACGAATCATTGCCGTAAATAATCGAAAGGGGCCATCTGGTGGTTGGTATTTTTAAGCGAATGACGTTCGAGGTGCGTCCGCCTATGGCGTGGTCTGATTTCCGACGTCGCGTCGGCACGTATCGTCAGATTTTTTGATCGCCGTGTCAGCGGCAGAGAATGTTGAAGTCAAGTTTGTCAAAATATCGATTATTTGAAAACTAATTATCTCGGTTGATAGCTACCGCTACGGTGTAAGGTTCAGTATTTTCGCCGCAGTGTAGTCAGCCGTTTGAGGAGGATACATTGAGCAAACTTTATGTTGGCTTTAGATGTGGCATTGCCTACGGATCCTATATGAACTACGATCATTAATTCATTAACGTACCAACTGGATGGTCGAACTGCCAACCAAATGTCAAGTGATGGGTGACATATAGTGGATGTGTGAATATTCAGACAGCCACCAGCCACCAAAGATTAGTTTACACTAAAGATTGCCAGAGCCTACGAAGAGGAACTTAGCTACAGTCTCTCCGATATGCCTACATTGCAGGCCAACACAACGATGTGTGGTCGCATTTCCGCTCAACCATCCAACAGTTAAGCAGATTCCCACCAGCATCAACAAAAAACCTGTAGTAAGATGAGCTAAAGTTTATTAATATTCTACCGACATAGAAGCAAAATGTTCGACTTTGAAGGATCGGTGGTGCTCTTCACAATCACGCGACAACGCCTCCTGCGCTGGAGGTCATAATTTTCTTCTGTCACACTGACAGGTTTGGACTCTAGCATAATCTAAGATGTGAGACAGAGGTGAACTCGAGGAAAACAAAGTTTATGCTGTCCTCAAGAAAGGATATCCTTGATGGTCCATCTACCTCAGCTCCATCAACACAATTGGTAGCGATATCCATTGATACACTCTGACGTTCTTTAGTCTCACGAGGGCCTTGAGGAAATGTAATAGATCGCTCACTTGAAGAACCAAGAGCAGTTTATACAAGACGACGATCATCCCAGTCTTGCTGTACGACGCAAGGGCATGGACAATTTCACAAGCGAATGTTGGAGTCCTGCGTGAGATCTTTGGTCATATGTGCTTTTATGGCATCTGGATGGGAATTCTATCAGCATCTACATGTGAAGCCCCAGAGCTGCCTGGGCGATGTGGTCTGTAGAGTCATAGACTTCGAGCCTATGGGACGAGGCAACGCAAAGAACTCAAACAATTTTGTGAGCTCAGTTGGAGGCTGTTCCATCCAGACGTTGCAATATTTCGAGGGGCGCAATGACAGTAGCGACGCACAAAGAGGGGGAGAAATGGAAAGGTGCCGCTCAGCGTTAAGCTAGGTAGGTATGAGGGGCTGCTAGTGGATTCACCATTTTGGTTCATTGTGATACCCACAGTCAGACAACTACCACTGATTGACCACTCCAGCGACGGTAAATGGTGACTGAACCAGATTTGAAGCCATTTTAACTTTGCTTTCACTGGGATTCGAACCGGGGACCCCACTAACCAAGGGCAGGCACTTAAACAACTGCCATGGAGTCGATCCGGCATTAACCTGATTTGACTCTGGAACGACCGACGATATCGCCTAGCAACAGCAAGTATCGGTTAGGGACAATGTGACCACTTTAGACAGAAGTGGACCTTCTACGGCAAGTACTAGTGTTGTAAACCTACGAATGTTCTCTCACGAGTCGAGGGGATCTACCATTTTATGCTTCGAACGAAAAAAAAAACTGGTTCCAGGCATTTACAATCTCTGCGCCCCGTCAGCGATCGATATAATAGAGGTGGATCAGTGAGTTATAAATGTTTGTCGTGTCAACGACGTCCAGCGTTAAAGTCGGCGCAGCTATCCATTTAGGGTCCAGTGGCAAATCTCAGCTCCAAATCAGAGATAACTGCCCGGAACTCTTTAAACGGCTGGTGAGGGTATTCCGAGTGACGAAAGAGCTGCTGCGTTATGTAACTGAAATCATAGGACGCATTTCCGCTGAATGGGATCAACCGATTTGAGGTTAATTCAGCCAATTATAGACAAAAAGACACTCAATCTTGAACAATTTCAAGACTTTCAGACGTGTACACAATTTCAATTCAAAGCAAAATATTGTTTGTCAATCACGCCAAAAGAATACGGAGTCCGCATTCGAAGCCACTCCTGGCTTCTGTGACACCTTTCGGTCACAGAGAAAGTCCCTTGGCTTCCCAAAATCTTGGCCGATCGAAGCAACATTATCGACTGCCATCCTTTTCGTCGCTTAGTGAAGGTCAACGACGGGTTTTCAGAGTAGATCCTTCTTGGAAAACAATGAGCCTTTGGTTAGCTCACCCAACATTTTTAACAATGATCTTCACACATTCAGCCAACAGCCAAATCTGTTCAATAGGTATCCTCACACATTTCGCCTGTAAACAGTTTTGTTTACTCCTTGTAAACATCGTATTGCGATCGAAACGTCTTCATCACCGAATGGCGCCCGACCGAAATGCACCCAATCGATCGTCAAAAAAAAAAATACAGATAAATTCCTCGAGACACAATGACCGCTTCTCGAACACCGCCCAGGGGACGAACTCGCCCCACACTCAGCCAATGATGCACCATCTTTCCCACTCGTTGTCTGTGAGTGATTCTCCCGCCAAAATCATCGGCTCATTGTGCATGTCACAACTCCCGGCCCAGCGGCGGAATCGTACCTAACAACTGTTTACTTTTCAGCATGTGTGCTGGTCTTGTGTACACTCATGCTCTCCACAGCCCGCCAGGCCATGTTTCAATGCCAGGCGTTCCAGGTCGCCACAATGTTGCAGCAACATTTCCGAGAGAGACAGAGAGCGCGAGGGAGCGAGCGTCTACGAGGACACACACCGCACAACAGCACAGCGCTCCCCCATTCAAAGTCTCCGTTGGCTGGTGGCACTTTTCAGTCTCTTGGCAAGCTTTAGATCGAAAAGTTCGGTTCTTCCTCAAAAAACGAAACACGTCGTCGTCGGTCGGTGATACAACAAAACACACAGAAAATATTGCTTTATTTGATTTTTCCTTTCATCCCCATCCCCCGCCCACAGCATCCCTTTTGTGTGCACACACAGGTGTGCTGGGTAGCCGCCGAGAGTGTATCTCAGTATCTACCCCTCTACGTCGTCGTCGTGCTATCGACGTAAATATTTTTAATGTGCACTGAGTGAACTGAAGCCCCTCGTTCGTGTGGTCGCGAGGAAGGAGATGAGCAGCAGAGTGTATCCTTATTTTTAGTGGTGCTCCGTTTGTTTTTTGTTTCCACTTTTTCACGAGTAATTCACTGCACATCTCCTGTCCCTCGGTGAAAGGCACGCCAACCCACAAAAGATTAAAATGAGGACAGATGTAGGGCGGACGGCATTCGGTGTGTGATAGTGCTCCAAACGCGTCGCTTCATTCAAATCCGAGTGTCCTGGTTCGGGATGTAGGCTGTTTTTTTTTTCATGGAAATTAAATATATGTCGTCCCTTGCGGCTATAATCCGATGTCCTGTTGAACATAAGCACCGCCCGAGCCCGTGCTCCGGAGCAACGATGAAGTTTTTCTTTCGCGAGAATTTGTTCTTTTTTTGCCTTGGTTTGTTTGCTCGGTTTGCTTTTAGATTTGTTTTTCTTTTAATTTTGCCGTCTCTTGTGACTAACTGATGTGTCTTACGGGCCTGCCTTGATGTCCTGCCATGAAAAATGTAACGCAAAGTTTTAAATTTAAATTCTATCTCGTTCACAGCGAGTGAGAGAGAATGCCATCAAACGTGAATAAAAGAATCTAAGTTACTAGAGTGCATTGAAGAAGAAAAGAAATAGGGAATAAGGAAAGCAATCAATTATCCTTACAGTGTGTGTTCTTGTGAAGAGAAACAAGGGCGGACCTAGAATCCGGCTCCAATCCAACACGGTGAACAGTGAACGTTAGGTACTCGTACTCGTGCCTGGGCATCACTTGAGTGTGTACTTAGACAGGCCTTTTGGATAACGACGTAACGTCCTCGTCTTCAACGCGATCTCATTTCGTTCCTGAATCTGCACATCTGCACGGGATTTTCATTTCGGTAAGCGTTCATCCAAGTGAAATTAGAAATATAAATTACAACAAGTTTTACTGCTAATTACAAGCGTACGTTCTGCTGTGTGGAATATAAAAGAAATATATCCCCTTCGTCCTTATGTTCACCCATCTGGGGGCGGCGTGAATCCCTCTGTGCCCAATGGTGTACAATGGCACCGCGATCACGGACCATGGGTCGCGGCCTCCCTGTGTTTGGGCACTGGGCATAATGAGGGGCATACTGTTAATTTTAGACCGAAAAGGGAGAGATAATTCTAATCGATTTTTAATCCACTGAAGGCCCTCACTGGGACGCATGCAGTTTGTTAATCAGCGACGAACCCTTTTCCGGGAAATGATTTGGGTCGTCATTTGTCTAGAGTCTTCTTGCTCGCGCTGGTTAATTGTAGCAATTTGCTCCGCCATTTATCTGCATACTGGACCCATCACTCTGTTTCAGTTTGATGGCGTGAGCAGAACTTTGTCAGTCCGAGGCACTTCTGGAGAGTCTTGTTAAGGGTGCAAATGAGATTTTCCACGGACTCGTCTAATGATGGACGCACTTTTGAGGATGTAGTGGTAGGAAGTACGTCTATTGGTTATTTTTCAAGTGAAGCCTTCAAGGACCTTCCCTGGCAAACAGGGTGATTACAATTTTTCGGTAACATTTCAACAAATTAATTCCATGGAAAAATTGATGCGAATTTTTGGGGGAAATCCCATGGAGAAGGGATGTCCGACAATTTATTTACGTCAACCACAAAATGTTATTCTCGGCAATAAAGGGAACACAAAACGATAACTTCCAGTTAAAGCTAATTTATAAGGATTTCTGGGCGTCTACAATTTGGAATAGACTTCATAATTTCAAGAAGAACTTCAAATTTAAAGCAAAAAACACACAAGTTTTAGAGAAGAGTCCAAGTGTAATGTAAATTCACTTAATAACACATTAGAATAAAAAAAAAAACACAAAACGTCTTGTTGTTATAAAAACTGATCTTTATTCATTGATATCCACTATAAGACAACCACTATAGCCATCCCAAGCCAAGCTAAGCTAAGCCAAGCTAGTCGAAGCCAATCAAGTGGAAGAGAAGGAGCTAAACAAGCACATGCAAATTGAAAAACACTTTGAGTTTGCTCGGTTGGAGTTTGAGTATCGGAACACGTCCGATCTCGTTTAATTTCATTTTCGAACTGACGCTGTCTTTTTTCAAAATTACATCACAACCCAAAAAAAATAATGCCGATCAGAAAAAGAAATATGATAGAGATACCCAACTTCACAGCTGATTGACCCCTAGTCCATCGACGAATTTCATAGACTTTTTGACAGTTATTCATGAATTTTTGACACTTATTCACGAAATAACGTAAATGCCGGTCTCTTTGGCTTTAGTCAATTTGGCTTTAGAAGACGATATAAAAAATGGTTGTGAAAAATTTGAAGGGGCAAGAGAGGTAGAAGTTGGGCATCTCTGGCATACTTCACTTCTGATGCCGATGTACTTGCCATCGACTGTCATTAAAAAAAAGTACTAAAACGCGATTGATGAGGTTAGAAGCCTTTCTGGACTGAATACATATTCTATAATTTTGAGGTTTCCTAAGAGATGGCATAATTTGTGTTATTCCATTGGAACATGCGTTGGAAAGCTACTGTCATTGTACGTCTTTCATTCATTTGTATGTCATTCATTTGAAGCGTAAGCAACAATAATTTGTTTTCACTCAAATATGTCGAACTTTGTGCCTGAAAAAGTGTTTTTGTGGGGAGTTCTTCTTCATTACTTTAAAATGAAGAAAACTGCTGCCGAAAGTCATCGTATTTTGGTGGAATTTGGCGTATTTTGAACGTGCCAAAAGTGATTTGCACGATTTTGGCTTGGTCAACCAGCCAAATCAACGACAAAGCCGAATATCCATGGCGCGAAGGTAATGTTGTGTATTTGGTGGGATCAGAAGGGTGTGATGTATTATGAGCTGCTAATACTAGGTGAAACTATCAATGGACAACGCTCCCGAACACAATTAATCCGTTTGAAGAGAGCAGTACCCGAAAAACGTCCGGAATATGCGCCAGGACACGAGGGGCCGAGCATTTTCCATCATGACAACGCTCGGCCCCACGTTGCTATTCCGGTTAAGAACTATTTAAAAAGCAGTGGATGGGAAGGTTTACCCCACCCGCCTTATAGCCCAGACCTTGCCCCTTCTGACTACCATTTGTTCCGGTCGATGCAGAACGCACTTACTGCTCCCATCAGAGCAGAATATCAAAAATTGGCTTGATTCATTCTTGACTGCCAAGCCGGCGCAGTTCTTTTGGGATGGGATCCACAAAAATGACAGTTCTTTTGGGATGTCAAACAAAAATGACAAAAATTGTCAGAAAGATGGGAAAAAGTCATAGCTTCAGATGGGCAATATTTTCAATAAACTACTATTGTACACGTTTTTCTTAAACGTTCAAATTTTGAAAAGAAAAACAACACGAATTAAGTTATAGACCCAATACGTATGAGGGTCGAAAACTACCAACCAAAGTAAAATTAGTCAATTTTTTAACGTACATAGGTCTGCGGTTAAACATTTTGGCTTCGTAAATTTGGTCAGAAGATGGTGACAAAAAAGAATATCACGACCGAGGACTTTGAAAATCAATTTGCAGATCTCTGTAATCATTTCTCTCAACTTCTCATCAAGTGTCACGTTCACCATCACCATCTGACTGTCTAGTCTAGGTCTGACACCTAGTGCCCTGAAGACCATAGGCTCAAACGCCTAAGTGGCACCACACATCCACACATTGGATGACAAATGCACTCCTCCGCCACAATTGTCGAAGATTCATTCACCTCTGTCAGTCAAGTCATTCGAGTACATCTTCACACCTTCATTCGCAAAATACTCGCTCGCCAATCAAAAATTTAAACAGTCAACAGTAAAATCTAAAATGTCGGCAGTAAGCGTCCACTTTTAATCAACAAGGTAGGCACTGTGCTTCAGGATCTCAGGCGACTACATAGACTATGTAGTCGAGGGCAGGGTACAGCTTTAAGACAGCTTAGAAGGCGGTTCAGTGCGACATCGTCATTTTGTTTGGTGTTCTGGCTTAAATGTGAGCTTATCCTGTCTAGACGTGGAAAGTAAAGTGAGAAGTCATATGACTGAAAATGTCCCAAATGCATGAACTCTGGAACAGGGTCTGGCGTCAATCGAAAGTGATAAATCAGGACACCCCCAAGTTTATATGAATTTGGATATTAACTCTGGCAGCTATGTGAAGCTAGCTGCAAAGAAGCTCCGACATGGATCAAAGTCCGTAGCCGGATGAGGTGTTCTGTTTCACAATGACGGAATAAACCGCTTAAATTGTATACCGCTTATATATTTAATGGTTGCTGACAATGGTTTGGTGAAGTTTTCCACTAAAGAGCTTAAGCTTTTCCATTGAACTCAGTCACTAGTCAGTGCATAAGTGAATTCTTTTCAAATTTATATTTGGTGCAGCAGAAATTAAGCAAAATGTACGATAAGCTGCCAAGTGCACAGTGGCAAGTGGTTAGTGCAATAGGGCCTGGTCTGCACAGATTTGTTCTCTGAGGGCCATGAGAGATTCTCGTTTTTGATTGATACTGCTTGGAACTACGTTATTTTACAGAATAGGCGAGGCTATCTAGTTGAGTGCGTTATGTCTGAAATACAATGCTCCTACTGACGTCTATCAAAGCAAGCAATTCAAAGGAAATGCCCCCAAAAATTTGAGAAACAAGAGCAACATCATAAAATGTAAAGGCACAGGCTATCGTAAGCATGCTTGGACATGTTAAAAGATCTGCTCGAGAGCTACGTTCAGCGGACACGTCCCTTAACAAATTGTTGGTGTCAACTGACAGTCGAGAAATGAAAACAGCTGACAAGTAGGGCTGTCCCTCCAAGACATTTATGTCCGCAGGACTACCCTCCGCAACGAAACAACAACTCACTCAAGTGTTTCTGCCGTGACTCGCACTTATACCAGCTCTGGCGGATCTACGTCAGTAGTGGTGGCTAGCACCTCAGGTATTGATTGACTTTTTTTTCTCTTGAATATCCTGTCTTATGAGCCAGCCCCTTTCCCTAGCAAGACTCCTCCTCATTTGTGACTCATTGTAAACAAAATTGGGAAATACTTCCACGATGGCAGCTGGATTTGGGTTTGCTTCATCAGGATCGTCTGCAAGTGCGAACATGATTGACAGACGCCCTAAATCTGGAGCATCGACGAAAGAACAGAAGAGATCACTGGAAATCGCTCATGTTTTGAGAAGATTGCCACCAATTCACGACACGGAAGTCTTCTCAATCTCAGTCTCTTCACATCACTTCCCGGGCGTTTTGAACGTTACGTCTCTTCCATCTGAAGAGTGTTGTCTTTAAGAGGCGGCTGTCCAAGCCACTGCACCTTTAATGTCCGTGTTCATGTTTTACGACGCTTTCCAAGAGTTGAGAACACGTTGCAGATTTGTTCATTATGACAGCTGCTGGTTTTGTTCTATTCATTCGCGTTTACTTCCTGTCATATTCTCTCACTCGTTTCCGTGCCCGTCCGCAAGTCATAACACTTATCCTTGGCATAAGGGTTCGCTTCTTCCACCAAAGAGCTTTCAAGAGGTGGTGTTATTTCCCGTAGTATTTCCCTTCCTATGAGGAATCATGGAATGGAAAAATACAAGTAAGCTTCCGAGAATGCCAGCGTCCGTAATGAAACCGAAATAGAGCGGAAGCAGTGGAATTGTGTAGAAATGCGGATGATGGATGCATCATGTGGTTCGGAGAGTAAATTTAAATGAAAGACGTGCAGGATTTTCATTTCATCATATTGGGTGCTTGCTGCCATTCTTAAACGATATCCACGAGAGGAAGGAATCGAAGGATGATTGATGACCGTGCAAATAACATGAGAAACGAGATCAAATGCAGAGTAGCTTATGCCGACTGCTGTTTCTATGGGCTCTAGCGGCAATTGAGTAATACGGCCATCTCACGAAGGACCCAGCTGTCCTTATGCGGCCGTCTCACGAAGGCCAAAGATGTTCTTATATAAGAAGAAGGACCCAGCTGTCCTTATAAAAGCCGAATGACCCAACTGTCCTTATACGGCAGTCTCACAGAGGACCCAGCTGTCCTTATGCGGCCGTCTCACGAAGGCCAAAGATGTTCTTATATAAGAAGAAGGACCCAGCTGTCCTTATAAAAGCCGAATGACCCAACTGTCCTTATACGGCAGTCTTACAGAGGACCCAGCTGTCCTTATGCGGCCGTCTCACGAAGGCCAAAGATGTTCTTATATAAGCCGAAGGACCCATCTGTCCTTACAAAAGCCGAATGAGCCAGCTTTAATTATATGGCCGTCTCATCCGCTGATCATCTCTGTCCTGCTGTTTTGCACGGAGGCGGTGACAACCTCAAAATCGGATGAGGTCACTACGAGAGGAAAGTTCTGGGTGCGTTCATGAGATCTGCAGGAGACATGAGGCTAGTCAGGCATCTACAGATCCAATGGCTACAGGCTCCAAGAGCACTTTGTATACCAATTCCGCATTCAGTCGATACTCTCTTAAGTCCTGCCCTTCATGTTCAAGTCCTTCATGAAATGTGATGACCAACCCTACCCAATCGCAATCAAATCAATCTATGATGAAGTGCAAACCCCATGGCACTTTTAAAATTACAAAATGTGCTAAATCAAGATTTAATCTTTTATTTAATGCAAATTAAAATATAGTGTTCTGATTTTATACCACAAAAAGGACTGAACAAAATTTAAGATTTCTGCGGCGCACTGGAAAAGACGTCCGGTCTCGCCTACTCACAGTGGGGCAAGTGTAGTAATTTCATGATATTAATTATTTTGAGATGTACATTTTGACTTTTTCTGTTTTATAGACTTAAACAAGAGTGAATTGTTATTAGTATAGACATTCTTTTAAAAATTAATTTTTAGTTATAAGCAATATAAAAAATGAAGGAAACATTTTAGTGATAAGGACATCATTCAAACTTCACAAGTCCGTCGCTATCTTTTTGAAAATCAATTTAGAAAAATAGCCCGGAGGCCAAGGACAAGGATTTTTGCAAAGAACTCTTAGTTTTCAAGAGAGTTGTAAAATTTCTAGGCACTTCTTAAAAATAAACTCGTCATCATCTTCGCATTGTTCTAATAATGCTTGATGGTATTGGCTATACCCAGAACTGCCATCGAAACCCAACTTTGATAACATTTGGGCAGCATAGACCAACTCACTTGGTGGAACTGTATTTCGTAGTTCTGCTGTTCATTTGCCCTCCGTTCGATCACTGCTTGTTTCAAAAGCAAGCGATGGGTGTCCAGCGAAAGAAGTATACTTCTTAAAACAAATAGTCGAAATCGTTAAGCCGATTAGAAAAGTTTTCCATTTGGTTTTCAATTGATGTTTGAAGTTTTTTCAGCTTTGCGTTAACGTACATGACTTTTACCACATAACGTTCTATGTTGAAGGATGGTTTCGAATTCAGCAAATTTTGGATTAAAGTTGTTGTTTCTACAAGCCAAAGAACAATTATAACTTTGGGCGTCAGAACATTAGAAAATATATATAATTTATACATACATTTTTATATATATTTCATAAATGTATATATACATAAAATATATATATTACCTTGAAAATATAATGTGTACATATATACTCTCATAATTTTAGAACATAAGAAATCTTAAAATCCTTATTTATATTTATAAATGTACTTAAATATTAATAAATATAAAAGTGGATACCACAAAAAATTCAAATATGCAAAAAATATATTTGGGGCAGAAGTTAAACACTTTTGTTTTCACATTTGTTTTAAGGAAGCGACTCTTTAGTGGCGACCATTCTGACACTTTTGCAAAACTCTTGCCGCAACAGAAGATATTGAGCAAAAAGTAAAATGAATTGCTTAAAAAACATCTAAATTTGAAACCCCATTATCCAATACCAGGAATAATATTTTTTCAATTCTCAATCGATAGGTAAATTCTACATACCTTCCCCTACACCGGACATATTATAGTTTTTTGTGTAGAAACGATATGCGAAAGAAGTGTTAAAAATGCTACAAGCCACTCGCAAACTTTTTTTTATCGCACCAAACTTGTTAACTTTGATAGCTTGGTGCTGCCAATGGAAACAACAAAAGCTATGGATTTTTCATACCACATTTTGCGAAAAATAACATTAAATTCCCGTTGCCCACAAAACTGCAAAGTGACATTTTTATCACAGTTGTGTATGAGGCTGTGCTACGGGTCCAACTTGACTTGCCTCCTCGTTCTGTGTTTCTTTTCTACATCCAATCCCTCAGGTCCCACAATCGCAATGCACGCAGCAACCTATACCAACTGTATGCCTTGTAGGCGAAGGTCAGAATCAATCCCGCCGAGAGAACACTCACTACGCACATAATCGCCTTTCCGTGCATAGTATCGTTGTTGTTATTCGCATCATCCACCGTCGCTTGTTTTTATACGCTAGATGGCTAGGTCAGTGCGGGCGAGCCTACACTTGTAAAACTCACTCCGTCATCGCAGTGTCGATCACTTGGAGCTGTGCTGTGAAATTTATACTCATAAATAGATATTGGGTCCGAGCCTCATAAACATTGGGCGACAGACCAGTGTTGGTTAGTGGAACACTTGACGGTTGCTGAATTTTCGTGTTCTCCTTCTTCTCCAGTGCGGCCTACTCACCCTCCCCACAGATATGTGCCCCGACATGCACAATTCACAATATCTGTTGACTCCGTCGTGGTTTCAAACGTCACGTTTCCAGCATTACCATCACTTCCGCCTGACGGCACTCATGCCGAATTACTTTCGGAGGAACGGCGCATTTATTTTTTTTCGTTCACAACAATTGAAATTGGTTTCGTTTTACTCAAGACTACTGTCGCAGGAGACATAATCACCGTCGGCGCGACGTGAGGTAGCAAAAAAAGGTCCTTCTTTTTTCCTTTTCAAGGACAAAGCAAATCCACATTCAAAACTGAATCCTTGTCAATTATGAAAACCGTCACCTGTGAAAGATCCATCTTCAAAGTACCATGCCAACAGCAACAGCACGGCCATTCAGCATATCACACAAAAGAGGGCTCAGTGCGGAATAATCCTTGACATCTGTTGCTTCAGAGTATGAATGAGGGGCGAGCAAAAAAAAAAAAATGTTACGTATACGCACCGAATTCAAAGAAAGGCAGCAATCTCTTACTCGCTCTTGTTCGACCGGCTTATCTCTTGTTGTGCTGTTCGTAAGTCAGCTTCCATCATATTGCGGAGAGCGTGTTGGCAGGCGTGTGCGACTGGAGATCATTTCACCGGAAAGCCATGAGTGCTTTGTTGACGGGTCTGTAAAGCTGTGATTGAAGCGGCAATTGATAGAGAAATATCCTTAACTTCAGCTTGTATTCCAGGGAAAATATTTCAAAATGGACAACTAATTGTTCACATCGTTTGTTCATGATACTCAGGAGTTTGAGGTTGGTGGGCACTTTGTGGAGAAAGGAGGCGGTTGTGGTTGTGACTTCATAGAAAGACTAATTGGACAGGTTCCGGTTTAGGCTAACTAACACTTGCTCACTCGGAAATCTCAGTTCACAATCAACGACTGCGGTTTCAGAATCAGCAATGCCTGGTCTTATGAACGAATTCATCATCAGTTCATCGATTCCTTTGCTGGAAACTTCATTGAGGTAATCATGGAGGAAACATTGATGATAAGTGTAAGTTGGACTGACTTGTAGACTAACGAAGCGCAACCCCACATATGACAAGACGAACTCGCCATGCACAAACCAGTGCGTACGGGGAGCAAAAGCCAACGGAAAATGGCATCGACTTAAGGTAGGCACATGGAACGTCTCACCGCTTTCAGGGAAGGATCTCGAGCTAGTTGAGGAGGCTGCCGTTCGGATGTCGTGGGTATCTCCTCCTAACTGTGGACCTTTTGGACGGGTGGAAACTTTTCCTCGGGAGTTGCAAATGCCTGCACAGGCGGGAGTGGAGATACTCATAAGTCCCAGGTTGGCAGGCAGGGTATTGGACTGGATACCATTGGGAGGGAGAGTCGGGATCATAAAGCTCAAGCTTGAAAGGTCAACTTTGGCTCTGGTGCAGGTGTATGCACCAAATCTAGAGTCAAAGTACGCGGCTTTCCTGGATGAAGTGATGCTGCCCTGGAAAGGGTAGCGGAAATGGATTCCT
This sequence comes from Eristalis tenax, assembly GCA_905231855.2. Classification (NCBI taxonomy): domain Eukaryota; kingdom Metazoa; phylum Arthropoda; class Insecta; order Diptera; family Syrphidae; genus Eristalis; species Eristalis tenax. The sequence goes on from HG993127.1 coordinate 4,133,182, forward strand.
ACACCCTAATGGGTGATTTCAATGCTCAAGTGGGTGAGGATGTAACGACATGGGGGAGTGTGACTGAGAGGAACGGTGATTCGCACAAGAACGCGAAAGGAGATAAGTTGTTGGACTTTTGCTGTGCAAATGGCATGTTCAGGATGAACACCTTCTTTCCATACTAAGGCATCCATAAATACACATGGTACCGTCAGAGTCTTCAGAGAAGTCGTTGATAGATCTCTGTGTGGTACCATCGTGTGTGAAACGGATAGTTAGAGCGACTTCCAATTGTCCCATCGCGTGCAGAGGAAGAATGACAACTGTCTTCAGCAGCCGTCATTGCCTCCACACGGGATGTTTGTGGAGTGAAGCCGCTTGGAGTGGCGGCTGTGGTGAGAAAAGAACTGCGTGACGACAGAAGACCTACAGAGGCTGGATGCTCTTCTGGGACTCTGCTTCTCGTGACCGGTACACTGAGGCGCGAAGAACTTGCAAATTAGTTGTGCGAGCAGCTAAAGAGCAGTCTTGGAAGGAGTTCGGCGAGAAGATGGAAAGCGATCACAGATCTGGGAAAAGGTGTTCTGACACCATTCGCCGACTCAGAGGAAGGGAATTCAACATCATCGAAGGAGTCAAGTGCAAAGATGGTGTGTTGCTTTCCTATGAGGTGGACATCTTACGCAGATGGAGCGAGCACTTTGCGGAGCTGCTCAATCCCGAACAAGGCACTGAGGATGGCAGACCTGTAGTCTGAGAATAGTCCAATAGTTCGAATAGTCCGGAGAATAAAAGTTGGCAAATCCGAAATCTGGCTAGATATGCTTAAGGTAATGAGTAAAGAGGAAGTTTTATGGCTCTCTCGTGTCATTAAAGTGGCTTGGGAACGTGGTGAGATACCTGGGGGGGCAAAAGAGATTGCTCCAACTACAGAGACATATTTATTTTAAAGATGATGTAGAAGATGTAGAAGATGTAGAAGATAGTGCCTTCCGTGGTCACAGTTACTGCTCTTTCCAGTAGCAGAATGAAGAAATCACTCGACATCGCATTCTTCTCCTTCTTAGGGCTCTGACAAGCATTTTTCAAATAATCATTGACCTCCGTCTCCACTAGTGAGCGGCTCAAACCTGAGCCGCATGCGTCCACTCTTGTGTTGACTCCCATTAGACTCAAGTCACACCGAGCAAGTCAGTCTAAACACCAGTCTACAAGCATTTTATGGGTGATGGCAGAAGAACATGTGATGTGCCGTAATGACGAGCACTCCGATTTCACCGCTGCCACCCCCACATTCAAAGATACGCATCACCGATACCTAATGGAGCGCAAGTAATCTAAGCTCGTGTTCACAATTCAGACCATCGACGTCTCCCCCAAGGATTAACCCACAATTCCATTGAAACTGATTGTATCGTCCCTCCACCCCACGCAGCGCTGATAACAGCCATTTGCTCGGGGAAGGCTCGTTAAACATACCGGTAATTATTGCGAACACAATGAAGCCATAACGACACGAAAGCGCTACCCGCCGCCATGAGTGAGCGTACCTGTAAATGACATTTCAATGAGCCTCGTACACACGATTTCATCTCTCTGGCATTGCGCATCCATTCCCTGAGCTGCCGTTCAAGGCCTGGCCTCCCCCCCGTGTAGCTCTTTTGTTTATGCCTCGTTTTTATTATTCCGCATAACAAAACCCCCACTCGGCCGTATTCCTTCTCTTTTCATCAATAAAATGAATAAGCAATATGTTTGCTTCCTCCCCGCTCCCGATCCCATCGGCAGCTGTTGGTTTGATTGAATTTGACATCGACTGGCAGAGGACTCTTCCCAGAACCACCCCCATTTGTCCCGGCGTGCCATAAATGTGGGCACGTAAATATTGATGATGGAAAAATGAAGAAGATAAACTAAAAGTTTGAATTGAACCGGCCGACGATGACAGGGGTGCCTACGGATCGGCTCTGTCCACAGCCGCATCGCCCGTCGGCCTTCATCGGCTCGAATAATAAACCGGGAGGAGAAGCCCGCGTTCACTCTTTTCGCAAGTAACTGCCGATTGTGTCAGCGGCTGCGGCGGTGAGGAAAAGCAAGCAATACTCCTCTTTTATCTCGCGTCGGAGTGCTGGCTCTTCGTTCGCGTTGATTGAAAGCCATCAACAGAAGTTCACAGTGTTCTGCACTTTTTACTTTTTTCAAAATGAAGAGGAAAAAGAACAAAGTAACGAAATACTTATTGAACGCAGCCCCGCCTCAGCGACGCGATGAGCCATACAAAGTACTCGCAGCACCGCATCGGGTGCTCTCGTAAAGCTGCTTAGTTTAATAGCTCCTTGTTTAGGTAATTAATTACGAGTGTTTATAGAAGATACTTTTCGGAAAAGCGTATCTGTACAAATGCAAAATAAAAACAGAACTGCTTGAGATTCCACATACATTTCCCTCTTTGAACTTGCTCCCAAGATCGTACTCGCACTCGCAGTCGTACCCTCGCCGCTGTACGTCTCACAGTTTGCAGTCGTTAAGTTTTATGACTGTGGAAACAGATGAAATTTTGCTGAAAACTGTTCGGCGAACACCACCAGCCGCCCCTCCCCTTCTGTCAGAAGCATATTCAAATTGAAATACTGAACCCCATGACTGGTGGCGAAGATTTAGACGAACGAACGAACGTTTTGACTCATACGATGTGGCTAAGTATCTGAATATCCAAGGGCAAGTATACAATGTACACGAAGTTGTTTAGTCTCTCTCTCTCTCTCTCTCTCTCTCTTTGGCGAAGCTTGAGTTTCGAGTGGGGGAACACTCGGGTGTGTGTGTGCTTCTGGGGGGATTATGGATTTTTGTCAAATCGTGCTCAAAATAGAGTCCATTGATTTTAAGTCGACTATTTATGGAATATTAAATGAGGCGTTTATCGAATTAGTTCTCCCAATGACCATGGGTTGCCATGGACTTTGCCGATGGCCAGACGGACGTTTGAAGAGTTTCTGTGATCATTTCGAGATAAATTGGGCCATCTGGCATTTGTTTTGTGAAATACTCATTTCTTTCCACGCAGTCAACGGGAGCTGCAGACTTTTACGGAAAACTGAAGACGGAATGTTTCACCAACAAGCTTTGCAAGTCCTAATCCGGTTGTCGGCAGTCAGGGAGGGACGAGAAAATCGACTTATGCCCACTTATGCCCCATTTGAGAGACACGGGCAGGAGTACATTCTGAGCAGGCTAAGTGATCGTTTGGCATTAAGCGGTGGCCATAAGCCTGCAATTAAGGAATGTGACTTGATTGCGGCCTGACTGTCCGATGGTGATATCTCTTTTGGATATTACGTTGTTCTTGAGCCAGGACAATGCCTCCTTTATCGCAATGGTTTCTGCCTGGAATACGGTACAGTGATCAGGGAGCTTCAGGGAGATAGATATGTTTAGGTCTTGAGAATAGACACCAGCAACAGTGAAGATGCAGGGGATCAGCCAGCGTCTGATTATCAGGTATCCAGTCCAGTCTGGAGGGGATGCTGGTGGAGAATTTCTTCTCGAAGATAGCTTGGGGTAGTAGGCGGTCGGTGTCGTGTGTTGGGGAGAAAGTTGAATTCGTTTGGAATGGTTGAGTGGCCGAAGGAGAGTTCAGGGCCGTGCTGGCTGCCACCTGTTTACTGAAGGTTTCCAGTGGTGGAGGATGGAGGAGTTTATTGAGTGCATCCGCCGGAGTGCTCTTCAGTGCCCCGGTGAACACCCTCCTCCTCCAGCTCCTTCGGTACCAATTTGGTTGACGGTGTTTCCCCCGCAATGGCAGATGAAGTAGAGGGTGCTGGCTCCTTAACAGCAGAACACACCCTCTCCCAATCGGCCGCCACAGTCATATGTTACCGACCGAGGTGGATGGGGACTGATCCGCTCTCGTGGATTCCTCCCCGTCCTTCTAATATACCTTTAAGGTAATCGTCCCAAAGCCGTAGTGAATCACGCCTTCCGACTTGGCTAGGGGTGCCAGTGATTCCTTTTTGATCTGGTTTCTCCTTTGAGCTCCTCCAACTTTGCGATTGTGCGCAGGAAGGTCTAGGTTGTAGATCCTTATAAAGTGGAGGATTTTCTCCGGATCCGAGGCGCTTCTCGGAAGGTATGTACGGGTTCTAGGTCTACTGGGGATTTGATCTCTAGTTACCACCTCGAGCTGCGCACCCTTCCAGAGATTTTAAAAGGTCAGCCGACCTTTGACTTGTGAAGGACACTAGCTTGATGTGTCCCTGGTGGCATCCAGCGACAGGAGACCCACCTCCGTTTTCTGAGATAGATGTCATTGATTGGTGACTCCACCTTCTCGTCAATCAACGCTCAATCAAACCGAGTTGCTTCAGCTGATGCGCCAATATGTTTCCACTCGGGTTCCGGAATTGTTCGGTAAGATCCTAGGGACACTGCCACCAGTTGTGTATGGGATTTTGGCAAAGCGTTCAGGCTTCGGTTGTGCTTGAGGTGGTGAGTAGATAAACTACTTGAAACTGATTTTGTCTTAAATAAAGCCGTAGTCTTCTGCACGTTTTATGAAGCCCATGCGAGTCATAAATATGTCAACGCCACCAATCTTGGATATGGCAGGTCCAAGGGTTACTCTTGAATCAATCCCAAGCGATAAGGATTGATGTCCATGAAGTCCAGGATGGCGATACATTCATTAGACTGGATCGTTACATAAATGATCAATCCACTGGAGCTCGGATGGGAAACTCAGAGATGAGGAAATGGACTGACCACTTGAGCGCAGGGTGCGGTTATCGATGAAGATCGTTTATGAAAGAGATGAGGTCCAAATAATCGAGGCTGTCTCCAGTACGACGAGAGCAAGAAAGGTTCTCGTTAGCTAGTGTTTGAGATTATCCTAATATACGAGTAAATGCTTGAAAAGTTGTTAAAATTTGTTCTTCTCTGGATTTTTGGCAAAGCGCCCATCGACCTTCTTAAACCCTCCTTTTAGCCCAACAACACATGACCAATAACAATCCGATCGCCAGAATGGGAGCCTTAAGTGTTTCAAATTCTCTGCGCTTGCGCAGCCAGGGTTTTGCACCCAGCACCGACGGCAGTGGAGATTTAATGCGATCTTATAAGTCTAGTGTTGTGATTTCATGTTAGCCTTGGTCATCTGCCTGCCTAGATTGATCCAAATCCAAACAGCCCCTTACGAGCTGGAGCTCCACAACATCACATCATTGTTGTTTACAATTGTCTAGGATTTATGGCATTCTTCATCTTGCATTGTGACCTCATTTGAAGTTCAATCAGAAATGACTTGAACTGAGCAGAGTGACGACCTCTTTGCATGAGCATGTGAGTTCACGAAACACGAACAACCATCTGACATTCAAAACTAAAATGTAATCTCAATCCGAACAATGTCCGACCAAAACAGCGTTTCCCCTTCCTGAGTTTCCAAGTACACAAATGTAACTTTTTTAATTTACAACCACCCGTCAGAACACCCTCTCCTGGCAAGATTTTCGGCAGCATTCGCACACACTCCCTACTCCGAGTGGTTATTAAAATATTAACTACCCTCCGCCAGCCCAGGTATTCGTGGGAATTTCAAAGTTTGTCCGTTTGTTTTTCGCTTCACAAATAAGCTTGAAAGAGTTTTCGTTTTTTTTTTTTTCATGTCGAAGCGAAAAGTTGGGGGATTTAATGAATCTCGGACGTCGTTAGTCGGATAAGCTGCTTATGAGATGTGAATGAGTTCCTGCAGAGCCGGCAGCGGAGGTGCAGGTGGAGGCAACGCATTCAGACATTTACTAGATAAACTTTCCGCAAACCAATTTCTGATTCGAACTGTTAACTTGGACATGGAATCCTTTGTTGTGCTGGATTTTAATTAGTTTTGATAGTTTTGAACAGCAAGATTACGAATTGTTATGTTCCTCTCCGAGGGGAGGGGCGGGACGAGAAACGGGAGGAAATGGGTTATGGGATAAGGTAGCAAGTTTTGCCAATGAAATGTAAGTTCGTGTCTGCAATGGAATGTTGTGGAAAGTAATTATTTGAAAACAGACAATGATTTGCCTTCGAACTCTTGCAGACAGTGCCCTGATTTTTTGTTTCTTTTCTTGTGAAATCTCTGGCCACGAGGTCAGTTGGTAATGGAGCAGGCGGAGAGTGTGTAAGTTTGACCAGTTGTGGTGAAGCATTCAAGGATTAGACAAGTTGGCCTTGACAACCGAAAGTCGTGAACCTTCGATAGAAGATACAGTCAATCCGATTGGAACGTCGCTGGCGGTTGTAGGCGATAATGTGTGGGAGTGACACTGCACCAGTGGCCATCTTTCTCAAAGCATGAGAATTAAGTGAGTTTCCGGCTAGGATTTAGCCTTCTTTGAACAACTCCAGCATGACCCCGGAGCCGGTGTCAATGAAATTCTTCTAGCTGTCACTTATATTCACCACTATAGGTGTACTTTATTGACTTTTGTGTTGAATTAGAGTGCTTGCACCCGACACCGCTTACCCGATAATGACGGGTATCCGGTATTTTTTGTTTTTTCCATCACAGTTTACTTTCAGTATCACCTTACACAGCAGATTTTTGCTGCGCGACTAAGGGTCATCTAGCGATTGTGCATCTCATGACTACATCAAATAATCAGTATTAAGTAAAGAAAAGGGCATGGATACATTTTTTAAACTCCAATCGAGACAAGCTAAAACCAGTTTCGTTGCAAAGTTCATTTAAAGTGTTTATACACCTTGTCATTACAACCATAGTTGGTTCTATGCCTCTTATTGAATTTCTCACAAAAAGAGATCTTTGGGGAGCATATATATTCATGATCTGGTGAATTTACACGGCAGTTAATAATATCGCGGATGAACAGGGCTGACGTGGACTTACGCCTGAAACATAAGATTTGCAAGCCAATTATAATACATCTTCGAGTGAATATAATTTACGGACAGCATATCTCGTGAAATTTGTTCGTTCTCTTTCGAATCTGAGTTTTTGTGGAATCCCAAATGATGGAAGAGTATTCTAAATACGGTCTGACTAACGATCCGTAGAAGGTCTTAAGACTAGATACATCCCGAAAGTCTCTAATACTTCTTTTCAGAAAATCTAACATAGCTCTAGACTTGGCAATTGTAATTTGTGTTTTATTCAAAATCAACATCAACAGCCCTTAAAATGTAACCACCCTTTATAATCATAATGTAATGAAAATTTTAATTAAGTGTCAAAAATTAGACCCAGATCTTTAACTTCTTCTAGGCGACTAAGTCCATGATCATTTATGAAATAATCATAGACAATCGGGGATGTAATTCGATATGCCGCAGAAATATTACATTTTTTAATATTCAGCTCTAGTCCATTGTGCCTGCACCATTTCACTAGTGCATCGATATCCAATTGGAAATTATTACAACCAGGTAAACTATTTACAGATGAATACAATTTAAAGTCGTCTGCGAATGTTAGAATTTTAACATCATTTATGAACAAAAATGAGAAGAGTAATGGCCCCACATGGCTACCTTGTGGGACGCCCAATGTAACATTTACTACTCGATATCTAAAACTATCGATCTTTACCAATTGCTTCCAGTCCTTTAAGTAATTGGAAAACCACTCTAACATTAACGAATGGAATACCAAAGACATGAGCTTGTTCAAAAGCAAAGTAAACCATACTACCGGTCATTAAGAAGCGAGATATTTCATAAGCTGACGATTTATCAGCGTTTCCATGACCTTAGCAAGAAGGGACGTAAGTGCTATAGGTCGTTACGAGGTGGGTGACGAAGATTCACCCTTTTTGGGGACGGGCTGGACAAATGCTGTTTTCCATCTGCTCGGAAAGAGACCCAAAGAGTAGGATAGATAAAAAAGCTTACGCAGTGGTTTTGCCAGCGCAAAAGAACACCTCTTCAGAAGAACAGGGGGAATACCATTCGGGCCAGCGGATTTGTGCACGTCGAGATCTTTAAGTACCCTTGCAACTGATGGTAAAATCAACGCTCTCAAGTACAGGTGGCGACATATTGGAACCTGGCAGTGTTGAGCTAGCTGCAAAATGCGCCGCAAGCAGATTCGCTTTGTCTAAAGAGCTGACAGCTGGGATGTCATTGTAAATGATACTTTATCGCAGGCTTTCGAGAAATCGGTGTAAAGTACATCAACTACTTTCTAAATGTAATTTGAAAATAATGATAAATTAGTTGTACATGACCTGCCCTGCATAAAGCCACGCTGGTTATTAGAAATATCTCTTTTACAATGAAATATACTTTTTCTTTTACAATACTTTCAAATAACTTTGGTATCGATGAAAGCTTTGATATTGGTCGATCGTTTTCTACCTTTTTGCCTTAAACCGCTTTTATATATAGGCGACAGAAAAGAATACTTCCATTCATTTTAAAATTCACCCATTTTTAGGGATTGATTAAAGATAATTTTAAGGGGATGATAAAGCGAATTCCAACTTTCGGGGCCTGGGCTGTGATTTGCTTTAAGATTTGTTAAGGCCTATCTACATCCTCACAATAAAATTCCAATACACCTACATCCAGAACCTCGGGTATATTAGAATAATGGTTCATCGTTGTCTGGACCGGGGACCTTTTATAGAACGACTCAAAAAAGATGGCAAATAGGTCACAGGTTTCATTCAAGTTTGTTACCAAATTCCATTATCTTGGCCAAGCCCAAGGAATTTCTTTTTGAATTAACTTAATTCCAAAATTACGGACCATTGCTCCTTACTGAAGATTCTACATTGTATTGTCTGCTGCTTGGGTTCTACCCGCAGTTCTCTGGCACCCGTGTACTCGGGTAATTGTCGTAACGGGTACTACCCGGGAGACCAAAAGCGCCAGTCAGTGCCTTGACCAACAATACTTGATTCGCTTTACCAAGGCCCTCATAATTCAAGTCAGCCTCTGCCAAACTAAAGGTTGGTGCAGTTTCTTTCATTAGCTTTTGAAACTTTTTCAAACCTTTGTTGTCTCCAATTACGTCTATCAATTGGCTTGAAGTCTTTCTTCACTTTTGTGCACCACCCTCAGAGCCGGGTTTTCTCTGATATATTCATCCATTGGCTTGAACCCCAAAAATTCTCAAACTAATGCCCCACCGAACATAGAAGTTGTATGCGGTGGACAGTTGGGGCCGAGTGCCCAACGTGAGACATTCCTTTACCAAAACCAACCAAATTCGTGAATCTCAGGAGGTTTCTCACCACAATCCTGATTAAATTCATCAAGGCGGAATTTATTTGCGTCAAAGTTGTCTTATTTCTTGACTGCTCTGCAGTCCGGTAAGGTCCCCACCGACAAGCCTCTCCAGCTAGAGCGATATCTGACAAGCTGCCGCCGGACCTTGCCGGTTATGTGAGCACATTACCCAACATTAAGTAGTTGGTCAAGTGAGTACATAACTCGGGGGACGGCAGTGGAGAAAATATGCGATCTTATAAGTCTAGTCAGACATTGCTTGTGCCTGAGTGTTGTGATTTCAAGTAAGCCTTGTGTCATTGTCCCGAACATGCTCATCTGCCTGCCCAGCTTGATCCGAGTCCAAACAGCCCTTTACGAGCTGGAGCTCCAAAACATCACATCTTTGTTGTTTAGAATTTGTTAGGAGGGACTTTTCATGATCTACTCACAGTAACTGTGGTGGTTCAACCACCTGACTGATCAAGGTTAGGTTGGGATAGGTTAAGGTAGCCGGTAATCGCTAGGCAAGCGGCAGTCACACTAAGGCCAGTGCAGGCACCTTGTGTTACTGCGCGGATCTAGTCGATCTGGAGTGCAGTTGGTGCTTTGAGTGAACAATGGGTGACACTAATGTGGATTAGTTCGGCCAGCTTCTGAAGAAAAAAGCCAATAGGTGACTTCGGAAGAAGATTGCGATGCTTTGCACAATTGGTTTCCTCACCTTCCTCATGTCTGGAGCTTGTGCAAAAATCGTTGTTAGGCAGGCCCAATCAAAAAGCGCGGTACACTCTTACGACGTCGACGATAAGAGTCGGATTGCTCATTCTGAGCAAGGTGTGTGGTCGTCTCGTATTGACTGTTGGCCATAATTGCCTCGTGGCCATTAGATCATCTACGATTGAAGAGAGCAACTGTCGATGCTTTGCTTGCAGTGACGTTGGTCAAGGATGGCCGATCTCCACCCACTCCAGTACCAAGCTGCCGACCTTTTTTCTAGAATGTCAGAGTCAGGAATTCTCTGTCATCTGATTAAATTGAGACTGCATCCAGACTGTACAAAAATCGCGCTGTATTCAAAACGCCACCTCTTATTGGCGACTCTCAACAAGATAAATATCACGATGGAATTGGTTCACAAAACAACGAACTCATCTGATGTGCTTCGCGGGGAAGCTACAAATCTGGCTTCGCTTCCTGCCGGACCCTGCCCTGGTCCACCATTGGGGCCACCATAATCCGGCTCAATGTAGCAGCCCGTATTTTTGCGCATTTTATTTCAAAAAATTTCCCGCGAGTCGCTCATCCAATTACGCCGCACGTGAAACTACAAATGTCAGATGGAATTGCTACATTCACTCGACGGGAGTAAGGCTACTCCCTGCACTGAATGCCAATAATCTGCCGGGGTAAACATCAGTATGCACGAACACAGCCCCGCCCTCGCCGATTTGCACCCACCATCCGAACGCGCTATCTGATGCACGAGTATTTCGGGGAGAGGGAGGCTGCCTGCGTTCATGCCCCCCTTTTCGTAACGGCCAAACAATACCCAATAACAGAATCAGATAAGTTTGTTTGCCTTAATAAAGCGCTCAACCCATCCAGCAGCGTCTGGCGGGGACACCAATTCGATGGCAATATCCAAATGCGCTCCCATTGTCGTTTTACATTCATTCGGGAGGCTATGAAAGGAATTACGGCACATAAATGGGATAATGTTATCTTTGGCAGCGAGCGTGCGGAATTCCCCCAACGACCGTCCTCAAATTACGCTCAGTGCTCCGCACGCAGCCGTCAGCACACGCAAAGGGATGCCTGCCGCACCAGCCACCCCATGACACATATCCGTGTTTTCATTAAAAGTTTGTAAATAACAATGTAATGCGAAGTGTAATTGTGGGTAGCGAGCCGAGTGCGGTTTGGTGTTCAGCTGAGCTCGACTCGCAACCGACGACGACCCTCAGGGTGCTGGGTGTCGGATTGCGGGTGAAGCTACCCGCCGTGTGATAGATTATCGCACTGCAAAATAGGGGAGGCACGGGGTAAAAACCGAGCCCCCCATCTGCCACATGAGGAGGTTTGCTTAACGCGGGATTAATTATCGTTCATAGGTTTTTAATCTGTGCGCCAGTGCGACTCGTACGACTGTGGGCATTGGCGTGTGGGGAGATCGAGTTTTTTTTTCTGTCGATGCCTCTGAAGGGGTTGCGAAGGTCTTCCTGGTAACGACCGGCTGCCATGGGAGACTTAATTGTGCGGTCGCATTTGTACTCATTCATAATGAATTGGCGTGTGTACCGTGTGGGCGACAACGAGGAGGCAGCCGGAGCGGCCAGTAAACGTGTGGACAACCAGCTGAAGCACAGAAAGGTTCTTTCCTGGAAATCCTCTGTGATGAGAGAGATTTTCTCCGGACTGGTGAAAGGGCACGACTCCTGGTAGCCATTTAAATCTTGAGCATGAAGTGTGTTCTGGAGTCCTTGATTGTTTTCTGCTTGACGCCACAACCCACTTCATATATCGCCGACCCTGATGCTCATTCCCAAGTGCCTGTCAATCGAACGATCGCACACTCGCCACACATAATCACAGCCACCAGCCGGACCAGCCTGGCCGCTCGCAGCCAATTCAATCAGGCGCGTCAATGGCATAATCTAATTAACGCTAACGGCCTACACCAAACTGTTGCGCTCTAAATTTAGGGAAACATGCCATTAAGGCCGGGCAAGGGCTGCCGAAGCAATACGAAAAAGAAACACCATCTAAAGCGACAGCCATCGAAACTAATTAGTTCGTTACGTAATTAATAGGATGAATAACTTTCGCAGAGCCACCGCCACCGCCGCCGCCACCCGCCGCGCTTCTATTCAGAATCCATTAGGGCCCCGAATCGTCCCTCGGGCAGAAATGTAACTCAAGTTGCTGGTAATCAAATGCGGTTATCTCCACCCTGGCTGTGAGGTGGGTTGAGCGCCCGCAGCCAACTCCGCTTCGGTCATGCGTGTGTGTGTGTATCTGGCTGGGCCTTGTGCACAAACTTAAAGGCTTACCTATTGATTTATTCCTTCAGCAGAGGTCCACTCTAATGGGGTGCTGGGGGAATTAAAAACGAAAACGACCCGAGTTTCCACATAAATGCATGCAAAGCGACCGACTGAAGGTATGCGAGGGGAAAAAACACAAAAAACTCGGTTAACAGGAAAAAGGACTTTTGGATTAAGCCTAGTCCACATGTGTCCTTTGTCAACAGGGATGTGAATTTATGCGTCTATTGTTGTTCTTGCTGAGCACGGTCCGGGTGTCGCCTCGGGGGTTTAAACCAATTGAATATGTGAACCGAGCACCGCCAAGCCCCTGGAATGTGCTGCAGTAAAAAGGAAATTTAAGTTTAACCAGGAGGACTTTGTGGCATGTTGATTTGCTGGACCGGAGGAGGTCTGTGTGTGGGCTGTGACATGGTATTGCTTCGTTTGTTGACTAAGCCTTGTGATGATTCCGTGTGTACACATAAGTAGTTTCGCAAACTTCCCCGAACGAGCAGTGCTGTAATCTTTTGAGGGATACACTCGAACAGTGGTCTTTGGTTTTGGGAGTCGAACAAAGAGGATGTTTGCAGAAATTCATTTCCTCGTGTAGGTCAGGGGGTCCAACATGGAGTCCCAGTTGAAGCCCTCACAGTTCCGAACAATCCGCGGAGAGCTTTGTGACTGGCCCTGAATTGTTGGCAAAATTACATGGAGCCTGACCATAGTCCAGTAATCAATTCCCTCTGACTTGGGTTGATGTCTCCGCAAGTCGTTTAGTTTTGATAAAGAGTAGTTTTCTAGGAGTTCGGCTTTCAACTGTAAGACAAATCAGGAAATTTTAAAAAGTGTAAATTACAATTTGAATGAACCAGTACTTGTCATTTATTTCTTAAAGTCTGTCGGTTGACGGCGCTCTGAAGCTGAGGCTCTTGGTGGCAACGATGTATCCTTCGTTCGAATGCGACGGTGCCGCCATGCCATAAACTGCAAACCATACATGACTTGTGGAACCGTTGGCTGATACTGGATCCACGCCCAAATCATCCAACGCACTATTAGCCAACTCACGATGTGGTCGATGGTCGCCTGGCTTCATTTCTAGCGTCGGCAACATCTTTTGCGAAAGTGCAACCGCTAAATAAGAAGGGTTCCCTGGCTATGCCCAATTCAACGGATCGTCGCCGAATCGACCTGACTAGTGGCTTAAGTTTGAAGAGACTCAAATTAGTCCACAATGCGACATTTGCAAAATTGGGGTAACATCAATTCTAAGTTTGAAGCCCATGTTGAACGTCGTACTCGTGTTGTTAGAAGTGTAACGTCTCCATGGATAACCCACAGAATCCTCCTCGCGATCAGAAAGAGGGACTTTCTGTTCCGGCGATGGAGACGATTTCTGGAGCACGGAAATGCTCGACGAATACAAAGCCTGTAGAAACCACGTTACCTTGCTGAAACAATCGGCTAAGAGCAATTAATATAAACCAACATTTGACTTTGACCGTTCATTTGGGTATCTTTGGAAGCAGATTGAACAATGAACAAACGACCTAACGATGCTGGCATAGATCCCGTAGTACAATCCAAAAACGTGTCTCTTTCAATGACACACAACACCAGACAAGATGGGTTTAAAGTGTGAAGAGTGGACACATACTCAGTCGGGTGTGCAATTTTCTATATAAAACCAAAGTCTGTCGGACTGGAGGAAATTCATCCCGACTTTATAAAGACTTTACTTGCATTCGTACTTCCTTACATCACCCATATTAATAATCCTGACTTCGACATGTCCTGAACTTTGGAAAAGAGCAAAGATTATCCTTGTTCCAAGGAAACCAAACACGCCTGCATATCGACCAATTGCAATCGTTCCGTTTTTGACGAAAGTGTTTGAATCGATTACCAGTCAAGTGATTAAAGTTGACATTGAGGGACACAGCCTTTTAAATCATATGCAATCAGGACTCCGAAAAGGACACGTCTGTGTTACGGCCTTGCTTAAAGTAACCAACGACATACGAGAACCTTATGAGCTTCACTTGACTTTTCGAAGGCATTCGACAGTGTAAGCCCGTCAATACTTTGTCAGAAACTGTCCTCCCAATTGAACTTCAGTAATCCCACTAATGAGTTAATCTTACTCGCCATGTTCAAGCTGTGTTACATAATTCAAAACTGCCTTCTTTTCGTGATGTTCACGTCGTTGTACCTCAAGGTTCTATTCTCGCTCTGTTATTGTTCTCAGTGTTCATTATCGCCTGGTTACGCTTGGGTACTACTCTTGCCTGGAGATCTCTCGTGCGTGGTTTACCCGTTTGCTCCAGCGGGTCAGAAGACGATGGTGATGATGGTCATTAATGATCTTTCCAAAGTGCTGTCTTATTGGAAATTTCATACATATGCATATGATGTTCAAATCTACTTAAGTTTTCCGCTTTCCAAGGATTTGAGCTCAGTTACGGGCTGACGAAAATGCTCTCATGCTTAATCCTGACAAACCAAAGTCATTCCATTTTTCAAAACACCATCCCTCCCTTTCAAACAGAATTAAACTCAGTTCCAGTCGAATATGTAACCTGTTTTAAAAATCTTGGTGAATTAACACGGACTGACCAGACAGTGTAGTATCAAAGGTATATGCGTCTCTTAGAGGTTTGCTTATTAGAAATTTTATGCTGTTACCGCCGGTTTTGTTCCCACTCTCGGCGTCACTAATTGGCAGAGGTCGTGGTTCTATTTTTCTTTATTTCTGAGCGCCACGCGATTGCCCTTCCAACTGATTCCCCACCCTTGGGAAAACGGTTCCCCCTTTATTTTAAAAAACAATTTATTGTTTTTAGGACTATTTTAAACAATGTTTTTTTTTTTTCTTAACCTACCTTAACAGGATCAATATAAATAAAATAAAAATAACACACCTCAACTCCGTCGTACTGGGATTGAACCCGCGCTATTATCACGCCCCGACCTGCGTACTTCAGAGTACCAACGTCCTCCGCTGCCACGAGACTTCTTTGACGGTTGTCTTGATGGCTGCCCACCGACTCCTCTAGTGCGTTTTCGCTCGATCAGGCTAAACACGGACTTAACCAACAAATTATAATAATTTGACTGCGACCGCACTAAGACGCGAACCAACGTTCTTCGGGTTAACAACAAATACGGCAGGCCCACGAGTAACCCGAGCTATTGACCTTTTTATGTCTTTGAGCTCTAATGGGCTACTTAGCTGCCCTAGCTCGCTTGCTCTGTTTTAATATTTTTTTTTTGTTTCGCTCGTTGTGACAAAACATTGCTGACCTGGTAGGCTCATGTTCGTCCGTCCTCTGCTCGTTTCCGGGGCTTGCTATGGTGCGTACTATATATATCTGTTCTTCTTTCATCGCTTTTGGTTCTTTCACGTCTTCCGCTGCACTCCTACGCCTGAGTGACGCGGCTAATATCCCCCGCACGTTAGCGACCAGCTCTGCTTGAAGACTTTCCCCTTTCAGCGGCTACTCCACACACCACTACAAACCTATGCAGCTACCTCTACTCCCTGCAAACTGAAGACAAAAGAAGAAGAATTGCATCCACCGCGACTCGAACCTGTCCACCGAAACTCTTAGGCTGGTGCCCTACCCTTCCGTCTTCTGGCCACCCTTGCAATTATTCTTCCAGTTCCTGGCTCAACTTGGGGGTCTCCTCCTATCCTGATTCAACCTAACCCCTTGCCTACTCTTAGGAAAAAACCTTTACCGACGACATAACAATACTCCCAATCAATGTAAAATCGAAACTTGCTAAAGCACTCGTAGCCCCCCTCATTTCCATTTTTTGCGGACCGTTAATACCTGGGGTTAAGCCTGTCGTTTGATGCCAAACTTCTGTCATTCGGACGACTTTGATTTTTGTCTCAAATTCCGCTAGATTCTCAAAATAACACACGTTTTCATCATCTCCTCCCGACATCAGTCCTCGCCGACATAATGTAAGAACAACGAAATCGTGTCACCCCCTCTGCCCTCAATTCCAACTTTGCCTTTAAGTCTCGCAAACGCAAACTTCACCCACCAGAAGCAACTTGTTCACCCGGAGCTCGTCGTTTAACAATCCATTAGCAGTTCTTTCACACAACCGACGGATGAATCAGACACAAAAAAAATATTGTCAAAAAAACATCCCATGCCCATCCATTGGCCATCATTAAACTGTCGCCCCTTGAAAACTTTTGGTCATCATCGTATTTCACGCTGCCGCGTGCGCGTGCGGCCTCAAGCAGCCGTCGAGGTCCAGGCGATTGGTCTCGTTAAACTTTTCGACGAACTTCTCCAACGACAGCTTGCATAAAGACATCGAAACCGTTTATCCCGCGCGAGCAACTTGAGATTGCCATCCGACCCGCCGTCAACCTTTCGCAGAAAGAAACAAAAACACTCGTTTAATTATCACTTGGAAAGGCAGCTCTCGGGTTGAGAGTTTTCCACTCTTGAGTTGCGAGTTCCTTTTTGGAGGGAGTAAAAGTGCCATTAGGGGGCTCATCTCCGCGGGGTATGATAAATTGTGCGAGACAAGCGATGGGGGAGGATGTGTTCATTATCTGCGCATCAATTAAGTCTGCTCGTCGTCCCTCGGAGGACACGGCTGAATTACACCTTCGCAGTATTCGCGTGCACGTAGTAGCGATCCCTGTTACATGCTCTCTTTTACGATTTAACGACACACAACACAACACAACTTTGTTGACAAATGACAGCGACAACGACAATGACAACGCCAACGATGCTCCTTACATTAATGACCCCATCACGTCAGCAGCAAAGTAACAGCGACGCGAGTGAGGTACACTCGCATAAACGTTCACACATCCGCTCAGCACCCATGCAAGCACTCCGCATGGAGGTCACGGATAATGTATGTGCACTTCCTCAGGAATAGCACAGCAGGCACTTAGATAGTTGCGTTTGTAAATTTGAAGCAGCCCAACCCCCAGCGTCTTTGTGTGCACTTCTCGAAAGTTTTCTGCCGGAAAACACACGAAAAGCAATTTAGAGGAAAAACAAAAAGCAACCCTTGCAACCCCTAATGCAGCCGCACACCCATGCTTAGGTGCAGTGACTGGGCGGCGGACTGCGCTGGGACCGAGTGCACTCGGTGCTTACTCTAGCGATGGGCGTGTGCACTTTTTCGCGCAAAAATAAACTTTGCATTGGCTGCAATAAAACTTTGGCCGACACGGGGTGTTGGCTTAACTGGTGATGGGGATTAAAGAGCTTCGTTCTGTTGACGGAATTTCGGAAACCAATTAAAGGATGTTTGCCCGCACGGGTGTGTGGCGAAAGTTCCAGTCGCCGAGTGCATCTTGCTCGAGGCAGATAAGCGAGTTTCGTTCCATCGCATGGGCAAAACGTTGCAAGTTGCATGTAAATCAGGAGAAGAATTGCTTGTGGGCGCATTGTGAAGACTTTCACTTACTCTTTCGAGTGCCACGGTTTGAGGTTGCTCTTCTCCATGACCAGACATTCTTCGGTCAGCCCTCGGGCCAGTCAAAGTTTACTGGATGCAGATTTGCATTGTTTTTTCGTCTCCACTGACTTGTGGATAAGACGAAGTTCTCAACCCACCAACAAGTTAACTTTCTCCTTGCTCACGCTTTTCTCAGTTGGGGCAAGTCATGAACGAAGGTTTTGCCATGATCCTCCCCGTTTTTAATGGCTGCTGTGAATCTCTTTAAAACAATTTTCAGAACCTCTTTACAAAATTGAATCTTCGCATAAAAGCGCAGTTCACACGTTTTGGCAATAACCACATTTATACTCAACACGACTCGCTTAAGGGACCATCAATAATATTTTGTTGCCTACTTGGGGACGGAATTGACATGCGAGTGACACAAGGAGGAGCACAATGGCGCTCGGATTGTCTGGTCGATTTTTTTTTTTCGTTTCCTTTACACAGTGACTGAAAATCATACCGTCATTGTGTTCCTTGGGAATGGAGGCATTGTGGGCTGATGAGTGATGCGTTTGCTGGCGGTGTGGTCCGGCAGTTCTTCAAGCGCCGAGATTGGTAACAGTTGATGAATCCTGGACAATTACAAGCCGAGAATGAAGGGACAATTAAAACAATGGTCTTCTGCAGGCGAACGTGCTCCAAAATGGTGCAAGAATGTCTTCAAACAGTATGGGATATCGTTGAGACAACGCAGTCACACAGGGTGATCGTATTTTCAAGCGGTTATTTAAAAGGGTCCCTCATCTTAGGAGATTAATGATTTAATTGAATTCATAGCGTTTCCCGATCCCCAAAAGTTAGTTGAGAGCCTATTTCAGATGTTCGCACCGGCATACGTGGATGAAGCCGAACCCTTGAGATGATATTGCGAGAGACACACCAAGAAGAATAACAACCTCGAAGCAATGACCGAGGTGAGTGAGTGTCATGATTTAGAACGACATAACCGGTGAATGGTATTGGAGTACCACAAGTGTCCATTCTCAGTCCCGTACTTTTTTCGCTCTATGCAAATGAGACCCCTCAAATCTGCAAGCATTTTTCTTGCCACATTTATGAAAACGGCACACAACTTTATCTCAGCCGTACACATTTAAATAAAGAAAATATTGCCAGAGCTATAAATGAAGACCTTTCGAGTGACTGGCAATTTTTTGAGGAGTAATACCTTACTGCTTCTCAAAGCTGGCCTTTCGGAGTCGGCATAAAAACTGTAGGTTCCTTTCACCCATGAACGAACAATGACACGGATAACACGAGTGGTTTCTGAGAAGCTTGGCTATGGCTCTCTAAGGGCTGTAGCGCCAGCCGGATTGCTATGAATATTAGACTTTCCGATCCGCTTGACGTTTTGCCAGAAGCTCTTTCAAATGCTGAACGAGGACGAAAGCATGCTCAACTCCAAAACCTCTTTGTGGTTAATACTGATAATATCCCTCACGTCCGGTCTCACACTGTAAAGCTCCTGAAACCCGCATACCCGGCAACCCACCCGGGTACCCGTATTTTCTGTGTAATATTCACAAATAAAGGTGTACTTTCTTAGTTTTTGTATTGAATTAGACTATTTGTTGCCCGTCACCATCAGGTAACGGGTACCCGAACCCGATGGCGGGTACCCGCCAACTTGGATATTAGCCGCATTACCTTGGTATCCGGATACTCGGGTAACTGTGGAAGCGTATATTACCCGTGTCAGATCAAGAGCACTACTTCACAGCGCCTCTCTTCAACCGAAATCGCGCGGGTAGTTGTGGAAGCGAGTATTTCCCGTGTCAGACCAAGAGCACTATTTCACAGCGTCTCATTTCCACCAAAATCAAGCCACTTCTCGTTCCTTTTGTATATTTTGTAATAAGAATAATGTAAGTGGCGCGACAGATCGAGTTGGACCTGGGACCTGGCTTCTACAGCAAGCGGATGGGACCTGCAGTTTTATGCCGACTCCGAACGGCGAAGTTAAAGAAGCTTTCTTCAAGACAGGTGTACTGTCAGCGACAGCGACTCGAGAGATGCGGAACCGTGAATGCTGATCATCCTTCGTACCGACAGTTGGACCTAGAATTCCAGAACTTACCGTCCCAGGACGTTACATAATCAATCAAAAAACAAAAAGTTGCTCCATTGACACAAGCTTTCCAAACTTAGCACTTATCATAACTCACCACAACTTTCATCAAACTGTTGTCAATCCTGAGGGAATCACTCATGCCTCCGAATCAATCAAAAGCGGAAGGACTTCAAGGGAGAATTAACTACCAGCTTTGACCTGACCCTCTTGAGTACACGAAGTCAAAGACAGAAATCTTAGTCAACTCACTAATCAACTGAGTCGAACTCCGGAGGGAATACCCACCACAAAAAGCAAACTCTCATTAATAAAATACGACAAAGCCATTTGGAGCGTATGCGACGCTGTTGTGGCCCGTCATTAGACGCCATCAAGCATTCCCCCGCACGTAGGAAACTCGTTTGTTTTTCATCGCCGCCGAATTTGGATAATCAATCATGCGACAGCCTGGCGCAATCAGGCCTTTGACTTCGTTCCACCCGCTCCGACACACATCTCAATCGCAAGGTAAACACAATAAGGCGCTCGTCAAAGTCAGACGCGCATCATATTTGCCGAAATTACACGGCATTCAGATCAGAACTCGCAATAAAATGTGTGCTCATTCAAAAGCTACTTAGGCTCAAATATTTGCCAGCGGTGGTGCGGTGTGGTGAGTACACTCGCTCACGTCTCTCTTTGTGCACACTCTCACCCCCAATCAATCAATACCAACTTTTTGTTACCTTCGCAGCCCCGGGCGCGGCTTCGTGCCCAACACTCACGTGAAGGCACCACACACTCGTTGGATGGTGTTTGTGTTTGCGTTCGTCTTCCTGTTGTTTTTTTATCGACGCCGCAACAGCACTAAATAAGAGGCTGCTGCCGGGTGGGTGCTGTCGGAAAAACAAACGCACGTCCATAAAATAAAATAATAGTACACAATCATTTTCCGCATAATAAACACCGGAACGGGAACCGCGGTTGGCAGCACTGCAGAATTTCGGTTGTTTTCACGGCCAAATGGCGTGTGTGGTGTGTGGGGCAGGAACAACTTATGATGACTAATAAATCACACACAATTCATTTCCATGGCGATTCATCGATGGTGGCGGCTGGGTGGTGCCTCAAGAGCGTCCCCACTGCAGGCACCCTTTGATGTACGGCCGAGCTGGCAGATGTTCAGCGAGTTACATCTCTTGGAGGTCATGCAAATGGATTTGGACAGCAGAACTGGCCAGAAGTGGCGAACTCTTCGCCCGCACAGATGGGCTTTACGAGCGCGGCGCGAATGAATGTTTGACGACTGCTCTGTTGCTCTGCGTACCCGAGTGCCATTAATATTGAATTGCAGCTATGCGAAGCGCTGAGTGATGCGGACGATGATGGGGTGCCTCTCCCATGTCTGGACTGCGAGGGAGGCTCTATTTTGGGGTGCTTTGTAGAACTATTTCCGCGGTCGTACCCTTCTGGACTTCGATGTTGCTAATAAAGTTTATTGTTGATGGGAATTGGACGCTTATGGTTCGGAATCGAGTGATTGTTTTTATTAGCTCGAGTCTGGATTCCGTGAATTTTAGCGGGCTCTGCTGGGGAATGCTCCGAATAACATGTGGGCTCATTAAAAGTATAAACAACGTGAAATTGGTTTTAACAGCATTTCGGCAGCGAACTTCAATTAAGTCAAAGAGCTCGATGTGCTGGATAGGAGGCATGGGACTTGGACAGCATTTGAATGGTTACGAAGGTTGGATCCTGACCTGCCTTGGAAGAACTGGATGAATCCATACTCCCCGAGTTGTGCTCCTGCAGTTGGAGGGCTTGACGATAATCGACTTTAAGATCGCGTATGAGACTGTAATTGAGTATCGCTATGCAGCGTATCGTCTAGTTTTAGCATTTCTGCTAGTCTCTCTCTGTCTCTCTCTCTCGGAAAATGCCCGTTGCTCCATTAAGGTCGGCTGGGACTCCTCCGAGAACATCGTGCATAACTCAAACCTCAATATCAGAGGCACGATGTTCTACTCTACATCTGTACAACGGCTCTCATCTGCCGATCACTTTGAAACCGGCAGAAGCACGGACCAGACTCTTACTCTTACTGGTGACTGGTGGCTGGCGGCTGGTGGCTCGTGGCTCGTGGCTGGTGGCTGGTGGCTGGTGGCTGGTGGCTGGTGGCATGTGTCTGGTGGCTTCTGGCTGGTGGCTACTGGCTGGTGGCTTCTGGCTGGTTGCTGATGGCTGGTGGCTGGTGGCTGGTGGCTGGTGGCTGGTGGCTGATGGCTGGTGGCTGGTGGCTGGTGGCTGGTGGCTGGTGGCTGGTGGCTGGCGGCTGGTGTCTGATGCCTGGTGGATGGTGGCTGGTGGCTGGTGGCTGGTGGCTGGTGGCTGGTGGCTGGTGGCTGGTGGCTGGTGGCTGGTGGCTGGTGGCTGGCGGCTGGCGGCTGGTGGCTGGCGGCTGGCGGCTGGTGGATGGTGGCTGGTGGCTGGTGGCTGGTGGCTGGTGGCTGGTGGCTGGTGGCTGGTGGCTGGTGGCTGGTGGCTGGTGGCTGGTGGCTGGTGGCTGGTGGCTGGTGGCTGGTGGCTGGTGGCTGGTGGCTGGTGGCTGGTGGCTGGTGGCTGGTGGCTGGTGGCTGGTGGCTGGTGGCTGGTGGCTGGTGGCTGGCGGCTGGTGGCTGGCGGCTGGTGGATGGTAGCTGGTGCCAGGTGGCTGGTGGCTGGCGGCTGGTGGCTGGTAGCTGGTGCCAGGTTGCTGGTGGCTGGCGGCTGGTGGATGGTAGCTGGTGCCAGGTGGCTGGTGGCTGGCGGCTGGTGGCTGGTGGCTGATGGCTTCTGGTTGGTGGCTGGTGGGTGGTGGGTGGTGGGTGGTGGTTGGTGGTTGGTGGCTGGTGGCTGGTGGCTGGCGGCTGGTGGCTGGTGGCTGGTGGCTGGTGGCTGGTGGCTGGTGGCTGGTGGTTGGTGGCTGGTGGCTGGTGGCTGGTGGCTGGTGGCTGGTGCGTGGTGGCTGGTGGCTGGTGGCTGGTGGCTGGTGGCTGGTGGCTGGTGGCTGGTGGCTGGTGGCTGGTGGCTGGTGGCTGGTGGCTGGTGGCTGGTGGCTGGTGGCTTCTGGTTGGTGGCTTCTGGTTGGTAGTGACTTGTGGCTGGTGGCAAGTGGTTGGTGGTCACGAGCTGGACGCTGGTGGCTGGTGGCTAGTGGCTGCTTGTTGGGGGATGGTGGCTGGTAGGTGGTGACTTGTGGCTGATTGTTGGTGGCTGGTAGCTGCTGGCCTCCATGCAAGCACTAAATGTTTTCAAGAATTTGTGATATCCTATCTGCCTGGTGTCACAGAGAATGTTTCCCTCTATGGCCGCTTCTCGCAGTCAGCCGCTGCCCCCGATTTCGAAGAAGTAGAGAGCGAAAGGGGATATCTGTGTCAACTCTAAGCCCTGGTACAGTTGCCCCTAATCAGATTCAACCGGAAAAAGGAAAATTAACATTCCTTGGTGCTTTCAAGAGAAAAGGAAAGAATAAGCGTCTAATTGACAAACAAAAGTTGTCCCCTTCCACATCTAATTCATCACCAGCACAAGAATTTCTTCACACGAACGCATAATTTAACAGAATCTAAAAAACGAAACTCACTCCCCAGTTCGACAGCCTTTCTCTGGCAACATCCGGGCAAACATTCCATGAATCAGGTGGAGGTCTCCTCTGCCGTGCCTTGCATGCACTTGTAAGCAGCAGAACTCCACTTAACTTGTGCGCTTACGAGTTTCAAGGAGTGCAGAGCACTTAAACTCGCTCCTCGCCTGTCCTGAAAAAGCACAAACTTTCATTTTTTTTCTTCATCTTGCCCTATTTTACCTCTTTCCGAGTACCCACCATGGAATGCGGTAGATATTTGGAAAGTTTTGAATTACATTGGAAACTTTTATGCACTTGATAATAAGAACCGGGAGTTGGTTCTCCTTTTCGCCGTGTAATAGATATATTTTCCTTTGAATATCGCCAGAGCACGAAGAGGAGCCATTCGCAGACAGATGGAGGATTTTGAATTTGTTTTTTCCGCGCACTGGCTGTGGGAGATGCTGCTATCCTGGCGGAGTGTGAGAAATCTTCGCGGCGCGTACGTGAGTGATACTTTGAAACTCGTGTGAGAAGAGGGAATGAATCTTAAGAGTTTCCCTGGTAAATGACATCCGTGGCATGTACGTTATTCACTCGTGAATGAAATGGCGGCTGCCAGTTGATTAATGTTTTCAAAAGAAAATGTCGAACATGATCCTACTAATTAAGAACTTATAGTGATGGATGGCGCAGTTGGTTAAGTGTCTGTCCTTCATTCGCGGGATCGAATGCCAGTAAAAGCAAAGTCAAAATGCATTCATCGGGTTTTCAAATCTGCTCCTGTCACCATTTGTCGTTGGGTTCTGGGAATTAACGGCCCTTTGACAGGAGTGGTCGTGGTAGTAGTCTGACCGGTGGCTGCTGCCTGGCAATGGACAATGGACACGAATCGTTGTCTGAGTGCTGCAGTATGGTGTTTAATAACCTCTGAAAAAAATACTACAACTTCTAAGCAACTTAGTTGAGGACCGAATTTCAGATCACAGCAGGTGGACTTATTTACAGGGTAAGACAGTTTTCTGACCGCCAGCGAATGAGACAGGATTGTCAAAACCTATGACTCATCAAATGTGAGCCACTTTACCGCCAAGACCCTGACACGATTGTAGTCAGGCCGACTAAAGCAGTGAACTGCTGCGCCCACTTCATTGTTGAATTCAAGACCTGCCTATCGACCTCATTTCTCGAAGCAATTTTATTTTGCAAACAATGACACATTGTGTGAGCAGTGAACTCTTTACATGACTTGAGCAAAGTGGGCTTCTATTGGAACAGTGCAAACATGAAATGTTGTCGTTCTAGGTTTTTATGAACGAATGTAGACCAAGATCAGGTCATGACAACAAGGTGTCGTTGGCAACCTGAGCAGGTCGTGACAACAAGGTGTGTTTGGCAGCCTTGCCGAAACCTTGTTAAGACCTGAGTCATTTGAGTATGAATAAATCAAGTGGATTCCATATTCTCGCTAATTTTTGATTGTATGTCTGTTCACTCAAAAATTAAACTGGCAACATTGGGCTCTTCATACCCGAATACCCGGAAACCCGGGTACCTGCATTCCCAGGTATTACTCGGGTAATAAAATTCCGGGTACCCGTAAATTTAGATGAAATTAATTTGCTTCTTACAATGAATTCAAATCCAGATCGTACTCAATGCAAACTTCTATTACTTTGGTGAGTACTCCACCAATGACTTAGGCTTTCTTCGGTGCTCTCCCTTTCTTCGATGTGTTGTAGTATTCACGCTCAAGAGTGTACTTTATTAATTTTTGTATTCAATTAGCGTATTTGGTGATGATGACTGGTACTCGACCGACACAATGACTGGTACCCGCGAACTTGTGTGTTCCCCGCATTACACGGGTACCAGTGTAATCGGGTAATTGTAGAAACGGGTATTACCCGGGTAATTAGTATAAATAGGACACTCATGAGTGAAGGGGACCGCCCAGTTTGGATTGAATAAAAAATGTCCTCAAACTAGGTTCTTTCTCTCAAGTTGAAGTTTGAACACTAAAGTGGAGAGCTGTCAAATTTATCTGCCAACATTCTAATCAACGGGTAACAGGGTACTCGGGTAATTATAGAAACGGGTATTACCCGGGTAAGATCAAGGGCGCTAGTATGAATAGGACACTCATGAGTGAAGGGAACCGCCCAAATTGAATGAAATGCCCTCAAACTAGGTTACTTCTCTCAAGTTCACTTTTGAACACTGCAGTGGAACATTCCATATACAAATACAACATTAACCACAACAGTGGTCGTGCCACACTAAGACCTAAAAACATGAAAATATTCGATCGATTTTGGTGACCTGGGATTCCAAGTTATTGGGCTTCATAGATGCATTGTATCGAGAACATCTTGGGAAGGATCGGTAACGGATGGTAGGGTAGGTAGAAAAGGGTTCTGCTAGGGAAAACCAGCACACTTAAGCCATGTTGGTCCATTGTGATACTCGCAGTCAGACTACTATCACCGGTCGACCACTTCAGTGATAGTGCCGTTTATTTCCAGACAACCAGATAAAAACGTATTAACTTTGCTCTCATTGGGATTCGAACCGGGGATCCCACTAACCAAGGTCAGGCAGTTAACCAACTGCGCCATCCAGTCGTGCATAGGTAACGGATGCAATTGTCTTGTCTTTAGAGCTCTCTCCACTTTTTAAATTTTTCATATCTCAATTTTTCAAGTGTTCACTCAGTACATGAAAATGGAGGGAACACTCAACTGTCGAAATATGTGAGTAGAGGGTTTTCGGTAAACATAGCGAAATCTACTGGTAGTCACATCAAATGGGGTACTCCCTCCAAAATGCTGAGCGAAGACTCAATCAAGCCCTCAATTTTAATTCATACCAGCCATTGTTTTCTACTACTCTCGTTTGGTTTGAGGTGTATTTGGCTTGGCAAAAGTGAGCTTTCAGTAAGAGAGAGATCAGAACTTGCCAACCCCGTAGGAGGTCACTCTCTGTCACTGATTTTCTCCATACAGCTTCTGGAGAGGGATCTTCGGCATCGTTCCTTCCTGCCAATGACCCAAATCATAGCCAGTGTACTTACTTATTTAACGGGCTCGTGATCTGTGAAGGGTCTTCGCGTGAGAAACGGTAGCCTATCAGGCCCTGCGGTTCATGCTTTGGCATCCGAGATAGCTTGCTCTTTGAAACGGACGGCATTATTTTTCTTCTCGAACCTGTGGGCTCTGATTCGAAGATCCTCTTTGCTGGAGCGTTAT
Organism: Eristalis tenax; assembly: GCA_905231855.2. Classification (NCBI taxonomy): domain Eukaryota; kingdom Metazoa; phylum Arthropoda; class Insecta; order Diptera; family Syrphidae; genus Eristalis; species Eristalis tenax. The sequence goes on from HG993127.1 coordinate 4,159,798, forward strand.
TGTTCATTCGCTTGATGTGACCGAGCCGACTGCGCTCATATTTTGGTACAACTCGCTGTTGTATATTCTCCTCCATCGGCTTCCTCGGTATCGTGGCACTGTGCCAAATGGAAAAAGTTGGTACAATGACGCTTTTGAAAGTGCCATTAGGCCATTTTACAGCAGGGTCTAAGCACCCATGCGACTGCGTCACTCCGTTAAGGCTGTGTGACAACTGTCAAAAAGTCGCCTGGAGCTAACTTCTAAGCCGATTATGGACTGATTGGCCTGCGGACCCAGCACCAAATTTGTCACAATGTCGTTTGGCCCTGTGATACTTTTGCAAGCGACATTGTAACAATTTGGCATAATGTCGTTTAGCCAAAAAGTCACGACACTACCTTCCTCGCATACTGGACTGAAAATTCGACGGAGAACTCTTCTCTCAAAGGTGCCCAAAATGTGCTCTGTATTCCTGCTTATTGTCCAACAGACGGCTCCATAAAGTGGGAATGTGTGTTGTAAAGCATGCACTCTGTTATTCTAGTTCTGAACCCATTGGTTTCGCCAATGTGAAGTAGCAGCGGTAAAGTGGTACCCTAGGGTAAGCGTTCGTCGAATCTCCACTAGGGTGTCATTGGTAGGGTTGATATTTACTCCGAGGTCTTAAAACTCGTTTACCACCACTTTGCGAACAGTGACGGTATGTCCTAGGCAGTGCGTCGATGATTCTGTGTTTGGTGACAAGAGATATTTGTTTTTGTCCTCGCCTGCTTCAAGACCAACACGTTTCCCCTCTTCTTCGATGGACGTGAAAGCTTCTATAATGGATCGGAGGAAGCGACCAGTGATGTCAATGTGGGCTGCGTAGCCCAGCAACTGGACGGACTTGCTGAAGATAGTGCCTTCCGTGTTAACGCCAGCATTGCGCACTATCTGTTAATTTTGAAGAAGTCACACTACAGCCCATCTCGTTTCCGAAATCCGGTGCATTTTTGCTTGGAGAGCTGAAGACGATGACTCGTACAAAACTATTAAGAGAAAGAGAGAGCAGTTGTGGAGCAGAGCAGAACTCAAGACGATGGATGACTCGTAGCCATATTCGTAGTATACAACGTCCATTAAGAAAAAGAGGGAGCAATTGTGGAGGGGAAAAGGACCAGACCAGCTCTCTAGTCATCTCATGTTGATCCTCTGCTGACCGCATGATCACGCAAAGTACGCACTAGAGATCTCTAGGCAACTCCATCCTCTGCCATCAACAGGAAGTTGCAGTTGCAGGGAAAGAGGTGAAAGATTGTACGCTTGCTTAGGCGTCTCTCTCTTTCCATTGTCGCTGTGACATTGTTGCATCGAGGAGGCACGGCCGTCTACGTCGAGATCAAAAACTACACCAAACAACATGCACAACATGTGGCATATCTTCAAGAAGCTTCAACGAACAAGTTGTTTCCAAATCTGGAGGTTTTGAAGCCCATCCTCAGATAAGTACGCGCGTGTACTGGCACGAGACGCATCGACATCACCTCACCGGGCGCCATTGGTGAGAAAAAAGCATAGAGAAAAATTCTTCACTATTTTAAATAAAACTACCCCAATACTCGTTTATGTTGATTTAGCTTGCCTCCCTCAGTGATGGGGTTAGAGTCTTTTTTAAGGCGTTTTCGTCGACGAGCAATGAATTAAACGATTTCAATAAAATACCAAAATAAACTTGAAAGAGACATGCTTCGTACTACGACTTCTTAAATTCACCTCCGGCTCCCGTCGGGACAAACGCCTAAACTATTCCCCGTGTTGACATGCAGTCTGCACAAATTCGCTGCGACTCAGAGCTCAAAGAACAACACAAGATGTCGAAGACGATATCAATATTCTCTATTCCCATGTCACACAGCACACAGTATGCCCGTCTGAATTCAAACATAATCAAACTGGATCCTCTGTCATGCGGAACAGAACACGAGTTCCCATCCCCAGCGCAGAGAAACTCCGGCGGCGGCGTCAGAACATCAACATATCGTAAATGGATGATGACTACTAACGACGTTCCATCGATTTCCATGGGAGGTGCTCCACTTTTTCTCTCCCTCTGTAATGGCGTTGCAACTTTCTGCTTGCGACATCATCTAACTTTAAGATAACAGTGTTGACAGTGTCCCCTCCCCCATCCCTCCAGAGTTCCGTCCATGACGTCAAAGCCCGACCCACGGACGGACGGACCTAGCCGTGGTGCCTCACCATCTTATCGGATGAGGAAATATTTACTCAAACTCATTTGGCCAAATGTAAATAGGCCGTCCGGGATATTAGGTCCATCGGTTGTCGGCAGTCGGACAGGAGCCGGACTCGTAGTATTTCATGTTTTATTTCACAAGAGTCCCCCCGTGGCCGGTCCGTCTTCAAAGGGACGACCACCTTCAGAGGGCCCTCGAAGGAGGATCAGTCCACACTCTGTGTTCCTTCGACAGCAGCCGACATCAAATGAATGTCTCACAATTAGGAAAATTGAAAATGGTTGTGTACACATTTGAGATTCTTAAGTGGCTTCTGCGAGTCTCCGCGCACTGGTCTGTCGAGTCTTGCGGCACCGATGCTGGACGTGAAGTGTGTGTTTATTTGCACAGACGGTCATTGTGTGGCGTGAGTGGGTGCAATTTGCATGGCTTCAGCTTGATTGGGCTCTGATTGAATGGGATTGGATTGCGTTTCATGGAAATTATTAAGTGGGCTATTTTTGGAAAGCCACCACCGACAGACGGACGAAGGGCCTCTCACCCGCTTCACGAACATTTCATTGCATGGCACTTCGAGGTCGTATCTGATCGGAGGCGTGCCGAGTTAAGGTGAGGCTAGGCGAGGAACGTGTAGCCTGCCGCATTCGACCATAAATTAGGGAGGGAATCTCGTGGCACGTAAGTCAGCAACTGGATTGATGGCGCACGCACTCGGGGAGCACATTCGTTGTGGGGTCATGAGTGATGCGATGACTTTGCGCTGTGCTGCCGAGGTTGTGTGATTTAATTAAGTACGAGCGGCTGGCAAACGAGGTCTTTGCTGTAAGTTTAAGAAATTCTTTTTGAGGACTTGGCTTTAGTTGAGGCCAAGAAGACGATGGGTTAGTGTGAAGGGGGCTGGAACTGATATGAATAATGGAAGGTTCTTGCGCAGAAGAAAAATCCATGGAGGGTGTACGCGATGGCTGCCTTTCGTCATTGAGGACCGTAGCACGATGCCTCCAGTCAACTGTCTGACGTCCATGATCACTTGGTTTGCGTGTCATGGACTCGGCCTTCCTCTCCAGCTCTGCATGCTTCGGCTTCTACACATTTGCTCTAGCGTCAAAGATCAGACCGAACTCAAAGGCTTTCTGGGCGTTTATCAATACGTCCAGCAATTCTGTTGGAATTACATCGATAATGTAGGTATCATCTGAAGCCGACAAACATCACATTTCAGGACAAACTTTTTTGACTTTGGCTTAGGCAGGTCAGAAGTTCTACCAAACACAATAGTGATGAACATAATCGAATGATTTTAAGAATCGAGACATTAATAATCGAATGATCATTCGAATGACTACTGCCTACTAACACAAGAGAAGTCGATCAATGAATCAGTTTAGCGCGAGAACAAGTAACAAATAGTTCTCGCCGAGAAATACTAATCAGGAACATAGAATGAGAGAGTATTACTCCACTAAATATATGTTTTTTTAATTTAAATTAACTATTCAAAAACTCTTACAATAGACGCTCGATAAAGTGAACACCCATTATATTTTACTTACTTACTTATCGGGCCGACGACCCTTGGAGGGTCTGAGCCTTAGCAACGGCTGCCTTCCATCGTTGACGGTCCTGGGCGCGCTGCCTCCAGTCATCAAGTCCAAGCTGTCTTGCATCCACGATTACTTGGTCTCTATACCGGGGATTCAGTCTTTCTCTGACCAGGAGGCTCGGATTCCAAGACCCTCTTATCTGGAGTGTTGGTGTCCATTAGCTTGCCCCCAGGACTACATCCACGTCTTAATACAGGTCGTTGTGCTAGCTATTTTGTATTCTCCACCATTCACACTCCTCGCAGAAATATCCGACGTGGAATTTTTCAAGAACCAGCTCAGCAGACTTGCTTAGCGTCCAGCTTTCGTGCCTTATCTGAGCGTTGGTGTCCAATCGCTCAATGTGGCCGAGCCAGTGCAGTCTACAGATTTTTGCCTTCCGAACTACATCCACATCCTGGTACAGACCGTAGAGTTCGCGGTTGTGTCTCCTCATCCATTCATCTCATATCCGACCCAGACATTTTCCTTTAAAGGTACCAAGGATCAGGTCTGCAGTTTTCCTTGGCATCCAGCTTTCGGCCATTTATTTATACAGGCTATTCTAAATAGTGAACAATCTCGCTATAGTGAACGCAAGTGTTGCGATTGTCTTTGAACCTTTCAGGAAACTGGTCTAGAAGTCACGCTGTTTTCAACTTGACAGCAGCATGGAAAGGAGACTTGCCATTTGAAGGTGACCCGAAAGACGATTTTGAGGATAAAGATGAAATGCTACTTATACAGATGCCGATTTAAGCAAATGGCACCAACACCATGTGTCTTCAGATATCGAAGCGGAAGGGGACAACCGACTATAGTTCGTCCGATTTGCTCAGTGTCTTTTAGCGAAGCTGTCGAAATTTTGATTTTTTGGAGGGAATGCTGGCTCAACCAGCATTGTCGGGTTCCCAGCTGAATTTAGTGTCCGGGATCAGATTTGGAAGGATGCACTTTAGCAAACGGCTGCTTCCAATCATATCATAATCCTGAGTTAGACGTACTAGGAAAAAAAGCCAAAATGATCCGCTTGCCAAAGAAACAAACCCGACTGAATACAGGACAGTAGGAATTCTTCCGTTCTTGTCGAAAGTGTTCGAATCGATCGTCAGTCGAGTGATTGAGGACCACAATCTTTTCAGGATTTCGAAAAGGACATAGCTGTGTCATAGCCTTGCTCAAGGTTACCGACGACATACAAGAAGCTTTTGATAAAACAGTCCCATTAGCTTTACTTGACTTTTCAAAAGCTTTTGACAGAGTTAACCCGGCAATTCTTTGTCAGAAACTTGCCTTCTGTAATCCCACTAACAAGTTCATCTTCTCGTATCTTACGAACCGCTGTGTAATATAACTCGTCGTCTTTTCGTGAAGTGCACATCGGTGCACCTCAAGGTGAACTTGTGTGTTTCATTCGTCACAATCCAGTGATCGAACCCGTACTAGTGGACGATTTAATTAATCAAGCGTAGACTCATTTCTGCTAAGCCTAACCATATTGTAAGGAACAGCGACACTATAGGTATATGCAACAAATGGAAATGACAAACATTTTACTGACCAGCATTCCCTCCAAATCTTGCGGCAAGTCTGACCAGGTCTGACCTAGTCCATGTCCTCCACTGACACAACAAATATTTCGCCTATTCTGAGGCCTTATAGGGCCTATACCCGCCCTAAGCTGGAGAACAAGGCTCGTACCCTATCTAGCAGCAGTCCACCCACTAGATAGAGTCCAAAAGCGTGCGACGAAACTCAAAGGGATCAATGGACATGCTTGAGCACCGACATACTGGGTAGTCTTTTTTCCATTTCCTAGCTAGTCAATTGCATTCCTCCTCTCCATGAATTTTAGAAGCAATACCCACCAAGACAGGAACCCTCAAGCCTGCTTTCGAGCGCATGGTTGAGTTTAGAGACTCTGCAGCACCAAATGAATATGCACTTCGCAGCCTAATGTTTCGCATTGATTACGATCCACAGACATTGTGTCTCCCTTTCATCCTCCAAACCTTCGGCCCGTGCTGTGTTTTGACCCTGAACACGCAATCTTCTTAAATGAGATGCACCAAATTGGAACTCGATGTGTCCCAGGCAGTGCAGTCGTCGTAGAGTTCGTGGTGGCATCTTGCCCCCATTTGTCTTTCTCGCAAACATCCATCACCAAGAATTAGCGCAGGCGTCTTGCTTATCGACTCCGTGTAGCAGGACTGGTTAAATTTGGATTTCAAAATGCTTTCGGTCATCTGAGTCAACAGGTCTGACCAACGTTGTAACGACAACCCGTTGCCATGGGCTATTCGTCGGATGACCACTATTTCGTCATTTGGGCAGTTCGCTGCCCTGCTGCCCCAAAGATCTCGGATTCCTTAACCGCTGGAATTTTCAATGAATCCCTCCCGCCTGGTGCATGGCTGGCTCTCAACATCCTCTGAGCTCCTGTTTCGGCAACAACAAGTACATTATCAGCAGCTAATACCCGCGACCTATCGCGTTCATCAAATCGCCCGCAGTCATTTCTCATGCCTGGCTTGATCCCTGAAGCTTGAGGATACGGTCATGTAAATCAGCTCGTGATTTAAAACCCTTTCAACAGGTCTTCTCGCGTTACTGCGCCGTCAAAACAAAAACACCGAAAATAGCCCCCAAACCAACAAAAAAAAAAAAAAAATAGCATACATGATTGCTCCTAGGGAGAGAGGGCAAATGTACTGCCACTTCGCACCTCCCTGCGTGCGGTAATTAACTGATACTCGGCTACTCCAACACCCCGCTTATAATTAGGATAATGAAATAGCAATTCCGCGCATACCAGAGTTGCCATGGACTCAAATTGCAGATAAATTGAGCCTCAGTGCCAGTGCCTGCTTCTCCACGTAATTTATGGGAAGCCTAATTTCCCCGCATTGTTGCCATAGAACTGTGACTCGGATGTCAGCCCGGTGGCGCGGTGAGTGAAGACTGGAATTCGCAAGAAACAGCTGCAGGGCCCAGACCCCCAGTAGGGATTTTTAGAATCACATTCCACTGTCCTAAAATGTCGTCGTTCCTTCGTTTACTTCTCCCTTTCATGTTCGCATTTAAGTCACCGGAATGCCTCAATAAATACTTTGCCAAACAAATTAAGACATTTTATGGGACAGAAAAAAATAAAAATACGGAACTGAAGAGGCATCCGAATGGAGACGCAGATGCTGTGTGTACACACAGATATGTCGGTGGTGTGACAAAATTAAACTGGGATATGGGCGAACTTGGCACGCATTGTTGCCGAAGGTCGGCGGAAAGTTGTTTACAAAGGCATTCCGATTGCATATTTTTCCACAAGAATCAACTTGTGGGAAGGATCATAAGAAAAGTTTTTGCGACCACCTCCATGCCACGTCATCTTGCGTGACATTGGGGCGTACAATGGCCGTCATGGGATGTCGAAATTTTCGAGTAATTTCACATTTTTGAAGCGAAATCAGGCAATAAAAGTGAGTCAAGGTTATCTGAGAGAGGAGATGACTAATAGCGGACTTTGGCAGAGCTTTGGAACATGCATGGGAAAAGTGTGCTGTCATGGCATTGTGACGAATGGAATTTTTTAGTTCACCCTAAGGGAAGGTATGTTTGACAACTTGTCAAAAGAGACTTCATTTCTCAATTTTTGACACCAGAATTTTACAGATTCACCGCCATTTTATTTCGGGAAAGCAGGCAGGGGACAGCAGAAGAGGTGACGAAATTGTACTTGGAATAACTTCAATATTTCCGGACTGTGCAGTGAAATGACACAAATCCGGTCAGCTTGCGACAAAAAGTAACACTTCAAGTCTCTCTTTGAAAAAAAAAATAATCATTTCTTCAACCCTCATTCAACAAAAATGCGTTTCTTTACTAGTCTCCCTTGCGGTAGAAGGTTCATGATGGCATTACAGCATCATGCCGTTTGCCGTCACGGCATACTAGTCGGTTTGACTCCTAGGGCGCGCCAACAGATGCTTCACATACAAACTTACTGATATGTGTGCTGTTACAGACCAAGGTGAACCTGGCCTACTTTCCACCCTGCGAACATATAGCAGCCAGCGGTTAGATTGGAGTCATCTCAAAAATGTGGACATCACCGCTACATCTCCTGATATCTGAGCAGAATAAAAAGAGCGAAGAGTGAGAGGAACTTGCCAGTCAGCATCCCTTCCTACTGGAAGTCTGACCACCAGGCACTGGACGATCATCTGCGAACCTGCACAGATGGGGTTTATAGAAATGAGAAAAAGTGTAGGAGACAGAACAGATCCCTGGGCAACACCAGCTTTTTTTTGGTAGATATCAGACTTGAACCCATCCAAAAAAAACTTGGTCGACGGTTCGAATGGTAATTTCTATTCCATAGAAGAGGAGATTCATCGATACTCCTGCTTGCATCAGCAACGCCTTTTTGCTGGCATACTTGACAGGGGTCTTAAAACTAAGCCTGTTGTCGAGCATAACACCAAGCTGGCATATTCCACTTTCCTCCCGCTGGTTATAAGAACAGCCTCAGTTTAATAGTCAGCGTGCTCCAGGAAAGCGTTTTACAGCCAATTGCTGATTCTGACAACGGCTTCGTTTGTCGTTCCACTTCGTGGATGTGATTAACTACGGTGACGATGGCAATATCGTCAGCAAATCCGATGTCTTTGACTCTTTCTGGCATCGTCAGTCGCAATACAGCGTCGCACATTATGTTCCACAGGAGAGGTCCGAAGATCGATCCTTGTGGAACTCCTGCTCTGACATTGTCCTGCTTATCGCAACAGTCAGTGTGGTACATCAACTTCCTGTTGTTGAGATAGTCCACGACTATCTTTAACAGGTAGTCCATTCTGGACAAATTTCTCACTATGTGCGTCCAGCTTGCCGTGTTAAACGAGTTCTTGATGTCCAGTCTAACTGTGGCGCTTTGGTTCCCCATCTCCACCTTTGCGCTCTTATGGCTTCCGCCGTGATAAATATCTCTGACTTTATCGCGTCCATGGTAGAGCACCATATTTTGAAGCCATATTGGTGGTCCCAAAGAGCTCCATTGCCTTCTGCTACTTTATGAAAACACAGACCTGTTGCTCTGCGTATGTAACTGCCGTTGTTCAGCCACACTAGAGTCGAAATCGGGTGGAAGCTCCCTCTGCCAACATCTCTTGCCCAAACGAGAGCTTCCCCTGTCACAAATAGTGTCGATTTTCGTAACATATGAATTCTTGCGTATTCGAACTACTCCCGAGAGTGCGTATAGAAGTTTCACTTCAAAAAATAATTAGTTAACACAACACAGACACGTTGCTGCAGACCAATATCTTTCGTTGTTGTGAACATGGCTGCACAGACCATCTGTGTGGCGTTTATTCATATCGTAAGCCTGCTGCCACGTGAATTCAACATTTTTGGAATTTTGCACTTTCTGCGGCGACGTCTCTGTGCCGTTTTTGAGCCCTTTTACACAAATTGTTGCCTCCGACCGCCAAAAATGGAAAATCAAGAAAAATGGGGCTTTTGTCACAATTGACAGTAGAAGTGGTTTACCTAGAAATTTATCCTCGCGCTTACGATATTACCATACGTCAAACACCAAAGCGCGCCTGCTGCATTGGAATGTCAGAGCCCGACCGCACAAACGCGGCAACTTTTAAACGGTTGTCCACCTCCCCAATTACTGACCTACCGAAGTTTTTCATTTGCCAATTATCAAAGTTCCAAAAATGACCATGTTTTGAGCACACACGTGGTATACGTAATTTATTTTATTAAAATGTTGCGTATACGCCCGGGTGTCAACATTTTATAAACTCCCATCATTCGAGGTCCCACGCACGAATGATTTTCAGGCCACTCGATCCTCCACCATCTCGTCTAACCCATTTGGAGCCCATGCGCAACCAAGCGAGTTTTTATAGTTGGTCCAACCACTAACTCCCGGATCTGCCAAGCGGTCGGCTAACTGATGAAATCGCATTCAAAGCACGCCTAGGAAGTCCTGATGATGGGGACAAAACCAAATTTGAAATAAATCCCTTTCATCATCTTGTGACCCGCATGCCCCTCTAAAGGGGTAGCGGGGGTAAACCAGGCAATCGCCAGGCAACTCGATCCTCCGCCATCGACTCTAACTCATCGTGAGTTATGCCCAAGCCAAGTTTTTGGACTTCGTCGAACCATCTCGTCCTGGGTCTACCAAGCGGTCGCCTACCTGATGAGGGTGATGAGGGCCACGTGCCCCAACCAACGAATCATAGCCCTTTCCGATCCAAGAAGCAGCTCCTCAATGTTGAGTTCCTCGTGCACTGCCATGTTTCTCACAATATCCCGGCGAGTAATTCCCACAACAGCTCGGAGAAATCTCATCCCAGCAGCTTGTATTCGCGATCTTATTCTTCCGGTCATTACCCAATTTTCATGACCATAGGTGAGAGTTGGAATAAGTGCTGAGTTGAAAACCGCTAACTTCGCTTTGACACCAAGCTCGGCCTTCCTGATTACAGATCTACCAAGGTGTTTCAAAATTGACCCAGCTTGACAAATCCTACAGGAAAGCTCAGCATTTCTCCTTCCATCACCTGCTTCAATAAGACTCCACTAACCTGTAGAGTGCATTGAAAAGGCGTTCTGAAGATGACCATAACCTCCGATTTGTCCACGTTGACCTTCATTCCAGCATCGGCACATACGGCCACAAACCTACCGAGTGCGCTCTGGAGTTCCGTCTGGGAAGATGTGAGGATTACTAAGTCATCTGAAAGAAGAACACAACTCTCCTAATGTGAAACATTCCTCGACTCGGCAGAGATGCAACATCCAGTCCATATGTACAACAAAAAGGAAAGGTGACAAGACGCACCCTTGATGAAGTCCAACGCCCACAGAGAAAGGTGTTGCTTTAGCACCGTCAACCCGAACACAGCTGCTACAGTTAGTGTATAGAGACTGAATGGCCCTCAGAAGAGGACCTTCAATCAAAAACTCCAGAGTTCACCTCGAGGAACTCGGTCGTATGCCTTTTCCAAATCCACAAAACAACTGTAGATGGGCTTGGCATACTCCCAAGCCTTCTCAAGTACCATTCTTTGAGTGAAAAGCTTTTCGGTTGTACTTTTACCGGGACGAGAACCGCATTGTTCATCGCTCATCCTGAGCTCGACCATCGTTTTAGAACTCTCTTGCAACACCTTAGCGTAGACTTCCTCCGGGAGACTAAAAAGAGATAAGCCCCTGTAGATGGAGCAGTCTCTTTTGTCCCACTTCTTGAAAAGTGGGACAATCACCCCGGGTTGCCCATCAGCAGGTGTCTCACCACGTTACCAGGCCACTTAAACGACACGAGAGAGCCATAAAACTCCCTCTTTACCCTTTGCGTTAAGCATTTCTGGCCGGATTTCATACACACCGGCGGATTTGCCAACTTTTAGCGATTTCATCCCCAAAATGACTTCCTCCACCGTGGGACTGTTCTCCGCCCCACTCAAGACTACAGGTCTGCCATCCTCAGTGCCCTGTTCGGGATGGAGCAGCTCCGAAAAGTGCTCGCTCCATCTGCGTAAGATGGCCATCATCATCATTCTAACTCAAGATTTATACTTGACAACTGAATGAAAATCTCACCCAAGTCACCTTGAACAACAGCTACATAGGGCAGCTCTAATACCCAACGGGATGTGTTGTGCGTGCACGAGAGGAGGCGGCCTGCAACTCTAGCCCGACTCCGAACGGAGAATTGTGTTTGCTTTCGAGGACTGTCTGTGACTAAGTATTGTACCTCTCAGCAGCGCTGATCTGCAATCGCACACGCTGCAGGGAGTGGCGTTCAAGTTCATGTCCACTATGAGGTACACTTTCCGTGGAACATTACATAATTGGATACAAAAAAAAAAAAAAACAAACTTGCACCCATGTGTGAAGCGCTGTTGCTGAACCCGACGGGCACAATATGTCGATTGCGTGGAACATGAATTAGGCTTTCGCTCGAGACTAAACTTTCATAAATTGAGGCAGACTACAAGCATAGCAGACTCTAAGCATAAAGAATGCTGAACACACGATAAGAATTTCCAGAGTAAATCGTATTCACGACTCATTGAGCAGGCTAACGAGCAGGAGTGTTTCGGCTTGTGGTTTGGAAAGGGGACCTGTTGGAAGACAGAGCCGATTATTTGGGAATTTATTTGCTGATAAGATGAGAAAAGCAATCCTGAGCAAATGGGGCGCATTACAACGGACACATTCATTGCAGACGGTATTGTTGGACACAATGGCGTGGCGGTTTGATGCGGCGACTCTTGAATTGATCATAATTCACGGTCCACCTTTTGCGAGACACTCAAATAGGAAGGGAAACCCCTTTGAGGGATCAGTCTCATTAACATCGCGTACAAGGTCCTCTCTGCCGTTTTGCGTGAGCGCCTGAAACCATTTGTCAATAATGGTTTCACGCGTAGTGAGATTCCATACCGGGAAAGTCCATCATCGACCAAATCTTCACACTGAGGCAGATCCTGGACAAGACCCAAGAGATGCAGACCGACACCCACTAACTATTCGTATATTTAAAGGCCGCATATGACAGCGTGCATAGAAACGAGCTTTATAGCGCCATGACTAGTTTTGACATTCCAGGTTGTGCAGGATGACGCTAAAGAACTCTCGCTGGTCCATCAAGGTCGGTAACGAAGTCACCGGGACCTTCAACGCCAAAGAAGGTTTTAGACATGTGATATCGACACGCTGTCATGTGATATCTTCTCAAGTAGATTGAGAGGCACGATCTGCCAAGAGTCCGTTCAACTGCTTGCTTACGCGGACCACCTTGACGTGACTGACAAGACACAGCGAGCCGTCAGTCAGGCATTTGCTGGCATTGAAGTGGAACCGGCTAGAATGGGTCTGGCAGTGAATCAGGGCAAAATAAAGAACACGCTGTCATTTCGGGTGGACCGACAGCATCGACGTCTCGGATAGAGTGTCATAATGGGCAGAAGGAACTTTGAGGTAGTCAAGGACTTTGTCCACCTCGGCTCTGTAGTGACTACAACTCCAGAACCGAGATCAAGCACAGAATTACTCTTGCCAATCGCTGTTTCTTCGGGTTCAAGAAGCAATTGATTAACACAGCCACATCTCGCCCAACTCGAACACACTGATCATCCTTGTCCTGGCTCATAGACACGGCCGCTGTTGAAAGTGGATGAAGAAGCTCTCAGTCTTTTTGAGGGAAAAGTTCTGCTTGCGATCTTTGGCCCTGTTTGCCTTGATGGCGTCTGGAGGCGAAGATTCAACCACGAACTGTAGCGACAAGCACCTTTGGTCCTGTTTGCGTTGAAGGCGTCTGGAGGAGAAGTTTCAACCATGAACTGTAGAGACAAGCCCCTAGTTAAGCGTCTTCGGATCCAATGCTTGAGATGGCTACGTCACTTAAAGCTGAAGGATACCACACCTACGGGCCGAAGGATCTTCGATTCCGAGCCAATGGGGCAACGCAACACAGATCATACTGGCTGGAGAGGCTTGTTGGTTGAGGCCCAGGCCCACCCCGGACTGTAGCGCCAAACAAAGAAGAAGAGGAATAGAAGACAATGCTCAAAGGGTATTCCTTCCTAGGAGAACCTTCTCAAACTTCGCCACTGAAAGTCATTTATTGCCATCCGTCCGACCCCTCATCTCACATTCGATGTCAAGTTCGAGGCGTCACCTTGCTAAAAACGTAGAAATATCCGGACTGTCGTTACAGCTGCTTAAGGCGGTTAAGCTTTTCGACTGTCTCGAACTCAGCTGTTCCGAGGGGTATGCAAGGCTGACACCAATTTATGGAATTTCGCATACTTTAAGCACAGATGCCTCAAAACCGATGTCCACATTGGAACCACCGCACCGAATAAATGCCGCCACAAATCATAGAGAAAATATTTTAACCAAATTCATAGAATTTCCTACAAAAGCCCAGCTGGACTGAAGCATCCGAACCGCCGAGGGAATTTAGTTTTTCAGAAAATTCATTTGTGCCTGAAATGCGATTGCCTCCCCCTCCAAAGAGGTCGAATATTTGTTCGATTTAAATGCACAAGCGACACCTGGGCACGTCCCGGTGAATATGGTAAATGTGTCTCTCATTGAAAATTGCGAATTAATATGGTCGATAAAATTCAGTTCACGGGCCATTTAATCGATGTGAAATGTGTGTCTGCTTGGACCACAGAATGAAAAACGACGCGAGATTGTTGTCACTGTGGGTGGGGGTGTGAATAGCAATTCAATGCAAATAACTAGAGAGTGAGAGAGAGAGGGGTGGGGGAGGATTTGCGGCGAGAGGCGCTTGAAGTCCTCTTCGACGTGATGATGTACTTAACGAGGCGTTATTTTAGTCTGAGCACATTGAATTGTGTCTGAGTATTTGTTGAATTTGTTGAAAATGGTTGTCCACATTCGGGAACTTAATGCTAATCCGCCCACCAGGTGACTCTGGATCACCGTTTCAGTTGCGAGAGCAGTTTTCACAAACTCTTGAACAGCAATTCCATTCGCACTCACCCCGTACGTGGAAGCGAAGAAACGGGGTAAAAATTTGGTACTGAAACGAACATATACCGTCATCAGTTATTTTTTTCTGTCAGAGGTTCTTAACACTACCCTGGAACACTAAGACTCAAAGGCTGGTCCATTGTACTACCAGGCAGCAACCGCTTCCGTGATGAATCATCAGCTGCCAGCACATCGGCGAACCGAAGACCTGCCCCCTGCAAGAGCTCTGCAGTGCCGTCGTCTTCTAAACAGGCGTCGCAGAGTGTTTCGTAGCTTAGACCAAGCACACCTAGTGGCTTGGCGAAGGTGTAGTGTTCGCCTGTAAGTCATCTGCAGTCTATTCTGCCAAGGGATAACAAGAATGCCGCGGATTTCTTACATGCGTGAGGGAGCTTGCGATTGATCTGTCTGCCTTGGAGAGTCATGCCACCTCCGTTTGCGCTCTCGAGAGGCCCAACCATCGATGGAAGCCCTTACCAGGGACGCAGGTGGAACCATCACAGGTTCAGAATGTTTCCTCGGATCATTGTCTAGCAAGTTCATCGGCGATCTCATTTCCAGCCTATTTTGAGCGATCCAGTGACTCGGGACCCAGACAAGTCTTAGTGCATTTTCACAGCCGACCAACGTCAGAGAAGACTTGCATTCCTGACCTATCCTCCAAGTGGTTATAGGCTTGAGCAAGGCCTTAAGTACAGCTTGGCTGTCACTACAGACACGGACACGTTTCCCCTTCCGCCTCGAGTTCTTCACAATACAGTTCGTGGCCATTGGGATCGCATAGGTTTCCGCTTGGAAAGCGGACGCTCATAATGAGGTGTGCAGTCTAATGTTTGTCGCCCTCCAGGAAGGCGCCAGCGCCAGATCCTTCATTGATCTTGGAGCCGTCCGTAAAGATTCGACTACAATTCCTTCCCTGGCTCAGATTCTGGCCAAAGCCAGTCCTGAGTGCAGGGAAAGTCGACTTGTGTATGAGCGCTGGTTTCCGTGCGTCAGCCATAAGACTGGGATCAGAGGAAATGCTGTGGGCAAGGACCTCGAAACCGAAAACCCAAGACCACTTCGTTTAAGGGGGAGGATTGGCTTGAGAGTGCGTTCCATGATGTGAAATATCAAGGGGGACGAGATTCAGCAGTGCATCAGGAGCAGAGCCACGCGTACCTGGGAAGTCCCCTATGCAGCCGAGACAGGCCGTTCTGTGAAGCTCAGTGAAAGCAGCAGTTACGTATTCCACCAAACGTCCGATGCGTAGGAGAGAAGGGTCCTTACCATAGCCGTTCAGATCCAGATGGATCTGTTTGGTGATTACCTAGAATCCCCTTTCCAGAAACTACCAGAAAACGATAAGCGTCTTGGCGATTTCCGACTCGATGTGTTTTTTCCAGAGAAGTTTTCTATCTAGGGTAACACCCAGATATTTGGCCTCATCGGATGCTGGTCCCAGAATCATCAGCATTTATGAAACCGATCTACCCAGGCGGTGCCTCACAGTCGCCTGTGCATATAGCAACAGTAATACAATTCACGGGAAAGGGATTCATTGTTGTAGCTTGCGCTTATGAATTTTAAAACTCTTCGTTTATAATATTTTTCCTATAATTGATTGACTTTTTATAATAGTTTAAAAGAATCGCAATTTATCTCTAACCTCAGACACCGATTTAATATCACTGCCTAGATAAAATGTGCGCAATTCCTTAAGGACTGGACATCCACCAATAAAATGCACAATGTCTTCTCTCTCTGATAGGTTGCAAAGACTGCAGTAGATCGGAAAATCGGGACGATGTGGGATATAATTTAAATTAACGAGTTCTCCTCTCATCTTGAAAATGGTAGATAGGATATAGTTAGGCGTCGTTCTTGGTAATTAAACATTGCAGTCTTCTACAAAATGTTTTCGGGCCACGAGCATGGGAAGGAGCAAGTGGAAATAGTAGAGGGGACAGTCGCGCTTTACACAGACACGACTCAGTGACGAGAGAGGGTAAAGGGGACTTCTGTGATCACTTCAAAAAACCCGTCTGAGGAATGACAGCAGCGATTTTCATACGGAAGTGGGTGCAATACACCAGACTCCACTCACACTGAGAGCTCAAAACGAAAACTCTTTCTGATAGCGAAGCGGCAATAACACCCATACCACCAGACGTTCTGACATCGAAGCTGGTTGGGCTATGCAGACAGAGCGTCAACGAGATGTCCCTGTAGCATTCGGTGACCCTCCGCCTGGTCCTGGGTCTTACTGGAATCCAAGGCAATGAAGAGGTGAAGAAGGCGAAGAAGACGCCGCTCACCTCTGTAAAGAAAAATCGACAAGACGAAGCCATAAAGTATCCATTGGACCAACAGCAAGGGCTCTTTGACCGACGCTGAGCAGATCAACATCATTGATCGGTTTTAGTTTGCAAGGATGTACGCGCGCTAATATGATTCCCATCCGGTGCCACACATGGCCATACCGCACAACAGCTTTTGCAGGAACTGTAGAGAAGTGGAAGAAACAGAATCCATCCAACATCAGTTCTGCGAGTGCCCAGCCATCGCAAGGCAAAGAAAGCATTTTTTAGGAAAGAACTTCTTACAGCAAAAACGTCCTAAGTTTCACATGAATCTGGCCGGTGCTAGGACTGCAGGAGGTCTCTTATGGAAGCTATAAATCTCCGTAGCAGGGGCACAATGGACCCAACATGTAAACGTGAGCCATTATTGGCAAATTCACGAATGGCCATGGTGCACAAGAGGAATGGAAGCTCACTGAGACCATTGACGTATGAAGTTTTACATTACTACAGTCGCCAAAGAAGAAGGCATTTTCATTTTTACAGACTTCTGCAATAAAGTTCATGGTCATCTAGTGTTCTGAGCAACAATGTCAAAGAATCGATTCGCTAACAATTTCGCAACACTTATGACACATCAACTAGATCAGATGAACGACAAAAAGACAAAAATGTCCACGCCGTTGACAACATTGCCACTCCGCTATGACAAGCATAAAGACGATGTATGACCTGGAATAAGACTAATGCTTTATGAGCTACTCGTCCCTTGCCGAGGTAGATAAATAATTAATACAGTATAAACTCGGTTTACGCAACTAATAGAAATTTCGGCGGTTCCAATAACCGAGGTTGTTGCACTTACTGGGTCACACTTTTTTGTTTAAGAAATGGTAGTCAAATGTCTATATTTCTGTGTAGAAAATGACAATGAAATACAAATACACATTTTTGAAACCGAAGGAAATCGTTCTTGTCGTACACATTTATTATGGTTTTTGTTTTCAGAGTTAGATATTTTAGACTGAGTTTTTTGCGATTCAATATTTTTCAAAACTGCCCTCTCTTTTGTTTTTTGTAGAGTTAAAATGTCTTCTATTGGAATGTTGTTCTTTTCGGCCCATTGTGAATATATGTTGAAGGATAGAACGGCAACTTCTGTTTTAACTTTTGGTAAAGTTGGGGCCGGGGCAGCTTCACCTTCACTTTCATTTATGCTTTCAATTTCTGCCGGCTCCTCACAATTGTCTGAGGACTCACGTGTTCGTGAAGCCGATCAGTGATATCTTCAATCGAGTTGCAAATATTGGGAACAATTTCATCAAGCAGATTGGAAACGAATGAACTCAATTCTCTTTCACTTAAGATATTTGTAGACAGTGTAGATAATGGTAGGTCATCCTCCTCATCCCAATTACTCTTGGTAGGCATTAAAATATTCCAACATTTCTTGACAGTAAAGGGTGATTTTTTGAAAGCTATAGAAAAGTTTTTCAAAAAAAAAAAAAAACACATAGAATTCAGAAAAAGGCATGAAATCTTTATTTAAATCGATAGTACGGTCCATATAATTTAATGTTTGAAGATTATTTCACGCAAATGTTGACCTTGACTGCGCCTCAAATGGTCCATCCGCTTAGTCCAATTTTGGCATACTCTTTCCAACATTTCGACCGGTATCTCATGAATGATTGCTTCAATGTTGTCTTCCAATGCGTCAGTTGAAGCGGGCTTGTCTGTATAGACATGAGCTTTAACATAGCCCCACAAAAAATAGTCTAAAGGCGTTAAATCGCACGATCTAGGCGGCCAATTGACCGGTCCCGAACGTGAAATAAAACGTTCACCGAACTCGCCTCTCAATAAGTCCATTGATGCGCGTGCTGCGTGGCATGTGGCACCTTGTTGAAACCACATGTCATGCAAGTCAAGCTCTTGCATTTTGGGCAAAAAAAGTTGGATATCATCTCACGGTAGCGCTCACCATTCACAGTTACGTTACGATTCGCATCATCTTTGAAGAAGTATGGTCCAATGATGCCATCAGCCCATAAAACGCACTAAACTGTGACTTTTTCTGGATGCATTGGTAGGTCGTGCAATGCTTCTGGTTGATATTCACGCCAAAATCGACAATTCTGCTTATTTACGTACCCATTGACCCAAAAATGAGCTTCGTCTAAACTGACCATAAAATGGAAGAAGCGCGCGATGAACTTTCTCAACAGACACGCATTGATAATAAAATTCAATAATTTGCAAGCGTTGTTCGTTTGTAAGACGATTCATGGTTAAATTATAGACCAAACTGAAGTTGTTTGACAGAGAAACAAAACACGAAACGTGCGTCAGCTGTTTAAACCAGATTATAGCTAAAAAAATCACCCTTTATAAGGGTCTACTTTTTCCCAAGCATTTGCTAGTACGCAAATTGCATCCCTTAAGTTGAACGCTTTTATTTTTGTTTCCAAATCAATGCCCTCACTGGCAACTAAGTGCGCCAGTAAACTTTTTTTTTGTAGTGGAGCTTTGCAATGTTAATAACATTTTGATCCATAGGCTGAAGGAACATCATAATAGTTATCAGTCCATCATCGCTTTCCTGTAAAGAAAAGCTCATTAACGCAAACACTACAATTTGTATTCTTCGTCGTACATCGGGAACAAACACGTTGTGAAACCATTGTTCGAATAAAAGGAATGTCATCCATGCATTTTTATTTGCTTTATAAGTAAAGTGCTTGTTCTCAAAATGTTTAAATTCTCTTGGTTTGGCTGCCTTACCAATGACAAGCAGGTTTACCTTGTGAGGAACGTTACTCTTTCCTTGCTCACTTTTCGACCTGGCGCTGACGATTCATTAAAAGTAACAAGTGTTTTGTTTGGCAACATTCTGTAGAACAATCCAGATTCATCCGCATTGTAGATTTGATCAGCGGTTAATTTGAGTTCCTTTATTTTTTGTTGAAATTGCATTACGAACGGTTCAACAAGTCCACGTTTATTGGACAACTTTTTGCCACAAATGTTTAACATTCGAATACATGTAACTTCGCACTCCATCCGTTGCTAGCGTTAAGTGATGGTTTTCCCCTTATTTCGTTGTGCAATTGAATTGCCTTTGATTTTACAATTTCATTAGAAAGCGGAATATGTTTAGCTCTCGGCTTTTCAAACCATCCATATAACGCCTTTTCCATCTGTGGACTTTCAGAAGTCCTAAGTGTAACGCGTTTTCCTGGTCCAGATTCAGCTCTCGCCACAAATTGTCTAAGACTGCTTGCCTTTGCTTTTATTCGGCTTATTGTCGACTAGGGAACTTATGAAAATGGAACTCATCTAAGGAAACACACTTGGACACGAAACTAAATTACTGTAAAATAACGACAGACGTAACCAACCAAAAGAAGAACATGAAAAGTTGCACTTATAGGTCAATACGTGCTGCGACTTTAGTGTTGCGAAAATCGAGGAGTTGCGCGAATCGAGGGTTGTGTTACCAGAGTTCGTACTGTAGTAGAACGAATGGAAAATTTGGAAGGCTTAGGAAAAAAAACCACAAGTCCACTTTATGGCGCGTGCACTTTTAGCATAGCCTGCAAAAAATATTGTACGTTCACTATATCGAGCTTTGACTGCAGTTCCCTGTGTCCCCGCCCATGGTCGGACGCATCTTAGTGACTTCCGTCGTTCAATGATGGCTCACTGCGTTCGACTTATTAGGTCAACCACGTATACGCACAATTGCGCAAACCTCCGGAAGATGATCCATTCAGTGCTGGCATGTGGGCTTTGAGCGCGCTCTATAGTTGCAGTGCCTTCCCAATTTTTACATTCACTCACATTGTTGACGGCAATCTTCGATTAAAGTACACACTTTCAGTCATGCTACCCAGTCGAGCAAAACAAAACACGACTGACACATATTCAAAACTGACTTGAAGGCCTGGTCGCAGTGTCCTTTTTCAGTATTTAAGACAGACAATTTTCGCCTTCAACTGGATTCGCTTCAAATCGTGGCTGCAGATGTCTAGACAGCATTAGACCTATTTTCTCCACTTCACATCACGAGCGAGCAACCCTTGTGTATGCTTATTAACCGATATGTAGCATCATCAACATCCAGATGACAGATGACGACCCGAGAGTGCAGAAACACAACACGCCAGACACGAGACCCATTCATCTCATTCGAGAC
Organism: Eristalis tenax; assembly: GCA_905231855.2. Taxonomy (NCBI): domain Eukaryota; kingdom Metazoa; phylum Arthropoda; class Insecta; order Diptera; family Syrphidae; genus Eristalis; species Eristalis tenax. The sequence continues at coordinate 4,180,607 of HG993127.1, forward strand.
AACCGCATTAAAAGGACTACGTGTCCCGGGAATCGAAACAACCTTCGTGCCCAGCCACAGCAACGTGGTTCAAATTCTAAGAGGTGTACGGGTACCTCAGTCGGGCGTACCTGGTCAGAGATTAGCACGTCTGCCCATTTTTTCAAAGTTGGAAGATTGCCTCAATCACCCCGCCCGTCACACGCCGTTTCCGGGCACTCCGTAGGAACGATGAACCAGGAAAGTACCCAAATTAACATGTCACAGGAAAGACACACTCGAGTGTGGCTCAGAAACTCAACTTCAGGCACTTGAACAGGACGGCAAATTGCCGAGAAAAATATCCTCGGTATCTGGGCAATAAATCGAAATAATTGATGCATAAATTTGAATTTTGAAATCCCCGCCTCAGTTCCGGCACGGAGGAGGTATTTATTGGGTTGACAAGCCTGCTCGAGGTGAATAATTGCCACTTAGTGACAGTGACGCGAACAAAATTGCCCATTATCTGTCTTCTCATCGTCATCGCGTCATCGTCAACGTCGGCTTTATGGCCAAGGCCACCGCCCTGCCGTAACATTGATATGCCTAATCATTGCATAATTCGTATTTTTCGGACTTGATTTGAAATTTAATGGTCCGACGGGCACTTAAAGTGGGCTGGCTGTATGGCCCCACTCCGCAGTTGACGGCATAAATTCAACTTTCAGTCGGGGATTACACTAATCCCCAGGACCGACTGGGGATCCGACTATCCAGTCCAGTTGACAGAGCAACCCTTCGTGCGTGTGCCCTGCATACGAATTTAGGAAGAAGCACGTGTTCGGGGGAGTGAACGAAATTTAACACCCGAAACCCCGAAACACAGCATCTGGGCTCTGGACGGTAATTAATTCGAGAATTTCGAAAAAAAAAATTCGAGAATGTACGAACTTACTGTTGTTTGTTGTTTGATGCGGGTTCAGAACGAAATGGATCGCCTTCAAGGACTGTCGGAGTGTTGATCCAATCACTCAGCTCTCGGAGCAGTCACACAGACGGGAACTTTCGCCCTTCCCCGATGGCCCCACAACTCATCCATCACCGCTGCACCAGTGACGCCGAGGTACACACCACGATTAGTCTTCCACTGAAGTGCACATGCCTCCGAGTCTCGAGACGCGTTCACCGAATCAATTCATCACGCTGCGAGATAATGCTTGTTTTCCACGCCAGCTGTTGTGCTTTAAGGACACGCGCAGAAATTGCATTGAAAAAATGTTCCGCATACGCCACGCCGGCCGCTGCGCTGCATTTTCAGGCGACTGTTCGTGTGTTCTCCCTTTTTTGGTGGATCCATAAAAGAATTTTATTTCAATTTTGAACAGCAATTTCCATGACGGAAAATTTATGAGAGTTTCACGAACAATTTTATGTCGTCGCTCGTCGCCCCGACCGCCCGTTTACATTGATGAATTTATATCGCCAGAGACTAGAATGTCCGTAGTCAGGCAATAACAGGCGAGTGGGCAACACAGAACTACAGGTCCCCCTTAGCTGCTAGTGCTTCCCGGAAACACATCGGAATGCCGGGTTCCCTGGGGACCAACTGAAGGTACACGACTGGCGTCACTGGAAACTTTGTCAGTTAAACTTGAGTTATTTATGACACCGAATGGATGAAACCATGCGCCGGGGATGATTTCTTTGGGAGTACAACAACGCGAAAAAAAAAAAACGAACCGACAAGCAACGAAACAAAAAACCTACAAATTGAGTTGCAAAAGTGTTTCAATTTGAAATTAGATGAGACAGTGATGGAGTCTAAAGGAATTATCGTCACTTGACGGGCTTTAAGTCGATTAAGCGGCGACCGAGTGCGGACAAAATGGTTGTTGGGCCGAAAAACATGTCACATCTAGTTTATTGTAAATTAATTGTGAAGTGAGGCGTAATGGAACTTTAATGAGAGAGTGTTGAATTTATCCTTGTGACTGGATTTTTTCGGTAATCTGCTTTGAGCCCGTGAGGGGGTCTTGAAAGAGGGACGCTCGAGCATTGTTTGCCTCCAGGGACCATGATGTCATGGCGACATTCGTTGAATTTCTTGTGAATTAGCTGCCGCTGACTTCGTGCGGGTGTAAATTAATTGTCGTACGCTGCCAGTACTTGACGGTATTCCCGGAACTTGGTCACCGTGACGTATCCCATCGGTTGCTTGGCACAAGCGGGAGATTTGGTTTAGTGAATTGAATTAGTATTGTGAGAGGCCCTGAATTCACGTATTCTTCCCAAAATAAGTTGAAGCAGGCCTTGAATATAAAAGCTCTTCTCACGTTTCCTTTGGCAATCATATTCAATCAGTGCCCTTGGGAATTGTTTGTTGACGTGGCTCAAAATGAATTGAAATTTCCAGGTCCAAATAGATAGAGGTGGGACGAGCAAAATTTGTGAGTGACGAATGAAACACAAAAGTCCACTGTTCACGATATACACGAATTTATTTACAAACTCTGGTTTACTCCCTGGGCTTTATTACAAATTAGACATCACTATGACTTTACTTAGAAACTCTTTGCTGCCTTTCAGGCTGAAGTGATTGAAGTATCCGCCGCCGTTCCGATATGCGAGGGGCGTTCAATATATTCTCGGTATCGGCGTGAAGCTGTGTTGTATATATAAATTGACTTACGCATCAAGTAATACTATTATTTTAGTGCATTCATGTAAAATTTCATATAAATGTGAATATAAATAATGGCAACTGGTGAAAATTGAGCATCGCGCTGCAATTAAATTTTTCACTAAGCAAGGAAAGAGTCAAAAAACTATTCATGAAGAGATGGTGGCTGTTTACCAGGGCTCCGCACCTTCATTATCAACTGTGCAAAAGTGGTCAAGTGAGTTCAAGAGAGGCAGAGAGAGCATTGAAGACGACCCTGCTCCGGCGCCCCGGCTACTGCATCAAAGAAGTCGAAAAACTTGTTCTTGAGGATGCCCGAATCAAGGTGAAAATGATGGCAGAGATCACCAAGCTTTCAATTGGTACCATTCACACCATTCTTCATGACCATCTTAACCTTTCAAAGGCTAGTGCAAGGTGGGTGCCACCAATGCTCACAGCGCCTCAGAAAAAAGTGAGAATCGCATGCTGTAGAGAGCTTTTGGAGATGTGTAGTGAGATCGCGGACGGTGTTATGGATCGAATTGTTACTGGTGACGAAACATGGGTCCACCACTATGACCCTGAAAGCCATGCAGTGGCATAAAAAAGGAACAGACCCCGTCACTCCGTCTGCCGGGAAGCTCATGGCCACAGTTTTTTTGGGACTCAAAGGCTCTTGCTCATTGAGTACAAAAAAAAGGTGAAACCATCAACGCCTCATCCTACGCTTCCACTTTGCATAGTTTGCGGGAGGAAATTAAAAAGAAAAGGAGGGGTAAACTCGCAGCATGACAACGCTCCTGTTCACACGGCGCGAGTTTCCAAGGCTGCTGCGCGAGATTGTGGTTTCGAAGAAATCCAACACCCACCCTGTAGTCCAGACCTTGCCCCTAGTGATTATTTCCTGTTTCCGGATTTGAAAAACTGTCTTCGTGGAAAAAGATTTTCGGATAATGATGAACTCAAGTCGGCAATAAATGGGTATTTTGCAGAGAAAGAGTAAATCTATTTTTTTGAGGGTTTAAAACGCATTTATGTTAGGGGAGATTATATTGAAAAATAAAAACAATTTAAATTGAATTCGCATTTTCCTTCATATCGATACCGAGAATATATTGAACCCCCCTCGTAAGTATTGGTTCTAGATCCAACTGTCGCCATCTGGCTATGGATTCCTCTCGCGATTGTTACATAAATTCCCAAACTGAACTGTACTAATTATCCAACTGAACTGACTCGCATCGGCCACCATTCCGATATTGACACAATCCTCGGCCAACGCTACCTCGACGCGTTGAATCTTGCCATCTTGGACTTTCTAACCACGTCGAACTACGAGCTGCATGAATTCTACCAGAGCAGCGATAGCACTCACCACCGAGGCTAAGTCGGCAACCACATCACCATCCAAAATGACCACCATGGAGACACGGACTTGAACAACCCGATGTAAGCACCAGCCATTGTAGGACAAAAACAATCAGCAATAACCCGACAATAATAATAAATATTTAATTTAACAAAGCACATCAGTTGGGCCCCTGTTAAGCCAACACCCTAACCTTTAGTTAGTAAGTCTAGTTGTAATATCAACTGTAAAAATAAATCCGTTGAAATAAATTTTTAAGTCGCTTTAATCGTTCCAATGTTTATAGTCCAGTATTGGTTCTACGTCCTCCTGTCGCCGTCTGGCTTTGGATTCCCCTCTCGATTAATAACTTACCTCGTTGTCGTATTTTCGTTTTTTTTTTTCTCAAAATTTTAACGTTTGTTTAAGAAAAACGTGTACAACAGCATTATTCAAAGTATTGCCCATCTGAAGCTATGACTTTTTCCCATCTTTCTGGCAATTTGGGGATCCCATCCCTAAAGGACCGCACTGGCTTGGCAGCCGAGAATGAATCAAGCCAATTTTTGATATTCTGAACCGTATTTCAGTGAGGGCGTTCTGCATCGACCGGAACAAATGGTAGTCAGAAGAGGCAAGGTCTGGGCTATAAGGCGAGTGGGGTAAAACCTCCCATCCACTGTTTTCCAAGCAGTTCTTAGCCGGAATAGCAACGTGGGGCCGAGCGTTGTCATGATTGAAAATTATTGCCTCGTGTCTGGTCGCATAACCCGGGCGTTTTTCGGCTACTGCTGTCTTCAAGCGGATTAATTGTGTTCGGTAGCATTGTCCATTGATGGTTTCAACCGGTTTCAGCAGCTCATAATACAGCACAACCTTCTGACCCCACCAAATAAAGAGCATTACCTTCGCCTTGCTGTTGATTTGGCTGGATGGCCAAGCCAAAATCAGCATTTTTCATCAGCTAGCGCATGTTCACCATAAACTTCCACCAAAATACGATGACTTTCGGCAGCAGTTTTCTTCATATTAAAGTAATGAAGAAGAACTGCCCTTTCAGGCACAAAGTTTGACATATTTGAGTGAAAAAAAAATACTGTTGTTTACGCTTCAAATGAAAGACATATACTGAAATGACGTGCAACGACAGTAGCTTTCCAGCGCATGTTCCAATGGAATAATACATAATACAGAAGTCTTTGCATTCCATTCGCGTACAGGTGGCGGTTTTTACATAAGCATGTACTGCAATCATTTCGGGAATACTCTTCGGAATGGTCTCTTTTTCGGAGTTAGGATTGATTTTCCCAATAGGTGGCGGTGTCGGCAATAAGTGGACTAAGGTGGTTGACAGATTTGCAGACTGAAAGGTAGTCGGCGTTCTGATCATCCCGCGTCACAATATGATCATTGTTCTAGATTGCCGTTCGAGGAGCAACAGCAATACCTGAAATCGATTTGGGATACACTTTAGTCGGATGATGATGAAGAGAATATCCCAGAATCCTCCCCCGCCCAGACAGTAGGTCCTGAAGATATCAATTTAGTCCGTCTTGATACGGATTCGGATAGAACATGAATCCGAGGGCTATGACGAAGACATGAACGCATCTGGTCAAGATAATGAAAATAATCTTTGTTTTACTGGAAAATATGGAGCGGTATGGGCAAAAAGCGCCACCAAAACTGAGTTGTGACCAGAGATCTCCATTATCTCGTCTTTCCAGAGGACAAAACCCCCAGTCCACCTCAGATTTTGACGGCTGTCCTCTTAAGTCACGCATACTACTTTATTTTCACTAACACTTGTTAGGAGTAGGAGAACAACGCAATGGTGTTAGGAGGGAGTAATCAGCTTCGCTTAGCTCACACGTATTCACAGACGCCTGTTTGGGAAAACGTTCAAAAACCGCTGTCAGATGAATCTGAGGGGCAAGAAACGTAGAAGCGGCACATCTCTTCCTCTCTGGTCGTGATTGTGGTCGTAATATTGTGACGTGAAAAGGTACCACCTACCACAACAACGCCATCTATACGCAAGGAGAAGAACGATCAACTCCGAAGAGTATTCTTCCGAAATTGTTGCACATGCAGCTAGAATGAATGTCGTCACCTATAGACGGACAGATTGCAAAGGATCGTGTATATTAGCGGCAGCTGGGCAATTCTATAGACTCCTGGCGACAGTTTGATCTAGAAGAAATATTGGGAGGTATAAATATCGGGACGACGGTCGATGCGAGTTCAGTTCAGTGTCGTGATTGGAAAAGTTCAGTTTGGGATTTCATGGTGTTCAAAGTGTTAATCGGTTCAGCCTGAAAGGCAGCAAAGAGTTTCTAAGTAAAGTAATAGTAGTCGTTAAGGTGTTGTAAAGCGTACGAGTAAACCAGTGCTTGTAAATAAATTTGTGTATTTCGTGAACAGTGAAGTTTTGTGTTTCATTCGTCACAATCTAGTGATCGAAACCTAATGTGTGGACAAATTTAGTTAATTTTACGTAGACTCGTTTCTGTTAAACGTAACAATACACTGAGAGACAGAGTTTGTTTTGGTCCACATCCAGAGACAAAATATCTTAGCGATGTTGGTACTTTTTGAACTTTGATGAGGAAAGCTTGAAGAGGAAAGCACAATCACTGTACAAAGTCATTGACGAAAAGAATAGCAACAAACCAGCGTTATTATGGCAGCCATTAGATGCAGAAGAGATGTTGGCATTTTTTGGAATCATCTGTGTAAACAAATTGTGTCAGCAATACATTTTGCATGAATGCAAGACAAACTCTTTTAGGAACACAACCTCATCAAGTGCCTCTCCTTTGTTCCGAATAAGTAGCGCAAGCATCAAATCCAAGACCCATTGCAATAAAGTCAACGACAGTATGCGCCAAAGTATCAATTCAAACATCTGTCGAATCGTCTTCAATTAGGCAGCCAAAAGCATCCAGTTAATGAAACAAATTAAATCTCTCAGCTACAGCTCGTTCATCAGACTGACATAAACTCAAACTGTCACAACGACGACACGACACACCAAAACAGTGCTATCCACCCAAATTAACTCTCGGCCCCCTTTTCAGCCCCATCCAATGGGACATTCCGACGAGTGCCTTTTTCACTGTTCACGAGTATTAATCTTCAAAGCGAGCATAACGTACATCTCTGACTTTCTCGTCATAAAACTGCTCTCGATATTAAAACCGGAGACGGAAATACTTCCCCATGAGTTATTTCACAAAAATGAGCAAGCAACTTAGCAATTCGGTTATTCAGCAATACAGCTGGGAGAGAAATATTTTTATTGTCAAACTTGGCCAATGTGATCACGAAAAGGTCGCACGTAAAGTTATTTTAGGAATTAACCGACGCACGGATAGGCGGCGGCCACACACTGGATCACATCACAGCGGCAGCAAGCAAGTTGAGTCTGCTCGGACACGTCCAGTCGAAGGGGCCAGAAACAATTGATTCGCTTCAAAGGAAGAATTTATGTGGCAATAAACTGACGCTCCGAACGGGGGTCAGCACCGAAGTTTGTTTCGTCTGCTGACAGAGAGTGTCCTGGCAGTGAACGAGAAAGGGGCCGCAGTGGATGAAAGTGCCTGCTGATGGCGCATGGCCCAGCATAAGCATGTAAAATGTGTGGTTTACGGACCTGGCTGATGGGGGGAGGGGGAGGCAATATCCGCAGATGATTTTGCCTGTCAATGCTAATGGATTTGAGTTTAGATTCGGGGATATCCACTGCTGCAGTGGATTGCCTGGGAAAAGTAAACGAAACGCTCCCATATTTTATGTTAGTTGACAGCAAACAGGGCGCTTCTTGGAACAATATGATAGCACCTGGGATATTATTTTACGGCACGAGTATGATTGGTGCTCGAGGTTGGCGAACGCGGAGGTGTGCATTTTTCGGGGCTGGGAAATGTGATTAAGGGAAATGTGTTCTGACAGCCGAATTAAATAGTGGATCGAAAAAGATGTCTGCGAGTGGTGGCCATGTGGACTTTTTGGAGAAAAATGTGTCTTCTGGGAAAAGAGAGAATGAATTCTCGGTTGTTTTAAACTTGCTTTGAAATTTGTTATTTTTTCCTAAGGTAGCGTCTGATTTATGACCGTTAAGTAGGCACTACTTCAGAACTAGGGGCGGATTAAGTAGGCCGAGCGGATTCAACTCGGGCAGGCCATTATGGATAGCATGGTCATGTCCATGCTCTGTTGAAGTGCCCAGACCCTTAGCCACAGACGATATCTGACGTGACGACCTACTTGGGGGACCAGAACGTTCTCGCATCACTTGAACATGATGGTGGGGAGTATGCCACTTTATAAGAATCCATTCTGAGCAAACATCGGAGCAGTGCAGACTTGTGAATTCACCGAGGTCATCACGAATCTGAGACAAAGGAACTCCATGGCAGAGCTGTTACATGCAAATCGTGAAACGCTTTATGAAAATCGATAGCGTCTTCTTCCATATTCTCCCAAAAGTCATCATCATGTGATGACATCAAGAACAGTGAACATCTTTGGTCCATTCTGGTACCAGAAGAGGATACCAGCTTAAGGAGTTAGACTACTCTACAAGCGGAGTAAAATATGTTTTGTGAATTTTCTTGAGAAATACTACAAGATAAATCAAGAATATTGATTGCACACATCAGTGACTGTATACAAGAATGTTGTTGAAGCGATGCAAAATGACGTCTGCTTTTCACATTGGCTGTTGGGAGTCAGCATAAAACTGCAGGTCCCATCCACTCGTGAAAGAACACTAGCACGCACAACACGAGTGGATGCTAAGAAGCTAGGCCATAGCCCTCTACGGTGCGTAGTGACACTCATATTATATTATTATGACCATTTGCGGTAGATTCCTTCTTCGAGAGAAATAGCGGTTGACAGATCTATTTACAGCATGAAGGAGAGACTACCCCCAATACCTTCATTTTTCGTTGCCCAATGTCACTTTCTGTCTAATGCTTCGGGATTGTTGAACGTATTTGACGTATTTCCAGTATTTGACGAATAGCGGTTAGCAGCTCTTCATCACTCCATCTAAGTTATCCGTGCCGATCACAGTCTTCTACACTTGTCCACTCCGCCGAGAGCGAAATATGCAGATGGCCAAACAACCGCGGTTACATGAGACCCAACCCTCCATAATTCAAAATCCTTCGATAAATCAAAATCCCGTATCGTGAAAGGAAGGGTTGTTGAGTAGTTTTAGTGCCCTTGGAGTTCCCGAATTCTGCCATAACGTGCTTAACGACTTCGAGCCACGGAGTGACTAAAGTCTGCTAATCAAACCAGTGTGCGAACTGGGATTTAGCTAGCAACAATCCTTGTAACTGAGCAGGTTTGTAGGAGCTCAGGAATCTCCCCAAGTTTTTCTGGAAGCTAGAGCTTTGTTTAAGGGCGGTTAGGTGGGGGTAGGGAAGGGGGCTGATAGTGAATTCACCAGCACACTTAGACCATTGTTACCCACGTCGGACTAGTAGCACCGATCGACCACTCCAGTGACAGGGCCGTTAATTTTATCCCAACGGCAAATGGTAACTGGACCAGATTTGAAAACCACGTGAAAGCGTATTAACTTTGCTTTCACTGGGATTCGAACAGGGGACCCCACTAACCAAGGGCAGGCACTTAACCAAGTGCGCCATCCATTCGCGCTAATGTCGGTTAGCTTTACCAAAAGTTCTTATTTGAAATTGGCAAGATTTCTTTTGTCAGCTGGCTCCTTATACTTGCATTATTTTTCTCGTTATGTCCCGGAACACCAATTCAGCGCTGATCTGCCGCCGATCTCTTCGGGGGCATCAATCAACAACCCTCATCAACTAGTGCGATCTCTGTCAAGCTGCCTCTATCTACGCGCACCAAGCTGGTTGAGGTCATTCTTCACTTGCGTGCGCCACTTTAGACGCGGATGCACCTTAGCACTAATCGCTCTGCAGCATCCAGGCGCATAAGGAAAATGTCACAAAAAGTCACATAGGCGTATGTGGAATATTTTTTGTCATGTGACAATAAATTGTGGTTGCTCTTCTCCTTCTCTTAGAGTGACTGTCTGCGTCGTCCAGAAATGCAACTGCTCGTTGCGTTTGCCTCAACGTAAGTCTATTCTGGTTGCAGCAGCCATCCCACGACCTATCCCCTTTTAGTCCTTTCCGCGGAGTGTCGGCAAAAGAAACGCAACCACTTGCTCCTTCTGATGGCGGCCCAATCAAAAGACTAACGCAACAGACCGACTTCCGATGCATCGACATCGCCAAAGTTGAAGGCACATCTCAAAAGCCATTTAAAGAGCACAAGTCCTCAGGGGATTATAAACACATCTGTTTTCGTACAGATTTTACTTGGCACCACTCCCACGCACTTTCATCAAAAGTTTCAACATCTTTCATGTTCCAAACTAATTCCAACTCTCTTCGTCGGCTAATTGCAACGCAAACGACTGTATTTTTGTTTCAAGCAACTCCTGGAGGAACTTTGAAAAGTTTAACACAAACGCCGCATCGCAGTGTGTTCGCAGTTGAGAGGGAAAATAAATCTGCAATTCGTCTCCCAGTAAAATGCACTCAAAGGACTGCTGCGTCGGGCGACAAATAAGATTTATCTTCCTGTCACATGCACACAATCGAGGAGGGGGCCAATCAAAGCAGGAGGCCCCGCTACCGCAAATGGATGAGGAGGCAAATGCAAATTGAGGTTATAAACAATTTCTTTTGCACTTATTTATTTTTCATCCACAACTGGAGCTGGACATAATAAAAGTTAATTGCGACGGGAGTCAACATTCATTACGGTGGGCGACCCAGAAAATCCAGTTCACTCGTAACGAGATCCCGACTGCGGATGTGTGTGTTGTAACACATTAAGCACACCTTTGGTCCCTTAGTCCGGCGAAGGACCTTACATTTAATTAGCGAATACCTTGAATATTTATGCGGCCGGCTTTGTGCTGGCGTCTACGATCTGTATCGCAGCGGGCAACCTGCTGCCGCGATGAAAAATGTGAATTTTTCTGCAGAGGAAGGGCGACGCAGAAATGGTTATTATTTTGTAACGAAGAGGAAGGGAAGTGAGGGCAAATGTTGACAGGGGTTCACCCAGAGTACGGTGAGCTTGATGGAGAGTGTGGGCAGCGCGAGGTGCGAGATGCGGAACTTTAATTTAAACAGACCATCTGCGAGAGCCTCGGAAATAGTTGTAGTGAAATGGCGATGGGAAATGGGAAGCGCAGTGGCTGGTGGAAGACGTGGAAATTATGGTGGGTAGATAGTCATTACATTATCCCCAGAGGAGAGGATGGTGACGGCGACACGTTACTCGCAAAAGAGAATACGTCCCAACTCCGGTGAACAGGGAAGCACATCTATCTAGGAGTGTAATTAATATGAGCTGTGTCCACCGGCAGCTTGGTGTGGCATAAATACATCCAAATTACCGGTGTGGCAGGGGCTTCCAGTAGCAGGAGCAACTTTGCCATCACACCACTAATTAGGTGAATGGCGGTGAGTTGTATTAAATATCTCGATGGGATCCTGTGCATAGCCTTTGGCTAAACCAGGAAACTGAAGATAATTGCAGATGCGACACTCTGTGAATGTTGATGAATGAATTTGAAACAAAGACCTTTTGTTTGATGAGTATTCATCTGGCGGGTGTTTATTCGAGACGGAATTGCTTCATGCTTGTTCATATACAACGTGGAACTAGTTAGCTTCCCAGGGAAAGTCCTTGGGCTTGTAGAAGTCGTCACGTGCTCGACGACTTGGATCGGATGATTGGAGAAGAAGGGCTTCATTTTTAGAACAGAGTTCCAATCGTTTTGGGTCCAAGTGGTACTCTAAGAAAGACGAAGTGGGCGGACATGACATGGTTGGTGTCGTGCCGACGATGACGTCTCCGTTTTTTCAGGATCCACGGCCGGACAGAAAGAGGAAATGTTCGGACATGACATGGTTGGCGTCGTGCCGACGATGACGTCTCCGTTTTTTCAGGATCCACGGCCGGACAGAAAGAGGAAATGTTCGGACATGAAATGGTTGGCGTCGTGCCGACGATGACGTCTCCGTTTTTTCAGGATCCACGGCAGGACACAGGTCGTGTAATTTTTGAATTATGTTGAGCAGAATTTGTTTCTTTTTGGATTTGCTTTAGAAGTACTTACGTTTTATTTTTCAATATAAAAAGCTGGTTCAGTATAACGAATGACTCTATATAACGAAGTTGACACTCGATATAACGAAAGTGAAAGTGAAATCGAATGTATTGAAGGTTACCGGACGAGTTCTATGTTGCGCCAGTAGTTCGTTGAGCTTGGTAAAAATGTGTGAAGAGAGAGAGAGAGAGAGAGAGAGAGACAGAGAGAGAGAACGAATGCTTAGCACTCTTAATTACTCACTCTTTTCAAAAAAAAAACAAGGAAAAGCCTGTTTCTTACCAAGCAATAGACTTAAAATGTATGGCATAGAGACTGATTGGAAGAGTCGTGCAAAATACCTTGGGGCCTTATCTGGTCTGCATATACAACAGGTCATTAGTAAGATTAAAAGAACAATTAAAATCCTTTAGCCTTTCATAAATCGGAAATCTTACATGAGTGCTAAGAACAATTTTTTGACTTACGGGGTTATTTTGGACCTATTTTTATTCTGGGAATTCGTGCAAAAATTTAACATCCGAAAGTTGGAAGTCGCTCAAAATATGATTTTGAAAATGATACCAGACCTTCCATGGCAATTTTCTAGTGATGAGTGAAATTTATGACAGAAATTATCTCAAAATCGACCATTCGTTATAACTTATCATGTAGATACTCTGCCAACTACCTGATTTCTAGCTTGGCTACCGAATCCTAAGATTCAATTATTTAAAGGATGATTTTTTAAAAGCTATAGGAAAGTTTTTAAAAAAAAACACACATAAAATTCAGAAAAATGCATGAAATCTTTATGAATTGATAGTACGGTCCATATAATTTAATGTTTGAAGATTATTTCGTGCAAATGTTGATCTTGACTGCGACACAAATGGTCCATCCACTTAGTCCAATTTTGGCATACTCTTTCCAACATTTCGGCCGGTATCTCACGAATAAATGCTTCAATGTTGTCTTCCAATGCGTCAATTGAAGCCGGCTTGTCTGTATAGATATGAGCTTTAACATAGCCCCACAAAAAATAGTCTAAAGGCGTTAAAATGTTCACCAACTCGCCTCTCAATAAGTCCAGTGTTGCGCGTGCTGTGTGGCATATGGCACCGTCTTGTTGAAACCACATGCCATGCAAGTCAAGCTCTTGCATTTTGGGCAAAAGAAAGTTGGATATCATCTCACGGTAGCGCTCACCATTCACAGTTACTTTACGATTCGCATCATCTTTGAAGAAGTACGGTCCAATGATGCCACCAGCCCATAAACCGCACCAAACTGTGACTTTTTCTGGATGCATTGGTGGCTCTTGCAATGCTTTTGGCTGATATTCACTCCAAAATCGACAATTCTGCTTATTTACGTACCCATTGAGCCAAAAATGAGATTCGTCTAAACTGACCAGAAAATGGAAGAAGCGCGCGATGATCTTTCTTAACAGAGCATGCATATTGATTATAAAATTCATTAATAGGAGGATAAAGTCAAAGAAGGGCACTGTAGCAAGTCGAGTTTTAAACGAAGAATATACACATTGACACAAAAATATATACTATTTAAAGCAAAACAAACTGTTGGCAACATAGATGAAGAACAGAGAGAGAGAGAAGTACAAGGATAAAGTCAAAGAAGGGCATTGTAGCAAGACAGTCGAGTTGTAAAAGAAGTGTAAGGAATAAAGTAATTATAAATTAAATTAATCGTGAGCATTGTTATTTGTATACATTAAAAGTAATTATTTAAGTTAAAGGTTTTTCGGTGTACCTTTCCCTTCAGACATCTGCATTACTAAAATAAACTGATTAGCAAATTATAAAAATGTTGTATTATTACGGTAGCGTAAGCCCCAGATCTGTAAATTGTGCATTATAGGTCCAAGAAAAATACAGAATCCAGCTACAATAAAGAAACTTATAACTTTTTAAAGAGTTATGAAAACCCTTGCGAACATAAAGTATAATACGAATGAAATACAATCTGTGGACGAATGGAAAACGTTTTTTTTTTTTTTTGCTAATATAATTCTGTTTTTATTGAAATGAATGTGACTTCCTCAAACGTCTGAACAATTACCTTTTGTATTGGGTTAATAAATTAATTCGTGCGGCTTGCTAAGAGATGGCGTAACTTGTATTATTCCATTGGAACATGCGTTGGAAAGCTACTGTCATTGTACGTCATTTCAGTATATGTCATTCATTTGAAGCGTAAACAGCAATAATTGTTTTTCACTAAAATATGTCGAACTTTGTGCCTGAAAAAGTGTTTTTGCGGGGAGTTCTTCTTCATTACTTTGATTGAAGAAAACTGCTGCCGAAGGTCATCGTATTTTGGTCGAAGCTTATGGTGAACATGCGCTAGCTGTGATATTGGCTTGGCCAACCAGCCAACGACAAAGTAGAATATCCATGGCGCGAAGGTAATGCTCTGTATTTGGTGGGATCAGAAGGGTGTGCTGTATTAAAACCGGGTGAAACCATCAATGGACAACGCTAACGAACACAATTAATCCGTTTGAAGAGAGCAGTGGCCGAAAAACGCCTGGGATATGCGACCAGACACGAGGCAATAATTTTCCATCATGACAACGCTCGGCCCCACGTTGCTATTCCTGTTAAGAACTACTTGGAAAACATTGGATAGGAGGTCTTACCCCATCCGCCTTATAGCTTATAGCCCCTGGTGCTCGTGCTCACTGGTTCAAATCAGAGCAGGATATCAAAAATTGGCTTGATTCATTCTCGGCTGCCAAGCCGGCGCAGTTTGTTTGGGATGGGATCCACATATTGCCAGAAAGATGGACAAAAATCATAGCTTCAGATGGGCAATACTTTCAAGAATTCTATTGAACATACTTTTTTATGGGTTCACGTTAACGCAACTATAGCAGATAAAGACCACTATCGAATGCTGTTGACATACTGCGTGTGCTTAAACTTCACACTCACTTTCAGCTCCTTTTCTTCTTCATGTGAGCGTA
Source organism: Eristalis tenax (assembly GCA_905231855.2). Lineage (NCBI taxonomy): Eukaryota > Metazoa > Arthropoda > Insecta > Diptera > Syrphidae > Eristalis > Eristalis tenax. The sequence continues at coordinate 4,195,719 of HG993127.1, forward strand.
TCTGGGCAGTTTTGCTGTGAAGTAAAATTTGCTTGGACGGACCAGTGTATTCGATAGAGTGAATAAAAAGTTGCATCATTTTTGTTGAGGCCACCGATCTCTTTGTCAATGCCATAAGCAGCCAATGCCAAAAAATCCAACATGTTGCCGCTTTGTGAATGCGTCATTTTTTAATCCCTGTCATTTAATCCAATAATCACCATTTAATCCCTTCAATCGGCGCCGGCTTTATTTGCATTGTATAACAAAATTGCCACCGGCTTTTTTGCTTCGCTTTCGCAGTTCTTCGAATAATGCATTGTTGACTGTAAATTTACTGATTTATTCTTTTTTGGCAGACGTGGCGGATGTTTTTTTCATTTGTTTTTTAAGACTAGTTTTGCTGGATCGTATTCCTCCGACCAAAGCCAGCAAGTCGATTGCCTTCTTGTAATGTTGTGAAAAGATTGCCTGATACCAAAGTTCGGCCAGCGTTAGTGCATCAGTTTGAGAGTTTCAGCAACACATTCTCACCATAATTCGTCTCACGCTGTTCTCCTTCGCCTTTGCCCGTGTGCAAAATACCTTGCAATTGATATTTTGTTTCATGCGTCGCATGTCCACCAGGTTTTGATGCCTTTGTTTGCAGGTTTTGCTGGTATATGCTGGGTTCCTTTGGTTCTGCCACGATATGGAAACAATTGCTCGTTAACAGTGACAGTCTCATGCTCTTCATAGTTTCGGGCGAGGTTCTCACTTAGGAAGATCCAAACATCGAGGAATGGGTACCGCTCATTAAAATTGCTGTCGTGACAATGTTTTGAATCCATACGACTAGCGACTGGCGTTTTTTTTGCATATTATTTTGTGATACCCCAGCGGCCAAAAGTATTTCAAAAAATGCATCAAATTCAGTGCTCGTCATATCACTTCACATTCTTGGTCCTGATTCGGGACTTTGTTGATTCCATTTTTGTGCTGCATGTTGTTTCACTTATGATAACGAAATGAATATTCGGTGGAAGAAAATACTTCAACTGGAATGGAATTTTATGGTTTTGGTGTTTGCCCATTTTGGGTCGTCTTTTCGATAAAAAAAAGTAGCGCTCTGTTGTCGAAGAGCATGCATTTCACAGCATTGCTGTTCCATCTCGTCCGTCGCCATCGAATACTTCTTCTTCGGGCGTCCAATTCCCATCTCCTCCGTTATCAGTGGTTGGAACCTCATCATTACTTCCACTGGCTGATGTCAATCGAGAGTCGAGAATAAATATCAACACTGACATTTCTTTCGCGTGTTATACACAAATCCAATTATAAAAAAAGAAAAATGTATTTTTTTATAAAAATAAGGCAAAAATAAAGCGCATAATCAATGCTTCATTTGCCGCGAAAAATATGTTATATCACATTCAACGTTCATTCGAAAACTGACCCGTAAAGAATAGAAGGAATATAAGATCCGTAAAAAAGAAAGGATCACAAGACCCATGAAAAAACTAAAGAAACGCAAACAAACACGCAGAGAACACTAGGCTGTGAGCTCACAGGAACCTGGTTACGTTAATTGAAAAATTTAAGTGCAATTAAAATTAAAGGTGCACAAAGTCTCAGCAATGAGCCGGAACGAGCCGACGGACAAAAAGTTAGCAGTTTAAGAAATCGTGAAGGAATGGTCAAATTGGGAACTGTTTCTTTGTGTTGTCAGCATATTTTATAAGTCCACTTTCAATACAGCGCATCTACCAACAAAGATAGGCTTGGTATGAGCATTAAAAACGGCACGGATTATCAGGATTTATTCGTAATTGTATCTATCCTATATCCTACACTAGATGATGGTGCATACTCGGTTTCAAAATTCCCAAAAATGCTAGAGTTAGAGAGAAGTAGTCTAGAGAGGGAGTGGTAGTCTGGTATCAAGACCACTCCCTGGCCAGTTAGCCTTTACTAAATAAAAACTTGGAAAGTGGCCAAAAATCATTAATTACATTGTTTACGATGGCGATTGACATAATGTTCTGTATCAAACGTTGCCACATCTATCCCTACCATAGAGGCAGATGCGTCCATATGTCTTCATCGACACATCGTGTTACTTGAGGAAAGCCACCACGGTTGAAAACAAGCTCATCATCGTGCATCATTTTATTTAAAATTGCGGTTGTCACTCGGTGAACAGCACTACATACACTTGATCTGTAGATTTCGGGCATTGTGCGTGCCTTTTCCGACGACTTTGGAAATCAATTTGCAAAGAGAAATGTTTAATGACAAACAACAACAAATGTTTAAAAACAAGGCTAAATTTGCTAAAATTAACATTTTTAAATTTTATTTTTTAATTTAATTTTATTTTTAAATTTTACATTTTTTAATATTATTGTTTGATGCAGCGCTAACTTGAAAAGATGAGCACTATTCACTTTTTAATACTCTAGTATTTTCAAATTCATTGCTGGTGCAACAGAAACTAATCAAAATTTACGATTAGCTGCTAATTGATTAGTGATATGTGGATGGTGTAATGGGGCCCAGATGCCTGTTTGTCTTGGAGGTGGTTTCTTGTCAGTGATATCTGTTTAGGTAGAGATCACCGACACGACTGACTGACTGATATGACTGACCTCCCAGTCGAGAGGTACAGGTTTTAAGGGCCGATGTTGAATGTGAACCACACCTAAACGTCAAGTTTTTTTCTGCATTTCATTTGACATTTCCCAATTTCAGACTAACTCAATTTGAACCATGGAAAGATACACAATCGAGCAATATTGGGCCACTTGCCACACAGCTAACGAAACAATGGGTCTTTTGCGCGACAAATTGAATGGCCGTGTTATCTCACGTGGTGGCGATGTCAATTGGCCGCTAAGATCATGTGATTTGACACCACTGGATTTTTTTCTTTGGGGTTATTTGAAAGACAAGGCGTACGTCGATAAGCCAGTATCAATTCAAGGGCTAAAGGATGAGATAATTCGACACATTAACGGCATAGAACCTCAATTATGCTTCAGCGTCATCGAAAATTTGGACCATCGGATGGAGGTGTGCCGCCGACATTTTGCTCCATACATAATCGAACCATACCAATATTATCATAATAAAAAGAAATGACAATGATTTCCTAAACAATTTGTGTTTTATTCAAAATCAACACTGGCCCTTTATTAAGCTTCGGTAAACACATAAATCATAATGATGTGTATTTCATTTCTTGTTCGGCATGCTAGAGTGGATGTTGGTGTTCCTCCTCCCCTTAGTGACCATGTTGGTACCGGAAATGATGCGAACGGCTGAAGAAGTGTTGACAGCGGGTCACGGTCTCCATCTATAAGTCTGTCATTTTTAAGGAGTGGGGGTATAAGTCTCTGAGAGGGAGGCAAAATCTCAAGAACGTACGGGAACGCAATTGTGTAAATTAAGTCATTTATGAAATCTGAAATCTCACGGACATTTGTTTGAATTAAATTACACTTGTGAGTGTAAAGAATACGACAGAATAGAAATGAAGTATGATAGAGGTGCCCAAGATAGTTAACTGTACGCATGATTCGTGTGAATGCATTTTATGTGCATAATTCATATACAAAAATACATACACTAGTAGGGCATTCATTGCTCTAGGATCTCAGACTATAAGTTGCTCAAATGGGAGCTTAATGAATCGACTTCATGAACATAAGCCTTGTTTGTTCGTTTATCCCTACATACTGTCTTACAATGTAGCTCCAAAATTTGAAATATCGTCCAAGTAACGAGCGAATTTTCAAATAAGAACTGCCAGCTGTTCTCAAGAACTCACACGTGTTCACAGACAGGGGACAAAAATTGTATAAAAAACCCTGTCAGATGAAATCAAGGGACAAGAGAGGAAGAAGATGGATATCTCTACCCTCCATTATCTCTGACCATCACCTTACACGATTCCACCCCGGACTGCCACAAATGTCATCAGTGTCGTCGGTGCTGTTTTTCCTGTGCACTTATAACTTAAGCGTATATACCAGAAATGAAAAGAGATGCCCAACTTCCACCTCTCTTGTGCCTTAACATTTTTGACAACCATTTTTGATGTCGTTTTCAAAAGCCAAATTGACCAATCAGAGAAGGGAACTTACGTTATTTCGTGAATAACTGTCAAAAATTCCTGATTAACTGTCAAATAACCTGGAAATTTATCGATGGACTAGGGGTCCATCAGCTGTGAATCTGGGCATCTCTATTGTACTTCACTTCTGCCACAGAAATTTATTGTATTAAAAAGGACATAGTGGGGAAATTTTGTACTCTTCGCATACGGGAACAGACTTTTGTAGATTTTCCTTGTTTTGTGCTGTTTATTTTGGGTACGGGAACACGCCTAATAATCGCACTCCATAACGTTTTCGAAACTCTTGAAACCACCGTCACTAGCATTCAAGTTAGAATATTCCTTAAAACTGACTATTCACATGATTTACTTGATTTTTGAGAAATTTGCACATTTTTTCGTGATGTTTCTTAAGCCAATCGTTTCCATTTGATGCGCCTCTGAGGATCCTAAGGTTTCTCTAATATTTTCTTGTTGTCTTTTGTAACCTTGACCTAATCCTGAGTGTCAATCCTGAATCTCAAAATTTCCGATTTTTCCTTGATCCAATTTAACTTCATTCGCTGTACCAACGAAGATGTGGTGGGGGCGCTGCTCTCCATAAAATCGAACGCAACGGGTTTGGATGGTATCCGCCCTAAGCTTCTAAAACTTATTTTGGCATACATTCTCCGAAATATTTCCCATTTTATACTCAATGAATGGATACGTGCCAAAATTCTACCCGTTCCCAAAAAGGTGACTGTTGATCTATGGAATACCGGCCCATTGTAATACTGCCATTTTGATCTAAGGTCTTGTTATCGAAGGGCAGCTTCTCTGCCATCTCAATTCCCTAGCGTAGCTGTAAATTGACTCTCTTCTCTAAAACCTATGACATCAAAATTGCGCTGGATAGGAATGAAATGCCCTTCTTGACGCTTTCAGATTTCTCAAATGCCTTCGATACGGTTTACCATAACATTCTCTGCACAAAACTGCTTAACTCCTTCAGATTCTCACCGTCATACCTTACTGGCAGCCCGCAATGCGTAGCCATCGAAGGCCGAGTATCGACGTTTTTGAATGTTACGAGTGGAGTGCCGCAGGGTTCAATTCTCGGGCCTTTTTCTTTTCTCGCTATACGCCAATGAAATTCCTACAATACGCGAGCATTGTTCCTGTCACATGTAGGTCGATGACATCGAATGCTACCTTAGCTTGGAGACTGGACTCCAATAAAGAAATTACTGTGTGTCTTAGATGATGATGAACGTTGTGAGGATGTGACAACGATTGCACTATTGTTGTGCTGATGCGACATCGAAGGCATAGAGACGTTAAGCTGACTATAAATGTTGTAAGATAGGTTAAGACTATTGTCACGACATAAAGCCAGTCAATAGACGATCACTACAAGTGTTTTATTGAATGTACATAATTCGTGCGCGAGTAACGTACAATGATTCTGCCCGGGATACCGCCACCATTTCCTATAGGAGATACAAAATGCTGTCAAAAAAAACGGCCACGAGTTCACATTTTAGAGTAGGTAGTATATTGTTTTCCCAGTTTACATTTTCGGGGTTCACATTATGCACCTACCAGTCTAACCCATCAAAAAGACAGTCGTGATGCTGAGCAATGAGCCTGTCATCTGGAAAAGTTCTCAGGCAAATCATCTTCAAGTTATCTCCGAAGCCGTATTGCATTAACACTTGGTGAGCATAACTGTTTACCAGTGCCACACAGTTTGAACGTGAAAATCTCAACATTTTCATATTCTCAAAAAGCGCTTTAAAAAAAGCCCCCATCACCACTAAATTGATTCGAATTCATCTGATTGGTCGAGTTGTGTTCAATCTGAACACAACGCTTAATTGTTCAATTTCCTCGAACGTTTCCACTCCCGATGAACGCATGTGAATTCATAAAGCAATTATTCAACTGTTTAAATTTCAATCCAACCCATTGGCTCATACAAGATACGCCTTACACACACACGACTTCCAATAAATATCGATTCAATCCGAAACGGGATAATATGTACTTTCCACATATAATAAAGGAAATTGAATTATTGAAAAGCGCATCGCATGGCTCGTTCGGAATCGTATCACCCAATCCAGCGGAAATCACCGGATACACTACTCCCCAATCACAGTCGTTCATCCGTCGTCGCCGCTGCCGCTGCCGTCTGGAATAAACACGAGCTACATGGTTGAATTCAATAAATGATAATTCGAGGGGAACACATTCGCCAACTGCGGGCGAGTGCTGGCTCTCTGGATGCCTTGCCGATGCGCTTTTGGAATAGAAGTCGAATGAAGATGCGGATGTGATAAGTTTAAACAAGTGGAAGTGTGCAGACTGCTTGCTGGTGGGGATGGCTGGAATGGGGGTGTTTTGCAAACTCATTCCCCTGGTTCGTACAATCATTGCCTTCAGAGGCTGAATTATTCTGGGAAGTTCGAAGGCTTTCGCCTGGATTTTTGGGCAAAAGTTGGGATCAGTGAAGAGGAGAGTCATTGCAACATAGTTGGAGGGAGCGAATGCAATGGATCAGTTGAATGGTGGAAATTGAGTGTAAGAAAAGTTTGGAAACGATTTAAATCAGAACGGAGTCCGGAGCGGCTTTTTAAGGTGGCGTTACACCACACTGCTGGAGGAAGCTGGACAGATGGAAGTGGTGGTTGGGTGGGAATGCAAATAGGACTGTGTGACGTTTTAATGTCATGCACATTGCTGATATATTATTTGTTCACATGAGTTGAAGAAGGGTTTACCAAACACGCGCTGTCTGGCCCTAGCAAGTGCGGGTAGGCAGAGATGGAATGTGTTAAGGTCACAGTCTCAACTGAGTTGTTTCAATTGCGGCAAAGTGTGTTGTGTGTGATACCAGCAAAGACCGCCAATGTAGGCATTTCACGACAAGTCCGCAGACGGATATCGTTTTGTTTCGGTTCGATTCGGATCGGTTGTGACCCTGCCTTGGATCATGTGTTGCACTATATGGCATCATACAGCGAATGACAGGTTAGGCCAGTACTGATCTTCAAGCAGTAGATGGGATCCCAACCGTCAACCCAAGGAGTTTTTTTGTCGACTTAGTGTCCGCAGGCTGAACCATCCACACGTCTGAGTTAGCAACATACATGGGGGGTAGGGCAGGGAATGGGGCTGATAGTGCATTCAACAGCACACGTAGACCATTTTGGTCCATCGTGATACCCACATTCAGACTACTACCACTGATTGACCACAGCAGAGACTGCGCCGTTAAATTGATATAAAATTGACAGGACCACATTTGAAACCCAGATACAAGCATATTACGAACTACTCGTACTTGTCTTCTACTGGGACTCGAATCGAGACCCCATTAACCATGAGCAGGCACTTAACCAATGAGTTTAATGCCCAATTTCACGAAAGTTAATCTCAAGTGTGTCATTGCTGTGCGACTTGGTGTTGTGACCTCACCAGGCAACGAAATCCTTCAAAAGAACCATGAAGATGCATAATGGCACGCGGCAAGATTCAGAGAATGCAATCATCCTTTGGACTTCTTATGAGTTTCGCAGAAAAAGAAATTGTAAATGCCTCATTAGCAATAAAGCTTGGCACAAGGTAAGGTCTCTTCCACTGAAGTTACTTAAAGGAAGATGGGCTAGAATTCCCCTTCTCGTTCCTTGCTCGGAGTACATCTATCTCGTTTTCCTGATAGCCAGTACGAAATTGGGGTTTATATTATCGCCTTAAACTGTGACACTCCTTGAATTTGCACCATCTTGAGTCTCAGATTTGGAGTTACTGAAAATGTCTTGTCTCTAGCGAATACAATTAAAAAATTCACTGTGACAATAATAAACAATAATAAATGTTTCGTTAAGTTTCGTCAAGTTTCGTTAGGTTTCGTTAAGTTTCGTTAAGTTTCTTAATGTCCCGTGTCACCTTTGCTTAGTTAATTCTCAGCTATCTTAGGCTTGAGCGGTCAAGAATTTTCATGAAATCAGAATAGTTTCGTCAAGCTTTCAACAAATTAGTCATAATACAAATCTTATCGCTTGGTATTTTTTTCTTTTTCTGTCTCAACAAGCTCGACGCAAATAGTTCCGCCTGTAACACACTCGAATTATGCTGCGGTCTGTAGTCGTTGAAGATGTTCAGGAATTCCGAGAACACACCCGCACAGATTTCAAGTTCAATTCATCAAGGAATTAATTTCCAACAATCGTCGCGTTAATTCTTACTCTCCCTCTCTGTGTTAAACACAGTCATTGTGGGTAGCAGTCCTTGAGTTCACCGACAGAAAGGATTTTGAAGCAACAGCGACAACTAAGCTCTCCATCTACTCAAGTATTCTTCAGTCTTCTCTCGGAATGCCCCCTCCTCCTCTTCAGCGATTCACCTTTTCAATTTGAGCTGTAATCCTTCCTCGGAGTCGTCCATCAGAACAATTCAATTCAAACAAAGATCCACTCACTTACACTTCCCCCCTGCCACCACCAAAGGGAAATCAATTAAAACGTTCTCTCCTCTTTCTCATTTCAGCTCTCAGGTACCAGACCAAGCAATTACAGTCATCCCAACGATGTCCCCGAAATAGGCAGACACGCCATTGTCTCCGCACATTCTTGACACCCACTGTTAGCGCCCGTGTCGTTGTTGTGTGAGCAGCACACAGCAGCACAGCGTATCAAAGAGACAGCGACCCGCCATCTGAACAGAGATTAACAACACCAAAGTGACACACAATCAACGCAAAATCCCTAAACAAAGGCGGCGGCGGCATCACACTCCGCACAGCGAGGCATGGCTGTCCCCGTCGAGGAGGGCATCCTCAACGCCCTGCGGGGTGTAACAACTGAATCAACACGGCTTCCCAAGCCATTGCTCATCAAAATCTACGTGTCCAGCCTGAAGGATGGTAAGTGTCTCGGACCAATTACTGTTTAACCTTTCCTATTTGTCATCAAGGATGTCCTAATCCTCTACTCAGCCAGTCCAACACTCCCTCCCCACCTCCCCTCGTCCTTGGGAAATGCAATTTATTTCCATGAAAGCGAATAAATGAAATCCTTTCTGATTGCCTGTGTCCTCCTCCACTCACTCTTGTCTCTTCTTGGACGCACGTCGTCGTCTTGCAGAATTCATCGAGGAGCGCCGCATGCTGTTGGAACTCGTCGGCCCGGAGCTTCAATCGATGTACGATGACCGACAAATTGAGGTATGTCACGCCGCACCGCTTGCCGGGAGGGACATTTTTCAACCTCGGTTTCACCTGCGATCACGGTTAAGTCCCGGGGCCGCCCAAATAGATGAGGGGGTTGAAAGAATTCCCTCCCATGCGCACCTGTCACCGTGAGAATAACGTTAAATTAATTGAGCCCATTAATCATGGGCCGGGCGGATTTATCCCGTCCATCACTTAAAGGACTTAATCTCAGCTTTTATCCTCTCCCTCCTCGTTGCCACAGATTGAGATCGTCGATATGCACTTTGGGACCGGGCCGCCAGACGTAATCCTGCTGGAACAGGATCCATACTTGATGCGGGATTATCTGGACGAAATCGAGACCTGTCACCGTGTGTCAAAGAGTGTATTCTTTGTCGTAAGTCACTGCGTGGAAGTCGGTCGCAGATGTGGTAGACATTCGTCTCTCTTTTCAGGCTCTCGTTGGCGAAAGTATTGGAAAAATGCTGCTCCCCACAGACATGGACGAGGATATTTTTTTAGCAATTTGCAATAATTGCCAGGCTGAGGAGCGAGTCCTCCTGAACAAGTGGTATTGCCAGTTGGGAGACGACACCACGACCAGTATCATGCACAGCACGTCCACCAGCAGCAGCGGTTGGTACACGCTCAAGGAAAACTACCGGTAAGTCCTTGGAGTTGGGGATCCTTTGAAGAAAAGTGCGACATTCCGAAGTCGGAGACGGCATCTAATGGAGGATTTATTTATGGCCACCATGACGAGGGGTGCCAAGGCACAATGGCGATGACGACTCTAGGCAGAATATGTGGAAGGAATCTCTTGATAGCCGATGCTTTATGCTGCTTCTTTCTGTGACTCTTGGCATTCCTTGCGATCGCTGGGAGTCGGTTTCGTGGGGTGGAGGAATTTCCACCGCCTGTGCCATTCTCAAGTGCGTATTTAATTGGAAAATATTTGGCTTGTTGGATCGAAGGAATTCTTCACGGTTCATGGTATCCTTTCAGATTCCATCGTTGCCTCAGAAATTCATTCACAGCACTTAAGAGCACGCTTCTTCCGGCCAATTGCACTCCAGAGTGCTCGGGTGCGGTTAACATTCTCGAACTGGGGTGGAATCCAAAACATGCTCCTGCATTTGAAATCATCAGCCTTCGTCCTGAATTTTGGCAAATCATTAAAACTCATTTTTGCGAGGGCTTGTTCGAAGTTTTATCCTCGGCTGAGAGTCTACCTCAGGCACGGTGACAATAAAAAGTAGATGTCTTCATAAAGTCCGCCTAAAGTGGGTCACTTTTATGATAAGGATGCTTTTACGAGCACTCACACGGTTTAAGAGACCATTTGCACCCGTAAGCTGGCCCCAAAAACAACGAAACTTCTGCTCGGCTGTCATTCACTCGGAAGTCTCCCGTTCAGCTGCGTCCGGTAGTCATAAATTTTGCTTATTTATGCCTTGATGGAGTCAAGGATTTGAATGGGGTTTGGATTTATTAACTATTCATTACCGATGTTCCGATGTTCACTTGTTTGCATTTGAAGAGCTGAGGAGAGTGGTCCTTGGTGAGGTCTGAATTTTGTTGGATGGCAGTCGTAAATGTCTTTATTGCACTGCTTGCGATGCAATCTCGTTTAGGTCTGTTCATTGTTTTCGTTTCGTGTTGTGGGCGAGTTACTCGATTCGACTGGGACCAGGTCCAAGAATGCGTCCACATGTTCTTCTTTAATTTAGTCTTGTTAGTGTGGCGCTGCAGCCCGGGATGGACTGGATTATGGTCCCAGTTCTGTACTGTTCCCCTCCACTCTTCCCACACTTTACTAGGAGTAGATACCAATAAAACCCTCATAAGCAGGAAAACTTACTGAAGCACGAATTCTGCCACCACCACTCATCGTCTGAAGGACTTTTTATGTATTAATCTGGCACTCAGCTCCATTCGACGACGACGATTGATTATCGAATGCAATTAGAGCACTTCTCCATCTCCCTCCCTCAATCGTCTCGGGACGTCCCACTCCTGGATTTGAAACCCACTCAACGGCTTTCGCTAAGCTCTCGGAATTTCCTCAAGGACCATTCAAGGAGCCTGGCAGTTCAACGTCAAGTCGTTGCGTGCTCTCACGTCAAGTCAAAGGATCATCAGAGCGTCAAATCTAAGCCCCATCAATCGGGCTATATCCTTTCAAATGGAAGAAATAAAATATACGGCACTGCCCATCACCCATCCGCCCTGAAAACCCATCCCGACACTGCTGCGGATTTCCTCCTTCCCTCACCTTCGCAGTTTAAAGTGAACACACACAAGACGAGGCGACGACAAAAGGACAAACGGAACGTCATATTCCACTCGGCAGGACTAATGGAACTGAATCCGAGTGAAATAAATCGCAGATTTCAATTTTCCTCTTCACGCCGGGTGTATTCATTTCTCTTCCTAGCCCCATTCGTCTTGGTCTTATGCTCGTGCCTCGTCCTTGGACTCATTTGCTCATTTGGCGCCCGTGTGGGTGCGCGCTCGTGTGGATGTGTGCCGAGTGTGGATGTTCACCTCGCTTTGCGATTACAGGCGTGTGCTCTCTCTCCCCCTCCGCCCATTAAGTCGTTCTGTTAAAAGAAGAATTACCAAGTCTTTGGTTTGTTTATCCAGAGGATCTCATCTCTGTCAGTATGAGGAGACAGCCGAAAAAAGGACCTTATCTTCTCTTTCATCTGTGAAAGCTTTCTTCTTCGATTGTTGCCGTTGATTATGGCGGCTGATTGTGTGTCGCGTTTGTTTTTGCGCTGCTCTCGATTATTGCTCTGAGCAGGAACAACAAGAAAGAATATGACAGCGGAGCCGGAATTGTGCATACGTAAATACTTAAAACGTTTCGCCCCTCAGCCGCTGGCGGACCCACCAGGAGTGATGGAGTGGGCGGGAAAACGTGTGCTACTTGTTAACGATTTGCCAGATCCGAGGGTTGTTGGTCTGCTGTGCTACCAGAAGAGATTGGACATCAAAGCAAGTGATTTGGAACTTGTTTACCATTCTGCGTGCAGTTGGCTTGTGCTCCGAGGGATTTGCGTGTGTGTCCTTTCAAGTAATAAATTCCATATTCCCATGGGGGGGTTTCCGGAGATAAGATTAACGGCTGAGGCATTTGGTACTTTGCTGAATTCTTTCGCCTTGCTTCCGAAATTCAGTTAGAGATCGAATACTCTTGGCAAACAAAAAGGAGCAGATAATTCCCTGGGAGCTTTGTTGAAAAAAGAGCTACCGGGCGTATACGTAACAAAATTCAATCGAGCACCGAATTCTCCAAATTACCTGGAAATCTGGGAGTCTTTTCAAAAAGACAACGCAACTGACATCGCTCCAGTTTAGGATGGAGAAGAAAAGAGAGGAAGAGGATGAGTTTGTTGAGATTTTGAAAGGTTTTGTGCACAACACTAGCGCCCTCTTTGATGACTTTGCATCCGATCCATTTCCAAACTGTTTCGAACTGATTCTAGTATCTTCTGACACAACAGCCGCTTATGACAAAGGTAAAGGCTCAAAACAGGAGGTCTGCTTTTGGGAGGAACAGTGAGCAAACTTAGATACACACACGTGTCAAACTTTGTGTCAGGACTTGGATTGCCTGAGATCCGTGTGTTCGATCTGCGCGAAGTGAAAGAGTTGTTTGGTTTCAGTCGGTAAATCTGGGTACAATATTCTGCTCCGTTTTGATACCACACCTCGTAGACCTGGTTTGCTGAGATTAGGTAAATCCAACCCGAGGAGCTTAGGAAATTGATTTTGTTCAATCTACTTTGATTGCTGATCCCAGAGAGGCCACTGAGGGAAGGTCAGCAGAACGCGTTATATCTTTGTTCGGCGGACAGTCACAGAGAAAGTGAGTGGGTTTCGAGGCAATTGGGACATTGTGGGTTGGACGAGCTTATCAGCGTGGATGCCTATGGACCAGGCTTACAGCCACAACTCTAGCGATTTCTTTTGACATGGTCATCAGTCTTGGTTTTCATAAAGGCGGGCCAGGTTCCCCTCGATAATTTGTACATGGATGTCCTCCACCACCTTCTTCTAACTAAGGACAGAAACTGCTGTTACATGATGTATTTGAGGTGGTTGGTTGGAAATTTGGCAAAGGCGCAGTGTCCCCTTTGTCATCTGCAGTCTTTTCTGCCACAACAAGAATGCCACGCATTTCTGACAGACGTTTGGGAGTGTGCGCTTTGTTCGGTCTGCTTCCTCGAGAGTCATGCCACCTCCGGTTGAGTTCTTGAGAGGCCCTACAATCGATGAAAGCCTTTACCAGGGACGCAAATAGACCCGGCACAGGTTCAGGTCCTGAGAATGTTTCCTCTAATCATTGTCTAGCAAGTTCATCGGCGATCTCATATCCAGCTCAGTTCCAGCGATTAGTGACTTGGGACCCAGACAAGTCTTAGTGCATTTTGACTGCCAACCAACTTCAGAGAAGACTTGCATTCCTGGCCTATCCTCCAAGTGGTTATAGGCTTGAGCAAGGCCTTAAATACAGCTTGGCTGTCACTACCGGCGCGGATACTTTTCCCTTTCCACGTCCTGCTCTTCACAATACAGTTCGTGGCCATTGGGATCGCATAGGTCGCCACTTGGAAAACCGACGCCCATAATAAGGTGTACAGTCTAATGTGTGTCGCGAAGGCGCCAGCGCCAGGTCCGTCATTGATTTTGGAGCCGTCCGTAAAGATTCTACGACATTCCTTCCCTGGCTCAGATTCTGGGAAAGTCGACATTGTATGAGCGCTGGTGTCCGTGCTTCTGCCGGCATAGCCACAAGACTGGGATCAAATAGAAAGCGGTCGGCAAGAACCTCGAAGCCGAAAACTCAAGACCACTACGTTTAAGAGGGAAGATCGGCTTGACAGTGCGTCCCATGATGTAAATATCAAGAGGGAGGAGATTCAGCAGTGCATCAAGAGCAGAGCCAGGCGTACCAGGGAAGTCACCTGTGCACCCGAGGCAGACCTTACTCTGAAGCTCAGTGAAAGCAGTAGTTACGTATTTAGAAAGCTTATTCTGCCAAATGTCCGATGCGTAGGAGAGAAGTGTCCTCTTCATTGCATTGGTGACCCCCTTTGGGGAGATTCCCTTTCACTGCCAGGAGTTTTCTATCTAGTGTAACACCTAGATGTTCGGAGAAAGGTATGGTGACGCTTCTTAGTTTCAGTTGAGTCAGACGAGTCTCCTCCTCATCGTTAAGAGAACAACTACTGTTTTTACACCAGTTGTCGATCACGTCCAGAGCTGCCTGCACTTTTGAGCACACATCCGATAGTTACAAACGGACAAACAGTACGGCTACTCTATCCGCATAGGCCTGGGCGTAGCTGTTAGAGCCATTGATAGCATCAAACAGAGAGTCAACCAGCAGGACAGGACACTGCCTTGTGGTCAGTCCCTATTTACCCCCGTCCTTACACATTGGCTACGGTCCGCGTCCGCAATTATAGTTATATTCAATATCATTGCTTTGATCGTGTTCTCTGACCGAGTTGCCAAAAGGAGTTGAAGTGCAGTTTCGCAGGTTTTTCCACGCATGTTGCATCTGAGACAGAGGCTGTAACCTTTCCATGCTTTGCATCAGGAAAGGAGATAGAATGATTGGACTGAAGCTCTTTGCGAGTGAGTAGTCCTCCTTGCCGATTTTTGGTATGAAGGCTACCCTAACCGTCCGCCGGGGTGTTGGGATATAGGCCAGTGCCAGACTGGGGGTGAACATTTTTTTCACAACCAGCAGCAACCGGTCAATGCATTATTTTGCAGCAGAGATGGATATCTGCCGTCGGTACCTGGAGACTTGAAACTATCAAAAAAACTGCGTGCCTGAAAGCCTGGGTAGTAACCATGATGAACGATACCAGCATCGGCGCTTAATATTTATCGGCTCATCTCCAGTTCCAGGTATGAGAGGTGGTTGTGACCTGGTTACCTGGAAAATGAGTCCCAAGCATGAGGCTAAGGGTCTCAGTTTTTGCCGGTTTGACCTTTTTAAGGAATTTAACCAGTTTACTCGTTTCAATGACTATTTCGATCTTTGTATTATTTTTGTTTTGATCGGTACAGGTGCCAGTCTCCCTCCAAATTGGTCTTGAGGACCTATTTAAAAGTTTTCTGGTTTCCTTGCGAATTGTCTGCAGTTCTGCGTTCCACCATGGAACTGGCAATCTGCAGGGGGAGTTTCAGGCTGAACAGGTCAGTTCGAAGCATGTGGTGAGAACATCGTTCAGATCTTGAACTGCTTTCTCAACCTTCCGCCTTGTTCTGAGCCTAGGGAGGGGTTCGATGCGATTATTTAGCTCATCCCTAAACCGCATCTAATTGGTTTTTCTGGGATTCCACCTCTTCCGTGGTTCCCAGGGCGGGCGGGATTTTCGCCACAGAAGCACTGAACCATTCAAGGGTTTGCTGCGTTGAACACTTCACCATGAAAGTTCCGTTTACCAAAGCACACTTGAAGGCATGCATTCTCAGCCTGCTCGAGCTCCCGTGTCGGTTATACTGTCGTCATTGCCAGCATACCCGATTCTAAGCGCCAGGGAGGAGATAGCAGCTCTGTCGGTCAATTTCCGTCCACCGGTGCTGTAGGGAAAAAACCATCACCAGAGGGATGGGGTTTGATGCATTTTTCCTCCTTTTCGTGTTCGACCTTGCTGAAAAGGAGGCTTGGTTCCTGTCGACTGATCGATTTTCGTTGATTTTCGATTTTTGTTGCCGCCAAAGGGGAGCGCACTTTCAGCACTTGCGCATCCGACTTCTTTTGAAGTTTCTTTGCGCCGTGTCATTGCTGGTCGCCTTCTTTTCCTTTTCAGTTGGCTCTTGGTTAGGGGCCCCTCATAGACTGCCTCGTTCGGAGCTCGTTTAACTTTTTCGATTTCCTGAGTCCTGCCATCAGAAACAGTACTCTGATCAGCCACCTGACTATGGGATAGGAGGCAAAGCCTATCCGCTTCTTTCTCCATTTTTCGAGCTCAACCGATCGTGTCGTAGAGTGAGTGGCAGGAATCTTTGAAAACATCTGATCAGCTGTCGTACAGCCTAGTGTAATGCCCTCGGAATATACGGTTTCTCAAACTTGGAGTCGCGATCAAACTCTGGGTCCGTCTTGGCCCTCTCGTGAGGGACCAATAGTTGTTAGTGTTGTGACCGGGCTATACCTCCACATCTTACATACAATCGATCCCCCACGTCGGGGGCTATTTTTGCAACGTCTCGCCGCACATCTGGCTAGACAACGGCAAATTATCTTCTCAATGGCCCTCAGACTCGCCTAGAATTAACGCAACCAAGCAGCAAATCAAAGGATGCCCGATTGTTGAGAGGACATGAATGAAAATGTGAAAATAGACGACGTTCATAAATGTTGGATCTTAATCCAATTCAAAATTCCCCATTGAGTCCATTCGTTCATTATTCACCGGCAATTCTCAGAAATAAACCACGTCTTCTGAATCAAATCAATCCGAACCAAGGTGAAATACTCAGCATGTCAACAAGGAACATAACTCTCTGCCACCCTCCCCGTTCGCAGGCTCATCCGCAATTCATTTCAATCAGATTAAACGAACCAATCTGTCTGTGAAATATTCGACTCCCGGAGCAAACCAAAGCCAGGGCAATCCTTTCACAGATGTGCGCCCTCCTCTGCACACTCGTCGGCTTTTCAAGTGCAGAATGGGATATCCTAGGACTGCAATAAAATCCTTTCAAAACTACGTCCACATCCTTCCCATTCCGCCGCTGCGAAGATAACCCGAAAACTTTTCGCCGAAAAGGAAACGCAAATAAATATCTTTCGGATTACTTTTCATCATGCACATTCAAAGGAGATTCCTTTTGAAGTTTCGCTTTTACCTTTTCTGTACCTCTGGAGGGATGACTGATGGCCCCGACGGGGCGCACCGTTTTCCGTTCTCTTCCTTTGCCCAGATCACTCTCGTACGAAAAATGGCGTTCGGAGTACGTGAAGCTGCTCGACACGATTGAGAAGTCGCTCGGCGCAATCATGAAACAGAAGCAGCACACAAAGGAGCTCATGGAACGCATTCAGCGGATGAGGATGACCCCCATGGAGAAGGAGGTTCACAAAGCCCTTGGTAAGCTGCACATGCACGTGCATCCGCCGCCTTCACTACTATTGTTTGCATTTCTTTCGCAGAGCTCTCCAACGACAAGGTTATCGCCGTGTTCCGAGAATGGTCCAGTCACCTAAGTCCCCCGGACATCGAGTCCGGCGAAAGATTACGCAAACTTAAGGATCGCCTGACAATTAGCCTCTCGTCCGACAACTACACCACCCTCGTGTAAGTACCTAGAAGAACTGTAGCTCATGCCCATCGGATCACACTCACCCCTCCCTGTTGTCCTTGCAGAGTCGCGGGCAAGTCGGAGAATCACAGAATCGACGCCGACCTGGAGGAGCACGAGACGTATCTGAGTAAATTTAAGAACAAAATTTTCGACAAAATGCGGAACCTAATCGAGGAGCACATTTCGAATGATCCCGATGTCATTAAGGGGAGAAAAAAGACTGTACAGGTAAGTGAGTGTGTATGTGTGTGTGTGTGTGGAGGGGGATGAAACTTTCTTGGGACTCTCGTACCCCGAGGGCACTGGTTTTGGTTAACTTTTCTGCTCCGCCTGCAGAAGGAAACACAAATTTATTCGTCTTGGAACCAGGAAAAAAAAACGTGGAAAACGGAAACGAAAACGAAAAAAAAACGCCTCCAGGAAGTCTTGAGATAAATTACAAATTTTACATTCATCCCTCCTCCTTGCGGATGGTGGCGTGGCTTCAGGTGGCTTCGGGACTTTTTCGAGGGTTTGCTGAAGAATTTTCATTTCTCATACTTTTCCTCATAAACTTCGAGGGCAAATTGTGCCGAGCGATTGAATGGGATGAGTGGGATGGGCACTGCGGAAAAACATTCCTGCATTCCTGCTCTGATGGTCGGGATGGGCGGCTGGCCGGATCTGGCCTTCGTTTGACAAGCGAATCCTGGAAGTGAGAGGAGGCTCTCGAGTTCATTAAAATGTTTGCCGCGACTTAAATTTCAATTCAATTCGGAGAGTATTTTACACGAAAAGGAGTCGGTGTGGGCATCGGTGACCAAAATACGGAGGGAGGGATGGAAAGTCCTTGTTCCTTGTTGGAGGGATGGAAAGTCTCTTGAGGCATTAGCTCAGCAGCTCCTCTAAACTTGTTGATACCAGGGTCTGCAGAGGTGTTGGCAGGGTCAAGAGGGTGAACTCATTCCTCTGCCTTGGAATGATACGTTATATGACGGCAAAGCTGTGAGTCGCTGATCAATTTAACTATTACGGAGTGAGATGAGGAGGCGATCAGATGAGTGGATAGGGGAGTCCGAAGAAATACAGACTTAAATTAATGGGGTTGAGATAGTTCGGGACATACTTGGACGCGCTCAGAGGGAAAGTGGCAAACCACAAGGATCGGATTTAGGTGCTTTATTGTTCATCTGGTGCATTCGTTCACGAACGCCTCTCTTCTCCAGCATATGAATGACGTTTGTGTGACAAAGTGTGTCGAAAGAATTTTCGAAATCTACAAAGATCACTAGTGAGTGGATTTTCTTATTCGGACTGCTGTCTATATTGTTAGCAAATTCTCTCAATAATTGGTTTGCATTTCGGTTTCTTAGGAAACCATACTGGTTCGTGTTTTGGATTTTGTATCTGCCAAGATAATCTTGTAGTCTTTTCGCCATTACTTCGTCAACAGCTGGTAAGATGGAGACAGGGCGGTAGTTCGAAACATCAGATTTCTTCCCGGACTTGTAGATAGGTCCTACAATGGCAGTTTTAAGCTTCTTCGGAAATTGACTTTCCTCCAATGGCTTATCCACCACTTGCGTAACTGTAGGTGCTGAGATTCTAGAGTGGACGACGGGCTAATTTATTTTAGATGTTCCAGTTTACGATTTCTTGTGAAAGGTACTACGGTGATTTTTGACGGATTTAGCATCAGTCTTTAGTAATTTTCGAAGTCGATTATGTGGGCACCCTGTGCGGTCTTCTCCATCCTACCTAGGCAAGAGTCCTGAGACGCCACTGACTTCCGCGAGTAATGGTCCACTTAGTCTGAGTAGACTGAGTTCGCGCTTTAGGTCAGGCGTCAACCAAATTTGTTTTGTGTGGCCTTCTCTCCAAGATTGGATATTCCGATATCGGATATCCTTTTTTACAGAAAATTTGATCTGGCCATTTGCATATCTGGAAGGTCGCCACCAGAAAAGAGAGCGACGGGAGTAATTGAATCCGAAGGGGTCATAAATCCGAAGGGTACAAGTGGACTTGGGTTGGGCGGAACCTCAGAGGCTTGGAGAAATTCGGTGAAACCCCCGGGATTTCGTTTAGTAGAAACTAACATATTCGCGTGGTATCACAATGGGCCTACTTTGGCCTAAGTGCGACTGCCTTCTGCAGCCAGCTACTATAACCTAACCTAACATACTCACGTGCGCCTGCTTCATCGCGATCACTGAACTCGCTACCTTACCTCGGGGTACATGTGTGCGGAAGCTGAATAGCATAAGTCCGTCAATAAAATCCCAGTCTCATTCCCACGTGGCGACATCTGGGATCCGCCCATCAAAGATGAGGAACCTAAACCCCGTGGACGCCATTTGCGGCTGCAAAGGAGGAGAACCAGTTCCACGAATAGGAATTACCCAAAAGCGCTAATCTGACCTAAGTGAGTATGCTCGTTGCAGTCAGCCTCCGTCAACATATTGAACAACTACTTGTTTCTATTCAGTTCGCCTTTGAAAAGCCAGCCAAGGCCCCCGTTCATTCATCTGCCAGATAATCGGTACATCAAAGCCTCATTCCGCATGTAATGCCAGTGCAATCATCTCTCGCTCATATCCGATAAATATTCAAAGCAGAACCGCTTGCACTCGACTGATTTTGATTAACTGCACTCCACTCTTCCACTCCAATCCACTTTAAGTGTCCACCGCATCCAGCAACAGCATGCGCTGTCCATTTGTATAGCGACGTAATGAATGGCGAAACGAAAATGATTCCAAAATACCAATGGGTACGGGGGGAGACCCGTCCCGCACTGTTCAGCCCAGTAATTCCGCGAAATGAGAAATTACCTGATGGCTGAAAACTGAAAATCAGTTCCACTCCCGCTATGCATAAATTAATAACCATCGCCGTGGAGGGCTCCGCAACCAGGGCCCACCCTCCATCGGCGGCACTCGGCAAGTCATATTCAATTACTCGTCGAAATCTCATTCACATTTTCCGAGTGGAAAGCACTCGAAGCGAGGATGAGGAAGCGATGAGTAGTCAGGCAGGGACCACACTTTCAGACGATGAGAGAGGATTATTAAATTTTGATCGAGAACACGAGGGAAAAAAACTCCAAAACATTGTCATCAATAATTAATTCCGATGCCGCCACTCTGCATCGAATCGAAATATTCCAAGTGCACGCCACCTCGTCCATCCGCGCCCATATCTATCGCGCTCCTCACCCGTCCAGTGAACTTTCAGGAAATTGAAACATTCATGAGATCCCCCCCGTCTCATGTATGCACACACTGCTGGTTCGAGGTCAGTAAACACGAAGCCATTTGCCGGTCGTGGCGGCAGCGAGTGATGAGCCAATTGGCGCTCGAATGCTTCTGTGCCAGTCTGTCAGCGGATGGGAGCGATTACAATGTGTGATAGGGTCCTTGACAGGATGCAGTGGAAATGCAATTAGATAATTAATTTGATCTAAATTCGAAGTGCCCGTAACGTCATGGTGCGCGGTTCGGTTAATTTCCATATCAGCGCCGATGCAGGACATCCACTCCACTGGGATGTGTTGCCATCGCTCGTGTGTGTGCTCATGTAGAATCTAGGCTAAAATGTTAATTTCAACAGCGTTGCGGATTTTGTCATTAGTGGGAGTAGCAGGGAGCTTTTAACATTTAATTTGATTGGTCTGGGAGGGCTCGGATGCACGCTGCAGAGATAAGACTCTTAATGGACTGGCTGGGGAGGGGTTATTACTAAATGCTGACTTGTAAGCGCTATGAGTGCTTTTGACCTTTAGGCTTAATGGATTTCTCTGATATTTACGACGAACGAGGTCACTTGTGATTGGGGAGGTACACTGCGCTGCAGCATTGATGATGGGGACCATTTGAATGTTCGACTGTGCCTGCCGGAGATGGGAGTGTTTAGGTTTCAGCTCTGGATTCGGATTAAGCGAACCGAACGGAAGTGAATGGAACGAGAATGGGTTCACGTCACTGTGGATAGCTCGTAGTGGGGCCCTTGTCATACCATGCCGCGAGTATTGGTCTACTTAGTCTGAGTAGGTTGAGTTCGAGCTTCAGGTCAAGCCATGTCTATGGCGCAGAGATCAGCTTTGACGCCACTGATTGCCGCAAGTCTACTTAGTCTGAGTACACTGAGTTCGCGCTTTAGGTCAGGCGTTACCCAAAATTGTTTTGTGTAGCACGAAGTGCCTGGTAAGAACCAAGACTAGATATTCTGACATTGGATATTGTTTTTTAAAGAAAATTTGACCTAGCCATTCGCATATCTGGAAGGTCGCCACAAGAAAAGAGAACGAAGGGAGCACCCAGCCGGGTAAGTTCATCGTTGGCATGTCACAGTGTCCTTGCACAGTGCAGGGTCATAAATCCGAAGGGCACAAGTCGACTTAGGTGGGTAATAAGCCCACAAATTCATTGCAAATCCCGTCAACATAAATGCCTGCTTTCGAACTTGATTCTGAAAACATCTGCAAGCCTAGTCCATTCCAAAGTACGAAATCTCATCGTCAACCAATCCTTGGCCGCCACAATGCACAACATGTTGTCGATTTTCTGGTTGACGACATTGAACTAGACCTTTTCATTTCCCCGTGTTTTTTTGAGAGTCTGTACTCAGCCCAGTATTACTTTTACAAGCAACAATAAAACAAATTACTGATCAGAATCCACTCAGTGGTACTTGACACTGACTAGAGAGCGTTGAAGAACCTCTATCATAGGTGGCGCCTCACAAACGATTCCGACAACACCACTGAATCACAGATGCCGCTGACAACATATTTTTTGAAGATGCAGCAGAACTATCACATAGGATAAAGTACCCCAATTTGTAATCCATCCTTTATTTAATATATATATTAATATTCGTGAATAAAATCGAACGAACGTGCGAACATTATAAAACACATTTGACAAAAAATTAAATATTGAGGCGCTCTATCCGTATTTTGACATTTAATGCCATGCAAGTGGACACGCACCAACTTTAGGCGCAAAAAAAAATAAAATGAGAAGAGCGTTTTATTGAGAATCTTAGCTGAGCTGAGCACTGAGTTCTCAATAAAACACGGCTAATGCAATTGAATCGTCCTCGTCTCTGAACATATATTTGTTCATCGAAAAAGCCCAAATGTGTCGCTTCCCCTTTAGGAATTTGTTAGGTTCCCAAAACTAAGCTCCTGTTCCTCAGTCCTCTTCAATTAGAAGGCGTGGCAAAGGCATTGGCATATGGCTTAATGCACTTACTAGACGGTTGATGCGTCTCATTCTAGCACTCATTCCTCACCATATCCGACGACAAAGTCTATGCCTCTACGCCACATATCAGGACTGTGACGATTAAGGATTTAAAGTGATCCTCTACTTTGGTTGTTCGATTTAGGGCTTGTTTTTTCGTTTGACTTCAGCGCTGGTGTCTGAGTGGAAGTGGTTCATAAATCTTTGACTACCTCAAAGCTTCGCAAATATACTCAAGTGAGTTAGATCTACAATGTGCTAGCATCAATGAAAGTGGTTAGTGATGATCGACAATAAAAAGCAGCTCAGTTTGTTCCACATAACCACCACGAAAGGGCAACGGCGTCGTAGGTTCCTGTGCAGAAGTTTCGATCGGTTCCGATCAAGACAAGCGACAAAGTTCTTGAAGCTGTTCCTAGACAAGCATGAACTTTGAGCATTGTTAGCCCTAGGAAAAAAAACTGCGCACATGCAACCACTCCATCTTCAACGATTTCTATTTTGTAATAAGTGTTGATCGCAAGCAATGATTCGCTTTCAGTGGAAAAATGCCCAAGAAATGGAGACCCATACTCAACACCAAGAAAGACGCAATATATGATTTGAGATTCCGGCATGACGCTTTTCCAGCAATATCAGTGCAAACGCACCCATACTTCCAAATTCAACAAATGTTTAAGGCAAGGCGACACCGTGTGGCCAACATGACCTTTAAGAGGCCACTGCAACTGATAGCATACGCGCAAGACGCCAACAAGTCATAAGCTAGCATTGGGGCGGAATCTCCGAGAATGTATGTAGTGGGCGAAATATGTATTGTCTCAATGGAGCCAGATTTCGTTGATCTCGTATTCATGGTTGCGAGTTAGAGAGTTCGTCTACCTTGGCTTTGCAGTAAACATTACTAACGAGATAAAACGCTGAATTACTCTTGCCACCCGGTGCTTCTTAAGGATCAAGAGACACTTAAGTAGACGGTCTCACAATGGGCAGCTATAACTTCGAGTTGGTTAAGGACCTCGTCTACCTCGGCTCTACAGTAATTAGTACGAACAACATCAGCACCGAGATCAAACGCAGACTAGCTCTTGTCAATCGGTGTTTCTTTAGGCTCAGGAGACAATCGAGTATTGTAACTCCATCGCAATAGACAGCCTTACAATGGGCAGCTGTAACTTCGAGGTGGTCAACAAGCGAAATCAGTCGCATCAAACGCAGAGTAAATCGTGCCAATTGGTGTTTCTGCGGGCTCAAGAGGCTATTGGGTAGTTGAGCCATCTCTCGAAGGACCAAGTTGACTTAATATAAGACCTTGATCATCTTAGTCCTGCCGTACGGCGCCGAGGCATGGACAATCTCAAAAGCGGATGTGGAAGTTCTTGGTCTCTTCGAGAGAAAAGTTCTACGTGTGACTTTTAGTCCTGTTTGCCTTGACGGCATCTGGAGGAAATAATTCACTAATGACCTCTGACGTGAGTCTGGCCAAGCATCTACAACCTGTGGTATCTGGTCATATGGGCCACTTGGACATCTCGAAGAGGCTTCGACTCAGAACGTATGGACAACGACTTGATGCCAACTGAACGCATCGACTGAAGGCATCAAGTCACAAATGGAGCTGGAGGAGCACACTGGCCTGACACGTCACACAAAGAAGAAGAATTATCACTGTCTTCCACAGGACTAAAATCTTCCTGGATCCGAAAATTACCTAAAGTCAACAACGGCAACACAAGCTCTAATATTCATTTCCGTTGGAATGGTCGTCTAAAAGCTTATCGTTGTGCTGTGCCTGTGCATGCTATTTCCTCATATCCCATCCCACCCCCACTTCTTGACCGACAAAACCATTTTCCAAGAGCACGCACCAAAAAAATGAATATTTTAAGTTTCCAATCATGCCCCTGCTGGTCTTTAAGTGAACATTAAGGCACATTACTCCGGATTTTATGTCCTCGCTGAGCCCACAAGCGACCGGAGAGCACTCTAGCCGATGACAGAGATTCCAATTATCCTCCAATGCGAGGGCGTAATTTGTTTTACAGCAGAAAACAGTGCCGTGATCGAATAAAATACTTGTTAACTTCGAAATTTGTCTGCTAAGTAGAAAAGAATACCAATTTCCCGGGATAATTACGGCTGTTTACGGTCTAACTTGAAATTGTTTACCTGGAAAAATATTCTCAAAGCACAGCAAATGCCAGAGGCCATCGCATGTGAACAAAAAAGACAAAGGTTAAATGCGTCGTCGTTCGGAAATCGTCTCAAGTTTCAGCGTAAGTTTGTGCGGCAGTTGGAATGCGTAGACTCCATTGGGGTTGTCGAACGTAATAACGTTTCGTTCCGAGAATGTGTGATTCACACGGGATTTTTATGAATTTTATTTTGAGACTGTTTTCTAAATTCATTTACGAGATGGTTCGTAGCAACATGCTTTCTAGGTAGTTCTTGAGGTTCTTCCTCGAATGCATTTTCTCAGGAGGAAACAGGTGGCCCGTGGGGTATGTCTCTTCACAAGAACAAGACCAATTTGATTTCGAACAAAATCATTTGCGACGATAGCGCAAGTGCGCCTTCACATTCGGGTTCAGGGGACACATGGGCTTGTTGGGAAACAAGTGCACATTCCAGGGTGTATTGTTACATTCTTCCCAAAAATATGAGAAGAGTGCGTCCTCGATTAACGAAACTATCGATTATGCCAAAAACTTAGTTGAATTGCTTACCAACTCGATACAGTGAAACTTTTCTTTGCGAACACCCCTCTATAAGGAACACGTCTTTTTACGGACAATTTTTGTCATGGCCCAGGCATGAAGTTGTTCGTGTATTTCAACCTCTTCAGAACGGACACCCCTTCATTACGGACAATCACCATGGTCCCGCTGCTGTCCGCTATAGAAAAGTTTCTCTGTAATTGCAACTACCCTAGGTTCAGTAACGATATTCATCGACGAGTAACGTTACATCATATGGTACCTTCAAGAATTATTCGTTACTTAGTAACGAATACATACATTTTGCTACAGTACCAATATAATAATACTATGAGTGGCGCTACAGCCCGTAGAGGCCCAGGGCCTAGCTTCTCAGCATTTCAACCTCTTCAGAACGGACACCCCTTCATTACGGACAATCATGATGGACCCGCTGCCGTCCGCTATAGAGAAGTTTCACTGTAATTGTAACTACCCCAGGTTAAGTAACGATATTCGTGCCTTCTTGAATTATTCGTTACTGAGTAACGAATACATATATTTGCTACAGTACCAATATAATGCTACAGACCGTAGAGGCCCAGGGCCTAACTTCTCTGCAATCACTCGTGTTGAGCGTGCTATTGTTCTCTCACGAGTGCAACCTGCAGTACCAATACTGACTTTGTATTCAAGGACAGTCCAAGGATGATTTAAGGTTTTTGTTCGTAAGTATTAGCTATGCTCTGCTATTGTAGACGAAAATAATGTCTGCAAAGTACTAAGTCCCTTGGCCTACCACGGAGAAACGAAAACCGCCTGTAACTAGGACGTAAGAAGGAACTTTCAGTGGTGAGTCACTTGCCAAATGAAAAAAAGGACACTGCTAGATAAGTTCATTGCTCAGTTGTAGGATATAAATAGGTGCTTTCAGAAGCGAGGAGTGTTTACTGAGTAAAACGCCACATTTAAGGGTTTGGTGGCTGTTTCTATGATTCGCTATATATCGGAAGACGATTGGGCATTGGTATTGTAAAGATCGATTTTCTGATAGATGGCGACACTTGCGTTAAGTGGTTGTTGGTGTTCTAGGTTCCTTTTGTTGTCCTTTCCCGACATGCCCACGGAATCTTTCCGCTGAGGGCACAGTTCTCGTTCACATCGGCATTTTAGATACTCTCTCTTCAATTGCAGACCATCAATTTGCCGACATTTTCATCGATATTTCGGCAACGAGGCATGCACAAATGATGACACAAGAAGGTCTCTGTAAAACGTGTCGAATTGACCTTCGATAAATAATTCACCCTCATTACAAGAAAGGACCCAGCTTACGATCGAATCCATTTGAAGCTCATCTGCCTCAATTCTCACAAGCATTCCAAGGGTCACGATGTCCCCCATCAACGACTCTATAAGTCAAAGCAAAACGCATATTTTAAATATATCAACCCCAAAGGACGCTCTCATCTGCCTAGCTTCGCCTCCTTCAGACAGTCACCCGAACCTAACCCAACTTAGCCTACGTTTTGGGAGCCATAGTCCATGTGTTCCCTCATCAACTCCACTCCAACTCGCATCAAAACCTCATCGAAATGCGTCTCGTAGGAAAATGAATTCCATCATCCATTCATCGGCTCAGAGGTGGGCAATTCGCCCCGCCCCGCCTTTAGCCGATCGCCCTTCTGTGAAGCCAATCCGTCCAGCTGGTGTCGAGATTGAAGGAATATTGTCGAAAAATTATGTAAATCGATTTTGCAAAGTCAATATCCCCCAAAGGACACATACCTCACGGCTCACACCAGAGTGCGCCTATGTTC
This sequence comes from Eristalis tenax, assembly GCA_905231855.2. Taxonomy (NCBI): domain Eukaryota; kingdom Metazoa; phylum Arthropoda; class Insecta; order Diptera; family Syrphidae; genus Eristalis; species Eristalis tenax. Next base: position 4,223,069 of record HG993127.1, read on the forward strand.
GGTGTGGCAGTCCATATCATTCCATGGCAGGGGTCCTTGGAGGGATTTTAATGAATGCACTGAATGGAGACGGATGACCCTCCCCCAGCAGATAGTTACTTGGACAGAGCAATGTTTTATTCAAGTCATCAGAGCACAGGTTGATCAAATATTTTACCTCTTGGTCCTGCTAATGAGATTGTCAGACGCAGAGCCGAGATGCACTCTGCACTTCACTGTCACGAAACGTCAATAGAGGGAGAAAATATTTGCGTTCCTCTTAATGATATTCTTCCCCACCCCCCATTGCCGGTTGATTGTTGCCGACAAGGACATTGTGACCGTGGGCATGCATCCTGCCTGGATCTCATGTCAAAGCCTTTCGAGGGATGCCCAACTAATGCGCGGCGAGATTCGGCTTTAATGCCCACCACTACTGTGCTGGGAAAGTTTGTGGAAAATCCTTGCAGGTGCTTCCGCGGCCGTGGCGCAGTGGCAACTCGCTGGAAAGGCGCGCGTAATTAAGTTTTTAATCCCTTTCAGTTGGGGTGACGGCGGAAAGTTTTTCGCTCGTGCGAAAGGGAAGAGCAGGAAGCGTCATTGCTGACGGTTGCACGATAAACGAAATGCAATTATATTTCGCGAAACTGTAACATTACCTTGGGCGGCGGCGATGGCGGTGTGAGCGAGAATGTGGGGGCCGGCTCCTTCGAAGCCTGTCAGACTTGTTAAATATTCATGCATCCTGTTGTGTGGTGCATGTGTGTGTTTGCCTGGGAGGTCGTATTTAAATCGTGCTCAAGTGGGTGGGGGGGCGTCCCGCAGCTGGCTACTACGCTGTCTTCTCCGCAGAGCTGGGTGCCCTTGTTTATGAATGTGACGCGTGGATTGTTCGGTGAAAGTTTGGGTTTATGTGCAGATACGAGCTTATGGGGTTTAACTTACGAGGGGGGTTGGGTAGACTTTAAGCCGTTTGAAGGTGTTATCAAAAAGGTCAGAGGTTAAGCGCTTAACTCGTTCACGTCGAGCCAGGCATGTATCGAAACTTTTTAATCCTAAATCACGTCAACTTCCCCGCGGCGCTTGGTTGCGAAGAAACAAAAATTCGTATGGTGCTGCAGGTACCGCAAGGTTTTTCGCGTTTAATGCCACTCATCAAGGACTTTTATGTTCCCAATGCTGAGTTGTGTCTCGTGGCAGTGGCTTGTACGCAGATCGTGTTTTGACACCGAATATGATGTGGGGTTCCATCGAAGGAGGGAGCTCAACTCTTAGCCTCCATCGGGGGGGAGTGGTTGTGAGCTCTCAAGGAAAACGGTTTTGCAGAAACTGACAGCAAAATTAAACCACTGTGGCGTTGGGTTGGCGTTGGGCTCTTATGACACTTGATGGTTGTTCTCCCAGCAACAGGCACGGTCGGTACAATTTTACGGGCCAGAGCGTAAACAAGGGGCGAGGTGTTCGCTCACAAATGGGTGCCCTCTTGTAACCATGCAGCCATGGCAACAACAGCGCGACGTGAGTTTATCAAAAAGACATACTGCTTCCCTTATGTCCCTTGTAGTGGGTGTCATTAGTTCTTCCTTTGGAAAAGACGTTTCCTCAAAAGGAATGGAGCCAGGTATTCACACAAAATGTGCTCGGATGTCTCATCACTATCCCTGCCGTAGATTTAACTCGCGTAAAACACACTACCAAAAAAATTAGTTGTGGATTTAACACTTTATTTTATATCTGAACTTCTTTCACCGCTTTTGGTTCTTTCACCTCTTCTGATGCATTCCTACTCCTCGCCGTGCACTCGCGACCCCACTACCAGGTCTCTTTGGAGACTTTCCCCTTCCAACGGCTACTCCATGCACCACTACAACCCTATAAAGCTACCGCTGCCCTCCTTTTAAACTGAAGACAAACGAAAAAGAATTGTGTCTACCCTGACTCGAACCTGACCACCGAAACTCTTAGGCTGGTGTCCTTATTCGACACTGAAGAGAAGGTGGTGTCCTACCCTTCCGTCTTTTGGCCACCCGTACCATTAGTATTCCAATTCCTTCCTCCTCCTTCCCTCTCCCACCCATTTTTGATTACAAATGTAACCTAACCCCTTGCCTACTCTTTGGCGAAAACCTTTCCCAAGGACACAACACAATAACGAATTGTTTTCCTTCAAAAAATGTGTTTTTTTTTTTATCACATTGCCATTTTCTGTACAGAATCGTTTAGCTATAATGTCTTATTTAAAAAATGTGACTCGGTGAGAGCAACAACCTCGGCTATTGCCGCTGCTCTCGACTCGCAAAAATGCCCTTTTCTATTTTGTTTTTAAATACCGAAGCAAAAAAGTCATACGAATTCAACAGTATCTGAAAGAAACTCATAGCATTTTTGTTTCCTGGTTCTAGGGCTCCACAAACGCACAACACAAAGTCATCGCCAAGATCACTTAGAGTAACCAATCTTGAGTTTTGTTTGTAATAAGCGGCTGTTGACGTTAGGATATTAGTTTTGCAGTGTTCGTGGGGATGCTTAACAACTTTTGTACCTCCATCTGATGTGCTATGCACCGCCTTCGTGCGAAACACTTACGAGTAGTTTGGCTTGATCACCTCCGTATTTAGACAATTTTAATATTTTGCAAAGATGCCGTTCAAAACTTCGTTACTTCATGAAGAACTGCATCGCGCAGTGGTCGATTTATGGTCACTAGCTGGACTTTAATATGAAATGAAGTTTTTTTTTTAATTTTTGTAATGCAAAAGTTATTTATTTGTGCTTCTAAGAACTTATCTTATGCTTCAGGGGGGAAAGATTTTTTTTTTAAGATGCCTTATATCGCTTACGATGGGATATTACAAATTATGGATTACATCCTCGTTGATTGTTATCCGTGACATCTATCTTATAATCTTTTTGGCGGGGTCCTACAACGTCTTCCAACAGTTGGCCAATTCGAACAGCGAAGTTCTCAATAACGTCAGCCCATGAAGAAGTATTTTATCGACGCTCACAGGCATTTTATACCAATTATATTTGCTGACAAATAGTTTGCCTGTATCCAAGCAATACTTTCGAAATTTTTGTGTGTCAACTTTCAATCGTGATGAAAGAGTAGTCGGCAAGCTCAACGAGCTCATGATCAATTCCCATGATGCCGGCTGTGTTTGCTGGGTCCTTAACAACCGTACGTGCAGTGTTTCCATCATTCGTGTTACATTACGTCCCACCTTGCTTCGGAAAATCGACCAGTATTCCCAACTCTTCCCTGAGCTGGTTTTGAAGATGAAATTTTTTGTCTTGAACCAGTTTGTTGACCTCCTCTTCCCTTGCCTGCCATCATTTGGAGTCAATCTTGTACGACAAGTTCAACAATGATTCCATGAATCGCATGTGTGCGCGAAGAGTTTGTAAGCCATGTCCGAATGCGTTGCTATCGCAGGGTCTATTCAAACACTTCTCCAAGTCATTCAGAACTGCACTAGCCTTATTTTTCATAACTTCTTTCTCAAACTAGTGGGCTGCAACCTATTGATTCAAACCTTAACCAGCCGGCTGGCTGGGCTTGATGATGAAGTTCTTGAACTTAACCATGACCTTGTACTTTCATTATCCGATTTCTTCTTAATTTCTAAAGGCACAGTGCATATGTCGGCATCACTTGCAGGATTAACCAAAACGTTTTGCTTACAGCGGGAGTGTCCCCCGCTACGGTCTACTCTCCACTTCCAAGCGCATTCAAAAGTATCGCTATTTTCACATTCAGAATCAAATACTTCACTTTGTGCTTCTTAAGGCCTCTATCCATCTATCCACTAGGCAGCACCTCATTACTCTCGTAAAATTACTCAAACATCCCCGAAGGATGTGGCGCAGTATATGTCAAGCCTTGTGGCAAACCAGAACGGCAAGAATCCCATCTCTGCCCGTTCAATGAAGTAGTCTTTAGAGTTGTTACTCGAGACTATGACGCATCTGGCTTCATCCTGCTCACAGGCTCGCTCTAAATTGGAAAGTTGCTCCTTGATTCTTCCTCCTATGCACACTCCACTCACGCTTCCTAGGAAGCTGCTCGTCTTAAGCAGAAGCAACATCAGCTTTTTCCCACCTAACGTCGTCACTCTCAAAAAATGCCCTCATTTGTCATAACTGTGGTTTTGCATTTAACGAGCTGCAAACGAATCGAACTAAGAAGTCGATTAGAGCAACTTTCACACTCCATCGTCAAATGACATGCATGACACCAATCCGCCGAGCAACAGTTCGTCCAATCACACCCCCAAATCGCACATTAAAACTTTCGCATCGTCAAACCGATCCAGTTGACAGTTGCGAATGGCATTCTTCGCATTTGACATTCCACAAATGACAAGACCATCAATAAAACTGTCACACCTCACCCCACCATGCATCCCGGAGAATGCACACCGCCATCGCGAAGGCCAGTGCTGGGTTCTGGGTAAGACGAAAAACCGATTTAATTTCATGGATTTCATTTGCAATAAAAATTTACGGCATCAAAGGTGCAAACGTCCGCCACCCCTTCTCCCAGACGGCATAAAATCGGTTGGGTCGACATAAAAGGCTAAATTGTACGTGTTAATGGAAACCTGAGCGTTGCGCGCCTTCTTTACTCGAGCGTTTACATTTCTTTTAGTTAAAGATTCAGTGTTGGAGCCGTCTACTTTATGAGAGGAAATTCAGTCCTGCGAATGAAAAGGACGAATGAGAGAGTGAGGAAAACACTTGTAAAGCCAGCCGTAAAACTGTTCTCGGGAAGACTTTCGGTTTAAAGGAGAATAAATGAAAAAAAAAAAAAAAGAGTCGTCGAAACGAATGGACTCGTTGGAGGCGGACATCCTTGCTGTAAGCGTCTATTCTCTCTTTACTGGGATAATAAAGCGTTCTCCTAGACGTGCTGTGTTTTAGTGAGCAATGGGAATGTACGGTGGGGGGAGTGGAAGGAGCGGATTGACGGCATCAGCTATGCAATGAAATTCATATCCTTGAAGGGATGTGAGTGAGTTTATGTCAAAGGCAAGACCGATCACGAGGGATAATGATAATTAATAGCAATCAATATCTGTTCCTTGGGGAAAAGCTTTGTCCTCCCGTCGTTCGACTCCACCAGTATCCCTTTGTGCCATAAAATATGTTCTTTTTTCTTGCTGGGTTTGTTTTCGTTCGATTTATCGGCCGCCGTAGGGGTAATTTATTGCGATTGTAAATCTACGAGGTATTTCCACACTCACGTCCTTTGTACTCATCGCAGTTTAATTTTTTATTTCTTATTCCCCCTCTTCCACCAAAAATGAGTAACGTTTCGTTTTCGAAATAAAATATGAGTATGTGCGGCTTGCTAAAGGGTTCAAATCAGTTGTCCACAGTCTCGGCGTGAAATTCAACCGGAATTCGGGCCGAATGTCTTCAGAATAGCGATTAACTTTCGTGTGATCATTCTCGTCCTTCGGATTTATAGGTTGCTCCTAGTTACCCTTGGAAGGCATTGTTCTGCCTTTCGGTCCTGGGCTGTCATTTATCGAGATCTTCTTCTAATCACCATAATAACTTGTGGAAACTCAAAATTCCAATACTATCTGTCAAGTATGTGGATGGAGAGCACTCCCGCTGAATATCGAAACTTAACGAAACTTAACGAAACTTGACGAAACTTAACGAAACTTAACAAAATGGTTATAATGGTCACAATTACAAAAGTTAATTAAGATCGCAGTAAATTGCTTCAATGCTTCTTGTTGATGACAATTATCTGCAGCAATACAAACTATAATCAAGCAAAAAACATGTGACACTATATTATTTTCCGAATGACGATTAATCGCTTCTATAAGTAATCCCCGGAAAAAGCACCGAGCTCTCCTACAGTTAAGGGGCCCTTCACAATCCATTTTTAGGCTAAATAGAAGCACATGCTCATTTGTTCCAAGATGTTGTTCTTCGCCTTTCACACCAGAGTCCTTGACCTCGTCGTCCACACTTAACATCGCACGATTTCTTCCTAACAAAACCAACTCCGAAAATCGATAGGATATCCACCCACCCCCATCCCCCCTTACATCAAGTTGTCCCACTCAAGTGCCTCATTAATAATGTTAACTGCAAAACTGATTTCCTTTTCTCGTCTCGTTTTTCTCGTCCTCAGGAAATTTTCCACGAACACTCCACCCACTTGAGATTCCTCAAGGAGCATCTCGATTCCAAAAGCCTGATTTCATCTTCAGTACCGAATCGTCTGAGAGCCAGTATTATGCTGAATTTCCGGAACGGTAGTCGCCATGCACCGTACTTCATTTATGGCAAAAACGGCAGCGGTAAGAGCACTCTCATGGCCGATCTGTACTCTCAAGTAGTCAACTGGTTTGCGGAGCTACCCACTCGAGCACATCGTGTGATAAGGTTCGCCTCGGCGACGCCACGCTCCGCATACAGTCTGGAGTTGCTGCGAGTCATCTGCCAGCAGATTTCCATCATATTCAACATCCCCGAGGGCTATCTACCGAAGGACGCCTCCTTCGACCCGCTCTACATCAACAACTGGTTTCAGAATCTGATGCGAAAGTGCGAGGACATGAACAACGACATCCTGTTCCTGTTTATCGACGATTTGCATAAGCTGAATCCGCTAGATTGTGATATAGTGGCGGCGTTGTCATGGCTCCCAATAAGCCTTCCCTGGAACGTGCAGATTATATGCAGCACCACGACTCCCGTCGACCAGTTGAAGTTCACTCCGATTCAGAAGGACCGCTTCAAGTCGACGGAGTACCTCTTCGATTTGTCGCTGGAGCCTAACCTCACCAAGCTCGCCAACGACGACATGCCGTTCGAGGAGAAAATCATCAAACAATTCGACTGCTTCGAGGAGCGCTTCGGCAGGAAGGGGTTCGGACGCCTGGCCGCGTACATCACGTGCTCCGAGTATGGCCTGTCGGAGACTGAGCTCCTGGAGCTGCTCATGCCCACCGACAACCCGGAGATGTTCATCGAGACGGAACGGGGAAACTTTAATTTTTCATCGCTGAAGAAAATCCGCAATGAAATGAGTGAGTATTCGAGCATGAGCTTGGAGTATGGGGTGCGAAGTGTGGGTCCGCAGACTGGCGGGGGTGGCGCCACATAATCTGGATCACTTCCGCTCCAGATTGTGGTTTCGCACTTAGTTAACTATTTTGCTTTGGGTTTCATGCGATAGAGTGGTTTGGCGCTTCCGGTCTGGTGGCTTCGACTCACCACAGATGGACTGATGGGCAACTTCCTTTCCCGGTTCTTTCGTTTCAGAGTTTCTGCTGCGAGAGAAAATCATGTCCGGAAAGGTTCTGATTGAGTGGCGACATCGATTTTGTGCGGAAATTGCAAAATCTCGTTATATGGACACGAAGAGCACAAGGACGATGCACATGGAGATTGCCAACATATTCTTCAATCAGGAAGCCGAGGAGAGTGACGACACCAGTGCGGAGAAAAGCGACAATGCATCAGGTAAGTGAGTGTACCTGACAACTGAGGTCATTCATATCAATTATGACGAGATGCGCAGTAGACTGGGGTGTAGAGGAAGAGGAGGATTGGGGTGTGACTGCAATTCATGTCGCACTTCTGTGCGGTACCGGCAGAATGGAACTTCGATGTTCCATTAATTATTCAATGGCTCATGATGCATGGCGTATCCATGAATTCGCTTAGACCACAATCAACGGGTACACGTTTATGCACTCACTGAATGCAGTCCCAGCGATGCCTTTTTTGCACTAGACGAATTCAATAAATCCACTTACGTCGTGAATGTAAATTTTCAATGAGTGGACGATCCGGCTCGAAGGACCAAAAGGTTAACTGAATTCGCACATGAATAAGTCATAAGTGGACTGCATGAACTTCAACAAGTAATTTGGTTTTCAGGGAGTGTGTTTGAATGATGGGCCTTCGTTGTGTGTCGTCCTGTCACATCTCACGGCAATTCAAGTTTTAGTGTGGAGCCTGTCGTCATGGATGTCGTCCGTCGAGGTGTCTGTTCGAAATGTCTGTGAGCTTTCTGCAAACAGCCTTCGAATTAACTCGATTATTCGAATGCTGCAACTATCCATGTGTGATGCTAATTTGTATTCGATCGATAGAAGTGGCTTTCAGGGAGTAAGTGACTACGTACGTCAAGTCCTACGCTAGATGTCCAGATTTAATTCCTGAACTGAACAGCCTTCATAACTCAAGTCTATCGAGTCTTTTCTTCACTTTAATGACAAGGCTCATAAGACACTCCCCCAACTGTGAGAGAGAAGGCAAAGAGAAGAACACAAAGCTTTTGATGAACTTTGCAAACGTTTTGTTTGTTGGGGATGTTCATGGTACGCTAGATGTCCAGATTTAATTCCTGAACTGAACAGCCTTCATAACTCAAGTCTATCGAGTCTTTTCTTCACTTTAATGACAAGGCTCATAAGACACTCCTCCAACTGTGAGAGAGAAGGCAAAGAGAAGAACACAAAGCTTTTGATGAACTTTGCAAACGTTTTGTTTGTTGGGGATGTTCATGGTAGGGATGTATGATGTTGGCAAAACATCGACCTTGACGTCGATGTCAACATCGATGGTTGAACATCGATGTCAACATCGATGGTCGATAATAATAGAACTCAAAACATCGATGTTTGTTAATATCGATTTTATAAAATATATTTATACAATGTCGACCAATAGGGTAATAAGAAACACGATACACACGTTATGCACCTGAAAAAATTATCTTTTCCATTTAATAAATAAGATAGAAAAAGGAACACTACAATAATACATATGTTAAATCATATATCCCAAAGCTGTCTGTCTATTGTCTGTAGGCGTTATATTTTGGCAGAAGCTTACGCTTCAGTCTAAGAGAACAAGTTCTTAGAGGCAGTGGCTATGCAACTTTAATGTTCGAGCGCAAAATTTCTTACATCCAATGGTTCGTGTTTGACATCCAGAAGAGGATTTTGTGGCTAATAATTCAACTCTGATGGTGGATCTGTTTCTGTTTTTAATGTTCACTCCTTAGAGGTCCAGGTTCTTCCTCCTGTAAAATATTACGATGTTCGTCATCGCTTGGCACTGGTTCTACATTCATTAGCATACCCTTGAAGGTTCTGATTGCATTAGAACATGCTAACGAATTTTGCAAGTGTATGCTTTTAAATCTGAACTGAGCTGACCTGAGCAGAGCTTTTAAATCTGAACAGACTGAACATATCTAAATTCTAGCTGTGTCGGCATTGCTTGATCCTCAATGTCGACACAGCTAGAATTTAAATATGTTCAGTTGGCAGTAACTGGATTTCACTGCATACTTGTGCTCCCAGAACTAAGACGAACCCATCCACGATCTGTCCAGAACAATGTTGTGTTGTTCTATGCACAGGCGAATTTCACAATATTTCGGATGATACGGTGAAATCCTGGTGCAATCGTTTATATCAATTGCCACAAAATTATTGAAAATCCAAGCAAGTTATTTTTTACCAACATCGAAGACCGATGTTTCGTTCTTAACATCGATTATCCGATGTTTTACGTACAAAAACATCGATATTTAGTGACTCAACATCGATGTTTGGTGTACACGACCCTCCCTAGTTCATGATACTCCTTTTAAATTGTTCGTTACTCTCATAGAACTTCGGGCTTTAACACTGCTGAGTTCAATGGCTGTACATAACACGGCTGAACATAAAAGCAACAGACGATGAGCTAAATGGAGCAGCTCGCAAGTAACAGCATCAGCGAGTAACTCGAGTACGTCGCTACAGCAAACTTCATGCAATCTTGCTCTATTGCTATATTTTTAATACAAAGAAGTATTTAACCATCAATGTCAGTTATTTAGATATTTTGGTCCTTCGAGCCGGAGTTTCCACTTTGAATAATTTTGTGGTAACCGCTTAAGAGATCAACTGTCAATGCTGTATAACTCGATACTGATCGTATAAAACCACACAGTCCGCTTATTTCATGTTTAAAAAAGAGTGTATTCCTCTTTCGTTTCTATTGTGCGATTTCATGCCCAGCCAGGGCATGACACATTTTTGTCCAACTTGCTGTGCAACACTCTGTGACTTAAACACGGGCTTGATGTTGACTCCCCATTTAACCAGTGTTGTATGGTACATAGGGCTAGTGCTACATTTCGCGCGAAGCCCTCCGAACCTACCAGGTCCCGCCATACAACTTCAGGGTCTGGAAAACTCGCGCTTTCTGATAACCTCGTTGCAGCCCCCTTGAATCCATCCCTCCGTGAGAGGTTACGATGCTGAACAAGCCCACAGCGTGAATTTCAGTTTGCTCTGGTGTCCATTTTCTCATTTTGTCTCTTTATATTTTCTGGTGTTCTCACACTATTATGTGCTGTCAAAAGCCATCTGTCAGGCAGCCATTTAAAAAAAAAAAATAAGAACGAGTGACATTTCTTATAAATTGGGAGCTAGTGACTTGAAAATTGGGAGCAACACCACTTCAAGCTCGGTGGAAACGCCCCATTGAGGTTTGAGTAAAAGTTCATCCGGACCTCACCTCACCTCACCTCATCCGGACCTCACCGGACCTAAGTCAGAGATAAGCGAATCATAATAAAAATTCCTATAATATAGATGACGCTGCTGTACGCAGTGAACCAAGACAAAGCTTAAAGAGCAGCTACTCTTATAGTGGACCACTCTCCATGAGTGAAGTGGACCTACTGCTTTATGCCACGTACTCAGAATGGCAGAGTTTGAGATGGCTTTTCTGCTCAAGGAGTGAAGCGCATGACACTCCCTTACACTGCCTTTACCACTGTCCCATACACATCACACTTGTGACAGTGGGCTGAAGAGTATCCTGTGCGCAGTGGACTTTCGTGCAAAATATGCGTTGCATTCGGATAGATAGATAGTAACCTGGACCGATAGCGTAAAGTGGCAATAAAGAGCTCTGAGTTTGTTCAAAGCCTGAGAAAATTTGGGTCGAAATGTCCACGTTTATAGTTGATTTATGAATCAAGCATGCAGGAGTCATAAACAAATCAGAATTGATGATTGTAGCGCATTTTCCTTCCTTCTTCGTCAAAGTCCATTGAGAAATTATGGTGGTCACGATTTTGTGTGACGTGTATGGCCAAAAGCAACACCGACCTGTACACCAAAGCCCGCGCACAAGTGTACTTAATCTGAACCCGTAAAATTAAATAAATACTTCCATCGGAAAAGGATCGCGGATACCCTGTGTTGGAGACACCTCCTAATCAACATTCCAACATTTTTGGTCCTTCGAGCCGAATTTTCCATTTTTCGTCTGCAAATGCAACGCGGCACTGTCCCAGCAGAAGCCTACAGCTCGTAGAGGCGCCAGGACCTAGCTTATCAGCAAACACTCGTGTTGTGCGTGATTTTGTTCTTTCACGATTGCAAGGGACCTACAATTTTATGCCGACTCAGAATGGCCAATTTGAGAAGCTTTTTCTAGACAAACTCCTTGAGCGTTTTCAGTTACTCCAATGAGGTGGGGCCTTGAAAAGTACCGTCGAAAGTGGGCTGCGTAGGCTCAAGTGCGTAGGGATCGACGCACCAACCCACAACACCACGGCCGCCACTTAGTAAGCCGTATAGTTCGCCTATTTAGTGATCGAGAATGAATCCTAATTTTTGTTCGTATTGTGTTTCACATCACTCAGATATTCGAACAGGGTATCCTCAATACTTTCAAGGCAGATCGCGTTCTAGCTCCCTGCACATTCTTTGTCCATCCATAGATCGAGACATGACGAAGTTCTGAGCCATCCTGAATTCATGTCTGTCTGGCATTTTTTGGCGAGGCATACTTAACACACAGCCGACCAGAGCATGAAAATACAGACTCATTTCGGCGTCCTTGGAGTTGGAACCTGTCCACATTCGTCTTTAGTGTCACAGCAACCTCACGCTGGTCTGGTTTGGAGACTTAGTTCAACTCTTCTCTAAAATCTGCTTGAAGTTTCATTCGACGTGCAGTCGGGATTAATATCAGTTCATCTTCGTGTCTTTGCCAGCTGGAGTCCATTCAAACTTGTGTTCAACTCGTACAGTTCCCGAAGTTGTCTAGTTGTTGTTGTCCTCGAAGTTGTTCTCACTCTAGTCCGTCGCACTGACAGCAGAATACACTATTGTCGCCGTGGATTAAGAAAAGAAAAACACACACCCGACTGTTTCACTTCGCTCAAACAGACCCTCCTTTGGTATGTTGAAGTCTGATGTCCCACAAAGAAGGGGAATGTACAAGACGTTTGGCTTGTATTTCATTTCTTCGAATCACAATTTCGTCTGCTAGGATATCTTAGATAGTTCTAGAGCGTTTGGCTCTATTGTGCGAATACAAAAGGACATCTAGGTGTTTATGGTGCAACTCAACCATAACCAGACTTAAAAGGGACTCCTAGCCAACACAAAACAGCAGCCCATCCTCATCCGAAATTGAATAACCAGCCATCAGCTCAGACACCATCATAAACAGAATATCCCTCTTCTCTTGTTCGGATAGAAGGACAAAGACAAAGGATCATGCGTTTAGCACCCTCTTTGAAGTCTTTGGCCCTCCGTCCATTCATTTCTTAATTGAGTGCACTTCTGGCGCATAATGGAATCAATTCCCTCTTTCGTTTGGGATTTGCATCTGCTTCCACCCTCACTCTCAGCAGAGTCCTCCATCATCCATCCTTTGATAGTGAGTTAAGTCGAATTCAAATAACACTTTCTTTTTCTTGCTCTCTTCCACTCTCTAATTGGCTTGCACCAGTTGTGAGTCAAAAGGAAAAGGACACCGAATCCGGCAAGCAGTCTTCACACCATCAAGACGACAACTCAACATTCTACAACCCGATTGCGGCCGACGTCTCCTACAGCATACGCCACGTCGAGGAGTCCTGGCATCATCTGATGCGGTCCGATGATACCACAAAATTCAAGCAAATCGCCGTCTGCAATTTCGACTTTCTCCTCGCTGCGGTAAGTACGCGCAACCCTTTGGCCACGACAATTACACCATCCATTTAGCGCAAGGAGCGTCCTGTGGGCTCGGCAACAATAGCAAGGATACCCAGTCGTTCGAGTGTATTGTTGTTTCCCATCACGGGCGAATATATGCGGATCCTGGATAATGACTTTGTGCGGTGGTTTCGACAAATTATCCCAGTCAGACGCCACATTCACACATCCCCCCTCTAATGGGATGCAAATTGAAGGAACACACCAAGTCAGCACTAGAATCTGTGGGCGAAGTTTATCCTTGCGGTCTCCTGACGCAGCACACGACTTGGCACTTGCAATCGTGAATTAAAACGCCAAAGCAAGCCGAACACAGATCCTTGATGTAGGGCTTGCCACTCCGGGCGAAAAGTTTTCGCTGGCCAAATTCAATTACACGCTTGGCTATATAACAAATGTTGCGTAGATAAGCTGACTTTGCATAATGGCTGCCCTTCAAGGATGGTTGTGAAAGTATTTTAAATAATTTTCGGTAGTCGTGTGCTTTTGTTTTCGCCTTTGGCAGTGGCAACTAAATCAGGACGGCAATTGTTGTCTCCTCGTTTTGCCCCGGCTGATGGTGACGTACTTTCTTCGTTCGTGTGTTTTTTTTTTTCGGCGTGCTTGGGGAAGATAGAGCACGTTTTCGGAGTTAGTGGTTGCGGTGGTGGCAGGGGAAGGAGATGTAAACGCTTGGCGAAGTTGATTTGGCGGAAATTAAGTGAGAGGGATTTCTGTTTCTCCGTCACCGGTCTTCTGATTTGTTTGACGGCCATAACTGGTGTAGTTTGCAAATTGCTGGTGCACTTTAGGAGTCTGGAAGATAAGGCTGAGACAGAGGCCAACGAAGGCGGAGCGTTTACCGTGGGCTGGGGTATGCCAACTAACCATTTGTGAGAGGAGTCCCTTGCGAAGAGATCTCTTCATGACACTTGTTGGCTCTTGGGGAATGCTTCCAAATGCCCAGGGAGGTGTCCTGACGGGCCTACAGGCACCGCTTACTTACAGCAACTAGTTGGGCCTATCGCACATGGGATAAATGGGTGATGTGGGTCTACCGGAAGTCATTTTGTTTGTCTCCCAGCCGGGTGATTGAAGTCGCGTATGGCCACTCGGAACATATGCACAAGTAAGAAGGACAGGAAAATAAATTGGAAAAAATCAACGACGGTGTGGGATATGCAATTTACCTCGGCTTTATTTTGAGCCAATAGTAATTTTGAATGTAGTAGGACGTCGTTTGTCGGCGGCCATGGCGTTGTGAGTTGGTGCGTCGACCCCTACGCACTTGAGCCTGTTCGATTCCCGGTACTTTCCACGGCCCCACCTCGTTCGAGCAATGCTCACAGAGTCTGTTTGGAAAAAACTGCTCAAATTGGCAGTTCGGAGACGGCATAAAACTGTAGGGCCCCTCCACACAAGAACACACACAACACGAGTGGTTGCTGAGAAGCTAGGTCCAGGGCTGTATCGCCACCCTTTTTATATGCTTAGCAACTGAAAATTTGTATGAATATGGTTATTTGCTAAAAACAATACCACTCGGGCGTATGTGGAATATTTTACATAAGAAAATTCCAACCATGCTGACACCGCCAGTTCCCCCGCCCATTAGCTTCAGCCGCTGTGACGTACTGGGCATTTGAGATGACTTCTAAGCACTTGCAGCTACGGCGCCTTGGTTCGATTCCTGGAACGACAATCAATTTTCACGGCCGCACTCTTCCGAATCACTGACAAACGCTGACAAACAAAGCGTGTTCTTGTCAGAGTTGGGCTAAGGTGTGATTTTGTATGCACAGGTTTAACAGTGACTGCGATTTTCGGATCACTGTGATTTTAAGCTGTGAATGTCCACGATGGCATGAACTGGTGAAAGTGTTCACAAGGATAGTTGCACTTTCCAAAAACTGAATTTTGGCAGTGAATGTGGCATCCACCAAAGTGAAAATCCACAAAAGAACCTTTTCTTTTGTCGCTTAACAATCGGAGATATAATTGTAAACTGCTTCTTCTAACGGAGAGGGCGATGCTTCGTTGGTTTGGTCCCGTGGCACGAATGTCGCGTTCATCACGACTTCCGAGGCGGGCGTTGAATGCGATTCCATCAGGTAGGCGACCGCTTGGCAGACCCAGGACGAGATGGTTGGACCAAGTCCAAAAGCTTGGCTTGGGCATAACTCCTGATGAGTTAGAGTCGATGGCGGGCGATCGAGTTGCCTGGAGATCTCTCGTGCGAGGTTTACCTCCGTGACCCCTTTAGTCGTGCATGCGGTTCAGAGGATGGCGATTATGATGATACAAATTTTGTTCTCAATAACATTTTCAAATGCTTAATTTTTAATAGATCCTTTAAGTCCCAGGACAGTCCTGGACTGTGGTTTACCCCGCGACCACTTTAGTGGAGCATGCGAGTCAGAAATAAAAGACCGTAGTACCCCGATCTGGAAAGCTGAGGATTCTTGTAAGGCATGTTGGTCTACGTGGCCGCTTCCTTAAGGGAAATAACATTGAGTCCTTCACCGAACAACTGGAGAAATACAGTATCGTTCTCAAAGGCATCCCTGGACTCTCTCTTGTCCAAAAACTCACACATAGTCACAGTGCAGCGTATAATAAGTAATCTCAATGAGCCCACTACCTACTTCGACTGCTCATTTTTCGTTGTGTGTTGCCTTACCACCACTTCCTGATTTACAGACGTACCTCCATCGCATATGTGAAGATGACGACCGGGTTGCGCCTGATCGCTTATAGTACCATGCATGAGGATACGCGAGTAATATCACATTAAAAAACAGGATAAAGCATACTCAAGTCTAGTACACACACACATGCACCATTTCCCGCCACACTTCACACTGAACATGAAATCGATTGTGTGAATCAAAATGCGAATGGGGTTGTGTACAGAGTAGCTAGGGCGTGTGTATGATTTCAAGCCCCCCTAATGCTAAATGGCAGTGCAAAATTCTTAGGTCTTATGCTAGACACGAAGTTAAGCTGGGAGCTAAATATCCAGGAACGTGTCAAGAAGGCCTTCACGGCTCTTTACTGCTGCAAAAGGGCCATTGCGTGCAAATGGGGACTACAGCCCCCAGTAGTTCAATGGCTATTAATATCAGTAGTCATACCCATACTGAATCCACGATTAGGGACATTATGCAATCTGCTCTTTCCAAGCTAGTGAAATGGACTAGCGAATGTCGCCGCAATCTACTAATAATAACCACCCGCTAGAGTGCAGAGGATGGCGTGTGTATGTATTAGCGGAGCGTTAAGAACCACCTCCTCCGAAGCACTAAACTTACTCCATTACCTGCCACCGGTAGAACTATTTGCCAGACAGATAGCAGCTTGTACGGCGATCAAATTATGATCCCTGAATGACTGGAAAGAACTTCGGTCTGGACATTCAACGATCCTACGCAGGTTCAACTCCATACCCTCTATACACCCGCACTTTACCTAAACTCCCCGTCGAGACAAATTGCTCATCCAGGTTACCAGATCTTACTGGGAGTCTGATCACCAGACGCTGGACGGTCCACTGCGAATCTTCACAGATGGGTCCAAGATGGAGCCAGGTGTAGGGGCTGGTGTCTATTCCAAGGTTCTGAACTTCCAGCTTTCCCTACGTCTACCAAATCAGGCTGAAACAATAGCGATTAGGCAGCTCTACCATGGCTAAAAAACAATGTAATATTAAGCACAGATATTGTCAGCTGTTCCGATAGCCAGGCTGGACTCTGTC
Source organism: Eristalis tenax (assembly GCA_905231855.2). Taxonomy (NCBI): domain Eukaryota; kingdom Metazoa; phylum Arthropoda; class Insecta; order Diptera; family Syrphidae; genus Eristalis; species Eristalis tenax. The sequence continues at coordinate 4,239,818 of HG993127.1, forward strand.
ACCTTCAACTCTAAGACTTGCCTTAATTGCCGCCTATCTCTTAACGAGATGGCCAAGTATTTCAACATCCACCGGGACACTGTGACATTCCAGAGAATTGCGAAGCGGACGAACTCACTAGAAAGGGTGCAGATTCCGCACTCTTTCCGGGTGGGGACCCTCCCTACCCACCCTTCATGCTACTCTAGATCATCTGCTGAAGCCAGAAACACTTACTCAATCAAATTGCGGATGGACATCAGGCACAGGATTCATCTCAACCAAACATCTCTGGCCTTTGGTCGATCCCAAACGGTCGTTTAGCTTGATCAGATTAAAAAGGCCAAATCGCAGATCTCTCATTGGCGTTCTAACAAGGCTCGGAATTCTGGCATCTAGACTGGGCCTTCAGTAGAATGATTTCTGCAGAAACTGGAAGTGCTTTGCAGCTGCAGTGTTTTCTCATCCTGTGGACTCAGACTTCTGGGGGCCCAACTTAGCAACATTAGATTCAGCCTTTCTCTACGCTTTATTAAAAGCTCTAATAGCTTTGCAGAATGGGTACCTTCAGATCAGCGTGGTAACACAACGGCCCCATTATTGGCCTAAGTGCGCCTGCGCAGCAGTCAGCCACTTCTACCTTACGTATCCTGTACACAGTAGTACCTAGGGCATGTGTACGATTTCGAGCCGTAGTGGTGCTTGTGCAACGTAGCAGCCAATGCGCGTGGTTTGTGTGTGATTGTGAAAAAAGATCGGTTGTGAACGTATTCACCGTTTAAATCAAAGTCGGTCACAGACTGTGCAAAAGTAGCCGTTAGTGATTTTTCGCTCAACTCTAATTCTTGTATGCAAAATGCTCATACTTGGCCATTCGGAGTCGGCGTAAAACAGTCGGCCACCTGCACTCGTGAGAGCACAAACAACATCAGTGGCTGCTGTAGAAGCTAGGTCCAAGTCAGGATTAGGTTGTAACGCCATCCGTGCTAGTACTTGGTGTTGTAGTGGCATTATTTCGGCGGTACTAGTGTCTTGTGTGACACAACCCAAGCTCTTCAGTTCTACAAATAAATTCAGTCAATTATTGTAGTCGGTGCAGGTGGAACCGAGAATTGTGAAATTCGTCAAATTTGAGGATTGCGTCTAGAACGCCGCACCCTCGGCTCTGTTTCAACACTCCCACAACATCCTTGCGATTTGCTCCGACAATATGATGGTCCCTGCATGTTCAGAACCGGACATAAAGCCCTCGCCATTGACCGCACATCGGATGTATGGCGATTCTATGTCATCGCCATACATCCTCTCTTCTTCCTCTGGCACGCTGCTTCCAGTCATCAAGACCAAGCTGTCTTGCATCCGTCATTGATCTTTGGCTTTATCCAAATCGTCTTCCTCTAGTGTGCTCCTTAGAGAACTAAGAACTCCATCTGTGTGCCTTAGTTGTTTGCTTATGATTCTCCCCCATTCCCTCCCGCGCTGCTCTGCCAGCGCCCAAGTTTCAACAAAACCAAGACAATCCGGTAACCTGAAATTGAGGAAGATTGCAGCCCAGAGCAGATTCCTTGAACAACTTCCAAGCGAATGCCAAACAACCTCAGCAAACACACGACGAACATAATAACCTCATCAAAAGGCAATTCACCGAGCACTGAGCTACCCACGCGATAAGACACCAAACGAACCAGCCACGATCTCTCCCCCTCACCGCGCCACGAAAACCGACCATGTCCTGTATTGCTGCAATTTAGAAACAAGTAACTTTTGTCATTCTGACAACCTCATTTCTTCCAGTCGGTAGTGACGCGCAACTTTTAACTACGGTCTGCAAGTCATTATCACAGTCGAAGCCCCGCATGCACTCGGACGGAGGACAAAAGTTTTCGTTTCCATTGGCGATTGTGTTCATCACAAGTTTCCACGGGCTTCCATTTGTTACCGAGTCGCTGTCCTCCACGTAGACGTGTCACTCCGCATACCTGTTCCTGCATGAGTGGGGGAAAACTTTTCAAGGGATACACAACTAATTACCTCCATAAACAATGGAGGAGACCGAGCACGAGGACGAATGCCCCCGTCGAGGCACGTAGCCTCGGCGGCGCTGCGGGTGGATAGTCGATGAAGTTAAACTTACTCTCTTGGGGTAATTTCATCACGAAGCCACCGAGTCGTGGGATGTATGAACGGTAACTTTCAATTGACCACCGGAAATCGTAAACTAACTGGCCAACGCTGACCTGTACCTCGCAAGGCAAGTCCTGCACAATGTTTGACTTTTGGGGACACGACATGACCGAGTTCCGTGAGGAATTTCATTTTTTTGTTCGAAAACGTCGCGCGGGAGAAGTCATTTCCACGTGACTTATCACGTTTGGGGAGTGTGCTACTGGGAATCAATTCGCTCGAGTACCTGACTGGGATATGTTTACCAGAACCAAACATGTTCACCAATAACTTCGCACAAAGTGGGATTTGGGATAAGTTCAACAATTCACCGAGAATGGGGTACGACACGCCGAGACTGGAAAGGGGGACTTTTCTTTGTGTACTCACAAGGACGAGGGTGGAACGCCGAACTACGACAACTGGTTGTGCGAGTCCTGTGCACTCAAGTGTAAGGCAGCTGGAATTCGAAGGAGGATTTCCTTGTTAGTGCGCATTGGAAGAGCGGTGGGGCTTCCGTGACTAATGACGTGAAAGAGATCAAGTGAATAGAAAAATGCGGAAGAACCCCGAATTTCCTTGACAATTGAAAGGGGGAAGCACAAGACGATCTTCTGATTTACAGGGCCAACGAGTGTGTGGTTCCGAAGGTTGGTTCGAATTAAACTGGAATTAAACTGGTTTAGATTTTGTGGAATTTTGCGTGTATGCCCATCATGCAAATGGACTCCACGGGAGTTATTGCAGGATTCCATTGTGACTTCCTTACTTATCAGGCCGGCAAGGTCGAACAATTGCTGCCTTCCCTCGTTGGCGATCCTGGGCACGCTGCTTTCAGTCATCAAGACCAGGCTATCTTGCATCCGCGATTACTTGCTCTGAGATTCGGTCTTTCTCACCTTCTCGATCCAGGAGGCTCGGATTCGAAGACCCTCCCAGCTTGTGCTTTGGTGTCCATTCGCTCGATGTGACTAAGCTAGTGCTCTGTAGAGCACTGGTACACCCTTTAGAGTTAGCGGTTGTGTCCACGCCTTCCTCGCAGACAGGATCGTACATCCGACGTTGAATTTCTCCTTCGAAGGCACCATGAATCCGCTCTGCAGTCCTAGCTTAGCTGGACTTCTAGAAACTGACAAAATGAGGGTCGTGTACGGCATGATCTTGCACCTTCTAGTCAGGAGTTCTGAGCCCAGTTTCTCGGTTGACACTCCTAACTCAGACATAACTGAAGTAAATAAAGGATTCAAGGTTAGCTCGGTGCTGCTGTGAAATGTCGCTGAAGCATAGACACTCTCTATCGAAGGACGGCCACAGTGCCAAGTTACTCAAAATGGAACTCTTTATCCGATCATTTGGTTATTCGTTTCGAAAATCTGTTCGACAGTCGTGTTGTATGAGATGTGTGTGATGACATGTCTTCCATTTGAGGCAAACAAATGCGGTTAACATTCGTCAATGGTAATGATTACGCAACACGGAGCTAACACGAACTAGCACAGAAAATGTTTGTGTCGCATTAGCGACAGCCTTAAGCACAGCATACACAATTGGATTGGAAAACTCTGTATGGGTTAACGACGACTAGATGCGGCAGTCGTTAAGTGCCTGTCCTTGGCTAGTGGTAGTGGTCTCACTGTGGGAACCACAATTCACCAACACAGTCTAAGTGTGTTCGGTGAATTCACTAGCTTGCACCTTCCTTACCCCACCTTAACTACCACAATGTCCAGCTTTGAGACAAGCTCGTCTGGTTTTGCAGGATGACGATGGAGAATTCTGGCCGAGTGCTTTGAAAGTTGCTACAAAAGTGCTAAAAAAAGTTCTTAGGCAAGGCGAAAGGCTCCTTGAGATAAGCATGCTAAAACTCCAATAAAATTCACAAAATCCAATAATTCACAATAAAACAGGCTTCCTCGGCCTCTCGCATAGCATTGCACAGGAAATCGTTCGAAAATTGCACGACATTGCTTCACTTAAACGCCTCGTTCTCCCACAGTGGTCAAATGTTGGTCTCCCATTGGAGACTCTTGAAGCTTTTCTCTCCAACAGACATTGAAGTGCCTACTTAACAATTGGTAAGCAATATGAAAAAACTGAAGATGCAGGGCGGAAGATGCAAATGTATGCCCTTTTAAGAAAAATTTACTTTAGGTTCCAAAGTACATAATTTTTGGATATACGCCACATCAAATTTGCTTAAAAAACACGGCAATTTTTGTAAATTTCAAAGTCGCAACTGGAGCTAACGGTACAGCCGAATGGATCATCAAAAGTCTGTCAAAAATGTGGACTCCAGGTTCTCATATTTGTAGAATCGAAAAAGATATACCATTCGTTCGAGAGAAATATGTCACTTCGCGTATGTATGTATTTCCATTGCGGGACCAATCCCCACCCCCAATAGCGGCTCAAGAGGCCACTGCCGGGCTAAGCTTGGCCGGGTTCCGAGCCGGAGAGATCGGCCACCAGACACTAGCATACTGCCACAATTCAGGTCTGGCTTAAAATGCGGCCCGAGGTAGGCAACATCCGAGGACAATCGTGTTCTTTTTGTCATTTGGGTGGTTGCGCTTCGTAAGCCTGGCTTGGAATGTATGAAAATAAACTCCTACACCCAAACGGGAAATTTGGGTAATGACCGAAAGAATAAGATCGCGAATACAAGCTGCTGAGATGAGATTTCTCCGTGCTGTTGTGGGAATTACTCGCCGGGATAGGGTGAGAAACTCGGCAGTGCGAGAGGAACTTAACATTGAGGAGCTGCTTCTTCGAACGGATTCGTTGGATGGGTCACGTGGCACGAATGTCCTCTTCATGACGACTTCCCAAGCGGGCGTTGAATGCGATTGCATCTGGTAGGCGACCGCTTGGCAGACCCAGGACGAGATGGTTGGACCAAGTCCAAAAACTTGGCTTGGGCATAACTCCAGATGAGTTAGAGTCGATGGCGGGCGATCGAGTTGCCTGGAGTTCTCTCGTGCGTGGTTTACACCCGCGACCCCTTTAGTGGAGCATGCTAGTCAGAAAATGATTATGATGATGTCGAACATTCCTGCGTTTGTCAGACACTCCCTACCGTAGGTAGCTGAGGTTGGTAATGGCGCTGCTCTTGAGTTCACCAGCACACTTGGACCAGGTTAGTCCATTGTGATACCCACAGTCAGGCTACTGCCACTGATCGACCACTCCCGTGATAGCGCCGAAAACAAAGCGCATTAACTTTGCTTTCCTAACCAACTGCACCATCCAGTCGTAAACTCCGTACCATGAAATGACAGAATTTTAACTACACGTATCAATAGAGGGACAGCGCCTAGCTTCTCAGCAACCACTCGTGTTATGCGTGCAATTGTGCTTTTACGAGTGGAAGGGGCCTACAGTTTTATCCCGACTCCGAACGGCCAAGTTTGAGAAGCTTTTTCTAGACAGTTTGTCACCGTCGTTCCCGCTCACCCCGAGATACCAAACGGAACGGTGCCTGGCCAACTGTGGAGAATGGCCGTGGGTTCATTGGAAAAGAATGGGCGCCACGCGATGAAAGGCGCGGTCTACCCGCAGTAGTCTCAAAGAAACCGATTATTGAACACATACAAAAGTTGTTAGTTACTTAAAAAAAATTCTAACTGACTAATACAATATTAAACTTATGTACTACCTTAAACTCCAATTCACCCGTACTTCAGGAAAAGAAATGAATCAATGGATGCCTTGTCCGCGACAGGCATCGAACCGGCAAAGTTACACGAACTTGACCTGTCCCCGACAGGTATAGAACTCACGTAGTTCGGTAAGGACGATCTTTAGGATTTCCCACGCCTCAGCCACCAGCTACCATGTCTCGCCTACAGGCCCCCGCACTTGTAAGACTTAATGCGGGTAGTTAGTACGCTACATTTGGCTAGGTCGCGACGTGACAACTACTCAGGCTACGAATGGATAAGCCTCTACAATGACGGTTTTTTTCGTCTCATGGACGACGCGTGTGCCTTGTGTGGCGTTGCTGTGCTGTATGTTCTTAGCTGTGGTGCCTCTGACCGGCGTGTTGCGTGGTCCTCGCTTCCCGGGTGCCTCTGCCCGGCCCTTTTACGTGCTCGTTACTGATGAACCTCCAGTCACAGTCCTCCACTGGGAAAATATTGAAGGTATAATAAAGACACAAACAAAAGGAAAATGCAACACTTACCGCGCTTCACTGCTGAAGAATACTGGGCTATGCCTATCTGTAATTTCTTCTCACTGTCTGAACTCACTCGAATTGAGACTTTGACTGAGCTCCCTGGTTCCACGGCCGCTCTGCTATCCTACCCAGAACTCTGGTTCTCTTTACCACCCGCCTCTCTGTTAGGCGCCGATCCGTAGATGTTCCCCCTCTTCCGTACCTGTACAGGAAAACGGGACGACAAAACAAAAAAAGGTTCGTTCAACTTAGGCTCTCGTCCCTGTATGGGACTCGAACCTAAGTCTCCCGCATCAGGAGCTTCCATCATACGCTTTTCACCACCCACTACTTGGGGCAGCTCCTACCTAATCTGATTGAGTCTCGCTCCCCCCGCCATTGACCTTTGCGTCCTAAGACCATATAGGCTCAGGCGAAAACCTTTTCCAGTTATAATGTATAGCCTTGTCAGTGACTGTACCGGGAATCGAACCTGGGCTGCGTAGGCTCAAGTGCGTAGGAGTCGACGCAGCAACCCACAACGCCACGCCGGCCGATCTAAGTCTAGATTGTAGAAAATCGAGAAAAACGTTCCAGATGGGGTCAAGATACAAGACAGTCAACAACACAACAGGCCTACGCTGCACTTGTGTGATTGGTGTGTGGTTGCAGTCAGTCACCAAGTGCACGTAGTAGAAGTTGATTTGAATTAGAGAAACTAATGGAGCCATTGCAATTGAGTACATACTGGACTGAAGGCTTAAGTGGACATATCCGAGGTTATGGTTATTTCCAGAACGCCTGTTGAAGCAGTCTACATGTAAGTGGAGTCCCATTAAGGAACATGGACAGGATTAAGAATCTTGTCGTCTTTTTCAGAGTCATGCTGAGCTTTGCTGTAGAATTGACCAAGCTCCGTCTGTAATCAGGAAGGCCGAGCTTGATGTCAAAGTCAAGATATTGGGTCAATCAATTTGGGTAATGACCGACAGAGCAAGATTTCTAGAACACGTTGCCGAGGTGAGATTACTTCGCTCCGTAGTATGAGTCACTCGGCGTGGTAGGGTCTGAAATCGGGTGGTACGCAATGAACTCTGACCTTCGAAAGGAAAGGGCTGTGCTTCGATGGTCACGTGGCACGAATATCCCCATTCTGGCAACTTTGTCTCCGCTACCTCTTATTTCATGTGAGTCACTGAAGATGATCTGATGTAAGCCTAATTGACATCAGATTTAGCCATATTTCGGATGAAATTTTTCACCGCCATCTCGGGATATCAAATAAAATGTCGTAGCCCATTTCAACTTTCATCCCCACCAAGAAGAGAGTCTTCACTCACTTTCGTTGCTAAGGCAACCTCTGATTTATTGGATAAGAATAATATGGGTGGAGCTACTAGGATCTACAGCAACCCACTGGCGAGCAAGTCTTCTCTCACGGAGACGTGAATTAGGAATACTGTCGAGACTTGGACCTAGATACAATGCGCAGGATCCCTTTCATTCCAGTTAAGCATCAACTAAATACGTTAAAATTCTAGCCAGAAAATACGCATAGTAACGAAATCGAGTTGGCCTTTTGAAAGCTCTGGATTTAGGGACCTCTTAATTTCATGTCCATTAGGAGTGATGCGTATCTTGAGACATGCGTCTACCCACAATCTAGACCTTGATTGAAGGCGTTACGAAGCTTTCCACTGTTTCAAGGCTCTTTACTCGTTGTTATTTCGGCGCACAAGGGGTTACCTATCCCCTTAAGTGTTCGCGTTCAAGACACGGCACGGGCTGTCTGTAGTCTGTTGGACTGGGAAGAGCATACCATATTCGTGTGGTGCGGCTGAAGAACGAGTCCCTATGTTTAACCGTGCGTCTGAAAGTAGGCTACGAATAAACTGATGAGAATTATTATTTATTTTTCCCAGCCAGCGAGGTTCAATTGCGTAGAGGTTCAACAGCGGCATGGGCATCATTGAACCAAACATTGTCAGTCTTAAATGACAGTTCCGTTTGACACATTTGATCGCTGTCAAATCCAGGCCCTATACACTTTCCCACAGATTCTTAGAAAGTCTGGACTGCAGTTAGTGAACGTACTCCTACTGGCACCACCCAGCAAAAGAAGCTGAGAGACCGAAGATCAAGTCTGTGGAACCACACCGACAATCACATCAAACATTGACTCAAACTAAATCATCTCCTTGATGATTCCATTAACATGCACGTCATCCACCGCACCGTGAACATCTTAGACCACACCTCAGACATCCACTGAATCAATGCGTTACCACACCAAAGGAACCATTGCCTCCACCCTCCCAGAAGTCGACCGCACCACAAGTACGACACCTTTTCCCTTCAGTCCATCTCGCAGGCGAGATAATTTATTGAGTCGGTTGCTGCAGTAATCTTTCACAGAAGGCTGAGCCGCAAAGTAATTACTGTTAGATTGGATTTCCGTAATTGCTTCCCCAGGCCACGCCACAAAGCTGTCGTCTCATCGTCCATCTTTTGTGTTTCGTCTGCTTTCAGGTGCAAACTGTGTCGATAAGTTATCTGCGATGCCTAATCGAGCATGTGCGGTGCTACCTCCTCGACCGTGACATTGAATTAATCTACTACACGATTCGGAAGTCCAGTGATGTCCTTACGCGTGATCCAATGCAATTAGGCGCCCAGGTAAGTCAATCGCACGTCCCGCACGCACGCCAAATGTCTCACCAAATGTGTCCGTTATTTCTTCTTCTTCTTCTGGAACATGCGTGCAATTAGCTAATCTCCTGGCTGCGTCCAATCAGTGAGCACGACGAGAACGACAACTCACTGCTAAGCATCACGGTGCGCTCAGCAACAGCCTGGTGCGATGGGTACACAGTGCCCCTGCTGGTGCCGCTCACCGGATGGCTGCCAGCACCGCTTCCCTCGCAGATACGCACAATGACCGTTTCCGGAACTGGACCCATTCGAGACATCGTCGTGGCGCCCTCCAAGCAACACCTCATTCTGGCAACGAAGTCCGGAGATGTCCAGCTTTGGCACATAATGAGCAATTCACTGGAACACACTTTCAAGGGTGAGTGCACACACATACACACACAGTGGTGAAGGTGAAACTTTCAGCACTCGGTAATCAGTCGTCCCTGGAGCCGGAGCTGGACGTGGTCTGAACCTTAATCACCCCGCCTCTGGCCCACTGGGTGTGCTTATCACATCCCATCACTCAATCGCTGTGCTGTCTGTAACGCTCTGCTTATCCCTCCGACAGGTCACACGGCTGCGGTCACGTGTATGTTAGTTGCACCGCAATCGGATATTCTGTTGACTGGCGCCGAGGATTCGTCTGTGATTGTGTGGGACGTGAGCAATCGGGAGATGAGAGTTCGCATTCGGTGCGTTTTGTTTGTTTTGTTTCTCCACTGCTTCCGACTTGCAGGAAATCTAATACTTTTTTGCTTTGTTCTTCACCCATTCGCAGGGAGCAGGAAGGTCCGGTTACGTGCGTCGCTGTGGGCGTTAATAACACACTGGTGATTAGTGGCAGCGAGGACTCGAGCATTGTCATTTCGGATCTCTACGCGGGAAAGAAAGTGAGTATGCGTCCGTCTGTTGTTCGGTAAGTTTCTTAGAATTACTCTGGTGCTGTGGTCTTTTTGATGCCAAACACGCTGAGACACTGTTGTACACCGCAGCAGATCCGATTAGCCCCGGAGCTCGGTGACAAGTTCGGTGTAACGGCCGTGATTGGTTCTAAGCGATTACGTGAACTTTCTGGTGTCTCGGGACGCTTAATCTGCTGGCGGGCATGAACGTGGATGGATTACGGCAGGAATTCAAGATGCCTTCGTGTCTTTTTTTAATCTGCTTTACGGCTTGACACGAATGTGGTGTAGAGTGGAGAATTCAATTAAGTTAATCTGCCCTTGGTGTTGATACATGTCTCAGGACGTGCTTTCAGGCGGGAGCACATGGCTTTTTAAAATCCATCCCTGATGTGATGAGTGTATCTGGTTGTTCATGCTTTCGTACACCAATCACGAGAGAATCCTTGAAATTCCGAACATTTTATATCCACAAAATGATTTCACGTGGTTGGCAGTTGGGGTTCATGCACTCCACAAGAGGTCTTGTTTTGCAACGCCCACTGTTTCATACAAAATGGTTTCATATTCCGGCCGTATACCGGAAGAGAGCTCCCTTAAGAGTCGGCTGGGTTAGTTAGAAAGACTCCGAAGTTACCCACGGTGTCTGCATGTTCGAACATCTTAAAAAAACTTGCACAGGAACAACCCCAAAACTATAAGTCTGCTCAATTTCTTATGTTTTCCCATCAACGACGACAATCAGAAATTGAATGCCAACCTAAGTAGACAAAATGGCAGTCTGATACACAAATTCAAATATAGTCGATTATTTCGGGACAGCTTCATGTCCAGCATTTTTGGTTGGGTGAACTTGGGGATGAACTTGGGTCTCAATCAAAACAGGCCACTCTAGGTGGCACGCCACAGTTCCGAAGTATTAGCTGGCTCATCATTCAGTAGAACTTTCGGGCATCTTTCCTCTTCTTCACGTCCCTCCTTCACCTCTCCATCTCGCGCTTCCCACGCCCTTTCTTCTTCTTTTAGAGAAGCCGGAGCTCTTCCCTCGTTTTAAATTCACGATTCACGAACTCTTCTGGGCAGTGTCGCCTCCTATGCTGCTTACTTCGCTGAGAATGTCTACCTGGAGTCGTTTTCAAACCAGAGGCTTGAGCTTTGCTTAGTGGGTTGACACGGACCCATTGTGATGTGAGCTTTACTTACGGCGTTCGGAAATCGAACTGTGGCTAGGTTGGCGAGCGTATTGGAAGAGTATCTGACATCGATTGCAATGTTTAACAATCGACAGGCTTTGTTTTCGGATGACGCTACCGAAGATGACTTACTTGCTCTGCTTAGCGTTAGAATCTCCTTCAACCACCTTGGTGTCATATATGGAGCATTGGTCGTATGTTCTTTCTAGCAGATCACTCTTCCTACAGTCATTTTTGGGTTATAACTTGCGCGCGCACCATGGTTTGATAATAGCCTTAAGTGTCCGAGGTCAAGACTCAGCACAGGCCGAACGTATAGAGGGAGAGGGGTTACCTGTGCACATTGGTTTTAAATACCGGCTGATCGGAATCTGCGACTGGGAAGACATTCCATATTCGTCTCATGCGGCTGAAGAACGAGTCTCTAAATTTAACTGTGAGTCCAAAAGTCGAGCATTACTGGCGAGACGGTTATTGCGGGTGGATTCATGGGGAGGAGGAATGCAGTTGGCTCACTTGTCGATAAAATACGGACAAAGAAGAGACGCTACGACGGACGGGGTGGTTGGATGTGGGCTCAGTTTAAGCTGATGTTGCCGAATTGTGTATTTAAAGCCTAAGACTTCCTGCCAAACTCGAATTCGATCAACAAACCCACATCCGAACAAATGCCGTAGTTTCTCTGGCTCAGCCTATCTGCTTTGTTGACTTCTGTAGGGCCCCCGGAAGCTTCCAGTTGCATCGTGAATCAAACCGTCTACAGCATGTCAACGGAAGTGTGTCTAATCGATAGAAATAACGGCGGCCTTGGCGTTGTGTCGACATATTGGCGCTTGGACCTAAGTTGCCCATTCGTAGGCCCAAGCTGGTAGGAGATTCTTCGAGTCACTGACAATGCTTGAAGCAAAACTGAAATATTATAGAGAAGCCCAACTTCACAGGTCATTGACCCCTAGTCCATCGACGAATTTCAGAGGCTGTTTTGACAGTTCTTTAATTGGTCAATCTGACTTCAGAAAACGATATGAAAAATGGTTGCCAGGCAGAAGTTGGTCTAGTATAACCGTCTAGAAAAGACTTCTCAAACTTGGCCGACTCCGGCACAAAATGGTATGTGACCTACCGTAGGTCCTTTCCACTCATGAGCGTGAGAAGAAGGTCTGTAACGACACATAATTTGTTATTTTATTCACCTGCAAGCATACCAGAAATAAAGGACGTTAAAAGGCTTCATGTTCCCCCTTCATTGGATTCAAGTTTACAGCTTCATGTTAAAATGTGGTTTCCCATTAATTCCCTGGCGCAAAATGATGACAAATGAATTGGAAACTTTTCGGCCAGCTGGAAGAAGGCTGCAAAGACTTCGACAATGTAATGCTTTAGTATCCACAACATCGAGTTTTTGTCAGATAATGAGAATAAAGTTTGAATGTGATTGGATGGTAACATTTGCTCACACTCTTCGCGATGAATTAGGCTGTGTTTTGTCAAGTCCAAGTGTTGCATTTTTTTCATTTCATTTCATGTTTATTTAGTGTTTCTTAATTATGTCCGCACTTTAAGTATAATCTGGTAATAAAATATCCGGAATCCGGGTAATAGCACTGGTAATAGCACATTATGGCACGTACTCAAACCGTTTAATAGCACACTATCGTGAAGACATTTTTCTTTTTTGAACATGTCGTAGTGGCGCAAAAGCTCTTCAAAGCACATCGCTTAATGGCACCACCCGTTTTATGTCACACCAAAAATATGACAAGACAAACAGTCCACGTACAATCGCGGCCGCTTGTTAACACATCCTACACGGACCCAGAATTCACTTGATTTCCAAGAAAAGATGTTCATCTACATATGGTTTATATTTTACACTGCATTTGACTTCCTAGCTATCCTGGAAGTTTCCCAGTATTTTTATTTGTGTGCAAGTGTGCGAGCTTGCTAAAATTTGGGAAGTGAACCCTTTTATGGCATTGTCGCATTTTTAAAACAGTTTGTAAGACAGATCGGATAAAAGCACAACCCGCTTGATGTTACATTATTTCATTGCACGGTTGATGTCCTATTATCGGGGTTCGACTGTACACATTGTGATTGTGACATGAGAGGTTGTAAATGTGAGGGCATATTTCTACTGTATTATGTTTAAGGAAATTATTTCAGTTCTGAAGGTGAGAGGTGCGAAAAGCAAGCGGACCAAGCTGTCTGTACTCGATCCTGACAGTACCTGTGAAGGTAGATGATTCCACAGGTGTACAGCATGAATGAAGACAAGCATGCGCGATGTTGGATGTGTATGAACGACTCGATCGACAGAAAGTCAGTTTTCCCTTGTCTGTGACTGATTTTGAAATTTAGGATGCATGTTCTGTAGACTAAAAGTGCCCCCAATTCACATCCAAGGAGAATGCGACGTTGTTGCGAGACATGATCGAATCTTCGAAGGTTAAAGACATACCGTGCAGTCGCGTTGATTCCCTTTTACAATTTTTGCAGACAGGAATTATCAGAGTCAGATAACAATTCACAGCCGTACGTTAAGGCGTTATAAGTGTTTCGGGAAGTTTAAATTTAACATTGCTTGGGAGTATAAATTTGCTAATTGACAAACCCCTAAGAGACGGATATATCTTTGAGCATACACTGCCTATTTGGTGGTTAGATGGACTGCTAAGTTTTAACAAAACTTTTGACACACTGTATGTATTCGACAGAGTTGAGTTCTACGGAGGGAAAGTTTAAAAGGGATGGATGGTGTTATGAACATGGAAAGACTTTGGTCTTGTCAGGCTTGAGCATGAGAGCACTCACAGCCTCGCTTAATTTTGCACCTGAGTGTCGAGTCAAACCAAGACTCATCATCTGCAACACTAGGCAGATCATTAAGGAATATTGATAACAATTGCGGAGCGAGAATAGAACCTTGAGGTAATCGGTGTGAACATCACAAACAGAGGACAGATTTAAAGCTTGGTAACCATCCTTGTATACCATTCACAGTTGGTAGCGATGTTTCGGTCATCTTAATCGAAAAGGTCCATGAAGCGCACGACATTTTCTGGAGCCAAAGCTGTTTCGACAATGGCTTTAGATTCACGCATTGAATCATGGTTTCCAAAATATTTTTTCACAATTTGAAGACGTTGCTCAGGGCCGGATCTGCTCGTTAAGAATTGCGAAACCACACTAAGGCCACCGCACACAGTAAACAGACCAGTCTGCAAAGAAAACAACCCTTACATACATAAGATGGGTGAAAGAGTGGGTGTGGGAGTCTACTCCAAGGATCTGCATTTTCAACTGTCATTCCGACTACCCTCTCATTGTAGCGTCTTCCAGGCAGAGACTATAGCGATCAAGGAAACTCTGTCATGGCTAAAAAATAATGTGTTATCAAGTACAGATATTGCCATTTGTTCAGACAGCCAGGCAGCCAGACAAACTTTGACTTAATGATGTAAGAGTCTAGCGCCAAGATGGCAGCACGACTGTCCGACATTATTGCTATGTCGCAGTTGGCATAGTTGACTGATATGATCACATCCGTCTGAACGTTGCTGGTGCGTTTGCCCGTGGTTTCGAAGTCTCTTGTCCTCGGTCCAAATACTCCCGCCCCTGTTCCTTCATCAGTGCCTGATCCATCTGTGTACCATTTGATCGTGTTTCTGATCAGTGCCTCAGACCTTCTTAGTGCGAACTCCTTTTCCTAATCATATCATCAGGGGTAGGTTTTTGACTAGTGCATCGAATTGTCTCGATGTAATGCACTGTAATGCACTTAATTGCTCATTCTGTAACCACCAGATGCAATGGAGTCAGCTCCAATAGACCCTCCATGGCGGCAATGGGTTCATGGTCCCCGTAATACAGAGGCATGCCAACCTTTGAGCCTTGCTGAGTGTTTCCCTCGCACTAATTAGGTTGGTTTTCTTGGTCATGTTGTTGGCCCGTAGGTGACTGTGGGTCTAACAATAGCGGACGCTTCCTCCACCCCTCGTTCTTCTTCCACTGGTTGCCGACTTAGGGCGTCGACGTAGGCCGCTCTCCTTCCTGGCTGGTGTATTGTCTCGAAGTGGAACGAAGCTTAAGCCACCACCTGCTGGTTGCCACTATGGCCTCACAGTCCGCGACGACCTTGAAGCGCCTTCCCAAGAGGTAGACCCTAAACCGGTCCAAGTTTTCGACGATGGCCAAGACTTCGAGCTCGTACGAGTGGTACTTCCTTTCGTCGGTGGAAAGCTTCCGACTGTAGAATAGGGACGCAGCGAATTGTCTTCCTTGCCCCAATCGGCGACGCGTTTGCGTGTGCCTCGTGCACGCACTCCGGGTCGAACAAAGCCAGCACGGGGGTGTATGAGCGCTGAATGTAGTCACTTTTGACTCCAAGATGTCGCTTATTTGCCGGTTATCACTTAAGGAGATGGCCTAGTATTTCAGTGATATCCCAGAGAATTGCGAAGCGGACGAACTCGCTAGAAAGGGTACCACCTCAACACTCTTTCCGGACAGGAACTGCCGTCCATGCCTATCGCTACTACAAAGCTGGAAACACTTACTCACACCAAACGTAGATGGTCTCCCAGACCTGGTTGCCTCATAACATCGATCCAAAACGCTCATGCGACCTGATCAGAATGAGTAGAGCGAATCTCAGAACTCTCAATTTCAAATTCACGCCCCAAGACTGGGTATCCCCTATAACGAGTTTCGCAGAAGTTGCAGGTATGAAGGGAGAGAGAGAAACTATTTCACACATTTTTTGAAATTGGAATGCCCTCTCATCTCGCAAACTCAGTCACTAGGACGCCCCATATTTGTACGACTTGACAGATCTAAGCAGTATTAGCATCAGCCAGCTCCAATTCGTCCGCGGATTAGGATCTATTAGATCTTGTGGTAACACAACGGGCCTATTTTTGGCCTAAGTATGACTACCCTTATGGTACTCAGCCACTGTACCCTAACCTACCCGACATGTGTTTTTGACAGACTCAAACCGCGTCAGATTAATGAATTCGATATCCACGCGCTCAAAAGTCACAAATTCCGTCACGACATGAGCGCCTCCTTCCCTGTCTGCAGTCTCCTGACACCAATCAGCTGTCACTCCTCTTGCATCCACAATGTGTCACCAACCCGGACCGTTCACCTTTCCAAACGACAATGGAAAATTTCAAAATGCCAGTAATCTGCGTATGACACCTCATTAGACAAGATCCCAAAATAATCCAATGGCACATAATGGAACCTAGCTAAGAGATTGCTTAATTTTCCCCACCCTTGCCTTGCGTGACAGCAAACTGCTGCGCACGTCGTCCTCACCTGACGGCATTTTACATGCACAGCTGTACATCGCCGACTTGTGTCTGTCCCCGGCGATGACGTCAACTCCCACGCGACGTGGTAGATATCCTCAGTCGTCGTGTGGAGCATAGAATTGCAAATCCGACGCAGATCCTAAATGCAAAGAGGAAATCGCTTAAACTATTCCTTTACCGTGATTACACAGCCATTCCCTCGACCATATCATTGCAACCCACAACTGGCGCTGCTGGTAAGGATTGCGTCGTAAAAATGATCCCCCACAGACGACGCGGACGAGCGCGGGATGCTGCATGCAATCCAGTAGGTTCACTTTGGTAAGCCCAGAGAGGCGGGCCCGGTTTCATTGCGGGCGGCGGCGAAACCATCTGCCAGGACATCACCCGGAGGGGTGGGTCGACGTACGACGTACGCCGTGCGTGCCAGTCTGTACTATTTTCTGCCGCCTCAGTGAATCGGCTTCCTCGTCCTCACGGACGCGCCCACAAATTTGAAAGTCAAATGTGTATAACTTGGCATCATGCAGATTTTATGAGGGCTAGGAGGCGGGAACCGAAAAAAAAGGATTGTAGCGTGATTTGTACCGAGTGTGGCTGAGGCGACGACAGGCCCCTTCCACATCGACGTCGCCGTTCAGTTCTGTACTCCGCCCATCATACATGGGAATTTACACAGACTTAGCTGAAATTACAGCCCAGCTTATGCTGCGATATCAGCCGCCGCAGCTAGCACCTCCACTCGCTCCCAGCCGAAGTGTATAAATATGAAAGGAACGAGGAAGCACTCATAATTGGTGTGGCACCACCTCCGCCCGCTTTCGGGGCGTGGTGATAAAATTTTATTCAAACCGAAAACCAGAAAAGAAGCTCAGACCGATGGTGGTGGTGGTCTTATGATGTTGATGGCACGGACGTTAAAGTTACGTTTACGAGCTTTGAAGGGAAATTCGAAATTCGATAGCTTTCCCAGTTTATTAAGAGTGCAGGATCATTAAGGGATATGGACTTGCTGGCCCCGTCCTGGATGGAATATTTTTTTATTCGAAAACTTTGCATAAAAGTTCATGGCATGGCTGGAGTTGAAAATTTGAGTTTCGAGGACGCGGAGGCGGGCGGAGGAAAGCGGAAGGACCGTCAAATTACTCGGAATGACCCAATAAAAGGGGATATCTAGCAAATGATTACGGCCGGCAGGATATACGCCTGAGTGTCATGAGATTGGGTCACATGGCGTGCCATATGAGGCTTGGTCGTAACGCTGGATGACTGCAAATTTTCATCTCTTATTGCTTTGTCAATTGAAAATTGAGCTTTTCCATCTCAGTAATGTGATTGTGTTAATATTGTTGTGAAGAGCTGTGGTGGTAACGTGTTTGGCTTTTAAATTGTATGTGGTATCAATGTAAGTCTGAAAGTGACTGCATTATGAACGCCTAAATGAAAAAGCATCTCAGCCACCGTATTGTCCAGTTAGGTCCAGTTCGGACTTCATTTCATCAGACCCCAGTTGCCTCTGACTCAGAGGCGCTGAGTTCAGCCCTAACTTTGTTCGCATCAATGTCATCCGCGTAAGGTGGCATACACCGAAAGCACCCTTGACAAGTCTTCCCACTTGTGAATAACACAAAATGAAGGCACATACATTTATGCATGGCGCCTCTCTTGTATTTACAAGTCAGTCACATGTATTCTACACATCCTCTTAGTTTTGTTAAGAGAAAGAAATACAAAATCAGCAAATAAGTCGATGAAAAACGGGTTAGTTTTTGCATAAGAAAGCATGTGTTAAACAGAAACGAGTCAAGCACAGCGAACGATAAAGGCAAAGCAAGGACAGAGAACCAATTTGTTCTAACCAACCAGATATGCAATAATGTGGATGGCAGGAATGGGGTACTGTGCCAACTTCTACCTCTCTTGACCCTTAACATTTTCGACAATAATTTTTTATGATAGTGCGGTTTGCTAAGAGATGGCGTAACTTGTATAATTCAACATGCGTTGGAAAGCTACTGTCATTATACGCCATTTCAGTATATGTCATTCATTTGAAGCGTAAGCAACAATAATTTTTTTTTTAACTCAAATATGTCGAACTTTCTGCCTGAAAGGGGAGTTCTTCTTCATTACTTTAATATAAAGAAAACTGCTACCGAAAGTCATCGTATTTTGGGGCAAGTTTATGGTGAACATGCGCTAGCTGAGCGAACGTGCTGAAAGTGGTGATTTTGAAACCCGGCCAATCAGCCAAATCAACTACAAAGCCGAATATACATGTCGAGAAGGTAATGCTCTGTATTTGGTGGGATCAGAAGGGTGTACTGTATTACGAGCTGCTAAAATCGGGTGAAACCATCAATGGACAATGCTACCGAACACAATTAATCCGTTTGAAGAGAGCAGTAGCCGAAAATCGCCCGGAATATGCGACCAGACACGAGGCAATCATTTTCCACCATGACAACCCACGTTGCTATTCCGGCTTAGAACTATTTGAAAAACAGTGGATGGGACGTTTTACCCCACCCGCCTTATAGCCCAGACTTTGCCCCTGCTTACTACCATTTGTTCCTGTCGATGCAGAACGCCCTCATTGAAATACGGTTCACATCAGAACAGAATATCAAAAATTGGATTGATTCATCCTCGGCTGCCAAGCCGGCGCAGTTCTTTTGGGATGGAATCCATAAATTGCCAGAAAAATGGGAAAAAGTCAAAGCTTGTGAATATACATGTTTTTCTTAAATAAAAGTTAAAATTTTGAAAAAAAAAAACCGCACGAATTAAGTCACCAAATGTATCACTTCAGAAAAGCGAGACTGGCCAATCAGAGAACGGCATTCACGTTATTTAGTGAATGACTGTCAAACAGCCTCACAAATTCTTCGACAGACTAGGGGTCAATCAGCTGTGAAGTTGGCCATTATGCTTCTTTTCTGGTGTATAGTGTAGGTTTGCGTAGAGCAGTAATGTAGGAGGGAATTTCACCGCGGTAGAAAAATCCGTAGAGTGGTAAACGTTACCCTTTATATTTCTTTTTTCTTTTGTAATTCATTTTTATTTTTTAATTCTTTATATTCTTAAATACTAGACAAATATGCTTAAAACTAGATAAACGAACAATACTCGACAAATATGCTTAAAACTAGATAAACGAACAATGCTAGATGTAACTTAGTGGCCCTCGGCGGGCGCTCTAAGCTAAACTTAAACTTATGCTATGTCTGTCGATAACAACGCATATATTTGAACAATACATGGATATTAAACGAACAATATTAAATTAAGAAAATTGGACAAAAAAATTAAGAAAATTGAGCCATCAGAACTTTCGATGTTACAAATCAACATCGCAAACATCCCGTCTTGAGACCGACGTTCTGAACCGGAGGTGATCCTCCTCAGCTCGTTATGCGACGGTCGTGGTTGAGTCGCCCATCCACAGTTGATCTGGCGATGTGGCAGATGGGCGGTACCGCGTTTATATATTGTATCAGCCCGTTTTTGTCTAGGTGCAGAAAAGCTTCTGGGGGAAGAAGCCGTTGTGGTATTGTGAATTGTGGTAGTAAGCCCCCTAAAGAGTTCATCGCTCTGGCAGTATGACCTCGAATCAACATCACCAGGAAATTGTCCACTCGTCTGCTGTATAAGACCTCATTGGAATGGAATTTTCTGTACAGTGATTCTGGAGTTCTATAAAGGCGAAGGCCCTCTCGAACAACCGAATCTTTTCCATCAAGCTTGCACTCACGTTGAACCACACGGGACAGCCATAGGTGAGCATTGGCCGGATGACGGCCATGTAGAAGATAACATTCACCCTCGCATCGAGTTGGCTGTTGTAAACCCGTCTCTTTGTAAGGGCGAAAGCGCCTCGGCCCCTGGCCAGAGCAGCATCTACTTGTCTGTTGAAATGCGAGTGGTTGCCCATGTCGACCCACAATTGAGAACTTTCGCCAATTCTTTTTCGTATCCGTCGAGGCCTTATACGAGTACAAAGACATCCTGAACAGTGTGGTTTCCGATTTCTGAAAGTTGATTTTCAACCAGTCATCGATATCTCTCATCAATAAATCGAAGTCGCTCTGCACGAGAGTGTCGATCTTTTTGCCTGATCTGTACATGATCAAGTCGTCGGCGTACGCAATTACGTGAGGAAGACAACTTATCAGACCACTCAAGTAAAGGTTGAACAGGATCGGCGAATTAACGGCACCCTGTTGGAGATCATTTTTTACACCAAAAATACCTGTGGAGGTCACGTTGCTTCTTCTCGAATCTTGACGACGATTTGCATTATTATATTCATTTTATTTATATTTCTTCGTTGAATGTCAGCGCATTTATACATTTCCATCACAAAAAGCTTTCGAGAGCTCAGGTCATTCAAACGACTGGATGATCGGCTCTTATTTTAAATTCGCGAACAACTAACTGTCTGCACTGCATTTTGTGCATTAGCCCAGTGGGTTTCACAAGAATGTGAACACCTAAAATTTATTTCTCTACAGTAGAACGATATGGAAATGGATGATGAGCCGGTTGTGGGCTTGTCTTGTAGGAAACAGGCAAATATTATGTTTATATGCACATATTGAGATTCATGTTGCTTTGCTGTATCGATACATTGTTGAAGAGTGGAATTTTGAAAGGTAACGCGGTGGGAATCGGGTTATATGGACGCCACTGCCACTGCTGTGTTGACAATTCAAAAACGACATTTGAAATAACGTTCAAGTAACAAGCGAATGCAAATTCAAATAAGAACTCTCATTCACCCCACTACCAGGGTTGGGGCTGTTCGACAGCTCCTCTCAAGAGCTCACGCATATTCACAGACACGGGACAAAAAGCGTATAACACGCTGTCAGATGAAATCAAGCGGGAAGGGTGCTAGAAGTGCGATATCTCTATCCTCCCTTATCTCCGGTCAAGCCGTCGATTATGTGCGCTATTCCTCGTAAAACAACGCTGTCATTGGATGTTTCCATTTTCCAGTGCAGAGCTGATCGTTTAAACAGCTGCGAACTTTGAAAATTGTCAAACATCATTTATTTGAGCGTTTGAGTGTACCTCGGATCAAATGCCAATTGAAACTCACTTACCAAGTTGCACACGCCCAAATTAAGGAATGCATGCAACGTGCCTATGGAACCACGCATAATTAATCGTACGGCAATAATGATTAGTCACGCGAGTCAGTTTGCCTTCGCCTGGAGCTGGACAAGCTATCGAATGGATCAACTCCAATTCACGCAAGGACATTCTAATCAAATGAATGTCATTCCTCCTGGTTTAAGGTCACGACAAGAACTCAGACAGCAGTGGACACTGTCGAAGGACAGCACACGCCATGCGGTCATGTCGCATTCCACAACACCTCTGGCTTGAATGTGAAAACGCAAAGCGTAATGCCGTCTTATTAAAAACGAACGAACACTTTTATTGGCAGCCAATTTGCAGCCTCTAAGTGAATTGCCTATTATTGAATCCATTACTGAGTTTATCAGTCCATCAGGCCCGTTGACTACCGGTTAATCTCTCAAATGTCATGCGTTAACATTTTCCCCCAGCTGCCGTCGGTGGCTCACCAGCCCACCAGCAGTGCCAAAATAATGATTTATAACCCCAAATTGCATTCACATTCATTAATCGAGATAAAAATCCCCAGCCACCAGGCCCCTAATGAGTGTCCAATTTATGTGCAATTACGTTGGATTTTTCACCGCCCTCCCCGCGCGCACTCACACGTATCTTATCTGCAATTATTATCTCTAATTAGGATGAATGAACCATCTGCTGGCAATAAATATTCCGAGTATCGAATATCGATTGTTTGCGCCTCGGCTGGCCGTTCATTTGTGTATTAATTTTCATTTTCGTTTTCAGATTCATAAAATCGAACAGCACCGCGGACCCGTGACGTCGGTGAAAGTGAGCTCCGCCTGCGATGTCCTCATCTCGGCCAGTCACGACAAGTACATCTGTCTCTGGTCGCTGGACGATTACACGCTGCTAAACACGATGACAATGGCGAGCCCCGTGCTGCGGATGGACATATCATGTGATTCGGTAAGATTTTGCTTCTTCTCTCTTGTGTGCCTTCTTTTACCTCTAGCGGTCTGCAGTCGAGTGTGGGGTGGGGAAAGAGGACGTCAGTGAATGCCGATTAAGGCACAAAGGAGTTCTCCGATTACAGAGATTATCCTGCGAGCATATCTGCTCTGATGTGCCCCACAGGCGACGAACGGGAAACATCGCCTCGAGGGTGAAGATTTGGATAATCATGTGTGCAGGGTGGGATTTACTTGAACTCAACCTGCCTCGCTCCTTCGCTTCGCCGCCGCTGACTCGTCGAGTTCCTTTCATCTATTGTAGACTACGCCTTTGTGCGAGTGAATGTCTTGAACCCGTGCACAATTCGGGATTGCTTCCTCACCATTTAATGTGTGGTGTTGATTTAACTTAAATTTACGAATTTTTCTTTCTTTTTTCTCCCTCCCGGCCAGCCCCGCGCCGCCGCCGCCTCCGCATGGTTTATGCTGACTTCAAAGGAGCTTGGCTTTGGCACTGTTACTGGGACCGGGACTGCTCCCACCCCCGGGCTCCGAGGGGTGAATGTCAACGAAAATAGAATTCTTTATTTGTTGGCACGTTTAGACTTCTGACTGGCATCCGGGACACCATTATGGCTCCTCTCCCCTTCTTCTCTGCCGTCGTTGAATTTTCCATTTGCGCAGACCGAGAGTCACATGTGTAGCCCGAAGAAAGGATTCGATTGATATTCGTGCGGATGCTAGATTTAATATACGGCCGATCCTTCTTATGGTCCCACGGATGGTGGGGTTGCTCCCAAGATGCTCGTTCCCTTGCCTTCATTGCCCTCGCCGTCACTGTAACAATGAATCTCTGTGAGTGATTGGAATTAAATTTCCGATATCTGTTAGGGAAAAGCGATGACGGCCGCCTTGGAACTTTCACTTTAAGATGAATTTAATTTCACGAAGAACAATGATTGAGTGAAGATGGCATGGATGGCATGAGCCCATGAGGATTTACATTCTTGTGAATGATTTATTCTGATTTTCTTAGATGAACTCCCTTCAAGTCGCCATGCTGACTTCGGTTTGCAATGAAATTTAATCAAGTTTGTTCATCGGTTTGAAGCATTCAGGCATTTATTCTTCCATTTTTAATGAGATACAGCAAATTTATTTCAATTGACAGAAGACAGTGCATCGACTTACAGACGATCTTAAATTTTGCGACCAGCTTCTAGGCAGGAGGTATTCAACAGTACTCGTGTCGTGTATGTTTACAAGCTGTGTTCAGGCAGAAAGTTTGTCGCGGAGGTCAAGAGTGCTCTCCTCCCTTATTTCAACTCATCTGTCCATTTCTTCTAGGGATTCTTGCACAGAGCTGTACGGCCACGGTTAAATTCGTTGTGGCAAAATGTCGCAGTTATCTATATCTGTAGTCTCCAACTTCCACTTCCACTTCTCTTTTCTCCACAAGTTTTGTCTCTTTATCGATTTTATCGAGAAGCACGGAAAAATCAAATTCTGTGGCGGATATGCCGACCAGGAGGCTGAGTGGAGTGGAGCCTATCACATTCCTCCTAGTATTCGTACACTAATCTGGCTGGTTTTAGAATTGCAGTAGGTCTCATGGTTGCTCCTAAATACGGGCGCAATGGACCCAACACCTTGGTCTCAGCGAGCCGCGGCCAACAGGCCGTTAGGGCACCCAACATACTCACCTACCTACTAGTGGTGTGCCAACCCGAACATTTTTCAAACCGAGTCAACCCGGGTTAACATAGAAGCAGATCGAGTTGTAACCCGGGCTAACGAACTCGGTTCGATGATGAACAGAAAACAAAAAAGATGGATTATGGAATGGGGCAAAGCGAGCTGTATTGTCCAATTCCACTTCGTTTCGGGTATGTGTCGGTGTTGTATGGGTAACGTGTTGGCAAGGGAAGCGATTGGCGAACGGCTTAGCCAATACCGGCTGTTTGTGTGCAAACTGTCTCGAATTTTCTATTCTCTTTTAACTCTCTTCGTATTTTCTTCTAATCGCAAGTCGCAACATCTTGTGTTGGGTTGGCGTCGTGTGGGCACATATTTTATAAGACAATCGACTTTTCCTCGGGCCCGGCATTATTTGTTTCGTAGAATAAACAATACAATAATAAACCGCCACCCTCATACGAGCCACTTGAAATGAATGAAAAGTAACAGAAATCAAATCCAAAAAAGGGCTGCGCAACTCGCACTTTCAACGCAACTTACCTGCTTTGACACGTCACACAAAAACGAGAGAAAATAATATATTTTGTTCACAAGTAAGTTTCATTGCGGGCTGCCACTTACCAGTGCCACCTGCAGCATTTACCTATTATAAAACACACAATAGGCGAAGTTGCCGAAATGCTGGAGATGGCACTGGAAAGTGGCAACCCGCAACGCAACCTACTTGTTTTGATACATTAGAGAAGAAAGAGAGAATTGTGTATATATACAAAACACACAATACACGTAAAGTTAGTTGCTTCGTACATCACACAAAAAAGAGAGCATTTAAGTATGCATACAAAACACACAATACGCCAAAAGCGACCGAAACTCAGGTCAGGTGCCCGGAACGAATATGGAATGGAACAATCGATTTGTATTGTCTAATTCGATTTGGGGTTTGTTTTGGTTCGGCATCATATGCTCACAACGGGTTGTACCGTCTACAGTTTTCCATGTTTCGGTTCGTTTCATCGGATTTTCTAAATCGGTTTGAAATAAATGTTACTCGGTTTGACTCGGTTTAGGTGTAACCCGGGTTAACTCGGTTTTCGAACCCGAGTTGTCCCACCACTACTACCTACCATGGCGTGCGGAAAGGAGAGCGGGAAAAAGTCTGTTAAATCTGAACTATTCAACGGTTAGAAAGAAAAGTTATTGAGATTTTCGAAAATTTGATTGATGTTGTATTGAAATAAAAAATTTTTTTTTCTGTAAAATATGAAGTTTTGGTTTCGAATAAAATACAATCTATACAAAAATACAAAAATCGAGCCTCAAATGTTTGATTGGCGCCTCAACGCATTCACCGATTTCAACCAAACTTTCACACATTTTTTGTATTGGCCTATATACGGTTTGTGTCTTCACACAAAATCGGTAAACACAAAAGTACATGAATTTCAGTACAACGTGATTTTTGCGTCGCATTTGCTTTGATTTTTAGTGTCAAAAAATATGTAATATTCGCTGTCAAAGTGAACATTATTGAAACTGGAAGCAACCGAAAAAATATTTGGACATCGCTATAATACTTCATATCTGATTTTAAGTGTGTCAAGTCAAGATACATGAAAATGAGTTTATTTTTACACTGCTTGCTGATCATCGCCGAATTTTTAAAGTCGAATTTTCACGGGATACCATGATTTCTTCGAGTCTTGCGAGTCTTGCGAGTTCATGTGTTATATGTGCGGACACATCACTGAAAACACCGATCGTCATCGGCTCGCAATAAACGACTGTCCCACTACAAGACAATCTTCTTTCCATTAGCTTCTGTCATTGGGCCGTAACTCGATCTGTGTGCTTGTCGGAGTGATCACTGGGCACTGCTCCATCGGAACAATGCTCCGAAAATGGAATGCGGATGAAGAAGAAACCAAGACGATCCAACATCTGCCTTGCCGCTACCCAGCTCTCCAGAAACGAGGGATCGCTTCGCTGGGCCAAAGACTCTTTACAGAGACTGCGGACTTAGGGAATGCAGATGTATGAGATCTTCTAAGATTTGTGAAGAGCACGGGGTGGTTGAAGACATCACGTGGCAGGATAGGTTAACTGCATGTGTACCCCACAAATGAAGGGATTTACAATGGGCCCGATGCGCTGATGATCCCACTCCTCTTCCTAAAGCTAACCTAACCTAGTCTGAGCCAACCACTTTAGATGCATTTGTGAATCATTTAGTAATCCTTTAGCGCTGGGGAAAGGGCAAAATCGATGTGTTGAAGGAACAAGGACTAGGTGGACGTGCCATAGCAAATTAAACGGAGTCTTAATGTCGCCTATTCGTGTTTAAGAAACGGTGATTCGTACGGGAAAAACTCCAACGGTGGTAAGAAAGCAGCCATAGCATCAGCGGATATAAGACCCATTTGAAGATATGGCTCTAGCTTCTGCGTGTTTCCTAGTGTTTTCATAGTAAGCAGAGTGATAAATAGTAAAAGCGGAAACTGACGAAGAAGCCAGCATTAAGTCTCCAGCAAAAGTGCAAGCGCTTGGATTTTTCGTGTCACCATACGGAATTACAAGAAGAGTGGCGTTAATTCTGATGGAACAAATGGATTCAATTATTATTTTCACACTTGGAGAAAAGACGAGCGTTTTCCAAGCCACCGTCATAGCGGAGAATGTGGTGTCACGGAATGGGGACCGGTTACCTGCTATGGAACTGCTGAACTTGAATTTGTAACGTCTTAAGTAAATGGGAAAGACATTTCCTTACGTTCAGCTGGATCTAAGCATTGGATGCTTTCTGAAAAGCCTTCTGAAACCCTGTTTCCTTTTAAATCGTGCAAACCACTTTTGGCACGTTCGCTCAGCTAGCGCATGTTCGCCATAAACTTGCCCCAAAATACGATGACTTTCGGTAGCAGTTTTCTTCATATTTAAGTGCTGAAGAAGAACTCCCCGCAAAAACACTCTTTTCAGGCACAAAGTTCGACATATTTGAATGAAAAAAAAGGTTTGTTGTTTACACTTCAAATGAACGACAAAATGACGTACAATGACAGTAGCTTTTCAAAGCATGTTCCAATGGAATAATACAAGTTACGCCATCTCTTAGTTATAGACCCAGTATAATGGAATTATGGCAAACTAACTTAGCCTAAAATTTTGTTAATTGATCATTCTAGCCACTTTCACAAAAAAAACTGCATTAGCTCTGTTGAACTGCTTAGCATTGATATTCCAACTGGAATTATGATCTTTCTTTTCGATAGATTTCAAATGCCTTGAAATGAAAACTTGCAAATGCAACGAAAAGCACAAGAAAAGGATAACATTGTTTTTGCTTGCCAATGAAACCGGCTTTTTTTGTACAAAAACCCGGTAAATTCTCCGGCGACTTTTCAATGCTGTTGGCAAGGGAGGTGAGACAAAATAAATCACAGAAATGAAACCATACATCGGAACAATAATGCATAAGAAGTGTCCTGTGCGCAATGAGGCAAGTTGTATATTTTTGGATATGAGTAGGTAGCAACTCAACTCACTTACGATGATGTCATACGCGGTGTTAAGCAATATGTTTACCCAAATACGAAGAGGGTAAAATAATCTTACCGAAAGAATGAATAGTTTACGAGAACACTTACCACAAAAAAACTGTCAAGTTTTTTTCTGTGAATATATCTAAAATATTTTAAGAACGAGTCTTATTCTGAGATCTTAAGTCTGAGCATTTGTCAAGCCTGACGAATTGAAAGAATTTTACGCTTCTTAACTAAACAGCATTGGCATAGATAATGCGTGACACTTTTGAAAGCAAATGTTAATTTTTGGCATAACGACACTTTCAAAGGCGTCATTGTACCAATTTGGCATAATGTCGCCTGGCACAAAGTCACAGCACCGTCACAGAGCCTCTTTCCGAATCCACTTTGCAAGCACACTGAGATTAGCTGTTATAAACATACAAGCTCTTCGGAGAACTCCCAACAAGGTCTAATCCCATCCAACAAGAATGCATTCTTAAGCTCTTCAGAAGCTTACGTCTACAGTCATCTTCTTCTTCATCGCACACAATGTCGCTTGTTGAATTCTCCCTCGCCAAATGAATTGCACTCAAATAAAACTGATGACGGATACCACTTGAGACGGAATCTTTATACGCGTCAATACGCCACAGAATCTAAGTGCTTTTCGACCCCATTTCTAAATCCCTCTTCCACTCGACGTGACGCCACGAATCTAATAGCACTTCAAACGAAATTCACATACACAGCAACCCAGTCAACCGCTGAGCAACAAACTTACAATTAAAGCCATCACCTGGATGGAGCAGCACCCGCACGCCACCAGGATTCGAAAAACATCAAATATTTACCGACAAATTATTTAATAGCAATTCACTCCGACATTGCCACAAGGATTCTCGTTCTCCTCCTCGTCCTGGTTCTCGTTCTCGTCCTCGAAATCCCTCGGCAAATACTTTCCACTTTTACTCCGTGCCGTGGAAACTTTTTTCCCGCCCCTTCGCAGGAATTGTGTTCATCCTCCGGTGACTGGGTCGGAATTATCTCCGCATTTCGCATTTTCGGAAGCCATGGGGAGGGGGAGGACTTCTCCCACGCAGGCCAACTTCAGACTCACGTTAATCAATTGAAAAGCAGCCAGACCCAGCCCGGGGGAACTTTACAATTTGTACTCAAGAGCAATTCAACCAGCAATCGCACGTTCCATCAACAGGTGTTC
Organism: Eristalis tenax; assembly: GCA_905231855.2. Classification (NCBI taxonomy): domain Eukaryota; kingdom Metazoa; phylum Arthropoda; class Insecta; order Diptera; family Syrphidae; genus Eristalis; species Eristalis tenax. The sequence goes on from HG993127.1 coordinate 4,268,726, forward strand.
CTGCTGGCTCACTGTGACGACAACGCATTGTACTTGCGCACCCTTGCGACGGGCACCGAGCTGCACACCCTCAAAGGACACAAATCCAGGGTAATGACAACTCCATTCGCCCTCAGGGGGATTTTAAACTCATATGTTGTGCCTTTTCATGTCCCCCCCGACGAATTGCAACGAACGCGAACTCGCACACTTCCTGCCGCAGATCCGCACAATGTCAATTGCGAAGGACAGCCAGAGGGCTGTGGTCGGCTGCGAGGATACGCGCGCCCTCATATTCGACATGCACTCGGGAAAGTTAATCCGGTCGATGCCACCGAATCCGGGACCCGTGACAGCTGTGTACGCCATGGACAACGATGACTTCCTTATTACCGTGGGAGGGAATAAAATCACGTTCTACTCGTTCCGCAACGAGGAGCTGTATGTGCATCCGTACTCGCACAACCAACGGCGGAAGCGTTCGCTCAAGCGGATACAGTCGCAGAGGTCGCCCTCGACCACCCTGCCGCCCATCAGTTGCTTCGATGTGTCGAGGGACTCGCAGTTGGCCGCAATCGCCTCAGGTAAGAGTGTGCACGTGCTGAAGGTGAACAACACGCCCGAGTACCAGACGACGTTCGACGGACACACCGGGGCGGTGACCTGCCTCAGCTTCGCACCGAACAGCGAGTTCGTGGCGTCTGGCTCCGAAGATAAGACTGTGCACATCTGGAACATCGCCTTGGTCAGCTCTGTTACTCAGTTTAAGGTAAGTGCGTCGCGCCTGCAGGTGGCTGGTGGTTTTCATGCGTCTGTGGTGGGTTTCAGGGGCACAATGCGTCCGTCACATCGGTGGCTGTGCTTATGGACTCGCGGAGGGTCATCTCTTCGGACCGCGAGGGGTACCTCTACGTGTGGCTGTGCGAGGCCGCCACTCTCTTGCAGACTGTGCAGGGACCATACAAGTGTCTAGCGTCCACGAACAACATGAAATTTGCGGTGAGTCGGCAACAATCCCCACCTATTGAGGCGAGTGTACTCAACTACCCGTCTGCTTTGCAGGTTTGCACAAACGGCGACAACAGCCTGAAAATCTGGTCGCTCACACGCGAGGACGAGAAGTACTCGGTGTCCCACTCGGACGACATCACCTGCTTCACCATCACCGCCGACAGTCTGTATGTGATAACCGGCTCGAGGGACATGTCCCTGAAGGTTTGGCAAGCGACCGGCGGAAAGCTGGCCCAGGTCCTGGTTGGGCACACGGACGCCGTGACATGCGTTGCGGTCTCAGTCACCAACAAGACGCAAGTGATATCCGGATCCAAGGACTGCAACCTGATTATCTGGGATCTGCACACTGGCGAGGAGATTCACACCCTCGCGGGGCACTTGGCTCAGGTCACGTGCGTGAAAGTGTCTGCGGATGGTAAGCAAGCAACCGCCCCCACGCAGTGAGACTAATGCTCTCGATTGCAGGAACAACAACTGTCTCTGGCAGCGACGACAAAACCATCATCGTGTGGGAAACAAAGCGAGGACTAGCCCTGACATCGCTGCAGCTGCACGTGCCCTTCACCCGGTTCGACATTAGCCTGGACTGCTCACGGATCCTCGTGCAGCTTGTGGACAGCTTCAACTTGCCAGTTATTTGTTTGCACAACACACCGGCCCAGTATGTGAAGCTGCCCACGTACTCCGCCCCAGCAAGGGATGTCGAAGGTGAGTGCCAACCCGGCTCGGGAATTGCTTAGTCTTCCATTTACAATCCTTTCAGATCTCCGACCGCAAGGACCAAAGAGGCAGATGAAGCGTCTGCTGAAGAAGGAGGTCTCCCTGGACACATACACCTGGCAGAAGAAGTACGGCCACCTGACGTCCTCCGTGATGATGGCGCAGGTTGACGAGCGGTTGAAGAGGCGTTTCTCGGTCTCCGCCAGCATGGAGGAGATCTCGAAAATCGCCGAGATGAAGACGCTGACTTCACAGACAAATCTCGGCCCCGAGCAGGCGGCCCTGGCGCAATCCCAGCACTTCGATCAATTAGAGGCGCTTTGGAACAAGAGGTCACCCCCGAGAAGGCGACACAATGCGGTGAGTAGTCCCTCCACAGCCACACTCGTTGCAAATGGACGCACTCATCTATTTCATGTGAAGTGGCACGTGTACTCGTGAAACCAACACGCCAGCCTGTCTGGGCTGGTTAGGCTCTTTTGCACTTTCTCTCTCTCTCTCTCTTACTCCATTCGCCGCTCCAGCTCCTGGCACAAACGAAACTGGAACATTGAGTGGCCTGTTTGTGACGTCCACTCCCCTCCCCAATATCTGTCTCTGGCACATCTTTAAGACACACATTTCTTTTCCGCACACAGGGCTTGTCGCGGCAAACGTCACTCGTTGAGGACCGCCTGGAATCATCCGACGACGACGAGTATCATGACGAACGTGCAGGTATGTCCACATCCTCAGAAACCGTTGATAGTTGTTATTTAAATCCCGGAATGTTGAGAATGCGTCCAATGTCCCTACCGATAGCTGCATGGGAAACATGTAGTATAGACGGCTCGACGGTCAGTGTCACGGATCATGGTGCTCAGCCGGATCTGGTCAAGGATATTCCAGCGCAGAGCAACAGACCGCCATCGCCCAGTCGCCCGCAGCAGAGTGCGCAACTCATCGGCTGTTCCAGCTGCAATCACGAGAGTCCCGCGGCAAAGAAATGGAGCATATTCCGCTGGAGGACAATCAAAAATCGCGTCCGACGTCGCCAATGCAAATCACTCGATGCCACCGCCAGCAATAGTGTTGTCACAACTCCGGCAACCATAACGAACGCCGTCCTCATTGAACACCATGATCCGACCACTGCTCGTTCGCCGGAGCAGCAGCATCTTCCAGCCCAAGGCACTCAGGCGCCACCATCTGACGTGCACTTGCATAGCAATTTCCGTTTCTTCAAAATCTTCCACTTGCACAGGCGTGGCAACGGCCTGAAGGCGGTGCCTGGGCTGGCCGATGCTGATGCTACCAGTAGGAGGAAAAAGCACAAGCGTAGACAACAACACAAAGCACCAAAAGAACACTCCTGCCTTGCACAGTAGCTGCTAGAAAAATTCAACCACACACCCACACACGATTAGTTTCTCATTTGTTGTGAACTCGTTATTTAGTTCTCTTTCTTTGTTAAACACTTGTTTTTCTTAGTTTTTCGTTGTTGCTCGGTACGAATTGAGAGAATGTGAGCAGAACTATGAATTTGTATGTACATTGACTACTTATTGTTAACACTGTAAAGTAGGCGAATAAATGTCCGTGTGCATGCAACGAATGCAGCAGTCTCTCGAAGCTGGTTGAACTTGTTTTTGTTTCCGTTTTTTTTTTGTTTGTTTCTCCACTTCACGACTCTCTCTAAGTCTTCTCTGAAATAAACTAAATTGATTTTATTTAAACGAATTTGATTGTTTTCCTTTCCTGTAGTTTTGATTTGACTTTCAAATTGTAAAGGTTATGTTCGGTTGGCTGGTGTCCTGGAGGTGAGTACACAATTTGGAACCGGGCGAAATGGGGTTTTTTCACGCGTACGTTCCAGTGAATGATTCTTTTTCAGGCTTTGATTGTAGACTGGCCGAACCAGAAGGGGTTGAATTCTGCCAATTCGATGAGAAACGATTACGATTCTAGGCGTTTGTTGTCTTGACAGAGAGAGAGAGCGAAGGACAACCTGTCTGGTATCCTTGATGTTCACATTTTCGTACTATCCTGTGAATGTGGCCATCGCTAAAGTACGTAATTCTTTGCAGTGAATGCTGTCATATGTGGTTTTGAAATCAAAAAAGAAAAAGTTTGGGAAAGTTTGAGTATTGGATTGATACTCGCTTGTCTTATGGACTTTTGAAGTGTCAGAGGTAAATTGGCCTTTCTGTGGTGTCGTTAAATACCCAGTAAGCTAAGCAGGGACACAGCCAGAGCAGTAATGGCGCAGTTTTCAGACGACAATCGAGCTGCCGATTCACTTCACGTTTTCTGTCAGACGTCACCATTTTTTTTTAATGCTTACATGAAGCGAAACTGCAGTCGGAACGCTGGCATCAGTGACAGTTGCCATACGCGAGATTATTAATAAAAGCAGGACCACCTGATTTGCAAAACAACCTGTTCCTTATCATATCGCCGACCTTGAGGAGTCGGTAATATGGCGACTTTGTCTCACTCCTGGCAGCATTCAAAAGATTTCTGAATATTCACAAAACAAATAATTCCCTCTTGTGCTGCCTTAGTACTTCGTTTGTCTGCCGCATTGGCCATACGCGTTTAAGAAAGGAATTGTACCACGAAATGAAACACCGATTTTCTATAACTTAATTCTTTTTCAAAATTCGAACGTTTACTTACGAAAAACATGTACAATATGTGTATTATTCCAAGTATTGCCCATCTGAAGCTGACTTTTTCCCATCTTTCCGGCAATTTGTGGATCCCATCCCAAAAGAACTGCGCCGGCTTGGCAGCCAAGAATGAATCACGCCAATTTTCGAAATTCTGCTCTGATGTGAACCGTATTTCAGTGCGGGCGTTCTACATCGACCGGAACAAATGGTAGTCAGAAGGGGCAAGGTCTGGGCTATAAGGCGGGTGGGGTAAAACGTCCCATCCACTGTTTTCCAAATAGTTCTTAACCGGAATAGCAACGTGGGGTCGAGAGTTGTCAGGATGGAAAATGATTGCCTCGTGTCTGGTCGCATATTCCGGGCGTTTTTCGGCTACTGCTCTCTTCAAACGAATTAATTGTGTTCGGTAGCTCTGTCTGTTCATGGTTTCACCCGGTTTCAGCAGCTCATAATACAGCACACCCTTCTGATCCCATCAAATACAGAGCATTACCTTCGTGCCATGGATATTCGGCTTTGCCATTGATTTGGCTGGTTGGCCATGCCAAAAGCACCACTTTTAAATCGTGCAAACCAATTTTGTCCACTCACGTTCGCTCAGCTAGCGCATGTTCACCATAAATTTGCCCCAAAATACGATGACTTTCGGTAGCAGTTTTCTTCAAATTAAAGTAATGAAGAAGAACTTTTCATGCACAAAGTTCGACATATTTGAGTAAAAAAAATGACTGTTGTTTACGCTTCAAATGAATGACATATACTGAAATGACGTATAATGACAGTAGCTTTCCAACGCATTTTCCAATGGAATTATACAAGTTACGCCATCTCTTAGCAAACCGCCACCTCTTATAAACCCAATATTTATTGGATCAATGGATAAATATCCATTGATACAACTTTTGATCACAACGATGCGAATACTTACACATCAGAAGAGTTTAATAAATTTGTAGAGTTCCTTGTAATAGCTCTCCCAGGTCTCCACTCTCCTCCGGAGAACTCCCTCTGTCAGCCACTTTGCTTTACTCTCTACCACGAGTATGCTGTCCGAGAACCGCAGTGCACGCTTAATAGGCAATAAAGCAAAGCATAGTTAGTGAAGCGAAGTTGTCAAGTAAAACTCCTTGTATTCAATTTCGAATATTTACTTACAATATTTATTACAACAAGAGTAATACGTATCAGAATGGTCGCAAATTCCCTTGGGGACGCAAGTGTGGTATTTTTACTTGGACGCTCGGGGAACTTCGCAAGTCGAAATACCAAACCTGAGTTGTTGTCCACTGATTGGGCGGCGGCTTCTCGCGGAAGGTCTGTAACGGACCTTCTTGAAATGCAATATATTCAGGGTTGCCATGCCGCAAAGATTTACATTTTGAAATAATAAAAAATTAATTCGAAAATTCAAAAAATATTAAATTAATTCATATAATTCACACCACAATAGTTATAATAAAATAAATAACACAGGCCATAGCACATACAGCTCGCGATTGTGGCTTCTAATGCATTCACGTTCCGCGCAAGCAAGACCGAATACCCAAAGCAAAGGCACCAAGGAATCGCCCCTGCTTATCGACCAGCTTCCGCAGATCCTTTGGGAGAGTAAGTGTTTTGTGGAACACATTTTGGTCATTCGAGTATGGAATTTTGTCCGTAATGGTTTCGACAAACCGAAGTAGCAATGGTTCCCAAGCGAAATTCTGCATTGCACCTCCTCTATGAAGTTAGTTGTGAAGCTAACGGTTGCCCCGAGGTAGAAACACTTAACTAAACTGCCTCAAAATGGTCGGTCATGAGAGTTTCTCATATTTAAATGTTTTCTTGACGTTCAAAACGCATCATTTGATACCATGCTCTAGGCATGGTTAGTGAATTCTCAAGCACACTTAGACCATGCTTATCCATTGCGGTAAACTCTGCCGTAACTTTCACGTTTTCAGAAAGAAATGAAGTGCAACGTTTCATCGATTGTGGCACACCCACTGGGAAATATTCTCCTCCAAGCTTAAAATCCTTACAAATGTGCCATTCAACGTGTGGTCTACTCGCAGATGACAGCCAAGGTGGAAGATATTATGTCAAGGCAAAGTAAATTGTTACTTTGGGCGTTTTCCAAACCGTCAAATAATTTCGCATCACACTGCAGACATAGGGATGCAAATGTAATTCTGCAAAGTAAGCGATGCTTTTGCATACAAAACAGACATCATTACATTTCCCGATGCTCTGTTTGCTTTTGTCTGCACAGTAGAATAGAATGCATTGGCATTACCTCTTTTGCGTTTTGGAATGATTGCCAGTACTAGCGCGATGGTGCTTGTTGGAAAACGGCCTTTATCGTTCGATTGAGGGAGTAAATTACACCGACTCGTTGAATATTCTATAAGCGCTTTATGGACCCTAACGCAATACTCATTCATCAATGCCTGCAGATGTTTATTAAAATTAATTCATTCCCTTGATTCAATTCAAACCCCCGGCTTAACAAAGAGAATTCATGTAAATACCACGCTCAGTCAGAAGACTAGCTGTCAGGAACACGAATCCATGAAAATCCAGTCGACGGGTGAGTAAACAAAGGAACATATCCAGCACACTTTGCATGTGTACATATCTCGAAATATTTTTCAAATCATTAAATTAATTTTTTTCTCTAAACTATTCGATAAATCCTCTATTTTTTTTCCTCCATTTTAAAATCTCGATGTCACACAATAACAAAAAAAAAAAAAAACAAATTAAATGTAAATTAATTTTTAAAGAAACTCCTAAACAAATTCTAATTCGCTTAAAATGAAACTAAATATAAATTTATTTTCATCACCACTCAATTTAATATCCAGTGCATTCCAAAACCAGCTCCAGAAGTTCGTTGCAACAGCCAATTTAAGCCCCCACCCACCCCCATAAAAAAAACTCAAAACATATATTGATTTACATATCCTGCAGAAACAACATGTGTTTTGTTAAATAAAAAATTAAAAAAAAAAAAAAATTAAATTATTAAAAGAGAAAAAAAAATACAATTTTTCCTAAATGTGGCATTTGATTAAAGTTAAGTTAGAAAAACCAACAAAAACAAAAATCCAACTAATATCGTAGTAGCTAAGTTATTTTAAGTATAATTACAACTAAGCACGGACAACAAAATCAGACACTTTAATGGAAGATTTTGAAAAGCAACCCTTTGCTGTGCATTTGATTTTTTGTTTCCTTCTTATGTAGATGTGTTTCGTAGACTTGTGCCGCCCCACCTCCGATTGGACACACATAGAAACTCTTCTTCTTCACACACACACAACTTTTTTCTCACTTCAGAAATACGAATAAAGTATGTTTCTTTATTTTAAACACATTTTTTGTTCTCGTTTTTAGACTTGATCGAAGAGGTTGATGATCAAATTGGCTAAAGTCTGAGTTTACTTTTTCCGTCAAGCATTGGACACGTCTTTGTTTGTGCTTGAGTCGCTTCTCTTTTCTTTTGTTTGACTTTCTTTTTTCATTTTCAACTATCTTTCGAAAGGCTTCACACAATGCTTAAGTATTTAAACAAAAAAAAAAAAACAGGAACAAGTAAAAAATACACTTCAAATGTGTGCATAAGATAAATGCTTGTAGGATGTCTAAAATACCTCAGAAATAAACAAAAACCACAAAACAAAAACAAATTAAATTTAACTATAGTTACATATTGATAAATAGATATTTAGAAGCTTAGAACATGTGCATATTGTCCTTTAGTTGCATAAGTGTCTGATGATCTTCTTCGCGACGTTGTTGGGAGTAATTTGTGCGTAAGTAAATAGTGTTAATAGAGAATTCTTATTAGTAAGTCATCTAGTGACGTGCAGTCGAGCTGTAGTATAATTATAAATTGTTTCTTGATTTTTCCATAAACTTGCTTTCCAAAATGCTGTTCTATCTTTTATTTTTATGATCTTGTGTTCATCTCTTAAGCTTTCCCCCTTACCTCATGACATTTGGTCGTCGCTCTATTTCAAGGCAGTGCTGCCAATACAAGTTGTAATGCCAATACGTGATCACAACAGGAAAAAAATAAAATCCCATGGGAAATAATTGGATTTCTGTTCTTCTTGGAGCAGAGAGCTTTAAGTTGAAATAAAAGACAAAACAATGAAATTGAATTTATTTGATATATAACATCGGGCATGTGGCAACCGTTCCTGTGCAGTACATCAGACTGTATTTCGGCTTTCAAGTCTAAGTGCAGCGCGAAGAAGTTGGTTATCATGTCTCTGTACCGCTCACGATCACCATTTTGGATCAATGACTCCACCGGCCAATCGAAGACTTGTTGTCGAATTGAACCATTTTTTCCGCAATGAATTTGAGCAAATTCAAGAGTTTTCTCAGTTCATGATGAATTGCCAAGATAAATAAACTTCAAAGCAACCAACAACTGTCAAATCAGTTGTCACAGAAAATAATGCTGCCAATATACCTTAAAAGAAAACCCAATTTATGAAAAAAGAGATCTATTTCCAAGGACATTTTGTCTCCACTTCGCCTTCTTGAACATTTTTGCCAAACTGACCCCGAAAAGGTAAACTTACCACAAACAGGAAGCACTGAGGTAAAGAAATAGATTGATCATTCCAAAACAGACCCAGACGTCGATGGTTGTCTTCGTCGAAAAGGAGGCTCAATTCCGTTCAGCGCCTGAGAGAAATCGCAGAACACAATCTTCAGGGACAGACTTCAATTCTGAGTTTTAAATACTGATTTGCTGGTATCACTCCAAGTGCGATGATAATGATTACTTTCTAACAAAACTCCATAATATGAGAATTCCTTTGCGCAGATTCAGCAACCAGTATATCTGCAAACGTGTTGCTGTTGAGCATGGGACATTTCTGATGGTTGCTAGTAACCAACCTCGGAGGAAAGGTGCTGCACTTGCTACAATCCGGCTAAAGGAAATCCCCTGATTTTCTAGGCAGTTAGATTATACCCATTCAATGAAACGAAACATCGGGTGTGGCACTACAACCCGTAGAGGGCCAAGAACTAGCTCCTGAACAACAACCCGTAAAGGGCCAAGAATTAGCTCTTGAACAACAACCCGTAGAGGGCCAAGAATTAGCTCCTGAACAACAACCCGTAGAGGGCCAAGAACTAGCTCCTGAACAACAACCCGTAGAGGGCCAAGAACTAGCTTCTGAACAACCATTCGTGTTGTGCGTGCTATTGTTCGTTCACGATTGGAAGGAACCTACAGCTCTATGCCGACATCGAACGGCCAATTGAGAGAGCATTTTCTAGACAAAGAGTGTTTTCATAAACGACAGACTAACAAAGGTCTCGACATGGTCAATGCAGATGGACGATCAGAGATAATGGAGGATAGAGATATTCTATATCGGCATTGAGTCGTAAAGAATAAGAGTGTAGTGGAACACATACTCTTACAAAATTCCCGGGTCCACGACTCATCGCAACACCGTATAAAAAACGCTGTCAGATGAAATCAAGGGGCAAGGGAGGTAGAAGTTGGATATCTCTAACCTCCGTTATCTCTGTTGAACCGACATATCGTAAACGTCGATATGGGCAGATTGTGCAGTCATTACTTTCTAGCTGCAAAAAGGTTGCGATTGGAAAGAAAAATTTTTACTTGAAAAAAATGTTGGTTCTATTTTTGCAATGTGAAATCAAATTCCAAACCAATCCAGAAACCAAAGCGATTTCTGACGTTTATGAATAATGGTTGATGACAATCGTACTAAAGCAGGACTGCATGCACTCTCCACCGTGCACTCTCCACACGTAGCATGAGAAAAGACATGCGATTTCCGACATTTATGACGATTCGACTCTTTGAACATTGTCAGTGACTCGAAATAAGTGGGGCCGGGAACATTATTTTGCTCGTACCAGGATTTATAGTCCACAAGGATTTTCAAAGGTCCGACAAATTCCATAAACCGACACCAACACCGTCTTGTAGTCAACGTTCCGTTGTTTCTTGGACCACTTTTTCAGCCTTTTCAATCATTATCGTCCAACATTTTTGTTCAGTTTATCCACTGATTCAGACAACGACGCTTGTTTGGTGAGGTCATATATCCAGCCAAGGTTTTCACACCAAGCCACCTATGCACTGAATTCGCTGACGTCCATTTCTGTTATTGATTAACTTGTATCGGTAATCAGTGCATTATTTTCCATGAATAAACGATGTTGTTTGAGTGGCAAACAGCCAGCAACGCCTAAATGTCTCTACACTTTTGTAGAGTTCTCCTGTATAACCCCTTACTTTGATTTTTAAACCGAATAATGTGAATTAAACTCAGAGAAATGTCTGTTACTCATGTAGTGTTTGCATGAGTAAAAAAAAAACACATGAGTGAGGCATGCAACATGAGTCTGACCACAAATTTTTTTAACGGGGATGTGTTCGGTAAGAAACATAGTTGCTCTGCATAAGTCTGCGGTTCCTCTGCCAGAGAATTTAGACTCGCACCGACATAACAAATTTAGTCGAATAAACTCACGAATATACGAGCGAACGAAGTGGTTTACTCAAGCGTCAAAGAGAGAAGTTAGCATTTGTCTGCAGGAAGTACATACTGCTAAGGAGTTGCTGGCAATGCTGCCAATAGAAGATCTTCCGAACAACATGCGAAAACTAGATAAAAAAGAGTAAAACAAAATGAACTGATGTTTAAACTAGGTTCGATCCCCGAATTTACCAACGACTGTACCCCTTTCGCGTCACTTACAATGTTCTAATAGAATTCCTGTCAAGAAAAAGCTTCTCAAAATCTTCGCCGTTCCGAATCAACATGAAATTGCATGGCCCATCCACTCGTGAAAAAACAATAGCACGCACAACACAACTGGTTGCTGTAGAAGCTAGGCAAGGTCAGTCTAGGACTGTGTGTGTGTTTTTCATATTTTTTTTTTCATTTCCAAAGTCAGTACAAATCTAAGCAGTAAGCGCAAGTCCTACAAAAACATATCTTGAATTCGCCTCGAGCATTTTACTCGCCACGATTCACTAAGTTCGCGCGGGTCAATTTTGGAACATAGGAAATGCGAACTTTTGAATGAACTTGCGAGAGAGTTATTCGCTTAAATAAGCCTGAAGCATGCATAGTAGGACTTCGATCTCATTTTTCTCCTTCCGGTTAAGAAATATCAACTGCTTTGGTACTTGTAAGGAATCAAGTCTTTGAGTTGAGGGGTAACAGCTTCTGGAGGTTGAGGTCTTGCATTTGCTGTAAAAACGCCTTCGAATGAAAGCAAGGTGTCGTTGACAGCTTGTGACATTTGGGGCTTATTTGTACACATCTCCCTTTATGTCAGAAATTTTAACTGAGATATGCGCGGCGACTGCACGGTTTGGTTAACTGTCTGAATTTTGAATTTCTTCTGCGTTTTTTATCTCAGGCTCCTAAGATATATTTGCAGTAGATTATATTTTAAATGGATATGTAATGCTGTGAAATTTGTCTTAACGGATACCCCTCTACAAGGGACACTTTTCTTTACGGACAATTCGTCATGGCCCCGGCACCGGCATGAGCATATTTGTGTATTTCCCCTTCACAACGGACACCCTTACATAACGGACAATCATTATAGTCCCGCTTATGTCCGATTTAAATATGTTTCACTGTACCAACAATTTAAAAAGTCTACCAAAACCTGTTACGGCACTTAACTCTAGTTAACAATACGACAGCCAGCTTATGGAGATTGTCCATTTTTTGTAAACAAGATGGAGTGCGCATTTAATTTTCGAAACATTTTTACATCAGCTCCATTGTCCTTGGTGTCAGCTGAGAATTGTGTCTATTGTTGACTCAACCACGAACTGCACAACAACATGAGGGTTACCAGACGCCTAGGGACTTAAGATGGAGTAAGTAAGCCATGTAGAGGGCATGCAAAACACTGTTTCTGCCCGAAGAATCTTTGACTCCGCTCCAATAAGGAAAGCAAGTGAAGATGAGTTTCAGTCAACCCTGCATATGGGCATATTTGAGTCACCATACTATAGATCGTGCTAGGCTTGCTGGTTCAGGCTCATGCCCACTCTGTACAAGAAGTAGTAGAAGATGGAAACTTTTCTAAGCTCTCCTTCTTAGATGTGGAGCATATTGCTCATCTCAAACCGATGCATCATCAAGCAGATGCCTTGAAAATCCTTCTCTTCTATCAGTCATGATCCACAGATAATTGTGTTCCACTCGTCGTCAAATATTGCTTTATCTCCACAAGCGCTGCCGAAGTCGTCTTACTCACGGTCTCAGATGGTTCAAAAAACATTGATCCCCAAAATGTCAAATTCTCACCAAAAACCTTCGCCACATCCTTCCTATATTTTCCTTAATTTTCCATTTATTTCATGCTCGATTTAAATTTAAAAAAAAAAACTTAAAAACTGTTTGAAATTGAAAAGCCAATGACTTAGAAATAAGCGTAACAACTGCTTCTAATTGTTTGCCGAATCTATCACGTAGTTGCAATCTAAACTATCACCACACAAGAACATGCATTCACGCGACAAAACAAAAACCATACAAAACTCCTCTGATATTCAACTTGCCATTGACTTTTGTTTTATTGAATTCTATTTAAAGATCATTTTGCAGCAGGTGGTTACTACTAAAAACTCAACGTCGCATTAATTAAATTCTAAGTCAAGGTATTTATAGAACAAAACATTTTAAGTCAACCTTTTAACCATGAATTTTGTAAAAAACAAATCAAGTCTCTTAAGAAAAAATAAATCAATTATAACTAGTGTTAATAGAGTAAATTCACACAAAAGGGGTTAAAAGCTAGGACTATGCTTATGCTGTAAAAACAAAAAATATTTAAAAAAAAAAAAAAAACTGCGAATCACAAATCGATTTTTTTAAATTTAAAAAAGAAACAAAACAATTTGCAATTTTAATTCCTAGACAAAATAAATGTAGAAAGTAAGTATTTATAGCTTAAACCAAGAATATACAAAATGAAGTGTGTATTTCTAGATAAATGTTTTATAGAAGTCATGTAGTTTTCGCAATAAGTTATTTCACTGTATAGTATGATAAGAACTTTAAGTCTCTTGAAGAAATAAAACCAAACATTTCCAGCTTCAAAAGCACAACAACACAAGAAGGATGAAAAATGAGAATTATATATAGTATATACCTACACAAAGACAATCACTACTTCTTCGGCATCACAAGAGGATACTTATTGGGTTCGGTTTATGAAATGTTTATTATCAGCTGTTGCGTTCATTGTTTGTTCCACACTTTGACACATCTACCACTAGTCTCTAAAGTTTGGTTTAACTTTTTTAATGCATGTCAGCAGATATCACATGAGATCTAGATTTAAATCATAAATAAAAAAAAAAAAAACACACAATTGTAGATCAAAATGATGTTTAGTGTTTATTTGTAAGAAGTTGTAAAAGAGAACAAAATGAAACAGAAAATCAGTAGAATAAAGACCATTTGGAAATATTTAGAAAATTGCATTGTTTCACTTAGATGGTGAGGACTAAGGTTATTTTCCAGGCTACAACTGGTGGTGCTGGTGAACATACCCTAACCTCACTCAGCGTCCCAATCCGATTTCGCACGACCACTGTTAGCCAAACACAAACATTATGGACATCACGACGTAAGGAAACTTAAGCAATCGACCGGATATATTATCATCAAAGTAATCACTTCACCCAGTTTCGTTAAGTTTCGTTCAATAGTACTTGCTTAAGTCTGAGCAGAATCAAACGATCTTTAGATACGTAAATGACAGTCAGGGCCGCACTCTGCATATATGGAGGCTGTGCAAGTGCATAGGGCGCAAAGAGTTTCGGGGCGCATTGTGAATAATATTTCATCGATTTACTGCGATTCCTTAAATTTTAGTTCGATTGATTTTCGTCAAATCAGCTGGACAAGATAGTTGTGTATGGGACCACCAAATCTGAAAAATGGGGCGCTAAACGTAGGCACAGTGAGCTCATTTCTCTCAGACCGATTCTGATGACAGGTGATCTTGGAATATTGCAAAAAGAGGCAACTCTTGCTTTTAATTTTCTTCTGTTTGTGTAGTTCTAACATCACTTTACGTTTACTGATTCAATTGTGATTGGCGAATTAATTTGAATTGCAGCTGTAACACCCTCGCCATCTGACACAGGTTAATGGACACAGACTGTAAATTCCACAGACAATGTTTCTGCATATGTAAGCAATTTAACAGATTAACGATTCATCGTACTGCTCTTTTTGAGGCATCAGCAAATGACAGCGACAAAGGATAATTAAGAACCAGGCGTGACTGATTCAATTTGCTGACGTCAAGCACGTTGACAGAGCAACAAACTTTACCGAACTGAAGCGTTGCAATATATCGTGAGTACTTTTTCTCCATTTTTGGTTTGGCTTCGCTCAGAGTGCTGACTATGTGCGGCTTACAACGGTCACAAGATATTCACAACGTTAAGATTATTGATTCCCATGCCACTGGAATCCAATTTACTTCTTTTGCTGCCAACAAGGGCCCAAAGTTCTTGACTTATTAAATCGGTAATGTCGCCATAACATCGAACTGCATCGCTTGGATGATCAAATGAACCAGCCGATTGCATTTATCCGCCTTAAAATTTCAACTGCATCCGTTTGGCTAAGACTTACCAATTACCCCGCAAACCTGTCTTCGGACTCACGTGAAGTTTAGAGACTCCCTCCTTAGCCAAACCACACGAATGTGGAATACTATTGGCAGCCCACTTTTCCCCAGTCTCTTCAAGTGAGTGAGAGTAAAACAGGAATCCACAATTTGAAAGAGCGCCCTCTTGCGATGATGTCATCTGTCTTCCTTGACAATGTAAGGTAAAGTATCGGGGACCAGCGCGACCGTCTTTATACACACCAAAACCGAATATGCGATGGAACCCAAGAATTTGCAACCGACGACGAGCAAAGCATCAACCGCAGTCAGAAGTATCTCCATCGAAGCGAGGTGAATTTCCATTAGTCCGAGAGCAACACACGACGAGCTACTCGCGTAATATTCCAGTCATTGGGCATTGGTGACCACTTACCTTACAAAATGGAAATGCTCTACTGCGTCTCTCCTTCATAAAGGATATCAGGTAATGATTGGATCTCCCGTCCTGACATGTGTTTAAGCATTCACGATAAGTACAGGGTGACCAGATAAGAACGAAGAAAAAGAAATTTATGTACAAGAAAATGGAGTGAGATTTAAAATTGATTCCAGCTCTATTTTGAAGATACTTTCATGCACATAATATAAATTGCGACCTCCCTTCGCTGGCAGTGCTTTAATCGGTCGGACTAATTTTCGTTAACTCGGTCCAATACCTGGGAATGCTGGACTAAAGCTCGTCGGTTTATTAGCGTAGCCTTAAGACTGAGCCCTGGTCACAACTGACCTCAAGATATCGATAATGATTTCCACATGATCGGCAAGCATATGGAATGCTAAACTTTACCGAATATGTTGACAGCTGTGTGTCATCGTTAACTTTGACAGCTGCTGATACATAACAAATGGAAAAACTGTCATCATGACTCCTGGAACAGAGTCATAGCAAGCTATAGGTGTCAAAAAAATGCGCTAGATGCATACCTGGCTCTTCTACGTGTCAATGATAGAATCTATGTTTTCAATGACGTTTCACCCAGCTTTGGAAGAGTTCGCATATACAAGACAAGTCCGAAAACATCTATCGTCGTACCGTTAAGGCCGCTTTTACACGCTCAAATTTCGTCAGATTCCGTCGCATCAACTGCCGGGTTTGTAAACAAAGGAAGCGGAAAGTGCGGGAGCTAGCCGAGTCGCATGTGTGCAGAGATCGTGTCAGCTTTCGAGTGAGCTTTCTCATTATATATTTCCTTTCTTTTCTCTATATTTATTTTCAGCACACAAGTCATAATTATGTCAACGCCACCAATCTTCGATATGACAGGTCCAGGGGTTACTCATGAATCAATCCCAAGACATAGGGACTCATAGTCCAAGATGACGTAAATGATAAATCCACTGGAGCTCGGATGGGAAAGTCAGAGATAAGGAAATGGACTGGCCACTTGAGCTCAGATGCAGCTTAAAACAACAATCGTGGCAGTCTCCAGTAAGACGAGAACGAGAAAGGTTATCCTAAAATAAATTGAAAGAGATAAAAACAACAAATCGCATGGTATCGAAATATGATGAAGCTCAAGGCACTTGCTACTCTCGCTTTTTAGGCCGTACATGTATTTTTATAATATTTTATTATTAATTTTTATTAATTTTTAACTGCGCGAAAACATGGTGCTATTACTTCCGATAAACGGCGACGAAATTTGATCGTGTAAAAGTGGGCCCAATTTTCCTGGACACCTAATCTCTTCGAAAGCATTCTGTACGACTTTTTCTCTGCAAAAACTCTATTTTCAGCTTCCAACCATGGTTTAATAAAAGGCAGATCGACAACTCCAAAAAAATCTAATTTTGCATCTCAAGCATTATGAGCTTTTAAAGGCGGCGAAGAGATTGATGTAATACCCACCGCTTTACCACTTTAGTAAAGCATTTGCAAAAATTTCACACCGAGTCATTGTATTTAAACAGACAGCCCTATGTGTTCATCCCTGCTTCGTCAAATGCATCAGATCTTATTTGGAAAGCCGAGAGTACCAACCATCAAGGAGTGCCACAAGACACCCACCTCGGACCTTTCATTTTCGTACTTACTCTCACCGATGCTGACCGCGGTGCCGTGAACAAAGGCCATTTGAATTAAAGCCGTAATGGCGTTCATTCTCAGTTAAGTGAGAACTAAGGCCATAATCCAATGATGGCTTTATTTCACGTTCGAATACGAACTAAAGCCATGTGGCGTTAGTTAATTTCAGAAAGTAGCCTGAGTTCTCAACTGTGTGGTTTTGAAAAGGAAATAATGTCAATAAGTAATGAAATAATACCAACACAAGTGGGGTAAGTATAAGGGGGCATGCTGCCTACCCTGCAACCCGCCTGAGTCTGTATAGGATTTTAAGTAGGTGGGGCGAAATACTAGACCACCAAAATTTGCGTGCGTAGAACGGTGACAAGAAATAAAACCCAAGGAATAAAAAGCCAAAAAATGACAAATTTGACCTTATGTCGTTTTAAATCTGGAAATGACGCCAAATTTACAATTTCGATAATTTGAAATTCAGCATGTAAGAAATTCTGCTGTATTTAAGGTATGCATCGCTTAGCTCGCTGACAGGTTTCAACCCTTTTTGCGCAGGGTTTAACCAGCCAACGCGACTTCGTCGCTCCGCTAAGGGTATGTCAGCAACTGACAGAGCAGGCGCCTGGAGTTAGATAAATTTTATGGGATTAGTTCCCATTGGAATGTGAATTAACACCATATGGCGATAGTTCTCATTTATGTTATGACTTTAATTCCCATTTAAAAGTGAAATAAGGCCATAATTGGATTATGGTGTATATTCTCATGTAAATGAGAACTAACGCCAGTCTGGCTTTAATTCAAATGGCCTTTGTTCACGGCACTGCTGACCGCATTCGTAGGTACTCTCATTTCTCTGTCTACGCTGAAGACATGATGACTCCTCTTCCCCCTACTCCTAGTCTCTTCAAAACGACCTGAGTGGATTATCAATCACATATCTCAACCCTTCAGCTACTTGGGCGAAATCTCTAATCGTGAGCTCAATTTTCACAACAAATTCCGCGAGAAAAAAGAAAGAAAGAGCTCTGAATCCCTATGGTAAACAAAACTCTACATATAAACTCACTTCTCGGTCCACTTACGTCTAACTGAAGCTGTCCAGCGAAGGTTTCTACGTGTCTCTCTGCGCGGTCGTGCTGGATTGAACCAATTTGTCTCCTTTGAGCGCCTCAAACTTATTCGCCTTGCGTCCCTGGAATGACGGCGCGAAACCGCTGATCTATTACAGACTACCCCAGGCTTCTCTAATTGGGGTTTTATAGCGGAGATCCCCAAACAATCGTAAGTCCTAAGCGCCTCGTACTAATTACGTCTTTAACACGCTTGTGTCTGACACTTGGTCGACTTCCATTTCAGCAAAACCGCTCCTCGAAACGATAGATTTCCTTAATTCATATTTTTCTACTCTTATGCTGGCGATATAACAGTCCGAGATGCACCCGAACATGCCTTTCTTTCCAGCACTGTATTCTCCTAGTTACGTCCAGCCGTGTACGCCACTGGATACGTGGTCTTCCTTTATCGCTAAGTCCCTCGGGGAGACGTCCCGCAATGAAGCGTTGGTGTCTATTCGCTGCACATGACCTTGTCATCTGAGACGAGTGACTCGACTCCATTCCGCCTATGCGAAGAATTTTCCTCTCGATAGTGTCCAGCTTCCGCGGATATCTTGGTCCTTCGAGAGAGGTCTTCATTCCCCAATTGTCTTCCAAGTCCAACACCACAGCAATTAGCAAGAGTGATGCTTCGTTTTATCTCCGCAAAGATTGCATTGATTTCGGAACCAAGTAAGACAATGTGGTGCTTGTCCAAGACGTCGGCGACATTCACCGCCAGTCCCATCTTAGCCACTTCCTTCTCGATGCTCTCAAAACCCACTGACAATCGGCTGTGTTCTTCCGATTATGAAAATTCATGAATTCATCCAAACGTTCTAAATGTCCATTCTGTGTCCAAACAGCCTCATTGTTAAATTAACAAAGCCTTGAATCTTCTCCGGTCAGTGGTTGGCTTTATCACAGCCCCCTCCTGTTGGACAGAAAACTCATCTAGTTATCTGTCACCATCCAACAACATATTATCACTTCGTCACGTCCGAACTCAGATATTTACACAAATCTACTTCCTCAAGGGCGCACTGTGTAGTGCCCCTGGGCCAGGCACCTACACTCCATTAACGATGCCAATGTCTAAGCATTCAAGGGGATTCCATTTTGTCTGTCAAATGCAGACAAATCACGTGAGCCTCCCCCGTTCTGCATGAAGCACTTGACAAAAAGGACTCTTCAGGGGCGACTATTAGCCGGCCTGGTGTTCATCCATTTTGTTTCGCTTTCGAATGTCCATGGCACAGATCACAGCATGGACCCTCGGGAGTTAATTTAACAATAGCTGCCTTCGACGGCACAATTGTCGCAGGTGATAGAAAACACTTTCCAATGTCAGCAGTCACATTCGTTCGCAGGCAGGATTCCCATTGATAGTCCTTACAGCATCCGCTTCCACAGCTTCTAGCACGAACATACATCATTTACAGACGCCCCATGTGCTGTGCTTCAACCCATCCGAGAGCACTTATTGTCCTTTAATGAGAAAACTTTTTGCCAACAGCACGAGCGAGAGGCAGACCGGGGGAGGACACATAACTCTGTAATTGACACACATGCCAAATAGTTCACCCCTTAAATTAAGGCAGGCGACCGAAGTGTCTTCTCGAGGAATAGTTCTGTTTGTAGGCTCACTGACACATTGCTCGGATTCTGATGGGTTTCGCCTTATATCAATTTGTCGTTCCATTATGCCGGCCATGTGCAGTGGGCGTGCACACAGGAGTCGCCAGAGTTCACAGTTCTCTCGATGAGGTCAGAGGTATCACATTCGGACGTCGTAATCCTTGAATGGCCATTGATTGCGATTTCATGTCCGCCAGAAGGCCATTCGACTTGCCTGTGGTTAGGTGTGCTGTTGATGGATCAAAGCGGAAGTGTACTACGGTGACGTTGTTACAATGAACTTGCTTTTAGGTCATTGTTTGGGTGAGTGGGGCTATTTTGGGGCTGCACATTATTTTCACTGATGATTTCCCAATTTCGAAATGCGTTTGGTTAAAGTGCTACACCTGGTATTGCAGTGCGGCGGGGTATGTGCAATTTGTGGTTGAGAGGTTATTGAATGCAAACACTGGAGATGGGTGGCCTGATGCCGAAAGTGGTTCTGACAACAGCGAGGGCGTGGGGTTAGAAGTCGAATATCAAAGACACCACTTGTTTTGGGCAATGGGCAGCCATGAACCAAAACGCCGAGGAAACCAGTTGGCACTTGTGTATGTTCTTTGATGGCATTACAAGTCGAATTGTTGATGGCTCTCATTTGTCGAACTCTCCTTATGTGTCACCGAATTTTGTTACCAAAAATCGAGCTCTGTGGAAAATGTCTTCAGAGATGTTAATGAACACAACTCCGATAATCTTTCGTTGGGATAAGATGACAGAATTTGACAGAAGTTCGTTCAGTTCGTTCAGTTCTGTATGGTGCAGTATTTGATAATAATTATTAGACTATTTTTTCATCATCATCATCTTCCACGAAGGGGTCGTGGGGGTACACCACGCACGAGAGATCTCCAGGCAACTCGATCCTCCGCCATCGATGGCTCGTCAGGAGTTGTACAGTTGTACACAAGCATAACCAGGCTAGTTTTTGGACTTGGTCCAACCATCTCGTCCTGGGTATGCCAATCGGTCGCCTGCCTGATGGAATTGCATTCAACGCCCGCCTCGGAATTCGTGATGAAGGGGACATTAGTGCCATGTGACCCAACCAACGAAGCATAGCCCTCTCCCTTTGAAGAAGCAGCTCCTCACTATTGAGTTCCTAGCGCACTGCCGGGTTTTTCACCCTATCAGCACCCTATTTTTTTTTCTTTTAATGCCTTTGGAAGCAATGTCTCTAGATCAACGACTTAGAAAGGTTTTTGACCAAAATGTACGATCTGAGCCTAGTTGACATGTGGTTCCATCAACGCGACAGTATTCTGCAACCAACTGTTGTATCAATCTTTGATCCAAGCTGTGTGCTGTAACACTGGCTTGTTCCACTTCGCGCCTTTAGTTGTTGGGGCCCTGATGCGACAGTTTCATGTGTTTACGTGAAGTGATCGCCCAATAATTCATTCCCAGTTTGCTGATACTATTCTTGTGCAAAGCGCCGGATTGGGGACATATGGTAGCCGGGTTCCCTGTGCCAACTGATGGAGGTTTTGAGCCTGCATCAAAGACCGCTTTAAATGGGAAAGGATTCGGCACGGTCTGTATAGCGGCATGAGCCTAGTCAGACGCAGAAATGAAGTATTACCGAGATGGTCGACTTCTCCTGTGGCCACCTCCCTTGCCCCTAAAAATGTCTGACAATTTTTTAGCTTAGTTTAGTGGGGGCAACAACCACAATTTATTAAGCTTAATAGGAAGCACTGTACTTCAACAATGTAAACTGTCAGGAGGGGGAGAGAGTGAGAGACAGAAATGGCGTTTAACCCGTTATTAGTGCAATGTGGCCGTAATAGACCTGAAGGCCTAGAATTGTGGGGATTGGTGCGAATATACACAATTTCGAGTAGTGGTTTGTCAACCCGGGTTAAAAAATAGTACAGTACCAAATTTGAAAGCTGGAAATTGGTTCACATTTTTGTATATTTGTCATACACTCAGACTATTTCCGTAATAAATGGCTTCACTGCCATTTGACGATGTGAGTGCGATTCACTTGCACTCATACCGTATGCAACGACCAGAAAGGAGTACCAACTTTTGAAATTTCAGATTAATTTAGCGTTAGCATTTCACATGCACGCTAATTAAATTAATCGAAAATAGCATTAATTTCATGACTGATAGAACGTATGTTTGGCCGCCCAGTAACACCGACTGTGGATAACCTTCTTTCTTTTTAGGAGGCTAATGAAAATCACAAGTTGATACGTCACCTAGAACTGTAAATACATCAATTTGAAAATGAAAAATACACCCGGATGTGTAGGTAGGTGGTTGCTATACAGGAAGCGATACAGGAACTCCGCACAGCACAAGCCACGAAAAAAATTAAACAAAATTAAGTCTTAACACAAAAAAAACGAACATAAATGAGCACGTGCGCGTGTAACGTACAATGATTCCGCCCTGGGTCACCATTTGCTGTCACCTCTTCCCTCTTCCGTTCGACTTTGCAAGCAAACAAGATAAAAAGCCCAGATAAAAAAATGCACATTTTCGAAAAGCAAAAAATAGTCACAAGTTCACATTTAAGAGTAGGCAATGCGTTGTTTCTTTTTAGTTCACATCATGGATAGTTCACATTATCGGGGCTCACATTATCGAGATTCTACTGTACTTAATACTGGAAACTCGCTTGAAAGTTCGCATTGGCGAACGACTTGAACCGATTATAAAGGAAATTCTTGTCATTTCTTTTTATTATGATAATATTGGTATGGTTCAATTATGTATGGAACAAAATATCGGCCAAATGGCAGCCGCCACCTCGGCGGCACACCTCCATCCGATGGTCCAAATTTTCGATGACGCTGAAGCATAATTGAGGTTCTATGCCGTTAATGTGCCGAATTATCCCATCCTTTAGCTCTTAAATTGTTGCTGGCTTATCGACGTACACCTTTTCTTTCAAATAACCCCAAAGAAAAAAATCCAACGGTGTCAAATCACATGATCTTGGCGGCCAATTGACATCGCCACCACGTGAGATAACACGGCCATTGAATTTGTGGCGCAAAAGAGCCATTGTTTCGTTAGTTGTGTGGCAAGTGGCACAGTCCTGTTGAAACCACATATTGTCCACATTCATATCTTCCAATTCGGGCCATAAAAAGTTCGTTATCATTTCACGAACACCATTCACAGTAACTGCCTGACCGGCCTCATTTTGGAAAAAATACGACCCGATGATGTCGCCAGCCCATAAACCACACCAAACAGTCACTCTTTGTGGGTGCATTGGTTTTTCGACAATCACTCTTGGATCATCATTCGCCCAAATGCGGCAATTCTGCTTTTTGACGTATCGACTGAGGTGAAAATGTGCCTCATCACTGAAGATGATTTTCTTCGAAAATTGATCATCCACTGTTGCCATTTCTTGCCACCAGTCTGACCATTGACGACGCTTGAAATGGTCAAGAGGCTTTAGTTCTTGAGTCAATTGCACCTTGTAAGCATGTAAATGCAAGTCTTTATGCATAATGTTCATCAACGACGAGCGTGAGAGGTGCGATTGTTGGGCACGACGACGAGTTGAGGTGGACGGCTCTTCAGCCACACTATCGTGAACAGCAGAAATATTTTCTGCAGTACGAGCTGTACGAGCATGCACTGGTGTTTTCACATCTCGTACAGACCCGGTTTACTCAAATTTTTGCACGATTTTTCCGATTGTACCCACATTTGGACGATTAAATTGACCGAAAAAATCACGAAGTGCTCGATATGCATTTCGATTTGAACGCCCATTTTCATAATAAGCCTGAATAACTTTAACGCGTTGCTCGATTGTGTATCTTTCCTTGGTTCAAATTGAGTTAGTCTGAAATTGATAAATGTCAATTGAGAAATGTCAAATTGACGTTTAGGTGTGGTTCACATTCAACATCGGCCCTTAAAATTTAACTAACACTTTATTAAGTGGTGGGCGTTTGATGCGCTCTAAAGGCACGTTTATAAAATTCAGCTCTTCGAAACCATATCGAAAACAACAACAACATATGTTTCAGTGCGCGGCAAAGCACAAAAATCCAAACAAAATGATTGATTGAGGTGAAAAAATGTGTCAAAAAATAGGCGCCAATCTGAGCTAGAAACAGAACAAAGGAGACCAGCAATTTGTTCTCTTCTGTTGACCAGTGTTGGATTTGTCTCAGAAGTGTGACACTTACAAGCAGGCGTTCATAAAATCTGAACTAAAGCTGACGACTTAAGGCATTGCGTGTGAATCTTTTCATATCTTCACAAGCACTTCAAGATATTTCTGATTTCAAAGGCAATACCCGACACCAGTCCTCATCTACTGGAAATCAATAAACTCCTGTTCGTGTCATGACCCTGTTAAATTTGTTCGAGTGTTGAACGCTGTGAATTGTAGCTTTTGTTGCCCAGCCCCCCGACTGGATTAAATAATTATTTCCTAATCTCCCTCTCGGATATCTTCATTATGAGGCCCTCCCCCTTGCCTCGGCGAACCTGCAAAGAAATCCAATCACGAGCGAATGATGAATAATTTAAAATACTTCGACCTGAGATTCATCGTTATATTTTTTTTCACTTCATTTCCCCAATTCCGCTCGAATTGTTTCTTTTGTTAATTTTTCCACCGTCACCGTCACTTTGCATACAGCGAAGATGTTCCACACAACGGCCGGGTTGAGAACTTCCCCAAGGGGAGAGACAAGGCAGCCAACCCCTAAAGGAAGTCAATTTATGTGTTACGCCAGAAGTGTTGCCTGTTCGTCTCAGTGTATGCGTTGCTGTTGCCTGGGCGAGTCTTTACATATTTTTAATTTAGTTTCCTACCGTGTCGGCGGGGAGGAGGAAGGCCCGTTGGGCTGGCATCGTCTTTATTTCCCATCCGCCGTCTTAATCACTACTAAGGGGCTGCCATTAAAGCGCCATAAAAGCGAGGATTAACCTTTAATGTTGGGGAAAATCGTCAACGAGACGGAGGTAGGTGACGTAGTTCCCGCACTACGCGCCGCAGGGTGGTGATGGGTTTGCACGCGTCACGATAAGTTTGTGCCGGGGCACTATTTAATGCTCCTAGCCTTAACTGCCACGCAGAGAAGGAGTACAATTTAATGCTCGCTTGGTTTATGAGATCTAAAGACATCGCCGAGAAGTCTGTCGGCAAGCCGTGGCGGCTTACACCTAAAACTTTGCACCAGCAGAGCGGCGTTATCGCATCAAATATTTCAAACTAAATATTTAACGAGATCTTAAGCGAGATGAATTCCTATTTACATGTGTAAGTGGGTCGTGTAAGTGGGGCTGCAAATTAAGCTCCGAGTGGCAGGTTGCCCGATTCTTGCGTGGATAGTGGAAAGCACACTCTGGTGTAATGTCATTTGCATGTGCATGCGAACAAGATGTAGCGAACGAACGAGTCGCATGATTAATGTGCGAAAATCCAGCAGGGTGTGGAATTTACGTTTCGGATAAACAATTTTAAGCCTAAGCCGCGTTTGAGTGTCCTTGTGGGGATATAGTGTGAAATGGAATGTGACTGAGCGTGCTCCTTGTGGAATGGGCTTGTTCTTGGCCAAGTACACTTCTGCACATTCGCCAGTCTCCGCTGATCGCAAACACTCTCTGTTGATTGTAGGTGTCTTAAAGAGAACTGAAAGAAATCGTTCCAATGTCACGCTGTGCTTCACTTAAAAAAATTGCTTCTTCACTTTAATCGTCGGCCACTACGACTGATTCCACTCGGGTGAGCATTCTCCTGCAGCGCTTCATTAATCGTCTAATTCTTCTCGCTTCACCCGGATTCCCCGCCTCACTACAGACCAGCCCATGACGACAGCAGATCTGCCATCGGACGAGTGTGTTCAGCAAAGCCACTCGAACAGCAAACTTCAATTCATCGCCGTAATTAAGAAATCTCTCGAAATAACCTCTTTAAACCTCACGGTCTCTGCTGGCATCTTGTGTCCCTGGCAATCGTGGACGCCGCGACAACCGCGTGCTAGGCACTTGGCAACGCAAGAAATTCGTGTATCCTCGGCTTGCATGCCTCCATCCTTGTGCAATCCAAACGAAGGGGATATAATTAGAGTTCGAATAGGTTGTTCATTTGTTCTACCCTCCAGACTAATAGCGGTAATTAAAAAACTAAGTCGAAGAAAACTTTCGACTTTCACGGCGAGTCCGCTGAGCGGCAAATAAGGGACAAATCGATGAATGAGAAAACAAGAAAGCACCAGACGCGAGTGACCCCCACACAGTCAACCAACGAGCGACAACGCAAACGTCTGAGAAGACATCCAGCCGACATTCCATTAAAGTTAGTTTTATTGGTACAACCCATCGGTAATGGGAGGATTAATTAAAAAATAATGGATTCCCCTGAACGGCGGTGGTCACCGTTGGGGAGTGCTTGGGGAAACAATACGAATAAACACAGCAACGGCGAGAACATTTAATGGACGCTCGCTTAAAGACTTAAATACTCGTTGCTTGCAAGTCCTGAAATGCATTAATGATGAGGAGTTATTTCATTAGTCAGCTTGTCTGCTGAATTGTTGAACGGAGACATTTGACAATTAAGGGACCTGTCCGTTATGGACATGGTGTCACCTTTATTTGTACACACGTTCTTTAGCAAGTTGTTAATAGGATATTGAGCAGGGTGTCCTGAAACACACAGACGGGACATAAACAAATTAATGGGGTTTGACTTGGGTACACGTTTCACGCGAAGGAACGCATTCGCTTTTAATCCTGCTTACGGCAAGGAGATTCAATAAACTACGAAATAGACGTCATTATAGGTTATTCTTGTGCATTTGGCTCGTAGGGCTTAGATAAATCTCTTCCTTCCTTGACATCTAGAGCCTGAATCTCATCAAGGATTCAATGGAGACTGGCTTATCCCATCGGCCCACCATTCTTCTAGTCAGTAGGACATTTCAAGGTGTCCGTCCTTAAGTTTCAAAAAAGACATTCCCGTATAGCAAATTGTTGAAGTGTTCGAGAAGACTTTAGAGATTTCTGAATGACTTGATGGAGAGATGCTTCATCGACACGTCTTGTAGGCCTTCTTCAAAAATGTCTGCAAGAAATATGCACCGAGAAACTTGCTGCACTCCCTCCATTGACGCGCCTTCCAGCTTAAAGGCGACAAGAACAATTTTAGGTCACTAGACTGGAACATCGATGAAACGTAGCACTCAAACGCTTGCCAATTTGATCCTGTTCTAATAGAAATTTTTGACCGGAAATTGGCCGAACAAAGACACTCTCTGGTATGCCCACGTCGAACTGAGACGCAAGCGAATAACATAAGTTGCATTGCCGCTAAGCCATCAAATAGGAATCGGAAACCATTGTATGCCTCCTGCAAACACCGACAAAATTCCTTGACATGATGACAGGAGGCCCATCCGTATCGAACAAGGAGACGGGAGGCCTTAGCGCCGAAAGAAGGTGTCACCTGCAACCTCAAAGCTCAATGAAATTCTGGAGACTACGAAAAAATACCGCTTCCTAGCAGCTGTGGTCTTTGAAATCTTAATAGTTTAGCAGGACCTAGTGAGTGTGTTTAAGCAGCACTTCCTACAGCTGCTTGATAGGCACGACCAGAGGCGAGCGATATTGAACGAAGAAATCTCAAGCGCTATAAAACTGTGTAAACCCCTGCTAAACGTCGCCTAAAATATTCTATCCAGCGTACTCTTTGAACTGTCTGAAGATTTTTGTGGCACTCTTATCGGCAAATCGACTATAGACCACATATTCACACTAACGCTACGTTCCCACCGAACGAAACCACGAGGTTTCATAAATTTTCTCCGAACCTACCCTGTTTCGCCCATCATTTCCGGGGTCTGGAAATTTCGCGGTTTGGTTTCTTCCCGGTTTTTTCCTCTAGGCTGGGAGTGTGGTTCTTGGTAGGTGATGGATTTTTAGTCGTACTGGGATGTGTGCCGTGGTTTTGATTGGCACTTATGCAGAACTGGCATTTCTATAGATCACGTTTAGTTCTTATCATTGACTCGATCCCCTCTCGGACACCGTAGTGCAGTCATAATGCGAGTTCAGAGGCCATGCGGGACAAATGACGAAATCAACCGCTATAGGCAATGTTTCCTCAGAGTGATCACAAGACGTTTTAATTTTATTTGTTTAATATTGGGTCTATAACTTAATTCGTGCGGTTTGCCAAGAGATGGCGTAACTTGTATTATTCCAATGAAACATGCGTTGGAAAGCTACGTACGTCATTTCAGTATATGTCATTCATTTGAAGCGTAAACAACAATAATTTCTTTTCACTCAAGTATGTCGAACTTTTTGCCTGAAAAAGTGTGGAAGTTCTTCTAGCCACTTTATTATAATCATGAAAACGCAGTACACTTCCACCATCGGTAACAGGGCTATTCTCACTCATCACAAACGGTCGGCTGCACGCGACTTTATTTTCATGTCATTTCCGGTTACGACTTCCGCCCCATTTTGTTTCAAATCCCTCCGTATTCGTGTGTCAGTGGCGAGCGATAAGTTGTTTATACATCAAAAAACACTAAATGGCCCTGC
Organism: Eristalis tenax; assembly: GCA_905231855.2. Taxonomy (NCBI): domain Eukaryota; kingdom Metazoa; phylum Arthropoda; class Insecta; order Diptera; family Syrphidae; genus Eristalis; species Eristalis tenax. Next base: position 4,297,138 of record HG993127.1, read on the forward strand.
CTCTATTTAGTAATATTTAAATAAATCAAACTATTTTTTAATGTTTTCTATAAAACTTGAAAATGTTGGGACTCATTTATTTTCAAAACTACTAGTTTTTTAAGCTTAAACTTATTGGCAATGTAACATATGGTAACACTGAGAGAAATGTCCTCTCTTCTCTGAGAAGGGAATAGAAATGAAGTATTATAGAGATGGCCAACTTCAGAGCTGATTGTCCCCTTGTCCATCGACGGAGTTGAGCGAATTTTTGACAGTTATTCGTGAATTTGAAATAATGTGAATGAAATTCTCTGATTGGGCAATTTGGTTTGAGAGCACGATGTAAAAACCGATTGTCAAACATTTTAATCGGCAAGAGAAGTAAATGTTGGCCGGGTCTGAAGTATTATAGAGCCCAACTTCACAGCTGACTGGCACCTAGTCCTCCGACGAATTTCAGAGGCTTTCTGACAGTTATTCATGAATTTTTGACAGTTATTCACGAAAATAACAATTGGTCAATTTGGCTTTAGAAAATGATATAAAAAATTGATGTCAAAAATGTTAAGGGGCAAGAGAGCTAGAAGTTGGCTTTGTTGTTGTGCACATGTCTTCGTAGACCGTCTGTGTTGTGTGTATTCATGTTGCATGTTTGCAGCGATGGTTTGCGTGAATTAAAATTTTACATGGTCTGCAACGTCGTAGGCATACCTACTTGTGTGGTGATTATAGCACAGAATATCCGGAAAATCCACATCGCAACATGAATAAAAACACGGATAGACAACTTTGGATCGAGTTTTTGGAAATACTTACTTACTTATCTGGCCGACGACCCTTGGAGGGTCTGAGCCTGAGCAATTGTTGCCTTCCATCGTTGACGATTACGGGCACGCTGCTTCCAGTCATCAAGACCAAGCTGTCTTGCATCCGCGATTACTTGGTATTTATACCGGAGATTCGGTCTTCTCGAAACAGGAGGCTCGGATTCGAAGACCCTCTTAGCGGAAGCGTTTGTGTCCATTCGCTCGATGTGGCCGAGCCAGTGCAGTCGACGGATTTTTGCCTTCCGAACTACATCCACATGGTACAGCTCGTAGGGTTCGCGGTTGTGTCTTCTCCTCCATTCACCTTCCTTCCAGACGGGACCCTATATCCGACGCAGAATTTTCGAAGGTACCAAGAATCAGCTCTGCGGTTCTGCTTACCAAACTTCTTCTTCTTCTTTGATCTAAATTTTTTGTTGCCAAAGCAGTGATTAAAGCGGCACAAGTAGTGTTTTCTGATTCGATGACCACAAGAAACTATGCCTGCAACGCGTGTGCCGAAGGGTTGTTTGCACAGACTTATGGTGTGCAGTGACATGTCTGTGTCGTATATGAGCCCTTTTACTTAACAGAAAGTCGTTGCTTGCGTCTTCAAAGATATATTAAATTTCTGTAGCAGATTCAACGTGAATCAGTGTCAACTTCAACGTGAGCTGTCGTAGGAGAGGGTCGTGTTCATCCATAACGAGCTTCACCCACATATTTTCGTATATCCTTCTATTTACCATGTGATGAAAGTATGGAAAACAAAGCATTTACAGTGTTAAAACCGTCACTCATCCTTTGGCTACAGTTGAAGCACAACGCAAATATGTGCTCGAGTGCTTAAAGTTACCACCCAAAGTCTAATGCAACAGTTTAAGAGTTTAGTTCAAAGGAATTTTCAATTAACATGTTACTATTATATTCATTAATCTTTTCTATCATCCCAACAAATTGCAAACAAAATTACAGTGTTCCCCTCCATTTTGCTGGATCGTTACCACGCAGACAAACCCTTTCCACGTGGAAAGTCCGCACAAGAGTAAGCCCATTAGAGGATAAATACATACTTATCCTTAATGAAAACTAATAAGACATTAAGGTGATTAGATTTGCGAAACAGTTTAACTGAATTGATGAGGGTTTCTGGGCGACCCGGAGAGCCGACACCGGTCAGCCATTAGGACACCATGCATTCCTTCGCGAAAGCAATGGGAACGTTCCCCACCTTCCGTTCCCCACCTTCCGGAAACCCTTAAAAAGAAGAAACTCAAAAGAATTCAAAGTGAAACCCCTCTCTGGCAGGGGACAACGGTTTCGCCGAGGACCGACTCTGCGGTAGAAAAGAAACCCAAACAAAAATTTAATCCGCACAACAATCGGATATGGCCAAAAGACATATTAAGTGACACAGCCACAGAGAGAGGAGCTGAGAGAATAGAGACAAAGAGAGCAAAGAGCTTATGGAGCTGCTGGTTAATAGGATTTGCTTTCTGGTCCTTTCTGGGTCGCCGCCACCCATCGTCTCCGCATCACCAGCGCCACCCGCAACCACCGCCATTAAGCGAAGTGCTGACTAGTAATTGAAATTTCACGTCTTCCGTTTCCATTTGCTTTCGTATTTATTCTAGAATAAAGACGCTAAGGCTAATTAAATGGGTCATATCGGTTGCCGGTGTGGACATCATAAAACGGTTTGGGGTCCATAACAGGGCGAAAGGGTAGGGATTCGAGCGGACAGTAATTGAATTACTATTTTGATTGAATTGAATTAAAAATTAAAACTTCTCGCACATACCCTTCCTAAGCTGGCTGACGCTGTATTTGTTTGCAGAGAGAAGAAATAAGGACGAAGAAAAATGCATATTTGCGTTTGGGAAGGGATTAGGAAATTAATTTGAAGGAGGGCTTCTGTAATCCTTTTTGCTGAAATTCAATTTTCCCTGGGTTTATGCTGAATAATTCAGCAGACTCATTGTGTGGCGAGTCCTTTTACTTAAAATATTTGACTTCGGTGGTGGAGGCTATTTCCTTTTATTCGACCAACCGCACAGAAGGATAACAAGAAGCCCTGCGAGGCATACTGGCGCAGTTAATGTTTTAGGGACCGGGACAAACTAAATTCGAAGCAGTTGCCAAGCTGTGATTGATGAATTTTTAGACAAAACATGCATTCTGTCAGAGTACGTGCACGTTTTCACTTTTGGGAAATTGCAGCCCGAAGAAAGGGAACTCAGAGAACATTTAATCAGTCAGCCAAGAGCTACGACATTCCCAGCCAGACATTCCGAAGCATTTTTGGCGACCTCAAGTATGTGACTTTTTCAAAGTTGGACAACCCTTTGGTTTCGCCAACGCAAGCGCTATTCACGATTGTTGACTGAGGGGTTGCTAGTGCATTCAGCAGCCATGTTGGTCCATTGTGCTGCCATCAGTCAGACTACTACCACTGATCGACCACTGCAGTGATAGTGTCGTTAATTTGATCGCAAAGGCAAATGGTGGCTGGACCAGGTTTGAAACCCGGATAAAGTCGTATTAAATTTGCTTTCACTGGGAATCGAAGCGAGGACCCCACTAAGCAAGGGCAGGCACTTAACCAACCGCGGGCTTGGGTTCTGGGTTCTGGAATATTGGGTTCCGCAGGTGTACATTTCTCCACTATTCTTATTTTCAAAATTTCTTTTTGTTTGAGGAAGGCATTGTCTCCATGAAATGTGATGCAGCAACTAGCGCAGCAGATGGTGGTACAGTACACAGAGCTGTGAGGAGGAAGGTTACAGCTGTCACAACGGGGAGGGAAAGAATTCACTTTCACAATGTACCAGCCAGTGTTGAACGTTGTAGGAGGATTTACTTCATTTCTGCCCCCGATGGGGGATCTATCAGATGTTAAGCTGATAAGAACATATACTTCACTTTGATCTTAGCCATAAGGCTTCCTGTTTGTATCAGATTATAATCCATCCCTGCATTATGTAGACACTCAGATAGGGCTACTTTGTCAATCGACAAATGCGGCAAGCTGATATTGCGCACCTTCCCCTCGTTAGCCTTTGGATGTAGAACTGGCGGCACAAAATTAATTGCTTCATCTTTTCTTTCCTTTAGCCCTCGTCATTCGCTTAGCTTGGAACACGACTCTATTGTTTTGACTCCAACCGATTATGCTGCCAAGATCGGAATATACGTTCCAAATCGACGGACGAAGGATAGAAACGCGCGTCTTTAAATAAATAAGAAAAGTTGCTCAAAACAGGAAGAGTACAGGAGACAGAATAGATCCTTGTGGAACACCATCTTTGTTTTACTAGATATCAGGCTTGAACTCGCCCAAAAAAGCATGCATTGTGCTACTAAGTGCGCTTGATGCCAAACTTTGTCAACTGTCAAGGCGGAAACGTCTTTTTGTTTCCCACTTTGATTGTTTTCGAGGAGACATACCATCAATTAAATCATACTGCTGGTCATTAAGAGGGAGGGAGAGAGTGAGAGACAGAGAGAGAGTGAGAGATTGATTGATAATTCATGAACTGACCAGTAAGCGTGTCCATGCCTTTAGACCGAAAGGGATGGATGGATGACGGGACGCTCTGAAAAAATTATGTTTCCGTTTACGTTTAGAAGGGACCGATCGTCTCAATTCCGAGATCATACCCAGTGCAGACGGTGGTTCCTAAAGGCTTTGATCGTTGATGTGTCCGAAGGGATCATAGATCTCCCAGAAACTCCCAGAAGTTGTGCTAGGAAGGACATTCGTACCATTCTTCCCAACCATCCGTTTGAAGCAGCACCTGCTCAGCATTCAGTTCCTCGTGTACTGCGACGTATCTCACCCTATCCCTGCGAGTTTTCGCGATGTGATTCGATCATTAATTATAGAAGTGATATTCAGCCAGCAGAATTTTGTTGATTAAGACAACTAACGATTTACAAATCTCTTATTTCTTCGTGGACAATGATTGGGCGCCATTTCTCCTGGTCAAATCTGTCGACCTCTACGCTCTTGAGCCTACGTTGCCTAGGCTCGATTTCTGGTACGAATAAAATTTAGCGTATTACTGTCTAGAAAAGCTTCTTAAATTGGCCGTTCGGAGTAGGCATAAAACTTTAGGTCCCATCCACTCGTGAGAGTACAATAGCACGCACAACACGAGTGGTTGCTGAGAAGCTAGGACCTCTTCGGCCTGTATCGCCCACATTGTATATCCTACGGAATCATTTTGGCGAAAAATGGAGAATACAAGCTGCTGAGATGAGATTTCTTCGCCCTGTTGTGGGAATTACTCACCGACAGAGCGAGAGAAACTCAACCTTGAGCAGCTGTTTTTACGAACGGAAAGGGTTATTCTTTGATGGTTTTTGCATGAATGTCCACACCATCACTGCTTCTGAGGCGGGCGCTGAATGTGATTTTACCACTTGGCAAATCCACGACGAGGTGGTTGGACCAAGTCCAAAAACTCGCCTGGTTACGCTTGGGCATAACTCCTGATGAGCTAGAGCAGATGGCCGTGAATCGGGTTGGGTTGATCTCTCGTGTGTAATATACCACCGCGAGCCCTTTAGTGGATCATGAAGGTCAGACGACGATAATGATGAGGATGATCATGTAAGCGAAACGCGCAGAATTTGTTTTGCACGAGTGTATTGTGTCCTATAGACATTTTGAGTGCTTGTGCAAGAAATTATCGAGTTCAGCGCCTCAGCCTTGGCATGATTTTGTGCACTTGTATGGCAGGTGAGTAAATTTCATACGTGAGGAAATAGATACTACACCTTTGGCTAAAACGATTCCAGATGAACAGAGAACTCAGTTCAATATTTTGAGATGGTGAACATTCGACACATTTGTGACACGCATTGAAAGTTTATATCTTGTGTAATCTTGAAACGATTTATGCCACAAAAAATTTAAAAGGGGCGTCAAACGAAGGGCTTGCCCTAGGCGCTCTTTTGGCTAGAGCCGGCCCTGCACAGAAGTAACGCAACGCTCTCTTGGAACCTGTGGTTCATCTTGTAACCTACATACGTCTCGATTGACTACTTTGTTATATCAAGACACGCGGTTCCAACTCCTCAGCACACATAACGGTGCTTAACAGTCTCCTGATCAATCAACCGTCAACCGATTGTTCACACTGGGATCGATGTGAAATAGTCGTCCAGTATTCTTGATGCGTGGAGTAGTCTGTGTTGGCTCGGATAATTTTTTGTAATTATGGTCAACACATGGATGTCGAGAGAGAAATGGTGCCGAAAAAGATACAATTGGAGCAAATTCCTAGTCAATCGAGTCTTGCAGAAGGTCTCTGTAATTGCGACGCCAAAGATAACATCGAAGAACATTGGAGATGTTGACAAAGAGTCATGAGTTGCCAGGATATGCTGTGTTTTATGAAACCACTAAGCGAAGCTGCAAGCCCAAAAAAATAACGAACTACGAAAGCTATGAGTTCCACAAACAGAAAAGAGAGAAAAAGACCCGGCTTCAAAAGAACCTTAAAGAGAATGAGAGGCGACGGGGAGATGCCACCTTGTGAGGAATCGAATCCAAGAGTTTTACTAGAAGCTGAAACTTTCCAACCTTCCAACCCTAATATATAGAATTTAGTTTAGAGAAGTCATAAAAAGCAAAATACTGCTGCCAAGCAGAATGCTCCACTCTTTCTGGACGATGCTAGAAGAGAGTTCCGTCTTCCCGAACTAGACAAGGTGCAGATTAGAAGAGAGCTCCGTCCTCCCTAAGACAAGGTGAAGACAGCAATACCGAAACTTAAGTCCAAGCGGGCAGTCCACAGAAATCTTTAAAGCATCTGGAGTCGATCTGGTTGAGCACATGCACCAGTGAGATATGGTTGGACGAAACCATGCCTGGCGACTGAAATCTCGGCCCCGTTTGTCTGACAGCATCTCCATGACATGAGGCCGCCGGATAACAAAGTGGCGAACCCAAGCGGAGAAGGATCTCAACCAACTTGAAGCAGCTAGCCCATGATCGCGTTGGAATATCTGGTTGAAGTCCTGGACCACTCCCGTCTGCACCTCGACTGTGTATCAATGCAACACTTGGTCGCGATGGTCACCTATGACTTGACAAAAACCGCTCCGAAATGTATAAACTTCCTCGAACGATATAATCATTAGTTCACTCCTCCGTCTACGCCTCATTTTATAGGGCCCGTCACTGTGTGGCTATAATGCAGGTGGTCACAAAATTACCTTGAGGTCTTGCTAAATCGAATCGTTTCAACAAATCACGGTTTTATTTCTATTTTAACAAAATATGCTCGGACAATTGAACGAATTCCCTGACCCACATTACTCCAGAAAGGCCCATCAGTTAAGGGTACAGCCTGCGTTCAGATCCACACTTAAATCCAAAAGCAGACATTTAGAAGCAAAGTATAACAAATACTTTTAGCCATGCATGCCTATTCAATAGTGTCGCAAATGCAACAAAGTAAGCCCCACACTCTCACATCACAATCTATTTTTCCTAGAATCGACTGACGATTCACCGGATACCCTGTCGTCACAACAGATCCCGGAAAAATCTCAAAGAGATAACCAACTGTCTTCCCAGTTCCAGCATCCCCCAACACTTTCCCAAACTCTTCCTCCGTCAAATGCAACAGGATTACGTTCTGGAATTGAGTTTGTGTAGATTTGACATGTGATTCCTCGACAGAAACTTTTTAAGACGGTTTTGATTTAGAAAAGAAAAGAAAAAAGAATCGAAACATAAATCATGAGCTTTGGAGCAAAGTGAAAGCCATAAACGAACAAGTCCACCCGGCATCCGGCTGGATTTGATTTTGAAATTCATGACACAGTGACATTTGCCGGAGAATGAAAGAAAACTCCTTCCAGAGTATGTACACACGAAACAGGCTGGCGTTTGGTGTGAGATTGTTCCACTTTAACCGAAGTAATGGGTGTGCTTAACGCTCGGTCGTGGAATGCGTGACAACAAACATGTTCTGTTTGTTCATGAAAAGGATATTGCATGTTGCGGAAACAATTACAGCGTCGTTCTTTTACTGCCGAGAAACTAAAGAAGAAACAACACATGCCGCACGCAATTCCAACCGAGCCTCCTTGTTGCGTGCAAACTCCCTTCGGTATGGAAAGCTACTGGTCTATTTTTGATGAGCGTCTAATATTTTCTCGTTGCCATGGGGTGAGCCGGGCCTCGAGCATGATTAACAATCTTGAAGAACGGCGGAAAAGTTACCTAGAATGTCAACAAGTTAACAGATAATTGAACTGTGCCTCAGATCGGGGGGAATATCAACGAGAAACTCAGCAGATAAACATCGAACATGATTGATTTCGGCACGCAAGGCGTGTTGTGTTGATAAGGCATCACAGAAGCGTGTGATAATACTGCAGACATCAATAATGGAGAAAGCCGACTCAGTCGAATGCGGAAAATGAAGGGTAGTGTAATTTCTTGGAGGTTGCTTCTGCTGGTCCCTGGTGAGGGAGAACTCCATAAATATTATTTTCCTTTGGGTTGCCATTAATGCTCATTATAGACCGGGGAACCACCTTAATATCGGGGATGTTCCAGCAGTTTTGCGAGAAACAGAAGGCAGTCAACGAACGCGCAGGTTAAAAGGACCAACCGAGCTGTGCCTTGGACGAGAAGAGAGGGTGTCTTGCGAGAACGAGTGTGCTGCTAGCGGCGAGTGACAGAAACTGGAACTAAATCACCACCAAGGTGCTCCCTAACGACAGGACTGACTGTGATTGAAGACATCTCCCACATGCAGCGCAACCTACGAAAGCTAAACACAAACGTCAAAGCTACGGACAGGATGATGCGCTGGTGGCAACTTCCTGGAGAAGGCATAGCCAACGATGTAAGCGATGAAGACGACTCCGATCTCGACCGTGGTCTAGTTATCCCACAAAATAATCCTGCGACGGAGACTGTGCACGTACAATGAAACTGAGTATAGGCAAGCGGGATCCCATCAGAGAGTTGAGTGCTGTTCATATGAACACACTACGACTTGTGCTTAATAAAGTCATTGAGCCATTCGTATAAAAAAATAGAATTGCACCTCCATGTGAATGAAAGATCAACATTTACGAAGTTTACAAGATGCGACTCATGTGTCAGTCATAAGAGCGCACTACGAATTGCGAACTTCGCAAACTCTGACACTTCGGCTGAATTCAGAAACATCAAGCATTTGCGCTGCGCATTTCTTATCAACAACGCATTAGCAAATTTAATTGATGCCCAAATGTGTAAGGTTTGCGCCTTTGATGCGGGAAATGATGCTCAAATTAACGTTTGACGTTTCCAGTGATGTCCAAATTTGCGTTTATTAACGTAATGCGCTTGGCTGCTTCCACGCTGGCGACTTTTTGGGCAAGATTCTTTGAATGTGTGTGTGATTTGCTTTGTGTTATCCATTTTGCCTCACCTCCCTCGCCAACAAGATGGAAAAATCGCAGATAATGTTGGCGAGTGTGACAGCCAGAAATGAAAAATGATCGAGATGCCATACTTCTACCTCTCTTGCACCTTAAAATTTTTGACAACCATTTTTTATATTGTTTTCTAAAGCCAAATTGGCCAATAAGAGAACGGCATTTACTTTACAAAGCTGCTGGAGCGGACGGACTGTCCGCGGAACTGTTTAAAGCAGCTGGAGATGATCTGGTTGGGCGCATGCACCAGCTCATCTGTAAGATATGGTCGGAGGAAAGCATGCCCGATGAGTGGAATCTCAGCGTCGTTTGTCCGGTCCACAAGAAAGGAGACCCTTTCGACTGCGCGAACTATAAAGGGATCAGTCTCCTTAACATAGCGTACATGATCCTCTCTGCCGTTTTGTGTGAACGCCTGAAACCATTCGTCAATAACCTGATAGGTCCTTATCAGTGCGGTTTTAGGCCGGGAAAGTCCACCATCGACCAAATTTTCACACTGCGGCAGATCCTGGAAAAAACCCACGAGATGCAGATCGACACCCACCACCTATTCGTCGATTTCAAGGCCGCATATGACAGCGTGCATAGAGACGAGCTATAGAATGCCATGTCTAGTTTTGACATTCCAGCCAAACTCGTCAGATTGTGCAGGATGACGATGGAGAACTCTCGCTGCTCCATCAAGGTCGGTAACGAACTCACCGAGACCTTCAATGTCAAAAAAGGTTTTAGACAAGGCGACACTCTGTCATGTGATTTCTTCAATATCATACTTGAGAAGATCGTGCGAAACTCAAATGTCAACACCAGATGCACGATCTTCCAAAAGTCCGTTCAACTGCTTGCATGCGCGGACGACATTGACGTGATTGGACGAACACAGCGAGCTGTCAATGAGGCTTTTGCTACCATTGAAGCGGAAGCGGCTAAAATGGGTTTGGCAGTTAATCAGGGCAAAACAAAGTACATGCTGTCATCACGAAAGGACGCACAACATCGACGCCTCGGACAGAGCGTCATAATGGGCATCAGAAACTTTGAGGTAGTCAAGGACTTCCTCTACCTTGGCTCTGCAGTAAACAGGGACAATAACACCAGTACCGAGATCAAGCGCAGAATTACTCTTGCCAATCGCTGTTTCTTTGGGCTCAAGAGGCAATTGAGTAACAGAGCCATCTCTCGAAACACCAAGTTGACTTTATATAACACCTTAATCATCCCCGTCCTGCTCTATGGCGCAGAGACATGGACGCTATTGAAAGCGGATGAAGAAGCTCTTGGTCGTTTTGAGAGAAAAGTTCTGCGTGCGATCTTTGGTCCTGTTTGTATTGATGGCATCTGGAGAAGGAGATTCAACCACGAACTGTACGGGCTGTACAGCGGCATGCACCTAGTTAAGCGTCTTCGGATCCAACGCTTAAGATGGCTAGGTCACGTAGAGCGGATTGACACCACAGCTCCGGCCCGAAGAGTCTTCGATTCCGAGCCTTTGGGACAACGCATAAGAGGGCGTCCTAGAACAAGATGGCGCACACAAGTGGAGAAGGACCTCAACCAACTTGGTGTGCACAACTGGAGGCAGCTGGCGAAAGATCGTGCTGGCTGGAGAGGCTTGTTGGTTGAGGCCCAGGTCCACCCCGGACTGTAGCGCCAAACAAAGAAGAAGAAGATTTACTTTATTTCGTGAATAACTGTCAAAAATTCATGAATAACCGTCAAAATGTTATTGATTATCCGTCAAATTCATACTATCATACTTCATTTCTGGTGACAGCGGTCTTTCTAAATTCACCCTTCATGCATATGGAGTTTTCTTATTCGGAGAGACCAATTGGTGCAAACAGACGCTCGCCGCCATTTGTTTGGTCGTAACCAGAAATGAAGTATGATAGAGATGCCCAACTTCTCGGTTATAAGGAGACTTAAACTAATTATTGTTAAGATTTTAGGCGATAGAAAAGCTCAATAATTCAGTCCCCATCTTCTGCGATAACAAAAAGTATACAATTTTTTTTATATTTGCTGGAACTGGGTTGTTTCTGAAAATTTGCACTCGCAGTTCGCGGCTCATATGAATGGTACTTTATGTCTTCGTTGACTGCAACGCACCCTGGTAGTCGTAGTCATAATTACAAGACATTTTTTTACGATTTTTAAAGCTATTTGGTATTTTCATGTTATTTTAGAATATACTATGTATTGACATTTATTAATTCCACTCCAAGCCGAAAGAGTCGAAAATGGTATCCAGTCTTCTGGAATCTATGATATTTCCATTACCACGGCGTTTATTCTTTACCGCCGAGAATTACGGAAAATTTTAACCATGGCATGAACACAGCATAATTTAGGCTCCACTGTTCGTTTCCGTCCGCAGTATAATTTACCCAAAACATTACAGGAATCTAATAATTTTGAACTGGCAACACCTCTACCGGTCGATACGCCAGCGACATGCCACAACTGTCAAAACATCAGACGAAGGGCAAGGCAAAATTCCACAAACGAATTTCAGCTTAAAATCGTAACTACACAAAAAGCATTCTTATGATTTGACTTCCCTCTAACATATCATGATTTCTGTACTAGATACTGGAATTGGAGAAAACAAAATTAAGCAACAAACGTCTCCGAAAAGTCTGACCATGACAGGAAGCTTGGAGGATATATTTCAAAAGAAAATTAAATATAACAATAAATCCAGTTGGAAACTGCCACCTCACGAGGAACTGTTTACAGAATACTATCAATTTGAAAATTTCCAACAATTGAAGAAAGACCTGAACAATGTCAAGAGCAAACTGAATGACTATGAAACCGAGGAGTGGAGTGCTCACACGAGGAAGCAAGATCCCTGCGGCAGGATACCATGGAAAATCAAACAAGACATTCAAGCTGAGTTTGTTACAGTCGCGTGGTGTAAATTCTTTGAGTGCCTACACGGGTATCCACTTGTGAAGAATGGAAACATAAATTCGTTGCATTTATGTGAGGCACCTGGTGCCTTTATAGCTGCACTGAATCATTATTTACACTCAACCTATGATGAGGTAAGTCTAGAATAGTGCATGAATGTATACATCTATAAATTCACCACACATTGGGCTGTGCTACTAGTGCACACATGCTTTGAAAATCTCTATATAGTGCTTCTCATTTACTCATTAATTAAGTTCATCCGCTTTTGTACATAAGTACATGACTGCTTTAACAATACATCTGTGCTTAGCAATGAATCATTTTTCATTGGTTTTTCGTAGCTGGCATTAGCTTTGTATATAGTTACATATTCGTTTTGCATTCGCCCTTTACAATTGATATCACTTTCAGGTTAACTTGAACTGGTTGGCGACAACATTGAACCCTTACTACGAGGGAAATCCACTTAACAAGATGATCATTGACGTCCGTTTCATGTTGCACACCCTGGACAATTGGATTTTCTATAAGGATTTCAGCGGGAACATTATGCAGCGTGAAAACATTGAGTACATGGCTGAAGAATGCAAACAAAAGCTTGGCGAGGTACATCTCATCACAGCCGATGGGTCAGTGGATTGCAAAGAAACGCCAGACAATCAAGAAGAATACGTCTCTGCATTGCATTTCTCAGAAATTTGTGCCGCCCTATTGATTCTATCCAAAGGGGGTTGTTTTGTACTCAAAATGTTTACCCTCTTCGAAGCACTCAGCATCAGCATCATGTTCTTTCTGAACTGTGTATTTGAAGAGGTGAACGTCTTCAAGCCGGCCACATCGAAGCGAGGCAATTCGGAAGTCTACGTTATTTGCGTAAACTACAAGCGCCCAGGCAACATCACAGACTACCTGAACGTCATGCTGGACAAGATTGAGACGCCAAACATTTTCCCACTCTTTCCCAAACGGTGTATCCCAGCAGACTTCTGCATTCAACACGAGGTGTGCAGTCGACGCTTCATGCATGAACAAATCAGCGCAATCGAATCGAACATCTATTCATACAGGGCCCAGAATCGCTGGGAAAGCAAAAAATTGCTTGAGACGTCCAACAAAGTTTGCGAAATGTTCTTCAAAAAATTCTACGTGCAGCCTATCGCTTCGGATAAGATGATTCTACAAAGTCCACTGAGTAAAATTCAGTACGGTATACGATGCAGCAAAACCATCCATGGATCTCACAGCGAACGGAAGTGGCAAAAGCATCTGTCAAACGAGGAGCAAATATTTCTGTTTTGCAAGTCATTGAATGAAATCGAAAAAAGCATCATATGGGTGTACGATGAGATGGCATCATTTCAGCGATCCCCCGACAATAAAGTTCCCCTGAAATTAGTCCAAGGAAAGGCTATAGACAACATCCTCAGCAGCCTCTTTGCGTCTGTGGAGGTGTTAGAACTCCGGGTTGAGGTCATAAATCTCTTCAAGTTGGATCCCATCTTTCAAGACGATCCTCACTGTGCTCTGGGAGACACAGAGAATCCAACGACGTGGACAATAACAATCGAAAACAGTTTGTCAAAAAATGTTGCTCCGCAGCAGCGAATATTCTTCATGAACGTCTTAAGAATAATCATCGATCACAAGCCAAAGAGGGTCAACTTTGTCAATTTCCCATTTTTAACACATTACGGCGTCTCCATTCTGCGCTACTTGAGTGTTAATGTGTACGAAACTTGCCGAATATCTGGCAACAGGGAGATAACCCTGGAAATGAAGGAATTCAGTGAAGAGGCTAAGCAAAGGACTGAAGACATCTATGAAGCGCTGTCGAAAAACGAGGGCGCTCTGTCTTTTGTTCACATTATGCATTTGCACCGTAATCAATTCTCTAAGACTCTGGTTGAATTCAACAACCAACTCTTGCTACATAATTACAAAACCGTCCTGAACAGGCGCTGAGTGGTGCGGGTGTGAACTCGCAAAGGAACATGCTGTGAAGTTCTAAAGTTTGCACGTTGAACGAAATGAATTTATTGAACTGAAATTAGCACTTTTGCTAAGTGCGTATTATTGAATAGATATTTTTACTGTATTATTTAATTTATAATAAATAAACCATCTGAATTTTAACTCACATATACTCTTTCTGAATTTTTTGTGAGGTGGTCTTCCGCATCGTGGCCACAAACAAATGTCAACACTAGAGGCACGATCTTCCAAAAGTTGCTTTGATTGTTACGCTACTGAGCGAATACTGTGAACCGTCAGAGGAGTTTGTTAACATGGAAGCGGCTAAAATGGATCCGGCGGCGAAGGAGGCGAAACGAACGATACTACGATACTATATCGTGTTGAACAAATCGAGTTTGGAATAGCCAGCGAGTTTGTCCACCTCGGGTACGCGGTGAATCAGTATCGATGTCAATCGAAGAGCTTCTCTTGGTAGGCACCGTTTCTTCAGGCTCAGGAGGCAACTAAATCGAAGAACTAACCCGATCCGACTCTGAAGCATGGATCATTTCAAAAGCGGGAAGTTCTACGTGCGATCTATGGTCGTGTTTGCGATGATGACACCAGGGCGAGAATGTTCAACCTCAAACTGTAAGGCTTCACATGGAAATGAGTCTAGACGAACCTAGTCTAGGCAGGTCTATGAATCCAACGCAGAGAGCGCAGCAGAATTCGTCCGCGAATTTCGCACATATTGAACTAGATCTGCACCTCAAACAATATGTTCGCAATTGTAAACAGATAGGCAGGGATCGCGTTGTTGTGTCTTGTTGATTTAGGCCCATAATCATACGAACTTTAGCGCCACCCAAAGAAGAAGTCTACAAACATCCAGTGCTAGCACGAACAAATAAAATCCTCTTCTCCGTCCTTAACAGACAATTTGTATCGATTAAAAGAGCATGAGTAGAAGGTTGTTCTTCGAAGATATGAGCTAACAAATTCCAAACCAATCTCATATCTAGGAAGCTTCTGTTCACCTGGCCACCAAACGTTTTCCAGATTTATTACACAATTTTAAACCAGCACGGCACATCTCGCTTGGATTGGATCAATCAACATTAAATCCTTCGAGAACATGCAATCTGTTCACAGTACCATCTTATCTTTCTAATTCTTGCATTTAACGAACACTTCCGAACTCCAGGTATCACGGGTTTGCATTGCAATAATTGTATTCAACGCAAAAGCAATTGCGTATGTGCAAATATAGGAAAAATAAAAACAAATTGTGAAATGTTCGCGATAAGAACTGTACAGCGTCTTATCAAACGGCGGAGCATTGCATGCAATTTCTAGGGAAAACAAATTATTTACAAGAGAAATTGGAAAACACAGATGAGAAAGCTGAAAAGCAACTGTCGATGGGTGATCCTAATGGTTTAGCCTTTTGAATTCCAACGATAGGCAGGTACATCATCACAAACGTGAGTACACTGAACACAGGATGGATTTGGAAGCAGATGTGTCTGTTTGCCGACCCAGATTCTCCGAGTTGTCCTGAAGCAACTGTTGAGAATCCTTTGAACAGGGAAATAGCAATACGATGATATTGACTAACGAATCTCGTTTGTTTGATGTTTCTGGTTCCCTATTAAGCAAACAGTTGCATAATGGCATAAGACAGAATATTTACATGGAATCTTAGTGTACATAGTGACAAGAGATGAAGTTGCGATAAGAAATCAGACTAAATAGCGAGGGTTAAGCTATGAAAGTCATAAGTATGCATAAAAGTCTTCTAAAGCTGAAGTAGTTTGGGGTAGTGGGTAAGTGCGTCGAGTCCTACACTGCTGATCTAGGTTCTCAGCAACTCACCTATTTCACGGTACCATCTTTGGCGAATCACAGTCAAGAAAGTGCTTCCTAAGACGTCTTCGTTCCGATTCGGCATGAAACTGCAGGTCCCCTCCACTCATGAGGGAACAATAGCACGCACAACACGAGTGGGGGAGGTGGGGGCAGGTCCATCCGGTGCTGAAGCGTCTGACTTCTCCTTATTTCACCCAGTTAACTACTCAACTGTGAATTGGCACAATCATTGTGATTTAATTATCAACGTTAATTCTCTGATCATGTTTGGACTTGCAGGTCTAGTGTCTACAAAAAGCATTGCACGGGAGAGCCATCTTACGACATGCGTGTCAGTAGCCCAGTCTCCTGTTTTGACACCACCGTGTGTCCTAGTTCCTTGGCTATTTAAGGGGCCAGGGGACAAAGTTACTTCATTCCATCCAAATTATCATACTTACTGCAGACGGATTTCTGAAGAAGGGAAACGAAAAATGCTTTGCTGTGAACGCAATTAACTTTAAACTGGTCCTTCAAGCACAAGCGAGAGGGTCCTTCCAGACCAATGGCTTTAGCTGACTATACATAAAGGACTGAGGCCTAGTTTCTGATTAGCTGAACATGCGTAAGGGGTTACATGCCATAGTGGAGCCTTAGATTTTGAACATTCGCGTGAGCATGGTTTACATGCCATAGTGGAGCCTTAGATTTTGAACATTCGCGTGAGCATGGTTTACATGCCATAGTGGAGCCTTAGATTTTGAGTATTCGCGTGAGCATGGATTACACGCCATAGTGGAGCCTTAGATTTTGAATATCCGCGTGAGCATGGGTATGCCGTAAATGCACATGTAATGGATAGATATTGGATATAGAGGGTGATTTTTTAAAAGCTTTAGGAAAGCTATTAAAAAAAAAAAAACACATAAAATTCAGAAAAATGCATATAATTTAATGTTTGAAGGTTATTTCATGCAAATGTTGACTTTGACTGCGCCTCAAATGGTCCATCTGCTTAGTCCAATTTTGGCATACTCTTTTCTTCATTTCGGCCGGTATCTCGCGAATAAATGCTTCAATGTTGTCTTCCAATTGAAGCGGGCTTGTCTGTATAGACGTGAGCTTTAACATAGCCCCAAAATAGTCTAAAGGCGTTAAATCGAACGATCTAGGCGGCCAATTGACCGTTCCCGAACGTGAAATAAAATGTTCACCGATCTCGCCTCCCAATAAGTCCATTGTTGCGCGTGCTGTGTGGCAATGTGGCTCCGTTTTGTTGGTATCACATGTCATGCAAGTCAAGCTCTTGCATTTTGGGCAAAAAAAAAGTTGGATATCATCTCACGGTAGCGCTCACCATTCACAGTTACGTTACGATTCGCATCATCTTTGAAGAAGTACGGTCCAATGATGCCACCAGCCCATAAACCGCACCAAACTGTGACTTTTTCTGGATGCATTGGTAGCTCTTGCAATGCTTCTGGCTGATATTCACTCCAAAGTCGGCAATTCTGCTTATTTACGTACCCATTGAGCCAAAAATGAGCTTCGTCTAAACTGACCATAAAATGGAAGAAGCGCGCGATGAACTTTCTTAACAGAGCACGCATTTTGATAATAAAATTCAATAAATTGCAAGCGTTGTTCGTTTGTGGTTAAACGATTCATGGTTCAAGTATAGACCAAACTGAAGATGTTCGACAGTGAAACAACACACGAAACGTGCGTCAGCTGTTTAAACCAGTGTTGACAAAAAGATAATAGCTAAAAAATCACCCTTTATCTGGATATTCCTGTATATGGTATAAGCCTAACCCTGCCCTACTTTCTGGGCGTGTCGCAACTGTGTACACCTTCTTCTTCGACGAGGTTGTGATCTGAATAATCCTCCCACTTTACTGCCACTGGTCTACCCGTGGGGTTCACCGAGTCGACCTCAAGAAATATCGGCAGGTTTCTCTATTTCGGATCACCTGCTTTTTTTCAAGGGGTTCGACGAATCGCTCCTTTGCACACGACCATACCAACTGAGTTGGTTGTTAGGTCTTTGACGTGAAGGCTTCCTCGAATCTTTGAACTTCTTATTCTATCGAGCTTTGTTACTCCTGCTGAAGTGCACCATTGAGACCCATACGTGAGAGCCGGGGGAACAACGCAGCGCTGTGAAGGTAGACTAAATACAATTAGGAGCCTAATAAAATGATTGATCCGATTCAAAGAGTTAATGATGTTCGCCAAGCACTCGAGGCGTGCCCCCTCCAATTCACACAAGAAAACACAGATGAATTTTATTTTTATAAATAAAAAATAATTTTTTATTGTTCCAAAAAATGTTTCTTGATAAACTTTTCTTTAAAACTCGTTTTGTTTTGTTTTTGTTTTGATATTTATATGTATACATATATAATTATCTGTACTTTGTTTTGTTATAGTGAAATATACAAATTTTGTAATATAATTTTTCTGTTTATTGTTTGTATCTTAAAAAAATAATAATCAATAATAACACCCAACAATACAGGTCGATCAAAATAATATAATATAAAATATATATAATAAAAATCTGTAATAATGATAATAATTATAATAATATGTAAATGTGCATGTTTTAATTTTACTTTCTCTCTTTTTCTTCTCAAAAAAAAAGAAACAAACGTTCATCTGTTTTTTATGTGTGTTTTGTTTTTATTTTAGTTTTGCTTTATATAAATTTACTCACTTTCTTTACTGTCATCTTACGGCTGTTTCAATTTTTTTTTTTGTTGTTGTTGTTTCAATTTTTTTTTTTGTTGTAAATATTTTTTTTATATATATACGCATTTATATATATAAAAAAGAGAAAACTAAAAATTAAAAAAAAAAAATAATAAAATATAATAGAAATTTGTCCAAAACTTGAAAACTCGCAATGGAACATGCCTCTAATGTTGCATATACATCCGCTCTATGTATACTCTCTTAAAAATTTTGTGTAAATTTAAATATATGTATATATATATGTATATGTTTGATTTATTTGTTTTTCCTTTCAGTTTCGAAAAACCGCGCTACGAAACTCAGAAAAAACAAAGTAGAATTGTGTCTGCGTGTGGTGGTTGTTGGTGTGTGTTTGTCTGTGTTTTCACTTAAGAGCTAGCAATAAAAGTTTCTCTAAGAAGTATTTTCCTTTTTTTTGTTTTTGTTTTTGTTTTTTTCAATTATTTATAATTTTAATAAAAATTAAAACTTTCTCTTACGCCCCCGCAGTGCGGGCTAGGGGCTCTACGGTTGGTGTTTTTGTTGCTCATCTATTTTATAGATTTACGTAGGGAAGGGGTTAGTTTAATATCATCATTCATTTTGCGTTTTGTTTTCTTTCTGTTTTCTTTTACGAAAGCCACAACTATTCGTTTTTCACTGGGTAGTAGACAAGATTGACATCCTGCGGAGGTGGTTGCAGTCCCACATGATGCATGTACTCGTTTATTGGTGGCAGAACGGTTTTCGTTTCATCCCCTTGTTGTTGACCGTAGCCGCGTGTGCTAGGCACTGGCTGAGGTTCATAGCCGGTTGGTGGGGTTACCACCGCAACTGGCTGGTGATATGATTGGAAGGTGTTCTTTTGTTCAGATATGTCAGTTAGGGTATGATTGGGATAATCATATGTATGACGCAGAAGACCAGCTGCGTTTGCGTATGGATGATGTTGCTGCGGCCCCGGTAGTGAGCTATTCTGCTGTGGAGGTGGCGGCGGTGGCAGCAATTCAAAGTTGTACTCCATTGGATTGTTGTTGCCGATTATGTCCAGGTTTGTTAATATACTTCCAATGTTGTAGTTGTGTGGATCTGCTGGACCCGATGGACCCACCACTGGTTGTGTAGTATTGTTGAATGCCATCTGCTGTGACTGAGGATTTTGTTGCCACAAGTTCTGAAAGTAATTAAAGGAAAAACTGATGTAATAAATGTGCCTGATTGCTTAATAATAACAATAATGCAGGTGCCGCGACAGTCTGAAGCGGAAATGAAGTATGATAGAGATGCCCAACTTTTACCTCTCTTGCCCCTTCAAATTGTTGAAAACTATTTTTTAATCGTGTTCTTAAGCCAATTTAACCAATCAGAGAACAGCTAGGGGCTCAATCAGCTGTGAAGTTGGGCATCTCCATAATACTTCATTTCTGGGCTGAAGCTTGCGTGTGTTGCGCGTGCTATTGGTCGATCACGAGTGATCCGTTTCACGGTATGCACCGTGTTGACGCGCCAACCTACTACTCCACGGCGACCTAATTGCTTGGGAAACACTTAATATGAATTCGATGTCCTAAATCGCAACTTTGCAACTAAGCGGATACACAGGTGACCCTAAATACAACCACTACGCCAAGTTTCGTTGAGTTTCGTTCAATTGATAAAGTTTAAGCGGAATGAATTGCAAATAAAGTTCCACGATGGGTCTGGCTACGTTTCGTTCGGTTGTGTTCAGCCCAAATATTTGTTTGTTGTACTTTATTGATCTGTACGCTAACATTGCTAAGGCAACGAATAAAACATGAGAAAATGCTGACAAAGAACTTGTGGAAGAAGTGACACTCAGAAATATGATTGATGATGAATTCAATTAAATCAATTTAAAGCTCACCTGGAAGTTAATGATGTCAGCGCTTAAAGCAGCCTGTTGATCGTGACCCGCTGCAGCACCAGATGGCTTCACACTGCCATTGCCGCCAACACTGTTGGGCGGCTGTTGTTGGCCCGCAGCACCGACGTTCAACGAAAGGCCAAGGAAGTCCGGAGAGTCAACATGTATGACGGAATAGAATTTATTATCCTTTCCGTCGAGGCTACCACCACCGCTGGGTCCAGCACCACCTATGGCTGGGTTCTGTTGCTGTTGTTGCTGATGCTGGTGCTGATTGGTGGGATTGTTAGCTGTTGGTGTTGTTGTAAAATTCAAACTGCCCCAATCGTTTTGATTCGGAGGCTGCTGCTGAATTGAGGCACATGGGTATTGTTGTTGCTGATGATGGTGTGATGGTTGCGGTTGCGGTGGCTGCTGTTGCTGTGGTGGAGCCTGCTGTGGCACTGCAACAGGGACTCCCACTGGTTGGGGAGACTGCTGCGGTGTCAGCTGCTGATGATGCTGTGGCGAAGAGTGTGATGCTTGCTGATGTTGCTGCTGCAATTGCTGGTGTTGCTGTTGATGATGCGGCGACCGCTGATGCTGGCGATGGTGCTGATGCGGTGACTGTTGGTGATGCAACTGATGCTGCTGGTGCAGCAAATGATGCGGCGATGCAAAGTGCGGACTTTGCTGCTGTTGTTGCTGCTGCAGCTGCTGGTGATGAAGACTCTGATGCTGTGGGCTTTGAGGCGTATGGCTTCGCATGTGTTGCTGGTGTTGCTGATGTTGTTGTTGTTGATATTGGTTAATAAGCTGTTGCTGTTGCTGCTGTTGTTGTTGCTGCTGCTGTTGCTGATAAGCCCCCGCAGTGGCTTGATCAAAATGAAACTGTGTTTCAGCACCCGGATTAAAGCTGTTCAGACGCACAATTAGATTATTGTCTGCATTTGGTGTTAAGCGATGCAGCAACTGTTGCTGCTGCTGTTGCTGTTGATGATGTTGCTGCTGTTGCTGCTGCTGCTGTTGCAACGGCTGTGGCGGGGGTGTTGGTTGATTGCACTGTTGTCCAAGCAGATTTTCTGCATTAAAGCTGTGGTTATACATGGAATTTTGAGGTTCCGCTCCTCCCAATTGATGTGATATTGATGAGTTATTGCTGCTATTACTATTCGAGTTCGCAAACGACTGTTGGTGATGCTGCTGCTGTTGTTGATGTTGTTGTTGCTGCTGTTGCTGCTGTTGATGCTGTTGTTGCTGTTGTTGTTGTTGCTGCTGCTGTTGCTGTTGTTGAGACTGCTGCGGTTGCTGTTGATGCTGCTGCTGCGGTTGCAACGGCTGCGGCTGCTGCTGCTCTTTTGATGATTGTTGAATTGTACTCGTAGGCATTGGTGTTGGGGTATTTGTAACTACAATTGCTTTCTGCTGCTTTGGTTTGCTCGAATTCGATTTTTTCGGCATTTTAGCCGGCGGTGGTCCCGGTATGTCCATCGGAATCAATTCTATTACATTAAAAAATTAGAAAAAAAAACGCTTCTGTAAATTCTCGAAACACTGCACTTACCCTCATCACTTTTTGCGAACCGCTTAACCTTCTTCGGCGAAGGTTGATTTCCGTGTACCGTCTGCTTGTGACGCACAAGATGGGTCTTCCATTTGAAAGTCTTTGAAAAAGAAGATCGGATTAAATCGATGTTCAAGAAGCAACAAATCAGTTTCAACTCACCTGTTCACAGTAACAGCAACTATGTGGCCGCTCTTCAGAATGTGAAGGCAAATGGCGTTGTAGCGACTTCGCCGAACCGAACCTCTTACCGCACAGCGGGCACTTGCATTCCGATGCGTCCGTGTGAGCGTTGCTGCAATGATCCTTCAGCGCCGGGTACGTAAAGTACGACGACCCACACAAATCACAAACATACGTTCGCTTGATTTCCGTGTGAAGCTGAACATGACGCTCCAAATTGGCTTTTAATGTAAATCGATTCTGACAGATGTGGCACTCAAAAAAGTTATCCTTTTTGTGCACTCTAATTATGTGCTGATAGAGGGCGTTCTTCGAGGGGAACTCCGCGCCACACACCTCGCAAATAGCTCCGTCTGCTTTGTGTCCCGAGTCCTCCAAGTGTTGCTGATGCAGCTTCTTGTGGGGAAACTTCTGACCACATTCCACACAGGAATATGCTGAAAAATAAAAGCACACACATTACAATCGGCGTGATCCAGGCAATCACCGAGAAGAGCACAGCGCAGCTCTTGAAGAAATTTACACTTAACCACTCACTTTTGAACTCCTTTTTGTTGTGAGATTCGACATGAGCGTGGAACTGTTGACGACGAGAATAGGATTCACCGCATGTTTCGCAAACGAATGGAAATTCCTTAGCGTGCACCGTGCGATTGTGATTTATTATTTCCTGCGAGAAGATTCAATTATGTTTCAGTTGGAAAAAATATTCTCAATATTCAACTAACCTCCAATGAGTGTCCGTTGGGCTTGCCACAGTCGTGACAGAAGCCGGGGTGTATCTTGTAGTGATCCAGGAGCGATTTCCTCTTTCTGTACGATTTGGGACAAAGCAGGCAATTGTAACTAGGTTTCTCTTTCTTGCTCCCGGACTCCACAGACGATGATTGTCCCGTCGAACTGCTCCCATTGCCCATATCCAACGATGCTGAGTCCTTTGGTTCTTGATTATTTAATAGTCCATGCTGCGACTGCGCCTGCTGTTGCATCATCAGCATTTGATCCGGTTGATTCGAGTTCTGCTCGAATTGATGGCGCAACATTTGCTGCTGATCGTAGAATTGCTGCTCCTGCAGCATCATATGAGCCTGCGGCTGCTGAGGCTCCATCGTTAGCAGGTCAATTTCGTCCTCTTCAATACTGTTTAGAATTGAGCCGGACATGCTGTTTGTGTCCATGCCGACGGCTGTTAAATTAGTAGCATCTTCGGAGCTATCCTCAGTGTTTGTCGTTTGGCTATTGTCCTCGAGATTCTGATGCCTGTGATGCTGAAGGCGATGGTGGTGATGGTACCCAGACGAAGGAAATTCGTTTAGACTATTATTACTATTGTATTCCTTAGACATATGCACAGACATTCCGTTTAAATTAGTGTTATTGTTGTTATTGTTTAGCATTAGTTTAGTACTATTGTAAGTAGGTTGATTTTGCTCAAGTTGATCTGCAGAGATTCCGTTCATTGATTCGTCGGCATTCGAGCTGTGCTGTGCTGACGGGAGGTCACTGAGCGATCGATATTCGTTTTCAGGTGGCGGCGGTGGTGGTGGGGGCGCTGGTAGCGCTCTTTGTGGTGGTTTGATTCCGTCAATTCGGCCAGTCAGGATAAGATTCTTATAGACTTCTTTTAGAAAAGGCTTGTGATGGTGATTTAAAGCGATTTTTATTCTACAACGAAATTGCTCTTTGAACGATTTAATACTAATTTCACCGTCCCGCTGGTTATAGTGGATAGCTATCGAAGAGTCCGGATGAAAAGTAAATCCCCCGCTTAGCCTGCTCAGTGGATTGGTACGTTTCAAACGCATACCTCTGCTCGAGATATTGGCTAAGGAAACATTATTACTCCTCTCCGTTGCACCGCCGACAGGCATTCGATTCGGGATGTCAATTATTGATGATGGGATCAGATCCAGCGGATCGGTAAGACTCTGAAAATGAGCATTGAATGGCATACGCACCATAGCCGCGCTCTCGTCCTCATGCAATTTAAGTAACGATGACGATGATGATGAGTCCATGCGATGGATTTGATGCAATCTCGGCATTCGATGCTGCTGTGGACTATTGCTACTCTCATCGTCATCGTCCATGTCATCTTCGTCCTCACCATCGATATCGTCATCGTCATCGATGCACATGAACTCCTCTTTGCAGAGGATTTTCTCGAAATTTTGATTTAGATCAGTAGCCGTGCTACTGTTGCTATTGCTGCTAACTGCATCTGCGTTACGCACCCCATCGATACTATTTGCTTTCTCTTCTTTTTTCACATTAAACAATTTGGCGGCATCTTCGGTTTTGATTGAATTCGCGAGTGTGTTGGCGCAAAAGTTCTGTCGAATCTGCTCATACAAATCGGGATACTTGCCACGAAGTGATTCAACAAAGTAATGAACGGCTTCACTTCGTTGCGGGACGCTCAAAAATTGAAGAACTCCTAGAGCGCTGTCAGCC
The DNA here is from genome assembly GCA_905231855.2 of Eristalis tenax. Taxonomy (NCBI): domain Eukaryota; kingdom Metazoa; phylum Arthropoda; class Insecta; order Diptera; family Syrphidae; genus Eristalis; species Eristalis tenax. The sequence goes on from HG993127.1 coordinate 4,321,904, forward strand.
TAAGGAGAAGGAGGTTAGAAATGAAATTAGTGAACATTTTTAGGAATCTCTTGAGATACGTAATGGAGAGTAAACATTTTCAAATTCGTCAATCAACATGGCTGGTCTTGCAAAATATTAGTGCCTGATTGGTAAGAGAAGAAACCATTTTCAGCGCTTATTTTCAAATTCTCAGGACTGATCCAAACTAAGGCTTTTTATGTCGATCCAAACTTCTCTGATGTCTTTGAAGGACAAGCATACATGCTTTCATTATTGTTCAGAACAGCCACAAGACGAGCATAAACGAAATCTGGTGGTCTATAATGTACACGGTCAAGTTAGGAAACGAAGAAACGTCTCAGTGTTAAGTGGTACAGTCTGGAGAAGAAAGAATTCCCTCTAAACGATCATTCACTGATTGGGACTGTCACTCAGAGAGGAGGTAATGCAGGTAACAGGTGTACACTTACTTATTAGAAATCGAATTCCTTATTAGGAACGATTGAAATTAAATTTGATCCACTTTCTGAACACACTACACATTGAACACACCTAGCATTCAATCTACTCTGCCCGCAACCCCATTCTCAATTCTATTCTAGACCCTAACGAATGGGCATTAGGAAAAACCGCCACGTTAGGTTCCAGAAAGTACAAATTGATCAACCTGCTCATCTAACCAGCGCGACCGCTGATAAAGTCTACATTTTCGTGCAAAAATGATAGTCATTCGAACAATCAATGCAACTAAATTGGAATTCAGTATTTTCTCATTTTCAAATCTCCTAGTTGGAACATTCAATGACAATCCCAATCACTGCTTGCATAGATCGGGGGAAAAGGCAAATCTGACAGTCCACCACACACTTTTCTGGCATAACGCTCTCCGTAAGCAGTGACATTAGATCATTTCTATGCATGCACACACCAGAACAGAAGGTTAAGTAATATTTCCCAGAATAATATGGTAAAAATCAAGCGCGCGGGAGACATCATCATCATCGTTATTATTATTATCATCACTCCTCCCCCTACATACGGCCCAGTTACAGGTCTAATTCCACACAATCTAAATTACAACTTGCCACCACCAAGTCAAATTGAAAACCTTCAAAGTTGCCTTCACAAATTCACTTCTACATAACAAGTTGCGCGCTGAGCAAAATTATTTTACCTCATAGACGACAAAAAAAAAGAAAAAAAAAGAAAAAACAAAAACCAAAAAAACAAATAAATCACTCAAAACAACCCGAAATACATTCAATTATTTAATGTTGTCACCTCCAACCCATTCCTCCAGTTCCAGAGGATACACAAATACATTAATATTTGAAAACATTTCTTGGCCACCAGAGATAGAGAACGACGAACGAACGAACGAAACTAAGGCGAAAAAAAAATAATAATCGTGGGTGAGCGCCCTTATTGCATCTGCTAAAATTTTCAACACAAATTCCAATTTCCCGCTAATGGAGGACAATCCCGAATCCCAATAGTGATCCAAATCGAAAAAATTAATATCCCACATTTACCAGCAACTTAAATTCCAATTGTGCACTCTTGTTATCCATTTTGGTTGCATTTGGATTATGTTTATGTTTTGTCGTCGCGTTTTTCCTCGCAATTTATTGGTTCTGACGGCGCTGTTTTCTCGACGTAATTGCACTCAGCACGCACGGAATTTATTTTTGAATACGCTGTTGATATTTTAACGCGAGGAAACTTGATGAAAAATGCAGAAAATTGAAAAAATTGATTTGGACTTTTTGAGAATTATTTCTCTCCCTCGACCTTTTTTTTCTTCACTCTCCTTCTACTACTACTGCTTTTGACAATTTTGAAGTTTGGTAGCTGTCAAATAAAAAATGGAAGAATTTGAGTTTTTTTGTCGTTTGATTTTTGGACGGTATGTGTGTGGGGTTGCGTATATGGATGGAGAATCGTGGGATGGTGTGCGGTTGGTGAGAGTCATTTCGAAAGTGTGTGAGTTTATGTGTGAGGGAATTTTGTTGAAATTTTTCGTATCAGCATGTTGGCAATGGTTATGCGTTGCAATGCGTTCCACTTTGCCAAGAAAATGGCGGATGGAATCTATGGTTGTTGACTGTGATAAGTTAGATTCACGCGTCTAATTTGGATATTTGTAATAGAAATGTCGATGCAGTGAGTTAGAAATGTATCTTGAGGTATTTTCTGATGTGATGACCTCTTGGATGTCCAATTGGAAATATGTGCATAAATTTAAAATGCTCTATTGTAAAGTTAATATGTTTATAAATTCTGACAAGCCAACTGTCATTCTGCCGAAAAAGGAGGCGGTTTTGTGGCAACAGTCGATTCAATTTGCATTCGTTAGGATATAGATGTCAATGAGATGGTTATTCGAATTATGATGAAAGGATTAAGTTAGCTAGGCTATGCGATTTAAGCCAGTTTCCCGTTTTCAGCAGTTCCAATTTGAAAGAGCAAGTAATCATGACTTTGACGGTGACTGCGTAGCTAGTGGTGTAAGTTTGAGAAAATCTCATCACTTTTACCCTCGTCGTGCAGAAAGTTGAGTTTGCCCCTGTGACACCAGCCTTCAACTAAAATGTACATTACAAAATGTTTTCGCAAATTCTGCCCAGGCCAAGTTTTGCTCATTTGCATTTGCCGACAAACCATCGCTTAAGGTGTTAACCAGTTCAACCCCATCCCCATGATCAACCTACACTTCATTTCCATATGAACACGCTAAACCACACGAACATGCTTCTAAAACATTAACACTCCCGCATACACAATAAGTACCTTGTATTAAATTTCTTTATTTTTCAAGACGTTCTAGAAAACGATCGAAATCAAAGGGTTACAATAAAAAAAAAAAGAAACATTTTAATGGAAAATCATCCCTCATCCCACGCATCAACATCTTTCGGCTCGACTTTTAGTCACCTTAAGAAGATGAGGAAGCCGCAGCTGCGTCCTTCTTTGCCTGTCCAGCTTCGGCTTCAAGTTTCTGATACTTCTTGATCAATTCCTCCACTTCGGCGGTTTTGAGGATTTTGATCACAGTTTTGCCATTTACCCGCTGGAGAGTGGCCATCTCGACTTTGTCTGCCGTCAGTTTATTCGTGTCCAATGTTTTGCTCAACACCTTAACTGCAAGATCTTGTGCCCTTGCCAGTGTAACTTTCTCATTCTCACTGATCTCTTGCTTCAGCATTGAGACAGCTGCTCCGAAGTTGTGTCCAATGCAGGTCGCCTTCCAGCCACCGTAGTTGCCACTTGGATCGGACTGGTACAACTGGTAGCCGTAGTGCTTGTCCCAGCCCATGTAGAGGATAGACACACCGAATGGTCGCTTACCACCGTACTGGGTGTAGGCCTGCTTAATGTCACACAAGTGCGACACAAGCTGTTCGCACGGCATTGACTCGCCGTAATTGAACTGATAGCGTTGAGAAATCACCCGCAATTCGTTGGTGAGGACGTTCGCGTCAGATGTGATGCCGGCCACTGAACACGCCATATCACTGCGGAGGGAAAGATACTCGATAAGTTTCTGATCGTTAAGCATTCAGTCAACTTACTTGTTCAATTTGTAGATTTTCTCTGAGAAGATGGCACCGTCCAAGAGCTTATTGGTGTTTCGACGTTCAGCGGCTAGAAGTATACCATCTTCGGCCAAAATCCCAAGGCATGTACCAGCATGGGAGATAGCTTCCATTGCATATTCGACTTGGTAAAGACGACCTGGCCAAACCAAACAGACAATTCAATAAAAATGCACATATTTTTCCCAATTGATTGTAATTTACCTTCTGGAGAGAATATGGTTGTACGTGAATCATATCGTCGAGCCTGAAATTATTTATACACGAATTAAAACAAATTTGACAGATGACCAAGCATTTTGAACAAGAACAAAGCCGTCATAACCTGCAGTCAGGTTGCCGACTAATTTATTTTTTTTTGTACGAGATTCTTTTCACTTTGTACATGGCCAGAAGGGGATTCTTGATGGCATTATTCACTTACCATTGTGAGAGGTTTATTAAAATGTTAATGTAGTTCAAGAAAAAACACCGGTGACTTAAAACAGCTTGGAAAGGAATTTGCAAACTCTTTACAAGACGAAGCGGATTCGGATTTTACTTGTCATCGCTCACTGACAGTTGCAGTGCTGCCAAAACAAATGTTATGTGTGAAGGTAGTAGAGATTCAATTAGTTAACGTCAGTGTTACATTTAAAGAACATCTTTACTATCTGAAGTTAATAACAATCTTTAATATGATAATTAACGTTGCTTAATTTTAAGGTAATCAAATCAATGATTTGATCAGTAATTCTCAATCGCCCAATATGCATAACTGCAATATACATGATAACTGCAATTTACATAGGTGTCTTCATGAATAGATGACCAATCTGTGGGAGCAATTCACGGTGAAGACGTGACCGAGTTGCTTTCGTGTCTATAAAAAACTATTCAATCAAAGTTCCTTCTAATGGTGATGTAACACACAACACATATGATTGTTTGATATTGTTTTAATTTGCTTAATTTAAATCCTTATTTCAGTCACTTATATGTACGTTGAGTGGGTCACCTGGCGGTACGTTGGTGCCTCGACTCAAATAATCAATATGATCGATTTTAAGTTTAAGTCGTTTTTTTTTTTTGGTAATTGACTATTAAGAACAATTTGGGTAACTTACACGAAAGTCCCCAAAAGTCGTCGCTAAAATCCTCCAGTATAAGATTCAACCAAGGATTGTACGGGCTGTACAGCGACATGATCCTAGTCAGACGTCTACGGATCCAACGTCTAAGGTAACAGGGCCATGTAGAGCATATGGACACCTGAGCTGCGTGAATCGAGCCTGTTGGACAACGCAACAGGGGACACTCTCGTTTACGTGGCGCACCCAGGTGGTGAAGGGCCCCAAACAACTTGGCGTGTGACACTTTAGGCAGATAGCCAGAGATCGTGCTAGTTGGAGAAATTCTTGTTGGTTGCGGCCCAGGTCCATTTGTAAAGTCTTGTCCTGTATGTTGTACAGCTGGCACATATGTGATTCCTGAAAGAAGCTCCCAAATTGTAGCCATGCTATCTGAGTCGTCATAAACAATTTCCGATTGATCTAACTAGTTGTGTCTTCATCCTATTGTTTTAAGCCCCATTTCGTTGCATCTTCGTATCAAGTTTTAATTAGTTTTTTGTCGTTATTATCGTGTACATTGTTGGAGGCACGAGTATGCCGGTGTCTGGAAATCCATCAACTATTCTACTTCTGGTGAGACTGTTTACATCGACATGCCGTCTTACGCTCAAGACAGAGTTGAGTTATTTTTTAGAGGCCCGGAAGCCATACCGGCGGGGATTGTGTGACACGTTGATTTCGAATAGACGCTGGATGGAAGCATTATGAGGGAAAGAATGACTACATCGCTGCAAACAGTAAGTCTGTGCAAACATCCCTTCGCAGACATTACACACGCTGACGATTGATATTGTTTTTTCATGTTTACGATATGAATTTTGTCATTGTACACCAAGATGTGACGAAGGCTCTGTTGAATTATTTCACGGTCGATCCGTGACTTATACGCTTCGCCTTAGAAACTCATGTTGTCGTAAGACCGTATACTGTGCAGTCGAACTTTTTGTTCGATCGCTGACTAGAATAATAAAGGCAACTGAAGTGTGAAGTGGTAAATGCTTGAATTTCCAAAGAGGATTGAATTTTGATACAAAGATTCAACCAGAACTGATTTAATTGTCGTAAGCTCCTCTCTGAGCCACTCGGAAAGTACCAAGAGGCATCTTCAAAATTCGAAATATCATAATTCATTTTTCAACCTAAAGCTGAATTTCAGCTATTCATCATTGTCGTGCGAAGAGAAACTTAAGAAACTGAACGAAGTGTATGCCATGTTATGGCGGCGTTACATTTCGAGATGGACCTGGGCCTCAACCAACAACCGTCTCCAGTCAGCTCGAGTCCCTTTCCACTTGCATGCGCCACCTGAGTCGTAACCTTCCTCTACTACGCCACCGTCCGTGCGCTGAGAAACTAAACGAAACCGAACGAAGTGTATGTCATGTTATGGCGGCGTTACATTTCGAGATGGACCTGGGCCTCAACCAACAACCGTCTCCAGTCAGCTCGAGTCCCTTTCCACTTGCGTGCGCCACCTGAGTCGTAACCTTCCTCTACTACGTCGCCGTCCCTCGCTCTAAATGACCTATCTCAATAGTTGGACCTTGACTCTTCTGGCAAAGAGGATGTCGCTCAACAGCTCGTAGAGTTCGTAGCTATATCCTCCCCTCTCCACGTATGCCGACGGGACCGAAAAGCAGCCGAAGAATTTCCCTATCAAAGCAGCCAAGACAAAGTTTGACAAAGTTTATGCCTGCGCGCCGAATTTCTGTATATTCCCCCGATTGGTTGACTTAAGTCTCCTGACATCCTTACAAGAAGCGCCTTCAATTTACTTGGAATAGGCTAGAGTTCAGAGAGCGGTTTCTAAGTTTAAGCACGCTTCAGACAACCGTCTCTATTTCAAGAAGGTCCAGCCGTAGGACGTCTTTTGAAGCGTCTGCATGGCACGACCATATCCCATAAAACTCTGCCCTCTGGAACATCTTCAAGCGAACGATGTTATGATTGTTAAGCGCAGGTACGACCTATGCACAAGATCTAAATTTTGATTTAAAAAGGACGTCAAAACCTGTACAATATTTTATAACCTCGAGCTCACCATCCAGATTCTCAGATTTTTAGGTTCTCTCTAAATTGTAAGTGCTTACGACTTGGCAGAGTGGAACACGAGCAGAGATTTGTGGTTTCTACCTCCTCTTCATCAATGCAGCTTCTGCAAAAATCATCGCATGGGGCACCCATTCCACGGGCGAGTATGCCACTTACGCAGTGTAAGGTTATGACGCCGATGAGCGTCCTGAGTCTAGGTCTTCTTAGTCTGAGCAGATATAGTGATAGTTTAGGATTCACTGCTGACCATATTTTCTTTGCTTAAAGGTAGGTGGTGCCTTCTAGCCACTTGTAGTTGGTTGTTGTAATCAATTATGAAGATGGTATGCTGTAGCGATAGGCGTAGAAGGGGGATATCCTCCTGGTGTTAGAGAAGAGGTTTTGTCACATCGGTCTTTGTACACAATGTCACGGAACCCATATGAGGTCTCTTTAAAGACAAACTGCAATTAGGGAATGCTTTTGAGTTGATAATGACACTGTCCAGGGACTTAATTGCAGCCTGTCGAGAGCCGATCAGGTGATCTAGATATTACATTGTTCTTGAGTCAGGACAGTGCTGCTTCGTAAGGGGAATAACTTCTCGAAGACAGATTGAAGTAGTAGGCGATCGGCATCGTTAGGACAGAAGTTCAATTCGTTGAAAACGGATCGATGGAGAGATCGGACCACAGTTGGAGTGTGGAGAGCTGTGCTGGCTGTTACTTGTTTGCCAGATATTTTTAATGCAGGAAGGTGTAAACACCTATAGGTGTTTGTTAAGTACGCCACAGGGATGGCTTTCCGGCCCTCCGCTGATGCACATGCAGGCCCGTCTTTGCACCCGGTTGAGTGCCTTTCAGTGGACAGCTTTGTTTAATGCTGTCCACCAAACAAAATCCAGTGAGCGATGCATGACTGTAGTCCCCATTCGCATCCAATATCCTTTTTGCAAGCATGCAAGTAACAGCGTTCATCGCAATTGTTTATTTTTTATTAAAAAAAAAAATGGTTTCTTTATTACAACTTCCTTAAAGATAAACGTAAAAAAGGTATCTATGTTAACTTAGGTGGCTATTCCGTAATCAGTTCGTCAGTTGAATGTGAATAGGATTCGTAAATTCGATGTGATCATTCGATAGGGCGTCATCTGAAACGAAGCAAAACATCCGTGAGCGGAGCGACAGGCTATGGCTTCTCATCTGTTACCATTGGGACTCCCGGTCTCGTCATTTAGACTGTTTATGATGTTGTTGAGAAATTCCTGTGTTATGGTTTCCGTGATATTGACGGGCGCATAATGAGCAAAGCTTCTTCGCTTTCGGCGGTATTCTGTGGCAGTGATGTCACGCTTATTCCTAAAAAGTGCTAAACTGATGTGTGATTGCGTCAGGGCGATATTGTTCGGCCCGAACTCCAGGCATTTCCCATTGACGCAGTATCGCTCTTCTGTAACCGAACACTTGGTGCCCAGCGGGAAATGCCCATAGTTGCCGTTGACTATGTAGAACCGGTGCTGCAGCAACTCGTCCTGACATGCTACCCGGCAACTCCGGTCGGGATCGTAGACACTAGGGGAGATCTGCATGCCGTACCCAGACAGGCCGCGAACCTTCAGCTTGTACCGCCCGCAGGTTGCCTCCGCGAACTCGGTTGTGGTTTGCAGGCGGTCACAGGGCTGAAAATGAGAAAAATAGCTTGTTTTGCGTGCGACTTGGGAACGCCTTAGACATACCTTCACTTGGTGCGTGCACAATTGAATGCTGTTGGCTCTGAGCTTCTTCGATGAAATGACTTGCACTCCCTTGGACTTCTCCATGCAGCTGGAGTGGCATCCAGACTTGACTTCCCACTCGGTGTCCGCGGCAGCGCTCTCCTTCAAGCCCATGGGGTACTTCCACTGATTCCGATAGGGCTCCGACTTCCATTTGCTGGATGTTTGGAAGTTCCTGCCTACAACTTCTGGAGGGAAATGCTTGTCATGTGAGAGAGACGGGGCGGGGAAGTGGTGTTACTAACCGTTCTCATATTTGCTCCGCATGGGAGTGGGTCCGCCCCGGAAGTTCTTCAGGTTCCGAGTTTCATCGGAGTTCTTGTTCACGTTGTTCGATCTTCGGGACTCCTCTTCGGTCATCCCCTGCTGTGGGCAGTAGTAGGGGTCTATCTTGAAGTAGTTCTTGCTCGAGTTGTCGCAAGAAAACCTCTCGCATCGGCCTTCGACGCAGTAGGCAGTGTCGTCGAAGTTGTACTCCTTCGCTCGGCAGGTGGTCCCGTGGGGAAAGATCCAGTTGCGGGACTTCGTTCCGTTTGACTTCGTTTTGCAGAAAATTTTGCACGACTCCTCTGCGGAGAGGCAAGCGGAAGCAATCAGAAAGATGACATTTTAAGAATCGCAGGACTTACCGGTGTCGCCGACAATTTGCAACCCTTCTCCCGTAAGATCAGGATCGAATTTCTGCGCTCTCGCGCATATGTACGTGGCATGCTCCTCGATTGTTGTCTTGGCAACCTTGAAGCATTGCTTAGCAGAGCAGGACTCATATTTTTTGTCTCTGCCTTGACACCGGCGGCCGTGATCCAAGCACGTCCTTACGTACGTCCTTAGACCAGCACTTCCCTCCCGCAGGCGTCCAGAAGCACCGTACAAGCAGCCGGAGTCGCAGTCGCTTGCGTTGCCCCATTGGTTCCACAAAGGGGGCTGAGGGGAATATTCGCTCATAAAGGCAGTCCTCTCGACAAATGTCGAACTCACCTTATTGAAGTTGTAACCCTGCGTCAGGTGGGCCGACTTGCTGCTGTTCTCCATGAAGATCGTCTTGTCGTTCTGCTTCCCCACGCTGACTGGGCGTGGCGCCGAGTGTAAGCCCATTAAGGTTGCCTTCATGACGCACACTCCGCTGTGGCACCACTGAAAAATGAAGGATGAATTCCTGACATGCTGACATCCACCGGAGTCAAAAGTGACCTACCATCATCTCCCCGCACTCAGTTCCCTCCAGAGCCGGATGGGATGTCCACGTGTACCTATCGCGCTGGCAGTGCAAGTCTCGGCAGATGTCCGAGATGATTTGATTCCTCGACCGGACACTATCCTTCCCGTACTTCAGCATGCACTGCTGATCCGCGTCAAAGCGTTGTCCCGGAAGCATGCCACCAGCGGCGTGGTCATATCCGCTGTTGAACTTTCCGCGATTGAATAGACATTTCGACTGACTGGACCTAGAAGCATTTCAAACATGAATACGGCGCCTCGAGGACGGACGGAAGCTTACTCCAGAAATTTCCGAAGGTACGTCCGACTGCACTTGGACCAAGTGATCTTGCCACTGCCCAGGGTTGGCGACATAATGTACAGACTCGGGTCGCAGCTGTTCTCAGTCGTGTCGTGACGCATTCCTAGACTGTCGAAACAAGAAGAAATTCGAGTAAAGCGCAGAGGACATGAGCTCAGAGGCTTCTTACTTGTGACCGATTTCATGGGCGACGACAAAGACGCTCTCGAAGTGCTTTCCTTCGTTGATTGTGCAGGACGATGTCGTCGTGCACATTCCTGCCACCGGCGCTAGGCCGACCACTTGGTTGCTCATTTGACCACTCTTCCCAATCACATACAAGTCGAGACCTGGAAAAGAGGATTGGATCAGGAGGGTGCCAAACACGAACACGAACTCGGCACTCACCAGTTAAGATCACAGCGTGATCATAGTGCAATCGATCAGCATCTGATGGCGGGTTCAAGTTCCTCTGCCACATACAGAAGTTGTTCAGGTAAACATCGATGTCGCTCGACTGCCGCAGCTCTGTGGGATGCGGATTCAGGATCTCGAGGCGTTTGAGGACAAAGTTTATTTTATGCCCTAGCGACGGGTGGTTGTACAGCAGCTGAACACCGTTGATCATGGCCAGCACAAAGCGGATCAAATGGGACTCCGTGTTGCTCGGGAAGTTCTTCTTCATGTGCACGTACAGATCCCGATCTACGAATATCGCAGTCTCGACATGGAGCTCCTTGGGGTTCTCCCATTGCGCCCCGAGCAGTTGTCGCTTGCGCCGCCGTCTTCGGTTGTGATTGCCTCTGCCCGATTTCCGGAAGTGATGCGCCCCCCCTCGACTGCGGTGGAAACTCCTCTCGGGGTCACTTGGCGGCTCCCTCCGCGGCTCATTAAACGCCTCCTTGTGCGGCTCGAATTGAATCTCCGCGGGCATGTCAACATCCGAGTGCAGACCGCCGTTGAACTCGACGATTACATGGTTCCCCGAACCGAAGCGCTCCGGCAGTGGATGGACCAGGTAATGTGTGGAGTTGTGATACACAATTCCACGCTGAGTGGGAGAGAAAGACAACGCTTAGCCAGACACAGGTACAAGTAAACCGCGACTCACTTACCAAGTTTGACTCATCGCAAAGGTCAAGGGCTGAATTGGCGTTACGGTAAAAGCACTTCTCAAAGTTCACAGCCAATTTATGCGAGTCCTCGATGAACTGTGAAGTGTTCGCGTTCCGTCGGATGAAAATGAATGCATCGTCGATCAGCTTCTCGGCCTGCTGCAGCTGCAGGTCAAACAGTTGGCCGTTATCTAAGTGAAAGATGCAAATAAGATTACGGTCCACTTGGAAATGTAGCGCCAAACACTGCATGAAGCACACGTCCAGGCGCCTATTGTAAGGAAATTAGTTTCCCCGCCTGCGTCTGCGTCTGCACTCACCTTGAATCTGAAGCGAGATATCTTTCTCAATGGATCGCTTATGACGCCGCTGATCACGACGTTCTATTTGAACCAATTTGACTTCTCCTTCTGCAAGAAAATAAAACCAAAAATCATAGACCATGGAGCACAATGTGAATGCAAATAGCAGCGAAGGGATTGGCAACGGGGAACGAGGGGCTCTAAAATGTGTACATTGGAACAGCAGGCATGAGGAAGACATTATCCAGGTTGTTAAGTGAATAAATTGCTCTTGAGGCTGTTGTTCCCAAGAGAGAACACAGCATCGGTTTCTTCAGTGTTCTTCATGTTTGCATCACGACGTTGAACTCCTCACGAACGGCCGGCGCGGCGGCAGCGCATCTAATCGTCCTGCGTGTGACTGCTGCCGGTGGTCAAGAGAGTACGTTTACCAAAGTGTCTTCCCACTTGAATGTGCTGCTTCATCGGTCTATCGACCACGTGTGGCGAGAGAGAAGTTCAGGTGCAGACTTATCCCCGTCGAGACTGCGGCCAAGCCGTGAGTCAATCGACAACAGTGGAAAGTAGTCCAAAACACAAGGCTGTTCATGTGCTCTTATTGCGCTAATGCTTTAATTAACAAATCAAAGGTGTTGTGCAAAGTTTTTTTCCATTGTGTTCAGCAAAAGAAGCAAATGCATCATGAAATGGCTGAGGATCCATTGCACGGTAACACGCGTCTCCTCGGGCCGCTTTTAATTGGAAAGACTTTATGCGCTGAGCATGTTCTGCAACAGAAAACGGACGTCATTCAGTGTGGTTTCTATTCGCGCGTATCTGCATTCTTTTGTTGCATTCGTTAATAAATTACGATCATGTGCTCGGAGATTTTGCATTCATTAATTAGCAATTGAGGGGAGAAGTTAATTAATGATGGGCTTCTTCTTTTTTATTAAGGAACGGTATGAGAAGCAATCAAGTTGTCAATCAAATTTCCCACAGTCGGTAGGTGATGCATGGAAGTGCATGGCATGGCGACGAATAGGGCGTGACCTTTTGTCAAGACAGGCATTGCGTCCCAACATTCGTCGTATTCTTGGAGCAATCAGACGCAGGTGACCTTTTAAAAAGACCTCGAAACAATGCACTGGCTATTTATACATTAATTTGAAATTTGTCTGAAAGAGGGATGGACCACTGATATGTTTACAAGCACTGGGCAACATGTTGCCAGCCCAGTTCAATGGATGATGTGTTCCATTCTATTCTGATTCATCCGTCGGACTGACTATAAAGCGGTTTTAACAGAAACCAGTGACCACTGACGGCTCTCTGCGTTCACTCAGTCATGTCAATGTCATCACCGTAAGCTAGTGGCTCTTCCGTAGGTTCACATTTAGCCAATTGAACGTGTTCAAGCACGATTGAAAAAATTACATGACGTGTCTGCTTGCCCGAAACGCCAATTCAGTTAAGTCTCTTCAATTCAGTTTTATTTCACATTGTTCTTCGAACGAGCTCAAAGCCTAACGAGCTTATCTATCCAAGGTTTGCCTGCAGTTGAATTTTACAATAGCTTCTAGTGGAATTGCAATTTAGTGCTCAGAGTTAGGAGTTATCTCCGCAGGCTATCGAAAAGCGATGAATATCAACGTCGACCTGTCTAACGGAATATTCTGACCGCCCACAGCATGCGAGGTGAAGATAACGTTATGGACAGTGCAGTCGAAGAAACTACTGACGCCGACAAGCTGGCCGTAGGCGTTGATGGTTGGTTGCATGTGCACAATTTAGGAAAGCGTATAGGTCCATGATCAGAAAATGAGTAAGTAATAGAGGGGTATCATTCACAGCTGTGCGTGACCTCGTCCCCTCACTAGTACGATTATTTATTCAGGTTTGAATATTCGTTATTTTTTCAAAGTCCGACCGAAGATTGTTGAAAAGGTGAATTTCGTTGTTGAAACATTATTCACTGCGTAAAAAATACCATCACCGAAACCAAGAAAAATCTTGATAATTACTATGGGGACTGTCTTCCTCTTCCACAACCCATGCCGCCATGGAAACGACACGCCCTAAAAAATATCAAAAAGTTATTTTATTATTGTGACCACGGCGGAGCATAGTAAGGTGTGCTAGTCAAAGCCGCCATCTTTTTGTTTTGTGGCGTCACTCAGGGTCCGTTTGTGACATTCGATAGCTGTGCCTCTTCAGCATTGACCGCAATTTTAACATTTGGACATAACAAGCTATGGGTGTCACTTTTGAAAAAAAAGCACACTGTTGTCGAGCCGTATGCAACAGAAAAGAACCCCGACTGACGCGATTACGAAACTGAGTTGTGTCGAGTAGAGAAGAAAATTCTTCTGACACCGTCCAGGCGACTGATTCATCATCTGCAACATCATCTTCAGACCCGCATGCTCCACGAAAGGGGTCGAGGGGGGATCTCCAGGCAACTCGATCCATTCATTTAAGTTATGACTTTAATTCTCATTTAAAAGTGAAATAAAGCCATAATTGGATTATGGTGTATATTCTCACTTAAATTAGAATCAACTCCAGACTGGCTTTAATTCAAATGTCCTTTGTTCACGACACCGCTGACTGCATTAGTATGTACTCTCATTTCTCTATCTATGCTGATGATATGACTCTCCTTCCTCCTACTCCTAGTCTCTTCAAGAGGACCTGAGTGGATTTTTAATCACATATCTCAGCCAACTATGAGCTTTGGCTGAGATATGTGATTTTCGCTCCCGTATTGACAATATTATTACTCAATCTCAGATCAGCACCAAAAAGGATTGGAGCAATGAATCAATAGTCAACAGACTGAGCAGCAGTACTGTAAAATGGTATACACTGCACAGATGGATTAGGAATTGATTAAGCCACAGGAGCGGAAGTATTTAAACCATGGATAAAGTACTTCGAGCCCGTGGCAGACGCACCAGTATGCCATATACAGATGCGTTCAAATAAATCTCGTCAGGAACTGCGACTCAGAAATAATGTCGGACAGCCGTGCTGTCATCTTGACATTGGACATTTATCTCATTAAATTCAAGTTTGTGTGGGAATGCCTTCAAAAGAGTTGAACTGGAGGAATAGAGTAAAACTCTGCTGGATAAATGGCCATAATGGGACAGGAGGCAATGAAACGGCCGACTGCCTACGTAGAAAAGGAGCATCGAAACCCTTCACTGGCCCCGAATCATTCTGCGCTGTAGGAGACCATGTCCTCAGAGAAAAAATTCAGGCAGAAACCTGGAACAGCGAGACTCTTGGGTCAATATAACCGAGAGAGGTTTGAGGCATGTACGAAGATAAGCAAGAACAACCTCCATATCCCAACAGGGCACCACAGACTCAGGGAGCACCTAGTTATCAGAAGAAGATTGCTGCAGATTCTGTGGAGAATTTAATGAAATTCTATGAGCATGCACTTTGTGAGACACTAGCCCTTAAAAATATCTTGGCAATCGCCTACGATCTAAGGAAGAAATGAAGTCACTATAAGCCCCGCCTTTTTCTAACTACAAAAGGAAACTGGCTTAGAGAGAATACGTAGGAGTCCATAACCCTCACCATTTCACCCATGACACCATAAGCCGAGGCTGTGGGGACAAAGAGGAAATAGAGCACACTCCTCACTGTCTTTGTGAATGCCCTAGTCTCTGCCCATTGAGACGCAGATCACTGGCAGAAATCTTCTTCCAGGATGCCCAAGAACTTTAAGAAACCGGACTAACTTCGATTTTCAGAGGGCTGGACGAGACCAACACAACAACATCTGACGCAATGACACGTGTATGAACTAGGAGGTTACATCGATCCCCATGGACATCACGATGACTCTGAGGTCCAACTGGACCTAAGTGAGGCGTGGCCCAACCACATCTACCCATTCACCTAATCAAACCTTAACCAAACCTTACTACTCTGAAAATGGCTGTAACTGTGAGGGGAACTGGCAAGAGAGGAAAAATTTGAAAAGAGCGCGCAATAGATCTAAAGATCGCAGTGCAACATACCCTTAACAGCAACAATAATAAAAATAATTCTCAGTAAAAAATGAAATTCCACTCCTCCACTCATACTTACTAGCTTCACTCTTCCCAAATATCAGCTCCTTCTCATGCTCCTCCAAATGGTTACGCAATGCGCTTGCATCAATCTGAAAAAAGATGAACAGAAAAAGAGCAATTTAATTGAAACCCTTCACACACGTAAACACAAACCGTTTCATGTCAAAATATTTCCACAGCATTCAAGATAATTGAATCGCTTTACGTGGTCCCCTGAACCATTTCAAGAAATTTTCCTGCAACATCAGGAAAAACTTTCACTTTTTATCTGAATACAAACGAAAAGTAAAGTACTCAGCACTCAGCGAGCATTGCCAACCATGCCGGTCGGGTTATCTGTGGCCTCTGTTCCATGTTCTCAACTTACGGGTAATAACGGCAAACACTTGAGAGCATGCTTGGGAAATTAGATGCCCATTCACACCTGCAGCAGATCTTAGGGGCCGCTGCGAAGATGTCACGATGCAAGTCACCTGCAGCGCCGGAGCACCAGAGATGCTGGGAGCCACAGCCAGTCCAATCGAACGCGCAATCCCATTATGTTTTGGCACTCACTTGTCCACCGGACCATGAAGCCGCCCTCAGTTCACATACGATTATGCATGGAAACGAACAAAAAGAATCAGACTTAAATGCCTCTAATAGGCGCCCCCAAAACCATCTCGCCCACAGTTACGTGTGTGCGCACGTACTCACCTCTGAAGGGCGAAGGCGGCGACGCCGCCGCACCGACCCTATCATCGTCACACAGACGGCCGCAGACGCGGGACTGAACTCAAGCAATCCAGCAATCCAGCGCTTCAGCGCCACCAGAGGAGCAGTGCAGGCGAAATTATTCCGATTGCGATTGCGTGACATACCCATGAATGCCTAAATGGAAATCTAGATGAGCGTACAAAAGCTTCACGACCACTGATGCGTTTATCTGCTGGCGATTAGAAGTGGATCTCGGGCTTGGTTGGCAGCCACAAAATTGCCCGCGTGTAACGCTCTGCTGTGCGAATGTACCGCCGCGCTTGGAAATGTACGTTTTGTTTGTATTATGTTTTTGCAGAGTTTCATTGTGGATAGTAACTTGTATTGCGTGGGGTTTAGCGTTCTAAGGTCAACGTTTTGCGGTGCCGCTTAATGTATCGCGATGAAAACGTACTTAATTTCGGAAAAACAATTTGATTGTGCGGCAACCTTGGCAGGCGGGCGCTGTTGTTTGGAATCGCAGCTGGCCTGCGTTCGGTCTTTGATAATTGCGCGGCATGAGATGGTCCGTGTGTGGAAGATCACTGACAGTGTGACAACTGCACAATTAAGGGGGTTATAATGATACGCTTCCGATGGCGAGGTGTCAAAGTTGGAACGCTGTAAAGCCAAGGGGCGTCGTTAGCCAACACGGACGACGGAGTGGCGGAAAATTGGACGTAGAATTGAAGAAAATTGCTAAGAACCTGTGGCTACTGATGGCGTTTTAAGTGCGCTTCTGAAAATGTTGCTCCTTGGCTCATAGAGCGGCGGGCTATTCACGCCAGTGATGGCACTTAGCTACAAGGGGTTTCTCTGGAGGAAAAAAAAAAAACGTCTAATGCAATAATCGACGACAGCTGGAAGTGGGCACCTAAACTTACTTTGGTCCAGAAGTGATTAGCTGTGTTCATTAGAAACTGAACGATGAAACTGTTAAACCAGCCGATTGCAATCTTCTCTTCCGTTGAGTGGGGTGCGAATCAGTCAATCAGAGCACTGGTTCACATTCAAATGTGTATCAACGTAAACTCAACGAGCTGTCAATGACATTCACTAGTTCCACCAAACACCGTGTAGATTGTGGAAGATCACAAAGGTTAAGTTAAGGCGGAAATAAGCAGAATTAATCTGCTTTTCGAGATCAGCAGTGAAAATAGACGGCAAGCGCGCAGTCTGTCCCTGGGGAAACTAATCGCACACAGCAACTGGACATCTGACTCACAGATTACATTGCAGGGTGAAGTTTGGGGCGGAAGCAAATACAATAATTCGCTTTACAATTTCAAGGCCGCTTAAGAGATTAAGTTGAGTGGGATCTTGTGTTTAGAGTTCTTGTGCTCAGATGCTGGCGTTCGATGTAGCCGGAGACAGATCCGAAGGCAGTGTTGACCACCATCAACATTTCAAGTTGTGAAGGCGGCGTGTTGAGTACCACTAGAACGGACGACTGGCCGGACGAGGGACATGTAGCACACTTTGGTACCAAGGTGACTGCTGTAAAACAAACAAACGCCCCCAACAGCTTTCACGGGCTTGTTAGAATGCAGATAATTATCCAACAAAATGCCGAAATATCTAACAGCGGTATCCACAGCCAACGAACGTCTTTGGAGGTCAACTATGCAAAACTTTCGCCATTTCCTCCTTTTGTGTCGCATGAGGCTCTGCGGCTCAATTGAACCATCTTCCCGCAAATTTGTTCTATTTGATTGAAGACACCCTATAGCGTGGCATGTATCACTTCGACCTTCGGACCCCATCTGTATGCCATTACTTCGGGACGCCTGAGTAACTCGACATTGTTTATGTGCTCGGTTATGTTCGATAAGGTCGTGCAACGCAGACTACTGGCAGCGAAAGAGGAATATTGGGATCGAGAGAAAAGCAGCTTCTATGCCTAAAAATAATCCCATCTCAAGACCTAGAAGACTCTAAGGAAACCCAACAATTCGTGCATTTTAGAAGAGAAAAGCCAAACAATTTTTCCTTAAATCCAGCTCTAGGAAAGGCTCCCAGGCCCTTCGGAGTTGCATTTAAATATTGTTACGGACCTGCAGAGAATAATAAGATAATAAGAAATAAATAAACAGCTGCCCAACGCGTGTGACTAGGAGAAAGTGGGAGAGATAGGGAACGTATCGTGGTAGTCCTCCCAAGGTTGGAAGACGTCGGCGCAGCCATTAAAAGGTTGAAGATGTTCTGGTAGGGAGTTTGCACAAGATCATCTACGGAATTTGGGAAGAGGAAAGCATACCCGACTACTGGAATATCAGTTCCACATGAAGTACAGAGTCACACCCTACTCAAGCTATATGATAAGATTCTGTCCAACGTTTAAAGCCGTTTTACATCGCACGAATTGGCACGTAGCAACAGGGTCCGAGAAATCGACCAATGTTCGCATCAAGACAAATCGCGGAGAAGACCAGCGAGTTTCAAATCGATGCACATCACCTCTTCATCGATTCCAAAGCCGGATACGACAGCATTCATCGCAAGGAATATTCCGATTCGATGGTCCGGTTGAAATGTACCCGGTTGTTTCGGAGGTGTAGTAGCACGTTCACTGTGTCGGCACAAATTAGAGAAAAGGAAGACACCGTTTGCTGGAGGGCCTCTTCTTCAAGTTGATCAGGCTCGGCATTAGTAAACCTTTGCCATACATGATCTATGACACGACAACAGGTGGAAGGTCTGTCGTGAAAAATTGCTATGTAAGCTCTACCACTGTTATTGGCACTAAAAATGGTCTGCAACAGGCGGCGATTGGTTCACCGATCTTGTTTTCAATATTCACTGCAGAACTTATAGGTTCCATGCCGAACTAATTTGCGTACGCTGACGACATAGTAGCGTACAGATCAGGTCCGAAGGTCGAGGTAATAAATATCTTGTTGCAGCGTAACTTCGAAAAAATTCAGCGATTTGCAGGGACGGCCATTCGCTGTGAAAAGTGTAGTTAGATATCTTGGCATTTGTCTAGATCAATATCTGCATTTTGGCAAACATATAGATATTGACGAAAGCCAGAAAGGCCTTTGCTGCGGCAAGGAGGTTGTTTTACAGCAGCCAACTTGATACCAGGGTGAAGGTAATCTGCTACATAGCTTTCATCTGGCTAATTATGACGTACTGTTGTCATATGTGGTGGTTCAACGTGAGTCCTTCCTGGTCTCTGGTTGTATCATACACCCGAGTCTGACTACAAGGAGGCACTATCCTAACGAGGTCCTGTACAACGTCAACAGGATAGATAATTTTACTACTAAGCGGATCAGCTTTGACTTCTTTCAACAGTCTGATCTTCGGGGCTTACTACCCCAATATTATGTACCATGTAAGTCTGCGCCTTAACGGCTTTATTCCTCCCGAAGCATTCCTCTATTTAGACACGATTGGCCAAATACACGATACAGACGGATACCCTACATTCTTCCATGTCGTACGCCGAATAGTGGACAGGCGACTCCAATACGAACCGGATGTCGCTTGCACCCACGAGGATCTTTTTCGGTTCAGTAGAGCGATCCCCGCTCGAGATAGGAAACGGTCTGCCAAGGTTACACCAAAACCAGTCTCTGCCACCGCTGGCAATTTTAAACGACCCGGTGGTTGACCATGGTGGCCAGCTTATATAGGATCTTAAGGTAGCAAAAAATAATAAAACAAAAAAAATTCCAAAAAAAAATATAAAACAAAAAATCCAAAAAATAAAATTATAAAACAAAAAAAAAAACTGAAAAAAAAAATAAAGATAAAAAACAAGATAAAACAAAAAAAAAGGTTCACCACGGCGTATAAAATTATATATGTTAGGCGTCCGTACTATTACAGACATTTAGCATGAGGTAGGTTAAGTAATTAAGTTATGTTTAGCCAAGTTTTTTTTAATCAGTTTTCTCTGTACATACAAAATTAATACAAGTTTGTCATGAAAGAGTTAAAAAAAACGTAGATTAAGCCGAAAGGCACATTTATATTTTAGATTAGATTAGCTTAGAGTACCCGCATAGGGTCAGTAGGTTACTATTAAGAACAATTGTGAATTGTGAAGTTAGCTAAGCTAGTTTTAAGTTCTTTTGTCTAGCATGTAAGTTACATTCACTTCAATAAAAAACAAAATAACATTGACAAAAAAAGAAAGTTAGTCGATTGCGGAGACAGACGGCTTAATTTGAGAGCGTTTTTTTTAGCATTTTTACAGGCAGGTGTCTGTGAATTCGTGTAAGTGTGAAAATAGAGAAAATAGAGCCTGTCTTTAGACCCACATTCGGCGATTGACAAGGTGTTTTTCACTGGAAAGTTGAACATCTCGGTGTATATGATTTCTCGTCGACGATCGGAGAACAACGGCTTTATCGTGTTCAATGATGATATCATGGCAGATAATTCACCATCGCCGACGAAGGGGTTCATGCCCCGTTCCAATCGAAGACAGAGCTGCAAGCGGTCTTGGAATCAATAAAGAAGAAAACGTCAGTGGGAGTCGCGGTATCTCGAACATTGTTGCTTTGTTGATGCTTTGAATAATGCACATTACCGGAACATTGGATAACTGCGATTTTGCAACCCATATCCAAAAAAGACAAAAGCCTTGCAACCTCCGGTCAATTAGTCTCCTTCCGGGTATTCGAGAAGGTGATAAATAGAGCTCTGATAAACTGGACTCTGGCATTCAGTTTCGAGGGATGCATGACACTATTCATGGCGCTTCGCAACTGGTGTCGGATATCCAATAGAACAAGAGCTAGAAACAATGTATGGGTGCCTGCCTGATTGACCTGGAGAAGGTCTTTGACACCGTGTGGTGAGAAAGTCTTTTTTGCATACTTTTCTTACGGTTAATTGCACATCAACCAGCTTGACACGCACAAACAGGTTAATTTCAAAATAATGTCTTTTGGTTCAGTACTTATAAGAAATCAGTTAAAATCAATCAGCCAAGGGTGCATCTTGTCACATCTCCTTTTCATTGTATACATGACTGAATGTTGCGACGCAGTCGAGGCGAGAAATGTTTCACTTTGGGAGAGTTGAGGGCAAGCCATCTTCTTTCTGCAGATGAATTACTTCTACTTGGTTATCCTCACATCTTCCCAGACGGAAGTCCAGCGCGCACTCTATAGGCTTGAGTTATGTGGTATGTGCTGATGCTGAAATGATGGTCAACGTGGACAAATCGGAGGTTATGGTCATCTCCAGAAGGAATGTTCAACTCTACAGGTTAGTGGAGTCCTATTGAAGCAGGTGGAGCAGTTTCAGTATCTCGGGGTATTTTTCACTAGTGATGGAAGGAGTAATGCTGAGCTTTCCCATAGGATTTGTCAAGCTGGGTCAATTTTGAAACAGCTTGGTAGACCTGTAATCAGGAAGGCCAAGCTCGGTGGCAAAGCCAAGAGAGCGGTGCTTAAGTCAGTATTTGTTCCAACTCTCACCTATGGTCATGAAGTTTGGGTAATGACCGAAAGAATAAGATCGCGAATACAAGGTTCTGAAATGAGATTTCTCCGTGATGTTGTGGGAATTACTCGTCGGGATAGGCTGAGTAACACGGCAGTGCGCGAGGACCTCAACATTGAGGAGCTGCTTCTTCGAACAGAGAGGACTATGCTTCTGTGGTTTGGTCAGGTGGCACGAATGTAACCTTCATCAAGGCTTCCGAGGCGGACGTTGAATGCGATTCCATCAGGTAGGCGACCGCTTGGCAGACCCAGAACGACATGGTTGGACCAAGTCCAAAAACTCGCCAGGTTACGTTTGGGCATAACTCTTGATGACTTAGAGTCGATAGCCGAGGATCGAGTTGGCTGGAGATCTCTCGTGCGTGGTGGGGATACCGCAAGACCTTAAGAGGAGCTTGCGGGTCAGAAGATGATGATGATGATGGAGATAGTCACTGTCCGGTAAAATACTTTTTGTAAATCACAATCAAAAACATATTTTGTTTAACTTTAATCTGACGGGTAGGTAGTCGAATTGAAACGCAGCTATTCCCGAAGCGTATCAGTTTCTATAGCAGACTAAATGTCTAAGAATTTAAAGCCAATTTCCAATGTTTCTTAGAAGCTGTCAGATATTTTACTAACCCAAACAGACTTGCATCTCAAACCTTGTGATTTTTGCTTATGGTCCTATGAATGCACACTTCCTCTGTCACTGTCTTTGCTCGGATTAGGTGGCATGTTTTCGGTGTTGATGTGGTGAGAGGTGATGATGAAGGCCTCTCACCACAGAAGCGTCTGCGAAAGTAGGTTGCTGCCTGGCAGTACGATGGACCAGCCTTTGAGGACGATGTGTGAGCGGGTTTAATCCTACGGAAAATGCGAGCCACCCACCTCATGCGTTTATAAACTTGGAATTCGGCGTTATTTCACGGCACCGTTTTTGAGTCTGAGTGCTCCAGTATGGTGTTAAAACCCCAGACAAAAAACATTTAATACACGCTATTGGGAAGTTTAAAAATGTACAGCGGCTGTTGTACTACTCTTGAATATTTCTCTCCGACCTCACTGGGCGCTGCAGTCCGAGGCGGACCTGGGCCGAACTTCTACAGCAACCACTCGAGTCGTGCGTGCTAGTGGTCTTCCACGAGATGGGACCTAGGGTTTTATGCTGACTCCGAACACCGAAGTTTGAGAGGCTTTCTTCTAGACAGGGATACTTCTTAAGCACTGACAGTGACTCGAAGGAAATGGAGCCGTCAAGAGAGTTGATCAATTTGGCGATCGAAGCTGGCACCCTCTGTATTTAGCAGGGATCTTATTCGCCGCTCCAAGCTCTGTGTACATAAAGTGGGTAAGTATTTTTCAAGATCTGCATGTAAATATTTGTTGGATCGCTTGATACGTTCGCCAGGTAATCTATAAGAACCAGCAGCTCTCAGTTCATCAGGAGGACGGAATTATTGTCTGTTCTCAGGTATGTTGTATTTTTAAATCGTTGTAAGGCCATAAAGCAAAAACTCCCAAAACAGAGTAATCTTGGTTAAAACATTTAAGATAAAATAATTCACCCTACAGCGTAGAGGCCCATTAAGCACGTGCTTGCGTCAAACATAATGAAGTCGTGTGCCCTTTTGATTTACACACTTTACGCCAGTGCACAATGAAGCATAGCCATAATATGGCGTTCGCGCTTTTTCTCTCACGCTGGAATTTGTCTGGTCTTTGAATGCGTTTTCACTTTATGGATGCGTTTTTTTCACTTTTTCTTCCGGTATTTAACTTAACCACAGTGGCTCTAACGAAAGTGATATAAAAAGAAAAGGTACACTAATTTATGCATTAAGCCCGTGCAAGCTGCCATCCTATGACATAAGGTGCCAACCATAGCAAAACAATGCAAGTCGCAACCATTATTTAAATTAACCACAATTACACTGAAACGCATTTCCATTAAACACAATCCCTTAACGCTCGGTCACGGTTCTCGAAAAGACATAGATATTTTCCCAACTGCAGTACCCCCTGGCAGTGCGAAGCGAACCCACCTCGGGAAGTGGATTGCATAAGCCCGCGCCGCCGCAACATCTAAAAGCTATGCGAGCTGTGAGAAGATGCACGGGTTAGTTGGTTGCCTGAACAAGCATCAAAAATGCCAAGAGTGCTTTGCGTAAATTGCCTTTTATCTGCACTTCCAACCGAAACGCCACTCTGGCTGTCCATTTCAATCAAAATACAACATTGTTCCCACCACCTCGGGCAGCGGAGCTGTCCGCCTGGCAGGCCGTCTGGTGCGGAAAGATTTTCCCAAGAGCGTGACTCTTACTATGTCACTTTCGATCATGCCTTTTAGGCGATCTCCGGCCAGATAATGATGGGTACTTAGTCGTCCGTGAAGTGGTCCTAACAAGAACATCTGCCCCCTCTTCCGACTGAATACCCGAAAAGTAAGAGTTTCATGCACTATTTCCGCATTTTATGTGACGACCAAGCGGAAGGAAAGGGAACGAATTCCCGGAACTAAAAATTCTAGGCCAAAGCACAATGTGGAATAAATTTCGTGGGCGGAAAGCCTTGATCCCTGCCAATACTCGGTTAAGATCATGGTCAAATGCTCACCCAATTAATAGTCAGTGGCTTTGAAAACCTGAGCCAGCACATTGGCCGAACCGGCGTCAGCACACTGCCGGTCAACCGGTTGCCTCAATTGTCTCAGTGGTTGTCATCAAAAAATATTTGCATATCCAACGATGAGTGAAATGCAATCTGGGCGCACATGAATCAAAACAAAAAAAAAAAAAGAACACGGTTCTCGATGTAGGAGTCGCAAGCTTCTGCGGGGAAACGAATCGCGTGAGGTGCGGAACACAGAATGAAGTGTAATCGACCGAGGACGTGTGGAAGCCGAGTCGTATTACTTTTCGAAACAATGACTAATTACGTCTGTGATTTCGTTGGATTCCCTTCGCTGTGAGTGTGATATTTCGATTGTGCCGGTGCAGTGGTTTGGGCAAGGCTCGATTTTGTGAACTGCTATCATTAGGCGAGTGCGTTAATAAAAACCATGAGAACTATGCGAATTGCACATCGCAGCTTCAATTGAACTTACTCAACGCTTGGGACCTGAGGAGATCTTTCACAAGCATCTCATTTGAAGAATTATTCAGGCCGTGGAGATGGTTCAGTTGTATCAGCTGGTGTTTCAAATGGTTGCCAATTCCCTGGGACGCATCAAGTTAAACGCTCATTTCGCAAATTGAGAAAGTAATTAATCTTGTGGATAAAGGCTAACTAGTTGGGGTACAAGGCCCTTCTCTGACTTACTTAATTAAGAGGATTGCGATCCTTGAGAGGTGTGAGACTTGAGGCCGAACTATAATAGACGTTCGGAGTCAACAACAGGCATCGAATGAATACACAGAAATGTTACAATCTAGCCGTATTAACCACTTTGCTCAGTTTCGTTGAGTTTCGTTCATTTTTGCTTACTTATGTCGGAGCACAACCAATTGCTGTTTACGTGCGTAAACAATTGGTATTAGAGTTTTCGATTGTGGGCGATGCTTCTGGCCCTTAGTTACGTTCTGACAAAGTCTCACCATGCTTAGTCATTAAGCTTATGATTGATTCAGTTCAAATGTTGAGATTCAGAGACCACCTTAGTTGAAGCTCGTGCATAATCCACTCTATTGAGTGCAATTCTTTCGGAATTATGTTGACATCTCTGTACTTCACCCCTCACTCGATATAGGTGGCGCTACAGTCGGAGTCAGACCTGGGTTTAGCTTCGACAGGAACCACTCGTGTTGCAAATGATGTAGTTATCTCACGAGTGGAGTTGTAAGTTCAGAGCTCTATGCCGACGCGATGCCTCACAGCTAATTTTGAAAACCTTTTTCTGAAGACTGCCTGATCAGTGCCAGTCACTCGAGAGAGATTAAGCCTAAAGGCACGAAGGTTGTTCGTAATGGAAATCGAACCTAGACACTTGGCTTGGGAGATGATGAACCTACACAGTACGTCACGGTCAACACACGCCTTCCTCACGAAAGATGAATGGTTTCTTCTATTAAAGCAAAATCAGCACCATAATGCCGGTGTATTATATCGTTACTTCTTTCTTTGGAGCTTACGCCGTCGTTGCTTGCACAGACTGATGTACCTAGTTGTCAGCTAAGAAATATTCCAGAAAATCTGTTAATTCTGCTGCTCTTGAAGAACAACCCAAATTGTGCGATTGAGAGTTTCACAATTTGTCCGACAAGCGGTTCATTTGGAGTGAACAACATTCAAGCAAATGTCAAACTGATTCTTAACGTCGCACAATTCCAAAAAATCCTCGTGGAAATGTAGCCCAGATAACTCTCAAAATTACGTACAAAATCCTGTTTTACAAAGTCTCTCTACACAGTCTCCGCAAAACAAGCAAAACATTGTACCAAACAACTCACAACTCACCCTATGCACAATGTTTTTGTGAATTAAAACATGCTGCGCCAAGTTTCGCGTCAAATTTCCACTGTCTTCTGTATAATGACCTCTTAATAGTGTTCATCTGATGTCTAGCAGACTAGAAATCGTGCGCTCGAGTGTTGATAACCCGATACGGTGCCTGTGGGACATCCGTTTAATAGAAAATCATTGTTCTGAGAATTACCGCTAACGCTGTGTGGGAGTAGATACATTTGCTCGTGGAGACTACCAACGACGAATAAATGCCATCTCACATGCGGAAAGATACAATTAATTTATTGCTTATTTAGTCAACTTTGAAAGTGAACTGTTTCCATTAATTTAACTGCAAGAACTCACTCTTGTCGCTGCAGCTGATCGATTTAAAGATATCGTTGGAAGCACGTTGTGAACATTTGTTGGAGGCGATTAAAAGCGTCAGTTCTTGATTCAATAAAACGTATACGAGACGGAAAGTGAAGTCTAAGAAAAGAGATCTTCGTTTGCGTGTAATTCGTGCCAAAAATCAAGTGGTTCCATTAACGGGCAACGACATTGCATTTCGGTTGTTGGTGTGCCCTCGCGGAAGTGTGCGCTTGTTCGAGTTTATTAGGCAGCCATTGTGCCATGGATGACATTGACATGTTAATTATCGTAAATGTATGGTTAAGGTTTTAACAGTTAAAATTAAGTGCACGAGTGCTTGGTGCAATTAAGTGAATTCCATGAGTCGATTTACGGAATTATATGAATTTGTGAAGGACTTCTGTGAAGACGGACAGTGGGCATATGTAAAATCGGCAAAGTACGAAGTATCTCTTTCGACATGCGGTCATGTGAAGACATTACACAAGTCAATTGGGTGACACAGAGAAAATCGACATCATCGCATGGGAAATTGTACAGTGACATTTGAAAAGCTCCCATAGGCGGACAGCGACGGTCGTTGCACTGTTGTCTGCCTAAGGGAGTTGTCAGTCTTTTTTATCTCTTTCTATTTTCTGCTGTTCTTCCACTATTAATTCCTGTCAACAGACAGCTGTTCTGTTGGCCATATAAAAATGTGCTGTTTTTGTCAGCTGTTAACATTTGTTTTAGTGGACACAATTGAGAGGTAATGACATTTGAAATCACTTCAATACGAGGGAACGGCCTATCGAGGCTTCAGTATAAAGTTGTCCTAATCACGCGAAATCGGTTCGGTGGGAATGTATTATAAAATTAACATGAAGGCAGAAGAAACAAAATACAACAGCAGGACACAGCTGCAGAGCTAAAATCCTTTATCTATCTGAGTGGATACAATGACACTGTGCTGTTGCTATGTATTTTGTTGTTTTCTTAGCTTGCAAAAAAAAGCTACTGAAAAGTTTGGCTGAAAAAAAAGTTGTCCGCCTAAGAGAGAAGATATGCCTGTCCGCGTCCAGGTTAGGGAGTGTCCGCTAAAGGAAATAGTATGTGTATAGAACTTCAATTCAAGACCCAGTGTCGTGAGAAATTGCCCGCTTAAGGGGATTGTCCGGCTAAGAGAGTTCTCCGTAATAGGGGCTTTCATTGTAGAAGCTTTCACGCGATTAAAGAACAGTCGGCAAACAAAACATATGCTATCGAACAGAAATCAATTGATCGCTCACCACCTTCACAGGCCAGAACTTAGCTCATGTTAGGTTAAGGTGGCTGTATGTCAGCATGCAGTACTCACACTTAAGCACAGGTATGCACGTTGTGTTACAAAAGTGACGAAGATAGGTGACACTAATGCTCAGTTGGGCGACGTTATTACAGAAGAAAGCCGATAGAGGGCATTTCCTTCTGGAGGAATGGGCGCTACAAGTGCAGAGAAGGTGCACACTCGTTTCTTTCCCCAATGATGAGATCCAAGAATTAGAGCATTGAGATTTAAAGATGTCACTCAAGGAGAGGGAGGCTCAAAGTTAGGAAGCTTGTAACTCAGATTTTTTAGTTCAGAGAGGGGCGACTGACTTTCGTGCAAAATTCATATTCACAGAGGCCGCTATAGAAAGATGGTCCTCATAATTGATGATGTTACACCCAGACTTTGCCAGCAGAATAAGACGACAGGGTGTCACCTCTGAATTCAAATCTCATGGAAAGAGTCGAATGATGGAGTTTCGGTATAGAGAACTGTTCGCGGTCTTAAGGATTAAAAGTCTTGTCGTCGCTCACCGTCCAGCACAAAAGCATTATGATCGAAATCTGGAGCTGGTTAAGTTACTCATGCAAAGAAGACGCCATTACAAAAACCTTTAACTCCTGGACCACCACTCTCCTCTGGATGGAGCCTATTTGTTCGACATGTTAGGTGAGCTTAGGTTTTCAGAGTAGGAGGTGGTTACCTGATCTGATCTAAATGGGTCTGCTCTTTGCAGTCAACCACTTGTATCTAACCTTAGCAGATGGTGATCGAACCCTTTCGGGACAATGATGGAGCCGGTAATACCCAGCGAGGTCATGGGCTGCGCAATTCAGTGGAATGTCACTTGGCCATCTCATCAGAATAGACGCTGTAGTTTGGCAAGACTCTGAGTGCAAAGTGGCTGAGTCCAGGGATTCTATCACATCACGGTACAGATAGGACTCTATGCCATAAGTACACGACGTCTTCAAATTTATTGATTTAAGTAAGCAATCTGATTGATCCAAAAGATGCTCACCACTAACCGGCACACATGTGTGAAATGATACGTCTACTACCTCGTCTGTACTGGAGATTGCCGCGGCAACGCTTGCAGCACTAGTGCAACCAGCAATTTGTACTTCTGCCTTTTCGAAACCCCAATCAACTCTGAAAACAGGCCTAACCAACACGAGTATGGGCAAGACTTATTTTTTCCGTAACGGCTAACAGCTGAACTTATAACTCTTCTCATCGGATCATGGGACACCGAGATTGTGAGACGCAACAAGCCAGTCCCATTGACAAATAAACGTACATCGCATTCCATCTAACAGATTACCAAACAGAGAATACCCTCCAACCCTCAACCCCAACAGCTGCTGGTAATATTTCGTGTTCAGTCTTCAAAAGATGTCATGATTTCAACTTGCCATGACAAGTCGTACAGTTGCCCAAATTTGACACTTTAAATTGATGACACACGTATAAATAGCTAAAACGAAAGAATGAATGAAAAATTCAAAAATTTGTTTTGATCATGTAGTAAAATAGATTTCCAAATGTGTACTGCAACTCAGCTGCACGGCAAACGGACAGCAAACTTATAAATAGATGATACTGTGCTTTTGTCTTCGAATTGCGTCGCTTCTCCTAAGAGCACTACGCCAGCGATGGATCCAAGAATGCTATTTTCGAATATTTTACGTGGTTTGAGACATGCAAATGTGCACTAACAGATGAGAGTTTTGCATATTCCACCTTTGACACTCAGCCAGGAAGGGAATTCCGCAGCTGACAAGGAGAAATACTAACAATTTTTTGGGAATTAATTTTTGGTGTAATTATTGCAATACAAAATACGTCATTGCATTGCGATGGAGGATGTTTACAAATCATTGAGAGTGAATCATTTACAAACTCGTAAAAAACATTTCTGTCGGAAATCAGCAAATAAAAAAACAAAGGAACGAAGAAATGAGAATGAACCGTACGTTCGTTTTGTTCTCACAATAGTACGCAGCGCCATTAATTAAGAGCCAACTTGGGCTGACATCTTAAAGCCAGAACTAATCCGAATGTGATTATGGCTTGGTCGTAAAATTGTAATGCTTTATGGGCTGAGGGAATTATTGGACATGACTTAGGGATAAGATTGGGCTGAGTGGGCTCTGAAGATTTATGACTTTTTGCTCTCCAATTACATTAATGTAGACGATGCAGTTTGAACAGGATGGTCCAGCATGCCGACTACTCGTCTTCTAAAAGGTGCAATTTTAAGCAAAAGTACTAGATCATGAATCTATGAACGAAACTATGAATGGCGTTCCCCTTCCATCATTCCTTACATATATCAAGAGGTGTTCCCTTCAATGCTGCCAAGTCTCGGCAGATGTAGTTGTCGCACAAGTTTAATGATACAATAAAAACTCAAAGTTTCAGCTGTGAAGTTGGGCATCTCAAATACTTCATTTCTGTCTTCTCTTCAGTGCTGCCAAGTGTCTGCAGATGTAGTCATCACACAAGAATTTACAATCGGAACCTTCTATTCTCATAGGCTATAGCCACATGTTAACAATATTTTTTGATCTCAAGTCGAAGATGTGGTTGTGGAAGGCATGTGGTTTTAACAAGACGGTGCCACACCTCACGCAACAGATGGATTTAAACAAGGCGACGCGCTGTCATGCGACTTTTTCAACATCATTCTTACGAAGGTCGCGCAAGAGACACGATCTTCCAAAAGTCCGTTCATCTGTTAGCATACGCTGATAACATTGACGTAAGCTAGCTGTCAGACGGAAACACATAAATTGGGTCGGCGATTGTGGGCTGCCCACAACAAAAGGCATAGAACTTCGACATCTTGGACAGAGCGTCACAGCAGCTATAACTTTGAGGCTGACTTCATCAGTAGCTTGGTCGATCAGAACAACTCTTGCCAACCACTGTTTCCATGGGCTCAAGAGGCCCACTCTGGAAGGATCAAGCTGACTTTATATAAGACACTGATCGTGCGAGCTGGAGAGGCTTGTTGGCTTAGGCCTAGTTCCTCGCCGGACTATAGTGCCAGAAGGTGAAGAAGAATAGGATGGATTTCTATCTGTACGACTGTCCAAAAGGTGTATACACAATCCACAAGTTAATGAGGTTTGAAAAGCGAATAGTCATATCCATGCAATATGCAGATATAAGCATTTAATCGAAATATAATGATATAACTACATTTTTTTGGGACCATCATCTATTAGATGATTCAATGATCAAAGCTTAATGAAAGAAGTTAAGACTTGTGGACTTGTTAAATCGGGAAGCACTATTACAGCTCAGGGGGTATGTAGGATCCGCTCTTGATTTTGGCGGCCATTAGGAACCTTCTTAACAACCTCCAATTTCTTATCTGTCCATCTAAATAGGGAATGGCTAGACGGTTTAACATTCGCGAGTTTTGGATGCCGTGTCAGACAGCAGACCTGCCAGAAGATTGTAAGGTTGTTGAGCTTGTGAGTCACGCGATAAGATTGCCCCTAGAGCTTAAACACACTTATATAGACACACCCTATGTGCCAACTGCTGTTAAATGAAACTGCTTCCTCTCGAATCAATAATAGATGGAAAGCAGACAGCAAGTATAACTCCTCTAGACTTGAATCTGGATAAGGGTCGTGTCGTGGATTCAAGGCTTTCTAAAAAATAAACTGTTTTAGTGGATGTGTGATAGTGGATATCAACACTGAATATTGTCGTTGCCTAGTGAAGAAAACCGAAATTGGATGGTTCAACAGACCCTGGTAAATCCAAGTGATAGCATAATGGACCACCGCTGCCCACTTGCCTATTTCAGTCCTTGGAACTTTCGAAGGTCGGTCCAGTTGTCTCCACTTTGCAACAAGAGCATTTGATGCTTAAAACGATAAGACTAAAGGCAGTTAAAGGTGGTCCTGGGCCTAGTTTCTACAGCAACCACTCGCATATAACCTAGAACCCACAGCGTATGAGTCGCACACTACGCCATGGCGGCCATTATGAGATATCTGTAAATAAGAGTGTAGACATTAATCATTTGTCGCCTTCTCAAAAAAAAGTCAACATTTCCTCGTCATTACCACGACTTTAAAATGCTCACATTACACATTCAAATCGGGGAAAAGTACAGCAAATAAGAAACTACTGCAGCAAGCGAGCACGCCAACCTTTTCATCGCGGCATGCAACACTGCATCCAGCAAGATGACGTGAGTGAAGAATCCCGACATAGGGTACGATGGCACGCAGCAGTCGATCGTCAAATCAAACACAGAACGAAATCAGTATCAGAGATATGTGAAAGTGCTTTGAAATTTTATCGAAACACCTGTGACGTAGCTGATGTGATGTAGTCTGTTCTTCATTTCT
This sequence comes from Eristalis tenax, assembly GCA_905231855.2. Classification (NCBI taxonomy): domain Eukaryota; kingdom Metazoa; phylum Arthropoda; class Insecta; order Diptera; family Syrphidae; genus Eristalis; species Eristalis tenax. Next base: position 4,354,048 of record HG993127.1, read on the forward strand.
TGTTCAAGGTCATCGACATTTTATTCACTCGATTTAATGAGAACTTTAAGGACGTATAATCTCTCGTCTGTCATCATTCGGTCAGCCGGTTAAGTCGAAATCAAATTAATCTCGCTTCACAAAGAATGGTTTGGGTGACGCGACAATGTTGTTCAACAGGTGAGCACCCACTATTAACATTTGCAATCTCCCCAAAGATCCTTACCTGCAACCAGTTTTGAGTGGAAACTTAGACTAAATGGTTGGAAACTAGTATAAGCAAAGTGGTCATTTAGGAAGTCAACTTAAAGACACAACAAGGTAAAAGTCAGATGAAAGATGTTTGTTTAATTACTGCAGTCAGTGTCAAGCTGCTGAGCAGATTGTGCTGCCAAAACTGGATCAAAACACATGAAATGAAAAAAAAAAAAAAACACCAAGGTCATTGGTAGTGGTCAGCAAAAAACTATCACGTGCATCTGAACTCGCTGAAGTATGCAAACTGGGAATGAATTGGTGCTCAGCAAGGTACATGGCCTTGACAGCCTCGAGTAGATATTTCCCCTTATTCTCAGAGCTCGCCAACATTGGAGACGCTGACTAACGCTTGACATATTGAACAGAGTCATGCAAAAAACAAATGGCTGAACGCTTGAAGGACTGTCAGCAAAGGCGAGGTGGCCATTTGAATAATGTCATGAACGTAGCTTCAAAATACACCCAGGATCAAACTCGCACCATTTTGTTTTATTACATTTATTTTGTCATGTCATCATTATCTGGTCACCCTACTTTTGTGACCACTCAGTGCTCCAACTACCAGAGATTCTTGGTTTTAGCACTGTTGAATTAAGGCGAGACAGTCTGAGCTATTTCATAAGTGGTTGAAAGGCACAAGTCACTAGGATCGTGACGTCCATATTTTTCGTAACATCTGCAAGCGGTGGTTTGATCCATTCGATTGCTTGGTATGGTTCAATATCAGCCCCCTTACTGGATGGTTCATCAGCTACTTCAACGCACTTTACCTGCGCACCAACATGGAATTATCCAGTGCTTGAGAGAAAGAGTTAGTACCATGAACAGGCACTTGGGAAAAACAGCCCTTTTTAGGAATTAACTCTCCAATGTAATGGCATATCAGAAGATACCATTAAATATTACGATGAACAAGTAATCGCTTACAATATTTGCAATCAAATTTTTCCAAACCTCAACCAACAATTTAACGTTAGCACTTAAGTTGTTAAGTATCTAGTAGACAAGATACCTCGTACGTTTCACGGACACAACCGCATGCGAAGGTGCAGAGAACGACAAGAATTCTCCTTAATACGACAACGGTGAGATATATGCTGTCTAATTGCATAATAAACTGAAAGAATCCGCTCAAAAATCACACAAGATTCATGACAAAATAAAGCCCTCTTCCGTTCCAGGTGTTCAGGAAATTTCCAAATCAAGCCCTTTCGTTTTCCGCTTGTTTCTCAACGCATAAGCAGAACAACACGAAACACTTGCAAACCAGATAATCATACAAGTGTACGAAAAAAAAAACCAAGAACATACGAAATGGATAATGAATTCAAGACCGACTTGCAAACCCAATGACCAACATACCTCGACTCCATTCAACTGAACGTGGCTCTTCCGCTTCACATTGATTTGCAGACAATTTACGTAAACGTTGAAAACTCCAAGCAGCAGCAAAAACCCAAAAATTACACTAAATGAGAACATCATCGACCGCTACAGCACAACAGCACAACAGCACAGTACAGACCCGATAGCTGACGGTAATCAAAAACGAAACAACACAACGAACACAAATAACACACACGGCGCGCACTGTCAGACACAAGACACGAAGCAACTTTACATTATCCTTTACTTTATGATATTCGAAATGCTCTGCACCGTCATACTCAGCGGTAATTCTGCAACGAGCCACACACGCATTTTTCGCCCGATCTTCGACTTTCAAATGATCACTCGCATCGGATCGAGAATCGAGCGTCCAGAACGAAACTCTTGCCGCAAGTGGTTGAGTTCGGGGTGAATGTTTAGACACAATGTTGCCCGGTGGCGCCACTGACGGAGCACTTTATGCACTAATTAATAAGTAATTGCAGATTATCAAGTTTCTTGGGGAGAAAACTCTTAGGCAGTTGATTGTGATTTTTGTGCACTGAATGTTATGCCTGAGATCCACTCGGAGCTGGCTGCTCCACACGAAGCACCACCCGCGTCTACTGTAACGACTTTGACGCAGCCATTACAAATACAAGACTAATTAGAAATTCAAACCAGAGGCCTAATCACACCCGTTCACTTGCAAGGAGAGATGAAAAATGTTTTAGTGCTTGGAACTCGCCAACCGTAACCGATTTTAGGTCTAATTCGACTCTTCGATAGAGCAGGCTCGCACCGGAATAATCGCAGAGGCTGGGAAGAATTCGAATTCGTCTTCCTCGACGTCAACCTTAGCAGCGACAGCAGCAGCAACTAACGCTGGCAATTAACTGTGTGAAAATCAACTATCACTTTCGGAGTGTTTTTATTCTTTGACTTTGGCAAACAAATCTGTCTCATCGGATCGGCGGCAGTTGATGTGTTCTTTTCAAACGTCTCGGACGCTCTGTCTGGTGCAGTTGAGCTGGCCCCACACACTTCTGAACACAACGGTGGTTAGAGCACGAATGAAAAGTATTCTGCTCTGGCAAGGTATGGAAATGGAAATTTATTTTCCCATTTTCATCGGTTGCGGCGCAGCGGACCGTGGGGAGGTGGCAGCCGGAGTGCGCCCGCAAACGCTTCGGAATCAGTGCTTTGATGAAATAGCAAAATTTAATTGCCTCCACTACATTTGTTTGTATTCAATGCTTTATGCTCTTCCATCACGGGAATGGCTCTGGTGTTTGGTTCTCTTTTTTTGGATACTTTTTGATGGCACTGCAGCTGGTGCGACTAGAACAGTTCTTGGGTGTCTGTCTGTCTGCAGCAGTGTGTATTCTGCTTGACGATCTTCGACGTATCGGATTCAGTTCGCAAATGATTCTGCGGAACGTGGAATTCCGCTAAGCATTAAACTATCTATCAGATCTGTATCCTGCATCTTTGCCGGTCTATCAGCAGATGCTGCCACGCGTTGAAAAATAATACATTCAACAAGTTCTGAGTTGTATTGTGAATTCTTTGAATAAACAGAAGAAGATATGGTTTTTCCTCTGAACGGTGTGCTGGATGGGAGGATTTCCAGCAATCTCCGCGGATAACAGAAGGACTGCTGCAATGTTATCTTAGTGAAGCTAATGAACGATCTCATCGGAGAGTGCTTGCTTAGTCTTAATGGAACTGCTATTCATGTACATATATGTGATACGTGAAGTAGCTCTCCAGGAGGTCTAGGATTTGTCTGACTTGTTGGTGGTCTCTGACTATCGCATTGTTAAAATATTCAGAGGATTGATTGTCCTCGTGATCTTCGTGAGTTAGAGACAACCAGCGTTTTTAGAGTTTATAGCTTTCTCCTTGAGACGGTGCTTAGGACCGGAGTGAACTCGGGCTGAATTTATTAATTTTATCAGCACGCATAGTTAACAAGATCCATGCTTTCGACATTGTTTAGCTACCCCAGGGAGTGCATAGACGTATGACTAGACTCTAGGAATTTCTGTTGGAATAATTAATATGGTCTTCGTATAATTTTGATATACTGCGTGCGCCGCCCAGCAGGACTACGATTATTAGCGTCCTGTGCAGGAGCCACGACTTTCGAGAGAGAGGGCCTCATTACTCTATTGCCACTGAAATCCAGATAAAAATATAATACAGTAGACCGTATAACCCTTGACAATGGGTTTTTATTTGGATTTCAGCGATATAATGAGCTAATAAACACCGGGCCCGGTAGCTGTAATGAGATTGTTCACTGTAACAACAAATTGCATCAAAATGTGTATGCTTTTACGTACTATTCATTAAAAATGGAATATAATTGCAAAATTTTCTTTGCAATTAATAAAAAATAAGACAATATTTTTAAAAAAATATTTTATTTTCATCAAAGAAAACTCATCCGTAAAAAAAGGAAAACACAACAAAATGAATGCATTCCATGGACTTAAGAAACAAAAGTGCAACAATCTTCAAGACAGAGATTATCAAATTAATTACAATAATGTAATGTGCTGAGCAATAGTGAGACTTCAGTGTCAGCCTCTGTTTAATTTAGAAATAAAATGCACACACTCTGCTAAGTTAGTGTTAAGAAATGCAATATTCACGTAAACTCGAACGATTAAGCGGAGTTTATTTTATGTTAGCCGGGCTCTGTCAATAACATTCAATGAGTCTCAATAAAGATCTCGTTGAAACAAGACGTGTTTCATTTGATGTTATGTGTTCTGTTTGTTTTTTTTTTTTTATTGGATCCATAACTAATCATGCGGTTTTTTCGTCTGGTCGCATATTCCGGGCGTTTTACGGGTACGGCTCTCTTCAATCGGATTAATTGTGTTCGGTAGCGTTGTCCATTGATGGCTTCACCCGGTTTTAGCAGATCATAATACAGCACACCCTTCTGATCACACCAAATACAGAGCATTACCTTCGCGCCATGGGCTTTGCCGTTGATTTGGCTTGTTGGCCGGGCCTTGAGGTTGTCGTAATGGATCCATTTTTCATCACCAGTAACAATCCGATGCAAAAATGACATCCTTTTGTGCCGTCGTGTCCCCGTAAAAACACAAAGATCGACATATTTGAGTGAAAAAAAATTATTGTTGTGTACGCTTCAAATGAATGACATATACTGAAATGACGTACAATGACAGTCGCTTTCCAACGCATGATTCAATGGAATAATACAAGTTACGCCATCTCTTGGCAAACCGCACGAGTTAAGTTATAGCCCAATAAAAAATACTTTGCATTAAAATACTTAGTCAAATGTACAAAAAATTTTCAGTGCGGAACACTTCTAAAACTCAGAAGATCTCTAAAACAGGTCTATCCTTGTAGCTTCTTACGAAAAGGACGTATCCAATGAAAAACTTCTCCAAGGGGAAACACAGAAATAAATAGGATCACATTTTTAGTGTGTCCTTATTCACCATTAAGTGAAATCACTTGTCATAGGAAAAACACAGAAACCTCGTTCCTGTCGATTTAAAAAAAGCGATTTAAAAATTCATTTGAACAGAATTATTTTTTTACAATTGAGTTTACAACTAGGCTTACAAGCTAAAGGTTAGGGTGTTGGCTCAACAATTGGGGCCCGACTGATGTACTTTGTTTAATTTAGTATTTATTATTATTGTCGGCGGGTGCTTACATCGGGTTGTTCAAGTCCGTGTGTCCATGGTGGTTCTTGTGGGATGGGGTGGTCATGTGTTAGCCGACTTAGCCTCGATGGTGATTGCTATCGTTGCTCTGGTAGAATCCATGCAGCTCGTTATTCAACATCGTTGAAAAGTTCTGATCGTTCAGCAGATTTAACGCGTTGTCCGGGGATTTTATTTCTCAAGTTCCTGATTTCCTCGTTAGGATGGTTGTTGATGTTTAGTAGCTGCATTCTGAACAGTGTCACCATGTACTGTTGCAGGGGGTTGATGAGTGCTTGGTCGTAAAGCCTATTGTTGCCTATATTCCCTGTCGAAGGTGAGTATGGTTGATATTCGCAGTATCTTTCTTTCGAAAATTGCGAGCTTCGTCATGCTCTTCTTTTAGAGATGGTGTGCTTCTCTTAGAGATGGTGTGCCATATTGGGAAGCCGTACGTTAAGATCGGCCGTATATGCTGCTTGTATAGCAGCAGTTTTGTCCTCTGGCTTAATCCATTTTGCTTGTGCATCAAGGGATAGATGCGATGGAAGCCTAGGTTGGCCTTCTTAAAGGTCAGTTCCGCAAGACTGTTGAACTTCAACACTTCCGTGAGTTTCGTTCAATTTTACTTACTATAGGGGTCAGAAAATGATGATGATGATGAAATTTTATAGTGCTTCTGGCTATTTTTCGTTCGATTCTCACAGAACCTTAAGACGATTGGTGACGCAGTTGGTTAAATATCTGCCCTTTGTTAGTGGCGCTACGGTTCGAATCCCAGTGAAAGCAAAGTTAATACGCTTTTATCTGGTTTTGAAATGTTGGGTATTACATTGGGATAACATGGTCCAAGTGTGCTGGTGATTTCACTAGCAACGCCTTCCCTACCCTACTTACTTAATTTCAGTTATGCTTGGATCTTATTTCGGGTAACCGAAACTAGCATATCGTAGTCGATAGAAATAAATACTCTTAGGCATTTCCTCTTCAATGCGATCTATTCATAGAAGACGTTCCAACATTTACTCCAGTGCCACCCTTAAAATCGATTAATAGATTGTGGATCAGAAGTTCTTGTGACATTTCCAGGCTCTATAGGAATGTTAAATATTTTCTGCTTAACAAAAGCACATACTACAATATTTTTGATTTGACTTAAATCTCTACAGTCCGAGTATACCTTATATCAAGCCAGTGGCTTTAAATAAAGAGGAAGTCAATCAGGGGGAATTTGGATCATGACGAACACTTTTGCTACGTCCAGCAGAGTTTGGTAACATTGAATGCAAAGAGCCCAGACTGAATCCAACAACTCAATACTCAATGGTTTTCATTTTCACAAAAGGAACTTCCGTATGTGTATTGATTACCTCGAATCACAGATAAACGCGCGTCAGCTGATTTCTAGGAGTGCTGTGCAACTTCCTACACCACACCAGTATGCCTGGCTGATTTCCGGAATTAATCTGCTCTAGAATGGTACGAGTAGTACAGCAGTATTGGATACCAGCTAAATTAAAAGAAGGATAACAAATCGCACCTTTTCTGATATAAATTTTTCAGGAATTGAAGAAGACCAAATGGTGGCCTTGAATTGAACACAATACTCAAGCTTAATTTTTTAAGAGTGAAGGATGTCCTATATAATAAAAAACCTGCTGCAATGCTGATCACCTGAACAAAATGGGGCACACTTTTCTTACTTATCAGGCCGGCGACCCATTTAAGGTCCGTGTTTGAGCAATTGCTGCCTTCCATCGCTGACGGTCCTGGGCACACTGCTTTCAGTCCTCAAGATCAAGCTGTCTTGCATCCCCTATTACTTGGTCTGTATACCAGAGAATTAGTGTTTCCCTCCTTCTTCGTTGTCATTCATGCGCTCGATGTGGCCGAGCTAGTGCAGCCGATGAATTTTTGCCTTCCGGACTACATCCACATCCTCGTACAGCTCGTAGAGTTCGCGGTTGTATCTTCCTCTTCACCCACCTTCCTCTCAGACTGGACCCACCTAGAATTTTTCTTTCGGAGGCACCAAGATAAAGCTCCGCGGTTTTGCTTATCGTCCAACTGTCGGCTCCATATGTCACAATAAAAAAATACAAATGTTTGTAGAGCATCTCATATGCGGCTTAAAATCCATAAAAAGTTGGTACATTTGAAACTCGCTGGTCTTCTCCAGGATTTGCCTTGACATGAAGAAAAAACGGAATTAGACGTTCACACAGAGCATGTCTTCGCTGGTCTTCCCCATCATTTGCGTTGACAACAGTGCAAAACGGCTATAGAGGCTCACATAGAACGGTGGACATGGAGCATGGATATACCTCTATAGTTGTTGCATATGTTGCATATAGACCTGATATTCCAGTCGTCGGGCATGCCGTCATCTTCACAAATTCTACAGATGATCTGGTGCAACATCGCCATCGGCCTTGAACAGATCTCATGGTAAGCCACCTGAACCTGTGGCCTTGTTGTTCTTCAGCCTTTTAATGGGTATGCCAACTTCTTCAAAGCTAGGTATGAAGTTCGGAGTTCTAGATTCCCTATCACTCTCTTCTGGTCACGCCTGTTAAGCAGCTGTTGGAAGTTTTGTTAAAAGACATCCACTATCCCTGCGGATCAGTCACAAGGTCACCCTCACAGTTTCGAAGGGACTGGGTGCGTTTCCAAAAGCCAGTGAATAGACTTTTGGCTTTTTTGTAGGAGTTCCGCATTTTCGCTTATCCCTAGACTCTTCGATATCCTTGAGCTGGGAGGTTGCGAGAGACTTTAGAAGTTACTTCTCCTCCCGTCTTCTAGCCCAGTACTCCTCTTGAGCTGCTCTTCTTTCCTTCCGTCTCTAGCACGTTTCTTCTGCTCACACTCGTCATCATATCACTGGTGTCTTGTCAGAGGTGAAAGGTAACCTAAGGTGGTTGCCGCTCTTTGATAGCCAAGCAGCATTACAACCAGAAGAACCGAAGAGTCTCTCCCTCAATTGCTCTGCCAATCTCCGGTGTACTCATTCGTCCAATGTCAAAACTAATACTTGTTGGTTGGTGCAGCTTTCTGACATTCGACAGTCGAGCTCTGAATCGTGGTGCCTCAAGGAAGTGTCAGAGTCGACGTTTGGCCCCATGAATGTACGCACATTCAGAATATTTGTCGCATGCCTTGCACCAATGAGCACATGGTCGATTTGGTTGGCGGTTCTTTTGCGAGAGCAACTCGTGCTACTTATGACCAAATAACAATGCGCACAGCAGCTCAGAAAACTGTAGACACTGAGGACTATCAATTGAAACCATGGAACACATCGAGTGTCCAAATCTCAAACTAAGCAAGTATAACATAACGAACAGAATCACCTTAACAGGATATATACATACATACATTTGATACATTTTCGGGGTCTGGAAACCACGCGGTTTCTGACAAGCCTAGTTAAATCCTCCTCGAGTTCATCTGTCAGTGAGAGGTTGTGAACCCGGTTAAGACTACGGCGTGAATTTCAGTTCATTTTGGTGTTCATTTTCTCATTTTGTCTTTTTCTATTTTCTGGTGTTATCACGCTATCAACACGCCGTCAACAAACAGCTGTTCTGGCGGCCATTTAAAAATTGAGAGCGAGTGACATTTCTTGTGGCGGGCACTTATAAATTGTGAGCGAGTGACTTAAAAATTGAGAGCGAAACCACTTCAAGCTCTGTGGAAACGGCCAATTGAGGTTTCAGTAAAAGTCCGTCCGAACCTCGTGGTTTCGGTTCAGTGGAAACGTAGCATTACATCCATGACATTCCCATATATCAAGAAAGGGGGCGCAATAAATTCATCGTGCTATGTGATTAATACAGTCACTCCCCATTCTAATCAATTCAATTCTGTTGCTTAACAACTGCCACCCGAATGAACAACAAACACTCTCCTCCAAATCAAATTATCACGTCATCACGAGAGACACAATGGCAATGTGACGCCGCACGTTTTCATCTCCATCAAAGAGATGCACTACACGTGTATCGACAGCAATTTGACACGCATGACGTTTATATGATTCACCATAAAATGTGCACTTTACAGCGATGCAATGTCAGCAGCCAAGAGCTGTCACCCCAGTATAGAGTCGTTTGCAAAGTACGTCGAATAAAAACCACAAGCAGCTCGTAAATGGCATCTCCACATGTGGGTACGTATGCAAATGCGGTGCAGCAAGTACGAGACCGCGCGTGCCAGTGCCATGAGTCTCTTGCGTAAGTGATCGACTGGGACGGGATGCACTGTAAACATAAACAAATCGAGAACTGCGATTGTGATATCCGTACGGGAGTATCTGTGCAATGCCCCGCTTCACACGTCCATCAGCGCGTCCAATGCCGGAATAGTTGCACTTGTTGCTCGTAGCGATGCTGCCGCTGCTGCTGTTGTGTGATTTTAATTTCCCTTATAACAGTGACTTCTTTTTCAATTGAAATTGAACGATTTCTGAAGATGCTTTGACGGCGGATGTGCCAGATGTCCTCTGGTTGAACAGATATTCAATTTGTCTCACTTCGGGGTGGCAATGGGCAGCGCCACACATTCGCAATCGTGTCGGTAGTGGACAAACGACGGGCGGTCGCCGCTCAAAGACGGCTGTCGATTGAGAAGATGACCCCAAAAATGTATTAGGGGGAATCATACTGAACTGGTTTCGTTTCATGAGGTTCATGATAACACTCCACTTCACGTGTGTCTGTATTTGAACAGCTGTGCAACGCACGCGAACCCTTATTAGCGCATAGAAACAGTATCGTCGCATGACATCTCCTTTTCTTGGCGAGCGTACCGCAGGCATACCACACGCGATACGTCAATTATTTCCCATCTCGTGTGAATTTCAGGGGAATCTTATTGAAACGACATCTCCAAGACTGAGCCCCAAACTACTGGAGACCCATCCTATGTGCAATGCCGCAGTACGCGTTAGAAGCGTTGCATAATCCACACACACACAAGAGGAGATCCTCCATCATCTCCACACCTTCAATCGTTTACAATAAATAATTAAGAAAATCGCATCGATCATTAGACAGCAAACAAAAGACCCCTCACATGCACGCGTCATAACTTAGACATGCGAGATACAAATCTTAGCATTGAATTAGCGCATGCTACTCCTTCAAATGGAACAGCAGAGTAAAGAATCTGTTCTCATCTAACACCGCGTTCGCTCGGGGCTCTGGCACGAAACATGAACTTGCGAGAGTAGAAAAAGTTCGACACTAATCTATTCACAGCGAAGCAGATTGCAGACGTTCGCTTTGGAGGCCGATCGTAATCGCAACAGCAGTGCCATCAATGATTGGCAGCACCTACGACTAACGTTGATTCTGATTCCTTGGGGAGGCATTTCTTGCCCTGCCTCCACCACGCACACTTTGTTTATTTGCCCAAGATGAGGGAATGGACGGATGGAATGAGTGTGTTTTTGTTAGAACGCCTCTAACAAGTTCTGATGGATTGCATCTCGTCTTCGACGGGGACGCATGTACGTACAGCCACGTAATGGCAAATGCAAGTAGTGAAGCCGATCGAGAATCTAAATGAGTTTACATTCGATGGCATAATGATGACGGTGGTGCATCCACACTGACGGTGGTTTGTCGGAAACTATAAATTCTATTTTGTTCTTTCTTTAGGTCGCTGCGGCTGGTGGATGAGTTTGCAGCCGCTTGTGCTGCACACTTGGCCCTGAGGCGTGCATTCCGTGGAGTTGCAAAACGCTTCATATCAGAGGCGGTGTCTCATTAACCGGCGATGATGGAGATAAGCCGTCCATCTGCTAATTTGACATCGAATCTACTGCTTGTCGTTGCGTGTTTGTTTTCGTCGAGACATGTTTCCCCATGACACCTCGAAGGATTACCGCGCACAAAGAAACGGGATTCTGCCTTGCAATAGAGTGTAAACAAGGGACTGTCAATAATTCCGGGATCTCACATCAGAATTTCGCAGCTGTTTTGGAGTGAACCAGCTGTGAAGAGAAAGTGAGAGAGTAATGACCTTCGACCATTTGATGGGATATGATTTTCGCCACATTTCTTTAAGAAAACCCGAGCACAAAGCAGCCGCCGAACAAAAGATGAACCGGACATGCAGTAATTTATTGGCGGGAATACTCACTGATCAGGCAACCGAAAGGGCTCTTCTTAAAAGATCTCCTCCATCTGCGGTAGCATTTCTGCATCTCGACCGATACCGCAACTATTTGATCTTTTCTCTATTAATCACTTAAGCCAGTGGGGATCGGTTAGAGGTGAGTGAGGAATTTGCATTCGGTGTGGCTGCGGCTGATCGCGACTAGTAAACAGATTGTTTATTCATGACTACCTTCCGTCATATCGATCCATATTAGAACTGCGACTGAATAAGAAAAAACTCAAAGTAATAAACTTCAGCAGTCACCCTACATTCCAAGCAGTCAATATTTAGTCTTGTTACTTTCGCCTTAGCCACGGTTGTACCACAGTTTCAGTGTTTCCGCCTCAGAGCCGATAATCCCTGACTCTTCCCCCGATCTCAATTTAAACCACCACACCACAACAATGCCCAGAAGAGCAGATGAGGTAGGCTCATAGGCAGGGAATATCACGTGGTATCAGTTGAGTAACCTGTTGCTACCAGTTGTACTCCGTGATTCCCAGGAGTGGTTGCCAAGTCATCCATTCACTCGCATTATTTACGTCTTACGGGAACAGTGTGATCGATAGCCGCAGTGCATCAGGAGATTAATTCCATGCTCATTGTTTAAACTATTATATTTGATCAGAGATGATGTCGGAATGGATCTGTTTGGTACGTCAATACCTTGGGATTGACGGATCATGGAATGAAAAGTGCTGAAAGGTATGCTCTAACGTATCGAAAAATCCCCCGCCATAAATTTGAGATTTCAACTGGAAGTCACAGCGGTGGCACCGGCACAAGATCTACACTCACTGAGTGGACGAGGAGCACTATGTATTTATTCTGGTACAATTTATCGTACGAGTCAATTGCAATTGAGATGAATAGGGCAGTGGCGTAGCTTGGGTTGGTGCCGCCCGAGGCAGTCCCAATTCATGCCGCCCGTAGTAATTTTTTCCGCACTGAAAAACCTTTGTATACGGTTTCAACATATACCTACGCATATGTAGGTTAGGTTAGGTTGAAGTGGTTGTCTGCTGTACGGAAAGACAGCAGGCAAACTTAGACCACCACAGGTCCATCGTGCTACCAAGCGGATCTAGGAATACCTATTCCGCTTTTAATAAAGCGAAGAAGATGGCTCACTCTTATACTGCTCAGTTCAGCCAGTCTATGAACATAATAAGCTCCCAGAAGTCTAAATCTACGGGATGAGAGAGCATTGCAGTTGCATTGCCCGGTTTCCTCGTCATCCTCGTCCTCGCAGCTTCTGCAGAAGTCGTTGTAGGGAAGGCCTGGTATAGAAAGACAGCACAATGCATCTATGTTTGCTCAGGTACAGCAGCATTTGTATTTCCAATAGAAGGACGTGAAGCTGAAGGTGACACATTTGGGGTATTATAGTATGTTCCCACTAGACGAAATTGACTAATTTCGAAAAGGATCGAAATTGCGCATAACGAGCCAATTTCAAAATTGCCTGAATTAGATCGCTTTCAGCGAAGTTGCGTACGAAATTGTGTATCGTCACGACTTCCGAGGCAGACGTTGAATGCGATTCCATGAGGTAGGCAACCGCTTGCCAGACCCAGGACGAGGTGTTTGGACCAAGTGCAAAAACTCCCCTGGAGTAAGGGTAGATGACGCGTAAGGGTAGATGACGCAGGGTCGAGTTGCTTGGGGATCTCTCGTGCGTGGTTTACACCCGCATGGAGCATGCGGGTCAGAGGATGGTGATGATGATAATGATTGTGCATTATAACACATTATCCCAGTTTTCGTACAGTAATAACAAACAAAACTAGCAGGGTTTTCACCATTATGCCAGTTAACTTGCAGATTTCTGACAGATTGTGTTTATTTTTCCTAAAATTATCCACACAATGTCGCCGTAAAGACATTTCACTGTCAAACCAAATTGCGTATCGGGCAATTTCAAAAGAATAAAAGAAAGTGTGAATTTGTATCGAAGTAAAAAAGAGCCCACGAAGAAAGTTTTAAGAAAAACCAGGGGTCGATCGAGCAACGGAAAGTCAATCGATCGAGCAACGCAAGGAACGTCAGACATTCAATGTCCGATGACTTACTGTGAAGCAGTGTTAATGCTGGTAGACTTTGTAAATACATTCGATGATCTGGAAAAAGTGAATTTTACATTTTATGTGACCCTCGCTCGGTCAGGGTGAAGCTGGCTGTATTCCATGATTCTAGACAAATGTGGTGACCACGCTGAGAACCTAATTTGAGTCGCTAGTGGATCGAATACACAGAAATAATAGACGGTGATCATAACAACCTCTCTGGCGGCTAAGTTTCGTTAAGTTTCGTTAAGATTCGTTAATTTTGACTAACTTAACGTAACGTAGGTAAATAACAGTTGGTGTTAGAATTGTGGATAAGTTCCCAAAAGCTCACAGTTGCCTTCCGAACTGCGAACACCACTTTGTACAACCTCCAGAGCGAATAATATTCGAAGTCGAATTTTTCTTCAAAACGATACGATGTGTGGGGCTTTCGTCAATGATGGATCTGGAGTAAGATTAGGTTACGTGCGTAGGTTGAGACGGTGGAGACGCGCCGCACTTAAGATCTGTTGGATCCATTGTGATGCATTGTGTTTTAGGTGTTGGTGTTGTGAATGGCTGCGTTGTAAGTGGTGCTGACCGGGGAACATAGCCTGTTTTGTGTCACTTGTGTATCAGCTATCACTCGTGTCTTCAAGGTGTTGTTGGTTGTTGTTATCCTTCCAACTAACCAGAGATTCTTATAAGCCTGCAAAGAGATTTTCTTCTACTGCACAGGAGGCGAATATCGGACTTTGTGCTGTCTAACTTAGGCCATAACTTACGAGAGGTCTCATCTGTGGGGAGAGAACTTCTCCAACTCCATGATTTTAATATCCACCTTCCTCTTGATGTCAGATAGCACTGTTAAACCATGGGATTATGCCCCTATGACCTGGGACCCAGCACAGAGCGATCGAATGCTGTGTGCCAAGAACCCTGAGCTCTTCGCGACAGCTTGCGACTAGCTTAGACTTGGTATATATAGAAATATCTGGATCTGGGGTTATTTTTTCGGCAATCACTTCAGCTGTGCGTGCTATTGTACTTTCCAGAGTAGAGGATAAGCATATCTCAACACGGTCAGTAACTCGAGAAAGGTGAAGCTCTGATTTCTAAGAGGTGCCATGTCGGGAATTGAACCTAGAGACCCAGCGTAGGAGTCGAAGCGCACACACCCTACGACACGTCAAATTATTAACTAAAGTTGTCCGAGAACAGAACATCTATTGACATTTTATATGAAACTAGTCGAGACACGCGTCTACAGATACTGGTTGAGACATGTAGAGCATATGGAAAACGTGTCTTCTCCAGTCTGTGGAGCAACACAACAGTGAACGAATATGAAGAAGGACCTCAACCAGTTTGGTGTTCGAAATTCGAAGCCCCTATCTCATTGAGGAAGCTTATTGGGTGAGGTCCGAGTTCACTTTAGCGCCACAAAAAGAATAAAAAAAACGTTTAAAACTGGGAAACTGCAAAGAAAAAAAAGACTAGAATTCACTGCATAGTCATCACCTGTACTGGGACTGCGCCGAACTAGACCTACTTTGTTGACCCTGTTACTACTGCAGACTGTTTACTGCATAGACTACGACGAAAATTCAGCGAATTTAAACAAAGAACAATTTTACAGACCCTGCAATATTTTAGTCTTTTTGATGTCCCCCATTACAATTGAACCGCGTACGTGCGTTTATCACAGCTGCGCAACATCTGCTGCACATCGAAGTATGATTGTCTCAGACCATCCGTAATTTGAATTCAATTTGGCTTAAGTGAAATTAAATTACAAACATTAGTGAGATAAATTCGCAAAAATAGCATCCATGAACCAGGGCATCTATTGATGAATGAAGATGCCCGCTGCAGCAGCCCCACACCTCACATGCATCATATTTGTGTTTATTTATATTAGATATTATAAGCGCAACGATCTGGCTTTCAACAAGGTCATCATTGGCGGGCGATTAAAATAATAGGAAGCAAGCGAATTCAACGCAAATTCACTGACGGCGAACAAAGAAATATTTTACAAAGATTTTTCAAAGCCCATTAAATATGCACTTACATTCATAAAAAGCTGAAGATTTATAGATCTTTGTGGTTGATTTGAAAGTTTAAAGCGAATCAGAACGTTTATGATGACAAATACTGGCCACATTTTCGGCCAGCAAATGGATGGAAGGCACATTGCAAAGTGGACTGGTTGTTTGTTCGCCTGTTCATTGCAGTGACAGTGGATATGTTCAGCATTCTCGTCATGACCGTATAAAATTATCACTTGGAAGAAAACAACTTAATTATCATGTCAACAAAATCAACTGGAACGCGACTAACTGTACTTCCTTGCCTCTGTAGTAGTAACCTCCCAAACAGGGAGTAATGGCTAACTCTATCATATATCTTTTGAAGAATACTTCTTCCGTCCCTACACATCAGAATGGATGCACATGGGGCAAGATTAAATGGTACAAGGAATTCTGGCAGGAAGATGACTTCCTTTCAATGGGTCCGTTAGGACATAAGTGAGATGTAGCAAATGCCCGTCGGCCCACATACCTAACCTCTTTCTCTTCGTATAATGGCGTACAGCCCGAGATAGGTCTGGGCCTGAACAAACAATCCGTAGACGCCTGGCTAGACTCATGTCGCTGTACAGCCATACAGTATACCATTCGTATTTGAATCTTCTTCTCCAAATGCCAATCAGGAAAACAGGACATTCCTAACTTAACCCAACCCCTAATGAGCGGCAATTATGCAGACCAGTAAACTTGTCGATTCTGTGGAGACAATTTCCTTTCAACTTGCTTGAATCGAATATTGTGCGTAAACATCTCAAGCAACGCTTGCGGATATTAGTAGTTACGTATTAGAAAAATATCGGAGCTCACCAAGGATACGTACATGTACGTAAGTCCGATTGTGTTGTGAAAGAACAGAGTCCGTTCGCATACGCGCAATACCCAACGAACTTTACTGCAATTCAGTCAACCAGTGCTGCCAGTTCGTGGTGAATTTTCCTATTCGATGCATTGAGGGCCGTTTGCTAACAACTTAAAGTCCTATGATTTCTTCGACTTAATTTATGTACCTAGCCGACTTTAAGATCTACTTTTCGATTCGCGCAAACCGATAAGTTCAACTTAGCTTGTTAAGTGAAACTTAAATCGCTAAGTTGAATATCAGCAAACGGCTCTCAATGCATCGAATAGGTAAATTCACCACGAACTGGCAGCACTGGTTGGGTGAAATGCAGTAAAGTTCGTTGGATATTGTTGGATATTGGAAGTATGCGAACGGACTCTGTTCTTTCTTGTACTTTAATACTGACAGTGACATACGATCTTGGAGAGATTTGTGAATATGAAAGGAATATAAGTATCATATAATTTTGCACGATGTTCGTCCATTCGGATGTTTTGAGAAATTTTGAAAAGACAATCCTTTTCATTCCTTTCTCAGTAAAAATGGTAAAAGTTTAGCGACCCTTCTGCTGTGAAGTAAATATCACATCAAAGTACTGGCAGCACTGTCCAACTTTGTTCGCAGTTTGACGACGTTCACACGGAACATCGTCAAACGTTTATTTCTACTTGAGATTAACAACAATTTTAACAACTGAGGTCTTGCGTCTTCCTCATTTGAGTGAAGACGTCGGATAGTTCTTCACGTTTCCTCTTTGCGCGGATGTGTTTTCTTAATTGTGGCTTCAAGAACTTTAAGGCATGCTTATCCTTAGACGGTTCTTTTCTCGTATGGGACATGACCAACAACCTCACAAAAGAGATCCCTTATGTATATGTATGTCGAAGTGGTATACTTTTCTTGGCCAAACGGTACAGGTTTTTCGATTCTACAAATATTAGAACGTATGTAGTCGGTCCGTTTTGTAGTACAGTTAGCTTACAGTTGGGACTTAGAAATTAAGAAAAATTGACGTTTCTTTTAAGCAAATTTGACATGACATATTTCTTATAATTCGGATTCTGAAGTTATTGTTTTTTAAACGGCACACACTTGGCCTTTAAACTGTATCAACCGTTTTTTCATAGCTCTTAACTATTTTTACTTTCAGGCAAATTGATTTCTGACAGTGGGGGACCGGGAATTTTCAATTAGGAAAATGCGGTTTAACTATATATAGATATCGAAAATACTTAAAATATTGCATTTGCTTTCCAGCATCTGATGCAAAAATTTCAAGTTGTTTGCGATGCCAAGTATTGTATGTGAATGTAGATTTCTGTGCGATTTTTGGTGGATCTCCGGAACAAAGTGAATTCAAACGTAGATTCAGTGTCATCCGATTCATATCATGACATTGTTGGTATCGCTGCAGTTGATAAAATCAGACGAAAGCTGTGAAATTTGGAAAAATTCACATTTACTGTATGCCAGTAAAGCTACAACTTAAAAAAGAAAGTATGGGCCTAATACGAGAAAAAATAACTATCAAAGTGAAATCGACTGTTATTAAAGTAAGGCATAAATTGCATTTTACGATGTTAGATGCCAAAGTAGCACAGGCTGTAACAAACGCATCTTCTTGTCTTATATGTGGTGCGAAGATGAAGAATCAAATTCAGCAGACGTTTATCGAAGAAATTGGTATTAAAGTAGATATAATAAGTTAACACATCTCTCTTTTTTGAAAAACCATTATCAACGGCAGGAATAACTAAAATAAATGTGAAAATAATAAAGAGATTCGGTGTCATCCTGGTAACAATACGTAGCATCTTTTGGATTGCTCACGACAAATTTGAAGCTTATGCCCAGGAAACCGCTACAATGAATACAAATGTATATCCCTGGTGTTATATACCAACAACAGTCCACTTATTCCCCGAAGCAGAAATAGTATCATCAGCAGATGTGCCCGTCGGATCATTGTTAGAGGAGTCCCAGGAAAGTCGAAGTAAAGATTACAGGTACTATCGAATTAATAACAGCAGACAAATTTCTCTTTCGGCGACCAATGAAAACCACAAGTGGTGGCGCCAACATTGAAACGGGAGGATAGCAATTTGTCGCGCAAGTCCTTATCGAAATTGAAGGCAGCAATCAAACAGCAACAAAATGCTAAATCTGTTGCTCAACACGCGGTCCCAAGTTGTAAGACTACAACAGAACCAACATATAAAGAGGAAATTCAACAGGATTTCCAAACACATTCAGATAAATGTGAAATTAAAATGTCATTCATCAAATGTTGATATCATCTGGTCCCTGGATTGTGTATTTAAGGCATCAACCAAAAACAAAAGATCCGCTTTCACTTAGCTCTGAAACGCAAGCCTTACCTTATCAAATTGCTTAGTATCTTTAATTCTGAATTAAGTGTATACCAATCCATACAACGGGTCCACTGCGTGATGTCTTTTGACTTTCTTGCAGCCGGTGCATTTTAAATTCTTCTGTAGTTATATTTAGTCCCTTATTAAGACCTATCGAGTTCGTAACGAACGACGTCAATGGATACACTGGAATATCGGACCAATAGCTTACGTTTTCCCTCCTTGAGAAGGAGTTTGATGACCTCACTTGAAATTAGTTTGCTCTTGCTTAGTGGTCCAGTCTGACCACATGAATAGACACATCTATGTGAGGGCAGCCTTTCTCGCATGCAAGAGTGCTCTCAAGAGAGTACCATTCTGCGGGTTATGCGACCCATACATGGTCAATATTATTATACAATACATCGCACATTATTATTTCCTTTCTCTCCTATGCGATGAATAATATTGCACAATAATGCATTTCACGAGTAAATATCGTAGAAAAATTCAGTTTTTGTTTTCGTCTCTGAATGCTGACTCGACGACAATCAGCACTAAGTCACCCATGCACGAACAATATTTTCAATATTGCACAGTAAATATCAAAACTATTTTGATTTTCGCCATATATCGCACAAACTCGAAATATATACGAAAACTCTCAATAAATTGCACAAAACCTAATAAAGAGTGATTTTTTAGCTTTATTATAGAATAATATTGGCCATGTACGCGGCGGCAAAATATTTGCAAGTTCGATGAGTCAAATCTGTCATACAACTTCCTTCCGTAAACTCTTCATCCATGACTGACGTCTTTTAAGCAACTTATTGCATTGTATAACCTGTTCGTTTACTTTTCACAATCTAGTCTCATTTGCCGAAGGGAATCAAATACGCTAAAAATACTTGAAACTAGGAGAACTAAATATGAAAATGCGTATAAATTGAACAACTTAAAATTTTACTAGGCGATAAATACATCTAATGTCCAAGTAAACATTTTAAATCCATATGCCACGAACAATAATAATTTATGGCTTTCTTTATTTAACTCCCACCTATTGCAAAATAAACGCATGCACACAATTTGTTTTTAAATACGAATTCGAATCCCTAAACAGTTTCATCGCGCTGAATCATTTCAAATTTGAGAATTGCTTCCGATGTAAGCAGCACCCTTAATGCAGCACTGCACATAGTAGGTTTGAGAATCACTGGTATATTGGGCGCGATTTTGAAATTCTATTATACTCGAGTAAATATGAAGAATAAATAAGGGATGGACATAAAATAGTCCTACATTTGCTTAGAATAATTGAAAAAAATGGTAATGGAATCCATTTTTGTAGTGTGAACGCACATCTGGTCGCAATAATCAGTTTCTTCATACCTGAATACACAACCACAACATTTGGGTAGTACTTCGGCAGCTGATTACAGTGAACTCAGCCAATCATATCCATTCAGCAAATGCTGAGCGCATTTTTCCCACATAACTTTCTTCAGTTGCTTTTGAAAAACAAAACCAAACGGTTCGGAACGTGAATCGTTTTCCATCATTGGACTGAGATTCGAAAAGGATTTATTTTTCTGAATATCTTTAAGTACAGTACAACAGTACAAAGATACCGTTCTACTGTAAAATACATACTAAAAGAAAAAAGCAACGAGGCTCTATTTTATTTTATTTTTGCTTGTGTTATAAAAAAAAGGAAACCAAATCATCATGTCCACCCAATTGAGAATTAAATACGACGAGGTAAGTTATTATTTTTTACAGCTACATATAGTTACTCCTTCGAAGCGGTTCTTTACAATTGAAGGATTACAATAAATCCCTGACTTTGATAATAAAAAATCATGTAAATTTGAAAATTTTCAGAATGAAGCTGATAACAAATTGCAGCAAGTTAAGAAATTTGGTGTTCAAAATGGTCAAATCGAGACAAAAAGGGCAGCTCTTGGAGAGCTAGGCAATCGAGCTGTTTTGCGGACAGTTAGAGATGGACAAAAAGAGTAAATAATATACAGTTATTCAATGAAAGAGAAAGCATAACTTTCCTATTTTCGATTCTCTTTTTTTTTTTGTTTCCTAGTTTAAAAGATCCCAAAAATCAAATAAATCTGAGAAATGCAAAAGCCCGCGTGGACACGTACTGGAAAAAACCTACTCAGCCGACAGCTGTTAATAATAATAATCAAATAAACACTGCAACAAACTTGGCTAAGACTAAAATTGTAACACGGTCTAATTCAATAAAATCCGGATCAACGGAATCGCTGAGTTCCGCTATAACAAAGCAAAATCTACCAAAGCCCACGACGATCACTGCAAAAGTAGTGAATATTGAAAATAAAGTTTCTCACGTTCGATGTAAGGCTTCTTTTAAACGCATTTTTAGATAAACAAGATAATAAAATAAAAAATATTTCTCCAGATATCAATAAGGGAAAAGTCGAAAGTGCTAAGGAACAGAAACCACAAGTGGTGGCGCCAACATTGAAACGGGAGGATAGCAATTTGTCGCGCAAGTCCTTATCGAAATTGAAGGCAGCAATCAAACAGCAACAAAATGCTAAATCTGTTGCTCAACAAGCGGTCCCAAGTTGTAAGACTACAACAGAACCAACATATAAAGAGGAAATTCAACAGGATTTCCAAGCACATTCAGATAAATGTGAAATTAAAATTGTTAACGTGGAGTCACATTCATCAAAATTACTCAATTTGGTAAGTGCTTCTTTCCTGGGATCCCCTCTGTGACTTTCAGAAGCGGATTAATCACAATTAACGTTCAATTCAGGTGGAGAATATCGATGCTGATGATGCGGAGAATCCAATTTTGGTTTCGGAATATGTCAACGATATATACTCGTACCTTTTCACACTAGAAACTCAAATGCCAATTGAGCCGGATCACTTGAAGGATCAGAAGCAGGTAACACATCATGACTCCCTCGGGTTATCTTCAAAACTCATTTTGTGTTAATTTCCCCTCACAGGTTGTTCCAAAGATGCGTGCAGTCCTTATTGACTGGATCAATGAAGTCCACCATCAATTCCACTTAGTGCCCGAAACATTCCATCTTTGTGTAGCAATAATCGATAGATACTTGCAAGCTGACAAAACAACACTGCGCCAGCACTTGCAATTGGTGGGCGTGACATCCCTCTTCATCGCTTCCAAGTACGAAGAGCTATTCCCACCAGCAATCGGTGATTTTGTCTACATCACCGACGACACTTATACAAAGAATCAAATGCTGGAGATGGAAATGAAGATCATGAAGGCACTTGATTTCAACTTGGCTCGCCCATTGCCCATTCATTTCTTGAGACGCTTCTCAAAGGCAGCTGGTGCGGAGGATTGTCACCATGCAATGTCCAAGTACTTCTTGGAAATGGTCTCAGTTGAGTACTCAATGACCAGCTATCGTCCATCTGAAGTAAGTCAGCAAGAATAATCGTTCAGTGGGAATTAACTAATGGGGTCTCACTCTATTTCAGATTGCCGCAGCTTCATTGTACTTATCCCTGCAGCTGTTAAATCCACAAAAAACGCCGCTAGAGTCTATTTGGAATCCAACATTGGAATTCTATTCCCGCTACTCGGCAGAACATCTCGAACCCATTTCTCGTCAAATTGCGACAATCGCCAGGAATGCGTCCGACGCCAAACTCAAGGCAGTCTTCGTCAAGTACAAGTCCGTACAGCTCGGCAAAATCTCCCTTCGGCCAGAGCTTACCGGTTCCGCGATAGATCAAATAATCGCCCAGAAAGCGAATTAAGATCTTGACTGAAGTATCGCCCTATAATTGTTATTAATTTTTAAATTTTTACACCCTCATCCATAACATCCTAGCGAAGGGGAGCGGCAGGGACTCATTTTTAGCGACTAAATGACATACGTCTTTTTGCTTAACTCATTCAGCTTATCTCTACAAACTACATTCGGCATACAAGAAAGCGCCAATATTGACTGATGTAAAATTTAGTTTTTCTTTTTCTCAAAAACTTGTATTACGATTTGATATACATATGTAAGGCCTTCATGTTCACGTTCACCACATGTCGTGTGTTGTGTTTTTGTGATGCATTCTTTCTTTGTCGCATTATTATATTTACTATTTTATGTACGTATACTTTATACTTTGGACTTGGTCATACATTGTGGTCTGTTAAATAAAAGAAAAAATCCATTAAAATATCAAAAAAGTGAATTTTTAAACGGAAGTGCACACGTAGTTAGTTTAATTCAAACTAGATTTTTTATGTTTTAAGTTTCATGTACTTTTGTCGGTAAATTTTGTGTAATAAAACATTTATTTTCTTTTTCTTCAAATAAAGATGCTCAGTACTAAATTACTTTTTTTTTAATTCCTTATCAACGTCCCGCAACGGTTAATTGAAATTAAACTGTCAACTGTGATTTGAGGTTATGCGGCTGACGGAAACTTAGATTTACTTTCTATCTATTAGACAGGTGCGTGGCTGGAGGTGGGGAGCTCACGTCTCACTTGTGATGCCCATGGCGTGATGAAGTACCACTCAGCCATGATGAGGCTAATCATTGCGACATCGATTGGCTAAACAGTCGGTAACTAATAATTGTTCACAAAAGTGGTGCACCGAGCAGCTCACTTTTTACAAAATACGCGTCCGATCGAAGCGGAATACAAAAATTAAATAATCATACTAATCAACTAATTCTTACATAGACCAGAATCGTGGCAAGATTCAAATTTTCAAGAAACTTCGACTTTGAGGCTATTCATCAACGCAGCCACTTAGTTGTCCTTAGGAACCTCGGATTGCTTGGAATCTGTCCGACAATTCTTAAGTTGTAAAATGAAAAGTGACCAACATGACCTGACCCTCTCTAACTCGCAGGAGTCAGCCAAGAAATAGAGGGTTATCACCTACAACTCTACTCAGAAGTAACAAACGTATAATTAGGCTACATGGATTGTTGCCGGGGAAATGATGTTATCGTCTGCTTCTTCTCAACCCCAGAACTCTCCACAATTGACAGAAGAGAGGTATAAGGTGGTTCAATACCAATACAACTTAGAATTTCTTTAAATGATTACATAGCACACTCAGTCTTTTTATTTTTAAGATCCCTTCAGAGTGAATCTGTCTTGTTGGATGCGCTTGGTTAGCACATTTTTGGTGTTGAAACGAAAACAATTGCTGTAAGGCGACGCTCATCAGCAATTGGCTGCCTCCTGCAGCAGTTAGGGAGGAGATGTTGATCAGTTTTCATTCATCCAGAGATTTTTCCAGAGAACTGTAGCTTGTAGTTGATAAACGGTCTGAGAGCAGTCCTGCTCTTGGAGTGACATTTCACTCAGCAACTCCGACACTTCAGGCTCCAGGTATCACGATAAACGTTAATTAGATTCAGAAACATCGACAGTAAGCCTAAAAAGTATTTTCTGGTCTCGGTATCGTTGCCTTCACGGAAAATTCATAACTCACGGCTCTACCTCTCTCTAGTCACTGAGAATCCTAAGAGTGTAGGAAAATCTGTAGATCCCCTCACTCATGTGAGATCACACAAGAAAGCTACGCATAGCTAGACCTCGGACTTGGCGTCACCCAAATATATAGACAGCTCCAGATAGTTAAATGTGCCACAAGAGTTCTCGTATCAAGGTCTAGCTGACTACGGCGTTTTTGATAACAGTTTCTAATGTTTGCAAACAGAATATGAAAATGGTCCTTGAAGCTATACCACTCCAGCGAAACTGTCAAATGTTGAATTGACATTCAAATAATCCAATTCTTCTGAAACGACGACAAGCTTGCTTCAACCGCATAACCTAGCCTAAATGGCGTGCAGGGATTGTGCTACCAATGTCGTGGCGTAGTCTTCTGTCATGTGCCCCCTTTTCTTTATAACTTAGGGCAGTGTTTTTACAAAACACACGACTTCACCGAGAAATTCATCAATTTCTTTAATTATTATAAAGTTGATTAACAATAACGAATAAATACACAGTAGTGTTGACAATTCAGTCTCCTTTGCGTTTAATGCCCCCAATTGATTTTACCCCAGTCATGGCGGGTACTTTCGATGCCAGTTTGCGCACTTCCGCCACCGCATCTAGGAGTTTCTTCGGCTCAGTGAGAAACCAAATCCACAGCAATTGACCATAGTGCCAAAATGTGTCACTTGTCTGAAATTAAATGAAAACTCAGCGTTTAGCTTAAAATGCCCTCACAAACTTACCATTCGTTCGTGGATGTTCTCTTGGAACTGTGCTCTCAAGTGGCGGAACTCCGTCTCGAAACGTGATCTGTTCATTTTTGCATTGAAAATGGGTTTCAGCAAGTTTATTTGCTCAAACATTGGCAGTTTAACAGGACTATCGTAAACGTACGGCTTGAGAACCTTTTCAATTCGATCCCTGAAAGTAGACGAAATTGTAATAGCGTAATCATCAAACCGGAGCATATTTCTTACAATTCATTAAGTGCGTCAAGAACAGGTCCGTATGGCTTCTTGTTCAAGAGGGAATTCAATGCGTACTTCAACAGACGACAGAATTTCTCGTATTCGTACAGACACGCCTTCGGTTCGTTGCGTACCTTCACCGAGGTGTGCTTTGAAAGTAGTTCCGCCATCTTTGAAATTACAACTTCACTTATCGAATTGGATGGAGTTTTCTGCAAGTTCCTCATGGCCTCGATCCGACGCAAACACAATTGCGTCTGAGAATTCACATCATCAGTATTGTCAAAACGATTTCGAATTTTCTCCAAATCCAGCTGACTACTAATCCAAATGAGTTCTGCATTCGTGAGCGCATCTGACACGGTTTTTGTGATCACTTTAACATTCTCCAATCTCCGATATCCACGACTTAGTTTCTCCTTAGTGTTTTCGTAGAGAATCAACTCCATTTGCTGCTGAGCACGTTGCTCCAAGTGCATCATGAGATCATTGAGAAGAGTCTTGTATGTGCTGTTGAAGTGGTGATTATTGACCAGTTCCAGGTCGCGAGTTTCTTTCCTGTAATTGAATAGAGAGTTGTTGATACATGTTCATAAAAGATGTCATAGGCTTACTTCATGTCGGATAGAGACACTATGTGCATCTTGCTAACGTCCAGCGTATCGATCATAGCCTGCGTTGCACGTGTCTTTGCTTTTGCTTTGATGAACTTCTCCATGAAATTTAAATTTCTGTGGACAGAAGTGGACATGATTATCGTTCACGTCCTTTATCCTGATGAACGTTTACTTACAGCTTACGAATTGTCTCCAGCTGTGCTGATATTTCCTGAGCTTCAAAGTAGTTGTCTTCTGTTTCAACAAAATCCTTAAAATGATGGATTTGCTTATTGCGTCTCATCACATGTATTCGCATGAACTTACTTGAATTTTGAAGTTTTCCTTCATATAGAGGTTCAGGTATTGCAGAAACGAATCACACTTCAGGAAGTATTTATCCAACGGCAACTGATGTATGAACAGCGGGGGTGATTGCTGCGAGGAACTTGTGTTACTTAAGACATCTTAAATTATCTTTCACATTTTACCATCCTCCTGTAGCAAGATTTGGACTCCTCACACAGCTTTCTTGTTTCCTTGTGCAGTTCCTGGAGTTGCTGGCACAGCTCCAGGCATTCAGTATACAACAGCTTTTCAGTGCTTTCAAGATCACTTATTCTGTTTTCCAGATCACTCACTTCTGTGTTAACTTTGGACTTGGTATTCCTGCAAAGCATTCGTTCTGAAGAACCGTACTAGAGTTTCATTAATGCAACCTTACCCCATGCTGAGCACCAAGTCTGAATACATATCCTCTGTTTGTTCCAGTACTTCGATTTCATTCGATATTTTTTCAATGCACGAGTCTTTAAACTGTAGTAATCCTGGATACTCCTCATGGATATGGAGGAGTTGTGATTTACGTTTTGTGGGCGAAAGGGTCTCCTTCCTTTGCTCCATTTCATTGTACCTTCGCAAATATTCATTTATCAAAAGCTCTTGCAAAATTTACTTCAATTCAAATTCATACTCAAGAAGTTCGTGTTCCGAAAGGATATTTTCATCAGTAATATTTTCAGTGAAATTTGAGAAAAACTCCTGGAATCTCTCATCATAGAACATCCACTGGTTACTCGAATCGAAGCCAAGTTTCTTAAATATGTCAAAGTTCTGAAGTGTGAAACTCATTTTAGTTATATTTTAAGACAGACACTAATTCATGATGTATATACCCTGATCAAATCACCCATATTTAATAAAAGCACAATAAACAAAACGAACTTCCAATGAAACTAGAAAATCTTTCAAATTGGCAGCAACAGAAAAACAAATTCAAATTGAATTTTTGACGTTGAGTGCATTCAAAAATTGCTCATTTGTAAATATACACTATTTCAGGTGCTGCCAAGTCTTTATTGTAAAATACATTTTATGAAAGATCGAAGTGATTATTGGCATCTATGATGGGAATACCAGAAATGGAGTATGATAGGGATACCCAACTTCACAGGTGATTGACCCCTAGTCTATCGACGAATTTGACGGATTTTGACGGTTATTCATGAATTTTTGACAGTTATTCACGAAATAACGTAAATGCCGTTCCACGGGTGGAGGGGGGAGGGGGGGCTAGAAGTTGGGCATCTCTATCAGATTTCATTTCTGGTGAATACTGTTAATAATGTTAAAAATGTTGAGTTTCATGAAATGTATCCCATGTTATTTGCGTCGACAGAGATTGCATTTGCCTTCTTTTGAAATATTTATAAAAGCAACCCAAATTTCGAACTTGCTTAAAAACGAAAAATGATCAAACTTTGAAAACCTTGAAGATATCTAATTGCCCCCAAGGTAGTATCCAATTGGTATTCACCTGAAACCTCTTATAAATAAACTTGGCAGCACCAATGCACCTGTCATTCGCTGTCATTTCCCATTGTTGACTTGTTTCTTAGGTGGTGATTAATCCATTTTTCATCTAAAGAAAAACATAAATCGCTTAGTTTTGCAATGGCTGCTTTAAAAGGTAAATTAATGGATATTTCTATTTTACTTACTCATTTCAAATCTTTACATTTCCACTTGAACCACCCTCTCGTTAATTACAATCGTCCTCATCGCACTTTCGGAAAAACTCGCAGCGTAAGTATATGTCATTGTTTTTTTTAATCAATTCCTCTACGACCAATTTCTTTTCATTCTAGTCTCCTAATTTCTGCGGTACTGATATGTTTTGGGATGACTTTCATCATCTTGGCTTGTGCGATACCACAGCCAAAACTTTTCTATCCGTTCTTTGTGTTTATCTTTTATCTTTTGTCCATAATCCCCGTCCTAATTGCCAGACGAGTGACTCCAAACAATGACACAAATCCCCGATCGGAGTTTGCCCTTTTCTTGGCAGCCGGATTTGTTTTAAGTGCATTCGCTCTTCCAATTGTCTTGGCCAGATGTGCAGTCGTAAGTAGAACTTCTCCACTCAACCACTCCACCCACTTATGAATTCTAATGTTCCCTTCTTAAGATTACATGGCTTGCGTGCTGGCTAACTCTGGGAGGAAATGTCATAAACTACCTTACGATGTTAGGATATGCTATGAAAGATGCTGAGTTCGAAGGCGCGTATGGTGGCATGTTTTAAGCACTTCTAACTTCAACCATCAACTTATCATTACTCACTAACTTTAGCTTTAAGTATAGGTTACATGTGAGTTGAGATTTGTTTTCGCATCACTGTCTCTCTGTGTTCGAGGAGAAAATTTGGGGCAAAAGCAAATGAATCTCATATAAGTTACGCTACAAAACATTGTACAGCTGACTGTTTTTTAGAGGAAAACCAAATTTTGTATTCTTTTCTTTTCGTTTCCGTGCTCATTTTGTAATGTAATTTATTTACGTCTGTAATCAATAAATGAATTTTCAAAATGTGCAAGATTAACAAGGAAATAATCCCGTTTTTGTAATTCTATTTTGCCTCTTTATATCTTAGACTAGCACGGTGAACATTGCGAGGACAATGATCGTTAAAAATCGTCTATGGTCCAATGCATCTTGGAGCGTAAGGTCTTGGCAACATCTTTCCAATGCAGAGGTATGACTAAAGTAAACAAAATACACAGCTAAGTCTTATCAGTTCGACTTTGGCTTTGGTGAAGCATAAGATGATCCATCAGGGTGATTCCGTTTGTCGATTTTTGTTTTGTTTGTTGTCGTTTACGATATAGGGAATCACACTGCATATATGTATTCTTTTTGATTCACTGAAAATATATTTTTCGAGTGTCTTACTCTGCATTCAAATGTGAGACTGCTTGGGCACCTTTTTTCCGTTGAATAACTGGATCACTTTTGGCCGACCTCGTTTTAATGCCCCCGTTGGAACGCGCCCAGATCCGTGTCCAGTAGATGATCTAATGTAGATAGGCTTTTGACAGCATTAAGGACAAATATTTTGTCGGAATTTTGTGTTCATTGCATGAAATCTGCGGGCGTAAACCCAAGGCTAACAATGAATCAATTAAGACATCGGTGGAGTTTAATTTTCAGTCTTTCTACTAAAATTTGATGAGATCGTGGTGAAGAGGTGAAGGTAAGCTTGCATTGCTTGTTTATTATTTGCCAGGGAGTAACAACTAATTGATTTTGTTTAATGGGAAGTTCGGGTAGAACTGCTTTGTTGGGGATAGTACCGAAGAACACTCTTTGTTTAGGTAATTACATCTTTAAGTCATCGGAATTTTCGAGCAGAGACGTTTCGCGTATGGATTTGGAAGTGACTCTTAATTCCTTGAAGATGGGTAGCCCTGCTTTTGCCCTAGTTGCTTTGTGGTAGGAACATTGGATTTTATGAGTCTTAGTACTTTTTGCGGCTTCTAGTTGACTTTGCTTAGAACTATCAATTGGCGGAAGTTGTAAGGCAAAAAGTAGAATTCTTACTATTGACAAAATCGTCAGCCTTCCTATTGGACTGGAGCAGATAAAAATACCCCCTTCCTTCTCAATTGCATAGTGTGGGAAATAAAACACTGTCCATGCGTAAATTATAAATATTTGTTAAAATAATCGTTTAGCCAAATACAAAATATATAAATGTATCAATAATTTACTAAATATACACATTTTAACAAACCAAGCAAAATTAGCTAGCTAAATAATTTATTGTCATAGTTTGCCCTTAAGTGTCTTTTGAAACTCCTTTTCCAAGACTTTCAGTGCAATCTCGATCTGATTCAAACCGCTTGAAACACTGGGGACGTCTTCACCGACTCCGTCTTTCATAACCTAAAACAATTAAAATAATATATAGCCCCTCTGAGATGGAGAAATACATACCTCGTGCAGTTCATTTGACAACTGGTCCCTCTCTTTGCTAAGCCGGTGAATGTCTTTCCTAAACTTTTGTTGCATTGGCTTGTAATAGTCTAAGTTCAGATCATCATCTATTCCGTATCGAGTTGAGATCAACTTCAGTTCATGGTCCTTGATATTTTCCTCAGCAAGGGTAAGATCCATTTCATTTCGCTCCCGCTTTACATAGAAGATAACGTATCAGAGAACAAATGTGAGCATTTCAATCAGCTTACCCCACGCTCAAGATCTTTAAGCAAACCTAACAATTCAGTCTCCTTGAGGTTATGTTCTCTCCTTTGTGAAGTCTTTTCAAGGATCTCGATTACTTGACCCTTTCGCTGGCGCAACTCTTTCTGATAAACAAGCAACATTTTCCGTTGATAGGCCAAGCGCTCTTCCTCCCGCTGAAGTATTTCTTGATACTGCTTCTGCATCTCTGTAACCAAAT
This sequence comes from Eristalis tenax, assembly GCA_905231855.2. Lineage (NCBI taxonomy): Eukaryota > Metazoa > Arthropoda > Insecta > Diptera > Syrphidae > Eristalis > Eristalis tenax. The sequence goes on from HG993127.1 coordinate 4,384,650, forward strand.
CAAGTGACCATCCTCGCTCAGAGCTAACACAAAATAAGCTCACCCTTCATTCGTTTGGAATGCTCCTCTTGTTGGAGACCACGTTCCAATCTCTCGAGCATGATTGCCTCCTCCCGTTCCAGACTTCGAATTCTCGCGTCAATTGTCTCGTGTTCCTTGCGAATGGCATCCATTTCGCTCTCTTGTTTCGCAACCCATTTCTTTGGGTAGTTTTGAAACTTCGGGTACACGCCCTTGGGGAGCTTCACAAACTCTTGCATATATTGCCGAGGATGTATGTTCAGTGGACATTTTTCCATTAGATGGTTCGCTTTGTTCATGAGTTTCCTCGTGTCGATGGGATTTTGCTCGTGGAAGAACTCGATCAGCTCGTCTTTGTCGGTAATTTTCAAAATTGTCTCTCGCTGAATGATGTTGTATGCCACAACACAGAAGACCATGAAGTACGATGGACCGGAGAGCAAGTTGTCCCAGACAGAAAGCCACATTTCATCAGTGAGCACTTCGGAGAAAGCAGTTCCTAGCATTGTCCAGGCAAAGTCTTTTGCGGTAATTCCGATGTTTGAATAGAATTTCCACAGCTCTGGGTCGAAGGCAGTTAGGATATTCTCGCACATTCCCAAATAGTTAAGCGGCTCCAAGGGATGAAATTCGAACCACAGTTGACAGTGATTCCAGAGCACAGTGGCAACGATTTCAAAGCAAACATTCAAATTGTTTGCAAACACCTTTACAAATGGAAATATGAAGCCGGGAATAAAATCACTGTGGCCGAACACTTTTGTCCAGTGGCCCAAGCAAGAGAAGATCTTGACTAGGTTGCGGCGGATGGTCATGTCCTTCAGGTGAAGATTTTTCTCAAGCAAGGCCGCAGTTGGATGCGTTCCCATCTGGACCAGCTCCATGAATTTGGTCTTGTTGCAGGGTATTTCAAGAAGGGCTACCCAAATTAAATTTCTATATTTTCCTGGGTACTCGCCGTACTCGCGTAGGATTGGTATCAGTCGACTCCTAGTGAGCATTTTCTTCAGCTCGTTGTCAAAACAACCCGCAGACACCTGCCTAGGCTGCGACATGGCTGTTCGCAGCAATTGCACACAATTTTGCGTTGACTTCAGGCAGTTGATAAGATGTGAAGCACTGTATATGTTAGCTTCCCCTGAGCTTCTGATTGAGTGTAGCAATTGCCTATCTTTTGATAATCCCACTCGAAAGCATTTGGAATCTTCCACCGTCAATTTAACTCCTGAGTTGTCAACATCAACTAGAATTAGCTGGTTCTTCGTGGTCTGACAGAGTACGAGTTGTTCATTTGGCTTAGGGAATAGCCAGGTGGCCTGCAAGGAAGCGTCCAGCACCTTGGCTACCCTGAGTGGAGCATAATTTACAGTCGATAAGAAGATCAAATAATTATCAAGTGTAGTAAAACAGACAACAGTCCCGTCTGGCGAGAAAGTGTACGAGTTTAACAGTCCCCTTGAGAACTCTTTCACTTCGTCGCAACTGACGTCAAAAGCAGAGTCTGAATTTTCATCATGGAAACTTATTGCCTGTGCTTCTTTGGTCATGAGGTACCGATCTCGAATTCGAATGGGATTATGAACTCTGATTGTATTTAGGGTGATTCCGGACCAAACATGGACAGAGTCATTCGTGAGGCAAGTGAAGATTTGATCACTATTTGGGACGTAACTCACAAATTTGAGTGAAACTTGCGATTGATTGAAGTCGAGGCGATGCGAGACCTCGTGCGTTTCCAGATTCAGAAGTATTCCATCGCGTTGAGTTTGAACTACAGCTAAGTACGGTGTGAGTGGTATTCCGGGGAATGAAATGTTATAGATCCTCTCATCGGTGTAGTTTTTCGAAAAGGTTACCGCAGATTTTTCTGAAAAAAAAACTCATGTTGAATATTAAGAGCTAAAGTGACCACCTGCCTGACTTACCAACGTCCAGCCAATAAATATTGCCGCTTTTGGCACCAACAAGGTAAACATTTTTCTGATTTGGAATGTTTCGAATGATATGCGCTCGAGGGATCTGTTCAACTAGCTTCCAATATTTCCTCTTTCCCAAATCAAATACGAATATGTTACCTCTTCCAATGAAGAGTTTAGAATATGATTTGTGTTTCATAAAGGAGAAGACCACACTTACCTGTTGTCGATTGTGACAAAATGCTTATTGCAATCACTAAAAGATCCAACAATCAAGCGAATTCTTACGAGTTTAGTATTCTCTTTTACAGTGTGATGGACTGTGAGTATCAATCTGGAAAGAAATATCCTTGTGCTTATGGGCGTACCAGTTTGTTTTTTCTTCTCCCTACCCATTTGCATCCTTTTTGTATTTGAAGGAACTCTTTTCTGTTTTCTCTGCGGATTCTTCGTCAGTAGAAGTGGCAATGTTTTCAGAATCTTCCATTTCGACTGGGAAATAAAATATCTCGCATCGTTTGTATTTTGAAAATAAAGTTGTTTATGAAAATGCTAGGCAAAGGAAAAGCCAAAACGTTAAACTGTCAAATATGAAGTTTTGAGAACTAAGCGATCGCAGCGCTTGTGGTGGACAAACATTGGAAGTATTTTCACGTTCTCAGAACATTCGCATTTAAATTAGTGGCGGTTATAAAACACAATTCGAACTCATGTCCAGTAGGTTCTTTGTTTTAAATCGAATTGAAATGGACAGCATGCATGTGTCCTAAGGCTAGTAGACATGTTAAACTTTCGCAGATAATAAGATTTGCATTGTCACCTGTTTTTCACTTACTTGACCTCACTCTTCTATTCACTGCTCATTGGACTGCAACTTTACAATGAAAATTAGAGCAGCAGGTGCTGCTGTTCCACAGAAACAGCGCTTTTGTTAGTCAGTGCTATTGAACAGATCAGTTGAAGCGCTCGCTTAGAACTGCAAATCGTTCTAATTACGTTCGAAGTCGATAATACCATTCGAAATTTGATAAAATCTACTTTTTGTCTAACAGAAGTCCACACTTATAATAGGAAACCACAGTGCACCAAGAAACGCAATCAGAGGCTTTTCACAGGGAGGTGTGCTGTGAGTAGATGTAGATGTACTCAAATAACCATGATGTCGGGTTCGATGTCAACCATTTCAAGGCATCCCCTAAGTGCTCTAAGCCCAAGTGTTAGACGGATACTCACTCACAGTATTCGTGTATTAAAAATCATAGAAGCCGTGAAGCAGGGTACTCCCTGTTTTGTGGCCAGTGGTAGTCTCCTCCTCTGTGTACGTTATTCATCCGCTGTCTAGTAGCCTCAAGCTGCACGCAGCCCTATTCGAGAACTTTGGAATTAACCATAGCATCTCAAAGGTCCAGAGATGAACTGAACAGCTAACGCAGCCATAAACACTGCTGATCAGTAAGTCAGCACTGAAGGATGGATTGGAATGTTACTCAATCAATGCAGACTATTCCAGATGTCAACTAATCAGTGTTCATTAGCTTCATGGTTACTGTCAGTGAGTTCTATATATACTAAAGCAATCATTCTATGCGAAACTGTCGGATGGTAACCCTCGGTATACATAGAAAGATTTGAGGCAATGAGACCATCAGGATTGGTGGCGACCATTACCATCACAAGTGTTGATCGCAGATGGTAAGATTTTGAGACGCGCAGGACGCTCACGGTCACTAATATCCAAATAAAAGTAAGTTTTAATAGAAAAGACCTCCGCAGAATTACAGACATTATTACTGGTCACTAGCTAGTTGGAAATCGGGTGAGGATAATAGGAGTTCCATATAACTTCTGCAGAGGATGTAGAGAGGATGACGAGGAAGAAAATGCCGTTCTATACATCGGAACTTGTACATCGCTCGCAGTAACCAGAAGGAAGCTTCTAGAAAACCTCTAAGGTCAGGGCTTCATCCTCTCAATTACGTTAAATAGCCTAGACTCCAGAGCATCCAACCGAAATAAAAGGCAACTAGCATTCCCGTCACGAAATTGTTTGGGATTTACTCTTTAATGGTTGTGGCTCATGACAATGGAGGAATTTTCCGGTTTGGTGGAATCCTAATGGCAGCAAATATCGTACCTAATTTATATATGGTGTGGTGGTGGCTTCTGGGTACCATGATATGCCGTGCTCACACTGATAACTTCATGCAACTTCTGCACATATGGAATAAATTTAAGGAAGAATTAGATTACCATTTTTTTTTTGAAAGCTCACTGCGCAGACCCCCAGTTCTTGCAGTTATTCACTGTTGAAATATTCAGACTTGAAGACATATGTTTGTTTACAAATAAAATCCACTAAATGCATCCCTGTGCACAGACTGCTATGCCAAACATACACGCATAATCTTCTGTCGGCTTATTGCTGTTTATAATTTGCAACCATTCCAGAGGCACTGAATGCGTCTTTCACTGTAGCGTGTTTCAGGCAGAGGCTATAGCGATTAAAGAAGCTCTGTCATGGCTAAGCAAAAATGTAATACAGTGACAGATATAGTCATCTGTTCAGATAGTCAGGCAGTGATAAAATCTCTGAGTGCAATCAAATTAAACTCTCAGTCGACCCTCAATTGCCGCGTATTTCTTGACGAGATGGCCAAGTATTTTAGCATCCGTGACATCCCAGAGAATTACGAAGCAGTCGCACTGGCACTGGATGTCTCATCACAAGGCAATTATGGCCTACCATAGGTACAAAATGGCCTTTCGTTGTGAGTATGTGCATGGCAACTGAAGGCTGGCTTCGATTTCCGGCCGGTAGGACCAAAAATAATTTTTACCGCTTCACCTCTTTCGAGTCAGTGACAATGCTCAAAGGGTAATAACTGTCTAAAAAAAGCTTCTCAAACTAGGACGTTCGGAATCGGCATAAAACTGTAGGGCCTTTCACTCGTGAGAGGACAAGAGCACGCACAAGAGAAGACCTATTAGAACTCTCATCGGCGTTATAACCCGGCACTGTTCCGTTGGAATTCACGCCCCAAGACTAGGTATCCCCTATAACGACTTCTGCAGAAGTTGTAGGGATGAAGAGGAAGAAGTAACAATTTCACACATTTCTACGACTTGGCAGATCTAAACAGTATTAGCATCAGTCAACTCCATCGCATCAGACCTTGTGGTAACACAACGGGCTTAGCTTTGGCCTAAGCTCTTACCTAACCTAACCTAGAGGCATTTAGTTCAGCTCTAATGGGGATACATAATCTTAAAACTTTCGGCCAGTTCCCTTGGCCAGTTTTTATCCACGAATCTCCTTAGTTCTAATCGGAACATTCACTCCATTTGGCGTCCAAACAAACCTGTATCGTACGACAGCGTACTACTGTATGTATGTATAGGCCGAGTTCATAAACGTCACACTGCGGCAACCCTGCATGATTTGCGTTCATAATTGTAAATAAACTGCAGTGAATGTGCATGAGAGCAGTCGGCAAAAGCGTTCATAAAAGCAATGTTGCAGTCGAACTGCGATCAAATTGGCAGTGATTTTTGTTTTGTTGCAGGATTGCAGGAAGACCGAAAAGTGGACTTTTTCATGCGAAAATGTTTCCTAAGAACATCATACGGAAATTCTCTTATTTTTTAAAGAAATTTCTGTTATTTGAAACATGTTTTGACTTCCAATTCTTTTTAGTTAAGAGCATAGCAATTGTGCCGTGTAAGTTGGTCAGTTCATTACATTTATTAAACATTAAACCAAGTATCATACTCTTCTCAGACATGATGTTGACTTTCATTTTATCAATACAAATGACAACCAAACACTTTTTGAGTCGCCCACTTATGTTGCATTTATGAATACTTTTTTGACAATGCTGACCTGCTGCAAACTTGCGCCAGTATTCGTGTTCATAAATGTATTGAAAGAATATTTTGTGCAGTGCAGGGGAACCAATGTTGCAATTATGAACTCAACCATAATATCAATGTATAAGGTTGTAAAGGGTGATTTTTTAGCTATTATCTTTTTAGCAACACTGGTTTAAACAGCTGACGCACGTTTCGTGTTTTGTTTCGCTGTCAAACATCTTCAGTTTGGTCTATAATTTAACCATGAATCGTCATACAAACGAACAACGCTTGCAAATTATTGAATTTTATTATCAAAATGCGTGCTCTGTTAAGAAAGTTCATCGCGCGCTTCTTCCATTTTATGGTCAGTTTAGACGAAGTTCATTTTTGGCTCAATGGGTACGTAAATAAGCAGAATTGGCGATTTTGGAGTGAATATCAGCCAGAAGCATTGCAAGAGCTACCAATGCATCCAGAAAAAGTCACAGTTTGGTGCGGTTTATGGTTTATGCCACCAGCCATCATTGGACCGTCCTTCTTCAAAGATGATGCGAATCGTAACGTAACTGTGAATGGTGAGCGCTACCGTGAGATGATATCCAACTTTTTTTTTACCCAAAATGCAAGAGCTTGACTTGCATGACATGTGGTTTCAACAAGACGGTTCCACATGCCACACAGCACGCGCAACAATGGACTTATTGAGAGGCGAGTTCGGTGAACATTTTATTTCACGTTCGGGACCGGTCAATTGGCCGCCTAGATCGTGCAATTTAACGCCCTTAGACTATTTTTTGTGGGGCTATGTTAAAGCTCATGTCTATACAGACAAGCCCGCTTCAATTGACGCATTGAAGACATTTGAAGCATTTATTCGTGAGATACCGGCCGAAATATTGGAAAGAGTATGCCAAAATTGGACTTAGCGGATGGACCATTTGAGGCGCAGTCAATGTCAACATTTGTATGAAATAATCTTCAAACATTAAATTATATGGACCGTACTATCGATTCGAACAAGGATTTCATGCATTTTTCTGAATTTTATGTTTTTTTTTTTTTGAAAAACTTTCTTATGGCTTTTAAAAAATCACCCTTTATGTGTAAGCCTACGAATGCGTTCTGAGGAAAAGAGTCATGTTGGGTTTTTTGTACGGCGTGTTTTTTCCCAACAATAAAATATTGTGGTCGTTTTATTTGAATTGTATACAATACCATTGTACTTGAACCACAAATCTGCTCCCATGTGTACAACATTAGTTCCATCATCTGGATTCTGCAGCATACTATAAGTAAAAAAGAAAACACATAACATTTTTTTCTGTAATCGTTACAATTTTATTGCATTCTTGCATTTTCAACCTGCTTGCTGTAGCATAGAATTTAAACATTCTAATCCCGTCTTTGTAGTGCCATTCCTTAGCAAACTCTTCACATTCATTCGTTCTCAAAAAGGAAAACAACAACAAAAGAGGATGTCTTTCATAATAAGGTCTAACTAAACATTTTTCATTAATAAAGCCTTTTTTGCTTGTGTTTTCTAAAATGTACACAAAAATGTCTTGGAAATTAATTTATTTTCAAACTCTGTTAAAAAAATATTTCTCACAGTTGAAGCTTGCCTGTTTTATTTGTCAAAAAAAAAAAAAACGAACAGAGTCCTAACGTTTTATTATTTACCATTCAACTATTTATAAATTTAAGCAACAATTATTGATACAATAGATATCTTACAATGTGTTTCAGTTTTTTGTTTCTTTTTCGTATTATGCTATAAAATTAAGATTAATCGAAACTACTGTAATAAGGCTTGTTTTGTTTTCTTTGTTTTTAAACAAGATAATATTATATATTATAGCTCTATTCTTATGCGGGAAAGTAAGTTAATTTACATAAATCTGTAGATATGTGAGACTACGTTTATTATTGATGGTTTCTAGGATCTAGATCTACATTTTTTGCTGTTTCGTTTTAGAAAAAAATACCCATTAAGATTTTACTTAAATGTTCGTTTAAAGCTTAGGTTACATAAGAGTTTGAAAAAATTGTTTTCTTATACAAGTAGAAAAGATTGATTTTTTGTTTTTCGTTCTTAGCTGGGTGCTGCTGTGTCTGCTGTTACGCTCTCTTGCTGTGTGATTGATTTTCTTTTATATTTCTGTTTTTTTTTTTCTTTTTACAAAAATGTCATTATTCGTATATAATTATGTGGGAATATAGTCACAATTTGATTCACCATTAGCGCAGTGAAGATTTGCTTCGATGTTCATACTGCTCTTTTTTGGTTATTTTCATCTTTTTCGAGTGTCGTCGCAAATTAACAAATTTTCTGTTGCTTCTGTTTTATGTTCTTTATGACAAGTCGTTTCGTTTGAAGAAACTATTTTCATAAAGAACATAAATACGCAATTTGTGTTTCGTTTAATTTTGATAGTAGTTTATACAAGACTAAAACATGTGATTTCTGTTCTACATTTATTGTTTTTGTTTTTTTTTTTTTGTTTTGGTCGAATTATAGCATTTTTTGTTATAGCATTTAAACAAAAATGTCTCGTTTTTATTAGCGGCTACACATGGAGCGATGGTGGTACATGATGAAAAAATTTGAATCAGACCAGTGGTATCGTATGTGAAAAAGCACCTTTTTGTATTCTTTTGGAAATATTTTTTCATTAAAATGAAAAAATATTCCGCAATTATTGCATTTTATTCAAAATTGTTTTCTTTAATTCTTTGTTTTGTTTTTTCTTCTTTCAAAGATCAATGATATAAACTTTTTTCGTGAATGCAAAAGGAAATTGAAAATGGTTTAAAAAAAAAAAGATAAACCAAAGAAATAAAGAGATAGAAAATTACGAGTATGTGTGTGAAAGAGATTTTTTATAATGCACGTGTGCTTGCTAGCAAGACACTGAAGTGGAAAAAAGAAGATAGATAAAGTATTTTACATGTTTTCTCTTAATTGTTCTTTTTTGGTTTGAGGACGAAAAAAATTTAATTTCAAGTTTCCACATCATCGTCATAATCATTTGAAATGAATTATGAGTTAAAGTAGATACAGTGCTTTTTGTATTGTGAGGAATCTATGGTTACATTAACTTGCATTTATATGCATCATTCCTGCGTTTCCTTTTTTGATACTTAATTTTTTCGAATAATTACAAAAAAAAAATACGTTTTATCAAATTTATTGTTTGCCATTAAATGAGATATTTGCAAAAATTGCTTAGCGTTAATTTAAAGCCAATAGCTAGCCATAGTAAAAATTTATGTTTGATACGATAACAAAAACTATACGTGAAGAAAGTGTTAAGAGGTATGAAGCTGAGAGAGAGAGAGAGTTAGAAGTGGTGATTTATATTGTGTAAGTGAACATGCATTTGTGACGAATATTTTCCGGAATTTAGTTTTTTTTTTTCTAGTATTAACTTGTCTGTAGGCATAATTTAAAGTCTCTAAAAAGATAGGACTGTACAACTTAAATATTACAAATTTAAAAATAAATTTCAAGCAAAAATGATTACGGTTGTGTCTGCGGTAATTAAATGGAAGACTGATCTAGTCTGTCCTCGCCTGACCTAAGGACATATCAAGCAAAATTAAATAATTGTAAGCTCCTAGAGTGGTGTTGCGAGCAATCATGCGCGCGCCTTTGATATAATAGGTAGGTGCGCGACCGTTACCTAGGAAACAAGATTACCTAATTTCGTCATTTGAATTGTTCCTTAAGACAGCCGGGCAGGACGTGTAACATTTTGTTCAGCTTAACTCATAATAATAATCCTAATTTATTAACTTCTTCTCCCAAAATTGTATCGTAACTTGTTTTAACCATCCGAGACAGTAAGTCCTGATTTTTTATGTTAATTTATCGAACTAGCTGTAACCTTTAAATCAATAAAGGTATTTTGGAATTTACGCCCAAGTCGGTGTTTATTTCCGAAAAGTCTCGCACGCGGCCGACATAGCTGCGCCGATAGTTGATGCTCCAAGCTGCGTCAACAAGTGAATTCAGAAAATTCATCTCACAACATCTTCACCAATCGTCTGCTAGACGAACAACTAAACTAGAATCACAAATTTGTTTCATTATTCATACATATTATTATTGGTGCATGATTTTCTCGCGATTATAAGCGTCTCGAACTTGTCAATGTGTGTAGTACCCCTTAATCGATGCCTAGCCGAACGCACATCAGCTCCTAAACTCCCTGGCGAATGTATCGGTTGAGCGGTTATCTCCTGAAATTCAGTGCAGCCACAATGATGCCAATAAAAATCTGAATTTCGATTATCCAAGGTTTCGAAAGCCATCATGCGTTAAACAATTAAAACATGTATCTACAAGTTAAAATTGTACATCCGATCCATCAAAAAACATAAAAATTGAAGCAATTACACACACCATATGGAAAGTGTTGCCATTGAATCGTAAATTTTGATCTCGACTTGAGGTACAGCTGAACTTAAGTTCAATGGCACTGAGCATGGCTAGGTCATATAGAGCGCATGGACAGCACCTCTCCAGTCCGAAAAGTCTTCGACTCCAGCCAAGTGGGACATCGCAATAGAGAACGCACACAAGTGGAGAAAGAACTCAACCTACTTGGCGTGCTGACTAAAGATCGTGTCAGCTGGAGAGACACAAATTCGCCCCGTTCTTCAGCGTGTAAATGCTAGGGTAGGGAAGGGGGCTGTTAGTGAATGAATTCCACCAGGTAGGCGACCACTTGGCAGACCCAGGACGAGATGGTTGGACCAAGTCAAAAAAATCGCCTGGTTACCCTTGGGCATAACTACTGATGAGTTAGAGTCGATGGCGGAGGATCGAGTTGCCAGGAGATCTCCCGTGCGTGGCTTACTCGCGCGACCAATTTAGAGGAACATGCGGGTCAGAAGATGATGATGTAGCTAGTCTGCTGAATACATGAGCGTATTCTGATAGCCTTTCTACCCATTGCCGCAGAGGAAAGTGACTAACGTCATTAAACGTTGCAGCAGAGTACAAGCTTAACAATCACATTCGAATTTGTTACTTGATGATCGTATATGTGAAAACAATCAACTAGCAGCAATAATATTATATTTTTACAATAGAACAAAAGAAAAGCAAAAGCAATCGTTTCTTCGAAAGGCACCGTCAACATCTCAAACGTTCATTTCATCTCTGATAAGCAGTAACTAAAATTGTAAGCCTCATATCTCGAATGCATGGACTATGCAATAATAATTATCTATCTAAAACCAAAGCAACTGAAGATTGTTTAATTAACTACTACGAAATTATGTACATGTACATCTTCAAGGGCAGATTTTTCGCGAAATGTGAAGTAAGGCGTGAACAAATTGAAAGAAAATAATGCTCTCTCGTCGTTTGGCTCTCTGTGTAATCATTTTTTTTTTCCCGAGGGAATATATTAAGGGGTTTAAAGTGTGTATGGATGTGACTCTTAACAACATTTTGAATTGTAATTTGCCCTGGTTTTCTTTGGTAAAGCGCATAATATTCTTTAAAATTATGATATGAGTTCCTAAATATGTTTGCAATGATTTAAAATTATATATATGTACATATCAAGTTTTAAATCATCATTTTTATCTTAATTTTTTAAACTTAAATGTGCCTAGTGATATATAAAAATATTTAAATTACAAAAATAAAATTAAACTACACTATGATGTATTTACATTGTTTTGTTATTTTTTTTTTTTTGTTATATAATCATGAGCATTCCTTGTTAAACTATAGTAATTTACTTATGTTTTGCTTTAGATTTTTCTAAATTGTTATATTCTACAACGAAATATAAATGATTGTGAAATCAATTCTACAACATGCTCTATAACAACATGCGAGTTAAATATAGTATTTTATTTATGTGTATATATATATATATGGAAATATTAAATTATTTAAAAAATATAAACGATTTTTACAATGCAGACCGTTCTAGTTTGGTCCGTTGTTGACTTGTATTATATATGTCCTCAGTCGGATCGCATAAGTATTAGTAAGGGTATTTGTTTATTGTTCTTCATCTACTACAAACAATAAGAGAAACAAAATAAATATCAACAATTCTATGTAAAGAGTTTCAAGCATTGCCGTGATAACAAACAAAAGAATTCGAATTTGAATTTGAATAAAAAATTTTACTATCAATAAAATGGATAGATGGGGTTTTTAGTTAAACTAGAATTATTCGATTTGTTTACCTCTGAATGAACTGAACTAGACATGTATTCGGTTTTGATTGAATTTGAAAATTAAAATGAGAAACGTGAATAACACAAATAAATTAAAACCATTGAGAGTGGGTAATAAATTTTTACTAGAATTGCACATATCTTCCTCACAAAAGCACATATGTCCATTGCCTGAACTTTCCATCATGCACACATGATCGACCATAAATAAATTTATTTGTAATTGTGACGTACACATTCGGCGAACGACTTCGTAAGCTGTAAGAAAATAAATTGTATATTTTTAAACATTTGAATAATTTCCTCACAAAAAAGATAAAACTAAACTCTTTTAATTATGTAAGGTAGGGTGTGCTTGAGTTTGTGATTAAATGCTGTGTGACTACTGCAAACTTAAATCTATTTGTGGATGTGAATAGAAGGTGATGGTGAATAAAGTTACCATTTCATTTTTCCGTAAAGTGCTCAGCCTTTATATATTAAATAGTAATTAACAATTATTTAAATACGCAGGATATTATGATTTCATTAAATTAAGTCAGTTTTAAGACATTCAAGGTTGCGGATGGTAATAGAATACGCAAGATATCCACAAGAAAGGAGACCTCCTTGTGTGCCCTAGCACTGCTTAACATCACGAACAAGATACTCTCTGCTGTGTAATATAGTCGCCTCAAGTTAAGGTGGTTTCAGGTCGGGGAAGTCCACATTAGACCAGACATTTACACTGAGGCAGATCATGCATAATATCCAAGGTGTGCATTTCATGGCCGCATGTGACAGCGTGCACAGGGATGAGCTATACACCGAAATGTACGTACTCACAGGGCATCCATGGACAATGATGGTCTATCAAGGTCGGTAAAGAACGATGCTATAGTTCTTGAGAAGATCGTGCAAAACACAGAGGCCAACACTAAAGCCACGACCTTCTGGAAGTTTGTTCAGGTGCATCAGCATATGCGAATGGCATTGATGTGATTGTGTCGAACGAAGAGCCATTTACAAGCATTGACTCTGAACGGTTCAAGTTCTGTGTACGGTGATTGATTCTGTTGGTTCTGTGAGGGCAATCTATATAAGTTGACTGGGTCGTGTAGAGCTCGTGTACAGTTTGACTTTGGATCGAACAAACTTTGATTCCGAGTCTGTGGGACAATGCAACTCGGTGTGCGCTATTGAAAGCAAATAGCCCACGCTAGTTGCAGAGACCCAGATCCGTCGGCACAGTAACCATACAGAGAAGAAAGACACGTAGTTACAGGACGAAATATCCAAAAGGTTAATTGATAGATATTCCTATCTAGAGGGGTTACTGTGACGAAATGGGGAATGCAGCTGTCTGTTTCGCTAAGGAACTTTTGATTTGAAAAAAGAATACATACACAAAGAGAAGAGAGAAAATATTAAAATCAATGGATGGGATTCCAATCAAGGATATTTAAGTCTCCGTTACACCCTGAACGGCGAACTAGAATATTTCTCTAGAAAGGCATACACTTTAAACATCGTCAACGTATAACCGAAAATTGAAATAGAAACGGGAATCGAATCGAAGCACAATTCAAGAACTTTATATGATCAAATATTCCAGACATTATACAATTCTAATTTGAACACTTCAAGTACTTTAACTCATCTGTGGAAGAACACTTCAAAGAAAGTGATTTAAATGGTTCATCATGCACTTTATCCTTTATCATATACAAGACAATGTTGTAGAAAGTGTGAAAGTAGAACTCGTATGCATATACACATCTAAGTTAGTATCTGAAACATCTTACAATAAAAGCAACAAGTTGCACCCGCAGGAGGCACAGCACAGTAGACCTCAGACCGCAATGATATTGTATAGCCATCTGTCCAGACGCGGAACTATTTCAAATCGATTACTCCAAACCAGTTAGTGTCTGAATGCGAAATCAATTGAATGTGAACGAACATAATTGTCATCAATTTCGCAACGAGACTTTGGCATTACAATTGCTATGAGCAATGCTGCAGATGATACAATTTCCTGATAAGAATTGAAATATATTTCAAGAGCCACAATCTTGAAGCAACTGTTATCAGTAGTGGCGCAGCTATATGATCCAGGCATGATTGAATTTGGAAAGCTGAAAGTAGTTCCTTCCCTAAACAAAACTGTGCCAATGCTATTGCGTCATTTTAGTTTGATAGACAAGTAAATCAATTCGCAAGCGTTTGTGTAGCCATCAATTTAAAGCAGCAGAAAAATGTATAATCTTTTCCTGGCAGTACCCTTATGCAACATATTTCATGTGGAAGTGAGCCAACAAGTACATTTCCTCAAGCGATTGATTTTTCGGTGGAAAAAGAGACCGACTATACCATCCCACAGACAAGACCTGTCGCACGATGGCACTGAAATAAAATGAAAAAGCCGGCAATTGGACTGGTAAATGTCATGCGCGGATATGAAACAGGAATGTGCACCCCCCACCAAGCAAGGGAGAGCGCGCTATTCACGGTATGGAACAGAAGCAACGGCAAAATAGACAGTCATTCCATTCATCCTTTTGCAGTCAAAAAGAAACAACGTCTATAAAAAAAGAGAGCTTCTTTTAGAAAATTTTCAATTTACGTAACTCATTTGACATTTCAGCCGGTCCCTTCAAAGATCAAAGTTGCTAGCAGCAGTCTTGCATTTCGTGTGATAAAAATTTCATCATAATTCGTTGCTTTTAAAAAACTGTAAAATATTTTAAAAAACATCGCATAATGGCTTCTGAAGACAAGAAACAGTGCACCTTGTGCGATAAGGTTGGACTTAAACCTTTTACCAAGCAGAATATTTTCTACTATTACATCCCATTGCATGGAGTTGTGTCCTATGGAGCCCTAGCCATTAACGTCATGAATCCCAAGTTAGTGTCCAAGTAAGTAAAATGACCAGTAGTCATCGGCATTTGTTAATTTGATTTTGGTGCAGATTGGTTCCCAATAAGGATTTGACTGATGTGCTACTCCTGAGTACATTGGTTGGAACATCATTTTTCTTGTATGGTCGTCCACATATGAGAACAATTCCCAATGGTAAAAGGGGCATGTACAGGTTAGTTAATTAACACAGACTATTCGTTTGCCAAGCACGTGTTAAATTTTCTTTTTTTTTTTTTCTGTTTAGTGTTTTGGGAGGCACTCTGTTCAGCATGGGATCCCTGCTTATGTGGGCTGTGATGCGCCGCACTGTGTCCAGTAATCATGTTGGTTTGGCTACCATTCTGGGACTCGCATCTGGTGCTGTTATTGTTAAGTTGAGCACAGACTATTTCGACGAATGTGACAAATTGGTCGCTGCAAAGTGAAGTACATTTCCCGAGTGATGTGGTGTTAGATTAGAATGCCCTGAATAGAACTACCATATTTCTTTTGTATAATTTTTCGCTAGAATATTATCTTATTGATTTTCATTTAATTATGTTCAAAAGTTGTGCAAGGTACGTTAATTTATTTAGACAAGTAAGTTGTAATCCCTAACCGAACAGGCCGGTTTTGCGGTTGTCAATAAAAGTTAAAGCTCCAAAATTGTAATTGATTTCTTTCTTGCATCTTGTGATTGTGTTGTGTTATCTTAAACCAAGAAAAAAAAGAAGACTTACGTGACTTAGAGTGTCGCACCATCTTAACACAGCAGCCAGTGCAGGTCTTCAAAGGTGGTTGATCTCGTGGGAGAGCTGTATAGTTGAAAGGATCTCGACATCGGGCGTCCGTCCATGAGTCGCACTCGTAACAATAAATCGAGCGTGCTAATATTGTTTGTTGTTATTCAAGTAGCACATTGTTGATGTGCGGCAGCAAGCAAAATCGATGGAAATTTGGAAGGAAAAATAAATAATTATTACTCTTTGACTCTGATAGTAGTTCAAATAGTTTCTCGTTGAGAAAGAATAACCTTGAAATGTTCTCG
The DNA here is from genome assembly GCA_905231855.2 of Eristalis tenax. Classification (NCBI taxonomy): domain Eukaryota; kingdom Metazoa; phylum Arthropoda; class Insecta; order Diptera; family Syrphidae; genus Eristalis; species Eristalis tenax. The sequence continues at coordinate 4,400,577 of HG993127.1, forward strand.
AATTTTGATACAGTAGTAGTACTCTATTAGTTTCTGAACAAATTTTCAAAACACAATTTTCAAGCAAAAGCTTAAGCTTAAGCTTCATAGAATTGAGTGAGATTAGTTTTGAGAAGCATTTCTTAATGAAAAGAGCTAAATACATACATACGTACGTAAAGCACAAGCACTTTTCAAATAGCTAAAAGTGCAAATGGTGTCGATACATATCTACATATATTTCCGTTTTATTTATTTTTTCAACCAAAGAACATAACATGTACATACGTACGTATTGCAGATCATCTACTCTTATTTCAATTGCATTATGCAATTCCTTTTATATTTGTTTATATAGAAAATAAATTATATTCTTGCGCTAAAAAAGCATGAAATTTATCTACAAAACTTTGAAATGAATTTGAATGAAATTGATTATTATTACATATACACGTGTTAGTTTAGGTTGTATTTACAAGATAGAAAAGTGAGTGTTTATTATGTTTTGAAGTCGGAAAGAAATAAGAGACTATACTTCAGTTTAAAACTAAAATTACAACAAAATAATGTATTAAGTAGATAAACAAAGGAAATAACAAATCAAAACTGCTTCGATCTTGTCATTAACTAGTCCCAACTATCATCGGTAGTTACTAGTTATAACGCTATCAGTCGCACTGAACACCTAACACATTGCCGTTCCTACCATTCAGTTAGTGACATTTTTCACATACCCCTGAGCAATTGCATAAACATGAGAGTTTATCACGCAAGAAGCATGTAATTCTCTTAAAAGGTGCACTTCAACATAAATTCTTCAATTCTATTTCTGAAAAAAAGCTAAATATTTGTCGCCACATATTTCATTTTCGATAAGAATATTTTGTGTTTTGTTTTCTTTGAGATCTCGTGGAATGGCTTAGCAATTTCATTTATCATTCAGCAGTTCCATGAGCATCAAAGCATTTAAATTTGTGCGTGTATTTCGTCTGAAGAATCTGCTGTCGCCTGTGTTGATATCTTAAACATTGCACTGACTAACTCAACCACTTGTTCGCACCATTCCAAAGTCATTTAGATTTTAATTACAAATATTTCAAATGTTCGAAGAGTATTTGATTCAGTGTACTTTAAGCAATTTTATTGAAAAATCGAATGCTTTTACTTGAAATGTATGCAATAGTGAAATAAAATTCTATAGTTTACAGAGTTATTATTTTTTGTAACATCAACAGCTGTAGTTAATCATATTTCATGCCTCTAGGGGAACTTCTGAGGCAACCTTGGTTAGTCTATACGTTAGTATTGTCATCCGTATGCGTTCTATATATGCAAAGGTATACGAATGGGATTGACATTGCCGGTTTTTACATCAGTGAGTGCAATTATTAAGAACAATTATGAACTGGATTTGATATGTAAATTCATACTCAGACACTTTCTATCAAACGTTTTGAGCTTAATTACACTGTTTGCATTTTCCATCGTTCAGTAGGAACTGAAATAGAAGTGATCTCATGATTTGATAGCCTGTTCACATGTTTGATAGCTAAATTGATGAAAATGATAACATTGAAAAGGGGAGCACTGTGTTCTTTTTTAAATAAAAATCAGTCTTCGCTGTACACATGTACTTTGTTAGTCTTGATAACTCTTCCAGAAATTTTACTATCTTAAGTCCGTTTTTACATTTTAACCGCGTTTAGAGTTAAATACATCAAGTGTTTCTACATTTCCTTTTCCTTGGCTGACTCAAAGATATGCCTAGCTACAGCTTAAGTCTTGCTTTGGCTCCGACCTATACATGTGACTCATTTCTGTTAAGCTGCTCGCTAAAATTGCATAAATAACTTATGTATGAAGATACCCTCTAGATATAGGCGTGGTTTAACGCCTGCACCTATAAGAAAAGCATTGAGTTTTTATTTTTGTTGATGTGGTCTGATGTCTGTACGCTTGCATAGACACATTACAAAAGCAATACCTGTCCCAAATTAAAACAAGTAAATATATTAACAAACGAAAGGTTGATATAAAAAGTTAAATGAATCCTCTATGTTCTGAATGAAATTTGTACTTACTTTCTCTAGTTCCCTGAATTATCAAATCGAAACACAAAAAACCAAACAATAAACTGTACAGCATGCAATTCAACAAATAACTTCAACTACGATTCTATGCTAAACAAACTCATTCATTGCAAAAGTATACATAATAGACTATCTAAGGTATATTGGTTAAATTTGCGTTGGTCAAGTATACGATTCTATGCTAAACAAACTCATTCATTGCAAAAGTATACATAATAGACTATCTAAGGTATATTGGTTAAATTTGCGTTGGTCAAGTATTCAAATCTAGGAAAACGAAAGGGGTAAGTGATAAAGATGTTTTTTATATAAGAACCAGTGGAAACAAATAATCCCCCGCTTCGATAATTTTGTTTTTTTTTTTTTTTTAAATAATTTCATTAATTTTTCCCATCGTTGAGCTCATCTGCGATATTCAGCGTAAAAATGTGTGTGAGTGTGTAGTTTTTTTTCTAAGTGAACAAAAATGCTTTCGGAAGAAAAAAGAGACGTTGAATTGAATTGTGAAAATAAACAATTATCGGGTAGTTTTCGAATTTCAATCTTTTTTCTTCCCCTTGTCGCCGTATGCAAGTGGTCATTCAAATGTTTATTGAGAGAAAAAAAGAGGAAAAGAAAAGAAGTTAATATTAAATGTGTAACTGGGCAGCTGTAAAGCGAATCCCCTTTAATTGTTGTTGAGATTCAGTGTGCGGCTCATAACAAATCGATTTCAAAAACTGATTGCTCAAATATCGTTGTGCGTTTCATATACAATATTATTTATGTTGTTTTTGTTTTCTGTTTTCTCTTGATCATTCAATTTCAGCGCAAAATTATATTCAAGATTTTTAATTTGTATATAGTCGAAACAAAATACAAAAAAAAAAAATCGTAAAAATTTGTTCTGTCTGTCATTTTGTTGGTTTCATTTTTTCGTTTGAAAAAAAAAAAAAAACAAACAAGTGAATATATGTAAGTCAATTTAAAGAATCAAATTCAAATGAAAAAGGAAACAGAGAATGGATACATAAGAAATAAATATATTTTTTATTGCTGTTGTTTGTATTTTTTTATTGTCTTTGGTATTTAATGGAGACTCATACTTTGGCATTCGGCTGACACCTGTGGAATCCAAAGCCAAAAAAGCACCCCGAATGTTGCTGTAAGTAGAAAAAAAGAAGAAAAAACGAGAAATGTGGAGGAGCTAACAAATTCACTGTTCGTAGTATTTTTTTGTTTATTTTTTTATTTTTTCGTGTGTTGTTTTTTTTATTTGTGATTGGTGTATAAGGATACAGTTGTTGCTTTATAGTTATTGTCCTTCTGCATGATGGATCTGTTGGATTGGGATACATAAATGGAGAAGCGAATTCCCTGTGGGAAACGAGTTGAGGTCCCTAAATTGCCTTGCGTATAAATTTACAATATATTGTGAATTTCCACAGCATCATACACTTGTGCGTTGACGATTCACACAATTTTAAAGCACCACACACCATCCAATCGAGTGCAGTATGATAGCAGCTTATCCATCCCCATTGCGAGAATTGTTGTATTTATTACAACTTCTGTCGATTTGAGTTGTATGCCATAACTACAAGTGATTGCAAAATTAAATTTTGAATTGTCCAATTGTGTAGTTTTCATGTTTTGGTGCAGAGTTCGAAGAGGTTGATGGGACCAACGTTATTTGTTCAATTAAGGGAAAATCAAAATGACATAGTAAATAATCCTCTGAATCTATCTATATCTCAAAATGAGACCCGACGGTCATACTGACGGCACAAAGTAGATATAGGATCGACGTCGAAGTTGCTTGTGTAATATTTTGCTACTGCTTAAGTAAATGTTGATGCAGTCATCCCAGTGACAACATTGGTGGGAAACAAAGCACGTTAGTAAGTTCGTAAAACGCAAGTTGCCGCGACGTAGGTACAATAAACGGTTCATATAAAAGACTCTGCGACATGCCACCTGACTGCACTCAATCATATTTGCTCAGTGCTCCCACTGTCAGCAAGCGAGCAGACTCGTTGATTTGGCACACTCACCGCATACAAAGGCGCAGGGGGTCAATGAGGGGCACTTGCCCCCCATGGCTCTGGGATCTCATCAATATTTTGTATTAATTTTTTACTATAACGGAATTAAAAACAAACGTAGGGTATGACGGGAGCACGGGAATATATTCCTAACTGATGCTGCACAATGAGCGGGAAAAACTTTTTTGATAATTTGCGTGCGCACAAGGGATTGTTAATACCCTCAAGTGTCTGGTGGCAAGACACAGCACGGGCCGAAAATATAGAGGCAGAAACAGAGGAGGTATAATATCTGCTGTCTATGGGAAATATTAGGCTGGGAAGAGTATTCCATATTCGTGTGGCTGGAGAACGAGTCTCTAAACTTAACTGTGCATCCGAAAGTAGGCTTAAGGGCAAACTGATGAGCATTCCTGGCGAGACAGGTATTGCGGGTGAATTCGAGCGGCGAAGGAATGCAGTTGGCTAGCTCCATTGAGCATTGTTTTTTAAAATAGCTATAAAATACGGTCAAAGAAGAGACCGTACGTCGATGCTCGAGCGAGTCTATTGACTCCGTTGGAAGTCTTCAATTTGCTTTTCCTTAAAAATGCATATGTGATACATGTTGTAAGAACTTTGATTAGTATTTTAGTAGTAATCTCTGTTACAAGAAATGTGTCGTCCAGATCATTTTCACGCATAGAGTGAGATGTGTGAATATAGAAATCCACCTCTGATTGGTCGACGAATAAGTGGGGGCCTTCTATATCCTTTCATCGCACACGTTTCGAATTATTAATCACTCTATAGTCAGCCAGCAAACCGAAAGAATCGCCGAGAGAAAAATGCAAATTTCAAACAATCTAGTAAAGCCAAACTTTTAAAACCAAACAGTTAAACAGGGTTATTTAAAATAAAACCAATACTATAATAGTTTTGTTTTATGTAAAATTGCTGCCAGCATAAATAAACAATACATGTCACACTAAATCGAAACTATTCGAGATCAAGACAAATATGAATAAGGCTTTCGAAAATATAGTACGCGGTTCGTTTAACCACCGGTTGGTCCAGTCTTTGAGTGGCTTTCTATTTTTCGGACCTCTCTAAAGGTAGTTCTTAGGATGCCTTATGGAGGAGGTCAGTGGTGATGTTTTGTAGCGATCAGTGCAGTCTTCCGACCTAATTTCTGCGGCAATTTGATGACTGATGAGCGCTTGTGGAATTAGAGATAAGAAGGGGAAACCGTCGAAAACCACTGAAATTTTGTTGGTTTCAGTTGAACTCATTACTGTCCTTAAACCCAAACTTCAGAGCAACATCGTGCTTAAATAAACCACGAGGCAGCTGTTTCTAGTTGTTGCGTATTATGTGTCTCAATCGTTTTAAATCGAAGAAGTTCTCGTACTTGTCATTTACTCATTGCTCGTGTTCAAAGTCAAGCTTTCAAGCACTACAGTCGAATAATTGGCGGAGTTCATAATTGCAACATTGTTGCCCCTGCACTGCACGAAATATTCTCTCAATACATTTATGAACACGAATACTGGCGAAAGTTTGCAGCAGGTCAGTATTGTCAAAGAAGTATTCATAAATGCAACATAAGTAGGCGACACAAAAAGCGTTTGGTTGACGTTGGTATTGCTAAAATGAATGTCTACACACGTCTAAGGAAAGTACCTAGTATATGTTTGACAAACTGACCAACTTTAAAAAAATATCAAAGATATAATCAGTAGCAACATTCGCAGCAAAAGGGCCATGCTTTTAAATAAAACGAATTGGACGTCAAAACATGTCACAAATAATAGATATTTCTTTAAAATAATAAGATAGTTTCCGTATGATGTTCTTAGGAAATATTTTTGCACGAAAAAGTCCACTTTTCTGTTTCCCTGCAATCCTGCAACAAAACAAATAACACTGCCAATTTGATCGCAGTTTGACTGTCACATTGCTTTTATGAACGAAGTTGCCGACTGCTCTTATGCATAGTCACTGCAGGTTATTTACATTTGTGAACGTAAAGCTTGCAGGGCTGCTGCAGTATGACAATTATGAACTCCGCCGTTCTCTCGCAATTGCATTGGATTAAATGGAGAGATATTTATGAGGAAAAGTAATATTTCTTTTGAATATTTGTGCAAAATTCCAAAGCATTCTCAGCATCTCAGATCGAGTTACAGTACATTCTCGGTCGATTGAACATCGGTTGAGTTAACTGAGTTAACAATTCAATGGAGCGATCACACACAATTTTATACAGAAGTGAACAAGTAAACCTCTTTACAGTGAAGGCATATTGTCTGCAGGTGAGATAAAGTCCTTGATCCATTCGAATTTTACAAAAAATAAAAACAAAATTCAAGTTGTTTCGGGTACAGTCTTGGAAAAAAGAGGAATAGCTAAATGGACTATATGTGCTATTAACAGAAAGAAGACCGATCTTGTAGAAATGGTAAATACTGCTTACTCTGGCCTTGGAAACAGAAGGACAATGAAAGCGTCTAAACTTCCGAAGAGGGAAATTGCGCTTTATAAGTGGTCCATAGAACAGCAGAAGAAGAATTTACCTACTAGTGGCTTAATCATAAATCAAAGCGCCGTTTTCATAAATTGGAGCCAGCGCACCAACGAGTAGGCATGCTATGCGTTACCTAGCATGTGACGGTTGGGGACGCTTATGATTAAAACATTTTCCCGTGTATCCTTGTTGACTACCTGTACTATAAAATGCCTTAAAATATGCAGGCTCTGTAATGTGAACAATCTCGCTTCTATGAACATGCGGGGTTTTCGTAAATTTACTCTACCGAGACTATATACACTATTGTGTATTTAATGCTTTTCCATGTTTCCATGAACTAATTTCCAGATCACAGTAATCAGTTTTCGTGTCGGCCGTTTCAGGAGCGATTCTCGTAAATTGACATGCGACGCTAAACTAAAGTGGAAACACAACCGTGATGCGCTAGAAACTTGTTGTAGAGAATTGTAATGGTGGCTTGGAAGGTATTCCAAGTTAAGGAACTATGTATATCAAAATACTTTTAAATGAGCAAGTGGTTAAACCTTCGTGGCCGTAGCCACGACTTGGGGTTGCACTCAAGCAGGTAACAGAGAATATATGCAGTCTTTACAGGGCGAAGTTATAAGAGCTGTTGTGAATACTCCTTGGTATATTAAGGGTCATTCATATGGTCTCACTACGAATTGCGAACTTCGCAAACTTCGACACTTCATTCATATGGAGCAGAAATGAAGTATAGATGGCCGACTACTACCCCCTTTGCGACTTAATCAAGGGGTCACTCAGCTGTGAAGTCGGCCATCTCGGTAATACTTCATTTCTGACATGGAGTTTTCTCCTTCGCAGGGAGCAATGGGTACAATTTCAGCAAACACACACTTCATCGATAATTTCTTGGGTCGTAAAGATGTGGATTGCGTTTGCTGCTCTTGTGTATGCGAACTCCGCTTGACTAGAATGATTGATTCGTGGAGAAAAAACTTTAAATCGTCAATAAGGATACCTAAATTATTCAGATTTAAGTCGATTAAAAAAACTCGATAATTCAATCCTCAGGTCTTTGCATACCGAGAAGTTGAACTGTTTGTTTATATTTGCTAGTAATGGGTTGTTTCTGAAAGTTCGCAGCTCATATGAATGGATCGCAACCGTAGATGACGAAGTAACAAATGCAAATTACATATCTATTCGTTTTAATAGTCCTTGTGATCATGCGGTACTCCAAACAATTTACGAGAAACCGCATGCGCAGACTTCAAAGTACGAAACCGTTCGATTTAGCGCTATGTGCAATAAACGTATTTTACAACGGTTCCAGCAGGCACTTGCACTGATGAGAATAATCGTTGAAACTAAAACTACTTGTTCAGGAGGCTTGTTATTGTTGCAGTCTTTTAGAAATTGGACAAGTTGTTGTGGCCAACAAATTACACGGTGTCCCATTGTGTCTTCTTGAAGACATTTTACCTACTCCGGGGTTGAAAAAAATGCGAATATAAAACTTGACGAAGAATCCACAAAGCCTTTATGTCTAACACTTCTAGATTACAAAATCCATTAAACAAGCTCTTTTAACTGAAATACAAAGAAAACTAACATTTCCAGCGAATTTTCACTATGGATCCAGTCTCTTTGTCGTTCTACATGTCATTTTGTGACACTAAATCGACCACTGTAACAGCGGCGCACGACACAAGTCGTATAAGAAGTACATGGTACATGAGGTAAAATGACTCTTGTCATCTAATGGCGTAAATCGAGCACTTAAACGACAACCACACCGATTTCGCACTGTCTTTTTGTGACAAGTTGTTCAACAGCTTTCGTGTCGAGGTGAGTGGCGGAACTTTGGTGTACGATTGAACGGGATCACGGTTATGTTACTGAAGATAGAACGACTGGAGAATGGATGCTATTTAGGGGTGTTCTTCTCAGTATTATCTTCGTGTCAATTATTGAAAACACACAAATTTGATTGTTTCCAGTAAGAATTTCCCTATTTGGAATGTATGGAAAGACATACTATGTTTAAGAGTCCAGGAATTCAGCCAAGCCGCAGAGTAAGGAGTACTATAATAATCCCCCTTATTCTCTTAGATGAGGTGACAAATTCTCGCCTCGCATTTTGCTGTCACATCACATCAAAATCTGCATTCTTGAATTCGAGTGAAGTGACAAAAACCAATAAAATTCTCTTCCAAAAAAAAAAAAACAAAAATCAAGGAGTTGGCAACATATGCTGCAAATTTGTGTATTCGCCAGGAAATCAGGAACCTGAGAAACACAATCCCCGGACAACGCTACATCAACGCGTTAAGTCTGCTAAACGAGCAGAACTTTCCAACGACGTTGAACAATGAGCTGCACGGATTGTACCACAGCAGCGATGGCAATCACCATCGAGGCTAAGTCGGCGAACAACCATGGACACACGGACTTTAACAACCCGATATAAGCACCAGCCATTGTAGGACAAAAACTAAACAATAAACCGACAATAATAATAAACATTAAATTAAACAAAGTACATCAGTTGGGCCCCTATTTTTGAGCCAACACCCTAACCTTTACTTTGTAAGTCTAGTTGTAAACTCAATTGTAAAAAATAATTCTGTTCAAATAAATTTTTAAATCGCTTTGTGTATTCAAAAATTCGGTGGTTGCATTTGATAATTTGCATAATTCTTGGATGCCTTTGGTTTAGAACGCGGATATGTTGGTGCGCGTATGTGGTGCATTACATTTCAATGACAGACCAAGAAAAAAACGTTTCGTTTTCTTTAAAAATAAGGATTTCTTGATGTGATTGGAGTTATCCTCCATTAAAATCCATTAATAAGACCAGACACGCAAATTGTTGATTTATTATTATTCTAACACTAAACGTGACTAAACTTTTAATCAACTTTTCCTTTAAAACTTACAAATTTATCCTACGTCGTTTGGCGTCACCCACAAGAATGCAAGTGACAAAATATTTCTCATTCTGTCTCACTTTCTCATGAAATGCGACTAAGGGAATACACGCAATCATCGCGCAAGTGACAAATGTCACATAAAGTGACTAAAATTTGTCAAAGTGACACATTTTTTTGGGGGACACGACTAAGAGAATAAGGGGAAGAATATAGGTGACACGAACCATGGAATCTATAAAAAATCATTCAAATCGTGTTGGACACGTTATTCTTCTGCCACATATTTTTGGGTGACACGACTAAGAGAATAAGGGGGAAGAATATAGGTGACACGAACCATGGAAACTATAAAAATCATTCAAATCGTGTTGGGCACGTTATTCTTCTGCGGTGAAGGCTTGAGGAACTTTTGCGATTCTTGTTGTTGCCAATTTAGTTTAGAACTCTAGATTTTGCACTTTTGCTTTAAGTTCAATGTTCTCTTCTCTCAATTCGGCCATTCTTGCAGAAATCGAGTGTTACAGTCTTCTAATTGTGACAGTTTAGCGTATATCATCTGGGGAGTACATTGACTTTCGCTATTCACGTCACTGTTAGATGACACACTATTTGGCGGCTGAGTGATGGATTCTCTAGTTGGAAGAGCACTAATGTACGATGGATCGTAGTTGTTGGTACGCTTTTTGGACGTTGCTGGCATTTGATCATGCAGAGAGCCCCGTCGTAAAACTGAACACTTATCGCACCGACATGCATTTCCACTTGAATTAAAAAATTCAGCATCTGATATTCACACAATTTAAATGGAAAATGTGCTTGTTGTCATCACAATTTATTTTTGCAGAAGAATTGCGATCTATTTTCTGTTTACACACTGGACAATTCATTTTAACTTTAGAGGTTATTTATTGCGATGTGTACCCCACGCAGATTAACACACGAATCTCTCGAAGGGAGTGGAATTATGAAAGTTGGTTTGATTCGGCAATTGAACCTGGTACTCTCGGCGTATGCGTCGACCCACTTCGGCATCATATTTCATGTACTTCGGCACATATTTACATACTCATACAAATAAGACTCGAGTGTATTAAAATTCAATTACATGGAACCACCTTGCATGACCGAAACTGATTCAGTTATGTGTATACAACTTCTGCAACTGTATTCCGACATTCAACGAGAAAGAGTCCCCTGAAAAATGTATGCTAGTTGTAAATCAAAAGAAAATACTGTAGAGGGTGTAATTTATAATCCTATCCTATGTACTTCAAAAGGAACTCGAAAGCAAACGCAATAATTACTCATAATGTTGCATGTTGAGGGTCAAGGTCAAGGCCTCTTTGCACATATTTGAATGGTGCGTGCGTGTGTGTTCTTTAACAATCGTTTGCACGAATATGAATATGTTTACCCCACTTCCAATTCCTTGCACTCGCTGTGCTTAAGAAAATGTCGACCAATCGCTGTGGGTGGTCTTCTGCGGCAAATATATTCCAAAATATTTGTTCTTTTTGCTTATCGACCAATATGTTGTCCCGTTTCGAGTGAGTAGTGTACCAAACAATATGTAACAACTTCATTCATTATTTATTGACAATTCTCTTAAAAGTTCGCGTCGTCACAAGACTATCGGATATCTGTTCCAAAAAATCATAAATCAAATGTAAGAAATAAAACGAATACAAAACAAAGAGATGTTTCAATGTAACACATGCTTGACATTCAATCTTTTCTAATTCAAATGGTCAACGGTCATCAATCGGACAGAAACTCAAACCAAACATACACTCTGGACGAAACAAATACTCAAACAAATAGTTACTCGTTAGATGGATGTTAGTTTATTACAGGAACAAAAACAAGAACAAAATCGAAACTAAAGTCAATGTACTGTCGTTTAAAAATTGCTTCAAAATACGTTCGAAATTTAGACTAAAATATATTCAGTTTCAAGGTCTACAAAGTCTACAAAGCAAATCTATAATCTTTCTTGAAACAATTTCTATCACAAATCAAAAATGAAGTGAAATTTAATTCAAAATTTATATAATGTATTTTAAATTGCTATTACATGATGAGAAAGACAGAGAAAGACAGAGGAAATATCGAAGGACGGAAGAAACTATTTTCAAAAGTTGTACAGAATGAAGATTCAAAGAAGAGCAACTAAGTCGATGTGACTGAGGTCGAAATATAAAACAAAAGTTGAGGAAACGAGAAAAGAATAAAATGGAAGGAATGAAGATATACATGTACATATACAATATAAGTTAGTTTAGCGTAATGCTTACTACTCTTGTTAGTATTCATTGGTGAATAACAATTAAATGTTGTATTTTATGAGAGAGAAAATTCAGAACTAAAACTTACATGGGAAACAGTTATCAGCTGCGGAAAATTTCGTGAACATCAAGACAACTATTGGTTTTTGGTTTCATTGTCATGATATTACATGTGTGCGGATTATGGTTTGTTTTGTATTTTATTTTTATTTCGCGTGATTTTGGGTAATTTTTGTAATTTTTGCAAAAAGAGAGAGAAGGTCACATAAAAAATAAATGAAATAAAAAGAATAGAATTTTGATATCAATTAGAATAATTTTTGAGTGATTTTCTTCAATTCGAATAAGTAAACTTAAATTTAATTGAGTTGCAAGTGTGAACAAAATAAATTGACGGCATTTGTATTGGTTTGTTTTGGTTTTGTAAGTTAATGGGTTCCAGCATTGGTAACTACTGAACTGGAGCAAAATCGATACAAGTGCTGACCTACGATGGAAAAATCGATGGCGGTTTGTTTTTTTTTTGCATTTTATTTGAACAACACGCTAGTTCTGAAGAAAAGAGGAGTAATTTAAATTGTACACATACACAAAGCAGACACTTTATTAATTCTTTGTTAATCGGGGGGAATTTCATATCTTCGTCTTCCTCGTTTCAAGTACTTTGTTAAGCTTGACATGGTCTTGAATATGAGCATTCAAATGCGCTCCACTATTGTGACGTGCGACATCTTGGCACGCAATTGTAAGAAGTGCAAAATGTAGGAAATTCAAACAACATACATTCCAATTTGTTGCACCAAAGGTCGACACGATTTGGAGTTCGTCGCACACAACCTGAGGTCGTGTAAGGGCACAAGTCCTCTTTTGTTGCACCCGATATGAATGTTCGTGTGGACAGATTGAACAAGCCGTCTGGTCGTCTGGCCGTTTGTTTTCCCACTGAATGGCTGTATGTATTCCAACTCAAAAAGAAGCAGCAAGCAGAGGCTTTCTTTACCGAAATTACACTGGCGCCCAACAAAGTGGCTACGGAACAATTACGCATGATGTATTAAAAGGGTATATGTCCGTAATACAAGCGTAACTGCACGCAAATAAACAGATATGTGGATTGTGTTTGTGACACTCTTGGATTTAAAATCGCGTGCACGCTAACAATCGCAATTTGACTCACAATGTTTCACAGTGGAAGAGTTGAGGATTAGTCGTCTTCTTTTTGCAGATGACTTATTTATCCTCACATCTTCCCAGACGGACCTCCAGCGCGCACTCGATAGGTGTGCGACCGTGTGTGCTGATGCTGGAATGAAGGCTCACGTGGATAAATTGGAGGTTATGGTAATTTCCAGAACGCCTGGTCAATGCACTCAACATTTTAGTGAAGTCCCATTGAAGCAAGTGAAGACGTTCAAGTATCTCGGATCTTTTCACGACTGATGGACCGGGTGATGCTAAGCTTTCCTGCAGGATTGGTCAAATTGGCGCAATTTTGAAACAGCTCGGTAGATCTGTAATCAGGAAGGCCGAGCTTGGTGTCAAAGCCAAGTAAGCGGTTTTCAACTCAGTATTTCTTCCACCTCTCACCTATGGTCATTAAATTTGTTTGATGACCGAAAGAATAAGATCGCGAATACAAGCTGCTGAGATGAGATTTCTCCGTGGTGTTGTGGGAATTACTCGCCGGGATAGGCTGAGAAACACGGCAGTGCGTGAGGAACTCAACGTTAAGCAGCTGTTTCCAAGAACGGAAGGCACTATGCTTCGGTGGTGTGGTCAAGTGGCACGAATGACTACAAACGACTACAATCGCTGAACGAAACAAGACCGAATAGCTGATGTACCTTATTTTCACAGCGAAGTCCTGTCAAAATTAGCTCTTAAATGCAGAGTAAAACACAATTCGATGCCATTGCCGTTCTATGATTTGGTCATTTGGCACGAATGTCCCCTTCATCACGACTTCCGAGGCGGGCGTTGAATGCGATTCCATCAGGTAGGCAACAGCTTGGAAGACCCAGGACGAGATGGTTGGACCAAGTCCAAAATCTCGCCTGGTTATGCATGGCCGTAGGTCCTGATGAGTTAGAGTTGATGGCGAAGGATCGAGTTGTCTGGAGATCTCTCGTGTGTGGTTTACCCCCGTGATCCCTTTAGTGGAGCATACGGGTCAGATGATAATGATGATGATGTCGCAGCCTGTTGGACTCAAAGTTTGTATCTTCAAGGACACAAGCCCAACAAGCCCAAATTGCATTGAGTAAACTTAAGCTCGTGTTGAAATCAAACGAAAAGTAGCCAGAAACATTGTCAAGCACTGTTGCTTCGCGTACTTAAACGGCAATAGGCTTCACTCAAAGTTAAGCAAGCAAAAGTGAACGAAACTTAACGAAACGTAAACAAACCAAGCGAAGTAGTTGTTATGATCTTCATGTTTCCTTGCGCACATTGTGGTCGGGTCACTACAATGTTAGCTCGTTAGAGTGGCGGCCACAACCGCATATAGACCAACAGTGAACACAATCTGTCCGAAAACAGAAAAACTGCCAAGCGATAATATGGTTGCCTACCTATAACTTTCCGAACGACTTTGAATCGAGCTCAAAGCTGATTAGATTTCGTGGGTTGATTTGTACCAATTCCTGAGAGAAGAAGTATCTACTAACTGTATTCATTCTGGAGTTGTAAAGAAGGTGCCCTGGAGTTCTTGCATGTGTTGACGAGACCAGCTCTAGTCTGTGTACATGGTATCCTGTAAAACATTAGCCAGTTGTAATGTCGAGTAAAATATTACTCTCTTATCGGTGCTAGCTGACTTTAGTTTTCACAGGTGGTTGCGGGTCGACTTCAGACAAGTCGAGGAATGTTGTCAGGCTCTGTTATTAGTTGTATCATTAGCTTAGCTTGTTCATCAACCATTCATTCCCTTAAATTGAATTGAGCTATGTTTTTACGACTGAGCTTGCAGGAAAAAATAGAAACTTAGATTTGATGAAATGACCGTGAAATGCCTTTAGCGCAGCTTGGCTAACTACAAAGATGTGCGAGCTTACAGTATTGCTCATGGGTCAGCTTCCTTTTGTATGGGAGTGATTTCCGCTTGAGAGATGCTGCAACCATCTGATAGTCTACACTGCATGATATATTCCAACACCAGCGCCAACATCTGTTCTGATGTTAATATGAAAAAACAAAACGCAAGACAAAATGAGTGACAGGCTACAAGATACATAAAGGCACAGAAGAGAATGAACAGAACAATTCCATATACCGACAAATAGGTCGGGACACCTCTTGAGAATTCTCTGCATAAGGGAATGCAGTTTTCGTTGTAGCTGAGCAACTCAACAGAGCAATAACCTACTTTAATTTAATGACGACCCGGCTAGCAAGTAAATAAATTTGATGTAGTGCAATCCCGAGGAAAGCATTTCAAATATTGTCTTTGGTGTCTGTGACGAACAATAGCAGAAGTAACAAAAGATGTTGATGACGAAGCAAGACAAAGGCCCTTCATGAGATGTAATGTTCACATTAATTATTGTCACTAAAGGCTGTTGTTGCCTGAATTGGTCTCTCAAAGCGATTGGTACTTGAAACGGTCATAATCAACTTTGCGGCACACTCACCATGTCCTATGAGTTCGAGGCGTGCTAGAGATGTATTGACAACTAATTGACATCAACCTATTCAGGAGAGTGTGCAAACTGGCACTACAGCAGATCGTATAGAAGAGAACGGAAGGAGGGTGAGTCACAACATTT
Source organism: Eristalis tenax (assembly GCA_905231855.2). NCBI lineage: Eukaryota > Metazoa > Arthropoda > Insecta > Diptera > Syrphidae > Eristalis > Eristalis tenax. The sequence goes on from HG993127.1 coordinate 4,416,149, forward strand.
ACGACCTGGACTAAACAAAATTGAAAGTTGTATGACAGTAAAGTGTAATGACAGTGGACGTGCAAGTGTGTATGTGTGTATTTCAATGATGTTTCCTTAGTCAACATGTTTTATTTAAACATTGTCGAGACAGACAAAATCATTAGACAAAGCATTAGCTTTCCGGTTGCACGTTTCCGATGAAGAAGTGTGCTGGGCCGTAAGAATATGATTTTAAATTGCTTCAAATCGCAGGCCATAGTCTGCAGAACTACAAAATACAGCAAGATTCTTTAGACAAGTGCCTAGGTTCAAAGACTCATTTCTAAACTGAACCTCACCGCCATAAAGGAAAAAAAAATAGCCGACCAATGGCCTACAATCTAAAATCTGTATTACGTTCTTTACTTGCAATTGCACAGAGCATTAGCGCTAGATTTTAGTGCAGGCGCTGTGTCCGGCAGTTCCACATTAGGAATTATATAGTGCAATGCCTGAAAGAGTATTCATTCTCAGTCAAAAGGCTTAAGGCGCAAACATAATACATTTTACGAGTGAATACACAAAAGTAAAAGACACTGTGACCACTGCAGAAATGAAGTATGATAGAGACGCCCAACTTCTACCTCTCTTGCCCCTTAAAATTGTTGACAACCATTTACGTTATTTCGTGAACAGCTGTCAAAAATTCATGAATAACTGTCGAAAGCCTCTGAAATTCATCGATAGACTAGGGGTCAATCAGCTGTGAAGTTGGGCATCTCTATGATACTTCATTTCTGGACCACAGTAATCAGTTCCTTCGGTTTCGTTAAGTTTCTTGCATGTTATGTCGTTCGGTTGGTACTGAAATTTTGTACAAGTTCCCCGGTGCAATTATGCGATGTTTGACGATGTTCCCGTTCTACTTTTCATTCGTTTCTGACAAAAGTTGCAACTTTTTTTTAGGTATGTCAGGTATCTCCTCTTCAGACAGAGGGGAGATATCAAACTCCCTCGTCAAATATGCAACCCTCAGCGAAGTATTCTCGACTGTCTAGCCAATCCTCACCGATAGCAAACGATTTATTTATACACAGACAAAATAAACAATCGACTTTTTTTTTCCATTGGCCACTGACTATTACTCAGTCGTTGCGTCGCTGCTCACTTCCCCCTATTACAGGCAATATAAAATAAAGTATCTAAATTTGTGTCCGCCCGCATCACCCAACATTTGGGGAGGTCATATTGATTTATTATTTAAGGCACACATAATTATTCGTTAGCTGGCGTCCCCTAGGTGAACAACACGCGGCTTCCTGTAGGCCTTAAATTCGGGTACTTAACTTGTGAGGACACATGACTCAATTTAACCTCATAATTGCTTACGCTGGCAGGAATTGAATTGTGCGCGCGTTTGGCTGTGTATAATGCACAGACACATTGACCTTTCGTGATTCTAATGAGGATACATTTTTTACACGATGGCACGGGACACTGACTGCATATAAATAGCAGTTGAAGTTACATGACGCCGCTACAATGTCACAATCATAAATCCAGTATGTGTAACGAGGCCGATTAGAAGAAGGTCATCTGCAAGGGACTTGAATATGCCATCAGAAGGTCGGCGTGAAGGTGTTACGCTTGACAACAGGTCCGTGGCATTGAGCCCCGCATTACGCGGCCGTAAATCAACTCGATGTGTCTAGTCGCAAGCGAACGTATCTATTTGTACGGCCAATCGGGGATATAAATAGCCATGAGGGAGTCTATTAATCGAGACGCGAGTGCGATCGTAAGTATTATTACTTTCCTGGAAAATTGATGAAGAGATATCTCGCGGGCCAAGAGGATTTCTAATATGCTTCCAAAAAGATTTACGTACCGATGGGGCGTGCCTTGATTGAGTGCTGAGTAGTCACTTCACACAAATGGAATATATCGACGACTGGGTGGGTGGCTGGTAGTTAAGGACACGAAAAATAAATACGATTAGTTTGAGTGCATGCCAATTTCGAGGGCAATAACAGATGAGCTGTACGACATGAATCGCACTGAGCAGGATGTGTTATTCAATTATTATTGATGCATTTTAACAGCGGGCAATAGTGCACAGAGAAGAAAGGCAAACGTGCGTGTGGGAGGAAAGCGGATTTCGTCCGTAGGTGGCTGGGAAAATTGTGCTCTCAAACATGTGAGCTGACTGACTCTTCTTTGCCCAGGAGGGTGTACGCGCACAAGAGCTGAGGACTAAAGTTCAGGGGTAATTCGGGAGGTCACTGTGGGCGGCGGCAAGGTTGAAAATACAGTCGAACTCAAATATTGTGTTCGATTTATGAAATGTTTTAGTAATTGAGTGGAGAACATGGGAAAATTGAAGTTAAAGTCCTGAAATTGTTGTTCGACTGTAATTATAAAAAGAGTGTTTAACATGTGCGGTTTGTTTCACGGGAACCCTGCGGATGTTAAAAATTCATGAACATAGGGTTTGTTCGTTCTTTTACCCTTCCAGACTGTGTTGAAAATTTAACACCGAAATTTGTTCAATTCACTCCGCTGTGGGGAAGGCTATCAGCTGTTCACAATATATCACACGTATTTAGAGACACGGGACACAAAAACGTATGAAAAACGCTGCCAGCTGAAATCAATGCGCAAGAGATAAGGTTGGATTGCAGATGCCGCATTCAGGTGGATTAAGACAGACCCGGGAAGACAGACCTGGTCTATCACCTGGGACGGCGTCATGCTGTTCGACGTCACGGCATACGAGTCGGTAATCATCCCAAACCAAGGCGCGCCAAACAATATGGGTTCAAATTTTGTTAAGTTTGGAACAGTGTTCTTTTGACAAAAATGATTGCAATCATCTAGTTATTTGCTGACAGTACCTGCGATTGATACTGAAACAAAGTATGATAGAGACGCCCAACTTCTGCCTCTCTTGTCCCTTAAAATTTTTGACAACCAAATTGACCAATCAGAGGCCGGCATTTACGTTATTTCGTGAATAACTGTCAAAAAGCCTATGAAATTCGTCGGTTGCCTAGGAGTCAATCAGCTGTGAAGTTGGGCATCTCTATCTGGCCTGATATATAAATAAATCAGATAATAGTACAGTCAGAGTGGGTCTAGCTTCTACAGCAACCGCTCCTGAGATTATGTAGGAGACTTTCAGTTATATTCCGAATCTAAAGACGAAGTTAAAGAAGCTGTGTCTAAACAGGCATACCCTGCCAATGTCGGTGACTCGAGAGAGGTTCAGCAGTGAATGATAAATGCTGTGCTTGTCGGAAAATTAACATCCAGCATTCAAACCAAGGGCGAATGAGTCAGTTAAGATCTGAGCATTGGAACTGACCATGTTTTGACTAGGCTGCGGTAGGGAAGGCTAGTCAATTCACCAGCGTACGAAGGATCTCGAGGTTACGGAATCATTTACCAGCGAGCTCATCTGCTCAGTTCTCATCTGGACGAGTTCATGTGTCACATCCTTTTGGAAGCAGCACACCATCTCGGCACTAACCTCCTTAAGAAAATAAATTCTGTGAATTAATTTCAAGAGGGAACTAACGGACATGTCCGGCAAACTTGTCTGGAAAATTACCAAGAAATCCAAATTAATCCAAGACTGACGTCCATAATTGGCATAGTGCGGATCTTCAAGATCAAGTGATTCCAACCACACCTAGTGCAGAGAATGGCCATCTTACTTGCCCACTTACGTCCCACATTGCATCTTATGTAATCTTTTCAAAATGATGCCTGATGGGAAGTTAATAATTAATGGCATTGTTACCATGATTAATGGTGTGCATATCATCGTCTACCCTCTAGTGTCGTTTTGCTTTGGAACTTTGTGTGTACTCTCAAGGCTCGCCACTCAATTAGTGAATTGATATTGCGACCAGCGGCGAGACACATACAGGAAGTGGCGCTGCAATAGGCTGGCGGTTGTGCTACAGTTCCAACAAGACGGCGCTACATGCCATTCAAACGACGCAACGCTCGTTGATGTGAACGAGAAATTTGGCGACTGGTCATTTTACGGAAACTGTTCATCTGTTGCGCGCCGCCATCATGTGACTTGACACGATTATTTTCTCTTTCAAGCCCACTGTCGATGCTAACAAACCCAACCACTGTGGACGAGCTCGAGGTCAATATTGGAAACACAATTGCCGAAATAACACTGCACACATTGGGTCAAGTCATCGAAAATTGAACTGAAGACCAAAAATTGGTCAGGCTACTTGAAGTAGCGAAGCCAAGGTGGCAATCTGAATGATGTGCTATACCATAAATGATGCCATGAATGTAGCTTCAAAATGAAATAAAATCAAGTTTATATCTCGCACGGTTGTTGTTTTATTTAATTTTCTTCTTCTATCGTTCTTATCTGGTCACCCTGTGCAAGCCATTGATCATCCCAGTCCTGCTCTACGTATAACCATGGATCATTTTAAAAGCGGATGAAGAAATCATTGCTCTCTTCGAGAAAGGAAATCTCCGTGCGATTTTTGTTCCTGCTTTGATGGTATTTGGAGAGGAAGATTCTGTGCCGTGGGCACAGTGGCACAAAACTAGCCAGAAGTCTACGGATATAACGCCTAAGGTGGCAGGTCCATGTAGATCGTATTGACAAATCTGCTCCGCCACGAATAGTACTCAAAAGTGGAGAAGGACCTCAACCAAATGTGCTCAATTGGTCTTGGCTATGACCGCACTGGCGAGAGAGTCTTGATGGTTGAGGCACTTGTCAACCCCGGACTGTAGAGCTACACAAAGATGAAGGTTATCAAAATGAAGAAGAGCTGGGAGTCTTATTGAGACCGTGTGGATTACTGTGAACCATATCCCTGGTCGTCGATAGGCTTAGGCCTCTTAACAGATTGCAAAGATTGATGAGACTTTCGTTTCCTTACCGCCTATGAAAGAATGTGTTGTGGGGAAAGATAAGCTTGAATAGTTGTTGTTAGCAAAATCCCTACTTCTACCGGCATTATTATATGGCTGTGAGATATTCTGCAAGCCTGATTGTAAGAGTATGAACAAACTAATTGTAGTTTACAATAATATCTTCAATTCAAGAAAAAAAGAGACCCTGTTTCAAGATTTTCAATACGAATTACTGGATATTCAGTCAAAAACTTAGTAAACATCAGTACGCTTCGCTTTCTAAACAACCTAATACGAACTGGGCAGCCGGAATATCTCTTCGAAAAGATTACCTTCTTCCAATCACCAAGATCTGTAATGATAGTCCAACCGAGATATTCAAGCCTTCAGTCAGAACGCCAGTTTTTTGTTCAGTTCGCTAGGCTGTGGAATTCTCTACCAGCGCATTTGAGAGGGATCACTAGTGCGAGCAGATTCAAAGCCTCTGTCTTTGCTTACTTGGCCATATAATTAATTCTTTTTGAATGTTATTATTGTCATTGTTATTATTGTTAAATTTCTGAATTCTTTGACGCTCTAAACTTCTAATGTGGGCTTTGTTAAGACGCAGATATGTTTATATTTTTATACTCCGCTTAACCTTTCTTAAAGCCTGCAATTATTATACAAGATTGTTTATGAAATAGTCGGATAATAAGGTCTACGACATTCGATTACATTTAGCGTGGTTATAGTGAGGCCATTCAAGTTCATCGAGCGTAGTCACTAATCCGCTTACACTTGCGACACAGAAAAATGTAGTTCAACTGTGTTTTAAGAAAATTACACCAAAGCGCGTTTTTTTTTTTTGTTTAAAATCCCGCTTGAACTCAAACCAAAGTTCAAACCATTGACAACCCATTAACTTACAAAAACCAAACCAAAAAAAAAAAAATTATCGTTTAGCATATCGTATCCAACAAAGTTGAACCCAACTGAATGCGTAGACAACAAAATTAAAGGCAAAAATATTCTCTCCCAAAGTCGAGACAACCATCAAACATGGTTCTACTACAGTCGACATTCCTGCAAAATGTATCTTAAGACATATGTATATACATAAATATTTATAGTTCGCCGTAAAGACGAACGAAATACAAAATAAAAAAGAAAATGATATCGACTAGTTACTACAAAGGAAACATCTTAACCAACCTGTTAGCAGTATGCCTAACTGTATGTGTCTCATCGTGAATGAGATGCAGTAGTTAACTGCTGCTGCTGGCTCGTTTAGCGGAGGCGTCTGTCGGTTGAGCACAAATCGTCCACGTCCGCCCAAGATATTGATTCTCTCCTTCCACAGCGATGGCCTTGCGTGAAACAATACAGTTCCTGTACAAATCAGTTGATGGGGTTAAATGAACGCTGAATCGATGTGAATGCTCACGTGTGTTGTGAATGCTCTTGTGGTTTTTCGTTTCGGTTTCCGATGCGACACCTGCAGCAGCACTACAAGTGCAACCACCGGAGCAGCATAAAACTAATCGAAGACATCGATGTTGCCGATGAGCTGACAGTTGCACACAGTCGCACGGACGGAAGGAACGCCAGAGACAGTGATGACTTTACATAATAAACAACTACCAGTATGTACAAACAAACACTATTACGCTACTTATTTACACACAGAGTCCTTTTAATCAGTTTTTCCTTTGATCCGCTGCTAAATAAAATCCTTATTTACACCTCATTTAGCACAGCGACTAGATGTCAGAGAAAATAATTAAAATGGATAGTGGAAGTAGAAGCGATGAAGGACGCGCCGGATGGATGACAAACCGGATGGATGAGGGGTGAGAGTTTTTATGTCTGCTGCACTGGGGATCGGGGTGGGGTTACTGTCACTTGAGGGAGTGTGTTTACAAAGCTTAAAATGTTGTTCGTGGCTGCACGAAAGTTGGTTCAAATAGAATCACTTTTCAGCTCGTGAGCGTTCAATGGGCATTTTTGATTTCATGGAAGCTGATTTGACGGGTAATTGCAATTAAAACTGATTCAATTCGTAAGTTAATGTGAAACCCGATTCATTCCCAAGCGGGTATTCAGCTCTCTGGCGTTTCAGCAGTGCTCTGCTTGGAATAGTTCGCTGTGGACATTCAATTTAATTTCAATTTGAATATTTTCGCGTTATATTCTTTGACCAGCTTTTAGTTGCTAGGTCGGAAACAAGAAACTAAGAATGTCAATATTGCGAGTTCAATGGAGAGGATGATGGCTGGCGGGCGACTGCAAAGCAATTTCATGGACTGTTGCGTTCAAATGGATGTCACTTTCAGTGGCATCCAATATTGCCTTCTTAATAAAATCAGTCTGACCAGTACGGCATATTGCTTGAGGGTACGAAGCAATGCAAGAAGTGAAGAATTTCAATTAACCTTAAATAAATCACACATCAATGCACTGGCTGATAGAGAATTAAGTCAAGTGCGTTTGAGGAGACCCCTTTGACTGGGACAACTATGGAGGAACAAGTCTTCTTAAATTCGCTTACAAGATCTCTGCCGTTTTGTGTGCTTGCCTGCAGCCGTTCACAAACAATCTGATGTGTCTATATAAGAGTGGCTACAGGCCGAGGACGTCCACCATCGACCAGATATTCACTCTAAGCTGGATCCTGGAAAAGTCCCAAGAAGCTCAAAGCGACACCACCCATTCGTCGATGCCAAGGCCACATATGATAGCTATACAACAGCATGTCTAGATTTGACTCTTCTGCCAAACTCCTCAATTTGTGCCGCACTCTAATGGCACGATCGTCCAGAAGTTCGCGCAACTGTTTGCATTAGTGTGAATGGCAGAACATAAGCGTGAAGGTCAGAACACAGCGAGCCGATCTGGCACTGAAACGAAAATGGCTAAAAGGGGCCGAGTGGTGAAGAGGGTCAGTTAAGTATATATTGTCCTCCAGAAAGGACAGCTATTGCTTCGAGGTAGTTAAGGACTTTGTCTTCCTCGGGTCCACAGTAAACAGTACAAACAACATCAGTACCGAGATCAAATGTAGAGTAAAGCTCAAGAGGCAATTAGTAATAGAGCCATCTTTTACATAAGACACGTATCATTTCAGTGCTGTTGTGAAGAATTTCAATTATTCTTAACTAAATCACACATCAATGCACACCACGAGTCGAACACATAGAAGGGAGCACTGGCTGATAGAGAATTAAGTCAAGTGCGTGAGAAGACCCCTTTGACCGGTTGTGATGCATGTACTATCTCAAAAGCGGAAGAAGATCTCTTCTAGAGCAAAGTTCTGCGGTCCTTTTGGTCCATTTGGTCCTGTTTACGTTGCCGTCATTTACGTGTACCACATATCCAAAGCCTAAGTGGCTGGGCTATGTAGAACATGGACAGTTTTCGACTCCGAACCTGATGGGAGTCACGTAACAGAGGACGTTTGCATCTAAGGCAACGCACCTAGGTACAGAAGGACCTCGATCAGCTTAGCGTGAGATATTAGAGACAGAGACTGCGCTAGTTAGATAGGTTTGCTCGTTTAATCCCGATCCATCAAGGACTGTGGCGACAAATAAAGAAGAAGAAGAATTGTGAATAACCCTGGCTCGGCCACACCGACCTCATGGGAACAAATGCGGTCGATGCAGAACGCCCTCACTGAAATACGGTTCACATCAGAGCAGAATATCAGAAATTGGCTTGCTTCAGTCTTGGTCTTCAAGCCGGTGCAGTTCTTTTGGGATGGGATCCACAAATTGCCAGAAAGATGGGAAAAAGTCATAACTTCAGATGGGCATTTCATGGAATAATACTATTGTACATATTTTTCGTAAGAAAGAGTTCAAATTTTGAAAAAAAAAAAAACCGCACGTTGGACCGAATAAAATTGTTGACAACCATTTTTTATATTGTTCTCTAAACCCATACTGACACTTAACTGTGAAAAATGCATGAATAACTGTCAAAAGCCTCCAAAATTAGTCGTTGGACTAGGGGCCAGATGTGAAGTTGGGTATCTTTATAATACTCCATTTTTGACTGAAACTATCGAACACACACAGAATATCTATTAGAATAACAATGCTTGTGTCTGTGGGGTTAAGTAAATAAGTTATTCTTGAAAGACCAAACTGGCTTTTGCGAAGAGGTTGGAGGGACAATATCGAAAGTGAATGGAAAGGCGTTTGTGTTGTTGGCGATGGGAGGAGAAGGTCTACCTACGAATACAACACGGTAAAAATTATAAATGCGACTGGTATTCAAAGCGACATTTAATGCACAACAGTCGACAAGTTCTTGTGATTTCTGAGAAGGCTTGTTGGTGTAGAACCAAATCCTTCCTGGAATTTATTTGAAATTGTTGAATATAAGTTTGAAATCAGAAGCAATTAAGTTGCTTTAAGTTAGCCGCCTTGCCTGACGAATCGAAGGAATCTCAAAAACTCAAGCAATTCTTGTGAATGACAATCATTTAAATTTTGGCTTAAACCACTATTGAAAGCCACCAAAATTTGTATTCATTGCACGACCTCGTAGGACTAGATTAAAAAATATATATTCATTCTACTGCACGTGAAACTTCTTGTCAAATGTAGGTCACTGCATCTAGGCACATGCAACTTCGTAGAAATGAATTGAGAATGCCAGCATATTGCTCCGACAATGGATAATTTGAACGTAGCGTGGATTTCCTGAATTCTGAAACTTCTCAACTACTACTTACCCAAGGAAGGATATACATTAATTGAAAGGGAGCAAGTATCGCCTTGCGCCACTCATTCTGTGGGATCAAATTTCGAGATTCAAGTACAGGAAAATTGAGTGGCTGCGGTGGATATTTGAATGCATACCCAAGAAAGCACATCTATCATATGTTTCAAAGACGGGCTGATTTTTACAATAAAGAGCAACAAATCACAATATTTCACCTATAAGTGATCAGACAAAATACTGTCATACGTTTAATGAATCCCCTTACAGCCCATGTCTGCCGTTTGCTCCACATCTACAAGTAAACAAACGTCCACATCAGCAAGGCACTCTCATGCGTTATGGAGATGAATTAGTTGCCGCAGTATTTATACTTTGGATAGAGAACGAAATTTGCTGTTTTGATCGTAGTGCTGGCAGCCCGCCAAGTGACATTCTAAAGAGATTTACAATGCATTTCGCTGAGGACCATTCTATCGTCGTGTAAACAAGTGCGTTTTCCAAGTCAAACGAACAATTTGCACAAGGCATTGTAGACAGACTAGAGAGAATTCTCTTTTGTCTAGCGTCTGAAGTGGACGCCTATAAATCCGAAATTAGCCACAGCCGAAGAGAGATTCTTTTCATAGATCTTCAATGTCAAATGCCGCGTGCGTGAGCTCCGCTTGTGTGTGGGGGTGCGAGTTGAATTTAAAAGAAACAATTTTCGTCGAGACGACCGGTGGGGACTTGACAAGTAATTAAACCGCGAAATGGTTAATTATACGTTAAAAGTGAATTTATAACGACCAGATGAACTGTCTTGCTGTTGTCTGTGCTCTTAAACGGTGGAAGTGTGACAATCGCGCGTGGACTGAATGGAATAGTTTGGCGAATTATGCATTACATCACAGGAAATTCGCTGGCAGGCGCATGGAGGCCTAAAGTATTCATAAAATGAGTTGAAGCAATTGGGTGTGCAGTGGACATGAATTGAAATGGAGTAAGAAGTCTAGTGAATTTTCTGTGACCTCGAAGGAGAATACATTGAACGAAGCCCTGGAGGGCCAGGGCCTAGCTTCCCAGCAACCACTGGTGTTGTGTGTGCTTTTATTCTCTCACATGTGGAAGGGACCGGCTCCGAACGGCCAATTTAAGAATCTGTTTCTAGACGGTTATACTCTTTGGGCATTGTCAGTGACTCGAAAGTGGTGGGGCCTTGAAATGACGCAGTTACAAAATAATAATATACTCGCAGTACTAATAGTGTGACAGCACATATTAAGAAGACGATATAAAATGCAGTCGTTCAGAATAAACAGGGACGATGAGTCTAAATTTAGAGGATGATGAGTTTAAATAAAGAAATTAAGAACGTTCACGTGATCAGACATGTCTGACAAAGTTGGCCGATGACTAGAAGAGGACTGAGAATGTCAATGACACATGTCAAACTGAACTGTCATCTGAGACTGTGTATGATTAGTTTAAGATTTTACAATGTAGATCGTTTGAAAATCATTGAATGTGCTAAAATTGTGAAAACCACAAAAAATAATAACTCTGCAGAAGGTTCCTTTCATGAATTACCAGCAGCTCATCTGTCCGTACTACCGAATAAATTCCAGGATACAGGCTCTGTTACCAATGTCTTAGTAACCAATCCATCACCAAATAGGGCTGCAATTTCTGCAAATGTTGAACTCTGGGGATTTCATGACGAGTACAGCATTTGATATTTTTTGCGGACGGCTCATTATAGCACATTGTGGATTTGCAACTACGACCTTTTCTCACTTGGACGAACACCGATTTAGGATTTGGATGGCCATGTTTACCACAGCGATACGATAACAAAGAACATTTCTCTCATATTTTCTCACATGGAGAAGTGCAAATCAAGATGTAAAGCTGCCCATAAACAGCACACTTTGACGTGTACATCGGTGTCGCTTTCCGCCACACACGCCACACAATTCCAGTGACACTAAAAATGAAAACATTTTCAATTTACTAAATCTGTGTGGCACACCTAAAATCGCTGCTCATACTAGCCCACACACAGCACAGGGGCACAAGTGTGTCTTAACAAAAACTCAGTGTATGGTGCGCAATTTGATCTATTAGTGTCATTGGCCTACACTTCTTCGAGAAGGGGGATAGCGCCATTGTCATTGTCAATTCGCATCGCTTTAGCCGAATTTTGTTGGCCGCAAAGGGAATATAGAGTGGATGTGGAAGACATATAATCTCACAGAATACGGCCCGTTTAGGATTTATTGCAAACTACCGTGGAAATCGCCCGCAAACTCTTGCTGCTTTGAAAGCGAATATTCGGCATTCGCTAAGTTATGGCCAAGTTATACCCCGATATGTGTCAGAAGCGAATGGAGGAGGTTCTTGCAAATGCTTCCGAGGACCACTTTTAATGTTGCATTCCCGTTCAAAATTTTATCGAATTTCAAATCATACAAGTATTTTTTTTTTAATTTAATTTTGGGATGCACAAAATGGATTGTTCCAACATTATTACGAATACAAAAACATGTCATATTTAGAAAGGAAACTTTGACTTTCTTGGCTCATACATAGATCTCTTGAAATCCTGACCCATGTGTGGACTTAAAAGAGCAAGGGACATTTAAATTCCGGGATCTGGGCTTGGTTTATATAACTACGAACACCATTGCCGTCAATTCTCGAAATCATAGGTTAGCCTCAGGGCCTCCATGGGCCATTGGCCTCTTAATAATATGGAAGGTGCTGAAGTTCGAGATGGAGCTACAGCAAACATTCATGTAGTGCTTGCTACAGCTCTTTAAAATGCGGGGAATTCCAGTTTTATCGCTATCCTGACTTTGTCATGTTTGAGGAAGTGATTCATTGCGAATACAACTAAAATAAGTTCTCATGGACATAGTCGACTTCTACCTCTTTTGTCCCTCTTGTCTTTTGACAGCATTATCTCAGACCAAGTGGAGCAAGCCGCACCACGCTAACACATACGCGATGCAATAATCTTCTAACCATTCGAAACCTGCACTGGATTTCGGCAAGCTGTCGTGTGACTTCATCAATCTGGTACTGAAGAATATAGTGCTGCCGGCTGCTGTAAATACAGGAGGCAATACGTACAACGGTTGGGATACGCAGCTGACATTCACATTATGGGGCGTACCCAATATGCTGTAGTGCAGTGGAAGATTTCGCGGTGATTGAAGATCTGGCGAAACGAGCTATTCTTGAGGTCAACGAGAATAAGAAAATATGCAAGAAACGTCCCGCTGCACACCACCTTTGACATTTTTGAGGTAGTGAAGGATTTTGTCTACCTCGGGGCAAACGCAGACCCCATATCCGACGTAGAATCGCCGGTGCTACTTCGCTTGAACCTGACTCGACAGCCAAAGTCGTGCTCTATAAAACTTTGATTTTGCCAGTCCTCCTATATGGAGCCGAAAGTGGGACGTTAAGCAAAGCAGCAGGCCTGATTTTGTGTGGTTTTCTGCGAGGGAGGTGCGGACTCCAAGATGTGGATGTTGTTCGGAAGACAAAAATTCTCGACTACCCTCCAGCCGAACAACGCTCAAAGAGGGTCTTCGAATCCGAGTTTCTCCTGGTTCGAGAAGGAAAGGAAGACCTAAAATCCGGTATAAAGACCAAGTCATCTCGGAAGCAAGACATGCCTTGACTTGACAACTGGAAGTAGCGTGGCCATGAACGTCATCGACGAAAAGCAGCTATTGCTCAGGTTTAGAACATCCGCGGGTCGCAGCTTGAGAAGTAGTTAACGGACCAATCATAGAATGCCATTTACACGATTTCGTGAGTAACATTAAAATGTCTGCAAATTACTGTCAAAAATTCCCTCAAAATCGTAGTGGCCAAGCGGACAATCAGCTGTGAAGTCGAAGTCAGTACAGTAAGTACTGGATTCCTCCCCACTAAGCAACGGCCGCCACCTTAAATTTAAAATAATGTTATATGTGGCGCGACAGTCCAAGGCGCACCTGGGCTTCTACCGAAACCACTAGTGTCAGGCGTGCTATTGTGTTGCGAGTGGAAGGTTGCAGTTTGCAGTTTTATACCGACTTCGGAGAAGTTTGAGAAGCTACTCTTTGAGCATTGTCAGTGACTCGAAAGAGGTTGAGCCAGGAATTATGAGAGTTGGTAAATAAGGGGATTCAACCCTACACCCTCTTCGTTTGAGTTGCCACCACCACCTTGCCACCTTAAAAGTTAAAAAATATGCAACAACACGAAGGACTTTTAAAAGTTTTTCTTTAACCTAAACGAGTCTAAAATGTCTATGAGGCCAGCCCTAAAATATGTTCCAAGCGGTATAAGATACAGCAAACGGTCAATTGCATGTAAAGGAAAAAAGAACCCAAAAACATGTCTATTTATCATCAATTGATGACATTCCATCATTCGTGAAAAATCCTTATTGCGTATAAATTACTTTCCAAACGTAGCGATAATTCCATTGTAGGACTGTAATAGCGCAACACGCCAAGGAAATAAACCTCTCATAAATCCTGTAAAATCTTTCCGTATTACCACGTTGACATTGACACACAATCCTCATCAACTTGACAGGACAAGTGGAAGGAACACCGAAAACAATCCATTATCGTCAACATCCAACGCAGGGATACATCGCCAAATGCCAACCGAAAGTGTGAATCAAAAAATCCGCCGATAGACAACAATGCTGCCTCGAAAGGAATGCGGAGCAAAGTATGCTGAATGAAGCGATGTTCTACGCTATCCCTTTCACTCGAGGAAATAACAATAAACCGCTTCTGCTTAATACGATTATGCACGGAGTATCTGAATCATCAGAGTACATAATACTTGTATATATAAGAGCCTGACAATGCGGCATTTTTTTGGTTTTTTTCTCACACGAGTATACGCATCCTTTGGGATGAGGTGGCGTATGCGTAATATTTGGGAACAAAAAACATCCACTGACCCAGTGCGAGTCTGATTCCTATCAACAGCACATGATTGGGTTAATTTTTAGGACACCTTACGGAGTATGATTGCTTCTGCAGGAAGCTGTGTGGAAGGATGAATACCCTCACTCATTTCTAGATAAAATCAATAGAACACCTCTGAGAAAACATAACTGCTTCCAAATAATGACACCATTTCATTCAATTTGACAGAGCACACAGAGAGTGAAGCGAGAGAAGAGAACAAGGAAAAACAAATGGCAGTTATCCTCCCATCTAGCAATGCAGCAGCAGTAGCGGCAGCGGCAGCAGCACGCTGAAGTGGTGGCATGGTTATTTGCTCTGTTGACCTAAATGGAGAAAGTTTTTGCACAACATTCGTGCGAAGGAAACTCCGTTCACCTCCCCATCCGTCATGCCGACTTGTGTGCACGTATAGAAATCGATTCAATTTTCATGCTCGTGACAAATTTGTGATGCAGCTTTAAGGACATTGCACGCTTAATTTCCTCTTTAGCATAATTTTGGACCAAATGCACTTAGTTTCACACACAATCCACTGGGACCACTCTCCAGTGACAGGAACCTTTTGGTAGTTTCTAGGTGAAATGAAATGATTACTTTTTTGTGGGGCAACATGCAATGAGATGAGTGGTGGTAATACACTTTGGGAAGGGAAGTGTTTATCTGCAATGCGGTGTTGTACAGCACAGTTACGAGTATATGTATTAGGTGCGAGGCACTTTTTTCCTTTCTTTCTTTCTTTTTTTTTACATCTATTAGATTATACACATTTTAGTCTTCGCATGGATGTTTTGTTCGGTTTTCTATCTGCAATCTGCGTATAAGGAAAGAGAAAATGAAAAGCACACAAATTTCACATTGCCCTGCCCGTGAAAATCACCAAAACATCTTGTTTAAGAGAACATAACAAGAAAGAAAAAAATTAAATAAATGGATAAATCTTTAGGTACACCGATACATTCATATTCGATAACTTTTTTGTCACCCCCGCATTTGTATTTTTAAAACACTTTTCTGTCACAAAAATTGATTTACAAAGAAAATTACATTTTTCCAATGAGTTTTGTCTGAACTTTGCTCGTTTTTCTTCTTTTCTATTTCTGTGGCTTTTTTTGTTTTTTTTGGTATTTTCTTTCTCGGATTGCCTTGTGCAGTAGTGCTACTCTTGGATGTGAACTGAATTATTGTGGAGTGTTCTTCTTGTTCAAGTACTTTACGGATATTTAACTAGATCGGAATTGCTGCGAGCTTAAGAATTCAAAGGAGACTGACGGACACGGAGCGTGCCCAGACGTTCGCCACAATGCCAGTTGGACATTGAGGAGCTTTACGCGGAAAGTTCACCCGACCATTGGGGGGTGGTCGATGTGAAGAGAATCATCTCATAAACACAGAGACAGTGCGGCCAAAGAGAGGGACAGAGAGCGAGAGAGAGGGACAGTGGTTGAATTTGAAGCTAGTGAATCTACTTTCCCACGGTTTTGTGCATGTGCGATTCTGAATGTTATCGCGATAAGAATGTTTGACAACAACAGTGCAAGCAGGTAGTTATCGGTTGTTGGTGTGTGCGCGGGTCTGTGGAAGGGGCGCATGGTGTTTGAATGAGCTTTTTTCACTTGTTGTTTTCGGTTCATTAATTTGTTTTTGTATCTTTTAAATAGGAATATATTGAGCGATTGATACTGTGCGTGGGGGGGATGGACTTTAAGTGTACACATGGTGGAGTGTTTGTTTAATAGTTTTCAAATAGAGATACACAACTCGGAAGTGAGAGTGCTGAGTACGTACGCCCACAGTAAACCGCATTCGGACGATATGCGGTATGTCTTAATACTGCCTAGTTTATTATAGGAAATTATTCAATAAAAAGAGATTTTTGTTGGTGTCCGGGTGCATGCAACTTTAAATTGCTTAGACCTAGATTTTTAAACGAAATCATGTGATTGTCTTCTTGTCGTTGGAATGATAAGGCATTCATGCATTGACAAGTATTTCTCGTCGATTAAGAATGGGAGTGCCCTAAGATGAGCGTATTTACTGAGCTCTTCGGAAATGTACCATATATGTAATTGGCCTTCTTGAATATCTTCAACTAACCTTTTGGCTTAACTATGGGAATCTTTTAATTTCTGTGAGAGCCTGGCGTCTACTTGATTTGTATTGAAACTAGATAAGTTATAAACTTCTGTATCACGATGCTTGCACAATATGTCAATAAGTAATGCTAAAATAAGCGCTGTCCAGATAACCTGGACCCTGGCGTTCCACTGATAATTGTATAAATATTCAGACATCAGCACATCTTCGTGCCTCTCAAACAATAGTCGCCTCATACACTGATTGCCTGGAATTCGTTACAAACACGAACAGCTTTCAAAATTTAGTTGGCATAAAGTCTATAGAACAGTACAAGTGTTTCCTGTATAACCTACAAACCTCTAGACTCTACCGATTGTACGGTTGAGTATATACAAATAATATCCAATATTACTCAACCCATACAAATAATATTCAAAAAAATCTTTGTTGCACTGACTGTACATTGCAAACTGCGCCATACTAAATGCAATTCATAAAAAAACATCCCTAATATTAGAATTTCGCTTAAAATTGAAAATACCAAAAGACTAAACTGCCCAAATTCGAATTAAACAATTGAAATTTTTTTTTTCTTTATATCATAGCATTTCTTTATAGTACAACAAACACAGCAACTTGGCAGCACTCAACGGTCAACATACATTTTGACATCTTCCGTTTTGTTGATAAGGGATTTGTTTTCAATAAGAATTTCCTTTCATTTGTTTATTGTACATAAAATCATGTAATTCTGTGCCATATGGATGCTATAACAACACAAAAGCCTTTCGCCTGCAAAGAGGCTGATTGCGGAATGAGCTTCACCAACGAAGATCACCTCACGGTGCATGAGAAAAAACACGAAATGATTCTGAACCTTGGATTGGAGCAGAAGTCCTCAAACATATTTGTCGGTAAGCAACATGATGAGTTTGTTTAAGGAAATCTCATAATAAACATATTATATCATAGCCGATCAAACGCCGACACCGACACGTCTCATAAAAAATTGTGAAGAAGTTGGTCTCTTCGAAGATTTGCGTCACGTTAATCCATTCGATGAGACTTTTCGACGTGCTGTTGAACATAAGAATCAATCGATCTTAAGCTCAGAGCTTCAAAATGAGATCAATTCGAATTCACATGATTCCTTGCACACACCACAAGTCTTCCCAAACATAGATGGCAGTGAAACTGGAATTCATTGCCAACCAGAACGGCTGTCATGCAGTCCCCCAAAGACAGCTCCTCTCCCGGAGAATGTTTCCGCCACTCACACACTCATGGAGCATGCAAAGCAGCCCCGAGTACTTCCCATGATTCTTCCCAAACAGACTCCAAGGTCAAACACACAAAACACAATTCAATTAATCCAGCCACAAGTGATAACACTGAGCTTCCCCAGTCCCATTGTGAATGCGATACCAGTACAAACGGTTAAACCATTTATTTTGCCAAAAACCCACGTCGTTGAATCAAGTGCAAGTTCGACTCCCACATCGGCATTGCCGATAAAAGAACGTCTGAAGGCGATTTTGAATTCGAACTCGAAGGCAAAACTCGCTCAGCAGGACAATCTATTCATTCCATCATTGAAAAAGAAGAAGGATAAACCGAAGCATTCATTTGACGACGACTGCTTGGAGCGGAGACGTGCCGCAGCGCTGCGCTATCGGAATAAAATGAAGAAGGAGCACCTCGATTTAAGGAAAAGGAATGCCGAACTGGAGGCTGAAAATGCAAGGCTCAAGGATTTGGTGAAGCAGTTGAGGCAGAACGTTACCAATCATCGGAATTGCTCTGAACATGGTATATTCACAGTATATTCACTCTTGTAATGTAGTTCGTAATCAAATCAATCTCCTTTGCAGATTCGGTGGTTATGAGTGGAACTCCGGAGATTCAAATCCCACCATCCACAGTTCGATTGGTAATGAATATCCCAAAACTGGTGATCCAATCGTCTGGTCAGTCGGTGATGAAGAATCCGGTTACGTTTACAGTGGAGAAGAGCTAATGTGTGGTCTGCGATGGCATTGAGCGGGTTTGGATTCCAAGCGCAGAGGGAGTGTTGTTTATGATGTATGCATCCAATTTGTTGAATAACGAAATAAAATCTATATACGTAACTTTTTTGTTAAAAAAAGTTTTTTGTGAAGACCTTTGAAAAGGTCGAACGGTATCTGTGCCCCAAAGTAGTTCACATCTACTGCGTTGAACAACGAGATTGCTAAATCAAGTAGTAAGCAATTTGGTCTCTATAAGCTGATCGATATCAAGACTGTACGCGATAGACGCTAGGCTGTACCATTTGGACTTATTCTAGAGAAAAAACATTTGTCTTGTCATTTACAACGGCTTTTTATTAACATAACAAAATTTGGAACATATCACTGGCTCATGTTCAGCATGGAAACATCAGCACTTGAGTCTGCCACGTGATAGGGACCGTCCATAACATCCAAGTCATCTTCACACATCATCTTCATACGTTGCTTGTATCTATTAACAAAGAAACCAAAATGATTAGCAAAGAGCAAATCGTGCAAGTTTTCGACTGACATTTGACTATCGGGATTGTTCTCTTGGTTCCTGCACTTCTCCAACTTCTTCTCGATTATCTTCACGCGATCTTTCGGAGGCACCTCAATTGTTTTAACCATGAAACGTATTTCTGCAAAATAAAAAAAAAAACATTTCTACTCCGATTCCGCCACGACAAGATGTGCCAGCATACTTCTAACTGCTTCAATAAGAATTGGAAGCTTATCCCTAGCCGAGACGAAGAGATTCTCCGTCACATAGCTGTCTAAATTCTCCTGTTCTTTGCTAGCCGCATGTAAAACGGCTGCCAATGCAATCTGAGACGGGGCGTACAACAAGCACGCATCAGTCAGGAATGTCTTCTCGATGAATTCATCTATTCCCGGTCGCAGTCGTTCGGGATTGTTCATCGAACAGCGAGTCTATAAGAGTTAATTTCAGATCAAACATGTATATTTCAAAGTCGAATTCCAAACTTGCCTTTATGTCAATGAGGAACCCTTCAATTGGCCGGTATGGATTGTGGATTGTTAGGTAGTAGTTCAATTGTTGCATTAACAACAACTCATTGGAGAGGATTATGTCCATGGCTTTTACACGATCACCCTTTATATTTCCCACAAATTGACCAATTGAGACGTTAAACTCCTCAACCTTGCACGACAGATAGACACATGTGGCTCTACAAAACACAAACATCAGTCACACATTACCTTGAGGGAAGATGTCGCACTTACAAAATTTCCTTGGGATGGAAGTCCATGGGAGAATTCTTGAGGTAGAACCGCTTGAAGTAGTGAAATGCCGTCCCCACAATGCATTTCGGCATTGGAGGCTCGAAACGCCGACAGAATTCTTTGAGATGCAATTCATACTGTTTGAGCAGGAGTCGTTCTTCGGCTGGTGATAGAAAGAACGCCTGCTGTTGCTCTTCCTAAAGACCGATTGAACGAAAAATTTAAATCCTCTTTCAAATCAATTTAAATTAAATCAAACGAACATTCATAGCCCCTCCATGCGTTTCGATAAACTTTCGATTTTGCTCTATTCGACGTTCATTCAAATCTTGCTCATTTGTAAATGTCCAGTATTTCTTTTGTGAACTCACGGGGAACATGGTTATTTGATTTAAATGAACTAAATTCGAGTTATTTATGATATATTGCAAAAAATTCCAAGTCTAGAATTGCACTGTGATTGGCGAAAAAATGTTTTGTTTACGTGAGTGAATTCAAAATTGTGTGACAGCTAACTTTGACAGATGGCCTGTGAAATGTGATAGGGTGTGCACGAATAAATGATAGGGTGTTTTGGTAGAAGGAATAGGCTTGTTTACAGTTGTCTGGCAAAGGAATGGTTCCGAAAAGGAATTGTGATGAGAATGGGATATTTATCACATTCACTTCACTTCTTGAAATTTAATGACAAAGGTCATTGTGTGTGTCCTGCGTTCGACCTTTATAATCTCATGTCCAGATAAGGCAATTTTTAAGTATTCGAAAATTATGTAAACACACAATTTTAGTTAGTTTTTATTAAAATGCAATTTGCTGTGGAAAATCTTAAGTTTTTAATTTGATAAAAAATTCGTTTTCATCTTCTATGCAGAGTGCAGACGCGACCTAACTTTGCAGTTCTGTCAATTGAAATAAATGTCAGTTTCGTATGTTTTCGGCTAGCAATAGAAAATGGCGAATAATATGATCGCAGGACGAGAGTGCTTTTCCGTGTGAAGTGTTTTTTCCTCAATTCTTATAAGATTTAATTCCTTGAACAATTAACAAATTATTCAACATTCTCACGAGCATTATTCGAATGCCATGCAATTAATGGCTCATCGGCAATGAATACCATTAAATCTCACGTGATAATCGAAATACACAATTCTGTTCAAGGAGAAGGAACCTAAAGCTGCAAAAAAAATAATGTTCAATTAATACATTTTGTCTGCGGTGTAGCTCGTGTTTTCACGTGTGTTTTCATATTTTCCATATCAAAAGTTCATAATTCGAGAGAAACGAAAATGATAAACAATCCGTTGGCAATAATATTAAGTGCAAAAATCCGCAGACTATTGATTGTCTAACACGGGAGTACGTAGTTTGTCTACCGTCGTCGTCGTCTACGCCCCCGCCCCCGAATTCAGTGTGTGTGTGTGTTGTTTTTTTTAGGGCCGCAACGAATAGCTTGGAATATCGTGTTCGGTTTTGTTTTTCTTTTTTGTTGTGTTTAATACATGGTGCTAAAATGAGTATTCAAGGAAAATTCGAAGGAAAGTCATCATCATCGGTGGCGGTGGTCAAATTTTTGTTACGACTCTGGGTCGCTATAGTTGCTGTTCAACAGCCGCTGACTGTCTGTGGTAAGTTTTGCTCGTGTGTGCTTTTTATTTTGTCAGCAATTTAAAACCGGCCATTTCTTGATTGTATACTTGATTATCTTACTTTCGCACTTGCTTACGCACGTTCTAGGCTATCCAAGAGCAACAATAACAAGTATGGCAAATAACACCGAAGTAACCACTGCAACGAGTATTACCACAATCAGCGATAGGAATTTCACTATCGGCGATGATAATGTATCAACAACAACCCCCCTCGCAGATATTTTGAACAATACAACACCCAGTGGTGGCGCCGATGAAAGAGTCAATATATCGTCAACAACAGCTCTGGCCATTACAACGCCAAGAACAAGAGAAGTAAATGCTGGCAGTCCCAAGAAAAGAGAGAGTAAGTTGGATTTAATTTGAAAATGTTTAATAAATGTCGAAGCTAAGTGTTTTCGAAATGAATTTATGTACAGTGGTCGTCTCGTGCTATAGGCATACATTGGGGGGTATTAATTGGATTAATTTGGCAATCTTCACGTTTGCTTATGATGAGCAATAAGTTCGTTAATTATTGGCTTTGTTGTTGGACCTGTGACCGTGATTATAGGTTGCGAGGGGTTCTTCACTTTAAACTTACACTAATCTTGATAAGAGTTTATTGATGTAAACAAGTTAGATTCGCATTGTTTGCCGAATAGGAAAGTAATAAGTGATCGTATAGATCGTGAGATAAGGAATTCTAGGTACACAGTGAGATGACAATTATATTAACGGGGTGCACATGGAAACACGAATAACAGCGCCAAGGTTATGTTTATCCTGAAATCTATTAGTAATGTTATTTGAACTTTCTGATCGTTTAGATAAGTATTGTAAGGGAAACAATGAGAAGTTTACACAAGTTTATAGCCGGTATAAATAAGATCACATGTTAATAGAATCACATGAAGGCGTTTCTGGCTCTCCACCATGAATTGTGTAAAGGGCTATGTTTGCAAGAAAGCTGTAAATAAAGGCTCGCTAGACTACAGTGAAGTGAAAATAGGATTATGCTGTTGCATGATGAAATTGAAGTTTAAGAGGAGGGAAGTACGTCGTGTTAGCTTAAGTAACTTTATCTCAGTCTGAAAACTTCATGAATCCTCGACACTTGCTATTGTATGAATATTCAATTTCTAATTCTAAATTTTGTATATTATTTGCAATTTATTATATTGTGTCGTGTTCGATCCCCGAATTTACCAACTTTCACCTCTCGCGTCACTGACAATGATCAATGAGTAATCCTGTATTGAAAAGCTTCTCAACCTCTGCTGTTCCGAATCGATACAAAAGTGTAGGTCTCATCCAGTCGTGATGGAATAATTCTACACACAACACAAACAGGGGCTGTAGAAGTTCGACCATAGTATTATCACTATTCATGAAATGTTTAGTTTGTCACAACTGAATTTTAAGCAACGTTGTAATGAATAACATATACGTTAGCTCTCCTTCTTCTTTGTGTGGCGATACCACTAGGGCTCAACCTGCTTCTCAACATAATGTGATCTCTAGTTTGTTGCTTCATCCATTCGTGCACATCAAGATGAAAGAACTTCTACACTTCTGTTGCTATTAATTTGTTTTCGGATTTTGTCTTCTGGGTTGTAATGATCGAACTGGATATCAATGATAGCTTGGGGCTTTCCTATTATTATGCTTTGAGAGGCATCTGAGATGGGAGAATAATTTGCAATGTCTAATGCAAACATGCAAAATTGAAAGACAAAGCTCAGGATAGAGCCAGAAATCGATCGCTTAGCTAAACACACCGGGTCGAACCAAACTTTCTTGATTCGATAGTCAAAAAAACTTTTTTTTTGTATCAATTGAGGAAAGTGTTTCTTTTCATTTGGTGGCCGTAAGAAAGAAGGCAATTATCATCAACGACGCATTTTTATTTATTCGGTCTGTGTTGCTCGTATACAATGGCATGGATTTTCGACAACCACCACCAAAACACTTTAAAACAAAAACGTGTGTAGTCTCATCATAAACAACAATGTTCTCTTGTTTCATGAATCAAAGAAACACATTTTGCTCTATCCGGTGTGTTTCCAGCCTTGAGCAAAAAGAGATCATAATCAATGGTCAGTTTTATTCGTTGCTTATAGAGCAGTGCCATAGATGCCCATGTATTTCAGAGACCTAGGAGAAACATAAGCTGTCCAACATCTGTTGTGTGAATGCCCACCCATGAGAAAGGTCTTAACCCTTTGCTTCGCCATGTGTCATATCAGTAACAAACCAATTAATTCCTCACAAAATTCGAAACTGGTGTTTTATTCCATTTTAAGTTATTGGCTCAGGACGGGAACACTCAGTTCGTGTATGCACCTGTTCTTGTATCAAAATTTGTACGAAGGTCACTTGCTGCCACTTTGTAAAGATCGTCAGTGAGTGACGTTCACAAAAATCAACAAAAAAAAAAATATAAAAACAAAAGGAGGAAAAAAAGGTTTTACAGTAGTAAAACCACTCCTGTGACTGCACAATGAATCCAACACGTTGGCCTAAGTGAGCCACGACCGTCCTTCTACTAATTCATAATTTTTGAAAGTTTTGAATACAATTGTCATACACTTTCTCCTATTTTCCTTACAGAGTTGCTGCAATGCCACTGCGACATATGCAAGGATAATAACAACATCTGCGAAACGAATGGATTCTGTTTCACATCAGTGGAACTGATCAAGAAAACTATGACATTCAGTTACAGGTAAATATGCATTTAAACACCCATCGCGCAAAGAAATAAAACAAAACAATTTACTTAAAAAAACAAAAACAATATTATACACAATATTAACGGTTCTCAAAACATATGAATGATTTTGAAAACAAATAACATTCAGATGCCTAGATATGTCCCAAAGTATGCCACCGGGCCACTTTATTTGGTGTAACGATGGTAAAAATGGTGGACCAACTGCACGTCCGGCTGCCAGACGAGGCGGTCACGCGTGTTGTGACGACAGAGACTTTTGCAATTTTGATTTGAAACCGACCATAAAATATTACGCTGAAAATCCTCAGCAAGGTTACGAAGAAGGTGGGTCACACACTAAACGAGAAACAAAATAACTCTCGTATGTCGCCTCTAATTACGTTTGTTTTTGAAGATGATCACTCACAGACCTGCCAAAAATCCTATACTAAACCATTTACTATCTGAATTGATGATGTGTCGATTTGAACAAACAAACAAAAAAAGAAAAAAATAAACTTTTGCACCAAGCTTTTCCCCCTACGCGCGTTTCCTTCTTGATATTAATTCTAGAGACGTTTTTTTTTCTTGTGATTTATCTTGTACAAAAAACAATAAAATGAAAATTTGAAGTGTTTGTTTTTGATTAAATCTAGCCACTAACACGAAGTAATGAGTTGAGTTTTTGCAAGAGAGTCTGTGGGGTCATGGAGGCATCGGATGAGTGAGTTCAGCATGAGAATCGATTCGATTTGTATGTTGTTTCTATGATCCCAAACAAAAAAGTCTGAAAGCGAAGACAAAGTAAACACAATTTGTTACTCAATTCATGTTTCATTTATCAATTTATCATATTTATATACGAACAAAATTAAATACAACAATGACCTTTCGTCAATTAGCTGCATTCAAAAGAAATATGACCTACAAAGAAAACCAATTGAATGCCTAACCAGTAAGGAAAAAGAGAATGTCTATAGAATCGAGTGTTGCGAAACAGACTTCTGCAATCGGAATGAACTCTTGAAATTGCAATTAAGGGGAGGTATAGTTATGTTTTTATTACTACCACTATTCCTACTAAAAATTCAAAAAATACACGAGATTAAACATAGTTTTTTTTTTAATTACTGTCGTCTAGAGACACACTAGCACACACACACACACAATTATTATTACTTTTCGTTTCCTGTACACATGTAGTGCACTTTTTCTGCTAACAATAAATAAAACAAAAATAAACGATTAAACTTACTTCACTTCTTTCATTGAATGAATTTAAGGCTTTCTACTTCTTTTGCAAACAAATACCTAGTTAGACACTCTATTTCAGTTCTTTAGTGAGTACAAGTAGATGTAATGCATGAAGCTCAAGAAAATAGTTTGCATTTTTATTTCTCAAATGGTTATGGCTAATGTATTTTTTATCTGTCGCCTCGTGCAGACTATATATATATATTTTGTTTAAATATTATTCTGGTTCCATGCAGTTATGCTTTGATTTTGGCGTAGTTCGTGGTGAAATGTGCATTAAAGATTGTTTCAAGTAGGAAGCAAATATATACTTTCCCTAGAATGCTTTGAACAAATGCTTACCGCGAAAGGGGCTTGATTTGAATGTATTTTGAGCCTTAACATGTTGCATATGTACTAACTTACATGCTGGGACTCTTCTGCTGCCTGAAGTGATCTGGGGGCAGGGTATTTGTTTTGCCAAATGCCCTTGACTGAAGTTGTTCCTTGTCGATTTGTGTACATCATCTCTGATTCAATTATTGCCTGTTGCAATTCGCTCTTGAATGAATTTGATGGCGGCTTCTTACACATTTCCTTCAGTTTATCCCATAATGGGGGATTATAAATTCGCAATCACAGTTCTTCCAATTTTGTAAAATGCGCTACTGTTTCCACAAGGGTGACGCAAAGGCTGCCGTTGGAGAAGATATACAGGGCTTTAATAAAGGCCCAACCTTAATAAATGTACTCTCAACTTAAGCCTTCCAGCGATTCACTGTAATACCGCATCGCTCAGTTTCGTTAAGTTTCGTTAATTTTGCCTTACTTAAGTGGGAATGAACGCTAGCTACGTTCGTTAATATCAGTCGATGTTGGAATCTTACCAGCGAATAGACATGATTCAATGTGATACCACATCGCTGAGTTTCGTTAAGTTTCGTTAATTTTGCCTTACTTAAGTGGGAATGAACGCTAGCTACGATCGTTAATATCAGTCTATGTTGGAATCTTACCAGCGAATAGACATGATTCAATGTGATACCACATCGCTGAGTTTCGTTAAGTTTCGTTCATTTTGTCTTGCTTGAGGGGGGATGAACGCTAGCTGATTACGTTAATATCAGTCGATGTTGGAATCTTACCAGCGAATAGACATGATTCACTGTGATACCACATCGCTCAGTTTCGTTAAGTTTCGTTAATTTTGCCTTTCTTAAGTGGGAATGAACGCTAGCTACGTTCGTTAATATCAGTCGATGTTGGAATCTTACCAGCGAATAGACATGATTCAATGTGATAACACATCGTTCAGTTTCGTTAATTTTGCGTTACTTAAGGGGGAATGAACGCTAGCTACGTACGTTAATATCAGTCGATGTTAGAATCTTACGTAAGTTCTCAGAAGCAAATATGGGCCCCTTGAAATTTTGACGATGCTTCTGGTTATCTTTCGTTGTATTATGACATAGACTTGGGTTCAGTTAAGTCAATCACGTTTAGTCCGACGTGGTCGAGAATTTGAACCCACTCTAAATTTCCAACTTACCAGATCTGTAAATATGAAATCGGAACATGTCCAGAAAATGTCTTAGGAAATGATATAAACTCAGTCTTGACCATCCCAAATTGTCTTTTGAGCAAACAAGGCAACATAATAATAAAAGAAATACTGCTGTAGTTGCATGGCTTATCGATGCAAAGATGAGATAATAAGGCGGAGGCATGTCTGGTGAGTAGGGGCATGTGAATCTCTCTCGCCTCTGGTGTGTGTGCGCCATGTTGCATTGTCACACATAATTGATTCAATTGATCCGCAAATTGTTGCTTTTGAGCGTAATTCTGGTTCAATATGGTCTCTGATCTACCAAGGACATGCTCGCAAATCGTAGTTTCGATCGCTGAAATTTGACACTTCAAAACTTTGCTGTTGTAAGTTGAAAATCCTTGTCTTCGTGTGGCAGAAAGTCACTATCTTTTTCCGGAGTGTGCTATCCACTCTTTAAGGGTCGTTTTGTTCACTAAAAGTTAAACAACTTCTCTTCAACTTCTGAATTTGCTTTCATTTACACAAATTTTATGGTTTCAACTTTCAAAGTACAACCTACGAGTTTATCAGCTCCTCATTTTCTCAACTTATGAAAATAGCCGAAGTTAAGGGATCAGATCGCGGATTTTTCTCTCTCTGCTCACGACTGTATAGAAGACGGAATGATTGTGCGTGTCATTTATCGTTTTCATCTCTCAAAGCGGACGAAAATAATGGTGTTCAAACTAATAGAGGATTCATTGCCGTGAAACGAGAGAAGATACTGAAATAATGAAGCAATTGATAGATTATTTTTCATTCGTTAACAGGCACCGTGAATTACGGGCAATTAAACACTGACCAATGGTCAATATTATTCGCTCGGATCAATTCAATGGACGAATGCAGATTTTATTAGTGTAAGCACTACAAATGTGCAAAATCGCTTGTGCTGTCCATAACATGCCTGCAGCAACTGAACAGGTTATTTGTGAACTGAACACGAGACATAATGGAGGATAGAGATTTGCAACCATTATCTGCGCTGAACACGTTCGCTCTCAATTCTCCACGAACAACAAAGAAAATGACAAATGCATGTGTGAATTGTCAAATATATTCCTGGGGAAATTCAAAAAGAGAAAGTTGGACAACTTCTGGATTTTGAATTTCAGACTGTGGGTTGAAAAAGTGAACAAAATCAATTTTCAACTCGCCGACTAAATAACGAGTTGAGACCAACCCCGAAGTCGATCAACTTACAGTTTTCCGGGAAGTTGAGCAATAGTGAACAAAACGACCCTAAAACTACTAAACTGCCGTCTGTCGGTTGACGCAGGGAATTAAATAAACAATGTGGTTCTTCCAGAATCAATGTCAATGTCCTTAATTGCCTGCTGTATCTTAACGAGATCGCTGAGCATTTCAATATACACTTGCAAAGCCGATGAACTCGGGGATTTACACTGTCACTGGCTGCAGCCTACCATTTTCTTAAGATGCATACAATTAAAAAACTATCCACAGCTGGCTACAAGGCAGGACTTGTCTTAAATCAAATGAAATATGACTAGCAGACCTACACTGAGGACACAGCCCAATTCCCAGAATGGGTAGAGAAGCTGTTTGGATGAAGAAGAGGTTGAAACTACACACCTATGCTCAACTCATCTTGATGTGCTCAGCAGTATGATGCACGTAGAAGTAAAAGACCATTTTCATATTTACAGACCTGGAAATTCTAGCAAACATTGCTCTTCGACTCTTGTAGTGTGTGCTACAGCTCCAATGGCCACTCTTATGCCTGTTCCAAAAAAAAAGAAGTTTTATATGATTGTAAGAAAACGTTGAAAGTTTGTCGCGAGAAGTGGTTGCTTCCGCTCTTGAATTACACACGAAATCTTACATCTCGTTTGCATAAGAATGCTATTCATTCGGGAAATATCATATATTCCGATGTGTGAAGGATTGCAGAATGTGTACTCAAAATCCAGACGTTCCCCTTGAAACCATACTTGTAACCCTGTTTATAATGTTCACTGTGGCTAATATGTTTGTTTCATTTGACTTGACGTAGAAATAATCAATTGGTCAATTTATTTTCAAAATATCCCTATTATAATCTTATCCTTATCCAATCAATTTTCATATATCGACTCTTCTCCACTTGCGTATAGATGCTATCCCGCAGATCAAATTCTGGCGGAAAACGATCCGTCGTGGTGTTACGAACGTAACTCAAAGGTCATAGTCGAGTGTTGCAATACCGACTATTGCAACACGAGACATAACCTAAAGACGCAAATATCAGGTGAGCACTGGATACGGTTCAGATCATGCTACATGTTAAATGTTACCCATCCTTACGCCTATGAAAGGAAGCATTCATGAAAAATTGTTTCGAATACGTTATGAGATAGTTAAAAAATTCATCATCGGTCTTCCGCAACAGAACAGCAAACATCTAAGGAAGAATGGATCAAAAAAAAAAAACACTTCATCGCAGTGTTGTCTTCTCTGTACTTGTACTTGTTATTTTTTTTTTTTTCAAATCATCTGTCTGCGCTATACGCCCGCACGGTTATTCTCCTGTGTATAGCACTTCATCTCAAAAGTGTACATGTTTGTGTTTCATTTAAATGTCTAAGATGTCTACTCAAACGCGCGATATCCTTTCCTTTCGACATCCTTAGTGTACTTCATCACTTTTTTTTTCTCTCTCAGTTTAATGTTTCTGTGTTCTCATAATGGGATAATTGTTATGGAAAAAATAAATATTATATACCAAGCTAGAGATAAATACGTATTTTTTAATTTTATTTGAAACAGAAAAATTACTAATCCTGAGGGTTGAGTCGCTCCGCGATATGAACACGTATCTGTCTGATAGAGGGGGGGTTTTCGTCTGAAGAGCGCGGCGCAGTGGTGTGCGGAGTTCAGTTTTTCTTTTCAGCCTAACAATCGATATTTTCGTCTGGAGATGGATGTTTGGATTTCCATTTTTATAGGTCAACAGACGTTTGGGTGTATTTTTAATGAATGGAAAGTATGCAATGCATTGAAAGTTAACCTTCCTCCTCCCCTCGAAGCCCGACCGGAGATTGTGATGAGGGGTTTAATCGTTAAGTTGGAGAGAGAGAGGCAAACCCTTCAGCCTTTGGGAGATGATGATACAAAACGAACTTGGCTTTTCAATGTAAAAGTGCATTCAAATGATGCTGCATTTTATTCGACAGGGCGGCGGAAAGACTTAATGAAGGACTTTGATGTGCAAGGATTTCCGACTGTGTATGCATTTTGTGTTGGAAGTGCTTTCATGGATTTAATCTTTCTCTGCAGACATGCATTCCATGGATTTTCTATTGGTTTAGTCATTAAGGCGTCCGGACAATGGATCAATGCAATCATTTATTTCTCTTTGGCTGTGAAATTCGTTAAATTTCCTGTTCTTTCTACAGCTGTGGCTGTTAATGTCCACCACAAATAAGTATAAATAACTGGCTCTGTTTAGCAAACACATTTCGGAAGGTCTGCAAATTATAAGTGAAAATCAAACGGCTTGCACTGCAATGTACCGTGGCCTTCATGCGAGTGGGAGTTCTTTAAACCAAAATACTTGAATTCAGTATTTGCAGAATCAATTACAATGCACCACGCTTATAGCGAATCTGATGATTTTACAAAGAGCATGATAATAGGCTGAAGATCTATTTTTATGAAGCATAAGTGGATAAGTAAATATGCGCCAATCATTTCTCATTGGTTTTTGGTGTGGAATTTTTTGCATATATTATGTGGCGCTTATTCTGTGGAGTGCGGAATGACGAATGACTGGTGTGTATCTAAGAATTTCATTTGCCTAGCGCAGTAATCTGTGTGTGGCTTGCGCGGACGGTTTTTCAGGTCATGGCGTTAAGCCCTAGTTTTGACTGTTCCCTGCTAAATGCTAGCAAAGCTTTATGGGGAATGTATTTCAGGAAACTGATGCTAGTCACTGTTATCATTCCTTGAATCAAAACACAAATCAACTTCCGTAAAAGGATTTGCTCACAGCTTTCGAGACAAGCGAGGCAATTATGCAAGCTTTACTGGAGATCAATTGATTAGGGCTGATAAACTTCAAATGCGGACGACGAAGTCCTTAATTGTTCGCGAGAAAAAGATATTTGGTCCTGTTGGCGTTAAATGCGGGAGAAGATTCCACCACGATCTGTTCCCAGCTAGAGGGTATGAGATCCAGTCAAGCGTCTACAAATCCAAAGTTCACTGTGGCTGATCCATGCGCATGGACAACTGAGCTCCGGCCCGAAGTCTTTGGCTCCAAACCTGTGAGACAATACAACAGGCTAGAGTCAAAGCTTCTAATGTGACGTCCACAAGTGGAGAATGGGACCCCAAACAACATGAGAGATGGAGATCGATTGTTGGCTGAGGACCAGGTCCACCCTGACTGTAATTAGTCTTGATCTACTTTTCATAGCGCTACAGTTCGGATGAACCTGGTTTTCAACTAATTAACTTGAGCCAGCATCATGGTTTGCCAGCTGCTTTCAGTTGCCCACAAGTTAGAGGCCATTGTACATATATTTGCAATACCTCAATGATGGACATTCTCGACTACATTCTCTGGAGTTGAAGGTTCCTCGTGCCGCAGATAATGTGTTATACATGGCTAGACATGTAGTTAACCTAGGCATGGCGTAGCAAGATGTTATACAACAACTGGCTAGATCCATGCCGTTGTATGTCTGCTGAAAGCCGGTCGGCTGTGTCAGTCTTCCTAATCAGTTATCCAGCATTATTTATTACTTCTCGTTGTATTTGGCGTTTCTGATAAAGTTAAGTTTTCTGTTTATTAGGTTATGCGGATTTTTACGAGGTATCTCGTAACCTGCAAGTTTCACATCCAACACAGCATCATCGTATATGTGTTTATCCTTTTCAAAAATGAATGCATGACATTTTGAATGGTCTGTCGGATTATCCTGTTGCGACGAGGGCTATATTGTCCGCACTAGCAGTCGACTTGTGTCCGACTTAGAAGAATAAAATCCTTCGCCAGTATCTAAAGCACACCTCCTGCCTTGTTGTGAGTGCACGATTCTGTTGGAAGAGACGTCCTTTCACCATTCCCGACTGGTATTGTCACAGGGGTACAGGCCAAAAACAAACAAACGAAAACTGTTCATCAGAAATTTAGGAGCGTTTACAATTCGTATTCGTTTGCTCGGTATTATCGTTGACTGCAAAGACACTGCCTGACTCCCGGCGGTTATAGAGGGATGCAGAGGAAAGATCCGCACAAGTTTTGAATTATGTACAAATCAGGAGTTCAAATCTACATCACAAAGGCACTTCGACTTAAGGAAATGCTACTGGTTCGAGCTAGTTGAACACCAATGAGGAGTTGGCATATGTTTGAATACACAAGAATTACTTACGGACGACGCCAGTTATATTGCAACCCAACATTCGCTTCCATATTCGAGACAACTCCGATTCGCAAGATCGGTTGTGGGTCGCGTCGATGATAGATGACGCCAATAAGGGTTTCGTCTGTTCATTAGGATAGGAGAACATTTTGCTTCAAACCTAGTTACAAATATTGAAGAAAATAATGTGGACTCTTTTTTCTTCCCATTTCATAAGCGATGAAGGTTCTGGCTACATCTAAACTTGCAAATAGTGAACTCACTTACAAACCGAGAAGTGGAGTAATGTTTCTTTCATGATTCATTCGAATGATTTGATGGATGAATTTATATGATTTCGCAAAAATATTATGCGACCATTGAGTAAGATCGCGGCCAACACCAAACTAAAATCGACTCAAAACCTTTTTTGGTTTTTCTTCGCTCGTTTCTTTCGTTCTCGATGAAAACTCCTTGCTACTTGTTCCCTCAGTCCAATGGGACATTTGTCGAGTCCTCCTGTGTTAGTAGCTAGTAGTCATTCTAATGTTTTTGAGAATCGAGATGCTGTTTTAATTGATTTTCACTCGAATAATCCTTCAAATTTCCTCTACTTGCAAGTTTACATTGCTTGCCCTATTTATTGTAAGCGTATGATCATTTTCACAAATGCGGCTTAGAATGAGTTAATTGACTCGTTTTATCTAACAAAGACGTCTTCCTTCTGAATTTTCATTCCACCCTGTTCAGTTATGTTTGCATTTCTTCACTTACTAATCATTACAGAAACGATAGAACTGCTTGCTGATTTAGTAAACGTAGTTAAACCCAACAGATGCTTCTCCATCTGGTGGCGCTACAGTCCACAAAGGACTAAGCCTCAACCCACAAACCTCTTCACCTGGCATGATCTCCTCCTCCTCCATCTACGCACGCCAAGTTGCTGGAGGTCTTTCTCCACCCACATCGGTTTCGTGAGCGATCTCTATTTCGTTGTCCCACTGGCGTCGTACACTCTCCTGTGTCATACTTAGAATAAACACACCCACACAATTAGAAGTACACACATGCAGACGTTGGAAATCACGTATTATTCGAATTTCCCTCTGTTTTCCCCGTTACACAATTTCAAACACACTTTGGTAAGTAGATTGTGTGCCGGCATAATCTAACCCGCGGCTGTCGGAAGACGCAATCAAGCGGATTTGAATTTCATTCGCAAACTGATCCCCGTTGATGTGTGTATGTCCACGTGATATACAGCCGTGCACATTGATCATTTACTCAGTTGTCGTTCTCCGAATTCTGGTTTTTAATATTTAACCTCTTGCATAGACAATTTCGCAACTAGCACAAAATTCTCTGATGATGCCACAACAATTGTAAGTAATTAGGCTTGAATAAGAGCTAATTTTGTGCAACACTCCTTGCTGTTTTTTTCCTTAACTACACTCATCCAGTCTAGTCTTGGAATGTAAATGTAACATTTTTTTGTACATAATTTGCACCGCATACACTAACTCGCACCGAATGCACGCTTTTATTTAAATCACTCAATATTTTAAGCGCTTATTCTATCGAACAGCATTTGCATGCACATATTTGTACTTCTTCACACTGAATTGCAATTGTGATTCCACTCAAATTTTAATGGATTCTGTTGTGCGACACAGATTTTGTTCCCGAGTCGTCGCTGAGCACGTGGGAGCTGGTGTTCATCATCTTCGGAAGTACACTCCTGGCGTGCGTGACAATAACGTTGACATGGTACTATTATCAGAAGCGGAAGCGATCCTCAAATGGTCGGCCATTTGCGGTTGAGGACTCAGTCTACGATCCCATCCTGGTTGGGAATAGCACCATACACGACATCATTGAGATGACAACGTCAGGATCTGGTTCTGGTATGTAACTTTGGGATACATTTTCACGCATTGACTTAAACTTAATCATTTCATTTCAGCCGGTCTACCGCTGTTGGTACAGCGATCCATAGCTAGGCAGATTCAGCTGCACTGTGTAATTGGCAAGGGCCGCTTTGGAGAGGTGTGGCGCGGCCGCTGGCGTGGGGAATACGTGGCTGTGAAGATATTCTCCAGTCGTGAGGAATGCTCCTGGTTTCGAGAGGCAGAGATCTATCAGACTGTTATGTTAAGACATGAGAATATTTTAGGCTTTATTGCGGCTGACAATAAGGGTAAGTTAGTGTCCGCCACTGTTTGTCTCATGATGATTTAAAGCATTAATTCATTTTTAGATAATGGAACCTGGACTCAACTATGGCTGGTGACCGATTACCATGAGAATGGTTCGCTCTTCGACTACCTAACCTCACACACTGTCGACACGAAGACAATGCTCGGCATGGCATTGTCCATAGCAACGGGCTTGGCTCATTTACACATGGACATTGTTGGCACCAGGGGTAAACCAGCAATAGCCCATCGTGATTTGAAATCGAAAAATATTCTGGTGAAGTCGAACCTAACCTGCGCCATTGGAGATCTGGGATTGGCTGTGCGACATGTTGACAAAGATGATTCCGTTGACATACCATCAAATCATCGTGTGGGCACGAAACGGTACATGGCACCCGAGGTGCTAGACGATAGTATTAATTCGCAACATTTCGATTCGTTTAAACGTGCCGATGTGTACGCCTTTGGTCTGATATTGTGGGAGGTCGCAAGGCGATGCAATATCGGAATGATATATGATGAATATCAACTACCGTATTACGATGTGGTGCAACCAGATCCGAGTATTGATGAAATGAAGAAGGTAAAATTGAGTTTTAAATTCTCTAATTGATTCCATTTCTGAATGCGTGTGCTAGTGACAATGCGTGATTGCTTAGAGTAGAATGTTAGTTTGAATGCCTGTGCTTAGTTTCGCTGAACGTTTGTGTATATTCGTGTGGTGATAGTTCATTTTCGCGTGGGGGCAGTCATGCTGTTGTGTTCGCTTACTAAGTGGTCGGATCACCAGAACAAAGCCTCAAGTAAGAAAATGGGGTTAAGCATCCCAATAAGTGTCCGACCTCAGGACAAAGCAGGGAAAGTTATAGAAGGAGGAATGGACTGGACTTACTTGTGCACAGTAGGCTTAAAGGTCCCTCTCGAAAAATCAAGATGTCCCTATTTACGACCTTATAGCCCCGATCCTGCTTTTTGGCGCAGAAGCATGGGACCAATGCAAACAAGAAAGACATCCTCGCTGCAGAGGACAACAAGGAACAACGCAGGAAAGGAAGACCGTACAAAATACCGTACTGGGTGGAAAGGCATATCGACTGAGGCCTACGAACACCCCGGACTGTAGCGCCCGCCAAGGTAGACTGTGGACAACGAGGAACAACGCGGGAAAGGAAGACCACACATTCAGCTGAACCCACAAAATACCGTACTGAGTGGAGAGGCGTATTGACCGAGGCCCACGACCACCCTGGAGTGCAACGCCCGCCAAGGTAGACTGTGGACAACGAGGAACAACGCAGGAAAGGAAGACAA
This sequence comes from Eristalis tenax, assembly GCA_905231855.2. NCBI lineage: Eukaryota > Metazoa > Arthropoda > Insecta > Diptera > Syrphidae > Eristalis > Eristalis tenax. The sequence goes on from HG993127.1 coordinate 4,452,068, forward strand.
CACAATCAGCTGAACCCACAAAATACCGTACTGAGTGGAGAGGCTTATTGGCTGAGGCCCACGACCACCCTGGAGTGCAACGCCCGCCAAGGTAGACTGTGGACAACGAGGAACAACGCCGGAAAGGAAGATCACACAATCAGCTGAACCCACAAAATACCGTACTGAGTGGAGAGGCTTATTGGCTGAGGCCCACGACCACCCTGGATTGTAACGCCCGCCAGGGTAGACTAGACGGTTTTATCAAAACGAGCTCCAGTCATGCATTTTTAAGAGGTTGCTTTGATCAGATGATTTCCTTTCGCTGTCAACATTGGAATTTAATTAAATACGCGTTTTCGTTCTAATTCTACGGCCGGCCGTAAATGTCAGTTTATATTGCTCCAGTTGCACGTTTAAACTCGGCGATGCTTCTGCATCATGCAGCAATTTGGTAGGTTTGGTAGGAAGCATATTCGCAGGTTCACTACTGCTTTAGGTCGCCCACTAATGGCAATGAAATGTAGATGAGAAGGATGAGGTAGTTGATGGAATCCACTAAGGTTTGATTGGTGGGGAAATCTACTTTTCGTGGGGAGCATTTCACAGCTGAAAATAAAGCTAAGTACGTTTGCGATGGGCAAAAAACTGGTATCAAATCTCCCGGGTCGAAGGACCAAAATCATGCTCAAACTCATTTTTGCCACTCGATATGAGCAGCCATTGATGTATGGACTAGACGATAACAAAATAACAGAAATATTCCTGGTGCTTCGGACAGAAATATTCCTTCTGTTATGAAGACTACACAGACCAGCTGACATCTAGAGCATGCACACCATACTCCAGTTACGGTGGGGAGGGAAGGACGACCAAATCTGCGTTATAATGGCCAAGTCATCACCGCTACCTGGACCACCATCAAAGGAAGTAAGAATTAGCTCAGGCTCAGATCCTACATGGGTCGCCGCCGATCAGAGAAGTAAGTAAGTAAGAGACTTGAGAAGGATCGGTGGAGGTGTTCACCCAGATTCTACAGAAGTCGTCACTCTCCCTAACGTCAATGTATAATGACACCAACCATCAGAAAATTCTTTTGGCACACAGTTGTCCGTCTTTCTGTTCATTCTAAAACTAAACGTAGTTAGGATTTGTTTGTAGAAAACCTTTTGTATACTTCCAGGTGGTATGCACGGATAAAATGAGGCCCAACATACCCAATCGGTGGCATGCATCCGAAGTTCTACACAGCATGGCGAAGGTTATGAAGGAATGTTGGTATCCAAACCCGGCGGCGCGTTTGACAGCGCTACGAATCAAGAAAACCCTCGCAAATATAAGTGCAGAAGAGAAAGTTTAAGAGACTTAGCACACTAAGACGTATGTATATATATAAAACAAATGCAACCAGAAACAATTTAAATTTAATATAACCCCATCATAAGTAAGCAACTGAATGAACAGATATAATTGTATATATCTGTATAGAACATACATGTATAGAACTAATTTATTTTAATTTCCCTTGGTTCACACGAACACAAGAAACAAGAGCAGAAAAACAGAATAGTTAAGAAACAAAAATCAAAGCAAACATATTTATATACATAAACATGCATATTTTATAACGTATACATATTTTTAGTTACTTAAGCTTAAGAGAACACACCTAGCATCCTGAACTACTTGTCTTTAAGACAGAGACTTTAAGTGAATACGACACAATGTCATGCGACCCATATACAAGTCTAGTTGAGTTTTTAAAACTTCCTTCGTCTGTTTTAAGTACTTTAGTGATTGTATGTGTTTTTTTTTATGTCAGGATATCTTTCAATCATTTGTGCGTGTCTTTTTGGGAAAAGCGATACATTTGAAATTCCCACTCAGGTTTTTTTGAATCAAAAAAGCGACTAACGAAATTACAGGGTAATATTTAATCTTTTAATCTTTGTATATTCCACGAGGGAGTGAAGGCTTGTAGTGGTGGTGGAGAATTAAATTCGATCGGCAGATTTCGAGTGTGACACTGCAATTGTTTTCAAAAAGCTTATCAATGCTTATAGTGGGCATTTATTCATTGCATTCTAGTTGTGCCATGCGAGATTGAATCAACGGTAACTTCAAGAATTGACAGGCCATCGTTGCGCTCTTATCGAACTTTGTCACTGGTGTAGTTGTAGTTCTCGAGTCACGGACGATACTCAGGGAGAGTCTTCAGTCTGAAAAGCTGCTCAAACATCCCCGATCCTCGACATGAAACTGTAGATTCCACACGTGAAAAAAGAATAATGTGCACAACTTGGGTGGTTCCAGTAGAAGCTATGTATATACTGGCAGATTCACCTCGGACAGCAGCGCAACTCGTGTCCTTCGAAACATATTTTTGTTCACTTGTTATAGGGCTGTCTATGACAACCGGACCAGATTATCTTTTATTGAGTTCAATGGGAACGGAAGCACGTAGTGTTAATGTGCAAATATAACTTTCGGTTTCTACCCTGATTCTAATTCGTGGTGTTCGTTTGGAACAGATTTGTAGAAACCACAAAACATAAGTGCCGTGGAGGATATTCGAACGCGTTTCAATTAAATTTCTTTCTTGGTCTGTAGCAAACGACACAGATTTTGTAGTGCACATAAAACTGCAGTTAAAAGATGACTGGGTACCTGCGTCTACAGCTCGTGAATAATCTTCCCGACGAGATGACTTTGTTCACGCTTTCATTCATAAATGAATTTGAATATATGAACGAGAAATTAAAAAAATCTAGCGAAGTTCATTTCTGTTCTTAGAATCAGCGAAACTTTAACGAAATTAACTAAATGTCACTTAGACGATTAATACAGAAGAAATGGAACATTATCGGTGTTTTTCGCACATCTCTCGCCTGCACCGGGTCAAAACGAAAACCGGTAAAAGAACCACGAAGTAACTCTCTGGCACAACATTTAACTTGGAATGGATAGTCAAACATTCAGTGAGTTGTTGGACGGACGGGTTAAAGGAATAAGGAAAACTGTCCTCGCTATATATCAACGGTTAAATGCGTGTGAATTACACTCTTTCGCCATCCACTATCGCACGTGTGTGGAGCTCTAAAATTTATGTTAAATTAAGTATTCGCATGTGGTTACTTTTGGTCGGAATACTTGCCACAAAAATGTATTTATTTGTACTGTCCTTGGAATTGGTATTTACCAGTCTACTTCTGGGAAAACCAACAGATGTCGTTACTGATGTAAATCGGAGATCGTCCGTATAATCCGTATATTGTTTTTTAAGCTCTTTGCACTCAAAACAGATCCACACCAAGCAGTAGAATGAAAAAAAGGCAGAGAAGAACGAGGGAAATTTGCAAAAGTGTATACAATTTTTCAAAGATAGTTTGATGTATATGTTGGCAACGACCACGTTTTTAATGTTCCATGCGGAGAGTCCAACTGTGAGTAGCCTTTTCGAGAACATTGGTTAAGGCTGCTATTGAGCTGCCAATGCTATTGGTGCTGGCTTATCATCTTTGCCGAAGTGTTTTGTGTGCCCCGACGAACTTACAGCCGCGGATCACTTTGATAGACATGTTGTGCCCGTGAGTCTTTTCTTATTCCTAAAGGCACTCGGATTCATATATGAGTATCACGAGTTTATTCAGTTTAACCTCATTTAAATCTTCCAGGTGTACAAAAGTGCCTTCGCTGTACATTAAAAGAGAAGGTGAACAGATGGTACTCCATCTTCCAATTTCTGCAGAAGTCGTTATGCGAAATGTTCAGCCGCAGTGCGTGGCTACATTTGACACAGTGCTCGATGAGGGTTAATTTTTAAGAGCACTTTCTAGTGACTAACCTATGAAACCAGGAATGATCTTCGTCGCTGAAGATAATTTTTCGATAAAACCGAGGACCTCTATCCAGCTTTTGTAACACTCTTGGCTATTTCGGCGTTGCGGTAGAGTCGTTCGGAGCAAGTTTTTCCATAATGGAATGACAGTTCTAGCTGGACATGTTTTATTTTGACACCTATGTCATGAATCACGCATTAGCTGTTCCAAATAGAACGTTGAAAAACCAAACAGCAATAAAAGTACCCATTAGTTACCATTATACACAAAATACATTCCACTGGTGTCCATCCTCTCAACAGATAAACACATCAAACAGCAGAATGAAGAACTATAACAAGGAGCATCCTTGTTGGAAAGTAACGATATTTGTTGAGGAGTAACGTTTCCATAACAGAATACTCGATTATCAGCAACGATAGTACTTTTACAGCACTATACCTGAGTAGGGAATTGACAGTATGTTTGAATTCGTTCACGTATGCGCACTCTGACTCGCAGCTCTACCAACCGCCGCTCACTCTGGGAATGACATTCATGAATGATCGTCGATGCCCAGCTTAAGGATGTTTCAATGTCTCGACTGCTTTCAACCTAGTTTCACACCCGTACTCTCGCACTCACTTCTCACCTGTTTGCATGGCTTTTAGACTCGAAATGTTCTTGCTCGAAGTTTGATTCAAATGAACTTTCGAATTGGGTCTGTAAGCCGTTGTTTTTACACTCTTCCTGAAATACAATGCAAGAGACTTTATTTGCACACTTGCCCCTTGTCGCAACGCTTTACAATCTCCTTCAAATTGACTGCATCGCTTGCACAACCAACGATCTTGAATAAATCAATTTACAAGCATTTTGAATGCGTATTACCCTGCTTAGTGTTTTAATTAACTAAAAACTGCCACAATTCAATAGATTTCGTTCAGAGTTTACTCGTTTTGAAAATGTACACGATGTAATCTATGTAATAGAATCTTATAGTTATTTTATCTTTACTACTAAAATCTAAAATAAATTTGAAAGAAGGAAAATTTGTAAGACTTTCTAAAGAAAAGACTGATAATCCACTTTCTTGTTGTTTTAATTTTTTTCGTTGTTTTTGGCAAGTATATATTTTTTATTGTTCTTTTTGTTTTTAACTTTACATAATAACTTGGAAACAAACAAAATGAAAATGGCTAATCATCTGATACATATAAAAACAACTCAGGTATTTTATTTTCCTCTTCTTACGAATACCTAGGTTTCTTTGTCCTAAGTTAATCTTTTGTTAGTTTCATTAAACGTAACAAACTAAGTCTCATTGTCATTGAACTGTATCGCATTTCCTTAGAAATTTAAGAAATGTATATAAAACATTTAAAAACAAAACAAAACAAAAAAAACTCTCTAAGATGGTATTAGGATGAACACGTACGAGTACTATTCAAGTTGTCCTCTAGAGTATCTTCTTAATCTTTGAATTCGAAAAGCGAGTCTAGTAGTGCCATCTTAAATGTAGTGTATATCAATCCTCTCCCACCTAACCTGTCGAACATGAAACTAACTACAGATAAGACATTTAGTTTGTAAATTGTATCTTTATGTGTTTTTTTATATGTATATCATGAAATGGAAAAACAAATTATAAACCAAAACTTCCACTGCAATTGTAATAGTAAAGGAAAGGTGACAGATAAACCATGCAATAGACACAAGGAATGTAGGCTATTTGAATGATTGTATAGGACTCGTTTAGAGATTGCTTGATGGCAATTGTAGTAAGAATTCGTTGTTGTTCGCTTAAAAAGTGAGCATGAATGAAATGATCGATCTGTTATATGTATAGCCAATGACCCTGAACAAAGCCGTGATTTTAACTAAGAACTAAGAATGGTTTGTGTTTAAATTTCGATTAATTCGCTGGACGGATGCTGTTCTAATCTTTGTGTTTTTTCAAAGAATGATTGTCTCATCTATGGAGCGAGATTTATTTAAGAGCAACAAAAGCATGTTGCTTCATGTTTGAAGTGCAGGAGTAGAAGCGTGTATCATGATTTGCCATCTTTAGTTACATACGTACTGAAATTGAAGTCAAATGCTCGAAGGGTATTAAGGGATGACACTAGAAATTAGTGGTTTACGCTTTCAATGACACCGTATACTCCGGTGTTGCCACATAGGAGTGGCGGAGCAAAATGAATTGTGTTGTGTTTTTGGCTAGTTTCATCCCATGTCTCAATAATGTCGCCACCACAAGATCTGTCGATCTGATGACAAGGCAGGTGTCAAGGCACTGGTCGTATTTAGACGTCTCAATTATGATGTGCTTTGGCATCTCTCTTCTCTTAGCGCAAGGGCATTATTGCATATTTTAGAGAATGTTATATGGGACCGATTTACATCGTATTTTGCTCATTTGATCGCGATCGCAGGTGCCGGCATTGTAGGTCAACCAATCAGACAATTTAAATGCAATTTTTACTTTTAAAAGAAGAACATAATGCTTTGCTATTGTATCTCCCACGAAATCTTGTTTATCCATTGTCAGCCATTCGAACTCAAAATAAACATTATTGACTAGAAGTTAGATGAAATTTGTACGATTTTTGGCAGTCTTGCTTAACCTCAAAAGCAGCTGAGAGACACAAAAGCTGATTTTCAATGCATCAGGCCTATTTTCACCCAATCAATCCCCAGTAATGGTTGGCGTGGCTTATTTGTCTTGTCTTTACAGTCTTGACATTACGTCGCGTACTAGACAATTTCTCAGCCAAAGGCAACTGACAGTGAGGTTGCAGAACTATTGTGGAAGCTCCTTTGGAGTTTGGCATGCCTTTGCATTAAGGCAACGTTTAAGTTCTTTGCCTTGAAATAGTTCTGCTCCTATTGGACTGGAGTCATCCTCAGAAAAAATGTTTTCATCAAGAAGCGCATCCTTGGATCATCTACAGAATTATCTCCACAAGCCGTTGTCTTACGCAATGTTTTACTTTCAAACAATCAAGACAAGGACACATGCCTAAATATTGCATTGTGCTAGCAACCGCACACTTGTGTGTGCTGAAGTGTTCTGTGTTTGGTGTCACTGCTCCGCTAAGCGTGATTTATACGCGAAATTGTGCGACATGTGGCGAAAAGCGACACCGATGTAAACACCACAGTGAGAACACAAGCTCTGAAATTTGTGTTTCAACTGAAGTTTGAGAAATGCAAATAGCATCAAGGACATAAGGCAAAAACGGAAACGTAAAGGCAGTATTGTGTTTCTCGAAAAAGTTAAGTAGTTTGTTTTTGGGGCTCTTAACTTTAGCGAATTCTTCACCTTTCCACGACACTGATCCAAGTTAGAAAATATTTACAAATGTAGGTTCTGTTACCGTTAAGTACAACAACCTCGGTTATTGCAACTGCCTTAAGTTCTATTAGTAACTAAAAAGGCGGCAGTATTGTGTTTCTCCCGTCAAAATAATAATGCTGCTTTTACATAAATTCCGCCATTTATCGCAAGTTATCGTACCATGCACGGTAAAATCACAAATGTATCCGATACACAACACAATAAAGAGAGAAAAAGTCCGAAATTTCACTGGAAAGCTGGTGTCCATGAGTGCGGAATCCTGCTTCCCTTGCCCACACACCTCGCATTTGATGGATGAAACTTGACCGTGTGAGAACGGCCTAACGTTGAATTTGTTCACTTTTCAGTCAAATGTTCACCAAAGCCACGCATTTCTTCTCAACTAATGAACGTTTTGATCTGCAAGTTCATATACACACTTAAAGCCCAATGCGCACTCAAACATCTTTCACAATTCAGCGAATTAGTCCGTTTACTCTTTTCTGTCTTTCTTGTCATTTAGTCTGTACAAACGTTTACTATTTGTTTTATCTAAATTAGTATCACTCTAAGATGTAACATTTAGATCCTATAATAATGTGAGATAAAAGAAAAATGGTATTTATTTATGAATATATGATATACAACATGAAATCGAAGTGAAAGAACAAAAAGAAAAACAAAAATCCTAATAATTTCAGAGGACAATTGAAGACAAAGAAATAACACACACGTATAAATATATATATGTTTACATAGCTATGTAAGTGTTACTGTGAAATATGATGTTAAAACGAAATTATATGTAAAAAGACAAGAAAATGTTTTATAATGTGAAAAATGGAGTAAAATTTGAATTGTTTGGCGTTTTGCTTTGGTCACACCTACTATTTTCCTAGAAACTCACAATAATTGCAAAATATAAACGGTATATACACATACATACATAAATATATTCATATATTATATATATAAATATTTTAAATGTTTTTTAACGAACAAACAACATTTACGTATGCAAGTGTATTTTTTAAAGCAATCTTCCGCACTGGGGATTGCAATATTCTAATGAGATTCTAAGTGTAATGAAATTATGCTAGTGTGTATGTTAGTTTTTTCCTGCATCCTACATCCTACATCCTGCATCCACTATGTTCTGTCTATTGCATTTCGTCTACTCTTTATTTTTCTTTGTTGTGTAAGTATATTAAGTTATTCTTTTATATTAAAACAACTATAGTGTTAAAATTAGTTATCGAAAGAAAACATGTGATTTTTTTTAAAGAAATAAACATTTGCAAGTAGAAATTAATTGTCTGTGTGACGGGTGTGATTTTTATTTGAGCCATGGTTGCTGGTTGTGCTGGGTTACGGTTAGAGAGCCGAACGTGAACAAATTATAAAAGAGAATTCTGACTGAAATTAACGCGTTGCCTTGCCGGTCGTGTGCAGGTAATTCGTCTACGATTGGGAACGTTTGAGCGAGCTACGATTTGGAAGCGACTCGAACAATTAAAAAATAACTAAAAGACAGTAGGCAATACAAAACAAAAGAAGGCAACACAAATTAAACCGAACAAAACACCCGAATTCATCGATGGAGACATTCATCGACACAGACAAACAGGTGGAGAATAAAAGAATAGAAGATATGTTGACATCGATGCTGAAATGTGTATAGATGTGTTATGGCACATAACAAGCGGGAGTATAACTTTTTGGACTTTAAAAAAATAAATGACCCAACGTGCACATTGTTAAGTTAATAATTCAGACAGCAGTGGCCAGTAAGAAAGCTCGCTAGCAATATTATACTTCCCTTATCGCAGCAGAGTATTTCTTTATATGAACAGGGCATGATTTGTCGCTTGGATTGACTAATATCATCCCCATTGGTCTAAGTTTGTGTTCCCAGTTGTCAATCAGCGTTGTAGCTGCTGTCCTTACAGTACCGACCAGAGATAATGGAGGATAGAGTTATCCAACTTCGGCCATTTTTACTCCTTGTCCATGTCGGCACTGAGCCGTAAAGAATAAGAGTGTAGTGGAATTCCCTTTGCATTTCACACATACTCTTACAAAATTCCCGGCTCCACGTCTAATCGCAACACCCAATTAAAAAACGCTGTCTGATGAAATCAATGGGCAAGGGAGGTAGAAGTTGGATATCTCTATCCTCCATTATCTCTGGTACCGACATTATAGTTCCAAGCCAGTCCTCGCAAGTTCATCTGCGGATTCATTGGGTGCAATCCCCCTTGTCTAGGCACCTAGCCGATCTTCACAACAAGGAATTGTAGTGCGTCGTAGCAACATTTGACCGTTTTGGTGTCCATTAGGTTGGACGATAGAGCCTTAGGTGCTGCCTGACTGTCTGAGAAGATTATACCAGTACCGAAAAAGACTATTCGGCGAGGATTAGGCGAATTGGACATCGCCAGAGAGTCAACAGTATGGACTGCTGTTAGCTTGGGACTACGGGGTTTTTCATAGACGTCAGACTAACAAATGACTGATCAATGGTTGATGTCAATCGTACCAGAGCAGGCCTGCACACATTTACAGCGTATATGTGTTCAAAAACGTATGAGAAAAGAAGTGCGAATGTACTAGCGCAGATTTCCGACGTTTATGAAAACACCCTACATCTGCATAATATTGAACTGACCCAAATTGCCGGACGACCATATACAAGGCCATGAGTTCACTAATTGGTTGCTAGAAATGTTGGCCCCAGATTTTGGTCAAAAAATCTCTTCGGACGAGTGTTCGTGTGTATGTTGATGCAAGTGTTTGACCAAGCATCGATGTATCCTTATGTGTTGTCCATGCGCTCTACATGGCATGTCCATCATAAGCGTCGAATCCGTAGACGCCTGGCTAGGATCATGTCGTTGTACAGCTCATACATTTCATGGTTGAATCTTCTTCTTAACACCCTCAACGCAAACAGGACCAACGATTGAACACAGAACATTTCTCTCGAAAAGACGAAGAACTTTTTCATCTGCTCCATAGAGCAAGGAAAGTTTGAAGAGGCCGAGTGGTGTTTTGAAAATGGAGTGACTTCGGTTATCAGCATTTTCTTCAGGCCACAGCCCATAATGACATCTGACAAATCCTCGTTTAATGTTGCAACTGAATCTTCAATCATACCAAGAGAGAAGATTTGAACATGATCTGCTTATAAATTGGTGTCATCTACTGAGAACAATAACGGAGCGAGCATAGAACCTTGAGGTACACCGGTGTGAACATCACAATAAGACGATTGTTTTGACTTATACAACACAGCTTGGACATGGCAGTAAGATAGGAGAAGATTATTAGATACTTTTCAGAATTCTAATTGCAAAGGATTTAACAGATTTGGTCCCTCAATGGGACCTTTAATCACTCGACTGGCAATCGATTGGAACACTTTCGACAGAAATGGGACCTTTGCAACTGGCCGAAATGCAGGATTTAACAGATTTGGTCCCCCAATGGGACCTTTGATCACTCGACTGGCAATCGATTGGAGCACTTTCGACAGAAATGGGACCTTTGCAACTTGCCGAAATTCAGGATTTAACAGATCTGGTCAATCAATGGGTCCTTTAATCACTCGACTGGCAATCGATTGGAACACTTTCCACAGAAATGGGACCTTTGCAACTGGCCGAAATTCAGGATTTAACAGATTTGGTCCCTCAATGGGACCTTTAATCACTCGACTGGCAATCGATTGGAGCACTTTCGACAGAAATGGGAACTTTGCAACTGGCCGAAATTCAGGATTTAACAGATTGGGTCACTCAATGGGACCTTTAATCACTCGACTTGCAATCGATTGGAACAATTTCGAGGGAAATGGCTGAAACTAAGGCGGCCGAAATCAAGGGGGGTTTGTTTTCTGAAGGAACTGGGATCATTCTTGTTTCTTCCAAAGTTCTGGAAAAGTCAAAGTCATGATTATCGTAATGTGGGTGATGCAAGGCAGCATGATTGGGAGCAACACTTTTAAAGCGTTTTAAACTTTTAAATGTATGTCATCCAGTTTAAGAAAAACTTTGTCTTTGTGGAGAGAATTGAGATTGAGTATGTATCCACTCCTCATACTTCAAACAAACATCTTCTCGGTTGTTGTTCGTTGTAGGTAAAGACGCATTGAGTGAGGAAACGGGTTAGGCCTACACCGTCACCGGTTGATCGTTTCTTCGCCAAGATCTTCTTCGTTCAGTATTCCCGGTTTAAGCGATGTATGCCAACAAAAATAAAACGCCAATGAATTATTTTAATTTTCTTAAAATGTATCTTAATCATTTATTTGTTAAATTCACAAAAAAAGAAGAAAAAAAGAAGAACGAATTAATACATTTGACCACATTTACAATAAGTTTGATAATTTTCTTTTTCTTGCTCAACAATTCCCTATTTTGCTGATATTCACTAAACGTTTAACTAACCTACGTACGGCAAAAGAGCACAGACCTCGCATAAGGCGTTGCCGAGAACAAACAGGTTATAGCCCACAACCATGAAGCTGCGGATGCGGCAAGACCACTTGTGTTCCTTCTTGTTCTTGGTTGTTTCTCATTTATCATTGTTTAGACATTAAATAAATAAATATATGTTTTCATAAATAATTTAATAATAAATAAATATTTCACTAATATCAACAATTTAAATTAAAAATTGGCAGTCATTCCGATCACACGAAAGCACTCCGTTTGGGGAGCGTTTACACACTGAACACATTCACACGCAGACGATAGGGTTGCTTTATAGTATAAGTTAATTTTGTGTTTCTCTTCGGGTTTCGTTTTCGAATTCTCTAAAAGGATTTTGTATACAGAGTATCCCCATTTAATGGGTGACGGGTCAGCAATTGATGGTGACAATTGACGATTTTTATTTTTTGTTTTATCTCAAAGAGAGCTGCAACCGTCGCTGGGGACGGGTTCGTCCTTTCTAGAAGATTTAACTACCTACACACTAGAGCACGTTTTTATTTTGTGTCCCCTTCGCTTGGGGCGAAGGAGGCCGTTCTAAGTCTAGGCCGTGCGGGGATTATTTAACGCCGGTTATGCTCTTCAGCCAGGGCTTGTAGTACGTCGTTCGCATGTAGACGCCCGGCAGGTAGGGGGCGGCGCACTTGATGCCGTGCGACACGGTTCCGGCCAATTCGTAGCGTCCGTCGGCGCGCTGCAGAACTAATGGACCGCCGCTGTCACCCTAAAATCAGTAAAGAGAGGTTAAGTCATCGTCAAAATGAAGACCCTCCTTTAGAGGACTTACCTCACAAGAGTCCTTTTGTCCATTGGCGTAGCCTGCGCATAGGAACGAGTTCAGAATCTTCTTGTTGTGGCCCGCTGTGTGGAACATCTCCTGACACACACTGTTCTCAATGACTGGTACCTACAACGAATCGTATTAAGGCCACTCTCCCGGAATGAGGAATGAAGCTTGCAGCTTACCTGGACCTCATAGAGGACCGATGGAACACCACCTCCGTACTTCAGACGACCCCAACCGGTGACCGTGGCCATGCGTCCAGTGAAGTCCGCCGTATCGGCTGGCATGCAAATTGGCACTGCGAAGGAAAAGGATCTCAAGATCAAGATCTCAGTCGAAGGAAGGCTGACAAGGACGCTTACCAATGTGAGTGTCGTAGTTGACGGGGCTTTCCAGCTCGAGGAGCGCCAGATCGTTCTCGAAAGTCGCGGGGTCATACTGGCGATGGACTATGACACGCTTGACGTTCTTCGTGACCGATCGCTTCTCCTCAAGTTCTCCAGAGATGTCGAACTCTCCCATCACGGCCACGAGAGAGGCAAGGAACCTGCAAGAGAATGAGGGGAAGGACATTAGACACCATCCCGTGGGTGGACGGCGACGGCCTGCTTACCCTGGCTGACAATGTGCGGCGGTGATCACGTATTTGTTTGTGATCAGGACACCGCCGCATTTGTTCTTCGTGAACAGACCCAGCCAGGTGGACTCCCTGACTAGGACTTGCCACGGGAACTCGCCGAACTGCGACCGCTTTCCGCCGACGATTCTTCCGGACTTCACGTGTGGACGAACTCCGCATTCTGAAAGGAACATAATTTAGTGCCTGAAGGTGAACCGGCGGAAGGGGGGTCTTACGGAATTTTCGGTCGTTCTCGGTGCTGTCTTCGCCGATGTTGCTGTCGACCTCGTTGTTCACGTCCTCTTCCTCTTCAACGATCTCGTCCTCCTGGACGGGCTGCTGGGTCGTCGTCGTGGTGGTGGCTTTGCGCGTTGGCTTCCGGGTGACTGGTCGCTTTGTGGTGGGCTTGCGGGTGGTGGCGATTGGCTTCTTGGTTGTTACCGCGGGTCTTTTGGTGGTGGCTGGGGTGCTGACGCGAGTTGGGGGCTTTTTTGTGGTCCCTCTGGTTGGTCGGGCCGTGTTGGCGGGTTGCTTGGTTGGCGGCTTGCGAGTAGGCGCTTTTGTGGCGGGACGCTTGGTGACGACGGTTGTTGCAGGAGGCACGGCATCGGAAAACCCCGCGGCAGTGTTGTTGTTGTCGTCGATCATTTCGGCGAGGGCTTCGAAGTTGCCTTGCAGCGACTCGACGATCTTGTGGACGAGGGTGTTCATCTTGTCCTTGAGAATGGTGTCCTCGACGAATGCTGGCGTGGAGAGTTCCACGTCGTTGGTGACGGAGCCATACGAGACGGACATGTTAAGGTTCGGATTGCGGACGGGAGGGAAGTTGACGAAGTCGCTGGGCGAGGTGTAGGTCTCCTCCTCTTCGTCGTTGGGGTCGTTCAACTTGTCGTTGGGCACTTCGAAAGTTGGGTACGTTGGCGTTGGGCCGTAGTAACCTGGGAAGGCTGGCCTGTCGTCGGTCGGGATCTTGTTGGCGACCTGTGTTGTGGTTAGGGTGTGCAGAGCCGAGTATCCTGGGTCGTCGAAGTCGTTTGAGGTAACGTGGGGAATGCTGCCGTACTGCTGGGTGCTGGTGCTCAATTCGGGGCGCCGAGTGATCAGCGGGCCGTAGAGGTAGGAGTTGCTGCCAGCGAAGGTGGGTATCGACGGTATTGGCGTGGTGGTTGGGCGTTTTGACGGAGAGCTCGCGGTCAAGAGGTTGACTACCGTGGGCTTGGGTGTGATGATGACCGTTGGCGATGGTGGCTTCACTGTGGCTGAGGGGATCTTGACGAACAGCGGCTTGTTGTAGTTGTTGTGGTTGGAAGTCGAGGGCGCATTTTGCAGAATGATCTCATCCGTGGGGCTGGCGAGGTAGATCGAGTTGTAGCCCGGTACTGGGCTGGAACTGACGAAGGTGTCGACTTTGTCGGTTATTGGCGTCGGTCGCGAAGAGTGAGACGGGGTGACTTCCACTTCGGGGCGAGGTGTGGTTGGACCCGTCAGATAGCTGGTCGATGGAGGGCGCTTCTTGTTGCCGGGCTTCGACGTGATCGGCTTGACACTGCTCAGCGATACTCCGGTGTACTTCTCTGGCGGGGGTTGGTTGTAGTTCTGCGACGACGGCTGGGCTGGGTGGTCGTTGCTTGGAGGGCGCTTCTTCTGACCCGAGGGGCGCTTGGTGACACGTTTCGTTGGCCGCTTGCTGGGTCGGCTTGTGCTACTGATGCTGAGTGGGGTTGATGTGGACGAGATCGTGTTGAATCCAGTTGTCTGGGTGGGGCTCGGGTAGTTCGTCTCGATGTGGGAGTACGTGGACGTCTGGATTTTGACGGGCTTGGTTGGACGGGCGGTTGTTGGGCGGGCAGTGGACTGCTGAACGATCAGGGTGGAGATTCTGTTTGGCGGGATGGTTGGCCTTGGCTGCACGTGCTCGAAGCTTGGCGGCAAGTATCCGGCCTGCACTAGGACGTTGTTGTGTTGGATGACTTGGGCGACGGGTGTTGCGGTTGGTTGATTGTTGCTGTCCAAATAGCCGGCCTGGACATGCGCGCTTTGAGCCGTTGGCCTAGGCAGGTAGGCGTCACTGTTCAAGTTATGTGTGGGCTCCTGAGCCGAAGGACGGGAGTTTGTCAGATAGCCGTTGTTGAGCTGGTTGGTAAGCTGTGCGATCACTTGCGACTCTGGGGTCTGGTAGGAGTCATTGGCGGCCTCGGATGACTGCGAGACATAGTCGCTTTCTTGCGTCTCTTCGTAGCTTTGGGTCTCGAGCTGGGAAGTGGGCTTGACCTGGTCGTAGTCGTCTTGGCTGTCGTCGGTGAACTCCTGCGTGGGGCGAGGCGTCTCTGGGTCGGCCAGGTCTTGGACTTCGTATCCCTGGGTGACGACCTGCGTGGTTGGACGGATGATGTGTGTCGTCTGGGGCTGGGATGGGTAGCCGTCCTGGGGCTGTGTGCCCGGGCGGGGTGATGGGGACGGGATTTCATAGGAGGTGGTGAGGACCTGCGAGGTGGGCCTGATGTGGACGTGGGATGATGTGGGGTGTGAGATGTACCCCGCCTGAGAGATCTGCTCGTACTCCTGTGTTGGTCGCTGGGAAGACGGTCTGGTCTGGATGAGCGGCTCGTAGGTTTGGATGGTGGATGGGGATGGTCCGTTCTGGTTAGTCTGATCGTAGTCTTGTGTCGACGGCTGTGAAGATGGCTTGCTTTGGGTGATCTTTTCGTAGTTTTGGGTCGAAGTCTCGTAGTTGAGGGTTGAGGGTTTGTTCTGTGCTAGGTGCTCGTAGTTCTGGCCTTGAGCTGGTCTTTGGGCAGATGGCCTCTTCTGGATGAGTGGTCGGTTGTGGTTAGTCTGGTCGTTGTCCTGCGTCGAGGGCTGTGCAGATGGCCTGCTCTGCGTGATCTTCTCGTAGTTTTGTGTCGATGTCTCGTAGTTGAGTGTCGACGGCTGGTTCTGGTTGACCTTGTTGTACGTCGACTGCGGCTGAATTTTGATCTCTTGAGTGACGTATTGGGAGGATGGTCGTGTCTGTTCGTTGTTGTACTGGGGCCGTTGTTGGTTCTCTTGGGGTCGGCTGTCGTGGTGTACACCCTGAGGCTGGTGGTGGGTCTGCTGGGGCTTGCTCTGATGGGAAGTGTAACCCGACTGAGTTTGCGCTTGGTTGTCTTGGCTCAGAGGTTGCGGGTCTGGACGATGTTGGTTCTGAGTGTAGCCTGACTGACTCTGGACCTGGTTGCCTTGGCTCAAAGGCTGTGGATCTGGGCGATGCTGGTTCTGAGTGTAGCCAGCTTGACTTTGGACCTTATTTTCCTGACTTTGAGCTGGGAACTCCGGGCGTTGTTGGGTTGCAGAGTGCTCAACGTGGTCGACCTTTTGACTGTAAGCTGGGATGTTCTTGTCCGCCACTTCCTCAGTTTGCTGACTGTTTTGACTCAACGCATCCTCCTCGGAAAGCATACTGGCCTCGAAGTAGGCTGATGTCTCCTCGTCCATGACAGGATAGGCTTGACCGACAGCTGGCATCTTGTTGAAGTCGGATGTGGGTTGGCCGGGGCTAGTGTATCCGTAATCCGGGTTCGCAGCGTCCTTATGGGCGTTGACAGCACCGGCATAGTTGACCTGGCCGGAAACTATGTTGTAAGAGCCTTGTGGTGGCACAGCAGAGGGACCAACGTCAACCTTGTCCGATACGACCTTATGCGGGGGAGAAGGAATCTCGACGAAACTGGGCTTCTCGTCGGACATCTCCACGGAATTGTATTTGTTGCTGGTCTGCTCCGTGCTCTCCTGGACGTAGGAGGCTGGTGGACGTCTTGTTGTGTCGACTTCCTGGTAGTAGCTTGGCTCCGGTGTGGTGGATGGCGTTTGGTCGTTAAAGACGAGCACGGAACCGGTTGTCACGATGTCTACTGGCCTCGAAGTCGTTGCCTGATGGTAGGACTGTTCCGCGGGCTCCTGGGTGGTGCCGGTGCCGTAGTTTGAAGACTGTCCGTAGGACGCGCTCTGTTGGTTGTACGAAGGCCTGTTGGCAGCTACGTCGTAGCTGGGTCCATGCTTGGTTCCGTTCAACATCAGAATGATGGACTCGATGGAGTCGAAGTTAGTTGATATTCCCGTGGATGTGGTGCCCACCGCTTGGGGTGGCTTCTTCGAGGCGTCGAGCGTCTGGATCAGAACAAACTTGTCCGAGGTTGGCTTCTTGCTCGGCCCATTAACACTGGGTCTTTGAGCTGGTCTGCGTTTCGGTGGAATGATAGCAGCATGCGCCGGTGGCGGGACATACACTGACTGTGGTCCTCCAAAGCCTGTTGAGAACTGCAAATCGTTGTCAATCAGAACCGATTCGGCGCCTGGATGGGTGATGTCACTGTGCGTGAACTCGCCAGCATCGAAGTCAAGCGCACCGTTCGTGAAGTTCTTCTTGATCTCTCCGGTTTCGGTCAGGATCACTGGGAGGTTAGTGGAATCCTCGTGATCCACCAAGTCCGTTGAGATCTTCATTGGCAGCTCAGTTGTGAAGCTGACGCGGTTATTGTTGCCACCGAAGTGTGGCTGGATCGTGCTGGACGAGAGCATCACATAGTCGTCGTTGAGCGAGATGGACGACGGAGAGGACACCATGACGGAGCCCTTGTTAACGTAAAAGATCTTATTGTTCGTGGATGTCTTGTTCACCTTGTGGACCTTTTGATTGGACAGCTCTCCGATGTATGACGATTGGGTGGTTGCAACATCTTGCAACTTTGTGGACGATGACTGAATCTCTTGGAATTCGTTACTCGACTCGAACTTCTGTCCACTGGCGTAGAGATCGGGGTCGTTGCCTTCCGTGGAGTGTGTGTTCGACTGGTAAAGTGGATTTTGTGCGTCTTTGATGAGAGTGTTCTCATTCGCGCTAGACTGAGGCACTTGACAGCAGGCTCCAAACAGGAATCCGTCCATACAAGCTCCCACAACTTCACCGTTCCGCTGGGCACACTCGTGGTTGAACATACATATCGTTGGACCTTTCGAACGAGGATCTGACAGCGGGAGAGTCTTTGTGCCTCTACAGTGCTTCGGTGTTATCCGGTAGCCGCCAAAGAGTTTTCGACCTTCTGAAATGGTAAAGGAAAAACATTCATTTAGACCTGGCAAACATTTTGGAGGAGAAAACAGATGATTTTGATGAAGTTGTTCTACTTTATTTCTAAATTATGCTGTTTAAGGTGACAGCTTCCAAGATCTTGGGAAGAGAAAATCCGAATCCAGCGACAAGATTGTCAACAAGCATTTGAATATCTCTCGCGTTCGGCTAATGAACGTGCTCCCAACGGAAAGTTGAATGCATTCGAATGCATGCTTGATTATAGCTGATCTTCATTCCACTGAATGCATTTGAATAAATTTGCTTTAAAACGTCACTTCATTAGGGAACACTTGTGAACACATCCCATCATAAATCGCTGTCACACGATGACAAGCTATACACGGAGACGAAGTCTCCAAACTGGCAATGACACCCATCAAATTGAGGTCATCCCAGTGCACTTTCATCGTTTGTTTGTTTCAAATGCAAAGCATGCAACGCTCTCAAGCCGATCTATGCAAATGTCAAAACTTTCATTTCTGCCAACTTATAAAAGGAGTGACAATCAACCGAGTCCACATAAATGCGCAACTCTCCAAAAAGTTCCGTCTTCGCATGGATGATGACTAGCTACTCTGGTATTCCATAAAAGAAAAAACGAACCCAAATCCAAAACTACTTTCACTTTAACCCAAGTGCCCACCGCAAAATACGATCACAATCCCAACCTCAGACACTTAAAGGCTCATAAGTGCACAATTTAAACCTAATAACATGCTGTCTGTGTTTATTTTTCTTTTCATTTGCAAATCGCATGTATTCGAGGAAAAAATAATAAAAGGCGAATCAACAAAGCAAAAGGAATAACCTCAAAAAATTGAGATGTCTTCGGACGAGACGTTGTTCTGTTTTTTGTTTTCGTTCCCTGTTTTTGCATCCATCGGCAGAGTTGATTCCATCTCCCTCCCAAATTAACTGAATAAACGAGAGATTTGCATAATAACCGTGTTAAAGAAACCGAAAGTTCCCTCTCGAAAAGGCAAAAAACGATAAAAAAAAAACGAAGGAATTCCATTGGACCTTCGTTCTCAATTGAAGATTCGACAAAAAAAAAAATGCAAAAGAAGACGAGAGGGAAAAAAACGAAATTGCGCACATAACTTTCACTGGACCGCTGGAGGAATAGCGACGATGACGATGAAGCAATACGCCATGGAACAACAATAACAAACCTTACTCCCTCGCCGATGAGAAAACAAAACGATCCAGTTGAGGACGAGGAGGAAGAGGAGGAGATGTGGTGTGTGTGTAGCCAGCGGCAAAATAGCCGAGCAAATGTTTTGGGGCGGGTAACAAGAGGCACAAAACACCTCTTCTAGATGTTTATCTAAGCCCACTCGAGGGAGGTACTTCTGAGACGGGTTTCATTTCCTTTTAGCGGTGAGAATGTGCGGCGGCTCTGACTGTGACTGACGACGCTGAGGAGGCAGAGATTGAATGGATAATCATTGTTTTGAGTGACGCTGAGAAATGAAAAATGTCTCAAGCGATTAGTGTTTTGAATAAACAAAAGCGAAACCGCATGTAAGTAAACATTTTGTTCTTGTTTTCCCATGCTTCACGAGGCGTTTTTTTTTTCAATTAAATGCAAATAAGTTGAGTGCAAGTGGTTGAGAGGTGTATTCGAAGAAAGTGGCAGCACTGTTTCTGTGATGCATTATGTGCTGGGGCAAGTGACATTTGAGTGGGTTGCCAATTTATGCTAAATATTAAGTTTGTTCCCGTACCCATAATAAAATGTACGAAAATCTACGAAAGTCTGTTCCCGTATCCCGAAAATGTGGGTATTATGCCAAACAACCGCTCTCTCAAGAGAGTAAAAAAATATTTTTTTCTATCAAGTTTTGTTGAAAACATTAAAATTTTAGGTTGACAGAATATGCCTTGTTGGTTTTCACCAGAAGTGAAGTAAGATCGAGATGCCCGACTTCACAGCTGATCCCTAGTCCATCAACGAATTTTTTGTTGACAGTTATTTATGAATTTTTGACCGTTATTCATGAAATAACGTAAATGACGTTGTCTGTTTGGTCAATTTGGCTTAAGGGAGCAATATAAAAAATGGTTGTCAAACATTTTAAGTGGTAAGGGAGGTAGAAGTTGTTCATCTCTATCATACTTCATTTCCGGTTTTCACCTTGCGCCAAGAAAAGTCTTCAAAACGGTGTGCACATATGTTGGTTGACACGTGTTGCATTACAATTTGACTTGACTTAAATTTCGTCAACTAGATGAAGCTAGCGTCATCACAGGCACAGAAACTTTTGATATAGTCAAGGACTTCGTGTATCGTGTAGCCATCAGTATTTTTTTCATGAGTATTAGAGCCTTTTTGAAACTGTCCAACCCGACATTATCCAACATACCTTGATCATGCCTGTCCTGTTCTATGACGCGGAAAAATTGACAATCTTATGAGGAGATGACGATTCCCTTGGTCTTACGGAGAGAAAATTTCTCCATGTCCTGTTTGCGGAAGACGGTGCAACCACTAACTGTACGGGCTGTGCAATGACATGAACCTTAGCCAGGCGTCTACGGATCCAATGCCTAAGGTGGAGAGGCCATGTATAGCGCTTGGAAAACATTGCTCCAGACCGCACATTGCAATGGAAGACACTCTCGCAACTGATGGCGCATACTAGTGGAGCAGGACCTCAATCAACTTGGCGGACGGAATTTAAGGCAGCTGGCTAAATACCATACCTGCTGGAGAGACTTGTTGGCTGTGGCCCAGGCCCACGCCGGATTGTAGCGTCAGAAGAAGAATATGGAGCGTTGAGTTTCATTGTATTTCTTAAAAGTGTTTGTCTAGACCGCAGCTTGGTCTTGCAGAAGTTGTATTTCCTTGCATATTTTTTTTTTGTATTACAGTCTAATTAAATTTGTTTATGCTCTTAGTATCCGGAATTGAACCCACGCACCCAAGCATATGCGCCGAAGCGACCACCTAGCCTATCGTAAGTCTTGACTTGTCCTATTTCCTCCCATATGATCATCTTCCCGGCGGTAACAGTCATCAAGCGAGACCAAAGATTTCACACAGAACTGTTCTCTCAAGGAGGCACCAAACACTTTCTCATCTGCTTTTGAGATTGTCCATGTTACTGGGATAATCAAGGCTTTTTATAGAGTCAGCTCGGCTAATCTTTACTTAAGCCTAAGAGAGAATGCCAACAGTTTTTCTGCATTTGCTGATGTTGTCAATACTATTCACGACCATTGGTTGGCGCAGTTGGCTAAGTGCCTGTCCTTGGTAAGTAGCGTCGACGGTTGGAATCCTAGTGAAAGCAAAGGCACACCTTATCCGATTTTCAAATCAAGTCCAGTCACCATTTACCGTCGAGAGTTCTGAGGGTCTCAAAAATTGTGATTTTGGTAATTTTAGGGTTTCACGGGTTAGTTGATTGCCTTATTTGACAGTTCTGGTACAGGGTGAACACCTTTATGCGGGGTGACAAACAGAAGTGATGTACTATAGAGATGGCCAACTTCACAGCTGAATGCCTCCTAGGCCATCGACGAATTTGACAGAATTTTCGACGGTTAGTTACGAAACAATGTGGATGCCATTCTCTGATTGGTCAATTTGACTTGAGAAAGCGATATAAAAAATGGTTGTCAAAAAAATGTTAAGGGACAGGAGAGTCAAAAGTATACGTAATTTCTGGTGACAAGTAGTAGAAACAATACTCGTTTCGATTAAACGAACACCTGGGCACTATATCATTCGCTATATTGAACCACCGCTGTATTTCCAATTTTCACTACGTTTCCAAAATTGCTCCATCGCATCTTGGCATGATATGAGTACTTACACGAATGTACTTTACAGCCTCGCTAGTCCGGAAACGTTAGTAGTCCGGACACCTCTATATTTCGGACACTTTCAAAATGTTACAGTCCGGACAGAGTGCATATTAGAATGCGTACAAATTTTGAATCTGTTCAACGAACATCCACACGTATATGTGTATGTATGGCCGAGTTCATAAATGTCACACTGCAGCAGCCCAGCAAGATTTGCGTTCATAAATGTAAATAAACTGCACTGACTATGCATGAGCGCATTGACAGTTAAACTGCGATCAAATTGGTAGTGATGATTTGTTTTGTTGCAGGATAGGAACAGGGAAACCGAAAAGTGGACTTTTTCGTGCAAAAATGTTTCCTAAGAACATCATACGGAAATTATCTTAAATAACTGTTAATTCGGACATGTTTTGACGTCCAATTCTTTTTATTAGAAAGCATGGCCCTTTTGCTGCGAATGTTGCTACTGATTCTATCTTTGATATTTTCGAAAGTTGGTTAGTTTATTGTGTGTCAAACATTAAACCAAATACTAGGTACTTTTCTCAGACGTGTGTAGACATTCATTTTAGCACTACCAACGTCAACCAAACGCTTTTTGTGTCACCTTCTTATGTTGGATTTATGAATACATCTTTGACAATACTGACCTGCTGCTTGCGGCAGTATTCGTGTTCATAAATGTATTGAGGGAATATTTTGTGCAGTGCAGGGGCAACAATGTTGCAATTATGAACTCGGCCTATATGAAATACACAATTATGGGAACTCCCCTACCAGTTTTGTAGCTTGCAGTCGCCTCTAAAGACTACACATTTTGCAGTTGCGATTGCCAAGGTTACGTGTGTGTCTGTAGAGTTTTCATGGCCTTTTGTATGTATTTCATGACGAGCCTTATCAGTTCTTTTAAAGAAAAGACGTATTTGTTTGTGGTTCAGGCTTCAAGTTCTCACTGAAAGATTTAGTCAAGATCAAGACTAGCAGATTTTTATATTCATCATGGCTTCTGCTAAGAAAAGTTGTATGAAAAGTTGTCAAGTTGTCCACTTCATTGTATTTTTTCTCTATAGTTCGGACTTTTCTCTATTCCGGACACCGCCGACACCTTATGTGTCCGGACTAGCGAACCTGTACTGTGCAACTTTTCCATAACGCGTCACTGCCAAGTTCACTGCAAAACCACACTCAGTCTGCAGTCTATGACAAATTTTGACAATCGAAAGTTTCCCCCGTCATCACATGCTTCTCACTTGAGTCACGCGTTTTTCATTACCTTCTTTGCCTGCCACCGACCTGCTCCAATCAGCAAGCAGCCACACTTTGAAGCAATAAAACCGCACACTCGTAGGTCAAACGCCCCCGGTTATGACAATGACACTGACATAAGTTCAGTGAAATCACACAAAGCGAACAGATGTGTCGTGTTGTGACCGAAGCGTGCCCAACAAGCGTGCTAGTGTCTGCAAATACCACACCAATTGCGGGTCGAACAAAAGTGAAATGAACCACAAAAACCGACGCGATATGGTGCGTATACTTTCCACTAACTGTATATCAAATGCCTCAATAATAGTAAATCACTCAATCATAAAGATTGACTATCAAGCTATTACTCGACCCATTAGCATAACTTCCTATCTGCAGAGCCAGTCCCCTCCACCAGCAGTCTCTGGCATGCGGCAGAGACAGAAGAACAGAATGAATGACAAACCGCACACCGATAGATGGATGATGGAACGCAATCAATGTCAGTGAAATTTTTATTTTTACGTACGCTACAATCTCAATGGCGCGGCCGTGCAACTCTTGGATCGGAGAAAACAATTCCTCGCACGTTAAATGAAAAAAAAAAAAAAAAGAACATAAAAAATTGATATCCCACCCGTCCGCTGCCACAGAGACACACTCCATATGCAGTGCGGACTGTGGACAGTGCGTTCTGTCCCACCATTGGGTCATCCGTGCTAAAGCCACTCGTCCAGACCAACCAGTTCGACCGAGCCAGCCAACAAACCAACCAGCCACAGACGGACAGAGTGTCACACTTTTCTTTAGCACACCGCACCATACCTGGTGCAGTGCATGCGTGCCAGTGTGAGTGCGACCTACTGACTTATTGACAGCAGACAAACATGATACTTTTGAAAACAATCAACCGATGATGGACGGGAAACACACTAAAACGACCGATTCACAGCCGAGCCCAGAACAGTGGCAAGTGCAGAATCAATTAGCATTTATCGCAACCGGTTGGCCCTCGGCTGGTTGCTTCACTTGCACGAGTACGCGTTGCAAGTAGTTCGTGTGCTTCCCTTCAAAGGCATGTCGAGTATGCGAAGTGAATCGATCCACGAGGCATACTAATCGAGCCGGCCCGGCCGATTATCACTTTCTTGCCCACAACATGGAAACGTGAAAGTTAGCCCTGTTTTTCCGTTTCCAAGCCTGTCGTATGTAAATATCTAGAATTCCAATGAAACACGCCAGCGACGAGAGACACTGCGCAAAAACAGCGCTTCGCGGCTGGTCGACCACGAGTGAGTGATATCTTGCATCCGAAATCTTACTTTTAACGATCGAAAGTCTGTCTCACTCTCGGCACAATCCACTGGGACGTGTGTACACACATCTTCACGTACCGGATACGATTGGCCGGAGCCGCGCGACTACACCAATTTTGGGACCTTTTTCGCTTTCTTTCCGGGGCAAGCGGATCGGTTGACCAAGCATAGCCGATGATGGATTCGCCAAAAATTTCTCCGCGGTTCATCATCGGCCGCGTATAGCGGTTACACGATACATCTGAAGCTTCTCCGGATCAGCGGAGTCCATGAGACGTATTTACATAACGGGGAGCGCTCTCGCGGCGGTTAGCTAATTGCTTTTGAATACTGAATGGGACTAGGAAAACGGTCAGCGGCTCAGTGCTAATTAGAAGATCATTCTTCGTCCGATCGAATTCTGGGTCAATTCAGGTGATGAGCAAGGGCCACGAATGCCTGCAAAATGATTCACTCTTGGAGATGGAGCGCAGGCTTGGGCTTGCTGATATGATTTAATGAAAAAGATGAGAGCAGAAAAAAATAAATATTACACGGCCGCACAGCAGTTGGCAGTGGAACTGGTTCTGGTGGAAAACTGTGTGTGAGTCGAAGAGCAAGCAAGTGGACTTGGACTAGTTGGTTCAGTTGGACGTGATGGCTTTGACATATATTTCTCGGGAATGTGATGTGTGGCTAAGTTGAGGTTGGTGAACTGGGGGAAAATGTAACGTGTATTCTGTCAGTGTTTACTTTTCTCGGTAACGGCGAAAGCAGTCGTATGGTAATGGTTTAGATTCTAATTATTCTAGTTTCATATGTTTCTGGTTCATAAGTTTGGGACTTGAATGGATTCGAATGAGAGCGAATGCTTTGTCCTTTATGGGCCCCCTAGATGCATGTCAACAATGTGTCTCCATTTGCATTGTAGATATCGAAATGCATTTTAGAATGTCTAAGTGGACGTACGATGTCGTCAAATGGGGAATAAAGTGGAGGATTAGGCTTAAGATTACGAGGTGGGTTGGGAGCTTTGTAAACATATCAACCTTGCGCAAATATCGAGGTAGAAAGGAGAGTGGCCTTACGGTTGAGTTGAATCCACAGATGTCGAACTTGGCATTTCACCCCGAAAATAATGTCAAATCAAACATGGCCACAAAAGACTTGATTCCCCGGTCCCACTCTACTAGATAGAAACGAAAGACTAGACAGATCTTCGACGATACCTAAGATGTCGAGAGGCCATGTCTGACCGGGAGTCCTTCAAGAAATCAGAACTCATCATAATTTCGAAAATGCCGGGTCTGAAGGCTTGCATTCTTGGAATGCTTCATGTATTGACAATAACTATTGATGCAGCTTAAGTCGGTCTCGACTAAAGTTGACTGGAAGAGAAACGCATCGAAATTCCAACCAGAAGCTATGCATCACTTAGTTTTACATTGTTTACTAACTGGGTAGTAAAGACCAAACCACAACTGTCTAAACTAAACGTAAACGTGTGTCAGATCCGAATGTAAAGTAGCCGGTTCGTCAAATTTTATAGTCGCCCATAAGTCCTGGGAAAACTATATTGGAACACGAAATGAAATTTAGGCAAGCAGATTTCGCGTAATCTAACGAAAAAAACACAAACTTAACGAAACTGAACGAAGACCATAATAATGGTCACAGAGTTCATTTCCGAGTATTCCCTATATTGTTTAAGTTGACCTAAGTTTCATTGTGTCCAATTATGTCGGAGTTTACGGAGCAGATGAGTGGATTACCTCAGAAGGGATATTCGATATATCGGCCTTGAGTAAGCACCTTATTTGGTGGCGTTTGCACGGCGCCAAAGGGCTGATATGGCCACGATACTCGAATTTTTAGTTGTTAGGTCTTGTAGGTCGTTCATAATGTCAAGAATACGCGTCCCGATCCTTGCTAAGGCTGAGCAAGGATCACACAGAAGAGAAGATGTACGAAAGTGTTCTTGTTTTTACGGAACTAGTATCTTCAGAAGGACGTGTTTCATGATGGAGAGAGATTTCATACGGTAGATACAAAAATCAAGATCTCATATTATGTATGTTGCGTAGCTTGGTTACAAAGTGGACACTCGTTGTGCATGCATGCAGCATGTTTTGTTAAAAAAGTCGTTCAAATTCAAGGCGGCAATGAGCTGTGAAATCTTTCAAATATTCCAGAGGTGGTCGATGGATTCTATCGATTGATAGCTGAATTCTTGAATCCCATGACTCAAGGATTTATTTAATATTTACGATTTGAACTCTTTCAGAGTGATCAAACAAGAATTTTGTCAAGCATTTTTCACCGTGGTGTGGTAAAGGCCTTGTGTCAATTGGATTAATGGAATAAGTGTTGTAATTTTCACTAAGTTGAGTAAATTGTTTCCAAGCATCCTTACTCTTACAGCTGAGGCCCTAGTCCATACCGGACTGTAGCGCCAGTCAAAGGAAAAGAAATAGCTTCCTCTTTTCCTTTGACTACGCGGTAGTGGGTCTCACCTCCGATGGCGTGAAAGAGACCTTAATCAGCTGGGTGAAGACTGTGCTAGCTGGAGAGACATGTTAGCTAAGGCCCTAGTCCATACCGGACTGTAGCGCCGGTCAAATGAAAAGAAGGAGTTATTTCTCTCCAGCTGCCACGGTCTCTTTCCAGCTGGTCACGCCATCGGAGGTGTGGCCTTCCCCTACCGCGTAGGCTTGAACCGAAGACTGTCCGAGCCCGAGCATTAGTGTCCATTCTTCACATGACCTAGACATCTGAGTCGAGACAATGTCAATGTCATTGTACAGATCGTAGAGACCTTCTTCTCCAAACTCCTTCTTCGCAAACGGGACCAAATTTAATTCGAAGGGTGTTCCCCACGAAGCGACCAAGAGTCTCTGCGTCCTCACTTGATATTGTCCATGCTTCTGTACCGTACTTTTCATAGCTAGATGATGTTTTTGTCAAAATGTGTGCAGTAAATCATGTAACCACATATATCATAACCACATTTTTTCCAGCTCCAGAACAGGACAAAATGCTAACATCCACATGCATCTCAGGTTTGTCAAATACGTTTCCGTGGATAATGATGTTAACGCAACTGTCTAATGTCCTATGACTCGTCTATTTCAGTTTGCTTCCACTAACGGTCCTGTTTCAACAAAATATTTCCCATCCCCTAACTTATTTCACACTCTTGAGTCTCTAGTCGTCTCTGGGGGCTCTCTGGATTCGTCTCTGGGAGCTGTCAACTCTCGAGTCTACGAACCGAAGCTAAACAAAATCAAAAATGCCTCGATACTATTCTCCTTTTCAAGTTCAATTCGATTTAAAATTATTTTCAGCCAAACATTCGTTGCATCTTCTTTTCCAAAATCATGAATACACATTGTTCTAAGTTTGAAATGAGTTAAAACCCTCAGGAAAGCTAGCACCGCTTTCCATTCCATCTCAAATCCCATTGCAAGTTCGTAAGTAAAAGTACAATGCTAACACTTGACTCCTGCAGTTGCCCATGCAATCACTAATGATTGCGTCAAACTCAGCCTGCGCCAGGTGTCATTTATCTCCGAACTCGCAATAATTCTCTCAAATCGCAGCGCACATTTAAATCATATCCAGATTCTGATCTCTCGCTCGATCCTCATTGCATTCTTGTTGAAGATTCGATGGTTTTTTTTCTGGTTTTGTGGCTTGTGGCCGTAACTTCGATTACCGCTGGCAATACACTCCTCTTACTCTCGCTTTTTTCGAGCCATAAATACCTATCATTATATGAGAAAAAAAGGTTGTGCAGAGATTGCCGGCGGCAGGTGAATTATTCACCGCACGTGAGCGAAGTGGGATGGTGGCCTGTACCCGGGGTGGCAGCCTTGAGGTTCATAGAAAGTGCAGCTGTAAATAATTGGGATTCCATTTGGATTTGTACTGTGTGGAGCGGACCGTTTGACTTGGGGTTAGGATTTAGTTTTTTTTGTTGAGGTTGGCATAGGCAATGCATGGTTGCAATGGACGATGGCAGCGGGGGAAAGTTTTTGTTTTTTGAAACTAGTTAATTGGTGCGAGGAAACTATTATTGCTGACCACTTTTCGGTTCACATTCTTTGAGTGTGAAGAGCGATTCAATCCGTAACAAGTGTGTGGGATCAGGCAACTAAATCGGTGGGGATTTGAGCGCAGGGTGCTGTGAGACCAGTACGGCGTGTAATTTTAGAGGTTTTCTAACTGTTTTCAGCCAAAGAACAGTGTATACGAGCGTCTATCATTGAGCCTGGTTCAGTTCCGGACAAATTCCTAGAGGTTTATGGTTCAAGGAGATTGGAATTAAAAGGAAACCTAGGTGACCAGATAGCAATGATAGTTTTTCCAATCGTTCGGTTTCAGCAGCTGCAAAAGTCACAAATGACATCGAGCTGTCAGAATATTCAGTACGAATTTCCGTTTTTCACCTGAGAGACGTACCTGGAGTGAGGTTGCTGGTGGTCATGACTTTAGCTGGGAGCCTTTGAGCGTGACATAGGCCACCAAACAGACGGAGATTGGTGCAGGAAAACATCGCCTCTATAAGCGCCAGTATTGAAGAAGACCGAGGAATGTGGAAAGCCAACGAGACTAATTTTTCGTCTGGATTTGGGCCATCATCCGCACAAGATTGTGCTGCGCCAATAATTGAAGTCAGACAACGCACGTAATTCGCTAAATGTTGGGCGGAGATTCGGATTTTGGACAAAAAACACATATTTTCTAACGAGGCTTATTTTTAGTTCAGCGGCTGCATCAACTAGCAGATTTGGTGTTGCTGGAGGGAACGCAAACCATAAGTGTTCGACCGCTCTTGACTCTTTCGAAATAAGGAAAGATGCACCGGTACCGTCAATGATCGCAGTGTTGACAGACTTTCCATGGCCAGAGCTCAAGCAACAAGGCGACCCTACCTGCCACATAGACGAGGCAATCATCGAAGTTTGGAAGGAGAAATCTGGCGACTGGGTCAACTGACATCTCACGCCGAGCGCTCATCAATCAAGTTTGATTTGTCAAATTTGATTATTTTCAAAATACGAACTCGAGGCCAACATTCGAGTTGGGATAACGCCGTGTACATGGGATAAAGTCCTCAAAAATTGAAGCACTGTCAGCGAACCCGAGGGGGAACAATGTGCTATTCCCAACATAATGGCATGAAAGTAGCGTCAAAATAAAGTCAGGATAAATTCTATTTCTCACTCCCCTGTCTGATTTAAATTTGTTTTCCTATCGTTTTTATCTGGTCTCAAGAGATTAAACATTTCCACACTTCTGACAACCACTCAAAAACATGCCTAAACGACCTAAATTGTTAAAGTGTCCACATTTTCTTGTAAAATCTAACAATTTCCTCTCCTTGTCATGTTCTCTCCCAGTCTGACATGTCCAAAAACCTTGAAAATTCCTTCTCCCCCACGTTGTAGATTTTGAAATCCACGTCATTTACCCAGAAAACCGTCATATCAGCGCGTTAATGAGCGTTAATTGCCAATTAGGAGGTTAATTGTGAGAAATTTCTGAGCTTGAGAGGTGATTTACGAGCCATTAGGTTACATCTGCCTTCTAAATGCATTTGACAATCATTTTCCTGATGATTTTGACAACCTACACACAGAAACACATGCCCATGGACAGAGCGGTGCTGCCGACTCTTCGGAAGAATGCCTATCGCCGCGCCGCCGGTGGTGTGCGCTTCTTTCACCGGCACGAAGTTTTGTGGGTTATTTTGTATTTGTCGTCCCGAAGAACTTTCACTGGTTGTACAACTTTTTCTTTCTTCGATTTGAAATTCTTCCAAGATTTCTGATTATCTTTCTGCGCGATGAATAATGGATGAGTCCAACCGATGGGACTGTGTGCGCATGTATGGATGTGTGACCATCGGGCACCTGTTGGATTGGGGACGCCGTGCAGGTGGTGACAATAAATTTTATTTCTGATTCTGATGATGAATCGCATGCCATTCTATTTGGCGCTACCACAAAGTGGAGTTTCTACATATCAACGATGATGGCGAATACGTGAGTGCGATTGAGTTGTATCGCTGGTGCGGGTACATCCTAACCTACGCCAAGGAAATGCCTGCTGCTGGAATCCACAACGAACCCTCTCACTTTGCAGTGAAAAGCTTGAGAGATGAGATGATTTCTGATTGTCTGGGTAGGGCGAGGTGTTGGATAATCGAGAGTGTTTCATTTCTTAGTTCTTTCCGGCTTACGTAAGATAATCTTCGAGTCGATTCTCAACGTGGGAGTGAACTCGAGAGTGATGTAGGTCGGTGTTGGTTACGTTCATTCGTGTGACTGGACAAGTCCCAGAATGGCATGCAGTGGCAAAATATGATTATCTCGTTCCCACTTGGCTCTCTAGTGAAAGTCGTCAAGGGCAATAACTCATCCAGCAAATGCGAGGCATGAAAATGTGATCGAAAAAGGTGGAGAAGTAGATTCCGTTATCTTACTACTTTCGTTTTTTTATGTTTTGGCTGATGTCCATGCAATAATGGAATTTCGCGAAGTCGAAACCATGAGCTTCTTTGTGTTTTTTATCCATCCCAAGCACACAGAACACTGCGTTCTCTCAGTATCGCTTTAACAATGAGAGTATAAACATGGAGAATAATTGTGTCACGATCTTTCACGAGTGGAAGGGACCTACAATTTTATGCCTACTCCGAACGGTTAATTTAGGGAGATTTTTCTAGAAGTTATACTCTTTGAGTATTTTCAAGTAACTCAAATGACAGGTGGGGCCCTGAAAATTGTTTTGCTCGTACCGGGAATCGAACCTAGGCAACGTAGGCTCAAGTGCGTCGGGGTCACCATCCACTCACCATACATATACTTGACTAGAGGTTATCTACCGATAAAGATAGAGTTGCTTATTATTTCTCAAGATCTTCTAGAAGATAGTGCTCAAAAATATACCAATTTGGGTGTTTTTTTTTTCAATTTTTCGAGTGTTTTGTCCGTCAAATACTGTTAAGTTATACTTCTGTGAGTGCGTCTATCCTAAAACTATAAGGATTGATATACTTGATGATTGATGCACAGTTTCAACCCACCAAGACAGAAGAATACATATATCTCATTTTCCACCACTGTAAGTGTCTGACGACAAACCTCATATCTTGGGAAAATCCTGTCTAGGGTATGCCCTAATTCATGCAGAATCATGGTATGGAGATCCAGGCGAACTTTAGATATTGAGCGAAGGGACAGAAATGAAACACTATGATCATAATAACCACTCCCATCAGTTTCGTTCAGTTTCGTTGAGTTTCCTTGAGTTTCGTTAAGCTTCGTTCAGTTTTCCTTACTTCGGTGGGAGCAACATCACTCACTGTCTACGCGAGTAAATGACCTATGACACTGGAATTATCGAATTTTTCCGCGACCAATTAGAGACCGTGAGAAATTGAATGATTCTGCTGACTACTCGGCTTAACAAATCATCAATGTAAGCCCTTTTGTTTAAGCCAAGGTACTCGTAAAAACGTGTGTAAAAGAGTTCTGAAATATTCCTTCTTGTTTCATTTTCATTTCATTTCCTGAGGCAATTCCATCCACAGGTTACCCATAGTTTTGACCAATCAATGTTTGTGCTTTGCGAGGGTCTCATCAAAGAAATAAATATTTATCAACTTCAGGCTTGAAAGATTACTGTTCAAATCGTTTCAGTTTTTGTTCGTTACACCTTCTCAGTGCTTATAGGGCCCATACACGACACAGACACGTCACTGCAAACCAGAAGTCTGTGAAACGGTGCAGACACATGGTGCAGACAATCTCTGGTCGGACGTCGGACACATGACACACACTGCTTGTGCCTCCATAACCATTGGTTTGGTAATTAAAAAAAAAGATCAAAGAGTAAAAGAAAAGTCTTAGGTTGCCACAAAACTGGACATTTTTATAAATTTAAATTCGATCCAAAATTGTCTCTCCGTGGCAGCAGTCTGTGCAAAATTCACTATACCCAACACAGACTCGTCGCTGCAGACTAGGCAAAATTCAAAAAAATTTCAGATCACGCAGTCGGTCGCTGCAAACTTGCTACATGAATGCACACGACACAGACGGTCTGCCCAGGCATGTGCACAATAATAAAATGTATTGGTCTGCAGCGACGTGTATGCGTCGTGTATGGGCCCTATTAGGTTTTAAAACATTCTGGCCGTCATTCGTTTAAGGACAACTTGTTGTCTTACAGCCGGAATTGTTAAAAACATATTTTGGGTTTGGGAAGTGCTTTGAAAATTGTTTTTATTTTATGTCGATGCGTCGCCCAAGAGACTGGGTTCCGAGATAATCTACGAATTAAAATGACATCCTTTCAGAAAATCATCTGCTCCATATACCACGTTTCCTTCCTTGGTTAGTACAGTAGAGGCGCGGAAAAGGTTTTCGAAATGGCCCAGAGCTTGTCAAATTTTCTGGGCACTTTTGAAGATTTGTAGAAAATGCCCATTTTGATAGTCTTGCTTTACTTATAAAAACTGAGCGATGTTCACCTGGTTGGAAGTAGTTGGAAGAGTGGAAATGAGGTTTTACAATTTTTGTACTACTAGGTTTGGCGAATGGTGAATTTCCTTATTTTCGGCGCACCATTTGATCACGCCTCCAATGGCTTCGATATCTGATATCTGATTCCTCGTTATGCGTACCCACATCCTTCATCTCGTCCTCTCCTTCAATTGACTCATTATTCCACTCTTCAATCTCTTCCAAAGTCAATTCGGAACTCAATCCCATTTTCGACAGCCATGTAATGACTCATCGAATGTGGTCATTAATGGAATGATCCAAAGCATACAACTTGAACAGAAGACCAATAGTCAACTTTTTAAGGTAACATGGCAGCTAAAATTTCTGTCTAGTAAGCTTTTCTGAGAGTCAACTTTTCCGGACGTCTACTGTATTTGCCAAATTATACCCATATCACAAAGTCGCGTCCGCGCGGTCGTGCTCTGACATTTTATGTAGAATGCACGTAAATCCATTAAACAAGGCACAATGCAGCGGTCGCGCGTACAATCAAAATTCACCCTTTTCCCTAAAAATCCTTGCACAGTCTGTCACCTTTTCACCAACTTGACATAAGGGGTCTTCAAATTTAATATCGAACAGGTAAATTTACAGCGAACTGGGGGTCTGAGTCGATTTGCGCCACGATGCTGATGTAGCCGCTTTGTTTAGAGCTTACTAGTCAATGCGAAAACTATTGACTCTGGAGTCGATAAATTGAAGAGTCTTGATTCCTAGCAATTGCAGGATGCTTGTGATAATTCCGCAAATTTGTGAAATTTATTCGTTATTACTTCAGTCAGTTATCTCTAATCGTGCCATCAGATGATTTTGGAAGTGCTCAGTTCTCGACATTTCATCTGACTTCTGTTACTGTGCATTTGACTGCAGGAGTGTCTTTCTAATTCTATACCAAATCCATGTCACAGGGGCACACTCAGAGTCTGAAGTGACCAGGCCTTTCCCAATCGATCATTTTACTGTTTTCAATAATTTCCCATTTGGTCATCATTGCTGGTGCCAACTTTCGTGTTCTCAAATGTAAGTAAGTTTGCCAAAAACATCACCATTCTTCACCTTAAATTGAGAAAGTTGCAAGTCTCCGGCGACGGAAAGTTGGAACAACCGTACCGGAAACTAATTTTGGGTGTCGTTTTCTATTTCATCCAGTAAAGCGGGTATAACAAGGGCAGGTGATCCCATGGCAAGTGTTGATTAGAAATGCTCCCGGTCGCTATAATTAACCCCAAATTAAACCGGTTGCCATCCGGACACAATGTCATAAAAATTAAAGACGAGATAGTTTGCAAGGTCTGGAGTTTAACCCAGTCCCCGTTACCCATGTCCCTGTTGGAGGCTTCGTACAGTCTTCGTTTGGTTTTAGGGCACAGCGTGTCAAATTATAATTCCAATACTCTCCGGTTCATAAAGCCGTCCAGCCGACAGTAAAGATAAAGATATCAGCGAACGCTGTCAAATGTGACCCACCTCTGGCGGTGTAACAGAAAACTGAAGTTCTCACTCATTGTGACAGAACACTGGTGCGTTTATCGGCAGATAACAGATACTCTCTCAAGCAAAACCGGCTGGAAAAATGAATCCTCAGGCCGACGATGGTGCTCTGGGCAATTTGCTTAACACGTTATTCACTCCACCGAACGGGACAACAAATCACAAGGTTTCCATGCAGATTTTCGCAATAACTACGTACGTATACGATCCATTACGCTCGGCGAGCGGGTACACCCGGTAATTTTGTACCGCGCCGCAGGTACAAAGTCTTGTAAGTGGCAAGTGTGTACTCGGTGAGCACATGCAGATGAGAGTGTGACACACTTTCGTTTCGATGTCATGCCGCTTCCAGAGTGAGATTCCCCCCAACTGATAGCGAAATAGCGTAAAAATTAATGTCTGCCAGAGTGTGCGCTTGCGCACCTGGTGTTGATGTCTAATTGTCATTTAGAGCGTCGTCAACGTCACTCATTCATGTGCTGTACACGCCAGTGTAATGCGTGTGCGATGAGATTGCACGCTTCAAGACATTTTGCGGAAGATCAAAAGTGATTAGTGTGGGCTTTAGGCAGATCAACGGTTTCTTGATCAGTTCCGCTGTGCTGTGTTTGTTTGTTTCCTTTCGTTCTTGATGGCGAGGATTTCCATGTGGTGAGTTTAACTGGCTGGAAGACGTTAAGATTGAATGAATCTTGCTTTAATGGAACTCTCTCTCCCTCTCTCTGGCGAACATGTTGCACTGCTGCAAAACACCAAAAAATGGTGTGTTGAACTGGAACTTCGACCTTGACTTCGATCAACTGGAACGCACGTTTATTGCATTCATTGTTGGGTTTCGCGAAGCTCCGCATCAGAACAGTCTGGCTTTGTTCAGGCTTTAACTAAGTTTCATTGACATCTTGGTAAAAAAAAAGAGTCATTCTTCGATTTCACAGTTTCAGCAGCGAGCAGAGGACCATTTCCTATTCACTTCTGCTTACTTATAGAACCACTCCGGAAGGATGGCAGTCATAATCTAGACCAGAAATGAAGTATGATAGAGAGGCCCAGCTTCTACCTCTCTTGCCCCTTAAAATGTTTGACAACGATTTTTTATATCGTTTCCTAAAGCCACATTGACCAGAGAACGACAATTAGCTGTCAATAATTGTCAAAAATTCATGAAAAAACTGTCACAAAGTCTCTGAAATTCGTCAATGGGCTAGGGGTCAATCAGCTGTCAAGTTGGGCATCTCTCATTTTTGATCTAGACAATTTTTTTTTTACAGGGAATGGTTAGGTGAGTCGAACAAATCTCAGATAGATAAGTCCATCCGACTTCCAAAATATGCCAAAATGTGCGAAAATAATCCGTCAAGTCTTATTCTTAAGATCTGAGTTCGTTAGCATAAAGTCTGTCCGCATTCAACTTCTTAGACGTTTTGGTACAAAAATTGGACACTTATGAGGGTTTTTGTTATGAAGAGATCCTCTTATCAGTTTTATTGAACTCGTTATTTATTGTTTTATGAACTAGTTTCCTTACAGTGCCCTAGAGTCATTATCAAGGCCGATCGCTACATCACTGCGCCTTTGACAGAAGTCATGTTAAGTCATCTACCCCACGACCCAATGAAGCATCAATAATTGTGATTGGTGACGTGAAATGATGCCGAAAGAAATAAGACTTGGCTTTAATTTTTGTGTAAAGTAGTTTTTGTGCAAAGTAGAAAAAATAGACGCACGTTAAAAAATACTTTCAGTTGTCTCCACAAAACAGACCATGTGCTTTGTTTTTTCTTATTCCAACGCCACCTTCTGGAAGAAATTAAATTATTTGACATCGGCGCTCAGCAAAAGCAACTCCAACAACTGTCAAGCTGAAGCATTGGCGCTATCGTGTTTTGTTATTGTTTCTTCATCGAACCAGAACCTTAATCATTTTGGCGTGTGTCCATTTGTCTGTCACCATTTCGAATGTCTACTCCGGAACCTTCCAAGCTTGTGTACACCCTGCTCAAAAACTAAGTATTTTAGCCAGCGTTGGAAAGACCAAGTGGAACCTGGTAGTGCAAAGTTTGATCACGTGGTAAAACATTCAATCGACATTCAATAAATTGAACTCAGGTCTTCATGTTTCTGGCGAACATTTTGCCAGAAATGAGAAACGTTTTAAGTTGACTTGATTGCAAACAGTGCAAGTATGGGGTGCTATTTAAATTTTGACATTAGCTTACTAAAGTGGCATTGAAACGGAAGCGTCTGATGGTTAACGAGAGCAAAACGAAGTGCATTCTGTCGTCAAGAAAGGACACATAACATCAACCACTCGACCAGAATGTCACTGTAGGCAGCTATAACTTCGAGGTAGTGAAGGATTAGACAAAGTCCTCAATCGGCTCCGCGGTAAATAGTATAAGCAATATCATCTTGCATGCTCCACTAAAGTGATAAACCACGCACGAGAGATCTCCAGGCAACTCGATCGTCCGCCATCGACTCGAACTCATCAGGAGTTATGCCCAAGCGTAACCAAGCGAGTTCGCATTCAACGCCCGCCTCGGAAGTCGACATTCGTGCCCCCCCCCCCCTGCAGCTGACCTTCTAGTGGTGGACGCGGGCAACAGGTTTGCGGTGTAGGAATCTATTTTCATACATCCCAAGCCTGGCTAACGAAGCGCAACCCCCCAACTGACAAGAAGAAGACGATTAGCCTCGGATTTTACCTAACCTGGTGTGCCAGGGCCACATTTGGAGCCAGGCCTGAATGGTGGCAGCATGCGATCGTCTGGTAGCCGGTCTGTCTGTCGGCATCCTATCGGACTTAGTCCACAGGAACTACGAGGAACCCAGAAGTGGCCTCGTGAGCTGCTATGGTGGTGGTGGCGTTGGTGGTTGTAGTGTGTGTGTGGGGGGGTTCAAACAATATTTGTAGCGAAATCAAACGCAGATAACTGTTGCCAACCGCTGCTTTCGTTGGGCCCTAAAGCCAATTGAGTAACTGACCCCTCTCTCAGAAGACCAAGATGACTCTGTAAAAGTGCTTGATCATAACCATCCCGTTCTACGGCGTAGAGACATCCAAGGCGGAAGAAGAGGCTCTTCGTCTTTTCGAGAGAAAGGCTCTGTGCTCGATTTGCGTTGATGGCGCTTGGAGAAGAAGGTTAAATCACGGGCTGTACAGCGACATAAGTTTACGGATCCAACACCTAAGATGTTTAGTCCATGTAGACAATTTATCTCCGGCCCGACTCTAAGCCTGTGGTACAACGCAACAGAGGACGACCAAGTACAAGTTGGCACATACAAGTTGAGGGGGACTTTTTGTGCGAAACTGGAGAGTTGGGTGAGGCCCTGGTCCACTCCGGACTGCAGTGCCACAAGAAGAAGAAAAATTAAAGTACACTGTCAGCTTGTATTTTAAATGGGGCCGCCGTGTCGTCTTGTGTAGGCTATGTTCTTGTGCTGGGTTCAATATCCGAATATACACTTTTTTGATTCCCTGATGACTCTCTTTATTTTTCTTCTGAAACTTTACCTCCACTCGTGCTTGATCAATAGCAATTAATGATGCTAGACCCAGATCCAACTCGCAGTCCACAGAATATCTCGAAAAGTTGATGACAAAGTAATAATTTTGACTGCACACATTCGAACGAATAGCCAGAGGATCGGAGTCTTTTCAGAATTCCAG
Source organism: Eristalis tenax (assembly GCA_905231855.2). NCBI lineage: Eukaryota > Metazoa > Arthropoda > Insecta > Diptera > Syrphidae > Eristalis > Eristalis tenax. Next base: position 4,490,304 of record HG993127.1, read on the forward strand.
CCAAACTCCAGGCACAAAAAATTGCTCAAATTGCTAGAGATTATCTTAGACTAAAATCCATTCAGACACAAACACGGTGACTCTTCAGTTCCAGAAAGACTGTGCAATCGGTGGATCTACAAACAGTTCCACAAACAGCACCCACAATGGGAGTACTTCATTCAGTAGCTTGCGTAGGCCGCCGTACTTATCGATGGTAGACGTAACAAGTAAATTTGAGACCAATCGGGGTGTCATTATATGCTCTCGACGAGACTATATCTAATGTAACAAAGCAACCATCTAACATCATCTGTATTGTTTGTTGGCTTAAAGTTCAAGGCTGACGACCTAACAACTTCTTGTGAACATCGGATAAGTTGATTCGTCACTGAACTTTAATTGAATATCGAAACAGCAGTCGGTTATTAGCTGCGAGTGAAAAGAAATGATGGGGCTCAAGAGACACTCCTGCGGTTGCCCTGTTCGTTAATGGGATAGCCCTTCACTTGCTTGGCTGTGGCTACAATTGCCGTGCTTTAAGATGGAAATTGTGCAGCGTAACCCCACCAAGTGTCTTGGCAACATCGTAAAATGTCAAAATCAGCTGATGTCATCAATTTCACTTGGCACAGTAATCACTGAGGACAACGTCTTCCACAGACAGTGCTGAATTTTCTACGACTTAAATGTACCGCCCCTTTTCTTTGGTTTGCCATCACTTTCCTCGCTGACAACCAATTTGACAGCTGAAGTAACTGATCACTGCTCTCATTTGTTCCCACTTCCATTCTTCCATTTTTTCGATTTCACATTGTAAGCTCATCTCTAATGACTGCAAACTCCAGTTACATTGAATCGGAACAAATGATTGAGCATCATTCCACAAAGCAAATAACCCACTGCCAGTGTTCAATCGCAGCGCATTCGAGTCAATTTGGAGCGACATAATTAATTACTTTTACCACACTTTCGCACAGTTAGCTGCACCGAAATATCACTTCAGATCTAGAGCCTCTCCAACCGTCGGCGTCGGTCGTGGCTGGATGCCGGGTCTCGGTGAACAACTGGATCACTTGTCGTTAACATTTTCGACAAATATTAGACTACGCACACCCGACCTGGATTCCCCGCATTGAAATGGCCACCAATTAGCACATAAAACTAATTTAAGCCGTCGATTGCGGACGCCGCGCTGCCTTCGCCGCGCCATCGCTTTCGAGTTCCTGTCCAATCATTCATCAGGAATCGTCGGTCGGTTGGTGTTTGGAGAGAGAGAGAGAATTTCCGCCGCCAACCGGGAAGACAACAGTGAAAATTTCTCAATTCTTCCTTCGCACTCTGCACTCACATGACGGCACAGCGACCATCACTTGTTGTGCACACACTAGCGGTGTGTATCTGTGCTACCATTACCACACATCGTGCACTGAAAAACCAGAAAAAATCCAAACCAAATCAAGTGAAAAAGTGGTACGTTCCGGACCTGTCGACCAGTTAGCCAGCAGTTAACTAGTATAGCATGGCAGTAATTCCAAGTGCGCTGCGCACGCTGGTCAAACTATTTTGTCCATTAGCCAACGAGAGCGGCCGGCCGACAGTGCGGACTCAAAGCCGTCGTAACAGTGACCCAAATTAGCGGAGAACCGCGAGAGTTATTTCAGCCATTCACTCAGCGCGATGTCCAAGAGGTGCTTCCTCATTGGAACCATCATAAATTTTGCATACTCGCTGAGAAATCACAAGTATCTCACGGATGCACGCTGCACACGTCCAAAGAGGTGCCTAATTGAACGTGCAATTCATTTGCAGTCTATTTCATAAGTTGGTTACTGGAATTGCTCGTTCGATTGTGTATGAGACATAATGCACTTGGCGTTACGTTCAAGTGCCTCTCGCATTATATAAGCCCGGCTCGAGTCGTGCTGCATCCCACAGAAGCCTGGTGCAGCGTCGCGAGCGGACAATTTTGCGTAATTTTCTTTTCCATCTTTGACGGATCGTATGCTCCAGATACGAGTACAGTCTCGAACCGACGCTCCAGTAAATGGATTTCGATCACAAATGCCCGGCACAGAGTGGTGCGCGTTTTCTTCGAATTAGGGCGTGGATTTTGGTGCATGACCCCGAAAATGAACGATCGATTCAATTGAAGTGTGATCGATGCGATGTTGGCGGCCGATGGGGCTGATCGCTTCACAGGCCGCCCGAGCGGGGAGACAAGTTGTGATGGGCTGTTAATCAATGCTAAACATGGGATAACTCGGTGGCATCCAGGTGCGTGTGTACACGGCGCGGCGGTGCCGGCAGCGGCGTTACGCACGATCCGCTGATACAGTTATGTTTGGAGGAGACATTAAGATACAGATGATAGCGTTCTGTTCGGCATGACCCCGATCGAGGTTCCGTAAATGTTTGTCACATGCATGGGAAGCTGCGCGAGAGATTGGGAGTTTTTCATTTCGAATCAAACTGTCTGTCTGACATAAGACTGATGGCAACTGCTTTTTGTTTAGTGCGAGATGCTGGTGCACGGAGACGGAAGATTGTGTAACGATCAGCAACGGTATTGTAAGAAATTAGATATTTTTCACAGAACCAGATCACGCTTGCAGCTTGCCTTGGGGAGGTGTGATGCGATGGGGTATTTTTGGAAATCGAATCTTGGTCTTATAAAACCGATGAGCGGTTGGATGTCTTCAGTTCCGATGACGTGCAAACTAATCACAGCGAAGCATTCTAATTCGAGGCATTTATCACTTGGGGATGACGAATGACTGGGCGGATGCAAATCTTTGTTTGATGGCGAGAATGACATGAGAAATTGACCATTCAAAGATTTGTTGAATAAAAATGTGAAGACAAGAGAGTTTAGAGATCATAATCCGGATCGGAACGAAGGGATATTTGTCCAACAGGGATCAGGGGCGAGGAGAATGGAGCGGTCTATAGGTATTTCAGTGAAAGGACTGACTGGTCATGTGACTAGGGTTACGTTTCAGCAAGACGGGGAACATTGTGTAACGCTGGAGATGTCCTCGCAGGATGACGCTTAGTGGATCTGCGCTTTAGTCCACTCCAAGAGTAACTCCGCCCAACATGGGGTTTGGGGAGGTTGTCAGACAGGCATGGCTTTCAAATAATCCCCTTATACTAACGGGCACTATTGTCTAGAAGAAGCTGGTTAAATGTGTGTAGGTCTCATCCACGAAATATATGCTGCCGATTAAGAAACGTTCCGCCGCACACCATCCGCGTGGAAACATCACAATCGACAGCTACACTGCTGAGTTAATGACGGTGTTTGTCTACCTTGAGGGAAACGTGAACTTGACGAATGACATCACCGACGCAGAATCGCAATCGCCAAAACAACTGAGTTCTGGGACCTCCTGAGGCGTAGGATCAAGATGCATGCTCTCCTTTACCAGTCCTGTGATGTCGAACTGATAGTTGATTCTTAGTGCCTTCGAAAGAAAAGTTCTACGTCGGATATATGGTCCCGTGTGCGAAGAAGGCGAATGGGGGAGAAGACACAACCGTTCTGTGTGCTGTACCAAGATGTGAAAAAAAAGTCTGTCGCCTGCACTGGCTCGGCGAAAACATCGAGCGAATTGACACCTATAGCGTTGGTGTCTTCGCATCCTGGTTCGAGAAGGAGAGAGAGACCGAATCATGGATGCTAGGTAGCATGGATGTGATGACTGGAAGCAGTGTGCCCAGGACCGACAGCGGAAGGCAGCAATTGCTCAGGCCGTCGACTGCAATGGCTCGGCGACATCGAGCGAACTGACACCAACGCTTCAGGCAAGAGGGTCTTCGAATCCTGGTTGGAGAAGAGGAGGAAGACCGAATCGCGGATGCTAGGTCGTGATAACTGGAAGCAGTGTGCCCAGCAAGCACAGCGGAAGGCAGTAATTGCTCATGCTCGGACCCTGCAAGGGTCACCGGCCTGATAAGTAAGTACTAACTAGACGGTCTCAACCACAGAGTACTAGCACGTTGCATCCCGGTTCAGCTGGAATAACAATTATAAAATTTAGATATTGTGCTCTAAGAGAGAAGATTTTGAAGAACCTTATCGAAATCAGTCAAAACTTTGGGTTACGCAGATTTTCACTGCCGAGCCCTCCTAACATGTCGTGCCAACGGCGTTTGAAGAGTAGGTGGAATGAGCTGGTTTACATTGAGACCATGAGTTTATACAGAACGTCACGATCGATACTTATGTACGGGTTTTTTGTATTCCAATAGCTTCTATACCTCGGGCTAAGATCCGATGAAGAATCGCTCTTGGGAACCGTTGCTACTTAGGTGTGTCCGAACAAGTCTAAGCTCGATGAACCAAATGCATTCAGAGAAGCACCACAAAAGAACAGATGTTCGGTGACTCCACCAGATTTGAAAACCGGATAAAGCGTAAAGTCAATACGCTTTTGCTTTCACTGGGATTCGAAGCTGTGGCCCCACTAACCAAGGACAGACACCTAACTAGTGTTGAGTAGGAGACGTATTTGTAATGAGTTTGTATGAGGTACTCATTTCAGAGAAAGCGAGGTCATACAATGTTCCACAACATCTGATGACGAAGTGTTGTCACAAATTTGAATGAATGATTGAAAAATTTAAATAATTTGCAAGTTAAATGTGCAAAACATTTGCCTTGCTTCTATAAAACAATTATTGAGGTCCATAACTTAACGCTGATTGGCCAAGCCAAAATCACCACTTTGGTGGTTTGCACTATCACTTTTGGCACGTTCGCTCCGCTAGCGCATGTTCACCATAAACTTCCACCAAAATACGATGACTTTCGGCAGCAGTCTTCTTCATATTAAAGTAATGAAGAAGAAATCCCCGCAAAAACACTTTTTCAGGCACAAAGTTCGACATATTTGAGTGAAAAAAAAACTATTGTTGTTTACGCTTCAAATGAATGACGCATGTTCCAATGGAATAATACAAGTTACGCCATCTCTTAGCAAACCGCACGAATTAAGTATGTACCCAATATTTTGTCCTGCAAGTGTCCCATAAATGATAACGGAAACGAAAACGTCTCATCTACTCACTAATGTGACAGTTGAAGTCAGTGAATCAGCGCACACTTTGACTGTTGCTTATACTTCGTCTACTCAGAGGGAGAAACTATTTCTGAGTATGACAAAAATTGAGACGTGAAAAATATTTATTTTGAGGTGTTGGGACATTTGTAGTGCATCTTGTATAAGTTACACAACACCACACCAACTGCGTTATCCAGTCGTCTATTCATTTCAGATGCTTGAACGTACACTGATGTAGGCTCAATTACCTACTAATTGGGCTGAACAGTAACAGTCATCCAATTTTTTTTAAAAAAAAATCGCTTCTAGTGCTTAATTCTCATTGAACATGTTATCTTCATCGTCATCATCTTGCCATAACCTCTGATTGTGTCTGAGTGCATGTTAACCTCCATCCCGGCATCAGCACATCGGGCCACAAGCCTGGTTTTCCGTCTGGGATGATGTGAGGATAACTAAGTCATCTGCAAAAAGAAGATGACACCCTCAACTCTCCCAATGTGAAACATTCCTCGCCTCGGCTGCGCCGCAACTTCCAGTCCATACATACAATGAAAAGGAAAGGTGACAAGACGCACCCCTGGCGAAGTCCAACACCCACGATGAAGTGTGTTGATTTAGCGACCGAACACGGCTGCTACAGTTAGTGCATAGAGACTGAATGGCTGTCAAGAGAGGACCATCAAGTAGAAGTGTTAGTGAATACCATTTTTGGAACTATTTTTAGTTGATTGGTTGCAAACTTGCCCGCTTCTTGATGTTTACGCTCTGACAGCCAACGTTGAAGTGAAGCGACATGGCATATCTTCGCCACGAAAGAAAATATCGCGGATGGCTGATACAGATTGTGGCTGTGATGTTGTACCGAAATATGTCCAGCGGAGACGGTGTGTAAGGGCACCAAGGACGGTGTGCAAGGGTACCTAACCTACCTTTTAATAAAGTGCGCGCGCACCAGGGATTGTTTATACCCTTAAGCGTCCGGGTTCAAGACACAGCACGGGCCGAAGTTGTAGAGGGAGAAAGGAGACTAGGTACCTGTGCACATTGGTTTTAAGTATCTGCGGATTGTATTCATGGGGAAATATTGGGCTGGGAAGAGCTCTGTGATCTGTGTGAATTTTCTCTTTCTCTTTCTCTCTTTTTAGGCGCCAACTGCATTTTTTTTTTAAATTATACTTTGAATTCGTATCGATCAACCTAGTAATGTGTGTTCCAACAATTCATCCTCCTCCTTGACCTTGAAACATTCATCGGAATTACACGATGACGTGCAGAAAGCCATCAAGCCCATTTTCATAAGTTTGTCAGCAAATGAACTTCTTCACCGATGTCTGGGGAATAATACGTAGAACAACAACGAGTCGTTCAACCACTGTGTTTGGAATTTTCCCACAAACACATCAATAATGGTAGAAACGTTGTTGAAATTGCTGTCCAAACAAGGGCATGTGTATTTAACGAAGGTTTTTGCCCAATTTTAAAAATAATGGACACAATGGGATTCTGAAACTCCAAGAGACACGCGATGAGCAGCGCATCACGCAGGCTGAGGAGGACCTCACTGAGGCTTCCAGAGAGGCCAGCATTGCTCGGAGAGACAAACAATTGGAAGAAAATCAAGCCTATGAAGAAACGGAAGGAATTTGATATGAATTTTAGCTGATTGGACGTAGGTAGGTTTTATACCCAAGAATTTGCTTCTCAAAACTTCAAACGCATTGTTCTCGAAACAGTGTTTTTACGACTGGCGCAGGAGGTTACTCAAAAACTATTAAACCAATTAGTACGTTATTCTATACATATTTAGCTATGGTATGAAAGGAAGGAGGTAGGATTAATCAAATCGGTGAAGATCTTCTTTACTTTTGACTTGATTTGTGGCTGAATAAAATGGGATTTTCAAAAAAAAGGGTCCGCCATTTTTTTACTTTTTGTGCGAAATTAATAATCCTAGTTCATACCAGAGCCAAACATGTACTCTTTCTAATCTCGTTGGAATTTTGTGGAGGTGAGCGGAAACCACACGCGCCGCCGAAAAGAAGGGCTTTTGTTAGATCACAAAAAAAAATGATGTCAAATTTTTTTTCTTCTTTTTTAAGTCTTAAAATAAATGTATGCAAAGCTACAAGCCTAAAAAATAATTTATTAATTTACCAGCCCATTTAAAATCGCGCAAAATTTGAGAAATCGAGAATCACCTTAAGGTAGTGAGCCACTCTAACCTAACATATCTATCGGTCTTCAAATTTCATGAGAGTTGGAATAAATACTGAGCTGAAAACCGCTAACTTGGCTTTGACACCAAGCTCCGCCTTCTTGATTAAAGATCTTCCGAGCTGTTACAAAATTGAACCAGCTTCCATCACTGTTACCCTTCCATCACTCCTGAAACAGACCCCGAGATACTTAAACTTCTCCACCTTCTCCAATCCAGCTTCAATGGGACTCCAGTAACCAACCATAACTCCCGATTTGTTCACGTACTGATAATTCAATTTAGCCCTCCTTCCGTTTTCCAAGAACATCTCAGCAGCGGATTGTAGTTCGCGCTTTTCAAATCAATTTGTCGCGTTTTAACTCCTATCGGTTGCGTCTAATCAAATGAACGCCCTCGCTAATGAGAGCCGTTTGAGTCTCTGTTATTCATTCTGGGACGCATACGCATGCTCTTCGACAGCAGAACAGAGACGTTAGGCATCTTACATTGACAGCCCAGGAGGTTAACAACTTGAACTTGTCCCGTGTCACTGAATCTGAACCAATGTGAATTGCAACTGTCAACAAATCGCAGAATGTACATAATCATCTCATATTCAGAGGCCCAGCCAGCCTCTTCGAGAGATCTCTTAACCATTCGATCCTCCGCCATCGAATCTCACACATCAGGAGTTCTGCCCAAGCGGAGACCAGGCGAGTTTTTGTACTTGGGACAACCACTTCGTCGCCTACTGATCAGAACATTGTCAATCAAATTAAAACAGACTTTACCAAAAATTCGAGGCCCTAAGGAGTTCCTTCCCTAAATGACACAATGCTCAGATGACACTCAGACAACCTTGACGAATGTGCTAGCAGCAATCTTCTCTCTCATTAGTTTTGCTTATTTCTCGACGGTTTAGAGAATTGTTTTTGAGTGACATTCCACTCAAATTTTGACCAACCCCAAGCTTGTGCCATTCGGAGCTGTAAATGCCCACAAAGTATCCACCTTCCCATTTATTTAGGCCATTTTAAACCCACAAGTTAAAAGTAAAGTCATGTCATCACAAGACTGTTGTGCCTGACTGGTGATCTGACCCCCTTTGGATCCAAGTACCCCTCAGCGTGGACACTTTCCCTTCGAGCGAGTAATTAAGAAGCAAAACAAAGAAAATGAAACCACCGTCGACCTTCAACAAAACCTCAAATGATCGCGCACCTCAGCTGAAGCGTAATATATTTCCAATCGACTTCAATTTCCCTCTGATGGCAGTGCCAGCCCCCTCCCGCCATTCACCTATCCACAAGTCAAGTTGCAGTGCAAGCCACCATCATCAGTGGCCGGTCCACTTTTTCCGCAAAACATAAAATCCACCTCAAAACGAAACTAAAATATAAATCTTTTCTCTATTAACTACTGACACACATTACGTACAAAAATGAGAAGAAACAGAATGAGATACCCCGCCACCCAGTCGCTCCAGTCGGTCGGTCGTATGAAGCGAGCAAGTTACTAGTGCCAGCAGCCGAACAAGACGTACGAGTATGAGTATCTTTCATACACACAGCACTCTGCGGTCTAGTTAATAGATACGAATAATGATGCCTTTGGCCACCGATGGCTGGATGGCTGGATGGCTGGATGGCTAGATGGATGGATCGCTGAACGGATGGATGGATTAGTAAGTGAATTAAGATCTCTTTTCTCTCCTAATAGTGCACTCGTACTCGCAAGGGGACAGAGGTGGCGGCGGCGAGGGAAGAGTGTGCGAACGAAGTGAAAACCCATTTCGACCGCAGCCACCCCGATGTAATCGATTCCAGGTTGATCTGCGATCTGTGCGCGCTCACAGCTCAGCGCTTTCAATTTTACTTTTGTCGATCACGACAAGGCACGGCATTGTGTGTATTTACTCCAATTTTCAGCCACCTCGCGCTGACATAAATCACCTAATCTCCAGTGCAGGGGATTGCGAATTTGAGGCCTCACTCAATGGGACCGACACACAGACCGATTAGAAAGTTATCGCCGGCGATCAGATGGAATTCTCCCCCATTATTTGGTAATCGCTGAATAATGGAATCATTCTTCGACGTCTGAACAAGTGGAGAAATGAGCAGAAAAAGAAGTTCAAACTTACCTCCGTTTTGGAGCACGCCGCCAATCGGTGTAAATCCATTTGCAGGCGCTGGCAGCATGTGTAGCACTGTGAGGAAGAAGACACATATTGCCGTTAAATTAACCCACTTTGCAGGTGAGACTGACATTCTGCTGCGATTGAGAGTGTTCTCGTGACGGCGGAGGGTTCTGAACTTAACAACTAACATAATCACCACTCGCGCGGATTCGGTTTGTCTGTCTTAGAGCGGCTGCCCTCTTTTCTGTTCGGTTCTGGCAGTGTTTTGGGGGAGGTTCTCTCGCCTTCGTCGAGATGGATAACTCACAGAAAAAAAAAAAAAAACACACAACTTCTTCTGGATCTTGTAGGGTTTTGTTTTTTCTCTTTGCCTTGCTTTACATGATTTCACACGCAGATAGGTTCACGCACAGAATTGATTTGATTTGCGTACGGTGCGAGTGTTGCACTCTCTGGCGGACTGGCGGTGGCCGATTGGCAGATGGCTACTGCATGCGTAGCTTCCTTATGTATCTAGAGTGTTAGATAGACGGTATCTACCTCGGCTGAGTGACGTGCAATTACACTCGTTGTCTCTCCCTCTCTCTCGAGCTGGCTGCCCAACGTGTACTGCGTGCAGTATTGTTTCGCGATTTTTCACCTTTCCACGATTAACTGTTTCGATATGCAAATGAGTTTGTTGAGTGTGAGTTACGATGGGGAAAGACAAAACACTGTGCGCACAGGGAATCCTTCTACCCGCGTACACGAAACAATAGAACCAAAAACACGCAAAATTAAGTGAAGTAAAGCACCGAAAAAAACATTGAACCGTAGGACAAGTCTAAGATAACGAAGCGGCGATGTGACGAACAGCGCAGGCGAACGAAAATAAAAGATCAAACTTTCACTTTAGAGATTCAAGATTTGAGAATCTTGAAGGTTACTGCGGTTGGTGCGATGCTTCGCGCACAAGGAAAAGTAAGAGATGATGCTGATGCTGCTGCTGATGAGGCTGATGGTGACGTTCCGTTTCAGTTTAAATGGATTGGATGTCTTGAAGAGATTGAAAGAAAGACCGTCCATCCGCAATCGCAATCGAAAAGCAACTGAGTTGTGGTGTATCGCCGTTGCAGCGGTTAAGACTTCCGCAACCAAAGCGAGTAGCATAAATTCTTTTCGAAGACGTTCGCTGTGCTACGCGTCTGGTATGGAGAGTTGTGTTGTGTTGTGTGCTTTTCTTATATCACGATCACCTTGTGAATAGGTGGTGTACTGACATGGTGTGTCTTCTGTCTTCAGTTTTCCATGCGCGGTGGTGTGGCTGTGGTATTGAACGCAGCGCCACAGAGAGAAGTGCAGGCACTGAGAGAGCGAGAGACAGAAAGAGAGTCACTGATGGACTGAATGGGAATAGTGTGGACAGTGCTGAAGCTCGGAAGGTGAGGTGACACAGGTAGGCAGGTAGAAAGTCGCTAATGGAAAGAAAGAAACCCGGAAAAATACTGCAAAAGAAACGAAGGCATTTCTCTGTTGCCTCTCGATGGTATGATGTTGGGTTCGCTGTTCGATCGGACAGCACAACAGTGGTGCTGCAACTGTTCGTGAGATCTGCTTGTGATAATGCGATGTCACTTGAGATGGGGTGTCAGCTTACATGCACGAGGGTTCAATAGATTGCCCAGTCTGCCTCGCAGTCTGAGGGCCTCAATGTATGGCATTTGGTTAGTGGGTTTCAGTTCAGATGCTCACATGTTCAGATGATGGCTCGTCACTTGTTTCTCCTTCTGGAGAGTGGAACATTGTTATCACTCTTTCTTTTCCCTAATGAATTCGGCGGGGTTTTATTGGCTGCATAAAGACGCATTGCTTTGTTATATAAATTTTTCATTCCATTTCATTTCATTTGATTAGTTCTTGTAGCGGTTTTAGTGGCAATTAGTCTTGGGAGCGCTGACGGAATGCCGGTGTATTGTTCTATGGGGTTGCAGTTTACGACACAACTTTCTTCGCATAGTAATTTCTAATTATGTGATGAACTTGTGTTTTGTGAAGGCATGTTCTGTTGGGATAAGCGGATTAAATAAGTGAAATTGGTCGAAAATGAAGAGATGCAAAAAAATGGACAGAAAAGTTCGCACACCAGCTCTTTTGTTAGTTGGATTTTAATTGTTCGGCTGTTTGAGAAAGTTTGTACACAGAAAAAACTCAGATCCTTTCCATTGATGCTGTGAGAAATCAGCGTCAGAGAGAGGGCCGTGCTGTTCAATGCTCGTGTCTACGGAAGTGACATAACCACTTATTTCGCTCTTTCTCCGAAATGAGTTGCACTATCGACGCTAGACGGAACTAAGTTCAGTAGGCAGTGATGCAACGCATTTAATTGATGCTCGTAACAAATAATGTAGTAATTGATTATCTCCACATTATCTCGGAGAATGCCTGTTCCAAGCAAACCTACATGCCAGTGGAATCCCATTGAAGCAGGTCGAGAAGTTTAACTGTCTCTGGGTATTTTCCGCGAGTGATGCTGAGCTTTCCTATCCTGATAACTTTGAAACAGCTTGGCCGAGCGCGGTATTGAAGCCCAGATAGTGGTTTTCAACTCTTCCAACTCTCATTGGTGGTCCTGAACTTTTAACTAAGACCGAAACACCAACAAGCTGCCGAGGTGAGATTCTTACTTCTTCGTGCATCGTAATATGTTCAGATACACGGCAGTACGCGAGCAGATCAAAGGCTAGCAGCTAGACGGAAAGGGTTTGGTCATGTGCCACGAATGTCCTCATCAGCACGTCTTCCGAGATGTCCTTTGAATGCGAGTCCATCTGGTAGTCGACCACTTGGCAAGTTTAAAACTCCGCCTGATTGCGTTTGGCCATAACCCCTGATGAGTTCGAGTCTATGGCGGAAGATCCACCGCGTAGCCTGGAAATTTCTCGTGCATGCTTTGTCCCCGGGATTGCTTTAGTCGAACAAGCGGGTTAATAAAGATGATGTTGGGGGAGGACCATTTTGCGTTTGATTTGATGTAGTTTTTTCAAGAATTGATTTCATCTTTAAACGGTTTGAAGGTACTTCCTTTTTGCTGCTCGTTAAGACTTTGTGTTTTGAGAAAATATCTTCTCAATGTACGCATGGAATTTTTTTTTTTTCGTTTCATACTCAGCTGTAGTGCAGATTGCATCTACTCCTTTGTGTGGGTACCTATTCTTTACCGTTTGTGACATTTTAACTGAAAAAAATTTAACTTCTTTGAATACTGTATAGTTAGATTGTTATTGTATAGTTGTTTGTTGTATAGTTGATTGTATATAGTTGTGCCTGGGGTATGGCTAGCACACGGTGAACCATGGTCTGCTGTGCACGTCTATGATCTGCTTCACGGAATAACTGTTTGGAGAAAAATATTTTTATATAAACACACGTTAAATTAATAATAATAATCAATAGTTTAAACTAGAGCTCTTGATACCCGCATACTCGGGAACTCACCCGAGTACCCGACTATGGTCAAAATGAACCTATATCTCGTCACTTTATAATTCAAATTGTTATCAAGTTGACCTTCTAATGAATAGGGGCATTCTTAAGAGAATTGTCTTGAGAATTTTTAATGACAATCATTAATCAATAATTGTAACTATAGTAAATTGTTAATTGTAGTCGACAGATAAATAAATGTCCGACGGGGGGATAAGTTAAACTTACCACAAACTTGTACCAAAACTTTCCACTCCAAAGTCTGCACAAAATTCCACCTAGATCTCAGTTTTAAAATCAAGAGTATTTTTGCAGCGATAAATATTATTTTCACTTAAATTCTCTGATCACAATAAATACACATTTGAATTCAAATCAATGCCAATCGATGCGTGCCTGTAGACTGTTAAGTGCGACGGAGCTAAGTTCAATCGGAGAAATTGCCTTGTCTAATTTAAAAATCACATCAAAGCGATTCGTCACCAGGAATGTCTTTCCCAGACAACGTTACAAGCATCCGTGATGGAAGGAGGTGCGGAGCTGGGTAGCTCGCTATTCTGTCTGCGTAAACAGAATGCCATCTGGGCGGATGACATCAGAGCGAAGAATCGGATGATGATAGTTACGAACCAGAGATAACTAGAGCTGTCGAGAAATCGACTGTCTTCAAAAAAGTGCATCATCTGCTTCGCTGCAGTCCGGAGTGGATCCAGTTAGTTTGTTGATTCCTTTTTCACTTGTGAACGTTATATTAGCCAACCCTACCACGTCACGAGACTTGAGTCAACTTGAGCAACTGAGCAAATACATAGGAATGGAGTACTTCGACCATAATAACAGCCACTTTGTTTAGTTCCGTTGAGTTTCGTTAAATTTTCCTTAAGTGGGAGAGCAATTTATCCACGTGACAGTTAGTGTTCGCAATTTGTGTGAGTTCCCAGAGGCAATAGGGGAGATATTTTCCACATGAGCTTAGTCAATTTTTGGGCTTTTAGTTATGGGTGCCCGCTGATGCGGAGTTAAAGGTCTTTCCCGCTGAAACCAAGAAATTCCTGGGTTGCATAGGGACCAGCCACTCCTGACACAGCGCTTCATTTTATGTTACGTCGCGAAACTCGTTTGAAAGTTCGTTCGATACATTGGTACTGCCACGTTCTTTGTCCTGCCCCCATACTCGTTCCAGATTCGAGAGAGTTTTACATATTTACAATATTGGACAGAAGCCATCAATCTAATCAACGAATTCCCAGCAGGTTTAAAGTTCGGCTGTTCAACTATCAATCATATTTTTGTATTGATTCCCAATCGTAATGAGAAACTGAGATCTGTTTTATAAATTGTTTGGTTTGGAGTACCCAAGGCAGCTATAAGAAATGGGGACGCACTATCAGCATGGTATCAGCACACGACGTCTGGACTATGACTAGGATGCTCGCTGGGTCCTACCACATCCGCCAGCCATATTCATAGAATCTATTGTTGACTTCATTCATGGAGGTGTAGAGTTTGCAGGAGTTCACATCTAAGCACTTGGTAAACTCTCCTGAGTCCCTGCAACTGATGACCGAAATGCTGGACCGATTGCATGAGTACTGCAGGAGCCTGATCGTGAATTTGGAAAAGTCAAAAAAAAAAGCACGCCCTCTTTGAACACAAAGTTTGTCCACCAAAAATATTGTCATGGCGCCCGAGCAGGGACATAAGGACCGCGTTTCTTCTGTTTTATTACGCTGTGCTATACAAGTTCAACAGTATGCACTGGTTGCCGCTCGAATCCAATTGCATTTGAACGCATGGAATGCAGTTGAGTCTCCGCCGGAATATTTCCGGCAAATCGGTCGAATCCGACCGTATTCATTAAAAAAAAAAATTTAGCAAAATTTCATCACATTTTTGGTTAGTGCCCAAAACGGCAGGCTGGGCCCTTATCCCATAAAATATTTTATATGTGAGATAGCATAAAGACCGCGTATCTATGGTCAGGTCATCAATGATCACTAAAACGCTGATGGTCAGAATAATAACCGGACCAGCGCATTGGGCAATAAACAAACGTGCGATATGACCATCATCAATTCTTGGATATTATATCGACGCCAGTTCGATTATACAGTACAAACTACGAAGCCACTAAAATTTATGACTTGCCTTAGAAAATCGAGCAAGTAGTTGGTATGAAAGCCTCGTCGTTCATCGAATTTTGAATCGGAGATCGCAGCCAACCGTGGAGAGCGAATGTTGCCCCCGAAGGATGTACGGCTAGACACAATTGCCCACTTGCCGGAGCACGATACAACTCGACATAGATGCCAAAATGCGTGGATGCAACTCACGAACTCGATTTGTTTGCCGGAAATGACAAGTTCACCTATGCCTCACCAGTGAGAAGGACTGTTTCATTTGAATTCACACAACCTGAGATGCGCCGCTTTTCGATCCAAATTTCGTTTTTTTTTTGAAATTATGTTTTGCATTTATCTTCAAGAAGTTCCATACAGCTATGTACATATTTAAACATTCTTTGTCGGTAATGCCCAGCTTGCCCAATTGGGCACGCAGTGCCTCAAGATATCTGTCACGTGAGTTACATAAAAATTCGTTGTCGAAAAAACTTGGGCATTTAAGAGTTAACATGAAGAATCATCTCCAGGAGAAGCTCACAAAGTCAAAGAGTGTGGCAGATGGAGCATGGAAAAGGGATTCAATAATCAGCATATCAAGCAGTAAATTTAGGATATTTCAAGCAGTCGGTGTGGTGGGGGGACACAGATCATATGAGGAAAGTTTCAGCGCTTTTTCATCTTCCTACCAAGCCACCAAACTACACGCTTATGCTGGAAACGAGATTGTGTCCACTATTTGTAAAAACTCTTACGATAAAGTTCAATTACGTACTTCTTCTTCTTCTTTGTTTGGCGCTACAGTCCGGGGTGGACCTGGGCCTCAACCAACAAGCCTCTCCAGCCAGCACGATCTTTCGCCAGCTGCCTCCAGTTGTGCACACCAAGTTGGTTGAGGTCCTTCTCCACTTGTGTGCGCCTCGGAATCGAAGACTCTTCGGGCCGGAGCTGTGGTGTCAGTCCGCTCTACGTGACCTAGCCATCTTAAGCGTTGGATCCGAAGACGCTTAACTAGGTGCATGCCGCTGTACAGCCCGTACAGTTCGTGGTTGAATCTCCTTCTCCAGACGCCATCAATACAAACAGGACCAAAGATCGCACGCAGAACTTTTCTCTCAAAACAACCAAGAGCTTCTTCATCCGCTTTCAATAGCGTCCATGTCTCTGCGCCATAGAGCAGGACGGGGATGATTAGGGTGTTATATAATGTCAACTTGGTGTTTCGAGAGATGGCTCTGTTACTCAATTGCCTCTTGAGCCCAAAGAAACAGCGATTGGCAAGAGTAATTCTGCGCTTGATCTCGGTACTGGTGTTATTGTCCCTGTTTACTGCAGAGCCAAGGTAGACGAAGTCCTTGACTACCTCAAAGTTTCTGCTGCCCATTATGACGCTCTGTCCGAGGCGTCGATGTTGTGCGTCCTTTCGTGATGACAGCATGTACTTTGTTTTGCCCTGATTAACTGCCAAACCCATTTTAGCCGCTTCCGCTTCAATGCTAGCAAAAGCCTCATTGACAGCTCGCTGTGTTCGTCCAATCACGTCAATGTCGTCCGCGTATGCAAGCAGTTGAATGGACTTTTGGAAGATCGTGCCTCTGGTGTTGACATTTGAGTTTCGCACGATCTTCTCAAGTATGATGTTGAAGAAATCACATGACAGCGTGTCGCCTTGTCTAAAACCTTTTTTGACATTGAAGGTCGCGGTGAGTTCGTTACCGACCTTGATGGAGCAGCGAGAGTTCTCCATCGTCATCCTGCACAATCTGACGAGTTTGGCTGGAATGTCAAAACTAGACATGGCATTGTATAGCTCGTCTCTATGTACGCTGTCATATGCGGCCTTAAAATCGACGAATAGGTGGTGGGTGTCGATCTACATCTCGTGGGTTTTTTCCAGGATCTGCCGCAGTGTGAAAATTTGGTCTATGGTGGACTTTCCCGGCCTGAAACCGCACTGATAAGGACCTATCAGGTTATTGACGAATGGTTTCAGGCGTTCACACAAGACGGCAGAGAGGATCTTGTACGATATGTTAAGGAGACTGATCCCTCGATAGTTGGCGCAGTCAAAAGGGTCTCCTTTCTTGTGGACCGCACAAACGACGCTGAGATTCCACTCATCGGGCATGCTTTCCTCCGACCATATCTTACAGATGAGCTGGTGCATGCGCCCAACCAGATCATCTCCAGCTGCTTTAAACAGTTCCGCGGACAGTCCGTCCGCTCCAGCAGCTTTGTTCGACTTTAGTCTAGATATCGCTATCTTGACCTCGCCTAAGTCGGGGGGACGGAATTCTTGGTCATCCTCGTCCAAATTAAGTGGAACATTCTGCCTGACGGCGGAATTTGTGTCGTCATCGCCGTTTAACAGTCTGCAGAAGTGATTTTTCCAAATTCTCAGCATCGACTGCGATTCGACTACTAGTTGTACTACTATTACGTACTACAGGTGATTAAAATGAGATGTAACCGGCTTCCAAAAATATTGGCACTGCACACAATTTGGACTGAAACTCCGAAGAGTGGCTAGACTTAGCGCAGGAGTACGGAATATAGCTGAACGTTAGGTTAGGTTATAGCGGCTGGCTGCAGAAGGCAATCACACTTCGGCCAAAGTAGGCCCGTTGTGATACCACGCGGACTACTTAACAATTGAAACCAGTGCTTGTGACAAAGCGGTTTAGCTGGCTAATACTGACGCTTTTTACAGTCATTGAGGTTGGTGAAGTAGTAGGCCCCTAGGTGTAAGTGTCTACTAAAGGGTGATTTTTTAGCTATTATCTTTTTGGCAACACTGGTTTAAACAGCCGACGCACGTTTCGTGTTTTGTTTCACTGTCAAACATCTTCAGTTTCGTCTATAATTTAACCATGAATTGTCTTACAAATGGACAACGCTTGCAAATTATTGAATTTTATTATATGGTATTATTATTATGGTCAGTTTAAGACGAAGCTCATTTTTGGCTCAATGGGTACGTAAATAAGCAGAATTGTCGATTTTGGGGTGAATATCAGCCAGAAGCATTGCAAGAGCTACCAATGCATCCATTTTGGTGCGGTTTATGGACTGGTGGCATCATTGAACAGTACTTCTTGAAAGATGATGCGAATCGTGACGTAACTGTGAATGGTGAGCGCTACCGTGAGATGTTATCCAACTTTTTTTGCCCAAAATGCAAGAGCTTGACTTGCATGACATGTGGCTTCAACAAGACGGTGCCACATGCCACACAGCACGCACAACAATGGACTTATTGAGAGGCGAGTTCGGTGAACATTTTATTTCACGTTCGAGACCGGTCAATTGGCCGCCTAGATCGTGCGTGTTTTTGTGGGGCTATGTTAAAGCTCATGTCTATACAGACAAGCCCGCTTCAATTGACGCATTGGCAGATTTGGACAACATTGAAGCATTTATTAGTGAGATACCGGCCGAAATGTTGGAAAGAGTATGCCAAAATTGGACAAAGCGGATGGACCATTTGAGGCGCAGTCAAGGTCAACATTTGCGTGAAATAATCTGCAAGCATTAAATTATATGGACCGTATTATCCATTCAAATAAAGATTTCATGCATTTTTCTGAATTTTATGTGTTTTTTTTTTTGAAAAACTTTCCTATAGCTTTTAAAAAATCACCCTTTACCTCCCGCACGAGCAGAGTAGGTGATCTGTGGTTTCAACCTCCTCTTCATCCATGCAGCTTCTACAGAAGTCATCATAGGGGACCCCCAACCTACGGGCATGGGTGCCCATTGTGCAATGCCCTGTTTTGACGCCAGTGAGCGTCCTGAGTGAAGATCGGCTGAGACTAAGCAGATTGAGTGATATTTTGGTATTAAGCGATGGCCATATCCTTCCTTTGGTTTAAGACAAGTGGTACCTTCTAGCCATTTACGATTAGTGATGCTGATTGTGTGTATTTTTAGCAGATGGTGAGCTGTAGCGATTGGCATGGAAGTTGGAACACCTCCTATTGTTTGGGTGGAGGATGTGCCACACCCAGCGGGTTCGTCGGCTTTGCAATTGCCCGGTATGTCACAGTGTCCCGGCATGAGGTGTATGTAAAAAGAGACAGCCTGCAATTAAGGGATGTTGTAACTGAACGTTAAAAGCCAATGTTTTGGAAAATTCACTCCAAATGCTAATGAAAGAAGTAGATGAAGATGCCAGAAAGAAATCCCTAGACGAAGCTGCGTCCTACCGCGGCTCAACCACGACCTAGAGAGAAAAATGACAAGCAGATGATCCAGGGAATTTAGACAATGTTCAAACTGCGTCGAGAACTCCTGAGACTTAATTCCGTTCCCCATAGAGATGACCTTCCGCCACTCTAAAGCATGTGTAATCGGAAAAAAAGAGAAGATGTCACGCGTTTCTTAGGCAAGTGTCCAGTTTTAAGGGAAACTGGGAGAGGTACTGTTAAAAAGGATTACTTATCTGAATCGTTAGGTTAGCTGTAGGAAGGCGAGTGTGACGGTTGAACATCCACTCGGAGGCCTTAGGGCTCATTGTAAATACCTTCATTTGTGTACACATTGAGTACACATTTTGTCAACCTATTCTGTAGCACCTCGTGCTGTTTACGAACCTTAGAAGATCCGATATATCTGCATTCGCCAAGTCCTCAGTCTCTGTGAAGAATCTTTGGCCCAGCGAAGCTATGCGCCGATTCTGCAAGCCGCGCAGTGGTAGGGCAAACGTTGGATCGTCTCGGTTTCTTCCTCATTGTCGCAGCTCCGCCAGAGATCGCATTCCGCATTCCATTTCCGGAGCATTGCTCCGATGGGGCATTGTCCTGTGATCACTCCGACAAGCACACGGATCGGGTTACTGTCCAACACCAGAAGGTTCTTTGTTTTTCCGTTTTAACCTCTGGCCATGTTGATTTTCTCGTGTGACAGTCGTTTCTTGCGAGTCAAGATGAGTTGGCTTCTTTTCGTACTGTACCGTCATAATGGACTGATCGGTGTCCGCTTCGCCATTTCAGACCCCTGTCTGACCAATTCAGCCGCTCTCTCGTTCCCTGCTATTGACCTGTGGCCCGGAACCCAGCAGAGTTTGAGCCTATGGTGTTTAGTGGACCTGAGTGAGCCGCGGCAGTTCATGACAGCGCTTGACCTCATAGTACAGGATCCTATTGAGAGCAGTGCAGCTTGGATGTCAAAAAAAACAAAAATGCTGGGATAGCGGTTGTTTGTGCGCTTGGGTGCTTTCTCAATTGCCACAATCCCTGCTTGAAAGGCACTGCACTTGTCAGGGGGCCTAAATGATTCCTGTTTGACTAAGGTGTCCGAGCACAATCCGGCCCCAGTACCTGTGTCCTGTGTGGGCAATCACGTGGTCGTTGATAACGACGTTCGACAGTCACTTGTCCCTGTCGGGGAACAGAATTGGCATTTTGAGGGATCACAGACTATCAGTAGGTAACAAAGACTCGGTCTATTGAAAAGATCGCATTCGTATAAAACTCATACGTTTCGGTCCTCTTGATAATTAGTCTTGTGTCACAGTCAAAATCTATTCTAAAATCCTAGCCATTTTGTTGCATTGTTGATGGCTACTGGTGTCGTCAATGTACAGGAATTTTCAGACTGTAATTCTTGGAGGTTTTCAGCATCTTCATCTGTTGTTGAAACTTAGTTGATGTAATTGCGAAGACGATGCATTTCTATTCCGAGCAAATCAACCAATTTAAAGCGGGCCTCCTCAACCTCTCCAGCACGGTATCTAAAGGAGCTGTCCTTAGTTTCGCCCATCAAGTCGATTGGAGTTCTCTGTGCGAACACTTGTATACGACACCTTAAACCCGGTCGCTGCGTCCCACCGGCTATGCCGCGAAAGCAATCACGAATAACAATCTAGCTTGCAATCTGCTGTCAAATCATTCCAGCCTTTGTTTGCACCCACTCTGCATACAGGCCCGCATCGAAACCTATCCAATGTCGCACAGTAATCAATGGCTCTTCACCCGCGACCGGTCTTCGACAAAATCCAGATTTATGGCAACCAAGTTCATACATATGCGCATGGTGTAACACATGACGGTATAATTCATTTCGCGAGCGTCTTCAAATGGCTCTCTGGTGTCATCGCTTTCACCGGACCTCTGAGTGAGTTACCATTTCACTTTGGAGCAATGACATGCCTTACACGTCGGGCATAGGCAAAACAAATCGGGGAGAGCTTATGGCCGTGGAAATTGTATCCTCTGCCGGGGCACATCCATTTGAGCGCAGATCTGGGACCTGGATTAGGTCGGATTCAATTAATCTCTTCTCGGTTTTAAGGCTGGCAGGTAAAAGCTAGGGTCGCGATGATAATTCAATAAGTCGGAGAGGTAGGAATACGAGTAGGGCTGCGATGGAGGTGATGCTGGGGGAAAGCGAAGAGAGTTCGTAACTAATCGAGAGTTGAATGCGATTTGTGGCCGGATAACAGGGTGAATGAACGACGGGTTTCTGGTGGAGACGCAGGTCGTTCGCGCCGCTTTATGATAGACGGCTTTTGCAACCGACATCCTTTGGTACTGGCGTTGTCTCTAGTTGATTGAACATTGCTTTCAGACGTTTGAAAGTTTCTGATGGAGCGGCAGGTCGCTGGACGCCTCTAGAGCGGCATCTCTTAATGCCCCCGTTATTCGTTGCCTTTGATCATGTTTTCAGATGAGGGAAATTCTATTTGTGTTGAGGACATCGTGAGCAGAAGCTTTAACCTCTAACTACGTGCAACGACATGAATCCTACAGAATGACAAGGCCATGCAGACCGCATGGACACCACTGCACCAGCCCGAAGCGCCTCCAACTTCGGAATGCAATAGTTGCCAGTGAAAGTCCAAAGGTTCCTTCCTACACGAGTTCAAATTCTATCACAAGCATAATCCAGGCGATTTCCCAGCTTCAGCTTCCTTAAAATTTGAAACTAAAATCGTACAATATTCGATTCACCATCAACCGTTCCCGTTTATTGATTCTCTTAAAGACCCACGCAGTAACGTATTTACCACACAAAGAGCGCATTCAACTCACTGACCTGGCGTTGCAGCCAGACGCCAATCCATCTTCGGTCGACAGGTCCCCGCCGGCGGTCTCGTTTAGAATCTCATAACACAATCCATCACCACTCATTCACCTGACAAACTGGAGCGGCGTCGATTGCGTACCTCCCACACGTCAACTTTTCATTTCATTTTCCCTCATTAATTATTTTTCATTTCTTTCCCGGATTCGGTGGAGAAAAACGATCACCATAAGTGATCCATCGGAACACAGCACCGAGGCATCCATCATCTCGACTGCCACAACAGACGACGCGCCGATGGCGAATCCCAAGCAGGGCGGGCGAGCTCCAATGGCAATGCTTTCTTTTTGACGCTTCTTTTCCGCGCTGGGAGTCTTTTCTTTCACTTTCTTGATCATTACCTTTGGAAGGGGCGGT
The DNA here is from genome assembly GCA_905231855.2 of Eristalis tenax. Taxonomy (NCBI): domain Eukaryota; kingdom Metazoa; phylum Arthropoda; class Insecta; order Diptera; family Syrphidae; genus Eristalis; species Eristalis tenax. The sequence continues at coordinate 4,512,711 of HG993127.1, forward strand.
GCGCGGCTGCGGCGTGCATGTTGTGTTCGCGCGCAAAAGAACCTCATCACCCACCCACAAGAGATGCACGCCACTCAGACAAAACTCGAAATGATGAATCAACCTTACCGCGCACAGCACACAGCACCACGGGATCGAGCGGGCAACGACGGACAGGCCTGGAGTAGTCATGAATGCGTGTTCCTTGCACAGCTCGCCGGCATTTACCTCGATGACCCTTAAAAGTGAAACTTTACGAGGAACAGTTGCAACGGGGCACTTACTCTGCGCTGTGACCTGTCGTTAAGCAGTTTGTTGTCGCCGTGTGCATCTCAAGCAATTCGAATTAGGAACCCAATTCAGTTCACAACGCTAGATTGCTTCATCAATTTAGGTTGTCCGATTATCCAGATCTGGACGCATGGAAACCGCTGCGGCTTTTCTCTTTCCACACCACGAACGGCGCATGCAGCAACGCATCCAATCATGTGAAAGTGGTTATTGAGGAAGGAAGTCTCGTTTGATTGATAAATCTGAAGTAGGAGCCGACCGCACAACAATGCGGTGACCACTGAATGGGCCGCGATCTCCGGCCGATTTGATCGGCTCTGCGGCAGCGTAATCGGGGAAATAGGCCAAAGCCTGTTCTCACTGATTGTTCGGAATTGAATTGTTCGAGCAATTAAAGATGTGCCCTAACGCGATCGGGTGGTCTCTGCTCTGGGGCGGACGGAATGCGCACGTCAAGAAGTCGCTTATTCGAGTTGGACTGCTCGAGCAGGGTCGTCGCATCGTCTCTGATTGCCGATGTGGTAATCAATGATTTTTAGTGAACTCGTAAAATGTGTGCTTCTACCGCTGTGTTCGTCTCCGGCCGTAGAGAAGAGGAAATTGGCCGCGGAACACGCGTTGGGCAATCGTCGTTCGATTGAACGACTCTGACTAATTGGCGGTGATCGATTGAGGTTGGCTGAAACGACCGTTGTATGGGTTCCGGAAAGCTGAGGAAAGTTAAGGTGGTGCTTTGACGATCTTGGGATGAACTGGAATTGGGATTTGACGAGAGAGTTGCAGTGAGGGAGAATTCAAGTATAAACGAATCGAATTTCAAGACTCTAGAGAGCTACGGAGCTCCGAGATTACTTCAAAAATCTCCTTACCATTCCGCAATGCAGTACGCAGCGCCCTGTTTAACTGATCAGTTTTTGGAGGCCCCATTCACAGTATTTGAAGTACAAAATGCAATCGAGAGGGCTAAAGCAGGGAGACGATCGGATACCGGTTTTTAAAAAATAGTTCATTAAATTCTTATTTGCACTAACAAACGAATTTAGCAGAATTTTTGAGACGGGAGTTGGTCCGGAGAGCTTCAAAAAATCGAGTATATTCCCATTGCATAAAAAAGGTCGCTATGGTAATCCTAAAAACTGCAGGGGCATATAATTTTTTAATTCATCAGTCAAGCTATTCAGTGCGCTTATTTTCAAAAGACTAGCACAATGGATATATGGATAAAGGAATTTTGAACGAATGCCAAGCTGGATTTAGACAAAATTACTCTGCTCTGGACCCAATTTTCAAGTTAATGAACATTACAGAAAGAAACAAGCGAAGAAATAAGAAATTTTATACATTTTTGTCGATTTTAGAGCTGTCTTCGACTAAATTTCGCGAGAGGCCCTTTGGTACGGGGAGTCCGTTTCAGTAAACTTTGTTACCACAATGGGAGTCAAGCAGGGTTGTGTCTTGAATACCCTCTTATTTATTTTATTTATGAATGACATTGTGGAGGCTATCGGAGGTGGAATAAAGATCGGCAATGTGCAAATAACTGGCTTGTTATATATCCGATTCTGCCACTGGAATGCAGCTCATGATAAACAGGCTAGAGAGCTACTGCATGCTTTAGAACCTCACTATCAACTCAGATAAGTCTAAAGTCATAGGCTAGTCGTATTCGGGAAAGTGGCGGTAGATTTTCTGGTCACACAAAGGAGATAATGTTGAAATAGTGCGGGAGTATAAATATCTGGGGGTGTTAATAGCCTCAGATCTTAATATGAAGAAGCATTTCCAGGGCAAGTTAGCCGAGGCGAACAGAGCAATATCTTTGGTTTGGGGGCGTTGTATTAATATGTGGAACACGATTCAAAGAAAAAACTATGGCGAGCTACTGCATTTTCAACTCTGCTTTACGGTGCTCAAATCTGGGGATGCAAGCAATTTGAGGAAGTGGACAAATTCTTAAGATACTTCTTGAAGCTAATCTTCCGTGTGCCAAACTACACTCAAAATTATTGCTCCATTTGGAAACAAAAGTGTCTCCTCTGTATCTAGACACTCTTAATTTACACTTCGAATATATACTAAAAGTGATAGGAATGGACGATGAGGCACTGCTTAAGCAAATTTTAAAGCTAGCTAAAAAAAAAAAAAAAAAAAAAAGCTGCTAAATCAAGCAAGAGGACAGCTTGTTGAAACCTGGGAAGTTTTTATGGCAACCTTGGCTGGGAAAATTAGCACAACTATTTAGCTTCTGCGTTAAGATACAGGCGAGTAAATAAATAAGTTATGCAAATATTTAGTAGTCAATCTGGCGGACGGCTTTTAGCCAAACCGTATGCAACTTAGGAAAAAAATTAATTGTTAATTGTAAAATAAAAGAAGTAAATAAAGTTTCTGTGAACTAACTTCAAATAATTGGGCATCAGAGTGGAGCTGTATTCTGAAAGTGTACCATCACAAACTAAATACAAGCTTTAATTGTCCAGGATTAGGTTCTAAACAAAGCTAAGGGCTGTACTTCGACAACACATCGTTCTTGAGATGTGTATAGATCAAGCACGCCACATTGTTTTTGAGAAGATCGTGCAAAATTTCACAAGTCAACACTAGAGATATGATTTGATTTTCTTATTTTTTTAACTCTTAAGTGGTAGACAAAAATGACTAACACTAGTCAAAGAGAAACGATAGTTTCAAAAAAAAAAAACAAAAATTCATTTAAACTAAAGAAAAAGACTCCGTGACTTCTGCTGTTTGACTGCTGGCTGACTCTTCTTATTGGCATGACTTTATTTTAATTACTTAATTAAATTTAATTTAAATTTAAACGCATTCACTTACTAAATAATATATCGCAGATAAATTAAATCTTATTAAGTTTAAAACTGATGAATGACGGAAGCGTTCGCTGAATATAAAATTATATACACACATGGCAAGGGACGTGGCTTATTATAACATGGCGTGTTGACGTTTATTTAAGAAAAACATGTACGATAGTACTATTCAAAGTATTGCCCATCTGAAGCTATGCCTTTTCCCCATCTTTCTGGCAATTTGTGGATCCCATTCCAAAAGAACTGCGCCAAGAATGAATCAAGCCCATTTTTTATATTCTGCTTTTGATATTCTCTCTGTATTTCAGTGAGGGCGTTCTGCATCGACCGGAATAAATGGTAGTCAGAAGGGGCAAGATCTGGGCTATAAGGCGGGTGGGGTAAAACTTCCCATCCACTGTTTTCCAAATAGTTCTTAACCGGAATAGCAAAGTGGGGCCGAACGTTGTCATGATGGAAAATTATTGCCTCGTGTCTGGTCGCATATTCCGCGCGTTTTTTGGCTACTGCTCTCTTCAAACGGAGTTATTGTGTTCGGTAGTGTTGTCCATTGATGGTTTCACCCGGTTTTAGCAGCTCATAATACAGCACACCCTTCTGATCCCACCAAATACAGAGTATTACCCTCGCGCCATGGATTTGCCGTTGATTTGGCTGGTTGGCTAAGCCAAAATCACCACATTTAAGTCGTGCAAACATCTTTTGGCATGTTCGCATGTTCACACCATAAACTTCCACCAAAATACGATGACTTTCGGCAGCAGTTTTCTTCATATTAAAGTAATGAAGAAGAACTCCCCGCAAAAGCACTTTTTCAGGCACAAAGTTCGACGTATTTGAGTGAAAAAAAAATGATTGTTGTTTACGCTTCAAATGAATGACGTACAATGACAGTAGCTTTCCAACGCATGTTCCAATGGAATAATACAAGTTACGCCATCTCTTAGCAAACCGCATGAATTAGCCAGACAGAAACACAGAAAAACTTCACATAGAAAATGTAGGCTGTGCACCATCCCACTCGGCCAAGAGACCCGATAACTTCTAGTGTTTTTTTTTTTCGTGTCCATTCGGTATAGGCGTGACATACTTGCATACTTAAATACTTAAATACAAAGCGCTTTATATATTAAGATAGGAAGCACAGGGTTGCCTTCTTTATTTTATTTTTCTCCAACACTAGCTCTCTCTCTCTAACACCCGAAATTTTGCGGGTACCCATAACGACACGGGTACCAGGGTACTACCCGAAAATGCGGGTAACCGAGTGGGTTCCCGGGTATGCTAGTATTAGGAGCTCTAGTCGAGACAATGTGATATATCGGTAGGCTTGGTGCGAATACTCCTTCCTCTGCTTCTACGCCTCTCGCTACATCTTCATTTTCTTGTGATGGCGCCCGGGACGAAACTAGGTATCAGCCGACATTTACATCAAGTTGACTGATGGTCCTTCTCCATTTATGTGCGCCATCGTTTTCGTTAGCGTTCTCTATTGCATCATACGACCGTGACGAAGTTGAATACCCTTCGGTCCAGTGCAGTGTTGTCCATGTGTCCTCCATGGCCTATTAATCTGAAGCGTTGAATTCGAATACGCTTGGCTAAAGTGTAATCTACAGCCGGGCTGTAGGCTGAACACACGGTCTGAGTACAGTTCGTGACCCGCCAGATGCCATCAGCTCCAACAGGACCAACAAATTCCTCCACTTTCTTCTCAAAAACAACAAGAGTTACTTCATCTCTACTCACCTGTTATTGATACTGCTTGACTGAAACTTTTCATTCCCTCGCAAGTGAGTGCAAGCGTTGTATGGCAATACGAGTACTTTCACTAGCAGGCTTTAAGCAATTTTCTTAACATTTCAAATCCGAAAGCCTCTTGGACACTCTTTCCACTTCAACCTTCCAGGATCCATTCATACTTAGGCTTCTCTCTGAAGCGTGGCCTTTCACTTTGCACATCCTCAACTGTCTGTCTGTCATCTCACTCAATTAAGATATTGCCACTGATTGCCGTTGCGAAGTCTGGCAAATAATTGCCCATTATGTTAAGTGGCACGTGCCTTGTTGCAAGAGACATCAATGTCCATCCGAGCTTTCTAATTGAACTCAATGACTTCCCATCGACAGCTTTCTTTGATTCATCGAAAAAATTCGGCCGGACCTTGTCCCCCAAATCCAGTTCAACACTCCTCGACCTCATCATCACGTTAGCCCTTGTCAAGCTTCTGACAAATTCCGTGGATACATTTGCTTTGGCGATGTGCTTCTAGATCGCAACAGAGTGAATGGGATCAGCTCGCGTTTCCTTCGATAAATCATAGAATCACAATCATTAGTCAGCCACCGCAGCTGGGCTGGCTCTTGAAAAGCGACTTTCCAGCTCCTCTCTAGATACCGGAAAGTCCTCCTTACCGCCTCGTTCCCTGGAATCTCGATGAAGAGCACGCACTACCTCCCCCCACCGAATCTCGATGGCATTGCACTTTTGTGTCCCAATTTGGTTCCGGGGAACACTTCTCAACCGAATACCAGAAGCACTATGTGCACCAGCACTGCCCACTTGTGGCACTCCATCATGCACCAGCTCTCAGCTAATATGGGTCATCTTTGTACATTTCTATCACTCGATGACTTGTAGTGGTCTGTTTGCCTTCCGCCGCTGCTAAGCGCGCATCCGATGGCCAACGACCACAACATTGTGCTCTTGACACCGATCTACTTCGTGTGGCCAGCGTGCCCCATGCGCAGCTCTGTGGAATTCAGAGAATGAAGATGTTTCACTTCGTCATCGTCTCCAGCTGTGTGTGTTATCAGTTCGATCGGATGTGAGTGCCTCCGTTCACGTAGCGTGCATCCTCATGCCGACTGCGCGCTGAACGATCTTATCCGATGCTGCTTGCGAAATTCACCGATCCGAGACCCGGATTAGGCTGTGACATTGATCAAGGCTTGTCATCGATCCATCAGATGGCCCCTATGGCGACTGGGAATCTGATGGATGAAAGTTATTGCACTTGCAGATGGCCGGGCTCCAACAACGGGACATGGCGCCGATTATCTGCACGATCTCCGGAGATCTGCAGATCTCTGAGTCTACCCGTTGCTGCTTCCACATCGTGTGTCATTCTCACGCCCAACCGGTAGATGCAAATCCGCTTATGGGTGCGCCTTTGTTTGCAGAACTTTCTTCCAGCTTCAAACAGCAGCTCAGATGATTTACGTAACCACCAGCGCGGCGACAAGCTGGGCAGCTTCGGTGGCAGATCGTTGAATCGGTGAAATCCCATCAGTGAGGCGGCGATGCGATGGTGTTACCGACGCAGAGTTCCAAACTGATTCCAGCGATTAAATGAGTTGATTAGGTCCATTCGTCTGCGAACAGTGCACGGGCCAAGTAATCGAGTTTCATTGTTCGGCTTGGCCGGTTGATGGATGATTCGGTGTTAATCGATGCGATCCGTCGCAAAGGGGGTTTTGTGTTATCCGCGGTAGTGCATCCTTGTCTCTAGCCACAGCGGATGTTGAGTGGACACCGTTTGAAATCTTGGGATGTAGCCGCTCACTTGCAGGTTCGGAGACGACTGGCAGAGGTGCGTAATTGACTTAGTTCAGTTAACTTGCTTTCTCTGGCTTGAGTGCACCGTCACTAATCGATTCTGTACACTTGAAGACAAACTCACTAGATAGCCGAACTGTTGTCCAACAGGTGGCTCTTATGTAATGGAGCAAGACTGCTGTGATCAACCATTTCTTCGAGTTGGTATGGCTTTGTGAGGGAGTACCACTTTTGAAGGACGTTTCAATGAAAAATAATAACGTGAGGGCGTCGACGAATGCAAGTTTTCAGGATCAAGTGCTGCCAAGTCTAACAAAGTCTTTGAGGCTCTTGATAAATATGACATTTTAAGATCGCAGTGGTGCCAAGTTTGCTGTGGAGAACATTTGCTTACAAAATGTTTTTCTTTTATCGTGAGGGCGTTTAAGACAAACAGTATTATTATGGGTGCCTCGACAGTCCGAGGTTGACCCGGGCCTAGCTTCTACAGAAACCACTAGTGTAGTGCATGCTATTGTTCTTCCACGAGGTGGATGCCGAGGGATATGCCGACTTCGAGCGGCGAAGTTTCGCGATGTCTTTTCTAGACAGGAGTACTCTGTGAGCACTGTAAGTGACTCGAAAGAGGTGGGACTGTGAAAATTATTTACCTCGTACCGGGAATCGAACCTTGGCCACATAGGCTCAAAGTGTGTAGGGATCACCCACAACATAACCGCTGCCACAAACACCTTTACAAACTCGAAACTGTAGCTGTGGTGACCAGCTGCTTGGTTTCTTCTTAAATTGCCGTAAATGCTTCCACTAAGGCACATTTGGACGTGTGATGCCGTCGATATCATCTGCCTAACAGTGACTTCAGTGTTTACAGCTGCCCGCCGCTATATCTTTGCCCACGCGACTGCGCATCTTCTTGCCAAAATCCAGTGCAGACTTCAAAACCCTCGGAATTCCTTGAGCCGAACTGCACGGTGCATCGTGTGTGTGTAGCGTGGTGCGACACAGCCGGAGCAGTTGTCCCGGGATCCCGAATTCGGCCAACACTTTCAATAGTTTCTTGCGATGAATGCTGTCGCATGCGGCTCGATGAAGGTGGTGCGTATCGGTTTGAAACTCGCTGGTCTTCCCGGGATTTGGTCAGAAGTCGCACTGGTACATGCCGATTAGGGCAGTTCGAAATGACTTTATACCTTCAAACAGAACACTGTCGTGGTTAGTGTACAGCGCCGTTGAGCAGGGATATATCTCTGTAGTTGTTACAAGAGGCTCGTAAGTAACTCGTCATATTTAAGCTATTTTTGGTGAAGATTTTTCGCGATAAAAAGAGTCGACAATTAAACGCAGTCCCCTACGTGGGGTCTGAGAACCTGTGGCGTTCCAGAAATTTTCTCTAGAAATCTTGACAATGTTCAGTGCTCTTTTCGAAAGGAGATCTGCCATCCATGGCAATCGCTACTACAACACACCCACTGAGGCTCGAAACGTTCATTCACAGAAATTGTAAATTGTCCACCGGCACAGGAGGATACACCACGAAACAATTATGGCATATTCTCAATCCACAGCAGGTCGAATCTCAGGACTCTTATTGGTTTGATCATTGGGTACTCGCCATTGGAAATCACGGCTCTAGAATGAGCCTGCTCTGCAATGACTTCTGCAGAAGCTTCGGAGACGAGTAAGAGGAGGACTCACGGGGTATCCGGTTGGGTTTTTTGCGTTACCTGCGATTGTCACCGCACATGATACGGTCTTTTTGTGTTTTAGTCACAGCACAGGCACAGTCTCAATGATCCATCCTTTCCTTTGCGCAAGATTAAGGGGACTTCCCCCAGCACTATCTGATTGGCGACAGTCACACCGATTACGAAAGCATAGGCCACCTTCTCTGCAATGAAGCGGCCTCTCCTCTCGACGGAGAAGTCACTACTTCTTCAACAACCTGCACAAACTATGCATCATTAGCGTCAGTTTGCGGAATAGGATCGGCTAGATTAGCGTGGTAACACTACGAGCAAATGTGGACACCCTTGGCATACTAAGGATTACACATTCTTCTGATCATTCGCGGTCGCAGATTGCAGCTCAAAGTTATTTCACAGCTTAACGTAGCCGTAGTGGAGTTCCATAAGCTTTACTAAAACTGAGTCTTCATGTAGACTTAATTTTACTTAAACTCAAACCCATGCAACATCTTCTTTTGTATGAACGAGTATAGAGTCAAATTTAACTAAGGCTGTCTCAGGTCACCTCGGGATCGCTGGAAATGTGATCGCCGATGAACTTGGTAGACAAGGATCAGGGGAGACATTCTCAGGACCTCAATCTGCGTCCTTGGTTAGGGCTTCCAACAATGGTTGGGCTTCTAGAGAACATAACCGAAGGCGGCATGACTCGCCAATATGCAGACAGACCAAGCACATGCTCCCAGACCTAAGTGAGGACTCCGTGGCATTCCTGTTCTCCCTTGACAGAATAGACCGACTACCGGTGGAATAACATGTCAATACACCGTAGCCAAACACCTAAGTGTAATTGGCCTAAGCGACGATACCCTCTGCCACGCCTGTGGTAAAGACGACGACACTGCAAAATACTTCCCCTGTCACTGACGTGGCTGCTCTCGGGTCAGGTGGCAGGTATTCAGTCCCAGATGTGGTGAGAGCTGATGTCACAGGTTCACCATCACAGCAGCGCCTGCTGGTCTTCTTTCGGAAGACCAAGAAATTAAGGCAAATGTAGGTTGCTGCGTGGCAGTGTAATGGACCAATTTTTGGGTCTGAGTGTTGCAGTGTAGTGTGTAATAACTTCCGTCAAATACAATGGAGTTTAATACCGCTCAAGTGTTTTAGATTCTGTCCGTAGGTCGAACAATCAGCAGAGTGAGCGTCCCATCAATCCAATTGCGACTATGCCACCAGACTGCCTTCCAGACTTAAATGGCACTCATCTCATGCACAAGAGGCTCATAAAATGTTCATAACCAGCCGAAAATTGCCTTCGATGGTGGCATAATTTTATCAGGCGATCAAACTCTCTTTACTGTCAATAAATGGACAACAAACGATAGAGTCTGGCACAATGTGAAATCATAAACGGAGAAGTTTCATTCTTGTGATGTAAGCGAGAAATTCGCAACTAAATGATCAAGGATTTAACGCCATTTTAATCGGTTTAAGACCTGCACTTTGCGTTAAGTCATGACAAACGAGGACTGATGCTTCTGACAACCGGAATGGCTTGAAAATGTCTTGACCATAAAATCAACCTCCGGAATGAAGCTTTAAGAACAACGCTTTCGATTTCGTCGTGAGATACTAAATGCCATAAAAGCTTCGAATAAAAAGCAGGTTGATAACCCCATGATCGTTCATGTGCCTTAAAAGAGAGTTATGAGCACATTTAGAAAACGTTTGGAACTGAGAAAATAATTCCCCTCCAACCCACGGTGCTTTTCACGGCGAATCCGCCATGGGACCACCGGCAATCTCTTCTATGACGCATTCTTCACGAATGCGGTTTCTCACATTAAGGAGAACCAGGATTCAAAACGAGATAATCACCAGGTCACGAGGTCTTCTTCAAACACCAGCTTTATTGCCCTCGAATGGAGGTCGAAGAACTCGATGAAGATGTGTTCAAGAGAAAGTGAGAGTCAACTCGTGTTCTTCAACAATCTGTGGTATCGTTGAATGATTTTGCAACCAAACCTCGCAGAGAATCTCTCACATCTCCTTGCCCTTAGCACTGACGCCATCAGGAGTTTCACTTAGACCACAACAGACGAACAAACACCTAGCACCCTGTGCACAAAATCGATAGATCGGTGATAATTGCTTTGGAAAGCCGGACAGCCACTCAAGGCATCTCCGTCAGTTCCACTCACATATGACATACAAGACGTTTCACCCGTCCATAGGGAATTTCACATGCTGCACACACCAGCCGATGGGTGGGTGTGGTCCAACTCCATCGATAATCACTTCAAGTCATAGAAAGTCGCAGTCGCAGCTCAAACAAAAAACCAGCCATAATGGAGAGGAATTCCAAACAAAACCCCTCAGGACCATCCGGACGTACACTACACACTGTAGCGTATTAATCAAAATTTCCCTAACTGTTTCTTGTAATTTCACTTGAAAAATTTTGCACGCAAAGAATGCCACAAAAACACAGCACTAGACTAATGAGTCACCCACACGGCCGGCCATCACCTCGAACACGGATAATTCGCGCATCAATCGAAAGTTAATAGCGTTCCCATCGAATTAGTTAGTCGTTCGCATGCGTTCGGCCTCATCCATTTGATGGCCGACACCTAGGTAGACAATTTAGCAGCGCACGCCCGCCAAAGACTATAAAAACAACACGGCCATTACCATAATGACACGCTTGGTGCGGTGGTGGAAGCGCAGTGACGGTGCTGCTGGCGGCATTCGTTGTGTTCTCTCTCCTCGCGCGAATTAATTACTCGACCGGCACACAGAGACCCAGCCAGACAGACAGAACAAATAGAGGAACGAATTTATGATGAGAAGCGATTACTTCTTGTGAGCATTTCTGTGTGCATGTCATTGCTGGTATTTGAGTTTCTGTTGACCTCTGCCTGGGCGTCTTTTTTTTCTTTGTAACTTAATTACGCAAAACTTAAAAGACTTTTACCTTTCACTTTCCTTTCAAGGGGCGAAAGAGTGCACCAGAGACTCCCAGTTGCTGAACATGCCCCGCTGTGGCTGGCAGTGGCTGCTTTCGACCGTAGGGCTACGTCCACGAATGAACTCCGCCACCAAACTGTCACTAATTACGGCCAAGTTACATTTCCCGTCTGCAACGCAAGAACTACTTTTTATTTCGCTTAATTAAAGAGAGAGAGAGCGAGAGAGAGAAATACAAGAGCAACAGAAAAAAAAATGCGTCGAAATAAGAGATTCAGATTTCATTTTAGTGTTTTTCTTTTTTGGCGGCTGTGAATTGAATGCGAAATGAAAGTAAGTGAAGTGTAGACCACTTTCGGCTCGTGGCCGACACTGGAAAACACGGCTTTGTTTGTCCGAACGGAAGAAAACATCATGTCCGCACTCTTGTCCATGCGAATACCCACAATTGGCCATAATGAACGCAGAGAAACCTCGGCGTTCAACGCTCCGCATCTTCTTCATTCCATCCGTCCAGCTACCCAGCTGTGCAGCTCTCAGGGGGCTAATGAGTTTGTGTAACAAATTGGTACACCCTCTTAAAACTCAATTTTCTACACACAAATTGGCCACATTGCGTTGCGCGATATCGATGCGAGGGCCCGGACAATGGCGAGCGACGACAAGCGATTCAACAAAAAAACACACAAATGACTGAAACTTTCATCGGTCATTGTGCGCGCGATACTCGGCAATTTTTTTGTTCGCCTGTAGATGCACTTGAGAGTGTGAATGCGTTCATTTCGGGGCGAAAGTGTCAAATTGGCCAAAAGACTGAGTTAAGGTACGCTGCGGCAAATGCCCAGCGACAGCTGGCAGATGGCAGGTGGCAGGACCGATTTCAAAGCCAGTGGAGAGAAATTAAGGTGACGGTTATATCATCATCATCGTCGTCATCATCACCGCCACCATTCATCGGGGCTGTGAACATCATCATCATCGTCGGTGTCGAGTGGTTGACAGCTCTTGAAATGTGGCCGAAAGTGAGAGTTCCCGCCGAGCTGTGTAAGCTTGACAAATTGTTGTTATTTTGTTTGGTTTGTTAACAGCGGCCACGAACACAATGGGAAATGTTGAACAGAAGTTGAAGTCGAAGTTGAAGCACGGGTATCAATCTTAATTACAGAAGACGATTAATTAGCCGATTAGATTCGAACAGCTGAAGAGGGCAGTAAGTTAAATTCGCTTCGTCAAGTGGTTCGCTGTGGTCTGGTCGCGCTGTGGTCTGGTCAGCTCTGGTCTTTGTGATGGTCGTTCGTCGTAGTGTAGAAAAGCGGCGTTTAGCATTTAAAATAGATTGATGGCTATTTACCAGAGGATTAGGCTCGGTTATGGGCAGATTTTGGACGGTAACGTATGCTGTTGGTGGGCAGTTAACGATTTCTTCCGGCAACAATTTGTCACTCGGGCACTGATCATTTTATAAGATGGCCTCTGAGAGGAAAGAAAGTTGCGCAAGTCCAAGGAATTGCCTGGGAAATTGGGCGGAAGTGGTGGGACTGTATGGAAATTTGGATTAGGGCGGATTTTCCCTTTCACTTTGTTGACACACAGAGTGTGCTGACTTGAGGGTCGCCGTGGGAAAGTGAATGTAATCACGTGCTGAGATGTCAAAGGTGGTGCCTGTAATAATAAAGTTCCATGCGTCTTCTCAGTTAACTTACAGCCAAGCTGGCGATGAAAGTAAAACGAAAGGAATTGAAAGTGAAAACATAATTTCTGTGTTCGATGCATAAATTTAGTTAATTTTCGAGTACTATCTGACTGGGAATCCGTCGTGAGAGCATGTTAATGTTGATCTTACTTACTTACGCCTGCGACCAATGGAGGGGAGCGTTGATCTCAGTTAGATGAGATGAATTGATCTTATTCTGCGAAAATGGCGAAAGGAAATGAAGGGATTATCTCAATGAAACATTCCAAAGTGGATCTCAATCATGATCTGACGATCGGCAGAAGTCTGTTCTTAACATTTACCACATGATCGGGCCCATCACGTTTGAGCTTCAATTTCAACAAAAGGTGATTTGTTTGCTGTTTGGTTTTCAGTGTTCTATTATTGACAGCTCGCGGCTGATTTGTGACATGTGTCAAACTCAAACAAGTGCTGTCAGGGTGTCATCAAACACTGAGTAGAGTCGACTCTCGATAAATCGAAATTCAAGCTTTAGAAAAAATTGGAATTAGTTCGATATGATATTTTTGGTTTTAATAACTTCCAGCGTGCTTAATCAAGAACTGTGTCTATGACAGCTAGTGCCGATAATACGACGTCAGCCACTCCGAGGAATTGGTTCTGCTTCCGATTCTTCTTGATGGTCGTCTATATTGTTGTTGCTTGAATTGAAAGTTGTCAAAATGTCGCAAACTTCTACACCATCGTCAAAGTGTACACAATCGAAATTTACGGCTTCACCAATGTTAGGAAGAATGCACCATCCATTGCATTGTTCTACTTACGTTGTTCACTGCGCAGACGTGACAATCGAACGGGTTCACTGCAATGGAAACAAAAAAGACAAAAATTGGAGAGGAAGAAGCTACTGATTTCGGAAGTTTTTTGGCAGCCCGACTGAGCTGATGCTTCGAATTAGCGAGCGTACTAAACCACATAGGATTTGTTGGACTGCTAACAATCAGTTCGACAATCAGCCCTTCCTCATTCACTGGGCATTATTTGAATTGTATGAACACTTTCTGGCAAAAGCATACCGCTTCCATTCGTGAAACTATCCATTTGACACAAAGATGCCGATATCATCATCATCATCATCTTCTGACCCGGGAGTAAACCACGCACGAGAGATCTCCAGGCAATTCGATCCTCCGCCATCGACTCTAACTCATCAGGAGTTATGCCCAAGCATAAGTAATCAGGCGAGTTTTTGTCTGCCAAGCGGTCGCCTACATGATGGAATCGCATTTAACGCCCGCCTCGGAAGTCGTAATGAAGGGGACATTCATGCCACGTGACCAAACCACCGCAGCGTAGCCGTTCGACGAAGCAGCTCCTCAATGTTGAGTTCCTCGAGCACCCTATCCCGGAGAGTAATTCCCACAACATCACGGAGAAGTCTCACTCGTGGAAAAGACCCCGAGATATTTAAACTTCTCCACCTGCTTCAATGCCGGGATTATTCTTCAAAATGTTGTTCAAACCTTTTCTTAAGCTTTGATGGTTCGATGGTAATTTTTCGCCACCGTCAAGACTTGAAACTTAGAATTTGTCCAACTTCCCATTACCAGAGGCAGAGAGTCGCAGAGAATGAGGGACACAACCATGGCATGATAACTAGAGATTTGAGTTAATCGTGCTAAGTATAGACCAAGATGCTACAGCATTTTTTGCTCTTGGTTTGGTGGGGTAACCAAAAGAGTTATATGAGAGATCAGTACTCCACGATGTGATGCTAGAATCCAAAGTTTGCGGATAATTTTTTTTTGTCGCTAAGGTACAGTGGTAGAAAATAAAAAAAAACTGCATTTTTCCCAAACGTGGGTAAAGAGCATAACCACTTGAATTCACATTTTTATGATGATCGAATTCGTCAGTGGCCAGGTGCCCAAATAAGTTGTAAACCACGATTTTTATGCAATAACCTGGATATCACACTTCCCACCATAACTTCTTAAGGGCTGCATATAGGAAGCTTCTGAAACTCGTTTCAACCCCACAACTACATAAGGAATGCAAACAGCACTGGATTTTCAGAGACTTAACAAGAGGTGCAGTGTTTTAAAATCAAACGAGATACAACTAAAGTACCACTTTTTACGTTCGGTCACTAATATCTCGAAATGTTGTCCATTACTTTTGATTTCTTATGATGCAATCTTGTTCTCTGATAAATTCTCTAGAAATCATTCGTACGTAAGTTGAGGCCTAGAGTCAATCACAGTTCCACACATTTGGACTTCAGAGTCTTGTCTTTTTTGCAAATGATACAGACGTACGTAGACCTGAAAATCTGAAGATATGTTTTCTTGGAGGAATAAGGTGTTTTGTTGAAACTACTTATTATTTCATTTGAAGTGACGAGTCAAATTATTTCCATTTCTCTCAAGACCATACAATACCACCTTTTAAGCCGCACAAAGAACCTGTTGCATCTGTGTCCAACACTGTGTATTCTCGAAAGAGTGACCGGAAATAGGTTTCACCGTATGAACAAGATCATAAATTCACGGCACCGCCTCTCTCGAGTCACTGTTACTGATACTTACAAACTTCGCCGTATGGATCTGTAAGTCGCAGGTTGCTGCAAAAGCAACGCTCTAGTCCGCCTTTTGACTGTCGCGCGATTTATTACCCAACTCAAATTTTTCAATTCGTCCGATTCAAAAACAAATCAAAATCAATTAAAGTTCTCAACTTCGGTTGTCCAATCCAATTTGATTTGGCAGTTCATCCGTGTAATTGGCAATGCTGGCGACGCAGTGCTCGCAGTCCCATCGGCGTTGGTTACTCTAATCAGCAAATGGTAATTTTAAATGACCAAACAGCAAAACAATCTCAAGCAAATAGGTGCTCTGAATGTCTCTTGATTTGTCAGTACACTATTCTTGTTCAAATCGGATGTCTGGTTAACCAATGAACTCCACTGACTGCTGACTTGAATTTGTTATGAGCTTGGTGGACTGGATGAGGAGCGTAGAGTGCGCTCTATTTCTTTGCGGAAGATCAGACTACTAATTAGACAAGGGCTGGAGTCATCAAGGCAACACGACAGGTTGTTGCTGATTTTGGCAGATGAAAGGACCATTGTACTGGAAATTGTGCTTTCATGCGCCAAAATCAGCAGTTCTCTTATTTGTAGTAATTTGATTGTGGTTTTTCAATTTCCCTGAAATCCTGTCTTGTAGCGTAAAACAATCGTAGACATGGTTTACTTAAAGAACTTTAAAGGTTGCAATTCACCAGGTCATCACGAAGTAGTGTGTGTGTGGATGAATGAGGACCAAACGTCCAACTGGTCCGCTCACTTAATCTTTCGTATAATACGTGGGATATATTAGCAAAACTCGAATCAGGACCGACATTGGCACGGGGAAAGGACAAATGCGAAAGAAACATCATTTGAAATGCAGTCCGTTATAGCAAGGCCTTCATACCGACCTCCAGGACAAAGATACAGCTCCAGCCACCATGTTCCAACATGCTGGGTGATTAGCTATCTTGTGGGGTTAAATTATTTCGTCAAATCTCTCGAAAATTAAGGTTCATTCCCTCGTCAAGGAGTGGATCAACTGCGTGGAATCGAATGTCGGATGAACGCCTATATGTACATTTGGGGACAAACTCGCCACGAAACAGCTTATTTCAAAGCGGCAATGACCCCAGACACACAAGCCGTTTGACAGAAACCATTTGGAGTGCTCTTGCCAGCGCTTCATGCGTAAGGAGGGGGTTTTAAGGCTCCCTGGTGTCAAATGGAGATTGCTCCCACAAAGAGACTCAAGTCTCCCCGCAAAAGTCTACGCTAAGATGTTGTAGATGCGATCTAGAGCTATGGTCGAGTCCAGTATGGGGAGATGAACAGTGAAGCCTTCGTCCTGGCAGGAGTACAACTGACCCGCTTTTCATTCTAAGATTGGACTCGAGGCGGTATGGCAGTCTTGTAGATTTGGATAAGGCATCACCGTGCAGGCTCTGAAGTTCATTTTGTGTATTCATTCAGTGTCTATGCACAAAACGCAGCAGTTGTGTTCGGCTTCATCACCCTTCACCGTGGGCGTTGGTCTTCGCCAAGGCTGCGTCTTGTCACCTCTTCTTTTCGTTGCATATACAGACTGGATGTTGCAGCGCAGCTGAGGCGAAAAATGTTGGACATTGGCCGAGTTGAGGGTAGGTCAGATGCCTGATCAAGGTTAAGTTGGGCAAATCAGAGGTTATGGTCATTTGGCCTGTTAAATGCACTTTACTTGTTAGTGGAGTCCCATTGAAGCAGGCAGAGAAGTTTAATAATCTGGAAGTCGTTTTGAATAGTCATAGGAGGAGTAGCTGAAGCGCTGAGCTTTACTCACCTCTGGTTTTCAAATGTTGGTAATGACTCAAAGAATTCAGGATACCGAGATGAGATCTCTTCGTGCTGTCGTGCGAGTCACTCGTCGTGACTGGTTGAGAAACACGCTCAATGTTGAGCAGTAGCTTGTGATATGCTTTGATAGTTTGTTCATGTGGCACGAATGTCCCCATCATCACGACATCCCAGGCGTGCCTTGAATGCGAAAAGCATACGACCGCTTGGCAGATACAGGATGAGGTGGTTGGACCAAGTCCAGAAAGTCGCTTGAGCATTACTCGTGATGGATTATTCGTGCATGCCTCGTCCCCCTTCACCTCTTTTGTGGATCATGCGGTTCAGAAGATGATGATGATGATCATTCAAAATGGTCGAGTTTTGATTTAATCAAAGAACAAGCTGTTTCGTTTTAGAGGTATTTGCTCCGTACTTTAAAATGTTTGGATTGTCTCCACCAGAGAGGACTGCTTATGTCATGACATCACTACAAAGTTAGAAGGTCTATTGGATTAATCGGGTACATTCCCTAAACGAACCTTACTTACCTACTTAGTTAAGGTGGCGCTACAGTCCGAGGTGGACCTGGGCCTCAACCAACAACCGTCTCCAGCCAGCTCGATCTTTAGCTAGCTGTCTCCAGTTTCGCACGCATAGTTGGTTGAGGTCCCTTTCCACTTGCGTGCGCCACCTGAGTCGCGGTCTTCCTCTACTGCGCCGTCCCTCGGGGGTGGATTCGAAGACTTTTCGGGCCGGAGCATTGGTTTCCATCCGCTCTACATGACCTAGCCACCTCAATCGTTGGATCTTCACTCTTCTGGCTAAGTCCATGTCGCTAAACAGCCCGTATAGTTCGTCATTATATCTCCTCCTCCACTCACCATCTATGCAGACGGGACCGAAAATCACACGAAGAATTTTCCTCTCGAAGCAACCAAGAGCAGCTTCATCCGCTTTTGATAAAGTCCTTGCCTCTGCGCCATATAGCAGGACTGGGACGATTAAGGTCTTGTAAAGCGTTAGCTTGGTTGTTCGAGAGAGGGCTTTGTTTACCAATTGCTTTCTTAGCCCAAAGAAGCAGCGATTGACAAGAGTTATTCTTCGTTTGATTTCAGCGCTGGTGTCGTTGTCTGAATTGATAGCGGTGCCTAGGTAGACAAAGTTTTTGACTACCTCAAAGTTATATCTGTCTGCTGTGACGTTCTGACCGAGACGTCGGTGTTGGGTGTCCTTTCTCGTTGACAGCATATACTTGGTCTTACCCTCGTTTACCGCTAAACCCATCTTCGCGGCCTCCGTTGCAATACCCACAAAAGCGCCTTGGACATCACGCTGTGTTCTTCCGATAATGTCAATATCGTCGGCATATGCGAGTAGTTGGACGGACTTCTGAAAGATTGTTCCTCTGGTGTTGGCGTTCGAGTTTTGAACAATTCTTTCAAGAACGATATTGAAAAAGTCTGTCTGAATCCTTTTTTGACATCAAAGGTCTCGATTAGGTATTTACCGACCTTGATGGAGCAGCGTGCATTCTCCATCGTCATCCTACACAAACGGACGAGTTTGGTAGGGATGCCAAAACTAGACATTGCTCTGTATAGCTCGTCTCTATAAATGCTATCATACGCGGCCTTAAAATCGATGAAAAGGTGGTGGGTATCGATTTGTTGCTCCTGGGTTTTCTCCAAAATCTGCCGCAGTGTGAATATTTGGTCGATGGTGGATTTTCCTGGCCTATAGCCACACTGGTATGGACCGACCAGGTTGTTGACGAATGGCTTTAGGCGTTCACACAGTACGGCAGATAAGATTTTATATGCGATACTTAGGAGACTGATGCATCTGTAGTTGGCGCAGTTTAAAGGGTCTCCTTTTTTATGGATCGGGCAGACTATGCTGAGGTTCCATTCATCGGGCATGTTTTCCTCCGACCATATTTTACAGATGAGTTGGTGCATGCTCCTTACCAAATCATCGCCTGCGGCCTTAAAAAGCTCGGCGGGTAGGCCGTCAGCTCCCGCAGCCTTGTTGGATTTTAGTTTAGATTCCCTAAACGAACCAGAGGAAGGCAAAATGGAATGGAATTTGTATTCGATGCCCTGGATTACCAACCAAGCCACAATATCGTTTGGGGGACAACTCGAGAACTCACAGCTTGCAACATGTTTGGCAATACAGTCAGAGGTCGATCTAGGACGAGTTTCTACAGCAACCACTCCTATTGTTCTGTCACGAGTGGATGGGTCTTCCGGTTTTATGGTGACTCCGATCGGCGGAGTTTTGAGAAGCAATCCAGTTCTGACTGGAGCCATTGTGATATCATTATTCGGCAGCTTACGTTCCTCTTTAGGGTACTAAGTTAATACCCGAATTTAACTATCGCCAAAGAGCTCATGAAAATGCCTTCCCCTTGAAGTCCAGTTGCATAAATATGTTGTCTCTCTAAACGCCGGTATAGAAGACTTTGAATAAACCAACAATTCGATCCCCAACAGGCACACTGCTTCCCTCTCTTAAACTTTCAAGGCGCGTTGATCTGGGCTGGCAGACGTTGAGCTTAGTCGTGTCATAACCAGAAACACGCTCCCAGAGTAGGTCACCTTTCACACAGCCCTCTGCAACAAATAGTTCAAGTCCACCAAACTGTAACCCATTTCAGCTTCTCGCTCTTTATCAGAGTCATCTCAATGTTCGGTCCCAGTTCCCCCAACGCACTCCGCTGCAGACCTATCAACCAAACGATGTCCCCAATCTCGTCAAGAGCATCTTCGTGTTCATCTTCGTCTTGTCGTCGTCGGTGATTGAGACCCTCTCACGAACCATTCATAAACCGATTGTCGATCGGCGATTATCGGCCGCACCGAAATGCAATTACATACTTGAAATGATTTCTCTTCACGGGAGTGGGACACCCATGTCCCCCATCTCTGTCAGGGTCCCTGCAGCGCGATGCACTCGCCTCACATTCACTTTTGCGCGCATTCATCGATCGATAACCACAGGGTCGCGAGCTTCGGTTTCCCTGCCCGACAATTATCACGACTGATCTCGATGCGCGGGCCAAACTCTCCGCCAATTACTTTCGCAATAAATCCTCGACGCCGCCGTCTGATGCGGTGCATGCTTATTACTGTTCGCCGAACCAGCCAATCAACCAGCTCCACTTGGTTATTCCGGCCCCGATGACTGGGAACTGGGTTACAGGGCTGACACATCGAATTGGAAATCAAAAGTGACATTAGGCAGGTTCCAGATTTTTCGAATTCACCGCCCGTCCTCGTCAACAGCGGTCGTGCGGCGGTAGCGGAAGGTGGCGTTGTTCACTTAAAATGATTGAACTCATGCGGCACCAAGTGGTCTTGGCCGTGTACATTGAAAGCCGAAGCATTGAACTTTTCCTTTTTCGGGGCGCTTCAGTGAATACGAAATGCGCCGACGCACACGGCCAACTAAGCCGGCAGCGGCAGCGCGGTGGGGCGAATGGAGCGGACTTTCTTCCCAAGCGAAAGGAGAACAAATGAAGAAGAACATCTAGGCAAGAGGTGTTTTCTTTGGATTTCCATTTCGATACCGCTCTGGAGTGGCCTTCGAGTGGCGATGGCGAGGGCTGTCGAGTGTGAGCGATCCTCTCCACGCATGTTCCGTCGTCGTTCCTGGAAAATCGTCCAAATCTCCTTGACGACGACCGCAATGGGAAGTCACCGGGAGAGGCAACAACGTTCTTGGCGTCGAGTAGATCTTCAGCGCCTTGTGGGGGGACTTTCCCTTTTCAACAGAGTCGTGGGGTCACCCAGCGACGGGCATAATCAAGGTCCGGAGATCTTCAATTTCGTATGCAAAAGAGGAAAAGTCCGTGTGCCCCGGTGGTGAAGGGCGATGAAGACGGAGATTTATGTTTACTTGGCCTTTTGCTCATTGCTCATTTTTTTGTGCTAGTGTAGGGGCGGGCGAGAGGTGGTTAAGTGAACATGTACGACGCGCGGTGAGTTATGAAGGGTCATAAGCAATAGAGGAAAATGGGAAAGTTTCACTTGTGCACTTGTTCACTTGTTCACTTGTTCAGTTGTTCAGTTGTTGAGTTGGCCCCCGTTCGTTGCTCTTTGCGGCTGGCCCTGGCTAGTGAGTATGTAGGAATGAAACTCGCTGTAGGTGGCTCAAGTGGAGGCTGAAGTGTATGATTCCAGGCCTTGGCAATGAGCTGGGAATTTACCGATCGAGACATTCCGCAAGTGCTTGGGTAGATTGCGCTTGACAGCGATTGAAGTTGCCTTTGGTTAATGTCAATGTCGTCACAAGAGAATAAATCGTGAGACGTGTGCAATGAACCCAATACTGCGGGCGCCTGTGAATGGTGTCGAATATGAGGCGAAGTGTAGACGAAGCTGTAAAGCTACTTCTTGAGTGAACCATAAAATCCGAGGTATAATTTCAGGCGCAGTGCTGGAATGTGGTGAGGTCACAATTGAGTTTTGAACAACATTTATTAAAAATGGTGTCTGTAAAATTTAATTGAAAAATGTCAAAATTGTTATACTCAAGGTTCACTAAGAAAGGTCTTAAATCAAGAATTCCAATTACGCAGTTTGACTATGCAAATAGGATCCTCGATGTCTGGAGGATAGCACTATAAATTAATCAGAATCCAGGGGACCCATGTGTATCTGTATCATGGGGGCACTCAGATCCACACTGTGAATCGACCTGGAAAAGGTGTTTTACTTGCTTGGGCTTTTTTTTACTCACAGGAAGCTTCTGTCAAGCAACCACAAAAAGGAGCTTCATGAGATTTCAGCCAGAACGTCAACGTTTCAGATCGTCCTACAACAAGTTTTGCGGGATTTGTAGGGACGCACAGTATTAGAAAACCCTCCATCGTTATTTCCTCAGCTCTTGCACCACCAGTCTTTCTTTTCGTTTATCTCCTTAAAAGGATTGCGGTTGTAGTGGGGAATATCATCATGTTTTACCAATGTTTATAAAACATTTGAATTCAAAAATGATTCGGGGCGAATATATAAGGACAGTAGACCGGATTCCCAAGTGACAGTAGTCTTTGGCAATTGTGACCTTAACCGCGGCAGTCAGTCTAAGCTCCTTAGTCTATGTGACAAATTCGACGATAATTTAGTCAACAGTCAACTTGGCTATGTGTTTAGTTGTAGAAGAAGTTCAGCCCCTTTGGTAAGGAAGTCGTCCAATATCTAAGTGTGACGCATCACCTTCAACAAATAGAAGTCCAAACCTAGTACTAAATAAAAAATCTCACCATGCATGGAAAATTAGAGCTCAGCAAACAGGCCATACACATTTTGAGAGGCATCAACGACTACGATGCAGAGGAATCTTCAGAGCACTGAAGACATCACAGGATTACTGGTCATTGTTCATCAAAAGTGTCGATTGCATTATGATCAGCTTCGATTTCTTACCTTCAAACCAGAAGGTATGCCTTAGGGCTGGCATTATTAACACCGCTGACAGCCATAAGATATGCAACAAAATTGTCTTACAGCTGCAGCACCCTCCAAGCTGAGCTCCAACATTCTGTGGAGAGTTAGTAGAGAACCGTGTGCACAGTCAGGCACTTCAAAAAAACACACACAATAAAGTTAAGTAAGTCGCTTCAAGTGTTGAGTCCCTCAATATGAGGAAATACAAGGAAATGAAGCTGCTGACTTCCATTTAAAAATTTCGAAGTAGATGTAGGAAAAAAAAGTGAAGTATATCATAAATTTTCGAAGTAGATTTACAGGTATAACCAAAAAAAGAAAACGAAAGTTTATTAAATACCAGTAGTAAGTAAGTATATATATGTACAGAGAATTCAGTTGGTCTGTAATATTTATTTTCCATCTACTAACTTGTAGTCTTGTACAAATTTTGGAATATAGGTTTGATTTTTGAACTCAGCATATTTTTTTATGTGGCTAAGGGACTTTGCATGACGTTCCAAATTTGTCACAGTGTTTGCTAAAGTTTTTTTTTACATAGATTACAAAAGGAAGTTTGAAAAACGTCTTCCATTCTTAACCACTCTCTGTTAGATCATGCTTGTGTATGTAAATGAATTTTCTTCATTGACGGACGCCGTTTTTACTTTTCTATAAAATACTCGTACATCAGACATACGATTTGAATTGGAAAACAAATCTAATTTGTTCAATGGTTAAAAGATGCCTACTGCCGCGAAAGACTTGTTCGTAATTTTAAAGCTCTTACAGAATATTTCATCTAAAGCAATGTATATACGTGTTGTATGTTCTACTTACTCAGCGCTTGATTCCTTATCCCATTGTTCATATTCTCGTCAACAGCGGCAGCACAACCATAAGAACAAACAACTCACAAGCACACATATTTCATTTGCTCTTGTCATCTAAAAGAAAACTAACGGTACTTCGTCGCCGACTAATGAAGGGAATAAGAGGAACAGAGTAGAAACAAAAAACGAAGAACATGAAAGCGTTCAACACACACTTTTTCTTATTTGAGTTGAACGGATCAATGATAATGCAAAGACAGTGCTCAGCGCTGTATTTTTATTTATTGTTTTAGATTTTTTTAAACTGAAGTAGATCCCAAAAATAGCGAAGTAGGGAAGTAGATTATATTTTTTTCTCCAAATCGAAGTAGATCTACTACGATCGAAGTAAAGTCCGAACGCTGAGCATCATCGATATATATGTCACCATACTGAGTATCACTAAATTCCATCCTGGATTGAAGTCTAGACAATGCCACACTAATGGTACCGTTGCCTAGAGTACTGCAGGCATGCTGGTTTGCATGATCATGGGTCATGGTGTCATAATCTTTCCTGATATGTGCATTCACTGCTGAGTCCTTGATCAATGGAATTTTAGAATGCCGGACTCCAGTCAGGACTAGACACAACACGTTTGGACAGCATTTACAATTATGTTTAATTTATCTTTGTCCTCTGGAACATTTTTGGAAGAATGGAAAAGCTCATTTATAATACCTGTATACAAATCCGGACCTCGGCAAAAAGTTGAGAGCTATAGAGGTATCTCAAAGCTTTCCGACATTCCGAAATTGTTCGAATTAATGGGTACAAAAAAACTTTACTTTACTACTAAAGAAGGAATAAGTTTACAACAACATGGGTTTATGTCTGGAAGATCCACCTTAACTAACTTGACTTTATTCACGAAATATCTTTTTGATTCGGTAGAGACAGGACATCAAGTTGATGTGGTTTTGACAGATTTTAGAAAAGCTTTTGACACAGTATGTCATACAGTCTTGGTAAATAAATTAAAGTCCTTTGGTATTCATTCTACAATCCTTAACTGGATTTCGAGTTACCTATCAAGTATGACTCAAACTGTGAAAATTGGTACTTGTCAATCTAGAATTATCAAGGTGTTATCTGGTGTTCCCCAGGGCTGTCACTAAGGGCCAATACTATTTATTTTATTTGTTAATGATATTCCGTCAATTTTTAAATATGTTAATTGTTTAATGTATGCTGACGATTTAAAGATTTTTCTGAGTGTTGCAAACATTCAAGACTGTAAAAAAATTCAAAATGATTTAGTCGCGTTAGTCAAATGGTGTGATATCAACCATCTGGAGTTGAATGTAAATAAATGTCATTCGTTTTCTGTTTTCCATATTTTGTTGCCAATTCTCTGTGAATATACTATATATGGAACGACTCTAACGAGAAAAAATGAAATTGAAGACCTTGGTATAATTTTTGATACGAAATTGAAGTTCTCATTTCATATTGACTAATTAGTAATTGCTAAATCAAACTCAATGCTTGGGTTTCTTAAACGTTCTTGTTATGAATTTTCTAATCCGTATGCCCTAAAGTCAGTTTACATGTCTCTTGTACGTCCGTATCTGGAATACTGTTCCGTAATATGGTCTCCATCGCATTCAAAGCACGTGTTACGTTTAGAAAAGGTTCAAAAGTCCTTTACGAGATTCGTTATAAAAATAATGAATTGGAACCTTGAATCTATGCCTCCTTATAAAATAAGATGTGCCTTAGTAGGACTAGATACGAGAAGTTAAGTTATGCAGTGTGTCTTTTAAGCCTTTCTATCCTACTCATTAACTAAGCACACCCAGTCTGAGTTCACTCCATTGGTCAGTAGGACGATTCCATTCATAAACTCCCTGGAACTCAGAGATATCTGCGAGACATCAGAGCAGGAGATAGAGGAGATCCTAGTGGCGCCAATCGCTTGACATGTATGCAGTCTGTTCAAAGAGAACAGCTGTTTGGATTAACCGGGATCTAGTCTGGGCCTGCCAGCCATCTCATGTTAGTCAGACGGAGAGTCCTTTTTAGAATAAGTGTTGTAAGGCGCGGGGTTGCACCATTGACTTTTGCTCAGCGGCGGGAAGAGCAGAGCGTCTCTGGTTGCCTGGAATAGCTCTGTGCCCTGGTAAAGCACATCCGAATGCTGCTTAACATTTGCTTTGTATTGAAATCTACCATCACACAAAAAGGATTTTGCCGAAAGAATGAACCGTTATATAAAAAAAACTTATGTAACATAGATGTACAATATGAAAAGAATATTTATTCAAAGTTTTATTTCTGCCCTCTTAAGATCCACCAATTCTCGAACCTGACTTCAGAGGTTTCATCATCGTCTTCTGTCCCGCATGCTCCACTAAAGCGGTTGCGGGGATAAGCCACGCACAAGACATCTCCAGGCAACTCGATTCTCCGCCATCGACTCTAACTCATCAGGATTTTTGTCCAAGCGTAACCAGGCGAGTTTTTGGACTTAGGTTCAACCATCTCTTCCTGGGTCTGGGTCTGCCAAGCTGATGGAAACGCATTCAAAGCCCGCCTCCGAAGTCGTGATGAAGGGGAAATTCATGCCACGTGACCAAACCACCAAAGCACAACCCTTTCCAGCCGGCGAGTAATTCCCACAACAGCACGGAGACGTCTCATCTCAGCAGCTTGTACTCGCGATCTTTTTCATCCGTAGATAGATTGGATATGAGAGAATAAGAAAAGAGCGAAATACGAAATACGTTTTCGTTTGGAGACCTAGTCAGTCGTTCGTATATGTTCCTTCGCAAGATCGATTAAGACATATACCAAAATAAAGGGTTACAGCAAAATTAAATATGAAGGAAATGAAGGCTGTATCGAAGTTACAACACACTGGCGGATGTTTGATATCCATGACTAAACAACTGAGAAATGGTTTGATACCGGATTGATGCAACGGACCCATTGTTTGAGAATATTACTGTCGTTGAAAAAGTGATCATTTATTTTTGCTCCGCATGCAACATATTATCTGTGGTGTGATGTTTATTTACAGAGAAAAAAAATGATTGCCTATGAAAAGGAAAAAAGTGGTGGCTCCAGCCAGATTTGAACACAGAATCTGCACGAAAGCGTGAGAAGTGAGCAGCGAAACAACAAGGACCCGATAACTTTGAAGGGTCGATCGCATTGGGTATAGGTGTGACATACTTAAATACTCACGCAAAAAGCGCTTTATCATAGAGTAATTGTGGCTTTCCACTTTGAGCCACTGCAGAAACCATATAGTTTCCCTTTGAATTGTTTGTAAGGTAGGTTCACTATTTTCGGAAGCGGCACGAGTACGATAACTTTGGCGCCAAGAATTGAAAACAAGATTTTGTAGAGGGGTTAAGAACTCTAATTTTTTAGTACGGGAGTAGGTCCATCTCTCTCCTTGTAAGGAGAAAGGAGCAATTTTAGAAAAAAAAAAGGGAAAACAGCAACGGCAACACTTGCAATGAAGACTAAACCGAATGAAAGGCCGAAATCTGTTCCCTAGTTTAAAATTTACATCAAATTATCCAAGTTTTTTGAGTAAATCGCATGCATTCTAGACCAATATCCATTCAAATTTTAAAATGATGCGCTAAATTGTGGTCAATGCTCATATCACTTCGGAATTGTTATCAATTCTTGGTGCAAAAGTTATCGTACTCTCCCCTCGGAAGCCTGTTGTCTGGCATTCTAAGTGCTTTTACAAAGAAAGGAGATAATCATGCTTCGAGTATGTACATGCCCATCCGGTGTTCGGTGCCTTTACAGGAATGTGAAAAATCGTTTTATTGAAAGCACGTTGCAGATTCTCTCTTTGGCATTGGCCTCCATTGATTGGATGATGAATTTTCATACTAATTGCAGTATTGACTCACCAATACGACCTTGCTTGCCGGCGATCAGATCACAACTGCCCTGAGACAAGATTGGCCATGCACACAAGACAGCAACGATAAGAGCTAAGATGCATGTCATGAGCAGTAGCTTCTATGCTACCATGCTCTACCGCAGTATTGCCAATACACTACATTAAAGTTAGTCGATAACTGGATTCCGGGATACTTGTCATCACAGCTCCCAACTTACTGCATTTATTTTTCAGGGTCCAATTAGCAACCGTGGAGAAAGCATCAGATCTCAAACACGTATCCCTCCACTTTCCCACTTCAGCCCACAACGAAGGAAAAGATCCCAAAATATTGTCTATTTAAATTAAATTTAATTTATTTATGTTAAGTTTTCTAATATATATATATACTTTTTTTGAACATACTAAATGTTAAGGAAGACAAAGTACTTAGCTCTTGTTTTATTTTGTTTTTGTTTTTTTTTTTTGTTCTCTTTTTTTTAGAGGAGAAGAATTCAATTATTTACAAGAAAAATTTAAAAATTAATAATAAAATATATTTTAAAGAAACGATAAAATAAATAAAGAAACACTACAGCCTACGTGAAGAATATTCGTTGTTCACTTTCTCAGTTTAAACAGAAATTAATAAATAACTTAACTCTCTCTCGCTCTCTCTCTCTCTCTCGTCTAACCTATCCAAGATGAAATATATTTTATATATTCGTGTGTTTTTTGTTTTGTTCTTTTTTTTTGTTTTTGCTAATTTAATAAATAATTTGTTTGTGTGTCGATTAAAAATAAAAATATAACTAGGCATAAAATTGATTTTATACATCACTGGACAACAACATCATTGAACTCGATTGAAATGTCGCTTTCATAGAATTTTCTTTAAAAACCTAACCTAAAACTTAAAACCAACAACAATTGCTTTAAGGAAAATTGCTACTCTCTCTCTCTGGGTCGATCTATCGCTCGCTCTCGCGGGCTCTATTTCGCTCTTTCTCTCACATTCTGGGTCGGTCAAGTCGTTGCTTTGGTTATAAATGGCCGCGTGCCAAGTGGGCCCGGCTTATAACCAGAGAACAAGTCGTCTACCTCTCTCAAGGCTCGGATGCTTTCGCTTTAGACTAAAATCACGTAGCTAACTTGTCATTCTATCAGATGGGAGCCCCTCGCCGCGGGTGATGAGGCCTAAACATAAGTAAGTTTGCCGGAGGCGTATGGAAAAATTAAACTAGAACTGCAAAATCTGATTAACCCAGTCACGGAACTCGGAGATCCGCGTGTAGACGCCGGGCTGGTTGGGCTCTGCGCACCCGATGCCCCACGAGATGACACCGCCGAGTATGAACCGCTTGTCCGCCTCGCGCTGTAGCACCATTGGACCGCCAGAGTCACCTAAGAAAATGGAAAATGGGAGAGAGTGAATCAAATTTCTTGGTTTGTTGCAGCGGGTGGTTTCGTCACCTTCACACGAGTCGTAACCGCCCTTCTTCCAGCCGGCACAGATGAATATGTGGGGGATGTGCTCGATGTAGCCAGCCGCTCGGTACATGGTCTCGCAGATGGTGTTGTTGATGATGGGCACTGCGACTTCCTGGAGCACGCTGGGCAGTGGTCCGTCTTCGTAGAGACGGCCCCAGCCGGTGACGAATGCGGTCTGGCCGATGAAGTCCTCATCAGAGCCCGGCACACAGACCGGAATAATATTTGGTTGGAAGACAACTGGTTCGTAGAATCTACCGAAAGGGTAACGTCAGGTAAATGTCAGTTGAAAGGAAAGAATATGCCGGGAATCTTACCTCAGGAGTGCCAAATCGTATTCGAAAGTCCGCGGATCGAATTGGGGATGCGATGCGACGATTTGAACCCGTCTCTCCTGGTAGCCGTAGGGTTCCTCTTCTTCAGCTAAATCGTACTCGCCCAGTCGAAGGAGAAGATCCGATGGGGGAACACTGCAATGAGATAAAACGTGTAAAGACGGGTCTCGTTGCTGGACTGGGGGAAGATTTGACTTACTTGTCAACACAATGCGCTGCTGTGATGGCCCAGTTCTCGTTCAGCAGAGCTGCGCCGCATTTGTGCAGGTATGTCGAGGTCCTCCATTGCCTCAGAGATATCTGCCATGGCCATCTGCCAAAAGCGGCATTTGATCCGCCAACGATTCTGGGCTCAGGGAACATGCGTCTGCCACAAACTAAAAAGGGGAATGAACAAGTTATAGTTATGGACACATGAAACTGAAATTAATTAGTTAGTCCCCGTTTGGTGGACTCTAGTCGATTATGATACACGATATGATTTTGTAAATTTGTGGCAAGAGCCAAGGAGGTTAGCTCTCGGTTATTTACCCAAGTACTACGCTATATTATATTGCTAAGAAAATACTCGACGAATTCCCCAGTCAGCCTACTGCACTGAACAGTGTGAACCGTCTTCACCTGTTTGAAAATTACGTTTATCAGTGCCATTATCTGTTTCACCTTACCAACTTCCCTACGGGCTAGGCTATCCCCAGGACTATTGTGTTAGCTATTGCTCTACGACTCCCTTCACTGACATGGCTATAATACAAAACAACTTAAAAGAAAAAAATTACTTAAAAGCCCCGCCCAAATGTATACTCCAATTTTATGCTTTTTCCTTAAGTCCTTCCAGTCATTTTTCCCGATCACAGTCCTATACTTCAAATTCAGGCAAAGATTTTAGCAATCGCTTTGTGTGACTAAAAATGACATCGAGAGAGAGAGAGATGCTTGTCAGACTGGCAAATCGACTTCGTCTTGCCGAAACTTCGCGGTAGCGCGGCGTTAGGCGATTATATATATGGTCTTGTAAAGATCACAAACACAGGTCCTCATTCAAAGTTAAAAGTATGCCGGTCAAGTGCGAGTTATGGTCGAACGCCGTGCCGATCTTTACGTACACCCCTTGGTCTCGGTAACCATATTTATACCAAATTGCATACATATTAAGTATTAGTACCAGAACTAAATCAGGAAATTTGTTTGTTATTAATTTGAACTTAACGCCCAATCACAACGGACGTAAGGAGTCGACTGAAGATATCTTGAGCATTTAACCGATTGTGCAGTAAATGTACTGTGACCACTTCACTTACCTATGGTCCGGTATAATACGTTAAGTTTTGTTGAATTTCATTAAGTTTCGTTAAATTTCGTTAAATCTTGGTTTTTAAATTGAAAGCGAAATAAATCGCCCCCTTCGTGCGTAAATGACATTTGGTTTGGAATTCCACGTAAGTTCCGAGCTCGCAGTAATGAGACGAAATTTGACCATGATTTTATCTACACTTCGCTTAGATCTAGTTTAAGCTTAAGTCCGACAAGAGGTTTGTGAAAAACGAAAGTCCCCGTCGTCACTTAAGGTGTGCTACTAAGCTCTTCGGAACGTTTTCAGGCGTAGTTTAGGCCAAGTCATTGTTATACATTTGGTGTCCTTTAACCATCTTGTGTACGGGCTACGGTCTCTTGCAGTAAAAGCAGGCAGTTGGTGATAGAATTCATATGAGAGTGGAAAGAGGAAGAGTAGTGGCCCGTAGTGGCAAGCTCGCCCGGGATGTCTCTATGGCCCGATACCCAACACATGCGCATTTTTCAGTTTAACGACTTATAAGTTTTTTAGAGTTAAGAACTTAGAGACATCAGGCCCAGAGACTTGACGGTCTGACTATCTAACCAGCTGCTTGCTGATTACATCCCATTACAGCCATGTTAAGGCTTCCCGAATTGCTGTGATCTCCGCCAAAGGACAGGGCCGAACCCACAATGTTTACTATTATTTATATTCACATATCGCTATGGTCTCTGCTAAAGGACAGGTATGTTGCACCGCCACCTTAAGACCCTTACTACCTTGCTCTTACTCGAGTTCCCTCATATATACGTCTCTCCAGTTTTATATTGAGAGCTTTGGTCTCCTGTTGTACATAGGTGAAAGACATTTGAGATAGAGTACGCTCTCTAAGCAAGTTTTTTTCAGGAACCTGAGAATGAGACATGGTTCTGGTGATCTCATTTCTTCCCTTATGCCACATAGAAACCCAGTATGTGTTCTTGGATTTCACTAGATCCTCCACTGAATCTGAGGAGACCTTCCTCTGCCATCCCTAGTGTCCTTAGGTGATTTCTGAGTCTGCAATTAAAAGCCTGCTACATTTATAAACATGTTGCTTAGTGATTTGGCTAGATAATCTGATCTGTCTCCCAATGTAGTTAGTGCCCTCCATTTTCTTTTTCAACACGACGCCAGTTACAGTAACTTTTGAAAAACGTTAACTTTCAAATCTCAAGAACGATTGGTAGGTTTGTATATTAATAGAAGAGTCTTTAGACTATCGTGACGTTATAACCTTGCTAAATCGTATAGTATGTTCCCACTAGACGCGATATTGCACAATTTCGAAATTACGCAAGTTACAAGTGACAGCGCAATGTCTCCTCGTCGACATTGTAAGGAAAATTCAAAACTGCTGCTATACAAGCAGCTTATACGGCCGATCTTAACGTACGGCTTCCCAATCTGGCACCCCGTCCCTAAGACCAGCATGATAAAGCTCGCAATTTTCGAAAGAAATATGTACCGGACTCACCTTCGACAGGGACCGTCAAAGGCACCACAGCCACAATAAGCATTACAATAAGCACGCATCATCCCCCTGCAACAGTATATGGTGACACTATTCAGAAAGCAGCTACTAGAAATCGACAACCACCCTTACGAGGAAATCAGGAAACTGAGAAACACAATCCCCGGACAACGCTACCTCATTTCGTTAAACGAGCAGAACTTTCCAACGACGTCGAACAACGAGCTGCATGTTCGACCAGAGTAGCGATAGCAATCACCATCGAGGCTAAGTCGGCTAACACATCACCCCCACAGCCCAAAAGGACCTCCATGCACATACGGACTTGAACAACCCGGTGTATGCAGCAGCCATTGCAGAACATAAAAATAAAAACAATAAACCGACAACAATAGTAAACATTAAATTGAACAAAGTACATCAGTTGGGCCCCTTTTGTTGAGCCGACAGCCTAATCTTTAATTTGTAAGTCTAGTTGTAATCTTTATTGCTTCGTTCAAATAACTTTTTAAATCGCGTGTGGAAAATAGAACATAGAAAACCAAATCAATTAATGTCAACTGGCATAATGGTTTAGAAATGTGCTATATTTGTTGGCATTCCTTTTCGTCGACATTGATGAAAAGAATGATGAATGTTAACTGGCATAATGGTGAGAAATCTGCGAGTTAACTGGTATAATGGTTTAGAAATGTGCTAATTGTGTTGGCATGTCTACACGGAAACTGTCATAATTTTTTATAATACACAATTTCGTACGCAATTTCATTGAAATTGAGGTCATTCAGGCAATTTTGAAATTGGTGAGTTGTGTGAGAAAATGGGGCAATTTCGATCCTAATTTCTAGGAAAACTGCAGAAACTACCCAATCGCGTCTAGTGGGAACATACAATTAGGCCAGAAAAGATAGCTTCCTCAATAAAAAACTGAAGAATTTATCTCTAAACGTAGGGCTTGCACAGGGCGCCCATTTGGCTCGGGCCGGCCCTGCCTAAGGAAACACTGCAGTGATCGGGAAACAGACTTCATTAATCATAGCTCGCTTGCGCAAACCCTTTTTTCGCAGCTTAATTCTTCACCTGAAGAGCTTCAAAGGCGCCAAGCTCCTTAATTCTTAAATTCCTGCTAAAATTTCGCTCACCCAATAGAGTCACAAAACAAAAACAGATTTCATTTCTGCTCTTTCTTTTCGAATCTTATTGGGTGTCCAATGCTTTCAGACTTTCTACAATTGATCACGATGTTACATGAAACCGATAGCCTGCCATTCCAGATTCAGTTGACTCAATCAGTGAATTGGCGTCCAAGCCACAATGTTGTCTTGTCTATGAAAATTGACTACCTCCTGGGTCCTTGAGAAGAGGAAGCATACCAGAACGCTATAATAACTCTCTTTATCCGATCACTTGTCAGATAACACAGTGAAGTCCGATCTCTTCAAATGATCTCCGCTTAAGCTCCACGGCGAACAGCATGCCTTCATCCATACTCTATGCACCGCCAATAAAGCAAGAGTATCCAATAAACATTTCACACACATGTAATCACACAAGAGTCGTTGAAACCCACGCCACAGTCAGTAGCGTGTTCAAGGATGTACACAAGTCAGATTTGTTCTTGGAATGCTTCTTGTTTTTGTCTCCATCTGCACTTCCTCTAGGCCATTCTTCATTTCTTCACATGATGATCAATGACGATCATTCCACAGGTGAAGCCACTTACGCTAATTAAACGATAACTTCAGCAGTTCCTCTCAGATAACCACACAACGACACCACCAACGAACGTACGCCTTGTGCACACGAAGCCAATGCCAATCCTCTTCGCAGAGACCAAAGTGAGACAAATCTAAAAGCGAATAACCACAAAAACACGACCAAAACGCACGCAACAACCTTGACTTTCCAGTTTATCCACAACATCCAGCAGCAGCAGGAGTCCATGCACTTGCAAGAGCGACGCGATGCAAGCAAAGGATACTGGATAATGGCCTACAGCCCGGTCTTGGACCGTTCTTCATAAAGGTAATAAACTCAACGGGCCATGAACTCGCCGCTCCTCTCCATATTGGCTTGGGTGATCTTCAGCCATGCACTGCAAGATGATCCAAACTCCCAAGTCGTCGTTAATTAAAATCGGCTCAGAGCACCTCGAAACTTGGAAAACTAAGCTCGCCAAGGGCAGCGGGCGAACGCTCGCTTTGACCCCTTGGCATAGTTGGTAACCCCGATTCCGCTTAACAGAACTTTCTGCATTCGATGGCGATGGGCGTCGCGTCCGCTCCGCTGGACACACTCATCCTATAAATAAAAATAACGAAGCGAGTGCAATAAAAAAAAAACTTTGCCGTGTGCCTGCGGCGCAGGGGAGGACGAATTGCACGAGTGGCCGAGACGAAGAAGAGTGGATGACGATGGAAGCGAAGATGGTGAGCGAAGAAATCCTGAGGATGCGAGCTGCATGTGCAGCAGAGTGTTCATATGTAGACCTCGACCAAGGTCGACCGAAGACATCATCTCCCTGCGGTTGCTGCAACACGAATAGATACGTGGACGGAGTCAAAGACGTTCCCATGCGCCTGCCAGGGACGGTCGGCCGCGGCGTTGGCCGAGGATGCCAAACAGAGCGAGATGCAAAGGGAACACAGCTCTATGCGCATCTGGCGGTGGTCTGGTTTTTGCATCTCTCTGCCTGCCCACGGTCTTCGCCTTTCCGTCAGCCAAACGCAAACCTATTGGAATGCAATCGCTTTACTGTTAAACTGATGAGGTTGATCAGTTACGCAAATACCTTCGACTGACCATCGCGCCGCAGTCAGCGGACCGCGGTTATTTGAGATGAAATCGATTTGAGGCTGCTCGCTGCCGAGGAATTCGCAGATGAAAGGAATAATTGATGCTCGAAAGCCGTTAGATTGGAAAGGCGATTTGAGACTGCAGCCCCTTGTGCAAAATCAAAGTCGATTAAACAGTAGAATGGTTCGTATATCTTTTCAAAGTCAGGTCACGCCGCCTAGAATGGACCCGGGGAATTCCTCAGAGAATAATCCAGGATGGGCTGTAGCAGATCACTTCCTTAAGCCGTAGCGAACGAGGCGTCGGTCCTATAGGTAATGACTCTTGAGGAATGTGAAGTTATGATGGGAGAGAGCGGCTGGGTGGTCGACGAACGATGAATGAGAAGACAGAATCTTGTGAATTCTCACTCAGGAAAAACTCTTTGAGGGACTATCCAAAAACACAGGATTCTGCTTCCGACTGTCTCAGCCTCTGACTGGATGCTGGAGTCCCTGAGCTTAAGGGCAGGGTAGGTAAATTGGCCTACTGGCCCCGACTCACTTAGACCAACGTGCTGGGTCACACATTGTGCCCATGCTTGGAAGTGTTAACCTACCATGGCACCTATTGCAATTCTAAAACCAGTCAGATTCATGTGCGAATCCTGGGAGGTTTTTCTAACAATCGCAGCTTAAGTTATCTAAGTCCGAGAAGAGTGTTTTCCTAGAAAATTGCTAGGGCTGGGCATTCGCAGAGCGGATGTTGGATGGATTCTGTTTCTTCATCGTCTCTGGAGGAATGTTCAGTGGCAAGGTACGTACGTCCTTGCGACTGAAGTCGATCAATGATGTTGATCTCCTCTTGTTCATCTTCGATCTTAGGTCTCTTTCTATGGTTGGAGTGTTAGTACTCACTGAGCCAGTGTGTACTGGCTCTATGCATGGCCTCGTCTTCTTCATGCAGCTGATTGGCATAGGCGCGTACGATTGCCAGGGATTCTCGCTGCTCTTCTTCGCGAGACTGTCAGCCCTTGGACTCCAGTATCACCCGGTACCCAACAGAGTGCCACCAAATTCTCCAAGAATACCTCGTTGATTCTTTGTATGCCAATCAGCTTCGATGGCAGTATGCCTGATGCTTTGTCTTTTATTGCCGCTTGGTTACCAGAAAACATGGTGATCGATTTGCCATTTGTAACGCTTTGGGCCTTCAGCACAAGCGTCGCCTCATGTATGCCAGCCACTTCTGTCTTGTAAA
The DNA here is from genome assembly GCA_905231855.2 of Eristalis tenax. Taxonomy (NCBI): domain Eukaryota; kingdom Metazoa; phylum Arthropoda; class Insecta; order Diptera; family Syrphidae; genus Eristalis; species Eristalis tenax. Next base: position 4,548,886 of record HG993127.1, read on the forward strand.
ACGCTGCAGTCCTCCCTCAGTGCCAGCGATTTTTCGAAGAGGTCACAGAAGATCCCTGCTCCTGTACCAGCGCTGGTCTATCGCTGCAGCTATAGGGGGATCTTCCCCTCTGCTGTCGCCGAAGTTCATACCATTGTTCACGGAAATGATTGATAGAAACCCTTTTCCGGAGCCGGGGTTGGCGGCAGGTAATCGGCTTGCCCTATGTTCTGCGCTGCTTTCCAACTTTTTAGTACGGCCGCTTGTTTCCTCCTTCCAAAATCCCGCACCTCTGAGCCTCAGAGAAGAGGAAGCTGCAATGGTACTGCAGTATAAGTCGAGAGGAGAAAGGAAGATGATGGCCTCATGCGCTGCCGCCGGGGTTGGTGTAAGACAACCTGATATGATTAAGCAGGGTGCTCAAGGCTCTTACACAATGTGACTGAGACATTTTTGAACGAAGTTGAGTGCACAAAGACGCCCGTAGGTGTCTCATTCAATTTCGGGATTCTCTGCTTTTGACGCAATGTTCTACTTCGCCAGATACAATCCTTCGAACAGTTCTAACCGATTGGTTGACTGATGTTAGTGCCCAATCAGATCATCGGCATTCGCTTCCTGTCATAAAAAATTGGCAGACAAGACATTCAAGGCTCTGGTACGGCGGTGTATACTTAGACAACTTGTATATTGGAAATGATGCCGCCCGCGGAGTGCCAAGACCATCCCATCCGGACACTCTGCTCATCCGGCGTTTCTCGACTAAGTCGCGTCGTCATAAGCCGGTTCTTCCCGATTCATTTATTAGAAGGACTCAGCTGAACACCAGGCCAACTGTTCCAAAAAAAACAGAAAAACAAAAATTCTACTCACTTTGCTTGTAGTCCACTCCCTCCAGTGAGGGAATCGGTGACGTTGTCGTGAACGGCGCCGATGTCGTTACATTCAGTTCCTCCGGCAGCGTTACCGTAGTCTGTTCGATTGTTGACGTCTCCAGGAAGGCTTCACTCGTTGACTCTGTCACGATTGTGGTTGATGCGGGTGTTGGGCTTGGTGAAGGCCTTGGTGAAGGCCTTGGTGTCGTTGTTGTCGTGGCCGCTGTTGGAGCTGGTCCCTCTGTGGTCAAGGTAGAGAGTGGCGTGCTGGTTGCATTCAGGGACAGCCCAGACGTGGTCGATTCTACCAAATCGACCTTTTCTGCTTCTGACGAGGACGCTACCATCACTCCTTCGGTTGTGGGACCTATGGTGAGGAGAACATTAGAATTTGAGTCGAAAGAGGATTTCTGAAACTCACCCAAAGGACTGGAGCTGGTCTCTGTGGTGCTGGAGGCGGTCTTGTTCGCTACGACTTCCGGGTCGATGGTTGGCACTGGCACCCAACCAGCTGGTGGGGGCTTAGGTTGCCAGTCGGTGTCCTCGCCGGTGCCTTGCTGGGTCTTGTTGGGCTTGTTGTCGACCACCGTTGTCCATGTGACCAGAGTGGGTCTGTAAGTCGAGGTCGCATCCAGAATCGACTCGGTTGTCGACGGCTTCTGAGTCGTTGGACGTGGGGTCGTTGTGGTGGTTGTGCTTGATGTAGTGCTTGTAGTTGTCGAGGTTGTGGTCGGCACTGGAGTTGTTGTGGTTGTCGTTGTTGTTGTTGTGGGAGATGGAGTTGTTGTTGTTGTCGTGGTGGTTGTTGTTGTTCTTGGCGCAGGAGTTGTTGTGGTTGTTGTCGTTGTGGTTGGTGCCGCGGTTGTTGTGGTCGTTGTTGTTGTGGTGGGTCGTCGAATGGGCGCCCTGGTTGTTGTGGTCCTCTGAGTAGTCGTTGTCGTGGTGGTAGGCACTGGAGTGGTTGTTGATGTCGTCGTGGTTGTGGTAGTCGGTGATGGTCTTGGTTTTGTTGTAGTTGTCATTGGCGGCTCCAGTTTGATGGTTGTGGCCTCGACTGTGAGTGGGGGCCGAGTAATCTTGAAGATCTCCGCGGTTGGCTTTGGCCTCGGCCGTGGGGCTCTTGTTGTGGACTCGCTAGTGGTGTTCGGTTTCAGTGTCGAAGTGGCTATCGTTGGGTCGTTCCTCGTCGGGGCAGAGGTGGTGATATTCGCCGCCTCATGCTGAACCACTGGCCTCCTTGTGGGCCTTGTCCTGGTGGCTGTGGTTGTTGTGATGACGATTGGACGCTTCGTTGGCTTCGGTGTTGTGGTGGTGGTCGTCGTCGTTGGGCGCTTCGACTGCGTCGGTTTGTACTTCGGGGTTGTCCTTGATGTGGGCCTGGTTGTGGTTGGCGAGACCGTGAAGTTTGCCGCAGGAATCCTGGTGATCACCGGCTTCTTTGTCCTAGGCGGGGCGGTTGTTGGCCTTCGCGAGCTGACTGGGCGACGGAAGGTTGTGGTCTCTTCGTGGACAGTGGGCTCGGTGGGCCTGTTGGGCGTGGACGTCTCCACCATTTGGAATGTGGTGAACTTGGCTGGCATGGTTGTGGAATCGAAGATGTCTTCGAATGTTGTCTCAGGAGCCTTTGTCAAAAGCGGCGCAGCTGTGGTTGTTCTTCGCCTTGACGGCTCAGCTGTTGTCCTCCTCGTTGTTGTAGTGGGAGCAGGAGTCGTTGTCGTTGTGGTCGTCGTGGAGGTAGTGGTGGTCGTGGTTGTCGGCCGGGAAGTGATGAAACGTGACGTCGTGCTCTCCACCTTGGCTGCCATGTGCGTGATGGTCGACACTGGGATGTACGGATGAATGGTCGAATGATTCCTGATGCCCAGGCTGTCGATGTAGCTCTCGGTGGGCAGCTTGAACACAGAGCTGGTGGACAGCGTTGAGGTTTCGTGGGAAAAGTGCGATATCGTGTTCTGGTCAATGCTGTTGTCGACGATTTCTTCGGCAAAAATTTTACTATCGTCCTGCAAAGGGAAACACAAAGTTCAAGACAAACTCGGTGCGGTATGTGAGCCGGACGGGACTTACCTTCATTTGGCAGCAGGAGCCGAAGTAGAAGCGATCTATGCACGTTCCCAGATGCGTTCCATTCTGCTTGATGCAATCTATGGCGAACATGCACACTCCCGACATGCCCGACTTGCGGACGATGCACGGCAGGTGTCGGATGTTTCTTCCCGATTGAACTGAAACAAGAAAAAAGGCATCGATTAGATAAACTGAAGACGGAAGTGGTTTTTTAGGAGCTATGTGATATCCATTGTCTTCCAATTGGACGGCCATAGCAAGTTGTAGTAAAATGCTCGTGGTCATTCGAAAATCTGAAAAATTCTTGAATTCACGAGCGGCCAGGGGCGAGGAGTGTCCCCCTCCCCCCGCGATGCACACTGGAGCAAAGTTGAAATGACGCTCGTACCAAAAACCCGATCGACTCCGTAAATACCCCTTGACCGCATGTCGTAATCCGATATTGGGTCATCGCCCCTGATTCGCTCGGACCTGAGAGACGAGCATCTGCTTTCGTCTCGGGGGCCATACACACTGGCGGCGAAGAGGGTTATGTTAAATAACATCGAGAGAGTTGGTTTGGTTTATAAATAATTATGAGGCTGACGTATGGCGCCGGGCGTATGACCGAGTAACTGGTTCCCGGACGGACGGATGATCGTTTCATGAGGAAACAGTCGAGGAAGCGAAGTGCTGTTACCGGTCCATCACATCTAACACCGCGACGAGAGTACGATGATCAAACAATTCCGATAAGGCAACGCGACTGCGAAAGTCCACGGCACACGTCCGATGTGTAATCTCTGCACTCTCACGTGGCCACAACAGCTGCGCGCATTGCTTTGAATTTCTCGAAAACCGATTGACCTTAAACTTGTCCCGAAAAACGATTAGAATCAGACTAAAAGAAAGCGTTGATCGTGAAGTCATAGATATAGGTCCCAGATACCATCACACAAAGATACCTGATTGAGTGAACTAGTTGACAATTAAAACCAAAACAAAAAGAAAATCCGTCATTAATATGCAAACCGTCAGACGGCTGCGTCTTGACCACATGCCAAGTGGCCAATTGACCAAGAAGAACTCAACACACACAGAGACACACACGAGTGCACATATTTGCGGGACGCGTCATCCACAAGTGACTGCAGAAAATCAAAGAAAACCTTTCAGAATGCAGTCTTCCTCTCGGTGTGTGTCTCACGTTCGTTAAACTCATCCACTTCCTTCATTGTCGCCATCTCTGCAGTTCGCCCGCTTGACAGTTATTGCCACTTGTGACGCCACACAATGTTAACAAATTGCCAAAGTAACCATCATCAACACACAAGATATCTCCCATTCCCTTTGGTCACACATGTGCCAGTGACTACGCTCATCGCCTACTAAGTGCGTATTTTAGTCGACATCGACTTTGACTCTATGCTGTTCGGTTCTTCGCTTGGTAACGGCTGAGACCTATTATTCTTGTCGTTTGTCGCCCTCGGGCTGATATTAGGTCAGTTCCTAACCCGCCTTGCACGATATTCTGTGCGGAATTGTTGTCAGTGACACGAAAGTAGGTCTCACCAGACACCCATTGACAATGAGCAGTTGTTTGTCTTCGGTTTTGTTTGTCCACCGAATGGTTGGCTGGATGGTTTTACAGACACATTCTCTTTTTTACTACCAACCAGCCCGTGAGTGTGGCACACAGGGAATGTGAGAGAGAGAGAGAAAGAGGCAGAATTTCTTTTCGAACCGGTCCGGGAAATATAACAATTTTTCATCCTCAAGCCATGGATAGGGTGTAGCATAGTGAATAGGAAATGTTTTTCCTTAGCTTTCATATGAAGAGTACCTGACGTTCTAGGTAACCACCTAAGGTGGTAACGCCACAGCACCGACGCAATTGTTACTTGTTCGTATTTGCGTCCCGTTCGTGTTCTGTGCTCGTGTGCTCGTGTGCTCGTGTGCCCATGCGCCCGTGTGTACAGTACAGAGCCAGGCATTCAGTCGGTATGTATTATGTGTATGTTTGGTTTTTTGGATATGGACCATACGGGTATGGCGGTGGTTTCTATGTACGGACTCGGTTGACCCAAATTGAAGAGAAGAAAGTTTTCACCGCGTCCATGGGGAGTGAGCGGTTGTTTCTCTTTTATTTTGTGTATTCTTTTTTTTCCGACACATTATCTAGTGCTTATGCAAATTGTATCTAATTAGAAAAACGTTTTAATCGGCTTATGGGTAACTTTGTGCGGATTAAACATTTTCGATACACAAAGGTTCGCAAATCAGCTCTTTCATTTACTGTCACTTTTTTGTTTTGTTTCCGTTCGATGGTCCGATGGATTTGTGAGTGATTAGTCATTTTGGTAGAAAGTGTATTTAGACTAGCTTAGACTTATGAGATTTCGAAAATGAAACTTTTATGCGTGGGTCATGGATTTTTTTTTTTCGGTGTGCTGTCCACTTTCGAAATGAGTAACCGAGGGTTGGAGAAATGGTTGAGGGACAAGACCGATGATCACGGAAATGTCTTCGAACTGAAGTGTTACTCATACTTTCTTATGCAATAAGTGGGGATTGGGGCTTGAGGGGCTCTCACTTTTGATTCAATTCAAATGAAAGTTACATCTTCGGGAAATTCTGTAAGACTTGGTGGATACAGATTCGATGCATTCGTCGGGTAAAAGAGTTTCTGTAGAACTATCAGGTGTCTCGTAACGTAACTGCAGCACAACCTCGGAATTTTGATCATTTTGGAAACAGTCAGACAGGTCGTTGATCAAGATCATCAGTTATTGCATATAGACTCTTGCTGTGAGGTTTCAATTGAGGAATGATCACACTCATTATATCATCGATCAAGGCACTGGTGATCTTTGGTGGAAGTCTAACAGATCATAGGTAACTTGATGAACATTTCGATTAAGGACGAAGCCATTGAATTTCATCATTTATCACGATCATCAGTGCATTGATCAATTGTGAAGGGATCAAATTAATTTTGAGCAGTTTGGGGACGATCTCAAAGAACATTGATCAAGGCCATTGACTGAGGCATTCAACTGATCAACTAAGGAAATAACTCATTCATTTCATGACTGATAAAGAGACTGATGATCTGGAAAATTAGGATCATTGGGATTTTGATCACTTTGGCAGAAGCCTTGGTGTCTTGATCTGGCAATGACTGCGACATTTGACTTTAGTTTAGGGAAAAACTTGTTCATTGCTGACTATCCCTTGATCAAAGATGAAACGATTCTTGAACGCATTGGGCTGATAGACGGCTTATTAAGATCATTCTTCGCGCTTCCACGACATCAAAGGTCTAAATCAGAACGGGCGCTACAGCCCGTAGAGTGCCCGGCTATAGCTTCTCAGCACCCGCTCGTATTGTACGTGCTATATACTAAAATGGGTCCGTTAAATTTATTTTTGGCCGTACCAGCCGGCAATCGACTAAAGGCAGCACATAACGCCACGGCCGCCAATTTTGTCACAATGCCATGAGATTAAATGCCACAAAAGAAGCAAGTAGCAATTCTTCTTCTGTCAAAAAGAAGCTGAAGTCAGAGTTTTCCTCCACCAGAACCGAAGGGTTGTTATACCTGCCGTAGTTGTCCACTCTAACGACTGTTGAAACAACAAGAATCTCTCCTTCTTCTGCCTGCGTCTATCGTAGTGGTCCACTCTAAGTAATCTCTACATTTCTCTCAACTCTTTAAACATCCAAGACAGTTCACAGTCACATAATGAGTAACGATGCCATTGTCACGCAACATCAACAAACAAATGTTTTTGTTTTCACATCGCACGTGTTCGGCTCAAGAAAACAATTCAGTCATAACAAATTTGTTTCTCTGAAACCCACGAATTAGATCTAAGACTGCATGAAAATGAAAATGAAACCATTGTTCCAGCGCCCATCAGGTGCCTGATGAGTGGGTAACTGGCTAAGAAATCGAAACAAATCGTCGATTTCACAGGCAAATGCCTAAAGTGTGACTGAAGAGGTTTTCGATAACATTTCGTTCGAGTAATTCCTCTAGCGTGTTCATCGTGAAAACAAGAGATTATGACTTAATTCAAAAGCCTGCGCTCACAGATCACGCCATCTGAGTCGAGTTCGTTAACCAACTCTTTTGTCTACCACCGTCACCATACTCTTCGGTTTGCTGGCTGACCACTTAACTGAACTGCTGCTGCCGCTGGTTGGACTGAGGAACAAGAAATGGTTGTTTATCCTGAGCAGAACCAGGGGGGGAGGGGTAAGGCACACTCCCATTTGGAAAGTTTCATCCGCCAGCACTTACCTAACCCGGACTACAAGACAAAACTTATAACCAGCATCGTTACAGAAACAAAAACAATAAAATAAAAGACCGAAAAAAGAAGCTCAACTCTGAAATAACAGTCCAGAGCTGTGGCGCGAGTTAAGAAGTACAAAATTCTTGAACGCGCACTCCCCAAATGTAGGTCGGTGAGTGTCGGAGTCGGTGTCGGTTATTCATTCCACACACATGTAAACCCATTTGATTACGCGACTGAAGATTGGCCGCTCTACCTGAATACAAAACTCACTAGCAGAGATAGAATACGATTTGGATATACTTACATTGTGCTAAACTAGGATTGTCCACAAAAACCGGATTCCCTCTCGACAGCTGACACACATTGAGAATGAGTATAATCACCAGCGTCGATATACTGCCGCCCCAGCTGAGTGGGTTATCCTTCGTCGACCGTCTGTTCCTTGTTCGTATTGTCCCCATCTGCGAAAGAGAGAAATGCTTGCCATTAGTTAACGTTGCACTTCAAGTCTGACCTAGTCACTGCGGGTGATGTGAATCATATGAGGAAGCATTTACATGCCACGGAGATTCCGTGTGCCTACTCGGAGAAAGTTGAACCTGTCCCGAGGTGTTACAACAGCCAAAATATGGGCTGTCTCTCATCGACTCACCATAAACGGACGCGAGGATGATTAATACACACGCAAATAGAGAGTGTCAGTCGAAAACAAAAGTATTTCCTCAGGAGTTTTGACATCAATCGTCGTCATGAGACGCGAATCCCTCCACCTCCACCTGCACCTTCACCATCTGCGGTGAACAATACACCCTAATTTGACTGCCAGCGCCCGCTGTCATCGCTGTTTTTTGCTGTTTCAGAGTTTTTACCGCTAAATGTATGATATGCAAATATTTTGTCATTTGTGTGGCGAGCGGATTCTTTTCGGATTCTTTTTTGCTCTGCGGCTGACCTAGAATCGTGGGACAAGAGAATGTGTTCACAAAACACTCCACAAGCACACACACACACACGGACACAGTCGCACACCCCAAAAAATTCATCGTGGAGTGGAGAGATACAAAACGTCTTGCCTTGAAGAACGTGACCTAAATAATTCTATCAGAGGTTCTCCGGAACGAGTTGAGTGCGTGCCACTGTGTGAGTTCGAAAGAAATGAGTCGTGTTTTGTGAAGACTGACTGCTGCGGGAGCCACTGAAGGAAGGAGTGGTAATTGCGTTTAACTACCGGCCGGGGTCTTTAGGTCAAATTAGATGGTTTTTCGGTCTTTTTTCTCTTTTTATTGTGCGAAATTACACACACTACGCATGGAGAGAGAGAGTGTGGAGGGGAGTGTAAGACGCATACGTGCTTGGCTGGGATACAAGTTCGTTTTCGCCAGAGATCTTGATGTGTGCGCTGCCTAATGGGAAATTAATTTTCACTTGGAATCGTGGGAAATTGGGTGGATAACTGGTAATCACGATGGTGTTGGTCGGGTTGTTGGGTTCATATTTTGTTCATCTTGTGGTTTCGGTTTCGTTGAGATTAGTTCTGGTCTGAGTGTCCGAAAAGTGTGTCGTTTGGGAGGTACCTGCTAAGGGGCCCCTTCCATCTAGAGATTCTAATGAATTCCATGGGAACTCTTCATCTGAAATGATGGGAGAGTGGAGATGTAGGCTAAATAGTGGCGATGGAAGAGTGGAAGTTCTCCATGGGTCGCAGGTCTCGCAAGTAAGTAAGTAAATAAGTTGTGATGGAACGTGTATGAGGTCGGATACCAAATGGTTCCACAATCCATTGTGAAACTGCCCTTTCGAGTATACTCGGCGATCGCCTGTCATGAGTCATAAGCCTCCATTGGCAACATCATTCAACTTTCACCTAGGGAAGCAACGATCTCTGATCATCTGATCCACTCAACTAGAGACTCTTCGATCTCGTCAACCTCTGATCCACTGATCCTCTGATCCTAAGATCCTCCGATCCTCCGATCTTCCCATCTCCTCTTCAAGACATCCATCCATTCTCTTTCCTTTGCCATCAGAGAGCTGATTAAATCGTACCGACGACAGTGTCGTTTCACCGCGCCAATGCTGACAGCACTGATCTTGTCGTTTAATCAAACTGACTAATGATCGGTTGCAGTGCTTGTCTGGTAAACTGTTCACATGTGCCCCATCCTTTCACCAAGAGTGTCAAGGCTTTCGCTGCGTCATAGAGTTCAATAATTCTTTGTTTCACATTTTTCACGAAATCAACGAATAGCGCGCGCAGATCAGTGATCGTGGGTAACATAAAATCGACGCAGTTCTCTTTTCGTTCAGAGATTACAGTTTTTACGATTTGTGGATTTCAAGTCTTGACTAAATCATTTGTGTTGTGCCCAAGTGAATGGAAGTCAACCACTGACCACCGTCCTATCGACTGTTCCCGGCGTGTGTTGAAGACAAAGGTTGGCCATGAACCCACTTCTGACTTCAGAGATGTCATGGTCTGGGGGCGTGAGCGACTCGTAGCGTGTGGAGAGCAATTATTTTCTAGACATTCTTATTATTTGGACAGTCTCAACTGGAAATGAGCTCAGATCTTACAGCAAAAACTTGGGCTGTGCGTGCTCTTATTCGGCGAGCTCTGATTTCATGTGATTTAATTTTCGGGGCATGTCTCTTCTACGGATGGTGATTGGGTTCGGGGTGGTCCGGTGGTTTGCTGCACCCGCTTGTACTGGTGTTGTACGTGGTCTAGGTCTCATGCTAGTTAATGGCGAACACAACATTTCCAGAGAAGTGACCATCAAAGTCGATACATCTGAAATCGAAATGTGGACCTTCACATGGAAGTCAAAGCACTTATTCAGTACACACGAAATTGCGTTATCCTTCAGAACTCTGATTTAAGCCCGTACATCGGACGGTCCAAGCTACAGTTTAGATTTATGGTGTAATTTGTAGATCATCACGGCTTAACATTTCATTTACTTTCACACTTTACCACTGAACGCGCCAGACACCTTACGCAGGCATAGGAGGCATCGGAATACACGATTTATGAAATCGGGATGTTTCTTAATCATTTACCAGGCCTGCAACCCATGGAGGCTCTGAGCCTGATCATGGATTCCATTGTTGACGAGGGACACGCTTCCAGTCACCAAGAGAAAGCTTTTTTGCATTCGCAGAGACTTGGTCTTATACGGGAGATGCGGTGATCGTCTCCTTCCCGAACCTGGAGGCTTTAACTCGTGGACCCTCTTAGCTGGAGCATTGTGACCAGGTCATTGTATCTGAGGGATTTTTGCCACCCAATTTTACAATTTTATTTATAATTCGTGTTTATCAGCAAAGCCATCATCATCTTCTGACTCGCATGCTCCCCTAAAGGGGTCGCGGCGGTAAGCCACGCACGAGAGATCTCCAGGCTACACGATCCTCCGCCGTCGACTCTAACTCATCAGAAGTTATGCCCAAGCGTAACCAGACAAGTTTTTGGACTTGATCCAACCACCTCGTCCCGGCGGTCCAACCTGATGGAATCGCATTCAACGCCCGCCTCGGAAGTCGTGATGGCGTGGACATTCGTGCCAAGTGACCAAATCATAGAACGGCTATGACATCGACTTATGTTTTATTCTGTATTTGAAAAAATGAGATAGATGATTACTCAGCTTTTCTGTCTTGTTTCGTTCGGTGTTTGTAGTCATTGTAGTCATTTGTAGACATTCGTGCCACGTGACCAAACAGCCCTCACCGTTCGAAGAAGCAGCTCCTTAATGTTGAGTTCCACCACAGCACGGAGAAGTCTCATCTCGGCAGCTTGTATTCGCGATCTTGGTCTTTCGGTCATTACCCAATTTTCATGACCATAGGTGAAAGTTGGAAGAAATACTGAGTTGAAAATCGCTAACTTGGCTTTGACACCAAGCTCAGCCTTCCTGATTACAGATCTACAAAAAAGACCCCAATATACTTCAACTTCTCCACCTGCTTCAATGGGACTCCACTAACATGTAGAGTGCATTGGACAGGCGTTCTGGAGATGACTATAGCCTCCACGGTTACCTTTATTCCGGAATCAGCACATACGGCCACAAACCTATCGAGTGCGCGCTGATGTTCCTTCTGAGAAGATGTGAGGATCACTAAGTCATCTGATTTTTTTTTTAATTTTTGAATAGCTTCTCTTTTTGGTAAGTTGCGAATCTTGCGAAAATTCTCTTGTTGAGGATCATCGGAATTGCCGCGGTAAATGTTCCTCGACCATATTCATTCCAGTACCTCGGAACTGGACATAGTTGCTGCTGTCGTCTTCTAGTGTTCACCGTATGCTGTGTCTGGATACTGCATGTATTGTCGTCGCCGAAGTTGGCCAAGATTTCTCAATTGTGTATTTGGCAGATGTTGAGCATACGTGTGACGTATACACATGTATATATGAATTCTATGTCAACATGTGTACAAACATTGTGAACACATAAAGAACAGAACATCAGCGCCGATCAAACGGTACATTTAAGCAGAACAAACTAAAAATGGAGCATCGAATGTTAAAATAAAAAGTACACTCCAGTTTTAGTTTGGATCTTGGTTTGTGTTTAGAAAGACGTGTTTTATTTCTTTGCTCCCAAATATTCCTTAACTTACGTTCTGGTTGACTTTTCCGTTGCTGAACACTCTGTTACTTCCTGCACTTTGTGCACTTTTTGTAGCGATTGCAATTGTGACGCTCTTCCCACGTTAGTATTCCAAACCTTAGATGTGATTCCACCAAGCCCATGTAGCACTGTGTGAGTTCTATTGGTGTACACCGTTTGCGCAGGTGGAAAAGGGCGTACGCAGATTGGCGCAATTTCATCTTCAATAGCTCTAAATGGTAGTTCCATTTAAAGTTGTAGTCAATCGTCAGTCCTAGGTTTGACACACAATCAATAATTCCGGTGCGTTCAACATCGCTTCCCATCACAGCCATGTCTGCAACGCTGTTCAGCTGGCTAATACTAACATTTTTTGATCGCAAGGGAGAAGATCCTGCGTCTTCACGGGAATGCTTCCTCGCTACAGTCCGGGATGGACCTAGACCTCATTAAACAAGCCTCTCCAACTCTGGCAAACTGTCTCCATTTTCGCACTCCAAGTTGGGTGGAGTCCGTCTACACCTGTGTGCGCCACCTTAGACGATTGCGGCCTCTGTTGCGTTGTCCCACAAGTTCAGATTCGACAACTCTTCGGGCAGGAGCTGAGTTGTCCATGCCGCTGTAAATGACCCATCAACTCATTGTGAGCCAGTCGTCGATAATTCTTTGCCCAGTCACTCCTAGCATCAACAAGGACTTGTCGGAATCCACTCGCGAGAGCCACCGACTGAGGGCTGTTCGAGGTGGGTTCATGCCTAGCGTCTGCATCAACCAATTTTTCCATCACGAGTGGATGGGATATATACAGACAGAAACACACTCTCTGGCCATTGTTAGTGACACGAAAGAACTGGGCCGGGGACTATGACAGTTGTTCGAGCACCGTCGGCGTAGGAGTCGACGCACATACCAAGTAAAATACTCATTTTAATATGCCGCTTTTCATTCATACTGAGCTACAAGAGTTTTGTACGATAAATCTGAAAGGTGCTGGGACTCATGTCATAGCCGTTGACACTCGACACACTCGCCCTTATTCTGTGTTCTTTTTAATGCGACGCTTCAGTCCAGAGCTGACCGATGCCTTCAGCCAACAAGCGTCTTCACACAGGATATGCGACTACCGTCTTTCAGGTTCAAACACCACGTTGGTTGGGGTCCTTCCTCACATGTTTTCTACTTCTTCTCCCACCACCACCCTGTTGCATTGTACAGGCGTGAAGTGAGCTACTCCTTGGGTCTACAAGCCCTGCACACCTAATGCCTTCATTCCATGGACGATTCATTCCGCTGTACAGTTCGTGTTTACGCCTACCCGTCCCGATGATTACAGCAAACAGAGTCAAAGAAAGCAAGGAGACCAAAGATTTCTTGCCAATGCCGATGATCAATGGCTTGTAAGTCACTTTGAGCCTTCAATGAAGGGTTCTGTGTACCTTTTCCCATGGATTCAATTGCCCGAAGAAACAGCTGTTGGCGGCCGCTATTCTGCACTTGAACTCGACTTGAGTGTTTTTTACTGATGAGTCGTGGTATACGAAGTCTCGAATACCATACAAATTCATGCATTGTGACACCAAGACGACGAAGGACACACAATATGGGCATGCACCACCAGATGTTAACCAATCCGACAATGTTCTGTCCTTGACTAACAGGGTAGCACGGCAATTAGTCTTCTATTCTTCTAAACTACTCCATCTGCATGCCCACGGAAGAATGTTATCGTGAAGCCCTTTTGGTGGGCACTATGAATGACAAGATCTACCACATTTCTGTGCAACTCCATTTCTCTGTATTCCAGCGACACTGTACCAATCGCTCAGTCGTTCTAGGCATTCCCTAGACTGAATCATGTGGTTTGCAGACAAAACGATAGTTGTGACGTAATCCAAATGGTGTCAGGCTCATTCGGCATGAAGGCTTCAATCGCCCTTAGCCTGATTTGCACAGTGCAGCGTGATCCACGGTCCTTTTGCCTTATTTTAGAAAGAAAGGCGACAGAAGGACTGATCATGAGGAGGATGTCGGCGTCTGTCACTTCTCAGTGATTGGCTCTCTCCGATGAAGCCTTTGTATATCCCTAGATCAAGCTTGTTAGGATCAAGACGCCATAAGAACGATCGTGACTCTGGTTCACTTTTCAGAAACCGATGGCCGATCGTGGAAGTATTCATGCTTCTGAGAGTGTGCATCTGCGAGAGTTTTCTAATCATTGCCATCATTGAGGAATCCCCTTATCCTTTCATCTCAGAACGATCGTTCTTTTTCATTAATCTTTAGTCACCGAAATCATAAAGTCACACGATCGATCTGACGATCATGTCCTGATCATTATTCTACTAAGTCCGTGACCGGCTTGATTTGAAAACCCCCTCAGATGAAATCTTTTCATTTACACAGGTGAAGCCTAGTTTGACTAGAAGGTCTCCATCATTGGACCAACCGCTCCACTTCATCACTTTTTGTCAACAGAAATGCTGACTAAGATGGACCTCAGCTAGGATGAGCAACTTGTTCGTTTAGCCAATGTGAGGCAGGCTAAAGCATTGAACCCATTATCCCGAGAGAGACACCTCATTCATTGTCACACGACGACAACTATTCACAGGTTAAGTTTTGCCTCGGGATGGAACACTCAACACTAGCATAGTCACCCTTCCCTGCACTTACACCCAAATCGACGTCAGATCTGTAGGTCAACGGGCTCAGGTCGCATTTGAAACACCAGTGCGCCGACTGCAACGTCCTTCGAATTCGACCAGCAGACCCGAATTACTAGTCAAGGAACACTTCAATTCGTTATCCGATGCACGTTCCATCTGTCATCGATCATGTACCGAAATTTCATGAATCACTGCACATCTCTGAGGGAAGACGCTGTCAAGGCGACACGTTGACTCACACGATAACGATCGCACTGCGTCTCCGGTCAACAATGGTCTTTTGTCATCACCAAGCCCACCACGCACAGGAAATTGACAAATTTGACATGAATTCCGCAAAACAATGCCCGGGCAGGTCGAATGGATGGCCTGCCATCGTCTCTGGGCGGAAGTGCGTCGGCAACGAAGGTCTGATTCTACAAAACCTTCTCATTGAGCGAGGAGCGGAAGATCATATAATAAACCTGCTTCAAAAGTGAAATTTAATTTTGCCTCCGAGAGTGTGTTCTGACGGCTACCGCGACGCACGGCAGGTAATGATCGAAAGTGAACATACCCGCAGTGGGCTGTCAAAATCGTCTACGACTGTGTCTGTGTGCCATTTTGACGGGTTATTCTCGTTTTTTTCTTCTTCTTGGATTACTCCACGCCGTTCTGTAATTTCTCCGCGTTTCTTTTTTTTTTCTGTTCGAAAAGCGTTCATTATTGGAGGTCTAACAATATTCGGATCATTTGACAGGCCCGAGTGTGAGTCGGACAAAAGCGTCGCACTGACGTGAGTAATTTCCCTTTTAAACTTTCGCCAATTTGGAGCAATTTCTTCGGAGAATCCGAGGCCATCCGATGCACACAATGGATCAGGAAGAGATGTGCCACCAATTAGCGCACAATGCGCATTGTGTCGATTGTCAACGCAGTCGGTGTCTACAAGCCAATTATGAAAGCACGCCCTTGCTTGCTTGCCACAGGCTGGGGAAGAGGGGCAGCCCTAAGGTGGCTTCGGACTCTGATCTGTAACTGGTTGTCGGTCTTAGGTCGCAAGTGAGTGTGACTTAAGTCAAACGAACGAACGGAACACAGTTATCTGCGGACGCGGATTTATGTAACTCACACGAGCACAGACTCGGAGAGATTAGCGGCGGCTGAGTTCGCGAGAAGAGGTTCGCAGAAAAGAACGGTTCTTGAGGAAGCGCTCGAATGGAACACACAAAAAAGTGAGAAAAAACGAAAAACAAAACAGAATGAAGAAGAAAATACATAAAAAATAAAACCAGAACCCACTGAAATGAAGTGAGATAAACCGAAGCCCGAACGGCCAGAGAGTAGCTCGCAATTAAACGAAAGTATCTTTCTTCTTTCGCCGTCCGCGCGGAAGAGAGACTTGCTGATGGAGGTTCTCTGCTGAGGTTCCTCCGCAGTTTTCGGATGCTGGAAGAGAACCTCTTGCACGGTTCCTTTGGATGGTGGATCTCCGCTCTGAACTCTCAGCGGTAATGCGGTCAATGACTTGGTCCGGAGTAATTGGCGCTATTTGTTCGGTCCGTTCGGAGTGCGACCGTGTGAAGTGGTGAAGTGGTGTCCCTGCGACTGGGTTAGTTTTGTAATTATCTGCCAGCTTGGGATTTCCCTTCACTCACTTGGGCAGACAGACGAATGTCCCGTTCTGGACGGTACTTAATTAGTGAAAGACAAGTGAGATGTTTTCTTTGGATAAGTTCCTTTGTCCCATCGTCGTCGTGGGTATCGGCGAGAGAAGATCTCAAATGCGCACACCGTTACAGATTTATGGTCACAACTGTGATGATGTGATGGGCTTTAGCTCGGCAGTTGGATGGATGGATGGACGGATGGGGCTTTTATGTGCGAATTCGGAGATGGTTTACGAGAAGCTACCGCATCTGATAGGGATTCAGGGAAATAAAGTGAAATTTTTTCGCGGTATTGTTTTGTTGATTCTTGTTAACTGAAAGTGCTGCTGACTCATCAAAAATGCAACGGAACATAAGCGAGTTTGATTTCGAAGAAGACAATTAACGAGTGGAAAGTCGAAGAACTTTTCATGAATTTGATGGACTTTGGATACAAGGGCTGGGAGGGAGATACCTCACTGCTGGTCAGCTGGAGCTTAAGAAGAGTATTCGATTTCGAGGGACAACAAGAGGACGCCTGCATCTGGGTTGGGGCACTTAAGTGGAGCAAGACTTCAAGCGACATGGTAACTGGAGGTGCCTAGCCGTAGTTCACGGTGGATGCAGAGGTTTGTAGGTTGAGCCCCCCCAGTCAGAGACTGAAATGGACCTATAAAGACATTTGTTAAATGCTCAACCAAAATAGACGTTCACTCAACTGAAATAATTAAGGGAATATACTGATCTGATGCTCTGTGACCACAGAAACCATTATAATCAGTTTCGTTAAGTTTCGTTAAGTTTCGTTAAGTTCCAGCCGGATGACAGAAGTTGTCAGAAGCGATGATTTGAACTTTAAAATTTCATTATGCGTGTGGCTAAATAGTCTTTTAGACGAGCATAGGCTGTGATCGCCAAGAATACACGAAGAGGAAACTATGATAAATTACTATTTTTTGGCGATCCATGACTTTGCAACAACAGCAACACAGTCCTGAGTACATGATGTGCGTCCTCTTACGAGTGTGGGAGACCAGCAGTTTTATGCTGACACTGACAAATTTAAGAAGCAATATTTTCTGATGTTATGGGAGTTTATAAAAAAGATAAATTCGAATTAATTAGAACGAAAGAAGCTAAGATCGGGGTTCAATGTTGTTATCTGAAATAAGCAGACGTGGACTTAAATTTTCGCTCCACTGTCGCAGTACCTCGACAGATTATGTCACTCACTCACATGTAATTCCCTTCTCAAAGTTAGAACTAGAACCGTTCGAGTTAATTTCACATTGGTAGAAATCGGATAACTTTCCTAAACCTGCCCTCCTCCCAACGGTAGAGTAACAGGACAACCAGACCCAACGGCGTCCCAGGAACGTAAAAATTAATTCACTACAGTCGATGTCATTTGATGCGCTATCAAATGACATAATTAGTGGAAGAAGATGCCATTCGTCGCAAGGCATCTTTGGACCTTTTGCGGGTCGTTTTGGGTCCATGCATGGGATTGGGAAAATTTATTACGGTCAAATCAACAATCAGTCGTGTGTTGCGGAGGGGACTAATTACGAAAGACTGGGCAAGCGCACGCAATTTATGGGCCCATTGAACTCTGTCAAACGTTATGACATAATTAACAAAGAATTTACATGTTGCAGGCGAGAAATAATTCCGTCGAGTATGGGAACGTGAGTTGGAAGGAAGGTCTGATTGATTGATTTGCGGTGCCTCTTCTTCTCTTGTTGTAAACCGGAAGAGTCAGGGCTGAGAGGATTTATCGCATGGCTTGCTAATAAAAAGGTTAATTTAAGGAGAACATTTTTGAATTATTACTTGAGGGATGGAAATAGATTTCAAGTGTCTGCACAATGATGGAACTCATTCGTTCTTCTTCGTTGAGGAAGTAGATGTCTTTGATCACGTCTTTGATCATGAAACAAGTTGGTGCTGGATAACTTCTGAAAGCGGCCATCATTCTATGTTCCGGTCTCATGCTATACACATTGTTGATACTGGATAGACGTGATTATGAAGACTCAACCAAATGGAATAGACATAAATTGCACACTGTGGCATAATAAACACTTTTCTTAGTTTCGTTGAGTTTCGTTAAGTTTCGTTCAGTTTTGATTATTTAGGTAGGAATGCAGAAAAAGAATTCTGCATAAGTGATCACTTTAAAATTTGACGATGCCTCTGCATTTCCAACAGAATCTTAGGTTCATGTAGGTAGGGGAGGCTGCTAGTGAATTCACCAGTATACTTAGACCATGTTGGTCCAATACAATACCAACAGTCAGACTGCTACCACTGATTGACCACTCCAGTAATAGTGTCCTTAACTTGATCCCACTTGCATTGTGAATCGAACCCGGGACCCCACTAACCAAGAGCAGAGACTTTACCAACTACGCTCTCCAGTCGTTTTAATACTGAGGTTTATTTATGTCAGTTATGGTTTGTCGATGATGAGGATGCCTGTTAACCGGAAGTGATGCTCTGTAATCACTCTGAACTCCGGCTTAAGGGGGCGAAAATGCTTAACTAAACAAAATCCTTCTCTTTCTTTTGCTGCCACTGTCCAGGCTGGGTCTGATCCTCAACAAACGAGCCTTTCTCCATGATGGAGAATACATGAAAGTCCTCAGCAAAGTTGACAGTTGGCACCTGACATGCCAATGACTTCAAATAAAGGAGCAATGGCAATGAAGAACAACAAAGCAAGAAGAAGTTGATACTTCTACAACACAACTGCAAACAGCTTGTGAAAAACTGATCGTCGCTCCTGTGGAATGATCCCCAAGACATCACAGTGCTTGAACTTCCAGTTCAGCTGATGGAGAACCTTCTGCACCGGTCAAGAGACTGAGTGCCACTAAGAGCTTAAAAATATGCGGATATTCGGAAGAAACCTACAATTGACTGAACTTATAATAATACCGAAGGAATCCATGAATTTGCAAGAACGGACTTATGTTTACCACACAGAGCAGCCTGCGTCTTTGTGTAACAATCGAAGCTCAATTACTTCTTCCAGTAGACAGACGTCAAGAGCAAAGTGCGCCCCAAAAAGAAATGATCTTCGAAATCAGCAATCAACAATGGAGAATGTGTACAGACAGATTTAAATAGGTGGCCATCGAAAACCGAATGAACCCCTCGCCGATTGAATCTTTCTCTTTTCTTCTTCGTGTGGTGTGGAACTGGGTTTCAGAAATCCCTCGCTTGACTTGTGTGCGTCGCCTAAAACACAGACGCCTTCTATCCCTGGACACGAGGTCCATGTTTGAATGTATAACCAACACTGACAGCTTGGATTCCTGTCGAGCTCGTTCTCAAAACCAGAACAAGAAGAATAAACGTGTTCATCCCCTCTCCCTGTTCCCTCCAATCAGACTCGGAAAATCTGCAGTTTCAGAAATTCTACGTCAGCCACTATCAATCTCCGCGTCCCCACATAACGTTGGTCCACCTCTAAGACAGTCCCAGTGCCTCTCACATTGACCTCAAAACAAAACGATCGTGTGCAGTAATCACCCATGCGCACCATTTGGCCCAAATCTCGATCTCCTTCCGTCATACGCAGCCCGTAATTTATCATCGTCTTCCTCGCATTCATTCGCCGTATCTGCGACATAATACCCACTGACACAAACCGAAAATTAATTCATCGTTCATGCTCTCCTAATTGCCAAGCGTCCGCCTCGAAACAATCTACGCGGCCACCAGCATCACGGACTCCGGCCACTCCGCCAAAGAGACTCATGTCCAAATGTCGGAAGTGACTTAACCCCATAAAGCGAAGCGGGACGATCAATTAAACGGCCTGCAATTAATCTAATTGCATGAGTGCTGCAGCCGCAGTCCGAACTGGTGGATGTGGGCTCTCAACAGCGCCGCTATGAGACCAACCATCCGCCCGGGCGGCAGGGGACACCGTCAAATCCCGAGATGATTTGTGTAATTGATAAATAAAATAAGGAAAGCGAGGAGAACCAGGCAGCGACACGAACCAGGCACAACCCGAAGTCAGGTCTATGAACGCTGGCAGGTGGGGCGGGTGCTGAAGGGAGGAATCAAGATGGGATGAAGAAAATCTTACCTTCGGATGCTGCTCCTCTGATGTAGCGGCCGGACGATGATAGGAAAGGGAATGATGCCTCGAATGATGTCGTTGTTAATGTCTCTGTGGCTACCGCAACGACGATAGTAATTATGATGTTCCTGCTGACGATGACGATGACGCTAATGCTATCTGATTAACGAAGCCTGCTGCCGGATGGGGTTTCTGGTCCACAAACTCTCCAGCTCTGGCAAATTCCGAGCGGGGAAAAGTAACTGAACGCGTTTCTTACCGCAGATGATGACGATGGCAAAAGCCAAAGAAGAACAAGAACAAGAAGAAGGAAATGCCTCGCTTCTCTTACCCTCGCTCGAGCAATTTATGTTAATGGCTTAGCCAATTTAAAATGCTCTCTGTACACTCGTTTATTTGGTTTCCAGTTAGTTATGATGAGACTAGCTCCGCAATCCCATGGCTTTCTGTCACAAGACCCTCTCGAGGAATCCAATCCGCTGGTGGAATGCAAAAATGATGGAACAGCAGACTTTCATTGGTTTGTCTCTTCCGGTTGTTGCTCCTGCAGCGTCCAGATTTGATTCAAAGATATTCCAATGGTAATTAGGACACTTTTGATAGAAGCGACGAACTATCGAAGCACACGGAGCACACTTACTCTTAGAATCACACGAAATAACGAACGAATGAAGCAGAGATGGGCCAAGGCACACAAGTCAAACCGACGACGATAAAGAGACAAGACACCAAGAAAAAAAGAAAGTTGGGACAAGCTCGCGATGGTAAGCCAAAAACAAAATTAAAACAAAAAAAAAATATGTATATATAACTCCTCTTGGACAAATGAAAAGGCGAACGGCAATGGCAACGACAGCGAGACAACAGCGACGACGAACGGACGTCGTCGGAGTGAGTGAGTACGCGCGCGTCAATAGCAGAAGTAGCAGCAGCAGCAGCGGCAGCAGAAGCAGTAACAGCACCGCCAACCCGAGATGGTATGGCCAAAGAACGAATGACGATCACACACAAGAACCACCAGGCAACAGGCAATAGCACCAGAGCACCACCACCAGAGTGGGTATTTATAAAACGACGAAACGGACTATCGGACTATCGGACACACTATAACGGTTCTGATTAAGGCCAGCCAGTCATATTTATTCAAAATACACCACCATGATCGTCGTTTGGGCTGTTTTGTTGTTTATGTATGTGGCCAGGCGGCCAGATGGGGTGTATGCACGAGAGAATATAATTACTAACAGTAAACGAGAAGATTTGATAAATCCTTTGAAGGCGCACCAACAGACAGACAGCGTGCCCCCTTCCACTCACGAACACGAACACTTTACAATCCAGCCACTGCTCAACCAGAGTTCTGAGAGACAGAGACACAGCGAGGAGTTCTTTTCGAAACACGGAGAAATTCTTGTTTTGTTTGAATTGCGATGACTTTTTCTTTTCTTCCTGTCGTCGTCGAGAGAAGGAACACAACCGATGTTCCTCGCTTCACACACAACACAACGTCGTCTTCTGCTGCTTCTCTGGTCGAACCTTGAGACCTTGACAGTGAAGATGTTCCTCGCAAACTGAAATCACCGCATCGGCCAGCCAAGTTCCTTGGCCATTTCCCATTCTTCATTCGGCTCGGAAAAAAATAAAGAAATAAAAACGAAGAAAAAAAAATTGCCTTAGCTGGTTAGCCGCTGTGGTTGCGCTGTGCACGATGCCATCATGTGTATTCACTCGCTCTTGCTTACATTCTCTATTTAGTTTCGTTTGTGAGTTTGTGTTTTCTAATTTACCTGTTGTAATACTGGCGAACAGGTACGGATGGTGATACCTGAGGAAACGAGGAAAGAAAAGAGTACTTGCCTCGGTTAAGTCGCGTTGTGTGTTTCGGTATGCGTGCGCGGTGGATTGCATGTATTCCTTGGTTTCTGTTCGTTTTTTGCTCTGCTTTGTAGGGCGCGCACAGCCGAAGAGAAACAGAAACACGGCATAATTGATCTGAAGAGAGTGAGTTGCACGGTTGTCGTTCTCGCTGTCGGCCGTCTTGCGTTATGCTTGCTTGCGCTTATTAGAGAGTCTTTGGGTTTTGGTTTATGTGCGCTTTTTTCTTGTCGTTCCCTTTGTTTCCTTTGATTTTCCTTGTTTTTGTTAGCATAACGTGTTGTTGTTCGTATGGGCACATCGGCACACCGTCGAAGCAGCCACACCAGCGGCAGCGGCAGCGGCAGCACATTGGTGCATAGGCGAGCGGCATCCTCTACTCTACCCTTTGTGATAATGACCTCAAACGGAATTTCCATTATGGATGGATTGGGTGAATGGTTGTTCTTTCTTGTTGTTCGTTTCTTCTTATCGTTTCTTTCTTCATTGCTTTTTGTTTTAGTGCACGGCACGTGCTGTATCAGGTCGGTGTGTGTTATCTAACGTGAATCATTGAGGAATTCAAGATTAGAAATGAGAAAGATAAACCGAAGGATCAATGAATTGAACTGACTTGCAGCAGCTTTGGGCGTGCGAGACAAGTCAATAAACCTTGTCGCCTGCTCTTGAAAGTATTTCGGATGCTTTCATTGTTCTTGCAATGACCACGACGCCGCACGCAATGGTGATTGGACAACAAAAACAAAAGACTGATTGTATTGATTGGATGTGTGCGAAGTTCGCACACCAACTCTTTTGCTCTTTTGCGTACGACAGAACACTCAGTAACCAGGGAAAGGAGGAACAGACGAAGAAATGATACATATTTTATGACTTGGCTCAGTCCTCAATACATATGATTAAGTGAAGGCAAAAACCAGAGTCCCGCTAGATGATGAGAAGAATTTATTGAAATTTATGTTAAGCACTTGTCGTTCGTTTCCTTGACTCTGCGATGAGATGATGCTGTGGGTCGTACTGGCACCGCGACGAGTCGATGAGACGATGAGATCGTTGATATTTGGACGGTTGGGAAGATCATCATTAGGCAGTGGGCTCGCTGGGCGGGGTGGGCATACCTCTGTATTGGTTTACAGTATTCGATTGAGGTTTACAACCTCGACCGGTGAGATGAGATCGCTTATTCGTGAGATAGTGGCGTGGAGAGCATATGTGGGCACGGATGGATCTAGGTTAAAGAGAATATCTGGCGGGTGCATGTGCTCACGCGCTTGTCTCACACCATGCTGAGTGAGTGATCATCGTGTGAGAACATCGCATTTTTCGGGTGTCAGTTTCTGCTTGAGCAAGAGCAAAGGACGGCCACTTTTCAAAATAGATCTCATCGCATTTGCCTTTGTTTCTGACACTGAACAGAACTCGAGGGGACAACTGTTGAAGTCATTATTTTTCAGTTTGCATTATCGTCCACCGGTCTGGCTGTACTGGGCATTAGACGCTGGCTTATCGGAAAGTAATGCGATGACCATAACACTGTGTTGCCTTTGAAGAGTGCTCATGCATCGTAGAGCCTTAGGTTATTAGCTCTCTGGATTATCGGGAAGACTGCAATATAATGGTGCTTTGTTTACTCCTTGATTGGATGGGTGTCGGCGTCTGAATGTGCATACCTGCTTCTGGAGTTTGAGACGTACACATGTGCTACAGGTAAGACTGCTGACTAAGTAGGAGCTTGTCAAAATGCACAATTGCCGAAGCAGGTTTCCAAAACACCGATTAACTGATGCGGACACCTTCAGAGAGTCAAAAACGGTTTCATGGGGGTCAACAACAGTACAAGACGCACGAACTGAAGTCGGGCGACCGTAGACAACGCCATGAGTTCGCTAATTAGAATTAGAAACGTTGGCCGGAGATCCGGATTTGGCCAAAAAATCAACTTCATTCTTCGGACGAGGAACATTTTTGGCTCAGCGGGTATGTCAACTCTTGTTGCTCCAACACAATCCGCAAGTGGTCAATGCGTCCACAAAGCTCGACTGTTTGATTCGATTTATGGCAAGGCGTGTTCTTCGAATCTTATTTCTTTTGAAATGACGAAGGAGACAGCGTTACCGTCAATGGTCTCCGGTATTCTAGAGCGATGGGAATCGCGTTTTGTGTGTCCGAGCTTGACGACACTGTAGTTCGAACAAGACGGCGCTACATGCCATACAAGCGACGCAACGCTCGAAGCCGTGAAGGAAAAGAGCACATCTCACAGTGGGAGTTCGTAATTGGCGACTCTATAATTTTCTCTAGGGCTTCGTCAATCCCTTAGTCTACGCTATCTAGACAAGGCCTTTTACTTTTCTTTCGTTCGGTTCGGGCAGACATTAGTCAACCATTGGACGAGCTCGAGGCCATCATTCGAGACGCCTTTGCGGCATAATTCCACCAGACACATAGCAGCGAGTTCAGTTTGACTTGATGTAGTTTCAAAATTAAGTCCGAATCAATTTAATTTCTCACTCAGTTATTGTTTTTTTTTTTTTTTTGTTGAGTCCTCTTCTGGTCACCCTGCAACCTACAAAGAGTATGTGATTCTGTAGATGATTTGGAGAGAGTGAGTTTGATGCCTCCAGCAGAGCGGTCAGACTGAAGTCACTGCAAATGTGGGAGGAACTCCGTTCTGGGCACTCTGCCTCCTTGACTGATAATCACACCATGAGACGTCATATCGACGAAGCGGGCTTCGAATCACGTAAGAATAACAAGTTGGAATATGAGACAATTGTCAGAAACAGTCCTCCCAATTTAAGTAATCCCACTTGTTTCATCAGTCAGCATTTTAGTTTGAAAAGTCTAGCAGTTGGTTGAACTGTCAAGAAATCGACTTTGTCTCTCTCTCTCTCTTGATGTGAAACTGGAGGTGGCCGCACGTGCCTGCAAAGCAACCATCTTAATCGTAAAATTCTGTAATCAATTATTGTTAAAATAAAGGGAAGTATTTTATTGAAATCTGAACACCACGAATAAGTTAATCTTCCCGTATCTTACTAACCGTGTTCAAGCTGTGTTTTATAACTCAAAACTGTCGACTTTTCATGATGTTCACATCGGTGTACCTCAAGGTTCTGCTCTCGCTCCGTTATTGTTCTCAATGTTCATTATCGCCTCGTTGCGCTTGAGCATAACTCCTGATGAGTTAGGGTCGATGCCGGAGGATCGAGTTGCCTGGAGATCTCTTGCGTGTGGGTTGCCCCCGCGTCCACTTTAGTGGAGCATGCAGGTCAGAAGGTAATGATGATGATGTTCATTAATGATCTTTCTAAGTGCTGTCTTGTTGCCAATTTCATATATATGCAGATGATGTTCAATTTTGAGTTTTCCGCTTGCTACGGTTGAAGATGTAGTTGCAAAATTAAACGAGGATTTGAGCGAAGTGGGCTGACGAATAATCTCATCCCTAAACCAAAGTCATTCCATTTTCAAAACACCACCCCTCCCTTTCAAACTTACCCAATAGAATTAAACTCAGTTCCAGTCGAATTTGTAAGCTGTGTTCAAAATCTTGGTATAATGCGTAACAGCGCGCTAACATGGACTGACCGTATAGACAGTGTAGCATCAACGTTACATGCGCCTCTTAGAGGTTTGTCAATTAGCAAGCTTATACTCCCAATCAATCTGAACTTAAAGCTTGCCAAAGCACTCATAGTCCCTATATCAACGTATGCCTGTGAATTGTTTTCTGACTGTGATAACTTCCCTCAGCAAAAATTGTTAAAAGCAATCAACGCGTCTGCACTTTATGTCTTAACCTTCGAAGATTCGATCTTGTCTCGAACCAACGTGGCATTCTTCTTGGCTGTGAATTGGAGACGTTTTTAAACTACAGGTCATGCAGCCTACTCTTCAAAATTATTCATAGCAAACAGCCTAATAATCTGTTTGAAGAATTAACTTTCTGTCGATCGAGTCGTAATATCACATTGAAACCTTCTGTTCATACATGTCTAACATTGCGCAGGCATTTTTTCATTCATGGTGTACACCTCTGGAATCATCTTCCCTCACTGGTACTGGTCCAGCACCGTATTCTTAAAGTACAGAGATATTTTCATTCATTGTCCTGACACATTCCCTCTGGAGGTGGTAATTATGTACACAATCCGGAGCATTTGCAACCATCGATTAAGCAGCCCATATCCAAACGAGGGGAATATTGCTTTATTCGAGAAGGCGATCAATAGAGCCCTGACTAACTGGGTGCAGACTGGAGAGCAACCGTATTATTCCGGGTAACCAAACCGGTGTCAAAACAGGGCACGAGACTATTCATGCAGCGTCGACTGGAGTGGAATATCCATTGCAACAACAGCAAGAAGCAATGTTCGGGTCCCTGCTTAATTGACCTAGCGCAGGAGACTAGACTAGACTAGACTTAGACTTTTCAGCAAGTTCGTTCGGCCAGACAGTAGTTAACTAACAATGGTTAACTCTTGTGTAACCTGCAAGGTGTAACATGCAACGTGACATCCAAAAGTCTCTAACAACTTAAGCGATCTCAAGCACATATGTACAGATCAGGTCCAAAGATCGAGGCTATAACCATTCTCGCTCAGGGTATCTCAGGGCCGTAGCTACAGGCATAATGGGACAGTGCCCTACCCTAAAATACCAATGCCCTACCTCAAAAAAAAAAAGTTAGAAAGCGGCTATGATAATATACTTGTAAACTGTTTGAAAAAAATACTGGTGTATTGACTGGGAAAGTTTCGGGAGTGGTGATCAAAATAGAAAATTAATTGGACCGGCAAATTTCGTACGTCCATCGCACAGTGTGATACTTCGCGAACTTGAAATCGATCGAAAAAGTTGCGATCGGGCTAGTGACACAAGACGAGGGAATCAAATAAACGGGCGTCTTAGTGTTTTTTGAATTAAATTGTTTTGCTGCCATTTTTTGTAGCCATATTTTCTGATGAAGGTCAACGTGGACGTCTGTCCAATGCACTTAGTGGAGTGGAGTCCCATTGAAGCAGGTGGAGAAGTTTAAGTATCTCGGGGTCTTTTTCACCAGTGATGGAAGAAGGAATGCTGAGCTTTCCTGTAGGTTTGGTCAAGCTGGGTCAATTTTGAAACAGCTTGGTAGATCTGTAATCAGGAAGGCTGAGCTTGGTGTCAAAGCCAAGTTAGCGGTTTTCAACTCAGTTTTTGTTCCAACTCTCACATATGGTCATGAAATTTGGGTAATGACCAAAAGACAAAGATCGCGAATGCAAACTGCTGAGATGAGACTTCTCCATGCCGTTGTAGGAATTACTCGCCGGGATAGGGTGAGAAACACGGCAGTGCGCGAGGAACTCAACATGGGCTATGCTTCGATGGTTTGGTCACATGGGTCGAATGTCTACAAATGATAACAAATGACTACAAACGCCGAACGAAACAAGACCGAATACCTGATGAATCATCTACCTCATTTTCACAGCGAAATCCTGTCATAATAAGCTTTCAAATGCGGAATAAAACATTGCCGTTCTATGATTTGGTCACTTGGCACGAATGTCCACGCCATCACGGTCGCTTTACAGGGCCAGGACTATGTGTTTGGGCGAAGTCCAAAATTTTGACTGGTTACGTCTGGGCATACCTCCTGATGAGTTAGAGTCGATGGCGGAGGATCGAGTTGCCTGGAGATCTCTCGTGTGTGGCTTACCCCTGCGACCACTTTAGTGGAGCATGCGGGTCAGAAGATGATGATGATGTATCATGTATAAAACGTACATACCAATGTTCGACTCCACTGGCGATTTGTCGAACTTAAGCCTTTCGATTGAGCCTTTTTTAACACATCATACCAAGCCTCTTCTTTTTGTTTTTTGGTGCATGAATTATTTTGGAAAGAGTAGAATAAAATACAGTGTTCCACAAAAGTTTGCGTACAATGATGTGGAACAAATGGCTGTCATTCACGTAATATAAGTTAAAAGTATTTATGCATTATGTGCTATTTTAGGTCATTATCTTGCTGGAAATAGTAGTCGTTCGAAATACCCAACATTTCAGCACCTACTTTTAAATTTCTACTATTTCCAACTTTCGAACCCCTGATGACGCCATACAGCCCTACACCATTACACTTCCACCGCCGTGCTTAATTGTCTTTATAGGTTTCCTTGGATTAAGGGCATCGTTTTGCCGCCTCCATACCCTCAAACGCCCGTCGGACCCAAAAATGTTATATTTGGATTCGTCAGAACGCCAGAAGTCTGGAGACTCATTCATGTACAACCAAGTGAATGCTATCCGTTTTTGTCGGTTGATTTTGTTCACCAATGGTTTTTCTCTGTGTGTGCATGACTTGAACCCCTCTTGAACTATTGTTCGCCTCATAGCTTTTGAATAGAAAATAATCCACAGATCCAGGTAACATTCGATTCAGCCAGCGTCGGAACATGAAGTTATTTATGGCGTTCACGTCTGCTAGGCGGTGGGCAGACTCATCAACAACCTCATTTCCATTGATGCTGCAATCGAATACATCTCGATCGTGCTCCGCTTTGGTCTTCAAAAGCCTCAACTAACAATCAACATTGGCAGAGCATTTTCAAGGCTATAGACAGCAAATATCACCCAGTGCGTTCCCTTGCGTTTAAGACGTCAAACCATCATGATCCAGAACACCATCGGAATGAGCTTTTTAAATTTCACTTCTACCATGGTTTACAACATGGTGGCGGATTTTGCTACAAAATGTGTGCTCCTCATGCAACTGGAGTCAATTATTTGTCGACAGTCTCTTTCTCTAAACGGACAGCTACTCCCACTTCCGTCTCAACCCACGACCCGGGAAGAGAGCGAAGTGAGCGCACACTCAAGCTGAAGCCAACAAGAGCAAAACCATTTGTCGCACGCTCACCTCCGGCAATGCAAATCGGTTCTTCCTAAGCAAACACGTTTTGTATCCCTCCTTTCGATCATCATCACTGTTCCAGCTTTTACGCCTCTTCGCAAGAAAGAAAGAAAAAGAAATCAATTAAACAAGATCCTCACTCATCCACCACTCCGGCCGTGATCCAACTGTCCCATGTTGCGTGGCTCTATTGTGTGCCTCAAACCCACACCCATCTGGTCGGATGAAATTAATTACCAAACATTTCGATGAAAGGAGCCCCGTAATGACACACGAGATCACACAGCAGAGCGCCAGATACATTTCGTATACAAGGCGGTGTGTGTGAATGTGTCGTTCTGGTTCCTTGTTCCTCTCACTTCGACTTCGAAGGCATCCTCTCAGCGGCACCGCCACCGTCACCGTATTTCAGTTGAATGACCTTCTTAATTGTTTTGATTTGTGCTCCGGAGAGTGTGTGTGGTGTGTGCCAGTCATAGTTTCATTATCTACCTGCGAGACGATGGAAGACGCCTCCAGCTGAGCGGATGAATGAGACGGAATTCAATGATAAGACTTGATTCTCTTTGGCATCTAGTCGGCGATCTCTTCGAACAGTGGGTGTGTTCTTCGGTGTGGTGTGTGGCTTTGCTGCCACGGAATGTGTATTTTCGTTGCATACGCTTTGGCGGAATATGTACGATCCACTCGTGATGGTGCCTGCTGCATCATGTTTTTCAAACGAAGGCACGGATTGGGATATCAAAATGTGGAGCATCATTTGTTTATAGCCCACAAATCAAGACTTTCTAGACTCAAAACAAGAGCAAAAGGACGAAATAAATTCATTAAATCTGGAAGAGTGAATGCTGCAAGGCCTGCGGCAGTGTTGACGCTGAAAATCTTGAGAAAGTCGCACAAAAAAGTGTTTCGGGACAAAGAAAGTCGCACTTATCGGAAATCGCTACTAATTTTAACGTTTTATCATTAGTTAGGAGTGGTGCAGTCTTGGTTCCATTTGTCTTGGATTATTGCTGAATTTATTGCTCATGATAAACTTAACGACGTGTTTCGTGAAATATATATGTTTCACATAAAATAGTCGCCGGAGTCATTGTATGGTCTCTCTTGGCCCGTTCCGGTGTCAAAAAAGGGTCAAATTGTGACTAAAGCCGCAACCCTGGCCTGCGGTCGTGTTGTTGAATCACTCAAATCAACATGTGCTAACCACATTTATAAATGCCGAAATAATTTAACAAATACTCGTGTAATCACGTTTAATGTATGGAACCTGGCAGCACTTTCATGAGTAACTTAGCTGTTCAGCGTCAAACTTCAAGTTGCATCTCAGCAATTCAATAAACAGCACAGAGCATTTCTGCTGCATTCGTTCGTCGTTAGATTACTTTGTTTACAATCTACTCAGGAAATAAAATACGTTTGATGGCGTTTGCTGAAAGTACTCAAATCTGGGCGAAGTTTCTCCCTAGAGAAATACATCCGAGTGAACTATAAGCAGTATTCAAGCAACAGGTGGTTAGTTCTTGTTTTGTGTTGTAAGTTCTCTGTTTGTTCTTCTAGTTTAGCAATGAATGAATCGGAAGATGCCGTGGGTGCTCAGAAATCAGAAACACTGCGGTTCCACGAACGGTTCAGCGAACCCAAGGAACAAATTCAACTGATTTTCGTATATCAGCAATTCTGTGACATTACACTCATCTCAGCGGATGGCGAATACAAGATTACAGCGCACAATGTTATTCTCGCCTCTGCCAGTAAATCCTTTCTGACAATGTTCGTTGGATACCTTTGCAAATCGGAAGCACACGAAGTGAAACTGAATCATATCGATGTCCGCTCATTGAAGGCGATTATCAATTTCATTTATAAAGGAATAATCGAATGTCAGTCGTGGAGTCAGTGCACATTTTTTGAAACTCAGATCATTGGAGAAACTATGCTGTGGCTACGCGAAGAAAAATATTTTTATATCGAATTGCCTAAGGATTGCAGCTGTCGCTAAACACCATCGGTACGATGAACTTCACAAAGCGGCAGTGTTGTGCGCGTGTGAACATTTCGTTGCACTACGGGTCAAGGAGGAATTTCTTTCACAGAGCTTCGATCAGTTAGGTTAGGTTTTAGTGGCTGACTGCAGAAGGCAGTCACACTTCGGCCAAAGTAGGCTCATTGTGATACCACGCGGATTGATTCCCCCTAACAATTAAGACCAGTTGGTGCTTGTGACAAAGCGGTTTAGCTGCCTAATAATGACGCTTGGAAACTCTGTGAGGTTGTTGAAGTAGTAGGCCCCTAGAGTTATATGTGTGGGAGCCAATCGTGGTCCCAAAAAAAAAACGCTAAAATAAATGTTTATACGTCTTTATTGACTTGAGTCCAAACAACGAGTGAGACTACATCTATTAACTAACCTTTAACACAGAAAACTAGCAGCATTTAACTTAAACAAAATAACAAAAAGAGAACAAAACAGAAGTTGTAGATTGTACGCATTGGAAGGAAAGAGAGAGCACGATATACAACGTTATGGCTTCGGTTGTAACTTGGCTGTGGCGTCCTTCATTTTGTGCATAGCAGCATCACGTGAGTTCTTTGGCTTGGCGCGTGCTTGGACAATCACAAGCACATGGCTTCGGCTTGGCTTGGTTGTACCGCTTTTCATCCAATGCATAGCAACATCACGCGAGAGCTTAGGCTTGGCTTGGTTTTACCGCTCTCCATCGATGCACACCATTATGTGTTTGGTAGTAGTAGAAACACTGCCAAGTACAGTCTGCACCGAATGCCGATAGTAAGCCATGTTACTCTAGGTGTAAGTATCTACGACCTGCCAGCGCGCTACACGAGCAGAGTAGGTGATCTGTGGTTTCAACCTCCTCTTCATCTATGCAGCTTCTACAGAAGTCATTATAGAGGACCCCCAACCTACGGGCATGGTTACCAATTGTTCAGGGCTCTGTTATGACGACGGTGAACGTCGTGATTGAAGATCAGCTGAGTCTAAGCAGATTGAGTGATCTTTTGGTATTAAGCGATGGCCATATCCTTCCTTTGGTTTAAGACAAGTGGTACCTTCTAGCCATTTACGATTAGTGATGCTGATTGTGTGTATTTTTAGCAGATGGTGAGCTGTAGCGATTGGCATGTAAGGTGGAACACCTCCTATTTTTTGGGTGGAGGATGTGCCACACCTAGCGAGTTCGTTGGCTGTCCAATTGCCCGGTATAATACTGTGTCCCGGCACCCACATGAGAAGTATGTTAAAATGCTCAGCCATCTCGTTAAGAGACAGCCTTCAATTAAGGGATATTTCGAATTGATGATGATGGATATTGCGTTGTTCTTGAGCCAGGACAACGCCTCCTCTACCGCAATGGTTTCTGCCTGGAATACGCTACGGTGATCAGGGAGCTTCAGGGAGATAGCTATGTTATGGTCTTGGGAATAGACACCAGCACCTACACGCTCGTCCGTCTTCGACCCATCAGTGCATTGATTTGTATTTGTGATGATGTATTCCACAGTATTGTGGCATGGATAAACTATGAGAAGGGCGTTCGCAGGCAATTCTTCTAGAAACTAATCTCTTATGTTCGTTTCCCCTTGTTACCACCCAGCTTTATTAACGAATTTAGGAATTATAGGCGAAGCATTAGCATGGCATGCGAACATAGGTGACCATCCCATTTTCTCTTATGAAGAATGCAAGGTTAGATACTTCAAAGACGTTATTGTTGCCAACAAACTTGGAAAAGAGAATTCATTTTTAAGTGTGGGTCTGTACTACTCTGGCTTAAATGTAAGGGATTTACACAAAGTGGCCACCTCCCCAATCTGTACTGTATGGACATTTTAATATTGTTGGTAAGAAACTTGTAATAAATGGAACCGTTTCCTGGACAGAGTGTGTGGTTGGGTTCATAATTGCAACATTGTTGCCCCTGTCCTGCATATAATAAACTGACCAACTTTCAAAAACATTTAATAATGAAACCGTAGCAAAATACACAGCAAAAGGGCCGTGCTTTTAACTAAAAAGAAATGGAAGTCAACACATGTTCCAAATAACAGAAATTCCTTTACAAAAATAAGAGAATTTCCGTTTGATGTTCTTAGGAACCATTTTCGTATGAAAAAGTACACTTTCCTTGAAATCCTGCAACGAAACAAAAATCACTGCCAATTTGACCGCAGTTTGACTGTCACATTGCTTTTATGAACGCATTTGCCGACTGCTCTCATGCACAGTCACTGCAGTTTATTTACATTTATGAATGCAAATCTTACAGAGCTGCCGCATTGTGACGTTTTTTTTTGTATACGTTTTAAATCTGGAAACTCTCGAATGGGTTGGACTTGAACGGTCCCCTCCCTTGGAAAGGAGAATCATCATGACAGTAAAGGGTACTGTGTACGCCACGAGCTATAGTGATATATTCAAATTAGAAGAGCCAATTTTGAGAAACATGCCCGCTTCATACAAAGTTTTCAATTTTTTGCCACATTTAATGCGGCTAAAGACACTCTTCAAAAGCAAAAGATACGCCGACTATCCAACGTTGAGGTTTGTGGGCTGCACATTGTACAACATTTGGATTCTATCAATTTAGTAGAAATCACGGCCAAAATGTTTGGATGTCAAGGGAATTCTCCGAGCGCGCGGGCGGATCGACCATGTCAAGAAAGTAAGTGAAGAAGTCAAGCAGCCCATTATCCTTCCAAGATCCCACGCGGACACGGAGCTGATAATAATGAACGTTCACTGCCTGTACAAGCACCTGAACCACGAGACTGTAATAAACGAGCTGCGGCAGAAGTTTTATATCGGACGATTGAGAGCCAAGCTGAATTCTCGCCGACCACGATGCAAACGATGCAATAATAATAGAGCTCGCCCCCAACCACCAATTATGGCGCAGTTGCCTGCTGCTAGACTCGCTTCATTCTGTTGGACCGATTAATGTAACCGTCTGTAGGAGGATGGAGAAGAGATGGGGAGTAATATTTATTTGCCTGACCACGAGAGCAGTTCATATAGAGATCGCGACCGACCCGGAATCCATCGGATGAGCTTTTGCGAAGTATGCTCATAGAAGCGGAGAGCATAGTAAATTCAAGACCATTAACTTACATTCCACTTGACCATGAAAACGAAGAGGCTCTCACTCCCAATCACTTCTTGTTGGGTTCGTCTAGTGGGTCAAAACCTGCGGCTGTACTCGATGATAGGGCTAAAGTGTTAAAAAAAGGTTGGTTGGCTTCGCAGCGATATGCGGACCTCTTCTGGAGGCGCTGGGTGGTGGAGTATTTACCTACACTCACCAGGCGCGCGAAATGGGTTACACCTGCAAAACCAATAGAGGTGGGCGAAATTGTCCTCATTGTGGACCCCGACAACCCCAGAAATTGTTGGCCAAAGGGACGGATAACCCAAACCAGAATGTCCAAGGACGGACAAGTTCGGAGTGCGTGCGTGCAAACTACAAGCGGAGCTTACCACCGGCCTGCGGTGAAATTAGCAGTCCTAAACGTCGGGAAGACAGATGATCAGAGTACGGGTCGACCTACGAAGGGGGAGTGTTGCGAGCAATCATGCGCGCGCCTTAGAGCTACAAGAGTAGTGAATTTCGTATTTGTATTGTTTCTGTCTTTTTGATTTGGAAGACAGCCGGGCAGGACGTGTAACATTTTATTCAGTTCAAATAATAATTTCCCAAAATTGTACTGCAATTTATTTTAACCATCCGAGACAGTATTTTGGAATTAACGCCCAAATTGGTGTTTATTTCCAAAAAGTATCGCACGCGGCCGTCATAGCTGCGCCGATAGTTGACGCTCCTAGCTGCGACAACAGGATATATGTTCACGATTTAATTATTTCTGCACACGTAATTACAAACGATCTTCCAAATCTGCCTAGATTCAAAACCAAAGTGCATAGGGGTAGTATAATACTGTATTCACAAACTAAAGTTCTAACGTATTGGGTCTATAACTCAAGAGCGTAACTTGTATTATTCCATTGGAACATGCGTTGGAAAGCTACTGTCATTGTACTTCATTTCAGTATATGTCATTCATTTGAAGCGTAAACAAAAATATTTTTTTTTTCATTCAAATATGTCAAACTTTGTGTCTGGAAAAGTGTTTTTACGGGGAGTTCTTCTTCATTACATTAATATGAAGAAAGCTGCTGTCGAAAGTCATCGAATTTTGGTGGAAGTTTATGGTGATGCGCTAGCTGAGCCAAAGTGCCAAAAGTGGTTTTGCACGATTTTGGCTTGGAAGCCAGCCAAATTAACGACAAAGCCGAATATAAATGGCGCGAAGGTAATGCTCTGTGTTTGGTGGGATCAGAAGGGTGTACTGTTTTATGAGCTGGTAAAACCGGGTGAAACCATCGATGGACAAGGCTACCGAACACAATTAATCCCTTTGAAGAGAGCAGTAGCAGAAAAACGCCCGGAATATGCGACCAGACACGAGTCAATAATTTTCCATCATGACAACGCTCGGCCCCACGTTGCTATTCCGGTTAAGAACTATTTGAAAACAGTGGATGGGAAGTTTTACCCCACCCGCCTTATAGTCCAGACCTTGCCCCTTTTGACTACCATTTGTTCCGGTCGTTGCAGAACGCCCTCACTGAAATACGGTTTACATCGCAGAGAGAATATCAAAAATTGGTTTGATTCATTCTTGGCTGCCAAGCCGGCGCAGTTCTTTTGGGATGGGATCCACAAATTGCCAGAAAGATGGGAAAAAGTCATAGCTTCAGATGGACAATACTTTGAATAATACTATTGTACATGTTTTTTCTTAAAAAAACGTTCAAATATTGAAAAAAAAAAATCGGTTTGCCTAATTTTTCGCCTTTGTGCAACCCCGGACATGGTGTTAATATAATATTTGGCCACAGCTGCATCGGAGAAGGTGCATGAAGATGTGAAATTTATTTTCTACACACCTGCATGAATGTAGCCTAAAAATAAAGTCAGAATCAATTGTACGTCCTCCACCATTGTTGTTCGATGTGAACTTCTTTTCCCATCGTTCTTCCCTCGTCATCCTGTTAGGTTAGATAACCTTTTGGCATCATCGGTCGTGAATCACTGAAACCCCTCGGAGAGTGGAGCTTCCTGAATAAGTAATAGGCTCAATGACTAACTGTCTTTCATCCCCATCGCTGGTTTCCTCACATCAGGGTTCTCGTTCGTCTGCCACGTAACCCACCAGCAATCAAAATACCCATAATTTCTTTCTCTAAACTTTAATATTTACACTTCACAACATCCATCGAGGCTTGCAGCCTGTCTTACGTCTATCACACCCCTTCATGGGGGCATTTATAAATTAATTCCTAGCCTACGGCTTCGTACAGCTACAATAAATACAAAAGATAAACACGTCCAACAGTAGATCGTGGAAACAAGTGAGTAATTGAATGATTCTTAAGCGCTAACACCCGAGTTAGGAAGTATCACTTTGGCCGATAGTATCGCGCGCCAACAACACCGCCCAGCATCTCCCTACGCGTTGTCGTTGGCCAACACTTTGTTGATCCACGGCACGAACCGCTGTATATTTGTGTACACGCCAGGTAGGTGCTCGCGCCCGCAGCCGATTCCCCAGGACACCAGGCCGACCAGAGTCTTCTTTCCCTCGAGTGTGAGGGTTAGTGGTCCGCCGGAATCGCCTTGGCAGGAGTCCCGACCGCCCTCCTTGTAACCTGCGCACAGAAAGACGTCGTGAATGGTCTCACGACGACCTGCCGCACGGAACCATCGCTGGCAGCGATCGTTCGATAGGACTTCTACGTCCACTTCCTGCAAAAGAAGACAGCCGTTACAGAATATTGCACTCCATGGTTGATCAAGGCTACACCAACCTGAAGTACAGAGGGCACCGTGCTCTGTCCGTGTCGCGTTCGACCCCATCCAGCGACGGTGGCCATCTTCCCCACCAACTTGGTCGCCGGTGGCGGCAAACACACCGGAACTATGTGCTGCTTGTACTGCACCGTTCGGTCCAATCGCACAAGGGCCAAGTCGTTTTTGAAGTCCGCGGGGTTGTACTGGGGATGGACCTCCTTCCGCTCGATGCCGTACTCCTCATGGCCGAGCCGCTCTTCCTGTCCGCGAACGTCCCACTCACCAAGACGAATCTTCATGTTCGAGTTCGTCGTCCTGAAATCGAGAATAATCATCATTCAAGTGCCAGAGGGGAGGAATTAAGGGGTATACTTACGTGGCAACGCAATGGGCCGCAGTAACTACCCAACGGTTCGAGATCAAGGCGCCGCCGCAACTCAACTTGCGCGTGAGGAATCCGGTTTTGATCAGAGCCACCTGCCACGGGTGCGATCCGAAGCCGGTCGAATGTCCGCCAACTATCCTGTTAGACCGGGTGAACACCTCGCCGCAGCCTGAGGGGAGAGAGAAGCAGACACAGAGGAACTCTTAGTAAGTCGAGATACCGTCAGCACCAGTCACCCCAAAAAGAGTGGAACTACAAAGTGATAGAGAAGAGTGCTAATGTCTAACAACTACACAGGTGGACAGAGCCAGAACAGGAAAATCCCAAAGCCAACCCAGAAGTCAGAGTGCGTGCGTGATTGCTAAGTGTAATAGAAGATGCTTGAGCTTAGGTACCGGGCACAGGACGATAGCTGCCATCGTGATACGGATCGCCACTGTCTGCTGAGTTGCCACCGACAACGAGATCCACTCCGTTGCCGATGCCGCCGGTCCCGTACGGCTGTTGAGGGTGCTGCGGATGATCCAGTATCGTTTCGTCGATGCCGAATTGATTGTCCAGGTGGTTGGTTATGCCGGGATGACCGACCATGCTGCCGATCTGATTGGTCTCGTGGTCCCACGACTGTGGTCGGGTCAGTGGCTTGTAGGGGTAGGTGGCAGGACGCTTGGTGGGGTAATGAATGGGAGGCGAGGACGGATACGGGTCGTTCCCGATGAGGTTCGGGTAATGGGGGCGTGTTGGGTGAGGGTTCTTGTTCGTGTTGGCAAGGTCCGGGTATATGTCATGCAAATGAATGATATCACCTGTGAAATATTTTCGAGATTTGATTGAAGTTTGACAAAAAAGGAATACATATATCATGCTGGAATAAAAAGGGGGCATCCTTCAAGACGAAGAAAAATGCTTTGGGTCCGTTGCAATGCATCCTGGCGAAGGTGGTGAGTGTGGGTGTGTGTGTGCTTGTGTTGGAGTGCGTTCGGAGCGTGTGATTGTGTTCTGAGTGCTGTCGCAGAGAGGGAGGTGATGTTATAATGGAGGAAAGAATGTATGAACACAGGACCCCGATGTTACAAACATCTCACTGGTTCACATGACAGCGCATCTCCTTGTCGGTGGATGGTTCAAAGAGAAGTCGGAAGTCCAACGCGGACGATGCCTCATAAGAATGCAACAGTTGCCATTGCTGTAGCCAAAGGTTAAGTCAAAGCGAAGATGTGATTGTGGAAGACGTGAACTTTCAACTAGACGACGCCACATCTCACACAATTGCAAGAAACATTTCCTGGGCAACTTCAGTGGCCACTAAGATTTATAGCCGTTGCAATTATTTTTGTGAAACTGATCAATCTTCATGCACACAATCCGCAAACTCTTGGTGCCTGGAAAACGAATACTCGTCAAGTTATAGCCAAGATATTGCCTGTTTTGCTGGGACTCCCGGAATTTGATCGACAGGCAGGCAGCTGCGCTCAAGCTGAAAGCACAGTATGTGTGGAAAGAACTCTGCTTAGGGCGCTCTAACTTGGCCGATATAGATCCATACCGGAGGACATCGACCTCATGACACCTCAGCTCCTCTTCGAGAAGGATTTCTCAACCAGCATCCCCTCCAGTTCATACTGGAAGTCTGACCTAAAGACGCTGGACGGTTCTCGGTGAATATTCACAAATGGGTCGAAGGGGTGGCGCAGGTCCATTCTAAGGATCTAAATACTGTCATTCCGATGATCAAATCACGCAGCGTCTTTCAGGCATAGCGTCTAGCAGGACTATAGCGACAACGGAAGCTCTGTCCTGGCTAAACAAAAAACTTCTCCGATTCACCGCATAAATCTCCACGAGTTGACTAAGTATTTTAGGTTCCAACTTATATGGTTGCCGGGGCACTGTGACATTCCAGAGAACTGTGAGGCGGACTAACTCGCTAGAGAGGGCACTGGTTCCGTACCGGATTTAGAGCTAGTTCAAAAAATATACTCAATCATGAAACTCTTACTCTTCATCCACAACGCTCACGTAGCCTGGTCAGCGAAATTCTAGAGCCATTATCGGCGTCATAACTGGGCATTGTGCCTCTGAAACACACACCTCCAGATTAGACCTACCATACAATGACTTCTGCAGAAGCTGTAGAGACGAGGAGGAGGAAGAAACTCTTGGGTGTCCAACGTGCAATTGTGCAGCGCTCGCTTCTTCAGTAGATAAAGCCACCGTCTACTTTAAAAACCTGAGAGAATGGAGTAACATCAGTCATCTTCATCATCTCATCAACAGCGCTACCTGCTTTGCCGAATAAGATCAATCGGATCCACGCTGTAACACAATGGACCTACTCTGGCCCTTAAGTGTAACAGCTACCAACCAGCGTTTTTTAAATTACGCCTACCATTTGAGATATCTCGAAAATTGTATTATTGCTTTGAAGCACAATCAAAACAACTTATATCCACCACGGGCACGTATGCATGACGCGGAAATACATTTCGACGGAAACTGTAGCCGAGCACCTTCGACAGGGTTGCAACCTCCCTCCGGGACATCGTTGGCGGCTGCATATTAGACAGGACAGAATGAGTCTTTAACAAGGCTTATCTCTCTTTACGAATGGCGACGGAGGAGACACACGCAGCTCCAGTCAGCTGCACCCACCTGTTCCGCAAATTTCAGAGTTCAGGTCTGAAAGGTTTCGTCCAAATCTTGGTGGGGAAATTGAGGTGGCGGATGAACTCCGGTCAAAAGTGGCGCTCACAACATTGGATCCTCTGCCCGAGGGTCAACGAAAGGGAACCGGCCTCCCAGTTGGGGATTATACGTGAGATTGAGGTACTTTATCACCACATGGCAAATTCTAGGTTCATGCACAGTCCCGAATTTCCTGCTAATGACCCCCAAACAGGTTAAGGGGCAACTATTTTCAGTTCTGAAAGGGAACATTGACATACCACGTAGAGTCCAAGAACTCGCGGAACATACCACGTAGAGTCCAAGAACTCGCGGAAGTCCTGGTCCGAAGTCATCACTGCAATCCAGGATGAGCAGCTCAATGGGCCCTTCAGAAAGTACAGGATGCGCCATCTATAATTTAGACATGTATTGAGCAACTTTGACATTTGACAACCGGTTGATATGTTTTTGAAACGTCAATTCAGTACAATTTTCAACATGAGCTTTACAACCAAACCATGAACCGAAGTAGAGACGCTGTGTCAGTTGTTTAAAGCAGAAATGAAGTGCCGAAGAGATATGCAACATCTACGTCTCTTGCCCCACGGTGTCATTTGACAGGATTTTTTTTATAACATCTTCACAGACGGGCGTTTGTGAATACGTGAGATAAGCGAAGCTGATTACGCCCGCCTAGCACCATTGTGGTGCTCTATACTCCTTACAAGTGTGCGTGAAAATAAACTAGTATGTGTGACTTCACAACACAAACGTCAAAATCTGAGATGGACTAGGGGTTTTCCATTAGAAAGTTGAATATCTCTTTAGTACTTCACTTCTGGTCTTAACTCAACGTAACCTCTGGCAACACTATTCGTCGTTTTGTGTCGACCGGAGGACGGGAGATCGTCTGCGTGCCGTTCATCAAAGCCCAAAAGGTCCCCATTAACAGATTGAAGATGTAAGAGAAAGAGTGTTGATGGGAATCGACAAGTATCTTCGCGTCACTGACGATCAGAATTAGTGCGCACCATCTGGCGCATTGGGAAGGATGATTTGCATTTATTTCCGCATAACTGCACTCAAGGAATATTACCTGAGCCAAACAGTGGCTCGATTGGTTGACACTGAACCTGAAGCAGATTGTGATAGCCGACTGATGCTTGGTAACAAGTGTACAATTGTCGCCTTCGAGGAACGGAGACTCCACGAGATATCATGGAGACACCATTGCATGACCAAAACGTGACCATTTGAGTCGGCGTTTTCGGCAAAAAGCGTCAATAGAACAAATTTTCAGAGAAGGCGGTAGGAATCGGTATCAATCGATGTTAGCTCATTATGCTTAGCACAAATGTGTGAAAAAAGTCTGTGCGGTTACGGTTTCAACAAGAAAAGAAATCGAAGATCTGCGTTAAATGTTGCCCTTGCTGATGATGTTTACTTCCATGCACCACCATACAGTCAGTCGATTTTCAATGACTTTTGAAACACTCCTAGCTCCTCCAGCAATCCCGATGTGGTCAAGTGAAAGTTGGATGGTTCCAAAGTGTGATGAACCAATTATTCAACAGACGCCAACATGTTGCTGTGTTGCCCATCTTTCATTCCTTCGAAATCCTATCTCGCATGGCCTCTTAAAAATTACCTCTGCCGACGGTCAGTTCTTTAACACTGCATGTTCTCTCGCCACCATGTAATCTTCATTTCCTTAATTTCAGATCCCAAAGCGACGGCGCTTGCATTCATATACAACACAACAACCACGGAAGGGCTTACAAAACGATTACGCCGCCGCCGCGCCGCCACCAGCGAAATGTTGAACTTAATGTGCGACAATGTATAAGTCCATGTTAGGTAATGCAAACGCGATTGCTTAATAAATCTTCGGTTGCCATCAAATCGGGAAGCGACCAAAGTAAAGGGAACATCACTTAGTGCGGTTGAGTAACCCGCAGCCCGCAAAGCCGCTGGCAAAGGGTTTTGATAAATTGCTCACATGAGTGCAACAGTGAAGTACAAGTACACACATTGCGAGACAATTCGAAGGGCCACTAAGCCAGACCTGACTGATCACAATAACGATGAGTTCTTGGCTACATTAAGTGAAATCATTTTTCATTCTCTTCTCTTCCTCATTCCGCGTTTGATTTGAAAACCCGCTCGAGTCACGAATGGGCTCGTGGGATCTTTGTTGAACTGCCTGGAGAGTTGAAGTCTGATCCGATGAGCTGGATACTTTTCCGAAGACCGGTGGCTCCTTCTGCCTATTCAATAATTCTGCCGGTCAGGCAGTTAGAATCAATCAAACAGTCAGACAGGCGCCACATCTGTGTCATCGGCCGGTGCAAGTCTGTTCGTGCGTTGCCAACTTTCTTCTTCATTCTCTGTTGCATAACGGTGACGTGGCGTTGCTTTGTTTTTGCTCTTATGTAAGTTTGCATGTGAAGACCCGCTTAAGATTTTTAACACATTAACACACAGTCCGTTGGGGGTTTTCACAAAGCCTTGCTAACGCTGCACTCATGATTGGGACCGAATTCGAATCCCATCAATTACGGATGCTAAGTGGTTTATTACAGTCAAGTGGAATCTTTGAAATGCCAACTCACACGCCAACCAGTCTGGGACACAACATCCTAACACTTGAATGCACACTTTCAATCACCGCCAAGCCATTGTCAGTGTCACTCTCGATTGCGTAAGGTTCTCTTGAAAAACAAACAAAAGCAACTGCCGTGCGATCTGTCTGGCTGTTGTATAATCTCTGACCATCAAGTGGTCTCCCCCGAAAAAGAAAACCACCTCAGCCGATTCACTTTCCCTCGCAGTGACATTAATAAGTTCTCATTTCGCCTTCACACCCGAGCGCCAATCGAAAGCTAACCGAACTGAGAGGGCACCCTTTTCCATTGTCATTGTGTCGTCTGCCAGTCGCAAAGGTCGTAGAAAACAAAATCGCCCCGAAAAAGTGAAATTTTTTCCCAACTCGAGTTTCCGCCTCAAATTAAACGGCCCAACTTTCAGAACATCCGAGCACAGCCGCCACTTGGCAAGCGTCAAACCGAAGCAGCCAGCGAATCTTCCTGCTTATCATAGCGGGGCTAGCAATAACGACAGCGCAGACGAAGAAGTTCCGCCGTGCAACAAGGGTTAAGCACCCTGCCCCACCATCGCCCTTGCCATCAAGTGCTGTGTGAGACGGAAGAGAAGGTGTGTGCGTATGTATGGGGGGGGCCCCCCGTCGTTTGAGAAACAAAAAGCACTTCCTTGAAAGAAGAGGAAAACAGAAGAAGGGGAAAACGATGATTTTGCGAAGCAATTTTCCAAATAAGACCGCAGATTGATCGTGTTTACAGCTCCAATTGGATGGCTGGGCGGTTGGCTCGACATTGCATAATATACCGTGAATTCGGTTATTTTTTTCTCATTTCCCATGATTACTGTACTTACTTGCATTTTGAGCTACGCTCGTGAGTTGATCTTGCTCGGAGTTGGTTTCCCTGTCCACGCAACATGACCAGATCATGCCACCGGAACACAGGTCCACTGGCTTACCACCGCCCAGCACACATGAGATCGAGAGACCGCACTCGAATTTGTGACCACGAAAGCGACACGTCTGAGGGATCACTGCAAAGAGAAAGATAATGAAATGGGATGAGTATTTATTTGACACGAAGGGAGTGTTTTTGCAGTCAAGACAAGATTAAAGATTGAATGTGACTTAAAAGGGCCTCGCATGACAGGGCCACGTGAAAATGTTTAAGAAATAGACAGCGACAGGGGCAGCGCGGGTCTTGGCGGATGGGAACACCTTATCGGGTTTGTATGGAACAATAACACGGATGGTTCCTGTCTACATTCCGCGGTGGTCCATACTTTTATCCCTCGTGACGTTTTGATATTGACAGATCATGAACAAAATGCAACCGCTCACGCTGAGCCCTCCTCACGTGCTCCTACGAGGTGAGGGACTTAAAGTTCGACTCTGAACGGCAAAGTTTGACAGGCTTTTCCTAGACTGGTGCACATTCTCTCTGAGGATTGCCACAGACTTGAGAGAGGAGGA
Organism: Eristalis tenax; assembly: GCA_905231855.2. Classification (NCBI taxonomy): domain Eukaryota; kingdom Metazoa; phylum Arthropoda; class Insecta; order Diptera; family Syrphidae; genus Eristalis; species Eristalis tenax. The sequence continues at coordinate 4,592,865 of HG993127.1, forward strand.
GCCGTGAATTGTGAAAGCTGCTTGTGTGGCACAGTCAGCTAGAGTTAGCTTCCATTTACACGGTGACCAGATAAGAACCATAGGAACGACAACGACGTGATAAACAAAATTGGTTGTCCAATGCTTGATGACTCGGTCCGACATGTGCGGCATTATTCTTCCAGTAGCACCTTGAATGTTGGTCTCGAGTTCGTCCAAAGTGGTTTGCTTCTCTGCGGTGACTAAGGACTTGAAATAGACCTAGTGAAATCGGCGTCGTCAGCCAATTGATGAACACTCGCCGTGGGATGACCGTTGCCTCGCGTGTATGGCATGTAGCGCGTAATCTTTTTGGAACCAAAGCCCAGTCATATCGATTTTGTCGAGTTCCTAGCGCAAAAAGCCGGTTATTATTGTTCTATGCCTGGGACCACTGACGCCATGCCATAAACAGCGCCAAAGGATCAATCTTTGGTCGAATATTTGTGGATTTGTTTCTCAGCTCTTGATTGCTACTCAGAGGAGATCCTTTAATGCTGGGGGTACCCGAGAGTCCTGAATACTGTGAAAATTCGCATATAATGCAGCCGATTTTAAAGACAAAAGAAGCTCCGGGAACATGGATGTCCACTTTCAAATAAAGTGCCGTCAATAAGTTTATGGCGATAGTTTCAGAGGACCATGCGACATGGTCTTCTTAGAATCACATATCACCGATGGACATGACAACAAATATATGAATTTACACAAATGTGTCATTACAGGCAACAGACCACAGATAGCGATTGTTTTCATCGACGACAAAATACCGTCCAATACCACCTCCACACAGTGTGGCAGAGTGCGAAACTAGGCGACTTGAATTATTGTGAGTTTTGCATTCCATCCGTTTCGATGTTCATTTTGAGTAATATTTTACAAAACCAGGAAGTCTTTATTGCGTTGTAAAGGGTGACCCATAAACCACGCAAAAAATATTTATAAAAAATATAGATTTATAAGAAAGCTATTTTTGTCTCCTCATAGCGTATAATTAATGTTGTTATGTTTGGAATAGCATAGCATCGGATAAATGGCCGCCTCAGGAAACATACACACTCTTTTGTCGTAATTTTGCATGACCATTCTTCATCAATGTGGCATTTCATTTTCATCAAGAGCTTCAGTAAGCGTCAAAATTGCGGCAGAAAACTCACGAATAATTGCTGAGAAACATCCACAGCGTGTGACTGGAGTGGATCTTGCGCTAGGAGCATTATCGGATCATACTTCTTCAGGCAGTACAAATTAATGGTGTTCGTTATAGTGACATGATAACACAGTTGTTAGTGCCTAAATTACAAGATATGGATGTGACCAACTCGTGGTTTTAACAAAACGGAGTCACATGCCATACAGTCCGAGAAACAATTCAATCTCTGCAAGTGTTATTTTCTAATCGTGAAATCGACCGTTCCTGCGGTCAGAATTGACCATCCAGATCTTGCGATTTCACGCCAATGGATTTTTTTGCTTTGGGGTTTTTTGTTTTAGCCAAAGGTTGACACCTTAAATGGAAACGAAGGAAATTGGAAGGTGTTTTAATGAAATTCAGCCAGATTTATGCGAGACGGTCATAAAAAATATCAATAAAAGGGTACATACTTGACGCGAAGTCGTAGCGACTTTTTTTTACGACCGGTGTGCTATTCCACAGTATCTAACTTCAATCTGTGAATTTATCAACTTTCATAATTGAGAGGGCCTCTTTTGAGTCGCTGACTGTGTTCAAGGAGTACTCTTAAAAAAGCTTCTGAAAACATCACGGACTTTTGACTTTTTTTGAGTGGCGGATAACTTAAATTTGATGTTGGTGATTCATCATGAAACGACTCTCGACGGAGCAACGATTAGAAACTGTTCAATTTATGTGTTTCAATACGAGAGACTCAAGCTAAAGTCATTTTCGAAACATCTTTACACCCGGAACTAGTCACCGTTTGGTCTGTCTGGAATCATTGGTCCGTATGTGTTCAAAATTATGATGAGACGGTGCACGCTGTGATGTACTACGAAACGTATTGAGATAATTTGACGTGTAGATTTCGACTTGTGATCGCGTTGGTCAAATACCCGAAATCGTATTCAAACCTTCCTGTTTGTGTTTTATTCCTCAAAAAAAAGACACATTAGAAACACCAGACCTCGGTAGCTTGAAACAGTTCACAAAGCAAATGGTTAGGCTGTCCAGGAAACACTTGAACAAAATTAGGTTTGTGTAGTTCACAAACGAACTAGTTCAAAACCGCCTTTACAAGTGAACTATGTGAACAAGTTCATAATGCCACTTTATAAAGGGTGATTTTTTACCATGAATCGTCTTACAAACGAACAACGCTTGCAAATTATTGAATTTTATTATCAAAATGCGTGCTCTGTTAAGAAAGATCATCGCGCGCAAAATTGTGTTCAGCGACGAAGCTTATTTTTGGCTCAATGGGTACGTAAATAAGCAAAATTATCGATTTTGGTGAATGTCAGCCAGAAGCATTGCAAGAGCTACCAATGTAGCCAGAAAAAGTCACTATTTGGTGCGGTTTACGGGCTGGTGGCATCATTGGACCGTCCTTCTTCAAAGATGATGCGAATCGTAACGTAACTGTGAATGGTGAGCGCTACCGTGAGATGATATCCAACTTTTTTTTGCCCAAAATGCAAGAGCTTGACTTGCATGACATGTGGTTTCAACAAGACGGTGCCACATGCGAGTTCGGTGAACATTTTATTTCACGTTCGGGACTTGTCAATTGGCCGCCTAGATCGTGCGATTTAACGCCTTTAGACTCTTGTTTGTGGGGCTATGTTAAAGCTCATGTCTATACAGACAAGCCCGCTTCAATTGACGCATTGGAAGACAACATTGAAGCATTTATTCGTGAGATACCGGCCGAAATGAAAGGAGAGAGTATGCCAAAATTGGACTAAGCGGATGGACCAGTCAAGTTCAACATTTGCAGGAAATAATCTTCAAACATTAAATTATATGGACCGTACTATCGATTCAAATAAAGATTTCGTGCATTTTTCTGAATTTTATGTGTTTTTTCTTTTTTGAAAAACTTTCCTATAGCTTTTAAAAAATCACCCTTTAGTTCACAATGCCACTTTTTTTTTAGCTCATTTAGTTCAACAAACTCTCATACAATTAACTCAGAAGGAACAACCGAACGTAATTGAGGGCTTTGCTGTGTGTATCTATTGTATGGGCGTTGCGCCTGCTCTTCAGGGTTGTTTTTGTTTAAAGTGTGTACGGGCATTGTGCACACCGGGCTTGTGTTTGTCTACCCCAGTACAAGAAAATCGAGATAGTGAAATGTGAATGTGAAGGGAATTTTATGTATGAATGGATTTTAAGGAGATTTCTTTATGGTAAAGTTTTGCTTAACCATTGGATGCATTAAGTCACATGTTTGCAGAGGAGAGAGCCAGTATCAGGCAGCAATTACTTTTCAAAGGATCATACACTGTCTGTGTTTTGTCTGTATGCACAGAGAAAACGCGAGAAATGTCTATAATGAAGTTGGGTTACAATTTTCAATACATTGTGTTTGACTTTTTTCCAATTTATGTGACTAGTAGTGTAGCAACACGGTAAACAGTTTTAAACTTTAATATTTTATTATTTTTTTTTTGTTTTATTATTGTGAATTTATTATTAGTTAATTTTTCACAGTACATTAAAAAAAACATATGGAAAAAACGTAGCGTACAGGCAATAATAAGGTTGTCCTGGGCAGTGAACTACATTGAACTAAATGAACTAGAAGAACGAACTAGTTCAATAAACAGATGTGAACTAAACTTAGCGCTCTCTAAACTGAACTAAAATGCAGAAGTCTATCACAAATCTGAAAAACACTCCCGGACAGCGCAAATCTGCTAAGCAAGCAGAAATTTTCGGTGACTCCACATCACAGACCAACCACATCACCAACCATCCCAAAACGACTAACATTGACACACGAGCAAGTGCAAGAGAAAGGGAACGACCTGAACTGATATTATTATTGAAAATATTACGTCGGTTGAGAAAAAGTGCCACCTACCGGTAAATGGAATAAAGAAGAGATCAACCCAGAAAATCAACCAGGAAAACAACACACTTTTCTCTTCTTCACAGCGGTCATGAGATACTAAGAACGACGAGTAGAGGCTACTCACTGTCAGATCAGCTGTATTAACGTCAGATCAGTTTTCAGCGTTTGGAGGATACTTGACAGCGTTAAACCAGGGCCTTGAGTGAAGTCGGGCGCTTTTTTGTCAAGACTAAGAAGATTCTGTAGAAAATCGCACAAGAAGTGAGAATCCTTCACTACACTGTCTGCGATCAAGATTTCAGAGCGATTTAGTTCGTTCCCAAATTTAACGAAACTTAACGATGTTGAGAGGAATGGTTTTTATTTCGGTTTTGTGTATTTGATCGACTTCCCAATTTGACCTAAGTTGAATTACGTCCATTATGGGTTAACATTTTTTAACGAATTTATTTAATTTGGCAAACTATGACGTTGAACGTGCGGTTGCAACAGTTTATAAGTGCGAAAGGCTGGCAACATTCTGCAAGACTGAAGGCACCATCAGTTCATTGACTAATCTTGAAATAGAGTAACTAAAGTTCCAAGTGTCCTCGTGCAGTTTGAACTGTTTTACCTAAGCTGCAACAAACACAATCGTCAAGTTTTGCGAATTTTCTCACAATGCAATGGGCCCCGCTATGACAATGCTTTGGGGTTACCCACTGCATCCAGAGACATCAGCTCTTCTTTCGGCTGTGTGAACACTGTGCTCATTTGCTTTTGTTGTCTCGTCGCTTAAGGGTTGTCACTTGAAAGTGTTTTAGTATCCAAGTCACAATACCAAGAAGTAGGACACAATTGTTGACGTGAAGTTTTACTAAACAGGAACTGATTTCTTCCCCTTTCAAATTAAATAACAAAAGTGTACTCATTTATATTACTTCCCAAGCCACTTGAGGCTTCATCTTGTCGGGCTCCAAAAAAGATTATGACAGCAGACATGACATCGCGTCTGAAGACAAACGATCGGACATTAAAAGTGGTTAGATGATCATAAAAGAAGATCATAAAAGTTGCAACTGAAAATGCTTCTGTAGCCGAATGGATAAGGCCACCTGGCAAGGGCTCAAACATGCATTTGACAAAGTTGGGTTTGATACTTTGTAAGAACTGGTTTTTAGAGCACTGCATCGCGGTGGGAGGTATAGAATTTCTAAAGGGTTTCACCTGGGTTTGTGGAGTGATCATGACTTGTGTTGCCTTGCCTGCGTTAGCTGCCTGCTACGTGCTCACAGCGGTGTTGATCAAGTTTCGTTGCATTTAAATTGCTAATTGAAGGGAGTGTGGGTCTGCAGTTGATATCTGTTAAGTGGTTTGGTCAGAGTCATCAATTCCGTTCCATTTATGGACCAAGATCATGATTGAAGGAGGATGAAACTGTCTCATCTTTCTCTGTTGTAGCGACGGAAAACGTCTTCTCTTGTGCTTGAGAATTTTTATTGAACTTGAGGATGTCTAAACTTAGGTAACACCTAACGTCCAACTCAAGTAAAAATTATGAAGAAGGTAGTTAAATGTTCAAATGAATTGCTTACGCTCTGTTTAACCGACAATTTACGTTCACAGAGCACAATAAGTCCGTTAAAAAATTAATTCTCGATCTCCAAAAATTTAACACAGAATGTAATCCCTCCCGCAAGCATTCTGGCAATAAAACAGCTTCCATACCGTCGCTTTATCATAACCCCACACGAAACTACTGACATTCCCACGTTCTTCACAGTCAAACGAAAAGCAGCGGAAAATTTCAATCTGCCCATAATTCCTTCTGGGAATACAAGGGGAAATTTCAACATTTCAACGACTGTTTTTTGCGTACGTGGACATTTCGTCCTCACTTAACAAAGCAAAAGTGAACGAAACTTAACGAAATTGAGTGGAATGGTTATTATCTCGGTCGCAGATGAACATTTTTGTACATTTACTCGATTGCATTTTTGAGCCTCAGTTGAATTACGTCTGTTATGGTTGTGCCTTTTCGAGATTTTTTCTAAAGACTTAACGAATTCCCCCAATCATCAAACGTAGCACTGTAAAATGTATTGAAAATTCACTTAAAATTTAATGATTTACTTCTCCCGAGCATATCCATCACCGAGTCCTCCATTCCGTAGAAACTGGGCGAGTTCCTTCGCGAAAGTGCCTCCAACAGGAGCAGATCATGCTCCTGCTGCTCCGTTGGATATCCGCCCGTCGTTCCTGCCAGGCCACTCGCTATGAACAAACACCACACAAAAATGGATCGCGTATCCCGCAGCCAACTGACAGAGCACATCTTTGCGCAAGCAAGGGAAAAAACGTTTCACAAAAAAATATTTAATTCAAAAAATACACCAAGACGCCCGTTTATTTGATTCCTTCGTCTTGTGTCACTAGCCCGATCGCAACTAACAGTGTCACTTTATCAGCATGGCTCTAACGACAAATTACAATTGCAGCAAAGTGAAAGGATTTCGTCGGCCACGAACCAGAGTTTCACTCTTCCTCGGCGCGGTGAGGAGAGCAGCGCGAGAAGATGAAAAAGAAAAAAAAAACGTTAAGTGGTCACCGATGACGGTAATGATGGTGCATCCACAGTCCGACAATGCAAAGCACGACTCTCTCAGTACGGTTGAAGAGTGAAAGAAGAAAACCGTTTGTCCGTTTTGGTGGGAGGAATAGTTTACAAGAGCGCACCACCAACCACTAGTCACTAGTCTACAAATGCGAAGCGAAATCAAACACCGTGTGCGCGCGCATCCAAAGAAAGCGCATCCAGTTCGGGGGAATACTATCTCAGAACTAAAGTCACTAAATGTGCCCAACTTGGGTTTTACTACATATCATTCGGCGGTGGAAGATGCCGTCGAAGACCGCGATGATGATGATGATGATGGTGCAGATATATGTAGAAGCAGTGTGACGGCGAGATGGTCTGATTATACCCTGCACACAGACAGACAGCCGCGCAAGAGAAGACAAGACGAATTAAGAAAGAAATGGCAAAGACAAAGCACAAGAGAAATGCCTCAGCCCCAACCCGTCGAATGGGGCGTCGTCAGCTTGGGGAGCAAGATAAAAGCAGCCGTGAAATCAGCTGGGGATTTAATCAACGGATCGTTGGGCGCAGTTGAGTTGATTGAGGTGGTGTTTCACTTTTATTTCATCTGTCAGATGGATGTGTGATGGAGTTTTTGAGGTTTAATCTGCTCTTTAGATATGTGAACTGCAATTATTGCTGGTGGTTTCCCCCCGCATGATGCATGGCTTGAAGATACTTACCAGCGCATTGTGCAGAGTGACCTACAGCGGGGACTGTTGATTTATTGTAGCGGTTGTTGCTGTGTGTAATTTGGGCAGATTAGACCATATTTCAACTGAATGTGCTTCTTGGACGAATGTGAAAAAAAAAAACAAATTATTATTACTGTCACCACTAGACCGAATGAATTTCGTTCATATTCATCCAATAGATCAGACGTAAGGACAAGAAGAGTTCAAAATGCACAGCTTAAGGGGGTTACTCGTTGAAGGAAGTAAGGTAACTTAAGTAAATTTAAGCAATCGAGTGAATACACAGCCACTGTGACTATAACAAGCACTTCACTCAATTTTGGTGAGTTTTCTTAAGTTTCGTTAAGTTCCGTCAAGCTTCGTTAAGTTTCGTTAAATCACTTTCTATGTATACAAATGGAGTTGGTGTTGCAATCACGCTTCTCAGATGCAATTAGGGGGACTTTTAAGATTGGACGATGCTCTTGGCTAAGTTTTGTTCTATTCTGAAATTGGTGAAGAAGGCATAAATCAACATTGGTTGTTTCTTAAGCTATTACAAACAATTTTGCGATGAAAAGCTGTACAATCAACAAACGTATTTCCTAGAAGTATGCAAACAAACACACACAAACAATTTGTGGGCTGGGCAGTCAGTCAGTTGCTGTTAAAAGTTGGCACTGTTTCTTCGTAAAAAAAAAATCCACGGTAACTAATGAATTATGCTATACTCATCAACTCCCTTAGGGTGGAGTCATGGGACGAGAAAGTGAACATTCGGGGTCGGTAACCGTAACACAGGTTGCCAGTAGGAGTGAGCATAAAACTGTAGGTTCCAACCTGACAGACCAATTGCACTCACAACACGAATGGTGACTGTAGAAGGTATGCCCAGGTGCCCTCAAAATAACCTCGGAGATCGCTACAAAGACTTGTTGCAAAGTTATTTTCTTGACTATTTGCTTGGACTTGATGTGGTTTCCAACTAGACGGTGTCGCAAACCACACGTCAGCGAGCGTAACAATCTCACAATCGAGAAATGGTCTTATCCATCTTGATTTAACACGTCTAGACTTATGGGACCAAGTTAAAACATTGGTCTATGTCCACAAGGAGGTGCGCAGTTACAGGAGTTCAGAACCAATATTGAGAGGTAGCGACCGTTTTTCTCGAAACCCTGTCATCGAAGTCGGTGATCACCGTAACTTGAGAACGACTTTACCGATCAGTTTGAAATGTTTACCACTGACTCTATATTGTATTGTCCTCCATGTGAAGGAAGGATTTTTCTTTTCAGCCATTGGTTTTTTATAGCCGAAAATGTGACAGTATGATTAGAGAATTTTGGTTTAAATTTTAAGTTTCAACGTCCGCCAATTTTATAACTTCATTCAATCGGATCATCATATCCTTTGCTAATGATTTTTTTTTTAAGCTAGATAAGCTAGTGATGAGCTGCAGTGATCACCACTTTCACTGTTCTTCCTTAAGTTCCCTTAGTTTCGTTAAGTTTCGTTCACTTTTGCTTAAGCGCGTGGGAAATCCATCGTTCTCTACTTTTCTTAATGACGGTTAACACGTTCGGGTACTTGAAGTGTATACCCGTCTTCGAAGGTTCCCTGGTGTACATGATGTTCATAGACGTCTTTTGAAGAACTTATTTTTCCATCAAGTCGTGTATACACGTCTCAAGTCAGATACAGTTTTCAGCAAACGCATAGTCATTCAATATAAACACTCAATTCTTTAGAATGTTTCTGGATGTTTTTCGATCGGTGCTGACAGAATCTAAGTTGGGCCTTAAACCTTCAGTCCTCTTCGTCTTCATAATAAATCCTTCAAAATCGGAATGTACAAACAAACATTCACAGACTTAATACAGATTAGATCTTTTAAGAGTGGACATCCGACCCAAAACGACGTTGTAACCAAAGGAATTTCCAAAGACAAAGCAGCTGACTCATGTCACGACATTCATTCAGATTTTTTTTCATCGCTGCATAATGAGTTTCACTTCAGTCACAGCTGCCCACGGAGCACCTGTTTACTATCTTATCTCAAGTCGCGTCACACTTGTCCCCGATTTACGAGCTCGCACATAAATTCCTCCATAAAACACATCTAATCCCATCCAATTAAACCTCTAACTGTTTAGGGCCGCTTTACTGCCTCGGTCTTCACTAGGCTAGGAGGCGCCGGCGCAGCAGTCGCTCCTGATGATAGCACAGAGTGACCAAGAGAAAGGAGTCCCACATCCCCACTTGCGTGTGCTGAAGGTTTTCATGTAAAAGCGAATGTAGAACTAATTTAATTAAGTGTCCGGCTAATTGAAAGCCCAGACGTAAGCTGTGCTTCCGTTCCGAGAGCCGCCGTGGCCCAGTCGGAGGCCCATCTTCCCATCATGTTGGTCATTAATTCTGGTTTTAATTACTAGGAGTCTTTAACGAGGTAGAAAGTGTTTTGGGCTGGGACTTGAGACTTGGGCGAAAGGGTGTTGCTGTGTTCCGAATTGCGTTGAAATTGGAAATCTAGTTGTCAGCATTTGAATTTCACTGCTAGTTGCTCGGTGAGGGTTTGCACTTGCTTCTGAAGATCATCTCAGTTTTTGTTTTGCCAGTTGACAAATCAGTGAAGCAGCGAGGTGCGACGGAACCATTGGATCGATGAGATATGAAGGTAATTGCATGGGAGGTGCCCATTGGGGGAGCTTAAGGTCATCAGTGGGCGATTATTCGTTTGAGTGGACGTCGACTAGCTGAAGGTCACTGCGGACTAAACCGAAGTTCGAATGGAATATTTATTGATGGCTTTAATTGGAAATCACTGGTAACTCGGGAAACCTGTGTTAACTAGGGACAATATCTGCGGAATGGACCTAGGCATCAACTAACAAGCTCGCTTTTGCCCGCCCGAGTAACTGCCGTCGTTTACTCACACCAAGCTGGTTGGGGTCCTTCTCCCCTTGTGTGCGACATTGTGCACTGTGTTGTCATTTCGGAGTTGGGGATATTTGTAGCCAACCAATCAATCGATGAAAATGTGTAATCGAACTTTGTTTACTTTTACTTCTTAATTATCTGGTCAGTGGCTCATGGAGGCTCCGAGCCTGAGCAATTGTCCCCTTCATCACGACTTCCGAGGCGGGCGTTGAATGCGATTCCATCAGGTAGGCGACCGCTTGTCAGACCCAGGAGGAGGTGGTTGGACCAAGTCTAAAAATTCGCCTGATTCCGCTTGGGCATAAGTTCTGATGAGGTAGAGTCGATGGCGGAGGATGGAGTTGCGGTTCCCTTTAGTGGAGCATGCCGGTAAACATATTCTCGTCGAGGAAGGATATACAACGTTGACGTCAACGGATAGCTATAACTTCGAGGTACCAGACATTTCACTTACCTTAGCACTGCGCTTATATTTTAACAACGCCAGTGCCAAGACCACGCGCAGAGCGACTCTCGCGGTGTTTCTTTCCGCTCAAGAGGGAACTCATTAAGAGATATATTTCTAGAAGGATCATGCGCAGTTCACAAGGAACACTGATTATCGCAGTTATGGCCAACAGACAGTCCTTAGTCCGATTTTAAGTCCTTTGATTTTGCCTTGATGGCGTCTTGTGGAGAGGACTCAAGTACGAACTCTACGGACTGTACGTTGACATGTGTCCCTCCGGCCACTTAGGAAGTCAATATCAAATGTGGCTGGGTCGTGTAGATAGCATGGATAATCCCTTTCAGACCCGACCTGCAACAAGGCAACATGGGACGCCCGCGTTAAAGGGCGCCCACAGGATAAAGGACCTCAAACAATTTGATGGGCGTAACTTGAGGCAGTTTGCCGGGCATTGTGTCAGCTACAGTGGCTTGTCGTTTGAAGACCTTGTTCGCTCGGACTGTTCTGCAGTGTAGGGTAGACCTGAGGGCGTTATCTGGGTAGCTGCCTCCACTTCCGCATACCAAATTGGTGTTAATTTTGCCCCTGTCTTCACTTGTGGCATTGTCCCACAGGCGCTGTTGACACGTTCGCAAACAAGATTGTCACATTTGAAGTTAAAGTCCCCATGACAAGAGTCGAAAAGCCACATCGTCCACAAGATGCCACCGTAAGGTGTGCAATGTGGTATCTTGGTTTCGATGGTTCATTGATACGTGCGTCTGGGAAATGATTAAGTTGATAGAGTCACCTTCTATCATCAACGTTAAGCGGATGGATGTGCATGAGAAGTGGGGCTAACAACAGGGCCCTTCAGCACACGCATTATGACCAGTTTTGGTTTTGTTGCGAGAAAAAAATTCCCCGGCGTGTTGTTTTGCGTTTTTGGTGAATTGGGACGTTGGACTTATGCTTGCGCTTGACAACTGCAGGGATGGCAGCAATATTGAACATCCCACAACTACAAACTGTCATACAAGCTGAAGCTGCAAAACAAGGCTTCACCTTACACAGAAGCCATAATTACAAAGAACGACCTCTTGTTGGACATCTAGAATTTCTGAAAAGAGTTGACAACATTTGGGACTCGAGTAAGCGACCTGATGTCACATGAGTTGGTCTGCAGATAACACTATGAATAAATGATAATCATGCAAAGTAGAGAGATATGAAACAACCACCTCTCTTGGTTGAAGGATGGAGTCCACAAATGGTTGGATTGGACATGCAAAGGGAAATGTGTAGGCTGCATCTCGCCTACACATTTCCCTCTGCATGGACACAACAAGATTTCAAGCAGAACTGTTTGCGATTAATAAGGCGGCACATCGGACGGGCGATAGAAAATCCAAAAACTTCAAAGTGCATATTTCTTCATAAAGCCAAGCGGTTCTTAAGGCGCTAAGGAGGTACACATTGAACTTCAAGACTGCTTGGGAATGTCACAAAAGACTGAATACGCTGGTAAAAAAAAAAGCAGATTAAAACAGCACATAAGAACCAAAAGACTGATATACAAGCCAAGGCAGGTGTCCAGACACGATTTATTGCCCCCCACCCTCTCCACACCCTCTCATCACATACACAAATGGGTCATTAAATTTATATCGCGCGTAATAGAAATAATTTCTGGGGTTCCTCAAGGTAGTCATCTAGGACCGCTGCTGTTAATTTTGATTATGAATGGTGTTCATGAAATATTTAATTTTTGCGAGGTTTTATCATTCGCGGTCGATTTAAAAATAGTTTGCGAGCATCAACAACTAACAACTATGTCTGCATTCGTTTTCAACTGAATATATAAAAATTAGAATGGTGTAAACATAATGGATTGGAGCTTAAATTTCCTAAATGTAAGACATTAACTGCGCACCGTATTGCAGAGCCTTACATAAATGATTATTTTATCAACGATCTTCTGCTTCTTCGTCTAGATGAAGTTAAGGATCTTGGGGTCATATTTGACACGAAATTAAATTTTTCACAACACTGAGATTATGACATATCTATAACTTATTTTTTCGTGCGGTTTGCTAAGAGTTGGCGTAACTTGTATTATTCCATTGGAACAAGCCTCGGAAAGCTACTGTCATTGTACTTCAATTCAGTATATGTCATTCGTTTGAAGCGTAAACAACAAGAATTTTTTTTTCACTCAAATATGTCGAGCTTTGTGCCTGGAAAAGTGTTTTTGCGGGGAGTTCTTCTTCATTACTTTAATATGAAGAAAGCTGCTGTCGAAAGTCATCGAATTTTGGTGGAAGTTTATGGTGATGCGCTAGCTGAGCGAAAGTGCCAAAAGTGGTTTTAAACGATTTTGGCTTGGAAGCCAGCCGAATCAATGGCAAAGCCGAATATAAATGGCGCGAAGGTAATGCTCTGTGTTTGGTGGGATCAGAAGGGTGTGCTGTATTATGAGCTGCTAAAACCGGGTGAAACCATCAATGGACAACGCTGCTGAACACAATTAATCTGTTTAAAGAGCGCAGTAGCCGAAACATGCCCGGAATATGCGACCAGACACGAGGCAATAATTTTCCAAGTTCGTTAACTTAGATTCGAAAGAATTCAAAAGACTTTCTCGAGCTATGCCATCCGGAAAGTAAACCTGTTTGACGAACTTCCTCCTTATGACGAAAGATGCAAGATCATTGAAAACCGTAGGTTCCAGACGGAAAGCATCTTCAGTCATGTTTATTCGCGACATAATCAATTATCACATAAATTCACCAGAATTGGTTTTACTTATAAATATACGATCCCTTCGGTTGAGAAATGTACTTTTGGATAGAAGGCATAGAACAACTTATGATTGCATGAACTTTGCAACAAAATTGATTTTCGCCTATCTCGGTTGGAATTTAAAAATTGTGTTTTTATTTTTTGATTTAATTGTGAAATAATCTGTGAGATGCAAGATCTGTAGATGATCCTCAGTCGCACAACACACATCTGTTGTGTAAAGCGCTACTGAGGCCATACGAACGTAGTTTTTTGTGTGCCCTGTGATGTTAAAAAAAAATATAAACAAACAACATTCAATTAACAACAAACATTCAAGAATGTTTATGGAACAAAACTACAATCCTAAAACAGCCAAAGAAGGTCTAGAACTAAACAAATCCGACCTAAGAGTGCTATGTGGAGCACGGAGCATGTAATTACCAGCTTCATAAATGGGCCTCACTAAATCTGTAGGCACTGTGGCCAAGCGAAAGGCACTACTAGTCTAATGTCCACGACTTTCTAGAGAAATATTCAAAATAAGAAACAGAACGTCTATAACAGGGAATCCCATCTAGAGGAGTTGTCAAATTGCTGAAGATAGCTCTCAAATCCTAGACCAAGAGAAGGGACTAATCTAGATCTTTATGGTCGCACACCCCAAGTTGTTCAATTCAATGTACAAAAAGTAAATGATTTGTAATTTATGTTAAAAATTGCATTTATAATCAGGATTCCTCAACCTGCTCACTCGCTGCTACGATGATGTTCCTGCAGCCCGCGTTGCCGTGTAAGTCGTTTGTACTAGACACTCTCGACGCTTTGGCTTTGACAATGAATATTCGACAAGCTATGGCCACGTTATTGCCCGATCTATACCGATACGTCTTCAGAGATTACCGTGTCAGAATTTCCCATTGACAACTCCTGGTGAATGCTGTGAAGGGAAACAAAACAATTGCAGTCGTTAGTTTGCGGCCAACTAAGCGTGGTAATTTGTCATGCACTTTCCTGTAAGACCTTCGAATACGGAAAATCATACATTTTGTCTATAGCTATGAACTTCTGGTTTTCATTCCATGCGGGGACTGTGTTGTGTGACCAGGAGAAAGTGACAGGAAACGAGCAAATCCCAACGCTCGTTGAGGAAGCAGTTCTCCCGCCTTGCTTTGAAGAAGTCGACACAGTCACTAATGGTTTGTTACCAGTGCTCGTCAAGGCCGATGTCGATGTTCTGTCCGAGAGCATGCATCAGACCATGTGCAGAATTTGGGAAGACGAGCAAGCATGCCCGACGAAGGGAATATCAACTCTATATACCCCATCCGCAAAAAAGGTGATCCTACCTCTTGCAAGAGAACTATAGAAGCATGTCCCTAGTCGACGTCGCCTATAAGATCGTGTCCAGCGTCATCATCATCTGACCAGCACCCTAAGGGGGTCGCGGGGGTAAACTACGCGCGAGCGATCTCCAGGCAACTCGATCCTCCATCGACTCTAACTCATCAGGAGTTATGCCCAAGCGTGACCAGGCGAGTTTTTGGACTTGGTCCAACCATCACATCCTGGGTCTGCCAAGTTGTGATGAAGGAGACATTCGTGTCCCGTGACCAAACCAACGTGAGTTCCTAGGGCACTGCCGTGTTTCTCACCCTATCCCGGCGAGTAATTCCTGCAACAGCGCGGAGAAATCTCATTTCATCTCGCCACATCGAGCGCGTGGACTCTAATCCTTCGGTCTTCACATCTGTGACTTTTGGTTCGAGAAGGAGAGGAAGCAGCGTGCCCAGGACTGTCATCGATGGAACGCAGCTATTGCTCAGGCCGAAATTGTTCGCGGGTCGCAGGGCTGATAAGTACGTAGGCACTGTTATGTGGTACGCATTTCTTGACGTGGGGTTGGTATCCAGGGACACACACGAACCTCTTTTGATAGGAACACGTTCGAGCCAACATTTGACTAGTCAGGGAACTAACAACATTTACTTCTATTGTTATTGTTTCCATCATAAACAAGTCCATTAGGAAGAGTCCTTCAAGCAATAATTGAAATTCTGAAATAATCTTTAACGGACATTGAAGTGACTGATAGAAAGTGCTACCTGTCGTGAGTGCTGCCAGATTAGTTGGACAGATTTGGATCTCCATTCTGAGCATCCTGCCCGGTATTACAAGCTTCTCTAACTCATCACAAGCTATGCCCAAGCGAGACCAGAAAAGATGCTCGACTTGGACGAACCACCTCATTGTGGCAGTGCCATGTAGCCGGCCATCTGATGATTGATTCAAGTGCATTGAACGCACTTGCAAATTCGAGTTACAAACTAAGTTATTCTCACATGCTCCCAGACGGGACTCCAACGCAGGCTTTGTACTGCTGCGGGCATGGAGGTTGACTTGAAAAAATCCGAGGTTATGATTATTCCCACCAATTCATCGCCTGCTCAATTCACTCTACATGTTAGTGGAGTGAAACTGGGCGGAGAAGTTTAAGTATCACGGAGTTTTTTTTAACGAGTAGTGCTGGGCTTTCCTGTGTGATCCTATGAATTGGAATTGGTTTTGAAACAGCTTGGATGGTTTGTAATCAGGAAGCCAGACCATTGTGTCAGAGCATGATCGAATTCCCACATATGGTCATGAAGTTTGGGCAATGGCCTCTAATTAATTAGATCGCGAATACAAGCTGCAGAGTTGGGATTTCTTCGGAACTACTCGCCTGGAAAAGAACACAGCAGTTTACGAGGAGCTCACTGTTCAACAGCTGCTACTTTGAACGGAAAGGTTTGATTACATGGCACGGTACATACGTGCCCTTTAATCAAACGCGTGTCGTGAATGCGATTCCACCGTGTAGGCGCCGCTTGGGAGACCCTTAAGTCCAGAAACTCGCCTAGTACTGCTTGGGCATAACTCCTAAAGAGTTAGAGTCAATGGCGGAGAATCGAATGGCCTGAGGATCTATCGTGCGTTGTTGGCCCCGCCACGTCTTTAGTGGAGCGTGCAATCTACGGAAGATGCGATGCGATGGAGATGGAAAAACTGACTGATACTGGGAGGTCCTCTCGTTGACTTGTGTTTCCCACACCTGAACCCTTCCACAAAGGAATCCACTCAAACGAAGAAGCTCATCGCCAAAAATCGGAGTTGGCCCAAACTATTCACAAAATAGGCCTCCCACAGCTCATAGCTCACATTTCGCGGTCCAAACCCCTCACAATTCCCTCGTTGCTCGAAGGTCTTGTGGCAATTAACAGAGTTGGGCACACTCAGCGAACGCACAGCTTTCGCTTGGCTTGCATGATTATGTGAGTTGGAAAGCAAAGAATCAGATAACAAATCCAAAGTCTCGTAGATCCGCACACGAACGACCCCGAATGTGCATCAAACACACATCCCATCCATCCCCGATGCCGATGCACGAGCTTTCTAAACACACAAACCAACCGATTTCAGTCATTAACGTCCGGTTTCGGAATTACCCCCGTGCGAGAGATGAAAACTCTCGAATCGTATCCAAATTGATCGATCATCATGGCCACCTCTCGGTCGCACCGCTTCGGTACTTACAGTTTAGCTCGTCGAAGAATTTCGCCTCCTTGGGGAGTTCCTTTTCGATTGCATTTCTCAGATCCGGACTAACGGCTTTGTTATAAACTGAATTGTAGTTAGTCGCATCACTGTCACACAGATACACCAATTCAATCACAACCACTAGACCGATAGCCACGAGCAAATCATGAATTTTCATCTTTGCAATGCTTGCTGCTGATGCTGCTGCTGCTGCTGATGTTGTCGCTGCTGCTGCTGGTGCTGGTGCTGTTGTCGCTCCCTGCACAGTGGAACCACTTTCGATTTCTACGATTAGCGCTGTTCCGTTTCATTTACGAGTGTATTAACAGATCTTCCGCGTTTTCTCTCTCTACCACGGCTTATTTGGTTAGCATCTTCCCTCAACTGGATGTGATGTAATGTGGACGTGATACCAGACGGACGCGGCGGCGACGGGTATTTTGTTTTGTTTTATAAGAAAGCGATATCAACGACAATCGGTAAGCACTTCAGCAGAATGCAATTAATTTCGTGTGTGTTTCACTGTTTCACTTTTAGCACACGACCAGACGAGGAGAGTCACCAGTTCACTAGGCACGCCCGATTGCCTGCTGTCGAATTGAATGTGACGAGTGTTGAGATTGCGCTCCAACACTGACCGACGACTTTTAATGCTATGCTGTGGGGATTTTTTTGAAAAGCCCGTTACACCGTCAAGGCACACAGTCAGTCCGCCAGCGGATTCGAAAGTAAAACTGATTCGGTACGTTCGTACGCGACGGAGACGAACTGACAAAAAGGTAACTAATACATGTATCTCAACATTTTTACGGCCTCGCATTTTCGTTTAAGTGTTTTTTTTTTACTATCTTTCGATGGCGGTATTATGAGTGGTGGCAGAGGAGGCAGTGGCGCGGTGGCACCCCCCAAATGCGTGCCTGATGTCAACGATGCCGCGCAATCCAACACAAAAAAAGCTTGCTCTGACCACGAACACAATCGCAAGCGTAAACGCAAACTCTGCTGGTGCTGGTGGTGTTTCGAAACACACGTAATCCTCCAGTGATCGTCGAGTGGAGAGCTTTGCCGAAAGCGAATAGGAGAGCACTGCCTCGGGAGAGGGCACGCCATGTGCATTTCCGATTTCTTGCAGTTTTTTTTTTTTATTTGTGGGCGCTGTGGTCGGTACTGAGCGGTACAGTGAGCGTATGCAAGAGCTCGTGCATGTGTGGGTGCGTATGTGTGATCAGCGTGTAATTCCTGTTTCTGGTATTTGTTTGATTTTATTTCCACTTTCGTGGAAATGCCTCTGGGTTCCGATTTAAAAAAGAGAAACCCGGCCATTAGCTGCATCGGCAGCGGTAAAAGCACCACACTCTACATAAGCACACGCAATGCAGTTTTGTTTTTCCTTCTTTTTCCTCTACTGGCTCTGTTCGATGGTCTATCATTGACGGAGAAACAGCCGCTAGAGGGAGAGGCAGAGATGGCGACACAAACACACACAATCGAAGACCAGCATGGCGGTGGCCAGTAGTTCGCACTTCCATTTTACAAGATCACGGTCATGGCTAACGACAGGGAAAGTGATTAATTGTTGTCTTATATAAACATAGAGGCGATCGGTTATAATACTCCGCCTGGCCATGCCTAATCAAAGTTGATGTCTCTGCGTCCAGTGTGATGGCCATTCTTGAGCGGAAAAGTGCGAGGAGACAGATGGAAACTACGGTTCAATGAATTGATACAGCCGTTTCTTGTAGATTATATTTCCAACTGCATAGAAAGGCGTACAGCGTGCGGCCGCACAACTTGCGGGGGGATGATTGATCGAAGGAGTTGGTTAACGAACTTTCTTATTTCCACTGAGCACACTGATACCGTGTGTAACTTAATCGTTGGACTGAAGGAGGCGGTGTCATTGACAGCTACGAATGCTGGATGCAATTATGCAGCCGTCTAACATGCGGAGATATTCGATGTGAGCATGAATAGAGATCAAGCTCGGTTCGGGAGCCGGTTTTTGTCTTGACTTGATTTTGGGAGCATGGGCACACTGGCGATTGCCATCAGAACGGTTATCGATAGGCAAGACATTAAATTCGTAGAAAGTGCTATAATAATCTGATAGCTGCTTGTTTACGATGGCTTTCGTATACCTCGGGGGAAAACGTAAAAAAAAACCAGGAGAAGTATTTTCGTTCAAGCCTCTTCGACAAACTCTCCATCTTAACTTGGAACACATTAAGATTGTATGTCGGTCTTCTTGAGGAACTTCTCTTCTGCACACGACACTACTACGTGTTCCATACAGACGGCTGGTATGGAGCAGATAAAGAAAAAGTATAGGAAATCCACCCAACTGCACGGAGTTATGATTGAAATATCTTCATTTTGATGAAGATGCGTTGTTAGAGCGTAGACAACGTCGCACCTATTTGACCCATCAGCCCAATCATCGCAGACAACCCGACTGATCCCCGATCCATGCGTCTGAGTCAATTTCAGAGCTTAAGTCACCTGATCTCGGTTTCCCTGGATAATTATGCACTTATTCCACTTCCAGCTCCTCACTGCATTTCTTCACTCGTGTTTCAGAGTGATGCCAGGGACAGTTAGTTGTCTTCAAAGGCTGCAGTTGAAGCTGACTTATTGGCATAGACGAGTAATTTGACGCATTCTTTCAAAAGAGATCTAAAATAAGAGATGAATTCGGATGCTCACTCATTTCACAATTGATTCATCGATTTACGTGTTGCGCGGCATGTAGCATCGTCTTGTTTGAATCGGGGTCAGCTTGTGCATTTTTTCCAGCAGAGTTTTACTCTGCTTTGTCCTGCTCAACTGTTTAGGCTTCAGTAGGCATTCACACACAACTAAGTCCAGTGCCAAAAAAGCGACTGTACGACATTATTGCTATGTCGCTGTTGGTTTAGTTTCTGTCAGGATTGATTTGATCGCATCTGTCTATGGTATAGACTTCTGCTTGAAAGATGCTCATGCGTTTGCCCATGGGTCCGAAAAGAGTATTCGCTTTCTTAGTAGTGCATCGGATTGAGTCTATGTAATCACAGATAATCTGTATCTTTCTCGTCTCTGAAGCTATTAGGTGCTGTGAATAACAACAAAAATAACTCAAAAAGTGTGAGAATTTCCTCAGCATTTTGAAAGAAACACTCCATCTGGTGTAAATAAAAATTTAGTTCGTTAAATTTAACGAAACGCCTCCACATTTTGGACAGATGAATGTTATCTCCATTTTGGTGTGAATAAAAATGGAATCTCATGAGACATCCCTTGTAGAAGTTGAGTGTGCATTGGAGGTGACATTCAGAAAAAAAGTAAAATGTGAAGAATATAGTTTCGAAAGAGGAATACTTTCGCGGATTAAGTGAAAAACTCAAAATGAATGGAAGAAGACAATTTTATGAAATATTTAAAATTTTATCCGTGCTTGGTGGAAAAAACCCAAACGCCAGACATGTGGCGTCGGAGAAAAATTCGCCTTGCCAAAATGTGGATCTATCAATGTCCTCACCAACTCCAACTTAGGATCCCTGGTCACCAATGTATCGAAGGAATATTTTCATCTTCTCAATTCTTGGCATGCGCTATGAAACTTGAATCTATACAGGTTCTTGTAGTTATACCCTTTCTTACGGAAATCTTCCGGAAACCCTTCCGATCGTTAATTGTAGTTATCTGATTTTCGTTTGTATATGTCCTTGCACCCAGCCTTACCCACCTTTCCACCCACCTTTACTCTAATTTTCCAGCGACAACTTGAGGGTGGAACCTCGTCATCATCATCTTCTGACCCGAATGATCCACTAAAGGGGTCTTGGAGGTAAATCTCGCACGCAAGATCTCCAGGCGAGTCGATCCTCCGCCATCGACTCTAACTCATCAGGAGTTATGTCCAAGTGTAACCATCTCGTCCTGGGTCTCCCAAGCGGTCGACGACCTGATGGAATCGCATTCAACGCCCGCCCAGAAAGTTGTGATGAAGGGGACAGTCGTGCCAAGTGACCAAATCATAGAAAGGCAATGGCATGGATTTATGCTTTATTTTGCATTTGAAAGCTAATTGTGACAGGATTTCGCTGTGAAAATGATGTAGATGATACATCAGCTATCGGTATTGTTTCGTTCGGCGTTTGTAGCCATTTGTAGTCAGGTGACCAAAGTACCGAAGCATAGCCCTCTCCGTTCGGAGAAGCAGCTGCTCAATGTTGAGTTCCTCGCTCACTGCCGTGTTTCTCACCAACACGGAGAAGTCTCATCTCAGCAGCTTATATTCGCGATCTTAATCTTTCGGTTGAACCCAAATTCTATAACCATAGGCGAGAGTTGAAACAAGTACTGAGTTGCAGACCGCTAACTTGGCTTTGACACCAAGCTCGGCCTTCCTGATTACAGATCTTGCAAGCTGTTTCAAAATTGACCAAGCTTAACCAATCCTGCATGAAAGCTCAGCATTACTCCTTCCATCACTCGTGAAAAAGACCACGAGATACTTGAACGTCTCCACCTGCTTCAATGGGACTCCACTAACGTGTAGAGTGCAATGGACAGCCGGTCTGGGGATGACCATAGCCTCCACGCTTACCTTTATTCCGGCATCAGAACATACGGCCACAAATCTATCGAGTGCGCGCTGGTGTTCCTTCTGAGAAGATGTGAGGATAACCAAGTCATCTGCAAAAAGACGCTCTCCCAATGTGAAGCATTCCTCGCCTCGGCTGAACAGCAACATCTAGTCCAAATATACAACGAAAAGGAGAGATGACAAGACGCACCCTTGGCGACGTCCAACGACCACGGTGAAAGGTGTTGAATAGGGATGAATGACCATCAATCCAATACTCCTGCAAAACCCGAACACAGCTGCTACAGTTTGTGGAAAGAGACTGAATGGCCATCAGAAGAAGACCACCAGTCCCATACTTCTGCAGAACTCTCCAGACTTCCTTCTGGGACTCGATCATATGCCCTTTCCAAATCTACAAAACAACTCTAGATGGGCTTGGCATGCTCCCAAGCCTTCTTCTTAGAGTGAAAAGCTGGTCAGTTGAACTTCTGCCGGGACGAAAGTCGCACTGTTCGTCCCCCGTCCTGGACTCGACCATTGCTCTATAACGCGCTTCCAACACCTTAGCGTAGACTTTCCCGGGGAGACTTAAAAGAGATACGCCCCTGTAGTCAGAGCAATCTCTGTTGTCCCCCTTCCTGAAAAGTGAGGCTATCACCCCAGTTTGTCAATCGCCAGGTGTCTCACCACGTTCTCAGGCCACTGTAACGACACGAGAGAGCCATAAAACTCCCTCTTTACCCATTGCCTTAAACATTTTTGGCCAGATTTCATCCACTCCGGTGGATTTGCCAACTTTCAATCGCCAAAATGACTTCCTCC
Source organism: Eristalis tenax (assembly GCA_905231855.2). Lineage (NCBI taxonomy): Eukaryota > Metazoa > Arthropoda > Insecta > Diptera > Syrphidae > Eristalis > Eristalis tenax. The sequence goes on from HG993127.1 coordinate 4,615,327, forward strand.
ATCGTTGGACTTTTCTCCGCCCCACTCAAGACTACTGGTCTGCCATCCTCAGATCGGCTACGGAAAATGCTCGCTCCATCTGCGTAAGACCATCAACACACCATATTTGGACTTGACCCCTTCAATGATGTTGAATTTCCTTCCTCTGAGTGGAAAAATGGTTTGCCAGACCACCTTTTTCGCAGAAATATGGTCGCTTCTAAGACTTCTCTTTAGCTGCTCGCTCAGCCATTTTGAAAGTTCAGTGTAGCGGTCACGAGAAGTCATTCCAAAAAGGAACGACCTCTTGTGGCCGACTGTGTGTACCGAATAAATGGATTGACTCGTGTAGCCCAGGTTCTTAGGTCGAATTCCAATCCACAATACATCATCCAAATTTGCGGACCCACCTCTCGTCGTGGCACTGCTTAGAAAGTCCATCTATAAATTTTCTCAAACCTAGTGTTGCCTTTTCAATTAGTTGTCGTTAGCTGAGATAACAAATTCCTGACTGCAACTGCGTAATTTAGGAAACCATGCAAGTCACCCATTTATGTCCCCATCACAGTACAATGACTAGACCAAAACAGACGATCTCCTTTGAAAATGTAAATAAACCAGACATCAACAATGGCATTCCTCGTCAATCGTAAATGCTCCTCACACAATGTCCATAATCTGATCTGACACAACAGGACACACAACATAAGTGACGTTACAACACCATCCGAAAGCACGTCCGCTCCACTTCTCATCTCCGCCATCACCATCTCAATCTCAAAATTCATTCCAATTCAGCACTCAAATTAAACCAATTTCATCACCACCACCACCACCATCAAGGGACCAGTGGCGGGCAAGTGACAGATTCCACTTATTGCAATCGCCACGGCACGTACGATCCGAGTATGTGAACACTCTGCAATGCGCAGTAGGAAGCGACCCAATTTACCCAGTTGGCATTGAATCAAGTGAATCATCTCTGTCACATCAGCCATCAGTCACCCACTGCCAATCGTGGTATCGATTCGGTGGTACCATTCGTCGTGAGAATGTGCTGTGCGCGCGAACACTTGTCAAATAGAGAAGAGCTAGGGCTGCATAATCGATTGCACAACGCCGCCGCCGATGACAACGACGACATGGACGACGGCGACACCAGTAAACCACAACAGCTCCGTCAGCCCCGATTACGGAAGCAACAATTTCGAGCGGCTCAAGCCAGCTGCCCCCACACACACCACTCGACTAAACATTTCTCAATTGTGTGTTTACTCATTAGTTGTCATTAGTCAGGGCTTTCAAAAAGATTTCATTATTAATAAGTCTTGGGTTTTTAACAGACACCGCCTCCCCTCCCCCCGTCCGACTCACACACACAGCCGCGGGCTCAAGCAAGTGAAGCACACGGGCGGCGCACAACCGAAAGAGATGAGGAAGAGTTTATGTAATGTCCCCCATGCAAACGCGCTGTAATCGATGGTACACGCAACATGCAGCGAGAAGTCTTTTTCGGGGTTAGTCAGTGTGTCCGCCGACGACAACTTTGATTTATTGCCTCGAAATGTTGACTTAATGGCTACGCACACAGAGCGCACCTCACACACACAGCGCAGACAGAGCAGTAAAAGTGAAAGTGAAAGCTCTGACTTTGGCTGCGGCTGTAGCTCTGGCACACTGGGTCTGACTTCGACTTCGAGTGCCGTGGTGTGCCGCACGGTGACTGCTGTGGTCTACGGCATTGGCAGAGCTGCGGCAGTGTCATTGGTGGAATTGCAACGGCTGTGTGAAGCGAATCCCGCCGGAGGTGCACAAATTGGCGGAGTGCGTGTGCTAGGCTCTGCTTGGAACCGTCTTCGAGGGGAATTGTCGTGCTCTTGGTCAATGTTCAGTGAGTCGGCTGTCGACTTGGGAGGCGGAAAACTATGTCTGCATTGACATTTGAGGGCAGCCAGTATAATGGCCTTCGAGCATGACGCTTTCTGTAGAAAGTTGCTTTTCGATCGGGCTCATGTGACATACAGGAGCGTACCATTGCGAGGGAGATTCCACTGTTTCAGAGAATTGAGCCATCAAGCGGTCAACCTATGAGACTGTGGCCCACTGAAGAGCCACAGTTCGCAACAACAGCAGTTATGCTCGCAATCATGAATGTTAATGAGCTTCCCCGGCAAGGTTTGCTGCCACGCGGATTGCTCTGGCTTTAATCCTTTATCCACAGGAATAGGAACCAATTGTAAAATGCATTTGAACGGAAGAACAGTCTACTCCAGAGCACTTGAGGCACTAGAGTAGACTGTGATCGATGATAGCCTTCCGACAGTCGTCGTCGTCATTTTTAAATCGCTCTAGCCTCTACCGCGAACATTGTATTCGGTCTTACGATATTACGGTCTGTGCATAAGCTAAAACATGGGATGCCAATGCTGTAAGGTGTGTGCATGGAGATGTATAATAAGATGTACCTACATTGCATATTTCTAGGTGCTGTCCTCTATTTGTTAGAGAGAGTCTTTCTGGGCAGGCAGCTTTGCCAAGCAATTTCGCCCAAGAACACGCTAAGATGGCAAAGATATTTCCAACTTGTATGACACCAGCTTTGAGCAGTTGAATGCTCGGGAAGGGTCAGTTGGTTGTATCATTTCAAGATAGCCGTAAAAGCCAGTAAAAGAAAAGGAGCCAATCATGTTAGGTTAAGGAGGCTGACTACTGCGTGAAAAAGGTAGCAGCCACTCATAGGCCAAAATAGACTCAGTGTGCCACTAGGCGAATCTGTGTATACGTGTTCCGCAATCCAATTAGTGTTCTTAACAAAGCAACGGAAATGGCTGACACTAATGCCAGATTATCGAAGTAGTAGGCCTCCAGATGTTTGAATGTACGGGAAGTGAGAACACTGCAGCTACACAGCAGGTGTTGAATGGTTTCTTCCTCATCTTCGTCCCTGCAACTTCTGCAGATGTCATTGTGAGGAAGGCCTAGTCTAGAGGCGTTCATTCCAATGGCACAATGCCCTGTTATGACGCCAATGAGGGTTCTAAGATTCGGCCTACTTAAACTAATCAGTTTGAGCGATCGCTTAGGGTCGATCGTAGGCCAGAGTTGTTTGGTAATGAGGCATCCTGTGCCTCATTACCAAACATTCCTTCTCTGGAATGTCACAGTATTCCGGCACCCACATGAGTTGGATGTTTAAGTACTTCGACATCTCGATAAGAGATAGGCGGCAATTAAGGGAAGTCCTGGAATTAAAAGTGACTGAGTTCTTTATCTGTGTTTGATATTACATTGATTTTTAGCCAGGACAGAGCTTCCTCAATCGCCTGAAAGACTCTACAGTGATTCCGTAATCGGAAAGATTGCTGAATGTTTGGATCCTTGGAATAGACACCAGCACCCACACCTGAATCCATCTGCGATCCATCTGTGAAGATTCGCAGAGGACCATCCAGCGTCTGGTGTCTGGAGAAATTTTTCTCGAAGAGGAGCTTAGGTGACGTGAGGTCTGCATCTATGGGTATAGATCTGTACCTACTGAGGATCGTTGAATGTCCTGACCGAAGTTCTTTCCAGTTGTGCAGCGATCTCAGTCTGATCGCTGTATTAGTAGCCTACCAATTAGTTACATTGGTGGCAGGTTAAGGAGTATGTTAAGAGCTTCGGAAGAGGTACTCCTTAATGCTCCGCTGATACTTGCTAGGTATGCAGCACAATTTTTGCCAAGCAAACTCTTCGACCGTGCTTACAATATTTCTTAAGGAACGTTCTTCACGATTTTCGTATACACGAGGCACAGAAGCAGGTCATAAATGGTGTGATTGGAAAAGGAAAAAAAAGAAATTGTATTAATTTTGTGCTTTCTTGTGTCCATCAATAACCATACACTTAGAGAACGGCGCTGCAAATAGAAGCTGAAGGGTGAGGTTTCATTGCCAAGCGGGAGCATTTAGTATCTCAGACTGCCCCAGTGTGTTCTTTATTAACGCCCAAAGTTTCGGACGGCACCTGTAACCTAGTAAAGACAAATTTACAGATCAGTTCCCTTGCCAAAAGCGACTGTGTATGTTTATCATTGCCACTCCTACAGATCAGAAGGAAAACATCATTCTCGTCTCTCTCTCGTCTCTCTCTCTCTCTCTCTCTCTCTCTCTCTCTCTCTCTCTCTCTCTCTCTCTCTCTCTCTCTCATCTCTCTCCCTCAACAGTCGACTCTCGATAATTCGAACTGATTGTTAGGTCCCTTGGGAAAACCTGGATAAATCGATCAAATCCTATGTGCTTTGGTACGCTTGTTGATTCCAAGCATCAGCTCAGTCGGGCTGCCAGCTGCCAACACTCTGTAATTCGAAATCTGTACCTGGTTTCCTCCCACTTTTTTGTCGTTTTTGTTCTCTGTTCTTTGCCCAGCTTTTTGTTTTCAAGGATTTGCACCCGTTCGAGTGTGCCGCATGCGACGTGAACGACGTAAGAAAAAAATGCAACCTCAGTGAATGAATGGAACCTTCTTGCTAGCATTGGTGAATCTGTAACTTTCGAAGAGAAAGACTGAAAGAATTTTTCCAATTTCCAGTTCAAACAACAACAATGAAGACGACAATCAAGAAGCAGAACCAATTCTGCCTGTCACATCAGAGTGGCCGACGTGATATTATCTGTTATGGCTGTCATAGGCATTGTTCTTGACCATGCACGCTGGAAGCTATTAAAACAAAAATATCACTGATTTCCTTACAAAGTAATGCGTGTGTGGAATCATGATGCAGTCCTCTTCAGATTTGTATTGAGGATTATGGACTTCTGTTGCGCATATTCCAGAGTGTTCTCTGTAAGCCAGTTTCTTTAGGAATTTGAGAACGAGGGATGATTCTAGTGACTTTGTTTCTTCCTCTTATTGTATCTGCTTATCCAGACATCGATGTCTTTTGTGGACTAGTGCCTCTCCAAATCCCAGTACATGTTCCGGATTCATTAAATTTCCCACAGAATCTTCTGTTACCCCTAGTTTTCTTAAGTTCTCCCTGAGCCTGCACTGCCCTGATAGGATACGGACGTTGTTCTTAGTAATTTTTACTTATGTCGACCCAAGACTTTCTTGGCCTGCTGCATGCGATGAGCGTTGTTCCAAGTTTCTGTTCAGTTTCTTCTTTCTATTTATCTGCTCCGGGACTCCGGTCTACGGCGCAGAATTGATCGGGGTCTGTGAAATGGTCGGATGCTCTTGTCTTAGCTAGGGAGTCACCTATTTTATTACCTTATATCCCTGTATGGCCAGGTATCCTGTTCTGTCCTGCTCCACTGTTTAGGCTTCTGTAGGCGTTCACACACAACTAATTCTAGTGCCAAGCAATATGTCTTTATTTCATTTTCGTCCTTCGCCCCGACTCGATAATTTTTTGATAATTCGAACTCTCGTTTGGTCCCTTGTGTCTTGAGACTGTACTTCTTTATTTATCTCGACCCAAGGAGGCTCTCAGCCCGACCAATAGCTGCCTTCCTTTGCTGATCATGGCTCATCAAGACCAAACTTTCTTGAGGTGGCAATAGCTTGGTCGCTATCCATAGTTTCGGTCTTCTTCTCCCTTCCTCGAACCAAGAGCTCGATTTAGCCTAGCCAATACAACCCACAGAGTTTTGCCTTCCGGACTGCATCCACATGCTGATACAGCTCGGTTATGTATTCTCCTTCCTCGCAGACGGGACCATATATCGAATGTTTCTCTCGAATGCAACAAGAATCGGATCTGCAGGTGTGCTTGTCGTTCTGTTTGCGGCTCTGTCTAGCAGGACTGTCAAAATGAGGAATTTTGTCGACCCCTATGCTGCGATGGTGCCTCAGAATTAAGGAACTTTCACAATTCCCCGGTCGGGTTCTTTCTAGACACTGACCAAGAAGCTGCGGGCCTCCTGTTAAAACAAGGACTATGGCTACGACTGGATGGCGAATTTGGTTAAGTGCCTGCCCTTGGTTGGTGGGGTCCCCGGTTCGAGTCCCAGTGAAAGCAAGGTTAATACGCTTTTCTCTTGTTTTCAAGTCTGGTCCAGTAACCATTTGCCGTCACTATAGCTGTCCAGTGGTAGTAGTCTGACTGTCGGTACCACAAAGGTCCAACGTCTAAGAATGCTAGTGAATTCACTAGCACCCCCCTTCCCTACCCTGCTTAGGGCTACCGCACCGTCAAATGAGTTCCTTATTTTGTTCAAGGGTAAGGTCCTAATTAAATTCTTAACCAAAATAATTTATTTCCTACATCAACCGCCGTACATTTACAAATACAAGATCAAGTCCACGAATAGAGTATCGGAATTCATTGCAAAAAAAAAATAAATAAAAATAATTAATCTACTGAAGATCACTAAACCAGCGCGCAATCAAGAGTTTCGCAGAATAACCTCTTGGATCCATTTGCTCGTCTTCTGGATGTTGTGGTAGATGCCTGGCTGGTGATCCACTCCACAGCCGAAGCCGGCACTGGTGATGCCAACCAGAGTGTAGCGGCCACGATCTTTCACGATCAACGGGCCCCCAGAATCACCTGAAAGTATGCAAGGTAACAGTGTCAATGACGTCTCTATGGGGGAGTGCTGCATGCCGCCTGAGAGTAGGCGCCGAACGCTTGGATGATCGTGACATGGCCCGAGGCTGAGATCGTGACAAGTTCCCGCCAGTCTTAAGCCGGCTCAGATTCATTCTCACCGAATCACTAATGACCTCAGCGTATTCAAATCGAAATTCGTGATTCGATCGGAAACAGTTTCACAAATCACTTTCTCTGCTATTTCACGCCCATCCAAGCGTCAGGCGGTAATGAAGAGAGTCTCACCTAAGCAAGCGTCTTGATGGCCATCGGAGTGTCCAGCGCAGAACATCTCGCCGAACAGCTCCACGCTGATCTTCTTGATGTCGTGCCATCTGATGCACTCTAGAGGATCTGAAAGCAAGAATCCTTAAATGGAGGTTATCCCTTCACCAAGACCTTACCTATGATCGGCACCGAAGCCACTTGGAGGATGTTCGTCCCAGAGTATCCCATGTTCCCCTCAGTCTTTCCCCAGCCAGCAATGACGCCCTTCCTGCCCGTCAGGTTGATCGGTGTGTTCGGCAGGCAAATCGGCAGGATGTGGTCGCTGAAACAATGGACTCCGAATTTAGGATCTGCTCAAGGTGCACTCGACGTACCCACCTGTACCCGGTCGGCCTGGCCAGCTTCAGAAGGGCGAGGTCGTACCTATCCGGCTGGGTCATGCGGAACTTGAATCTCGGATGAATAATCTTCTGTATCACGCTGTGCTTCTCCACCGGCAACGGCTCGTGGATCATCCCCGAGTTCTGCGTGTCCAACTCCCCCAGGAACACGGAGATGTCCTGCAGTCGGGCCTGCTGTATGCAATGCGCCGCCGTCGCTATCATGTTCGGCGATACTAGCACCCCTCCGCACTGGTACTCGGCAATTCGTATGTGCGCTTGCCACGGGTACTCGGCAAACCTGGACGGACGACCGCCGATAATCCGCTTCTGGAGGGTGTTCTGATACGTCCTCGGGACCCCACACTCAACCTGAAACGAGAAGCTGCAGCATAACGTGTGACTGGCAGGCGCGAACATACCATGGGAAAGATTTCGTTGTCGTCCCGTCGCTTCAGCATCACCCGCTTCGAGAGATCGTTAATTTTGTTGACGCTAAATCCGAAATTCGCCGGCGATATCTCGTTCTCCGAGATGCAGCAGGAGAAGAGCCACTTGTTGTTGCCGCATCCCTTGGCGTGCTTGCCGCCTTGAATCCAGCACGAGAACGACAGCTTGCACGGCCACACGCTGTTTTGGTGCAAGCACTCCGATGGAACACCGAGAATGCTGTTGAGGATTCCTGCAAAAAAAAGAAAGGGAATGTTGCACTTGAGTCTGATTCTCTGCCTCCCTTCGGTAACCTGCGGTGGTTCAAGGGCGAGCAAGCCGTCGTTTCTGATTTCGTTCGACCCAATTCCCAGATCGAACTCTCCCTCTCGTCAAATCTCCACTTCTCTCATAGAGAAACGAGTCACCATCCGAAACGAATTCAAAAGCGTCGTGATTTCACATCCAACGAACTTCGCAACTTACCGACCGACGACGAAAAAAAACGTGAGAAAACCTCAGACCACAAGAATCATAAATCACATGGCTCAACACAGAGTCCCATTAGTCGGAGCCGAAGGCAGAAAAAACCAGCAAATGAGACGTGGATTGGAACGCCACCACCACCGCCGCCGCCGTAGCTGCATTAAGGGCGTGCATTGCGAGAAAATGTATTCTTTAATGCGACAGCACATTCCGTGGAGCTAATTAAGCAGTCGTGGAATGGGGAGACGCAAGATCTCTGTTTCGGGAGGTGTTGCAGTCAACGAAAGTGGTCACAGACACGTAAGATTGCTTCATGAACGGAAATGACGGTGGTACTTAACGGAAATCGGAGTTTGGTGCTTATACTAGAAGACCTAGGAACTGCTAGGCCAGGAAGGAAGCCAGTTACACTGGATGGTCCACAATCTTCGGAGCCGAGCTTCACGGATTCTGGAAAAAGTCATTTCTTGACTTCTCAAGACTGTTCCAGATACTCCTACGACCTAACAACACAAGTACCAGCGTTCACAGTACCAATTCAGGAAGCTGCGTCTTAGACGCACGCAACACAAAGATCGATGCGATTACATTCGTCGACCCAAGATTGGCGGGACTAGGAGAAATACAAGAATCTCGCGGAAACGCGGAACTACGGTCAGAGCTCTCTCTGTGACACCAAATAATAAAATAAAAAACACCAAACCAGACACGAACGAACTTAAGACCATTGAATATTGTACCGCACCGACGAAGAAGAAGTAGCATAACCTGCTCAATGTAATCAGACTAAGCGATCTCTTAGGACAGAGCGTAGGCCAGAGTTGTTTGCTAATGAGGTATCCTGCGGCAGTTGCCCACCTACGATTCATTTGAGCAATACACTTGTGTATGTATGTCAATAAACTTGCTGGTCTGTCAGATACAGCAGCATTTGTAGAAGGACGAGAAGCTGAACGTGACATATTTGGAGTATTATAGCATGTTCACACTAGACGATATTGAGTAATTGGCAATTTCCCTAGAAATTATGATCGAAACTAACCAATTTCAAAATTTCCGCAATATAATCAATTTCAATGACACTGCGTACGAAATTGTGTATAATCACGACTTCCGAGGCAGGTATCATCAGGTAGGCGACAGCTTGGCAGATGATGATGATGATTGTGTATTATAACAGATTATCCCAGTTTCCATACAGTAACAACAAATAAAACTAGCAGATTTCTGACAGAAAATTGTCCATCCAATGTAGACGTAAAGACATTTCGCCGTGAACCCAAATTGCTTCAATCGTAGTGTGAACATTTCAAGAGAATTCAAGAAAGTGGGACTTTGTACCGAAGTAAAAAACAGCCTACAAAGAAAGTGTAACTCTAGTGTCCATCTTTAAGTGTCTCCAACTTCCTATTTCTGAAACTCTAGCCTCGTCCTCAAATGTAAATACTCCAACGCATATTTTGACTGTTGAGAATGCAGATTCTTTGGTTTTACGAGAACTCAAAAAAACCTATTCTGTCCTAAACTAAGCACTTTGCATTCGATATCTAGTACAAATCAAAGGATAACACGAACTAGTCCGAAAGAGCGTACCTGCAAAAAAGCTATTATTTTGTTGCTGAGAAAAGACTGCCAGATTAGAGAAGGGAGTTGATATGTGGTTGCCACAAAAAGTGGCAGTCTATAACAATGCCAAGATATTTTTACGTATCGACGAGTTCAATTTCATTTTGTTGTGTGGAATTGTAACATGCAACATTTTTAAGTGTGATTTGGTATGCGGGGTACATTGGACTACGAATATGCATAACTTTTGTTTTTCCTATGTTTATCACCAGCCCATTGGCACCATTTTCCCATATTCTTCCAGCTCTGCCTGCATCACGTTCGCTGCTTCTTGTGGGGAGTTCCGACATACAACAATTGTTGTATCATCCGCAAGGGTACACTATCCTTTAAACGGAATTACTGACGGTTTCACTTCGCCTAAACACTTGAGCTATAATTTGTTCGCCACCTTTTCGGGAACATAAGTGCCTAAGACTGACTGCCACCATCTATAGTCGAGCTTGATCATTTCGTGGTACAGTAAGTCTTACAGGTTAAAAAAAAAAAATATTCGATTTCGAAATATCTGTGCACAAACTCAGAGCATTGCTTTTTTTTCACATGATGTCTTATCCCCTTGATGTTTAGTTTTAGCAACTCTCACTTGAGCCGAACTTTGGGAATACGGATAATACCTGACATTTATTGCAAGAGAGAAATTTACTGCTTCTGAATTTTTTGGAAGAGTGTCCGCGATTAGCACATCGAAAACATCGTCCAGTGTTCCTTAGATTTGTAAAAGAGTCAGCTATTGTCGTCGCTTAATACGATTAGATTTGAAGTCCTTTGTTCGTGTCATCGTACTGGTGTGTGCAATTCCGGTCTTCTCTAATGACTCTACCTCGCGCTTAAGAAAGCACAAGATTGCTTTAACTTCATCTCCACCAATTAAGGAAAGAGAAGACTCGCTTTTATTCGGAGAGGTTTCTTCGCCCTCTAAATCTTCTACTCGCTCGAACTGTCGATGATGATGGTGATTCGCAATTCGACAGGAAGACAACGTAGGAGAATGGATCGGGGCATGATGTAATAGTGTGTGCATGCAATTACCTTCCATACAAATTGCGAAGTCCCGTGCTAAGACTTATCAACTGTTGGATGTGCTACCAATTGTCTAGGCTGCTTTTAAGAGGTGTCAAAGCGTTTAAGAGGTAATTTTGGTAGTCTTGCTGAACAGCTAAATGGCTTTGGACTCAAGGAAGTGTTACTTGGTTCCTCAGAAGGACAACTGGGGTTTTGTTTCTGACGTAATTTGGTCAAGCGTATGTGTTCGGATAGCAAGATCTTGATATTCCAGAGTTTTCTCCGGAGGATCCTCGCCGGAGGATCCTCCTATTAGCCGCTTCTGTTTGAGATCCGCCATGAGTCTCTGAATGAACGAAACGAGCTCCTCCTCAATTTCATAAAATTAAGGCAAATGAGCATCCGTACTCTGTGATCCTTCATCCTCTAACTAATCAGATGCTGATTTGGCAATTTTCGTTAATTGCCCTCTATATGCTGCACGTGCTGATGCCTCCATTTGAAGGATTCGAGCAAGCAATTATGCGGAAAGCGAACAAATTAATGAAACTGTCGTACTCTTTAGCGATTTTCCTGTCCCGGGTTTCGGCTGGTTGGTCCCATAGTGCTGCGTAAACGCAAAACAAATGCGTACACAGTAGTTGCTCATGGGACTTTGACGAAGAATGAAATGCGCTATGAATAGTGAGAGTGATAGTGTTACTGCGCTCTGTATATCAATAGTGATTTGTTCTGCCAGCTTTCTACAGAAGTAGCTTGATCCGTCGAGAGGGGACGTGGAAACACGACGAGGAAGTTTTGCAAGAGTAATCTCTTGATTTATCTCTGCGTTTGAGACATTGAGACGAAATCCCTGCTGATCCTTTTCGCAGGCAGGATCATAGACAATATAAAGATAAAGACGTTACCTTAGTCACTTCAGGTAGTAGACTACCCACCTAAGTCACTTCATTCTCGACGCTCACACATATCTCAGTGACAGCCCGATGTGCTCTTACGATGATGTATTTGTACTGACACTTGCGGGTTGCACTTGGGTTCGCTCCAATTGCTCCTGAGCCAAAGATGGTCTTCGTCCGTTCTTGGCCAAAATCCGGATCTCCGAGCAACAATTACAGGGCCGAGCTTACGAACCCACGCCGTTGTCTATGGTCATCCAGATTCAATTCTTGCGTCAACACAATACTCAATGCAAAACCAAGACGGGTTGACTATCGGGTTGTGCTCTTGATCTTACCCGCGAACATACACGTTTCGACAATTACCCGAGTACACTCCTAATGCGGGTAATACCCAAGTTGGCGAGTACCCGGCATTATTCTGGTTCCGAGTACCCGTCATTATCGGGTAATGGGTACCCGTAACCGTAATGATAATATGGAGGGCGCTACAGCCCGTAGAGGGTCAGGGCCTAGCTTCTCAGGAACCATTCGTGTTGTGCGCGCTATTGTTGCCTCACGATTGGAACGGACCAGTTTGATAAGTTTTGAGGCCAAGATTGAGAAGCTTTTTTCTAGACAGTTATTATTCGTTCCGCATTGTAAGTGACTCGAAATAGGAGGAGCCGTGAAAATTATTTTTGGTCATACCAGCCGGGAATCGATCCCAGGCAGGCAGTTTCAGTTGTGTATGGGGTTGACGCACATACCCGCAACGTCACGGCCACGTAATCCGTAGTAAAGTACACCCACGAAAACATAAGCCATTGTCGGAGTGCCCACCAGAAGAACTACAATGTCTTTTTAGCATGCATTGAGGACGAGTTGCGTTTGAATTTGAACACGTACAAATCGCGATTGAATTAATTTCAATTCATTTTCATTAATTTACGGGTAATTTGGTACCCGAATAATATCCTATACCCGAATGGGTTCTCGGGTATGCGGGTATTAAGTGCTCTAGTTTCGGGCGACATCAAATTCAGCTGATCGTCACCGAATCGACATTTCAGGGTATTCATCGATGGCTAAGTTGTCTTTATTTCGCATCACTCGTTGTCTGCTTGGTGGTCTTGGGAAGGTGCAAGAGTGTGCCGACAGAATTCTACGAACTGCTTGCACACTGAAGCCATGGTGACCACCGACCTCACCACGAAATTCACGTATTTACAACAGAGCCAGAGGTTTGAAAATATATATTTTTTAAATTAAGTTTAATGAGCAAAATTTAACCAAAAAAAAGAGAGTCTCTGCTTTACAACACAGGCCCAAGTCATCCTCCCACTGTATCGCCAACAATGTTGTTATTATCATTGGTAGCAGATATTATTTACCGCAAAATCCGCTAAATCAATGCCAGACGCGGTATAGCAGCTCACGTGAGCTGCAGTAGCTAACAAGGGACGACACAGCAACGAACGCTAGACACTCGAGTGGACTTTGAAGAAAAAAAGTGATTGATTGTTCTTACTCGCGAGTTCGCCAAAAAAAATTATTTTTTCATTCAAAGAGAAATCATTTGCCCCGCGGGCAAGAGATTGCCTGACGTCCGATGACTTGAGATAGATTGCCGGTGATCAGCAGTATGACAATACAATGACGACAACAAATGTCATTTCACTTCTTACTCACTCGCAACGGCACGATTGAAAGCTCTTCATGGAGCGACTCAGACCCTCTGCAACGTGTGGGTCTTAAATCTGCGGTCTTAAGCCAAAGTCAATGGCAAGCCAAAGTCCTCCGTCCGAGAGGCAAGACAAATGAATGGCTGCAGAGGAGGTCAGCACATATCTCCCACGATGCACCGTTAAATTTCCAAAACCAAACAAAAATCAAATGTACGCTACAAACCTGCGTCAGCTGATGGCTGCAGATGAAAGAGCAGGATCACTTGAAGCAGCGCACGCGAAGCAATCGACTGGTGAAATTTCCATAACAGCATCGTTCATTCAATTCAAAACGTCTCATGTCATTCTCTAGATACTCGTACACACCACACGCGCACGCATCCAATCCGTTCGGAACACTGAAATTTTATTGCATTATCCGTGCGACCGTGCGACTGCAAGACCCGTTAATAAGTATCTATCTCTTTCTGTGGCCACTGCCACTGCCACAAGATATTAGAATCTCACAAAAAAAAAAAATCAAATTGAAAACAAGATACAAGACGTATCGTCGTCGTTATCGGTGAACGAGCGAGCGAGCGCGCGCGCGAGACAAGCTCACATTTCTAGGGCACTAGGTCTGCGGTGAATAAATCTCCAGGCGAACAGCCGCAGCCAGTGATTCCCTCCTCCCCGGCGTCCGTCACTCAGCAGCACTGGTTAATTGGGTTGCTCCAGCTGTCGTGCATCATCGCAACTATTGTGACCATTTAGACGGTTGTTCCGAGTTGTGGTTCCGATTCCGCGCAAATAAACAGATGCAGATACAAATTTCACGTCTAATTCAATTCAATTCAATTTTGAGCCGTTTAACAGCTTGTTCCGCATGAGGTAGCAATCAACGACGACGACTTTCCACTGTCACGACAGAGAGACCCCGCTCGGGAGATGTGTTCGCTTTGTAGATTTCTTCTGCGCAGCCACTGAGAACGATGTGATCGCCGCGAAAGACAGAACTCAACTGGCAAAAGATGGTTTCATCATGTTCAAATACCAGCAGCAGCAGTGGCAGTCGATGATGGCAGCATCACGATAGAGTTAAAGTTCACTTCGCCGCCTAAGATGATGGAGAGAAGCGATTCCCGTGCTGGGACAGTTGCCGAGTGCCGCCGATCTTGTCAGAGAGGTGCGTTTCGAGTGAGGAAAGACCAGTTGGCCGGCCGTGTAATCGACACGCGACGAGAAGATGTCGACAATGTTTTGATCGGCAGCTATTGTAAATAGTAAATATGCAGTCGGAGGTGTGTGTTTGGTCTTTCCTAGTTCTTGTCGTGGATAGCAGCTAATGCGAGAGAGAGAGAGAGAACGACGACGTCAAGACCACGTTCTCTTATGGACAGACCCAGCCGTGGCATCTTGTATGCTTGATCTCTTTATGGGCCTGCTTGTGGGAATTGGCATTAATTGGTGATGGGATTTGCTCCTTCTCGCTGTGGCTGTTGCACTTGATGCAATTGAAGATCGAGATCGCGCGAACAACGAGTTGCGTAATGGGCCGCGTCGGGAATGTTCGCAAGTGTGCAACATTCGTCTTATTGGGCAAAAGAAATCTGGGCTAATTGTTCTCGTGCTATTGGACTGAAATGATTCCGGCGCGGCGCTGTGTACTCGGTGGGGTTGGTAATGAGTATCCCAATTATTCTGCGGATCTCGGCGTGGGATTTCATGGGAAGTTGTGACTCACCGTGTCTGCCAATCTGTCAGATTGAGGGACTA
The DNA here is from genome assembly GCA_905231855.2 of Eristalis tenax. NCBI lineage: Eukaryota > Metazoa > Arthropoda > Insecta > Diptera > Syrphidae > Eristalis > Eristalis tenax. The sequence goes on from HG993127.1 coordinate 4,630,355, forward strand.
GAACGGAAATGTTAGGTGGAGCATCAAGAATTGAATTGGGTCCCCAGTCCCCGACCAGAGTTAGAACCTGAGCTGAAGCTGTCATTCCCCTTTCGACGGTTCCGGGTTCAAGCTCTGAATCGTGCTGTCTTGCAAGTCTTGGACAACAGCCTGCCAACGGCCGACTTGGAGGCCCATTCTCTTAGACGACTTGCATGCAGAGCGTCTGGAGAATCAATCAATCCGACGATTTGTTCATTGGTACCACTGGCCATCGAACTATTACTAAACCAAACTACCTCTCCTTGACGTTAAATAAACATTTAAGTGCCACCACACCAGGAAGGCATGACTAACTAACGAACCCAACCAAATTAACACTGAGGAATACAGCATGTATCTGGGCACATATCCAACAAGCACAGTTCAGCCAGAGGCACGGATTAAAACAGTCTTCTCCAAGCGGGACTCTTGGGAGTCAACAAAGAAGCCAGAATGCCGTCAGAGTTGAAAATGTCAGCACGCCATTGACAGTGAAGTGGTCATTGAAGCAATCTGGTCGCACGGTGTCGCAAAAGAACTCGACGCTCTCAATACACAGAACTCGAGGATTTCATCCCTGTCACAGGAACATAGCGGGCAATGTAGCAGGTGATGAGTTTGCCACGACAGGACATAACATTGGCTCCTTCCAACCAAACGATCACTTGTGGATGTTAAGAAAACGACACGATCCTAGAGCCAGCGGCCAATAGGTGATGCTGTATGACCACTCAGACACTAGGTTCAACAGTACTGACACCAACAAACTCTATAGAGCGACATAAAGTTGCCAGAGACGGTTGTTAGAGCACTCACGGGCCACAATGAAAATAGGACAGTTTGGGGCCACCTGTCTCTCGGGATAACACGCTGTCTGGCTCACTGCTTTCAGTTAGACGTGCCAAGTTCCTTGAGGACTTAGTGCGCCTTCTTAACTGCGGCCGTCCTCTGCTGTGCTGTCCCGTAGGTTTGAAGTTTCAGGCGGTCGGAGCTAAGTTGCCCCTGTGCTCTCCATGCTCCAGTCACCTCAGACGTTGGATTCATGTGTGACTGTGACTGACGGCATCGATCCAATCCAATAAAACGCACTCAGCCCAAGGACTTCTTCACACACTTCACACATGTTGAGCAATACCGGGATAATCAGTATCTGATGTGAAGGTGGTCGCATTGGCCTCCCTCGAGAGGGAGCTTCAAAGAACCGCCTTGGAAAACGGCCTTGGAAACGGACTTCAGATGGTGGGAAATCGATTATGTTAATCCTGGCGAAAAAGTATGGAATGGACTTATGCGGTTGTAGGCTTTGTAGCGGTCAATGATTTAGGGAATACTATGAGGAGACAAGGTTGCACCTATCCGTCTTCCTATCCGGTGGGATAGATTAAGTTACGATCCGTGCCGAGGATCAGCTCCACATGCCTACTCGAAAAGAGAGATCGTTCACGAGCAGTGCGAAATATCCGGGGGTGCTGGCAAGGTAGGTAGGTAGGGATGACCTTACGGTCTTGTGGCCGTGGCTCTGTCAAAGCCACGTGAAGCTAGTCGACACAAATCCTGCACGGTAACTCCCATCGAGAAATTCTGCACGAACCCTTCACTGTACAAGGAGAAGCACCCTGGATCCCGAGTTCTAGAACGCCATCCAGAGCTGAACACTATCCTGGACATCACGTCCTAACGAGTCAGATCGCTGGAACCGTCACCCTCGGAGCGCAAAAGTTCGAAACCGAGCGGTGGAAGCACCAACATTGGCAATATGCTCAATAGACTAAACAGCCCACTTCACTTAGATAAAGGCGCGACTGATTATAGACTGATTTCCATTTAATTGGAAGAATGTGGATTCAGGCGTTTAACGACATCTATCGCAGGCTGGTATTGAAAAACGGAGGCCAGGAACCTGTTGGTCCGAAAATAAACAGTATTTGCATCCGATCATGTGAAAAGGTGGCCTAGCCTAGCTGGCGTCGGAACGTCACCGAGACCGAGATGATCGATGGAAATAAACAAACGTGGACTTTTATATCTTAAATTAAATAAAGTTAATTTAAAGAAATTCAACGCTCCACCCCCTCATGAAGTTCCAACATTACGTCGTAGCTGGCCTGAACAACCACCAAGTCACTGTCGCCTGTTTTCTGGACGTCGAAAAAGCCTTCGACTCGGTCTGGATAGAGGGACTCGTCTATATCATGAATCTTGTGCGATTCCAAGCCAACTTTATCAAAATCATCTACAGATTTCTTTCTTTCAAGAATGTTTTACGTTCAGGTAAACAGGCGGTCTATGAAGCGGAACATCGAAGCAGGAGTTGCTCAGGGATCAATGCTGGGACCCAAACTATACGTCATCTACATGGCAGACCTTCCACCTCTAGCCGACACTGTTAAATGCTGTTTATTCGCAGATGACTCACTGACGTACGCCACGTCAATGTCACCACAAATCGCGGCACGGAGGGAAGAAAACCAGACAGCGCGGAAGTACAATCACTACATCAAATGGAGTATCCGAATAAATGCAGAGAAATTGGTAGTCGTGTGCTTCAGAAGACCATCTGGAAGTAGTAACCGCATGCCGCAGCATCAAGATCATCCCAATAGTGCCGAATTAACAACAAAGGAGAACGTGAAGTATCTCGGCGTTAACTTCACCGACAGTCTAAAATGCAACAACCATTCGAAGTTGACTGACAAACGTTGGACTTCATCGTATCTACCCCCTGATGCAAAAACAAAAAAAGGACGAAGTTGCTAATCTACAAGCAACTCATTCGGCCAATTACAGCGTATGGGTTCCTTGTGTGGCATACTATGTCCAAGACCAGCATGGGGAAGCTTTCGGTCTTCAAGAGGAAGATACTCACCTACGACAGAGACCGTCAGAAGTACCCCAGCAACAGGAGACTACGAAGAAGCTCGCATCATTCCCCTACTTGGCGACACTGTTCCAGAGGCAACTGCATGACATGGGAAACTATCCAAACATGGACATTAGAGAGTTGAGAAGCACGACAACGATTCCTCAACGCATTGAATCTGCTCAACGAGCAGACATTCCCACGAACATCAACCAACGGGCTGTATCACTTCTACCCAAGTAGTCAGCATCGCGGCTAAATAGGCTGCAACACCAGCAACCCATCCCGAGGGGACCAACAACGAACGCACGGACCTGAACACCCCGATGTCAAAATCATGGATTAACATTTATTTAATTTAAATATAACAATAATTGTTAGTAAAACTTTGTCAACATTGTAAGCTCTGTAAACACTGTACATCTGTTGGGCCCCTACTGTTGAGCCAACATCCATCTCATAGTTTAATCTTTTAGCATGTACGATCAATTGTACAGTTTTTGTTCAAAAAACATTCAAATTTCAAATTCCGTGATGTCTGTATCGCAATAGCAGTAAAGTCACAGCGCTGATTACCTTGTATTCTGCGTATCATGCCCGAACCTATGTGTGCATGCATGCAGAAATAAACTCGACGTTATCTACAGGTACTCGCGATTTTAACAAATTCCCTTTTCCGATATCAAGCAACTCTTGCACACAGGATTTTTCATTCTGAGACTCAATTCTCTTTCTAGTTTCTGTTTCTTACCCTTTCTCACAGAAGAATGAATGATTTAATGAATCGAATGATTTAATGAAAACGAATGATTTAAGAATCGAGACTAATTGAGATATTTTAATAATCGAATGATCACTCGAATGACTACTAACCACTCGAGTGACTACTAATCTCTCGAGTGACTACTAATCTCTCGAGTGTCTACTAACCACTCGCATGGCTTCTAACGACTAACACAAGATAACTCGATAAATGTCTTACTTCAGCGCAAGAACAAGTAACAAATAGTTCTCGTCGATAAATACTCATCAGGAACATAGAATGAACATCACAATGAAAGAAAAACGCAAGGGAAAAGAACTCAAGTGTTACCCCACTACGCCGTGCATTAATAAAAACATCGTAAACAATTTTTTATATAGATTATATTTTGGTTGAATTAAAAACGAACAAACTTAACGTAAATTAAAAATTCGAAGACACTTATTTCTTGTAAACTTAAGGATAACAAAATAATTTAATAAAGTCTTGTATGTTTAGACTAGACAATTCGATAAAAGTAAAGAAAAAAGACTTGTAATTCAGTTGAATTCAATACCCCGTCCACCATACACAACCTTTACTCAAACACAATTCACCCAGAAAAAAGCACAGTGCAAAATTTGTTTTAGATACACATACATACATGTATACCTACGGGTAAGATATACATAAGAGCAAACACAAACTGAGAATGAAGAAATGAACTGAGTAGTGGAGTAATAGTTGAGTTCTTCTCTTTTGCGTTTTTCTTTCATTGTCCTCATGTTCCTGAATTTGTTGTTACTCTTCCTCGCGCTGTTGACACATTAATCGAGTTCTCTTGGGTTAGTAGTTAGAAGCCATGTGAGTGGTTAGTAGTCACTCGAGAGATTAGTACTCACTCGAGAGATTAGTAGTCACTCAAGAGATTAGTAGTCACTCGAGAGGTTACTAGTCAATCGAGTGAATAGTAGTCATTCGAGTGATTAGTAGTCATTCGAGTGATTAGTAGTCACTCGAGAGATTAGTAGTCATTCGAGTGATTGGTAGTCATTCGAGTGATTAGTGGTCACTCGAGAGATTAGTAGTCACTCTAGAGTCATTCGAGAGATTGATTGAGCATTGAGATGTTCTCGAGATGTTGTAATAATCGATTATCACTCGAGATAACATTCGAATGCGCCCATCAGTACTTTCAATACCCGACAAAACATTGAGAATATGAACAATTTAAAGAAAATCGAAGAGAGACAGAAGAGAATACGGAAAATGCCAAGCATGCGAGACACGGTGCAGCGTGTCGCACGTCTCACTTCCCTCAGGCAAAAAATTAAGTGTGTGCAAAAGCCGCTATACACATGTATGCAAGCAAGCGTGTGCGGTGGAATCCCTGCTCTTAATCAAGCGAATGAGAGAAGATTCCCGATTAGTCTCACTGCAGAAGCAGACCGGAGTGCAGCTGTTAATTTTTGTATTTTTCCTTTATTTGTTTTCGAAGAAAGTGTTTAAGTTCTCTTGTACGTTGTTTAACAATGGATAAATCAGAAAGTGCCGTAGAAGTAGTGGAGGCGGCCGACGCCGCAGAAAAACTGCAGTTCAACGAACAACTCATCGAACTAAATGAAAGCATTCAAAAGCTTTTGGTAAATTCAAAATCCAGTGACATCACACTCATATCAGCGGATGGCGACTACAAGGTTGCGGCGCACAAAGCTGTTCTCGCCTCTGCCTGCAAATACTTTCTGACAATGTTCGGTGGATCTTTTTGCGAGTCGGAAGCGCGCGAAGTGAAACTGAACCAAATCGATGGACACACACTGAAGGCGATTATCCGTTTCATTTATGAAGGAATAATTGAGCTGACCAGTGACAGTGTCAACTCTGTGCATGCAGGTGCACATTTTTTGGAACTCTGTTCATTAGAGGAGCTTTGCTGTGACTACATGAAGGAGAAGATGGATGTATCGAACTGCCTAGGAATTGCAGCTCTCGCTAAACACCACACTTACGATGAACTTTACAAAGCAGCAATGTTGTGTGCATGTGAAAATTTCATTGCACTACGAGACGAGGAGGAATTTCATTCACAGAGCTTCGATCAGTTATGTGAATTGATTTCCAGGAAAGATTTGCGCATGTCATCCGAAGACGATTTACTCCGTGCTATAACGGCTTGGATAAATAACAAGAAGGACGATCGCAAGCAGTTCAGCGAGAAATTGCTGTCTTATGTTCGTCTTCAGCTGTTAAGCTCCAGTGCAATTACCGGATTCATTGAAAACGATTGCGATTCACTTGAGCTCTTACGCTCTACATACAAGGCATACGTAACGAGTCATCCAAAATATTTCCCCTTTAAACAATTCCAAGTAAGAAGGTCCAAAAGAGTTTACCTTGCGATCGAAGATCACGATATTTCACTGTACTACTGCGAATTAGCCGATTGGATGTGCTTAAGATTGGTAGATCCGCCATGTTCGACAGTGAATGCGCAATTCACCATAGTTGACAAAAAAGTCTTAATATCGGACAACAAAGGTTCTTCGCTTGCGCCCCCCTCAAGCCGTGTGCAATGTTTGAACTTGGACACTTTTGAGTGGACGCAATTCGCCCCATTACCTGTTCACAGAGTATGGGGCTTATTTACCATAAGCGGTGCAGTGTACGCCGTGGGTGACGACCGTTTGTACAAGGTAGCAGAGCCCTTCGAGGAGTGGTTAGCAGTTACAGTTTCTGATCAGTTCCCCTTGAACTCCATGCAAGTCTCGTGTACATACAAAGGCTTAATTTATTTCCATTACGACGATTGCCTTTGTACATACAATCCCGTGGATGACGTGTACGAAAGACTGATGCCCCGAAAGATCGAAGACGTTCTTTATGGCATATTAGCTTTTAAATATTTTACTTCTGAGTATTATGTGCTCATCGTATCCATGACGGGAATTATTGTTATTTCCTGCTACAATTTGAATACTAATGAACACGTAAGTACAAGCCGCACTCCGTATCCAGAAGGCGTTGATAGATTGGAATTCCAAATGCTTCACGGGTCCATTTTAATCTGTGGAAATGGAATATTTTGCAAATTCAGTGTTTTTTCGGGAGAACTACAAGATCTAGAGCCTAAAGTATGCACAAGTATGGAAATAGTATACACGAATAATTCATAAATTAACAAAGAAATAAATGTTTAAAAAACATGCAAATTAAATAGAAAACAATAATTGTTCTTTATTAAAAATATAATTAATTGTTGGAAACATGTTAACTACCAATAAAGAGTTCATTCAAATTTTGACACGATTCTGATTTGTTCTTCATTATTTTTTTGCCTGCGGTGGGACAGCATTCGATCTGCACCCGCAATTCAACCCTATTATGGAATCCGTCGGATGAACCACATTAGCGGTCAGCAAAACCTCCTCTGCGATCGGCTGTTTTCTGTCAATTTTGAATTTTCAAGTTTCAATAGTTTTGAAGAATAGTTATCTAAAATGTGAAATAGAGTATGTTTATGGATAGCAAGGGTTGGAAATGATTCCTAGGTCTTGGGTTGAAAAACAAGGGGTGGGGCGAGGGATATTTGATCGAGACCGGAAGATCATTCGTTCATCATTTTACGCACATGTGTATATCAAAAGACTGTCATTGCAATATTCCTTCAAAATAGGAGATCCTGGATATCCCATGGCTTATCACACCAGTTTGAAAAGCTGGTGTTGGTACTCCAAAAACCAGATTCAATAGTAGCAAAGGTTGTGCCGGTGGTGCCTCGGATCTAGACAGCTTCATTATTCCCCAATGTGAGCGCTGCACTGCATAACTAACGCATTTATTATATACCCCTATTACCGATGGCGAGTCGAACTGTCAAGTTAGTACGGCTCGCGAGTCTTTTAGTTCACTTTTGCCACCAGAGGCAGAGTAGATTACATGAGGTAGTCTAGGTAATGTATAAAATAACCTTGTAATTTTGCCTGTTAAATTATTGTTTAAAGCAACCTGGTAATTTTGTATGGGAAAATAATGAAATATACTCTAGACCAGAGATGATGGAGGAAGAGATGGGCCACTTCTACGTTTCTTGCCCCTCAGATTCATCTGACAGCGTTTTTTATAGGCGCCTGTGAATACGTGTGAGCTAAGCGAAGCTGTTTACTCCTGCCTAACACCATTGCATTGCTCTATACTTCTAACAAGTGTGCGTGAAAATAAAATAGTATGCGTGACTTAAGAGCAGAACTGCGATGGACTGGGGGTTTTCCATTGGAAAGAGGATTATCTCTTCCTCTATCATCTCTGCTCTAGACAGCACGTGTTTTATTTACCTTGACCGTTCTAATTTTTGAATCTTTAACAAACAACAAAACTGCATTTGGCGACGAGGATTAAAAGAGAAAAAAAAACATAATTCAAAATGGAAGGAGGCAGAATTCCATTTTTCAACTACAACGAGGATGTCACCAATGCCGGTGATCGCTGGAAGAAGTGGATTGCTCGGTTTGAAAACTTTTTGATTGCTAGCGACATCAACAACATCGAGAAACAAAAGCGTTACTATTGCATTATGCAGGTGAAGACGCGTTTGAGATTTTTCACAATTTGCCAGAGCCAACAACAGCCGAAACAACAAAGTTAAAAATCGATGAAAAGGGTGATCAGTTTTGAGATAGCGAAACCTAAACAGTGTAACTATGTTGAAACAAGATAACATCAACAATCAAGCAACAAAGATGCATACAAAACAAAAAAAAATACAAACAAGAAACGTAATTGTATGAACTGTGGAAATGATTGGCATACTAACGGACTCCAACAATGCCCAGCACGAAATATTCTTTGCAGCTCTTGCAAAAAGAAAGGACTTTTTGCCAAGGTCTGTCTTAAATCAAAAAAATCCAACAAATACCTTTAGAACCTACAATTTAAAACAAACAGAAAATGAAACTCTAAAAACAGCATTTAACATAAATGACACAAACAACACCTTGCCAACAATATTAATTTTACTTAAAACATGCCAACGAATCTCACAGCAACCATAATTAGCAACAACATATTCAATAAACTCGAAAATAGACCAAAACTAACAAAACACACGGGAAAAATCACAATACTACAGTCTACTCGATTAATTACGCGTAGTTATTGGAATTTTTTGAGTTTATTTGTATAATCCAACCAGGCCTAAGAAAAAAGGACAACATTTTTTTCCATCATCAGGTGGTCATCAGGTGCAATAAAGTTCGATCGCAAATGAGTTCTCTGTTGGCGTCTTTTTTTTTTTTTTTTTGACGGTCGAATCGATGTCTTTATTTGCCTTCATTAATTACACCAGTTTCCGTAATTGAGAAGAAATGAGTACGATAACGGTAGAGGGGTTAAAAACTAGCATTTTTTTACTATGGGATGTGGAGTACATCACGGACCGTTTTCGAGTTTGGGGCAATTTTAGACAACAAAATTCCTTAAAATTGCATGATCTCGATTTTTGAGCGAGCAGTGGAGGTACTCGAGCTCTATGTGTAAACATCTTATCATCGCAGCGTCCCCCCAACCGATGATATCCGAACGCACAAGTAACCTTCACGGGATAAAAAGTATTTCATTTAGAAAATGAGTCGTGAATGACTTGGTGTCGCATACTTAATCAGGTTCAATTGATGGTAACGTTGATACAATGGGCTTATGATAGCTGAAATGGGAAAGTATACTTGAGACTGCAATGTACTGATATATCGTTCGAATACTACGTCGATGACTGTACCACTTTGAGTGGTGGACATTTCTGAGTTAGAGTTCATTTGAAGCTTTAGAGTATCTCTCAAAAACTCGACCAGGGGTACAGCCGCAGGCGTGTTAAAATGCCACTTAGAATCATTGGCCACAGATGATAGTTCATTCCCAGTAGAGCTGCACCAGCTGTGAATGGCAAAAGAACGAAGTGAATGAAGTCGATGATTTTATCCATGGACTGGTTAGGAGAGCTGTAGACAACAACAGAAATTACGCTCTGGCCATTTGGTAGAATGCATTCAGCTGCACATATTTCCCCGATATCTCCAGTCCGTTGGCTTGGCGATACAACTGCGTCCATTTTTATAAATAGCAACACGACCAGCGCGCCCTTCTGGTCGCTACAGCAATCGAAGTTCGGAATGTCAACGATCTCTTCGTCAATAACCCATGTCTCGGAGACCATGAGTAATGTGCATTTTTGCGTTACGTGGTCGTATTGTGCTCGTAAACTTTGACAGTTGAAGGCGAATAAAGAGATTTTATCCTTGATAAACTTTTAGAGTTCTCGCTTAATTAAAATCTTGCAAATATAAAAAACATAAAAGAGACGTCGTTCTACTGCGTGCATTGGATATAATTATCCAAATGTTTTATTATAATCATTAAAACGTTACTGTACACTTCCATCATCGGTAACAGGGCTATTCTCACCCATGACAACCTATATTTTGATGTCATTCCGGTTCGGGACTTCCGTCCCATTTAGTTTCAAATTCGTGTGCCAGGGGCGAGCGATGAGATGTTTACACATAAAAAACCCCTTTCATAGTTAAGCCAGATTTAGCCCGGCGACCACGAGGCAAGGTATCTCCACCCAGACACTTGCAAAGTGTTCTAATCTAATCTTCTGTCAAATCTAAAATATTCACCCGCCAACACTATAGTGCTCAATTGATGAAATTGTTGTTTTTTTTTACCTTTAATTTTTTGTTTATAAAATTGCATTCTTCATGAAGTATATTAATAAGAAACTGTAATTTTGCTATAAGAAAATATATCTTAATGAATTTCGAGAATAACACCTACGTTCCAAAATATCACCGAAATTACGAAAAATTATATATGAATCATTTTAGTGATACTTGAAGTCCGGGTATGTCATACCCTGTCTCAAAATTTGTGTTACGATTTCCTACCACATGCCCGCCGGGTTAAATATGCAAGAGCAACAAAAATATGTAAAGTTGAACATTTAGGGCTGAAGTGTAACTTGGCTATTAAGTAGATTAAAGAGTAGTATGAGCAAACAGCCCTAAGTAGTGTATTAATTTATTTTGTCCTAGTACTTGCACAAATTGGAGATTAATTCGCGATTTCAAATTTCGACGATTTTCAATGGGCTGCCAGAATGAACATAAATGACTTTTTAGGCTTGTAACTTTGCATACATTTATTTGAAGACTTAAAAAAGAGGAAGCAAATTTTACATATTTTTTTTTTGTTTTTTGTGATCAAACAAAAGCTCCGCTTCCGCTCATTGGAACATCTGAAACCAACAATTTCAACGGGATTTGAAAGAGTACATGTTTGGCTCTGGTATGAACTAGGATTATTCATTTCGCACACAACATTAACAAAATGGCGGACCTTTGAAATATTTTTTTTGAAAATCGCCTTTTTTTTCAAAGAAGATCATCACCGATTTGATTTATATTAGTTCATACCATAGCTATATATGTATAGAATAACGTATTCATATTTGAAACCGATTGGATTAATAGGTTTTGAGTAACCTCATGCGCCAGTCGTAAAAACACTGTTTCGAGAACAACGCGTTTAAAGCAAATTGGGTGTTCAATCAGCTGTGCAATATCCGTATAAAACTCCTTCCGTTTCTTCATAGGCTTGGTTTTCTTCGGCTCGTTGGTCTCTCCGAGCAATTCTGGCCTCTCTGGAATCCTCAGTCGGGTCCTCCTCAGCCTGCGTGATAAGCTGCTCATCGCGCGTCTCTTGGAGTTTGGCTGATGCCCATCCAATTTCGACTCCCACTGTCTCCATTATTTTTTAAATTGTGACAAAACCTGTTCTAGTTGTTGCTACCATTATAGATGTGTTTGGGGGCGAAATTCCAGACACAATTGTTGAACTACTCGTTGTTGTTCTGCGTATTATTCCCCAGACATCGGTGAAGAAGTTTATCTGCTGACAAACTTATGAAGATGGGCTTGATGGCTTCCTGCACATCATCGTGTAATTCCGGTGGGTGTTTATAATTCAATGAGAGCTAGGTACCTGCGAGGTGGCCCGTGCTGCACGCGCGATCTCGCCGTCGCCTGTAGGCCATGTAGGCGACATGCTCTACACTCAAATTTGAATAACCAGCAAGTAACGAGCGAATTTTCACATAAGAACTCTCATTCAGAACGCTTGGCGAAGAGTATCAGCTGTCGCAAGAGCTCACACATGGGACTTAAAACGCGCTGTCACTGCATTTCGAATATTCAAACTTAAAAGACCATCTCATTACCAAATGCTAGATATTAAATTGGATTAAATGCACATTAATTGACTGGATTCAAGGCAGAGTAACAGCATGAAGAGGTAGTAAACAAGAAGAGTAATGTAAACAATGAGTTCTGTTTTCATACACAGTGACAACACTTTTTACTAGAACCTAGGAGACGAGAATAAACATCTGATAACGGTCACGGATCAACAAAATTAGTGCACACACACTCATCTGCTCCACATCAATTGTTTGATACACAACTACATACTTGGTCCGCTGAGGAGACGAGAAGAGACAGAGTCTTACCCCATAAAATGGTTTTTGCGAATATTTTTGCGAAGAGAATGAATTCCGAATGTATACACGCATGGAAATCATTTAATGTATTCACTTGTGTTGACTGGAATGATGGGCGACTGCAAAGACACCGGGAAGTTTGCGTGTAAATAAATTAATGCCACAACACATTGAACACAAGTATGTATCAGCAAGCAGCATGTATAGCAATGTATGCATGTGTGCCGAGAATAAACAAAAACAAACAACGTTATCTGCACATATTCGTGATTTTAATACATTCCCTTTTGTGACTTCAAGCAACTTTTACGCGGAGGATTTTCCAATCTCGCCGATTGAAACTCAATTCTCAATTTCCGTTTCCCATCCTATCTCGCACATGGGACATCTCTTCGTCACACGTGTACAGCATGCATCCAATCAGTGTTGCCGCTGAGAGAAAATAAATCCGCTAGAAATGTTTGTGTCTGCAACGCAAACATATCGTGGCAAAAGGAAGTCCTTAAACTGGGTGCTACTCCCAATTTAGATGCAGATGCCTCGACCTTGGCTAAAGCTTCGGAATCAGGGTGCAACTTGTTCGTCTTTTCAACTCTAATTATGACGTCGTTTGATAGATCACTGTTACAGCTGCTCCTGTTCGTCATAGGCCCCAGTACGCATTCTCTCGGGCTTACAAGTATGTTATGTCAAACCGCGGACCCCTTACTTTTCCAAATCACAGTGAAAGACACGCGTTTTTTTGCAAAAGAGACAAAAAAATGCAAATATTTCGCATAAAATCTCCCTACTCTTGCCTCAGCTTGCCAGCAATGAAAAATCACGAGTAAATAACAGACAATTGTTTTACAATTGTCAAAAGCCCGAGTTTGTAGAAGTAGCTCTACCCAGAAATCTGTGCTCGCACTTACGATATTACGATCTGTGAACTGTCAAAGCGCGACCGCTGCATTGTGACTTGTTCAATGGATTTACGTGTATTCTACTTAAAATGTCAGAGCACGACCGCGCGAACCCGACACGATGATATGGGAATTTTTATTGAATTTAAAGTCAGCGCTGGGAGTCGGTTAAATAATAAAAAGTAAAAATTCTTTCGACTTCAGCATTAGAGTGGGAGAAAGGGATAAGACAGTGATTGCCAATACAGCTAATTCTTGAAAATTATTTATACTTGCAGCATTTTTATATTTCACAGCTCGGTTCTAAAACTCATCAGTATCTTCTGTTGTGTCCCATTGCCCTTTGTCTTTCAAAATACTGTGAAAATGAATTTGCATCGTTTTTACAAATAGAAAAATTAAGACTCACATTTTTCACGCATATCTCGGTGCGTGCCTTGTACTACCATTCGATGCAATCAAAAGAACTGTGTGTAGTGCGCTTCTCATAGCTAACACGCCCGCGAGCAAATAAAAAAAAAAATCACCCGAGTGCCAAGTGTTATGCTGATCACTGTTTTATCTGTTTCTTGCTAAAAGGGTTCTGTGTTCTGGAAGAATGACCACCGGTGAGTCCTTTGGCCACCTGAGAAAATATTTCCTGATTCACCGGTGGGTCATGGGGCAACTAACGTGCTAAGGAATGGGCAAGTGGAAACCCAGCAGTAGTGATGAATGTTTTGAAATATGACGGAGCTGTCAGGTGACTTGTAGTAGTAGGTGTGGTAACGAAAATCGCTAGAATTCACTAGATTTTATATTTTCGAAATCCACTAGATGTAGCTGCAAAATCAGAAAAACGGCAACCCTAACCGACATTGAGAACTTGAGAATAAAGCAATTTAAAGAGAAATCGACGAGAGGTAAAAGAGAATTCGTAAAATGGCAAGCCAACCTTAAGCACACGAGGCACGGTCGTGTGTGCAGCACGTCCCACCTCCCTTGCCTACAGTTCAGTTCTGTGACGAATTTAGCGTGTATAAGAGCTGCAATACATATGCATGCAAAATATTCAACCGTATGGAGTTGACTTTGAATCCCCTATCCCGAAGGAAGAGATTCACGCTTAGTCTCACTGCAGAAGCAGACCAGAGTGCAGCAAACAGCAAGTGGTGCCTTAGTTTTCGCATCTTTCTTTTATTCATTTTCGAAGAAAATTCTCTTCTACGTAGTTAAACAATGGATAAACCACAAGGTGTCGTGGAGGACGTGAATATTGTGAAGCCCGTGGACACTGTGGAAGCCGTGGATGCCGCAGATCCACAGACAGAAACACTGCGGTTCAACGAACATCTCAGCGAATTTAATGCAAACCTTCAAGTGCTTTTCGTGAATCAACAATTCTGTGACATCACACTCATATCAGCGGATGGCGAGTACAAAGTTGGGGCGCACAAAGTTATCCTCGTCTCAGCTAGTAAGTACTTTCTGACAATGTTCGGTGGATCCCCTTGCGAAACGGAAGCGCGCGAGGTGAAACTGAATCAAATCGATGGACGCAGTCTGAAGGCGATTATCAATTTCATTTATAAAGGAATAGTTGAGCTGACCAGTGACAGTGTGAACTCAGTGCATGCAGGTGCACATTTTTTGAAACTCAGTTCGTTAGAGGATCTTTGCTGTGACTACATGAAGGAGAAGATGGATGTACCGAACTGCCTAGGAATTGCAGCTCTCGCCAAACACCATAGTCACGATGAACTTTACAAAGCAGCAATGTTGTGTGCATGTGCAAATTTCATTGCACTACGAGACGAGGAGGAATTTCATTCACAGAGCTTCGATCAGTTATGTGAATTGATTTCCAGGAAAGACTTGCGCATGTCATCCGAAGACGATTTACTCCGTGCTATAACGGCTTGGATAAATAACAAGAAGGACGATCGCAAGCAGTTCAGCGAGAAATTGCTGTCTTATGTTCGTCTTCCGCTGTTAAGCTCCAGTGCAATTACCGGATTCATTGACAACGAGTGTGATTCCCTTGAAATCTTACGTTCTACATTCAAAGCACATGTGACGGATCATCCAAAATATTTCCCTATTAAACAATTCAAAGTGACTAAGTGCGTAGTTGCTATAGTTACGATCGTTGGTCACGATATTTCAGTGTACTACTTGGGATCCATCAGCTGGATGAGCCTGAGATTGAAAGATACGCCATGTTTGACGGAGAATGCGGAATTCGCATTTTTAGGCAATAAAGTTATAATATCCGACACCAAAAGTTCTTCACTTACGGCCCCCTCAAGCCGTCTGCATTGTTTGAACTTGAACACTTTTGAGTGGTCGCAATTTCCCCCATTACCCGTTCTCAGAATATTGCGCTTATTTACCTTAAATGATACATTGTACGCTTTAAGCGAGGAATGTTTGCATAAGTTAGCAGAGCCCTTCGAGGAATGGTCAGCAGTTACGGTTTCCAATCAGTTCCCCTTGAACTCCATGCAAGTCTCGTGCACATACGAAAACTTAATTTATTTTCATAATGACGGTTGGCTTTGCAACTACGATCCTGTGGATGACACCTACGAGAGATTGCTGCGCCGAAGGATCAAAGGATTTTGCTATGGATTATTTGTTTTAAGGAAACAATACATTGGAGGCGATTCGTATCTTGAGTATTGCGTGCACATCGGTTCCATAAAAGGAGGTATCATTATTTTTTGCTACGATTTGAATGATTCTGAGCATGAGTCTACAGCTCGCATTGACCATCCAGAAAACGGCGATAGATTTAAGTTCCAATTGTGTGGTGAGTACATTTTAATGTATACAAAAGACATATTATGGCAGTATAATGTGTTTACGAGAGACCTGCTAAATTTAGTGCACAATGAATACTTAAGAATGGAAATAGTATACACAAATAATTTATAAATTGGAAATTATTTTACCAATAAACAGTTAATTAAAATTTTGCCAGGATTATGGCTTCTTCTCCTTCTTTATTTTTTGTGGGAATGATGTCTCCTTATTGTTTAGGTGGGGCTACAGTCCAAGTTGCCAAGACCTGCGCCTCATCCAACAGGCATCTCCAAGGAGCGTGATATCTGGCTAGCTGTTCATTCTACTTCCGGTTGGTTTCGGTTCGGCATCATCTGCTCAGACCGAGTTGAATCTCTGCTTTTTTTATGTATTCAGTTCTTTTCATCGGTTTGGTATAGATGTAACTCGGTTTGACTCGGCTTACTAACCCGAGTTGACACTTCACTAAGAAAGAGGATGCATCTAGATCGGTTTCATGTAGTCGATCAATTATTAATCGATCCACATTCGAATTGTTAACATATAATTTTGTTTATCGATAACCTAAGCTTACAAATGTATACTGAATATGAATAACGTTGCAATCTGAAGCAGAGATATTAATGAGGTCGGTAAGAGAATTACAATTGGCTCCGACAATGAAAACTGGGGGCCTATAACTTCGTGCGGTTTGCAAGAGATGGCGTAACTTGTACTATTCCATTGGAACATGCGTTGGAAAGCTACTGCCAGCGTTTGAAGCATAAACAACAATAATTTGTTCTTTCACTCAAATATGTCGAACTTTGTGCCTGAAAAAGTGTTTTTGCGGGGAGTTCTTCTTCAAACTGCTGCCGAAAGACATCGAATTTTGGCGGATGTTTATGGTGAACATGCGCTAGCTGAGTGAAAATTAAAAGTGGTAATTTTGGCTTGAAAGTCAGCCAAATCAACGGCAAAGCCGTATATCCATGACGCGAAGGTAATGCTCTGTATTTGGTGGGATTAGGAGGGTGTGCTGTATTATGAGCTGCTAAAACCGTGTGAAACCATCAATGGACAACGCTACCGAACACAATAATTCCGTTTGAAGAGAGCAATAGCCAAAAAAACGCCCGGAACATGCGACCAGACACGAGGCAATAATTTTCCATCATGACAACGTTCGGCCCCGTTGCGGTTAAGAACTATTTGGAAAACAGTAGATGCGAAGTCTTACCCCACCCGCCTTATAGACCAGACCTTGCCCCTTCTGACTACCATTTGTTCCGGTCGATGCAGAACGCCCTCACTGAAATACGGTTCACATCAGAGGAGAATATCAAACATTGGCTTGATTCATTCTTGGCTGCCAAGCCAAGAAATGATCCACAAATTGCCAGAAAGATGGGAAAAAGGTCATAGCTTCAAATGGGCAATACTTTGAAAAATACTATTGTTCATGTTTCTCTTAAATAAACGTTCAAATTTTGAAAAACCACGAATTAAGTTATAAACCCAATATAATGTGTTTTTTTTAAGCTTCTTGATCATAATTTCAGGTTCTGTTGCGGACTCCGTAGGTTCTTATTCCATGAGACTTTTAAATGAATTGTATTCAAAATTAAGTTGGTCATCATGAGTTGATCCCTTCCCCTTCTCTTCCGGTCATTGTTGAATTTACCTGCTGACCAATTAAGTACAGTTGTTCATTCGTCTGATCTAGACTGTTGGATTTTTTCCTCTTATACAACCCATACAGTGAAGGCAACGACGACGCGACCCGTGTAGTTCTATTGTATCGAACGGTTGGAGTTAAATCAAAAAACAAACTACTTCCCTCACATTTGTAGTGGGATTTTTTAATTCCACTGAAGTATCTTCCTGTGGAATATGCGTTTCCTTAACCAGATAGGGTAGGGCAGGGAAGGGGGCTGCCAGTAAATTAACCAGCACACTTCATTGTGATGCCCACAGTCAGACTACTGCCACTGATCGACCACTTCAGTGATAGTGCCGTTAATTATATCCCAACGGCGGTGACTAGACCAAATTTGAAAACCAAATAATTTGCTTTCACTGGGATCCGAACCGGGGACCCCACTAACCAAGGGCAGGCACCTATCCAACTGCGCCATCCAGTCCTTTCTTTAACCAGATAAGTGCCGGACATTCACACAAGACGCGCTCGGAAGTCTCGTCCTCTTCGAGGCAAAGCCGACAAACCTTGTCTTGTTAGTGGCTAGTTCTCATTCCTTATATGAATAAACCATGAGTAAACGTTTGGGGTTTCTAAGACAGAAGTTTGTTTTCCAATTCGTCAGTCAGAGTTGTAACTGCTGTCCAATTGACATTACAGTACGGTTCAGGACGGAGGACCGCAAATTCCGAGACAGCCCTCGCGAGCTCATCTGCGGATTCGTTGCCTGCAAAACCTCTGTGTCCAAGGGCCCAGCCTAGCTATGCCTGCCATGGGATGTGTATCATATGTCGTGTACCGTACAAACTGTTTGGTCTGTTTAGCTTAGATTGGAAGGAATCCTATCGATAGGTTTGTGGCCGTATGTGCTGATGCTGGAATGAAGGTCAACGTGCACTTTTTGTCCCATTGAAGCAGGTGGAGAAGTTTATGTATCTCGGGGCCTCCAATTACAATTATGTCTTTTTTGAGTCTTCTTCTTCTTTCTTTTAAGCAACGGGGATTATAACCCTTCCATTTACTTTACCGCCTGTGGGTTTCGCCGATACGACCTCAAGAAATATCGGCAGACCTCCCTATCTCGGATCACTTTATCACTGAGGTCGATCAAATGCTGGTGTTTTTGCATTTGTGTGATCCAGGAGTTTTTAGGCCTGCCTCTCTTTCGCGCTTGCGTTGGAACGTTTACTGATATTGCCTTTTTAACGGGGTTCGAGGGATCTCTCCTTTGAACATGGCACTACCAACTGAACCGGTCGTGCTCTACTTCCTTGGATATGGGTTCTTTGGCGTGAAGGCTTCCTCCGATCTTTAAACTTCTTATTCTATCGAGCTTTGTTACTCCCGCCGTCATGCGAAGCACCTTCATCTCAGTTGCGTTAAATTTGCTCTCATACTTTCTGTACGCTGTCCAACATTGAGAACCGTCAGTGAGCGCCGGACGTACAACTGCGGTGTAGAGCCTTCATTTCAGCTTAGGGGGCATTTTTCGGTCACAGAAGATGGCTGAGTTTTCCCGACACTTCATACGCCCTACGGTTACACGATGATTGATATCGTCATCACAGGTTCCTTTGCTATTGATAATTGATCCCAAATATTTGAACTTATCGCACTGGGGAAGCACTTTTCCATTCAAATAAATATCAGGAATAGGCCTGTGTGGATCGGAGAAAGGGCAGCACAGGTACTTGGTCATTTTCTGACTAATGCGGTACCCATTCCCCTCCAGAACATCCGCCCACACATCCAGTGACCGCTGCAGGGAAGTTTTATCATCACTTATGATGGCTGCATCGTCAGCAAAGAATAACTGATGCACTCCTTCAAGCCGGAAATTAAGGACAACAATAAACAGCAAAGGACTTAAGACGCTCCCCTGGTGTACATCGACTTTGATTGGAAACTCTTCGGTGACTGCTGCAGGACATCTTACTCTTGTCTTTGCTCCCTCGTGCGTGTCCATAATAATCAGTACGTAGGTTTCTGGAACTCCTCTTTTTCTTAGCGCCACCCATATTAGATCTCTTGGTTGTCTATCAAACGCTTTTTCAAAATCAACCAACACCATATGTAAATCCTTTAAGGAACCACGATGTTTTATATTTTGTATTATGCACTCAGTTCAGCTCATTTGCGTTGTAACTTATGGGTTCAAAATTGTGCACCTACGTAACTAAGTAAGCACCTCCAATTGCAATAAATTTGCAGTTACGGATATGTAGATAAGTACACAAATCGAATAAGTGTGCAGAAACTTGAAGCCTGGACGTTGTGCACTTATCCGTTCTCGACTGTAGGTAGGAAATTTATGAACTAAACGAAGTGCGACACAAGTTTGCTAGCCTCCAAACGAAGAGGTCGTGTTGGATGGGGCAGGTTCAACACATTTTGTGCAGATTTGAAATATTTTCTTTACCACATGAAAACTTGAATAATTTTGTTTTTTATACGAAGCTATGGTTGTTTTACTACGTATAAACTGCCTTAAAAAGGCGAATCTGCCCCATGGTGGGGCACTTTCGACATGAAATTAGATTACGCAATATATTAAGAATCCTAAATACCGACTGCCGGTCGAGTCTCCCGGAATCCTTCGTAGTTCGTCGCCGCGTTAGTCGTAAGCAATCGAAGAAGATTGGAGGCATTGTCAAGAAGCCATCAAAGAAACTGGGACCGATGTGCTGGGCTCTACGACAACACCAGGAATGTAGGAGCCCAAAAATGAACCCACACGGAATTTACCGATATGAATTTCAGCTTCTCAGAAAAGTTATATATCGTGCACTTCGTGATTTTTTCGGTCAATTTAATCGTCCAAATGTGCGTACAATCGGAAAAATCGTGCAACAATTTGAGCAAAGCGGGTCTGTAGGAGATGTGAAAACACCAGTGCATGCTCGTACAGCTCGTACTGCAGAAAATATTGCTGCTGTTCGCGATAGTATGGCTGAAGAGATATGTGTGGCTGAAAGATAAAGACTTGCATTTACACGCTTACAAGGTGCAATTGACTCAAGAACTAAAGCCACTCGACCATTTCAAGCGTCGTCAATGGTCAGAATGGTGGCAAGAAATGGCAACAGTGGATGATCAATTTTCGAAGAAAATCACCTTCAGTGATGAGGCACATTTTCACATCAATGGATTCGGCAATAAGCACAATTGCCGCATTTGGGCGAATGATAATCCAAGAGTGGTTGTCGGAAAACCAATGCACCCACAAAGAGTGACTGTTTGGTGCGGTTTATGGGCTGGCGGCATCATCGGGCCGTATTTTTTCCAAAATGGGGCTGGTCAGGCAGTTACTGTGAATGGTGTTCGCTATCGTGAAATGATAACGAACTTTTTGTGGCCCGAATTGGAAGATATGAATGCGGACGATATGTGGTTTCAACAGGACGGTGCCTCTTGCCACACAGCTAACGAAACAATGGCTCTTTTGCGCGACAAATTCAATGGCCGTCTTATCTCACGTGGTGGCGAAGTCAAGTGGCGGCCATGATCATGTGATTTGACACCGTTGGATTTTTTTCTTTGGGGTTATTTGAAAGAAAATGTGTACGTCGATAAGCCAGCAACAATTCAAGAGCTAAAGGATGAGATAATTCGGCACATTAGCGGCATAGAACCTCAATTATGCTTCAGCGTCATCGAAAATTTGGACCATCGGATGGAGGTGTGCCGCCGAGGTCGAAATCAAATTTCGTTCGCTTGTACATCTTTCTGCTTACCCGTTGCGTACTGCGTACCTTACACCACCTTACACCATTGGAATCGCGTCGATATGTACAATGTGTTGTTTTTGCCAAAGGGTTGGGTAGAACCTTGGTGTTTTCAATTCTTCATCGAATTTCGACGACGGGCAAGCTTATTTTGAAAAAAATGTATGCGCACGAATGTATGTATTTACATGCATCCCTATGCGTTATAACGTTATAACTGACGCTGTGAATGGATTTTGGAGATTTCTTTTATTTAGCATCTATTTCATCCTATCTTCTATGTGATTACATATTCAGTTGGAAAATACACAATAAAAATATCGACGGAAATATCGTTTTACTTGGTTTTATTTTTTCCTTCGACTTAGAAAATATAGCGCTTTTATTTATAAAGGCGAAAATAGCACAAAACTTAGCAGCGACTTACATGGAACTAAACGAACTAGAAGAACGAACTAGCTCAACAAACAGATTTGAACTAAATTGAGCGCTCTCTGGACTGAACTGAAATGCACAAGTCTACGGTAGATGTACACATCCACACATTCAGCTCTGCCACTTATGATTTCTACCTCTCGTTGCTAACTGTACCAATTTGAAGGTTGTTTTTCCGGCAACAAAAAGTTTTTTTTTCCAATGAAATCTTTGCCTTGATCCATGATCGATTGCAGCCCCGTTTACAGAGGTTCACTTATATGAAAAAACCGAGTGCATGCATGAAGTGCGATTCATTGCGGAGGTGCCTTGTCCCAATTCGCAGGTTTCACTGTGTTTGTTTTTCCAAATTGTTGATTTTCGTATATTGGTCGAAAATCAACCGGCTTCTAAGGCAGCTCGATTGCAACTCTTTTATTCAGAAGGGCGTGCAAACTATGTAAACAAAAGTAAAACTAAAAAATCGATTGAACAAAATAGAAAAGTCGAATGTCGGTACATCGCTAATTTTTCCGTCATGCCTCGTGTGCCAAATTGCAGAAATAATGGAAGATAGAAATATGCATCTTCTACCTCCCTTGCCCCTTGATCTCATTTGACAGCGTTTTTTATACAAAGGGAATGTAAAGGGAATTCCACTACACTCTTATTCTGGACAAGGGGTAAAAATGGCCGAAGTTGAATATCTGCCCAAATTGGTTGGCTAGTGATTTGGAATTAATGTTCGCGAATCTCTTTTGGTTTTTGGAAAATTACGTTACAACTCTCTTAACTCATCAACGGAGAACTGTACAATCGTGACTTGTGAGTGAATCCACAGCAACAACAACTTTAGGAACGATTTATAGAGAAAAGTCGCGAATCAAAGAAGCGCAAAAAACTAAACAATTGGATGCTCTCTTTCTCTCTGGAAGCAAAAATAAAGAGTGTGAAGAGAAAATTGCAGCAGTGGAGAGCAAAGTTCATCGCCGGGAACAACAACTTCTAGCTAACTTCCAGAAACGATATGATAGAGATGCCCAACTTCTACACCTCTTGCCCCTTGACATTTTTGACAACCATTTTTTGTATGGTTTTCTAACGCCTAATTGACCAGGCATTAACATTAATTCGTGAATAACTGTTAAAAAGCCTCTGAAATTCGTCGATGGACTAGGGGACAATTAGCTGTCCCCTAGTCCATCTCTATAGTACTTCATTTCTGATTCCCACACACCCAACATTTCCGATAGCAAATATTGCCCTCGTAAGTCGAATGTAAAGGAGAGAGTCATTGACTTCGGTAATCAGGGTTGCCGTTCTAGCGATTTTGTCGCTAGGCAATTTTCAATAAGATAAAATCGCTAAAATAAAATCTAGGGGATTCGAGCGATTTTTCATTATCACACCTAATACTACAAACCCTATCCAAAACAGCGGATTTACTTCAGGCAATGTACAATGATCACTGTAATCCACTATATATCTGCTTTCTAAAAAGTATTTTAAGTGACGTGCAAATTGTGCTATCCTTTTTGTAACAGAAAGTTGATACCCTCGCTGTAAATTCTAGACTCAGGGCTACCGAATTGTAAAAATTGAAGATCACCTAATACGAAAACCTTATTTAGGAGATTAGCTCTTTTTTTGATTTCGCTGTAAAGCTAGCAACAGAAATTCAACAAACCACCAAGTATTCTGATCTGGGGAAAATTGTGGTTTTAAGTGAAGAGAATAGACCGAAGCAAAGTAAAGACAATTATATAATTGAACTGTCTAAAGAACTTGGATCAGACGATGACTAATTAGGTAAGATACAGGTATAAATAATTTTTGAGAAGCCGATTAGCTGAATCGGCAATCACTGTGCTATCCCCTCTAATGCTGAAGTCGAAATAGTTTTAGTGAAAGTGAGTATTTGATTAACGCGATCTTTTGCCATATGGCTTATATCACGAGTTCATTTACTCCTAAGGACCAATTTTTCGACGCTGGACCAGATGTCTTAAGTAGGATTCTCAAGTACCAAAATCGAGTTCATGCTTGTGGACACTTACTCCCAGCTTGGTAGAGTGTGAGGCCGATCTAAAACCTCTGCCGCTCTTTAGGTCACAGCACCCGGTTGCAGCACACAGATTTGAATCAACACCTTCACGTCTCAGAGTCGCACACACTGGCCTTCCTCAGTGTGATAAACTCCAAGTCATGCAGGTATGTTCTTCATCTCTTCACTCGTTGTTGGGTATTAAACCACAGCCACCACGATTCTCCCACTTGGGGGCTAACCTCAAGCGATCAGGCTGAAACCTATTGGTCTCACGGGCATATTCCTGTTCTCCCGTGGAACCATAATATAGCCTCTGGTCGGGCCACCAGTAGGATGCCATAGCATCCCAGGACTGGCCGCCATAGTGTGATTTTCAAACGATATGCTGCAATCTATTATATGTATAAGCATTAGCATTCAGCAGTATCAGGGAAATTATTTTTTATCCGAGCTTTCAGACAGACACTTCTGAGCATTGGAATAGGGATGTTTCCTAAACCAATTACTCTAACTCGGGGATTTACGAGGGGCGTTCAATATATTCTCGATATCGGGGTTCGCGTTTTATCCCTAGTTAAACAGAATCCTAATGGCAACTGAGACGATGATGGTCAAAATTGAGCATCGCACTGTATTTAAATTTCTCACTAAGCAAAGAAAAAGTCAAAAAACTATTCAAGTGGCTTTTTACCAGGTTTCCGCACCTTCATTATAACTGTGCAAAAGTGATCAAGTGAGTTCAAGAGAGGCAGAGATAGCATTGAAGACGACCGGCTCCCCGGCTACTGCTTGTACGGGAGAAAGCATCAAAGAGAGCTGTAGAGAGCTTTTGGAGATGTGTAGTGAGAACGCGGACGGTGTTATGCATCGAATTGTTACTGGTGACGAAACATGGGTCCACCACTATGACCCTGAAAGCAAACAAGAGTCCATGCAGTGTCATAAAAAAGGAACAGACCCCCCGAAGAGGTTCAGAGTCTCTCCGTCTGCCGGGAAGCTCATGGTCACAGTTTTTTGGGACTCAAAGGGAATCTTTCTCATTGAGTACAAAAAAAAGGTGGAACCATCGACGCCACATCCTACGCTTCCACTTTGCATAATTTGCGGGAGGAATTAAAAAGAAAAAAAGAGGGGGTAAACTCGCAGCGGGTGTGTTGCTTCTTCATGACAACGCTCCTGTTCACACGGCGCGAGTTTCCAAGGCTGCTGCGCGAGATTGTGGTTTCGAAGAAATCCAACACCCACCCTATAGTCCAGACCTTGCCCCTAGTGATTATTTTCTGTTTCCGGATTTGAAAAAATGTCTTTGTGGAAAAAGATTTTCGGATGATGAAGAACTCAAGTCGGCAATAAATGGGTATTTTGCAGAGAAAGAGGAAATTTATTCTTTTGAGGGTTTAAAAAAGTTTATCTCAAGATGTAACAAATGCATACATGCATTGATGTTAGGGGAAATTATATTGAAAAATAAAAGCAATTTAAATTGAATTCGTTTTCTCGTAAGTCGCCTCTTACGATAAGCATGCCTTACATCGGGTCAATTCTAAGCCCCCAACCCGAAGGGGAAATGTTTTAGTACAAAGACCATAGACAAAAACAAACTGGGAAACTGACTTTAATAACAATAAAAAGAAATCAATGACAAGCGATTAAAACTATAGTAGCGATTAAAACTATAGTTGGGAGTAACAGCCAGCCGACGAATGAATACCTTTGTACGAAATGCTCTTTTTTTCATTTCAATGTGTTTTTTTCCTTTTTATTGCGAATATGGTCATTGTCTTGTTGTTTATTTTATTGTTGCGTTCAGAACTTTTTTTATTCAATAATAATTAACTTTTAAAAATAAATAAGTATTATCTACTTCTCCCTTGATATTTTTGCGATTTCTAGCGGATTTTTGCATTGCAGTAACTAACATTTCTAGCGGATTTTATTTTCTCTCAGCGGCAACACTGTCGGTAATCTGTTTTGTGAACAAAATTACAAAGAGACTAATGGGCGGGTCGCCGATGAAAATCAATACACTCAAAACGAAACTCGTCTCACGTTCTTGGAAAGAACGCATTCTTAAGTCTGAATGGAAAGCGAAAATGAGCACAAAGCAGAATTGATAACAACTTTAATCAACAATGAGTGCTGAATCACGGAAGATGTACATCAATGACAGCAGATCGCATTACACTCGACAGCTGATAAAAGCTGTCACTGTAATCAGGCACACCAGAAGTTATAAATAATTATGGTCGAGGAATGGGTCAGGTTATATGAGAAGGAAGGAAACCAGCAGACCGCAAGTCAAGTTATGGCACATAAACATGAACGCAACAAAGCGTCGCGTCAGAAAATTATTCTTGCTAGTTCATCAGCTGTTTCATTGCCCGGAATACACTTGTGAACGCAGACCCAGTGTGGGGTATGATTGCATCTGGCCGCTTAGAGATAGAATTTTGTCAGAGTTTTACCATCTTGGTATTGATCGATGGTGTGTCCAGAGTATTTATGGCAGCCTGGCTGTCTATAATATAAGACAATCGCCCGTCTATTCAGCTCATTGATAGTCGGATGGCTGCCATTTGAACAGCTGTTACTTCCGCTTGGAATACACTGCAGTGGTCAGCTAGCCGGATTGCCAGGGAGATCTCCGGCGAACTGGCATAAATGCCTGATCCAGTGCCTTCTTCCGATTTGGACCCGTCAGTGTAAATTTCCAATGCGTCTGAGTTACAGATCTTCGTCCCATTCTTCTCTCGTTGGAAATAAAGCCGTATGCTTTATTTGGAAGTCGATAAAAGGCGCCAGTCAAATTGTTTCTTTAGGGATGTTCGAATTTTGTAGCAATGCTGTGTGCCCCTTTACGTGGGTTCTGTCCCATCGGTTACCGACTCTTAGTCTGATGGCTGCAGACGTGGCCAGAATTTTGCCATAGCTATCCATGGGAAGGAAATGTAGTAGCATTTCTAGGGGGGCTGTGAGCGTAGTTTTTAGTGCCCTTGCAAGCTGGTCTCTGTACACTGATTATCTTGGCGAGATTTTGTTTTGCTTGTAGTGCCGTCCACCAGACTAGGACGTCATAAATCAATATTGGTCGTGCTATAGCGGTGTATAACCAATGTCGTATTTTTGGTATAATTCCCCATTTTTTACCAACGATTTTCTTGCATGTGTAGAGTGCAATCGATGCACTTCTGATGCGAAACGTGCGGGAGGCCCCCGCTCCTCGTGAACGTAGGCGTTTTGGCTCCTCTCCTCTCTTTTGAGTATTTTTATTCTCAACGTTGGGTACCAGACAGATGCACGGAATGCAACACATGTGTTAGTAAGCGATGACGTGCGTGTGGAATTGAAAAATCATAGCGGCAAAAGTATAATGGCTTTGGCAAATTTGATTGGAAAGATTTTGATGTGAAGTGACAGAAAAATGCGAGGCGAGAATTTGTCACCTCGTCTATGGGAATAAGGGGGGATACTGTGTTTATGCTCTTAAATCAAAAGAATTGGAAATCAAAACAAGGTCCAATTAACAGAAATTTCGTTAAAATACTAAGAGAATGATATTCTTCGGAAGCATTCTCGCATGATAAAGTCCACTTTTCGGTTTCCCTGCAATCCTGCAACAAAACAATAATCACTCCCAATCTGATCGCTTTTTTTGACTGCCACATTGCTTTTATGAACGCCGTTGCCGACTGCTCTCATGCATAGTCACTGCAGTTTATTGGGTCTATAATTCGTGCGGTTTGCTAAGAGATGGCGTAACTTGAATTATTCCATTGGAACATGCGTTGGAAAGCTACTGTTATTGCACGTCATTTCAGTATATGTCATTCATTTGAAGCGTAAACAACAAGAATTTTTTTCCACTCAAACACTGAGTGAATAGCTGAGTCATTCACAGTGGTTTGCACGATTAAAAGCCTGACCAACCAGCCAAATCAACGGCAAAGCCGAATATCAATGGCGCGAAGGTAATGCTTTGTATTTGGTGGGAACTCTATATTTTGGTTAAGAACCATTTGGAAAACTGTGGATGGGAAGTTTTACCCCACCCGCCTTATAGCCCAGACCTTGCCCTTTCTGACTTCCATTTGTTCCGGTTGATGCAGAACGCCCTCATTGAAATGCGATTCACATCAGAGCTTGTATAAACAGAGTGCTCGTCTCTACAAAAGCTGGCTGGTCTTACTTGCGTACATACTCGTATATATGCACATCGGTCGAGATAATGCATACATACGTACAGTATTTTCCCGTCTCTGCCGTGATTGTTTTGGCTTCGAGTTCTCAGTTATTCGTGGTACAACAGCCCACTAAGAGCTGAAATTCATGACCGTCTCCGGTAGATATTGATGTGGTCTGCTGATAAGCGAGCATCTATTACTAAATGCTCCTATTTATGACTTCTGTTAAATTTTGATATACAGTGGCAACACTTTTTGGTGGAACTTAGGAGACAAAAATAAACATCTGAAAGGGACGTCATCAAGAAAATGAAGGCACACACACAGAGACATGATCATTATTCGCCAGGTGTGGGGGCGAGAAGGGACACCTATTAGAACTCCCCTTAAAATGCTTTTTTACTTGCAATATAGTAAAGAGCTTACACAGCTGAGTTGACTCGAATGACAAGCGACTGCAGTCAGCAGTCGGGCCTGACGAGAATAAACCAACAGACAAGCAAGAGAATACGGAAAAAAACAAGCAAACCTGAAACACACGAGACACGTTCGTCTGGATAGCACGTCTCTTTTGCCAACAATTCTGCGACGAATTTAGCGTGCGAAAAAGAAGCCGTGGATTGGAATCCCTTATCCCTGTTCATATTCAAGCGAAGGAAGAGATTCACTCTTAGTCTCACAGCAAGTGGTTTCTTAGTTTTTGTATTTTTCTCTTTTCCATTGTCGAAAAAAGTATTTAAGTTCTCTTCTACGTCTCTACAATGAATAAACCATAACGTGCTCTCGATGTCGTGGAGGCCGAGGATATTATGGAGCCCTTGGACACTGTGGAAGCCGTGGATGCCGCATATTCATTTCGCATTCAAGGAAAACCGTCAAGTGCCTTTCGTGAGTCAACAATTGTATGAATTTGTTGGCCGTGGCATTGTGGGTTGGTGCCTCGACCACTATGCACTGAGCACTCGAGCCCCTATGATACCTAGGTTCGATTCCCGCTACGAGGAAAACACTTTTCACGGCCCTACCTCTTTCGAGTAACTGATAAATGTAATTCTCTCTGTAAACTGTAGGTCCCTTCCCTGGCCCTGGAAGGGTTGATCCGATCCGAGTAAATACGAGTACATTAGCTATGGGCAATTGCGAATAAAGCAATCGAATAATTCGCAATTGCAATTATTCGAATTGAAATTGAGTTGAATCGATAGTTGTACAATTCCAATCGGCATCGAATGAGTGAATTCGCGGATTCTTCAATTCGGTGAGAGATTGTTGGATTGTTCCACTGTTCAGTGTAAGCACTAAACTGAGCGTCTGCACACTCCCACAGATGCTATATTGAAATATTACTTAATACAGTAGAATCTCGGAAACAAGAACCGTTCTATAAGATGAACAATTCGGAAAGGCGAAGGAATTTTCAGGCGTCAACATCTGCTTTAAATTTGCAGTTTTTTTTGTTCAGAAAAATCTCTGGCTTTATAACTTTTATAAGTAACTTTTCCTTTTTGATTGCTTCTTTTTTCTGGTACAAAAAGGATTATTTGTTTGATATATTGATTATATTGTTTTCTTCTAGATCCACGAACTAAATTTTGAACTAAATTTTATTCTCCAAAAATGTTTTATATCGTTCAGCTTTCTAAGGATCTACTGTACTTCATTTCTGATTTACAGTCTACATTTATGAGAGGGAGAGTGCTATCTATACAGACATTCCTACTATCGGATATGCATTAGTACCCGCCATTCTCTTGGTTGTAATAGAATGTAATAAATTCTAGAATTTGATACCATTCGATTATTATTTTGCTAATGAGACCGAATAAATCGACAATCGAATTCAATTCTTAACAATCGACAATTTATTCGATTTTCACATTCATTCGCAACTAAAACTAACACTGCGAAGGCTAGTGCCTATTAAAAGCGCCAACATTAACGTAGTATACCCAAGTTATTCATAAATATTAAATAAATAAAAATAAGAAATAAATAAATAAAAAATAAAGAAATAAATGTAAAAAATATACAAAATTAAATAAAAATATTTTTAATTGAAAAATTTAGACACGTACCAACAAATAGTTAGTGCATATATTTTTGAAGATTTTTCAGAGTAGTCGCAGCGAATTTCGACCCAGTAACGTCAAGTGTGCTTGTTGACATTTCCACTGAGGCTATTGACAGAAGCTGGTTTTTTGTCCAAAATCCGGATCTCCGTGCAAAATTTCCAGCGACCAGTTACTCGTTGTTGGTCGGCATTTCTGATTTTTCTTCGATGTCTGCCAATGCTGCCCTAACGGCAGCGACGCAAATTTAGAACTGAGTCAATACTAAATTCTCTTCCAATTTTTCAATGTGCGGGAAGTGTGAAACGAAAAACATTGGGTTAGCTACAAGCCCAGCAAACAATATATTTTACAAATAATCCAAGCCTTAGGATGTACGTTTTTTAGTCCCAAAGAATCCAGAAAGCGTGCCGTATTCCTTATATTAACATTGCGATGAGATTGGGCATAGGACATACATTTTCGATGTCTTATTTTAAAGATTATTATAAGACGTAATATAATCGTGTTTAGATTTATGTATATGGACATTGTCAATCGAACGGGCTCTCTTATAGTTACCAACGCTAGCATCAACGCTAAAGTTTGTTCTCTTCGGTCAAAGCTCGCGCGCCCTTGCTCAGAAGTTGAACGGCGCGTCGACTCGACTCAACACTAAGCAGCAGTAATTTGTTCCTATGCATGGATATATCATGCAATGCACACACTGTACACTGTTTACTTCCACCCCACTTTCAAGTTGGGACCTGCTGTGTGGCGGTTTATCGGAATTTTTTGCCCTAATACTTCGTAGATTTGACTGGGCTTTGCCTAAAATTTTGTGCTGCGAACAAAAACATCGCAAAAAGACACATGTAATGCTACGTTTCCACCCAACGAAACCGCGAGGTTCCATAAATTTTCTTCGAACCTGCCAGGTTCCGGGATACATTTCCGGTGTCTACAAACCTTGCGGCTTCTGATAAAACTCGTTAAATCCTCCTCGAGTTCATCTGTTCAATAGAGGTTGTGAACCCGTATAAACTTACTGCGTGCATTTCAGTTTATTTTCTCATTTTGTCTCTTTCTGTTTTCTGGATGTCTCACACTATTATGTCCAAACACAGCTGTTCTGGCGGCCATTTAAAAATTGAGAGCGAGTGACATTTCTTTTGGCGGGCACGTATAAATTGAGAGCGAGTGACTTGAGAATTAGAGCGAAACCACTTCAAGCTCGGTGGAAACGGCCTATTGAGGTATCAGTAAAAGTTCTTCCTGACCTCGCGGTTTCAGTTTAGTGGAAACGTAGCTTAAGGGAACATGCTCTCTTCAAGGCATTTTAAAGCGAGCTGTGTGTGTGTGTGTCATCATGTTTGTAAGCATTGAGTATGTAGATTTGTTATTTATGACACAGACTCTTGCAATTAATCTTCGTCATTGCATATTGTACAAAATGTATTTCATAGAATTTATCCATTAAAACTCTTGGATTAGCTCTAGGAAGTCGGAAGTCACCTGACAGCCAGTGTTGCCGCTGAACAATTTGAGAAAATCTAAAAAAAAGTGTCTTGGGCGAAAAAACAAAGTCGCAATCGTCCAAAACCGCATCTTATTTTGAGGTTTTATCAAGCTTAGGAGTGGTGCTGTCTTCTAGTTGTCGTTTCATGGTGCGTCAAAACAGGGACAAATTGCGACTAAAGTCGCATAGCGGCAAGCCTGCTGACAGCTGCTGTCACAAAAAAATTGGAAAAGCTTTCATTGTTCTCTGGTCCGTGCTGCATATGAACAAAAATGGAATTCGTATTCGTTTTATGTTTATTTTCTTTATATTTATGTACATAAATAGATTCTTACGAACTAGCTTGACTACAACATATCGACGTACACCTAAGCAGTTTTCGCTTGCCGCTTAGCAGAGGCGAGCGCATTGCTTCTAAATCTAGAGCCTAACTTCGTGCGAAGAGAAGTGTATTTACAAGACCAATGATATTTTTAAAAAAATAATTTAAACTTAATTAGCAACGAGAGCATCTCGCTGAGGGAAGAACAGAAGGACACGCATTGAATAAATATAAAATTAACAGAATTAACAAAATAAATAAGAGAAACGGAAGACGTGTAGATTCTAGAGCTGCGATGTCAGGCCGACGACATACGAGATCCAGTCGACAGTGAACGGCACCCGATGGTAGATGCCCGGCTGTCCACGCGAAGCGCATGAGTACCCCGCCGAGACCACACCTGCGGGACGGAAGAAAGGAAAACATGAAATCTTGTGTCACTGCTTGGGTGCCGTGTACTTACCGATTAGGTACCATCTGCCGTTCTTCTCGTGCATCAGCGGTCCACCGGAGTCGCCCTGGCAGGAGTCCTTGCCGCCGTTGCGGTATCCAGCGCACAGCATCTCGGGGTAGATGACCACATTGATACCGTTCTGGCGATGCCACCGCTCACAGATCCTGCCGGAGAAGAAACACACAAAAGTCAGCACTTGGCCGTTGGGTGAGCTGCCACAAACCTATTCTCTATC
This sequence comes from Eristalis tenax, assembly GCA_905231855.2. Classification (NCBI taxonomy): domain Eukaryota; kingdom Metazoa; phylum Arthropoda; class Insecta; order Diptera; family Syrphidae; genus Eristalis; species Eristalis tenax. The sequence continues at coordinate 4,662,835 of HG993127.1, forward strand.
ACGGGCACATCCACAGCCTGCAGGGTCTTGGGCCGCAGCCTCGATCCCGGATTTAGAGCACCCCAGCCAGCTGCCCAGCCGAACTTCCCGAGGAAATCCTCGTTTTTCTCTGGCAAACATATCGGAGCTGTAGAGAGAGAGAGAGAGAGATAGAGACCGAAAGAGAGCGAGAGACAATTATTAGTCAGCAGGTTTGTGAGGCGAAATTTATGCGAAAACCATAAATCAAGTCGGTGTAATGTACGTACCAATATGCGGCATGAAGTGAACCGGCCTTTCCAGTGTCAGAACAGAAACGTCGAAGCGGTCCGCCTGCGGCGTGAATTTGAAGTACGGATGGACATCGATGCGCCGGACGCCGAACGTGTACGCTGGCAGCGGTTCCACGGCCGAGTTGATCACGTAATCACCCAGCGTTACATGCACTTGACGTGGTGTGGCACGAGCCACGCAGTGTCCAGCGGTGACGACATGCCTCCGTGATACCAGTGAACCACCGCATCTGCAAATGGAGAGGAGAGACGATTCAATTGTTAATTGTGCCGTGCCGAGAAGGTGAAGAAACGCTTTAGTGGGCAAGTTTATCGAGTCGAAGAAGCGCGTCGCGTCCAGTAATTACAGAAGAATGCACTTGGTCACCCCCGGTGGAGTGCCTTCGATCGATGTGTCGTGTCGTAGTGTCGTCGAGTTGGTTATGAGTGCATCACACGCAAATAGCCCATTCAGCGGAGTGGTCGTGGTGTCGTGTGATTGATGCTCTCTTGGAGATTTGGCTTTTTCTTCTCTTTTGTTTTGCTTTCGGGGCCACGGCAGGGGTTCTGCGTTTTCTCTGGCGGGCCTCATTTGAAATTCAAAAGAACTCAGGCATACTGTGGATAGCGATGAATGGTCTGGATGACGGGTTAACTTTCTAGGCAGGAACGAATTGGGAGCTTGAGCGTTTTCATTTTTGGCCGCCGTGTGTGGAGTCAATTCATGTCAATGTCTCAAGCGGAAGCCGGGCAACTTGAGAATACATCTGAAATTGGGTTAGGATGTCAAGTGACAAAGCGATGAGTTTGGGAAGCGTTGCGCTCTGTTGTTTGTTTGCCTGTCATGAGCTAAACACATGCGATGCCCGCATGGGGCCGTTTGGGGAGTGCTTGAGTGTAGAGTCGAGAGAGTTAGGTGCAGAGAGCAGACAGGAATGATGGGTTACAAGATATGCAAATCCCGGGGATTGACTTTAGCTAAACCCCGGACTGTAGTGTTGTACCATGAGTGTGAGGAGAAAACACACGATCTGGACAGAAAGCAGCGCCAACCTTGTCCCCGGAGAAGAGTTTCCCGTGGAAGAAACTTATCGTTCAAAAACTCAAAGACGAGCTCTGGTACATGGACTGGAATTTGAGGGACCACCGCAGCGTTTTTAGACCGGAGAATCGGATCACCATCTCTTTTCACAGCCAAGCGGCAATAAAGGCCAAAGCATCAGACATTCTGACATCGAAGCTGGTTATACTTCCCAGACAAAGATTCAACGAGATACTTGGCGAATTCGGTGACTTTGTGTTGGGTACCGGGACACACTGGAATCCAAGGCAATGGAAGGGTGGACAGTTTGGCGAAGAAGGGCTCGGAGCTGGAGGAATCTCTGGCAATCCCGCACACACCACTCAGCTCCATCAAGAAAAAGCTGGACAACGAAGACCTGTATAGTGCCAGTACTCGCATGAATACAGGGGCTCTATGGCCGGAGCTGAGCAAGAAGAGATCAACATCGTTGGTCGGCACCGGCCAGTGCCATAGTACACATGCAATGCGACTGAACATACAGCACAACGACTTTTGCAAAAGCTGTAGAGACGAGGAAGAAACAAAATCCATTCAACATCTGCTCTGTGAATGGCCAGCCATAACAACGAAACAACGTATTTTCGGTGAAAGGCGCTGAATTGAAAAACCACCCACGAACGAAGAGCAAACATCCGGTCGCAGTTAAAACAAACAAGAAAACTTAAGTCTCTCACGTCAACTGAAGAGCGATTCGGTCCGATTCAACGTCACGGTGATGACTAAAAGACCATACAAGCTGTATCCAGAGCGATGTAATTCGTGGTAATTCACATTTATGACTATAGCGTAGTCCAATAGCACGCACTAAGCGTCTAAGTGATGAAGTGTTAATGACATGGCACATCCTTCTTTCTTCGGGATGCATGGTGAAACTGGTCCATTTGTTCTGGCAAGCAGTGGAAAAACTCTGTTCATCCACATGGTGTTACAGTTTGAGACGATTTTTGGTCTGACCTGGTTTTCCGACAACTGTGCTGTTGCACGTGTTTCCATGAATAGCTTGCTTTAGAAGTAGACTAACCGGCTTCACCTGAAATTAATGATGTTGACCTGGACGAAGGCACTTTTTGAGCAGAGTGGCGCATTCCGACTGTGTTGCATGCTAACTTTCTGGGCGTCTGAGCGGAGCCTCCCTTCGCCGCCTCCTCCGATTTAATTCAAGCTAACTTGTGAATGGTCTGTGCAACGATTCCTGAACTAAATGAAAATATCAGAAACAAATGCGCATCGAAAACGCGATCAAGAGAATAATCATTTGGTCGACTCTGTACAAGCAATAAAAAATGATTACGCGCAGAAATGATTAACCGCAGAGCTTGCACTTAAAACTGACATAAATTTATCACCACTTCCAGCAAGACTCTTGCATTCTTCTCTTTATTTATAATGACACCTCTTGTTGAATGACTCGAAATGTGGACTTAAATGGAATACCCATGCATTCACATATTTGAGTGGAAGGACAGCTCTGATTGATGTGAATTCAGAAGGGCAAGTGAACCATTGTCGGCAAATGCTTTCCTTGTAAATGTCCACGAAAGGGAAGACTTTCAACAAAAAATGTTGTTCAAGTCCTTTTACAAGGACGAACACCTACTTGAGTTCAACTTCGAAGTTGTTGTGAAGGCTATGCTGAATTTTGAAATACCCCCTCAAGTAAATGAGACTCTGTACATGGACGGTAATCCATCCTCTTCCACGGACCCTTCGTCAAGATGCCAGGCCTTGTATTTCCTTCGTCGTGATCATGGTCGTAGGTAGTGTGTTGGTGCATCGACTCCTATGCCGGGTTGTCATCTCCAAATTAAGCAATTTTCATAATCAACGGGGCCACCTCCTTTGAGTGACTGATAAGGCTCAAAGCATGTTGTTGCAGAAACTCAAAGCATATTGCCATTCGTGAGTGGGTGTCGAGTGTTGATGTGTGGCGATCTTGGTTCCAGGACGTTTCCTACAAAGTCAGGCATGCAACACTGCCCTCAGTCTTATCCCGCATTTCGGAGTCGGCACAAAACTGTAGGTCCCCGGCTTGAATCCCAGTAAAAGCAAAGTCAAAATGCTCTTATCGGGTTTTCAAATCTGGTCCAGTCACCATTTGCTGTTGGGATCAAATTAACGGCACAATCACTGGAGTGTCGATCCGTGGTACTAGATTGACTATAGGTTGCTGCCTTACACTACAATGGAGTCTAGTGTTTAATCCTCTGACAAAAAAACAGAAAAAATACTGTAGGTTCAATCCACTGATGAGAGAACAACAGCACGCACAACATGAGTGGTTGCTGTTGAAGCTAGGCCCAGGGACACCTCTGACTGCTGAGCCACTCACATTATATTATCGCCTTTGTCGTCAGTTCGGTCTCAACCTGGCCCACTATCAACAGGCACACTAAGTCTGCAGAGCTTCTACCCTACTAATCAACTCTCCGAAAATGTCGTCCAATCTTTGCACAAGCTAGGGTCCCCGATTCGAATCCCAGGAACAGCAAAGTCAAAATGCTCTTATCGGGTTATCAAATCTGGTCCAGTCACCATTTGCCGTTGGGATCAAATAACGGGACTGTCACTGGAGTGGTCGATCAGTCTAACAACATGGTCTAAGAGTGCTGGTGAATCCACTAACAGCCCCCTTCCCTACCCTACCCCTTGCACAAGCTAGATCGGAGTGCGTCAAACTTCCAAGGCTTTAGACAGAGTTTTGGGAGAAGCAGAGTGAAGGTCCAACGATTGAGATGGCTAGGTCACGTAGAGTAAATGGAAACCAATGCTGCGGCGGGGAATGTCCTCGGATCCACCTCCAAGTGACGGCGCAGTAGAGGAAAACCACGACTCAGGTGACGCACGCCAGTGGAAAGTGACGGCAGCCAACTATGCGTGCAAAACTGGAGACAATTGTGTGGATGTGTTTCACCCCTCGAACTGTTGTTTTGGATGAGTTCTGGTATTTAACAAATAATTGCTGATGTTCCTCAAGGCTCCGCTCTGTCTGAGACTTTTTCTTATGCCTTTTTGTATAATTTATCTTCTGCTTCATACTTCCACTCCCTCTCATCCAATACACTCCCTTGCTGATAATAGTCTTCGCAGATTTTTAAATTCGTTTTAAGACTCACAACCCAGCCCTTCGATCTTAGAATTGAAACGGCAGAGCATTTGTAAACCACCATGACTTCTGTAATCAATTGGGGCAGCCATAAATTGGACTCTGAAACGCAGTCATCTGTAACTAAAGCCATCCATATCCTTGCTTAATCCTTAGTTGTCCTGAACGGCTCCTGAAAGTCTCGAGAAACTAGACTCTCCTTGGTGGATGTATCCATACAAGACTCACTTGGAACGATCACATATTTGAGATCACCAAAAATCCTGCGAAATGTTCAGATTTCCACAATCTGTGTAAAACTTAAAAAAGTTTGGTCTGGTCCTCAACATCTGCACATTGGATCTAGTTAGCATCCAAAAGGGATCGATCCAACTATTAACAATGTTTCAAAGTCAAGAGACTGCCTCGTGTCTGTGTTTTCTCTGTCTCAGCTATTTTGGAAAAACGATGCCCAAGTGAGCTGGCGAAATGCTTTCCTACCGCCCCCTGAATTCATTCGCAATTCTCGTCTCGTCGGAAATGCCATCGGTTCATTCCCAAGCTAGTCAGTCTGGTTCACAGACTCGTTTCTTATTCCAGGCGAATATTGAATGCAACCCTCTATTTCCAGTTCCCCAGACCAACGGCCAGAATAACCACTTTCCCATGGTTTCTCTACACCATCGGGTCTTGATATCGGACGCGGATGAGGACGAGGGCATTCGCAGTATCCTCTGCGCGCGAAATTATAATGCAAGCACAAGCTTCTGTAACACTGTCTCATGACTTCTGTTGTGCTGTCCCACGCACATGGAGTCGAAGCGTTTCCAATCACTTGTCGTTATCCCGAAGACGCGATCTTTCTCTCGGATAGGAAGACGTTCTCAGCATGAACTGTGCCAGTTTGGCCGTTCCTCTTAGCGTCCATCTTCGGGTTTTGATATCAATGTAACCAAAACTAGAAGGCGACCCCTCCGTGATCGCTAACCCAAGTATATCGACAACATAATTAAAGTCTTAAACTCATAGACTGGATTTAGCTAACCCTTACAATCTAGGTCTACAAGGTGTGGTATCAAAACGGCGCGCAAATGCGATACTTGCACTCGGTTTGAGCTAAATCGGGTAGCCACTTAAACCAACCAATCACCCCGAAGGCCGGTGTGCACTTTTCCTGTCAATGGACACATATCCTCTGTCCACGGCTATGTTCGTACTCTTCTACCGCCTCACGAGTGAAGGGAGTTTAGATGCCCACACTGAACGGCAGTCGGTAACACTGTCAGCAACTGAAATGATGATACGAACGTTGGCACGGAATCGAATCATGGATCTTCAACAGAGACCCCTACACAGTTAACTCGCTCAGCACCATCACCGTCTGTAGGAATGGACATTTAGGGACCTATTGCAGAGTAAGCCACCTAAATTTGGTCGCAATGGTACAGTGAATAGGTGCGGCGGCTTCTGCGCTGGGTTCAATCATTGAGTTGAGCAACTTGTTTACATTTCACGGATCCATCTCTTTCTTGGCACTGGCAATGCTCAAAGAGTATTCCTGCTTAGAAAAAGCTTATCAAACTTCGCCGCTCAGATTTGGCTTAAAACTATTGGTCCCATGCACTCGCAAGAGAACAATAGCACTCACAGCACGAATGCCCCTGCGCCAGTAGTAGCAAGCTTCCACTGGTTTATGGCGCAGGAGCAATTCAAGACGCTGGTATTACAATGGGCCTGACTAGTGCCCCCTAGAACCTAAACATAGTTTAGTGATCGGGAAACAAAGTTACTAGCTCGAACGTATTGTCTGCTAAAAGCTTTGAGGCTGTAGACAGAGGGTTAAGATAGGTAATACAATGTGCAGTGTCCAGCTGAAGACGAGATAGCTGAACAGTTCCAAATTCGCCTGTGTTTGGAACCTTGCCACCTAGGCATTCTTAGAAACTGTAAACGGGATGAACTTTCCAGGCTAGGAAGAAATATGTCACATTCCAACTGAACACTCAAATGGAGGCCACTTGTAGACCACTTACTAAAAGTATTGCAACCCAACCAGCAAGCACTTGAATGACATCAGGTTCCAGGATTCTGGATTAAGCTGGGTTCAATACGCTCCCCTTAAGTGAGTTAAAAAGTGAGAGTCTCGAGTGTGACCTGTGGGCTGTGTAACTGCCGGCCCTTGCAAACTGTAGACAACCTCGGACCTAGGACCTCGGAGTCCCCTTCTTAATGGCATGCCTATAGAGCATGTTCTCTATTGCATTAATAGCTGCAGCTAGTTTCGTGGCGCAAATTGGTTGGATTGACTATTGTATCAACACAACACCAAGTGCATTCTTATGCCATATCCGCGTCACGAAACGGCTTCCTATCATAGGCTGCGTGTGTTAATCGACCAGTCCTCAGCAATAGATGCCCCCTTGTTGAACTAACGTCCACGTTGTGTATTATTTCACGTTCATATTGGTACCGTGAGAGCATGCGCAGCCAAGGGAAGCACTCATCCAAGACATTCATCGTAATTCGTTGTGTCTGAAACTGTATGAATACAGAATTCTCCTGAAACTAGTCATTCTGGTCAAGGCAGCTTTGGAATTACTCAGAGTTGATGGATGTTGGAGACATCTATGGATGCGGTAACGCTGAGTGGAACGGATAGACCTCGAATCGACCTCGAATATTCTCCAGCAAGAACTTATGGAACTAGTCTCTACCCCCAATTGGGGCACATTTCACATATTTGTCTATCTTGGGAGAAGGGGTGGAGCTCCAAAGAGGTGAAGCCATGTTTGACAAACCGGATATGGGCTCGTTACGCCACGGCGACCACAGCCAGTAAGGTTGTGTTCAGCTGCGACAGGTAGTGAAATCGTGGTTGTCTGAGACGGCTGCTTTAAGCCAACGTTCACTAGCAACAAGAACAGAAGTCTCCTCATGACCCATGGTTTTCCACATCTATCAACGATGACTCCAGTGCCATGCCACGTCAGAAACGTGCCCCACATCAAACACCCACCACCTTTCGTTGTCACCCATTTCAGTGACAGAGTACACACCATCTGCCAAGCTGTGACAGGCTCTACTTCATTTCAAATCTACTCCTGACCTCCAATTTCTCTTTCAGCACCGACAACTCACTGAAGACCCACTCGTATTCCAGGTCACCATTGTTTCATTGCTCCTCCACTCCCACGCGTCGTAAATTCATCCGCCGACAAGGATCGGCGCAACAGCAACGACACGACACTTTCTCCGATCGCAAACGTGCACGCACGGCACGTGCCGCCCCCTGAAGTCACCGCCGCAACTTACCTTGACGATCCAATTCGAATGTACGCCTGCCAGGGGAACGATCCAAATCCAGCATCGTCGCCACCAACGATCCGTCGCTGGGCGGTCTGCTTTGCCAGCGATATGCCGCAACCTGCAAGTGAACACACACAATTCATTAGCGACATCCCAACAACAAAGCCAGCAAAGGATGGTTACAACACAGATTACATGCACACAAAACAAGCAAAAGAAACAGAACACCGTCTTCCACTACGTCAACCCTTGTGCTGTGTCGGGTGGCCGTCTACGATCTTCCAATTACAAAAACTCCAAACCAGTTAGCATATCCCAGATGTTAATTGCAAACAAAATTAAGAATTAATCAAAAGTAAAGCGGTGGTGGTGGTTTGTGGTGCAACGACAACGTAACGCGTGCTGGCGACTCTTGCCCCTCTTCGGGGCGAGCGCTCAGGTGTGTAGATGGGTGTGTGCGTGTGTGTGTGGGAGAGCGGGTGGAAGTGTGTGTATGTGTGCCGAGGAGGAAACCCTTCTGTGGCGATGTTCAGTTTCCATATGGCTGCTTGCATCTCTTCCTTCCGCCACGGGAATGGCGCATGCATCTCGTAACGCACGCTAAATGTGTGTACACGCGTTTTTTATGTCTCAAAGCCCCTTTGGAATGCGTGACGCTTTCACTTTTCACGCAATTCAGCCGTACTTGGCGATCAGCCGCACGCTCGTAATGTGTCTCCAGGTGGGCGCTGATAATTATCGCGATTCTCTGGACCACAACGCGTAATTTATTTATTTTGTTTCTGTCACCCATGATGGCCGCAGTGGAATGAAGTGCATTGAAGGTTCTGACGGGTCTGTCGTGGTTAGTGTTAGTGACAAGGGGAGGGGGGAAAAGGTTGACGTTGGAATGTCAATGGTTTTAGTGTGATGACGGTGTGTCTTGTGACATGCTAACAAGGCCATCAGAAGTTATTTTCGAGTGTCCACATTGAAGGCAGACGCCGAATTGTCCGTCATTTGCGTGGGATGGAATAACAGCTCAATCTGAGGAAATATGCGGTCGGCGATTGTAGAGGGGTTTCCTGTCGGTTTTTGTGCGATTATATATTCGTGAGCATGCTTATGCGAAAGTTAGACACGCGAAATGTGCGGTTAGTCTAAACTAGTCTGATTAGTCTTAGCTAACGTAAGGCAGAGAAGAGAGTGGCAGAAGTTCCTGGATTTGCCTAAGATAGGGGCTAAGGTGAGTAGAAATGAGCGGCTACTTTGGTTGTTACAAAAATGAGCTCAAATGTGAATATGACATCGACTGTCACACAAGATTTGGGATAACACCCTTGAATTTTTGTGACATCTAAGAGAGAGATAGACTTCTGGAGGAACAACGCAGTCACACTCGTTGCTAGACGAGCTGTGGAAGGGCTAGATGTTGCCTAGAATGTATGTGAGACAGGCTTTAGGTGCTGAAACTTAAATACATATGTGGCAGACAGTGAGTCGTTTCCGAATATACCTAGCCACTCTTACTTCCGCTGAACACAAAATGCATTCTTTCAAAGAACCCACAAATTAACCTGGCATTGAAGTAAGGTTAGGTTAGGCTGGAGTTGGCAGCTGCTTGTTGGTTGGCAGCAATCACACTTAGGCAAGAGACACGTTCTGCCTTTACCAGGCGGATTCTACTGAACCTATTTCGCAAACCGGTTGGCACCTGACACTTGTGCTACTTAGAATTTTGCTGAGCCTACTATACACTCGTGAGTTGGACCAACCATAATGTACGAAAGGAAGAAGACTTAAGTCATATATACAAAAATGATGCACTGTGAGTATAACTACCATTTCGACAAGTTTCGTTGAGTTTCGATAAGTTTCGTTAAGTTTCGATAAGTTTCGTTAAGTTTCGATAAGTTTAATTTTTGTTCACTTACGTAGTAACAAAATCAATCAGTCTCTACACACTTTTGCAGTGAATCGAAAGAGGTGTAGTTGTAAATCATGAAAGTAGAAGTAGACGGCTTAGGAGTGGACGAACCATCCCACCTCGCCACGAGAGTAAGTCATACTTGTTTCGTGATGAGGCATCTTGCGCCAGAAAGTGTTTTTTTGGTTGACCAGCCGTCTGGCAGCGTACACCTAGTCTCCTTAGAGCGAAGGTTTCAGTGTTTCAAAATTAACCTTCTGGACCTTTCATGGAACCCACCCACTGGATTGGGGTTTGTCAAACAGAACACCATTGCAGATGTATGGTAATCCAATTCGTGATCTGGATTCATCTCATATGTACGTCAACACAAACTGTCCTCCGAGACTGCATTTGTTTAGCTTAAGATTTGGCATGTTACAATACCGATCGTATAATAATCGCTAAGAGCGGGAAAATTGTGAGACATTTCTTGGATGGTTAGTATAATCGTCTATCTGAGCGAACTATTGGCTAGACTGTAAGCAAACATTTCAAGAGGCTATCTGTGTTGCAAAACCACCATCGGAGTGAACGTTATACAAAAAAAGTGGCAGACATTGGTGACAGCACTGCAGAATCAACAGATCGATCGAATGTCGAGCGCAGCATTTGCACCACACAGGATTTAAATTAACATCGTCACTCAGTGATATTTGATTGAGTGCTTGAACATCGGCGCTTAGACTTTCTTCAGACATAGAGCTTATTTGCGACTGGTTATGGGCAACCATCAACAGTATTGTGTATTTTGTGCCAAGTCCATGCTACCCATGCAACTGGCCATTGAATCACATGAAATAAACAGAAGTCCTGAAGTTTAAGAAGGTGTACAGGTCCAAATCTGCGTTGATTCGATGTGAAACGAAGAATATGAGCTCCAGATATGAGGTGCAACAGCCAAGAAGAGTGAATGTAGACCAAACAAATATCATCATCTCCGCAACACCTGTTGGAGCCAAACAAAATAAGAGACACAAATGCTTTCTATACCGGTATGCCAATGAAGTATTTGAAATGGCATCGTCAAAATCTCAATAAATGCGTCTTGTGTCATGTATTAAGAATATACCACCCCATTCTAACACTATCAATAAAATAGCACGGACTTTTTGACCTAAAATTTACCCAGATCGGCCGAACGAAAAGCAAACCATTACAGCTGTCTCAGACAAGGGACAACTCCCCATCATAGGGGACCAACATTCATACGTAAACTTAAGTTTATGTCAGAACCGAACGAAAAGTAGTCAGGAAACTGGAGCAAATCAGCTTTCATTTGTGTTCCTTGTTGGACTTAAGTGAAGTGTGTGAATATCCATTGATCTTGTTCCCACTTAAGTGAACAAAAGTGAAACTTAACGACACTTAAATAAACTTGACCACACTTAACGGAACTCAATCACACTTAACGATACTTAACGAAACTTAACGAAACTTAACGACACTTAACGAAACTTAACGAAACTGGACGAAGGAGTTATAATGTCCACAGTGCATCATTTTTGTATAAATTTCTTAAGTCACCTGCCTTTTGTTCATTATGGTTGGATTTTAAGGCGTCTTCTATTCATGAGTTTATAGCCATGAGTATACGCAACAGAGAATGCCCGTAAATGGAGAATGACCACAACCAACTTAGTGTGCGCAACTGTAGGCAGCTAACCAGCGCTAGCTAGAGATACTTGTTGGTTGAGGCCCACATTTACATCATCGTTACACACGGGCATAGTGTGCTTCAAGATCTCTTCAATTTCATTTTACCCCAAAGCAGTCTTTCTACAGGACAACAATGTCGCAGCCACAAGAAAAATGTGATGGTGAGACGACGTGCTCTGGCCCTTGTCATCAAATTTTCCTTGGCGCTGCACCGTTGTTTCATCGTGTAAAAATGGGCACCTACTCACGCAGCAAAATATGGTATTGGCATGGATGGCAGAGAGCGTGATTTTGTGGGCGTGAGCACCACAGGCTGCTGGATGGAGCACAAACTTGTGAATAAACCACGCCCCTCCTTCATCGTTGGCATCCAGCCCGATCTCAAAAGCTGCCCGGATACGGAAGCCAATTAGTAACCTACTCCACCACTAACCCAAAACAATTTAAACCAGAGACCAGAAGCTTTTCCAAAGGCACCTAAACTCGCATCGAAATCAACTAAGCCACTTGAACGCCGCCGCTCATAACATCTAGCCCAACTTAACCAACACTAAGTGATAAAAGCCTGCAATCTACCTCATCGGCAAAAAGCAGCAAAGAACTGCTTCCCTTCCTCAGTTACGCGTCAATCCATCAATCCATCCACAAGTTAGTTCGTTACCACACAATACACATGCTTAGAGTCAGATAAAGTGAAAATATCCTCGTTCAATACAAACAACCAACACTCACTGGGATCGTTCGAGACTGGTCCATAGTTTCTGTTTGGAAGATCGCTAAGATCGACTGTGCTACTAAGGTCGGAGGTTTTCAGATTCGCCGACTTCGCGGTTCGGTGACAGCATCCACGCAACAGGCCATCGCAGGTGCCCTGCAGGAGGCCACCCGTCATCCAACACCCAAGGAAGAACTCGCAGGTGCCGCCTCGGCTCTGGCAATGCAGTTCAGTGTTAGTATCGGCTGCAATCGGTTGACATTCAAAAACAAAATGTTCGAATTTGATGGTATAAATTTGAAAAGAAGAAAGCGGTTAACAGAGACAGTCAAAGAGAGAGAGAGAGAGAGAGAATAGAGAGAAGTGCAGAGAAATACATAGATTGTGGTGGGTGAAGCGAATGATATACAAGAAAATTTGATTGGAAAATGATCGTGTCCTACCTTTCTCCTTGAAAGTGCTCGCTGATTGTGCTCCCGTACTTTCACCGCCGACGACACCAGCCCCGTCTATGTCCTGGAGGCCGAACTCGTTGCGAACCTCTTGAATGGCCGACAACTCGTTTATGCCAAAGTTTTGGTCTCTGCACGAGCGGAAGATGACACGCACAGGCGCAACAAGAAGCAAGAATAGAAGAACATTTGTAAGCGTCATTCAGCTACAACAACGTGTCAAAAATGTAGAAATTTACCTAAAAGCGATGTTATCGCTGAAGTACACCCCGCTCGATGTGCTGGTCGTGCCGAGATTGTCGTTCGAGGGGAACACCACGCGGGGTGATCGCGACGATTTGTATGGATAGTAGCGGGACTTCCTCGTTCCCAGATACTCGTTGTAGTCACTGCCGTACTCAGTGAACGACTTTGGTGGCGCAAATGGCCGAGGAGCGCCTCGGTAGTCGCTGTCGCCGAAGTAGAGGCCGCGCTGAGGTCTCGGAGCGGCTGCAATGGGCCCGTTGATGTCGCCGAACTTGGTGACTTCGTCCCGGAAGATCTTTCCCGCGTACGGCTTCGAGTTGGCACTCAAGCCGGGGAACTCGATTGAGTGGCCGCTGGTGAGCGGTGGACCGTCCAGGGACTCCTCGCTGTAGGGCCGCTCGTACGATCCACCGCCGTCCGTGAAGATGGGATTGTCTTCGCGGTATCCCTGCGGGTGGAAGGGGAACTCAGACTTGAGGTTGTAGGTTGGGAATTGAAAGCCTATGCGACGCCCTGACAAGTCATCTATATCGATTTTATCTTCGGATTGTGGACTGCGTTCCGATCTATCGTTGATCAACAACTCACCGCTGTACTCTTCTAGGGGCGCACTGTCGACGGGAGGCGGTCGTATGTTTGTCAAGGTGACGTTCCTCTTGTGAGGCGCTCTGTTCGGGTCGTCGTTGGGGCCCGGCTGGAGCGGGATGTACACGTAGTTTCTGCCAGTTCGGGTCTGGTTGTCGGACTTTGGTGCCGACGATGCGGGTGCATTCTCCACGACGTCGGATCTCCTCTGTGCTGTGCGTCCGCTGCGGTAGGCTCCGAATGACTGGACCATACTTCCATCCGATCGCCGGTGCATGCGGGGAAAGCTCACGTCGTCCATCTTGGAGAAGGCATTGTAGGGAGCGTAGAGGTTCCTGGCCGTTCGCTTGGTGTCAGCGCTGACCCACGGGAGACCTTGGTTCGAGCTGGTGGCTGCGACTAGGTCCGTCCTGAGTGCTGCGCTGTTGTCGGCAATCTTTGGGAAGTAGCCCGTCCGCGCGGGGCTATCAATCGCGTGGGTTAGTATCAAACCAGCAACAATTGTTAGGAAACGCCATTTGTTGGATTCTAACATCTTACATTTAGGTCGGGGCTTGTGGCTTGCTTGTGAAGTGATTGTGCTCGTCTGGTGGGTGTGGTCTGTTTAGGTCTCGCGTCGAGGTTTACAGTATCTTCGGGTTGACTTGAGTATGTGTCTTCTGGTTCAGTTGTGTGGCGCGAAACGTTTCCTCTTACATGCGGCGGAACACTGCTTCCTCTGGCCTCCTCATAGCTTCACGGCGCATGGGGACAAACGACAATCTGCCGACGGCTGCGTGTGTTCACTTGCTGAAGTCAAGATCTCCGGTCAGTGACTGCCTTGACTGGATTCAGATGGCCGTGGAATGAAGTGCACACTTGCACTGATTTGTACCTGCCGCGGATATCTCGTTCGTCGTTCGCCGCGAGTTCGAGTTCGTTGATCAGGTTTTTCGTTTGCCACTAGTTGCGTTCGCAGAGGAAAGGCACAACTTAATGGATGAAGTTCAAAGTCGCTAGTGCGCTGCTAATGCTGGTGCCTTCGCTGGTGGTGGTGGCCGTGCTGTGTGCTGTTGCTGCTGGTGTTCGGGTTCCTGGTAGTGGCAGTGACTGCGATGTGGTTCCTGTAATTGGCGACTGGTTGTGATGGAAAATTTCACCTCTAGTGCGATCGAATTGCATGCGACATTCAAAAGCGGTGAATGCACCCATATGACGACAATCGATGATTCGATAACTGATGGCGTTTCGTTTGTCGAAATAGCTGCGGCGGTATTTGGAGCCAAATGTTGTCTGCAAAGAGAGAGTTAAAATGTCGGTGATTAGTAAGGGAAAACTGCGTGTTGTGATGTTTGGTTTGCGGGAGAGCAGATATTTGAATACAATCAGTTACAAGAGGCAGTGGAGACTGCAACGGGAAATGAAAGGCTCTTCATTATGTGCTGTAGTGTGCTTGTTTATTGTTTTATGGATGCCTTCATGATGGTCATTGCATTGGGACCTTGTTAATTTTGAATTTCATGTTCAATTGAGGGGATCACTATTTGCGAGTGCAAATATATTTATATTTGGATTCCTTTCTCAGCTGACTTCCCTAAATTTCACTTGATTCCAATTCAACGAAATCGAACTCGCGGCGAACAACGACCGACGAACGAGATATCCGCGGCAGGTAACAAGTTGTTCAGGGTAGTCCCGTCTGTCCGGTTGAACCGCTTTCATACCGAAAAATGTAAAAGTACGAAAACCCACCAACAGCACTTATTTCATAAAGTGGCGCCCAACACAAGGTATGGTCAGGTCTAGACCTCGGATTGTGACAGAAGTCATAGGGACGGATTTGCAACAATCACATTTGGGTGTGCAACGATTTAACTTGAAACTCGGAAAGGCAACCAAACGAAGCATTTACAAAGGAAATCTCCGATCTCGAATCAGAGATTATTAGATTATTATTATCTCTGATTCGTCACTCACCCACTTGCCTGGTCAATAGCTCCCTGGTCACTCCTTTGCCGGGTGCAGAACTATTAGAAGCAAGACAAATTCCATAAAAAAGGATTATTGACTTTAATCGGATACATATGAAGGCACAGTGGCTTCTACAAGAAGTTTTCGCCTCTGCTGCACTGACAACAATGAGTTATTTGAAGGAAACAATGACATACTGGGCGGATAACCGGTGCCTCTTAAGGTAGACCATAGCCTAGCTTCTTGTGCAGTCGCTGGTGTTCTTCTCGTGCTTTCTTTAGACAAACAAGTTCTCACCCCATCACGGCGACTGATTCCCAGAACAACACGAAGAAATCTGATATCCGCAACTTGTATTCGCGATCTTATTACAGTGACACTTCACTAAGGCGGACTGCAGCGGGACCAATACGACTGTCCGTGTGTAGGGGTGTTCGTTCTGAAGGGGTTGCAATACATGAAAATCTTCATGCCGGCACCTTGACTGATTGTCCGTAAGTAAAGGTGCCCCTTATAGAGGGGTGTCCGTAAGTAAAGGTGTCCCTTATAGAGGGGCGTCCGTAGATAAAGGTGTCCCTTACAGACAGGTGTCCGTAAAGAGAAGTTTCACTGTATTTCGATTATTTCACAAATTATATGATAACATGTGAGAGCTGGCACTGAGGTAACAACTGAGTTGAGAAGTGAGAGAAACTTAGCTGAGAACCGCTAACTGAGCTTTGCGACCAAGCTCGGCCTTCCTGATTACAGATCCATTATGCCAAAATCTCACAAGTTCGCAAAGTTCTTCGGAGCAATGTAAATAGCTAAGCGCCACATCTAACGGAAACTGGAGATTTTTATATGATCTTTGCAACTGTTTGCAGAGTTACATCACACTCTTGCCTGGTATGAGTCGAGATCCATTGAAGCCGTCTTCTCGTTGCAAGCCAAATGATGGGCTTAGCACAGAGTGAGCACCATGGTCTGTGGCTTAATTTGTCCTTAAATGAAAGATTTAACAAACAAAAATACACTTTTAAAGATCCAGCAGTCCGCAATGGATAACTCCAGGAACAACGAACAGATATAAACTCTAACTGTAAATGAAAACTGAAGCACCTTTTTTGAGGAGAAACGCAACATCACAGCATAAATCATTCCCAAATAGTGATCGCGCCTTCTTTTTAGGACCCATTGGCTTAGGTGGCGTGGCTCCTTTCGAATACCCCACGTAATCCAATTAAGAGTTTCTGTTTTCGATTCGGAATCGTGTAGAAATGTCAAATATGGAGTCGTTCGATTTAAGCATTGATGCTACTCATCGGTTTGGGATGCTAACTGAGTTGTTATGTGGACGATGATGTAATTAAATAAAAGCTTCGATTAGGGGTGTGTTATGCAGTGAGTGAGTATGTATTCATTTTGAGATTGCTCGCCATCTGAGGGAGATATATAGGAATTTGGCAACAAATTGAATTTTCGCTTCCGCCATCTCTTTTCGAATGTGAAGCTTCAACAGATAAGATTGATAGGGATTATAGAAGGAAGATGAGAGAAAGTCCGCAGGCACATTGTTCTGATGGGTGGTGAATATTAAACTGGTCATCCTAATGTCGTCTGGTGCAGCTGATAAACGAGTCGCCAAGCTCAACTGTGCGCCTGTGGAACGAGCATTGCAGACTGACCAACTCCCGTCAGCATCGTTTCTTAAAATATTGACAAAACAAGAACAAAACGAGGACAGAGTTTGTTGGTGGTAAAGCAAGCTAAAATTATTTAAGAAGACACAGGCGAGCTGAGAATGGCCGCAGTCAACTTGGTGTACGCAAGACAGGCAGATGATGCAGACAGGCAGAGATCTTGTAGCGTCACAAGAAGAAAAAGAAGTCTGTTTGTGTCCCGTCTCCATGTCACAAAAACTGCTTTGTTAACAAATAGCAGTCATTAAAAAAAATTGTGAAACGATATTGGTCCAATCATTGCACCTCGTGTGATGCCATTCTTAAATGGTGACAGTTCTGAGAAAGACTTGGTAACGATATGAATTAGTAACCATATGAAATCATTCGTACAAAGAACTACACTGCCGAAAAGCGATTTCCGAAACGTTGGACAAATCAATGAAACACTGGTTGCTGAGCCTCTCTGGTTGGACGAGCAATGAGTCTATTTTAACTCACTGGCCCTCGGCGGACTAGAGAGTCCCAGCCAAACTTAAACAAACTCTATGTCTTTCGACTTAACCTAAAAATGGACTCCCTTCTATGTTGTTTTGAGAGACTAGTGCGTTTCATTTTCCGAGTTTTCGAAGTTGTTGTCCCCTCTTACGCTTTTTGGTAGAAACGAGGAAAATCCCTCCATCTGACATCGCTGAGTAGGAATGCGAATGAGAGGTTGGGATAGGCATCAGTGGTAAAAGAAAATTCAAATTCTTCACCGAGTTCTGGTTGAAACATTTTTACTTTTCCATGCCTGATGTATACATGTTTTTAGAGTTCCCTGTTCGCTAGACGTTCGCCATAACCATATATAAGTCGCAAGGACAATCCCGAATTGTTACTGGACTGGACTTGACAAACGCATGTTTCTCATACGATCAAATGTGTACTGCAGTGTTGAGGGACATGGACCTAGTGCAATTAGACTTTGACGCTGATGATGTTCCAGAAACAATAAATTTGGTCTATAAACAAGTGCTATAATAGAAAATATTAGAAAGTTAAATTTTCTTGGCGTTTTACTACTTTTAAACATTTTTCTCCCGGATATTTTAAAAAACTATACTTTCAATACAGTTAATGTGTCAACTGAAGAAACAAAGGCGTGCAAAGCCGGGTACAAAATCTAGTTTCTTATAAATGTTTGATAAACAAGGAAAGCAGCACGCAGCAGAAGTCGGATTGGCTTCTGAGGGGGAACAGATTGACAATAAAAGGCTGTACCGTAACTTTTTTTGTCCGTTATTTAGAGGTGTCCTAAATGTGTCCAACATGTTATACATGTTGAGCCAGGGAATGCATACGTACAATATTTTTCTGTCACTTTCATGTTCATGTTTTAGGGCTACAACTGCCCGAATACGCCTTGAAATTCATGTCCGTAGGGGGTCTGGGTTGTAAATATATCTACATGCCGCGACCATGACGAGTTGTCCGCGAAGAGAGATAATCGCCATAGAGGGGTGTCCGTAACGACAAGTTTCATGAGACATCTTTTTTTTTCATGTGTCGTTAGATATGTTAAACGAAGGTTCTTCCAAACCAACTTTAAAATAGAAGCTTTTTAGAAAATTAATAAATTGTTACCAGAGGCTCCAATATGACGGTTTATTTCAAAGTTTATTGGGAGAAAGCGTCGTAGGCGTAAAATATTTTATATATGGTCACATGATCTCCTGACTAAGGGTCCAATTGAGTTCACACTTATGGACAGTCCCTCCACCTTGGTGCTCTTTGGGTCGGAGTACCCGGCTGCGTTTACAACTCTACAACGATTTCAATCATATACCATGCACGACGTAGAGTCGCACACGCCGTGGTTCCGGAATATAGTCCATACATATATATACCATAACGTCAAAGACTTGTCGCCTTGTGTTGGCAGTTTCATTCAACAAGCCGTACAGAGAGGTGCCTCTTAGATGAAGAGATGACGAAGAAGCGGCGTAAAGCGAAGTTTTACTATTTTTCAAATATTTTTTAATTGTTTTTACTTATATTACCAAATGCTCCTATTTATGACTACTGTAAAATTTCATCAACTCAGTGGCTTTAGGACGAGTAACGATACTACTAATGTAATCAATGTGTTTTTGTATCTGATATTAGAGCTGTAAAAGTAACGACAAATTAAGTACCCATACGTATTCGTTACTTTTTATCTGGATACTCGTTACTTTAATATCGGTGCTAGTTACACATAAACTTCAGAAAAATGCATGTAATCTTTATTTGAATCGATAGTACAGTCCATATAATTTAATGCTTGAAGATTATTTCATGCCAATGTTGTCTTGACTGCGCCTCAAATGGTCCATCCGCTTAGTCCAATTTTGGCATACTCCTTCCAACATTTCGGCCGGTATCTCACAAATAAATGCTTCAATGTTGTTTTCCAATGCGTCAATTGTCTGTATAGACATGAGCTTTGACATAGCCCCACAAAAAATAGTCTGAAGGCGTTAAATCGCACGATCTAGGCGGCCAATTGACCGGTCCCGAACGTGAAATAAAATGTTCACCGAACCCGCCTCTCAATAAGTCCATTGTTGCGCGTGCTGTGTGGCATGCGGCACTGTCTTGTTGAAACCACATGTCATGCAAGTCAAGCTCTTGCATTTTGGCAAAAAAAAGTTGGATATCATCTCACGGTAGCGCTCACCATTCAAAGTTACGTTACGATTCGCGTCATCTTTGAAGAAGTACGGTCCAATGATGCCACCAGCCCATAAACCGCACCAAACTGTGACCTTTTCTGGATGCATTGGTAGCTCTTGCAATGCTTCTGGCTGATATTCACTCCAAAATCGACAATTCTGCTTATTTACGTACTCATTGAGCCAAAAATGAGCTTCGTCTTAAACTGACCATAAAATGGAAGAAGCGCGCGATGGACTTTCTTAACAGACCACGCATTTTGATAATAAAATTCAATAATTTGCAAGCGTTGTCCGTTTGTAAGACGATTCATGGTTAAATTATAGACCAGACTGAAGATGTTTGACAGTGAAACAAAACACGAAACGTGCGTCAGCTGTTTAAACCAGTGTTGCCAAAAAGATAATAGCTAAAAAATCACCCTTTACTTCTGATTTTAGAATCTCGAATAGGAACAATGTATTCAACTGAATAATGTATTTAGTTACATGCTTAAACGGTACCTAAAGCTAGAACTTGTGAATATTTTCTCGCACTCTAACACTCAAAGTAGATACAAACACTCATTATGCAATACGATCGTATGAATGACAAAATTCGTCCAAAAATAAACCATATGCAGTACAGTACAGTTGTTGTCTATTGGCAATACTAGAGCGTTGGGGCATAGGAGCTACTCTCCGATGAGTCATAATGCTCATGACGTGCATCTATCTCTCTTATCATTGTTGTGCGCATGTCCAATCCTGTCTCAGGGCAGTTGTGATCTGATCACCGGCAAGGGAGGTCGTAGTGGTGAGTCAATACTACACAAACAACCATAGTTTTTGTTAGCAGAACATTTGTCAATATACCTCTTTCCAAACACAATGCAATCCCTCAACTAAATGAAAACAGACGTCCACACAATGTTTGCATTTCCAAGAGTAACGTCTACCTAACAAATATTGTAGAAACGTTACAATACCGCACCAATGTCTACTCAAGTCAGACAAATAAAAAAAAATTTTACACTATACCATCCCAAACATACTCAAACGTGGATACTGGATACATATCTGCATCTAAATACGCACTTTGCATTCAAGAGAGATAAACCGTCACACTGCATGGAAAGGGTAACCCGTCAAATCATACCATTGTGCGCACACAAAGTCACAGCAGCAATCTGTTTGCACATCAAAGGCAGTATAGTAGAAGAGAAGAACATGGCGTGCGCACAATGGACATCACACATTGGTTTCGTTTGATGGCATACCTACCCTTTGCGAGCTCTATGTGTATGAAATGTACCTCTCGTATGTCCATGCGAGTATACCAACGCATCGATGTCGGTTGTCTATAGTATAGATACGATAATAGTAACGCTATTAATTGAGGAGTAACGTTTCGTTACATGGTACTTCATTGAGTATTTGTTACTCACTAACGAAAACATATATTTTGTTACAGTACCGTTCCTGAGTAAATTGCCCTAGGTCGAGATTAAATGGATTTTAGTCGCATCTTACCACAGCCAGGCCTCGGGTACATTCAAACCTCTGCGCGAAAGGATGAGCATGCGTATTTCCGATTGTAAGGAATTAAGTTTCTATTCGATATGAATTTGTTGATTTCAAAGCATCTGTTTTGAACCAGAGACGGCCTTTATTACGGATATAAACGGCCTTCTGAGGGACAAATTTCGAATAAACCAACACTTCCATCTAGGAAGTTGCTACGCTTAACATTAGGATCTGAATGAAACTTAGGAACAATCGCTGATTGAAAAACCAGAATATTAACAGACTGATCATAGCAATAAGTCAAGGAAACAGCTGAGTGGTTAAGGTTAACAGCTGAGTGGTTAAGGTGGTAACGTGCTCTTTTATGTCGGTATGTAAGCATTAAATAACTTTGACATTTATCACCCGATTGACTGAGTAGACATATCTTTTCAACACTAATTTATTACAATCCAAATCAAGGATTGGTTTAGACTGAAACAATGCGCCGAAATAGAAAAGCTGATCATTGCAAATAGTCTTTTAATTGTGTTCACTTAACTCGCAGATCGTCGAAAAATCACAGACGAGAAGCACCGTTAGACAACTCTAATCGTCGCGAAATGCCGTTCAAAAATGCTCAAGTCGTTCTAATGAAGTGGTTGAAGCGGTAAGAGTGAGTTACCGAACTTAGCATGTTGATGTCAGTGGAACCACATGCATTTTGAAGTCTAATTTGTATTTGATTCCATATAAAGTGCCAAAGAATACGGCCAAATAGTCGCTTGAACGGTTGACACTGAACCCGAGGCCCACGTCACCCTCTCCGACCCAGTTAACAAACTAAATTAACACATTTAATGATCGGAGAATCCACGCCAGATCCATGAAACACGTGACCTTCTGGGTCGGCGTTAACGTCAAAACCATAATTGGGCCATTTTTCTTCAGGGAAGACAATGGTGGATGCTGGATCAACATAGCCGCCCACAAATGTGTGACTGTTCACTGGTTTGAAAGAGGGGTTGCACCATGCGACAGTGCAAATCAAATATTGCAGTTTTTGCAACGAACTTCCCTGGATGTGTGCTGGCCACCCAGATGTTCAGATGCAAAGTGTAGGTGAGGAAACCTCAGTCCATTGACTAGCTCGTCCAGTGGCAAAGTCTCCGCTATTCCAACCGAGATGCTCGAAAAAGTGATGGAAAAGCAGCAAAAACGGCGTATAGAGGCGATTGATGTTGTGTTCAAAGACAAGTCCAAATAAAGGACTGAATCAAATAAAAACACCTCATGTTTGGAAATCGATTGTTTAATACTCACATACCGACAGAAAAATAATTTGCAGTCTGTAGGTACTGGAATTTAGATCGTGGTCAGATAAGCAGTCATGTGAAAGTTGGTCTGAAAGGACGGACAGAGGTCAGGTCAAGGAGACTAGGGGTATTACATTACATTTATCATAACGAGTACTGATTGCACGTTATTTTGCGTCCACGAGAATGTATAGAGTCCTTTAAGTGAAATGCTCGAGCATCGCTTTTGTATCAGATCTGCATTAAGTCAGTCACATGGCCATAAAGTGCTGGCAATTCTGAAGGTGAAGCGAAGAAATAGGTTTTGGAGAATAGCTGAGATCAGGGATATAAGCACGAGCAATTGGTCATTTTCACACCTAAGCCTCAACGCACCAAGATTAGTCCTATTGACTCCAGTAAATCCTCCTTTTAAACAAATTAGTTTCAAATGTGTGACAAATTTAGTATCACAATGTAACACCAGCAGCCGCAGAAATAAGTCTGCAATGAATCATCTGCCATGTAATTTGAGCTAAATATGCGGTCTGCAATGGATGCGACATCTGTATACTGTACCCTCCTAAACGCCTCCGCTACGCGAAAGGGACCATTGATAGTCTCTCTTCTGAAATAGAAACGAATTCACTCATGCCGGTCATGCAAAAATTCAATAAGGCAGTCGCTCGATCTCCGGTGTGTCCTTCTTCGTTAAAGGGGCCGTGGGGGCAATGATGCACTAGAGATTCCCTTGGACACTCAATCCATCAATCATCCGTCATTGACTCGCTTGGGCATATTTCCGGATGAGTTTATATGCCCCAACCAATCGAATTTTTGGGCTTGGCCTAAGGTCGGCCAAGCAGTGGCCTTCCAGATAAAATCGCATTCAGTGCACACCTTGGAAGTAGTGTCCAGTGAATGTCCACATCATTCGTAATTCATTCTTAAATCATAAAAGCATAGCTCTTGCCATCCGAAGGAAGAACTGCTTAGCATAGGCTCCTAGCGCACTGCCTCACATTCAAGAATAACCCGAGTGCCCCGTACCGACCCATGGTAGTGTGCAACAGTGCGCCCAATGCATGCACATCGCTCTTCCACCATATGACCCTTGCCTTGCCGATTCTGGATGTCAAGTTGACCAGAAAATCAACCGACTTATGCAGGAGGAACTAGAATGCAGCACTCAATCTCAATTTCAAGCACTTCTCTTCCTGCCAAGAGGGACCTCGCAAGGCCGCCCTTTTATCAGATGCAACATTTGCCGGCCACGACTCCCCCTCACCACACTCTTCGACAAGACACTGTCGTTTCAACTGAACACACTACGAGCACTTTCTAAATCGCGTCTAGGGCAAGGTCACGATCCTCTAATGAAAACTAATCAAACTTCAATTTGACCCCATCTCAAGGCCGTTATAAAACTCATAGAATCCCTCACCTTCACCTCAAATGCCAACGAACCGCATGCAGTGTGTCCATTCAAACGCGACCACCAACATAAACAATTGCCGCAGCTCGAGTGAGCCCAATTCCACGATCCACGGCACCACCTCCTCGCGTTGCGGCCCATTCAACAACTCACCGATTATCACCTTTCTTCGGCTCCACTGATTTTATTGGGAGTATTAAACTCCCGATCACCGGGATGGCGATGTGAGCACGATGTGAATGCGATGACGTCGCTGACGACACGAGAATGGCCACGGCACCCAAACGAGTTATACGACATCTCTCGTGACGAAGTGCCCGTACTCTGCGCGGTCGTTCGTCAATATCAATCAATTACGGCATCGCCATTGCCGCTGCGTGTTGCCGTTGCCGATGCCGATGCCGATGCCGATGCCGACGCTGGTGCATTAGAAATTCCGATTCACGCCACACGGCAGCGAGGCATAAACAAAAAATAACAGCCGAAATGCAAAGTCTAATGTGCATAATTAACTCCCGGGGTGCTGCTGGTCGGATGGTCGGCCCCACTGTCTTCGCGCGGTTGTTGGCCCGCCGCGTCGGCCGAAGACCAGTGTGCCTTCACCTCAGCTCGGCGATTTTACTTTCGTGCGGCAGGCGGAATTGCCGTACTCTCGTTTGGAAAAGAAAATCCGGCCCGGCTCCTGAAATTAAAGCCTCCATCGCACTCGCCCAAAACGTGTGTCCATTTATGGCCTTTCCCACAAGTCCGAGCCTGATCACCTCTCCCGTTGCTGCTGCTGTTGCTGCTGGATTGAAAGTTGTTATGAAATCGATTCGATGCGGCCGTGTTTACGAGTGTTCGTGCACAAATTACCGTCATATACACACTACACTCGACTAGCTATTCCGGAATAGTGTGCAGCAGCGCGCACAGAGTGCACATCGCTCCTCTGCCGTGTGTCTCCTGAGCAGCGGCAGATCGACTCTTTGTGTATCACGTTGTGTGTGCATCCGTCGTCCGTAGTCCGTCGTCCGTTCGTGTGTTGAAAGAAATCGAAAGTGAGTGCATTTCGAACGTGAAATACAGCTTCTTACGGCATGGCCAAGCTCACAGCAGCAAAAAATAAAACACAGTCAGGCACACAGCACTCATGCAAAGTGCAATGAATTGATCGATCTTCCACCGCCACAGCGCCGCGCCGCCGCCCGGGGTAAGGTATTACCGCACAACAAAAACATCGCAACTACCAGGCACAAGCGAAAAGGAAAGTGAAAACTTTTACTTTCCACGGCCACGGATAAACAACGAACCGAGCGAGGGGATGTGCGGATACTGTACAGATCTGCCTTGCAGATACCAGATACGAGTACAAGTTGTCGTACTCGAGCTCGTGCTCAAGTATAACAGCGGAAGCGGGCGAAGATACTTGTACACAAGGAAAAAAGAAGTACACAGACAAAACCGAAGGAGGATGTTGCGCATATTGACTTATGGCAAAGCGGCTCGGCGCGGCGTAGCAACCAATTGACACTTGGACACCTTCGGCAGAAAGTCGCAATGGAGGCGCGCTTTTTCCGCTCGTGGACGCGACGCTGTTTCCGTCTACGCCTGGGGTCGTCTCTGCAGTTCACGAAACTTTCCACGAGCACAGCTATGACTTATTGAGTCGTTGTTGTCATTTTGCGGGGGACTATGCTTGAGCTCTGACCTGGACGTGATGTTGTCAGCGGGGACCTATGACAGGCAGGCAGAGACGGAATGAAGAAATCATAAGTTGATGCACTCTTATCTGGGATGAAATAGCCAAGGGGGTTGAATGGAGGTTGAGGGCATCGCCTGAGTCGTAAAAGGAAAGCTAGGAGCATGGTTGTGCATGTCCCTTGGGACATTTTTGCAAATCTTTGGAGTTTGTCAGCTTCAGCAAGATTTGTCAGTTCAGGATGCATAAGAAATTCAACTGGCAACATAGAGAACAACTTTGTGAGCCTTTGCATTTGGCATCAGGGAGCAAGGAGCAGGGAGCTCTAGGTCATCTAGACGCGAACGTCGGAAAAAGTACCAAGACTCCCAAATAGCCGCACCAAATGGACTGCAATAAGCTTCCAATACGTCGATGGCTGGTGATTCAGACAATGGCTTTAACACGAATTGTCGCAACTAGCTTAGAATGTCGGTTTTAAAGGATTTTGATGACCACTTCTAGACGATCGTATGTTCTGAATTATTGTTTGATAATGACGTTCAATTTATAGTCTTAAATGAAATCAAATTAGAGCACAGGACAAAGGCACAAATTTAGACTGGTGTTAAAAAAAATAGCAGTACCAACTCCTGAGCACGAATAACTGCCCCATACCATTGTTTTTTAGCAACGCCGATTCACAATTTTATTTGTGTAATGGGAGAAGCGTCTAACACCCACGAAATCAGTCCACAATATGTTTCGGGGTGTATTTCGGTATGTGTATTTTTGTCAGGATTCTTACTTTTTGCGAACTTCTAGAGTGCGAGTTATTTTCTAGTAATCGTCTGCGAACCGAAAGGCCTAGGTCTTTTACAATCTCACTAGAGGACCCGAAGGGATTCCTTTGACTGCAGCGAACTTTGCTGTGATAATCATACCTCGTTGTTTTGCGCATTCCGCCATGGGTCGTGCTCTTTTTTAAGCAGCCCATGAACAGCATAGTTGTGCGAGCAATTGTGTCGGTGTGCTGAAGTGTGTCCTGTGTGTGGGCTAGTCTGAGCACCGATTTTTAGTGGGAAAATGTTTTCATTTTTAAAGTCACTGTTAGTAATGTGTGCGCGCAATTGTGTGACGCGTCTGGTTGAAAGCAACACCAATGCAAACACCAAAGTGTGCGTACAAGAGTACTGTGTATTGCGAATAATCTGATCAGAGTACTTCATCTGTACTTTGATTTCAATTGCTCAAATTATAAGTGCACAAAAAAACCGATCATCGGCAGTTAATAATTCAATCTTGGCAGCACCGACGACATTAATGCCATTTGTGGCAGTCAGTGGTGGAATCGTGAATGGTGATGCTTGATGGCTAGTATTCACAATCTTCGGTTTGCGATCATCGAATGAAGGAAACAACAAAAAGAATCTATTACGAAACATAAATGAAAGTTAAGCATGGACACGAATCAAAAATACTGCAGTTTTGCAAGAACATTTCAAATTTACCTAATACATCAACCACGCCTACAAATGATGTGTAATATAGAAATACCGTAAGCCACATACACCAACCCAATGAATGAATCAATACAAGCAGGAATGAACACACAGCCAATAACACAGCAAAACTGACCCTTAAGAAGGCCAAGCTAGGCTTCCATCGTAACTATCCCTTGAAGCGCAATTAAAATGGATTAAGCCAGAGGACAAAACAGCTGCTATTCAAGCAGCTTATACGGCCGATCTTAACGTACGGCTTCCCAATATGGCACACCATCTCTAAGAGCAGCATAACGAAGCTCGCAATTTTCGAAAGAAAAATACCGCGAATATGTACCGAACTCACCTTCGACAGGGACCGTCGAAGGCACCACAGCAACAATATACCAAGCAGATATCATCCCCATGCAACAGTCCATGATGACACTGTTCAGAAAGCAGCTACTAGAAATCAAAAACCATCCTAAGGAGGAATTCAGGAACCTGCACAAACAAAATCCCCGGACAACGCGTTAAATCTGCTACACGAGAAGAACTTTCCAACGACGTTGAACAACGAGCTGCATGGATGCTACCAGAGCAGCGATAGCAATCACCATCGAGGCTAAGTCGGCTAAGACATCACCACCTCATCCCCAAAAGTACCACCATGGACACACGGACTTGAACAACCCGATGTAAGCACCAACCATTGAAGGACATAAAAAAAACCAATAAATATACAGTAATAATAAACATCAAATTAAAGAAAGTACATCAGTTTGGCCCCTATTGTTGAGCCAACACTCTAACCTTTAGTTTGTAAGTCTAGTTGTTAACTCAAGGCTCAAGGGTGTTATTTCACTTGCGCCGATAAATATCCCGGGTAACTTAAGCGGGGATATGATTTGTTGTTAGTGTATTTTACATGTGAATTGAAATTTAAGCGTACTTGAAAAAACACACGCATTTTATACGTTTTCCACTCACTTCAATCGGCTTTCGTCCTTGCAAGACAATTCTTTCCTCGTTTCACTAAATAAACATTTTCGTAAAAATTTACTGTAGTTAGGCTCTGCAAGTATTTCAAATTGTTTCTTCATATTTACTTTTCTGTGTCTTGAAGAAATTTTTTAAGAAATATCTGCAAACGCTTACTATTCATATATTTCCATGAACAGTCCAGTTCTAAGGACCATTTTTGTCCCACCTTTGTGCAACGTAAATATTCATGCGATTGTCAAGTAGTTTCTCGGTTCTCTGTTACAACGTTTACAACGGCATTGAAAACAAAGATGAAACGAATTTTGAAACTGCATTTGTTTTGTCGACTCCGAGCCTGTGGAATAAAGTAACAGAGTACGCCCGGGTCTAAAGTGACGCACACAAGAGGAGAGGGATTTTAACCACACGAACTAAGCGGTCCATACAGACATGAACCTAGCTAGGCGCCTGCAGATTAAACTCCTAAGATTACCAGGCCAGGACAACACTGCTCCAGAACGAATAGTCCCCGACTCCGTCCAGTAGATGAGTTTAATAGGGGACTCCCACGAAACTGATGGCATACACAAGTGGTTAAGTAACTCGAGGTATCTGGTTTTAGATCGTGCCAAGGGAAGATGCTGGTTGGCTGAGGCTCAGGTCCATCCCGGACTGTAGTGTCATCAGAAAAAGAAGCAAAGGAGATGACAAGGATGACTTCTGTAATCCGCCAGAAAAAGAACATGCAATCGCACCAGAGAAAAAATTCAAAATAACAAGAATTCAAATAACCAAGAGGGAGGTTAAAAAGGGATTGAAGTTCGAGATTTATTATTTCAAAAATGTGTACAATCATTCACGACTGTTAATTTTGGATGGAAGTCTGTAATTTTCCGTTGAGTGAGCGACTTCCTTCAATCTTTGTTCAAAGATTTTTCGATTGTGCTGAGAACTGAGATGAAATCGTCACTTTTGTCGGTTCTAAGCGCGTAGCAGCTAAGGGCAATTATAAATCGTCCAGCATTCATCCGTCCTTGACTCCATCCATAACGATGACATCAGTGTCCACGATGGCCTAACTGATGTTTAATTGTTGATACCATCAATGCCCCATCTTCGAAATCAATATCGTTCTAGGGGATTCCACAGCTAAGCTAAGTAAGGAGGATAGCACTGCTAGAGTCATCGGAAACACAGACTACGCGACACCATGTCTGGTGATCAAATGGTTTCCACACAGGACAGCATTGCCAGAGTCATCGGAAACGCAGATTGTCGGGGAAAAAGGTACCAATTCCTCTCCTGATCAATAAACCATCAACCAGGTGGGCTTCCATATTCTTGATGTCCGAACCTTCCGAGGAGGCAACGTTTCCTTCTTGTCGTCTCCAATGTAGAGGTCACAACGAGGTCGAGGAAGATCAGCCGGTTTGACGTCGGAGAGTTAGAATCGCAACAGACTGCTAGGATCTTTGCCGAAGGAGTCTTCTACTTCTCTGTAAGTTTGTCTCAAAAACGCGTCGGAGAAGAATGGAGGCGTTTTCAGGCAGCTATCAAAAACGCTGCCATTTGTTCGGCACCGGCATGGAAACCACTGGGGTTGACAAGGACTGCAGGCAGGCACATACAGTCGCTACTCGAACATACAGTAAACTACAAACTGGAGGATGGTCGCCCGTGTACTCTTTGCACTGAAACGAAAGGAAGAAATCCGGCTTCACAGGAGTGAACAAAATGCATGAAAAATGCGCTGTGGCAGAGATGGAAAGGTGTTGGAAAGAGGGTGAAATATTTATTCACTGGACACGTAAGGCGGGACCTGAATCAGCAGAAAGAGTCGCAGTTGATTCTGAGAATTTGAAGGAATCACTTCTGCAACCATCAAGTCGCTTCAGGCAGCCCGATCCCAGACTAACTGCCTCTAGTTAGTTCAGGTCTCTTTCCACGATGTCCTACGGATTCGGACTCCCAAACGATTGCAGATCCATTCACCTAAAGCAATCGAAGTGAAATGATCTGCGCCTTTCAAAATGGCTGTACTTGGAAATGACACATTTCCCACTCCACATAATTACCCTTATACACAATTCAGTCAGTCATCGGAATCCTACTTTCCGCTTCGTCATTTCTGACAGAAGCAAGGCACGGCAGCGAAGATTGCGTGAAAGGAAAACTACAAAGTTGTGCAAATCATGATTTTTAACCAGATCACGTGCGATTTTTGTTGTCAATGCTGCTACATTTGCCTTCAATTCGTGTTCTCCTGAAAGGCATCCTACTGTGCTTGGTAACTGACGGTAATGGAGTCACCGTCCAGACAAGTTGATGTAACAGAATTATGTAGTCGGAAATAAGGACGTGACTTTTGAACGTAGATAGATCCATGCGAGCTCTCTTTAGTCCATTAGCGTTGGGTTGTGTGATGATGAGACTCATCATTTCGTCAAAAATCGTCTCAGGGTACACATCAGATGGGTTTGCTTAAGTACAAAAACTGAACCCCTCCTCTTCTGCATTCCTGATGCCACAGAAACCTCAGTCGATCCATTTTCCACGAACCAAAGACATTATTGGACTTTCGGGCTACAGTTAACCACATGCAGAGAAATGTTCGTGGTTTCCAATGTTGCAACTGGGAAAGACAGTCGAATGAAATACCGTCTAAAACCCCATCAGATTGTGCTCGTAAGCAACTTCCTTGATCCATTGCAGTCGCACGAGGCAAAATTCAGTTTAATGGTCCTTCGAACCGCATCACCTGTCGACTTCTATCCTCGCTGGGAGGCAATTGATTCAGTAGCTTTCTGTAAAGACACTTTTTTGAAAATTCAAGAGGGCCTTCCGCCATTGGGCTCATGTCCCAGCTGACCCTCTAAGGCAATCCAAACACTACGTCCCACAGAGTCCAATCATTTGACCAAGCCTTCCGCGCTTGTCTTCGAATCACTTCTCAACGGCTTCGACTCTAGACGAATCTCAATTGCTCAAACGACACATGCAAAGTAGATGCTGCGAATAACAAACAACGATTCCTTGGAATTCGCAGTCGATGCCACTTTCGACTGTCGACCGAGTGTACATTCACTCCCGCAATAAAATCCGCGCCGTGCACTCGTCAAGCACTCTTTTGTCCGGCCCCCCCATCGCCGACTCAACTTTCGGATGCGAAAGTGAAAAATAAAATAATCAAAACCAATTATCCATTCACCGGAATACGGTCCTCAAGTGGGACATTTCGCTTTCAAATTGGCCACAATATGCGTACGAGGTCTTCCCCCTGGTGCGAGTACTGCCACATTTTCCCACAACAATCCAAGTGAAATTATCCGCATCTAGCCACGGATGGATGTACTTGAAGATCGAAGCGGATTTCTTTCGTAACAATGACACATTTCCCACTCGACAGGGCTTTGTTCGCTGCGGCGGCAGAGAAGACGTCGCGACGTCTTTGATTTGCTTTCGCCGCCGCGCCGTTTCGGTTCCTCTGTCGACCTCAACTAGACCAGGCAGCCATTCAGATCAGACGCAGAAGCAGCCACACAAATGAAAGAAGACGCGAAAGAAACTCACAGAAGATCATCGCATCGTGGCACACTTTCGCCCCGTTGTTTGACAAAGCGCTGACAGAATTTCAGCAACTTCGTCGTTTCATTGGCCTACAAATTGGCATCAACTGCGTATTGGGTCCCACTCCGCCCAGCGGGGGTGTCAGCAGAACTGTCGAAACGCGGGGCTAATTACCGTCATGCCACTGACATGCTAGAGTGCATCTGTCACAGGGACACAGGCTCCTGGCGGAGTGGCCAGGTTGCCTGCTCGGCCGACCACAGACGGCGGTTGCCCAATCGAGCTTGGACATGGTCAGCGCACCGGAACGACCATGTGTCGCTTGATCTGCGTGCACTTCCACGGAACGACCGTGTGTCGGATACTCGGACACACTCTGAAGTCCGCCCACTCAATCAAGCCAAATTGAATCATTCCCTCAAGAGTGACTAACATCTTCCGACGTTCTTCAGCGTCTCCACAATTAAATGGCGAAACGAAATATTTTTGTGGCAAGCGAGCGTTAAATGCACAAGATTACGTCCTAATCACGCTACGAGCACCCCTG
Source organism: Eristalis tenax (assembly GCA_905231855.2). Classification (NCBI taxonomy): domain Eukaryota; kingdom Metazoa; phylum Arthropoda; class Insecta; order Diptera; family Syrphidae; genus Eristalis; species Eristalis tenax. The sequence continues at coordinate 4,694,924 of HG993127.1, forward strand.
CCATCCACAGACCACCGATTGGATTGCATCTCTAATTGGACGAAGTGCAATGTTACCAGAGAGTGCTCGTGTGCACTTCGTGCAGCGACTTGCGAGAGACTCCAGCGGCGCGCTGTTAACAAGGAGTCAATGCACCTGCAACAGCAATGCTTTGCGTTTCTCTCTCTGCCAATGATCGGGGCCCGCATGCATCGGCGCGGGAGACGAGCGGAGCGGCGCAGCTTGTTCTGGGCTATGGTTGGTATTTTATTGTTTCCAGTCGAAAGCGCTTGTAATTGCATGCGGGGAACATGTGCGACACATGTTCAGGGAGTCGTGGAGAGATATTGCGGAGTGGTACACAGATTACGTCCTGGTTTGGATTAGATGATCTCATGTAGATAGAGGGTATTAAACTTGAAGTAAATTGGAAGCGGTGTGGGATTGGTGTTTGTGCAAGAAATTGAAAGAAAGTCGAAAGGCTTTTCTGGGTTTGTTCAGTTTGAGGTTGGGTTTTAGGTGGGGTTTGGTTGGCCTCTTTAGGAGGTGGAGTCTGGACATCCTGCGGCCGTTTATGAAAAGGTGGTGGGCATTTGATTATGGCTTTTGAATATCGGCTTCTCTAAGTCGACCTTCGTAAGGAGCTTAAACTATGATGAGGAGGGTGGTTGAGAAACAGTTCAGTTTCCACTCGTTGACACTGAAACTGGTTGAAAAGTTGTAGAATTGTGGAGCACTGTCATCTGCAGCAGGTAAGGTCACAGAGACAATGTCCAGTGGTTTCTTGTGACGAAGTGCCCTGACCACGTCAAGACACAGCCACCCAGGACTTACGTAGATCTCATTCTATGTTTCATTGCGAGCTCCGATTGGTTTCCGACTGTTTGAGGATGGATTCATGTCAGAGTCAGCTTTCGTTTCGACGGCAAGGCAAATTGCTGGAACAAATCATTTTCCCCAGCCATTTCAATCAACTAGGGGAATGTGTACAATTGTGTATGGACACGTCTTCTCATCCTCTACCGCGTTGTGCCTCAGGGCTTGAATAGAGGACATTCCGGGCCAGAGCGTTGGCGTCCATTCGCTGTACAAGACCTAGCCACCTGAGACGAGAGACTCGAATTCGTTCGACAGGGTCGATGCCGCTGGACATCGGAAAGTTTATCGTTCAGTCTCCTCTTCCAAGGCATGTGAGACCAAAGGACTTTTCATGGTTCCATGGACTACCAAGATCTAGGAGAGAGAGCTCCTTATGTCCTCCTGAGCCCGGAAATGTAACGATTGGGAAGAGTTGTCACATTAAATCCACCCCTGAGTGGATCTCAAGGGCTCACTCTGGACTCTGCATCTTTGTCGGGCCAGCCAGTTGAAAAGTCAACCCGGGTGAAGGATTCCCTTAAATTCACAGCAGTGAAGATTGAGAGAAGACAACCGTCGAAGAATGTCCGTCGCTCCGTAAAAGGAAAAATTTAAGACCCCAGGTTAGGTGCAAGTGGGTGATTGCATAGGGCTAGCCAAGGCACCGGCGTGGGTCAGATTACACCTACTTCTAAAGCTAGTTAATGTTAAAAGAAAATCAGTTAAGATGTAGGCTTCCTGTCGACGAAGTAGGCTTCTTTAGTGGCCTTGCTTGCGAATACTTCCTGTCTGGGTTTCCCTCAGCGTCGCAGGAGCATATCCGACAGTTGAGAAGGAAGAGACGAAGTCATATAAGCACCTACGTACGTTACTCCGTAACGTAGAAATAGATAAAGCGCAATTTACATTACTGGACACTCGAAGCCCTGTCTATCACAATAGGTTTTCTTTTGGCCTCACCGTGAAGTTTGTCATTCAGAGTTCCAAAACTACTCCGAATTGTGTAATTCTGTCTAATCTTACGTCAACGAGTTTCCTGTATTACTTCTTGGGGTGTTCATCCCCTATTCCGTTGTCACCCTGTATTCGGGGATCAGATACTTCGAAACTCGCACGTTCTAAACGGCGTGAGGTTCACGGAAATGGCATGTCCCCGACCCCACATAAATGAGATAAGCTGCAATTTCAATTCAAAAATTCAAGTTGGACATGGACATTTTATTCTGGTGTTGTCAATGGGAATTTTGAAAAAGGCTGGGGTACTAGTGTTCCCCAAATATAATTCTCCACATAAACGATTTTTAGAGCCTGACATGTGTGCATGCGGCAATGCGGGCTGTTCAGCTAAGCGAGGGACTGTGAGTAGTACTGTTTATCATTTAAAAGAGTGTGGGAGTGTGAGTTCAACTGTTTGTATTTTGAAAGATGGCCACGCTTCCTCGTATATCAGAGTCTTTTGTGAGTGCGAGGCGGTTCGGGCTGAAAGATGGCCAAGCTTCCTCGTGAGTGCCAGCCTGTATGGGCTCACCGTTTACAGGTGGACTTGGACCAGAGTATGATGCTTTCGGCATTAATGTTTCCTCCTACTCAAAGTTCACGTATGACCTTCGTCACTTCATCGTTTTTCGTAGTATTGTAAATTGACTACCATTGGAGAAAGTCATAGCAGGTCATTCATAGCATATCATTCAGTCCTCCTTCAACAGTCTTCAATTCACTTAAACACAAGCAGTCTCTCTTCTACGTCCGATAATAGACCTGGTCCTCGCCAAAACACAAACCCCCCACTTCCTCAAACTCAAGCTAACGCAACGCCACACACTCAGGCGACAACATATCCGCGTACATGACTCCATGATTGCAAATCCTCGTAATTGAATGACGAATCTAACGACAATTGTTACTGCACGCGTCAACCCTAGCGTGTCATATTTTGTCACCACCGCTCGTGTCTGTCCATTATTCGGGTGCCCTTCACTTTCGAAACAGCTCAATCTTTCGTCATTATTGCAAATCAATTCAACTCCAGCAGCGTCAGAGTTGGTTAACAATCCGAAACGCGGCAGCAACGTTCGCTGACGTCGACACCGCGGAATGCCATGACAATAACTATGCGTGAAAATTGAATAATAATTGCGAATGAAATGCTAGCACGGAGGGACACATACACTTTTCTGGAGATTCTTTTCAGACGAGCGAGAAATTAATGGAGAAAGTGATTTTTGAGTTTGATTTCTGTAAGAATTTAACGAAATGGAATTTATGACGACGGTGGAAGTGAAATGAAAGAATTTCTTTTGCTGATGCACGCGAGGCGTAAGGCCAACAGGGTGTGAGGGGACAACATTGGCAACTCTTGCCGGACAACTTCTTCATGTCAACGGAAATTCAAAGGCGGAAACAAGTGAACGTTCCGCATACACCTACACACAACAGCGGGCGTTCAGCATAGCTTTCACTGCATGTTGTGACATTTCCTTGCGTAACACCAGTAGTATATGGATTAAGTCCTTTCATTTTACATTAATTTGCAATTCAAATCGTGTTTTGATTTCTTCACATTATGATGTAGGAAATTTATTTCCGATGTGTCTTGATAAGCACAGATGTCCGGTGGCAAAAACGTACCGTGAATGAGGTCAGAAAATTTAAATGTGGCGCTTTTGACACGCTGCCCTGACATTATAGACAGATCGGCCGAAGCTGTAGGCCGTCCCCTTCAGTGAGGAGTCAGAAGTCAGACGGTGCTGAATCAGACGAGTACGGCGAGGGGTCGAGTGATGCAGTGCTCTTTTGGCCAAAAACTCGGCTGCATTTGGAGCTCTGTGGAACGGATTGCTGATATGTACCTTGGGTGAACGCCCAAGAAAATATTTTTTATGGAGCAACAATATTCACGTCCTACTCTGAGTCGTCTCAACCATTCGGACAGGCTACGAAATGTGGCGAGATTGATGAAGGATTTGTCTGTAAAGCAGAAAATATAGACGAACCAGTCAGTCGAGAATGGGTCGAACGGTGTCCGTGAAACAGCAACTGACTGTGGTGTTGAGGCTAACCTAGGAAATACATCGACTTAAGCGCTCTGTGATGGAAGAGAGCGACTCTGAAGAGGGTACCTTCAAATCAACAGGTCAGCGGAATTCATGAACACGTTGACATACCCCATAATTCGCTCTTGAAGAGGGACTGTCCTCTAGTAAGGAAGCAGCCCTCAACGAGACTGCAAGTATCAGTACACTGACTGCTTGCTAGTGTCAGACAGCAATCTTATGAACTTAAAATGAGGTCATAGCTGCAATTGTGCCTAGCCTCTTCTGTACACTTTCTCTACGACATCCAAGACGACGCAACTATGACATCCATGAAAATACTTAGAATATGTCGAACATATGACTAGAGCTGTGCTCTCTTTTTGCGTGTTATTGTTCATTCACTAGTAAATGTGACGGACATTTTAAGGTCGACTTCGAATGGCAAAATTGGAGAAGCTTTTTCGGGGAACGAGATAAACCTTGAGCATTGGCAGTGACTCAAAAGACGACTGGATGCCGCAGTTGGTTAAGTGCCTGCCCTTTGTGGGGTTCCCGGTTCGAATCCAAGTGAATGAAAAGTTAATACGCTTTTATCTGGTTTTCAAATCTGGTCCAGTCACCATCATGGGATCAAACTAACGGCACTATCACTGGAGTGGAACAGTGGTAGTAGTCTGTATTACAATGGACCAACAGTGCTGGTTTTACTACGTACCTACTCAGTAGAGCGGTACCAAATTGTAATTTGGCCGGATACCGAATTTTCGGTCTGTAGGTAGCCCGGATAGCCGAATATTCGGCATCCCGACATCTGCCTGGATTAAAGGTGTAAAAGCTTGGTGGTCTGATACTCAAATCAGACCGGTATATGTATAGGCGCCCGCAGAAATTCTTCCATGTGGGGGCAAAATAATTTGTTTCCCATTTCCCCAAGAAATTAATAAAAAATATTGGTGGGATCACTGAGCCAGGGCGAGGGGACAAGTAACCCACCTTGCCCCCCCCCCCCCCCCCCCGAGCCAGGGCGTGGGGTTGGGGTCAATTGACCCACCTTGCCTCCCCCCGTAGCCAGGACATGTACAAGTACAAGTGACCCATCTTGCCTCTTCCCATGAGCCAGGGCGTGGGGGAGAGTCAAGAGACCCACCTTGCCTACCCCCCACCTGCGGGAGCCAATGTGTACAAGTAGAACCAACTTAAACAGGTTTTTTCTTGTCCTCCCCGAGATTTAGTTTTTTTTACAAAAGCAAACATAAATCGCTTTTGTTGTCCTCCTCGTAAAAACATCAAAACAACATATTTTTCCAGTCGATTTTATTATCGTTTTTCTTTTGAGGCTCACATTTATTATATTTTCCTACACATGTTACGTTTCATTGAAAAAACCGTCTTGCATACCTCTGTGACGTGTCACAAGTCCCAACAAGGCATAGTGAGTAACAAATTGTGAGGTTTTCGTATTCTGAGCAAAACCTCAGAACTTTTGACCATCACAAGAACTGTCAAAGTTGTAATGCTCTCTTTAACACATCCAAGGAGAACAAATAGAGAAATGTCATAAGTTGGCGGCCGTGGCATTGTGGGTTTGTCTGTCGACCCCTAGCCTACTTAACCCAGTTTCTATCCGCGGCACGACCAAATAGTTTTCACGGCCTCGCCTCTTTTGGGTCACCACTCACAATGCTCAAAGAGTATAACTGTCTAGAAAAAGCTTCGCAAATTGGCCGTTCGGAGTCGGCATAAAAGTGCAGGTCCCTTTCACTCGTGAGAGAAAATTAGCACGCACAGCACGAGCGCTTGCTGAGAAGCTGGGTATCCCGCACGGAAATCCCGCACATCTCTAATACTTAGCTTAGGGCACATAAAGAATACGCAAAAAGAGATTACGAGTACTACGCAATTGAGTCCCACAATTAAGTGGTTGTGGTCAACGCGACCGTAAGTTGCGAGTTTGAGACCGCCATATATAATACATAACGACAGTTAATCTCAGCTCATGCTGAATTAAAATATGCTCCTCTCACATTGTATCAGAATATCTTGGCATCAAGATGCCAGTGCCGACCTTACTGGCCGTAAAGTGCAGCAAAGGAGCATTCACCAGGAAAAGGAAGCATAAGTTGGAATTTACACACAGACATTCTTCAAATAGCATCGATGTTCTAGAAAGATTCTCTGTCTTGACTCAGGCTAGGAAGTCAGCATTAAACTGGCCGCTAAGTGAAATAGTAGACATGATTCCTGAAGCCTTTGATGGACAATACTCTGTGTCGGATATTTGGAGTTGACTGGGGCGGTTTACCGGACCCGACGATCCGTTGAATTTGCTCCACCTAAGCATATTCTTCGTCCTATTCACCCCCGGCTAACCTAAGAATCTCAGTTTAGCCAAAATTATCAATAGATTGCGAACTCCGATGTTTTTGGATAACGCGACAGAGGATAGAATGCACTAAGGGCCTTGTAGAACACTATTTTGGCCCTTCTTTGGTTTTCTTATTCTTATTTGAGCCAGATCATGTCACGAACGATTTGTCATATGGAGTTACTTTACGTACCAGGGTCTATGAACCATCTGAAGTTCAGCTAGGAATTTTCGGGTACCTCGTTTAAATACAGTCAATGGAGTACGAACTGTGGCCACTCTCGCCACTCTCGCCAAATCATCAATTCTTGAGTAATCTTCGGTGATTAAGAGGCGCTCGACCGTCGCGGATGAGCACAATGTTTCTCGAGTTGACACACGTAGGAGCGAAGATTTTCATAACAATTCTTTTCAACGTAAGTTGGCGAAGACGATCCTTTCGACCTCGGAAATCGTAAGCGACAGGGACTTGGCCGTTAAGGGACTCCCGTCCGTCAGTCGAACGCGGAGTCCCTTAAAATCGTAAGCCACAGGGGCTTGGCCCAAAAAGCCAACCAGATCTATGAAATTATCGTCAAGTCCGTCAATCGAACGCGGAGTAGCTTTAGTTTGCCGTTGTTGGGCTTCAGAGGCAAACTTAACCCTTAACCACCTTCGGTCCTGGAGATAGCTTAAATGATCGCCCCGTCCTTTAGTCTTACGCCGAGTGCCTTGAGTTTGCGGGCTTCAGAGGAAAACTTAGCCCTTAACCACCTTCGGTCCTGGAGACCGCTCACAGTTTATGACCTTAAACTCCCGGTATTAACTAAAGAGAGACAAAAGTGAAGCTGTTGTCTTAATTGCAATAAAAAAAGCTCTTAATCTTAAATTTCAATACTCCTCTTTAAATTCTCAAAATGCGACTCAAGTGCCTTAAAATATCAGAAATAGCAAGGTCGGTGCAGTCTGTGAGACAACTGGTAGGTGATTAAGGGTTAAGCATCAATCGTGCTTCTGGAAGAATGCACAACCACATGGTATCGAGCTATCTCCGTTCCAGGCGGCCATGGTGTTGAGTTCCGTTCCAGGGTGTTAACATGTGTTTCTACTGTTTCTTTGACAAACCGACAGAAAATCAGTTCTAAATCCTAGCTGGGTCCAAGCACAAGGTATCTACAGTACACTCTGCACCCCGCAAGAATGTCGCAGAGACAAAGGGAAATGTGTAGTCAAGGGAGACGTCGCATCTTATTCGCCATCAGGCAAGTAGGAAGAACTCCCATATCCCGTCCTTTGTCACCGCGATATTGTTGCATTGTTGCAGACAGTGTCCAATTAATGTCTTGAAACACAATAACAAAGAAAGTTCATAAAATCTTTTCTCCATCGAGGTGACTCTACCCACGATCTAATGTTCTTCCTTTGCACATCATCAGCCAATCCCTTGAAGACAAAAATAACCCAATCAGTGCGCCCACACAGTAAGCATCACAAAGACTCACTTCCTCGATTGCTCAATCTCTGCCACGGCGTGCTCTTCCCCGTTCCCGATCTCCATCTCGATCTCGAACACGCTTTGTGGGACACCTACATTTTCAAGAATCTAGAGCTCCAGCACGCAGCAGTGCTGCGATCTCACCCAGACTAAATAAACAGAATTATTCATAAATTCCCCACACAAGCCAGCCGAAGTTCACTCGTTTATTGTTCTGACCCAGATGCATGGAATCAGGGAAATAGAACAGGCCACCAATGACCATAAATCGAAATCGGATACGAGCATCTATAAAATTGATAAGCCATCCATCTCTCCATCTCTCCAGTCACCAGCGATGCCATTGAGACCTTTCCCATCGCAGCCGATGACGCGGACGAAACTTTCCAAAAACAGATTATCTCATCTCTAAAGAGGGTCTTACGCCTTAATGGCGAATGGCGAATGGCGCTCCATCAGTCCCCATTGCCAGCGGCTACTAATCGAAAAAGTAAATAGCTTCCGTTTCCCAAAAATAAACCCATGAGTGAACAACGAACACAGACGAGAAACAACACGACGCACAAACCGCCATCACCACACAGAGCTACACCAAAAAAAAAAACGAAGCAACACAAAGCCCAAGCAATTATGCAACTCCCAAGTGTGGACCCAGACCCAGGGGTGGTGGCAGTGGCTTAAATATTAATAAACCCAAAACAATAATCCGGCCTGCATCTTTCACTTGGATTGGACTCAATTTTGTTTCCCTCCAAAAAACCGAAAAAAATTGCGTAAGAAGAGAAATTTTCATCCATCCGCATATTGCAACAAGATATTAAACAAACCAAAAATGAAACAACAAAAACAAAGAAAACACCACGCCGTCGCCGCCGTGCTGCCGCCGAGGACGGACAGTTGAAACGAAAACGAACGACCAAAGAAAGACAGAAAGAAGATGTTGGTGCTGGCCCCGGTGTGTGCCCCAACCGGAAATAAGCCAAACCAATATGTACGCGCGCTGTTAACATTGAGCGGCCAAAAACGAACGAAATCACACGTACACATGTAAGAAGAGAGACAAGCAAACTGAAGCCCCGCAGACCGCACCGTACCCAGTCGAGAGCTTCATTTCAAGACTTTGTTACGTATGCTGTCGTGAAAAATATTGTTACGCCACCGTAGCGTGGTGTGTTGGTTTTTTTTTCGGGGCAAATAAATTCGTCATACAAGACACCGTCAAACTGTTGGCAACTGACAACTCTGGTAACAGCACCATCGCCGCGACCATCGGTTGAGTGCATCATTGCTGTGGCCACTGATTGCGTAAAGGTGATCGTGGCGGGGCTACTCTCGAAATGCGTTACGAGGTGTTCCCCGAATGTGTTCCGTCCCAGTTATACAGATTTGATTGATTGAATTGTGTAAATATGATGGAACCAGAGTGTCGGCAGTCGCGCTCAATTAATGCGTGTTCGCGAAAATGTATCGAGGCCGTTCTTTGATTTCAATGGCAGGTGAGAGTTGAAATTGATTGGAGAATGGAGTGGCTGTTGGGATGGTCATGTGCGGGGTGTAGGTGGCTGAATGGGATATGCCGCGGATTTTAGATGATCAGTTTGATGGAGTCGGAAGAGTTGGTGTGGGAACTTTTTCGCATAAACTTAGTTGTTACACGAATGAGGATGAAGGCTCTGGAACTCTGGTCACTATTGATAATCCATCCTATTGCCGTGAAGTTCTGAGTGCCAGAATAGCTAAGAGGGAGATTCGAGTTTCTGTTGCCTTCTGCCTTTTGGGGGGACTGATCAAAAGACAAGCCATCCTGTTGCGAGAGGAAATGGATATGACGTCGATTTTGAAGTTCCCATCTGTCGTACCCAATAGTCTGGGTGTAGATTGTTCTGGATTTCTGGGAGATTCGATATGATGTTCCCATCTGTGTTTATGTCGTACCCAAGGGGCTGATAGCCATGAAATGCATTGAATCCTACTTGAGTCGTTAAGAGCCAAAAGACCAACTTCCATATCACAGCTAGATGTCTTGCGCCTGAGTCGTTGCAGACTCATCTAACGATTGTAGCATCTCTCAATGTGGGTGTCAGCAAATACTCTCAACCAAAGTTCCATGTGAAGAAACTGGAACTCCATGGATTATGTTCTTTGTGTCATCTTTGCATGGTTCCAACTTAACAATGTTGAATCGAAGCTCCGCGCGGTTTTACATCAAACCAACCAAGATTGTTTTAGATGCCATTTCATTATTAGGACACATACTGTTCGTTACATCGAGAGGTACTCATCGAAGTTACTAATAAAATGCTTTGGTTTAGTGCTAAGGACGTAACAGTTATTTTTCCATATTTGTTCGGAGATGAGGATGAAACGACAATAACGCTTCTCAGCAGATCTACCGCTAAAGCTCGTAAACGGCCAGGGCCTAGGTTTCGTGGAGCGAATGCGAACACTGAAAAAGTGCCAAAAAAGAGCCAATGTCAGCAAAATCGCTCGTTGTCGTCTTATATCGTATTTAACACATAGAGCACGAAAATCTATAGAATGTAGATAAAATATGACAAAAAAGAAACAATTCAATCGAATGATTATTACAAGAGCTAAACGCGTTGTCATATTCTTCTCCCAATGAAGTGCAACATTCCGGAATGTACATCTGAATCAACTAACAAGCGTCACCAGCGGCACCGATCTTTATCCAGCTGCCTTCAATTAAGATGACACCCATCGGCTTCAAGCCCTTTGTGGCTTCCCACAGGAGCGGGGTGACAGTCTGTAATGTCGTCCATGGCTTAGCCGTCCAAAGCGTAGTCAACAATGCGAGAATCAGATGGGAAATTAATTGCTCACAAAACTCAAGTGCTCCAAAGGATACGTCAAAATGTATTTTCCCATCAGATTTCTCTACGATTTCTCAGTAAAGCTTAGATAATCAACCATTCAGTTGGCAAAGGCCATTTATCACTTAAGCCATTCTCCTTTGAACGACTCCAACAAATTATCATGCCTCGTGATGTTACGACCTCTCACCATGATCACTGCCACACACACAGGCAGTGCCTTAATGAAACTCGCGTACATTGAGCTCCTAAAGCGATAACATATCTCGTCGCAGATTGTGATATGGGAATTCCATGAGGGTTGACTTAAGAAATCACTCATCGAGATCGCAGACATTGAACCAGCGTTAGTGCGAAAGTCTATTTTTATGCGTTAACCAACAGAGAGGTGATAATGGAAGGTATTCCCTTCTCAAACAGTGCAGGCGCATGAGATCACAGCTCAATCAGCAGATCATTTGCCGTTTCTATTGAAAACCGGAAGTAGGACATACGAGGCCACTTCACATCAGGATCTTGATTCAAAGATTCAAATCAAAAGAGTTGATCAGCGAACGTGGACAAAAACGGAAATAAAATTATACTCACTTCTTATCGATTTGATGAATTATCCAAAGTGTTATCCAAAAGAAATGAACTAGCGTATCACATAGTTATCCAGAGTGTTCCTTGTCAAGCGAGCAACGAGACACGACTTATAGATATCAAAGAATTTTTCACAACACACTTCTTTTTTTTTCCTTTCCTGCGGCAGCGAGATTAACAACACCGAAGTGAAATTAATCTACTTTGAAAACGGAAACGACGACACACGAAAGCGAAATCGAAATCGAAAACGAAATCACACTCCTTTTCTACACGAGTACCTCTGGTTGCTCCAGAAATGCTCAACAAAATGTTATGGCGCCTACCGACCAAACAAATAAACAACTCCGCACGGTTCCGACTATTAAGACAAGACAGCAACAACAACAACGATAATAATAAAAACACCACCGTCAAGACAATGAAATAATAATAAAAAGAAACAGAAGAAAAAAATTAAATGAAATAAAATGCTAAGACAAAATGCGAGCACTTTCTCTTCTCCAACGCGATACAGGCTCAGTGTGAGCTTAAGTATTGCCTGTCTTGGTTGCCTGAACTGAAACCGAAACACGAGAAGACACTGGATATCCTTGATCAAGAGCGTGTGAAATAAACAGAAAAACAGAAAAAATGTTAATCGGCCAAAACGGCAACAGGCAGAGACCGAACGAATATCAGTTTAAATCAATCGAATCGCACAAAACGCAGCCGAGAGAGAGAATCGCACGAAAATACATTCGACCTTCTTGAGTAAAAGCTCAAAGAAGTCTGACGTGAATGTGGAGCCGATCGCGAAAGACTAAAACTCGAAAACGTACAAAAGAGCGTTTGGCTTCTTGCATCGAACAATCTGTTACATTACTATCAGAGTGGGTATTTCTATGTGTGTGTCTGTCAGTGTGAGTGTGGTGAATGATTGCTGTTGGGGGTTTGTTATGCCTCTTCAGCTGATATGGACTGGCGAGTGGATTTCGTAAGTCAGCAAGACGACGACGACGCGATATCGTTGAGAGTTACGATATCTGGTGGTGGTTCGTTTTGTGTGCCCAAACAACAGAGGCCATAACCATGCACGATGGATGACGATGCGGTACGGCACGACGGAGCGGCGGCGTTGTGATTAGTGTTTGACTTGCAAAATATTGAAGCCGAACAATGATTGCATTGATTAGGAGATCAATTGAGAATTTTTACTGCTGCTTCGCAGTGATGGTCTGCTTTTTTTCCCGTTATCCCAACAATTACGTCGGTCAGCTGCTGCTACACATGAATCCAGCTCCACAGTGATTCACTCCGTCACTCCGCGCACCGTGTGTGGATGAAAGTGAAAGGAAAAAAAGATGATTAAGCTGTTTGAAAGCGACGCTGTTTGTGTTATGGAGATGATTGCTTTTGCGAGGATGAGTCTCGATCGGCGGAGAATTTCTATATGCTCAGATTTTGCGACTCATTAGGCGCAGAATTAGAGAGAGAGAGAGAGAGAGGCCTGCCAACCGTCCGGACAATCGGAACTAAATTAAACCGAAATTTTGTGTTGTTGTTGAGTGAAACTTGTTGTGAGGCTGCACATAAATTAGAAGAGGCCTGCTTGCTGCCGACCTGTGAGAAGGTGGATTCCGAAGTTCCGTGTTCCAAATATAAGCACAAAGTGAAATGAATTTGCATAGAAATTGTGTCTTTTTCTGATCAAAACAAAAGAGTTGGATAACGAACTGTGCGCAGTGATGACGCTGATGCTGGTGCTGGATGATTGGTTTATTGTGTGGCGAGGTAAGTGGTTTTCCCTCCGTAAATAGCTCGGATCTCCAGTGGAAAGTTAGGACATAAATCTTCGTCGCATGACATGTGGAAGAGGAAGGCGGTTGTTCGGTTCGATGTTGCCGGCACGCGCTTTGTTTCAGAGAAAAACAAAAATGCTGTCAAGGCTGTGACTGCAACTGTTGGAGGATAGTTTCTTTTATGAAATTGAGAGCAGTGGTTTCCTCCGAGTTCGGTGATGACTAAGACATAAATCCAAAGACAACTTGTTGGGTTTTTCTGAAGGCGCTCTGGCGGCTGAAGTGCCTACTGGCTGTCCTTGGCCTGGAGAGATGGTTTTCAGTTATTATTTGAATGACGACGATCGGTGGAGGGTCGCTTTTGAAGTGGAAGTGAATAAACACTGCTAAGAAACTGATGAGATGGCACTTAAATTGGGCTAAAACAAAAAATTTCATGGCGTATCGAATGAACGCATGATCGAATGAACATGAAATTTGGAATTGAATTAAATGTTTTCAAGTTTGTAAAATGAAGTCGAGCATTCATGACATTCATGAAAGTCTGGATTGTCGATTTGATTTGTTTGAGTGTTAATCGGAGAGCAAATATCTACTCGATAATGATCTCGACGTCTAGCAAGTGAATTATTAATGGGAGGTCACACCCTGTCTGCAAACACAGGCAGCTCAGAAAGTAACTTATTCTACTCTTAATTGAAGCACTAATTTGCCTTGATGAAGCTTAAAGCAAAAGCCAGACGGAGGCACGTGCGATGGAGTTTCTCGTTTTTCGCTTGGGATCCGACTGACCTTCCACTGAAGTGTACTCCAGGCAGACAGTAAAGCCATTGAAAGGGCTGCCCACATGATTATGAGTGTTGCACGATCTTCTAGATGATCGTTGATCGTCAGCGTTGTGATTAAGTTTGGCAAAAATGTCAAAACTAGATATGACATTGCGAAATCTGCAAGCATAGTTCGTCTCTTCCAGGATCGTCCAGAGTGTGAGTGCGATTAAGTATATTTTGATCGATCCGATTGTGTATGAATGGGGTCAGCCGATCAGATCTTGGCGCAGTCAAAGAAGTCTAACTTATTGTCAAGCAAGCGATACTAAGATTCTACTTGTAAGGCTGTCTTCCATTCCGACTATACCTTACAGAAGATGCATCAGGCATGCGTCCAACCAGATCATCCCCAGTTGCTTCGAAGAATTTAGCGAACATATATTTGTTGGACAGCAGCTTTGTTGCACTTCAGCCTGAATACTATGTTCATGAAATCATCTAGGTCGGGGGGACGGAATACTCATCTGCCATCGCTCAGATTGAGTGAAGCATTCTGCCAGACTGCCGTATTTCGAACTTCGTAGCATTAGTCTGCACAAGTTATTCGTCGAAAGCCTCACTGTCTACTGCGACTCTGCTTCAAGTTAAAAGTACCTCTGGTAAGACTTTTGAACAGCACTCCATAGCGCCCCTCCTTCAGGTCGCCTGTCTTTGCGCTCTGTCTCTGCTCGTATAGCGTTGGCTTGTAGTCTTCTAGCTTCGCTGCGGTCGCGGGGGCTAAGCATGCACAGGAGTTCTCCTGGCTACTCGATACTCCGCCATAGACACTAACTCGTCTGCAGTTATGCCCAAGTGGAATAGCAGGCGAATTAGACTTGGTCCAACCACCTCGTCCTGGGTCTTGCAAGTGGTCGCCTACTCGATGCCCAAGCGGAATACTAGGCGAATTTTTAGACTTGGTCCAACCACCTCGTCCTGGCGGTCGCCTAGCTCGCCAGGCACCGATGAATCGCATTCAAAGCACACGTATTCAGAAGCCGCGTCTATTCAAGTTCTAGCTTATTGCTCGCTTCAAACTCCACCTCCTACATCAACACTTATCGTTATCCAAATACCAAGCCTGACCGATCACGCTGCTTGACTCACTGTTCAGAGCTCGTAGTTTATTATCCAGTATATCCACCCGGCCGAAGTAGTTGTCTTCAAGTCCTACGCTGGCAGGCCAGTCGCAGTCTGCAAGACACCGAGGCTCACACCCGGACACCTCACAAAATGATTTCTGAGGACACCGCAAACGCAGCCTTTCATGAAGAGTAATTGCCCGACTTGGAAGACATCATTAAGTGAAATGGAAGTCTTTGCTTTTCCGTCAGACACCGCGACTCAACTGAGCACCCACGAAGTGCCACAATAAACCCAATTAATTCCGATCGTTCTTTCTATGACACAAGAACTGAACGGAATTCATCAAATGTCGATTGTCTGTAACAAAGAGCACATCGTTAAACATATCGTGCATGCATAAGCACTTCAACTTCCCTCTTTGTGACAGCCCAGCGGAGAGAGAAGTTTGCACTGTTTACAAACAGTCTTTTTTTCAAATTGGGCATGTCAACTAGTTAAGCACTGCAAACACAGCAACACTCCCGAATTATATCCAAAAAAAGAGACAACAGAAATTACGCAGCCGTGACAGCAAGCGACAAAAAATAAATCTTCGAAGCACTTAAACAAAAGAGTTGATCAGCGAACTTATTTCCATTTCACAACGAAATACATTCAAATTCGCTCTCGTGTACATGTACTCCTCGGTAATTGTTTATTCAGTTATTCGAGGCGTCGTCGTCGGTCGGCACCAGGCCCCTCCACATACTCTCCCAGCTGCTCATCATCATCGCGCCCACCCCTCAACCATTTTAGCCATTTTCACTGCAACGCTTCGCTGTATCTCTTCCATTTCTGCTTGTACCGCTTGTACTGCTTGTACAACACAATTTTGTAAGTACAATCATTTTCTGCGTTCCATTTCATTGCCAGACACTTTTCATTAGTCCGTATGTGTACGGCCGCCGTCGTCGTCGTACTCTGTATTGCATAAACATATTTCCCAAAGCAAGCCACCAAGCGGCAACTCAACATCTCTCTCTGTACACATCGAAAAAGAAAGTGAAACACACAAAACCATCCCCTCCGCATAGCCCATAGGCATGCCCACCGTACGTCGTACTCCATCGGATGGCTGGTATTTACTTATTCAAGGTTTAGTTCAAGTTTAATCTTTCGTTATAGATCTAAATTGCGAGCAGAAATGTGCTGGCGCACGTATGCATACTAAATGCACGCAATGGATGGTACATGCGTCCCTGCTCTGCTCGTGTCCCGCTCTATGCGCTGTGTCCGTCCCGACTGTTGAACGTTGCCGTCTTCACTATTTCCTCAGAAAAATTTCTTTTTCATTGTTTATATAATGCTAATCTCTCTCGCTCTATCTCTCCCGGGTCTCACGGAGACTGAGGGATCTCCTTGTCCACTGTGAGATCATCGCATCGTTTCTCCTTTCCCCAAGCACTCACTCACTCATTCGCACACACGATGCCAAATGATTTATTTTCCTTGGCAGCTGCCAGCCAACACTCACAGAGGCACTCGTGGTAACGAGATAATGACTTCCTGTTGGAGAGATATGAGAAATAGTGTGGGCTAGCCCCCCGCGAGGATGTGTGACTCTCTAGGCGGCCGGGCAACTGGCGCTTTTGTGCGTTTAGAAAGCACGCTAATCTGATTTCATCAATCTTCGAGTAAGGGTCTCAGCCTGCCCCATGTGTGTGTTCGCCTTGGGGTAAGTGGATGCTTGTGTGAAAGAAGAATGTCACTCCCACCGCCTCCTGTCTTGCGGTTAATTACTGAAACAAATTCTTGCTTATTCTCTTCATTTGGACACTGCCAGCGCCACTGCCGCCACCACCACGGGCAGCATTGCGGGACAACGGTGGGCGCCTTTCACACTTTCGAAAGTCGGTCGGTTTCTTGTGGCCAAGCACTTTTCCCTCCAGCTTTGCAATTAGAATCTCTGTGTGGCAGCCTATGGTTACATCTGTCCCTGGTCCAATTTCGAGCGGCCGCCACCGCCGTCTGTCGTTCGACTGTTAACAAAAGCCAGCCGTTATGACCAGCAGATGTGGCTGTGTGCTTGTATCGTTCGCATTCTCTTCGAAGAAATGAAAAGTGTAACAGTCCCCGTTGTTGTTGCTGCCGCCGCTGATGCTGCTGGTCGGCGCGGCGGACTCTGAATAGAAACTGTGTGTTTGTTGCTTTTGCTTTTTCCGCGCGTTGGAATAAAATTAAAACACTAAAATCCGTAGCAATTCTTGTCGCCGTTCGTTGTCTTCACCGTCGCCATCGTCGTCATCGTCGTCGTCGTCTCCAGCAGCACACAGTGCGAGGAGAAAGGCTGTTTCCGAGTACGAATGTGCGCCTCCAACTCGGTAACTGAGAGGTTTTCACCTTTCCACCAGGAGTGGGGGGAGGGGGGTACATTTTGTAGCCAAAAAATAATAAATTTCTGCCCACCCCAACGCCCGCCGCCTGCACCATCTGCGGAGACACAGAATCAATTCGGACCTCTCGAGTGTGGGTCGAGCGAAATTAGTCTCGAAATTCAGAACAAACCAGCCATCGTCTCCCAAGTTTTTGCTGCAGCTCCTCCTTCTCCTCCTCCTCCTCCGCCTCCTCCACCGACATCAGACGGCGGATGAAGGACGGGTGGTGATCCGCCAAGTGGTCGGTAGCATGAGCAGCAGACTGTGTTGTGGGCTTCAAATAATGAAATTAGTTTACATGAAAACAGAAATGAGACCGCAAGTGGTTTGGGATTGGGATGTGCCGTCGCGTCGCGCCGTCGTCGTCGAGTGGTGTGGCGAGGCCCACGTAATCATCGCTTAATGAGCCATTTTGGCTCATGAGCTCTTTCCTCGTAAGTAGGTGCTAAAGGAAGAAAGTGAGAGTTGTGAAATAAGAGATTGTTGCTATAAACGGATGGATGGTTATTTTATTACAAAAGCCACCGTCTTCGTCTGTCCGTCTCCGTCTCTGTCTGCAGTTTCATTTCCATGTCTCAACGTCCGGCATTTGGTCGATGCCGTGTGTTTGCACTTGATGTAACCTTTGTAAGTGATATTGACTGAGCCCAGAGCAGGGGCTTTCGGATTTGTATGTCTGATGTCGGCTTTATGCAATCGTCTGTCTTCCGTATGACTCTTGGTCTCTGCGGTGTGTCACACTAAATTCGGTGGCTTTGTGATGAAAGTGAAAACGATTCGAGATTGACACTGTAAGTAATTTTTGGGAAGTTGGGCCTCACTCGTTTCTTAGTCTTGACGTCAAGTTGGACATGGAATCGACAATGAACAGTCGGAAATTGGTGTGAAATAATTCCAAGGACCAGTCAATTCTTAAATATGCCTCTAAACATCCCTCGAGTCTAGCACCAGCACAACATTTCGTCTCAGTTCAAGTGACGGAACGGCAAGGAAGCTCCCAACGCAGTGGATAAGGCTGCGAACCTTTTTGCACGTCATTCCTTGAATGAGTCTTACCTGATGATGGATGGGGTGGAACAATGAAAGTGTGAGGATTGCCACGGTATAGTCCTGGAAGGAGTTCGGCCGGGAGTTGGAAAGGGTTGTTCTGATAGACTGACTCAAAGGAGTCAAACTCAACAATGGTGTATTCATTTCCAATGAAGGGGACACACGATCAGGGCAGTGACTAGGGCTGTGCATGACTTCCCCCAAACGGTGGTCCTTTTGGCGATTGATTCACTGAAAGTTGGTGTCGATGGAAAGCCTAGGTAGGTAGGCTTAAGGTGGCTATTGGATGCACTGAGGCCAAGGTAGACCCGTTGTACCGCCACGTGGTAAGCAGAGTTGGGTGTAGTAACTAGGATAGCCAGCAAGTTTTTTCAGTACATTCCAGTCTTGATGAAGAAGTAGGAGCCCATTGTTGCCTTCCTGGTAGAGGCGAGTGCGGGGCATCTCCAGAGAAGGTGTTGTGCACTTTCCTTCTCTCCTTCGTCTAGGCAGCTCCTGTAGGAATCATTCGAGAATTGTCCGAGTCATTTTGCATGTAGGCCTATTAGGCAGTGTCCGGTGATTATTCCCTCTGCTGCGCTAATTTTAAGGAGATCAGACTTTGGATCGGGACTAGGCCAGATTGGTTTGGAGACTTGGCATGTGAAGCCCATCTGGCATTGACTTTTGGTAAGCTTGGAATATTGCGCTGTAACTTGAAGGTGGCCAGAGGAGTAGCTATGTCACAGGAGGTTCCATTGATTGGCGGTGGAGTGGCGATTATTGCGAAATTGTTGGCTTCAGAGCTTTCGATTGACTGGCAGTGTAGTGGCGATTATTACGAGATTGTCGGCTTCACAGTTTCCCTCACTACTCTAAGCCCTGGCACCCAGCACAGGCTAATGTGCAGACTGTGTGGATTTCTCTTCAAGAGATGCACGACAGCTCATAACTGCTTTCGAGTGTATAGAGAACGGTGTAAGGGATTTTATTGCTGCCTGGCTATCCGTAAAGACATAGATATCGCGGGCGGATATCACGTTCCACCTCAACCAGGCCATCGCCTCGCCAATTGCCATTATTTCCGATGAAGTAGTTTGTTAAAATTAAGATGTTCAGAGAATACGCCAATTCCTACTCCACCATTCGTTTTAGAAAGAGCTTAGATGAAAGGCTCAAGGCTATGGCTGAAGATGGAATTTTAAGACCCTCTCATGTCATAAAGGTGCTCCGGGTATCGCGGTGAGACACCTTGCGATTTTCAATCTGGGACGATGGCCCTCTCTTCGAAAAGGGGGACAGATGAGACTGCTGCGACTACAGGCTGAGGTGTTTGTGGCGCGTTCTAGAGGTATGGTCGAATCCAAGATGGGCTATGAACAGTCCGGCTTTCGTCCCAGCAGAAGTCCAACTCTTTCGAGTCATTGACAATACTCAAAGAGGAGAACTGCCAAGAACAAGCTTCTCAATTTGGCCATTCGGAGTCGGCTTAAAACTGTAGGTCCCTTCAGATCCAAAATTCCTGAGGTAAACTCTGGAGTTCTCTGCAGGAGTGTGCAGGTCTTCTTTTCAGGATTTGGGTTTCCTCTTGTCATGTCTCATTCTAATTTTCTATGTGGACTGTGTGCTCCAACGCAACCGAGCCGAGGGATGTTTCACATTCGGTGAGTTGAGGGCAGTCATCATCTTTCTGCAGATGACTTAGTTATCCTCACATCCTCTTGTACAACCCATGCGTGCCGACAACGCGACCAGGGTAGGTGCATTGTAAGTTAGTTAACCTCACACACTGCCATGGGAATGCGGCAGCCAGCTTGTACTGTCTTTAACTTGGAGCTACATTGATGTCATTTCGTATGGAATGCATTACGTGTTATTTAAATGGCCGCCTTGGCTTTTCTGGCAATGTATCTAGCGCTAGGTGAGACATATTATGACGTTCGTATATGTGCGGGCGTTATTCCGAATGATGCCCTCGAGCTCATCCAAGGTGGTTATCTTGCTAGATTTCAAGTTGCCATAGAGAAAGAACTTGAGTGTCTGGTCGCATAATATTGATAGCATTTGATGAACCTTCGCCGTGAGATAACCCAGTCGCCAAATATCTTCTTCACAATTTCGGGTGTGGCGTTGCTTGTAGGGCATGCACCGTCGGCCGTCGATATATCCACAGCTCGCCTATATCGATGTTGTGAAGCTGTGGCAGAGTCAGAAAGTCAGTTAACATCGCTCTACACCTGGGACCATTGACTACAAAGGCGTCTACTGCCTCATTGCGTTACGTTCTGTCGTCGACACTCTTTCACATTTTTATAAATGAGCTCTCGTCTACTACTGTCAATCAAATCCATTCCTTAGCTGTTGACAGCACCCTCAGCATTTCATATTCGTTCCAAGACTGACGACCCCAAGAAAGAACAACCGAGTGGAATCCAAGGCTTCAAAATCCCAATGCTGCCTGCTGTCACTCAAGCTAACCCTTGTGAATCAGCCATTATCCATGAACGGTGCCTGTGTCGATGAAACCGGAAAGATTTTCATCCTTGGTGTGTGTATCAACCCTCTTAGTTGGAACGATCACATGTTTGAGGGCGCCAAAAGTGCTGCGAAATTTTAAGGTTTCCTTAATCGACGCAAGAAATACTTCACCCCCTCAGATGTGGCCTTAACTTATAATTCGTATACCTGCCCCAAGCTCGAGTACGACGCTCATACCTGGCCTAGTGCCCCCAAGACCACCCTTCACCTACTAGATAGAATCCAAAAGCGAGCGTTAAAACTTAGAGGAGTCAACAATATTGCAGAGTCATTCGACTCTCACGAACATCGACGTACCGTCTAGTCTTTGTCTGATGCTCAAGTGAGCTGGCCAGCCGCATTCCTCCTCCCCATGAACTCACCCGCAATACCCGTCTCGCCAGGAATGCTCATCAGTTTACCCATAAGCCTACTTTCTTACGCACAGCTAAATTTAGAGACTCGTTCTTCAGCCGCACGACACGAAAATGGAATGCTCTTTTCAGCCAATAATTCGCAGACCACAATCCGCAGTTATTTAAACCCAATGTGCACGGGTACCTCTTGTTGGGTAGGTCTTGGAGGGAGTCCTGTATACCTTCGGCCCGTGCTGTGTCTTGACCCCGGACACTTAAGGGTATTAAAAATCCCTTGTGAGCGAGCTACGTTCGAGACAGATTAAAAAAAAGACAAATACTTAGTTATTAATAATTATTCAAATTTTTAATTAAGTAACCAATAAAAACAATTTGGGTTCAACCCATGTTGATCTGTTCGTTGCCATGTCACCACTGCTGCCTGCAGAGCATCGGTTACACAGTGATTAAAGTGATCACGACATATAACAAATTGGTAGACAAAAAGGAATAGAAACAGACTCTATCACGTAAACGAATGGGGAGGGAAGACATTAGGAAAGGACGTCACTGATCACAGACTCACAAACAATTACAACATGTAACGAAGAATATGTTGCTAGGAGTGTTGCAGAGGTGTGGGAAGTGTTGCTGCACTTGTTGCTTGGGCGAGCAGATCCACAGAAACTGCACTCTTTCAATTGACAGAAACTGTCGAAAGCGCTCTGTCATTTACAAATTGCGTCGAAGCGACAAAAGCTCAACGGACAGCGTGTATGCAGATTCGGCTAAGTGCTGGTAAAGGCTAAGTACTGATGCTGCTCGCTCCGGACTGACGTCCGGACCCACCACAGATTCGGCTAAGTGCTGGTAAAGGCTAAGTACTGATGCTGCTCGCTCCGTTGGCAGCTATCGTTGGCAGGCATTTGAAGACACGGGATATCGTTCAACGGATTAAAAGCCCTCTAATGGAAAGGGAGGGAGGGCGTTGCTTTGCATGAAGACAACTACAGATCACGCACAGCCTTAGTGAGAAAACAAAAGTTGAGTTCATTGATAAGCTATGCACACAATTGATTCATTTGATAAACTATGCACCCAATGTAGTGTCCACTCTCGGAAGGCATTAAAACTGTAGTAGAGATCATTTTCGCGAATAGAGGGAGATATGTGAATATAAAGGGTGATTTTTTAAAAGCTATAGGAAAGTTTTTCAAACAAAAAAAAAACACATGAAATTTAGAAAAATGCATGAAATCTTTATTTAATCCGATAGTACGGTCCATATAATTTAATGTTTGAAGATTATTCCATGCAAATGTTGACCTTGACTGCGCCTCAAATGGTCCATCCGCTTAGTCCAATTTTGGCATACTCTTTCCAACATTTCGGCCGATATCTCACGAATAAATGCTTCAATGTTGTCTTCCAATGCGTCATTTGAAGCGGGCTGGTCTGTATAGACATGAGCTTTAACATAGCCCCCCAAATAATCTAAAGGCGTTAAATCGCACGATCTAGGCGGCCAATTGACCGGTCCCGAACGTGAAATAAAGTGTTCACCGAACCCGCCTCTCAATAAGTCCTTTGTTGCGCGTGCTGTGTGGCATGTGGCACCGTCTTGTTGCAAGTCAAACTCGCTTGCATTTTGGGCAAAAAAAAAGTTGGATATCATCTCAATCGAGCGCTCACCATTCACAGTTACGTTACGATTCGCATCATCTTTGAAGAAGTACGGTCCAATGATGCCACCAGCCCATAAACCGCACCAAACTGTGACTTTTTCTGGAAGCATTGGTAGCTCTTGCAATGCTTCTGGCTGATATTCACTCCAAAATCGACAATTCTGCTTATTTAAGTACCCATTGAGCCAAAAATGAGCTTCGTCGCTGAACACAATTTATGATGAACTTTCTTAACAGAGCACGCATTTTGATAATAAAATTCAATAATTTGCAAGCGTTGTTCGTTCGTAAGACGATTCATGGTTAAATTATAGACCAAACTGAAGATGTTTGACAGTGAAACAAAACACGAAACGTGCGTCAGCTGTTTAAACCAGTGTTGCCAAAAAGATAATAGTTAAAACATCACCCTTTAGAAGCCCGCCTCTGATTGGTCGACAAACGAGAGGTGGCCTTCTATATCCCTTCTTCCAAAAAACCTTTAATCGTCACTCGCTCTATTGTTAGCCAGCAAACCAAACGGATCGCCAGGACAAATATTCAAGTTTTAAGCAAACCAAACCAAAGCAAAATCAAAACCAGACAAACGAAGTTCATTTTACAATAAAGTCGTTAAATTGTTTTTTTTTTACAAAGCCAAAGTCTTTTTTTGCCTTTTACAAGAACATACCTAGTTTTCCACAGAAAATGTGAGCCCAAATTTAACCCCACCATAAAGCCAGTAAAAATATCAGCAAGGTTATGATTCAATGGAAAACTTGCTTCTCAAACGATTCCACAATGAATATCATCACAGCTCCCTGACATCCTCTGCAACGCAACGATTTTATCGCAACGCTTTCTTCGCCTCTTTCCCTACGCCATTGTCATGACTGGCTTCTGTGTATAGCCAACGTTTCAATTCCGAATGGGCTGCCAAATTTCCCTGCTCCTCCGGCGAGCGCCCTCAAACCCAACCAACCAAGCAACATTTCCCAAGGCACGAATGCCAAAGGGTACACCTCTGCTCAGCAGAAGCGATCAAGATAATTGCATTGTGTTTATCCGAACAATTGCCGCTATCATCTGCGCGGGAACCGCCCTTAAAGTGCGCACAACCTTGCCGACATCGACGAACAAACGATTCGCACAGCACTGCCCACGCAGAGAAAGCGAAACGTGACTCGATTACGATCGCAAACTTGCAGTTGAAATTTATTTATATCATCACATTTGAGTACGGTGGCCCTCCCCTTGCCGCCGGAATCACGGCACACCTACCTCAACACAAGCGACCTTTGACGTCGCCTAATACGCGCCCCGACTAGCTAAACAAATGCTAATTCCTATAATTTAGGAAAATTTCGTTAGAACCCGTTTAGTAGACGTTGATGAACCTTAGTAGTCGCTAATGGCTGGCATGTCTCGTCCGAGTGGACGGAAAAGTTTCGGTCTTCCGAAACTGAATGTCACAATAATTAATTATGAACTTCATAGTTACATGTTGCGGGTTCGATTATGCCACCTCGTGGTGCCGATAAAGCAAATAGAAATGCCAAAACAAACTCACAGGCACACGCACACACCAAGCGCCGCGCCGCGCTGAAGTGGCGGTTATGCAATTCGACTTGCAGGCACTTCGCCGCAGTCGTGCGCTGCCAAAGTGTTACACAATTCTCTCTCTCTCTCTCCAAATCAATCAAATGCGTGAGTTGAGTGCAGCTCGGCTCGGCTCGGCTCTTGCACCAATCGCAGCGGCGGGTTCGGCGCGATGCCCATCTGTATGGGAGTCACATAAAAGTGTCACTAGATCAAGTGTTTATGCATTGTTTTGGGGAAGTTCGATGGCAATCGATCGAGATACATGGCCCTGCCGTATGCAGATGCGTGTTGGATTCGGCCGACAGCGATGCGATGAGCGCATGCGTTGAATATTTAGATTCACTTAGCGTTGACCCAGATAGCGAAAGTTGTTGGATCATCATCGAATTGGCCGAATGCGAGTGGCGTAATGCTTTCCGTATTGTATTCCTGGTTCGATACATTTGCGGTGACAGTGACGGTGATGGTGACGGTGACGGAGTTGATGTGACACGTTGGATACGCTGGGAGTGGAGCGCACCCGGTATCAAATGGTTTCGATGATTTCTTTCAATTGAGGCCAATTTAAGAGACTAGAGATGAGTGGTTACATTTGTGGTCATCTCAAGCGGCACTAATGGATCGATGTGATGGACCAACATTTAGTCCGGCCCTTGGTCAGCGGAAAACCTGCTCCTCTTTACCGCCTAAATCGCATGCGATGCGACACAGATTCCATCAAATGCCGTCGTTAAAGCATCGTCTCGTGGACCGAGAAAGCTCAACCCCGTCTAGGCTGAGATGAGTCGACCTCGTTTCATTTTATTGAGCAATTTTGCTCAGCACTCATCAAAGATTGCTGTTTCTGTCTCAAGAAACTTTTCGGCGACCTAAATGTCGATGGCCGGGTTGATTACCTCTGCTGTTTCCTCTAAAGACCAGTCTGAGTGCGGTTTTCGTGGGAAATGGCTCTGTGACCGAATTACGATCGCTAATTGCGCGAGGTCGTAACCCCTTTTCGATCTTTAAGTGAACAACTTCCTTCAACTGGTTTCTTTGTGGAGCAAATTGACGCTGACTGAGATGGGGCTCAAGACGAGGTTACGACTTGAATTTGAAACGAATTTTACTGCAAGTGTGCGTGGGTGGATGTTTGTGATGCTCTATCTCGTGAACGAACGCACGGACTTGAATAAACTTATTCTGCACTGGAATAGGATTGTTGGAGTTGTTGGTTGTGGCCCAGGTCAATCTGTCTGAGATCAGGGCTCTCTTTTGCGAGGCTATCCACTCGTTAATTTCCATGGATGCCACTATGTCTCGGAAGCCCACACAGGGTACCAGGATGAAAAAAACGTGGACTTTGAATACATCTCTGTGCAACAGCTGCTTCTGTAGTCCAAATAGACATTTTATCTTTCTGTGAGTATTATTATTATTGTCTATTGTGCCCCCAATTCATACCTTTGCTTTCTTAAGGGCTCCGCACTCATGCAGCTCTTTTCACAGTTGTATTGGAGCTATCTGCGCCTGTTGCGCGAAGGTGGAAGAGATTTGTCCTAGAGTATTCCCTCTAAGCCAGTTTCCTTTAGGATCTGAGAATGGGAGCTGGTTCAAGTGACTTCAAGTCTTCCTTCCTGATATCAGATGCTTGCCGAGATATCTTTGCCTTTCGTGGGAAAGTGCATCACAGGATCCCAGGATATGTCTATAAGATTCTCCGCAGTGTATGCAGAGACCTTCTTCTGATGCTCCTAGATTCCTGAGTCTACAGTGCCCTGTTGTTAGGAAACGGGGGTTGTTTTTGCCTCAAACCTCATCCGGTTGTGTTGAGGCAAGAGCTTCTTGGGTCAGCACATGAGCGTTGTTCCAGGTATCTGCCCGGTTTCTTCTTTCTAGTTCCCTCAACTCTTCCCTGAGGACGTGATCTCCTGCCGCGCAGAATGGTTTGGGGCCTATGAAAGGTTCCAGTGCCGCTTTCCTAGCGAGGGATTCGGCCATTTCATGGCCTTCTTTCCCTATGCCCTTGCCTTCTATTTCTTTGGGTAGCACTGGGGTTCGAAATGGACTTGGAAGCAACCGCTCTTGCTTGTCTGCTTAAGCTGACAAGCTTCGAAGTTCGAATACCTGATTGCCGAGGGTAGAGCACCCGATTGGTCGTCCGCGTTGCGGTTTTGTAGCACTGGTACTGCTTCATTTACAGCAGCCACTTCAATATCGACCAAGCAACAAAAAGACATTTTGAGATTATTTTGAGATACATGCATATGAAATCTCCCACTGCGGATACCTCCCTTGGACGGTCATATTTTTTTGAACGAGCTCCATATTATTTTGAATAGTGCAAAACGCTATCTCAACGTACTCATCTCAATGTATTCGAATCAATGAATCTAAGCTTTCACAGGCCAAAGAAGGATCATTGCAGCCTATGTCTGACATACAGGCATCATGAAAGTGATGTTAAAGACAGACTAGCAACAATTCAATACTCATACTTAGAGAGTGAGAGAAATCAAGAGAAATCAATCAAACTCTTCAGCATGATGCAATCCAAAACAAAAGCCACGTCGTTGCAGTTTTGACCTTCAGCAGTGATGTACCTGCATATGTCTGATGAAAGTGCAATATTTTACAAGATAAGATTTGCGAACTTCTGGAAGAATTTGGCTGCCAAAGACTGCCACTGTTACTTCTGGCACGAGGCTAGCAGTAAAAGGAGAGCATGCGAAGTATCATCCTGTTTTTAAATTTTTGACGCTACGCGCTCAAAATGGAGTCACTCACTTTGATCTCTTCAGTGACGGCTGTGCCGGCCAAAAAAAAAACACCATCTTAGTGGCATCTACTTGGACAGTCACGAGGCTTCCTATTCGGGGAATCAGTTTGCGGTAATTTGAAGTCAATCACTGTCAAGATGAAGGTGAGTCTGCGGACAGTGACATTTCATATGACATCAATCAAGCAGTCGATCTCTTTTTACCATCACAAATTGTGCCTACAATCCGGCTGGCAGGAAGCAGAAAACCATACATCGTCAAACAACTTGAGGTAAGCGACGTCTATGACTTCAAGGAAGTCTCGAAAAACGTACGAATCCTGAACGTAAGAAAAGACAATGAAACAGGCAGTTCAATCAATTGGACGGAAGTTAGAGAGGTGAGAGTAAAGATAGAATTCAGATGCCCTGGAAAGATAGAATTTAAAACATCTCACAACAGCCAGTCTTATATACATATAATTATCGTAGAACCTAAGAAAACGATTTTTGTATTCATGAGAAAAAGTCCTTGGTGACTCTCCGACATTCGCAAGTGTGTGATAGCTTTTGACTTCCCAGAACGATAAATTCACGTTCAAGAGGAGGACAAAGAAAACGATATCAGTCAGTCAGTCAGCAAAAACACCCCAGAAATGTCAACATACAGTAAAAAACGGAAACCAATTTTTTTTTCTTTTAGCTCTCCTGAAAAACTGGTAACAAGCACTTACGCCTCTTTGTGTTGCGGTGGTCCACATATAGTCTCTTAGTGCCAGGAATCTTGCAAAGACGTCACAGAAAACTGATGTATTCGCGTTCGTTTTAGAACCATCAGTGTATAGGGCGACTTAATCCTCGTCCCCTCTTAACGTCTGTCTAAGGATCGTACCAAGGAAACTATTTCTGGAGCCAGAGCGGTGGTCTGCCTTTTAGAGGGACCCGTGCTCATGGGTTTTGTTTTTGAGCATGATGCGTTGCATAAGGATGTGAGAATAAGGAATAGTCTCGAATTCTGCCAACGATGTCGATGGAAGTGGTCTTACTAGTCCTAGACAAGGCGATCTTTGAATCCTCGCGAGGTGTGAGAAATTGGACTACTTTTCTTCCCAGACCAGAGGTCTTTGTTTGCATTATTCTTGCACCCAGTGTGGTTGGGTGTTGCGGGAATCGGGTAGGCACTGACTGGCGTCAACCTGGCGATGCCCAGTGTTGTAACTTTTTCTACACACCAATTGTGCTTATTTTACCTCCAAGTGGTAGCCATCGGGTACTGGTTGTAGTTCACCCGAGCTCAACTTGCCAAACTTATAAGTGCGACCTCTTGTCCTAGGGGTGACAAAAAAGGAACTGGCCCTCCAGGTTGGGGGTTGTGCCGTCGGGGTAACTGCCCGGCCACATAAAGAAAATATATAGTTACGAAGCAACAACAAGCCTCGGAAACGGAGGATTTTACTGATGACAACCCCTGCAAACGATATACGGACAACGATCTTCGGATCTGTACGTGGAATGTAAGGTCCCTTTATAGGCCACGTGCAGCCGAACAATTAGCGGAAGCCCTAGACTGCTGCAAAGCAGATATAACCGCCATCCAAGGAGTGCGATGGGATGGACCGGGCAAAAGAAGGCTGAAAAACTGTGATATATATTACGGTGACTGCTACAAACAGCAAAAACAGCGCCTATTTGGATGTGGATTTGTCGTTAGAGGCAGACTTAGGCAAGAAGTCTTATCGTTCAGATCCGTGAACGAGCGCCTCACGACAATTCGCATCCAGGCTAAATTTGCCAACATAAGCCTTATATGCGCACATGCCCCCACAGAGGAGAAAGATGACGACACCAAAGACAAGTTCTATGAGCTCCTGGACAAAACTTATGAGCAATGCCCTAGCTACGACATTAAAATTGTCCTTGGCGATTTTAACGCAAAGCTTGGAAAAGAGAACATCTTTGGTAGTACGGTCGGAAAGCACAGCCTACACGACACCACATCCGATAACGGATTTAGGCTGATCGACTTTGCTGCGGGGCGAAATGTTGTAGTAGCCAGTACAAGATTCCCACATCTCGATATCCACAAAGGAACATGGCGATCTCCTGATCAATCAACCGTCAATCAGATTGATCATATTGCGATCGACGCAAGGCACTCCTCCAGTATTATAGATGTTCGAACGTTCCGAGGCGCCAACATTGACTCGGACCACCACCTTGTTGTAGCCAAGATAAGGTTGCGGATATCCCGAACACCGCCAAGACAAAGAAATACTGTGAGGAAGTTTAACGTCAGCCGGCTACAATCGCAAGAGATTGCCAAATCCTTTTCCGATCGTGTCTCCCTTAACCTCTTAAGAAATCCTACGTCGCCAACATCAAGTATTGAAGATCAGTGGCAGCATTGCCAAAAAGCCATCAGAGATGCCGCCTCTGATGTGCTGGGTTTCAATCCGCCACCACAACGAAACCCCTGGTTTGACAACGAGTGTCGGCAGGCGAATGCAGCCAAGCAAGAAGCATACAAAGCGGCACTGCAAAGAAGGACAAGAGCTGCTCGGGAGCTCTACGAGCAGAAGAGGAGAGACGAACACCGGCTTCTCAGGAGAAAAAAGAAGGAGCATGAGAAGCGCGCGATCGGCAGACTAGAGGGATATTACTGCAGGAATGAGGTAAGGAAATTTTACCAAAGGGTAAAGTTAACCAGTCAAGGTTATAAAGTCCGAACCGAAGCCTGTAAGGATGATCAAGGGAACATCGTAGTAGAGTCACAGTCGATGCTGAGGATATGGAGAAACCATTTCTGCAGACTGTATAACGGCGACGAAGAACCAAATTCCGCTGTCAGGCAGAACGAACCATTCAACCCCAATGAAAGGGACGATGAAGATCAACAATTCCGTCCACCCGACCCAGATGAAGTGAGGATTGCCATATCCAAACTAAAATCCAACAAGGCTGCGGGAGCTGACGGCCTACCCGCCGAGCTTTTTAAGGCCGCAGGCGATGATTTGGTAAGGAGCATGCACCAACTCATCTGTAAAATATGGTCGGAGGAAAACATGCCCGATGAATGGAACCTCAGCATAGTCTGCCCGATCCATAAAAAAGGAGACCATTTGAACTGCGCCAACTACAGAGGCATCAGTCTCCTAAGTATCGCATATAAAATCTTATCTGCCGTACTGTGTGAACGCCTAAAGCCATTCGTCAACAACCTGGTCGGTCCATACCAGTGTGGCTTTAGGCCAGGAAAATCCACCATCGACCAAATATTCACACTGCGGCAGATTTTGGAGAAAATCCAGGAGCAACAAATCGATACCCACCACCTTTTTATCGATTTTAAGGCCGCGTATGATAGCATTTATAGAGACGAGCTATACAGAGCAATGTCTAGTTTTGGCATCCCTACCAAACTCGTCCGTTTGTGTAGGATGACGATGGAGAATGCACGCTGCTCCATCAAGGTCGGTAAAGACCTAACCGAGACCTTTGATGTCAAAAAAGGATTCAGACAAGGCGACGCGCTGTCATGCGACTTTTTCAACATCGTTCTTGAAAGAATTGTTCAAAACTCGAACGCCAACACCAGAGGAACAATCTTTCAGAAGTCCGTCCAACTACTCGCATATGCCGACGATATTGACATTATCGGAAGAACGCAGCGTGATGTCAATGGCGCTTTTGTGGGTATTGCAACGGAGGCCGCGAAGATGGGTTTAGCGGTAAACGAGGGTAAGACCAAGTATATGCTGTCAACGAGAAAGGACACCCAACACCGACGTCTCGGTCAGAACGTCACAGCAGACAGATATAACTTTGAGGTAGTCAAAAACTTTGTCTACCTAGGCACCGCTATCAATTCAGACAACGACACCAGCGCTGAAATCAAACGAAGAATAACTCTTGCCAATCGCTGCTTCTTTGGGCTAAGAAAGCAATTGGTAAACAAAGCCCTCTCTCGAACAACCAAGCTAACGCTTTACAAGACCTTAATCGTCCCAGTCCTGCTATATAGCGCGGAGGCATGGACTTTATCAAAAGCGGATGAAGCTGCTCTTGGTTGCTTCGAGAGGAAAATTCTTCGTGTGATTTTCGGTCCCGTCTGCATAGATGGTGAGTGGAGGAGGAGATTTAATGACGAACTATACGGGCTGTTTAGCGACATCGACTTAGCCAGAAGAGTGAAGATCCAACGATTGAGGTGGCTAGGTCATGTAGAGCGGATGGAAACCAATGCTCCGGCCCGAAAAGTCTTCGAATCCACCCCCGAGGGACGGCGCAGTAGAGGAAGACCGCGACTCAGGTGGCGCACGCAAGTGGAAAGGGACCTCAACCAACTATGCGTGCGAAACTGGAGACAGCTAGCTAAAGATCGAGCTGGCTGGAGACGCTTGTTGGTTGAGGCCCAGGTCCACCCCGGACTGTAGCGCCACCTTAAGTAAGTAAGTGTGCAACCAGAAAATGGTTAAATGTCCAGATGTTTCCAAAAGTGCGCTTTAAGATGTAAAAGGCTGAGTGGATGTACCTAAGGTTGGAGTCTCGCTTTCGCTTCTCTAAATTGGCAGGTCGCGGTATGTTCGCTCATGCGGTTCACTTCGCGGGTGGAGGCCATTGAGTGGTGATCAATGTTTTCTTTTCGGTCTGCTTAGGAATCTTGTTGCGGTTTTTGGACAGTTACTAGCTAGCATTCGTCGGTGAGCGTGACAAGGACTTTCCACCACTGTCCAGGGATAACATCATGTCAGAGTATCCCAAGAAGTAGAGCAAATTGTGACATGCCTTGACATCCCTCGTCATGAAGACTTCCCTGACATTTCGCCAGCCTTTTGAAACTTGTCCTTGCCTTAAGCACTTCTTGGAGATACTGCCAAGCTATTGGTAACTGTTTTACATAAATGGACGTCTCGGTGCATTTTATGAAGAGAATTATCCAATTTCGTTATCATCGGAGTTCATTGAAATTTAGCGATACATAGCTCTGTCGATTCAATTCCGCCTCAAATAAATTTCTTTCCAGCAGAACAGAATTCGGAGTGTTCGTTTGCATCTTCTTCTTTTTATTCTTCTAACGGCGCTACAGTCCGTGTGGAACTGGGCCTCAACCAACAAGCCTCCCCATCTGGCACGATGTTAAGCCAGCTGCCTCCAATTTCCCACGCCAAGTTGGTTGAGGTCCTTCTCCACTTGTGTGCTCCATCGGGTGCGTAGGAGTTGCGTTGTCCCACTGGTTCGGAGTCGAAGATGTGGCGCAATAATATCAAACACCTCAAGTCTTCTCGTGATATCCTTTTAACCGCATTAGACCTAAGGGAGGCTTTAAAACCCATTATCCTCATATCATCACATTTATCCACAATTACCTTCCTCTTTCCTCACGTCACACAAATACCCCAAGGTCTTTCACTCGATTCCCCCATCAACCAATCCATCATTGCCCATCCATCTGCGTGGGTTTCACTTGTAAACGAAGAAAAAAAATTCAAATCCGCAGCCATTCAGACGGAGTTACGACCCATTCTGCGGTTAGTCATGATGATAAAAAATAATAGGCTTGTTGTCCGGCTAACATCGCGCTACCGGAGCTCGGACAATGCTAGACACGAGGCGAATGCCTACTGTTATAGATTAGCCGTGTACACTTTGAACCGTCCGATTGGGCAGAGAAAACAATCCCCGACAAGGAGGAGCTCCGCTGCATGCAATAATTTGAAGACTCTTACGCCAGCAATACATCCCCTTGCATTATTCGCTTTGACGAAAGAGAAGACAGTTGTCTTGGCAGTACTTGGGGCGCTCCACAGCTTGGGGAAAGTTTAAATGGTCATTTGATGGGTGCGATTTTTTTTTTCTTCTGTTTTTCACCTCAAGACATTTGGATGCTTTATTGAATTCAAGATGACTTTTATGATTCTCTGGAGGCTGAGCGTTGTTAAAATATTCAACAGAATGGCTACTCAGGCATGAAGTTGGATGTTGGATTAGCTGAGAAATCGTTTTATTCGAAGCCACTGCTGGTCGCTTCCGCAGATTAGCAGATAAAATCAGCTATCTGAATTGCTCAAAGAGTAGTGGGACACGAGTTTAAAAACAGAAAACAGTCGTTAAAGTTTCATGGGTTGTAATAAGCAGCCGCCAACCATACGGGACTAGAAGAATGCTAATGTAAGCATCGGGAGCTGATCCATAATTCTCTGTTAATTCTCTGCAAGCCCGCGTAACTGCTTGTGGATTTAAATAAAGAGAAAGAGGTTTTCAGAAGAGTATTGTGGTGTTTGTACGAAGTGACCAAATGGACTTCAATCACGGGTTGGTTTGGGTGCACATGCTGGAGGCTTGTTTGAAAAAGTAGTGGTAATGGCAAACATATTGATTCCTGGAATTGATTCTCAATTTAATGCACAATGCACGATGACCAGGAAAAAATGCACGTGAATTTAAGTACACGTGATTTCAATTACACGCGATTCTAATTACACGTGAATTTACTATTTATAACAGATTATACATACGTAAATAGAAAAATATTTCACTGCAATCAAATGCGCAACGTACTCCTTCACATGCATTTAGAACATTCACGCGATCACGTGAATTTATTTCACGCATATGTAGGACTTAAGCCTCATCACATGAATTCGGTGTACGTTATATGAATCGAAAACTATAGAGAATATCATAATTTAGTACTTGCGCCGCTCGAGATTGCTGTCGTGTTAGACTAAGGTTCAAGTGAATGACTGCCTAGAGCAGTCCCACTTAGCGAAACCCCACTACGGGGATCTAGTCTAGCGGTGGAATTATTTGAAAACCTATCTCAAGCCGATGTATTGATTGGTTAAGGACCCGAAATGAAAGAGATGGTACGCACGCTACGCTTGCACAAAATCGTCTTCCTTCATAAGTTTGTTAACCTGCTTATCCATTTGCACACACCAAGTTGTTTGAGGTCCTTCTCCACTTATGTGCGCCATCTCGTTCAAGGACGTCCTATGTTGCGTTGTCACATTGGCTCAGACAGACTCTTCGGTCCGGAGTTGTGGTGTCCATTCGCTCTTCATGACCTAGCCATCTTATGCGTTGGACCCGATGACGCTTAACTAGGTGTTTGCCGCTGTACAGCCCGTATAGCTCATGGTTGAATCTTCTCTTCCAAACGCAATCAAAGCAAACAGGACCAACGATCGCACGCAGAACTTTTCTCGCAAAACGAACAAGATATTCTGCATCCGCTTTCAATAGCGTCCATGTCTCTGCGGCATAGAGAAGGACAGGGATGATCAGAGTGTTATATAAAGTCAGCTCGGTTTTTCGAGAGATGGAACTGTTACTCAGTTGCCTCTTGAGCCCGAAGAAACAGCGATTGGCAAGAGTAATTCTGCGCTTGATCTCGGTACTGGTGTTATTGTCCCTATTTAATGCAGAGCCGAGGTAGACGAAGTCCTTGACTACCTTTAAGTTTCTGCTCCACATTAGGACGCTCTCTATTCAAAATATTACACATACTTACGGACTGAATGTAAGTATGTATGTCACCGCATCCGCACTGCGTGATCACAGCAAAAGTTTCCTACGATGGCACACGTGCGCCTTTAATTTTGCAACAGGTGCTGTATTTCATTGAAAACCCTCAAATCATCAGCAGAAATCCAAACAAGTAAAATAATTAAATCAAATTAAGTGTCACCTCGGGACTTTATTTAATTTGCGTTGTTCCTGAGAATATTGACGCATGTTGCCTTGGCGTCGCATGTCGATGATCTGCTGATGAATTAGTTTGATTAAAATTTGGTAGAATACTATTGGATTTTTGAGACTTCCGTACTCCCACGATGACTGGTGAAGCCAACAATCAGACAACCAACGTG
The DNA here is from genome assembly GCA_905231855.2 of Eristalis tenax. Classification (NCBI taxonomy): domain Eukaryota; kingdom Metazoa; phylum Arthropoda; class Insecta; order Diptera; family Syrphidae; genus Eristalis; species Eristalis tenax. Next base: position 4,729,920 of record HG993127.1, read on the forward strand.
GTTGTGAGAGAGTGAATTAGTTTGAAGTTTTTAGTTTTTAGTTGCCGAGTTGTACACATCAATAATTTGTGTACACAAAAATAAATTGTGATGACTGCAAGCACGTTTTCCATTTAAATTGTGTGAACATGAATAAAGATGATGCTGAATTCTATGAATCGAATGCCTATCGGGGCGACAAGTGTGCAGCTTTACGACGACGCACTCTGCATGATCAAACGCCAGCAGCGTCCAAGAAGCGTACCAACAACAACGCTCTTTCTAAAATTAGTACCAGCGCTTATGAAGTAGTTCTACTACATTTGCGAACAATTTCCTATTGTTATTACCCTACTACCTGAACTGCAGAATCTACTACATTTTCTTCACTAACCACATTCTCTACTACTTTTCCTAATACATGTTGGAGAGGACCTTAAGGACAACACTCGGCTCAGGGCTGACAAACTAGATGATCGTGCTTGTTCATCTCTTGTGTTTACGTTATATCCTCAAGGCACGCTAAGAACCTTAACCTCAAGCTGAGGGCGTTCGAATTCATAGAGCAGCGCTTGATTTTGTCATGTACAAAATAAAAAAACATGTTGTCAAATTGTGTGAAGCCGTTTTATTCGGTTTGAGCCAATCCCCTTAATAACACGGATAAATGGGTATTTGTTCGCCTTTGGCTGAAATTTATGCTGGACCAGGGCTTGAGGTATTTTTTGAAACTATGTGGATGATGAGAATAATGATGTGGATGGAAACAAAAATGGGATTAGAGTAATGTGGATGTTGGTAAATTCAAAAATAATATTCCGAAATTTTGTATGACTTTTTCTAACGAAATTTTCAATAGATTTAATTTTGAAGACAAATGACTCAAAAACTTGGAACTTTTATATCCAAAGAATGTCTCCTCTTACAAGTTGAATATTGCAAGCTTGGTGAAAGACTCGCCACACATTATAGAGTCAGCGACAATCGACATCGAACAGATTTGCACTGACTGGAGGTTGTGAAAGACTGTGGAGCATATTTCAAACGATTTACTCAGATTATTGGCGTGGGATCTCAAAGCTGAAGAAGCCATAGGGGGGATTCCATTTTGAAAACGTTTGTAAACTTGTCGCCTCTCTAATTTGCTTGTCGCGCAGTAGTGCAGCCGCTGAACGTATATTTTCTAATCTATCGTCTACAAATTAGCACAGTAAATTTAATGATGGGTGCAAAAGAAATAAGGAGCTTATTGGGTCTTAATTCGTCTCGTTTTTTTAGTTTTTCTGGCAATTTGTGGATCCCATCCCAAAAGAACTGCACCGGCTTGGCAGCCAAGAATGAATCAAGCCAATTTTTGATATTCTGCTCTAATGTGAACCGTATTTTAGTGAGGGCGTTCTGCATCGACCGGCACAAATGGTAGTCAGAAGGGGCAAGGTCTGGGCTATACGGCGGCTGGGGTAAAACTTCCCATCCACTGTTTTCCAAATAATCGGAATAGCAACGTGGGGCGGACGGTTGTCATGATGGAAAATTATTGCCTCGTCTCCTCGTCTGGTCGCATATTCCGGGCATTTTGCCGCTACTGCTCTCTTCAAACGGATTAATTGTGTTCCGTAGCTTTGCCCATTGATGATTTCACCCGGTTGTAGCAGCTCATAATACAGCACACTCTTCTGATCCCATCAAATACAGAGCATTACTTTCGCGCCATGGATATTCGGCTTTGTCGTTGATTTGGCTGTTTGGCCGGGTTTCACATATGATTTTTTGCGCTTAAACTTGTCATAATGGATCCATTTTTCATCACCAGTAACAATCCGATGCAAAAATGACTTCCTTTTGTGGCGTTCTAGCAGCATTTTGGACATGCAAAACCGCCTTTCGACGTCTCTCGGCTTAAATTCATGTGGAACCCAACTTCCTTGCTTTTTAATATATCCAGCTGCTTTTAAACGTTTTGAAATGGCTGCTTGAGTGACACCCAAAGATTCTGTGAGCTCTTCTTGTGTTTGGCAACAATCTTCATAAAGCGATGCTTCCAGTTCTTCATCTTCAAACTTCTTTGACTGCCCATTACGTTCATCGTCTTCCAAGCCAACCATCCAATCGTGCAAACCACTTTCGGCACTTTCGCTCAGCTAGCGCATGTTCACCATAAACTTCCACCAAAATACGATGACTTTCGGCAGCACTTTTCTTCATATTTAAGTACTGAAGAAGAACTCCCCGCAAAAACACTTTTTCAGGCACAAATTTCAACATATTCGAGTGAAAAAAAAATATTGTTGTTTACGCTTCAAATGAATGACATATTCTGAAATAACGTACAATGACAGTAGCTTTTCCAACGCATGTTCCAATGGAATAACAATGGAATAATACAAGTTACGCCATCTCTTAGCAAACCACAGGAATTAAGTTATACACCCCATAGTAAAATCGTATGAACGAGGACTTTTTAACTGTCTATTTAGATAGATAGATATTTATTGAGATTCTTTTTTTTTTAATTTACATGGCCTGAGTTACCGCACGGTATCTTATACAGAGATTCAGAAATAGATTAATAAAAAAACCTCATTTAAATTAGCAGAAACAAAAATAAATAATAATAAATTAATAAATGTGTATATTTATGAATTTAAATAAGACATGAAATAAATTCGTTTTGTTTCTTATAGTATGGATTTAACTAAGAAAATAAATAAATAAATAATGCGTACATTTATCCACCAAAGTTTCTCAGAATTGCTTGAAAGTATTGCCGGAACTATGTATAAGAAAATAAATTTCTTATTAAAGGGTTTTCGGAGCAGTTGCAGCGACCTTTAAATTTTTCGCTAAGTGTGTGTATTCTATCAGAGATCAATTTAATATTCGCTCTTCTATGCAAGGATCTTGTAGAGAAATACCACGGGAGATTTAGCATAATTTTTAAAAGCTTTTTTGTAATTTTGCTACGTCGCATTTTGCACAGTTACCCCAGACCTGGCATCCATATAAAATTATTCCTTGAAATAAGACTCTATAAATTATTACCTTGTTTTCTAGTGATATTAGAGATTTTCTGTTTATGAGTGGATATAGCTTACGTCTTGTACTTATTTTGTTTAATGTTTCCCTTGTTGGTTAAATATCAGTTTCGAGTCGAGGTGGATTCCCAGGTATTTCACGCTACAGCTCCATCCGATAAACGCATTATCCACCTGCAAAGGGTTGGAGGGAATGTAGCAAGCCTTTATTTTTCTTGTGAAAAGATGGCTAGATTTTTTTTTCCTTCTTTAACTTAATTTCAACTTTGCAAGGTAGATACTCAGTATTTCCAGCCCAAAGCAAAAATTCACATCTAGAACGAGAGAAATGAGATGTAAATACAGCTGTGTCATCCGCGCAAATAGCTATATCGCAAATTGGGAATGTCTGAAGTAAATACAAAGTACAAGACAGGACTAAAAACAGAACCATGCGGAACGCCAGAATTAAAGTATATGATTTCCGAAAGCACAGAGACAAATTCTGTAAGGTTAGTTGTGGTAGTTCTGCCTTTGAGAAATCCGTGCTGGCGAGGAGACAATAGGCTGCAATAGAAATACAATGAGTCCTCCACGATGGATTCAAAGAGTTTGGGGATAGAATAAAGTTTTGCTATCGGTCTATAATTCGAGATATCGTTCTAAGCGCCTTTTTTGTGTGTGGGGAAGGTGAATGCATCTTTCCATGCTGAGGCGAACGTTTATTGACGGATCGAAAGGCGAAAGAGCATAGAAAGCGAGTTAATACATTTTTTTAAGTATAAAGGCTGGAATGCCGTCAGGACCTGGAGAGAAGTTGTCTTTTTATGAGATGGTCTATTTTACGACGTACCATGATGTAGTAGAGTAGAGGAATTCAGAGAGAGACGAGAATCGGAGGAAAACGTCATGGTGAGGCGAGTAATCAGAGGCAGAATTGGATATCGGACATTTTGTCCACATTTTGTTCCTTTTGTTACGGAGGGTGCGTAGCTCCTTATTGCACCAACGTTGGGAGGAGGAGCAATTTGTAGGGGAAGAACTTGATTATAGAGTTAAAAAAAAAATACCAAAGCTATGAAATGGCTGAAGTCGATATCGTTTCCGGATCGGATCGAACACGGCGTATAGATTTAAATCCCTGTGTATGTGGAAGGAGCTCAGCTCCGGACACTCTACCATGGATCCCTACCAGGAAACACCGATCTCACAATAGCTAAGCTACCAGATAATGATCACCACACGCTGGGCGGGGTTCTGCAAATTTTCGCAGATGGATCGAAGATGGGCGAATGAGTCTGTGTGGCAGACTACTCTAAGGATCTGAACTTTGAACGTCATTCCGGCTACCCTCTGACTGCAGCGTCATCCAGGCAGAGACTATAGCGATCAAGGAAGCTCTGTCATAGCTAAAAAAAGCAATGTAATATTAGGTCGAGATATTGTCATCTGTTCAGACAGGCAGCGATCAAATCTCTGAGTGCAGCCACATTTAACTTCAAGGCGTCCCTCAATTCACGCCTTACTTAGCAACCAACTTATGTGAGTGCCGGAACACAGTGGCATCACAGAGAATTGCGAAGCAGACGAACTCGCTAGAAACGAGCACGAGCTCTGTACTCTTTCCGGGTAAGCGACCCACCCTCCATGCCTATAGCTGCTATAAAACATCTGCTTTAGCTTGAAACACTTCTTCAATAAATTGCAAATGGGCAACTCATTTAGGATGCCTCATTACCAAACAACTCTGGCCTACGATCGACCCCAAGCGATTGATCAAAATTGAACTAGTCAAGTTCCACATCTGAAGTGGAAGAAAATGCGTAAAACATATCATAGCACCTTCCAGGCAAGTGGCTTTATCTGGGCAGTCCGCATGCAATGCCGAAAGACCACTGGATCCACAAACACTCGCTGTAAGTTGTCCACACTCGACAACACAACACGAATGAACAGTGATCACTTTGAGTAGTTGCAGAGCCAGAGCTCATCATCTGTGGACTTGAATGAAAGCTGCCGTGATGGACAACACACATCACTCATTCAACTGCACGATCAGTCGTTAAAGACGAATGGTTATCACGCCCCTATCGGAGCTACTTTTTGTTTGTCTTCTGCTTTATTTGCTCTTTTATATTTTAATCGTGCTGAAACCCTTAAAATGTCAAGTGCTAGCCACAGCAGCAAAATTCACGAATATTGCATAATTTGTCGCAATAAATTCGTGTTGTGCAACCTCATTTGCAAACGAACCAAGAGACCTACAATTTTATGTCGCCTCCAAATGGCAGATCGAGATGATTTCTGTTGGCCGGCGATTACGTGTTGTGCGGCCCATTGCCACCGAGTGATTCGCAAGCGTTTCGTCTATTTTGGCACTTTGCCCCTCGGTTTGTGGTGGCCGCTCGTTAAATCCATCCTGACTTGCCTCGCAAACACCTCGTTTCCATATTCTCCAGATTCCGTGAAAGAGATTCGAGCGTTTTTATCGATTTGTTCCGAATTTCTTTCGTGGTTCCTTTTGTGGGCTTGATCGTTTTCTCCTCTCGGTTTTCTCCCCTCCCTATCTGGACGGCAATGTGTCAAGCGTCCGTCATAAATTCCTTTCATGCATCCATCACACGTGCAATTCATTGCAGTCACCCTCGACGATTGCCTCATTTGTGGTCACATTAAGCCGCTTTTTGCCACCTCATCCGCCAGACCACCGAGTGGAGTGAGCTAAATCCAGTCAACTGATGCCCCGGCCAGTCGAGGCTGCGGCGAACTCACCCATCCGACTGGCAGAAGAAGCTGCCTCGTCAGCGAAAGAAAAAAAGAGAAATTCGAAATCCGATATGGGCACAACAAATTGCATAAGCCCTCGGAGACTCGTCATGCCGGCGACAGAAGTCCGCCGATCCAGCAGCACACACGAGCACACTGTGTCCCTCGGTGCGCGGCCCACACGCCCACCTGGGACCGAACGATCTTGTCTGGCCCGAACAACGACGACCTTGCCAACTTTCATTTTCGAGCAAACACTATCTCCAGGTGACCTTTCCCTTGCCGTTACCAATTAATTCAGTTTTGTCTTGTCGTTTTTTACGGTCTTGTGCCACCGCGATACATTAGCACAAAATGCACGAAAACAGATTCGAGATCGGAGGGCTCCAACGACGACGGCGCGAAGCGGCTTTCCTCTGCGGGATGATGAATCAGCAAGTTTGAGACCACTCACCACTCGAGTGTTGGTGTGTCGGTGTTGGGAGAGACCCGTGGTCGTGGCCGGGTCGGCACGCAGACGAGACGCTGAAAAGAAATCCGAAACCGAAAACTTGGGGACAGAGTTGGTCTCTTGTTTGAGATATTTTTGCGCGCAACTGGAGTGATCAACCGAGCAGCCACCTCCACCCGCTCGACCGCCGGACGGACATCAGAGAGTCGTGTGGACGACGACCGATGGCGGTGGATGGATGAATAGGCTCGGCACAGTGTGCACCGCGTTACGTAAGAAAGAAAGCGAGTAAAATTTAATCTTGCGCTTCAATGAGTGGAGACTAGTAAAACCAATCAACTAAATCACCGTCATACGACAGCGACAATGATGGAGTCAACATCAACGTCCACATCGACGATGGTGACGCTGATAGTGGCGACGACTGAGAGATTATCGGCTTCGTTTAGGATTAACACGGGGGCCAGTGGTAGAATGCCGTGCTCAGCTCAGTGAGTTTGGCCTTAAGCTGGATTTCCCATCGACTTGACGTCATAATCTCTGGCCATCTCTGGCGATCTGAGTTGCGATCTGTGAAAAGAGAGATGGTTGGGAAAGATGTGGAAGCATAATAGAAGTGGACAGCCGTGTCCAATGGTGCGATACCGTAACCGATGTAAATTTATGCGTTGGTCGTTTGCATTCAAAGATCGACTTTCGCTTGGCGATCTATTCGAGCGGCGTTGATGTGTGTCATAAGGAGTTCGTATTTACACAAATCAGTGGGGGCTGTGGGAATGAGTGATGTGCAACTGTGGACGGCGGCTCGCAGCGGCGCCTCTGCGTTGTATGAGCGATGTATGGGTCAGCGGGATTTGCAAGAGAATCGAAAGGTATTTGAAATCAAAACGTCGCAGTCGAAAAGTCAGACGTTCCATTGCTGATTCCAGGAAGTTGGGCTTGTGCATCTGAGTTCAGTCTAGAGCACTCAGCTTAGTTCTAATTTTAGTTCGTTCTTCTAGTTCATTTCGTTCAATGTAGTTCACTGTTCAGGAGGTTGTAGTTCATCCATTTATCGAGCGAGGAGGCCGTAATAAAAGCCATATAATGCTACGTTTCCACTGAACCGAAACCGGATGAACTTTAACTGAAACCTCAATAGGCCGTACCCACCGTTCTTGAAATGGTTTCGCTCTCAATTCTCATGTCACTCGCTCTCAATTTAAACGTGCCCGCCAAAAGAAATGTCACTCGCTCTTAATTGTTAAATTAGCCGACAGAACACCTGTTTGTTGACAGGACATAATAGTGCGAGAACACCAGAAAATAGAAAGAGACAAAATGAGTAAATAAATTCACGCTGTAGGCTTATCCGGGTTCACAACCTATCACGGACGTATAACCTCGAGGAGGAGTTTTATCAGAAGCCGCGAGGTTTCCAGATCCCTAAAATGTATGGCGGAACCTGGTAGGTTCGGAGAAAATTGATGGATCCTCGCGGAAACGTAGCATAACGCTTAAGTACAAGCATTCGTGTATTTTTAAAACTCCCTTCACATACAGCAATGGTAACAGAAGATGCTGCATGTGCTTGTGCTGCGGTAGTTAGACAAAAACTACACAGACGCCTGATGTGCGCAGTGCCCATACGCACTCAGAGCAAATCACTCAAATCAGGTCACTTTATTTCGATTCAGTTCATCGTAGTTATGGATGGATGCCGTTGTCCGTTGCCTTTTGCACTGGTTAGTACATGACTTGACATTCCTTCACCCATATACGGCTCATGAGGCTACTGACGGGTTGCTAGTAGTTCTTTCGGACTAATCCCGACCGGCAGTCCAGCGGGTCAGACCGGCCTCCAGACGCTGGCATATTGCCACCATTCAGGCCTGGCACACCAGGGTAGGCATTATCCGAGGCCAACTTATAGTAATCCATAAATAAACATGGTACCCTCAGAGTCTTCAACAGAGGGCGTTGATAGTACTCTTTGTGGTACCATCCTGTGTGAAATGGATGGTTTGTGACATTCGTGTGATGAGAGGAGCTGAACGTCAACTGATCATTTGGTTGGAGTTGTCTACGCTGTACCTCTCCTGCCAAGGCGGAAACCAAGAGTGGTTACACGCATACGGTGGGAGAAACTACAGAACAGTGAGTCGCGGCGAAATTTTGAAAGGTTTGAGCGCCTTCCACCTGTTCTATCACATGTAGAGGAAGAATTGCGACAGTTTTTTACAGCTATCATTGCCTCTGCACGGAATGTCTGTGGAGTGAAGCGGCTTAGAGTGGCGGCTGGTGGTGAGAAAAGAACTGCTTGGTTTAAAACGCCCGGAGTTCAAGAATCCACCAGAGAGAAGGAGGAGACCTACAGATACTGGAGTCTTGGAGGACTCAGCTTCGCGTGGCCCGTACATTGAGGCGCGCAGAACTTGCAAATTGGCTGCGCGTGCAGCTAAAGAGAAATATTTGAAGAAGGTGGAAATGGAACATAGATCTGGGAAATAGGTGTCCTGGCAAGCCTTTCGCAGACTCAGAGGAAGGATATTCAACATCATCGAAGGAGTCAAATCCAGAGATGGTGCGTTGCTTTAAAATGAGGTGGATATCTTACGCAGATAAGGCCAGCACTTTTCGAAGCTGCTTGATCCCAAACAGGGCACTGAGGATGGCAGACCCACAGTCTGGGGGCGGAGATTAGACCAACGGTGGAGGACATCATTTTGGCGATTGAATCGCTAAAAGTTAGCAAATCCGGATGAAAACCAGCCAGAAATAATTATGGCGATGGGTAAAGAGGGAGTTTTATGGCTATCTTGTGTCATTATACGCGGCGTTGGCAAACTGGGGCTCTTGTCCCACTTTTCAGGAATATTTACAGGAGCATATCTTTTTCAAGTCTCTCCGGGAATGTCAACGCTAAGATGTTGCGCGTTCTAGAGCAATGGTCGAGCTCAGGACCAGGGATGAACGGGGGTCTTTTTCACGAGTGATGGGAGGAGTAATGCGGTTGCCCTTAGGATCGGTCAAGCCAGGTCAATTTTGAAACAGGTTGGCAGATCTGTAATCAGAAAGGCCGAGCTTAATGTCAAAGCCAAGTTTCAACTCAGTCTTTATTCCAACTCTCACCTATGGTCGCAAAATTTGAGTAATGACCGAAAGACTGAGATAGCGAATACAAGCTGCTGAGATGAGAAACATAGAGAATCACGGCAGTGCGCGAGTAACTCAACATTGAGGAGTTGCTTCTTCGAACGGAGATGGCTATGCTTCGGTGGTTTGGTCACGTGGCACGAATGTCCCCACAATAACGACTTCCGAGGCGGGCTTTGATTGCGACAGGTAGGCACATCCAGGACCAGGTGGTCGGACCAAGTCCAAAAACTCGCCTGGTTACGCTTGGGCATAACTCCTGACGAGTTAGAGTCGATGGCGGAGGATCGAGTTGCCTGGAGATCTCTCCTGCGTGGTTTATCCCCGCGACCCCTTTAGTGGAGCATGCGGATCAGAAGATGATGATGATGCAAAAAGAAAAAAAGAAAAAGTATCATCAGCCAGATTAGGACACAGGACTTGCAAAAGGCGTGAGCAACGCACCAACTCAGCACGACCACTTGGCGGTATCGATTTAATGCTCCTGGTTTTTTTTCAAAATTTGTCGCAGTCTTGGCCTGAAGCCACACTATTATAGACCAACGAGGTTGTTGACGAACGGCTTTAGGAGTTCACAGAAAACGGCAGATAAGACCTTGTATGCGCAGTGGACAAGACTACAGTTAGCACAGTTTGGAGGGTCGCCTTTTTCGTGGATCGGGCAAATAATGCTGAGGTTCCATTTATCGGGCAAGTCCCAGTGATTACTTACCGTAAGTCATCAGAATAAAAGTCGTTCGCGTATCGTACAGGACTGGTCCGCAATTTCCAGTGACACCTCGAACTGAACACGACTGCTTTCACTCCTTCATTCCATTTTTTCAAACATCTGCTGTTTGCAGCTGTGTCATCAATGCCACACCAATGGTCGTAGAGATATATATTTCTCATGACCTTGATCATTTGTCACGATCAAGCAGTGGTGGGCGCAAATGAACCAGCATTACGTCACAATTCAGTAGTTGTTGGAAATGAGTGGGAAATTCAAAAAGCTCATCTCTTCATTAAGCCCACTCCCGAGCAGCTCTCCAGCAAACTCCACCAAAGAAAACGCAGTAACACATTGCAGATCTACAGTTTATTAATGAATTCACGAATACAGGAACATCAACAGCGAATTTCCCTTAAATAAGCCTAGCCTAGGATAGTATGGATAAGATATAATATTTATGTTCGTAGTTATTGCTAGCACAGCAGATTTGTGATACATTTACAGTAAGTTCCCTTGGATACCTTAAAGCCTAAGAACGCAAGAGCATAGCACTGAGTCTATGCCGATTAACCTAGAACAAAAAACAAAACGCAACAACACCAATAAACTTAACCTCTAAGTCAGGACGAGGAAGACTGCGTCGGAGTGGAAGAGGCTGACGTGGAGGAGGAGGACGACGAGGAGTTTCGTCGACTCGGCGAACTGTGCCCGCACTTCTGGCAGAACTGCGCCTCGCTGCGCTCGTCGTCAGATGGTGCAATTGTCCAGCCGTCGTTAGACACAACTGCACCGTCTGTAGACTTTTCGGTGCACTCCAGAGAAGACCACATCGTTATCGGCGATGTGACGTTGTCTGGGGTAACGGGCGAGCATGTGCTCTCCTCGGCTCCCGATGACGACTCGAATGAGCTCTTGATCCGATTGCCATGCTCGTCGTTGATGCGCAATCGGAATTTGGGGAAACTGTTGCTCCCGCGGCGAAGTCGTGCCCGATCGGTGTGGAAATTCGACCGGACCGCCTCCCAATCGACGGTCCCGGGCGAATCGACCTCGGCTATGCCCGGCAGCACTGTGCAGCCGAAGGTGTTCGAACGGAACTCCTGGCGCGTGGTGACGGACACAGCGTGAAAGCCGTCGTTCACGAAGGCGCAGTTGTCGATTACCTCTATCACGGGGTCCAGGTAGCGCTTCCCGTGGTAGACCTCCTCCTCCTCCTGCTGCTTGAACTGCGTCCTGACGGAGTGCTGCCTCCCATTGCAACGGTAGACGTACACGTTCTTCCGTTTTGATCCGCTGCGACCAGCTGCCGGGGGACTACACAAAATGCTGCTGCCTTTCCTGCTACTGCTACTGCTACTAGATTTCTGCGAAGTTGTCTGAAAGATGATGCGGTTGTGACCGGGGGTGACCAGCGGGGACGTGTTGGAGCTGGTGCAGACGAGGGCTGCCCCAGGGGCGTGTGAAGAGTCAAAAGGGAGGGAAGTCTCCAAACGTCGCAAGTGCACTGTGTTATCGACGATGTAGCTGCTAATGGTGGGAAGGGTGAGTGTATTGGGTGGCTTTCTACTCTGGACTCGAACCACAGCGCCCTGATCGTCCGGACGCGGCAGCGATCGTGCGATGTTTTCCATCGTCGGTGTGGCAGTTTGGGCGGCCACTGCGCTGATCAGGTTGTAGCTGTTGCTTGGCGTCAGAATGAGGGGAGAGATCATTGGCGGCGGCGTCCGCGGCGGTGTGCCCAGCGTCTCATAAGCTGTTTGAAAGGACAAGAGGCGTTAGACTGTGTGTGGGGGTGATGATGGCGGGCAGTAGAGAGCGTGACGAACATGGAAAAAAACATCGCATTTACCAACTACACGTGCAACATGAAGCAACATCAAACAACAAATCGAAAGGGGTTAGCTCGGAAATACACATTTTAGACAACACCAAAGATGAATGAGAAATGGACTCTACGCTACCTGGTCTTCGTACCTTCCCAGCCCTCTTCGTTGTCCTCGCAGATAGGGTTGGTCTTGCCGCAGCTGGTGGTGGTAACTGAGGGGATTGTGGACGCGGACGAGTCCAAGCAGGTCTGGACGACTATATCCATGTGGGAGTCCAGGGAGAATTGCTTGCCTAGGGGGGAAGTCGAGTGGGAAATTGGGATGGATTCTCTGAATTGTCAGACTTACCGGACATGAGGATGCCTCGTACCCGACGCCGCATCGATGGGGATTCCTGGTGCTGGAAGAGAATCAAAGAGTGAACAGATCGCCTCACCGACTTGAGCAGAGTACTCACCGCGATCCGTATACCAGCGTAGGTCTTTGCCAGGAACTCATCGGCGTCGAATATGGCTGCGAAGGAACCGTTGACAATCTTTGGGGACATTGGGGAGTTGGCCAGGAGGAGGCTCGAGCCGAAAGCTTCGTTCTTTTCCTTGGTGTCTGTGAAGAGAAGTCAGAAGTCGTTAGGTTCCCCCACTGACTAGCCTGTCGTCCGTACCCTTGAGAGATACTTTAGCACGGTCCGTCGATATTTGGATGTTCATCTCCTCTAAGACGGCACCTGTGACCAGACGGATCTCTGACCAGTCACTGAGGATGTCGTCCAGCGTCGTCCGTGTCGATGTCACCGTAAAGCGGATGACGTACTTCCCCTTGATCGACGCTGGAACGCAGTGTATGTTGCCACGGTGGTTGAGCCGTTTGAGAAGCCGCTCAGTGATCTCGTTCTCCCCCCTGATCCGAAAGACCACCATTCCTGGAAGGCACACGTAAGTTAAGAGCGCAAGATCGTGTAGAATACTCTTCCGTACCTAAGTGCCTCTTAGCCGGGATCTCGAAGCGGTGGTCAGCACCAACAAGTGCCTCGAATTTCTGCGCCAAGCGGACGCTCTCGCGGATGTGCTTCTGCAGGCCTTTGATGCCAAAGGATCGCAGTACAAACCAGAGCTTGAGCGAGCGGAAGCGCTTGCTCAGCGGAATCTGCCAGTGCATGTAGTCAATTGCCAGCCCGGAGTTCTCGTGCTGCAGATAGAGTGGCTCCACGTTGAAGGTTCGATGGACTGCGGTGCTGTCCTTGACCCTGCAATTGGCGAGAGCGTATGAGAAACCTTTGCTCAAACTCTTCCTTACACATACCACAAGGCGGTGCAATCGAAATGCACCATCAACCACTTGGAGGGGTTGAAGGCGATTGAGTCCGCCCTCTCGATGCCCCTCAGCCAGGACCGATACTCGGGACAAATGAACGCACTCCCAGCGTAGGCAGCATCCAGATGAAGCCACAAGTTGTACTCGCGGCACACGATGCCAATCTGCAAGAAAAATCTCTCAAATCACGCCATCCCTCATCCACCAACCCCACCTACCTCCTCCAAGTTGTCAAATGCGCATGTACCCGTTGTGCCCAGAGTCCCGCAGACCTGTTGCGGACGAAAAAATGCAAAGAATCAAGCATCAGTCACGCTAATGACCAACAAGTGGATTGCCACGCAGATTGGCAGCCAGCTGCTGCCGCAGTTAATAGATCCCTGCGGGACCATCAGCAGCCAATCTGCTTAATGTCAATCAGGAGCCACCCCCACCTCCACTAGAGACTCACCCAGAATGGAATCAGCCCTTGTTTGGTGTCGTCTTCGATTGCCTCGCGCAGCAACTCTCCCCTCATTGAGAGACTCTCGTCCGACTCGATGTACCGCATTCGGACTAATCCTGTAAAGTAATCGGATTTGTGAGTTATGCGCTTATGCGACGTCGCCCACTCACCGATGAGAGCTGCCTTCTCGACGCTGGAATGGGCTTGGTCCGAGCAGTAGGCCACCAGACGGGCGTTGATTTCCGCATCCTGATACCCGGGGCATCTCTCGTGGAAGCTTCGAATGGCCCGTGTCCGTCCGGCCAGCAGGCACACCAACGTGGCCTCACTGGCGGTCGTCTGGATGACGCCGCCGCCCTTGCTGCTGTTGCTGAGATGCAGGAAGTCGTCCGGCAAGCCGATCATCTTTCCCAACCAGTTCATGACGATTATCTCGAGCTCTGTGCACGCTGGCGAGCTGGCCCATGTGAAGCCCAAGCAGTTGATGGCGTCGGCCAGCATGTCGCCCAGCAGCGATGGGAACGAGTTGAGGGCCGGGAAGTACGCGTGCATGTGTGGACTCTGCCAGTGGGTCACGCCGGGCATGATGACTCGCTCCACGTCGTTGAAGATTGCGTCCCAGTTCTCGCCGTCGACGGGCGCCGACTCCGGCAGGAGGTTCCGCATGTAGCCCGGCTTCACATCGGGGAAGACCCTGCGGTCCCGGATGTTCTCCAAGTAGTCCGCGATGTAGTCGACCATCTGCTTGCCTGCAAAGAGACCCAGTTCGGTTGAACATTGAAATTAACTTCGCCTGCGGAAGCTCCTAAGCCAATTTAAGGAAGATATGTGCGGACACCAATAAAGGATAAGTCACAGCGAATCTGCGCTTCCCGGGGATTAGTGGAATCCAATATGCGACGACATGTGCACTGCCGCATGGGGCGATGATGTGACTCTAAAATGGTCTTCCGTCCAGTTAAATGATGGTCGGTTAAGGGTGCGTGATTTTATTGCGGGTGCAGGACATAAATTGGGTGCGTATTCTAATTTGATTTCTCTCTTGGAGTTGGATAGCTGGAGATGGTCGGAGTAGTAAATGGGCTCAGGGTTACCGGACACAGTTTTGCATTTTCGGTCAGACGATTTAGGGCATCTGGAAACTTTGGAACATTTCATGCCGCAGAAACCGTGCGATGTGTTCTGCTCTCTCAAGACCGGACTATTTTCTGGGATTGGAACTGGACTTTGTTAATCTTTTGGGAGTTTCATGAATTTCATGAGCATGACTTCAGTCACAAAATCGGAAACACAAACTTGTTCCAGGCAAAAAATGGCATGTGTACAATGTTTTTGGAGGAACCGATTCAAACGGCTGTGCACTGTAGACACGGTGTCAAAGCTTGGTGTCCTGCCTGCTGACTTAAGTGGCACTCACATGAGCAAGCGAACTGCGAACGCGAACTTACAGAAACAACCAATTTCCGGCAAATCCAAACGAAGTGTTAAACTTCTTGATCTGCCAGAAGATGGGGGTGGAAATTATACAGTTGGTCTATAGAGTAACAAAAAATCCTAGCAATAATTAGTTTAAGTAGATGCAGTAGCAGCCTTGGTGTTGTGGGTATATGCGTCGACCCCTTCGCAACCGAACCTCGCTTCGAAGCTTCTCAAATTGGCCGTTCGGAGTGGGCATACAACTGTAGGTCCCTTTCCACTTGTCAGTAAACAATAGCACGCACAACACGAGTGGTTGCTGAGAAGCTAGGCCCGGGCCCTTTACGGACTGTAGCGATTATATTAGGTACAGAGAAGCCTCCTAGATGGGGCACTCCAAGTGACTAAGAAAATGCGATCCAATTTGGTGGTGTCCCGATCTGAGGGGTCCCCTAATTTGGTCCAACTTACACTTTGCTCAGAAATGAAAAATTCCCGAAATGCATGCTGTCTGTTATTAATTACTAAATTAATGCAGGAAACACCAGTAAAATAAATGAGTGCTTTGTGGCAACAAGAGGAAGGATATTCCGCCTTCCAAGTACTATTCATTTCGGAGGTCCCCAAATAGAGAATGACCCAATTTGGAGGTATGCCTCTTGGCGATTTTAAATTTGTTTTCTCCACGAATCAAAACCTTTGCGATACCTGTCAAGCTGAGCTCGCAATACACAAGAGAGGCAAACGCGATCCACAAATTAACGACCAAAAAAAAATCGAATCGCGATGAAGTAACCCTCCAGTGCTAAAATTGTACTGTTTGAGTACGGTTTTGAGGGCTGAGCATTTTTTTAAAGAAATTGTAATATTTGCACTTATTGAACACCCTCTAATCATAGGGGCCCGCAGACATTTTTCTAAACTTTTTTCTTCTCTAATTTGTTTTGCTTTCTTTTTTACTATTGGTGAGATCTCCTAGCCAGGGGGGGACAAGTGCCCGATCTAAGGAAACAATTTTTTGGTTGAAAAATCGCACAATTTGGAATGATGTATCCACTTTTGCTCGCCACTGTAAATGCTGTATTCCGACTTTTGTGACTGACTGTATGTATATTTTGCAGTCGAAAGTAACCGCTTTAGATCTACCTTTGCATGTGTTTGAGTACTTTTTTCCAACGCGATGAGTGCGCTGCCTTATCAAAAGTGAGGAAACGTTGCCCTCTGCGAATAAGAAACCTCCATATGATTGAATCGTCAGACTTTGCGAAGTTCGCAAATTCGTACTGAGCTCACATAATGGCCCCTTAGTCCCGAGCTAGGAGAAACTGAAAAGCAGAATGTGAACACATCCTTACAGCGACAGACCTTCGCTAACATGAAAATGGTGGCCCAAGCAATTAAACACAGCTAAACGGATTTTACTATTCCTTCTTCAAATTTGTCTAAGGGTTAGGTTAGGTTAGAGTGTCGGACTACCATCAGGGTAGCCACACTTAGGTCAAAAGTAGGCGCGTTGTGTTACCACAAGATAAGATAGATCCTAATCTGCGAACCATCTGGAGCTCTCAATAAAGCGATGGAGCTGACTGATGCTAATACCGCTTAGATCTCTCAAGTCATAGAAATATGGGACGTCCAAGTGACTGAATCTGCGAGATGCGAGGGCATTGCAGTTGCAGAGAAGGTGTGAAATGGTTTCTTCTTCCTCTTGATCCCTACAACTTTTACATAAGTCGTTATAGGGGATGCCTAATCTCACACCCTGTTATAACGCCCATGAGAGTTCTAAAATTCGGTCTACTTATTTAGATCAGGTTGCGTGAGCATTTTGGATCGATGGTAGGCCATCATTGTTTGGTGATGAGGCATCCAGTGCCTGAAGACGAAGATGAGGTGAGGTTGGTGTTTCGTGGTAGAATCCAAATTTATCAAGGTGTCCGGAGGTAATCGCCGTGCTGGCAGCGACCTGCATTTTGGCTAGGGAAGGCATTGCATTGCTCCACTGATGCAAATGCACGCCATCCACTGTTCCCTTTCGAGCGGTTTACAGTTGATGTCTTTGACTAACGCAGTCCACCAGATTGCGACGCCATAGAATAGTATGGGTCTAACTACTGCCAGTGAACCACTCGCGGCTGTAGACCCCATTTGCACCCTTTAGATTTTTTTACAACAAATTTGAGCGGTACAAGCTTTGAAAGTTGGGTTTCCAGTTTAGCTTCGCGTCCAGAACGATGCCAAGGAATTTGTGGCACATGAATTTCCTTGAAGGCACTTCCCTGCTATTAGGGGGATCAAAGACAGACATTTGGTATTTCTCAGTAAAGAGCACTAGATCTGTTTTCTGCGGATTGCCACTTACGCCGCAAACATTGGTACACTCTTCTAATTTGACAATAGCCGACTGCATGAGATCCAAAATCATGGAATTGAATTTCCTAGAGGCCGCGATGGCAACATCTTCGGCATAAGCAACGATCGATGAAATTTGTCTGTAAAGGATGTTTTATTAAGAGACGGAAGGCCATTTCTAAAGGCAAACAATGTTGTGGCAGCTGAGTCGACTGTTCTTTGAGGTTAGTTTGGTTTGGCAATTCATCTTGAACGCGCCGGAACAATTGTGTTGTTCTTTCGCGAGTGGATGACACCTAAAGTGTTACCCCGACTCGGAATGGCTAAGTTTAAGAATCTTTTTTCTAGACAGGAATACTTTTTGACTTTTTTCACTGACTCGAAAGACGTACAGCCTTGATTTATGAAATTTGGTAAATTCGGATATGCAAGCAGCCATCCCCCTCAATGCGTCTTACAGAAACTCAAGCTTGTTCTGGCTGTGATGTGGTCACAACGCACAATTGTCTGTGATTCGAAAATAGTGATATCTCGCTTGTGAAGTTGTAACAGTGTGGTGAAAAGCTCCCAAGAAAACACACTCCATGGCGTGGTGAATTTGTTCTCATGGCAATAACATGCTTTTCGCTCTCTGTTCACACTGTCCTTTCAACTTGGGAGAAGAAAAATGCATAGATAATAATCGGTGTTCGGAAGAAATCGACGAAACATGTTTCTCCTTTTTCGTAATTTCGTTAGAATATTTCTACGTTGCGGTCTAAAAAAGTAAAGGTTGTCTCAATTGTCTCACATTTTCCATCTGATGTGCTCAATCACACATCACAACCTTGACAGTTCTTGTCATGCCCGAAGTTGTGAGGTTTGGCTCAGAAGACGATCACATCTCAATTTGTGACTCCGAATCTGTGGGACAACGCAACAGGGGACGACCTTTACGGTGGCACACCCAACTTGACGTGCGACACTGGAGGTAGCTAGCGCGAGATAGACTTAGCCTCTCAAGAGGGTGGTGGCAGTTGTGACTGGACTTGAACGCCTGATATACTGCCAAGAGGATTTGCGAATTGAACCTACAGATTACCAGTTGCAGCGGTCACATGTCCGAAGAAATATTCAAACATTAATGTCATAAAATTACCTCCCAACTAAATTTCATATTAAAATCATTTTTCTGTGTTTTATTTCAACTTTTAGTTCTCCGCCCCTTGTGGACTTGTGTCTTTGTGTTTTGGTGTTGCGCAGTGGGCAACGACGGATGACTCCAGGTGTGGCGACCTGCTGCATATACATGCACTGGATAAAGCTGTTATCGACAACGGCGCGATTCGAGGACGGATTGAGAGAGCAGGATAAGAGTCGACACATCAGCGCGGAAGGCGTATCTAGTGTTTCATTGTCCGCCGACGAATAGAAACCAATTTAGTTAGAAAATCAGACTGCTTTTTATTTAACAGCAGTCACAAAAGAAGGTGAATATGAAACAAGATAAGTGGAGTCTTCGGTTCCGAATCTATGGGACAACGCAACAGACCGCATTCAAGGTGACGCATCCAACTTGGAGTGCGACACTAGAGACAGCTAGCCACAGATCTGCTTAGTTGTAGAGGCTTGTTGGGTGAAGCCCAGGTCCACAAGGGATTCTGGCGCCACACAAAAACGAAGGAGAAGTGGAATGATGTTGATGTGTGATGAATGAAATAAAAACCATGTAAATCGAAATCTTCTTTCTTCTAGTGGTTACAGCTAGCAGCCGGACCTCTGGAAACCATCCTACGAACGAGGGGGATTTAGAATTGTTCGATACTCCTAGACGACTTCCGTTGATGACACCCGTATACTCTTATTAGCCATGACGTGTAGTTAAACTTCCAACATGACAATGATCCCAAGCACTAATCGAAATTGTGTCAGTATTGCCATGGACATCTCAGTGCCCAGATCTCAATCCTATTGAGAATTTGGCAGCACAGACGTTCCATAACAAAACTCATCTTTGGACCGAAATTGAGAAACATTGGAAGGCAGTTCCTTTGATTGTGTGCGTCAGTGTCAGAAACTTAGAGCATAGACTGTAGCCAAATCGAATAAGTGCTGTGCTAAAGAATAAGGACGGTCATTCCGGACACTAATCTACTGCAATTCATTCTCTATGTGATGTGGTGACCCACAACAAACACCATTCAAGAACATATCCGTGGAGCAAAGTCAGTGTCAGTTGAGACTTCACATGACCTGATTCCCTCTCTTTTTGGGTCGAGCCGTGGACCCATAACAAACTGCGAAATATGATGATAATTTAATAAAAACGTTAGTTTCTGTAAAAACACACCGGATTAAGCAACACCTTGATTTCACGGTCAAAAAAGGGTTTTCTATCTGATCACACACCAAGCGAAACAGAATGTAACGAAACAAAGCCTTTTGTTTTCCTGTTTCTTCTGGTGTGCGATGAATTTATAAAAAACTGGCGGACCTGACAAACATGGTCTCGCTCCAATTTAACGCCTTCAATAAAACTCCATGTTGATAATAATTTGAATGGAATCGAAGTCAGTTGCTTTTTCCGCGCTCCAAAAACTCGAATAGTTGCGCTGGAGCATAACTCCTGATAAGTTGAGTCGATGGCGGAGGATCGAGTTGCGTGGAGATCTCTCGTGCGTGGTTTACCCCTTTAGTGGAGCTTGCGGGTCTGAAGATGATAAAACAAACAACGAAAAACAGGGAAATTCGAGATTGGTCCCACAGACTTCTAGCGATTGGGCTCGCAATTACACGGTTGGGCTTTGCAATTAGCATCGACAAGCTCACCTTCGACAGGGACCGTCAAAGGCACCACAGCAACAATAGGCTTTACGACCAAACACGCATCATCCCCCTGCAACAGTACATGGTGACACTGTTCAGAAAGCAGCTACTAAACATCAACAACCATCCTAACGAGGGAATCCGGAACCTGAGAACCACAATCTCCGGACAACGCTACCTCAACGCGTTAAATCTGCTAAACGAGCAGAACTTTCCAACGACGTCGAACAACGATAACGATTTATTCATTCAGGGAAGCGGTGATTCAACCCCTGTTAGGTTTCAAATATTTGTTTTTTTACATTTTCTCTTGGATTTTTCTAAGCCTCTGTAGGTATTCTCTGCTATCAATACAAATTTAAATAAAATTAAAGAAAAATTAGACAGTAACGTTAGGTAGGTAGGCAGGTAGTGAGTGCACTTAGGCCAAAGTAGGAACGTTGTACTGCCAAGTTGGTTTACACATAAGAGGGGGTTAGGCCGGCGTGATCATTACGACAGCCACCCAGAATGTTATGTACTCAATTTTTTGAGATATACTCACTTTGTTTGTTTTAAGTTGCTTCAGAAAACTGCATTTAAGGCATTTTCTTGGAGTATCGCTTGAAATTAATTTTTGTTGTGAACGCTCACTCTCTTTCACAACCCACTTCTCTTTCAACCACGTCACAGGCGACGTTATGACGTTAGTGTTGCTCAACATATGCTTGTGGTCCGATGGACAGGAGTTGTGAGTGTGAGTCTTGTGACAAACGTGAAAAAGAGTAGATCTTAAAAACAGCCATCATCATCATCTTCTGATCCGCATACTCCACTAAAGGGATCGTGGGGGTAAACCACGCACGAGAGATCTGCAGGCAATTCTCAACACAGATTTTACCTCATCAGGAGTTACGCCCAAGCGTAACCAGGTGAGTTTTCGGACTTGGTCCGACCACCTCGTCCTGAATTTGCCAAGCCGTCGCCTACCTGATGGAATCGCATTCAACGCCCGCCTCGGAAATCGTGATGAACGAATGCCCGTTCCACGTGCCTCGCCCTTTCTTTTTGCTCAATGTTGAGCACTTTCTCGCACTGCCAGGTTTCTCACCCTTCCCAGCGAGTAATTCCCACAATTAACATTTCGGTCAGTACCCAAACGCATGACAATATGGCTGGTAAGTTTGAGTACTAACTCGGAATCAACGAACTCAAATCAAAAAGATCGACTGTGGCAAGCGCTTATTGCAGAGTTCTTAGGAAACTTTATTTTTAACTTCAAATGAATACTGTCTTTGACATCAAGCTCGGCCTTTCTGATTACAAAGCTTCCAAAATGTTTCAGAATTGACCCAGTCATTAAAAACAGCCGTGAATAAAAACATTTACTGTGAAAAATCATGTGCTAAGCTTAGTTCTGAAAATTCAAATATCGACCTAGCGAATGGAGAATATAAAAAAAGCCCAAGTCACAACCTTCTGGCTGACGTTGAGCATATAAACAATAAACGATCATGCAGTGGTCTTAAGAATGAAGCCACTAGAGACAGCGTTCAAGTTGTACATGTTTCACTTGAGTATGCAATATTGTCTGTTTGTCTGGACAGCAGACTAAAGGCCCAGAGGTGATTGGTGTCGGGAGAACTAAGCAATCGAGCGAATAACTAAACAGCATAATCATAATTCCCACTTTATTCGGTTTCGTTAAGTTTCGTTAAATGTTTGCTTGCTTGTGAGTCGAAACGAAATCAATTGCCGTCTAAGATGGCTGTTGGTGTTAACATTCTGTTTAAGTTTTCTGATGAAATTAAAGGCCCTTTGAAATTTGAAAGTATTTCTGGCTACCATCGGTTCTTACAGAAGGTTCCTGTGTTTGAGCCTTAAGATAACCAGAGGCATGTCCTATAGAGGTCTGATTGATCTACCAAAACGAACCAATGATTTTCAGCAATGATTGAGGCCGTACAGGCAAATGGTTTATGACTTCGAACAAGGGTATGCACTGTCTTGAAGAAATCACATGCAACATCGACGTCGACAGAGCGTCACAATGGGCACAACTTTGGTACAGTCAGGAATTCGTCTAGCATCGGGGTCGAGAAGTAGGCATCGTGGAAATCTTTGTTCTTGCTGGCGTTGATCGCACCCAGAAAGGAATATTGAATAACAAACAGCATATTTACAGCACATATACAACCGATCCGAAGGGTTTTCAACTCCGACCATAGAGAGCAAAGCCACAGATGAGACGCGCTTTTATGGTTGCACACACAACCAACTTGGTGAGCCCAGATAGGCGCAGCTCAATTGGCTTTAAACAAATGGAATTTAGGCGACTTTGTGAAGAGAAGTGGCCACTCCAAATAGCAACTCTCAACTGAACCTTAATGAACTGAGTTTTCAGCGGAATCCTTAACAAATACAATACGGTGTACATGCCACGCATTCCCACACGCATTAATTGATTCGCCTAAGTAAAGGTTGCTTAATGAGTCTCAAGCCAAACAAGCAGAAATAAGAGGCATACCCTTAGGAACTCAGCAGGAATTCCATCCAAGGCCAGCCAAGCCACCCAAGAGTAATTTCGAGGAACATTCGATCAAATTCCCACCTCAGATACATAATTGAATTTATTAAAAATAAATCGTGCACACTCACCACGCCTGCGGTACTCCTTGAAATCCATGCCACCAGCCATGCACACTTCTATTGATTTATCGGAAGACGTCACTGGGTCACCCTTTCGTTTGATTCTCGACTCGGCCTTCGCAGCAGCTTTTCTGCAGTTGATTTATTTTATTTTTCCACCCAACTACTTCTATCGATTGACCTTATCTAATTAAAATCGATGTTCACACAAAAAATTACAAAATTATGCAAAAAAACAGGAATTACGGGACGAGGATCAGAAGAAGGCCATCCGAAAACTATGCAACGGAATTCGAAACTCTCGAAAAATCTCTCTCACTCTCGAAGCTGTTAATAATTAAGTCATTGCATATTCTT
This sequence comes from Eristalis tenax, assembly GCA_905231855.2. Lineage (NCBI taxonomy): Eukaryota > Metazoa > Arthropoda > Insecta > Diptera > Syrphidae > Eristalis > Eristalis tenax. Next base: position 4,753,117 of record HG993127.1, read on the forward strand.
ATGCGGAAATCACGAATGTTAACTTGAACGAGTTTTCCGGAGTAGCCTTGACTTCAGTTGTGCTTTACTTTCAAGAGAAAAAAAAAAGAGTCCACCACCACGAGCAGCTTTTTTCGGCCTGTTCAAGGACGCTTGATAATCTTCAGGGTTTTCTTGTTCAAAACTGTGCTCATTTTGGACGCGGAAGGGTGCACGACAGTTAGCTGGGAAACCACGACGAAACTGAATTTCACAATCGAACAGCCTGTCCCATAGATAGACGACTGGCGTGCTGGTGACTCTGACAAATCGTTATGCACCTCATCGCCGCGGTGGTGGTGGTGAACTTTTGGGGCTTCAACTCACTGACGGCAACCGCACGAGTCACTGAAACAACGCAGCGTTGTCAATTTTGAAAGTAAAGCACAATTGATATTTGCTGGGCAATGCAATTTGTTGTTCTTTGCGAGCCCGTCTGACTGGCATAGGGTTAAAGAAAATAATCAGCTATTGTTCGGGCGTCACCTAGGGGAGCTCTGCGATTTTTGTGGACAACTTGTTGACGTAATTAGTAATGCTGGCCTTACGAATTTCAACAGCCGAGATAAAACACAATACACTAGACACTGTTCACCGTGTTGAAAGAAAACTAGGACTGAGGACACTGGCAAGCCTCCAGAATGACTGACGAACATCGGAGGAAAATCTTTCTTTTATAAAGGCCTCAGTGGCGAGGCGACATCCTTTTGCTGGGTGCATCCTTCGTGCCTGAGTGTAGAAGAGCGACAAGGAGAAACGAACGTACACCAACCCCATTGGACGGGGGCAGAGTCTGGGAAAGTCAACCGCCAATGGGAGAGTGATTGTCCTTTCGGTGGGATGGCGCTGGACTCGAAGTCGACTATTGTTTCCCTTGTTCTGGTGACGTATTCTCGGATAGTTCTGGGAACAAATACCATCCCGTTTGACGTCATCTGGTTCTGAGGGCTGATTTTTGCAGTGAATTTAAGAAGTACTTCACTGGATCGTGTTGAAACTGCATATTTATCTCGTTTTGGGGAAAAACTGTTATCAATGGATGGCAGTGTTTCTATGGCGCGTTCTATATTCTCAAACAACGTACACATTTATTCGAAAACAGCGTTGATCCAAACGGAAGAATCAAACGTGAGCGGGTAGAGTCAATCCTAAGAGAGGGAGTCGACTGAGTTTCGGGCCAACAAAAAAAGATACCACCGGTTTACGATTCATACACAAATCGTCGGATTAGCCGGAGACGAAAATTGTTGACGTCAGAAGAAGATACCTTATATTGTCTACTCCCAACTCTGAACGCCCAGCTGAGCCTAACCAAGATGAACTGAACCTTTACATACACCTTCACCTACTTTGGACTAGGCGTGTGGGACGTTACACCTAAACTGCTTGCACGTCCCCTGATATGAAGAACTTAACTAATCCACAGCATAACAATACATCCAGGTACAATCAGCATGAAAGCCATGGACTATTGTTTTACGATGGTCCTGCTTGCATACACACGCAAACCTCTGAAAGTCGAACATCCTTAACAAATGCTTCAGAACTTGAAAGGATCCAAGACTTAAATTTTCCCATATTTTACAGTCCACACCTCGAGCATTCTATACATCGAACACAATATTTGTTCCCTCGACTTATGGAGGTTCGACTGCGTGTGATTAAGCGTCAATTGAGGAGTTCCCCTAGCATTCAGTTCCCGGAAGTTTTCTAGCCGTTGCAGACGCACCGATGTTAAGCTTGGTTTCGTTCTGATTTTCTTGCTTAATTAAGGAAGAAGAATGTTATAACCTCTGGCAGGAGATCCCAGGATGGTCCTCCGAGTCATATACATGTCAACGTCAGCAGGGATTAGTCATGAATCAACCCCAAGCGATAAGGATTTATAGTCCAAGATGACGATACGTTCATACGATCGTTAAATGAGGCTATCAGTGCAGTGGCGTAACCCACAAAACCTGAAAATTACCAAAATAATAAATTCTGGACGTCCTCAGAGGTCTCTAGTAACGATTAGCATGATTTCAGTTTGCGTGGCTTACGCCACTTTTGCACTGAAAGCCTGAAATAGATGATACATCCACTGGAGCTCGGGTGCGAAAAGGAGTGAACGCTTGAGCTCAGGGTGCGATAATCGATGACGATCGATTACGAAAGGGATGAGATCCAGATTTGGAAAACCGTCGTGGGGGAGAGAGAGAAGACAGAACGAGACACATTCTGCATTAGATTTAATGTAAATAAATGGTTTAGATGTGCAATTGTGTCCTTTTTGCTTTTCTTCTTCTCTTATTGGACAAGTCCTTCAGGAAATTCCGCGAATTTTTATAGAAGGATCGAAGATGGATGCATGTGTGGGCGCTGGCGTCTATTCAAAGGATCCAGACATTCAGCTTTCGTTTGATCGCCGAATGACTGTAGCGTCTTTCAGGTTGAAACTACAGCGTTTAAGGAGGCCCTCTCCTGCCTAAAAAAAGAACCAATGTAATAGAGTGAGAGCTCCCCTAGGCGGACAGCGACGAGTAGCAGCACTTTTGTTCACTCAAGGGAACGTCTGGAACTTCATTTAGGGATTCACGGCTGTGGGAAATTGTCAGCTCAAGGGTATTGTCTGCCTAAGAGAGCTGTCCGTCCATGCGAACGTTTGGAACTTCAATTGATGATTCACGTCGGTGAGAAATTTCCCGCTTAAGAGGATTGTCCGCCTATCCGCAATAGGAGCTTTCACTGTATCAAAGAAAGATCGTCCTCTGTTCCGACTGCAATCAAATCTCTGAATACAGCCACATTCAACTCTAAGGCTTCCCTTAATTGCCGCCTATCTCTTAACGTGACGGGCAAGTATTCAAATTATGTGGGTGCCGAGGCACTGTGACATTTCAGGGAACTGCTAGAAAGGGTACCAATTCAGTACACTTTCCGGATCTACCATTCATACCTAATACCAAACAATGCAATAGTAGCACATTTTCTATGCAATTGCAGTGCTCTCGCCTCCCAACACACTACTTTAACAATCTGTCTGAACTAACCCTTGCCAAAAGCACTAACTGGTTGTCGAATAGGTACTGGCCTAAGTGTGGCTGCTGTCACACCGACACCAATAACCCACTTCAACCTAGCCTAAATCTGCGACACTATGGCAGATCCTGTAAAAGACAACCTATTTGTCAGCCATGCAAGGTCGTGTATAGTGAGTAGCTGTAACATTCCAGCCAAACTCGTCAAGTTGTGTTCGTCAATGAACTCATCGAGACCGTCTATGTCGTCTACAAAGGACTCAGCCAATCCGACGCGCTGTCGTGTGACTTCTTCAACAACATTCTGGAGAAGATCGTGTACAGCAGAAACAATGTCGTCCGGAAGTCCTCGTACATCTGTTATGTAGATGACATTGCGGTGATTGGCAGAATACAGCGAATGGGCAATGAGGCGTTTGATGGCATTGGAACGACAGCGGCTAATATCGGTCGCGGTAGCTGAACGTGAGGAACACACAACATTGGCGTCGTTAAAATGGGTCGCGACTTCTAGACGAGAGGAACATACAATATTGGCGTCTTGGAAAAAATCCAAATTCCATCAAAATCTCTTATTTCGTCTTCAAAGCGAAATGAAGCCAGAATTTCTTCAGTTAATGACTTCAATTGGAATTTTTGAATCGAATAAAAATTAGAAAAACGTGAGTTATTAGCAGAAATTAAGTTCTATAGAGATGCCCAACTTCACAGTTGGACTATGGGTCAGTCCATCGCGAAATTTCAGAGGCTTTTTGACAGTTGTCCATGAATTTGTGACAGTTATTCACTAAATAACGTAAACGCCGTTCACTAATTGGTCAATTTGGCTTTAGAAAACGGTATAAAAAATGGTTGTCAAAATGTTTCAGGGACAAGAGTTAGAAGTTGACTGTCTCTTTCTCTCTCGTAATTTCTGACTCACCACGTTCCTTGTTAGGTCATTGTAGCCCGTAAGACCTCAGAGTGACGTACAAGACGAACATTAGCTTGACCTTACTCCACGTCACCACTCAATACTCCATCTAAGTTGACTGTCTAAGTTTTCGAATGACGTGACAAGTTTTAGGGCATGACACATCCAATGAGCAATCGCAACAAGTCCGGTCGTCGACCGGGGACTACACTATTTCCCCATGCAGTGGCAACCCTTGTTAAAAAATTTCACCACTGTTCATGTGCCTTGCAACGATTTCAGTCTTCGTCCATCCTACCGCCGGACAGAAACACTAATTCAGTTCTTTCTTTGAGCGGAATCCGATGAAATCAGAAGGCAATTCTTACGAAGAAAGACACAGGCAATTCACGAAAGGATGAGTAAGGGGATCGGAATGCGAAATGACACACACGGTAGTTGGCTTACGCTTCTTGAATGCCTCATTTCTTATCGATGGCAATTGGACTCAATCCTGATTTGAACAATGTCATTTATCGCTTCGAACTGAGAAGCCGGGAGCGAAAAGAGGGAGCCTTACATTTGTGGATGAGTGATGGGCTTCTGGTGGCAGAGTCTACCTTCGATTGATCTAATTGGTATGTCCTTTGTCACTAGGTGGCGCTACGATCTGAGAAGTATCATTGATGTTGGTCCTTCATCAATAGTGGTGCTTTTGAAGCTGTATTTCCTGAATGGGTTTGCAAAGCTACAGCCCGGAATGGACATAGCCCCTTGTACTGTAGAGAGCATCGTTCTCGAGCATCGTGGAGTAAATCGTTCTCTTTGTTCATCTTGTGATTATGATCGTCCTTGTCAAACGGTGACGTGGTTTGTCTCTGAAGTCGCTTTGCATGTCATCTCCACAATGTTTGAAATGAGAACATGTCAAGTCTGCTGACAGCCAGCATGCAGAAGAAATACTGAGGTCAGCGTGGACCCAGTCGGACACACAATGAATATGGAAATGGTTGACACCCACGTTGCTAATGAATAGGTTTGAATAGTGGCTGGCAACTGTCGGAAAGAGAGCATCTACACTTAGGCCAACATAGGGCCGTCATACTATCACCCGAAACTGTGAATTTCCGGAAACCATTTAGTGGCTTCAATAAAGCGAAGGAGATGGCTGACTTTTATGTTGCTAAGTTCAGCCAGGCTATCGATATAGTGGGCGTCCAGAAGTCTGAGTTTGTGGGAAGAGAGAGCACTGCAGCTACACCACATCCTCGTCCATTCCACGGCCCAATCTAGATGCGTGAATTCCGGTGACGCAATGCCCTATTATAACGCCAATGAGGGTTCTAAGACTCTTAATCTAATCAGGTTGAGCCATCGCTTGTGGCCAGATCGTAGGCCAGAGTTGTTTGGTAATGAGGCATCCTACATGAGTTCAATTGCGATTTATTTGATGAAGTGTTTCCAGCTTTAGCAGTTGGTTTATAGTAGTTATAGGCTTGGAGGGTGGGTCGTCACCCGGAAAGAGTTCAGAGCTAGTGCCCTTTCTAGCGAGATCGTCCGCTTTGCTTTTCTTTGTAATGTCACAGTGTCCCGGCACCCACCATCCGCGGCAATTATGTGATGTCTTGCAGTTGAAAGTGTCTGAGTTCAGACATTTGATCGCTGCCTGGCTATCGAAACAGACGACGATATCTGTGCTTAGAGCTGGGTAAGTAAGGGGACTGCTAGTGAATTCACCAGCACACGTAGACTATGTTGTTCCAGGCTACTACCACTGATCGACGTGATAGTGCCGTCAATTTGATCCCAATGGCAAACGGTGACTGGACCAGATTGACTTTGCTTGCACTGGGATTCGAACCGAGGACCCCACTAACCAGGGGAAGGCACTCAACCAACTAAGCCATCCAGTCGGATCTGTGATTAATATTGCTCTCTGGCTGTCTGGTGTGACTCCTGGTTGACTGGTTGAGAAGTTCATCTCGAAGAGGAGTTTAGATAGTGAGGTCTGTGTCTATGGTTATAGAACTATACCTGGTGAGGATCGTTGAGTGTACTGACGGAAGTTTTTCCAGTTTTGCAGCATCCACAGTCTGAGCGCCATATAACCTACTGTCTGCTTACCAACTAGTTCCATCAATGGCAAGTTAAGGAGAATGTTTAGAGCTTCAGAGGAAGTAGTCATTCATGCTCCGCTCATACATACGCATGCCATCCTCTCCACTCTGACGACTGGTGTGAGGTTGATCTTCCTTTTGAGTGCAGTCCACAAAACCGGACGCCGTATAGCAGTATGGGTCTGACTACGGAAACGAACAGCCAGAACCATACGGGATTGTAGTTCCCATTTGCACCCTATGGCCATTTTGCAGCTGTAGAGAGCCGCAGAGTCCTCCTGGACACGTGGCGTAGTGCTCTAAGGGACGTTCTAAAAGACCTTAGAATTTCGGTAAGCTTTAAGGGGTTCCCGTTTAATGACGGATGATCAAGTTTGGGGCTTTTTTCCTTCCCAAAAAAGAGGTTAGATCCGTTTTTTTTGTGGTTTGACGCCTTACCCGCATTCGCTAGTCCATTCCCACTGAGAATAGAAACGAAACAAAAATGTTGCCTAATGATGTTCCTCAAATTATAAAAATTGCAAAAAGTCAATCTACATCCATCACCACCTCTTCCTCCACTTCCTAGAAACCGCCCCACACTCAGCAACTCTCCTAACAGCCCAAGACACACCTCTGTTCCGAGTCTACTGAGCAGCCCTCGACTCAAAACGTCACGCTCCCACGATGGTCTGCTCTAAAAGATGATCCGAAACGGCCTTAAAGTCGCACTAATTTTGAAAGAACCGGCCCCCATTGAAAATCCCAAATCCCATGCGAGCAGTTCTGCATTCTTCTTCATCCCATTCTCTCCGCTCTTGCCTGCAATTTCTGTGGTCACCGTTAATGAAACACACCATCGTCGTCGGACCTCTATCATGCCCTTGTCCGACGAAATTAAGCGGATTTACCTGCGGAACCAAGTGCGAGTACGAGTATCTCTGCATCTGCTACCTTCACAGCCTCACGTGTGTCGCGTCGCGTCTTTCTGTCGGTGGTTCCTCATATTTATTCAATTCAATCGTGAGTTATCGTCGTGTGCTGGCTGCCGCTGAGCAGATACGAATACGTCATCGTTTGGCACCAGGAAACGTCCGTCGTATTCACTTTTAACGAACATTGACCTGCGGCCGCTACAATTCGGCGGCAGTTAGGAGCGTTTGTTTCATCAGAGTTCGATGACTTCCAAGACCACGACGATGACGATGACGACGACAAAGAAGATGATGATTCGGATGATCATCATCATGACGGTGCTCTGCTCCCGGCTCGCATACAAGCACCGTGATGCACGTTACACTTTGAGCTATCACTGTCAGTGTCAGTGTCATATGACGACGACATACACCGGACGCCGCACCAACGGTGACTAATGGGAGGTCGGCGGCGGTGACAGGAAGAACTTTCTTCGGTGGTGGCGGTGCGTGATTGTTCTGCGGTGGCTACTTACACTGCTTATGGGTATTTAGCAGATACAAAACGTTAATTGAATTCTTTTATCTTCTCCTCTCTTTCGAAGGTTGCCTCCGGTGCAGTGGCGAGCAAGCGCGAGAGCAGAGATCGAGAGAGAAGGGCGTTCTTTATGAGCAATGGGTCTCTTTCGTCGGAAAGAATTTGACACCCCGGAGCACGTGTACATACGTAGAAGCAATTAGCTTCGTTGGGATCTCCCCCGAGAGGTTAACCAACCCAGCACAGGTCTGGTGAAATCATTTTGGCCATCGGTAGGCATCGTGTGAGGTGACGGTGTAGGCCTTGCGATGGCTGTCGTCTCTCGAAGGCAGCGGGATTGATTGGGTTTTCTTCTTCTTTTTTTTTCATTTAATTTATGACCGCCGCTGAAGCGCAGGGATTGAGCGCGTAAAAATATGGACAACCGTTTTACGAGGGGTTTTATTTGATTGTGAACTTTTATGGGGTTGTGATGTTAATCATTCTTCGAGTTGGAGGCTGACTTTGAGCGAGGGTGTTCTTAGAAGACTACTGGGGGCAAGCAGCGAACTCGGTGAATGAACTGCTTTTCTTTTTAACAATGATCGACTGTTGTCGTGTGAACTGGTAATAGGCTTGATTCAGTTATGATGGCATTTCTTTAACGATCGCTTGAGACATCGTTCGCCAGCATTCGTCATTTGAAGGAGTCGATCTGAGAAGTCGCCTTGAAGGCAGATCTGGGATTCAATCATTTCGGAGTTGCTCTCAAAGCCAGGGAAATGGACACCAGAAGCTGTATGATAACTTGTGCTCAGGTCGCCGATATTGGTAAGCCGATCTGATAGAGGACGGTGTATCATGTCGACGTAGATGAATTGTCCGCATTGATCGCCTCTGCAATTACCAAACTCTTCTCCTTCGAACCCAGGAGTCTATAATAGAGCTCCTGTTTCCAGATCAGGAAAATCGCTGCCGATCACGGAGTGCTGAATGTTCTTCTTTATACAAGTGATTTCAATGACGAGGCTGTTGTAGTAAAGAAGGACAAGCAGTCGGGATTTCAAAGCGTTTCAAAGCGTATACTGCGTTTCATGCAGGCATAGCTGTCAGCACTTGTCAGCTCCCTCTCTGCCCTCTTCAACCTTAAAGATCAAAGATGTGATACCAAACCTCCGTGGGACATCGATGCTATCGCTTTCTATACACTATATTGACAACGGTTCCAACATGGACTTGAGTCTAACTTCTACAGCAACCACCACTCATCTTAAGCATTTTTCTTGGCGAACCTTCCAGTGCAGTGACAATGCAAATCGGCAAGACAATTTGTTTCTTTTGAAAATAAAGGGTGGTTAAATTTAAAGGGCCGATGGTGAATGTGAACCACACCTAAACGTCAAGTTTTTTTCTGCATTTCATTTGACATTTCTCAATTTCAGACTAACTCAATTTGAACCATGGAAAGATACACAATCGAGCAACGCGTTAAATTTATTCGGGCTTATTATGAAAATGGGTGTTCAAATCAAAATGCATATCTTGCACTTCGTGATTTTTTCGGACGGTGCCACTAGCCACACAGCCAACGAAACAATGGCTCTTTTGCTCTACAAATTCAATGGCCGTGTTACCTCACGTGGTGGCAAAGTCAATTGGCCGCCAAGATCATCTGATTTGACACCGTTGGATTTTTTCTTTGGGGTTATTTGAAAGAAAGCAACAAGCCAGCAACAATTCAAGAGCTAAAGGATGAGATAATCCGGCACATTAACTGCATAGAACCTCAATTATGCTTCAGCATGGACCATCGGATGGAGGTGTGCCGAGGTCGCGGCCGATATTTTGTTCCATACATAATTGAACCATACCCATATTATCATAATAAAAAGAAATGACAGTAATTTCCTAAATAATCTGGATTTTATTCAAAATCAACATCGGCCCTTAAAATTTAACCACCCTTTAGTTGTTTTGCTTAGACCAGCGATATATACCGTCTTCCATCCTTGGTGATATCGGGCAAGCTGCGTCTGGTCACCAGTGCCAAGCTATGCTTCGCCCGTTGTTAGGTCTTTAAGTGTACCTGCTAATTTCTAAGCCGGTATGACCGCGTGTGTAAAGATGAATTTTTGACAAAGCTGCTCACAGTGAGACCATGGAATGATCTTAAAGTAGGAGCAACATAATTTGAGCACAAATCTTTAGGTATGAAAATATTGTGCTCCAGCAATAGACACATAAGGACGTACAGCAATAAACGAACTAAAGTGAAGTGAAGAGTTATGAAAGAGTCCAAAAGTACACTTCGACTTCTGAAGAAGATCACAAGGACGCTCGACTGAAAGTTTGAGCACTTTCAGGAAAAGGAGTGCAAACGTGTTGCTGTGACTCAGTAACCAGCACAAAACAAAGCAAAGAGCTCAAAGGCGTAGGAACGGCAGCATGAGTGTCTGGGCCATTTGATATATTGTCAGTAATAGACAGATGGGAGGACATACGGCTTGAGTGATTACCTGGAATGCGCGTATCTCGCATAACGTGGTCCAGGTTTTTTTTAAGTATCTAGGTGCCTTTGCGGATGATGCTGAGATCTTTCCTAAGCCTGGGGGCTGTAAAAACACCTTCTTCGGGTTTTTGAGGAATCTAGGTGACCTTGCGGATGATGCTGGGAAGTCTGGAGGCTTTAGAAACATCTTCAGTTTTGACACAGAAGCGTCTCCAGTGTGTAAGAAGTGTGAAATAATGCGACTTAAGTCTTGGGTACCTTGAAGTCCTTTTAAACATTTGCAAATTCCACTTAAGGAGGTTTGACTGTATAAGGTAGGCGCGGGTAATAAGCCAATACATTTTTCATCAATTTTTAGTGGCAGTTAATATAAAAGATCTATTATTTAAACAAAAACAAAATGCATCATTCTTAAGAACCTTGGCAATAGGCTGTATTAACCCTTAACCACCTACCGCCTATTTCAGTCACGTAGCCACCTACCTGCGGCCCTGGAGACGGCTCACAGATTATGGCCATAAATTTGCGATTTCCGATATTAACAAAATAAAAAGTAAACAGGATTGTTCTTAACACTCTTAAGCTTCATTTTAAAGACATAAATAACATAAACTGAACTAACACTTCGTAATTTTCTGAAAAACTTCATATATTAGCACTTTTAACGCAAAAAAATACTACGCTCATACAATGAAGTCTGTCGCAGGACTTGAAATTTCGAATTATTGGTAATAATTCTTAAAAATTAAGAAAAAACAGAATGAAGTAAAACAAATGCGAACATAAAGAAAAGACTTCAACAAAATTGCAACCCACCAACATTCTTAAGTTCTTCGCGGCAGCTACCACAAATTTTGCAACATTCTAAGCAAAAGAATTTTGGCACCTGAAACATAAGTAAGCTTTCTTTTTGGGTCACTACTGTAGCATGTTCTTTGTATTTCTTTGTATTTCTTTTCTACACAAGATAAAATTGGTGAATATTCACTTATTTGCATGTAGTACATGCTGATTCGGCCTCTTCTTCATCGACCTCCATTTCAGAGGCGGATTCACACTCTCCATACAGTGTGAAATCTTCGGTTAGGTCAGGTTTCACGTCACTGCAATCCTCGTCTGGAATATCTTCGTCGTCAGACATCTCTTGCTGCAGCAATCTCTCAATGCTTTCGTCGCTTATATTCACAAAAACACAAAGCGCAATAAGTACACAAAAAATCACATAACCTGCAGTCTGTGAGACCGCTGGTAGGTAAACTGATGGTCGGGTAATAAGGCCTTAGTCTTAAACATACATAAAAAATCAAACTATACCTCATACCATTGGTAATTGAGATCAAAAAAATATGAATACACTTATATTACATAAAGCTTTAAAAGCAAGACATTTCAGGAATTCACAGCTCTTGATAAGTGTTCAGCGTCCCTCTTTGTACTGCTTGAAAAGCAGACACCATGTCATTTTGAGACCAAGTTGCTCGTTTGGGAATCATAGTAGTTTACATCGCTAAAGAACAATAAATCAATTATCAAAAAGCTATAATGGCATGTGCTAAATTAAAAAAAGCACTACAAATAAATTATAAGCCTGAAAAATGTTTATAGAAAAAAAGAGGATAATAAGGCCTGCCCTCAAATTGATAGGCTCTAATAAAGAAACATTAAATATATCACTATTGAAACTATGAGACATTTTTAAACATGAAAAGTAAACAAAACAATAAATAAAGGAAAACTTAAGCTCAGATTTTTTTTTAATTTTAGTGTAATTTTAGAAAAGAACTACTTAAGATTGAACAGGATGATTTCTTAATAGTTGGACTGCATAACGACCTCTCGCGATAAATGACACAACACAGATGCCGATCAGCCAGCGAATACGTAGCGACGTGACTGATGAGTCCTTTACTAATCTAAGCCGTTTATATAATACTTCTCTGTCTTAGCCGACATGTCTTATTACCCACACCTCCAATAGGGAGGTTTGTCCGAATGATATTTCCCCTGTAATTCTATATGGCAATAACGTTGCTCTTGTAAATTGTATTAAATACTCGGGTTTCCACATTAATTCTTCACTTCCCAGTTGTGATGCTATAAAATACATTCTGACAAAGTTTATTGTGAACTTCATAGACTGCGTTAATCGGCGAACTACTTGCATTACCTCGTGAAGCAAAAGATTAGTTAAAGCGCTTTTAATCCCTTTAATTTTGTTTAATTGTTCCGTGTTTCCTTGCCTGGATTCTGTTTGTAAGCATAGGCTTAATGTTGCGTTTAACGACTATGTTCGTTATATTTATAATGTTGTTAATGTTCTCAAAATTATATAAAATTATGCAGACCAAGTAGCCTAGTTATCTTTTTGAAATCCTAGTTTTTGCACAATCTAATAGAGTTGCACAATCTAATAGAGGAAGAAAACTAATTATACCCTCATTCACACGTTGCATTGGGGAGCGATCCTGTTTTGTAACTGCAATCCGCGCCTTGAACTATCATCCACATGAATTGCAGGTAAACAACTCATATGCCGTCTTTCAGAAAAACCTTTTTCTTTATCTTAACGGCATCCTTACTTAGACATGACTATTCTTTGAATTTTCTCTTACTTAATCTAATAATAATACCTTTTTTTATTTTTTCTCTAACTGTTTCATAATTGTTCTTAATATTAATAATAATTGTTAACCTGGAAAACTATACTTTTAAAAGATATCCGGTCTTGTAATATTAATGTAAATTCAATCGAAACACAAATGCAAAAACAAATACTTTGTGTGAAATCATCACGTGAACGTCCTATAAATGTGTACCTACGTCTCTGTACATTAAACTGAAAATGAGTCATTTGGTAAAGAGCAATATGGTAAAAAAAAAGATTTCACGTGTAATTCGATTTACGTGAAATTAAATCACGTGTCACGTACTATTTCACGAACTAATTTGCAATTTCACATACATTTGAACATCGCCTGATCATGTGCCCAATCGAGATGATATGGTCTGTAGCTGATATCTTGAAGCAATGGTATGCGGCATACCTACTACAGTACTGTAGTAATAATAATTCCAACTCTCCACTAGTTCTAACACCAAATTTTGTACGTTACGTATTTTGCAAATCAAAAAACAAAAAAAAAAAAAATACACACCTTTTTTCGTTTTTTGTTAAATAGATTTCATTTCTAAGTACATAATTATCGTATCGAAAACGTCCATTGCTGGAATTAGTCTAGAATTGGTCTCTAATAGTTCGAGTTACCGAGGCAGTACTGTACTACTGTTCTCACGAAACAACCAGATAAGGTTCACAGAAAGATCTTGACCTCTCGATAAAGTCGTAATTTGACGTTAAACTGGCAGTACTTCAAAGGCAGTACTCCCACATATTCACCTTGGACGGTAGATACCAGAATATTCCCGAAGTACGCAGATCTGTCCTGCAATCAGTACATAGCATAGCATGTATCTAAGGAGCGTCTCCAAAAATTTAAAACAATGCCCAGTCCATTCCTCTGTATGTTGGGCGACGAACTGAGGAACCCATTGCAAACATTGCACGTTTGTCTGTCATTAAACGCTTAAAGATTTCATCGAGGCACCCTGCTAACTCCGACAAAAGTCGAAGTAGAGCCTACAAAGTCAACCAGATATTCCACTACGCTTTCGAAGATTATCCATCGTGACCGTTACATTCCTCATAAATACGTATTTCCATTCACGATCGAGGAGTCAGACCGCATAACAACATCAACCATCGGAAGGGGTGATTCACAGTGTCTCCAGTACGTTCCAGTTCAAAGCCATCAATTTCACAAGATTCGCAACAACTTCCCAGACCCGCATCCGCCGAGGAGCAACCTTGTTCGTTATTGTCCCATCCCCACGATGACTCCACGAGTAACAGCGGTTACGAGGCGATTCATGTCGTGTCCGGATTCCACGCAAACGAGATGACAAATTTTTACAGGGCTTTGATCCCCAGTTTTAATAGTTCTTCAATCTTTTATTCAACACCTACGATCAGCTGCTAATTTATTCATTAATCAACGGCGGAATCGCCGCTTTACTACAAGCCCCGTTCGGCGGCCGAGGGTATCGAACTCCCGTCGCCTCCGCCTGCCAGGCCGACCTTAAGTCTAAATTTCCATAGTAAAAGTAAAAATTTCAATGGGATTCTTGACCTAAGACATCTCCTCGCACAGCTCGCCCCTCCCCAGCAGAGAATCTAAGTGAAGCCGACATTTCTAGATCTCAGTGCAGACAGTGGGCGTACATCAAGGCAGTTTATAGCGCGCAAGAACCCTATCAGATTTGTCTCATGTTTCAACGCGAATTTCCTCACAACAACATCCCGCCAGGGAAGTCAATGACACCCTGCCTAGCTCGTCACCTGGTGCGGATGGATTATTCATCGGCAGCCTCATGCCAAGCCAAGATCATTCCACAATAAAGAAGAAGACAAAAACGAAAAAAATACTGTTTAGCCGAAAATCGTCGAGATTCTGAAGCTGACCATCATTTGATTACGAATCGCACACACAGGCGCACCGAATTTTTATGTTCTACCCGCCGAATGTGTGCGTAAAGCGACTGAAAGACAAACACACGAAGACGACCAGCGAACACCGCACACCGGTGCTGACCAGAGGTCATTGCTCCTGAGCCAGTATTTTCGGCTAAGAACAGTTATAAACGTTTTTATGTCGTACTCCGTGCGGCTACCTCTTTCTCAACAGCGGCGCGGCGCGGCCAGGCGTCGCGTCGTCGTGCTTCTTTGCATGACTCTCGGGCCTCGGCTTTCGGGGCTTTTGGCAAAACGGGTTCTCTTCTAACGAAAGACTCGTTGTTGTACTTGTTTTTTTTTTTTTTGTATTTTTGATATTTCGAACAACTTCCTCATTCTCCTGAAGCAGCCTTTAATTGGAGGGGTTTCGCTGAGCGGTGCTTTTCGTTGTGCGAGTGAGTAGGAGGCGGACGAGTGCGGATTGCGAAAGAAAGTGGAAGTTCGAGGGCATCCCTTGGCTTGGCTACAGCGGCTGCTAGATCGCCACCCAGCCGCCGGAAAAATAGCATCAATCGGTTCATTCTGGTTGTTCCCGCTTTTTTTCCATCTCCCCATTCAACTCTCACCACACTCACGCACACACACAGATCGAGAGAAAGACACAGAGTTCTCTTTAATGTCAGTTGACAGTTAGTGCAGCATAACTATAAGTACGTTCGTTGACCTCAGGAGTTAAACGACTAGCGGTACATTCAGGTTTCGTTTCGTTTATGATTCTCCGATTCTCTGCAGAGAGATCTCTCGCTCGCGCGTCTCCCCGCCGCACTGTCTTGAGCTGGTTCTGTCCATCGCGCACACATTCACCCGACCGATCGGATCGTCAGGTTCTTGACGATCGAGTCGAGATGTCTGTAGGCCAGAGGGAGAGAGAGTTTTTCTCGTATTTTTCGTTTTCGTTCGGTTCGTTCTCTTTGAAGTGCTTTCTCGAGACATTCTCTTATAACCTTATTCGGTGGGAGGTTGGGTTATCGTGTTCCTCGATCGCTCTCCGTCGCCGAGTGCTGACTGCTGTTGGCTGTTGGCTGATGGCCTGTGTGCAATCTATGAATGAGGGAAACCAGATTTTTGTTGTTTTTCTTCTTCCTTTTTCGTTGTTCTTCGCGTTTCGCAGATGGATGATAGAAGACTTTTGTAGGCCAAACATAAGTTCCGTTGTTGTTGCCTTAAGTGCAAACTGGTTGGACCTGAACAGGTGTCTAACTGCGTGTTCTGTGCGCAAGTGCACAATCCTTCTCTAGCCAGGAAGCACTGTCCCGTCCCGAGTGACAAAAACGACACGGCGATGACTGTTGACAGCCACTGAGACACGGAGAGCGTGCGCTGGAGAGAGGGAGTGAGAGTGAGAGAGAGAGAAAGAGATAGAGGTTAAGGAGCAAAAAAGGACATTCAGCTAAGCAACCTGTCGCCCGGCTGGTGGTTGGACCGTTGCATAAGATTCCCGTCGCATGTAATACGACGTTGTTTAAATTATTGAATTGCATGTCGTTCGCTGGTCGCGGCACGCAACACTGTACTCTAGCTCTGGTGGCGACTTGCGAGGAAGGAATAAATCCGCTGGACATGGGACCAGTGATTGACGTGTGGAATTAATGCCGCTGAATTAGGAAGCGACTGGGGGAGCAGTTTGGTGGTGATGATGATGAGGCCGATGGGATGGAGTTGTCTGGTCGGGTTTTAGAAAGTCGAGGTCGGAATTTCGACGAGCTGATGATTCCCGGTGCATTAAGAGACATTGGCTGAAGTGCCCATAAGCGATATGCCGTCCATCCATCACATGCCGAGTTGATTGCATTCTGGACCGTCATCAGAATGTTAATGGGCAGGGGATGCTTGCGGCGATCAGTGTGAATCGGTGGCAATAATGAGAATTGCTCACAATGTGATGAATTGATTCTGTGATGCGCGATTAATGGAATGGCTAAGTTTTGTGAGCCCAATGGGCATATGGATCAAGAAAACGTCACCGACTGCAGTGGCTTTCAGGGAACATAACGATTAGAGTCTGCAGGGAATAGCTTTGGTTGTCCTGGCAGTCTTCTGTTCCATTGCTTTCGGTCGGTAGCTTGGTGGTGAGCTGCCGGTGCAGCTTTCGAAGAGTGTTTACTTAACATTGGGAAGGAGTTTTGGAGTGCTCCACTTGTCTACCTCACCTTTGGCGAGATTGTGTGCACTTCTTGACCACGACTGCTTAGTGTAGAGCTCTGGTGTCCATATGCCTGGTCTAGACATCAGTGTTGACTTGGACTAGGTGAGGTTCGTGTGCCACGTGTATTAATTTGGAAGTCAGTCTTGCTGGAGCTGTCGGCGTAGAGAAGTAGGCAATCGATAGGCATGTCCTTCAGATCAGTTAAGTCGTCATAGAAGGAGGCTAATCGTCACATCGGCTTTCCAAAGCCAGGCACTTGCACAGGTAATGTTGCACATTTTCAGTTTCCTCCTAGTCGCAACAGCTTCTCTCTAGTTTCCGCAACATTCATAAATAATACTTTAAGCTATCAGAAAAAGCGTGTTTCCCATTGGAGCCTCTTGGAGCATTTTTGTTACAGCCCGTCAAACATTAAAGTTGCCCCCCCCCCCCCCCCCCCCCCCTCCCCCCATAAAAGTCGCTTTACTTAAAAGCCTCATACTGCTTGTAAGCAGAATGAAAAAACGGTTGAAAGCAGTTCGAAGACCAAATGTATGCCCTTTAAAAAAATATATCATTTAAAGTTACAAGTTGCAAATTTTAGGTAATATGCCATGTCAAACTTGGTCAACAAATACGTCCATGTTTGTGAGTTTCAAAGTTCCAACTTGGAGGTAACTGTACAGCCAAACAAAATGTTGGCTTTGTACGTCCTCAAATTTGTAGAATCGAAAAACATCGAGAAAAATATGTCACTTTGGGTCTGTTGTGGTGACCCATATGCTCTTCCCGTCAGAGCTAAACATTCCAAGCCCAGCCAAGCCTTGGATCCGTAGATGCCTGTCAAAATGTGAGAATCATCTCCTCCAGATGCTGTCAACTGAAGCAGGACTAAAGATCGCACGCAGAACTTTCTCCTCGAATACACCAAGACTTCTTCCTTCCATTTTGAGATTGTCTATGCCTCTGCGCCGGAAGACAGGACTGAGATGTCTGGTATGAAGTTGGCTTGATCTGTTGAGAATGGGTAACTAGATTTCTTCTTGTACGCAAACAAACTGTGATGGTCAAAAGTTATTCTACGTTTGATCTCGGAACTGATGTTTTTCTTACTGTTTGCTATTGAACCGAGGCATTCGAAGGCCCTCGAAGCACAAAAAAGGTGGCAAATGAGGTGCTCACTCTCGCTTGCTTACTTATCAGGCCGGCGACACATGGAGGGTCCGAGCCTGAGCAGCGGTCCGCTGCGTTCCATCGCTGACGGACCAAGACGCACGTAGGCCAAGCTGTCTTGGATCCGGTTTTCCTTTCCTACTTACCCTACCGGGAGTATCGGATTCGAAGACCCTCGTAGCTGGAGCGTTGGTGTCCATGCGCTCGATGTGGCCGAACCAGTGCAGTCGAAGTATTTTTGCCTTCGGGACCACATTCACATTCTGATACAGCTCGGATAGACTGCAATCGCCATATTTCTGATATGAGTCAACATTATCTGGTTACTATATCCACCCAACTTAACGTTTGTCCCAGCCCATTATTAAGATTTTTCTTAACAGTCTATGATTGATGCATTTAATTCCAATGTAGAGTGCAGGAACTGTGGATAGTATGACGGGCATACACACGGAAAGACAGGCTTGGTGAAATTATAAAAATTATGTTCAAACTTCCCTGCACTAGCTTCGTCCAATAACATCATCCCTCTGTTCCATTAGTGAACTGGCTTAATTTATGGTCTCTAGCATTTGGGCGAAGTATTTTTTTATTAAATTCTTATATATGGACACTGTAAGCAATTATAAACTTAATTAAACTGGCTTAAGGCACGTTTTCTTTTTGAATGTCTGACTAAGGGTAGGTTGAGGTGCTTGCTAAGGTTGCTGCATGAAAAGGCAGCAGCCACACTTAGGCAAAAATATTCCCATTGTGCGACCACGCCGGTCTGTGTATACCTTTTCCGCAACCCAATTAGTGCTTTATTAAAAGAAAGTAAAGGAGATGGCTGCCACTAATGCTGCCCAGTTCAGCCAGATTATCGAAGTAGTAGACCTCCAGATGTTTGAATCTGCGGGAGGAGAGAGCACTGCAGCTACACAGCAGGTGTTCAATGGTTTCTTCCACATCGCAGGGACGAAGATTCTTCAGCAGAGGTCGTTGTGAGGAAGGCATAAGTCTAGAGGCGTGGATTCCAATGGCACAATTCACTGTTATGACGCCAATGGGGGTTCTAAGGTTCGGCCTACGTGAACTAATCAGTTTGAGCTATCGCTTAGGGTCGATCGTAGGCCAGAGTTGTTTGGTAATGAGGCATCCAGTTGCATGAGTTGCATGAGTTTCCAGTCTATAATAGCAATAGGCATGGTACAGAAATTGTGACCTTCCTAGCGAGTTCGTCCGCTCATCGCAATTCTCTGGAATGTCACAGTATCCCGGCACCCACATAAGTTGGATGTTAAAATACTTGTCCAGCTCGTTAATAGATAGGCGGCCATTATGTTTTTGACCGAGAAATCTGGCTTAATTGAACGTATTGTATTGGTATTGTGGGTTGCGCGACAGTCCGAGGGGGACATGGGCCTATCTTCCACAGCAACCACTCGTGTTGTAAGCGACATTCTTGTTTCCCGAGTGGATGGGTCCCACAGTTTTATGTCGACCCCGAATGGCACAGTTTGAGAAGACTTTTCTAGACAGTTATACTCTTTGAGCGTTGTCAGTAACTCGAAAGAGGTGGAGCAGTGAAAAGTTGGTAGTTTCGGGGATCTAGCCTGGCACCGTCTGCTTAGGAGTCGACGAACTAACACACTACCCACTTATACGACTTATACCCACTAAACTGATGTTTGTGCCCGTACTGTTACACTGAATACGTGGCCGTATAATTTATATTTGATGCAACTTTTTTTTACTTTTTTTTTTTTTAATTGTTTGATATTTCAGTCTGCCAAAGATCGGCAATTTTACAGGTGGTTACACCAAAAACCAGTCTCCGCCACCGCTGGCCTTTTTAAACGACCCGGTAGCTGACCATGGTGGCCAGCTTACATAGGTTTTAAGGTAGTTGATAAGAAGAAAAAAAAATAATAACATTCATTGTATTGGACAACCACTGTCCTCTTGCGCGGTACTGAGAGTGTCAGCTTCACATTGTCATCGTAAGCCTAGGCTGAGTCCAGTCAGGTTGCTGAACTTTCGATTCCTTAGAAAAATCTCTGTTTCTCCGCCATCATTCAGTTTAGTGAAACGATTTTGACAAGAATTCAAAAAGTAAACGTGGCCAATCGCCTGTATCGGCTATGCACGAGCTTGTATGCAATGTCGAAACTGAAAACCGATTGAAGCTATTTTTTTTTGTTTTATAAGTATGTGGAGAGAAATTAATGAACTCTGTTTTTTCCGACCTGGAAGCATATCAAGAGAAGCTCCAGGGGGCAATAAAAGAGAACAGAGAATAACTCATAAAGTAGTAAATGAAATGTTCCTGTAAATATGTCGCGCGTGACTGGGCTTCATTAATTCGATTTCGGTAGGTATACTCTCTGCATCTGGCTAATTCGTTCTCGACCTTTTTTCAACAGTTTTGCTTGAATCCTGTCTTAGCACTTCCGGTCACGGTCATATAGAGGACGGGAATCTTGTCTCACAGTCATCTTTCTCAGTTTGCAAGATGAGTTCAAAGAAACACAAGTGCCTCACTGTCGCCCAGAAGCAAGAAATGATTGAAGTCGTAGCCAATGGAGAAAATCAGAAGACTGTGGCTGAAAGTTTTGGGACCGCCCCATCCACCCTTACAGCCAATTTAAAGAGGATGGAAATGTTTGCTATTCTTGCACGAATATAATATGACTTCACATTGCACATGTATTTCGATAATTCGTTTTCTCTTTAATTCGTAAAGTAATGCGTTTGACTGTACCTACCTACATATAGGCAAGGCAACAATCTGCAGTGGCACTGAAGCAAAATTTAGGCAAAATTTATAACTCGAACTGCTTCAAAAGAACACATTGTATCCATTGCATAATGCCCTCGAGTTAAATAAACTCAAATGGCCCATGATCAACAGACAAGACAGTCCCCATCCCAAGTTCTACGATCCAGCAACATAGCTGATAGAACAAGTCGAAAAACAACCATGCGCCAAAAAGACAAACCGCGACAAATGTCGCGAAAAAGTGGGTCAGCACCACCGCCAAGCACCCGTGTGGCCAACAAGTCTTCCCAACTGGCTCTCGCCCAGCCCCAAACCTATCGGCGAATGTATCTACAAGTACTCAGAGGTGACCGCTCTCCCGATCCGCAGCCGAGTCGCCGTCCAGCGCCGGCAGCGACGACCACTTAATCAGACGAGTACTTCGACGCCGTTGCGTACCCCGAAAAGCGACGTTGGTCTTACTCGAAACCACTTACGCCATAGAACCGGCAAGACCACTATTTTCTTCTCGGCAAACACAACACCATCTCCCATTCCAGCAATTCGTCGGCACGCCGCCGCCGATCAAACAGAAAGCCAAACAAACATCAGAAAAACAACCCAGAAGATACGACGACGAAGAGCGAGGAAGAGCGCAATGCAAACAAAAATATTATGTCATACTCTCGGTACCGTAGGTTCTCGCTCGGCTCTCGCACCCGACAAGGCGGGCGCGGGCACCGAAACATTCTTCAGCGAGATGTTTGGTCATGGCACTGGCAGACGTCATCAAAGTTCGCTCACCTCACCTGCACCCAAACATGCCGGCCAAGCGGTGCGGGCAAAAGCCTGCTGTATCTAGGTAAGGCACAGTACCCGGGTGCCCTGCCTCCGCACTCCCACCGAGCCCCCTGCTCCATGGACATTTTTTCGGTGAAAAGAGCGTCTCCCTCTCTCTCTCGGGCGGGAGTGCTTGCGAAATCCCCGCATTCGCCGTATCTGTGTGGCGGCCCGGCGGGATCTGGTTTTACTGGATCGCTCCTCTGTGCGGTTTGTGAGGTTCGTGTGGATCGTGTGGATGGTGGATGTTGGACGGTGGGTAGCTGAGAGTTTCGTGCGCTCTCTTTCGCCACCGATGACTGTTGCTTGAACCTGACTGCTGCTGCGGGTGCCAAGGTGAGAACGCCTCCTACCATCCCCGAGCACCGCGCCTTAGCGTTGGTTTGTTTTGATTTGCCTCGCCTCCTACCCTGCTTCGCTCTTAAGCATCGTCCGCACAGCGACAAGGAAGAGACTCTCGGCTTTCTTTTTTCTCCCGTACCGTGGTGTGTGAGCGCAAACAGGGAAATGTCGAGTCGATTGACGGCGAAGGGCGGTGCGCTGAGTGGTGTGCATCTCCTGGATGTGTGCTGTGCGACTCCTACTGAGTGACCACAACATCTCGCCTTGCGACAACAAGAAATCCACGAAGAATCGATTAACCGTTCTAAAAGGGAGTCTGGCTGGCTCTGTCTCTCTTCGCCGATGGCTTCCTCCGCATCCTCCGCCTCCTCCTCGTCCTCCTCCACCACACACCTTTCTGCAGTGTATCCCCCTTCACTGCAGCCCACCGTAGCCCACCAACGCTGGGGCTGGGTGTTCGCTTCAGGTTCGGATCTCTCTCAAGCACAGCAGAACTTTCGTGTTGTTCTGATGACGATCACCACGACGACAACGACACAAGCAACAACGACGACGTCGGCTACGCCATGAGATGGTGATTATGATGATGTTGAGCTGCTCGCCTGGCTCCTACCAATGAAATGTACCACTTTAGTGAGCATCTGATGGTCCGCTTGGCGAGAGGTCAGATACCTTTTTTTGTGGGAGACTCTTGTGTGTTATTTCTCGGATTTTTTCGAATTGCTGTATTCTGTTCTGTTCTGTTCTGTTTGTTTGATTCCGATTCCAAGTCCGATTCCGACTCCGACTTCGGGGCGATTTTGATTGAATTTTCGAGAGTTTAACTGTTAATACTCGTAGTTTGTGTGTGTGTACACTATTCGATCGATTGGATCGATTGTCCACCGGCCGCCGTGTATTGTGTGTTTTTGTGTGTAATTGTGGAGCAGGGGCTTCGGAATCTTCGGAATCTGGTATCATTACGCTATTAGTGCGGGAAATTGACGAGTAACGTTCTATTGTTGTGCATGTGACATATGCGATTCGATTTGGTGGCTTTTTCCCTTTTCATTGGGAGCTTCTTAACGGCCCACGGTTGCACAGAGTGCGTGAGAATATGTGAATGCTGAAAGAGAATAGAAATAAATCCAATTGAGAGCAATCTATTATACACATGCGTTTGCATCGAGCGATGCAACGTTACAATTGAAAGTTACCACATGTGTAATGTGATGTGAGTTCGAAAGATACAAAATCAATTGAAAATAAATACGAAAACTTTGTGTCATTCCCTTGGATTACGATTACGCCTGCTTGAGATCAAGGATATACGAGGATATACGATGCCGAGCACTATACGAGGTGAGTACATTAATGTTTCCTGATGGACTGCCGCAGGGGTCGCTGTTTCGTACTGTATTGATAGGAGATTGATTGTCGATTGCATGTCGGTTGGCGTCATCTGCTGGGGAATTTGAAAAGTCTTTTATCATTGTTGTGGTGAGTGACTCAGGTGGGCAAACTTGTGGTTCTTACTTTTGGGGTCGAAAAAAATAACCTCAACCCTCATCGCTTTTTTTTCAGTTTCTGTTAAGTTTTATTTGTGATGACAATCGACGCAGAAATTCTCTGCGCTTACATGCAGAAGTATCCCTCTAAAATTACCTCGAAGCTCAGGTGGCCATGAGTTCCACAACCGAGCAATTGTTGTGGTGGATTTTACGGAGCGGCAAAATCACGTGACCCCATAAGTCTTCTCCGAAAGTGGATTCCCAATCAGAAGAGCTTCCGAAACGCCTCCACTTAATGACTTTGAAGAGAGGCGGGCTCTGTTGTGTGTATGCATACGATTCTGCGATCGATTAAATAACTTGTGTGGCTTGTAAGGACAGTATTAGTAGTCGCCGTCTGTGTCGTGGGTGACTGAGGGTGCCGGGTTCAATCCCTGAATTTTCCAACTGTCATATACATTTCCTGCATGACAACCAGACAAGCCCCGTTTTTCCATGATGGGAGACCAATCACACCTCTGCGGTGTCATATGAGACTGCTCAAGGCGGAATCAGTATTTTGAGACAGATGCTTCCCTGAAGAGCTGCGCTATTTAAATCTGGTCAATTCGAGGAGTAGGACTCCTCCTGACTCGAATGATTAACACCCTAGTTGGTCCGTCTATATTGGCACTACAGAACTGATTCTTTGTGACTTCTAAAGAAATATTCGACGTCGGATATATGGTCCCGTCTGCGAGGAAGGTGCTTGGCGGAGAAGACACGACTGTGAGCTGTAGCAAGAGGTGGATGTAGTCCGGAAGGAAAAAATCGGTCGACTGCACTGCCTCTGCCACAGCGAGCGGACGGACACCAACGCTCCAGCTAAGAGGGCCACCGAATTCGAGCCTCCCGGTTCGAAAAGGAGGGGACGCATTAATGTGACATCCCAACTGAGTCATCTTGTCGACCGACGAATTTGAAGGCTTTTTTAGGCATTTATGCACGACTTTGTGACTTCACTTTTCTTTCTTGCTTTCTCTGATTTTTCCGTATTGTCCGAGAAAACGTTGTTAAAAGCAATGTCGTAAAATGTTAAGGGCCGTGAGCAGTATATGTCGCATATTTGAGGAATAGTTGATTTCTGGCTTAAGCGGCTTGTGACTAGAAGGGCCAAGCTTCAACATATTACCTACGGCTCCAGGTCCCTTGAGTTGGGTCGAAGGCTGCACGATAAGCAGAAGGTAGTTCATATGGTGCAGTCTGCGAAGGCAGATAAGACAAAACCGCGAAATCTACGAGCTGTGCACATCGTTACCAGTTTCGACAAGAGAGCATAACTCTCTCAGGCGTCTTAGAAATATCAAGCGCAACGATCGTACTTTCGCCTTGATGCATTCCAGAAGGCAATGATCTGTCGTCATCAAAAACCGATGCTCAAGGTAAGAGGGACTTCAAATCCTTGAGTCGAGCAGGAAGACCGAATCTGTGGTATTGGAAGGGTCCATTTTTGGTCCATTGTGACACCCACAGTCCATTGTGAAAACCAAATAAAAGCGATTCACGGACCTGTCACCCGACTAACCAAGAGCAAGCACTTAACCAAATGCGCCATTCACTCAGTCGACCGCCATCGATGAAGGGCAGCTATTCCTCAGGCTCAGACCCTCAGTGGGTACCAGGTCTGAGAACTAAGTAAGTGCGATCGCAGACGCAAGACTTGAAGGTTAGACTGTAGCTATATATAAGTTCGGACGTCGCATAAGTCATAAGCCGCTGCGCTGAGAAGGAATCAGGAAGTACGTATTCTGTTTGGAGATTTGAATCGGTGCCAGATTCAAAAGCCGTGATAATGCCTCCCATAACACTAAAGGGGCTTATAACAATATAACCAGTGCGGTACTGCAATCCACATTGTGGATGTGTGGCGCTGCACCCAGTTTCTTCCATCTCTGACTGGCTGCCTCAAGTTACGGGCACCAAATTGGTTGAGGTCCTCCGCCACTTAAGAATGCAACATGCTGTTCTTTTTCGCTGACAAAACCACTTTCACATGCCTCACTCTTTAGGCCACTTTCCGAGCAGATGGGAAACTGCATACAACCCGTCCCTAAAAACGTCACCCACCTAATACCGCACTTACGTCCCTTCTTTCTAAAGTCGTGGAAACTCTGATAAATCGTCAGCTTATGCAATAGCTTGAATCGCGGAAGCTTGGTCCACTGGTGAACTGAGAGCTTATCTCACCGAATGTGGAACCAATCTGTGCACACTACAGGCGAAAGCAAAATCGTTGCGCTTGATATTTCTAAGGCGTCTGATAGAGTTTGACTCGTCTGCTACTTCTAATCCAATAAATTCCTTCTGATGACAGCACCCTCATCTTTTCATATGGAGCGGCAGCGTATGTTAAGCACAAAACCCAATACTGTCTGCTGTTACTCAAGCGAACCCTAGTGAATCAGCCATTATCCATAAATGGAGCCTGTGTCGATGAAACCGGAAAACTTTCCATCCTGGGTATGGTCATATTTGAGGTCGCCAAAAATGCTGCGAACTATTTAGGTTCCCTTAATCGAGGCAAGAAATACTTCACCTCTTATAAGGCGTATATCCACCCCAAACTTGATTACAACGCTCATATCTGGTCTGGTGCGCCCAAGGCCTCCCTAGACAGAATCCAAAAGTGAGCGACAAAACTTATAGGAGACAACAATATCGCAGAGTCATTAGACTCGCTAGCACATCGACGTATCGTCCCTTCGCTGTCCGTTTTTTATTGCTTTTTTAACAAACTATGCTCAAGTGAGCTAGCCAACTGCCAACCCCCCTCTATGAATCCACCCGTAATTATTCGCCAGCAATGCTCATCTGTTTACCCTCAAGTCTGGTTTTGGACGCACAATTAAATTTAGAGACTCTCTTGAACGCTCTTTCCAGCCAAGTATTTCCCACAGACTACAATCCACTGGTATTTACGACCAATGTGCACAAGCAGCTCCTCTCCATTTCTCCCACTATCTGTATCTTCACCCCGGACACTAAAAATGTATTAATAACATATAGAGCGCCCCCAATTAAAAAAAAAAAAAAACATTTGTTCACAGAATGGTCATTCGTGGGGCCTTGAGTAGATTTCAAAATGAGCACTAGGGCTTTTCGCTGACTTCATTTTGTATTTTTGTCCAAATGGTTGGTGCGCCTATGCACCTGGCAAAGCAAAAGAAATCTACTTACGAAGTGCCATAGAGATCCACAAACATACACAATTTATACTGTTGCGAAATGACACAACCGTCTGATGAAGACGGTCATTGAGGAAACCTTTGTCGAGGAGAGTGGGTGTGGTCAAAAGTAAAAGGTCCATGGTCTGATTTAGTGTTTGAGCGTGTTTAATATCCGAAAACGGATGAACTCGGGCTCTTTAAACCCATCAGAAGCTACCCGACTAGACGACTAGATGGCGCAGTTGGTTAAGTGCGTGCCCTTGGTTAGTGGGGTCCCCGGTTCGAATCCCATTGAAAGCAAAGTTAATACGCTTAACGGCACTATCACTGGAGTGGTCGATCGGTGGTAGTAGCCTGACTGTGGGTATGACAATGGACCAACATATTCTAAGTGTGCTGGTGAATTCTCTAGCAGTCCCCTTCCCAACTCAACCCTAACTAACTTACGCTGAAGTCGTTCAATTTACTCAAGCTGTGGTAGAAATAGGCGCTAGGTGAGTTTTCTCCGAATGGTGAGAACGTACAAGGATGGTCATGTTAGGTGTCCTCGTTTTTTCTTCATCTTTGTAGGTTCTACAACATTAATTATGTCTCAGAACCAACCTACAATAATTTTTGACAATCGTACAGTGTCTCGTCATGACGCCGACGAGAGTCCTGAGTGACCACCAAGCGGGCTAGGCAGAGTAAGCTTACGCGGGTAAGCAGTGCTACCAGTGCATTTTGGATCGCTTTGGAAAAAGTTTAGACGGCACTTAATTGTGGCTAGCAATATGAAAGTAAAGAGGTTGTGCCTCAAAACGTGGTCATCGACTTCCCAATAACCTGTTGACTCTCCAGTGTCCCGATATCCAAATTATAAGTTTACACGCAGTTACCTACCTTCATTTAAGAAACTCTTCACTTCCTTCCGTAAGCCGAATCCCAACGCTAATCCAAAAGAGGCAGGCAAATGTCTCTTCTTGCACTTATGCAAAAGTGCTTATCCAGGGTCTTAGTAGAAGCCAGGTTTACATACTTGCGTCGAGACAGTGCATAATTGATTGCCTTAGTCTCCAGCCTTAGTCTCCGCCTACTATAGATCCTTGGACTATACACCCACTCCCTCCCATTCTCAGAAGACAGAGTATGCCACTTTTTCGAGAACTTACAGGGAATATCGAATGACTCCCCGGATCGTAGTCTATCCTCTTGTGTTTGACTTTCCGGTGCCATCTAGCTTAGCCAACTGCAGCTCAGCTGATTGCTTTCCCAAACGCTTTACTCTTCAGATGACTACCTTCATGACAGTGAGGCGTGACCCTAAGTACCTTGAACTCATCATTGCCTGTCGTTCAACAAATACCCGCCTTATCCTCATATGAAATGATTGAGACCGGAAATTAGCTGGATCATCTGCTCCGACATCTTTCCACTGGCACATAGTTAAACCAACAACATTCCCTATGCCCTTGAGCATCTTGTTGCTTCGGCCACGCAACAAGTTTCCATGCACTTCCTTCCGTACGTCGGATCCCACCCCTAACCAACCAGAGACAGGCGAATGCCTCTTCTCACACTTATCAACTAGACACGCATCCTCCTCATAGCCATGACAAGAACCAGCATAATATCAGCAAATAACAGGCTTTTTCCTTGTCAGCCAGACACGGTTACCGTTCGAAGACATTCTGAGAAGTGCAAAAGTCACAATTCAAGGAATGCTGTTGCAGATGCCTTCTGGCCTTCTGGCATCATCGTGTTCATCTGCCATCTCTGCCGCTCCAGCTTCTAGTTGCGTCGCATCACTGCACACCGCGCAGGAAGCCGAGGAATGCACCGCGACGCACACACACTGCAAAGACTGTCAGAAGTGCACGCGTCGAGCTGAGGCTGCCTCCCAGGCATGTGTGTGCCAAGTTGCGCCGCCGCCGTGCCAAGTCAATTGAAAAGAGAAACAAGGCTAAGTTAATAATGAATCGATGAGAGGAGTGTGGAGCGTATTTCCAACTCTATTACCCAAGCAACCTTCTCCGGGCCGGGCAGACTCTTCCGCTTCTTCACTTCGCGGCGCTACCACCACCGTCATCGCTGGCTGGTTGGCTGGTTGGCTGCTTGGCCGGCTAGCTGACTGGCTGCTGCTTTCCCACTTTGCTGCCGTGTTGCATGTGTTTTGCTCTGTTCTGTTTGCTGGCGAAAAAGTGGGACTAAGTTACGGGACTTTCAGGCTATTATCAAGAATCAAGCAACAGACCTCGGGAATCATGGTTACCGTATCGTTCTTGGTACTTGTTTTGTTAAATTGGTTTCGTGATGTATTCACTGGTGCTTCTTCGGCTCCTGCTTCTGCCGTGTCGCTGCCGCTGGTTTGATGGTGGCTGCGGCTTTGGCTGTGGCAATGGCAGGGGCACCGTTGTCGGTGGCTTTTCTCCTTCATCTAGGCTCGTTAACGCTGCTTGAGTTGGTACAACTCCTCTGCGCAACGGTCGTCAGCGGTGGTGCTGGTGCTTGTGTCGGTGGCAAAGATTACTGGCTCTAGGTGTAGATACGTTATTGGAAGCAATTGCTGGCGGTGGTCATCAGCCAGTTTACGTTATTGAACGCTTCTTTCCTCCATTTGGATTGTAATGGCTCTGCCAAGAGTGTTTGGTAATAAGTGATTAATTCAAGGTGCCCCCGGGGGGTAGGCGGCAAGCACTCAACGCGCGGTTGACTTGGAATTTTGCAAGATTGCCATTGTTGTTGTGCTTCTAAATGAGCTGCAAAAGTTGGGAGGATGCCAACGTATGGTCAAGAGTAACGAGGAAACTGTCTCAATGTTGAAGAGTCGTTTTGCAATCAGTGACGTTGTGTCAACTCATCGAGATTTGTGAAGGTGCGCGAGGAATTTTTGCAGGCATTTGAACGACAAGCGGTCTGAGCGGTGAGTCATGTGAACAGCCGTTTGGTGAGACTGTTGACTGAACTTTTTGAAGCTTGTAAAATGTTGGCACCTAGTACTTTCTGTGTTATTATACTGTGGACAGTTGATGTAAGTTGACCGTCCGAGGGAAAAAACGAAAACATTCTTCTTTGAGTGGAGCAACTGTCGTGGCAAGTCTGGTCATCATCCATGAAACCTCTCAGGAAAGTACCATCTATCGATAGATGGTTGAGGTCTCCACTTCTGTCCAGCGGCTCAATCACGGAGCCCCTCAGTTGCATTGTCTCACTAGCTCAGGGCCGAAATCAAGCTTAAACTTAAAACTGCATTCTAGCGCAAAATCGATAGGTTTGTGGCCGAGTCCCAATGAAGCAGGTGGAGAAATGTTTCTTCGTCAGTTTTTTTTTTTTTTTGTATGCAAACTACTCTACCTCTTCCACATACTTTACAGGTGGCACCAATACCACGCTTGACGTCTCCCTAGATAGGCTACCGAGATAAGCGTCATCACTTAAGCAAGGTACGTCGGAGTATCCAACACTCTTCATCTTCATCTTCATCTTCATCTTCATCTTCATCTTCATCTTCATCTTCATCTTCATCTTCATCTTCATCTTCATCTTCATCTTCATCTTCATCTTCATCTTCATCTTCATCTTCATCTTCATCTTCATCTTCATCTTCATCTTCATCTTCATCTTCATCTTCATCTTCATCTTCATCTTCATCTTCATCTTCATCTTCATCTTCATCTTCATCTTCATCTCATCTTCATCTTCATCTTCATCTTCATCTTCATCTTCATCTTCATCTTCATCTTCATCTTCATCTTCATCTTCATCTTCATCTTCATCTTCATCTTCATCTCATCTCATCTTCATCTTCATCTCATCTTCATCTTCATCTTCATCTTCATCTTCATCTTCATCTTCATCTTCATCTTCATCTTCATCTTCTTCATCTTCATCTTCATCTTCATCTTCATCTTCATCTTCATCTTCATCTCATCTTCATCTTCATCTTCATCTTCATCTCTTCATCTTCATCTCATCTTCATCTTCATCTTCATCTTCATCTTCATCTTCATCTTCATCTTCATCTTCATCTTCATCTTCATCTTCATCTTCATCTTCATCTTCTTCATCTTCATCTTCATCTTCATCTTCATCTTCATCGTTCATCTTCATCTTCATCTTTCATCTTCATCTTCATCTTCATCATCTTCATCTTCATCTTCATCTTCATCTTCATCTTCATCTTCATCTCATCTTCATCTTCATCTTCATCTTCATCTTCATCTTCATCTTCATCTTCATCTTCATCTTCATCTTCATCTTCATCTTCATCTTCATCTTCATCTTCATCTTCATCTTCATCTTCATCTTCATCTTCATCTTCTCATCTCATCTTCATCTTCCATCTTCATCTTCATCTCATCTTCATCTTCATCTTCATCTTCATCTTCATCTTCATCTCATCTTCATCTTCTTCATCTTCATCTTCATCTTCATCTTCATCTTCATCTTCATCTTCATCTTCATCTTCATCTTCATCTTCATCTTCATCTTCATCTTCATCTTCATCTTCATCTTCATCTTCATCTTCATCTTCATCTTCATCTTCATCTTCATCTTCATCTTCATCTTCATCTTCATCTTCATCTTCATCTTCATCTTCATCTTCATCTTCATCTTCATCTTCATCTTCATCTTCATCTTCATCTTCATCTTCATCTTCATCTTCATCTTCATCTTCATCTTCATCTTCATCTTCATCTTCATCTTCAACTTCATCTTCATCTTCATCTTCATCTTCATCTTCATCTTCATCTTCATCTTCATCTTCATCTTCATCTTCATCTTCATCTTCATCTTCATCTTCATCTTCATCTTCATCTTCATCTTCATCTTCATCTTCATCTTCATCTTCATCTTCATCTTCATCTTCATCTTCATCTTCATCTTCATCTTCATCTTCATCTTCATCTTCATCTTCATCTTCATCTTCATCTTCATCTTCATCTTCATCTTCATCTTCATCTTCATCTTCATCTTCATCTTCATCTTCATCTTCATCTTCATCTTCATCTTCATCTTCATCTTCATCTTCATCTTCATCTTCATCTTCATCTTCATCTTCATCTTCATCTTCATCTTCATCTTCATCTTCATCTTCATCTTCATCTTCATCTTCATCTTCATCTTCATCTTCATCTTCATCTTCATCTTCATCTTCATCTTCATCTTCATCTTCATCTTCATCTTCATCTTCATCTTCATCTTCATCTTCATCTTCATCTTCATCTTCATCTTCATCTTCATCTTCATCTTCATCTTCATCTTCATCTTCATCTTCATCTTCATCTTCATCTTCATCTTCATCTTCATCTTCATCTTCATCTTCATCTTCATCTTCATCTTCATCTTCATCTTCATCTTCATCTTCATCTTCATCTTTATCTTTGTTAACAAACATTGGGCGCCGCCCAATTTTAGAGAACGCTCAATTAATTTATTGCTTATTTAAGAAGGAGTCCTTCTTGCCATACCCGATATGTATTATTCAGTTCTTCAGCAGCACAATTAGAACTCAGAGATGGCAACACGAATCCTGCGTTCATTCGCTGGGCGCCAATTTATAAACAAACATGGTTTACAGCTCCACTAAATCTCAAAAAGCTCGCACTTCCAGCACTAACGCACTGAATACCAGAAAATATTCCATACTTTCGTCCTTTATCCACAACACAAACCACCCCACGACCAAGACTTTCCACCAACCAACCCCAACCCCATCCGCTCCTCTGAGGGAAAGCTTCTGCCTCTCCTCATGTTTGTCGCCTTCTCTCCCACTGGAAAATTCCCAATCCACTCCGTTACATAATGCGACCCATTTTCTGTGCACTCACACTCCGCCTCCTTCCACAGCTTCCAGTGGATTGCACTTGGCATTTTCCTACTACTCCATTTTCCAATAAACCAGTCCTATATACCGACTGGAAGCCCGGCCGGAATTGTGCCACACGGTGGCGGTGAGTGTGTGTGTGCCTTACCAAATACTTCCTCCATCCCCAACTGAGTTGCAAATTTTTTTCCTCTGCCCCCCACCGACTGGCCGTCGTCGCCCCCCCTTGGTGGCATCCCGACGACAATAACCATTACGTTAAGGAGAGCCCCATAAATGTATTAAATTCAGCTTTCGCAGCGAGCGACGACGACGGTAGGACGGCAAGAAGGGAGGACGAAGCAGGCGGTGGAGCACAGTGGCATGTGGACAACAAGGATGGTCCTCAAAGACGCGTTCTCGCTCTCGCTCCCGCACCCTATCCGTGGGGACGGATTTTTCTAGTGCGTGCGCATTGTTTGTATCGGGAGTAGTATTGCAGAGCCATTCTGCACGCAATGGTATTTCGGATGCATTGACATTTTCCTTTTCTCCCGTTTGTTCCGTTTGTTCTCGGCACTTTTTCCGCTTTTGTTGGGTTTATTTATTTGACAGGACGAGGGTGGAGAACCTGTTTTGTTTGTTGACTTCAGCCATGGACGGATGAATGAATGGGCAAACGAATGCGGGGTGGTGGTGTTATGTGTGCGCCGGGTGTGTGTGAGAGACTGAGAGGGAATGGGGAGGATTTTTTTTATGATGTCGGGTGGGTATGAATTTCAGAGCGATTAAAATCGATTGAATTTTAAAGCTTTGTCGGGCGACAACGCAAAGTTGCGAATGAAGATTGACGACGACTGCCTTAAGACTACTTCACACCCTCTTCTCTCTTGTCGTTTGATTTGAAACGATTCGTTACGTGCGTTCGTGGGGTGTGCGTTATTGCTGCAGAAACAGGAAAACAGATACACTCGGGGAAGTGTCAACTGTCTGCGTGGACTCCGGGGATAATGTGATAAGTCAGTTTAATTGAACCGGGAAATTACTGAAATTTCTCGCACGATGGTAAGGCAGTCAAATTCGATGTTGGATGCAATGGGCTTTGATGAGACGTGTGTGTGTACACTCGTAGACGTGACGTCATTCCCATCGACTCAGGTCAGGTCAAGTGAGAGCGATGGGCGTCAGTATTAGCTTGATGGTGCATCGCAAAAATTCCACGAACTCTCAGATTGGTTTTCAATTGCAATGCTTCTGAAATTAAACAGAAAACGATTCCAAAACAGTTTTTACATAACAGAATGGATTTGTGCCGGCAAAGGAGTAAGGTAAGTCAACGCTGCGAAGCGCCC
Organism: Eristalis tenax; assembly: GCA_905231855.2. Lineage (NCBI taxonomy): Eukaryota > Metazoa > Arthropoda > Insecta > Diptera > Syrphidae > Eristalis > Eristalis tenax. The sequence goes on from HG993127.1 coordinate 4,786,706, forward strand.
TCCTTACTCTTTACGGTGGCTTATCCATTTACACAACCTCGTCACTTCGTGAGTGGATATTCCTCAAAATAACAGGCAGTCGCATCTGCCCGTAGCTGGTGTTATGGAAAAGGCGTTGACATTATTTTTCTTTTGCATTGCGAAATAGAATCAATTGTGAATTAAATCTGGGCCGAGGAAAGGTAAGCTTGGATCATAGTTCTGAGATTCCGTCTAATCGGGTTGTGTGATGGTTTCGGATTGATAGTAGGACGGATGACGATAGGATGTGGCTCTATTTATCTTCGCTTCTCTTTACCCGATTGTTTGGTCCATATTCATGTTACATATGGTGTCGCCCATCGATGTTAAGGGCATGTTTCAAGCGTAATTGTGACCTGTTTGAGGGCAAACAATGGATCATACGTTCAGGTTCAAGGTCAATATTCGATGCAATCCCGGTGTTGAAAAAAGTTTGTACTTCGTAAGTACTCAGAAAGCCTGGACGAAAGTGGATTTCAGTAACAATCACCTGAAGTAGTTTATAAGCAGCACACATGTGCCTGCACATTGGTAGGCACCTCACTGTCTTTCACACACGTCACACAAGTTCAGAGACACTTTGTCAATATGATCCAAAGTGGCGCCCAATGCGAAACCAAATTAATCAAGAAACTTTTCGTGGAAAGACTTACCAACATCATTGCTTTCCTCAAAGCATGCCAATCTTGATATCCACCAATACAGCCACAATTTAAAGCTTCACCAATCCAGAAAAAAGAATCTTATGTAACAACGCATATTTTACCTGATCTTCACCGTGTGAGCTAAAATAACGCATATTTAATGGCGTCTTCACGTATTTTCTGAGCTTTCCAAGCTCATAGAATATCCAATCTGCTAAGTTCATTTCTGAACGTGAATATTCCACTGAATTGAATTTAGCTGGTTGGAAATTCTACGAGCTCGGACAACTCGTATACTGGAAGATCTACTCAGTGATTTATTATTGGATCTATAACTTAATTCCTGCGGCTTGCTAAGAGATGGCGTAACTTGTATTATTCCATTGGAACATGCGTTGGAAAGCTACTGTCATTGCACGTCATTTCAGTATATGTCATTCATTTGAAGCGAAAACAACAATAATGTTTTTTCACTCGTATATGTCGAACTTTGTGCCTGAAAAAGTGTTTTTGCGGGAAGTTCTTCTTCATTACTTTAATATAAAGAAAACTGCTGCCGTATTTTGGTGAAAGCTTATGGTGAACATGCGCTAGCTGAGCGAACATGCCGAAAGTGGTTTGCACGATTGGATGGTGATTTTGGCTTGGAACACGATGAACCTAATGGGCAGTCAAAAAAAGTTTGAAGATGAAGAACTGGAAGCATTAGTCTTTGAAGATTGTTGCCAAACACAAGGAAAGCTCACAAAACGTTTTAAAGCAGCTGGGTATATTCAAAAGCAAGGAAATTGGAATTCATGTGGAACCGAATTTAAGCCGAGAGAAGTCGAAACCTTAAATGTCCGAAATGCTGCTGGAACGCTACAAAAGGAAGTAATTTTTGCATCGGATTGTTACTGGTGAAGAAAAATGGATCCATTACGACAGCCCTAAGCACAAAAATCATATGTGGAACCCGGCCAACCAGCCACATCAACGGCAAAGCCGAATATCCATGGCGCGAAAGTAATGCTCTGTATTTGATGGGATCAGAAGGGTGTGCTGTATTATGAGCTGCTAAAACCGGGTGAAACCATCAATGGACAACGCTACCGACCACAATTAATCCGTTTGAAGGGAGCAGTGGCCGAAAAATGCCCGGAATATGCGGCCAGACACGAGGCAATAGTTTTCCATCATGACAACGCTCGGCCCCACGTTGCTATTCCGGTTAAGAACTATTTGGAAAACAGTAGATGTGAAGTCTTACCCCACCCGCCTTACAGCCCAGACCTTACCCCTTCTGACTACCATTTGTTCCGGTCGACGCAGAACGTCCTCACTGAAATACGGTTCACCTCAGAGCAGAATATCATAAATTGGCATGATTCATTCTTGGCTGCCGGATGGGCAATACTTTGAATAATACTATTGTACATGTTTTTCTTAAATAAACGTTAATATTTTGAGCAAACACACAATATATATTGTAGACCCAATACTTTCGACATCACCGGTACAAATTTTTGCACATCAGATCGACGATTTCCAAACCGTACTAGTAAGTACTTTGCTAGTACTTTACTACTATGTATTGTTGATTTTTCTAGCTGGTTACATTTTGCAAACTGCCGTTTCTGGCAGCTTTTTATAATATTCAAATTATGATCTAAGGGGCTTAGTTTTCCTCACTAATTAACTAAATAAATTAAAATTAAGAAAATACATAGTATCACTAGACAAGTGTTTTGTTTTCTGATTTGAATTATGCTTAAGAAAAGACTTGGTCATTGCAACAACCCAGGCTCCTAATAGTTGGGATCATCGAGAATGCACGGTATTAATTTTATTGTATACAGTGATGCCTCTAAATTGGAACACTCTCACCCACGAAATGATTAGCACTTCAAGCCTGCACTCGTTTTTTGTTCATATAAGTGAACCTCTGCAAACAGGGCACCCCTGATTTGGATCGTGGGGCAACGATTTCATTCGGAAAAAGATTTCATTGTCTGATGAAAAACAACCGTTAAATTGGGACAAGAATTAAGGAGAGATAAACATTGAAAGAGTCAGAACTGATTGCGTGGATGTGTACGTCTATGATACGAAAAATAGGCGGAATATCCTTGCTCTTGTTTTGTTGTTGCACCAGAGCACTCATTTTTAATTCATAATGGACAGCATTTCAGGAAAATTTTATTTCAGAGTTAAGTATAATTTTGACATAATTATTTCTGGTGGAATTTAGAGGTACTCTCAAATCAGGGCGCCTCCAAATTGGTTCGCATTTTTGTAGTGCCCCATCCAGGAGGTTTTACTGCATTAATGTACGTTCCTTTAACTTATTTTGATTCCCGAATAGAGGAGCAATTTGAAAAGATGAACGGAGCATGTTTTTTACCTGTTCATCTTGCTAGGATTCTACTATAGTTCGGGGACAAGGATCGTGCCAAGCTAGAAGAAATTTTAGGCTAGGCTTAAAACGACTGGATGGCGCAATTAGTTAAGTGCCTGCCCTTGATTAGTGGGGTCCCCGGTTCGAGTCCCAGTGAAAGCAAAGTTAATATGCTTTTGTTTGGTTCTCGAATCTGGTTCAGTCACCATTTGTCGGTGGTCGATCACTGGAGTGGTCGATCGGTGATAGTAGTCTGCCTTGGGTATCACAATAGATCAACATGGTCTAAGTGTGCTGGTGAATTCACTAGAAGCCTCCTTGCCTACCTATGCTGGGCTTCCACCTCGGATAGCATCAAAGTAGCAAAGTAGCAAAAAAAAAAAGCGATCATCAAGAATCACGATCTAGCCGACTGAATCAACAGTCCAGAAACGAAAGATCACTGGAATCAGATTACTGTTAAAAGAAACATTCTCAGTCACCATTGGCGGTATCATCTTTCTCACGGTCATCTTTGAAAAAATACGAGACAAATACTTCACCGGACCATAAACCGCACCAAATAATCCATTTTTCCGAGTGCATTTCTAAAACTTGTATCACCTATTATACTGATCATGTTAGACTTACCTTATCACGCAAAGGCATGGACAATCGAAATTCAATAAAAAGGTTAAGGTTTTGGTCACTTCAAGGCTTTCCGTGCTGTCTTGGGTAATGTTTGCGTTGAGGCCATCTGGAGAAGAAGATTCTAGACAGGAGTCTACGGATCCAATGCCTAAGGTGCCAAAGCCAGTGTGTAGGCTCCGGAACCCATCAGCCATCGAATCTAAGCGCATGCGCCAACTAGGGCCTGAAGGGTGCCTTTTAGCATAAGCTACACAGTCTGTGACTCTCCCTTAGATTTGTGATTAATTTCGGTTTTGTAAGAATTAAGTAAAAGCCCTCTTTCATAGTAATTTTTTTTCGATTAAATGAACAAATTTAATTGAGTAATTTTAACTAAGCAGACGTAGAACAACGCAACGATTGGTCACAAATGTAGAAGTGGGTTAAGTCATCAAAATGTCTATTGGGGTAGTCCCAGCAATTCACATTTAAACGTCTTTTGTGTTAATAAGATAATTTTTGGTTTTAAGTTCTTCCCCTTTTTCAAAAATATGCGTTTTAGTTCATAAAACAAACTCTCATTAATTCGGAAGATTCGTTTAATCGGACTGACCTTCCCACCAACCGTTCCGAATTAACGGGCTGTAAATTAATGTGTTGCACCTATTTACTAACCTATCAGAAATGAAATCATTGCTTCTCCGTGGCTACCGCAAATGTGACAAATGAGACTCGAGATCAGTCAAGTCCTTCCTATTGTATTGTTAAGTTTCTCGGTTATCAACAGTCAGACGGCGCTGTCGTCGCTGACAGGGTTGTTAGAGAGTGGCACTATCGTTGCTGACAGGGATGTTAAATAGCACATTTTTATCGCACAGATTCATCATCACCAAAAAAGGGAAATAAATTCCACAATGACTGCAGTGAAGTTGGCAATAAATCCATCTATAAGATCTGGCTTGAATTTGCAGGAAAAAAATGTCAAGATCCTTGTCAGGCATTCCTCTCAGATGTGTGATCCCAACGTTTGATCTTTCGTATCTCTAAGCACATCAAGGACATATTATTCTATGCCCTTCTGTGAGTCTACACTGAGTGTCTCCGAGAAACCACCTCGACCAGCATGCCATTCCGTACCACTTTGAATCTCCAGATTCACCCAATTCATACGAAATTTTGATACAACTTTAGTCCTCTAGGAATTCCCTGCTCCACTTATCTTCAGCGAAAAATCCACTCACCCTGCTTGAATGCCTTAAAGTGTACGTTCCCCAAAAGTTCATACAAATTCAGAATCCCTATCCAAAAGTGCCTTAAATTCGCCGAGAGAAAAAAAAAATCGTATCGACTCCCTTTCCAGTTAAAAATATCGCCGACGAGGAAAAATTTATTCATGGGGAGTCCCAAAAGAAATTTCATAAGTACCAAATGACAGCAATAACAATTTACCCTCGAATGGATGCACGTGCTGGGCGACATTAGATAGTTATGTCTTCCACACCGCATGTCGTTCTCGGCCGCTTCCATCCCCTTTAATTCACACAAGATCCCCGACCAAAGATATTCCAAATCAGCTGGCATGTCGGCCTAAACAAAATCGATTCTCAGATGCTTCATATTCAGAAGAAAATGTACACATTCGCAATTCCGCTTACCGAGATACAGAGACAGCACACCATCCCACTACACTCCCCGCGACCCAGTGCAGGGGGTACACTCTGTAGGAACTTTGTTCCCTTTCGCGCAGCATTGCACACTTCCATTGTCATTCGCATTTGCGTTCCAATTTCTCTCTGGAATATGTGTGACACCGTCCCACTCTCCGCCCCACTCCGCGACGGGCAAATGAAACAAATTTACCCTGAACCTGAAAACACACACAAATCACCCTCTCGTCGTCACCATCGCATGCAAGCCAATCCTCGGTCTCTTCTGCGCAGGACTCTCCCATCCAACCCAGCGTTTCAGACATTCCTGAGAGGCTTTCCAAAATTCTACATTTGTGTGTGCAACCATAGCTGCAAGCGCCATCAATCAACCCACCAACCCCCAGCCCCAGTGTGCCATATTCCAGTGCTTTGATGGGAAATTTTTCTATGTCCCCTGGAAGCCCACCGACCGACTGACTGAAGCAGACCGTATCCAGAGAGGATACACAGCGACCGCGAGAGAGAGCTGAACTGAAAATCCGCCATTCGTGTTTTCAATCATAAAGACTTGTAGTTTTTTTGTTGTGTTTATCTTGCGACCGTTCGACGAAACGTGCGAATTGTTTCCGAATCGAATTGAATTTTGTTTGCAAACTCGAGGCAATCGATTGTGAAGGGAATGTGGAGATCGTTCGCTTCTAGACCCAGACCCAGACACCAGCTGAAGCAGCAGAAGTAGCAACAATCGTAACGTCATCAAGCCCATCATCGCAGTAGTTATCATCTCGGGAAAATCATCAAATCATCATCATCGTCAGCAACAACAACAGCAGCAGCAACAACAACAAAACAATATCAACCCAAAACCGAAACGAAACACGTCGCATCGAGTGCGCATTGCATTGCATTCCTTCCTTATTCGCCTCCAACTCTCTAGCTCTAGCGGTGTCTTGGTCTATCGGTTGTGTTGTGGTGGTGGTGTGCAAGGTGGAATACATTAACTTCGATAAGGAATATCCTTCAATTTTGATAAAAAAAAAAAAAAACAGAACGAACACAAAAAAATTCGACAAATCATTGAGCAATAATTTTGTCTTTCAAAAAAATAAAAAAAAAATTAAACAAAAAATTGTATTCTCTTCGCGAATGTTGATTTTAATCGTCGACTCTTGCCGTGAAATACGCTCGAATTCGAAAAAGAATAAGAAATTAATCCTCGTCACATCCTCGACTGAAATTCTTGTGCCGTTTTTTTAAGAAAATTTATGAAAAAAAAAGAAACATCGATAACGTCTCCCCCCCTCAGCTGAAGGAAGGGTATTTAAAAGAAGAAAAACTACATGAAAACCTCCCGTGAGCAACATAACATAGACGGGGATGAATCAAATTTAAAAACAAATTAAAGTTTAAGTAACAACAAGTAAAGAAATTAACAAAAAGGCTGATTTTTCTCTTATTTTAATGTCGTGCATCTGTGTGTTATCTTTTTTGTAAGAAAACGTTATAAGCTAAACAAAAACAAAACCAAAAAACATAGAAAAGTAAAATATATCGTTTATTTTATACCTTTGCGCTGAAATTAGTCAAACAAAAATATATATACCTACTATATAGAGAATTGAAAAACCAAACTCGTGTCGTTTATATCCTTAACCTCCCTAGACTACTTATAAAGAAAAACAATCGGACTATTCCTTACATAATTTTACAAAAAAAAACAACAACATTTTTTCTACTAAACTTAAAAAATTTATACAAAATCGTATCTATCGCACAAAATTTTATTAAAATAAACATAACTGCATACTGCTGAACAAGAAGAAGACGCAAAAGACGAAGCAAAAAAAAAGCTGCCTGTGCCTGCTGCCTTCCGCCTGGTGGTCTTCCCCCTCCACACCAGCGCACCCAAACCCCCACCCATCGTCCACCCACTGTCACCCTGTCCAGAGTTCCAGTGTACTCGCGCGTGTGTGAGTGTTCGGTGTTCGTGTTCGCTCGGATTTTCCCTCGGTGAGAAACTGGTTCATGTCCTGGCTGTAGTGGTGGTGCACAAAAATAGTTTAAATTGCGTGAGACTGTGTCGTGTTTTCGCCTGTGTACTTGTACGCGGTAATGACATGAATTCTTAAGCACACTACACACACCCCTCCCGCTCCTCCCACTGGTGAACAACTTGGATACTGGAAAGCCCCCTCCCACGAGCTCGATTGTTTACCGCGTAACAGGAGACGCTAGAGACGTGTGTTGGACAAAATCGACAAACCACACAGGCTTGCAGCAAATCTAGTGACAGATAGAGAAACAAAGTGGCGACTTCCCGCAAAATTCAGTCGTCCGCGTCGTCGTCGTTGTCGTCGTCTTCGTCCTCGTCCTCCTCATCATCCTCGTCCTTGTCGTCCCCATCGTCATCGTGTTCGTCGTCCTCGTCGTCGACACCACCATCACCGCATACATCAACTGTCACAGCCAGCCTAGTCACGGACGAAATACAAATTTGCCATCAGTCAGCGGCGGCCTTAAAAACTGCTGCGAATTTTCGAAATAAAATTCCATCGATATCGATAATACCGATACCGCCAGCCGCTTCATCGGCCGCGGCCAGTTCGACAGTGACCACAGCGAACAAAGCGACATCGCCGCCCTTAGTTGCCAGTTCGACACGCCTGTTCAGTGTGACACAACAGCAGCAGCAGCAACACCCATCGTCGCAGCACCAGCACAACCGACCGCAGCAGCAGCACCAGTCGCAGCAGACAGACAAATGCAGTGCTGTGCTAAAATTTGACGTTCGTGGTGGTGAACTGGTTCCCGCCAAGTCGCACACAACATCGACGAGCACCTCAACTTCGACCGCCGATCAAGCGACACTGACGTGCCCGCAGCCGATCATCGTCAAGATCGAGCCGACACAATCGTTCCAGATAGTCGATGAGAACGACACCCGGGTGCTTAGCCTGCCGATATCCGACTGCGATCGAGTGGGGGCGAACTGGATCGACTTGAAGGACATTGCCGGCCTGCAGGCGAGTGCGTTCGTTGATGTGAACTTGGATGCGTGCGTCGACACCAGTGCACACCAACAGTCGGTGCACCTGCAGCAATCACAGCAGCATCAGGAGCAACACCAGCAGTTGCATCAATCGAAGTCGAGTCAAACAACAATCGTGTCCACAAGCGGCGGCGGCGGCGGTGGCGGTGGTGGAGGCTTGAGGAATCCAAAGGCTGGACTAGTGTCCACTGCGACGACAACCATAACATCGGCAGCGGCCACAACAACACGTGAGGGATTATCAGTTGGACCAACATCCAGTGGAGCAATGACAGGTGGGTGCTAATGAGCTTTGTTTTCCTGTTATGTGGTTGATTTAGCACCCTCCACCCTTGGCTAGCAGGGGAGTGTGTTTGTTGATCGACTTTTGAGTCTTTGTATGGTAAACACGTGTTTTTTTTTTCTGGGTACAAGGGTTCTCTTCAGAGGGGGCTCTATGTGGCTGGGAATTAAATACGAGAAATTGTCAAATATACTTGCATCGAAGAGGAAGTTATGAGGCAGACGATGCCGGCACAATGTGATTCATTGAACTTGCATTTATTTTCGATTTAACATGTTTGAACTGCACTAGCGATTGGAAAGGTATTGTACTTCTGATCTGCTTCGCCAACCTTTCCGCGTCGACTCCTCGCTGCATTGGTATAGTTTCGTAAGCCTTGCTGGTGTTGAAGATTTCTCTCCACTCCCTGTGGAGTATTATTCAGACTCTCTGACTCACTGTCTTAAAATGAGAGACAAATTGCCCGCGGAACTCTTTTATCAATAGGTCCATCGATTCGCTTGCTGTATGGCATGTGCGTCGCCTTGCTCGGACCAAATTCTTGTTATTTTTATTTAGAAGGGTAAATTGCACCGAGACCTGATATATTGTGCCCCCTATTCACACCTTTGCTTTCTTAAGAGTTCCCTTCTCATGCAGCTCTTTTCAAAGTTGTGTTGAGGGTTATTTGCTCCTGTTGCTCGAAGGTGGAAGAGATTTGTCCTGGAGTATTCTCTCTAAGCCAGTTCCCTTTAGGAATCCGAGAATTAGAGCTGGTTCAAGTCACTTCTAGTCTTCCTCTGATATCAGGTGCTTGCCTAAATATCTTTGCCTTTTGCGGGAAGTGCCTCACAGAATCCCAAATGTTCTCGAATTTCATTAGATTCTCCCCAGAATCTGCTGAGACCCTCTTCTGATGCTCCTAGTTTCTTTAGGTGCTCCCTGAGTCTACAGTGTCCTCTTAGGAAGCCTGTTAAGACATGGAGGTTGTTCTTGCTCATTCTGATACATGCCTCAAACCTCATCCGTTTATGTTGACCCAAGAGTTTCTTCGCCTGCTTCATGTCATAAGTGGTGCCAAGTTCCTTCTTCCTAGTTCCCTCAACTCTTCCCTGAGGACGTGATCTCCTACGGCGCAGAATGGTTTGGGGCCTATAAAAGGTTCCGATGCTCATTTCCTAGCGAGGGAGTCTGCCATTGCATGCATGGCCAGGTACCCAACAGCAGCTCAGTTTCTTAAGCTTCTGCAGTCATTCCCACACGAGCTTGGATTTGATGATATAGGAGTCTCGTGCCCGGATAGCAGCACGACTGTCCGACATTATTGCTCTGTCGCAAGATGCTGGTGCTTTTGCCATAGGTTCGTAGTACTTTGTCCGGGGTCCAAGTACTCCTGCCGCTGTTCCGGTTCCTTCATCATTGATCCATCTGTATACCATTTCACCGTATTGCTGCTCAGTCTGTGGACTATGGACTGATTGCTCCAGTCCTTTTTGGTGCTGAGCTTAATGGTGAACTTCTTTTGGAAGTCGAATTTCCTACTCGCGGCATCCTTTTGATTGCCCAGGAGTGGTCGGTTTCGGATGGAATGCACCGGCTCCTATCCCTTCTTTTGGCATTCTCATGATTGTTTTATTTGCACATTCTGCTACCACAAGATGTAAGAGAGTCAGCTCCAATAACACCTCCATGGCGGCGGTTGGGCAAGGTCTCATGGCCCCTGTAATACAGGGGCATGCCAACCTTTGGAGTTTGTTGAGTGTCTCTCTTGCACTGATCAGAGAGACACTCAACAAGGGCTGCAACACCAGGATTTGCCCGCTAAGCTTCTACAAATCGCCTGCCTGGTGCTCTCTTCTGTGTGTCTTTTCCAGATGAGTTTGCTGTCCCAGAGTTTGCTGCTAGTGGCTTTACTGGAGCCTATACTATTGTGCCTGATAGACGTATTTGTTTTAGTCGTTCCAGTTTCTGTTTTCTTGTCAAAGGTACAACGGTCGTTTTAGCCGGATTTATAACTAGCCCATCGGATAAGCACCACTCTTTAGTAATTTTTAGTCCCCATTCGATGACTCGACTCAGAGAACTGGTGTTTGGACCGATTGGGGTTCAGTTTAGGCCAGCTCTTCTTGGTTGTTAGGCATTGGGTATCCTTAAAGATTGCCGTTCAAGAGTGAAGTGCAAAGCTTCGTAGTTACCTGAAATGTCTCTGTGGCTTAGTGCAGAAATAATGCCCGTTTAATCCAAAGAATGGCCAACGCTTGTCAGAACTTAGAGGTCAAAGACACTATTTCCTGCCAACGTAGCAGAGAGGACGTTAGCCTTGACTCCTGTGTCATGTAGAGCGGATGGAAACCAATGCTCCGTCCCAGAATGTCTCCGAATCCACACCAGAACGCGAAAGGGGCCTCAACTTACTATGCTAAAGATCTAAGAAGCTCGCTAAAGATCGACCTGGCTGGAGACGCTTGTTGGTTGAGACCCGGGTCCGTCCCGGGCTGTAGCGCCACCTTTTGTCAGTAGATCCACGGGTACCAATAGGGTTACCAACCAATTCTTCTGTTGAATCAGTTTCAAAAATGTTAATTTGCTTCTGTCAGGCATCTTTCTCTGAATAAAACCTTCTCCCTTTTAATAAAGCCTGGACTACTTGCACAAATCGAAACAAAAGTAAACTGACAAACATTTTCTGAACTTGACTTCCGAGCGGCTCACAAATCTTAAGACATTACGAAGAAATCGCATATGTTTTGTGGATTCGATGCCTCCTTCAAGGCATAGAATGGGTTTCATCGATTCCAAGCATTGGTAGACTGAAGCGTTAAAACCCGCTTTTAAAAAAGCTGCATGACCTCAAAGCTCAACGTTCGCACGAGGAGTTAACAACTTCGGGATTCAGTGAGTAAACGCGGTGTTAAGACACTCTTAGTGTGGCGAGACCTCTGCTGCTCTAATAAGATCGTTTTTCGCCCATCCTGCCAAAGGCCCCTAAGATCTTGCCTATGTCGGCAATGAATGATTTGACATGAATTTCATAAATTTTCGGAATCAACCTTCAAGCTTGGGCTCTACTAATTTCGCTTCTTCAATCGAAAGACTCTTATTAGGCAAAAATTTCCCCGAAGTTTCGTGAAAGGTGTCAATTTTCGAAAGTCACAGACGATGTAAGCACCCCTAATCAGAGGCATCTCCATCAGTTTCCTGGCAACTACCGTCTCTACGTCGTAAAACTTTTTAGAGTGCGGTGCATGTCCAATAAACACATTTTCATAAACCCCCTTTCCATGGGCTTTATTTGGGCCCTGCCGCCGCGCCTTCGCCCCTAAGGACACCGCACTCACAAAGTCCCCGAGACTGACCACAGTGAGAGTCACCTCGCCCAGAGGTGTGAATTCGTCTAAAACTTTACAGCCGCCATTGCACCCTTTTCTTCTCTCCCTCTCTCTCCCTCTCTCTCCTCTCACCAAGCAGCCGTCAATGTGAAAGCTGTGTGTGCACTCGGCTTAGCACTGCTCGGCGCAAACATACAAATCACCTCAGGCCGCCTTGGCCGCACCACCCGTGCGCCGGATGGGATCCCTATCTCCGTCACGTATTGGGCGTAAAAACCGATATTGTCGACAGTGTTTTATGCTTTCCTAGGCTTGGCCCGTTGCGCCGCGGGCATATTTTTCGCACAAAAGTGTCAATTCACTTCGCGAGTGCGAGTGCGGTTCCATGCTTAAATAGGTCTCGGTCTTCGTCGCTGGCTGGCTGTCGTCGTCGCTGTCGCTGCGGCTTTGGCTGTGACTGTGATTGCGGCTCTCTGACTCTGTCATTTGGGTTTGTTTCGGTCGTTAAATTCCATTCTGGAGGAATGCCTTGCCGGTGTGCACTGTCAAACCAAAGACGGATCCATGCTCGGATCCCTAAATTGATTTTCCCCATCGGCTCATGGGAGGTGATTGAGGGGAGCAGCAGCACCAAGCCGTGTGTGTTCCAATGGCGCATAGTGTACAGGGGCCTATAGCAAGTCCATTTGTTGGCTGTTCACCTCATTTACTACGGGGCCCAGTTAGTGGTGGTTGTTGTTGTCTGGAGTTGTTTGTTAGTTTTGCACTGTTACGGTGCCGCTGCTTTCTTTACTGTTTATCGACGCGGCGTTCTACTTTTGCTCATGCTTTTGGCACATTAACATTAGTTTTGCTTTGTGCTCGCTTCCACAGCGACCACGGGCACCAACACCGCCGCCGCTACCAGCAGAACCACCACCCAGACCCACTCTGGTTGGCTGGTCCGTTCGTTCAACAGAACGTTCTTCTTCTTCGACGTCCTCTTCTCCGCGTACTTTCGTTACTTCTTTGCTTTTCGCCGGAGTTCTGCTAACACACTGCGCGCCGAGGAGGCCATAATCTTGTTTTTTTTTTTGTTTCTTGTTGTTGCTCCTCCTCCCTGCTGGCTGTTTTTTTTTTTTGTTTTATTTTTATTTTACCGTACGACGAACTCTAGCGGTAATTACGTCAACTACAAACTATACAGTTATGAGTGAACGAACATGGTGGATCCGCTGGCAGTTGTCTTACGGGGGTGGCGGGAGGGGTTCTTTCTGCTTTCCTTCTCCTTCCGCCGCCCCTCAAGGGACCTTTCTGAATTGAAAATTCCTTTCGTGCTGCTTTCCGTGGAAGACTCTCTCTGTGTCGAAGTGTGCGTGTTGGTGGACGGTTAGATGGCGCGCACTCTGTGGGTTAGGGTTGGGTATGAATTCTTCTGACTTGTCACACAGACACGCGGTGCCTCTCGTGGGATGGCGTGCGGTTTGGGCTTCGCATCTGCGGATGGCTGATGGTCTTGTCGACGCGCTTCGCGCTTCCCTTCGGTTCCCTGTGATTTACATTTTCGTTAGAATTTCTTCGTTTTGGCGAACCGCTGCTGCTGATGATGATGATTGCCCGCGTCCACGTCGCAGATGGGGGGGTTATTGGAATTAGACGCGATTAATCTCTCTCATCGCACACAGATGGCGGTGGTTTGACGTCGACGACGGCGGCAGGCCCATGGATCATCTGCCGGAGTGGAGTCTTCATGATTTCTCTTTTGATTTTATGGCCGGAATGGCCAGTGTGTGGAATTCTTGCGTGGTAAGGTGTCACTGTGCGCACACTTGCCACTTGCCAGCGTCTGGCGGTGGACCGATTGGGGTCAATCGTGTTTTGTGCTATTCATACGAATTACCGCATTACACTTTGGCGTTTGGGGGACGCTACCGGATAGAATGCGGATGGGAATAAATTAGAAACGTCTGCGGATCATGGAAATTTTTAATTTTTGTTTCGGTTTTTTCTTGCGAAAATCGCGTAAGCTGCTCAATCATCTTTTGGGGAAAGGAGAAATGGTGAAGCAGTCTGCAGTTGAGAGGCACTTGTGACATTTGACTCATGATGGATTGGTGGCATGACTGCAGCATGGGGCTACAACGGTCGACAGGGGAGATGTCCTTAACTGTGTGTCTTCTCTGCGAGAATTTATTTTTTTGCTTACAGTTGACTTCATGCAGCTTCAACGAATGACAAATGTCTCGCAGAAGAAGGAGAACACAGCCCGTGCTAAAGGTTGAAGAAACGACCCAGTCGTTAAGTAGAATTGCTATCACTTCTGTAAAGAGCTGTTTGCACCTGGAAAGCCGATACATTCAGCCAATTATTGCACTTACCAGCAGCGTTCGAATTTAAGGATTGAGGTATAATAACAACGCGGGTGGTGCTACAGCCCACAGAGGGCCAAGGCCTAGCTTATCAGCAACCCACAGGAGTGGAAGGGACATATAGTTTTATGCCGACTCAGAACGAACAATTTGAGAATGTTTTTCAAGACAGTAACACTCTATGAGCACTGTCAGTGACTTCAAAGAGGTGGGGCCGTGAAAAATATTTTGCTCGTACACTGGGAATTGAACCTGGGCTGGGTAGGGGCAGGCGCACCAACCCACAACTCCACGGGCACCACAATTAAATGCATTAAGGCTCAAACCTACTGAATCTGTTGCGTGCGTTACTTTTGGAATACAAAAAAATCGTAATTGCCGGATTGCAAAGAAATGCTTGAGTTGCGTCCGAAATCCATCGGAAGGGACTGGCACCAGTCGCCCAACTTCACTTTTGCATAAATTTAAGAAATTCAAAATTTCGGAGTCCCTATCTTATAAGGAATTGTTCAGACTGTTCATTCATTTATAAAATATCGTAGAGACAAACACAGAATGAGCGCCCGAATAAATTTTCATGAAAACTTCTGTCAACCGCAGAAAAAGTTAAAAGTAGACCAATAGCATCCGGCGCCATGTTTTCTACTTGTGGGCCTCATTTGCTGTCTCTCTCACTCTCATTAGGGCTTAAGAGTTGTCAATTTTGTGACACTATGCAACGGATTCTATGAGTCTGGGCCTTTAGCTTGTCATTTTCAAGGCGAACCAATCCCTTCTTATCATGTGATCAGGTTTAGTTAACTCATGATTCAGATACAGAACTCACATTTTCGATAAATTTCAGTGCGCCTTTGGCTGAGTGGATATATTAATAACCGCGTACTCCTTCCTAACGTACACCTCTATTAAGTGGGCACCGAACATGTCCACCGATGTGTGCTAAAGGGTGATTTTAAAGCTATTATCTTTTTGGCAACACTGGTTTAAACAGCTGACGCACGTTTCGTGTTTTGTTTCACTGTCAAATATCTTCAGTTTGGTCTATAATTTAATCACGAACAACGCTTGCAAATTGTTGAATTTTATTATCAAAATGCGTACTCTGTTAAGAAAGTTCATCGCGCGCTTCTTCGTGTTCAGCGACGAAGCTAATTTTTGGCTCAATGGGTACATAAATAAGCAGAATTGTCGCTTTTGGAGTGAATATCAGCCAGAAGCATTGCAAGAGCTACCAATGCATCCAGAAAAAGTCACAGTTTGGTGCGGTTTATGGGCTGGTGGCATCATTGGACCGTACTTCTTCAAAGATGATGCGAATCGTAACGTAACTGTGAATGGTGAGCGCTACCGTGAGATAATATCCAATTTTTTTTTTTGCCCAAAATGCAAGAGCTTGACTTGCATGACATGTGGTTTCAACAAGACGGTGCCACATGCCACACAGCACGCGCAACAATGGACTTCTTGGGAGGCGAGTTCGGTGAACATTTTATTTCACGTTCGGGACCGGTCAATTGGCCGCCTAGATGGTGCGATTTAACGCTTTTACTCGTAGACTATTTTGTGTGGGGCTATGTTAAAGCTCATGTCTATACAGACAAGCCCGCTTCAATTGACGCATTGGAAGACAACATTGAAGCATTTATTCGTGAGATACCGGCCGAAATGTTGGAAAGAGTATGCCAAAATTGGACTAAGCGGATGGACCATTTGAGGCGCAGTCAAGGTCAACATTTGCATGGAATAATCTTCAAACATTAAATTATATGGACTGTACCATCGATTCAAATAAAGATTTTCTGAATTTTATGTGTTTCTTTTTTTTTTAAACTTTTCTATAGCTTTTAAAAAATCACCCGTTACAAATAGAAGAAGTTTCTTAAAGTGCAACGAAAAGCTTGTATATGGCTTCAGAAGCTCATTCTAGAGTCAATGACTGCACTTACTTGTTCACTGCATTTAAACTATCGACAAGAGAAAGAGAACAAAAGCTCGATCTACAGTTACAAACAGCTAATTGGAATCTTTTAAACTAACTTCAAGATCAAAATTGCTAGACAAACTTAAAAACATAATCTTGGTCTTGGAAGTTATGCTTAAGTTGTGTATAAAGAACCATATTCTTAGCAGACTAAGGTCCTAATTAATGTCAGAAAGCAGAGCAAGGCGACTATTTGATCCATTCACCGTTGGACTGCCAGCGTTATTCCACGGTACTCACATATACACAACGTGGAACCAAAGTAGTCACTTTTGGGACCAATTTCCGGCTTTTTGCTTTCATAGTTCATCTCTATTGAGACACTGAACATGCGCAGATAGTGTAGCTGTCGGAGTAGTCGGAGAAACTGTGCAGGTTCGCTGCAGTCGTGAGAGAATAGCACGCACATCATAAGTATTTCTTGTAGTGGCCCAAGTTCACCACGGATGGTCGAGCTCGACGAAGAAGAATAAAAATAATGTGACCAAGTGTTTTACGCGCACCTAAGACAAGTTGATCTAGACAAGAGGAAGCGAAAATCACAGTCGGTCGGACTCGCAATAGTTCGATGGTCTGGTAGGTTCCAGGTTAACACTACTCTTGTGTCATTACTCAAAATGAAGAGAATCAGGATCAAACCACGATCGAAGTCGACCGAGGCACATCCTCATTCAACAACTTTCCAAACATCTGCCAGCTAGCCCATATTGCCTGTGATCCATCATCCACTTCGGCATTTGAATCGAATGCAAACATCCATCAGATTGACCGAGTCAATTCCCTGCCAACTGGAAGTACGCAAAACATACCAAAAAAATCAACAAGTGCAAACAGAATTGAATTTCCTCGATTTGGCTGAATTCCCTTCGTCCCAACCTAACCTACTTCCACTTTCAGCGGTGGCTTGTGTTGAATCTGCCATTCATTGCCGGGGAGGCCTTCAATTACAGGAAACGGAAATCAAAGTTATTTCACTCTCTGCGTCATCGCTGGTCGTGTTCTTCGATTTCAATCAACTCACAGTTATGCACACAAAAATGCACACAGAAACACAAACACACACACACACACATAAACGCAAACCGAGCATAAAGGCACAACACACAATTGATTGATAGGATAGTCCTTATGGTCCTTGAGCACACCGTGAAACCCTTATCCTCATCCGCCTCCGCCTCTTTTCTGATTGAAGTCGTAATCTTCAATTAAATCGCTCTCCTCTGCGGCACTTTTCCGCATCCCACACAGCCGCCGATTCGAGTTCACAGATCTGGAATTCGAATGCGTCGGAGATGGGTCGGATCTTCTTCTTGTTGTTGTTAACGCGCACTCGTTGCAATTTGATTCCCATCGTATCCACCTTAATCGATGGACCCGACACAATGGCAGTGAAGGACTCAATTTTCCTCTTTATGTTTACATCATTTCGATGCGAAGCGCAGCGATGCGAGCTACAATTCTGACAGTCGGCTTCGGCGGCGGCTATGGCAGTGGCGGTGCTGGGTACTCGGGATTTCGCTCTTTTTCTTGATCAGTCGAGCGGCTGATGAATGACACGATGACACCCCTGCAGCGGGAGTGTAAGGCTCCCGGTAATCCGCTCTTGTTTGGGATTTGAATCCGTTGCGTTTTTTTTTCTCTGTATTTCTCCTTGTTGCGACGTCCTTTCTTCGGCGTGCGGAGGGAAATTCGGATGTGTTTGCGCGCTGATGATGTTGACGATGGCGAACCAGGTGGAAATCGATTCAGGTGTAATCGACAACAGGAGTTACAGCACTGTTTCGCTGTCGTTGCGATGCCGGCAGAGTTCCTTTTCCCTCGAACCCGGTTTTTGGCAGAACCGTGATTGGAATTACTTCCGCTTTGGTGGATATGGGACTTAAATCTGTATTTTTTTCTCCGCTGTCCCATTATTTTCCTGCGCAACAAAGTCCCGTAAACAACATCAAACAGATGAATTTTGGTAATTGTGCATTATTTTGTTTTCTGCGTGAATTTTGCGCATTTTTCCGATGTTTTTTTTAGGAGCAACGAGTGTGTAATCGGCTTGCAGTCAAGTGTGACGTGCCTTTGGGGAGGATTGTCGCGCAGATAAGTTCGGTTTAGTCTACGGTTCAGATGAAAAGGAAAGCATGCTGATCTGTGGGGAAAGAGATGCGTTTGAATGACTGCTCGGTTCTCGTAAATTAAAGTTTATGCGTTGGAAAGTGTGTCTTTAAAAAGTCGCGCCAAACATGAAAATATGAAATTATGTAATTTGTCATACTCCATTTGAAAGATCTCAGCAACAAGTTCTATTTGAGGTAGACTCAGGCATTGTCCGTAGCCCATTGAGTGGGATTGCTAGCAGTTGTGCCATTTTTGCCACTCCGTTGAAAAGGTCACAGGATTGCGCAGGAGCAATCGCGGTGTGATTAGTTTTTAAAACTCAATATATTCGGGTTAGTGTCACGCACCCACTCTGTTGAGATGCTTATAGCTTAAGCCACGTGACGCAATTTATCATTCCATGGATTCTTTCGACGATTTCTGTAGTGACGACCTATTAAGGTGACCTGAACGTGTGGTGTCACTTAGCACAAGTGACAAACAGGACTTAACTCAGTATCTTACTAACAAATCCGGGCGACGATCCCTGGATGGTCTGAGCCTGAGCTAGCAGCGTGTCGGTGCTTTGTAACAGTGTCTTGCGTCGCCGATTGGTCTTTATACCAGAGGTTCAGCTTCCACGAAGGAGGCTCGGACTCGAAGAACCTCTTAGCTAAACCCTTAGTGTCCATTTACTCGACGGCAATGCTGTCGGCGTATTTTAGTAAATATTGAAATTGATGGTGCAGAGATCCCAAAGTGTGACGGCTTCCCCGAGGTTGTCTGCTTGCAGTGGCTGTCAAATACAAACTTAGAGGCGCTGCTCGTTTAGTGTTGTACTCATTTTTAAAAAGTCACTGACTTTTCAAGCGACTGGCTTGGCTTGCTGAGCAGTTCGTTGATAAGTCATTTTGGAAACAAGTCATCTCCTCTGATGAACCTGAGCAACCTCTGAGCAACTCTGTGTTTTCTAGAGTCCACCATGAACAATTTCCAACACTTTGGAGAGACCAGAAGAGACCGAACTAATTCCGAACTTGTGCATTGAAGTTGAGCATTGCGAATTGTGAGTGTTTTGTGGTCGAGTGAGGATCACATTTGCCTTGTTATTAGCCACGCAGTACCTTTGGAACGTTGGTTAGTATGATAGCGTGCATCCAAAGAAGATGCTTTGCTGAAGCTTAGTATGTGTACATCCCATCACGTGACCGTTTAAGGGATAGCATTAGGTTATGCTTGGAATTTGGTCAATGCCTAGGCCAAGCTGGAAAAAAGACTCTCCGAGACGCAGACACACCCTTCTGATCCCACCAAATACAGAGCATTGCCTTGGCGCCATGGGTATTCGGCTTTGCCGTTGATTTGACTGGCTTCCAAGCCAGCCATAATAATTTTTTTCCATGAAAATTCTGGAGGAAATTTTGGTTAGGAATAGAAAACTGGAATTAAAAGATACTTTGAATGCACAGAACCTCGCACCTATCCCTAATTGGCGACGGAATAAAGGCCTTGTTTCGTTAGAAATCTGGAAATTAAACTTTAGACCCACGCGCCGGCATGGCAGTTCTTGACATGCCCTTACCGGAGCAGTAACCCGGTATCAGTAACCCCTGTGTGGGCGCAAATAAAAAAAATATGCTAGCTATGAATATTTCAAGTTCGAATCAGCCGCTAGAGGTCGTTCCTTGCCAACAACTTCACAGGAGATTAAAGTATTCGTCTCCTAGTTACCCATGAAGGGATTCTAAGACATGCCAAGCTTGATCGTGTGGTCCACAATCAGTCAGCGCGCTCCGTGTTTGAATCTAGTTTAGAAGACTTTTGATTCGAAGACTGCTGTTGTTGGCCTTCATTCTTCTTCAGGGTGATGAAAATCGCTGGCATTTCCCATCTGAAAGTTGCCACAATTAAATGAAGCAGAATTCTTTTTTACGCAGGTCCACAGATGCCCGCCATAGAGGCCCTAAAGGCACTCACACTTGGAGGGATGGCCCCATGCTCTGCCCCACACATTATGACGCTTGCACCTGTCAGGCTTGATTCTACTTTCTAACCGACCGCTGACGACGAACTCTTCTCTGCACACAAGATCATGCATGTATTTCGACACAAACTAAATTCGTGGGGATCCTACACATTTCGGAACCCGAAGCGCCTCTGTGACCATCTCGGTTCCATTCTCTTGCCTCGTGGGCAAACTGCGGTCGTTTCAATTCGCCCGGTTGCCAAATTGTGTGCAAATTATTTCATAATTTTAATTCGTCAAAAAACCGCAAGCTGCTGCAACAGAAATCTAAAATTTATGAATAAAAGCGGTCCAATTAAATTAAGCGGGTTTTTTTTTCTTTATTTTTGTTTCACCCATAAAATCATATCCCAAAGCGATGTTCCCATAATCCTGCGCGCTGACTGATATAATAACTGACCCGAGTAGCTTCGTGTTGTGTGTCAACGATGAGGTCACGCGCAGGCAACCTGCATGACATAAGGGTTCATAGATCATTCATTCCTCGCCGCGGATGATGAGACCGTGTGTAGAAAGTATCAGCGGCGGGGCGACTAACTTTCGCCGCTGCGTGCCTGTGCTCCGAGTCTTGCTTATCTAAATCATCACGCTTATGACATGTGATGCCCGGAGATGTGTCTCTTCTGCTCGGTTCGGTTTGTTTTTCTTTTACCTTTTTGTGGTCACAAATCACCATCGAGATTTTATAATCTCGCATAAATCAAAATCCAAAATTCATGCCAATCTGTCGAATGCGATTCTTTTGCGCGCGTTACTTGTCATTCTGCAATCGTGTGACGCGCCGCGCTGTGCCGCCATAACGTTACGAAACGAACGACAACTGTATCCCATTTTTTCCCTACTGCGTGTATCAGGTTCTCCACAAGCCTCCCTTCTCTCACTTCCCTTCTCCACCTCGTCCAGCCGCACCGCCATCGCCGTGCCATATTGACTGACAATCAAGATTTATGTTTTCAAAGTGAACAACGACACAAAAAATGAGAACGTAAGCGTGTCACATACGACCTATAAAACAACCGTTCCCCGTGGACACAGCAAACAGCTCCTGTGACGAAATTTAGACAAGAAGCCATCGCGTGGTCTTGCGATGGTCATTGGCTGGCGAATTTCGATGCACGGCACGTCCGTTTACATCATTACATTACCGTAATTTGTAAATCACTGTGACAGGGAATACGCGCGAGTATCTTTCAAAATAATGACACTGCGCGCTGATGGGGATCCGTGATCCATGATCCATGATCCGTGATGCATGATCCGCCATCCATAGGGGCTAGGCAAACTGTGTATGTATTCCGGGGGCGGGGATAGGACTCAAGGCAATCATTGTTTTTCAGTTTCACAGGTTGTCTGACCATAAACCGTTAAAAAAACAGACAAATGTTCTGTGCATCTTAATTTGATGACAGTTGCGATGCGAGCTTGTTGTGTCAATGTGACATGTATGTACGTACGCGGGCATTCATATGTGCGTCAGTGGACGCCGCCGCGTTGCGTCGTTTTGAAAGGAAAACGGAGGAAACCAAAGACGAAGTTAAAGACGATTACCGCGGTAACTGGTGTTCATGTGCGGCCTAAAGAGGAGTCAGCAAAGTTGATTTAACAGTTAATACACAGTGAGAGAGTGAGAGAGGGAGATGGAGGGAGTGAGAGAGCGTACAGAGATTTCATTAAGCCGGCCCGAAGACATGGATGCGTACCTGTAATTACGGTTTTAATTTGTTATACTTGTGTGCAACAATAAGCAGATGATAATCAACGGTTTTTGAATGAAACAAGAAAATTGCATGTTCCCGCTCCGTTTTGATAAGCGCCGGAGAGGGGGGCGTGAGGAGCGGGCGAATGAGAAGGAGGAGTAGGTATATGCATAAATATAGGCCAAATCATTAAGAAACGATGATTAGGTGGAAGGAGAATTGCAAGAACCTTATTATTCAGGCAATTACGTCAAAAACTTCTGCGCGAGTGCTTATGTTCTAGCGTCGATGTCGTCGTTGCACGAGAATGACAGCAACTGCTGTCGTGGGACTGGCAGATTTCAAATTGACTATATCATTAAAGAACTAACGCTTCTGCTGATTCCGAACGGAGAACCATTCGGACGATGATTGCTTTTTCAGGACGGGTTTTTACCGTTTCCGAATGGCACGTACAGTTGGGGGCTTTATTTTCTTTTCTGAAACTCTCCTAATCGGACGGAATGAGCTTGAGCTATTGAGACTTTACGCTACGAAGTGGAAAGATCCCCTCTTTTTTGGGTGACCTGAAATAGAGGCTTTGTGAAGGAATTGGATTTATGTATCGTTTTACGAAGGATTGTCTGGAATTCGAAGTTTTCAACATTAAACACTTGAACATGAATGTCATCTTTTGGCACAAAAGAAGTTAGTCATTTGAGGAATCCCATTTCTCATTCTCAAGATCGACAACCCTGGCTCACATCCTTTGACAGAATTCCCCAATTTACTGGTTATGATTCTGTGGAACCTATCGTCCTGCTCTGCTTAACCGCAACCGTCCCTAAGTATCTGGTATTTTTAATGCCAATTAGTACAAGATGACTAGATAAGACGGTTAGGAGAAGAAATTTGAAAGCCAGGACGAAACAAGGAAGGGTGTGATTTATAAAATTGATTTCGGCTTTGTTTTAAAGCTGTATTCACGCCAATGTATATCGAATGTCACATCGGCAACGTTGGCAGTGATTCAAGCGGTCGGTACAATTTTGGATGACTGGTGACCTCGGACTCGCCCCATATGGTTGCCTACCTAGACTTGAGGTAGCCCCAGAGAAAATAATGGACTGCTTTCAAGTCGCATGATCGTGGCGCCCATTTGATGAACTCTCCTGCACAACTTCGAGCTGGCTATGTAGCTAGATATTATTTCTGAGATCGGATGACTGGTGACCTCGGACTTGCCCCAGGTAGTTGCCTGCCTAGACTTGAGGGCAACCTCAGAGAGAATAATCACGTGAGTTTCAAGTCGCATGATCGTGACAGTTGATGAACTCCCCTCAGCAACATCAAGCTTTGAGTCGCCTGCTGGCTGTGTAGCTCCATCTTCTTTTTGATTTTGGATGACGGGTGACCTCGGATTCCTAGACAGCCCCAGAGAAAATAATCTAGTGAGTTCCAAGTGATCGTGTCGGCCAGTTGATGAACTCTCCTCCACAACTTCGAGCTTTGAGTCGTCTGCTGGCTATGTAGTTCCATCTGTTTGAAACCGCTCCTCGGATATATCGATATTGTCGCTCTCTGACCAGAGAATGTCAATTAACATCGGTCTGGACCTGAGAACATTGACTGTAACCATATCTCACTTCAAAAGAAATAATGCCCTATGAAGCCATCCTGCCATAAACCGTCAATATTGTGGTTACATTCATGCTTGGCCGAACACTTGTGGACGGTCGAGAATATGATTTTTTAGCCAAACTGAAGTCAACATCACGAACGCTGATTGCCATTAGCATCAGATAATCAGATATCAGTAGGGCCGCTTCAAAAGCCAGCTTGACTATCTGGCCATGCTCAATTCAGCTGATAGGGTTTCTGGCTACAGTCCCAACATTTTCTTCAATTTCTGTCGTTGATGGCTAAATTCCAAGAGAGAAGAGATTAGAAAGGTAATTTGGAAGCTTTGACAGCGCTGACGCTGACACATAACAATTAAAAGAATCACTATTATTGCTATCGCCGAATTTCACTCATTGCATCCCTCTTTCTCTTACTTTCAGTAAATTAATTCCAAAATGTAAAGCGCTGATAATTTAATTTCCTGGCGCCCAATACTGGATCGGTTTGATTTCTCACAGATGCGTTGCCATTCTTCCAATCTGCCAAGCTTGTCGCTTCTTATGGTTAGACCCAACAATACTTTCGTTCCTTTCGTTTTGAACTCAAAATTCGCAAGATCTTTTTACTTCGTGGCGCCCAATGCTGTTTGATATGAAGACTAACGCGATTGCCTTCAGTCAAGAATTTGATCGGGCTTAGAAGTGGCAGCAACTAAACAAATCAATCTGAATTGTACTCAGACCAAGTTCATACCCACAAACCTCCTGTAGGTATTGGATTATGTTCCCGGCATTCTTTGGTTTCCACTGAAATTATGACCAACATCCGTCGACATCTGTACGCATTCGATTCTACCCAACCTGACGTCAAATTCTTATGGCTGTGGAAATTGCATATCATTTGACATCATGACCATTATTTGAAATGATGACTATGCCGTACTTAACCTTCAACCCCACGATCCAGGATGTAGTTGAAGAAACCATCAAAATTGCGAAAAGAAAACACAACCACTTGGTGATGGTGCACCTACAGCACTTATCTCGAGCTCGAGGGCCGCATCTGCTAAATATCGGATATCGGTGACCTGAAATGTACCGGTTGTTGTTAACCAACGCTCGAGACTCAATCAAGAACAGCCATCATTTCACATCGATTCCTTCCAGCAGATATCGGAATCTGCGCCGGCCAAGGAATGCAAAGGTCGTTAAGCTGACGCCCTAAGCACATGAGCGGCGGCAGCGGCAGCGTGAGCCATCATTCATTCAAGCAAACATTCGATGGTATCAAGCCACAATCACCGGCACACCACTGACCGATTCCTTCCTCTCGTCTTCCGCGGTCCACGCTCCGACATCGAGTTCAGTAGGATATCGGACAAAAAACCCAAGCGTATCCATCCATCCGTCGGTTTGCAGCCCCAGTACAGGTTCCACATTATCGCCGCACACCCGCTTCAGAGCACCTCTCATAAATACACCACTAAACGAATATAAATAACATCTCCATTGAGCATTCAATCATGCAATTGCAACATTAACCAACCAATCGCCGTTAGATTGCATAAAGCTGATAATACGAGTATTCCAGCAGCAGATACGAATGCACACTGGCACGGACGTAAAACACATTCGTACTCTTGTCCCAATTACTGCCCGACCCGCCGAGGCTCACCGCACCGGCCGCCTATCGACGAGTCGTTCTTGCTCAAGAATCGCTTGTGTGGCTGGTGTACCATCAGCATCGTCATCGGCATCGCCATTCGATGCCACAAGAACATCCAAGAACATTGCTGCTTCTTGAACATCATCTCGCCTCGCGTGTACAGCAACACCACCACCACCACCGACAGCGGTCTTCGCAGGGTGTGTGCGGATACCAGGCTAACCTACATTCATCTGCGAGAAAATTTCATCATAACTGGCTGTATTCGCTTACACAGTAGGCAGTAGATACGAGTGCTTTTTTCGTTTCTTGTTCTAGATAACAACGATACCGGTAAGAACTATGGTCTAAGATGTTAGGACTTGGGTTTTACACAAAAACAACGCCGCTGTTCCGTTCGACTTGGACACGGCGGGACGGGGGATGGGGGTGGGGGAGCGACGCGTATTCATACCTGTGCACAGAAACCGGAAGACAGTCAGGCCATAAACCTTCTTTTGACTAATTACGAAACAAACGCGATTGTTGTTTACTGTTGTGCGCTGTTCTGGTTGCAGCTATGTTGCAAGATCGGCAGCGATCTTATGCTCGCAAGAATTTATGTTGCATATTCGGTAGCGTGGGGCTCTTCGTCTTCGTCTTCGCGCTTTGGTTCGCCTGCCCGACGACGTCTCGCCTCCGCTAGTGACATGCAATGCAATGAATGGGGGATTCTGTGTTGAGTGGAATTCTACAAATGAATTCCATGATCTTGCGGTGAGGTGATCTCATGCCTGAGAGCAGCGATGAAGAACTTTGTAGACGATGGTGGCCTCTTTGGAATTTGAAACAGTCCTTGGATGGGGGTTTTGACGGATGGATGGGGGAGGGAGTAGGTGAAGGGATTGTAGGGGGTACGATCAGACGAGAGACCTAAGCAAACGTTAACTTTGTCCCCTATGTCGCCTGGACTGTCATTTAAGACGAAGATGAGTGATCCCAGGCAAGACCAGAAAGTCGGAAAGGCTCCTGCTCAAGTTGAGATCTTCTTTCGTGGTCTTGTGGTCTGCTTCTTGGGTAAGCGTGCAGCTCGGTATGTTCAAACATCATTCAGCAACTGTCTTCGTTTGATACGATCTCAGTTTTTAGCGGCAAATAGTGAGATGCAGGTCAACGTTCGGGCGCCACTGTAATGACGGCTGTCATACGTTGTCCCGGCTACTCGGAGGCGATCTTTCCTTGAACTAGGGCCATTTCTTTCACTGAGACTATCTGCCTTTCCATCTATTACCATCGAAGGCATGCAAATACAAATTCCTTAGGCCTCTGTTAGAGCATATCCCTCCAGAATTCCTCTTACAATTCTGACTCCAAATGCATAAAAATCCAAAGATCCCGATTGGTGCTTCCAAAAGTATTGTCTTTAGGTTAGGTTAGAGTTAGTCGAGTTCGGCATCCCTATCCACGCTGCCGCAATTCTTAGTTAGCCATTTTTATAGGCATTTCGTCTCATTTTGGTGATGAGCGGGAACACAGTACGTTCTAATTAAGCCCACACTTCAATTACTCGTAGGTATATCCGTTTGGTATTTTATAATAACATGAGCTACGGCAGAGTTTTCATTGCAAGCATGGTGGCAGTGGAAATTACTTGGGAATTCCCATGAAACAAGGTTCTTTGTTCGGTTCTTCATTGACCCAGTTGTGAACTTCACGCTAAATTTTAGCGAATAGAGGGCGATCCACGTCATTCAGTGGTAATTCCGTGGACTGAAGGGACTCTGATGAAACTCATCGACAGGAACTCTGTAGAAGCGGCATTTGATCACATTTATGGTGTCGCGTATATATGTTGGGTCAGGTTAGTGGGTAGAGGCGTAAGCCACGTCTCTCTTAGGCGCTGGAGGAACCATTGTGGTGATTGAGGGAGATGTTCTCCTTTTAACACCTTGAGGTGTAAGCCACGTCTCACTTAGGTCCTCATGGACCCGTTGCAATGCTTGTGGGGGAAGTTCTCCTTTTAACACCTTGAGGCGTAAGCCACGTCTCTCTTGGGTGCTGATAGACCCAGTGTGGTGCTTGTGGGAGATGTTCTCCTTTTAACATCACGTCTCACTTAGGTCCTCATGGACCTATTACGATGCTTGTGGGGGAAGTTCTCCTTTTAACACCTCCCTTGCACGCGTCATGTCAGCGTGTTGCAAAACCATCCTGGAATCCTAAAAAATTGATTATAGATGTTAAGGCGATTTTTCTAAGATCCTGGAGGTCTTGGAAGAAGTCTTCTGCGATCTCCCAGTGGCAGAGTTAATGAGGAGTGTCCTCCTTTTCTCCGTCGTCCCATATGAAGTCAAGGGTTAGTCCCATTCTCCGATATAACTCCGGTGATCATGGCCAGTTAGTGCTCCAACTACCATCGTCACGAACAATGTCAAGTAAAAAGGGTTATATGCTTTGACTCGAAATTCCGAGACGCTGCACACGAGACATTTTCTCCTTGGCTTTGGAATAATAGTCCACATGAATGGAGCCCCACATTGGTTGTACTACCCGTCATTACCAAGCTCGAAATTAATAGCCTTTCCTTGTCAACAGACAGCTTGAAGAATTTTACCTCTGCCGTGGCCTTATGTACATATATATCTAAACCTAAATGTCACTGTCATGAGACACGCAGGCCTGCTCTTGAATGCTTCCTGCCTTTGACTTGGATTCATTTAATACGATTCGGTTGATTCAGTTGCTAAAGACCGCTAACAGTACTCGGTGATAAAGTTCAACTCAGAAATAAAGTACAGTGGACCCTCGCTAAGTCGAACTCTCCGTAGGATTTTTTCTCAAACCTTTTCCGCCACATATTGGCATTCTCCTCATTTTCCCATTTAAAACACTCCCTCTAAGCCACACTCCCTCCAACTCGTACACACTCTGTCGTTTCTTAGCCTCTCTTTTCCACCCCATAAGTATATTTTGTTGTTCATAAAACAAAGTAAAAAAAGGTACCCTCCCACAGTCAAACCTCTGTAAGTCGAACATGAGCTACGAGCTACTACCAGAGTTTTCATAGCAAACATGGTGGCAGTGGAAATTAGTTGGGATTCCCCATGAAACTCCACAAACTCCTTTGTTCGGTTCAATGACTTATTGGCTTGACCCAGTTGTGAAGAAACGCGACTTAAGAAGTTTCCTATAAGCCGAACAAATGTTGCAGGACTTAATGGGACCCAAGACTCACATTTTCCCATATTTTACACTCCATTCCATAAATCGAACACAATATGTGTTCCCGTGACTATTCCACTCATGGAGGTTCGACCGGAAATATCAATCGTATATGCCATTGTCGGCAGTGCGTTGTGTTTCTACCTACAGATATCCAATGCACTGAGTTCCTATTACGGACAACTCTCTTAGGCGGACAATCCCCTTGAGCGTTCAAGTTGAAGTTCTATACACTTTATATTCTCTTTAGCGGACACTCCCTGACGCGGACGTGGACAGTGATATCAGCCGCAATTTGGAAAATTTAATTCTCTTTGACGGACAAAATTTGTTTCAGCATAACTTTCCAGTAGCTTTTTTTTTCATGGTATGACTTTACAAGGAGAACAACAAAATACATAGAATGTTGAAATGTTGGTGTTTATTGACAAAAAACAAAGAAGATAATACAGTGTAGTCCCTCTTAACAGCCACTCCTCATAACAGGACAAATTTCTTGGTGCCGTCGCTGTCCGCTTATGAGAGTGTTCGCTGTATATACATTTAAGATGGTTAAGTTGGGTAGTGGATGGTTGAGCATCAGTTCCACTCGGAGGCCTTAAGGCCCATTGTGAGTGTCTCATTTGTGGAGTACACATGCTAATTAAAACCTCGCGTGATGGCTTGAACCACCCCGTGCTCTTTCCCAATCTTAGAAGATCCAATATATCCGCACTCGTTAAGTACCCAGTCTCTGTGAAGAATCTTTAGCCCAGCGAAGCTAGGTGCCGATTGTTGGATCGTTTCAGTCTCTTCTTCGTTCTGGCAGAGATGGGTGGATTTCCGGAGCATTGCTCCGATGGGGAAGTGTCCTGTGATCACTCTGACCAAATTGAGTTACGATCCAATGTCAGAAGCTTCTTTGTTTTGCCGTTGTTGAGCTCTGGTCACGTTGATCTTGTCGTGTGACAGTCATTTCTTGCGAGCCATGACGAGTTGGCTTCTTTTTGTATTACATCGCGTTCGGTACGGGCAATGATGTGTCCACCTTGCTGATGTCCATTTTAGGGCCTAGTCTGGCCAATTCGTCCGCTGTCTCGTTCTCTCCTATTGAGCTGTGGGCGGGGACCCGGATGAGTTTTAGTTCACCTTGTGGTGACTGATGGACCTTAGTGAGTCGAAAGCCCTTGATCTCATCGTAACGGATATCGTGGGATATCGGTTGCTTGTATCTGCTTGGCTGCTTTCTCTATTGCCAGAATCTCTGCTTGGAAGACTCTGCATATATCAGGCAGTCTGAATGATTCCTGTTTGGCAAGGCGAGTAGAATTCGGCTCCAGTACCTGTGTCTATTTTTGATCCGACGAAGAAAAGGGCAATCTGTTGGTCGTTGATGACGGCGTTCGACAGTCACTTGTCCCTGTCGGGGAACCGAATCGGTATTTTGAGTGAGAAGTCATTGCGGGGAGTCATTGCGGAGAAGTCATTGCGGTTGTAGCTACGAGGCTACTGGAACCATGGCTCTTTCCCAGGTCATCTATTATTTTGATTATTTCCGCGTGTCCATAGTTGACTTGATTCCACAAAGATGACTCACTTAGTCTGAGAGCGCTTATTGCGGGGCAGCCTTTTATGAATAACTCCAGAGGAAGGAGATGAAGTATTGTATCCAACTCTCCTTGCGGCGTGCTCGTTATAGCTCCCGTTGTACAAACAGAGGTAACCTTGCCTAGTCTATGCTCCGTCTGTTCATGAAGTAGCGAGCAATGTCCAACAAGAGTTGAATGCCACCCTTTCTACCCAGTTTTTTGGCAATACACCGCGGATTCTATTGATCGTAGCCAGGGATCGAACTTAACCGACATACACCACATAAAGGCGAAGCGATCGTCATTCTGAGAAAATTACTCGATCAGAATGAAGCACCAAAAAAGGTCCTATAGAATAGAAAGTACAGAAAGTTGGAAGTAATAGGGAGGCTTATAGTCAAAGAGACAGTCCCATCCTCGACATAATTTCCTGTCCATTCCCACGAACTGAAGTTTCTCCTCGCTGCAGTCTTCCTACCGTTTCTCAATGAAGCCGCTAATGTTATTTGAATAGCCTTCTCGTTAATTTTCCCCAGTCCCTGAGAACCGTCAGCTCCAAGTTGGCCTACTCCAAAAAGTACCGTCCCCAGGTTTGTACCGCAAATAACCCCATCGCATCAGACCAGATCAGCGGACTGCTAGAACCCTCAATCTAAACCACTTAACCGAATGCGCTGTCTAAACGCCGGGTCATTACACAGTCCAACCGCCGAACTGGTAATCACCGCTATTACCAGTCTCCCCCCCTCCTCGGCCATTTGCCATTAGAATCTTGTCTTCACCAAGCGATTACACAATCTTTCAGATATATTCCTTCTCTATGTCATAAGATTACAAAATCATCACCTAACAACGACGATTCTTCTTGTGTTACCACTTTTTTTTTTGTCATCGTCATTCTCGAAATTCACACTCAACACCAACCTCACATGGCAGTTGTTTGTGGGCCTCTGCGTGTGTGTGGTTGATCAAAGAACGAAATGAACGTGTGCGTGTGTGTACCTAGGCCCGTTACAAGTCATTGACCTCAAATCGTTTGGCATTGACGGCCTAACGCAACCGCAACTCACTCAAAAAAAGCGAAACACCCAACTACCGCTGCTAACAAGAAAATGCGAAATCCTAACAAAATATCTGTGTCTAGTAATTGAAACCGCACTAAGATACCTACAAAGGTGCCTAATCTTTGGATGACACTCCGACCATCACCGGTGCGGCCCATCGACACGCCTCAATCCGGTGCGGCGGTTGTCAGACACGCCGCGGCTATGATCGCGCGTTTATTTTCCCACTGAATCGACAGCACTCCAACCACCTAGACCTAGCTTAACACTGTTTCCCTCCAACACCTTCAGCGAAACCAAAAAAAAAAAAAACGAGCGCGGGAGCGGGAAAAAAGACAGACGAAGCCGCTTCTTGGCCGTTAATGCCTATTTTTAGTTTAGCCCGTTAACCGCTCGAAACTGTTTTGGTTCGTCGTCGACGTTCTCCCGCGGTAATTATTTGGCGCTAATTTCTCGGTGTGCGTAATTAGCCGTACCGCAGCCTCACTCACCACCGGCTGAAGCTCATGCTGAAGGTGGTCATGTCGTCGCGGCAGATCGTACTAAAGAGATACGCGAGTATCTCGCAAATGTGACTCACATTTGTCAAAAATTATCTGTTTTTTACCATTTTCCATCGCGGGAGTTATTTTTGACCAAAACTGTAACGCCTAATGAGCTTTTTTTATCCGCCTTCTCCTCTTCTGCTTCTCCTTCGGTTCGCCTGCCGTGCGATTGTGTTGCGTTGCGTTGTGTTGAAAGCTCCATTGATGATACCGTTACTCTTATTTAGTCCACATACGTGTCTTGACTGCACGACGATCTCTGGATGCGCGCTGTGGGTTCGTGCGGTGCAGTGCAATGCAGTGCAATGCTACACATTCGTACACGTGTTCCGAGTCGGTTCTCGGAGTCTTTCATTCTCCGCTGTGCGTCTGTGAGACGTCACGCATGGGAAAAACCATCTAGATACGGTTCTTTTCCGATTACATAAACTCTCTCCACTCACACACACGTGCGGTCGCGCTCTGGCGTCATGCACCAGCCAGCTCCACGACCGAAAGCTCCATGCATGCATACGAAAGTCACCCGAAGCCATTGACACATTGCCTCGGCAGCATGTTGCCGAAGTGGACTGTGGGACTCGTCCACATTCACATCCACTGCAACAACAGATGAATTCATCAAAAAAGGGGGAACACGAAGCACACAATCGATTAGATAATACGACCGATGACAGCGCTACTGTCGGTCGGTCGGCTAGGGCTACGGCTACCCCCACCCCGTCGGCAACAAACCAACGGCAGTTGTGTGTTAGATGCGTTCAACGAACCGCGATGCTGAGCTGAGAGTCCGAGTGTGCGTGCGGCACAGTTCTCTTCGGCTGCCGCGAAAGAGAACAGCCACCAGCGCACCGGCCACCGCACCGCACCGAATGACACGAACAAAGCGGAGAGAGAGCAAAACAATTCACAAACAGCTGATCGGTGCCGTGCTATGCTGGCAACATGCCTCGCAACACACACTCATTATGAGTGCTCGCTGGCAGCACCGAGCAACCGAACCGAGCGATGTTGCGCTATCACCGATGTTGGCGGGGGGGCGCACACAACCGAGGAGCTGTGAAAGAGAAAAAAAAGAACGAAACACAAGAAAAATGAAAAAAGAAACCATGAAATACATTGTATTTGTGGAATGGTGGAATACAACGAACTCAATCTTATTTTGAGGCAGTCTTTAGCCGTACTCCGTTTTGAGCGTATCGAGGGAATGCTGTTGACGTTCGTCGTCTCGTAGATACCACCACCACATTTCTTTGACTATTTTCTACATTTTATTTGAATTGTTGTTACATTACTGCGTTGCGAGCGAGTGGAGGAGTCAACCGAGGATCCCGAGTGTTTCGTTTTTTCGCTGCTGTCGTTTCGGTTATTCTTCTTGGTTAAATTTTTTTCGTATCTTGTGATTCCTTTTATTTTTTTTTTCTGTACATGTATCTCTTATTCCGAAACGATGAACTTTCTGTGTTAAGTTTGTGTGCATCGCTTTTCATAGTCTCTCCGCTCCGCTGTCGTCGCCGTCGTCGTCTGCGGATGTGTGTTGTGTGCAAGGATAACAACATTGCATTGGCATGTGCATTATAACATCGGGAGTGTGTCAGTGACGTAACGTTGAAGAAGGAAACGAGGAAAACGAAGAGAAAACCAAGCAAAAAAAAAGCTGAAAAGTTGTGCAGTTTTTTCGCGTTTCTTTTTGATTTTATTTCAATTTCTGTTAAAGTGACGAATCGCGCGCTTTTGGTAACACCGTTATCGAACGAAAAACGACACGAGAAAAGTTTGTCGAGTTTCTTCTAAAAAAAGATAAAAAAAAAATCAGTATACAGCGAAAACACGATGTTTTATGTGCATTCTTGACAAGGATACAAGTGTGATATGGGATAACAAGTGAACAAGTGACAAAAAGTCAAGTGAATAGAACGAGATTATCTTTGTTGTTTTTGTACCAATTTTGGGATTACAAGCAGGATACCAGGATACACGTCGTGCCGATATCGCTCGGGCAATTGGAATAAGCCAAATGGATTATCAGCGTCCTTTAAAACTCGGAAAAGGTTATTTGGGGGGATTTTTAAATTATTTTCTGAATCTCAACCACAGATGTCGTGGAATGTGGGGGTTTTTGGAATAATATTGGAGGTGTTGGTTGAAATCGATTGTATACGATTTTGGTCATTCGCTTGGAAAACAAAAGTCATGCCTAGGCAGGTCTGAAAATATTTTGGAACATGCCCAAAAGCTTAGCTAAGGATGTCTAGGCTTAGCATAGACTTCAACCGAATCGAAAGAATAAGATTTGGTCTGCACTTGGTCTTTTCTTGAAATTTCATCTTGACCTAAATATCGATGCATTTTCGGGAGATAATTTAATTTTTACCGGTTTTCAACTTTCCGCATTTGTAAGCTAATTTTTGCCACGGCGTTCGAAATCTAAATCTTAATCTTGAAAATAAGTCATTCATCTCCTGGCATCTCCTTCTTCAGAGCTATTCCATCTAGCCAGACCTACAAGCGGCCCAAAAGCCAGAGTCTGAGGCTTTATGACTTGGCTCGTTCTCAACATCGACTCTGACTAAGGATTACGTCCAACAGTTGTTAGGCTACAAAAATCAGCTGTAATTGTGTTTGTTTTTTGTCCATCCTGAGTGCATGTCAGGCCACGCAACTTAACGAAACTCAACGAAACTTGACGAAACTCAACGAAACTAAGCCGTTTGGCTATTATGGTCACACAGTATAAAATCTAAGTAAATTCGTTCGATTGCGTTGACATATAATGGCTAACCCTACGGTCCCTAACATTTGTTGGCTTTCAAGCCTGCTAAACCAAAAACTGCATCTGCTTCAATCACATTTTCTCCCCAATTTCGGAACTGCTTTTAGACTTAAGGCCTACCACTACGTCGAAACTGCTTTTGATGGTTCTCTGTACTCAAGTCTGTTTTTGGTTACAAATTCAGCTCTACCCAGAAACACTGGTCTGCCCGGAACTTGCTCGCGGCCAATGTCCTGAACCTGCTCGTTGTTTTGGTTTCTGCTGCAGTTTGGGCCCCTTTGATAGAGACTTTCTCCTTGAAACTGGCTCCGAATTTGGAATTTGTATTCATTTTAGTTAAAATTGTTTGTCATGCCTTTGGGTTTAGATAGGCAAGCTTACGAGCGTCATGTGGGTCCAAGGAAGTGGGTCCATTCTGCGAGGGTCTGATGCCCAAGTCTGTGCAGTAATGACATGAATTACGCTACAGTCTGTATTTGTTGAAATGCTGGGTTACACTTGATGCTGTTGTGAAAGGCATCCTGATTGACTCCTTTTCGTGTATGTGCCTTGTGCGAATACTACGCGTTTTTGAAGAAAGTTCGGAACTTGTGCCTACTTTAAGAAGGTGACTTCACTTCTAATCAAGTGAAGAAGACCCACGAAAGAATCAAAATGAACACATCTGGGATCAGATACCTTTTGCTTTCCGCAAACCTTGCAAACAAAAATTCCAAGGTCAGGTTTTAATACAAAATGTCGTCGAAGTCGAGGCGCAGGATGCAAATTTATTCAAAATCTAGACTGGGTCTTGATGGGCGAAGGACAGTCAGGATTGAATACTTGCGTCTCGTGAGCACGTGACACCAATCTAGTCGTAATCAGGCTTCAAGTAGAATAACACTTTAAACTCAGTCAGCCCTGGTGGGCGAACTGAGGGAAAGTACGCGACCATTTTGTGAGAGACACTATTCGCTTTTGTCCTGCGAGCATATCTCATCTGCTTCAAAATCACAAAGTCACAAAATCAAGAGCAAGAGTTTCCATCTTCGACTTAGACGAGCTAAGCTCTACCAGCGTCAATCATCTTAACAGCCTTGCTGATGATTGCGACAAACTGGTTGCCAGTGCAGGAGTTGCCTGCTCTCGATTCAAGCGTCATCTATAACCTCACAATTAGGATATCCTCGTTTATTTACCAGACTTCCACGGGAACCATATCAGACGATGAGCTCGTCATCATCGCAGCACCATCCACACATCGATCAAAAATGTCACATGCTGCCCGAAACATAAGCACTTGAGTCACATTCCCTGTCCGCAACGATTACAGTCTATACTGGGACTCTTAAGGGCTTTGTGTATCACTTAACCAAAATTATTCACCTCCTAATTGACATCACCTCATTGACCAGCGATTTTATTCGAAAAACAGAGCCAATTTGTTAAGCAGCCACTGCAAGCAGGCACCATGCCACGAATGACAGCATTTGTCTTTAAATTCACGAATCACGAATGCTTTTCCATTTTAATTGCTCGTGTGTGAGCGCCGATGACGATGACTAATTGAAGAAGTACGTGGTTGTTGCTTGCAGTTCGAGGGAAACAACATGACAGTCAATCGAAACGAACTCTCATTTGTCATGTGCCATGTGCGATTGCCTCAAACTGGGGCTTGGGCTGGAGGAAATCAATATCAATCGGTGCGGTGTGTCGTTCTGGCCCATCTCGGGAATGTCCTTTGCGAAACCATCACTTCAGGGGGGCGCACGCAAATCGCTGCAAAACAACACACAAAACACCGCCCCAGCCGGAGCTTTGTTTATCCTATTTAACTGAAATGTGCTCCCATAGATTAGCACCCTCGTTTGGTGTTTGTTTGTATTCGGTGTATGTGTGCGTTTCCTGTTCCCTTTCCGCCCAACCGGCCAACTCTTCTTTGCCGGATTTAAACAACTGCGAGACGGCAGCAACAACGGCAACGACAACGACAGAGGCGAGCACAAATCCACTGTCCCATATACCCGCTGACTTATATTTTTGCTCGGCTGCATGATTGCATGCCAACGAACGGGCCAATCCACACGCCAATAGACAAGTATACCAGCAACCAGCAGCAGTCCCCACATAGTGACAGCGTCAACTACGACATCGACTACGACGACGACGACGAGACATCAATAACAATCAACAGTGCAACCACCACCAGCAGCAACATCGTCTACACGGCACGGCACAGATTAGGAGGAGGACGACGACGACGACGACGACGAACACCAAATCAACACACACACACACCGCAGCAGACACTCACACGCGCATGCATTCATAGACTGACTCCCCGACATGAGTGGATATTTGGGGAGGGAAGGCACAGAAAAGCTGGCTAGAGACGGAGCAAAGAAAGTAGAAAAAAAAAACTGAAACTCACTGCTGGCCCGGGACGAAGCTGCATCTGGTGGAGCGCCGCCAATATGCCGGTATGCTGTGCATGCGAACATGGATCTAAGATAGCCGCCCGGCTGGTGAATGGGGTTCCTCCTCGATGGGGGTTCTGTGGGCGCTGCTGCACATCGTCCTCGTGCATACCGAAATTGAAAATTAAACAATGCAAAAGGAAGTTGGAAGGACTTCGCCGAACACTCAAGGGAATGCCAACTATTCTCTGGAGCGGAGGAGGCGCAGGCTGGAGCACTGCAGTGGCAGAGGCTTACTTTGCGTGGTTGGTTGTGTGCAGTGTGTGTGTGGCTGCTGCGGTGGTGGTGTTGCATTCCTGTGGCTTCGACGCTGCCGTTGTGCATCCACATGCAATTTTCAGTGTGTCTGACTCGTATTTAGGTTGCAGTGGGTCGTCGTCGTCGTCGGTTGTTGTTGTTTTGTTTTTAATTTTCTCCAGGCCCCAGATCTTTGACCCACCAATGGATGTGTCTGCATAAGCTGTGCGCCACCTCCGCATTTAGGCTGATTGGAATTACAATTTGCCGGTTGGGTGTACAAAGGCGAACGAAATTACTTTTTTTCCGTTTTTCGAGTAGTTTTACTGCATTTTAGTGGCGGAGGCGCTAACAGTTAAATGCGATTTAGTACGCGTCTGGAATGCCTTTGAGGGAAGGGACTGGTCTGGGATTCAGTGCAGTTTTGATTGCCATGAAACTATACGAGCCATCGGGTGAAATTCTGGACTGGAAGGTACTTTTGGACTGTTTCCATCGAGAGGTAGCTCATGAAGGGCTCTCGGGAGGAAAGCAAATTGATTGCTGTAGAGTTTTGGACGCTGTACAAGTTGTCTGGTAATGCATCGGGTCCTTCAGGACCTAAAGGGTGAGGCTGTGAGTCTATCCGGCAACCAAGGAGTTTTCTCAAATGCTCGAGTTCCATCGGATGTCATTTCTCTTTAGTACGACGATGGTATGCTGGCAGTGGTTTTTGTGCCGTTTTTTTCTTTAACACGTTCCCCCCTAAAGTGTCCCGGCACTCACATAAGACGTATGCTTAGGTCCTTTGTCATCTCGTACTCGGTTGAGAGAGTTGAGCGGCAGTACGGGGAAGTCCTTGATTTAAATGGGCGCCAAGACTGTACCGTGGAACAACGGCGTGGGCATTGTTTTTTAGACAAGACAAATTTTCTAGTTTCTGTCTGAAAGCCGCTACAGTGGTTCGGTTTAGATCCTTAGAGGAGACGACCTCCCGCGCAACCCGCGTTTCAGATTTGCACTTGAATTCCGTCTCCATCGACTGTCGGTTTTTTTTACTCATTCGACAGCACTTCAATCGGCTGCGGAAAGCCATTCACAAGCCTATCTTCTCCACAATAAGACTTCGCCACAACCACACAGTAACACGATAAGCCATCGCCTACACCCTCCAAAAATGACCATATTCACAAATCTTAAAGTTTAACCAAGTCCTACAGCCACTGGCACACTATGAGCCACTCCATGGAATAATGGCTCACCCACCTCCCTCCCTGGCTGACATTCTCCCATTCACAGCGCCCCCACCGAAACACAATGGGCGCACCCTCCGCCGTAACTATCCTTTATTCGCAAAATCGCCTGAAACTGTGAAGATTTTAACAAAACCCATCTAGAATGGAATACATTCAGCTATGGCCCGAGCCGAGCCACACCCCGCCCCGTGGTGTGGTGGAACGCCCGACTATGGTAACCATTCTCGAAATGAATCGGCTCATAAAATACAATCCAGCTAAGGAAATCATTCCTTCACTAATACGACGCAGCGCGTTTCCTGCTCATCAATCTGTGTGCGGGACGGAGTTTGCTGTGTGTGCGTGTGCAGTGCGCCCCACGGTCAGTTGAACATTTGTGAATTAAAAAAAAAAACGACGTTCTGTCTGCCAATGGCCCTCTAGCCAATGTCCTGCATACCCACATACACACTTAAGAAGCGGAAAGAAAAGAAAAGGCTCTGCACTCACCTTTTAGAGAACATCCTAGAGCAAGACATTAATCGTACTCCACCCATCCGCGAAACAAAAGCACACAACAACACACAGTTCCTTGCCCCAACACACATCGCCAGAGCCTAGTGTCTATCCTCGGAGTGTGTCCCTTAACCAGGGCAAGTATGATGCAATCTCCCCTCTCGCTCTCTTCCTCTCCCTCTCTCTTTGGGCGTGTGTGTGTACTTTTATGAATGACTCCATTTCCATTCATGTACACTTGATCTGGGGCAGGTGGGTGGCACGCTGCGGGTCGATTTGTGGGTGGTTTGCATATGAAATTCCAGGAAGCCCACATATGTTCGTTCATCTCTGCGTCGTCCTTCCACACTTGCTTGCATCTGGTATCAGGAATCCTTTAATATTCGAGTTCGTGCAATCTCTCTCTGCTCTCTTTGTGCCTCCGCCTCGCTCCCGTTCGCCGTAAATCACCGCGCCTCGGGTTTAAGGTGCACACACACGTGAAGTGCTCGGCGAGATGCTTCTTGATGTGCTTCCAAAAGGAGAAGGAAGTGAATGTGATATGCATTAACTTGAAAGCCGATGAGGAAGAAGAAGGGCCCAGCAGCGAGACCAAAAAAAAAACGAAAAGTTTTATGCTGACTTCTTGGCATGGACTCTTGGAGCGGTTGTGTGCCTTGAGGAGAGTTGCCTTTCGTCGGTTGTTTTCTTTTTTATGTTTTTGTCTTGAGAGGTTTTTGTCGCATTGAAAGCCAACAGAGGGTGCTGTTGTTGCTGTTTGCTGAGAGGAGTACAGTAAAATGTTGGATTTGCTCTCGAGAGGGAGCAGAAGATGCTGGCAACTTACTCAAAATTCAACTCTTAAGGTTTTCGGCTATTTAAAGGAGAAACAATAGATTTTTGTTGCAAATCTTGGGGTGACCCGATCAATGTTTTCTGAGGGCAATGGAGACTGGCGAAGAGACATAGGTCCACGTGATTAAATTCGTCGTGTTTGAATTCCAGGATCGGTCTCTCGGGGGTGATATTTGTCTCAACGCCAGACAGGCAGTTCCTTGAATGTGATTGTCTATTTTCATGCAAGCGACGTCATTTTGTCGTCTTTTGTGTTCGAAAATGATTGGAGATGAGTTGCTTGTGGTCGAATGGATGGAATGCAGTTTTCAGACAAAGTTCCCAATGATTAGGAACGATGCACGAGAAGTTGTCTGCAATTGAATGGGTTCAATGGCCGCTGCCAATGCCCAGTGTCTGGTTAAATCTCTGACAACATTCCACTCGGTGTGGTGAAACTAGTCAACTTCAAGGCAAAAGTTTGGCATTCAAGGCGTAGGGCGCCTCTCCTTTTCCATCTCAAATAGACCCCACATGGAAATGGACACAGTCCCTTAAGACTTCCACTTGATGTCGGAGTCATGCCCTCTTTCGCTGGACACGAGATTTGATCCATCCCTTAACATTGTCATAGTCTGTGATTACCATGGCTAACGAACATACGATCGATGCTGCCTTTTCTTTCAGAGTCGAACTGAACTGCTAAGACTGGCAATCGGAATTGGTACATGGATGACTAGATCGGACCACAACTTACAACTGCTTATTCCTAATGGAGGCAGTGTTGTTCAGTTAGAATCAGACTTTCACTCAAAAAGGCCCTCGAGTGGGACATCTTAATCTGTGCCGTTCTCTTCAGCACTTGCACAAAGGCTTCTTTAGTATTCCCAAAGGAAAGAGCACGTAGCGGGCAGTAATTATAGTACACCTTCTGATAAGAGGTTTCGACCACGCTCAGGCAGACTCCTGACTAAGAAGTATTGTAGAAAGCACAAGTAAAATCTATAAAGACAAATATTTTTGCGTCTTACACTTCGCTCTTTCCTTAGGACTCCTAAGGAAGCAGGATACGTTAGCGTTGTGTCTGTAGCTGTTTTGCTTGTAGGTTCATCAAAATCTAGTCACAACCAATGATTAGGCGAATGATTGGAAACCATGATTGTGAAATGGTTGTGAAGCCACGAAAGTATGGTCTTATTTCGATATTCCCCACTTAGTCCAATAAATCTGAGAGGCTTTTGTAGAGCAAGTTGACCCTTTCTTGAGACGCTGCCCAAATCGATAGCTGTGTACTTTCTCCATGTAATGCATTCGATTGGATGTTTTCACCAAATGGAACTCTTACACATACATCTGCCCCCATCCAGTCAGTACCTTAGTTTGTTTGGCCTTCAAAAAAGTTTCTGACACCCACAACAAAATTACAGACTAATATGGACCTTGCCTCTTAAAATAAAGTCGCATGATATGGGTCCAAACTCTGTTGCGCTCCTTGTTGACTTTGATATTGAGTACGAGCAAGAAAATGTAAACTTTTAGGGTAAAAAGCCGAACTTTAGCAAAATTTCTGGAGAAACCTTTGCCAAATTTGTCGAATTTCTGAATTTTTTGAACGGAAAATTCAAAAATCGGAGGCTTTTTGTGTTTTTTTTCTTAGTGCTTGTACAATTTGCCAAAATTACCGAACGTTTGCAAGATTTCTGGAAAAACCTTTGCCGACTTTGGCGAAATCCATATTTCTCGAAATTCTTAAGTTTTTGACCATTTTTGGAAGATTCACAAATCTGCGGCCTTTTATTTTTTTTAGTGCTTGTACAATTTACCAAAAAGCCGAACGTTTGCAAAACTTCTGGAGAAAATTTGCCAAATTTGTCAAAATTCAGAAAACTGAACTTCTGAAGATTTTTGGAAAATTCAAAAATCCGAGCCTTTATCAATTTTGTTGCAACCACACACTTTCGAGTTGTGTCCAAATTCTGAAATTTTACTTAATTCGTGCGTTTTGAACTTTATGAAACTTTGTTAATATTTTCAATTTTGAGCCTTCGCCTGAATTTCTGAACTCTTTTAAAATTTAAGGAATTCTACATTTTTGAACTTTGTTTATGATTCTCAACTTTTCGCAAATTTCTGAATCTTGCAAAACTAGTCCAAAGCCCCAATTTTGATTTTTTAAATATTTGAATGTTCACCTAAATTCAGAACATTTTTAAAGTTCCTCAAAATTTCCAAACATTTTTTGACATGGAAGTATTCTTTGTTAAAGATCTAAATTGCAATTTTGAATTTTTGTCAAAAAACAATTTCTGGACATACAGGCTGTATGTCGAAATTCGGGATTCGAAGCTTTCGTCGGGCAAAAAAGTTCTGGTCCTTTGTCAGAATTCTTGATTTTGAACTTTTGTCAAATAAGTCAAAGCTCGGACCAAGTTCAAAAACTCGCCTGGTTACGCTTGGGCATAACTCCTGATGAGTTAGAGTCGATGGCGAAGGATCGAGTTCTGAAGTAGAGTCGGGACTGGAGATCCCTCGTGCGTGGCTTACCCCGCGACCCCGTAGCATGCGAGTCAGAAGGTGCTGATGATGATGAAGTCAAAGCTCTAAGTCTTGATCACATTTGCAAACATTTTTGACATTTGTTAGGATTCACAACATATCCCAAATTATACATTTTGAACTTCTTTCAACACTTTTGAACTTTCGTCAGACGTGTCCAGACTTAATTAAAAAATAATCCCGACCAAATTTATTCGAGACTCTATCTTAAGAAATTCCAAGCATCACAACTTCAAGCAACTAACTCATTGCTCAAGTCGTGAACGTCTGACTTCAAGTCTAGGGCGTCAACAAGTCAAACAAAAAAAAAATAAATCTCAACACAATATCATTCCAAAAACCGCCACGCCGATGTCAACACCATTTTCTCTTCCTCCATCAATTCTAACATCAAAAAATGTATTTCTTCTAGGAATATAACGTATAATGGATTTTCAACCGGGGTAATTAAAAAAAAGTGCATATTTCGAAAACAAACAAAGTACCAAACAAAAGCCCCGTTACAACTCGAAACCAAAAAAATAAATAAATCGCGACGTCTTCTTTTTCTCGCCTGAATGAGAAAGCCTGAACAAACCAAAGGAAACAAAAAGCGTCAAAAATTAAGCAAAAAACAAGTGTGTTCGTGTGCAAATGCCTAAGTCTAGTGTCAACTTCCGCTTGCATCGCTCAGATGTCTGCCGAATTGAAAGCGATCCCACAACCGCTATCCCACAAATGTCCGTATCATCGATCGTCATT
This sequence comes from Eristalis tenax, assembly GCA_905231855.2. Taxonomy (NCBI): domain Eukaryota; kingdom Metazoa; phylum Arthropoda; class Insecta; order Diptera; family Syrphidae; genus Eristalis; species Eristalis tenax. The sequence continues at coordinate 4,829,734 of HG993127.1, forward strand.
AGAAAAGAAAATGCAAGTGAAAGTGATCGTCGTCAATAGATGCCAAACTTCATTGAATTGTCAAACTACCATTTTTCTGGAACAATGAACATCGGTTGTGTTGTGTGTTCAGATTGAAAGAGAAAATTCGCAAAATTTTTCTCTTCTCACACGCATATTCTTTTTTTTTCTTAACACATTTTTTCGGCTTAAAACATTTTTCGTTTCTTTGGTCAAAGCTTGTCGTTTCGTTGGTAATTGTATGACAGTGCGACCAAGAACAACCAGGAGAACCCGTGTCTTAGCAGAGATTTAACGAGGCCGATGTATACCCAATAGTACCTTTCAAAACAATAGTTGAACTGTGATATCATAAAAAAAAAAGATTAAAATATATACATCAACATCTAGATATACTTACACACTTACAAGGGAAACAAAGCGTAAATCTTATTTTATACTAAGTGTAAAATAAATTGTGAATATATTTTTCACGTTAAACAAGAGGAGCTAAGTCTGTTCGAGGCAGATAGTCGACATTCACGCGGTGAATTAAAACAAATTGAAAAAAGGAATTACCTGCGAAGCAAGTGCAGAGGGAACGCGCGCGCCGTTGCTTTGGAAAGCCAGACAGACACTATAATGTACACGTCACGTATGTTTGATATGTGGAGCAGTGTTACGTCCAAATTGGAAGCACACGCAAATACATTGGTTCAAACGAATGTACAATCGCCAGGACAGAACAACTCAAGTGGATCAATAAAAGGTAAATATTCACTATCTTTGTTTTCTTCGACAATGGAGTCGAGGAAATGAAATCTTTTTCTTAGTAAAAAAACATTCTTTTGCTTGTGGTTTGGAAGTTAGTTCTGTTCAATAGCTTAGCTTGAGTCTGGGGATAGTTTTGTGTGTCCATAGCCTGCTTTGACTAAGGTGTTATCTTCAAGTACTACTGGTGGGTGGTTCACTAGCGGAAGAACAGACCGGCCCTAACACGTCGTCTCCACTGGACATGAACCATGCCTAAGTCTGGTGGCATGGGCTCTGTTCAAAAGTTGGACATGAGACTTGACGTTTTCCTATTTGTGCACGGTGTTGTTTGAATGGAGTGGTAAATATTGAGAGTAAAAGCACAAGTGTTAGTGAATATCATTTTTTGGGGGATATATATATCATTTTTTAGTGAGATCTACTTCGTTGATTGGTTGTCGTTTCTTGACGTAGACGCTCTTGCAGCCAACGCTGAAGTGAAGCGGCATGGCGTATTTTGACCACGAAAGAAAATACCGCTGATGGCTGTTCAGATTGTGCGTGTAATGATGGGCAGAAATAAGTTCAGCGGAGACTGTATGTACGGTCTGTATAGCTGCTTGGTGTGTCGACCGTCCCAATTTTTTTTCCAAAGAATATCGCCTCCGTCGATGAATGGGATGTTTCTCTCAGATATAAAGAATATTCTGTTAGTTTTTTGGCCAAAACACATGAAGTCAATTTTCAAGCAGAAGTCAAAGACTCTATCTCTCTCACTCCCTCGGTATGTCTCTCTTTCTCTCTCTCTCTCGCTTTTTCACTCCCTAGGTCTCTCTCTCTCTCCTTCTCTTTCTCATTCCCATGGTCTCTCTCTCTCCCTTTTTCACTCCCTTGGATTCTATCTCTCTTTCTCACTCCCATGGTCTCTCTCTTTCTCACTCCCTCGGTTTCTATCTCTCTTTCTCACTCTCTTGGTCTCTCTCTCTGTTTCTCTATTTCTATTTCTCTCTCTCTATCTCTCGCCCTCTCCCTTTCATTGCTGTGGCTACAGTCTGGTACAGGCCTTGGTTGTTAATAAACTAAATCCACGCTAAAAACGGTCGTTACTCATAAACTCCATCTAAACGACTAGATGGCGCAGTTGGTTAAGTGCTTTTCCTTGGTTAGCCCCGGTTTGGATCTCAGTGAAAACAAAGTTAACACGCTTCTGGCTGGTTTTCAAATCTGGCCCAGTCACCATTTGCCGGGATATGGGATCACATTAGTGGTAGAAGACTGAGTGTGGGTATCCGCTAGCAGCCCCTCCTGCCTTCCTACATACTCCATCAGCCCTGTGGCCCTTGGAAGGACTGAACCAGAGCATCGTGCTCCCTCGAAATTTCTTAACTCTTCCTCTCTTCATCACGGCTGTCGTTTCGGATGAAGCTCAACCATCAAACCGTTCCCTTCGTTGTACTTGTGCAACGCATCTTCGGGCAATTTTCCTCTTCATTGCCAGGCCCTCATTTGACCGCGTTTTAGTCAAAAATGCCCATAATCTAGCCCCTTGACTTAGCACTTCGAATCCACTTTGTTTACAGTCTAATCAAGTTACACGCACAGTCGAATAGATTTTTCAATTAAAAGGAATTTCATTCCATTTTTCAAGTTTAGACATTTTTACGCTTTAATTGGTGTTTAATGGCTTGGCTTCTGAACGGACGCCTTTGAAAGCCGTTGTCTGCTCAATTGACAGCGAGTTGATTGAACCTTTTAATTAATTAACTGCCACTAAAAAATGTCTTTGTACGTATGTCGAAAAATAGGCAAACTACTAGATGGCCTTGACATCCAGCGATGCTTACGATCAGATGTGCTTTGAGTTATGAGGGTTTTTTTTTTGTGGGAATTAAGGATCATCTAGTCTGGGCTGGACATTCTATCAAACAAATTGATGGGAGCAGGGAATTTAAGAATCTTTTCGAAGATAGACTGTCATTAAAAGTATGGTTATGTGAAGTATGGCTTTGTGTTCATCTGTCGTCATACCACACGTTTTGCCGATGACAGCACACTTATGGAATAGGCCAAGAATTGCTCCAAGCACGATTGAAAGGGCATCTGACGAGCAAGTATTTGAGCCCACTTCTGAAAGTGTAGTAGGAGACTCTAAAAAATCGAATTTGTACTACGATGCAAAATGGTTCCGGGAATGCTCCAAATATGTTTTGCGAATATAGTCGAACCCCCATAAGTCGTATAGGCATGGGAACAAATATTCTGTTTGATTCATGGAATGTTCGAGTTATGGAGCTTAAAATATGGGAACATTTAAGTTTGTGTCTTAAGGATGTTCGACTTACAGCGGTTTGACTGTAAGTCATTGAAAGTACTTGGTTTTTTTGACATTTCGAAAATATTGGTAACTCAAAGTGGTAGGTACCCCTTAAATTTGCTCCTGATGTTTGGTCGACATGACTTTTAAGCATTGCGCACAGTCACAGCTGACAGTTTGACCAGAACACTGGTTGCACTTAGATCGCTAAATGGGTATAAATAGATGGAAAATAGAACCTGGATAATCGCTCGAAGTTGTTCTCAGGAACTAACTTGGAAACAAGTCCGTCTTACAGGCCCCAATTGTCTGATGAGAGAACTTTGGAACAAGAAGTGGACTACTGAAGGGCAAACCAAATAGCCATCCACATAATTTTAAGTACAGTCGACTATCGATAATTCGAACTGATTATAAGTTCCCTTGGAAAAACCTTAGTAAATCCAACCAAACCTATGTGCTTTGGTTCGGTCGTCAGTTCGAAGTGATTGCTCAGTCAGGGCAGCCAGCAAAGACACTGTAATTCGACATCAGTATCCAGTTTCCTCTCAGTTATTCAAAATTCGAATTTTTTGTATCGTTTGTGTTGTTTGTTCTCTGCTATTTCCCCAGCTGTTGTTTCCAGCCTGCGTTGATCACTTTAGTTCAGCGATCGTCGCATTGCAATGTGAACAACGCAAGTAAGCAAAATTCAACCTCACAGGATGAATGGAGTCTTCTTACTAACCTTGGTGAATCTAAGACTTTCGATGATTTTGTACCTTTTGACGATGATGTAGAAGTCTGTGGTGCTCAATGTGACGGCGAAATTTTGACAGCTTCCCATTCAAGCAACATCAATGAAGACGATGATGAAGTAGTAGCAGACCCAATTCTGCCAATCAAAGAGCGGAACATTTACTAAGAACGGAAGTCGCTGGCTAGGTATTCTCGGCACTGGCTGTCATAGACGCTGCTCTTGACTAAGCCTGCTGGAAGTTATTAAAACAAAAAAAATCACTGATTTCATTACAAAATGAGTACTTATTTCGTCCTTCGGTCCAACTCGAAAATGTTTTCCAACTCTCGTTCGAATTTTTTGCATGGTCCCTTGAGAATCGAAGTATCGGGAGTCGACTGTAAAAACAGCTTAACTGAACAGGGTGTTGCCCCAGTGGGAGCCTTATAATTGTTGTTGAGTTTATTGCTCATGAGTAACTTAACGACGTGTTTCGTGAAAAAAATATGTCTGGTATAAAATAGTCGCCGAAGCCGATATAAAATGGTGTATGGTCAAAAAAGGGTCAACTTGGGACTTAAGTTGAATAGCGGCAACCATGTGTTTATGTAAGAACTGGATCACATTCTCTCTCTCTTTCTCTCCCTCTCCCTCTCACTCTCTACATTATCTATCTCTCTCTCGTCGTTGTATTATGACTTTCCTGTCATTCTGTTCTGTCCCGATCCTATTGTAGTGGACATCAGTTGATTACTTACTTAGATACCTTTAACCGCTCGAGGGGCATAGGGCCTCAATCACGCCTACTCATCGGTGTTCTGCAACGCCTTTGAGTACTCTTCAATGAACCCGTCAGCTTCTCTGTTCCTCTTTTGCTCGTGGCGTCCTGCTGTCCTGCCTGCCTGGTTAAGTCCACTGGGTATGTCCTGAAATATTTGTTTGCAAAAGATTGCAGCTATCGTGTGGTAATGGTGTCCATTTCATAAGCCAGCACCGATTCCACGTTGGTGTAGACCAGTCGCAGTTTGGTGCTCTTCCAGATCGGGCATTGCATTCGGAAGGCAGTTTTAGACTGGCTGATTCTGTTGCAGTGCCACGGCGCTGTTAACTTTCTCGATTTCCTGTCGGGCAATGTTCAGTTTGAGGCGGGTGTCAGAAATGCTAAGGGCTTCAGTTCTTGTTGTATATTTATTTTGAGCCCCACTATATTTGCCTCTGCTTCTAGATTGTGAGCCACCAACTGAAGGTCCATTGTGAAAGCCTACGGGCCCAGACCAGACAGAATGTTCCAGAATGGCTATGCCGTCACCTAGGCCTAGGTAGTTGGTAATTTCAAAGCAATCATCTTCTTATTATCTAACTGGTGGCGTCCCTCAAGCGTATTTGACTACAATTCCCCGCAATGGCAGCAACTTCGCTGCATTAGACCGGTCAAAGAATGCAGCATCTGCCATTCTCCTTCAAGTTACAGTCAAACCTCTATAAGTCGCAGATCATTAAGTCGAATTGTCTACAAGTCGAACTAATGTTTCAGGATTTAAAGGGTGACAAGACCTTAATGTTCCCATGCTTTACACTCCATAACTCGAACATTCCACGAATCGAACAGAATATTTGCTTCCGTGCCTAATTGCTCACGAGGTTTTTCCTAACTAGCCGTTGTTCGAATCTGAGCCTGTGGCACGTCTGTCCGCAAGAGAGGACGCCCGGATTTTAGGTGGCGCACACAAGCCGAGAACAACTTCAACCACGTGCTCAACTGCAAGCTGGAGAGGCTTGTACCAGCAATGTACCGCCACAATAGAGGCGAAGAAGGAGGTGAATTTTGTCGCGTCTCATGTGTCAAACAGGAGCAATCGTCCCCAGATCTCAAATCACGGCTGACCCCTTTTTTCAAATTGCATCTCTTCACCACTATCTCCTGCTCCATCACCCGAAAATAAATCGAGATCTCGCCTTTCGCCGCCTTGCACTAGTTTCCGTATCTCCTTGGGTCAACAGACCGATACTCTATTACCCCAGGAATACACTCATTCTGATAAGATGAGCTTGTGTGCGACGTCAACCCTTGAACTTCAATGGACCGTCCAGCTCTCCTCCGCCGGGCGCTCAAAAACAAACCAACCGTCTACGTGACTCTAGGAACCGTGTAGAACGGTGTCCTCCTTCACCCATAAGCTAGATAAAACTGTTCCCCTTTTCTGCACACGCTATCTGCTGAACAAAAAATGGGATTTGCGGTGACCATAGGCCTTCGCTTGGACACAGTTTGTGTTTTCGAAAGCAAAACAAAAGCGGTTACAGTCATTTGACAGTGAAGGCAAAAGGCCATACATGCATGAACAACAGTTACTTATCTATTTTCTACGGCTCGTTTGTCGTTTGTCGTTGTCGCTGTCGTCGTCATTGTGGTATATCGTGTCTATTGTGGGCTTCTGTTAAAAAAAACCGCGATAAGTCTTATAGCCCAAGTACAGGCTTTTGGCCAAGCACAACAATGCAACCACGATTTATGTATTTTTTTTATTTTCTAGCTTCATTTGGTTTATTTTCGTTCCTCATTCAAAATGCAAAAGGCGTCTCTAAAAATAACTGTGCTTCTCTTCATTTTTTTTTTGTCTTTCATTTCTCTCGTTTCTATTTCTCTAGCTCGCCTCTTCTTTTTTCCGTTTTTGTTTTAAAGTTGCGGAGTTGTGATTAAAAATGCGGCGAACAAAGCAAGGAATTATTGTATGCTTTTTCGAACTGCAATTGTTGATGTACACGAGTGCGAGTGCGAGTACGAGTACTCCACACCAACCCACTGTCGGTGTCCCTCTCACCGCACCCTTCAGCCAACGGCCCCCACACCCCTTGGGGGACCCATAAATGCTTGCACTCTCTCCCGCCCTGTCTCGCTCTCACGTGTGTGTAATCAAACAAAAGAAACAAAAGTTTATTCCCCCCAGAGCCCCAAAAAAAAAAAAAAACAGAAACGAACCGAAAAACCTAGCAACAAACTACGAACACTAGTCCACCGCCCTCCTGTTTCATTAATCAGCAGCAGCGCTCCCCCCGCCCCGCAGCTCCACCCTTTCCTCAAAAACACACGCACACTCTCAGATTCAAATCAAGTGTTTACAGTTTCTTCTAAGTCACGTCGATGCGTGTTGCTGTTGCTACAGACTACAAACTACAGATGATGGTGGTGACTGGCTGAGTGCGGATGTGTGTACACACGCTCGCGCCTGTGTGTGCATAGATGACGGACTGACAAAATATTTTCGGCGGTCATTCACCCCGAAAAGAGAAAAACTAGCAGCGGTCCGTGTTATTCTTCCTTTCCTTTCTTCTCCCTGCACTGCCTCACTCGCACTCGCTGTCGCACACGCGAGCCAGACTCTTTCTCTTTTTCGTTGCGCGCTACGTAATCGGTGGTAATCGTAAATGAAGTTTCCAAAATCTCATTCACACACACGCACACGCACACGCACAGTGAGAGCGCCAAAAAGAAAAGAAAAAAAAAAAAAACGCCGAAAGAAATAGTGAATAGAGAAGGGGAGACACCCCAAGAGCGGTGCGTGTGTTGGCTAGCCATACCCACGAGCCTACATAATAATAAAAATAATCAAATGAAAAAAAAAAGGCAAAGTCATCACAGTGTGCGTGGCGGACAACAATTTTTGGTATTTCTTTGGCCGTTGTTCCTCTTCTATTGGCTTTTCGTCGAGTGAGAGCATTTTTCCTCAACTTTGAGGGTTTCTTCTCTTGCGGCGTCCGTCGGATCTCCCACTCCCTTCGATTCAATCATCGTCTTCGACTAGACGCCAGCTAGCCAGCCATATGGAATCAGATTCTTCCATTATCGTCGTCATATCTCGTTCGTCAGGCACAGACAAACACACATGACTTGCATAGACTAGCTTTTGTTTGATTAGACTGCTTCAACTTTGGACCGTGCATTCTAACACGAAAGGGATGGGTTCTCTTTTTGCTTTCTGTTGGTTTCAATCGGCTCCCCAATTATCGGGGAAATAATTAATAGAACAAAATGAACTTAAACTCTACACACGCATTCAATAAACAATAAAACGGGACTATAAATTTTCTCGGTGCTATTCCCGTCCCTCCTTTGTCCGATAAGCTCACGAAAACTCATCCAGAATGTCGTCAAAAAAAAAGGAAAAAAAAACCCAACAGAAAATAAAACGAAATCCATTCCGAACGGTGATTAGATGTTTAATTTCGTTTGAAATGCGTAACGCAATCGCGGCCCGTAATGTAATTAAGTTTAATAAGTTTTTTTTTGTTTCCCTATTTTTTGGGTATTTTTTTTTTGTTTTTCACTTATTTTCGGGTTCCTTTTGGGGTGGTGAATGCACTGTTCGTTTATCGCTTAACATGAAATTTGAATTTTGATTTACGAGCACCCGGAAGCCGGGGCTAGTGCTGCCAGCCAACCAAGACGATTGCACTTGTTCATATTTTTGTTTCTGTTTTCGTTTTACGATTCATCCAACAGTTGACCTTTTGTGTTTCATAAATCATCAAAGGGACCAGCGTCACTAAGTGCAAATAGATTGTCGAGTTTTGTTGCCTTAAGTGTCTGGGCCAGAGTTCCTGAGCGACGTGCTGTGGCATGCCATCGCCCTTTAATGTTACGCGGCCGACTTTCCCCGGTCTTGGACTTTTTCGGGGAAGTGTTTTATATCGAGCAAGTGGTATTTTATCGGCTGCCATGATGATGGTCTGATGGTCCATTAAAGCATGTTCTTGGAGCGGAAAAATGCATCAAAAAATAGAAAAAGAAAAAACGTCGCATGAGTGAGAGTGCACTCGGATGTGGCGAGTAGCACGCAGCTGTTCTCGGGATCTTGTGAGTGAAACGAAACAATTGGTCTCTTTGATGGGTTTCCTTTGACTGCGTTTCAGTTTCTTGCCGGTGTGCTTGAAAAGACAAGGTTTAGCTGCCCTTTTCACTGAGTTCTAGTTCTACGGCCGGCTGTTGACAACGAGTCTTCCACCAGTGAACGATCAGTCCTTGTGACTGTCCCCAGGACAGACGCACAGAGGACGGCAGTTCTGGCTGGTTTGAGAAGTAAGTGATCTAAGGTAGACCCGAATTACGACTCCGAAAGGCTATGCTCACTGTGCCAATGGGGATCGCCAATCCATTAAGCCTAAGGAGCAGAAAAGAAGTCAGTAATTTTCTGTCAACTGAGCTGAGAAGTTCACCGTCACTTGTGTCGGTTTTGAGAGCATAGAAAAACCGCTTGTCTCGCTAAATATGACTGGTCTTCATCCAGAGCGGCCAAATCGCACAGTTCAGCATCGCAGTTAGGACACCGTGGACACTGGCGACAACATGCGTATAATCGTCAAATGTTGATTCTTCACAGTGAGGTAGGTGTCCCTGCCCTGAGTCAGAATTTGTAAGATTTGACGAAGACTAGCCTGTGAACTGACTCACAGCTCCTGCATGCGAACTAAAAGGCTTCAGATTATAGAGAGTAGGGGTAGACTGACTTCAATAGTCATCATCATCATCATTTTCCGACCCGCATGCTCGACTAAAGGGGTCGCGCACGAGATATCTCCAGGCAACTCCAGCCATCCTCAGCCATCGACTGTAACTCATCAGGAGTTATGCCCAAGCGTAACCAGGCGAGTTTTTGGACTTGATCCAACCATCTCGTCCTAGGTCTGCCAAGCGGTCGCCTACCTGATGGTTTCGCATTCAACGCCCGTCTCGGAAGTCGTGATGAAGGGGACATTCGTGCCACGTGACCAAACCACTCTCCGTTTGAAGAAGCAGCTCATCAATGTTGAGTTACTCTCGCACTGCAATGTTTCTCACAGTAATCTCATCTCAGCAGCTTGTATTCGCGATCTTATTCTTTCGGTCATTACCCAAATTGTATGACCATAGGTGAGAGTTGGAACAAATACTGAGTTGAAAACCGCAAACTTGACTTTGACACCAAGCTCGTCCTGATTACAGATCTTCCAAGCTCCCACTCCCACTACGGAACCAAGCAATCTCATCTCGACAGCGTGTTCTAGAGATCTTGCTCTTTCGGTCATTACCCAAATTTCTTGACCCGATATCATGACCAATCACACCAAGCTCGGCCTTCCTGACTACAGATCTTCCAAGATGTTTTTAAAATTGACCCAGCTTGGCCTATCCTACGGGAACGTTCAGCAATACTCTTCCCAGTCCCCGAGATACCATAAACCTCTTCACCTGCTTCAACCTGAACAGGCGTTCTGGAGATGACCATAACCTCCGATTTGTCCACCTTGACCTTCATTCCAGCATCAGCACATACGGCCACCAACCTATCGAGTCCGCGCTGCAGTTCGGTCTGGGAAGATGTGAGGATAACCACGTCATCTGCAAAAGGAAGATGACTGACCATCAACTCTCCCAATGTGAAACATTTATCGCCTCGGCTGCGTTGCAACATCCAGTCCACATATACAATGAAAAGGAGAGGTAGTTAGACGCACCCTTGGCGAAGTCCAACGCCCACGGTGAAAGGTGTTGATTTAGCACCCTTAACCCGAACTCAGCTTCTAGAGTTTGTGTATAGAGCAATTCACCTTTAAATTACCGATTGGTCCAATTACCATGGATTTTATTCATTTTATCGCGTTTATTTCAAGGGCTTCGGGTCTCCTCGCACTAACGAGTTTCAAAGTATCGACAGTCGACTGTATGTTCAGACACATTGGCTCGTTACAGACATAACACCGTTACCAGGGAACTAACCAACGTCTTTGTTGAAAGTATGTAATCATCTTTCTTGACAAAAGTGAATTCTTGACAGTCACCTAAGGCAGATCAAGGTAAAGAGACTGCGAAGGGCTATGTGGTCACTGTGAGAGTGGAGATCTGTTTTGGCCTAAGATGTGGCTCATTGCCAACATTTTTTAGAAATGATAAAACTGATGCATTTATTGTCACTTGAATGAATGAGGGTCTTAAAGGAAAGGTACTCATTTACAGTCTTGGTCCACTAGGTGTCGCACTAAGGCTATCGCTTGTCAACCGTTTGTCCAAGTCTGGCTCAAACTTCGCCATCAAGTAATTTCTGGATAGGCCGATGTTGTCAAACGACCGTTCGAGACTCTCAGCAACTGCTGAGCCTAGTGGATAGGTGCGAGTAGACCCCGCCAATGGTCTCGCGATCGGATTTTAGTTCCATTATTTGTGGAGTTAAACCTTCAGAGATAAATGACTTATCGAAGCCGCAGTTAAAAATGCCCAACCTCTTGGACTGGGTATGCCAACACTGCATGAATGGATTAGATTTTGTTTTGGGAGAACTAATGCGGCTACTCGGGATTTAAAGAAAGAGCAAAACAAACGACTTCAAGCGGAAATCTGGTTGGTTTAAGTGGCTCACACCGGGCACAAGCAGCGCGGTTGCTCGCCGTTTTGATATAACACCGCGTAGACCTAGGTTGTTAGGGCTAGCTTATGCAGCCTGTGGAGTTTAGGAATGTGTTTATGGTCGACGTACTTTGAAAAGCGATCTCGGAGAAGAGTTTGCCGTTTTGGCTATTGCCGGACATTAACAACGAAAGTGAGGCAGACTTTCCTCTGAGTTGGTGTCAAGGCAACTGCGGCAGTGTGGGTTGAACGGTATTCCAAGTCTAGCAGCGTGCAAGCCTATGGGCCAGTGCCCCATGCTTACAGCCACGTCTCTAGCTATTTCTATTCAGGGCCTATTTTTCATGTAGGATGGCCAGGTTTTCCTGACTGGATGACCTGGTGCACCGTCTACTAGCCAAGGATAGGAAGTGTTGGTAGATGATGTATTTGAAGAGGTTGATTGGGGGCCCACCAGCTCAGTGAGGGCGTTGTCGGAAACTCCTTGCTTGGCCAATTCATGGGCAATGTCAGTACCCTCTATGTCGCTGTGGCCTGTGACCCAAACGAGAGGGATATTGGCCTGTTTGAGTTCTTCCCTGCACTGTTGCACCAATTTAGATGAAGTGGCTGCTGAGGAGGTGGCTCTTATGGCTGCTTGGCTGTCGCTACAGATCGCTGCGGTTCTACCATAAGGGCATCCAGTACTGAGAATCTTACAGGCTTCTCCGATCGCTAGTAATTCAGACTGGAAGACGCCTAGGCGGTAAGAATTGGAGATATTGAAATCCGCCGTGGTCTAGCTTGGACCCATCTATGTAGACCAGAAGTTGGTATTCTGAGGCGAATGATTGGGGTTTCCAGACCTCTCTGGATGGAAGTTGGCATTGTGCCGAGTTGGCGAATTCTATGGGTGGAGGTAATGTAGTCCGGGGTAAGGTGCTCAGGCAGGAGCTGCAGAGAGAGAGAGATCTCGCTGACCAACATCCTTCCCACTTCTCTGAGTGTAATGGTGCTGTTCGTGACTACATACTTAATGTAAAGGTCCAGAGAGACGAGGTGTAGGAGCACGTTCAGTGCTTCGGTGGGACAAGATCTCATCGCCCCGGAGGTTCCCACTCCTGCCGATTTCTGGACTTTGTTGAGCTTGTCTAAGTTGTTTGTTTGGTTTATGGCAGGTAACCATACTAGTGAGCTGTAGGTGAGAATGGTACGGGCAACAGCTGCGTACATCTAAAGGGTCGTTATAGGTTTAAGACCCCACCTTCTGACGAAAGTTTGGCTACAGGCGTAGAAAGCTGCACTTGTTCGTTGCCCGGTTAACACGGTTTTCAATTTGAGACCATGAGAGCCAGGATGACGCCTAGGCACTTAGCACTGGAGGAGAGGCAGAGGAAGGCGAGGAAGCCTAAAGGTTGGTATCTTGTGGTAAACAGCATCAGTTCAGTTTTCGAAATTCTTGCCAAAGACTCGAATAAATGTTGATGTGATAAAAGAACAACAACCACGTTTCATAGTTCAGTTTTTAAATATTTAATTTCCGCGCTCTCATACAAACCGAACCACTGCGCGCCGGGGTTCTGGACGGGCAATATTCATAGTTCAGGGCTCCACCTCTTTCGATTCACGGACTAGGGCATACCTGCTTTTAACCTGCTGGTTGCTGTACAAGCTAGCCCCAGATAAATACCCTGGACAGTAGCGCCACCCCCTTGCATCCACTTCCAGGTATGAGCTGCCTCTTGTGAGCATTCTCGTTGAAGTGAGGTTATGAGTAAATCCGCTCGTTAATGAAAAATACAATTTGTATCATTTGTACCTGGAACATGCGTCGATTGTTTTGACTTCTTTCGAAAAAGATTTTTTTAATTGCTTTCTTTATTCTGTGAAATAAAATCAAGACTGAAGATGAAAAAGCGTGGGTCATCCGATTTCTGTTGCGTCTTAAGTTTGTACTCTAAGTTCCCTTACTGTCCACACACACAAGCCATTTAGTCTCCAGGCAGAAGCTGCAGAAGTTCATGTATTATTGCGATACGCGTGTCCAAATGGATTGTTTATCCAATTAAAGCGTCAAGTCACATCATTCTTCAGTCGCTTTTATTGTGGGACAGAGGAAAATGTTTACATCTCATGCAGATACTCGAATTAATGAACTTTATCTTTACGAGCTCCCCCATCGGCAACGGTTTCAATTAAATTTTGTTCAGAAGTCTCGCTCGGATAAGGGAGTGGTTGAGAATTGTGTTATTCGCAGAATTTGTTTGGCCATCGTGGTATATTGAGCCGGGAGAATTGCAGAAGTCATTTTTGAGAGTTGACAGCTTCAGTTCCTGGCTTGTAAAAGGTCGATAACTTTTGAAAAATACAGACGGCTTGGAGTTTTGACTCATTTGAGAGTCAATTTCCAAAATCGGCTTAGAAAGGTGACGGCTTAGGAAAGGTGCCAGGCGCAGTCAAAGGGGCTTAGAAAGGTGCTACCTTAAGAAAGGTGCTAGGCGCAGTCAAAAGAGTCACCCATCTGGTGGACCGTAGCGTTTGTCTCAGGTGGACGAAAATGTCATCAAACTGAAGACGATTCCACGATGGTTCCAACCATGTTTTCGGAAAATGATGTGGGGTGGCGCTAAAATCCGATTTATGGACCTAGGCCTATCTACTACCGCAGAATCTTGTCTTGTGCGGGCTGTTGTTCTGTCATGAGTGAATAGGATCTCGCTCCTATGGTAGGTTTCGGCGCGTCCACTCACGGCTTATGGCGGCCACAATGACCCAGAAAATCCCCAAAATTCTGAAGAAGTTAGTTCCTAGTGTAGGTGTTGTTTCTGAGCAGGAGGGTGTGTTGGTGCCGGATATTCCGCAGGGTCGTCTGCTATTTAGACCATGAGGGGGTTACATATGTTTTCAAATAATTTTTGTTGCTGTTCGACTACCACGGTTTAGGGCAGCCACAGTGAAGAATGTCCCAGGAAGTCCCCAATATTCAAGCTCCCATTGTCGGTGTTGTCTCGTTTCGTTGTGTTGCTGCCAGACTGATGTATGTCGATGAATGCGCAACAGTGTCAAGCAAGCCGACTGGTGTTCAAAAGTTCCTCAATACGTTCTTCTGAAAATTAAATCATTTACTGGGTAATCTCGTTGGCCACATGCCACTGGTGGCTTCCTATGAATGCATCGTGCGATCTTGACTTCAAACTGTTGCCCACAGCCTTTGTCTGTGTGGACAGTTGTGTTAAAGAGCTAGCCTGTGCATGAGTTGTAACTGCCTTCGGGGTCACTCCTCGTTTCGATGACGGTGGACAAGGTGATCCTTTGCTGAGCCTTCGCTTCCTATCTGGTCAAAATGTTCAACCATTTGCCTTCTACCGAAAAACTTTAGAGCCTCTGACAGCACTGACTTCCTTTCCCTCCTGTGCATGGTGAAGTTCACAGAAATCCTATTTTAGCCCCGGCATTCGTTGTGAAAGGAAGTCTTGTTCTAAATGACATGCCTCCAGTCCCAGTGGTTCACCGGCTGCGTCAAAACCCATTCCCCACCATTCACGCTGTCGCCGAGTGAAAACGACCGCTTCACCGTTCGCCAAAGCCACCCGAATACCTGCCAATGAAACTGTCATAATTTTCTCAAAATTAGCGTCTAATAAAGTTGAAATTACAAGCCAATCGCAGACGGGAGACACATGGACTGATGGACACATGGCCACATGTCACGTCAATCGCACGAAAACGCAACCGAGTTCGCGGCGCATAATTAGCAAGATGTCCAAACGAGCGACATTCAGTGCAAACCGATGCTGATCGATCGTTCGGCGCGTTCTGCGTGCAATTGCGATCTCAGAAGTTGTTCGCGCCGCCTTTTGCTGACTGACTTTTAATTACCCGAGAATGATTGCAGAGGAGAAGAAAAACACGAAAATTAGATACCCAACAGCGAGTGTCCTTGATACGCCGCACCGTGTTGCTCTGGAGGCCTGAACTTACATAGACGGTGGTCAATTTTGTTCTTTTTTCGTATCGAGCTCTGAAGCGCCCAAAGTCCAAGTGAAACTCGTTACTGAAGTGTAACCTGTGGCTCTCTAATACCTTCTACAGCGGTTGGAGATACCTTTTTTCGTTTTTTGCCCGCTCGAGAAGTGGTCAAAGTTTTACAAATTAAAAAAAAAAATTCAGCAAGTGGATGGGGGAGAGGTAAAAAAGCACGAATTACAAGAAATTTGTGTCAATGCGAAATGTAAGCGACCACTGCATCAGCAGCAGCAGTTGGCTGGCAGGTTGTATCGCTCGTTTGTTTTTTTTTTGTTTTGTTTTGCTTGCGCGTGTGGTTCGGTTTTGGACGAGGGACAACGTCCGTTTGGGTTTTTCTCTTCTATAAATAATCAAGTGAATTACAAGAGATATAATGGCGATTGAATTCATTAGCTTGGCACTCACCGCGTGGCGCAGGGAGAGGGTTCGTTCGATGCCATCTCGCAGGCATGCACTGCAAGGCACAGCCCATGCAGCATATGCGCACTCCAGGGAGTCGCTGGGTGAGGGGCCAAAGCCCGCGGCCCCTCTTTCTGCGGGGCGATGTCTGTTATGCAATGAATCAAGTTTTTCGCGTCCATCCCCATCTGGCACTGCGGCGGCACACGCACCCGCGCAACTTCGCCAAAATAGACAAACCGATCGATACCCAATCGTAGATTCGCCATAGATAGTGGAATCGAATCGAATCAAATGCCAGGTACGGCTGCATCGCGCGTCGCCTTCGCAGCAAACGGGTTCGGACTCGGGCTCGATTTGAAAGGTGAGCACAGTGGGCAATGGGCTAATGAGTGTGTGATTGCACGGCGATCGGCGTCGATCGATTTCTGCGTGTGTATGCAGATGCAGATATTCTCCTCTGTGCGTCGCCGTCGACGTGAGCGCCCTTTACGGTTTTTCGCTCCTTTTTTACTTGTCTGTGGCTGTTGGTGCGAATTTTTCACTTCACCCTGCCTTCGGCGTCGTCGCCGTCGCCGTCGTCGTTGTCTCTTCGTCGCCTATGACCGCTTCGGAGCGGTGTGTGCAGTCGATTCGGTTTGTGTGCCAATCTGAAATTGAGGTCCTACCATTCCGACACATTCGCCGGAGTTGGCCTACACTTGAAATATGCAAATTAAGTGATTTGCGAAGAATGTTATGCGGCTATCGGTTGTTGTTCCTCTTTTTTGCCCGTTTGTCTGTGCTGTTGTCTTTGGGAGTGCATGTGAGTGCGCGAGTGTGCCGCCTGCGGGCGCATGCAGTACAACTGCAGAATAAGCGTGATGCACTTCAAAACTTAAACTGAATTGACGGCGCAGCAGCGGCTAAGTGGTGTTATGTTGTGTAGAGAGTCTGCAAAGCAATTACTTGTGTTTGCTCATGCTGGGCTACGGCTGCAGTTTAATGGGTTTGATTGTTCTTTGATTTGTGTATGACACATTCGCACGCTCGGACGGCGGGCTGGGTTGGGTGGGGGAGATCTATCCACTTCTCGGCATTGAACTGAAAACAGAAACTTTGATCGAACGGCGTTGCATTAGTCACGGCAACACTAGCTGCCCACTTTGGACACCTCTTCTGATCCGGTTAGGTTTTGTTCGAATCGAACGGGCAGCGGCGGTCAATTATGGCGTGGTAACCTTCGTTGAGGAGTTTTGCGAATTGGAACTGAGCACATGATTAGGATGTCGAGGCTATGTGAGATGGTGAGGCGGTGCCTGATATGAGGTCACTCATGCATACGAGCTGACGTCTGGGTCGTCTGCTATTTAGACGATGTAGGGCGGGGGGACTTATGTTTTGAGAACATTTTTGTTGTTGATTTTGTCTTCTTCAAAAGTGGGCCGATTGGAATGAAATTTGGAACGACTTCTGGGGGGATTGGCGCTAGTTTTCGATAGATCCAAGTCGGTACTTGTACTGAGTCGTGGAGGCAGGCTCCATGAATTTACTCTTCGGTTGACTCAACTCTATGCGGGCTATTATTCCCTCTGAAATCAAAAAAAAAAAAAAAAAGAAAAACCTACGAAATGCAAAGTTTAAGAAGCTTTTCTTCGCAGTTTCGCACTTTAAGCATCGTCAGCGTCTTAAGAAAGCGAGTCTCGTAAAAATGAAAGCTGGCATGTCCATGGACCTTCAGTTAAAAATATGAGACAAGTCCAAATGCTGTGCTCGTGGTCCAGATCAGCCGTTCGTCAACTTTGCTGTGCTTGTTGTCCAGATCCGTCATTCGTCAACTTCTCTAACGGCTGGCATATTTTCTGTAGATCCAGCAAAACGATGATGGATCTGCCGTAGAGACAATGTCCTTGAATAGCTTCAAACTGCTCCGATCGAGGATTGCATCTGAGGTGAAAGTATGCTAGTAGGCACAGCCTTGTAGTAAGTTTTCACAATTATGGCAGAGTTCAGAGGTACCTTGACAAACCTTGAGCTGAACATGGTTAATCTCGGATGACAGTTGAGCTCGTATCCGGACCACTCATTGAATGGCTCTATGTTCTATACAGGACCCTAATGAACATGTTCGGATTATGACCGGTTGACAAGGGCCATTCTGCTTCAGATCTCCATTCTAGCGGAGCTCACGCTTGCCCAGTGATATTCCTCAGTAGCCGTGAATGCTTTTACCAAATAATTACAAGTTTCAGAGTCTTGGGAGCAGTCTACGTTTGTGTACGTGAAATGCATCAATGGACGTGTTATTATTAACGTTGCCTTCATTGATTCGGAATGGTCCTGCGCATCGTACTTCTAGGGCAGGTAGGGTAGGGAAGGGGGTTTCTAGTGAATTCTCCAGCACGCACAGTCAGACTACTACCACCGATCGACCACTCCAGTGATAGTGCCGTCAATTTGATCCCAACAGCAAACGGTGACTGGACCAGATTTGAAAACCAGATGAAGGCGTACTCAAACTTAGCTTTCACTCGAATTCAAACCGGGGACCCCATTAACCAAAGGCAGGCACTTAATCAACTGCGCCATCCAGTCTTTTAATGTACCTCTCAGAACGTTGTCAATTGGTCAAGCAGTCAGGTGTCCTCCTTTGATGACAGATTGATCCAGCTCGAAAGTTGTTCTCTGGATATGGTGGTCGGGAAACACGTCGAGTGGTACTTATAATATTGCTCCTGGACATATTTCTCTCGTTTCTTCATTTCGTTGAAATCCAACGCAGGTTTCGATCGAAAACACATTTCAGACAGGACCTATTTTCTTGGAAAGGACGGCACATCGATTGCTAGCATATCTAGCGTGGTCGCTGGATATAGCTGTGATCATCAGCTCAATAGCTCCCTTCAGCGTGTCTAGAGTTACAAATGTCAAAAATAGCGTTCTTCCAAATCCACTCAAAGGAGAGTTGATCAAAATCCCAAGCAGCATCTGGTTATCGATTTTAAAGCCGCTTATGAGTTCATCGGGGAGATCGAATTCGCGATCCCGGGGATAATTATGTCTCTCCTTCTGATGGATCAATGCACTATTTGAAACGATTGCAGCGTTATTCTGAGATTCACCGGGACGGCATCTTTTCGCCTGTTGGACGTTTTTCGTCTGATTGGCTACAACATAAGGAATATCGTGCAATTTGTACCTCTGATCTCCGGAATACCAAGCTCTGAAATTAATTTTTGATTGTCAAGCGCAGTCCCTTCTAAGTGTTGCATCCAGTACCGCGAACCTTCGTACTTCATCGTCATACAAGGCCTTATGGCAAAAGCCTGTTCTTGACTAAGAGGGCAACTTTGCACTCGGTCTGTCCTTTTTGTAACTGGGCTTGGTTTGAATTAAGCAGTTCCTCCACTCCTCAGCGCATTTGCATTGATGTCGTAACCCACCAACTTGACTGACTTGTAGATAGTGCCCTTCGTGCTCATATGCTGCACCATCTTGTGCAGTCGGATATAAAGACTTCACGCAGGAGTTGCAATCCGGCGCAGGTTTCGAAGCTTTTGGATGCGCTTGAAACAATCAGACTGTGCTTGTCTTATGACGCAGCGTTGTACGACTCAAGTGGATCAATTTTCCTGTGAACCCGATGCGATGGACGACATGGAGCTTTGCCATGAATGATGTCGGATTCAGTCTTTTCCCGGATTCCTAAGATTTCCAACACCCATGTGGTCACATTGTGCGGAGCATGTGGTCGCAATGCATTTTTCTCTGTGGATCATCTCCAGTCACATTCACCAGTTGGCACTGTTCTCTAAAAACATTCCTCCCAACTGCCCCGTCCACTAAGACCCTTAGTCCGTCTAAGCCTTTCTCAGTCCGTGCCCCTTCCGCTCCCACGACCAGCACCTGTACATCACTTGATTTGTTTCCAAACCGATTTCCTGATTAGCAAGTGTTAAGCACAAGTGTGTCCTCCTGTCCTCCCTTCTCCACCCATCCTCTCCCCAACCCCCCTGCGTGTGTGTAAGCTATCGTTTCCCTTCATTTCATTTTTCGGCTATCATGAGCATATCTCACGATTTATTAATCACGAACTCGAAGCCGAAATTACAGTTAAATTTTGATAATTTACGAGGCTTTTCCATGTCTCCCTGCCGCGTGCACCCTTTTTTCCGCCGCTCCTCGAAACGCCAGAAGAAGAGGCGCACACCGCACACTCAGCAACCAAAAATGAGGACAGGAGTTGATAGACGGCGACTGTGACGAGGTGTAGAAGGAGGTGCCGAAGACGGGGGAGAACGCGAGAGAAGCCAAAAGAAAATCAATTTCGAAGTTCACAGTTTCTACTGGCTCGCATTCTGAATACGTAATGCAGCGTGGATTATTATTGAAATTTATTACGAATGCCAGACAATGGCCAGGAGGCGGAGAGCGAGAGCGAGTGCGAGTGCGAGTGCGGGAAAGAACTGAAATGAAATGAATCAAAAGACAAGGAACAGTTAGCTGGCTGTGAGCTGCTGGTGGTGCTCCGAATGGAATGGTCTGAAGAGAATAATCAAGTGTGTACAGGGTGTTCTCGAGGGCCCTGGATCATCGTCGAGTGTTTCCCTTGCGCTAACTACTAGCCCACCACGAGTTGTACCGTGGCCGCAGCAGCAGCAGCAGCAAAAGATAAGGAAGAAGGAGACGTAGATAGAGACTAGAAGAAGTGGCAACAGTGGCATCTACCAGGAACCCGATGGGAAGTAAATTAATTAAGCCTCCGTTGGGTGGTAATCCCTTGGGATCAGCCAGCGATTAATTCCGTTTATAATTGTCTAGATGATTGAGTGTGACTGTGTGTGTGCAAAGAGAGGCGGGGCTGGGGGGGTTTGAAGAACGGCAGACGAGAGGCAGATA
Organism: Eristalis tenax; assembly: GCA_905231855.2. Classification (NCBI taxonomy): domain Eukaryota; kingdom Metazoa; phylum Arthropoda; class Insecta; order Diptera; family Syrphidae; genus Eristalis; species Eristalis tenax. The sequence continues at coordinate 4,850,158 of HG993127.1, forward strand.
CCGAGAAAATTTGTATTCATTAGTTCTGAACTCAATTCAATCACCGTTATCTTAAAGATTACATTTTCCATCTTCCCCCTCTGGAACTGGGGGAAAGCCAAGCAAGGAAAAACAGCACAGAACCGAGGCGCTGTTTTCTCAGTGAGATGCAATTAGTTCCTTTTGTTCTATTGTTGCATTCCAGGAGTGAATTATTAAAGTTGTTTCGAGTTGCTGAATGCAGCAGCGAGGCAGGGATGACAGGTAAAATGCATAATGGGCCGCATTCAGAGAGGATAATCACGCCATTAGCTCGAGAATGATGACTGTGTTCTTGGGGGAACACTACATTTTTTTTTTCCACTGAATTTTCTGTGTTTCTCTGTTGGCTGTGGCAGTGAATTGTGTGTGCGTTGATTGGGTGAAGGTAAGGGGGTTCGTGTGACTTGTCAAAGCAACTGCAAGTTCTTTGATATTTAAAAACGCTTATCTGTTTGATTTGCTCTGGAGTCTGTCTGGAGGGACTGCGGTTCACAGGGTACGGGTGAGCCTTTGTGGATGGATGGTCGGATGGGGGTGGGGTGGAGTGTGTTTGGTCAACTGCTGCGAGATGTAGGCCTCGTTGCAGTAAAAAATTGGAAGTGAGTGTGAGACTATGTGAGGATGTGCTTGGAGCCCAGTACCAAAGTGATCCAAGCGAAAGAAAATTTGTTTAATTTTAATTTTAGTTGATCACATTTGAATCAGTGTTCGTTCAAGATTCTTGCAATGAACATGACCTTTTTATGTCCACGCCAAATTATGATTTTAGCCTATTTTTGCAAAAAAAAAATTAAGACATTCTAATCCCAAATGAATTTGTAAGACTTTTTATGGTATCTCTGGAAGGAATGTGGTCAACGTCCCTAATGCAAGTGATTCATTAGTGTACATGACAGGCTTGAGCCTTGACAAAAAATAAAACAGTCCATTACGTGAATATGTTAATTTTTTATATTTTAAGCCTTTTTTGAGAGTACTGGGTACAGGCTAGCCAGCCTGGACACTTCGGTACTCCGGACACCCCTATATTTCGGACACTTTCAAATCATTACCCCTGCAACCGGGAGAGCATCACACTTGACTCTGTTCTATGGACATTTTTATTTTGTTCATGCAATTACGGAAATTCCCTAAATGAGCTTTGGGTCAGTTTTGAAACATCTTGGAAGATCTGTAGTCAGGAAGGCCGAGCTTGGTGTCCTGGCCAAGTTTGCAGTTTTCAATTCAGTATTTATTCCAACTCTCGTGGAATTTGGGTAATGAGCGATAGAATAAGCTTTGACGGCATGGTTTATCCAACAAAGGAGTTATGCCTCTATTGTCCGGACAGTTCGCTCTTTCGGACACAGCCGAAGCATGAACCATGCTATCCAGGCATTTGATGAGAATATGATTTCTGTGACGGAGAAAAGATTCACAAACTTGGCCAAACTTATTTGATTTGATCGGTATAGGGAAAGAATCATGGCCCTCCTCCATCTTGGAACAGAATGTCAATCATATTTTTTCCTAGATTTACTGGAATGAGTATCCGGCGTAGAATTTCTTTCCAAAGTAGTGAGAATTAGCTCTGCGATCATGCTGAAGAAGAATGGAACAAACTGGAGAAGGAATGGTAACTAGGGGATTCTATGTCAGATTTCCTCTACAGTGTCCTTGCCAATGCTCTGAGGGGGATGACCACAATGACTTCTTTACAGCTGTCGATCGTTATATGGTTTAATCTCAAGTAGTTGATCATATCAGATCCTTCCTCTAATTCTCAGTCATCTGATTGCACCTCACATTGCGTCGCTGTAAATGCCAATATTTTTGACATTGACCAAGAAATGGTGGGAGTTATTGTGGTGACCAACCCGCTTGTGGCTGGTGGATAGTAGCTAGTAGGTCGTGGCTAGAACCTTGTGGCTACCCAGCAGTTTTAAAATAAATAAACAATCAAAGGATGAATAAGTATCCTATTTTTTAATAAATTTTTGGATTTCCAAACCCATCTGCAGCTGTTTTGTAGATATGGAAAGAACATATGACCGCGTTCCTCCAGTTAGACTCTGCAGGAGTAGGACAAATCCGAGGCTATGATCATTTCCAGAACGCCTGTTCAAGGCACTCTACATGTTAGTGGAGTCCCATTGGAACAGGTGGAGAGATTTATGGTATCTCGAGGACTGGGAGGAGTATTGTTGAACTTTCCCGTAGAATGGGCCAAGCTGGGTCAATTCTAAAAACAGCTTGGAAGATCTGTCGTCAGGAGGGCCGAGCTTGGTGTGATTGGTCAAGATATTTGGGTAATGACCGAAAGAGCAAGATCTCTAGAACAGGCTGTGGAGATGAGATTGCTTGGTTCCGTAGTGGGAGTGGGAGCTTGGAAGATCTGTAATCAGGACGAGCTTGGTGTCAAAGTCAATTTAGCGGTTTTCAACTCAGTATTTGTTACAACCCTCACCTATGGTCATGAAATTTGGGTAATGACCCAAAGAATAAGATCGCGAATACAAGCTGCTGAGTTTAAATTAGTGTGAGAAACACTGCAAAACGCGATGCGAAACCATCAGGTAGGCGACCGTTTGTCAAAACTAGGACGAGATGGTTGGATCAAGTCCAAAAACTCGCCTGGTTACGCTTGGGCATACTAACTGATGAGTTAGAGTCGATGGCGGAGGATCGAGTTGCCTGAAGATCTTTCGTGTGTGGTTTACCCCCGCGACCAATTTAGTGGAGCATGCGGGCCAGAAGATGATGATGATGATGATTAATGCTTGTTTGTTTTTTTGTGACTCCTAGTTCATTGCATGTTAAAATCCACCTGCAACACTCGCAAAAAAGAAGCTCTACCAAAGTGCATCTCTTGGCCAAGGTCTTGGGATTGTTTCGACTGGCCATACTGACTTAAAGTCACTGCGCCAGAACCATCATTCAGACACTTGTGCTGGACAAGTCAATGTATTCGCTTTCGGATCTGAAGAGAACTGCTGTTCTCGGCTTCGGTTCAAAAAGAAGGTAATGCCCAAGCTTTTTAGTTAAAAGTCCAAGAATTGCTGATGACAGTTGATTGCCTGTAAGGAAGTCGCCATGACGGCTCTAACCACTAAATTTCTTCCACAAATCGACTTCTCGCAAATGACGGGTAGATGGACCGAGGACGACAACTACGCAAGCATCGTTAGTAGCTTGCTACGATGCATGTTATACAGTAGACATTTATGCTTCGTCACGATTTAGAAGAGCTGAGCATGGATGGTCTTAGCCTAAGCTGGTGAAGCCTTCCAACCTTCAGGGTGGACTCATTCCTGCGTGAACAGCGCCCGGATGCTACAAAAATACCCAAACATCCATCATCCTTCATGGTCTCGCGATGGCTTCTTCCAGTCATCAAGACCAAATTGTCTTGCGGCAAAAACCGGACCAAATTTCCTTAAACTGGAGATTCGATGTTGTTCTCTTTCTGGAAGCAGGAAGTTTGGATGGACAGAGAGAATTTGAATGCTTTATGTCTCCTTCTTACCAATCGAACTCCTCAACTGACGTCTCTCCTCTCGTCTCTGCAGTCTCTCCCTTTGTGTGCTTCATGAAAAAAGACATGGGCTTGCACTTGACGCGCTGACTGAGCAAAGTGCTCAGAGTAAATTAGAGTCATCAAATGTCAATAACTCCTTGATCACCGAGCTGAAAGAAAACTTATGGGAGTTGGACAACCCCTAGACTGTGGGTCAGACCTCGAAATCCACGGAAAAGCCTCACACACCGAGTAGATGTAACCAGCCAGTCTGCTCAACAAAACTTCTCACAACCTCATGTCCCGCCGCAAGTTCACTTACCTCAAACCTAGCTGTGTTCTATGAGGAATGGCCCTGCTCAAGCCTATCGCATGAGTATACTCGGCGTTAATTAAGTACGAGCCCCTTTCGATTCATGGGAAGAAGCGAAATCTTTAAATTTCGTACGGTGTGCACACCTTCCGACGGTACAACGCACCCTAACGTTTAAATATCCATTAAAGTACTTTAAACTTTAAGTGCGTGTAAAACAGTATTCATAATGTTTGACGTCACACAAAGAACGGACATGGAATGGAGCAGAGTGTGCGAGAGATAGAGAGAGAGAGAGAGGCGCATTTTAATTACCACTCTACCGCAATCCCTACAACAAATCCATTAAACCCAGTTACACAACATGCACGTTCTACCGTTATGCCGCGGCACACATTTCGCCTGGCCATAGCGAAAGAAATCCATCATGGAGCGAACCAAGACACGGGAGGAATAGAAAAAGAACCAGCCAGAAAAACGAACTGGGAAACATACGGGACTCCATTGGCAGCGCAACCGTTTGCTTCACCTCATTCCATCGCCCTCATGTCGTCGCACGCAGACCACCACGTACGGTGCCACCGTTGTTGCCAGCATTTACATGTCCCACTACCGCCGGAGTGGGTCGCCAGAGAACAGCCCCCGGCCTGTGCACAGCACTGAGTAGTCCGAAATGCAACATGGAAGAAAAAAGAAAAAGAGAGCTTAAGGCACCTACTGCAGTCACTCCGTGCAGTGCATCCAGTGCCACTATCTAGCCTGCCATCAGCAGGCCCATCATCGTCGTGATCATCATCAGCAGCGTGCTTATCGTCAACGACGAACAACAGCAACGACCACGGTTTCGAGCGTCAAAGCCTTGGGAACACACTCTACCACCTCACCACCCCATCACTCCACCACCAGCGGCATAGAGCAGTCATGTCTACGCGGTCTTTGCCTACGCGATTAAGAAGTCCGTCCACGTACCCAGCGCTACGGTACATTACGCGAGGGAATGCGCGCTATGCATACGCCACAGCGTATAATTACGGGCGTGCACATTCCACGTGTGTGTGTGTCTGTGTGTGTAGCTCCAGTGCCGCTGGCATGCAAACTAGTGACACAAACAACCGAGACTTTCCCCCTTTCCCGGGAAGTCGACAAAAGAAGCCCATAGACAACGTTATGAGTTTTCCTTCTCATAATTGCAGTCGACCGGTCGTCTCCCAAAAAAACGCAACTCGCCGGCTCTGTGACAAGCCAAATTGGTGTCAACTGCAGGCACGGACACATCTAAGTGACCACGTCACACGTCCTCTCCTCCTCCTTGAGAGGACGCTTCAGCGCTGCGCGCATTTTAATTACGAACAAATGCCATGGAGCCGCTCTCTGGCCGACAATTTATGACGTTCGATATTCCCCGGATCGTCTCAGACAGTGCGCCAGTGGGGGGCTGTGAACCTCCTCCCAGTCGCCCCGCGTGCTCTGCAGTTGACTTGCACTCTACAGTGCCTTAATAGTTTTGACCCAATTCGCAGCGCTTATGTACTAACGATTAGAGTTCTTCCGCTGCATCTTCGCACACACAAAAGGACGCATGTGTGTGCGCTAGACTGCTTGCAGATTTCTGACATTTACAAACGTTTCCGGTGGAGATACGACCACCACGAGCACTCGGCCATCGTTAGATGACCCATATGCAGCCCCACTCTGCTAACAGATGACACTGCGTTCTGTCAAATCGAACAAGAAAAAACTGACAAACGTCCAAGTGGTTCCCATCCATTAGACGCAAGATGTCTTCGCTGTCAAATTAGATACTCTCATGTCAATTAATTACACGCTGTCGAATGTGTGCGTGTGTGTGCATCGATTTTTTGGAGAAAGCACCACGGTTGCCAAAAAGTGAGTTCAGCGTGTAGCCACTCATCGCAGGTACCCACTAACAGCCTTTCTTCTTGGAAGTCTTTCGTCTTTCTCTTCCGTTTTCGTTCACCTACACTCGGGCAGGCAAACTTTCGTATCGAACTCGTGCGCCGATCGTTCGCTCACCCACTCTCCCCGCCTGCAGGCGAGCTCGCATCTCGCGCAAGTTGTTGTGGGCTGTTGCCCAAAATTTCAATTCAATTTCTACCCAAAAACAGAGAGTTGATACTTTTTCGTTGAAACAAAGCAAATTCGTTCGTTAACCATTTCGACTTTTACTCATTTTCTTCTCGTCTCAATGAGCAACCGATGAGAAAATCAGTTTTGACATGCGGCGAGTGGTGGCGGCCGTTGAGTGGCAACGTCGGTAGCGGTACGGTGCGTACTTGTGAGGGTTCTGCTGACGGAATTCATCGCCGCGGTGGACTATTGGTTACGGATCGTTGAATAAATTGAAAGTTCGAGCATTTAATTGGTCACATCGTTAAGATTGCAGCTGAGGCTGAGCTGTCAGCTGAGACGAGCGCTGTGGCTGGGTTCAAAATTTTACATAACCTCAAATTGGGCATTTCTGACCAGGAGACAGGGCGATGGGAAACGTTCTCCTTTTTGAAGGCGGAATGTTTTTTTTTTTTTGTTTTTTTGGGGAAACTGGTTATTCTGTTAAAACTTGTCTGACCGCTGCAGCATATTCGGCGTCCATGCAAGTACTCTGCCTGAAATCGAATTCAAATTCCAAATCAATTTCTTTACGAGCATGTTGTTGTAGGTACCCATCCCTAATTGTTTTGTTTTAATTGTTCTTGTTCTTCTCTTTGGGGGTTGCTTGTTTGACTTTCCTGGAACCCACACTTTTGGGTTCTTTGTTTGTCTATCAACTTCGTGGTCGAACTTGTAGGCATCGTGAGTAAGTCCAGATGTCATTCTAACTTGTGGCCGTCGTTTAACTGCTTCGACTCTGGTATCAACTGTTCTATTAGAAGACGTTCACAATTTTTGGCGAGCTTTTTTAAAATGTTTGGTCTCAAATGTCTTCATTGACTTCCAAGGAGTCACGAGGGCAAAGCACGCACATGTCCAAAATTGTGGGCACTAACCGCCTTTGTAGGCATTTTCAAAAACCGTCAACACTGGCGAACTTTGTTCAAATTTGTACGCTTTGTCCGAACTTGTGCTCGTCGTCAGAAATAGTGGCACACATCTAGGCTCCATACAAATTCTTCGTTTAGTCAAAGCCGGATGGTCAGATTTTTTGAGTATCGTCCGAACTTGGAACTTGTGGTCTTCGCAGGTTTTGTAGACAAACTTCGACAAACTCCATTGTCCGCCTTCTGGACATTGTTCGAAATTGTGGGCATCGGTTAACCTTGTAGGCGTTGCTCGAACTTGTGCTCATTGTCCAAATTGATGAACAACGTCCGGATTTGTGATCAACGTCGAAATTTGCGGTCAAACTTTGTAGGCATCGTTTAATTTCCTACGCATCGGTCGATTTTGAGGACATTCTAGGAAATAAGGAGCTTCGTTCGGTTGCCGTGGGAATCATCAGAAAATCCATTCGAATTTGAGAGCGTCGTCTGAATAGTCTCTATCGGCTCTTGTCGGCAAAGCCACAATTCTTGGGCATCGTCCGAACTTGTAGCCTTCGTTTAGTTCATGGGCAACGTTTGTAATGATCGTCCAAGCTTCAGGGCATCGTCCAAACTTTTGGCCATCCCTTCATCTTGCGGTCATTGCTTGGATGTGTGGCCATCAGTTCCACTAACAAGCATCGCCTGGATTCATTGTCATCGTTCAAACTGGCACGCTTCGTTCAAACTCGTGGACATCGTCCGGACTTTTGGTCCTCGACCGGAGTTGTCAGCAACTTCTGTCCATAGTCTCGGCATATGAGCATCGTCCAATCTCTCGGGCATTTCCGTACCTCACCATTATTCGTGGGTAATTATAATCATTCCCAAAATAATTTAGTTTTATTAATCTCCACTGATATCCTCGCATATCTTCCAGTTTCATTTCCCACATGCACTCCCCAACAATTTTCCGATCAATCTCTGCCATGCACACGCTGCAATTTAATCCCTCTCTCCCTCTCTCCTCTCTCTCTGTGCGCACACCCTCATCCCACCTCAATCAACCGAGGTGACTGTAAACTTCAACTTGTATTTAACTTGTTCCTTGATCCACCGTCTACACCTTCGAATCTTCAAACCAACATTCCATCACGAGATTATGAGCAACCTTATCGGTGTGTTGACATGACACGTTTTAAATCTTTAAAGCCCGTTGCATCAGCACGCCAAGTGGTGCAGCAACAACAACCAAGGGGGAAATAAGAAATGTGTACTCCCAAAGTAAATGTTTAAAGTAACTCATAGCACATCCCAACTGGGTCCAAGTCCATTCCAGTTAACGAGCCCATCCCCCATTTTCCAGGTGATTATCTGAACATAGCCCCCCGCATTCATTCGAGGAGGAAACGCCGAAGGCTCCGTCTCGCACACAAATTCCTGATGTTCCACGCGAAAAATACTCGGCCCGTCGCCCCAACCGTGCCCTCATCAGTCTTCGGTGGAGCGCAGAGGAATTATGAGAAACAACAAAATGCACGCAGAGGATGGGTGAAGAACACAAGAAAATGTGCATCTCACGCAAACAAGAGGACCAAAGAGACGAGACGGACAAGACAAAACGAAAGAAATCAGTAAATAAATAATGAAAATTACAGTTATAACGGTGCATGATGCGGGAACACCTTGCGTTAAATGTGTGTTACTTGAGCCGCTTCTTTCCTTAATCATTTCTCTGATTTTCTGTTTTTCTGTTTTTCTGTTTCTCTGACCCCACTCTGGCTTCAAACCCCGTCACCCGGCACCTCCTCGTCGACACACGCTGTCATGTTACGTCGCCGTCGTCCGTCCGTTTATTTTTATATGCACACCGAGCATGTTTGCGCGCGCTATTTTTAGTCGATTCCTTTTCATCTTGTCGTTTGTAAGTCGTTTTGCCGAGTGTATCTTCCTTCCTCCTTCCATTTTTGTTCGCCTCATTTTTTCCCATACACCGCCCACCATCGCCTGACGGCTACTCCTGCACACACTCACACACGCGAAACTGAGTGCATTTGATGGCACGTCGTTTCGCAGTGCGGCGCTATTTGTGCGATTTCTGTTTTGATACGGTCGTTCGTGTATCCCATTTTGTGGGGAATCAAACGTCCCCCCGATGGATCCGCTCTGTAATCTGTTTGCGGGGCGATTGTGTGCGATGATGCTCGCATCTGCTGGAGTTTGATTAAGAAGGGATTCTATGGTGTGTTATGCAACAGCTTTAACTCGATTCTTTTTTTTTCGTTTTTTTTCTTGCGCCGAGGGTTTGCCGTCGTGTGGGAACTTTTTAATTTGTCTCCACCCGTTTTTGTCTAGGTCGCTAGTGGATGCAATTGTTGGTTGGATTCCCTTTTTTGTGATTTGTCTGGGGTTTAAAATGCGTTTTGACAGGGCCTAGCCGGCATGTGGTTGGAATTGTTCAAATCATGATCTTATGTCCGATTGTTCAGAATAGTTCACTTTTTTTTTATGTCTAGACATGTGGCAGACCCTTGAACCCTTTCAGACCCTCTCAACATTCGCTTCAAATGTCGAGTGCTTCGTAAATGGACTAAATTTTGATTTCTGCAAAATGGAGCTCTGTTCGCCATCCTCCTTTAAAGGTGGCAACAGCCTTAACCCACATCAACATTTAGTCGGAATAGTTCCTTATGGTCCAATTTTTGTAACAGCCTGAATGTTGCATTTGGTGGTGGATCCTATGGAGGATCGTCCGAACCTCGAACGCGGTTCAATTTCGTGATCATCGTTCGAAGTTCGGGGCATCGGCTGCACTTGGGGACATAGTCTGAACTTACGAGCATCACCTTAATATGTGAGTACCGGCCGATCTTGTGTCGGTGTCTTCGTATTCAAAGACTTCATCCGACATCTTCCGAACTTGTAAGCATCATCCGTGTGGGTATCTTCCGAACAATAGGACATCTTCCAAGCTAGTGTGCATCTTCCGAAATTTCAAGCATCATCCGAGCTAGTGGGAATCGTCCGAATCGTGGACTTCTTCCGAACTTGTAAGAATCAGGCAAACGAGTGAGCATCGAACTTGTAAGCCTCATCGAAGCTAGTTGGTATCCTCCAAAGTTGTGGCTATGTTCCGAACTTGTAAGCATAATCCGAACTATTGGGCATCATCCGAGCTAGTGTGCATCTTCCGAACTTTCAAGCATCATCCGAGCTAGTAGGTATCTTCCGAACAAGTCGCCATTTTCCGAACATGTAAGCATAATCCGATCTAGTGGCCATCGTTGGGGCTACTGTACCTCTTCCCAACTAGTGGGCATCATCCGAGCTGGTGTGCATCTTCCGAACTTTCAATCATCATCCGAGCTAGTGGGAATCGTCCGAACTAGTGTACATCTTCCGAACTAGTTGGTATCTTTTGAAATAGTGGACATCTTCCGGACTTGTAATTATAAGGCAAACAAGTGGGCATCGAACTTGTAAGTCTCATCCAAACTAGTGGACATCTTCCGAATTTGTGGGAGCCCTCCGACCTAATCGGCATCCTCCGAACTAATGGGAGCCGTCCCAAGAATACTTGCTCCGTTTGAACTTTGGGTAGGATAGAGTTCGGTTCGGCTGAACTTGTGGGCATCGTTCGAACTTGTGAGCACCGTCTGAACTTGGGGCGTCATCCGAAAAAGTGCAAAACGTTTTCTATCCAGTAACCTACAGCTTTTTAGCAAATTCTCCAGTTTTTCTTCCAGCCTGCGCAGAGTACTGAAATGAATTTCGATCTTAATGAGTCTTGTGGTGTCGAATGAATATTAAAACCCAGTAAGCCAAAAGTAGAACGAATTCTTCGAATAAAAATCTAGATTTCGACAGTTCCACACACAACATTTGTCGGTGTCATTAGACTTGACTAGCGGTTATGTAAATATCTTGACATCGAATCTATCTCGAAATCAAAATAACTGTTCGCCTGAATCAATTGCGTGTCAAAGAGAATCGGCAAATAAGCAGCAACCTCAGCGGCCCATATTTCAAAATTCTTGTGGAATTTAATAGCGTATGTAAACGAATGATTATTATGCATATCGTCACGGTCTAATGACACTTTGGGAAATCTATGATTTTATGGACATGAAAATTAAACTTGACACCATATCCAGTATGATGCCTTGTGATGGGGGAGAACATAAAGCCGTCGGCTTATCTAAGGAATTCCAGCTGGGTGATGGTGGACATTTTTGAGATTTTTTTTGAATCAATTAATTTGGAATATGCCGCTATTAGCAGAATTGGTGATGCGATCTAGGGAGTCTCAAATGAATGTCTTTGGAATTGACGATTCCGATGTTGATACTTTTACCGATATTCAAGAGGGTAACAAATCCATTAAGACGGCTAATGTTGCCTCTAATCGGGTAATAAAACGTGACTCTTTGCAACCTGAAAGTTATCTATCACTGCATCCCTGGACACGGTCAAGCGGATACGGTGTATAAAAATTAAAACAGGATTCTAATGGTGCACAGTGTGGATATTTTTTGATAGTTAAGTGAGCATTTTTTACATTTAACCATGAAATCATGGACACGACTGTCGCTCATGGGTCCGTTTGGCCCGAAAAAAAGCTGGCAAAAATGTGACAAGAGAAATGAAAGTCTGCAATCGCCAAAAAAAGATTTTTTAGGGAGATTGGTCCATTAAACAGTCATGGGGAGGATTAGAAGTGTTTAAGCTTGATTGTCCTCATAAAACATTCTCTTACCGCTAGAGAGAAGAGTTTTATTAGATTTCGGTGCAAATAACCCGCTCTTATTGCTCTTGTGAAACCAACTTTTGGCCCTTTTTGAGACCACTGCCATGAGTGATTGTGCGTTCATCTCTTGATGGGCCTCAAAAAAGAAGCCTCTACGGCTGGTATGATCTTTATCCCCCAATCGTGCAAGCCAACGCGGCCCGCAATTGACTTGTGGGCTTCATCGATTTAATGAGCGTCCTATATTACGTTGCCCCAATGTCGCGAAGTTGAATTGTGAGTGATCATAACGATAAATTACTGACACAGGAGGATTCGTGAGGAAACACGCATATACCCGGCTCGAAGGACCAATGTTTGATTGGATTTGGAAAAAAATTTTGCTGACCTCATGGCATTGATGGAGGGAAGTCAAAGTCAACCAAAAGTTGGTTGTAAACGGATGGCTGGACTTAATTTTCCAAATTAATGGATTCACATACTACGTTCCCATTTGCATAGAGAGCTCGTCTCAGACTCATAGGAGACGCACATACCCACTCCCCCATGGCGACTGCAAATGGTGTCTCTGAAGGAATGCAAACTCAGGCCATTCCCTGGATGACCTAAGAGATTGTATGCCCCTGCCGTGGGTATGGGTACCAAACTCAGGCCATTCCCTGGATGACCTAAGAGATTGTATGCGCCTGTCGTGGGTATGGGTGCCACAGAGGCCGTGATGAGCGGCTCCAGGACGGTGTGACGTTACACCTCTGTCCTGAACATAAATCCGCTGCGATAGACGCCTACTAATCGCGCCAAACAGCTGCTGTCCCAAAATGTGTCGAATCTTAGTGTCTTGTTATGCAGTGAAACTTCTCTATAGCGGACAGCAGCGGGACCAGCTTGGTTGTCCGTTATGTAGCTGTGTCCGTTATGAAGCGGTTAAAACACACGAGTATCTTCATGCCGGGACCATGACGAATTTGTAAACAGGGGTGTCCCTTATAGAGGGGTGTCCGTTAAAAGATGATTATTTGCAGTTGTAAAAATACATTGTTTGGTTCGTTTGGGATCATAATAGGAGGAGGGGTCGTGAAAATTAGTTTGCTCGTCAATGGAACCTAGCTAATGTAGTCTCAAGCGCGTATGGGTCGACGCACCAACCCAAAACGTCACGGCGGCTACTTTGTCTGCGTTTGTTTTACAATCAATACCCAAACGTTTTTAAAATCAATTTTCATGTGAGTCTTCAGGTGAAAGAAGAAACTTACTTTGTCTTGTCTTCAGGTTGTCTTTTTTTAGTAAAATCCGATTTTTGACTTTCTTTTAACGGCTGGTTGGTTGAACTTAAGCAAAAGTTTGATCACAGCAAAATTGATTTCGCGTTAAACTGTGCCAACGGTAAGCTGGATGGCTGTTGTACTACCATCAGAAAAGGAGCCCCGTTCAACCTTCCCTTCAGCTCGGGCCCCTTGTTGTGGTCCTCTGTTAATGCTGTCTTCCCTCTTCTTGCCGGGCTTGGTCGTGAATAGTCATCCACTCTTGACCATTGCTGTCCGTGTCACTTGCTCTTTAAGCCGGACCTCGGTCTCTCTCTCTCTTTTTCTCGAATCAGGACTCCAATAGTCCGTGCATCCTCGCACTGAGCTACGTTCTTGGTCGTACCAAATGGCATACAAATCATATGGGACATAACCTCAAATCCCCTTCCAAACTTGACACAATTCTCCGCCTGAAGCGACTGTCTGCAGTGTCTGCAGGTGAGCTTTGGGTCAATTGCCGTGAGCTCAGTTCATCAAAACAAAAAATAAGTGTACATTCATCCATCCAATCTCCGCTGGATACCTTGAGCCAATGCAAAACATTCTCACATTCTCAACTCGCCCCTTTTCCACCAGCGGCGGCGAAGGCCTTCTGGTCTTGGTCTTGTCTCTTGTTTTTCCAGCCGCAGGCATGCAAAATCCATTAAAGTCTCACAATAAATTGAAATTAATTGCAAAAGAACACATTGCAACACCGAAGCCCAAACATACTGCTTCTGACAGCCACCGTAACTGTTTAATCACTCTATTCATAGACACTTACCCTCTGTTGCGCAACATTTCGCTAATCCATTGTTTCCTTCTAATTGCAGGTACGTACACCGTTCGGAGCAGGCCAGGAGTTCTAACGAACCACCGCCGAGAGGAGTTCACATGAAGATTATTGGAACAGCCTTAATTATTATTTTTTATGTTTGTGAAAATGATTAACGTGAGTATGTGCACACGCACAGACCCACGCTGCATACCGCACCGTCCTAATGAATTTGAACGAAGCGACACATGTTTCACCTAGTCTCCGGATGCCCCGGAGACCAGAGACCGGAGTTGAGTTACAAGCGCCTGCCCGTCCATGAACCCCAAGTACAAACTTTTGACGTTGCATTCGACTCTTGCTGACTGGATGGCGACTTCAGTCGTTTGGTGGTGTTGTGCGAATGCAATTAGACGAAATCAAGATGTGAGCTTGGTAATTCTATGCACATAATTGCACATGCACGAACCCCATCCGTGCACACATGCACGCTGCGCACACGGGCACATGAAGACGCGTTCATGAATATGCCGCGGTGGGTAGGGGGTATCTTGTGCAAAATGCATGCGAGTCGCAAGTCGCGAGTCGTTGGGGGAGAGAGAGAGAGAAAGAGAGAGAAAAGCGCGTGCACACCAATCACTCTGGCGTGTAATTAACCGATGAGCGTTCGAAGGAGCCGTTGTGCAATATGCAATCGCAATCCGCAATTTGCAACTCAATCTGGAGACGCAGCGCCTCGGTGCGCGTGTATGGGTGAATGGTGGATTGGAATGGATTGTCGCCGAGTGCGAAACGAAACAAATATGAGACGACCCAAGACATGGCAGCCACCCAATTGAGCTTAGATGGCCGACTTGACTGGTTGACGTTTGTTTGACAGTTTGACATGTTGGGAAACCGGTCACAGTGGCGTCTACGGTGTGTGGCGGTGACAAGACCTCCGCGTCGGTTCTTGGCTCTGGAGTTGCTTCCCATTGTGCGTGCGTGCAAGCGCCTGGTTTGGAAACTTCAGTTGTTCGAGCTCATTGTCCGTCCATCCACTTGGCTTGTGTTTGAGGAGTTGCCAATATTGGCAGCGTCGCCGATTGCGGCACAAACTCGCGTCCATCTAAGCGATTGCCCAACGAGCGAGCGAGCAGTTGGCGCGAACAATTCGCAAACAAAACAAATGCGCGCGCGAACTAGCGAACGAGTGTAACCAGCTAAAACACCAGATTTCATGTGTCTCGTTTCGAAATTCACAAATTTATGTACATACATGTACATGCGATTAGAAGGAACGACGGGGCTGCACAAACACAGGTGGCACGACGCACATCGCACACCGCACGTCACACCCGGGAGCGCAAGAGTGCGGCAGATAATGCTAATTAGCTGACCTGCATTGGGCGGAGGAACGGAACAGAACGAAGCGGACGAAGACACAGCAGCGCTATTCTAAATCCATTAAGGGAGCTTAGAACGGTTCTGCAGTACACAAGGCGAGTGGAGCAGCGCGCCGCGGCTTGGCGGCGAATAAGCTGTAATTCGTGTCTGACACGGCGATTTGGAACAGAGCAAGCAGATGTGCTGGCCTGTTGGCCTCTTGCGAGCGCAAGTGGAGTGTGTAAATGAAAGAAGATTTTGTCACATGTATGACATCGCGAGAGTGAGGGACAGAGGGGGCGGCCATCCCGCTTCCGGGAGATTGCAACCGGCAGCGAAACGCTGTGATCTGCCGATGGGCTTGCATGGCGTGCTGCGAAGACATTAGGCCGCCGATGTTGCCCGCTGATTACGAAGAGATAATGCACCTCTGGTGGTGGTAATTAGTCTTTGTCACAGGGTGATCTGAGAACTCCATCGAGGGGTATGTGGGTCAAGTCGGTTTTCGCGATGCAACGCACACAACGAGAACCATGGAAATTTGTTTGTAATTTGATGTGCAATTTATTTGGAAAATATGCTACTTTGTGGAGTGACTGAAGTTGCTGTGAGTCTGTTGAGAAGAGATTAGGCAAGGAATAAAGACGGCGTACTTCTCCAGGTGATCTGGGGTGGACACCTTAATATCACTCAGTTTGCTGCATCAGCGACTGCCGATCTCTCGGCCGATTCCGATGGGGTTACTGCTCTAGTTGTGCCGGATGTGTTGCGACGAAGTGTTTTTTTTTTTTTGATTAAGCTGAGATTGTACGAGTAGATATTCACGATTTGTCGTTAACGTGCTTCGCTTTTGCTCTAAACATTGCCTGCTACTCTGAGCAACCCTGAGCTCTGGAGATCACAGTGTAAAGCTGTTCGTTGGATACCTAACTACTTCTCAGGCTTGCAAACCATGGGGAGTCTAAGCCTGGGCTAGACCTGTCTTCACTCATTGACGCACCCAGGGAAGCAGCTTTCAGTTGCTAAGATAACGTTGTCTTGTGACTGGAGGTTCCGTTTCCGTCTTCTCTTTGATAAGCTGTCTGCTGTTAAGTAGGTATTCATCCGTAGCCGATCTAGTATGACTGACGGCGCCTTGTCTTCTGGACTACAACCGCATTTGTGTAGAACTCATAGAACTCCAGCTTGAAGGTTAAAATCAATCAACAAAAGATCAACTTACACCTCATTTTCTTTGACATCTCTTTGGGGCTCTCTAAAATGGGTTTCTCAAGACATGTTCGCTAATCTCGACTGTTGGGCTGAGTGTTTAGATGGAGTGTGGATGAGAGTGTTTCCCTCATGTCATTTCTATAAACACATAACTTCGTATACATGTGTCTGTATTTTTGTACGGTTCTGTCTTCCAAATGCATAAACGGAGGATATTTGTGGTTGGCTGGAAAGTGAAATTTTGTCTCAGTTTTTACCACTTTTTGACTCAGATTTTAGGGAGACGAAGCATGAGAAAATTGATAACGACATTTTTTAGTTTTTCATCCTTCAAGGTATAATACTTCATTATAAGTGTTGCCGTTGTTTTTTTTTATATTTTCTATTCGGTTTAGGTCAATTTATTCTAAAATTCTTACTCTTACCTCCTAAACGGTGCAAGATGGACCCCTCATATGCTTATCTTTTTGAACCTTCTACAAAATGCCGTTCTCAATTTTTTGGCGTCAAAGCTATTGTACTTGTTTCCAAAGTGGGTCAACTTTTTTTCAGTTTATGGTAAGCGGTTGGCATTACCCTAATTGTGAGGTTTCCATCGCCTTGGGCGGTCATAGAGTTCGTTCTCCGCCTTCTGTGTCTCAAGTCAAATTAGATGAACTTACATGTGTCATCTTTATCGTAGCGCCCTTTGTTGGCCTGCGATCGGACTAAAAGAATTTTTGGCTAGATGTTCGAGCCCTAACCACCTAATACGCTGTAAGTGTGACCACCTCACTTTGTGACGTTGTCGTATGATTGTGCATTGAAACTAGGGATGTTGTCGCTGAACATCAGTGTTCGATAATAATCCATGTTCGTTAACATCGATTGCCATCGATTGTGTTGTGTCGACTATTGTACTGCCTCCTCCTGATTCCACATGTCTATTCTGCGACAAACGAAATGACGATCAACAGGTCCAGTGTTTCCTCCATTATAAATTCAGCTTCGTTGAATTTCGTTCACTATGATTTACTTCAGCAGCTTCGTTGAATTTCGCTAAGTTCGTTCGCTGTAATTTGGTTAAGTTGAGGTCACGCCACTTTTGCACTGATGCCTCCGTTATAAAGGCAGCTTCGTTGAGTTTCGTTAAGTTCGTTCACTATAATGTGGTTAAGTGGAGGTTACGCCACTTTTGCACTGATGGCTCCGTTTTAAAGGCAGCTTCGTTGAGTTTCGTTAAGTTCGTTAACTTTTATTTGGTTAAGTGT
This sequence comes from Eristalis tenax, assembly GCA_905231855.2. Classification (NCBI taxonomy): domain Eukaryota; kingdom Metazoa; phylum Arthropoda; class Insecta; order Diptera; family Syrphidae; genus Eristalis; species Eristalis tenax. The sequence continues at coordinate 4,867,598 of HG993127.1, forward strand.
GGGGCCACTTTTGCGCTGATAGCCTAACATTAAAAATGCAGCTTCGTTAAATTTCGCTAGGTTCGTTCATTTTTATTTGGTTAAGTGTGGGGCCACATTTGCACTGATAGCCTCCATTATACACACAGTTTCGTTGAGTTTCGTTAAGTTCCATCACTTTTATTTAATTAAGTGGGGATATAATATATAGCACTGATAGCCTCCACTACAAAGGCAGCTTCGTTGAGTTTCGTTCAAGTCGAGTGGGGTTATGCCACTTTTGCACTGATAGCCTCCATTATAAAGGCAACTTCGTTGAGGTTTGTTAAGTCCGCTTTATATAGCCCGTTTTGATTGATATTGAGATTTTTCTTAAGATCGCAGGAACATTGTGAACACCCTGAGAGCTGCCTAGTTTTCGTTAAATTTGTACATAAGTTTACCAACGTTTAATGGTCTTCTTCTAGTCACGAACACAATTGTTTTGCTAAGGGAATGTGTTGATTGGTTGGTTGGAGAAGCAGGAGTTTATTGGTCATCTTTGTATAAAGCCCCTGTCGTTAGACTGTAAAATGAGTAATGTTAGGACCTTCTAAGATCAGATCTTTAGCTCCAAGATCTAGTGTAACTTTAAGCAGAGTCGATCAAATGCCCAAGAAAAGAACGGAGTATGCCGTCTCAACATTTTTGAATGAAATTTGTCACATAGTTCTGGCCTTCTGTACAAAAATCTTCGAAGAATCATTACAAGGACACCACAGTCGAAGATGTTGCCCTCTGGCTGCATTGAATCGCGCTCCATTCAAAAGTTGAGAGTTTATCAACCTCAGTTCGCAGTACTAGGAATTTAGGCCAAGTAATTAAGTCCATCTCTCACAACCAAGTCCGAAACCCCGATTGGCCAACAACGTCGCCATAGAACATTGTGTGCCACATACCCGCACCGGTTTTCACGTGTCACTGTGACTGCGTTCAGTAATTTGAAGAACTTCCCAAAACTACAATAGAACCTGTCTTCCGTCGCAATATTCACAAGAGAGATACAAGAAAAAAAGGAAAATGATTAAATTACAAATTTATTCAAAGTAATTACACAGTAATTAGACAACTTGGACAGAAGAACTACTGTATTCGCATGTTGCACTCACTCACCCATGCCAAGTCAAGGGGGGAGGTTCTATTGAACCCCTCTGTCACCCACCCACCCAACCGATTCAAAGACCAGCTACATTGTATGTGGACATTAGTCGAAATAAAGAGATAATAACAATAAAAATTGCCATCCATCAAATGCATAGAAATGCACACACATGCAGCCTTCAGCAGAAGCTTACACTTGCGATAGTCGTTCGCCAGCAATGAACACAGCTCGAGGAACAAACTGCAAAAAGGAAGAACACACAGCAAACAACAACAAAACAAATCGCAACGATACACAGAAAAATGCATTCATAGATGCATCGCTTAGAGAAGTGGTGCTGCTTGCCAGTGGTAGTGGCGGACGTAGTGTGGTGTGTGTATGCAGCGCCGCGCCACAGCTTTTATAGCCAACTAATAAGTAGGACAAAGTTGAATAGACGAGCCAAGGACGGGTATTTAAAAAGCGAAGCGAAACGAAAGAGTGCAAAAAAACAACATACAACCAGCACCACACCACCACCATCACGACGGGCAACAACAACAACGGCGATGGCGACGTCGTCGTGTCGTCGAGAAGAACAAACGACCGAATGAACGAGCAGCCAGCTGCAAGAGTGTAGTGGTTAGCGCACTAACTTGACTCACGCTGGGATAGAACAAAACGTTCTCTATGATGATAGGCGCACTCCACACAAACGAACATACACGCATACACTCAGCCATTAGAGGTAGGCTTTGAGGGAAGGAATAACCGAAAAAAAAGCAAAACGAAATGAAAAACCGGGAATAAATGAGAAAAATGCATAGAAAAACACATCACAGAATGCACTCTGGCTCGGTCTTCGGTCGTGTCTGAAGATGGATGGTCGGCCTGCCGGCACGGGGGCGGCGGGTGGTGGTGGGCGCGGTGCTGCATTCAATGGATGCATTTCTATGAAGAGAACAGAACTGAAGAAAAAAAAAAGAATTAAAGCAACGCCAGAATCATTATAGAACATGCCACACAGACAGTCTCATGTGTGTGTTTGACTGAGTGGGGGTAGGTGAGGTGAAGTCAGTTTGGGTGATTGGATACACCCCCGAGAGAGGGCGATGCGGTGGGGCGGGGGAACTAGTGTGTAGCGACCGGGTTGAAGAAGCCATCGTGTTATCGGGAAAATTAAAGAGAAGAGGAAACTTACCCACTCCTCCCACTCGTCCCCCGCCAACATCTTCTTCTTGGAGGGTGAGCAAATAAAAGAAAAATTTAGGAGACTTGTCCTTTTCCCTTTTCCCATCGTGCCGTTGTTCTGCTTCTCCTTTCTCCTTCTGTTATCATCACTCGGCTCCATTGTTCGCTGTTTGGAGCATGCTTTGGCTGCAAATGCACTTTTCATGTGCGTATGTCGTGTGTGGCGTGTCGTTTGAATGTGACACACATTATGTGGCATCTGAGCCTGCGAGTGTGTGCGTGTAGATGCAAAATACATTTGGTAATTCGTGCATGATTGAGGAATGTTGGTTGTGAGATTGAATTCTAGCAGATGTGTGACACAATCGCACCATTCATTCGCTCGAATGAACTGTCAGTTCATTGTGTCAAGTGTGGTTGAATATTGTCATTGTTCGGATTTGCATGCTCTCCGGAGTCACAGTTGTGAGAAAGTAACGCCGATCTGATGATCTGATTTCCTAGGTTTCGGATAACACTCAATTGTGTACAGTGTGTGGTGGCCCAAGATGATCGAGTTGAAGTCATCGAAATGTCACAGCTGTCAGGTGTGTCGGTCTGCCTCTTATGGACTTCCTATCTGTCACTCACATTGTTTGACTTCCTCTTACACGATTTGAAGTTACAAGAGCAGTTTCCTGAATGTGTTTGATTGCGACTGAATTTCGAGAGACGCCCATTCATTGCTTGTTATTCTTATTGAATTAAGCGAGGCATATATACGTCTGAAATCGAAGAAGAGAGAATGGGGCGTTTTTAAAAAAAGCGTCGTGATGTCTTTTTAGAGAATTGTTAAAAACATTACTCCTCCTCCTCTGGGTATAGGATCCCGCAACGGACAAGCTTCATCATTCACGGCTACACCTCTCTCGAGACACTGATAATGTACCTCCCTCCAGTCACTGAAAGCTGCTCACGTTTAGGTATTTAGAGTGAGCATAATTCCGGTTCCCTACATTCGTGAGGAAACACGAGTTGCTGTAGATGCTTAGAGGCTTAGATTCACCACGACCTGTAGCGCCGTCTAGATTATTATATTGAGTGCCTACGCTTGACACTAAACGAGTCCACGGAAGACTAAAGCTTAGAAAAAGTACAGGACCACCACAACTTCAGTCTCCGTAATTGACACAAACAACGAAGATAAATTTAAAAGCAGACACATTTAACGAAACTTAACGAAAATTTTAATTTCTTTATATTCGCTCGCATTCTCCTTACGTCCCTTAGACGACCTTATTGATGAAGCTGCCCCTTAGGCACAGCTCCCTGAGGAACGCCAATGGATGAAGATGGTGTGGAAAGTTTTCCATGATCTCTTAATTTCAAGAGTTTCTGAAATATTTTGAGGGAAATTTAGGCTATCAGCGCAAAAGTGGTGTGACCCACAAAACCCAAAAATTTAAAAATAATAATTGTTGATCCCCTCAGAGCTTGTGACGATCAGTGATCATTTTATCATTTTCTTAGGGTCGCGCTACTTTTGCCTCGATAGCCCAATTTCATACTTGTCGCTGTATGATTGACTGCTGATTGCTTTCGAATTTGGACCATCCGTAAATTACTCCAAAAATTTGGTCGAAATGTGGACTTTGATTGGAAAGTCCTAAATTCGAATCAGGACCATCTCTTAATCCTTAAATTACTCCAAAAATTTGGCCGAAATTTGGACTTAAGGTTGATTAGAAAGTCCAAATTTCGAATCAGGACCATCTCTTAATCCGTAAATTACTCCGAAAATTCGGTCGAAATTTGGACTGAAGGTTGAATAGAAAGTCCTAAATTCGAATCAGGACCATCTCTTAATCCGTAAACTACTCAAAAAAATTCGGTTGAAATTTGGACTGAAGGTTGATCAGAAGGTCCGAAATTCGAATTATGGCCAATGACAACATTTCAGAAAACGGCAGTCAACACTTTTTTCTCACACATAGGCCATTTGACACATAGGCTCTAAGAATGTCTCTTAAGAGTCTAATTTTGGACATATTTTGGCACATCTTTGACATAAGTGGCAGAAAGGACCACATCTTTGACATAAGTGGAAAAAGATTAGCCACATCTTGGACATCTTAGACATATGCTCGCGTGATTTCAATTCTGATGTTGATTCAGAACCGTATATTTACCCACTTTTTTGACGCAATTGACGAACTAAACTCTGATCCAAAAATTTGTCAAACTGAAGCTCTACTGGCGAGGCCTTAAGTTCAACATCGGATATTCCATCACATCTTTGACTAAATTCAGTGACAGACATTTGACACCGCCTTAGCTGTGCTCGATTGTCCCCAAAGTTCCACAACCCCACGCAGTCTAATTCTGTGGTTTCCTTTGCCACAGCAATCAGTCTGCGGTGCAATTCGCCAAATCCAATCCGTCAAATTCAGTTCAAAACGATTCGCTTCACCAGCATAAACTCATAAATCATCCCACGGTCAGAAGTCGTAAAAGAAATGCTCGTGCAAATGGATTTCTCGATCTCAATTAAATGCGTTAAGACGACACAGAGAGCTTTAACAAGTATCTTCTATCGCAACGAAGCACACTTTAGAACCACTCAATCGGTTGAATACAACAGCAGTCAACTTGACTACAGTCGAGTATATCGTCATTAATCACCTTGAGGTAAAGCACTGAATCGCACTCGCTTTCGCCTCTTCTCAGCGATGTCTGGCCGAGTCTGAGTGGTGGCGTCTTCGTTTTGTATCTACAGCCCGGTATCGTGTATTTTGGTTACTTTTCACTTTCAAAAGCTATTTTAGGAACACCCAACGAGAAAGCCATTTAAACTGTGCTGCTGCTTAAGTGCAATGAAAATCGAAAGTAGTTTCATCTAATCGTAAATAGTTCAGAATGCTGCTTGTTCTCACACAGCCACACACACTCACTCACAGCCATGCTCAAAGAGCATTGCGCAATCACTCACACAGCTGTCGGCAGTGGCATTCTATTCCGTTCTGTTCTGTTCTGTTCTCGGGGTGTAGTCCACCCCCACGCATAGATACCCGCAAGCAATGTGCAGCACTTCCTCCCCCACCCTCCGTCCGTCGGCACATTCATACAGTCAACATGATAGAAGGAAGCTATGACGACATTTTTAGAAAATGCACACAATTCAGCTTGATTGAAGCTCACCGATGCAAGCAGACACACACGCAGTGAATGGGCACTGGGTGCACCGCAGCGAAGTACCTCTGGTCTGATAACTTTTTTGTTCAGCCTCGCTCTGGCTCATGACAGAGCTGTCTGTCAGCGGAACGATTTGACGGAACTTGATTGATGTTTGGACAATCCGCCACCGCCTGCGGTCGGCAGACGTGCTAATTACGAGCCTGAAACGCTCGGATTTCCGCATCTGCTTGCAACAATTCGGCGTTTCGCGTCAATCGAATCCTAGTCTAGATCTGCAATCTCAGAAAACGAATCTGAATGCAAATTGGAGCAGTCCAGTCGTCGAGACGTCGTCGTTTCGCAAAGAGTCGCTCGTAATTACAGACTTCAGACGGCGGTGGTAAGGCGCAACTTTTTTGCTTTTTTTTTGGACAAATCTTTGGAACTGTTAAGTGGTTCTTGCAGCATTGCAGCAATTTATGCTGGCTCGAGAGGCAATTGGCTGGAACTTGGTTGCACTATTGTTTCAAGAGGATTTCCAAGTAGAAGTAGGTCGTGGAATTAACCTCTGACACTGCAGCAGTTACTTTGGTCGGGCTGGTTACAAGATGTGGTGGTCTTCATGGCCACTGGGGCATGTGGTTCGGATAATGCCTTCAGTTGGAATTACTTAATCCTCCCATGTGGAGATTGAGATGTGGCGGAGTTGAGGGGGGTCGTTGCAATCCTTGGAAGGTGCTGCTTCTTCCAATCTGTGTCAGCATTCAACTGAGTCATCTCAGCGATGTCATTGTGACTAGCTTTCAATGCGAAGCGGCATGTCATTTGTTTGTGGTTATGTCACTCAAGTTCTGTCTAAAATGATGCCATTGTTCCCGTGTTATGCAGATCATCCTTTCACACACATCCATGCATCTCAAAATGCCATGTTACTGGCATGTTCAAGGGCGAAAGGGTTATGACGTCTTAAGTAAATGGGGAGTATTGCCACATAGTGTACATGTCGTGACGTCCGCGGGGTACCCCCTGCCCCGTATCCAATTGCAACACGTCAGGGTGTCCGATCCTTCGCCTCGCTTTCAGGTAGCACTTTGACTATGCCTGTCATTAGGAGCAGCGCATCTTCTTGGTGGTCCTGGGTCTAACCTAGCATCCACTCGTGCTGCGCCCATCGTTTTCTCCCGATTGAGGGGGACACCGATTCCGAGCTTGGCACTCTTTGAACATTATCAGCCACTCTAGGGGAGCAGTGAACAAAGTTGTTGCGGAGATATGACAAAAGCCTTGGTACCCAAAGGGAAGGTTACCCAGGAAAAGTAGACCCTGTTGAAGCTGTGAAATAAGGCAAAATTTGAAACAAAATTCTAGAAATAGAAGTCCTCAACAAGCTTCTCGAACAGCTCCTTAAAAAGTCAAGAGGGATGTCTAAACGAGCGGACACATACAATTGCTTACCGTAGAAAACGAATGAACCCATTCCGCATATCCAGCGGAAGAAAGGGAATGACTGCACGCAATTGAACAGACGAGCACTTTAATGAAGCAGTTTCAGAGCCATGCCAGAGCAGAAATTGTGCAAGGAGTTCATTTGTTGAGTGAGCTTAGTTGAGGTGGCTTTACAATGCACTTAGGCAAGACTAGGTCTATTGTCCAGTCCTGGTTGGGGCCCAGAGGGTAATTGCCAGTAGTGACTTTGGTCTTGTTGGAAACATTGGAATGCCCTTGGGCGAGTATAGCGCCAGGTAAGGGCTCCTACGAACGTTCTCACGTCCTTGTGACTAAAGTTGATCACTGAAGTCTTTTTGTCTAGCGTCGGCCCTAGGGCCCTTGCTGTATCTGCGATTTCCAGATTAGGCCAACGTCCTCTGGCTGTATCCAGGGCTTTGTCCGCCAGTTTTCTTTTTAGGTAGCTAATCGGTGTGTGTTCAACCAGCATAAATCCTTTTTTCGCAAGGCTTTTTCGTTTCCTTGAATGCCAGTGTGACCTGGTACCCCGCATAGGGTCACCGTGCTTGTCGAGGATACTTCGCTTACGCTCAGTCTCCATAACCTGACTAGTTTCCACGTGAAGATGGCCGATGCTTTGGCATCGGAAGGAATGGAAACCGACCAGTTGGTTATGTTGAGTTCCTTCAGTGCGAGTGCTGCTCGTCGTGTATTACAGCCTGAGTGGTGCTTTAGAGTGCACCTCCTTCTCCTTCCCAGGTTTATCCTCGCGAGTGGTGGTTTGATTCATAGAATTGCCTGAGTCGAAATCAATCCGTTTTCTGACAAGATTATAAGCTGCCTCCTTCGCGGAAATGTCTCCGTGGCCCAGAACCCAGTATTATCGATGACTTCGTGCCGAGGACGCGTTACAATCGCATTCAATGCAAATGCATTCCAAGACCTCAAGCAGCGACTCATAAATTCTTCCAAATGACGTACATTTTGAATGACATCCAAAGTAACCAAAGTCTCTGCAAATTCCGCCTGAATTCTGCCAATCCGAGAAGTCCCAGAAACTTGCTATACCAAAAACTTGTGTCCACCATTAAAATTGTCTATTTTTGTTTGCCTATTCAACTTTCCACGCCATTCTTGCTGTCATTGCCGAAAGACCTCAATTTCACTAGATAAACTTGAGCTTGAATAAATCGTCAACTCGTCCCGCACGTGACATCCTAAATCGTACTTCTTATCAGAAAAGATAACACGAGCTTCCCTGTGGTATCTCATTCACTTCTCGAATTCTAGATGATATCGGCGAAAACGAGTTCGGCGTCTTTTACAGTTTGTGGATAATAAACAGAGAGTCTCTTCGCGCTTTCTTTTGGTCGCGTTTGCATTCTGGTGGGAGCAATTTGAAAGGGCATTGGCACTTTCCTTGAAAGATTGTGAGATTTGTCAGACCATTTTTAGTTGATCGACTGTTGAGAGTGGAGACTGTGGATCGACATAGAATTGATGATGAGTGAGTTGCGAGTGATGAGCTGGAGTAGTCTTGACACTGACTTAGATAGATTAACGCTTTTACTCCAGGTTTGACGGTAGATAGTTGACCACTCAGACGAATTGGGAACACTTCTTTTCCCGAATGCGGATGCATGAATATTGTCCATAACCCTTCAGCGGACTTGATCACGTTACTACATGTTGACACGACCGTGCGCCATACTAGTTAATGGGCACTTCGGTATCGTGACTCATCTCAGTTCTTTGCAGAAGACCATGAAGTTTGTGTAAGCTTTGCTCAGGTTTACTTAGGTAGAGTCTTCCGCACTTTCATCTCCCTTTTGGGCACTTTCCAAGAATCCTACTTGAAGTTTTCTAGAGATGGCATAACATTTTAGAGCTGCAGCCAATTAATGTTACCTCAGCCTATACGAAGCTGACAGCAAATAGTGTTTGCTACATTTTCTTACCATTGTCGGGCGCCATTGTTGTTGACGGTCTCTTGTCGTAGCTAATCTTAGAGGTCATTGTTCTTTGTTGTGATTTCGAAGGAGATCCTAAATAAAAATACTTACTTTCTGTAAAACCTACGGTATAGTCATCGGTCTACAAAAGGGACAACATTTCTAAAACTTTCCTCACAGTCTCGGAGGAATGCACAGTTTGAAAAATGAAAATTTAGGACTTACTGTCACTTATGAGTTGCCACCAATCGAAGAAGGATTGAGCTTTGCTTGTTTGCAGTCCATTGTTGGGCGCCATGTTAGTTAATTGGCTGCCAGTTATAGTGGATTGTAGTATTTTAAGAGCTGCTGCCAGCCAAGGAAGCCACAATTGCTCTTCGATTGAGCTTTGCTTGCTTGTAGTCCATTGTTGGGGTTAGTTAATTGGCTGCTAGTTATAGTGGATTGTAGTATTTTAAGAGCTGCTGCCAGCCAAGGAAGCCACGATTGTTTCTAGACCGAGACAGGACAAGTGACTGGCTTTAATTATCCATTGTTGGGCGCCATGTGAACGAGTGGTCTTGCAGGTATCGTTATTGTCTTTTGCTATGTAGTCAAAGGAGTTTATGTTCCCATTTGTACAGTACCTCCAAATCCTCCTCTATGTCTTAAAGCCTTGTAGTAATGTTGGAGCTGTCGTCGCATCATTCGAGCGACGCTTCTGTTTCTGAGTTTGTAGTCTTTTAAGAGCTCCAAGTAAGCCACGATTGTTTCTAGACTGAGACGGGACGAATTCCAAGAGCTGTCATGAAACATAGCAGCCCGTGTTCACTATGCCAACTGACGACTTATCGACATCAGACTTAACGCATCATTGCGCCTTTAAACGATGCCAGCCATGAAAACGAGGATAAATTATATTTTGACTAAAGTTGCGTTCTAAAGTTTGGTACTCGTAAATATTAAGACGCACAGAAGTTAAGGTTTCGGTCTCCATGGGTGTCTCTAAAAGCTCAAGGTTTGTTTAGACGGAGTTAAGTTTTGTCTCCACTTATTCAATTTTTAGCTAATTTTTCCACCTAGGTATACAGTTTCGTAAGTATGTATGTACGAACCATGAAATACAAATGCAACCGGAATTTACCGTTATGTCTTAGAAAAGTTAAGACCTCGTAAAACTTCTTCTTCTTATGGCGCTACAGTCCGTGGTGGGCCTAGGCCTCAACCAACAACTCGCCAAAGTTAAGCCTCTCAAAAACGAACTGCTTAACTATTTCCAGTCCCTACAGTCCGTATATCAATCGATGACGAAAATGCAACACATTTCCCATCGAAAATCTTCGCCAAACACACTCGAAATCGAAATCAACAACGATTCCGGTTCGAAGGACCCGTTTGGCACGTTTCGAGCGTGCATTTTGTCAAAATTGTTATGAAAACTCGGTTAATCTCTTCGGGCGATCTCCTTTCAAAACCCGACATGTATCGGCGATAATTTGCGAATGAAACTGTCTCAATCGCCTGACAGACAGTTCACTTAAGTTTCAAGCCAACTCATGATCAGTCCTTGGTCTTCGTTGGCGTCGTTGTCGTCCCCACTCCGCCACGCATTACAACGCAAATCCATTAATTCACCTGACTTTCGAAAAATAAAATAAATCTCCGCCATTCGCTCGCTCTTGCACTTCACAAAACCGATAAAACGATAAAACGACAAACGATAACCGAAAATCAACCCAAAACCCGAAAACCGAAGCCAACGTCGAAGTCGGAGCCCGCATCTCAATCATTCTACGCATTTCACCTACCTATGCGCACACAATTAAATCCGTCGGACAGACAAATCTCTCGAAAGAAACAAACAAAAAAAAAACAACCGTACGATTCGTACATCCAAACGTGTGCAAAACAAGTGTACCCACACCAGCCCCCTGGTCGTCGGCACCCACCAACATTCGGCCGACACTGCAGCAACATGTATCGCTGGCTATGCATATGCGAAGCACGCACAAACTTACAGTACGTCGAAATTGTTATAAAGTATCTCCGCGGCTCTCCACGGAGTGAAGAATATGAAAAATTGCGTCATAAACACCGTGTCGACGAGGCGCAGGCGACCCGCGACCGACGCACACGGACGGCGACCGCGAGCAGCGAAACCCAGAGAGAGAGGCGCACACAATCGCACACAACAACGTCAACGACGTTCAAAACCCGCATGAGAAAAAGGCAGAAAAAAGCAGAAGAGGCGAAAGAACAGAAACACTGGTAGAAGGCTGGGTGGGATGAGAGAAGGAGAGAGAAGGAAAAGAAAGAAAGAAAAAAGTATCCAACCGAACTGACGACTCCACTTCTTTACCGTTCGCATCGCGGCTCCGTAAGTGGGTCAACGCGAGGTAGGGTCAATGCACTATGCATGCCATATTATTATTCTCATTCCTCCTCGCCTCGTGTATCCGCACACACACACACACATGCCAATGTACACGCAGCGCAGCAGAGTAACAACCGTTTCCCCATGTGTCAGTGTGTGCTGTCGGACTCCCCGACTCGGACGAATGACAGGGCGAAGCGTAGCAACAAAAATAGAAAACCCTCGCCGTCGTCGAAGAAGAGTTCTCTTCTCCTCCTCAACATTCTCTCTCTTTCTCAGCTCTCTGAAGTCTGACTATGAGTCTGAGACTGACAGATGGGAGCGCGGGAAACGCCATCAACATGTTGCTAAACATCGCCTCAGCAGCAGCAGCAAAACAATTCTAAAGTGCGTAGATGCACGAGCACCACATTCCACATGCCTGCACTCGAACTGAATGTCGATTGTTGTGTCCACTCGATAAGGAACTGGGTCTGTTTGTACTCAGCTCACAGCACTTTATTGGATGCGGACGGACGAACGGGCGGACACGTCTGTTCCCCGGTCTCCGAGGGCTTTATTGCGGGATCCGAGTCGAGAACTGAATTGAATGCTAAAGCGCGCTGGATGTACATGGATGGCCACCGACAGCGTCCGCGGGGGCTTTATTGTCGAGGCCATAAAACGATGTAAGAATCATAAATTATGTTGGGCAGCTTTTATGGCGGAGGGTGCAATTGAATCGGACGCTCCAATGTGTCCCGTCAATCGCCATCGGCTTTGTCGCGTTTGTCGCTTCCATCACTATCAATCACGGCGCCGTAAATCATTTCACAGATGACATAAGTGTGAGAAGGAATGTATCTACAGCAATTGATTGGGCCCCCCTCCCTAGGCGTGCAATAAAACCGTCGGATGGAGCTTCTTGAGACCGACTTCTGTTTGCGTTTGTTTTTCTCTTTGCAATTTGCATAACCACAAGTTGTGTCACCGTGTCAATGCCAAGACAATCAGATAGGAAAGCTATTTTGCATAGACAGGAGGACCGCCGATAGATATAGATATTGTAAATGCGATGTGCTAAAAGCCGAGCCGCTTGCAAAATACCACTGCCAGCTTGCATAAAAGAAGATGGTTCAAGGCTTGCCAAGACGCATTAATGCATTAGTAAATACCTCTGTTTTTTCTCTCGTTTCGTCGTGGTTTGAGTTTGTGGTGTCAAGGGCTTGGTAGGCAGGGGCGGGGGCAGAAGGTTTCGTTTTCGTTACATTTGCAAAATTGTAAGCCTCTGCGTGGGCTTGAGCTGCGCCCTAAAGGTGGCTCAATCTGCTTATCTAACTGGAGATCGTGTTGCCGCATCATCTTACATCTGACACTCGGTCGCAGTAAACTCGGATGTCAGTAAATTAGGTATTCATGTCGATTGAGTTGATCAGGACACTAACCGGCTGCATTGAACCGTTCGTCTTTGATGGGCCGCCCTCAAGATCCTCCCAAGCCCAGTGGGAATGAGCTTGTTATCAAATTAGTGTCGGTTCGTGCTCGGATCGGAGGAAATTCAAGTCAATTGACACGTTCTTGCCCAGAGCTTGTCTGCGCCAGCTAATGTCACATTCAGAGACGCACTGCCATCCATGCCAGGATCCCATAAGGAATTGAATCTTGTTTTCACATACTTCCACTTGGCAGGTGCGCCTGCAGGTTTTCTAAGGGAAACAGCTTAAGCGCACGCACATTGCAGTCTTTTTATTTGCTTGCATGTTAGGAGTTGCCTCTGCGTGCTGTGTGGAGTCGTACATCACTTTCTCACTAGGTGCCTTCATGTCATTCATTCTGTAAAAGAGCGGGTGAGATTCTCTACTCGTGTAGCGAACTACTGAAGGTATAGGGCAGTCCTATTGTCTGGTGAATTCACTAACAGCCCCCTTCCGTGCCCTACCTAGCATGGGAGGTCCGCCACAACTGATCTGGGAGGAGTCTCAACTTGATGCAATAGGGCACACGACAAGAACCATATCACATTTCCTGAAGCCGAAAGCTTGCAGGTGGGCATGACCAGATCCTGTTCTTGGTATAGCACGGGCAGGTGCAGTGGAACTAATTACAATTATTACGGGTTATTGCTCAATAGGCAAACAGATTGGGTAGCTAGCAAGGCACGCGCTGACATAATTCATTGGTCAATCGCTCAAGTCAGGCACTAGGCAATCTTAGCTTCAACATAATGTGGGATGCGCCACGACCTGTAGAGCGCCAAACCAGGAAGGGACCTACAGTTCTATGCTAACTCCGAACGGCCAAGCTTGAGAAGCTTTTTCTGTTAACAAGAACTCTGAAAATCCCTTCAAACCAATGTCTTTCTAAAATTCCACGCACGTAGTAACGTAAAATTTAATTACACATTCTCACGTGACACGTACGTATACACACGTGTTACCTAAACAGTCGTGAAATTAATTTACTGCCTGCAAATTATTCTGGAAATAAGCCTGATCCATTGCAATGAAATGGAGGCTCCTTATATACAACAGAGTTTAGGAGTGGCATATGGATATTAGGAACTCAAGAAAAATTTCAGATGTGGTAGAATTGGATAAATACACGTGAAATACGATTCACGTGAAATTAAATCACGAAATAGGTTTAATGACCTATCATCAGCAGTCATGAACTCACGCATATGCCAATTTCACTTACATCATCACTTACATCGAGCGCACGTGAAATCGTAAATTCTAGAAACTACTGCTAGTGGAACTATTACCGAAATGAAACATCACGTGATCGTGCGCACGTGAAATCGTAAATTCTAGTAACTATTGCTAATGGAACTATTACCGAACTGCCACCACTTGTTATCAACCTGAACTTGTAGTCCGTAAAATTAAGATGTCACAGATTGGGGAAAATGTTTAAACACAACAACGAATATTAATTACTGCAAAGTTTGGCCACAAAACTTGACAGCAGTCTACTGGCATTTGACGGCAACACTGTTCCAGTTTTTTACTTCAAATGGTCACTGACTGACAGTCAGTCCATCGTATAAGCATATTTCAGTCATCACACCACAGTCGCAAGATCCACGACAGTTCCCTTGAAATACTAAGTATTACGGATAGACCTATGAACGCTGAGGTTCTTTCCAAACGACACTGCATCACATTCTCAGTTTAGTGTTTGTCTATGTCTAGGAAAGAAATAGGCAAGGAAGTCTGTGTCTGCGTTTCCTTCGAGAATATTAGGATTTTATGACAAGTCCTCGTGGGCCTACATATTTGAGTGCACTTGGGTGTTAACCAATAAATCTCTCCAATCCAGCACACCATGCTCATTGAGATCCTTCCTCATTTGAACTTGTTAAATAGACGCAAAAATCCTTAAGTCAACTTAAGCGAGATCACGTAATTTACACACTGTGACCGTAAGAACCCTTTCGTAAAGTTTCGTTAACTTTTGGTTATTTATGTAGTTAGTCACAATGACGCTACCGCTTTTCAGACTAAGTTGACAAAAAGTGTATTAAATGTATTTTTTGTCAAATTAATCTTAAGTTTGCTTATATTTCGTTGGGGTCCGATATGAGCTTAACAAACGGACCGTGCTAATGGGTTAATACTCGCCCTGCACGGAAATATTTTTGGATACTGTCACACGATTGAACTTGCTTTCTCAGCCGCAAGTTTGATCGATGATTTGTTCCACGTCTTGGTAAGGATCATAGCGTGGTCTGTGTTAACAGTTGAATGCGGTGATCCATCGCTTCTCTTGCCCTGTTGTTCGATGTAATGTCGACATATGTTAGGTTGGGTTGAAGTGGCTGACTGCCGCACAGAAGGACAGCAGACGCACTTAGGTCAAGCAAAGGCCCATTGTGCTTCTGCGCGGATCTGAGGGTACCGTAAGCCAATAAAGCGAAGAAGGAAGCTGATTCTTATGTGCTCAGTTCAGCCAGATTATCAAAGAAGCGAGAGAGCACTGCAGCTGCATAGCAAGTGTTCAATGGTTTCTTCCTCGTCATTGTTTATGCTGCTTCAGCAGACTAGGGGAGGCCTAGTCTAGAGGCGTAGGTTCCGATGTAGACGTCAAAAAGAGATCTGAGTTTTGGCCTGCTTACTCTGGTCAAGCTTAGCGATCGTGTGGGACCGATCGTAGGTCAGAGTTGTTTGGTAATGAGGCATCCTGTGGCTGATGTCCATCCGCGGTTTGTTTGAGCAAGCGTTTAGAGCTTTAGCAGATGTTTTACAGTAGCAGTAGGAGAAAGGGTACACAAATTATGCCTTTTCTATCGAGCTCGTCGAGTTGTTACAGTGTGCCTCTTCCCACATAAGATGGTTGCTAAAATAGTTGGCCATCTCGTTAAGAGATAGGCGGTAATTGAGGGAAGTCTTGCAGTTGAAAGTGACAAAGTCCAGAGATGGAATCCTTACACCTGCATCCATCTTTGCTCCCTGTGTGAAAATCCGCAGTCGAACGTCCAGCGTCTGGTGATCAGACTCCCAGTAAGATTTGGTTGGTATGCTGGTTGAAGAGGATGATGTGGGTAAAGAGCGTAGGATCTGCGTAGGATCTGCGTAGGATCTGCGGCGTCCAAGCCGATCTTAATCTGATCGCCGTACCAGCTGCTGTCTGTCTGCCAATTAGTTCTATCGGTGCCAGGTTAAGGAGTGTGTTTAGTGCCTCGGAGAAGGTAATCTTTAACGCTCGGCTGGTGCATCCGCAAGCCATGCTCAGCATTCTAGCGAGTGTGGACATGAGCCTTCAAATTTATTTTTGTGACAGTGCCTTCTGGTATTCGGACCACGTTGATATTTGATCAGAAAGCTTCAACATGTCCTGATTCCCACCAGTTGAAGTATGCAGCCAATGGGGTGACGGAAGGCTACTTGACATAATTAATCCGACAGAAGTCCATGGCAGAGTTTGACAGTTTCCGCTTTTGACAGATTTCCCACACCAAGCACAGACACTGACTACGTCTAAAACAATGTAATGTCATTCGAACGGGAGACAAAAAAATTTTCCCACCTTCAACAGCCTGTTCGAGTGCGAAGACATTTCTTAACTTTCCCGAAAAAGACTTCCGACTAAGAAAGCCAGGAAATTCCATCAGGTCCTCTGTGAAATCGTTCAAAGCGCTCCTAAATACGATATTTAACTCTTCGTCGCTCAGTCTTCCATCTCTGTCAACGGAAACTTTGAACGCTGATGGAAAAAAACTGCCCAAACATGCATGACACTCGTGACTCCGTCTTCAAGTATTCAAAGCGAATTGCATCAGATCGACTGATTACAGCCTCCAATTAACAAATATTCCTCGAGTTATGTTTCTTTTTTTCGAATCCACTTACGAAACACGCATTTCGAAATGAGACCTCAGCATCTCCAAGTGAAATGAACCGAGAAATAAAACAAAATTGCAATCTAGATACAAACATCTGTATTAGTAATGTAAATGAATAGCTCATTATATAATCCGCGACGCACCGAGTGGACATGGCTCCGATGACAGCCAATAGTCCGTGTGTCCGAGTGTGTCTTTTTCCGCTTTATCGTTTCCTCCCTTCATCCCATCGCACGGTAAGAAGATGAAGAGGGCAGGGGACAAAACGCATACACAATTTTTGCCCTTTGTCCCGTTGAAACTGACTGATTCGTCAAAAGCGCTAATCTTTCGAAATCGATGGTGTTGGCGATTTTTACCTCGTCTCCGAGGTTTCTCTTTAAGTCTCTGTTCGTTTTCCCTAAGCCGGCAATTATATCAATTTGTTGTCAATCTGTTTTTTTCCTCTTGTTCGTCTTTTTTTGTCTCCATTCTGCGCTTTTTCGTTTGGAGTTCTTCTTCTTTTTTTGTCTGGTTTCTTGTCGGATTAGCGGTAATTAATCTTAATTTTGCCCTAGGAGATGGTGGTAAATGGAAATAGACACAGCCACTCACTAAGCGAGTTAGTTGAGATGGATTATGCGTTGGGATTCTCTCATTTAAAACGAATGAATGCCAAGCGGGGGCTTGGATGAAGTCGGATTTTACTGAAAGTCTCTTGGTAACAAGTTTTGAGCGTTAGCATTTCTTGTTTGGGCTTTCTATGTTTGAGTTGAGGGCACGGCTGTTGGAGCTTGGACAAAATTAGAATGCTCTCTGTCAGGTGAGATATGCTGCCGAGATGTGTCAGTGTCCTCTGTCTAGACAGACGCGGAGGGTGCTCTTCTAAAAAGAAAGAAAGTTGACTGAGTGGTTTTTTCTTTTTGCGATTTGAATGAATACAAATCGTGGGAGGTCCAGTGGAATCTCCAGCAACGATGACATTCTTGTTCAACCCAGAAAGTCGTCCGTGCAAGGGATTATTAAGTGAACTTGAACTCCGTTTGTCCGTCTAAGGGAACCTGCTACGATTGAATACTTGTCCGAAGGTTGACCATGGCCGTGGCAAACGTAGTCACGGTTGTCAGATGTGGCGATTTTCAATTTCATTTGGCGCCCCAAAACTCTGTATATCACCACACTCTAAAAAAAGGCGATATTTTGAGCTATTGTCGATTTTTCTTGTCTGCCTTAAAATTAGACGTTTTTCTCATTTTATAGAACTTCACATCTTTCGCATTCCTAGTGGCTGAACAAAGTTATAGACTTATTTGAATTTTTTGTCATTCTTGGTCGCTTTCTACGCTTCACTTTATGCTTGCCAAACAGGAATAAAGCCATAATTTAATCATTTCAATTGAAGAGACAGTTTCATTTTGGAAAATGTGGTGAAGGGTTCTCGTCGGGTACTTCCGATCCACTTTTCGTACCAGAAGTTCAAATCGTCACCCATCACCTCGATTTTCGATTCGATTTCAAGACTGCATATGACAGCGTGCATCAAGACGAGTTATACAACGTCAAGTCTATTCTAGACATTCCTGCCAAACTGGTCAGCTAGTGACGAATCGGAGAGGAACTCACAAACGCCAATGTCAAGCGACGCACTGTCATCTGACTCATTCAACAAATCTTCCGTCCATTGAGACGGAAGCGGCTAGACATTTTTGAAAACGATTTTAAATTTTGTTTGTATTTCCTTGAATTATATATGAGCGTCGAAAACGACCAACCAACGTAAGATTAGTCGTTATGTTTTAACGTAGGTCTACGGTTAAACATTTTCTGTCCTTTTTTGGGGATTTTTATTTCAGATTTTGCGATTTCGCTATTTGAATCCTGACAAGGCTGAACATAGCAAGTACTGCGCGGCATGCTTGTACTCTTGTATCGTCAACGAAATCAAGCGACGCACTG
Source organism: Eristalis tenax (assembly GCA_905231855.2). Lineage (NCBI taxonomy): Eukaryota > Metazoa > Arthropoda > Insecta > Diptera > Syrphidae > Eristalis > Eristalis tenax. The sequence goes on from HG993127.1 coordinate 4,886,050, forward strand.
TCAGTGGACATGACTCTGGAGCCATGACAGCCAATAGTCCGTGTGTCCGAGTGTGTCTTTTTCTGCTTCATCGTTTCCTTTATTATTCTCATCACTACGCGCTTTTGAGTAAGCTTTGGTTGTCTGTTGGGTGTCAAAAAGAGTCCTGAACTCGCCAAAGAATGCAGCAACTCAACAATTCCGGAAACAGTAATCTCCTCGGATGTGATCCATTGTCAAACACATTTACAAAGAAGGCTCGTGGTAAGGTCTAGGAGATTGTAAGTCTAGTAAAGATTGTTCGTCGCGGGAGGCCGATCGGCGGGAACACTTGCGAAGTACCATCGCGTCTCGCTAAAATCAACTGGGTGCATTGTAACCTAGAGACAGGCTGTGTATTCTTCAAGCAACCACATCATTCTTTTTCTTCTTATGTCTGGGGTTTTAGCTGGGCCTCGATCTGAGCACGATCTTCAGCCAGCTCGCTCGCACGCCAAGCTGGTTGCGGTCCTTCAATTCTCCACCTAAGTGCGCCACCGGCTCCGTGGGCGTCCTCTTTCGCTTTGTCCCACTCAATTAGGAACCCACCCAATTTAGGAACAAAAAAGCAAACATCTTGAATCCATTGCACACTCTAGGGCTGCAATACCTGGTCGGAGTGCTGTGCTGGAAAGTGATTCGAAAGCAGAACTACGTGAAAAAACATGCATCTTAAGAGCCGAGTTGGAACTCAGTATTTGTTCCAACTCTCACTTACGCTCATGAAATTTGAGTAAAGACCGAAAGAATAGTCCAACGGTGGAGGAAGTCATTTTGACGATTGAATCGCTAAAAGTTGGCAAATCCGCAGATGTGGACGAAATCCAGCCAGAAATGCTTAAGGCAATGGGTAAAGAGGGAGTTTTATGGCTATCTCGTGTCGTTAAAGTGGCCTGGAAATGTGGTGAGACACCTAGCGATTGGCAAACCCCACTTTTCAAGGAGGTGGGCAAAAGTCTTTATACACAAACTGTACACAAACATCTATACACAAACTGTAGCAGCTGTGTTTGGGTTATCGGTGCTAAATCAGCACCTTTCACCGTGGACGTAGGACTTCGTCAAGTGGCGCGAATGTCCCCTTCATCACGACTTTCGAGGCGGGCGTTGATTGCGATTCCATCAGGTAGGCGACCGCTTGGCAGACCCAGGACGAGGGGGTTGGACCAAGTCCAAAAACTCGCCTGTTTCCGCTTGTGCGTAACTCCTGGTGAGTTAGGGTCGATGGCGGAGGATGTCTGGAGTTGCCTGCAGATCTCTCGTGCGTGGTTTACCCCCACGACCAGAAGATGATGATGATGATGATCTTAAGAGCTCATGTCTTCTACAATGCAAGGCTGAGGCTTAGGGGGCTAAGACACCAACTTCACACAGTGGTGTCAGTGGTATCCCTGTACACAATAAATCTAGTTTCTACGGTCCGCGTCCGTGTCCTTAATGAGCAAATTAGATGAAAGGACAAAATGAAATGAGCAGGTCAAGTTATATGGGTCCATTCATTTTGGCTGTCACTTGGAAGACGCGATCCTTCTGAGGCTGTTAGGAAATGGGTGCATGTGCATAGATGTGTTGAACTGAACAAAGAGGATCATTTTTTTGCAATATCCCTAAGCCTGTCAAGCTTCTCTGGGATTGTCCTAGATACCCCTCCAAGAAATGACATATAAACCTTGACATAAGACCGTGACGAGTGGCCATGGTTGGACCTATCGAAGCTAATGACAAGACAGGAATGGCAAAGTTGGCAACTGTTCTTTGACCTCTAGTTCGTGTCTATAGAAGCCACTGGAAATTTGCCTACATAGTGCCTTTAGAATAAACGCTCTACCAAAAGAAGACTTCAAATGGCGCTCCCCAAACCCTGAGCGCGCTTTAAAACACTATGCCACCTTTCTTTAGACCCCAGGTCTCCAGCAAATTTTAGGTTTTTGTAGTTGCTGGTGTCTGACACTTATGTGGCTTCTGTGGTATGCACACTATTTCACATCACTTAATGACTTGCAGAAATGGCGCCCAATCTGTAACCGCTGACTCAATGCAATAGCTGCACATGACAGTGGGGACTGACCGAGGTCTAGAATACCCACGGTCACATAGATTCAAAAGTCAAAATCAACCAATAGATTAGTTAACCGCAGATTTGCACCAGAAAGTGATGAAAAATGAGGAAGACAGTACTTTGCCGTTTATGTTTGGGCACATTATGTGGATTAGGCATTCCAGGACAAATGTGCTGCCAAATAATGCTAAGCGATCTTCTTCATTGACACTAAAGCTAACACCCCTAGGCGCTTGCTACCTCCATTTGAATCACTCAGACACACGATCAGTGCTGTCTACAAAGGGTTTTTAGCTCATCTACTTATCAGAACAGCTCCTAAACTCCTTTGGGTAGCTCAAAGATCAGGACTACCCTCTACAGGGCTTCCTGAGGGGGACCTACGGTTTTACGCCGAGCCTGGAGAAGGGTTTTCTTGCCGGTTTTACTTTCTGAACATTGTTAGTGACTCGAGTGAGGTGGTGTCTGAGTCGGAACTCGACCACGTCACAGTGATCAGAGGAGTTCCTTATCAGGACCCACAAGCTCTTCATCTTCAATTTTGCAGCCAACAGCAGACCTACCATGTTTGGATTTCATCAAACTTAGATTTGCTCTCCTCACGCAAAGAGCACTCATCTCCACGTCTGCCCAAAACAATCACGTTTCCGCTCCTTGTCTAATCATCGCAATGAATCTGCTCCCCGTCTTTGGAAATTTATCGGTCGCATGTTGGAACATTTTCAAGCCCAGTCCCACCCCCAGACCAGCCCATCTTCCAGCATGACTCTGCTTGATTCTGTTGTCAGATGGTATCAACAGCTCTAAATTATATAGAATCAAACCATTCGCAGGCCCTATCGATGCCAACAATCGCCATGTTTCCGGCCCACTCGCCGCCCTTTCGCTGTTGAGTAATGTCTTCGTTTTGGGCTCTGCTTGATTATCGAGAATGGCTGTTTAAAGCGCTGCTATGACTCTGCCAAATGACCGCAATAAAAGTCCTTTCTCACTGCTAAACATCTCTCATTGCGGTAACACGCTTCGGCATTTAACCAAATTCGCCTCCCATCCACCACCCTCCGGAGGACCCTATGTCTCTCCTCCTGGTTCACATTAATGACGGGTGGTTTTTCTTAATTACTTCCCCCGTGTCATTAATTTCCTAGGCAGCCCGCACCCTGGACGCGCACAAATTGATTTCCCACGCAAGTGGGTGACAGGAAATCCCTTAATACCCAACCGAAGGATCATTGTACTCGAGTCCGCCTCCTGGAAAGGACATAGACCCGACGAAAAGCTCTCCTTCCGCCGGTTTATTGTTTGCATGGGCTTCTGTTCGTTTCCATGACGAAATGACATTTCTCGTCGCTTTTGTGTGACGGGTCGGGTTCTCCTTTGTTTTTTCATGCGTGAGAAAAGAGTATCTATGAGCTGAGCGTTGTCGCGTCGTCGTCGTATCTACGAATCTATGGGAGTGCGTACAGTGACGAAGTAATGACGGGTTGTAAAGGAATTTGTAAATTTCTTACGTTCCCTCGATACGCACCGCCCCGCCTCGCACCGAACCCAGCCGAACATTGAAGCCTCGATGTTGGGCTGTTGACTGGCAGTGGGCTGTTGGCTGTGGGATGTGTGGCAAATGGAAAAACGAATTATTTTTTCCTCTCATTTTTGGCGGCCATTGAACCCGGACAACGCACGAACGAATGGGGGGAGGGTGGTGGTGGTGTGTGTGCCTGTCGATTGTGTGTGTTTGCGGGAGGCGGCGATGTGAAGTAATAAAGCTGTTGGCGGTTACTGTTAGCTGTTGAAATGGTTTCTTTCTCTCCCCACCTCACTGTTGACATAAGATGTGACGAAACGTGGTATGGTGGGGGAGGATAGGAAGTGGGATCAATTTGATTTTGTTAGGCAGCGGCTGTAAGGATGTATGCCAAAGAGCACTAACCTAAGAAGCCACGAGAGGGAGCCTATTTTTGGCGAATTTCTGATGAATTCATGGGTTGAGGTTGCGGGCATAAAAAGTCCAGTGACCTTTGGGCAATTCATCACTCAAAGTTAAGCGATTGAAAGTTGTGGCGATTGTGAGGCGTTGTCACGGAAGGATATACCGTAATTAGACCAGAATAGGTCAGCGACCACGAGTCATTGCACTCGTTATCCGTTCAAACGTGGACAGATTGATGTAGTGGCCTGTGGATGGGTGATGGGAATTTTACGACGATTGCTAGATGGTTGGAATTTTGTTTATTGACTTTGTTTTGAAGGTGACTGCTTCTGCGGGGGGTGGAGTGACTGGGCTTTAAGTGGTAATTGGAGTTGGACTAGTATTGAACTGGGTGCTCCTGTTCCTCCTCGAAAGACGTTTTTTCTTATTAGCCCAGAGACAGTTAAGCCAACTTAACTACGCGACGAATAAACAGAAATTCTACATAGTGAATTGCAACAATTTCGGATGGATTCGTTGAGTTTCGTTAAGTTTCGTTGAGTTTGGTTATGTTTCGTTAAGTTTCATTTAAAGCCATTTAAAGTCAACTTAACCCTTTGACGCCTGAATTATTTCTGGTTGTATGGAAAAATATTAGAAAAATAGAAGAAAAAAAAAAACATCGGATCACAAAATATGGGAAAAATGATAACGGAAACTCAATGTGCGTGCACTCAATATCGGTCATGAAAGGGTTAACTACGAGACGAATACGCAGAAATGATATATGGTGAATAATAACCACTTTGTACAGTTTCGTTAAGTTTCGTTAAGTTTCATTCACTTTTACTTATCAGCGCTCGTCATTGCCCAGAAGCGTACGGTAGAAGGTCACTCCATCTTCATGACAAATAATAACTGCAATGGGTAATGGCCTCCATAATTACTTACTTATCAGCCCCCCGGCCATCACTGTCCATGCTTTCGTAGTCGATGCCTTCGCAAAGTACATCTACTTATCTCATTTCACCGCACACTAGCAGACGCTCATAGCAAGCCGCAATTTTCGCCGCCCTCGAGCTCACTGGGTCACCAGCTCACTCATGAATTGCCGCCTCCTCTCACAGCCAAAGACAACTTGGCCGCTCATCAAACACTCCATCGGCGCCGCGTTGAGCCCGGCTGAAAAACGCAATGACTGTAGCACTAAATCACCGAAAGACAAATGACATTTCATTCGCCTAATTGATTGCCATAAATCAACCCCCCAATAAAGATTTGTTTTTCACCTTTTTTTCGACATTTTTCCGTGACGTTTCCCATGTGTCTTGCTGCTCTCCGCACATTCTTAGTTTTCTCCGTTTTACGCGCTTTGCGCGTACGGTCGCGTTTTGAACCCGCCTCGGAGGATTGCCAAGCATATGTTGATTTATAACGCCCCGTCCGCACTCCGCGCCCCATCGCTGAACACACTCATTATCATTCTACCGTTTTTTGTGTTCGTTTCGCCGCTCAGTGTGTGCGTACTTGGCGAGGGACTCTCAAATTAACCGCAGCCAGCCTTTAAATTTTGCAAGAAATCGTTTTGGCACACCCTTATAATATAATTTCGTTTCGTTTTGTTTTGATTACGCCGAGGAAGAGACAACCTCTTCTTGTTTGTCAGCGTTTTTTGCTGTTGTTGTTGATCGGTTGGGTTGTTAATGGGCGTCCGCACGGGTGAAGACGAATCGACTCGTGCGTGGATGGCGCTAAGCGGTTGATCTCGAGATGGTATGCAAGTGAGTCTGGCTTAAGCGAGATTCCTCGACTTGGTCCTGTCAGTCGCGGGACATACAAGGGAAGCACACACATGCGGAAGATGTGTTGTCTTGAAGAACTCCTCCGTTGAGCCGACCCTGATGAGTGATTGGGGATTGTCAACGAGAAGGGACGGTGCTGGTGCTGCAGCCTCGGCTGCCACTGGCACTTTGGAATTTCCAAGCTGTGTTTACTTGACGCGCGATTAAATGGAAAATTGTCGAAGAAATTATGAGAAATTGTCGGCATGGCATGGTGTCACGGATGGTTTTTTGTTGCTTCGAGGTGATTCATTTGTGGTTAAGTGCGTTTTTGTTGTTTCGGTTTTGGGTGTGCACTGTTAACGAGATTGGCGGAAGCGAATTTATTGACGGGTTTCAAACTGGGAATGCTGTCATTGTCAATCAATGTCTGAATTGATGGGTGAGATGGCGATGTTGTTTCTGTTGCACGGAGTTCCTCAGGGGTCCACGACTTTTCTCCTCCTTTTGGAGCACTGTCATGGCTCAGATGGAATAAATATCCACTCGTGATATTAGCATTGTTGTGAACAAGAAGGCGGCCAGGAGGGCAATGAAATCAATCTCTCTTAACAACAATCATATCGTGAGACAGTCTCTGAACAGGTGAATATTCTGGTGTCAGGCCACTGAGGCGTTCAGGGCTGTAAACCGGATGAACTGCCCAGACACCGAACGACTCTGTTTTGGGAAGGTGTGGCGCTCGGATTTGTAGACTGGCATTGGTGATGGAATCCCACACATTGTGGTAGCTCTAATTTTTCCTATTCATCCCAAGACTCTACCCATCAGAAAGACACAAAAACTCTTATACAGTGGGGTCCAAAAGTACGTCAACATTTCATGTGATGTTAAATAAAAACGATTTATGTGTAAGAAAGAATATTTATAAAGCGGAATTCTTAAAAATCTCATCATTTGCTGCTGCAACCTGGAGCGAACGTTTTCAAAGACTGACTGACACGTGTTTTGAGAAATGTTTTGTATTTTTTTAAAGACTTTAAGTAAGTCCGGGATATGAGGTGGCCAGTAAATGCCACCTAGTTTGGTTAAACTTGTTGACCAAGAGTTACGCAATCTGCACTTAAAGTCCTTCTAATTGTGGCATGTTACATTACTTGCTGAAACCCCGATCGTCGATTGAAATCATCTCAATCCTGAATCGCGGGAGCAAACAAGTTCCGTAGCATGGCAATATACCGCTCTGTATTCACTGTAACATCGTTTCCTTTTTGATCCTCATAAAAATATGAACCAATAATGTCCATTACACTGTAACACGCTCTATGTTGTTGGGGATGTTAGGTCGCCCAAATCGTGGTCTATCTATTGTTGAACCTGTTTGTTCAAATTTCTGGACGCATTTTTTTAACGATTGAATCGATGGATTTTTACTTTTATGCCGTATGTTGTAATGAGCGGAAAAGTGTCGTTGCTCTGGAGTCGAAGACGCGTTGTTTCGGCTGTCCTCGCGTACGCAGAGCACACGTTATTACGCGTTGAATAACGCCATGGAACTAAATTCAACTAAATTCCATCTGTCGTTGTAACCTCTCCCGCCTTACCACTCCCTTGCTGCCGATTCCTATGTTAACAGACTTTTGGACCACCCTGTATTTTATGGACTTTTTTCCTTTATCATATATATTTATTTCGTTAATTTTCGTCAAGTTTCGTTAAGTTTCGTCAAGTTTCGTTAAGTATCGTTCACTTTTCCTCACGTCCCTACGTACGTCAATCACATCACTGGCTTGGACAGATTTCCGTTTGTTCCAGCAATCATCGGCACTTTCATTTTCTATACAGCCATTTGCACACTCAAAGGCTTTCGTTAAGGTAAGTCAACCGTGTGAGTTGTACACATTTGAAGCTATCCGTGCAAAAATGCAGTAGCGCACATAAATTGTAATTATGCTGATCGTCGCTGGAAAGCCCTGAGGGCCTCAAAAATTGGGGTTACTCCACTTTTGCACTTCCAGCCTCATTTTTCCTGGTGAAGGTCATTCGGTTGTACCAGATCGATCACTTCGAGTTCATGGACACCAATGCTCAGCTAGGAGGGTCTTCTAATCCGAAACTCCTAACTCAAGAAGCAGAGGGAGACCAGATCTCCGACATAAATAATATGGCTGCTTGGCGACTTCGACGGTGCAAGGAATAATGACGCCACAAATCGCCACAAGTTTGGCGACTTCGACAGTGCAAGGAATGGTCGAATTTCGTCATTTTTCTGACCTACATATGCGCATCATTCACTCTCCCTGACTTCGTAAATTTGTTTCACTTTTCCTACAAACTAATCATTCTCAAATCTCCCAAACGCTTTCCCGGAAGCGTTCACCGTGAGCTGCTATTCCCCGCGATTCAGCTCGCTCCTAATCGATAACGTTTTCAGTGAAAGTGAAGCAATTTCAACCCAAAATCCAATCAAACCACTCCGCTGCATCTGCAAAGAGGTCACCCTTGTGATGACACCCCCTCCATCACCCTGTTCGCCATCATCAGACCACTTGGCGGCTGGTAATCGCAATTACACCTCGATGACGCGCTGCGCCCCGCCTCTCATCGTATTTATATTAATTAACCCACATTAACCTTCCACAGGTTGATTATGATTAGTTTTTCAGCGAAAACTCCATCAGCCACCATCATTGCGCCGCTGTACCTTATCACATTTTGCGAGAGTGTCGCCAGTGAGAATTCGCTGTCGATGCACCTGTGACAATGTGTGCGAGCTCAGCAAAGGTGGTGTATCTCAACTAGTCGTCGACGTCGTCACCGTTGTCGTTAGAGGTTCGTAGTCAACGAACTTTTCAATGAAATCAACTACCAACACTTGTTGTGGCTGGTTGTGTGCAGTGCGCGGCTGTAATTCAAAACTATCTCAAAGATACGAGCGATTACAGTGAATGTGTGACACATCACCTATACGTTGACCGGACCAACATCGCATCGATGGCAAGTTGTTACATGATCTCCGCGGACGCACACACACACAAACACACACCGATTGGCAGCGATACACGCGCAAACGTTTTGACATTTTTATTAATAGCCCGAACACGACTTGGCTTATTTAATTTTTGTGGTGTTTATGGATGCATTTACGAGCGAGTGCCTGCCTATCTATCTGCTTGGCTTTGAGCAACACCTATATGCATTATTCATGAGATCGTTAGCTGAATTGGTGGAATTTTGCACTTGTGTTGCGGTGAATTGAATGACGACTGCTACGCCGCCGTTTGAACGTTGACTAGTAAGTGGCTTACGATCGTTGTCGTCGTCGATGTACCTAGTCGGAGTGTGTTACACCGAATGTTTTGGTTTTGGTGGGTACAGATGGGGGAAAGAGCGAGCGAAAGAGAGCGCTCTCGGTTGGCTTGCGACAAGGTAAAGGCGACGTGTAGAGCTTTTGCAACGTCCTTGGTGGCACACTGCGCTTGCACTTGCTGCGACGAAATTAACTGAAATTGCTTGCATTTGCAATTTTGATGCACAAGTGTTTCTCGTGGATAGAGGGACGCCGCGGCGTGTTTTTGTATGGAGATTCTGACAGAGTCGCTGAATGCCTCGGATACGAAGGAGACTGATATTTATTTAAGACTTCGCTGACTGGTGTTTGTTTGCGTAGATCACGGCCGTCACCTTTGCCTGGAGACTTCTGCGATTGAAGAGGAGCAATTCGCCTTCACCTGTCACCCGCATCAAGTATCCAATCATTCATGTGCGGTTTAGTCGCTTAAGCGTGCCGCCTTCTGTCGAGGGGGGTCAAACCAATAATTCATTAATCGAATTGAAAATGTCTGCGGCCAGCTACATAAAGACTTGAAGATCCCATTTAGCAGAGGTTTGACCTTCCAGAGAGCGTGGCTGCACCACGCAGGTCGTGTGCAGAGGATCTCCACCTCAACACGACTTCTGCCTGTTGCGTTCTTTATTTGGAACTTCTACATTTGGCTTGGTTCGAGGGGTCTTACATCACTGATCCTTAAATGGCAACGCCGCCTTCTCGATCGTCGCGGAGTGATGTATGGGCCTTGGTGTAGATTGGAGCCTTGATTCTGACTTACCCCCAACATCCATCGCTTGTCCCACTTATCCCACATGCGCGTGTGAAATTAAACTGAAGATTGACCTCTGACTGGCCAGAGAAACAATTCATTAAGACACAGTGCATGCCCACGCCTGTCGGAGCTCCAAGAGCTATTCATTGCAGTTTTTGACACTTTTTGGAGTCACTGTATGCAGTTTATTCCATGAGTAACTTCTTAACCGACTTGCTGACTGCAGTGTGCCCGGGAAATGATTGCTTTTACTTACTGCTGATTGACATCGGTCGTTCTCATTTTGCTGCGCCAATACGAAGGTGGTTTCTAACAAATTTTGAATTTTCGTCCACTTTGTGGTGATTGCTGCTATCAATCTGGACTTCACCAAATCAGTTCCATGGGCTAGAAAGTGCTGCCTTGTAAATTTATGGAGTCTCTCTTCTTGAAGAAGTCGATCACTTTCTCGGGACCCAGGCTTCCAACTACCTCAGCTCTCTTCGATATGAAAAAAGTGGATTGAAGGCAGATGGGAGAATGAATCTCGTGGATGGGGTTTGCTTTCTCCGACTTCTGCAGAGGTTGCAAAAACGTGAACAGGAACCATTGCATATCGTTACTGGGCCCTCTCCACACGAAAAAATTCCCACAAATCAAACGATCGAAGCAATCATTCAGCCAGCGTCAGCTATATGAAGCCTAAATTGGTTTTTTAGAGTGGGACCTGCATTATCCGCCGCTAGCCGAGCGTCTACGGATTCAACGGCTAAGATGTCCTGTGGTGGCTTGTTGGTTGGAGCAAAGCTTAGTCCAATGAATCATCGTCGATTGTGCCATAGCCCGGTGCGATCCAAACGAGTCTACTTAGATGAGGTTGTGTCACAGCATCAGCTTCCATGCGTCACGCTTGTGATTTAAGTGCGATTCGGCGTCACAACTCTTGTTCTGGTCACAAAGGGAGTTATGTTAGTTCAGTTGTTAGATCGAGGGCAAGCAGTTGTCTAAGTTGGACTTAACCATCGTGGAGCAGCAGTTTATTTTCACAGTTCATAGGAATCTTCTAACCGTGAATCATGGTTAGCCACCCTCAGGGCTTGACCAATTCAAGTACTAACTTTCTCTATGACGATGGCCGCCTTCACTTCACACTGGTCCGTGTTCAACTCGTGAAATTTGGCAGGGTATTGGCATTGCATTGGGTGGCATTTGAGTTTTACAAGAAATTGTGAGACTTTCCAAACCTTATTTACTTTATCAGGCTTGCGACTCATGAAGCGTTTGACGAAGCTTGAACAATGCCTGCGTTGCCAAGCTGTGTTATGTCCGCAATAATCGGAAATTCGGTCGTTTCCTTCTCGAACCTGGAGTCTCGGATTCGACGACCCTCTGTGCTGGACGATTGGTGTCTATGCGCTCGACGGATTTTCGTTGTTACCGCTCGTAGAGTTCCCGGTTGTGTCTGCTCCTCCAATGATCTCCAGCAGCGGCTTGCAGAGACAAGCAAATCGGGTCCGTTCTGGAATGTCAAAACGCCAAAAGCCCATCACATGCCCTCTCATTTAGCCCACTGCCCCTCATTTAGCCCACTACTGTTTACAGACTTCTTGATGAGAAACCCACGCTGTAATTAAGTTCCACCGGAATTCGACTGATCAAGAGTATACACAAAGTTTTTTTTTTTTTTTTTTCAAGACTTAGGGTTCGATTCCGTACTAACTTCCGTATTTCATGCCACCAATTTGTTCGAGTCGCTGACAACACTTACGTTGCTTAACGCCATAAAACCGTGGGTCCCTTCCCCAGTTTGAACAATAACATGCCCAACGTCAGCGGATGCACAAGCAAATAGGCCCAAATGGTAAAAGAACTATCCGTGAACAAACTTTAGCAGTCAACCCCAAGAGCATTGCATAAATCCAAATCACCCAACACGTCTGTCGTTACTTATTCAGTCGATCTATTCCTAGCAAGTCTGTTTCGAAAGGTTCTCCACAAAGGATGCTTGCCTCACTGGACCGTCGCTCTATGCCACCTCATTGCCAAGCATTTCAGTCGTCCATTGCCACTTGGAAGCGATTAAAATCGTCCATCCATAGCTCACGTCGCGGTCGCCGAGGTATTGAACTTCCCCAACAGCATCCTTTTGTTTGACAAGACGAATCAACGGTTTCCCATCTCGAAATATGACAGCCATTCCGAATCCATTGAACCATCCCGTCAGCATTGTTGCGGCCCACCGCTGAGTTTCGAGACAATACAAGCGCTTGTTGTTCAAAATAAATACGATACAAATAAAAAGAATGAATAAACCGTTAAATAATAAAAAAGTGAAAGCGATGATGTTGCCGCCGAATGATGATGATGACGACGACGACGACAACACCATCGACAACAGCGATCGTATGTATTAGCCGTAGACATCGTCGCCGACGCATCGATGATGGTGTGAGTGTTGCCGTGGTTCCTAAACGACGGCAAAGCGCTATTTTCGGAAGCTTTCTTCGGCATACAGTGACAGTGAGCGGCGACTGCCGAAAATAGAAAATCTACCACCACTAGCCATCCGCTGCGAATCGCCATCCATTCTCGTTGTGCGCTGCTGCTGCTGGCGTTGCTTCTTCTTTCGTTCTTTCCTCGCGTTTCCAAAAAAAAAACAAAAAAACTAAAAAATCACTTCGCTTTTCCTTCCTCAAAGCCCTGCGTGTGTGTCACTGGAGACTGGAGAGGGAGATCTCAGAACTTGAAGTTTTTGTTTTGTTTTTCCCCCACCCCTCCTCCCGTGTGTGTGTGTGAATGATCATATTTTGCCTGAGATACACTTGTACGAGATCTATTCAAATGCCCGTGTGCACAATTAATTGAGTCTTCAAGTGAAGCCGAGTATTGTTTCCTCTCCAATCCGACGTTCGGTGGAGGCGGTGGATTGACCAGCAACTTCCTTGCCAAAAAAAAAAAAAAAGAAACGCACAAAACGCTTAGCTCGCCCAATTGTCAAAAAATCAAAAGTGAAAAAGAAACGAAAAGCGATGCGGATTGATTGCGTTTTAGGTGAGTGTGTGGTCGTGGGTAATTGAAGCTTTTTTCCCCCGTGTGCGCTGGTGGCCCTCTGCCTCTTGTGTGGACTTAAGTCATTTCTGTTGCTGAAAAGTGAAATTTTCTCCATCGACTCTGAACGGTTTCTGTTTAGTTTTTGGTTTTTTGTCTGCATTTTTTTGTATTATTATTTTTTTCTGCCGATTTCTTAATTGTTACTGACTCTCGGAAATGAAGTGGTGAAATATGATGTGGTAGATGGACGGATTTAAGTTGTGTTGACCTTTGAACGGGACGTTCAGTGCTAATAAGTGAAAGAGGAGCTGACAAGATACGTGCGACCGAGCAGCCTCCAATCGCGGCCGTCCTAATGTTCCTGCATGATGACATAATGGGTAAGGCATTGTGTGTGACACTTTGACAGCGAGCGACTGCTTAAGGGTGCTGTGCTTGGTGCGGCTGGTAAAAGTCCATCAACGTGAGCAACTCAAAATGAAAGCATCGAACCGAACTTTTTCTTTTCTCACAAAAGAAAGGTGCTCACAGCGCCTACGTGCGAATATATTCTGTTTTATGGTGACGAACACTTGGGTCTGCTGTGGTCATAGACCGATTTCAGTGATTGTCGGCTTCGGTGTGTCTTCCGATTCTCTTTCTAATTCGTCAACATTTGTTGAATTAATGCTTATAGCTGATCTTGCGTCAGTCATCTTCCAGGCACATTCAGGACCGTTGAAGTTTCTGATCTCCCAATCCTGCAAAGCGACTTTCTCCATCTCAAAAGCGCACACAAGGGGATCGCACGCGAGGGTTTTGCTGCACAAACACTTCCACCTCTCATGGCAGCACCCCCTGATGCGACAGGCTACCCTTTCAGCAGCCCTTCGTCGATCCAGTTCATTTCTTAAGGAATACGAGTTGGGTTTGGACTGGTCCGTTTGTATTTTTGTGGATTTGCAAGACTGCTTTGACTTGCAAATTATAGTTCATACCGATGATGACAGAACTTCTCAGCGTTCATGGGACCAAATGTGATACGTAAAGTAATTGCTATCCTGTTGATAAGCAGAAATCGTTTAAAGTCTGAGAAGTTGTCAGTATACGTCTTGTGCCTATCCAAAGACTCACAATAATACGTCACCTGGTGGTAACGCAGGCAAACATTCTTGAGGATAAATTACATCAATTAGTGCATTGATCTACGCACATCTTCGTTTCTTCATACACACTCATCGACATCCAAAGTTATCCCGATCGTCGTTTGCTGATGATCGACACTTTCTTTGCCGGCTTCTGATTCCTGACCGTTTCGAGCAAACTGCTTCCAGTTGTAAACACAGCGTTGTCTCTTATCCAACTTCATACTTGTGCTCAACGTTCGGGCTTCTCTTCCTTCTCGACCAATCATAGCCGGAGCATTCGTTTTCACTCGCTGTAGGCATGCAGGAATAATTGAAGGAAATTTGTCATCCAAAGAAGTCCTGAGAATGGCTTTGGGTCCAGATGGCGAAGCCAGTTTTTACTTTTAAAGAAGCCAAGAATCCGCCCAGTTTTCCTCCATATCCCCAAATTGCTGGTCTTCACTAATGTACTAAGCTTTGGGGAGGAGAAGCGACAAGCAAGGAGAAGCTTGTGACACTGGTTCGGTTTTTGCTTGCATGTTCTTGTGACTTTCCGTCAGCTTATTAATGCTTACAGAGCATGATGTTGGTCCTTCGAGCCGGATAAGAAAGTCAAATATGGACAAGTGTCCTAGACCCTGTCCTAGGCAACGAAATTTCACTTTTGTGGAAGATCTACCGAACTGTCGTAGGACAGGCTCAAAGCTGTAGCATCAATTATGATTCTCTGTTCCCATTGGTGGGCTATGAATTGCTTTCTGCTTAACTGCTTAACTGCACTTTGTCAAATTATCAATGAAATTTGCAGCGTCCTGCCTGTTTAGAGATCTCTCTCCCTCTCTCTCTCTCCCTCACTATCTCTCTCTCTCTGTGTCTCTGTGGACAAGTGTCCTAGACCCTGTCCTAGGCAACGAAATTTCACTTTTGTGGAAGATCTACCGAACTGTCGTAGGACAGGCTCAAAGCTGTAGCATCAATTATGATTCTCTGTTCCCATTGGTGGGCTATGAATTGCTTTCTGCTTAACTGCTTAACTGCACTTTGTCAAATTATCAATGAAATTTGCAGCGTCCTGCCTGTTTAGAGATCTCTCTCCCTCTCTCTCTCTCCCTCACTATCTCTCTCTCTCTGTGTCTCTGTGGACAAGTGTCCTAGACCCTGTCCTAGGCAACGAAATTTCACTTTTGTGGAAGATCTACCGAACTGTCGTAGGACAGGCTCAAAGCTGTAGCATCAATTATGATTCTCTGTTCCCATTGGTGGGCTATGAATTGCTTTCTGCTTAACTGCTTAACTGCACTTTGTCAAATTATCAATGAAATTTGCAGCGTCCTGCCTGTTTAGAGATCTCTCTCACTCTCTCTCCCTCACTCTCTCTCTCTCTCTGTGTCTCTCTCTCTCTCTCTCTCTCTCTCTCTCTCTCTCTCTCTCTCTCTCTCTCTCTCTCTCTCTCTCTCTCTCTTACATTTTTGTGATGTTTAAGTAGGCCTTCGGGCTGAGATTGACGTCTGCCCGGAAACTTGCTTAGTCACACTAGACTGCATTTGTTCGTCGAAAGCAGTTGCTAGTGAGTCGTTCGATGATTTACAATTTAGAGATCTAAGACCCGATCTGTGCATTGCCCTTTTGTGCTCAAAATAGACTTTGAACTAGGCTCTTAGCTGAAATTCATGGTGCATTGCCCACTTTAAACTAGAAAGCTGCTCTTAAGTACAAGCTATGTGTGGACGATAGAGCTTGAACAGAGTGCAGAGTGGGTGTACGATGTCCATCCATCTTCGTCGGGCCCCCCATCTGTCCCCATCTTCGTCGGACATCGTGTCGATGGTAGTGGAGAAGCGATCTCCTCCGTCGCTTAAGCCGCATGTGCAAAGCTAATCAAAGCGGAGTCCAAGACGTTTCTACCGGGCCAATGGAATAGTGATTCCAACTACTGATTGAAAGGGCTTATGAGACTTGTATGGTCTAGTTTGGGACAATAATCCACCGTGCCTTACCAGCTTATCTGTCTTTGAGCAACAGGTTCAACCAACTTGTCCCTCTCCATTTGTCCACGTTTCATTGATCGCCAAGACTCGCCTAAGACACGACGAGGTTCCTCCAACACATCTACCCACGCCTCAAGGCGTATTTGCTTTACCATGCCACTCCAGGATCTCTCGTCGCCGATGAAGCCACAATATCACCCTCATAAGCGAATAGTTCCTCTGAGTGTGCACAATCCTTGAAATGATGCTTCAATCCACAAACCTGTCAGTTCTTAAGGCAGTTGCTGACATTTTCAAAAGTTATACTAACGAAGCTTCGCATCCCACCGCAACTGTCATCACTCGGTTAGCGTTAAATTTGCATTTCCTTTCTCACTTCCAAAACGAGCTCCTTTCGAGCTCCAAGCAAACACATCTGACTGAAAAATATTACAGTCCAGCGGCAGAATAAACCCGTTCTAATGAATTTTCACACCCTGAATGACTTCACCCCTTTCACAACCGCTCGCACTCTGCCGCACATTCGTTCACACCACACCACCATTCTATCTCTGCACATTCATTTGCAATTCTGATACAAAAATAAACAAGATTTCTAAAACCGACACAGATGCTAATGACGTCTAACTGACTCAATCAATGTTATTGCCTTCACTTAATGAGTACATAGACCTGTTGAGGTAGGTCATGCCACTACTACCCGACGACGACCGACTGCTGCCGAACAGCAGCAACGAGCGCGACCAACACAAGCGCGCGCGCTGTTGTTCTATCTTCATTCTAACACATTCTACTTCATTTCTCGACTCATATTCCCCCACACACGGCCACACAGGCACACATGCTCACCGCCACCGCGCCACAGTCGCCGCCGTCGCAGGGGAGCTTGCAAAAATGAATTCTAAATGCGGAATGACACAAAACCACATGCATACACCGCTACACGGGCGGGCGTGCATAGGGGACCGAGAATGAAAAGCTTGCGCATTCATCCGCTTGTGATTTAGATAAACAATCGCTGCGCCATTGTCCCAAACGCCGCCCCACTCTGCCACCCCGCAGGACTGTCCACCGCAGCGAGTATCTCAACCGTTGTGTATGCGAAAATGATGCAAATTTAACTTTCGCTTATTTTCTCTGCGTGTGCGATGCGAGACGCTACTGCGACAATTTAAATGCGACAAAACTATCTTCACACAGTCCCTCCCTCCTCCTATCACACACACACGCAGTGGCTCCAAATGGGTGGGTGGGGGTGGTGGTCGCCCATAAAAATTGTTCCACTGTGCCAGTGCTGGTGCAAGTACTCCATGCGTGAATATAATTTCAATTAAGTGTGTCCACAAGCTACACAAGTCGACAGTCGAAAAAACCGACGAAAAAAACAAACATCACACTCAGCCACTTTTGGATTGTTGTAACGCACACGCGAGTGTCGCCGTCGTCGTCGTCGTCGTGGTCGTCAGACACACCACCTGTGCATGCGTGTTCGGCTGTTTGGCATCATCGGACATTTAGTCGTCTTGCTAAATTGTTTATAAGCTTCGAACAAACAAGAAACCGATGAAAATAAACAACAAATCCAACACTGCACCGTAAAATAGTGAAAAAAACGAGGCAAAAGAGAAAAAAAAAGCAGAAATGGCTGTTGGTTGTTGGTTGTTAATATGTTGCGCAATCGGCTTGTGTTAACCTCCAATGTAGGTGTGTGCCAATACACGCAGATACCCAAGAGAAAACTCGAAAAATAAAAACACCACAGCTGCATCGCGTTCGAATTGAAAACACACACTCGCTGTGAATGGTATTCGTACTCGTGGTGCATTGCATGGAGATTCGTTTTGTCAAATTAACACCTGAGGGATGGGATTTTTATCTTTCTACGAGGAGGGTACCTATTGCTCAATGGTCGGTTGGATTTGTCGGCTCTTGTGGGTTCTCGGGTGGAAGTGCAAAGTTTTGGCCGAGAGCTGTTCGGCTATGCATACATTGTTGGCCTTAAAGGAAGTGACGGAAAGTGGTTTAAGCTTCGCCAAAAATGCTTTTCATGGTGTTCTGAAATTAGCATGAAACCCCGAGGATGGGTGTCCCAAACAATGATTTTTGCAGAAGCTGGGTTGTGGAGGAGGATACGACGGCACATCGCCTCCTCTGCTTAAGCATCGCTCTGGCTAAAATCTGTGAGTCTACTTTTTCAATAACTTGAGCGACCTAAACCACATCAGCATAAGCTAGCTCAACCGGGCGCAGCTAAAAAATGTCTGACTGGGCCTATACAGGCTTAAGGGCACTCATTTCTACGGGCAGAGAGTTTAAGCTTTTAAGCTGCACACTGGCACTTTACAGAGGTTGCACACTGGCGCTAGCCAAAGGACGCACCAGCTGGAGGGGCAGCTTGGGTATAGTACACAGCACGTTCGTGCTGACATAAGCCAGGAGCGCACCTTTGGCCAGACCTCACATGGCAGCGCATCTGTTCAACGAGCTGGAGGGGCTTCTTGGACACAGCACGTTCGTGCTGACATAAGCCAGGAGCGCACCTATAGCCAGACCTCACATGACAGTGCATCTGTTTGAAAGGCGCTGAGACGGTGAGCTTAAGCTTTGCATCAGTTTATGTAAGGCTGGAGCCCAACACTTGCAGACAAGGTTCCGAACTTCGTCTAGGTAGCTCTACGAAAATCACTTTAGTTCAGGGCTAGTTAAGTGCGCACTAGATAAAGTCGCGGGAAACTACAACGAGCTTTAACGTCGCACAATAAATGTGGTTACCAGTCGGAAATGTTACCGCTGGTGATGCGGGTCCCATGAAGCAATAACGGCGAATTGTATGTCCCTACTTAGAGATCATTGGTCTTAGTACTTGAGACTTGATCTGTCGAGCTGTCTTGTGCGAATTAAGACCACTTCCTTCAGAGGTATTTTCTGCAGACAGAACCAAATAGATTCTTTCGAAGGCAGTCCTTACAAAAGCGCTGCCAAACATCCACCACCGAGTGTGCGAATTTAACACCGAGCGAGCGAAGTCAACATATCAGTAGCAAGTGCAATTTGCTCGTGTGCAGCATTGAAAAAAAAAAGCTCGTCACACTGCTCACCGACTCACCGATTCACCGACTGACTTATCGAGCGGTGGCGGCGTGAAGAACGTTCGTTTACCTCTCGCCGCTGCCGCACGATGAGCCGCGGAGGGTTACGAAATTGCGTTTTTAATGGTTTTTCATTTCAATCGCTTCTTATCCGTTCTCCCACTCCCTCTCTCTCTCTCGGCAATCGCCCAGCAAATTCACAATCATTCACTCAAAGACTTGCGAAAAAGAAGAGGAAAAAAACGGATGCATAAAAGCCCGAGGAGCATCAAGCGCACGGCCGACATTAAGACCGATTTAATTCTGCCGAAATCGCCTGAATAGAAACTGACTACAAACTCGCGAATTTTGCAAAACACACATTAATGTTAATTTTGGTCGGTTTCATTTAATTTGTTTTTGTATAAATTATTCCACTCGGGATATGGGAACCCATACCCATCCCACCACTTGGTTATCTAATCGGCAATCGGTGCGAAAGCCGCGCGGTGGACACGGCGAAATTTGAAATTTGATTTGAAATTTAAAACTGTTTCGAAAAATGCTAATGTTCGCATTTGTGACGTGTGACGTTTGGCAAGCGCTCTGCCAAACAGGATGTGTGCCGCACTTATACAACCGAGCGACCAGTGTGACACATTCGAATGCAATTTCTAAATGGACGTACGCTTGTGTGGCTGTGGGTATTTACCCCTGCGGGTCTGCGCGAAGCTACAGCAAGGTTGAAGACTCTGAGCCCCGTCACCTTTCTCTTTCACGTGAGCCCATGTGAAGACATGCGGTTCGCGGTCTTAATAGATTGATTGATTGATTTCAAAGGAACACCAGCTTCGATTTGAATGTTAAATCGTGTCAAACTTTTTTTTTTTTTGATTGAATGCACATAATCCTTTCATTTTTGTATCGATGCACGTTGTAATCATTTTTCTTTCTTTCTTTTCTTTACAGGTATGTACTAAGCCCCTCAGACGGTCTGAGAAGGATGTGATGGGATTTGCCCAGTTCACTGTTCAGTGAGAGGTTTGACTTGCTTGAGCAATATTCGTGAGTTACATTCCTAATAGATAGGATGAGTCTGTATCTGGACTTGTGAGATCATCTGTAGGGAATGGGGTTTTTTTTTAAGTAAGCTATGATTTTTTATTAGAGTCTTATGTGAAATGGTATGTGGTAGAGCAGTATGTGAAACCTCTCATTGGCGGACACCCTGTTTAGCGGACAACTCGCATTAACAGACAAAATAAATTTAAATGGCTGAACTACTACTATCTTCTATTGAAATTATTTTCGCACGGAGAAACCTCTCATTGGTGGACACCCGTTGAGCGAACAACTCGCATTAACGGACAAAATAAATTTAGCTGAACTACTACTATTTTCTATTGAAATTATTTTCTCACTGGCGGACAAATCTGTTTATTGGACACGGACAAACCTCTCATTGTCGGACACCTCGCATTAACGGACAAAATATATTTAAATGGCTGAGCTACTACTATTTTCTATTTCTCAATAACGGACATTGGACACGGACGGTACGATTCTTAATTTTCGAAAAAAAATGTTTACTTTAAGCGGATCTGCAGTGGAATGACTTCCTCTTCGGAACACACGTCTGCCGATGCTGCTCTTCTTTTCCGCTCTCTCGGGTTATTTGAATCGAAAACCCAGCAGTGTCTGATACAGCTCTCTGCGCGTAAAGACAATGCGTATAAAGTATGCACATTTGTGTCGAGGCCAGAAAAAACAGGACTTTTCCACCAAAACTCGGCGAATACCATTTGTTGTCTTGGGCTAGGACTGAAAGCATTTAAGATGCAGACTTTGATGCGTGTTTGAAATTTGTTGACAAACGGTCGGACGCTATGGAACATGAGATGACAATGTGTTAACAGACGAAGTATGAGGTGTGGGAAAAGAACGCCTGATCACTGCAGCCTCTGATGGGCCACTCGTGATTTCATCCATCTAGAGTTCATGCAGGAAACTCAGATGTTTTTCATCATCATCATCATCTTCTGACCCGCATGATTCACTAAAGGGTACGCGGGAGTAAACCATCCACGAACAGTCTCCAGGCAACTCGATCCTCCGCCATCGACTCTGACTCATCAGGGGTTATAACCAAGCGTGACCAGGCGAGTCTTTGGACTTGGTCCAACCATCTCGTCTTGGGTCTGCCAAGCGTTCGCCTACCTGATGGAATTGAATTCAACGCCCGCCTCGGCAGTCGTGCCACGTGACCAAACCAACGAAGCATAGCCCTCTCTTTCGAAGAAGTAGCTAATCAATGGTGAGTTCCTCTCGCACTGCCGTGTTTCTTACCCTGACCCGGCGAGTAATTCCCACAACAGCACGGATAAATCTCATCTCACCAGCTTGTGTTTTTGAGTGAACCAGCGGAAATTTTGGCTGCTTCAAGAAAGTATCCGCCTAGGTGTCGACGACGTGTCCTGACTGGGCAGTTGCAGTGACACAGTATGTGTTCATATTCTTGCGCGAAGCCCGTGGTTTTGAGGTGTCTCTTTACTCGGCAGTCTCCAGTAAGAAAGCCTGTGGTTATACGAATCTGACTCCTGGTGAGTCTGAGGAGCTGTTTCGTTCTATTAAGAGAAATAGTTGGTGGGAACATTTTAGACTGCCTGTGACCTTCCGTGTGCGTCCAGTGATGATTGGTCATGTTGCTGAGCCAATATATTATGCAGAATGGCCGTAACATGAGAATGGTCTGCTCGTTCGTTTCCTGTGTGACCACTGCGATCTGGTATCCGAGTGAGGTGGACTCTGTTTGTACTGGCAGCTGGTGCACCAATTGTAGGCGGTCCCATACTAGCTTTGAAGTTTTTGAGGGCTAGAAGAGCAGCTTTGCTGTCAGAGAGGATATAGATGTGTTTGTTGGTAATAGCTCTGTCTATAGGCAGGGTCAGTGTATGAGGCAGAGTTCAATTGCGAATATCTGGGCTTGAAAAACGGACTTGTGAGGGTCTAAGCTTCGATGTATAATATGGCACATACTCCATGTGTTCTAAGTGTTGATTCGGAAGAACTGGAACCAGACACCGATATGAATTGCCGAAGAGTGCTACAACTGCTTGTGAGTCTCTTCGTAACTTTGCTTTGAATTCTGAAGTCCAAGAAGCCGTATAAATTCCATCCCATCTTAGATTGACAAGGAGATGTGTATTGACATTTTTCATAAAATATAAACTTGAATCAAACTTTACCTAGACACATCCGCTGTACACCTACTTTCATTTAATTTAATTCAGAGTAAACATGTGTGACAACTCCCATAAAGCGGACGCATGGTTATCCCATAGGTGCCCGCTTATGAGAGATTTCACTGAAAGTGATGACCTAATTTTCAAGGCAAAAGCCTACAAAATACCACATCAAGTAACCCTGGAGTTGTACTGGAGCAGTCGGTTAAGTGCCTGCCATCAAAAGGAGAACACATTTGGAACGTCTATTCTCACGTGTTTGGATCCGGATCAGAGCCACAGTCTGGATAAGTCCGCCTCTCATGGGTACTTGAATCACAAGCTTGACGTGTGCTTGGTTTTGAAGAACGCTAGCATGCCTCAATTTAGGGGTCCAGTGAAAGCTTCGAATCCCAGTAAAAGCAAAGTCAAAATGCATTTGTCGGGTTGTCGAATCTGGTCCAGTCACCATTTGTCGTTGGGATCAAATTAACGGCACTGTCACTGGACTGGTCTATCCGTGGTAGTAGTCCGACCGGGGGTTGCTGCTTGGCAGTACAATCTTTACCTGTGTAGGTCCAGTTAAGTTTTTAACAACCTCTGACAAAAAAAAACCTTGGAGTTCTACAGAACTGTCCACGTTAGACTGTAGAACCAAACGAAAAAGAAGCAGGATATGCCTAAGCTCGTTCAATCCTTACTGCAACGTAAATCGCTGAAGATGAAGAAGGATGAACGTTGCCATAGTCTCTCGTGGTGGGCTTACAAAGTAACCTACTTTCAGCACGTGACGCTAGCAAGGCAAACACTCCGGCTAGCAATCCACTACGAGACACCGAGACAAGGTGATGAGGTGACTTCCGAAGTCGTTGAAGGTTTTCATGTAGTTGTCATAATATCCGTGTCACTTAACTTTAGACTTTCATTTGGAGACCATCACCCGGACACGCAAAGTTGTTCTATTCTTCATGGAAAATTTCTATTCTTGAAAACCTGCAAACAAACTACATCCACAGCGTCCTTTCACTCATTCAGTACAGATTCAAAGAACGAGTGTATACGCTAGACATCACAATGGGTCGAACAGAACCTCAGTGAGACTTGACCCCACCGCGGTAACCCACAAAACCTCACGCTCGACTGTCTCATTTCCTTTGGACACACGGACAGTGCATACTTTTCCCTCATCTTCCAGACAGCATAAGTCAACCGAGTCAGTCCCAAAGTGTCACTAGTACAGCTCTTGCTTGACACCACTGTACTCGGTTTCCCGCATTTTCAGGTCCTACCCGGGCTCTAACACTTGTGGCTATTCCTTCGGTTTCCAGTGTACGACTGACTTGTGTCTGGCGACCAATCCAGAGTGTGGACATGGACGATGTAGAATCGAAAATATGGATCAACTTCAACAGGCTTACGCTTTTTTATGTGTCACAAATTCAGTCTTGTGGAAAAACGGTGTTATCGAGCACTGTGTCGTGCCACTGGCCGCAGGATTAGGAGCGAGTATTGGGATATAGGGTCGAGTTTTATTATGAATCAATGCATAGCCTCCTGACAATGCTAAGTGGGTATATCAACTCCGCAAGGGAATCTTGGCATAAAAGTGTGGACTAACTCCACCTGTGAGAGACCATGACAATATGCGCTGGTGTTGCGATTAGAGCCCATCTCTACTCCACTTGGGCACATTGCAGCACTCAATGAAGAATAAATGTGCAATTACTGGCCATCTCCTTGAAGACTGCCATCCCTCACTCGGAAATCGCACCATATAGCCGAGATTCCTTACACGTCGTCTCCACTGGACCTGAACCATGCCCTGTTCATGAACATGAACAGGCCTCTAGTGGAGGCACACAATTCCATGTCCAAGCCTACATCATGTCGGAGAATCTTGGCATGAGCTCTGTTCAAAAGTTGGACATGAGATTTGACGTTTTCCCATATGTGCACGGTTTTGGTTGCATGAAGTG
This sequence comes from Eristalis tenax, assembly GCA_905231855.2. Lineage (NCBI taxonomy): Eukaryota > Metazoa > Arthropoda > Insecta > Diptera > Syrphidae > Eristalis > Eristalis tenax. Next base: position 4,910,309 of record HG993127.1, read on the forward strand.
GTAAACATTGAGAGTAAAAGTAGACATTGGCCTTTTTTTTTAATGAGATCTACTTCGTTGATTGGTAATTAGTTGCCCGCTTCTTGATGTTGACGCTCTCGCAGCCAACGTTGAAGCGACATCATATCTTGCCCACGAAAGAAAAGATCGCGGATGGCTGTGGTTGGATGTTGTGCAGAAATATGTCCAGTGGAGACGGTGTGTTAGCAGTCAACAACGCTATACATTTCTAGCATACACGTCACTACATTTTATTTCCATGGAGTGTGGTCGATCCTTTCTTATAAGGAGCTTCTCAGTAGTCCACTAACAAATGTCCACTCAAGTCACAATCACATCTACTCATTTTTCATAAATCTTGAGCAAAACCTTTTGAGCCTCCACATCTAACATCAAAAGTTAGTGATATGTGCAACCGACTCGTTAATTATTAGTCGCATGAACAAAACGATTTTGTGGATCCTGAAATGCTGACAACTGCAACGTGGTCGACGCCCTTGATAGCTGCCTGCAGTTGGACATGCTAAGTTGGTTGATATCCTGCGCTCGTGTGTGTCTCCATTGGAGCGAGGTTCAGAATTCGTGAGACTAAGTTTCCGATGAGCTTTACATTGTCCCCAGGCGTTGTGTCCACAGGCGCTAGAATCATCTTGAGTGGTTGATAATTGAATCGTCTCCATAGCCATCAATCATGATCTGATAAGACGCAGATGCTTCTACTTTCAATAATGCTTGCTCCTGAACACGATCAAGGGGATCCGTCTCTGGTACTAGTTCAACTTGGTCTTAAGCACAATGGCAGAGTGATGAATAAATTATATATTATAACAGCCCGTGTAGCTTCTCAGCAACCACTCGTTTTGTGTGTTTCCTCACGAATGGAAGGAACTCCGAACGGCCAATTTGAGAAGCTTTTTCTAGGCAGTTATACTCTTTCAGCCTTGACAGTGTCTCGAAAGAGGTGGGGCCGTGAAAAGTATCATGCTCGTACAGTCCAACCTGGACTTCTTAGGCTAGTCGCCACGGCTGTCAACGAGTGTCAAGAGTTATTCCTGACTTCGTTGTTACTACTGGTAGAGGAGGTTCTCTCTCCGGCCTCCAGTTTATAGCTGCCCATACCCAGATGCGAAGACACTTAACGCACTTCCATCTGCCTTGGAAGAGACATGACGACATGCACAATGTTCACCGTGTCGCTGCACTAAAACCAGCAAATCCGACAAAATCCCAGTGAACTCTCGTAAATCTGTCCTCTTGTCAGCTGTCATGTCCGCGTCCAATTGTTTAGTGTAAGCAGAAGATTGTTGTAAAACCCTGTGTAGACTGCGAAGATCCTCCTGGGCGCCAACTACCCCCTTCGCTTGCGCAGCAGATCTCCAAGAGATCGCGCTTGAAATTGGAAATTCTTTTATGACGTCGTGTTGATCCCGCTGCTGTTGCGCCTGCAAGCCCCATAAACGTCTATTTCTGTTCAACAAATGCTTCCGTATATCAAAATCTATGTTTAGCATCGCTTTGATCAGAATTTTAATTTTTCATGGCTCAGCACCAGCACCCACCCCGCGAGCAGAGCAGCGACATCCAGCCAACATTTGATTTACGATCGTCCCGACCAAAAGCCCCGAAGTCAAAGCTACACGCAGACGCGTCCCCGCCAGGATCGGGGAGGAAGTGATTAAGTGGATAATAAAAAGCATCTCCCCGGCAATCGGCATCGGCGGGCGGGAAGCAAACCCCCCGTCTGACAGCGTTACATCACATTTGACATTTCCTATCACGGCGGCTACATCTTCGTGTCAGCGAGTCCAATTCCACACACAAGAGTTCTAAAAATAGCCATCGGCCACTTGGATGAGACATTTTTTTTTGTTTTTGTGTTCGTTCCTGTGTGTCGCATTCTCGTTCTCGTTGCCGGGTTGTTGCCCCGACGCAGTGGCAGGCCGGGCAACCTTTGCTCTGCTCAGTTGGGCTTATCGGAACCACGCTCTTCTCCGCCGATAACCAGAGGTGGAGGCGGTGGCGTTAGTGGCGCTGGACAAAGTTACAAATCTGCGCCGCGAGAGGAACTTTCGTGTGGGAAAAAGCTCAAAGCTGCTTGCCGACGGCACGGCTCGTCGTTTCACTTTCACTTAAGGGTGGGCGGTGTGGAGAGGCTTGTGTGGTCAGTGTACTGTGACGAAACCAAAAGATGACACGACAGGCCGAGGGGGGAAGTACACGACTGAACAGGTACAGGAGAGCACTTCAACCCCGACCAACCCCCGAACGCCGGCGAAAACAAAATGAAAAACAGATTCGTTCTGTTTGCTGGGAACACACACTCCCCCGCGTGCACACACACACGAGCACATTTCATCGACGAGCGGCGGAAGAGGACATGATAATTTATTTCTCTGCCATCGTCGGCCGCTCGTTTGGTGTTGTGTGTACAAAAGGGAACATCGACCCCAAAAGAATCAGCTGACGCGCGCTGGGGCCTGATAAGAGTGTCAGTTGGGTGCTCTGCTCGCGTTGTTGTTGCTGTCGTTGGTGGTGGCGGTGGTGGACGACGAACGACGATGTACACTTGTATGTCAGACGTGCGGTCTGCGGAGATACAGCGAACCGCATTTATTAGATACACCAGCCGACCACATAGCGCATGAACACAAAACATGTAAATATGTTGCCAGCACTGTCCGCCCGCCCCGCCCGTCCCCTGGAGAATTTTAAATGACAACTCATGTTCGGGCTGTCGGTATGGGTGTTATCACAAGAACTACACGTGTCGCGTTCTGCGCTCGGCTTCGCTGGGCGATGTGAAATCCGCACCTTGTTGTGTCTTGTAAACGATATTATCCTGACACACAGTCACAGATTCACACATCGAAACACCGGCCGCGCAGAGGATGAGAGAGAGAGAGAGAGATCGAGAGCCTGTCAAATGAGTGCACCTTGTCCTCGTGTAGCAGGAGCAAGAGCCGTGTAGCAGGAGACTTCCCCCCCGTAATGATAGGTTGCGCTTGACTGTCTGACGCTGGTTTCTAATGAAATGGATAAACCGTCATAGCAGGAGTGTCAGTAATTCGAGGGAGAATGTGGAAAACAAAAAGTACATGGACACGGACTGACTGGGGAGCAGAGCAGGGCAGGGCATTCGACTGTGTGTTGATGCAATTTTATTTGAAAAGGATTACTCACGAGGGTGTCGAGGGGTGCCGTAAATGCCTCGGTGATGGTGGGTGGATTTGTTGATTAAGCAGTCGCATGCGGAAGATGAGCAGGATTCAATTAAATTCTTTTATTACTTTTTTTTCGTTGTGCTGTGTGAAAAGGGTGCCCTTGTCCGGGGGGACTGATCTCATTGAGACGAGGTACTTGGCGGTGGAATTAGGGCTTTAGCTGGTCGAGGGTGATGATTGACTCTGTTGGGAATGCTTGGGTTAGGGTTAACTTGAATTGGGCAGTGAGTAGCATTGCACAGGTTTTCTTTTTGCGGCAGCGACGCACATACGCCTGAGTGGACGCAATTTCACACAGAGTTGGCAAATATGTAATGAACTTGAATTTGTAACATTGCCGGAAAGGGGGGATATTTCTTAAGGGGTTTCATAAAAATACGCCTAAAACTGAAATGTTTCGATTAACGAGCTGCAATCTGGCTGCAAACTGGACCACGCCCAGGCTTGAACCGCGATAATGTGGTATCCTATCAACAATGCGGAAGAAGAGGGTGCTGTCCCGGTCGAGGTCACTGGAAATGCAACAGGCACGAGGATGTAGTTCAATGTAACCTTAAATTTAATGACAGAATGAACAGTCAACAATATGACTTCCATTCCCTTGATGCTCGATGACTGGTTGGCATTCAACAAGTATCTTGCATGTTGTTTCCAACATCCTATCTTCCAGATCCCTCAATCGGACAAGGCAATCGATCGGGCCTTAATTTTCAGTGGTCATTTGACAAAACTACTGTGACCATCAGTGCACGCTTCAAGGAGGAACAACAATTGACTAAATCAATCTTAAACTGAAGTTTGAACAGAACGAAATGTACCCAGCAAGTATCGTCAAAATTCATTTTGTTGAGCCAAAATTACGCTAAATTTTAACAACTCCAACATTTACGTTCGTATGAGCAATCGGTTTCGCTTCCACTTAATTAATTAAAATTTAACGAAACTTAATGAAACTTAGTAAAGTGGATATTATGGTCCCGTTATCTCATAACTTAGTATTCAGTCGCTGGTTTAATTTTACCTTAGTCTTTTACAGCCCTTTTGGTCCTTCCGGTTACTCAAATACTCCCGTCAGGTTTACGTACTCAACTAACCCAGAAAGCATTGCAAAACTTCGCTGTGCCCTTAATTGCTTTTGGGAACTCTCACAATGCGTATAGAGCAATTGATTTTGCTCCCACTAGAGGAATAAAGAATTTAACGAAACTTAACGAAACTGAGTAAAGTGGATATTATGGTCCCGTTACCTCATGGCTTAGTATTCAGTCGATTGTTAAAGTTGACTGAAGTCTTTTACAGTCCCTTTGGTCCTTTCGGTTGCTCAAATAAGCACGTTTACGTACTCAACCAACCTAGAAAGTATTGCAAAACTTCGCTGTGCCCTTAATTGGTTTTGGGAACTCTCACAATACGTATAGAGCAATTGATGTTGCTCCCACTTAAGGAATAAAAAATTGAACGAAACTTAACGAAACTGAGTAAAATGGATATTATGGCCATGTTGTGTCATGCCTTATCATTTAATCGATTGCTTTCGTTAACCGAAGTATCCTTACTGTCCTTCTGTCATTTTCGAGTACTTGCAAGTCCGTCAGTTTTCACGTTTTACGGCCTCAACTAACGGAAATAAATCGAAGCTGAGGTTTTTCAGGACCCAGGAGCTCGACCCATTGACGCCTTCACACAGAACGTGAAGCAGCGACCAGACGTTGAAGAAGAAACTGTTGAAACTTTGTGTTCGTTCATTAGACTCGTGCGAGATGGGCTCCTACCTACCGTGAGAACCCAATCGTGCTTTGAACCACTCGCACGCTATCCACAATCCTCTCTTAGATGCCAATCAATTCTCCTGATTGCCTCCTGATGACCAGACTGCTTACAGCCCAACCGGATGTCTTTGCAATTTCCACCCCTTCAATCCGTCTACAGTCTCAAAATGATTTCAACCTCTCCTTCAAATCTAACAAACTTTCATCTGCAAACAATCTGCACCCCTACTGTACACCAAGTCTGAACTGTGCACTCGCCCAGATTGCCCCACACAGACCTCTTAAAGAACACCCCCTCCCGTCAACCGAACGAACAAACAAAAAAATAACAAGAATAAATTGGAGCCCACCTCTGCGGCCGGTCACCCCTACCACATGCACATGTACCCTCGTCGACACGGCTACCACCCTAAATTCCCACGTTTCACAGTCTGTTATCCTCCATTAAGCCCGAAAATACCAGGCGAAACAAAGTGTGATTAACAAGGGAACAAAACCATTGCACTGCAACCAACAACGAACGTAGCGCCGCACCGCCCTGCGCCGCCATCCTCGTCAACGTAGTCGTAGAGTAAAGCACAAACGGCAAACGAGACAGCTTCTCCGGACTGACTCCCCTAGTGGAGGTTGCATGGAAAAAAGAATCTGTTCCCTAGCATCAGCCAGAATGGGTAGTGTGCGCCAAACTATTATTCGTTTTGTGCTCCCCACCCGAAGCCGCTTTGTACACCCATCTACGTCATCGCTTATGCAGTTCAACTCTGAAATTATTTATTAAAATATATGCACATGCAGTCCCCCTCCCCCCGCACACCCACACAGATGCACAAGCTCCGTCCGAAAAGTACGTCTCAGACAAACAGCAGCAACCAGCCCCAGCATCATCCACAATATCTCGTTGCACATTCCCATGCACTATGCAGCAGCGGCAGCACATATCTAGCATCAGCACTGAGCCCTGCGAAGAGTGAACAAAAAGCCAACAGGAACGAAAAAGGAGAGAAAAGAACAAAATCAAAAAAAAAAAAAAAAACTCACATAGATTCAGGCAAACACATAAAACAATCCCACGTCAAGCGGTTGTTCTTGTACATAAAACAAGAAAGCACGAGAATATGTGCCAATGGCCTCAGCGACACCGGCAAACAGGCTCGATAACTATTCGCTATACGTGCAGCTATGAGCATACGGTGAGCGATGTTTCGCCCAGTTTATTCGCCTTGTGAGGAAGACTACCGCGGCCCCTTGCCACCGCGTGGGCCCCAACCCGCTAACAGCACAGTCCCGACAGCGACAACGTTACGATGCAGGGGAAGATGTGGCCGCTATCGATGGAGTAGAGTGGATATACTCTTGCGAGAGTTGGGGAATCGTGTGTTGGCCGATGCATAGAGTTCACTCTCTCTTCTGGTTGTGCAGAGAGGATCCCTTAAGTGAGGGAAGTTTGCAAAGCTTGACGGGAGACAACTGCTGGGAGGCTTGAAGAGAGTCGAGGGACAGTCACTAGGCAGCTGGAGTTTCTGGCTTTGTGTGGAATGGGAACCACGATTGAATCTTGGACAACGAGACTGACAGCTGCGGCGGCTTGAATTTAGGTTCTTTTATATTTTTCATCCGAGGGTAGTTGATCACAGGTTGTTCCCAAGTTTCCGTTTTTCATACTCGTACTCGATCAGGTGGGCACACTCATCCTAGCGCTTGTGGACACAGTGCCCAGAGTTCTGGGGAGACCTTGCACAATAGTTGTTGTTGGCGAGACGCATTCATCCAAAAACGTCTCAGTTGTACGCTTGATTAAGCCTCAAAAGGGTTTCTCTGAGGGGATTGATGAAACAATCATTGTGCCATCAAGCAGCCGGGACCTGAAGCTTTTGAAACACATTTTGTCAATCGGTCGTCGTTTAGTCTTCGCGGAGGATGAAAATCACTAACTTCGGCTTGCTCAGACTGTTTCCCAACTCGAACATTTTTCACTCGTTGAAGGTATGGTCTCATTGATACGCCCAAAGAACGAGGTCTTGATTGAGAACGAAATCTAAGCTTGAGACGTACCATAAACTGTAGCGAACGTGTATCGAGGGTCTGTGCTCGGGCAAAAGCTAACTTCTACAACGATCAAGACAAGGCTGTTCGCGATAACTTCATCTTTGTACCAGACATTCGATCTTCTTCTCCTTCTTGTCCCAGGTGGTTCCTATTCGAAGGCCTTCTTAGCTGAAGTACCCAGACAGTCGATGGATTTTTGCCTCACATACACCATCCACATGGAATAATGTCACCTCCCCACATTCACATTCTTCGCAGACAGGACCATGTACCCGACGTGGAATGTTTCTTTTGAAGGCTCTGCGGTTTTGCTTATCGTCCAGCTTTCGATTCCTGTATGACTGGCAAAGCGCTTTGGTCATTCGAATCAGAAGTCTTCAGCCCAGCTTTTTAGACAATTCGAAGTAGCAGCAGAGTAAGCGGTATTTCAGATCTCCAGAAGGTCACGTTTCCCCCGAGGTAAACTCCTCGTCTGCCTCAAAATTGTAGCTGACGACCCCAATGCTTTGTTGTTTTGACTGCCCATGGTTACATAAATTTCGTTTTGTCCTCATTGATCGTAAGACTAAATCGTTTCGCCTGTTATTCAATCTAGATCGCTTCCAAATTTCCACAACGCCACATTATGATCGCGCACTGATATCTGCTGTACCCAACGGTTGAGCTGCAGAAGGTAGTGCAGTCCGTGTTTCCAACTGCCCGCTGCTCTACGCTGCACATGACATCGCTCCCGGAGTTAGGAAATCCGGTGCATGATTCAAACGGCTCTCCTTTACCCCAACTGCACGGTGCATCGCGAATGAAGGTCAGGCCATCTCTATTCTTTCACACTGTAGATTGTTTTTTTTTTTTGTTGATTACTTATCGGCTTTGCGGGCATGTCCGTAATCCCGCATGGTTGTATCGAAGTGTTTGTTTTAAGGGAACATAGCGAAACTATGGTTAGGTTAGGTGTATGGGTAGACGGGGGTTTAAACAACAATAACTAACTCTCCCTTGAGTAAGGGTAATTTTTTAACTGTTTGGCTTTAAATTCCCAATGTAAACACGGAAAGTTTGCCTGCCATTAACTTTTAAAAAATGGGGTACGAGTGTACCCCAAATACCATTCCACGGTTAACATACCCATTCAGCCAGAAGAGCTTCGTTGCAGAAAACAATTTTACATAAAATAAGCGGATTTTCTCTCGTCTTCGTTCGGGCCACCCAACAGAGCTTTGACACATGTCACAAATCCCACGTGAGCTGTCGAAAATACAACCAAACATTAAAAATTCACTCAAGTTTGGTTACTCCGCAACTAGTTAATTCGCGCTGAAGCCACCCAACGCCCCCTGACAGTCCCGACGAGAAGTGAATCTGCCAAAGCTCCTCACGCAAGCTCTCCTCTGTCGGTTTTCTCTTCTGCGAGCATTTGAAATTCCTTTGAAAAGCTCATCCCACGATGAAGAGTACCCACCACACGACACGATGCATGTACAAAACCGCACTCTTAACCAGAATCCCCAGTCTCCCCACAGTGAGTGTGGCGCACATTTTAGCTTCTTCTTCCAAGTGTATATAGGAAGTGAAATGATTTCTCTTTCCTCCAACGGTACTCGTTCACTCTTTCGAATTCTTCTGCGGTCTGGTGTGATTGTGTTCATTCACCAAATCGCTGTTGTCGCTCTGAAGAGCTCAATCAACACAACTGACGGCTAAGTAAAGAGAAACCACTCCGGCTGGCTGTGTGGGTGGCATAGCGAGGCCCACTACCGGGAGACACGGGCACTGAGTTGAGTCGAGGTTGAGGAGGCCCAAAAAAGTTTATTCCCACCAGCAGGAGTGAGGCCCACACCACCACAACGGCGACTGCATCATTGATCACAACTACAGTCCAAATTCACTTGAACAGAAGAAAAAATCTCTGAAAGCGGGGGGAAAAAAATCCCCAAAAGAAAAGAAAAACATCCGTCAGATACGAGAGTCGGAGTCGGATACGATGAATAAAATGCGAAAAGGAGGCAAAAGTCGGCACAAGTCGGCGCGGCAGCATGCGACTGCCAGCCAGCACTCAGTGTGGCATGTGTACGCCGATGGTTAGATGGGTTGGTTGGTCGATTGGTTTGGTTTCGGTCGGTTGTTTGGTTGCCTCGCTGGCTGTGTGTTTTGCTGCTGGGAGACCAGTCAGGCTCTGCTTCAGCAGCGTTTCCTTAGCCAGAGCGCAAAACGAAAGAGGCGCTCTTAAAATACACATCACATCACACGTCGTATAGGATTACTATTTGGTGGATACTATACTCTGTACACTTGGAGGTTGTTCTCGGTCTGTCGGTTGGTTCGGTTGGTTGTTTGGTTCGGCGGCGCTCGACAGTGGTTTTCTTCTCCGTTCATCTGAACGTTCGTTTCGTTTCGTTCGTTGGTTCGTTGGTTCGTTCACATTTCCTTTTACTTCTTAGATAGATGCCCCCGTCGTTGTCATCATCATCATCAGCTTCGTCTTCGTCGTTCTCGTTGTCGTTGACGGTGTCGGTGTCGGTGTCGGTGTCGGTGTCGCTGTCGGTGACGGTGCCGTTGCTGTTGCCGTTGTCGTCGTTATTCGTTTAACTCTCTCGCGCGATTTTTATTCCGCGAATCAATTGAAACGGGAAAATATTCTAACATTTAAAAAAGAAAACACAAAAAAGAAGGATTTAATTTTCATGAAATATCTTTCAGATATTTTGTCTGTAATTTTCTTCTCTTTTTAAAGGAAGTACCTTAACACGTTTCGTTGTCGTTCAACCGGGCCGTAACGTCGACTGCCGCCACCGCCGCTGTCGCAGTGCACCGCACACATTTGTGTGTGTCGACCCAATCGGATGGGATACGTAATTTCGACCAAAATCATCATCGAACACCGTGTGCTGTGTGAATTTCTTTTGCGTAATTATGTGCATCTAAAGTTAAACCCCCATTCAGGCAGTTTTACCAAAAAAAAATAAAATAAAAAGAAGAAGTTTCTGTGTGTGTGTCTGTGTCTGGTTTGAATCGCCTAACTTATGCCAAGCAGAAGAGAATAGTCCCTCGAGGAATAAAAAAAAATAAAAATTATATAATGGTACATGTGCTATGCCCCGCCGTCTGTATGCACGTCTCATGCAATGTGTGACATTTAAAAATCAAAATCTTGCACAAAATGCCCCAGTGCAACGTCCCTATCTGTTGTGAGAGCGAAAAAAAAATCGAAAAATCTGTTGCCTCCACGAAATCACGGCAAATTCAAATATATCCTCCAACGTGCGGGGAGAACACACTGAATTAATATCTAACGAATCATCAAAATCAAATTCAAAATACAACAACAATCCAAACAACAACAACGGCTCACTAGCAGCAGCAGCAACTGAAAGAAAATAGAGAATTTATATTCCTCAGAAAACAACAACTACAGCAACAAAAACAACGAAACCGAAAAAAAAATAGAAAAAAAAGATTATTATTATGTATTGTGTTATAGTAAAGTTCATTGACACTTTCTCTCCGTCATGACGGTTCTGACGGTTTTATATTTATACAGATAGAACAGAACACACATTCTGTCTCTCCTCTTCTATGCCTCCAACAACAACAACAACAGCAACAACAACTACTACTCTGATGAGGAGAAACACACAAACCAAATCAAAAAGAAAAAAAAAAATCAAAGAACTTAGAAAAAAACGAGGGGAAAAAAGAAATACAAACAAAATATCCCATAGATACATCGTTGAGAGGAGAGGTTCTCTTTGGACGAGTCTCTTTAGCTTTTCCCTCTCATTTGAGCTCTTAGTGGGGGGAAAATAGTTTGTTCTATTGGCATTAGATACATTTGTATCTTTTTTAGAGGTTTTTCTGCTTTTTTTTTTGCTAGGTTTTGTCTTCCCGTTTTTTTTTGTCCCTCTCCCTCTCTCTCTCTCTCGTGTTCCCACCAAACTGTGTGAGGAAAGGGGAGCCTATCTGACAGCTAATGTTTCCGTTAGGGAGGAGAGCAAGAGAATGTTGGGTATTCCTACGTTTTTTGTTTTTTTTTTTTTGCTTCTCCGCGTTGCATGTGAATTTTATCGCGCGGCGGGCTAAGGGTAAGCATTCTTGGAGAGAATTGAAGACTTAAAGAGTTATGCCTTTAGTTGAGCGAGAGAGGGGGTGCCCAGTGCAACTCCCCCACCCGTCCGTTCGATGGGTTGTTTTGTAAGTCTGTGATGGGGCTGTGCCGTTTTTTTCTTTTCATTCTTACCGAACATAAAAACAAATCCTTTTGACGGTCTTTGGTGGTGTTTCGTTTTATGAATGAAACTGGCAAATGCATGTTCGGACAGAGGAAGAGTTCCATTTCGGAGCTCACTTTGAATTACAGTTCTGTGCTTTGAAGAGGTAAACACCCCCATCCCGGCAACAGCATTTGGGTTTTATAACTAACCGAAGAAACCACATCAAATATTTCATGTCCCACGCAACTCAGCTGTGGTTCTAGGTTCGTATTTTCTGAGAAAGACTTTCGGGTGAAATCTTTTCATCTTGATACACTGAATTAGAGTCTTCTTAAAAATTTAAAGCACAGCGAACAGACTAGGTTAGTCGGGACCATTTTGGGCAGATTTCTATGTCTGAACCGATGGAGTGATCCCTTATCGACCCGTGGCCAATATTTACTGCTTGTTCGTACGTGAGTTTTGCCAGGAGTTCTTTCGTTGTTCACAAATTATAGCTTTGTCATAACTTTCTCTGGAGTCGGCAGCATTTAAGGTCAGTGATGAGATTGTAATCCTGGCGGAATGAATAAGATCATCCCAGTCGACCAGAGCCTCGGCCAGTTCGGCTGGTTTCTCCTTGATGAGCCATGTCTTGAACCTCAAATTGCGGTTACATCGCCATATGCACCACTGAGTATTTACCAACCACCCGTCGTTCTTTAAACGCGAACAATTTTCAAATTTCCTAAAAGTCTAAATTATAGACCTTAACTAATTATTACTTATTTGGAGTTAAGTCCACTGTGCAATCGAGGGAATACCCGAAAATATACTGTGACCATAATAACAACTTAGATTAGTTTCGTTAAGTTTACTAAAGTTTCGTCAAGTTTCGTTAAGTTTCGTTCATTATTCCATACTAAAGCGTGTTATTTTTCCGTGTCCCTATTTTCCTCACTATTCTGACAAAGTCATACGTCTATTATATCGATCTACGTCAACCATTCAGAGTCTAGCTTAGGTCTAGTCTAGCACTTCTCTTTCTTCCTCTTCTGATGCTACAGTTCATCCCAGAACTTGAGCATCAACCAACAAACTTTCTCTAGTTCTGCTTCCCACCTTCCTGGTTAGTTGCTTCCAGTCGTACCATTCGGAATGTACTCAAATCACACGGGTTCTCGAATCGCACCATACAGCCCCTATTAATGTCAAGCGAATTTCATAGTACTAATTTTTATTGTAACCTCTGTAAGACTCTGCGCTGCCTGCTAGTAAATCCATCATTTTTTGAAGGTATTATAGATTGTGGTCCCAAAACAGTAGACTTGATTGAGAGAGTCTAAGAACTGACGCCTCCTGTTTACTGAACTTAATGCAAACTTGCATGTCATTAAGACCGTTTTCAGGCAATATTACTTCCTTTGGTTGTTGTTGGTAGCAGATGAGGTCGAACATCAAAAAAAGTTCGTGTCCAAACGGGAATAAGGCCTAAGTCTCAGTTTACAGACGCTGAAGACACTATGTGGCTCTGTCAAGTATACCCCAACATACTCAACGGAGATGTTTCTGTTTTTTTTGCTTTGCTTTGCGAAATAAGCCCAACGTGGCCTATTCTCAACAGACACACAGAAATGTGTTCAGAACTGAACTGAAAGTGGACGATTGTGAGCATGTTTAGCAAAACAAACATCAATGGCCACTCAGAATGGACTTAAAATTACTTATAAACACTGAAATGCTACTCTGTGATCATAATCACCACTTTGATAAGTTTCGTTAAGTTTCGTTAAGTATCGTTAAGTTTCTTTCACTTTCGCCCTTCTTGGTTAGGCCCCAAATTTGATTACTTTGAAGTATATTCACCTCTTCATTGTCCATAGAAAGAGTATTGTGGCAGGTCACGATAACGACTATGCCAAATTCTGTCGCAATGGCTTTGTGCCTGTTAATGGAAAAAGAAAAAAAAATGTGGACTTCACTTTCTGTCTCACAGCCTCATAAAATCTCATAAAACATTACGAAAAGTACGCCATCAAACCATCCTCCGGAGCATTCTCCTCCGCAAAATGCATCTCAAACACACAAATTCACTGCATTTAGGTACCATCATAAATCTCACCAACCAGCTCATACATTCTTTGCACCTTACAACCTATTAGCACATAACAATGTGTCAAAAAAAAAGTAGACAACTGAAATCCAACCGATTCGCTGACGGCATCACTTGACAATTGCACAACCCGGTACAACTGACATCGCCGACACCCCACCGACAGCGTTGACAAATCCATCATAATTGCTTTTCAATTACACAGAAGAAAGGCAAAACCGCTCTGACAGCAAACGGCAAGCAGCAAATCATTTAAATCGCCCAAAAGTTCATTGGCCAGTGTATCGTCGCCGCAGTCGAAAAGCTGAGCAATTTCTGTCGGTTTTCTGTCCAGATAATCGTTTTTCATCGCCTTTGCAATTCGGTACACAACTAATTGATTTTTATGCAGTGTCAGCGTTAGAGGCGGCCCCCTCCCTTTACCCAACCGTACCCGTTAATGGGCAATGGCCAATGGCCAATGGTCTCAGGCCCCACCGCCGCGACGAGTGGTGAGCCGACACCGCATAAAGCGGGTCATCATTCATTCGTTTCTTGACCTAACCAACTCGAGCGATTGTCGGCAGACGGCAAGCGAGAGGGGGCGGCAGTTCCAAGCCGACTCTATCGACTCCAGCACCGCACCGGGAAATCACAGTCATTCATTCAACTCAGCTCAACTAGCTGAAAGCTATTAAACATTTGTTGTTGTTTTTTTACGAGGTGCCGAGTATTTTCCAGCTCGTACGGTACTCCGAACCTAGAGTCTTTTGACAATTGTTCGCAGTTACGAGACAGCAGAGTTTTCTTCCAATTCTTGATCGTGTCATCGAAATCGGAGGCCGAAAAACCAAGACAGACAAAGCCGAACTAAGACTGTGTGCGCCCACCGCCGCCGGCTTGGGTGGCTTCAGGGCTCGGTGGCTTACGGGTGCTGTGTCGTTGTGAGCTGCCATTAAAAGCGATTGGGACGCGGTTGTCGAACGTTCTCAGGTACATCTCATCTCAATCGTCGTCTCCATAGTCCATCCTCCGTCAGCCGTCCTCATCCGCAAGTCCATCTCAGTGTGTTCTTTCTCATAAGTGTGTTGTGCTGAGGTTGTTGTTGTGTGGGTCGGTGGTTTGTTAACGTTGCCCAATGTGTATCTGTTTTGTTGTCGTGTCTCATTGCCAATTGCAGTACAAGATATAAGCGCCGAAAATGCGGATTGTACGAGTGTTAACAAGAATTGTGTACCCAACCTAAGATCGAGATAAAGTGTCGTTATTTTTTTGTGATAAAAAAAATCGAAAAAAAGAAGAAAAGTGAAAACAACAACAATCCAACGTGACATATTAGAATGTGATGGATACGGATTTTTCGGAGTTTTTCAGTCAAAATTGGTCACAGCAGCCATCAGCGAACGGCGGCGGTAATGGAATCAAAGTCGAACCGTCGACATTCTTAGCGCATCCGCACAGTCACCCGCAGCATCATAGCAATCATCATCACCATCATCATAGTCATCATCTGCATCAGCAGCAGTCGACGACGTCCTCGGCATCCACCACTCAGCAACACTATCAGTTTCCCTCAACCGGTTCTGCCTTACTCCTGCAACATCAACATCATCAACAGCAGCAGCAGCAACAAAATGCAAATGCAAACGCAAACGCAACACGTGCCTTGTTCGATTCGCCACAGTTCAGTCGGGCCATCAGCTCGACGAACGGTATTACCTCGTCACAGCGGAATAGCAATCCCCTGGACATAAAAGTCGCCGCAGCCATATCGTCCTCATCGTCAGCGGCAGCGGTCGCAGTAGCAGCAGCAGCAGCATCATCGGCGTCGGTGAATAACAATAATTCGCCGATGTCACCGGTTTCAAGTAGTGCCGCAGCAGCAGCAGCCGCCGCCCTCCGCCTCCCAATGGATACGACAATATCGAGAAATTGTGCCAGCAATGGCCACTCGCAGCACAGCGCGCATCACCTGCCGCCGCAGCACTGTCATCCGCATCATCAGCAACAGTCGCAGCATCACCACCAGCAGCAGCAGCAGCATCATGCGGCTGCAGCGGCGGCGGCAGCAGCGGCAGCTCAGTCGCTAGTCGCTGCTATGCATCAACAACAGCAGCAGCACTCCTCGTCAGCGTCACATCCTCAGCACACTCCGCATCATCATCACCTGCCTCACCATCAACACCATCACCATCATCATCCGCATCTGCATGGCAGCCATCATGCGGGATTCTTTGGCGCTGCAGCATGCGGTGGCAGTGGCTCATGTTGTACAACACCGGCCGCGGCTATCAGCAGCACGGGGGCCAGCAGCAGCAGTAGTAGTTGCGCGAACAACAATTGCGGGACCAGTTGCAGCAGCAATAGCTCCTGCAGTAACAAGACTCTATGCCCGTCGTTTTCGGACTCTGTCGACAGTACAACGCCACCACCGCCTTCTTCTAGTTCGTCTTCTTCTTTATTTATTAGTAGTAATGCAATTGATCAGGATAAAAAGACTGCGAATTCGATACGAGGTGAGTTTCTTTGTCAAATTCGTTTGTTTTTCTCCAACTTTCGCCAACTTCTGAAGAGGGCGTGTAGGGCCCTGTAGGTTTATGTGACTTGAAGATCTACTTGCGACGGTCGTAGTTTTGCAATCGAATGTATTGGAGGCGTGGGCCTTCAGAGAGGATGGTGTGACATGGCTTAGCGTTGGGCGCCAGAGTAATGAATTTGGGCATTCCTAAAATATTTGCCAGAGACGGTTGTACTTTCCACTGTTTCTAAATTAAAGCAAAAACAGATTTAGAGTTCGCATATTGTTTACGGGTCTCGAAAGCGAGACAGCACTCTTATCAAAGTTGTAGCGGGTTTAGCGTTGGGCGCCAGTTTTGAATTTTTGCAATTTGCTTAGAAATATTACTGAATAAGTTCAAGCAGACTTGCGTTATCTGGATTTTGAAACGATATCCCCCTTTATCATGTGTCATCTCTAAAAACGCATGAATATTTGAAACAAAATGAAAATGGCTAAGATTGCAAAAAATGGCTACCACCGCATTCAGAGCCCCATTCGGAGTCGAAGAATCATTCAAAAGCTATGGCAATAAATTGAAGTTGATGCTAGTTTTATACTGTCTTTCTTTATCTGCTCGAGATAGGGTCAGTGGTTGTGGGTACACCGGTACCCTGGCAGCATTGAACCCGCTGCTCCCGTTCACTACCTGGTGTACTCTTGAAAGGGAATATTTCAACCGTCAACTATCTTCCTTCTCACACCATCCAGACACACATATGATGGTGAATCTCAACCGGAGCTCAACCTTCCAGCTCAATCTTACTGAAACCGTCCACCTTTTCTAAATTATTGTTTGCCAAGAAACCGCATCTTTAACCTGGCTAGAGCTGACCAGCTCTTAAAGGAGGGTATCGTAAAAATTCCCTGCTCCAGTCGAAGTCATAAGTTGGCTAAGGCTCCGCATCAACATCAGATGTCTCAGAGACTTCCAAGTACAAGACGCTTAATCACGCTGAGTTTGGCACTTCGAATCCTTCTTTTACCCACAGCGTCCTATATGTCTCTTTGTTATCAGAGATGTACGTGGATATTGTTTTGACTTGCTTTGAAACACAGTCCTTCCTACAATTGCTTGCCAGGCGTACAGCATCCAAATCGTTACTAACTTCTGCCTCGTGTCAGCAGCAGCCGACAGTAGTAAGTCCGCGAAAACTAAATTCCATCGTTTGCCTTAAGAAAGTTCCTCTTGAAGCCTTTTCTTGCTGAAATAAGTTCTCATCGCCATCGACATAAGAGCCCTGGTGCTCAGTGTCAACCTTGCGGCACTCCATTTATCGTTTTCATCTGCAAGACTCTACGCTCTAGCTGGGCCGTATACCTGTGTCATCTTGCCGCCTTCTCTTCGGATCAAACTCGAAACACGATAAAACAAAAAAAAAATACTATCGGTTACCCTTGCCAACCTTGTGGTACACCGCAGAACTCTGCCACCTCGCTAGGTTGTAGGTCCAGTACTTCCTGGCTTATCACCAACTCACGATGAACATAAATACCATCGCCAACCTTGTGGCACCCCACTCATCAATTTCTCTGTCACCTCTGTGCCATCTCACCAACCCAAGATGAGGCAAAATGCAAATGCAAATGCAACCGCATCGTGTGTCGACGATGTTGACTTAAGGTCGAATCCAGTGCAAAAAAATGAGAATTCCTCATCAATTCCGAAAATACCCTCCGGTGCATGGTCTCGTAAAATTGTTTACTCGAGTGCGGCGTTTGCCAAAAAAAGACAGTCATTCTTGAGAATTCTTCGTTTCATTTTTTCTTCACTTGGCCAGGCAGTTAGTCAGTCCCGCAGTTCCGTTTACACATGACATCCACGCGCGTACGTGTGTGTGCGCGCAACAATTACAAACAATTCACGAGTCTTTAACCTCATTTCGTAATACGCGTTCCCAAGTATTAATAACAATAAAACATATTTAACCAGAGTTACACACTCAGATGCATATTGTTCGCGAAAACAAGCCGAAGAAACATAAACACACTCGCGCGAGGGGCGGGGAGGAGACACTGGCTGGCGATGACGACGTCGTCGCCGGGGCGGTAAAGTCAGCTTTTGTGCAATTTACATTGTTAAAGAGGCCCCACTGCACTGAGGTCGCAGCCACGAAAGGTAAGCCGAGTGCCATGGTGCCCCGGTGCAATGCTGCAAACAGTCCTCCCGCCCGGGGCTCCGCACCGACCCCCGCTCAAATATTAATTCTGTATCTTCGTGTGTACAGAGAGTGGGAGAGTCATTAACCTCGGAATTCATATCTGTGCTTTTCTACTCTCCCTCCTTATCCCTCTCCCTCTCACTCTATCTCTCCCTCTCGCTCACCCGCTCGGTGTATTTCAGGGCCCGTGTTCCTTGCATTTTTCTTGCAGCGTTCGGTGCGGCGACCGGGAGGGGACATGCAATTGCATTCAACTTAATTTGGGGTGCAAAACGGTCGTCGTCGTTCGTTGTCCTGGTCTCCGCGGCGGCAGCGGGCGGAGGAATCCCCCCATTTGACCACAGGTGGCTTTGGTGTGGCTTGGCTAAGGCCTGCTCCTCTCCTCCGATTGAACCGCGCGCAATTGATTAACTTGATTACCCAGCAACAGCACGGGCCGCTGCCCGAACGGCACCGGGGACGATGGCGGGGAGCGCGGGCAGTCCGAATCTTCGGGCTTACACATCATCAGAACGAGCGGCGATTTGAATGTGCTGATTGCTGGATGATTTGTTTTCGGGGTGTCATTGCACCCGCCGCTCCAGTGGTCGGGTGCGATTCCGTAGAGTGCACAGTACGCTTTGATTTTGGGCCCCGAGTCACGTTCGGCAAATACGACGAAAGCGTGCATATCTTTCGCGGCGTGCAAGTTATTCTTTTCGACGATCTGATGAGCTGGCCTCTCGCCGAGTGTAGATGTGGAATTTTATTTATTTTCTTCGTTTTTCCGTTTCTTGTTTATTTCTCGGAGTGTGTATTTTCGGATTGTGTGGATCTCCTTGTTTTTTCGCTGCTTTCGGAGAAAATCAATTAAGCCCCGCGGAATGACACAGTGAAATAGTTTTCTAATTTACGACCGTGACGATCCGAGAACACTAACAGTGCGCTGGTGCGCGGGGAATCCCGAACGCCACAGGCGGCCGTATGGGTGGATTGATCTTTGAAGGTTTTTGTGAATTCTAGTTGACTTGGTAATTTCGCCCGAGTGATTGAACGTTTGATTGCATAGGTGGCACATAGTCACGTCTTTGCTACGTATACACGATCTGTTCGAGGGCTGACTAAGTCGGAGGTGGGTGCATTGAACTTGCGAGTGCGGGCTGTTCGTGTCCACGTTCGGATGTTGTGAAATAGATGACAAATATTGGAATTACATGGAAAATCTACTGACTGGCTGGCTGATGTTAGAGGGGATCAGTGACGCATGCTGGTGGACGGGGTTTGCTTAACAATTGAGTAAGTTGATGGAAGGATGTTTTAGAAGAATACATGTGCCTGCGTGTATTTTTAGACGAAGATCGGCATTTTTTTTGTTCTTTAACACATCCCACTGCACTACACATTCATTTCTAAATTCTGTGTCATCTTTTGCTGAATTCTGGAATCGACAGACTTGGCTGAAGTTTTTCAGCATCAGGGGTAGCTTAGGCTCCTCAGCACCGATTGGGACATCCCCTGTTTCTCTCAGAGATTCTCAATACCCTCGTTTTCACAAGAGTCGGAGGCTTTCAAGAGGCTCATCATTCATCTCAAACATACATGAAGTTGTCCGGCTAAAACGACCCGGAATCATGAAGCGCAAGATTGAGTGACAAGTGATGGACATTTTTCAATCTGTTCTCCGCTGCGCACAAATTATGGATGTTCACTGCCATTATCTTCAATAAACTTTGTAATATTACGTTTCCACTGAAACGAAATCGCGAGGTTCGGATGAACTTTCACTGAAACCTCAATAGGTCGTTTCCACGGAGCTTAACGTGGTTTCGCTCTCAATTTTCAAGTCACTCGCTGTCAATTTATAAGTGCCCGCCAAAAGAAATGTCACTCGCTCTCAATTTTTAAATGGCCATCAGAACAGCTGTTTGGTGACAGGAGTAATAGTGTGAGAACACCAGAAAATAGAAAGAGACAAAATGAGAAGAAGAAAAAAAAACACAGAAAAAAAACGGAAATTCATGCTGTAGGCGTATCCGGGGGGAAATTAAGAGTTTTTTCAGAAACTGTTAGGTTTCCAGACCCCGCAAATGAATGAATGACGGAACCTGGTAGGTTCGGAAAAAATTGATGGAACCTCGCGGTTTCGTTCTGTGGAAACGTAGCACAGTGAGCGATTCGACGTTTTAACTTTTGCCATCAGTCAGTTGACATCTGCAAGGCATATGCATTCATTGGTGACGCATATTCTTCTAGAGTTGGCAAAAATTAATTTTTGGCTGTCCCACAAACTCGTTGGATTGCCATAAGAGTCCACATTAAGATCAAACATTTTGTTTATGAAAAACCGGTGCTATTTATAGACTCCTTGTAACTGAGTCTACGCAGCTTGTGATCTGAGTTTCGCTTTCAACCGACAGAAGGAACATGTGATCAGGTCTTGTCCAGTCAGTGCTTACAAATTGACAACTTCTTTAGAACATCAAATTTTAGCTGATCCCCACACAAAGTGCTGCGAAAGCTATTGCCCAGCATAGCTACACTGCAGATCAGTCCACGAAATCATTGAAGGCTTTCTACAGTCACAACTTAGAGGATACGATCCTCGTCAAGGCCTTTGGATTGATGTCCTTAAAATCAGCTCAATCCTATTCTTTCATGAAAGTGGGTGAACTTAGAAGTGAAAATCTCAAACTCGTGTTTGACAGCATTTCCCACCAATTTTATTCAGTTTGTCTCAACATGTCTATCGTCTAACATTATTTTTTATAACTTTCCTTTTCCCAACAAACACACAAGTCCACCTTTCGTATCTTAAAATGTTAGTCATGTTCCTCAATTTACAAGAGTCTTGCGAGTAGGTACCTGCAAAGCAAGTGCGACTGGATGGCGCACTTGGTTAAGTGCCTGCCTTTGGTTAGTGGGCAATCCGAGTTCGAATCCCAGTTATCTGGTTTTCAAATCTGGTCCAGTCACCATTTACCGTTGGGGTCAAATTAACGTCACTCGAGTGGTGGCGTAGTCTGACTTCGAGTATGGACCAACATGCAGCCCCCGATCGAATGACTACAAATCATTCGAATGACTACAAATCATTCGAATGACTACTAATCGTTCGAATGACTACAAATCATTCGAATGACTACAAATCATTCGAATGACTACAAATCATTCGAATGACTACAAATCATTCGAATGACTACAAATCATTCGAATGGCTACAAATCATTCGAATGACTACAATTCATTCTTACGACTACTAATCATCCGATGGACTACAAACCATTCGAATGACTACAAACCATTCGAATGACTACTAATCTTTTGAGTTCCCTTTAATTTCCACTGCATACCACTCCTCAGCCACTCTGACACTAGGTCGATGTCCAGACGTGCTCCCAGAGTTTCTCATAACATGTCCAAAGCCCCTCCAAGGCATCGAGCCCGAGACAAAATGTTCCTAAATTTTGTGAACCAATCTGATGCCAAGTTGCAAATCTTGTTTAAAAACATCAAAAGTACTTGAGTTATCCATAAAACTTCATACACCACCAACCCAACTGTCATCCATCCACCCATCGTCCACCCATTCCAACAAATGCCTTCCCACTGAGTCACGCTTGAGCGACGGAAAATTTCAAAGCGCTCCCATTGTTGATCCAATCCGTTCAGGCAGACGTCTTTCACTCCAGTCACTTCAATCGAGATCGATTTGTTTTCCCGAATGTAAAAGCCGCTGGCAAACACTAGGATTTGACAAGGCGATAAATGCTTTTCAAAAGCCATTTGCTCTCCACGCCGCCGCCGGCCGATCCCAGCCTGTTGCTGGTGCTAGCCCAGCCGCCTGCGATCTCCCATCGACTCCCACTCGTTCTGTAAGAGAAATCACTCTCTTCCTCTCTTGTGCCGGTGTCTCAACTCTCAGTGTCACCCGAGCGATAAGAGAGCCATCAGGCTGAATGGCGAGTGGCGAAGCGACTGAGGTGCTCTCCTGGCATTCGTGATCGATGCGATTACTTCATAGATCGCGTACTGTTTTGCGCGCGCAACGCTGCCTGCCACGATGAAGCCCCGTCAGGTTATTGACTTTTTGAACCACATTTCGCTCGATCGCCATCAGCCAGCCAGCCAGCAGAGCACAACACACATGCACACGTTCTGTGGCTGACGGCATGACGACACAGGGTTCTCGTTCTAAGAGATGATTTAGTCGTTCGTTGGCGGGATGCTCTTTCCTGTGCCCGCCCACTCCTCCGCCCTGGTGTGGGGGAGGAGATAATGAACTCACGGGTTTGTGATGAATCGCTGGGATCAGCGAGTGTTTGCGCGTCTACAGCCATGTGTGCGTGTGCGCTTTGTGGATACAGTCCCATTTTTAAAGATGTTTCGCCATTTGTTGAAATTTATTTGCGTATCCAGATACAGCAATAACAGCGCAGGCGAGTTGTGTAAATATTGATCTTTGGCGTAATTGAACGAGAGTTCCGCGTGTTCTGGTTGACGACGAAGTGAGGCGGTGCGGAGGTCCGCCTTTGCGCTTGAGTCACACACAGTCGCTCGCATGCTGGCAAAAGTCATTGACTTTGTACGAAGGGTTTACGTTTACGTTTACGTAATAAGGTCAACAAGGAGAGACATGCAATGGGACACTGCCTGGACACGCAAACCTAGACCCAATTCCCCGGGGCCTCAGCGCGGATTATTAACCTGCACTTGGGGGCAAATTATTGCAAGGAGTGCAAGTCAGGCGTGGGGCACCCGTTCTCTCTGTTTACACGGTCGCCTGCTCATTCGCTTCTTTTCTAATTTGCTTTTCTCGGGGCTGATAAGGCGGCAGGCGAAACGTGCTCGGGCTCGGTCGGCGATATTGACTCGGAACTATTCGAGTGCATTCAACTTTCGCTTTCAAACGCTTTCACTTTTACTGCGCCGTTGTTGGCGACTTGGGGCGAGTCAGCACTTGACGTTCTGTAACTGATAGCCTCAGCGTTGGTCTGTGATTCCTGCTTAACGCGCCCCCTCCCGCCTACTCTCAGTCAACCCACTCAGCATTTAACGTTTGAAGCGTAAACACTGTCGGTTGGGTGTGAAGTGTAGATTAGTCATTTTGCTGGCTTTGTTTCTACACCTCCCCACTTGAGTGGAAGAGGAGCAATCTTTGTTTGCGGTTGTTCTAGTATTAGCTGCTGGTGTCGTCGTTGCTTGACCCCGTTTTTTTTTTCTTGTTCATTCTCATTCTGTAAGCTCGTGTGCACACGGTCTTTGGGGAAGGAAGCACAGATCGAACAAATCGGCAAAAGTGCCAAAACATCAATTAGACGCTCGGCCCAATATGCGAACCACATGTTCAAACAGTGAAGCAGTGAAACAGTCAAACAGTCAAACAGCCTTTCGGACAAACATTGCTGGCACAGTTTCGTTTTATGACACTAAAGGAATTTGTCGAAATGGAGACTGATTTGCAGGAGAAATGTTTTCGCTTTTGATGGTTTTGACGCACAGGATGAGGAGGGGGTGGGTGTCGAAATTGGAACGGAAGCTTAACGTGCGTACGACTGACAATTGGGGTTATGCTCATATTGCCTGGGTGGTACTCGTGATCGAATTGTCTGGTATTTGCCGTTTTATCGAGTTGCTAGAATCGATCGGAACGATTTTGGGGCAAGTAAATTGGATCGGGGTCAGAAATGTGCGAATTGCCTGTGAAATTTTTAGAAAATTCACAAGTTTTTGTATGAAATTTATACCATTTCCTTTGGAAAAAAAAAACAAAAATTGTTGGCAAATCCTTTCGGCCATTTATTAACTCGAAAAGTGGGAATTCGTTGCCTAAGGAAATTTAGACACGTTGAATCAGATAACAAAGTTTTTCCAATCAGCTTTCTCAAATTCTAGCTTTTCTCGTTCAGTGGACACTGGGTCCTTCCTAGTCTTTGTTGCACTTCACAATTTGTATAGCTGTGGCAATAAGTACAGATTTGATAATAAAATGTCCTCATCTGTCCAAATCATTTCCAAAATACAGTACAGCCTTGTTAGTCCGGAAACTTCAGTAGGCCGGACACCTCTATATTTCGGACACATACAAAGTGTTACCTTTACAGTTCAGACAGAGTATTCAAATGCTTAAATATGTTCACTCTGTTCCAGAAGAGAATTATTTGTACAATTGAGTTTACAACTAGACTTACAAACTAAAGGTTAAGGTGTTGGCTTAACAATAGGGGCCCAACTGATGTACTTTGTTTAATTTGATGTTTATTGTTATCGTCGGTTTGTTTTTGTTTTATTTCCTACAATGGCTGGTGCCTACAGCGGGTTGTTCAAGTCCGTGTGTACATGGTGGTCCTTTTGGGATGGGGTGGTGATGTGGTAGCCGACTTAGCCTCGATAGTGATTGCTATCGCTGCTCTGGCAGAATCCATGCAGCTCGTTGTTCGACGTCGTTGGAAATTTCTGCTCGTTTAGCAGATTTAATGCGTTGAGGTAGTGTTGTCCGGGGATTGTGTTTCTCAGGTTCCTGATTTCCTCGTTAGGATGGTTGTTGATGTTTAGTAGCTGCTTTCTGAACAGTGTCACCATGTACTGTTGCAGGGGGATGATGCGTGCTTGGTCGTAAAGCCTATGTGGTACCTTTGACGGTCCCTATCGAAGGTGAGTCATGTACCGGACTTCGCAGTGTTTTTCATTCGAAAATTGGAGTTTCGTCATGCTGGTCTTAGAGATGGTGTTCCATATTGGGAAGCCGTACGTTAAGATCGGCCGTATAAGCTGCTTGTATAGCTGCAGTTTTGTCCTCTGGCTTAATCCATTTTGCTTGCGCATCAAGGGATATATGCGATGGAAGCCTAGGTTAGGCCAACCTAGGCCAACCTGACCTCTTAAGAGCCAGTTTCGAAAGACTGTTGAACTTCAAACTTTCCGTGAAGTTAACGCCAAGATACTTGACCTTTTCGTGTGTTGATATTTCTGTACCGTTAGCGAGCACACTATGCTTCGACATTTGGCTGCTGGTTTGCATCCACATCTGGATGGTTTTTTTAAGCGCATGAGTACCGCTGACTCCGTTCCTATATCCCATCTGTTCCCATATGTATGTTCATCAAATGTTGGGGATTCCCCTTCTAGTTGTGTCGCTTACAGTTGGCTCTGGAGTCTAGAAATTGTGTCGTTGCTATTTGAAAGGTTACGTATGTGTTTGTTAATTTTGGATGTTCCATTGTAGTTTTGTAATTTATGATGAACCTTCTCAGTTGCGTTAAGTTTTTAATGTTTTGAAGTTCTTTTAAGAATATCAGGATTATTAAGGATTCAGGCTTGAATTTCTCACTGAAATTTTTCTCAAGGGCAATACCGGGCACCATTAAAAATGTGTTATGGCTTCTGTAATGGAACCCACATGAAACGGATCTCTCTGTAATAAAAGGTGTTTGAAAAGTTGTCTGTTGTCCACTTCATTTTTATTTTTTCTCTATACTCCGGGCTTTTCGCTACTCCAGACACACCCGAAACCAGAAATGAAGTATTGTAGTGATAAACAACTTCTAGCTCTGTTGCCCCTTAACATTTTTAGACAACCATTTTTTATATCGTTTTCTAAAGCCAAAAGAGCATTTTACGTGAATAACTGTCAAGAAGTCCCTCAAATTCGGTCAATCAGCTGTGAAGTTGGTCATCTTTCTAATACTTCATTTCTCCCCGAAACTATATGTGTCCGGACTATCGTGATTGTACTGTTCTTTTGATTCCCCCGTTAGACTTTACTCAATTAGCATCAGCATCTCTCTTGTCAGCTAAGGTTTCGTAAAGGAATGGAGTGAACTTTGAAACGAAGCGGTCGCGTTTTCTTTTTTTCTGCAAAACGTAACAGTCTTTACAGCATTCGTAAAAAAAATAATGAAATCTTGATTGTATGCCTTAATTGGATTAGAGAGGCTAGAAAAAAGGCGAAGTGTTCATAGTCTTTTATTTAAGAAAAACATGTACAATAGTATTATTCAAAGTATGCCCATCTGAAGCTATGACTTTTTCCCATCTTTCTGGCAATTTGTGGATCCCACCTCAAAGGAACTGCGCCGGCTTGGCAGCCAAGAATGAATCAAGCCAATTTTTGATATTCTGCTCTGATGTGAACCGTATTTCAGTGAGGCGTTCTGCATCGACCGCAACAAATGGTAGTCAGAAGGGGCAAGGTCTGGGCTAAAAGGCGGCTTGGGTAAAATTTCCCATCCACTGTTTTCCAAATAGTTCTTAACCGAAATAGCAACCAGGGGCCGAGCGTTGTCATGATGGAAATTACTGCTTCGTGTCTGGTCGCATATTCCGGGCGTTTTTCGTTGTCCATTGATGGTTTCGCAGCTCATACTACAGCACACCCTTCTGATCCCGCCAAATACAGAGCATTACCTTCGGGCCATGGATATTCGGCTTTGGCGTTGATTTGGCTGATTGGCCAAGCTAAAATCACCACTTTCGGCACGTTCGCTCAGCTAGCTCATGTTCACCATAAACTTCCACCAAAATCCGATGACTTTCGTCAGAAGTTTTTTTCATATTAAAGTAATGAAGAAGAACTCCCCGCAAAAACACCTTTTCAGGCACAAAGTTCGACATATTTGAGTGAAAAAAAATGATTGTTGTTTACGCTTCAAATGAATGACATGTACTGAAATGACGTACAATGACAGCAGCTTTCCAACTCATGTTCCAATGGAATAATACAAGTTGCGCCATCTCTTAGCAAACCGCACGCAGATATAGAGTCCTTTTGACATTCGACAGCTGTGCCTCTTAAGCATTGACCACAATTTAAATTTCTTTAAAAATAAGCGAGTAAATTCAAAAATTTTGAGAAAATTAATTTCATTTCGTGAGTTTATTGCAAAGCTGGAATAACCGGAAAAATAGTTGATCTTACGATCCAGACATGAACGTGCAACAGAAAACGCCACGATTGGCTTCCTACACATCACCGACAATGACTGCACAAAATGTGCATGCGAAACAATGTGTTCATTAGGCAAGCAGGCAGTACCAAGTCAGAATTTTACAGCAATGATCGATGAATATCTGAATTGTTTAACGACGAATAATAAAACTCATGAGTCAATTTCCACTTTATATTTTATTACTTTAAACTACAGTGCATACTACTGCTCACTCTGAACGTTCCACAAGGACTGCCGTCTTCCTTCGTCTGCGGCACTTTGAGAAACTCCTTGTAGTGCTGCCAGGTCTCGCCCGATTAAGTCGTTGCAATTGCTTTGACTACACTTTCGACAAATTAGTTTTATATTTACAGCAATCAATTAGATGCGCAAAAAACTTCAAAAGAACACAAAATTCTGCAAAAACAGTTGTTTCCGCCTTTAAATTTCTACTGACATGGAAATTCCCGCGATGACGTCGGACAACTGACGTCTCTGTACAACTGTCAAGCGCATCTTACTATCCTTTCACGCAGAAATGAAGTGTGATAGAGATGCCCAACTTCACAGCTGATTAACCCCTTTGCATCGACGAATTTGAGAGGCTTTTTGACAGTTATTCACGAAATAACGTAAACGCCGTTCTCTGATTGGTCCAAATTGACTTTTGAAAACGATATAAAAAATGGTTGTCAACAAAGAGAGGTAGAAGTCGGGCATCTGTATCGTACTTCATTTCTGCTTTCACCATGACTCCTGCCTAAATGTGAATGAGTTCAGATTTGAGAGGACTCGGAATTTTCTCTCTTTCGGACAAACATAGGCGTAGGTGCGCAATAAGCGCTTATATTCAGCGCATAAGGACAATTTGTTTAGCTCAAGCGGGCATACCGCTTTCAGTTGTCCGGAATCTTTGATGGCCCTTCGATTTCGGCAAAATTTTGACACTGAGTCGGAGCGATGACTGCCACTGGACACAAGTAAAGACCTTGTTTTCACTTCCAGACTGCGGCTACCTCCTACCATTGCGTCAAAGTGTTGAACTTGGGTCTAGTGTCTACAGCAACCGCTTGTGTTATGCGTTCTGTTGCTCCCTTCAGACACGCCGAAGTATGCAAAGCGTTTTCTATACACCTCTGGACTCCTCCGTAAACTCCATCCAGCATGTTCTCCCAAATCCTTCAATTCTAATAGAGTGTGTTTTTCATTCACGCGCTATCAAGTGACTCAAAAAAAAAGTCATAGCACGGCTCCATTCTGCCAGAAAACCCTGCCCAACGTCAGATTTCCGTGAAGAACCACTCCGCCTAATGCGGCACCACTTCACTTGTTCTTCCACACGTCCATGCACGTGTGCGTGAGTTCGCTCTTGAATTCTCCCACGGCCCGTCACATAAACAAACACAAACGCTCATTTACATTGCTTTGATTTGCTGCTGCCGTTGTTGTTCTTGTTTATGAGTATCTGAGTATCTGAGTATCAGCGAGTGTATCGCCTCGCGTTTGAGTTAATTTTTGTTGATTCTCTGCCATCATCGTCATCGATACGGGGTGAATGACTCTGCCGAATAAGCGATTTGTGCGTGTGTGTTTCCACAAAAACGCACGAACCGCAGAAGAAACTGACGAACGAGACAAAAAGAAACGCTCCCGTATCACAAGAGAATAGTAATACGAATAACGACAAGAGGGCTGATAAGGCAAAGTCATTCCGACGATTGCCGCCATCCACGAGGCCTATTTTAGATTCGAGATTAGGATTGAACTTTGCGATTAGCAGGTTGACTCCGAGTCTGAGGCTTACCTTGCATCTGCTGTCCCTCCGCCCGCGTGGAGTGTGGGAAACTCGAATGGATTCGACAAGATTGTCAACGGGATTATGAATTGCTCTCGTTGAATTCGACTGGCTCTGGATTGGGCAATACCTCGCGGTGGACAATGGGAGTTCGTGTAAGATCTTGGTTCTGGTGTGTCGAAATCGAAAAGTACCTCGAACAGGCTTTGATCCAGTTTCCCAGGGAACCCAGCGAGGAACAGAAACCCAGCCGGAAACTTCCGTTTGCACAATTCAGTGAACTGCGTGACAATGGCGAAAAGCGAGACGAGTGACTCCAATCAAGCGGACGTTCGCATCGTTAGTCCGAGGGTTCTGCACCTCAAGCGCGTTCTTTTGACATCTCGCGGGTTTGTCAAATGCCAAAACTGCGTTTTTGTCTTTGTTCTCTCTGCGCACTGTGTGTGGGGTTGTGTGTGCGAACGCCATCATGACCTAAGCGAACATAAATTGCAATGCGACTGCAACAGCCCATTTGGGAAGCTGTCGCTAGCGCTAGCAACTGCTGCTGATGCGGCTGTTTATCGTTCGTCGCGGGCCGGGGGACGAGGCAGATGGGGCGGGTGGATGATGAAAACTGCAGCTGTGTGTTGCACTCGCCGCAATTACATAATGTAGATCCGTTGCTCCACATTCAATTGAAAACGTTTTGCTCTTTTGCCGGAGGAAAAATTGAATTAAAATAAGAGCGCAGCTGAGTGGAGTGCTTCTGTAGCGAGCGACGCTCGAGGGGAGGCAGGCGGTTGGAACGAAACACACGGGATATAGAGAGCTTTGTGAAAATGATTTAATTTTCCCCAAAGAACATGTCAGCAAGACGAAGAGGAATGTGTGTGCGGGGCCGACGGGTGGTGAGAAGATTCTTGAAGCGTCTACCAACAGCGCTACATGGTGAATTAAAATGAATTACGATTGACATGTGTACGGGGGCGGCACGGGGGATAATGGGTCTTAAGGACCCGTCTTAATGATGAAATTCTCACAGAAATCCTTTCATTTTGTTAAATGGATTCTAACAAATTACAAAGTTATTGACAGAAGTGTGACGGTGGTGGCAAAGAAGCGTGTGGGTGGTGTTTGCTTCAGCGTCTTGGCGGTTGGTTGAGGCAAGTTCCGGCATCTAAAGGTCATTAACTTGATTAGTGTTAAGGAAGTAGATTGCAGTTTCGACTGAAGCGACGTGTTGGTTGGTTTTATGCCACTGACTGCGTTATAAGTTGTCTTGCAGAGACATTTGTGGTTCAGTGGGAAATTCCATTTTTAATGAGTTTTGACGAACGGATGCATTAAAAGGAGATTTGTTTTTTTCGGATTGGTAGTTTGCAGTTTTCACACATGTTATGATGGCTTGGTGGACAGCTATGCTGTCGCATTTGCTTAAGAGTGAAGTGGTGGAGGGCTAGACGTTTGGAACTTAGAACGACTGGATGGCGCAGTTGGTTAAGTGAATGGACTTGGTTAGTTGGTTCCCCGGTTCCCCGGTTCGAATCGTTGAGAGAGGAGAGTTAAAATGCTTTTATCTGGTTTTCAAATCTGGCTGTCTGATTTGCATCAAATTATCGGCACCATCAGTGGAGTGGTCGATCGGTGGTTGTAGTCTGACTGTGAGTATCGCAACGCATCAACAAGTAGCCCCCTTCCCTAGCCTACCTACCGACCTAGTCATTTCCAGACGACATGTTCCTTTCTATTTAAAATGTCCTATTGAACTTCCCATAATTATAAACCGCTGTGAATACATCCTCTGATCTCATCGTTGTCTCATCGATCGAACCTTTGTTCTTCCCGGGGTTGCAGTCCTCTTACAATTTGCTACCAGAGTATTGGTCCAATACCAGGAAATTACAGAATTAAACGTTCATTTTGACTTAAGCAATAAATGACAGCAAAACTTAAATTTTATGAGGTCAAGATCTAGAAGGCAAGCTTTGACTTAGTAAGGAAGGAAGTGATCTGATTACACATGAAGGCAGTTAAATAATTTAAAGCAGACGACGGAGTAGACGTCACTAAAGCGGGTGGCACGAAAGTTTGTGTTTGTTTACGAAGAATCCACAAGACTGCGGACGTCAGATGATGCCCACTTCTCCCAAAACAAAATGTTTAATGCCTTGTAGTAACACTGGTGTTTCATTGGCAAAAGGTTTAGACTCATAAAAGGTACCCCCATGAAATGAGTGAGACTAGGAACATCACAAATCGCTCTACTAGCACATTTCTGTAGTACAAGTAGATGATGGGGTTTTGAGCGGTGACTTCCTCCCCACCATCCCAAGCCATCTAGAGTGGAATATGCCGCAGTATACAGCTCTCAGAGTGTTATTTGCGCGGAATGTTCGGAGTTGATACAAGCCACGAGTAGAGGAACGAAGATACTGCTTCAAGTTGTTGTTGACAAATTCATATTTTGATCAGTAATAAAGCCTAAATACTTGTAGTTTCATTTTTGAAACCGCCAGGATCACATGCAGCGCCGTCATCAAACACAGACTCAGTGGAAACCATAGAACAAGTGCAGTTTGACATAGATCCTGCGATCTAAGGCTAAAAAACATAAGTGCTGTCTTAATGCTAACGATAAGATCATGCTTAGCAAATCACAACCTCAGTAGATGCAGTTAGTTTATATCAAGCACAAGTTTCACAGATAAGTCATAGCATAGTAAAGAGGGATTTTTTAAAAGCTATAGGAAAGTTTTTCAAAAAAAAAAAAACCCATAAAATTCAGAAACATGCATGAAATCTTTCTTTGAATCGATGGTACAGTCCATATAATTTAATGTTTGAAGATTATTTCACGCAAATGTTGACCTTGACTGCTCCTCAAATGGTCCATCCGCTTAGTCCAATTTTGGCATACTCTTTCCAACATTTCGGCCGGTATCTCACGAATAAATGCTTCAATCTTGTCTTCCGATGCGTCAATTGAAGCGGGCTTGTCTGTATAGACATGAGCTTTAACATAGCCAAACAAAAAATAGTCTAAAGGCGTTAAATCGCACGATATAGACCGAACGTGAAATAAAATGTTCACCGAACTTGCCTCTCAATAAGTCTATTGTTGCTGCGTGGCATGTGGCACCGTCTTATTGAAACCTCATGTCATGCAAGTCAAGCTCTTGCATTTTGGACAAAAAAAGTTGGATATCATCTCACGGTAGCGCTTACCATTCACAGTTACGTTACGAATCGCATCATCTTTGAGGAAGTGCGGTCCAATGATGTCACCAGCCCATAAACCGCACCAAACTGTGACTTTTTCTGGATGCATTGGTAGCTCTTGCAATGCTTCTGACTGATATTCACTCCAAAATCGACAATTCTGCTTATTTAGGTACCCATTGAGCCAAAAATGAACTTCGTCTTAACTGACCATAAAATGGAAGAAGCGCGCGATGACCTTTCTTAACAGAGCACGCATCTTGATAATAAAATTCAATAAGTTGCAAGCGTTGTTCGTTTGTAAGACGATTCATGGTTGAATTATAGACCAAACTGAAGATGTTTGACAGTGAAACAAAACACGAAACGTGCTTCAGCTGTTTAAACCTTTTTGTTACAATTACAAAAAGATAATAGCTAAAAAAATCACCCTTTAGATGTACTGGAGAGTTTATCTCGAATCAATTTAAAGCTCATTTACAGTGAAAATATTTTTGTGCAAATCAATATAAATTTACTAACCGACGAACTTCGTCTCGCTCCAATTTGGCGTCTTCAGATAAACTCCATATTAATAATAATTTGCATGGAATCGAAAATTAATGTTTTTGCATTTGTTTTTCGGCGGTCCAAAAACTCGCCTGGTGAAGCGAACTCCTGTTGAGTTAGAGTCGATGGCGGGGATCGAGTTGCCTGGCGTCTCTCTTGCGTGGTTTACACACACGACCCCTTTAGTGGATCATGCTGGTCAGAAGATGACAAAACAGGGAAATTCGAGATTAATCTCACAGACTTCCAGCGATTGACCCTGCGATTTATTGATTTTCACCGCAAAAGTCCGTCGAACGGGGAATTGAATCCGCTTAAATTGGAATGGAGAATCGGTTGGAATAATCGCAATTCGTGGGATAAGGACTTACTCTCCTTTGATGATCGTTGTTTGACTTACATTCAGAAATGAAGTATGATCGAGACTCCCAGCATCTCAGCTTATGTGCCGTTCTCTGATTGGTCAATTTGGTTTCAGAAAACGATTTAAAAAATGTTTGTCAAAAATTTTAAGGGGTAAGAGAGGTAGAAGTTGAGCTTTCATCAGTTTCTTGACGAACAACCACGTTCCGTTGCACAAATTCGAATCAGATTCCGCGACATGATTACGATCGATTCCACCTTCAGCTGTAAAATATGCGGCGAAGCTCCTGGCACATCAATCGAATTCAAAAATTCCGTCGGATAGATGGTGGCTTCATCCTCGTCGGTCACCCTATTAAAGGATTTGTACGAATGCAGTTCTTCAGGGCTTTGACTTTGAATGATGAAGTTCAAGCTTCGGACGACTTTAATCGACAGACAATGAACCAATACCAACGCAGCCAATATCTCTGTAGGCGATTGCGGAATGGTATCAAGTCTACAATTACCACTGGTCTTCTAGTGACATTTTGTTTTGCAGCGCGAACCTATCCAATATGGGTACGTCTACAGTCATTTTCTTCTGCAAGTTCCTCTTGCGTTTGATGGTCGCGGACATTCTGAGGGACTTTTGCAACGCGTGTACGTCGCCTAGTCAAGCAAGTAAATCTCCCTTAAAAACAACAAAGTATGTTCTCACTAGAACTGTTCGAAAGGAAATTCAGCATTTGTCGTTGGGATCCGAGGTAGTAGTCTGACTGTGGGTTGCTGCTTAGCGGTACAATGGACCAGTCGATGGGTCTAAGTGCTCCAGTGTGGTGACAGGCCGCCTCCCTTAGAAACAACAAAGTCTCTTCTCACTAGAACTATTTGAAAGAAAATTGTTTCAATCAAAGTGGATAACCCCACTTCGTACACGCAAGCTTATTTTCTGATCTCCTTTTATTTTTCTGATTCTTGCTTGATTCTCGATTTTCCTAGTTTCCCGACATTTCCGGCGGGTTTTCCCAAAATTGTCTGTCGCAAGAACCTTCTCCTGGCAATTACAAGGAACTGATCAAAAAATTGAGACAAATCGGTCCCGCCGTTCTCACTTAACATTTTCCACGCCATTTTTATATATTCAGATTATTAATTAATTATTCGTACACAATAGCAAGATCGTCAGCGAAGGCCGTGACTTTACCTACAAAAGGCTGAAGAAACAAGACATTGATGTAGATTAGGAAGAGAATGGGGCCTAATATAGATCCCTGAGGTACCCCAAGATTGGTTGAAAGAGTAACCGCTTTTATCCTTCAGATTGGCAGCTAGCCATCAACGAATAAGTTCCCGAAAACCAGCCCGGTATAGTCTGCTCAACAAAATAGTATGACTCACCATGTCAAAAGCCTTGATTATGTCTGCAAAGGCTGCAGATGAATTTGTATCAAATTCTTCAACTCCCGGTCGACAATGCGCCTGGCTCAGAATATTTATAAGGAGCTCTGCTTGAGGCACTGAGTAAATCAAACAATGTGTCCCCCCCCCTATAACTATTTTTGAAGATAATTTTTGGTTGAAATCATTGATACAGTGGAAGCTCCTATGGATGGACATCAACGGTCGCGCCACTTTTGTCCGTCCATGGGAAAAGTTCCTGAAAAAATGATTCCATCTGCAGTGCATGAAATTCGCAAGCAAACTAAAATAAACATGCAGACAGAATAAACAGGGTACAACAACAGAACACAGCTGAACAAATAAAATCCGTTATCCATTTGAGTGGCACCACACACCCCTTATAAAATTATTTGTTTCGTATTTATGGTTCGTGCACCATGTCTGGGGTGTTTTGCTGAAACAATTCTGATGTCCCTGCTTGAGTCCTTCTTATGGCGTGTCCCCCAATGGGAAGATAAAATTTATGTAACTCCGATTCAAGATCCACGGTCGTGAGAGATAGTCCGCCTAAGAGAGTTGCTTGTAATTGGAGCTTTCACTGATTAGAGAGAGGTTCACTGATGAACTACTATAGAGAGCAATTTTGTTATATTTTGTTTTTTTTTATTTTCAAAATACGGCAACATGAAAATGAAACAAGGGAAGGTGACTGCGAGGAAGGTGACGTCGTCTCCACTGGACCTGAACCGTGTCCTGTACACGATGTGAACAAATCTAGCGGAGACACAAAAATCCATTTCCAACCCTACATCGTGTCGGAGAATCTTGGCATGAGCTCTGTTCAAAAGTTGGACATGAGATTTGACTTGTTCCCATATGTTCACGATT
This sequence comes from Eristalis tenax, assembly GCA_905231855.2. NCBI lineage: Eukaryota > Metazoa > Arthropoda > Insecta > Diptera > Syrphidae > Eristalis > Eristalis tenax. The sequence goes on from HG993127.1 coordinate 4,945,425, forward strand.
TTGGTCGCATGGAGTGGTAAATATTGCGAGTTAAAGCAGACATTGGCGTTATTTTTAAAGGGATCTACTTCGTTGATTGGTTGCCCGCTTGTTGATGTTGACGCTCTGATGCGACATGGCATATCTTGCTCGCGAAAGAAAAGATCACGGATGACTGTTCAGACTGTGGTTGTGATGTTGGGCAGACATGTGTCCAGTGGAGACGGTGTGCAAAGCAAGCCACTCACTGTTGAGCGAGTACACTCAACACGAGTGTGAGTTGAAGATCCTAGGCTCAGATCAATGCATGTGCCTTGAGTCTTTCACGTTAAACTCGCAATTTTTTCTGTCTAATTGGCCTTTCATGGTGGGTATGTGCATCGACCCCTGCGTGGGTTCGAATCCCTGCCGGCACGACCAAGAAACATGTTCTCCGCTCGAGCGCTTTCGAGTCACTGACAATGCTCAAAGAGAGAATAACTGTCTAGAAGAAAGGTTCACCAGTTTGTCTGTTTGAAGTCGCCCTAAAACTGGAGATTCCTTCCACTTGTGGAAATAGTAGCACGCACACCAAGAGTGGTTGCTGAGCAGCTAGGCTCGGGCTGTAGCGCCACGTTATTATTTTTAATTGACCTTTCGTCAATCCCTAAGACAGACTTCTCTCATCAGAACATCGCTGAAGATCTAGTTATTCAATAGCAGTTCTCGTCATGTCATCAAGATGAGGCAACTGATTGACCTTTCATGGCCGACGACCTACAATGTGGATATGTGCGTCCGGTTCTTAAATCTCCATTTGCAATTCTACATCCTCTTCCCGTGAAATAACGCCGAAATTCAAAATTTTGCGTTATTTCATGTCACCATCCGTGCCCCACCGAACACGCGCGTCAAACTAGTCTTGTCTAAGAGCTTAAAGTTTGCACGACCAACTGACTAATGGCCGAGATGCTTTCCCTTCTTTGGTCTTGACCTCAAATTCCAGGGGCGGTAGGTGCCGTTTGTTATTTCTCGATCGGATTAGATCTCAATCGAATTAATGTCACTCCTTCTTCGTGTGTCCATAAGCCCTACCAAGCACGGGTACAGTCCCTTTTAATTGTCAGATGGACAAGAACATTGCGATGGTGCATAAATTGCTGATTTGAGGTGAAAATCAATGTCATTTAGTTTCTGAGCATTATCTCGTATAAATGAAGCCGACGACTACGGTGTAAACGGTCCGTACAGGTCCACAGTTGTCTACAGTTGGTATCTAGTTAGTCAATGTTGCCTTCCAAGTGCCGCTGGATTATATGCCTAAACGAGTGATTCTAAGACCATCATCGTAGACCCATTCTGTTACCGATCTTGAACTGATCGTAAAGCGATGGGTTTGACCAGGTTATCAAGGAAGCACCTAGGTGACGATGGTTGGTTAAGTCCCCGGTTCGAATCGCAGTGAAAGAAAAAGTGAATATGTTAATTTTATCGGGTTTTCAAATCTGGTTCAGTCAGCATTTGCCGTTGTGGTCACTCAGACTGTAGGTTGCTGCTTGAGAGCACAATGGACCAGTCGTTGTGACTGAGTGCTCCAGTGTGGTGTTTAAAACAGGCACCCTGCCTTCGGGAGGAGACGACGATACTCGACTCCGCAAATTTCACAGAAGTCATTACAACACTCTCTCTCTGAAAGCGTGAGCTTCAATGACATAGTAATCCGTCGATCTGTTCAGTAAACCCGATCAGGCTGTGTGATCGTCTCTGATTGAGAGTAGGTCGTCATCGGTTCCTAGTGAGGCACATGGGGACGTTTCATATATCAAGCTATGTCTTCCAGTAGCTTAAAGAAAGTGCCCCTTCTAGCGAACTCGTCGGCTTCGGGTACTCTGACAGAAAACGTGCTATCGACTGCTGAAAAGGCTGTTTTCTGAAATCTCGAGTCGAAAGGACCTCCGCCAAAGGAGCCATAACCTAAAATGTCTGTGATGTGATGGCTTGAAATGCACCTTTTCGAACTCTATCATAAATCCTTCTTCGAGTGTCTCCAAAACTGCTCATCTCACGCTTACGCCCCAGTTTCTGAGTCTGAACGTTTTCCAAACTCGCATCCTAACATTCCTAGGTCCCGGGGTGTCGTAAGAAGATCGTCTTTAGGCTGTTTGTCGTGAGTATTTGAAATGATTTGAGCTTTCGACTTCCAAACAGGGACCAAAACTGGATTGTCCACATCCACGTGTCATCTCGTCAGAGGCTCCTTAATATTGTGTTCACTGCTTGAAGAAAGTGCGGTCTTCTGAACGGCAACACAGCAAGCAAGCTGCGCTCATTGTCGCAGACGCTATTCAGCATTGACTAAAGAGAACTACTAGTACTACCTACAGAGAATTTCGTCCATTCATTACCTCCTCTTTGCCTAGACTTATCACAAGAATTAGGCAACTTAAGGAAATATATGAGTTCTTCTGCCCCTCTGCTCTGTCCTTACTTTAGGGGCACAATTTGACTCATTCATCTGATCTGAACGAGGGTGAGTCAAACCCATCAGAGTTCGCAGCGTTCTCGCGTCATCCTCCAATCATCCACCAGCAATGACCCATTTCCCTCGGGCACCAGTAAATCTCCTCCGAGATTTAGTCACGATTAATCGTGCACCCCATCGGTCCTGACTTGAGTCGAACAAAGTCATTCCCATCGCAGTCCGTACAATAATTGACAGCCACCCACCCACGCCAGGGCACACACTAGCCCGCACCCATTATCACACTTCAATCATCGATAAACAGCAGCGATTTGTCATCACCCTTGAGTCCATTCACATTTGAGGTACGAATTCTTGAATTCGGCATTTTCTTCTTTTTTTTTTATTTTGTGCCGCCTGACGGAAGCAGCGACGTACTTGTGAATGTTTTTGGCACAAGCACACGCACACCATGCGGAGTGCACACACCCGCCTACACCTTGTGGCTGGCTGCGGTGGATCTAAATTTAAAATTCATTTGAATATTTTTAGCTTCTGTGCTCGGTTGGGTGTCATGTGGAATGTGAAATGTGAAACACAACCACCGCGAGCGAGCAGACAAAAGGGAAAGTCCAATAACCTTTTCGCGAAAGGAGCCGCCTATCCGACGCAGGCGAGAGACACCTACGCGCCCTTCTAGGCAGTTCTAGACCATTTTTCCCATGACGTGCTGTACACACGCGACGACACGCATACGCACACGCACGCACGTTCGATTCGACACCACGGTGACTTCTTGGGGGTCAATACACTTGATAGGATTGATGGCGGAGAGTGGTGATGAATTTGCAAACACGTTTGATGGTCGGATAGGCCGGCCAAATCAGATCCTAGAAACGAAGTGTGTGGAATGTGGTGAGAGATGGGCGGCCCCCCTCCCGCGGGCTTTTGACAACAATGTAGCACGTTCACCCTAATGGGCCTATATTCAGCGAGAGGCCGCCGTTCGTTTGCCTTCGCTTCACGTTCACTGTGCTGGGTCAATGGAATTTGAGTTTGTGACGTATTCAGCGAAAGCTCGGGATAATTGAGTGCTCGGTCGTTGTCGAGTTTGTGTTTACACCACCACCCAACCCGACGAACGACCAAAACGACCAACGAGCGTCGAGTGACGAGCGAGCGACATCACCCTCATCCTCATCGCCCCCTCGAGGCCAATCGACCATCGCCCGACGCCCGCCCGTGTGGTGGTAGGCCGGGTGGGGCTGTACTAAATTCGAAAAACCGTTGAAGTCAATAACCTCTCTCATTCCTCGTTCCCTCTCTTTTGAGCGCTCGTTTTCTCTCTTTCCTCTCTTGTGTTATTTAGTTGCTTTTTTTTTTGGCGTGTCGTGTGTCGAGAGTATTGTGTCATCGGCACAAGATGAGCAGCAACGAGTCATCAACAATCTGACAGATGACTAGGTTTCCCATGACTTTTGTTGCCACACACACACACATCTTGCGGCAGAGCAGGAGAGAGGGTGCTCAGCATCGCTGGTGAATGGATCCGGCATCGGTACATCGGGACGGCATCACCTCCCGCTCGCTCAGCCGCCCTGTCACTTCTCCGGGGCGGGTCGACTTCCCTAATCGATTAAATCGAATAAATGCCGGTCATGGAAGTCGGCATAGATGGATGGATGGATGGATGGATGGGCTGGTGGATGGATGAATGACTGACTGACTCCGGGCTGCTGTGGTGGTGTGGCTGGGGGTAGATCGAATTAATTGAATGTTTACTTAGGCACCCACTTGGGGCCAGCTCGCCGAGGTGAGACATACGGGGGACTGTGGTGTGTCCCTGTGTGTTCGAGTTCGAGTCAATTTGAAGAAGATTTTGTGGGAAATCTCGGGAAAATATTTGCATTTGCAGAAAATGGGCGAACAAATTGAAAAATCCTGTTTGCTCAGCCTTTTATTTGACATTTCACATGAATGACACATTAATCGGTTTCCGTTTTATTTTTCTTGTTTCATTCCAGCCCAAATCGAAATAATTCCATGTAAGGTGTGTGGTGATAAATCATCGGGTGTGCATTATGGTGTTATCACATGTGAAGGCTGCAAAGGTTTCTTTCGCCGATCTCAGAGTTCTGTTGTGAACTACCAGTGTCCACGTAACAAACAATGTGTCGTCGATCGTGTTAATCGTAATCGATGTCAGTATTGCAGACTGCAAAAGTGCCTCAAATTAGGAATGAGTCGTGATGGTGAGTATCTCAATTCTATCTACCTTTGCGCAGGGGGCGGGGGGTTTATTCTGACCGAGATGTTCATTTTAAGATTTCATAATTCACGAAATCGAATGCTACAAGTCATCGTGGTGGGGGCGGGTGGGGGCGATGAAGACATTCTCACTGGGGGACCGACGAACTGAAGGAGATTATCGTGAAAAGGTCTTCGGGTAGAGTTGTTATGTTGTTACTGCTGCCCATAGATGGTTAGATTTGTGTTTAATAGCCGAGATCGAATGTAGCAGATATTGCTAGATAGGAGGCGCGGAGGGGGAGGAGGTTAGGCTGTGAACTCTACGAATTGTACAATTGGGAGTTGTTTTGTAAATTCGAGGCAATTGCTCTTGTGGGTGAAGTGGTGTGGGGATCGGAAACAGGACCTGGATGGTGTTCATCTTGATGAACTTTTGACAGACTATCGACGGGAACATTACACGAAGCCGGGGAGTTGAGATTTATTTGTATCCAAACCATGTTTGCATATCTCGGCCATCTTTTGTGAAAGAAAACATGGGGTGGAGGGACTGGGAACAGTGGGGGAAGTTGCACGCCATAAGAAACCCAAGTAGTGGCTGACATTTGTGCTCACAGTGCTGCGAGCTCCGTGCCTATCAAGGTCATAGGGTACTTAGGGAGTGCGAGTGGATGTTGATAACTAACATGATGATTTGTTAAATGGGAGAACAAGTATTGGAAGCTCAATATAATGGGGTGGGACTCCATCATAATATTCTGCACTGGCATATTGGGTAGTCTTAAGGAGATAGGTGTAACAGACCAGAGTTCTTGGACGTCTAGTTGTGTCGTGAACTATGTTAAAGGTGCTGTCATCAGTGAACTAGAAGAGCAACCACAGATCACTATTTAGAAATGCGAGAAAAAGTATCGGTTACAAAATGGAACCTTGTGGAACACCAGGGTTAAAATGATGCATGCATGAGCAAATAACCACTCGAAGTGTATCAGAGAAAGTTCGTAGAAGTGGAAATGGTTCATACAATTTTTCCAGGGCCAGCGATATTTCACTACAACAAAAGTTAAGCACCAATTGGTTTTGATTATTATGGGAAATCAAACCGCGTGGTACCGCAACGGGCCTACTTTGGCCTAAGTGTGATTGCCTTCTGCAGTTTGCCACTAAAACCTAAAAGTTAGGTAGGTAGGCTAGGGAAAGGGGCTGCTAGTGAATTCAGCGGCACACTTAGACCATATTAGTCCATCGTGATACCCAGTCAGTGATGCAAATGGTGACTGGATCGGATTTGCAACCCAGAGGAAAGCGTTTCAACCTTGCTTTCACTGGGATTCGAACAGGGGACAACACTAACTAAGAGCAGGCAGTTTAGCAAATAGGCATGATTCGACAGAATTTTCAAGCCCAAATGCATCGAAACATGATCGTAACTCAATCAATTTCCGGTAACTCTGCAATATAGGGCAGCTTGATGAAGTACCGAATGAAATGTGGTTCTATTGGAACTAAACATCAACTCTTACTTTCAGGTCACCTCACCCCTATCTACTGACTGACAGTAATTCGCCTTAAAATCGAAGGTACTTCGGCTCCTTTGCAGAAGTTCCATTCTTCAATTCCGAAACTTTCGTTTCCACTCACTACTTCTTGCGCTTAACGAGAGAGCCGGGCTTACTGCCACGGACAAGAGTACAGAAGCTATCTTTCTTTGAGAGACCTTAGTGTGGCAGCGCTTTTGGCCCGATCCACCATTCGACCTGGTCTAACCTAAAATCTTAACCTTTCACTTCACCATTGGTTTCTTCAAAGGCTAGCCTCTATGAACTGCAATGGTCGAACTAATTGGTCGCATTCTCCACGTGAAATGTATACACTACACGATCGTACACATCGAGCCTAGAGATGTCCAGACCAGAACACGCTTTCCTGGTGCCACAGAGCTTGTAGCTGCGCTGCCAAGTGTCCGTGTGTTCAATGCCGTGATAAAACGAAAGACCCTCGAAGGAGAAGCTTCAGACCACACAACAAGCGAGAAGATTGAGCGGCGAGCATTAAAAAAATGCCGCGTCGTCGCTCAGCAATGCATAACAACATCAGTCACCAAGCAAAGGCAATGCCACACACACCCTACCTTTCAATAAATATGAAAGGACGCGTCGCTCATCGAAGAGCAGCAACATTATTCTTGTATTATGCAGCCTCTAACACAAAATTTCGTACTTTTTAATTTCGTCGTACTTATTTCTCTATTGAAAGGGTTGCTGTTCGATCGTTCAGCCGCAAGCTCAGCGTCGCTCAGCGATAAATACCGTCATCGGCCATCATACAAGGTCTTCAAATTTCAGAAAATGTACAATTCATATGTTTCAATTGAACGGTCTATTGAGCGATGTAAAAACAGATCCTCGTTCAGTCGCTCATCTTTCTGATTAACGTCTCCCAGTTCAAACCGCGTTTCGACCACTCCTCATCTCTCTATCCGCCAGCAGAGGACATGTCGTAACTCCTCAATCGTCTCCATCGATTCAGTAGCCGCATCGCTTCGAACCTCTTAACCCAACCACGAGCATAGACAAATGTCACCTCTCCGGCAATCAGTTCCAGTTGCAGCCAAGACCATTTGCTAACGGATTTCCCTCGCTGACGCCAGGTGGCACCTCAGCCCATCCCCGATTCACAGCTTAATTCCGCCACAGCTTCGGTGCAGCATACAGCCGCCCGAAGGGCTTTTGTTTCTGCACAAATCCAAGCAACCATCCAGCAGATTGTGCGCTCATCACAGCCCCGACACAATGAACCATCGAGCATGAATTGATAGACAACAGTCTGTGGGCTGAGTCTTCGGCGCCGAGGCCGCATAAATCCTTCCCCGTTCGGGGCGTTTTCCCAACCAACGAACAAATCTAAAATTTGTTAACCGTCAATCGGAACTGTTGCCCCCACTGCCTCCTCCTGGCTCGTTGGCCGCCCTGCGCGGCTTTGCCCAGTAATTAGTTATTTCGTAACCCGGCTCTTTGGCCACGACAGGATGGTGGATGGTGAACGCCTTATCATTGGAAGGCAATCACGGGCGCATTGTTCGCTTGGATAATCGTTAATCAAAGTGACGGAATTAACAAGATGCACCATCTCTCGTTGGATGGCCATCTTTTGGGGCATCTTCACCGCAGCTGCGGCGTTCGACTACGAAGGTGGCGGCCGACTATTTGCATTTGAAGACTCTTTTGGCATTGCACGGCACGGCGGAGTGTTGTGCCTGAAAAGATGAAACATGATTGATGGAGTGATGCACTTTGGCATAAGTGCTGATAAGTCTATGAGTGCGGCTGAAGGATGACTTGGAATGGAATGGGCACTTGTTCCGCTGCGAGTACATGAGGTTGCAAATTGCATTTGCGATCCCACTGCGCAGAGCGGGGAGATAAGAGAGAATATCTCTTCTGAGATGATTTCTAGTGTGAATTGTGGTCAGGTTGGGAGGGAGTGTGATCTCAACGGGAGTCAAATGGAATGGCAGTAAATCTGGGCAAGCGTGGGAAGGAGTGAAGAAGTAAATTGTTGGGGGGAAGGAATCGTTGGCCGAGAGAGTTTTCTGGAGAAGCTAATTTCGATTCGATTTCTGTGTCCACGGGTTCCCTGTGAATTTAACTCATTTTCTCATCGAAACATGGAACCAATCGCTGCGTCAGCTAGATCAGAGCAGGGTCGTTGATCATTTTATACTTTAAGGAACTTGACATCATGGGCTTTTGTGGAAATGTGGAAATGAATGATGTTTTGATGCAGATAAAAATAGCCTTCGTGCCTTTCTATGTATATCATTGCAACGTCTTAACGCTGGTGTTCCACAAGGGTCAGTGTCGTCACCTATACTTTTTCTTACACTTGAAAAGAATGATGCTCTAGCTTTTAGTTCAAATACACTTCACCCATTCGCTGGAATAGCAACCCAAGCTTAGTTTTCGAGCTACCATGACGTGAAAGACCTTGGAACTGATGGCTCTAGCTAGTATCGGTATATTAGTGGTATCGATGATTTTGTGCTTCTATAAACATCCGTTTGAGCTGCTTAACTCAAGGTGCAATGAAGTCTTTCAAATCTGCAATAATAATCGATGGTATTCCACAAGGTTCCGTGTTGTCACCCATACCTTTTTACACTTCAAAGTAACGATCTCCTCGCTGGTTCGTCTTATGCAATTAACTGCATTGTTCATGACACTTCTGTTTGGCTAAGTCCTCGAAAATGTCGAAGACATCTGGCGTGTTGCCTATAGTTCAATGTTTTCAGGCGGTGGTGTCCTCCAACAGTTGCGGCACGAAGCAGAAGACCTCCAATTATTCACAGCGGCTGTGGCAGAAGTCCCAGCAAAGCCACAAGTTCATCTAATGAACGCCCGCAGAGATGTATCAGCATATCTCACGCTTGGGGGTGTGCGTCAAAAAATAGACGAGTTCTTTGAACCTCTCCTACCGCCTCCCATCACTGTCAACCGTAACAAGTCATCGCACATCAATCCACCGCCAAAGAGCTTAGTTTCCCACGCACAACGCCAGCCGATTATACGGGATAAGCTTCAAAAACCAAATATTAGAGCCTTCATTGATTAATTCCCTTCAGATGGCGCATCACCAGCCCATCCAACAGCCGAGCACAAAGGAACACTGAACTCATCTCAAGACATGTGTACACACGAAAGCAACGCGCAGAGATACCAGAAACTAGGTTATGTACACAATACCACGTGCTCCACCAATCTGGCGAGCTGGTCGTTCACCCGCCAGAGAACGATTGGGAGAAGGTGTATGTGTATCATTTGATTTGGGTTTCGAACCGCACCGGATCCGCAATGGATTTACCCAAATTAAAGGGTTGGCTTTGTCAATTAAACACACCTTAACAAATATTTGCCTTTCAATCGTTCCTGCGAAGGCGGCAACAGCCCCGCAGGCGGGGCCTGGTGTGAGAGGGTTGTGCGAGAGCTGTGCGAACGAATGTTCATTAAAACTCAGTTTCAACTGTAATGGCACTCGTCGAGGGCGGCGTGTATAATGTGTCATAGTTTAAGCGCCCCACGCAATGGAATATCATTTAGAAGTCCTCTGCCACCCACTCTCAGCTCCGAGCACTGAGCACTCCGCGGATGCCGGCGAAGGTGGACGGAGAGGAAGGATTCTGAAGAAACATGCAATGTGAGTGAAAAACTGTTTCTGCATCAAAGCACCCTTCATTATGCCCAACTATTCAGCGGCGAAGATGAGTCTTGTACTCCTTGCATTTAGTTTTTAATCATTACCGAGCCTTGCAGGGACCTCCTACACTCACTGCCACTGCACGTAGTGTAGTGCTGAATGCGCCAGCAGCAGCCGCCTCCACGTCGGACAAATAAAGAAACCGGAAACGGTGTTCGGCGTGAAACTATGAAATATTAAATCAACTTGAAGCAGGATTCCATGGCAACCGGGAATATTCCTTAATTCAATGAAACGGAAAACATTTCCTGTGTTATCGTCCTATTGAAGGATATAGCGTATATAGCGTACTCCGACAGATGGCGTCCGAGGGGTTTTGAAGGGTTAACAACAAACCTCGCGCCGCGTTGTGGATTTTTTCCAATAGCACTTAAAGGATCCGCGTTTAAGGAGACGGAAGGACAGGCGAAATGTGTTTCGCAACAGAGGAAAACTATCTCAAATCATCCATCCCCTCTGCTTTGGTCGTCCTTTCAGTTCGTTGAACTTCCTTGGCGCTGCAGCCTGGTGTGCGTGTGTGTGGGTGTGTAGTGAGGAGGAGAGGGTGCACATAAAGCGGAATCCATCTTTAGGGCAAATGATATTATGTGTACACCGGATGGGGACCCCTTCTCGTTTCACTCTGTGTGTGCGTGGCTGGAGAGTGTGGCTACATCATCTCGCCATTCAGCGCGCTCTTAGTTCGACGAATAAAAGGCGTTCTTTCATTGTGGCGGTCCTGTACAATCAGTGACTTAGTAGAAAGGGTGTGGTGTTGCTTGTGAAGTCGTCCTCTTCTTTGGTTATTTTTGATTTAGGTGCTGTGCTGTGTGGTTGTCTTGGGGCGCAAAACCCTTTCATTCATTGTAAAGGTTCAAGACAGAGCGGCTGAAGCCCTCTTATGTTTCGAACAGTTGACGATATGTAGCAGTTGCAGGCATGTGTCCTTGGCAGAGTCCGGAAGAGGGAGAGAGATTTTCGAAGATGGCCACCACCATCTGTTTGGGATATGAAAATTGTTGTCGGCAGCTGTGGTGGGACTCGCATAGTATTAGGATGCCGCCTCATCGGGAGATAAGGAGACGTCAATATATGCTGTCAATCTAGCTTGCCACCTCTAGCCACCACTCACTACAAAAGACAGAACGTCGCGACCTGCAGCAAATATTTTGAGGCGGACATTTTTGCATTCCATACTCCGTTTGAGGTAGTGAATGTGGGCACACGTGAATTCGTTATTTGGCATTATAGTGACGGGTAGCTATCGTTGCTTGAATAAGATGGTCAAAAACTTCTAGTCCGAAGATCACGCCTGAGAAAGCGTGTATTTTTAGGGAACAAATACATTGGGCGATGCTCAAGTCGAAAGATCCGATTTTAAAATCCTTGGTCTTGAAACACAAGTTAGAGCCGCACCGAGGTATGTCTACAGAGGTCGCGTATAAGTTAAATCGAGGTCTTTTTCTATTCCACAAAAAAAAAAAACATCAATTTTGTCTCGCCCTAGTCCAAAAAATGCTAGAAACTGTACTAAATTTTAGTACCCGAGTAATACCCGGAAATGCGGATACACGGGTACCCATGTGGGTTCCTGGGTATGCCGGTATAAAGACCACAAGTATTTACGTCCCACGCTAGCACAGTTTTTTTTTATCAGAACTGGAAAACATGAAGACTATTCAACAAATGAATAGTCTTGCGCAATTGAATAGAGCGGCCTGCATCCTGAAACAAAGGCTTCAAAACCGTGACACGTGATAACGAAAATTAGAGCCGTTTCTAAGTCAGTCTATAATATATCAATGGAATACATTTACAATGTGTGATAAATAGTGGGTCATCCAATTCGTTGTCTGGAGTTCACATCCCTGTTTCAATGAGCTTTCCTCAATTCGAACTGTCATTCGAGACTGTATAGGCTACGTACGAGGTTTGCGTTTTACAATATGGATCGTTTGACCAGAGTTAAGGAAGGTTATCCATCTTAGGCCATTTTTACCCCTAGTCCAGACCGAAGATGTAGTGGTTATCCCTTGTATTTCACACATACTTTTGCATAATTCGTGAATCTACGTTAATTCGTGAAATTTAGTGGGGAAATGGCGGCAGAATCATGAATTTAGTACAATAATGGCGGCCGATTCGTAAATTTGCCCACGATCGGTGTATTGTTGTACGGAGGGTGTCCAAAGCGTGCACTTATTTTGTAATATGGACTTCGGTGCATAAAAATGCAATCCTATGTGCAATTCATACCGTGTTGCAAATTTAACACCGACTTTTGAAATAAGGTTCAAGTCATCATCATCATCTTCTGACCCGCTTTCTCTCGTGCGTGGTTTACACCCGCGATCCCTTTAGTGCAGCATGCGGGTCAGAAGATCAATAAGAACTCCTCGCTACTACGATTGTTGAAGGGTATCAGCAGTTCGACAGCTGTTCTCCAGCACTCATACGTATTCACAGACACGGAACAAAAAGCGAGTACAAAACGCTCTCAGGTGAAATCAAGGGGCAAGGGAGGCAGGAGTTGGATATCTCTATGCTCCATTATCTCTGGTTTAACCATCGCTGAACACGAAACAATCTGACACAATACTTTAAGAGTATAATTTATTATTAAAAGCACACTGCTATAGAACGTTTCCTCATATCTGAGCATACTATATGATCCCTTACAGATTTCTTCATCGAATCCCGTCTCTCGACTGCCATCAGTGGAAGTGTTGAAGACGCCTCAAATCTAATTTGTTTCCACTGCGATCCCAGCGGCCTTGTTTTACCCTCTTGCATTTGCAAATAAAGATCAACTTAAGCCAAGATGTAAGCTGGCGGACCACGTAGTGCTTGAACCACTCGCCGCCGGTGCTCTGTGGCTCACTTTGTTATACGAGCGCGGACAAAAAATCTCGTTTTAATCTCATCTGTGACAGCGTCTTGCAGGTGATAAGTATGTACAGGGGACTCTCGTTAATTCGAAACTCAAGGGACCTCTCAAAAATTAACGAAATATTGCTGAGTTGGAGCGAAGAACATAAATTGCATTATTTTGTTAAGAAATTTGTGATTTTTTAAGTTTTACTAAATTCCAGCATGCTTGGTCAAGAGCAGAAATGAAGTATGATAGATACCCAACTTCACAGCTGATTGACCCCTAGTTCAGCTCCGAATTTGGCAGTTTTTCATGAATTTTTGACAGTTATTCACGAAATAACGTAAATGCCGTTCTCTTATTGGCAAAAATTGGTTGTCAAAAATTTTAAGGGGCAAGAGAGGTAGAAGTTTGGCGTCTCTATCATACTTCATTTCTGGTGGAGAGCATTGTCTATGACAGCCAGTGCCGAGAATACCTCGTCGGTCTCTTCTCTCTTAATGTTGACGCAATGTACAAAACAATGACTTTGACTCCATTGACGTGAAGGGTGGAATTGGTTCTTAGTCCGATTCTTCTGCAATGTCGTGTTCAACGTTGTTGCATGAATAGGAAGACGCCAAAATTTCGTCGCCACACAGAGCACCGCAGACTTCTACAGCATCGCCAAAATGTTCAAAATCTTCGAAAGTCTCAGGTTAACCAACGTTAAGAAGAAGGCTTCATCCATCGCGAGAGGTTGATTTTTCTTACATCGTTTACATCACAATCTAACGGGATCAGCGCATTGTAAACAATAACTTGACAAAGAACAGAGACCAAAATACAAAAACTACAAAAAAATCGAATTAATATATATTATATAATAATCTGGTTGGCGCTACAGCAGTGCGCCTGGCCTGGGCCTAGCTGCTCAGCAACCTCTCATGTTGTGTGTGCTATTGTTCTCTCACGAGTGGAACATTTTGAATTACTGCGAGGAAACTAGAGCTAGCTACTGATTTCGAATTACAGCGTGCTTGCTGGTTGCCGAACGGAACAATCACTTCGAATTAACGAGCGTACCAAAACGCCTAGGTTTTGTTCAATCTATCGAAGTTTTTTTTCTAGGGCCTAACAATCAGTTCGAATTATCGAGTTTCCAACCATCGAGAATTTCGAAGTATCGAGAACCTCGAATTACCGAGTTTCCAACTATCGAAAACTTCGAATTATTGAGAATTTCGAATTGACGAGTTTCGAATTATCGAGCATTTGGAATTATAGAGAATTTCCAACTATCGAGTTTCGAATTATCGAGTTTCCAACCATCGAGAATTTCGAAGTATCAAGAACTTCGAATCACCGAGTTTCCAATTATCGAGAACTTTCAATTATTGAGAATTTCGAATTACCGAGAATTTCGAATTATCGTGTATTCCTAATTAACGAGAACTTCGAATTATCGAGAGTCGACTGTAGACACAATTTACATTTTACATACATTCTGTATTTATAGGCCCTGCGGTTCGTTGCTTAATGCAAGTGAATCGTTTTGTCTCAGGTTCAAGCTTTACATTTGTAATCAAGAGACCCAATTATATCAGCATTTGATGAATAACATTTTCACTAGGTCAGTTTACAGTGCAGCTGAGATCAACATTTCGGCTGAGTTCATACACGTCACACTGCCGCAGCCCTGCAAGATTTGTGTTCATAAATGTAAATAAACTGCAGCGACTGTGCATGAGAGCAGTCGGCAACTGCGTTCATAACAGCAATGTGACAGTCAAGCTACGATGAAATTGGCAGTGATTTTTGTTTTGTTGCCGGATTGCAGGGAAGCCGTCAAGTGGGCGATATCAGTCAAGGGAACATAATCCGGACATTCCATTGTTTTAAAGAAATTTCTGTTATTTGGAGCATGTTTTGACTTCCAATTCGTTTTACTTAAAACCATGGTCCTTTTGCTGAGTATTTTGCTATTGATTCTTTCTTAAATATAGAACCTCTTATTACACCTGACGTAGACTTTAATTTAGCAATAAAAACGTTAACCAATACCTTTTGTGCCGCCTTATTATATTGCTTCAACGAATACTTTTTTGCCAATGCTGACATGCTGCAAACTTGCGGCAGTATTCGTGTTCATAGATGTATTTAGAGAATATTTTGTGCAGTGCAGGGGCAACAATGTTGTGGTCTGTAGGCGTAAAAGATTTTTAAACCATAATTTTAGCACGCTTCCGAAAACTAGGTCTCCCATTGGAGCCTTCTGAAGCTGTTCTTCTTTCGCCGAAAAATCATTAAATCATCCCCCTGCAGAGGTGTACTCAGTTAAGATCCTAGGTTGCATATCTCCCAGCAAGGGATTCATTTATTTTTTGTTTTTGCTCTTCAACAAATAAGCCTACTCGTCCAATCGTTACTAGCCAAGAAATTATAACTTTTGCAAAACATTACCAAAATCAAAACCATTTCTAGATGTCTGGGCGTATCAGGGTGGATATCATTCTTTTTAGAACAGTTAGCTGAATACTGTAGTTTTCAAAAACTGCTAACCACTTGTTGGAGCTTCGTGGAGCTCAGACTGTAGCACAAGGGCAAGAAAAAAATATTCTTTTTTTAGCGCATCGCCAAAACATGCATATTAGAAATTTGCTTGCTTTTTTTAAGCTTAAATAGCATCATATTTTTAAAATAAATTAGGTCTTAACAAAGAGCTTGAGCTTGAAGTTCAGAGCTATGTACCCCACATATCCCTAGACATAACTTGCCCAAATTTTGTGAAAACAGGCCAGTTTTAAGTGTGCAAAAACAAATGCAACAACTCCCTCGTCTAGACTTCATTTTTGGTATTTTTTTTCCGCCTTTGAACCACTGTGCGGCGTACAGTGCCCGCGTTTTTTCGGCAATTTTCTGTCAACTCACAACTTCTTCAGCGATGCGGCTCACATGGTGTATATGTTAACAAAGCACCTTTTTTCGAATGTGGAAAAGTGTTGCTGTAGAAAGAACATTGCAGCCACCGGTGTGCAATTCGGTCTGGTTTCGAATAAATACTTCTTGGAAAACGAAAATTGTGCAATTCCCATAGCTATGGCCGAATTCTTTTGCCCTCAAATCAATGATAAGTGGTGATTTTTTGAGGTTAAGAAATGTGAGTACTCCGAACCTGGGGACCCACAACAGACGACGCCCACGTCTGAAGTGGCGCACCCATGTGGAGAAGGACACTTCCTGGACGAGTTAGTCCGGGCGATTGATCGCCGTAGAGCTTCCATTTGCGGTCTACAAATAATCACAATCCGCAAGCTCTCGACGCATTGGCACTGCTTATTCGTCAAGTTAGTGACGAGTTGTTGTCCAGGCGAGTGGTCATCGGAAACTATATTGTCAAGAGAACTTCCCGAACGTCCACCGGTAAAAAATTGCTGGCGCATCTCCCAATGGATAAATGCGTAAAATTAATGTAGTCGCTTTAAAATATAGCAAATTTGTGTTAAAAGGCTACTTGTTCGTTCTTCAACGACGTCAAACTTCATACGTCTCCATGCTTTCCACGGACGAACCATTTGTATTCCAAATCCGCTTGCGAAAGTGAATCCCCCATTTGACATGAGTTCTCTGCTCCGCTCGCGCTGCAAGGCGCTTTAGTTTAACGAACTGCTCATTGTTCGGTCATAACAACTAAATCAGTTAAGTTTGAGTATTTTTTTGAATTTTTCTAACACCATTTTTTTTTATTTCATTTCAGCCGTAAAATTCGGTCGAATGTCGAAGAAACAACGTGAAAAAGTCGAAGACGAAGTGCGATTCCATCGAGCGCAGATGCGCGCCCAGAGCGACGCCGCACCAGACAGTTCAGTGTTCGACACACAAACGCCGTCAAGTAGTGATCAATTACATCACAGTTACAATGGGTATACCGCATTTCATTTTCTATCCACTTTTTGCATTATCTCATTCTTATCTCTCCTCCTTCACATGCATACACTTATTAATGAATTCTCTTTTCGTTCCTTATTGTATTTTTTTTTTTCACATTCAAATTCAAAACCAAAACCAAAAAACGAAAAACGCAAAAAAAAAAAACAAAAAAAAACTTCTCCCATTTTCTCTATCTTCTATGAATTATTGCCAATGTATCCCCCTCCTCCAAAAATACCAAACTCGAAATGAAATTTCCTAGCTATGGATATTCAAATAACGAAGTTGGCTACGGAAGTCCCTACGGATACTCAGCATCAGTGACGCCTCAGCAGACGATGGCCTATGATATATCAGCGGACTACGTGGACAGTACAACATACGAGCCCAGACCCACAATGATTGACTCAGACTTCATTGGTCACGGTAAGTACAACGATTTTCTTTTGTTTTCTTTTTTTTTTTGAATTGAATTTTGTTGGTTCTTTCGTCTTTCGTTTCCTGTTTTTACTTATATTTTTTGTTGGTTTATTTCAATGTACAGTCTCATTATAAGTCACCTTAAACCCGCAAGACTGTCTGCAGAGGAATGTCCATGCAGGAGCATCGGGACGTTGCTCTGGATTCAGTCGGGGAGTATTTCGTTTCGTTTCGTAACTAACAATTTGTTGAAATCACATCAATTGGCAGAGTTCATTTGTTTATGTACAAAACAGAGAAGAAAAACAAAAATTGAATAACAGGGCTTAACTATTTGTATTTTTAGCGCGCAGTAATTGTATCCCCCACCCATGTCCCGAATAAAATTGTATCTATATCAACAACTCCCCCGTAGTACCCTTGATTTGTTGCGAATTCATCAACGCATTTGTATCTCTAAACTCACTTTGTTTTGTAATAATGTACTCAACACTTAAATTCAGTTTCTTTGTTCAAACTTTTCGCATTTTACATCATTTTTTGTGTTTGTTTCTACGACGGAGGGTTTTTGTGTGTACCATGGTTTGGTGAGGGTGGTCAAAGGGATGAGGCCAGAGAACGTATTCATTTTAGAGGCTTTATTCGGTATTCGTGTGGAAAGGATTGTAGTTCTGAACGATTTTCTATTCCGTTGTTGAATGGAACTCTTTTGTTTTTTAATTCGTTTGTAAAGCGTTTGAACAATTTCGATTGATGGCTTTTTGACGTCAAAATCCTGTGATTGTTTACATTTAGTTGTACGAATGATTGAATTTAACTTTGGATTCGTGCTTGGGTTTATTTGTTGCTCAACAGTTTCCAATCATTTGTCAAAACAATGTCTTCACTTGACTGCAGCTAACAGCAGAATTTGTGGGGCTGAATGACCTCAAAAATGTAGTCGATAAACAATCAGGACTATTCAACTGTAACCAGATATCCGAGCGGTTCAGTGTTCGCCTGTGCTGAGTGCCAGGCTATAGAGACATCCCGGGAAACTGTGGCGCTGAACGCGCCACTAGTTGATGGATTCTCTTCTATCATTGGCACCGCTATGGCTACGTTCAAGTTACAGCTCAATAATCTATATGGAAAGAAAACCAATGTAAACGGGCATCATTTGTCAAATCTCAAAACAAATGTGGCCCCATATTGACCCAAAAGGTCAAGTAGCCTCCTCTCTTTAAAGATGCAGACGCTGCCTACTAGGCCTTCATGCAAAGAGACTAGGCCTATTTTCGAACGACTTTTGCAGGAGCTGCCTTAGCAAAGATGAGAAAGAAACACTCTGCGATCTTGCCTCAACTAGGAAAGCCACCACAGGCTCCTAGTTACTCGACAATCTAAACGACCGCAGCAAAATACCGGTCAACGCACCATTCAAAATTTGTTGAGAAAACTGGCTGGCTGTCATAATTCACGGTAACCCTTTTTAATTTGAAACACCCTCGCGGTGGGGTGTTCGGCCAGGGTTTACAGCCCAAAAACATGGTAGGTATTTACCGGATTCAAACGAAAACTCAGATAATATTTTTGCGAATCAATTTTGACGTTTCTAATGATCTCAAGGTAGAACACGAACAAGGAAAACATGAGACAGTTCTTCGTCGTGTGAGGCTGTGTGATGGATTTTCTGAAATGACTTCAAAGAAAAATTCCAAAGACTTCAACGAAACTGCCAAAGACTTCAAAGAAATTTGGTGAAGTCCAAAGAATTCAATTGAATCTCGGTATTTTACCTCAACTTCCGGTACGCATCCATTTGATGTTGTTTAACAATTTTTTTTGATCGTCATCAAAACAGAATTGAGCTACAGATCGGAGGCGTTATCAAACACACTCGAACTTTAACCATTTCCAGGCTTGAGCCAAGTTGTCCGTACGTTCTAAGTCGGGTGGATTTGTAGGAGTCGAGTATAAATCATATCACAGTACAGTTCGTGGTTACATCTCTGACCCTCGATATGCCATCAATGTAAATATGAAGAGAACTATATTTCCCTCGAATTATCAAGGTTGTCTTGATATAATTAAAATTCTAGTCTCAAAGGTGTGTGGTAACTCCCGCACTTGCACGACGGATAGGCTGTCCCTGACTTCTATAGAAGCCATTGTCTGTTCAGGACTGGTACTTCCGGTTCGTTTTTGTTTGGCGCTACAGTCCGGGGTGCACCTGGGCCTCAACCAGCAAGCCTCTCCAGCAACCACACCGATCTTCCGCAGGCTTATGTGCACCATCTCGTTCGAGGAAGTCCTCCGTTGCGTTGTTCCATTGGCACAGAATTGAAGTCTCTTCGGGTCGAAGCTGTGGTATCCATTCGCTCTACATGACCTAGCCATCTTAAGCGTTGGATCTGCAGATGCTTAACTAGGTGCTTGCCGCTGTACAGCCCGTGCAGTTCATGGTTGAATCTTCTCCTCCAGACGTCATCAAAGCAAACAAGACCAAAAATAACACGCAGACGCAAGAGCTTCTGCATCCAAATTCAAAAGCGTCCATAGATCTGTTCTATAGAGCAGGACAGGAATGATCAGAGAATTATATAAAGTCAGCTTTGTATTTTGAGAGATGGCTCTGTTACTCAGTTGTCTCTCGAGCCCGAAGAAACAGCGATTGGCAAGAGTAATTTTGCGCTTGATCTCGGTACTGGTGCTATCGCCCCTGTTTACTGCAGAGTCGAGGTAGATGAGAAGTCTTTGACTACCTCAAAGTTTCTGCTGCCCGTCATGGGCTTTTGTTCGGGACGTCGATGTTGTGAGTCCTTCCATTATGACAGCATGTACTTTGTTTTGCCCTGATTTACTGCCAGACCCACTCTAACCGCTTCCGCTCCAAAGCCAGCAAACGGCTCGCCGACAAATCACGAGAATGCAAGCAGTCCGCGTAAGCAAGCAGTTGAGGGGGCTTTTAGAAGATCGGGCCTCTGGTGCTGACGTGTGAGTTTCGCACGATCTCCTCAAGTATCATATTGTCGCCTTCTGAAAAACCTTTTTTGACATTGAAGGACTCGGTGAGTTCGTTACCGACCTTGATGGAGCAGCGACGAGTTCGACAGGAATGTCAAAACTGGACATGGCGCTGTATAGCTATGTATAGCAGTCTTTATGCACGCTCTCATACGTGGCCTAGAAGTCGACGAATAGGTGGTGCGGTGTCGATCGGCATCTCTTGGGTCTTTGCCAGGATCTGCTCTTGTGTGAAGATTTGGTCGATGGTGGACTTTCCCGGCCGGAAACCGCTCTGATAAGGACCTGTCAGATTATTGACGAATGGTTTTAGGCGTTCACACAACACGGCAGAGAGGATCTTGTACGCGATGTTAAGGATCCCTCGATAGTTGAGGCAGTCAAAGAGGTCTCCTTTCTTGCGGATCGGACAAACGAAGCTGAGTTTTCACACATCGGAAGAGTGGGTGCTTGCGCCCAACCAGCTGCTTTTAGCAGTTCCGCGGATAGCCCGTCCGCTTCAGCGGCTTTGTTCGACTTCAGTCTAGATATCGCTATCTTGACCTAGGCTAAGTCGGTCTAGACGGAATTCTTGTTCACACTCGTCCAAATTAAGTCTGCGGAAGTGATTTTTCCAAATCCTCAGAACCGACTACGACTCTACTACCAGTTGTCCATTTACGTTTGTCTCTGCAGGCTTCGGTCCGAGGTCTATACCTTTCGGATAACTGTTTTACCTGCAATTACACCTCTCCATCTGTTTCCTGCTGTAACACCTCTCCTTCGACCGCGCGCTTCTGAGAAGCCGGTTATCTTCCCTTCCAGAGCTCACGAACAGCTCTGTTCTTCGATGCAGACTTGCCTTGTCTCTGCAGGCTTCGGTCCGAGGTCTATACCTTTCGGATAACTGTTTTACCTGCCATTACACCTCTCCATCTGTTTCCTGCCGTAACACCTCTCAATCGCCCGCACTCTTCTTCTGAGAAGCCGGTTATCTTCCCTTCCAGAGCTCTCGAACAGCTCTGTTCTTCGATGCAGATTTGCCTTGTAGGCCTCCTGTTTGGCTGCATGTGCCTGGACTGGCACGCAGAAGTTTAAAGAGTTCGCACAATCGTTGTATGAAGTACATCGAAAGCGAACAAATCAAGTTCCTTATGAAGTTTCCGCGATACTCATCTGTCAATGAACATGTGTACTTCTTCCAAGTGATCCAGGCAGGAGTGCGTGTCGGTCGAAATTTTAGTGTTGAATAAGACACTCTTTCTACAGCTCATTTTGAGTTGTTTTTTTCCCCAATAAGGCTAGAAGCTTAGCGTTAGTATGAAGACTCCAAAGATTCGGTAAACATTGCCAACCTTGTTATGTAATTAGGGGAGAGTGTCGTGGCATTTATAGGACGTCAAGGGTCGCCTTATTTAATGCTGATTACATGCACGACTTCGCTAATTCGGAACTATAGGAAATTCCACCATTGCAACAAGTTTTAAGGCCAAATCACAATGTCGCGTTCACGCGGTCGGGCATGAGTGAGGAGTTCCGTCTGGGAAGATGTGAGGATCACTAAGTCATCTGCAAAAAGAAGATGACTTCCTCTAAACTCTCCCAATGAGAAACATTTCTCGCCTGGGCTGCGCTGCTACAGCCACGTATGCAATGAAAAGGAGAGGTGACAAGCCGCACCCTTGGCGAAGCCCAATTTCCACTGTGAAAGGTGTTGATTTAACACCGTTAACACGAACACAGCTGGTACGGTTTGTGTATAGAGACTGAATGGCCCTCAGAAGGGGACCCTCAATCCCATACTCCTGCAGAACACTCCAGAGTTTACCTCGAGGAACTGGGTCGTATGCCTTTTCCAAATCAGCAAAACAACTGTAGAAGGGCCGAGCCTTCTCAAGTACCATCCTTAGAGTGAAAAGCTGGTCGGTTGTACTTCTACCGGGACAAAAGCCGCACTGTTCATCCCCAATCCTGGGATTGACCATTGCTCTATAACGCGCTGTCAACATCTTTTCGTAGACTTTCTCGGGGAGACTTGTATGCCTCTCTAGTTGGAGCAATCTCTTTTGTCCCCTCCTTGAAAAGTGGGGTAATCACCCCAGTTTGTCAATCGCCAGGTGTCTTACCACGTTCCCAGGCCACTTTAAAGACACGAGATAGCCATAAAACTCCCGCATTTTTGGCCGGATTTTGTCCACACCGGCGATTCAATCGCCAAAATGACTTCCTCCACCGTTGGACTATTCTCCGCCAGACTCAAGACTACAGGTCTGCCATCCCCAGTGCCCTGTTCGGGATTGAGAAGCTCCGAAAAGTGCTCGCTCCCTCTTCGTAAGATGTCCACCTCATTGGAAAGCAGTACATCATCTTTGGATTTGACTCCTTCTATGGAATTCAATTTCTTTCCTCTGAGTCGGCGAATGGTTTGCACCGAAGCACCTTTTTCGCAGATCTATGGTCGCTTTCCAACTTCTCTCCGAACACCACCCAAGACTGGTCTTTAGCTTCTCGGACAGCCAATTTGCAAATTCTTCGCGCCTCAGTGTACCGGTCACGAGAAGCAGAGTCCCCCAAGAGACTCCAGTTTCGGTAGGTCTTCTTCTCTCTGATGGCTGCTTGAACTCCGGGCGTTTTAAGCCACGCAGATCTTTTCTCACCACCAGCCGCCACTCCGAGCCGCATCACTCCTCAAACATCCCGTGCATAATTCCGCTCACCCACCAAATTCAAAGCCAAACCTACAAAAGGCAGTCCACATAAGCCCTCCGAAAATATAAAAAAATTCTCAAAACAAATAACACATATTTTTTAGTCCATATGCACTAATAAGAAAAAATAAATCTTGTAACTCTTGTAACAAATTTAAAGTTAACCAGAGTAGCTTGCGTTATCACTCTCATTCATTCTTGCATTTGTATCATAATCACAATCGATTCCAAGCATAATCTGTTACTTGTTTGTGTACGAAAGCCACCACGCGTTGACTGAATTTGATTCCCAGTTCCACATGCGGACATTTCCAGACGGCAACACCTAACCAGTGCGACCATCTCGAATCACAATAGAGTAACCGCGAGAAAGGCGTTTCGTCCTCGTTTCTTTTTCTTTTTCTTTTTCTTTTTAATTTTTTTTCGTTTGTATTGTCTTGAGTTTCTGATCCTCTGAATCCCAAATCAATTAAAAAAACAACAACAAAATTACAGAATGAAAAAGAAAAAGACAAAATAGGGCAGCCCTGCTCAAAATTAAATTCCCCAAAATTCAATTTGCCATTCCTGAAAATTCAGAAAAATGAAAAAAAAGAAAAAAACACACATAAAACCATGCAAACACAACTTTTAGGCAATAACTCACTAAGACGCGGTACACCATCGGACTGTTGTCATACCGATTCGAATCCGAGCACCGGTGGCAGCGGTGGCATCGGTAGTAATAGTAACAATGGCGTTGCTGATGTCTGTGGGAGTAGTAGTGTTGTTGTTAGTGGTGGCACTGGCGGTGGCACCGGGTCAGCCGCCAGTGCGCATTCAAGTCATCCCGAACACCATCAGGCGAATCAGCCGCAGGCACAGGCGTCAACACATCATCACCCATCACTTCATCCTGCATCACAGTCCACACCAGGCACAACTAGCACGTCAAACAACAGCACGAACACGAGCAGCAGCAGCAGTAGCGGCACCGTCAATAATCAACATCATCAAAGTGCACAGCTCCAGCAGCACCAGCATCAGCAACAGCCCCTAACGCAACAATCCTCCGGCACGGCAACGTCACAAATGACTCAAGTTAGTTTCATTGACGACGATAGTTCCTGTGATTCGAGATGGGGTAAGGAGATGTGTGTGCTGAGAGAGAACGGGAGTGCTGTAGACTGATGGAAATCTTTTTCAGTTTTCAAATCTGTCTCTCTTCAATCCGAATTGGCTTTTGAAAAAAAAAAAAAAAAAACACTCAAAAAATCAAAAAAAGATCGTTTAAGTTTTAAGTTAGATTTGTCACATCCCAAGTACCTCATACGATTGTTTGTCTCCGCATGTTCATTCATTGTTCGTTCGTCAGTTTCGTTTGCTTTTCATTTGACCGTTTAGACTCGTGTTGTAGACGCTTTCCAATTCCATTACACTCAGCCCTTGTATGTGCCCGCCTTGTACAGACGCGATTTCTTACGAAACTTTGCTCTTCCATTGCAGCCGATGGCGATATTAACGATGTCCTGATAAAGACCCTAGCGGAAGCTCATGCAAACACAAACACAAAGTTGGAAATTGTTCATGAGATGTTCAGAAAGCCTCAGGTAATCAAAAACCCAAGCAACCCAACCATGGCCAGTCTCATTTTGAAATTTGTGAATTTTGTGTGTTTTCAGGACGTAACGCGAATACTTTATTACAAAAATCTCGGCCAAGAGGAACTCTGGTTAGACTGCGCTGAAAAGCTAACACAAATGATACAAAACATAATCGAATTTGCTAAGCTGATACCTGGTTTTATGCGGCTAAGTCAGGACGATCAGGTGAGCCCCTGCAAGTGCATCACCTCACAGAACACCCTCTAACAGCATTCGTCTTGTATTTGCAGATTCTTCTTTTAAAAACCGGATCGTTTGAGTTGGCGATCGTTCGTATGTCTCGCCTATTGGATCTCTCACAGAACGCCGTACTGTACGGTGATGTTATGCTGCCGCAAGAAGCCTTCTACACTTCCGATTCGTATGAGATGCGATTAGTGTCGTGTATCTTTGAGACAGCAAAATCAATTGCCGAATTGAAACTGACTGAAACTGAATTGGCTTTATATCAAAGTTTAGTGCTGTTGTGGCCGGGTAAGTATCTCACGTATGAGATCATTTCGAAACGCATCTTATTCTCATTTTTCTTTTCTGTCTTCACTTTTTTTTTAGAACGAAACGGGGTACGTGGTAACACAGAAATCCAGAGGCTTTTCAATTTGAGCATGAACGCAATCAGGCAGGAACTTGAAGCCAATCATGCACCCTTGAAGGGTGATGTTACAGTACTGGATACGCTGTTAAATAAAATACCAACCTTCCGGTAAGTTTCTCTTTGTTAGCGTCCTCATTTGACGTTGTTTCGATCAAATTTGTGCCTAGACTGTTTGGTCAGTAAGGGACTCGATCGGTGTAATTTCGAGTCTCCGGCTATGATTCACTCATATTTTGTGGATAACTGAACGTTGGCAAACATCAGTTTTGCGTTTTTCAGACATTTTTAGGATTGTCCTGCTCCTGAATGTGAATAGAAGTGACTGTCAGCAGTCGCTGCGACCCAATAAGACCCCAAAAAGGTTCATTATGATGTCACCGAACGTAAAATTCAGCTCGCCAATCTCCCGCCAGCACCAAACTCGAAGAGATCCATTGTTTTTGCACGAAATTTAAGGCTGCATTTGCCGCAGTAAAAATGGTCCAATTTAGGTCAAATATGTGTCAAGCCTCGCTTGAGGCCATGGACAGGAACAGGTGATCATCTTCAGACGGTCCAATTGTTGACAAAACAGGTCAAAGTTAAGAGTCCTCTTTCCCCTAAGCTACAAGATCTGGAAGCTCGATCTGGAAGCTGGATCTGGAAACCCAGCCATACACTTGCAGAGTCTTTAATTGAACGTACCTGGAGAAGCCGCGGCAAACAAAGTTGTAGCAACTCAATGTTCAAACAGGACTGTGTCTGTATCGGAAGATGGATTCCTTCGCAGATTAAATGCTTGTGATATGTCTGCAATGCATCTTAAAGTAGATTGCCTATCATTCGCACCAATCTCACAGCAAGAGCATCCTTCGTCGTCAATCCTGGCTTGGTCAACGTTCGTGCCGACTGCTCACAATTCGACCACGACCGTTTTCGTTTCACGTTGTCGTGAGATTTCGTAACCAGTCACATCCGCTTTAAAAATGGGTCGATAATGTGCGATTCAGCAGTCGGGCCATGATATTCTTTAGCCTTGTTCAAATGTTTCCAAAGGGTTTCTCAAAAGTGCTTCGTCAGACTCGGCGGCTTCCTTGATTTTATCGACAATTGGCTTTAAAGAGCGTGGTGCATCTTCGACATTCAAATTACCGCAACGGAATCGGACCATAAGCATACACATTATTCACATTTTCAACCGCCTAGGATGGAACGTATGCAACTCGACATAAAGATTACTAAAGCCGTCATCTTCTTACTACACCAAATATTTGAGCAACCAATGGTTAGACCAAGTCTGAAAACTCGCCCGTCCGCCCTTGGCCATGGCTAGTGATGAACTAAAGTCGATCGCGGAGGATCTAGTGGCCTGGAGATCTATCGTGCGTGCTTTGTCCCCACACGAGGGCTTCAGTAGATCGTGCGGGCCACTGAAGATGAGATGAGACCTTTTTGGCTTTTGTCAAGATCCAAGGACTTCTGTAGATCAAGGGGGCCACTGAAGATGAGCTGAGACCTTTTTGGTTTTTGCAGGCGATAGTCAAGATCCCAGGTAGTTTGGGACAGTTTCTCGTTGTGTCTACATCCTCTACAGAAGTAGAGGACCCTAGCTGTCCTCGACCTTATTGGACGTTGTGGACCGTTGCGTAACCACGTAGATCTTCTTAATCATTCTCTCAAGATGGCTGACCTCAATAGTCATCGCTTATTTGTGGCAGTTTGTCGAATAAGTAAGCCCCTACGTGACTTTTCAAAGAAGGCACACAATGATTTTCTCTTCTTTCTCGTCTCTCAGATTCTGCAGAACTAGTTGTAGGGCAGATTCAATCTTAAGGCGGGAGTTTCAACGGCGCACTGTCATTTATGTGAATCCGATAAGTCCTGAGTCCTGAGAGTCGACATGCTCATTCTAAGCAGGCTGTGTTCAGTTCTGTTGTAGTCCAGCATCAGACTTGGTGTTTCGCCCGTTTCAAACATCAAGACATGCCTTAGATGAATTGCAAATTTGCACCCGAAAACAAGGCAAAACTTATGCCCTTTCCAGCGAGTCTTCTTTCTTTGACTGTCGTGGCATGGCATAAGATGGATGTTAACGTACTCAGCCATCTTGAAAGGCGGGGGTTCGAGTTGAAAATTGCTTCTTCCAAAGCCTTGACTGGCTCTCAGAAACTGCTATATCCGTCCTACTACCTCCAAAGCCTTGATGGCCGCCTGGCTCTCAGAAACTGCTATATCTGTACTTGGTGTCACACTACTTTTTAGTCAAGACAACGCTTTTTTTATCGCTTTAGTTTCTGCCTGGAAGAGGCTACAATGGCTCGACAGTCGAAAGAATAGTTGGATTTTTAGATCCTTACATGTGAAGCCTTCGGAGTCTAGTTCAACGATCGTAGGGACCCAAGCTACATTCTCTCCGAAAATGTTCAGATTTAGTTTGTTACCAGCAGATTCCCAGATTAATCCATCGAAGCAGTACTACCTTCCATCTTCCTATTTGTGTGGCGCTACAGTCGAAGGTGGACCTGGGTCTGAACCCAGAAGCCTCTCGCTCTGGCTAGCTGCCTCCAATTACGAGTAATTGAGGTCCTTCTGCATCCGTCACCTTAGACGCATACTTAGATGGCGTGTCCCACAAAATCCAAGTCAAGGACTCTTCGGTCCGGGGTAGAGTTATCCATGCGCTCTACATGGTCCAGCAACCTTGTGCGTTTGGTCCGTAGACACTTGCCTAGACGCTTTCCGATGGCGTGTCCCAGAAAATCGAAGTCAAGGACTGTTCGGTCCGGGGTTGAGTTATCCATGTGCTCTACATGGTCCGGCCACCTTGTGCGTTTGGTTCTGTACAGTCTACACAGCTCGTGGTTAAACGACCAATGATCACACAAAGAACTTTTCTCTCGAACACACCAATGACTTATTGAACTGATTTTGTGATTGTCCATGCCTCCGCGGGATACAGGATCACAAGGAGGATCAATGTGTTGTATAAAGTCAGCTAGATAAGTCAAGAGACACACAATTACCTCTTGATCCCAAAGAAACAACAGTTTGGAGGAGTAATTCTGCGTTTGATCTCAGTACTGATGTTGTTGGTTTGTACTGTTCACTGCGGTTAGACGATGTCTCGGGCCAGCTCGAAGTTATAGCTGCCCTTTACGACACTCTGTCCATGTTTGGACCGCATATACTTCATCAAAAAACACATCAGTTCGGGGTGTTCTTTCAGCCAAGGATAGAGTAAATCTGGTGAAATTCAAAAATTCATTCAAACTTCTGCAGTTTGGAGAGTTGGCTACCACCGAATGCAGATGTAATGGAGAATAGACATATCCAACTTCTACCTCCCTTGCCCCTTGATCTCATCTGACAGCGTTTTTTATACGGTGTTGCGATGAGTGGTGCAGTCGGGAATTTTGTAAGAGTCGACTACACTCTTATTCTTTACGACTCAATGGCGCATGGACAAGGGGTAAAAATAGCCGAAGATGGATACCTCTATCCTCCATTGTCTCTGATCGAATGACGACTAATCTGTTCAAGGAACAGCAACATTTTGACTTCTCTAATTTCCCAGTGAAAGTCATATGACTGAACGTAGTCGAAGAAAAGTCAGTGCTTCTCCACAAATGTGGCACATCCTTGTGTTACAACCCTAGTCAGGAAACGGCTTTATGTATTCTTTCCCACGATCTAGCATATTTTTTAAAATATCCACCATAAATGTCAAACCACGCTAATGTCAAAATTTCTTTGTTTCCAATTCTCCCTTTAGTGAACTGTCAATAATGCACATGGATGCGCTGAGTAAATTCAAACAGGAACACACAAATCTGGTATTCCCAGCATTGTACAAAGAATTATTCTCAATAGATTCACCGCAAGACCTCACATAACAGCAAGCCGCACAGCAACCACCAGCTGCAGCAACATCCGCTGAGTCATCACAGGATTGAAAAACAAAATGAAACAAAAGAAGTATATTTCAAATATAAACCAATTTAATTAAAAGAATGCAAAAACAAAATATAAAAGTAATAATAATGAAAGTATAACAACAATAACAAAAAAAAAAAAACAAAAAAAAACAATACACAAAAAGTAATATATTTAACAAAAATACAAAACAACAAGTTTATACATTTTTTTAATAAACAAAAAGTAAGAAAAAAATTATTCTTTAAGTAAATAAATTACAAGCAGCGTTACCAACAAAGCAAAACAAAAAACAAAAAAACAACAATTAAGAAATAGTCTTAAAGATTCTCATCAAAAATTAAACTCACGCATACACGCAGTTTTAAAACCGAAACAAAAAAACAAAAAAAAAAAAATAAAATTAAAAACATAGAACAATATAAACAGTTTTTAGCAATATTCTCTCCAAGCATACATACAATTATATAAACAAGACTTAAACCAGCTAACAAGCAGAAGATAAATCTCACGCAAAAGAAAACAAACAACCGAACACCCCCTTTGAGACTTAACTAAAGCAAATATAAAATAAAGCAAAAATTAAGCAGGCAAACCACAGACACACAAAAAATAAACACTTCAAAATAAAGCAGAAACTTAAAACGTAATGCATTTCGTAGAAAATTTCGTTCAACAATCTTCTAGTTTTTATTTAATTATTATTATTTTTTTTTATTTCTCCGTCTCATGCTTTAATTATTTTATAAAAATATCTGCAAAAAAAATAAAAAATAAAAAATTAGTTTCTAAAACTAAAACGTATAGAACACGAAAAGCGAACACACTTGAGAATGTAAACGAAAAATCAATGAAATAACACACGTTAATCGTTGTCTTGTGAAACATCCACATCCACACGCACTCGAACGCAAAAAATATTGCATTTTGACGAGACGAGTACACAGGAGAAAATATGGAAAACATGATTTTGATTTGGTATACAGATTGGCAAAAAATTACGTTTTTTTCGCGAAGAGACTTTTAGGTAAATTAAATGACTGTTTTTAGGATAGAAATGTTTTTTTTTATTTTATAGAAAATATGTAAAAAAAGAAACAAAAAAAATCACAATTTATAATGAATGAAATGGAAGCAAACAATTCAAGTAATCACAACACACTCCCAATACACACACAGAAACACACTTGTACCATACTATACATAAAGATACTGAATAAGGATGGAGAACATAAACAGACAAACCCGAACGTGACGACAATGGGAAGTAGAGAGTAGATGGTGGACGCTGAAGTGACTCTAAATGTCTTCACAGCCATTTTGAGGGTGTTGACGGGTTGAGGCTTAAGGCCCGGATTTCCCATGTGTTTCGAGGTCCTGCCTGGGCAACGAATAGTGCCCTATTTTCACAAGTTCTTTGCCTGGCCTAAGCTTGAGGCACCATTTAGAGGTGAAATTGAAGGCCTGAGACCTAGATTTCCCACGTATTTCGAGGTCCCAACTGGGCAACGAATAGTGCCCTGTTTTCACAAGTATTTCAAGACTTTGCCTGGCCTAAGCTTGAGGCACCAGTACGAGGTGAAAAGGAAGGCTTAAGACCTAGATTTCCCATGTATTTCTAGGTCCTGCCTGGGCAACGAATAGTGCCCTATTTTCACAAGTATTTCAAGACTTTGCCTGGCCTAAGTTTGAGGCACCATTACGAGGTGAAAAGGAAGGCTTAAGACCTAGATTTCCCATGTATTTCGAGGTCCTGCCTGGGCAACGAATAGTGCCCTGTTTTCACAAGTACTTTGCCTGGCCTAAGCCTGAGGCATCATTTAGAGGAGAAATTGAAGGCCTGAGACCTAGATTTCCCACGTATTTCGAGGTCCTAACTGGGCAACGAATAGTGCCCTGTTTCCACAAGAATTTTAAGACTTTGCCTGGCCTAAGCTTGAGGCACCATTACGAGGTGAAAAGGAAGGCTTCAGACCTAGATTTCCCACGTATTTCTAGGTTCTGCCTGGGCAACTAATAGTGCCCTGTTTTCACAAGTACTTTGCCTGGCCTAAGCTTGAGGCACCATTTAGAGGTGAAATTGAAGGCTTAAGACCTAGATTTCCCACGTATTTCGAGGTCCTGCCTGGGCAACGAATAGTGCCCAGTTTTCACAAGTATTTCAAGACTTTGCCTGGCCTAAGCTTGAGGCATCATTTAGAGGAGAAATTGAAGGCTTAAGACCTAGATTTCCCATGTATTTCTAGGTCCTGCCTGGGCAACGAATAGTGCTCTGTTTCCACAAGTATTTTAAGACTTTGCCTGGTCTAAGCTTGAGGGACCGCTTAGAGGTGAAATTGAAAGCTTAAGAGCCAGCTTTCATAAGCGGTTCAAGGCTGTCTTTAAGGCTTACGACTCCATCTTGTCATCCCATTTTTCCACGCATTTCAAGTCTTAAGTCTACATTTCCACGCATATTCAAGGCGTTGCTTGATCAGCGCTTAAAGCTCCGTTTCCAAATGCCCGCTAACGCTCTTCTTTGTAAATCTCAAGGCGCCTCAAGTAATATAAGAAATCCTTTGAAATGTTTGATATTTAAGTCAATCAGACACATCCCTGTGAAACTTGCATGTTCATTGGTTGCACGCATTGCACCCCATCTTGAAAATCTAGTCTGAGTACAAGACACACCAGTGAGGTGAATGACTCTCAGAGACTCTTCCAAGATGTTCCTTTCCCACAGTGAGGTGAATGACTCTCAGAGACTCTTCCAAGATGTTCCTATCCGACACGCAACATATTTTTTTGAAAGCTGAAAGGCATCGAGAATTCTTCACAGATTCACATTTCACATATAATTCGAATAGCGCTCGTATGAGAATGAAAACTTTCATTATTAACCGACCTAAGGAAGATATGCTCTATACAACATTAGCCTGGAATCTCCTTTTGAGCATTGTAATATGGACTCACCGCTGGGACCTCACTTGCCGGTGATCAGATCACAACTGCCCTGAGACAAGATTGCACATGCACACAAGACAACAACGATAAGAGCAGAGATGCATGTCATGAGTATTTTGACTTATCGGAGAGTAGCTCCTATGCTCCCACGCTCCAATACACTGCAAGCATCATTTGTCCAAACAGACAAGCCCAACTCTCGATGCTCGTCATTTGATCACACTCTCCTGTCAAATGCCCTTTCTCGGTGAAGGATAGACAAGTTCAGCCGATGTCCATGTTGATAGAAACCAACCAAGCACTTGACGTTCTCGGTGAAAATGTAATGAGGGCTCAACGTTGAAGGAATAACTTGACCATTCAGAAGTGAACGAAAGTAAAAACACAAAATTAAAGACTGACTAAAGAACATCACTTATCGATTTTACAAGAATTCTAAAATTCAAACCAATTTGATATTGAACGGAAATATGTGATCAACACGAGAAGTGTGAGAAATGTCTTTTAGCAGAGACTGCTGTCAGAAGGGGCACGATGTAGGTCTATGTGCCCATGGCAGCAAGGGTGCTGGGGTACAACTTACCTACCTATCATGAGACATCGAGATGAGAGAGGGACTGTTTGTCGAGAATGAAGAAAAAGTGCATTTCCCTCGGTTTGAATACATTCGTTTCAGAAGAAACATAAACGACTGAAATTGGAGGAAAAGTTTCCTCTAAGATTAGAGTAGACTGCAACAGTTAAGTCTTGTCTCAGTCAACAGTCTGAGTTGAGCGATCCGATGCATGTATGTCGTATTTTTAAGACGTTCGTCTATTGGCTGCGTATCCCAGGCTCGAGTATTTTGTAGACATGAAGAAGTCTTAAGATCGAGAGAACCTTGACTGGATCAGTTATTCACAGGAGAGCTTCTTGAATTACCTTTGACAAGGCTCTAGTTCCGGACAGTGAGATCACAATGGACGTTGGTTAGGGTTTAAGTGAAGTACGATACAGACCGGTGCTAGTCACACCTACATACCTTCCGGCACAACGAAGCATACAACTGACCATCTAATTTATTGATCAAACAATTCGTACGTCGCACCGTTGTCAAGAAGACATGACGTTGAAGTAGTGCGAATTGCTGAAGAACGCAACGACCAGCGTTTGCAAATTGCACCATTTTGGCAGTGATGCAATGCATGCTCAAGTAAAATCAAGCTCTACAGCACAAACAGATCTGATGCAAAGTTCAGTACGGTCTTGATGGCATCGGAACGATTCTGTTCTACAGTCCGGGATGGATCTGGGCTTCAACTGCAATTTGGCTGATGTCCTTCTTCACTTGTATGCCATCGGTTTCGTGGGCGTCCGACTCTTCCGACTCTTTCATCTAGAGTGGTGTCGCCCACGCGCTCTACGTGGACCGGCTAGAATAGGCGTTGGATAGAAGATGATTTGTGCTAAGTGCGTTAGAAAATCGTCTTAACGTTTTTTTTTTTTCGAAGCACCATTGATGCTTTGCTCGCGCTCTACGTGGCCCAGCCATCAAAGGCGTTGGATAGAAGACGATTTGTGCTAAGTGCATTTCAAACCGTCTCAAAATTTTCGTTCGAAGCATCATTGATGCTTTGCAGGAGAAAGGTGTTCGGAAAAGAAAAAAAAAATGCGTCACTTACTTAAGATGCCATCTGGAAATCACTCGTAGTCTCCACTTCAAGCATAACAAGCTCCTCAGTGTCAAATAAGGGCGGCTACGTTTTACAAGAAGCTAACACCGTTTTCATTCAAATAATTTGTCCATCTCAGTGCCCCAAAAAAAAAGACTCGAACCAACTTCAAGCAACCTCAGTAACCCACATCAATCTCCATTGTAAAGTAAATACGAACACAGCCAGACACACACACACACACACATACACAAACGCAAACATATAATTTTCTACTTTATACATATTTTTTTTTATTGGAAAAACGGTTAGGGTTAGGTACTAATTATAAATATTTGATAATAATTTGTTATTATATAAAAGAAGAAGAAGAAGAATAAGAGGAAACAACAATAAATTGAGGCATGGTTCGATAACGAAAATGTTGAAAAATGAAAACTACAACAAAGGAAAAACAAAAAAAAAAAAAAAAAAATAAAGGAAATTCAAGAAACACAACTTATACTATATATTTGCCTTAAAACCTAGTTTTTAAGTTTTAATATTTTTTTAGTTGTTAGTTGAAATAAAAAAAAAAATGAAAGAAGAAGATGCGGACGAAGAGAAACGAGAAAAGAAAATATTTTTGTGTAAAAAAGTTAAACCACTTATGTTTATCTATCTATAATTTAATTAATTGTTGTGTTCTTATATTGGTAAATAAATGAAAAGAAAAATCATACAATTATATTTTATTTTATTCTCTTTAATTTTTTTTTAATTATACATATACATATAGATTTTAAATTAAATGAAGGAAAGATTATATATATATTTATGTTTTGTGGAATTAACAAGTTCTCAATTTGTTTTTTTTTTTTTTTTTGTTTGAAGGAAATAACAGTGAAAGTATGGAAAAGCATATATATATATAAAATGAATTAGTTAAATTTTGTTTAAGGATTTGTAGCTAAATCAAAAATAATATATAATTTTATGTGGAATGTTTGTATTATTTAAAGTTATATAGTTGAATGGAAAATATATATATACATACATACACTCTTACTATTATTTACAAACATTTTATACAAACCAATAAGCAAACAAAAAAAAAATATACATACATATGGATAACAGAAATATTTTAATTTTATTTTTCGTTGTTTTTTTTTATTGTTTACTTGTTATAAAGTTGAAGGTAGTAACAAGCCGAGTAATGTTAAGCTAAAAAACGCCCTCCGCAGAGACCGTCAGATTGCACACGTAATACGGGCATCCCCGACCACAGAGAGATATTCACGCGAGATTCACCTCTCAACGCTGTTCCTTACTGCCAACTTGCAATCTTACTTTGTTTTCTTCTAAAGAACTCATTCTGACCCTCTCCCTCTCCTTGATTGTATTTATTTTAAGTTTAACCACCTTTTTTGTTCTATTTATGGGTTTATTGACTTGTTAATTATTTTTAAAAGAAAGTATATAACTTTGATAGTTGCAAATCCCTCTTTTTATGCTGCACATGTATATTTAAACTAGAAAAAGAACAGAGCGATCTGTGTATGTATACACACAATTATTATTTTTTCTAAATCGGAATTGTTATTTAGATTTTAGTAGATAGCATACATTTTATCTGTACGTGTGTACACTTTAAAAGAATTCAAAAATAATAATAATTTAGTTGTACTCTCCCGAGACTTAAGCTTGATTTAAAATGGAGAAGCAAAGAAAAGAAAGATAGTCGAACTAACCTGAAATGCAGGCAATGTTAATCAAAGGAGAAGCGGATAGCTCTAATTGCTGGAAAAGAGAAAAACAATGCGATAATATAAAGAAACCTATTTTATAAACTTAAGGCGTTTTGTTTTACTTTATTTTGTATTTCGTTCTTGATCCTTATTCGGTTTTATTCCCTTTTTTTCCTTAGTCTTAGAAGATATGAGTATTAGACAAAAGCAATATCGTGTTCAAATTTAAATCTAGGTGTATAGAGGTATTGTTAAGTGACAAGTTCTTTACTTTCGAGTATAGTGTGTCTTAGTCCTAAGTAATGATTCGTTTTTCTTTTTTCATCTATGTTCTGTTTAGATTCTTTTCTCTGTGATCGCTTGTGCCTTCTCGTTTTAGAACTGAATCCAACCAAAAAAAAGCACACATACCCTTTCCCTTAGACTGGCGATGTGTGCATCGTGACTCAAGCTGCTACAAGCTAAAGCTGTGTCGACCATGACTCACATTGATATGTGCACCGAAAAGAGTTTTGTTGTTGCATTCAGACATCAATCAACCAAAAATTGAAACTGAGAAATAAATTCAAAAAAATTGTTCCCCATTTGTCAAAAAGCCCGAGTGACTGGGGGAGTAGCTCTCGCTGGAAATTTGTGCTCGCGCTTACGCCATTACGGTCTGTGAACTAAGAAAGCGCGACCGCTGCATTGTGACTGGATTTTCGTGTATCCTACTTAAAATGTCAGAGCTCGTGATATGGGTTGCTTCGGTTACCACTTGGAGGAGATCATTTTAAATTCTGTCTCATTTAATTCTCCAATTCGTTTGGCCTCTCACTTTACTCGGAAACGGCTTTTAGACTTCTGTGACTTGATTTAGATGGATTGTAGTGCAGAATAAGGGAATAATGGTCAGAAACAGAACCAATACGGGTTATCGATTGGGATTGAACCATGACAATGCTCTCAGTCAGTATCTGTCTTTATCATTGATATGCCAAGTTCGTCTAAACACAACGAGCAACTTTTCTTAAGTGTGACTACACTCCGAAGTGATTGAGTCATCGCCAATAACTTTAAGCGTGATCAATGATCACCAACATCCAGTAGCACGCACCCAGTTAATTGCGATTTCCTGTCACCTTAGTCAAGTGTGTCACCTACTCTCAGAATGGGAGATGTCGCTGGCAGAAATTATGTTGCCTATGCCTGTGATGTTGCTTTCAGTGTCTTGCAAGCTATTTGCTCGTGTGTGCCTGGTAAACATGGGAGCTGTGATTTGATAATGGACAGTACAAAGCTGCGAAGCAGTGATGTAGTGAAGTGCACAGAATTCCTAACACCAATCGTCGACCATGTATTTTTCTTGAAAAGTCATGTTCGATGTTGTAAACAACAATTGGTTTCCTTAAGTGTATTTTTAAGGCTGAACTTATTTAAACTCACTCCAACCCAAGATACGTTCGTTTCTTCCCTGAAAGGAGTCCTGAATTAAGTCTTACCTTAAGGCGACCATCTATTTGGTAAGGTTTAAGTAAATTTAGAGCAAGTGTGAAGGTGTCTAAGTGTGCCGGTAAATGCACTAGCAACCCTCTACCTACCTAAGGGTGAAGGTGCCGTCGGTCAAGACGTTTTAAATCGGCAATGGTGACCAAAGTGTCTTACATCGAAAACTATCAGGCTTGGCGACTTTGACTAGGGAATTTCCAAGATTCCATTCGTAGCAAATTTAAGAATCGAAGTTACGATACGAACTACGAATAAATGCATTCACACTCTCCGACAGGCATCGCAAAAAGCATTGTCCATGAACTCTCTCATTCTCATTCTCGCAATCTGCTGTCCAGTGTCAAATGTGTGAAAATAATCATAAAAAACTAAGTTTTCTTCTGAAATGAAATACAAAAAATGGAAACTATTAGATTCGCAATTACTGCTGCTCAAGCGGAATTCTCCAAGCGAAAGTCCTTGACACGTTTAGACTGTCTTCAAGCTCATGAGCAACACTTTTTGGCTGTTGATCTTCAGCAGGCTCCTCAGATAAAAAATATCATTTACTCCTGAATTGGGAGTCTGAAATGCTGCAAGTTGCATCACATGCTCATCCATTTTTGAGAGGGAATGTAGTCGGCATTGTCCGCCACTAGTTGCCTTTACTTAATTTTCAAACTGAGATGAGTTTCCAAACAGATTTTAGAGATTAGCTACAAAGTTTTCAAAATGAGATTAGCTTCCCAAGCTATTAAACAATATTTGAAAATTGATTGAATTCACACAATCGCGCATGTACTTGCTTAAATCCGCACCATGACTTCTTTCGAAGGTAGTCCAAGAGTGTTCAAATCGGTCTTCACATTTTTCCAGAAAAGCGTCACATCACCTCTTGATGGTTTTGTACGCCCTTGTCCCAAATCAGGCCTTTCATTAAGTATTTCCAGAAACCTTTCAAACTGCTAAAACTGTAGTTGTCGTTTTAGCCGCTTTAAAGAAGTTTAATTACAACTTTAAAATTATGCATACAGTGACTGCCATTAACATTCGTTTTTTTACTAGCATATGTTAAAAATTGCAGCGACATGTTGAAACCAAATGGTTTTTAACCCAGTCGTTTCCTGCTCGGTAAGTTCCTTTATTTGATCACTTACTTAATTAAATTGCTGACTTATAAGTACATAACTTATAAGTTACCAGAAAAGGAAGCCAATCCCAACTGCCTTCTTGAAGAGGTAGAAAGTGAGGGCTTCATGCATAAAGGAGAGCAAGAGCATCAGCCTGCGAAAAAATCCACGAGTAATTAAAAGAAAATTGTTTCCAAAACCTCAGCTGTTAAAAGCCGGAGTTTGTAAAAGTAGCTCTGCCTAGAACTTTGTGCTAGCATTACGATATCAAAGCGCGACCGCTGCATTGAGACTTGTTTAATGGATTTACGTGTATTCTATTTAAAATGTCAGAGCACGACCGCGCGAACTTGACTTTTTGATATGTTTATAACGATTGCAGTGACGCCCAAATTTGCGTTTATGAACGTTGAGCATCGATGCCCCAGTGATGCGTTTGTGAATTCACCCGTTGTTTCTCGCTGTTGCTTGGAGCACGGAATATGCTACCTTAAAGAGTCTTATATCCCTGGTCCGTAGAATACGTGACGTGCGTTGCATTTTGTCAAAGTATTGAGAGCATATATGTCCGTTGGTGAGTGGATACTTCTGTTTATATGAACCGCGGCTTGTGAGCTTTGCAAAAGTCTCCAAGAGTGTGTAAATTCCAAAATTAGTGGCACAAATATGAATCCAAACCAAAATCCTTGAATCCAAATGATCGAAAGCAGCTTGATTGCACTTCATGCCAACCAAATGAACGTGAATCTGTTGTTCAATGATACAAGCGTTATTAAACGAAATTGACAATTCCCTGGAATATATCAATTCGCCAAAACTTCAGTGAATGACACAAGATGAAACCAAACAAAAAAACCCCCTGCTATCCACTTTCAGCTTGGAAGAGGGAAAATAGCTAACGTGGCCTTTTTTACTCTTCAGGAGCTCCGCACGCTCCCACTTCGAGGGTCAAATAGAGCCTTAATATGGCGAACAGCAATTAGTGATGTATCCGTTTTCATATGACAAAAATTATAATCGCCGATCTTTGCAATTGACAACGTTTTAGATCGATGTTATCTACACATCCCTAGGTTGCTCCTTTTGACTATTGCATATAAACCGATTATTTGTTACCATCCAGTTACATACATAAATTTAGCTAGCTTTAGATTTTTTTTAAAGATATTTCTACCCAGTCAAGTGATAAATTAAATTATCAGACCCGTGCCGGGTGAATGTTGTAAAAAAAGACTCTAAATTGTGAGTGAAGAAATAGAGTATCTCTCTTTTTTTGACTGATCATTGTCCTAAATAAATTGTAATGTAATTAAGTAAGATATGAGTTACTTGACATCCACGCAGATATTTTTCTTGTTTTCAAAATTCCTGTATTTTTAAACAAATTTTTCTTTTAACCCACTTCGTTCTCTTCATTTTTTCATTCTTATTTTAATCGACTCCATGAATGTACTGAAGTAAAAACATACCAATACGCACATTTTGATGAGACCAACATTTTGCTTGTTCCACACAACAAACTTATTGTTGATGGACGGTAAACAAAAAACGAAACATTTTCACATTCTAAAATCTTCTCCTTTCAATTTTCAAGGACCTGCCTCAATGTTTACTTTCTCGTTTTATTTATAAATGAAAAGATTAAATGAATCGAAAAAAAAAAACACAAAAAACAAATAATAACAACAACTTTATATAAATGTACATACGTGGGTGTATTTTAAAAATATACCTTACTAAAGTAAAACCAAGCTAAAAAAAACAAACGTCTACAAAAATAAAAACAACAACATTAAATCAAATATATTGCGGTAATAAATAACAACAACAATTAAAACATACAAAAACACGCATTTAAATCTATAATTAGTTGAAGATATCAACTCAAAAAAAAAAAAAGTGAACAAGAATTTCATAATAGAACAAAAAAAATAAATATTACGAGATGCTATATATTATACATACTTATATATATTAAATAAAACAAAAAACAAATATATATATATATGAATTAATTGCCTTACAGAATATTATTATATACATAATTCATAATAAAAAAAAACAAAACAAAAATATATATATTTAACTATTTATTATAAGAGAAATTAATTTATTGACAAAAAAAACATGCGGAAAAACAAATGGTCGAGCGTCGTCACATTATATACTCTCTCTAGTAGCGGAAAACAAAACACAGAAAAGGAAGCAAAAAACCTTATATATCGTAGTTCATTTACTCGTCTGTTTAGGTTGGACCTTTATGTTTCAATTCAGGATAACTCAAATACTTCATTTACATTCTACTCTCTCTCTCTCTATCTCTCTCTCTTCTCTAAAGCAACCGAAAAATAGATGAAATCCAAATTGCAGAAAATAATAGAACAATTTCGTTAAATGCATAAATTTATTAAACAAATATTATGTATATACGTCGTGACTATATACACGCATACAACAAAACCAAAAACAAGAAATGATATACGAAGCAAAAACAAAAGACGATATATACATACATATGTATATGTATGAGGAGAAAAAGGATTTAAGCAAATGATAATATCAAACTGTTGAGAATAGACGAATGAATGAAGATCATATA
The DNA here is from genome assembly GCA_905231855.2 of Eristalis tenax. NCBI lineage: Eukaryota > Metazoa > Arthropoda > Insecta > Diptera > Syrphidae > Eristalis > Eristalis tenax. The sequence continues at coordinate 4,985,891 of HG993127.1, forward strand.
TACACACAGACATATATATGTATGGACATTATACAATTAGTTAAATTAATTTGTTGATTAAATATATACTTATACAGATTTATATATACAGAAAATATTTAATAAAAAATTAAAAACAAAACGATAATGATAAAAGAACAAAAGAAAAATAATTATCACGTAAATCAAATATTTATTAGCAAATTGAACAAATGAAAGTATACAAATAGATCTTATATATACAAACACAAAACACACACACACATACAAGAAAAAAAAAAGAAGAAAATCCAACACACTCATGCATTAGAGATCCACTGATAGACGTAATTATGTGAATAGTATTTTCATTTTTGTATTATTTTTTTTTTTAAACAAGGAAGACATGCCGTGAAACGTGGGTTTTTGTGTGCTAAAGTGTTTCCTAGGTTGTTTAAAACAATAATGATTATCCTCATGTGAGCCCTGTGAGCCCTTTTGATCACCATTTTGACTGATCAGATGAATTCAGCGGGATCTCTAGGAGGTTTGATGTGATGTCTGGAAAGAACACATCATGTCCATATTGAGGCATGCAGGGGACATGAAATTGTCGTCTGGTGGAGTGTGAAAATTCGTTAGTACAACCAATACATTGTGTCTCTCTACTTCGATGCCTTTTCTCCATTTTAAAAGTCAGCTCTAGTGTCCATCCTAAGAACCCAGAGATGCTTTATGTCACGTCGTGGGACGAAGATCTGCGTGATTGCGAATGTCCCGAGATACTTCATAAGTGCGTTGCCGAATCATCAAGGAACGAAGTCGGTTTATAATGCTCTTTCGCTTTTCTCTCCACCAATCTACATTCCCCTTAGCATGGAAGGACGCATTCATCTTCACCACTCGCAAAAAAGGTGCAAATAACGATATTTCGAATTACAGACCGATTGCTAAATTATCTTCTATCCCCAAACTTTTTGAATCCATCGCGTATGACTCATTGCTTTATGTCACATCGTATTTCCATTGTAGACCCATATTTTCCCCACGCCACCATGCAACCATAACCTCATTGAATTCGTCTCCAATACACTTTCAATTCAGCCGAGCAAGGCTATAAAGTGAATGTTGTCACCACATACTTCAGTAAAGCCTTTGCCAATATCAACCACCAAATAATATTTTTCAAACTAAAGGCCCTTGGTTTCCCGCCCCACATCATCGCAAGGCTCAAAACTTACCTTGAGAACCGCTCCTACAGGGTACTCTTCAGATACTCCACATCCGACCGCTTAGTAGCTTTATCGGGCGTTCCCCAAGGGAGTCATCTCGGCCGCCTTATCTTGTCCTAACCATTAGCGATGTCTTCAGTTCAATTAGCCGCCTCTTGCCATGACTCAGAAGCGATAGGCTAGTTTGCCTATTATGAGACCGCGCACATAAGCTCGGTGTGCATTTTAAGAATGGTGAAGCAAGCACTCCTCACAGTCTGATCGCTGGAAATAGGAACTCTGGGTTAGTGACGGAATGAATACTTTATTGTTTGGTTTCGCTTTCTTTTATACAATAAATTTGCTTACTCTAACAATACAGAATATTGTCATATGTCCCACTTAATTTTTTGTGGGTGGCGGTACAGCCCGTAGACGGCCAGGACCTAGCTTCTCAGCAACCACTCGTGTTGAGCATGCTACTGTTCTGTCGAGGGGAAGGGACCTATCACCAATTTGAGGAGCTCTTTTCTGGACAGTTGTACTCCTTGAGCATTTTCAGTGACTCGAAAGAGGTGGGCAGTGAAAAGTATTTTGCTGGTACCGGCATTCGAAACAGGGCTGCGTAGGATCAATAGCGCAGGCGTCGACGCACCAACCCACAACGCCACGGCGCCAGGCTCTAAGCCTGGGTTAAAAAGCCGCTACTTCCAGTCTTCAAGACCAATTTGTCGTACATCAGTGGTCTTCATCTTCTTCGGATGACATTACAGCCTGGGCCTCAACCAACAAGCGTCTGCAGGTGGCACAATTTTTACCCAGCTGCCTTCAATTCTCCACGCCAAGTTAAACATTCAATCATCATCATCTTCTGAGCCGCATGCTCCAGTAATAAAAAAGGGGTCGCGGGTGAACCTCGCACGAGAGATCTCCAGGAAATTCGATCCTCCGCCATCGACTTTAGCCCATTAGGGGGATACTTCACAAAATAAACCGCGTTTAATATTCCTCGTTGCCCGGGAAACAAACATTTTGAAAAATGTCGATAAAATCATGGAATTTGACATGTCTAACTGCCATGTACATCGGCTGCACGTAGTCTGTTAAGGGACCTTACATTCCACGTGTAGAACCGGAAGTCATAGTTCTTTCTCCGTTTGCTGGGGTCGTCAACAGTACCCGAGGAAGGATTATGCTTCTGAACTAGAATTTGTTTCACACAGTCAAGAAGTTAACCCAACGCACAACCTCCAACTGGGAGACTGGGAGTACAGGTCCGGGAAGGATACGGTGTCGGTAGCCTCTTCCAGGCAGTGAGCGCCGTCGTTGGTCCTAAGAAACTGATCATCTGCCACCGTCTCTATTGCAGGATCCCGACCTAACCTTGGAAACCAGGAGTTGTGGATGCCGCCGTTGGCTTACTAGTTGATCAGCTCCTCCGCCGCCATCCTATAAAAGAGGTGAGCCCGGGTAGGCTTTCTCTCTCTCTCTCTCTGTCTCCCCCCATGTCTATATCATCAAAAACTGTACTATCCCCATTTACGCAGACGACATGAAAATAACCAAAACAATGTCTAATTTAGGCGATTCACGTGAATTCCAAAACGACACCTTCTTCGCTTGGTGTGACAGTGCCCCCCTCGAGCTAAACGTGGACAAATGCCAGTCTACAACTTTTTCTCGCAAACGCTTACCCCCTCCCCCCAGAACTTACTTCCTCAATAACGAGCCAGTACCTATAGTATCTTCTATAGGCGACCTAGGAATTATATTAGTTTCGAATCACACATTACCAATATGATTCTACGTGCCAATCCTTCCCTTGGTTTTATAAAACTTTGGCCCAAAGAATTCTCTAACCCCTTCGTTTCTAAATCCCTGTACATTACCTATGTTAGGCCCCTTCTTTAGTATGCCAGTTAAATTTGGTCTCCTTACTACGAAAGCCCTTCAAACCGAATTAAAGCTGTTTGCAGATTCCTACGTTTTGCTTTACGTTTTCTCCCGTGGCCTTGCTTTCCCACCCTATACAGAGCGCCTTCAGTTGATCGGCTTGTATACCTTAAAAAAAACTTCATGAAGAAGCTGACCTCTTATTTCTGTACCAAGTCCTAATTGGATAAATTGACTCGAACGACTTTGGAAATGATTCCACTAGACTGCCCTCCATAGTAGCGACTACAGCATGTCTGAGCCCCTTCGGAGAATTCTGCGCCTAGCTAAAATGTCTCAAAATTCCCTTGATTTTTACTCATCCATTCAATCTATTAGAACCTCTTTATTCTCTCCCCCGTAACTATTCCTGCCTCCTTCACATATCATATACATTACTTTAAGTTAGTTTATAGTTGATGTGTTAGTTTTTAAGTCGACCAAGAATCGATATTTGTCGATTGATTTTGTTATTAGTCGATTTTTCCATCAAATTTTGTCGTTCACAAAATTCCGGGACTTCACACACGCTCTGTCTAATCTTCACGTGCTTAAGAGAGTTGCCATTCCTAATTGTCAGGCGTCTATGAATTCGTAACATGCATGGTGTTAATTCACAATGATACGATTCTCAGTCGATTGAGTTACACAATACCAAATCAAATTTCAATCGAGAGATTTGTCGACCCTCGCTTCTATCGACAATCGACACTCGCAATCGGGGCCAATATGTACGTATTTTAATACTCTTTCCGGACTATAGAGGTAACATTTTGAAAGTGTCCGAAATATAGGGTTGTCCGGAGTACTGAGGTGTCCGGACTAGTACTGAACTACGGACTAGACGACTGTGGTGCGAAGATCCTCGTGCATGTACTTGATATGGTTGACAGCTACAACTGTCCAGAAGAAATACAATTCCTTACAATTTCAACACATTTCTAGAAAAATAACATTCTTCCTTAAAACTCGCATAAATGACATGAAACAACTCTTCACATTGTCTTAGCACAGTTGTCAGTTGATGAATTGTGATGACTAATGAGGAAGAAGGACAATGTGGTCGATTTTAAGATTTGGGTAGTATAGCGGTAGGTTTGAGCATTTTGCGCCATAAAACTAGATCCCACCACAATCTGAGGGAAGGGTAAGATTCTTTTGGACTTGCTCATCGATAGAGTTGACTGTGGAATGTATTTCTGTTTTAAAGTTTTACTGTCGGGCATTTGCTTGGTGTTTAGTGCAATTTACATTTTGTAAGAATTAAAGAAAACAGCACGTCCGATCCTTTCGACGGCCCACTTTATTATGTTCTTTCTTCTTTGGGCTACATTTACAATGTTCTTTAGGTGGCAAAGGAGAGTGATGCTAGCTGACGAAAATCTAACGGTGTATTCAAAAGGGATTGGAAATGATTTGGACAAAGTACAGTGGGTTGGAAAAGTTTCTCTTCATTTTATTATTTATTTTTTACTTAGTACCACATTGCCCTACAAACAGCTTAGTAATAAATTCAAAATCAATTAAATAATTGAAACAACTTAATTTCTTTGGGGCCGTCTGTGTATCTTTGTAGAGACCAATCTTGTATTTATTAAAACATTTGAACATCTTAGCTAAAACCGCATTTACTATTTATGCCGAAGAACAAAATGAACAGAGTTGATGTAGATTTGATACGACACCTAAAACATTTTAAAGGCATTTTCTCTTCTTTTTGTGGGGCTTGGATTCATCTGTGTCTGAAATAAAATCACGATCGTATCTAGTTACTTAGAATATTGTACACTCCAAGTGGGAGAGGGACTTAAACCCTGGAGATGTCAGTTGCATTGTCCCTCTGGATTGGAGTCGTTGGCTCTCGGCATGTACTGATGTTCCCTACATTTACTATCCTGTCCATCATACATTCTTTGAAATGTTACAACAAAGACAGGCATTTCTATGAAGACAGCTGATTTCAAAGTATGGTCGATTTAGATGGAAATGAGTGGTGGATTTGAAACAAGCGTGGTAGATCTGGTTATCCTCTTCAATTTCTAGAAAATCCACATACAGTCGACTCTAGATGAATCGAAACTCAAGGGACCTTACCTTAAATTCGAATTAACGAATTAACGAGTCGAGTTGGAGCGAAGGACGAAAATATTTTACACACAATAATTTGTCACACTTTATTACAAAACACACGATGAATTTCATTAATTAGTTAAGAAATGAGTGATTTTTTTAGTCTTACTAACTTCTAGCATGCTTGGCTAAGAGCATCCAGCATTATCATGAATCTCACCCGAAAAAAATGTCTGTACGCCCGTTTTACGTCAGAACTAAGAAAAGGTTACCAAAGGTACCATGTCTGAGCCCCTTCGCAACGAAAGGACGATGAACTACGAAAAGTTTATCATGAACTTGGCGCGAACAAAATTCCACTTCGAATCAGCTGTGACATTTCGAACAAGTGTCATTTTGACAGGTAGTGGGAAATGCAAGATGAAAAATAATTGAAAAAAGCGTGTGGCTTTATTGAGGTCAGAAACCAAGTTCTTATAAATTGAATTTAAGTTAAAATGCACACCATGGCCGTGAAAATATTATCCGAGGAGGAAGAAACAGTGTTTCGAAGACATTTAAGAGATTATTCTAATCCTTGTGTATGTAAACGAAAATGCTTAGCGTTTGTTAAAATAAATTAATAGGCTAAACAAATCAGCTTATAAGTATTTGCTGGATAATCTTGTGAACTTCTCGGTACCATAAAAAAAAAAGTGCGGTTCTAACAGTAGTTAAACTCGCCACTTGCTTACGTTTGTGTCTTTTTGCAGAAGGTGGAGAAGGATGGATTACGACGTTGTTCTGGCACAATCCTCTTTCAGTACAATACTTGGTGGACATTTTGGTTGAAAAACTTTGTCCACAATAGATGCCTTAGCCAACGAACACCTAAAAATTATATTTGACAAGCACTTCCTATTAGTCGCGGAACTGGGTTTTTTTCAGCGGCTCTGTTGTTGAAATGGGTGCAGGTCCTATATTTATGGCCGTCTTATTGCATCCAAATTACCCGTTGGATATCTTTGAGATTTTTTTTTTTATTTATTTTGGGCTTATTCGTGGATTCATGACGATTCGCCACAGCTTGGCTTGACATTTGCTCGGATTTGGTGGACATTTTTTCGAACATGACACTTTTTTTACGCGACACAGATAATAGGCGAACAAAAAAAGGGAAATATGATTCGGGCGAGATTCATGATACGGCTGATTCATGATAAGGATGATGATTTCTCATCGGTCTCGTTCGTTCTTAGAAAATTTGGACGCATGTACACAACAATGTCTTTGCCTCCTTTGATGTGCGCAACTGGTTCTACTTCTCTTCATTGTAGTCTTTACTGTTGTTGCTTGAATTGAAAGCTGCCAATTCGTTACCACAGACTACCACAGCATCATCAAAATCCATCCATCCTGTGTGGTTGAATTTTTTACTTACGTTGTTGACATCGCATACCTACGTCACAATCTGATGGGATTACAGCATTGGAATCAACAGCTTGCCAAAAAACAGAGAACAATAATTAAAAACGACAATTACTTTTTCCTCTCATTAATTCTCTGGGCCAAATATAATAATAGCTACTGATTTCGAATTACAGCGTGCTTGATGGCTGCACGACTGTGCAATCTCTTCGAATTAACGAGCGTACTGAAAACCCATAGGTCTTGTTTGAATTATCAATGTTTTTTCAAGGGACCTAACAATCAGTTCAAATTATCGAGAATTTCGAATTAACGAGAGTCGATTGTACTTCGATAGCGCTCCCCAACAGCTTCCCACTCTCCTCAGAGTTCACATTTTTGTAACACAGGCGTCAGTTATAAAACTTCTTTGTACGCTTTCATTCATATTTCCGTTTTTAATGTAAGACGTGAGAAAGGGGTTAAGAAAGAACAATAAACGACATCAAATGGATGAATTGCAATGGGTCTAAGGTCGACTAGGTTTGGATAGTGGATGTGGTAGATTCGAAAATGTCGTAGTAGTTGATCTTTGTGGTAAAGTCCCAACACTGGAATCCACACTATTGCGTACATATTCCTCGTCCTCTCACTCACATTCCTTTAAACAATTACAAAATCAGTCGCTCGGCTCACGTGACATTCACGACTATACACTCTTTGCAATTACGTATTCTATCCTTTCCACAAAGCCCACGAGTTCACTGCATGTTTTCCTTAGTGAAATCCATTTATTGTCACACGTCCACTCAAATGCAAATCAATGCAAAATTTAACGATCTTTGTAAGATAGGTTCATCGACTTCCCCTCATCCCACAACTACGTTCACGAAATGTCCCCTTTATACGATTATATTGTACATAGAAGTTCCTTTTCATTTTATCTTAAGATACTCCTAAGTTCGAAAAACAAAGAAAACAATTCTCGTTAAACCTTAGCTTGACCACGTAACAAGAAAAACAAAAAACAACAAAAAATTCCATTTCCCCCAAGAATGAAATATGCATTTTTTATCTAATTAGGGAATTTTTATACTTTGTTTATTTTTAAATACAAAATGTTTTCTAAAATAAAATAAATACATAAATCTCTTAAGTTACAAGAAAAAACAAAAAAAAAACGTTCGAATATATTAAACAAAACCAATTTTTATATAAATAAAGAAAACCAAAAAAATTATTGCAAAAAAACGACAAAAAAAAAAACAAACACAAAACAAATATACTCTCTTTCAACGGGGTGATACGTTATGAAATCAAGTATAAATTTAAAGAAAAAAAAAAACAAAGTTCTTCTGTAAATATAAAATAAAATAGATTTTCCTTTTGTATGATTTTCTTGTTTAAACAAATTTGTACACTTTTTATTACTTTATTATACATAAGAAGATGATTGGTTAAAACATTCAAATATATATATATACATAATTAAGAGAAAACATACAAGAACAAAAGCAAAAAAAAAAAAAAAAGAAATAATAATACAGTGTCCTTATTGACTTATTTTTTAATTAACTTTAGGTAATTGATTCTCATTTATTAGCAGTAAACCAGAAACAGATGCAAATGCAAAATAGATAACACACGATTTTTTTGTTCTGTCAAGACGAGAAACTCAAGACAAAATTCAAAGCAGATGATGAAGATTTACTGAGTAAATAGAAATACAAAACGATATACATAAATAAACATCAGCAAATATATACATATATATACGCAGAGGATAAATTAAATTAAATTTTTTCGTTGCCTTTAGTTTTTTCGGAAATTAATAGTGAAATTCACGTTTTAATTAAAAATTTTCATTATTATATCTAAACTTTAAGCAGATTAAAATACAAGGCAGACAAAGAGAAAATGAGATGAAAATAATAAGTCAAATATATTAAGCGCATAAAAGAATGAAAAACAAAAGAGAATCAATGGCAAAGGAAAACAAAACAGAAATAAAAATAAAGTATAATTGAAAAAAAAATGTTGAAGTTTTCTTTCAGATTGGGAACGGTGTTTTGACACTCCTTTGATTGCGTCGATTATCTGTCATGTTGTGGCCATTTGTAGATGTGGCGAAGGAGGTGGAGGCAGACATTTTAATTTTTTTTGTCATATGCTTGGGAATTTTGTATGCTTGTCAAATTAATAAAATCGTGCTTGTTGGGGCGAACGTACGCTCAATTGACTCCGATTCCGCAACTTATCACGATCATTTCAGAGTTACGTATAATTGGGACAGAATGACATTTGGCCCAATTTAGAGGTCCTCTCAAATCGGGGCACCTCCAAATTGGCTCGCATTTTCTTGGTACCTTGGAGTGCCCCTTTTAGGAGGTTTCACTGAAAAAACAGTGAGCCCTCAAAGTCTCAACAAAATACAGGTTTCACTGAATTTCCAAGCCCTCAAAGACAACAAAATATTTATTCAAGTTTTGAGCAATTTTTTCAACAAAAGTTTACATGTCTTTACCCCAAGCTTCATCAAATAAATTATATATCTTTATTCATCATTTTGTTGGCTTGTTCTTGGCTATTTAAGACAAAACTAAATCTACAAAGATGAATTCGATAAGTAGCTTCAAACGTAGGTGCTAACAAAACTTTTGATGAATACTCTTTGAGTTTCAAAAATATTTTACGCAAAGCTACGCGTAGCGACTTATATCAATGTGTGCTTCATACTTTCAAGTTGTAGCACGGACAAAATTAGCTGCAACTTCTTGCAACCTTTGGAGTTATGCTCAGATTTGCTCATGTTCCGATTGTTTGATTTAAAAAACACGCGTTTGACTTCGGTCATGTTACAAAAGTCACAATTTCTTCGCCAATAATGGTGGGAATGAGTGGAACTAGGACCTTATTTTTAGAAGAAATAAAAAGCTTTCTTCTAAACGGATCCAAGAACGGAGCTCTGAGATATTCAATTTCTTTTAGTAGAATCTTGATTTATCACAAATTTGCAGGGAGTGTATTTTATCGTTAGTTGCACTGTAGACAGAAAGTTCCAAGAGACTCCAACAGGACACCTCGTTTATCTGAAAGCTGGAATCGTGCTCTGAAGAAAAAAATTCAGCAGGAATTTCGTGAAAAACTGGGCATTATTGTTGATGTTGTAAAACAGGGTGCGGGGACCAGTAATGACGGCAAGACATCCAGAAGGTTCTTAGCCAATCCAACAATGACTTCAGAAATCACTGGAGTCAGTGAAGACCTAATTCGGCGGTTTGCTGATAGTCTTGGAGTAATAACATCGAATGCAGAGTACGCCCGGGAAACTGAACAACTTTTTGTTGAGAAATTTAAATGGTACAACATGCCAGCAACCGTATATACAGACTTGACCATGAGGAAGAAATCATTAAAAATTGTGCATTTCCTGTTGGATCGCTCTTTGAGGAAGCAAAAGAGAAGCAAGGATCATAAATTGTGTTAATTCGAGAAAAAGCACTCGAATTGGTACGAATACAGATCTGATGCATCGTATCCTCATATCCTCGGATCCAGGAATAACAGGTTTAAGGCCACAGGCAAAAAAAGAAATACTACAAATGAGAGCAGACGCTAAGCCTCTTTATACCATTATAGAATATTGGGTACAAATTTAATTCGTGCAGTTCCTCGTTTTTTCAAAATTTGAACGTTTAAGAAAAACATGCACAATAGTATTATTCAAAATATTGCCCATCTGAAGCTATGACTTTTTTGGCAATTTGGGGATCCCATCCCAAAATAACTGCGCCGGGTTGGCAGCCAAGAAAGAATCAAGCTCAGATGTGAACCGTATTTCAGTGAGAGCGTTCTGCATCGACCGGAACAAATGGTAGTGAGGAGGGGCAGGGTCTGGGCTATAAGGAGGGTGGGGTAAAACTTCCCATCCACTGATTTCCAAATAGTTACTAACCGGAATAGCAATTTGGGGCCGAACGTTGCTATGATGGGAAATTATTGCCTCGTGTCTGGTCGCATATTCCGGGCGTTTTTCAGCTACTGCTCTCCTCAAACGGATTAATTGTGTTCGGTAGCGTTGTCCATTGATGGTTTCAACCGGTCTTAGCAGCTCATAATACAGCACACCCTTCTGATCCCACCAAATACAGAGCACTACCTTTCGCGCCATGGAAATTCGGTTTTGGCTGGTTGGTCAAGCCACTTTTGGCACGTTCGCTCAACTAGCGCATGTTCACCATAAACTTCCACCAAAATGCGATGACTTTCGGCAGCAGTTCTCTTCATATTAAAGTAATGAAGAAGAACTCCCCGCAAAAACACTTTTTCAGGCACAAAGCTCGACATATTTGAGTGGAAATTGTTGTTGAGTGTTGTTTACGCTTCAAATGAATGACATATACTGATATGACAGTAGCTTTCCAACGCATGTATAAATACGTATAATACTGATCTCAATATGTGTGCCAAATTTCATTAAGATCCGTTAAATAGTTCAGACTTAAAAGCATGTTTCAATAAGAGAGTGGGTGTGATTACCGCCGTGAAAAACCAGTGTGCCATGTGGGGTTGAAGACCCCATTCATGCCCGATGAGGTTTCTTGTTTGTTTGCTCATATAAATAGTACTTATCTGGAATTGAGATTGTAGCGCCTGTCGTGACGAAGCTGCTTTATTCAAACGTGGTTGCCTCTAAGCCTGTGTCATCACAGCGCTGACTTTATAAATTGCACCTCTTCGAATGGAGATGAGGTTTTCAGTCTCAAGCTCAACTGCTATGAGTTAAATGACTCAAGAACCATCATTTTAAGGCTGTTGCCGCAGGGCTTGTGCGCGTGGTTCAGATCTTAGAGCTCTCAGTCGAGGGACGGGTGCAGTGGTTAGAAGGACTGTTGAATTTGTCTGATGAATGTGCCCAAAGACAAATCGAACAACCTTGAATTGGATTTTTTACGCTTGAAGTGCTTCAAATATCTGGGAGACTGTGAGTTGCCACGATCCGCTGCCACACATGTTCGTTTGGCTGCCTGAAAGCCGTAGTTGAGTGGCTTTGCTTGCAGTTCTGGCCACATTCGAAATCAATCTTGTGCAAAATTGATGAAGTTCTACAAAGAATAATGATTTCTACAACCCGGACCTGCGTAAAAAGACGGGAACAAGTTCCAAGAAGGAGCACCATGCACAATTGATATCGGTTATGAATTCTTTTGCGTACGGTCACCTCAGTTTTCCAGTAGTCGTAAACCATTCATCATCAAGCGACACGGTAGAGCATAACCCGCCGGAGCTTCTCAAGATCCCAGATAACTCCACCAACTAAGTGCCGCCTAGACAGGCTCCCCTTCACCGACCGAGACGCGAGCACAGGCGGATGTAATGATTCCACCAGCAATTAAACACGATGATTCCCACAAAACGATGACATCAAGTGCTCCCAAGAATCAGAATCAACATGCTCCGGGTGCCTTCTCGTCACATTCCAAGGGTGACGCATTCCGACGGAACCTCATCACGCAATGCATTTGTTCATTCAGAAGTCTCCTAACGGTACAATAACTATAATGTGTTTGAATATGCACTACTCCGTGCGGAAACTAGTGCTCTGTGACGGACGCCCACGGCCCCACCACACCGGCAGCAAATCGGTGTGGCGCCCTCGCCGTACTCCACAGGCAGTCTTCCAAAAAGCGTAACCACTGGCAAGGTCACCAGATGCCACACACCTCATATCGCACGGTGACACAATGTGTGCCCAAGGTTCGGGGAACTGCACACGCTTTAGTGAACCGTGTCAGGAGAAGAAAGGCACAGAGGATGGCCGCGGCTGCGGGCCGATTTGCTTCCACGAAAACTCATTACCCGGGCAAATGAAATAATGACCCCCGTAAAGTAATTGGAGGCTTGTGTAATTTAGGCTTAGTCACGGGCCCAGCCCAATCAAAATCACATTTCTTCGCGTCTTCGGCGAATTGAGTCGGAAAGTGTCGGAGAGTCATTATCTGCTGCCATTTGCTCGCTCTAGAGCGTCGAAGAGGAATCTGGAGCCATCTAAGAACCTTCACCTGTTCGAGGGCACTAAAGCGCGAAATATGTACTTATGTAGGCTGGCATTTGTTGATCGTAGGCTGCGGACTCGCGGCGAGTCTGCAAGAGGTAGCTGAAGTTAATCTTGAATTGGGTTGCGGATAGGTGTCGGCTTCGTGGATGGCATCTAGTGAAAGTTTCGAAGAGAGATTAACACATGTACTTCCGGTGCTGATTAATTCATTGGATTGCAGGAGGTTGTTGAACTTGGAGTTGGAAATTCAAAGCAATGTTAAGTAACTAAGAGGTGGGCATAGTTCTAAATGAGAGAAGGAGAGAAAGATAGTTAAGTGCAATGGCATTAGTGAACCAAAACCAAGTAACAAAGAGGTGGGCATCAGCCCTGCCACATTCCAAGATTTATCTTATTTTTAAGAGAAGCTTTGCCGAGGCGCTTGCGCTCTTTGAGCATCGTCAGTGACTCGAAAGAGGTGGGGCCGTGAAAATTATTTTGCCTAACTGGCTGCGTATTCGTCGGCGCACCAACCCACAACGGCACTGCTGTCGCCACGCCTATTAGTGCTGCGCAAAACTGCTTAAGACTTTCTCACAGTACGCCGGACAGGATATTGAAGGCGACGTTGAGCAGGGATATCCCTCATTATTTCTTGCAAGGGATAGGGTCGCCGTTTTTGTGGATGGGGCATTTGGAGCCGATATTCCAGAACATCGCCGTCAGCATTGAAGGGCTCTGATGCTAAGCCACCGGCTTTATTGCTCTTCAGCTTTTTAATGACTGTACCGACTTGTGATGACTTGATGGTTGTAAGTGCAAGTCGAAGAACATTTTGTGATAAGTTAATAATATTTCATGGAATAATACTAAGCATGGTTGCATTTAAAGAGGGCGAGTCCCTTCACAAGCATTCAAGAGGTTTGTTTTGAGAGCTCACGCAGACAATGCAATGAAAACCTCCGTCTTCTTTATAGTAAAAAAAAAACGATGGTTGGTTTATTCGAAGTTGAGACTGGCACGAGTGCGATAACTTTGGCGTAAAAGTTGAGTGGCTGCTAAAACGACTGGTCCATTGTACCGCCAGGCAGCAACCCAGACTACTACCACTGATAGACCACTTCAATGTCAGCGCCGTTAATGTGATCCCAACGACAAATGGTGACTGGACCGGAATTGAAAACCACATACTTTCACTGGGCTTTCATTAGGATTCGAACCGGGGACCCCTCTAACCAAGGGCAGACACTTATTCTACTGCGCCATCCAGTGTTTTTTGTAGATTGGTAAAAACCAAGAATTGTTTAATATGGGAGGGAACGATCTTGCCTCATATACGGAGGTAGGGGCAATTTTAGAAAAAAAAATATTTAAAACACCACGGCAACACTTACTATAAGGTACTTTTCCGAATTGGAAAGCCAGGAACCCTTTCTCTAGTCTAAGATCGAAATTAAATTAATTACAAAATTAACTATTAGTGTCAATAGTTTTTTTAAAAAAAAATTTTTGATCAAAAATGCAAAAAAGTTTGGACCATTTTTTTCCAAAATTGTGGTATGATGTGCTATATTGACTTCTTGTGGTCAATGCTTATATCAATTCTGAATCGAACACAAAACACCGAATGGTTTTATGACTTGTTGCTGAAAATCAAAAACACGTACAGTGCTCCACAAAAGTTTGCGTACAACGATGCAATTTGGGAAAAAAAAGAGTTGTCATTCACAGAATATAAGATAAAAATATTTTTGAAAGGTACAAGCGGTCGCCTGCATGATGGAATCACATTCAACGCCTGCCTCGGATGTCGTGATGAAGGGGACATTCGTGCCACGAGACCAAACCAACGAAGCATAGCCCTCTTCGTTCGAAGAACCAGCTCCTCAATGTTGAGGTCCTCGCGTACTGCCGAGTAATTCCCACAACAGCACGAAGAAATCTCATCTCAGCGGCTTGTAACCGCGATCTTAGACTTTCGGTCATTACCCAAATTTCATGATCACAGGTGTGAGTTGGAACAAATACTGAGTTGAAAACCGCCAACTTGGCTTTGACACCAAGCTCGGCCTGACTACAGATCTTCCCAGCTCCCACGCACACTGCGGAACAAAGCAATCTCATCTCGGCAGCGTGTTCTAGAGATCTTGCTCTTTCGGTCATTTCTTGACCCAATATCTTGACTTTGACTCGGAATTCCTGATTACTGACCTTCCAAGCTGTTTCAAAATTGACCCAGTTTGACCAATCCTACAGGAAAGCTCTGCACTACTGCTTCCATCACTCTGGAAAAAGTCCCCGGGATACTTTAACTTCTTCGCCTGCTTCAATGGGACTCCACTAACATTGAACAGGTGTTCTGGAGATAAGCATAACCTCCGATTTGTCCACATTGACCTTCAGTCCAGCATCAGCACATAAGGCCACAAACCTATCGAGTGCGCGCTGGAGTTCCGTCGGCGAAGATGTGGGTATTTATTTAATATTATATATTTAAAAAAAAACATGACAAAAACCTAAGTTGCAAAATTCATTCACAACGAACGTTAGTTTAAGTCGATAAACGATCACTTCATCTTACTTCTGTTGGAGATAGTGTTTAGTAGGATATCCCCTCATCTTCACACGTCGGCTCCACTGGACATGAAACATGCCCTGTCCATGAACATGAGGTGAACAAATCTCGTGGAGGCAATGCCCAAACCTACATCGTATCGGAGAATCTTGGCATTAGCTCTGTTCTAAAGTTGGACATGAGATTTGACGTTTTCCTATATGTGCACGATTTTTGTTGAATGGAGTAGTAAATGTTGCGAATAAAAGCACATTTTTGGCATTATTTTTTTAGCGAGATCTACGTCGTTGATTGGTGGTTGGTTGCCAGCTTCTTGGTGTTGACGCTCTCGCAGCCAACGTTGAAGTGAAGCGACATGACATATCTTGCCCACGAAAGAAAATATCGCGGATGACCGTTCAGATTGTGGTGGTTGTGATGATTGCCAGGAATATGTCCAGTGGGGACGGTGTGCCACGACCATCTTTGGTGTATAAAATGCTTGCCTTAGTTCGCTCAACTAATAAAGCTTCTTTTAACACCCCTGTGATGTTGGCATCGTGGGTGCGGAACTTTCATTCCAGTGCTTCCGACACAAGCGCAGTGGGGTTGAGAGCTGGGCTCTGTTGTGGGGCTCTTAGCATGTTGACAGTTCTATATCACGTTTATGCGTTATTATGATCGATGTCCAACGTTTTGCTTTGAAATTTCGTTTACGGACATCAATGTAAACGAACTGGTTCATCATTCCTTCGATTAGTTCCATTTTTCCATAACACTTCCACCACCATACTTCACTGTTTCGATAAAATTATTTGTGTTGTGGGCTCGATTTGTAGCCTCCTTACTCTGTTAAGCAGTCGCCATACTCAAACACGCTTTATTTTGATTCGTCGAAGGAGAAAACATTACTCCAGCAGTCTGGCGACGTATTAACACTTGCCTTTGAGAAACGCAACCATTTGGTCTATCGATTGAACTTGTTGCCAACAGTTTCTTCCTGGTTGTCCATGCCCTGAACCCCTTTAGAGGACTACTGTTCTTCTTATTTTTTCAGAACGCATTATGTCTCATTGAATTGTTAATGTCGAGCGCTCATCGTATTAGCCATTGTAAATGTTCTTTTGACCATCATTCGCTGGATGGCACGTTTATCTCTTGGAGTCAGCTTCGATGGCCGGCCTATCTTGGCTGCGATTCGACCTGTCCATCGTTCCCAAAGCGATCTATTGTTCCTCAACAGTGTCAATGCCCGAATAAACAAGCAATCTACGCGATGAATTTAACCACCATTGCATCAACAGTGTTTAATGAAAGAGTGTAAGAGGGGAATTGAAAAAATAAAAGACACGGTGATAGGTCTCAGTTCGAGGATCAGTGACAGACTCTTTATTTGCTATAATTTACATGCTTTTGCAGATTATGAGAGAACTGCTAGTGGAGAGTTATCAGTAGAATCAGCCGATCAGATGGCGCAATCCATGTTATTCACATGAACTTATACAACACAACTTATACCAACAGTGGCGTACAAAAGTAAAACGATCTTAGTTTAATTTCGTCTACAAAAGTATTTTCGCCGTACTAGCATTTTGTAACTATTTTTAATTGTATTGATTTCGTAAGTAAGTAATCCCAATAAATTTATTTTTTTGGACTCTGAAACTTTTAAGGATTGTCCGACTAAATTTTTGCAAGAAAATTATGGTTTGGAAATATTGGGTCTATAACTTAATTCGAGCAGTTTTCTAAGAAATGGCGTAACTTGTATTATTCCATTGGAACATGCGTTGGAAAGTTACTGTCATTGTGCGTCATTTCAGTATATGTCATTCATTTGAAGCGTAAACAACGTAACCGACCATTTTTTTACTCAAATATGCGAAAGACATTCCTCCCAAAGCTGCCAAAAATGTCTTCGTCCGCCATACAACAGGACTGGGACTATGAAGATCTTATGTACAGATATCCTTTCTTTCGAGGGACGGCTTTATTCCCCAATTGCCGCCCAAGCCCAACCCCACAGCGATTGGCAAGGGCGTCGGCGCGCCGCGTCTGTGTCTTTGCTTGTATTCACTTCAGAGCTAAGGTAAACAAAGCCTTTCACTACATCAAAGTTGTAGCCGCCTATATTGAAGCGTTGTTCAAAACGCGGATGTTGACAAGTTGTTCGTAGATAGCACGTACTTTGTCTCACCCTCATCCCACCGCCAGGTCCATTTTAACCAAGTTCTTCTCGATGTTAACTTCAACCCCACTGACAGCCAATGTCATGGGCGTATACTAGCTATTGTACAGATTTGTGGAAGATCGTGTCTCTGGTGTTGACATTTGAGTTACGCCCGATCTTGTCGAGAAAGATTTTGAAATATCGCATGGCCTTGTCTAAATCCTTTTTGACATCTAAATCCTCACCGACCGGAATGGTGCCACGGGCATTCTTCATCGCCTAGCGCAAATACAAGCGAGTCTCCGAATCAATTAGCTGTTTCAAGGTTTTAAAATATTCATTCAAGTCGAACAAGACTTCACTTCCACATAAAGTAGGTCGATGTACATCAAATTTATGACCACCCCAGTCGCAGGCACCAGTCTTTAACTCCACGGCATTCAAAAAGCAGCTAAAACTCTGTAAACCGTCTCATAAAATTCACCAAACCATGCCTTTCCACGGCATTCAATGCGAATCACCAGCAGTTCCATTTCCTTAATCATCTCGCAACCATGGCATCCGTCATGATTTATTTCTGAAGCAGCAGAAAAAACAATGCTATTAGTCCCTTTTCCTATCTCATTTACAGTTCCGCCATTTACGCAAATCTCTGCCCCACCATCGAAAGGCTCTTTGGCCAAGTGCTCGTCGTTCCCCAGAAACGTTCTGGCAACCTACTTTGTTTATGACACCCACTATCTCGTCGATCGGCGCTCTTTGCCACTCTAATTCGTCAGCAACTTTCAGCAAGTGCAAATCCATTTGGATCCAAGATTCCATTCCCTGTGCCGGCACCCAGCAGTCTATGCGGAGGAAGTTCATTAGCTTCGTGCTCTAAAGTGGATCATGACTCCCAGACACGCGCACATCTCACTGCGGCAGCTTCTCACACTTACTGTGTGTTCGTCGGTGTTAAACGCCCGCCAGGGAGTGAGAACCTCTGAGTGGCGGAAAGAAAAGGGAAAATTACGGCGAAAGATACAAATTGTGTAGCTCAACCTAGCCACAGATACGCGAGCATCTTCTAACTTCAATTGAGCGACGACGAGTGCCTGCTCGTGTTGCTGCCCAAAAGACCGTGGCCAACAATGCTCATTCAGTCGTCGGATGACATTCTAGGCGATGTACTAAAGTGTGAGCCTCCGACTGAGCCGAGTGAAGTTGAATAGAAGCGGCAACATCCACCAGGTGGTGTGCTCATCCGAACCGAACATCTAAATCAGCGTGCTCGGTGTTGTGTTGACTTTATTCAGTGTCGTTTGCTAAGTGAGTACGGACGGGTTGAAGCGTTACAGTGAAGGTGTGGAATTAAATTCGTCGACGCTAGTGGCAAAAAGATGCGATTTTTTGCGATTTAAATCAGCCATCAGTTCTTTTGTGAAGATATAGAATATTCGTTGCGATTCAATCATCATCATCATCAGCAGCAGTAGCAGCAGTAGATCGGCAGCACGTCCGTGAATGGCGCTCCGTGCATATCTCATTCGCATTGACTTGGGTTTCGTTCAGTAAGCGTTCTTTGGGACCACGTTCTGACACAGGCCGATGCTTTTGTTCGCATTAAATGCACATCAACGTGAATAATTACTAGCATAGTAGTGACGTGAGTTCTGTTTGTTTGTTGGTCGTGTTTGTGTGCATCCCCTGGGGTTACATCATGCACTGGGGAAGATGTTCATTTTCTGGTCGATTGCTTGAAACTGAATTCATGTGCATTTTGGGCGCACTTTTTGTCCAATCATCGAGCTAAGAAGCATGACATCCATCATCCATCGGTTACGTTATTCATTTAAATTAACTCAATCCGAGGTGCTTTTTTGTTTCGGATTTAATTAAGCAATTCCCGTCCGATCATCAGTGAGAGATAAAAAAAGGCAAAACAACAGTCGAGTCAGTGGGTATCAGTGTAGCGGTATCGCGGTTCAAATAAGTGAAAAAAAAAACACAAATATTGCTAAATTTTGTGGTCCGACTGCAAGGAAAACGAAAACAGAATGTAGCTTCGTTGCGACATGAGTTTTATTTCGCATGCATTGATGTTCCGCAGAGTAACCCACGAAATGACAGTGGCTCATTGATTTCTGAAGTAATTACTTCAAGTATAACGGGAACTTTGACAAGTTTCATGAGTGATGACCACTCGCTGCATACATTATTTTTGCAAGTACTTGTTGAGGTGAGGTAACCTTTTTTCCTGTGACCTGGCGAATTATTGAGTGAAATGTTGGATATTCTGAAAAGTTAAATTTATCTTTTCCAAAAATTTGTCCAAAATTGGTGGCTCACAATTCTTTAAGGCCAGCACACAAGAAGTGCTCAAAAATCTCGAAAACTGGTGAAGCTGTACTCGAATGAGATCAAAACGTTATTAAATTCCTAGCCCTTTAGTGAGTACACATTGTGGATGGAAGGCAAGTATTGAATTTGATGCCAGCGATAAATAGAGCCTAAAAGTATGCCACAAGTCGGGGACCGAGGTGAACCCAACGAATTTTTAGCCTTGCCCTAGCCTTGTCCAGATTCCTGCAATTTCACACGTCGTTATTCACCGTGTTGTGCTTCTGGTTTGGAAGAACAGACCTTTGATCGAGTTGTGTTTTCTGCTCATCTACTCAACAGGTCAACCAATACTCTGTAGTTCTTCACTGAACGCCTTTTTCAATGAAAAAAATATGCAAAAGTAATCCATACCCGATCAGAACGATCAGAATATATTTGCAAGCTTTTGATGCCGTCCATATGTCTGACTGTTTGATTGGTGCTCGTTCCTTGTTAAGAGCTGCACACATCAGCCGTGTCTTGTGAACTTGGCAAACTCTGACATGGAATTTTCTCCGTTTGCATATAAAGGGTGGTTAAATTTTAAGCAGTATTTTCTGCAGTACGAGCTGTTCGAGCATGCACTGTTGTTTTCACATCTCCTACAGACCCGGTTTGCTCGAATTTTTGCACGATTTTTCCGATTGTACGCACATTTGGACGATTAAATTGACCGAAAAAATCACGAAGTGCACTTCAGTTTCATAATAAGCCTGAATAACTTTAACGCATTGCTCGATTGTGTATCTTTCCATGGTTCAAATTGAGTTAGCCAGAAATAGAGAAATGTCAAATGAAATGCAGAAAAAAACTTGCCGTTTAGGTGTGGTTCACATTCAACATCGGCCCTTAAAATTGAACACTTTGCTTTTATAAGAACATTAACCATATGCATGTCTATTTTCAGTTGAATAATGAATTGTGAATGATTAATTATAAATTGAATTTGACAACAAAATCATGTAACGTATCAACGATCACTGCATTCCAATATACTTCCGCTCACAGAATGTACCTTCTGAGCACAAGCTACTTTGTTAAGCTCCTCCTCCTATTTGTGGTGAAACACAAAGCTTTGAAATAACACTTCAATACCGAACACTTTTTTCAAAAACACAAATTCTTTAGTTCACCTCATTCTGTCGGAGGGGAAGACTTCCAGCTGGGCGAGGCCCCTCTCACTTACTCACAGACACTGCAAAAACATCATGTCCTCAGAATGATTTCATGGGCAAGGGACGAGGCATATCTACATAAGGTGATTTGTGGTCATGAAACTGTCGGTACTTTCAAGAATCACTTATGAACCTTCCGCAAATTGTTGATGTTACGAGCCAATTTCAACTGGTTTTCACTCACTTAATTCAACTCTAATTTCTGTTGTTGAATTTTTTCAATTGCACAACCTGTGAAGCAGAAAATCAGAAATCAAGTATCATGGAAATAGTTGACTCCCGCCTCTCTTATAATAATAATAATATCGCTGGCCCAACAATCCAGGGTCTTGCATCTACAGCAAGCACTTGGGTTGTGTCTGCTCTCGTCTGTTTCATCACAAGAGGATGGGACCTACAGTTCTAGAAAGAAATACTCTTTGAGCATTGTCAGTGACTCAAAAGAGTTGCAACAACCCACTACGCAACGGTCGACATTCAGACTCTCTTGCCTATTAAACATATTTTCGGCAACAGTTTTTTGGACCAAATCTTGGCCAATTAGAGAAAACTTTCAAAAGGTTAAGTTAATCTCTGCAGAAAATGAGCAGCGCTGCTTTATCTGTCTGAACATTTGAATACCAATTTGCATGCAACTGCCTCGATGTCTAAATATTTGAACAACAACCTGCTCACGAATCGTAGCCTGACGATGAGTCATCTGAGATCTTGAAAGTACCCTTTATACAAGGTGGAGCATCTCGACCCGGTTAGGAGTTAGGTGCAATTTTATAAGAAAATGATTACAAATGGGAAAGCAATTATTAAAAAACAACTTACAATGAAGTGTCCATAATTTCGAATTTGACTTTTTTTATTGGGTCTATAATTTACGTGCGTCTTTTTTTAAGAAAAACATGTACAATAGTATTATTCAAAGTATTGCCCATCCGAAGCTGTCTTTTTCCCATCCCCAAAAGAACTGCGCCGGCTTGGCAGCCAAGAATAAATCAAGCCTATGCGTGTCTGATGTGAACCGTATTTCAGTGAGGGGTCCTGCGTCGACCGGAACAAATGGTAGTCAGAAGGGGCAAGGTCTGGGCTATAAGGCGGCTTTGGTAAAACTTCCCATCCACTGTTTTCCAAATAGTTCTTAACCGAAGTAGCAACGGGGGGTGATCTTTGTCATGAGGGAAAATTAATGTCTTGTGTCTGGTCGCATATTCCGGGCGTTTTTCAGCTACTGCTCTCTTCAAACGGATTATTTGTGTTCGGTAGCGTTGTCCATTGATGGTTTCACCCGGTTTTAGCAGCTCAAAATACAGCACACCCTTCTGAGCCCACCAAATACAGAGCATGGGTTGGCCGGGTTTCACATATTATTTTTTTGCGCTTGGGGTTGTCCTAATGGATCCATTTTTCACCACAAGTAACAATCCGATGCAACAATGACTTCCTTTTGTGGCGTTCCAGCAGCATTTCGGACATTCGACGTCTCTCGGCTTGAGTTCACGTGGAACCCAATTTCCTTGCTTTTGAATATATTCAGCTGCTGTTAAACGTTTTGAAATGGCTGCTTGATTGAAACCCAAACACTTTTTGCGTTCGCTCAGCTAGCGCATGTTCACCATAAACTTTCACCAAAATACGACGACTTTCGGCAGCAGTTTTCTTCATATTAAAGTAATGAAGAAGAACTCCCGCCAAAACACTTTTTCAGACACAAAATTCGATATATTTGAGTGAAAAATAATGATTGTTGTTTACGCTTCAAATGAATGACATATACTGAAATGACGTGCAATGACAGTAGCTTTCCAACGCATGTTCCAATGGAATAATACAAGTTACGCCATCTCTTAGAAAACCACACGAATTAAGTTATAGACCAATAACTTGAGTTTACATGCGAATTACCCAAAAACTATTCTGAGGAATAATTTGGCTGGCTTTCAAATTCGCGACATTACTTAAAGTACTTCTTCGTAGCTAGCCAACTGCGTTCCTCCACTCCTTTAATTCACTCGAAATACGATATACGTGCTCATCAGTTTACCCTCAGCCTTTCAGACGCACAGTTAAATTTAGAGACTCCTTACTTACTCCTTACCTTAGTAGACTTTCTTCCTCTATACCTTCGGCCCGTGCTGTGTCTTGTATAAGTAACCCCTTGTACGCACTTTCCTATTTTAAGTCATTTTGTTTTCCAAAATTACTTCTAACTCCTAAACGGGGCCAGATGGACCCATCTACAGAAATACCGTTATCAATTCTTGCCATAAAACGGACAATTGTGGATCAACACTGGCGGCAGCTACTTGACGAATATCACCTTTGCCGTGCCTGTTGGTCATAAGATACCCTTATTTTTTTTTTTCAATAAGATCTATGTTCGCAGCTTAACAGCCAAGTGCAAAAACCTTTCATGCCAGCCAAAACAATGACGCAAAACTGAGAGATTTAATGGAAGTTCATTGAACAACTGAAGTTATTGTGGAGACCGAAATAACAACGACTTATGAGCCTTGAAACAAGCTTGTAACGCCTTCAGTCAAGGTCTAGACTGTGGGTGGACATGCAAAAGATACGCGTCACTCCAGAGCTTTCAAAAGGTCAAATCCTTTTCGTTACTGTGTGTATTTTCTGGCTAGAATTTTAGCGTAACTATTCCACAAGCATCAACTGTGGCATAGTATGCAGATGAATGGGATCCACCGCAGAGGATATCTAGGTTCAAGTCTCGAGTGGGTTGCTGTAGATCCTAGTAGCTCCGCCCATATTATTCTTATCCAAAGATCAGAGGTTTCCTTAGCACGGAAAGTGAGTGAAGAGATTGTTGGTGCGGATGAAAGTTGAGATGGGCTACGACATTCTAGTCGATATCCCGAGATGGCAGTGAGAAATTTCATCGGAAACATGGCTAAATCTGATGTCCATGAGGCTCACCTCAGCTCATCTTCACATGACTTAAGAGGTAGCGGAGACAGAGTCGCCATGATGGGGACATTCGACCGAACCATCGAAGCACAGTCCTTTCCATTCGAAGCTTACAGTTCATCGCATGCTACCGTATTTCTCACCCTATCACGCCGAGTAACTCACACTACGGAACGAAGTAATCTCATTTCGGCAGCTTGTTCTAGAGATCTTGCTCTGTCGGTCATTACCTAAATTTCTTGGCCCAATGTCTCATCAAGCTAGGCCTTCCTAATTACAGCCGGCGCTTGGTCAAATCTACAGCAAAGCTCAGCATGACTCTGAAAAAGACGCCGAGATTCTTGATCTTGTCCATCTTCAATGGGACTCCATTTGCATGTAGAATGCATTAATCAGGCGTTCTGCAAATAACCATAACCTCGCATGTGTGAACTCTAGCCTTCAGTCCAGTATGCACTCATATTCAATGGCCACTGGCTTCTCTAGTTGATTTGAAGCAACTTCTACGTAAAATTCCTTAGCTACTGATGGTGGCTGACTGCCGACGCCCATTCGCAGCAATCACGCGAGTGCAGCGTGTAGGCATGTTGTATTCTTGACAGTTGTCTTGTATCTTGACCCCATCTGGAACGTTTTCCTTAATTTTCTACAATCTAGACTTATATTGGCCGGCGTGCCGATGTGGGTTGGTGCTTCGACTCCTACGCACGTGAGCCTACGCAGCCAACGTTTGATTCCCGGTACGAGCAAAATTCTTTTCACGGCCCCACCTCTTCCGGGTCAGTGACAATGCTCAAAGAGTATAACTGCCTCGAAAAAGCTTCTCAAATTGGCCGCTCGGAGTCGGCATGAAACAGTAGCACGCACAACATGAGTGGTTGCTGAGATGCTACACCCTGGCCCTTTACGGGCTGTATTCCCATATTATTACTATAGACTTAGATTCGCAGCACGCCTTCCCAGAATTTGCCACTTGAAACCAAAAGCTTAAGCTTTCGGCGCTGAACGTCGTCCACTTTGCAATTCTTGAATCTTATTCATTGTTCACATTTGCACCACTTTCGAGGGAAGTAAGGCGTTGTTTCTTTCTTCAAAATGCCGCTTCCAGTTCCCAACAAGAGCATAGCTTCGATCAACAATGAAAGTCATTGGCATACATCACTTGTGATCTCACTTTGGTGCCACCAACATCACTCCAGGTCTGCGCCCAGATTTACATTCAAATCCCAACCAACCAAGACAACTTCGGTTTTCCTCTCGTTCGTTAACCCATCTATTTTTAGATCCCATTGTCACCCTTCTCGCATCGAAATTCAGAAGATACCAAGCGCCAGAAACAAGATAATTTCCACTTCAGAAATTCGCGAAAACTACAAATCAAAACGAAATTAGCTAGACCTGTCATTTTTGACACTGCGAAGGTGGAAGCCACTTTCCACTGGCTGTTGTTTGTTTGGGCGCATCTCCCACAAGTGCTCTTGAAACGTAATCTTCCGTGCCTAGTCATGGGCCATGGGAACCTCTGAATGGAATGGCACACGCCCGGGGGGCCGTCGCCGGGAGTGGCGCGAAATTCAAGAACAACAACAGCCCAGAAAAAAAGTGGTACACTCAACTTTCATCTTCGAATGTAGCTGCAAGCACCGTTTGTTTTTAGGTTGAAATTCAAATTCGTTCGTCTGCCCGTCTTTCCGCTCGGGTCGCGGCGAGCAACGACCAGACCAGCCAGAGGAAGAGACAATTAGTGAAATTATTGGCGAACTCCGTCCGGTCCCAGAACGCTTACATCCAATATTCCAAGTGATCAGACACGATCAGTGTGCCGGCTGTTTGCTGACTAGATACGTCGTGGTTTTGGTGATCGAATCCAGATCCTCATATCGTCGTCGTTTTCAGGAAATCATTCGAGTGGTAAAGTGTCGTGGACAATTTGAAGTGAAACAGCGCGGAGTGGTGACCTCACATGCGCGCCATGAACTGTGCTATCGTTTTAGTGAGCTTTTTTATAGCCAATGTGCCCGCCCTTAGTGTGGATAATGAGCTAGTGAACGCGCGGAATGGTAAGTACACAAGACTATTGGTTGGCTTCGTCTGAATTCGGATGATGCTGTGGTGTGATTCTGCTTGTGGAATGTGAGTCCTAGGTATTCGTTCTTGGAAGCCGTAAATCAGAGCATATTTGGCCGCATGAACTTGACACGTTTCTGTTTGCGCCTGTTGAGGCCATTCGAGTGTGCGTGCTGGAAGGGAACAAAGGAGTCGCCGTGCAGATTTATTAGCATAACCAGTTCGCCAGTGCTCCGCCACCGGCAGCTGAGTCAGAGCTGGAGCCGGAGTTGGAGAGTTTCGTTCCGAAATTCAAATGAACCCGCCCGCGGGGAGGAAGCTCGTCGATACAGTTGAGCGAATTTTTGGAATAAATTAGACAGATTCGTTTGTTCTCTCTCTGTTTCGATGTCTGTCTTGCTCCCGATCTCCTGAGCTCCAGCGGTGTCTTTGTCTTCGATCGTAACTGGGGTGGAAAAGTGTGGAAAATTTGGAAACATCACTCATCACCCGAGTGAACTGAGGGTAATGATCGGGCTTCTTGGATCATTTACCAGCGGCTAACGAGCGCAGGCCCTGTTGATGAAGTTCAAGACTTGGAAAGCTGTCGTCGATTAGTAGGTCTTAAGGCAAGTCATCGAATCGAATTGTGAATCAGAGGCAGAGGCTTGGTTCTGTTTTTGTGCAAGACTCCATAACGAGGCCTATTTGGTGTCAACATTTGATTCAATGTCATCGGATTCGACAGAGTTCGGCCCCCAATGAGAGGCGACGAGGGATAGGGACGGCAGAGATTGTGCCGGTCGCGTGAAGTTCCAAAATTTGGAAAATGTTTTATGGGCTGAATTTACGAGAACTATATTTATTTCCATTCTGACATTGACATTTGACAAAACAAAATCACATTCCGGTCGACGGTCGACGATCGACCGTAATGACAGTTCGTGTAGGAGTGACCTTCACAAGGAAGGGTAATAAATTGATATTCAGCTTGTCGCCACGGATTTCAGTTTATGTTCGCATGCGGATTGATAGCCCTGGATATGCTCCAGCACATGTGAACGCGTTTGTCTTTAATGTGCATGGTCATCGAGTTTGTGGGGCGAAAGTAAATTTACATAAGCCACATTCATGATTTAGATTTCGATCAAATTTCCGTGTCAGTACATTGCCTGAACCCCATTCAAATACCGGCCATGGGAGTTCTGGCTGGGCTCGATTCTGAGAAAAGTAATTTTCCATGATCTTTCGGCTTGCGCTATTTGATGTACTTACAAATTGGGATGAAGTGGAAAGGCAGTAGTTGATGTTGCCGATGGTGTCAAGCAATTTTGTGATTGCTGACTGCATGCAGTTGTGACTGTTGACGTGGGAGACTTGAAGTCTAGGTATGCAGCGCTGTTGAAACAGAAGGCGGGCAAAACTGAATCGACTCCGGGGGGAAGTCATCTCCAGAACCAGAAAATGGTGGACAATAACTGCTGCTCGTAGTCGGTTGTGGTTTACTTTCATCGGGTTGAATGGCCGTTGATTTAAGGAAGGGACTTCCCTTCTGGGTTGTTGAAACCGTCTCATCTACTTCATTTGTCGGCGAATCAGAAGATGGCCGTACTTCAGTTATTTCTGGTCTATTAACGACAGAGAGGCCGAGTTCATAAACGTCACACTGCGGCAGCCCTGCAAGATTTGCGTTCATAAATGTCAATAAACTGCAGTGACTGTGCATGAGAGCAGTCGGCAAATGCGTTCATAAAAGCAATGTGACAGTCAAACTGCGATCAAATTGAATTGCAGGGAAACCGAAAAGTGGACTATTTCATGTGAAAATGGTTGCAAAGAACATCATACGGAAATTCTCTTTTTTTTTAATGAAATTTCTGTTATTTGGAACATGTTTAGACTTCCAATTCTTTTTAGTTAAAAGCATGGCTCCTTTGCTGCGTATTTTGCTACGGTTTCATTATGAAATATTTTTGAGAGTTGGTCAGTTTATTATATTTACTAAACATTAAACCTAGTATCATACTCTCCTTAGACATGTAGACTTTCATTTTATCAATACAAATGTCAACCAAACACGTTTTGTGTCGTCCACTGATGTTGACCTGCTGGAAGCTTGCTGCAGTATTCGTGTTCATAAATGTATTGAGAGAATATTTTGTGCAGTGCAGGGGCAACACTGTTGCAATTATAGTTTATAACCAGACTGTCTTGTATATAATCGAGGAAGTCGTCGATACTCTGCAGCCCTCCAGTTCAGCACTGATTTTAGTTTCTTCTTGGGGCCTGATTTTGAACGATGATAACCCCGGAAGCGATGTTATACTCTTTGTTGCGATCGCTGAGACTACACAACTGGGTTCGATAGGACCCACTGTTGAACTTGTAAGTCGTTTTTCAACAGGTTTTGAAGCGATCAGCTGCTTGTGAGTCGCAATCTTCATAGAATGCCAAGCGTATCGCTTCTAAAGAGTGATTTTTTAGCTATTATCTTTTTGGCAACACTGGTTTAAACAGCTGACTCACGTTTCGTGTTTTGTTTCACTGTCAAACATCTTCAGTTTGGTCTATAATTTAACCATGAATCGTCTTACAAACGAACAACGCTTGTAAATTATTGAATTTTATTATCAAAATGCGTGCTCTGTTAAGAAAGTTCATCGCGCACGTGTTGTGTTCAGCGACAAAGCTCATTTTTGGCTCAATGGGTACGTAAATAAGCAGAATTGTCGATTTTGGAGTGAATATCAGCCAGAAGCATTGCAAGAGCTACCAATGCATCCAGAAAAAGTCACAGTTTGGTGCGGTTTATGGGCTGGTGGCATCATTGGACCGCACTTCTTCAAAGATGATGCGATTCGTAACGTAACTGTGAATGGTGAGCACTACCGTGAGATGATATCCAACTTTTTTTTGCCCAAAATGCAAGAGCTTGACTTGCATGACATGTGGTTTCAACAAGACGGTGCCACATGCCACACAGCACGCGCAACAATGGACTTATTGAGAGGCGAGTTCGGTGAACATTTTATTTCACTTTCGGTCTATATCGTGCGATTTAACGGCATAAGACTATTTTTTGTGGGACTATGTTAAAGCTCATGTCTATACAGACAAGCTCGCTTCAATTGACGCATAGGAAGACAACATTGAAGCATTTATTCGTGAGATACCGGCCGAAATGTTGGAAAGAGTATGCCAAAATTGGACTAAGCGGATGGACCATTTGAGGCGCAGTCAAGGTCAACATTTGCATGAACTAATCTTCAAACATTAAATTATATGGACCGTGCTATCGATTCAAATAATGAGTTCATGCATTTTTCTGAATTTATGTGTTTTTCTTTTTGAAAAACTGTCCTATAGTTTTTAAAAGATCACCCTTTATCTTCCGCCATCGTTTTTCCTTCTCAGGGGTTTTCTTCTTTCCTCGATCATTATGCACTTTCTGTTGCCGATTAGATACTCCACCACCACAAGACGGTTTGCAATAGCAACACTCACTGACACTTTAGTCAATCTG
The DNA here is from genome assembly GCA_905231855.2 of Eristalis tenax. Lineage (NCBI taxonomy): Eukaryota > Metazoa > Arthropoda > Insecta > Diptera > Syrphidae > Eristalis > Eristalis tenax. Next base: position 5,015,230 of record HG993127.1, read on the forward strand.
AAGTCATTCAATGCTATTCGGTGTTGGTTTCAGCCGCCTCGGGGAAATAAGAGCTACAGGCGCTGTTGTTGGAGTCGTCGATCTCTCCTGTCGCTTCTTAGAAGCATCTTTCAAAATTTTATTTTTACTCCAAAATGGGATAAAAACAAAAAACGAATGCTAGTAATGTTGGTGACCTTCTTGCGGAGACATGCGATGAAAAAAAAAAAGTGTAGAGAGCCTGTGGAACAGCACAGTGTCCTTGGATTAGTACAGCTAAGCCTCTTAACAATCTTGGTAGGCACGTGGCAGTGGAAGCGACTTGCCAGAGTCACACCAAGGAGAAGAAACAAATCAAGAACCTCCACTTGTTCGTCACAACAGAACAACGAAGTACGTGCGCGATTTAAAATCGATTTAAAAATTTATCTGAACGGAAAATTATTTTTTCAATTGAGACTAGACTTGCAAACTCAAGGTTAGGGTGTTGGCTCAACAATAGGGTTGACTTGATGTACTTGGTTTAATTTAATGTTTATTATTATTGTCGGTTTATTGTTTTTTTTTTTTGTATGTCCTACAATGCCTGGTGCTTACATCGGGTTGTTGAAGTCCATGTGTCCATGGTGGTCCTCTTCGGATGGGGTGGTGATGTGTTAGCCGACTTAGCATCGATGGTGATTGCATTCGCTGCTCTGGTAGAATCCATGCAGCTCGTTGTTCGACGTCGTTGGAATGTTCTGCTCGTTTAGCTCGTACCGTTGTCCAGGGATTGTGTTTCTCAGGTTCCTGATTTCCTCGTTAGGATGATTGTTGATGTTTAGTAGCTGCTCTCTACTCAGTGTCACCATGCACTGTTGCAGGGGAATGATGCGTGCTTGGTCGTAAAGCATATTGTTGCTGTGGTGCCTTTGACGGTCCCTGTCGAAGGTGAGTCCGGTACATATTCGCAAGTACGTTCCCAGGTACACGCCATATCATCAGCACATCTCATGTTTCGCATTTATCTTGATTCTGTTAATACAACCATAACTTGATGAAAATTCGTTTTCAAAGCATCAACTGTTTGCCGATTGTGACGATCAAAAGACCCATTCACCTGCCATGAATATGCCTTCAATTTGAGACCCACAAATTTGGTTAACCTTTTCCCAGAACGGCAGCTCCATGCCAGTGTTCACTTCAACGCAACTTGCAGTCAGTTGGCTACCGTGCAGTTTGATGATAATGCCATAAGACGTGTTCAAAGAACCAGTCTCTTCAATTTATTTCCGTTTTTCGTATAATCCGATCCAATTCCGCAATGCTTAGCAACGTACTGGGGAATCACTATTTTTGCAGTTCCCTGGGACACCCACATAATATCCAGAAGTGCCAGATCACCAAAAGGCAAAATCCCCACCTCTTGAAAAATGCAAGAATTCCCAAGTACAAAATCAATTCATAAGTCCACAATGGACATAAGTCCATACTTCAATACCCGAGAGTAAATATAATTAGCTCCAGGCTCCTGCCTGACAGTTGTTGACATAAACTTGGAGCAGCGATGTCGCGGGTGCGGTCGCTCACTGACTGACCTCATTCTACACCAGGCATTCTTTTTGATCTTATTTCGAAATCAAATTTGGCCTTAGTTCGGATAAGCCGAGCGGAAAAAAGGGTTAAGATCCTGATAGCAAGCGACGCGTGCCACTGACCCCATTCTACACCAGACTTTCTTTTTGGCATTATTTCGGTTAAGCCGCGTTAAAAAAGGGTTAAATTTCTACCAGCGAGCAAAGCGAGCCACTGGCCCCAGACCACACCAGACTTTCTTTTTGGTCTCATCGGAGTTCAAAAACCAATGCGAAACTTAATTCCTTTGATGATCTCGAACTAGGGGGGGTTTTTTTTTTTGTTTGGGGATTTAAATATCGTTTGTTTCGTAACCCCTTGTCCATGTCGCCATTGAGCCGTAAAGAATAAGAGTGTAGTGGCATTCCCTTTGCATTTCACACATTCTCTTACAAAATTCCCGGCTCCACCACTCACAGATGAGATCAAGGGGCAAGGGAGGTAGAAGTTGGATATCTCTATCCTCCATTATCTCTGCATTCGATGACAGCCAATTCTCCACTCTCCAGAAGTTTGAACCTCAAGAATTTTTGATCATAGCTCAGAAGCTTTGGGAATTTCACCAGATTTACTCCATCCTCAGCGGAAAGAACACCCCGAACTGATGTGTTTTTTGATGAAGTATATGTGGTCTAAACATGGACAGAGTGTCGTAATGGGCAGCTATAACTTCGAGATTTTCAGAGACTTCATCTAACCGCAGTGAACAGTACTTACTCGTAGTCTTGCGAACTGCTATTTCTTTGGGATCAAGAGGTTATTGGGTGTCTCTCGACTTATCTAGCTGACTTTGTACAACACATTGATCCTCCTTGTGATCCTGTACCCCGCGGAGACATGGACAATCACAAAAAGAGGTCACTTCGAGAGAAAAGTTCTGTGTGTGATCATTGGGCGTTTAAGTACGAGCTGTGTAGACTGTACAGCGAGGCAAGCGTCTACGGATCAAACGCACAAGGTTGCTGGACCATGTAGAGTGCATGGATAGCTCAACCCCGGACCGAAGAGTCCTTGACTTCGATTTTGTGGGACACGCCATCTAAGTCGGATGCAGAAGGACCTCAATTACCAGAGCGAGAGGCTTCGCGGTTCAGACCCAGGTTTTACTGGCTGCGTTGCTATCAACTTCTCAAAGACTTTTGGTAAACACGGAAGAATACTTATACGAGTAGGTCTGAAGTCGGCACCTGAGGTTGGCTCATCGCCTATTTTCTAAGATCAAGCAAAAGTTGAGGAGGCTATGCCATGATTATGTGTAAGGTGCGCAACGATATACAAACTTCACAAAACGCCTAGTTACACCATCTTCTCCAGTAGCAATCGATTTAATATCCTTTCCGTTCCGTTTTTTCTCTATTTTCTATAAAATCCATTCCGCAAATTTTATTATAGTCGTCACTTCAGTTGTTAACCAAGGACAACAGTTATTACTTATGTTAACGGCTTTATAGGGGACACATGGTTGAACAATTATGTTTTGGAAAGGTTTTGGTTTTAGTTTGCAGCCTGAAGACCGCAACAATTCCATGGAGCAGAAGAGGCCGCTTCTTGAAGGGCATCGATATTGTAGACTGGTATTCTCTATAAGACGACGTTCGCGGGACGGGTGAGTGGTCAAAGTTTATATTGTATGTGCAGAAGAGGAGGTCGTGATCGGATAGATAGTCAACCGGAAGCTGGTCAAAGAGAAGATCAGATGATGGGTCGGATACAAGCATCAGATGGAATGGGCTTGGAGTTTCACCTTTCGCTTGAAGCCCATAAACCAAAAGCAAAGTCATTTAAGCGAAAAGCTCGATCATCCTTTCCAAGCGAATCTGCATTAAGATAGCAACAGACAAAAACATGCTCATCATCTCATCATCTTCTGACCCGCATGCTCCACTAAAGGGCTCGCAGGGGGTAAACCACGCACGAGAGATCTCCAGGCAACTCGATCCTCCGCCATCGACTCTAACTCATCAGAAGTTATGCCCAAGCGTAACCAGGCGAGGTTTTGGACTTGGTCCAACCATCTCGTTCGCCAGCCTCGGAAGTCGTGATGAAAGGGACATTCGTGCCACGTCACCAAACCAAAACAAGCCTGGCTAACGAAGCGCAACCCCCCCAAATGACAAGAAGATTTGACGATTGGCCTCGGATATTGCCTACCCTGGTGTGCCAGGGCCACATTTGGAGCCAGGCCTGAATGGTGACAGTATGCGAGCGTCTGGTGTCCGGTCTGTCCTGCTCGGCACAGAACTACGAGCAACTCAGCAGCTACTCGTGAGCCGATATGGAGTGGGGGGGGGGGGGGGGGGGAAGTCAAGCCATGCACAACCCAGTGCGTACGGGAAGCAAAAGGCAACGGACAATGGCATAACATGCTCATACTGGGCAGAAAAATGAGCTAGAGAGTCTAGATCTTGTGCAAGTTGTACGCAGACTTAGCTCTCTTTCGTATTTCAGCAGCGTCGAGCCGCCGCCGGGAGCATGGTCTTCCCTATCAAAGACTTCTAAGACGGGAGCCACAAACTAGTTTGGCCAGATCGATATCGCTGTGCAGCCTGTACAGTTCGATGTTCAGTGTTCTTCTGCGAACACCATCTATACCTACGGAACCAAAAATAATGCGAAGGATTTTCCACTCGCAGTGACCAAGATTTTCTCCTCGTCCACGCCCATGCTTCTACACCGTACAACAGGACTGGGACTATCAAGGTCTTGTATAGGGATATCTTGGTTCCTCGAGAGAGGCAGTCCTTGTTAAGGCTTCACAAAGAAAGAGTTTTTTGAGCTCAAATCCCCTTCTATACAAAAGCATATCTTTTGTATTTAATTTGGTGGCTTTTACTGGCTGTGGGGATTATAGGAATTTATACTCGTGCTCAAAAGCTGCGTAACGGACACCAAATGCGATCAATCAATCCGCGTGGCATTATAATGGGCGCATATTGGCCACAGTGGGACTGGTCTATGTAGTCCTTCTTTAGAGATAGAGTATCAGTACCTCTACGATCGACCTCTACTTCTAATGCTATTTCTTTACCTTCCTTTAGTGTTTCCTAGTGTTCCTCCTTTCATCTTCCACTTAGTGGGGCTCAAGAACATCTCTTTGTCTTTATGTTTAGCGTTGCATTTGTAAGCTTCGCTGCTTGTGTCTGCCTGCATCCGTTGTCAAACAGTGGGTCATTGAATTCAGCACATTTTTGATGGCAAGGTCTCCAATCGCCGACTCTCCGGCGGCTCTTTGATAGAATGCTCGATAGCAGTCCGTTGCCATTTTAACTTTACAGCATCTCTGTGTTGTTCTTCTTGTTCTCTCGACATCTGTGTTTTTGACTCGGCTACAGCAAGGAAATGTTCGGAGACTATTTTGAGAGATTATAGCTCACCTGCCGACTAAGAGTCCTTTTAAGTCTGTTGTCTGAATTTGTCAGAGTAGCTTCAAAGAGTGCTCCCGCTGATGGGATCTCTAATTGCGGCCTTTGGACAGTCAATGGATCGGCTCCTCTGCCGTCGTCCATAAAGCGACATGCGTCCTGGTTCAGACTGACTCTCGCCCTCATTATCGCCAACAATATTCCACGAGGCTTGTTTACCCCATCTTCGGTCGAATGTTCTCGGCTCTCAAATTTCAATGCCTGGAGGTGAGTTTTGGAGTTTGTTAGCACCGGCTACAACGTAAACAACAGGATTATATGATGCTACTTAGAAAGGAATCCAAGATGTTGTGATTTGACGCCTCTTGGCTATTTTCTTTAGGAATTCGTACAATCGACGCAAACAAACCAACCGAAATCGAAGCGTATTCGAAGCCCCCCCTAGGGTATTTCCAAACGCTGTGCATGCGCAAATTGCACAACAAGCCGCTTTAAGGAATGCCTATGATTGCACAACAAATCGTGTGACTTTCTTTTATTTCGCCCTTCCCACGTTTCCGATCGAATGACATAACGAACACCCCCACGACTTCATGCAACGTCTTCCGGCGTGTCCGCAGTATATAATCGCACACGAGCCATTTGCCATTGCCATTTAATTTGCTAATCGTCTTCCAATTTGTTAATCGATTTTTCCATTTCCATTTCAGACTGCTTCGAGCGGATCGCACTGGAAGCTATGCTCCCATTCGAGAAGACCTTTCGCACGGAAGACACCAATTCCCTGAGCGCCTGCAAAGAGATGTGCTTCAGAGCCGGCGATAATTGCCAAGCGATTTCCTTTGGGTTGGTCGATCTCTTTGTGCTTCTCCTTGTGAAAATCGAATTTGTAACCGTTTTCCCTTTCAGTGTGCACCGGCGTGGAAATGGCACTTGTCAGCTGTCGTCGGAGAAAATCGATTCGACTGGCTCGCGCCCACCTGGGACCATTTTCGATCCAGACTTTGACTTGTACACGCGCAAGATGAACTGCTTTGACATGCGAGACAATACGATTCCGCTGGCGGACTCCTATGACCAGTCGGGGACGCAGGACCACGGCCCGAGTAGACCCAACTCTGTAGCGGGGCCTCCGCTTCTGATTGTGGATGCTTCACCGACCCCGCCGGGAACAGTGCAATTTGACACCGATCGATATCCGATTCCAGACCCCACCCCGTCGCAAGTTTTCAGCACCAACTACCCTTCACCGGTGCCACCAAGATTCCAACCCACGAGAAGACCCTCGCTCCCCTACGGATCCTCAACTGAAGACACCTGGAGTGGCCCGGGCGGTGACCGGATCTATTTCTCGCACGAGGTGTACCCGCTCTACAAGTACCCGATGCTGTACGAGCAGAACTATCCCGCCCCCAACCAAGAGGCCTACTACCCGGGAGGATACGCACAGAACGCGCCAGATGTCGGGGACAGGTACAGGCCCAGCTATCCGTCAGGGAACGAACGCCCGCACTACGACACCCCGAAACCCATATTCGGCCTGGGCTATGGCAACGGGTACAGCTACGGCAAGCCCGTGAAATACGACTCAGGACCGCGACCAACTCAGGGCTCAGATGTGTTCTCGCACTCGCCCGACAGCCGGCCTACGTCTTCAGACCCCGGCTACACCAGGCCTGCGACGCGGCCGACCTACGACCACACGACTTCATCGTATCACCCACTTCCAAGCGGAATGGGAAGCGGCAGCAGCGAGACCACCAGACCTAATGATGGCTTGGACTTCACGAATCGTCCAGATCCCGCGTATGGCAATCATCAGCCGTCGGAGAGTGGGAGCGGCTACGGAATGCCAAGTGCGCCGACAAGGCCACCACAGAAGGATGGAGCGCGCCCAGGATATGACTACGTTTCGCACGGCCAGAACGGCTACGAGCAAAAACCTCACAATGGCTCCGGACAAGGCTACAACGATGACAAGAAGATTGCAACGTTCTTCAATCCGGACGATTACTTGAATGGAAACCGAAAAAGTAAGGGCATTGTTTTGTGGACTTTAGGCCCAACCATAATGGACGTGCGTAGTCTCATGTAAACTTAAGACAAACACGAGATGATTGTATTGTGACTGATGATCACCTCTCTCGGTTTCGAAGAGGAAGGAAATTCCGTTGGTATTGGAATTTTGCTTAAATACCAGAGGTCAATTGCAGGCACTTTGAATTTGGACGATGCTTGGGGTAGTTTTGCTTAAAGTTTGACATGAGCTTAAATTTACGTACCAACATTATGGTTGAGTCTAAGATTGCCAGTAGAGATTAAAGGAGATTTAAGTCAAAAGGTCGCAACTTATGAGGTTCGTCTGCGTCGATCAGTTTCGTTGAGTTTCGTTAATTTTTGGTTACTTGAATGAGAGCAAAATGAACAGAGAAAATTAACTTGGCGAAGGCAAGTTTACATAAATCAATTATGGTTAGGCTTTTAATCTGAAAGGAACGTTATGTCTTACATTAAGATAGTGTGGGGCTGAAGCCCAACGAAATGGTTTTTCAAAGAGTACGCTGGTTTCTTGCAAACCATTGACAAAAAACCTAATTAGCTGACTAACTGAGAAGGGGAGGTTTTTCATTATGTTGTAGTTATAAGCTCGTAAAAGTTGTGCATGAACTTTACATTTTAAACCATTTCAAATAGGGCAGAGCTTTCACTTTCAACCAACGATGATCTGTAACTGATCTATTTGTCGAAAGTCACTAATCGATTACCACAAAATTTGACAAATTTTCAAGTAATTTGTATACCATTAAATCAAGACAAATTGAGGGGTTGTAAGTCTTAAGCAGGAAAGGAGTAGTATAGAGATAGCCAACTTCTACTTTTCTTTCTCCTTATAATTTTCGCCGACCCTTTTTATATCGTTTTCTCAAACCAAATGGACCAATCACAGAACGGAATTCTGTGAGGATAAGTGCTGTGGTACTCATACAAGACGCACTACAAATGTCCCATACATCGTTACAGAAATGTCCCAACACCTCAAAACAAATATTTGTCACAGTTCCATTTTTGTCATACTCAGAGTAGTAGTATACTCAGAGTAGTAGGAGTCATAGTTTCTCCCCCCCGTCTAGACGAAGTTTTAGCAAAAATTAAGGTTGATTGATTTCAGCGCTGGTTCATGTCATATTGGCTTGGAACATTTGGTGTGAATGGTACCAACTGAAAGCTTGGTGATTTCTTCCATCATTTTCACCTTTATTCGGGCATCCTCAAGCACAAGTTTTCGACTTCTCTGATGCTTTCTCCCGTACAAGCAGTAGCCGTGGCGCCGGAGCGGGGCCGTCTTCAATGCTCTCTCTGCCTCTTGACCCTTTTGCTGAACTTACTTGACCACTTTTGCGCAGTTGATAATGAAGGTGCGGAACCCTGGTAAACAGCCACCATCTCTTCATGAATAGTTTTTTGACTTTTTCCTTGCATAGTGAGAAATTTAATTACAGCGCGATGCTTCACCATCATCGTCTCGCTCAAGACAGAGCTAGTTGAAGAGGCATGCTGACCAGATCCACACTGGACTGTAGCGCCAGCCAAAGAAGAAGAAAAGAAAGGCAAAAAGCTTTGAGTGGAGCCATCTCTGTCTGCATGATAATGGTATTCAATAATTTAAACACATTTTTCTCGCAACTATGTCCTTGAAGTCGGTGATCACTGTAACTTGAGAACGGCTTTACTTTGGTGAAGGACAATAAATGTGAGTTTCACCGCCCGCCATTTTTTCAGTCTAATAAGCAAGAAACTAAGCATTTCTTGTTTTGTTTTGTTTACCCCGTTCAGTGAACTTTGCGCCTCCACGTTTGGTTTATTCTTCCTCCCATTCATTTTCTCTTTTTTGTTCTTTCAAATCTATAAGAGGATTCAATACCGGGCTTTCCCTTTTCACTTCTGTGCCAAGCAGAGCTTCAAGTTTAGAGCACTAAACTGGCAATTACTGGACTACTTCCTTTAGGCTCCTGAATCTTGGGCAAGGGTCAGAGCCAAGCTATCACACGCTAATTGATTCGTCCGTTCTCACATAGAAAAAAAAAACAAAATCTCAAAATAAGTCCAAACATTGAGAATGACAAGCAATAAAATAAGAAAAAAATCGTTCGCCCTTCGTCTATCTTGAGGACATTCCGTGTACACCTGGACAACATTTTGCGCATAATAAAACCATTCCCTCATCGGGGAGCGGGCGGGCCGCAGCCAGTCTCCACACACACAGATGCTCGCGAATTAATAATCACATTTATATGAAATTTTACATGAATGCACTAAAATAATAGTATTACTTGATAAATAAGTCAATTTATATTTATATACAACCACAGCTTCACCCCGATACCGAGAATATATTGAACGTAGTTCCCTTCACCGGAATTTATATAGGAAAATATTAATATTGTTACGTTTAGCCGAAATGAGTCTACGTAAGATGAATTAAACTGTCCACACAACAGTGTTCGGTCACTGGATTGTGACGAATGAAACACTAAAGTTCACTATTCAAGATATACACGAATTTATTTTGCAATCACTGATTTACTTCTTATACTTCAGTATTACTTTACTACAAAACTGGTTGTTGCTGCCTTTCAGGCTGAACTGATTAACACTTTGAACACTATAAAATCCCAAACTGAATCCAATATTTTTTTTTAATGTCCTACACTGGCTGGTGCTTACATCGGGTGATTGCTATCGCTGCTCTGGTAGAATCCAAGCAGCTCGTTGTTCGACGTCGTTGGAAAATTCTGCTCGTTTAGCTCGTAGCGTTGTCCGGGGATTGTGTTTCTCAGGTTTCTGATTTCCACGTTAGGATGGTTGTTGATGTTTAGTAGCTGCTTTCTGAACAGTGTCACCATGTACTGTTGTAGGGGGATAATGCATGCTTGGTCGTTAAGCCTATTGTTGCTGTCGTGCCTTTGACAGTCCCTGTCGAAGGTGAGTCCGGTACATATCCGCAGTATTTTTCTTTCGAAAATTGCGAGCTTCGTCATGCTGCTCTTAGAGATGGTGTGCCATATTGGGAAGCCGAACGTTAAGATCGGATGTATAAGTTGCTTGTATAACAGCAGTTTTGTCCTTTGGCTTAAACCGTTTTGCTTACGCATCAAGGGATAGATGCGATGGAAGCCTAGGTTGGCCTTCCTAAGGGTCACTTTCGAATGACTGTTGAACTTCAACTTTTCCGTGAAGTTAACGCCAAGATACTTGACCTTTTCGTGTGTTGATATTTCTGTACCGTTATGGAGCACTACTTTTATGCTTTATGCTATGCCTTTGTGCTCCGCTCTGCTGACTTCCTGCCTTCAACTAGGACGTAGAATCTTCTGGAATGCAGAAAGCTATAAATTATTCTAATGAGGTTGGAGGGGAATCCCATCTAGTTCAGCTTCTAAATGAGTCCCTCACTCCAGGCCGTATCGAAAGCCTTTTCTACATCCAGGAAGCAGGACACGGTGACTTCGTTATTCTTCAGTGCAGCTACGAGTACAACATCGTGGTGGAACTTCATTAGAGGATGTAGCGTTAATTGTTTTTTCCGAAGTCCGTACTGAATATCCGGAATGATGTTTAGGTCGTTAGACCATCGCTTTAGTTTTCAGGTCCTCCAGGATCTTGCTTATATTGCTCAAGAGCGATATAGGTCTGTATCCTGAAACACTCGCAGCGTTCCCCCTTTTTGGTACTGCCACAATTTTTCTATTTCCACTTTCTAGGAAAGTAGCAATTGTTAATGATGATTGTGAGAAGTAACATCACCGTTTGCGGCATTCGCTTCAGGACGAAGTTCGAAATATTGTCAGCCCCGGCTGCTTTCCTCGTTGGGCTGCGTTGAATAATTCCCGCAATTTCTTCGGCCGTTGTGAGGTCATGGTTTCCTGTCGGGTCGTCCGCTGGGTTGGTTTCGTTTAAGATGATGCCTGGCGCGGATGAAGTCTCAAGTGTATTGACTTAGCTGTTGACATCTGTGACTAATTCCCGGTCATCGGGCGGTGATGGTTGAAAGTTTCCTTGGAAAAAGGATGAAAAGGCTTCTGCTTTCTCTGCCCGAGTGCTTGCGTCTCCTTTGCTTGTCGTCAGTGTTTGTGGCAGCTTCTTCCTTTCTTCAACTGAACTGACTGAACTAACTCGCTTTGAACGTCATTCCGATATTTATACCTCCCAACAATTCTTCTAGATCATGCTGTCGCCACGAGTCTATGGAATATCCCCGCCGACGCGTATATACATTATTCTTGGTAATCTATCAGTATATAGGTGGCGACATCCATTCTTACAGTATGTGCAACAATTTCGGGAATACTCTTCCGAGTTGATCGTTCTTCCAATTGCGGATAGATGGCATTTTTGTGGTTGGTGTCCTGATTATCTCATGTTATTCACGTCAGAATATTTAAACCTCGATACCTCCTAAACTAAGCTATTACTCAATTTTTTTAGTGCTTATTTCATCGAAAAAAAAAAAGTGTGTCTTCAAAATGCGTTTCCACGGAAATGTTGTCGAAAAGATTAAACGCAAATCGTCATCGTGCCCTGTATAGACATTAATGTATTGCTTTCAAACATAACCAATCTATGAACTCTTCACTTGTAATATTGAATTGTTGCTCTACGTAGTAGGACATGATATGTAGAATGTGCGAATTTCAGCTGCACTACATTAATTCAAACATTGTTTTAAATGCAATGAATATGTAGTTAACAACACTTTATATTGTTCACTATTCACATAATGATAAAATGCACATCGAATAGTTACTGGCGCATAAGTGGTTTGCTTAAATTTTCCATGACGCGATTTCAAGTAATCTATCATTTCGGAGCACTTCACAAGCACTTATTACAAAATGAACACACTTCCTCCCAATATTCCACTGCATTCGAAATCAATCATTTTATATTACTTTTTGCAAATAAATTTCTGCGCCGAATTTGAAATTCCCATACAAGTTGCGTCGCGCCAATGAGCGGTCTGAATTTCAAATGACCTATTAGGTAAAAAAAATAATGCCGCCAAGGGGTGCTGAAATCAAATGTCGATAGGGGAGTGAATGTCGATAGGATGTGAGGATGTGAATGGGGAGGGGTCAGCGCTTTAGAACAGAGATATTTTTTCCTTGGAATACATGTCACTTTTTTGGAATCCATAATTACATTTCTTACTTCTGCTACTCATTGTGGTAGTTAATGTAGTAAACACAAGAAAATGTAGAATTGTAGTAGAGTAGTACTCATTGTGGTAAATAATGTAGTATGCGTAAGAAAATGTAATAGACGTAGAAAACGTCCAAATGTATTTGAGATGTCAATTTGACGTGAGTTTGCTTGTGCTTGTAAGAGAAGAATGCGAACACATTCTAAAAACACTGCAAAATCCACACGTAACAAATCATGTAGATAATCAATGCAACGGCTTGGGCGTGTAGTTTATTCGAATAACTAGGCGTAATTAATCGAGTAGATTACTTCATGTTGTCCACTCTGCCATCTCTGCTTACGGGTGATGATGATTTACCCTTACCCTCTAGTCGTAATCAGAATCACTTACATCTCTCCTGATTCCATTTTGCTTGTTCCTATGGCCTTTATACAGCACTTTACAGCAGAACTGTGGCAGTGCCAGGGAGAAAGCCTCCTTGGTAGAAGCGGTTTGCGCCTAAAAGTAGACTAAGCCATTATTGAAAGGGGATAAATTGTAAAGTCAAAATGAACTACTGGCCCTATTCTGGCAAACCTCTGTGATGTGGCATAAGTCACAACTGCCTCACAAAGGGTGGTGAGTCACAAATTGAGGGGTTTTCATATTCTGAGAAAAACCTCACAGCTTGTAAGCATCATAATGACAGATATCCAACTTCGACCATTTTTACCCCTTGTCCACATCCACATTGAGCCGTAAGAATACGAGTGTAGTGGAATTCCCTTTGCATTTCACACATTCTCTTACGAAATTCCCGGCTCCGGCATTCATCGCAACACAGTATAAAAAACGCTGTCAGATGAAATCAAGGGGCAAGGGAGGTAGAAGTTGGATATCTCTATCCTCCATTATCTCTAGTCGAAGTTGTGCTGTGCAATTGAGCACATAGGATGGGAAAAAAAGGAGAACATAAAGCGAAATGTAATAATTTCAGGCTAATAAATATTTTTTAGGCTGCAACGTAGAAGTATTCTAAGGAATTTACGAAAAAGGAATTCGTTTAAAGACAAAACATCTTTCTGCAAATTCTTTCATATTCCGATTATTATTTTTTTTGATTGAGAAGACAATGGAAAGAGAGCGAAAAACCAATGTTTTGACATGAAAACAAATTCACCACACCATGCTGTGGGTTTTCTTGTGAGCTTTTTGCTAGAATACCAAATTGGTCAAACCTTACAAGCGAAACATCACCATTTTCGCATCACAGACATTTGTTAGTTGCGACCGCCTCACAGCCATAAGTCCCATATCCAAAGAGATGCCGAGGAGTTTGAGTGAGTCCTTGACATTGAGTTCATGCTGATGGAGGTATAAGGATAAAGGCGCCCCTTGATAGGACCCTAATTGCCCCCTTATGTGAAGATTTCCTAGACGAATGTCCATGCCTATGATCAACAGAATTAAAATACTAAACAAGATAATTCCCTAACTTCTTGGAGTGAATTCCATGCCATCCCATCTAAGGAGTTTATAAAATGTCTTCAAATAGCAGCATACCCAGCCAAAGGCGGCACAATACTTGTACATCCAAGAGGTCCCAGTGCATGTGGTTCACATCGTACAACATTCGCTTGTATTCAGTTCAATGTGCCTCTTGTCCGTCCTCTAATTCCATTGAGTAGGCTATTTTGTACTCCAAATCATTACTGAACTCTGCCTTCAAAATGACACAGGACAATGCTTGGCACAGATTTTTCCCAAAGTCTAAAGAGACCACCAGCTCTCTACGTACCTTTTGAGTATAACCGATTATTAGTCTCCGATCTCAGCCTCTGTGAAATGAGGTTGGTGCCTGTGGCGGTTCGGTAAAATAGGCCCCGATCCCACTTGATCATCGACAAATGTTTCACAGTTAAATCTCGACTAGATTTAACTGATCAAAAATATGGCTAAATATGCGTTGGTGAGTGGGGACAGAAATTAGAAACAAACCAAATAACTCCTTCTTCTTCTTCTATTGGCGCTACTGTCCGGGGTGGACCTGGACCTCAGCCAACAAGCCGCTGAAGCTGCAACAATCTTCAGCCAGGTGCCTCCAATTTCGTTGGTGGGGACCAGGCCCTAAGGTGCAACAATCTTCAGCCAGGTGCCTCCCATTTCGCACGCCAAGTTGGTGGGGACCTGGCCCTCCGCCAACAAGCCGCTGAAGCTGCAACAATCGTCAGCCAGGTGCCTCCAATTTCGTTGGTAGGGACCTGGCTCTCTTCCCTTCTCCACTTGTGTGCGCCATTGGTTCCGTAGGCGTCCTCTATTGTACTGTCCCACTGGTTCGGAGACGAAGACTCTTCGGGTTGGAGCAGTGTTGTCCATGCGCTTTACATGGTGTAGCCATCTGAGGCGGACACCTTGCTAGACTCATGTCGCTGTACAGCCCGCGCAGTTGAGCCGCTCTCTCCAAAAACCATCATCCCAAACAGGACCAGGATTGAACGTAGAACTGTTCGCTTGAAAATATGAAGGGCTTCTTCATTTGCTCTCAAGATTGTCCATGTTCCCAAATAGCTAAAGCGGTGATAGGTTGGTCCAAAGATCGACATACTCTCCCAGCAAACATTCAAAATATCCCAAGCGTCTCATCGATGAATCATACGAAAAAGTTTCTCCACGACATGTAAACTAATACGTTCCTTTTGTTGCTTTTCTCTTTCCAGTGGGTCAAGGCGAAAAACACCCGTCGAACCAAGGAAAAGGTAAGCCCCACAACAGACTTGACATTCAAACAGGTTGGACCGATGCTAAAGAAAGAGGGAAAACTGTCTAGGAATCCACAGAAACGCGAGCATGCTATAAGACCTATATAAACTGCTCATAAAACCAACTAACTACCACGCATCAATAACCCCTCAATGACTAACCACATCGCATGCTTCCACAACCCCATTGAACGCGGCTCCAAAGCCGCCGGTGACACATCCGTATTTTTGAAAGCAAGCTCATTGCCTGTCCATTATCCAAATCTGGGAATCCACACCGATTCTCAGGAACTATCTTCGAAACATGAAATTATATCAAGCGTCTAGCAGTCAGCATGAGCTCATCACCGCCGTCATAGCCAGCGGCCAAAAAGTTCAATGGCACAATTGAGCTGCGATATTTACGAGCGATCAGCTCGCAGATGAATCTATAAACAAACCACCAAACCCCGTCCATTGGCGGTGAAAAGAATCACTTGTCAGTTTCATCTTTCCCTTCAAACCATCATTTCGTTCCAGCCGATTCGCGGACTATTCTGCATCGACGACGACACACCTACTGCCGCGGCTGCAGCCGACACATTATGTAATGGTGGCACTTAGACCGATATTAGCAGACTGACCTACATTCACAGTTCAATGGGGCTTTTCATACGTGAATGTGAGCGGCAGCTCGCAGTTCGCAGTTTGTTGTGTTATTAAGGTTTAATGCTCGGCGGAAGCTTCCGACCAAAATACGATCAACAACACAAAACCCACCGTGGTCAAAAGTGATTAGATTTCGCGATTGGTTCTCACATTTTATGCGCGCCCAGGGTGTAGTGGCCCATGCATGGGCTGGTGTCGATAGAGATGTGTGCTCCAAAGTGTGCACACCACTCGGTGGCTGGGAGGAATTAGAGCAGAGCCACATTAATGGCGGTCGCTGCATTTTGCGAAGTTCATGACATTTAAATGAAGCTGTGGCAGTTGCGTGTTGTATGGTCGCTGGCCAAATATCGTGGGAGATGGGAGATGCATGCAACTCGATAGATATGTATGACCTCACAACGCTTAATGAGTTGTCATCAGAAAGCAATTGCTTTCGATTATTGTCAGATTTTGAGCAGAATCTTGCTAATGACTGTGACTTGACAGCAGTTGCTTCGCACACCAAAGTAGCAAGAGCAAGAGATGGACGTTCACGTCCACCCGAGGTGGACAGACTCCTCTACTCAGCATAACATCGCTGTTTCCTGAAGGAAAGCAACGTAGTAGTTTTTCCCGAAAGACGGAACGTGGAAGCCTCTACCACGGTAAGCCGCACAGTTGGGCAACACGGAAAAAATCAAAAAAAATTCTTTCTTTGACTGTGTTGACTTCATAATTTGTTGAGGACAACTGCTCTGGTTTAATGTTCTATTTTATGTTCGTTAATGACACTGGGGAAGTTGAAACATTGCGTTTCACGGTCGAATTTGAAGCATGAAAGTAAATATTTGGCTGCTCTTACGAGTATGTTCTTAAAGACAGAACAGTGAAACGAAAGAAAAGGTTACCATTGCATACATTAAGGAAACTGGGATAATAAAGGGTGATTTTTTAAAAGCTATAGGAAAGTTTTTCAAAAAAAAAAAAAAAAACATAAAATTCAGAAAAATGCATGAAATCTTAATTTGAATCGATAGTACGGTCCATATAATTTAAAGTTTGAAGATTAGTTCATGCAAATGTTGACCTTGACTGCGCCTCAAATGGTCCATCCGCTTAGTCCAATTTTGGCATACTCTTTCCAACATTTCGGCCGGTATTTCACGAATAAATGCTTCAATGTTGTCTACCAATGCGTCAATTGAAGCGGACTTGTCTGTATAGACATGAGCTTTAGCATAGCCCCACAAAAAATAGTCTACGAGTAAAGGCGTTAAATCGCACGATCTAGGCGGTCAATTAACCGTTCCCGAACGTGAAATAAAATGTTCACCGAACTTGCCTCTCAATAAGTCTATTGTTGCGCGTACTGCGTGGCATGTGGCACCGTCTTGTTGAAACCACATGTCATGCAAGTCAAGCTCTTGCATTTTGGGCAAAAAAAAGTTGGATATCATCTCACGGTAGCGCTCACCATTCACAGTTACGTTACGAATCGCACCATCTTTGAAGAAGTGCGGTCCAATGATGCCACCAGCCCATAAACCGCACCAAACTGTGACTTTTTCTGGATGAATTGGTACGAGTAGCTCTTGCAATGCTTCTGGCTGATATTCACTCCAAAATCGACAATTCTGCTTATTTATGTACCCATTGAGCCTGACCATAACTGACCATAAAATGGAAGAAGCGCGCGATGAACTTTCTTAACAGAGAGCGCATTTTAATAGTAAAATTCAATAATTTGCAAGCGTTGTTCCTTTGTAAGACGATTAATGGTTAAATTATAGACTAAACTGAAGATGTTTGACAGTGAAACAAGACACGAAACATGCGTCAGCTGTTTAAACCAGTGTTGCCAAAAAGATAATAGCTAAAAAATCACCTTGTACAACACCCCACAATATTTATAAAATTAATATACAGTATAAACTCGGTTTACGCAACTAATGGATATACGGCGGTTGCACTAACATTTTTGAAACAAAAGGAAATCATTATTGTTGAACACATTTTTATTTAATACGAAAACAAAAGGTTAGAAACCTATTCAAAAATGCATATACATACGAAAATGCGAATTCAATTTAAATTGTTTTCAATATAATCTCTTGTTACATCTTGAGATAAGCTTTTTTAAACCCTCAAAAAAGTAAATTTCCTCTTTCTCTGGACTATACCCATTTATTGCCGACTTGATTTCTTCATCATCCGAAAATCTTTCTCCACGAAGACATTTTTTCAAATCCGGTAACAGGAAATAATCACTGGGGGCAAGGTCTGGACGGTAGGGTGGGTGCTGGATTTCTTCGAAACCACAATCTCGCGCAGCAGCCTTAGAAACTCGAGCCGTGTGAACAGGAGCGTTGTCATGAAGAAGCAACACACCCGCTGCGAGTTTACCCCGTCTTTTCTTTTTAATTTCCTCCCGCAAATTATGCAAAGTGGAAGCGTAGGATTTGTTGTACTCAATGAGCAAGATTCCCTTTGAGTCCCAAAAAACTGTGGTCATGAGCTTGCCGGCAGACGGAGTGACTTTGAACTTCTTCGGGGGTCTGTTCCTTTTTTATGCCACTGCCTGGACTCTTGTTTGCTTTAAGGGTCATAGTGGGGGACCCATGTTTCGTCACCAGTAACAATTCGATGCATAACACAGTCCGCGTTCTCACTACACATCTCCAAAAGCTCTCTGCAACATGCGAGTCTCACTTTTTTCTGAGGCGCTGTGAGCATTCGTGGCACCCACCTTGCACTGACCTTTGAAAGGTTAAGATGGTCATGAAGAATGGTGTGAATGGTACCAATTGAAAGCTTGGTGATCTCTGCCATCATTTTCACCTTTATTCGGGCATCCTCAAGAACAAGTTTTTCGACTTCTTTGATGCTTTCTCCCGAACAAGCAGTAGCCGGGGCGCCGGATCGGGGTCGTCTTCAATGCTCTCTCTGCTTCTCTTGAACTCACTTCACCACTTTTGCACAGTTGAAGGTGCGGAACCCTGGTAAACAGCCACAATCTCTTCATGAATAGTTTTTTGACTTTTTCCTTGCTTAGTGAGAAATTCAATTACAGCGCGATGCTCAATTTTCACCATCATCGTCTCAGTTGCCATTATGATTCTGTTTAACTAGAGATTAAACGCGAATTAATAATCACATTTATATGAAATTTTACATGAATGCGCTAAAATAATAAAAATTGATAAATAAGTCAATTTATATATACAACCACAGCTTCACCCCGATGTTGAACGCCCCTCGTATGTGACACATAGAGTAAAATATTTTTTTTTTATAGAAGTTCAATATTTTAGACTGAATTTTTTGCGATTCAATATTTTTCAAAACTGCCCTCTCTTTCGTTTTTTGTAGATTGAAAAGATTGCTTTATAAGTAAATGGCTTTTTCTCAAAAGCTGCTTGGCTGCTTTACCAATGACAAAAACGTTTACCTTGTGCTACTCTTTCCTTGCTTACTTTTCGACCTGACGCTGACGATTCATTAAAGGTAACAAGTGTTTTGTTTGGCAACATCCTGTAGAACAATCCAGTTTCCGGTTAATTTAAGTTCCTTTGTTTTTTGTTCAAATTGCATTACGAGCTGTTCAACAAGTCCACATATATTAGATAACATATATTATATTTTTAACATTCGAATACCATGTCGTTTTTTTAAATTTCGCAATCCATCCGTTATTGATGGTTTTTCCCTTATTTCGTTGTACAATTGAATTGCCTTTGATTTTATAATTTCATTAGAAAGCGGAATATGTTTAGCTCTTTGCTCTTGAAACCATCCATTTAACGCCTTTCCATCTGTGGATATTCAGAAGTCTTGAGTGTAACGCGTTTTCCTGGTCCAGATTCAGCTCGTGCCACAAATCGTATAAAACTGCTTGCCTTTGAAACAAACTTATCAACTTTGGATAACATTTCACTTCTTTTTTTAATAGATAATTTAGTAATATTTCTTGTAACACCCATCCTGATCGAATTTCGCGTAGGTACTCATGAAAGTGGAACCCATCTAAGGAAACACACTTTAAGGGCCGATGTTCATTTTGAATAATTTGAATATTGTCATTTCTTTTTATTCTGATAATATTGGTATGGTTCAATTATGTATGGAACAGAATATCGGCCAAATGGCCACCACGGCCTCGGCGGCACACCTTCATCCGATGGTCCAAATTTTCGATGACGCTGAATTATAATTCAGGTTCTATGCCGTTAATGTGCCGAATTATCTCATCCTTCAGCACTTGAATTGTTGCTGGCTTATGACGTACATCTTTTCTTTCAAATAACCCCAAAAAATCCAACGGTGTCAAATCACATGATCTTGGCGGCCAATTGACATCGCCACCACGTGAGATAACACGGCCATTGAATTTGTCGCGCAAAGGAGCCATTGTTTCGTAAGCTGTGTGGCAAGTGGCACGCATATCTTCCAATTCGGGCCATAAAAAGTTCGTTTTCATTTCACTATAGCGAACACCATTCACAGTAAGCACAGCCTGACCGGCCTCATTTTGGGAAAAATACGGCCCGATGATGCCGCCAGCCCATAAACCGCACCAAACAGTCACTCACCCACAAAGAGTGACTGTTTGGTTTTTCGGCAATCACTCTTGGATTGTCGTTCGCCCAAATGCGGCAATTCTGCTTATTGACGAATCCACTGAGGTGAAAATGTGCCTCCTCACTGAAGACGATTTCTTCGAAAATTGATCATCCACTATTGCCTTTCTGACCATTGACGACGCTTGAAATGGTCAAGAGGCTTTACTTCTTGAGACAATTGCACCTTGCAAGCGTGTAAATACAAGTCTTTATGCATAATGTTCATCAACGACGAGCGTGAGAGGTGCAATTGTTGGGCTCGACGACGAGTTGAGGTGGACGGCTCTTCAGCCACACTATCGCGAACAGCAGCAATATTTCTGCAGTACGAGCTGTACGAGCATGCACTGGTGTTTTCACATCTCCTACAGACCCGGTTTGCTCGAATTTTTGCACGATTTTTCCGATTGTACGCACATTTGCACGATTCAATTGACCGAAAAAATCACGAAGTGCACGCCCATTTTCATAATAAGCCTGAATAACTTTAACGCGTTGCTCGATTGTGTATCTTTCCATGGTTCAAATTGAGTTAGTCTAAAATTGAGAAATGTCAAATGAAATGTAGAAAAATACTTGACGTTTAGGTGTGGTTCACATTCAACATCGGCCTTCTGTCTAGACCCACACGAAACTAAATTACTGTAAAATACCGGCAGACGCAACCAACCAAAAGGAGAACATGCAAATAAAAAACAGATGAACAAGTTGCACTGATCGAGGTAACCTTTTTGAAAAGTTGCACTTATGGAGTCAATACGTGCTACGATTTTAGTGCGAATCGAGGGTTGCGTTAACCGAGGTCGTACTGTATATGAAAAGCCGAGAGTATACATGAAGTGCGATTCAATTAGGAGGTGCCCCAATCAGGAGGTTTCACTGTAAGTGTGTAGTATATACGAGTATATATTAAAAATGCTCTAAAAGCATAAGCCCGAGTTATATAAGAGAACTGAGACATAAAACTAAGAAGGCTACAGAGGACTTTGGGAGAACCAAAGTCCTTTTTCCGCTGTTAACTTACTGTGCGACGTGCCGTTGATAGAATAACTAACCAGGTATGTATTACCAAAATGTACCGGTATAAGGTACCCTGTATAAAGAATAAATACCTGCAACGTACCTCTGCCTAGTTTGATGAAATATTTTTCGTTCTTTCACTCCTGTTAGTGTGAAAAAGCATATGACTACAAAAAGAAAGCATGATCTGTCTATAAGAATGTAAACTATCGATTTTACATTCTTGTTGCCCACCACATCTTTACAATATTCTTAACGTTTTCGTCCCTCGATAGGGTGCTCACTTCTCAGCAAGCACTCATGCTGTGCGTGCCTGTGTTCTTTTCACGAGTGGAAGGAAACGACAGCTTTATGCCGACTTCGAACGGCCAGTTTGAGAAGCTTTCTCTAGACAGATAAAAATTACTCTATGAGCACTGTCACGAGTCAGTGACTCGAAAGAGGAGGGGAATCAAATCAGCACCGAACCACAACGCCACGGCCGCCCACCTACTTAGTCCCCATTCTGACTTTATACTCTGTTTGAGTTTGAGTTTGTTGGTGACCTAATATCAGTAAGAAGCCCATGTTAAGGATGTTGAGTCAAAAGTCACAATACAATTACACAGGGACTCAGATAAGTAGATGCCTTCATAACTTTGGGACATATCCCAACGAGTTTGCTTCCCCATATGGAAGAATGTTTATTGACTAAATAAATATGGGTTAACGATTTTGAATATTAATATCATCAACATCATCTTCTGACCAGCATGCTCCACGAAAGGGCTCGCGGGGGTAAACCACGCACGAGAGATCTCCAGGCAACTCTATCCTCCGCCATCGACTTTTACTCATCAGGAGTTATGCCCAAGCGTAACCAGGTTTTCGACTTGGTCCAACCATCTCGTCCTGGGTCTGCCAAGCGGTCGCCTACCTGATGGAATCGCATTCAACGTCCGTCTCGGAAGTCGTGATGAAGGGAACATTCGTGCCACGGGACCAAACCAACGAAGCATAGCCCTCTCCGCTCGAAGAAGCAGCGAGTTCCTTGCGCACTGCCGTGTTTCTCAGCCTATCCCGGCGAGTAATTCCCACAACAACACGGAGAAATCTCATCTCAACAGCTTGAATTCGCGGTCATTACCCAAATTCCATGACCACAGGTGAGAGTTGGAACAAATACTGAGTTGGACACCTCTAACTTGGCTTTGACACCAAGCTCGGCCTGACTACAGATCTTCCAAGCTCCCACTCCCATCTCGACCTTGTGTTCTAGAGATCTTCCTCTTTCGGTTATCACCCAAATTTCTTGACCCAATATCTTGACCAATCACACCAAGCTCGGCCTTCCCGATTACTGATCTTCCAAGCTGTTTCAAAATTGACCCAGCTTGAGCAGTCCTACAGGAAAGCGCAGCATTACTCCTTCCATCACTCGTGGAAAAGACCAGGCTTCTTCACCTGCTTCAATGGGACTCCACTAACTCGAAGAGTGCATTGAACAGGAAATTGACCATAACATCCGATTTGTCCACGTTGACCTCCATTCCAGCATCAGCACATACGGCCACAAACCTATCGAGTGCTCGCTGGAGTTCCGCCCGGGAAGATGTGAGGATCACTAAAACATCTGCAAAAAGACGATGTCTTAACCTCAACTCTCCCAACGTGAAACATTCCTCGCCTCGGCTTGGCTGCAACATCCAGTCCATACATCCAATGAAAAGGAGAGGTGACAAGACGCACCCTTGGCGAAGTCCAACGCTCACTGTGAAAGGTGTTGATTTAGCACCGTTAACCCGAACACAGCTGGTACAGTTTGTGTACAGAGATTGAATGGTCCTCAGAAGGGGACCCTCAATCCCATACTCCTGCAGAACACTCCAGAGTTTACCTCGAGGAACTTGGTCGTATGCCTTTTAGAAATCCCCAAAGCAACTGTAGATGGATTTGGCATACTCCCAAGCCTTCTCAGGTTCCATTCTTAGAATGAAAAGTTGGTCGCTTGTACTTCTACCGGGACGAAAGCCGCACTTTTTATCCCCCATCCTGGGCTCGACCATAGCTCTACGTTACATAATCTTAGTGTTGACTTTCCCGGGGAGACTTAATAGAGATATGCGCCTGTAGTTGGAGCAATCTCTTGAAAAGTGGGACAATCACCCCAGTTTGCCAACCGTCAGGTGTCTCACCGCGTTCTCAGGCCACTTTAATGACACGAGAGAGCCATAAAACTCCCTCTTTACCCATTGCCTTAAACATTTCTGGACGGATTTCATCCACACCGGCGGATTTGCCAACTTTTAGCGATTCAATCGCCAAAAATGACTTCCTCCACAGTTGGACCATTCTCCGCCCAACTCAAGACTACAGGTCTGCCATCCTGTTCAGGATTGAGCAGCTCCGGCGTAACCTCATGTCCACCTCATTGGAAATCAACCAAATCTTTGGATTTGACTCCTTCGATGATGTTGAATTTCCTTCCTCTGAGTTTGCCAGAACACCTTTTTCGTAGATCTATGGTCGCTTCCCAAGTTCTCGCCGAACTCCTTCCAAGACTGCTCTTTAGCTGCTTGTATAACCAAGTTGCACGCGGCTCTGTGTACCGGCAGCTGACCTCCTAGTGGTAGGGGGTAGGGAGCAACAGTCTCCTTAATCATCTAAAAATGAAAAGAATAAAAGAAAACAAGAGCGAAGATAGTAGCAAGGCAAAGCCAAGGGTCTGCTTTAAATGTAGGGTCTACTTTCCCATTTCTGAAACTTCATCATCAGGAGATATTTGTTGACTGTTGACAATTCTAAGGTTCTAAAGTGGTACGATTGGAATTCACAGATAAATTGTGTTAATACTCGCAATAAATCGTAAATCGTTCTTGACAAACTTCAAGTGGAAATACAAATGCTGCTGTACCTGGACAGACCAACAAATTTATTGACCTACGAGTTGCTATAAATGGTTAAAATAGTAGACAGAGATTTTTTCCTAGTGCGCTAAAAAATTATTAGGGGCGGCATAAATTGGGTCTGCTCGGAGCGGCCCCAACCCACGCTACGCCACTGGAGCCTATTCACATTTTTTAGCCATTCGTGTGTGTCGTTGCGCATGCCGTAGGACAAGAGTTGAAAACTGCTTGATTTATGTAACTTAACGCTCTTTTTATTAAGATCTGTCACTTCTCCTGTCACTCCGAAATTTGTTGCCGGTTTTGACATTCTTGAAGCCGATTGAATTGATTCCTAATTCACGCTTTGAATACAGTGAAAGCTCTTTGATTAGGAAACCCTTAAATCGGAAAACTCGTTTATTCGGAAAAACAGGTCCACTGGTGATCTAATAGCTTATCTCACCGAAAAGTGGACCCAATCATTGCACAATACAGGCGAAAGATCATTGTGCTTGATGTTTCCAAGGCATCTGACTGTGTTTGGCAATAAGCTCTCTTGAAATCTCTGAAATCTCGATGAATCTCTTCTTCAATGGATTAGAAATTACCTTTCGAACCGTTCAATTCAAGTTGTTTTGGATGGGTTCAAGTCTGATATCCACCAAATAAATGCTGGTGTTCCCCAAGGCTCTGTTCTGTCTCCGACACTCTTTCTCATTTTTATAAATGACCTCTTGTCTGCTACTTCTAATCCAATCCATTCCTTCGCTGATGACAGCACCCTCAGCTTTTCATATTCGTTCCAAGACTCACGACCCCGCCCTTCGTCCCTAGAATTGGAACGGCAGCGTATGATAAGCACATTGAATTCCGATCTTGGCTGCATAAATAACTGGGGAAAGAACAATCGAGTGGAATTCAGTGAAATGCTTTCTGCTGTCACTCAAGCGAACCCTTGTTAATCAGCCATTATCCATGAATGGCACCTGGCATGGTTCCATCCTTGGCATGTGTATCAACACAACACTTAGTTGGACCGATCACATATTTGAGGTCGCCAAAAAGGTTTCCTCAATCGATGCAAGAAATACTTCACCCCTTCTGATTTGGCTTTCATTTATAAGGCGTATATACGCCCCAAACTTGAGTACAACGCTCATATCTGGCCTGGTGCCCCCAAAACCACCCTGCACCTATTAGATAGAATACAAAAGCGAGCGATAAAACTTATAGGAGACAACAATATTGCAGAGTCACTTGACTCGCTCGAACATCGACGTACCGTCTCGTCTCTATCTGTATTTTATCGCTATTTTAACAGACGATGTTCAAGTGAGCTTGCCAACTGCATTCCTCCTCTCCATGAATTCACCCGCAATACACGTCTCGCCAGGAATGCTCACCAGTTTACCCTTAAGCCTACTTTCGGACGCACAGTTAAATTTAGAGACTCGTTCATTAGCCGCACGACACGAATATGGAACGCTCTTCCCAGCCTAATATTTCCCCCAGAATACAATCCGCATATATTTAAAACCAATGTGCACAGGTACCTCCTCTCCCTTTCTCCCTCTACACCTTCGGCTGGGCCGAAGGGTACTAACAATCCCTTGTGTGCGCGCAAAATTACAAAAAAAATATTTTCCGAATTGAAGAGGCTTGTTCCGAATAAATGAGGGTGGCTTTTCAATTTTTCTGTAAAATTTAAATTAAATTAGAAACAATTAAATAATGCGCAATGATTGATCTCAAATAAGTATAAGTCGGATAAAATCATCAACATTTCTATTTGGGTAGTCCCGGCAATGTCCATTTCAAGTCGGAAAAAAACGAACCAAAAATTGTGTTGATTTTCATTATGTGCCGAGCAGGAGGCCACCGTCATTCGCTTGGCTGAACTGGGAGAGGGACAAATCCCGCCATTCATATTTAAAGGTCCTTTTAAACAAAATTTCCTTCTTGCACACTTTCATCAATAGGAACGCCTTCTTAGTGCATACAAAATACTCTCGTTAATCGTAAAATTCTTTAATTCGGACTGACCTTCCCCCAAACATTCCGAATTAACGAACTTTAAATGCAGTTTCCTACACTGAATGCTGCCGCATTGCTTGAAATCGATAAAGAGTTGCTGTTTATCGACTTGAATGTCGTCTTTTCCAGGATTTGTTGCAGTGATTTGTTCGCTCCGTCGACTCCTTGATGGGAGGACATGGAACTTGTTCGTTCCCTATAACCTATTTTTTGTCGAGCTCTTTGAACGGCTGCTGAAAGCGTTAGCTGAGAGCATCCACCAGGCTCCGCGGATTAGCCATAACATCACCTTCACAATTACGACGGCTCTTCGTGTGTTTATGAATGACTGCTGTCATACTTTTGGCTCGTATTTTCTGCTTGACACTAGACTCCTCTTCCTTTGACTGCTGCCAAGGTAACCACAAGTCGTTGACAGGTATTGGCAATGTTCTGTGTGCTCGATTGCATCGATGACAGTATTTTTAATTTTTTGTTTGTAGCAGCATTCCGATTTTGAGGAATCGAACTCTGAATGATGCTGGTATTCGGAAATGGTCAGTGATTACATTTCGAAAGTGCTCATATCGAAGATATTTCCTTGTTCTTTTAAAGTACCTCTCAAAGATTCCCAAGACCGCATATTGGCTCCACTACCGCTCAAGACCGTAGTGGACCCAGTGCCTTGTCTTTTTTGAAGTGTCTCTCAATGATTCCCCAAGGAAGAGCTCAAGACAGTAGTGGACCCAGTGCCTTGTCTTTTTTGAAGTGTCTCTCAATGATTCCCCAAGGAAGAGCTCAAGACAGTAGTGGACCCAGTGCCTTGTCTTTTTTGAAGTGTCTCTCAATGATTCCCCAAGGAAGAGCTCAAGACAGTAGTGGCCCAGGCCACCGTAGTGGACGTAGGCCTCAGTTGTCAAGTACTCGTATCTCAGCTTTGAACTCCAAGTTGGTTGAGGTCATTTTCAATATGTGTGTTCGAGGTTAAATGCGGACGCTATCCACTGCGTTGTCCTCCCTATTTCTGATTCAGAGGCTCTTTGGGCAAAAGTTCATGCGGTGGCCAGGCCATCGTAGGCATTGGATATGTTAGTGACTGGCTCGATTCACATCACTGTACAACTTGAATCATATTCTCCAAATGACATCGGACTGTTGCATCCAAGGAAACAGCCACAAGACTTATTCCGTGTGTGGTACTAAAGTTTTTCGCTCTATCTGCCGCGAAGGGAAAGTAGACGCAGTCCTGACTAACTCCAAGTTATGCTGCCCATTACGGCGTTATAGACTTCGTCAATGTTGTGCTCGACGACAGTCTTTTAAGACCAATCTCCTTTCAAACGCTTCCGTTTCAATGCCAGAAAAACAGCGCATTAATAATCACGTCAACGTCGTTAGTCGTTGTGCAAGCTATAGTGGCAGAGTTTCCGATAGTAGCCAATGTGTTCTGTCCAAAAATGTGTTTGGATCTGAAGTAGTTTTTTTATCGGAAGTAGGACCTCTGGGTGTAGAAGCTCTGGGTAGGACCTCTGGGTGAGTTGAGTCATCGGAACCGTGGGAGTGTCCAAGCGAGTGTTGACCGTCGTCACCCATGGCGCGAAGGAATATCAGGCTAAAATTCAAACAAAAGAAAACTTAGCTTCACAAGCGACTTCGTGACCACATCTCTTCAAGATTTGTGTCCCTTACGAAATTATAGCGCTTCGGTTTTCTAACATCCTCCAGTCTCAAGACCTTCTTTTTGCAAAATTATACTGTGCCACGGTACGTAAGCTCTCGCCGAGCTGTTTTCACAGAGATTTCCCCAGTCAATGTGATCGTCAGCCAACACGGCCCACTTATAAACAAACGTACACTTGTACGTTGATTTCCCCCTTGAACCTGAGTTCCCAAATCCGGTGTCCTTGAGGCACCCTATTTCATGTCTACGCCGGCGTTTGTTTCTCGCTTACCCATATGTGCATGACATCGCACAGCAGTACCGGAAATGTTTGCTTGTAATTGCTTGTTTGATTCCGGCGGGCGATTGCGCATGCACAACAACCCGAAATCGACGACACCAACTGCCTTAAAGTCAGCCCGACTGAAGCCTAAGCATCCGAAACAATCGCCTGACTGATTTATCTACTTCACAAAACTCACCAGTCTACACCCTAATGAGTGAGTTTAATGACAAGACAATCGCCAATTGAGTCAATATATTACGGAGTTCTCAAAGCGTAAACGTCAAGCCGGATCAGAAAGCCACTTCGGCCGGTTTCTCGAGATGCCGAGATGTCAAGGGAACTCCGTCACTGTCACTGTCGTTCGGTGGGTATCAGTAAATCTTGCTGATTAAGGAACTTAATTAGAATGAGCAGTCAAATATGGCTTTCAATTGGAGGGAAAATATCTGCAATTGTTAGAGCTCTGTTCGTCGTTCGTTTCATTGCCATGGATGACAGTCATGTGTGACGGTAATGACATAATCCATCGCAGCAGCGCCGCGCCGGCCCGCCAGAGATGACATGATGTCGGCTGACGTGTGTGCTTGTTGTTTGCTTGTTATGCCTTTCGATTTCGTTAATACAATTTCTGAACTGTGTTCTCGCTTGGTTTTGATGTGTATTATTTCCAAGGAAGCGCATATGAATATTCATACGATACTCTGAACGAGGGCAATAAACACTGAGGTTAAGGTGTGCGCCATTGTTTCAAGTGTCCGGGTCTGGAGTTCTTTCAAATATTTTGAGCAGTTTTTGGCAGCACCTGCTTTATGATGGATGACGGGATGGTGTGAATGAAACGCCAAAACGGGCGTGATGCCAATAGGCGATGGAGTCAACATCTGGAAGAGTTAATTGACTGCAAAGGATTGTTTTACGTTTTAACAACGATTGTTGAACTTTCAATTGAGATTGCGATGAATTGGTAAATTTCCTCTGAGAGTCTGGAAAGACTGTCTGGAAGTGTTTCAGACTCTGCCATAAAGTTGTCTCAATTGGGAATTTCGTAAAAGGGTCTAGAGCTGTAAGTCATGGTGCTGAATGTCTGCGCTGAATTAATGGATCTGGTTAATGATGCTAAATTAAGATGAAAGCTAAGTCAGCAAAGCCTCCACGATTTTGCACGCAATAGCAAATTCTCCACTGGCTGCTCGTATCAGTAGTCTGACCGATGCTACTCTACGGAGGTGGACTGCGCTCTATAAGGACATCAACTGCAAGCCACTCAATCGGTTCAACGGGTGGCCCGGAAAGGTACATATAAGCAGAGCTTTACGGACAGCACCCACCCGCAGTCCTGAACTAATCTCTCGCCGATGGATTTTTATCGGCGCGTCAGCAAAGCCTCCACTGGCTACTCGTATCAGTAGTCAGACCGATGCTACTCTACGGAGGTGAACTGCGCTTTATAAGGACATCAACTGCAAGCCACTCAATCGGTTCAACGGGTGGCCCGGAAAGGTACAGCTTTTAGGACAGCACCCACCCGCAGCCCTGAACTAATCTCTCGCCGATGGATTTTTTCCGCGCGTCAGCAAAGCCTCAACGATTTTGAATGCGATAGCAAGTTCTCCGCTGGTTACTCGTATCAATAGTCAGACCGGTGCTTCTCTACGAAGGTGGACTGTAGTGGACGGATTTTTGACCCCCCGGTTACACCCGCATTTTGCTACTACTGCTAGAGTTCGCACTCTTATATCTTCTCCTCCATTCACCAAGAATTTCGTTTTGCCTCAGCTCTACATAACATTACTGCAAAACGAGCATTTTGTAGTTCAAGAGTCCTTGAGTCGACAAGTCGGAATGGCAACGGTTGCCAAGTGCGACTCTACGTCAGGTCCCCACTAGGATGTCATTTGTGGAGTGCACGCTTTTCCCGAGGTAGACAGACACCCACCACCATTCAACAACTACATGCATCATTATTCAGGGCTCCACCAGCCTCGAGTCACATGACAATGCTCAGGGAGCTAAGAATGCTCCAACTTTGGAGCGCTTGGAGACGGCATAAACCCGTAGCTCGTGAAAGAACTATAGTGCGCACCACACTCGTGGATGGTGTAGAACGCACGTCCAGGTCAACCTGAATCTAAACTAAGAAACCATTCAGTACACCAGAATCACTGCACAGCCTACGCCAACACCAGCAGAGCTTACCTTCGCCAACTGGGTCACACAACCATTCCCTATTATCGACTCTGTACATCTTCCTTCTAGCCGATGCATCATGGACTACCGATAAGTGCAACGACCCGATTTCGTTATGTCACTTCGACATGCTAGATCTCGCCGATCACTCCATCCGACCATCACTTCCACTGAAGGCTTCTCTCATTACGCACAATGGCCAAGCTTCTGTCACACATTCTCTGACATCAATTGGCTCCAAACGACCAATTTGCGATCACGAACCGATCCATTGATTGCGCGCCTCCACGGCACCGCGCAGACACGGTCTTTGTTCAGCAACCGCACTGGCAGGCCACCAGTGTGCGGTCTTCAGTCTGGTTGCATTAATCTTCAGCATCCTGTCACCTGAAGAGTGATTTACACGCAAAATCAGTTAGCCCAATCGGAATCAGATAATTTCGGATTAATGGCACTGAGCCACACTCGCGTATGCGCATGTGCTCACGCAACAATGCGGCCCAAAAGGTCACTCAAACGCTCAGACCTAGCGGTTGCGCCAGACAATTCGGTGCAGCATATCGGCCCAAGATAAATGACTTCATTGTGAAGCGAGTTAGAATCCTATCCACACTCACGGATTTGCATAAAGTTCTGAGCTGCACAGCGCGCTATTACCAAATGCAAAACGAATCTGACGGATGCAGTGCATTGGGTAACTCGGAAAGACGGAAACTCGTATTGTATGGAAATGCATGCGGCCTATCTGCGGCTATCGGTGCTGCCCTATGATTATGAATAAGAATGCGAGAGGAACGTTTAGAAAAATTAACGGTTTGCCTTTCGACGGAGTCTGGCTGATGGCGCAGGTGCGATATGATGTGCGAGAATGAATGCAAGTGGCTGATGTGAGGTGGTCGTTAATCAACAGAGTCCACATCGTTTCCTATGGTTTTGTTCTTCGGCTCACAGGCGAATTAAAATACATGACTTGGCTGGAAATGATTGGCGTTTGCAAACCGTTGCAGTTTCAAGTGTTAAATTGTCTTTTGAATTTTCATGGAAGACCAGATTGAGTTTGAGAACACAACGATTCATTTCTGTCACTCCACGCGCTATTATTTTTAATAATCAGCAAGAATTAATTCTAGTACGATCTTGTACGACAGCTTCGGACAAGCTCAAGCATATGTCAGAACTGAACGAAAAGTTACCACAATCACCGTCAAATTTCAAAGTAGCGAGATGTGTTTCTGGGAATTCACGCAGATTGCAGCGCCAACTGTTATCTACGATCGTACTTAACTCCTTTATGCCCGATGTTGCGTGCACGCAATAACCAGAAATAATTCAGGAGTCAAAGGGTTAAAGTTAACGAAACTCAACGAAACTGAACGAAATGGTTATTATGGTCACATTTGAATGTATTCCTTTGATAGCTTAAGTCTCGTCACGTGCATTATGGTTGGTCCTTTAGATATCGCCTTTTTTCTGACGGGACTCGACACTGGAGATATTCACATCAGCAGGGAGTAAAAATTGGAAGTACGTCGACCGACTGCTCTTTCTACGACCACTTTTAAGTCGTTTTCTTGCTGTTGTACTTGCTTACTTTTCACTGTTATTTTTTTACATTGCTACAAGCTTTGATTGTACCAAGTTGTCTTGCGTTCGTGATGAATTGGTCTCTAGGACTTCTCGGAACAGGTGGCTCGGATTCGATTCCATGTGCTTCAAGTGGCCGATGTGCTTCGACGGATTTTTTCGTAGCGTTCGCGCTCGTATCTTCTTCTTCACTTCATATCACTGGTCAACGTCGCCTATAGGGAGCTGTCCAATCACACGTTACACAGCTTCTAAAGTCGTTTTACATTGGCCCCTACCAGTGCACTTAATAGATTCCAGACCCAATATTAATAAGTACTAGGACATAATATATTGGGAGAACTTTAGCGAGTTTCAAATTGATACACGCCATGTGAAACCTGGTTCTCCCAGAAGCTTTAAAGCAAAATGAGGGGATATTGAGCTAGATGAGTATAAAACGAAATATATGCTATCCACCAAGAAACGTTCCTCTACACACCATCTGAAACCAAGGCTGGCCGGATCCAATTGGGCGCCCTGTTCACTTCCTACATTTAGCGCCCCTTTTTGGTAGCATACGTCGCTTGCAGGTCACCCAAGAGTTAGACTTTCAATGCGTGAAATGTACTCAAATGCCTTACAAACACAAAAAGTCCTACCAAGACTGAACAGGATCACTCTCGAACAAGCACTGTTCCCAGGAGTCAATAAACTCAGTTGACTTTTTAGGTATACGTACTTATGACCAGAAATGAAGTATGATTTAGATACCCAACTTCACAGCTGATTGACCCCTAGTCCATCAACGAGTTTGACGGATAATCATGAAAATTTGTACGGTTATTCATGCATTTTCGACAGTTATTCACGAAATAACGTAAATACCGTTCTCTTATTGGTCAATTTGGCTTTAGGAAACAGTATAAAAAATGGTTGTCAAAAATTTTAAGGGGCAAGAGAGGTAGAAGTTGGGCCTCTCTATCACACTTCATTTCTGCTTATGACGTACGATTTGCCACGTGAACTTTATTAATAATTATTTTATTTGATAAAATTTTGCAAAATTTTGTATACTAATGTGTAAAGATCAGAAATACTGCTGATTGTGCATGGGTCTACGACTCGATCCAAAAAGAGAGGGGAACAGGCGACGTGAAGTCTCAACTGACACTGACACTGACTTTGACATAAGTCAGGAGTGTGGTGAATTCTTGCAGCTCCACGGATATGTTGTTGAAAGGTGTTTGTTGTGGATCACCACAGAAACATTTTGAGCGAAATACGTTATTATAATCCGAATAACTAAAATTTGGATCGACACTTGGTTGAAAATTAGATGCTTTAGAAAGTTTTTCAACGGATGTGCTCGCATAAACTAAGCTCACGCCTTACACTGCGCCTAGTAGTACCATGTTTACCATGTTTCCTATCCATTTTCTGCTGCGTATTTTTGAATATGCTACTCTTGCAAGAGACGCAGTGAGACTGAGCATGCCAAAGTATTCTAAATCCTGGTCCACTTGCCTGCCTCTCACGTAGCTGTGTATTCTCTTTCCTACTCCTTTCCTAAGTAGGGGCGACTAAAAGCAGATGTTTCAAGCAGGTAGTCACAAAATATGCCGAAGGGGAACCCATGAAGGGACAGGGGCACTAATGAGAGCTAGGTACCTGTGAGGTGCAAACACTCTCTCGCCTTCGCCTGACGCTTCCACCATAAATCGGCTATATCTTCAAGAGTTTTTGAAATTTTCACTTGAAATTTTAAAGGAACATTCTTGAGGGTCCTTCTTGGGTCCCCTTAAACCTCAAGATGAATCCATTACAATGGTGGGAGAAAAGAAAAAGTGGATACCCTCATCTATATGCTTTCATTTTAAAAAGATTTTCAATTGTCGCTTCTTCTGTCTCTTGTGAGCGTATATTTTCTGCTCCTGAGCAAATAATCAATGTAACCTCCGTCACTTAAATCTGAAAAGGTTTCAAAATTAATCTTTCTGCCCGGTAATATGTAAATCTTCCGAATTCAATTAATCCAACTGAACTACATATTTGAAATTAATAAATACTTAATTTGATCGTATTGTGTGAGTCGTTTCACTTGGTTTAATTTTTTCCTTCAACTTAGAAAAGATTGCGCTTTTATTTATAAGGGCGAAAATCGAACTAGAAGAACGAACTGGTTCAATCAACAGATTTGACCTAAATTGAGCGTTCTCTGAACTGAACTATAATGCACAAGTCCACTCAACATCTCCCCTTTTATTATTTTTTTTCCCATCACAGACCACACAAAGCACTACGTTCTCTAAGTGTTAACTCTCAGTATCGCTTTACACAGCAGATTTTTGCTGCGCGACTAAGGATCATCTACCGATTTTGCATCCCATAGAGAATAGTGCTTGGATAAATTATTTAAACTCCAATCGAGACAAGCTAAAATCAATTTCGTTGCAAAGTTCATCAAAAGTGTTGATACACCTTCTAATAGGTTCATTACAACCATAGTTGGTTCTATGCCTCTCATCGTATAGTAAATTTCTCACCCTAAGAGATCTTTGGGGCGCATATAAAGGGTGATTTTTTAGCTATTATCTTTTTGGCAACACTGGTTTAAACAGCTTCGTGTTTTGTTTCACTGTCGAACATCTTCAGTTTGGTCTATAATTTAACCATGAATCGTCTTACAAACGAACAACGCTTGCAAATTATTAAATTTTATTATCAAAATGCGTGCTCTGTTAAGAAAGTTCGCGCTTTTTGGCTCAATGGGTACGTAAATAAGCAGAATTGTCGATTTTGGAGTGAATATCAGCCAGAAGCATTGCAAGAGCTACCAATGCATCCAGAAAAAGTCACAGTTTGGTGCGGTTTATGGGCTGGTGGCATCATTGGACCGCACTTCTTCAAAGATGATGCGATTCGTAACGTAACTGTGAATGGTGAGCGCTACCGTGAGATGATATCCAACTTTTTTTTGCCCAAAATGCAAGAGCTTGACTTGCATGACTGTGGTTTCAACAAGACGATGCCACATGCCACACAGTACGCGCAACAATAGACTTATTGAGAGGCAAGTTCGGTGAACATTTTATTTCACGTTCGGGACCGGTCAATTGGCCGCCTAGATCGTGCGATTTAACGCCTTTACTCGTAGACTATTTTTTGTGGGGCTATGCTAAAGCTCATGTCTATACAGACAAGCCCGCTTCAATTGACGCATTGGAAGACGACATTGAAGCATTTATTCGTGAGATATTACATTTTTAAATATTCAGCTCTAGTCCATTGTGCTTGCACCATTCCACAAGTGCATCGGTATCCAATTGGAAATTATTACAATGAATTAACCTATTTATAGATAAATACAATTTAAAGTCGTCTGCGAATGTTAAGTGTTCATTTCTCAACAAAAGAAACAGTAATGGCCCCACATGGCTACCTTGTGGAACGCCCGATGTAACTTTTATTACTCGTGATCTCAAATTATCGATCTTTACCAATTGTCTCCTGTCCTTTAAGTAATTGGAAAACCACTCTAACATTGACGAATGGAATCCCAAAGACTTTAGATTGTTTAAAAGCAAAGTGTGATGTACTTTATCGAAGGCTTTCGAGAAACCGGTGTAAAGTACATCAACTTAAAATTGATTTTCTAAAAATTTGTATAAATGTAATTTGAAAATAATGATAAATTAGTTGTAATTTTAAGTGGCACATGCTGGTAACTGCTGACCAGTTTTGAGATCGATTCCTTCCGCAATCTTGTTTTTAGCCATGTCGACCAAAGCCTTTGAATTCAAATGCACTAGGCGTTCATGCCACACTTGGATTAAAGATTGTATCGGTGTATCTGTTGATTCTGTAACACGGGCAGATTCCGCAGTTTGTCGCAGAAAATATAGGTCATCAATTCGGTCCGCTAATGGTTTCCATTTCTATCACGAACTAATGCCAACTAACTACTTCGCAGCCCTTATCCGTGATTCTGGAAACTGAAAGCAAACTTGTGAGCAGATCAGGAACGGCACAAGTGGGAAGAACAACCGCTATCAAGGCACCAGCTGAGTTTCAAGTCGATATGCTCTTTGTTCGGAATCTGAACATGCCATGATCCTCACGTTGTGAATTTTGACGTTTAACGCGACAGTCAGCAGATTTATGTTCGTGTTTATTGCATTTGCCACATCGAACTGGGAACTTTTTCATGCCACTTGCCGGACTAGTTTTATTTGCCCGGTTCGAATTTAAATTTGTTTGTTTTTTTTGGAAAACTCTTTGTTGCTAGCACAGCTCCAGATTCGCACTCCTTCGAATTCTGCTTCCGTGCTTCTGCTTCTTCTAGGATTTTGACTTTAAGTCTTTCGGCGTCAGGCAAAGCATCCTGCGTCTCAAGAGTTCAGCGAAAGTTCTCGAAGGACTCAGGCAAACTGCACAACAGCACTATGCTCAGTAAGCCTTTGTGGATTTTAACTTTCATTGAATCAAGCTTATCTGCAGCATCAAAGAATTTATTCACATGCTCACGTACATTATAAACCGTTAGCTGTTTTAGTGATTTGTTTGCCTTCCTAGCTGAACCTGATGAGGCGTAGATGCACTCAAGTTTCTTCCAAACATCTTGAGATGTTTCACACCCACGGATTTGCTTAAGCTCAGATGGACTGGTGGACAAAATGAGATCAGATTTAGCTTTCTTGTCCGCACGTTGGCAGGCTGGTAGAGCCTTCTGCGTCTATACATCTTTTGCCGCAGCTACCGGAGGTTTGGGAACTGCACCAATCACATAGTCCCACGTATCATTTTCAATAAGCAACACCATGTATCATAGTTGTCTTTGGACAACATTTCAAGCCTTAACGTATTGGTAGGATTTGTCATTGTTAATGAATGGATAAAATCACGTGTGCACTGTTTTCTTTTCCAACGTAAGATCATGAGGATCCGAGAATTGACTACAGGACTTAATTACTTGCCCTACAGTCCGGGGTGGACCTGGGCCTCAACCTACAAGTGTCTCCAGCCAGCTCTATCTTTAGCTAGCTGCGTCCAGTTTCGCACGCATTGGTGGTTGAGGTCTCTTTCCTCTTGCGTGCACCACCTGAGTCGCGGTCTTCCTCTACTGCGCTGTCGCCCTGGCTTGGATTCGAAGACATTCCGGGCCGGAGCATTGGTTTCCATTCACTCTGCATGACTTAGCCAACTCAATCGTTGGATCCTCACTCTTCTGGCTAAGTCGATGTCGCTGCTCGTTGTTGTATCTCCTGCTCCATACACCATCTATGCAGAATTTTGAATTTCCCTCGCAACTTAGAGCAGCGTCTTCCGCTTTTGACACAGTCCATGCCTCTGGACCACATAGCAGGACTGGGACGATTAAGGTCTTTTTGAGGGTCACTTTGGTTGTTCGAGAGAGGGCTTTGTTTATCACTTGCTTTCTTAGCCCATAGAAGCAAATATTTGCAATTTTGTTCTTCTTCGTGTGATTTCAGCGCTGTTGTCTTTGTCTGAGCTTGTAGCGGTTCCTAGGTAGACAAAGTCTTTGATTACCTCAAAGTTATACCTGTCTACTGTGACGTTCTGTCGGAGACGTCGTCCCCTTCATCACGGGCGTTGAATGCGCTTCCTTCGGGTAGGCGACCACTTGGCAGACCCAGGACGAGGTGGTTGGACCAAGTCCAAAAACTCGCCGCTTGGGCATAACTCCTGATTAGTCAGAGTCGATGGCGGAGGATCGAGCTGCCTGGAGATCTCTTGTACGTGGTGTGCCCCCGCGACCCCTCTAGTGGAGCATGCGGGTCTGAAGATGATGATGATTAATAGGAAACCAGGAGTACATGGGAGACTCCTGGTTTCCTATTAATTAAATGCAGAAGAGTGTTGTACGCCAAAAATTGAGAGAAACTCTATCCATATTTTCCCTTTAATGGCGTATTTTCTTTGCTTCAGATCGTGGAGTAGTAGCAATTTTTTCATATTTTAGTGGGTCGCGTGAACCACTGCTAGAGAGGCTTGCTAGTTGAAGCCCAGGTCCACCCGAACTGTGGCGCCACATAATGGATAAGAATACCTACAAATAACGTGAAAATAGCAATTCATTGTAAAACTTTATAATATTCAACAGTCTCTCGTGTCTACAAGCTTAAATGGTCCTGTTTTGGGCACAAAGTGGTTGCGCATCCGGCACTTTCCCGGAAAGTCCATTTTGCAGGGATTTTAACTGACACCCATCGCATCGAGTGATGAACAGCAATGAATAACCAACCTAGAATTTAGAGACATCATCTCCAGCTTTTCGTTTCAGCCATGTTAGAGACGCATGGATCTCCATGAACAAGGAAATACGGGAAGGCTCCTCGTTAGTTATTGGACCCGTGCATCACACGGATAATGACCGGAATAAATTTATTGTTGTTAAATTTTTAGGCTCTGCGTAGTCAAATTGATTGATTTCTAACAAAGCCTGCCAAGAACTGTCGAATGTAGTACAAGTCCAAGAAGCCTACCTATCGAGTTAACGACTCATTGCTGGCAAGAAAGTTTAAGGGAAGTTGGACTGAAAGTTACTCTTTGGAGCATCCGCGGAGTAGTTCGAAGAGAGCCACTGGCATAGCGGCCGGTTTGATGTTGCATGTGAGGGCCGGCCATCAGACATAAAATTGGGCTCAACCATGACGATGTAGATTTGATTTATCTTGAATGTTTGGAAGCCCGAGTTTCGGCATATGCACTTCCTTTTGGAGTGAATGGCTCAATGTATTCGTTCCGCTATATTAGGTGTCCAGCACAGTTCCCTGCACCGCAGCCTAAAAACATGGCAGCGTCTGAAAATCTGCAGCTTATTTAAGAACTACAGGGTGACAAGAAAATAACAATAGGAAAACGAAGTTAAACAAAACAACAATGGTGTTAAATATTAAAGTGATTCTGGCTTTGTTTCAAATCTTCATTAAATGCCTTCCTCTGGGCTGTCCTCATTTACTATTTAAGTGAAGCGGCTACTTCCAGCACTCCCTGTATTTTTCCTAAAAACACGTCGATTGTGATTCGCTGATGGTTGCTCGTTAAGTCTAAACTTACCTCTTTCCGTTCAAATTGACTTCTCTTATTCCGCTTAAGAACAGTAGCGGTTTGCAAAAGAAGCTAGCAACTTACTTTCCAATTCATTCCATAAAAGTCACCTCCCGACAACCTTACGAAAGCTTTCTCCAAAGCCCCGTCAAGATCAACCCGATCGACAGCGTCCTCCAATTCCCAACCGCGCATCGAAAGTCGCGGCCAGTGTTACAGTATCTTACAACAAACACGTCCATTCCAATGATCGTCACTTGGCCGCAAAAACAACAAACTTACCCGCTCTTGCCTCATTAACCTCTGACAGCTTCCTGTGCAGTCGCTTGTATCTTCGCATCATCTTCAGCAGCTGAACATCGTAACAAGACAAGAACACAGCTTAACCACCCGAAAACAGCCATGAAACCATCGCCATCACGAACACAGCCACAGCTGGCACCACACATGAAACCTTTCAAATTAAAACTCCATTCCATGACCATTAAGAGATCATGCCGAGCCAATGCGGAGGCCCCCTGCAGCCACAACCGCCGTCAATGCGAATCCAAAGAGAACCTTCATCGTCACCAGCGAGCACAGTGATGTATCGCATTCTATGCGGCAGTTTTCAACGCTCAGCCCCCGCAAGACGCTGCCCGCTGCCCACTCGCCACCACAGCGCTGCTCGACCTCAGCGATAAAGAAATCAAAATTTACATCGTTCTTGAGAGATCCGCCGAGATCTGTTCAGATTTCCTCTCGATGACTGGCGTCCTCTGGCCAGCCGCGAAACGCCGTAGCCGTGTGTGCTGGGAATGTGTAGATCGATTGTTTACTGGCTTTCGCAGCGTTTTTCCCCCGTCGCCGGTGCTGGCGCTGTTTGTCATAATTCAAGACAAGTTGTGGCCGCTATCTTGATCTTGCAGAAATCCAAGGGATTGCACGAGCTTTTTCATCCAAAGACCAGAACTCCACCCTGACGCAGACGTGGCCTAGATCCGACTCGCGGCCGCCTGCTCGTTGTGGCCAGTTGACGCTCATGTGTTAGCACAATCCCCGGACAAACCCCGAGCATAAACCACTCAAGCCCGGCGAAAGGGAGAGTGATTTGACGCGAGCTTTACTCGTTCACTGTGCGTACGCTCGCTGGCTGGGTGCAGCGGCCGGCACAAGAATTATGTCATCACGCCGCCGCCGTTGATTGCCCTCTCTCCGGCGAGAGAGTGTTTGTTTTTGCGCGCAGATTCACCCACCATCAGTGGGGGCCGCAAAGCCAATGCGAAGCCGCCCAGCCAGCCGAGATTTCCCAAACCGAGCAGAGTTTTCCACGTCGAATCTAATATAAAACCACGGTGCCAAATCTCGACGTGTTCAGTTGCCGAGAATTTCCGATAACAGCAGGTGGCACAGTGTAGAGATTTGTATCACAGTGCTAGTGGCAAACAGAGAGAAAGAGAGAGAGAGTGAGAGAGTGCGAGAGCTTCAGTGTCATTTGCTAGCCGAATATTTGCGGGGTTCTCGGTCGTTAAGTCGGGCCTTTAGATTCGCTCGAGTGAGATATGAGCCACTACATCCGGTTCCAGTGAGTGGATACGCGCGGTGGACTGTCTGTTGTGGACGCAAGAAGGATAATAACCGAAGTCTCTGTGACTCAGTTTGTGTATGAGTCGTGTGCTCCCTCATAAATGTGATTCTGTGTTCGAGAGTGACTTCAGTGTGTTCTGGATTTAGTTGTGCGCCCATCAAGATGGAGCTTAAATTGGAAGTGCTGCTACTCATGTGCTTGTGTTTGGAAAAGAGTCTGGTGACGGCTTCGTTCGGCAGCACAATCATCATTGTGGAGGATGCCAAAGGTAGGCTGTCGATGGGGGGTGGTCCACATTTTGGAATCCTAGACGTTCTGAAATGGTTTTGAAAGCGAGCGTTGTGGTTCGTTTTCAACTGAGTGAGTTGACAGTTAAGCTTGGATCGTTGCTTCGGACCTTGAAAGCGGTCTATTCTGTTCGAAAAAATGTTTGGAATGTCTGGTTGATTATGAATAATTTTGATTTTGGTTTTAAATTAAAGTTGACCATTGTAATATAAATAAACTTGTCTCTAACTCTATCCCTGTTCTACATCCTCGTGCAGAAACTTCGACAACTTAAACAAAGAAACGAACACTGGCAAACATGACGTTATCCTACGCGTAAACACAATCACCTTCGCACTTATTTAACGCATTAAAACGACTGGATGGCGCAGTTGGTTAAGTGCCTGCCCTTGGTTAGTGGGGTCCCCGGTTCGAAGCCCAGTGAAGGCAAACTTAATACGCTTTTGTCTGGTTTTCAAATCTGGTCCAGTCAATATTTGCTGTTGGGATTTACGAAACGGCGATATCACTGGAGTGGTCGATCGGTGGTAGAGTAGTCTGACTGCGGGTCTAACAATGGACCAACACGGTCTAAATAAGCTGGTGAATTCACTAGCAGCCCTCTTGCCTGCCTGCCTACCTATTTAGCACATATTAAGCCTTCCTTGTCGCAATTTTCATTTGAATTACAAGAAAAACTTCTTCCGAATACTGTTTAGCACTGAGTGCGTCTAAGTAAAAATAAATCCATTTTTTTTGCATGAAATTTAAGGCTTTATTTATAATAGTTAGAATGACCCGTGCAGGTACAATATGCGCTGTTTTGTTCGATAACTTGTTGTCAGTTTCATTCCTCCGCTCTCATAGGCTGCCATAGGCTTCGCGGCCCTTATACCCAGGTTTTGAAGCGATGATTTTTCTTGCTTGATTTTTAACCAGCAACACCTCTCCCCTGTAGACATGACACAATCACTGCTCTAAACTACAAGATTGAAGCATAGAACCCCCAAACCAAGGTCCCGGCAAGTCACACACATCGAGCTTACTTTTATATCCACGTCTTAGTTGTCAGCTGTCCTCTCATCATACATTTTCACGGTTTTATCGCGTTTTTTGACAATTTATTGTGATTTCGAGATTACCGCTACCGAATGGATGAAACCAGAACTGCGTCTGATTGGCGGTGACAGTGTTAGGATTTCAAATTCTATTCACAGCCACCTGCCACGCAAGCCATTTGTATAGGGAAAACTGTAAATTATGCCGTAAGTTCTCTTTCCTTGTGTTCATCAAACACGCGCGCTTGGACAGAACTATGTCAGCCAATCACAAATATGTCAGAAAATGTATGTTTATTAGTACGATGAGCGTTGTGCGGTGTAGACTACAGATTTGACGATGTGGAGTCGTTGATTCCAAACTTACGACGCATTGACGACACGACATGTCGCCAGTAGTTCAATCTGTGACCAAACTTTTTTGAAAAACTTTCCTATAGCTTTTAAAAAATCACCCTTTAAAAGCGTTTTTATTTTCTAAGGCACCACTTTGGAAATGTATTTTATTTTAAACAAACACGAATTATTCAAAATCCTCCACTTCGACTTCAATAAGTTCGTCTTTGATTCTGAGTATCTATTCACTCAGAATCAAAGACGAACGAGGAAGAGGTTTCCCTGATTTTTCGCCTGTTTCCGAGGCGAACTTCGGTGTTTGAAGGCTTTTCCTGCGAATATAACTACACGGCATGTGTTTGTTATTTATACTACACATATGCTTTATTTAATTGACGTCCAGACATCCAATTTTAGTTCTTAATTACCTTATGAGTCTGGTGTTGCTTCACGCCGTGTCGTTTCCTATTCAATAACAGCTGTTCTGAACGTTTTTCACATTGACAACCCAATTGACATCGACGTCATTTGACTACATTAACGACATTACCGACGCATTGCCGACATCACAGTGTCGTCAATAAAAAACGACTCGTCATAGAATAACACTGTGTACGAGTCGCATCCTTCTAAGATAGGACTTCTACAACTCGCAGCCGAGGTGAACCTGGGCCGAGGTGAAAACACCACACACGCGTTGCGCGTCCTATTGTCCTCTTGCGTACGAAGGGAACCTACTGTGTTATGCCGACTCGGAACAGCGAAGTCTGTGATTCGTGGGATGGAGAAGTTCTCTGACTGATTCGTCAAACTCAGCCGATGCATGCACTCTTGGCAATGAAAGAAATTAGATCCTTGCACAAAATGAACGTACGATAGGATCTTAAAATGCAGCTTCACCGGAATCCCCGCCTTCACATTTACCTTCGCACTCATTTTACACTTTGGCTTAATTAGAGTATCTTTCAATAATGCGAGCTAGGAATACAAGGAATAATTGTAAAAAAACTTTATTTTGGCTTTTCAAAGAGTCGGCATAAAACTGTAGGCCTCTTCCACTCGTGAGAGAACAATAGCACGAGTGGATGCTGCGAAGCTAGGTCCTGTCCCTCCACGTTCTGTAGCGCCACCCATATTATATTATTATTTACTTTATTTTTGCTTGTCTCCAAGACTGGAGAGCTTGAAATAGAAGGAATAATTGTAAAACAAATGTGTGGTGGTTCGGAGTCGGCATAAAACTCGTCTCTTCCACTCGTGAGAGAACAATTGCACGAGTGGATGCTGAGAAGCTAAGCCCTGGCCCTCCATGTTCTGTATTTTATTTTTGCTTATCTCCAAGAACACCACCAAGTTCTTCTTTTGATGGGGCTACAAGCCTGGGCTACAAACACCAACTAGATCTCCAAATGGCATGATCTTTAATCGACTGCCTCCTATTATGCACTCAAAGTTGGCTGAGACCCTCCTGCAATTGTGTGTGCCATCAGTTTCGGGGGCGTCCTTTTTCCGTAGTCCCACCGGCATGGACTTGAAGACACTCCGGGCTGGAACAGTGTTGTCGTTGCACCCTATAAAGCCTAGTCCTCATAGGTGTCGAACCATACCCGCCTGGTTAGACTCTTGTCAATGTTTGTCGTTTAATTTTCTCTTCGTCAACGAAAATAGGACCAAAAATTTAACCAACAATAATTGTACATGTCTCCGCTCCACAGAAGGTGTTACATAAACTCAGCTTAGCCCGTTGAGAGAGAGCTCTGCAAACCGAACAACGAATGCCAAGGATTATTCTGCGTTTAATCTGGTATTCGAACTGTTTACTTAGGAGTCGAGTTAGATGAAGTCCTTGGCTACCTCGAAACTGTATTTGTCTATGATCACGCTGCGGCTTAATTTGACTTTGTGTGTTTCTACGGCATATACTCTGTTTTACCTGCATTCCCTGCTATTTCCGTCTGAGCACCAGCAAGTTGGTCACTGGCAAAAAAGAGCAACACGCGTGTATCTTTTTGTAAACGTCATCACACGCCGTGCTGCCAAGCAGGGTTGTGACTTTACTAGTATTGCAATAGATCTAGAAAAAAAATGTTTTAAACACATAGTTAGCAGCTGGTAAGATTTTTTTTTTTTTCTTTTTTTGAACAAATTTTAAGACTGATGTGAATATAAGAGAACAGTCGACTCTCGATAGTTCGAGACTCAAGGGACCTTACATCATCACCATCGACATCCTCTTCTGACCCGCATGCTCCACTAAAGGGGTCGCGGGGGTAAACCACGCAGGAAAGATCTCCAGGCAACTCGATCCTTACAAAAAATTCACATTAA
Organism: Eristalis tenax; assembly: GCA_905231855.2. Classification (NCBI taxonomy): domain Eukaryota; kingdom Metazoa; phylum Arthropoda; class Insecta; order Diptera; family Syrphidae; genus Eristalis; species Eristalis tenax. Next base: position 5,059,599 of record HG993127.1, read on the forward strand.
CCTCGAAGTTCAAAACTATCAAAGCTCGAACTATCAAAAAATTGTCGAGTTTTGTCAGTGAGTTTTGTTTTAACATACTCCACCGTGTTTGGTCAAGAACAATGCTGATGATACCTCCTCGGCCACTCTTCTGTGACCGGCGGAATCGGTTCTGCTTCCGATTCTTGATCGTCCACTTTATTGTTGTTGCTCGAATTTGAAGATGGCACCGCAGACTTCTACATCATCGTCAAAATGTACAAAATCGTTGAAAGTGACAGACTCACCAGTGTAAGCAAGAAGACTCTATCCATTTATGTTGTCGCACGTCGCATACGTCACAATCAAGGCATTGTTCACGACGGCTGAGCAATAAACAGAGAACACGATACAATTACTGAGAGGACACCAGCTACTGATTTCGAATTACAGAGTCTCTGCTGGCAACCGAACTGTTGCTTCGAATTAACGGCCGAACCAAAGCACATAGGATTTGCTTGCTTTTTCAACGTTTTTCCAAGGGACCTAACAATGAGTTCGAATTATCGAGAGTCGACTGTATATCAAAATGCATTCGAAAAAAATGCTCCTTTTCCGTTCTTTTTTTGTTATTTTTGAAAAAAAAATGATTATTTGATCACCTATCTTAAATTATTTAAGTGTATTTGTGGAATCTCTCATAAGCGGACACATGTGGAACGGACATTTTGCATTCGCTTAAGAGAGTGTCCGCTTTATGAGAATTGCCAAAAAATGTTTGTCCTGAAATAATTATTGGGTCTATAACTTATTTCTTATTTAGTTTGCTAAGAGATGGCGTAACTTGTATTATTCCATTGGAACATGCTTTGGAAAGCTACTGTCACTGTACGTCATTTCAGTATATGTCATTCATTTGAAGCGTAAACAACAATCATTTTTTTCCACTCAAATATGTCGGACTTTGTGCCTGAAAAAGTATTTTTGCGCGGAGTTCTTCTTCATTACTTTAATATGAAGAAAACTGCTGCCGAAAGTCGTCTTATTTTGGTGTAAGTTTATGGTGAACATGCGCTGGCTGTGCGAACGCGCCAAAAGTGGTTTTGAAACCCGGCCAACCAGCCAAATCAACGGCAGCCGAATGTCCATGGCGCGAAGGTAATGCCAAAGCACATAGGTAATGCTCTGTATTTTGTGTGATCAGAAGTGTGTGCTGTATTATGAGCTGCTAAAACCGGGTGAAACCATCAATGGACAACGCTACCGAACACAATTAATCCGTTTGAAGAGAGCAGTAGCCGAAAAACGAGGCAATAATTTTCCATCATGACAACGCTCAGCCCCTCGTTGCTATTCCGGTTAAGAACTATTTCGAAAACAGTAGATGGGAAGTTTTACCCCACCCGTCTTATAGCCCAGACCTTGCCCCTTCTGACTACCGTCTGTTCCGGTCGATGCAGACCGCCCTCACTTAAATACGGTTCACATAAGAGATGAATATACAAAATTGGCTTGATTCATTCTTGGCTGCCAGGCCGGCACAGTTCTTTTGGGATGGGAACCACAAATTGCCAGAAAGATGGGAAAAGTCATAGCTTCAGATGGGCATTACTTTGAATATGCTATTGTACATGTTTTTCTAAAATAAACGTTCAAATTTTGAATAAAAACCGCACGACTTAGCTTACAGACCCAATATTTAAAACCAATAATTTTTTATTTTCCGAATTGACCGCCCGCTCGACGCAACCTGTTTGCCTGATAAGTGAAGGGAAATTACTTGACCCTTACACATCTGTCCCACTCAATGTTCGCATAGCGACAGCAATTTTTTTTTCTTTCTTCTAGAAATGTGTTTACGGCAAGTCATTTGAACTGAATCATTGATGTAAGCTCACTGACTGCATTCCGGGTCGAAAGGGATAAGCAGTACGTGGGTAGATCACACTCTCTGCATCAAAGCCTTCACTTGAAATGCCTTCAGCGCCAGACACTTCACTTGAAATGCCTTCAGCGCCAGACACTTCACTTGAAATGCCTTCAGCGCCAGACACTTCACTTGAAATGCCTTCAGCCACAGCAGACAGTTGTTCTTACAAAACCCGCTCTTTCTAGCCTCGACACAAATGTGTCTGAATACTTTATAGGCTTTGACATTGCACGCAGAGATCTGTAGCAGAAACGGCGAGGTTTTCCATTCAAATAAGACTAGAGAAGACTAGAACTGTCCCTGTCAGCTAAACAGATTGGTTCGATTTTGAGAAAATTGCTTCAGTACACAATAGTCAAATCCAGGCAATTAAATTAATTTTGTCCGTTAATGTGAGTTGTCCGCCAGACAGGCGGACAGTCTGTTGAGTGGTTTTACTGTACATACAAATCTACTGCGAAACAGTAGAATCAAAAATTCCCATCCCTGCTGCCAAGTAGATTTCCTAATCGCCAGAGACACTGTGTTCATAATTTTCAAGCAAATATAGAATGCCAAAAATTCACAGCCATCATTAACTCTGCCTCCCTCGTTGGTACATCTGATGAGACTGACAGAAAAAGTACATCCAAACGGAAGTCATTCAAAATACCCCCAAACTTAAATTTGTGTTGGTCTTGTGATAGTTTCCCTCCGATTATGCCGAACTTCTAGTACCATCTCTGCAACGGGGTCATCCACACAAGCGCGCTACTCTCCATCATCATCATCTTCTGACCAGCATGCTCCACTAAAGGGGTCGCGGCGCTAAACGACCCACGATAGATCTCCAGGCCACTCGATCCGTTCTATTCTTTGCAAATCTAAAGTTAAGTACATGATGGCAGTCGTTATAGACTCCTCGAGTTACATGCTTTCCCCAAAACAACAACATCGCCACCGACGTTGACCTTCCAACAATCCCGTTCCGTAAGCAAGCATTCAGAGCGCAGGTGTCGTGCGAAAATGCGTAAATCTTCTCGGCATGATCTCACGCTGACGTCTAATTCGGCGTATCTTGCCTCGTCAAATTGGCCAATTTGTAAGCAGAACTGAGATTGATTTGCCACGGTCGCCCAAGGTTCTCAGGTTCTCAGGCCTTCGCATGACATCGCATGACCTTAGCTGCTTCGCTTCTTTTCATTTCATCAAATTTGAATGGAAACCCGGCCGGATGACGGATGAGCCAGTGATGCCGTTCCGCAGTTCCACGCAAATAACAGCGAATAACAGGCGTGCTTAATAACTCCCCATCTAATGAATATAACGACACCAAGAACAGTTTTGGTTTCGTTTTCCTCCTGAAACCAAACGCTTGACACGGTCCATGGAACCCGGTTCGTAAGAAACAATTACATACATCAGCACAGCCACTCGCAGTATTGCACCTTTCAACCGTGAAAGCCACTATCAATCTCCTCCCCCAGCGGCGTGCGATACGAATCTGCAAGCAGTTGCATGTGAATGCATCTAGGATTGCCCAACGGATGCAGGAACAGCTTCTGGATTCGATTTGAATTCGTTCAGATGCGCTGGCTGGCGTCGTTTAGTTAAGGCGCTTCATGGCACCCGCTCGAGCTTGGGCCCCAATTAAGGCGCGCACAGTGGGAACCTATTATGCGACGTCGGCGCTGTCTTTGCAAGCGGCCATGTGGCGTATGAGTAGTCAATGAAATCAGTCAAGAAAATCGGCATAAATTTCGTGCTGAATGCTGTGGCGTTTGGCTCCGGGGAGCTGTGGCGGAGGTGACCTTCAAGGTCTGGTGATGGCTCGCCTGTGGTGGTGGTAGTGGTTTATGGTGTAAATAATGATTTAACTTTAACTTTCGGGGCCGACTTGTGCTCCTCCGTTCTCGTTGCAGCTTGCTTTCGACGGGTACTGGCGGGGAAGCGCGTTGCGCCACACTGGGTGAGGCGGACCATTGCGTGCGAGCGGGTGGAGGACTGCATGCGACAGTGCGGCCATGAGAAGCGGTTTATGTGCGAGGGCTTCAACTATCGCTTGGACCCCTCGGGGCATGGGCAAGGCGACTGCGAACTGATCGAGATTCCCTTGGCGCAAATGGATCTCTACTCCAGTCCTCATCAGAGGGACAGCAACTTGCTGCGGCATCCTGACTACGACTACTATGAGCGGGACCGCAATGCTCCCTCGAGTTGCAGGAGGAACCCCTGTCGGGACTGCCCCATTCCACCACTGGACCCCCCGTCGACGTACTATAAGCCGAGTGGCTACGAGAAGCCTTACTCCGAAGAGCACTACGTTCCACCCAGCAGCATCGGGATCAGTGGCAGCAGTGGCAGCGGAGGCAGCAGTGGCTACGGTGGAGACCGCTACAGACCGAGCGACACAGCCGTTGACAGGTACAGGCCGCCCCAGTCGCCGCCGCACATCGCCCACGACACCCGTCCCGACGAGTACCACAGCTATGAGTTCTCGTCCCACGGATACTACCCCGCTCCCCCACCGCCCAGCAGCTACGGTGGTGAAGTGGTCGATCGGTACGACAGCGTACGACCGGACGACAGGTACCGGCCAGTGCGCCCGAGCAGGCCAAACCGATGGGAGACCCTCCCCTCTGGACATGGCAGCCCCAGCGGCTACGGGGACTATCAGCCGCGCCCCGAGCCAGACCGTGGTGACCGCTACCGACCACCCTTCCGCCCAGGACCAGACTACAGCCCCTATCGCCCACATCATGCGCCACCATCTTCACACGGCGGCTACTTAGATCGCGATGACGGTGGGTACAAGAAGCCCCCGTCGAAGTTTGTTCCGTATTCGATTGGAGTGGAGTCGGACTGGGGCTCCTACGGAGGCAGTTACGGCGGAGGCCACTCAACAAACACCAAACACTCAAGCTACTGGGGATTGAGGGACGAGCATCGCAGAAAAGACACCCACGGCTTCAACTACTTCGAACTGGGAAGCCACAGGGATCCGCCAAGGGAGCCCAACTCAGTGTGGAGCTATCCCGGATCACGGTACGGTGGGCATGAGAGCGACCCCGGACGGGATCATAACGACTACAAGAACCAGTGGACGAGGAGACCGGGACCAGATGGTGAGTTGAACCAAACACCCACCAGCAACCACCAAGCACAAGAACTTCCTTTCCACTTTCAGAGTGCTCGGCGAAGACAAGCGAGGGATTCCGGTTGCACAAGACCGCCATAAAGCATGCGTTCACCGTGCCAACGATCACCGAGTGCGAACGCCTGTGCTCGGATCAGGATGGCTTCATCTGTCAAACCTACAGCTATCGGTGAGTTTCTAGATCGCCTCCCCGGTGTGCGCAAAATCCTCATCGCCTTCTGTCCCCAGGTACACTCAAGCCGGACGTGACAACTGCATGCTCTGCGAGCGAGCTGTGAACCACTTGGACTACTACGTGGACATCGAGCCCGATCGTGATTACGACATCTACTCCATGTCGGATGACCTGGAAACCTGCCGCCATCCGCCGAGGACCGGCAGCACCGCCTTGTCGGACCCCAACAACGCACGTAAGGTTCACCGGCATCCGGCATGATGGCAAACTCATTCGGAACTCGAATCTTTTCAGAATGCTTCTTCAGAGCCATCGACGCGACCAGGTTCTTCAAGTCCATCGTCAGGGACTCGCTGACGGTGCGCTCAATCGGCGAGTGTGAGCTGGAGTGCATCAAATCGGTCAAATTCACCTGCCGAGCGTTTGCCTTCCGGTACGGGCCACGCGGCCACAGCGGCGTCATCGACAACTGCCAGCTGAGCGACTGGCCAGTGCGCGACATGGACAAGGAGCGCCACCTGATTCTCGACCCAGCCTTCGATGTATTCGAGCGTGCCAGCTACGGCCACGGCTGCGAGATTCAGCCAATCGTCGACGAAAAACACAAGAAATGTAACACAACCCTTGCTCACCCTTGCCGCCATGTACTCACTTTCTTTGCCCTTCCAGCAGTCTGCTACCTGGGCTACGGATCCCCGGCCAAGCTCCTCTCGACCGCCATCAAGAAGGTCATCTCCGTCGCGACCGAACTGGAGTGCAAGAAGGAATGCATCCGCTACCGGGAGAACACTCCGTTCAAGTGCTACTCCTTCAGCTTTGGGTGAGTCCCTGATCAATCCGCCTCCCCTTCCGCCACCTCATCACGCTAGCCCGCCTTTCAGATCGCAAGCGACGACCTTCAACTGTGAAATGTCCGACCTAGACCAGACCGAGCTGAAGCTCAACGTCCACTACACGCACACCCACGACCGAGACTACTGGCTCTTCGCCTGGAACCCATTCGACTGGACCTGCCGCGACAAGGTGAACACAATCGGCGGCACCCGTGTGAACAACGACCGCCGTATGGACATCTTCCGTGAGCCCGGTAAAATACAAATTCTAAGATGTTGCACCTAATGTACAGACCGAGTGCATCGACTGTCTTTAGCATCGTCCTACCTGCGAAAAAAAAATGAAACAAATAAGGCAAAACGTACTCTAAGCCGTTCGCGGCAACCCTAGTTTGTAAGCATCTATCTCTCTCACCACAAGTCCACCCCTCACATCAGGCACCTCTCTGTACTCGTAACTAGCGTGTAAATAGCGTAGCCTTTCGAATCCCCCAAGTCTCTGAGTGAAATTGTAAATACGAAGCCAGTCACACCCAACCTAACCCTCTGCCCTCCTCCAACTCACACCAGGACGGGATCATTTCAGTAGTGTTGTAGTGTTGTCCAATTAATCCACTTATCTCTAACCTCTTTACCAACAACAAGGGGACGTCCAGTGGCGTCACTACACCGTGTCCGGTAAGCCCTGCCACGTGAGCAGTCCCTGCGAAAAGAACCTAGTGACCGGCTTCTACTCGTGCGAAATCGATGGCGGCGAGGTCGGATCGTGGGACTACTGCTGCAAATCCGACCACCCCTGTGGCTACTCTCAGGGGTTCGACTATCCATGGTAATGCTCTCAACTTCCATTGCCCTGTGTAAACCTCCCTCATTCACATTCTCTCATGCAGGTGCTTCGTTGGAGACGAACCGGATCAGTGGAGGAAATGCAGTGACCGCTACTATCCCGGCAACAAGACCCACTCCCATGCAGGCATCACTCTGCCGCCTCACAAGGACAAGAAGAAGCCCACAACAGCATTTCAACAGAGACCACCCCGCCCGGGGGGACTGCAAAGTCTGAGTGATTTCACTGCCGCCCGACTGTGGCCCGTCACTTATCTGTACAGTGAGGGCCCGCCAAATGCGACGGAGTTTAGTAATTTCGTCGACTGCAACAAGGAATCATGCTAGAGACGAGCGACGGAAGTGTTTTCAATAAGTGATGCTAATTTAAGATGTAGTTTAAGGGTTCATCAAATACACACACACACGGACACGGACAGAGGCAAACATTCCATAGGCTTAAGATGCATTCTTTATATTTCGAATTAAATTCTAAAAGAAAAAACAGCGGCCTAGTTGTCTTCTTTTTCATACTCCCACTGTACATGGCTAACAAGTGAACCTATTTGTTGTAAGACTCAGTTTTCTTTTTTGTAATTTTGCGACCCGGACATCCGAGAAATACATCTTTGAATAAATAACGATTTAAATGCAAGAAATGGGAGTTTTCTTTGTTTTTGCAGGATTCTGATGGAGGCGGCATGCAAGGTACCTTCCTTGGCGAATGCTTTCAAAGGAGATTGCTTTTTGTGCCCGCTGTCGTCGATGGTAGGGAGGGTAGTTAGGCGATGAGCTAAGCCCAAAATTTCGTTAAGTTTCGTTAAATAATAATAACAACAAGCAGTCCGAAGGGGATGATGAGCTAAGCCCAAAACTTCGTTAAGTTTCGTTAAATAATAATAACAACAAGCAGTCCGAAGTGGACTTGGGACTGTTGTTCCTTCACGAGTGCACTGAACCTGCAGCTTTATGCCGACTCCGAATGGGGAAGTTTTCAGGATCTTATTTTAGACAGGAGTTCTCGTTGAGATTTTGTCAGTGACTCGAAAGAGGTGGAACCGAGAACTGTGAAAGTCGGTAAACTCGGTGATCGAACCTGGCAGCTTTTCTTTCGACGCACCACCCCACTACGCCAGGGCGACCCTTTTGCAATCCCTCTCTACCGTTGGTCTTTTACGTGAGTAACCAGAATCAATTATGGTTGAAACAAAGTAGTGCGTTACTTCTAGCATCGCCTTTTATCAGCCCTTTTTTTCATAAGGCCCAACCATGAAAGGCATGAGCATGAGCCATTGTTCGTGGACTCCACTGTAGTCAGTCTTACTTTAGCCCGCGCACAAGGTTAGTGGAATCCCATTGAAGCAGGTGGAGAAATTTAAGGATCTCGGGGTCTTTTTGACCAGTGATGGGAGGAGTAATGCTGAGCTTTTCTGTAGGATTGGTCAAGCTAGGTCAATTTTGAAACAGCTTGGAAGATCTGGAATCAGGAAGGCCGAGCTTGGTGTCAAAGTCAAGATATTGGGTCAAGAAAATTGGTTAATGAGCGAAAGAGTATGATCTCTAGGACACGCTGTCGAGATGAGATTGCTTAGTTCCGTAGTGTGCGTGGGAGCTGGGAAGATCTGTGGTCAGGCCGAGCTTGGTGTCAGAGCCAAGTTAGCGGTTTTCAACTCAGTATTTGTTCCAACTCTCACCTGTGGTCATGAAATTTGGGTAATGACTGAAAGAATAAGATCGCGAATACAAGCGGGTTGAGATTTATCCGTGCTGTTGTGGGAATTACTCGCCGGGATAGGGTGAGAAACACGGCAGTGCGCAAGGAACTCGCTGCTTCTTCGAGCGGAGAGGGCTCTGCTTCTTTGGTTTGGTCACGAGGCACGAATGTCCCCTTCATCACGATGTCCGAGGCGGGCGTTGAGTGCAATTCAATCAGGAAGGCGACCGCTTGGCAGACCCAGGACCAAGTACAAAAACTCTAACTATTGATGAGTATTTATTGATGGGTTAGAGTCGATGGCGGAGGATCGAGCTGTCTGGAGATCCCGCGTTTACCTCGCGACCTCTTTAGTGGAGTATGCGGGTCAGAAGATGATGATGAAATGATTGGTAATGCCCTTAAGTGTCCGGATAAGTAATGGCAAAGAGAGAGAAAGGCGGAGGAGGTACCTTGTGCACATTGGTTGTAAATATCTGCGGATTGTAGTCTGTGGGAAATATTAGGCTGGGAAGATCATTCCATATTCGTGTGGTGCGTCTGAAGACTTCAGAGCAACGATCCAATTGACTGGGAACTCAGGCTCGGAAATAAATCTCTCACTGAAATGTACGAGACTTTTAAGGGTTAATTATTTCAAGGCATTGATCAGTTTGTTCCGACTTTTAACAAGAGAGCATCGTATAAGCTCCCATGTTATAATAAGAGATTAAAACATTTAGAAAACGTTAAGAGTAAAGTATTCAAGCGTTCAAGAAAATCTCCACTAACCTGTATAGTGCATTGAACAAGCATTCTGGAGATGACATAACCTCCGACTTAGCACCGTTAGCACGAACACAGACCCTCAGAAGAGGACGTTCAATCCCATACTCCTGCGGAACACTGCAGAGTTTACCTCGAGGAACTCGGTCGTATGACTTTTCCAAATCCACAAGACAAGTGTAGATGGGCTTGGCATACTCCCAAGGCTTCTCAAGTAACATTCTTAGAGTGAAAAGCTGGTCGGTTGTACTTCTACCGGGACGAATTTTGCCAGTTACGGATTTCAAATTAAACCGTTTCTCTGATACAGACATTCTTAACACGTTAACTGAACTCGACGTAACCAAGACATTGATTGCCCAAATGTGCATTTTTTGTGCATTTTTGTACGGCATTGAAACTTACGTTTAATGAATCTATTATGAGTGAACATTTTATCGATAATTGGAAAATAGTACCAAGTGAAAAACTTGCAGTACTTCTGCAACACCAAAGTTGTTTAAAAAGCTCGTTACTCAGAGGCTATACCTTTCTGTGAAATAGTCAAGATCATCAAAGCAACATGCTTTCGTAAGCGGCCGTTCAAATGCAACTAATTTAAGCCTTTTTTCATATCACTGCTTGAATTCTTTAGAAAAGAGGTGTGTATACAGACTTTGTTAAGGCATTCGATAGAGTTCATCATGGATTGTTAATTCAAAAACTTCGAAAGCTGGGACTAAATGTGTGATGAAATGCCTGGTTATTCTTCAAGATGCACGCTTATCGAAAAAATAAACTAAAGGTCTGTTTATATACACTGCACCTTCAAGTTTCAATTACTCTAATGATTTTTGTTTTCATTCAATATAAATAAAAAATCTCCACTAACCTGTAGAGTGTATTAAACAGGCGTTCTGGAAATTACCATAACCTCCAAGTTGTCCACGTTGACCTTCATTCCAGCATCAGCACATACGGCCACAAACCTATCGAGTGCGCGCTGGAGTTCCGTCTGGGAAGATGTGAGGATCACTAAATCATCTGCAAACAGAAGATGACGGAATTAAGGATTTTAAGGGCTTGTTGAATGTGAACCACACCTAAACGTCAAGTTTTTTTCTGCATTTCATTTGACATTTCTCAATTTTAGACTAACTCAATTTGAACCATGGAAAGATACACAATCGAACAATGCGTTAAAGTTAATCAGGCTTATTATGAAAATGGGCGCTCAAATCAAAATGCAATGTGTGTACAATCGGAAAAATCGTGCAAAAATTTGAGCAAACCGGGTCTGTAGGAGATGTGAAAACACCAGTGCATGCTAGTACAGTTTGTACTGCAGAAAATATTGCTGCTGTTCGCGATAGTGTGGCTGAAGAGCCGTCCACCTCAACTCGTCGTCGTGGCCAACAATTGCACCTCTCACGCTCGCCGCTGATGAACATTATGCATAAAGACTTGCATTTACACGCTTACAAGGTGCAATTGACTCAAGAACTAAAGCCTCTTGGCCATTTCAAGCGTCGTCAATGGTCAGAAAGGCAACAGTGGATGATCAATTTTCGAAGAAATCGTCTTCAGTGAGGAGGCACATTTTCATCTCAGTGGATTCGCCAATAAGCAGAATTGCCGCATTTGGGCGAACGACAATCCAAGAGTGATTGTCGAAAAGCCAATGCACCCACAAAGAGTGACTGTTTGGTGCTGTTTATGGGCTGGCGGCATCATCGGGCCGTATTTTTTCCAAAATGAGGCCGGTCAGGCTGTGCTTACTGTGAATGGTGTTCGCTATCGTGAAATGAAAACGAACTTTTTATGGCCCGAATTGGAAGATATGCGTGCCACTTGCCACACAGCTTACGAAACAATGGCTCTTTTGCGCGACAAATTCAATGGCCGTGTTATCTCACGTGGTGGCGATGTCAATTGGCCGCCAAGATCATGTGATTTGACACCGTTGGATTTTTTGGGGTCATTTGAAAGAAAAGGTGTACGTCGATAAGCCAGCAACAATACAAGAGCTAAAGGATGAGATAATTCGGCACCTCCATCGGATGGAGGTGTGCCGCCGAGGCCGTGGTGGCCATTTGGCCGATATTCTGTTCCATACATAATTGAACCATACCAATATTATCAGAATAAAAAGAAATGACAGTAATTTCCTAAATAATTTGTGTTTTATTCAAAATCAACATCGGCCCTTCAAATTTAACCACCCTTTAAATATGAGGCGGTGTGATCTCCTGTAAAAGAAAAACCAACAGATGGCCAATGCCTGCGTTTGTAAACATGATTGATATTTCAGCTTTGAATTCGTTAATTATTTTTAAAGAAGTGCATCCGTATTGGCCGGTGACACAAAAAACAACATTGCGAAGGAATTTTCTACGTGAACTTGGATTTTCACTTGTAAAACCATATGTGCCAGCTAGAAGTTGTAAGCCAAGATCGGGATCATCAGCTTTAAGAGAAAGTTCACCAGCCCAATACATCCAGGATATATCGGCATCATCTTCTTCAAATCTGCCAAAGCGATCAAGCAGCGTTCCACCACAAATAAAAGGCAGATCAAGATGTTACGTTTCCTATGAGGAAAAGTGGGCCACCAAAAATAATGTGTATGAGATGATTTGTTGTGTTTGCACAAAGGGTGCCTGAAAATGTCAACATAATCGTAGACATCGTAGACAACTGATGAGCTGCTAGCACTTGTCTGTTGGTATGTCCCAGAAAGAGGCATTCGAAATAGAAATGAGCTTTCCATTCCCAGTCATAGAACAAATTACGGGTGTAACAATCCAATAACTCGCGTCTCAATGCTATACAACTCTTTTTATTATGAAGTCGATCTGCAACTGAGCAGGGACAGTTTTAGGAACACGAGGGGTGTTCAATATATTCTCGGTATCGATATGAAGGAAAATGCGAATTCAATTTAAATTGTTTTCAATATAATCTCTTGTTACATCTTGAGATAAGCTTTTTTAAACCCTCAAAAAAGTAAATTTCCTCTTTCTCTGCAAAACACCCATTTATTGCCGACTTGAGTTCTTCATCATCCGAAAATCTTTCTCCACGAAGACATTTTTTCAAATCCGGAAACAGGAAATAATCACTGGGGGCAAGGTCTGGACTATAGGGTGGGTGTTGGATTTCTTCGGAACCACAATCTCGCGCAGCAGCCCTGGAAACTCGCGCCGTGTGAGCAGGAGCGTTGTCATGAAGAAGCAACACACCCGCTGCGAGTTTACCCCGTCTTTTCTTTTTAATTTCCTCCCGCAAATTATGCAAAGGGGAAGTTGTACTCAATGAGCAAGATTCCCTTTGAGTCCCAAAAAACTGTGGCCATGAGCTTCCCGGGAGTCGGAGTGACTTTGAACTTCTTCGGGGGGTCTGTTCCTTTTTTATGCCACTGCCTGGACTCTTGTTTGCTTTCAGGGTCATAGTGGTCCATTTGAGTCCCAAAAAACTGTGGCCATGAGCTTCCCGGGAGACGGAGTGACTTTGAACTTCTTCGGGGGGTCTGTTCCTTTTTTATGCCACTGCCTGGACTCTTGTTTGCTTTCAGGGTCATAGTGAGGGACCCATGTTTCGTCGCCAGTAACAATTCGATCCATAACATCGTCCGCGTTCTCACTACACATCTCCAAAAGCTCTCTACAGCATGCGAGTCTCACTTTTTTCTGAGGCGCTGTGAGCATTCGTGGCACCCACCTTGCACTGACCTTTGAAAGGTTAAGATGGTCATGAAGAATGGTGTGAATGGTACCAATTGAAAGCTTGGTGATCTCTGCCATCATTTTCACCTTTATTCGGGCATCCTCAAGAACAAGTTTTCGACATCTCTGATGCTTTCTCCCGTACAGGCAGTAGCCGGGGCGCCGGAGCGGGGCCGTCTTCAATGCTCTCTCTGCCTCTCTTGAACTCAGTTGACCACTTTTGCACAGTTGAAGGTGCGGAACCCTGGTAAACAGCCACAATCTCTTCATGAATAGTTTTTTGACCTTTTCCTTGCTTAGTGAGAAATTCAATTACAGCGCGATGCTCAATTTTCACCATCATCGTCTCAGTTGAGAGAGATTAAACGCGAATTAATAATCACATTTATATGAAATTTTACATGAATGCACTAAAGTAATAGTATTACTTGATAAATAAGTCAATTTATACACACCACAGCTTCACCCCGATACCGAGAATATATTGAACGCCCGTACAATTACGAATTTATTAAACTCTTCTAACTCTAAAGTATTTTTCTAAAGTATTCTCATCATTTGATCGAAAAAAATAAATAAAGAAGGAGTCTCTAAATTTAACTAATGCGTCTGAAAATAGGCTTAAGGCGAGGCAGGTATTGCGGGTAAGTTCATGGGGAGGAGGAACGCAGTTGGCTAGCTCACTTGAGCATCGTTCCTTAAAATGGCGATAAAATACGGACAAAGAAGAGACGGTACGTCGATGTTCGAGCGAGTCTAATGACTCTGCAATATTGATGTTTCCTATAAGTTTTATCGCTCGTTCTTGGATTCTATCTAGTAGGTGCAGGGTGGTCTTGGGGGCACCAGATCAGATATGAGCGTTGTACTCAAGCTCGGGGTGGATATACGCCTTTGGGTCGGAACGCAGCTACATGTGTTCCTCCCTCAACTTTCTTCAAACTCATGCAACCTTCGGCTTGGCGTGTGCAGCCATAGTTAAGGTTATGGTAGCGAGCAGAGGAGTATTAGCCAAGTCTCAACCAAGTTCGGATGAACTTCTGACGCTAGGGGGAGTTATTATGACTGCTCTAATTCGTTGTGCCATTAAAGTTGAACATTATAGACCTTGAGGGACAAAGTAATGGTTCCAGTGTTGAATTTCGCAACGGCAGGAGTATGTTCTTGTTCCTCTTCGTCGTTCCTCACGGTCATACTTTCATTCCATGATACTTTGGTCACCCGCCGCTAGCAATGAGAAGCTTGAGTATGTCGGGCTAGCAGGCGGTCGCTCGAACGCATTTAAGGATAGTGTATATATTTGCTGGTGACATTCTGACACCTTCCCTGACTGTCAGGACCTCCGCTTGGAAATCGCTGTCATGGATAGAAGGTCTGCGCAGTACATGGAACTGTGTCCTCAATCCATCACAACAATCGTGGCTGTATATATTATTAGTGTGTTCTTTGTTAGCCACTCATTCCTGGTTGAAGAGCAACAGCAAAGGAAAGCATGTGGTGTGGACAGCTTCTACTCGATTTACTAGAAACATACTTCAAATACTTACATGGCCAGAAGCACGTGAGGTCCAACCATACAATTGGGTGATGATCAAGCGCCAGATGCCTGCGTTGAGAGCAAGGACACTTTCGTCTCCAAGACAACTGATGGGCTGACCCTAATCACAATTCACGCAATTCTGTTTGTTGTCAGTGTTTTTATGCCCAGACTATTCGGCTACCTACAGTGTCCCTAAATTTTTTTATCTGATCATTGCTTAGCTTGCTTCCATTTACACAAAAAGCCTCTCAAATTCGTCTAGGGGTCAATCCGCTGTGCCATTAAGCATCTAATACTTCATTTCTGTTCAAAAGGTAACTGAAATTCGTTGGCATTTCCGTTCCGGTCCTTCCAGCTAGCGCCACCTATGCGACAAATCTTTAGAAATGTCAGTCAGCTTACCATCCAACAGCTGACTGCTTGTTTTCTTGTCAAACATCAACAAAAACAACTTACATATGCATTGTTCACTTTCACCTGGTAAATTATTACATCCGCACCAAGTATTGGAATCTTGAGCACACCCGACTCACAGCAGACGACGTCAAACATCTTTGAACTGCTGCCACATTGTTTGCTAACAAGTGAGACCTGCGAGGTAGTAAGCGTGGTCCGAGACTTGCTATGTTGCAAAACATCTACAGAACAGGCAGTCGACTAATTTATTTCAACTCATGCTCACTGAAAGCGGCGTCTCCAATTAGAAGTCCGAGGTTATATAATTTTACGAGGTAAGTGCGCAAATCAATATCTGGAGGAGGAGAGTTAAGTTGAATCGTTTATAGAACTCTTCCGAAGTGTTCGATACAAACCTCAGCTGTTGTCCGCTCGATGGCGGCAAGTGAACCGAAGCACACGAATCGCTTGGCGCAGGAGAAGTCTCCGTATTTGTTGCAGCACGCCCATAATCCAGTGGATTGGTATCCATGGGGTGATGAAGCGATTCAGAAGGCCAAAGATGAAAATAAATTGATTTTCCTATCCGTTGGATATTCCACATGTCACTGGTGTCATGTCATGGAGCACGAGTCTTTCGAAGACGAGGATGTTGCGAAGATCATGAACGAGAACTTTGTGAATGTCAAGGTGGACAGAGAGGAACGACCGGACATCGACAAGATTTACATGAACTTTGTCGTGATGATGAATGGAAGCGGGGGTTGGCCCATGTCGGTCTGGTTGACGCCAGATCTAGCTCCGATCACAGCGGGAACCTATTTTCCTCCAAAGGGCAGATGGGGCATGCCGGGGTTCACAACAGTCCTACGAGCGATAGCGGACAAGTGGAAGACAGACCAGCGAGTTTTATCGGAAACCGGTCTGAGGGTAATCGAAAGCATACGACGCACTCTCACCGAGAAGCCCGATTCCGTGATTGAGCCCGGTAGTGCTGAGGCAAAACTGAAAGAAGCAGTGCGGGTATTTAAGCAGAGGTTCGACTCCCAGTTCGGTGGTTTTGGGGATCATCCGAAATTCCCCGAGGTGTCACGACTCAATTTTCTCTTTCACGCGTACATTGTCGTCAAGGATAAGGATGTGCTGAACATGGCCACCCGCACACTGAAAATGATCGGAAATGGAGGAATACATGACCACGTGTTTGGTGGATTCGCGCGCTACTCTGTCGACAGAATGTGGCATGTGCCGCACTTTGAGAAAATGCTGTATGACCAGGGCCAGCTTATGGCTTCCTACTCGAATGCATACAAAATCACTGGGGACAAAACTTATTTGGAGTTTGCCGAGGGAATCTTCCGCTACATAATGAAGGACTTAAGACACCCATCGGGGGGATTCTTTTCAGGAGAAGACGCTGATTCTCTACCGACTGCCGGCGACTCGGTCAAGGTAGAGGGGGCATTTTACGCGTGGACATGGTCTGAGATCCGAGGTGAAATAATGGAGAACTCGAGCAAATACTCAATGGAACCAGACGAAGTCTTCAAGGTCTATTGCCACCACTATGATGTGAGGGAGACTGGAAATGTGGAGCCGTCGAGTGATCCTCATGGCCACTTGACAGCTAAGAACATTCTCATAGTGCGAAAGTCAACGGAGGAGACATGTGAAAAATTCCAAATAACTCCAGAGCAGCTACAAGCGATTTTACGAACCACAAACGATGTACTCCACGGCGTAAGAGACAAGCGCCCGCGTCCGCATTTGGACACTAAAATCATAACTGCATGGAACGGGCTTGTACTGTCCGGCTTGGCCAAGTTGGCAAACTGCGGAAGCGAGAATAGAGACGAGCATCTGAAGGCAGCCGGAGATTTGTATAAATTTGCTCGAGGAACCCTCTTCGACAGTCGGAAGAACAGCCTCCTGCGGTCGTGCTATGGAAGTGGCAGTGAACTTGCGGAATCCCTGTAAGGAGAAAACAATGCTAATTTCTTTTCAAACCGCTTGTCGTTTCAGGTCGACCCCGATTGATGGCTTCTTGGACGATTACGCATTTCTGATCAAGGGATTGCTTGACTACTACAAGGCATCACTGGACGCAGACGTCCTACAATGGGCCAAGGATCTGCAGGACATTCAAGACGCTCTCTTCTGGGACGATGCAAACGGGGGGTACTTCTATTCGCAGGCAAACTCCCCGAATGTTGTTGTGAGACTTAAGGAAGGTGTGCACCTTGACAACATCTCCCTTCGATCTCGTGCTCTAACCGACCGCTTCCATTTCAGAGAGTGACGGGGCTGAACCCTGTGGCAATAGCGTCGCGGCTCGCAATTTGATCCTCTTGTCGCACTACTTCGACGAGGAGAAATACCGTCAGCGGGCGTCTAAGCTGTTCGATTTCTTCTCGGGAAGCACTCCATTTGGCTACGTCCTGCCCGAGATGACGTCAGGCCTGCTGCTGCAAGACTTGGGACTCGATTTAGTCGCTGTCGTTGGCCCAGATACAGACACTACCAAGAAATTCGTAGAGATCTGTCAGAGGTTTCACATTCCAGGGATGATCATTATCCATGTGGATCCGGAGAAGCCAACACTGTGCACTCAAAAGGCGCAGGATAAATTCAAGATGGTCAATGGAAAGCCAACGGTGTACATCTGTCATGACAGGGTCTGTCGCATGCCGGTCACCGATCCAAAGACGCTGGAGGATAATCTCAAAGAGAAGTACTCAGCCAAGTACGAGTAAAGATTCTTACTATTTTCTTGTTGAAATTTTGTTTTAAAAAATGTTCAGTGTAACTGGTAGTCTCGAAGTAATTAAAGCAAAGCTTTGCATGCCAGCGAGTATCTGGGGTTTTTATTTCTGAAGAATGTGTGATTTCGACAAAGCAACAAGCAGACAGCCATCAAAGGAAACTAAATGTTGTAGCTTCACCTGTGTTGGGTACCGACCAACGCCACTTTCCTGTTAACAGTGAAGCGGACGATCTTCCCAGGCTAGCGGAAACCGTGCCACTTGAACCTGAACTTTGGTAAACCCTTTGCAGCATGTGCATCAAAAGACATTTGACGGAGTGGCGTTATGATGCATATCGTATTCACCAATCTCAACTACGGATTACCCAGACTACGGAAACCCAGATGGAGCAAAAATTCGACGAAATGAAGATTCGTGTGAACACCGAGGCAACTGCATCCTTTGCCATTCCCCCACAATACTCGTCTCGCCAGGAACGCTCTTGGGTTCACCCTCGAATCAGTACTCACTACAATCCACAGACAGTGTGTACACGTACCTCCTGACGCCATTCATATTCTAGACTCTGGCTACGTCTTGACTTTGGACACATCACAAGTATGCGCGTGAATTATGAAAATCTCAGTATCCATGCATTCATTCCGTGGTCCTTGATTTCAATCCCTTGTGGGTGGGTGCTGAAAGCGAATCCACTTACTCTCTCGTTCTCGAAGGGCGTGAAGGCGGGCGGTCCGCACATCTGATATTTAATGATGATGAGGATGACATCCTGAAATTCTCAACACCTCCCAAAATGCAAGCGTGTCACTCTGTTCACGTCTCTTCGGATGTATTGAGCATGATTCACACCAACAAAACCAGCCAAAAACGCCTAGAATGGGAGGAATACTGAGCCCGCGCTAAAGAAAAACAGAACGTCGCTTCGCTTATGTA
This sequence comes from Eristalis tenax, assembly GCA_905231855.2. Lineage (NCBI taxonomy): Eukaryota > Metazoa > Arthropoda > Insecta > Diptera > Syrphidae > Eristalis > Eristalis tenax. The sequence continues at coordinate 5,078,273 of HG993127.1, forward strand.
GGTTTTATTTCTTGCAAACTTTTCAGAGTGGTAAAAAAATATACCTCTTTGCATAAATACATCATCAATTCCTTATTTGTACACACATTCTATTCGACTAGTTCCCATCAATTGGAGACTCAATCGATCTTTGATTTAGATATCACTTCTTGTTGAAACCACATATCCGCAGGCACAAAACCATGGATGCATCCAATGTCACTTAATGGACACCTCCACTTACTTCTCGGGAATTCACCTCACAACAAGGCACACATTATGTGGGAACTGTGAAAATTATTTCTTGCTAAATAGGTTCTGTACTTGGCATACATGTGCCTAAGATAAACTCGTTGAAGCTGCTAACTTTAGTGAAACAAAAGCAAATAAATCGTCTACGAGGATTCGACGGAAGTAGTTGACACCGTCGCGAAAGGAATGATTAAGTCAAACACCACACTTCTAGGATATGGTTAAGCTCTCAGAACTTTGGAGTGTGGCACGAATAACGTACGTTCAAACGAGACCAAACCAGGGAGCGTATTCTGGTCTGTGAAAGTGTTTGATGGCTAAAAAAAATTTACTACAAGCTTCAATGGGAAGGAAGCTTCCTTCCTCCGTATCCAGGGCAAACCGAACTTGCCTAAATGAGTAAAAAGAGCAGAGCTCCAATCGCACACAATGCTGACTTATTGAAAATAATATAAAGTAACCTAAACCCACCCCGAGAACGGGGTGAACGAAAAATGAACAAAATGGATTGCTCGATGAGTAAAACATAATCAGAAATATCAGAATATCGTTATTGTCTAAGATTGATGGGCCGATAGCACTTGTTGAATAAGCATGGCCTTCTTCTTCAGGAACAAATCCTTGGGCTTGTAGAGCGGACTTCCGCAATTGCTAATTGCACTTGGCACGATTTTTGCTATCACTTGCTGCTCGACTTTTGCATCATTTTTCACTTGTTCAGCACCGTTCACCTGTTGCTGCACGATTTTCGGTTCGACTTGTACGACATTTGACTGTTGTCTCTTTCCTTGTGGTTTCACTGTTTCCGTTGACGTGCGGGGACCTGAACGCCAATTCGTGTTATCATCATTCAGTGGTCTTCGATTGTTATTGTCCCGTGCTTTGGGTGCATGTTTTGGCTGGTACGTACTCGAAGTTGAGCTCTCCGCTGACGTTGAACTTCTTCGCCGCCAACTCAAATCCGATTTCGTCTTTGATGAGTCCGAACTGTTGATCGATGACACATATTCGTACTCTACGTTAGATTGCGGTACCATCCCCGAGCTCACAGTCGATGAAGAAGACGACATGGATTCTGATGATGTTTTCGAAGACAAACTACTCTCGTCAGTGATCTCTGATGTGGAGGTATTTGTATTTGACTGCTCATGAGATGCAGGCTCATCGTCCAAGCAAAATGTAGGCTCTGACCGAGGTTTCAACTCGAAAAATGACTCCGACATGAATATCGACATCTTCTTGTGACCATTTCGCATGGTTATCACATCTTTAGTTGTCGGGATGGTGGATATTGTCCGCTGTGCATCGGGCCGTCGATCGACACTCTGTTGCAGACCGAATCTCCGCATGAGCGCTATTGTTTCCGTCTCAACCGATTCCTGTTCATCCCAGTCGCTGTGCGTGGGCAGTTCGCCAATCGGCTTTTGTCCGATTATCTCGTTAATTTTTGTGATGATTTTCATTTTGTTGGGAGAACAACGTCTGCGAGATTCAAACGACGGTGGGAATTCTCTCGAACATGCTTCGTTGTACTTACTGAATACCAAATCGTACTCGGGATTGAGTGCGAGCATTTCATCCTCAAAATCTGCTGCTGAATCCATTGTTGATGCTGTCAGCGATAACTGAGTGGAAATGTGATATTTCCGAAAACCGTAACAACTAGCTGGCGTAGTAATGTTTAACAAATTCTTCGTCTTTGTCTTCAGGATTTCACAAGATGTACTTCCAAGATTTTTGTTTACTTAAACTTCAGCGAGTGGCGGAGTTATGATGCACGTTTCACTTTGATGGATACTTGATCACGTATATTTACCGTGCATCTGTTAATATTTTAATACTGAACTTAGTCAATAACTAGTGCTGACTAATGAATTTTTGCTTGGAGTTAAATTGCGAAAGAAAATCCACAACATCACAATCCCCCCATTCACAATAGAAAATAAATTGACTTATCTGTTGATTTCAGGAAATGATTTCACAGATGTGTTATGGTGGTGACATAATGCAATGATGCCAAGTCTTCAGTGCTTCCATTTGTATTTTAAGTATTAAAAGGATTGTCACACAATTTATGTGCGTTGGTCAAATGGGATGTGGTTGAGGTCAATTCTACATCAACTCGGTCTACTCATATGTGCTCCATTAACAACTGGTGTGGAACTTTTCGGTGTATTGAGGGGGCGACGTTAGTTTGGGCAATGGGTTTATGGATGAGGCCAGATCTGAGAAGGAGCAGAGAAAGCGTTGCACCTTCGCCATCTACTCTGCATCCATGCCAAAGCAGTTGGTAATGACACCTAACTAGACTACACACCTCCAGTTTTCAAATGCCGTTCCTAGTATGTTATTTCTTCTCACTTTAGTAAACACAGCAGAGAAGCGTTGCATTTTTCGGGAATGGCATTTTTCCCAAAATGTTCTCACGTTATCAGTTCTCATGCAGTGCATAAAATACGTCATTCCAACGAAATCTACAACATTTTCAACGCTCATCAATCATCCTCATTCCAAACCACACACATTTGAAAACGAGCAGCTTCTAGCCGTAGTCCCCCAACGTGATCCCCCAAGATATTCCAAGCCACAAGTGAAATCTGAAAATGAAACGACTACTGCGGCTACTTTCAGACAGGAGATTTATTTTGTGTTTCCCTCTGCCCTGAGCACCCTTGCAAACATGATGCAAAAGCCGCAGACAAATTAAGCGTCCCACCTTGAATGCACTCTGAAAACATTCCCTCCTCAGCTTCTCGGAATGACCGCGAAAATCATAGCGCTGGTAACAGCAAAGGTGTCAATTCTTGTCAATTGTCACTTCAACAGCCGGTCTTGTGAGAGGTTTCAATTCTTTTGTTGGGTGTTCTTTATTCGTGCGATTAAAATTGAAAGCCTGTGAAGAAAATCCGTGAATATTCGTGCATCCATTGGAAATTTTATATCTTAAAAGATGAGTGGTTTTCCGGGTACATTTACCTTCGACGAATATGGCAGACCTTTTATAATTTTGCGCGACCAAGAGAGCCAAAAGCGAATCACTGGAACAGATGCCATTAAGGTGAATTGAATATCTTCAAAAGTGCTTAAAATTAGGAAATATTCATTGTATGATCGGAATCATCGGGTTTGATCGAATCTACTGTGTTTGAGAAACCAAGCCCAAGTGCAAGAGGTGTGTCGAATAAAGTTTGAATCTCCAGACCGCAGTAGAAGATTCCAGATGTTCTATACTTTTGCGATTTCTCGTCGGCCGAGGGGGATTTTATGTCGTTTTCAATTGATTTTCACTTAGAATGTGAGGAAGATGGAAGACAATTCACTTCTGAATAGAGTTTCATTCGTTTTCATTTAGATTTTGAGAAAAATCGAGTTGGGGAAACAGTTGTGTTTTTGTTTGAGGGCGTTTGAGGTTATGAAGCGTCTGAGTCATTTTTCATCGACCGAAAAAAAAAAAAAAAACATTTCAGACGCAGCATGTGAGCAGAAGTGACAAATTCTTCGTTTGGTTATGATGAATCGTTTGAAATACTCGAAATATGCGCGAGAAACGCGAGGAAAAGCATGTCGAAGGGCTTTGGGAATCTATTACGACTTCAACGAAGTCTTGAGGCGTATTGATGCTTAGCCATTGAACATTTATTTATTCTCGACGGAGAATAAGAGTCAGTTAAGGTAGCAAAATTGCTAAAAATAGCTGGTTAACCGCTCTGCGGCTGCAGATGGCTTTCGGCAAATGTAGTCAACATGATCTGGTCTGCAGCCGAACATTTGAACCTGCAATGTTTGCGTGGGAGGTTGAAAGCATCGGGATTGTTCTACCCCCATGTTGGGGTTCCTTCCTTAAGCGGGACAAATAAAATACTCATTTTCCAAGCAGTGAGTCGTTAGAAAAACGTTGACTTGCGCTAAATTTGCTCTTTGGGAGGTAAACGTTAATTCCAAGTGGGGAAGCTAGTGCTGTTTCTGAAGGGAAAATTCCCGAATACGTCCTCCACAACGAAATTCATAAATATCCATAATTCATGTTTTCTCTTTATCCACAGACTCACATTTTGGCTGCTCGTCAGATCGCGTCAACTCTGAAGACCTCCCTCGGTCCGAAGGGTCTGGACAAGATCATGGTCAGTTGCGATGGGGATGTGACAGTGACCAACGATGGTGCCACCATCATGAAGTTGATGGAAGTCGATCACGAAATCGCCAAACTCATGGTCCAGTTGAGTCAATCTCAGGATGATGAGATCGGTGATGGCACCACAGGCGTTGTTGTCTTGGCCGGTGCCCTGCTCGAGCAAGCTGAAAGCCTAATCGATCGTGGAATCCATCCAATTCGTATTGCGGATGGCTTTGAATTGGCAGCACAGTGTGCCGTGAGGCAACTTGACTCAATCGCCGAGCCATTCCCCATCGATCCCAACAACAAGGAACCTCTCGTTCAGATTGCGATGACAACTTTGGGCAGCAAGATTGTCAACAAGTGCCATCGTCAAATGGCCGAGATGGCTGTTGATGCCGTCCTCAATGTGGCCGACATCGCAATGAAGGATGTCAACTTTGAATTGATCAAAATCGAGACTAAGGTTGGTGGTCGCATGGAGGATTCCATGTTGGTGAAGGGTGTTGTCGTTGACAAGACCATGAGTCACGCCCAGATGCCGAAAGTATTAAAGGATGTGAAACTCGCCATCCTCACCTGCCCATTCGAACCACCAAAGCCAAAGACCAAGCATAAGTTGGATGTCACTTCCGCCGAAGATTACAAGGCGCTCAGAGCGTACGAACAGGAGAAGTTCGCCACTATGGTGAAGAACGTGAAGGATGCCGGTGCCACATTGGCCATCTGCCAATGGGGCTTTGACGACGAAGCCAATCACTTGCTGTTGCAACACAATCTCCCTGCTGTTCGTTGGGTCGGTGGTCCTGAAATCGAGCTGATTGCCATTGCCACCGGCGGTCGTATTGTCCCAAGATTTGAGGAGCTGTCGCCAGAGAAACTCGGCAAGGCTGGTCTTGTGCGAGAAATGTGTAAGGCGAATCACAGCTCTCCCTTTAAAGCGGATTTAATACAATGTCACTTTCAATTTCAGGCTTCGGCACATCCAAGGATAAGATGTTGGTTATCGAGGAGTGCCTAAACTCCAAGGCGGTCACTATTTTCCTGCGTGGAGGCAACGAAATGATTATCGCCGAAGCCAAGCGATCAATCCACGATGCCATCTGTGTGGTTCGTTCATTGATCAAAGTAAGTGATCCCAGACTGAACTCATCTTCAACAATTTGACTGAACCTCTGTTTTGTTTCAGGATTCACGTATAGTGTACGGAGGTGGTGCTGCTGAAATCAGTTGCTCTTTGGCCGTTGCCAAGGAAGCCGATCAACTTTCGACTCTTGAGCAGTACGCTTTCCGTGCCTTCTCCGTGGCCCTGGAGAATATTCCCCTCGCTCTGGCTGAGAACAGCGGTCTCCATCCCATCGAGACCCTATCCGAATTGAAGGCTCGCCAAGTGTCCGAAAAATGCCCAAGCCTTGGGGTGGACTGCATGCTAACCGGTGATTCCGACATGAAGAATCATCACGTCGTCGAGTCTCTGCATTCCAAGAAGCAACAGATTCTCCTTGCTACACAGCTGGTGAAGATGATCCTCAAGATCGATGATGTGCGAACTAAACAAGAACTCCAATAGAGTGATTGACTGTTCGTCGCTTATTTTTTATTTTGTATTCTCATCTCTTGTCTTCACACACCCATTTCATTATCCGTCGCTGCATTAAGTCGTTGGAAGTGAGTCGCTTCAGATGTACGAGTTCCAGCACGCACGCTAACAAAGAATGTAACACCACACTCTGAAGGAGTAGTTCTCATTGGTCTTTTTTTCCGTTCGCATTTAAAAAATAAAAGTAAAATACTAAAACCTGTTCAACGCCTTTTTACTGCGGACGAGCATGGATGGAGCAAATTGTGAGTTGTCAGTGGAATGGATCGATGAGTGGATCATTTGACTGAACAGTTGACACGAAGTCACGTACAAATGGCTTCTGACCGTCTAGATTTTCCTGAACATCACAAATGTCTCCGTGTTGTTGAGCTTACAGCGACAACTTCAGAATGAGACAATGGATTAGGGTTACTCCACGATGCCTGATGGGGTGTGCCCAATCTCTGGCCATTATAAACAGCTCGATCTGTTTTTTTTTTTTGAGAAATTGTGTAAGCGGTTATGAGGCACTGTTTAAGAGCAAATGTCGACGCAAATGTAATGGCGACCAAGACGAAATCATTTCTAACCTAAAAAAAAACTGGTTCAGAAACTTGCAACACAACCACGCTACATATTTACATTTATTGACTAATTTTCATAAGATGTAAAATTTGCTACATTTGCCCATGAACACCGTGTAGTTACACTTTTTTCCCATTGATTTTTGACAGCTGCTTCCGATTGATGGTGTCAAAGAACAGCAAACCCGCCGCTCGTTCCACCGTCTCTGGTGGAACTTGGAATACTTTGAGTGGTGTATCGTTGTCAATTGCTTTATTCGGCATGACATAGGCTTCCATTTCCAGTTGGTTGTCAGTGGTTTCTGCCACCACGATTTTGTAGAAGTGTGTAGGCACGGCGACATTGTTGGAACCAATCACTTGATACTTAACGTAATTGTTTCCATCGTCTTCCTTGTGCGGCAGATAAAGAGGACCAGTGCACACGTACACATTCGGGTATGTTTTAGTCAAGCTGCGCACATACGACTCCAGACGATTCCATGAATCACGATTGAAGCCCAACCCCACCTGAGGGGCCATGTTTGTCAAGAAGAAAGTGTCCTCACAGTGTTTCTGATGCAGTCGATGATTGCCTGCGGCCGCCAAGTGGCCACGATCGAAACCGGATTTTCTGTAGTCAGTATTTTGAGATCTGAAGAAGGGGTGAATACTCTCGTCGGGACGAAATTCGCACTTCGATCGATCAACCGCATCGTTCGGTTTAACCGAGTCCTGGGTGAGGTGTTCAAATACCCAGTGAGCGACACGGTTTCGTCTGTCATAAGAGAGAACGTAATCAGAGTAGGAACGAACGTGGTCCAGGCCGGGGAAGCCATATTTCATGATTTGTGACACACGACTGGGTACTGCAACAAGATTTCTGGGTTCATTCGCTGGCGCTGGAACGGCAGCAGAAACAGTACCAAATATCGGTAGGCCAGGTTTGTACTCAATCTGAAATTGAAATGACAGTTACGGCAACTGTCTCGTTCACTCTTCACGTGTGTTTACTTACATCTTTCCAGAGCTCCTTGCTCTGACAGTGGATGTAGGGATCCGCTTCTGTGGCTCGCTCGAAATTCCTGTGTATCCGCTGACGTTCGGTACGAGTACCGACAAAATATGCCCCACCGGCAACGGATAAGGTGAATAATATTTTGCTGACCGATCGTTTATTCATATTTTGACAGGAATTCGATTTAACTGAGCTCCCCACGAGATTTTTGGTCTTGCAGGCAGAATTATTATTCAATCTCAGAAACCAGCTGATTGCATAGAAAAAAAAAACCTTCATGGGCAACTGATAAGCAGGAAGACTTGATGTACAGGTGGCGCCTCTGAGATTGGTTTGAGGATGAGATTTTGTTCGTTTTGTTGATATCCGTTGTGGATTTTAAACCAACGGTTGCAGGCGCCATTCCATTTAATTTGCGGTTTTTTTGCAGGACGTGGTATGAGGGTTTCCATTCAATGGATTTTGGATGTGTGTCCTGTGACTGAGCCAACGACCAAGAGAAATCGTCTCGACATCGCATTCGAAATATTCTCCACCATTTTGTGTGTATGGCTCAAAACGTCAATTTCTCTTGCGCCGTTGCATACCCTATGGCTGACTTGACAAGCTGCATTCTGCCGTTGGCGCTGTTGTCGCATATGAGGCAATATGTGATGTTGCCACAGAATTGTGTCCTCGGCGGTGGCAGGACTTTCGAAAGTAGTTCGTTGCGCAGTTTGATCCAGAACACAAGAGGATAACGGTCTTTCTCTTTGTGGTCACAATTCTCAAATTGAGTCTTCAGTTTCGGTTAGTTTTCAGGAAACACGTGTTACGACGATGGGAAAGCGCACCACAATTGAGCAGCGTGAGATGGTCCTCCATCACTACAAGAAAGGGTGTTCTCGTAGGAAAATTGCAGAAATTGTTAATATACCAGATGGCACGGTTAAGGGTATAACCCACCGTTTTCTGTTTCAAAATAGTGTGGAAAATAAAGGGAGAAATGCTCCAAATAAAATGTTTAGTGCTTCGGACGAACGGTATACTGTGCAAAAAGTGAAGCAAAACCCCAAATTATCGGCACCAAAACTAGATAGTGAGATGGAGAATATGATAGGAAAGTCTCGTTCCGTAGAAAGACCGATTTAAACGAAAGAGTAGCACGAAAGAAGCCTTTCATTAATGAAAGAAATCGGGATTGCCGTTTTAAATTTTGCAAAGGAGCACATTACGAAGGATTCAAGATTCTGGGAGCAAGTCATATTTGCTGATGAGTCCAAATTTAATATTATTGTATGGCGAGTTGCAGGATAAACACTAAAAGCCGTCTAACTAACAGTCAAGCATGGAGGTGGTCGTGTCATGGTTTGGGCCTGTATGTCAGCAGCGGGAGTCGGAAAGTTACAATTTATGGATAAAAGGGTCTATCTTAACATACTTAAGGACAACTTGCTTCAAAGTGCAGAGCAATTGGGAATAAAGAGCACTTTCCGGTTTTACCTAGGCAATGACCCGAAACATACTTCGGGAATTGTTCAAACTTGGCTTATTTATAATCGTCCCCACGTTATGAAGCCGCCAGCACAGGACAGGACGCCCACACTCCTCTATTTCAGTGGTCCACTGGCGCGAACTTTCGCGACTCTTCGGGCCGGAACTTGCCCATCGTACAAGCCGTAGTCGTCCTAGGTAGACGCCCAGTTAGACTCATGTCGCTGTTTGTGTTTGAATCGTCGTCTCCAAATGCCGTCACTGTAAACAGAGCCGAAGACTGAATGCAGAATTCTTCTTCTTGATTCATTGAAGGTCTTGGTAAGTCATTACCGGCCTTAACCCTTCTGTCAGTCAGTAGATCCAGCCAGACGTTTTGCATTTTCGAAACCATTTTTTCCTCATTGATTGTAGAGCTATCTTCACCAAATTTCCTGACGTTGTCAGCGTACATATGCTTAATGCTTTAGCATTTACCATGAATTGATCTTGGTCGACATGGTCGGACATGGTCGTTATCATGCGAGAAACTAATAGAAGAGCGCAACAAGAAATTGTAAAATTCAACGAAAATAATCCGATAAAGCAAATAGTTTGGAAATCTTCTACTGAACGGGAACGGGGCTGATGTTGAATGTGAACCACACCTAAACGTCAAGTTTTTTTCTGCATTTCATTTGACATTTCTCAATTTCAGACTGACTCAATTTGAACCATGGAAAGATGCACAATCGAGCAACGCGTTAATGTTATTCCGGCTTATTATGAAACTGGGAGTGCACTTCGTGATTTTTTCGGTCAATTTAATCGTCCAAATGTGCGTACAATCGGAAAAATCGTGCAAAAATTTGAGCAAACCGGGTCTGTAGGAGATGTGAAAACACCAGTGCATGCTAGTACAGCTCGTACTGCAGAAATATTGCTGCTGTTCGCGATAGTGTGGCTGAACAGCCGTCCACCTCAACTCGTCGTCGTGCCCAACAATTGCACCTCTCACGCTCGTCGTTGATGAACATTATGCATAAAGACTTGCATTTACACGCTTGCAAGGTGCAATTGACTCAAGAACTAAAGCCTCTTGGCCATTTCAAGCATCGTCAATGGTCAGAAAGGCAACAGTGGATGATACATTTTCGAAGAAATCGTCTTCAGTGAGGAGGCACATTTTCATCTCAGTGGATTCGCCAATAAGCAGAATTGCCGCATTTGGGCGAACGACAATCCAAGAGTGATTGTCGAAAAACCAATGCACCCACAAAGAGTGACTGTTTGCTGGGGTTTATGGGCTGGCGGCTTCATCGGGCCGTATTTGAAGGCCGGTCAGGCAGTTTCTGTGAATGGTGTTCGCTATAGTGAAATGATAACGAACTTTTTATGGCCCGAATTGGAAGATATGCGTGCCTTGCTTGCCACACAGCTAACGAAACAATGGCTCCTTTGCGCTACAAATTCAATGGCCGTGTTATCTCACGTGGTTGCGATGTCAATTGGCCGCAAAGATCATGTGATTTGACACCGTTGGATTTTTGGGGTTATTTGAAAGAAAAGGTGTACGTCGATAAGCCAGCAACAATTCAAGAGCTGAAGGATGAGATAATTCGGCACATTAACGGCATAGAACCCCAATTATGCTTCAGCGTCATCGAAAATTTGGACCATCGGATGGAGGTGTGCCGAGAACGTCGCGGCAGCCATTTGGCCGATATTTTGTTCCATACATAATTGAACCATACCAATATTATCATAATAAAAAGAAATGACAATAATTTCCTAAATAATGTGTGTTTTATTCAAAATCAACATCGGCCTTCATTCCATCTTTTAACCACCCTTTATATGCCTACTTTGGTCTTTGTCCAGCCGCTGGTGTAAATCACGCCAGAGTTTTGGAAAACCAACATGGATCCCGTATTCAATCCAGCGGGAGAACTGTCGACAGATTTATCGACTGATATCCCTTTTGGTGTTGTGTAACTCAGTCCATAGCTTTGATCCTTGCGCAACTCCCGCCTTGGTGCTCCGCTTTGTTGACTTCCTGCCTTCAACTGAGACGTAGAATCTTCTGGAAAGCAGAAAGCTATAAATTATTCTGATGAGGTTGGAGGGGAATCCCATCTGGTTCAGCTTGTAGATGAGTCCCCCAATCCAGACCGTATCGCAGGCCTTTTCTACTGCCAGGAAGCAAGCGACGGTGACCTCGTTATTGTACAGGGCAGCTACATCGTGGTGGAACTTCAATAGAGGATGTCGCATTCAATGTTTTCCCCGAAATCCGTACGGAATATCCGGAATGATGGTCTACCGACCTAAAGACCATCGCTTTAGTTTTCGCACTACCATCTTGCTTATAAAGGGTGAACAGTTTTAGGAAAGTTTTTCAAAAAAACCACATAAAATTCAAAAAAAAAAAAAATGCATGAAATCTTTATTTGACTCGATAGTACGGTCCATATAATTTAATGTTTGAAGATTATTTCATGCAAATGTTGACCTTGACTGCGCCTCAAATGGTCCATCCGCTTAGTCCAATTTTGGCATACTCTTTCCAACATTTCGGCCGGTATCTCACGAATAAATGCTTCAATGTTGTCTTCCAATGCGTCAATTGAAGCGGGCTTGTCTGTATAGACATGAGCTTTAACATAGTCCCACAAAAAATAGTCTTATGCCGTTAAATCGCACGATATAGACCGAAAGTGAAATAAAATGTTCACCGAACTCGCCTCTCAATAAGTCCATTGTTGCGCGTGCTGTGTGGCATGTGGCACCGTCTTGTTGAAACCGCATGTCATGCAAGTCAAGCTCTTGCATTTTGGGCAAAAAAAAGTTGGATATCATCTCACGGTAGCGCTCACCATTCACAGTTACGTTACGATTCGCATCATCTTTGAAGAAGTACGGTCCAATGATGCCACCCGCCCATAAACCGCACCAAACTGTGGCTTTTTCTGGATGAATTGGTAGCTCTTGCAATGCTTGTGGCTGATATTCACTCCAAAATCGACTATTCTGCTTATTTTCGTACCCATTGAGCCAAAAATGAGCTTCGTCGCTGAACACACCATGAAATGGAAGAAGCGCGCGATGAACTTTCTTAACAGAGCACGCATTTTGATAATAAAATTCAATAATTTGCAAGCGTTGTTCGTTTGTAAGACGATTCATGGTTAAATTATAGACCAAACTGAAGATGTTTGACAGTGAAACAAGACACGAAACATGCGTCAGCTGTTTAAACCAGTGTTGCCAAAAAGATAATGCTACAAAATCACCCTTTATTAGTTCAGTGAGCAGAGTTCAAGTTGAACACAAGAAAAATAAAGAAAATGTTTTAATTGATTGTCGCCTCTAAAGAGCCACGAGCCAGCTCTGCAGTTTTGCTTAACACCAACTAACTTCTTGTAGGTCCCTGCATTAGAAAGTTGTTTCGGCAAACCGAAGTAACATCGGCTGCCAAGTGCACACGAGCTTACCCAAGCAAGTCCGTCACAACTGAACCATAAGCAACCGACTCCCATTGCTACGCATCCACTTCGGTGAAAGAACAAAATCCGAATCACTTTCTGGTTTAATATTTATATTTTTTATTTAAAAATAGCGATCTATTCAATTACAATAACATTACAATTTGTATACTCTTCTTAAATTCATGTTTTCATCCTTCTTTCTGTTTTTTTTTTTTTCTCATCATCTCTTTATTTCTTCGTCCATTTATGGACTGCCTTACAAACTAGATACATATTGTTAACGAATGCATAATTAATTTCCAAGCATTTTCATCGAGTTTTCTGCTTCGCCTAATGTTACGGTGTGCCCTTAATAAGAACTCTTCACTTAAACACGATCACTTAGCCTAGTTTCGTATTGTAAAATCACAAAAACAACATTTAAACAAAAGAAAAGAAGACAATTGAATGTGAGATTAATAATTTTGTTTACTTTGAACCCCTTAAAGACGTAGTACGTAGTTATCTCGAATTCAATTCATCTGTAAGCTGTACACACATTCTCGTCCCGAGACAAGTAGCGGACGTGCACAAAACTACACTGTGTCGTGTCTCTGAATCTGTTTTGAAACTCCAACATACAACAAGATACTGTTACAAACGTGAAACAAACAAAAACACAAAAAAATTAAATTAAAACGAAAAGAAGACATTCAAAATAAGGCTGCTGCTGCTACTGTGTCTGTCCTTAGAGCACCATCACGGGTTAGAAAGCGGATTTATTCTGGGGTTGGCGGGGGAGAGTTGCATTAACTGATCCATAATATTTACACAAAGAGGCTCTGGGGGATTGCTAGAGATGGCTCTTAGTCTCGCGTTGCCTTCAACTGTTGCCGTTGAGGGACCGGAACTTGCATCTGGGGCTAACCACAGCGGTGTTGTTAGTAACCGAAATATGGCACACACAGTGTCGTCTCTTGAGGAATTTGTATATTTAATTTTTTTCTGCTTTTAGCATTCGTATCACCGCTCAGCAATCACTTTGGATGAGTGCATCGTTCAGAGCACTCAGCTGTTCTTCGCCGAATTTGATCTTGTCGGCGATGTCGCGGGAGTCGGCAATCAGCTTCGCTTTCATGTTGATGAAGTAGTCGTAGTCGGCGAACTCATCGGTGGTTAGGTTCTTCTCTAGCACAGCAGCAACGCTCGATCCTCTTCGATCGATGTCTTCCTTCAGACGCTTGGCTTCCTCCAACTGCTCAGCAAGGCGGTCGCGCTTCAATACAAGTGTTTTCTAAAAAAAAGAAAACAAACACAAAAGAATACATTTACACTGTTGTACACGGATGTGGGGGGATGTGTTGACTTACCCTTTCTGGAGTATGTTCACTGAGAAGGATTAAGGAGTTTTCAGCTTTAGCCAGACGCCCGGAGAGACTTAGCAGTAAACTGGTTATGTGACCAACATCATCGATGTAGGTTCGGAACTTAGTGGCGTCAATGGGACGCATTTTATCTGCGACTTTGGCAGCCAAAGTACTGCCAAGCTCATCGTTGATTGAAGACTCTTCGGCGATAGCAATCTGCTCGGAGTTGAGAATTCCCAGCTTTCGCGTCAGCTGCTTAATGAGGTCCTCCTAAAAAAGACAAGACGCCATCAGGTTTCAATTCATCAAAAGTTTCAAATCAAGTGCTTACCTTCTTCCGCATGAGGTGATCACAGCCTCCCTCACTGGAGCCATTTGTGAGTGAGACCTCAATTTCGGCGAACTGCAGCTCGAACCTTGACCCAGCGGTCGCTACATTGGGTGTGGACGTGCCCACGTCGCGCTTTGCAGGCCTCAGAGGGACGTCGGGATTGTAAAGCTTGCCCACATAGTCTGCGGGAGTTTTGGCGTTTTGTGGAACCAAAATATCCACGAGCCTATCGTTTTGTGAGAGAAGACTGGCCAGCTCCTTGAGCATGTTATCACAGTCCACCTCGATGGGATGCTTCTGGCGGGGCTGCAGGGTGGTGCGTTGTAGAGCGTCGTCTCGGCTGTCGGCGAGCTTAAGGCGGTTCACGTCTGCTTCCAACACTTCGTCGGTTTGAGAGCCAACTTCATTCGTGATCGGGTTGACACGCAGGATAATCTCAGTTCGTTGCATCAGCTTCAGACCATCAGTGGCGGGTTCCATTTGTGAGATGATTTCGATGTCCGTGGGCAGAGGTGTGACGGGCAGTGCAGGTGGGGGTGACAGTGGCGGTGGTGGCGGCGGTTCTGATTCCTCTGTGTTTCGCGTCTCCACCTCAGAGCTCTCGCTCTTAGTTGGGGCACTCTGCACAGACTTGCCCGCCGAAGGATATCCGATGATTTTTCTGTCGCCGGCGTCGGACAGATGCGCTGACATCAGCTTCGACTGCAGCTGTGTGATCTTTTCGATGTTTTCACGAAGCGAGTCTTTGCGGGTGATCTTGTGTTCTGAGGTGGACAGAGTTGTGTTCACCAATTCAGCTCGGACGATCCTTCCCTCGCCCGGATCGCGCTCCTCTAGGCTTAGTTTCCGTACTACTTCCGATCGGTGGAAGTCCTTGCGAGGTGTGTACGAGTTTATGTTGCTCTCCGACTGGGCCGGCGACAGGATGTTATCTGTGTGGCCGCTGGGCAGTTCCTCTGGAGTCTCGAGAATCTGCGTCTTCTTCAGATCGATGGTGGACTGCGACATGTACTTGGGACTGCTGGGATCGTAGGATTGAGATCGAGTGAAGCCGCTGCCGCCGCTCGACGAGATGGGATTGGTTGTGTACGGGGTTCCGGGCGAGGAGTGCCGACTGCTGGGCAACGATGGCTTCGATATGAACATCTTCATATTCGGATACGGTGGCGGTGGATAGTTTGGCGTCGACGGAGTCGTCGGCGACATGTTATTGTTCGACCCATATGGGGGCGAAGTGCCAATGGCCGTTGTCGGCGAGGATGGCTGCAGCTTCACGCCGACCGGCAAGACGTCTGGTAGGTTGCTGCATTTGTTCCCGCCATTGATGAGGTCTGTCTTCGACGAGTTATTGTTGTGATGATGTGTCACACAGTCCTCGTTCGATGTGAGCGTCAGTTTGTAGATGCCATGATCGGGATCTGTTGTGTTCAGTTTTTCCAACGATTGTCGTGGTAAGTACGATGCCTTCGAGTTGCATCTGCAAGTAGAGAAGAGGGAAAACGCATGTCAATCATAAATCAATTCCACGCTGAAAATGGAGAACACGGAAGCCCTAGGCAGCCGCAACCTGTTGTCGCCGCATGCACATATAAGGTCGACTTCTATCTGCATTCTAAGCGCAACAGAATGCGAGGTGATTAATCACTAAATGTTGTTTTTTTTTGTTTTCTCTTTTTTTCGAGCGAGAGAGTGTGTTGGGAAAGGAATGCCATAGCGGCAGGCGGGTCCTCAAAATGCCTGTTGAGTGTGGATTTGTCTGGCTTATCACGTGCATTGACGAGGAGGAGAATGACTTTCGTTCACTATACGTGTGGATTGGGGAGACACACGTCTGGTGTGTGAAGAGGGACATTAGGTGACGAATGTGGAGAAGTCGTGTCGTGATAAATAGGAGACTTTCGTGAATGACGGGACTAATTACATCCTGCCAGTGGTGTTGACTGTGTCTTGGAGTAGGAGTCACATTTGGACAGGTTAAGGATTGATTTAGTGTGGTGCACGTTTGATTGAAGTGGGTTCCTGGTTGTATTCGTGGTGATTTTGAGAAGACTTGAAGGCGACGAAATGTTCTATGATACGTGACGAGTGAAGTGAAGTGACAAGGGGTTTGTGGTTATCCATCATTTAGCTAGTGTGTGTTATTAGGTGACGATGGGGTGAGAGGACTCTCATGTAGAAGCAGAACTTAGTGATGTGCGATTGCAGTCAGTGTGGAAATTGGCGTGCCTAAAGATCTATTGTGTGGCTTTCATTGCTCTAGGGCTTTAGACCCCTCTCCTGGAAATCGTCGCCAATAGGGTTGCCTGTATGGTCCTCGGCTTGGACAATCAACTAATAGCTGCATCGTGAATTATGAAAGTTGCTAAATCCAGGATTGACCATAAAAGCCACGGCCACCATAAAAGCCTAAGACTAAGTTTGTTTAGCTTCAAGGCTTCTTTAGACATTGGAGCGAAGTTCGTATGAACTTTTTGGAGTGCTTAAGACCCGCCTGTCTGTTTCATAATTGGTTACAACATTTAGTGGAGTTGCTCGTTGGACATTAGTGTCTGTTGTACACCCACAGGGACGAAGAAAGGGACTTCTGTTTGCTTGTGCGTCTGCACAACCACGCTGGATAACAACGAGGTGTCGGTCAACTGCACTGTGATGCTCCCAGACAGTTGTGGAGTAAAATGTGGACCTCATTAGAGCTTAGTACGGTTGGCTGTCCGAGAATATCGAGCTTTTACGAGAAAAAAGAACTTCGAACACGAACTCTCAGAAACAACAAATATCCGCCGAAAATAAACAATATGGCACTTTCTGGCTTCACATCAGATTATCCCTTAAAGTGTCATTCACACGAGCCGCAAACTGCGAACGCGAATGTTCAGAAACAAGCAATTTCCATCGAATACAAACAAGAAGTTATACTCCTCGGTATGCAGAGAGACAAGCACTTCAACAATTATTAATTGATGTGTCCTCATTAACGATTTTAAGTCTTTCACCACGAATCAATGATTCTATTGTTCCTGCGTTCGCAATACACAAAAGAGGCAAACGCAACCCACGAATTCACGATCAAAAAATTCGCGATGGGTGCAGAGATAATGGAGGACAGAGATATCCAACTTCGGCAATTTTTGCCCCTTGCTCATGTCGGCATTGAGCCGTAAAGAATAAGAGTGTAGTGAAATTCCCTTTGCAGTTCCCCGCTCCACCACGCATCGCAACGCCGTATAAATTTTGAACGCTGTCAGATGAAATCAAGGGGAAATGGAGGCAGAAGTTGGGTCTCTATCCTCCATTATCTTTGCGAGAAAACTCTATATCAGAAATGAAGTATCATAGAGATGCCAAACTTCTACCTCTCTTGCCCCTTAAGATGTTTGACAACCAAAGTCAAATTGACCAATCAGAGAACGGCATTTACGTTATTTCGTGAATAACTGTCAAAAATTCATGAATAACAGTCAAAAAGCCTCTGATATTCGTCGATGGACTAGTCATCAATCAGCTGTGAAGTTGGGCATCTCGTATCTGTCATCCATATGAATGAAGTGTCAGAGCTTGTGAAGTTCGCAATTCGTAATGAACCCTTATGAATGGCCTTTAAGTCCCCCGCCACATTTTGCGGGATATTCTGACAGTTAATCATGCATTTTGACACTTAACAAATCCTGTAAATGACATTCTTTGATTGGGACGAATGACTGTTATAAAAAACGCTGTCAAATAGTTTCAAGGGGCAAACCCGCGTGGAAAATAATATTTGTCGATTTCAGTGACATACGCACTGTTTATTACTTTAATTATTTGGATTAATATTAGCGCATACACTTGTGGATTCCTTGTGGATACAAATGCGTATCTGTCATCTTAGGTCCCACAATACCTGTCACCCTCTACACTCCTGTCATCTGACAGTCGACACATCCGCGCACCACTCTTGGACGTCGTATCTCATTCAATAACAGTTCAAAGCACTTCTGACACAGATTCAATTTTGTGACAGCAAAATGATATGCAATTCATTATTGATCTGATCCGAACGGTTAAACTCAATTACATGCGAGCACCTAGCCAGTCCCACAACAATCGGTCTGGACATTAAATAAATTACAGTTCCACCGACCAGAAAGTAGTTCTTTTCTCATTTGCCTCATTTTGCCTCCCCTCTATCCGGTCGCTGTCAAACGGTTTTAATTAATGGCCAAATCAGAAACTAGTTAACAATCATCCCAGCAATCGTTTAACTCACGGATCCTTGGCACTTTATTGCGCATTCATTCAATGAACTCCCATCGTTACATCGTTACCCGAGCTGAATGAATTTTATGTTCTCACTCAATTTGTTCCAAGCAAAAGCAAAAAAACAAGCCAACGCCATTACCTACCCAAGACCCAATGTGGATCAGGGATTCGGACAGTAAACCTCCATCAAGAGATCAGCGCCACATACAAATTGCTCTGTCGTGATCTGTGACTTGTTTTTTCGCAACAAAATTGAGACTTCTGTTCTTTGGACCGTTCTAAATTGCGGTTAACGATGGGAGGAGGAGAGAAAGACGTTCTTCTGGCTTAAGATCCACGCACACACACAGATGACTATCACCTCAGTCTAACGGATCAAAGGGCACCGGAGCGGTGTTTGTTTAATTTGCGCACGCAAACGGGCACACGCTTGCATATAATTAGTCCCTCATGAGGCTGCGGTTTGTGTCAATTAACTGCAATACTCGTTCGTATCTTGCATGCAATGAGGAAGAGATTTCCATCACACGCCAGTCATTAAGAATTCTTACACCTTAAATCAAACTTGAGGCTAATGTTACACCTAATAGCTGTCAGAGTGCACACGGACGACAAGCACAAGAGGATCTGCACGACACGCCGCCGCCCGTCGTTCGAGAGTGTGACGGTTAATTAAAAATGGAAAGAACTCTGTGTGATCCATGACCGTTTGTCGTCGGGCTGGGTACCAGGCTATGGGTGCCTACAAAATTGACGTCCTAACTGCTTTTTTTGTTTTTTCCTCTTCCCACCCAGGTGAGGCCCCTTCTCTTGGCCTTTAATTAAATATCAATTTCACGCTGCGGAACGCAATTGGGATCTCAAATAGTGATCGCGGTCAGAAAATCGACGACTTCTTAGATTACCACCGGCCGCCTTGGTATCGCGTTCATGCGATCTGCATTCTTCCTCCTGCCGGCGTGGAGTGTCAGAGACCTCAAGGAATGTGCAGTCTGCTGTGCTTGCGGTCGGGATGACTGACAGACCACTGATCATGCAGATGCAATGATCTGTTGACAAAACCTCAATTGCGGGGAGTCTATTCAGCGAGACTGGGAGGAAAAATCCGGTATGAAAAACCGACAAAAAGTCAAATAAAATGTTTGCGGTAAGGTAAATGGAAATAAACATCAACCCCCGGGATAAGCTATGTTTTCCACGATCGTTTTCGATCCACAAAACCGACAGACAGACGTAAGGAGGTGCAAGACATATCATTCAATCCGTAAAAGCCTGTCTACTACTGTTTCGACTGCAGTAAAAGTCACAAGCGAACTCGAACTCCTTTTTATGCAATCAATTCAAAGTGTAGCTCTCTGTGTCGTCGTCGTTTCGCCTCTGTCCCGCCTCTGTCCCTGTCCTCCTCTGCGCTTGAGTATTGAGTGTTTTGAGCGTGATCGCAAAAGCAAGAGGAATAAGAAAAATCAGAGCTTTGCGCAAGGCATTTATTTATTTTGCTTTGTTTATAGTTTCGCAAGATCATTTGTTTGGTCTCGATTTCAATGCGATGAGAGCACCGGGAGAGGGGGGCGAGGAGGGGCTTGTGGGATAGTGGTGTCAGTAGTGTCAACATTATTGAACGATTTTTTTTCAGCTCGTTTCCAGAAGACGAAAGAAATTGCCTTCGCGAACCGGAGGAAAACAAACTCGACTCACTCCAAGTGACCTAAACCCCGTTAATGGCATTTAACTTCGTCGTGGCTCTCCCAATTCGCCGAAGGTACGTGGGATCGTCGTGAAATCGCATGATCTACTGCCGACGGGAGTGGCTAGGCCGCGGCAGCGCCTGATTTGCAAAGTGTCAGACTTTGACATGAACGGGAGTTTATGATGATTCTCATTTCGAAGCAATGACATCCGGCGATAGGCGATAAACACTTTCGACGGGTGATCTCCGATCACAAATCGATGACCAACGACCTAGTAATGGCCGAAGAGCCATAATTATACTGACATTTGAATGGCTGATTGGGAGGAATACGACGTAGACCTTTTGATGGAGGCGAAGAGAAAGCCGTGGTAAAGTAAGAGTGACAGGTGGGAATTTGACGACTGATCGAGCTGTGATGATCGTGCCAATATTAATTAACGAAAAGTCAATGATCTTTCGTCGTGAGCGAATTTGGTTTTGTAGTGGTGGTGGTTTATTATGTGGCGGATGCTGCTGGAGAGGGGCTCCGAAAGGCGAATGAACTGAGATCGTTGAAAGCGAACGAGCAGCTACCCACTCTGAGGTGTACGTCAGCAAATTTGACCTGTCACCATCTTTCTTTGCTGACATTTAGGTACAAGTTGACAGGTCTGGTAGAGGTACAAAAAACCACTGAATTGAAAGTCAATACAAAATCATTTTTCATGGATGACCGACGGCGTCGACATGGAAATTCGCTCGCCTTTCACAACGTGCCCAGTCAACGACCGATTCTGCAGCGTCTTGTGCTGCAGGTCTGCTATAACAATAAAAGAAATGCATAAGCAGTTGAAAGGTAATCGCCAAGGCCGTTCCCAGACCAGTTTTGTGCTCGTAATCATCTTTGAGCAGAAATACCACAGCTTGGCCGGGGAGGGAAAGGGCTCGGCGTGAAGAATGGAATTCAAAATACAATGGCGTTAAGCTGCTCTTCCAATCAAAACAACAACCCGAGAAGAGTTCCCTCGTTCGGTGCAGTCTCCAGCACCAGACGAGACATCGCTTCCAATAGGAAAAGAAGAGCGGCCATAACTCTGTCCTCATCGTCATCGTCCACGCCAGCAGAAGCGGCAGCAGCAGCAGCATTACGTGACCATAATCTCTGTCGAATATCTCCGGTATTGAGGCAGCATCAAAACAAATATGCTGCAGCAGAAACGACAAACAAAACAAAATAAGACGCTGCCCTGTTCAGAGGAGAAGTTCGGAGAACATGACTTCGCCGCACGCTACACTCTGCAGCAGCATCGCTTCACAATCGCAACGCGGTGATCTGACGGGTCCCCCTCACGGCTGTGACGGTCTGTTGGCCAAAAAACAGGGAAAAAACGACGGAAAACATTGCAAGCCGCGAGGAAGGCAATTTCCGATATAATTTTCACGCTAAAATGGAATGCAAATGCGAAGAGGAAGAAGAAAGGCAGAGTGTGCGCGTCAAAGACGGCGACGCGACGCTGTTCCCCGATCGCGTGGGATGTTGCTCAGGCCAATATGTTGATTTAGACCGGCAATTTGTTGCGCCGTGCACTCATGGGGACCAGACATGAAATGCAGACTTAAAGTTTCGCCAAAGGTTGCCTGCCCCAGTCGACACCGGCAGTGTCTGTGTCTGTGCCGCATGGACTCTGATCTCTTGTTGTTGGAATTAGCCATCGGCATTATGGAAATTTACAGGCGTGTAGATTGCAGAGCCAGCGCTCGCTAGCTATATGTCACACATTATTAAGTGAGGGTTTTGAGAGAATCCATCAATTCACACTGGGCGTCCTGTCAGTTTTGACATTTTGCCGGGTGAAGGTGATTTCACTGCTTGTATGGCAAATTGTCTGCCATTGCAAACAGTAATGTTGATTAGATCAACAGCATAACCTTTTTTGAACTTTATTTGCGCCTGTCATATGGATTTGAAGTGTGGACAAATTTAGTTATCTTGTCACGGGGTCTTGATGCATGATTGACATCTATTTGCTGTCAAATTTGTTTGTTTTGCTTTGGTGTTGACTTGGGGGCATGGGCATTTTTTTTTATCGTTAATTGGTGGCAAGTTGTTTCAGTCACTAGAGGTTTTCTGTTTCCGTCAATTGACGTTGACAGCTGTCAACGAATGCGGTTGCGTTCGAGAAGATATTGTTGAAAGCAATGGTTATCAGCTTGATGCAAGGATTTGCTGGTGCCAGCAAATGGTGCCTACTGGAAGGCAATACTGAAGAGGAGCATAAGGTTCTGCTGCTACCCTCTGAACAGACCCCAAACTGATGTTTGTCATCACTTTAGATGCAGAAAATGAGGACAGGTGGAAGTACTTGATGGGACACAGTCTAGTTTCGTGCTGCATCAAGGCAAAAGATTCCCCCGAAATGCAGAGACAAGAATCTGCCGCTTTGGATGAAGCCGTGTTTAGTGAATTCCATTTATCTGCGTGCATTTGAACCAATGAGTGGTCGCCCGCACCTTTGTTCACAAATATCCTGGCAATTATTGTTCTCATCACGCCTCACTGGCATGGAATTCAACAATAAATGCAGTGATTTGACAAGGAGAATATCAAAAGCAGAAATGAAGTATGATAGAGATGCACAACTTCTGCCTCTCTTTTGCCTTAAATTTTTTGACAACCATTTTCTATATTGCTTTCTAAAGCGAAAATGACCAATCAGAGAACGGCATTTACTTTATTTCGTGAAGAACTGTCAAAAATTCATGAATAACTGTCAAAAACTGCCTCTGAAATTCGTTGATGGACTAGGGGTCAATCAGCTGTGAAGTTGGGCATCTCTACCATACTTCATTTCTGATCAAAAGTGCTGCCAAATCAAGTCGAAAATTGGTTTAATTCGCTTGGAGGATATATGCGATCACAAAGTTAAACGAATGCTTCAATAATTTTGGCGCTGCTCAATTGAAGAGAAAAAACAGACTTTAAACTGACTTTGGAACTGACTTAAATTCTCTCTCTTTTCCTAGCTGTCAGCAGTGAGCAGACGTAAATATTCACTAAAGTATCTTGGAACAGGGATCTCCCCAAAACACGGAGCAAAACAAACGACTTCAGCCCATTCCTTCCCTTATTTCGGCAAACGCGGAAGTACCATCTCACAATCCATTCTTGTCCAAGCCAAAGTCTGGCAATGCAAAGCACCTCCCTCACCATCCATCCAACAAACAATGCGTTGCCTTCCAAACATTTCTAGTCAGATCTGAAGATGGACATTACTTGAAATTCAAATTCAAATTCACCAGCAACCACTTTCATTTGAAAAGCAAAATCAAGCTGTGCACGTGACCATCACGACCAACGAGCTGCACCCCTCACTTGCAGACAGAGATTTACGAGCACTTCGAAACTATTTAGCCAACAATTAACCAAATGTCAGTCAATAGTGTAACAAAGCATAAACAAAAAAAACAATCGGCAGCCGCATACACGGTAGCCGCTGCAAGAAGAGGAAAATGAAGAAAAGACAGCACTTACCAAACCAACGCGAAACCGGCTCGGCGGCGGAGCTGCAGAACCAGTATCTCGCGCGAATCAAAGTTTAATTGTAGAGAAATAACTAAACTAATTAAATTCCACCCAGTTTCCATGGCCGAGAGATGGCGTTCCACACTGCACCAACAGTGCACCGCTACGTGCGTCGATTGCAACCATGACGACAACGAGTTATGATTGAGTCTCGCTTTCATTTGAAAAATCGCCGTGTCGTGTCGGGCTATTATGTGAGAGAGCGCGTCCGTCCGTAGACCTTTTTTTCAACCAGTCGTCGTTGGCGCTGGTGATTTCTCATAAAACATTAATAGGCTTTCATAGAAAGAAAAATGTGTCAAAACAAAAAAAGGCGAGTGCTTAAGATGCTAACCGCACTGTTTATGGCTTTGGCAGCATTTTGCAAGGCTAATTACGTCTCCCCGGGCTCCAATTAAGTTCACTCCTCTTTGTGCGTCTGTGAGGAACGAACGCACCGATGTGAGGTGGACTAGGGTGAGAACCGAGTCAAAGAATTCGCACGGGCGAGGCACAGATGAAGCAAGCAGCACCGTTCTGCAACTGGGACACAGAGAAACTCACACGTACGTACCTCCCTCCTGACGATGCCACGATGAGATAACTTCTTTGAGCGTTCTTCGTCTTCCGTTCATCTGCTTGCTTCCACCCAACCTCTCTCGTGGTCGTAAATCATTCGTTTGGCAAGCGACAACTTGTAAATCAAATGGAGGTCAATGATGCCCACGAATGCGAACTCATCTTCGAGTCATTTCAAATCGACTGCTGATGGCACCTACCGATTGGCATCGCGCACAGTCGATCCCGTTTTCCCTGCTGCTGTCACAAACGTGTTTCGAGAATCAGAAAAGACACAAGCTTCACTTTCGTTGGCGTGAGTGGAATACGAGATTGTCTGTTTTTTATGCAAAGTGTTCTCGGTTCGCGCTCGAAGACGCGCCCTAATGCGTCCGACTAACTCACACGAACACACATGCCCCGACCGAAGGTGCTGCGCTGTTGTGGAGTGCCTCTGTTGAACTTGACTTTCCGTTTCCTCGATCGGAAAAGGAGAAAACATCTTGCGTTTTGTTTTTCGGCTAAAATTTGAATTATGCCTGTGTGCGTGCGTTGTCAAAACGAATTCAAAGCGAAGGCGCGCGAGGCGGCGCTTGAATGCAGATATCCGACGGTAAGTGTCATTTCCGTTTTAGCGTATTGTCACTGTGTCGCGCAGAGTCTGACTATGTCGGTGGGCCATGGAAAGTGACAGCCGCGCCGCTGTGTTTTGGTAGTTTTGGTAGGAGCTGCAGTCAAGATTTAGAAAAGAGAAACTATCGAGTCGCGTCGGCGGCACGGCGGCGTTGGCGCAGAGACTTGGTGCCGCTGCTGGTTTGTAAATTTTGAACAGACACCTGCTTAGCACAGCGGCGTGCGGTGTTCTCGGATTGGGATTTACGAGCAAACTGCAGTAGGTTAAGTGAAACAGCATGGCGCGCTGGTTTACAGAGCACAAGTTAGCAGACATCTAGATCAGAATATGTCAGCGGCAGGCACCGAGAGGAGTTTGACGGTTTGGCTTCGTAAAATATTGACGTCCGGTCGTTGGTGCGGACGTGCGGATGTTACCAATCGCGACATCGGCAGTGAAACAGAAGAGAATGAATGAACCCACGAACAGATTCTAGGACTGCCAACTGCTGTTGTTCGAGACCGATCAGATATGTATTCAGGTTGTATTTAAGTTAATGGTAATTTGAAGTGACACTTGTTTTTTAGGTTAGCGAATAAAACTTTACAATCTGCCGTAAGGAAGGTGGTGAAACCGAGCAGAGACCTCAAACGAGATGGACTTTGTCGGTTTATGGATCGTTTCGTTTTTTAGTTTTGTCGTTTTTAAAAGAAGATGAAAGGAGTCTTATGTGGGCTTCATTTGAAGTCATTTGACGCGCTTGACAGATGTACACGGCGCTCGCGACATTGACAGGTCGTTTGTCAAAATCAGACTGAGTCTCTTTTTTTGAAATGCAGCCGATCTGTAATATTGAGCAAGCCGGTAGTAAGACACATCACAACGATTGTGGCATTTGTATGCAAAACACACTCATAACCTCAATTAGGAAACTTTTGTTAGCCGAAAATCGTATCACCGATCATACGATCGTTGGAGACACCACACATTTATTGCATTCTCATGGACACATGGTCACGACTCTTGCGTTTCGATATCTGCTAGTTGTGGGTAAATATTCACATTCGAGACGTAGTCAAAAAAGAGCCCGTTCCTTAATCCATTAAATCTCATTTTGTTTTTATGCGATTTTTACCCGATTTAGTCGGCGGATTGCTAAACCAATCTTTTTACGATCAATTAAAGTGCACAAAAGTGGAACAGCGAATCACTTAAGGTGTGTTTACACTACACAAATGTTAATGTTGAACAAAGCAAGGCCTGAAAGTTACCTGTCAAATGTGATGAAAATGAAAGGAGAGAGAGAATGATCTCCAAATGGGGGAACACATTTGTGTTTCTTTATGGTTTCGATTTGGGTTTATTTTTGTTTTTTACTGTTTATAATGGCAAGGTTAGTTATTATCAATCAATGTGTCAAGGAGCAGTTAATTGAGCAAACGGCAACTAAGGGGAAACTTTTGACATTTTATCGCAACGGAGATCGGGTGTTCTGCTTTTTGGAGAATAGAAAATGAAAGTGAGTCAGAAGACGTTTCACAAATGAAAGTGACATTTAAGTGGCTTCCTAAAGAGCGAGGTAGTTAAAAGAATTTTGTGTGTTTGAAAGTGATATCTTATCAGAGTTGGGTGGCGTCATCGCGTAGGATTGGAGATTTCTTCATGTTTTGCTGGGCGATTATCAGTAACGTGACAAGTGAAATCGGTTCTTAAGCAATTTTTAAGTGAGTGTTTATGTTTCTTACTCACTATCTGTCAGAATCGGGGATGGTCTCGTGAATTTCACTCATGAAAAATCAATTACATACCATCTTCCACATAACTGCAACTTCCACAGTCAAATCTGCTTGAGTTTCGATCTCGGGGTGGATTGGTTACGTTTTTCGCTTATTGTGTCAGACCAATGGTTGTCCCGATCTTTGCGATTATCGTGTGAATCCTCAATCACAATTGTTAACTATGGGCAATCTCCAACTGTCTTGAGAGTTCTTCTGATTTGTGTTTGGCCACTTTTGAGTAGAAATTACCTTTCTGTACCCAACATGGGTGAACATTTCTAAGCGCGGTTGCGTGCTTTGGCCAGATTCAACCATCTTTGCGTACCGGACAGAGAGTCAAAGAGTTACCTTCAACTTTTACTTGAGATGCCAGAAATAACTAAATACAGGCTTCTTGGAAACATTTGTTGTGTGAAATCAAGAAATAAAAGCGTCAATTTTAGACAAAATTCGAGAGCTGTAACTTCAGCACATTTGTTGACGTCAGAGAGACGATGCAAAAAATGTGTCAATTGCTGTGAATCACTTGCGTATCCATGGAGGACGACATTCTTTTAAGAAAGTCAAATACTTCTTACTCAATACTTCTTCAAATACTTCTTCAATTTCAAATCAAATACTTCTCTGCAGTTTTCTCATTTTTGTTTTAAAAATTTACCAAACCCATGTCGGTTTAATTTAAGTTCACCTGACCGCCAAATCTCACACAGAAGCCAAGATTCCATCAGACACTGGCTTAGTCGTCGCCTCTTAATCTGCAGACGAATCTGTGCACACCTGTTGACAGGCGATATCGATTCCATTTCACTCGATTTGATCGAACGATTTATCGAAAATAAGGTCTTCCGTCCAAGATGGGCAAGGCTCAGAAAATTGCTTAAATGGCTCTGTGAATCGAATTATTGTCCTATACGACAGAGGATTTAGTTTAGACCAGGAGGGAGACTTGTTGAGATCCAAAGACACGTCTAAAGATTTCGAATTCGTTTTATAAAAACTAAAGTCGGCAAGGTAGTCCAATGACAATAAAGCATTTGATTGTGACTTCACCCGATTATGCCGCTGTCACATCAAAGCAGTGCTGCCAGTACTTTAAAGTGAAAAAAGTATAATCCTTAAAAATGTACTTGTATTGGGTGGTGTGAATAAAAAGTGAAGGGAACACTCCATGTGATGTGGATAAAAAGTGAGTGTGAGTGTATCCTCAGAATTTCGAAGGGAACACTCCATCTGGTGTGAATAAAAAGTGAGTGTGAGTGTATCGTCAGCATTTTGAAGGGAGATGGTGTGTATAAAGATGGAATCAAATGAGAGATCAATTGCAGAAGTTGAGTGTGTTTAAGAGATGACTTCGAGAGAGAAAAAAGTTAAAAAGTACGATTTCATAAAATATTTAAAATTGTATGCGTGGTTGCTGGAAAAAATCCCAAACGCCAGGCATGTTGCGTTGGAGAAAAATTCCTCGATGCCAAACTGCGATCATGAATCCTAATGACCTCACCAACTCCAACTTGTGATCACTGTTCATCAATGCATCGAAGGAATATTTTCATCTTCTCAATTATTGGCATGGCATCACGACGGGTTCCACCATTCCATGCTGTCAAACTTGAATATACAGGTTCTTGAAATTATCCCCTATGTCCTCGAAACCTCGTTAACTATGATTATTTGATTTTCGTTTGTATATGCTTTTGTATATGAAAATATTATTGCCTATACTTTGCACCCACCTTTACCCACCTTTGTACTCACACTTTCTCTAGTTTTCAAACGTCAACTTGAGGCAATGAACTTAATTTGAGGACATTTTTTATTCGAAACGCAACTGGGTGACATATGAAGCAAAAATACGTTCCCCATTATCGGCGCTAGCTGACAGATGCAGTAAACTGAGACCTTCCCCAACGACACGGAGTTTCCTCACTCAATGTTTGACTCGTGGTTTTTCACTCGGAGTTCTCTCAGATTTTATTCAAACCACCCATTATCACACTTCTAGGCGAAACATACGAAAATATTCCAAAATTAGAATTCAAAAGTCCCTCGAAGAGGTAAACTTGCCACGAATTGACAGCACTGCTTTGAACTTGGGACATGCTAGAGAAGCAGTCCCTCGCATTTCGGGACGCCAAGGACGTCAATGTGATCTGAGTTAGAAATAGAAGTTTCTGGTAGAAGCGCTCTGTTTTCCCCAGACAGTGGGATATGTTCACCAATATTTACAGACAGCAAACTCAAGTCTTATCACGAAAGATCTGACCCATTTACTTAAACAAATCGAGAAAAGATATCTCTGCCTTTGCTGCTATCTTTGCGCCATTGTTCGATCGGAGACAGCGTCCTCTCGGTGCTGTGCGTTCCAGGAAGTTGTTCACCTGAAGAGGCAATCGGGAGAAAAGTGAAACGGAGTGCAATTGCAGACGAAGTTTTTCAGTGCACTAGGACAAATATGTGGACTTCATGGGAGAAAAAAAAAACAGAAAAAGTTTTCCTTTGAAGACTCTCGAGTGCGAGCCGAGATTCGACAAAGCCGCAGACCACTCAAGTAGACTCGAACACCGTGATGAGTGAAAGCAGCGTACGGGGGACTACCAACGATGGAAGAAAGCATTACTTTGAGGCCAGCTTTGGCTCATTCCATTGAATCTGGGCGTCTTAAAAATGACAAGACCAGCAAAGCTTAACGTCAAGGATTTAACACATGCATTTGCATTGCAACGCCACCTGGAAACTACTCAAGTGTGCTCTAAAAATAGAGGCGCCATGTACTACAAAATTCGCAAGCGGAGAAAAACGGCCTTAAACTCATTGTATTTTGATAATTTTGCAAACTCCATTTCAGCCCAGACGTCGCTGGGGAAGGTCTCAGTCTACTGCATCTGTCAGCGAGCGCCGAGCTTGGGGAACGTATTTTTGCTTCATCTGTCACCCAGTTGCGTTTCGCGCCTTGACTTTTACGTATACGGGGTTATTCCGCACTTAAGACCCCCAGATACCCCAGATCGCACATCAGGCACTGTGATTTAATCACAACCTCTTAATCTGCAGACAACATTTTGATGGTCAATAAATTAGGGTTCACACGACCTGTCCCAGCACTCAGTGTTTGTAATCTGCTCGTAAGGTATGCAAGTAGGGTGCCATCGGGCAACATCCACACACAAGTGTCATAAACTTTGGACAATCGCACCACCACCGCCGTCATTGACAGGTGTCAAAGGCTCGAAGCCCGCTTTTTTAAATTCACTATCAGCCATTTGATTAATTCCCCTGCCGATACCTGGACAAGTGGGTGCCTGTGCTGGTGTGCAATTTTGCAATCGCTTACATTTTCGAGGTGTTATCGCATAAATATGTATAAAGGTTGTCCTAAAGTGTGGCGTCGTGTCGACAGTCCCGCATTCCACTCGCCGAATTCCGATCTCTATCGGCCGCCGTGATGAATACCAAGATACTACATGTTTCCGCCAAGATGGTGTATCCAACATCTGAGCGTGTAAATTTGCCCACACTCAACGGTACACTCACCCCTCTGCAGTGAATAAATTACCAAAAACTGCGAAGCTCTGTTTCCCACACCAAAGCGCGCTGGTTCCCAGGTTAATTACGACTTCCTAAGCAGTAGCGTCGGACCCGCAGCGGTGGTGGCGGGGCAGCAACCACTAAATACCTTTAAATCGGCTGACTGATATACCTTTTGTCTTGCCAACTAGCCATCACCGTCGTCGTACCATCTCATCATCGGCAAAACAGAAACAGCAACAACAACGACGGCAGACATGATCTCTGTTACTTTTGATTTCCGGTTAGATGTTAGTCTGCGCGCGGAATGACATTGGTCAAGACAACGAGACGTCGTGTCCAAGAGGAAACAACAGCACACAACAAACCAGGGAACACCGCAGAGCCTGAGCATTCAAAAGTGAAACAATCGCGAGTGAACACAACCGGATAGGAGATACACACAGCAGACATAGATTACATCGGCCAGATACAATACACATGTAGGTACCACTCGACGTATCCGCGAAAGTAGTGTACCCATGGTGCGGCAGCGGCGGCGGACGAACGTATCCATGGCGCGCTGTTTTCGATTGTTTTTACACACTTCACTGCCGTCGTTGCCGTTGCTGCTGCTTGAAGAGATTTCGCGCGGCGACAATCTCAGGGCACTGCTGGAGAGATGCGAAGTGCCTTGCATATCAAAGACCGCATACCACAGCCGAGCGCGGGGGAATTTACGGTCTTACACGCTGACATATCAATTAGAAGTGTGCAGCATTGCGCACGCTCGCACACAATCGAAGGGAAAACAATTTCACATGCGCGCATGTTTACATGTGGATTTGGAATCACTGTCTTTTCTTCACTCGTCGCCCACTTCTCCCCTTCGGTCCCTTGGCCGCACTGCAACGCACCGTCACGTTTCTGCACGCCGCCGCCGCCGGGGCACAGTTTCAGTTTTCTCTCTCGGCACAAGCTGAAAGATTTCTATTTCGTTCCCGCAAATATTTGGATGACATTAAACAGGCGTTTAGCGCGCATTTAATTGCTTAATGCCTGCACGACGCATTCGCTGGTGGCCACCGGTCTTGTGCGGTGGGCTTTCGTTGTTTCAATTTGAACAGCGGCTCGGCGGAACAAATTGATTTCAATAACGCTAAGATGACAGCTCAATCGATAAATCCCTCAAAGAAACCGTTGCATTGTACGCGTGTGTGGATTGTTTGATGTCAGCGGTGTGTGCTGCCAAGTCAACAGGTTCTCAAGTGTCAATCGTCCGACAGTTAAGGTCATCAATTCTCAATTCTCTCTTCTAGGTGCGGTAAGTCGCTGAATTTTCAGATTGGTTCTGCAGCTTGGCTTGGAAATTGGGATCAATTGACTTCAAGCCGAATGATTGATAGCGTGTGCTGGTACACACGCACTAATGAAGTTGCGCAATCTTACACGACTTACATGGGCATTCCTTGCGAACATTACGTCCACTCATTATTCATCGACTTTTACTTTTGCTCCAAATGAATGCGTTAAGCGGCGGCGTTAAATTCAGACTTGATTTCAAACAATTTGCTAAACCATAAACCAGCAACAAAGCAACGGTGCTGCGGTAGATAAAAGACAAAAAGCAAGAATTTTCTTTTATGGAAAAGGAGAGGAGAGAAACAAATTGCAAAACAAATCATTCGCATTTGGGGTTCGTTTAACGCAAAAATTTGCATATCAGCAAATGTTCAACACACGATGAGTTGAATACGAATCGAAATCAAGACACACAAAAAACTCTCTCTTTTTTGCAGCTAAGCTGTGTGCTGTGTTGTGCTGTGCTCAACATGGCCTGACGTTTGCGTGGAATATCTGGTGTTTGTGTTTCTATTTTTCTCCTGATCATAACAGTCTACCTGAGAGATCTGTCGATGGATCCAAGATCCAATCAAATGTCCATTTTTAGTTTCGGCTGCATTGCGCAGCGGGTAGACTCGACCCGATAATTTGCCCAAAAGGATCGCGCGGCTGGAGATGCCGGCAAAATGTCAATCATGTGACAGTTGACAATTGAAATCTCATCCGGTTGCTGGTTGAACATTAGGCCAAATTTGGTTTGATAGTCAAATTAATCTGATGTCATATGTGATCAAGGAAATGATAGCGTTCGGGTACAACACCGCCAGAGTGAGCTCAGCTGCTGGCGCCCATAGGCTGTCGGTCGCTAGAGGGATGCAGTGCGGATAGCCACTAGCCAGCAGTGGCGGTGTAAGTGGTTTTCACCAATTTGCCATTGTTTAACGTTTTATTACACAATTAGCATACAAAAGGTCGATTAGATTAGACTGCTTGCGGAGAACAACGATTGTGGCAACGGCCTCCTTGCGCACATCGGGCGGAAACGTCCTCAGGCTGGCTCTATGACGCAAGTGCCATGTCTTTCTGCTGGCATAGGACCGGCCCCGCACAACCACCAGCATTTTTGTGTTTCTTTTTTCGTTTTGAGTGAAGTTTAAATGTCAATTGGAGAATTGAGTTTCATCACTTCGGAGCTCTGTGAATGGCGACTTTCACAATTTAAGGTGGAATTTCGTTTTATTTAGAATCAGTGGTGAGTGGTAGATGCCTCCAATTAAAGAGCGATGAAATGACAGGGAGCAAATCTCACAGCTGACATCTTAGATTGTCATACGATATTGTGGCATCAAAGTGAAATGCGAATGCATTTACTTTCGTTTCGTTCGTTGGCTCTTTCTCAAAGGAAATCCGATCGCTGGTGATATACTAATTGTTCCAGTTATTGGCTTTGAGTGTGCAATTGCAAGCTGACACCTCATTTGTGCTGCTTTTACTTCTGTGACATTGCGGCGGCGGCGGCGGCTGTGGTGTGAGGGAAATTCAAGTTTACTGACTGTATGTGTAAGCCCCTCGTGATAGATGAGAAAGCAGTGACCTCGTGCTGACAATAGATTTGCAGAGTTTGCGAACACAGCCGGGAAGTTTGCACTTTCTGATGTCATTTTCGATGGCCATTGAATGACATCTGACAGATCGATGTCAAAAGAAGATTTTCTTCTTTTGTCAACAAGTGACATTTTTGCCGAGAACTGTCAAAAGACAGTCTCTGGGCGATCAACGAATTGTGAACACAGCCCAGAGGGAGTTTGTATTTGCAAAATTTGTGGCAGAAACTATCAAACAAAACATCAAACAACATTCTCGACATTCAACAACTGCCAACACTCCCCAGGGAGAGTTTCCCTTCAGTGAATGGTATCTGCAAGACCAATGTCAACAGCATCGGGTCTTATTTTTCATCAAATAATAAAATTTGTGACAAGTGCTGTCAAAATAGAACCATGTTTCCGAAAAAACAAAGAACATTGTTGACATTAAACCTACAAAATAACGATCTCTGAACACATCCGGGGGAGAGTTCTCCTTCGTTTGTCATTTATTGGCTCATTGGAATCTGGTATTTGTCAGGCCAATGTCAAGAGAATCGCGTCTTTTCCTTTCAACAAATAAACCTTTGACAAGAACTGTCAACATCAAGCCATCTGTCAAACAACATTTTAAGTTCTCAACGAACAAATTGCCAATGAGACTGCCATTCACTTGAGTGTCACTCCGAAAGACAAAACACAGCTTAAACAGACAGGTCATTCGAACTGTTCTCGTTGGCGAAGAGAAAAATGACATCTGTCAAATGTTAAGTCCCATAAACAAGACAGGTTGCAATTAAGTCTCACAACCTTAACTCACACTCAAAAGAACATGAATGCACTTTTTGTTTTCCAGATTTTCTAGAATTGAATGTGTGCACACGTCCAGAAGAACGGGTTGTGTTCAGCACCCTATGACATTGAACGCAGTCAACCATTTGTGCACACTCTCAGCACATAAACAGGTTGCTTTATACATGGTCACTAGTTGCCATGAAACGAGCATGTTCTACAGCAAGTATCCATTACGAGTGCTCCACCAATCCCATCTGTTTGGCATTAGCCACTCTCCCATGCCCACCTTCAATTAGGTATATGGTTCATAAATCTTTGAAAAGACAAAAATTGCAAATGACTGCGCGTTCGCTACGGACATGGGTGTAGAGCATTAGCACTGCACACCGTTAGCTGGCGTTGTGCAGCGAGGAACGTGGCGTCGACACTGACATTTAATAGCACCTGTCACCTGATCAAATATGGACTCACCGTGCATGATTGAAACTTCTGATTGTCGAAGAATTAAGTCATACAGAGTGAGTGAGAGATGAAGGAGTGGACAAGAAAAAGAATGTGAAACGAACACGTCAGCAGCTTTCAGCGTGCGCCCTCAACATTGTCGTGGCTTAAGGTGCGTTGTGCGCGTGCGCTGAAGTAGTAAATCCGATTCAGCCGGTCAAAGACACCAATTTTTTTTGTGCAAAAAAAATAAGCAATGATCATCTCTGAAAACAAGTCTGTGCCTGTGCTCGACCGGAGATACACATTTTGCACGGGGTCCTCGTCGAGCGGCTGCTATTCGTCGCTGTCGATGTGATTGCCAATGTGTTTGATACGCCTGGAGACATGTGCAACAGCATCAGCATCTAATAGAGCTGCCCGTCATTCAGACGGCGGCGGCGCGGTCGTGGCGGGTGTGCTCGTGTGTTCGAACACAGCGCCTCGTGTTCACCGATGCAAACATAATTTCAAAGATGACAACTTTCCATCTTTTTGCGGCGGTTTTCTATGATTTTCAAGATCAAATGTACGTTAGCGTGTGGCGGTTGTTAGTTCGCGGGTTTTATTTTTGTTTTTGTTCACATTTTTTGGTGTGCATAGCTCGGGTTTGTAGTTTCCATCATCACTGGAGCCTATCTCAGCGGATCTACACATATGTGATCGCTGAGGAACACGACGGCGTTTATGGGACAATAATTTGCTTAATAATCGCGAGGATGGCTGTGTGGAGAAGTAAGGAATGTGACACCTTAATTGCTCCGGAGGGGCTAGCTCGGAGGTGGACGAGGTGTCGACTGGTGTGGTGCTGTCTTAGGGTTACGGAGGTTAAGTGGGAATTGAAAATTTCACAGATTTAAGATATTTTTGAAACCACAATGTTCATTGACAGTGTCTTCGATAATTAGTGAAACATGGTGGGGAAAG
Organism: Eristalis tenax; assembly: GCA_905231855.2. Taxonomy (NCBI): domain Eukaryota; kingdom Metazoa; phylum Arthropoda; class Insecta; order Diptera; family Syrphidae; genus Eristalis; species Eristalis tenax. The sequence goes on from HG993127.1 coordinate 5,113,453, forward strand.
GTTTTTTCTTTAGACAAGGTGCAAAGTGTCGAGTATTCGTTGTGTCAAGTGTCAAAATGTCAAATTAACCTCTGACGACCATAAGGAGGTGTTCTAAGTGAGGAGAGACTGTGTTGGAATTGAGGAAACTCTTAGTTAAAATAAAATAGTACGTTTCGTGCTGTCAACATAATCGTCCATGTGAGTGCTTTACAAGCAACAAGTCCAAGAGGAATCGAAAACTCTGTCTATTAAAGATGTCTTAAGACCAATCCATCACTGAAATGCTTACACGAAGTGAGAGTTAAAGACGATCCAAGTCAATCGACTTCTGACGATCGCGGGTGCACCGAGTTCAACTCATTCAAGAATTAAAGATGACCACGGACTGTCACTCGATGGATACGTTAACGAACAAAATTGTCACATATTGGAAAGTGAGAATCCGCATGTAACCACCGAAGGTCCATTGCATCCGCAACTTGTCACTGTGTGGCGTGCAGTTTTGACAGGTGATGCCATTGTGATGCCATCAATTGCCAGCATTATAACCAAATTTAAACCAAATGTAAAAGACAAGCTTTTTTGGCCACCAACCGGACGTGGAAGACATCGCATCCTGTCACATCTCACACAACCCGCTTCATTAGGTTGGCTTCGCACCACACGAGTGGCTGTGATTCGATTTGTGTAGACCTTGGTTTCAATGAAATTCGGAAGCAGGAAACTCCTGAAGTTTTGCAGCTGTTCGTTTGCTTTAGAATAAGGTAGACGACTGGACTGGCCTAGGGATATTGTGGATAAGCTCTCGAATGCTCGATCTAATTGCCACTGCAACTGGGCAACGAATCACTGTTTCCAAGAAGAGGAGCCTAAAGTGCAGCGCATAGGGAACATGATCTATGCCGGACTGTTTATGCATAAAATGCATTAATCATCAAGAAAGTCCAAGAGAATACCACAGATTCCGATAGACAGCAATTTGGCATCACTTTCCACGTCTGGATGCTCACAGGGCTTCTCCACTTTCGCTCCACCGAGGTCACAGAATGTGGAAAACATTCCCAGCACCACTCACACGTTCCAGTCTCTAGATTTTCCTCAACAAGAACTTGCCTAATTTTCCATGAACCCACCGGTGGCCAAGCGTGGTTAATGTTCTGATAATCGGCCAAGACTGACCTTGTTTCTCTCGGTAATTAATGAAAACCGCCATTAGAACGACCACTTATCCAATCAGCAGGGGGCCCAGCCACTGCCAGTCATTTTTCATTTCATCCACTGACCCAGTGACGAGCCGGAGGTTCGCTCACCTCTCAAGGCGTCACGACAACCCCGCTGCGGTTCGGGAAAAAAAAAACGCAGATTTCTCACAAAACACAGAATCTCAAGTCGATGTCAAGAGTTGCCGCTACTCGCCGGCGGGAGACGTGAAATCCGAATTCGAATTCTCGGGCCATCATTCACGCTGAAAATCATCTCTGGCACGGCATCAGCGCACCACCTTCGGGCCAGAATACTATTAACACCCAACCGAACGAGCGCCGAAGCGCGGTGTGTGCAGCCCCGAAAATAGCCTAGCCATTACCACCTGTGATTAACTGCGTGTCATTCCACGCCACAAATGCGACTTTGAAGAGCCGTCTTGTTTGGTCGTGAGCGCACGAAAGACACGCCGCCGTTTGAGGTCATCCTTGTGCACCTCGGCCAGGCGGACTGGTCAAGTTGCGCGAATACAGATTGGTTGCTGATGGGGCGGCAATCAACTGGCCGAGTCGACGATAGAGGCACGTGGTGCATCGCACCGTGCAATTGAAAGTTTTGCCAGAAGCACTCCGCATTCGAGTCTCGATGCATTTTATTGCCGCGATAAATCATTACAAACTGCCATCAGAGGCATCAGAGCCAGTAATTATGAGTCTTAAGGATGCCGTCTTCAGGCTCTTCCAGCGGCGCTCTTTGTGCGGCTGCCATTTGCGTTTAATTCTCTCCCGCCGCCTCGCCAGCGGCGCCTATTGCAAAACGCATAATGACACAAAAGAGAAACTAACCACAGACATTGGCCTTCCTCTGTGGAAATGGAGCGATCTCGGCTGGAATTTTCCCAAAAAACTCAAACCGAATTCCAGAACAATTACTCAATTAGATATCCCCGCACATGCCGGACTAGAACAGAGCCAACGATCCCAAAGCAAGAGCATCGAAATGTAGGTCAGCTAGAAAGTGTCCACTGGCGACGAGCGACGGTAATGACTCCGAAAGAATGCGCGCACTCGCATATACGGGAATCTAATGAGATCCATAAGCCCCTAACGAGGGAATAAACTCTCCACAGACTACAGACACAACCCGGTATTTTCATTTCTTCAGCTCCATTCTATTAGATTCAATCAGCTTTGGTAACGGCACACCTACACACACTGGCCAGAGCTCTGAAATACGCTGATCATGATCTTCATCACGATCGCGGTTCGTTACGTAAAAGTCAGCAGCTAACGCTGGTGGCGTCGAACACATCCACTCGCACGAATGTTCCCGGTTCTCTGCTTGTCATGATGATTGATTCTAGCGCGGGCGACGACCAGGAGCGGAGGGCGCACCTCGCCGACTCGACCGCAGTTCCACTGATTATTATCGCACACCGAATTAAGTCATTACCACCGAGCCGTGTTGGGCGCACTGGGAATTGGAATTAACGCTGTTTTCGGATTAAGATAATAACGCCCGGCCGGGGGTATGTTCAGATGATGATTCTGGTGATTCTGGTGGATTCACCAAACGCTGCCCGGGGTCTGTGCCCATTATTACTGTTGTTGGATTAAAATGTCTCGCACTTGACTTGGACGGATGGCTAGACACGTTCCGACGCTCTTCGGCGCAGAGGGTTCCTGGAATTTGGTTTTGGGGCTGACTTTTCTGCCCCGTGAGGTGAGAGAGAGGCATTACGTGTGCTAGAGGTCGGTGTCAGCTTGGATTACAAATGCTCTCCGGTGTGTGGTTGCAGCGGTACATTTCAACAAATTAAGTGCACTTTTGGAGAAGAACCCAGCCGACAGAGCCGACAGCCGGCAACCATGCATTTGGAATGTCAGAAGATAGTCTAATTATGCAGGGGATGGCGACGACGTGTGGAACGTGGCATGCATTACCATTCAGCATTCGAGTTGGCATGATAATCAGACTTAATGTGTGACTTCTGGGTATTTTTGTTTCGTTATTTCTTACTCTTGTATTTGATTCAGCCGATAATGGCTTGTACTGACATAGGCGAGTCGTCGACGTAACTGTTCCTTAATTGAAGTTAAATATAGACTTCGTGTCGAATTTTGACAGTCGAGATTTGGTGGGCTCACTGTGGTTTGGTCAAGTATGGGAGCTTTGTAATTTTTGATTCCCTTGTGAATGTGTTTCTTTGTCTTCTTGTGATCTGAGACGATCAACAAATTGACTATTCATCGGAACACAACAACATTGACAGTTGCCAAGCGCAAGTCAAGTCCTTCGTTTATGGACAAGCTGTAGTTGGAATGAGTTGATGAGAGACGGTGTTTCTATGAAGTCTAGAATTCGTTTTATTTTTTTTCGGTCAAATTCAAAGCAATGCAAGTAAGTAGGTAGCAGTTATAAGCACGCGATAAAAGCGAAATACTCAAATCGGATCTCTTAAAAAACCACAACTTTCGAGTTGTTACTTTAAAAAGTTGTAAAAATCATAAATGTGAGCGTGCCTTTAGTGCATTTGACCGCTGTGCACTCAAATCCATGGTTTTTGTTGACATGTGTCACAATTGATTGGTTAAACATTTTGGCAATGTAAAAATCATGCGGAAAATTGCACTAAACCGAAGAGCCTCTGGTGGTCTTGAAGACTTTTAAGCGTGTACACAATTTGCAAGCCAGGGCTTTTCAACGGTTTTGTGAACGAATTGTTTAAGGAGTCACTTAGCTTGTTTTTGAGGTATTTTGGCATCACTGGCACTGATGCAAACAAACGAAATTAAAATGTTAGCTGCCTTATACAAATTTCCTTTTTCGCCGATTCGATCCACCAATTTCCAAGTTAAGTCTTGAGGCTCAACCGTAACTCAAGCTCGTTAAACTTAAACGTATGCCAGAACTGAACGAAAAGTGGGTAGAAACGTCGTCATACTCAGAAGTGCCCATGACTGGTTTAGGGAATATACGGAAAATTTGAGTTGAATGTAAAAAGTGACTGATTTCCTATTACAACAGTTTACAAAACTGAACGAGACTCAACGAAACTGAGATCGTTGAAAACACAGAACAGCGTTGGTGGCACCATTTTTGCGTTACGTATATTGTCCTTCGGGCATTATTTGACATCGAATTTATCAGCTATTTGCAAATGTCAGCTGACAAAGGATTAACTCTCAACTCTTGGACGAGAAATGTCAAAACGCATATATTCTGCCCTGGCAAGCTAACCATGCGGAACGGATACTTTTCCTATTTCATAACATTTTTAAGACAAAACGTAACTGAACCTAGAAATCTGCGTTGCGTTGGAGAGTTCGTTTTTTTTTTTGTCAAACATTAGTGTCAGTCAAACGTCAAATTTGTCTGATATATGATACTTTGCGGAGAGTATTTATCGCGGAGAAGTGTAAGGCAGAGTACACGTTGCGAAAAAGTTTCGTTGTTACGTGTGATTAAAGGCTCTGGAACATAGAATACTTTACTTGCGTCAGCGTCAGCGATACTTTGACAGATACATAGAATACCTGTGTTCTTACGGGAGGTGACGGATGTAGTTGATCAACTTTTAACTCTTCTCCCCCCTTCAGCGTTCGACAATCGTCACATTGTGACGTTTCAGTTGTCAGACTGACAAATGAAATCAGCTGTGCGTTGAAGTATTCATTGTGTCATCCCCTTGCGTTACTTCAACGTGAAAGAATCCTTTGACGCTACGCAAGTAAAGTATTCTATGTGACGGAGCCAGAAGTCCCAGTAAAGTCTCTGACTTCTCAACAAAAGGAGAAGGAATGATATCAAAACTCAGTACTTCGAGCGGTGTCATTGCATTGCCTGTTTTGGAAGTTAAACGTGAGTCGAAGTCCCAGTCACAGTGAAGACGTAGGGGAAGCTAAAAAGTAGTTTCTGACTTGGATCAAAAGTGACGTCTCTAAAAATTAGAAAACAATTCGTGATTGTGATTCAAGCAAGCCCCATCATTCATTCACAATGACCACCCAAATAATTCAGAATAGCACATAACCGCCCTCAAGCAATAATTATGAAATCGCAAGATGTCTACTCTCTAAGCAAACACCATGAAAATAGGCATAAATCATAAGTCTCAATAGAGTTTTGCAAACACTGTCGCTTTCCTCATTTTGAGTGAGTTCCATTACATCATTGACGATGAGCAATTGGTGAAACAGTGAGTCACCGTATTTATTTTAGAACTCTGAGCAGCAAGTGATTTCCCACAGCAGGTGGTGGGCACACATGTGTCAAGGCCTGTGGTTGAAGAGGTTAGTTCCAATTTGCCGAGCGAACGTGATTTGCTTTGGCGATAATGATTCGTTACAAGTCATTAAGAGTGTTGGTTGACAAATTAAAATAAATTAAAGTGCGGAGAGGCGGCGAGTTGGCAAACGCTGCTTGTGGCATATTTCTAGAAAGTGATTTGAGAAATCCGTCCGAGGTTTGCCTATGATGGGGGAGAGTATTAAAGCGAATTTGACATTTATTGTTCATTAAAAATTGAGTGTGGTGCCGTCACACCGACTAAAATTGAGAAATTTTGAGAAACAGTCTGGAGTTCTTTGGCAGAGCTTGCATAGACCCTCAGCGAGCAAATACGAAAAAGCTACTGGGCCACGGACCAAAGATCAACTCGGATATTGTTGTACTGTTGCCAACTGAAGTGGAGGATCGATGTCTGCTCACCGCCACTGATCAATTTAGAAGAAGTGATCCGAAGCAAACCTAATGAAAGATACGGCACCCGACACAACAGATCATAAGGGGATGGATCTTTGCTCATGTTTTCACTGCTGGCATCTGGAGAAGATTCAAACACGAACTCTGCGGGTTGTACATCGGCACGACTCTAGCCAGGTGTCCAGAGATCCAGTGCGTAAGGTGACTGGGCCGTGTAAGACGCGTAGACAGCTTTGCTGAGGTCCGAGGAGTCTTCGAAACCGTGAGATAATGAAACAAAGAGCACTCGGGTCAGAAGTGGAGAATGACCTCAACCAACTTCGTGCGCGTAACTGGAGGCAGCTGGCCAGAGGTAACGCTAGATGCAGGGGCTCGTTGATTGAGGCGTCCTCGACTGTAGCGCCACACAAGGAATAAGAGCAAGGAGGAAAAGTGGATCTTCCACAATTGTGATGAACTCACAACACTGTTTATGCCCTCGATGTGATCGTTGTTAGCAGTCAAGTTTGGCGTCCTCTAGCTATTCAGTCATTGAAGACGAAGCTCTGAACATCTAAACGTAAGAACAGAAGTAAGTCGGTGGTGTAAGGTTAGGGTCTGGGCCGTCAAGCGCCGATGAAGATCACTATTTGTGACTTGTAACCCAAGTTGGTGCTCACATCAGCCACAATTGAATTCGCTCTAATTGAATTGAATTCGAAAATGTAGTGACAAGTGACTTAAATAACGAGGGAATGGTTCGGATTTGGTTCATTTTGGGATCAAACATGAATTGCTTCGAGGAATTTAACCTTGATCCGTCTGTTTCAGGAAGATTTAATTCCCTTCCTAATGAAAATTCAAGATCCAAGTTTATTTTGTTCAAAATGAGCGACATTTACGAAGACACCCAACACTTTATCGAACGACAGATTAGCAATCAAAGTGGATTCTAAAATGTCAAGCCTGTGAAACCGACGGCTCATCAATCCCACGCATAAACAAATTGATTGCTCGCAACCAATTCCACACGAAAACCCATCATCATCCCTCCAATCACTCGCTTCCAATGCACGGAGATGTCCCCTCACATTTGATATAATTAATGACGTTTTTAATTGATGACTGATTTAATGCCATCAGTTATCACTGGCCGGACGGAGGAGACGGAGAACATTAGCCATGCATGTCATGTCATAAATGGATCCATGAAGTCTCTACAGCCGCCTAACAAACGATCCCGACGAAATCCCCATTCTCGTTCCCACAACAAGCCGACTCGAATTGTTCCCCAAATCAGAGACGAATCCCCACCCTCTCGCCACAGCACAACATAACCAGTGGCCAAAGTGTAAATCGACACTAAAATTAATGTAAATTGAATATAAATTGGTAATGATTGTGTGGGAACCTCAGCAATCTTCTCAGCCGTCACGCGAGACCCTGGTGTCGGTTTACACACTTAGCGCGCGCACACACACACACACTTCAATTAGCATTCACCTGCTTTCCGATGCAGTCTACATACCGTACAATGTCAACTTCATCATGTCACCATTAGATACTTGAAGTATTTCGTATTTCGTATTTCGTTTTTCTTCAATTTGATTTCTTACCTGAAACGACACAAAACACAGAAAAAAAGATAAATAAAGTGTTGGAAGCTACATATTAAAATGCAATTCAGGTGTATGAGCTTGGTCTGCGACTGGGGGAGGGGGCCAGGCCTTCGTGTCGAGCCACAGGGTCGGCGGCGGCGGCGGGGATTAGGTGTTCTAAGTGAATTCGAAAATGAAGTGACAAGTGATTTAAATAACGAGAGAATGGTGGTTCATTAGAGGGATTTTGTTCATTTCCATGGAAATCGAAGAAGTTACAGAAAAACAAAACGAAATCGCCAGCGCAACGGTAAAGCGCACAAACAAGCCCAAGGCGCTTGTGAAAAGAAACACATTTTGGCAGTTGCTCGTGGCTGGAGGGTGAGTGAGAACACGTGATGAGACTGCAAAGTGCAATCAACCATTGTGAACTACCTTAAGGGAGCCGGTGGCGGCGACGGCGGCGCACAGCACACTGTGTGAGGACTACGAAAAAGGAAACAGTTTAGTGAATGGTGTGAAAATAAACACATCAGTTTTGTGGAATGTCAAACATAAAGTTTTGGTTCATTGCCAGCTGTCAATGCGAAGCAGAGGTGTTTGCTTTGAGATTTTGAAACTGGTACGTCATGCCAGTGACAGTTGATGGATGTCGGATGAATGAGATGAACGTGATGCACCTCTGATCGAATCGGGTGCATTAAGTGCATCTGATGATCTTTGATGTGTCACAAGCTTAAAGCCTCGTTCCAGAAGACTGAACAAAACAACACCACCGCCATAAATGGGCGCAGTTTAACGTCACTTGGTGCCCATAAAAAGAGCGGTTTTCTTTTTTGTTTATTGCCGCATAAAAAACAAGTTAAGTTGTCGCCTTTAATTTAGTCGTCGAATAAGTTCACCTTGATGTCATTCATCCACGTGGCGCGAGCCAAGAAGAAGAGAATAATAAGCGAAACGAATGGGGTTTATGTTCATGGATTGAATTCAACTGACAAAGTCCAGGGAGAAGGAGAAAGTGTTCATTTCGCTTTCGAGAAAGAAACTGTCACGTTGGCATGTGCTGTGCAATTTTGACAGAGACTTGCAGTTGTCAAGTTCCCTAATTTAGTATGAAGGCCACGGCATTTCTGAAATATAGAACTTAAGTCAGAGACTGGACAGAGGATTGAAGTTGTCAAGTTCCTTAATTTATTATAAATGCCACGACATTTTCGAAATCTAGAACTTAAGTCAGAGTCTGGACAGAGGCTTGAAGTTGTTAAGTTCCCGAATTTTGTATAATGTCACTTTGACGTCTGTCTTCAGTTGGTCGCTGACATGTTTGAACGGTTGGTTCTTTGGAGAGAGAGCTCTGTTCGTCATGAAGTGTCAAAAGTTGAATTAAGAAAGGCAATATCAAAAGGGATTCACGGGGATGTCCGCTGATTAATTGGACGAGAACAAAGCAGGGACAATGGCGCAGAAGATGCAACCAACGGCGTAGTTCAAAATTTGAGGAATGAACGGACATCTGATACGCAAGTGGCATTAAGTGACAGCTGCGATCATGGTTTTGTGAACTCTCCCGGGGTTGACATTCGAACTTTCTGTGATTTTTCGGAAAAAAATCTGATGATGGTGGAGTCTGCTGACAGGTGACATTTGTGACGGCGAATTCGTGTCTTGTTAGAGGTGCACTTTGCCGTCGAAAGAAGAGAGACTTGAGTAGCGAACGAAACGCAGACAGGCCTCAAAGTGCTCGCAAATGCTTGTGGGACTAAAATTCCAGCACCAACTGACAGGGAGCGATTTAATCTGTTTTCACTGAAGTAAGCAATATTGAACGAAACTTAACGAAACTGAGAAACGTGATGATGTGTTATATATTATTTCTGTGCATTCACTCGGTTCCTGGGGTTGACTTCAGGCTCCTTACTTCCATTATCGTTTGGCCTTAAGTGCGGACGCGGAGAAATGCAGCTGGCGTCCACGATCCACTGATGGGCTAATGACTTCTTATGGTTGGAATAAGCTCCGATGAAAGTGAAGTCACATGTCGGAAAACGTGTCTCCACTTGTTGAGTGTCAGCCTGAAATCCTCCCGGAAGTCTGATAAAGAGCGGAAATAATATAGCAAGCGCATCGAATTACTGCAAAAAACCACTCCTTCGATGTTTAAAATTAGCTAACGATAACGTTTTAAGGCCCTCATGGCCATAATCGAAGCGCTCTAATTTTTAAATGTTATCACTTCGCAGAAAACGACAATCGACCCCGATAAATACGCGTCAGGTGACAAATGCACACACACACACCGAAGTGCTCTTTCGGGTTCGATAAAGCCCCCATAGCCTGTCGTAAACAATCGCCCTCAACTGCAATGACATTTCAGTGCTAATCACTCAATCGCAGCCCCATCAGTGCTGTCGATAAATTCCCCCAGCTCAGATCACTCGAACTGATAAACTTGACAAACAAACAGTGACAGCCTCGAGATGGCAACATTTTATTGCAGCAACCCATTAGTCGACGCAAATGCCTCCTTCTCGCCGCACGCGCCCCATCGAGAGACAGCAAAACTTCGGAGTAACCATCAGTTAAGCGAAAAACAAACTTTTAATTAGACTTATTAAAAATGGCTACACTTGTGTCTTTTCTCCAAGACGACAATGACATTCCAGCGGGCAATTAAGGCCCCACCACCAATGGGCTATTGTCACGCAATTCAAGCGCCCAGATGCCTGTGACCACATGCAACACAGCCAGTCGCCAGTTGACACTTGCCAGTTGAATCGAATGAGAAAACGCAGAAACGAATGAAAATGCCAAGCGTCAATTGAGAAGACTCTAAAAATATCCTGTCTTCTGGGTATTGATTTCATAACATTCCCCGGCAGCTTGTCACTAACACGGTTAAGCTGCAATTGACAACTAATTTGACGCGTCACAAAAGAATAACGCAATTCACCAACAAAGCCGCAACGACGATGATGACAAAAACAACATGTGTGGACGCAAAATAATTTTGATTGATTGATCACTGATTGGCATTAAGAAACCCAAGACGACCGACCGAGCGAATGCCTGTTCATCCCGGCAGCATTTAGCATTTACGCGAAGGATGACAGCCGCCGAGATCGTGATCATGTCTGAGGAGCGAAAAATCATCGTTTGACAGATCGCACGACAACGGCGACGATGATGCTATGCCCACGTGATCGGCAGCCGTGTTTCGGCCTCAAAACCATCTCACTGACAACGGATGATTGACTAATTGGAGAAGCTTTTGACAAGGATCGTGACGATCGGTGTCACACGCAGACTTAAATGGGTTGTGGGCTCACTTTCTCCGCACGCTGACAGGGAACCTTGATATGTTTCTTCGTGTCAAACATGAGGAGAAACAGAAACAGAAACATAAACATCACGACTGACAATTGAATCGGCGAGCGCATTTCAAGGATGTGGGCCACATTCACACGATCACCCGGTGAGGAGGCCGCTGGGAATACTTTTGCTCGGACCCAGCGAAAACAATGGGCAATTACGTGAAGGAATTAATACACAATACAAGCTAATGCCTGGAGATTTGAAAACAAAAACCAATTAAGCTGTCTGCTCCCAACCGTGAATGGCGATCGTGTTTAGAATTTGTCGGTCAGTAAGTGATCGCCGGCCAAGTATGGCATCTCTTTGGCGCAACAATGAGCCGAATCGAGCCGAGCATGGCGAACACTGCACGAGAGTTAATTCTTCTCACGAACCACGTTGTCACTCTCTGAGACTGATCTTCAGCAGATACAGCAAATCGGTCGATCGATCGGGGATACAGACTCCAAGCAACCACGGCGGTGGCGTGTCAGCGTGTCGCAGTGTGCCGACTTGTGTGGCACTCTCGCGAAGTTAATTATCACGTCATGCAGATCTTTCACCTCATTAGAAATTAAGCAACCCCCCCTCCTCCCACTCTGGACGGGTACTCGCAATTCGCGTACGTTTTCCCCGCGCCAGCATTGCGTCATCGCCGAGGAGTGCATAAGTCAAGCTCGTAAAGCCCACTTTCGCTTCGGTGGTTGTTAAAAGCCATTACCACACCACTCAACCGCACGATTTGAGCGCCAAGCTTCGCAAAAAAACAAAACAGAAACGACACAGCAAGAAACACAAACCCGAAAGATTAATAGAGTGCCCATTCGAATAGTTGTGCACCGGAGCGTATACTCAACTCACACGAGAATTTATTGTTGCCCCACCGGCGAGGCGGCGCACTCAGCACCAAGCCCCTTTCGGTGCATGATCTGGTTAACAGGTTGCCGCACTGTGCACCGATCGCGGATGCGTTGGTGATCTTGCGCTCGATTTCGCGACTGGCTTATCTGGCAGTGCAGATCTGAAGATCGATTGTCATTCGGAATTCTCTGCACCAGGTGCATGCACACGCCTAATTAAGGGGGACTTCTTCCAGGTTCCCAGAGTTGCACAATACGTACCTGCCCCACAAAGTGACATTTCACTCCCACACAGCGGTTGATAATGGCTGCTGGCTTGTGGTTGCGGCTGCCGAGAACGGACTGAGGCTGGCATAAGCCACAGCCTGTGGCGGAGCAAATGGCAATGATCACTCGGTTATAATAAATTTTATGTAGATTTGGTGATCTTAACGACTGTGATCGGAGGAGGCTAATGCTTGGAAGTAGTCGACTTCGGGTTGTGAAGCTTACGTACGTAGGCTGCGGTGCTCATGAGATTCTGCGAGAAAATCAACTGGCAGCAGGTTGGACCATGCACCGCTGGGAGTAGATGTGGGCGTTGAATGGACGGCCGGTGGTTGCCTTCTTGATAAATGATTCGAAGACGCCAGAGGAAGCAACCAATCTGAAACGGTGCCAGGTGAGCTGATCGATGGATTGGCGGGTGCAGGTGGTCTCTGTAGCTGATTGATGGCACTGATGTACGCTCGTCACACGACAACGTGGCAGTAAGTGCTTCTGGAAATCATTAAGGAACAACCAGAATTCTGGTACGCAGTCTTAAGTAAACTCAATCAATCGATCCAGGACACATGAATGATACACTGCGATTTCGATAAGCGTTTCATTAAGTTTCGTTAAGTTTCGTTTCAGTCAACTCAACCAATAAAGCGACGTCAGAGGATATATGACAAACATAACTCGACAATAATACCCGCTTCGTTAAGTTTCGTTAAATTTTTGCCGCTTAAATGGAGGCGAAATAAATTGCTCTCTGAGAAAGTAAATGTCAGTTGGGGTTGGAATGTTTCCAATTGTGGTTCCCAGAAGCATGTTGAAAGTTGGGAATGCTTCTGACAGCGATGTGACATTGCCTTATGCACCTAACAACACCTTACCCGTCAAACCACGCTTGGTTCTGAGGTAAGCTTAAGTTATAGTTGACCCTTAAGGATGTCCACAAGTAATTAAGGTCGTGCCGCAGACCAGATGTCGCTTCATCACCTTCTAACCCGTCTCGTTTTCAATTCAATCATCCAGATGTCAGTTGATTGAATGTCGACTACAAACTTGCCACACCACTAGATCCCCAGATGACTGGCTTACTCTCCAGATTAGCAGGTGACTGATGTTCTTGCGGCAGCGGCAACGATCCAACGAGTAGGTCAAATGCAAAACGTGCAAAAACAAACCAAGAACCACCACGATCACCAGATGATCGCAGCCAGACCAGAACATTGGCTCTGTGTTCGCAGGCTAGACACCGAACAGGTGTGAATCAAATCAAAGCCAACTGGTCATGCGGAAGCGAACGGACGATGACCTCAAAACTCGAAGAACAAAGGCAGCAGCATTCGACAGACATTCACGGTGTTTGACGGACAAATTCGATACAAAATTGCACTCGAACCGCGAGATAAATCACTGGAACCCCAGACCACCACCGCTCGATTGGCTAAGATCAAGCACCGACCAGCAGCGATGTGAAACAAGTCTCCGTGCCGGCCGCAGGCGGCGCAAAGAGTTTTGCGCAAATAAATCGCAATTAAACGAGATTCTCTCGAGTGAATTTCACAGTTGCTGCGGATATTTTTCATAAACGCAAATAATTGCCTATCGGTGACGCGGCGGCGGCGCGGCACATTACACTGAATTGATGGCCGAGCGGCCGCCCTAGGGCTGAGTGACGATCGTTCCTAGGCGCAAGACTCAAGAGCTGGCTTAAAGGAGATGTCGACCAACTTTTCGAATGGCATACCTGGGGACGGCCAATGTATTTTTGATTAACTCCCAACTGCGGAGCACAACCGGTGGTGGTGGTGGCAGCCGCTGCGCGAAACTGGGTTACGCAAGAGCTGGCGATCTATTTTTGGTTTTTCCTTTAAGCCAGCCACTACGGTGTACTAATTGATTACCTGATCGGTTGAATGGATTGGTTTTTTCTTTATTTTGTTTTCAGCCGCATTTTTTTTTTGTTTTTCGTTTTGCAAGAAGCAAACTGGACAGCCAAGTTGGCCGATGGAATGGAAAACTGGCTTCGAGTCAAGTCGGCCCAGTGGGGCCGTGCCAGCGGGAATTGGTTTCGTTGAATGGTGGTTTCTTTTAATTTGTTGTGTGAATCCGAAATTGGAGAATCCACCTGTGGGGGGGGGGATACTGTATAACGGGCAGTATGACCTTGTTGGGGTTTGGTTTTATCTCATCGATTGAAGCGTTCTAAGGGGGTTCAGATGTTGAGAGAGTTCGGCGAGGAGATGGGCGTAACAGTCAGTGAATAGCAGGTTCCAGGAACGAGACACTGAAGCTGTTGAGTGCGGATCAATGAACTTTCTTATCCCATTTGTGGTCTGGATTTGACACGTCTGTTTGGTTTCGGTGACAGACGTCAAAGTAAACTGTCATCAGATGTTGTGTGCGTTTAGTTTAAGGCGTGACATTTCAAAATAAGATTTTTTAATCGCTGAAAGAGTACACTCGTACCCTCTTTGTAAAACTTTCTGCAAAAATAGCCATTCTTTAGAGGGTGCATTTCGCTCACAGCACGGTTGAGATAATAGCTGGCCGTACAGTAGGCAAATCTGCAAGGCAATTCAAGGAGACTGCTTCAGTTGTGGCCCTTGATGCTTTGCGAGAGAATATTCGACAAGTTATGGCGGAGTCATGACTCGATATGAATCGAGTATTTCCAGATCGACAATCTGGATATTCCAGAATGACGTTATATTCCATCCAGAATGGCAAGATTCAAGCAACATATTGAAGTCAAAATGTGATCGAATTTCGGCTCACAAATGCACTTCCTTTGGATTTACTTTTGCAACCACAAAATCGATGATGAATGAAATGGAGGTCGGTTGACAACTTGTGGCCCAGGTCCTCTGCCTGTCGACTTTCCCACACCAACCCATCACATTCGTGGGTGTCATTTGCCAGCCACCCTTTCACCCTGGCCAACCCCACTGTCAGAGCATGCACTTTGCACAGCTCCAGTCCCCACAGACGAACGGCAATAATTCATTTTCTTGCACCCAACACTAATTACGAGTAAAATGCGTTCCTCCCCCCCCATTACCCGCCAGCGATGGTGTCCATCTGTGTTCCGTAATCCGAAAAATTGGTTTTCGCAAAGAAGTTGAATGAATTATACGGCTCCACGGATCGACTGCTTGCTGCCTTGTCTTGTTTGCAAGATGTCGTCGCGACAGTCCGAGTACGAGTATCCCGTGTCCATGCGCCTTCGGAATCCCCACTGTCTTGCCACCGTATTACCATGATGATGACGACGACGAGACGATGATGATGATGCCATGCCATGTGAAAGGGGAAAGTGTTTGCACACTTCATCGTCGTCGTCATCGTCGTCGAAACCAGCCTCACATCCTCTCAGTCTGTTTGTGCAAATCATTTTTTTTTATTCCGTCATTAATCGATGTTTGGGACCGACCAGCACCAGGAGCACCGGCTCCAGTCGCCGCAGTCCACCAGCAGTGGCAACCACCACTTCAGTCGGTGCAATTAAAACCGGTATGAGTTGTAATCGCTGTGCGCACATGCACCCCGACGTGATTTGTGGATTATAATTGTTTTCAATAATTTTCTTTTCATTTTGTCCACATCGCTAAAATAGTTCCATGTTCACATCATAAATTCGCATGATGCGCAGGCGCAGGCGCAAGTGCATGCGCGTACGCGCACCCGTGGGACTGCCTCCAGCACTTTGCCGCACACACACACGAGGTGAACAGTCAGCGCCATGCGAATAAATAACACTTTCAGGGAGCACCGCAAACAGCACCGGAAACATGACGACGCTGGCGCTGGCGCTTGGCTCGGTTCATGCCCGGTGGGTGATTATTTAGTCCGTGGTATGCGGTAGTGTGCCTGGCGCGAGTGCAACTCTCCGAGGATATGGTGGCAATTAATCGATTTGATTGCAGAATTGCAGTGGCATTTCGCAATGAAAGGAGATCTACGCGAAGGAGGTGGTGATGGCGATGTTGCTTCCTTGCTGGGAATGCGTCTGGCAACGAATGGAGTTGCTGTCAGTTTGACAGTAATCGTGACATTTAGATTCTTAAGTGCATTGATTGGTCAGCATTTAGTTTGCGGAACATTTGTGGAATTTGACATCTGCCAGTGGATGATTTGTTGGCGGGGGAATGATCAATATGCTTGAGGGGACAGATGTGCCAGCGTTTGACAGTTCTTCATCAGATGAGGAAGATTCGAAGCCGGAGAGTGGAAGGTATTTTCATTTACGTTTTGACAGATGGTGCAGCCAGTTTGACTGAAAGGTTGACCATTGTGGAACTTTAGGGTATGCTGAGGTTACCTCATTTGAGACTGAAATCATGCAGCTGCATGTGATTACATATTCAATTCGTTACAATTTGACAGATGTCACTTGACAGTTTAGACAGCAGCTCAAATATTTACTTTTTCGACGCGAATTTCTGTACAAAGTCATTGAAATTCATGGAATGGTGTGGCATCAGATGCATGGACAAATAAGTTTTTAATTAAATGTCAACTGTACTAAATGCCAGCTGTACATAGATTCGCAATGGTGTTCATTGTTTTCGTTAAGTTTCGTCAGATTTTTCTTAACCTTCGTTCTCTAGGTACGCACATCTCATTTGATGTTGGAATTCTGCTTAATTTTCTTTTGCAAATGTGGGCTTTAAAAATGTCAACAGTCGTGACAGGAACGATTGACATTTGCTTTTATAGCTTTCCAGGTGGGATTTAATGAATTGAAATTTTTTGAAAAAGCTGTTTAGATTTCGGGGCGATGAAATGACAGACAGACTAAGAAACGTTCAGTCTGGTTGTAGATCAGCCGAATCAGTGTTGTTTAGTACACACAGTGCTGCCAGATAGTGGTAAATTTTAAGTGACAAAAAGCTGATTAAATTTCGGGAAAAAGAAATGACAGACGGGCCAAGCAACGTCCATACCGGTTGTATTTAGATCAACCGAAGCATTTGTTAAGTTGGAACAGTGCTGCCAGATCGTGGTAAATTTGAAGTGACAAAAAGCTGTTTAGACAGACAGGTTAAGCAACCTCCAGACTGGTAGTAAATCAGCCGAAGCAGTTGTTGAGTTTTAACAGTGCTGCCAGATGGTGGTAAATTTGAAGTGACATTTTATTTGCTTGGTATTCGCAATGGGAACCGCAATGGATCTTGACAGCTGTCAGTTTTGACATTTGTTCATGACATCTCTCTACAGGAGACCTGGCCCTATTTCACAAGCCTTGATATCCCACTACAGCCTGGTGTAGACTGTTATTTCAGAAGCCTCTTCTGTTAATGCGATCTCTTGCCAATTTTCTTTTGTTGCGCATGCAGACAGACGTTGGAAAAGGTATCTTGCACAATTTTGTGCGCCACACTTATCGTGGAAACCTTCTGTTTTGTCGAGGAGCTAAACAATTCCAGCTAGTGATTATTATCCTTCACATTTCCTAGCTTTATCGGCAAAAAGTGACCACTCAAGTAACATTTATTCTCACGTCAAAGTATGTGCATCTCAACTCTATCCTTGTGGGACTCTCCCTCCCGCTCCACCAGCTATCAGAGTCGACAGTTCTTCCCATGACCCCAGCCACTCACGCAGTGTCCAGTGAACGACCAGGCAAGCAGCGTCCTCCACAAAACAAACTAACTTTCAATAAACTCACAGAGAAGCCAAGTGGCCACTTAAAGTGCTCACTGCGTGTGTTTGCCAATTTCAAGGAAACAACGAACGAACGAAATTCGCAACAACTCATGAAGTGACAACGGCCCACGAGTTAAGCCCTCTCAACGGATGACATTGTCCCCACTCGAGCTACCATGCTGCACAGTATTCAGTTTCACGATAAACACTCGATCTGTCCGTCAGATCATAGCCCCGTGCGTCTGATGAACTTCACAGAGTGTGCGCGACCTTCCGTGCCAGCGTCCGGAACGCAGCTAGACACAAGCGCTCATATCTGCAGCCAGTGACAACATTGTCATGTTCATGGATATTGCCCTTCTCGCTTGAGGAACCACTCACACTCGCCGTGCAGGTGAAACATTCAAATGCAAATGACAACCGGCAGCGCTGCTGCAACACGCCAAACACGAAGCGTAATGGAGACAATAATTGTCAGGCGTTAAATCGCGACCGCGCAGTGCTCACGTTCTGCCCAGGTTCTCGGCTGCTGTGGCATTCTATTCTGTGTGCGACCCTCGCGCTTGTTTCATTTTTGGGTCCATTGGGCGTGAAAAATGTCTCACAAGGGGGACGGGTGCCCCCTTCTCCGCACACGCCTTCCCGCAATCGAAGGTTTATCAGTTGTACGAGATCGCGTAGAATTCGCGCAAGCGCAGCAGAGTGGAACCCAAGTGCAGCGCTTGTAAGTACACGAGAGAGCGAGATCTCGCCATTTGAGTCTTCGGGGGCGACAGGAATGAATTGCGAGCGTGTTTTGGGAGTGGCCGAGTGGCTGCAGATACAATCGCCACACATACTCGTCCGCGGCGGCGGCGTGTACTTCCACTTCCACTAATTCAGTTCAGACCGAGGGTGTGCGCGAGAGGGCGCGATAAGTGGTGGTTTGTTGATGCATTTTATGCCCGTTTAGCTGTTTATCCGTTTACCCGCGAAATTGTTTCATTGTTGAGCATCCAGCAGATCTCTGGGTCCATCCACATTTAATAAACGCATTCGCATTCAGGCAGCACTCGTACACCGCTGCTGGTGCGGGGTTTACTTAGTCCCACTCCTTCGAAATGCGGCCACGGCCTTTCTCGACATCCAAGCCATTCACTTGCAGCGCGCACTACCACCACTTGCCGCTCGTGCACGATAAATAACCGAAAAGATAAATGCACGTATCTGCATCTAAAGCGGCCAGGCGAATTAGCTTGCATTAGGCCGAGTGTGGGTCTGGGTCTAGTCTAATCGCGGTACGGTCGTCATTTGAATTTACATTTCAATTTGGCACGTTTTCCTCTCTTTTAATCTGGTTTCGGTTTTCGGTAACCGCCACTCTGCGGCGGTAATCGCGTCGGTAAATGCTCGGCTCCCTCACGATGGCTGGCAACTGGAGTGGAGTGGAATGCACGCGAAGCCAGCTATGGCCTGCCGCACAGATTTGGGTAATTGCAACACGTTAAGTGGAAGACAATGTTGCGGAGACAAAGCGCTCGCAGTCTTCGCTAGACATTAGCCCGCCGAGGATCGCGGTACTCTCAGCTGATGCTGGTGGAGTTTGATTGATGATCAGCGCGAGGCTGGTGTTTGCTTCGCGATTGCGCCCGAGGGGCAGGGAACTACCGACGAAGCACCATATTTGGTGTGCATCCAGACCTCGGGGCTCCTACATTGTATCATCAAGGAAGTGGCTGTGTGCCTGCAGATATTTGTATGCAACGCAATTCGGATTGGAGAGACGGACTAGTTTATGCAACAGTTTCCTTTCTGCGCTTGCGGATGCAGATGCGGCGATAAGTGCACGAAATGAAGAAGGCATGTTTCGGCGGGGAACAGCGGACATCCAGCGCTTCCTGCAGCCAATTAGAGGTCTTTACGAAGGCACTTTGTTGCTTTGACGGTCGACATGCCACGGGCGCTCACACGCACAGATTGGACATGGAAAGCCTCTCTGGGAGATTGGAGCGCAGGGTTTCCCACAATTGGGACCGCAGAGAGCCCGAAAAGGAGTTTTAGTTCCTTTCTGGATCTGGCTTGATCGAGCAGAGGAAGACTGTGTGCGGAAAGTTGGATGCACTCGCAGAGAGGACGATCCATTTTAGCAGCAATTCATCGAAACTGGAGATCAGATTCTCAGAGATCAGTTGATCTCCTTTAAGAAGTTATTCTTGTCGCCAGGCAACAAGCTGAAGGCTGGCTCTTCAAGTCGCCATTCCAAATTTGACAGCGGGACGATGCGAAAAGACACGGATCCCTGTGTGGGCGTATGAAGCGAACGAGAATCCCAACAAATGAGTGCACGAAAGAAGAAGAAGAAGAAGAAGTAGAAGAAGAAGAAGAAGAAGAAGAAGAAGAAGAAGAAGAAGTAGTAGAAGAAGAAGAAGATGAAGAAGAAGGAGAAGGAGAAGAAGAAGGAGAAGAAGAAGAAGAAGAAGAAGAAGAAGAGGAAGAAGAAAGAGAAGAAAAAGAAGAAGAAGAAGAAGTAGTAGAAGAAGAAGAAGAAGAGGAAGAAGAAGAAGAAGAAGAAGAAGAAGAAGAAGAAGACGAAGAAGAAGAAGAAGAAGAAGAAGAAGAAGAAGAAGAAGAAGAAGGAGAAGAAGTAGTGGAAGAAGAAGAAAAAGAAGAAGAAAAAGAAGAAGGAGAAGAAGAAGAAGAAGAAGAAGAAGATGAAGAAGAAGAAGAAGGAGAAGAAAAAGAAGAAGAAGGAGAAGAAGAAGAAAAAGAAGAAGAAGTAGTAGAAGAAGAAGAAGATGAAGAAGAAGAAGAAGAAGAAGAGTCTAGTCAACTTTTCGACAGACTGACACATTGAACTATTGATAGGAGAATAGTACTTTGTCTGGCTGGATCTGTGACAAGATGAGTCTGTCCATGAGAATGGTTCAGAGGTGCAGTCACTTCCAACTATCCTCACACCGAGTTTGACATGGTCCCAAACTGGCAATCTGTCGAGTGCTGGGATATGGGCAACAAGAGGTGTGTTAAAAAAGAAGTCCCTGCACTCACGACATCTATCGTAAGCGGCGACGAAACGTGATGCGATCCACATTTCAATACGATCCACTCACCAAGAAGACTGAGCGTGACTCGGATATGCTCTTTAGCTGCTCACACAGCCAATTTGCAAGTTATTTGCGCCTCAGTGTACCGGTCACGCGAAGCAGGGTCCCCCAAGAGAACACAAGCATCCCGTGCAGAGGCAATGACAGCTGCTTAAAATAGTCGCCATTCTACGTCTGCATGCTGGAAACTAGCTACATTATGTACGTAAACTCATCGATATTTGCCCGGAGTCAGAAGAATTCATTTGATCAACATACGGCTGGCTTACTTATAAAATCTTATGAATTATAAGCTATAGCTGCCTTCTATCCTTAGCGCTGATACTTCTCGATAAGAACGAGTTATGTAGCAGTCACTATCATCATGCCCGCTCCACCAGAAGATAGATATCGAAGAACCAGGAAGTCGATTCTCTTATCTGGAGCAGTGGCTTTCATGCACTAGGTAATACTGCATCGGTAGTATGCGGTAGAAGCTAGTTCCTTTTGAAAAAGAAAGAAAAACAGAGAATAGGCAAATAAAGACGATGCTTGGTGTTTTCATCAAGTCCATGGGTATTGGTACAATCCCATGGCGTTGGATTGACATTCGTTGGTAGCACCCCGTGGTACTAAGTCTCTGGATGGCGCAGTTGGTTAAGTGCCTTCCCTTCATTAGATGGGCCCCTGGTTCGAATTCCACCGAGAGCAAAGTCAAAATGCTTTCATCGGGTTTCCAAATCTGGTCCCGTCACCATTTGGAGTGGTCGATCAGTGCTAGTAGTCTGACCGGGGATTGCTGCCAGGCAGTACAATGGACACAGTCGTTGTGTCTGAGTGCCCGAGTATGGTGTGTCCATCTCTGTAGTCCTTCATTTCTGGTTTTGATCAGACGGACGAAGATAATGGCAAAATGGTGGCTTGACTGGTGTCTGTTTGAATTATTGTGATCTCATGTCGTTTGAGACTTTTTTTTGCGTCCGACTCCTCCTCAGATATCCGCCGAGGTTCTCTCCTTTCTGATCGAAACTGATCGAGAAATGAAGAACTATAGAGAACAACTTCACAGCTGATTGCCCCCTAGCCCTATTGTTTGGGTGGAGGATGTGCCACACCTAGCGAGATCGTCGGCTTTGCAATTGCCGGTATGTCACCACAGTGTCCCGGCACCCACAGGAGGTGTTGCTTGAGAGCCTTTGCGCCAGTTACTCGTGAATTTTTGACAGCTGTTCACGAAACTAAGTGATCCTCAGATTGGTCTATTTGGTTTGAGAAGACGACATACAAAATGGCTGTCAGAAATTTTAAAAACACCGTTTAACTTGACATCTGACAGCTGCTCTGACTGACAGCAGTGACATGTTTGAATTCAAGAACTTTTTCGCCATCCTAATCGATCGACATCCTCTTCAATCAAAATCAAAAATAACCAGCCATTCTGGCAGCTGTAGCCAATGATGTCAGACACAAAATGACTGCATTCCTGCATCGCCACACGAGATGTCTCGTACTTTTTGTTTTTCTCTCGTCTGATTTTCATTTCCACCGCTAGCAGATACACATTTTGAGCGACTGAGCGTAAAATATGACATCATTCGGCAAAACAAAACGCAAAGCAGAGCGAAGCAAAACACCGACAGACCTCTGTGAATATTCGAATAACAACAGCGAACCGATTGCAATAGTACACAAAAACCACAACTCGCCTCAGCCATGGCACAGTGAAAGGCGATTTCGTAGGGCATTTCCACATGCAATTGCATCGCGACGTTAGCTCATGAAATTGCACGCTAAAAAGGTAGACACGCAGCCCAAGTGACACACACCAGCAGTCGAAGCAGAGACAAGCAACGGATATGATGTTCACTTGCATTAAGTGAATATTTTAATTTCGATTAATATTCATTAGCTTGCCTCCTCCTTCGGCTTTGTTATGGTTTCACTGGAGCTCTTTGTTTTCCGGGCCAACTAGGGGAGGGTGACAGATGTGTGTGCTTTTGTCGGGCTGAACTGAACCGAAGTCGCTTGGTCGCAGATATGGTTGGCACTTGTCACGGGTTCGATTTGCTGTCCGACTGAATCATGCGGGATGGTGTGCGAGTGTGTGTCATGACTTGTTCACATAAATTAAACGACACAATGCGGAAAAAGAGTTCATTTCAATTAAGGCACAGCAATAATTGTTTGGAACCAGATTTCTCTCGAGCCAGACCAGCCAGCAGGCGGCCAGAGTCCTTGGAATTTTTATTTCCTCCACATTCCAGCGGTACACCTTTCGTCGAGAACGATTTCGCGGCGGAGCCGGCCCCCATCCCCCGATTGCACGTACCTGAGTCCACGTCGCACCTCGTCGAAACAATTAAACAAATCGTATTTCGGCATTGCCGACAGAGATATTGCTCGTATGCGTGTCCGACGAATGCGTATCTACGGCGGCAGCTGGGAACAACCGCCGGTCAGGAACATCTGCGCGTCTTTCTAGACCGGCTACTGAGGTGCGATAGCAAACAGCTTCACTATCGCAACTACTGACAGGCAAAGCCGCGAGGAAAACGGAAAAAAACAGACACAAGGTGTATACAAATACTTGTAGTATTATTAACGGATTTTTATTGCACACCGAGTGCGCGGATTTAATAAGTTTTGGCCGCCCGAACGGTGGATTCACGCGCGAATCAGCTTCAGGTCGCGTGTAGCCAGAGCGCACATTCTCCCACTGACTGACAGCGGCGGCAAGCGAATTTCATTTTGCGCGGTTCTCCTCGTTCTCGAAGATTTCGGGCGAATAAAAATAAATGTTTGCTTTATCATCATCTTCATAAATACCCGCTCCATCGATTGCGTGAGTCAGTGCACAGCGCCCGGGGGCAGCGATTGCGGTGGAGACCGCCTGTCGTTAGTCAGTTGGCTAGGTTTCAATTTCACACATTGCCATTGAATTGTCAAAAAGAGCTGCACGAGTGACGGCTAAACTCGCGGAGAGTTTTGGCCGCTCGAACATCATCGCACTTCGAATGTTTATTTTTTCGGTGCTCTAACCGTGAATTGAACCTCATGGACTGGACGCTTGTTTGATTTGTTGTTTGGTCAGGTGCCAGTGCCAGTGCCATCCCTGAGCTTAATTGCGACTTCATGCAATAAACGACTTCCTTTCGCTAATATTAATCAGAGATGACAGATCGCGAGCAAGGAAGCGGCGCATGAAAGGCACAAATTAAAACAAACTTAGCACTTGCATGTTGCATGCTGTAACAGGTAATTCGCGGCACTGTGAGAAATATGCAAAAACTGGTCCTTCGAGCCGGATCGATTCGATATCACTTTGGCGGGGTTGTGGGAACCGTTGTCTCCCAATGGTTCGGTGACGGCACGGAGCAATCAAAGTGTAACTAACGATGGATCTTTGTGATGCAACCCATAGACAAAGGCAACCCAAGCAGGAAACGGAGAAGTTCTGGGAACGAAGTCGAAGTTAATCCACATCGTTTCCGCGATGAAAAAGTGGTATATCTGTTTTTAATTAGCGCTTTGAATGCAATAAATCAGCTTATGAGGGAAATCTGCCTGCGAGGAGACTGGGAATTGATGCAATCGAGCACACTGACTGCCAATGACCGCGGTAACAAGACTGGGTCGGTAATGTAGTGTGGCGGAGAGAAAATGTTGGCTAATGTCCAGGGCGGACTCAAAACAATCTTGAAAGGGATATGCTTTCGGAAGGACTTTCATAAAAATTGGGTTGCGTTAAGGGCGGCTACAACAAGAAAGACTACGCGCCGTCATGATGGGTTATGTTTTGAATTTAGGCTTCGTCTTGAATCTAAGCTTCTTGGTCTGTCTCCATAAACAACTTGACTGTTAGAGAAGTTCTGAAGTCCCTAAAATTTAAACTGTTCATCGTGCGTTCCCTACAAGGTGTGATAGGAGCTTCAACAGCGATTGAAGAACAGGTGAAATGTCCTGGTCTTGAGGCAATGGTGTACGCTATCGAACAATAATCGTTCGTCTGAGAACACCGTATGGTCTGAGAACACCTCATGTGATAACACCACAATCGACAGCTGGAACTAAGAGCTTATAAAGAAGTCTGTCTACTCTCTGTCGGGACAAGCACAAACTCCACAAGTGACGTCCTCGACACAAGTAACGATGCTACTTCGTTCAGTTGAAACAACTTGAGTCAAGACTACTCGATGGATGAGTAGAACAGCAGATGACACACAGCTTGGTGACTTCGAACGAAAATAATATCAGTCGATTATAAGGCCCTGTCTGCGAAGATGGTGAATGGAGGAAACCCAAGCGGTTACTTTTAAACTGCCTCGACCACATGGAGCACATGCCAATGGGCCAATAAAGAGGGTCTTCGAATCCAAAGCAGAGGAGCCTCCGGAATAAAGACTTAGTGATCGCGAACACAAGACAGACTCGGAGCAGCGTCAACTACGGAAGACAGCCGTCACTAGGGTTAAGGCCCTCCATCTGTAGCAGGCCTAATAAGTAAGCTTAAAATTGTTGTTCACCTCGAAAGTATGATTAGTCGACTTAAAAGTACATGAGCTGCGTAGGAGTTCATGGACTAATTCACTACGCAACGAGGGGTCCCTTTGGATTTGCCGCTTCAACGTCAAAAGGAGGTTCAGCCCCTAGTCGACCGGCCAACTCAGAGCCATTGTAAGACCGCTGCCGTGCACAAAGCCAATTTGTTGTACAAAGTTGTAAACAGCTTGCAAGAGCTTAGCTGGAGAGTGTTGGCGCACTCAATAAACTGCGAAATGGAGATCACGTCAATCGGTGAAGCTTGTTGGTCGAGGGCCAAACGAAGTCCCTATTCACGAGACTCTTATAATGTGAAGCTGATGTCACATAGCGATCATACTATGCCCAGACAATTCTGCGAGGTAACTTCTTCCGAAAACCTCCAAAAGCGTCTTGTTCAGCAGTCGCTCTACGCTCTACTTCTACCTCGATGCTCACTCATTCAACTCACGTGTGTCCCAAAATTGTAAAGAAGTCGTTAACTGTGGGCAATAAAGTTAGCAGAGCAACGGACTGAAATGAAGAAAGTTCAAAAATCAACTGGGAATGCAAAAGAGCGAAAAGAAAATACTCCGAAGACCTAGGATTTATTCATATCCAATTATGTTCCAACTGATGAGTGCAGTCTAGTCGGGTGCTCTGTAGGAATAGATGTTCTTCGCGAAATTAGGGGGAGTTTGATGGCGAGATAAGTTGAACAGAGTTGGTGCGTAGAATGCCGGACAGATGTCGGTGGGTATGCGTTACGATTACGTCGCGCGATTGTATGTTTAAGTGAAGACATGGCGGAAGTATTTGTAACTGAGGCTGCGATAGTTCCAAGTTTAAAGGTAAAGGAGACCAATTAGTCATTCGAAACTGACCCTTACGAAGTCCAACCTAGGCTTCCATCGCACGACTAAGAAGGGATAGGTGCAAGCAAAACGGATTAAGCCAGAGGACAAAACTGCTGCTTATACGGCCGATCTTAACGTACGGCTTCCCAAAATGGCACACCATCTCAAAGATCAGCAAAACGAAGTTCGCAATTTTCGCAAGAAAAATACTGCGCATATGTACCGGACTCACCTTCGACAGTGACCGTCAAAGGTACTGCTTTACGACCTAGCCATCATAGGCCCCCGCAACAGTGCATGGTGACACTGTTCAGAAAGCAGAGGAAATCAGGAACCTGAGAAACACAATCCCGGGACAACGCTACCTCAACGCGTTAAATTTGCTAAACGAGCAGAACAACGAGCAGCATTGATTCTACCAGAGCAGCGATAGCAATCACCATCGAGGCTAGGCCGGCTACCACATCGCTACCCCGTCCCAACAGGACCACCATGGACACATAGACTTGAACAACCCGATGTCAGCACCAGCCTTTGCAAAAATAAACAATAAACATTAAATTAAACAGTTGGGGCCCTATTGTCGAACCAACACCCTAACCTCTAGTTTCTAAGTCTAGTTGTCATCTCAATTGTAAAATAATCCGTTCAAATAAATTTTAAATCGCTTAAAAAAGGAGACTTATTGCCCTGAATGCACTCACAAATCTGGTCTGTTAACTTGAACTCTTGTTTTTTTCTTCATTGAAACCCTTGAACTTGTCGAATAAGTAAATTTGTAAACCAATTTTGACCGGCTTCTGATTTTTCCTGAACAACCACGAGGCTTGGATCAGGTCTGACAGATCTGACAGCTGATCTGTCAGACCTTGGACCAGCACCGTCAATCACAGTGGCGTTTTCCTTTAAATTCGGATATCAACCATATGTCATTTCAAAGTGTTTTTCCCGTTTATCAATCAACTGGGCGAACTGTCACTTAACTGTCATAATTTCTTAACTTTCTGTCATCCCAAGTGGAGCCCTTATAATTTCTCCCTTATTATTTTTTATCCCCTCTTAAAAGGTCCGTCCATTTTTGTGCATACATTCTGATAAAGCTTAATCCTGTGAACCTGACTACTGTCAAATGCGGCCAGCCAGTCATCTTGATGCGAGAGTTCAGCAAACATTTGAGACAACACTGAAGACAATTCACTGAAAGAGATTTTAGAATTTATAATCTTCCACAAACTGCGTCGGTGCAGTGCACTGATCGCAATTGACGTTTGACACATTACGCGGGCATGTCCATCAATCATCAGATCCATACTCAATCTGTTGAGTATGGTTCGCCTGAAATATTGACTATTCAAACTTAATGGTGTGACAAATTATGCAGGTCCTGACATTTTAGCATTAATTCGCAATTACAAGTCGCCGCCGGCCATGAAAGCTGCTATTGGCTCGTGACTACATGCAAAACCATGCCCTCGCAGCCGCAGCCGGTGTTGTTGTCGAAACTGAAAGTGTAAAAACTGTATAATCCGCTTTAGAATATCAATAAGGCAGCCATTCAGGCATTATGACAAGCGAAAGTCACTCGCATAAATCCATATTAGCGCACACTAAGCTCCTTCCAAATCCATCACTCGCTTAGCGGCCAGAAACACTGTCTCGAATTTCGCCCGCAGGAAAACGTAAGCAAATCGAATTATGCGACTCCCCCTCCACAAGCGATTAAACTTCACTTCCTCGTATCGCATTTCGCTAATTAGGAGAAGCGGCGAATTCGAATTTGCTTAATCGAAACTCGCCACATTCGCGGTCGATGTGACAGTTAGGCCACTTAATGAGTGCGCTTTCGACGTCGTCGACGCTTGATGAGATCCATTTATTCAAACCGAACGTCATCAAGACAAATTGTCTCGATTTGCATGGGAAATTGTCAACAATCGGCCGGTGGCGCGTTGGACTATGACCCCGCTGTCAAATGGTGACATTTGGTTCGCCGCTTGCTGATGAATTTCATTTCGTACTTTCACTTTCGCTGATTGAACTGTCATTTAATTGAATTGGTTCTAGAAAGGCAGAGACCCGACTGAAAAGCGACTTAGCGTCTTATGCAACGTGACTTAGGTGCAGCCTATCGCGAGCTGTCAGCGCGGGTGACGCCAAGTGGTTCGCATAAGCAAGAGGCCACTTGGCCGTTGCATAATTCTGCTGTTCCCTTTTCTCGCTCGCACACAAAGGTCCGTCAAACAAGTGTCCGCTGGGAAGCCCTTCAAGTGCCAAGAACTTTCAAAAGAAACTCAACCATGGCACGTCTGATATGACATCAAAGACACTCTCCGAGGGGGAGGACAACGGACAAGAGAAGAAAGAAACCCTGCAGTGGGATTGGGATTGTTGTGCATTTCCTTAAACGGAAAATTTGGGTCAAGTACTCATTGCTGGAAGACGACGACGACGACGTTGTCATTGTTGCATGCGGTGCGAGGCGAGGCAAAGCACATCGGATCGGCGCTGGCTTATATCGATCGTGCTGGCTCTTGAGCTGAGTCTTGTGCCTAGGCTCCCCCCAAGGAACGAAGGGAAGGAACACCATGCCAGCTCGATGAAATTCCAACGATTTATTGTTATTTTACTCAATTTACTGATGAATCGATGGCTAAGATAAGTGAGCCCTCTCCGCGCACGTGTGCCCTCTCCTCCCCTGGCCCGCGGCCGCCGACTGGGCGATGCATTAAAGTGGAACAACTTCAGGCTGCCAGGGAATATCCAGTCATTTGAGCGCGGATGATTGCTGGGCAGGCTGCGAGCCTAATATGGGTGAGGCTTATCCAAATACAGACTCGATCGTTAGACGAGGAGCGGGCTCATCTTGAAATGAGGCAAATCCCAGGGAATACGATTCCTTTGATGAGAATAAATTGATTTTTCTTGATTAGAGTCGTCGCCGCCTTTTTGCCTAAACAAAGGCGTTCTCCGACTCTGCATTGTTCTTACAAGGTGTGGTTAGCTTAACAGCAATGGCAACAGCAACGACTGGCAACGGCCATGTCGACGCGGCTGGCGGCATCTTGCCGCCACATAGGCGCAATTGGCTTTGCCGAGGCATCTTTATTATCTGCACTCATCCACATATAGGGTGAACAATGCCGCTGCAGTTCGAGTGGCGAGTGGCGAGTGGCTAGCGCGCTGGGAATGTGCAGTCGCTTTGGGGCTGGGTGCCGCTGACTGGCGACTGTTGCAATTGTTCGTGTCCATCGCCTGGCGGCGCGGCTGGGGGTGCAATAAATCAGGGACTCGTGGAATTGAAGTTATTTTATGCATAATCGATGCACGCCGGACTGCAAATGGCTGATTGAACGCGCAATCCTCACGATTGTGATGGATCAGGCTGCGACGCGAGTTTCGCCATGGGAACGGGGAGGAAATGAACGACCAATCTGCGGATTTGCGACGAACTGTGAATTTTTTATCAGCCGACGTGGGGCCTCTGGAATGTTTCTTTTCTTACCATTGATGGGCTCCTGAACGTGGACAAGGCTTACCTGGAAAGAGAAGAGAAAAAATTTGTTAGAAGTTGTTGATCGGAAGCCAAAAATTAAAAAATCGAATGAACGGAGGACGTAGTCAGTCGATGAATCCACCGAAGCACCCATCGTACAAGCAAACGCCCACAATTCGGCCTCACATCGTGACTTTTGTCACCACCGCATGACTGACGTGACACTTTCTAGAACGACTTTCTTTTGTGAACACACCCGTGATCAGCCCACAATCACCCCACGATCACCCGGCCTCCCCACAGAGAACAACTCGGAATGACCTCACCCGCGACCGATCTGCGAATTGCATTTCCAACGACACCAGATCTCCGCTCCAGCTCCCTCCAGAACATTCCCCATGCCCTTATCAAGATGAGGTAAACAACTATTTTATTGCACAAATCACGTCAAGTGCGGAATGGTAATCGCCAGCCAGACCGCAGCACATCATGCTCACGATCGGTGAATCATCCTCCTTCGACGGCTTTAATAAATTCTCAGAATCGGCTTCTATTTGTGTCCCAAGACCCATCGCATTCGCATTCGCATTCGACTCACACGTCCGAGCGAATATTTCGAGCAAAACACGACAGAACAAGCTTCGGTTTTATTGGGCAACGGGCGCGCGGTTTCTCGTGAGTTCTCGCACCCCTCACGCACAAACAACGCCAGACCGTTAGAGCCCACACACTCGCAGCAAACCATTCACTTACCGTGGCTCTAATTCGATGTGACTCTGTTTACACGCCGCCGACGACGTCGTGAGTGCCCATTAGAGGCACTTAAGCCTTTTTTTGGCCAACAACCTCGTCGGTCCGTTCGGAGGCCTTGTCAGCGCCCATATTCGCCACAAAACGTGAGCGAAATACAGAACTTTTCCCTCAACAAAAAATGCCCCCTGACTTCGGCTCATTCGCCCATTTACCGCAACAAGCTCGCCGATCGGTATGATCGATGATCGCCGTCCGCCCAGGACATATTCAAAAAAATTATGAAACTTCGAACGGTAGCCTCGGAGGATTCTGGGGCAAAGGAGTTCGACATGTCAGCAGGGGCGTCTTTAAATTCCGTGCAGAAGAACGAACGGAATGAATTGGGGACGCACCCAATGAATACGGAATGAGGTTCGATAAACCCGAAATAAAGTACCGTGCGCCTGTGCGCGAAGAGAGGATCCCCTGATTAGGTGCTGTGCTCTGCGACGCCCTGGCGATGGGTTGTTGCCGATAACGATGGCTACTTTAAAGTTGGCTATATCATAAATTCATCGCCCGCTGGCATTGATGACTACGCGCCGATTGTGAATTGCGCAGCTCGGAAAGGTTACGCTGTGCGAGCGCCGCGCCGTTCTCACGGTCAGGCGAAGGCAGGCCTGAATTCAAATCGACGACGCGTCGGTGACTCTCGAGCACATGTGAGCTGGTGAGCGATAAACTTGCCCGGTCGGGGTTCTAAGGTGAGTATGAAATATCGCTTGGGAGTATGATATATGGAACGAGTTGCAGTCAGTTTCACGATAAGGTCACTGCTTTGGGTCTGACAGTGGGGCATTGAAGCGTGAGCAGCTAACGGACTGTGGCGAGTGAAGATTGACAAGTGGCGAGTGAAAGGATTCCGTTGAGACTGTATTACTGGGCTAACAATGTTAAAAAATAACAAAAACATATCAGAATCATCGTCAAATTTAAAATTTCTAATAATTGTTTCTAGGAAAGTGATTAAGTAGAAAACACAAAATTAACGAAACTTAACGAAACTGCCGAAAGTGGTTATTCTGGCCAGAGTAGGTATATTTTGGCCATACTCGTTCGTACATACACTTCTACTGGAGAGATTTTCTAGTTGTTCCTTAAGAACTATGTAGTCTTCCATCTGTAGTTGACCACAAACATGAAAATCGGAAACATCGTCAAATTTAACATTTCTCATAATTGCTTCTAGGAAAGTCATTAATTTCGCTCCTAAGTAAGAAAACACAATTTAACGAAACTTAACGAAACAGAACGAAACTTAACGAACCTGAACGAAACTGCCGAAAGTGGTTATTCTGGCCAGAGTAGGTATATTTTGGCCGTACTCGTTCATACACACACTTCTACTTGAGTTGACATCGTTTTCCGTAATTCGTTCGTCAGACTCACAGATAAGTCTCCATGAAATCACATAAGAGATCTTCTCTGCCATTCATGTGAACGCCGGAAGCCTGATCGGAATGTGATTCAGTACCAGGGCGACTTTATGACAGAGAAACCCACAAGAGACCACATCTGCGATGGTAGGTCCGGAAAGGACCCAAGAAGCACACATCGACACTTATCACCTGTTCCTTCATTTCACAGCAACATGCGTGCATAGAAACGTCTGAACACAGCCAAGGCCGACAGGTTGTGCAGGGTGACGCTGGAGCATTCTCTCTCTAAACAGGTGTTATACAAGGTGACGCGTTGTCATGCGAATTCTTGTCATCGCTCTTGAGAAGATCGTGAAAAAGACTAGGTCAACACTAAAGGGCACGATCTTACAGAAGTCCATTCGGCTGTTAGTATGCAGATGAAGTTGAGGTGAATGGTCGAACGCAGCGAGCCGTAAATGTTGCCTTCGTTGGAACTGAGATGAAAGCGGCTAAAATAGAGCATGTCGGTGTTTAAGGAGACGCTCGCAATTTGAGAAGGTCCTCAGTTAAATTTGAGGTGGATAGCACTAGTTGTCAAGTCCTGTTGGTTGAGTTGGTCTGCGGTCTGCACGAAGTTTCGATTAGTTCAGGATTACATGCTTTAAGAAAATTCTCGAGAGGTGATTGCTGAGTTTGCTCTTAAGTGGCTCTTAAGAGGACTCTGCACTGGCTGAGCTCCTTGACTCCGTCTTCTTCTTCTTCTAATGGCGCCCGGTGCAGACCTGGGCCAGACCGAACCTCTCCAGATGGCACGATCGTTAGCCAACTACCTCCAATTTCGCACGCTAAGTTGGTTGAGGTCCTTCTCCACTTGTCGGCGCTACCGGTTCCATGGACGTTCTCTATTGCCTCGTCCCACGGGTTGGGAGTCGACGACTCTTGATCGGTGTTGTCCATGCGCTCTACATGGCCTAGCCAAGGCAACCCAATGAATGACAATTCTGCTGGCTAGGGAGCTGACACATTTAAACGAACACTTTGAGTGATCTCGATGAAGGCACAGACAGCAGCGCGTTACCGTCAGCAATCGGTGATCTCGTTGCAGTCCTTGTTTGTGCTGTACTCGGTTGCCAAGCTGGAGTCTAGGAGGTTTTATATAATCTATTGTTACTTGAATCTCGGAAGCAACATCCTAAAGACAATTGTTTAATCATCATTGAGCGTGGACTTGTGACTTAGCCCTTAGCGCATAAATTCCTTTGCAATGACAGCCTTGGTCTCTCAATCAGCCAATGTAGCCCAACTTAAACTGCCACCACGTCAATCTTGTGGTAGTTCAGCGAATATAATCAAAGCCCGAAAAGGCCTTCATATCCATTAGCCAGTGCTCAAAAAAAACCCCTAGACTTATCCCGACCCCATCACCTTTTAGCTTTACCGCCACGGGCCCCTCACACACGGCTTAAAACAATTGCGACGTTCCCATGCGCCGCCTAAAAGACCTCGGCTCACATTCCGCCAATTCCCTCGTCAATTTCCTTCCAATTGAGGCATCTTTCAGAATCCAATTCGGGAAAAAAAGAAGAAGCCAGAAACTAAAGAGAATCCCTCGCTCCCTAAGAACTAATTGAAGAATCGCGCAAATTCTTCGCCCTAATTGCTCCCGAGTGCCAATGAAACCATAGAATACGAAATCAATTTCGCAGAAATGATCGAAACATTCGCCAATCAACCTGGAACCATGCACCTCGCACTCGGCACGTCGCAAGTATGCGCTGCAGCAGCACTCAACTCGACAGGATGTATTTCGCCGCCGCCGTCGAGCAGAAGCTCACCGCCTGGCCAGTCAAGTAATCAAATCTCTCTCGTAGAGCCATAAAAGTACATCTAAACGCATTCATGCCGCCGCTAAGTACTCCGACACACGGCAGACGCGGCGCGCAGCCTTCACTGCACACCGCGCAGCACAGCTTCGCGCCCTCAGCTCAAGTTACAACATCTCGAGCATTAGTCGAGCGCACAGCGCACTGCACACAGCGCGCATCCATGGCGACGCATCGGAATTTATAGGCAGCAGAAATGGCATTTGGCATTAAATTGATTCCATTGTGATTGAATGCAAAAGCACGCGAGTGCAGGCAGGATGCATGCGCCGCCAGAAGGAGTAGCAGATGCCCCCTCGGATTTCCCAGAAGACGCACACAGAGCGCTGTAGCCAATTCAAAATAGAATCCAACCGGGGAACGACCGTGGAACGATGCCCTGGGGCCGAGGCTTGCAGGTGTTTGGGCCTGAAACCGAAAGGGTTCTCTCACTGCACCCGAGAGTGTATTTTCAGACAGAACTAACGAACGCACCAGGGACCGGGCCCGCGCGCTTGCTTGCTCGCCGGCATTGTCATGGTAATTCGGTCTAGAATTTGCGATCCGCGAATTCAATGTCGGACTGCATTGCATAAATATTTCATGGGATTTTTTGGCGTATGTAGATGGATGGCTGCCGGGGTGTGCGCAGTGCCGTGCTGATCGGAGTTGGCGCGGCTTTCACTTTGGCGCAGCAGATCGTCACCTTGAACTCGATCGACGAGCGGGCAACCAGAGCTGAGCAGGGATTCGCGAAAAGTGTGCGCCCCGTGGCTTGGTTTTCGATCGGAGATTTATTGATGGCATGGAAGTGGCGTGGGAAGCGCTTGGTATTCAACTGAAGTGAAACGCATTTCAAATGCGACACATCTCAGGGATGTGGGTTGGTTTGGTTTTTGGGCACTTGCTGGAGGCGGATCTGATCGGGGTGGCTATGTGTCTGCGATTTCAATGAGCTCAACTGGGGAGTGACTGCGCGTGGTTGGATGGATTTGTGATTCAAGATCAGTTGGACGACCTTGCGAGTGAAGTGGAGTGATCGTGAGCAGTGGCAATCGCCCGAGAGAAGCATGCACCGTCCCTTCTCAAGGAAGACCAGAAGTCGAAAGTTTAGGCGAACCCCCGCGCCGAGATGACTCGATCTTCGCACGTAGTGTCGTCACCGTCGCCTCCCAGTAGCCGGCCATCAAAAGGTTGCGTTGTAGCGCGTAACTCAGAGCTCCTTCCGGTATGTGTGACAGAGCTCGTAAAACAGAAAACGACAAATAATAATCGTCCCCTCCGCGGCCACGGAGGCGACCGGGAACCAACCACACACGCCATAAGGTGCGCACCTCATGATTGCGTCAATCACACCATGCACCACCCGGGATCGCAGCCGGGAATTCATAAATCCGCCCCCGAAGGGAATCGCCCGAGGCTCCATCTCATCCATAAAATTCATAAAGAAACACATCGCAGATGATTTATCTCGAGCACTTCACGCCATCGCCAGTCAGTCCACCGGGGCAGCGCGGCTCGGTTACGCAACATATTGCGCATTCCCTCGGATGCGGATGCATTCTGGATCATGTACGAACACCGCCGCCGCCGCCGTTCATCTCATAATTCGGTGCCCAACGACCGTCAGCACACAGTGCACACATCCAGTGGATGGCGCCGTCAACATTAAGTCTATAAACCCACTAATTCACATGTTGATCTAGATTCCGTCCATGGGAGCGCAGCGCATCCGCTGACTGCATCGCCAGCGGCAATGATGCCAGTACATATTTCGAGACGGCTAATGGCCGATAGCCATTGTGCCCGGGCACGGTGTGTGCGACGAGCCTTTGTCACATCTCGATGATGCACCGCCAGAGTGCGGCGGCTGGTGTGCTGGCAAAATTTCAAAACACATCAAACGCACCACTCGGCAGAGGATACATCTGTTTCGGAATGCAGTTTGTTTTGGGACGCGGCGTTCGAATGATTTATTGGAACACCACCTCGACAGAATAAATTCGTTTTGGTTTCTCTCTTTTGGCGGATGGGTTGGATGGCGCGGTGGAAAACGCTGACTAATTGAGTGCGGCCCCGCCGCGGGTGGATTCTAGATCGAAATTGGAGTGGTGTCGGAAGTGCAATTAGTCATGGTTCATGGATGATTTTTGGGTCAGATTTAGGTCGGAATGCAGTTGCAGCCCGACGTGGAACATGATTGGGGTGGTCTCTGGCGTTGGGACACAGAACTCCCGCTGTCGCGTTTGTTTATGGTTCGATGGGATTGATGAAGAGATGGGCCGATGGGTTTGGCTTTCGTCGATGGATCTATGCTCGAGTCGGTTTGTGGGGCTTGACAATGGGTCGTGGTACTCTTTGGGGCATGCAAGCAACGGGTGATGGGTGGGGAGTGATGTGTGGAGCGTATTCGGGGGACTCTCGTGGTCGGCGTGGGTATGTGCAATGACTCTCAACTGAGGTGTCTTCAGTCAATTAACGACGCGAACAAAATTCATCCACGCCTGAAACTGTCGGGAGTCAAAAACGATCCTCTGAGAGTAGACCTCTACAAAAGAAGTCTCAAAGCAGTTACTCTACAAAGCATTTACTCTGGATCCAAGCCCAAAATCTCAGTCCAAGGCACTAAAGGAGGAAGGACGCTGGGTAAGTCCACCTGGGATTGTCAAAGCACGGGCTATGGCTCCGTCGGAGGTGGACTTGAACCCAGCTCCCACACCATTCAGCATTGACACAGATCTGACAACTTACGGAGAGGGACTCAATTGGCAGCCAATAAACTTCATAGCACGAGGGTCATTTGATGGGTAATTTTGACTTAAAAAGTGATTTTCTTTAAAGGATATCTCTTTCACAGTTTTCAACACAGCCACGCTTTTAGGTCGACACCTTTAGACCAGGGTTTTCACAAGATCTTCCAAGTAAGCGTTTGCTTTAGTGATGACCTCAAGATGCGACCCAAGTCCATTATCGCCGACCTTTTTCTTCAAGAAATAGGCGCAGGGCTCTGGGGACTTTGTTGTAGTTAAGGCCTAATTAATGCCTAAGCTCGTGTGCACCGTCTCGGCACTTTGAACTGAAAATTAATGTCGAATCTTATCCGGTGGGCAAGGCAATTAATGTCAACGACACCGCCTGACCATGACTTTGGTGCCCACCTTCGTCGTCTTTGCTGCACGTAGACCCAGATAAAGCCAGTCTTGATTGTTCCTTGGTCTTTGACGTCAGAAACTGGCTGAACATCGACAAACACTATTTTGAAGAAGTCACACAGTTGAGTTCATGCGGGGGAACAAGCCGTGGATATCTTCGGGGATACCTTCTTCTCGTCCAAATTCATTTAAAATGTGATGTCCCCGCTCAGCGGAAATGCTTACAGCCTTAACCACTTCAACTACAACATCATTCCGCGGACGTTATCAAAAATTTTTAGCGTGACGACGTCATTCCGTTCGGCGTCACGCCACATGTTACGTCACCAACACAATCTAAACCACGTAACTTGCTCAAAACTTGACAGAAGACTGCAAATGAATGACAGTTGACGGGACCATTGTTGCGTTCTGCGCGGGAAATTCAAAAAAGTCACTGACTCTCAAACGACCCTCGTACCTTCAATTTAATCTCCGATTCTTCAACTCCCCGACAGTAAACTTTAAACAGTAACTCTTTCAAAAAATATAAAAATGTAGTACTCAACTTGGCCTCAAATAATGACATGAACAAAAGAGGACCCAAATGGGACCCCTGTGGGACCCTTGGGCATGTCAGTTGCACCATAGCGTCTGATTACTTTGGAACGTAAATTTATTTATTCTGCGTAATAAAACCCTTTAACGGGCTCCCTCTCTACTAACCGAACGACTTGAAGAGGCATTAAATTGCAACTAAACTGAAGAGGTTTTAAATCGACATCCAATCAAAGCCACATTCACTTAATGTAGCGAGCAACCTTATTGTCGAGCCCGTAATCATTTTTTAACACCCCCCATTGCAAGCCCTTGCTCATGAAAACCCATGCTTAGCCATCATCTAGTGACAAATGAACAGTCCTAGCGTCCAGTCATCAGAATAAAATCAATTAAAGTCCCATGCCCTCGAAGGGGCCGGCAGCCCTAAACAGACATTAGACGGTAATGAAGCTCACTCGGCCGCTTATTAAGTGCCATTACCTCGAAGCCACTGCAACTCTGGGAGGATTTATAGCTCGTCATGGCTGGTCTCCTTCCTTCGGAGCAGCACCGCGAAGGTGACGTTGAACTTGGCGATGGTAACGTGTCATATAATTGAATTTCGCTTGGCGATCAATAGCGGTAATCCATGTAATGGGGTGTGCATTCAAATTGACGGCATTGCATGTCGGTGTTAGATTTATGAGCCACTCAAGTGAATGGGTCTTGGAGGTGGAAGGAGGGCTTTTTCAAATCAATTAAGAATGCTGTGGAGGGGTCAGTGATCCTTTTGACACTGTGATGGGATCTTTGTCTTTGAAGGGCCCGTGGCGTGTAACAAGCGAATGACAGAAGATGCAGTGGAATGGAATGCGGAATTGCTTGGAAATTGCTCTTGAAGTGTCTGACTGCTGTCTTTCCTAAAGCAGCTGGTAAGCACAGGCCCGATGTGTTGAAGTCTGTGTAGGTCTGTAGGTCAAAGAGAGGATCAACATTGTGTGCTTCCTGGTAACGGTGATGCATAGGACTATGGCCTCAGAAGGAATAAGAGAAATTCCGACAGTTTCAGACACACTCCTTCACAAATACGGTCTCACTCGAGTTTCGTAGTTCAGCTCCATTACCGGGCACATTCGGTGTCAGAGAGATGTTGACATGGAGTCCACCGGGGCCTCCACTACCGCGACTGACCATCAGAAGTTCAACTTTTCCTTTACGGCAAGTTCAGCCTTCCATTTCAATGCCCAAAGCTTTGCGCTAAGTTTTCTTAAAATACTAGGTTTTGGCAAGCTTCCACTGCACTGCACTGTTAGCCAAAAAACTGGAACTAGGAACTTCTTATGTAGCCTTTCCTTCAACCAACTCAACTCCCTCTCAATGGACTGCTGGTGAAATTTGGATCACTTACAACTAACGACAACTTCACGTAAAAACTGCTTTGTAGTCGAATCGGTTTGGGACAGTGTAACAGTTCCGACGACGGAACGGACATGGAACGATTGTTTTCGCGATCGGAACTGGTTCGCGGAGACACGCCCGCGAATCTATGTAGGTCTACGGATATGCCGGCGTGGAACGCGACCGCGGAACTGTATAGTTCAATGGATATCGAATATGCCTGCGTTGAGCATGACGTCGGAACTATTTGAAGGAATCACACAAGTTTATGTAGCTCAATTCCGACGATTGAAGAAGACTGATTTGTTATCGATGTTCGTAGTTCGATTGACAAGTTCAAAACATCTAATATGATTTGTGTAGATAATTGTGCTGTTGGCGTTCATGTGCATGTCCCACAGATGTGTGGACGTATGGTATATTGCTATGTCCGCACCTAGAGTTCCGACTGATGCACAATAATGTGTGCTTGCCATGTGTGGCTTGTGTAGAATTTTGTGCCTTTTCCTTCGCCTCTTCATACCTCGGTGAATTCGGAACTGTATGGAGTATGGACATGGACATGTTTAATTTGTGTTTACGGAACGATGTTTCCGACAGAGGAGATACTTCCGGAAGGACACAACTCTAATTGGCATGGAATCCTTTAGTATGAGCTGGTCTCCTACGAACGTATACGTTGAATGAAGCAATAGCCCAGAACCGGCCGGTCATTAATTTGATGTGTCCTTGTAGACAGATAAGAAATGTGCCGTGTTCGGTATTCCTCTGAGTAAGGTCAAATGTCAATACGAAGGCGTAAACGAACGCATGGCGTCAGTTGCCCGACATTGTTTATTGATATCGACACCAAAAGCCTTAAATCAGTCTCTCTTGTGGATGTGAACTCAAGTCCTTGTTCGTCGATGCTTATAATTCTTCCACGAGGACTGATTGCTTCTTTCACTTGGCAACTCGTTAAGATCAAAACGTGTTTGTGGTCAAAAGGGGCTCAATGGAACTTTGTATGTTAACAAGTGCATCTCATCTCATCATACTTGATCAGCATGATCCACTAAAGACTTCGCGGGGGCAAAGCAGCGCCAGGCCACTTGATCCTTCACCATCGGCTCCAGCTCAACAGGGGTTATGCCCAAGCCCAACAGGGCTAGTATTTGGATTTGGCCAAATTACCAAGCACTCGCCTACTTGTTGGAATTGCATTCAAGGCACTCCTGGGAAGTGTGGATTGTGATTCGTGTCACGTGAACAAAAAGTCGAAGCATGGCCTTTCCGTTCGACGAAGCAGGTCCTAAACATTGAGCTGATAGCGTACTCCGTATTTCTCACCCTACCACAGCGAGTAACACTCACAACGCCACGAAGACATCTCATCTCGGCTTGTGCTTGTGTTTACGATCTTACTCTTTCGGCCAGTACATGAGACTGACTACATGGGAGACTTGGAACCAAGGCTGATTTAAGAACAGCTATCTTGGGTTTGACACCAAGCTCGGCCTTCCTGACAACTGATCTTCCAAGCTGTTTCAAGATTGAAAAATCCCATTAGAAGTGCTTCATTCAGATTTTTTACAAAAGATCTCTTGAACGGATAGGGAGGTCCGCCAATGTCCAAGAAAATGTAACCCAATTTGTTCTTTTCAATTCAATCTTACTTCAGACTGGCCATTCAATGCTGGTCAAGTGACGCGAAGTCTTTAGCCGATGACAGTTTAGACATTTGACAGTTTGTTGACAGGTGCTGTTCCCTTAAGGCCCAAACCATAAACAAAATGCCACCAAATTGAACCCTAATGAGAGGGAGGGACACAGCAAATGCGGCCCACAAGTGGAATGCATCGCACCGGATGAAATGGGTCAACTGTTAACTTTTTGAGCGGGTGACAGATGCTTCCATGGACATCCACTGTGCTGTTGAAGACGTTTTGCTGTGTTTACTTTTTTTTTTTAACAATTCCCAATCATTCAGGAACTTCAAAATTTGGAATTTCTTAGATTTATGCAACGTGAAGTTGGTCGACTGCGACACTGACAGTTCCTTTCGCGCCTAAATCATTTTATTGTGAAGTTGTCGTAGTGGGGTGGTTTAAGTATCGGCACCTCTTTGCAACCGATGCGGATTATAAACGCAACGGATGCCGTAAGTTTTGAGCCTTTACTCAAGGATAAACCTTAAAACGTTTGACATTTCCTCTGGTTCCTGTCACATTCAACGCTAACGCAGAACAATTCTTGGCCAACGAAAGAACATAGTCCAGATTCTTGTTTCCAAGCGCTGCACAAACATCTGTCAGAGAACAGCGATTTCCCCTTGGACTGGGATCTGTTACATTTCACCAGCGAACGCGCCAAGGACACACAAGGGAAGTGTGCCAAAAATAGAACCCCACTCCAATGGAATCGTCTATATCAGATTGAGATGGAGTTCTATTTATACGGAACGCCAAACGGCAGCCTTAGACACAGATGTTGCACTCTAACTAGATCGGCGACTTCGCAATGAGATTATTTCGAATCCCATGCGAGTATCGCCTCTCCCTGCTATGCACTTAAAAATGATAAATACAGTGCCCATGAGGTAACCCAATTGGCGTCACGACTCGGAAAAGAAAGCCTTCATCCCAGTCGCCCATTCAAAGTCACGAGCGAGTGCTACGCGTCGTCTGTCGCCTATGTGCCAACTGCGCTTCAGCTACTGGAATTACACGGCCGACACAGCGGTGAAACTCAGAAACACAACTTCTCAGATGCAACACAGGCAGACGGACAGAAAGATTCGTCATACCCAATTCCGTGGCATTTACGATGATCTAAGTCTAGATGAGGCGCTTCGCGGTAACAGCCCCGTCGCCCCCCGCGACGTTTCGATGATTGCACTTTAGTGTTACCTAAGCGAAAGATCCACAGATTTATGCATATTTTCCAATAATTTTCTTCGTTTCAGGTATTAATTGCTAATCGAGAAGATTGATGGAATTTGTGTGTTGCTTCACGAGGAACAATGCCACAAGCGGCCACGCGAATAAGTGTGCGGTCATAAGACGACTGAGACAAATGAGTCACACTCCACACCTCCATGTGGCCAAATACGGTCGCACTCGAGTTCGGTCTTTCGGTTTATTTTGTCTTCGGTTTGTTTTCATCATCTGACGGTAATGCGCTACTTAACCTTTACCCGCGTCCATCCGTTCAGTCGGTGCCATCGCTGCCAAATATCGCGCAGCAACTCGATTGAACGCGGTTTCAGTTCACTCGTTCGATTCTTACCTGGAAGTAGAGAAACAAAAATAAACAATCAGAATGGAGTCGAGAAGAGAAAAAGCAACGAAAACAAGAAGAACAAAACGCAAGGTCCACAAAGGCGAAGACGCAGGCGAAAGCAAACAGTATTAATTTTCTCCATTCCGCTTCAGTCGGGTGGTAAATTAATATTTTTATAACTTTGAATCGGAATCACTGATGAGTGTCGAGAGTGGAGAGGAGGCGGTTTCTGTGCGTAAATCGCCAAATTCGGTCGATTCGTGACTTTTACTCGAAATATTTGGCGTTTTTATTGATCAGCCTAGATAGAGGCGCGTAATTTAATTCTGATTTTTCGGCGAGAAGGTGTGAATTGTTCGTTGGCGAATAATGTGCTAAGTCGTTCGTTGGTGACGGCTGACGGAGTTATGACTTCCGTCTTTTTTTGGGAGAAAGGGACTTGAAGGGGTGTCATTCGAGCTGTCTAATAAACAAGTGTGACACAGTAGAACTCAAGAAGAGTCGTTGTCCAGATAGAACTGGTATTTTGTGGAAACTAACGGGTTTTGGGCTACGCAGACAGTCCTTTGGGCATACTTTAAAATGACAGCTGCTGTCAGTCCTCGGATGTGTCAACTGAAAACACAAAATAGGTCTCAATATGTACGCGAGGTGTATGCAGGACGAATTTGGTCACGCAAAATTTTCAAAGTGTCCAATCCACCTCACGCCTGATTTCCTCCTTGTCCACCGACATATTTGACGGTTATGCACGATGTTTTGACAGTTCATCACGAACAGTGGAACATTGTTTCATGTTTTTGCACATTGTGCGCCTTGTCCCCTAACTATCGAGTGACTTTTTGATAGTCATTCATGTACGGGCTGTACAGCGGCAAGAACCTAGTTAAGCTTCTTCGGATGGAAGTCTTAGAGCGGACGGACACCACAGCTCCGGCCCGAAGAGTCTTCGATTCCGAGTCAACGCAACAGAGGACGTCCTCGTGCAAGATGGCGCACACAAGTGGAGAAGGACCTCAACCAACTTGGTGTGCGCAACTGACGGCAGGTGGCGGAAGATCTTGCTGGCTGCTGGAGAGGCTTGTTGGTTGAGGCCCAGGACTGTAGCACCAAACAAAGAAGAAGAAGAAGAGATAGCCAACTTCTACCTCTCCTCGTGTCCCTTCACATTTTTGACCACAAGTGGAGAAGGACCTCAACCAACTAGGTGTGCGCAACTGACGGCAGGTGGCGGAAGATCGTGCTGGCTGCTGGAGAGGCTTGTGGGTTGAGGCCCAGGACTGTAGCACCAAACAAAGAAGAAGAAGAAGAGATAGCCAACTTCTACCTCTCTTCGTGTCTCTTAACATTTTTGACAAC
Organism: Eristalis tenax; assembly: GCA_905231855.2. NCBI lineage: Eukaryota > Metazoa > Arthropoda > Insecta > Diptera > Syrphidae > Eristalis > Eristalis tenax. The sequence goes on from HG993127.1 coordinate 5,156,665, forward strand.
CATTTTTTATGTCGCCTTCTCAAACTAAATTGACCAATCAGAGAACGGCATTCGCGTTATTTCGTGAATAACTGTCAAAAATTCATGAATTACTGTCAAAAACCTCGGAAATTCGTCGATTGGCTTGGGGTCAATCAGCTGTGAAGTTGGCTATCTCTAAAATACTTCATTTCTAGGGCGGCAACTAGTCGCCATTACCGTTACCCTATCTCCTCCAACCTTAACCATAAATTATTAAATTTGTCTCCTTTAAATGGCCAAACGAATTTTATTTATTGCTTAAGTTCTTCTGGCAACAATGATCACGGATCAGCCTGAAGTTGGTTGCAATTTATGATCACGCAGTTCAACGTGACATTTAATTGAGTGCGACCCAGAGGGCGCTCCCTCCAAAAGCTGGTGCACAGCGACAGCACAGCAGACAATTCCTTTCCTCATTCATTTCAAATCCTATACACCTTGCTCACACTGCACAGCTCTGACAGGCGAACACCCTTCACCAGGCGATAGCCGTCACACACTGTCCAAAGATTGAAGAAGTCAATTACTTCCTGTGGCTTATCTTCACTTAGAGGAAGAACAATTGGCGAATGTTCGCGAACGCAGTCGTAAACTTGCGAGGCTTTCAAGAGCAGGAAGTAATAAATCACATCTTTATGGTTTTGACACTGAAACCATTTATCAGGTCGCCGATTATTTGCTGGAAATATGCCTGACTGGGCGGCATCTGTGAAAGAATGACAAGTCGTTGGGTTGCGGTGGAAAATTTGTACTCCACTCATTACCACTTCCTGTGGAACTTTTACAGACAGAGGCGCCTGTTCTAGTTCTGCAGAAATGCTTGCGGCCCAACAGAGTTCTAGTAGCAACCGAATCACTACTACGAGAGTACAAGAGTCACGGGGTTCTGGTAAAAGTCATAAATCAAAATATGATTACATGCCCGAGGAAACTGTTGCTCAAGTGAAAGCCTCTAATTTGGAAGTTGTTAACGATCAGAATTTGAATACGTTCCCGAGGAGTTCATGGGCACCGCCGCTGAGTCTTGCAATAATTGCCATTGCCTCAGAAACGCCCGCCAACTGCTCAAAGACAACCAGCAACAATTGCTTGAGTGTGCATTGCGACACTCGTCGAAGCCCTTCCGATCAACGCGATCACTCCCACTGAATGAAACCATTTCGAAACAAGCACACAAATATCTCTTCTCCCATATCATAAAGGGCTTACACTCATCCGGCCGCTGCAACCCAACCAATTATCCCAGAAACGCACAAAAGCCCGGGCTATCTAGTGGATCTTTCTCTCTCTCGATCCCCCAGTGGAGTATGGTTTACCCCCAAAATGACTTTACACAATTCGATTTCCTTTCATCTTCGGCAGGCAATTTGGGCGCTTCACCACCGAGACGCAATTTTAATTCAGATACGGTTTCATGTGTGTGCTCATTCAAATCCGGGGAGACGCACACGAATAGGATCAACCTCTTCGCGCAACCACTTCCAATTGAACTCCCAGCACGCGCGATATCGCTGAGAAGCTGGGGGGAAAACTGGGAAACCTGTTGCGCACCATTAGAATCGATCTTCCGTGCGGGCATCCGTGGCCCCTTTTCGAGACCGCCGGCTGATGCAAGGCGATAATTAGCTCCACTGGATGAGGCCACAGGCTGCTACAGCCGCGCAGAAAGGAGAAGGTAACTCCGTTTAGCACGGAACACCGACCGACCCCTATCTCCGGCTAAAAATAGAGTCAATTAACTCTTTCGATGGAACAATGGACGCCGCCACCGGCTACCAACGAGAACGCTCGGTATCGTCGACGACGATAAGTCGAACATTTCAAGTGGTTGCGCGTTGGGTATTCCGCCTCCCCGAGGGGTGGTGGCTCTCTGACGGCAAACGCCGCGCCGCCATGTTGACGAGTACATTAACCTGTCAGTCACCGTGTGCTACGGGTATGTCCATCAGACCGTGTCGCGGATCAAATGGGAGGCACTTGCGCGATACGAGTGCGACTGCGAGTACATCCTTGTCTCGCGTGTGTCATGCCGAGTTACAGTTCCCGTTGCATATCGTCCGCCCCACACCCGGACACATTCACACTCACCGACACGACCCGAGTTATCTCTGAGAAAACAGTTACTTTGCCATGCACAGTGACAGTGGTTGGGTTTTTGTCAATTTTGACAGTTCCCCTTCAAACAATCGCAGCGCTATCATGCGGAGGCAGCTCGACTTCCCACGTCATGACCCATTTAACCCCGCTTGCCGTCGTGCTCACCTACTCGAGTAGTCACTCGCGCACAAGTACACTCGTCGCTGTGCATTTCAAAGAGAGACAATGAAATGTTTTTCTTCCCAAAATTACCGTTGAATTCTTTCTTTCGACTGTCACCCGAAATTCTAGGCCACTGCAGCAATGCCACCCGAGTAATTCGACGTAATTGCGTTCATTACGAGTGCGCAGAGGACACAATTGTTCCCCCGTCGCTGCAGCTCACTGGGCCACAGTGTCAAGTGTCATTATGTCGTCGTGTCGGCAGCGATGGCAAACAAAACCAAAATTTCCTACGAAAGGTCTAGACGACACGTCAAGATGACAGCACCAAAATTGCTTCCTCAGACAAAGAGAGCCGCCACGTCACTCGGACGGCAGCGGATCTTCAGCAGACTGTGGGGAACTAACGTTTGGCGTTCCGCTGATTTGGCGTTTCGATTGCGGTTCATTCACAATGCGTGTTGTTATCAAATTAATTCTTCGTTTCTCTTTCAAAGCATCGCGCGGTTCGCATTTCATTTCGTCTTGATGCGGAATACTTGGCGTAATTAAATTCGCTTGTTTTGAGCAGAGACACAATCAGGTTTGTGGGTCAGCCGCAAATTGATTTGTTCCTCTCTGTGGATTTCGAGGCGTTTGGCGAGTGAAATTGCAACTTGCGGCCGTCAAATGGCAAAGTGCATGACAGCAGTGCGGCCATATTTGGGAAAGTCGGACGCGTGGGCGGTGGCGGCTGCGCACCAGCTCGAATCAAATGTTATTTTATTTTATTGGTTTGCATGCAAAATCGAGCGGTCCGATGCGTGGGCATGTCGTAAAAAATGCTACCATGGTCAGATTTCCAGGGGAAATTGATTTTAACTAGAATGCTGGAAGGACGATGGAACGAGAGTCATCAGACGTGGCGAGTGAGTAACTTTGCAGAAGAACATCATTCATTTGGGAGCGGGATTTTGGGTAATCGCTTTTTGCTGAATTTCTGACCACCAGGGGCTGTTGGTGCTGATGTTGATTAAGCGCAGTCTTATGAGAAGGAAGCGGGAGAGGACTCGAAGTTAGATGAACTGCAAAAAACTTTTCTCTCCTCACAAGAGCAAACAGGAGAAAAGAATTCAGTGGAATTTCTTGTTTGACGGTTAGATCCACCTCAGGTACCTTAAGCTGCCCATACACAGTACATTTGTGCCATCATTTTTGCGATTTCCGCCACACATGTCACGTAATTTCGCGCACACAACACAGAGTGACATAAAAACGAGAACGGCACGCCCAAAATCAGTGCGCGGACTAGCCCACACACAGCACATAGTGTTCTGTGTATGGTCCACTTTAGAGAACACCGTAAATAATCGCAAGATTGTGAGTAAAATTTGAAGAATTTAGAATCGCTTGATGGTTGATACGTGTTGTGTGTTGTCAAAGGTTTAAGAACTTATGTCAAATTTAAGGCTCGTCCACATCAACACTGTGCCAAAAATACTTCCTTTCTGAACATTTTCTGAACTTTCCGAACTTCAACAACTTTTTCAAATGTTTAAGAATTTTCGTAACGAAGTATGCCAAGCGACTTTCAGAACTGTGTTTAGATTGGCGATCGTGGCGATTCGCGAGACTTTGTCTTGCCTTTACTGGAATGCTTTACCACTCACGTATCTTTGTGAACAGACTGGCAACTATTAATGCTTTGGAGTCAGTCATTCTCAACCCCAAACTCATTTCAAACTGTCGTTTATAAGTGAAAGAAGAGGATACTCGGAGCACATTATATGCCTGTACTGGGCACCAGACCGAGGAGATATTTCAGGTAGTTTTAAAGCGGGCGTTTAAATACTACCTTCGCTATCCTCTGATCAAACTTCCATTGGAATGTCCCCCGCCACCTACAAGCCAGACAGGGGCTAGCGCAGGTACAACTCATGTGACATGTCCTGACCAGTCTGAACCCCGACAGCATCAAGCAGATGTGTTAACTGGCAGAACACACCAGGCGTGTTGCGATCATGAAGCGTAATCGCGACCTTAAGTATTTTCAGTCGCAAGCATTCGTCTCTCCTCTGTCTGACTTAGCTTTTGACACTTTTTATCTGGATTTGAGACCGCATCGACGAGCCTTTTAATTATACAATAAAAATCAAAGGAATCAGGAGTACATCTTGTGTATTTTTGTGAGAGATTCCGCGAAAGAGTTTTATTTGTTATCGGACGCATTGACGCGCCACCAGCCTTCGCATCACGGAGACTGGTCTGTTTTGAGACTACTCGACGCCTTTTGCTTCTGTCTACCTCTGTTTACGAGCCCATGACATAAGCGAGATACCAGCTCAAATTTACTTTAATCCGAATGGTTTTTGGTTGAACAGATCCAAGTGACAGCAAGGCGTAAGTGCATTACACTTTCCTCCTCAAACTCCCTGCCAAAGACTTCTACCGAAGCAATTGATGAACATTGACGTTACAAACTAAGCGCAATAATTTGGGTTTAAAAAAGTAAAAGAGAGAATCTCCTCCGTGCCTTCGAAAGAATGTATTGATGTATTGTCCAGTCTGCAAGGATGGTGTATACACAACCGAGAACTGAACGATGAGTCCTGTCGACTCGGCCACATCGAGCGCGTGGGCACTAATGCTCTAGCTAAAAGGCTCTTCGAATCCGATTTTGGTTTGAGAGGGAGGGGAAGACCGAAATAAGACGGTATAAAGACGAAGTAATCGCGAAACTTGGTCTTGATGACTGGAGGCAGTTTGTGCCCCGTCAACGATGGAAGGCGGCTATAGCTCAGGCGCACACCAGGTCCGATAACCAAATTGACTTGATTTTTATTCAATCAACCTCTGAGCAAGTCTTATTGATGACTTTTGACGAATTAAGGCCAGGAAATCCAGTCAAATTTTCGATTGGACACCGCATACAAAGGACTTCGAGCAGAAGTTTGACTTGGTGAGCTAACGGCAACGAGCTTTTGGATCTTCGATCAGAGGAAACTCTCAACTTGATGGCAGCAGCAAAGGTTGTTCAGGACAAATGTCAGTAGACGTCAAGCAAATTTTCTAATTTCAAATTTAAGGTGCAGTCGAACTCCCTCCAAATCGAACTCTCTCGTACCAGTGATATCCCGTGAAAATTCGACTTAGATGGTGGCGACTGTATCGGCCTTTTGTGGAAGCTTTGCAGAAAAGACTTTTGTTGTTCCTATTCTTGTGTGAATCGGCTGAAATATTGCGATTTGAGGCACCCACTAAACGAACAGAAACACGCTAGTTTCGAATGAAAGCAGATGATGATTAATTCTACTTCAAGCCCAGACACAGAGACTTGCATTAATTCCGCTTATGTTGTTGCAGATAAATCTTGAACAAATCAACTCCCATTTGCGTCGCTGAACACTGAGCCCTCGCCAACAACAAGACGCGAAGACAGGTAATCAATAAAACATCACGGATGTATGTCTGTTCACAGTCAACGTCGCCTTTCTCCCCAAGAATCAATAAGTCGTTGTACGTAATCGTTTTCCGAAGCCTTACAGCAACAAAACGATTACGAAAAAGTATATCCTACTCGCAACAGTTTCATTATTTCGAATCAGGGCAATCAGCAAACGAACGCACCCATTCCACAAGCATCAATCTAACGAAGTACAAACAACAATTACACTTAACAACACACATCCCGTCCAGAAGAGCAAAATCCCCGGCCAAAATTGATACTCAATCCAATTACAATAAAAAGAAACACAAATCAAATCGCTTCACTAAACCAGGCGCAACATCGCAGATCTGTCTAACCTTGATTGCCCGCGCCTCCGTCGCCGAGAGATGCAGAGATGGAAAACTATCTCGACAACCGGCAATTAGCAGTTCAATTGCTCGAGCAGAATTTCGGCTCCAGTCTCAATTAAAAATTACAGATATTCGCCACACAATTGCCGCATGAGGAGCATATCTGCCATCAGTCCAGCGGACGACTTCCCCATTTGGTAATTAAGCAGCAAATTTGAAGGCAGTTCAATTGAGCAGAAGACAAACCAACCAACCAACCAACCTTGGGATAGAATTACGGCTAGACAGCGTTGTGTGTGGTGTGGCGGCAGCAATTACATTCGCTCGGTGTATCTGCTGAGGCAATCGAATAATTGGATGAAAGGCGCCGAGGTCGGACGAGGTCCAATCTATCGGCAGCATCTGCTGCTGCACGTGACAGATCGCCCATCGCGCAATCAAAGAAAAGGGACACTCGACAGATCTTTCAGATTGGAGGGTGTAAATTGATTATTTTGACATTAATTGTCAAGCGAACTGATTGTTCTGTCAGAGCAGGGGGCGGCTGCGAGGCGCCTCGTTGAATAAACCAAACGAAGGTCTGGCGGTGAGAGTTAAGATGGGGAAACCACTTCGCTTGCCTCTATTGTTTTGTGGTGCAAATGACTGCGGTTCAAGTGAAGTGCTGACAAGTGCTTCAAGGGAATGACCTTCGTGAAATTGAAATGACTTTCCCATCGGCAATGTTCTCGCATTTAAAGGGTTAGGACGACGGTGACGGGCTTGGAGAATGGCCGTGAACGTGATGAAGTGGTGTCAAAGAGGATGACTTTGAATGATGGACGTGATGGGGACGACATGGGCGAGGAACTTTGTTGTGAGTTTGATGTTAAAATTAAACTTGTGTGGCGTTAGAATTTGTAAAGAAATAGTTCTAGAGTTTTTGGGGAGTCAACAACAAGACATCTGTCAACTTGGCACAAAATGGTGGTCGTGTATTCCAATAAAGACTTAAAAAACATCATTTTTCACCAATTCCCTGCCATTTATTCGAAAAGTTTATTTTTCGTCTTTTTAAAACCACTTTTTATTATTTACCACACTGCATTACCTCCCCACTGCATTACAGCCAAACTGCATTCGGACTTAGTTGGTACTAGACTACAAATGTACTAGATGACAAGCTGTGTCAATGCAAATTAGACTCAATTCATTCGAAAAATGTTCAAAATATGTCCCTTTTCCCCCATCGATCCCCAGGGTGCCCCCAGACTGCCTTTCTGACTGACGCCGCCTCGCTTACTTTCCTCGTCGTCGTGCAGCGGATCAATTAAGCGAACAAAGAAAACCCCTATTTGGATTTTCCCACCCTCAGGCGGTTCATGTTTACCTCGAATTACTTGTCACACAAAGATACCGGAGTTTCCCCGAAATTACACCAACCTCCCCCATTATTGGGTCTCATCACGAAGCTCCATCTAAACCCTTCGGCAAAAAGAAAACCCACACAAAGAGCAACTCGCTCCCCGGGGGCATGCGACCCCGTATCAATATGCAACGCTTAAGTTGCAAACACACAATTGTGAACTCCGCAAAACCGGAAACCTTGCGTGTGTCACAGCACCGGGAGGGCACGTGTTCGCGGCCGCGCACTTCCGGGGGTCGGTCGGAAATCGTCGCGTGTTTGCATGTCGTTAGATTCACGCTCCAAGACAGGTTCTGCAACCGTGACAACCGCCAAAATGTGTCAAGGATACGGCGCTGACCGAAAGCCAAACAAAACACGCCCAATTTCTGCTCCCGGTTTCACTGGTCAGCGGATTCCGCGTTCATCGCACTCCACGCTGAAACAGCACCCGATAATCGCACCCTAATGGGTGACGACTGTGTCCCCAGATATCCAATGAATTGATTAGTCATGTGGCTTAGCGCTCTAAATTCGCTATATCACACAAAGCGAAGGCTGCGCATAAAGCCACCACGAAGCACACGTCGATTTGAACGAACTGTTCGCACTCGAAACAGTCAACGCAATCCCGAAATTGGGTTAGATCGCGCAAAAACAAACGAAACAAGAGAAAGAAAGAAAAAAAGGTCGTAGCTGACGTTTGTCGGTGACTGGACGTGCTTAGCCGAAAAATTGGCAACATGACATGTTAACAGCGCACGAGTACACTCCGTTTGTGATATCTGCAAGCAGTGCGCTGCTGACTGGCGGTGGCTGGCCACTTCAAAAGTTCGTCGCTCAGAGTCGCCATTGTCTTGACATTTGGGCCAATTAATAAACAACAGGAACGAATGACAACTTACATACACCGAATGTCACTCGGCTGATTGTTGACGCTTGGCTGCTGAAGAGATCAGTTTTTTGTGTTGTTCGTCTTGTCTCTGTTTGCGGATCTGACAGCAGCAGCGCGAGAGAGGATAATTAAACGAGGAGTGACAAAGTGGTCTGGCGACTGGATGCTGCCGTTGCTGGCAGTGACAGGCAGGGCCTGAGTTTAATTGAGTCGTCATTTGACCGAAAGGAGTGCTTATGTTGATTTTATTTCGTCAAACACGGAAGAACTTTGCGATGGCGTTTCATAAGAATCAGAGTTATGCTCGACGGTCGGTTGCATAACCACGAACGAGCGGGCATGAGTCACGGCTGGAATGAGTATCGGCTCTCGTTTGGGAGGAGGGTTCAATGGTCGGTGGCATTTTATTGTGAAATTGACGTCTTTCATTTTGTTTTCAGTTTTTCGCTGAACTAGGCTGTTCGTTTTGTTGTGTCAGACATGCGAGTGAATGTCACAATTCGCTTGACATTGACTGGGATGTGCTGTGGAATGTTTTTGTTTTTCTTCGTTTTCGTGGTGTAATTCGACTGTTCTTGACCGTCATTTGAACCGTCACTGGCGGTGGTCATTATCATCTTTCTTTTATTCATGCGGTCAGATGTCAAATTGACGTACTTGTTGTGTTCTCGTGGAGTGTGGTATGGCATTGCGCTTGAAATTAACAATTACACGTCATAAGGCGGCGAGGAAATCAGGTTTGGACAAGGAAAGCAGCCACAAACGATCGCAGATGGTCGCAGAACTCCCTGTGAAGTTGGCACTGCAACCAGGTGTTCACAAAATGCAGCCAAGTCCATGAGGCCAGCTCTGCAGGCGTCGTTTGAGGGAGTCCTTTTGTAGTTCTGGACACAGTCTTTGATGATGAATGGATGGCAGCTAGAACTCGCTCTGGAGCACGTGCAGTAGAAAAGACACGTTGTGCTGTCATAAACGACTTTCACGTCAGCTGCATGCGCCACTTTCGAAGTGAATGTGACAGATGATGTATGAGTATGCATTTTATTCGTGTCAAGTGGGGGCTTTGGTTTTTGTTCAGCATTCGATAAGGGAACTGTTTCGATCTGAACTTTCGATCTTGACACAAGTCCGTGTAGGTTAACTATTCTCCTCCACCCGAGAAATAATTTCTTCGTATCACCCAACAGCGTGAGGGACTCAGAATACGCAGTACATTGAGTGTCTTGTCGCCGATAACCCTCAGGGTGAGAATTTTACGACATTTTTGTTGTTGACTGCGAATCATGTCAACACAGTGGAATCAACAATCAATCAAAGATGAGAGTCCAAAGTGGACTGCGGTTGATCTTGAAAATGTGAAGCATCTGTGGAATGTTGACGCACAGACGGACTTACGTCTTGCCCACTCACTCCCTGTCTCTTACATGCCCGCTTTTTTGTGCGGCGTTACTCTGGGTTGCACCAGGGACTCAAACAGAAAGCCTTCCTTTCCGTGTCTCCAGGCGGGCACACCAACATCTTTTGCGTCACAGAGAAGCTGTGAGGACTGATAATTCTGGGAATGAATCAACAAAAGAAACGTGTGAATGCCCTACAGCCCTGCCCTACAATGTCCTACGATCAATGCCTTAAAGGGATGTGTTCAGTAGACGGTGTCTTTTTGATAGTTCTCTGAACACTTTTACGTGACTTTAATTTTAAGACCTGACTTATGAACAACAAAATGACATTTCAACTTTGCCAACTATTATTTGCAGCCACGATGAATACAGGGATGTGTTCAGTAGATGCGGGTTTTTCCGTTTCGCTTGAAAGTTCTCTTGTCACAATGTACATCCAAGTGAATCTATAAGCATGCTTCAAACTGGCTATGTTTGTATCGGCTTAAAAAGACCAACCACACTGGATCGTGAGACTTCGTTCAGTTTCGTTAATTTTTTCTCATTTAAGTGGGTGCGAAATCACTTGCTTACCATAATGACAGTTGATGATGGAATTTTGCGGAAGTTCCCAGAAGCAATTATGGGCACCTCGAAAACGTACGATGATTCTGCCTTTATTTCGTTCGGTTTCGACATAAGATTAAGTTCACTTAGGTTATTCATGGTCGAGCTTGGAGTATCGTCAGTGATTCGTTAAATGTGGTGACATGAATGGGAAGCGTCAGCAGAGAATGCATTTCACAAGACTGTTGGAAATGTCATCACAATCTGTATTTTTCCAAGTTAAAGTTGAATTTTTCCGACAATCATTCTACTGTCATAAATCCACCCCATATGTCAAATTTAGCCATAATCCATGACATTTGACAAATGTCTGTGAGTCTACACCTATCTCCCGACTGGTCAATAAAAATAAATTGCTTCGTTTGCTTATTTTAAGTACCAACTGTACATCATTCCACTTTGACACATCCATTCCTCATCAAAATGTCATCTGTCAAAAATTCTCTCAATCACTCCACTCATCACACACGTTTGCATGACAACAGACTGCTGCCGAAACGATTCCCAGCAATCCAAAATCCCGTCCAAAGGTGACTTCAAGAACATTTGTCCAATTATGACAATTCGAATGAAAAAAAAACACCCACTGACAGCAATTGATGTGTCAATTAACACGATCTATCAAAAACCCCAGCCACCGATCCGCTGAGTTGTTTACAAAATTTAGGACGGTCCTGTGATAGTTTTTATTTGCACGGCTGTTGTTTAGACAGGCAGACACTTTTGCTCGAGTGCTAATTTAGCTGGCCTATCGGGCACCACTTACTTGACACAGATTATCCAGAATCTGATGTCATCTGACCGCACATTCTAGATCACTTTCGGATCGGTCGCTGCCAGCCTGCGTGTGTGTGTGTGTGGGGAATGATTCAGATCGGATTCCCACAGTCTGTCGAATCGGGTTCGAAAATAGTTTGCATACAAACGGCAGACGATGACAGTTTCGCAACAGTTGTCGTCGCCGGCGTCGCATTGACCCGAGAACACCCCGACAGTTTTCGATTAACTTTCTTTGATTAAACGAATGATCGTCTTTTTTTTTCGTGTGTGCTTAATGAGTGGCTGGGCATAAAAATATACTTAAGCCGCTTAAATAGTCGCATTTGAATAATAATAATCACTTCGGCTGGGCGGCATGAGGTGTCTTAATTGGAATGGGCAACAATAAACTGGAAGTTTATCAGAAATTAATTTGTAGCTGGCTGGCGAGGGAAGTGTGAATTTTGAAGATCTGTAAAACGATCGCAGTTTATTTTTGGGAGGTGAATGCTTGGAGTTTGATTCTCTTGCGATTGCAGGGAATGAGAGGACGGAGGAATGACAATATTTCGAAAGTGTAAAGCCACTTGGAGAAGGAGTGATGTTTGGTGACAAACATCAAGTCAACCTTTCTTTTCGTAGATTGTGGTTTCGATGCTAAATTGTAGCAGATTATTTCTTTTAGTTGTGGCTTCGATGCTGAATTGTAGCAAATTCTATTACATTCTATGAAGTCGGCAAGGAAGTAGATATTGACCTTTCTGCATGAATGTTTGACTTGTCTGATACTGATTTGGTTTAAATTGCTTAGTTGATGAAAGGATTATGATCTCAAAGGATACGGCAGTAATCTAGGAACTAAATGCACAAAATGTTGATACTTTGGACATTGCAGTCGAGACCACACAGACGTAAAGAGTGCAAGACAGGAACTCCAGTGTGGCCTAAATTGATGATCAGAATTTTCAACAACAATTTAAGATGATGACGAATATAATAAACGATAAAAACCACTGGAAAGGTGTTCGAATATGACTAAATAGACAGCTTCAGACAATGCCTGTGAAGCACAGCAAATTTAAGCTCCTTAACTTTGGAATAATGGACATCATCAAGATCCCCTTGGTCAAGACCACACGTATTCAAGATTTATTCTTTCGGTCGCAAAGTAAGGAGGACTCAAGTGTTGAAAGTAGACAAACTCTCGGAAGCCCGCTGAATGGACAAACTCTCGGCTACAAAATAAGGACGACTCAACCATTTTTTCTTTGAGCGCTGAATGGACAAACGCACCAGCATCATTCAAGCATAAAGCTATTCCATGGGCAGATGCGTTCAAATCAGTGTTGACAGGGCATAGCTATAATGTCGAGCAATCGTGCCGCTATCTAGCACTAGACTACACCTATATCCTCAAATCCTGCTTAAAGACGCTTAAAGCGCTGAGCAGAAGAAACAGAATAAAACTCTGCTGGATACCTGCCGAGTCCCTCGCTAGGAAAGGAGCATCAGAAGCGTTCATAGGCCCCGAACCATTCTGCGCTGAAGGAGACTCAATCCTTCCCCAGAGAAGAATTCAGGGAACGAAGGAACATTACAGAAACATAGGACAGCATGATCTTTTGGCAAGAAGAGGGTAAGGAATCTGAGTATAACCGAAGGAGGTTTGCGGCATGTATCAAGATGAGCAAGATCAACATCTGAGGGAGCATCAGGGAACAGGGGACCTAGGGACTTCAGAAGGTCTCCGCAGTTTCTGTGGAGAAACAAATGAAATTCCAGCTGAGCCGATGCCATGTTCCCACCGAACCGAAACCGGCGAGGTACGGATGAGGTTTCCCTGAAAATTGTTCACTGTTCCCGTTCCCTCCGAGTTTGAAGTGGTTTCGCTCTCAGTTCGGAAGCTACACTCAAGCTGGTACAAACAGAGGAAGCACCCAGTTGTGCGTGATAAGCTGAGGCTCAAAATTTGGTGCAACACATCCTACCGTCCCGTGTGTCAATAGTTTGTCCCGTGGTTTGTCTTGGCGTAAAAGTGTCCAGAATTTAGTAATTTGTCTCTTACTTGAAAGTTTTCTGGAGAGTTTTCCTAAAATGAAACTTTGTTTGCACGCCTCACAGAGTAATCAACTACACTAGCAAGCCGCATCAATTACAATTAGATTTGCATGCCCACTGGACGCTGCCACTCAACGATTTGACACGTATGTCAGTCACGTAAGGCACTATGTCACAGTCATACCTCAACTGGAAGCTGTTCGACGAAAAGACATGTCAGACGTCCTAAATAGGGGGCAGCTCCCTCAAACCCACCCAGCATAAAAACGCTGAACCCGCAACATTAATGCTTGCCACGAATTCACTGGAATCGTTAAACCAAATCCATTAAAAAATGCTTCAAATTCAGGAGCGAAAGGGTCGTTTCATGATGACACCTAGTTTCACCCTGCTCCTCGGAGCGTCATGCCATTTTATTGCCACCATAGCTTGAAACGACTCCCCTAGGCCGGCGCTCCCGTCATTCGTAGGTCAGGCTATTTTGAGCATGAAATGATGTCATTTTTGGATTCACTCTAAGCCCTTGCAAATATAACAGCTTCTTCGACTCAAATCCGAGTTCCTGGTTTGCCACCCGTCAGCGACGAGTGCCGAAAGTGAAAGACAGACGGCTTCCATCGAAACTGCTCTACGTGACAAATACCAAGTCGCGTTTCGGCGAATGTTGAGCGTGCAAATTCCACAAGCAATCACCACAGCTGGCCGCAGTTCAAGACCGAGGGGCGGCGGCGGCGCCGTCGCAACTCTCTGCGGTCAATTAACCAACTCAAGGTCGACTAATCTTAAATCCATTCGATCACATCCTTAAACGGCACCGGAACAAGCCAACAAACCAATGTCCTTCATCCGCAGTCTAGAATTGCAACAAAGAGAATATGAACCTTGTCAGGCCGACACGTGACAACAGTCTCTCTCTCTCGCTCAGTTCGGCTCATTGTAATTCACTTTTTGCATACCAATCTATCGGATAACCGGCGGTGATTGACGGTAATCAGTGGACGTTGCATGTCGCAAAAGCTTGTTAGCCTTCGACATCTAATGGATCGTGGACTCAATTAATTCGACTGCGGTAACTGTGCTGTGTCAGTGTGTGAAGTGGCGTTGCGGAGGCGAGGAAAGACAGAGCCGACCATTAATGGAAGAGGAGAGGAAAATACTACCAATCCATGGTTTAATTTGTTACAACGTAATAAATTACAAATCTCACTGCTCGCTGTTCATTGCGGGTCACGGTAATTCCCCCAACAACAGCAACCACAACCAGTTGGCAGTTACGAACCAATAAACCGTCATCTCACAGGTAAACACGATCAGCCAACCTACCGATCGATCGAACCGCTCAACAAGATCTCGGTCCATGGCCAAGAAGCTGCCGCACAGCCGCAGCCGCCGCAATCCGATGCCCAAGAGAAAAGGCAGAGCAAAGCGAAAAAATAAACGAGCTTAAGAGGACAGTAGCCAGCAGCGACAGTGCGCGCAGTCTCCGGACCCGGAGCTCGCCCAAAAAAGGGCAAAAGACTGAAGAATGTGTAGCGGTGATTAGTGATAATTGCACGCAAATTGATTTTTTACGATCGATTGTTTCCCAGCGCGGTTGCGAACAGAGGACCCAACACAATGCGAGCTCCGCATTTGTGTTTGTTTTCCAAATTTGGTGGTTGGGGGCAAAAAACTACAAATGGAGTACAAACCTTCTAATGCGAAACTTTCCGCCGAAGACCATCTTGAAGATCGTTGTCGTCGAGAGGTTATTCCCCCCTGCGACACTCAACGCTGGCGACAGATCGATTGGATCCGTTTAATCCGAATTGATTACCCCCGCCGAGCTGGGATGTGTGGCTGACTGCTGCTGGTTGGTGATGCGACTCGGATGTTTCGCGCAAAATGTGTGAATTAAAATTTCTGATTTCGCACTTCGAACACAAACAGCACACACACGCGATCTCACACAGTTGCTGCTGCTGCTGCTGCTGCTGCTGGTCACTTCATGTCGAAGTGTATTTCTTTATTTTTCTACTTTTCCTTTCTTCTTTCTCTCGTATTTATTTTTATGCAGATTCCTTCCTTTTTCTTTCAAATTTCACAAATTCACTCGGTTTTTTATCGCCTCTTTTCGCTACAAATAAATATATGATATTTTTTTTTTCGACAGAAACACCAGTACGACACATTAGCCTGTGGAGTCGGGGAAAGTTTCTTCGGAGCCAAGAGCAGCAAGGTGCATAATTTAAATCTCACAAAGGCCCGATGAAAACACACGCAGAGAAAACACCGAAAATGCGGCGAAAATATCTGAAGAGAAACTCAAACAAAAACAAAAATCCGTTGCGAATCTATTTGAAACGTCAAAATTCAGTTGGGGATCGTCTTGGGAACTTTTATTTCTATTTATTTTCAAATAACTTCTTTTTGCACGAAAACACTGCTAGAGAACGAGATGTTTATACCAATCGCGATACATTCGCCGAAAGAACGAAAGATACCGCGGGTTGCCGTAGCCGTGCTGACACGCGAACAGTTGCTACTCGTTTGACTTGGGTTTGCATTCACTCGCCATTCGTTGCTGGGTGAATGGCTCGGCGATGAACGCAGCGAAATGGTGAATTTCCGCTTTGTGCCGTTCATTCGTGGTTCACTTGTGCGTTGTCGCCGCGTGAACCGAAGGTGCGGGATCAAAACAAAGGCGACGATAACCAGCAGGCTGAGTGGAGTGTGGAGAGTGGAGACGCGGGCGATGGGCGCTCTCTTTGCCGTGAGTGAAGCGGGTGTTCAGTTCACTCTCGTGGTCGCGGCGAATTGCCGACGATTGAGTGAGCAATTGAGAGCGAAAGTGAGTGAGTTGCACTCGCTGACATGCAGTGTTACCTGCTGTCAAACTCCGTGCTGGTCGCCTTTGCCAGACAGCAGGTGTTCCCTGTTCTCATTTCCACAGGTTTGCAGCGCGCATTCAAATGAATTCCATTGAGGCGCACGTATTTCTAGGTTACGTGATATCCTTTGTGACTGTTGAATAATTGGAAGAGTTAGGGACCTTCGACATTGAACCGATTTTCAGAGCAGACAATGCAACAGGTACCCATGGCGCGGGTTCGCGTTGCCTCCGGGAGGGATGTGAGCTCATTTCCAGCGGGGATGAGGCAACTAATTCCCGAGTATTTGGGACGACCGCATTTTTACATTTCGACTATTGTCGAATTCCTGGATTATGCCATCAAGATGGTCATAATTTTAGGGTTTTTCTGCAAAAGGGGTTCTGTTGCAGATCCGAATTCAAGGTTCCCTCGAAGACGCATTGTCTGAGTTCCAGGGGACGCTGGAGTTGTAGGTCAGAGGGATGAACGTAAGCTCCGAAAATATGACATTTCAGTCAGATGCATTTGAGACCTTCATTTTCTAATGAATGGCTGAAGTTAACTGTGGCAACAGCTCAATTCATCTAGAGGTCCCTTCCGCAGCGTTGTCACCACAGCGATCGGGGGTATTTCGACCCAGCATATCTCACTCCTGTAACTATGTGCCTACCTACTTCAATAGATTTTGGTTGAGAAAGAGGACTTAGATTGGAAATTGTTTGATGACTCATTTAAGTGTGTGCTCAACATGAATCAACGAAGCTCTGTTGATTCATGGGAACCGACGAAATGATCGAAGCCATTTTGTAAGCCCTCTTACCCTTATGTCCGTCTGAAGACGGTCTCTTTTTCCATGCAAAGACATAGAATTCAAGAAAAAGAGAAACGGTTGGAGCGTGTACAGGGTGTGCTGCAAGAGACATTTAAAAGCGGAAACTAATGAACATTTATTACTCAAAACAAAAACTGATACAGTCAACCCTCTGAACGTCGAACAAATGATTCAGGACTTAAAGGGAACAAAGACTTAAGTACAGTCGAAACTTCAGAACAGTCACGGGAAAAACTATTTTGTTCGATTTACGGAATGTTCGAGTTATGGATTGTACATTTAAGACTAAGTTCTGAAGCATTTAATAAAAATTTGGTTCACTTTTCGAACAATCTGGGTGTTCGTCTTACAGACGTTTGACTGTACTCCATAGCTGGAATACAATCCTCCTTGTTCTCTTAGTTGTGTCACCCAAAAATATGTGTCACTTTGACAAATTTGAGTTCTCTTAGTCACTTTAGGTGACATTTGTCACTCGCACGACTGAGAGGGAGAGATTGTGAGAGAGTTGAGAGAGATTGAGAGCTGAGAGAGAGATTTTGTCGCTTGCATTTTTGTGGGTAACGCAAAACGAAGGATAAATATTGGGTGCATAACTTCGTGCGGTTTGCTAAGAGATGGCGTAACTTGTATTATTCCATTGGAACATGCGTTGGAAGGCTACTGTCATTGTACGTCATTTCAGTATAAGTCATTCATTTGAAGCGTAAGCCACAATCATTTATTTTTCACTCAAATATATCGAACTTTGTGCCTCAGAAAGTGTTTTTGGGGGGTTCAGGGAGTTCTTCTTCATTACTTAAATATGAAGGAAACTGCTGCAGAAAGTCATCGGATTTTGGTCGAAGTTTATGGTGAACATGCGCTAGCTGAGCGAACGTGCTAAAAGTGGTTTGCACGATTTAATAGCGGTGACTGTGGCGTGGAAGACGATGAACGTCCTGGGCAGCCAAAAAAGTTTGAAGATGAAGAACTGGAAGCCTTTCTCTAGGAAGATTGTTGCCAAGCACTAGAAGAGCTGGCATAATCTTTGGGTGTCACTCAAGCAGCCATTTCAAAAGGTTTTAAAGCAGCTGGATCTATTCAAAAGCAGAGGAATTGGGTTCCAAAAATTTTGCCAAAAAAGCGCAAAAACCATATGTGAAACCGGCCAACCAGCTAAATCAACGACAAAGCTGAATATCCATGGCGCGAAGGTTATCCTCTGTATTTAGTGGGATCAGAAGGGTGTGCTGTATTATGAGCTTAAACCGGGTGAAACCATCAATGGACAACTCTACCGAACACAATTAATCCGTTTGAAGAGAGCAGTAGCCGAAAAACGCCCGGAATATGCGACCAGACACAAGGCAATAATTTTCCATCATGACCCACGTTGCTATTCCGGTTAAGAACTATTCGAAAAACAGTGGATGGGACGTGTTACAACACCCACCTTATAGCCCAGACCTTGCCCCTTCTGACTACCATTTGTTCCGGGCGATGCAGAACGCCCTCACTGAAATACGGTTCACATCAGAGCAGAATATCAGAAATTGTCTTGATTTATTTTTGGCTGCCAGGCCGGCGCAGTTCTTTTGGGATGGGATCCACAAATTGCCAGAAAGATGGGGAAAAAGTCATAGCTTCAGATGGGCAATACTTTGAATTATACTATCGTACATGTTTTTCTTAAATAAACGTTCAAATTTTGAAAAAAAAACCTCACGAATTATGTTCTAGAAACAATATGTAAGTTTTAACCCAAATTTTGTACTGAATTAAAGGAAGGAATAAAAAAATAACAAAAAAATAGGCAATTTGAGTGCCTGGTCGCTTTAATAGAGGACAATTCCAATCACACCCAGAAATCCAATTTTTTTAAAAAACGAAACGTGTGCATTGCCCTTTTTCTTGGGCTGTCACTGAATATAGTCAATCTGGGAAGTATAGCAAAGACGCGATCCAATACGAATGAGTTCTACTCTAAAGACATCTTGAAATTACAGAATTAGCAAATATAACCACCGAACGGAAATTGATCCCACTTGAAGGCACAAATCTGCAGCATGTGTTGCCAACTAGGTGAATTATTTTGGGTTGAAAATTTGTTCGGTTTTTTTCAGCTCACTTGAATTGAAAAATACAGATGTTGATATGAGGTGACAGAAAAATGCGAGGCGAGAATTTGTTTGACTATACGACTTATGGAGGTTCGACTGAATTTTTGTTCCTACATTCGCAACATTTCACGCCACATTTTGGCATTTTCCTACATGATACCGTTAATAATCAACTACATCCTCGTCCACCTCCTCCAATTCGAGTTTCTCACTCTTTACTTTTTTTTCTGTACGAAATTGGATTGTTAAGCAACACACCTGCCCAGTGTCAAAACCTTGAGTGCTGTCACTGGAGACAAAGATGGCGGTTGTGAAAAACTGATGAGGGTGTTCTGTCAGAACGATAGTGATTTCGATAGCCTCAGTTGTCCTTCAAACATTTCCTGACAAATTTACATCTTGTCGGAGAATCTTGATTTTACGACATGACATCAGCTGGACATGAGATTTGACGTTTTGCCATATGTGCCCGACTTTGTATGAATGTTGTGGTAAATATTGAGAGCACGAGTAGAAGTGTCAGTGAATGCAATTTTTTGACATTGTTTTTAGTGAGATCTGCTTCGTTGATTGGTGGTTGGTTGCTCGCTTCTTGATGCTGAATCTCTCGCAGCCCACGTTGAAGTGAAGCGACATGGCATATCTTGCCCACGAAAGAAAAGATCGCGGATGGCTGTTCAGATTGTGGTTCTGATGTTGAGCAGAAATATGTCCAGTGGAGACGGTGTGCTAGAGAATACTATTTACATGTGTAATGGCGACTCACCGCTACGATCGCACTTGCCGCTGGCAGAGATAATGGAGGATAGAGATATCCAACTTCAGAGGAATTGCGTGGAATTCTATTGCATTTCACACATACTCTTACAAAGTTCCCGTGAGATGAAATCAAGGGACACGGGAGGTTGTTGGATATCCCTATCCGGACACTATGTCTGCCGGTGGTCAGATCACAACTGACACAATATTGAACATGCCCCCAAGACAACAAAGATAAGAGCTAAGGTGCACGTCATGAGTATTATGACATATCGAAGAGCCCCTTCCACGCTCTCTCAACCTATTCTGTAGCCTTCTCGTCCCTGAGGCTCAGAGAGGCGGGTTTTTGTAAAGAAGGGAAACATACGGCCACGCTGCCATACTAAGAAGCTGGAAAGTTGTACAAAACATTGGGCAAACCGATTACATTCCGCCAAGAGCTTCCACCAGCGATTTCCGGACCGGGAAAGATGGGAAGATCGAGTTGCAGAGGGGCCAGATCGCCATTTACACAGATGGCTCAAAGACGAGCGCCGGCACAGGGGCAGGGATCTTCTGCGACCTCTTCGAGAAAACCCTGGCACTAAGGATGACTGCAGCGTCGTTCAAGCCGAGGTGCCTGCTATACACGAAGCGGCGCTTGCGCTGAAAGATCAAGGCGTTAACGGCGAATCGATCACCATTTTCTCTGACAGCCCAGCGGCTATAGACATTTTGACATCGAAGCTAGTTAGACTTTGCAGGCAAAGCGTCAGTGAATATCCTTGGATAACTCGGTGACCCTCTGTTGGGTGCCAGGATATAGCGGTACCAGGATATGCAAAGAAGGGCTGGCAGGTGGGAGACGCGTACACAAAGAAAAGGCAAGCCGACGAGGCCCTGGATAGAGCCAGTACTCGCTGGCTTAGCATGAATACTGCAGCCACAGCACTATGGCCCAAGCTGAACAAGTGAAGATCAGCATCACTGATCAGTTTTAGCCGCAGAAAAGTGCATCCCGAGCATCAGATGGAGTGGTTCCCAATGCCCTTTAAACGCGGCTCAAAAGATAACAGTGATATGCCTTCTCCAAGGGTGTGCCCTCGTCGGTAAGGCAGAGCATCACTATGGGTCTTGTAACTGCCACTTTGGACAACCTACTCGCTTTCATCTCCGATACCAGGCACCTCTGCTGGCGACAGGTGTTTCTATATTTTCCTCGTTGACTGATTGCGATCGTTCTTTTGCCTGAAATATCACATCAAGAGTGGCACCTTGTACTGCACAAGAAATTGAAATGGCATGGCAGTCCCACGTGTCAGCTTTCGTTGCGCCCAATGCTTTGCTTACATCATGCAACATCAGTCTAAAGTCTCATCTTTACTCACACTTCCCCCAGAATCCCAGAGAAATTGACGTGGCGCAGAATGCCCGCACGATCATCAGTCCACCAACTAGCACCTTGTCAGCATTCTACTTGCGACCATTAACTGACGATCTCCGGCGCATGAGGCACTGACTTGTGTCGTGGCTTTGAACAATTTGATTCGATTTCATGTCGCACCCAAAGGCTGAAAAGAAACCACTTCACCTCGAGGCACAACTTTGAACCCGACTACCTCAACAGTTCAGCAGTGAAAGTGCCTTCAATCACCGTCCGCCGAAAACAAAACCCAAGACAATAGCCCATAAGCCATTGCAACGATCGCTTCCATTTGTTAACATTCTAAGCGACTTCCTTCATCTCCGTTTCGGTAACTTCCTTGCCACTGACACGATCGCCCAAAACCATATCACTGACAAGATCGCCGCCGAAAGTATCTCAGATCGGTGCGCTTGCGCGTTCGGATCTTGCCGCAAACACGACAACAGCATAAAAATCATAAAAAGCAATAATTTTATGATTATTTGCATATCCCATGGAACAACAATTGATACCATTTCGGATCAGTGCCGGGCTGAGAGGGGCCACTGCCACCACCACCGCCAACACCACCAGTCACCGCCAACGACGACGACAATAACTGGGATTGGCGATCATCGATCGCAACAACGGCGACTAAGGCGACCACGATGGCGACGCTGCTGCGCGTGAAAATCGTGAAAAATTTGACATTTCCCCGGACGTACCGCCAGCCAGTACGCAGTATTAATCAAAACCATGTCCCAGCGGTAGTGCATCGGATGCAAGGCAAGAAGAAAAAAAATCGCATCAGACAAGGCGACCAGGAGTCACGATCTTCTTCTCGATCAGAAGCCGCGCCGCGCCGGTACCCTCTCGGTGGTTGGTGGTTGGGGAGATGATGACGGTGAGACTCTGCGGTTTCTGCAGTTCAGCAGCACACGGAGGAGAATGGAAGCGAAGGCGAATACTGCGCGTGTGAAACCGAAGTGCTAAGGCGCTCACAGCCACCGTTGAGGGGCACAATTGGTTTAGAAAGTGCATCTCAAGGATTTCCACTTTCCTTATCGCCGATCGTGGCGGCGAATAGCTAATTCAATTGCGGAAGCCCACTCAGAATGGATCGCATCGTGCGCTACCGTTCGAAATGCATCCACGGGCGGCGGTGGCGCCCACCCTGACCAGGAAATCTTCGCAAAGACCCTGACTTGCTGGGTGGTTCGCACTCAAAATGCCAGAATCCGCGTCAAGAACGCAAAAAGTGGAACGATAAGCACAGTCCAAGGAGCACTTGAGTGCCATTAGAGAGCTGTGATTTTCATTAGATTCGGGCTTGGGGCCTTAACCAGGCCACTGGTGGAGTGTGGTGTGATTGGAGATCTCAAGTGGTTTGGCTCTGGGCTGGGGAACGGCGCAACCATATGGTCGGCGACTTGCGATTACGCAATTCGTGCGAATTCATACTATTTTTGGAATCGGCATCCCCTCCAAATGCGCGGCTCAACGAATTAGCCAATTCATTGTGGGCACAAATAAATCCGAAGTGCGTCCCTGAGGTGTATGTGTAACAAGAGGCCGACTAAAGTCATGGCGGTGTGATTGATTCTCGGCTATTGTTGCGTTTGACAGGTTTATTGCAGTACGCTGTGCTGGACAGCGGCAATTATGAGCTTGACAAGCCGTTTGTGGTCCTTTCTACTCGAGATTCCCTTTGAGATTGCGCCCGACATCGAAATTGAGTCCCACTTGTGGGTGATTTAGTGCGATTCAGAGACCGTGAGACCGACGACGATCTTGTTGTCACTCGATCAGTGATTCACTGTGATTTGTGTTGCGGGCCCCCTGAGAGATGGTCATGTGTTTGAGTGTTGCAGCCGGAAAGTATGCCATGCAGATCGGCTGTGGGAGTCAGTCATGTGACGATTGGTGGAAATTTTGTGGCATACTTTTGCGAGCGGGAGACAAATGATCGTGCGATGGGCAGATGGTTGGACAGTGATCATCGCCAGGGAATGAGCTTCAACATGATCTTGTAAAGATCACTGTGGTAGCGACGGCTGATATTGGATAATTTGCTGAAGTCTTGAATCATTATTCGCAGCCACCCGAGGCTAGTGCTTGATGAATATTCCCTCGTGTTGACACTGCCCGGAGGGGTCTTGTATTGGGCGTGTTCATAAGGATCGCGATCAAAATTGATTGTGCTTAAACAAATTAATGTGCTCACACGCGGACATTGACCCGAAATGTCGATGAGTGGAAAAATGGGAGTGTACGTGTTGTTTTGGCAAACCAAAGGCATGCGTACATAATTTGTCTTGTTCTGAGAAGCCGAGTGGAAGCGCTTTGGAAGTGTGGTCCGGATGACATCTGGCAGAAATGCTTCGGAGATGATTTCGCATTCAATGAGAGCTTTTAGGGGTCCTAGTTGCTGATCTTTTCGTTCCGACCAAACAATGAGCTCCAGATTTGAGTGATCTGGTGATGAGGCAAGGTTCTTTTTGTTTTTAACTTTTCAGAGGCGCTGTCCGGTGACACACTTAAGGCAGATGGAGATAATCTGATTGGGGGCATGCACCAACTCAATACTGTCGTAGGGAACGCTTGTCCGGCGAGTGGAATGTCAGTTCAGTTAAGTAAGGATAGGTCTAGTTCTGTTCCTGTCCAGCGTTTCCCCAAAGCAGGTCAGTCCACAATAGACCAGATTTCCGCTCTAGATCCAGGCCGATCCTGGAAAATAACCAAGAAGTGCACATCGACGCTCACCACCTTGTCGTTGATCTCGAAGGCCGGATTTGACAGCCTGCATAAGGACGAGTTTAACAAAGCCAAGCACGTCAGATAGTGCAGGATGACATTTGACAATTCTCGGTGCTCCATCAAGGTGGGCAACGAACTCAACGAAGTCATCGGGACTCTTAATGTCAGTCTGGAGACGATCTTGCCAAAGTTCTCACGTCAACACTAGAGACACGATCATCCGTCCGATCAGCTGGTTGGTAAGGCAGATGATAATGACAGCGAGCCTCCAAAAAGGTGTTTGTTGGCACTGAGAGGGAAGCGGCTAAAATAGGTCTGGCGATGAAAAAAAGGGATGGCGATGAAAAAAAGGGAAAATCGAGGTATATGCTGTCGAATTCACTGCGTTCAGGGACGAAACTGAGTTTTGGTCAAAATTGTCACAGTTGCAGTGAAGATTAAGGAAACTCTCTCTTACACGTCGTTGGTGGGGTCAGGGGGCCGGTAGTTGATCTTCTTATTTCAAAACGCAGCCTATCACGATATGGAGCCACGATCACTGACTCTTTCGGTCTTCGACTGAACAACTCAAAACGCAGCCCATCACGATATGGAGCCACGATCACTGACTCTTTTGGTCTTCGATTGAACAGCTCGGAAGTGAAAGAGGGGTAGGCCCCCTTCATTATTTTCCCCTTCACGCTGAAGAGCCACAACAATCGGGGAAGATCTGTGGCCAGCGAAACTTGACAAAAGAAAATGTGACTTTTTCAAAGACAAATTCCTTGACCTCCTGTCAGTGATGCAAAGGCAAACACAGCGCTGCCCCTCACTCCACCCATTTCAAGAGACGTTACACATATTCAGACGAGTCATCGAAAACAAGACCCGTCACATAAAACCAACCCAACAGAGCTGCAACTTCTCGTCCCTGACTCTGACTTTCATTTGCAATCCATCAGAGTTGCGGCTCAGGCCAGGAAACCAGAAATGCTTGCAATTACCCATAGCCTCCATCGCTCAACCCCACAATCACAAACGCAGCCCGCGTTTGTGCGTCTGCCGACTGATTGATTGCGATTCACGGGATCACTAAGGAAGAGCTCTCAAATCACGCTTGCCAGAGATTCATTTAATTAAGATAGAAATGTTAGACTTTCGCTCCCTGAGTACTCACCAGCCGAACAACCCCCTCCGACAACGACGAGATAGAATCGTAAAAAATGTGCTCCTCCGATCGGCGGGACACACACACACACATAGACAACACGGGCAGCTGCACAACAATAACTAATCGACCTCTCCCCCAAGCCGGCATAAATCCATTCGCCATGATTATTGGCCACCGGATTACTAACCACCACCACCACCGCCAACCACATCTAGCTCCATGCACGCCAAATTAAATCGTTCGCCTGGAGAGGCCGACACAGCGCGCGATCTGCATCTCTGATGAATTTACGATTTCTGATTGCGCCGCACTGATACCAATTAATTGACAATAAATTCCATTCAACCGAGCTGCATACTTTTGGGCTTTATGATGATGTCTTCCAGCGGAGGGGCCATCGTTCCCAAGTGCGGCTGCTACACTTGACGCTTTAATTATCGTGTAATGGATCGCGGTGGTACCGCGACCGGGCTGAGCAATCGACTGCCGACCGACAATTGACCACGGGTCCCCATAAACCAGGCAGCCCCAGCGAAACGGGGGAAAGTTGCTGTTAATCCCCATCGGTGGAGGCCATAATTTACACCAGAGCCTAATAACCATTACGCGTCCTTAAAAGGCGTCTTCATCGGCTCCCACGAAGACCACAACGAAGCCGCCGACGACGCCGACGACGCCGATGAAGAGAAACATTCTCGGCGGTCTTAATGGCGGCATTGTTTCACCCCAAAAAAGTACGGGCTCCTGACAGAGCGAGGTTCGATTGTGTTGCTGGAGCGAATCAATAAATTCGCTTGGCCCATCAGCCGGCCACTACCACGGGGTGCCCAGGCGCGCGATGCTCGCACCGGCCAGATGGCGAAGCTCTCAATTTGTGATTAGCATTCGGAAGACTAACGCTTAGGCCGAGCCGATTAAGCGCTGCTTTGTGGCTTCGTGTGACCTCAGAGGTTCTTTGATTTGTGTGCAGCTAGCAACGAGGTGCTGGCCGTGCGGTGGCGGCGGCCAGGAAATTGGTCTCTCGGCTGTGCCCAGCTGGACTGTGATAATTACCAGATGCAGCCTGCGGTTGTTAGGCGAATACGATTCGTTTGTAATTGCACTGTTAACGGTTCGATTCGTTTAGATTTGTAATTTACTGGGAGAGTGGGTGTCAATCGCGAGTCGCGGCCGCCCCGCAGTTCGGGTTCAAGTGGCGTTGGGTAATTTGCTTGGACGTTAATGGCGCAGAGCCGTTTTCATTTTCGCAGCAAATGAGCTCTGTGACTTGTGGTGGATGGATGGGATGATGTCTGGCCGTGTCAAAGTGGACCGAAAGAGATCGTGAGTGGAAGGAGGGCGGCCTTCGGATGCGAGTGGCGTGGTTGATATGCGAACAATTCGACTAATGCATTGGATCCAATCAATTAGGGGAATCGTTGATGATGGCTGTCGATTGATGGTTCATTTTGGAAAGCTTGTGAACTTCCGGGATTTGTGCTGTGGAGCGTGGAAATGGAAAACGCGGCTATTGGAACCGGGTCTGAAACAGCAAATATCGTCGGGCGCATGAGGGGTGTGGAGTAAGGTCATTCTAGAAATTTGATCCGGAAAAGTTTGCACTTGTCACCTTGTCACTCACGATCAATGACGTGTGTCACAAATTGATTAAATGGCCATGAACTCAGGTAAGGCTTCGGTTTTCGATTCAAGCACTGACTGGCTACCGGAGGCCAGGCGGGAGGATAAGTCAGTGCATTGTTAACTTCTTCTCACGCTGTAACTAAATCACTGGTCCCGTCAACGGCAGTATGTTAAGCGACAAATGGCCAAGTTTCCACCAAGCTTTAGTAATTTGTTTGACTGTCATTTGGAGGCAGACAACCTCGTACATCAGACTCATGTGCCTCCACTTAGCCTCCGCCAACGAACTCCTACTTCACGTGGTTTAATCTGGGAAAATGGGATATCAACCCGATCTGGGACCGAAAATTGGATATCCACCCCGTGGTCGTTGGCGGCTGCAAACGAGAGCGAAGGAGAGAGTGAGCATGAGTTGGGGTTCAACTCTTTTTATGGATAGAGGCGCAGGAACTGACCAAGTAGGGGATCTGGGGCGCTCGGCTTTTGGGGGTATTCCAACAACGAGGGAGCTCTGCTCTTAAAGGTTTCTTGAGAGGCCAGGTCGGGACCTTCGAATAGAACTGACAGCAGACGGCAACACTCACAGGCGCGGCGATGTTGCTGACATCAGATGAAGGTCAAGAAAGGCGCATGGCCCCCTACTTAGGGGTCGGTTCAAAAATCGATCAATTCAAAGACAGTCAGATCTGGACGAATTTTCTGCCGACAACAGCAGCAAAGAGCAGGATTGTTCGGTCACTTAACAGACCCCGTGCAGCCGAATAACTCGCGGAGGTCCTGGACTGTTATAATCCAGGAAGTGTGGTGGATGGGACGGCCTGTGCAAAAAGAGGACAGCGACATCAGAAGAGTTGTCGTTCGAGGCAAATTTAGCCAAAGAGTCGCAAACTTTGTGCAAGCGAGCGAGCGCCTTCCGCAAATCGGCAACATCCCCTTGATCGGCGTTCGTGCCACCACCGCCGGTATCGATTTAACGGCAGAAACAACGGCATTTGGGGGAACAAAATCAGTGCCATCAAAAGTATGCACGGGTGCACACGTACGTAGCTAGCTGCATGACCATCGGCTGCACACGAACTTAGTTACGATGTCACCCAATAAGCCTGCCTGAAAAGCAGATCAGTGGAAAGTGCACTGCGTAGTGTCCGGAAATTGAGGACTTATTGAATATTCAAGAACTTACAATGGCAGCCTTCATTGCATGCCACCATCAGATATAGCCATGAAGTCACTACGACCATGCACGATGAGATCAAGGGCTGTTCTGAACTACCGCGACTCACTAAAGTCCATCAGTCGGCACATGGTCAAACTCTGCTGGGTCCCGGGCAACAGCTCAATAGCAGCGGACGAACTGGCCAGACAAGGGTCTGAAATGGACATCAGCCAAGCAACCATCGATCAGTGCATTACTGATGACTGTCACACGACAGGATCATCGTGACCAGAGCTTAATAACGGCAAAACAAAGAAGCTTCTGGCGTTGGGCCGAAACACGATCCATGCGCTCGTCGGAGTGACCACAGAACCCAGCGATCTCTGACGGAGCTGCGGCGACATCGAGGAAGAGATCGAAACGATCCAACATCTGCTTTGACCCTGCCCAGCTCTCCAGAATCGGAAAGATTCATCACAGAGACTGCGGACTCAGAAATATCGGATCTTCTAAGATTCGTCAAGAGCATAGGGTGGTTGAAGCCATCACGTGGGTACTCCACAAATGAAGGGGTTCAGACTGGACACTAAGGCCTGAGCGAAGTATTATTCGGGGAGAGTCGCTTCAGCAGCATGTCCCTGCCGTGTGCCATTGAAAGCTCCGATTCCGAGATCAGCAGCACCTACAGAGTCCATAGTCCATCGTCATCAGATTCACGGAGCACTAATCCGAATTCCACGCGATTTCTTTCGTTTGTGAGCACAGAACCAATGGCTTTCGAGTCCAAACTGAACTCCGAGGAACGGAAGATTATCGAAAAAATGCACGGGAATCGTCTCAAGGAACAAGAGCCTATTTTTGAGAACATCGAAAATGCTATTCGCGAGAAAATGACTCCGTCCAAGTTGGAGAGGATCGTTCAGGATCAATGACAAGTGGTCGCGTCCACTCCAGAGCTGGGGAGTTCCTTAAATGACTCCGTCGAAGTTTGAGAGGATCGTTCAGGATCAACGACAAGTGATTGCGTCCACTCCAGAGCTGGGGAGTTCCTTAAATGACTCCGTCGAAGATTGAGAGGATCCTTCAGGATCAACGACAAGTGGTTGCGTCCACTCCAGAGCTGGGGAGTTCCTTAAATGACTCCGTCGAAGTTTGAGAGGATCCTTCAGGATCAACGACAAGTGGTTGCGTCCACTCCAGAACTGGGGAGTTTCTTAAGGTCGGACAGCTGCTCGTCACTTGACATGTCCGGTGTTGAGAAGCAATGCGATCCCGCGCAGCAGTCAAGTAGCCGCGGACTTTGACTGAAATAAGTTGCAACGTGCGACATTTTGTCGTTATTTGGAGTTGGAGGGGATCTTTCGAAAGAGATACCCTCCCGGGACCAGGCGGATTCACGAGACTTCATAGATCCGAAGCCAGTGTGCAAACGAGCCTTCTGATCGCGATCATGGCAAACAATCAGCACGCAGTTTTGTTGTGGGAAATGTTATAATTGCTTGCAAGCCGCGTCGGTGACACAAGCTCAACCAGTTCACTCATTTCAAACAAAGACTATCCGAGGGTCCCCACGATTCTCAATCATCACACTCCCCTTCCCCAGCCTAACTTAACCTTGTCACGATGTCCATAAAGCTGCTGCGCCACCAGTGCTTAGACCGTTTCCTGTGACCAAACTTCAAAAAATGACTGAAGAGAGCTTATAACTGAAGCAAAGGCTTTGAGAGGCTTGGCCGTTTTGCCCGCGAAAACTCTTCGGAGCCGTTGAACGAAAGTTTGCCAAGAGTTTTCCTGCGGGAGTGGAGGTGGTGGACATCGCAGCGGACGTGTTTAATTCTCCTATTCCTCACACTTCATTGCCGGCGACGCAGGGATCAGAGCCGATGACTTTAGCGATGTTTTTTTTTTTTTTTCATTTAGCTTTGCTCTGATTTAATGCACGTCACATTTGTTGCGCTGCAGGCGTCCAGTTCCGTCCACCAGCGAGTGGAGAGTGGAGCGATTTGATTACGTTTAGTGCAGTGTTCTCCGATTAGCCGCCCTGAAATACCCGCGTGACTACGTTCGAGCGGAATCGTCTTCACTGGAGTCTCCTGTAAGGACTGTTCAAAAATGTTGCTAAATACGCCCACAATGTCAAGTAAACACGGACAACAAGTCGTAAAAGACGACGCTTGGGTAAACCTAGCCAATTGATGAATT
Organism: Eristalis tenax; assembly: GCA_905231855.2. NCBI lineage: Eukaryota > Metazoa > Arthropoda > Insecta > Diptera > Syrphidae > Eristalis > Eristalis tenax. The sequence continues at coordinate 5,186,641 of HG993127.1, forward strand.
CAAACTGCCTCGACTTCACGAATTTACGTTTGTAACAGCTTGAAAATTTAGCTGGAACTAGATGGATACAATTTTTCGCAGTCGTAGTAAGCGGCCTCTGGTCGACAAGACATGAGGGATGTTTCAAATCGATGCCACTGCAGTGGAGGCTAAGGACTAAGTGCAGCAAAAGCAATGACTAACAAACTGCACTTAACGTCCACATCCGTCATCCCGCAACCAAAAGTGGTGGTCTTTTGCAACACATGGCCGTTCCTTGTTTCATGCACTTCCATGAACCGATCTCAAGGATAACAAAGCCAAGCCCTCCTCATTTGGACAACAACTCGTTCGCAAGTCAGCCGGAGACATGCCTCCACTGGCCTAACCTGTACCCTCTCAGTTGTGTATTGACACTTTGCGACAATCCCACCCAACTGACAAAAAAAAAAAAAACAAGACCCTCACGACTCACGATCTATCGCAAGGAACACGCCTTGCAACGCTCTGACCCTCTCTCTCTCTCTCTCTCTCGTTCTCCCTCTCCAGCTGGGTGCCTTAATTAGAGTCCGCCATACGCCGTCGTAGTCATGACTGCTGCGACGGCAGCGGTCCTGTCCTGATCCGAAATCCACTTTACCGAAAAATTTCAAATTTCTTGTGACAATTAGGCGGCCGTTGTGGCGTGCTGGTCTTACTCTGACCCGGCACGGGTACACGCCTTTTTTTGCGGCGCTCGTGTCGATTTGGGAAAACGCTCTCCACTTGCATAACAATATTCGCGCTCCGCTGTGACAGCGATGAAGGAGGACGCGAACGATCCGCCATAGCAAACTAGTCCACCACCACGACACCAGCACCACCAGCACTCGGGGGGGAACTATCGCCCGCCCGAGATCTATTGAACTGTGATTTCTTTGCCACACGCCTGGCGTGGTGCTGCCGCGGAATCAGGCTAAGGCGCGCGCGACACTTTTTTCGCTGCCCCCAATCGATTCCGTGTTCACCGCGACGCCGGGCCACAGTCAGCCAAGTTGACTCGTTCAAGAATACCGATGTTTGCCTCGGAAAGCTACACATGCCCGAGAGCCAGGCTTACAAGTCGAAATTCAAATATATTAGCCGCAACAAGACCCGCGGTAAATGATCAATTCACGGCGCAGGAGGATTGGACAGCAAATCAAAACAAAAGCGAAGCCGGGAAGTGCCTAGGCCGCGGCGGAGAAAGAGGCTCGGGCTCGGATAAAATAATTCATTTCGAAAAGTTGCGCAATAAATCGTGCTCCAGAGGTCTCACAACAGTGTCACACTGCATCCACTTTGTATGGGGACTGATTTGTGTGCGCTCTCTTTTTTTTCTCTCCTCCGCCGGTCGGTCCGCGGCCGGGTCTTGTTGGCGGATGCAGAATGGCTGCGGCCGCACTATGACTGAGTGCAGCAATGGCTTGTCAATCAATTAGGGTGAATGAGACTCGAGGAAGTTATTAGAGCTTACATGGGCAACTGCTCCCCAGCGGCGCGGCGGTGAGCTAATGGGTCATTTGAATGAAGGAAATGGATACGATTCCGGGCCGGAGAAGTGGGCAAAAGAAAGTTTTGTAACTGAACCAGATTTGATGTGTGCACTTGTGTGTGGCGGGGTCGGAGGAGGAGGAGGAGGAGGAGGAGATGTAGGGTTTAGCTGATGGAGTGATTGCGACGGTTTAAGGGTCGTCGATGGGATGGTGGCAGGATCCGACATACTGCCTGACACATTTGCATGTGTCACAATGCACAATGCATGGAGCAGGAGATGAGCGAAGAGGATGGACAGGATCAGTTGCACGGACGCAGCGACTGCTTTTGACATAATTTTGATGCTTTTTTGTTTTCTCTTGGGACCTAGCTAGACTTTGACGGAGTGTGACTATACAAACACGATGAGAAGGACAAAGGAAGACTGAGAACTAAGCTGCTGCAGTGAGCAGTGATTCTCAACAAGAACGAGTCCGGCAACTGCAGTGGAACTCTTCTTCATGCCAATACAGTGGACAGGGACGGCGACAAGTGATCCATACTCCAATCACAAATCCAAGACCATTCAGAATGATTTCGGCGCTTAATCAGCCAAAAACACTGTTCTCCACCAGAAAGTCTCTGAAAATGGGTTCGGATTCAGACACTCTTTCATTTTTCAGTACATTCTCCAATCAGTTCACCTTCCTCTTCAGACTGCGGTCGGCGACTGGATTGTTATATCGAGACCCTCACGTTCCATCTTAAACCATCACAAGACGACTTCAGAGCGAAGTGTGCATCGACATGAGTCTAGACTCTAGGTACACCTTAAGGAGACTTCAAGGGGAAGTTAGCGCTGACGAAGAAGATGCTGAGGCTTTGACAGTCTTTGCGACAAGAAAACAGATAATGGCTACGGCAAAATCGGCAGTCGTGGCTAAGCAATGTAATCAGCATCAACACCAAGCTGAAACTGCTCCGCGCCAGTTTTCTATCCGTACTCCTTTATGGATGTCGCAAGCAGAGCACGTGGAGTGTGACTACCACTATCACGAGGAAGTGACAAAAATTCTTTAGAAGATGCCCACGTAATATACTGCGATTTTTCTGGCCCGGGCGTAGCTCTACGTCAGGAGCCAATAGCCATAATTGGTCACACACCACTCTAACCAAGCTATGCTGTGGAACCCATTAACACAGAGGACGGCAGAAAACCTGGTGGTTGATGTCCAATGCCCCAGAAAGGGGACACAGTCTGGCACCAGACTCCTTAATTGAAAATGCTTGCCTTTGTTGTCGATGAGTCCCTTGGAATCGTCTATGGATTAGAAGGTACCTAAATTCAAGTGCTGATGGCTAGTAGTACTCTGAACTTCCCAAGCTCATTCCAGGATTCATGAATAGAGTGGAATTTGATGTTTGAAATGTCAATATTGTGTACTGTCGGCTCGACCTGTACTGTACATTACTCATTTTATGGCTAGACACGGAGGGAGTCAACTTGTCAGTTGCTCAAGACCATGCTGTCCTGTGCCCAGGGTGACTATACGGGACATAGGTCCTGACTTAAATGAATTTATTAAATAAAGCGAAAGAACAGGAACAACACATTGTGACCAAACCAAGACTCGCTTCACACGGTTTCGTTGAGTTTCGTTCACTTTGGTTATGGTTGTCCCTTAAGTTGTTGACCCAGAAGTTTGGTCTTGGAACAGGAGCAAAACGCTGTGACCATAACAACTACATAGCTTGGTTTCGTTAAGTTTCGTTCACTTTTGTCCTTTACCCCAGATGTTTGGTCTTGGAACAAGTTTGGTCATCGCTCGATATCGTTAAGTTTCCTTCGCTTTGGTTATGGTTGCCTTCTTAGTCGCTAGCTCAGAAGTGTGATCTTGGAACAGGAACAACACATTGTGACCATAATAACCACTTCACTTGGTTTCGTAACGTTTCGTTCACTTGTGTTATCGTTGCCCCTTTAGTCGCACCCAGAAGTTTGGTCTTGCATAAGAAACAACACATTGGGACCATAATAACAACTTCATTTGATTTCGTTAAGTTTCGTTCACTTTGGTTATGGTTGCCACTTTAGTCGCTAACCCAGAAGTTTGGTTTTGGAACACTAGCACCACTCTGTGACCTTAATAACAACTTAACTTGGTTTCGTTAAGTTTCGTTCACTTGTATTATCGTTGCCCCTTTAGACGCTAACCCAGAAATTTGGTCGTCCTCTGATGTTCACACCAAAGGGCTTAGATTTGAAGACTTTCTTAGCCTCTGAACCAGTTAACAGGTCTTTGCCTTCCGGGCTACGTTCACATGTTTCTACATTTCGTAGAGTTCGCGGCCTTTTGATTCTTCTTCTACCCATGTGTGTGCTTAGGAAGATCGGTCAAAAGCCTTCGACTTATACTTGAGGTACTACTTGAGTGAAAACTTGTAAGGAAACGTGTTGTCGCGACATTGACGACGAAGAGGATGGATGTCTATAAAATTGATGAAGTAGACCTTATTCTGAACTTGGATCTCGCTGGCGTTGAATTTTAGCATACACACCGATGACTGTTTGATCGAGACAAAGTCTAAGTTGCCTTCGTCGAAGGGGAACATTCCACGCCTCTCGCTCAAAGAATCTGCCACATCTCCAATTACTATCAAATGTCTGCTGCTGCTAATCGAAACCATAGCGCATGTCGCGCGAAGTAATGCAAAGACAGCTACCCTGCAAGAGTGAGCTAGCACAGAATACGTCAAGAATGACACATGAACGGCCGCCAAGTCGAACATCCATTGTGTCAGGGACTTCTGAAAGGATCCCACCACAGTTCAAGCTGTCTAAATGCGCTTATTTCTTTTGGATTGTGTCCACTCTGGGTTGAAGGCTTCCTTAGCTGAGACACACATTTTGGTGAGACAGATAAGTGAAGTTGAGCACAGTCCGCCTTGCCCTCAAATGCGAATCGAACTCGTCAAATTATTTTGCCATCACCCGTTTGTTGTAAAACTCCACGCACTCCTCGTCAAATTTCAAGGGGAAACCTCACTTTCACAAGCCACTCCATCTCCCATTTGTGACTAGCCAAAGAAATCCAATTCAAACTGCCACCGATCAGTCGTCTTTCAGCCAATGGGCCGTGTCAACATCGCCCGACTCCCGACCCATCAATCGGTCAAGAGTGGCCATCTTCACTTAAGGTTGCGGCAAACAAAGAAGCACCAAAAATTGCTTTGCGGTTAATTGAAATGCCCAACCTTCCTACCGGTGGTACGCGCCCCAACCCACCACCCGAGACCTGCGACAGCGCTCCATCGACACGCAATTAGTTCCGCAGACAAAAGAAAAACCCACAAAAAATTTTCAATTTCCATTTGTTACATTTGACTCGCTCCCTCTACCCGCCCCATTCATCACTCCCGTCAATTACACGCACGCTCACATCTGCGTTCGCACTTTTGAAGCCGTCGCGAGTCCGCAGTCCCGCCTGGTCTGTGAACGTGCCGGCCTTCAAGGCTGAGCCGATTCGCAGGTAAATTCCAGTTGCTTCAAAGAAACAAATAACAACAAGATTTCGACACAGTCCTCCTTCCGAGAGGCCAATAATCTTACACCACACAGACAGGCACACACACACACACACGGGAAATTCCGGCTAACAAATCAATTAACCTGGTCTTAGATCAATTATCTCGCCAACGGCTGTGATCTGTTTTTTGTTGGCAACTATGATTCGATTAAATGTCAATGGGCACCGAGACAAGAAGCAATGATGGAACACCCTGCCCTCCCCACGCCACGACCGGTGCGGTGTTGAATTGAGCGGGGCCTCTTAGGAGTCATTTGTGGCGGCCCACACAGCCACGCCGCGCCGCGCCGCCGCTCTGGCACTGACCATGAAGTCGGAGTTTGCGTTCGCCCGACACAGTCTCGTTGGCTTTTTGCCCACTTTCAGCTGAATGCTCGCGCTCGCCGAGCTGCCCCTCCCCCGCCCGACTTAATTGGATTACGAAACACAAAGCACGGTGGACGCATACAGACAGGCACACACAGAGGCTTTTGTCGTTCCCACAACTGCAGCGGCGAGGACGACATTGATCGATGATCAGGGAGGAAACAAGAAGAAGAAGAAGAAAAAAAATTCCTCGAAACTTCTGACGGCTTGCATCACTGAATGCACCCATTCGAGCTCTCCGATCCTTGCGTCACCTGTCAAAGTTGACAGCAAGTGTCATACTTCATTGGCATTTGTTTGAGGCTAATAACACGTTATTTAGTGGCAGCCATCTGACCTCGTTAGCCAAGAGGTTTTTGGCCATAAATTTGCATTCGCATTCGATACACGAATTCGGTGGTACGGTTCAGCGGTTTGACAGCTGCGCCATGCTAGCCCTGATGTAGGTTCTCTGCAAGTGGCTTCCCGCTGGGTTACCTGCTTCGCTCTCGGTGATCTATTGGAGAGCGGCGGCGGCGCGGCGCTTGCTGCCGGTCCAGGCATGCGAAAATTTCGGGTCTACACTAGTTTGGATCGGCTCGGCGGAATAAAAATGTCAAATCTTAGATAATTTATGCGAGCTTGAGTGCCGTTAAGCTGGGGGGATTGTCGTGAGTTATTGGGTCATGTCACGGCGCGGTCTGGTTGATGAATGGATTGGCTGAGGTTGACATTTGGGGGAGCAGTTGGTCTAGATGACGGGGTCGAGCGATGTGAAGTCGTTCGATTTCCGGGAGAAGGACTACATCAAGAAGGGAGACAACGAAAATTGCCACTTACCTTATTTTGCTGCTGATCGCAATGGGCTGCGGCTGCTGGCTGCTGCTGATGGGCATCCGCGGTTTGAGCGGCGGCGGCGGCGAGGACTTCAGACCGTCACTGCCTGCGTGGCTGCTCGTGCCATTGGTCGCGAACATGGGTCCAGTGTTCTCCAGAATCGGAGGAATCACAGCCGGGTTGTGGGGACGCTTCCTGGCCACCATCACGGACTTGTGGTCACCCGCCAGGGGAGCGCTCAGCTTCTCGTTGAGGATGATCTTGTGGGCCTTGGTCGATTGGTGGGCCATGCTGGAGGCGGGTCTGGAGTGCAGCAGATCCATGTTGGAGGGCTTCTTGGGGATCGATGGCGGCGGCGGAAGGGCGTTGAAGAAGGCCTTCCGCGATGGGGAGCCGGCGAAGCTGTTCCTCCGGTTGGGCGACGGTGGCTTTTGTGACTCCAGCATGAGCGGAGGCGGCTGCCGGAGGATCTCGGGAGGCGGCGGGGGCAAGGGCTCGTCTTGGTTGGAGAGATTGGTTTCGATGTCCACCGTGACCAGAGCCGGCGGAGGTGGCAGGTCCGGGCTGGGGATGCGTAAATTCGGATTCTTCGGCGGCCGCTCGGGCACCCAGTCTTCGACGGCGATTATCGGGCCCACGACCATGGGGTTGACGTTCTGCCGATGCTGCTGCTGTGCGTTGGCGACGTGCTGCAGGGCCTTCTCGCGCATCGCCGCGTACTCCGACGCAGAGGAGGTGCGTCTGACCGGCATCGAGGCACGGCCCCGTGGCGGCGGAGGCGGCGGCGGCATGCCGCAATCGTTGAACGACATCTTCTCCGGCTGCGTGACGTTCTTAATAGACTGCGACTGCAGCTTCTCCTGGGTCGCTGCCAGATGATACTGATCACGGAACTCCGCGTACTCGGAGGCAGACGACGACCGGCGAACTGGCATGAGCGAGCGTGACCGAGGTGGTGGCGGCGGAGGCGGCGAGCTGCCGCAGTCCGCAAACGAGTTGGCCATCGCCACCTCATTGCTAATCTGAGGTGACAATTGGTGGTGGCCTGGCGTCCGCGATGGCACTGGTCCGAAGGTGTTTGGAAGCGAATTCCTGATTAGCACCGAACTGGGCACTTCCTTGGTGGAGCCGGTCGGCTGCAAGGAATGTGGTCGCACTAGGTTGCCGCCGCCACTGCCGCTGCTGGCGCTGTGCTTTAAGTGTTCTTTGGATTGCTGCTGCTGCTGTTGCTGTTGCTGCTGGCGCTCGAAGTACGATTGGACGGCGTTCTTCTGGAAGGCTTTCAGGGCCGGGTTGGACACGCGGTGTGTCTTGCTGGGGTCGATGTACGTGTACTTCTGCACGGCATTGGGCTGGTGGTGGTGGTGATGGTGCAAGTGTTGCTGCTGCCGCTCGAAGTCGTTGATGCGATCGGCCACCGACTGCCAACTGGTGGGCTGCGGCGAGTTTAGTCTGAAACCGGAGGAGAGTGTGAAGTGAGAAGGACTCAGCAGAGTGACAAGAGCTACTTACTTCGTCGATCCATAGTGCTGCTGCTGCGGCGACGACGGGTGAGTGGACGGCTGCGACTGTGGACCGGCCTGCTGGTGGCTGTGGTGGTGATGGACGTGTCCAGTGGGGTTCGAAGGTGGTCCACTACCGTTGTTAACTGGCTCTGTGTACGTGCTAACGGGAAAGAGCCTGTGATTGTTGCGATACGACGAACTGGATGTGGTCGTCATGGCCGAGTTGCTCGAGGAGAACGAACTGGAACTGGACGAGGGCGAGGAGGACGCTGCCAGACTGCTCGTCGACGTGACGGCCACCGAGAGCGATGTCATCGATAAGGTTGGCGACGCTGATGAAGACTTCTGCAGCGGCGAGGACGACGTCAATGACGGCGATGATGGGGCGATCGACAGCAGCGATTGATGCAGCGTTTGCGCTGCGTCGCTGCCAGTTGCGGCTCCTATTCCGATCGTACTCCCATTCGGCGATGGGGCTCCCGATATTGTCACCGATAGCGCTGATTTATTCAACGGATCCGCGTGGCTGCTGGGAAAGAGCAGCGTCGGGGATGACGAGGACACCGAAGCGGCTGCTGCCGCCGCGACTGCGCCTTTTGTCAAAGAGCTCACCGGCGACGTTTGTGACATGTAGTGCGGCGGATGGTGTGACATGTATATTGCGCCACTGCTGCTGCTGCTGGCTCCGCTGCCGCTGCGGCAGGGGCTCGTGTTCGCCGTGGGTGAGTGGCTGACGGAGAGCGTCGGACTCAGTTGCTGATCGTCGTTCATGTAGAGGACACTTTCACTGTGGTGCCGCTTCGGGGTGAGCACACGCGAACTGTGCACTATGAGCTGCGACGAGGACACTGCAAAGATAGATGGATACGGATAATTCCATTTAATTGGGTTGTCGTTTGATTTGTGTCGATCGTGTCGGTTTTGATGTGTCTCAAGGTTGGCTTGGCGACGCGAGTGGGCCGGACGTGGGGAAAACTGGGGCGTGCTGCGGAAAGCGGTCGCGCCGTGGAATGCGCCGCAGGCAGGCGATTGTCAAGAGCTGAAGGAATACTGGCTGGCAGTTTGCTGGAATTTCCGAGGGACGTAACGTGGTGGGCTTTGCGAGTGTGAGTGGCGTTTCATTTGACAGCGAGTTTCAGTGAGACTTTGACAATTTCTGTGGCGAGCTCTTGGGATTGGATGTGGGATTGGGTCCGGGGCTAGTTTGTTTGGCAAATGTTTGTAGAAGGGCTTGGAATAGTGGGGTGCACAGGGTAGGAACAGGCGTTGATGATGATGAATGATTCGTTGCCTTCCTGGACTCCATCGAGGGAATGCTGTTGAGACGGACCCCCGATTGGGGAGAAGTCTGACCAAGCACACTGATCGACTTGTTGTTGTCTGACGTCGTTGTCTTTGAGCCTCTTTAAGTCCTTTAGTCATGGGAAACGGCAAAGCATCCCCTCTGGCTAAGGGCTACATCAAGAAGGGCAGATATCTAGAATCTATCGATAAGCTTGCCCAACGCTGGTAAGACGACTGTGCTCTCATGCCACGTGTATGTATGTTTCAGTGTTTCAGAGCTCTTGTTTAGTGTCTGATTCAAGAATGCACTGGTTTGCCGATCAGTCTCGAGCGTGTGCACCAAATGATTGCCATTTTAAGGCCAAATACGACATCTCGACCAACGTCCCGGGCAACGTTACGGCAGACGACGTTACAGAGATTCAATGCGAATACAGCAGAATTCGGTTATAGCGACCACTCATGGGAGACGAGTATCCCGCCGTTACAAACGGAGGTCGGAATGAAATAGACGTTATTCGTTATTGAATGGGAAACCAAATTTTAGCTTCGTCGTTATAACCGAAATGTCGTTACAACCGAGAATTGTGAACTGTAAGCAACTGAGGCGCCGGTCTTTCATTCTTCTCGGACACGTTGGTTACCCCTCTCGGAATCGACTCCGAAGAAGAACGCCGAGCTGGAGATCTTGGAGTTGCCCTCGTCTCAAGGACGGGATTTTAAGAATTTGCTGTCAGACGAAGCTTAGTAAGCTCAATGGACACACGGTTTGATGACTTCACAAGCTACAGACAAAGAAGAGAGTCAAATCAGCAGCTCAGGACAGTACTAGACCACAAGACAGCCAATGGAACCTGGACCTTGGACCTCATACTGATGCCTGCTTGAAACGTAAGGGATGCGTTTTGAACGGCATCAGGGATCATGCACAACACTGTCCTCACCAATGAGCGCCAAACGTTAGGTTATCTGTCCTAAAGAGCAAGGGGATGGGTGTGTGTGTGGCCTTCAGACCTCGCAGTATACAGCCGAGATCTATCAGAAAATATAAAAATATATATATAAAAAAAAAATATCGCCACAGCGCGTTCAGTGTTCGGGAATTGTCATTTTACACGGGTACACGTGAATAATTTGTGCAAGTCGGAATGGGGAGGTGGCGCGTTGAAACTTCACAACAATGCTCAAGCAGAGCTACTCTCTTCTCGCTCGGGGGTTTTGACAATTGGGAAACAATTTTCAATCTAATTGTAGGCGTGTTTTATTGAGAATCTATACTCAGTAATGATTCTCAATAAAACGCTCTTTCACTCATTTTATGTCTATGCGTCAAAAGTTGGTGTGTGCCTTCACTTTCAGGGCATTAGTCGCCAAAACACGTCAAAACACGAATAGGGCGCCCCTATATTTCATTTCCTGTCAACTGTGCTTTATAATGTTTGTACACGCATGGTTTTGCTTCCCTAGAAGCGTTTGTATATCAAGCAAAGGATGGATTACGGCTTGAAGTTATGACGCAAGTAATTCATTCAGCCTAGGGTACAGTACAGTAACATCATGTTTTTTCTTGGAAATTTTATTTCAGAACCTTTAGTAGATCATACACTCGCGGTCGTTAATCGATATGAGGCTGCCGCGTTCTGACACAGCATTCTCAGAAACTCGATAAAAACGCGTATCAAAGCTTGTCAAAGACAGCTGTTGTAAACAAATTAAAGTTGTAACATCCCTGTCTGCACGGATTGTGCCACTAACAACCCTGTGAGCGACGCCAGTGCCACCAGACTGTGGAGAACCGTACGTACGAAGAACTTGACGATCCTCTGATCTAGAGTCACATCTGTCACTTTTGGGGCCACCTTCTGATAAGAAGCAACTAGACTAGCTAAAAGTGTAGGAACCTTCTGTAAAATTGAATTCAACTGGATGTTGCAGAGCAGCCGAGCCAGGTGTTGAGGGTAAGTCACCTTCTTTTCGCACATGACCTCACATCTTCCCCCACGGAACTCCAGCGCAGGCCACTAGATAGGTTTGTGGCCGTATGATGTTGAAATGATGAGGACAAATCGGAGGTTATGGTCGATTCCAGAACTCCTGCTCAATGCACTCTGGTGGAGAGGTAGGTATCCCGGGGTATTTTTCACGAGTGGTAGGAGGAGTAATGCTGAGTTTTCCTGTAGGATTGGAGGAGCTTGGTAGAGCTGTAATCAGGAAGACCGAGCTTAGTGTCAAAGCGGGCTTCAACTCAGTATTTATTCCAACGCTCACCTATGGTCAGGAAATTTTGGAAATGACGGAAAGAATAAGACCGCGAATGCAAGCTGATGAGATGAGATTTTTTCGTGCTGTTGTGGGAATTAATCGTCGGAATGGGGTGAGAAACATGGCAGCGCACTAGGAACTCAACAATGAGCAGCTGCTTCTTCGGGTGGAAAGGGCTCGGCTTCAGTGGTTTGGTCACGTGGCACGAATGTCCCCTTCATCACGACTTCCGAGGCGGGTCTTGAATGCGATTCCATCAGGTAGGCGACCGCTTGGCAGACCCAGGACAAGGTGCTTGCATCAAGTCCAAGACCTCGCCTGGTCACGCTTGGGCATAACTCCTGATGCGTTAGAGTCGATGGCGGAGGATGTCTGGAGTTGCCTGGAGATCTCTCGTGCGTGGTTTAGCCCCGCGACCCCTTTAGCGGATCATGCGGGTCAGAAGATGGTGATGATTCAAGACATGCGATTGTCACCGGCATGAAAATGCACAAGACGAAAGAGATTGAAGAAAAAGGATCAATGGATACGGACAAGTTGGAGATTGCTCTACAATTCTTCTTTCCCAGCTCGGAAGGGCACCTACAGTGTCGATGGCATCCTTGGAGTCAGACGGTAGACACGGGAGCATCACATTCGCTCATATGGAGTGATCTGGCGGAAGCGGTCGAGATGTTATTCGGGTGTGGGCACCGATCACCCGATACGGGAGATGATGCACAAGGACTTGGTAAGTAACCGAGAGCATCACAATGGGAGCTACGACAGTGGAGCACGAGTTCTGATTGGCTAGTGGATTCAGTTCGGCAATAGTTTAGACCATAAGTGGATAAGGGACAAAGTACAGGAACTCCATTTGATGTCGGAATGGGCAAGTGTGCGAATGCCAACCAAGTCGCTACGGAGAATCGCGCTAGGATTCCGCCGTAGTTTGGGGAAGGATGGATGACGATGCCTGGATCAGCACCTCATGGCTGGTTAAAGTTTGAAGCTACGAGTTGTCGGCAGAACGTGTATACAGGCCAACGATGGAGAGGCTCTACCGACGGAGCAGTAGTCACTGGGGCAGATCCGAGGACGATAGAGGGAGTAGTCTCGAGTGCAGAGTACTAGGAATCAGACCGACGCGGGAGGAAATGCCGTGCGAACGTCTCGTCGTGGGTAAGAGTGGTGAGAGACCGAGGAGAATCCTACACGAGATTGTGGAGGAATATGACAAGCGACCAAGTGGAGGATCAATATGGAGCAGAGGGTCTACTGGGATGTGTAGGTCGAGAAGAGTGAGTGCAGGCATGTCGTAGGTCAAGACGCGGGGAGTTGCAAGAATACAACGCTGCAGCACGATTAGAAAGGGTGGCAATGGATATATCGTCAAGCAAAGAAGAGTCATCATCTCTCAAGGCTCGCATGGACCAGGTCCATTCTACCGAAATCTCACTCGGAAATGCGTCTTAATTATGTTTCGTCAGAGCCTCATGTTTCATCGCAATCAATCAAATTTACTTCCAGTTATCGCTCGAATCTGCTCCGATTGTTTCGCAAAATCGCGCTCGCAGTGGGGCTATCAACTATCAACGTGCCCACCATTCCCCCACAGCTACAAAGCAATTCCGTCATTTCAAAGAATTCCAATCGCGTCGAGTCTCCGCCGCACGGTAACCCCATTTAACTCCGCCTATCAACGTGCCTCCTCGAACGCTCCTTCTCGATCAGTGAATCGGAAAATCAAACTAGCAGCGGCAGCCATGGGCACTGGCGCAGTAGGCAACCACGAAGCGCGATGTGAAAGAAGCCGCCAGAGCCAATTGGCAGCCTTCCGCAAAGACTTCAATTCCTCTGGGCTCCCGCGACAAGACACATCCATCCGAGCAAATGCCAACCGGTCAACCGACTGACCAAGTGGCTTGTCACTCTAATTAAACTCGAATCCATCAGACCAGAGTCTATCCGGAGTGCTGATAGGAAAGAATGTTAATTGAATGATACACACTCGGGTTGGTCGACGGCAGCAGTGGCGACTGGCGGCGGGCGGCGGTCGGCTTCCTTGGGTCGCAGGGCTGTGGTCGGCTGCGGACTTTTACTTTCCAAGGTCCTGCCTGGGACCCGCCTCTGGGCACAAACAAATCGATCGCAAATTACCCTTCGATTCCGGCCACGCTCTGTGCCCACTCGTGCACGACACTCAAGGGCCATTCCGGCCAATTTAGAATGCAATGGGCACCGAAAGTGTTAACAAGATCAATCGCATCGATCACGTCCGTAAACACACACACACACCAGCCGTCAACTGCGAACCGAAGGCATCGTTATCGTCGAGATGATTGTCTCAATCGGGCGCTGTCGAGCGGGCCGCTGCCAGAGACTGGACGCAGAGCTACCAGCCGTCAACCTTCAAACTGTCGCTGGAGTCGTTTAGTTTTGCGAAAACCGCTCGATAAGCGGGCAAATTATTGTCTTCTGACGGTGGTCTTGCGGCGCAGTGCGAGATCACACAAGATTGAAAGTGAAGCCCGCCTGTGCAGGCAGGCCAACAGCAGGGTGTGTACGGAACACGTGAGGCTTGCAGGCGCAACCGCAAGCAATTTGACAGGGTGGACATGTTAACATGAACGCTGGCTTCCAATTAACCGTTGCATGCATATCGCTCGATTGGATGGGAGTGATCAAGGCGATCGCCGTCGCCGAGGGTTAGTGGGCTGGCATGTGGTTGCGCTGGGAGACGAGTGCAGGATGCAGAGTCCGAAGTGAAACATTACGAAGCAGATCAGATCGCTATCGAGGAGTTTAGCACTCAATTTTCGAGCTTACACCGCGTAATGACGCCTTTGAAGCCGATAAGCCCGAGGCGATGTACTTTGTTTTGGAAATCGATCGATCTTCAGCTGATCTTGTACGAAATGGAGTGGCCGAGGAAGGACCGGGTTGGGAGATGGGATTGTGTGGAGAGCTGTGAGTTTAAGGGATTTTGTTGGAACATCGTCCGGAAATAAGGCGCCTGCTGGCACAAGAAGGAACCGCGGACATTCGATGACTTTGAGCAGGTTTAGGTAAGTTCACCGACAGGACTTCGCCCAAGCAGAGAGTGTGCACGAAGAGGAGAAGGTGGCTGAATGTCAACACCCAGCAGTGGCACCCAGTCCCGTGTTGATGTACCGCGCGGATCTAGTTGATCCTGTTCTGGCGACCTTTTGATGTTTTTGAGAAAGCGATGTATATGGCCGAAAAAGTACCGTTAATACGGACGGAGAGGGCTCTGAAAGTGAGGCCTCTCCGTCTGCTTCTTCTACAGAAGTCTTTCCAGGGCAATGGTGGTGTCTCCGGTGATGACGCGGATGAGAGTCCTGAGAGTTGGCCGGTTAACTGAACACACTCTCTAGGACATCTATGCGATCCTTATGGCCAGGAACTCTGTTCTGAAGGAAATGTGGACAGGCTAAGCCTTGCTCAAGCCCTTAACGACTTCCAGACTAGAATGCAAGTCCTCTCTGAATTTGATTGGCTGCCAAATTCACTAAGACTTGTTTGGGTCCTTTGTCTCGGGTCACCAAGGGACCGCTGGAAATGAGATTGCCAATAAACTGGGCAGACAAGGATCAGAGGAGACATTCTCAGGACCTGAGCTTGGGCTGGGGCTACTTGCTTCCTTGGTTAGGGCTTCCATCGATGGCTAGGCCTCTCGAGAACACAATGGAAGGTGGCATGACTCTCGCCAATGAACTGGCCAGACAAGGATCAGAGGTGACATTCTCAGGACCTGAACTTGGGCTGGGGCTACTTGCTTCCTTGGTTAGGGCTTCCATCGATGGCTAGGCCTCTCGAGAACACAATGGAAGGTGGCATGACTCTCGCCAATGAACTGGCCAGACAAGGATCAGAGGAGACATTCTCAGGACCTGAACTTGGGCTGGGACTACTTGCGTCCTTGGTTAGGGCTTCCATCGATGGGTGGGCCTCTCGAGAACACAATGGAAGGTGGCATGACTCTCGCCAATGAACTTGCCAGACAAGGATCAGAGGAGGCCTTCTCAAGACATGAACCTGCGCTGGGACTACCTGTGTTCTTGGGTGGGGCTACTATCGATGGCTGGGCCTCTCGAAGGTGGCATGACTCAATGGCAGACAAACCAAGCAAAAATCCGCGGCTTTCTTCAGAAAAGACTGCAGACGACTTACAGGCCTACTAACGGGTCACCACACCTTCGCCGAACATCTAAGTGTGTCTGGCCTAGGGACGAAAACCATCAACGGCGGTTGTGAAGAAGAGGACGACACTGCGCAGCACTTCCTCTGATGATTTAGGCCCCATTACAGAGGCGTCGGAAGATCAAGGAATCACAGTGCATGTAGATTGTTGCTGCCTGCCAGCACCATGGACCAGATTTTGAGTCTGAGTGCTCCGGTGTAGTGTTTCCTAACCTCCGACAAAAAAAAAACCTCTGAACGACCCCCCGAAGAATCCACATCATTCACCATCGAGGCCACCTTAGAGAGCCAGTAAGAGGCAGCGTCGGTTAAGAGGCATATATGAAGTACACGTAAGACGTCGCAGAATCGCTCTTGTCAACCGCTGCTTCTTTGGGTATTGAGTCATAACACTTCACTCGAAGCACCAGTTCATCCCGTCTTGCTGTGTGAAGAGGCAGCTCGTCGATAAGCAGACCGACTGGGCTGAGTCTCGGTGCTCGAGCTGTACAAAGGTCCGTCGCCACAATGGACAAAGGACCGACATGGTCTAAGTGTGCTGGTGAACTCACTAGCAGTCCCCTTCGCTACCCTAAGCTGGCTCTGCCACACCGAGCGTGAGAACACCAATGCTCCTAAAGAGAGGGTCTTTGAACTCGGAGCTTAGTAATCGGGAGAAGGGGAAGCTTGGATGAGTGGGAGAAGCTGTCCGTTCCTTCAAGTTTGGAAGCCTTAGCTCAGGTATCCTCCTCCAAACGTTGTCGCTCTAGGTCCTGTCAATAAAACTCCCCGACTCAGTCCAACAGGATCGTCTAGAAGCAAGGCGTTCCTGATGATGCCTGATGACAAGGTCCTACACGGTCACGGCATTCACTGCTCCAGTCAGCAGCAATCGTCTCAAGCCCTCCCTGGGCAATGCAGACGATGACAGCAAACGCAGCAGAACGCGCAAAGAAGCAAACCTCGTCACGTCATGCAATTAAAGCATAAATCACCCGCCTTGCATCATCCTAAGCTGATTTTAAGCCAAGCTCCGACACACTGCGCGGCCAAATTCCCCACCGCCTTGATGCACAGCACATGTCTAGATGCCGTGCCGCCGTGGGTCCCTCTCTAGCGAAGAATGAAATTTCCAAATCGTGCAGCCAAACAATTGAATAATAAAATTCAAATGGGAACACGACTAGCCAGCCAGCCAGCCAACCAGAGCAAGTTCCCTCTGTAACACACATTTTGGGGGGTTGTTCCAGCGGCGGTGGTGGTGGTACACATCTCCGCGAGTGAGTCTGCGCATTGAACTTACCTGATCCCGAGATCGCTGAATAGCCAGTTGCATGACTTGCCTCCGAGACGTCGCTCATCGAGCCCAGCCACTTCAGCGTTTCCGTGGACGAGTGACTCTCGGAGCTATTGTTGGCGCTGTTGCCATTGCTGTTGGTCGCCGTGCCCGAACTGTGGTGATGATGGTGGTGATGGTGATGGTGGTGGTGGAGGAGGTGATGGCTGCCCTGCTGCTCGCCACCACCAACAGTTCCGGCATTCGAATTGCCATTCGTTGCTGCCAATGTGGCCGGTGTTGTTGCGGTCGCCGTTGAAAGGTCATTCTGTGACCAGTGATGTGATTGACGGGACAGCAGTTCGCTCTCTTGCCGCAATCTAAAGAAAGGGAGAGAGCGGGGATTGAGTCAAACAAAAGCGGTCTTGAGGATTTTGATTTAATTTATTCACGGCACTGGAGCGACTAATGAACCGAGTCGAGTGCGCGGCACACGCAAGGTTGCGGCTGTCTCCCGATCGCCTCAGTCGATTTTTTTTGAGATTGAAACGATCTTGGAGTGGCCCACGTCCGATCGACAGCGATCAGCACCTCGCTCCAAGCCGTCTCCGGCGTTGATCTTGTTCATTGAGTCCATTTCCGCCTCGAGGAGCAGAACGCAACCCAGCCGCGCGATCGATCTTGCTCGGCTCAGGCCCGTGCGACATGTGTGTACACTCACCTGTCCAGGAATGGTGTGGCCGAACTTGAATCCGAGCTGGATACGTAACTGTGATAACCTTCCGATTGGGCATACGATGATTGCTTCTGATGATGGAAGACCGCTTGGTCGTAGTACGACCGGCTGTTGTACTCCTCCAAGCCGGCCTGCGTCAGGCTGCATTGATCACTCATGTTGTCATCCTGCAAGGGAGAGAGAAAAAACAGAGAACAGATATGAAATGTGTCCGCACTGATCGAGAGCAGCGAATAATCAAACGATCCTCTAACGAGAACCCGTTCGCGGATGAAGATGAAGAGATCACCTGCAAGAGCTGCCGCGGCAGCGGCTAATTGCGATCGCGCGCATTTCGCAACGTCTCACTGCGATTGGGATCTAGTTTGGCTGGGAATCGAGGAATCAGAAGATCAGAAGATCAGGCGATCAGCGAATCAAAGAATCTTATCGCGATCAGTGGATCTTGAGCGAAAGGTCACCCCGCCGCCGCCGGAACGGGAGCGAATCCTCCCCCGGGTTGGATTCATTGAATATGCGATTCCCCATATGGAGCAGAGCGGCGCAGATCGTGCACGTGATTGATGGCGATCGGTTCCATGGGAAACATCTTGGGATCTGATCCGTCCGACATTCGATACACCTGAAGACAGGTTAGCTGCTCACAGCTCGCAGCTCGATGGTGGCTAGTTTATGGCAGCTGGTCGCGGACAGCTCTCCGTGCAGCTGCTCTGCACTGAGGCATGTGATTTATTATGCTACCGTGGGTATAGATTAAGGCCGGCAGAACGATCCGCAATTAGGTGGCTTATTGATTGCCACGCTGATGAGGAGTGTTAGGCAATCTGTGACCGAAATTATGGGTCATGGTGTTAAGAGGTTTCCCTCGGCAGCTGTTCTAGATAATCCGCGGCATCAAACTTCCGTGTTGGCCCGCTCACATCACACTCTCACGAAGCGCCGTCGATCGCAGCAGCCGCCTCCGCGCACCACTGCCACGAGACGCCATGCAGTCCGGGAGCGGAGACTGGACCTGATTTCCATGCCATTACCGAGTGGACCGACCGACCGAGGAGTGCTGCGCCGAATGACCTTACGCCCTGTGGCGTCATAACGTTTGATACGATCGCGCACTGCGATCACATGTTTGCATGATTTATTTCGGGCTTTTGCGCTCCACGGAGACACACGAAGTCAAACTGCGGGTAATTTGATTTATTTCTCGAGCATGAGTTGGTACTTAGAGTCGAGCAGAGGCCGGGGCCGGAGCCGGAGCCGGAGCCGGAGCCGGAGCTGGAGCTGAAGCTTCGTGTGTCATGAGTGCTGAGGAGCTAGAGCTAGAGATTTCGATCGGGTGGCAAGACCGCAGTTTTGTGTGGGCCACACGAATGGATGAATGGAAATTAAGCGGTATGCTAAGCCGGACCGGGGAAAAAGTGTTGCATGCGTACGTCTTAAGTGGGATCATTAATTTGAGCCGAGAGAGGTGAGAACGTGAGACACGATCAGTGAAGAGTGACGGTAATTTCCTGGAAAGTATGGTTTCCTTACTTTTCATTAAGGAAGCCAATGGGGTCGGAGGAGATTGCAAATTGTTGATAGAAGTGTGCATTGCATGCGAGAGATTTATTCTAGATAACTGGGGGATAAGGCGGGATAGATGGCAGGATGGTCGGATGGGAGCGACTGTCTTCGTGGCTGAGTGCGGAGGATCAGCTGGGGGAATGCATTAAATTAACGGCCACCAGGTGGATGCAGAGATGTTGAATCTAAGTGAACAATCGAATGCGGAAGAAGGAGCGCGGTCCTTAGCTGTGACACATTTTGCAGGCACCTCTGTGGGAAGTTGACGACATGCAATAGTGGAAAGGGTTGCTGCGACTTTTGGTGAAGTGGTGTGACTTGGATGACTCGAGGTGGTCTTTGACGATGGCAAAGCACTGCCCGGGCCTAGCAATTGGTACTTGAAGTGATTGCTGCCGATTAGAAGCGTCAAGGGGCGCTTCTTGATCGTGTGCATGCCTCCAACTGGCGTCCAACTGGTCACTGCATGTCAGAGGCTTTGCTGGGTTCTAGAAGACTGTGTATTCAAGGTTGCGTATCCCAGGTGCCTTCAGAAAGGAAGAAAAAACTCCAGGGAAGCGAATCCGGTGGAATTGGAGGGAATAGAGGCGCCACTAGGTCTTGTCAGGATCAAGGCAAAAATCCGTCAACTGAAGTCGAAATCCTCAAGACTGTCCTCAATGCTGCTCGAGGTCCTTCTCCACTAGTGAACCCCTCCTCCGTTGTCACACATGCTCGACCTCCTCCCACTCTTGGGGACGCAGCAAAGCTGTTGACTTCAATGCAAGAACCAACCGCCAGCAATAAGCAACTCAAAGATGACACGACTGCCACAAACAGCCACTTGAAGCAAATTTTGCATTCACTGCATGCGCCAAGGATACCCGTTGCGACTCTCCTCCTGCACGTCGCGCATTGCTCAATCACGTGTGCGAGCGGAGAAATATGAATTGATTGTCGAAAACTCCACTTTAAGCGACTGCCTCACGCGTCATCGAATGACGACAGCGTAATCACTGCTTGCAACCATTATTCTCATTACGCCGCCAAACGAAAGCAAAAACGTGAAGACAAACCTCAAGGCTGCCGCTGGACGGCCGACTGCCGCCGATTGTGTCAGGATTGCATGTTGCACACAATCCGGCCATTTGTCGCTGCAGCACACTCGGTTTTCCTTCTTTTTTCCCGCACAGTCGCCTGACAGCAGATTAACACTGCGCTGACAGATTTACCATGCTCACTGCTGGCCACCAGCTGCAGAACAGAGATGCGGCGCGTTTCGAGTGTCGTCGTGAGCTTAATGCTCGTGTCATCATCGTCGCCGTCATAACGCACGCACTCGCGGTTCCCGGCCGTCGAATTAATCAAACTTATTGTTCCCCTCAGTGGTTCCCGGCGATGGTATCGCGCTCAGCAGGAACGACGCCGCCGATGTTCGCATAAAAAGCCGATCCACCAATCCGCCGATCTACGTGCGCGCCGTGTCGTGGGAACGATGGGCTCCACGGCGGGACGGGGGAGCATTTTAGCTTTGTCACTGTACCGGGAAATTACCAAGAGACGTCGGTTTTGTGGATTTTGTAATTCATAATCGGCCAGACGGCGTGTTTTACCGCCCCTCTCCCCGTCCGCCTTGGTCACCTGGGGCCCTCGCCACAATTACTCTTCATTACATCAAGGTTATGGGAAGTTGATTGCGGACGCTCTGGGCGCTCTTCTCGCCACTGACAGCGCGGCGGCTCGGCAATAATGGATAACAATTAAGAGCGCGACTAATTGATGTTGATTGGAGCTGGGATTCGTCGGATTCGGATTCGGGCCGAACCGGGCGAGGGTTACATGATGATTCAACAAATTAGCGCGAGTGTTACGTGGGGCGTTGGATATGGGGAGGGGGGCCTCGATCGTGGCGTGGATTTGGCAACTCACGGCGATCGTTGGCTGATTTTGATTTGACATTGAAACGGGCCGCACAGTGACATTCTTCGATTGGTGGAGGATGAGCGCGTTACGTCACGAGGTGTTAATTGTGGCCCTTGTCCGGCGGCGAAGGGCTTAGTCCGGTTGCGTCGAAGGGGCTTTTGTCTGACGAAAGATACGAGTCAGAGATTTGACAGAACCGGCATGAGGCAATGCTTGGAGTGCACTAGAATGGGCTCAAGGGTCGGACGGATGAGTTGTAGGACTTGAAGTTGAAGAGGGTGTCTCGGGCTTTGTCTGACAGGGCGGGTGATTGTGGAGAGGGCTTGTGACCTTTCGCTGACTGCGCGGAGTCTTGCAAGTGCTGTTGTTGCATTGGGCGATGAAGCAACACGGATAGCCCTTGAGCCGAGATCTCGATAAATGGATTACGTTCTCTTTTTCGGCCGTCATCTCGGATTCAGTCAGAAACCTGATCAAAGGTCAGTTTCATCTTAAGCCCCAGTTTCAAGCTTCTCAACGGAGCCTTAGTTTGAGCTGTGGATAGTTGCCTGTTATGCCCAACTACAGCCTCACTCTACATCACGGGCTTTACATACAGCTTCAGGCTTCGTTTTAGTTCATTCACATCTTCTGCTCAAGCCTCTCTTATCAGGACAGTTGCAGTCTAGGTTGGTCTCTGGCCTAGCCTCTGACTAAGTCAAGGCTTCGGTTTCTCTTTAAACCGCGTAAGCCTCGATTCCGGCGTTGGTCCTGCCTCGAATCTCTGCCTTTACCTAAATTCTTGTTTCCGGCTCGGCATCGGTTTCGTTGCCGAGTTCAATCTTACCCTAAGCTTACCCTCGGCCTCAGTCTCAGCTTCGGTATCAGTCTCAGTCTCGACCTCAGTCTCAGTCTAGATCTCAGTCTCAGTCTCGAACTCAGTCTCAGTCTAGACCTCAGTCTCAGTCTCCACCTCAATCACAGTCTCAGTCCCAGACTCAGTCTCTAGTGGCGCCTGTCTGCAATGGCATTTGTCTCGGTCGGAGCTTCGGTCTTTCTAAGCCGCCTGTGCGCCTGCACGTGGTCTCCGTCTTGGCCTCAGACTCAGAGTCCATCTGAGCCTCGGATTGTTATCGGACCCCCATCCTGACCTAGACCTAGGTCTGCTCTAGACCTAGTCGTTGTCCCAGTCCCGAGCCTGGTTTAACCCGGGTTGCGGTCTCCGTTTTAATGCCGCCCTCTAAAGCCTCCAATTTTTCATCGACCTGAATCGCAGTTCAGTCTCCACCTCAGTTTCAGTCTCGCCCTCAGTCTCAGTCTAGACCTCATTCTCAGTCTCCACCTCATTCTCAGTCTCGATCTCAGTCGCAGTCTAGACCTTCATCTCCGTCTCGACCTCAGTCTCAGTCTATATCTCAGTCTCAGTCTAGACCTCAGTCTCAGTCTAGATCTCAGTCTCAGTCTCGAACTCAGTCTCAGTCTCGACCTCAGTCTCAGTCTAGATCTCAGTCTCAGTCTCGATCTCAGTCGCAGTCTAGACCTGAGTCTCAGTCTCCACCTCAGTTTCAGTCTCGACCTCAGTCTCAGTCTAGACCTCAGTCTCAGTCTCGACCTCAGTCTTAGTCTCGACCTCAGTCTCAGTCTAGACCTCAGTCTCAGTCTCCACCTCAGTCACAGTCTCAGTCCCAGACTCAGTCTCTAGTGGCGCCTGTCTGCAATGGCATTTGTCTCGGTCGGAGCTTCGGTCTTTTTAAGCCGCCTGTGCGCCTGCACGTCGTCTCCGTCTTGGCCTCAGACTCAGAGTCCATCTGAGCCTCGGATTCTTATCGGACACTTATCCTGACCTAGGCTTCAGTCTGCTCTAGACCTAGTCGTTGTCCCAGTCCCGAGCCAGGCTTAACCCGGATTGCGGTCTCCGTTTTACTGCCGCCCTCTTAAGCCCCCAATTTTCCTCGACCTGAATCGCAGTTCATAACTGAGTCGAGTTCTAAGCCCTTTCGGCTTGGCCTTGCAGCAGTCTTGGCGTAGTTCTCGGCTTAGCTCTTGCTCTAGGTCCCCGTTTCCGTCTCAGCCTTAGTTTCCTTGCCTGGCTCAGTCTAAGTCATCTAAGGATGCTCGTGGTATCGGTTTGAACTTCCGACCCGGCTTGTCCAGTTTCAGTATCAGTCTCGGCTCTGTCTCCAGAACGCCTCCAGTCGCAATCCCCACTTTGCTTGCCCACACCTTAAGCCCCTCTTTTCCCACCATTCTCACTCCCCGCGCAGGTCCATGCCAACTCTCTGAACAATTCCAGGTAAACTCAAGCCAAGCTCAATCCCCCTCCTCTGTCCTGCCCAGGAAAACAAAGAGCTCCGCCTCTCCGACTTCTGGTGTGCATCAAGATCCGCTCCCAATCCGTGAGTCGGTTCTACACGGCACACCACCGGCGTGCACCAAATGTGTGTGTCCTCCTCCCAACAAAGAACCACTTCTCCCGGCATCCCGGCATCCCAACTCCCAACTGACACCACTTGGAGTACCCTTGCGCTGCACTTTCTCTTCGTGCCGGTCGTGAAGTAGGCATCTTCAGCTTTTATTGTTTCCTCCCATTATCTCCTCGTGACGCGCACAACTATCCCATGATCGTCTTCTGTTCATTTCCACAAAACGGGAAACGTACCTCTCGTCGTCTGCGGTGCTGGTCAAGCCCCGGGACGCGAGATGCTTCCAAGGGTAATGAGCATTAGAATAGAAAACTGATTTCAAATTCCGCATAATCATGCTAAACAGTGGCAAGATGTGACGGCACGGCGCGGTCCTCCCTGTGTGTGGCAGCAGGAGAGGGCACAGGCAGGCAGCTGCTTGTGCAGAGAAGTGCTGGTTCCAGCCATCGACTTGGGCAGTCGGGAGCCGCCACTGTGCGGCTCCTTCGTGGAGTGCCTAACTCAAGTCGACGCGATGATGGATGATGTGCAGGGGCGATGCGATGCGGCGATGGATGTGGAATGCTGCAAACAAGGTCGTTGTGCCAGTGCGGGTACAGCGTGTTCTTTAGGGTGTGACAAATCATGCCGGAATTTTACAACGTTCCGTGGTGCATGCTGGACGCTTGCTGGTTAATTGGTGATGGTTGCTGGTTGGTGGTGATTTTTGTGGCGAATCGTGTGGTGGATGGTGGGGAGGGGTGTCGTCAGTTGTCGCGGTGGAAGCCCTTGTGTGGTAACAGATGGCTAACTCCAAGCTCCCCAAGGAAGTGGCACCTCGGCAACGAAGAGCCACGACGTCCGCAAATCAAGTGCTCACCAGCCAAGGGACAAGGCCTCTCCAACAGAACTCCGTCTCCGTCGCGACAGCAGTTCCCATTCCTTCGAATCAGACTGTAGCCCCCGTTCGACCGGCCAAATCCCATTAAGCAAGACCATTTCGCGGGTTTTTGTTTTTTTGCTGCCGCGCCGAAATGCCGACCCTGGGATGTTGTTGTCGTTTACGACGCCGTCGTCGTCATTCATGCTTTTTACGGCCCAATCCCCAAATTGCTCGCGAACATCAGAATACGCGGCGCAGCCGGCTAAGCGTTGCCCCTTTCAAAAGGGCCTTCAACCGCCTCGCCGGCGAATAAAGGCCTTTTTTATTATTTTCCAGTGTTTTCGGGGTTCTTTTACGACATTTTTGCGTCTGCCATAATTAACCATAATGAACCCAACCCCCTCGCTTCACCACACCCCCCACCAATGGGCTGCCGTCAACTTTCTCGTTGCACACGCCCGAGCTCGGGACATGGCCACCAGGGCCCACTGAACCAAAAACAGGGAGTCCATCGCCGGTCCAGACGTCTTCGAATTTGGTTGGTCCCGCAAATGCAGCCGATAAGCTAGAGGCGGACTTACCATTCCACACGAGAGACTATCTCGAATTGACCCAGTGGCCGGACCACGAGAGCGCCAGAGCGGGGTTGACGCACGTCGCCGTGTGACTGGACTGACCACCGCGGAGCATCTCTGGCCCATGGGACCGGCCGTGGACTAGTTCAATTGACAGCAATTATCATTGTGTGCTAGTTACGTTGCGCAAGCGCTGCCACAGGAACACGGGAGTACCCCAGAACACAGAGCATCCGTCGCTGGCTGGATTTTTCTTGAGTAATGTGTCTCTGGCCGGGGGTAACCTTTAGAGACGGCGACACCGCTGCTGCAATCGAAAGAGGAGAATCGTGTTCGTGTCGGAATGGAGCCGTGGGAGCGGTGCGTTGGGAGGGAGAAGGAAGGACGGAACGCAACAGCACGGTCGAGGTGTCGCAGCTAAGTAGCAGATGTCAGGAGATCTGCGCGAGCAACTTAAGGCTATCGATGAGATAATGGCCTCCTCATGCGCCTGAATCGAATTAAAGCACTCTCCTGCGAAAGCGGCTTATCTGGATCCCTATCTCCGCGCACTGGGTCCGTCGGGTTGTCCATAAATTTGTGCGAAATTCTTCACACGGCATGCGGCGCACCGCGATCGTGGAGCCTCTCACATTTGAAAGTCACTCGATGGTCAGACTCGAGGTAAGCCACGGGCAGAGACTTTCTAAATTAAGCATTCCCCGGTGGCTTCCTGAAGGATTGGGCTTCCTGACGTGACACCGGGCGGCTGTGGGAGTATGCGAGTTAGACTGCTGGGCACGAGGATGATTTATGAAACGCCAGGGGAACGTGCATGCCGAGGGTAGTCATCTGCTGGTCATTGGACCATCACGCAGCTGGGCCTGCGATCGCTGCTCTGACCGCAAAGTAGTTCACCGAGTGCTCGTGGTGACTGCTGAGGAGTGAATGGACACACTTTTAGGTCGGCGATAATTTGAAAATTCATAAAGACCCAATTAGGGGGTTGAGCCGAGTGCTCTGGATTTTATCTCTCCGCCGGTGGGTCACGCGAGTCAGATGGGCCGTGCATTAATCGATGACTGGCAGTTGAAGAGGCTGTAAATGCTGCCGGGGCATGAATCACTTCCCTTGGAGGGGAGAGACTCTTAAGGCGCTCGTGCAATCTCCCGTGTGTTTGACATTAATTCTGTGCGATGAGTTGAAAGTTGTGCAGACAGAGGCGACGCACGCCACTGATGACTTGGTCTGACAAATTCAGAATCATTGCGCCTCGAGGCACGATTGAATAGGCATGGAGTTCCTTTAACAAGTCATACTCCACACGTGCTTGAGGGCACGAGGACATTGCATGGTTCCCTTTGGATGCACGAGAAGTGGGTGGCAGGCAGAAGAGGTTCGATTCGAAAGTGGCAAATCCCCTAGAAGAAATGATCGAGAAGAGAATCGATCGATTCTAGGGAAAAGATCAGCACCCCAGCTTTGGTTCAGCTTGCGTCGAGACGGCGATTGCGCGTGAAGGTTCAACCACGCTGTGCGTGGTCGGGTTGTAGACAGAGGTCAGTCTCCCTACTGGCGAAAAAAGTTGTCACCAAGCGACGTATGCAGATGGCCGGGCTTATGAAGGAAAGGAGTTTGGGTCAGTGCTCGAACAGAGGAAGTGATGCATGGTCACCTTCTCCTGTTCGCTCTGCAGCTTCCACCGAGATCATGGTAAGAGAGATCTGGCAGTAACGACGATGCTAAATGCGCTCGTGATCCCAATGAACTTGTATATGCAGAATATTGGTGGCGCTACAGCCCGTAGAAGCCCAGGGCCCAACTCCTCAACAACCACTCGTGGTGAGCGTGCTGTTGTTCTCTCAGGAGTGGAAGGGACCTACAACTTCATGTCGACTCCGAATAGATAATTTGAGGAGCTATAATTTGAGAACCTAGTCTCCGTGGATTCGACTCTCCAACCCACAACGCCACGGCTGCGGTGGGATAAGTGTATAAACAAAAAAAAAAAAGCACACATTCCTGAAGCCTGGCAAAAGCAGTCTCGGAAAGGAGCCAAAGTTCTGGTAGCAACAAGAAAGAGAAAGATCTAGAACCAAAAATGGAAACAATGCAGATCGTCTTCCACGTCCAGTCCGTACCTCAGATGACACCAATCCTGCACTGATTGACGTCCGCCTGTCTATACGGGAGCCCCATTTAATGTGCAGTCAACAGTCAACGTCACAAGCCTTAAGCCATTATGCTGGGGATATGGGGCGGTAAATGTGCGATACTGTAGCCTTAAAGCTTTACTACTCTGCCTAAGCTGTGACTCCACTCAAGTCTTAATGGACGGTTTTGGGGCTTCATCAACACTCCTTCAGCTAGGTACGACATGTCCCTCGTCCGCTTTCGAATAGTCCGTGCAATGCTTTGACACTAACAGAAGAGCGCTGTAAAACGAGAGGACCTAAATGTCACCCCTGTGGGACCCCGATATGAGAATTTTCACTCGATGCCATGTCCTCGTTGTCGATGCCACGCATGTCCCTCGTCCGCTTTCGAATAGCAAAGCTTTGACACTAACAGAAAAGCCTTGTAAAACGAAGAGGACCTAAATGTCACCCCTGTGGGACCTCGAAATGGGACTTCTCACTCGATGACATGGCCACCAGTCTTTATCCTGACAAAAGTTACAAACGCGCAATGCTTTGACACTAACAGCAGAGCGTTGTAAAACGAGAGGACCTAAATGTCACCCCTGTGGGACCCCGATATGAGACTTTTCACTCGATGCCATGTCCTCGTCGTCGATGCCACGCATGTCCCTCGTCCGCTTTCGAATAGCAAAGCTTTGACACTAACAGAAAAGCCTTGTAAAACGAGAGGACCTAAATGTCACCCCTGTGGGACCCCGAGATGAGACTTTCCACTCGATGACATGGCCACCAGGCTGTATCCTGAAAAAAGTTACAAAATATATGGAAATGCTGCATCGCTTCAATGCGGGCCCTAATGTCAACTTTGTTTAGACATAGCCGGCGATGGGCCAAGAAAGCCACAGAAGGTCAGTCATTGTGGCAAACATTGAACACAGCGAATAAAAGTGGATTGCAGCCGCAACAACTTGGAGACCGAAAATTGCTTGCAGTTGGCAAGGAACAGAATGTGTCGACTGAAGGTGCTGTGCTTGTGACGATGACTGATACCTTTCCGAAGGTTTTATGGCTTGTGACTCATAAGTTGCCAAACCACCAGATTTTTGCCGAACACACCATCACATCCACAGCCACGCTGCCAATTGTTGATCTCTTAACTTTATTGACGGTCAGAGACCCCATAAAACACACATTCAAACCCACGACTGCTGCTTGAGATGCAAATCGATTCAATCATCCACAGACTTGACTTTCCAGTCAACTCCACGCCGAACATCTTCGCGTTGTGGTTGGAGCCGCTTGCGACGGAGATCTGCTTCTAGCCCGGTGACTGGCATAGACGAAGTGTCAGGTGGCGTCCAAGTGACTCATGCCAACACCATCCCCCGAAAACCCTCCATCGACGGCAGCACTTAAGAACAACCGAATTCCAATCGCCTGGCTCACATGCTCTCCACTCAAGTGGTTTCCTCAGCCAATCCCTTTAGCAAGCGCCAAGCACTTTCAATTGTTGCTGCGCCACGCTGTACCCTTTGTGCGGCCACTTCGTGCCTAACCAACTCCGCCGATCAGGGAGAACTCAAACGCAAATCGCTTACTATTGCAAAACGTAACCGGGGCCCTCGGGCGGGAAACGGATATAATTCCCCGAATGATTTTCGGCTTGGGCCGGCCCCAAAAATCCATTTGGACCACCATCAAAGTCTGAAAGTCGACAGAACACGGCGAAGACATTCAGCCCCCGAGCGGTCGCCGGTTACGTTTGTGCGCTCCGTTTGCCCAAAATCGAGGCCAGAATTTTATTGCTGGCCCTACCACGCTGCCGGAACATCGATACACTTTCGCTGCTCCGCTCGTTCTGTGGGTCTGTGCGCCTAATTTCGGCCTTAATGACTCTCCTGTCGGAGCGCAGGCCCGAGCGTCGATCGCGACGTGGGTCAGGCTGCCGCCACGAGTATTCGGCAATGACTGCGCGAACTTTACTCTGGCGGCGGATGGCCGCGATGGATGATAAAACAATTAAACCATTCGAAGAAACGGCAAGTACTTGTGTGCATCGCAAGATATTTGCATTCGAACATGCGCTGGACCGCGGCTGCCGCGGCGGCGCCGGGGTTTTATTGGCGCGATGAGCTCTGGAGAAAACGTAAACCATCGCGAAGACAAGACATTAGACGGGATAATTTGTAGCGAGAGTTCGGCATCTGTGCGCAGTCGGCCGCTTTCACTGGCTCTGCTCGTAATTGTTTTTTGTGTCGGTTTTTGTGATCACCTTGTGTGTAGACTGGTATTGGATCCATTGTCTTGAGGTGCTCCATTGACGATGGGTCTTAATCAGGCGCTGTCGCGTGGAGAGGAGCCACAGCCCAATCATCCTCCGCGTGTGACCAGCATGCCAATCGAGGACCACTTCGGTGCACCCATGGACCCTCCTTGACCTGCTCTCATCTCAATTTGTTCGGCTTCGCATCACAGTCGGTGTTCGACTGCAAATTTGCTCAGCTTCGCATCAGTGGCTGCAATTTCGGCACGCTCAGTGGTTCATGAGTGGCGCGAGAGGTTTAGACTTGCTCATGGGGTTTTGGGTGCTTTCGGCATCGTTGGATGGGCGGCACTCTAAACAGCCCTGAACTGATTTAGAAGCGAGAGGCGCTTTATCGAGAGTGTTGCTTGATTTGTTGCTGCCTATGTGCGCGCCTGAAAACGATGCAGTCAGCTAGTGTCAAGGATCTCTCGGGCAGCTTGTCTCAGGAGAGACATGCGATCACTTTCCAGCCGTTCACTGCCCAACCACTAGACGCGTACTTCCCCGTGTTCAGTGTTGGAGGCAGTCTTTTTCTTCATTTGTGGTCTTCGGAGAGTTGGAAGACGGCAGTGGAGATAAAGGGTGATTTTGTAAACGTTTGGTTTTTAGTTGTCGGTGGAGAGGAGAGAAAAAATACAAAAGTTAATAAAAGTGTGATAGGAGTCGATAAACCAATGTCTGCCATTTGCTTTTCACGGATTATTTCGTATAAATGTGGATCAAAGGCCGTGTTTGACGTGGTCCAGAGATAGAGTCCAATTTCGTGCATATTGACACGTGTACGTGTGCATATTGACACGTGTATGAGTGCATTATAACACGTGTATGCTCGAATAACACGTGTAATGATGTTTCCCAAGGCTGCAATTGACGTTGGCTTCTTGGCACAGACGAGTGATATGACGTAATGTGTTAACAATAAATATAGGGTGTCGCTACAGCCCGTTGATGGCCAGGGCCTAGCGTCTACAGCAACCACTCGTGCTGTTGTTCATTCCCGAGGTGACGGTTTCAGGCCTACTCGGAACGGACAATTTGAGTAGCTTTTGCTAGACAGTTATACTCTTTCAGCATTGCGAGTGAATCGAAAGAGGTGGGGTCGTGAAAATTATTTTTGTTGGTCCGGGAATTTAACCTGGGCTGCGAAGTTTCGAGTGCGTAGGGGTCGGCGCTACGCCATGGCCGCCGATATGACATATATGAGGTATCCCCATAATGTGTGTGGCATTAGTTTGCGACACGCGGCCAGAAATGCTCTGGAAGCACCATCAATCAATTTCAAGAGTTTAGAACTCTGCCACTGTCACAGGACTAAGAGATACCCCATCCCTCACTGACAGCTATGAAATCATTGCTACTGACAAACGCCCGCGGTAGCAGCAACCGTAGGTGGGCGGAAATTGATCTTGTAGGACACCGAAAACGAAGTGGCCTGCACTAAATCTACACAAAACTAAAGCTGACCTGGAGTTAGACAGGAGGCAAACTAGACCACTGGTAGGCGTAGTAGCTGGACTCCGGTCGGGCACTCAAGCCAAAGAAATGGCGCGCCCCAGATTGACTCCCGTCGTGGAGGCAATCAAACCAGAGGACTGGCGCGACCTAGAATGACATCTGTGGAAGCTGCAGTGACGAGGAGGAAGAGGAAACAGTACTTCACCGCATCGAAACTTGTCCCGCCTTTGCGGAATATCGGAAAGAATATCACTGAGTAGAGACCACCTTAACGACCTCGAAGATATGCCATACGCAAATACAGCGAAACTTCTCTATAGCGGACAGCAGAGGGACCAGCATGAAACTTCTCTATAGCGGACAGCAGAGGGACCAGCATGAAACTTCTCTATAGCGGACAACAGAGGGAACAGCATGAAACTTCTCTATAGCGGACAGCAGAGGGACCAGCATGAAACTTCTCTATAGCGGACAGCAGGGGGACCAGCGTGAAACTTCTCTATAGCCGATAGCAGAGGGACCAGCATAAAACTTCTCTATAGCTGACAGCAGAGGGACAAGCATGATTGTCGCCTTTGTAGAAGTGCCCGTTCTGGAGGGGTTTCAAATGTGTATCTTCTTGCCGGAATCACGACGAATTGTCCGTTATGCGACGTGTCCATTATAGAGGGGTGTCCGTAAAGAGAAATTCCACTGCACTAAGGATACCCTAAAATATTTCAAAACCGCCAAAGGGTTGTGAGGAGTATGACAAAATTGTATAAAAGAGCCGAACTACAGGAAGGCCAGCAAGGAGGCAGGTTCCAAGCACAATGGACCAGCGGGGTCTAAGTGGAGCAACGTTTTGAAACCAAACATTCCACTAGCTTTCTACTGACGAATGGTAAAAGTGCTGGAGCTGCTAGAAAAGTCGGTACTACACGTTGTCCGCTTGAACGGATACTCACATTCAACATTTCCTTGATTTGCTGCCGACATTGGTTAAAGGCCTACGGCCAACGGTGTTTTACCGATCGCGTAAACATTTTTGTAGATGAGATCGTCTTTTGTTCGGCTAGACGAAGGACAACTATGTTGTTGGCTAGAAAAATTCTTCAATAGGTCGTCACCACATCGCGGCATTCGACGAGTGCAGAGATCGAGATCCTTTCAGCGCTCAGGAGGCTCAGGAGACAATGAGGGTTATTTTTCTATGGATCAAGCAGGCTTTGTACAAAATCTAACTCTTCTTAGTACTTACTCTCCTGCGAACTTGGGGCTAGCAGCAGCAGCGTTTAGAATGAAAGCAGTTCAAACGTGGAAGGAATTTCGTTCTGGACACTCCATCATCTTTGATTAAGATTCGTATCCTCGAGGAGGATCTTTTCAAGCAGCATCTCTTCCCGATCTCTTCAGAGATGCATACATCGGCGTTTGTGAAGGCATGACTGCGGGAGTCCACTCTAAGGAAAACATCGAATAGTCGATTTCGATCCCTTTTAGGCATAAACTCTAGCGACCGAGGCAGCTCTGTCTTTGTCTCTGACTCAAGAACAATGTGATAAGGAGGAACGTCGTTGCATTTAATGATACCCAGGCGGAGATAAAGTCTCTTGATGCAGTCACTTTAAAATCAAAGCCTTCCCTGACGAAAGTGCCAGTCCACCACTCGAAGCCTACTTCTTAACGAAAGTGCCACCTGTCCACCCCTTGTGGGTGGCACGACTCTGTAATATTCCCGAAAATTGCAAAGCTGGAAAGTGCACTAGTTCAACGCTCTATCTGTGTGAAGATCTTCCATTTATGCCTTTTGCTGCCGCTGAATATCTCTTGATGATAATGGCACAAATCGTAAATGATCGGGAGCCTAAACGATCACAGCCTGACCTAGACTGCCTATGTGATCTTCTCAGGATTCCCATCGTCGTTACCACTAGGCACGGCGCCACGCCTTCAGAATCGTGCTCCCTTCTTCCGAGTGAAAAGTAAGTTTGCGGCTTACTTCTTCAACAACATGGTCACATGGACATAAGCACTGGTTTACGCTTTCCAACACAATGAGCATTCGGTAGCCTAAGTGTGACCGCTGCATGTTGACAGCCACAGTAAGGTAACCTCCACAATGGACGGCCACGATCTGTGATGAACAACGTCATTCGCCTGAAGACAGTCGAAGCTCCGGTATAAAAACCAAGTCATCGCGGACATAAATCAGATTGGTCTCGACGACAAGAACCAGTGTGCCCGGCTAGGTCGCCACGATCTGGCCTTTCATTGGTGGCAGATCTGATAAGTAAGTGAGTAGATAAAAAAGCGGACCTAATTCCGATCCCTGCGGGACATCGTAAGGGAAATTTTAAGTCCCCGACATGCCACCAGTGATTTTTGTAACAACGTCACAAGAATCAAAAATCAGTCAAAGACGAGGGCCAGTGGTTGCGCACTATATTCACGCACTTCTCTTTGACGCAGTAATTGCAACTACACCTCAGTATAGTCGCGAAGTATGGTTGTGTGCTTCGACTCCAGGGTCCAGGCACTCGTTCCACACGCATTTAGTGGGTGCTGCTTGTGAAAACAATTCTGGGGCCTTGTAGTCTGTTGAGCACTCTCGGTACAACTCTAAGTACCCTCCAAAGCCGCGAATCCCTGATCGACATATTGCCACCATTAACACAGGTCTCCGCTCCACAGACACCGTCAGTCCACCAACCTCCACTGACTCCCGTCGACCCCGTGCCTCATTTATTTTTTGGCAAACTTTCCCCCATCACACAGCGGAAATAATAAAAATGAATACCTGTCAAAACTGTCAATGACAGAACACCCATCAGTGTAGCCGCAAAAACCCATTGGCCTCCATTTAGAACCCTCCGGCGGGTCACTTTCTTTCGCATAATTTGTCCCCCAAATCAAATGCATCCGCACAGCGACTCCGAGCACGTATTCCATCATCGTCCGCGCGTATTTTGAAGGCATTCCACTTGGCGTTCGTCGGGAATTCTGGCGCAACAAATTAATTTATTCACACATAAGCCAGGCGGTTTGCGCCATCCCCTCCACACCTTCGCCGATCAATCTCGACGCCATAACAAGCACCAGCGCTTCGCCGCCGCCACCGAGCAGGAAGATCTTCAATCAAACTTCGATTAATCAACACATCATTCTCACGCAATGATATCACATCTCGTCGCGCGCTCTTCTCGCTCGCAAATGAATTGACACGAAAAGTCAGAAATCGAAGGAAACGAAGGGAATATTAGCATCTCATGTGGCCAACTTAACGGCGGCCGCTAATGCCTGGCTTATGTCAAAATTATGCTAATTCGGTTGAAATAACTTGCAGGGGCCCTCCACGGCTCCAACGGCACCGCACGCAAATGGGTGAAATCCCCCCGTGGAAAGGCGGCGATGATGATGATGATGATGGAGAGGAGAAAACGCCATCTGATTGATCGTAAACAAACCGATTCGTTGGCGGTGCGCTGTGACGGGGGTAGCTCGCGCCGCGTCACGACGCAGACGACGCGACGGGCGTAATCGAAGCAAAATCATTCCGTGATGAATGATTGCAGTTTTGCATATTTTCCCTGTGATCGCTGCCACGGTAATTGAATGATCTTCAGACAGCAGACCGGGTGTCGTTGACCCTGCCGAGGTGGGTGACTATTCGCAATCAATTGGATTTCAGCTTGAGCCGTCAATCACCTTGCTAATCAGCGTCGGACAACACGGTGCAGGAGTCTCTGCGCGCACCCAAGCGCGCGGTGGTCCTGAGCGGTATGCAAATATCGTGTAGATCCACTCGCTGGAATCCGAGATTGAAATGTTAATTGCATTCACTTGGCGGGGCTATCAGCGATCAGAGCTGGAATTGTTTCGCTTGCCGCGTGTGTCCATCGCGCAGCAACATGGTCATCATTAACGATAATTATGACGATTTCATCTGACGCAGCCGCGCAGTGGTCATGGATTGGATTGATGGACTGAATGCGTCAGCTCTGGCGGTTGTGCAGGCAGACTCGAGCTTACACAGCAGACCGTGGCGTCTAGTGGTGGAGGAGTTGATTGTAGTGAAGTGATGTGATGAGATGCTTGTTAGAAGGCACCTGCCACTGGAAGGAACTGGTTTCTGGGAACGCAGATCATCGCTGACCGAATCCTGACGGTTTTGTACTGACTATGCGACTGAGGCCCTTTCTTTCTGCCGATTTGGTCAACACTTTGGTAAAGGCCAATAAGAGACAAGCCTTGGAACTCTCAAGGAGTACATAAATGCTGGGGATTTTTCCATTTCTGAGGAAATCAGATGATCCTTAAGGACGGTTATCAGAGTCCACGATCTGCAGGGACGAGGATCTTGAGCGACGACGATCTTCAGAGTCCACGATCTTCAGGGATGACTACTATCAGAGTCGACGATTTTTAGGGACGAGGATCTTCAGAGTCCACGATCTTCAGCGCCGATAATCCTCACGCTCACGAAATCAGACGATCTTTTAGGACGACGGTTATCAGAGCCCACGATCTTCAGGGACGAGGACCTTGAGCGCCGACGATCTTCGGAGTTCACAATCGTCAGGGATGACTGCCATCAAAGTCCACGATTTTGTGGGACGGGGATCTTCATCGATCGCGATCATTAGGGTCGACGATCTTCAGAGTCCGCGATCTTAAGCGACGACGGTCCACAGAGTCCACCACCTTCGGGGACTGCGATCATCAGAGTCCACGATTTTAAGGGAGGATGATCATCATGGCCGGCGATCTTTAGGGACGATGATCTTCCGATTCCACGATCTTCAGGGACGATGATTATCACCGCCGACGATCTTCGGAGTCCAGAATCGTCAGGGACGACTGCCATCACAGTCCACGATTTTCTGAGACGACGACCTTCAGCGTCGACGATCCTCAGACTCCACGATTTTCAGCGACGACTGTCATCAAAGTCCACGATTTTTAGGGACGAGGATCTTCAGCGACGGCGATTTTTAGAGCCGACGATCTTCAGAGTCCACGACGAAGATGATCAGAGTCTACGATTTTAAGCGAGGAGGACATTCAGCGCCTGCAATCTTTAGGTACGACGATCATCAAAATCCACGATTTTCAGAGACGAAGATCTTCAGAGTCCACGATCTTCAGCGCCGATGAGGGCTCCATGATCATCAGAGTGTGAGATCTCTTAAGCGCCGATGATCATCAGAGTCGAAGATCTTCAGGGATGACTATCACCAGACTCCACTATTTTAAGGGACGAGGACCATTAGCGAACGCGATCTTTAGGGACGACGATCATCAGAGTCCACGATCTTCTGGGACGACGATCATCAGAGTCCGCTATCTTCATCGACGACGATTAGCAGAGTCCACGATCATCAGAGCCGAGGATCTTCACAATCTTTTCGATTCGACAGAGGGTTGGGATGACTGTAGCACGACTATATTCAGAGACGACGATCCATACACCTGACACAAATCTGTTCTGTGGTAGCCAGAGTCATGGTGAAAAGCGGCGTTATTCCACGGCACTCCCAAGGAAAGCCTAGTATCTGTGACTTATCATAACTCGAGTCTCCTATGCAGAAGCTCAGACAGTCGGACATTTTCATAGAACTTAGTCCCAAGGGGAGTTCCATAGAAGCTTCAATCCGAGGGGGCCTTGTCGTTCTTTAGGCCAAATAACTGAAATGGTGCCTTCTCAGCTGACAAGGGACTAATACTGACAGGCGGCCTGAATACCCCCCCACCAGACTTGCAACCATTGCCTTAAGTCCCTCGACCCCGTTTTGAAACCATGACACCACTGTCAGCGTGAATCAGCTCCACCTTCATCACTGCACTGCACTGCATCTGATCGGGCCAAGGAGAAACACAAAAACAAAAGAACACATCTAAAGCCCACACCCGCCGACATCAAAGCCAGGGTGTTGCTGCATTGTGCACACAAAAACAAACAAAGCCCCTCGGGGCCCCAAGTGAACACGTGTCAGGCCTTGTCCAAGAAGTGGTCTTAAGCTCAATTGATTTGAATGAAATGAACAAACGTGCCGCATTGTGCCATTCTACTGTCTGATTGCACCAATTCCACCCTCCATTCCTCCTCCAACCCCCCACCGCCAACCACCACTCCCCGATGACTGATCACAGTCCGTTCTTTTGTGTTCCCATTCATTCTTGGAATTTTGGTTAAAAGGTCATTAGCAATTGAATCGAAGAAAGAAGAACATCAAATGAAAAGAAATCAAACTCAGAGTTCCGTTACATATTTCAATCACAGAGGTGAAGAGGGAACAGGGAAGAAGAAAGAAGCAAGAAACTTCTTCAGCTTCACCGCCTTCAAAGACGCGTCGTCGGTGTGCGCTTGGTTTCACACATTTTCCACGGGTTTCTCGACCTCCTGCGGTCAAAATGAGGCTAAAGCTGCCTCATCTCTGCAGCTGCTCTCCTCTGGAACAGTTAAAATGATTTAATGCCCAATCCTCGAATCATTAGATACATACGTCAGCCGGTTACACGACGCGAGTCGAGAATTAACCTAACCGGCGAGCCACAGGGAAGAGGCCATGTATCGCAACCGCATTACATCATCGATGATTGCCAAAAAAAAAAAACAAAAACTAACCTCAACCAGAACTTGTTATGCGAATCGAAGGTTCGAGCGGACGCGTACGGGCGGCCAAAGCTCGTTGGGTATGCACGCGGGACGTCGCGCCATCGCCACCGCTGGGATAACGCTATCTGAGCTGAATGGCTAATTCAGAATTTTTACGCAGAATTCCTCTGAATGTGAGTGCGGCGGTGGCACGGAGGAGGCAGTGGCGGCGGCGGCGCAGTAGCCGGTGTGTGTGGTTGGGACCGTTGTGCGGTTAACTGGGGCAACATCCTGCGGGCAAACGTATTCCCCTTCATGCATCGCGACGCGACGTCATGTGAGCGAGCATCGCTTGTCGATCGGCTGCCCGCAGTAACGACCGTGTTGACAGTAAGTAGGACATAACTTATCTGTGTTCTTTAATTTAATTAAAATTCGACACAAATAAGAGGCGACTGCCGAGGGGTACAGCGACCAATCCTGTTCCGACTCTCCTCTCAACCCAGAACCATGTCAAATGGCCATGCGCCACAGATTAGGCTTAATCTGTAAGTCCAACGATTTCCTCTTCTCAGCTGTGTCTCTCGAACGCATCGCATTCCCCATCATCCGCCCGTCTGCTCGCGGAGCCACACACACGATCCACCGATCAGCGTCGAATATTAAACCAAAACGACAGTGTTCACCCGTCGAACACCGCTTGTTAATAGACTTTCTAAAATTCAGATCGCTTCGTCGAGATATCGAACGCATATTCATCTAGATCGATAATCTCCTCCGATCACAATCGGGTAATTTGTTTTCATTCCATTCATGTCCCAGGCGATATCCGAAGTGCATTTCCCAGACCCTCTCCCATCTGCAGCTGTAGAAAGTCAGTTCCAGTGCATCCAAAGTCGCCGTTCTTATCGGAAGGCAATAAATTTCCGGTAATGCGATCCCCGCCCGGGCCGTTCTAAATGCAAATGCTGCCCAATTCTTCTCCCGAACCGCCATCAGATGATTGCCTCAATTTGACATCGCCGTGACACGAGACCTGTGACTGTGGCCAATTTACCGTCAAAACGGTGTGGCAGCTTGTTCTAATTTGCTTCTAGTTCTTGTCGTGTAAAGCGATCCGTTTCCCAGCTCGGTTGCAGTGTAAATTATGGTCTGACAGTTCGAATTGATCGGCTGTCAACGACAGGCCGCTGATAGATGCGATTGTTGTCTCGAACTGTGTGGAGTGCCTGGAAGTGGTTGAATAAGAAGAATGCGCTGATTGGGGAGATTCGGGGAAAGCAACGCATTATCGCCTATTGGCAGGCGGCAGCTTGACAAGAGCACGGCGGAGTAGTTACAAATCACACATGTGCCTTTCATCAATGAAACGTTCCGAAGTGGGCCATATTTGAAAGTTATAGCGTGTCGAGATGGCATTTCTCATGCGATTGACAGCCTACACAATGCGCTACCGCCCGGTTGAGGATCAGCCCAATTTGTATGAAGAGGCTTTGAAGAGCCCGCCAAGAATGGCTTGTGGTATTGAGGCTGTTCTTTCATGATATGATCACATCCGGACTGCACGCAAAGGCTGTCTTTGCGTTGACGACGATTGGAAGAGACGTTTCCCCCAAGAACTGTACGAGCATGAGAACGCCCTTGTCCACGGGACTAAGGCGACCGCCTGGCGAAAACTGAGTGAAGGGTTGCCATGGCTGTCAGCAACAAGTTGTAAAATCCCGGACTTTTGAGGACATCATTAACCAAAGTGAGAACAAAAACTAGATCCATGAACTCAAACAAAAAAGCATTCCGAGGGTTGACACATTGGAATCAAAATAAGATCGGTTTCGTTTTAGGTTCTCGATCAGATTTTGAGTGGCTACAGTCTTCTTTCAAATTCCGAGTTCGATGATTTTTTTTTTAAAAGAGGACAAGTTCTTAAAACTTTGGATGCAGTTCCTCGACGGGGTTAAAAAGTGGACGAAAGAGTACACATGGCAACCCTAACTGAGAGCGAAATGCCATGGAATATTCTTAGACAGGAAATTTAACTGGAAGCTCGATGTCAAGGAAAGAATCAAAATAGCGCCCTGGTCACTGAAGCTAAGCACCAGGAGTTGCGGTAAAAAATTATAACCAAACCCCAAAACACAGGGATTGTCAGTCCGATCTTGACATAGGGCAGTCTTCCCTGAAACCCGCCTAAAATTCTTAACCAGACTCCAGAGAGGAAGACCGAACGTCCGGTATAAAGACCAAGTCCTCGCGGAGGAAAGGCAGTGTGCCCAGGGCGAGAGAAAGACCGAGCGTCCGGTATAAAGACCAAGTCCTCGAGGACGCAAGCCAGCGTGCCCAGGGCGAGAGGAAGACCGAGCGTCCGGTATAAAGACCAAGTCCTCGCGGAGGAAAGGCAGTGTGCCCAGGGCGCGAGGAAGACCGAACGTCCGGTATAAAGACCAAGTCCTCGAGGACGCAAGCCAGCGTTCCCATGGCGAGAGGAAGACCGAGCGTCCGGTATAAAGACCAAGTCCTCGCGGACGCAAGCCAGCGTGCGTAAGAAGTAAGGAAAGTAAGAAAGAAAATAAAAGGGGACCAAGAATGGACCCTTGAGGGACCCCTCTAAATGGACGTTTGAAACTGTACAGCTCACCGTCATCGCTTCCATTGCTTCACTACTGACTTAACCACTATAAATTAGCAGAGAAGAGATTATATATCCTTGGTAGGTCTTTACCAAGGCGTAAGGTTTTGGATAAATTCCAAAGATAGGGTAGGGTAGGGAAAGGGGCTGCTAGCCCACTTAGACCACGTCGGCCCATTGTGATACCCACAGTCAGCCTACTACCACTGATCGACCACTCCAGTGACCGGCAAATGGTGGCTGGACTAGGTTTAAAAACCAGATAAAAGCGTACTTACTTTGCTTTCACTAGAATTCGAACCGGGGACCCCACTAACCAGGGGCAGGCACTTAACCAACTGCGCCATCCAGTCGCGTAAGCCACTATAGCCTGGTCAGCATCTTGTGGTCATCAAATCGAGCTCAAATACTCCATCAGAACGTGGCAGTTTCAAGAAAAGACCGACAGACTAGAGCAACGTGTGAGTCACAGCATCCTTTCGTCAGAATACTGCATTTCTTCTTACCACAAAGGAAAACGATTTCTCTCGCAACTCCCCAACAGGAACGAATTTCACGTTCCAGTCAAGCTCGCTTTGTTCCAACGGAACAAAAGCCTCTCAGAGCCACAGACGCAAAGACCTACAACTCCCTCAAAATATCATAAATCTCTTCAGCGAGCTCCAGATCTGATTGCAAATCATGTAAAGAAAGTCCCAAGCCCACGCTCGTTCCCTGTCGAGCAGAACACGAACTAAAGTACGAAAAACGCCGAAGAATGAATCCAAAATTGACAAATTGCTCCTTTACCTTTCACTGACAACTGCCTTTGCCATGCTCTCCCTCGCATCATCCAACACAATCGACAGGCAGCCAACATCCCAACCCCCCCACCCCAGTGAAATGAACTAAAAATAACCGCACGCAAATTGTTAACCATTTAAGCCCAAATTTCCCTTTCACTCGAGAATGTATGTTCGACATTAATTACTTTCTCAGGTCTGTCGTCGGGCAGCGCAGGCGACGGTGAGGGCGGCGCTGCTGCGGCTGACCCAGTGCCTGCGAGACGTGGACACCCAAAAACTCGAACACAGCCAATATGTCTGCGGATGTCTCGCGCGTCTGGCGTGTCAAAGACGCCCAATAAACTCCGATTCTTTATCAGGGTTCGAGAAAGAAAAGAATTTCCGTGGGATGACGACCACAACGCGGACAACACTCCACTGCGAAGACGACGACGGCAGATACCCACCACTGGCTCGACTAGGGTGTGGCCCCGTGCACAATTGCATCGCTCAACCGCAGAAAGGGACAGAGAGGCTGCAGCAGCGAGGGAAGTGGTCGGATGGCTTCTGGTCTTACCCGCGCCTAATGCATGTCCGTCTAAATTCGGTCTGCCTGAGGGCCCCGAGGAATGCGCATTATAAATTGGCTCCTCTTCGCAAACTAGACAGGATGTGCAGGGTAGTCCAGGGACAATGGAATGTCTCGGCTCCCCTCGGCTCCCCTCGGCCCCACGTCGCCTGCATAGTGCACCACAACTTGTTGGCTACATTGTTGGCCTTTTGAACCTGCATCTTGTTGCGGCGTGTTGTCGAAACGTGTTACGAGTTTCACACTTTTGCATCGTGCCTCGGTTTCGGTGTCGTTTCCCTGCCTCTCCCTTCAGAGCGCGGCGCGGCGTGCCCACCAGCATGCGCAAGCCAAGTCCACATGTGGGTTGAGGGACGGAACCTGTAACTGGTCCCGCGGCGGGGCAGGCTGAAGGGAGGGGAAGCATTCACGCCTGCAGACATCTTAGATTCTTATGTTGGAGCCATAAAAATTCCATTCCACGGCAGCCCCCCTCGCCGGAGACCGGCTGTGGGCATATTTTATTACAGAGCGGATGGATTAGCAATGACCTTCAGCGAGCACAAGGGATCGCTCGTTTAGCGCTCGTCGAGGACGGACGGACCTTTTCCTGTCCTCCTCCATGTCCGTCTTCGTATTTGCTCAGACGGTTATCGCGTGTGTGCGTGTGTGCGTGTCTGGGAGCAACAGACTACGCACATTCTGAGTGGAGTGGTCACGACAGAACAGAAACGAGAAACAGGCTTCGGACGCGCGGTAACCATGTCCAGTGGGCACACTGGCGCGGGAAGGACGTCTTGTGGTTTTATGGAGGAATTCTGCTGGTACTGGTCCGCCGCCGCTTTATCGCGTCTCATAAATCGTGTTTCGGACTAGAGATAGCCGCTCCATCCTTGGCACACGATCCTGGTTTAATTAATTTCCAGTCAGAGTCAGAGTCGGATGCATGCGCCTCGGGCTGTGTGCGCTCTTCTGGCTCTGCGGCTCTCCGGCTCCGTATGATAATTAAGAACTCTCCGCTTTCAGCTGTCGAAAGATCTAGGCTCGCGGGACGTCAAATCGGATGCGCTTATCCGCGGAGAAGGTCGAATCGTCGCGAGGCATTAGACGCGTGATGATACACTTGCACTGCTTCTGCAACATTGTCGGGACCCTCGAGGCTGGCCAAGTCAGGCCCAGCCAGCCAGCCGGCTGATCGGTCACTTGGTCTAGACGGGTTTTGTCGCCGGGCCATAAATGTTTTATCGACGTCGTCGTTTGGCTGTCGTTTGAAATTAAGAGCCACCA
The DNA here is from genome assembly GCA_905231855.2 of Eristalis tenax. Taxonomy (NCBI): domain Eukaryota; kingdom Metazoa; phylum Arthropoda; class Insecta; order Diptera; family Syrphidae; genus Eristalis; species Eristalis tenax. Next base: position 5,229,134 of record HG993127.1, read on the forward strand.
AGAGCCAATCCGCCTCAAATCGGGTTGTATAACATCTTGATGCGCTCGCTGCAGCCACAAACGTGCATCAGCGGAGGATGGCAACTTCTCCACGAAAAAGTTTTATTTGCTCGCCGGAGAGTCGCGCGAGTCTTTGGAAATGTTCACCGAAAGACTATAAATCATGGGTAAGTGCTGTATGCCTGTGCACGCGCTGGGCGAGTGCTTCTCTCTCTCTCTCTCTTTGTGTGTGTCTGACTGCCCATCGAGCGGGCAGATGTTCGAGCATGTGTCTGTGATCAAATGGCAGACGGGGGAGCGGTACACACAGATACGGAGGATTGCTTTGAGAGTGCTTTTAAAAGCCTATTAGTGCGGATGTTAGCCGCACTTAATAACATTGCTTAATGCGAAATTCTGCCCACGCTAAGTAGATACACACAGCATCTCGTTGCTGGGTGCTGTTCCCTCCTTTGATCTCCGCGGAGATACTCAAAGAAGTTCCATGAGCGGAAGTCGATGGAGTGGAGTTGTTTTTGTTTTATGATCTCTTGCCACGCAGCGCAACCTTCGACGTTGACTGGACTGTGATGGATTTAGGAAGTGATGGCAGAGCTGATTTCGACTCACATGGCGCCAGGCATAAATGATAATCTTCGGCCGTCTCGCAAGAGATGGCAATTTGTCGGGACGTCAGTTGTGTTGACGAAATCTGACAAACTATCGCTTCGATCGCAATCACAAATCCATACGTCAAGTCAACCTTAATTCTGAACCCGATTCGAATTCCTAATCAGAGCCGCAGTACTGGCGGGGGTTTTTGGGCGGCCTCGCGGACGATGAACTTTGGCAGAATTTCGCAAGAGGAATGGATGAATAATGGATGATGATTGGTATCAGTTTTGAGGGAGAGGGAGATCAATCACGGGCTTGAATCGCAAACGGGTCGAACGTGTTTTTACATAACCAAAATCAAAGCACATCTCGACTGGGCATCGCTCGGGTAAAGGCACTTCCTAGAAGCAATTGGCCGAGTGAAAAGATTCCCTCGGATCGTTGAAAACAAAACACGATCACATGTGGAGGATCATTGATCTGCTCCCCCTGCGAGAGAACAGCGGGGATCGCGGATCAGTTCCCTAAGACTTGCATGATCACTTATCCGCTTCGTTGACTGCGTGTTCTGGGATCGAGAGAAGATCATTCCTCTGAGGGACCTGTCTCGGACTTCTCGGAAGTAACTGGCAATCAGAAGAACATCTTCAACATCGACTCTAGATCATGGAACGGTTGGCGTAAAACTTTGTATAATCACTGATCTGCATTGTTTGCTGCGTCTTTTGGGCTCAATGGCGGATCAGTGCTAAGCTGTGGAGGGACTCATGATGAGCTGTAAGTTCCTGATGACTACGATCATCACACCAAGGCTTAGATTTTATGAACACACCCTGTTGTTAAACTGATCAGGTTCCATGACAGCTTCCTTCGCAACAATGGAGGATCACCGATCAAAGTCAAGATCAGCTTACTGGAGAGGATTAACCAATGCAAGCCAGGCGTCCAAGTAACGCCCCTATGCAACCGAGACAGCTTAGTGAAAGCAGCAGTTACGTATTTACGTAAAGTCTTATTCCACCAAGCGACCGATGAGTAGGAGAGAAGGGGTCTTATATGATAGACTCCAAGACTTACCGACAATCTCCTTACACTGCCAAAAAACTGAAAGGCGATTTTCGGCTCGATGTGTTTTTCCCAAAGAGTCTTCCAAAAGTCTAGAGTAACACCCAGATACTTGGCTTCATCGGAGAAAGGGATAGTGAGGCCTTTTAGTTTCAGTTAAGTCAGACCAGTCAATTTTAACCACTATGTAAAGAGGGTTATCTGCAAGCCCATTCCTGATACACCAGTCGTCGCAGGCTGCCCTTTTAAGCACACATCCCCTAGGCACGATCCGACAGACTGTACGGGTACGTCATTCGCAATGGCCTGAGCGAGTAGTCTCGATTGCAACTTCCATTAGATCAATTGGAGGGCACTGATCAAAGTCAAGATCATCTTAAGTGGGTGAGGATCACTGATCAGGTCCGACTAGACTACCAACTGAGGGCGACTGAGTCGCTGCCAAGATCATTTTCTATGGCTCCTGTCTATCTTTTTCGAGTGAAGATTACTGATCATTAACGATAGCAACTTTCTCAGCATCAACTGAGGATCACTGAGCACAGCTCTGAAGACCTCTGATCACAGACGAGAGTGCTCAATATAGCCCGATGGAAACTTCGCCTAGATTTCTTGAAACTTTAATGAATAAATTCTGATGGCCACTGATCAAGATCGATGGTAACGTTACTGCGTCAACTGGAAATCACTGCTCAACTCGCCCGGGTATTGAACGGCTTTATAACCGATGAGCTGATGAGAACAACTTGGCAAGGCTTCGACAGCATTTCCGATCCAGTTGTAACTGATCACTTGGACGACCGCATCAATCACCATAGAAGTCACAGTCGCGTGGAGGATTTCGTTCCAAATCGAGTGAGGATCAACGATCATGCCTGATGACAACTTCCCCCAAATCAAGCTGTTAATTACCTCCAGGCAATCCATAAGTAAATGTAATCAGAGACTGTTTAGTTTGCCAAATTATGGCGATCACCGATCGATTCCTCGAACAAATCCTACACTTCATCCAAGAGGAGGGTATCTAATGGCAAAGATTCTTGAACGATCCTAGGAAACATGCCCCGATCACTGATCAGATCAAAGTCGACTTCGAGTGTGCGAAATAAGGACAATTGATCTGCTACGAGGACATCACCCTGAACACTTCTCGAAGTATATGAGGTCTTTAACATGGACAACATCTGCTACAGCTTAACGCTGAAGATCAACGAAAACCTGCAACATATCTGGCAGCATCAACTTCTGCATGGATTGATGGTTAGCTCCAAACGATAGTGCTCATGAGTTCACGTGGCAAATCATCGAGTAAGCTCTGGCACTATTCGGACTGTACTCATTCAGGACAACATTGGAGGATCACTGACCAATTCTTGTCCAACAACAAACGAGAATCACAAAGCGAACTCCACGACTTCTTCTTTCACAGCTGCTCAAATGAAGATCGGTGATCTGCTCAATAAAACGCTAGATTTTCATCCAGAAAAATACACAGTTTAAGCCGCTTGGGCTTGAAGCATGGAAGATCTCGTTGCACAACGGAAGTGAGGGCATTTGTGAATCGGCTATCCAGGCTCAAATGAAGATCAGTGATCTGCTCTATAACACGCTAGATTTTCTGCCAGAAAAACGCACAGTTTAAGCCGCTTGGGCTTGAAGCAAGGAAGATATCGTTGCACAACGAAAATGAGGGCATTTGTGAATCGGCTACCCAGGCTCAAATGAAGATCAGTGATCTGCGCAATAAAACGCTGGACGTGAGTACTAAGGAATAATTTTTTGAAATATGATGTTTGTGTGAGTGAAATAAGGGGCCAAAGCCCCTTCCATCGATGCGGGGTTCTGCGACTTCAAGGGACCTCGGAGGTCAGTCTAGAAAATGTCAGCAATAAAAGGTGATTGATCGACTGGAGATCGCAAAGAAGTAGCAACGATCGTGCTTCCATGCACGCGTCATAAGCAGAACTCAATCCTATTTGCGAATGAACGACGAGTCTTTAAAATCTCCTGGACCCTGTGTGCCAGGCCCATCAACCCCCAGACGTGGCGAATTATTTGATTTGAATTGTCCATCCATCGAGGATTGGCTTTGTTCGGTTGAAGCTGAGGAAAGAACTGTTCGTTCCTTTCCGTAGTCACCCTCCAAACAATTTCAAGAAGACCTTCGGTCTCAAGGCGATCGCGATCTTGAATGATCGACTGGGTCAACCATTTTCTCCTGCAAGCCTGCGTTCAGTGCAGATCTCGCATTCTCCCCCGTAACACAGTCTTTGGCGTTGCTAACCAGAAACCACTTCATTATCCACTCCAGTCAAGTCCATATCTCAAGAACATAATTCTTTCTGCTGGCCCCCGACAAGATCAACACAATTACACAACGCCTTGTCTGTCAACTTTCATCGCTTGTCCAGACCCCAGCTCACGTGTCACGTTGAGGTTTCGAGAATTCAAAATCCACACCACCCCCACACAACTGGCCAAGGTCTGTTCACCGCCACCGCCACACCAGCTCGACTGAATGGACTACGAGATCCAATTAACCGTTCGGTCTCGCGTCTCAATTTGTCTTTTGCCACATGTTATGCGATTGTTTCCGCCTCTTCCACTTGACAGACACAAAAAGTGAAAGTTCAATTGTAGCGAGCGAGAATCATTTGTGTCTCCTTCGGCTGCTCGCGCTCGCGCTCTCCCGTAAGCCCGCGCAATTGTCTGCCCATAATTGCGTCTTAAGCACTCTCTCGACGGTGTCCGCGATGGATGATTAATTTGATGTGTGCCAAACGGTGTGAACGTTAATTAGGTGGGCGTTTCCCTGGATACATGTGGTCCAGTGTGACATGCAAAGTTCCCGATGCTAGCGGAGGCACACACCACGCGCTGCTGCTGGCTGTCAAAACTCGGCCAGGTTGCAGAGAACCAATTCGACGTCGGTGCACGCCTCTGGGACCGAAGTCTGAAGTCGAAAAGTGTGCCACCACTGCCGCACCGGTCTGCGCCCCAGCACCACCCGCTGGCGTGTCCAACTTCATTTACACTGTTTTTGGGCTGGCCGGTTGCTGGCGCAGAAAACTGTTTTTTGAGGTTAACATTTTTCGCTGTAATGATTAGTTTTGACGTGAGGCGTGAGGCGTGAGGCGGCAGTCGTTGCGTAAGACCTCGGAGGTGATGAATGACTTGGGAGTCAAATTGAGTCGACTGCAGTGCAATTGGAAAACAGGCCAACCATCGTTCGGCTGCCTCGCGATGAGATCGATAATTTGTTGGAAGACATGACTCGCGCCCGGAGCAGGGTGTGATGAAGGTCTGGGCTGATCTGGTGAATAATGGGAGTTGGGTGTGGAGCTAGAGCTCGTGTGAAGGATGATTGTGGGTTCAGCTGATCTGGGCCATCATCTTTCATTTCGTTGAATGCAAATTGACGGATGTAGGCTATTGGGAGGCAGGCGAGACCGATCCGATGTTTTGAAGATATGTGAGAGCAAGGTCAGAGAGGATTGCGTTTGAGTTTGACTGGACCTTGAACATGGGGAGCTTCGCTATATTCTTCTTTTTTGTGTGGATCAGTAGTCCGTGAAGGACATGAAAATCACGAGGAACGAATGAAAAGCCAGACGTCCAAGCAAGAAAGGGAACTCATCTTATTGGGCCTTACTAAGGGACCTAGGTGAACCAAGGAGGCCCTAATGTAAATCAAACCAGGCTGACCCAAGGACATCAGTAGTCACTCACTGACTAGCCACTTTTCAGTCATTGCGGACAATCAACGGGAACTTAACCGCCGAGTGTCCAAATCTGACATCAGATATAAAATAACGAACAGATTAGCCTTAACAGGAGCAGACTCTGAAGGACATTCCCTCTAGAGAGATCATCAAATTGCTCAAGGTAGCTCCGAAGCCCGCGATAAAGAAAGGGGGCCCAGTAGATCTATCGTGGGCACAGTCCTATGCGTCAGTCCCCATTTCTTCAAGTCCTTAAGCAAGACTTACTGCCTTGTTCAATCGGACGCCAAAAACAGGCAAAATACGAAACGAGTCTCTGCCCATCAAAGTGACACCAACACACCCAGATCTTCGGAGTGTTAGTGGCGGCCATCCTACAGGCAGTCTGCAGTTGACAACAATTGCTGTGATCCGACAACACTGCCTCCAATGGGACTTCCCACCTCCATTCTCAAATCGACCCACTTGAGCCACCAAACCACACAAGGTCGTTGAAGTACTTTCACTCCGAGTCCATTTCGACCAGAGTCTGCAAATTCTTCACACATGTTCGGTCCACCTTTCGCTGCCAGTTGGACATGCGTATCCACACTCAGCAGCGCTCCTCTGCCGGAATGCTTGGCTTACACTTCATCATCGTTTTACGAGCACAACTCCTCCCCCCAGTCTTTCTTCCTCCACTTCACCCAGAATTGTCTTTCTTTCTCTCGGGAGCCCACTGAATTCATCTATGCACTTTCGAGGTTAAGGACCCACTTGACGAGCCATCACCTATTGGAATGCAGAAGCTTGACGGTACAACTCCATGGCCATGGCCAGTGCTTTTAATTGCCCTTACACCGAACTCAAGGCACTCACTTATCGGCCATCTGCTTGTTGGCGTCGCTCCCTCCCCACTCCAGCCATGCGGCGAATTCTTCCACCATGTCTTCCGTCCAGCGGTATTCTCTGCTCCCCCTCCAGCCCCCACAGCTCTTTACTTTTGAGAGCCATTCGAATTATCGAACAATTAAATTACAGAACAGAACCATTCGAAAGATGAAAACCTCAGCAGAACGCCACGCGAATCGACAATGGATGGTGGGGGCTATCACGCAAAACGTGGCTGCGACGCGACGGAGACACGGTCTCTTCCACTGGCCAGTGGAGACCTGTTAACCTGCTTTCGTTTAAGTATTCTGTTCCTCGCAGATGATTAGAGACCAGATACAGCGGTGCTCTCTTGAATGGCATACTCGAGCACGCATCCGATGCGAGAGCGTGATGGAGTTGAATATGATTCCAAGCTCCCCCCGCCCGCCGTCAATCACATCATTGTCGATAATTTGGCAGCGTCAGGGTTCTCGTCTATTCGTCCGTCAATCTCTCGCGTGAGTGTTGTTGTTCGTCGATTAAGCGTGTTGAATTGATTTTTGAGTGATTAATGGATTTCTCCATTTGCAGGGCGCGCGGCAGATGTACGAGCGCAATTGTGTGTGCGGGGGGTGCCCGTGCCACGATGCGGACTGCTGTGTGAGATATGACGTGCGCGCGCAAAATAGTTTCGCCTCGATTTCGCTGCCGGCGATCTCTCTCTCTCTCTTCAAAGATTGGCAGATGAAAGATTGAAATTGGAATCGATAATCGGCCGAATAACAGATACCTCTGAAGCCCTTGAACCCGGCACGCAAAAGGCGTGCGGAGGCCCCGATGGATCTTTGACACTTGCCATGACTGCGAGGAGTGGCCCCGAGGGGTCCGACCGAGAGGAAGGTTCGATTTAACGATTTCCATAATTAGAATGTAATTTATCGGGGCTTCGGCTGGAGCCCGATGTGATGATTAATTAGGGGGCCGATGGTACCCGCTGGAAAAACCGATTAATCGAGTCGGCTGCCAGAGCGAAAGACAACAAATGGGAACTGGAAGTGACCCTTGCGGGCAGAGGATTCACTGTATCGGCCATTATGCGGCGTCTTGTCTTGGGGCGGTGAGCGTATTGCGATGTCGAAGTGTTTCGATGGTCAAGAGTCGTTTGGCGGTGGTTCCTTGACTCTCTTCTTGAGGCGCAAGTGCAACAAGCTTTCAGAAGGCGGTGTCTAGGCGAAACAGCTTAAGCTCAAGTTGTGCAAAAAAAGATCTAATTGTTTCTTGAGGCTAAGGCTTAGTAATGCCAAGACGTGCCATGGAACAGAAGAAATATTCCTCGGCTGAGCTTATCAAAAAAATCATAGACTTTGGCACCCTTGTTTGGTTTAAGTACTTGCGCAAACGGAAGCATCTACGATTCGAAACATTTCGAGGACCAGACATTGAACCGAATTGAAATGAACACTGACTCTGAAGAACACGACTGCGTAGCTTAGACCTCTTAACAAACGTAAAGCTTAAACTAAGGTGCTCGACAGCTGGATTCAAAGCCAGCTTGACTAAGAAGACGGAGAACACCAAGCCATCCTAGCGCCGGGTTTTAAGTCGGACTTAGAGTGTATGACTCTAGTCAGTCAGGCGCATTATTTCTAAGAAGTGAACATTGACTCACAAGAGCATGGCGAGGTTAGTCACAAGACAGAAGACTGCCAAGACTAGTTTGAATTGAAGCCTCTTAACAAAAATGGCTCGTTGGCAAACGGAACCTAGTGATGGTGTTGATTCTGGAGGCCATTGAATATTGTAACACTTGTAGACCAGGCGCACAGCTTTGCCAAAGGCATCAACACAATCCAACCCTTGTTCAACTCCTCAACACTTTGACATTGAATAGCCCCCAACAAGACGTTCACAATCTCTCGGTCTTTGCCCCTCTCACCTCTCCCGACAATGGCGTACATCGCCAGAATTGATAGCTGGTGCCGCAGCCAAACCTCAGAGAGATCCCATTGAAATCCATCTCGTTCTGCCTCGAGTCAGGTAAATCATGGAAATGCACAGCACACCGGCCCACGACATGTCACCGGTTATGAATTACACGCCAAAGCGACTCGGATACATTATGCTAACCTGCTGCTAACGATGAATACGATACGGCCCGCGATGGCGCAACGCCCGCGGGGATATTTAAATCACAACCTTTTTTTTTTGTCTCCTACATCCGGAACGAGTGAACGAGTGGCGTTTGACCACCCACGAGCGAGCTGCAGAAGATATTTCATATGAGCTACAAGCCATCTCCCTGTCGGTCAAGATTTTGCGTTTGATTTGTGCCACAATGGGAAAGGTCACAGGTGATTGACAGATGAGCTGATGATGAATGCTCGTGTCACTGCAGAGGTTAAACAGAGTGGCATTTGCACGTGTTCTGGGCTGGAGTTGGCATCGGAAGTGAAATTGACTTGATGACGTGATGGAACTGGAACTGTTGAAGTGTCAAACACGATTTGACATCTAAATGGCCAAGCAATGGCTGTCAAATCATGAACTGACAGGCAATGCTTCACTTGCTGACTGTCAGTTGAATGTCAAACTGACAGCAGAGTCCATTCTAAACCAAACACTGGACTTCATTTCATGAGTGTCAGTCAAACGTCAAACTGACAGCTGCAGGGAGAGAGAGAATCGAGTATCCTCAAGGACGTAGTAGGTGTGAGGCCCACATGATGGCTAACAGAGTTCAGGAAATGGATTCAAGTTCTACATGATTTCACTCCTCGCTCTCTTCGCGTATCAAATGACAAGCTACCACCTAGTCAAGCCATTCCATAATGGCCATTCAGTGTTTCTGCCTCGCCCCCCTGCCCATCGTTCCACTTATGGGTGAACAACTGAATTCACAAAACGTGCAGCACACGACAGTGCAGTGTGCCCACCTGAAACCCACCATATCCTCGGCAGCGGTATCTGCCCCAAAAAATCGCACCGCAGTCAAATTCCTTGGTTGCGCCTTATTGCGAAAAACACTCAAGCCAGCCCCGTAAGCCACATGAAAGCTCCAAATTCGTGAATTGGATCACATTACTCTCGAAGCCCACAGCGTATCTGCGTGACAAACAACCAAAGCCACTCTCCTCCATCGGCAGCGGCGTTCACATTTCGCATGAATGGCAGCAGCAGCAGCGGCGGCAGTGTGGCGGCAACGGCGACGGTGGCTTGCAACGGAAATATGTCCCCACGTTCACATTCCATGGCGGTTTTGAAATCACTCTGAAGTCGCTCTCTCTCTCTCTCTCTCTCGCTTTTGCTCGGTCTCCGTACGTCGTCGCCGAACGACACATTCGCCTGTAAACAGGTAAAATGCATTTAATGGAAAAATTGCCGAATTAAAGGTTCCACCGTGGCCCGGAAGAGGGGGAGAGGCTGCCACTTTTTTGCAATCACATGTGTGCGCAACCAGAAACCACACGATGAATTTGATTAATCATCAGGAACCGCCTCCAGTTGACACACAAAGATCGTCGATCCTGTTGCGGCAACTGGTTTGAAACGGGAACTTTGCCCTCTTAGCCCAAATCACGAGCGCGGCGAAACGCGCTCCAACTGCACTGCGTGACATTGAGGCGCGCACATCGGTTTCGGACTTATGACATAATTGACTCGCTTGACAGGAAGTCGCTTGCCGCGTTCATCGACATCGGCCCATCGATGGCGGTGGGAGTGACGATGGCACCACCACCAAGCCACGGTGACACTCCACAAAAGGGGCCTCTTCCGACGGAATGCGCAGAAGGTTCTTGCGGGGAGCTTTTCTGGGTCACCGATGACGTTTGTGTGTCGCTGAGTGACAGGCGAGACACGACTGACAGCTGCTACCGTTGCGACTGCTGCAAGCGCACTGCTTGTGGGCTGCGCTTAAGAAGGAAATGCTAACGCTCGAACGTCGAGGATGGCATGGCGCAAGTTGCTGCTTAATTCGAGTGGCTGGCGCGATGTGATGTGGTGGCTTGACATTTCTTTGTTCGTCGTCGACTCTTTTGAGCAGTCGCGCTGACAAGTTGACAATCGGGAGCTTTGTGGACGTCAAGTGCGTTTTTTTCTGTTTTGCCTTCTTTTGTCTGGGCTAAAGTTTAAAGGGGTGCGCCCGCTGCGTTGTTGAATTATCACTTTACTGGCATTACCGTTAATTTCGGGTCGTCTGTCAGAACTGAATCACGAAATGGGCACCACAAGCTGTGGTTTCGTTGACGAGCAATCGATTAGGTGTCACTGTGACAGATATTTGGGAGAGGGTTCTTCTTGCCGGAGACTGGTAAAGTCTGCGGCATGCGATGGGATGCGGTATCCTTACCTGGAATGAAAGGAGAAAGAAAGGAAATTTATTAGAAATTATTCAGCATGTGGCGGAATATAAAGGAAATAAGCTTTTTTTTGTCAGAGAAAGGGAAATTATCGTTCGAGTGAGTGGATCTCTGTCTTTTTTGAATCCACTTCAGGCACAAGTCGAGAAAACAGGGAAACATGACGTTGGATCAAAGGCAGCTACATGCGTCGGGCGCCAAGCGAAGTTAGTCCAGGTGTGGGGGAATTTTGAAACGAGAGGGACCTTAACTCCACTCACATCGGGAGAAAGGAAACTATTAAATTTTTGCGATTTATGCAGAAGACTGGCATTTGCTTGAGACAAGCGGGCGAGTGACTTATTTGAAGGATCCACAACACACTGGGATTTAGTTTCACGAGATGGCTTGCAGTTTGGACTTGTCACACGTCCCCTTAAGCCATAGCTGCTTTTGGGAGGTTTTTGGGACATCAACAAGTCGGAATTTTAATTCGTTATCAAGATTGCCAATTCGTAGCGACATTTTTATGAAATACTAAGGCCGCTCGCGGAGTGTGTCAGAGAAACCCTTCTTGTCTTTTTCCCGGCCCGGCTGTGATTAGTTGCGTCTACAGAAAATGTGGTTCCAACAAAACTCTGCCGCATCGTAAGCAACCAACAGGGACAACTGGGAAGTTTTAGGAGAGTTTGTTCCGCCCAGCTAGTCAGAAGGTTATAACTCTTAGCAGTCGCTACTCTTTCTTTTCCAAAATTTCAGTTAAACAACCCACTCCCGAAGGCCTTAGCAGCATTTAGCATGACAATGACCATCCCCGTTGTGGCGGCAGTGGTATTGTTGGTTGGTGCATCGACCCCTACACACTTCAGCCCACGTTACCCCGATTAGATTACGCCCCCACCTCTTTCGAGTCACCGACAATACTCAAAGCGTCTCGAAAAAGCTTCTCAAATTGGTGGGTTCGCTTCCCAGATGGTAAGACCATAAATAATGTTCAAGACTCCACCTCTTTCGAGTTCCACCTCTGGCTATGTTCAAAGAGTAATAATTGTCTCAAACTTGGCCTTTCGGAGTCGGCATAAAACTGTAGGTCCTCACGCACAACACGACTGGCTGCTGGGAAGCTATGCCCAGGCCATCCCACGGGCTATATTGCGGGCAGTATTGCGTAAACACATCATCAATACCAAAAGGGGATGACGAAGACCCTCGTGGTTTTTGAAAGCAAACATTTTTTGGGTGTGATCTTTACAGTCACCTGAGCCAAGACAGACGTCTGTTATCAGCTAGGGCCATGTAGAGCCCTGGCTCCATCGGAAAGGGTCTTCAACTCTCTGCCTATGGGCCACCGCAACAGAGAAGGCCCATTTTACGGTGAAGAACGGCTTCAACCAGATTGGAGAGCGTAATTGGAGAAATCTGACAAAAGACGCCCTGTGGACCAGGTTGCCCGTGGACCAGTGTGAATCTGTTCAACTCAAGCCCATAAAGCTTTTCTTGTAAAAATCTGCCCCTTTTAGAGAGCTTCTCCGACCTTTTCCGACTTTTTCTGCTGCTTCGTCACTATTTTTTCAAACCTCCCTTCTTTGTGCTGTCCGCCATTAGCTCCTTCTTCGCCAAAAGCGATCACCTAGTAGCTACTATTCCCTCGGCATTTAATTTATTTTCGAAACTCTTTTTTTTTCGAACTTCTCTTCTCTGTGTTGTCTGCCATTAGCTCCTCCTTCACCGAAACCGACTTCTTCCGAAATAGGCTTGCAATTCCCGAAGACTCTCGGAGTGAGAAAAATCCAGAATTTCGATTTTCTTTCCTTGATTTCCTCTTCTCATCACTATTCTCAGAAATTCAAAGAATCACGGTCGTTCTCTCAAGCTCATTTCCTTTCCATTTTCCCCAATGTCCACATTGCGTCTTCAAATTTGAGCGTGCGGCTGATGTCTTGCTCCAATGTACTGGATTATTTTTGCGGTGAAACAAAACTGAATTTTGATGTGAAACATCCATTGGCGCTCCTTGACAGTAAAGCCGACTCGTATGCCGTGACGGCAAACGGCATGACGATGTCACGCCACCATGCAATGGAGTCGAGTCACCAGTCTCCACTTTCCTGGTGGATCCATGAATTTTGTAACGCCTCTTATTTGTTTATGGCACACACATGGCCGTCATAGACTAGGGGTAAATCTGGCCGACAACATTTCTTGAGAGAACCATTGACGTCACAGATCTGCTGGGTGTCCCGCGACCACCAACTGTTTTGTTTCCTGCGCTTTCTTCGACTCAGATATACTTCAACTGTCAGTCTTGCCCTGCTTACTGCAGCCCTTCTTCTCAATCTCTTGAGACTTGCTGCCAATATCATTCGGTTGCCGTGACGCAGTGGGTAGATGCATCGACTATTGGGCGGCAGTGTCTGGTTTCAGTTCAGAAGAACTTTGATAATCGACCAAACTTCGCTTCTAAGAACTGTAGGTCCCGCTTCCAGTCGTGAGAAAGACACGTGCTTCCTGACGCTTGTCTCTTGAGACTTGTTGCCGTCGCTTAGTGAGTAGCTGCATCGACTATTGGGCGGCAGTGTCTGGTTTCAGTTCAGAAGAACTTTGATAATCGACCAAACTTCGCTTCTAAGAACTGTGGGTCCCGCTTCGAGTCGTGAGAAAGACACGTCCTTCCTGACGCTGTGGGACGCTGTGTGACGTGTCATGAGAGGACAATAGCACGCACAGAAGCTAGGTACAGGTCCCTTCCAAACAGGTCCCTCCCTTTGCCTCCTCTAGTGTATTGGCAACTCTGCGGTAAGGCTGCTCTCCGCTCACCTCATCTCTTATCTTTGTCGCCGTGTGTGCATGTCTCAGGGCAGCAATGCGGTTGTAGTGGTGAGTCGAAACCACAGATCCCACCCCCCAATTGGAACCAGTACAGCATGGAGTGTATTTTCAAAGTTAACCTATTCAGAGAAGAATACAAAAGCAATCCACAACAGTTATCACAAACTTCACCATCTCCATCAATCTCCCAAGAGAGTTGGCCCCCCACTCCTCGACCACCTCGAAACATATCCCAGATTCCAATGATGCCCTGAGTGTGCCATCCACCTACTATAACTCATTCCCATCGAGCACAGCACAATTCAAATGCAAATCGATTCGGCAAAAAGCCCTAGAATCCGAGACCAGCCTCAGCATTCACACTGAGGCAAACCTGCGGCAGCGGGGCGTTCCGATCGATTTATCATCCGCCATCCAGTTACCCCACAGCCATACGGCTCGGATTCGAATTGTATAATCACCTCAATCACCGGTTGGGTTAATGAACCGCCGACGAACGAGGAGATATGCCCCCCGCACTCCGAATCGATTCCGAAGTCCAAAAGCTCGGCTCCGTTCCCTTCAGAATGTGAAAGAAGAATGTCTCCCCTGCTTAGGCGACGAGATTAATTAAGAGTCGCTTGACAAAGAAAGAAAAAAACTGAACAAGCGATCTCCACCGTGGCTTGCGGCGGCGACACACACACACACAGGGAGCATCCGAAGACCTGTATCGATGAGATGCGGCCTTTCGGTGTCTAATTTAAATTTATTGGATTATAATTCTCTTGAAAGCAATCTTTTTGTGCTCCGGCCATCCGCGCAGATGGATTGCACGGCGAAGGAGTGCTGAGAGCTGTCGAGTCGAGGTTGCTGTTATCTGTTCCAGTTTTGGTTTTCGGACTCGAATGTCTGAGTATCGGAGGCCCTTTCGGCTTGATTTAGCACTGATCCCGGCTCTGACGCGATGTGACAGTTTATTAAGCCGCGACGAGTCGCCGAATCAGGTTAGACCAGTATGGAGCGCAGCGCACTTAATCATCTGGAAGGAGAACATTTATCCGCGCCAATGGCGTGGACGAGATCGCCGCGTCGCTCCGCTATTGCCGCGTCTATTGCTCGTGTGGGCCGTCGCGCATGCGCGAGAGCCGAGAGACTGCGCGCCCGCAGCCTTGGCGAACGCGCATTATAATTGCCATTGATTGACATTATGTACGCAGATTTAATCGTGTATCGGATTCCGCGTTCGAGATACGAGGGTACTAAACTAATTTGCCACACCCCCTCCTCCCATCGTGCGCGCTCTTTGTTTCGCCTCGCGTCAGATCATGTTTCTAAAAATAGCTCGCTGCCATTCGCAGCTGGCCTGGATGTGAATACATTGTTCCACATCTCCTCCTCCGAACAAGTGATATCTTTGACTGCGACTGCGACCAACTGGTTCTGGTTCTCCGGCAAGCTCGCGCCTAGGAATGCATGTCATCTAGAGATACGCGTAGCAGAACACTTTTTTTTTTGCATTTTTTTCTCTGCTGCCAACTTTGGACCGTCCACACACATGTGCGGTGTCCAGATGAGATGGCTAACTGACTGGTTGACTGGCTGGCTGCCTGCATGGCATGGCGTGGCGTGGCGTGGCGTGGCGATGTGATGTTTACGTGATAAGTTCATCGCAACGGAATTAGCATTTTATGCTCGGGCTCTGGCATTTGGTCGCGTTGCAGAACTCGCGGATAATTGTTTGCAGCAGTTTATTGGTTTCTTGGGTGCACTCGCAAGCACCGCGAACACAATATTGTAGTAAAGTCAAATGCTTAACGATTTTATCCGCGAGGCGGCGACGTGGATGCCCGAGAGCTTGTCACTGGGGCTTGACCACCGGCAGCGGCTTGAACTGGACGCGAGCGCGTTCCGCTGACTGAGAAATGGAAATTGCGTGTCTTTCTGAAGCCTCTTGGCATTTGCTTAATGAGATGCAATGCTCCAGAGAGTGGCTGAGTGGAGGACGGTGGTTTGAAGGCTCTCTTGTGTGAGAAATGTGGCAGTCTTGTGGTCTGCGGCACTGTTGCCGACGTCGCCTTTATCTAGAATTCGCATTAGAAGCCGTGCCTTAAGTGCATGGGACTTCTAAGCCACTTTTGAGCTGGCAATCGGAATTTAAGCGGATTTTATGAGAGGACCTTCACCTTCTGCTGCTTAAGCGATCGACTGCAAGGTGACGCGGAATGAATTTCGGATTCGGGTCATCTCCTGTGATTATTGCTCTCTTCAGATATTGACGTGGGTACACAGGGTCATACACAGCTGGTGTGCCCATTTCGTCCCATCATCGACGGACAATCGCTTCTCAGGCCACTCATTCACTTCCAAAGACCACCAAGCCGTTCTCGGCCTTCCCAATGCGATGCTGCCTCAATTACCGGCCCATTTCCATCCAACAACGATAACAATCTCTCTCGTATCGTTCTTCTCACTGTCACGCTGTGTGCATTGACAACGAGCGCCTAATGACCTCCCCGTCCAGCAGAAAACCTGCTCGGCCTTCCCTTCAAATCCGCTTCAAAGTTTCTCTTTTCCCAAAAGCAAGCGACCACCTCCCACAAACGGCGACGCCACTTGACACATTTAACCGTCGCTTATGACAACACATTCCACAACCAGTTCCGAGGCATCCAAGAACCCTAGGACGCCCAGCCAGGCAATCGACACCGAAAAGCCCCCCGATTCAGGTCAAATAGAGAAATCCACTTAAAGCTCCAGATCCAGCACACAATGCATCCAGCTCCGCTCGGAGCACTCTTACTTTTCATCAGTCCGGGAGGAGGGACTCGCCGTCGTCGTCTTCTGGCTGCAGACCCAATTCGGGTCATTTAGATCCAGTTATCGGCTTCTGGTTAGATGAGTAGGCTGCGCGCACGCAAGTCGTCGAGTGTCGGCCATTACGCTGCCTGCGAGGCAGAAGGTCAAAGCAAACAGCTCCGCGCCGAGGAGTGTCATTAGAGATCGTGTCTGCGCAGCCGATCTGGAGTGCGCGATCGAGTGGAAGTGATTTCTCGGAATCGGCCGAGAGAAAGGAGGATTTTTCCCCATTTCTGCCAAAATAATCAGATCTGGCTTAGAATGCTCGGCTCGGTTTGGGGAAGAACTTCGTGCGCGGCATGGACGCGAGCAAAAACAAAGAACGCTCCAGTCCACCGGCAGGGCAGTGGAATTCCTCGATGCAATTAAGTGGGATGCAATACGAGACGCGCGATGACAATGGTCGCTGGCTGGGCACCTGCCCGAATGGCGACCGATTTAGTTTCGATGCGCAGCTGAGGGGACGGAATTCTTGCGCTCCAAAGCGATTTTTAATTGCGCGACGGGCAGAGCGCAGAGACCGATTCCATTGAATTGATGATGATCGCCATGACAGGGCGGCGGCGGCCAGCCTTCAAGGTGCGAAGTTGTTTCGCGTGCAATTAATGCGAGGATGTGTGCGTGCGGGGCTGTGACAATTATTGGGATGGACGCAGGTGGACGCCGATTGTGTCAACTGTACTTCTGCTTGACGGTGAAAGGATGGTGCTCTCTGATGGTATTCATCGGACAATGCCACTTCCTCTGCAGGCCTTCCTGGAACGGATTGCCACTTGAAGTTTGGATGAGTTCCCTGAATTCTTAAATCTGCGCCGTGCTGCAGGACTGTGATGATCATTGGCCGGTAGAGGCTCCGTAAGAGTGAAGGCTTCACTGGTCAATTGCCTCGAAGAAGCAGTTAGACTACTCATTGATCAAAAATGGGATTTTCTAGCATGTCCCGAGGACGGCCTTGTGCATAACGTCGATGGGAGATACCCAAACATTCAGCTAGACTCTACCATTGAACCAAAATAGGCTTTTCTAGCATTTCCCCTGGCTGAATAAATATTTCATATCCTGGCATCTGAAGTATTCTATATCCAATGAATGTAATACAATTCGTCGTAGAAACAGAATAAACATAAAAAACTTCTACTAGTCCTTTATAAGCCGACATTTTTCGGGTTACTATGCTTTGTTTGGCTGTTTGGGCGGTTTCTTAAGGGCTATGGTATGGAGTATGTGATGTTGGGTAATAGGCCTACGATGATGTGTGTATGGGCCATGTGTAGAGCAGGAGGACGATATGAAACCCGACATTTTTCGGGTTACTATGTGCTTCGTTTTGCTATGGACTGGTAGAGCTTCGTCGCTTGAGTGTGAAGGTGTAAAAAACATAAATTCTATGTTTATATGTTGCTGAAAAGCTGAATTTTAAAATGTAACTCGGTAGAAAACGGGTTATATGGCCACTGGCAGCTATTGCTTTTGCTCCAAATCAGACAGATCTATGGGTCGCAGACCTGATAAGTAAGTAAGTACGTCGATTACACCACAAACACGGAATTCCATCAACACTCAGTGAAGAGGAAAGCTGACAGCCTTTTGGGAACTCTTACGTTTTCTTTCTCTTTTGGACGGTGGACTTATAGAAACGAATTGGAATTCATTTGGAATGCAATTCAATTTAAATCGTGTCAGTTTTTGAAGGAAACAAATGTGATGTGTCAACTTCGTCTACAATGTCAAATGTTAGTAAAGTAGTGTTATGCATTGGAACCTCCTAGTTGGGACACTCTGCAATTAGGGCATCTCCGAAAGGAGTCGCACTTCATGCAAACATTCGCTTTTTTTTTTGGAGGACGGGGCTAAAAACGGGCCACCTCTGATCCGGAAACAATTTCGTCCGACAAACTTTTCGCATGAAAACCAACCTCTGAATTGGGACAGCAAAGAGAGAGAAGGTAGAAATTACAAGTGTCAGGGCTGAGGTGTAAGTCTAAAAAATAGGCGATGTCTCGATTTCGAATATAATGAACGGTTAACGCTTTAGGAACATTTTATTTAATGACGTGGTGTTGTGGGTTGTTGCGTCGCCCCTACTGTAGGCTACGAGCAGGTTACCTTTTAGGGCCGCCCCTTTCGAGTCACTGACTATGCTCAAATTGTCTAGAAAGAGCTTCTCAAATTGGCCGTTCGGAGTCGGCATAAAACTGCGAGAGAACTCGTGAGAGAACAATAGCACGCACAACACTAGTGGTGGAGCGCCACACATTTTATTATTATTTTTATTAATAATTGCGGCAGAACCAAATATCGTTCTTTTAGAGGTGCTCCCAAATTGCACCTCCAACTTGGTTCGCATTTTCTTAGTCTCTTCGAGTGTCGCATTTAGAGGGTTACACTGTATTACTGTAGCTGTCAAAGTTAAGAATGACATTTAGCTGACATTTAGCGACATACACCGTTTTACGCTTGCCGAACCTGCGCATATTATTTAAAAAAAAACTCCGGCTCAGTTCTAAAAAGGGATCACTGTGCAGGCAATTCCCTGAGTCGTGGAAAAGTTTGACCGCGATTACGCTCTTTTGGACCCTAAGCCACCAACCAGACAGAGATTGGTGCGATATAAGCGAAAGATAGCAACCGTAGAGGCCAGTATTGAAGAGGACTCGAAAATGTAGATCAGCTGAATTAAGCATCGCCCAAAAATCATTGGATTTGGATTAGATTCCCGAAGCCAACCATGGACCACGAGAAACGCCGTGCTAATTGAGCACTAAGAATGTTGACTAGTTACGCGAGATTTTGGCCAACTAATTACTCTCTTGGGCGAGGGCAATTTTTCGCTCAACGGCTGTGCCAACAAGCTAAATTGCAGTTCTTGGAGTGAAATCCACAAATTCGACCGCCAATGCATCCATGGTGCGGTTTATGACATGACGGCATCATCGGAACGTATTTCCTTCGAAATGAGGAAGGAGCCACCGTTACCGAGAGATGTTAGCTGGCTTTTTCTGGTCACCACTCGGAAAGGTCCCATATTCGAGCTGTGGTTCCAACAAGACGGTACTACATGCCAACAAGCGACTCAAGGCTCGAAGTTGTGAAGAGCATTCATCAATCGGCCACCACCGAGACCGTGAGAATTGACACCACTCAATCTTTGGTAGTCCAAAGTCTACACGAGCAAGCCAACAACTGTGGACGGCAGCATTGGAGATGATATATGACAGAAGAGCTTCGCACATTCCTGAGCACTTGAAGCAGTGCCAGCGATGTCAGCCATTTGAAGGAGGATCCATTCCAAAATGATATGAATGCAGCTTCAAAACAAAGCCAGAATCACTTGTATATCTCACATCGTTGTTGTTTTATTTGAATTTAGTTTCCTATCGTCCTTATCTGGTCACCCCGTGCTTAGGTGCTATAAGGTCTGCGAATAATCATCACGATGTCATTTCATTCGTGAAACACTCACCGACCATGTGCAGACTTACGTGGTCGCCATGGCGAATGACTGGGTTTACGAATTTGGGCACGCTGTACGGACAGTCGATCGGAATGCGATTTGGTAGCACTACTTTGCCGACTGCTCTCCTTTGGATTAGCTCTTGTGGTCCATTCACAATTGGAAGCCTCACACATCACTCGACCGGTTGCTTCTGGGATTGCCTTGATTGGCTAATGAGCACGAAGTTTAACATCGACGAGTTTTTTTCCACTTCTACCACTCCGACGGATGACTGAAGGTCATTCCTAGAGTACCCGAAGGCAAGCACACTCCGACTCAAAACCACAAATCTCAGATTAACGACCAAACTGAGATAGAGAACATCATCCGATGGCAGTCTCTCTGTGAGAGTCTCTCTGTCCCAGATAAAGTGCAGTTAAAAATTAAATCTGCTGCCGCCCAGACTCCTCAAGCTGAACTGTCACCCCGCACTTGACACCCACAGTTCAGAACCTTACGTCGACACTTTCTCCTTCAAGTGCTCTACACGCAGACACACTGCGCCTGTTTACCCAGCCGACGGCAGCACCCTCACACTCGCACTCGCACTCACAACACGACCTAAAACCTAACAACAACCCATTAGGACTGTGCCTCCAATTAAGGTCCCCTCCCTCGCCAGCGAAGCACCAAATTATAAGCAATGACCTTTCAAATCAGAAACCACTTCCACTCCACTTCAGAACGCAGATGCACACGGCGATAGCCCAGGGAGAGCATCTTCAGCCACCGAGGCAAACAGTTTTTTTTCCCTTCCGCCATCACTCTTCTTTCGTTCGCCGTCTGCTGGGCCCCTTCTCGGTTGAGTCAATGCCAACAGAACTCCCCCCCTCTGGTCGGCGCAGCATTGCCTTGGCAAACAGAGGAACACACAGCACGCAGTGCCCTTGCCTAGGTGAAGGCTTGTGACTCACGCGGGACTTAATGGCGCACCGTGGTGTACCGCACTATCTCGTATCGAGTATCTTTCTCAGGCGCAAGCACACCGTCTGGGCCCTGTCAGTGCGTGTGGCTTGGACGAGCGCAGTCGGTATCTACGACACTTGTCGAGGGTTGTTAGAAGGTGCGCACTCGGATTGCGCGAGATTCTTATCGGCAGTGTCTCCAGCAGCGGTCGCTGCTGATGCACCCGAGTGCCTTCCTTCAGAATTTGGCAACTGACTGAAGTTCCAACGACCGGCGGGGTCATGCGATGCCGTGGACAGCGACCGCGATGAATGGACGGCGAGTGTCGTCGCGGCAGCGTTTTGCTGCTTTGTCGGCGCTTTCTGTTTAATTGACCAAACGGTTGTGTTTATGGTCTAATTGACGGCGGCAGCGAGCTGGGCGACACTGGCAGTCCGTGGAAAGCTCCGAGTCAAGACCGGGTGTTGTATTTCGTTTTATGAGTTCACCTCTCTCTCTCTCTCCCTCTCACGAGCTGAGGGGGTTTATGGCGCAGGGCACTTCGGATTTTGTAAGAACCCGTCTAATTGGTGACAGGGTGTTGTAAATGTATGCCAAGAACGTGATTTTTCGCTGTGGGAAATATGAGAATAAGGAAGCGATGTCAGAGGTAATTCAAGACGCTTGCACTATGATGTGACATTTTGATTGTTTCGCAGTCGATCGCAGTCGTGCCGAGACGGAGCTCGAGCTGTGCTAGAGCCGTCTCTTAGTCACTTCTCACTCGACTCACATTTCTCTAAGGAACATGTCCAAGTTCACGATCAGATAACCATTTTAGGAGCCTTATGCACACCAAACCATGTGTCATCCACGCTTAACTGCGTTCAAAAGAGTGCTTACTTGGAATTCCGAGGAAATTGCATTTCGTTCCGTCGTTGATTGCGTCGAAAACCTTGCCTTGACCAGGGATTCTTCTCCTTCTGTTGGCGATGAGTTACACAAGACGCCTCGCCGGTAACCTGTGTCTTAACCGACGGGTCTCTTCAGCTGGCACTATCTCTAGGCAGCTGCCTCGGGATTTAATTAAATTACCCAAAAATCGCGTCCCGTCAATCGAAACTCTAGAGCACTTGTGTGGTCTGTCGATCTGTTGAGAGAGCAGCCTCTAAGAGAACATATTAACGACTTGTCGAATCTTAGCGAAAATTGTGTTAATTTCGAACGTGGAACGATCAGCTGTGACCTCAGGGGACCTAGAGCACCCCAGAGCTTCCAACACTGATCTTTCATTGATCTGATTTCAAATTTAGATCGCTGAGGGACTGACATTGAAGGAGGACGTGACGAACGACGAGCACTCGTTGTCTTGTGCCTGCTGCCCAGGCACGTCCTTGGATCTGGCGACCGTATGTAGTCGGCTAAAGTAAGCGACGACTGTCCCTCTCGCTTCCCATCAATCTACTTAATTGAAGGAATCGTTTCGCCGAACGAACATCTGGCACTGGCCACGAGAAAAGAAAAAACAAACGGAAACAGGATTGATATTGACATTTAAAGCCAACTGCTCCGCAGATTCGACTCCGGCTGAAAAGACACACGTGACAGTGACTCCAAGTGGTAGAGGCCTCTTTTTTAGGATTCCATTAATTTCCTCCACCTCAGGGAATCAACAACCAAAGTAGCCATTTCCGATTCGGCGAAACACACTTTTATCCAGTCTCGTTAAACTTTGAAATTTGAAAATTTAATGACTCTTACTTGTGGACACATCCCCAAAATTCGCAGATGCTGTCAATCAGTTCAAATCAACAATCTAATGATGCCAAATTCTTCGGTAGTTCTGACACGTGGCTTCTGAATTAACTCAATCTAAGTTTAACGCATGCATTGGGTCCATAAATTCAAAGTATAGCCCATCTCAAGCTTTGACTTTTTTCCATCTTTCTGGCAATTTGTGGATCCCATCCCGAAAGAACTGCGCCGGCTTGGCAGCCAAGAATGAATCAAGCCAATTTTTAATATTCTGCTCCGAGGTGAACCGTATTTTAGCGAGGGCGCTCTGCATCGCCCGGAACAAATGGTAGTCAGAAGGGGCAAGGTCTGGGCTATAAGGCGGGTGGGGTAAAACTTCCCATCCACTGTTTGCCAAATAGTTCTTAACCGGAATAGCAACGTGGGCCCAAGCGTTGTGATGGTGGGAAATTATTGCCTCGTGTCTGGTCGCATATTCCGGGCGTTTTTCGGCGTTGTCCATTGATGGTTTCACCCGGTTTTAGCAGCTCAAAATACAGCACACAGAAGGGTGTCCCACCAAATACAGAGCATTACCTTCGTGCCATGGATAGCCGGCTTTGTCGTTGATTTGGCTGGTTGGCCGGGTTTCACATATGATTCACCAGCAACAATCCGATGCAAAAATGGCTTCCTTTTGTGGAGTTCCAGCAGCATTTCGGACATGGAAAATCGCCTTTCGACGTCTCTCGACTTGAGTTCATGTGGAACCCAACTTCCGTGCTTTTGAATATAGAATGGCTGCTTGAGTGACACCTGAAGATTCTGCGAGCTCTTCTTGTGTTTGGCAACAACCTGCATAGAGTAATGCTTCCATTTCTTCATCTTCAAACTTTTTTGGCGGCCCAGGACGTTCATCGTCTTCCAAAATCACCATCGTGCAAACCACTTTTGGCACGTTCGCTCAGCTAGCGCATGTTCACCATAAACTTCCAGCAAAATACGATGACTTTCGGCAGCAGTTTTCTTCACATTAAAGTAATGAAGAAGAACTCCCCGCAAAAACACCTTTTCAGGCACGAAGTTCGACATATTTGAGTGAAAAAAGTGACATATACTGAAATGACGTACAATGACAGTAGCAGCGACGAATTAAGTTACAGACACAGTCTGGCAGCACTGCAACTGTTATAAATGTCGATGCTGTAATGGAACGTAAAAAAAGGTGCTTTCTTCCTTGTCACACGCTTAATGACGTTTTTTCCCCAACAGCTTATGGGATCAGGACGCTTAAAATAGGGATAGTCTTTGGGAAGGCATATAATTTCGTCCTAACCTCGAAATGAACATGAATGGAATCCAACTATTCAGTGGAGAGGATTACGCCTCATGGGAACCCCAAGTGGACACAAAACACGACTAGTTGGCTATATCGACGGGAAGACTATGAGAGCAACGACAGCAGGAACAGACCAGCAGTGTTGGGATGAAAGGGACATGGATGCAAAAGCCGAACTAATTGGAACGCAGTCCAAGCGCTCTTGCAAAGTATACGAAGGGTTACGTAGACGAAAATTCCTAGGAGACACTTACGACCGAAAGGCACGCAAGGCAGAAAGCGGACGAGTATAGACGCCCCATAAATCCGTGGAGTGGACTGAGACACCGGGGAGTTCAAAACTAGGTTGACAGTTCGCGGTCTCTGAGAAGACTAAGAGAGAGAGAGAGAGAGAAAGAGGCACAGAGAGAGAGAGAGAGGCAGAGAAAGAGAGGCAGAGAAAGAGAGAGAGAGAGAGAGAGAGATGGAGAGAGAGAGAGGCAGAGAGAGAGAGAGAGAGGCTGAGAAAGAGAGAGAGTGAGAGGCAGAGAGAGAGAGGCAGAGAGAAATTGAGAGCGTGTATGTATAACAAGATGGAATACGAACCACAACACCACTGGATAAGGATTTTCTTAACGCTTACATGGATGTCCCGGCCGCTTTTCACGCACAAAGTAGCTACCCAGACATGGATGTTGTTTGCAGCAGACTCCTCGAGGTGAGTGATCACCACAAGAAACCGAATAACAACTAGCAACCCACCTAAACTTCAAAGTCAATAAATTCTCGTACAACAACAATAAAAGCCGTCCATTTCCATTTAGTTGGCGTAATTACGGCGCGAAGGGCCACATGACAAAAGATTGCTTCAGCAAAAAGGAACAGGCTTAAACGGTACAGTCTAAAGGCGTGAAGGAGACAGACTGTGACGGATAACGCGTTTTGCCAATGAGGCACCAGCCTGGTGTCTCGATTCTGGGGCCACTTACTTCCAAAAATGAACAACAAAGCGGCTTCTGTTGACGCTACAGTCTGAGGAGAAACTCCAATTGATCTACACCCAACCGCGTTGTGCGTTTCCCCACGAGCACCGGGTGTATTTTTCCGATCGTTAAATTCTGAGTTCGTGGTGTCGTATCGACTCCGAATTCAGTGACCAGACTTATCTTTCCCATCTTGGCCGGACCACTTTCTGACATTCCCTGCAAGCGGATAAAAGCAGCACAATTTATGTTTTTGAGAGGTCACCGAATACACTGTGGACAAGTGATGAAACCATCTCATTTCAACCCAGCCTAGATCTGACAGAGTGCACGGGAAATGAGCTGTCGGCACCCCGTGCATTCGATGTGTCATAAACATCATTAACTCCGAACAGCTTCTTCGCATTCCTCAGCCTTCCATTACTCCACTCTCCCTCCCGGCGAGCACTTCCGGCTCGAGGTCAGAGAACCACCAGCCATCATCTTCTCACCAATATTGCAACCCGCAGCGCTCATTCGAGACGTACCCCAAAACTGTGTGTGGTCACTGAAGGTTCACCCGAACTTGAACCCTCGTGCACTCTGGCTGTGCACAGCCCTCTTCCTAGAACAAAAGGCGCACATCAGCATTTTGTGAAGTTTAAAGCACTTGTCTGTCGGCTCTGTTAGAACACCCCTTTCTCACAGGCCACCACCACACCAACTGATCCCATCCAGTTGGTGCTGCATTCGAATCGAACCTCGGGCGACCTCTACGCCGCGAGTGCATTTCGTGAACTTTGAGTGTTGCCCGTAATGAGTGAGCAAACACAACCGCTGACGGTGTTAACACACAAACGGCATCCCGGTGCATCCAGGCTTCGTCTGCTGTCAATTATGATATCATTGACCGAACATGATCACGAACTGATGTCTGTCATGTGGGGACTTCACGACGACCGACTGGAGCGGTGTTTGTTGACACTGAAGTCACTAAAAGGATCACGGTGCACCGTCGCAGTTGAGTGGCGGGAAGTTCGATTGATTTGTTGTTTCTTCATTGGCACGAAAAGCAAATATTGAGACGAATGAAAGGCAACGAAGTTAATTGGAACCGTGGCAGGCTGGAGGGTTCTGTGATGTGGACCTGGGATGATTGTGCGGGTGGTGTGTTGTGATGAGAAACAAGGGGTGCAGAGCAGTTTCTCTGAATCTATGGTTAGTGGGGAGGTGCAAATTAGGGTTTGGCGTCAAAGAAAGTGGCAAGATATTTTTTTTTTTTGAATTGGAAACGTGCGTTAGAGCCGCGGCGGTGATAAAGAGCACGTGAAAAGACCAACTTCCAACGTAAGCAACTCACACTCAACTATGATCCCAGCAGAAACAACTCACGGAGCACAATCACATATCTGGGTGTCCTCTACATCTGGCAACCACACGTCTCCACTAGGCAACCACAATCTGAACAGCCATCCGCGCTGTGTTCTTTCGTGGGCTGCGAGAGAGGCTGCGTGTGAGTCAACATCAAGAAGCGGGAAACCAACCACCAATCAACGAAGTAGATCTCATTGAAATATAATGTCAAAACCAGAAATGAAGGACGATAGAGATGCCCAACTTCTACCTCTCTTGCCCCTTAAAATGTCGCAACCATATTTTTCTAAAGCAAAATTGACCAATCAGAGAACGACATTTCATGAACTGTCAAAAATTCATGAACAACTGTCAAAAATGCATGAAAAACTGTCAAAAATTCATGAACAACTGTCAAAAATGCATGAAAAACTGCCAAAAATTCATGAACAACTGTCAAAAATTCATGAACAACTGTCAAAAATGCATGAAAAACTGTCAAAAATTCATGAACAACTGTCAAAAATGCATGAAAAACTGCCAAAAATTCATGAACAACTGTCAAAAATTCATGAACAGCTGTCAAAAATGCATGAACAGCTGTCAAAAATTCATGAATAACTGTCAAAAACTCATGAACTGTCAAAAATGCATGAATAACTGTCAAAAATTCATGAATAACTGTCAAAAACTCATGAACTGTCAAAAATGCATGAATAACTGTCAAAAATTCATAGCCAACTGTCAAAAATTCATGGACAACTGTCAAAAATTCATAACCAACTGTCAAAAATTCATGAACAACTGTCAAAAATGCATGAATAACTGTCAAAAATTCATAAATTACTGTCAAAATTCATGAGCAACTGTCAAAAATTCATTAAAAAATTGCCAAAAATTCATAAATAACTGTCAAAATTTCATGAACAACTGTCAAAAATTCATGAATAATTGTCAAAAACTCATGAACTGTCAAAAATTCATGAATAACTGCCAAAAATTCATGAATGACTGTCAAAAATTCATGAACATCTGTCAACAATTCATGAATAATTGTCAAAAAGTTGCCGAAATTCGTCGATGGACTCGGGGTCAATCAGCTGTGAAGTGGGTCATCTCTATAAAACTTCATTTTTGGCCAAAACTTTACATCCACTAACACTCCTACTCTTACTTTCAACATTCACCACTACATTCGAACAAAATCGTGCACTTATAGGAAAACGTCAAGTCTCAAGTCAGACTTTTGAACAGAGCTCATGCCATGCCGTTAGATCAAGATTCTTCGACACGATGTAGGGTTGGGCGCGTATTTTTGTGCCTCCACTAGATTGTTTCACATCACGTTCATGAACCGGGCATGGTTCATGACCCAGGATGGGATGGTTGGATCAAGTCCAAAAACTTGCCTGGTTGCGCTTGGGCTTGGAGTCGATGGCGGAGGATCGAGTTGCCTGGAGATCTCTCGTGCGTGGTTTACCCTTTAGTGGAGCATGCGGGTCAGAGGATGATGATGTTCCGATGGTAACAGCGACAAGACGATGGTGAAGTGCCTAAAATGTCCCTCACAAGGTCCAAGAAGTCCTTGAACCAAACCGAAGCTGGTGGTCCAAATATTGATGTTAAACACCGGAAGGGGTGTTTTTTGCTTTTTTAAAGCCGAGCATTTCAAAAATTTTTTGTGACAGCTGCTGACAGTTGTGACAGTTCTCGGTTGTTTTGAGTTTAACTGCGTCTTGATTAGACTCAGACCGGAGCAACGTTTACAAATTGTTCAAATTTACACTAAAACCGTAGTCAAATAGCCATTAAATCCAGAAAAGTCACCTGTCACCCGTGGAGTCATTGACAAACATTGCAGGCAACGCTGTGACTACCTCGTGCAGCACTTGGAGCCAGCACTCGATGCGCTTTGTTTTATATGGACTCTAAGTTATCTGCCTCTAAAACAAACACCCTTTATGTAGTCATACGTCAGACGCTGGGACGTCTTAAAACTCCAACACAAGCCAAAGCAGGTCATTGAATCTAGTTGGAATGATCCAGTTTTTGCGTTCAAAACCTTTCTCTTCGCACGAAATGTTCAACAAAGGAGAATTTTTAACAATTTGTTGCCATTTTCTGATCAGCCTTCGCACGGGCCTCCGATGAAAGATCCAAGAACGCGACAATTGCCAAATCAATTTCTGACACTTTGTGTTCGAAATGTAGGCCAGAGTGGGCCTTACATTTCCTGTGACACAATGTCTGACATCCGCTCTTTCTGAAGTCCGATCATTAGCCCGTTCGTAACCCTACCTTTGCCTCAAGCGTCTCCCTCTCCACATGCAGTCGTCAATCAACTTCCTTTCGATTTCCGCAAAAAATACGTCAGTAAATGTACGCAACCAACCCTTTTACTGCATCCGACATTCCTCTCGTTACGTTTGATCCGGAATGGCCCTTTCAGCCATTCACCCATTAGCCGCAAGCACACTTCACAATCAATCACTTTCCATCAAGCGGCGGCGCGGCGCGACAGCCAAGCACTTTCGATGCAAATTTCATTCCACTCGCCTCACGGCCTCTCTCTCTCTCTCTCTCTCTCTCTGCCACCACTCTCCAAAACGATGCATTTCATTAGGCATGCGCGCGTCTAAAATCAATAGTAGCACCGACTTTTGCGGTCGAGCATGGCAAGCTTTGCGGGCAAGCGCATGCGTTAGGTAATCAGATACGATCCGCACGGGCCGCGGATTGATTTATGGTCGCCTCACCACAAGTGCAGCGCTAGGTTGAAGGATGATGTCAAGTCGCAAGTCGAGCCCACTCCAGGGCCACGGATCGGTTCTGCGCATTCTTTCCCATGCACTCGGCCATCCGGGGCCAGCAATTAACAGCTGTCAGCAAAATTCCGATGCAATTTTTTCAAGAATCTCTTTGGGGTGCACTCCATTAGGAGCACTGCTGGCGGTGCCATCGGCCGATGAGCTATGTTTTCCTTTGAACTAGCGCCGAACAATTTGACCGATACCGTGAAGTGAGTGCATTCCCTGGCAGTTTGCATATTTCCGAGGAAACTTACCCGCGCGCAGAAAAAAAAGCCCAGACCCCAGCACTCACACGCGCACACCTCGGTTGGAAGTCCGGGGCCTCTGGTGTGGTGCGGCACCATCAATCGCGGACGAAGTGAAATAGAATACCTTGAGCCTGGCATTGGCCGTAAATTTTCTTGCGCCGCCGCCGCCGCGCTCGTACTTGGCCGTATCTTGGGGGTCTTGCGATTGAGATAAGAATCTAAATCAAAGAGCGGCCGTGCGGAGAGAGGGGGGGGGAAGCAGCTGAGACCAACAAGTTAACCAGAGCACATTCCGTGAATTCTCGTTCGCGGTCCTGAGAAAGAGTTGCGCCACACAAACCGTGCCTGGGATAGTGAAACATCCGCAATTAGAAGCACATACGATGTGACGGTAATTATGCCGCGAAAGCGCAGAGGGAGACAGAGATAGAGAGAAGCCAGCCAAACACGCGAAGAGGTTATGTGTGTGCTTGTGGATGGATGGGGCTGGAGCTGGAGCTGGAGCTAATTACGTAGGGTGGCCGGCCCCTCGTGGAGAACTTTGAGGTTAAGTTGCGATATTCAATTGTGAGAGACTCCACGTGGTGATGGAGTGCATTACACGGTTGATGAGCACGAGGAACAGAAATTGTGCTTTGGAGGGGATTTAATGGGCATCTGTGTTGGGAGCTCGAGAGTGAACTGAGGCTCGGTCCTAGTGGCTATTCGGATAGAAATGCAACCGCGCGTCCAGGAATAGGCTGGCAGTGAAATGGAGGCTTCGTTTCATCTTTTAGCTTTGACATCATGCGATGGAAGGCCACGAAGGCGTCCAATCCTCTGTCCCAGCTCAAAGTCTCTTAGTGGCTGTTCGAAAGCCAAACCGTCCAGAAACAGATTGACATTGAAGTGAAGGCCAGCTGCCATCGGATATGCTTGACGTCATGCAACGGAGGCCAGGAGGAGGTGCTGTTCCAGCACAAAGCCGCTTCACGTCAAAATGCAAGCCCATCCGTCTTCCGAAAGCGTTCCAAAATGAGATGCCATTCCCGTCTTCCGACGATCAACGTCTGATACCATGCGACAAGAGAGGTGTCCACGCGCAGAGCTCGTCGTCGAACCTTTTCTCTGAATTTCGCCGAGTCACTGTCAGCATAAATTGCTTCCACGAAATCTATCGCAAACCGTCCCCAAAATCGAACCGCCGCCGCAATCCATATATGTCCAGCTGGAAAAAAGGCAGAAGACACAAGAAATCAATAGATCCGCCGAGAACGAGTTCCACGTTTGAATGCCAAATGATCACCTCATCGGCTGAAAGTGAAACAAACTGCAAGAGCGGAAACCCTTTTTTTGCCCCCGACACCAAGAAGTGAACCTTTTCCCCAGCTCACGACCGACGATCGACCACTTTTTCCAGATCGTGTCTGCAGGCCGCGTCGTCGTCGCCGGAGAAGAGGGCCTGCTGCAGACGATGATTCACCGGATGTGTTCCTCAATGGAAAAGGATGAAGACCTCGAGGACCGAACCGATGGCAGCTCCTTCTCTGAGCTCTGATCGCAACCTCTCTCGCCGAGCTAAAAAAGTAAACAATTCCAAAACGCAAAGTATGATGTCATTCATCGGCGGCCGCCGCGTCGTCTTCCCTCGCCTCTGCCGGCGCGGGTGCGGGCCATCCATCGAATCTTGACTTTCTGAATGGAATTTTAATTCAGTTTCAACATTTTTGTGATTTTTTTCGGCATCTCAGCGAAAGATACACCAATTCACCGGACAAACAAGAAAAACCGGTCGTCACGCAAATCCCTTGGCTCCACTTGAGCAGGGCACTCCGCACGGAAGGATTAGCGAGATAATGACTCTCCGTCCATCAATTAGACGCGACCACTTCTCGCGCAGCCGAGTCCATCACGGCGGCGCAAGACAAGTTCAAGGACATCGCGAGCTACACGCCGAATGCTAATTAGTGCAGAAATCAACAAATCAAGAGACCCGGATTGAAAACCTCTCGATTGTCGTCAGATAATTAGTCCGGCTGGTGGCCACTCAGTGGATTGGAATTTTTCACGCACGATTTGAACGAATACCTCGTCTCTCGCCCAGGCCCAGGCGCGCTTATGATTAATTGACAGAAAATCGTGTGTGACAGTTGTGTGCACTGCTGACTAGCGTGGTTGGCGTGGCTGGCGTTGGGTGTGTGATAACAGGCGGCGGTGGCGGCGACGAAGGCGCTGCGGTGCGTTACGTAAGGCCGACGATCGTCGACCAGCGACCGATCGTTGGGGCATGACGTGTTTTGTAAGTGATTTCCGAACGAAACCGACCTGGCAAGGTTACCAAATACACGACGAACTCTCGGCTGCACTTGTTAGATGGGTGATGGCCGTAAAAGCAACCTCGGCAGTGGCGGTGTGGTGTGATGTGATGGGAATTGTGTGGAATTTTTCTGGTGACGGGCGAAGAGATGTCACTTTCGTTTGCTGTTCGGCGGCGGTTTAAGTGCATGGCGCTTACGACGCGACGACGGTGACGGCTGTGAGTCGAGCTTTCTCTTCTTGAATCTAAATCCGGGGGAGTCTTTAACGACGCGCTACTGTGCGCGCCACATGAAAATGCATGAGCCTTTGATTTGCAAGGAAACTGCTGCTGCCGGTGTTGCTGCCCGGTTTCAGTCGACTTTGTGTGATAATCCGAAGTGACTTCTTTCACTTTTCACTGGGGTGAGCACACACTGTGTGGCGCGAGGGAGTACCGAGAGTGAACAGGTGTCGATAGGCAAATCCATTTCAGACCACAGTCATTATCGCTCAACAGGATGGCAAATGTGCGATTTCTGCTCCGGACCAAGATCGATCATCGAAGGAAAAGAGAGATTTTACTAGCAAGCGGTCGTCAGCTGATTGATGATGATCGGTCGCCAATTTTCTCCGATTTTGGGCCAAAAATTAATTAAATCTGCAAGATTGGTCGCATACGTAGCTCTGGACGAGGGCTCTCTTGAAAGATATCCGCCGAAGCAGCGGTATGGATTTGTGTTGGCATCCCGAACTGCGCGTGATCATGGCGGGCAATTCTTGCTGATCCTTTACAGACTCAACCAACTGACTTCTTTGTAAAATGCCGACGGTGGTGGTTAAACAGCGGCCAGACATAACAAAAAATTCAGGCTTAAAGCCAGACTCACAGTACGAACTAGAAGCAGTGCAAGGCCATGGCACAGACCACACGATTAATCCCGCTCAAAACTTTTAGAGTCGGGACCAGAAGAAGTGACAATCAAATCAGTTTGACTGATTTAAACCGATGGGAGCCTCAGGGTTTCATTAAAAAAAAACATAGTCCAGATCT
This sequence comes from Eristalis tenax, assembly GCA_905231855.2. Lineage (NCBI taxonomy): Eukaryota > Metazoa > Arthropoda > Insecta > Diptera > Syrphidae > Eristalis > Eristalis tenax. The sequence goes on from HG993127.1 coordinate 5,261,505, forward strand.
AGGACGAAATAAGATGGTCTAGAGGCGCAGGGCTCAAGTCAACAAGCCAGTGCAAAGGTAGCTATCTATGCGACCAATCGTGTGGAAAATTGCCGATCGATCATCATCAAACTGCTGACCAAACACAACCAGCGCTCGAATTGGCAGAAATGTTACCCTGAGACCATAATAACCACTTCTATGGTTTCGTTAAGTTTCGTTCGATGGCAGTGTTGACGCAATTATCTCTCAACCAACGCTCGAATTGGCAGAAATGTTACCCTGAGACCATAATAACCACTTCTATGGTTTCGTTAAGTTTCGTTCGATGGCAGTGTTGACGCAATTATCTATCAACCAACGCTCGAATTGGAAAAATGTTAACCTGAGACCATTATAACCAATTTTATGAGTTTCGTTAAGTTTCGTTCAGTTTTTGTTACTTGATTGGGAGCGAAAGCAATCGCTCCCTGCGTACGGAAATGGCAGTTGGGAGTTAAGGGGACCTTTGCTCTTCACTTTTATTTGACAAAAACCACAAATGATGGCAGTGTTGAAGTAATTATTTATGGGTCGGCCTAAAGTCCACGGAAAAGTGTCAAGCAACTATGGGCACTTTGAGTTTTGACGATACTTCTGGCTATTTTTTGTTCGTGTCAAGAGCTCCCGTTCGAGTATCAGAACCTGGCAAACTTTCACCATTCCGCCCCTGCTCCAGATGGAATGACACCATCAAACACGTGGACTTTAAATGTCTACATCTTGGGCCTCGGTGGCACATATCAGCTAAAACTGAGGTGAGGCATAATGCGATGGAAATGAATTTGAACTCGTCGCAATGATAGCACGACCTGCAACACTTGAGCCCCAATGCTGCAGAAAAAGGAGTCTACGAAACAAAGCCAGTTTCAGAAAGAAATAATGACGATCTCCGCTGATCGGTTACGTGATGGTGAGCCAGACTAACTACATCACATGGTCCGGATGAATACAAGCCGAAGGTCTAGTTGGAGAAAGAGAGGAAGACCCTGCCCCCGGATAAAGGCCAAGTGATCACGGAGGCAAGACAACGGAATGAATGAAAGGATAACCGATCTCCGCTGATCGGTTAAGTGAACGTGAGCCAGACTAGCGACATCAGATGGACAACGGATCAAAGCGTGGGATCAGAGTCACCGGAACAAAGGAACAGAGCTATGGGTTATGCTCCGACTCTGCTACATGGGTCACTGGCATGAGAACTAGTTACCAGTAAGAAAAAAGGAAGCACTGGGCTATTACCCAGAGGCCGTAGGAATCAGCGCCTAGGAATCATCAAACCCGATTCGAAAATATCGTTAAACGTGGACGAGAATTTGAGAAGACGAAGACAGTGAATCCTAGATAGGGAGGAGAACGATTTCAAATGTCTGACATTTCTTGTGTTTCTTTTTTACATTTCACTGCCTTCAATTTGACAAGATGGCTTGAGATAATTTAAGCTTCGTAGACAGGCTCAAGCAAAATTAAGTCTTTGGAGACCGAGGAGACAGAAGTTAATGAAATGAGCTCAAGCTGATACTGACCCAGGGCTGGCATGTTTAGGACCGGTGAGGGAAGAGAGATCGATTGGTTTTAGGTTGATCAGAAACCATTGACTTCCACCTTGGAGTTAAAATCCTGGTCTGAGATGGACGTGGACGTTCATCCGTGGACGTGAACCGCAATCAACAAGCCTTCAGCCAGTTGCCTGTAACTGTGCACGCCAAGTTGACAGAGGTTCTTCTGGGCTTGATTGCACCATCGGTTTCATTGGCGTTCTCTATTGCGTTGTCTCAATGGCTCGACATATGGAGACTGCTCGAAAAATCATGCGTGCCTGGGGTTGGTAAGATCTCCTCTTCCATCGAGAAGTCCCTATTCCATTTAGAATTTAGTGCAATATTTATTCGCACCTTTTGTTGCACCCGTCATCGTGTCTGCCAGCGTCGACACTCCCAAGCGCTACGAATCAGCACATTGTCACGAGCAGAACGTGCAGATGTTGCCAAAGCCACTTCTCAGTCGACAGGCGAAAATTATGCTTTGCTTCGACTTCGAAGAAACCCCCTCAACGTTGGCGGAAGCATCACAGCGTCGTGAAGGTTGATGCTCTTAATTGGGAGCCCGGTTCATTGAAATTCTGACTCGTGCTGACAGTCGGTCTAAGAATACTCAATTCCTCCTAATAAAGGCATTAACTACAACATTCAACCTTCAACGCACGCCGCCGGACAAGAGTCTAAGTCGACGCCATCGTCAGAAGAGCTTCCCCGACTCATTGTCTGATTTCTCTTTTAACTCAAATTAGCAGTCGCCTTCATTCGTCTTCGATTTCATAGAAACCCCAGAGCACTGCGGACAGAACAAAATTGTTAAACCACAGTTCTTGGGTTTAATAGCCACGCCGGCGGCGGCAGTGGGTCTGCTCGCAGGCACATTTAGTCATCTCCGATAATTGCGGTCCCGGATCTAAGCGCTAGTCACAGACACACTTAGACTGATTTATCGATCTTGCCGTTGTCGATGCAATCACGAGCACAGCCCGCTCACACGGCCGTGGGTCATGACCCGCCTTGTTTCACCCAAGCCCTGCCTACCGCCACTCGATCGATAAATATTTGATTTCATTTCGAGTCTGAAATATGCACATAATCCGGCGACGTCGCAAAATAGAACTTACCGCATCGCCGCCGTGTCTTGCGTAATGACGACCTCGCGCAGCCATCCCGTGGCGATCGGCCCGAATATAAGCCATCTAGCGGATTAATGACATTTTAATGGTTCATCGAATGTAGTGCCTTCGAGAGTTTTGGCCGAATGAGACGATTATGTCGTCGTTCATCCCGTTCGGACGGCTGTGATGGTGGTGGCGGCTCATTTGACTAAACATCCTCGGTTCTGATTTAAGTGAGCTTTTAATGGCCGCCGAGGTGTACGGGTGTCACGGGAGATGAGGTGGCGGCCTGATTTGAGGATTTGTTCTCGATAATTGGGGAGATTCTATTGATTTATGGCTTAATTGTGTGTCCATTTGATAGTCAATGAATGGGTCTGAGGGCGGCATCTATTTGGGCCGAGGAGGCAATGACGAGTGATGAGGGCGTTTGGTTGGTCTGGTCACTGGGTTCACAACAGCAGTTACGTGAACTGGTGTTACATTGCGTCATGAGGTGTACTGTGTTTTTCGGGCTGTAGACTAAGCCAGTAGGCAGGGTTCACATTTAGGTCCTGTGTTGCTTCCTTATTTTTCATTTGGAATAAGAAGTGACCGCCATGGGACTGAGGACTGTTCGACTCCTTCCAGGTGTCAGGGTTTTTCAGCAACGTTCACATCGTCACCATAATTCCGAGTCACTGACAATGCTCAAAGCGTATCGTTACTTGTGTTACATTGCGTCATGAGGACAAGCTGGACTCAAGGCCTTGGTCAATCATTTAACCACTTCCAGGAGAGTCTAGGAATGCAAGTCCTCTCCGGGTCCCGAAAATGAGATCGCCGATGAACTTGCTAGACAAGGATCGGAGACAGCATTCTCAGGACCTGAACCTGTGGTGGGTCTACATGGCCTGGCCATTGGTTAGAGCTTCCATCGATGGCTGGGCCTCTCGAGAATACGATTGAAGGTGGCATGACTCTCGCCAATGAACTTGCCAGACAAGGATCAGAGGAGACCTTTTCAGGACCTGAACTTGGGCTGGGACTACCTGCGTCCTTGGTTAGGGCTTCCATCGATGGCTGGGCCTCTCGAGAATACGATTGAAGGTGGCATGACTCTCGCCAATGAACTTGCCAGACAAGGATCAGAGGAGACCTTTTCAGGACCTGAACTTGGGCTGGGACTACCTGCGTCCTTGGTTAGGGCTTCCATCGATGGCTGGGCCTCTCGAGAATACGATTGAAGGTGGCATGACTCTCGCCAATGAACTTGCCAGACAAGGATCAGAGGAGACCTTTTCAGGACCTGAACTTGGGCTAGGACTACCTGCGTCCTTGGTTAGGGCTTCCATCGATGGCTGGGCCTCTCGAGAATACGATTGAAGGTGGCATGACTCTCGCCAATGAACTTGCCAGACAAGGATCAGAGGAGACCTTTTCAGGACCTGAACTTGGGCTGGGACTACCTGCGTCCTTGGTTAGGGCTTCCATCGATGGCTGGGCCTCTCGAGAACGCAATCGAAGATGGCCTGACTATCCAGGATGCCGACAAACCAACGATCTGTGAGAAATCAGCGGCTTTCTTCAGAAAAGACTGCAGACGAATTACAGGAGTACAACATCTAAGTGCGCACACATCTAAGCCTGTGGCGAAGACGACGACACTGCAGAGCACTTCCTCTGTCGCTGTCCCGCCTTTGCTCGGTGGCAGGTCTTTGGTGCTCAAGTGGTGAGAGCTGCTGATGTAGGCTCCTCATCACCGAACCCCCTGCTCACCAAGAAACTAAAGCAAAAGTAGGTTGCTGCCTGGCAGTAAAATGGACCAGTTTTTGAGTCTCAGTGCTCCAGTGTCCTTCGACTTCACGTTTTGGTAAACCAAAGCATTCTTCACCCCGAACTTCCACAGTCCGCCCTCTTCCTACTTGGCAAAGAATATATCGATTTTCTCACTCACCTGAATAGAACCAGCAACGGAGGCGGAACTGAAGCTGCCACTGCTGATATCCGAAATCGGTGTGAACTGCTTCCGCATGGCGGCAGTTGAGCTCTCCTTGCTCTTCAAGAGGACACTCTGCGTTTGTGACTTCATCGACATTATGACAAGTGTGGACTTGTGCTCCTCCTGATACAGTTCCTGTTGCCGTTGTTGGTCTTGCTGTTGCTGCTGCTGCTGTTGCTGCGCCTGCGCCTGCGGCTGCTGGTGTTGATGGTCGTCTTGTTGATGATTACTCTTCCTCATAATCATGGCAAAAACAATATCAATTAAATTCTTCTCAATCTACGTTTCTCTCTCTCTGCGAGTGGTCTAGTCTAGCTACCGACAAAATCACGATACGAAAGCGCGTTAATGAAACGAAAGCTGTTTAACATCTTGGTCGGCATTTACTGTGCACCATGCCTTCGATCTGTTGGCACTTATTTCCCTTATTTCTCGGACTTCTGCGGACACACGGACGGCATAAGTAGGCTACACTCGCCCGACGACAAATCCCATTAACAATGGCGAACTCTTCACGTTACGTATCCACGGAAGGGTATCTGCAAGAGAGGAGAGGAAAGAAAAAAAATCATGAGTATAACAAGCAAACAAAGCAAATCATTGCCACGCATTGGGCATGACAAGCACGTGGGCTATTTATGCAAGACGGTCTGCGGAGAGGCTCAGCAGAACGGGGGCGAAGTGAAATGTGTGCCATAAGCACTTGATGTGGCGCCAGCATTAAGTGCACACGACCACCGCCTAGGTCAAGAGAGTGGCCACCACCACCACCACCACCCTCGGCCGAGTTGCATTGATTGCACAAAGATTGATGATCTCATTTGTCAAAGAGATAAGCGAGTGCGACTGTCGCAATCTGTGCCATATGAGGAGCGGCAAGGCCGTTCACCCCGACAACGACCGCGACGTGCGTTTACATAACTCCGCCGCCAAATCCGGCGTGTCATTCAGAATCAGCGCACTTTATGCGAATTTATTCCTTCGCCGCTGACGGTGATGGTCTCATGCGGTTAATGGGGGACTAATGAGATCGTCGAATGATACCGCTTTCCGGGCATTTCGGCTCCAAGCTCGCAATGGGTTCGCCCGTTGGGTTTGGGGGTCGGCCTAGGCGGCATTTCCAGCGAATGGAAAATAGGCGTTAATTTATGCCAGAGGAGAATGAGAATATTTTAGGCGAACTCGTTCCCAAATCGAGCTCGAAATCGATTAAGTGGTTTCGCAAGTAAGTCTCGGTTCGCGTCGAGGAGGGGGCGGGGCAGTGAAATTTATTCCACATAAATCCACGAGCAGTTTCTTGGAATGCGGCACGAGATGAGGTTGCGAATGAACAGAGACAGAGGCAGAGTTGAACGTCAAGGACGTTGCGTGATCTTAATTCTAAGGTTTCCGAGTGGTTTAATGGTTTTGGAAGCCCATGCTTTGCGTGTTCCCACGGATCGGTGTCTTCGGGCGATGATGTGAATTCAGAGAAGCATCAATGTGCTGTCGGTCGGCTTCACTTCCTCCTTGACAAGTGGATATTGCATGCGTGACGAAAAACAACACCAGAGAGGATTTTTGTTCCCACAAAACCATACACAGTACGACGAGAGACAAAATTTGCCACACACCGCATTCGTTGTGGATAGAAAATCAGGCGCCTATATTTCGTCTCGTAGAGACCTTAGGGCACTTTGACTTACTTTCTTACTTATAAAGCTGGCGACCCGTGGAGGGTCTGAGCCTGACTGTCCATCGCAGACGATCCTGGGCATGCTGCTTCCAGTCATCAAGACTGAGCTGTCTGGCATCCGCGGTGGGTGGCGCTGCAGGTCGTAATGGGCCAGGGCGTAACTTCTCAACAGTCGCTGGTGTTGTGGCATGATCGTTGTTCTTGCGCGAGTGGAAGGGACCTACACGTTTAAGCCATTTCCGGAACGGCCAAGTTTGAGAAGCTTTTTTCAGACAGTCATACTCTTTGAGCAGTGTCAGTCAGTAGAAAGCCGTGGAAAATAATTTTGCTCATACCGAGAATCGAATCCAGACAGCGAGGTTCAGTTGCGGAGGGGTAAGGGCATATACCCACGACGCTACGGCATCCACGAGTACTTGGATTTAGTCTTCATCTTCTTCCCGAAGCAGGAGGCTCGGGTTCGAAGACAATCTTAGCTGGAGCGTTGGTGTCCAGTCGCTCGATGTGGCCAAACCAGTGCAGTCGACGGGTTTTTGCCTTCCGGACAACATCCACATCCTGGTACAGTTGCCGGTTGTCGCCTTCCTCGCAGACGGGACAATATATCTGAATTTTCTTTCGAAGGCACCAAGGGTCTGCCCTGCAGCTTAACTTAGCGTCCAACTTTCGGCTCCAAATAGCAGGACTCGCTAAATAAGAGTTTCATTCGAGTCAGGAATTTTGAGCCCAGTTTTTTGGACAAAGCGCAATAGCATCGGTCGCCAAGGGCGATGCTAGCGCCGTGTAGGTTCGTAATTAAGCCGAAATGCACAGAGCATCGCGTCTTAGCGTGGTGCGACCCGTTCGGCCATCGCATCGATGAATACTGTCGTATGCGGCTTTAAAATCGATGAGAAGGTGGAGCGTATCGATTTGACACCCGCTGGTCCTCTCCAGGATTTGCCAAGATTTGGTGGTCGGAAGCCACACTGGGACGTGACCATCAGTGCGGTGAAAAACGGCTTTAGACGTTCACCCAGACCTTGTAGGCGACGTTGAGCTGGGATATACCTCTTCAGTTGTTGCAAGAGGTAGGATGGCCTTTTTTTGCGGATGGGGCATAAGGAGCTGATATTCGGACATGCTTTCGTCTTCCCTAATTCTACAGATGATCAGGTGCATGCGCCCGACCGGAACCTAGCCACAGGCCTTAAAGAGCTCTGATGGTGAGCCATCGGCACAAGCCTTTGAATGGCTGTGCCGACTAGGTGGGAGGATCACTTCCTAGACAGGAGTTGGGATTTCTTGACTCCCTATCACTCTCTCCTGGTCAGGACCGCTAAGCAGCTGTTGGAAGTGTCGCTTGAATGAATACACAATTCCCTGCGGGCCTTTCACAATGTCACCCTCAGTATTTCGAAGAGCCTCCACGCCTTTCCTAAAGCCTGAGGCCAGGCTTTTGCCTTTCTGTTTATAAAAGGCCCGTATTTCTTGCTTGTCCCTAGACTCTTCGATATCCTTGAGCTGTGACGTTGCGAGGGACCTCTTCTTCAAGCGTCTTCCGTCCCGTAGCCTGGTACTCCTCTTGTTTTCCGTTGCACCGCCTTTTGGTGTACCTCGTCAGTTGCACGTTCCTTCTGCTCACACTCGCCTAGCCTACGGCAGTGTCCATTGCCTCTTTCATGGCCGTGCGGCAATGCAGTGGACTTTGAGGACTTTGACATGCCACTGAACTCCTCCAATTCTTCTAGAGCCTTTTCTACAGAAAGGAGACGCGAAGAACAGTCTCCTCCAGCTAGTTCGACCTTATGCCTCCATACACACCACTTATTGAATGTCCTTGGGGTCTAGTACCTGGTGCCCCTACAAGCTTTGGTGTCGAAGATTCCTCAACACGGGAAGTGACAACGTGTTATTAAAACCTGATGACCATTGGCCTTTCGGAGTGAACGTGACCGATGTTCCAACTGGGAAATGATTTGATGTGTGTTTCGAAGTCTAACAAGTCGGTCACATTGTCCGACTGGGGTCCAATTTTCCACCCACGACCCGTGCAAGTCAAAGCTTCAGACATTCTAGGAGCCTTGGCATCAGCTGATGGAGTCAAGGACGCTATCACTGATGACAGTTAAGTTTTACTCTATCTTTCAGACTTCTGCTCTAAATTAGGTGCCAGTTCGCTTAAAGTTCCACGTGACCACGAAACTGTTCGCGTGCATTTAGAAAAATGGCGTGAATTAATTTCACGTGAGAAGTTGTGGCGGCCGTGGCGGTGTGGGTTCGTGCGTCGACCTCTACGCAACTGAACCTCGCTGCCTGGGTTCGATTCCCGGTACGACCAAAATTATTTTTCACGGTCCCACCTCCTTCGAGTCACTGACAATGCTCTAACTGTCTAGAAAAAGCTTCTCAAATTGGCCGTTCGAAGTCGGCATAAAACTGCTGGTCCCTTCCACTCGTCTTACGCGAGCACGCACAAGACGACTTGAATTTGGTTTAGTGTGGCACATACGAACGTGTCACGTTTGTACTACAGAGTCCCTCGGCAACTTTGAATCTTGGACCCCGAACCTGTGGGACAACGCCATGAAGGACGCTCGCGTCTAAGGGCTGCACCCAAGTGAAGCCGCACCTAAATGGAGAAGGACCTCAACCATTTGTCGGTTGAAACACAGTTGCACCTAGGACCATAGCGGCACAAACTGAGAAGAGACACGAAAAGGGCAAAATGTGTTCAAGAGAGAGAAAGAAATTCCCACACGTAACGAATTCCGCTCCAAAAAATGTCCACTGACTTGGCAGCACTTTTTTCATTCAATTGACGTTCGACCTTTGTTGGGGAAACTATTTGGGTTGTTGGACACATTCGATGATCGTACTTGCGACGTTTTCAAATTGTACCCGATTCAGCATTAGTCCACGGTACCTGGAAAACTTCTCACTTTTCTCACAGAATCGGCACAAAACCGGCAACATTTTCCAACCGCCACACACACGCGACATCAGCCCCCCGCCCGGCTTCCCCATGAGTCACTCACACGATTTCCGCACAGCCCCAGCAGAACAAGAGGGACCACCAACGTGTGCTATGCCGTGACAGATTGTCCTATAAACAGAGTCCACGTCCCGTCATCTGCACACATTTGGGCCGACATCACTGGGCCCAAAAACAAACTTCGGCCCGACGATTCGAACTGCAGCAGTGCGCCTGCAAGAGGGAGAGAGAGATGACAACTGACAGACAATTTGTAACCAAAACTAGCATGTGACCCACAGTCAGCGCAGTCAATTCCGTGTACATGCCGTCATCCGTCCGAGCCACGGAGCGAAGCTGAAATCTTGACACTCTGCCATTTGGCAATAAATCTGCTTGATACACTCGTAGGCGTCATGTGTCAAGAAGCCAATTTTGTCCGAGGCGGCGACGGCGGCAGCGTGCTGGTGGTGGCTGTGCCTGTGTGAGCGAGTGAGTGAGTGCTTACAAGGCTGGAATCCGGTTGAGGGATTTGCATAAATCCACTCCGTGTGACTGTTTACACAGGGAGCCGGCAAAAAAGAAAACACAGACACAGCCATCTGAGCGCAGATTATACAACAGAATTTGATGAGGAAACGTGTCATTAAGCCAGCCAGCCAGCCAGCCATCCAACGTGATCGGGAATCAGAACTCGAACGGTCTCACAGTCACACCGATCGCAGTTGCCATTCCAACCCATTTCAACGGAACTCCGCGCGAAGGTCAACTATCAATAATTTCACTCAACACGCGCATTGCACCGATGCGCCGCGCGCTGCCCCCCCTGCAGGCCGGATCGTTTTTAGGTTAATGCAATTCCAAGAGGCAGCGTCGAGACCTACTAAGGCCGTTGCCGCCGATGGACGGATGGGATGGATGGAGGAACGTGGAGGCCTTTCGAGAAAGAATCAATCTTGAGAATGAGAAGAGATTATACGGTGCACAGCCTCCTTAGAGATACGCGGGAGCCACCACTCGACGACTAACCCGAGTGGCCGTGGCCATCGTCCATCAAACGCCAGAGCATGCGGCGGACAATTGAATCGGCGGCGGCAGCAGCTGCCGTTCGTCCGTCCGTCCGTCCGTCCGTCCGTCCGTCCGCTTACCAGATTAAAATATTTATGAGGTGAAAGCCAGACCGGGCGCACATGTGTGGGGTTATGCCCAAAACCAAGACTCTGCTCCAATCTAATCCTAGTCCGATGATTTATGAGTCCACATCGGCGCTGCTCGTCAAAATCCCCCAAAGCCCGGATTACCGCCTGCCACCTCGGTGCGGGGGAAAGCGTCTGCGCAGGCCTCAATGCATCCGATTGTGATGAAAATGGTCGAAATAAATCAAAGTATCTCACACTCGCAGCGGTGACCTGCTAACCCAGGGAATCCGAGGAGGAGGTCCTCAGTTCTCACACACTGCTTGCTCATGCGCATGCGAGAGAGCGTGTGTGCCGAGTGCGAAGACCGACACCATTAGTCATTGTTGTGAATTGTGAGTTGTGAATTCATCTGCCGCCCGCCCGGCGCCGTCTCCGTAGCTCACCCAGCTCCAGCTCCCGACCGATCTTAGCGCTCGCCTTGTTTGTTGGTTTTTTGTAATCGAATTTCCATAACACAACATTCAATCTTGGAGTTGCTTTCAGCCATTTTCCGGTGCCCTTTCCCCAGACTGTCTGACTGTCTGCTGCTGCTTCTGTGCAGCATTCCGGTGGCATAAGTGCATTTTCCCCCCCTCCGCCGAGAGCGAGATGAGTGCTTGCACAAGATGAGATTTTCATGTTTCATGCAAATCGACAAAGAGAGTGGGCTGCCCTGGGATCTCATTTGACTTGAGTGGTGTTGTGGAATGTAATTCGATTGCATGTTGAGTTAATTGCGTCTCTTGAACCTTGTGGGCAACTCTCAAGAAGGCGGCTTGGCCAACCGGAAGTGGGCTGTTCACCGAATTTGTGCTTCACAGTGATGCACTGCAGCATGAGAGGCTGAGTGGTTGGCGAACTGGAATGCGGTGAGCGCGATAAGTGATTGTTTCCTGACATACTTTGTACTTCTCTGCGATTGCCGACTGATGAGGGGTCAAATTGGGATGTCAGATTGTAATTTTTGCAAAACACCGCAAGTGACAACGACAAGGAGCCGAGCACTTTCTGGAGATTCCCAATCGAGGCTTTGGTCGGGGATGTGTTCGGAGATTTAGACTGGATGGATGCTGAGGAATTGGATGGTTTGTGTCTATGCTTGGTTGCGACAATTTGAAACTTTGAAAGATGTCGCTTTCGATGGAGATTATAAGATAAGACGGATCCGAAGGGACGCAGGTCAATTTTGGCGCTGATTTAAACGTGAGGCGATAGCTGCGACAACTGGTGACACTGTAGTTATCGAGTATCGACAGTAGACGCTCGAGAGAGAGAGAGAGAGAGAGAGAGAGAGAAACAGATTATAAGATAAGACGGATCAGAAGGGACACCGATCATCAAGCGCTGTCTTAAACGTGAGGCGATAGCTGCGACAACTAGTGAGACTGTAGTTATCGAGCTACAGTAGACGCACGATATAGTGAACAATCCAATGTAGTGAGTGCACACTATCTTATACAGAAGAAGAAAAAACGAAGGCGAAAAGAAGCAACCGAATGAAGATGGACAACCGGCAATGGACAGGAATTTAAACAGTAATGCGCCAACAGCAGTGTACAGCTTGTGACGTCACCGCCATTTTGGCCACAAGCCAATGGTGAGGTAGGAAATATGAAGCGGCTGCATATAGCACGCCCTCGCAGAACTGATTACAAAAGGAGAATCAGAAATTTGCACTGATGTACAATGTAACTCCGCATGTAACAACCGGAAAGACCTTCAGCACTATTCCAGACAAAATACCGTGTATCCAAGATTCTGAAGCACTAGACCTGGACATTATGAATAAGCAAAAAGGGAAAGAGAAGGCGGACAAAGATCGAAGAGCAAAGGTCTCTGAGACAGGAGTGGGCGATAGGATGGTCCTTCGCAAACAAACTAACACCAGCCTTTGATCCGCAAGTATTCGAAGTGATTGAGGTAAAAGGAAACGATACTGTGGAGATGGAGATGGTAAAGCAGTTCGTAGGAACATCAGCCACTTAAAAAGAATTTCGGTTGCTCAGGATTATCGGATCCAATTTCAAGCAATCTTCAGAATTCTTCTAGTTTTGTAGGTGAAGCTGCAGTTCTTGTAGCGGAAGTCAATGAAATGACCTTCCAACCTCAGGATATATAGCCTGGTGAAGCAGTTGTTCCGGACTTGAAGTTGAAGCTTCAAAATATGGCAGGGATGTGGAGATCCATATCTCCTGAGAGAGGTCAATAAGTACAAATACTCAGCGAACGCCATTATAAACACTCGACATGAACGCACCTGCTGGACACCGTTCAATCTCAATCAAGTAGTCCTGGATACCGAAGCGCAACCCCTCAAATGAGAAGAAGAACACGATTGGCCTCGGAATTTGTGCCTACCCTGGAGTGCCAGGGCCCCATTTGGAGCCAGGCTTGAATGGTGGCAGTATGGGAGCATCTGGTGGCCGGTCGAGCTTGGCAAGAAGGAACTACAAGCAACCCAGCAGTGGCCTCGTGAGCCGCTATGGGGGTGGGGGGAAGTCACGCCATGCACAAACCAGTGCGTACCGGGAGCAAAAGGCAACGGCAACGGCATCGAATTAGGATAGGCTCAAGTGAGCTTGCCAACTGCATTCCTCCTCTCCATGAATTCACCCGCAATACCCGTCTCGCCAGGAATGCTCTTCAGTCTTACCTTTAAGCCTACTTTCGGACGCACAGTTATGTTTAGAGACTCGTTCATCAGTCGCACGACACGAATATGGAATGCTTTTCTCAGCCCAATATTCAGGAAAGGATCTCGAGTCAGTTGAGGAGGCTGCCAGGTATCGTTTGCATCTAGAACTGTGGACTTTTTGGATGGTTTGAAACTCTTCGAGAGTTGCACCTCAAAACTCTGCACAGGCGGGAGTGCGGACACTCACAAGTCCCAGGTTGGCAGGCAGGGTCTTGGAGTGAGTACCATTAGGAGGGACCATCACTCTAAGAATGGTACTTGAGCTGGATTGGGAGTATGCCAGGCCCATCCACAGTTGTTTTGTGGATTTGGAAAAGGCATACGACCGAGTTCCTCGAGGTAAACTCTGGAGTGTTTTGCTGGAGTATGGGTCCTCTTCTGAGAGCCATTCAGTCTCTATACACAAACTGTAGCAGCTGTGTTCGGCTAAATCAACACCTTTCACCGTGGGCGTTGGACTCCACCAAGGGTGCGTCTTGTCACCTCTCCTTTTCTTTGTAGATATGGACTGAATGTTGCGGCGCAGCCGAGGCGAGGAATGTTTCACATTGCGAGAGTCGAGAGTAAGTGATCTTCTTTTTGCAGACGACTTAGTGATCCTCACATCTTCCCAGACGGAACTCCAGCGCGCGCTCGATAGGTTTGTGGCCGCATGTGCTGATGCTGGGATGAAGGTCAACGTGGTTATGGTCAACAATGCACTCTACAGGTTAGTGGTGTCCCATTGAAGCAGGTGGAGAAGTCTGGGGTATTTTTCACGAGTGATGGAAGGAGTAATGCTGAGCTTTCCTGCAGGATTGGTCAAGCTGGGTCGGTTTTGAAACAGCTTGGTAGATCTGTAATCAGGAAGGCCGAGCTTGGTGTGATTGGTCAAGATATTGGGTCAAAAAATTTGGGTAATGACCGAAAGAGCAATATCTCTAGAACACGCTGCCGAGATGAGATTGCTTAGATTGCTTCCGTAGTGAGACTGGGAGCTTGGAAGATCTGTAGTCAGGCCGAGCTTAGTGTCAAATCCAAGTTAGCGGTTTTCAACGCAGTATTTATTCCAACTCTCACCTATGATCATGAAATTTGGGTAATGACCGAAAGAATAAGATCGATCGAAGATCGATCGAGTAAAAGCTGCTGAGATGAGATTTCTCCGTGCCGGGATAGGGTAAGAAACACGGCAGTGCGCGACGAGCTCAACAGAGCTGCATCTTCGAACGGAGAGGGCTATGCTTCGTTGGTTTGGTCACGTGACACGAATGTCCACGAGTTCCGAGGCGGGCGTTGAATGCGAATTCATTAGATAGGCGACCGCTTGGTAGACCAAGTCTAAAAACTCGCCTGTCTACGCTTGGGCATAACTCCTGATGAGATAGACTCGATGGGGGAGGGTCGAGTTGCCTGGAGATCTCTCGTGCGTGGTTTACCCCAGCGAGTGGAGCATGCGGGTCAGAAAATGATGGTATTCCTAAGGTAGGAAGTGCCAGCCACACCCCGTTCAAAAATAAGGCCTGATCCAAATTTTACAATTTTCCCCACGAATAATCAGATCACTTAGTTGGTTGAAAAGTCCGGGCCTACGAAAGGTACAAAATCCATGACCAGCTCAAAACGGAATCTGGTGTCCAATTCAAGTAATTTTTTGAGTTCTTCATGGAGCACTTACTAGGCATCTCTGTGCTCTTGCTTCTAATATCTTTGGACCCACGAAGCTTGAGGTCTAGCTTACTTTACCAACAAAGTGATTAAAAGCATCGAAAGACTGGAGTCAAGAGTTAATTTTGTTAAATGTTTGCACACTCGAAATAGGTACTCTCTTCATTAGGGTACCAAAATCCCCTCTCCTCTCTCCGCCTCGTGTGCAGAGAATCCGAGAAACCCTATCAAGTCCAACCATCCCAGCGACATTCCGTCGTCGCCCAGCCCAGACGTCGTCGTCCTCCTCAATCGACGTCGCCCCTGAATGGTCATGTTTACCTGGCTCCATGTTCAGCGCTCTCAAATCGGTCTCGCAGCAGCTCACCCCTCTCCGGGCATGTTCTCTTCTCATTTAGCCATCCTCGCACAGAAAACTTGTTGCAACACGAGTTCCGCAGATTAGATGTCACGCCAGAAATAGACAGAGGAACAACAAAAAAAAAACAAAAAGAGCAAACACCGAGCCACGGAATGCAGTAGCCCGTTTCCAGAGCATCACTGCTCCCTGCGCAGGCACACACACGGACCGGCTCTGCTGTCTGGCTGGCGACTTAGAAAAATCTCATTCTAATCTTCATAGGGGGCACACCACGCCACACATACCGCGGGAGGGACGAGGGAAATTATGATTTTTTTCCAGCATGTCCGTCCTGTCGCTTTGGACATGACACAACGATGCTGTGCACAACCTGCTGGCACTGATTGCTCCTTAGAATTCGCTGCGCTCATGCCCAGGCAGCGGACGAAAATCCATACTGATTGAGTCTTCTCGGGCGGTGCTGATGGAGGGAGCACGGAGGCGGCCGGGGGCTGCCTGTCTGACCAATCCCACTGATATGGCCTATTCCAGGTGCATCAAGGCGAATGGGGGGCCGTCGCTCGGACAAGAAGAAAAAGCACGGCATTTCTCGAATAGCTCCGGCGGTTCTGACTACCGTCGACGTCGTCGCTTGAATGTGACCTTGTGGATTCCTTCTGATGCCGCCCATCCAACTCACCAGTTGCACTGGTAATTATTGTCTTGTTCCTCGTCCGCAGTTGGCTCCGAGCCGCGGTAACGCGGAAGATTCTCTTCTGCTTGCGCACACTGCGAGCGCGCACACACATAATTTTCGTGTAAATCCGATTGCGCCTGTCGGACGGGTTCTTCGCAGCCGCCGCCCCTCCCCCGGCCGGTGCCTCTTTCGATTTCTATCACAAATCGGATTACGGATTAGAAGAGTTGCAATCGGATGTGTGGTATTCAATTACGCAGAGCGCGATGTATTGAAATTAATTGCTCGCTGGCTGCTGCCTCGTGGACGGTGGATGCGATGCGTCAAGTCATGGCCGCGATCAGGCTCTGAGCTGGGGCTCGATTTCGAAAAAGAAATAAAACATACAGCTATCGTCTTAAAAGGTCAGCCAGACGGCAATTACATAATCTTAATTGAACGCAATGCTCTCGGAAAGCTGCTCGTCATTGCATCGCACCAACGTGGTGTTCATAAGGCACACACTAAGCACTTTGTCCTCTTTGGACATCGATTGTGTGGCAGTCGAATCTTCTTGGCGGTGACTCGCAAGCAATGCGGACTGGGTAAGGCCAGCTGGATGCCAGCCGATCGATAGATTGTCATCACACATCTGGCGGTGAAGAGAATCTGTGTCCAGTTGAGGGATGCACGGCCGGCACTCTGTGACGCCACGTTCGCTGGATCAGTTACTCTGGCTTGAAGCAGCGCTGATTTGCGCGGCATAAGGTCGCGGTGGAGATGCAAAGTTGCCTCTGAATGTGTACCGACTGGCGAAAGGTCAGGCAGTTGTTACATTTCACGAGGTCGAGTGGTAAGCAATTGGTTCTCCCTTGACGCTTTGACACCGATGATGTTGGGAAAGGTAACAATCTTGTTTGGAGCCACAGAGAGACTTCAAGGCTTGCTGCGTCGGTAACGAATTCACCGGACTCATCTTCAATGTCATACAAGGTTCAAGACGAGCCAACGCCAGGGTATGAGACCACTTACACCGTTTTCGGTGACAGCAGTAGGTCGTGGGGGATTCTCTTCCCAATGGAATTGTGCATGATCCATCAAATTCGTGGGATCGCAGTTGTATTGACAGCCCTTCAAGACTTGAGGAGTGTTTGAATTTGATTAACTTTTCCGTTGACCATAAATGGAAGCGAAGTTCCAGACACGAATTGATTGGATGCAGACAGTTGCTGATGAACGTCCTCTTGAAGGGCGCCATTTAAAAAAAGTAGGCTCGGTTTAAGGAACATCTCTTACCCCCATTCGCCTTCTTCTTGTGATGTCGTTACAGTGTGAGATGGACCAGGGCCTCAGCTAACAAATTGATCTTTAGCCAAATTCGGTGAGACCCTCTACTCTTGTGGGTGTCATCAGTTTCGAGGATGTCGTCTATAGCGTTGTTCCATTGACGCGGAGTCAAAGACTGAGCAGTGCTGTCCATGCACCCTGCATGACCAAGCAATTTTAGGCGGTGAATCCCTAGACGACTCCGCCCGCCGAACCAATGCACTTCTTTGCTGAAGTTGCTTCTTCAAAAGCCTTCAACGCGAACATGGCCATGGATTAAACGCAGATTATGCCCTTCTTCCTCTGCTCTTGTCCAAGCTTCCGTGCCATAGAGTAAGACAGGGATGATCAAAGAGAGAGAGTGTAGAAATATTTGAGATTCAATTTAGTTTCACCGTGGTCTGTGGCCATGTTTGCAAAAATAGAAACTTTAAATTTGCTCGTACTAGTTCCATAGTGAGTGTCCCAAGAAAGAGTACGGTTAACGACAGCACCCAGATGTTTAGCAGAAACGACCCACTCTGTAGGATTGTGATTCAGAAAAGCAGGCATGAGCGAACAAATGCCTTACGATGGATAACGACAACCCTGGAATTATTTGGACTAAGTCGTAGGTCATCAAGCATTGACCAATCGTAGATTCCGGACAAATCTTCGTTCAGTAAGCTTATTTCATTATTAAGTTCACTGAGACAGCTCAACATGCAATTTTGCAGCGCTTAATGGTCTCGCACAGGTCATTTACACACAAGGAAAAAGTGTGGGCCCAAGAATGCATCCTTGCGGGACACCGCTTAGAATATTAATAAAACTAGACGAGCAATAATCGTAACTTACTGCACAAGATCGAATGGTTGACTGTATCAAAGACTATCTATTATCACCTAAGGCTTGTCGGACTTCTTCAGACGATTAGACTTAATAGTTTGCATGGCAAGAACTACGTCCACTGGGTATACTCAGTGGAAGCAAAGGGCACCATCCGGATCTGATACTGCACTAAGATATGGTAATTAACTGATGGAGCACCGGATGCAGCGATGAATTCAGCTTGTTACAGTCAAACATGGCAACACGCCGCCTTGTCCACATTGAAGGACTTTGTTATCGCGCTCGATAGACCACCCAGATCTCTGCACCATCCTGTACAACCTGACGCGTTTGGCAGGAATGTCAAAAACTGACGTGGCTCGTCTCTAAGCACGCTGTCATATGCGGTTTGGGAATCGAATTGAGTGTCGAGTGTGAACCTTTGGTCGGCTGAGGACCCCACGCTGACAAGGAGCTGCCAGATTGCTCACGAATGGTGTCAGTCTCTTACACAAAACGGCAGAGAAGATATTGTACGTGATCGTCTCGTTCACTGTGGACCGGGCAAATGATACTGAGGTAACTCCTATCATACATTCGCCGACCCTATCCTAGAGATGAATTGAGTTGCAGGGACCCCAACAGTTTATCTCCAGCTGCTTTAAAGAATACCGTCTGCACCAGAAGCTTTATCCGATATCGCTACCCTGACCACGTCTACGTGGGGGGAGGGGGGGATTCTCTTCCTTCGCCTAACGACCTAAGCATCTTGCCAGATTCTCGGTATCGACTGCGACTGTACTGCGAGTTAGCACTTTCTGAAGGTCAGACCTTCGAACATCATTCCTTCTCCAAGCCACTCCTTCTCAAATTTGAATGATCCCTTGACCGGGTCTCAAGGCCACATGCAGCTGAAGCTGATGGAAGTCTGAGGTGTTGGGGACCTGTCTTACCAGACTCTGGCCATCGGAGAAGTATAGAATCGCTTTACGAGACACGCTTTCTGGCTAAACAGGGCTCTCGAAGTCCCCTCCTGTACCTCTCGTCAAAAAAACGAAGCGAGTTTTTTTTAGGTAATTTTTTGGGTGGGTTTTTTTTGGCGCAGGTCCCACTTTGTCGAAGACTTTCCACAAGGACTTAGAGACAGTTGCTCCGACTCATGAAAGCAAGACCTGACTTCCCGAAGAAACCGCTGGGAACTGAGGAAATGGGCACTAACCTCAGTTGTCCTCAATTCTCACAGCGATGCCCTGCTTAAGGCGATCAGCAGAACGTCAGATCATATTTGTGGAGTCTTCCTTCAAACACGGACTCCTGCCTCGAAGGAGCTGGCAGAACCGTCCACATGCAGAAGGCTTTCGTTTACATCGAGTGCATGAACTGGAACCCCGCGATACCCGCAGACAAGCTACTCTTGAGATCTGAGCCTCCTTTTTGGAGATACCAAAACCAAACTTCAACAAAAGCCATTGGAACCATCCTCTGCCATCTTACCCTCTCTCCTGACTCGCCCCCTCTCCGGCCTCTCACCCCCACCAAATCAGACCAAAGACAACCAACGAACCAGTGCTCTAATGACCCTCCTCCCGACTCTGAACTCCGAACTCCAGATGAGCACGATAGCCTCTCAAAATTAATGTCATTACGCTGCTGCTGATAAAATAAATTGTCCGTCGCACAGCGCTGCGCGGGAGCTCCAGGTCACCAGACACTGTCACGTCCGCTGTTCATCTTCCCACAGAGTTCATCGGCCCCCGCCAGCACTGCACCACAATTGAATCTACCGAATTCAGCAAGATCCAGCTCGAGTTGAGGTCACCAAGTTCCCGTCGCAGAGTGCCAATCAGGCGTCCCTTGGCAGGGAACACGAACCGAATGCAAATCGAGGCGACACGGGCACACAGACACAGATGGGGGATGGAATAATTTATTTTCATGCAGCACACCAGCGCCATACCGTTAAGACACCTCATTCCTGCAGCATCTGAGGACTCGCTGAGGACCGACTGCAAGCGGTCTCCGAGTTTACATAGGAAATCGCCATAAAGAGCCTCCAAGTGACAGCTAGCGCGGCGCAAAAACTCTGGTATCAGCTGGAGAGACACTCTCCTAGCATCGCTCGGTACCCTTCAACGCGACGACGAGTGGAGATGCTGCTCGGTTGGTTTTTAGCTGCGATCTGCGCGAGTCTCGTCTTCATCCTGCGATCGTGAGGAACTGTTATCTAACCCAAGTCGGGTTCCTTCGGTGGTGGCGGCGGGCCGGACGAGCGGCGGGAAGCTGTTCAATTCTATCATTCGATTTGGCCATGATGTTGATGGTCAGGGACGACAACGACAGCGACAACGGCATAGAATGCCTTAAAGAACATGATCTCTCCTCATAGCCGCGCCGAAGGCTGTCGTCGTCGTAGTCGTCGTCGTCGTCGTCGTCGTCTTCCACTTCTTCTCCATCGCCATCGCCATCGCAGTCCCCCTTCGCCTTCGCCATAGGCATCGTTCTCCTCGTCGTCGTCATCGATGTCGTTGTCGTTCCCGTCTGCTGGTGGTGTGCCAGCCAACCATCGGCCAGCCGCCGAGGAGGATGTGTGTGGAGGACGTTCTTTGAAGAAGACAACGACGTCGTCGACGACATGCCCAAGACATGAAGTTCTTCTCCTTCTGCACAAATGCTTGCATTTCTTTTTCGTTTTTTCTGCGTTTTTTTTTTCTTCTTCTGTGTGCTCTTCCTGCTCCTTCCCAGCCATCGTTAGTCTGTGGCTTTTCTTCGGATCTTCGGATTTTCTTCGTCTAACCACATGCCATGATGTGGCCAGGTATTTTTAGCCAATTGACTGGCTCCAACGTAATCTCGGCTTATCCCCTTCGCAGTCTGTGCGTCCTTCTCCGCCGCAGCCTCGATAATGACGAAACTCCAGGCTCGCTCCGGCGGATGATGGTGCTAAAATGCGCCACGATTCGATGCTGCTTCGCTGCACCCCCTCCGGCTAGGCAATGCCGAGGGTATTTGTCCCGAAACCAGGCGACGACCGCGCCACCGCGCCGCCGACAACTTCATGCTGGGTGCCTCCGGATAGCTGCAGGCCCCAAGCCTGATCTGCCTTGTAACCATTTGCTTATGTTGCAATGGAAATTCCGGTTTCTTAGTAGGTTTCAAGTTCTTTGCGATTTTCTTCTCCTCCCTCGTCCTGACGAGGGCGGCGGACGAGGCAAAACCGGACGAGAAAAACAAACAAATTTCTAACCTGGCTTGCCGAGGTACTCCTCGGTCGACAACAGTGACAACGGCAACGGCAACGACAGCGACATCGTCGACGACTGCGATCGATAGGTGAGCGCGCGCGTTTTCCCTTTATGAGGAGAGACAAACCCTTCGCGCATTGACATTTCTCGTGTCCCGTATCCCGTGTCTGCAGACCCGACGGCCGTGTGTGTACGGGCCTACGGGAGGTGCTGATAAGCCAACATCGCAAGGCTACAAGACCTCGAAACTGGCGAGCGTCGTGCGCGTTTGTGTGTGCCGGTACTTAATGGCTGAATGGCGCCAACAAGCATATCCTTCGTCGCTTCGAGCACTCTCCACGGACGGACGTCTACTCGGCTTGTCCTCCTCCTCCGCGTCGCCTCCCCCGGCCGAAGGTACTTAGGAATTTACGCAATTAGTTGCGCACTGCGAAAGGGCGACACGGAGAAAGACCAGGCTGAGGAGAGGGGAAAAACCAAAGAATTGGAATTCAATTAAAATTGACGAACGGCATGGTTGTCATTGAAATCGCAGATAGATAGATACAAGATACATTTGTACGCGCGTACAAGTAATTTAATATGGACGAACGTCTGACAGTGACCCATGCGTGTAGTGACATTGCGAAAAACGACACGCCGATAATGCTGATGACGACGACCGACGACAACAGCAGCAGGCACCAACAGCGACAACGACTGGCTTTGGCGATGTCGATGTACATGACGACCGCGACGAGTGGCTTGCTTTGAAGGCCTGCGAAGATGCGAGCCTCGCTGAAGTGCGTGGTGCTTGTTCGGTAAAATTATCGTACTCGAGGGTTAAGTGGTTGCGCGTCGCTCATAGACGCGATCTGAAGAGACCCCTCAAGACTGTTTTGACATTTTGGACAAGGAATTGTTTCGTAGCCGCTTGTCATTGGTGGAGCTTTTGTTTTTGTGGTGAGAGTGTTCCCCGAGAGGCGATGACCAGATGGACGATCGCGGGAACCACTTGCAAGTGTCGACTGCTTAAAGTGGATGACGTTGATGCTGTTCTACATAAGTTAAGTAATCGCCGACAAACGAGTGTTCAATGGCGCAAGTGCAGCGAGAATGGCTGACGACGCTCAACGAGTGGTCACAGAGCAGCAGTGATGCAAGTTGATGGGACTCGGAGTGAGAATTAGACGGACATTAGATCACAATTTGAATCGGACCATAATCATTTGTGATCGCGTCTATTTTTCAGTGTTATCCACACGATCGATTTTGATGGATGGCGGTGCCTGAGGCACTTCTGGAAGGCCTGTTGCAGCAAGTGACCTAAGCCAGGGATCAGAACGAAGCGTGCTTGCAGGTGGCATTAACGTTGTCGAAATATTTAACGCATGTGTGAAACCCATGTTCCACATCGAACTTGTGTTGTCACAAGTCAAACATGCCCGTGGTTAGAATCCGGACTTTCTGTTCCGACGCTGGAGACGCTTTCTGTGCACTCCCGAATTTGAGGATGAACAAACAACTGCCTCAAATAACAGCACACGCAATCGCTCACACAACGCCTGGACCACATGACACCGGTGCAGTCCATCACGCCCAGCGCTGTGATCCGAAGACACCTGTGGGAACCGTTGCACGCCTCGACGATGCAAGCTAGTATTTAAGGCAGCACACGAATTTTTCTGTTGTAGTTTAAGTTTAAACGTGTAAGGGGAAGCTCTGCGCAACAGCGAATACAAATTATTTTTTTAAAGTAACCACCTTTGGAATAGCTTAACTTGCATAAGGAATATGATACGATCGGCTTGGAGTAATTAGTAAGCAAAAATTGATCCGAATCATCTAGTCATCGGACTTACTAAAATTAACAAACGACCTCGCGATGATGGCATAGACCCCGAGGATCTAAACATTCGTTTGGCTCCTGTCTCGTCAGTAACCCCATGCAATGAGTCTTTGCCTCTTACAAACAACACCAGAGAAGATGGGTTTGAAGTAGGAGGAGTGGGTATCTACTCAGTCGACTGTGCAATATTCTCCATAGGGACAGAGTCTGTTGGGCTGGATGATATTCATCCCGACTTTATAAGGATTTTACTTCCAATGATACATACAAACCCGCCTGAAGACCGGCCAATTGTCCAATTCTTCGTCAGTCAGTCGAATGATTAAAGGTCACATTGAGGGGCACAATTTTTAGAGATTTAGAGCACACAAAAACTAAGTGTTAACTCGCAGTATCGCTTTGCATAGCAGATTTTTGCTGCGCGACTAAGGATCATCTACCGATTTTGCATCTCATAGATTACATCAAATAAACAGTATTAATTAAAGAATAGTGCATGGATAAATTATTTAAACTCCAATCGAGACAAGCTAAAATCAATTTCGTTGCAAAGTTCATTAAAAGTGTTCATACACCTTGTAATAGGTTCATTACAACCATAGTTGGTGCTATGCCTCTTCTCGTATAGTAAATTTCTCACGCGAAGAGATCTTTGGGGAGCATATATATTCATGAGAAAAAGTAAATCTGGTGAATCTACACGGCAATTAATGGCTGACGTTGCCTTACGCCCGAAACATCAGGTTTGCAAGCCAATTATTTTACATCTATCGTCATATTTAGGGAGTTCTTCGAAGGAATATAATTTACGGACAGCATATCTCGTGGAAGTTGTATGTACTCTTTCGAATCTGAGTTCTTGTGTATCATATGGTGAATCCCCAATGATGGAAAAATATTATAAATACGGTCTGACTAACGAACAATAGATGGACTTAAGACTAGTTATATCCCGAAAATCTATTCTATTTCTTTTCAGAAAATCTAACATAGCGTTAGACTTCGCAAGAATTACACCCAGATCTTTAATCTCTTCTAATCATAGACAATCGGGGATGTAATACGATATGCCGTAAAAATATTACATTTTTGAATATTCAGCTCTAGACCATTGTGCCTGCACCGTTCCACTAGTGCATGGATATCCAATTGGAGATTATTACAATCAGTTGCACTGTTTATGGATAAATACAATTTAAAGTCGTCTGCGAATGTTAAAATTTCACAATATTTGAAAATTTCGTGAACATCATTTATAAACAAAAGAAAGAGTAATGGCCCCACGTGTCTACCTTGTGGAACGCCCGATGTAACTTTTATTACTCGAGATCTAAAACTATCGATCTTTACCAGTTGCTTCCTGTCCTTTAAGTAATTGGAAAACCACTCTAACATTGACGAATGGAATCCCAAAGACGTTAGCTTTTTTAAAAGCAAAGTGTGATGTACTTTATCGAACGCTTTGAAGAAATCGGATAAAGTACATCAAGATTTTCTAAATTTGTATAAATGTAATTTGAAAATAATGATAAATTTAACTAAAAAAAGATAATTTCAAGTGGACGAACTTAGCTGTGTTACAGCCTTGCTTAAAGTAACCGATGACATACGAAAAGCTCTTAACGAAGATGTAACCACCTTACTAGCTTTACTTGACTTCTCGAAAGCAGTCGACAGTGCTTTGTAACAAACTGTCCACCCAATTTAACAACAGTAATCCAACTAATGAGTTATTCTTCTCGTACTTTACAAACCGTCTTCAAGCTGTCCTATATACA
The DNA here is from genome assembly GCA_905231855.2 of Eristalis tenax. NCBI lineage: Eukaryota > Metazoa > Arthropoda > Insecta > Diptera > Syrphidae > Eristalis > Eristalis tenax. The sequence goes on from HG993127.1 coordinate 5,286,308, forward strand.
CACAATGGCGTGCCCCAAGGTTCCATTCTCGCCCCGCAATTATTCTCAATGTTCATTAATGATCTTCCTAAAGTGTTGTCGTATTGCAAATATCATAATTATGTTGATGAGGTTCGACTGCTTCTACTTAAGTTCTCCACTGGGTATGGTTGAAGGTCCAGTTCCAAAATTAATCGAGGATTTGAGCTCAATTACGCTATGGCCGAAGAAAATGCTCTCATGCTCAATGCTGACAAAACCAAAGTCAATCCATTTTCAAAACACCATTCCTCCATAGCACTAAACTCTATTGCCTTCGAATATGTAACCTGTGTTAAAAATCTAGGAATAATAGGTTACAGCGAGTGGACTGACTATATAGACAGTGTAGTGTCAAGGGTATATGCGTCTCTTAGAGGTTTGTCAATTAGCAAATGAATACTCCCAATCAATGTTAAATTAAAACTCGCCAAAGCAATAACAGTTCCCCTTTTAACTTGTGGCTGTGATAATCTCTCTTTCTCTGCAAAAATAAAAGCTGTCAACGCCACTGCACGGTATGTCTTTAATCTTCGAAGATTTGATCATGGCTCGGACCAAGGTCGCATTGGATGTGAATTGGAAGCACTTCTAAACTACAGAACATGCATTCGACTCTTCAAAATCATTCATAAGAAACAGCCTAACTAATGGGGTTTAAAATTAAATTTCTTGAATGGCTAAAATCTTATTTGTCTCAAGGCAGTCATTTGGGGCCTCTCCTTTTCAATCTTCTGGTCAATGACATCCCGTACTCCTTGCAGTTTTCTAATTGTCTAATGTTCGCAGGTGATATGAAAATATTTTCACAAATTTCTACAATTACTGATTGCTTAGATTTTCAAAAAGACATAAATTCATTTTTTGAGTTTTGCACGCATAATCATCTTGAGTTAAATATTTCCAAGTGTACGATTTTTAGTGGTTTTCGATCATTATCACGAATTTCTAGTCTTGGTTACGAGAGACTTTTATTAGTAGGTGGAATTAAAGTTCTAGGTGTCTTTCTCAGCACATTTGGATTATATAATGTCTAAATGAAATTCCTTGCTAGGCTTTCTGAAGCGGAATACGGTAGCATTTAATGATGTTTATACTCTGAAAACCCTTTATTTTTCATTAGTAATGCCCATACTGGAATACTGCAGCGTTATTTGGTTTCCCTTTTATCATAATTCCTCTAACAAGATTGAAAACATTCAAAAGAGATTGACGCGCTTTGCATGAGGGAAACTGAGATGGTCCGAAGATTTACCTTATTATAGATCTAGATGTGCTTTAATTGATCTAAAAACTTTAGAAAGTCGAAGACAAGCTCATAGCGTTATTTTTGTTAAGGACCTACTCCATGGTAGGATTAAGTCCCCGGATTTACTAGCTCTTATGGTTTTTAATGTCCCAGAGAAATGCCTAAGAAATAGGAATGTTCTCTTATTTTCTCCATATCATAGAACGAATTATTGTTGAAACGAACTCATAACCCGTTGTTCATAACCTTCAGTTCATACATGTCTATCATCGCGCAGACATTCATTCATGCTGTACATCTCTGGAATCATCTACATTCACTGGTACGGTCCAAGACAGAGTACATTCACTATATTTATCAAAAGTTAGGTACTGTAAGCCCTATACTTCTTAAAGAATAGAACATTCTTAAAGTACAGCGATACTTTTCAATAAATAAGTGAAATGAAATGAAAAAGTAAAAGACCACCATAACTTGATGTTCCACAGGGCTTAAGTTTCAGTCCCAGACTTTTTCTTCGATTTTTAGACCTATTTTTTAGAACTTTGTTCTAAATTAATTTCGACAAGCATACTTTTTCTTCGATTTTTAGACCTATTTTTTAGAACAAATTATTGTTAGAATTGGAAGCTAGGCGAACAGATCCAGGAAAAATAAAGACGAAGAGGAGGATGTGGACGATAGAGGTGTCACCAATGTAACATTAAATCACGATGAACTTGGAGAACGGCAAGGACACAGTAGTGCCTCATACATATCCCACCAGCAGTGCGAAAAAGACTAGGAAGACGTAGAAGACGAAGCCGGAGAAGATGAAGAAGACGAAGACGGCGAGAAAGGAAAACAATTCGTAGAAGTGAAAGCTGGCGAAGATGAAGAGGACCAACGCAACCGAAGAAAACGTTGAAGACTTAAATGAAAAAACGAAGCAGATCGACTATTGGCCAGGAAGTTGAGAAAATTCTCCAAGCCATGCGGAGTTAGAAGCAAAGCCAATTGAAGACATCGATGAACGTCAGGTAGGCTGAGATGTGTGAGATAAAGAGAAGAAAACTTAATGTAAGCCTTTCCAGGTCACATGATATTTTGCTAGTTGGTCTTAGAGTCCTTATTCACTGGTGTGGAGCACATTAAATGATGACCAGGTGTGGACCACCGTTCTCTACTGCTTTGTCCCACAGACTAGAAATCGAGGAAAGCCTTTGAAACGGATGAAGACTGCAGAACAAGAGTGCCCTCCAGTTGAAGACATCGAGGACGATGAACGTCAGGTTGGCTGAGAACTGTGAGATGTAAACCCAATGATGCGACTTGCAATAAAGGCAACACCATATATTACACAAACGACTGAGAACCTTAGTCAACAAGGCCTCGCAAAAGTCCAACCGAGCCGCCAAGACAAACAGACGTCTGCTTCAAAGTCAATCTCGCCTTCAACGTGACTGGCAAGACAGTCCACAAACCCTGACGCAATTACCGCCGGCAACCCTGAGTCAGTCAGTGACTTGAGAAAAACATCCGACCTCCATTCAGTTCACATCGCAATCTTGTCGACTTCACCTCAAAAGTGTCCATCTCTTGTCACAGACTCCGTCGGCAAGTGACGTCTGATGTGCAGCCGAATCGAGAGATACCCCGGAGAATGTCCGATGATCCCCTGACATAATCGATGGAAATCAACACCTGCATGCACATTCCCGAAATCCCATTGGCAGGCGAACTTCCTGAAGTCATTAGCCACGGCAGTCGATTCCATTGGCATTCCGTCGACAGCCACATACGGCATCATTTTCATTGAAATCTGCCAGTCACCTTGGGATTTCGGAAGTCACACATCCTGCCTGCAACACACTTTCTTGCCCAGGAATGCAGCGCGCAAACAAAGCGCCTTCACTGAACGACCTCAAACCCAGCGACGCCGCCGAACACATGATGTTTTCCGTTCCGTCTCGGTTTATCTTATCACTCAATCACACTGGGCAAACTCATTTGTGCAAATCTCACACGTACACACGCTCGATAGCAGATAAGCGCACCTACGCAAGCAAGCCCCGAGCAGAGCAGACCAGATTCAAATTCCTGCCGTCGCGTCGTCACCGACAGCAACGACGACGACCTTCACCTTTGAAGTACGAGCATTTCGCTGCTGCGACACTGGGGATCCATCTCCATCTCAGCGGCCCGCTGTTGACTTTCTTTTCACAGAACACCCGCGTGCTTGCCTGCGCCGGAATGGAATTTCGCCAGACAAGTGGCATGTGGTTGCGTAACCTCACATCGCGTTCGTTATTGTCACGGAACTGCCAGTGGCAGCGGCGCGGCTGGCGGCCTTTGTACCATCGGCAGTGACAAAGGCGACCTGGAATTTTCGTGTGTTTAGACCTCGATAGCGAGCGTCGGAGAATCGGAGCACTTATCGCTTTCTCCCGCCGCTAGACCACCGTCACCAGCTCCGTGATGTTTGGGCTTTCCACTCGGCCCAACCGACTGGGAGCGACCGGCCCACGGACCGTGGGCAGCCCCGCCACACCAGCTTATCTCAGATGGCCATCGATGTTGCGTGAGACTTTCCCAGGGCATCTGCTGGACGCCCAGCGACGCGGCTGCCGCATCGCACCGATGCGTCAGCAAGGGCAAGGGAAAACGATTACATTTCGCAAAAGCGGAACCGCCTTGTGTAGAACAAACCACTTAGTGTTTTGACCTAAGCCCCGGCGAAGACGACGATGGGCTCTAATTACAAGTCCTTTCGTGCGAGTGTGACGGCGCGGCGGGTACCTGCTGTCGGCAGCGAAACACGGATTCGGTGCTTGTTGGAGTTCGCGGGTAATCCTTTCGGAGGGGTTTTTCCCTGGAACGTCGCAGGGAGAGGCGAGTGTTAATTAGTAATCCCCGCTCGGGTCTTTATTGTTCCTGTTAACGTGTTTGACGAAATGTTTTGCCGGGGGCCCCCCGATGAGTGGCAGGTAGGCAGTGAAATGCCGAGGAACAGGTTACACGGAGTGTCCCTGAATGGTGTTTGGTGCTTGGCATTGTCAACTGTGAGAACGGAGCAATTTTTACTTTTCGGCGGTGCTCCGTGGAAGATAACATGCGGCTTAGTGAAGTTAATTCGCTCGTTGGACGGACGGCTGAAACTGAGACGTGTTCTGCGAGACGAGCGAGGGGGATTTGATGTGGCTTCGCGACCTTGCGATGGTGTTTCGGATGTTTTATCGTGGGAAGACGAGTTTCCGGGATGGGAGCGCCATAACTTGGAACTGGATGAGGTTGCGCGACGAGGTGGTGGTGTTTTGAAATCTTGAACAGTCGTGTACATGCGACTTAGTTGGCATTGGAGAGGGCAATGGGAGGCTATTTGGAGAGATTGAGATTCTCATCAAGAAATTTGTTACAGTGGCAAGTCAGAAACTCCGTTCAGTCGAGGTAAACGAAATGCCCTGGAAGATCAATAGGCCCGCACGATAGGAGTGCTCCCTATCGCTAGCTAGGGACTGGTCCAACTGAGACCATTATTAGCCAATACAAGGTGGAAGATAAGTCCTGAAGAGTCTTCTTCTTTTGTGATTGTATCTTGGCGTCAACTGACAAGCCTCTCCTGGTGGCATGCTCCGCTAGTTGTCTACTAGAGCCCTCAGGCACTGGTGTGGACCACCTTAAGTGGAGAAGCGTGGTAGTTGAGGACATGGTGTGGACCACCAAACTCGAAGTCGAGAAATCTTCAGGGGACTGTACAAAAAAGTGCCTTTGAGACGGAAGAAGTCCACAGAAACAAGAGTGTTCTCAAAATGCTAGACGATAGCTTGAGCTTGTCGTATACTTCGCCCGAAATTAGGAACTCATATGTTTAGGCAATCAGTGGAAATGGACCAAAAACAACGGCATTGACAACCGATTCTGCAGGAAAGTTAATGCGGGATGTTAAAATGTACAAAGCTTCTCGAGGACTTTAAAGGAAAGTGAATTGAACCACGTTTTGTGCCGTAAAACACCGCCCCACTGAGTTCCAGTTCTGTGGATAGTCCCTCGGATTGCAAATAAAGCCGAGTAAAATTAGACCGAAATACAGAACTCCTAATGTGTGCGGAATATCGCCGAATTTCGAACAGGAGGTATAAGAATAAACACATTTCTGTGATAAACTCACTCCGACCATCAGCAAGCACTTCATCTGTTCCAAATCCACTTTTCAGATAGGGTTAACCGCTGATGCATCTTAGATTCCAGTCGTAATGGAATCAACGAGAACTACAGCGTCAGCAATCTAGTGAATGAACACAAATGATTTAGTGTGATTAAATGAGGTTTCGTTAAGTCTCGTTCATTTCAAAGTAATCAACTCAAATAGACTTAACTCACCCATTCCCACCTCACCACCCACCCCCATTTTCAGACTCATAAATCAGTTTCGTTAAGTTTCATCGATCAGTTTCGTTAAGTTTCAGTTCTAGCGTAATGGACTCAAAGAGACACAAGCCACCCGTCAAGTGAATATGCAGAAATAATAAATTGTGACCATTGTAGACACATCGACCAGTTTCGTTAAGTTTCGTTCATTCTAACGTAATGGACTCAACGAGACAACAATCACCCGCCAAGTGAATACACAGAAAGAATACATTTTGTAACCACCGTGGACTCTTCGACCAGTTTCGTTAAGTTTCGTTTATTCTAACGTAATGGACTCAACGAGACAGAACCCGTCACGTGAGTACGCGAAAATTATGCATTGTGATTATGCACAGTTTCGTCAAGTTTCGTTAATTCTAACGTAATGCGTACAAAGAGACAACAATCACCCGCCAAGTGAATACACAGAAAGAATGCACTTTGTAAACACCGTAGACTCTTCGACCAGTTTCGTTAAGTTTCGTTCATTCAAACGTAATGGACTCAAAGAATAATAATAAGAATAATAAATAATTGTATGCGGAAATTATGCACTGTGACTATAGTAGACACTTCGCCCACTTTCGTTAAGTTTCGTTAATTCTTGCTTAATTAAGTGAGAATGACATCCATCGCGCTCTACGTCAATGAGAATTGAAGTTGGAATTGTTTACCAGTTCTTAGAATTAAGCATTGCTTATACGGCTAGGTCCATACACCGGCTCAAGTTTACTTAAGTCAGTTATGGTTCGGCCTTTAATCACTCCTCTATGAATGCCGCAGCAATTTAGAGACGGACGCCTAAAATATGTCCAAAGCGCAACACCGCCAACTTCAACATAATCTCCTGACTAGCATGATCCACTTGAAATCACACGATCCTCCATCGGCTCCAACTGATCAGCCCCGCGTTCAACTAGGCGAGTTTTGGGACTACGTCCAAATCCCATCAGCTATTCGGTCTTGTTTTGTAGTCTCTCACAACTCCTCCTTCTTGAGTCCACGTATTCACCGCACATGGCTGTTAACCCATGTAGGACGTGAATAGAGAGTGTAACTACAGTTCGAAGAATATTCGGCTATAAGCACTTGGCTAATGGCAACGTTTCCGATTGAGGGAGGGCCAAATGTGGAACCTTCAACTTCCTACATTCAAGACACTCAATGAGACAAAGGTCTCAAGACACAATTAACTCCTATGCTCTTTTCGAAATCATTCAGATGAGAGGCCACCAAAAACCACCGAGAAGTGGATTCATGCCGTTCATGCGATATTCCCCGAATTACAAAGAACTCATCTCCATCTCTGAGCACATCCACATTAGCGATTAGCAACCACTCTCCCTTGGAGCAGCCCATCATCTCTCAAGATCGCAACGAATCGAAGCGATTCCATGGCAAACCAAAAATAAATACATTTCACACATAGTCGAGTCGCTTTAATGCTGTTACACCACTCAGGCGTTCGTCAAAGGTACTTGCAACGTTTTCATCGCAAGACTTGGCGAGGCCTTCCCTCCATCGAGAGAGACAAAGATGACGAATCGTATGCCAATTCTATGCACCCTCATCTTGTTTATGGTTTGCGCGGTGCAGAATTAGAATCGCATTAGTCACACTCAACGACTCCGCACAAGCAGTTCAAATCAATTGGAAGGCGTTTAGTTGGGTCATGGGGGCCAGTGGTGTCGGGGATCTGAGATAACTAAACCGGGGAACTAACTAAACCGATGAATGGATGGGATTGAATTTGGGACGAGGAAATGGCGTTGCATACGTTTCGAAAATCGGACTTTTAGGGTCCAGCCCTCTGTCTTGCATGACCTTGTTGGAGTGTAAAGAAATTTGATGGACAGAACATCAAGCAACACGCCTCTCTAGCTGCCTGGGTCTTTCTCGGAACACGCAGGCAATGCCAATTTAAAGTCAGAGTGCCCATTTAATGCGCGTTGAACAGGCCTCCACTTCAACTCGAGAGAGTGATCGTTATTCGCATTTTTGACGCCTCGAGCTTCCGCATGCTAAATGAGCACAGTCCACGGAGGTTTAATGGACACTTGTGACACAAGTTCCCAGGTCTTAAGGAGCCAGCGAAAGATCAATCAACGCCAGTAGTTACTCACGTCGAGCACAGAACAGATGGCCACACATGCCACCGTACCCCCTATCGACAGCCAATCATCATAATCAAAGACCCTTTCAACGAGGAAGCGTCATGTCAAAAATTGATTGACATTCGAAACGAAAGACAATCACGAAAGATCTTCACCAAATTTCGTCATCACATCAGAAGCATCCATCAACACGAGGAAGAGAAAGACTGCCGCATGGTGACAATCAACAATTAACTCCGATGCTCCGTCGATTATCCAATCCGTGGAGCGATTCACGTGAGGGGCCATTAAAGCCGCTTGAAAGCGAAATTCACCACAATTCTGCGTATAAATCTGAATAGATGCAACCGAACGCGGTCCATTATGTCCACTTCGGGGGTCGTTAAAAGAGTCTAGCGCCATTAGGAGCTCTCATAAAACGTAACGATCTATAAACTATCAAAATGGCAGATTGCAACATGCAGCATGCCCGGGTGAATGGAGGAGTCCATGGGGGCAATGAAAATGTCACCAAACATTGGGGGCTTTCGAAAATCTGAGAGGAAACTTAATTTTTTCAATTGAACATTCATTCCGACGGCCGTGGAAGGGGATGCGGAGCGTTGATGGGAGGTGGAGATGGCGAGGAGGAGTGCCGTGCAGTGGACACTGTCGGGGAGTTGCGCCTCATTGCGGACTTACAAGTGGGTGGCGACGTGATGCCATTCGACTCTGGCTGGAGTCGTTTATGTGATCCGATGAAGAAATGGGTGTGTTAAGCTGTTTGAGGCAATTAAGTGAAACAAGTTGGGAGTCGACTCCAGTTAGCAGATGCTGTGAGTGGTGCTACAAATTTTTGTCAATCTGGAATTTGGCGGAAATGCTTGCGATGCGGTCTTCGTTTTCTGACGTGACACTCGTGAACTGCGAACTGAGTCTTCTGTTCATCTTCAGCTACAGGTCTCAATTTGAAGCTTCTTAGGACAGTGACTGTTGTTTGCTCATACATGAGCCGTCGTAAATGTTTTCAACAGGACTGAGGACTGTGGATGAAGTTTAAAGCCGGAGATTGGAAGACGCGCGCTTAGAATAATAGTAAAATACCATTCCAAGGCTTCTCAAACTTCGCCGCCCAGTGTGTTATTTTGCCAATCTAGGGGAAATTTATTCCTGCTGCGCTTGCTACAGCTAAATTGTGGATTTTCCTGTTCGGTGGCAGGATAAAAGTAATTTTATCAAGTTTTAAGAGCGTTAGCCACATGTGGTCACCGTTTAGCCCACGTCATTCGCCCTCCATAAGCCTCATGGATACAAATGGCTCTAACTAAAAGACCACTGAACCGATTTTGTTGAAATCTTCGCTATTGTGTTCAGGAATGATAGTAGACTTACTTCATAATACATTGAGATGGCGTAACTTGTGTTATTCCATTGGAACATGCGTTGGAACGCTGCTGTCATTGTACACCATTTCAGCATATGTCATTCATTTGAAGCGTAAACAACAATCATTTTTTTTTTTCACTCAAATACGTCGAACTTTGTGCCTGACAAAGTGTTTTTGCGGGGAGTTCTTCTTCTTGGCCAACCAGCCAAATCAACGGCAAACCCGACTATGCATGGAGCGAAGGTAATGCTCTGTTGGTGGGATCAGAAGCGTGTGCTGTATTGTGAGCTGCTAAAATCGGGTGAAACCATCAATGGATAACGCTACCGAACACAACTAATCCGTTTGAAGAGAGCAGTAGCCGAAAAACGCCCGGAATATGCGACCAGAAACGAGGCAATAATTTTCCATCATGACCCACGTTGCTATTCCGGTTAAGAACTATTTGGAAAACAGTGGATGGGAAGTTTTACCCCACCCGCCTTATAGCCCAGACCTTGCCCCTTCTGACCAGCATTTGTTCCGGTCGATGCAGAACGCCCTCACTGAAATACGGTTCACATCAGAGCAGAATATCAAAAATGGCTTGAGTCATTCTTGGCTGCCAAGCCGGCGCAGTTCTTTTGGGATGGGATCCACAAATTGCCAGAAAGATGGTGGAAAGTCATAGCTTCAGATGGGCAATTCTTTGAATAATACTATTGTACATCTTTTTTCTTGAATAAAAAAAACCGCACGGATTAAAAATATTTACCCAATAAAATAGCACAAAATTGTAATATGTGAACATCTATAAATTTGAGCGCCTTTGTCAGTTGTTGTCAGACCAAAGATTTGGTTGCTTATGTGGGTTTTATCTATGTACTTTGAGTTTATGACTATTTTAATACTCAAATGGCAATTATGAACTCTGGATTGACACTTAAACCATGACTATTGGTGGTTTAGGTTGAAGCACTTGAGGTGAACTTATCGTTAAACGTGAACGGTGAGAACGGACATTTATCTCCACTGTAAGTTGGTGACTGTAGTTTTTCTCTAGTTGTTTTGCGAAGGTGACTCAAAATCGAGCTAAAAAAAAATAGGAGTCAAAACAGGTAGCCTTGTGGTAAGCCATGTTTATGACAAGAACGAAACGTTGGCCACCATTATTTTTTAATAGGCACGAAACAATACAAAGTCCTGCCAGATGTCAAAATCTGTGGCTTTCCCCAAACCGAGACAAATTGAAGGAGTAGAAGAATGGAAGGAGCTACTCTCTAAAAGGTATCTCGGCCATAAACCGGTGACAGTTGACAATTGAATGAATTAGTTCACGAGTGAGGTTAGCAACCTCACGCGGTCTTCAGACGCCAGGCCTGGATAAGAAACATAAATTGCTAATCAGCCTTGCCCCGCAAACTTTTTGACAACCATGTGGTATAGCGTTTTCTAAAGCCAAAGTATTTTTGTTATTTCGTGAATAACTGTCAAAAATTCTCTGGGGTCAATCAGCTGTGAAGTTGGCAGAGTTGTAAAAGACTGCAATCTTTTGATTTTAAAAATCAATTGACTTCAGATGTAGACTTCAATATTTACGTCATTATTCTTTTTGAAGTCTCGATGGGATCAATCTTTACGACCAGCCTCAATCAAGGGTTTTTGCCTCTCACGATGGTTGCTTCTGAAAGTTAATGGTTTGGGAAATTGTTAAATATGCAATTTTAAATATGCAAATTCTTAGTTCAATGAAATTTAATTCATTTACTTTCGTTCTATTAAGTGCTCCACGTAATAGCACGACTCCATTCCCATCTCCATCCCCTCCTCCCTTCCTCTTCCTCTAAACCTAAAAGCCCATTATACTCCATATAAAAGTTTGATTTGCGATTCTATCTGACTTGTTTAGACAAGTACATCTTGCAGATCGCCAAGAAGCTGTTAAATAGGATTAGCAGCCATCCCAATCAAGACATACTAGAACTGCAACGACTTCCACTCGAGCGCAGTCATCGATATTTACACACCACAGCAACCACACACCCTGGGTTTGATGACCTATTCAATATATATATTTATTTTCCCTTTTTCTCAAAGGAAATTATTATGTTATTCAATCATCAGATTAAGCATGTTAAAATTATTGTAAAATGATGCAATTTTAAAAATGTCAAATGAAATACGTTGGGCCTCTATTGTTGAGCTATATTAGTTAGTCTAGTCTAGTTCTAAGTCATGTTGTATATAACGAACGAAAAAATAAAGCTAATAATCCTAACAATCCTATCTGAGTCGTTCAAACCTGCTCACATACTGAAATCCAAAAGACTGCAACAAAGAACTTTGAAGTCCCAAAGACTGCATCGAAGTCCCGGTGACTTCAAGCGAATGGTAAAGACTTCAAAGTGACTGGACTGTCAGCCGATAGACTTGCATTCAATTGATTTCAAAAGACTGGACGTAAAGATTCGTTCAGGATATTCAACCGTAGACAATATTTTTGTGTTGCAGAACATTGCGGGCTCATTCCTAGGATTTCAAGGCAGCTTTTGATACGGTCGATCGGAGAGCCCTATTCTACTAACTTTACACCATCGGAATGGGTTTCAAATTGGGAAGAGTTCTGGGAAATATGTATGAGGGTAACCTCATACATGTGTGGAGCAGATGTTTCAGAGTGGTTTGAGACCAATATGGGAGTAAGACAAGGATGCCCCTTAAGCCCTCAACTGTTTTCCTTGTATATCAATGACCTAACGGACTTTCTACCAGGCGGAATTGTGTTTGCTGGGGTGACAATAAAAGCGCTTCTGTTTGCTGATGATGTGATTTTACTAGCGAATTCAGCCGAAATGCTGCAACTGATGATAAACCGTCTCTATATGTATTGTCAAAGGTGGAACTTAACAGTTAACCTATTAAAATCAAAAGTGATGATTTTCAAACAGGGAGGTGGTAGACTGTGTCGAAATGAAAGTTGGCACTACAACGGGGAACCAATTGAAGTGGTGAAAAAGTACAAATACCTTGGAGTGACAATCACTAATAACCTTAACATGGATTTACACTTGAAGGACAAACTTATTGAGGCGAAAAGTGCAATATGTGCTACCTGGAAAAGGTGTTCCTCACATAATCTGGTTGATCATAGCGTTAAATATAAAGTCTTCGTTGGTGTTGCAGAATCGGTATTGATGTACGCAGCTCAATCTTGGGGACATACGCAATATGAGACTGTAGAACAACTTCTAAGATATTACATCAAACGAACCTTTGGTTTACCAAGAACGACGCCGAACTATACGGTAATAATAGAAACAGGAATATCGCCATTATTCGTCAAGACACTGAAGCTGCATATTGATTATATATTGAAAGTTCTTGAGATGCCTGATGAAAGACTGCCAAAAATTGTCGGTATGAAAACCATACAAAAAAGAAATCTTTGGTTTAGGAAACTGGAAGAGCTTGCAGGTTACTGTGGGATGCAATTCCATTTCACGACGACTAACCCCAGGTTATTAAAAGTTATGCTCTACGAACTTATCTCCAAGTACACATCCTCCGTACATCGATCCACATACAGTTGCCTCAACCATAATTTATGTGAACGAAATTATTTCAATAACAGTAACAGTCAAGAACTCATATCTACCATTTTCAAGATGAGAGGAGAACTCGTTAATTTAAATGATATCTCACATCGTCCCGACTTGCCGATATACTGCAGTCTTTGCAACCTGTCAGAGAGAGAAGACATTGTGCATTTTATTGGTAGATGTCCAGTCCTTAAGGAATTGCGCAGATTTTATCTAGGCAGTGATATTAAATCGGTATCTGAGGTCAGAGACCTTTTAAATTGCGATTGTGATATAAAACTACTTTTAAACTATTATAAAAAGTCAATCAAATATAGAAAAAATATTATAAACGAAGAGTTTTGAAATTCATAAGCGAAAGCTACATATGTATATAAATGTATATTAACTTGTTATATGTACCTTATAATTATTCGATTACAAACTTATTTCTTTTTTGATTATTATATTAATGTCTATCAGACAGACGGCAAAAGCCATGCTCGTACGATTTATGTAAGAAAACGTAAAGATTGATCCAATCAAGACATCACATAGAATGGTGACTTCGGTGCTGAAGTCCAGAAGTCCCAAATGAAGTCAATTGACTGAGTCACAAAACAGATAATTCTTTCCTTGAATTCAGAGATTGCATTCTCAAAAGACAACTCTGCCCAACTAATCCTTTACAACTCTGGAAGTTGGGCATCTCAATAATATTTCATTTTTGGTGTGAACCTTTCAAAACCATGTGAGGAATGATCTCCCTAATGGCGCAGCAACCCTTCTTCCAATTCCTATCTCTGTATGTCTCTCTCTCTCTCTCTCTCTCTCTCTCTCTCTCTGTACTAAGCCATATTTTAAAGTGTCTCAACAACAGACACCACATTAACAGCGTTAAAAAAAAAAACCTTTCCACTCCGTGACATAATTTGCATTCAACGAACACACCCATTCCGTAAGCAGCCTTCACGTCATGACATTTCAAACGCTGATTGTAGAGTATCAGGTGACCGAACGTTTATAAATGCTCCCCGGCGACGCATGAAATCACATTTTTAATTGCCTTTATCACCAAAATGTCATATTTGCTATCGCGTCAGATTAAATCGAAATCGAAATCGGGTGCCGAAAATGTGTCATAGATTTGGACAATGACAAGGTCATTCTTCTGATGGCTGCAATATTCAATTGGTTTACTTTTCCGTGACGCATCTTTGTTCGGCAAGAGTTCAGCTGAACAATGCTCACATTTCCTGCAGCAACCATAAGCCGATGCGATCCTCAAATCGGTTTAACGTGACTCCCACGTTCACACGTGTGCCGATCAAAAATTGGAACTTGTTCAAATACAAGCCAAAAGATTACAACTTCCTTTTGAAAAAAAAAACGAAAGAAAACCCATAAACAAGAAAATAATCGCGATCACTCTGACAACAATCGCCTTCATGATCTACTTTCGATATCATAAAATTTTTTGTAAGTCTTCCAAGAACACGGCAAAACCGAAAAGACATAAAAGCATATTTTTAGAAAGTAACCATTCGCAACGGGCCGATGGCAGTGGCGGCGGCGGTGGCGGCAACGTCCGTGGCCGTGCATCTGCATAAGCACGTTTCATCCAGTCGCCGAGGGGTATCACAGTAGTACACGCATCCCTGAATTTTATTGCTTTTCTAATAATTCCACGGGCCACAGGTAGAATTTCAAATTATCGCACTTATCCCGAGAACTGATGAGATGAGTCTTGTTTATGTTTTGAAGTCCTTTTGCGTTGGGTTTTGAAATAATTTGTTGATTTCTTCCTTTTCCCTCGTCTGTGCGTCATGATGTTGAAGGATTTTCCCGCACAGGTAGGTAGGTCGGTGGAAAGTGTGTGTTTCTCCGTGAATAATGGAAACTGTGTTTTTTTTGGGTCGACGGAGGTAAGCAGTTGACAATTGCGTGGCATTCGTTTGTTTGGGTGAAAACTGTCCTTTTGGTTGAGAGTGTCACCGAATTTCGGATTTATTAAGGAGGGTTTTGTTTTTTCCTTTTTTTTTGGGTGAGTTAGCGACCACAAGTGCCAAGAGGTTTTTGAAGAGCGAGGACAAGTGGTGGCTTTGTTTGAAGTCGCAGAAGTGATTAGGCAAGTGAAAGGAGACACTTTTGCGAGTGTTTGTTGTTCAAGGTGAGATGGGGAAGAGATTGCGGATCAAACTGAAAAACCACCGTGTTTGATGGAATACGTAACAATAAGCTGGCAAGTGTGGCTGATGTAGATTCTTCGTCCAGCTAGTTCCACCAGGAATAGCATTTAGAAGAAGTGAGAGACGTTATTGAATGACCAGGGGTCAAGGATCTTGAGATTTTGAGCATTCATCTAATCAAACACGATCACGGGCTCGTACTTACTACGTGATACACCAAATCTATGAGATCACGTGTACACCATAAATATGTGCATTACGTACGTTCGATTAACGCAACTATTGATTCACGCAACTCCTCAATTATTGACGCAGTAATGGCAACTTTTCCTTCAGACAGAAGCTCGAAAACAACCCCACTTTCTACTCGTTGCAATAATCGAGAGTTCACTGTATAAGTAAAAATTAAACAGTGACGTGAAAATGTACAAAATGTGCGTGAACATGATTGCTACAAAATCGGTTTCTATTTGTCGAATACAGAGTTCAGGAGAGGCGTTAAAAAGAATTTAAAATCTGCTACAAAGTGGTAGATTCACGTGAAATTAAATAGCAGATATCATATAACATATTATTTCACGCACGTGATAATTTCACGCACCATCATCATCTCCCATCTGACCACAATTACTTGCTTCCAGATTGCGTCCGGTACAAAGTGGTAGATTCACGTGAAAATCGCAGATATCACATGACATATTATTTCACATCTTCTCCCATCTGACCACAATTACTTGCTTCCAGATGCGTTGTTTGCTCGGTCCGGTACAAAGTGGTAGATTCACGTGAATATCGCAGATATCACATGACATATTATTTCACATCTTCTCCCCCACTGACCAAAATTACATGCTTCCAGATGCGTGGTGTGGTCGGACCGTTGTCTCTGTCAATCAATCTAGCGCCAGTTTGTGCTAACTGCCTTAAAGATTTTGAGATTCTAGCCTTCAAGGACGTGTTCATTAAATTCAAACCAACAACGCATGGTCAAAAATGCTGATGTTTTGTGAAATAATTTAATATGGGTGGCGGTGCTGCCCGTAGAGGGCCAAGGGTTTAGCTTCTCAGCAACATCCCGGACGCACAGTTTTATGTCGGCTCCGAACGGCCAATTTCTGATGCATTTTCTAGACCTTTATTGTCTTTTGAACGTTGGCAGTGACTGGAAAGAGGTGGGGCTGTGCAATTTTGTTCGTACCGGGAATCGAACCAGGGCTGAGAAGGCTCAACTGCGTAGGGGGTCGACGCACCAACCTACAACGCCGCGGCAGTCAGTGAGGAGGTATAAGTCCGTTAGAGGATTTTTTACAGCAAATAATTGTAAAGGAAACTGGAACATCATGCCTATAATTATTGCATTGGAAGGGAGTCGTGTGAAAGCTTAATTTAGTATTTTCAATCAAATTTATTTTTATTTAAATAAATTTAAATAAAATTTAGTAAAATTAATATAAGTATTTTTTGACTGTGGAATATCCTCATTACATATGATGAGGATATCCCACAGTAAAAAAAATTTAGTCTGACAAGTGGCAAATTTAGAAATTTTTTGTTTTTTTTTCCTCATTACAGGAAAGGGAGACGTATGAAAGGTCTGCTATTACATCCAGTACAGTGAGTCTCAAATGAATATCGTCCTGGGTCAGCCAAATCAAATGCAGACTGAAACTAGAGGAACATATACCTTAAGGTCGAATTGTTTTAAGTTCCTATGGCTGTAGAATATTTGTATTTACTTATTTAGAGAAGCAAACAAAAAGTGATAGTTATTCCGTAACTCTCTTAAGAAAAACCTCCAAATTCTAAGGAGTCTTAAAAACTTAACATTTTGATTTTGAGGGTTTCCAACGAAAGCTTACTTTCTCAAATTCAAAAAAAAAAGTCAGTCGAACTTCTCTATAGTCGAGTAAGTCCCACAACTGCAAGAAAAAATCTCAGCTCAGCAGTTTGTAGTACTCACGATCTTTCGGTCATTACCCAAATTTCATGATCATAGATGAGAGTTTTAATAAATACTGGAAAAAGGTCGGGTTATATTTTAAGTGTATTCCTATGTAATAAAATTTCTATATAATGAAGTTTTTTTGCTGTTCCCGTGTGAAGTCATTTTAGGGAAGTTCGACTGTACCGTGAAATGAACCAGGAATGGCTTGAGTTTAGACCAAGAATGCTGGTGCTGACTCACAAAATTTGAATTCATTCTTTCCAATGATCCAAAAATGCCCTATCTAGAGATAATCATAAGTTCAATTTCAAAATATAAATTTGTAACTTGAGTAGTTGGACAGCTACATTACAATTGATATTTGATGATCCCACGTGGCTTGTGCAGAATTTGAATGTTTCAGTGAATTTTCTAGGCTCGCTTAGTCGCCAACGAAGTATTCTAAACCAAATACTTTTGCTACTACATACAGTCGGCGTCAAAAGTAAGTGTACATAATAAAACGAAAAATAATGTGAAACGCCAAAAAAAACCCTAAAATGCTAACTTAAATGTCACTTTAAATTATATGCTTCTAAGTTAATAAGTAACGTACGTAAAGCGACAAAAAAAATCTCAAAAATTTTAATAGATTTTTTATAAATTCACATCTCAAATGTAAGCTGTGAAGCTTGTAAGTCACTTAAGGAAATCTTCCCTAACAGTGTTTTTCAGGTAGCATCTAACGTGTCAAATTTAGTGTCCACTTATCAACGAATTTCTGTTCTTTTGGGTATTTGAACCATCTTAAGAGCAAAATGAGCGGGCTGGTTAAGTTCCCGGCCTTTGTTAGTGGGATCCACGGTTCGAATCCCAGTGAAAGCAAAGTTAATACGCTTTTATCTGGTTTTCAAATCTGGTCCTACTTGCCGTTGGGATAAAATTTACGGCACTATCACGGGAGTGGTCGATCAGTGGTAGCTGTCTAACTGTGGCTATCACAATGGGCCGACATGGACTAGCTCTGCTGGTGAATTCACTAGCAGCCTCCTTCCCTACCCTACGCGAAATACGTTTGCAAGCAACGATCAGAAGGACCATTTGTCGGTGATCTAAATTTCGGTTCGGTTTTATTTTATCCTCAATTTTTTGTTTGTTTTAATTACGTTACTAATTGCTTTAGAGTTCTGCATTCAAGACTATTTTTCATTCCCGTTTGACTAAAATGCAGAACACCTTCAAGCTGTACACTCACTTTTGACGCTGACTGTATGTACATTTAAGGGAACTATTTGCAGCGAGAATTCGCCTCACTGAAAGGCTCAACTGAAAGGAAGGCGCAACGGGAAATACTTTGCATTTCTTTAATTCCTCAGAGGAAAAAAAAAACGGACACACTCCAAACCTTGAAACAATCGTTGACCATTTGCAACCAACTGGATCTTCAAGGAGAGATGAATTTAAAGCCATTTAATCTTCCTTCATTATGTTTAGCAGAAAATCGGGTATTTTTACACGTTCGAATCACCGACAACAGCTTGCGCATACATGTCACTGCCAGAAACGAGAGAATAGTATGAATACGAACTGTGTAGTATTTCCTACGCGCCTCTCCAATTGCCACTGTCGGCCGAGCTGTCAATGTCATCCCGATTCATTTTTCTTTTTTTGACATTTCAGTAGCAACCAAGAAGAAGGTGAATGCAAAGCATTTTGTAACAACTTTTAACAGCATTAAGTCGTGAATAATCGTCCCAGTCCTCTACCGAATTTGACAGATGATGCCTAATTTTTGACAGTTGGCGATCAACCCACGCATATTGCCTTCTTTTTATACGCACATGTCTCAGTGAATTATTTGTTAAGGTTCACACGTATTGAGCACTGAATGAATTTTTTTACCGACACATGACGAGCAGAGTGTGTTGACAAAGAACCGACGTCATAAACGTCAACTAGACGAGAAACACGACTGAAAATCGAAAACTGGAGTTTCATTTCGTAATGGTGTCAGATTAAAAACTGTTCCCCCGGAATCGTTAACGTTCCAGCAACTATCTGAAGGTCTTCACAAATGTGACATCTGTCAAAATGTCAAAAATTGATCACACGTTAAACTCAAAATCTCAATCGGGTATAAGGCTATGCAACGAAACGTACATCGCCATCTTTCAAATTGCGAAGAATATCTTCCCTGAGCTCCTCATATGGAATGTCAATACGAACTGTCACCCATGCACGTTGGTGCGTAGAGAACGATATATTCTGCAAAGCTGATATTGTGAGTGATCCATTTTGTTCCCACTTCAGGCTTCATGAATGCCACGAGAAAGAGGGTGTAATTTCACTGATTCCCTGACAGTAAAGTGGTTTTAGACAAGAAACGAAGTACGTACGTCAAGAGCCAAGAGTGATCTGGACGACATTCAAAATAAATTTCAACTTTAGTGACAACATGCATTTTGCGTTGTTAAACTCAAGCTAAAATCCAAGGGACTTCAAAAACATTCGAAAGCCTTAATCTATCGAGAAATTACAACGCAATTGTGGAGACGTTGCAAATCCGAACGTAAATTCCTTACCCAGGCACTTGTCAAGATTATGTCGCAAACCATCCTTTCAGGTTTAATATTCAGAACCTATCCACCGTCAAGACTTGCAGTAGACGTCATTGAGATATCTTTATTTAAACTTGACACTTGATTTCTGCTTTCAACAAAATGAGACAAGGGGAGTCTCTTCAAAATCCCTCAGACCACAAATTTGAGTCTCTCTTCTCTCGTGACATTTACACGCCTGTCAACTTGTCTACCAGAAACCCGAGAATTCCCATCGTAGTATTTTTTTTGAACGCACCCCTCCAATTGCCACTGTCGGCGGAGCTGTCAATGTCAGTCCGATTCAATTTGTTTTGACATTTCAGTAGCTGCTCCGATACGACGAATGTTTACCCCAAACTGTCAGCAATTGAATTTAATTTCTATTATTCAACAGGCCAGTCACTGACTGATGCAATGTGTCACGGCGCGGAGTTGGACACCGCCTCCTCGTGCATAATTTTGGCCCACCCTTTGCCCCCCCATATCTGAGAGTTGTACACTTTAATCCAACACTGACACACATTGTATTTACGAAAAGACCAATCTTACCTTTCACTATTTGTGTCTCGTTTGATAATCCACTTGTGACAGAAAGTTTCAAATGAACAAAAGACAACAGAAATATTGTTTTCGTGTGTCGCTGTGATGGGGTTTTTTTTTCGTTGGGTTTGGTTTGTTTTTCCTTTTTTATCGGCGAGTGGGGGAGAAGATTAAAAATTAGCACAAGACAGTTGTTTGGATACACACTGACGACGTCCCGCGAGACAACACGCACTCCAGATGCACTCGGTTATGCGCGAGTCGAGCCAAAAGCTAGTCGCGGATACGCAGACACAGAGCACGGAAGAATTATTAATTAAAGCCAGCACCGGTGCACATTTAATTTACATAATTTTCTCACACATTCCCCACCGATTGCTAGGGACACGGCCGAGATCTATTTCATTTACAGGTGAACCCAGGCACACAATCGACAGAAAAACAAAAAAAAAACTAAACTGGATTGGACTGCTGTGGCGTGGTGTGGCAAAGCTAAGCACTCGAACGAAGCACACGATGGAACAGAATAACAAGAAGAAAAAAATATTTAAAAAGAAAAACTCATAAAAAAAATAAATAATAAAACCGTCGAAACAAGTTGTTTCTTCTGCGGCTAGCGGCTAGCTGAACGAACAGAATGTGCTCGTTCTCGGTATCTTTTCGATTCACTGCACCGTTAATATGGACTCAACCCGACTCGACTTGTCTCGACTGACTGTAAGGGGGGTCGGCCGCGCGCACCACATCAGACGAGAGGAGACTATTGCTGGCTGCTGCTGCTGCACCACACGAAATTTTTGCTTTCAGATTTTTTTTCATTCACGTTTTCTCTGGCCGAGCTTTGCCTACGAAAAGCCACCTCCTCCGCCTCCTGCGACGAAGCACTCACTCGATGAAGCACAGATATCCGCGTACACTTCACAACAAGTTTGTGATGATTTTCTATTTCAACCGTTTTTCTGCATCTGCGCGAGATGCGAGAATGGATTTTGGATTTGTTTTGAAAAACTAAAAAAAAAAAAAAAAAAACACTTGCACTGTGGGATGTTTGAAGGTGTTTTTTTTTCGGAAATTTTGTACCTTTCCGCTGAACAGTTTGAGGTTTTTTTTTGCGCGTGTTCCGAACCGATCCGAAAGACGATCTTGTTATGCTGTTCGCGTCCGCGCAACTGTTGATTTTGGCCAGAGAGGAAAATTCAAAAACCTCGTCTTCGTTGGACTGCCACTTCTTCTTCTTTTGCTTCTGCTTCTCCTTCTTCGACTTCCACCACCACTACAACTGCTGAGTGGAGAGAACGAACCGAAGACCGAGTCGAACGAATAAAAGATACAGCGATACACCAATCGAACCGCGAATGAATGCTGTCCGCGTGCGCTTCGCGTATGGAACGTCCAGTCCGCGATCGATGAAGAGAGGTTTTGCGCGACACACGAGCAAAGCCAACCACACCGACAGCAGTAGCGAAGCACTCGCGAACGAACAATCTGTTGGATGTTGTGTCTGATGGTTCTTGAGAGAGAGCGGCGACAACCCCTCTCTCACCAACACCAGCACAGCTCCGAGGCGAGAGAGCCACCGATCTCACCCACACACAGTCCGCACTCACTGCAGAAACACCGTGCGAGGAGGACCCGGAGAAAATTACTCGTGTTTGCCATAAAAAACAGTGTATCTGTGACCGCGGCAGGTAGGGAAGGTGCCATATGTAGGGACAGAGAGAGCGAGAACGACTGGCGTGGTGTGGTGGTGGTGGTTACAGGCTAGGAATGTCGTGTAGAGCGGTTTTGTGGCGAGTGGGTTTTCTGTTTCTTTTTTCGTTCCCCCTTTTCTGCCTGATGTCTTTCGATGTGCTGTGCTGCTGCTTACGAATTTAAGTTTCGATTCTAGATCGCCATTGAACGGGGGAGAATGGCTGTTGAATTGATAAGACAATGAGACGGTCGACGCAGACTCTCACTTTGCATCTGAACTGTCAAGGTTTTGCGGTTTTGCGTGCAAAGTTAAGAGCTGATTATCATCGGCTCACATTTCGGATCGAGACACAGTTTTGAAAGTTAAGCTGGGGCGTGAGTTGAGGCAGCTCCAACAACAGCTGATGACTGGGTTCAGGTACATTCTTTTGAGTTACTCGTGACTTACGCTGTTGCCGCTGCGACCCTGATTCCGAACATGTGTTCAAATATTCTAATCAAATGTTTGGCTGATGTTTCGAGGTACAGTAGTTGGTTAAACATTTAACTTTGACTTATGATAGTTTAAAGGCGGCTTGTGACACCTAGTAGTTGGCTCGGAAGAAGGGAGAGTCGCTGCATCTGCCTGGTAGATAGTTTAAAGGCGGCTTGTGACATCTAGTAGTTGGCTCGGAAGAAGGGAGAGTCACTGCATCTGCCTGGTGGATAGTTTCAAGGCGGCTTGTGACATCTAGTAGTCGGCTCGGAAGAAGGAAGAGTCACTGCATCTGCCTCGTGGATAGTTTGGAGGCAGTTTGTGACATCTAGTACGTAGTTGGTCCGGAAGAGAGAACGGTCATTATCCAAATTCTACAACTACACTCAACCCTTCTCAATTTTTGGACCTTAGATCGACTTCAAAAGGAAGAGTTTATGATGTTTTTAAGTGCGTTTTTTTTTTATTCAAATGTCACCATTGACTTGACAGAGATTTTGCCGCCTACATTAAAGTCGCAACATCAACAAAATACCTCGCGAAACCGTACACGTTTCCATGCATTTGCCGGGTGAACAATAGAGGGCACGTTTGAACATCAGTTCAAATGCATATGTGATCGAGGCGTGCCAACGCCTTAAAGATGCCAAGAGACATTTAGAAGCACAAATTTGAAGAAAGTCACTAAAACTTGTATTTAACCCCTTCGACGCGGAATGCAGTCATTGAACTTACATTACTTCAATAACAAATATTTTGTGACTATGCGAACCTTGGGTGAGAGTATGTTCCCCAAAAATTACGAAAGGGTTAACAACTCTCGTAGACCGGACTCCAGAAAAGCTACTAGCTTTGAAAAGGGTTCTAAAGTCACGGTGTAAAATTAAGTGGTTTTCCGAAAACATGGGCCTTAGAACCCAACCTTGATGGACGTAAAGAGATGTTAGTCAACTTAAGCAATGGAAGACCCAACAATGATACACTGACAATAGCCACATGCCTCATTTAGGTTTTTTAAAAAGTTTTTTTAAGTTTCGTTAAGCTTCGTTAAGTTTCGTTAAGTTCATATATATGGTGATTACTTAAGTGTAATCGAGAAAAAATCGCTCTCTAGGCACTCTGGACTCTTGCGGCTCTTTGAAATCTGAAATCTGGATACTTTTCCTTCGGTTCTGTCATAAAATTAAAATTACGTAAGTTCTAGATGATGTGGTCGTATGGTCGCCGTGCCGTAGTGAGTTAATGCGCCGACTTATACACCAGAGGTGCCCGGTGCTCCGAATTAAGCTACACATCTTTCGAGCGAAAGCTATTGAAATTTCGCCGTTCGCAGTCGGCATAAAACTGTCGGTTGCATCCACTCGTAATGGAACAAATTGATCCATTCCTCTTGTCGATCAACTTCACTTGTACTTCAGATTTTATTAAATAAACAACGTGAGCTAAGCTTACCACTGTTATTGGGGCTTATTCAACCACACACATACTAAATTTGTCTGCGACTTTTCCATCTGTCGGCAAGGGAGGTGAGGCAAAAGGCACAAGACTAAGAAAATCACACATACCCACTGAAAGAATCATGCTAAAAAGGTCTCCAGTGTCAAGTGTCCTTGGTTGTCAGTTTTCCAGAAGAATGATTGTAACATGGGCTAAGTGTGTGTCTCTCTTTTGTGGGACGACGTGGGCGACGACAATTTCGTTGGGAACATCTGTAGCGGAAGCCGCACAGCTTGGCTTAAGACCTTAATCAACCCCCTAACAACTCCCAGGGGAGTTCAGAAATGCGAGTCTGGTTAACAGGCCAAAGCACGATCACGGGAAATGAGATCGCTTGACCTCGCTTGACAAGGATCAGAAGAGGCACTCTCCAGACCTGGATCTGCGCATAAATGGGACAAGCTGCGTCCTTGGTTAGGACTTCAATAGACGGTTGGACCTCTCCAGACCACAACAGGATGTGGTGCATGACTCTCCAGGATGTAGACAGACCAAGTGCATGATCCCTAGTGTTTGTATGAATCCTCAAAATCATTATTTTTATCTCTTGACAGAAAAGAGCGTGGACGACTTACAGGTGGACTAACGGGCCACTATACCTTCGCCAAACACCTTAGTGTGCAGCGACGAAACCCTCTGCGATGCCTGCAGAGCACTTCCTCTGCAACCGTCCCACCTTTGGTCGGATCAGTTGGCAGTTATTTGGTGCAAATACCAGAAAGTACGGGGCTTCCTTGGTAATCCCAGCTTTTAACGCTGAGTGATCCAGTGTAGCGGTGCATCTCGTATTTGTCGAACCTGGCCATCGAGCATGAATGCTTTCGAAAAAGATGATCCCTTTCGATCCAAAACTCTGTAGTCCTCTCCAGGATTGGCCTACTTTAAGAATTTGCCAGAAGTCTCACTCGCCTCAAATGCAGCGCAGAACAGCTACACATCACGCTCACAGCAGCACATATTAGATCTTATTGAGCACGGGAGCCCCGCCACTCATGAATGATCTGAGCCAGAGCATCCCCGCATCTTAACCACATCACAACCCTCATTCTAGACTATGACTATTTTAATCTTGTGACCTTGTCTACCACAGTCTTGTGAGTGCATCAGCGGTTCTTGATTCTACCTATACAGTATCAACGTCAACGTCGTGATTAAATTACGTAATATTTGCTTTTTCTTGTAAGACAAACATCTTAATAGTAATTTGAATCAACGAACCTTCCCCATTTAGCAAGCAGACACAATTAGTAACTTTCACTGCATGCGGTAGCCCACGTAAAGAGCCATCAGTCATCGCATCGTTCTTCTTCCTCGTCAATTATCATTAATAATCTTAATCGTTTGTGGTTTGACTACGAAATAGTCTGAATTGTTTTGACTGAGTGAAAGCCGATACGACATGTTTGCAGTAAATGGAAATCAATTAGCTGTAGACATTCCGCTTCGTTTTACAGGGACGGTGACGGTGAACAGGATTGAATTTTCAATTTAATTGATTTAGAAACTAATCCAAACAAGTTGTTATGTCTTTGACACCCTCCATAGACATAAAACTCAACCAAAACGTGTGTAAGAAAACGTACGCCATCTTAAACAATCGAATGAAAACACTAAAATGATGTACTGTGACAATAATACCACCTTCGTTCAGTTTCGTTAAGTTTCGTTAAGTTTCGTTAACTTCAACTTTCTTCAATGGGTAAGTAACAGAAGTTCCCAGAAGCAATTTGTGTCATTTTGTTTGAAATTCGACGATACTTCTGGCCACTTCTTCTTCAATTCTGACAACACTTTCAGTCCCCTTAGAACAATTCTAATTTGCGCCCTTATGTTGCCGCATATCCCATGTAATTCCTGTTTGCCATCAAAGATCGCACGCGGAATTTTCCTCCAGAGTCAAACAGTCAGGCATTCTTTGAAATACACTCCCACTCCAGTCACGTCTCCAGAAGAATAAAAAAAAATCCAATCCAACTGTTTCCATTCGCGCAGCCTTCCCGATCGTCATAGACCACAGATCAACAACCTCCAGAGGTCATTACATCCTCCTTTCCTGGATGTTCTGTGCACTTTACTTGGAACAACAACCTCTAACCCACTAGTTTCTCTTTCAACCCACATAACGTTGCAGTCTTTCTGGAACCGATTGAACGCCTGTGTGTGAGTGGATGAAGGGAACTAAGAAACAAAAAATAGATCCTCCTTAGAGCAAGAACCGCAGATCGCTCCGCAGAAAACTGCAACTGCAACTGAACCACTTTAGGTACCTCACCTCGGCAAGCCACGAACAAGGCGAATCAACAGACGACCACGAACGGCACTCTCGGACTCGGAGGACTGTGTGTAGGGTATACCCACGACTTTGTTCCTGGATAAGGATCGCACGTTATAAGCATCCACCAGTCAGTCCACCTCTGCGTCTCCTCAATGACTCTTACCTTTGCCATGTCGTGTCGTCCTTACGGTCTATGTGTTCGTACGGCGCGCCGTTCTTGTTCTCTGTGTGTGACCACATCACCTTCGTTTAACACTTTTCCTCATCTTCGCCTTCTCCTCAACCGAATTCGATTCGGTTTTCGGGGTTCGCTGCATTGCTTTCCACGAACAGATGAAAATGAGAATTGAATTCGTGGTCAGCTGCATAGGTGGACTGGTCCCTCTCTCGCTCCCCGTCTCTCTGTTTCGCTCATTCTCTGGCCAGTTCGAGAGTTCTTCTAGGTTCTACTTAGCCACCATCGCCGCCGCCATCGTGCTGACCATCGCTTGCGTTGTTGGGCTCTTGGTTGTGTCGTCGTCGTCGTCATCATTAAACAATGGACACGACACCGGTTTATTTATTAGTAGAGTTGTATCTGATTCCTCGTTCGCTCGCTTTATTGTTGTTTTAGCCGTCTCTTGCTCTTGCTCTATGCTTCCTCCTGCTCTTCCTTTCCGCGGTCTGCTGTGGTGTGGTGTGCTTCTTGGTCGCCTTTTATTTTGTTTTGGTCTTGTGTGCAGTTTTGTGATTATTTCATTTGGAGCAGGTTTGCTTGAAGTGTGCGTTGGCGAGGAGAACAGGTAGGTGCCCATGGGAGAGATGTTTATTTTGTCCGTTTCCTCGTTCGCATTTCTTTCTTTCCTCTCAGCGTTCTCTGCATCTCTCACCGCTGTGCCTGTGTGTGCCTGTGGAGAGAGTCACAGAGTAGGAGACTTCCCATAAAGAGAGCCATAAAGTGCTTCTGAACGACCTACAGTTTAGAGGGTCTGCTCTCAGGTAGATTGCCCACCGATTAGACTGGCGATTTATGCGAAAATTTTTGAAATATATGACAAGCGAGTGGCTTCTTGGCTTGGGGCAGAGTGGAGCGATGGAGTCGCTGATGGGACGAGATCGGAACATTTTCTTAATTTGCGACACAAATACTTGTCGCAGATACACTATCTGATCTGCCGTCGCCGCTGCCGTTCGTTTTGTTTATCACCGTCTCTGTTGATTTCCCACGGTTCGGTTGACTCTGAAATTAGCAAAGTCGCCCCTCGATTAGCTTTGGAATTCAAGCCGGTCATTCCCGGCGGGGATGCGTGGGTCGGGGGGCAGCCGGCAAACGTGTTTGTTTGACACTTTGTCGCGTCTGTGACTGGCATTAGATCATCTCGTGAGCACCGCATCCCATCATGGGTTGGGCCTTTTCGTTCTGGTTCATTGGGAGGCACATGACTCATAAATCACACACAACGCTCGAGATAGAATCTCAGTTGTATCTTCGGGATCGAGCGAGCGATTCAACTGTGCTCGAATCGACTGACTCATCGGAAGTCGGTTCGCCAAAACCGAGGTGCGAACGATGGGACGTGATCTACATGTGGGGTGCTGGTGCCAGTGCTGGTGTTTGTACTCATAACTGTCGCCATGTTGGGGAGCAGGAATGGTTGTTGTTTGCCTAAACACATGACGCAATGCGGTTATGCGAGCGTCGATTGTTTGAGTTGCTTTGTGGGACATCTTCCCGTTCGATTCGAATATCTTATTGATTGTGACAGGTTGACCTGGAATCAGAGATTCCTTCATCGCCCAGCAGAGGAGAATAATCGGATTTGAATAATGTATGCATGTGTGGATGGAAGTGCCACAAAATAGAATGGTCGCGTCCGCGTGTCTAGTGATTTGCAAGCGACAACGGTTTCGTGTACTGAAGTTGGCAGTACAAGCGGCACGTGCGTTGCGGACTTACATCGTGTTATATTCTCCACCAGTACACGAATGGGAATCTTTCCACAATCTTTAAAAATCGCCACTTCATAAGAAGAGTTACAAGTCGATGCTGACGGCAATTACCGTCATATTTCACTGCTTTCAATATTTTCCAAAATTTTCCAGAGAGTCATTAGGAAAAGAATGTTTTCATTTTTGCAAACAACTCACTTTTTTAGTGGAGGTTAGTTTGGATTCGGATGTGGGAAGTCCACTGAAGCTGCTTTGTTACGATTGACAGGTGAGTGATACCAAAGCATCTTCCGAACATCACTAAAGCATTTGATATGGTAGATCACTCCATATTATTAGACAAACTTCATCATTCCGGTTTGAGAGGTATCATTGTTCAGTTGAAAAACCAGAGGTCGCCACGTACCGATTATATACAGTACGTGGCGACCATCAAAGAAGACCGAACTTTACTATTAAGTTAGTTAAGCTCTTCAATGACAGACAACAAGATTGCGCCTTTATTTTTCCATTTTTTGTATGTGACGTAGGCCGAGACTGCGTGATTTGACAGCTGACTGCATTTGATATTCATTGGGTCTATAATTTGTGCGGTTTGCTAAGAGATGGCGTAACTTGTATTATTCCATTGGAACATGCGTTGGAAAGCTACTGTCATTGTACGTCATTTCAGTATATGTCATTCATTTGAAGTGTAAACAACAATAACAGTTTTCTTTTTCACTCAAATATGTCGAATTTTGTGCCTGAAACAGTGTATTTGCGGGGAGTTCTTCTTCATAACTTTAATATGAAGAAAACTGCTGCCGAAAGTCATCGTATTTTGGTGGAAGTTTTTGGTGAACATGCGCTAGCTGAGCGAACCTGCCAAAAGTGGTTTGCACGATTTAAAAGTGGTGATTTTGGCTTGGAAGACGACGAACTTCCTGGGCAGTCAAAAAAATTTTAAGATGAAGAACTAGAAGCATTACTCTAGGAAGATTGTTGCCATCACAAGAAGAGCTCGCAGAATCTTTGGGTGTCACTCAAGCAGCCATTTCGAAACGCTGGATATATTCAAAAGCAAGAAAATTGGGTTCCACATAAACTCAAGCCGAGAGACGTCGAAAGGCGTTTTGCATGTCCGAAATGCTGCTGGAACGCCACAAAAGGAAGTCATTATTGCATCGGATTGTTACTGGTGAAGAAAAATGCATCCATTACGACAACCCCAAGGGCATATGTGAAACCGGCCAACTCTGCCACAACTGCTCTGTATTTGGTGGGATCAGAAGAGTGTGCTGTATTGTGAGCCACTAAAACCGGGTGAAACCATCAATGGACAAGGCCGAAAAATGCCCGGAATATGCGACCAGACACGAGGCAATAATTTTCCATCATGACAACGCTCAGCCCTACGTTGTTATTCCGGTTAAGAACTATTTGGAAAACAGTGGATGCTAAGTTTTACCCCACCCGCCTTATAGCCCAGACCTAGCCCCTTCTGACCACCATTTGTTCCGGTCGATGCAGAAAAATTGGGTTAATTCATTCTTGGCTGCCAAGCCGGCGCAGTTCTTTTGGGATGGGATCCACAAATTGCCAGAAAGATGGGAAAAAGTCATAGCTTCGGATGGGCAAATTCACTGTCAAACCAAATTGCTTCATTCGTAGTGTAAACACTACGATTTTCATAGTCATTTATTCAAAGGAATAAAAGAAAGTGCGATTTCAAAGTAAATAAAGCCCACGAAGAAAGTATTTAAACAAGTCAAGGGTCGATCTTTGCATATCTTCAACTTCCTATTTCTGAAACTCCAGCCTCGTCATCAAACCTAAAATCTCCAACAGATATTTCGACTGTTGACAATTCAGATTCTTAAGTAGCGGGAAAACTCAACAAGGACATTCTGTCCTGAACTAAGCACTTTGTATTCGATATGTAGTCGAAATCAAAGAATAACACGAACTGATCCAAAAGAGCGCACCTGTTCCTAAGAAAAGCTTGCCAGTTTAGAGAAGAAAAATAATACGTTTTATTGTTGTTGCTTATCATTTCTGATAAAACGTAGCTGTTCATTGGACGTTGCTGTTAAGCAACGCAAGGAACGTCAGACACTCAATGTCTGATTACTTACTGTGAAGCTGTGTTAATGCGGGTAAGCTTTGTAAATGAATTCGTTGGAC
This sequence comes from Eristalis tenax, assembly GCA_905231855.2. Taxonomy (NCBI): domain Eukaryota; kingdom Metazoa; phylum Arthropoda; class Insecta; order Diptera; family Syrphidae; genus Eristalis; species Eristalis tenax. The sequence continues at coordinate 5,316,288 of HG993127.1, forward strand.
TGAAAAAAGAGTTCGTTTTGCAAGTTTTATGTATTTCCAACTGCGGCCCCTTGCAATGTGTCGCCCGGGGACTTGGCCCCCCTCGCTACGCCACTGGGCTAATCCGTTCAAAAGTTTGATATATAATTTCAGCTTTGTGGAAAAACCCTCCGAAGAGAGAGAAGTAAAATTTTGTCCATTGCACCGACTTCTAAAATTTTATAAAAAAATTGCAAAGACCTGCGACTTCTAGTCTCGGAGCCTTTGTGAGTCAGACGCACAATCTTACTTTGAGACACACGTTGGAAAAATGCACTTTTCAGTCAGATGCTCGACTTCTAAAATACTAGAAATTATATTCTAGCCCGAGTTGTTTGCGCTTCCATCGTCTTCATCGTGTCCGACGCATCCAATCATGTAAACCCACTGACCGCTCAGCCTCTAAGCTTGACACATACACTCTCCTCCAATTTTCAGACACTCGAAAGAGGTGTTGCCCGATGGGTTGTGTATCCAGATTCGAACCAAGACCTTCGGTGTGGAAGTTGACGCACTTGCCCACTACGCTCGACAATGGTCAGTAACACATTCCAAGTTGCGGACTGCAGCTATGTACGTACATCAAAAGACAACGACCTACAGTGGAATCGCGTGTCAACCTCTTCAGGTGATCGTAATTTATTTGTGCCAACTGCTCATCCATCATTAACCGCGTCACTGTGGCCTTGACATCGCACAGAAAAAGAGTTCTTGAACATAACGAGAAACCATTCCACAGCCCGTCCGTCCGACCATGGCCAAAGATGGTGCGTCATGTCGCCCAGCCAGACTCGGCATATTCCACTTCCACGACTTGCTAAGCCACTCCATGGCTGCCTCGCCATAAAAGTGAAGGTGCATTACGTGCACTAATTCCCTCCATTCAACTGTCCATCTGCCCTAAATCCACATTTGGAGGCCCACTGGAAACGCTGCGCGCATAGAAAAATCCCGCAGATGACCACAAATAAAGATGCATTGTCTAGTTAACACCATCTTTGTGCTCGGGCCCCCACTGGCGTCCGTCCAACACGCGGCACATATTAATTTCTCCACCACGCAATGCCAGAGAGAGCTCTCCCGGTCCCCGGTCCCCGGTCCCGGGCAGCGCGTGTGTAATAAACAGGCAATCTGCGATCGCTTGACATGTGTGCAAATGTGCATATTCATAGAATCTGGCTGAGTGGTTGACTCACTCCACGCGGGGCGCACAGAGACCCTCCAACGGACTTGGTCAGCCATGTGCGCGCACCCAGCGTGTACGTGCACCAAATTCTGATGAACGTCCATGGGCCATAGTCCATAGTTGCACCAGCTCCGTTGCGTCGCCCTGCAGGGGCGTGCAGGCAGCCACAAGTGGGGTGAGTGCGAGAGTGGATGTGGTGGCGGTAGTGGGGGTGGGGGTGGGGCTTTTGGACTTGGACTCTCTTGTCGCAAGGAACTGTGACATAAATTTCAATTTTAGATTTACCCAGATTCGCGGCCGCACGAGTGTACTGTGTACACACTCGTAGGCAAATGACGAACATTTTATTTCGGTCGGTCGCGGTCGGTCCACAGCGCTATTCGCCCGCCCTTGCCGTAGTCAGCGTCGTCATCACCACCGCCACCGTCACCGCCGCGTCGCCGTCGTCATCCCAGTCGTTCGTATTCAGTGGAGAGATGGAGCACTTAGTGGTGTTCTGCAGTTCTGGTGTTCCTTGGTTCTCGCGTAATTAATTGGACGGGCTAGTAGATACATGGACTTTTATTGTGGAACTGGTTGGGGATTTAGTGTTCCGCGGAAATGTGAAGTCATTAATTGTTGGTCTCAGTGGGAATGTGGCATGTATGCGAGCGCGTATGCTGTGCAGCATGTAGTGATGTCTTGCCTGGTGACTGGTGGCTGGTGGCTTCTGGCTGGTGGATGACGAAGCATGCTTTTGACAAGTCAAGTCGCGCCGATCGCGCGTTGAAATGGAAAAGTCGAACTCGTGCCTTGAATAGGGCCGTGGTCATTGCACGGATTTTATCGGAGACTAAGTCACTGGTGCCAGGGTCACGAGGTCGTTACACCAACCGAAGGATCGTGATCTGCTGTTCAATCTTGAAGTTTTGCGCTTACGATCTACTGGCGGACAGAAATAGACTGAGGTCGTTGAAATCATCATCGTGACTTATCTGGAAACAAAAAAGCGAAAATCGTTGATGGAATGTCGGTTGGTTTTGCTGGAAGGGACTAGTGACTCATTGAAGGTATTCTACTGAGTTGAGCTGGCATGGAGGTACTCGATTGGGTGACAGACCTGCCCTTCAGTTGTTTAGAGAGAGCTAAAGTTGGCCCTGAATTTCTTCTTGAAAGCCTCTTTATATCTGAAAGCAGGAAAATGTGCTCCAGGTTCTGACGTGCCTCATTGTTGTCTCATGTCACGCAGGATTTCTACAAAATGAGTGCCCAGCTTCAGACGGTCTTAGACAGTGACCACGACTTGTGCATGAGCTCATACCCAAGGTGCAAGGTTCAATCCCCGAATTTACCAACTTTCATGCCTCCATGGCTTCACCCCTTACGAGTCACTGACAGTGCTCAGATACAATCCCTGCGGTGAGAGAACGGTATCACACCCAACAGAAGTGGTTGCGGAAGAGTCTCGGCTCAAGTCCACGTGGGCAGCGTAGCGCCATCTGTGTTGTTTGTATGTCTTATAGATGAGTTTGTGCGTGAACCCAACCAGATGGTCTCCAAATCGCTGCGCTACTCGTGTCTGTCTCCACTCGTTGTCACACCATGGGCTTCGTTGTTTGATGGCGTCGTACTACCCAACCAGGCACTCGCAGATCCTTTGATGGCTCCTTGGCAGCACTCCCAATCTCCATCGATTGCTTGTGCAGGGCGCCGTCGAACTTACAGACAGTTTCTGGGAGACTTGCTCTTGCAGTAGTCTTTAAAAATTATTCTATGTGAGCTGAAACTCAAAGCGCACCCACCTCCTCCATCACCGCCGGCGCCAAAGACAACCCAACTTAGCATTCTCAATGTGCCCAGCGCCCACATTCCAGCCACAGCCCGCCCCCATTGAATCGCCGGCATTTCCCACACCCCAGCGGCAGTCCGAGCCCGCTGACATAATTTATTATCCATCATCCTCCCATAAGTCTCCCAGGCTTCACCAAAACAAATCATGCACTGTCTGCGCACACCAGCCATCCAACAGATCGTCCCACCCTCCCGCCCGACTCAATCGCAGACCCTAGCGGCCTCAGCCTAGCCGATAAATCGCAACGAAAGCTGAAGCTACGGACGGTAGATTGCAGACCGTATCCATGGCAATTAATGCTCTCATTAACATATTGAATATTTATTACAAATATTCATCGGCGCGAAATGCGACTTATAGCGGTATTCGCGGGTCTCGTTGTGCAAATCAGAACCGAAGAATGGATTTCGAATGCAAAGCCGAACTGCTAAGCCGTTTTGTTCGGCGAGGTTAAAGGCCTCCAGACGGGCTCGCGAAGATTTATGTCATCGCACGGGGATGTGCGTTGAGAGGAAGAAGAGACAAACACAAAAAAAAACCACCGCACGCAACTCAAACTTGTAGCCACAAGCGATATGACGCTCGCCTCGGTTTCAAAGCGAAGCACTTTCTATTAGCACTTGGACGATCGATGGTGCTCGTTCGATACGCACTCCCCGCGAGTCGATGGAGTGCCAATCGAATCCCAAAAATAAACACAAGTCGAATGGAGTGCCAAAAATATGCCCAAGCACATGGAGACTCGTCGTCCTAGAATAGCATCTGCCATCTGCAGGCAATGGAAAGGATGGACACCCATAAGAGGCTGTAAGTGAGCTTCAAGTGCGCGCAGATAATGGTTCCATGGGAAGATGTGTATTTTACTGGCCCAATTAGTGGGGTGGCTGCTGGCCAATGACGCCAAAAGTCACCAGTGCGAGAGGAGAACGTCGCTTTTAGGTGTCGTACCATCCGAGAGCAATGCGATGAAAGAGGAGAGCTGCGGGAGAGCAGAACTGGAGCCCAAACTCAGTGCTAATGAGATGTGAAAGCTGCAATTGAGGCTGGAGTGGGCCAGATCAGAATGGATGAGCTACGCTGAGGAGTTGTGGCTTATGATTGATTGGCATTTGAGAATATTCGTGGGTACGGCTTCTGGGGAAAGGCTATGGATGCGTTGCGTTGCGGAGACCTGATTTTGGTGGCGATGGTAAATTCAGGCCAATAACTGAAAAGTGATCTTAGGAACTGAAGGTCATGCTTGTGGTCAAATTTAGCTTTTATTGTAATGGAGTGCTGCATTTAAGTGTGATGAGAACGGGTGAGTTTCTACGAAAAAGAACTAAGCCTAAACGAGGGACTCTCAATGCCACCAATGGCTGGTTTCGGGTTTCATACGGGGAGTGTAATTTTGAGTCACTTGTGTGAACGCCGCTTACGGCGTTGCTTTGCACGTGTTTTAAGCCAATATGGCCGAAAATGTTGGCTTATACGCGACCACACTCAACGATTTGCCGACACATTTAGCTTGACGAAAAAAAGGGTGCTTAGCGCTCACACACACAAAATGCTTGACAAACTTCAGATGCGAGAGAAACTTCAAATTGTTCAAATTCATGTTTAATGACGGCGCATAGTTTGTTAAGTAGTCCGAGTGAAACAGTCAAACGACAGGTGGAACATGAGGTCTTAACGTTCTGCAAAAAAAAAAATAGTAAAACGTCTGAAAATTCTACCACTTAGAACTTTTAATGAATTTAATCGGCTAATGCCTCACATTCCACCTTGTTCTCTTAGACGAGGTGACACATTCTCGCCCGCATTTCTCTGTCACCTCACATCAAATTGAATTCGAGTGAGGTGACAAAAACCAGTCGAATTCTCTTCCCAAAAAAATTCTGCAGATTTGTGTCTTCAAGTGGGATCAATTTTTAATTCGGTGGTTGCATTTGATAATTTGTATAATTCTCGGATGCATTTGGTTCAGAACACAGCTAAGTTGGTGCACGTGTGTGGTGGATTACATTTCAATGACAGGAAAGGGACTCATCCACAAGCTGAACCAGAGGGGATTCCCCTCCAACATCATCATAATAATTTCTGCATTCCCGAAGATTCTACGTCTCAATTGAAGGCAGCAAGTCAACAGAGCGGAGCACCATGGCGGGAGTTGCACAAGGATCAAAGCTGGGACCGTGACTTTTCAGCATCTACACGGCAGATCAACCACATCCAACTGACACAGTGAACTGCTGTCTATTTGCAGATGACTCGCTGACTTATGCCAACTCAACGTTACCACAAATAGCCTCGCGAAATGAGGTATTCGCATCAATGCTGGCAAATCGGTACTTATGTGCTTAAGGAGACCATCCAGAGATGGATGCAGATCAGCAGCCAAATGTCGAAGCATAAAGGTAGTGCTACCTAACGGTACAGAAACATGAACAAACGAAAAGGTCAAGTATCTTGGCGTTAGCTTCACGGAAAGGTCGATGTTCAACAGTCATTCGAAACTGACCCTTAAGAAGGCCAACCTAGGCTTTCATCGCATCTATCCCTTGATGCGCAAGCAGAAGGGAGTATTGAGCCAGAGGACTTCTGCTATACAAGCAACGTACGGCTTCCCAATCTGGCAAGCCATGTCCAAGACCAGCATGATGGCAATTTTCGAAAGAAAATTACTGAGAAGATGTACCGAACTCACGACAGGGACCGTCAAAGGCACCACAATAGTCTTTACGACCAAGCACCCATCATCCCCGTGCAACAGTACACGGTGACACTGTCCAGCAAGTGGCTACTAGACATCAGCAACCATCCTAACGAGGCAATCAAAATCTTTAAACTTTAAATCTGCTTAACTAGCAGAACTTTCCAACGACGTCGAACAACGAGCTGCATGAATTCTACCAGAGCAGCGATAGCAATCACCATCGAGGCTAAGTCGGCTAACACATCACCACCCCATCCTAAAAGAACCACCGTGGACACACGGACTTGAACAACCCCATGTAAGCACCAGCCATTGTAGGACATAGAAAATAATATATAATATAATATAATATAACATTTAACTTTAAATTAAAGAAAGTACATCAGTTGGGCCCCTGTTGTTGAGCCAACAATAGGACAAATGATAGTCAGAAGGGGCAAGGTCTGGGCTATAAGGCGGGTGGGGTAAGACTTCCCATCCACTGTTTTCCAAATAGTTCTTAACCGGAATAACAACGTGAGGCCGAGCGTTGTCATGATGGAAAATTATTGCCTCGTGTCTGGTCGTATATTCCGGGCATTTTTCGGCCTTGTCCATTGATGGTTTCACCCGGTTTTAGTGGCTCACAATACAGCACACTCTTCTGATCCCACCAAATACAGAGCAGTTGTGGCAGAGTTGGCCGGTTTCACATATGCCCTTGGGGTTGTCGTAATGGATGCATTTTTCATCACCAGTAACAATCCGATGCAATAATGACTTCCTTTTGTGGCGTTCCAGCAGCATTTCGGACATGCAAAACGCCTTTCGACGTCTCTCGGCTTGAGTTTATGTGGAACCCAATTTTCTTGCTTTTGAATATATCCAGCGTTTTGAAATGGCTGCTTGACACCCAAAGATTCTCCGAGCTCTTTTTGTGTTGGCACCAATCTTCCTAGAGTAATGCTTCCAGTTCTTCATCTTCAAATTTTTTTGACTGCCCAGGACGTTCATCGTCTTCCAAGCCAAAATCACCACTTTGAAATCGTGCAAACCACTTTTGGCACATTCGCTCAGCAAGCGCATGTTCACCATAAACTTCCACCAAAATACGATGACTTTCGGCAGCAGATTTCTTCAAATTAAAGTAATGAAGAAGAACTTCCAGCAAAAACACTTTTTCAGGCACAAAGTGCGACATATTTGAGTGAAAAAAAAATATTGTTGTTTACGCCTCAAATGAATGACATCTTCTTAAATGACGTACAATGACAGTAGCTTTCCAACGCATGTTCCAATGGAATAATACAAGTTACGCCATCTCTTAGCAAATCGCACGAATTAATTAGACCCAATATTTGGAATCTGGAGGACATGGAACGTGTTTGTATAAAGTCGATACTGTTTTGTTGATGTTTCCTGCTCTCAGGAAATCTCATATTAAGCTAAAGAAACATTAAGAACAGTGACAGTAGCGAGATACGAAGAATAAAGAGCATATATTCAAATCAATTAGAATTAAGTCCTATTTTGGATGATTCTGAATTATCTGAATTTTTAAAAGCTTGATTTTTAGCAACGATTTTGGACAGTCGTTCTGCTATCCTGGCACTAGATTCCTTTATCATCAAAGCCAAGCTCGTCTGGGAATGTCCACAGCAGGAGTAACAGAGTAAACCGCTGTTGGATAACTGGCCACACAGGGATTGAAGGCAATGAAATGACCGACTCCCTCGCTAGAAAAGGAGCATCGGAATTACTACTGAATTACTACATATTGAAAGCGAATAAAAACGGAGGAATATTTTTTTGCCAACCCACCAAACCCACCCACAACTTCCTACCTCGCTCAGCAACCCATCAAGTTTACTTGTTGTTGCAAAAAAATCCATAAGTAGGTGCCTTGCTCAAACTGGGGGCTTATGCCATGTATTGCCCCACTCACTCATGCTTTGTCGAAGCTTGACGGGCAAATCCTGGGAATGCAGTGCTAACATTCTAAGGTGGATTGTCAGACCCTACGGGGCAATAGCATGGACTAAGACAACCAACCTGGTCAGCCGAACAGACTACACTGCCTAAGCTTGAAGAGCCTTCGACTCCGAACCTGCGGGACAACGCACAGGACGTTCACGAAACCGATGACGCACAAAAGTGGAGAAGGACAGCCAACTTGGCGTGCGTACTCGGCGAGGCGCATGGCTAAATCTGGTGCCATCTGAAGAGGAGTGTTAGTTGACATCCAGGTCTACCCGAGCGGGAAAAGAAGAAGACTACCGACTGTAGTTGCTGATGTAGCTTATTTTTAAGTAATTTTTTCTTACTTGTGTCATGTGTCATCAGACTGGTAAAAATTCTGTTCTCATCTTCCTCGTCAACACGTTTCCAACTATTTTCTGTAGAGTTTGTATTAGAAGTAAAGCGCTATAGAGACGGCCAACTTCACAGCTGACGAATTTGAGTGCCTTGTCGACAGGTTTTTCGTGAATTTTTGACGTATATTCACGAAATAATGTGAATGCCGTTCTCCGATTGGTTAATTTGTCAAACTAAAAAATGCTTGTCAAAAATGTTAAGGGGCACGAGAGTTACAAGTTGGCTGCCTCTAAAATACTTACAAACCAAAAATGTTCAATTTCACTATGACACTCCATTATCGACCGGCCTCTTTCTCTTTTCTCCGCCAAATTCCGTGGTGATGTTTGGTTTTTCAGCTACCCAGGGGCTGTACGAGGTCTTAAGCTGAGCGTGCTCTGTTCCAGGGACCTCGCATTCCACGTGCTGCACCGAAAATCCTTGTGGTTCTCACAGCTAAGAAACGATCTCAGAATACAACTCGTTCACATGCAAACTTTGACACTTCTCGAAGTTCGTTTCGCACTCATCTTCGCCTGGATTGAACTGAAAACCTAACTGCCATCGATGCCAATGACTGCAACGATTTTCAAAACTCGCAGTCAGCGTCCCTGCGAACGTTGAAAGACTGTCTGACAGCTGCTCTGCATGAGGTCACCATGGCTCAAAACACGTGCTGTGCATTCTTCTTGTTGTGTCCGTGAATGAAGTTGTCAAAATCAAGATGACAGTTTCTGATGAAACCAGCCTTTGCCGTCACATGGTCTTTGTGAGACTGGAGACACCAAGAATGCGCTCACTTTGGAATGTCAGCAATGCCCGCAGTCGTCTGCTGTTGCTGCGAATTCGTGAGTACATATGTGTAACAGGATTCCGAGATAGTGCCGTTATCATTTCGTTATACAATATTCTTTGAAGACGTCACATTGACATACCAAAACGTCACCCTGTCATTGCCTGCTGTTGCCGAGGCGAATGAGAGTCACGTAGACCAGAAGTCTGACGACAATTAGTCGCATCGCGCTTATTGATCGCAACCTGCTCTTCCTCGAATTACAACGTCATGTTCACGCGTCTGCTGTTTCCTCACATACACCGAGTAAGATTTGCCAGGCCGCCCAGGCAACGTCTGCAATCTGCCACGGCATCAGCTCTAATTCCTGCCTTCCTTCGGACAAATTATACCAAAAACAAAGCTAAATGCATCCCATTGTCATTCAATTGCGCGCTCAACAGTTGTAGAAATTGGATGCACGATTGCACGAAAAGAAAGTAAACTCCGCTCCAGAGTTGGACATTGCCCGCACCCGCGCCCGCACCGGCCTGTCAGTCGCCCAGAGAGATGAGCTCTTATTAAGGTATCTGCTCGTTTCGATGGCTCTCCCATCTCGGGCCAGAGAGGTTCGTTGGCGAACAAGAGATTTAATAACTCCCTCGGCGGGGGCAGTTAATTTCTAATAACGCTTCGCCGCCGCGACTCCGAATCTGCGGAATTCATTGTCCGCGCACCGTATGGCCGTACGTCGATCGTGTTGCCACAAAGGGATGGAACAGCGCACGGAAACGAAGGCACGTTTCTCCGGTGAAATTGGAGTAAAGTGGTTCATTTCGCTTGTCGAGCATGAACCCGAGACGGAGCGAACAGTGTTTTTGTTTGCATTCTTCCTCGTTTTTTTTTGCCAAGCGAAGCACGCAAACGATTTAGAATTGGGCATTGTGTCGTTCACAGGTTTTCGCTTTCGATGGGAACCTCGCGAACAGATGCAACACGACTCCGACCGAGGGGAAACCGTAGTCCCTCTGGACTGGATCGGACTGCATCTAATGTGGCAAGAACCCCCGAGCCAATTATGCATTAATTGGAATCAAATTTCGGTAGTTTGTCGCGCATTGACAGCTGCGGAAGTGCCTAATGCGCTGGCTGAGGAGGCTGTCAAGATTGAGCGTCAGCGTGCGTGTGTGGCTTAGTTGAATCGCGGACGGAACTGTGCGTCGCGGTATTCAGCGCAGCTTACGGCTGACGTGTGATTTGGGAAAACATAAACAAAACGACGCTTTAACCGGCTTACGGCAGTAGCGCAGTGCACAGCACACATCACACAGTAGGGCGTTACTAGACAGTTTCACGTCACCCGATAGCGCGGCGCTTTTGTTTCGGCAATCGCTGGCCATTACAGTCGCGTGTTTAGGCCCAGAAAAATCAATCAGCATTAATCCTAGAGCCGGTTGCGAAAGAGCGCGCGTCCGTTAATGTGCGCAGATCATGAGATGCGGCGTTCAGGCTTCGTGGAAACACGATTTACGAGAGAAGTCACTAATGGGACACATTTTTGCAACCGACCGCTGAAGGAAGAGCTAAACGGTTGCGCAACACGAAGAAGGTCAGTGGTAAGTTCATGTGGTGGTAATGACAGTAATTAATCAACGGCCAGCAGAAGCTGGTGCGACGCCCGCATGGGACGAGTCGTTCTTGTAACCGTTAATATTTTGCTTAATCGTTTTCGGTTGCGTCGGGAGGTGATGATGCAACCGCCTACATAAGAAGTTGTGGCATTTGAAGAAGGTTTGTAGACCAAGGCCGTGCTGGGAGAGAAGGTGCATCTCTGGCAGTGACACCCGACATGGGTGGATGTCCCACTGCGCTGGAAAGCCCTTGAATGGTGGATCGGTTGAACTTGGACTGCATGGAATGACTTTCGATTATCCAACCGTAAGTTGCACTCAAGGCAGTGCGTTCTCTGGATGTGATGGTGTGTCGGCGTCTCGAATGTCTATCAGAAGGTGATCGACAAGAGATTGGGTCTTTGGTCGAGGCTCAGGTCCATCGCGAAAAGGGGAAGAAAAATAAAAGAGAAAAGTCATAGACTGGGACACGTTCATCTCACCCCAACGAGTCTCTGGACGCATCCGTCGCAAAGACATTCTGTGCCCACGTTCGCATGCATTCTTGCTTTACGTCATTCTGATCCATTTGTGGCCTTGACAAGTATGTGGCACAAGAATGTTATCTCCGCATCAGGGCTGCACAAGGCTCACAGTGATCGCGTCGATGCTTCAAAAGACATGCCATTTCCAAGAGTTTGGACTCATTTTGTCGCTCACGTCTTGAAATATATCCACAAACAAGAATCGCTGACGACTGTTCACCTTGTGGGACTTCATAAAGCACCCTCCACACACGTTCAGCGCCACAACTCGAAGAGGCCTCTCCACATGGTATTCCTGGTTGAGTACCCCTTAAGGTTACTCACTACGTAACGTGACACCGTTTAGTCGTTGTTTTTTCTCCAAAATATTCGACCTTGCAGGTCGTCGCACACAAAAGAACTCGCTTCAACACCAAGAGCTACCGCCAAAGCGTATTCGATTACCCTGTCACAACGCTGGCGAGGCGGCGCGGCGGCGGCAACCGAGACTACACTCTCGAGTGCTGCCCTCAAGAGGTTGTCTTTGAAAGCTCTTCACTGCATATCAACATGCTTCCATCACCTTATTCCTCAATTGAGTCTACGGTCATAAATCATTCGAACGGTGTGGTCTCCCTTGGGAGTCGTGCATTCGCTCGCCGCCAGCATTTGCTATTCGCTTTCATTGGAAGCCGGTGAAGTGAACTGCCTGGATAATTGGGAGGGTTTCCCGGTGTACTGCGAACCGGACGCCGAACGATCAGACGGATGGATTGCGAACTGCTGGCTGGCACTGGCACACAGCGAGTGTGCATGCGTGTGGGCGACTATGGGTGCGTCTCGGTTGGTGTGTGCAGTTCGTTTAATTTCAGCAGGAGCCACGTCCGCCGCCTCCCGGTTCCCGCACACCGATCGAGTGCGACAAGACCGAGAGCAGAAAAGCAAGGACGCAAAAGGCCGTTCGGATTGGATTTCACTGTTTACGTGACGGTGTTAGGTCGGTGTCCTTCTTTTTTACACCGTGTAACTGTACCTGACAAGCAGTATGACGTTGGGGATGTTTGTTTTGTTGATTTCTGGGCTGCGTCAGCCGATAACTCACGCTGCCATATGTTGCGCAAATTCCTGGCAGAGAACAGATCACGAGGCGGAGCAGTAATCGATCGGAGCGCAAGCTGTTGGCCAGCATATGCGTCGTCGAAATTCCTGGGCGGCTATGAGTAATGAGAAAAGAATTCCGCAAGTTCACTGGGATTCGTGTTCCTTGTGACGGGAGGAGGGACGCTTTGAATTTGCGTTGGAGGATGGAAGATGGACGGACCATTGAAGTTTCTGTTCACCGATTGTGTGGGGATCGATGGGGGAGATTCTGCTTGAACCCAATGCATCTCGATCAGGATATACGGACATAAGTTTGTCGGTGTTCTTTGATGTGACGTTAAATGCAGAAAAAACCTTGCTATGGCTGTTCTTTCTCGAAGAACCCAGCTGAGGCCTTGAATGTGCTGGACGCTCCTAACTTGGTCAATAAGCTGATGTAAAAGTCCTTGATCTGTTTAAGACAAAAGTTATGCATGCACTTGTTTCGTTGATAGCACTTGGAGAAGAAGATTCACATTGGATGTACAGGGGCTTGAGTTTCGTCGGGTGTCTACGGATTGAAGGGCTAGGGTGGGTAGGTCATGTAGAGCATAGCTCTCTCCGCGGAATAGAGGATGCCAAAATAGAAAATGCGTGCGAAACAAATGACGCACATTAGTGGAGAAACATCTCTGTCAACTTGACGCCCTTAATTAGAGGCAGCCGCCTAAAGATCATTCCAGCTGGAGAGGCTTTTTGGTTGAGGCCCAGGTCTACCCGGACTGTAGGGTCATCCGAAGACGATGAAGAACACTGATGCAGGACACTTCGTGAGGAGAGGCTTTTTGGTGGAGACCCTGGTCTACCCCGAACTGTAGGGTCTTCCGAAGACGATGAAGAACACTGATGCACGACACTTCGTGAGGAGAGGCTTTTTGGTTGAGGCCCAGGTCTACCCCGGACTGTAGGGTCTTCTGAAGGCGATGAAAAACACTGATGCACGACACTTCGTGAGGAGAGGCTTTTTGGTTGAGGCCCAGGTCTACCCCGGACTGTAGCGTCTTCCGAAGACGATGAAGAACACTGATGCACGACAATTTGTGGTCAAAACATGGTCAATTCAGCCCAGGCTTCGATCCTCCATGCAACCGAAATGTTGAAGCCACCCCCACTCGCTCAGAGACAATATTTCCATTTCCGTTCGTCGTCTACACGATTAATGCAGACGAATGCGAAGCTGTTCCCATACTTGGACTCCTTATTTTTCTTAGGCTAAGCCTGCTTTCAGTTTGAACTTGCAATTGATTGTCAAAACACTCCGCCTGGAGAGAAGAAATGGGGATATAAAGAATTGGGTGTCGGGGACCCATTATGGCGCTAATTGTGCAAAGATTATTCGTGTATGAGAACCTTCCCATCTCAGTATCCCTCTTCCCGAATCAGTGAACCTGCATCACGTGGTCTGACTTCTGCTGTGTCGGAGTTTGATCCTGTTCTGATTCCCCGCTGGATTGGGTGCAGCCATTTGATGATATTTTTCACCCTGATCTCGGCTCTCGGTGTGGACCGTCGATGGTGTGGCTATGTCCAGTCCTGTTGATTTTATAGAGCCTCCGAAGAAGGATCCCTGCTTGGCCTTGAAGCCCATTTCATCGCCCATTTTTAGCATTCCTTCAAAATAGTCCCCTTACTCCTTGGTTTGCGAGTTTCGTGCAGCTAGGCATTTGAAGTGAAGTCCATCGTTTCAGTTCATTGACTTCTAGGCTGCCTGTTCCACCCAAAAGCTGTGACACTCTTTTTGGCGACTGGTTAAGAAGACGGAATCCCGACGATCCGCCTTCGCATGTTCCGCATAGACACGTTCGACAACAGTGACGACAAACTTTGTTGTCTTGCAGGGCTCGTGACAGGCTTATGCTAGGTCTCGCCATGCGCTTTCGAAGTCTGAAAACCTCGCGGTTTGTGATAATCCTAGTTGCAACCTCCTTGAATTCATCCCTCCATGAGAGGTTGTCAAACCGAAAAAGCCTACAGCGTGAAGGGGCATAAGTCATCGCGGAGTGTTCACTTTGTGCGTCCTGGAGGCCAGGCAGTATTCACTTCCGTGGGCAGTCGTTAACTTGTGTTTAAGGCGGACTCGGAATGTTTATTTCATTTTCATGGCAGTCGTTTGAAGGCATGGGGTTTGCCTTGGCGTGGTTTGTATTCTAATGACTGGGCGATGGGTAGACTGGGGTTCGTTTTCTCATGAATGAGTTTGCTCATTATGGCGGGTGATTGAGCGTAACTGGATGTCTCCAATGAGCTCGACTATGCTTATTCGCTCCGTAACGCATGTCTAGGGAGGTCCTTGGAAGCGCAAATCTTGTTGTTACACGGAATTGTCACAAATTTGGTCAAAATGTCATTGAGTACCGAATTTGTTCGAAATTTAACAATTTAACCAATTTTCCGACAGGCCTTCTAGACAGACCTCTAGATGCTGTAGCGAGTGGAAAGTCGAGAATCATGCAAGAAGCAAGGAGAGAAGAGGTGTAGCCTCGCATGGCGATTTCATCGGCTTTGCAATTTCCTAGATATTGCAGTGCCAAGGCATCCACTTAAATCATTCACTTAAGTGCCAAGGCCAAGGAAGGTGACATTATCAAGAGACTTACATGCGACCTGACTGTGACATTTGTTTTGACGGGCCCTTACAAATTGAGAGCGTGTGACTTGAAAATTGAAAACGAAACCACTTCAAACACGGTGTTAGGTTAAAGTTAAGTTCATCCGAACCTCGCGGTTTCGGTTCGGTGGTTAATACTCTTCTTCTTCTTCTTCATCTAATGGCTGCAAATTCCGGGGTATAACTGGGCCCCAATCAACAAGCCTCTCCCGCTGGCACTATTTTTAGCCAGCTGCCTGCAATTTCATTGGTTGAGGTCCTTCTCCACTTGTGTGTGCCATCGGTTCCGTGGGCGTCCTCTATTGCGTCGTTCCACGGGTTCGGAGTAGAAGACTCTTCATGTAGACGCCTGACTAGGCTCATGTCGCTCTTTAGTGGTTTAATCTTCTTCTCCAAGCACCATCAACGCAGACAGGACCAACGATTGAGCGCAGAAGCCCATGGTCTTCTCGCTAGAAGAGTCTATCTTCTATTTTTGATATTGTCCAAGTTTCCGAGCCATACAACAGGACAGGGATCATCAAGGTGTTATGTGATGATAGCTTGGTCCTCCGAGAGAGGGCTCAGCTACTCAATTGCCTCTTGAACCAAAAGAAACAGCGATTGGCTATGGCTATGCTGCGATACTGATGTTGTTCGACGTTTACTTGGGAGCCGAGGCAGACTGACTATGGTGACGTTCTGGCCGAGTCGTCGATGTTGGGCGTACTTTCTCGATGACAGCATATTCTTCGTTTTACTCACCACTACACCCATCTTGGCCGCCTTCATTTCATTGACAAATACAAGCGCTTCAGTGACAGCTCGCTGTGTTCCAACACGTCCATGTCGTCCGAGGATGCCAGCAATTGTACGGACTTAGTTTTGTACGACCTTCTCAAGAATGATGAAGAAGTCACATGACAGCGAGTCGCCTTGCCTAAAACCTTTTTTGGCATTGCAGGTCTCGGTGAGATCGTTGCCGACCTTGCGAGAATTCTCCACCTTCACCCTGCACAAGCTGACGAGTTTGGCAGGAACCTCAAATCTAGACAAAACTAAACAGCGTTCACTTGGTATTTATACCAGGGACTTCTTGTTCCCCTCGTTCTTGAACCAGGATGCTTGGGTTTCGAAGATCTCTCTTGGGAAGTCGACAGATCTTTGCCTTCTAAACTGCATTTTTGGCGGTTGTGTCTCCAATCACCTTCCTTGCAGACATGATCAAAAATTCGACGGAGAGTATTTACATCGAAGGCACTAAGGATCAGCTTTGTCGTTCTGTTTGCGGAGTTTGTGGAGCAGATCTTCTCATGATCTTGGCCCTGAGAGTTAGGAGGGCTTCAGTGACTTTCTAATTGCTTGGACAACATTTGTTGAGACTTTTTGACAGTTAATCACAGATTCTTGAAGGAGGATGCCTAGGAATCAAGGTCTGGCTGAGAGAGTCGTCCACTGCAAATCAAACAATCGTTGACGACAGACCTGGTGAACCTGGTGTGCAAAGTCTGGAAGGTTCCTGGGCGCCCGCTGGCCTGTGAAGTATACATTTTTCGAAAGTGTGACTTGCTGAGCTCGGACTTTCATTTAGTTGCTACGATACTTGCTGCAGATCGTCCTTGACGTTTCGCTTCACTCATCAAACTCTCAATTCAAAAAAGATGTCCTCCATGGCTTTGACAGCACTTGAGAGAGTATAGCTGCTTGGGCATGTCCAAACATACACGCAAGCAAGCTTCAGGGAGCTTCAGAGCGTCTATGCTCAGTTCATTGCGAACAAAGATCATATGTTTCAGCATAAACTTGACTACGTCCAAGCATCCTTGTATCTTAAGCATCCCAGAAAATCACGACATTGACCAGTCCCAGTTAGCCAGCCACCAAAAGTGGTGCCACCACCACACGATATGAATCTAAAACAACTCTGACTCTGTTGCGTCAAAATGTCAAACAACCCAATCGAATCGCATTCCAAATCGTTCCAAAACGATGTTGATTTGCAAATCTCCTCCACACACCGCAACGCAATGCATCACCCAGCTTCGGGTGTCCGCACACCGCGTTCCAGTACCACATCAATGCCAAATCCTTTCTTTTAATCGGCAATTAACGTCACTCTATCGGCTCGCATGTTCCCCACGTCTGCTCGCACACACAGGCACACACAGGCGCACACAAGTTCTTCTTCTTGTTGCAAGCAAAAGGGTTGCACGAGGTAATTTTTCAATTTCCATGTGACCATGGGGGGAACAGGTGAGACAATCGGATATTTGATGACACATCGAAATGTTAAAATTTATTACCGCTGTGCTGCGCGCGAGCGCTGGTCGTAGATAGAGCTAGGTGCGCGCCGCGGCACCGGCGCAGAACAGCGTCCATCAGGTCTAGCAGGCCCAGTCACCCGCGCGTCGCGTTTCATTTCAGCTCGAGGCGCAAGAGATTACTCACAGCGTGTGGGTAGCTCGCGAATTGAATGACTGCATGGACGATTATCAATTAGGCATTCATGGCATGTCTAGGGACCACTAGTGAAAGCAACAACAAGCAGCGAACGAAAAACGACCATTCGATTCGTAATAAATGTGTGTGAGCTCACCTGCACTTGGGCCAGCAGCAGCGTTACATGAGCGGCGCAACGGGAGCCTTGAGACGTCAGTCGCGCTCTGCGTGGAGAGCCTGCTGAATGTCGATGATGCGGGTGATAGTCGAACCGAATGAGGAGGAGTCTTCTGCGGCGGATGACCAGCCCACAATGGTTCTGGGAACTGGGTTAGAAATGTCAGTCCCATCGACGCTGGCCGAAGGCTGTTTCGCAGGGTCCCCGACCGAGAGTGATTGGGTTTGTAGGATGCGCATAAAAAGGTACTAACGAACCTCAATTAACATTCGCTGATTGGATTTCTTGCGGCTTAATTGATCGCGTGGGCGTGCCGTGCTGCCGCCCATTTCTGCGAATGATTGTTAACAAAATTACGGCCTTCTGGTGATAGTGCAGTCGGATTTAATTGCGACACTCTTCGAGCAATGAGACGTCGAATTGCTGGTACATCAGATGCACTTTGACTGTTCGGCTGGGCTGTACACTGTGCGAATTGTCGGCAATGCAGTTCATCGACGGGGATTTGGTTAAGTCGGCGAATTCAAATTTTTGAACCTGTCCTGTCTCTGAGGCAAGAAATGGCTGGGAAGGAAGACAGGAGGAGAGTAGAAGACGGAGCATTGGATAAAGTCAGAAATCGATGGCTGACTCTGAACATGAGGGCCCTGCTGATCAAGAAGTGCCTGTTGACCAATGGTCAGTCCTATTCACAAGGACGTTCGCATACTACTGGGATTTCAAAGCGAGCGCTCAGGCGGATGGCACACGCATCGCCCCAGACTCAGCTGTGCCAACCTTCACGCTCACGTACTGATGTCACCTCGATTTCGAAACCACAGCGAATAGGTGCTTGACATTCACAACACGTGCGCTGTCATCTGCTCTGCCTCTCGTCGCCTCCCAGATGATGTGCGCGATCATAGGATCACGATCATTGACCACATCCGTGATCCTTCACCGCCAACGACACACTCCCAATTCAAGATCAACTGGCTTCGATCATTGAAATGCCTTTGAGTTGATCAAATGCCATCGCCTGCCATCGAAGCCCTTGATAGACGAGGACTTAATTGATTTAATTTCTACTACATCCAGTTCAAAGACAGAGCAAAGCAACGAACGCGCACCGCACTCGAAAAACAAACAAGAACCGACCAATCACGCGTGTTGATGGATGGCAAAGTGCCATTATTCAATGGCCTGACAAGTCAAGGCTCTTAGCCTTGGTGTGCCTGTTCAATTAGATTCTCGAGAAGCAAACAAAAAAAACATCCACACAAGCGTGCGTATTTGCGGCCGACTGACTGGTCTCTGAGTCACACTCGAGACCTGATCAGTGGCTCAGATGATTGAACACGTGATCGGCTAACTACAGTTGGAATCCGAAACCGAAGCTCGCTGACCCACAGACCATAACCGAGAGACCCAACGCCCTATGTGCACAAAAACCCGGTCCCGGTCGTGTTCACCTCCGCCAAGAGTTCGCCGAACGAAGACAAAGTGTGCACGGAAGGTGAATAAATTAAGACGCAGCGGCCTTCCCCAGAAGACGACGCTGCCGCTGCGGCTGCTGTTGATGATGATTAATCGTGCGAAGAGACAAATAAACACAGCAAAAAGATTGAAAATAATCCTAAAAGTTCGCGTATTTGTCGGATGCAAGCTTGGTGTGCAAATATGCGTGGAGCTGGCGTGCGGCACGGTGGCGGCTCCGGGCAACGGATGCATCGCTGCGAGGAGGGTTCTGGCTTTAGTCATCGCTTGAGCGTTTGAAATTAATCCGCTGTGTTACGGTGTTTGGGCGTACGCTACTGGCGCGATAGCTTGCACCAGAAACATCGTCATTGTCATCTTTACACATGTGCGGCGAGCTCGAAACCGGCTTCTTAACCGAGTTCCCGGTAGTGTCCGATGACTCACGGCCCACGAATGCGAAGCAATCGAGGAATTTCCAGGTTTACAGAGTTCGACTTGTGTCCCGTTGCGGGTTAAGCGAATAAATCAGGCAGTGATCTACCCTAATGCACTCGGTGTTGATCGGTGAATAGATTCCACTCCAGTCGAAGCCGAGGACTCTTCGGTGGGAGTTGGTGATTGACTGAAAGTGAGATGAATGGGCTAATTGCCACTGCAGCTGACGAGGGACTCGTGTGTTGATTGCAGGAAGACTACACCGCACATGTGTGTGCAAACCTTAATTGCATCAGGATCGTTGAATCCGTGTGGAGCACCTTGGTGGTCTTCCGTTTGGCCAACTCATTGCATCATCTTGAGAGCTGCCGGCATCGCATCTTACCGCGGCATGAGTCAGCCAGCAGTCACACAAATCGGAGGGATTGCTGGTGATCGGCAGTTGGTTGGTGTTTGGTCATTAAATGGAATGCAGTGAGGTCGGTATTCATTTTTCGACCACGGGAGGATACCAACCTTTCTGAATTCACTTGACATAAATCACAGCTTCTTCGATCGGTTCAATCTCGTCCGTGGGCTGTTGATGGGATGTCTTTGCGAAATGCAACTGGGATCCCTTAAGGTTGATCGTCTTCGCACCGTCTTAAATTTCGAATCGTAGTTGCTTTTCCTAGCCTAGCCAATTAGAGACCTATGAGACTTAATAGCAAGTTGTTTGGCGACCGAGATGACTCGATCTATATGCCAGTGATTCGTTCCGTCTCTCCTTCACGACCCAGAAGGCTCGGATTCCAAGACTCCCTTAGCTGGGACATTGATGTCCACGTGCTCTATGTGGCTCAGTCAGTACTTAGGAAAAATGTCGCGATTCTAAAAACAGAACAACCCTTTCATTCCATTTGTCGTTCAAAAATCTCAACTTTTCATTTAAATTCATAAATTATAAATTTTTCATTATCAGAAGCGTTCACTTTTTTCACTCCTCTACTGTCCATCATATGATTCTGACTTTTCGTACTGTCAAAGTGACAATTCGACACAACATCAAAATGAAAATACATCAAAGTTCTTCCACTGTTGCTGTTTTTGTTTGACTCTCCTCCTCTTCATTCGTGTGAATTGCATGAACAACTTATCAGCAAAAGAATTACTAGTACTGATCAGCACTTATCAATTATTATTCCCAAATGCTGCACCGAGGCATAAATGAATTTTAATCAGTTTCACAGTGCGTGTGATGTGTGCAGTGGTGGTGTTGTGGCAGGGACCGTGATGCGTAACGTTTATTCCGATCCAATTAGATAATTTGTCCTCGAATTTGTGAATACATTTCTTTGTGTTTCTAATCTTTAAAGCCCCTGCCCTGTAAATGGCCTCATTTACGCGAAAGATAATCTTGAAATCCTGGACGGGTGTACCAGACGTCTCTCTTATTAAGGAGGTCGCTACTAAAGGTGAGCATGTTGACCTCTGTATTGAGTATTTAGCCGACAGAAAGCAGATCTCACTGGAAGAATCCAAGTACTTCTTTCATAGCGTGGTCGATGAATATGTGGAGAGACTGCTCAGCGAGAAACTAGTGTGCAAAGCCGAGAATGTTCTCAAGAATGTGCACCGCAATGTTAAATGTGCCTTTCTGCAGTACGGTTTTGAGTGTCGGAACGAAGACGTGAAGGAGGTCATTGTTGATCATCTGAAGAAGCTAGATCCCATCGACTTTGAAGTGGAGATTTTGGAACTTTACTTTTATTACTGTGTTACCTTGGAGATACAGGAGCATGCCGATTTGATGCGTGAATTTCACAATGAGGGCATGAAGCAGATCAGCTTGGAGAACTTCCTGCAACTCTCGGAGGCGACACGAAGGAAGCTGATGGCTAAGCTATATCTAGTCAACCGTGATGTGAATATTTTGGGTCGAATCAAGAAGCAGGATCTCTGGGATTGTCTGGTGGAGTCGCAAAACTTTTTGGAGCTTATCCGGTGGTATCATCTTTCTGCGGCCAATGAGGGGGAGAATGAATACTCCAATTGGCCAGTAGAGGCAGAAATGTTCGAATATGCTGTGAATAACCTCAAAGATCCTCCAGATACTCTCAGAAATCTCTTTGCCCGTGAAGGCTACATCTTCGCTGATGAGAAGTACGACGTTGAACTGGCACTGCGAAGAATCTGCTCCTCGGAGAGTTTCAAAGCGAACAAAGAAGTGATAGAGAAGCTCCCCATTGGAAAGCACATTATAAAGGATCCGGCTCTCTATCCCATTCTGCTTCGTGACTTCGTTGCAACGCGGGAAATCGAAGAGATACGTGAAGCGGCAGTTCACGAGAAGGAGTTTCTTGACCTGATCCTTGCTCTTAAGTCCGAGAACGTTGCGGATCGTCAAGGATTTCAGAAAATCTCTCAGTCAGTGCGAACCTACCTCGAATGCAAGAATGAAAATTTCGTCGACCCTTTGTTATCATTTGTAGAATTTCTCATAAACGAATCCAACAGCGTGTCATCCCTTAATGCGTTCCTTCATTCCAATCAGCTCACGTACCTCACATCCTTTGTGAAACGTCTAGAATCCACGCCCTCAGTCCCGTCTCCGTATGACTTCTTGAAGCGCTTCAAGAACCTCGACTTCCAGGAGATTTGCAGAGATTCTGGCAACGAGGAGGTGCCATCATTCTCGAATTCAATGCTCTGTGAGAAGTACGCGAAGAAGTACCAACTCAATTTCCTGCACTACCTGAAACAGCAGCGAAGCTGCTATGCGGCTTACTTCTTCTTCGTGGAGCACCTGAAGAGCTACTCTCAGATCACCAAGGCGCAGTTGTTCACATCCACTGAGACTGTAGCCGAATTGGCGCTGCAGAACTCTGGAAATCCGGATCTCGTTGCTCATTGCGTCGCGTTCAGTGAGATGCTCGGATTTGACACACAGAACCTGAGGAGCTTTCTGAAACTGTCGCGAATCGTGGACGACAAGGAGAATGCGAACCAGTTCTTCGGATTCGGCGACCTGATCATCAATTGCGAGACGCGCTTGGCAGAGAACCTCGAGAGGTTCCCTCTGACAGAGTACCAGGCGCTCATGCGAATCGCTGAGTGCAATCAATTCAAGGTCTGGCCTGAGGCCATCATGGACAAATACTGCAAAGCGAATGATTGGTGGAAAATTCTTGTGCTGGTGCAGTTCTTCGATATTCCTCTGGAACAAGTGAAGAAAATCTGCCGTCGGTTTGCGTGTAAAGAGGTCGGGGAACACATGATAAGAGCTCTGTCCTTCGAACCCACCGCGGAAAAGGTGAAACGCCGCCCCAGCATATCGAGACAAAAGACTAGACAAGCCAAGTACGAGAATATGGTGAGGATCACACACAAATCGAGACGCTCGCGTCTGTCACTTCTTCTCTTTTCAGACCTCCACAACTTCGGCAGAGACCATGACATCCTCCATGAGCTCAAACGATGCAAACGCCCTCTTCAAGGCTTCGCATCAGATCAGATTCCTCCACGAAAGTGATACCCTGGACATCTTCGCAATTGTCCTGCTCAGTTCAAACAGTATTCCCGAGGAGACGCTCCCCTCGACGCCCGCCAAAGCCATCGAAGTCCTTCAGGATAATCATTCGTATTCCACTTCCGTGAACCTCATGAAGAGTGCCATCAAGTATGGCCTGCCGATCCTGTCCCTGCTCTCGGCGACGGTCTGCTCAATGAACATCGAATGGAACTGGCTGATCTGGTTGGCTGTGCATACGGATTTCTGGCCAAGAGCCCAGGAAACTATCTTGAAGGACGTTAACGAGGTGACCTGGGCGTTGATTGAGCACTGCGTCTGCGGCGGGTTCGTCCAAACGCTGAGCCAGAGCTTTGATGTGTTCTATAAGGTAAGAGCGCCCTTCTGATTCTGACACGCCAAGACAATCAACCTCTCCTCTCTCTCGACAAGGACTCGCCAATCTCGCACTTGACCAGATTTCTTTACGAGACGCATTTGCACCGATTCACAGAAGACGTTCTCACCGAACTGCGAATGTATCTCCTCGCCTGGAGCAACGACGAAATCGAATTGCCGCTCTGTGAGAAACCACGCAAGGAGCCACTCATGTTACAGAGCATCCGGCTGCTCATGCTGCACCTGACGGGGAACTTCGGCTCAAGGTTCCACCAGGAGAAGCTGCTTGCTGCGATCTGTCACTCGGGAATCAGCGATATCAGCGGCATCGTTGACTTCTGTCTGCTGAAGGAGGTCTTCACCATAATTCGACCCATTCTGTCGATAGAAATCGACTTCCTGAACCTGCTCAGAAAGGACAACGCGGAGTATGAGAAAATCCTCTCGTTTCTCCTGGAATCGAGGAGATACGACGAGGCCATCAAACTGTCAACGCTGTTGCACCTTCCCATCTGTGATATCGTCTACGCCAAGTGGATCTCGGAGGTGGAATCCGTGGACTCGGGGAGCGTGGATTTCCATCGATACGAAGAGGAAATTCGTGACCACAGTCTGCCACCGGAGATCCTCGTGAATTTCTTCCTCTTCTCTGCCGGACGTCTCCCTCAGCCGTGCCGAATGAAGTATGTACTGCTGAAGAAGGCCCTCGATGTGATCAAGAAGAATCACCTCTTCCCCAACGAGTCCTTCGACCGAGATCAGATCGAGTACGAAATGATCCTGTGCTACCTGCAAATTCCCGAGGAGGATGTTGACAAGCTCGAGATCTACTACTCCGAGTACTATGAGGAGATCATGCTGAAGGAGAGGTGCGTGCTGTACAAGTCATTCATGGAACTGAAGGAACTGGCCGGCATTGAGGATCTCACAACGAGTCTGAAGACGGAGCTGTCCGAGAAGATGAAGCTCCGCTTGGCGATGTTGCTGAACAACCTCTTGGACGAGGGCGACATCGTGGAAGCGCTGCGACTGCAGGCTCTGTTCGAGTATCGGCCGATTGACTTGCACTTCATCGTCTTTTGCATGGCACTGGCCGAGGGGCTGAGCACCATGCACGACATGTCTCCCGAGGAACGGCAGATACTGTCTGACATTGAGAAGAGTTCGTTTGCCAAATTCAATAAGCGGACGCTGGGCACGCTGAGGAACAGTGGTGGGTATTGTTGGCATCTTGTGTTATTGATTGCTTCCATTTCCATGCATCATAGGTCAAGGCTCGCCGTTCAGGCTCGGCGACTTGTCGGACAGCAGCTCGACCATGGAGCTGCTGGAGTTCGAGGAGATCCCCCCGAAGGAGAAGCAGGACACACTAAATACCATTCAGGGCGTAGCCTCCAAGCTGAAGTTTGGCGTGAATCTGGGGAAACGAATTGTGATGACATACCGAGCGGCAATGTACCTTGAGCGGGAGTACATTGACGTGCTTCGAACGAAGGACAACTCCGTTCTGCTCAAAAAAGCCACCAGCGAAGACTGTTTGCACAAACTGATGGTGGTCAGTGATATTTTTACCTCAACACACTCGACGCCTATGGAAGTGAGTTGAATTTGCTGTCGCTCCGGACGTGTCTAACCAACCCCCTTTCATTTCCAGATTGCTGAACACCTTGCCTTCGAAATATCCACCGCTGTCATCCGACCTCGCTTCTACATTTTCGGGGTGGAGCAACAGCCGAAGAGCGCCAATCACTTCAAGCACAGCGTTCTGTGGGGCTTCAACCTCGACCGGGAGTTTCATCTGTTTCTAGAGCTCTGTCCCAACACGACTATGCTTGGCAATAGCCTCCTGGAGTACTGCGACGCTCTAAAGACTTACCGAAAATTCCAAGACGGAAAACAGTACGAATCATCCAAGGTCTTCGAGAAGCTCTCCGAGATCATTCGACTGTATGGACTGCCGCATGTGATGGCCGGGACGACCCAGGTTCTCTCACACAAGAAACAGAACCTGATCTACGTGGAGCTTCTGATCAAGGCGCATCAATGTTTTGTGCACGAGTGCTCAATGGAGGGCATTGCAAACGTCCTCAACCGAGCGAAGGCCTTGAACACGGTTTTGACAACGGCCAAGTCCTGGTCGCTAATCGTTCGTATGTTGATTGGAATCGCCAGGTACCGGGAGATGTTCTACTGCTTCGATTCGCTGATTCAGAACGAGCACTTCGAATCGCTCCTGGGGCAGTTCGAAGTTGACAAGACCATCTGCCTGCGTCAAGCCATTCTAACGTACCTTCGGGAGTATTGTCCAAACAATAAGGAGTACCTCAAGTTGGCAGGTTTGCATTTCTCCATGTACAAGGAACTGGCTGAGATGTGGGAGCTAGACGGGAAGAATATGATTGCCAAAGTCCTCACCCACACCCAAGTGGGTGATCTCACTCCAGCGCAGGAGAAGATAGCTTCAACGAGCGCGACGCCGATCCCGAAACTTAAGTGCTCACCAGAGGTGTCCAACATGCTTGAACAGGCTCTGGAATACTACACGCATGCGACAGAAAATTACTTGATGGACAACAAGCTGCTCCTAGCTCAGAAAAGCGTTTTCATGGCAGAGTTGGTGGCCATGCAAATTGATTTGTCGCATAAGGGCACCCCGAATGGAAGCTGTGTCTCTGTGCTGGGTGTCTTGTCGCGAGAAGACTTCCGGGAACTCGTACACACTGAATTGCGGTATGTATCAACCGTGCACTGATCTGTCTAGTTGCAATTGCCTTGCTCATCCACAGAGTTCCCCAAGCGATGATCTTGAGTCGAGCCTACTCCGAGGAGATCAACTGGTCCGAGGCTATTCTCTTCCAGTACGTGATCCTCGAACAAAAGCCTTATCTTGTGGAATATCAGAATCAATTGCCACTTACCGACACAATCATTGACAACGTGGTCAAAGGGTGAGTCACACAGCTAAATATAGACTTCTCCACAAGTAATCACACTCCTCGCTCCAATTGCAGTTTTCAGTTGTTTGCTCAAAATAACGCCACAACCAGGCAAATGGAGGAGAATCTCTGTGCCCTGATCGATTTTGTGAAATCCGTGGCGTTGAAATACAAACTGGCTTCGCTACTGAATCTGAAGGCAACCGTGATGTCGTTATTGAATGAACCTACAATCCACTACCTGAAAGACACCAATTACGGTCGCAACGAGGGGTTCATGCCGGACGTCTGACTACGGAGGAGCGTGTTCATTTGTGTTATCTATTTACAATTACGTTTTAAGTATATTTCTTTGTCTTTATTTTCCGTAAGCAATGTATTGTCTATTAGTTAACTATTTTCTAACCCGCAATACTTTTACAAATATACATGTTGTTATACTCTGTTTGTACTGCTTTTGGTTGCCCATGAAGCTCCATCGATGGTGATGTGTTTGGATGAAGGCGAAATTGTGGAAGCGATGAGGATGCAGTCCTTGTTCTTACGAATGGCTGACTTATACTTTATAATCACTTGCATCGCCTTGTCCAAGGGACTGAACACCATGCACGACATGTGCCCACAAGAATGGCGAGTACTGACATCGAGAGGAGCGCATAAACCAAATTCAAACATGAACGAACTCTGGCTCCGTTTGAGTGAGAATATTTGAAGATTGAAGCACGAGAGCCCGTCTAGGGAAGACCTTATTGCAATTGGTTGGGAAAGTTTGACGTAAGTCACAGAACACATTTCTCAAACGGCCGCGTAATTTTTATGCAGTCTTTACTCGAAAATCCCTTTTGACCACTTCCAACTTTTCAAAATCCCAACAAACTCTGTTTCGACATTTAACTCCAAATCTCTCAACCAGATGTCGTCAAATCGCCAAGAAGACAATAATCACATCCACATGCCCACACTTGTCAACGCAACTCGATGGCTGTCATTCAATTTTCTCCCAATCAGAAAAAAGGTTAAAGTCTCGTGCGGCACGTCGTTTCTTTAATATTTCATTTCTTGCGCGATAAAATAAAACGTTTTATCGTTTATTTAAACCCGCATTTATTCATTACTTGTAAGTCAGTACGACATTTCAACATCGCAGCCATTTAATCCTGACAATTATCCTTTCAATCAGTTAATTTGTGAAGAAAACATCACACCGCACCGATGGCTCAAAGTAAATTGAACGATTTAGCTGGAAAGTTGGGTAAAGGAGGTCCCCCCGGATTAACCACAGGCCTGAAGGTGATCGCTGCAATTGGTGCTGCCGTCTATGGCGTTTCCCAATCACTCTACACAGGTAAATTTCACTGGAAACGATAAGGTGTAACATAACCTAAATTCGGTAACTACATGATGGAATCGCTGATTGAATCATGAAATAAAAACTTTTTCTGATGAAATGATAATTTTATTCCAATTGATGTTCTACAATTGGTCGATGTCGGTGTGGTTATTCAATAAGCGATACAATTGACATGTGCAATCAGTAAAACCCGCACCGGGTGGTGGTTGCATAACTTTGTGCTTCATGGAGCCCGTGGAAAAAATATTTAACTTAAATACATGCTTTGTGTCCTCCTCCAGTCGATGGTGGTCACCGTGCGATCATCTTCAGCCGTTTGGGTGGTATTCAGGAAGACATCTACTCCGAAGGATTGCATTTCAGACTTCCATGGTTCCAGTATCCAATCATTTACGACATTCGCTCGAGACCAAGAAAGATCTCATCACCAACGGGGTCAAAGGACTTGCAAATGATCAACATCTCGTTGCGTGTGCTGTCGCGTCCAGATTCTCTGCGCCTGCCAGTGATGCATCGCCAGTTGGGCTCGGACTACGATGAGAAAGTTTTGCCTTCCATTTGTAACGAGGTTCTGAAGAGCGTGGTTGCTAAGTTCAATGCTTCTCAATTGATTACACAGCGTGCTCAGGTTAGTACGGCGCTCTTGCACATGATAGATGTTCTGACTCAAATCGTGTTTCTTTCCCAAGGTCTCTCTCTTGATTCGCAAGGAGCTGGTAGAACGTGCCCGTGACTTCAACATCATCCTTGATGATGTCTCTCTGACAGAGTTGAGTTTCGGCAAGGAGTACACAGCTGCCGTCGAAGCCAAACAGGTCGCCCAGCAAGAGGCACAGCGGGCTGTGTTCTTCGTCGAACGCGCCAAGCAGGAGAAACAACAGAAGATTGTCCAAGCCGAGGGAGAAGCCGAGGCTGCAAAGATGTTGGGTCTGGCCGTCAAGCAGAACCCTGCCTACCTGAAACTGAGGAAAATCCGTGCCGCTCAAAGCATAGCACGAACCGTAAGTCTTAACAGCACGCCAGCTGAGCGCACACACTCAACGCTCTTTTACCCCCAACAGATTGCCAACTCACAGAACAAGGTCTACCTCTCAGCCAACAGCCTTATGTTGAACATCCAGGACCCAACCTTCGATGATATGACTGAAAAAGTTTACAAAAGTAAATAGATTTTTATAAACACGAAACCAGTAATCCCCTAAAGCTTTCCACCCGCGACCGAATAAATTTCCATACTCCCTCACATCTCAGCTCTACTCAGTGCAGTCTTTAAACCGATAATCTTCTCTTCTTGTTTTCTGTCTGTTCTCTCTCTCGATATCTAGGCAGCATAATGGATTAAAAGTAAAGTTCTTTGTTGTCCCTGTCGCCTGGAAAGCTTTAACTGAATTCGGCGGAAGTTTTGTTAACCTTAGGTCATAAGAAAATCAAGGATATCGCTTTCCTTACACACACTTATTATTTTTATATTGTTTTCGGCCGTTCCTTCATTTGCATTTTCGTAGTTTTAGTTGAAATTTGTTGGTTTTTCACGAATTGTGCGTGGAATGCATTATCCTCTGTTGTTCTAGACTTTAGTTTTTACCATGTAAAAAGACGAGCAACTTGCACGTGCTCAATGGAGGTGGAAGTGGCTCCGTTCAACGCTCTCGCTGCCGATGGCTTTGCATTTTTTCTTATCTCGCGGTTTTGCGTATCGCCTGAGAGTTGATAGAGCTTCGCTTCCACTTTCATCGTGCATCTGGCTTCAGTTCCGTGAAAAACATAAAAAGAAACCTTTTAATAAAACGGCGATAAAATTGAAAGAGAAGGCATTTTTCTTTGAATTAAGTTCTAGCACTTTGTGTCGTTTGCCATTCCATTTCACCGCTCGATGAAAAACTGACAACATTCAACTGTTAGACAGAGTTCAGTGAATTATGCTGTTTGGTTTTGCAGGTGGAATGGAATGGTTTGGATTGTCGTCGATGGAGCCACAGGGAATTGATAGCAACACGAGGGACATTGGGAAAATCGCCCTGAAGACGGCTGATCAGTTGGTGTGAGGACTGCTGTGCTGTGCCATTATTCTCGCTGACTGCCTCTAATTTTTTACGTGCATTATTAGTTTCAGTTTAAATAAGATTTACTTAAGTTCAATAAAGTATGAATGGTGCTTTGAAACCTCGCCGGAAATCGAATTTCTGGTTGCTACAAGTACAAACGAATTTGAACGTTGTTTCACTCATCAAAGTGGAAGTATTTTGATGAACAATTCTTGGTGATCCATCAAGATCAGTAAGTTAGTCACGGATACCTTTAACGTCGCGGCGCGATGTCATGTGACTTCTTCAACATCGTTATTTAGAAGATCGATGCTGAGCACACATGCGAGGACTAGAGACATGATCATCCAGATGTTAGATCACCTCTTAGCATAAGCGGATCGCATTGGTTGAAAGGAACGAACATGAAGACAAAAGCGGCTAAAAGGGGTTCATCTAATCTGTTGAAGGGACGAAGAAACCCTCGCTCCCGTCGATATAAAGATTCTCCCTCCTTGGGACATCTGGAGAAGAATATTGTGTAGATTAAGTATACAACCACAGTACGGGCTACACAACGATCAAGTGGCGAGGCCATTTAGAGCGCACGGACAACACTGTTCCAGCCCCAAGAGTCTTCGACTCCGCACCAGATGGGCAACGCATTAGAGGTCGCCCACACAACCGATGGCGCACACAAGTTGAAAAGGAACTCAGCCAACTTTGTGTGCGATATTGCATGCAGCTGGCTAAAGATCGTGCCAGCTGGAGAGGCTTGTTTGCATAGCACCAGGTCCGCCCGGACTGTAAAGCGATATGAGTCTGACTGGGCATCTACCGATCGTGTGCCTAAGGTTGCAACAACTAGGTTCCGGTCTGAATAACCTTCGAATACGAGAAACGAGAACGCCTACGTCTGAGCGACTTAAGTGGAGAAAGACTTCAACTGACCGATGTCCACTTCAGACTGTAGCTCCACACAAGGAAGAAGAAAGACGTATTTTCTTTCCCGAGACATAGTCCACAAGCATTATACTGAAGAGGCTCTGTCCAGACGAAGTGTGCTGCTCATTCCAGGAGTAGAACATTTTACCTTGACACTGTCCTTTCTAGTGTTCCTCATTTGCCCCTTTATTGAACGCGCTTTCCAGAAATCCTTAATTTTTTTAGATTTCCCCTTTGCGGACCATCGATAATCGAAACGAAGAAAAAGCAGACTAGAGCATTATCAAGCGTCCGTCTACCAAAGGATCTCTCAACAAATCCTCTTTCAACAATCGCTTTTCCGTTTGATCCATGCTTCTAATCACTGTCTGCACTGAAGGTTTCTTCTGTCACCTGATGTTACTTTAAAATGATCCATCGTACGCAGACATTCGTCGCTAATGACTTCGACAGACGTTGAAACTATTACAAGCCTCCTCTTGGCGTCAATCCAACAATGGAGTGGATCATCTCAAGATAGACCACTAGGTCGTTTTAGGTAACGAGGAATCAGCATCACATGCATGATGCAGGATCTAACAACTGTTTCAGATGTGAGCGTCACTTTAACGAATAAATGTGTGAGTCACAGTAACTGGATTTGATTCGACTGAAATCTCAAAAATGTCTTAAATTGTAAGAGATTATTCCAATTGTAGGGCGAACTCTCGTCGTAGTATGTCGAATGCGTTAGTTCGCCAATCGAACGTTCGATTCGCCAACCGCCTAACCTACAAGCCTCCTCTGGTTATGCAGTGCCTCCTCCCCTCGAAGATAGGGCTATTCACTTGGCTTACAACTTGGTCAAGCTATGCGATGGTGCCGTCAGTCACTTAAACCTTTAATTCGTTTTAAGAGTAAAAGTTATCTGATCCGAGTGATAAGCTCCATTTTGGTCCCGCTCTTGGCAGCCAGCCACTGCAGCCTAAGCTGGTATAGAACGCCTGCACCTCAGTGGATAAAGACTTCAACTGACTTGGTCTATGCAACAGGAAGCAGTTAGACAGAGATACGATTGCTTACCGATGTCCACCTCTGAACCACTCCACACTGAAGAGGATTGCAGGGTTAGTGTTGCTCATCCCAGGATTCACTGTTGCTAGTTCCAAATAATATGGAATACCCTGTAACTTAGACTACTTAAAATCACGTTGAGTCATGCACGATTACTGCTTCAGCAGTTCAACAACCACAACGATCTTGAAGCACAGACAAAAATGTAATTGCATTTGCCCGTGCCTGAACGTGCTTCTGACAAAAACCAAAGAAAAACACGTCTCGTACAGTACGTTATCTCATTTATTTCACTCAATATAATATACATTATTATTTAGTTTTGTGTTCTTGCGATTAATTCACTCTCATTTGCCTCACTTTTCCCACCCCACACCCGGCAGAGTGCGTCTGGCAGTGAAACACAAAAGAGGCCCACAACTAAAGGCAAACGTACAAAAAGACACTTAAATGAAATTCAATCAGTTACAGTAGTACAATGTAGAAATGTTATTGTATTGTTTATGTTTATTATAATTTGCCGAGTGTTCTTGTTCTTTGTTTGTGGACACTTGTGTGTTAATCAGATGCTTAGTTCTGATTAATTTACTCGCTTACATTCTAGATAAACTTAATATTGCATTTAAATGTGTGCAATACCGTTACATAAAGTAAATATTTGCATAAAACTTGATCGGTTTCTTGGGTTAATTATGAATAATGTTGGTTTGTCTTGCGACGGAGGTGCTTAGAATAAATCGCCCGCTTTCTGCGTTTCGTATGAAAAACAGTTGCGCAACTGCTTTCGATTAGATATAGAAAATTTGTCTTTTTCTTGTAAAACACAAAACAATGGTGGTCCAATTTGTTCAACCACAACTGTTTGAAATGCTTCCAGCCTGGCAGTGACGGTAGTGTTTGTTTTGTAATTTCAACAAACTCTTAAATACTTGTTAAATACTGTTTCTCTTGCTATACAAATCTTTTGAAGCAATGACATTGTTTCTTTCTACGTTTGAGTTTATCATAGTAAAAAATGCGTATTTCTTGTAAACTTCTTGGACAAGGCTTTTGAGATAGACAATGAGACACTTTGTGTGGCTCCAGTTAGATACATCTTATATGTGAAACGATTAAAATACAATTCGAGAGTGTCTACACAAACAAACACGTATGAATGCTCAAAAATTCGTTGATGTCTTGCACATGCGTCCCAGCGTTAAAGAATACCGTATGTTGCTTGTTTTTATTTCTATGCTTAAATGTGTAAATGCTTTTCGTTTCGAAATCCTCCATCATTCTGAAGCAAGGTCAAAGGATAGACTAGTCTCCTTTTAATTAGTTTCATTTGATTTGACTAGAACATCCACCAAAAATCATTTCAGTTGCGGAATGTAGGATTAGATGGCAGGCGATCGAGGAGTGAAATGTCAGCTGTCAATTGTCACATGCGGGAAATGTCGTCAAGTCTGCCTGTGATTCTGGTATGAGTTTTTGAGGACATCAGACAATCATCATCATCATCACAAAGTTCACGTTGAAAAGATCGTATGTCAACTGTCAAACTAAGACATAAATGTGACAGAAATAATGACTCTCTGCGTCGACTGTTTTACAATTGTATACGCAGGATCATTGTCGACACGTATTCACCTTATTCACCAGAAGTTACATTACGACACATTTTTGACAGAAGTCGTATTTAATTTTCCGTAAAACTTGTCAAAAATGAACCTCATTCACCAGAAGTTGAATTATGACACATTTTTGACAGAAGTCGTATTTACGTCAATTTTTCTTAAAACTTGTCAAAATGAACTTCATTCACCAGAAGTTGAATTATGACACATTTTTGACAGAAGTCGTATTTAATTTTTCTTAAAACTTGTCCAAAATGAACCTCATTCACCAGAAGTTGAATTATGACACATTTTTGACAGAAGTCGTATTTAATTTTTCTTAAAACTTGTCCAAAATGAACCTCATTCACCAGAAGTTGAATTATGACACATTTTTGACAGAAGTCGTATTTAATTTTCCGTAAAACTTGTCAAAAATAAACCTCATTCACCAGAAGTTGAATTATGACACATTTTTGACAGAAGTCGTATTTAATTTTTCTTAAAACTTGTCAAAAATGAACCTCATTCACCAGAAGTTGAATTATGACACATTTTTGACAGAAGTCGTATTTAATTTTCCGTAAAACTTGTCAAAAATGAACCTCATTCACCAGAAGTTGAATTATGACACATTTTTGACAGAAGTCGTATTTAATTTTCCGTAAAACTTGTCCAAAATGAACCTCATTCACCAGAAGTTGAATTATGACACATTTTTGACAGAAGTCGTATTTAATTTTCCGTAAAACTTGTCAAAAATGAACCTCATTCACCAGAAGTTACATTATGACACATTTTTGACAGAAGTCGTATTTAATTTTCCGTAAAACTTGTCAAAAATTAACAAAGTTGACACAGCGAAACTTTTAAAATGTATACAACTTGTATACAACAACTGCTGTGCAGATAAAATTATTACGCAGTTGACGTAAGCCTTAAAACAAGATTCAACTGTCAAACTTTCTTTAAAAAAAGCATTTGTTTGGGCGCCATTGAATCAGGTAGAATTCATCCATTAACTTGAAATGTTTTCTAATTTTTAGGTCATGGCAACGGCTCCTTGTTCTCGTTATCACTACGTACGTGTCCTATGTACGTCAGAATCTACAATTTTTCGGAGAAACTTAAAAGATGTCAAAATTCAGAGAAAATCGAATGTACGAAGAGCCTCATCAAATTGTTCTTTTCTAAATTTTCCTACTTGTGGAGCTTAGTCCACAAAATTGACAGAAATGTCAAAAAATATCAGAACTATCAGATAACTTGGAACAAGAGGTCTCCTAGAAAAAAACCTGAGTCTCGCAATGAAGCACAAAATTCAGTTTCGATGAAGTTAAAATTTGAACAACCACTAATATCTGTTATGTACATTCAGCTGTCAAAAAAATGTCATCCTCCTTCACGTCATGGCAGTAAGGTCGAGTTTGTCAGTTCTTAATTCCGGTCACTGCCAAATGCCATTTTTTTTCGGTTCTGATTCCTTCATTTAGTCGGGTGACAGGTGTCAAAATTGACAAATTACCTGCCAACAGTCACCCACTTCAGCAGAAACAATTGACTGACAGACCACATCAACCAGAAATGAAGCACTATACAGATGGCCAACTTCACAGGTGATAGTTCCCTTGCCATCGACGATGAATTTTTGACAGTTAGTCAATTGACCAACTGTCATTGGCTTGAGAAAAAGTAGAAGTTGGATCTCTACAATACTTCATTTCTGACATCAACGATCCACCTGTCATTTGACATTTCCCCCGCAAAAATGCATGACATTTCACACGATTCCAACTTGACATCCGCCATCCAAATCCCACACGATGTTTCTCTATTAAGCTGTTGACGGTTTGGATGAAGGACCCGACGGAGCTGAGGTGCTTAAATTAAAACTATTACTACCACCACTACTGTTGCCACTGGTCGAGGAGGCGTTTGCATTTGCGGCTGTGGGAAAGATTTCCGCAATGGCGGGTCATAAGTTCGTAGTCTGCACCAGACCCCGCTCCAGATTGTAGCAATCCAGGACGGTTGCTCCGATTGAGCTGCGACGCACCAACATCGAATTGACAATCGTCCATTTATTCAGTCGAACATCGTATTTCTCGACGGCGTTCAGCGACGAGGAGCCATCGTTGCCTCCTAGGGCATAAATGTAGCCATCAACGTCAACAATTTCGTGGGTGGATCTGCAAATACAAACATAAGATGGTTCTCAAGGACAGTCGGCTTGCACTTACCTTCTGGCGTGCATTCCAGCGATCGGCTCCCAGGCGTTCCTTCTCAAGTTGAGGCGCTCTCCACTGGACAAGCACACAGTACCGTCGTTGCCGCCAATGCAGTAGACGTGCCCATCGAAGGCGGCCACGCCACTGCTGCTCCTGCGAGACAGCATGCTTGGGACAGACATCCACCGGCCGACTCTGGGGTCGAACCGCTCCACGCTCGACTGGTAGTTGCTGGAGTCGAAACCTCCAAGCGAGTAGATGCAGTTCTCCAGAACGGCCAGGCGACAGTATCTCCTCCTGGTGTTCATCGCCGGGCACGAGCTCCAGATCCCTGTGAGGGGGTCGTAGCGCTCCATGCTGCTCAGGCAGGAGGCGCCGTCATACCCACCGCAGACGTAGATCAGCCCGTCGAACGCGCAGATTCCCATGCAGGAGCGCTTGGTTCCCATGGGGGTGATGTTCTTCCACTGGTTCGTCAGCGGGTTGTAGAACTCAGCCGTGGGCAGGTCCGTGACGCCGTCGTAGCCGCCCACCACATACAGCAGCTTGTGCAGCGATGTGACGCCCGACCTTGATCTTCGCCACAACATCGGCGCTATGGGCAGCCAGTTATTGGTGCGAGGGTTGTACATCTCGCACTCATTGTGAATGGCGAAGAGGCTGCCCCCTCCAACGGCGAAGATGTACGGCTTCATGCCATCGGGGCGCCTCTCCTTGGTCCTCTGGCTGTTCATGAGGCTCCTCTGCTCCGGCAGCAAGTGGTACTTCATGGCCTCCAGCAGCAGCTCCTTACACTGCGGATCCTCTCGAATCAGGTTCTCCGACTCGACACAGGTCATCAAGAAGTCCCTGCCCACCAGCGGCAAGCGCACGTGGCTCATCAGCTCGGCCACATGGTTCTTCCTCTCGTCCAAATCGTGTTTCACCCAATTGAGCACGGCCAAGAAGACCTTCTCCTCGGAGCATATATTCAGCTGACTGTTCGATATCAGATCCTTGACCTGAAATGAGCAGCAAATAGTGGATGCAGGGTGGGTGGAGAGTGGGTCAAGTGCTGGGCTCTTACCTCATCAAAGGGCAGCAGGAGGAACTCCTCCGTTCCGACCACCTGTTGAAAGTTCTGCAAGGCGTACTTATGCGAGCGGGTGTGCAGCTCCTTGCACGAGTGTGCATCTGAAATGAAAAACAATTGCGGGTGGGATTACCCAGATGGCATGCACTTCACTCAAAAAATGTGCAAGGTCGGGTTGTTTGTCTGCCGGCTTAGCCATCCGACGGAATGTTTCGGCACTGTTGAGCAGATTACCGAGGAATGCAGTGCCAGCACACACTTCGACCTCAACGAAGTTTCGCTACGGATCGGCTTTATTTCGGGGGTGAAAGGGTGAATGGGAACAAGTGGCTTGTTGTTCGAAGGCTTCTTGCCTTTGAATCGACTTCGAGGGAGGAATTCGATTGGGAGCTGAATTGTGAATGGGGGCGGCACTGTAAGCATTCGGTTTGTGTGCTCTCCAGAGAATGTAACTATTCACTGTTTGCGATGGAAAGTCAGTGGTGTGTTGGGGGCAGGGGGACCCCCCCAACAAAGGATCGTCTTGGAGAGGGTTTGCATTCCACTCGAGCGAGCAGACTCAATGAGAATCTGCAGACAATTAAAACTTGTAATGACTGCATCCACAGTGAATGGGGAGTACTTATTTCGTGTCGAGCTGTGGCACGTAGAGTGGGTGCACATGTTCAGGACTTGTCGGAGCTGTGCGATTGGCATTAGTCAGTTATGTTCGTTATTGTTTCCCACTGATTGAGTGATTCGCTCAATGAACCTCCTCTTCGGAATTTCCTTTATCCAATTGTTTGGACACACGATGGTAGCTCAGTCAATAGGGTTTAGGCGGCTATAAATCGGTTCTTTGAATTCGTTCGAACAACGTCTTTGACATTTGGTTTTAATTTATTGGGAACAGCGCCTGTTTCACCAGACCTAGTGTTTGCTCAGAAAGGAACTGAAGCAGGAGTCAAATTTGATTCAGAAGGAATTACGAACACCGGTCAGTTTGGATAGACCATGCGACAAGGGAAACAAGTTGTTCTGGCCAGTTTTTCCCATGCGTGAGGGGGGAATCAGGGGAATTGTCATATCAACAGGAAGTTAGGAATGGTGATTCATATGAACATAAGACATTTGTTTTCCAGAATTGACCTCTTCATTATTGCGGAAATTAGTGCGTTGCGGCAGGCGACTTCATGTTACGACGAGAGTGCGATGATGCACTGCGTTAATCAGCTGCTCCCTCTCTTAAATACCAGATCAAAAATATTTCATCGAGAGACGCCGAAGTTCTACCTCTCCCGCCCCTTAAAAATTTTGGCAACTGATTTTTGTATGGTTTTCTAAAGCCAAATTGAATAAATGTTATTTCGTGAACAACTGTCAAAAATTCATGAATAACTGTCAAAAAACCAAAATTCGTCCATGGACTAGGGGTCAATCTGCTGTGAAGTTGGGCACCTCTGCTTCATTTCTGTTTTCATGTCAAAACATTTCAAATCACTTTTGTCTTCAGATTAATTTTAGTCCGTTTGGATCAGAAATGAAGTACGATAGAGATACCCAACTTCACAGCTGATTGACCCTTAGTCCATCGACGAATTTGACGGATAATCATGAACATTTTGACGGTTATTCATGAATTTTTGACAGTTATTCACGAAAAAAGCCGTTCTCTTATTGGTCAATATGGCTTTAGAAAACAATATATAAAATCGTTGTCAAAAATGTTAAGGGGCAAGAGAGGTAGAAGTTGGGCATCTCTCTCATATTTCATTTCTGGTTTAGATAAAAGAAACTTCTCAATAAACAAAACAGATTCTCAATTTGGGAGAAAATCTCTAAACTACGCTCTCACAGCGCACTTCTCTGTCAAATATTTTTCGACATGTTCGTGCGATGGACTTACGTTTTACGTTTTATTACGATCCTCTCCTCTCCTCTCCTCTCAGTATTTTGTACAGAGATATTGGAGGGATAGCGAAATCCATCTTCTACTTCTTTTGCCCCTTGATTTCATCTGACAGCGTTTTTACACGATTTTTGTCCCGTGTCTGTGAATACGTGAGAGCTTTTGAGATCAGCTGGCGAACAGCTGATACCCTTCCCCAACCTAGTAGAGGGGTGACTTAGAGTTCTTATTTGCAAATTCGCTCGTTAGTTGGACGTTATTTCAAATTTTGGTGTTAAATTTCAACACAGTGTGGAGGGGGAAACGAACGAACAAAGCTTATGATCATGGAGTCGATTCCTTAAGCTCCCATATAAAATGCATCCTCACGAATCATGCGTACAGATAACTAATAATAACAATATTATTGAAACGTTTGGATGAATAACTTAAAAAATGTTCATACATGTTTGACAACATTTTGTAGGCATTGCTTATAATTGCAATATCTTGTCATTGTTGTTATCAAAATGTAATTTGAATGTATGAGCTTTCAGAATTTATCAATTAAGGGTATAGAGTGGAACTATCTTTTGAGACAGTTTATCAGATAGGCTGTAGGGTTATAGCCTAAGAATTAAATTGAGGTCAAATAGTTCCAGTTCTGTGAGCATTCCATTACATTTTTATTCACGAAATTCCATATAACAATACATATAAGTACAAGAGTACAAGTCAACTTTTGAACACCCTCTGCACAACAATACATGGATCGTGGGCAAATTCGCAATCTGTCGCCATTTTTTTCCACTAAAATCCACGAATCTGCAACATTCCCACTAAAATCCACCAATCGGCCGCCATTGCGTGGTGGATCCATGGTTTGTGTGAAAGTATGTGTGAAATACACGGGAACACCACTACATCCCCGGTGTGGACAATGGGCAAAAATGGCCGACGATGGATATCTCTATCCGTCCATTATCTCTGGAAGCCAATGGGTCAGAAATAATTCTCTGCAAAGGATCTCTGAACATCCTACCATAACTGCAATTGCTACAATTACCATAACTTACATTTCATGCCGGGTTTGTAGCTTTTAAGGTGCTTCTAAGAAACTTCATTGTTGAAATTGCGATATAAAACAGACAAATTCAGAGAACAAGCCCTCATAATGAAATTACGAGCCTATAATACCTGCAAGACATTTTCTGAATCTGATGTTACCTATTCGCTCTGTAGAGTTTGAAGGTTACGTAAAAAATTTGCAAGCACTTTTTGAAAGCCAATTTACAGAAGTACGATGCAATGAAAACACTTGGTTGAGAGTTTGCAAACACAAACATTAAATATAACATTCTTAAAGAAATGAAAATGCGACTATAAAGAGAACAGACAAATCTATTGGGACTATAACTTAATTCGTGCGGTTTGCTAAGAGATGGCGTAACTTGTATTATTCCATTGGAACATGCGTTGGAAAGCTACTGTCATTGTACGTCATTTCAGTATATGTCATTCATTTGAAGCGTAAACAACAATATTAATTTTGTTTCACTCAAATATGTCGAACTTTGTGCCTGGAAAGTGTTTTTGCGGGGAATTCTTCTTCATTACTTTAATATGAAGGAAACTGCTGCCGAAAGTCATCGTATTTATGGTGAACATGCGCTAGCTGGTCGAACGTGCCAAAAGTGGTTTGCAGTGATTTTGGCTTGAAAGACGATGAACGCGACCTGGTCAGTCAGAAAAGTTTGAAGATGAAGAACTGGAAGCATTACTCTATGAAGATTGTTGCAAACACTAGATTAAGTTTACCGCCAAGGGCCAGTAAGTTAAAATAGAATCATTGTTCGTCCAACTAGTATTAAGCATTTTTGTCTAGTATGTGCAAAAAAAGAAAATTGTTGCAAACACAAGAAGAGCTCGCAGAATCTTTGGGAGTCACTCTGCTGGATATATTCAAAAGAAAGGAAATTGGGTTCCACATGAACTCAAGCTGGACAACGCTACCGAACACAACTAATCCGTTTGAAGGGAGCAGTAGCCGAAAAACGCCCGGAATATGCGACCCGACACGCTCGGCCCCACGTTGCTATTCCGGTTAAGAATTATTTGGAAAACAGTGGATGAGAAGTTTTACCCCACCCGCCTTACAGTCCAGACCTTGCCCCTCCTGACTACCATTTGTTCCGGTCGATGCAGAACGCCCTCACTGAAAGACGGTTCACATCGAGCAGAATATCAAAAATTGGCTTCATTCTTGCTGCAGTTCTTTTGGGATGGGATCCACAAATTGCCAGAAAGATGGGAAAAAGTCATAGCTTCAGATGGGTTATACTTTGAATAATACTATTGCACAAGTTTTTCTTAAATAGACGTTTGAATTTTGAAAAAAAAGAACCCAAGTTATAGACCCAATACAAATTCAAAAATGGTATCTTAACATTAACCAGCCAATCTTGTCACATGCGTACTACAACCTTTTTGTAAGAACAACTCTTTGACAGGGGAACATTGTTCTGTTTTTCATTTTTGTTCGTGTAACTTGGCTGTTTGCAAAATTATCGAAAATACTCAAAATAACAGACCGGAAATTTGTTCCGTTTTTAAGTGAAAATTAAGCGAAATAATCGCGAAGAATCCAGAAAAGTCATCGAATTGACGTTCAGATGGGAGTTCAGTATTTAAAAGCAAATGGGCGCATTCAGTCAAGAGAGAAGATTTTCATATTAAGAAATTGAGCAAAGGGTATGTTCGCAAAGCACATGCATTTTTTTAGTGAAGATAAGAAAAAATGGGCAATAATTCAATTTTGTAAAAGAATTAAGAATTATACTGAAAATGGCAAACATGGACTTGTGTATTCAGAAAATTAAATTGTGCTGAATTGAGTACAATAGTAAGACTTTTTTGATCACTGGCTCAGCCTGTTGTTGGAGCTAGCGACCACCCCTTCAACTGTTCTCCCCTGTGGTTGCAGTATCCAATCTGCTCTTTATTCGTTCAGTGCGCGTCAAGCAGCCAATCACTGCCACAACATCGCACAGGTCTCGAGACGTGATACAGTAAGGCACACCAAAGCGTTGACCCGATGCCGGTTCTGACAGAAAATCATCAACGAGAAGTGCGAGCAACCTGTGAATACGGTAGCAAGGTGAACAAAATGGAATAACGCATCCCACTGGCCGTACATGTCGCGCCGATTTATCCTGCCTCTCTTCTGTTCGCCTGACACAGTGTTGCTTAGTGTAAATACCGACCTAAGTGCTAGACACTTCAATTTCCAAAAACAGAAACTATTCACGAGAGAAGACGTATCATCACCGTCCTGTTCGAATGCCTAAGTATAGCCAGTCTGAGGTGAATATGTCCACAAAAGGGACATCCAGCACGGAACCACTTTAATGGACAGCTTAACTCTATGTTCCGCATAAAATGAGTTATTGGCAATATTATGATGTCCAATCCAGATTTATCTTCTAATCTCCTTAGCATCCAAGGATGTTTGCAGAAGCCAATGTATTATCCGGCCTGAGCACCGAAACCAACCGCCGTCAAGATTCCGGTGAAAAAACACCAATTTTCGAACACACCTTCTCTCTCGATTCAGATCTCTTTCTCACGCAGCCCTTGAGTCGAACCAAAGTAATCTCCGACAGGCGGCAGTAGCATCAATCACACCCTCTATCCGACATAAGTGAAAACGAACACAGCTACCATCCAATTAGAATCATGTAAACATGGTAATCCCCTCAAACAAATGTCCACTTACCCCCCATTCCCGTCGGAAGTATCAGAAAGAAGATCCCCCCAAAATTTAGGGCGAACATATTAACCCAAAAAACTAGTTACCCTCAGTCAGACGGCCGCTTGGTCAACGACAAACCCGTGAAACGCAGCCAAATGCCGCCCCTCCCCAGACAGGGGACAATCAGACAGAGCCGCAGTCAAAGAAGGAAGCCGAAGTCGTTCCCACCCGCCGGCGAAGTTCACCCCCAAGATGTAGACCCCCCTCCGGCAAGCGCGAAACGAACGGGTCCAATGACCCAAAGCCGAAAGCAAAAATCTATAAAAACGAATGAAAGATTGTGTTTTAGGGCTCAACGTGCGCCTAAGTAGGACATGAGCCGACCCAAGCGCCGAAGTGGGGTGTCACCTGTCAGAGTGCGACAACCCCTTGCTTAGCTGGAGTGCCGAGTGGGAGTGGGAGTGGGAGTGCGACTGCGAGTGGGAGTAAATATAAACAGAAAAGTGGCGAAACCACTTCAGCTAACTGGGGTAGCAAACACAAATAGAAACGAAGACGATGAATGAATTCTTCCACTCCAATAAATCGTGCACGACATCCTCCTCGTGCCCCGGGGGATGCACGCATCCAAAGCACCTGCGGCACCCCGGACAAGCCAGAATGAGTTCATGCAACTGTGCTGCGGTTTTAATTCAATCGCTCTGCTCGACGATGATGGGGAGTGATTAGTGATTCGCAGGAGCTTACCTGCAAAGCTGCGGATGCCCAGGCAGTTGGAGGGATGGAGTTGGCGGAGCAGGAACTTGCAGCAGGCCTCCCGCACCGATTGGATCTGGAGAAGGCTCGATGCCGGCAGCAGGACCTGAACGTTCTCCTCGGTTATTGTTATCTCTCCGGTGTAGGTGTAGTCAATTAGTTGCCTGAGCGCGGTAACGTCAACGTCGTGGAGTGTCACGTTACCCTGGTTCCGTTCGAGCATGTCATCTGAAAAAGAGAGCACGCCACGGGAGGGCGGTAAGTGAGTTAAAGAGTCATCGCTGTCTCCGCTGCGATGGCATTACTTACCATTGAACATGGCGTAAAAGTACGGGCTAACCGACGCCAGAACCACTTTGTGTGCATGTATGGTCTCACCGCCGACTTCCAGGATGACATCACAGAGCTGTGGGGAGAGAGGGAGAAAAAGATGTAAAAGTGGATTTGGCAGGAGGGTGAACGCGAACGATGTGTGAATCCATAGTTGGACGTGGGATGGTGGGTGGAATTTGCACTGAACGACGAGTTCAACGTCACAGAAACCCCTAAAGTTGAAGACTGTATCGAATTGCGAGTGGGCGGAGTTGGAGTTTTGTTTTCAGTCATGATGCTTTGTCTCGTGGGGTGAAGGGATGTCTAATGCCATTACTGGTCTTGTGCTGAACCAACACATGTGCTGTGAGAA
This sequence comes from Eristalis tenax, assembly GCA_905231855.2. Classification (NCBI taxonomy): domain Eukaryota; kingdom Metazoa; phylum Arthropoda; class Insecta; order Diptera; family Syrphidae; genus Eristalis; species Eristalis tenax. The sequence goes on from HG993127.1 coordinate 5,359,647, forward strand.
CAAAGGACGTACCCATGGATGGAGATAAGCACGAGGTCAATGCTTCGAGAGGGAGATCTTGGATAAGTTTGACAAGACAAAGCACAAGACAAACACACGCCAATGGAATTCATTGTATGCCACAGTTCGTTGAAGTCAACTGAAAAATGTCACAGACATCCTTGGAAACAGATACTGGTGACGAGTAATAAAAATTGATTGTCTTTGGTTGGGAAGAGTTGGGGAATGATGGAAAAGGGGATTCATTCGTGTGCGACCCTTGTTCCGCTTTGTCTTTAAAGAAATGCGTTCAGTTTTGGAGAACTGTCGAATTTAAGCGATAGCAAAGGCAGTGCAAAAAACAGCAAAAGCTGGTGCCAGCGTTCGCGCTGTTTCGTGATGAAGGGAGAACCAGAAGGTGCTTCTGTGATGGGGAGCCTACATCATCAGTTGTCGCCACCTCAGCATCAAAGATTTGCCACGTGATCCGAGCAAAGGCGGGACGCGTGTGACATTTGACCTTCATCACAACTAAAACACGTGCATATTAAAATTGCGACAGGAATCAGAAGTATTTACTGATTCCCTTTTAGTTTGTTCCTTCGACTCATTGACTAACAAGGAAGACATTTTGCAATGGCACAGACGATTGGTAGAACTGGAAAGAATTTTCGAGTCGCTGATGTTTTAAGTGACATCGCTCGTTCATTCCTCTTGAAGAAAAGGAAGACAAATACTTGTTGTGTTGATTCTTCGACAAGTTTGGAGTAGAAGACTCTCCTGTTCGGATTTGAGTTGTCCTGTCGATAGTGCAGCCATATTAGGCTTTAGATGCGTAGCCTGGCAACAGTCCCTCCTCCAAAACCGTCAACGCAAACAGGAGCAAAAATCGCACGCAGAACTTTTCCCTCGAAGAGACCAACGACTTCATTGAGATTGTCCATAGCTCCGCTCCGTACAGCAGGACTGGGATGATCAATGTTTTGTATAGAGTCGAGAGGGCTTCATTACTTGATTGTCTTCTGAGTCTTGGTAACTTGGTAGTTATTCCGCGTTTGATGTCGTAATGATGTTTTTTGTAATGTTTACTGCGGGGCCGAGGTAGACCGCTGATTATGCCGCTCTGTTCAAGACGTCGCTGTTGTGTGTCATTTCAGTGAAACGTCTTTTTTCGGACACCCCTCTATAAGGGACATTCCTCCATAACGGACGCCCCTATAAAAAGGCCACCCCTCTATAAAGGACGCCCATATATAAAGGATACCCCTCTATAAAGGACGCCCCTATAATAAGGACACCCTTCTATAAGGGAATCCACTAAGTAAAGGACATCCCTCTTTAAAGGACGCCGCTATATAAAGGACACCTCTCTATAAAGGACGCCCCTATATAAAGGATACCCCTCTATAAAGGACGCCCCTATAATAAGGACACCCCTATATAAGGGATTCCACTATGTAAAGGACATCGCTCTATATAAGGGACACCCCCTATATAAAGGACACCTCTCTATAAAGGACACCACACTTTGCTTATACTTTAAGACAATTCATCATTGCTCCGGCATGAAAGTGTCGCGCATATATACTCTTTCAGAACGGACACCCTGCGTCCGTACTGTCCGCTATAGGGAAATTTCACTGTGGCATGCATATGGGCCCTACACAACACAAAACAAACCTTAAGTCTGAGCAACCACCACACATTTTTGTCGAAGGTTTTTAACACTACACTGGATGACTCAGACTCAAATACTGATCATTGTGCTGCCAGGCAGCAACCTACTCTTAGAAGACCAGCATGCGCTTCTGTGATGAGAAGCCTTCATCATCAGCTCTAACCACATCAGCACCGAAAACTAGCTATCTGGCTATCTGATGCGAGCAAAGGCGGGACAGTGAAAGAGGACGTGCACTGTAGTGCCGTCGTTTTCCCCACAGGCGTCACAGAGCGTCACTTAGGCCAAGCATATTTAGATGTTTGGCTCTAAGTTGTCTGAAGTCTCTTCTGCCAAGGGATAACAAGAATACCGCGGATTTCTTACAGACTTTTGGGAGCATGCGCTTGGTCTGTCTGCATCCTGGAGAGTCATGGCACCTCCGAGAGGGCCAACCATAGATGTAAGCTCTAACCAAGGACGTAGGTACATCCAGCACAGGTTTAGGGTCTGAGAGTGTTTCCTCTGATCCCTGTCTGGCAAGTTCATCGGCGATCTCATTTCCAGCGATCCTGTGGTGACCCGGTCAAATTCAAAGAGGACTTGCATTTCTGAACTATCCTGTGGTTAAAGGATTGAGCAAGGCATTAAGTACAGCTTGGCTGTCGCTGCAGAGTTCGTGACCATTAGGATCGCATAGGTTTCCACTTGGAAAATCGATGCAAATTTACCTAATGAGGTGTGCACTCTAATGTTGTCGACCTCCACGAAGGCACCAGATCCTTCATTGATTTTGGAGCCATCCATAAAGATTCGACAACATTCCCTTCCTGGCTCTGAGGCTGGCCAGAAACAAGGCTGAGTGAAGGAAAAGTCGACTTTGTATGAGCGCCGCAAGCGATGTACTGGTCTCCGTGCGTCATCCACAAGACTGGGGTCAAATGAAATGCGATGCGCAAGGTCCTCGAAACTCTAACCAAATGATACTTCTTTAACGGCGGAAGATGTCCTTGAGTGTGCACGCGTAGGAGAGAAGGTTCGTTATCATAGCCAGATGGATCTTTTTGGTGATAGATGTCAAGACTTACCGAGAATCCCCTTACACTGCCAGACAACTGACAGCGCCTTGGCGATTTTCGACCCGAGTTTTTCCAAAGAAGTTTTCTATCTAGAGTAACACCCAGATGTTTGGCTTCATCGGAGAAAGGGATGGTGACGCCATTTAGATTCTGTTGAGTCAGACCAGTCAATTTCCTCCTCGTCGTGAAGAGAAGAACGACTGCTTTAAGAGGGTTAACTGAAAGCCCATTCCTGAAACACCAGTCCCCGATCACGTCTAGAGCTGCCTGCCCTTTTGAGCACACATCCGATAGGCACGATCAGACAGTCATGTTACAGCCATTGAGAGCTGCAAGCAGAGAGTCAACCAGCAGTCAACCAGCCATAGCAGAGAAGACAGGAAACCGCCTTGCGGACAGCCCCTATTCACCCTCGCCCTTACTTATTGGCCACAGACGGCATGTGCTATTATAGTTCTATTCATTAGCATTGCTGGCCGAGTTACACATGCCGCCAAAAGTCGCATTGTCTAACCACCCTCTATATCGACACATACGTGCACATACGTGCAAAGCATGTTGTATTTGGATGTAGTTGCAAAGCAGTTTTGCGCACGTGAAGCTCAACCAGCCTTGCCGCCACACGCAGTGCAGACAATCTGCGCAGACATTAGTTTCGTCGTGTCGGGAAAATGACAGACGCCACTTGTGCCGTCATGGCAATTAAGAAAAGATAGATCAAAGAAAAAAAAAGTTGTTCCAATGAGTGTTACAACTTTTATAAATGTCCAAAAACTCGATCGAAAACTATCCATCCGTGTTTTCATTCGTGTCTGTGCAAAATTCACTATACACGACACAGACACGTCGCTGCAGACTATGCAGCATTCAAACAATATTTGAATTCAAGCAGACGGCCGCTGCAAACATGACACATGAGTACTCATGACACAGACGGTCAGTCCAGACATGGGCACAGCAACCACACAATATATTGGTCTGCAGCGACGTGTCTGTGTCGTGTATGGACCTTATTATGCGGTAGGGAAAGCCTGGAAAGTTGAATGCCTCTACTTAATATCTGATTTAGGATTGGTCTCTCAACGTCGATGTTTTGTGAACATCGTGGAACATCGAACATCCCTAGTTTGGCCATTTCTTCGTTGGTTGAATGTTATGCCGCCCATTATGCGACTCCACAGTGACTTCGGTCTGCCCCCGCTAATGTGCCTTGAGTAAAAAAGGCATTCCCAGGATCTCATGCCTATTGGATGGATATGCGGTTCTTTGAGCAGCGTCACCACTTGACATATTTCTGCCCACCACCGCAACCACGATCTGAACAGCCATCCGTGCTCTGTTCTCTCGTGGGCAAGATATGCCATGTCGCTTCACTTCAACGTTGGCTGCGAGAGAGTCAACATAAAGAAGCGGGAAAGCAACCAACAATCAACGAAGTAGATTTCACTCAACAAACCGACCAACAAAAAATAGCATTCACTAACACTTCTATTCTTACTCTCAATAATCAGCACATTTAGGAAAACGTCAAATCTCATGTCCAACTTTTGAAGAGAGCTCATGTAAAATCGAGACTCTCCGACACGATGTATGTGTGGACATGGCTCCATCATCAACCACATCCAATCGACACAGTGAACTGCTGTCTATTTGCAGATGACTCGCTGACTTATGCCAGCTCGACGTCATCACAGATAGCCAAGCGAGGGGGCGAAATCGAAACAGTTAACAAATTTGACTTCTATAAGAAATGGGGTATTCGTATCAATTATGGGAAATCGGCTTAAGGAGACCATCTAGAGGTGGATGCAGATCAGCAGCCAAGTGTCGAACCATAACGATTGTGCTCCCTAACGGTACAGAAATATGAACAAACGAAAACGTCAAGTATCTTGGCGTTAACTTCACGGAAAGTTTGAAGTTCAACAGTCATTCGAAACTGATCCTTAAGAAGGCCAACCTAGGCCAGAGGACTGCTGCTATACAAGCAGCTTATACGGCCGATCTTAACGTGCGGCTTTCCAATCTGGCACACCATCTCTAAGACCAGCATGACGAAGCTCGCAATTTTCGAAAGAAAAATACTGCGAATATGTACTGGACTCACCTTCGACAGGGACCGTCAAAGGCAGCACATTAGTCTTTATGACCAAGAACCCATCATCCCCCCGCAACAGTGCATGGTAACACTGTCCAGAATGCAGCTACTAGACATCAACAATCATCCTAACGAGGAAATCGAGAACCTGAGAAACACAATCCCCGGACAAAGCTACTTCAACGCGTTAAATCTGCTAAACGAGCACAACGACGTCGACAACGAGGAAATCAGGAACCTGAGAAACATAAACCCCGGACAAGGCTAACTGAACGCTTAAAATCTGCTAAACGAGAACAACTTTCCAACGACGTTGAACAACGAGCTGCATGGAGTCTACCAGAGCAACGATAGCAATCACCATCGAGGCTAAGTCGGCTAACACATCACCACCCCATCCCAAAAGGACCACCATGGACACACGGACTTGAACAACCCGATGTAAGCACTAGCCATTGTAGGACATAAAAAATAGCCAATAAGCCGACATTAAATTAAACGAAGTACATCCGTTGGGCCCCTGTTGTTGAGCCACCACACTAACCTTTAATTTGTGAGTCTCGTTGGAATCTCCATTGTAAAAATAATTTTGCGTTTTTAAATCGAAGTGGACATGGATTTTTGTGTCTCCACTAGATCTTTTCACATCATGTTCATGAACCGGGCATGGTTCATGTCCAGACTGCATGTTAGCAAGAATATGTAGTTCTTCCTCGTTTCCTGGTTCTCATCGATCTCTAGAGGATTTGCTAGCTATCTACAGTTTCGAAGGCAAAGCGCGATGAGGTCAGGATGTTAGCGCGAACTTCTTCCGTTCCGTCATCCCTCTGGGTCGACGACTTGTACCATCTTACACCGTAAGGAACCGATCGTTTTTTTCCATTAAAACAGCTAAGGTCCATGCTGCACCCTAAGTACTCAGTCAAATCCGTCATCCAAATAGTGCACACTGACATGTGGGTACACACAAAATCGGGTGATGACAGTTGCAACTCGATTGCTGACACCAATCCGCTCAACTTCTGAGACCACCTTATTCCAAGCCCCCAATTTCGAATTCCCGACCTACATCTGGCTCGTATCACAACTCCGACTGTTAATGCCAACCGCATCCATCTAATCATCGAGCGTGCAGTCACTGTTTCCATTCCAGATCGGATCTTGACGTAATTTGTTGACCCAGTTTTTAATTAAGAGCCATTTTCACACACAACGTCTCCTGGCCCACCGCAACATCAAGCTAATTCGCTGAGCGCTAAGCACGCTCAATCTCACGTCATTTCGTGTCAATCAATTTCAACTTAGCTCACTAGACGTCGGCCTGCGTGGGCTCCAATCACCATCTGCGCCACACTCGCCCCCGAGGAGTCATTCAACTCTAAGCCGCTTCTGTCACTAATTTGCCCCGTGATACGCGTCACATGACATGCACAACTGCCGGCACTTGTGTCACAGCAGCTCTCTTTCGTGACAAATTCGATTAGACGGAGTCCAGCAACAAAACGGTGGTGGATTCCACTGGAATACTAATTGAGGCGATGACCATTCGCTTCCAGCGGAAAGCGAAAGGAAAGAGTGTCCTTGAATTAGCTGTCATTACCGGGGGCCATTAGTCGAGGCTATGCTGCCGTCGAGACCACGTCCGTAATGAAGCAGTTGGCGAGTGCGTGCTGTGGCCTTTCGTCAAAATCAATATTTACCGAAAAGCAAATGGAAATGTGTCAAGGTGGGGGTAGGGTCCCGCAAAACGGTGGCGCGAGGCCACAAAGCGTGGCCGTTCCGTGACAACTGGACGTCAGAGTTGGAATGTCAAGTGGGCGTCGAAGAACTTGCCGCGGTCGAGCATTCCCTTCCGGTTTTGGTATTGCGGTGGATCATCGTTTCCGGGTTGTTGACGGCCCGGAGCTGGCCTGAGTTCGCAGCGCCCATTTGCATGTGAATGACTTTCATTTACTTCCTACGTTTTTGTTTCCTTCTTTATTTGCAAACCACTTTGGCAAGAGCCAGAAATCTCATTTCGTTTCCGTCTTTACGGCGCCCATCCTCCCCGAGGGAGACGTAACTTTTTTATTTTGCATATGCCATCGTCATAATTAAAATGCAAAATTTCGTATTCATGGAGCGGCAGACGGTGGAGCGCGACTAGAAGCACAAGCACGGCTGAATCCTGAATCCTTTGGGCATGATGTGGTGTGCATCCACCCCGGTGCGCGTGCAGAACGAAACCTGTGCACTCTGTTGCATTGTCGTGAACGAGTCGTCCTGCCGCGGGAGACAACAATTGCCAATGGCGCAAGGCAGATGGCTTCATCATTCCCTTCTTTTTTGGGGCAAACCACGACAGTGTGCTTTCATCGCAGACGAGACATATTGTTGCCATCGCCATGAAAACCAAAAACCGTGATGATCCCTTTGATGATTGAAGCGCGTTGAGTGAACTTCCGACAGGGTCCCTCACATCCCGTCGGCGGGCGCATATTTGTTTGCAACGCGGGCGGCCGAGCATGGGGTGGGCAGGAGCAGGACATATCGATCTTCCGATTGGGATTCCTCTCCGAGCGCCCAGAGCCAGGCATGGTCTGTCTGAACACACTCCCTTTGTCCCTTTTCTCTGAATCACTGCACTCGACAATAGCACGTGGAGGTGGTTGGTGTTAACCGGCGCAAGGGAGAAGCAGTGCAAAGGGACCCCCCGAGACACGAGTCGTTTGGTGCAGTTGATTTTAGAAGTGTATTTTATTGAGGAGCATGGCTTTGCACTCTAGGTGTCGTTAACTTGTGCCAGTGGATGATGGCATTGCGGAGGCCACACTCCATGCGGGCGTGAATAATGATGTGATTTTCTTGAAGACCACAAGGATGTGCTCGATTTAATTAATTCAAGTTCTGTGTCGCAGCAGTTGTGGAGTGTGATCGATGGAGTGGCTGCTGCCCATGTCGTGCAAAAATGCGCAAGGACACCCGAGCGAAGGGGGTGTCAGGCCATCGGAGGTGCCAGAAGCATCTTCGATTGGCTTGTTAAAATTAATTGCTGCTGTGCTCTCGTTAGAGTGGTGGATTCAAGTAGAAATGAGGTCTATTGTTTCGGACGTTCTCCGGAAAACCGATGGATGACTGATGAGTTACACCATTTCCAACGACTTTCGGAGTTCCATCAGCCTTCGTCGCAGATGTGTTGACAAGCATTACCTCGAGAGTATTGAATTCGAATTTGAATCAGCAAGTAGTCTGCAGGCGCCACCGTTCACCCAATAACCATGCAAACGATGTGAAACGCATTCACATCACAACTCTGACGTTGTAGTTGCTTGGCCTAATCAATCGGGTATCGCTGTCGAGCATAAATGATTTGGAGCGCAAGCCTCGTGAATCCTAATTTACCACTGAATGCAATTAGCTGCCAGTGTAGGAGCCAATGCGAAGAACTGGTTAGAGTGTTAGCTGTCCGAGTGGATTTGTGCGAATTGACTCTTCCTGTTGTTAAACAAATGCTAACGCGTGATATAATGGGTGGTTAAATTTTAAGGGCCGATGTTGATTTTGAATAAAGCACAAATTATTTAGGAAATTATTGGCATTTCTTTTTATTATGATAATATTGGTATGGTTCAATTATGTATGGAACAAAATATCGGCCAAATGGCCGCCGCGACCTCGGCGGCACACCTCCATCCGATGGTCCAGATTTCCGATGACGCTGAAGCATAATTGAGGTTCTATGCCGTTAATGTGCCGAATTAGCTCATCCTTTAGCTCTTGAAATGTTGCTGGCTTATCGACGTACACCTTTTCTTTCAAATAACCCAAAGAAAAAAATCCAACGGTGTCAAATCACATGATCTTGGCGGCCAATTGACATCGCCACCACGTGAGATAAGAGATAACACGGTCCTTGAATTTGTCGCGCAAAGGAGCCATTGTTTCGTTAGCTGTGTGGCAAGTGGCACCGTCCTGTTGAAACCACATATCGTCCACATTCATATCTTCCAATTCGGACCATAAAAAGTTCGTTATCACTTCACGATAGCGAACACCATTCACAGTAACGGCCTGACTGGCCTCATTTTGGAAAAAATACGGCCCGACGATGCCACCAGCCCATAAACCGCACCAAACAGTCACTCTTTGTGGGTGCATTGGTTTTTCGACAATCACTCTTGCGCTACCATTCGCCCAAATGCGGCAATTCTGCTTATTGACGAACCCACTGAGGTGAAAATGTGCCCCATCACTGAAGATGATTTTCTTCGAAAATTGATGTTGCCATTTCTTGCCACCATTCTGACCATTGACGACGCTTGAAATGGTCAAGAGGCTTTAGTTCTTGAGTCAATTGGACCTTGTAAGCCTGTAAATGCAAGTCTTTATGCATAATGTTCATCAACGACGAGCGTGAGAGGTGCAATTGTTGGGCACGATGACGAGTTGAGGTGGACGGCTCTTCAGCCACACTATCGCGAACAGCAGCAATATTTTCTGCAGTAGGAGCTGTAAGAGCATGCACTGGTGTTTTCACATATCCTACAGACCCGGTGTGCTCAAATCTTGGCACGATTTTTCCGATTGTACGCACATTTGGACGATTTAATTGACCGAAAAAATGACGAAGTGCACGATATGCATTTTCATTTTTTTTTAACGCGTTGCTCGACTGTGTATCTTTCCATGGTTCAAATTGAGTTAGTCTGAAATTGAGAAATGTCAAATGAAACGCAGAAAAAAACTTGACGTTTAGGTGTGGTTCACATTCAACATCGGCCCTTAACCACCCTTTATTAAAGAAAAACGAAGCATAAACAAAAAGCGTGCATTTCTACAATTTTAAGGGTTTTCTGTCACTCTATCAATACTCCTAACATGGGGTTTTTAAATGGAAGCAGTCCTTATCCATGAATGGCTCCTTTGTGGATGAAAACCCGAAAAACGTTCCATCCTTGGTTTGTATCAACACTGAGTTGGAACGACCACATATTTGAAAATGCTTGGGCTTCCTTAACCCATGCAAGAAACACTTCACCTCTGATTTGGCTTCAATTTATAAGGCGTATAACCGCCCCAAGCTTTTGCAAAGGGTGATTTTTTAAAAGCTATAGGAAAGTTCAAAAAAAAAAAACACATAAAATTCAGACAAATGCATGAAATCTTTATTTTAATCGATAGTACGGTCCTTATAATTTAATGTTTGAAGATTATTTCATGCAAGTGTTGACCTTGACTGCGCCTCAAATGGTCCATCCGCTTAGTCCAATTTTGGCATACTCTTTCCAACATTTCGCCCGGTTTCTCACGAATAAATGCTTCAATGTTGTATGAGACATGAGCTTTAAGATAAACCAACAAAAAATAGTATAAAGGCGTTAAATCGCACGATCTTGACCCGTCCCGAATGTGAAATAAAATGTTCACCGAACTCGCCTCTCAATAAGTCCATTGTTGCGCGTGCTGTGTGGTTTGTTGAAACCACATGTCATGCAAGTCAAGCTCTTGCATTTTTTTTCTCACGGTAGCGCTCACCATTCACAGTTACGTTACGATTCGCATGATCTTTGAAGAAGGACGGTCCAATGATGCCACCGGCCCATAAACCGCACCAAAATGTGACTTTTTCTGGATGCATTGGTACGAGTAGCTCTTGCAATGCTTCTGGCTGATATTCACTCCAAAATCGACAATTCTGCTTATTTACGTACACATTGAGCCAAAAATGAGATTCGTCTTAAACTGACCATAAAATGGAAGAAGCGCGGGATGAACTTTCTTAACAGAGCACGCATTTTGATAATAAAATTGAATAATTTGCAAGCGTTGTTCGTTTTTAAGACGATTCATGGTTAAATTATAGACCAAACTGAAGATGTTTGACAGTGAAACAAAACACGAAACGTGCGTCAGCTGTTCAAACCAGTGTTGCCAAAAAGATAATAGCTAAAAAGTCACCCTTTACAGCTCTCATATCTGGTCTGCTGCCCCTATGACCGCCCTACACCTACTAGATAGAATCCAAAACCGAGCGATAAAACTGACAGGAGACAACAATATTATGAGTCCTTAGACTCGCTCGAACATCGACGTACCGTCTCGTCTCTATCCGTATTTTATCGCTATTTTAACAAACGATGCTCAAGTGAGCTACCCTACTGCAGTCCTCCTCCCCATGATACCCGTCTTGCCAGCAATGCTCATCAGTTTACCCTTAAGCCTATTGCACATAATTCCATCGCCGACGAAGGGGTTCATCCTCCGTTCATATCGAAGACAGATCTCCAAGCGGTCTTCGAATTAATAAAGAAGAAGAAGTCAGTGGGAGTCGATGGGACCTCGAACGTTGTGTTAAGACACCTCCCCCTGGAACAATGCTCTGAATAATGCACATTATCCGGAGCATTGGAAAACTGCGATTGTACAGCCCACATCCAAGCGAGGAGAAGATTCTTCGAATCCAAGTCTCCTTCCGAGTCTCCTGTGATCAATAGAACTCTGATAAACTGGACTGGAATTCGGTTTCAAAGCGGGGCATGACACCACTCATGCCGCGTCGAAACTGGAGTCGGACATCCAATGGAACAAGAGCCAGAAACAATGTACGGGTGCCTGCTTGATTGACCTGGAGCAGGCCTTTGACTCCGTATGGCTAGAAAGTCTTTTTTACAAGCTCCATCTGCTGGGCATTAGCAAGCCACTGCTGTACCTACTGTGTAACATGCTTACCGGTAAACGGTTTATCGTCAAGAATGCCAACTCCAATGGTCTCCAACAGGTTGCCGTTAACTCGCCGATCCTGTTCAACATTTACTTGAGCGGTCTGATTAGTTCTCTTCCTCACGCGATTGCGTACGCTGACGACTTGATCGTGTACATATCAGACAAAAAGATCGGGGACGTCACTACTCTCGTGCAGAGTGATTTCGATTCATTCATGAGAGATTGCGATGACTGGTCAGAAGCCGGAAACCATACTGTTCAGGACGCCGTTGTATAAGGCCTCGGCGGATACGAAAAATTGGCGAAAGTTCTCAGTTGTTGGACGACACGGGCAACCACTGGAGCAGAGGACTGTAGTCAGATACCTGGGGATCAGGCTAGACCATATTTTAACGAACATGTAGATCTGCTGTGGCCAGGGCCCGAGGCGCTATCGCCCTTACAAAGAGATTATTTTACAACAGCCAACTCGGTGCGAGGGTGAAGGTTATCTGCTACATGGCTCTCATCCGGCGAAGGCTAACATATGGCTGTCCCGTGTGGTTCAACGTGAGTGCGAGCTTGATGGAAAGGATTCGGTTGTTCGAGAGGGCTTGTCTTAGGGCTAGCCTGAACCCCAGAGTTCCAGAACAAAAAATCCTATCGCAATGAGGTCCTATAGTATCAATTCGCGTGGCATCACAGCTGGCCTACCTTGGCCGACGTGTGACTGCCTGCTGCAACCTAACCTAATCTAAAAGGACCCACGACTTAAATGCTCTCATATTTACACTCCATAACTCGAACTGCTGCCGTGACTTACGGCTGTACTTTGTTTCATTTTATTTTATGCGACGTTTCTTAGAAATCTGTGTGTTTCAAATTGATCCCTCTTTTTCGACTGGATCTACGGCACTCTCATTGTCTGGAGTTGTTTGTGCTCCGACCACTGCGCCCAACTCGAAAAAGTCGCCGGCTTATCGAAAGACCCTCGTGTCCTTAGCTTTTTAAGTTCGATCTGTCCTTCCACACAGTGCTGTGTGACTGGCCCATTGGACCAAGCCAATACGTTGTGGATGAGCGGATATGTTAATCATGCGTCACTTGGGACTAATCGAGGGTTGAGGTCAAGCCGCCTCGCATATCAAGGGACTTACCAACCAAATGCTATTTTAAGCACAAAGTAAGCAAAAGAACCACCAAACAAGGGTGAAATTGCCACACGCACTGCCACGAGGTGCCAGGATGAAGTTTGTTTTTCCACCGAACAGTCGGACATTTCATTTCGACATCACATTGTAACCGTGTTCACTGGCCATATGTTCAGACAGTTCTCCGCGCCGTGGGGAAATGCTGCCCCCTCATTTCGTGGCCGCTCGAAACCCGCCTGCTGAATATCTCCAAAGCCAAGCACGAAAGACTGTCCGCAAACACCCACACCCCTCATCCTATCATCACATCGTCTAAGCACTCCCGCAGAGCACAGACTCCATAAATCCTCCCGAGCAACTTGTAGGTCAATCAAGATCCAAAAGTTTGAATGAATTCCAAAACTCCCAGTCAGCAGATAAATTTCCATCACCTCCGACCACAGGACACACCTCAATTAGTATTCATGGACTGCAGGCCTTCAGTCATATTTCGCGGGAACTACAGCCACCCCGGGGCGACGTGTCCGGAATAGATTTTTGGATTTCAGAAAAAAAAACTCACCTGTGCATTATTTCGCATCTGATTGATGGCGGAAAAGGATGCAATGCAGTGTCCTGGATTCTGGTGATGGGCCTGCGGCAGCACCTCCTCATTTGGTCCCGGTGGGCTAAGATCGCTGGGCGTTTGTGTTGAATTGTTGCTAGTTGTGGTCACATCCTCGTTGTTACCTCGGTCAGTGTCGGTGGTTCTGCAGAAGAAAAACGAAAAGGGTCCCCCATTAATTTAGCATTCATTCGAGTTCCCCCAAAGTCACCCTCAGCTCCAAAAATACACATCCTCCCACTGGAAGGGGACCCCTGGCGGTTGGTGGTCGGTGCTAAAGGCTGCGAATCATCGCCGCCAAATGGCCAAACACCCGGCATAATGGGATGACGCTGTCCTAATATTAGCTCTGTCGTTCGCAACTTTTCGGCTCTGGAGGAAGCCCATGCCTATGCCCGCCACCCTTTAAATGAAAATTCAACCAACCAATTCTGGGATTTTTGTTACACTCTTTTTCATGTTCTATCGATTTTCCAATGGCCCGAGGGTGGATGATAAATTCTCCGTTTGCCGACAGCCGGATATGACATCACCGAGGGTGAACTGGCGGGCTGACACCCTCGGCGGGCGGGCGAACGGAAAATCGATGGCATGGGATGAGGCAGGGCCAGCGTTTCCGTCTCTATTTTTCAAAATCCTGTCGAATCGATTTGAATGTGAAGACGGGACGCGCAAGGGCGTCCTGGTTTGAATCCCCCGCAGGGTAGTAAAATGTTCACGACTGTGTTCGTGGCCGGGGTGGGGCAGGGAGTTGCTCTAGTTTTCTGCACTTTTACGATCTCGACAGAAAGGGGTCTCTGAATGAACCAGGTCCACCCCATCCCACGCCAGGATGTTAACAAAGCGGATTTCATGTCAAGTCATCCGGGAAACTATTTATTCACGCAAAAGCCATTAGTTCGAGCTTTGTTTTGATGTATCTGCGAACTGCTGGCGCGCTGGGAAGGGTCAGTTGAGTACCTGCAAGGAGTTCCGTGGGACGAGATGAACTTGAAAAACGAATAAAGTCAGCCATGTGAGGGTCGCCAGGAGGATACCATGTGACGACAACCGCCATTATTGGGAGCACACAACTCGCCGTGAGATTCTAATTCTGCAGCCGTGGAGGACACAGGACGTGTGGCGTGTCTGTGAAGTTGCGAAGAATGACAAGGAAGGTGGAAGGTGGCTGAGGATGCGGTGATTTTAATCAAATTGTGTTGATGATGATGGAATGAACGACATGTGCGGCAGCCGCTCTCGGCTTTCGAGGTGATTTTAGGGAGACACTGTTGAGCCACGGAGCCACGGTTTTAAAATGTGTGTTTCCTGCAAATGATTTCCAATTAATTGTGCAGCTTCTACAGATTCAATCGGTCTGGTTCTTTGTGAGGGGTTGTGTATGATTCGACGGCATTCTTTTCCTTCCCGGTCCTTTTCACCTTTCTGGAGGTGATCAATCGGTTTTTTGGAGACTTAGTTTGAACAAGGTCGGCATCACTACGTGAACATTGTTGTGCAGAAGCGAGGTTAAACTAACAATTATTGTTGCTTACATAGGCCCCGACGGATTGGCGGCCGTGGCGTTGTGGGTTGGTGCGTCAACCCACGCCCTTGAGCCTACGCAGCCTAGGTTCAATTTCGGGTACGAGCAAAATACTTTTGAAGGTCCACCTCTATCGAGTCAGTGAGAGCAAGAGAGCGTAACTATGCCAAGAGAGTAACTATGGCCGTACGGAGTCGGCATAAAACTGTAGGTTCAATAGCACGCACACGTGTTTGCTGAGAAGCTAGGCCCCGGCCCTTTACGGACTGTGACGCCACCCATATTGTGATGCAATTATTTTTTTACGTAGAGCTCGGTATTTATCTCAATAAAGAGTGTGGTCAGCTGAGGGCAAGGCATGCAGCATCTGCAGAATGGGCAATGTCAAACGTTGATTTGGAAGTATCGTGTTTTTTTAAAATGAAAGTTCTGCCTTGGCCTTGTTTACGTTTGTGGCGATTAAAGAAGAAGAAGAAGAGCGTCGTGAGCTTAGCCATGCATTTTGTGAAGTAATGACCAAGGACGCTAGACCGTCATCTTCTACTCAATGTGCATGGTATTAGAGGACGTCCACATTCACATGAAGAAGAAATAAGATCTGTCAGAGTTTCTGATAGTGAGACTTCTCTTTAGAGACACCTCTCTACAAGGAACATCTCTCTTTACGACCAATATTTCTTGGTCCCGGCTTGAAGGCTTTCGTGTATTTGAAATGAAACTCATTTGACTGCGCCAACTAGCGAGGGATAAGTCTCCTTAACATCGCTTATAGGATCTTCTCTGTTTTATGTGAGTGCCTGAAACCATTCGTCAATAGCCTGATAGGTTCTTATCAGTGCGGTTTCAGCCCGGGGAAGGCCACCATCGACCAGATCGTCACACTACGGTAGATCCTGGAAAAAAAGAACCCAAGAGATGCATATCGAACCCACCATCTATTCGTCGATTTCAAGACAGCATATGGCAGTCTAGCATATCTAGTCTAGTTTTGCCATCTCCGCCACACTCACAGGATGACGATGGAGAACTCTCGCTGCTCCATCAAGGTCGGAGACGAACTCACCGAGACCTTCAATGTCAACAAAATGTTCTAGACAAGGCGACACGCTGCCATGTGATTCCTTAAATATCAAACTTCAGAGAAGATCGTTCGGGACTCACTCGCTGACACAAAAGGCACGGTCTTCCAAAAGTCCCTACAATTGCTAACTTACGCAGACGATATTGACGTGATTGGTCGAACATAGCAAGCCGTCTATGAAGCGTTTGCTGTCAT
The DNA here is from genome assembly GCA_905231855.2 of Eristalis tenax. Taxonomy (NCBI): domain Eukaryota; kingdom Metazoa; phylum Arthropoda; class Insecta; order Diptera; family Syrphidae; genus Eristalis; species Eristalis tenax. The sequence continues at coordinate 5,375,697 of HG993127.1, forward strand.
TGAAACGGAGGCGGCCAAAATGGGTTTAGCGGTGAACGAGGGAAAAACTGAGTCGCATCGACGGCCAGAACATCACCATTGGCAGCTATAACTTTGAGGTAGTGAAGGACTTCGTCTAATTCGGCTCCGCGGTAAGCAGTACAAACAACATCAGTGCCGAGATCAAACGCAGAGCAACTCTTGCCGACCTATGGGCTCAAGAGGCAATTGAGTAACAGAGCCCTCTCTCGGTAACCTAAGTTGGCTCTGTATACGACCTTGATCATCCCCGTCCTGGTCTTTGCCGCAGAGGCATGGTCTACATCCAAAGCGGATGCAGAGACTCTTGGTCTTTTCGAGAGCAAGGTGCTTGCGATGATGACATTTGGAGAAGAAGGTTGAACCACGAACTGTTTGGGCTGTGCAGGTGCATGACTCTAGCCAGGCGTCTACAGATCCAACGCCTAAGACGGTTAGGCCATTTAGAGCGTATGGACAACTGAGCTTCAGCCCAAAGAATCTTCGACTCTGAGACTGTGGGAGGTAAAGGTGGCGTACACAAGTTGAGGGGGACCTCAACCGGCTTGGTGTGCGAAAATGGAGATAGCTTCCGAGAGATAGGGCCGGTTGTAGAGGCACTGTGAGTAAGGCCCTGGTCCTCCCGGAATGTAGCTTCCTAAGAAGCAGAAGATAGGTCAATGACGGTCGTGGTGTTGTGAGTTGGTGCGTCATCCCTAGTCACTTGAGTCTAAGTAGCCCAGGTTCGATTCCCGGTACGAGCAAAATGCTTTTCAAGGCCCCACCTCTTTCGAGCCACTGACAATGCTCAAAGGGTATAGCTCTCTGGAAGAAGCTTCTCAAATTGGCCGTTCGGAGTAAGCATAAGACGTCCGTTCCACTCGTGAAAGAACAATATAACGCACAATACGACCGGTTGTCGAGAAGTTAAGCCCGTCTACTGGAGCTCGGATGAGAAAGTCAAAGTTAAGGATATGGACCGACCACTTGAACTCAGGGTTCCAAAACTCGATGACGATCGATTATAAAACAACCGAGGCAGTCACCAGAACGAAGAGAACGAGATAAGTTCTCCGCTAGTGGCTAAGACTTAATTTAAATACTGTGAAACTTCTCTATAGCGGACAGCAGCGGGACCATCATGATTGTCTTTTATGGAGGGGTGTCCGTTGTGAAGGGTTGTAAATACAGGAATATCTTCACGCCGGGACCATGACGAATTGTCCATAAAGAGAGGTGTCCTTAATAGAGGGGTGTCCGTAAATAGAGGTTTTACAGGCAAACAATTAAACCAAACAGTTTCTGGTGCCCTATTGATCTCTCACGAAGTATTCTTCACATTTGCCCACTACCCGACGATGGTCATTGTCGAATATCATTTCTTCACATTTTGGATTCCATAGAACGGATGTCCCTTATTCTATGTGCCCTTGACATGCAATGCGATTGCTTCTCACCACGTTGTCACAATCAGAGAACTCCAATTAATTCAGTCGAACCTTGCTCCTCTCAGAATCAGTGTTTATTGCATTTCCCAATCGTTTCAGCTCAGACGTCAAGTAAGACTCTGTGTCATCTCCTATGTGAATTGTTTGCATAGAAATGGTTAAAAGAGATGCGAGCTCCGATAGACTCCATTTAAGGAGATCATCAGAGGCTGCTGGCTGTTGTATTTGAATATCAACGTCTTCATGGAAGGTTTTGGACAAGTATCCCTCAAAGGAAGCTGCTGGCTGCCAAATCAATTTCATCGTCTGCTTGAGTGAAGGTTGATTCATTCGAATTCCCCTTGATTTACACAAGTGACTGTTCACACGCCGTAAGTTGACATTTTTGTCAAAACCACATCAAAAGAGAACCCCCAAGCTCCGCCTCCCTTTGACATCTACTCCCCATCCTTCCCAAAACGCAATCGACCCAGAAAGTGGCTTCAAATGAGAAAAAGACATTGTCACCCCCTTGACAGCGAGTACTGACATGCCTGCACACGGACGTTTACCCAGAGGCGAACACACCTGCTCCTTTGTCCCTGCCCATGTTCACTTCAGTCTCACCGTTTCCCCGAGTGAACTCCGGGGCAACTGATCTGAAATTAGCTTCTGAATTATTAACAAGCGGCGGTGTACTTACGCGTTTGTTCTTAGAGGTAGAAACATTTTGACGGTTTGGCTCCTTATGGTGTAACAGTGGTGTAAATCCGCATATGTGTTGGTAGTCCCTGCTCGACTGCTCGTTCCTGGAAGGCACTAACGCTTCCGATCCAATTGCTGAAACGGAACAAAGAAGACATAAAATGTACCGTGATTGAAATTTCGTTCGTTTATTTTGGAAATCGCTCTCGAATGTCAGACGTTGTGAACCTAATCAGTTTTCGGAGGAAGCACTTACACATGTGCTGCACATGTAACCATAATTCAATCACATTAGAAAGCGCGTCTAAAAAGGCCAAACGCTGTAACAAGCTCAAGCACAACGACTTATCCCACATCGGGCGAGTGTTTCCTCTTTTCATTCAGAAGCACTCGCAACTGCTCGCCGCAAACTTGTTCAGAATTTTTTTCATTTCCTTTGAGTGCCTAAACGAATTTGGGTTAAGTTGTTTTCCTTTCACGAGCCCTACGCGAACACTGCAAAAGACGTCAAGACGTGGAAGTCACCAGCGCGGAAAGTGAGGTGCTCTCACACTCTCTCACTCTCCGGGCTGGTGGCGAGGAGAACGTACTACTACATGAGTGCTTGGGCATTTTTAAAGAATTTTGAACTGCCATCAAACCAGGGTGCCTTTGACGGGGACTTGACGCGCAGGTTTCTGAAAAAAAATGTGAAACTTTTTCGAATGGGTTCTGATGAAATACTCTTCCCTTCGCGAGTATTTCCATCGGCCCATTTGTCATAAGGGATAACTTTTCTGATGGAAGGGTGCGTTTTTTTTTTACAGTTTCTGGGGTATGACAGTGGTGGGGGTGGTATGATGGCGAAGAAGGTTTGTGCGTTGAGGACGTTCGGTTTAGGAACTTCTGCGGTATCATGTAGCAATTCAAGAATAGGGGCAGAACTTAACCATCCATAAACCAAGAGATTAGGAGAGATATGCAAAGAAAAGTGTAAGACACATAATGAGGGCACACGGCGGACCAGCACTCATTTTGGGGAGACCCTACAGGCCTTCAGAGTCTGTTTTGAATTCTTGTCTTTTCCTTACAATCCCTTGCTGCTGAACACGCTTGGCATGGTTTAACCCGGAATTTGATTTATTTTCAATTTTATAGCATCGCTCTCATTGGTGGGTGTGTTTATTCAACCATGACGAGACATGCAGTCGTTTAGGCTAGAGCTCTTGATAGCCGAAAACGCGGGAACCCTCCGTGTACCCGGGTACCCACATTCCCGGATATTACAAAATACCGGGTACCCGTATGGTTGTATATTTCGGGTACCCGTCAATTTAGACGAAATGAATCTGCTACTTACAATAAATTCAAATACTTTTCGTCCTCAATACATGCTAAAAAGACAGTACCCGCCTACTTGACACATTACACGCATACCCGGGTACTCGGGTAATTGTTGAAACGGGTATTACCCGGGTAAGATTTAGAGCACTATTACAATGCATGCTAAAATGACAGTACCCGCCTACTTGGCACATTACACCGATACCCGGGTACTCGGGTAATTGTTGAATAGGTTATTACACGGGTAAGATTTGGAGCACTATTACAATGCATGCTAAAAAGACAGTACCCGCCTACTTGACACATTACACGGATACCCGGGTACTCGGGTAATTGTTGAAACGGGTATTACCCGGATAAGATTTGGAGCACTATTACAATGCATGCTAAAAAGACAGTACCCGCCTACTTGGCATATTACACTGATACCCGGGTACTCGGGTAATTGTTGAAACGGGTATTACCCGGGTAAGATTTAGAGCACTATTACAATGCATGCTAAAAAGATAGTACCCGCCAACGTGGCACATTACACGGATACCCGGGTACTGGGGTAATTGTTGAAACGGGTATTACCCGGATAAGATTTGGAGCACTATTACAATGCATGCTAAAAAGACAGTACCCGCCTACTTGGCATATTACACTGATACCCGGGTACTCGGGTAATTGTTGAAACGGGTATTACCCGGGTAAGATTTAGAGCACTATTACAATGCATGCTAAAAAGATAGTACCCGCCAACGTGGCACATTACACGGATACCCGGGTACTGGGGTAATTGTTGAAACGGGTATTGCCCGGGTAAGATTTGGATCACTATTACATGCAAGACTCGAATACAGTTGTTTTCTTTAAAAAAAGGCGTATTCATACACTTTTGATAATTTCCATGACTCAACGCCGTAGAGGAGTACTAGACACCATCGTCTAGAAAGTCAGCAGCTTTACATTGGCCATGGTTTCTTCGGGGAACCATGGTCGGCAAGAAGTATAATGCGTTTGATATCGATACTGATGCTGTTTTGTACTACAGAACTAACAAAGTCAACTACAGACTGACAAAGTCTTTGACTATCTCGCCGTTGAAGCTGCCCATTGTTGTGCTTTTTTCCCAAGACATCGGTGTTCTGTGTCCTTTCTTCAAGACACTAATTTTTTCGTTCTTCGCTGAACCGCCGTCGGACCCATATTGGTTAAGCATATATTGCCTTCCGGTGAATGGTGTCTGAACGGAAGTGTGTGAGGTTCACTACCGACCTTAATGAATCGCGTCTATCGTCATGGTGATTTTCAAATTACACATGGCGATGTATGTAACTTCTTCCCATGCACGCTGTTATTCCCATGCACGCAGGAGTCTTTTCCAGGACCTCCCATTGTGTGAATCGCCATGAAGGCCGTCTCGTTGATGCCACACTGGTAGGGACCAGATTGTTCACAAACTGCTTTAGACGTTCACACTAAAGAGCAGAGAAGTATTTATGTACAATATGGTTGGTGCGGTCGTACATATTTTGTCGATGAGGAGGTGCAAGGGCTCCACCAGATCATAAAAGATCAACGGTCCGTATTAGCTGCCGTATTTGACTTCAGTCTCTATGTTGGTAGCTTCGCTTCATTCCTTGTCGGATGTACCATTCGAGGCAACACTCAGTGTCAGCTCTACAATGGCAATGACTTTAACGCAGCCGCAGGAACATAGCGAGATCTTTTGGTATAACTGCTCCACGGCATCATATTCTCGTGCCATTGTGTTTCTCACTTCCTCACAGAGTGCACTGGCTATGGAAGCTGAACTCAGGAATCTCAGATATGCCTATCCACTTGCTCGTTTTGGTATTATAACTCACCTACCAAGGTGCAGGAACTACAATCTTAGGAATTATTTTTCCAGGCACTCGTTGAAAGTACTGGAAGGGGACTCAATGAGTAAGAAGTCTTCCTTCAAGGCGGGTAACCTGGAAAATTGCTCACTTTAACCAGAGTTTGGCAGCTTTCCAGCTTCAATAAGGGCTTTTGCAAGCCCTTGGAAAGTGTACTGAGTTGCTGAGTGTGCGGACAGGCGTGAATCATTCCTCCCAAAGCGGTGTGTTCAATGTCCAGGTTTTGAGAATGGCAAGCTGTACAGTTGCAAACTGTTGGGATCAAAGCGTCACAACTCATCTACTTCACTGAACCAACAAAATACCAAACACCGCCCAAAGAAGCGGGATTTTAAGGGATATTCCAAAAAAAAAAACCATAATACGGTGAAACTTCTCTATAGCGGACAGCTGCGGGACCATTATGATTGTCCATCTTTAGGGGTGTCTGTCCTTCAGGGGTTGAAATATACGAAAATCTTTATGCCAGGACCAAGAAGAATCGTATCCCTTGTAGACACGTGTCCGAAGGGGAATTTTCACTTTATAGTGAAACTTCTCTATAGCGGACAGTTGCGGGACCATCATGATTGTCCATCTTTTAGGGCGTCTGTCTTTAAGGGGTTGAAATTCATAAATATCTCTATGTTGGGACCATGACGAATTGTCCGTAAATAGAGGCGTCCCTTGTAGAGGGGTGTCCGTAAAGAGAAGTTGTACTGTATTGCCTATTCATCCATTGCTTTGGAGTACTCTCACCAATCAATTCAAAAATCTCCGAGCTGCACGTTGCTTTATGGTTTGTTGATGGGATAAGCCTCATTTGAAAACAGTGCGAGTGCAGTACAACCACAGGCTATGGTCTGTGAATTGTGCTTCGGTCGGTTGGTACTCGGGTGCCCTTACTGCCGTGGCTTACTTACATTCGTACCGTTTATAGAAAATGTGTCAATAAGTGAATCCCATGAGGTTTTTCAGTTCAACTTACATTTAACCCAGGAACCGGCTTTCCCAGGAACCGCATTATTTCCTTTGCCAAAGCTGGTGGTGATCTCTTTGTGCTCAGCGTAGGCCCTAGAGCCCACGCTGTTGATCCAGTGTCTACGTTAAGCAATCTGTTTCTAGTTCTATCCAGAGTTTCGTCTTCCAGTCCAAGCGGAGGGATTGCCAGAGATTTCCCGTGGGTGCCAATATAGTTTGGCACCTAGCCTAGGGTCACTGTGCTCGTCAAGAACGTCTCTTGTCTCTTGTAGCTCCCTATAGCCCTGCAGTTTCGCAGTTAAAACGTTTAATGGCTCAGAAATTCATTAGAAAATATGGCGATTCTTATGTCGGCTTTTTTGGAGCACTAGTGCTGCTTCTGGCATAACAGCCACTTGAAAACGTCTTCTCCTTTCGAAGGGATCCCAGTAGGTCCTTGCGACTGATGCAGACCACGATTTGGTCACCCTTCACAGGATGTGCACCTACGTATGAAGACGCATTCTCTCCAACAGTGTGTCTGAAACCTGGCTGATTTCGCTCACTCCATAAAACGACGTCCAGATCCCCTCGATCCGATTGACAGTGAAACGTACCTCCTGTCACAATAGCCAATCTCCTCGCTCAGGACACCACTAATGCCAGCTAAACGTCCTTCCAGCAGTAATCCCAGCGCCAGAGCAGCGCAAAGTCCTTGTCACATTTAGCCATAAACCATTACTGAGCATTATCCAGTCCAACCGCCATCTGAAATCCTGATAACAACTCACTTACGCAATCCTCGTGTTTACGATTTTTTCCTTTCACTCTCATCGCTCTCCTTTTGCCCATTCGCCCATGGGGGCGATACGAGAGCGGGTGTGGGCTGCCGTGCCGTTTTCTCATTCGTTAGCATGGACATTGACCTCGATTCTCCTTTTACCGCCTTCTCGTGGTATAAAGACGGTGAGCACGACGATGGGGTGCCATCGGGGCTGTTCAAGGACCTGCCATACTCGAGGGCCCTTGCAGTGCTCTTTTGATTTCGACTCAATGAGGCGCAGAAAAGGACCGACATCAGGGGGTGAGCCCTTCGAGCGACAGTTGACCGCCAACCTGGCCACTGAATGCTAATCGCTTTTCATTGTTTCGAGAATAATAATTGGCCGTCGTCCAAGAGGTAATAATTCTGCCCGGTTTCGCCAGCTGATGGAGCGCGGTTTTCGGTCATAAATCTTCGAAAAGGACATGCAACTTAATTTAATCGAACTCGCGTGCAAATGGAAGATACTAGTTTGTTAACTCCGCTTATTTGTGGCTCGTTGGCATGGACAAGGACAAGGTTGGCGTTACTGGGCTGCCGGCAACAAGTTGCCTTAACTAGAGCGCCACGAAGGGGGACAGGGGATCAGGCAGACAGGACACACAATGGCTGTTGTGCCGTCCAGGGTGCGGCGAAAATTGTTTGCGTTCTATTTGGGTCAACGGAAGGCGGCGTGTATCGGCACTGGTTGGCTTGCATGGCAAACATCCAAATGGACTTTGTTTAGCACGTTACGTGTGATTATTGACCGTTTCGCAGGCAACCGAGCGGCAAGGCGGCGGCGGCGCTGGTCCTTGGGGTGCGGGTAATCTGAATAATCGCACAGGCGGGAAACGGAAACTGATTGTGTTCATGAAATGCGGTTGTGTTTAATGGGAAGATAAGGACGACGATTACCTTGCATTCGCTGCGACGCCACGGCCACGGGGCGCGGGGAGTTGCCTTGACACGATTGGGGCGTTGGTTCATAATGAAGTTTCATGAGAACGCCGTCGTGTGTGCACGTGTGGGCTTAGGCGTGTTCATTTTGAGGCAACCTAGCTCAACACATTCCCAAGAGAGACGTAAAGATTCGAACAGAGTTCATTAGGAGGACGATTAGGCGAGATTACGTGTGTATTTTACCAGCAGCTGGGAACACCAATGAACGAGGTGGGTGGTCGTGAAGGTCTTGGACTTGATGACGGCTGACTTTCGGCAGGGATTACTGGTGGCTAGTAATTATTTTGGGGCGAAAATGATGATCCGTGTGTCGTTTGAGACGAATGAGAATCGTGGGAAGGATCAGGATTCTGCACAATGGCATAAGCCTGACTAGGGGTGAAGGACAAGAATGTTTAGACATCTTTTAACACAATTCACGGCTTAAATGAACTTTTTGTATCATTTGTACTAGGCATCCTTGGCCTGGTATATGTTAGTGCAGTGAAACTTCTCTTTACGGACACCCCTCTACAACGGACACCTCTCTTTACGGACGATTCTTCTTGGTCCCGGCATGAAGCTATTCGTGTACAGTGAAAGCTCCTTTTACGGACACTCCCTCTGGCGTACAGTCCCCTTGTGTGGACATTTCAACACGTGGATCTTGAATTGATTTCATATTCCCTTTAGCGGACATTCCCTAACCCGGACGCGGACAGGATTTAGTTCTCTTAGGCCGACACAATTCTGTTCGGCAAGGCAAAATAACTGACTTTACTGAGTGTGCTGCACTTGCCCTCAAATCATTGTCTCTACTCAAGTGGATATCGGATTTTATTCCTGCAGCTGTGTTCTGTATTTTGCCTCTTCTGTCTTCATGTAATTATGAAATAATTTGTGCAGGGTGAATTTTTTACGGGAATATTCTTCCAGAGATGAACAACTCTCTTAGCCGGACAAAAGTGCTGCTACCATCGCTGACCGCCTATGGGACCTTTCACTGCACTTAAACCCATTTACTATGGAAACCCCTGTATAACGGACAATCATGATGGTCCCGCCTGAAAATCGCAAACAAACTTAAATGAACATGAAGACAGAAGAGACGAAATACAATACACTGTCCGCTATAGAGAAGTTTCACTGCATTTTAATCCCTTCACTACGGACACCTCTATATAACGGACAAGCATGATAGTCCCACCCGAAATTCGTATACAAACTAAAATTAACATGAAGACAAAGGAGACAAAATACAGAACACTGTCCGCTACAGTGAAGTTTCAGTGTATTTCATCCCCTTCACTACGGACACCCCTATATAACGGACAATCATGATAGTCCCGCAGCTGTCAACGAACATCCCTACGGACAATCATGACAAAATACAGAACACTGTCCGCTATAGAGAAGTTTCAGTGTATTTTCCTTTTTTTGATTTTAGTCTCCACTCCTGCTTCGCCTGTTTAGTGAATTCCCTGGTCAGTTCCTTGCTTGCATTGTAGGTTGATCGTTGGTCTGAAATACTGAGTAAAAGACATCAGCTTTGCAATATACCCGTCCATTCACTGGTTCCCCACAGTGGGTCCAAGTAGCTCCAGTACCCTCAGACACAACCACACTATGGATTGGTTCACGTTTCTGCCAATCGCTCTTAGAAGGAAGGACCATATTTTCGTTGCTTCGAACAAATGCCATTCCCTTCCAAAATGGCAATTAATTTCCTCTTCATAGGTAACCATGAGGGGAATCAACCTTCTGACCTCATCCAACCTTCGTCTCCAATCATCTCCATCGTCGCAGACTCTCCACGTAGCCATCTGTCAATCAAGCCCACCTCACCTCTGATTCAAGCAGATCACCATTTCAACGCCACTCAAGGGGGTTGACATCATCGCCTTCAATCGAAAATAATTAATAAACGTTTAGCCGCTCAGTCCCTGCAAGCACACACTTCCACTCGCCCTTCAACGAATTAATTGACAAATGCGGTACACCACGCGTCAGACGTCAACTTCATTACTTTTCGTCACATTATGACACAAGCTCGTCATCGTTTGCCACTGTCGCCTCAGTCCATCGTACGCATTGAGGGCAAACAAGAAAATCTGTTCCCAGACGCCTCCACTCCTTACCCACTGGCTAGCGACGAACGGCACACACGAGATCAGCAACCTCGGCAATTAATAAGAATCAACAGAAGATTGGCCAATCGTTCCTGAAGATTGCCGTAGGCAATTTGGACATTTCGTCTCCTCTGCCGTAGTCGACGTAGCGACGACGGTCCCAATTAGAGCTGACACTTCCCCTAATTGATCGATTCTCCCGCAGAACCACGCCGCCCCATCTAGCCTCGCATGGTGGTAAATTAATTTACTTTTCCTTAATCCAAAGCGATCGTTTAAATAAATTATTTTCAGAGGACTGCAGACCTCGCAGTGCTCCTCGGTGTAATCCATTTGGCAGAGTTACGTGACGGAAGTCTTATTGTTGTCCGGAGGGTGGGATATACAGCACGAAACAACTGGAGAGAGAGGGGCTTTGAAAGTTCGAAACTCCTTCGACGCCTCCATGCGGCACACACTTTGCGGAGTGCTTCTAGGATCCCTCGCATAAAATATTCAATAGACGGTTCCCTGGAATCGCACATAGAAAGTTATTCTCGTCGTCTCGTGCGGGGCGAGTTGATTAGGAGAGCAACCCTCGAGTGTGGGTGTGATGAGTGAAAGGTACCTGCTATTGGCTGTTGGTGGCGAGTGAAGTAAAGGCGGGGAACAATTGAGGCTATTTCGGTTTGAGTTTAACGGGCTCTGGAAGTTAATGTCCCACACACGCGCACTGCTCAGCGCGGAGGGGGTGTGGAACTTATCCCCGGCTGGGCGGCCGTTAACTAAAATCAATTACGAAATGTTCGCCGGCAAAGCAACTGTAACCGGGTTTCAGGACCTGCCGCGGAGGCAGTGTTTCGAGTTCATGGTCGGCACTAGGATGAGCTGGATTTAAAATGCATATGACATCGGGATGATTTTCCGATTTGTATGCAAAATGGAGGGTAAGCGATTCGCCTATCCTTGGGAGGGGACGACAAAAAGGAACCGGAATTTTAAGATTCACTTCAGGGTTAACCCTTGCAGACGGCCTTTTCACAGTCCCGCCGGGTCCTGATTTGGGGATCCTTCGTGCCATTCATCTCTGCCACCTCCACTCTGAAGTGATGAAGGCTGATGTAAGGCGAACTCCAGTCTGAGTCCGTCCTCTGTGTTTCACAAGCATTCCGCTCTGTCACGGGGAATGAGCTAAGTTCATCATCCGTTCAACCGTTCGAGGTCCAACATTTGAATTTACGGACTACTGTGCAAGTTGCGTCATGTTGTTCAGTCACAGAAACTCTGGGGATCCAATTAGACTGGTGATTCAGACAGATCAGTGAATAGTGGGCGTGTTTTTTTGAGAATCTATACTCAGCTCAGTATTTCTTTTGCACACGAAGCAACATCAAAACAAATTACTGAGCAAAAAGGACTCAGTGATATTTGACAGTCATCACTGGCTACAGCGCGTCGAAGAATCTCTATCATAGGTGGCTCACAGATGACACCACTGAATCACAGACGCCGCTGACAACACTTTTCGAAGATGCAGCAGAATTAACGGCATTGGTGTTTTAAATAGTTCGACATAGGATAAAGTACCCCAGTTTGTAATCCATCCTTTATTTAATATACAAACGCTTCTACCGTATGTGTGCAAACATTATAAAACACATGTGACAAAAAAGTAAAATATAAGGGCGTTCTATTCGTATTTTGACATTTAATGTCATGAAAGTAAAGAAATGCACCAACTTTTGACGCCAAAAAAATAAAATGAGAAGTGCGTTTTATTGAGGATCATTGCTGAGCTGAGTACTGAGCTCTCAATAAAACACGCCTATTCTTTATCGATATGCATTTGGAATGCTGATGAAAGAATACGTATATAAGGATTGATTTTTGAGAAATAAATTCATATTCAATTAGACCTCCTATCTAGTCGTATCTACCATTTGGCAGACTCCTATTCCATTCCTGCCTTGCCCTACGTTTCCTTATCTTTTGGCAGATTCTATGGCATCCATGCCCTACCTGGTTAAGCAGTTGGATCAAACACCGATACTGGGGAAATGTTACTCAACAATCCTGCACTTTGCACTGACCATTACAAGATATTCAACCATTATCTCAGCTGAAAAAGTTCGCTCTCAATTCTCCTTTTCATAGCGCCCACGAATAGCACACACCGTAAATTCAAAGTTGAAAATGAGTTTGTGAATGACATTAGGCGTGTTTTATTGAGAACTCAGTACTCAGCTCGGCATTGATTCTCAATAAAACGCACTTCTTCTCATTTTATTTTTTTGTGTCAAAAGTGGGTGCATGTCTTTACTTTGTTAGTACAAATATGGTTTTATTCACTAGAAGCGTTTGTATATTCAATGAAAGATAATTTTGCTGTATATTCAAAAAGTGTTGCCAGCGGCATTTGTAATTCAGTGGTGTTAACTGGGTGGTGCCTCACACCCGTGATTGAGTTTTTCAACGTGATCTAGTCAGTGTTGACTGTCAAATGTGACTTCGAGTGTCCGCGATACGCTCACTGCAGGGATCTCTCTGCGATGGGTATAGTGCAGGTAGGTAACACTTGGGATATCAGTCGTGTTCTCTTCTCAAGCGAGACGGCTGACAATCTAGCCATCTTTGCCGAACAGATCTTTCAGATACGGAGGCAATAATGACACTGTTTGTCCTTTTTAGTAGAAATTGCTGTTTTACAGGGGGTTCAACTTGCGCTGGCCTCAGTTTGTGGTACTGGACTCTTACAGAGTCCTGGCTATATGAGGTTGGTGCAAGTCCTAGTGTAGTCTGCGGTTATGTGCTTCCAGGGCTCCCGATTTACTGGCAGGTAGGACTCAGTCCGCAACCTCCTTGAACTTGCAGACGGTGGATGTTTGGGCTGGAGGGGGGCCGTGCAGGTCTCATCCTGACCCACTCAGGTGCCATTTGGAGGTTCTCCCCAACATTGCTGTAGCAATGGCGCCTTATGTTGCTGAGTTTTTACTTGGTAACATTTGGGCTGGAGCTGTGGCGAGTTGTCGTGTGGGGCATGGGGTGCCTGTTCATGTGGTCGGTGATGACTCGACAACGCACTTAGTGCGTCGGTCAGGGGGTGCATAGCGACAGTGGTTCTATGCGCGAACTAATCGGTTCTTCGAGTAGTAGTAGTTTTGTTGTCCGTGTTGTGAATATGCCTGTTTGCCTTTGTTTCTTTGGGGTTTTTCGGTGGGGATGAGTGCATGTGTTACGTACTTGTACTCTCCAGCAATGGGATTTTTCGGTAGTGGTGTTGAACGATTCGATTGGTTCATGCCTCGGTCTGACCTTGATGGGATTTCCGGACGAAATTGTGTTGTCTTGTGTTGTATTTTTGTGTAGATGATGCAGGTCGACCATTGGTCACTGCCTCGACCCCCTTGAGTGTTAAGGCACTTATCTAGAAGTGACCTTCACGGTTGCGAAAGCCTGACCAGAGGCTATATTCTGGTACCATGGGAGATAGCTGGCCCCGGAAAGGTTAGTTGGTGCCGTCAGGCTCCCAACCTCCTTTTCCGAGCTATCAAGAGGTAGGCCCCCTAGCGGGAGTATTATGGTGGCTGTGGTTGCCCAAAATCGCGGGAGCGTATAGCATGTGGATGCAAGAGGTGCTAGATAGGCTTCGCCTTCAGCAAGGTTTGTGGTCGCCCTTAAGCGTCACTAAATTGCTACTGGGGTGGTAATTACCTCCTCAGGGCGGTGGTCAACGCTTAATTTGACTCCGTTATTGTGGATAGGCCCACCGTGAAGTGTGCCAATAATTGGCCGGGTGTTCACGTTAAGTACTTTCGACTTCTGTCAAATGTGACTGAGTGGTATCTGCTCAGTAATTTGATTTGTTGTTGCTTCGCGTGTAAAAGTAATACTGAGCTGAGTACAAATGCTCAATAAAACACACCCATTGCATGTGCGAATTGTCAGGATTTAAAATTTCAGACGGTTTAAATAGTGAACTAAATCAAATTTCAACACGCCTCGAGTTGGGACCAACTCCGAAGTTGAGCAATTGTGAACAAAACGCCCCTAAGTCGCTATTTGTGTTCTCGCCATTTATGAACAATCTGATTGGCGTTAGCGTGCTCTACAGTATTTTAGTACTTCCTCAAATTGGTACACAATTTCAAAACTAGATTTCATTAATTGCAGACAACACTTTTCTTCTATCCAACTTGGCTCGTTATCTCAGCCGAACGGCCTCTTGAATGAATGCCCTAGACCAGCCCCACCTCAATCGACACCAACTTACCAAGGTCTAAACGTGACGGAGGCTATTTTGACTATTTTTACTACCGACATGCGGTAGTTATGACTTTCCCCAGAGAAAGCTCATATCCATCCATCACAAAACGCGGGCAAAGGCGCCGCCTCGTGTTATTACGAGAAATGCATAAAATGGTAGTTATGCCAACGATTTATTTGACACCCTTTCTGACTGCCTTCTCGAACGCTCATGCCGGGGAAGATATTCGTGCGCCAAAAGTTTCCCTTTCGACAGCCAAGCGACACCGTCAGTCGCCAGCCCGGGGGGCTGTGTACTTACCTAACTAAAAATCTGCAGCACCATCGTCGGAATCAGAAGCCCATAGCGCAATCATGACCGAGCGCACCTACGCGGCGGATGAGTCCTCAGAGGCCACCTCGAGCGCTTCTAACGAAAGTGACTCAAGTGCCGAACGAGGCTTGACACAGCGCGCTCTGTTTGCTTTCATCTTCAAGCCGTGCGAAGATGGGCAGAGATGTGGAACTTTCATTACACGGCCATCGACTTGGGCTGGTCGTTCACCTGACGACCGTGCCGGTGCCAGCAGCGTTTGTGATAAATCATGTCGCACTGAGGTGTCAGGAAAGCTTGTAAACAAGTTCCTGCCGTGTCACCGGGCACGAAGTGGTGGTGGGTCACCCTGGAATTCAAAATTCACAATTAATGCGCCACGCAAGGTAAGTGGTCTTGGGGGGTTGGCCTTTTTTGAACGAAGTTCCCGGCTGGTGGTGCATGTAAATGCATGTGCAGGATAATTGACCTACTTCCGTGTTACTTTGAGTTGCTGGTAATTTTTGAGTGTTAACTAGGACTTTGCGTGGAATTAAGGAGATGGGACAATTCTTTCGTTTTGAAGGAGGAGTGCTGCTGACAGAGGGTGGAATATGATGTTGTGAGGAGAGGGCTGATATAATCAGAAAATCGACTACATGATAGGACTTCGTATTCTGTGCCGACATTAGTGAGGTGAATTTTCATATGTAGAGGAGCCAGGCAGTCTTACGAGGGATGTCCCTGGAGCCGGTCCGTAACACGCACAAATGTTGCATGTCTCGTGGCAGTGACAGCCGGTCGGAAGTGCCCTTTTGTATAGTCGACCGGTGAGCATACACATTTCGGCATTGTTTGAGAAGAGTTAATTGATGTGTTCTGGCTTGGAATGTGTTCTGGCTGTCAACTGCCGAGATGGATAAGTGAAATGTCTTGCGGGTGCCGGTCGAGAGTCGTTGTTTGACAAGTAGTGTACTGTTTTCATTTTGGTCACTAAATTGAGTCCTTTAAGACCTTAGGGCGACGCGGCTGGTGGTATACTGCCCTCTAACATCATTCCTTAAAGACCCACGCAAGAATGTCCAAGCCGATCCAAGTTCGTGAATCAAATTTCAACCGAGAACGAACGTCATCCCTAGCCTCCAATGTCATCCCTTAAAGACGCACGCAGGAATGTCCAAGCGGATCCAAGTTTGTGAATCAAATTCCTACCGAGAAAGAACATCATCACATCACGACTCATATCCCATGGAGCCACCAACAATGTGCCATGCTACGCTTCAAGCCCATCATCGCACGTGTAAACACCCTCCTCCTTTGAATGGCCCATACATTTGCAAATGCAGTTACCGCGCTAAAAGCATCCCTGATTAGAACCGTAAATCATTTCTGATTCCCAGCCCACACACACACACGCCTATCATCGCCGCCATCACACGGGCACGCGCCTTTATGCAAAGCTCAGTGAATAGCTCTGCGTGACCCTAACAGCTAATCTTTTAACACAGATTGCTTTGAAATGATCGCCTTTCAACACTCGTACGTAGTTCTAAGAGGCACCTCCCTCCCCATGTGTGCCGGATGTGCAAATACACTCCCTTACTTATGGACGCAATTTATTATCCCAAAGTGAACCGCACCTTCTGTGCTGGGGATCCTTGATTTCCTTCGCCTTTGATGTGTCCTATTCAATTGAACTCAACCCTCTTGATCCCGGAGAGGGGCTGTTTTTACATACTCGTAAAGGACATCCTGAATCTGTTTTGTGATGGAAATCGGAATTGGTTTAATTTTTCTCGCGCCACAAATATGTCAACAGAGCGTCCTGAATGGGACTGGAAAAATGCGATAAGGCACGATTTGATTATGAAGAGGAAGTACATTTGAGGTTTTAAGGCGGAATGGTTTGGTGCTGCGAGGGATTCTTTCAGAGATGTGATCGTAAAGGGATTTCACTCAGTTGTGTGGTTCCAACAAAATCTTTTTCATTCTTATGGAATAATTTCGGTCTCAATTGTTTGTTTATAAATTTTAGGGCTCGAATATAACATTGGTGGCGCTACAGTCGACGGTGGACCTAGCCCTAGCTTCTACAGCCATCACGCGTGTTGTTCCTTCAGGAGAAGAGGGCACCAGTTTTCAGCCGCCTCCGAAACTTTGACTCCGAAAAGACGTTGAGAAGATTATTCTAGACAGGAATACCCCTTGAGTAGTTTCAGTCACTCGAAAGAGATGGCGTCCTGAATTATAAGAGTTGGTCAATTCTTGAATTAAACCTTGACTCCTCGGCGTAGGAGTTGATGCACCTAGTGACTACACCATGGCCATTACACATTCGCTGAAAACTGCGAAACCTACAGAGACTCTGTGATAAGTCCGTTTCGCGCAGAACGGGCAGATTATTGTCCATCTGGGCATACTGTGGGTAAACTAAAGGCACGGCTGCCATTAGTGGCAGGGTCAAAGAAGATGCAAATCTATCGATTTCACGACGAGAAAAATCTACACCTAGTTCGTCCTGGCTATATAATGACTACTAATCATTCGAATGACTACTAATCTTTCGAATGACTACTAATCTTTCGAATGACTACTAATCATTCGAATGACTACGAATCATTCGAATGACTACTAATCTTTCGAATGACTACTAATCATTCGAATGACTACAAATCATTCGAATGACTACTAAGCATGCGAATGACTGCTAATCATTCGAATGACTACTAATCTTTCGAATGACTACTAATCTTTCGAATGACTACTTATCATTCGAATGACTACGAATCATTCGAATGACTACTAATCTTTCGAATGACTACTAATCATTCGAATGACTACGAATCATTCGAATGACTACTAAGCATGCGAATGACTGCTAATCATTCGAATGACTACTAATCTTTCGAATGACTGCTGATCATTCGAATGACTACTGATCATTCGAATGTCTACAAAACATTCGGATGACTGCTAATCATTGCTAATCATTATTGTCCATCTGGGCATACTGCGGATAAACTAAAGGCACGCCTGCCACTATGAATCATTCGAATGATTGATTAAGAATCGAGATGTTGTAATAATCGATTATGTCTCGGGTTATCATTCCAATGCGCCCATTACTAATATTATCGCAACATTGAGGTGAGAAGATTATGAGCTATGATCAACACAGAATGACTTGCAGGCATCCCTCATAGAAACGACTGCATGGCGAAGTTGGTTAAGTGCCAGACCTTGGTTAGTCAGGTCCTCGGTTCGAATCCCAGCGAAAGCAAAGTTAATACGTTTTTTTCTTGTTTTCAAATCTGGTCCAGTCACCATTTGCAGTTGGGAGCAAACTATCGACACGGTCACTGGAGTGGTCGATCGGTGGTAGTGGTCTCACTGTGGAAATCACAATGGACCCAACATGGTCTAAGTGTGCTGTCGAATCCACTGGCAGCATTTCTTGCTAACTAACTCGGTCTTCTCAATTTGTACGACTCGAACTACTCGATGAGATATTTCCATTACAGCTCGAACTTTTCTCGGAACTAACTCTCTGAATTACGTTTTCTTAGAAGTGTAAAGAAAAATGAAACAGGGACAGTTCAGGTTAATGCCCTTTATTTGTACTTCTTATGCTCGCGCTTCGATCTGATTATTGACGATCTGACGATCTGACGCCATGACGGTGATCAGCCTCTGTTGGTTGCGTTGCATGTCATGGATGTCCTCTACCACATACCGGTCGTTGGGCAGCACCTTGGTGACTATGTACGGCCCATTATACCGGGGCTCGAGCTTACTTGACTCGCCGGTGTCCGCAGGCTCGTTTTCTATGAGAACGGGTTCCTCTGTCTGATACGAAGTTGGCCGTTGACGTTTGGAGTCGTACCACATTTTCTGTTGCTGCTGGACTTCCTCTATATTGGATAAGGCTTCGCTACACCGCTTTACTAGTTCGTCAGCCTCTACTCGGGTCCTTTGCCCCACCCGGGGTATCAGCTTGGCCTTCGTGATAGTTGCGACTGTAGCTTCGCAGTTAGTAACGATCTTGAAACACCCGAAAGCGATCCAAGCCCTTTACGCCAGGCCAGGACTTCGAGTTCGTATGAGTGATACATACTTTCGGCTACGGAAAGCTTCCTACAGCAGAAGGCCATGGGTCGCAGCGAGTTGTCTTCCCTCCCCCGTTGCAACAATATCCCAGCTAGGCCGAACGACGATGAGTCTGTAGCACCTCATGCTCGCACGCCAGGTCGAACAACACCAGCACGGGAGGGGTCCCGAGTGTCGCTTTCAGCTTCAAGAACGCTTCTTCCTGTCGAGCCGTCCATTCGAAGGGATGGTCTGCTCTTGTCAGGCCTGTCAGCGGTGTTGCCCAACGAGCGTAGCTCTCCAAGAACTTGCGAAAAAATCCCGTAAGCCAAAGAAACTACCATACCCCATTGATTTTTATAAGAGCGTGGGTTCGTATCCCACTTCTGATTTGTAAAGAAGAATTATTGTGCCACGAAATGAAAGACGGACGGTTCAGATCTGCCTATCGACTGTCCTCTGCACAAACAAAACGAACCTCAGCTAAAGAACCGGAAAAAAAGGCATTAAAAATAAAGCCGTCATCTTTTGGAGTACCCAACTTTCAACGAGTTCATTTTGTGGAAGACTTCTTCTTCTTTGTTTGGCGCTACAGTCCGGGATGGACCTGGGCCTCAACCAACAAGCATCTCCAGCCAGCACGACCTTTCGCCGGCTGCCTCCAGTTGCGCACACCAAGTTCGTTGAGGTCCTTCTCCACTTGTGTACACCATCTGGTACGAGGACGTCCTCTGTTGCGTTGTCTCAATGGTTCGGAACCGAAGACTCTTCGTGGGGCCAGAGCTGTGGTGTCCATCCGCTCTACATGACCTAGCCTATAGCGTTGGATCCGAAGACGCTTCGAAGTTGTTCCCCTCCAGTCGCCATCAACGCAAACAGGACCAAAGATCGCACGCTGCACTTTTCTCTCAAAATACCAAGAGCTTCTTCATTCGCTTTCAATAGCGTCCATGTTTCTGCGCCACAGAGCATGACAGGGATGATCAGAGTGTCATATAAAGTCAGTTTGGTGTTTCGAGAGATGGCTCGCTTACTCAATTGCCTCTTGAGCCCAAATAAAAGAGTAATTCTGCGCTTGCTTATTGTTTGACTCAAAACGATTGCAATTTCCAAGACATCTCGCTATGGCAATAAACAAGGCGCAAGGACTGTCGGAATTGGGCGGAATTGACTTTAAATACTTAAGACAACAGGACAGCAGCAACACCTCACGCAACACGACTCTTGATGGCTCCGCTGTAATTGCTGGATGAGGTATTTCCCATTTTGATGAAGTCATCACACTCTCGCCAAGCTAGGGCCAATGTGTGTCGGAAAGCCATCGAACATTTACCACAAGTACCTCTACGTGTGTAGATGCCAGTGCTCCTTCAATGGCGCAACAATTTAGCTAAGCGTGAGAAGTTGGATACGTCTTCTGTGTCCAGATGAATATTCCACGCTTGTTGAGAAACTTCTTTTTCTGTCAGCGTCAACTGTTCCAATTTCTTGACGGTCTGGCTGAGTATGGTCCCACTCAGAGCAAAGTCGATCTTCTTCTGACGCAATCGCGGAGTTCAACGATCAAATGAGGCACCAACATCGCTGTTAACAAACCCGCCATACTTTGGAAGTCCGCAGTAAACAAACTCAATCGACTTCCTGATACTCTAACGAAACCAGTTAAACCAGTCAACCCGCGTCATCATCCAGGTCGTCTTTCCCAAATTGGTCTCATTGCAGTGATCAAGATAACACCGAGCTGATTCACCGACCCTCACACTGATCCACAAACGGCCTTAACCTCCACCGTTCTCCGGTCATATCTCCGCGAAATTTCTCACATCAATGCGGCCCGCAGTTGGTCAACAAAGCAACACCACATCAGAGACCCCATTTGTATGATGAGCAGTCGGCACCGACATCAGGGGGTGCTCTGATTGTTTAATCGCTAAGTCAACAACCCACCTCCGCCGCCACCCACACGATGGCATCCACCAGCGACGTGCATGGTCGGCCTGGAAATACCACAACAGCCGCGCCGCGCCGCGTTGGCACATATGTGAATCTACAAATGCGATTCTCATGTTTGGCTAGCCACTGTTCTCTATTTGCTCGACGACAAGCGCTGCCCGCACGCTTTCCCAGCGCACGATTTTGAGTTCAATCGCCTTCGGCTTCGCAGCGGTTCCCGGTGCCAAGCGGAGCTGGCCAACCAACCAAACCGAAAAAAGAGTTCATCGACCGGAAGTTCAGCCATGCATTGGCCAGTTAATAGTATTTAATCTACACGAAGTGACATGTATCTGATTTTTTTTTGCTCCAGCCGACAGCCTGGTACAATGGCCCAAAAGCCATGCCAATTGGCTCTGCAGTCACACGACTTTCTTGCATGCCCGACACGACAGAGTGTGGGCCACGACAGTCGGCGGTGGATGGCGGGCGACATGTGCTCGTGCAACATTCTCGCGGCGCTCTCTCTAACCCACCACCATCAACGGCGGAGACATGTCATCATCGACGAGGGGTTGAACATGTCTCACCCCCGTGATGGGCTGAGATAAGATTCTTGTCTGGCGCCGCCGTTATGGCACTCTGATGAAGATTCACTTACAGAAATCCCAGGGAGACGTGTCGTGGGCGGGGTGGCGATTATTGATGGATCCGTTGCCAAATCCAAGCTGAATGAGCCTGCCACTGTGTCTGCGATGTGAATCTGCAGGCACGTGATGTGATCAGTGAAGCGTGGTTATTGTTGTGTCGCGGTTGTTAACAAAGAATTGCTGTGAAATTTTCAGCAAATTTACAAAGCAAACGGCGAGAATCGACAGCGGGTAGGTTTTACGATGGAAATCCCACACAAGGGGTGGAGGACTTAGAATTCAAATGAAACCATCTTCGAGTTGGTGGCAGACTTTGATTGCGTAAGACACAGGAAATGAAATGAATTCGGTTTCATTTGGAGAAGAATTTCATTTTTCCTCGAACCAGCTGTGGGTTATCCCAGGAAATTTGGGATTTAGTTGACAAAGCGGTGTGTGTGGGGGATGAGCTACCAAACATCATTCTCTGAGGATGCGAGAGAGACAGCACACGGTCACTGCCTTGCTGGGTAAGCAATCAGTTTCATAATGAATGTGGGCTCTTCTCGTCAGAGGGTTGCGACCCGCTTTACTCATCTGATGTGCTGTTTGCAAATTAATGACCAATTCGGGGACAACTTGGGACCCGACTATATCTTTTCTGTTCATGCAGTGGTATATGGGTTATCGTACGCCGCAAATGGGATCAAATTGGATTCTGAATAACAATTGGAATCTTCCAGAATTGCATGAATCAGTACAGAGAGTGCTTGAATGGCGAAAGGGCATGTATTTGGCAAGGAAACAGTGCAATTCGGAGTAGAGTTCGGAGGGAAATTCAGCCGATGCGTGTGTTGCAACGATGCATGATTCGGCATAATGACATGGATTGACATGAGTAGTGCGAATAGTAAACTTCGGACCAGGAGTGGTAGGAATAATTCAATTCGGAGTAAATTCGGACTGAGCTTAGAAGGTGAAATAAACTTAGAATAGGACACATAGAAGAACTCTGAATAGAAACCGGAATATCAGATAATATTTTTTGAATTATGGCTTGATATAGAATTCGGAGTAAGTCTAAAAAACAGATCGGAGAAGATATTTTAAGATTTGAAGTAGAACTTCAGTAAATACATTGAATAACTGAAATATGTTAGGATACATGTATTTCGGAGTAAATTCGGAGTTGAAATTATAATGTCACTCCAGCTGCCATTTATAACATAACTGAAAGGAAATCAATGAAATCACATAAACACAATATGTTAGGATATATGTATTACGGAGTTGAATTCGGAGTAAATTCGGAGTTGAAATTATAATGTCACTTTAATTGCCATTTAAAACAGAACTGAAAGGAAATCACATAAGCACAATATGTTAGGATATATGTATGTATTTCGGAGTTGAATTCGGAGTAAATTCGGAGTTGATATTATAATGTCACTTTAGTTGCCATTTAAAACAGAACTGAAAGGAAATCACATAAGCACAATATGTTAGGATATATGTATGTATTTCGGAGTTGAATTCGGAGTAAATTCGGAGTTGAAATTACAATGTCACTTTAGTTGCCATTTAAAACAAAACTGAAAGGAAATCACATAAGCACAATATGTTAGGGTATATGTATGTATTTCGGAGTTGAATTCGGAGTTGAAATTATGATGCCACTTTAGCTGCCATTTAAAACAGAACTGAAAGGAAATCAATGAAATCACATAAGCATGTTGTACAGGTCTTCGGAATAATCATAACTCAGGCAATGTTGAACTCCTAGTAAAATTTTAACTAGGATAGATCTTAGTACAATCTAGATATATTTGAAAATAATAAAGGAAGTGTTTCGGAGTTAAGTTCGGAGTTGACATTTGAGTGTCATTCAAAATGCCATTCACAAACGAACTTAAGGGCAATCATCAAATCCGCATAAGAATGCTTTAAAGGTATCCAAAGTGAATTCGGAGTAGGATTAACAGTTGTGATTCCCATCCACACTGGCTGTACAACTCTAGGCATAATTTGGATCAGAATAGATTTCGGAGTAAATTTCGGTATAGGAATTGTTATCCTATACAGAATAAGGCAAAAGTCATATAATTGACATAGGGACGCTCAATAGGACACCTAATTGAATTCGGAGTTCTATAGATTAGAGTATAAACATCCAGCAACAAGAAGTTATCCGGCTGTAAACTTTGCCAAATCGCACTCGACGAATTCTGTGGATTGTGAGTACCATGCAACTCTGCAATGAAATTTGCTTCATGATTCGGAGTAGATTTCGGACTAGAAGCCTAACTTAAGGCAGAACATCGACCAAAATCCGAGAAACAACATTCGGTAGACTTGAAGCAGAGCCCAAAGTGCAACGTCCAAGTGGAAGAACAAACTCCGCACATGGCAGAGTATTTAGCTCTCGAAACCAACAAATGCGCAAATGAATGTCATAATCTCCCACCGTCTCACAGCCGTCGATAAGCACACATATTAACGCCAACAGCACTTCACTTGCACCGACTGCCAGCGGGCGTCACAAGTCACCACGAAGGCAGATAAACGATCTTATCACCACAATAGCATTTCCAATTCCATTGCAAAGCATGGCACAACAAAATGTCGCAATCACAGAATCGCAATCGAATCATTTTCGCAGATTAATGTCGCAACCAAACGGAGGCGGTTTGACCATTCTGAAATCCATTTTAAGGAAAACATTGCATCACTGCCGATCGCAGAGATTCACCTTCGGTATTGCACACCGCCACGAACAATGCTCCTAATGGTAATACGATCCTCTTTGCAAAATCGTGCCCCACTGAGGGACCGCATCCGCAGCGCAATGCAGCACACACGCACACGACCCAGTCAGGCCCAGTGTGTGCCTCCAGAGAGAGAGAGAGAGAGCAGAAGAGAGAAAAATGCAATAATTTCAATAAACACTAATTAACACAATTATGCACCTTAGCAACTACGAAAAAGAAACTATCAATCTGACATCATTCCTTGGGCCGACTACACGCGGCATGATGTCACACAAAACAACTGTGTCTTCAGCCAAGCGAAAGAGAGTACGAGCGACCGCCACCCGACCCCATCGCCGCACACCCGGTATCTCAACATAACCGCAAGATAATTACGAATTCTGATGACTGACGCCGCAGCGGCGGCCGGGCGGGATTCGAAACCGAAAGCAAGCGGCGACAACCTTCAAGGTGGTTCTAGATTTTCACTCCGGTCCACGGCACCATAGCGGCTAGCTCCGCTAGGGCTCTTCCTGAAGCGCCCTCCACACGGCTGCGTGCAGCGTCAATCCGCGCTGTCACAGTATCCGGTAATCGAAGCCATTGTTTACAAGCGACAGCACGCCAGTGCCGTGTATGCGCTGCCTCGTCAGGTGGAAAAACTGTTTGATTATCAAAAAAAATACTGTTTGTTGTGCTCAACGATGACGATGACGACAACGACCTCGACTGGATGCTGCCACTCGTAGATACACGTAGCGAGTACATGGTGAATCTCCGCGTGTTTGTAGAGCGTGAGCGTCGGCGGGTGCGGGGGTCACGCCTGAATAAATTCGGCACGAGCATGTGGATACTGTGGGTAATAGATTCTTTTAAGCGGCTGCTCAATGGCGCGGCAAATCATTTTGAAATTATTACGATTTTAAGTAGGCCCACTTGAGGGAGTCGATACTGCTTCCGTCGAAGGTTACGTTGCTGGCTGTGGCAAGTGGGAACTGCATATTTTTTGGACAGATTTATGACGTGAACGGGTGTGATTTTTCCTGGATGCGGGAGAGAGACAAATTGCCTGGCATGACAGAAGTTGGAATGTGGATACAAGGTGGGCAACCAAAGGTGCGTGAACCAAGCCTGAGAAGGGATTTGATGAGCTGTGCGTCGGTCATTTGCTGAGCTCTGACGAATGGCGGTACGGCTTAATGCAGTACGTGCGAAATCGCGAAAGGACCTCTTTTAGGGGAATCACTTTCTGGGGTAAATGCTGAATCCCCATGACATTTATTTCGGTTCCATGCTTCGTATCCCGAAGATGACGCTGAATTGGATTGGATCTAGATGAAGCACTAGATTCACTGGCAAACACGCACGGTCTTCGATTTCAAGCAGGAGTTCCGTTCATCCTGCAGCAGATAAAAGGGATTTTTCGAAATTTCAAGTCCAATCTGTGAAGAGGGGGTCAACGGAAATCATCATTAGGCAGCTGCTTCTTCGAACGGAGAGGGCTATGCCTCGTGGTTTGGTCAAGGGGCACGAAGTGCCCCATCACCACGACTTTCGAGGCGGGCATTGAATGAGTTTCCCATCGTCCATGAGATGGGAGACTCAGGACGAGGTGGTTGGACCATGATTGTTTTTTTCATCAACATGAGAGGGACGCAGAGACAGTAAACTTGGCCCATAAGTGGAATCACGTTTTACAACGTTTGTGCTGTTGTCATTGGACTTCTGAATTTCATGGGCGATAGTTGTTCTTTTTCAGCATGCAAAAACTCAACGCCGGCTATTTGCGTGGCATGAAGAAATGTCTACTTTTGTGGATCGTGGGTCCCTAGAGAACTAAGGTGACCTGTACCAAACATTAACACTAAGGCAGACTTTTCCTTAGTGCTCTCCATAAATGGCTTTGATACGCATGCTCCACTAAAGGGGACGCGGTGGTAAACCACGCACAAGAGATCTCCAGGCAAACCGATCCTCCGCCATCGACTCTAAACAGAGATAATGGAGGAAAAGAATACGTTTCTTGTCCCTCAGATTCATCTGACAGCGTTTTGAATAACCTCTTCACAGACAGGCGTCTGTGAATATCTGTGAGCTAACCGAAGTCGATTACTCCCGATTACTCCCGCCTAATCTCATTGCGTTGCTCTCTACTCCTAACAAGAGTGCGTGAAAATAAAGTAGTATGCGTGACTTGAGAGCACAACTGCGATGGACTGGGGGTTTCCACTGGAAAGACGAATATGGAACTGGAAAGACGCATCAGGAGTTATGCCCAAGCGTAACCAGGCGAGTTGTTGGACCGCGGGAAAACAAATGGAAAAACATTTCTAATTCAAATTATTATCAAAATGGTTTATCTGAAGACGTTAAATTAAAGCGAGACAAAATTCGCCCGGTCCGCTAGTCTCATATAAAATTATCACTTTCTCTTCCCCAACTCTAGGGCTCCAAGGACACAGCGTCCCAAGATGATAGCTGCTCGAAAACCCGGGGTCAACCCCCCATCTCCTCAAACTGTGACACATTGAGGAATGAATTCAACGTGCTGTAGAGCTTCGTACAAACATTTCATAAGCAAGCTGTTTGTCAAAACATATCGCTTGACATTTCGTTCAATGCCAAAGTCCATCCAATCACCGCAGGCGATCCCTGCACTGTCATCTGAAACGTGAAACTTTCAAAAGCGTCGTACGGTTCTCGTCTGGACCGGCGATAGAAAGCGTGGAAAATCACATGCTCTCCAAGTGCGCCCGCTTCCCAAGTGCAAATTAATAAGTCTTTAATGCCAGGCACTCGTATTCCGTTTTTATTTTTATATTTTCCCTCGTTACTTTGTTTGCCGAGCAGAGATACTGTGTACTCCAGCGACTAGACAATAAATGAGATTTAGTGTTGGGCCCGCAATTAAGGTTGGATCTTAATAGCGCGTCTCTCAGCGTGCGCTTTTAATCGATTGCTTCGCAATTTCAAGTGGAGGGGGCGAATAAAACTTTAATTGCGCCACTGCCCCACTGGCTGACGGCGCACCGGGCCGCTGAAAGCGAAAGCCATCAACATCCAGCGGCGCGCACTCGCTTTTATTTTTATCCCACGAAACTAATTCTCGCCCCAGAAGACGACTATCGTAACTGGTTTTCTCGTTTTTTTTCCGCTTTTTTTTTATTATCGCCGCTCCGGCCGTTTACGGCGACTACGCGACTTGAACCACTTTCAGGCTGATTAAACACCGAACACGTCTGTCGTCGGGGCGTCGACGTTAGCACGCACAAGACACTGTCTAAGGTGTTGTTTCTGCGGCTGTCCGGCGGCGGATTGTGTAATTCACTCACACGCCGCTCGCGTATTTTTTGTGGATTTATGCTAATTAAACGCAAAGTCTTAGCTTGGCTGTGATTTCCTGTTCACCCGCACTCCGGCAGACAGACACTGGCTGTGGGGTGAGAGGCGAGAGAGAGGAGCGTGTGCTTCTGCTAAGATCTTGAGCGAACATCGGCCGTGGCCGTGTAATGCACGCTAAGCTGTCCGAAGCTCGGCGGAGTTCCGTTCCAGAAGCGAACGATACAAGTGCTTGATCGTTTTCCATGCGAATGGCTTTTGGCCACTTAAGACGATGGGCTATCTGCGGCGTTATCTGACCACGCCCTTGGGCGGCGATAGTAATGGATTGACCTCGGGGTGGAAGTGTATCCGAGGTCGAGTCGAGTCCTTCGTTGAAACTGAATATCACGGCACAGATTGGCTCGCGGGGCATTGATTCATCGAGTTTTGGGGATACGATGATTGATTGCAGTTATTAGAGGCAGTTGATTTGACAAGGGCTGTTAAAGGAATAAATTGGATTGTGTGTGTGTGTGTGGGAGGGTGGGGGGTGATATGGATGATGTGGTTATGAATGAATTGTGTTTGAATTCTGAAGCAGCACAGATACACCCAAATTTGGACTCATCCTCGACAACGGGTCCTGAATGGAAAGGAAATTTATTGCTACCGGCGGGGGACGGAGTTCCCCAAAAGCCCACTGAAGCTGACAAATGATTTAGAAATCCTGCCTGGCTTTTGGGGGGATTATGAAGCGATTTATTGTGAATGGGACTAGCGGGGAAGATGACCTCGGACTGAGTGGGTTGAAGCCGAGAAGACATTCAATTAAATGCATTTTCAAAGGACGACGGGGATTAGATGGGTTTCAGGGCTTTGATGTCAACACAATTGGATGGAATTTTCGTTGACAATTTGAGACCGAATGCGATCATTCACTTTTATCCACACGGTATACATAATTTCTTGGCACTCAGGTGAGCATCATGGGCAAACGATGCATCTCGGATATGCACCCTACGATCAGGAATGCTAGGTAGATTGGTAGAGGAGAGTAAGCCACGTCCGTTGGGGGAATGTAATCTCTTAACTCCTCCGTCGTACGATTCTCATCGAGACCGGCGACAGAGAGAGTGGAAAATCACATGCTCTCCAAGTGCGCCCCCTTCCCAAGGGCAAATTAATAAGGCTTTAATGCCAAATTCCGTTTTATTTTTATATTTTTCCTCGTTACTTTGGTTGCCGAGCAGAGATGCTGTGTACTCCAGATACTCTTAACTCCTATTTCGTACTCGTCATATTGACGTTGTTGCTCCACCATCCTGATGTCCTTATGAGGCTGCAAAGAGATGGACGGATCTACCCGCTTCAAGCAACACACCCTTGCTACCATCTTGACATCGCAGGTACCTTTAACAACATCCTAACCAACGCCATCAATTATTCTCGCGCTGTGCTGGGAGTGGATTATGGACACCCTGGAAACCAGAATCATGCAATCGCAACTGGGTAGCTGCCAAGTTACCAAATCAGTCAACCGGGGTACACCTCAAGGCGGAATTATCTCACCACTCGGAAATTCTAGAAATGGAATGGAATCAAAGTAAAGGGTGATTTTTTAGCTATTATCATTTTGGCAACACTGGTTTGAACAGCTGACGCACGTTTCGTGTTTTGTTCCACTGTCAAACGTCTTCAGTTTGGTCTATAATTTAACCATGAATCGTCTTACAAACGAACAACGCTTGCAAATTATTCAATTTTATTATCAAAATGCGGGCTCTGTTAAGAAGGTTCATCGCGCGCTTCTTCCATTTTATGGTCAGTTTAAGGCGAATCTCATTTTTGGCTCAATGTGTACGTAAATAAGCAGAATTGTTGATTTTGGAGTGAATATCAGCCAGAAGCATTGCAAGAGCTACTCGTACCAATGCATCCAGAAAAAGTCACAGTTAGGTGCGGCTTATGGGCTGGTGGCATCATTGGACCGTACTTCTTCAAAGATGATGCGAATCGTAACGTAACTGTGAATGGTGAGCGCTACCGTGAGACGATGTCCAACTTTTTTGCCCAAAATGCAAGAGCTTGACTTGCATGGCATGTGGTTTCAACAAGACGGTGCCACATGCCACACAGCACGCGCAACAATGGACTTATTGAGAGGCGAGTTCGGTGAACATTTTATCTCACGTTCGGGACGGGTCAAGATCGTGCGATTTAACGCCTTTAGACTATTTTTTTGTGGGGCTATGTTAAAGCTCATGTCTAGACAGACAACATTGAAGCATTTATTCGTGAGAAACCGGCCGAAGTGTTGGAAAGAGTATGCCAAAATTGGAATAAGCCGATGGACCATTTGAGGCGCAGTCAAGGTCAACATTTGCATGAAATAATCTTCAAACATTAAATTATATGGACCGTACTATCAAATAAAGATTTCATGCATTTTTCTGAATTTGATGTGCTTTTTTTTTCCTATAGCTTCTAAAAAATCACCCTTTAGTTGCGTATGCGGACGACGTTGTAATCTCAGTATCGAGTATGTTGCCCTCAGTTATGAGCTAGAGAGAGGGCTCTGTCTAGATTCACAGACTGTGGCCTGAACGTGAATCCTACGAAAACGGAACTAAAGCTGTTTAGCTAGCTGTGTCGTACTTAGCCAGTGCTTGTGACTAGTTCATGAAGTAATGGTATACTTAAATACTAGACAAAAATGCTTAAAACTAGTTAAACGAACAATGCCAAATGCACCTTGCTGGCCCTCGTCGGGCACTCTAAGCTAAACCTACATTTTTGTGTACATGTCTGTCGAACTAAATTAACAACAAATTCTACAAAAAACTTAACGGAACTGTTTTCATAAATTGGGGTAGTAGGCCCCCGAGATCAGGTTGTTGACCGAGTTCAACGCTCTGCCAGCATGACCACGAGTCAACTTTAGCAGGAATTTGTCCACAGGTTTGCCTTGTTGTATAAAACCTCATTGGGATAGAATTTTTTCTGTACTGGGCCCTAAGACAAGTCCTCTCGAACAGCCGAATTTTATCCATCAAGCTTGCACTCACGTTGAGCCACTCGGGACAGCCATAGGGCAGCATTGGTCGGATGAGGGCCATGCAGCAGATTCCCTTCACCCTCGCATCGAGTTGGCTGCTGTGAAACAGTCTCTTTGTAAGGGCAAAGGCGCCTCGGACCCTGGCCAGAGCAGCAGCAGATCTAGATGATCGTTAAAATATGGTCTAGCCAGATCCCCAGGTATCTGGCTACAGTCCTTTGCTCCAGTGGTTGCCCGTATCGTCCAACAATTGAGAACTTTCGCCAATTCTTTTTTGTATCCGCCGAGGCCTTATAAAACGGCGTCCTGAACAGTATGGTTTCCGACATAGTTGATCTTCAACTTCCAGTCCTCGCAATCTCTCATGAATGGATGGAAGTCGGGAGGCGGGAGGCATAAATATGTCATTATTGATGCGCATAGTGCAATATTACCATCGCACAGAGTGCTCATCACACTGCGGCAGATCTTGGAAAAAAACCACGAAATGCAGATGTCGATCCACCACCTATTCGTCGATTTCAAGGCCGCATACGACAGCGTGCATAGAGACGAGCTATACAATGCCATGTCTAGTTTTGACATTCCAGCCAAACTCGTCGTGCATAGAGACGAGCTATACAATGCCATGTCTAGTTTTGACATTCCAGCCAAACTCGTCAGATTGTGCAGGATGACGATGGACAACTCTCGCTGCTCCATCAAGGTCGGTAACGAACTCACCGGGACCTTCAAAGTCAAAAAACGTTTCAAACAAGGCGACACGCTGTCATGTGATTTCTTCAATATCATACTTGAGAAGATTGCGCGAAACTCAAATGTCAACACCAGAGGCACGATCTTCCAAAAGTCCGTTCAACTGCGGGCTACATTGACGTGATTGGACGAACACAGCGAGCTGTCAATGAGGCTTTTGCTAGCATTGAAGCGGCAGCGGCTAAAATGGGTTTTTTCAGTTAATCAGGGCAAAACAAAGTACATGCTGTCATCACGAAAGGACGCACAACATCGACGCCTCGGACAGAGCGTCCTAATGGGCAGCAGAAACTTTGAGGTAGTCAAGGACTTCGTCTACCTTGGCTCTGCAGTAAACAGGGACAATAACACCAGTACCGATATCAAGCGCAGAATTACTCTTGCCAATCGCTGTTTCTTTGGGCTCAAGAGGCAATTGAGTAACAGAGCCATCTCTCGAAACTCCAAGTTGACTTTATATAACACCCTAATCATCCCCGTCCTGCTCTATGGCGCAGAGACATGGACGCTATTGAAAGCGGATGAAGAAGCTCTTGGTCGTTTTGAGAGAAAAGTTCTGCGTGCGATCTTTGTATTGATGGCGTCTGGAGAAAGAGATTCAACCACGAACTGTACGGGCTGTACAGCGGCATGCACCTAGTTAAGCGTCTTCGGACCCAACGCTTAAGATGGCTAGGTCACGTAGAGCGGATTGACACCACAGCTCCGGCCCGAAGAGTCTTCAATTCCGAGCCTTTGGGACAACGCATAAGAGGGCGTCCTAGAACAAGATGGCGCACACAAGTGGAGAAGGACCTCAACCAACTTGGTGTGCACAACTGGAGGCAGCTGGCGAAAGATCGTGCTGGCTGGAGAGGCTTGTTGGTTGAGGCCCAGGTCCACCCCGGACTGTAGCGCCAAGCAAAAGAAAAAGAACACAGTGCTCATAGCATTGTCCCCTCGTCGTCAAAGCCTAATGATGAACTAGACTGTTCGAATTTGTATGACGTGTGCGGCGGACAGCGACACATGTGTTCACTGCGAAGTGTGCACACAAGTGTCGTGTGTATGGGACACTTTACATCCACACATCAGTACATGCAGAAAATACTAACATCAACTAACATAAAACTTCAAATTAATCACATCTCCGAAATAACAAAAAGGAGACTTATTTCATTGAGTTCCACCAATCATCATCATCATCATCATCTTCTGACCCGCATGCTCCGTCGCAGGGGTAAACCACGCACGAGAGTTCTCCAGGCAACTCGATCCTCTGTCATCGACTCTAACTCATCAGGAGTTATGCCCAAGCGTGACCAGGCGAGTTTTTGGACAACCATCTGGTCCTGGGTCTGTCAAGAGGTCGCCTATTCACCACTCAACGCCCACCTCGGAAGTCCTCATGAAGGAGCCATTCGTGCCACGTGACCAAACCAACGAATCATAGCCCTCTCCGTTCGAAGAAGGAGAGAGAGTTCCTCTCTCACTTTGTCACCCTATCCCGGCAATTTTTATACAAAATGTGTGGAGGTTCAGCCAGACTTATTCCATTGATGGAAATGTATTAAAGCATCCCTTGACAGAAGGGTTAATAATTCTGTGGGGCACCTGCAACTCAGCGGGAGTTGTAACCAAACGCAACGAGGATACCTGTTGGAATCGCATTCAAGGCACCTCATGGATGCTAAGGAGAACAAACCATCGAATCGTAGCCATTTCCGTTCGATGAAGCGGCTGCTCAACATTGAAACCTGTTCTTCTTTCGGTCAGTACACAAATTTGTGAGAGGAAAACAAAAACTGAGTTAAAAATCTCTAACTTGTCCCTGACACCAAGCTCCTTCCTTCCTGATTACAGATTCTCCAAGCTGTGTCATGATGAATTGGCCAATCCCACAGGAAAGCTCAGCATTACCCATGCCATTACTCGTGAAAAAAACCCCCGAGATTCTTAAAGTACCCCACCAGCTTCGATGGGACTCCTCTAATATGCAGAGTTCTAGAAGTAACCATAACCTCGAATTTGTCCACGTTAACCTTCATCCCAGCATAAGCTCATACGGACACAAGCCTACTGAGCTCGCGTTGGTGTTTCGCCTGAGAGGATGTGAGGATACTTACCTCATCCCTTCCAAGGTGCGACACTCCTTTGTCCGGCATCCGCTAGCACGTGGTCCTTAAACCGGAGGCTCGCGATATTGGTCCTCTTGGGGCAGGAGGGTCGGATTTGAAGAATGAAGAGTTAATGCGCTCTATTTGGAGTGCTTTCGGTGGCTGCTTGTGCATCAAATTTGAAATGTTTGTCTCTGACTGCAGCGGAGGAGTGCCAGTGAGTGCACTATCCGTGCCTCCAACCATCCCAGCAGGATATCACATTTACTTCACACCTTTCCAAGCCGTCCCGCAAAGCGTCAACACTCAATCACTCACAATCCTTCCCCGAAGCAGCTGAGCTATGATTCACTGCATCATTGTGCGAAATTCACGGTGATTATCGCAGAATCACATCTCAGCCACTCAAGTGAAGACAAAGTAAATAAACCAACAACTCATCTTTTAATTAATATTTTCCTCATCAAATCCATTTCAATCGTCTTCCCATAAAGCGAGTTATAGCAAACAGCTGCCTTAGATCATTGCGTCTAATGAATTAATTCCGAACGCTCTCAGGTTAATTGGTTCCAAGCGAGAAGGAGGAGCATCCTTCGCGTCGCCCATAATCCCTCGCAATCGTCGCTCATAACGCGATGTGACTGACTGCCGGGATGGTGCCACTCCAATCAGGGCACTTCTAAACACCGAGACGGACAAAAAACAGACTCAAATTACTGATTGCATGTGCAATCATGTCAATGGTTTGTCACTCACGCCACACGACCACTTATGCCACGCGCAGCGCAGCGTTATCCGAAAAGGACGCGCCGTTTTTATGTGACAATAAAATCCTAATTACTTGCTGGCACGATAAGAAGGGCGTCGGGGGAGGAGGGTTCTTTCTCTTTTTTTTTTTTTTGTCGACATTAGTGTAATTGAAAGTGCGCAAGGACATCTCGTCACTCGCTGAGCTCGCTCGTTTCGAGCGCGGCAAAGTGGTTTCTTCAAGAGAGAGAGGCGAACAACGTGGGCGAACGCGGCGTGTAGGGGGTTGGGAAGAGTCATCACTGTCTTTGCTTTAGTTTCTGGTATTTATTTTATGAGAATGTCTTAAGTGAAGCTATTATGTTTACTTGTGCACCGACTTGAGCGACTTGAGGTGCGAGACGAGCAGATGATGACTTTTGGCAGGCTTGACAGAGCAGTTAATCTCTTGGATTCTCTTTGCGATGGAGAGTGGCGAAAATTAAGCTCCAAAGGGAAAGAAACAAGTTCGTTCAGTCAGGCAGGGACTGTCATGAAATGCATCCAGTTGCGGCAGAAGTTGGCAGGAGCCTCGTGAAATTGACACTCTCGCTCAGTCACGAAACTGACTACATTTGAGTTCAACACACACACACCCACGGGGTTACATCAAGTGTGTACATCTCGCCATTGAGACACTCAATCAAACAATTGAAGAACAATTTCCAACGAAGACATCATCACCTTAACAAATGCGCAGTCTTCCGTCATGAATTGAGTCGATTTCACAGTCCACCTTTGACATCGTAAAGCAATGATGTCCGGCGTCGTCTGGTGAGAGTTCGTCTGGCTACTTGTGGAGAGCCATGGACGGTGGTTTATTAAGCTCATGACTTCACCTAGAATCATGATGTCAGAGGTGATCTAGGCAGACTAGACAGTCGAGGCAGAGGCGCCGATCGGCAGAGGTTTTGACGAGTTTGGACGAGTGTACTCGTGATGTTGAATGCAAAGCGAGCATTTTTGCTGAGTTCAGAGATCACGAGGAAGAGCTGAGGTCGCAGGTGCCTCACAGGGTTTCAGATTCAGAATATTCTACCAGGGAAGTGTATTCAATGTGACCAGCCACAAATGAAGATTGTAGCGAAGGCCTATCCGCATGTGATTATTCAAACACACCGCTCAACACAAGCTGATTTACTTTTTCACTTCTAGGGTCAGTCTGAGCCGGAACTACGGCTGCCTTCCATCATTGACGCTCCCGATCGCACTGTTGCCAGTCATCAAGATCATGTTGTTTTGCGTCCACGATCACTTATGCCGGACTTCACAGTGTAAGCTTATTTGCTGGTTTAACTAAGTGTAGGATCGAACATACACTTCCTTCAAGACGATTTCGTTCACACAGACAATGTTTAAGGGTGGTTTAGGTAAGCCACGGATTGAGTGTCATTGTGAACCATTTATGAAAAATATAGTGATCGTGTCAGACTGCAGCACCCAACAGAGGAGAGGAACAGAGAAGACACCAACCCTCAACAAGAGAATGTTCATGTCGGCTTGATTTGTAAGCGTCCTCTTCTCTTCAAAAGCATTGCCAGACAAAATATTTGAGTGCTTATGTGGCTTATGTCTCTGATGTATTTTTAGGGTTAATGTTATTTTCATACACGAAGGGCAATAATGTACTCTCTGCACTGACACTTAAGCCACGTCAATCGGTGGCTTACTACTTAAGTGGAATTTGTCATTAAGCCTCCAGTATGAAAGATTCTGAGTTTATCGATATGGATCGACATTTAATGCCACGTTTCCACCGAACGAAACCTTGAGGTTCCATAATTGTTCTCCGAACCTTCCAGGTTCCGCCATACATTTCCAGGGGTCTGGAAACCTTGAGATTTCTGATAAAACTCGTTAAATCCTCCTCGAGTTCATCCGTCCTGGAGAGGTTGTGAACCCGGATAAGCCTACAGCGTGAATTTCTGTTTATTTTTCCATGCTGTCTCTTTCTCTTTTCTGGTGTTCTCACAGAATTATGTCCTGTCAGCAAACAGCTATTCTGGAGGACATTTAAAAATTGAGAGCGAGTGACATTTCCTTTGGCGGGCACTTATAACTTGAGAGTGACTTGAGAGCGAAACCACTTCAAGCTCTGCGGATACGGCCTGGTTTCAGTAAAAGTTCACCCAGACCCCACGGTTTCGTTTAAGTGGAAACGTAGCACAAGCTCGCACTGTGAAAACGGGCATTAGTCTTTATACTGCATTTCAGGGAAACGGATAAGCGGACTCGCTAAAAAGGGATGTGAGCTGAGGAAGAGCATAAGGAAAAAACTGGACGACGAGGCAGTGGATAGAGCCAAGAATCGATGACTTGGCCTGGGTATTGGGCTCATCATAATTGACCGGCTTTAGTGGCAAGGAAGACTTACTACTTAGAGTCCTGTGCTATAATTTATTTACCGTTCAGCGGTGTGTGACAAAGACAACCTCTAAATTGGGGCAAATAGCAATGAGAGGTAGAAATCACAAGTGGCAGGGCTGACTGTGTGGATATGTACAACTACCAGAAATATGCGATTTCCCCGAAATCTCGGAACTGTTCTGTTGTTGCCACCAAGCACTCATTCATTTTGGTAGTTTATTAATTTAGTATTATATTATGTTAACATTTCAGGAACATTTCGTTTCGGAACTATGTATAATCAGGAATCTTCGGAGGCTATAATACCTCCAAATTGGTTCGCATTTTCTTAGTCCCTTGGAGTGTCCCATAGGAGGTTTGACTGTATTTATACTAATTTATATTAGACACGTGTGCATGTATGTAACTGAGAATTAGGCCTAACATACCTCAATTAAATAAGACGCACTGGAAATCAAC
Source organism: Eristalis tenax (assembly GCA_905231855.2). Lineage (NCBI taxonomy): Eukaryota > Metazoa > Arthropoda > Insecta > Diptera > Syrphidae > Eristalis > Eristalis tenax. Next base: position 5,412,615 of record HG993127.1, read on the forward strand.
CTCTTGGGTTATCTAGGAACGACTTACGATACAAAAAATTATGAAGGGGGCGCCAAGTGTAGGGCTGGCGCAGGGCGCTCATTTGGCTCGGGACGGCCCTGGTGTCACAAATTATACCAAGATTTTTAACACAGGTTACATATTCGACAAGAACACAGTTTAATTCTATGGAGGAACATTTTGAAAGGGAGGTCATCGTCATTTTGTGATGTTCACAATGGATTACCTCAAGGTTCTATTCTCGGCCCGTTATTATTCTCAATGTTCATTAATGATCTTGCTAAAGTGTTGTCCCATTGCAAATTTCATATATATGCAGATGATGTTCAAATCTAGTTAGGTTAGGTCATCCTCTTGGTATGGTTAAAGATTCAGCTGCAAAATTAAATGAGGATTTGAGCTCAACAAACTATCATTCTTAAACCTGACAAAACCAGAGTCATTCTATTTATGACTCTGCTTTCGAAAAGTCAAGTAAAGCTGGTAAAGTTGTTTTATCTTCGTCAACAGCTTCTCGTATTTCGTCGGTAAATTAAGTGGGCTAAGGCTGCAGCAAAGTGAAGGACGCTGTGATATTTATGAAGACGTCAATAATTTATTTCGAATGGATGGAATTGAAGAGTGAAATTCAAGAGAACTCTGAGATATGTTTGCTAGGCGAATCGACAGGCCGTACGACGGTCGGAAAGAAGGAGCAGACCGAAGGCGACGCTGCTTGGAGTTTACTGGAATCATTTCCAGTAGGGCGGGCGAGTGAGGATGTCAGCTATTTCACGACCTCTTTTTAGGGCATGCTAGCCGATTAGCTGTAGACGATCGATATAGGGTGGTAAAGCATGACTGCCAAACCACGGGTGTCTACGTTGGATTGCTTCAACTCGGTTTGATTGATTATGATTGTGTGGAGACCAGATTTTACTGGCATAATCTAGCAGGGGTCTGACATAGGTGACGTAATGGGATTTTGTAGCGTAGGGGTTTGAGAACTCTCTGGACCAGAGTTTTATGAAACCAATCGAAGAATTGGCTTGTAGGATCATATTGTTAATGTGTGATTGGAAATTTAGCTCCCTATCATATTTAATTCCTAGGTCGCGAATAAAAGAAACTGTGGGCACTGGCTCGATGGACTGGCATTTGCCAACGTTAAGTTCTGGAGAGTTATTGTCACGCGAAGTGAAGAAGGGGTCAAGGTCGTTTTGGTCGTTTTAGAGTGACATATACGACATCGTTAATGGTTAAGCCAAAGTTTAGAGGGCCGAGATCAGTCCCTTGGGGAACGCCCGATGAGGCTTCGAAGGGGTCGGATGTTTCGAGTACACCGTAGAAGTACACTATATATTCGAAGACTTTGGGGATAGAAGATAATTTAGCTTTCGGTCTGTAATCCGAAATATCACACTTTGCACCTTTTTGTGGATGTAGGTGATGACAGCGTCTTTCCAGGCTAAAGGGAACGTAGATTGATGAAGCGAAGGAGTATAGAAAGCGGCTTTGAGAGGTGGATTTATATAAGTACACCTGCTATGCGTCTGAACATACCGCACAATGACTTCCACAGAAGCTTTAGCAAGAAACAGAACCTGCCCTACGAATGCCCAGCCGTAGCAAAGAAAAGGAGGCTATTCCTGGAAAAGCATTTCTGCGCAGAGCTGGAGGACTTAAGGAGTGTTGAACTGTAAAACCTCCTAAAATTCACAAGTGGATCTGACTGGTTTTAGGACTTTATAGTAAACTATCCTCTAGTGAGGGCACAAACACGTCTGGTCTAAGTGAGCGGTCATAAAGTCGTGAGGGAACCCATATTCATTACCGGAGGTTAGGTCTGACTCCAGCTAAGAGGGTGTTCCAAGCAGACCCTCCTAATCCAAGAAGGGGAAGACCGAGCCTGGACCACCGGTCTAAGGACCAAGTGGACGCTCAACCGAAGCACACTGGTGTTCATGCGCTCGACATGGGGTACAGTCGATGAATTTCGCCTTCCGGACTACAAACCACCACCAAGTGCATTTTGTTGACTTGCAGCTGAAAGTGACTACTTCCCTCCTACTACTCCCCTTTCCCCGCAGACCAGATAGAGCGTGAGATGCCAGTACAGTATGTGGTTTTAAAAACGTTGATTTTGTGCACCTGAGTAAAAAAGCATGTAATGGGCCAGAAACAATTTAGGCAGCTGGGATATTTTCATCTCCTCATCAGTGACTCTGCCATGTTTTCCTTTTCTGCTTACCGCCTTCCACCCTCGAGAGCACACAGCTGAAGGGTGAAGTTCAAAGAGTTTTAAGATTGCCCTCCACTGCTGTGTGTCACATGCATGTTCAAATTTGTTTGCCCTCAAGATTGAGACAAAGTTGGAGCAAGACAACGTTCCTCAATCCACATGACTCCACCGAATGTGGAAAATGTCTGTTTTCGTTCCCCATCATCGTCTCGTCACGTTTGAAGATTAATTCGATTCAATTCAACGGCCGAGTGAAGTCAGACAAAATGACTGGGTTCCATGCGTCAACACTCGAAATTGCCTCTCTCATTCCGCTGCCTTTATGAGATTCGTTCTAAGACCCGCCCTCCCCCAGATGGGCTATAAAATCAAGCGAGAATTAAATGCCTTGACTAGACTAACTGCACAAAACGACTTATTTACGAGCGGTTCTTGCAAACACAACTATCTTTACGGCCTTCGCGACAACGTTCTGTCACTTGATAGCACACGATAATCCACACACCCATGGACAGCCAGCCGCCAGCGGCATCATGACGTTCGTCACAATCTGGTTGGGATGAAAAGAGCAAATTGCATATCGGCCTTGAGACCGAGCCACTCTGCCCAAGACCGAACTCACGACGGCTCTCTATCAGATGTACGGAAGCGCATAAAAAAAACTCGCTAAATGCCAGGCAAGAGCGGAATAATTAAGCCTGCAGCTCGTGCGGAGGCGAGACGACTGCACTCACCCAAGACGGAACCTGTTCTCCCTGCAGACCAGATCAAGACGTCAGATTCCAGTTAAGACACGCGTGGGGGTTCACACCAGCAGCTGTTATCGGCGCGATGCAGCACACAAGGCGCACACGGAGACAATTTGAATATCTTATCTCTACGGCACAAGACACGCACACACACACCAGCACTTTGATTGAATTGAAAAATGGAGTAAACAAGTCGTCTCTACAACAAGTGCCAAGGGCGGTGTACTACGGGGTTGGACTTACCTGCCAGAATCAGCGACGGAACCAAAACATCCCTCACTCTCTCAAAGGCGCGCCGAGCGTGGCAGCCTCAGCATGCTGTGGGTCGACAACCTTTTTCTTTTCCCCTTCCTGTTCGTCTCCTTCACTCAGTCAGTCCGTCAGCGTGCGAGAGTCGAGAGGAAATTTGAGAGCAGTTACCGATGCCCGAGCCAGTTATCGGCTCGCCGGAGGGGTGGTACTTGTCAAAACGGAGCGGAGCTTTTTTGTGTTAATTTAATTCACTCTCGACGGGTTGGCCAAGTCGGCCTGTGCGAATCGAATTTTCCCGATCTTCGACGGACTCACTTAAAAACTTCAAAATGTGTCACTTTAGAGCGCAAAAAACGCTGCAAAAAAAAAGCCAAATCACCACCACACAAGGCAGGCACAAGGGGTGAAAATATCAAAAGGAAAAAAACTGATTCAAGAACAGATGTTAACCTCAGCCGCAGAAGACGCACACGACCTACCTGCTGCAAAGCTCAAAGATAACTGACTTGACTGCTGGTGCTGTGGAAACTTCGCAGCCAAGAGAATGCCAAAAATTCCACCCAAACGCGACGTGTACCGTACCGCACCGGTAGCGACGAAGTTTCACGCAAAACAAGCTTTTCCACTCGCCGAAGAGCGACGGTGGTCTCCGAGCCCGAGGGTGGTTTTTGCCACCAACTCACTCCACGGGAGGGGACTACGTGCGACGTCGTGAGGGCCTTTGGAGAGCGCCTCTCTCCGCTTCTTTCATATTTCATGAATGAAGCCGTCGAAGCACCGCTGTGCTGCACTCCCACTGCAAGCGTTCAGCAAGCACCTCGAAAGCTGCGCAGGTCACAAACCTCATCCAGTGAACCGCCATGCTTCGTCAAGCGGATGCACGAACCAACAGCGTCGTTCAAAAAGCTCAGCACGCGCCGATAAGCTCTCAACGCAATTCGTGTTCGAGTTGAGGGTTGCGATGGGATTTTAGGAGCGTGCAAGTGTTTTGTTGCGCCTCGTCTTCGGGTATTCATTTTGTTTACCGTTTGAATAAGGCTAGGCCGTTGTGTTGCTTGCGGCTCCTAACGGGACATCTATCATAAGTTACCTTTGTTTTTTTGTTTTTTTTGCTGAACAGAATGGTGATCTATTAGACGTTATAAATCAAGTGTGTGTGTTCTTTGCGATTTTTTGAATTTATCGAGCGGCGACTTTTGCGGTATCCGAGGATACGATGTCATCAAGGACCTGAAGCGTAACCCCTTCACCCACGCTCGCACACAGGCACACTCCAAGACGTGGTAAGTACGCATTTGTGTGCTGTTCACTGCCGGAGAAGAAGAAGCGACACGGGGACCTCTTTAATTCGTGAACGTCGATTTCGATGTCGTTGTCGTCGTCGATGTCGATATTTTTGAAAATATAATTGTACCAGCTTGACCTTCGGCAATGGGAATTAGATATTCCATTCCACCACTCTGTCAAAATTAAACCGTAAGCCAGGAGCGAGCACGCGAACGACACGCAAATTCAGTAAAAAAAGAAACAGTGTCTTCGTGGGTTGAGCCTGCCAGTTGCGGCCGCATAACCGACTCATCATTCCACCCACCGGCCACCCCAATCGTTCCGCCGTGTCGCTGGGTAGTCGCCAGTCGGTGGATCTCCATTTCAATATTGATATACCGGTGGCAACGAGGCCGCCCACCCCCACGACCCCGAGAACGGGGTGAAGGGGAGCTGTAGTCGTCCTTTGCCGCACAGGCACCCACAGTAATTAGAAATTCACACTCTTCGACGAGACGACGCGACGGTCGGACAGGAAAAAGAGAACGCCATCGTCTTGCGTCTTGGACGCTGTCAGTCGTCTGTACCCACGTCTCGAGGGCATTGCTGGGAGACTAGTGCCTGTAAAATTAATTCCAAGCGATTAATTTTAAGGGTTGGCTCTTGTGCACCCACCCACTCGGCACTAGCCCTTGAGTGGGCTTCCTGTTTGAAAATGGAAGTGTAACGTTGTGTCAGGCAATAGTTGGGTTGCGACAAATGGCAACACCAGACTGTGGCAAACATCCCCCACCTGTTGATCGAGTGCGTGGCGGATACGCCGAGAACGTGGTTTAGTTGTGAAATTAACGCGCCAGGTGTTGGATGCTCGTAGTGTGTGTTCGAGACGTACATGTACATAAAGTGACAAGGATGAGCTGTTGAGTGTTGCTGCTTTAAAGTTAACAACGACCAGAGTGAGTGAGTGAGTGCAAGAGTGTGAGGGTAGCGTCAATTGTAAGAGCCAAAAGCATTTATCCTCGTTCCTGTGTGCCCTGTCTTCCGTCCTCTATGGCAGTGGGGGAGGTAAGTGACAAGTTGTAAGTGATGAAGTGCAAGGAAAAACTGCTGGATATCGCTTGCTGACATGTGTTTATTATTTAGTCGTCAAGTGCACGATGGCCTGTCCCTATTCTGAAAGTGACGGTCCAAGTGGCTCTGAATGATGAAGAGTGAGGGTGCATTGAGGGTGGTGGTGGGGAGTGTTGTGGGGGGGTGGACCGTTGTGTCTGGAAGGGAAGCCACATCACACTCTGGGTGCCCGTTTTTGGTGCGATGATGTGATGAAGATTTATTTCGGAAACGTGGAGCGTTCTTTTGTGAAAAATGATTCCTGTCGTCGTGGAGGCTTCATTAACACATTATGTTCGTTGTAATGGCGTTTTTTACGTGAAATTACCGACGAACCTATACCGCCGTATAGACGGTGGGCCATCAAGTGGGACGACTTGAGTTCAGTTATCTGAAAGGGATCCAGGAGCGTGGGGTTCTGTGAAGTGGAGTCAGGACTGTAGACACAGCGGGAGTGCCTGTTCTTTCGAGAAGCTCATTCAAACTAGGCTTGCGTTGAAGACTTACATTTTTCACCGTCAAGCGTAGACAAAATTTGTGAGTAAACAGAAGGAAACTTCAGGGATTCCATTAAAATGCAGTAATCCAGAGGAAAGACTTCACGATACACTGCCAACATTTTGGACATTACCTCTGGAAGCTGGCTTAGAAAGCTCGTCATCATGTGCTTGACTACTAAGGCAATGGAAACCTGGGGAAGGTCCTCACCAACTCCTAACCATCACTATGTCCATCACGCTATGGCATTAAAAACATCGCGCATTTATTGTCCTTCGTAGGACCATCCACGCAACTGGTGTTGGAACATTCCTTTAGGACGTGTGACCAGTCCGGCATCTGGCGCGACAGCCCCACATTTTATCCCGAATCATACTTTCTTCGCAAAATCTCCCGCATACAATAAAAATGCAAATTCGACCTTTGAGCAATTCTGAATTCCTTTATTCGTCTGAAGTTGCCATCGTTGTGAAGTGAGTGGATTATGAGTAGGTATTGAGTTCAATCTCTGAGAACTTTCATAATTCGCAGCTACACCTCTTTCGAGTCGCTGACAATGGTTAAGGAGCACAAGTGTCTAAAAAAAAGCTTCTCAAAGTTCGGAGTCGGTATAAAAGTGTTCTCGTCGTCTAGACCAAGCTGCCATCAGTCCTCAATCACATTTTCTTTCTACCGGAGATTCAGTCCTCCTCCCTTCGTGAACCAGGAGTTTCAGAGTCGGGGACCCTCTTAGCTTGGTCATTGGGGTCCATTCGCTGAGTGCCGTCAATGCAACGAACTTGGTACAGCTCATAGACTTTGTCTTTTCCTTCTCTTTCCTCATAGACAGGAGCACGTATACGACGAGGCAAACATTGGCCAAATAAAACCTGGCATCTACATTCGACCACACAATAGTCCGCATCCGCATCCATTAATAAAACAAAAATTTAAAAAACAACGTACTCGACAGCACCGTTGACACTTTGCTAGTTTTTAACCAAATTTTGTAATTTTTTTCTTACTTTGAGACTTTTGGTAATTTGGTAGTTCTTGTGAATAAAAGCGTCTTAAAAATTGTCAGTCCAAAATTTCGTTAACTTTAAATACGAACGTTGACTCATGAAAATGATGCGTAAGCGTATTAGATTGCACGCGCCCATGTAAACGCATGTTAAGACATCACTGAATGCACTCAATTGTCTCATTTGACAGCTGCCTATGTAAATGTGTTCTGATTCGGCAAGTTCACGAGTTAACAGAATCTGTGGCTAACAGTTGTTTAAAGTCTAAAAGTTGTTGAAAAATTATTTTCGTTTCCAACATTGTGCAGTCATTACCAAATGGATAAGTAGGCAAATAATATTTTTGGCTTGCTAGCCAATGTTTTGTTGTAGGAAGGGCTGGTAAAGGTCCCGAAAAGAAGTAGAACGGATTCCAGTGAAGGATGGGCACGTGCCTTCTAAAAGCTGGCAATTTTGCGATCATTTAAAGAGACAGACATGTCAAATTTACAATATAATTTCAACACATAATAAGCCCCCTTCTCTCCTATGCATCGGTGGTTTGGTGGAATAAGCTTTCACGCAAATACGTGACTTCTGCTTTCACTAAGCTTCAAACGGTCTGTCTCGGTTGCATAGGGGCCTCCCCTAGTACGCCTGGCTCGGCTCTTGATGCCCTGCTGAATCTCCCCCTCCTTGATATTCACATCATGGGATGCACTTTCAAGGTCATCTTCCATTTTAAAAGAAATGGTCTTTAGAGCAACCACCACGCTCTGGAGTTTCAAGTACCTTGGGCACCGTATTTCATTTGACCCCGTGCTTATGGATATGCCGTCTGACGCACGGACACCTGCACTTCAGTTGCGGCGCACATACAAAGTCGACTTTCCCTGCACTCAGGACTGGCTCTGGCCAGAATCTGAGCCAAGAAAAGAATGTGGTCGAATCTTTACGGATGGCTCCAAAACCTTTGAAGGATCTGGCTAGAGGGCGACAACATTAGACTGCACACCTAATTAGGTAACTTTTCGTCAGTTTTCCAACCGGAAACCTATGCAATCCTAATAGCCACGAGCTATATTGTGCAGAGCAGGCGGAAGGGGAAAAGTATTTGTGTCTGCAGTGACAGCCAAGCTGTACTTAAGGCCTTGCTCAATCCATTAACGACTTCCCGAATAGTTCAGGAACGCAAGTCCTTTCTGAATTTGGTCTGCTGTCGTAATTCGCAAGGACCACGGGACCACGGGATCTCTTGGCAGAAAAGACTGCAGACGACTTACAGGCGTACACCTTCGCCAAACATCTAAATGTGCTTGGTCTAAGCGATAAACCTCTGCGATGCCTGTGGAGAGAACGACGACACTGCAGCGCACTTCCTCTGTCAATGTCCCGCCTTTGATCGGATCAGGTGGCAGGTTTTCGGTGCTGAGGTGGTGAGAGCTGATGATGTACACTCCTCATCAGAGAAGTGTGTTCTGGTCTTTATTTGGAAGACCAAGAAACCACAGCAAAAGTAGGTTGCTGCCTGGGAGTACAATGGACCAGTTTTTGAGTCTGAGTGATCCAGAGCAGCGCTAAAAACTTCCGACAAAAAGAATTTATCGCAAATACAAAATCATGACAAAAAAGAAGCTCAAACGGAAATGAGGAACAACGCGAAACTAATTTAAAATTTAAAGTTGTCCGAGCTCGGGGAAGGTTTGTTTTGAATAAAAGGTGTATCAAGCAGAGCTAATTCTTGTTTACTTCTTCATTACCCACAATCTCCTATTTTTGTTGATGGATTACCTTTAAGGGGAATCACAAGTGGCGAAATAAATAAGGTGTAGCAGGACGAAGGTGACTCAATTGACTGGAATTTAGGCTTATTTATATATTTGATTTATTTAATAACACTCGTTTGAATGAGCGTGGATATGAATTGCGATTTTGAATTTAAACTTGAAGACTTGTATTTTAAATAAAAATATATTTTATTAAAAAGTGTTTCTTTTCAAATATAATATAAACTAAATTTAATTAATTCAATTCTTTTAATTTGAAACTCACTCTTTATGTTTGCTTTTTTATCATCAAACGCTGAATTTGATAATAAAAGCTCGTAAATCAGACAAAAGTCGCAATATTTTTGGCGGAGCTATATAGTTCGGCGGACCCTGTGCTTGCTCCGCTGGGCAGATCAAATTAATATAAGAATGGAAAACACTCGTTTTACTGCCGGTTTTTCCTATATTTATTTTGCATCTTCTTATATTTATTTAATTCAATGCTTTTACTTAAATTATTATATATATAAAATATATTTCGTAAACTACATTTTTTGTTTTGCCCGGAGTTGCGGTGTAAATAAACAGAACTAATAGGCTAACTACACGTGAACATGATGCACATAATTGTCCGCGGGAGATGCATGGATATTTAATGTCAATTCCGTACAATTCCAATTCAAACAATTCTGAAGTCAAACAAACCCATACTCGCTTCGATGAGCAAATGCAGTTTAGTTAAGAAATGTGACATTCTTTCAATTCTTCAGGCTTGAGAAATGAGTTTTAAGAGTTCAGAATACAATTTGTTTTTAAAATATTTTACAAATAAGTGTACAAAAAATCTTGACATTTTGTGTGCGGTAAGTGTTCTCGAAAACTGTTCATCCTCTCGGCAAAATTCTTGTTGTGTGTGATAGCAATTTAAGTCCTGCCTAAAAAATTACCATCTCGCAATTCGTATTTGAGTAGGGGAAGGCATTGTACCTCTGTCCGGATTTCCGTTTTTTACCAATATTATTTTTATGCGCCGTTATTACCTGAAGTCTTATCTATGATATGGCGGTCCAAGGTACATGACGGGAATACACCTTGGTCCGCGGAGTGCCTTGGGCCGAAAATATTATTGAATGTTTTCCTATACTTTAAAGGTGGAAGCGTTAATTTCTTTCAATAAAAAGTAAAAATGTTAGAATGTAAAAAAACATACCATTAACTTAAAGTTTTCGTGCTTGATTAAAATGTTGTTATTTCAAAAAATAGTTTTAAGTAAAAAAAAAACTAAGAAAACAAAAAAAAAGTAAACAAATTAATTTTTTCCGGCATTTTCTTGTTAATTTTAATATAATCAAAATTACGAATTAGAGTAGTTTTAGAGATATTAAATATTTTTGACGCTGAGAACGCACTTTTACCATCGTTAAGAACTGCGTTTACAGCTCGCTTTAATACTTCAAGGCTTGCAGTGGCACATTTCCCTGAAACATGGAAAACCAATTTTGCTTAAAAAAAATTTAATAACGTGTAGGTACCAGGTACAGGCACAGGCACCCTACTTTAGCCAAGAAAAATGAATTTAAAGTTAGTATTTATTTCGTATATATTCGATAAAAGCAGCGGAAACGAGACAAAAAATTAAGCACTTCACAACCTCAAAAACTAGATAAAAAAATTACATTTTTCACTGAAATCTATTTTTAAAAATTTATTTGAACGGAAAATTAATTTTACAATTGAGATTACAACTAGACTTACAAACTAAAGTTTGGGATGTTGGGTCAACAATAGGGGCCCAACGGTTGTACTTTGTTTAATTTAATGTTTATTATTATTGTTGGCTTATTGTTTATTTTTTATGTCCTACAGTGGCTGGTGCTTAAATCGGGTTGTTTAGGACCGTGTGTCCATGGTGGTCCTTTTGGGATGGGATGGTGATGTGTTAGATGGTGATTGCTATCGCTGTTCTAGTAGAATCCATGCAGCTCGTTGTTCGGCGTCGTTGAAAAGTTCTGCTCGCAGATTTAACGCGTTGATGTAGCGTTGTCCAGGGATTGTGTTTCTCAGGTTCCTGATTTCCACGTTAGGATGGTTGTTGCTGTGGTGCCTTTGACGGTCCCTGTCGAAGCCGAGTCCGACATATTCGCAGTATTTTTGTTTCGAAAATTGCGAGATTTCGTCATGCTGGTCTTAGAGAATGTGTGCCAGATTGGGAAGCCGTACGTTTGGCTTGGTGACGTCGAGCTGGCATTAGTCAGCGAGTCATCTGCAAATTGACAACATTTTACTGTGTCAGTTGGATGTGGTTTATCTGCCGTGTAGATAGATGTTGAAAAGCCACTGTCCCAGCCTTGATCCTTGTGCAATTCCCACCTTGGTGCTCCGCTCTGTTGACTTGCTGCCTTCAACTGAAACGTAGAATCTTCTGGAATGCAAAAAGCTATAAATTATTCTGATGAGGTTGGAGGGGATCCCATCTGGTTCACCTTGTAGATGAGTCCCTCAATCCAAACCGTATCGAAGGCCTTTCCTACGTCCAGGAAGCAGGCGAAGGTGAACTCGTTATTGTTCAGCTCAGCTACAACATCGTGGTGGAACCTCAGGGGAATGATGCGTGCTTGGTCGTAAAACCTGTTGTTGATCCTTTTCTTGGGCTGTCATTGAAATGTAGTCCATCTGGGAATTCTAGCAAAGACTCGATCCAATATACCCGAGTTCTGCGCTAAAGGCACCTTGAAACTGCAAGTATTAGCAAATACAACCACCGAATGGAAATTGATCCTACTTGAAGACACAAATCTGCAGCGTGTTTTGCCAATTATTGGATTTCATTTTGGGAAAAGAATTTTATTGGAATATTATATATCTCCTCACTTGAACGTAGATACTGATGTGAGGTGACGGAAAATGTGAAGCGGCAATTTGTCCATTCATCTAAGAGCATAAGGGGGAATATTGTTTATTATTAGAAAAACTGCAGAGGCACCGTCGTCGTTTCGAACACGAATTGAGGTTGAGATCCATTTCCCCTTCTGCCACCTCAATACTGAATGTTCTATTTGACGCAGACTCCATACGCCGAACCCAATTAATTCAGTCGTAGTTAGTTCTTCAGGTATTTGGCCAGACTCATGTCGAAGCACTCACTGACCTTCATACTTTTAAGTCAAATGAGTCGTAGACTGTCGGAGTCCCAACCAACGCAGCTGTCCATCCGGTCCCATGAACGCTCCTTCCAGCCATCAAGACCAAGTTATCCTCTAGATCCATTAGGGAACACAAGGTTCGGTCCTTCTCTCCTCTTTGAATCACTCTCTGAATCAGAGACTCTCTCATCTAGAGTTTTGATGCACTTTATGATGTCGACCCAGCATAATCAGTGAATATTTCATCCTGTCAAAAACTTGGAGAGTTCGCAGTTTCTCGTAGACAGGACCAAAAAACCGAAAATCAGCCTATCTAAGGCAAGAAGATTCAGCTCCGCTGTTTTCCTGATCGTCCAGCTTTCGGCTGCATGATCTGCAAAGATCTGATTTTGTCTTCGAGAGAGTTACTTTGTGAAAACTTCGTATCTGCACCGCGATGTCGATTTCATAGTTCACGTTTACTGAGGTTAACAAGAACCCTGTCAGCTGTCATTTGTGACGTTTTGTCCCAGCACGTTGGGCACGATGGGAACGCGTGACTATGTCGATGTCATATGGGTAACCCAACAGTTGGACTGACTTGTAGCACTATCTTCTCCAGTTCTAGAGTGAAGAAATCACGCGACAGGTGATTTGCGGATTTCAAATGGATCAGCAGTCCTCGAAGGGAACGCACTGTGCATTGCTTGTGTGTTATCCATATTCCCGGGATCTCGAGTTCAGACGCGCGACTGTTGATATTTATCTCATCAATTTCGCTGCTGTTCTGGAGTTGATAAAGAGATGTCGTGTGTCGATTTACAGCCCATAACGCTAGATCTACAAATAGTATTTTTCTTTGTTTTGAAACTCCTATCAGCTGTTGTTTTTCAAATATTCGATATGCTGACGCATAGTCCATCACCATATCATTTCCATCTCTCCAATAATGGGGAATGTTGACGATCTCCTCAGCATTTGAGATAAACTGCAGGTCTAGGTGGTCAGCCGTCGATCCGAGTTGATGAACTTTCAGTTCACACTCATTAGTTCTTAATTGAAGTTTCGTTGGATCTCCTTAACGTTTGTAATTTCAGCGTGGATTAAATCCAGCTCCTTTTTTGTGGAACGAGAGGTGTTTCTCTATTGTCGTGTGTATGAGCTGCATGCTGGTACTTCCCGGAATAGTGACTCGCATCGTTTAACGGCAACACGGATATAGTTTTATCGGTTTTCTTATATATTCGATATCGACAGACAAGATATTCACACAGGCTTCATGTGAAGTTCTTTTGCAGTGGCGGCACACAAAATTTGATTCAGTGTGCCCCTCTTTATTACCACACTCCCTACACGACGCGTTTATTTAAGTTTTAAAGTGAATATAGGAAAATAAGGGCTTTCGAGTTCCCATGAAAAACGTCAACTTTCGTTGCTGTGAACTCTAGTCACCAACAGATTCGCATGCCAAGTGTCCTGCACGTGCACGCGTGACTGCAATCGTGGTCATCTTCTGCTGTGTTGGTTTTTGAACATTTTTGGGACTTGAAAGTCGTTAGCCTCAAACATGCCACTCATCATCCCACCGCCGGCATAGTTTATGGCTGACACGCCTCCTCTAACCTGAATAAGAAGACGGACGCAGGTAAGTGTAAGGACTTCATGGTCTTGGGGTACTAAGACTGGGGTGATCAGGAAACGTGTGCAAAACCGTATTTAACTATTCAAGATCATCAAGACTCTGTCTGAACTCTGTTGGGTTGAAATGCCTTCTTCATCAGACGAAACACAGTCGGCGGTGCGTTAGCACAAGGCTTTTGCGTAGGTGTCCTAAATGAAGTCGTGTTGAAGGTATCTGTGCTTGCTACGTCCTGATGACAGCCTGTACTTAAGGTCCACCCATGATGTATGTACATAAGGAAACATAATTCAACTTAAGCAAGCGAGCTTATTCACGGAAATGATATAATGTGACCATAATAACCACTTTGCTAGGTTTCGTTAAGTTTCGTTAATTTTTCTTGGCTTTCGTTAAGTTTCGTTAAGTTTGGTTTATTTAATTAGGAGCATAATCAATCACTCTCGACGCAAAAGTCAGTTAGTATTTGGAACTTTTCGTGGCCAAATCTGAGCACTATAAATTTAACCATGCTTCCGACTGCTTTAGGTTTCTTAAGTTAACTTCAGTTAATTATACTTGCTCCTTCATTTGTGGCACCATTTAAATCTGCTTCTGTTAGAAGGTCAGAACACGCTGTGTTTGCCTGCCCTTTCCTATCCACCCCCGTGATTTCGTTTCTGTATGCTGCAAAAAAATTGCCAACGTCATTACTTCGGGCCCTCATCTCCGAAATAAATCACAGGAGCTTGTCAAAATCCACTGAATAACTTTCTGAACTCGTTATCCTTGAAAGTCAGCCAGCCTCTCCCACGCGACAGACAGTCCCACTCGAAGGACTGCATCCAATCGATACAACCCCGCTCCTCAATGTCAATGTGACCGATAATTGACTCGTCATAAAAGTCACGCAGCAGCCCGACTCACATCGATGTCTCTTGGCACTTTGTCACTCTTACTTGCTGCCTTCTTTTCGATTTCCTATTCCCTAACAAAGACAAACGTGTATTCCCTTTTAATGCCTTGCGTGGGTACACCGAATTCGCATCGTTAAGGAATGAACTTTCCATGTGCCCCAACAAGTTATGGTGTACTGCCCCGTGGGCTTATTTCGCTTACTCCGCGCCGCCAACCCCTTCTGCTGGGGTGCTCGGCGGCGAACAAAAATACCGAAAGCGAGTGAGAGTCAAGAGGAGAGTTCCGGGTATTGACGCGCTCCAAGGAAGTGAAGCCGGAAAGAAGCGGGCTCATGCGTGCGTGCGCTTTGAGTGCAATAACTTTTTACGATACGCAAAAACATGGTGCGCGTGTGTTTGTGTGTTCATTTGCGAGATACATTGATGGTAATTGTTTTATGCCACAATATTTCCCCCCATGGCCGAGTACACTTCCGGTAAACCTAGGGCAATTGGATGATTCAGTCGTGTCCTTGCAAAGTCGCACTCGCACTATGGCCGCGAGGTATCGCAGTTGGCGTGTGAATCTGTGACCCGGTGATGGGAGTGGGCTTCGGACACGTTTGAAGTGTAAAATTTATGATTCGGGGGGAATTGTTGAAAAGCCGACGATTTACAGCTTTAATCCAACTTTGAGGGCGCACTCGTCGGAAGCGACGCGGACGGAAGCTTGTTTACATTTAACGACACTGCGGCTGCACACGATAAATTGGAATCCATTTATGAATTTCCGATGAATTTTATATGCACTCACATGTCGGCTGTGGGGCGGGTGGGTTTTCCATTTGTTTGTCTCTCTTTGGCCATTAATCACAGTGCTGTGGGGAAATATCAATTAAAAACTTATTTATGACGGTTACTTAAACGAAGTGGGGCCCGAAGTGATGGGGGCGGAGCTGGTTGATTTGAAAATCGATCCTTCTGCGGTCATGGACGATTTTTTAAATATTTACTCGTGACTAGCCGGATGTTCTGTTTCAAGGTTATGGGGTGCTTTGAATGTTCCAGGTCGATTTGGGTTAGTCGCCATTTTGCGTTGGATGACATCTGTCAATTGGGGTTTGACAGTCGGAGAGGGTGGACGGCAGCAATTGTGGGGTTTCTTATGTCGCAGAAACGAGCATTCACAAAGCATTTGTTTATACTGTTCTTTGTAAATTTTGGTTAGCCGTCATTTTGCGTTGGATGACATCTGTCAATTGGGATTTGACAGTCGGGGAGGGTGGACGGCAGCAATTGTGGGGTTTCTTATGTCGCAGAAACGAGCATTCACAAAGCATTTGTTTATACTGTTCTTTGTAAATTTTGGTTAGCCGTCATTTTGCGTTGGATGACATCTGTCAATTGGGATTTGACAGTCGGGGAGGGTGGACGGCAGCAATTGTGGGGTTTCTTATGTCGCAGAAACGAGCATTCACAAAGCATTTGTTTATACTGTTCTTTGTAAATTTTGGTTAGCCGTCATTTTGCGTTGGATGACATCTGTCAATTGGGATTTGACAGTCGGAGAGGGTGGACGGCAGCAATTGTGGGATTTGACTGGCATTTGACAGCCAGACAGTGAAATGCCCAACTTCACAGCTTATCGACCCCTAGTCCATCGACGATTTCAGAGACTTTTTGACAGTTATTCATGAATTTTTGACGGTTATTGAGGAAATAAGGTCAATGCCGTTCTGCGATTGGTCAATTGGGCTTTAGAGAACGATATAAGAAATGGCTGCCAAAAATTTTAAGGGACAAGAGAGATAGAAGTTTGGCCTGTCTATCATACTTCATTCCTGGTGATCAATGGCAATGTTTCATGGAACTTTCGAACTCACAGCTATGATCTGGCAATGCTCCCGTCTCTGTCGTCTTAGTCAACGCAGTCGATGCATTGTTGCGCTTCTGAACTACATGCACGTCTTTGTCGAGTCCATAGTGGTCGCGGTTGTTGCTTTTCCACGCCCTTTCATGGTTTAATATTTAATGCGCGGAGGAAATTGAATTGCGTGACTGGTTAGCTTCGACTTGGCTTACACCGAAAACCTTCTGTGGATACTAAGGCAATTGCTTCCTCTTGAATGGTGCACCTTAGGCCGGGAGACCTATTTCTGTCACGATTCCACAGTCGGTCGAGGCAAGGTTGCATGTGGATTCAAGAAGGCGGGCATCGCATCCATCGCACATTGCGTGGCAATAGAGCCAAGTGTCTGCACTGACAGATGACAGATAAGTAAGCACAAAATGACACACATTAGATTGGGAGATATTTTTCTTTTTTTTCCAACCGCCATTACTGATGGGAGGTCTGTTTATCCTTCGACCTTCCCCGACTCTAGGGAGTTAGTCAAGTCCTAAGTTGCCGCAAACCGATGGTTAGTGCATCATCATTCTTACTTATCCACAAAACTTGGCATTTGCGACAGATAACCCGAAAGGTCAAACCCAATGTGCCCTTCAGGCGGGAAATCGATGTTGACTCGAGCGGAAAATGATTTCTGGCAATTAGACCAATTGAGCTGTGCGATTTTATTGAAGGAAGTCATCCGCTGCTGATGGAGGACGGCTATGATGGTGGTGTCGTTGGGCGCCATGTCTCACTGATTCGTTATTCTGTGTGTCATTTGACAGGGAGGAGGTGAGTAAGATGGTAAGGGGCTCGAGGATGACATGCTGGAACTGTGAGAATGAGAGACGTGGTGTGGGCTTTTTCCTGGCATCAGGAACTTGAAACATGATTTGTTTGTGAGTGTGGTCAGGCGACAGTAAATAGAGCAATACACTGTGAGTCACAGCTAGTCGTGAGAGAAGAGCCGTTGGTGAAGTTGATGACAAAATGGATTAGACCCACTTTATGGAGGTTACCGCACAGGGCCAGGTCCATTTGTTTAGCCGCCGGACAAAGGGGTCTGGAAAGGATCCGGTGTGGGTCTCTTTTGGGCTGTGAGCGGCGCCGTTCGTTCTATTCCAGGGTCCCGACCTGACCTTGGAAACCAGGTAGCTCCTGCTGACCAGAGTTGTGGATGCCGCGGTTGGTCAGTTAATCAGTTCCTCCGCCGCCATCCTAAAGTGAGGTGAGCCCTGGTAGGCTGCCAAAGACGTCCCACAAGGGTTGGTTATCCCATCTTCTGACGATGATACTATGCTGCGGGCTTTCACGCGTAGGAGTTAGAAGACAGCGTTTGTGTCTGCATGGTTCGCATGTCAACACTTCAGGACCTACTGGTTGTTCTAAAACTGCTAAAACTGGATTTATGGGACATGCAAGAGAACAAGGAAAACGTGTTGCAAATGTGCAACTGGCAGTACATCGTGTAAATAAACAAATCCCAAATTCTTTAAATTTTTCACTCATTCATTCGCATTTGTGACAACACAACACAACACTATAACACCATCTAAATAATGACGTACGGAAGTCATGCTTACGTGACAAATTTTACACATCAGACGATGTGGGCCATTGTACAACTTCACCTTCTGAAGTGAGTCCCTCATACAAACTCATTGCAAATACGTGCCCTAGTCAGGTTTTCAATCTGTTAATCTCTGGCAGCTTATTTATTTTTGTATATTTTGTGACATCCTACAACCATCCACAGGCAGCCGTAAGTCCCAACTTTAACGCGCATGAGGTAGCATGTGCTAGTTTCAAACGCGCTTGGGTGAGTGAGCGAATGCACTCCTTCTTATGAGGCAACCCATAATGTCGTTTCATAAGCAAATGCGAATTTGGCAGCTAGTACACACAACTCTTCTTCCGCCTTGTAGTTAGGTGCTTCTTTGATTGATCATTTGGTAAGGGTGAGCAGGTAGGTGTGGGAAGAAGGCAGCTAGGGAATTTACCAGCACACTTAGACCATGTTGGTCCATTGTGATACCCACAGTCAGGCTACTTCCACCGATCGACCACTCCAGTGCCTAACTGTGATAGTTCTAACTTTGTTTTCACTGGGATTCGAACCGGGGACCCCACCAACGAAGGGCAGGAACTTAAATGACTGCGTCGTTCAGTCGTCTTAATGGGTTCGGGTCGTGGGTAAGGGTTATGACTACTTGTAACCGAGGGCTCGGCGTGACATCACAGTGGACTCACTAGGTATCCATCCATCCCATTAGTCATTCTCTCTTTCTATTAGGTATGCACATATATGTGTCATTGAGCTTTCATAATAATAATATGACGCTACAGCCCGTAGAGGGCCAGGGCCTAGCTGCCCACCAACCGCTCGTGTTGTGCGTGCCATTGTTCTCTCACGAGTAGAAGGGACGTCTTATGCTGACTCTGAATCGGCCAATTTGAGCAGCTTGTTCTGGAGAGTTATACCCTTTGAGCATTGTCAGTGACTCGAAAAAGGTGGGGCCTTGAAAAGTATTTTGCTCGTGCCGGAAATCGAACCTGGGCTACTTAGACTCAAGTGACTAGGGACGACGCACTTACCCACAACACCACGACCGTTATTGACCTATCTTCTTCTTCTTAGGAAGCTACAATCCGGGTGGACCAGGGCCTCACTCAACGTGCCTCTCTAACTCTCTCGCCAGCTATCTCCAGTTTCTCACACCAACTCGGCTGAGGTCCCCCACGACTTGTGTGCGCCACCTTTACCTCCCACAGGCTCAGAGTCGAAATTCGCACAACAAGCCGGCTGAGGCCCTCTCGACTTGTGTGCGCCACCTTCACCTCCCACAGGCTCAGAGTCGAAAATTCTTCTGGCCGGAGCTAAGTTGTCCATACGCTACACATGGCCTGACCATCTAAGGCGTTGAATCCCTAGACGCCTGGCTAGACCCAAGAACCTGCACAGCCCAAACAGTTCGTGGTTGAAGCTTCTTCTCCAAATGTCATCAACGCAAGCACCTTGCTCTCGAAAAGACCAAGAGTCTCTTCATCCGCTTTGGATATAGACCATGCCTCTGCGGCAAAGACCAGGACGGGGATGATCAAGGTCGTATACAGAGTCAACTTAGGCTACCGAGAGAGGGCTCGGTTACTCAATTGCCTCTTGAGCCCATAGGTCGGCAAGAGTTGCTCTGCGTTTGATCTCGGCACTGATGTTGTTTGTACTGCTTACCGCGGAGCCGAATTAGACGAAGTCCTTCACTACCTCAAAGTTATAGCTGCCAATGGTGATGTTCTGGCCGTCGATGCGACTCAGTTTTACCCTCGTTCACCGCTAAACCCATTTTGGCCGCCTCCGTTTCAATGCCAGCAAACGCTTCATAGACGGCTTGCTATGTTCGACCAATCACGTCAATATCGTCTGCGTATGTTAGCAACTGCATGGACTTTTGGAAGACCGTGCCTCTTGTGTCAGCGAGTGAGTCCCGAACGATCTTCTCTGAAGTTTGATATTGAAGGAATCACATGACAGCGTGTCGCCTTGTCTAGAACATTTTGTTGACATTGAAGGTCACGGTGAGTTCGTCTCCGACCTTGATGGAGCAGCGAGAGTTCTCCGTCGTCATCCTGCGAGTTTGGCAGGGATGTCAAAACTAGGCACGGCGCTATATAGCTCGTCTCTATGCACGCTGTCATATGCGGCCTTGAAATCGACGAATGGTAGGTCTGTGTCGATCTACATCTGTTGAGTTTTTTTTTTCGGAATCTGCCGTCGAAGGTGGGCTTCCCGGCATGAAACCGCACTGATAAGGACCTATCATGGTTATTGACGGATGGTTTCAGGCGCACAAAGATCTTATGAGCCATGTTAAGGAAGTTGAAGGGGTCTCCTTCCTTGTGGATCGGGCAAACTGTGCTGTGGTTCCAATCGTCGGGTATGCTTTCCTCCGACCATATCTTACATACAGGTTATCTCCAGCTGCCATAAAGCCAGCAGACAGTCCCTCACTGAGCTATACACTTGTGAATAAAACAAGCCTGCTGTAATGCTAGTTCCTGAGTAGTTGTGTACTAGCCATACGACTGCTCTCGGAGATCAGCCAACTGAGCCTAATCAACTCTTGTTGAGTACCATTTTAGGCCAGCTTCGCCATTTTTCGTAAATTCACTAGTTAGAGTAGGCTCGCACAGAGTATAGAACGAGCCGTAGTCACAATTTGTTGCTGTTCTTTCCAACCTCGGCCGATAGCCTTTTCCCACCTCACCGACGGCCTTGTAGAATTTCGAAATCGTTGCATGCCGAGTATGAGACGAACGTACCAAGTTCGGTCTTCCAAAGATGAGCCTGATTGTCGTTGCTCTTTAAGTTTACAAAACTGTTGACAGCGACTTTCTAGGCCATGGATACCTTTTACGCGCGTTCGCTTCTCCTCCGTTTACACCATTCCGACATGTGAACTCCACACGTTTGCACAGCGATTCCGTAATTGATGGCCCAGCTAGTCGCAATTGCCCTCTTGTGTCATCCACCCTGCCAATGGCGTTCGCTGTTAAACATCGTCGCCCCCATTGAAACGAGTCAGAATCAAGTTTATGTCATATTTGGCCATAATCCATGGCATGGCATATGTTTTCCATGTCAACAGCCAGCACATTGTGTCATCATTGAGAACCCTATCTACAAGGGCAGCCCTTATCTTTCGTAACTTTTGAAGGACAGCGTTCGCAATCACCGGCGTTGTTATCGCATAACCCTCATCGTAATCATGTTCCCTGACATCGCCCCACGCGCACATCTGTGCTCGTGTGAGTCCCGACTCCTTTGTGTGACGCAAGTCGTCCATCCCCCCGCCTTCTTCGCAGTCGCACTAAACAAATTGAGGTCATGTCACAATCGGACAAAGTATCCTTGAAACGATTAAACCATTCTGACGAACAACGCCGCCATCCCACGCATCAATAAATCCAAAAATAATTGCCACCCGTCTGAGGACGGTGCTTAAAGATGTCCCCCTCACCAGAGACCACCTCACTTCCAGGAAGCTACGTCGTGAAGGAGCCAGCACATTCGTTGCCCGGGCCCGGGGGCAATTTCACGACACCACGCATTAAGCACTAGCATGGCCAAAAACCTCCGCACGAATCAATATCCCGGCTGACTTAGAAAGTGACTTCGACTCTTTCACGCGATCTGCGCAGACAAAGGATTTAATTCGATTCCGCCCGCCATTAGGATATGCACTTAGCACACACTCGTCGGTAAGGGTCGCATCAAAGAGTCCAGGAAATTGGACACCGCCTCGCACAGGCTAAGAGGTGCTCATCCAAAGAGCAACCACCGGAGGTGCGTGTAGTTGTTTGCTCCCAGCCATGCGTCATGTCAGACATCGCGTTCACCCTCCCCACCCGCATATCGACTGTGTGCCGATTTTTTGTTTTTTTTTTATTGGCGACCACCTGCAAGTGCCCACCCTGTCCACACACACACACCGTCCTCCCAATTCGTGACCCCCACGAAAGCCAATTGCCGGCGGGTTTTGTCAATATTTGCGTGCTCCCTTATCGGACCACTTGATCGGGCGCACAATCAATTTCATTTCGCCGAGGCATGTCGTCGACGCGGGACGGGGCTTAGGGGGAAATGCAATCAGTTGAATCGGGGATGGATTCGCGGATTGAATTGTGATCCATTTCGCGGCGCGCTCCGCGTTCCGTTTGTGTGATTACGACTGTAATGAGCTCAGTTCTTATCGGCGGCTAGTGAGTGGCACAGAAATAATGGAAAATAATGTCATTAGATGACGATGGGGTTGGTTAAGTGGCCAGCGAAGAGGTGGTGTGGCGGTGTGGCGGTGTGGGGGTGCAGAGGGACGCCAAGAATCAGAAGACCGCAATAGATTTGAATTGATTGAATCGAATTAGGTTGCAAGAGCGTGAATAATGAACTTTATGAGCGTGACGACGACGGCAAGATGAAATTGCAGGCGCGCGAGATTGTAAGTGAAGTGTCCTTGAAGATGCGGTGTGTCGCCGAGCAGCATGTGTCCCGAACCATTATTTATTGCTTCGTATCGATAATGATGTGAGTGCATATTTTTTAAACGGCTTGTTGCAGAGCAGGAGGGACTGAAATTAATTATGTGGATCTAACCGGAATTGGAAATGTTCTTGGTTCACGTTCACTGCGTTGAACCAAAGTCATAAAGAGCGATTAATGAGAGATTCTCTCAAGTAGCGAACTCGATTAATGGCATACATCAAAGATCACACCGAGGTCACGTCAAAATAAGACAGTCATCTGCTCGTCCCGGGTGGTGTCCCTACTGGAGCCCGGAGAGAGACGGGAACACTGTATGTGTTCCCAATGCGGGCTCCAGGTTTGATAATTTCCACAATCATAATTCCATGTGTATTTGAAAAGGTCCATGTAGTCAGTGTTGCAGAAAGTTCGAAGTTTGTACACAACAAAAAAACTGAGGACCTACATGACTACCTTCAGGTACCCCAGTCGTTGTTTAATATGGGAAGCGTCTGAATATGACTTTATGTTGTCGGGATTTTATGAAAAGAAAATATCCTTGCTGTTATTTCAAAGTCACCACTCGTTAGCACGCACAACACGAGTGGTTGCTGTAGAAGCTCGACCCAGGTCCATCTCGCGCCGGAAATATTATTATTATCTGAGAGCCACTATCGATGACATTACCATCCATTAAGTCACATAGAGACGACGAGGCAGTCAAGTTGGTGGCTAAAAGAACATGTGAATAAGTGTGAGCAGTGAATGGATTTCGTAAGAGTATGTGTGAAATAATGGGACAATGGCCAATTCTGGCCGAAGTTTGATGTCTCCTCGCTCTCTTTATTCTGAGCCAAACCTTCAAGATGATCTTGACTAGCCCGTCTGGCCATCAGACGCTTAAAGTTGCTGATGTCATTCAAGATTACAGAACACGGACTAGACACCATTCTACACTCTCTGCAAATGCTTGGGATGGAAGTGCCTTAATCCATGATTCCAACGAACGAACAGCGAGGTTTCGCCAAATTTCCACAAACCTACCAGGTTTCGTCATACATTTTCGAGTACCTAGCAGTTTCCGCGAGACCTAGTTGCAGCTTTTGTGACTTCAGCCGTCCATGAAAGATTGTCTAACCGAACAAGCCTACAGCGTGGACTTCAGGTCATGTTGGTGTCCTCTTTCTATTTTCTGGTGTTGTTACACTATTATTTCCAGTCAGCAGGCAACTGTTCTGGTGACCATTGAAAAATTAAGAGCGAGTGACGTTTGTTTTGGCGGGCATTGAGAGTATGGCGAGGAGAGCGGTGACTCGGACATTTGAGGTTTCAGCAAAAGTTTATCAGATCCTTGCGGTTTCGGTGCGCTGTGAATAGATACATGTTTCCTGGGAATCGTTGTAGTGTACGCTCAATTGATGACGCAGGGGCTGGCATTTATGTGAATACACTGCCTAAGTCGTTGTCTTCTGTTCTAAGTTTCATCGGGTTATTAACAACTTAATATTTAAATATGTCCCACTTACTCGTGATTTAATGCGCGATCTCAAACCTCTAAGAAATCGATCTTATAGGAAATGGCGTGGTAGTTTGACAAATTATGACCTCTTGCTGAATTTAAATAATAAATGAGTACACAAAAAAGTATGAAAAGTAGGCCAGATAAATTCTGGCAGTTCCAAAAATCATAATTATAGATTCCCAGCAGCACTTTCAGAAAGAATATATGCAAAAACTTTCGTCTGCTCTTTCGATCCGTCTAGAGTAACTTGTGAGTGACCTACCTCAGCGCCAGTTTCAGTCCACTCTCTCATAACTTTTAGATTTCAGGAAAATACACTTTCGACGGCTTGACAAGAAGGGATTCTACTTTATGCTCAGGACAAGACAGTCTTCCTTCTGCGATCCTAAAAAAATGTGCCCTAGAATCCTGAAAAAAAATTTGCTACCCAAAATGGGAAACAAAGTTACGAAATGAAGAAAAAAAATTCTAAAGCTGGGAAATGAATCTATATATATATAAAAATTGAGCCTCGAATGTTTGTCGTCGATTCACGCCTTAACGCATTTATACATACGGTTTGTGTGATGGTTGTCTAAAATCGGGGTTCAATATATTCTCGGTATCGGGGTGAAGCTGTGGTTGTATATATAAAAATTCGCGTTTAATCTCTAGTTAAACAGAATCATAATGGCAACTGAGACGATGATGGTGCAAATTGAGCATCGCGCTGAAATGTAATTTCTCACTAAGCAAGGAAAAAGTCAGAGATGGAGGCTGTTTACCTTCATTATCAACTGTGCAAAAGTGGTCAAGTGAGTTCAAGAGAGGCAGGGAGAGCGTTGAAGACGACCCCCGCTCCGGCGCCCCGGCTTCTGCATCAAAGAAGTCGAAAAACTTGTTCTTGAGGATGCCCGAATAAAGGTGAAAATGATGGCAGAGATCACCAAGCTTTCAATTGGTACCATTCACACCGTTCTTCATGACCATCTTAACCTTTCAAAGGTCAGTGAAAGGTGGGTGCCACGATGTTGTAGAGAGCTTTTGGAGATGTGTAGTGAGAACGCGGACGGTGTTATGGATCGAACTGTTACTGGTGACGAAACATGGGTCCACCACAATGCCCCTGAAAGCAAACAAGAGTCCATGCAGTGGCATGAAAAAGGAACAGACCCCCGAAGAAGCTCAAAGTCACTCCGTCTGCCGGGAAGCTCATGGCCACAGTTTTTTGGGACTCAAAGGGAATCTTGCTCATTGAGTACAAAAAAAAAGGGTGAAACCATCAGCGCCACATCCTACGCTTCCACGTTGCATGATTTGCGGGAGGAAATTAAAAAGAAAAGACGGGGTAAACTCACAGCGGGTGTGCTGCTTCTTCATGACAACGCTCCTGTTCACACGGCGCGAGTTTCCAAGGCTGCTGCGCGAGATTGTGGTTTCGAAGAAATCCAACAACCACCCTGTCATAAATGCCTTAACAAATCTTAAAGTAAATTACTGCCCAGACCTCGATGGGGTTCGATGGCCTCGATGGCCTCGAGTTGGAATTCGCTTTATCGTCCACTTAAAATTATCTTTAATCAATCCCTAAAAATGGGTGAATTTTTAAATGAATGGAAGTATTCTTTTCTCACGCCTATATATAAAAGCTGTTTATGGCAAAAAGTAGAAAACTATCGACCAATATCAAATCTTTCATCGATTCCAAAGCTATTTGGAAGTATTGTAAAAGAAAAATTATATTTTATGGTAAAAGAAATTATTTCTAATAACCAGCATAGCTTTATGCAGGGCAGGTCATGTACAACTAATTTATCATTATTTTCAAATTACATTTATACGAATTTAGAAAATCAATTACAAGTTGATGTACTTTACACCGATTTCTCGAAAGCCTTCGATAAAGTACATCACACTTTGCTTTTAAACAAGCCAAAGTCTTTGGGATTCCACTCGTCAATGTTAGAGTGGTTTTCCAATTACTCAAAGGACAGGAAGCAATTGGTAAAGATCTGGTTTAGATCCCGAGTAATAAAAGTTACATCGGGCGTTCCGCAAGGTAGCCATGTGGGGCCATTACTGTTTCTTTTGTTGATAAATGATGTTCACGAAATTTTCAAATATTGTAAAATGTTAACATTCGCAGACGACTTTAAATTGTATTTACCTATAAATAATTTAACTGATTGTAATAATTTCCAATTGGATATCGATGCACTAGTAGATTGGTGCAAGCACAATGGACAAGAGCTGAATATTCAAAAATGTAATATCTTTACTGCATATCGAATTACATTGTCTATGATTATTTCATAAATGATCATAGACTTAGTCGCCTAGAAGAGGTTAAAGATCTGTTATGTTAGGTTTTCTGAAAAGAAATAGTAAAGATTTTCGGGATATAACTAGTCTTAAGTCCCTCTATTGTTCGTTAGTCAGACCGTATTTAGGATATTCTTCCATCATTTGGGATTCCCCGTATGATACACAAGAACTCAGATTCGAAAGAGTTTATACAAATTTCACGAGATATGCTGTCCGTAAATTATATTCCTTCGAAGAACTCCCTAAATATGACGATAGATGTAAAATAATTGGCTTGCAAACCTGATGTTTCGGGCGTAAGGCAACGTCAGCCATTAATTGCCGTGTAAATTCACCAGATGTACTTTTTCTC
Source organism: Eristalis tenax (assembly GCA_905231855.2). NCBI lineage: Eukaryota > Metazoa > Arthropoda > Insecta > Diptera > Syrphidae > Eristalis > Eristalis tenax. The sequence goes on from HG993127.1 coordinate 5,439,184, forward strand.
ATGAATATATATGCTCCCCAAAGACCTCTTCGGGAGAAAAATTTACTTGAACTTTGCAACGAAATTGATTTTAGCTTGTCTCGATTGGAGTTTAAAAAATGTATCCATGCACTATCCATTAATTAATATTGTTTGTTTGATGTAATCTATGAGATGCAAAATCGGTAGATGATCCTTAGTCGCGCAGCAAAAATCTGCTGTGTAAAGCGATACTGAGAGTCAACACTTAGAGAGCGTAGTGTTTTGTGTGCTCTGTGATGGAAAAAAAAATTTTAAAAACTATAGTCCAGACCTTGCCCCTAGCGATTATTTCCTGTTTCCGGATTTGAAAAAATGTCTTCGTGGAAAAATGTTTTCGGATGATGAAGAACTCAAGTCGGCAATAAATGGGTATTTTGCAGAGAAAGAGGACATTTTTTTGAGGGTTTAAAAAAGCTTATCTCAAGATGTAACAAATGCATTGATGCAAGTGGAGATTATATTGAAAAATAAGAACAATTTAAGTTGAATTCGCATTTTCCTTCATATCAATACCGAGAATATATTGAACGCCCCTAGTGCCTTTTCTTGACGAAATTCTTCTATTTTGCATTCCGCCTCTATTGGCGGTTATGCATTTCTTTAATAAAGGATTAAGGTGTACTGCTAGGTGATAAATTATCATTTAACAGCCACGTAGTTGCTCACAGTGGAACATTAAGACACTGTCCATAGCCTTGTAGGATACCTACGCCTCTATTCTTTGTACTTCAATCAACACATCTCAATAATTGAGTTCGTAAATGAAAAAAAATATCTTAGATTCACTGTGAGAGGACTTCTCTGGGTAATTATATACGAACCCACCAATCTAGGTTGAGACTGAGTAGCTTAGACTCTCTTGAAGTTAGGAGAATGGTGGCAAGAGTTATTTTTATACGTAAAATGCTGATATGGGGAGATTTACTGGTCGGAAATCGTAAGCCTCCTCAGCATAAATGTCCCATGTCTCGTCTTCAATAAATGGTTTAATCGTGGCCTATAATGCCAATTTCCTATTAATTGATTTTAATTTGTCTAGTCTTTCGATCAAAAAAGCGTTGCCGTCATGATTCTTTGTTCTACATATCTCTATTGTTTTTATGGCTTGCATCTTTGTAATCTTACTGTTATTGTTTTCTAACTGCTTGTATATACAGTCAGCGTCAAAAGTGAGTGTACAGCATATAAGTGATCTGCGTTTTAATTAACATCCAGTTCCAAAAAATCTGGAATGCAGTTTTCTTAGTTTTCTAAGCTGAGTACTTAAAGCAGAAAAAAAAGAATGAGAACATTTCAAAAGATATTGGAACGGCGGGTCATACACCAAAAACATAACGAAATTTAGATCGTCGATAAACGGCCCTTCTGATCTTTGCTTGTGGTGGCCATGGCGTTGTGGGAATTAGCGTCGACTTCTTCGCAATTGAATATCGCATCCTGAGTTCTACTCCCGGTACGACAAAACAAAACAATAATTCTCAGGGCTCCACCTCTTTCGAGTCACTGACAATGCTCAAGGAGTAATAACTGTCTAGACAAAGGTTCTCAAACCTTCCACTTGGGCTGGAACCTGCACAGCAGGAGTGGTTGCTGAGAAGTAAGGTCTGGCCCTCTCAGACAGTAGCGCCAACCACTTTGCTAACAAATGCTTTTGGCTCAAGTTACTCTTTAGATGGAGGTTCAGTAACCAAACACATCAATTTTTTTTTTATAAGTGAACACTAAATTTACCACGTTAGACTTGAAAATGCCAAATTAGGGCAGGTTTCCTCATGTGATTTACATTTCTGTTGAGATGTGAATTTCGCTTCGTTCTTTGGTTTGTGACTCGCTGTTCCTATAGTTTTTAAGATCTAAATTTCGTTACGTTTTTGGTGTGTGACCCGCCGTTCCTATATTTTTTGAGATATTCCCATTTTTTTTGCTTTATTTACGTTACTAATTTCCTCAGAAAAGTGCACCTAAGGTGTCTTGTTGCAGTCCCGTTTGGCATTATTTTCCGCGATGTACACTCATTTTTGACGCTGACTGTACCAAAGAAAGCCTGTGTATAATGCTTTGGTGACTAAATAGATAAATAAATAAATAGACGAGGTTGACATTTATACGACGCCACTTGAGACACAACGGGTAAGTCAATGAGTCAAAAGCGTGATAATTCCTTGGATGTCTGCCGTTCCGATGTCGAAATGGACAACAGATCTTCAATGGTTCCGTTGGAAGGAATTCACTTAAAAATATAAGCTTCCCCACAGACCGGCCAAAGACTGTTTCTCGCTAAATGCAGCCAAAAATGTGATCACTTTTGTAGATCCTTCTGCCAGTGGTTAGGAAAAAGGGACGAATGCGCTTGAACTTCACCAAAAGACAGTCCTCCATCGCACACATCCAACCGTATCAATTAGTTATAGTTCAACTTTTCATCACTGCAAGGAAAGCTTCTTCGTGAAACTCATTACATCCCGGATGGGGGAAAGTAAGTGAACACCTCTTAATTAGCGGTCCGTGTCGTCGGTGCACTCGACTGTCACCCATCCGCCGAGCCGCGGCAGAACTTCAGCAAAGCTTCTCGTTGGCAGAGAATGCGCCAAAAGCTAAATCGACATCAATTCGATACTTTAATGGGTGTTCTTCTTGATTTTGTTTTTGTTTTTGTTTTTCTCTCGATCTTCGACATTCGATTAGTGTTCTTGAATTGATTGAAATTCACAAGAGACGGACCGAATTCGCTAGCTCACCGTGAACTATTTCAGTTTGCGGCAATTCCTCGTACCAGTCTGATCAGTCTGCAACGGGCCAAGACCGAGGATACAACAGACTTCGTCTCGATTCCAGCGTTCCTCAAACAAACCGGCAGCCGAGCAGGAAATAGATTGTCGAACGAAAAAGTGCAACAGTGGTAAACAATTGAAGTGAAAGTGATCTGTTTTCGTCTCGGTGTTATGCAAGGACTGTCCTCGCGCGTCTGTCACCTGCATTCCTCTAATTCTTGCACGATTTTAGCAATAATCGTTTCTTCCTTCCCATTCCAGTAGGCGCTTAGGACCGACTGAGCAACAGCACCCCCCAGCAGCTGCCAGCATCATGGCCATCAAGGATCACGACACTGAAGCCGAAGAGTTGAACCCACGTCGGCTAGGCCTCCAGCATACCGAGGTCCCCATCGAGGACGGCCGGGATCTGAAGCCACTAGGACTGCGATGTACCGCTGTGTTTCGACAGGTAAGTCACGTGCATTCTGCTCCGAAAACCGACACGATCACACACACAAAGTTGCAGCCAATTCAAGGCAATTGGCAGTCCCATCAAATCAATTTGTGACCGTTAAACAAGGCGCTCGCTCTAAGCTCTAATTAAGTCGAGGAACCTTCCAACCGACTACACAGCGACTTGCTGGTCACGGGGAACTAATTTCTCGCTCAAATCACTAACTTGGCATGCGAAGTCGTTTGGTGCGACGCTTTCTATTTCGGGCTCGTCTTTGTGTTTTTGTGTCTCTTGCGTCCATTGGCTTTGATTGATTAAAAATAGAAAGATAAGAGCACCAATGGAGCATGATGCGCCGATCAATTGAGCGAGCAGCCGCCGCGCCGCCGGCAGGACAAACAGCGGCAATTGATTGCACTTCGGGTGCGACTTGTGCAAATAGACAGATGGAGACGTTTGGGAATTCGCTGGATTTCTGTGAATATATCTGCGTTGCCAATGCACTACGTTGAAAACGTTTCCGATGGTTGCTGGGAAAATAAACACTTGAAAGCGCATCGGGCGGCTGTGCTGTGTGCATTGTTTTCAAAACATTCGGCGTCGGTTTTGTGGATCTATAATATTCCTCAAAATGAAACTATATTTAAAATGGGACCAAATCGATCTGGTCTTGTTGTTATTGCCTCCCAGGGCAGAGGTATTCGAGCGCGGGCTGTGCTTGAGCGGATCTGAAACTTTAAAAGCATGGCAACTAGACAAGTGATCCTTGTCAGAGAATGTCTGTCATCCAGGCTCACAATATACCTTGTAAATAGATTATTCGAAATGTCCTGCGTCTGCTTTCCAGCATCGACGGAGTCCTACCGGGCCCTGATAAAGTTCGCATAAGTGCACTCTTGTGACAGGCGCACAAGCGATTGTCTCTAAAATGGACCACAAATTGTAGTCTAAAGGATCCATGTGTCTGCCTTATGAGCTGGAGTGGGTTCTTGTTGGAAGGTCCCCGCTGTATTTTCGAGTAGTGTTGTGTGGAAAGACCTTCAACAACTCTCTCTAAGACATCCGTTGGTTAAGCTTGAGCTGCAATGGTTGGTGACTGCATCACAAGCGACTCCCCACCAAGCCCTCGCAGACTGGAACGACTCATCTCTGGTGAATATTTCCACATCAGTAAAAGGGACTTCTCTGTGACCAGTGTTTGTAGCCTGGGGGTTCTTCTGCCAAATTCGTTGCTTCATTGATTGTCGGGAGTTAAAATAGTCTAACTTAAGCAAATTTCAAACTGCCTATAATTCTTTGTGAGAATTTATGCATAGTTTCATGTTCCAGTGCCATTTACGAGCGAAGCAAAACTTAACGAAACTTGACGAAACTTGACGAAACTAAACAAAATGGTTCCTATAGTAATAGTGTTGGTACAATTTCTGTCTAAGTCAACAAATAACAATAATTCCCATTCGACAAGGGTTAGGCATGCCATCAAACCCGACATTACACAGTGTCATCTGGTGACAACACAGTAGAACCATCACAAAAAGTCAGCACAAAAAACTAACAATCTCAAAATGTGGGAACACAAGCCACAATCAGGTTGGGTTGGGGTTGTAGTGGCTATCAGCAAAAGGCAGTCATACTAGGGGTAAGGCCAAAGTAGGCCCGTTGATTGAGACCCCAATTGATTTTCGATAACAATTGGAAGCGGCTGGTGTTTCTGACTAAGTGCTTTAGACTAGCTAATGCTGACGCTGTTTAGCTCATGAAGATTAGTGAAGTAGTAGGGCCGTAGCTGTAATTCCTGCGACTTGCCAGAGTGTAAGTGATCTGTCGTTTAAACCTCTTCTTCGTCTATGCAGCTTCTGCAAAAGTCATTGTAAAGGACTCCCATCCTGCGGGCTGAATGACAATTGCGCAGTATCCGGTTATAACGCCGATGAGCGCCCAGAGTGTCTTATCCGATTGAGCGATAGTTCGAGATCATGTGCCTTCTAGCCGTTTGGTAGTGCTGATTGTATGCTGAACATGTGGGATTCTTAGTTGGATGTGTCTGACGTTCTGAGGGCTGAGTGGATATGAATAATAGTTCTGTAAATAGTCGGTCGAGGCTGTGGATTAAATTCTCCCAACATTGATGTGTAATACGAAATACCATATAATACCAAGATAGTGCGTCTGGAAATATTTCGGAACAGCTCTCACAGGCATGGTCGGTCGAGTGGAGGAAGTCTAATTTTTCACGCATCCAGATTAGCCAATAATGACTTGAAGGAGACGAAGAAACCATTGTACATCAGCTCCCTCTGCTCTCGTAGATTTAGCCATTTGGACGCCCTTTACTTTAACGGATTGACTGAAGTAATCGATGTACTAAATGCACTAATTGGATTGTGGAACAGGATCAACTTGATCCTCGTAGTAACACAGCGCCCCACGGGCCTAGTCTGGCCTAAGTGTGACTGCTACTCATGACAATCAGCCACTCTAACCTTAGCTTACTCCTCCCCTCCTACAAACAACGGACAGTAAATTATGACAAGGAAAACTCTTAAAGACAAATAACTAAACCGTGCTAGTAACGAGAGTAACGTTTCGGTACAGCTGACAAAATAGAGAACTCGTTACTCTCGACACTCTCAGCGGCACATTTTGATCAATGATTTTCGCGACACCTTCTGCCCGTGCTGTGTCTTCAACCCGGACACTTAAGGGTATTAACAATCCCTTGTGCGCGCGCAAATTATAAAAAAGAAAAAAACTTACAACAGTCCCTTAAAATTAAGCCGATTTAAAGATCCAACCATACCCTGCATTGCGAAGTTCCAGCTTACCTTCCCAAACACGGTGATCTTCAGGTGTCCGCTTCACATTATTTTTAACGACAAAGAACTTGGATTTATCGTTTTGTAAAGCGGCATCGACAAATTCAAACTACTCATCGAATTCACAACTTTGGGGTCTATGTCAACTTAAGCCTGTCTAGATGCGATTTAATGAATTCTTGGTTGAAATCCACTATCTACAGAAATTTATTTGTGACGCGTCTATGCGAATTACTTCTACGTTGTTATTTTTGAAGGAGCTACAATTTACAGCGAATCAGGAAAATACCGGGACAAGCATTATAAGTTTGCTTGAAATACCAAAGCTCAGTAATTGGAACGACGTAAATGGCATATTCACCCCTTGTAACCCCATATGTCTGGGTATATTTTAGGAATTAAATTAAAATTAAGCGAAATGGTTTTATGAACTCAAACTATTTACCAGTGGAACGATTTCTTCAGATTGATTGATTATGCTAGCTAAATGCAATACAAATAGAAAAAATTACGAAAGAAAGTAAGCTGTGGTACGACTTATTCGCGATAGAGGGGGCATGATGGCGTGACAGCGTCATGCCGTTTACCGTCACGGCACATCGCTCTGTAGTTTGGTTTGTTTGGGATAGGGGTAGAAGATCTGTCATGCTGTTAGCCGCCACGGCGCGAGTTACAAGTTGGGAGCCACTCGTACATTAAAAATCAATAAACACAAGGTGAAAATAAATATTTTATTCAAAAAAAGATTAAAGAAAGCAGGGTCGAACTGACCTGCATCTATGCACAGTAACAGTTGCCCAAAGCATTTAGACGATAACAAACAAGTGGAAACGAAAATATGGCAAGACGCTATTACAAACAAGTAAACAAATAAGGAAACGATGTAGACAAGACATGTGCATAGATTCATTGTTGCGGGATGGAATGTGCAAAATATGTTGCTGCACATGCTGCTCGCGCCGCACTATAGTTTGGTTTGTATGGGAGAGCCGTAAAAGATCTGTCATGCCGTTTACCGTCACGGCGCGCAGGGCTCTAGTTTGGCTTGTTTGAGAGAGTGGTAAAATTTCTGTCAAATCTGAACTAATTAACGGGTCGTAATGCAGTTTGACACCAATTCCTAAGATCCGTCTTATAGTTATGCCTAGTCGTACGTACACAACTTTCAACCGTACATTTTGGATTAATTCTACTTCGAAAACTCCATTCAGTCAATACCTGGAATAATTTTTTAAAAAAATGCATAAAACCGAGATCCGTCGAAATGAACATTGAGAACTAAAACGTTGATGTACTGTGCACAGCACGATTTCTATTTACTCAGTATATCTCAGAGCTCCTTCAATAGATTAATTTTTTTTAAGAAAGCTTTATATTTCTCGTGAAAATACAGTCCTAGTTGCATTCATTCCAACCTTATGACTTTTGCATGGTTACCGAAGTCAAGGCCGTGTTTATTTAATCAGATACAGCGAAACAAATTTGAACATCAACATCATCATATTCTGACCCGCATGCTCCACTAAAGAGGTCACGGGGGCTAACCACGCACGAAAGATCTCCACGAAACTCGATCCTCCGCCATCCCCAAGCGTATTCCCTTGCATTTTTGTTACTTGGTCCAACCACCTCGTGCTGGATGTGCCAAGCGGTCGCCTACCTGATGGAATTAAATTCAGCGCCCACCTCAGAAGTCGTGACGAAGGGGACATTCGTGCCACTTGTCCAAAACACCGAAGCATAGCCCGTTCCGTTCCTTTACATTCATGGCACGTCACCAAACCTTCCAACCGAAACATAGCCTTTTTCGTTGGAAGAAGCAGCTGCTCATTACCTGGCGTACTGTCGTATTTCACACCCTATCCCGGCGAGTAATTCTCACAATAACATGAAAAAATCGTGTTTCAGCGGCTCGTTTTCGCGAACTTATTCGTTCGGCCGTTACTCAAATTTCATGACCATAGGTGAGAGTTGGAATAAATACTGATTTTACTTAGCTTGGACACCAAGCTCGGACTTTCTGATTACAGATCTTGCAAGCTGTTCGAAAATTGACCAATCCTACAGGAAGGCTCAGCATTACTCCTTCCATCACTCGTGGAAAAGACCCCGAGATACTTAAACGTCAATGAGACTCCAGTAAACTGTATTGACCATAACCTCCGACTTGTCCACTTTAACATTCATCCCAGCATCCCGGCCACAGACCTATCGAGTGCGCGCTGGAGTTCCGTCTGGGAAGATGTGAGGATCACTAAGACATCTGCAAAGAGAAGATGACTTACCCTCGACTCTCCAAATGTGAAACATTCCCCGCCGCGGATGTGCTGCAACATTCAATCCATACAAGGAAAAGGCAAGGTGACAAGACGCACCCTTGGCGAAGTCCAGTGCCCACGGTGAAAGGTGAACAAAATTGAACAAATATTTTGTTGACTGTGAGGGCTCGTATATATTAATGAAAAAATACGCTGACATAAGAAGCCCGGGCTATCTAAGACTGCATAAACTTAAAACTCAAAAGACTAGCTTTCTCCAAAGACCTTTTTCCCGCTCTACACCCGCTGTGCTTCGTGCCGTACGAGGCGGTTATACTACCAATCCACGCTCTTATCGAATACTGTCGGACTGTGTGTGACTAGTGACTGACATGGAAGAGTGAAAATTTGTGTAAAGGAGTATTTTTATAAAACGACAGTTGGATGCACTGCTACATTCCTCACACAACTTCTAGTCGAACGTCGCTTGTCGCGCATACAGCAATTGCCTTTGTGTTGGAGCTTGCCTTCAGCCTTACAAAGTCTTCTAGTGAAAAGCGTTTTTGGTGCTTCTCCCAAGACTGCTCAAATGGGGTCCTTTAGCAAACATTAGGAAGGTCTCCAATTTGAAGCCTCCATCAGCGATAAGTACTTGATAGGCGATTGTGTCTCCCCTTGGAGGGAAGCATGAACTGTTTATTCTGATCAGACTTTGTTTTTGGAGGCCATACGCTTCTCCCTATCACCGATTTCACGCATCAGCAGATGTTTTGCACAGGCGATAGGCGTGGTTGACAAATCTCCACCCGAAAAGAGTGCTGAACTAGTGCTCAACTAGTGGAACATTGACAGCTTCGACATTTTCTGGAAATTCCCAAATAGATGCTAAAGAGCTCGGCGATCTCTTTGAGAGATTGGGGTTCCGGGTGGTCCTGGAATTAAACGTGACTCCATACGGAGACTTGATTGCCCTTGATATCAGATTATTCTTCAGGCAAGACGAAGGGTATTTAATCGCTATAGTTACCGCCTAATAGACGCTACATCAATGGAAATGATGATCGTATAGTTAGACGCCTTCGTCCATCTTTGACCAGTTTTTGAAAATTCACAGGGGACCATCCACCGTCTTCTAGCCAGACCTCCTGTGTCAGGAGAGGCTGCTGGTTGAGAGGACCATTGGCAGCAGGAGATCGTTGTTTCTAGGATTGAATCTAAGTCTGTTAAGGATGGCGGAGTGTCCAGAATGGGATTCCTTCCAAATATGCAGCAGTCTCACTGTAGCCGCCACGCTAGGCAATATTTGTCTACCGAATTAATCTATCAGCACAAGATTCAGATTTTTGTCAACGCTCCGCTGATGCATATGCTTGATGCCCTTTTCGAGTCTGAGTACGATTAGCCAGTGAACCATGCGTGCCTGTAGTCCCCAGTTGCATGCAACTGCTTTCTTCCAGCAAAGTGTAGGCTGACGGACAATTTTCGATCTCAGATTCCCAGGTTCAGTTAGTGCGGTTAAACCCAAGCGCATTCAGCTTTAACGCAGCCCCGCACAGGGACGGATGTTCAATGACCGGCGAACATAACTCTGTTTTGGGCGGGTTTACTCCTGCAGCACATTCCTTACTCTAGAAAGACTTCTGCACTTTGGTCCTCCTGCAGTCCTAAGTCTCTGTCGCCATCTGCGGCTCTATTGCTGCCGTTTCTCGAATCACGACACTCTCGTTTGGTTTCATATTGTCATAGCTGCAAGTTGCAATGGTGATAGTCTGCGTGAGAAATTTGTCCTTCTACCTTACCGGATGCCTCTGAATTTCCCTACCAACGACCATCGTAAAGGCACTCTAACCACCACTCTGATCACTCAACTTTCCTTTGTTCCTTTCGCAGTTCCTCATTGTGTTCATTGCCAACCTCAGCTTACTGGCGCCCGCCATGGGGCTGGGCTACCCAGCCGTAACACTGCAGCAACTCGAGGACCCGAACGAGCCGTTCCACCTGAACGCCAGTGAAGCCTCCTGGTTTGGTAAGTACCCCCTCAGTTCATCGCCCAGCCCCACAGCTGCCAGCAACTCCAATCTCTCCCACAGCGTCCATCAATGCGATTGCCTGCCCGCTAGGCGGCCTTCTCAGCGCATACCTCCTCGACCGACTGGGGCGCAAACGAACAATATTCCTCATCAACATAACCGCCATCGTTTCGTGGGGGCTCATGGGCAGCTCGTACTACACAGACCGAAGTACGATGTTCACCCAAGTGATAATCGCCCGCTTCATCATTGGTAAGGAAGGAGGCTCTGCGTGCACAATGCGGACAACCTCATGCGGCCTCTCGCTCTTTACTTGCAGGCATTGCGACCGGTCTCTCCAGCTCGCCGGTGAGCGTATACTCGGCCGAGATATGTCACCCTGACCTTCGTGGGCGCCTCACACTCGGCTCGTCGGTGGCAACCGCCACCGGAATCTTTGCGATCTACACCCTCGGCTACATCATACAGGTGAGCAGCACTTTCATCGGTCGTCGGTGAAGACGCAAATTCTTGGGTTAATTACTTTTGACACTTCACAGGGTGATTGGCGCTTAATTGCTCAAATAGCCTGCGGCTTTTCGGTGCTCACCTTCCTCCTGACGTTCTTCATTCCCGAGTCGCCCTCCTGGCTGATTGTGAAGAACCGCATGGACGAGTCAAGGAAATCACTGATGTTCTTCCGTGGCCTCCGGCCCAAAGGTAAGGCCCCTCTCCGTCCCCTCTCCAGGCTTCGCCTTCACAAACCAGTCTCTTTTCCAGATCAAATGTACCTCGAGGAATTCGAGCAGGAATTCAACAAGCTCCAAAAGTCACTGGCGCTGGCCGAGGGCGAGCACTCTCCCCGCTTCTGGAAGGCCATCCGGGCGCCCGAGGTCTACAAGCCGCTGCTCATCATGATAGGCTTCTTCGCCTGTCAGCAGTTCGCCGGGATATTCGTCGTCGTGGTGTACGCGGTGCAGATCTCCATCGAGGCCGGTGTCACCATCGACCCGATTTTGTGCGCCATGCTGGTGGGCTTCGTGCGTGTGCCGACCACACTCGCGGTCGGCTTCATCCTCGACCGCTGGGGCCGTCGTCCGCCGGCGATGTTCTCCGGCCTGGGGATGGGCATCTGCATGTTCCTGCTGGCCGCGTCCATCTGGTTCCCGGTGGTGGGCACCCTGCCCCACCTCCCAGTCGTCTGCATTTGCATGTACATCTTCACGAGCACGTTCGGACTGATGACGCTGCCCTTCTCGATGATTGGCGAGGTGTACCCACAGCGGATGCGGGGCTCGGCGGCCGGCATCACTATTTGCTGCAACTACGCGATGTCCTTCATGAACGTCAAGCTCTACCCGAACATGGTGCAGACGATGGGAAAGGAGAACGTCTTCGCCTTCTACGGAGCCGCATCGATGCTGGCCATCGTCTACGTGTACTTCTTCTTGCCCGAGACCAAGGGAAAGACGCTGTTCGAGATCTCCGAGCACTTCAAGGGCAAACAGAAGCGCCCCCTCATGACGGACCTTGAACTGAGGGAGACATTCGTTCACTAGTGGGTGGCCGACTCTTTCCATCTCATGGAAGACTGTGATAATTTTGGTTAATGCCTCCCCTCCCCCGCTCGGCTCTTTCGCCTCGGCAAGCAGTTCAGCATTCTTTTGAAATTTATCACACGCAGCAGTGTAGCGGATAAGCAGTTGAGAGCAGACAACAGTTCATCTAGGCTAAGCATGTGTAGTTCGTAAGTTCGTAGCGCTAAGTGAATGGAACCAATCTTAAGATGTAATATACGAGTATTGAGCATTTTTATGTGCGCAGGTAGTTTACTTGTGTGTTCATTTATTTGCCTGAATGTGTGGAAGGCACGGATGGACTGGGACTTGGGATGTAAGCTCTGGCTGATGAATGGAAGGCATTCTGAGTTCAGACCCGAACGTTTACTGATATCTTCTGGGTGACCAGTTGTTGACAAATGGTTCTTAAAATTGTCATTTTATCGCGAATCGCTTCAAGCGTACCGAACGAGGGGAAATTGTTACAAAAAATGACGGTCAAAGTCTCCGCTCAGATGTAAATGGGTGTGAAATGTGATTTCGCCGTGAGCTCGGCCGTCGTCATGGCTTTAGAGTGCAGGCAATTCGTCGCACGGTGAACAAGTTTGAACGTAAGTACACTCCTTAGACCTCAACCAGGCAGAAGAAACATACTCGCCGTGACGGACAATATAGAAGAGGACCCAGAAATGTAGATTCGACTCGGATCAGCTGAAACGGGCGTCGCCAGAGAGTCAAGCCGCCGCCGGGTGGATCATCCACTGTTGCCATTTCATCCGTTTCAGACTGTGATGACGCAAGCAAGGCTGGAAATGTGATCGGAGGAGATCTGGATTTCGACCATTAAATCATCTTGCCGCGTGAGGTCAACAAGCTAAATTCCCATCATTGAAGCGAACACAATCCCAAGGTTTTCAACCAAGCACCTAAGCGACCATAAAAAATGACATGGCGGCATCATCTGTACTTGCTTCTTTCGCGATGAGGAGGGAGCCACAGTTACCGTCAACGTGGTCATGTATAAAGCGACTTTCTGTGCCCAGAGTTCTTGACAAATTCGATGTATATGTCCTACTTGTGGCTGCATGCATTACAGGAGACCCAATGCTTGAAGTTGTGAAGGAGATGGAATGAGTCCCAAAAGTTACATTTTAATGCTCGTAGAAAGAAATTAAAGTCATTTTCATAACGGAAATAATTGTGAACTGAAGAATTGTGACTTTAAAAAGGATTAGTTGGAAATCCGAATCGAAAAACGAAGTCATTCAGTTTTTTGCGTTCTCCCAAAAGTGAAGTCAGATGGATTCTTCCTACTGGCGATTCAATTGCTCACTTTGGTCGAGCTCGACGCCAACATTCGAAACAATGCACAGTGGTTCACAGTAACTCGGAAAAAGCTAAAATTAAATTGTACAAGTTAAATTTGTATTTTCCGCGGCTCTGTAGGGCACAGCTTCCCCTTACACGACCAAAACTTAAATCAACAATATTCAACTTAGAGCTAAAGTATGAGTACAAGTTGCTGGCGTGGGTACTCAGATGAACGATGCATTCCTCGCTGGCGTAGGTACTCAGGCGTAAACCTCATACTTTTCGAGTAAAAGCATATTCTTTTGCTCAGAAGCAGATTCATCATCATCATCATCTTCCAACCCGCATGCTCCACTAAAGGGGTCGCGGGGATAGACCACTCACGCGAGATCTCCAGGCAACTCGATCCTCCGCCATCGACTGTAACTAATCAGGAGTTATGCCCAAGCGTAACTAGGCAAGTTTTTGGACTTGGTCCAACCATCTCGTCCTGGGTCTGACAATACTATATACTTATACTTTCCCGGGGAGACTTGCAAGAGACATACCCCTGTAGATGGAGCAATCTCTTTTGTCCCTCTTCTTGAAAAGTGGGACAATCACCCCAGATTGCCAATCGCCAGGTGTCTCACCACGTTCCCAGGCCACTTTAATGACACTAGAGAGCCATAAAACTCCCTTCTTACCCATTGCCTTAAGCATTTCTGGCTTCATCTGCGTAAGATGTCCACTTCATTGGAAAGCAACACACCTTCTTTGGATTTGACTCCTACGATGATGTTGATTTGCCTTCCTCTGAGTCGATGAATGGTTTGCCAGAGCACCTTTTTCGAAGATCTGTGGTCGCTTTCCAACTTCTCGCCGAACTCCTTCCAAGACTGCTCCTTAGCTGCTCGCTTGCAATTTGCAAGTTCTTCGCGCCTCAGGACTTCTGGGGGAGGGCCAATTTGAGTGATCAGCTGTTAAAAAAAGGCATTAAGATCCAAATGAAGCCAGAGTCAATTCGAATAAATGCCGTTCTCTGATTGGTCTATTTGGCGATATAAAGAATCATGTCAAGAATTTTAAATGGCAAGAACGGAAGAAGCTGGGCATCTCTATCATATTTCATTTCTGGTATCGCCATTACGAAAACTCCCCTACATTTTTGAGTTGAATACATTCCACACCAAAAGCTAATTGAAAATCGAATGTTTATTATGACAACAGCCTAGCAACGACTTTGTTTACACAAAACAATGTTTGCTTAGACCTTAGAGGACGGAGTGGGCGACTTTACATATGTCCCCCAAGATTAGTTTCAATTTACTAACAACCTTTACAATTTCATACTGCCAACTTTTAAATAAAAAAAAGTGTGATTTGTGTGGGGGACTTTAATGACCCCACTCTGTCCTTAATGTTTCAAAATAGACACCGTACTCTAAGAGTTAAGCTGAAATAAAATTGTAATTTTTCACATTTAGTACATTCTCGATTTACGCTTCTAATAAAAACGAGGGTAGTTGCAATGACCGAGGTTGTTGCAATAATGGCGTTTATATTTTCTCAAGTTCAGTTCAAGATGAAAAGCTCAACAAGGAAAACCAACACTTGTAAATATGCATATAACACTATAAATATGTATCTTGCCCATCTGAAGGTATGACTTTTCCCATCTTTCTGGCAATTTGTGGCTCCCATCCCAAAAGAACTACGCCGGCTTGGCAGCCAAGAATGAATCAAGCCAATTTTTGATACTCTGCTCTGATGTGAACCGTATTTCAGTGAGGGCGTTCTGCATCGACCGGAGCAAATGGTAGTCAGAAGGGGCAAGGTCTGGGCTATAAGGCGGGGCAACATAAAAGAAAATTAATTCATTGAAATAAAGACGCGTTAAATTATTTTTATTTGAAAAAAGTAGAAATTTTTGTTTGAATTTTTTTATTTTAAAGAGCACGTGAAATATCCATTTTCCGCAGCTTTTGAAGGCTCAAAATGTGTGCATTAGGGGCTGAATTATGTTCAGCCCATTTAAACTGCTGTATTTATTGCTTGAATTGCATTTTCGGTCTTTCTTATGGGAGCAGGAATCTCGACCTCGAGTTCACTTTCATAAAATAATACGATTGATTTATGTTCATACTCTTCATTTTCATAAATGGTTTCACGTAGCCAATCGTTTATGTCTTCATTTGTTATAGATTTGTTGCAGGAAATGTTATTTAAGGCAGTTGATAGTCAGTCTTTGATCGCGTGTTCCTTAATAATTTGAGCACTCACTGTGCTCAAAGGAAGTTCTTCTTCATCTTCCCAATGACTATGAAGTGATTTTTTATTGAATCTGTCTTCAATCCATTCCATGCATTTGATAGAAGGGAAATTGCATCTCGCAGGTTAATTGCTTTAAGTTTTAACTCAAGGTCTGATCCCTCAAATCCAACCAATAACGCCAATAGACTTTTCTTATAGTGCAACTTCGTCAAATTTATAACATTCTGGTCCATTGACAACAATTCAAGCATTTTTATTTGCCTTGTACCCAACGGGCATATGCTTAAAATGTTTAAAAGATCGTCGGTTTGCAGATTTGCCCGTTACGAAAAGCTTAACTTTGTGTACCCCAGAGGCATTAGTGCAGATGAGAAACGTGATTCTTTCTTTACTTACCTTCCGGCCAGGAGCTGACTGATTTCCTAAAATCTACAAGAGTTGTGTTGGGCATAAGTCGGTAGAAGTCAAGTCGAGTTCTCTGACTTTTTCTTTAAATTTAATTAATCTCCGCAAATTATCAACAGGTGAATTCCTGTCTCTTTTTAAAATTTGTCACCCAACCATTGCTCGCATTAAAATATCCTGGCCTTTCCTTTATCTTCGCATGCAATTAGGAAGCCTTTGTCTTAAGGACCTCGCTGGAAATTGACACAATATGCTGTCTGTGTTTTAGGAACCACTTGTACAGTGCTTTCTGCATATACGGGTATTCGCCAGCTTTCCATCCATTTCCATCCATTTCCCTGGTCAAAATTCGGTATCGGAAACAAACTTTCTTATTTCGCCCTCTCATCCTTTTATTCTGCTAATTGTAGATTTATGCACGTTGTACTCACGGCATATGGAAGCTCCTTTTGTTGCTTAATCTTTTCTAAAATTTCACTTTTGTTTTTAATTGACAGTTTTAGAATTTTTTTAATGACACCCATTTTTAAAACTCAGCACCGACTGACCACTGCTCTGAATTCATTAAACTAACAAACATGCTTTCAATACATACATTCATCGTTCTATTACTCAGAAATAGCGGTAAAATAACTGCCGAGAGAAAATGTAACGCAAGAGAAAGCAACAAAGATTGTCAAGAAACAGAGCAAAACAAAAATACGCATAAAAAAAAACAAAAGTTGCACTTATCGAGTAAGAAATTCAAAATAAATATGTGTTTAATTTGTGTTGGATCCAGAATTTTTAGTAGTAGTGTGTATTCCTTTCTGGCGATATCTACACCAAGGACTTGTGTAGATATCTTCATAGGTGCATGGCTAGCACTTGATGTTGATGCAACCCGAGGAAGGTCTCACATCTGGTACATCTTTATTGCAGGCAAACAGTTTTTCTGAGCGATCATGTAGTGAAAGAAGTCGGGCTACCGCTTTAACAGTACTCCTGTTGCCTCACACTCTTTTAAAATGAGTAGAATAGTTAAATAGTAGAAAAACAAAAAAGTAAAAATAAAAATCAACTTCTTACTTGGAGTCGTAAACAAAATACTGAAACTCTGATTTTTTCGTTTGAGCTACATCCCTTAGAGGACCAGAGCTTAACTTTTCAGCAACCACTCGTGTTGTGTGTGCCATGTTCTCTCACGAGTGGAAGGGACCTACAGTTGCATGCCGACTCCGGACGGCCAATGTAAGAAATTTTGTCTAGACAGGAATACTCGACAGAGGTGTGGTCGTTTTTCAAATTACTTCGGGAGACAGTAAGTGTACATACATCGGGACATTATTATGAGGTGAGTGTTAAGTATGAACAGTCAAACGAGATTTTAACTGTTTCCGTTAAAAGTTTCCCCAGTGCAGTCACCCATTAGGCGGGACGGAATAAAAAGGAAGCCGTGAATCAAAACGATTCAAATTTAAGGTGGCTTGTTGTGATGTGCAACAAAAGCACAAAAAACTGACAATTTTTCAAATAAAACGTCAAAAAAAAAAAAACCCAAAGGTGTCACCCCATTGGATGAACTCACCTCTACGCCCAACGCCAGTGTTGCCACCGACGGATGACCCATCACTTGTACGCATGTCGTCAGCGATTCGCCCAGGTATGGCATTCGTCATCCCTCTTCTGCGTTCGCCTGTTGCCGATTCCTGCTTAGAGGGTTATCCAATATCCAACAGGTGTGCACTCAACACCGCATGTGGGTGGGCATCTCACCTCGTACCATGCCAATGAGACAATCATTGGCTGCCACCCGCCGCATGAGTTAGAGGTGTCGTGTGCTGTTGCAGATGAACGCTATAAAAGAGTTGACAAATTCAAATTCAACTTCAGTTACCGGATCGCAGCTCTATGCTCAACAGGTTCCATCCCCCAAAAGACATCAATACAGTTGCAGCAATTGTGATAGAAGTTTTGGCTCTTGGTGTTAAGTTTCGGTTCTAGGAGAAAAGTGCTTGAAAAATATCAGTTTTTTGGCTGATTTTTGGTTTGAAATTTGGTTGGTGACAGTGCGAGGCATTCGTTAAAGATGTTCTTTTGTGAGACAATCGAGTTTGACATTTAACAGAATTTTGCAGAAAACAAAACCGGAGGAACTATGACACCCAGGCAGTATATCAGGGGACTTGTGATATTTGCTCTTATTTTAAATGGTAAGCAGGGGGTTTGTTGTTTTTTTTTTTTTTGGTACAGATGGAGTGGACAAATTACACATGTTTTGAAAAGACGTGCGAGTTGTTAATTCTTGCACCGAGAAGTGCCGACGGTTATCTTTTTTTTTAACTTTGGCCATTTATTTAATTCGTCCGTGGACACGTGTCAGAAAAAACTGAAAAACGAGCGTATTTTCACAAGGTTTGGGATGAAGCGTCCGCATTTGAAATATTAATAATAACAGCAAAAAATTCAGGATAAAGTTTCATACGACCAGAGAAAGTGTTAAATAAAAAAATAAATAATTTAAAAACTACAAGAAAATAAGAACAAAGTGATTTAAAATTATGTCGAGAATGGATTTCCAAAACTCATCGGAGTATTTAAGTCTGGAAATATTCCAGAAAACAAATATTATTTAAAATGACGTCCAGAATTAATGCCAAAAATCATCGGGGTATTTACATCTGCAGAGATTCCGCCGGTGTTTTTTTGTCAAAGAAACTTAAGCCGAGCAGTCTTCCTCCGACGTTAAATTTCAACACAAGAGCCATCTGAAATTTCATTTCAAGTCATTTGACTATAATGGAGCCAATTATTTTTTTCACGTTAAAAATGATAAAATGGCACCAATTAGCATTTTCCAATCGGTTGGTATACGAATCGGTGTACACTACGCCTCTACCGCAGCAAAGCGAAAACTAAGGAGTTTTAAGCCTTAGGCATATAGTTCGTCTAAGTGTGACTGGCCTCTACAGTCAGGCACTTGTACCTAATGTCCAACTAAAAGGGTATTCTCGCCTCCACATTGCCTCTTTCTAGGCAACTTTCACTGGTTTTCCATATTCCATATAACGCAGATTTATAAAGTTTTCATAATTCAGTGTCAACACTGAAGTTCACCTTTATTAGACATCACGCGCTCGTGGTCTTTTAAAGAGGTCCATGAGAGAATGCCTCCTCTTTAAACATGAAGCACAAGCAGTGGTTAATGGAATACCATGGCCCATTCGTTATTTCGCTAATTTTATGAATGAGTCTATCTAAGTGGGGATACATTTTTGTTGGTTCGTATTCTGCGTGGGGAACACTTTACACCGAAGGATACAAATCCACAAAATACAACAAACTGTTTTTTTCCTTCAGAAAACACAGATTTAATGGAGTACCTATTATTATTTCTTAATGGATTTATCAACGTGTATGAAATCATTCCTCTCGGAATACTGCAGCGTACTTGCAGACCAAGTGCGATATTTCGGTTCAAATAGTTGAGTATTTTTCTTAGAAAATTCCACATAAAATGCTGAATTTTAGTCGTCGATCTACGGCCTTATCCCATGTGATACAAATCCAAAATTGAGTCACCGGTTGGAAGAAGGGAATAAACACATCAGACCTTATTTTTGGGAAGTCGCAGAAAATTTAATGACTCCTTTTTTGATTTGGATTTCCATCTAATGCTAAAAATCATTAGACAAGCTATAAACTAAGACTTTAAAGAGCATTAGACTTTAAAAAAAAGTCACAAATATTTCCGGTATAAAAATGATTTTTGTTTCTTTCTTCGACCTAAACGAAGCGTCTACGTATAGTGATGAGATTTGCATCACAATGTGGTTTTTGGAAATTTAGGGACTTATTCCCTTCTGGTGACTCAAAAAACATAGCATGAGGTTTGCTAAATTCCATGTTCCATCATTTCTTCCGACGATGTCTTAAATGTCCTTAAGACTTTAACACTCCCAGCTTGCCTTTAGCGCTTTAATCGTGATTTTATGAGTTTCCAAATCATTGTTGTACTCCGCGTCCATATCATAGCTCATCTATTGAGGTCAACCATTCATTAAGGCAGATTTCCGTGCCGTAGTTAGACAGAAAAGGCCAAGTTCGGCGAGAGGACTAGCACTTCTGAAATAACATTTGCACAACAAGTACAAGGCTTGCAAGTAATGTGCTCAGCATTGATACATATGATACAAGTCTTTGGACATACTCTCGTCGTTCTTGGCTAGAGGCATTGAAACGGGTCCCAACAGTCCCATTATCTTCCTTTTATTGGTTGGGTCTACCTATGCCTGTGATTTTCTAAATAAATCAGATTTTCATACCAATTTTCAATGACAATTCAACAATCAGAAATTAAGTATGACGCCAAACTTCTTTCTCTCTTGCCCCTTACAATTTTTGACAACCATTTTTCATATCGTCTTCTAAAGCCAAATTCAGAGAAACCACCAATCAGAGAACGGCATTTACGTTATTTCGTGAATAACTGTCAACAATTCATGAATAACTGTCAAAAAGCCTCTGAAATTCGTCGATGGACTAAGGCTCAATCAGTTGTGAAGTTGGGCATCTCTATAATCCTTCATTTCTGATGACAATGTTACTGATACCGAGGCCGTTGGCGGATGTCAACTACTGTCACCATAGCCACGAAAACTAAGATATGTCAAACGTCAAATGAAATTCGTTTAATCATTCTCGTCTGGAATGCGAGCGCATAAGATAATGTGTTTTCAAGTGAAACGTCTATTTCAATCGGAATTTTTATTCAAACAAAATAAGTACAGTCAACAGCGGTTATAAATACCTTCAAACTTGACTGACGAATTTGGTCGTTATAAACGATATGAAGTATTTAAGTATTAAATTTACCTGAGGGTGTACCGGTACTTCTTCGTGTCTTAAACCATGTTAGCAGACCCTTTTCAACCTCACTGAAGAAGGAGCTCTTCGCTAAGCTTTTCTTCCCCAAATTAATTATTTTCATTTTTTCATCGCACCTTAAAATTGTGGATATAGTGGAGTGTGAACCGGAATGCTTTGGCTAGGTCTTTATTTTGCTCTCCAACTGCCAATCTAAAATTGATACCTACTTCGTCTTCAGTTGCCACTTTTAAACTTGTCACACAGAAAAATCTTGTTCTTTTTGAGAAGAAAGTGGAGGGATTTGTTGGTCCTGTTGGAGCTGATGGCATCTGGAGGATCACGAACTACACTCAGACTGTGTGTCTTCGAATTCAACGCCTTAGATTACTAGGCCATGGATGACACATGGATTGTTATCTGCACTGAACCGAAGAGTCTTCAATTTAGTCGCAGTGGGACAATGCAAACGAAAACGATGGCGCACATAAACTTGGCGTACATCAACTTGATGTAAATGTCGGCTGATACCTAGTTTCGTTCCGGGCGCCATCATAAAAAAGGTAGCTGTAGCGAGAGGCGTAGAAGCAGGTTCCCCTCTCGTAGTATTCGCACCAAGCGTAGCGAGTTCACAGGATTTGTAATTATCCGGTATATCATAATGTCTCGACTAGAACTGTTGATACTAGCATACCCGGGAACCCACTCGGGCACCAGCATTTTCGGGTAGTACCCTAGTACCGCGTACCTGTAACGTTATGGGTACCCGCAAAATTTGATCAGGTGTGAGAGAGAGAGAGAGCTAGCGCTAAAGAAAAATAAAATAAAAAAAGCAGCCCTGTGCTTCCTATAAAGCAGCCAAAAAGAAAAGTGAGCCAGTAGTCATGGAGTGAGGTGGTGCTTCAGTTTAAATAATTAAAACTGAATCTTTCTGTTTTCTTGGGAATTATCGTTTCTCTTTGAAATTCTCTAAGACTAGTTTTAGCCATTTTTGTCTAGCACGTGAGAGTTAAGAAAGCAGTAACATGAATTTCGATGTACACAGATGCATGAACCGCACCTGCAGACAAACAGTTCACCGTTTCAGAACGTGAACTGTTTGTCTGCATACGACGCCAAAAACTGCGTCGTATTTTGTCGCTGTGACCAATATTTTTCAAAATAATGGAAAAATCTGTCGTTGTAAGCGATATATCGTTTTATAGGGTACTAGCGGGCCCTGTGATTGCGTCGCTAGGCAAATCATATTCAAATAAGAATGAAATACACTAGTTTTACTGTCGGTTGTTCCTATATTTATTCTATGCCATATTAGTCCTTTTTATCCAGTGACATGTTTTTACTTGAATTATCATTATTTGCCCCGGGTTGTTGTAGTACATATAATTGCCCGTGGGAGAAGCATGGATATGTAAAGTCAATTCGGCGCAATTGCAACGTTTAGCCTTGTTTATTGTCATAGGAAATTACAATCGTTCGTAGTGAAACCAACCCATACCCGCTTTCCAAAGGGCTGTTCCTCCTCTCTTCTATTCGTCAGGCTTCGGAAATGCTGATATACAAATAGATAGCAGATGTCAACTCGATTGTTTGTACATTAGCCAATTGAAATCTATCTAGAGAAAAGATCTTGTTTTAGCAACATTCCAGTTGGAATACGAAAATCAGTTGCAAATCGATGCTCCTGATTTTTTGCTCACGCACAACACACAAACTTCAAACAAACCAATTCCAAAGATAGGTGAAAGTTTGGTTGAAATCGGTAAATGCGTTAAGGCGTCAATCGGCGACAAACATTTGAGGTACGATTTAAAAAAAGCACAACGTGTATCCACTTAATTTTGATTATTGCCAAGGAGACAAATTTGCAAAAATTGATGGTTAGCATCTGCGAATGGCAACAATGAACCAATTTTATGATAAATGTGCAAGCAAATGTTTCACTTAAAATGCCTGATAACGAAATTGTGTATGTACCTTAAATGTCGGCATAAAATTATTTCTTATTACATTCGTTGCTTCAAAAGTCATTTGGAAGCATGAATTATACATTTGAATGTTATCCAAAAAATGATTTGATTTAGGTGTTGTGCCAGAAAGTTATGGTGCTAATGGTTCAGGTGGATATTGTAATTCTGGTAATTGAACTTTTCCAGAAGCACAACACATTCCAGGATTTTCAGTTGCAAATTCGAATGCATTGCAATATTGACACAATTTGTTCATTGCGCCAATAACCACAAATTTATGCAAACTATAATCAATGGCATTATTTTATCGAAATGCAGCACCATTCAAAGCAACATTGACATTGATTGGTGCAGCTCGTTGTTGTACTTGTACATTTTGCATTCTCAATCTATCTTGCTCATTAAGTTGTTTAGATGAGTGGCTTGAACGTGATCTGTCCATACGTTCCCTTTGAATACGATTTTGATTTTCTCGCTATTTTTGTGATTGATTTTGCCTCTCAGACGATCTATTTTTCGTTCTACGCGACCGACGACCAATATCACTTCTTCGCTGATTTGGCATTTTTTAAAACAACCTAAAATTATAAGTAATCGTCTTATCTTACCTTTAATCTTAAGAATAAATTTATCTTTTTTGGCCGCATAATAAGTTGATTTCTTATAAGTAAAAATAAAATAATTGAAATGGAATTAATTAGTAAACTTAAGGTAATATAATAAACAGAATATGTTGTAATTTTTGATTTTGCTCTTACTAACTTTAGTATGTGGTATGAAAGGTTTCTTTTTTGTTTTATTTCAAATTTAATTAAATTACGAAAAAACTAAAAATAAACAAAACATGAATAACTTACGATTTCTTCGGGGACCCCTAACTTCAAATTGTCTTTCCATGAACAAAACATGATATACTTACGATTCGAGAGTTTACCATACACACGACAGAGAACGAAAGCGGATACTTCTGCGGTTGCTTATAGTTTCAATAATTTCCACCTTAACAGCGAATATTACATATAGAAACTTATTTTCATATTTCTTGACACTCTAAAAATCAAAGCAAATGCGACGCAAAAAATACGTTGTAAGGAAATTCATGTACTTTTTCACGCATGTATATGTTTACCGATCTTAAGCAAGCTTTACGCAAACCGAATATAGGCCAATACAAGTTTGGTTGAAATCGGTAAATGCTTTGAGGCGTCTATCGCGTAGTAAGCGCTTTTTCAAGGGTATTATAATGGGCCTTACACGGGACCTAAGAATTTGGTCGCTATAATTGAAGTCGTCACAAACGATTTTGACTGTATGTCTATGCAGACCTCTAGCATTAATGCATTCACTTTCTCTGTCTAAATGAGTACACTACTTGGGTGTACTCTACTCATTGCCAGTGTCCCACTACAATTTAAGTATTTCACTTCACTTTTTCTACTATTTAACATTTTCACTACGGCACTACGAAAAATTCCAAGACACTACCATCAGAAAAAAAATGGAATAATTCCAATTAACGATTAAAAATTTCGGACTGAATCGAACAAATGAATGCCACTTCATGCGCATTATGGGTTACTTTGTTCGATCTATTTCAGCAATAAATGCGATTTTGAGATGCTGGCTATCAACTTTTTCTGGATTCCATGTTTTTTTGTGTAGGATCTATTTGACATGTGAGTTAAAACTCGATTGCGGCATCTCTTCGGATTCTTTGTGGTAATTCCTAAAAATCAATAGCTTCTGGTGGCTAGTTACGGGATTGTAGTCGCCGTTGAGTCTTTCTTCTTTCTCCAACTGCATTTGCCGAGAACCATATTTACAGACTAAAATTGTCCGTAATCGTTGAATTATTTTAAAAACTCATTTCCCTGACTTTTTCTGTGGAGGACAGCCTTTGCAAGTAATTGCAACAACGTTCTAAGCCCTGAGATCATTTCTGAACTACAGAACAAATTATTCATCGCTGTCTCATGTATATCTAGCTTCAACAACTAATTCCATTATATCCATTGGAAATATAATATGGACTGCGGAAAACAGAACATAACATGTTTATTCATAAAAATCAAAACAGAAAAGGTGGTGTGGTCTATAAAAAAGTAAAAACAAGAAAAGGAAGAAGAATCGTGAGCAACGCACCAACCCACTCCGCCAGCGAACCCAAGAAGGTTGTTTTCGTTCAGATTCGGTATAGGTGAGACATACTTACTCTATAACTGTGATCTCGAAAATATACATATAGTGCTGGTAAAAGCAAAGTCAAAATGCATTTATCGGGTTTTCAAATCTGGCCCGGTCGCCACTTGCCATTCGGATCAAATGAACGGCACTAGCACTTGAGTGGTCGATCCGTGATAGTAGTCTTACCGGGGCTTGCTGCCTGGCAGTGCAATGGGCATGAATCGTTGTCTAGAATGCTCCAGTATAATGTTTAATAACCTCTGACAAAAAAAAATCTCAAAAAATATCAGAAATAAGAATCACTGAAAAATATGTTTGGTGATGATTAAAACTACCATCAGATTAAATTAAAATCCCGAAATTTGAAAAGCATGGCTTAAACTTGAGTTTCGAATCAAGTCTAGTCTAATGACTTTCATCACGGGCAAGCGCAAACACACCTCACACCCCTCTGCACAAAATCATCACCATCGTTGATGGAATAATTAACTCCTTTGACAACCGAGAAGGTCAAACTGTGCTTTTAGTTAGTTCAAATGAAATTCGAGATAACATACGGTTCCGTTTAATTCGTGGTTATGGCGTCACGAATTTCATGGCAATAATTCTAAAATTGAGCGAAACAGGAGCAAAATGTTGGATTGGACAAACGATCCCCTCTATTTAGTGGTGAAAATGTCGAATGAGCGGCGGTATCAATTTATATTATTTCCGACATACGTTAAATTAGTAAATCCATATGACTCTGGCTGATGCCTACATTTTTCCGGCGAGGATTGAAACCAAGAAGGCACATTTTGAGTTTTCATCCACAGTTGCCGATATGCGACTTTAGTAGCAATTTGACTATTTTCTTACATAGTGGCGTGTCAAGAGTCCTTGAAACGCCTTCGGTGACGGTTTTTGTATGAAATGTATTTCCTTCACTAACTTACGCATAAGAAATTAATTCAACACTAATATAAGAAAACGCAACTAAAGGACAGCATCAACGCCAGAGCAGGATACCTTAAAATTGGTAGCGATTCGGTGTTTTTTTCTGTAGAGAGACAATTTTTGTTTGCGACATCAAAAAAGTCCTGGCCCGGCTGTAAGCTTCTAGAGGTACGCCAAAGATTTGTATTTAGTGTAAATGGACTATCGACTTTTTGCTAGATCTGCCCTCGTCGTCAATTTTTTTTCATGGCAGTATTTTATTTTGTTTTAGGTTTAAATACATATTTTATCTGCAAAGCTTGTTACCATTTTATTTTTACGATAGATTCATGTCCTTGACGGAGCTCCGTTGGGAGTTAATTAACCTTAAATGTTCTTCGGCCATACTCGTTCTGTTTCTGTCGTCTTCTGGTACTTCTCGTCTGCTGCGTCTGCATTCTGTAGATGTTTTCGTTGCCAAAATTTGCCAGGATTTCCAGTTTATATACATAGTTGTGGGATGCTTAATAAGCGTAATGCCTGATTTGCTCCTTACTGATCATCGCTGCTGCGTCCAGTTCGTTGTACCAGTTTATGAAGTCTTACATGCGCTTGATTCAGCGTTTGCATTTGAGACGCACACGATACGCAAGTATTCCGTATCTTAGATGCATTGTTTGATTACTGCAAATGTGCTGAGTTTGTTTATGTGAAAGAGTGCGTAAGCAGATTGACGCATTTTTTTCCTCATGTTGTCGATATGGTAGCTCCATTTGAAGTCGTAGTCGATCGTTAGTCCTAGACATTTGTATGTTAACACGTTCTCTACAACTCCAGTTCAGTCGTCATCTGCTTTTATTCCGTCACATCTATTTCTGCGCAAGCAATCTACTTCGTGCATCTTAATCTTAAGTTTTGTTCTGGGAATATGCGGCGGACGAATGTGCATTTCCTTTGGCTTAAGTGTGTTGATAATTAATCCATCGTGACACCAAGTAGTGACTCTATTGAAATCAAATTGCATGTATCTTTCTGCTTCGTCAATGATCCTATGGCTAACTACGATCGCTGTGTCGTCCGCATACGCATAATCCGTACTATACTTTAACACTGACAGTATCGTCGTACGTATATGATAAAAAATAGTGGACCCATCTTTGAGCCTTGCGGGACCCCGTACTCGATCTTTTCTTCATCACTGACATCCTCACCAATTTTTACCCGGAATACCCTGTTACTTAGGTAGCATTCAACCCATGCTAATACTTGGCCTCGTATTCCAATATTATTCAGTGGCAGTATTTTATTTCATTTTAGATTTAAATACATATTTTATCTGCAAAGCCGGAGGGGCTTGTCTGCAGAAGACTAACCACACAAAATTATTTGTTATAAAAATGTTGACGCAGGATGACTAACCAACTGTCTAGAAAAGGCTTTTCAAATTGGCCATTCGGAGTCAACATAAAACGCCACTTCCACTCGTGAGTGAACAATAGCACGCCCGACACGAGCGGTTGCTGAGGAGCTAGACCTATTATGGCCTATTATTGTTTCTTCCATAATTTAATTAATATTGTAAAATATTAATTAAATTAAATATAAAATTAAAATTAATTTACTTCTTCTGAGACACCATACAAGTCGAAAAACTCTAAAAATAATTGAGTATTCCTCTCATCATTCGACATTGAAGGCATGTCTTCAAATGAAGTATGTAGAATTTAGCCCGGGAACAGCTGGGTGCATTCAACCGAAATTTATAATTTTCCAAAGAGGATATTGTTGCATGGGCTTGCTTTACGATTTCGAAGCACATTTTCTTCGCAGTAAATTGAATTCATCAGTCCAACATTAAATATATCAAACCTTCAACAATAAAATCGCTATAATGAAATTAAAAACTGGGTTACGAACTAAAATAAATATTTATTTAAATCAAATAGGGACAACCTCCCGACTTTACACTTCCAACTGAACTGTCTACTCTTACAAAACGAATCTTAAACTATACCTCGCAGACAAGGAATTGTATTATAAAGGGCGATTTTTAAAAGCTATAGGAAAGTTTTTCAAAAAAAAACACATAAAATTCAGAAAAATGCATGAAATCTTTCTTTGAATCCATAGTACGGTCCATATAATTTAATGTTTGAAGATTATTTCATGCAAATGTTGACCTTGACTGCGCCTCAAATGGTCCATCCGCTTAGTCCAATTTTGGCATACTCTTTCCAACATTTCGGCCGGTATCGCACGAATAAATGCTTCAATGTTGTCTGTATAGACATGAGCTTTAACATAGCCCCACAAAAAATAGTCTAAAGGCGTTAAATCGCACGATCTTGACCCGTCACGAACGTGAAATAAAATGTTCACCGAACTCGCCTCACAATAAATCCATTGTTGCGCGTGCTGTGTGGCATGTGGCACCGTCTTGTTGAAACCACATGTCATGCAAGTCAAGCTCCTGCATTTTGAGCAAAAAAAAGGTGGATATCATCTCACGGTAGCGCTCACCATTCACAGTTACGTTACGATTCGCATCATCTTTGAAGAAGTACGGTCCAATGATGCCACCAGCCCATCAACCGCACCAAACTGTGATTTTTTCTGGATGAATTGGTAGCTCTTGCAATTCTTCTGGCTGATATTCACTCCAAAATCAACAATTCTGCTTATTTACGTACACATTGAGCCAAAAATGGTTTCGTCTTAAACTGACCATAAAATGGAAGAAGCGCGCGATGAACTTTCTTAACAGAGCACGCATTTTGATAAAAAATTCAATAATTTGCAAGCGTTGTTCGTTTGTAAGACGATTCATGGTTAAATTATAGACCAAACTGAAGACGTTTGACAGTGAAACAAAACACGAAACCTGCGTCAGCTGTTCAAACCAGTGTTGCCAAAAAGATAATGGCTTTGAAATTACCCTTTAAAAGGGAGATTCAGAAGTGCGTAGTTTCACAAAGCAAAGAATGCCTTATTGTTTACGCATGTGGCTGCGTGGTCCGATAATGGATAAAGTGCGTGCGCATAAGCAAAGCGGAGATTTAATTGCTTATGTCGATATTCTTTAGTACGGTCCAAGGGGACGCAGTTAAATGCCGAATATTTATGTGGCAGCAAATTAAAAGACATGAACTCTTTCAATGAGTTCTTTGTCATGAACTATTTTACTGCGTTTGTTATTAGTCTGGTCGGATATGTCACTCTATAGACGAGGTCACGCAATTGAATTTAACAAATGTGTGCAAGTGAACTTCCTTCATTGCACAACTTTGAATATGTTTTTGTCCCGAAATATAACAGAGCTTTGGTAACTTCTTTTTTTTGTGATCTTGGTACATAGGGGTTTGTTAACAATTTCCAATCAAAAATGCTAAACTTTTGTCCAGCTAGCATGCACTAGACGAAATACTGTGCGCCTGCTGTCGTGGGTTCAAACACCGACTTTCATAGTTCACGGATCCACCTCGATTCACGGATAATATTCAAGGAGTATATGTGTCTAGAGAAAGCTTATCGAAGCGGGTATACCTTTCAAGGGCCCTCTACTCGTGATGGAACATGAGCACGTACAAACACGAGTGGTTGCTGTAGAAACTTGATATTTTGGGCAATTGGGCACGTACTGCCTGGGATTACCTGCCACATAGTAGAACAAAAGTTGTTCAGAATGGACTCCGCTACAAAATGTGACTTAAAGGTTAAGTGAATAGACCCATAAACGATTTTTTTTTTTCGCACCCACTTTTAGGTTGCACACGAGTGGCTGCTGAGAAGCTAGGCCCTGCCCCTCTACAGACTGTGGCGCTACGCCACCTATTGTTATTATTGCACTTTTGGGTGACATCAGTCAGGCAAAGTGGTTGCAGAGGAAAGGGCCCATGTTGCCTATCGTTCCTTCGAGCACTAGCCAACGTGTGGGTCCATTTAGTCGCCGAGATGGAAATTCGCCTCAACTGATGAATTCATGTTTTTCGCTTTTCCTAGCTACTTTGAGTCATTGGGTCATTGATTCGAGATTTCAATGCAAAATTAGCTTCAGGCTAGTTCGACTGAAAGTCGCTCTAGCCTGAAAGTCGCTCTATCCTGCTCTGCCCTTTTCGTAAATTTAGACTCACACTTTCGTCAACAACTGTTCTAAGTTGCTTAAGACGAACACGGGAACACGACTATGTTCATCCTACGAACTAATGCATTGTCCACCGAAAACTAAGTTCGGAATTCTCAATATTTCGGTAACACAACATTTGGCCGCTTCTAGAAGATGTGGCTACGAGGATAGTCGCCCATTTTACGACATCCAACGTCAATTTGCTGAACTCCCAATCTCACGTTTTCGGACTCACTTCAAGTGGACGTGGAATATTCTCTCGATGAGCAGCTGACTTTTGGGGTACAAGATTGTTTACGTTGTGTGAAAATTCCAACTGAATTTGGAACAGAATTCCAACTCATGTCAGAATTTTGTACAAACCAAGTGTCTGTGGGGGTCTCTATTGCATTGCCATCCGCCCGACAAGATAAATGAAGTCACTGTCGTTGTCCCACTCCTCGACACAGAACCGAAATCAATGGTCCTGCAAAATACTTGCAGTACTACATCTTCCTCTGAACGTGTTGCTATAGTCGAGGGTAAACCAACAAGCCTCTTCAGCCAACTAACTGCCTGCATTTACGCACAACCAGTTGGCTGAGGACTTCTCCTCTCACTGCGTCGCCTTGCACTGCGTTGCCCCACAGGCTCGGAATGGGAGACCGTCGGCCTGGAGACAAGTTGTCCATTCACTTTACATGGACCAGCCACCTCTAGGTTAGGCTCACACCGCTGTCCACCCTGTACTGCTCCTGATTGAATCTTCTCCCCCAGGCTTCCCATTCTGTGGTTTTAAAATCACACAGTCTTCGTGGATTTAGGCTGACCATACCTGCCAAACGGATTCGCAAAAAAATGACCCTCTTGTCTCGTATTTTTTAAAACGTTATGAGGCATGCACGCACTCCCCTAAATCATCTCGGCATCACAAATCACAATAAGACCCCACACTCGCCATTCTAATTAGCGCAAGGCTCGAACTGTCAAAATGTCAACACCCGTCGAACGCAGCTAATGCAGGAAAAATCCGGATCACACCCGTCGGCTGTCCGAACGAGAATTCTGAAAATAGTCATGAAATTGATTTTCACATGAATGAGAGAACGTTCGAGGACTTATCCGCGCTTACAAGTGATTCCACAGAATATGCGCTCATTGTGCAAACAGACCAGCCGAGCCACAGTGTCAGGCCGTAATATGAGACACAAATATTTTCGAACATCCCTCGGCCACCTCTCTCACTGCCACCCACCCCATGGCGGCGTTGAGCAGCTCGTTTACTAATTAAAATCCTCAATAAACCAGTCGTCACCGGCAGGGAACATCGTGCATTCAAACAAAATCCATTTGGCTGCTTGTGCGATAGCCATCAAAAAAGGATATCGCGCGCCAAAGCGCATCCAAGCGTTGTGATAAAATTGAAAATGTGAAATCGATTAGGCCGCCTCACACAACGGCGACATCGGGCGCTGATTAGCTTAAAACACATCCCTCCGAGGACGTGTGTTTGGTTAGGACCAGCACCAGCGCGTCGGCCCTCAAATGCGGGGGGCATTGACGCACTGGCCATTGTTGGAGTTAATTAAAATGTTTCCATGGTTTCGCTGAACATGCTTCGACGTCTTCCGTTGTTGTCTACATTTTTAGTTTATTTTTTTCTATTTTTGCCACGCACACTTCACACTTGTGACCGTGCACGATAATCCGCGTTATGCAACGCGAAGACGGGGAG
This sequence comes from Eristalis tenax, assembly GCA_905231855.2. Taxonomy (NCBI): domain Eukaryota; kingdom Metazoa; phylum Arthropoda; class Insecta; order Diptera; family Syrphidae; genus Eristalis; species Eristalis tenax. Next base: position 5,470,774 of record HG993127.1, read on the forward strand.
AGAGTCACCAGATCTTAAGGACGGCGTATGTCCCATATGCAATCGGGTGGTCGGGGATCTTATTTGGAAACTCCGAAGAAAACTGAATTATTATGTGGAGACTGTGCGATGGTCTCGCAGGACGACGTGTCGCCGTGGGCTTTGTTGGAACATTCGCACAGGTGTTGCTTGTGACACAAGCCGTGTGAAGTTCTGCGATTTCATTATGAGACCAGGAATGCGGGGAGAGGACTGCTCCTGTGTGATGGCAAGTGAAACACAGTCGCCCTGACTCGGAGTGTACATCCTTTTGATGGAAAGTGGGTGTCGGAGAGTGCATCGGCGTCGTCGCGTCGTCGTAAAAAGCTGCGATTTATGTGATGTTGGCTAACGAATGGTGGCCTAAAAGAGATTAAGTATCAAGGTGATCGATGGAAGCAGTGCAAGACGAAGACAACTGCAGTGATCCTGATGAATGGCTTCCTCCGAGTGGTGCTTTGGCTTAACTCCCACATGTCTACCGTCGCCTCTAGGCGGGCTATACGTTTGCAAGTGTTAAGAGGTAGCCGTTCATTTGGTTTGCTTTACCCCTAGTTTGACTCAGAAATGAAGTTCTATAGAGATGGCCAACTTCAGAGCTGATTGGACCCTAGTCAATCGATGAATTTGAGGGCCTTTTTGACAGTTGTTCATGCATTTATGACGGCTATTTAGGAAACAATGCGAAAGCGGTTCTCTGATTGGACAATTTGACATTTTTTCAAATCAAAGTGAATAAAATATAAGAAAAATTAAGCGATGGTTGTGTCTGTAATTAGAAACCGTGTTGAAAATTGCATTAATTGTTACAAATACTCCGTTTGTACCTTGAAGTATGTTCTTAAAAGTTCTAAACTCACGGCTACTCGAATCAGATCGATATCTGTGACATATTATGTTAATAGCGGCGGCCACACTCAACAATTTGTCGCAACGATTTGCTTGACAAGCGTGGTTGATGGGCCAAATCGTCGATGTGAATACTCCCTACAACCAAAACGCAGACGTTTGGTGCGGTAGACAAAACATTCTGACATTTCAGCTTGATTGGTCGACTTGTAGTTAGTTGTGAACACGTTGCACTTCAGTAGATTTTTTACATTTTCGTAGGCTCTGGCAATCTCTGGTGTGCTCAGACGTCCAATGTCAAAACTGACATTGAACAGTCGAGCTCTGAATCTTGCTGATATGGTCAGAGTCGACATTTGCCCCCCTTATTGTTCGCACTTCCAGGATATTTGACGCATTCCTTGATCGTCAGGTTGCTGTGTGGATTCTTTTGCGAGGGCAACTCTTATGCTGCTTATGGCCATACTACATGCTGCCGCAGAGTCTATGCGTCGGAAGCCGGTAACTGATGTCATGTCGTGGAGGCTGTGCTTTCCGATCACCCCGCCGAAGATGTTTTCCTTCCCGATTTGGGCATTGAAAAGGAAAACATGTTATATTGCCCATCTGAAGCTATGACTTTTTCTCATCTTTCTGGTAATTTGAGGATCCCATCCCAAGAGAACTGCCCCGGCTTTGCAGCCAAGAATGAATCAAGCCACTTTCTGATATTCCGCTCTGATTTGAACCGTATTTCAGTGAGGGCGTCCTGCATCGACCGGAGCAAATGGTAGTGAGAAGGGGCAAGGTCTGGGCTATAAGGCGGGTGGGGTAAAACTTCCCATCTACAGTTTTCTAAATAGTTCTTAACCGGAATAGCAACGTGGGGCCGAGCGTTGTTATGATGGAAAATGATTGCCTCGTGTCTGGTCGCATATTCCGGGCGTTTTGCGGCTACTACTCTCTTCAAACGGATTAATTGTGTTCGGTAGCGGTGTCCATTGATGGTTTCACCCGGTTTTAGCAGCTCATAATACAGCACACACAGGTGCACTGCTAGAGAATTGTACTACCCCCCATTGAAGCAGTTGAAACCCTCCACAGCATGGAATCAGATTCGAATTTCAGAACAAAATTCAAAAATAAAAATTTACAATTTTTGTTGAAAATAAACAAAACGTACACATGCCCTTCTTCACATTTATCATTGTTTCGCGCCGAAACTAGCGTACCTTAAGTGGACACGAGCAGTAAAATCAATAGACGGTGGACATGAAGAAACCTAGAGCCTTGCACTTGTTTTTATTATTATTTCTGTGTTCTGTGTGTTACAGAGACGTTCCGCGTTTGGTGGTCTGCTGAAGAGTGAGGTTGTGTTGGTCTTTGGTTGCCATTGAAGACCGTTGATATCATGGCCTTGAACTGCGATTAGGCCACTGACATATAATCTGGCAGGAACTGCTGCAGCAGTCCATCGCACAGCTGATGCCTTGTTTCATCGCTCCAGCTGTGCCTCGTCTTGCCTTCTCAGTGAGCGAAGTACCAGGCGCAACTTTCGTCTTCTTCTTTGATTCTTTCTTCTCGCTGTTCCTTGAAAGACCTGATCGACCTTGGTTTGATTAGTGGGCGGAGTCATAGATAAAAAAAAACATAGAATTTTTTTTGTTTTCGATGGAGTAGGGATCAACTGTGAAGTTGGGCATCTCTATAATACTTCATTTCTGCTTGCGGCTATGGGAATGTTTGGTGAGTAGACTTCGTTACAGTACGTCCTGCTTCACACGTCTACTTCGCAGCCGCTTCATTACATCGTGCGTGCACTTGTCGCCAATTTTGTTGGGAATGCCCTTGCCGAGGGCAATTTGGAATTCTTCTGCTTTCACCTTGCGCTTGAGGAATTAAAATGCTGCTGTTGTTTCTGCAGATGCTCTCAGTTGCCGGCGGTTATTATTGATCGTCCATATGTTTGATTAGCGCTTGCGGTTGGTCGCCGAACTGCGTTTTTTCAGCGGCGCTATTGTTGAGATGGGTAGGACCAGTACACACCTTGTGGTCGGCTGATATGCTCAGTTCACATCTGCTGAAGCGTTCTAGGCGTCAGATTATAACTCACTCTTGCTCTAAAGACTGTTTCCATCAAGTCAGGGAATCTACTAGGTTCCGACATTCAATGGAACAACAACATGACATGTGCACAGGTGCCCTAGTGCTGGTCGATTGGAAATCACATTTGATGGAGGGGTTATTCTCGCTGGCGCATAAGTAAGCCCTTTTGTTGGTCAATATGTCCACCAACTTTAACTTAAGCTGGGAAATTGAAAATTAAAAATGGTCTACCACAGGGAGCGGTTGATTCACCGATACTTTTCGCTGTTTATGAACCAGATCTTCCAGAAGCTCGTCAACATGCAATTCGGGCGAGTGAACAATTTGAAGACACTGCAGATTAGGGCTTGGGTTTCTCAGTCATTACCCGTTGGCCACTTGGGTGCAATTGTGGTGGATTCGTGACGATTCGCCACATGTTCGCCTACAAAAAGCTTGGGCACAGTGTAGCTTAGTTTGACATTTGATTTCGGCCCGATTTCTTCGAACATGGCACTCTTTTTCACGCACTTTTTCACATAATAGGCGAGCAGATGAAAGGGAGATTCATGATAAGGCTTAATTCATGAAACACCTTTCGTACTTTTCCCGGTCGAGCATGTTTTCTCAGAGATTGGTGGTTGGTCTTGCAAATGTCACTGAATTTCTGAGTGCTCCAACCAACAAGGTCAGTTGCTTACTTTGTCTAGCATTATCGTTGACCACCCGCTTGGCGGCATTATTTTTGCTTGTGTTGACTCTCGACCACATGCAGAAACGGAGTCTAGAGCCCCTTCCAAATTTAAACAGAACCAGATTCTCCTTGAATTCCCGCTCGCGAGAAAAAAAAAAAACACGTGTGCGCCTTCGTCGCCGGATGTCCTTTCGCACACATCCTCTCCCATTCACAAACACCACACAGATGCTGTTACCCGCCAAGGATTGTGTGAAACCACTAAATAATTTTCTTCCTGTCAAAGAGATATTTATGTCCTCGCAGCGCATCCAAACGCCCGCGCCAGCTCCCCCTCCCCAGCGACCTTCACATGTTTAACGAATATTTATGTAAAACCACACGCTCCCCGAGCCGAAGCCTTTCAGGAACCATCAGCGAGGAACAACATTAAAGGAACTTCAGACGAAAAGATGAATTTTTATGGATAACGGATGGCATCCCCGTTTGGGGATTTGCTGCTGCTGTACCGCGCCCTGTCGACGTGTGCGTCGGCGGCTCGGCGTCCCCGAAAAGAAAACATGCAAATCATTTGTACCCAGACTCACGAATCGGGTGCCCACTCCACTTTAGACGATAAGTGCTTCGTCTTAATTATTGAGTGTGCGGGGTGAATGGCTTCGTTGAACCGCAACCCTTTTGAGGCATTCCACGCACCAGTTGATCGAAGGGCCCACCTCGACCGCGGAATCGTCTTCGACATGTCACCCACCCATTTGGGAGTTAATTATCCGAAAGTTGTGTTGATTCGTTGGCGGCTTTATGGGCCATTCTCATGTGAACTGGCTTGCGCGGGTGCTTTGGCGGGATGCGTCTTCCACGCCATTATGCTAATTGCGCCGGTGGCCTATGTACGGCGGCTGGTTAGCAGCTTTATGGGCTTGCAAAATATTTCGTTTTACGCCAACTACGGCTCATAAAACATGTTCAATTGATTTGCCCGCGCACAGGTACCGCCGGCCGAAGGGGACATTTCGGGGCCCAAAAAAATGTATTCGAAACACTTAAAGGAATTGATGTGGGCATTCAAAGAGGGCCGGTAATGAAAGTGAATGACACTGCGGATGATGGCAGCGGTTCTTAATTCGAGGCAGGCTGATGACATTGAACGGGTTTTTTCTGCATTCGCAAAGGTTAATTGTGGCAGTCAGCATTTAAGTCAAGCAACAATGCAATGGAATGCACTTGCCACTGAAGTCGCTGGCTGATATGCTGATGTTGGGAATCTGCCCTCCATCATCGCCAGGGTCCCCAAGACGGTAATGCAATGACCAGGAGGAACCAAAGTTGTGTCCAGGATGCTGAGTGGATCGATTTGCTGGGTTTGCTACTACAGCCAAACATCTGTAAGTCGAACAAATGTGTCAGGACTTAAAGGGATCCAACTCGAGCATTCCAGTAATCGAACACAACATTTGTTGCCGTGACTATTCGACTTATGGCGGTTCGACTGCATTTTTAGCTGAGTCGACCCTTTAAGGGGACCACCCCCCATTCACGATTTCAAATTTTGACGATTTTCAATGGGCTGGTAAATGAACATAAATCATTGTTTAGGCTTGTAACCTTAAAAAAAATTTACATTTTGGGTCTATAACTTACTTCATGCGGTTTGCTAAGAGATGGCGTAACTTGCATTATTCCATTGGAACATGCGTTGGAAAGCTACTGTCATTGTACGTCATTCATTTGAAGCGTAAACAACAGTAATTTGTTTTCACTCAGATATGTCGAACTTTGTGCCTGGGAAAGTGTTTTTGTGGGGAGTTCTTCTTAATATGAAGAAAACTGCTGCCGAAAGTCATCGTATTTTGGTGGAAGTTTATGGTGAACATGCGCTAGCTGAGCGAACGTGCCAAAAGTGGTTTGCACGATTTAAAAGTGGTGATTTTGGCTTGGAAGACGATGAACTTCCTGGACAGCCAACAAAGTTTGAAGATGAAGAACTGGAAGCATTACTTTATGAAGATTGTTGCCAAAAACAAGAAGAGCTCGAAGAATCTTCGGGTGTCACTCAAGCAGCCATTTCAAAACGATTAAAAGCAGCTGGATACATTCAAAAGCAAGGAAATTGGGTTCCGCATGAGCCCAAGCCGAGAGATGTCGAAAGGTAGTTTTGCATGTCCGAAATGCTGCTGTTACGCCACAAAAGGAAGTCATTTTTGCATCGGATTGTTACTGGTGACGAAAAATGGATCCATTACGACAAACCCAAGCGCAAAAAATCATATGTGAAACCCGGCTAACCAGACAAATCAACGGCAAAGCCGACTATCCATGGCACGAAGGTAATGCTCTGTATTTGGTGGTATCAGAAGGGTGTGCTGTATTATGAGCTGCTAAAACCGGGTGAAACCATCTATGGACATCGCTACCGAGCTCAATTAATCCCTTTGAAGAGAGCGGTAACCGAAAAACTTCCGGAATATGCAACCAGACATGATGCAATAATTGTCCATCATAACAACGCTCGGCCCCACGTTGCTATTCCAGTCAAGACCTATTTGGAAAACAGTGGATGGAAAGTTTTACCCCACCCGCCTTATAGCCCAGACCTTGCCCCTTCTGACTACCATTTGTTCCGGTCGATGCAGAACGCCCTCTCTGAGATACGTTCCACATCAGAGCAGAATATCGAAAATTGGCTTGATTCATTCTTGGTTGCCACGGATATACTCAACTTTTCGGTCATAGCAAAAAAAAAATAAGTACGGTTCCAACAATAATGTAACTCGCCTCTTGCTTGCTGTTTTTTTTGTAGTTCTTTTGGAATGGGATCCACAAATTGCCAGAAAGATGGGAAAAAATCATAGCTTCAGATGGACAATACTACATGTTTTTCTTAAATAAACGTTCAAATTTTGAAAAAAAAACCGCACGAATTAAGTTGTAGACCCAGTAATAAAACATCCAGTGTTGCCTTTGTTTTTTTTTTTTTCAATACTTAAATTTTTAGTAGTCAGTCTTTATAAACAAAAGACATAAAAACAGCTTAGAAAAAAAAAAGGAAATGTATGAAAACCTAATGAACTCATTTTAACACTTTTAAGAAAAGCGCTGCTAATATGATCCATCCCGTTCTAGGCATGATGGGCTCTCCAGCAATTTGTCTGCACACCACTTCTTTCAATCTGCATCCGTGCATTCAAGCCCTCTAGGTGGACTTAGGCACGTCAAATCGGTGCCATGCCTTCGAACTCTTTTCTAATGACAACTAATAAGGCTTTGACGCTCCTCGCGTTTTTACCGCACCAAGCTCCATGTATAATTGCTGGCTAATTATGGGCCATAGAAGGACTATTTTCTAAAATACCTCACACATCATAATCAAGGACTACGCGTATTGTAACACCTTTAACTCATTTTCAGACAATTTTTATTTTAAAAAAAAAAACTTAAAAAACTTCCAAGGGCTCGATAGCACATATAGCTTGGCAAGGACTGGACCAAGTCGCAACGACTGAAATGGATTCGAAAATGAATTCAATGAATGTGTAGTGGCATGTGTGAGCTTTTCCTGCTGTGAGATATTGTGGTGGGCCATATATACAGCACTTACAGCACTTACCCCACTTACTCGTACTTACTAACTTATCAGACCGGCTACCCATGGTTACATCACTGACGGTCCTGGGCACTATGCTTCCAGTCATCAATACGAAGCTGTCTTGCGTCAGCGATTGCTTGTTTTTGTCCATTTGCTCGCCAGTGCAGTCGACGGATTTTTTGCATTTTGCGGTTGTGTCTTCTCCTTCATTTGCCTTCATCGGATCCTGTATTAAATCCCGCCCTCGAGACCAGAATGTTCTCTCCCCTGCTGTCCCTGTCGAGCCCGTCATGCGGGAGCTCGCAGCAGCGCTTCATCCTGCGACGCCATTATTTTTCAGTTCAGCTTTTGTTGCGTAGGCTGCATGTGGGGGACGTATTGTACGACGCACCTGTCGTTGGGGAGCACGATCGGAATGCCGTGTGGGCCCCGATACTTCGGTTCCAACTCCCACGACTCGCCGGTGGCAGCTGGCTCGTTCGTACGTCGTTGACGACGCGTGTTTTATCTTACCTTCTGCTGCACTTGAGCTCTTTCTATGTTCTTTAGGGCCAAAGAATTGCTGGATTATCTCCGAGGTGAAGGCCGTTCCTTGGTCTGTAGCAATTCTTCGTGGCAAACCAAAATAGCCGGCCACTTCGTTCACACTCAGAGTGAGTCCGCCATTGACTCCAACTCATTGGGAGTTTTGGCCAAGTGCGATGATGCGAGTTTTTGCACAGCGTCCAACCACCTCGTCCTGGATATGCCAAGCGGTCGCCTATCTAATGACATCGCAATGACGGCATATTTCAGACCATAAACATCTGTTCTCCTGTTGCTTCGATCTACAGTTTCAGTCTGTACTGTTGAAACTTAAACACCTTTCATCATCTATGCACAAGAATTGGGCTTATCGAGTGCAGTCTAACCTCCGAACAGGCTACCAGTGTGCATTTAAGTGCTTGCACGGACTTGGAACTTGTTGTGCATCAGCCGAGTTTAGACGTCTTGGTCACAGTATCTACCGTCAGTCGGTTCCTGGTGCCTGCAGAGGAGGGCGTCATAAGAACAACCCTTCACTTATCACTCACTCGAATTCCCTTGAATGGTCAAAAAATATTCACTTCACCTTGTTCCCATTCCCTCGGTAGGTCAGCTGAACTTTAGGCGGTTCAAGGTCACCTCGATAATTTCACTCCCAACCCCCCGATGTGATTACCTAGACGCCGTGTCATTTAATCGCTTGCATTGGTCTCCGAAAATCTTTAACGCCGTTCGTTCGTTGGGGCCGGCTAACTTCGTTCGAAAATTCAAAAATCAATCTCACTCCGGAAGGGGAACTCTCTTTCTCTCTCTCTCTCCCACCTAGGTAACTCTCCACGAAGAAGAATTAACAATTCGCGTCACAGAAGTGAAAACAAACACAAAATCGAAAGCGATTATAGCAACCCACACACTACCGAACTGATTTTGAACTTTTAACTACTTTCTCTTGCAGTCACATCTCACCCCACATCTTATGGCAGCCGATTAATCAACTTCTTGGACGGCATCGGGGACGGTGGCGTTGGCGGCAGTAACATCGGCAACAACGGCATGGAAAGTAGGATCTTCGGCTCTGGCTCTGGCTCCGGCTACGGCAACTACGACGAGGACGACCGCCGTCGTCACCATCAAAAGAACTTCGAGACCGGAGGCGATTCATCTTCGGCTGAAATTAGTTTTCAACCCTTAAGAGAATTAGATGCCGTATCGGCGGGGAAGCAATTTTTGGCCGACGACTCACCCCTCCCGCTGGCGGCAACAACCACCAATCTGCTTGCCGCCGCCGCCGTTAGCCACAACAAAAGGAACTTCCATCGACATCTTCGAACTCATCATCGGTCCGCAGTGGAAGGCACCCAGCGGCACCATCGCCAACGATATCCTGATGAGGCGCTAAACGAAGGCCCAATTCCGCCGTTCTCATCAGCGGCCGCTGTCGATGACTTAAATGAGATCTCGCAACCGGATGGGGACGGGGAGCCCGCTTACGAGCTTGTGCAACGTGACCTTCAAGGCAGAACAGCCGGCAGTGGGGAAGCGCTGCCGGAGGACGAATCGACGGCGGAGGACTACGCCTGGAGCATCTTCAAACGGCAGCAACATCCGTTCTCGTTTGGCCCCACGGAAGGACAGCAGTTGCTCAGCTCCCTGGTGGACGACGTCAACGACAAGCGCAACGCCTTGGTGGCATTCAAGCGGCAGAAACTCAAATCACATCAGACCCAATTCATCCCCTCCATATCTGTCGGTGAGTGAAAGGGGAGACTCCTTGTTTTATGCCTTCCACCTGTACCCCATCTCCCTTTGATCCCTTTGCTTTTTTTGCTTTGCCAAAATTTCGATTATCGTCGCTGGAGAAGTTTTAATTGCGGAAACGCACGTCGCACGAAACACGCGGACCGGAAGGTGGGCGAAAATGAAATAGTTTGACGACGCGGAAGGGCGTGAGAAAAAAAAAAGTGATTTCTCGCCCAACGTGGGGCTCGAACCCACGACCCTGAGATTAAGAGTCTCATGCTCTACCGACTGAGCTAGCCGGGCACTTGTCGTTCCGCTGACGCATGTTTCATACGAGGCTGGTGGTGTGGCTAAAAATAAATTCTATCGTGTGTGTAAGGTGAGTCGAGCTGAGAGACTGACAATGGTTTCTGAAGCGCCGATTAAGTGGATAGGCCCGTTGGCTTACGCGTCGCGGTCGCTGCGAGGGGAGTGGGCATGGGGTGTGCGTCCCACGTTGTTTGTACTTCTCCTATTTATAGCTTATCGTTGTGTGCCCGCCAGAAATGAGTTGATCAATCAGGTAAACACTTTTTCGCCACAGAATGTGTTGCTGTATGTAGTTGGATCGGAATTGTTCTTACGAGCGAGTCACGTGGTCCCAGTCGTGCATGGCGTGCTAATTAATGCACACAAATACGCAGATCGAGAAAGCAAAACATTTGCTTACTGATCTGCCGATTAGCCGGGTATTCCACGAGAAGATAACCCTTTGCCTGCTCCTCCACTTAACGCCGATAACTCCGAACATGCTGCTGATAATTTGTAAACTTTAGTTGATTATAGGCGTTAAATGTTGGCGCTAACCACAGACAGCTCTGATGGCTGTTTTTTTTTTTTATGGCTAAGTCGAGCCAGACTCAGCTTGAGTTTGACTTAGAGTTCGGGTGTGCCGAACTCTTTACCAAGGGTGTGGGCTTCATCGCTTGCTTCGGCAAATGGGCTGCATTCTTGTAATTTAATCCTTTGTGTGAAATATGATGTGGGCCTGGGCGAGAGCAATCCCACCGAGTTCTGGTACTATTGCTACCGTTGCCCTTAAGCCTCGTGGTTGAGGCTGGTTTCCTGGTCATACCCGCTTAGCAAGAAATCCCGTGGAGTCCAATCGGAGTGAAATTAGTCATCATCACACTCGGCCGAGACATTTTTCACGCTGAATTTACACAGTAGCAGAGACTGAGTCGTTTGTTGGAACCACTTCCTTGATGTTGCACAGCTTGTCAGTCTGGGCTGAGAGATTTTATCTTTGACTGCTTCTAGTCAGGATTTGCAACTGAAATCATGGTGACCCTGAACCGCCTAAAGTTCGGCAGACCTACCGAGGGAATGGGAACAATGTCAAGTGAATATTTGCTGACCATTCAAGGGAATTCGAGTGAACCTGTGAACCCTCCTTTGCAGGCACCAGGAACCGAGGGACATAGCTTGAGCTAGATACTGTGACCAAGACCTTTGAACTCAGCTGTTGTACAACAAGTTCCAAGTCCGTGCAAGCACTTAAATGCACACTGGTAGCCTGTTCGAGGTTAGACTGCACTCGATAAGCTCAATTCTCTTGTAACGATGATGAAGGGAAAAATGTTCAAGTTTCGCAAGAAGTTTTCACTCACTATTTCCGCCTGGAACACACTGGAACTGAGCAGCCGTCTGTTGGCTTTGGAAATGTTTACAAATTCTAAGAACACACACGATTTCGCCACTCCTCACAGAGCCACCCGTGTTCACTGCTTCAAACGGATTAATTGTGTTCGGTAGCGTTGTCCATTGATGGTTTCACCTGGTTTTAGCAGCTCATAAAACAGCACACCCTTCTGATCCCACCAAATACAGAGCATTACCTTTGCGCCATGGATATTCGGCTTGTAAAATAATTACATTTTTTTCTGGTAAAATGAATTTTAGGCGCTTTCATTGTGATTTGGAAAAGTGAGAGAGTCGCGCTTTGACATTGTCATAAACTCAATAAATCCGATCAACGCACGACCGCGCGAACTCGACGTTGTGATTTGGACTTAAATGTACAGGCCTAAGCAGTATGGTTTGTTATGCTTCCAGTTTATATTTTTATGTTTTGACACTTAGTGTAAAAAAAGTAGACACAAGTACAGTCTCACATTCTGTTCACGCTGGAGTTTCGAAGCAGAAATTGCGCACCAAAAAGGCTTAATTTTGAAACTTTCGAAACAAGCCGGAAACCGACACGTCAACAATTTCCAAATTTATAGTATTTCTAAAACTAGAAAATTCAGTTGCGAAAGGCTTAAGATGAATTCAGGCTATCCGCGCAAAAGTGGGGTGATCCACAAAAAGTGTAAATTATGCTGACTAGAGATCTCTGCGGGTCTCAAAAATTATGCCACCTTTATCGAGGTTTGTTTGATTCGCTGCTTACTTTGGCGACTTATCAGCAAAGTCTTGGTGCCTTGCCCAAGATCTTGATTATTTCTCGAATAAAGAGTGGCTCAACAACCACGCCCCCTTTGAAAGAGTGGCTCAACAACGAAGTCAATCAAAGCGTTTCTGACACGCCCAATTTGATTTGATGTGATCATCTCTTCAGTGTCTCATCGAAAAGTGTTCGATAATGGCTTCAACGGCGGACACCATAAACCATCACAAATCTCTGACTAATGGTCGCAATGAGCATTTCTACTGGCTTACAGCCTGACATGGCGATCATTCACAAGCGAGTATATCGTAGGTTTGAAACAGCATTTCTGAGGTTTGCAGAATTTATTGGTCGGAGCATGGAATCGTATACTATCCCCGAACCCTGGTAAACATACGTTTAAACGCATTTGTTAATTTTTCAAATTATGTCCTTGAGTAGCAAATGTACGAATATCCCTTCCTTACACTGGTTGCCGATATTTCTTTACTCATCCAAGAAATAATAGTCATCCGCACATGATGTTTCGTGGCATTTCGCTTTTCGGCAAAATGCCATGTTTCCATCGAACGAAGCCGCGAGGTTTCACAAATTTTCTTCCAACCTACAAAGTTCCGCCATACATTTTTGGGATCTGGAAACCCCGCGGTTTCTGATAAACCTCGATGTAGACCCCTTGAATTGATGGTGTGACAAATTTAAAGTAACTCATCAGTTGCGAAAGGCTGGTCCGATTTGGCCTTATTCAATTGTTCGTAATTGTCTGGAGGAGGTTTTTACGAAAGAAAATTTTGGGAAAATTGAGAACAAAATTCAAATACCCTTTACGATCAGTTGCAAAATTCAATGGGATATTTAACGATTCAAAAAGGAGTGTTTTTGATCGACGAGAGAATGCCCCCTAAAAGGCGACCAAACTTTGGACGATTTACACGTCGTGCAATAATTGATCAGAATGTCCATGATAATTAATCGCAAGAGGAAAGTGCGGAAGGAAATGAATGGAGAGGTGCCCATATTGTACAGGCTCGCGCTGCATAATCGCCCCCTTAAATTCGATAAAATGTAACAAGAAGTATTCGCGCAGTGTTCGAACAGAGTCTCCAATCGCCAAAAAAAATGTCTGCCTTGATATAGGTTCATTGTCTGTCGCACATATCCAAGAGTATTCTTGTTTCCCACGTCCCATCAGCCCTGAAACTCCACACGTTTTTGCAAAACTTGCTATGCTCCATTGGGGTACGATCGTACCCCAAAGAAAAAAAATGTCGTTTTGACAAAATCCTAAAATTCAATAAGAATTCAATAATAGTGACTGTTGTCGCAAAAATAAAAGAAAATTATTTTTTTTTAACAATTTGGACATATTTTATTTTTGTGCTACACACGGATGGGGTACGTGTGTACCCCAATAGCATTACGGCGCCAGTCTTCCAGTCTTCTTGCGTGGCTAGAAAATAAAAATCAATCACGTCCGATAATCAACAGACAACATTCAGAAACTCTGCAGATTTCCCTCCATTTCTCCTTAATACAACATTTCTTAAGTTTCTTTTCAAAAATATTCTTCCAGGAGCCATGACTAACCTCGGAGACTTCTTTAAGAATCTGCGCAACAACGTGGACTTCATGGAGAAGGGCCGTTTCACCGGCGCCGAGGAGCACCTCCTCGAGGGCGACCATCCCATGCGGATGCTGAAAGAAGAATTCGCCTCGGACGGTGAGAAGCCAACCGGCACGGCAGCCTTCCTTCACGCCATCCGCACCTACCGGCCATCGCAACGGATTCGCTCCCTGGTATCACTCAACCCGGAAGGCTATCACGGCTCGCAGTTCTTGGATCCCAACTACATGTGGGTTGGCCTGGGCAAGAGAAAATAACGCCCACACGGACCCAAGTGAATCGTTTGTCTTTTTTTCCACCAAAAATCAGACGTTTTGCAAACTTTTCCTGACTCTTAACTTGTTCTTGTTGTTTTGATATTATTGTTTGTCCTTAATGTAAATATGACTTGACTCGTTTTGTTACCCTCGCACACACCACCAAACACACAAATGTACATGTACGACTGTTATCTTATTTGGCAATACAACGAATGCAATAATTATTGTCACTCACTCATTCACGTGTCACTGGAAGTTTATAAAAATATTAAAAAACAGAACAAAAAGAAAAAAAAATTAAATAAATATATGTAATGAAGAGCATTTACTTTCTAAGGAACCTCTTATCCTCTTAGTAACGATTATCTTCTTATGCATCTTGAATCTAAAGAGAAACTCTTGCAGTGCAGCTGATGGGCACCCGCACGTCACTGTGTCTTTGTAAGAATAAAATCAGTTTAACTAAATAAATGTTTATCAAATTAAAATCAAAACGTGGTGTTGTTTTTTTTCGCATGGGCTGTGTCCCAAGAGGGGAAGGCGTTGGAATCAATTAAACGGAAGAAAGGATCCGGATCTCCGAAGTGGGCTTGACAAGGCGGCGCCTGTCTGATTATCCAACGAGTAAGTTACTACGTCATGGAGAGCCTGTGAACACAGCACCGAATCAGTGATGTTACGGTTCAATACAGGGTGACACCGCAGAGGGGGACCACCATGGATGGAGTGTGGTGCACAATTTGCAGTGGAGCGGTGACCTTTTCCTTTCTTTTCTTGACTTGGCTTTAATATCATTAGCTCGTCCTCCTCTTTTATCTACCCGCTTAACCGACTCCAACAAGCCAACAAAAGGTGCATGCTGACTAGAGGGGTGTGTTGGTTGAGGCAGTACTGCAGGCATGAGAATATACAGTCAGCGTCAAATATGAGTGTACACCATGAAGGTGCTTGTGTTCTCAACGAAAAATAAAGGGGGCTCCAAGAAAAAAATTTAAGAGCAGTTGTCGAAAAATAATGTGAAACGTGGTGCCGAAACCGGGTAAACCCCCAACAGACAAAGTCTTATAGATCAATTTCACTGCTTTCGATAATGTCTAAAGTGTGACACCGCAGAGGGGGACCACCATATTACTCAGACGTTTAAGCCCGGTTGTGGAAGAAAGACGACTTATTCCTAATCACGGTTCTGTTTTAGAAGTAAGCATTCAACTATCGACCAAGTACATCGAATAACTGATGTTATAGAAAAATCGTTTGAACAAAATCAAGTCTGCTCAGCTGTATTTCTCGATGTTTCGCAAGCCTTTGACAAGGTTTGGCACGAAGGTTTGAAACACAAGCTTCGACAGTTCCTCCCGAGAAGATTTTACACAATTTTATCGAATTATCTAACTGATAGAATCTTCCGTGTGAAATATGGGAAAGAATACTCCCTATTTAAGCCTATACAAGCTGGAGTACCACAAGGAAGTGTCCTTGGTCCCCTCCTTTACTTACTTTATAGCAGCGATATACCGCAGGACGTAGGCACCGTGCTAGGCACATTTGCTGACGACACCGCCATTTTAGTAACTGCCAAAACGGTCCAAGAATCAACCAGATTACAATGTGCTCTAGACCGGATACACGAATGGACGAACACTCAGTGAATTGAGCTTAACGAAGCTAAATCCGTTCATATAAATGTTACGTATAAGAACGTGAATAACTTGCCCGTTTTTATAAATAATGTTCAAATACCCTTCGGTAATGAAGCGAAATACCTCGGAATGCCTCTCGATGTAAAGCTTAAGTGGAAGGAGCATGTCAAAAAGAAACGCGAAGAGCTCCAATTAAGATACAAAGACATGTACTGGCTTATTGGAAAATATTCCAAGCTAAGTATTGACAACAAATTGCTTATATACAAGCAAGCGCTAAAACCAGTCTGGACGTATGGTATACAACTATGGGGTTGTACCAAAGAAAGTAATAGAAACATACTGCAAACATTTCAAAATAAAGTACTAAGGGCCATCGTCAACGCACCCTGGTATATAGGAAACAGCGACATCCACAGAGGTCTTGGAATTCCATCAGTCCATGATGAAATTACGAATTTTGCTCGTAAGCATAAGCGTCGTCTGGAAGAGCACATAAACTCTGCTGTCCTTCCAATTCTCGACGAAACCAACGCTTTCCGCCGTCTTCAAAGGACTAAACCCCTTGACCTAGCACGGTGAATTCAACCCGCGCTTAACTGCGGTGATAGCAAGAACTCTCAATGGAGAATTTTTTGCCAAATGTGCCTAAACCAAGAAAGTAAAACTGCTGGATAAGTGTAAGACTTAGTTGCAGGGGGAAAAAAAAAAGAAAAACGTGGCTCCAAGAAAAAACCTTAAAAGCAGTTGTCCAAGGTAATAAGTGATGCACATAAAGAAATTAAAAATATACAGGCGAGTCATAAACCAAAAAATGAGGCGTGAATTTCGCTCACAAAATGAAGTGCACAGCATGTGAAATCTGTAGCTTCAAACGTGATCAATTTAGTGTCCACTTATGGACTGGTGTTTGGTTATTTCAACTGTCTAAAGAGTAACCTGCGCCAAAAGCATTTGCAACCAAAGATCAGAAGGCCATTTATCGGTGGGCTAAATTTTGTTACGTTTTTGATTTATGACCCGCCCGTCGTATTTTTGTTTCAAATACAAAACTATTTGCTTTAGAAAACTGCATTCAAGATTTTTTCTTTCGAGTCCCTTTTTATTAAAACCCAGGACACTGATATGCTGTGCA
Source organism: Eristalis tenax (assembly GCA_905231855.2). Classification (NCBI taxonomy): domain Eukaryota; kingdom Metazoa; phylum Arthropoda; class Insecta; order Diptera; family Syrphidae; genus Eristalis; species Eristalis tenax. The sequence goes on from HG993127.1 coordinate 5,487,337, forward strand.
CTCACTTTTGACGCTGACTTTACATACAGTAGAGCGTCGATTAACCGAACATCAACTAACCAAAGCGTGAACTATCCGAACCAGCATTCACTCCCTTTTCGGTTAGGCAGCATACTCATAGCGTTGGAAAAACTTACTCCAATACATCCAATGGTAGTACATTTTGTGATGGATCTAAAGCGGCTTTATAGTGTTTATCAACTCCCTTAAGAGGTGATTTTCGTCAGCAAAATACACCCACGGAGAGCAGAATTCGATACATCATTCAAGTTTTTGTGGTTTTGTCATCCATAGAATTGTTTCCTCGAGAAGGATCGGATCTGTTTTCTTAATTAATTACCAAGAGTCGTTCAATTAGAACGCTTGAAATAAAATCAATGCGGATCCTACGTATCCAGTTTTGCATCTTTTGATTTTCTTTCTTTTTTAGTGCATTCACCGTAAGGTCTAGGCACAGAGTGGAAGCAGCGACATTCTAGCTGAAAAATTAAGAAAATTTATTAAGTTTAAATTTTAAAAAATAATATAAAGACATACAAAATTTTAAGAACATTGTTCTGCTGTCTCATGAAGGTCCTTAATCAGGGACTACCGTAGTACAAAATGTGACAAAAATATTGAACGTTTATTTAAGAAAAAACATTTTATTTTTGTATTATTCAAAGTATTGCCCATCTGAAGCTATGAACTGGCAATTTGTGGATCCCATCCCAAAAGAACTGCGCCGGCTTGGCAGCCAAGAACTTTATTCGTACAAATTAAAGTACGATATCAAAATAAATAGTAAGGTCAACGCATTCACCTTCCGTTGGGCTTCAATTATCAAAGTGATGTCATTGGCACCGGAAACAGGCGTCACCTTACTTATGGGTTGCGAAGCAACATAAATGTTCCGTCGCCGATTTTGCTGACTTGCATTTGTGTAACTCGCTCGTCTGACATATTCAAAGTTCCTGAAATAAAATGTTCACGAAAAGACTAAACACCATAAAATTCTAGAAAAAATTAATTACTTACTCAAATAATCGTCTCAGTTTGCCAAAAATTCAAACAGTTTCAAAAAAAATTGCTACTAAATTTTGAAAAAGCCCGAGTTCCCGCTTACAATATTACGGTCTGCGAAATATCACCGCGCGACATGCACGTTCCGACAAACACAAACTATTTAAAAGACCTGACGCGCGAACGCGGCGTTGCGATTTGGGTATAGGCCTTAAAGGGAGAAAACAAAAACTAACGGAGTGTGAGTACCAAGTAACATTTTAAGGGCCGATGTTGAATGTGAACCACACCTAAACGTCAAGTTTTTCTCTGCGTTTCATTCGACATTTCTCAATTTCAGACTAACTCAATTTGAACCATGGAAAGATGCACAACCGAGCAACGCGTGAAAGTAATTCAGGCTTATTATGAAAATCGGCTTTCAAATGAAAATGAATATCGTGCACTTCGTTATTTTTTCGGCCAATTTAATCGTTCAAATGTGCGTACAATCGGAAAAGCAAACTGGGTCTGTAGGAGATGTGAAAACACCAGTGCATGCTCGTACAGCTCGTACTGCAGAAAATATTGCTGCTGGTCGCGATAGTGTGGCTGAAGAGCCGTCCACCTCAACAATTGCACCTCTCACGCTCGCCGTTGATGAACATTATGCATAAAGACTTGCATTTACACGCTTACAATTGCAATTGACTCAAGAACTAAAGCCTCTTGACCATTTCAAGCGTCGTCAATGGTCCGAATGGTGGCAATAAATGCCAACAGTGGATGATCAATTTTCGAAGAAAATCATCTTCAGTGATGGGGCACAGGCAGTGGAATCATAATCGAAGAGTGATTGTCGAAAAACCAATGCACCCACAAAGAGTGACTGTTTGGTGCGGTTTATGAGTGGCGGCATCATCGGGCCGTATTTTTTCCAAAATGAGGCCGGTCAGGCAGTTACTGTGAATGGTGTTCGCTATCGTGAAGTGATAACGAACTTTTTATGGCCCGAATTGGAAGATATGAATGTGGACGATATGTGGTTCCAACAGGACGGTGCCACTTGCCACACAGCCAACGAAACAATGGCTCTTTTGAGCGACAAATTCGTGTGGGTCACGTGGTGGCGATGTCAATTTGGGGTTATTTGAAAGAAAAGGTGTACGTCGATAAGCCAGCAACAACTCAAGAGCTAAAGGATGACATAATTCGGCACATTAATGGCCTAGAACCTCAATTATGCTTCAGCGTCATCGGAAATCTGGACCATCGGATGGAGGTGGGCCGACGTGGTCGCGGCGGCCGTTTGGCCGATATTTTGTTCCACACATAATTGAATTGATACCAATATTATCAAAATAAAAAGAAATGGCAATCATTTCCTAAATAATTTGTGTTTTATTCAAAATCAACATCGGCCCCTAAAATGTAACCACCCTTTACATACATAGGTTGCTTTCACACACAAGTCTTACTGAGCAAGGTTTTGTCTAAATTCCCTTTTGTGAACACAGGGGAGATCTGTGAATCTGTGCAACTGAAGTCGCAAGTCTCAATTTTGTCTTTTTCCCACCCTTTCTCGCAAGTGTGCAATACCGCATGTGCCAATACCCAACATTGAAAACACAAGAACAAAGCGATTCCAAGAAAAAACGAAGAGAGATAAAAGAGAATACGGAAATCCCAAGCAACCGTGTACTCCGCTCGTCTCACCTTCCTTGCCAACAAGATTGAACTGACGCTGTGGCACATTAAGCGTGTGTGATAGCAGCCATGGGTGTTGTTTGAATACCCATCACTGGCATGGGTCCATGGAAGTGGAATTATAGCTACAGTCATCAAGTTCGGAAATGAACCTCGGCTGGCTTTGTGTATATTTTTTCGCGCAGCGACGCCTGCTTTTTTGAACGAAATGACTTCGAGAAACAAGCTTCTGGATTCGAAGCACTCACAGTCAGTGTTGGGACTTAAAATTTTCAAGAAGAAAATGAGTGGTAGATTTGAAAAAAAAAAAAAAACGCGTGGTAGATCTCGTTTTACACAATTTCCGAGAAATGTCGCATACTTTCATAATAGCAGCCACTCGACGTACTTCTGCCCAACAACACAACCACAATCTGATCAGCCACCCACGCTCTTTTCGTTCAAGATCCGCCATGTCGGTTCACTTCAACGTCGGCTGCGAGACAGTCAAGATAAAAAAGCGGGAAGCCAACCACCAATCCCTAAAAATAATGTCGACAAATGACATTCACACACACTCTTCCTCTCAATATTTACCACTCCATTCAAACAAATTCGTGCACATATGGGAAAACGTCAAATCTCATGTCGAACTCTTGAACAGAGCTCTTGCCATGCCGTACAATGAAGACTCTCCGACACGATGTGGGCTTGGAGATGGATTTTTGTGCCTCCACTAGATTTTTTCACATCATGTTCACGAACCGCGCATGGCTCATGTCCAGTGGAGACTACATGTGAATGAAAAAAGAGCTCCTTACTTTGTCATGTGTTCATATTTTCGAAGCACAGTCGTTGCTAATAACACATCTTCGTAAGTTTTTGCCCATTGTGGTGTAACGTCCACGACGCGTGGTGTCTTTTTCTGCGGATAGGACTACACTCTATTCACAACTCGTTCATCGTCAGACCCATTTTCTCGTCATTGTCAATGAGAACAAACGGCTCTTTGGCGGCTCGCTGCGTTCTGTCCATCACGTCAAAGTAGACATCGTGTGCCAGAACTTGTGCGGACTTTTTAGCGAGCACGTTGCCTTTTATGAATCCTTCTTAAACTTGAGCGTGTCGGGGAGTTCGTTACCAACCTCCAACGAGCTGTACCTGACGAGTTTGACAGGAACATCAAAGCTAGACATGGAGCTGTATAGATCGTCTCTGAAAACGCCGTCATACACGGCCTTGAAAACCTTGTGAGCTTCCGTCTGAATGGTTCTGTCGAAGTGTACAGATTTGACCGATGGTGGACTTACGCACAAATCAGATTGTTCTCGAAGGGCTCTCTTCAGGCGCTCACCCAAAGCGGCAGAGAACACGAAATCCTCTCTTAATCTAACTGTCTGTTCCTCACTGCCGCAGAGACCAAGAGACTTACCGTGTCTTAGTATGGTGGAGGCACTACAAGTACGAGTACATTAAAAAAATAAAGATGAGCATGCATCAGCCTGCATCTGCCCTTGAAATGTTATTGCATCTTCTCCCACGCTCGCAGCAATAAGACTAAGAAAACGCAATCGATGGGGCACAGCTCACTTCAAAGGAATTTCGGAAATACTCCGAAACAAAGATAAGACAGAAATGACAGATTGTCCGACACCGTTTTGAGAGAATATGCCTCAAAACAAGAACCCCCACGAGAGAGGGACGGGACGGAGATAACGTCCGGAAGCCAACTGACTTCTACACAGACGGATCCAAATTGGAGAATGGCACGGATTGAGGAGTGTATGGTAGATCGCCAGAGATTTCTATGACTCTCTGTTTACCGAACCACTGCTGGGTATTCCAGGCAGAAGTAGCAGCTGTTAAGGAGACAGCCCTTCGACTATCCCATGGACGGTAGATAAGGCGGCCATAAAGGCTCTGGAAACACCTCCAATCTCTAAAGAACATAGTAGATAGATGCAACCTTATCCTCAGTTGGGAGCCTGTACACAAGGGTATACCGGGCAACGCAAGAGGCGATGTATAAGCCAGGAAGGAGCCTATCCGCCAATGGCACAGAAACAGAAGCCACTCCACTCTTCACTGAAAGCAACAAACGCCGGAAATAGATGACGCACACTAAATCTCAGCCAACCAAGCTCACCTACAGCTCACTACTGGTATCAAACTGGATCCGTTCCAAGTTCACGCGACATTTACGAAAAATTGTCAAAGTGTCCAATCACAAATTGCCATACGATTAGTCAACGCGCACAAGTGGCTTGTCGATGTCGGACTTTTGCCAGCAAACCGGAAGACGACACTAGTTGACCTGAATCAGTCGAGTGTCAATCACAGAGCTGCAACGAGTCACCGCCCAGATTAACCTTGGACTGTAGCATCATCAAAATTAAAAGGAACTCTGACGAATACGCTCGATCATGTCATCTGGCAGTCTGTGGGCAGTGGCAGTCATTTCTTCAGATGTGATGTACCCTTTTCGTGACCCGCTTTGTACTCGAAACCACAATGCGGCCAGCCAAGCACAGCTAGTAAATAGATCCATACACACACATCCACATAGGCATCCCCCCCTCCGTCTAACGTCTGAACGCTCGACGGCCACCTCTCATTCTGAGAAACACTCTTACTATCAGCATTTCGTCACGCCCACACCACTTAAACCGCGCAGCGTCTCGAGTAATTTGTTGTTTTCCAGCGACAAACTTCTAGAAGAACAAAGAATCAAACTCGGGCAAAACAAATTAAGAGAATTGAATTAGCAATTCGAGCGATATTTCGGCACAATGTCGCACCGCAGAGGGGCGCATCTTCGCTTCTGTGGCCTCCACAAGGCTAACTTTAAGTGCCTCAAGAACGCCAACACAATGAAGCCTTAATTTACAGCACACTCGCGCTCCAACTGCAAACCGCCCAGTCGCAGATAAGCCACTTTCCCAGCATCCCCACTCTTGGGACTGTCCCACAGATGCCTGAGACGAGAGGAGCTCCGCAAGCGTCGTTGCGCCGTATCACGACGTATTCCATATAATTTCTTCGAATTCGTCTATCAGCGACCGAGGTCGAGCGTCAGAGATACACAGAGATACGACGAACGGTCTGAGGTTAGGTCTGTGGGGTACATATAAAAAGATTACCCACCCGATGGGCCGAGACATTCGAGGCGAAACAGTTGTGAATCGAGCTTGAAGATGCGTGCTTGTGTCGTTGTTGTGCTTTTGGCAGTGCTCCTGTGCGGTCTTACGTCAGCGGTGCCCGTTCTAGAGGAAGTGGCTGGCCTGGATTTCCCATCAGAGAGTGTGACGCTTTCCCGGCAGAAGCGGGACTCGTGCGACATGCCGGAATTCCTGAGTCTCAATACCGCCGCGTGCACCACCGCCTGCTTCTTCAGGGGATACAAGAGCGGCTCTTGCATACTATCCATCTGCGTCTGCAAGAACTGGTGAAGCGACTTCAATGGGATATGTTTTTGTTTTTTGTTTTTTACTTGCACTTATTATACTCGTATTATAACCCAATGGCATTAAAGTCTTCTGTTAGTTTGTAAGGACTCCTCGGTGTTTTCTTTTTGATCGTGAAAGTGAAGCTCTCATGTGTGTGTGAATTGGTTGTTTCTTTTTTCTTCTTGTCGGACTTGCCGATCGTACTGCTGCAGCAGTTTTGAATCGTTCTGCGAAGCGCCATTTTGTTTGAAAGTCATTTGAGTTGGAGATAACCTCCGCGTCGAGTTATCTGGCCTTTGGTCGAATTGGTGGCGTATTTTGCAAATACACTGTTCACTTTTTTCAGAGCAACGATAATGATTTCACCGAGAAGTGCACGACTAGATGACTTTGTGTAGAGTCAGCGACTGGATGGCGACTCCAAGTTTTCGCGGAGCCGAACGACGATGCATTTTTTGAAGACTCTAAGTGCAATGGGATGGTCGACGGACTGGATGATATCACTAGACTTGACCTTTGGAACTACTCTCAGCATTACTGGTGCCACTTCATCGAGGCGCTTAGTGCATTTCATAGTCGCCGTAATGTAAACGTTTCCAGAAGACACAGCCCGACTTCATGGAGCGGTTGAAGCTGCGGTGAGAGTGATCGCCTTTGAGGAATAGGGCGGAACTTTTGTGGTCAAGAGGAACATTTTTTCTACCCACGGACAGCGGTAAAAAGTAAGCAACACTCTGACAAATAAAGCCTCGGTCTGGTCGTAGGACTCAACCATCGAGCATCTCAGCTGGCTGATGAGGTAGGTAGAAAGCCCAGTGTACCGCCCCGCTTCAAATTGAAGAAGGTTGCAGTGAATTATGACAGCCAGTCAGTTTTCTCAACAAATGTTTATTGTGCCCGGTTCTTTGCTGAGGTCGATTAGATTGTTGTCGAAATAGGACCCTGTGGTGGCTTTCCTAGTATGTGACAAGAGCGGGACAATTGGAGGTAGAGGAGGTGTTGGATGTTTTCTTCCTCCTCGTCCTCTAGGCGGATCCTGCAGAAGTCGTTGGAGAACAGGCCTAGTCTCTTTGCGTGAAGGCCTCGTAGGTAGTGTCCGGATGTCTGGATGTCTTTAGAGAGATCAAGCCGATACTTGCAATTAATTCAAATGCTTTCGTAATCACTGCGTCCTAAAAGGATATTAGACTTCTCCAATGACTGGATGCTGCACCAATGGCGTATGCTTTCACGGGTATTTCACTGTCTTCACTGTGAGGTAGTATTCACGAATAAAGACATAATAATAATTAGAGTTTGAACTAGGGGCTTTGTTGCCCGGGATCCCACGACTGGATGGTGCACTTAACCAACTAAGGGGCTGCCCTTCGTTAGTGGGGTCCCCGGTTCAAATCCCAGTGTAAGCAAAGTTCATACGCTCTTCTCTGGGCTTCAAATCTAAACCAGTTACCATTTGCCGTTGGAGTCAAATTAACGGCACTGTCACTGAAGTGGTCGATCAGAGGAAGTAGTCTGACTGTGGGTATCACAATGGACCAATATGGTCTAAGTGTGCTGGCACTAGCAGCCCCCTTCCCTACCGTACCTACCTACTCGGGGTCCCAGTAGCCACGGTAGCCCCCAGTAGCCGAACAATGCCAGGTGCCCGCCAACTCGAGTATTACCCACATTTACCGCCAACTCGGGTATTTCCCGCACTACCCGCCAACTTGGGTATTACCCGCCATCTCGGGTATTACCTGCATTACCCGGATACTCGGGTAATTTTCGAAACGGGTATTCGGTAGGATCCGAAGCACTATAGGCTTTGAAGTTCAGAGAACACATCGGCACCGACACCGCCGTCCACTTTAGACCCGTCCGCGTGCATCTGCCTGTTATGAAATTCCGTTCTTTCGAGGATTAGAGCCCCAAAGCCTGTATGACAGATTGAGTCTAGGGACCGTATAGTCTGAAGATGGGATTTCTTGGTATCAGGTCCTGCTTTTTATCGTCTCTCACCTGACCCGTATTTTAAATCGTTGTATTGCAACATCCAATACATGCATGGATTGTAGGCGCATTAGTATTCTTCCTTGTTTGTTGTTTCCAAGCAACTTCTTGACTATCTGTCCTTGACTACCTGTCCTACTCTTTGTAGCACAATCCGGTTTCAGAGCTAACCACAGTACCTCTACAGCTATGGTCAACATCTGAGAGGACATCCGGCAAAACTGCGATAGAGGGTGTGTTACTCTTCTCTGTCTTCTGGATTTCTCTAAGGCTTTTGACAAAATTAATCATGAAATACTTTGCTGGAATCTAAAAACAAATCTTTTTTCATTTGGTGACAGTGCTGATAGATGTCAAAGAGTAGTCAACTGTGATGCCTTCTCAGCACTTCTGCATGTTAAACAGGGAGTTCCGCAAGGATCGATTCTAGGGCCCATTCTTTTTGTCCCTATTTATAAATGATTTGCCATTAGTGCGTACACATTCAACCGTTCATTTGTATGCAGATGATGTCCAAATGTATGCAACTAGTCACAATTTTAACATAGTTGTCCTTGTGAATACTAGCAATTATGATTTGGATGGAATCTATCGTTGGTTTATTAACAATGGGTTAAATTTGAGTGCAAAAAAGTCGCAGGCGATTCCTATCTCCAAAACAAATGAAAATGTGAGCGCCCTGGCATGTGTTTTCGGGAGATAAACTTGACATGGTTGAATCAGCGACTCTAAATTGTTTGGTTATGACCAGTGTAATAAAACGGATATATGGATGTCTCCGTCAGCTCTGGTTGAGTCATAGTTCTAGACGTCTTTGGACATTTTCAGTGACTCGGAAGTGGTGGGGGTGTGATTTAAATGTTGGCAAATTTACGGGATTGAACCTGGCACCCGCGGCGTTCGAGTCCACTCCGTTCGTGTGTGCCAACTGATACCAGACGAAAACTTGTTTCTTCTCTAAGCTTACCTCTTATGTCATATGCTGAAGCTGTCCACTGTAAACTTAACTCCCTTTACCAACGAAAGCTTGAAGTAGCTCTTAACGCGCCGTCGTGATCAGCTATCACATTTGACTAGGGAATTTTTGGGAACTTCTCTTAGACACCACTTTGAGACAACACCACTAAAGGAACAACTTTATTTTGCTCATTCTCTCAGAACTCGTACTCTACCTCCATCACGCTTTTATATTTCATTTCGCTTTTTCTTCATTTATGCCGTACAACTATGGAACTCCTTACCAAACGTTTCAAATTGGCTACATTTCTTCACTTCTTCCCTTCACTTCTTTCCTTACCACTTTATGTATTTAGTTTTTATTTCTATTTTTTATCAATCATATTCGTAGCTGTCGATCGGGATGTTTTGTCCAAGGTGGTGTGCGACGGAACGTGTTTTGGTCGTCAGCGTTGATTTGGTTTTGTGCTCATTGACCTTGAGACCAGTTCGTTTTGCCTGTTCTTAAATCGCCGAAAAAGCCTCGACTACGGCACGTTGGGAACACGCGACTATGTCGATGTCATCTGGTACCCCAACGGTTGGATCGTCTTGTTAGTACAGATCTATATATTTCGAGTCGTATCATAACGCTTCAGAGAATAAAGAACCGCCTACCTCAAGGAAGTGTTGCTCTGTTAAAGCTTCCGAGGAATTTCCATCGTAGTAGCAGGTCCGATGCAGACAATTGTGAGAGCTATTATTTAAAATTATGTTTATTATAATTGTTAATAAAAATTATTTTTTAATTTAAAATTTAGCAAGAGCTTAAATAAAATTAACAAATGAATAATTTCTAAATTGCTTTAAACTTCCAAATGATGAATGTGATGATGGTAGTTTTATCAAAATACCTTGGGACATGTTTATGCTAATGGGCTGAGGAAAAAATCATCAATGTTCTACTATCTTTTCTGAATACATTGGAGAAGATTTGAACAAAGTCGGGTTAGTCGTCTCTTGGTTTGAGCCATTTGAACCCATGAGGTTTATGGAGGATGAATGATGTGAGCTGTACGCCACCTATCGGTGGCCACACATTGCTGTATGTCTTAAAAATTTGAAAAACCACTTATATTCTGCCACCAAATAGGAAAGTCCATAGTTTAGCTACACCAAGCGTAACTGGAATAAATAAAGTTTCACTAGATTGGCAAAAGAACACACTGTGCGATGGTTCAGCAATTCGACAAGCCAAAAGGCACGAGGTCATGCAAATACAAACACGCACTTGTTTAAGTCGGAGATGCCGATACCAATAGCACTTCACAAAAAGTACTGTGGATCCATCCCTCTTTTAGGCGTCGTGCATCCGTTTGTTAAATATTCTTATCATTTTTGCCATTCAAGCGTTAGAGTCTCAAGTACTCCATAGTGTTATACATCAAATACGTAGACTCATTCTCGCGCATGTCAAGCCTTAAGAAGATCGTGCACTGTGCTCTGCCAAGCTGGCGCTGGAGCCCCAAGGCGCATATTTCGTAAAGGACAGCGGCCCAGGAACCGGTCGGTTGAATCGACAAATGCGCACACCATTTAGAGTTACTTCGACAAATCTCGGAGTACAAGTCTACAGTATAGACAAACAAGTTCTCAAATTTGATTCACAGCTCTTGCTTTACTCTTCACACTTTGTACACTTCCTTAACTAGATACATTAAGATACATACGTCCTTAAGCCAAAAAAAAAAACACAGTTTGTCTTAATTTTTTGTTGTAAATGTTCTCGTTATCCTAAAAATTGTGTGTCTACAGTCTTTTCGTTTGTGATAATTCCTTCGTTTGTCGGTCCACCAAATCTGGCGTCCCGGCCGCCTTACTTCTTCACGAACACCTCCTTCATCTCGATGTCCAGCTTTTGGGTGCTGGCAAACTTGCCGGTCCGGAAGTACTCCTCGATCTCCAGGAGGGTCCTGCCCCTGGTCTCTGGCAAGATAAAGTAGATGTAAAACACTGCCGACAAGGACACCAGGCCATAGAAGGCGTACACGTTCCCATTACCCATGGCATCGCACATGGCTGGGTAGATCTTGAGCACGATGAACGACATCACTAGTCCGATGCACACGGTCATCCCAGATGCGACGCCCCTCACCTTCTGCGGGAACACCTCGGAGATCATGTAGAATGGCAGTGTGAGCAGGCCCAGGGTGCTGAAGACGAACTGCAGCAGGATGCACATGGCGGTGAGGAAGGGAATCTTCTCGATGATCACGGGGAACCAGGTGCTGGCAGCGATGAGCAACATGCACGAGGCCATTCCAATGGCAGACACCATTCCAGCGGGGCGCCGTCCCCACTTCTCCAGAATGATGCACATGCAGCAAGTGGTGACGACGCGGCAGAGGGCAACTATGACGGCGCAGAGTACAGGATCCATGGTGACGCCGGCCTCTATGGCGATTTGCACAGCGTAGACGACGACCACAACCACTCCGGAAAACTGCTGGAACGCGAACATGCCAATCATGATGAGCAGCGGCTTGTAGACCTCTGGCTCCCTGACCGACTTGAGGAGGGACTGCTTGCCACCGCTGGCAGCGTGTTGTGATGTCTTCTTTACCTGGCTGAGCTCGGCTTCGAATTCTTCGTAGGTGTTGTTGTCTGAAATGAGGAAAAGAGATGTGACATTGGATTTCGACGTAGATAGGTAATTCTATTATAATTCAACAAGTCTTGCAAGTTTGGGAGTGACAAGCAGTTCTGAGTTATGGTAAGCCAAGGACATACATCCGGACTTGGCAGTGCCAACAGCTCTACTTAATGTCGGATATTCTTTCAGGGTTACTGTGCGTCCTCTTTTTGGATGACATGTCCTCTTGTTAACCCCGGTACGGAAGGTCCTACAACGTTTTAAGAAATTGTCCTAGGGGAAACCCTAACAAGTAATTTTAATGAAAATAGAAAAAAGTCATCGAACTCTGAACTTAAAAGAAAAACAGAGTCAATACAAATCTGATAGAAAACATGAAGTGAAACAGATCTTATTCTGACTGTCCTCTAAATGTCAAACTGCTTTTTTGTCTGAGTTCATGGACCTAGTTCTTGCTCTCATTTTGTCCTGTTTTGAAGACGATGTACTTCCGAGTCCGTGCTTTTAAAACTTTTTGTCCTTGGCTAGCTTAGACAGTCATGGCAACCCTAATCTAGACGACCTACATATAAATTGATTAGAGGTTGAATCTAAGAATGTGGTTATCAATATTAGTTCGTAAGCATAATTAACGTCAGGAATAGCCGTCGTTGAAAGGATTCTGAATTTAAGCCCCAACAATAATTAACTTGAATGAATTAAAGCTTATGAATTCAATTCGTAGATTTAGTAAGTCCATTGAGAGAGGCATATTTTGCCCCTCTGAACAGCAACGAACAATGAACTTGACGAAACTTAACGAAACTTGACGAAACTTGACGAAACTTGTCGAAACTTGACGAAATTTGACATAACCTGACGAAACTTGACAAAACCTGACGAACCTTGTCGAAACTTGTTAAAACTTGACGAAACTTGACAAAGCCTGACGGAACTTAACGAAACTTGTCAAAACTTGACCAAACTACCTCAAGTTGGTTCAGCTTATTGGCAACGCAAGAGATGCTCGTGTTACTGCAAAAAAGGAAACACCAACTCTCCAAACGAAACGCAATGAAGAACTGATTTAGAATTAAGTTGCGATCTGCTGCTACTTTGGGTTTTAGTGAGTACATGGGTCGAAGCAATTAACACGATGGATGCACATCCTACTCTATACCCCTTCATCTTAAATGTCTTTCTTCAAATTTTCTTCCTCGAATAATTTGTTCTGCCTGACAGAGGAGTGGCACTGGCAGTGGTCAACTCTTGCGCACTGGCCAGCCACATTGGCTACATGAATGTCAGTGCTCCGTCGAGGAGTTCCAGAACGAGCCTAAATAGACATGGATATTTTGCGAGAACACCAAGGAAGAAGCCGTTGATACGGGCAGCCAACCAGAGGAAACGCATGGACGATGATTTGTCTTTTTGGAAGAAAGTGTTGTTCACTGATGAAAGTTAGTACAACATTTTCGGCCACGATGGTCTATCGAAAGCATGGCGAAAGAGTGGAACAATTGACCCTGGTGGAGACAGTGTTATGGTGTTATGGCTTGGTCCGGTGTGTCAAAGCTGGTATTCATAGAAGGGAATATGGACCAGCACATGTATCTAGGGAGAATTTAGAGTCATTGGTCGAGAAATTGGCTTTAAATCCTGGCTGAATATTTCAGCAGGATAAGCACACAGCTAGAAAATCAAGGAGTGGTCATTGTAATATGCTCCGAGACAGTTGTATTCTCCTCCACGGAGTGCACATTTAAACCCCATTGACCGCTTGTGGGACTTTCGAAAGAAACAGCTGCACAGGCACACAATAACTTCAAGGGCTGCACTCAAGAAAGCTCTGCTAATGGAATGGGATAGGGTACGAAGACTTAATCCAGAAGCTGGTTTCTTCAATGTCGCGTAGACTACAAGCTGTCCTCAAATCCCGTGGAGGTCCGACAAGCTACTAGGAACCTACTGCGCTGTAATAACCAATTTTTTTTAGCAGGAGTACGATGAGTTTTGTCATGCAATTGAATTAAGATTTTTTATTTTTTTAAATAAAGACCAAATTATCTTTGTTTTTTATTAGAATTCTGACATGTAATCCATTATTTTACCAAACACGGTTGGTACTGAAAACGAACATTTTTGAACGTCGTACGATGAACTATGTCGGCCTGTGTATCCTATAAATGTTGCTTCATATACAAAGTAATCGAACATAATGTTGGTGTGGGGGGCCGATGTTGAATGTGAACCGCACCTAAACGTCAAGTTTTTTCTGCGTTTCATTCGACATTTCTCAATTTCAGACTAACTCAATTTGAACCATGGAAGGATACACAATCGAGCAACGCGTTGAATTTATTCAGGCTTATTATGAAAATGGGCCTTCAAATGAAAATGCATATCGTGCACTTCGTGATTTTTTCGGCCAATTTAATCGTCCAAATGTGCGTACAATCGGAAAAATCGTACAAAAATTTGAGCAAACCGGGTCTGTAGGAGATGTGAAAACACCAGTGCTTGCTCGTACAGCTCGTACTGCAGAAAATATTGCTGCTGTTCGCGATAGTGTGGCTGAAGAGCCGTCCACCTCAACAATTGCACCTCTCACGCTCGCCGTTGATGAACATTATGCATAAAGACTTGCATTTACACGCTTACAAGGTGCAATTGACTCAAGAACTAAAGCCTCTTGACCATTTCAAGCGTCGTCAATGGTCCGAATGGTGGCAAGAAATGCCAACAGTGGATGATCAATTTTCGAAGAAAATCATCTTCAGTGATGAGGCACATTTTCACCTCAGTGGAATGATAATCCAAGAGTGATTGTTGAAAAACCAATGCACCCACAAAGAGTGACTGTTTGGTGCGGTTTATGGGCTGGCGGCATCGCCGGGCCGTATTTTTCCAAAATGAGGCCGGTCAGGCAGTTACTGTGAATGGTGTTCGCTATCGTGAAGTGATAACGAACTTTTTATGGCCCAAATTGGAAGATATGAATGTGGACGATATGTAGTTCCAACAGGACGGTGCCACTTGCCACACAGCTAACGAAACAATGGCTCTTTTGAGCGGCAAATTCAATGGCCGTGTGGGTCACGTGGTGGCGATGTCAATTTGGGGTTATTTGAAAGAAAAGGTGTACGTCGATAAGCCAGCAACAAGTCAAGACCTAAAGGATGAGATAATTAGGCACATTAATGGCCTAGAACTTCAATTATGCCTCAGCGTCATCGAAAATTTGGACCATCGGATGGAGGTGGGCCGTCGTGGTCGCGGCGGCCATTTGGCCGATATTTTGTTCCACACATAATTGAATTGATACCAATATTATCAAAATAAAAAGAAATGGCAATCATTTCCTAAATAATTTGTGTTTTATTCAAAATCAACATCGGCCCTTAAAACCACCCTTTAGCTATAGATTTTGTCCAAAAATGTCGAAATGGAAACTATCGATGTTCAAGCAACACTATTGCCGAAGTCGCATATTTTTCCCATAACCGGACAAACTTCTTGGCACCGTCAGTGAAAGAGAGAGTTCAGTGTATAAGTTCAAAATATGAATTCACAAACAATAAATTTAAAAAATAGAAATCAAAAACGCAGTTCTCGAGGAGAAATCGATCCCATTTTGTTTAGCATCTTTTACGTGTTTGTCTACCTGGCTTAGCAGATTTTCGTCCAAGCTTTAGCAGGTTTGAAGGAATTAAACGCTGCAGACATGAGACTCAGTCTTCTCTGGCAAATAGACGCAGCGCATCCATACGCATTCCGCTGGTAAAATTATATTGCGAATTGGCTGACGTTGGAGAATAGCACTTGTTTGTTTTTTGGAAACGAGTGGATTGTTTGGCAATCAATGCCATTCCTCATTCCTCATTCAATCATACCCTAGCCTTCACTTACCAAAACCATGCATATTCATGACCAAATACTTCTTCAAGACCGATGAATGTCCGTCTCCTACATCTACATCGCGTGGAATGCTGCTGTCAGTGGATACAACTGAACTGGAATATTCTCTGCAAATTATGCACAATTATAAAGCACAATTAACGTGTGATGCGAATTAATTTGTCCCGTGCGGAAATGAATGCACAACTGCACAAGTAAAGCGTATCGCACACACTTCACAAACTGGCCTTGAACTTGGACTTGTTTTCATTGAGTTTGAGTGACTAATTCGACGAGAGCGTTGTGAAAAAAATGCACACTGAAATGAATGCGCCTGTTTATGGATGCATACACTTCAGCCGATCTACTTGCAGAAGGCACGATTGTTGCTATGACGTATTCCACGCGAATGGTGTAAATGAACCTCTTAGGGTGGATTGAATGTTTGTGGAGATCTGCCTCCGATTTTTAGTCGAAGGTGGCTGAAGTCAAAGCTGATCCAGATGTGACAGTCACTTTCCTCCAAGATATCCCTGAAACTGAATTTTGACTAGCAACAAAGGGTGGCAACATAACCGGATGAGGTTTGAGGCATGTATCAGAATGAGCAAGACCAACCTCCGTATCCCAACAGGCTTCCCAACAGGGCACTGCAGACTCAGGGAGAACGCTAAGAATCTAGGGGTATCAGAAGAAGATCTCTGTAGAGAATCTAATGAAAATCCAGAGCATTTCTGGGACTTTGCGAGGCACTTGCCCACAAAAGGCAAAGATATCTAGGCAAGCACCTAATATCAGAGGAAGAACGTAAGTCACTAGAACCAGCTCCCATTCTCAGGCTTTAAGTGGCTTAGAGGGAGTACTCTAGAATAGATCTCGTCCACTTAACCCTCTTCCACGGGGGGGAGCTCTTAAAAAAAGCAAAGGTATGAACGTGAGCGGAGAGAAGTTGCTGGACTTTTGCTGTGCTATAATGAACACCTTCTTTTCACACAAAGTCATCCATAAATACACATGGTACCGTCAGAGCCTTCAACAGAAGTCGTTGACAGATGCCTTTGTGGTACCATCGTGTGTGAACGGATGGTTTTGTGACGTTCGTGTGGGGCTGTAAGAGGGGCTGAACTGTCAACTGATCATCAGTTGGTGTTGTGTACGCTGTATAAGTATCTCTCCGGCCGAGGCGGAAACCAAGAGTGGTTACACGCGTACAGTGGGATGAACTACAGAACAGTGAGTTGCGGCTAGTGAGAACGGCACAGGTTTGAGCACAGGTTTGAGGACTGCTTTCAGCAGCTGTCCTTGCCTCTGCACAGGATGTTTGTGGAGTGAAGCGGCGTAGGCTGGCGGCTGGTGGTGAGAAAAGAGAGAAGAAGAAGACCTACTGAGGCTGGATTGTCTGCTTCTCGTCACCGATACGCTGAAAACTTGCAAATTGGCTGTGCCAGCAGCTAAAGAGCAGTCTTGGAAGGAGTTCGGCGAGAAGTTGGAAAGCGACCACAAATCTGCGAAAAAGCAGTTCTGGCAAATAATTCGCCGACTTAGAGGAAGGAAATTAAACATCATCGAAGGAGTCAAGTCCAAAGATGTGTGAACGTATTGCTAAGAGAAAATAATCAGAGTTGACATTTCCTCACTCTGAATGCACGTCCTAGATATGTAAGTCACTCTTTGTGTGGATTCCAGTCTGGTGATCGCCAGAGCGAGTCTCGCTTTCCGATCTCTCCGACACTGAAGTCTCCGAAGACGGTTTTCACATCGTACCCCTGACAGGATCTGTCCGCCTTGATAGAGCATTCAGCCTCGTCGGTAGTTGAGTAGTAGAGTCTGTACTGATCACAGCCACGTGAGTTTAGCTGCAATGAATCCGCTTCCCAATGCATGCTGCAATAAGACAGCTGTAACACATGTGGCATTCCTTATTTCTAATAATTCAGGTATTTCGTGGATCGTGACAATATCAGCGTGACGATATTTTCCAGTTGGTGGGAGCAGTACGAGATCTTCCAGATTTTTAAAAGTCTCCTATTCAAACCCTCTCAAGTCCTCCCTCTGTAGCTCATAACGATCTTTCCATCGATCGGCATTTAACGCCACGCCACACTGCCACAGAAAAAAAAAACAAACAAGCAATACCAAACATAAACACCAGCTTTCGGGTGTGTTGCTTTCCAATGCGGTGGACATCTGCTGCTCAATCCCGAACAGGGCTCCGACGATGGCAGACCCGTAGTCTTGAGTGGGGGAAGTCATTTTGGAGATTGACTGGCAAATCCGCCGGCGTGGATGAAATCCGGCCGGAAATCCTTAAGGCAATGGGTAGAGAGGGAGTTTTATGGCTCTCTAGTGTCATTAAAGTGGCCTAGGAACGTGGTGAGACACCTGAGAAGACTTGGGAGTGAGCCAAACCCATCTACTGCTGTTATGTGGATTTGGAAAAGGCATAAGACCGAGTTCCTCGTGGTAAACTCTGGAGTGTTCCTGCTGGAATTGAGGATCCCCTTCTGAGGGCCATTCGATCTCTGTACACAAATTGTAGCAGCTGTGTTCGAATAACAGTGCTAAATCAACACCTTCCACTGTCGGCGTTGGACTCCGCCAAGGGTGCGTCTTGTCACCTCTCGTTTTCATTGTATACATGGACTGTATGATGCAGAGCAGCCGAGGTGAGGAATGTATGACATTTGGAGAGTTGAGGGTATGTCATCCTCTTTTTGCAGATGACTTAATTCTCACGTCTTCCCAGACGGAACTCCTGCGCGCACTCGATAGGTTTGTGGCCATATGTGCTGATGAAGGTTAACGTGGACAAATCGGAGGTTGTGGTCATCTCCAGAATGCCTGTTCGATGCACTCTACAGGTTATTGGAGTCCCATTGAAGCAGGGGTCTTTTCACGAGTGCTGCAAGGAGTAATGCTGAGCTTTCCTGTAGGACTGGTCAAGCCGGTTCAATTTTGGTACAGCTTGCAAGATTTGTAATCAGGAAGGCCGAGCGTGGCGTCAAAGCCAAGTTTGCTGCTTTCAACTTCGTATTTATTCGAACTCTCACTATTTTTCACGGAATTTGGGTAATGACCGAAAGAATACAAGCGGCTGATGTTAGATTTCCTCGCGCTGTTGTGCGAGTTACTCTGCCGGGTGAGAAACAGGGGCGAGAGAAACTCTGCATTGAGCAGCTGCTTCTTCGAACGGAAAGGGCTATGCTTCGGTGGTTTGGGCACGTGGTGATGAATGGGGATGAATGTCCCCTTCATCACGACATCCGAGGCGGGCGTAGAATGCGATTCCATTAGATGGGCGACCGCTTTGCAGACCCGGGAGGAGGTGGTTGGACCAAGTCAAGAAACTCGCCTGGTTACGCTTAGGCATTTCCTGATGAGTTAGAGAGAAGATCGAGTTGCCTGGAGATCTGACGTGCGTGGTTTACCCCTTTATTACAGCATGCGGGTCAGAAGATGATGATGATGAGAGCTTAAGAAGTGCGGATGGCAATGACAGATGGTTCGATTGAAACTTGTAATCTACTTATCGCCGTCTAACTCGACGATTTTCTCCGCTTCCTCAGTTCTCCTTGGCTTCGAAAAATGAGTTTACTTACCGTCCTTGTCAATCCCACGAAGAAATTTCAAAGCTTTCCTCGACTCCTCGCTGCGTCCTTTCTGCATGAGCCAACTGGGGGACTCCGGCATCGGTATCACGCAGACGAAGGAAACTGCCTGGTAGCACATGGATATCGTTGCGATCAAACGCCAGTTGTCCTGGAAGAACAAGCAAATCAGTATCTTATGCCACAGACCACCGTGCTTCCGCATGACCTACCCTTATAAAGTACCCCATGGTGTACATGAGCATTATGCCAAGCGACAGTGCAATGGAGGTCCCCATCAGCAGCTTGCCCCGGATCTTCGGTAAGGTGACTTCGGCTGCATACACCCCAGTAGGCGAGCAGAACAGTCCGATCATGACCCCTTTGAGTAGAACCATGACATTCGAGGCCGTTTATAGCGCGCACTCTTCCCATTTTACTCACCCGTTACGAACCTCCCGATGAGTATCTGAATGAAAGCCGATTCCTTGTCCTTCTGCAGAGCTGCAGCCATCAGTGCCCAGCCGATGACGCCGATCAGATTGTTCAGCAGCATCGTTCGCTTTCGACCGATTTTGTCGAGCAGATAGCCGACAATGATGCCGCCAAGTGGACACGCCATTGTGTTGATGGATGCTTTCGAGAAGGAGGCTGTCAGTTTAAAGAGCCCAAGCGATGGTTTAGCTTACTCACCATACCACGATGCCTCGGAGCTGTTTAGGTGGAAGGGCTCACTGGGATCCGTGAGCTGTTGCAGCGTGACTGATGGCATTGCCACTGCCATGCCGCAGCCCAAGACGCCGGAGTTGGCAAAGAAGACCATGAGTGTCTGGAAGGAGAGAGAAACGAGGCGTGTGAGTATGTGGTCTGGGATAGAGTTATGCTTTAGGCTGGGAAATGGAATGTTCTATTAAGACATTAGTCCTTGCAAGGACTGCTTGCCTAGCTGCTCATTTAATGCCGGGTTATCCAATGTGTCCTGTGAACTACAGGGTGGCCGGATAAGAACGATAGGAAAAGAAATGTCTATAACAACAGTCTGAGGCATGGAATCAATATTGACTTGGTTTTGAAGCCACATTCGTGCCAATGGCGGCTTCTGCTTCGCTGGCAGCACTTCAGGCGGTTTTTGATGAAATCTTCTGGAATGTTGGCTTGACCTCGTCCAAAGTGGTTCGATGCAGCTCCAAATAGGTAAGCGCTGCTAATGTGTCTGTCCACAGAAAGTCGGTTGACAATGCTTTCTACCACAGGCCATTGACGCTAACGGTGTCTCCTGCATCCTTTCGAAAGAAATAAGGTCCGAAGATGTCACCGTGTCATGAGCCACACCAAACAGTCAATCTTTGTGCGAAGTACAAATCGCTTTTTCGCATATTTGTGGATTGTATTCGCTCCAATATCGGCAATTTCGTCTCTTCTTCTTCTTTGTTTGGCGCTACAGTCCGGGGTGGATCTGGGCCTCAACCAACAAGCCACTCCAGCCAGCACGATCTTTCGCCAGCTGCCTCCAGTTGCGTACACCAAGTTAGTGGAGGTCCTTCTCCACTTGTGTGCGCCATCTCGTTTGAGGACGTGCTCTGTTGCGTTGTCCCAATGGCTCGGAGTCGAAGACTCTTCGGGTCGGAGCTGTGGTGTCCATCCGCTCTACGTGACCTAAACTAGGTGCATATCTGTACAGCCCGTACACTTCGAGGTTGAGTCTACTCCTCCAGGCGCCATCAACGTAAACAGGACCAAAGAACTTTTCTCTCAAAATGACCAAGACTTCTTCGTTCTCCGTTTTCAATAGCGTCCATGTCTCTGAGCCAGAGAGCAGGACAGGGATGATCGGAGTGTCAGCTTGGTGTTTCGAGGGACGGCTCTGTTACTCAATTGTCTCTTGAGACCAAAGAAACAGCGATGGGCAAGAGTAGTTCTGCGCTTGAACTGGTGTTATTGTCCCTGTTTACTGCAGAACCGACGTAGACGTGTCCTTGACGTCCATTATGACTCTCTGTCCGAGACGTCGATATTGTGCGTCCTTCCGTGATGGCAGCATGTACCTCGTTTTGAGCTGATTCCCTGCTAGACCCAATTTAGCCGTTTCTGCTTCATGTCGTCAATGTCGTCCGCATGAGCAAGCAGTTGAACTGACTCTTGGACGATCCTGCCTCGTGTTGACGTTTGAGTTTCGCACGATCTTCTCAAGCCTGATATTGAAGAAATCACATGATAGCGTGTTATGTCCTCGCGAAAGGCTAGGTTAGGTTAAATCAGTCATCAAAAATGGTTGGGGGAGGATAGGAGGAGATTCCCAAGTTGAGGCAGGTATTGGGAGACTAATGGCAAGGGTGGCCAGAAGACGGAAGGGTAGGACACCAGCCTAAGAGTTTCTGTGGAGAGGTTCGAGTCGGGGTAGATGCCAAGTCTCCAAAGAGACCTGGTAGTAGGGTCGCCAAGTCAGTAGATTAGCCAAGTCACTCAGGAGTAGGAGTGCAGCAGAAGAGAGGTGAAAGAACCAAAAGCGGTGAAAGAAGAACAGAAAGAGAATAGGTAGACTTACCAAGAGTTTGAGAACTGGCACATGGGCACAGTAAGTGCCACGATAGCGCGAAGTGTTCTTGAGCGGGACGTCACTGAGATGAAGTAGATGATTGCGGGTGCCAGTCCTGTCGTATCCAATCTCCGTTTTGCATTCGTGTGGTTAACACTTATCTGAGAGCCGGCTCTCGAGCTCAACTAAGATTCGAGACATTGAAGAAGACAAATCTGTTGGCGGTGGAGAGCTATCGTACGCAGGAAGTACTTAGAGGGTTGCGGGGTTCATATCCCGGAACGACAGAGTTATTTTTTTTGTTAAGGTAGCTTAAGAAAGAAAAAGTTGTCTAGATCTAAGCAAAAAGAACTAGGACATTCTCCTCAGTTGGTCCGGCACTCTTCCGATTGGTGTCGCCCCTTTTTTTGACTTTAAAGGTCTCGGTGAGTCCGTCACCAACCTTGATGGAGCAGCGAGAGCACACCATCGTCATCCTGCGAGTTTGGAAGGAATGTCAGAACTAGGCATGGCGCTGTATAGCTCGTCTCTATGCACGCTGTCATATGCAGCCCTAAAATCGACGAATAGGTTGGTGGAGGTCGATCTGCATCTCATGAGTCTTTTCCAGGATCTGCCGTAGTGTGAAGGTTGGTGGGTCTTTGGTGCACTTTAATAAGAACTGATTATCGACGAATGAATTTAGGCGTTCACACAAAACAGCAAACAGGATCTTGTACACGATGTTAAGGCGACTGGTCCCTCGATAGTTGGCGCAGTCAAATGGGTGTCCTTCCTTGGGCTGTGATTCAACTAAAAATTGGCCTCGTTCGATTTTGACTTTTTGGTCAAAATTCGGATCTCCGGCCAACCTTCCATTGACCAGTTAGCGAACTCACGGCGTTGTCTATGGTCGACCGGCGCTTGTTCTTGTGTTATCACAATCTTATAGGTGGATACCCCTGCAGCCGCAAAACAAGCCGACTTGACTCTTTGGCGATGCCCAGTTCAGCAGAGGCAGTCACCGAAGCTACATTTCTAGGCCTACGTCCATACTGACTGCTGCGACAACTTTGTTTTCCCAATTTCGCCCCAATGTCTGTCTGGTTGGTGGCTTAAGGTTCAAAACTGTCATGCCCAAACTTCTGCTCCTTGCGACGAATTGCATGAATAACGAAGCCATTCTGACGACCAATGTCACGTCTTAGACGGGTTTGTTGGCAAAAGTTCATGGGTTTCGGAACAAGTTCGTTGAAAATGCCACGCTTTGAAGAGCATCGCCTTAAATGGGTGACAAGATCCATGGGACGGTCTGCATTTCATGGATGAATCTATAATTGAGAACTTACTTGCCTGGACGAAGGCTGTAGCAGGCTCATATTTGGAACTCAGGACAACGTACTCATTTGTTCAATTTCATGAGTTTCAGTATCCAGGGCGTCAACAAGCCCACAGATCAATAAGCACTTCAAATGTTGATTTTCTAGAGCGATTCGATTGAGAGGGACGTGCGAACAAGGTCATGGCCCCCTGTCATACATTATGCGCTTGATCAAAAATAAAAAAAAAAATACAATGTACCGACGCCGGACTGTTGAAGCAATAAAATCCGCACATGTGGCCGAGAAGAACGTGTACTTCCATCCAGACCGTATTCACGTGCAAACATGTGCGCAGTTCAAAGGCAAAAAAATGTAAATGCGTAACTCTGTGAATGATTGCCACTTTGATCGCATTCACTAAACTCACGGAGAATCTATTTTGAAGGCTTTTCGAGTTTTTGATGTGCAAACATCTTATCGCTCGCCCCTGACACACGAATACGGAGGGATTTGAAACTAAATGAGACGGAAGTCGTTACCGGAAATGACAATATTTTCCATTCTCAAGCTGATTTAGAAAAGTTAAAAAATATATTTTTCCATGATAGCCAACACTGTGGATTCGAATTTGAAATTCACATCCCGCCTACTTATAAACGGTGGTTATTTTTTTTTAAGGGCCGATGTTGAATGTGAACCACACCTAAACGTCAAGTTTTTTTCTGCGTTTCATTCGACATTTCTCAATTTCAGACTAACTCAATTTGAACCATGGAAGGATACACAATCGAGAACGCGTTGAATTTATTCAGGCTTATTATGAAAATGGGCGTTCAAATGAAAATGCATATCGTGCACTTCGTGATTATTTCGGTCAATTTAATCGTCCAAATGTGCGTACAAAAATTTGAGCAAACCGGGTCTGTAGGAGATGTGAAAACACCAGTGCATGCTCGTACAGCTCGTACTGCAGAAAATATTGCTGTTGTTCGCGATAGTGTGGCTGAAGACCACCTCAACAATTGCAGCTCTCACGCTCGCCGTTGATGAACATTATGCATAAAGACTTGCATTGACACGCTTACAAGGTGCAATTGACTCAAGAACTAAGGCCTCATGACCATTTCAAGCGTCGTCAATGGTCCGAATGGTGGCAAGAAATGGCAACAGTGATGAGGCACAGGCAGTGGAATGATAATCCAAGAGTGATTGTCGAAAAACCAATGCACCCACAAAGAGTGACTGTTTGGTGCGGTTTATGGGCTGGCGGCATCATCGGGCCGTATTTTTTCCAAAATGAGGCCGGTCAGGCAGTTACTGTGAATGGTGTTCGCTATCGTGAAGTGATAACGAACTTTTTATGGCCCGAATTGGAAGATATGAATGTGGACGATATGTGGTTTCAACAGGACGGTGCCACTTGCCACACAGCCAACGAAACAATGGCTCTTTTGCGCGACAAATTCAAGGGCCGTGTGGGTCACGTGGTGGCGATGTCAATTTGGAAAGAAAAGGTGTGCGTCGATAAGCCAGCAACAATTCAAGAGCTAAAGGACGAGATAATTCGGCACATTAACGGCATATAACCTCAATTATGCTTCAGCGTCATCGAAAATTTGGACCATCGGATGGAGGTGGGCCGTCGTGGTCGCGGCGGCCATTTGGCCGATATTTTGTTCCATACATAATTGAACCATACAAAAAAAAAAAGTTGACAATAATTTCTGTTTTATTCAAAATCCCTTTATTAACCAAAATGTTTGGGCAGAACTTGGGGAGCATGTCCATGCTTTTCTCAGTCAAAAATTGTTGCAATTTAGTAAAAATAATTTCAAATCAATAAACTTACAAGCAAGTTCTCAACATTTTTCCCTCTCAAGCTGGACTCAATATCAAAAACTTATGAATCTCCGAGCTTTAAGCTTTCGTTAAATTTTTTTAAACAAAAAACTTTGTATCCCGTGCGGGTTCCTTGTTCGTTCGGATATCATTGGTTGGGGGGACACTGCGGTGATAAGATGTTTACACATAGACCTCGAGTACGTCAACTGCTCGCTATTAACCATGCTCGATTACCCTGAATCCCTTAAATTAGTCATTTCCTAAAGTTTAATTGGAGGTGGACAAATTTTTGTTTCATAGTTCAAACTTCAAACTGGGGGCTTAATTCGTCATGAAATCTTCTGCTTATTCTGGAATGGTGACGCGAAATAAGACACAACGAAATAAAGTCAGAAATGAAAAACTTGGCCTTATTTCATTTTGGCTGTATTTCGCTTTAGAAAACTGAATAAGGCCAACTTGTATTGCGTAAACATTTTATTCCGTGCGGCTTTTTTTTGAAAAATCTAACGTTTATTTAGGAAAAACATGTACAATAGGATTATTCAAAGTATTGCCCATCTGAAGCTATGTCTTTTTCCCATCTTTCTGGCAATTTGTGGATCCCATACCAAAAGAACTGCACCGGCTTGGCAGCTCAAATTTTTGATATTCCGCTCAGATGTGAACCGTATTTTAGTGAGGTGTTCTGCATCGACCGGAACAAATGGTGTCAGAAGGGGCAAGGTCTGGGCTATAAGGCGGGTGGGGTGCAACCTCCCATCCACTGTTTTCCAAATAGTTCTTAACCGGAATAGCAACGTGGGGCCAAGCGTTGTCATGATGGAAAATGATTGCCTCGTGTCTGTTCGCATATTCCGGGAGTTTTTCGGCTACTGCTCTCTTCAAACAGATTAATTGTGCTCGGTAGCGTTGTCCATTGATGGTTTCACCCGGTTTTAGCAGCTCCTTATACAGCACACCCTTCTGAAACCACCAAATACACAGCATTACCTTCGCGCCGCGGATATTCGGCTTTGCCGTTGAGTTGGCTGGTTGGCCAAGCCAAAATCACCACTTTTGGCACGTTCGATCAGCTAGCGCATGTTCACCATAAACTTCATATTAAAGTAATGATGAAGAACTCCCC
This sequence comes from Eristalis tenax, assembly GCA_905231855.2. Classification (NCBI taxonomy): domain Eukaryota; kingdom Metazoa; phylum Arthropoda; class Insecta; order Diptera; family Syrphidae; genus Eristalis; species Eristalis tenax. Next base: position 5,513,302 of record HG993127.1, read on the forward strand.
GCAAAAACATATATCAAATTATTTAACGCTGGGCGTCTTTCTTTCGAATTATAATTAGCGGCAAAATGAAGCATGTGTGCACTACTCAATAACAAACCCTCCACTGAAAGACACAACTGCGTCCGCGGTGACCTTTCTGCCTCGGGGCAGAAACCTGCGAGTGCTTTTTACCCGCAAGAATGACGTGCGACGCCGCAGCATCATCGCACGTGTGTGTGCACAGCTTAATATACTTATGAGTGCTGTAAGATGCGGTGACGTTGCGGTGCCGCGCGTTGAAATGACGAATGTGTGCACTGCCCAATAACGATCCAGTCACTGAAAAACACAACTGCGAGACTTTTTACCCGCAAGAATGACGCACGAAGCCGCAGCATCATCTGTGTGTGTGCAGAACTCAACTTACTTATGAGTGCTGAAAGACGCAAATGCGGCGACGCTGCGGTACCGCGCGGTAGAATGACGAACGTGTGCACCAGGCCTGAGGAATCCACTAGTAAATGAGCCCACACGAATACCTGACATTGCAGATCATTCCGCCAACACCCTGGACCTGTTTCTCACCTCCCATGATGACAAATACTCTATTGACATTCTATCACTTCTGTCAGCTAAATCCTCGTTCTCGCCACACACAGTTAGAGAACAAAATCCTTCCTAGAACAGTATGGCTGTACGAGAAAGCCAACTGGAGCGGTCTAAACAGCTTCTTTAGGAATTTTAACTGGTCTGATATGACCGCTGCTGATTTGATCACAAACTGCTGGGCATGAGATCCCTCATTCCACGTAGAGTCCAGTGTATCAAGCCCAAGGCAAGCTGTAAGGAGGCTATCAGGATGAGACAGTTGAATTTCCGGATATACAAGGCCGACCCTACTGAGGAAACCCGAAATAAGTCTACACGTGCCCGAAATGGCTGCAACGCAATTATCAAACGTGTCAGATTCTCGTATGAGCAAAAGTTGAGGCAAAAAGTGCTGCAATGTCCCAAGGGCAGCAACAACCTTTGGTCATTTGTAGAAAACATAAAGAACTCCGCCTGGTCTTCAATTCCCTCGCTCATTTACAACGGCACCCCAGCTGTCAGCTCTTGGGACAAAGCGAATCTGCTTGCGGCGCACTTTGCAGCCAGCTCAACACTGCCAGATTTTGGAATCTGTCTCCACCTGTACTTGAGAGCGTTGATTTGACCTTGGGACAAATCAACTTCCGCGCTCGTTCAGTTGCAAGAGTACTTACAGATCTCAACGTGCCCATATCCGATGGTATTCCCTCCATACTCTGAAGAGGTGTTCTTCTGCGCTGGTAAAACCACTGCGTAAGCTTTTTCATCCGTCCCACTCTTTAGTTCGCTCTCCGAGCAGATGGAAAATAGAATTTGTCCAGCCCGTCCCTAACCTTCGACACCCATCTCATAGCGACTCAACACATACCTCCCTTCTTTCTAACGATGAAAAATCGTCAGCTTCTGGAATATCGCGCAAGCTTCTTAATGACCAGCAGTACGGAGTCCACAGCAACAGGTCCACTGGTGATCTGATAGCTTTGAACCAATCTTTGCACAATGCAGGCGAAAGCAAGGTCGTTGCGCTTGATCTAAGGCATTTGACAGAGTTTAGCATCAAGCTCTCTTGTCGAAAGTGCGTGCCTATGGTGTCGATGAATCTCTTCTTCAATGGATTAGAAATTACCATTCGATCCGTTCAATTCAAGTGGTTTTGGATGGGTTCAAGTCTGATCTCCACCAAATAAATGCTGGTGTTCCCCAAGGCTCTGTTCTGTCTCCGACACTCTTTCTCATTTTTATAAATGATCTCTGATCTGCTACTTCTAAATTAGAAGGCTTCTAGATTAAGAGAAGGAGTAGAAGTTCTAATCCAATCCATTCCTCTGCTGATGACAGCACCCTCGGCTTTTCATGTTCTTTCCAGGATTCACGACCCCGCCCTTCGGCCGTAGAATTGGAACGGCAGCTTATGTCACGCACATCGAATTTCGATCTTGACAGCATAATTAACTGGGCGAAGAACAATCGAGTGGAATTCAAGCTTCAAAAACTCCATGCTGTCTGCTGTCACTCAAGCGAACCCTTGTTAGTCAGCCATTATCCATGAATGGCACCTGTGCCGATGAAACCGCAAAGCTCTGCATCCTTGGTATGTGTATCAACACAACACTTAGTTGGAACGATCATATTTGAGGTCGCCAGAAATCCTGCGAAATGCTTAGGTTTCCTCAACCGATGCAAGAAATACTTCACCCCTTCTGATATGGCTTGAATTTATAAGTCGTATATCAGCGTACAAGATCCTCTCTGCCGTCTTGTGTGAACGCCTGAAACCATTCGTCAATAATCTGATAGGTCCTTATCAGTGCGGTTTCAGGCCGGGAAAGTCCACCATCGACCAAATTTCCACACTGCGGCAGATACTGGAAAAAACCCACGAGGTGCAGATCGACACCCACCACCTATTCGTCGATTTCAAGGCCGCATATGACAGCGTGCATAGAGACGAGCTATACAATGCCATGTCTAGTTTTGACATTCCAGCCAAACTCGTCAGATTGTGCAGGATGACGATGGAGAACTCTCGCTGCTCCATCAAGGTCGGTAACGAACTCACCGAGACCTTCAATGTCAAAAAAGGTTTTAGAAGAGGCGACACGCTGTCATGTGATTTCTTCAACATCATACTTGAGAAGATCGTGCGAAACTCAAACGTCAACACGAGGCAGGATCGTCCAACGACATTGACGCTATTGGCAGAACACAGCGAGCCGTCAGTGAGGCGATTCTTGACATCGAAGCAGAAACGGCTAAATTGGGTCTGGCAGGGAATCAGCTCAAAACGAGGTACATGCTGCCATCACGGAAGGACGCACAATATCGACGTCTCGGACAGAGAGTCATAATGGACGTCAAGGACTCGTCTACGTCGGCTCTACAGTAAACAGGGACAATAACACCAGTTCAAGCGCAGAATTACTCTTGCCAATCGCTGTTTCTTTGGTCCAAAGAGACAATTGAGTAACAGAGCCGTCCCTCGAAACACCAAGCTGACACTCCGATCATCCCTGTCCTGCTCTCTGGCTTAGAGACATGGACGCTATTGAAAACGGAGAACGAAGAAGTCTTGGTCATTTTGAGAGAAAAGTTCTTTGGCCCTGTTTACGTTGATGGCGCCTGGAGGAGTAGACTCAACCTCGAAGTGTACGGGCTGTACAGATATGCACCTAGTTTAGGTCACGTAGAGCGGATTGACACCACAGCTCCGGCCCGAAGAGTCTTCGATTCCGAGCCTTTGGGACAACGCATAAGAGGACGTCCTAGAACGAGATGGCACACACAAGTGGAGAAGGACCTCCACTAACTTGGTGTACGCAACTGGAGGTAGTTGGCGAAAGATCGTGCTGGCTGGAGAAGCTTGTTGGTTGAGGCCCAGGTCCACCCCGGACTGTAGCGCCAAACAAAGAAGAAGAAGATACCAGCCCTAAGCTTGAGTACAACGCTCATATCTGGTCTGGTGCCCCCAAGACCACCCTGCACCTACCCGATAGAATCCAAAAGCGAGCAATAAAACTTATAGGAGTCAACAATATTGCAGAGTCATTAGACGCACCCGAACTTCGACGTACCGTCTCTCCATCTCTCTCTCTATCCGCATTTCATCGCTATTTTAACAAACTATGCTCAAGTGAGCGTGCCAACTACAGTCCTCCTCTCCATGAATTCACCCGCAATACTCGTCTCGCCAGGAATGCTCATCAGTTCACCCTTAAGCCTACTTTCGGACGCACAGCTAAATTTAGAGACTCGCTCATCAACCGCACGACACGAATATGGAATGCCTATCCCAGCCTAATATTTCCCCAAGAATACCAGTACCTCCTCTTCCTTCCTCAGTTTACACCTACCTTTCCCGTGCTGTGTCTTGAACCCGGACACTTAGGGGTATTAACAGGCACTTGAGCGCGCGCAAATTATAAAAAAAATCCAAGTGAAGGAATTGTAAATACGCCCAGCGTATCAGATTTCTCAATAAACCCTTACAAGGTGAGATTAGGCTGAGGTGACTGTCTGCCAACAGGCACACTTACCCCAGGCCTAGGCGCATTGTGTTACCACGCGTATCGTGTCGCTCCTACTCGATTGGAGGTGACAATTAATTTGCTTTGTGAGTCCAGTGCGTCCAGCTTTTGAAGAAGTAAGACCTCAGGTGCCTCTACCTTTAAGAGGAGACACCGCTGCAAGTGCATTGCAGTCAAAGTTGCCCTCTTCTTCCTCGTCTCAGAAGCACTTGCAAAAGTGAAGGCAAGCTTGTCAATGGAGCAGGGCCCAGTGAAGACTCTGATAAGAGTTCTGAATGTCAACCTGCTCACCTAATCGTCGCGCATTGAGAGAGGTCGTAGTGAGGCACCCTGTGCCACCAGACCATCCACCATTTGCGTGATCACTCGTTTCAAGCATGAAAAGCTAGGGCTCTCTGCTGAGGTAATCTCCTTTCGAGGGATTTGATCTGCTTCGCAATTTTCTGGAATGTCAGAATGCGCTTCACCATCTCGGCTGTTCAGGGAAGTCTTCAAGTTAAATGACTGCATTCGAGACCTGATCACCGCCTGGCCCTCAGACAACAGCTGCTTCCTATACAGACATTGCTCCTTAGTCCTTAGCCACGATCAAGCTTCCTTCATCGCAAACATTGCCTTCACCGCCTGAAAGACGCCACACTGGGTCGTCGAGAGGAAGTCGGCAATTTTATGAAAGAAAAGGTGGGAAATGCAAAAAAAAAGTGCTGACTGCTGACTGTGATACGAAACAAAAAACTGTCAACTCTAGCATTTAATGGAAGATTGATTACACATTACACCACCCGTGTACAGACACGCACTGGAAGCATGTCAGCAACGCGCCAATAAACCACCTCTTCCCGGAGTCTTCAAATTGATCGATAACTGTCTGGCTGAGCCCTTATCGCGAGCACGTGACAGAATGAGGAATAAGCATTTTGCCGTTACGACCGAGTCACATTCATAAGCAAACACATGCAGTTTAGACACAATTTCACCGAGGCCAGGTCTCGCTGCCTCTGACCCCCTTACCTGTCTGATGACAGCCTTGCTGCGCTCTCCCAGTGGTTTTTCCGGTTTTCCCGATGCAGCCCCAATGCCCGAGCAAATATCCGGCTTCGTCTTGCCATTTTGAAGCGATTCAAGTTCGTCTTCGTTGTGCGAGGTCATTGCAAACGCAGTCGCGGTTCTGTCTCTGGGATAATCAGCGAAAACTTCTTCAACAGCCGACACCAATTCTCGTATTTTTACAGTCCCGAGTGAAGTCTAAATCGAAAAGCACATTTCTCACAAGACACAGCGGCTGGAGCCCGATGCACGCAGAGTACACGGTACGAAGCACAAATTCAAGTCACAACTTTCTCAAGGCCAAGACACACCGGGACCACTGCTGGTCGCTTACTGAAGTCCGTTATCGAGTCGTGACTCGCTACACTCTCGCGGTATCTCTAAAGTTGTGACGGCGCGACTAACAACCCGAACGGCACACTCCAAGCGACTGAAATCAATTTTTGTTTCAGTTTTTGTATCGATTGGCGAGTTCCAAGGAATGGCATGCAATACGTGTCTAAGTGGCAAACCTAGTGCACTCGCTTGCAAGTTGCAACTGACTTGCGTAACAATTCACTTCTATTCACGACTTGTCGAGCCGAGCACGGGGTGTCGTGCGTGACGACGTCAGGTATTGAATGAGAGGGCTTCCACGCCCCGATGTGGGTTAACGCGCTTCCGGTCGTTCGCAAGGTTACGAGGTCCGGTCCGTCGAAGGGACTGCCGAGCTGTGGGAACGATCGTCTTCAACTGAATTTGCATGCACCTCAGATGGGGCTGCCAAGAGATACCCTTCACCACCACCCATCGCTTGTGTTCTGTTCTAGTTCCCCGCACCGCGCCGCAACTTCCTGTGATCGTTTGCGAAATTTCGACGCCGAATCGGGGTGAATATAAATTTGACTCGAGAGCGAGCAAGGCTCTTGCTCTGTGGCAGCGTGCCAATGGGTGGGGCGAGGCGGTACGGCCGTGTGCTCCGATTAATGACGTATCGATGCTACACTCTTGGTGTGCGGCCAATTGAACCTGACAGAAAATTCATTGTCACTGTCAGCGAGCACTGCCGAGTCTCGTGACGAGCGTCACCTGCGTGTGTATGATCGAGCGGCGTCGATGATTAGCCCGCCGCAGGGAGGGGTGCAGTTTGCCTGAAAATGAACATCTGTACTGTGCGCTGCCGCGAGTGCGAGGCAATGGCCATTGGGAGGATAGAGTGCCAATAAATCTGCTTGCGGCTGTATGCAACTCTGCGCTGACGTAAATGACTGAAATTGATCACAATGTGTCGTTGCGTTTAATTGCAAGTTTGTACGTAGCTTGTGGGCTTAATTGAAGTGCTACCTGATGTGAACATTAATCTTGAATTTCAGCTTGATTGCCTCGATAGATGAATACGTGAATTTGTTACGCAATGCATTTCTTCATTGAGTGGAGCTCGGTACATCACACCGATCCAAGTTCTCTTAGACGAATGGACTGACGACTGGATGGCGCAGTTGGTTAAGTGAATGCCCTTGGTTAGTGGGGTCCCTGGTTCGAATCCCAGTGAAAGCTAAGTTAATACGCGTTTATCTGTTTTTCAAATCCGGTCCAGTCACCATTTGCCGTTGGGATCAAATTAACGACACTATCACTGGAGTGGTCTAATTTGGAGTGACGACTAAAAAACGAGACCATATTTACAAAAAATGATATTCCATTTTCAACAAAACCATCATCATCACTATCTTCTGAGCCGCATAATCCGCTAAGGGGGTCTTCTCTTCTCAAAGAATTGGACAGCATCTCTAGAAGACACTGAACAAACCGTATGATGTACCTCCCTTCACTTTTTCAACGTCTGAAGATGTCATCTTCTGACCCGCATGCTCTTCGCAGGGGTAAACCACGCACGCGAGATCTCCAGCCAACTCGATCCTCCGCCATCGACTCTAACTCATCAGGAGTTATGCCCAAGCGTAACCCGGTGAGTTTTTTGACTTGGTCCAACCATCTCGTCCTGAGTCTGCCAAGCGGTCGCCCACCTGATGGAATCGCGTTCTACCCACGCCTCGGATGTCGTTATGAAGGGGACATTAGTGCCAAGTGACCAAACCAACGAAGCTAAGTCCTTTCCGTTCGAAGGAACAGCTCCTCAATGTTGTGGACCGAGGGACCGAGGAACCCTGCATAGCACGAAGAAATCTCATCTCAGCAGCTTGTATTGGCGATCTCATTCCTTCCGCCATTACTCAAATTTTATGATGTGGAGAGTTGGAAGAAATACTGAGTTGAAAACCGCAAACTTGACTTTGACATCAAGGTTGACCTTCCTGATTACAGATCTACCAAGCTAGACCCGGCTCAGCTTTATTTCTTGCACCATTCGTGAGACACTTAACTAGACTCCACTAAAATGTAGAGTGCATTGAACAGGCGTTCTGGAGATGACCACAACCTCTGATTTGGCCACGTTGACCTTCATTCCAGCATCAGCACACGGCCACAAGCCTATCGAATGCGCGCTGGACTTCCGTCGGGGAAGACGTGAGGATAACTAAGTCATCTGCAATAAGAAGATGACATACCCTCAACTCTCCAAATGTGATATATTCCTCACCTCGGCTGCGCTGCGACTTCCAGTCCATATATTCAATGAAAACGAGAGGTGACAAAACGCACCCTTGGCGAAGTCCAACGCCCAAGGTGAAATGTGTTGCTTAAGCACCGTTTACCCGAACACAGCTGCTACAGTAGATGGGTTTGCCATCCTTAAACTGATAACCCGGTCGGGATAGAGGATCTCTGATCCTATCGTTCAAATGGGCTGCCATAGTTGCCTGTCAACCTGATAAGTTAAACACAAATCAAGAACCATTCGGTTCAATTTATGTTTAATGAATGAATCGCTTTATTTCCAGTCTTATTCTACGCTAACTTACAACTACCTTAATGCTAAGCATATGACACGGGTCGCCGCGAGTCTGCTGAATCGGCACTCCGGCTGCTCCCGTTGATCGAAGCGATCGAGGTGTTGAACTCGAAGCGATAAACTGACCTCGCTCGAGTTGTGAAATGCAAGCGCAACATTCAACTCTCCAAATGTGATATATCGCTTGATACATGGTTCAGTGAGTTAGCATTCGATGCTAAAATGTTGCGAAGGATACTGAGCGGTATTTCATCTTCATCCTCCAAATCGTCCCTCGGGCAGTGTTGCCGATGAACATTTTGAGAAAGTCGCACAAAAGCGTCGCGGGCGAAAAAAAGTCGCAATCTTCCGAAAGCGCTACCAATTTGAAGGCTTTATCAGGCTCATCATACAAGGCTTAGGAGTTTCTTAAGATTAGTGTTGAATTTATTGCTTGTGAGAATCTGAACGACGTGTCGATATATGGTCGTTATAAAATAGTCACCGGAATTATTTCATGGTCTTCCGGCGCCCCGAGGCGTCGAAATGGGGTCAAATTGCCAAGTTTAAAACATGGTCTTTTATTGATACTCGACCATTCAATATAATGGTGGATTAAATAAATGGTGATACTAACCTTTTCAGAAGCAGCAATTTTTGTCTACAAAAAGGTCAGTCAAAGTCGGTTAGTGTAACATGGGAAGTTTGAAGCTCACTTTCTGGAGGATGGCTGGGGCGTTGTCCAAAATTAATAATGTCTTAACTGGTATCCCGTTTTGGCAAAGAAAACGTTGTACTGCTGCAACAAATAGAGTATGGAACCAAGCCGATTTGGAGTGCGTCAAAACTCGTTTCCTGCCACTGAATAGACATTTGTTAGAAATTGTTTTAGAAACTATTGCATTATCTTACTAAGGAAAATTAGAAATACAAGTTTTTTTTTTGTCGGGTTTAAAGTCTTAAATGAACGGCTTAGTAGAGCATATATTTACGAAGTTGTATCTAAATTTAGCTATATTAACGCAGAGCAGTGCAGGAACCGAGAGATGTTTTTCGACTGTTGGACTAACAGCATAAAGAAGCAATTTAAATGTTTTAAATGTTTACTTTTGGAAAACAAAAGTACGTTCGACCCACCATCGAAATGAATATCCATTGCACACCAATACCGATGGTTTTATGTCAAATTCGTTAGCAAAACAATACATGGGGTTATTTTTCTCTCTCTCTCTGTCTGTCTCTCGCTCTGCCTCTCTCTCTCTCTCTCTCGCCACTGACTCACGTCACTGCTTGTCCGCATTTTTCAAACATTATTTTGATGATGTTGACCACGAGTACGTTTTTTGGAATGTAAAGGGTGATTTTTTAGCTATTATCTTTTTGGCAAAGGTTTGGTTTAAACAGCTGACGCACGTTTCGTGTTTTGTTTCACTGTCAAACATCTTCGGTTTGGTCTATAATTTAACCATGAATCGTCTTACAAATGAACAACGCTTGCAAATTACTTAATTTTTTTTGGATCAAAATGCGTGCTCTGGTAAGAAAGTTCATCGCGCGCTTCTTCCATTTTATGGTCAGTTTAGACGAAGCTTATTTTTGGCTCAATGGGTACGTAAATAAGCAGAACTGTCGATTTTGGAGTGAATATCAGCCAGAAGCATTGCAAGAGCTACTCGTACCAATGCATCCAGAAAAAGTCACAGTTTGGTGCGGTTGATGGGCTGGTGGCATCATTGGACCGTACTTCTTCAAAGATGATGCGAATCGTAACGTAACTGTGAATGGTGAGCGCTACCGTGAGATGATATCCAACTTTGTTTTGCCCAAAATGCAAGAGCTTGACTTGCATGACATGTGGTTTCAACAAGACGGTGCGACATGCCACACAGCAGGACTTATTGAGAGGCGAGTCCGTTGAAAATTTTATTTCACGTTCGGGACGGGTCAAGATCTTGCGATTTAACGCCTTTAGACTATATTTTGTGGGGCTATGTTAAAGCTCATGTCTAGACAGACAACATTGAAGCATTTATTCGTGAGAAAGCTGCCGAAATGTTGGAAAAAGTATGCCAAAATTGGACTAAGCGGATGGACCATTTGAGGCGCAGTCAAGGTCAACATTTGCATGAAATAATCTTCAAGCATTAAATTATATGAACCGTACTGTCGATTAAAATAAAGATTTCGTGCATTTTTCTGAATTTTATGTGTTTTTTTTTGAAAAACTTTCCTATAGCTTTTAAAAAATCACCCTTTACAAGTCCATTTCCATAAAATAGTCTGAAGGTGTCAAATGACACAATCGAACAGTCTCAAAAATCTGCAACTTTTGTGTTTTCATATATAAAAGGGTAAAACATAGCAGACATACTCTTCAATATTTAGGCATTGAAATAATGGAACTTGTTTTTTTGTTTTCCTTTTTTTTTTGTATATAGGTCTTCCCCGTTCTTCAGATGTGGATCAATTGGATTGAATGAGTGAAGATGAGTAACACACATCGTCGTTGATCAATGGGCCATTATTTATTGGTAGCAAGTTTACTTAATCAGGCTGTGACTTGGTAATACATTTTGTGTGTCTCTGCAGCACTAGCCGTCGAATGTCTGTTTTGCATATAACATCTATGAAAGGGAGGGATTAAGTACTCAGTGAGGACGGAGTCAGTACTCAGCTCAGCACTGATTCTCAATAAAACGACCTTCTTCTCATTTTTTTTTTTGTTGTGTCAAAACTAGGTGCGTGTCCTATCTTTCATGGCGTTAAATGTCAATATACGAATAGAGCACCTCTATATTTAATTTTTTGTCTAATTTGTTTTCGTACAAATACGGTTTTATTCACTAGAAGCGCTTGTATATTAAACAAGGGATGGATTACAAATTGGGGTACATTATCCTATGTCGAACTATTTAGAACAACAATGGCGTTAATTCTGCTGCGTCTTAAAAAAGTATTGTCAACGGCATCTGGGATTCAGTGGTGACCTGTGATATAGATTCTTCAACGCGTTCCAGTCAGTGATGACTGTCAAATATCACTGAGTACTTTTTGCTCAGTAATTTGTTTTGTTGCTGCTTCGCGTGTAGAAGTAAAAATGAGCTGAGTATAGATTCTCAATACGCCACACTGTTATGTTCCTATTTCCTAGAAATAACTTAAAGCTCAGCAAATATAGTTCTGAATGCAATGTGTCCTGGAAACGCTTTTGAAAGGTCTGTACGAGTAATGCAGTCAAATCAGTAGACCCACTGCACTTTGCGTTTGATTTAATTAATTTTCTTATAAATGAAAACATAATCCGTATCGAAACTAAATTGTATTCTATTTCAACTTTCGATTTGCCTCGAAATGATTCGGGGAAGCCTATTTGAGATGGCGCTGTATGCAACCGCACTTCCTCGTTCAACTCAAGTATTTTGGCCGACATGTCTTCGAAGTCCTTGACAGATACCGCCATGATGTAATGTTGTTCAGATGGTCATCTTCGCAGAAACACGGGCCAATGATTCCGTCTGACCATAAACAGCACGAGACAAGGTTACTCATGGGACGTGACCCAGCTGGGAACCGCGCAAATTAGCTCTGTCGCTGAAGACACTTGTCACAAAACACGAATTTCTATGCAATAATTGGTAAGCGTTGTCAGATGTAAGCGAATCCAATCTTTCCATGACAATATGGAAAAGTTAACTGAGCATCTTTGATCTTGACATATGTCAGAAATCTCACGTGAGCTGTCAAAAATTGAACACACAAAACCGAACAGCAGCAATATCACTCATAAATATTTCTTAGAAATTGTAATGCGAGCATGAAAAGCGATTCAATCGCTCCTGTTGAATTCTTGATCTTAGATCTTGACTATTTTTTGTTCACGAAGCGAGCACGTTCGAATTGCTTTCAGATTCTTTAAGTGATCTCGTTTTCGCATTAACGGCATACGAGAATCCATACGGTTCTCGATTCCGTGCAGTGGAAAATTTGTGGATCTTATGGCCTCTCAACTGATCTGGTGCTATTAACGAGCCTCTTCCGTCGATCACAACGTCACATGAACTACAACGCTTGTAGTCCCTGTGGTTGTGTCGTATAATTAACAATACTGATCGCACGCCCCTATTCGAGATCAAATAGCTTTGAATGACACAAAGGGGCCAAGTGGAGGAAGTATGGACACAGTCATGCAGCATGTTTGATTTTGCTCAATTCAACCTTGTGCACCTGACGATTGAAAAATATTCTGCTCCTGTGTTTTTTTTTGGAAATATTCTCAGATCGACCGCACATAGTTGCAGCCACGCAAAGATAAATAAACTCATAGACCCGCTCAGGTCTTGGAAATAGATGTAGTTTAACAAACGAATGTTGTTCGCTTGATCTTTCGAACAGCAGAGCTTCCTTGTTAATGTCAGTTTGCCAGACCATGCAGGGTCGTGAGCCACATCTTTCAGCGGCGCTGTGCGGCTCTTCGATGCTGTTTCAGCTGGCATCGCCTAAGCAAATAAATTACTGCCGTTATGATGGCTGAAGCACGACGACAATCAGGGTGCTGTGACGCAAGCCAATTGACACAATGAATGTATATCGATTAACTTTAATTGTCCGAGTGCCCGGTGTTCCTCCCGTTGAGCGGCCTGGACATGATTGACTTCAATATAGATGGGAGGAGTGTCTTCTCAATGTGCTCGTGGTGTGATTGACATTTTGCCGAGGAAAATCAACCCGACAGAAATATGATTTAATTGACGAGAAGTGCAATCAATGTAGGGGACCGTCTCGTGCTGACTTTGTGGATGTCACTGATATAATTACAGAGTCCTTGAAACAACGCTGATGCTGAAGTCTACTCCGTCAGAATATGACAAAACATGACACAATCTTCCTTCGAGAATCAGAGCTATTCATGGCTCATCTTTGTCTTCTTCGGTGTTGCCCTTTGGCATTTGCTGTACAGCTGGCGTTCATGTAAAACGTGCCGATGTCCCCTCACGATTGGAGAAGACTCTCTGCTGTCAAAGTGTTGGTTGCACAATTGATGATTGATTTATTAAAATGAACCTTGTTGGAACGGCGTGACAAAGGAAAAAGAACAATAGATGTCAGTGCACGATTTTATGGCGGCTGACTTTGACAACTCACTATGTTGTATTGCGAGGTGGTTACATGATCCGTAGATTATGGTCCATAGATCTCTCTGATCGGGAACATGTCAATTCTAAAGGCGAAGACGAAGATGTTTCGGAACAACGTCGCATTCTTCTTGGATGTGAACTGGATGCATTTTTAAACTGCAGGTCATGCAGACTACTCTTGAGAGTAAACAGACTAATTATCTGAATGAAAAATAAACTGTCTGCCGACCGAGTCGTAAGATCACATTGAAACCTTCTCTTCATACATCGCGCAGTCATTTTTTCATTTTTGCTGTACTCCTGTGGAATCATCTGACTGATGACCTGGTCCAAAGTCTGACTTTCAGACGGTGCACTGGATGGTAGGCACACGCAACAACGAATGAGAAGCTGTTACCTCAAGGAATCCCTTTCGGAGAGTTCGTGTGGCGCAGTCAAATGCAGAATGAACCCAGCTCGTTTGCTAAGTGACACCCCCACAAACCACAGAAATCCCACTCAGTTTCAATGATCAATTCTATATTTGGCTTATAATTAAGGTCTAGATTATCACAGTCTTCTCGAGAAGTATGGCATTTCTCACGTCTCCTTGGGCACAACAAAGGCCTGCAGCTCCTTCATTTCGACATCGCGATCGGTGCCGTTGCGATGGTCCTTCTTCTTTCCATTGCGGAAGTACTCCTCGATCTCCAGCAGCGTCTTGCCCTTCGTCTCTGGCAGGAAGAAGTAGACGAAGAACGTAGACAAGACCGCCATGGCGCCGTAGAATCCGAACAAATTATCGGCTCCGATTTGCTCGTTCATGACAGGGTGCACCTTGAGGATAACGAATGTCATCAGGAAGCCGATGCAGCCGGTGATTCCGGCGCATGGGCCGCGTACTTTTTGCGGGAACACCTCCGGAATCATGAAGAAGGGTAGCGTCAGGAGTCCCATGGTGCTGCAGACAATGAACACCACCAACGCTATGGCCGACAGGTACGGTATCCTCGTTGCGGGGAACCAGCCCTGGCTGGCCAGAATGAACATGCATATGGCACTGCCTGCGGCCGAGAACAGGCCGGCGCCGCGGCGGCCCCATTTCTCCAGCAGCCAGCACATCAGGCAGGTGACCACGACTCTGGCAATGCCGATGAATACGGCGCAGAGAATGGGGTCGATGCTGACACCGGCCTCGATGGCGATCTGAACAGCGTAGACTATGATGACGAAGATCCCCGAGAGTTGCTGGCAGCAGAAGAGGCCAATCATGATCAGGATCGGCTTATAAACCTCCGGTGCTTTCACGGAGCTAATGAACGACTGCTTCTTCTCGCCATCGCGCAGTTGAATGGATTTCTGGAGAATAATGAACTCGGCTTCAACTTCCGGGTGTGTCTGACCTGAGAGAGGGGTGGGATATGAGAATGTCTGTGACTGATGGTGCTTCACTTACCCTTGTCGAGGCCTCTGAAGTAGGACAGCGATTTCTTTGCCTCCTCGTTTCTTCCCTTCGACAGCAGCCAACTGGGAGTGTCTGGAACTGGGGTCAACAGGGCCAAGCACATTATCTGGAAGCCCAACAAGATCAGAGCTATCAGGTGCCAGTCGTTCTGGAAAAGACAGCGCCGGTGAGCATCTCGGACTTGAGGAGCTCTTCAGAGCTTCGACTTACTCTGATAAAATATCCCAGGACGTAGACAAACAGGATGCCCATGGCCACCGAGATCGACACACCCAAGATGAGCCGTCCTCGAATCTTCGGCAGGCTTATCTCCGCTCCGTAGACCCCCGGCGGGGCGCTGCCCATGCCAATGCTAATCCCAATAGCGATCCGCGACACCATCAACTGAATGAACAGCATGTCCGAGTCCGTGCGGGAAGCTATGGCCATTAGGGCCCATGCGGTGATGGCTGTCAAGTTGATTAGGATTAGGGTCCTCTTCCGGCCAATTCTATCCAGAAGCAGAGCTGTCAAAAGTGCGCCCAACGGACTTGAGCAGGAATTCACGGAAGCTAACCGGGATGAAATGTTAGTCTCCTCGGGTGCATGGCTAGGGCTGGGTGCGACTCACCATACCAAGTTCCTTGGGACTTGGTTAAGAAGGCTTCTTCCTCGGGATCTGTCAGTTGTTGAAGGGTCACAGCTGGTAACGCCATTCCCATGCCAATGGCAAAGACTCCAACGTTCACCAAAACGGCTATGAGTTCCTGGAAAAAACAGTGGTCTGGTGAGGATAATGGCAAATGGAGTGTCTGGGCGTGACTTACCTGCCGACGGACAGCTTTTGGCTGCTCTCCCAGAGCCTCGACTTTAGCTGGCTTGTTCAATCCGTAAACGATCACAGGCTTGTAGGCGCCATGCTGCATGCTTTCCCTTTCGCCATCGTAGGATTGTCCCGTCATTTTGCGTCTTTATATGCGAAACTGAGAAGAAAATGACGGTAATTAAGTGAATGCTTTACAAGGGGTTGCATTTAGTATTTGACCGTCTGCCAGCAACGAGTGAGTGGTTGCAGCGACTGTCAAGTTTCACTGTTTCCCCACATATTTTTAGAAGTGGCATAGTACCCGAAAAGTGCAAACTCATGACAGCCCACTAATCCTCAACGAAAACATGTCATTCCCGTCAAAACAAAAACACTCAACGCATGATGTAATCGGCGGCTAATGACGTCTGATTGCTGATTACCGTTGCACGCAATCTTGTAAATACAAGCGAATAACGGGTGAAAAGTCAATGAAATCTCGTAGATTCCTATCAATTCCGGCTTAGAAACAATCGTGCATAACCCAAACCGATGGAAATCGCCACAAACAAACCAGCTGGATTCTGTCATTTTGACAGGCATGCGTAAGCACACCACTCCTCACCCGACATGGCCTAATTTCCCGAGATCCGCTGAGACACTGTAGAAATTATTAGCCTCGATTTGCTTTCGGGCCTTTGTTTAATTTGCTTAAGAATGCAATTATTGCGCTAGGTTGCTGGTTGTGACTGTTGTTGAACACACAGTTGAACGTCAGCGATAAACGAGACCAGATTTTATGACCAGATTCTTAATGGCGCGACATCATTGACGAGAACAGCAATAAAGTGTAAGCAGTCAAACGAGAGCAGGCGAATTGACAATTAGTCACCGACAATGTACTGGATTTGCAGTCGGTAACGGGCACCACAGGGCAAACTGTTCTGATCCGTGTTAAAATGCAAATGAAGTTCACAACAGAGCAGATCCTGGAAAAGGCCCAAGAATTTAAATCGACACCGGGCGTGTGCTGCACACGATGTGCTGTACTCCGTCATGTCTAATTTTGACATTCCTGCGGAACTTGTCAGGTTGTGAAGGACGACGATGGAGAAGTGTTGCAGCTCTATCTAGGTGGGTAACAAACTCACACAAACCACACTGTCAAGTGACATCTTCAAAAACTCACACGGTAACACTGGTAACTCTGGCTCCTCTGGTACAACCCATGCCGTGACGTCAATGACACTGTGACCGGGATAGATCTATGGTATCGATGGGTTCGAGTTAAATCAAATGACGTGCCACTTGCCTCATGAAAGAGAGAAAGTCCTTTGCTTGAAGTTAGTAGCTCTCTATGGAAGAAACGTTTCAAAAATTTGTGCCAGGCATTCGCACAATACGTGGCCAGAAGTCTCATCCTCTTCGAGGCAAAGCTGAGAAATCTTGTCTTGACACAGGTCTAATTTGTTAAGGCGATATCTCAGGCCGCAGTGGCCCGTAGGAAAGCTCGATAGCTTGTTGGTTCTCTTTATTAAGATGGAGTATTTCCTTATATGAATAAAGCCTGATTAATCGTTTGGATTGCCTAAGACCAGGATCAAATGTCTACTGGACTAGCCGAAGTTTGCTTAATGTCTCGTTAATCAGAGGTGAAGCTGCTGTCCAATTGACGTTGCAGTACGGGTCTGGACCGATGGACGCAGTTTCCGAGCCAGCTCATCTGAGGAGTCGTTGCCTGCAATCCCTCTGTGTCCAGCGAACCCAGCCAAGCTTCAAACTGGTGTTGTGTCTGGCAAGGGATTTGACTGCTTTGAACTCCATTACATCTGAATTTTAGCGCCCGTGATACCTTGTGGAGGTTTCGTCTGGCGATCTCAATTGTCTCTCCCTCTCTCTCTCTCTCTTTCTCTCTCTCTCTCTCGATTTTCAAATTTCACGTGATTTCAGAATGGAAGACTGTACAAAAAATCCTTGTGTTGGGTCCAAAGACTCCTGCTCCTACTCCAGAATCCATCTTTGATTCAACAGCACAAATGCGTTGGTACGTGAAATAACTCAAAGAATAGCAAAAGTGGTAAACATCTTGAAAAAATCCGCCAGGCATGAAGGTCCATGAAGTAGCTTGAGTAAATTTTACGAAAAAATTTTAGGAAAAATTTTACGATTATCTGTGACAGAGGAAAATATTTAGATGAACAATTTGGGCTCCGACCCAATTATAGTACTTCTCGTCAGGTGCTACGATTGTGTAAGCAGAACCGTCAAATATGCAGTTCCACTGGTATCGGTCATATTAGACATTGAGACAGCGTTTGATACCCTGTGGCATGATGGTTTGGTTCATAAGGTGGTCAATTTTATGTAAATTAAAGTTTATGTAAATTAGTTAAAAACTTTTTCTCCGGTCCTTGCTACAAGGTACTCGTATATGTCAACAATTGTGTTTCTGATTTTCTGTATTTCGATTCAGGTGTACCACAAGGATCCGTTTAGGGTCCTATATTATACCATTCATATACTTCCGATCTTCCTAAACTGCAAGATTGCGATAAGATCAGCTAAGTTCAAGTAAAGGGTGATTTTTTAAAATCTATAAGAGAAGTTTTTCAAAAAAAAAAACACATAAAATTCAGAAAAATGCATGAAATTTTTATTTGAATCGATAGTACGGTCCATATAATTTAATGTTTGAAGGTTATTTCATGCAAATGTTGACCTTGACTGCGCCTCAAATGGTCCATCCGCTTAGTCCAATTTTGGCATACTCTTTCCAACATTTCGGCCGGTATCTCACGAATAAATGCTTCAATGTTGTCTGTATAGACATGAGCTTCAACATAGCCCCACAAAAAATAGTCTAAAGGCGATCTAGGCGGCCAATTGACCCGTCCCGAACATGAAATGCAATGTTCACCGAACTCGCCTCTCAATAAGTCCATTGTTGCGCGTGCTGTGTGGCATGTGGCACCGTCTTGTTGAAACCAAATGTCATGCAAGTCAAGCTCTTGCATTTTGGGCAAAACAAAGTTGGATATCATCTCACGGTAGCGCTCACCATTCACAGTTACGTTACGATTCGCATCATCTTTGAAGAGGTACGGTCCAATGATGCCACCAGCCCATAAACCGCACCAAACTGTGACTTTTTCTGGATGCATTGGTACGAGTAGCTCTTGCAATGCTTCTGGCTGATATTCACTCCAAAATCGACAATTCTGCTTATTTACGTACCCATTGAGCCAAAAATAAGCTTCGTCTAAACTGACCATAAAATGGAAGAAGCGCGCGATGAACTTTCTTAAAAGAGCACGCATTTTGATAAAAAAAAATTCAATAATTTGCAAGCGTTGTTCGTTTGTAAGACGATTCATGGTTAAATTATAGACCAAACTGAAGATGTTTGACAGTGAAACAAAACACGAAACGTGCGTCAGCTGTTTAAACCCGTGTTGCCAGAAAGATAATAGCTAAAAACTCACCCTTTACTACAAAAAAATAATTCAACACCATCGTAGTCATCGCTCACCATTCGTACTTTTGGCATTCACAGAAGGTGGTGCAGCTCTACTGGAAAAGAACTATCATCTGTGGCCAATGATTCTAAGTGGCGATTTTAATAAAAATTTGAACACCCCTGCGGCTGTATAATTGGCCGAGTTCTTGAGAGATACTCTAAAGCGTCAAATGAACCCTAAGTCAGACATTTCCACCACTCAAAGTGGTACGCCAACGATATCTCAGAACATTGCAGTCTCAAGTATACGTTTCCTATTTCGGCTGTCATAAGCCGAGAACCTGATTAAATATTCGTCACCAAATCATTCACGACTCACTTTGTAAATAAAATACTTTGTATCCCGTGAAGGTTCCTTGTCCGTTCGGATATCATCAATTGCGGAGACACTGCGGTGACAAGATGTTTACACATAGACCCCGAGTACGTCCACTCCTCGCTCCTTTTTGTCTCTGTATTGTCCTCCAAATTTATTTATGTTAATTTGTTTCTAGTTTTTGACTATGTACATAATATTTCAGCACTTACACTTATATAAAATCTCTGTAATGTACAATGTGCGATGATAAATCAAAGGTATTTGCAACAAAGAAAGAATAAACTATCTGTCTTTGATTCGTCTGAGTACCACACCAGACTTCTAACGTCTGGTGCTGTTGTCCCATTTGGTGGTCCATTCTCCGGGGTCCAATATTTCAACAATGCTGCCTCACCATAATCTCCGCCATTGTACAAAACGTGTCCCTATTACCGACTGAAAATACATACAGCTTAGGTCTTAGGCAGATGGTCGACGTCGTCGGCTCCGCGCTGAACATGCATCCGTACCGAGCTAAATAATTCTTAGCAACCGCAATTGCGTTGGGCTCAAGAGGCAATTGTGATTAATGATTTCATTTTTGTTTTCTCTCTGATAACAGAGTAAGGCAAGGTCAGGCGAACGCAAGAATATGGGTTTCACAATTTATGTTATTGATAAGATTGTCACCATGGCAGTGGAGCATTCGAGGAACACTTGCGATCTTAAATCGGTAATCGCCAATCAGACAGAAATTAAGGAAATGCAAGCACTAGCAAAAGCGCCCAACCTTAGGGCAGTCTTCTGAATCCTACATTTAATATAAAGTAAAATATGAGGTGGTGTGAATACAAATTTAGCGTGAGAATTTACTCAGCATTTGGGAGGGAACACTCCATCGTTAAATTTGACGAAACCCCTCCACTCACATTTTTGACAGCTGGCCTCCATTTTAGCGTGAATAAAGATGGAATCTAATGAGAGATCCCTTGTAGAAGTTGAGTGTGCATAGGAGGTGACTTTAAGTGAGAAAAATATCAAGGATACTGTTCCGGAAGAGGAACACTTTGACGGAGCAACCCCTAAAAAAAAAAAACAGAAATCTGGAATGAAAGAACAGGATTTCATAAAATATTTCAAATTCTATTCGTGCCTGCTGGAAAAAAACCCAAACGCCAGCCATATTGCGTTCGTCCTCAGTCAACACTTGCCAAACTGTGAATCTATGAACCCCAATGCCCTCACCAACTCCAACTTGGGTCACCAATGCATCGACGGAATATTTCCATCTTCTCAATTCTTGGCATGGCACCACCACGAACTCCACCATTCCGTGTTATGAAACGTGAATCTGTACGGGTTCTTGAAACTATCCCCTGTGTCCCCGAAACGTCGTTTCTTAGTGACTTGATTTTCGTTTCGATATGTTTGAAAGCATAATTGCCTATACTTCGCAACAGAAATCGAGTATTGTGGAGATGCCCAACTTTACAGCTGATTCACCCCTAGTCCATCGCCGAATTTGACAGGCTTTGATGATTTTTTGACAGTAATTCACGGAATAACGTGAGTGCCGTTTTAAGGCCCCTTAAAGAGAGGTTGGCTATCTCTAAAATACTTAATTTTTGGTAGCAACGATATAAGGTGTCGATATAGGGATGTCATGATTCAACATGATAAGTTCTGCACAGCGTGTTTGTGTGCAGGGATTATTTCAACAATTTTACACTCGCAACGTGTCAACAAAGACGCGAACCAACACCATACATCACCCGCCAGATTCATTGCCATTCGCTGTCTTTTGAGCGGTAAACGTCCAAACCCCCGTCAAAATTAAGATAAAGAGAGAGTACAAAGTACTGAATAAGTGATACAGTGTGAACTTTATGACTATCTTAAGAAAACAAAGGGTTAATGACAGCTTATCAGTCACAGTATCCGGCTAAGAGTGAATATTTAATGAATTGAAGCTAAAGCTTATGAGATTCATCCATTCAAAGATGTTTAACCCAGTTCTCCCTTTTGTGGACGCCGCCGTGGCGTAGTGAGTAGGTGCGTCGACTTCTACACGTGCGGTTGTTGAGCTTTAATCCATGGCACTAGCCACTTTCGTAATTCACGGCACATCCTCTTTCGAGTCACTAACAATGCTCGGAGGGCTGGCAGACAGTAGTCACATTTAGTCCACGGACTGTGGATGACGACCACTCGCGAGAGAACAACAGCGTGCACAATACGACTGCTTGGTGAAGATGTTAGGCCCAGGGCCAGACTCAGTTCAGACTATAGCGCCACTCATGCCAATATTAGGCCAATATTTTTCTGTAAAATGTTATTGGCTAGGCCCCGTAGTTGGTGCAATATTTGTTCCAATAATTTATTTGATCGCTGATATTAATGTAGACAACGTGCCAAAGATTACTCGCGGAGGTGTTTACTACTCGATACATGAAAAATAAATGAAAAAATATTGTAACAACACCGAATTGTAACAAAAGCGATTTAAATATTTTTTCACAATTATATTGCACAAGGCTCCAGAAAAGAACCCCCAAAATTTGGGAACTAATTTCACAGTTAAATTAGTCCCAAAATAGAAAACGAAATAAGTCTCCAAAGAGGTATGAAATAAGTCTCCAATTTTTGAGTGTTTAAAAGCGTGATTTTTTAGCTATTATCTTTTTGGCAACACTGGTTTAAACAGCTGACGCACGTTTCGTGTTTTGTTTCACTGTCAAACATCTTCGGTTTGGTCTGTAATTTAACCATGAATCGTCTTACAAACGAACAACGCTTGCAAATTATTGAATTTTTTTTTTTATCAAAATGCGTGCTCTTTTAGTAAAGTTCATCGCGCGCTTCTTCCATTTTATGGTCAGTTATGGTCAGGCTCAATGGGTACGTAAATAAGCAGAACTGTCGATTTTGGAGTTAATATCAGCCAGAAGCATTGCAAGAGCTACTCGTACCAATGCATCCAGAAAAAGTCACAGTTTGGTGCGGTTTATGGGCTGGTGGCATCATCGGACCGTACTTCTTCAAAGATGATGCGAATCGTAACGTAACTGTGAATGGTGAGCGCTACCGTGAGATGATATCCAACTTTTTTTTGCCCAAAATGCAAGAGCTTGACTTGCATGACATGTGGTTTCAACAAGACGGTGCCACATGCCACACAGCACGCGCAACAATGGATTATTGAGAGGCGAGTTCGGTGAACATTTTATTTCACGGTCGGGACGGGTCAAGATCGTGCGATTTAACGCTTTTAGACTATTTTTTGTGGGGCTATGTTAAAGCTCATGTCTATACAGACAACATTGAAGCATTTATTCGTGAGATACCGGCCGAAATGTTGGAAAGAGTATGCCAAAATTGGACTAAGCGGATGGACCATTTGAGGCGCAGTCAAGGTCAATATTTGCATGAAATAATCTTCAAACATTAAATTATATGGACCGTACTATCGATTCGAATAAAGATTTCATGCATTTTTCTAAATTTTATTTGTTTTTTTTTTTTAACTTTCCTATAGCTTTTAAAAAATCACCCTTTACATGAAAATGGAAAAAAGGCCAAATTGCTTGTATTTGTATTTCCAAATCGAAATGAGGCCAAATTTGAAATTTGGAGAAAACAACTACAGGATTTTAACCCTTTTTTGCGCAGGGTTTAACTCGCTAACACATTTTTTATATAATTAATCTCATATTTGTAGAACTGCCACCAACAAGGAAAGAGGCAGCAATTAGCATTATAAGCTAACACGAGTGCCCCAAATACGTTCGGTACTGTGGGAACTAAATATTCTCACAGACATAGCGTCAGCAGAAAGCAGTCAACACCTGTGTGTGAACGTGGAAGTAATGCTGATGCACCGTCCGGACGCCCATAGGCTTTAGCTACATTTAAGGTAATTGTATGTTAGATGTAAGGTAGAAATATATTTCAATAAATGGGGGATCACTAGTTGTTTGGCCTCTAAAAGACGAGGTCGTGTTTTAGTACTTAACTTATACACTGTCTGTGTGTGAGGCACATGCATGTGTCTATATCGTGGTCTGGACTAGATGGCTCAGTCTAGACATTGGAGCAATAGTGGCCGACGCTGGAAAATAAAAGGGATCAACATCACCGATCAGCTTTAGTCTCAGTGCGAGAGCTAATACGATTCCTTAACGGACCCTGTGCCATAGGCAAGGCACGCATGCATCACGACTGACAAAGAAATGGAACATATCCAACATCTGCCCAGCCCTAGCAATGAAAAGCAAACCGTACTTGGGGAAGTACAATTCATCGGGGACAGTGCATCGAAATGAAGAGACCAATGAACCGAATCCAAGTCCAAGAGACATATTTTCAGTCCCATTCTGTCGAATTTATTGAATGAGTCGGCAGTTATTGCCGCAAGTTTAATTTGACTGACAGTGACTTGCACGATGTGACATTTGCCAAGTGGCCGCCAATTGATAGTTGCCACGACGGAGTTATAAATTCACGCAATTCATTATTCTCAATCAATTAACTAAACAGAATGATGTTGGTTTTGATAGAAAGGGAATGTGAGTGTCACAAAGACGTTCATACGTCTACGTCACGCATTTCCATCGTGGGACAGACATTGCCCTCTTATGACAAGATCGTTTGCGAAACGGGTAACGACGCCTCGGAGTTGCAACGGGCATTCGAATTGATTCTTGTTCCCTAGAAAAGAACAGGAAGTTCGGGTTTGGTATTAAGCGAATGGTATCAGGTGGTGCCAGCAAGACACTCGCTTAGCAAAGCAAATGACTAATGCATTCGTTGCTCTTGAAAAGCTCACAAACTCATTGTTAACCAGTAAAGACTAAATAACGAATGTGATGGCAGACATCCTATTCACGAAATTATATCTTGATGTTTGTTTGGAAAAGAACTGACTTTGAGTATGAATGAGACAATCCTCTTGATGTCATTTGGCATTTCTCATTTCGGGACGGAATCTTTATTATTTTGCAGCGTTCGTCCGGGTGCGTGTCACGCTATTTATGATTGATTTCTGGTGGACATTTTTTGATTTTATTTTCGAGCCTTAATTTGTTATTCTCTGTGACGTAGAGGGTCAACTTGTGGAAGTTCTGTGGCTCAATTGCACACGAACAACACAATGTTGGGTCATATCTCGCGAGGAGTACAGACAAGGGAAAGAAATCATATCTACAACAAATCATCTTCTATTTACAACAAATATACATGAAATCAATGTCCTTTATAGACTCTTAAATGGCAAGAGACAGAGCACTGACGTCTTTGGCAACTTTGCTCAGAATTCTGTGAAAAGAGTTTTGGTACCAATTTTTATTTTTTTTTCTTTATTTCATGCAAAACTTTATAAATAGTCGAAGTTATATGGATCGTCCACATGATTAAGTTTCAATCGAAAATGTCGATTGTTTTACCTATTTTTGCAAAAATTAAGAATAACAATTAAAACTTTGAAGATCAACAATTCCGTCCACCCGACCCAGATGAAGTGAGGATTGCCATATCCAAACTAAAATCCAACAAGGCTGCGGGAGCTGACGGCCTACCCGCCGAGCTTTTTAAGGCCGCAGGCGATGATTTGGTAAGGAGCATGCACCAACTCATCTGTAAAATATGGTCGGAGGAAAACATGCCCGATGAATGGAACCTCAGCATAGTCTGCCCGATCCATAAAAAAGGAGACCCTTTGAACTGCGCTAACTACAGAGGCATCAGTCTCCTAAGTATCGCATATAAAATCTTATCTGCCGTACTGTGTGAACGCCTAAAGCCATTCGTCAACAACCTGGTCGGTCCATACCAGTGTGGCTTTAGGCCAGGAAAATCCACCATCGACCAAATATTCACACTGCGGCAGATTTTGGAGAAAACCCAGGAGCAACAAATCGATACCCACCACCTTTTTATCGATTTTAAGGCCGCGTATGATAGCATTTATAGAGACGAGCTATACAGAGCAATGTCTAGTTTTGGCATCCCTACCAAACTCGTCCGTTTGTGTAGGATGACGATGGAGAATGCACGCTGCTCCATCAAGGTCGGTAAAGACCTAACCGAGACCTTTGATGTCAAAAAAGGATTCAGACAAGGCGACGCGCTGTCATGCGACTTTTTCAACATCGTTCTTGAAAGAATTGTTCAAAACTCGAACGCCAACACCAGAGGAACAATCTTTCAGAAGTCCGTCCAACTACTCGCATATGCCGACGATATTGACATTATCGGAAGAACGCAGCGTGATGTCAATGGCGCTTTTGTGGGTATTGCAACGGAGGCCGCGAAGATGGGTTTAGCGGTAAACGAGGGTAAGACCAAGTATATGCTGTCAACGAGAAAGGACACCCAACACCGACGTCTCGGTCAGAACGTCACAGCAGACAGATATAACTTTGAGGTAGTCAAAAACTTTGTCTACCTAGGCACCGCTATCAATTCAGACAACGACACCAGCGCTGAAATCAAACGAAGAATAACTCTTGCCAATCGCTGCTTCTTTGGGCTAAGAAAGCAATTGGTAAACAAAGCCCTCTCTCGAACAACTAAACTAACGCTTTACAAGACCTTAATCATCCCAGTCCTGCTATATGGCGCGGAGGCATGGACTTTATCAAAAGCGGATGAAGCTGCTCTTGGTTGCTTCGAGAGGAAAATTCTTCGTGTGATTTTCGGTCCCGTCTGCATAGATGGTGAGTGGAGGAGGAGATTTAATGACGAACTATACGGGCTGTTTAGCGACATCGACTTAGCCAGAAGAGTGAAGATCCACCGATTGAGGTGGCTAGGTCATGTAGAGCGGATGGAAACCAATGCTCCGGCCCGAAAAGTCTTTGAATCCACCCCCGAGGGACGGCGCAGTAGAGGAAGACCGCGACTCAGGTGGCGCACGCAAGTGGAAAGGCACCTCAACCAACTATGCGTGCGAAACTGGAGACAGCTAGCTAAAGATCGAGCTGGCTGGAGACGCTTGTTGGTTGAGGCCCAGGTCCACCCCGGGCTGTAGTGCCACCTTAAGTAAGTAAGTAATTAAAACTTTGAATTTCTCGTGGAAAAATTATTAAAAATATGGAAAGCTATAATATTTGTGACGAGTTATAAACCAAAAATATGACGAAATATCGTCGACACTCCACAAATCCGAAGTTTGAAGGAAACCGTGTTCATTCGACACTTCAGACAAACCTGAAGTCATCAGTTTTGTTGAAAGTCTACACCGTTCTCGATTCAGTCTGGTCGCAGAATTGAACTCGGCGTGGGAAACACCTGGGTAAGCAATTCCCGCTAACTGCAGCTTGTCTGAAGTAGATAAGTTTAAGATAAGTTTTACTTTACTCGACTATTCTAAAGTATATACTTGTATTGTTCTTAATTTTTTTTTGGTGTCTAAAGAATACCAAAAGGCTTAACTCGCGCTCCTGCTACAGTAAGTCTTAAAGATGAAATGCAATCGGAGTGGAACGGGCTGATCCTAAGACCGCGCCCGATTAAGTCATCACTGGCACAAGGAAAGGGATTGAAGGGACACCACAAAGAGCAGTGCTCTCACCACACCTCATAATCCTAGCGATTGGTAGCAGGCGCATATGCAGGTGACGCTAGTTGGCCATTCTTGTTATACAATTTTTTTTTCAGCTCTTATGGACGAATGCTAGTAAATAACTGGTGAATGAACGCGACTCTCGAATATTAACTAGGATACAAACTAAAGTACAGCTATTTAGTCGGAATTCCTAAGTTCACATGGAGTTGAACTCTTACTCCCAAGAACAGCAAAATATCTAGGCGTTGCCTTTGATAACTTAGTTGGATCGAAATGGCATCAATCGAAGGGGGCGAGTTCCCTATACACTGACGGCTTGAAAATGAGCAAGTGGTCCATCCTATGCTGATCCTATGCCGATAGCAGGATAAACTGGCATCCAAGGAAGCAAAGCAGACAGTTTTACTAAAGAGGGATCTGAACTTAGCAATCCATGTGGTCTACGCTTTCTAATTGCGACTGTATTCAGACATTAGCATTTATTAGTTAGACCTACCTAAGACTTCTTGTCGAATCAGAGACATTGGAATGCATTTCCCGACATTAAAATATTCTCCTAACACATCAGTCGCACGTAGCTCAAGCTTATGACTCCCACATCATCATCTCACATGCTAATCTACTAAAGCCTTCCCGGGGGTACAGGCCGCACGAGAGATCCTCAGGCGAGTCGATGGCATCAGGTGCGTTTTTGAACTTGGTTCAATCACCTCCTCGTGGTTCTGACATGCGGTCGCCTACCTGATGGAATCGCACTCAAGACCCGCCTCGGAAGTCGTGATGACGGAGACATTCGTGGCACGTCACCAAAACATCGAAACATAGCCCTTTCCGTTCGAAAAACTATCTGCTCAGAGTTGTGGTTCTAGCGCATTGCCGTAATTCCCGCATTCTTGCTCATCTCTTGCTCTCATCTCATGAAAATTTGGTCGTTACTTGACCTTTTTTTCAAATTTCAGTGTTAAATTTTTAACACAGTATGGAGGAGCCAACGAACGAACATTCATGAAGTCAATTCATTTAAGCTCCCATTTGAGCAAGTCACAGTCTGAGATAGGTAGACAAAATTTATGAATGCACAAATGAATAATACAGTGAAAGCTCGCATAGGCAGCTCTGGAAAGTTTCATTAGGCCGAATATATAAGCATTTGGCAAAATGTCGCTTTCAAAAGAGTCATAGAACCAAACTAGTTTGAAATATTGTGCAAAGTTTGGTCTACAGTCTACAGACCATCAGACCACAATTGTTATAATAATATAGCTAATAGCGCCTGTCTGACAGTCAATGACATACGAGACAAAGTCGCGTGAACCGTTAAACTCTGCGGAAAACGGTTGTTAAGATTGCCCAAATGTGGATAAGGCCAAATTTGAAATCTAGCCTTTAAGAAAGTCTGGTGTATTGAAAGTATGAGGCAGAGATAATGGAGCAAGAGATGTGCCACTTCTACGTTTCTTGCCCTCAGATTCATCTGACAGCGTTTTTCATAACCTCAGGCGTCGGTGAATACGTGTGAGCTAAGCGAAGTGGGTTACTCCCGCCTAACACCATTGCGTTGCTCTATACTCCTAACAAGTGTGAGTGAAAATAAAGTAGTATCCATGAATTGAGAGCAAAACTGCAATGGACTGGGGGTTTTCCATTGGAAAGACAAATGTCTCTTCCTCCATTATCTCTGGTATGGAGGTGGGCGGCTCGCTTCGTCGCTCCGCTAAGTCAAGAACTGTCAGGCACGCGCCTGTATCTAAGTTAATCATAACTGTAAAACTGGGGGACATGCTGCCTCCAAACCTATTTCATTGCTTTTTGCAGTGAATAATATGATCGTCACACCAAATAACAATAGCCAAAGTGGCATAGTGCATAATGACGCTTTACCTAAGCGACATTATGCCAAATGTTAATGTTCGGTATAGTGACACTCTTAAAAGCGTCATTGTCCCAAATTTTCCCATTCTTCACACTGTCGCTTGGCAAAATGTCACGTCACTGGACAAATTTAGCGGGCAATAAATTCACGAACCTGGCGGCATTTACGAGTACCACTAAAATCCACGAATCGGCCAGCCATGGTTTGTGGAAAAGTATGTGTGAAGTACAAGGGCATGCCACTACTCTCGAATTAGCCGGAATTGGAAATATTTTTCAGTTGTCGGACATGAAGCCTAATTTCAGGGATATTTTAAGTAAATATGTGAACAGACTCTATTCTTCACAGTAAAAGGTTACAACGTATTTTTTGTTGTAAATCTATGTATATAGAAATTGAGCCTCAAATGTTCGTCGCCGATTCACGCCTTAACGCATTTACCGATCTCAACCAATCTTTCACACATCTCTGGAATTGGTGTATATATGGTTTGTGTGAAGTTTGGTTAAAATCGGTAAACGTTTACGTGTGTTGTGCACATACATGAGCACATTTATGTTTTTTCCACACATTAGCCGTGTTTTTTGTGTCGATGTGTATTGATATGTCACAATATTTCAAAACTGTGTCAAGATATATGAAAATGAGTTCTTTTAACACTGCAGCACATCATCTTAGCCAGAAATGAAGTGTGATAGAGATACCCAACTACACAGCTGATTGACCCCTAGTCCATCGACGAATTTTAGTGACTTTTTGACAGTTACTCACGAATTTTTGTTCTGTTCTGTGATTGGTCAATTTGGCTTAGTAAACGATTTAAAAATTATTGTCAAACATTTTAAGGGGCAAGGGAGGTTGCAGTTGGGCAACTCTATCATACTTCATTTCTGATCATAGCTATAGAGTAGGCTCGCCCTGAGTCGAATTTTAACGGGATACCATGAGTAAGAGGGGTGAATAAAGAGGCCAGGAATCGAAAGAATGTGTACGAGTTAGAGGGAGTTTCGACTTATATAGACTTAAGGCTCCGGCACACACAATACTTGCATCAGCGTCAGTGATACTTTGACAGATACATCAAATACATGAGAACTTATGGGAGGTGACGCATAGAAAAACGCCGACGCGACCGATGTAGTTGCTCAACTTTTAACGTTTGTCTCTCCTTCAGCGTTGACATGTTGTGACATTTCGATAGAATTTGAATTTTAAATTAAAGTCCGGGAGTTGGTTCTCGGTCGAAGCAACTTTCAAAATACATGACAATGTAAACAAAGACTTGTAATTGAGTATTTGTAATAGAATATGTATTTTATAAGTGCATTAATAATCACACTTGAGACTGACAAATGATATCAGCTGTGCGATGAAGCATTCATTGTGTCACCCTCTTGCGTTGGGTACTTCACCGAGAACGAATGCTTTGACGCTACGCAAGTAAAGTATTCTATGCGCCGGAGACTTTAGGGAGAGTCCACTGCACATATATAAAACATCGACTGCTTATCTATCATAAACCATCGAATTGACGTCTGTTATCATACACAAAACGGATTTTTTCGGAAGAAATTAACAGTCTCCGAGAACACTTATCACACACAAAATGTCAAGTTTTTTTTTGTATATTTATGTAAAATAGTTTTAAAACGAATTATTTTCTAATTTCTTGAGTCTCAGCATTGCTCAAGTTTTCGTTTTTCCTAACTAAACTGCATTTTTTAGAGAAGCCTTTACTAGGCTGTTATACTCTTTGAACATAGTCAGTGACTCGAAAGAGGTGGGAAAATGATTTCAACAAGCAGGCACAGGGTCTTCTAGTGTTTTATAAAACTTAAAATAATTGTTTTTATATCATTTATTCTTTCTTCTCTTGCCGAATATGAAAATATTCAGGAACTGTTAATATTCATTATGGGGTCCGTCAAGAGACGTCTGATCATTTAGGGTTCCGTGGCCGAAAAAAATTGGGAACCTCTGACTTATTACATTGGATTATTTAACAATTAAAATAACATTTTTTTTTTAATTTATTTGGTGTACCTTTACTTTTGATGCTCACTGTATGTAGAACCACAAAGCAGACGATGTTATCGACGACTCTACTCATTGAATAAACTTGTTGCAGTCAAGTCGTTTTGTATGCTACATGGCTCATCATTCATCATTAGTTTGGTCACCCGTTCGGGGATAAAATCGATATAAACAATGTTATCGTGGCCTTCAACTTCTCATTTCCATGACGAACTGGTTGTGAGATGTGGGCGCTTAGATATGACTAGATGCGGTGAAGCACTTAGCACTTATGTCGGCTCTATTGAATACATTAAATTGTCTGTGAATTTCTAATCGTGAATCTGTGAAGAGTGTCTCGAAATGCGGGCATACGTGGTGTGGTGAGCTATTTAATGAACAGATGACTTGGCTTGAAGCCACGTGAAGGAACAACTCGAAACGTTCCCTCTTCAACGAAAACAGAGGGATTGTAGAAAAACAGATTCTCTGAAACAGCGACTGGCAACAACATCATTTCTTTGAGTTTCGTACGCACTATTGACAGTCACCATTTCAAATCGAAATCGAAAGCAAACCAACAAGTAAAGTAAGAAATTGGAAGTAAGCACCGGGCGTGGTTTCGAATATTACTAAAACCGGCTTGAATCATTTCAATAAGCCGGGGAAAGTAAAGGCCAAACAACTTCCGGGTAGACCCAGGCAGCATCATAAACGCAAAGCTTAAGAGTGTGCCTACACAGAAAGTGAGATATGATAGCAGACGGGAGAAAAGTCGAATCTTCTGATTACCTTCTGTCAACAAATGCGAGTGAGCTTCAGAGAATTGTTTAAAAATAGCTCCATTCACGTTGGAGGCATGTCTAGTGACTTAGGTCCACTAAATGTCTGACAATAATTGCCCATAAAATAAGACTTAAATGATGTCTAAATATGAGTGTGAACCCTGGACGTCTTATGACTCAGCTGCTTTTTGTCCCGTTATCGCTGCAATTGTAAATAATATCCACGATATCAGTACGTTATTGCTTAAGGGAGATACGCAATGGAGCGCAATCAGAAATTCTCTTCTTGTAGAAAGGGGGGGATTCGCCAAAATGGGAAGGAAAAATATGAGATTAAACATAGTCAGCAACTTGTGCCTGATTGCATTCAAAATGTACTTTCCCCGTATCACATTGGGTACTGGTGGTGCAGGGGAGAGGCGTATCTGGGAGCTCTGGATGAACAAAAGAAGAAGAAAAACCATAGAAAGTGCATTATTCCGTTGAAAGATATGACAATACTGGAATATTCGCATACTGGAGGATTCACTTGAACAACTAGTGGACTAAACTTCACAACTTTAGCACGCACCAAGTGTTAGGACTATTGTTCTCTTGGTCATCTTGGTACCAACAAGGTGTGTTAGTCAGAGTTGTGGGCACTTCCCAAGAGGATAAATTGGCAACACGGATGCATAAGGTTCGTCTCAGACATGAGAATGCGCACAAAAGCTCTTACAATTTAAATTAGATCCATCAAGCATAGGTACGGGCCTGCTAGTGGATTCACCAGCACACATAGGCCATGTTGGTCCGATTTGATACCCTCAGTCAGACTACTACCACTCACTGCAGTTATAGTGCCATTAATTTAATGTCACCATCCATAATGGTGACTGGACCAGATTTGAAAACCAGATAAAAGCGATTTGACCTCACTAACCAAGGGCAAGCACTTACCGCCATTCAGTCGTCTCTATGAAGCCTATGCTGAATATAAATGGTGTCCCAAGATTGACGCAATGAGTGAACAGGTGCAGAATTCGCCACTGCACATTTCTCGAACGCTGTAAGGAACTGTGCAAGAAACAGCACCTCTGTGGATTGCAAAGCTGCTCACATGTTGATCGTAATCAACAATCGATGTCTTGGCCTGAAATGAACCATACGCGATGCGACGTGCAGCTTGGTGGTAACCTGCAACGGATTTTGACAAGGAAAAGTTCCGTATGTCTCTATACACAGACTGTAGCTGCTGTGTTCGGGTGAACGGTGCTAAATCAGCACCTTTCAACGTGGCCGTTGGACTTCGCCAAGGGTGCGTTTTGTCACCTCATTGCATAAGTTAACCAATAACACACTACACATTGGGGCGCGCAACCTTGACAGCTAAGCACTTTTGTAATGCTAGCTGATAAGGTTCAACGATTCCCACCTGAAAGTTTCCCATGTCGTCGGTTCTCACGTCGATCCAGGGTATGCGCGCCAGACGCAAAGTCAGCGATTTCCAGTGAGTAGTAGTTTGTAAGAATTTAGTTTAGTTTAGAATTAAGAAAACATCCAAACTATTCTGCGGCAGTGTGCCGTAATATATAATTTTAAAGAACGTTGTGCGAGTGTATCATTGCTGAGTCAGTCAGCCATAACTTATATATGGTCTAGATGTTGCAGAACAGCCGATGCGAGGACTGTTTGACATTGGGAGAGTTGAGTTATGACTTAGACTGAATATTTTTGACAAAAAGTTAAGGCATGCTTTTAAGGTTACGTTTGCGTGTAACTAGTTCGGAGTTAAAGTCTTCAAGGGGAGTTGGCTATAATGCCATTTTTTTTTACTAAAAGTTCAACACAACTTTGCAATTTGCTTTCATGCATTATGGTTCAACTTTCAATTTACACCTCAGGAGTTTATCAACTCCTCATTTTCTGAACTTAAGGAAAATGCAGATGTAAATGCTACGTTTCCACCAAACGAAACAGCGAGGTCCGGATGAACTTTTACTGAAACCTCAATAGGCCGTTCCCACCGAGCTTGAAGTGGTTTCGCTCTCAATTTTCGAGTCACTCGCTCTTAATTTATAAGCGTCCGCCAAAAGAAATGTCACTCGCTCCAAATTTTACAATGGCCGCCAGAACAGCTGTTTGTTGACAGGCCTTAATAGTGTGAGAACACCCGAAAATAGAAAGAGACAAATTGAGAAAATAAACAGAAATTCACGCTGTAGGCTTGTTCGGTATCACAACCTGTCATGGAGGGATGAATACAAGGGGGCTGCAACGAGGTTTATCAGAAACCTAGAGGTCTCCAGACCCCGAAAATGTATGGCGGAACCTTGTAGGTTCGGAGAAAATTGATGAAACCTCGGAAATTCACTCTGTACACTTAGCCGGGTTCACAACCTCTCACAGACAGATGAACTCGAGGAGGATTTAACTAGGTTTATCAGAAACCTAGATGTTTTCAAACCCCGAAAATGTATGGAATAGATGTATGAAAATGGATGAAACCTCGCGGTTTCGTTCGGTGGAAATGTGGAATATGAAATCAAATCGAGAATTTTGCTATCTCTATCTCTCACCCTGTCTCTCTCTCTCTCTTTTCATCCATTGCCGTCGTTGGATGGGAAACCGGGATAATTTCATTTATCATTTCAGTCTCACAAAGCGGACAAAGAATAATGGTGCTAATGCTGGATTCATTGCCGTGCAAAGAGAGATTTATTTAGCCTTTTAGATTTGATGTGATCGATTCATCATGCTCGTCTAATGCACTCTGCATGTTACTGCAGGTGGAGAAGTTTAAGTTTGTTGGCGTCTTTTTCACGAGTGATAGGCGGAGTAATGCTGAGCTTTTCTGTAAAATTGGTCAAGCTGGGTCTGGAAGTTCGAGCTTGGTGTCAAAGCCAGGTTAGCTGGCTTCTACTCAGTATTTAATCCAACTCTCACCTATGGTCATGACATTTTAGTAGAAATAAAAATTAATGGGTTCACGAAAATTGCATTCCTTCGAGCTGCTGTGGGACCAGATACTAGCCGGGATAGGGTGAGAGATACGACAGCATGCCAGGTACTCATTGAGGCATTGAGCACGAAAAGGCCTATGCTTCGATTGTTTGGTGACGTGCCGTGAATGCCTCCATCATCACGACTTCCGAGGCGGCTTTGAGTGCTATGCAATCAGGTAGGCGATCGCTTGCCAGAACCAGGACGAGGTGGTTGGACCAAGTTCAAAAGTGCCTCTGGTTGCACTTAGGCATAGCTTCTGATGAGTTAGAGTCAATGGCGGAGGGTCGTGTTGCCTGCAGGTCTCATGTACGTGCTTTAAAAGGTGATGATGAATGTTCATGGGCGATCTAAGTGTGTGTGTCGGGCACCTGTAAGCACTTAACTTCGTCTTTTGCAAATCCTTCCCGTCCGACTATGGTGTTTCGCAGATGAGCTTGACATCGACGTGGTAGTGTACCCACGTTGCGTGGTACAGGCTTTAGCGGCGATTGAAGAAGAGCTGGCCTTAAGGTGATGGCTAAAAGAGTCGACCTGTGACTCACCACTTAGAGCTGAGTATCCCAATTTTTAGTCACATTTTAAAGGTAATTAAAAAGCTGGTATACCCCGAAACGAACGTGAACTTCACAAACAATTTCCGATGCAGTAGCACCCTGTTATTCCTTCGGGTGACCCACACAGTTCAGAACTACTCACATGGAGGCTCACCTTTTTTTCCTCCGTGAAACCAATAACGCCTCAAAAATCCGTTAACTACACTCGGTCGGCCACATCGAGCGCTTGAACACCAATGCTCTAGCTAAGAGGTTCTTCGAATACAAGCCTTCAGCTTAAAGAATTAGAAGCAGCACGGCCAAGTCATCACGGACGCAAGACATCTTGGGATTAGTGGCTGGTACCCGCATGAATGGAAGGCAGTTTAAGGTCAAGGTAGGACCCTCCATCGATCAGTGCAATACCAGGAAGATAGACCCGGGATACGACTTATCAAGATAAAATTATCTCCTGCAGAGGCTTTGGTCTATTAGGGCCATTATGGCAGTCAGAGGTTGAACTGCCTAAAGGCCTCACATCGACGATGCCAGGTATGCAAAAGGACGTGAAAATTTCGATGTCTCTAAGTGCTGGCCAACGTATCAGAATCGGTTAATACACACACGAAAACATCACCAAAGGTGTATACAAGTCATAGTTTGGTCTATTAGGGCCATTATGGCAGTGGACGAGTAACGAAGCAGCAAAATGAGAAACATTTACGCTTTATTTGTGTCTATGCCAAGAGCTAACAGGCCTATGTAAGTTATTTTCTCGCATCTGTCAACGAGATCTTCTAGAGAATCATCAAGTACCGATATTGTTGCTGAACTCAACACGGTGGCTGTTGTAATCCCGACAACAGACTCTCGCTTTAAACTTGTGTGCCTTCACTTAGGCACAGATCTACTACTGCTAAGCAACATTTCGCGATTGCGAATATGTTTTGATTAGAGAGTCTCGACTTATATCATATCTCGTAAGCTAAGCTTACTTAGCCAACTCACAGTCAACTCAACACGCAGTTAGGCAGATCTTGGATCTCAAATCGACTTGTGACCGAACTTACAGATGAAACGGCTGACTTGTTGACTACGGAATGCAGATGTATTTATGTTGATTCGATTGATTACGATCACGTCACCGTGAGAATGAGAAGCAACTGTTATGCAAGAAGAACGTCAGTCGCTTATCTGCGATGCGCAACGTTCGATCATGCGAGGACGGTGGTGAATTATATTCAATTATACATGCACATACATTTTGTTTAAATTGAAAACATCTGGCATCACTCCATTTGTAAGCAGTTGCGTCGCTTGAATTTGCTTTCACTGGAAAAGATGGGTTCAATCCCCGACAAGAGTAGCTTTCGTAATTCACGGCTCCACCTTTTCCGAGTCACTGCTCGGAGAGTATACCGGTCTAGGAAAATCTTCTTAAACTTCGCCGTTCGGAGCCACTGCAGGACTAAAGGTCCGTCCTATCCTCTCGTGAAAGAAGAATAATACATTTATCACAAGTGGCTGCTGCCACATCGAAGAGCACTCAAAAAAAAAAGGAAAAACGTATCTGAATAAAATAGGACCACAATAATAGGTCTAGACATTCAATGGGAACACTAGCCATGTCCCCGAGGAGATTTTCCATGGAAAACATCTCGTTTATAGCCTCCTTTGCACAAAGACGGTGCTTCTTAGTGCTCAATTTCAGAACAATTCCTGCTCACAATTGCAGCCATTTAGGCGCAATGACCTTCGTTCTCTCAGTGACGCTGCAACGCCTGGACCTAGCAACCAGTCGTGATGACTGTGCTTTTGTTTACGAGTGAAACGACTTATGTACAATTTCAAGCATGACGTTTAAGAGAATTTCCTTTTCACTCATTCACGTTGACAACCGCCTGTGAATCGGAAGAGGTGTTTGCGTAAAAATGAAAGTTGGTGCTTTTGGGTTCGAACCATGTACCATCGACTAATTCCGTCAATAAATCACTATTTTGATTGGCTTATCGAATCCCATCATTTGACATTGAATTTAAGCTTCAATTTCACAAGATTCGCGAAAAACAATAAAAGCCAGACCATAATGAGCATAACGATACTTACGCGAACTTAGGCAATCAAGCGAATACACAGAAACGGTAGTCTGACCATAAATCAAGCATTTTGAGAGAGCCGGGTCCATGGCTGACTACGCTTTTGTCTCCAACGAATTTGACCGAAAATCACACACCTTATGACGTATAATCACGAACCGCAGATACTTCTGAGACCATCATGGCTCTCTTTTAAGCTCGTGAAAATGTTGTAAAAAATCTGTAAAATTAATGTAAGGGGCAAGAGGGATAGAAGGTAACTTAGCTGGTTTTCGTTAAGTTTCGTTCACTTTTGATGACTCAAGTGGAAGCGAAATCAGTCAATCTCCGCATCACGTGATGCTGAAATTTTGCCAGAGGTAAAAACTTTCAGTTTCGTTAAGATTCGTTAAGTTTCGTTAAGTTTCGTTCACTTTCGATTACGCATGAGGAAGTGAAATCAACCGACATTATGTTGGCACTTGAATTTTGCCTGAGTACGCAGAAGCAATTATGGACTCTTTTATGTTTGATAATGCTCCAGTCTGCCTTCGTTCAGTTTTGATCTAGCTTAAGCTTCTCTTTAAGCAAACTGACGGCTTACTACTTCTCACTGAACGCAGACTTCTGCTCTTGCACTTCATCAAAACTGTCGAGTGTGGCCATGAGACCACATTTGAAGCGTCCTGTTTGTTTTGTTGTGCAATCAAAAAGTCGTGATCATTAATCAGGAATGCACGCTTTTATCTCGATCACGTGTCAGAAGATAAGCCCAAAGTGAGCAGTTGCAGCAAATTACTGTGATTGCCCTGAGTAAACTGAACGGATGTGTATCTTAGATGGCACGCGAAATTGTTAGTTGACACGAAGCAGCTTCGAGTGTGTCACACTGATTTCGAAGGAATGTGAATGCAGTTCAGTCCCTCAGGGAGGCACATTGAAACGGAAAATAAATGGCAGCAGTAGACATCACAGCCGATTTCGAATAGTGAGTGGAAGTCGATCAGAGCCAAGTGGAGGAGGATCAATGGTTTTGGAAATTCCACATGCATAACTTAAGGAAAGTAGCTGGAGTGGTGGCTGGAGTCTTCATGGTTAAAACAAACTTGAAACTTTTCCTGATCTGACACTGGCACCTCTGACTGTTCTGACGGACGCGCTTGTGATATTGACTTGTGCGGTTCACAAAACTGTGAATGAGAGTGGACATTAGAAGCGTTTTTTAAGACAATTTAGGAAATTGGCTTGAAATCTTGGCCCGACTGCAGAAATGGTGCATAATATGGGTGGCCTTGCAGTGTCTAGCCTCTACAGCAACCTTGTTCGTACCATTATCCTATCACGAGTGCAGCCGACTACGAATAGGGAAGTTTGAGCATTGTCAGTGACTCAAGAGCGATACAGCCGTGAGTAATGCAAGTTGCGTGAGTTGAATTTGAAACCTAGCCACTCAACGCACGTGCCCACCAGCGCACGACTGCCAAATGCCTCGAACCATAATTGTTTTGCCAACAAAGGTTCAAAGTCGCAGATTTACATTTAACAGCCTTGTAAAACCGCAGACTGTGTGGAAGATGTTGAAAGTCCGCAAACTGTCATTCGAATTCATAAAAAATTATCAGCCTGTCTCCCCGATAAGCGAAGTGCTCCTACCCTCCAACACTGGGTGAGGAACTTAATGTCTTTACAATCAAACAACCCGCTCGATTGTCGCAAAGTCTGTTCAGAGTTTGCCTTGTTTATGAAGTTTACTTAACCCGCAAGCAAGTGACACTTCCTGGGGCAAGACATCAGTGAACCAATTCGACAGAATTAACCAATCGAAGCTCTTACACAACGATCATGTGGGATAGAGAATTTCAATTAAATCGTTGGCAGTCACATCTGTCGAAGATAAATCAATCAGACGAAACGGCACGCTGGATGGGCGCAGAAACAACAATCCGCCATCGGTTCACTGGTCCCGTCAATCGTCTAGAGGACGCAATCTCTAGCAGAGAACACGGACGGAGCAGCGGAGGCGGCGCGCGTCGCCTCTGATTAACTGGAATATTTATCTCATAAGCGTGCCTAGTCGCGCAGATCAGTTGCGGTCCTTGATAACACCCGCTTGTTCTGCAATCAAGGAGTGTCGCGACACAGTCGATGATTAGACTAGTCGTTAACCCTTTGACAAGGTCACGGACTTCCAGCGCCAGCGGGTTAGTAACTCCTTTCGAAGTAAACACGTCCTTTCGCAGTCTATCAGCGCTTTGTTGCGATCGCTCCAGATACGAACACTACTTTTTGTTTGCTTTATTTTTAGACACGATTCGTCTGTTTGATTAGATAAGGTCATGAGAGATTAAACAGAAAACGACAATTATTGCCTTTTACTCACACTTCACTCTTGAACTCTAATTTCACGTACTTGGCACTCAAGAAAGAAAAAAAAAAACACAAGAAACCAGTCGAGCTGGTTGACAAGAAGCACCGAATAAACTGCTCCCCTGGAACTGGGCCGCGAACACTTTTATTTGTGCCTTACTCGTATGTCGCACTTCGAGTCGTACACCAATGCCAACGCACGTCCGTAATCGCCGAGCAACCGAGTTAGACTAAGCCAATGTGTTCGAATCGATCGACTGGCGCAGATAAACCGAAAGAAGAAAACAAATGAATTCCGGCAAAATGAACTCCTCCAAACTTTGGCCCAGTTCCGAAGCTAGCCATGGCCTGATAAGCCGGCTGCGGCTATAAGCGATTAAGCCAGTTGTACCGAAGTCTTTGTGCCGACGTGTTACAGAGCGGGAGAGAGGCAGCGAGGCAGAGAGAATGACTCCCAGATTCTCCGATAGTGACGAAGGCACGTTTAGTTTCTGTGATTAGGTGCGACATGGACGATAAGGGCTGACGGCCGGGGCCGTTGAAATTGGCGTTTTATTATCTCGTCGATGTTATTTTGGTCATCGCATGTTCCTTTTTTTTCTCATATTCCACAAGTGTTATGTTTTCATATCGAAGCGATATCCCATTTCTGGTGAACACATTTCCAAAACACAATCAGCGGCGGCAGGTAAACAAGGATAACTTCGGCAGGTATTCGACATCGAGGCACACACTAAATTCCTGCGAACGAATTCAACGTGCAGTCGGCTGTTGGAATGTCCCAAAGTGAGGTGAATGGTTGGTGATGTGATTTGTTATGTGCAGCGCAGCTCTAACGACGAATATTGCACACTGGGTGAACTGAGGCATTTATATTTGCAAACGGCCTACCTGTAGTCGGGTCATTCCGTTGCAGGTGCTTGGTTGGATAAGCCCGTGGCTAGACATATTTCAAGGATGGCCTTCCGTTTGCACATCAGTGGGGTGCCATTGGAACTGGTGGATGAGTAGCGACGATGTCGTGTGTAAGTAAAATAAATGGTAATTGTTTTGGTCCTGTAAAGTGGGCTACACACACATCCTAGACTGTCATTTCTTGTCATTTCAGTCCAGGCTACACAGGAATGACGACAAGTTTTCTCACACATTTGCACACCCTTTCAATTCTTAGGCACCATTTTTCGGTGTTCCAGCAAAATCCACGAGAAATTTCAATCCTCATCATTCTAGCCATCATTTCTGTCGCCATTTTCCATTCCAAGCTATCACCTGTCATTTATTTTTTTAACATTTTATCAAGAATGTCGTTTGAAATGTTGTAGCCCATTGTGTCCCTTGCTGTTTTCCGAGAGACGAGGGATTAATATTTTATTCCTCAAGGTGTCCCAACGTCGAAAGAGAAAAACGCACGAATGATTCCCATCTGGTAATCTAAAAAGCAAGCTAGAATTATGGTGTGCCCAGGGTGGTCGGTTCGGTTTCAAAGTAGGTCGAGGCACTATTCATGCTGCGACGAAACTGCTGTACAGGTGTCTGCTGAATGACCTGGATAGGGCCGAGGCGATCTGATGAGTTCGTGGAATGACCGAGGACAAAACCACTCTCGTGCAGAGCGGATTCGATTCGTTCATGCAAAACTGCGACGACGCAGAGTGTGTTATTTTGCCAATCTAGCGGAACTTTATTCCTGTTGCTAAACTATGGATTTTCCTATTTAGTGACGGAAAAATGTTATTCTATCTGTGTCCTCCGATATGGTGCGTATAGGCCACGCCAACCATCCTCCATAAACCTCATGGATACAAACGCCTCTGACTAAAAGACCACTGGACCGAATTTGTTCAAATCTTCACGAATCTGTTGAGAAGGGAATTTTTTTCCCCGCCCATTTACACAAATACGTGCCAAGACATTTCGATAAAACTAACACATTAAACGTCCATCATCATTTGGAAGTGTAAAACGTAAAGAAAAGATGATTGAGTCTGTAAGTTAGTTCTTGCGGTTTGCTAAGAGATGGCGTAACTTGTATTATTCCATTGGAACATGCGTTGGAAACATACTGTCATTGTACGTCATTCATTTGAAGCGTAAACAACAACCTTTTTTTTTCATTCAAATATGTCGAACTTTGTGCCTGAAAATGTGTTTTTGCGGGGAGTTCTTCTTAATATGAAGAAAACTGCTGCCGAAAGCCATCGTATTTTGGTGGAAGTTTATGGTGAACATGCGCTACGTGAGCGAATGTGCCAAAAGTGGTATGCACGGTTTAAAAGTGGTGATTTTGGCTTGGAAGACGATGAACGTCCTGGGCAGCCAAACAAGTTTTAAGATGAAGAACTGGAAGCAAACACAAGAATCTTTGGGTGTCACTCAAGCAGCCACTTCAAAACGTTTCAAAGAAGCAAGGAAATTGGGTTCCACGTGAACTCAAGCCGAGAAGAGGTTTTGCATGTACGAAATGCTGCTGGAACGCCACAAAAGGAAGTCATTTTTGCATCGGAATCTTACTGGTGATGAAAAATGGATCCATAACGACAACGCCAAGCGCAAAAAGTCGTATGTGAAACCCGGCCAACCAGCCATATTCATGGCGCGAAGGTAATGCTTTGTGTTTGGTGGGATCAGAAGGGTGTGCTGTATAATGAGCTGTTGAAACCGGGTGAAACCATCAATGGACAACGCTACCGAGCACAATTAATTCGTTTAAAGAGAGCAGTAGTCGAAAATCGGCTGGAATCTGCGATCAGACACGAGGCAATAATTTTCCATCATGACAACCCTCGGCCCATCGTTGCTATTCCGGGTAAGAACTACTTGGAAAACAGTGGATGGGAGGTTTTACCCCACCCGCCTTATAGCCCAGACCTTGCCCCTTTTGACTACGATCTGTTCCAGTCAATGCAGGACGCCGTCACTGAAATACGGTTCACATAAAGGCAGAATGTCAAAAATTGGCTTGATTCATTCTTGGCTGCCAAGCCGGCGCAGTTCCTTTGGGATGGGATCCACAAAGTGCCAGAAAGATGGGAAAAAGTCATAGCTTCAGATGGGCTCTTGGCTCAGATGGGAGATTGTACATGTTTTTCTTAAATAAACGTTCAAATTTTGAAAAAAAAAAATCCGCCCGAATTAATTTATAGACCCGATAAAAGCTCCAGCTGATATTTTGACCGTTAACAATTCAGACTCTTAAGTAGCACGAAGACTCAACAAAGATATTTTGTCCCTTTGCATTAGCGATGGGCAATTGCGAATAAAAACAATCGAATAATTCGATTGTTGTCGCAATCGCAATTATTCGAATTCAAATTGAGCGGAGTCGTTTGTTGATTTTCGATTCTTGTAGGTACGATTCCAATCGTCAACGTGTGTGTGTATTCGCTTATTCTTCAAGTCGGTGAGAGATTGTTGGATTGTATCATGTGTGTATTTGGTCAGGAGTATTGCTTTTATTCGCAATTGTCCATCGCTTTCTCATTTCGTTTCACTACTAAAATCTAAACTTTACATTTATGAGAGCGAGAGTAGAATCCTCTCACTAATTAGGTGAGAAGGGTGAAGAATACAGTCAAACCTCCAAAATTCAAATAGCCACGGGAACCAATATTTTTCAGAAATTTGGCTTGACTTATAGAAAATTCGATTTAAGGATGTTCCAATTGCAGAATAAATCGAGAAATACATACATTTCTACAATAGGATATTAGAATAAATTGTAGAATTCGATTCGATTCGATTCGATTATTATTCGATTGTTTTCTAATGAGACCGAATAAATCGACAATCGAATTCAATTTTAAACAATCGCCAATTTATTCGATTGTGAAATTCATTCGCAATCGCCCATCGCTACTTTGCATTCGATATCTACAACAAATCAAAAAATAACACGAACTAATCCTAAAGAGCGTACCTGCAAAAAAGCAGTTATTTTGTTACTAAGAGAAGACTATGTATAATTTAAAAGAAACAATTTTTACATCTCCAAATTGCCGCCCCTTTTAATGTGCCGCCCGGGGCCTTGTCAACCCCTCGCTCCGCCACTGTGACATTGATGTGAATGATCGAACACAGCGCGCCGTCGATCAAGTGCTGACTGACCTTGAAACGGAGGCGGTGAACGAGGGCAAATCGAAGTATATGCTGCCATCGAGAAAGATTGACGACTCGGTCAGGCAACTATAACTTCGAGCTAGTGAAGGACTTGGTCTACCTCGGGCCCCATGTAAATAGTATGACCAACATCATTACGGAGATTAATCGCAGTTGAGCAGTAGAGGGAGAGCCCTCGAAGGACCAAGCTGAAATTATATAACACCTTGACCGTCCCCGTTCATCTGTATGGCGCGGAAGCCTGGACAATCTCAAGAGCAGATGAAGAGAAGCTTGGCCTCTTTGAGAGAAAAGTTCTTCGTTTAACCAAACCTGTACAACCCTACGGGCTGTACAGCGACACGATCCTAG
Source organism: Eristalis tenax (assembly GCA_905231855.2). Lineage (NCBI taxonomy): Eukaryota > Metazoa > Arthropoda > Insecta > Diptera > Syrphidae > Eristalis > Eristalis tenax. The sequence goes on from HG993127.1 coordinate 5,557,152, forward strand.
CCAGGCGTCTACGGATTCAACGCCTAAGATGGCTAGGCCATGTAGAGCGCTCTGCTCCAGCCCGAAGAGTCTTCGACTGCGAACCAATGACATAAAGCAGTAGTAGACGCCTACGGAACCGATGGCGCACACAAGTACAGAAGGACATCAACCAACTTGACGTGCGAAATTGGAGACAACTGTACCAGATGAAGATGCCCGGTTCAAATGGACTGTAGCGCCATAAGAAGATGTGGAAGACAAAGCCGTTTCAATGAGACCGTGCGCTGAACTCAGGACACCATATGTGGAACATCAACCATCTTGACGAGGTGAACAGACTAAATGCTGAGCTAGCTGAATTCATAACAAACTGTAGCGTCACATCCTAAAGCCTGCCGTTCTAGTTCATAGCATCCTCGGGAATGAAGTGTGCACAGCACAGCACCTGGCTCCATGTCACAAGAAGACTGAGACCAAGGAAAAATGGCATTTCCATAATGAAGCTTTCTTCTTCACTAAATTCCTCCCACAACTCCTCTACATTTTAGCGAACAAATTTCCATTCAAATTTTCAGGCATGTCTAGTAAAAACTCTCTCGACAAAGCCTTCTCAAACTCCGTCACTCACAGCGGCATAAAACTATGGCATCCTCCACCCCGGAAGAACCAGCCCCAGACAACACGAATGGTTGCTACAGAAGCTTCACCCAAGTGCACAAATCGAAGCGCCACCCCAATATGCATGTGTTACTCGACAGCCTGGGTTTGACCGTATACATTTTGTATCCCTCTCAACTCCCGCGTCGACAGCGCAAGACTCATCTTCAATCGTCTAGCTACTCCCTTACAACACCTTCATGTCAATCTTATCAACAAACTAGCCGCGAATTCTTGCTCGACTGTATATATGCAAGATTGTGGACTGTAAGACATACTTCAGATCAAGAATCGAGACAACATACAGCCACTTGTGGAAATTTACAGCAAGACCATTGTTTGCCTTTCTGCGAAATGTAAACCTCAAATACTCCTCAAACACTCATCGATATTTCAAGGACTGTACAACAAAGAGTATCTATGCTACTTACCGGCAACTCTGCACAAGCCCCCCACGTAAGTCAATTCCTATTACTTCCACAAGCAACTGCCACCAACTGCGCAGGCAGGCAAGCACCTTCATTTTTGAATTCCCAAACGAGGCGTTCCGGCCGCCATCTGCCGAGCAGTAGTCGCACCACACGCCTGTCAGCTGTTCGCGTCTGACATAAAAACATTTTTTTTTTCAATCCGCATCAAACAGATGTAAATATTTTTCAAGCGAAAGTATCTGCTGCTCGGACACAAATTTCGTCGACAAATAATGTCGGATTCACAAATTACTGGTGTTACAGAGGATGAGGAACGCAGAAAGTATCGATACCGAGGTAAGCTACGCTTGGTTTTGCCTTTTTGCGTTTTAACCCCAAATATTTTAGCCGGAGCGTTTTTGGGTCTCATTGCCGGGACGGGCGCGTTGATTGGGTTTTCGCGCACCATGGGACGGGCTAGAAAACAAGAGGCAGCATTTCTAGCAAAAGCTGGACGCGACACGGCCATTCTGATGGATGCCGGCACATCGTTGGCAATGCGTGCCCTCGCCTGGGGTACGATCTATGCAGTGCTGGGAACAGGAACCTTTTGCTTTGGAATATGGAAACTATCAGGAGCCAAAAATGTAAGTCATTTCAAAGAATTCAAGAACGCAGTTCAGTATCGCTTCGCTTGCAGATGGACGAGTTTCGGCAAAAAATGGGCAGCGCCCTTCCAAGACTGACAAGCACACACGAACCGAAGAGTCGAACCGAATTCGACGGTTTGACGGACCTGATGAAATACTTAGCCGCCTGGGGCAAGGAATGAAATCAATCAATTAGCACTTCTTAAATTACATAACAGACAAATATAACTAGTTTATTATTCACTACAAGATTGTGGGTTGTTAAAGATGTACTTCTCAATCAGTTGAGATCGGTTGGTGCTAAGGCGGTTGTTGCACAGTTCCGCAAGGTTTTCATGCATTTCGAGAATCTCGTCGTAGTCGATTTCAAGGTAGCTCTTTGCCTCCTTGTGGAACTCAAGCGATTCTTCGATGAATTTTGACAGATCTGGCGCTCGCTTCAGGTACGCCAGCTTTTCGGGAGACAGCACGGAGTAGTCGACGACTTTGTTTACAGCTGATAAGCTGAAAGAAGGGGTGTATTTAGGTTAATTTGGCACCCATCAAGGTCGGTTAAAGGGCACATACCCGCTGATCGATTGTTTTGTCTTCTTCAGCAGTGACAGCCACTCGTCGATCTCCGCATTCAAGCGCTTTTCGTACCTGAAAGTATTATGATTTAGATTTGCTTGTCGCGAATCAATGGCCGGTGGACTCACTCTGATCTCTCCTTGGTTTCCGTGGACTCTTCATCGGGAACTGCGAAGGGATCCAAAGGAAAATGTTAGTTGTGCAAAGTGCTTTGGGAAAATTGCGTAGCTTACAGTCGAGAGTTATGTTGAAGACGCTCCTTGTGTGGACACTTGATAAGCGCATCGAGATGTCAGGCTCCGAAAATCCTTCAGAATCGGACTCATTTTTGTCGTCCATCACCCTGAGATGCATAACAAGTTTGTTTGAGAATCGAAATCTTGAAAGGTTGTTTAAAACACAACAGACATTTTGACAGCTGCTGCCACCACATCCACAAATCATCGGCGATCGATTGTGTGGAGACTTCTGCGATTTGCTGCGGGATGTGTTCGCGGACTGCGTTGGTTGTTGATGAAGAAATTATATGTGGCACTGGAACATTGTGCACATATGAATCGTTGTCGAATTTGAAAAATTGATATTTCATCCAAATCAGACGCGTGACACCTGGTTTGGCCCATGTCGTGTTCCGCAAACAACGCCAATTGAATGGAAAACTCGAGAATAATCCTTCGACGAGGTTAGGGCTCCAGCGATCAATGTGAAATGAGCAAGAATAGCGACGACTTTTCTGTCAAAATGTCGATTTCCGAAGAAATTCCAACCAGGAAATGCGCAATCTCACACATAGATGTCACCGCTGTGGCGTGAATTGACAATCAACAACCGTCCCCCATGCAGGCATTCACTCTTTCTCTCTCGGCTTCTGTCAATGACCACAAAACACATGGGATTTTCGCATGCAGCATACTAGTTGCGCATTATTTGCACTCGAATCCTCTCTGCTGTCAGATTCTCGGGCCACACCGATTCGGGCGAATCGTCAATGTGGTGGAAAAAGTTGGGAAATTTTCTTCACGCATTGCCACCACATCACTCCACCCATACAAATCAAACGCAACCCCTCTCGCTCTCGCGTATGCACGGGCGAACCCACACAAGCACACTGCTCGCATTTTCATGTTTCATCGCCGGCACGGCACGGGTACGTATCCAACAGAGGCTCCCCATGAAATATCTCTTGGAGCGAATCTGAGTTGATACAGAACTGGGAGCGTGAATGGACCTGTCTTCGTCGGTTTGCGGCGACCTCTTTGCACATATACACGGGTTCTAGTTGGAAAAACACTCTGCCTCTGTGCCTCTGTCTATTTATTTACATCGGCAGCTGTCAGTTTTGTGATTAGATAGACGACGAGAAGAAATTGAAATTGAAGAAAAATAAATCCAGAAGCGGGGAGTGCGTGTGGCGAGTGTGTGCGCGCTGTCGAACAAGTGGATCCGCAAATGTTCCGGAAGCCAACGTTGGCAGTCACTTTGTCGCAATTTACCGTGTGTCGGAGGGCAGAGCTCCTCAAATCGATACTCCACCCGAAAACGTATCGCAAATGAGTTGACGACGCAGCCGGGCGGAGAATTTTTTCGTTTTTCGGTGTCCAAAAGCAAACAAGAGATCCGTATGCTGAAGCAGTGCTGTGCCATTGCACTTCCATCGTAGTTTGTCGCTGTCGGTGTTCCTACATCAGCCAAGAGTATCCTTCCTCGTTCCATGGAGTAATTGTAGTCCCGTTCTTGTGCGAGAAGTTCGTCTGTGAAAGCGAATAAAAGAGGAAGAGCAAAAAGTGAACGTGGTGAAGAAGAAAGTGTGTGAAGTAAGGGCATAAAGTGCTGGTGCTAGTGACGACAAACGAACGCATTCACATCCCCATCCACAAGGTGCAGCGTCCATAAGTGTCATCACGATGACGACCGATTTGCTGTTCCCCAAAATTGCGGACTGTTCCTATGTCTCGTGTTACTGGTAAGTCGTTGTTCTTGTTCATGTCCGTGTTTCCTTCTTACATCTGTCAAGAGGTCATCTCGGGGAAAATGCATTCATCTGCAAGGAGGGATCAGCGCCGAACATCGACAAGGCATCACATATATTGTCGTTCTTTGTAGCATGCAGCCTGAAATGAATCCATTCACTCCTCCCTCGGGGGAGAGTGTGTGTGCGTCTGCTTCTGCTGCTGCTGTTGCTCACCCCCATTTGTGCAGCTGGGTGGCGGCGATGATGCAGTGTGTGTGTGAGTGGTGTTTGTTGCCGTGGAAATTGGGTCATTCGGTCATGCGAGTTCGCGAAATAAAAACATGAACTGCACTCGGTGTCGTCAAAGGATGTGCAGGAGTATGGCTGCGGCTAAGATGCGGTTGGGCGGTTGTTTAGGCTGCGGGACCGGTATAAAAACGAATCGAATTATTGATTTGCGAATGGCTTGTGTCGATCACAATTCCAGGAGCTCCGACAAAAGTGATCACAAACAAATTGAGTTAACAGACTGATGGCGTGCCGGTTGAGTGGATGATTATTGAATAATTCAATTATCTTGTCTGTCATCGATGCGAATGTCACATTGCGTCCGACTAAGCACTGGTGGCTTATATCACTGTCTAGACTTGATAATTCACAATCAATTATAATCGAATGCTGGCTTTGGACGTGGCTTTGTATATGTTTTTGAGACAACATTGGCGCAAAGGACGTATGTGTGTTCACTGATCTTGGACAGGGATTAGATTTTGTGACGTAGGCACTAACCATGAGTACCGAGGATTCCACACAAGTGGAAACAAAACGTTGTGCCAGAAAAACGAAACCTTTGGGGACATGTTTGATTGGTTACAGCAACATCTCCGTTGGGAAACTACAGACTTTCAAAGACTGCTCCAATGCAGATGGTAATCATGGGTGGAATAGAATTTGTGTTGGTAACTACACTGTTTTTTTGTTTTATGTTTGATGCCCATTTCACCGACTTCACAGATGATCGTCTCCTTCGCTGGCGTTTGACACTTGATGGCGCATTCTTGAAAGTCAATCAAGAAGTCATGTAAATGGAATTCGCTGAATTCCCTTTGGCCCGAGAAAACCTTACAAAATATGCCATCACAACATTTTAAGGTGCAAGTGACACAGCTCGGATCAAATGAACTCGTATGAGTTTGTGAAATGTGCAAGATTTTAGGGAGAGACAGTAGTTGTCTGAGGCATGCGACCTCAAAGTTGGAAGCTTCCAAAACCAAGTGAGAATAAGAGATGGGCGCAAATAAAAAACCACGAGCGACTTTGCAAAGTACGAGATTTTTTGTTTCGCATTTTTCAGGCGGAGGCCATAGCGAGAAAGTAGGCTCTTTCGTGGTTAAAAAACGATGTACCCATCTAAAGACAGCGATCACAAGTCTGAGTGCAATCACATTTAACTCCAACACTCCTGACGAGATGACCAAGTAGAGATGGCCCTACTTCACAACACACCTGCATTTCATGCGTCTCGCTACTATGAAGCATCTATTGAAGCTGGAAACATGTGCTCAAACTCACTTTCTTACTTATCATGCCGACGACCCGTGGAATGTCTGAGTCTTTGATGTTGAGCCTGGGCACGCTGCTTCCAGTCATCATGACCACGCTGTCTTGCATCCGCGATTAATTGCTCTTTATACCGGAGATTCGGTCTTCTTCTCCTCCTCGAACCAGGAGACTCGGACTCGAAGACCCTCTTAGCTGGAGCGTTAGTGCCCATTCGCTCGATGTGGCCGAGCCAGCCAGCCTTCCGAACTACATTCACATCCTGGTACAGCTCGTAGAGCTCTCGGTTGGGTCTTCACCTTCCTGGCAGACGGGACCATTTATCGGACGCAGAATTTTTCTCACGAAGGTACCAAGAATCAGGTCTGCAGTTTTGCTTAGCGTCCAGCTTTCCGCTCCATAGAGCAGGACTGGTAAAATGAGAGTTTTGTAGAACATGATTTTGGTCCTTCGAGTCAGGAGTTTTGAGCCCAGTTGTTTCGGCAAACCGAAGTAGCTCCGGTTGCCAAGGGCGATTTTACATCGGATGTCATTTGTGGAGTTCACATTTGCGCCGAGGTAGACAAAGTCCTTTACTACCTCGAAATTGTGGCTGTCGATCGTGATGTTTTGTCCAAGGTGCTCATACTAAGGGAAACAAATTACCGCACACATAAGTGGATCCAGGGTCAAGACACAGCACGGGCCGAAGAAATAGAGAGGAGGTACCTGTGCACATCTGAAGATTATAGTCTGTGGGAAATTTATGCTGGGAAGAGCATTCGCCATTCGTGTGGTGCTGCTGAAGAATGAGTCTCTAAATTTAACTGTGCGCCCAGTCCTGACGAGGGGGGTATTTGCGGGTGAATTCATGGGGGGAAGGAATGCAGTTGTCTCACTTGATCATCGTTTGTTAAAATACGGAGAAGGAGGAGACGCTACGTCGATGGTCGAGCGAGTCTAATGACTCAGCGATATTGTTGACTCCTATAAGTTTTATCGCTCGCTTTTTGGATTCTACCTAGAAGGTGCACGGTGGTCTTTGGGGCACCAGACCAGATATGAGCGTTGTACTCAAGCTTGGGGCGGGTATACGACTTATAAATTAAAGCCATATCAGAAGGGGTGAAGTATTTTCAGCACCAATTGAGGAAACCTATTATTTCGCAGCATTTTTGGCGACCTCAAATATGGGATACACATGCCAAGGATGGAAGGTTTTCCGGTTTCATCGACACAAGCGCTGTTTATGGATAATGGCTGATTAACAAGGGTTCGCTTGAATTCCACTCGATTGTTCTTCGCCCAGTTAATTATGCTGTCAAGATCGGAATTCAATGTGCTTGACATAAGCTGCCGTTCCAATTCTACGGCCGAAGGGCGGTGTGGTGAACCTTGGAACGAATATGAAAAGCTGAGGGTGCTGTCATCAGCGAAGGAATGGATTGGATTAGAACTTCTAATCCTTCTCTTAATCTAGAAGCCTTCTAATTTAGAAGTAGCAGATCAGAGATCATTTATAAAAATGAGAAAGAGTGTCGGAGACAGAACAGAGCCTTGGGGAACACCAGCATTTATTTGGTGGAGATCAGACTTGAACCCATCCAAAACCACTTGAATTGAACGGATCGAATGGTAATTTCTAATCCATTGAAGAAGAGATTCATCGACACCATAGGCAGGCATTTTCGACAAGAGAGCTTGATGCCAAACTCTGTCAAATGCCTTAGATCAAGCGCAACGATCTTGCTTTCGCCTGCATTGTGCAAAGATTGGTTCCACTTTTCGGGGAGATAAGCTGTGGACCTGTTGCTGTGGACTCCGTACTGCCGGTCATTAAGAAGCTTGCGCGATATTTCAGAAGCTGACGATTTATCAGCTTTAGAAAGAAGGGAAGTAAGTGCTAAGAGTCGATATGAGGTGGGTGTCAAAGATTCGCCCTTTTTAGGGACGGGCTTGACAAATGCTGTTTTCCATCTGCTCGGAAGGAGACCTAAAGAGTGGGATGGATGGAAAAGCTTACGCAGCGCCGATGAACACCCCTTCAGAAGTATGGGGGGTTTACCATCCGGGCCAGCAGATTTGTGCACGTCGAGATCTGAGGGTGCTCTTGCAACTGAACGAGCGCGGAAGTGGATTTGTCCCATGGTCAAATCAACGCTCTCAAGTACAGGTGGAGACAGATTCCAAAATCTGGCAGTGTTGAGCTGGCTGCAAAGTGCGCCGCAAGCAGATTCGCTTTGTCCCAAGAGCTGACAGCTGGGGTGTCATTGTAAATGAGCGAGGGAATGGAAGACCAGGCGGAGTTCTTTATGTTTTCTACAAATGACCAAAGGTTGTTGCTGCCCTTGGGACATTGAAGCACTTTTTGCCTCAACTTTTGCTCATACGAGAATTTTACACGTTTGATAATTGCGTTGCAGCCATTTTGGGCCCGTTTATCTCATCCTGATAGCCTCCTTACAGCTTGCCTTGGGCTTGATACACTTGACTCTACGTGGAATGAAGGATCTCATGCCCAGCAGTTTGTGATCATATCAGCAGCGGCATCCACGTCACTATCGAGGAAGCATAGCGACCAGTTAAAATTCCTAAAGAAGCTGTTTAGACCGCTCCAGTCGGCTTTCTCGTACAGCCATACTGTTCTAGGAAGGAATTTGTTCTCTAACTGTGTGTGGCGAGAGCGATAACTTAGCTGATACGACACAATAGTCAGACGAGACTAGAGGTGACAGTATGTCAACAGAATATTTTTCAGAATGAGAGGTGAGAAAGGGTTGTGTTGACTTCTATAAGCTCCTAGAGAGGACATACGATCAAAGCATCATCTTCGACACCACCAAGGCCATTCTAGGAGATTTGAAAGCTAAGCCATTTATGGAGGCCATCTTTGCTAGAGTCATCGGGAAACACCACACGCCTGTACCACGTCATATAACGGAATCGAAGACTTCGGACCCAACCAGCCAGCCACCTTGGGTGTTGGATTCGCTAGCCCCCTGGCTAGGCTCATGTCGCTGTCGCTGTGGTTCAATTTTCTACTCCAAATGCGCTGATGTCAAACAGGACCAAAAAATGGACGCAGACACTTTGCCAAGGACTTTTTTAACTGATCTTGAGTTTGACCAGGTGTCCACGCTATAAATTAGGACACAGACACCCAATGACTCGATTTCGAGGTCGGGCTATATTGCTGAATTGCCACTTTGGCCCAAAGGAACAGCGATTGGCAAGAGTTATTCTCCGTTTGATCTCGGAACTGAAGTTCTTTGTGCCAAGGTAAATGACGTCCCTAACTACCTCGAAGTTGTGGCACTGTGATGCTCTGTCCTAGACGTCGATGTGACATGTCCTTCGTTGACAGGGCAATGTTCCTACATAAAAGTTCGTTTTCCCTCTATTCACCGGCAGACCGCCTCTCGGTGGACGCAAATTTGAGCAATTTCTTACAGCGATTTTTATAACATTTTCCAAACGAACTGCCTTCAGTATTGCATCTGATCTGGATTTGGCACATGTTCCGCCACAGAGTTTGAAAACGCTGCCTAATCTACGTCCTCTCCCCTGGTCACTCGCACATTTATTCCATTTGAAGTTGAAGGCAACAGAAGACCGCACAAAACCACGCCAGCCAGTGTGCGCATCAGCAATTCAAAGGCACACAAAAGCCGTCGCATTGCCCGCCGCACAAAGACAAAACGCATGAATCGTGTAAATTCCGTTCGCATGTGTGTTCCTAAATCAACATTAACATTCGGTCCCGACTGAATTTGTTTCAATTAAACTGCAAACCATGACGGCATCGTTTAGTTGATGGAAAAATGTGATCCAATTACCGCAAAACGCATCCCACGGGGGAGCAAATGGGATGCACGCCACCCACCGCACATGATAGTGTCTAATTAAATTAACAAATTGCAAACGAAAATGCATCAAAATTCTTAATTGCATGCCAATCGAGATGGGGCTCCACCCAACGCACTGCACCCGTAGTGCGCGTACTGGGGGAGCTGTAAGAGTTCAGCCCCCTCGCAGTCGTGTGGATGAAGCTTGCCACTCGGGGCCTATAACCTTTGGTATTAGAAGTTCAATTATGATCGGGATTATTCAATTATAATTCACAAGGGTGATTAGAAAAGGTCGGGGCCAGAGCCTGGTTTTCGACTCCTCGCGCATTGTCTGCGGGTTTTCTGACGCCCCTTGGCGCGTTTTATGCTGACACTTCTCGCGTGCCGAAATGTCAAACAATCGTTTTATGCTCAATGACATCGAACAACAGCAGCACCAGATGGTGGGCGGGTGGATGTGTGGCACACGAGGGCGAGGGTTACCGCAACAATGGGACACAGAAGCGAAGAAAAGAAATTCCAATAAAACGCTTTGTAGAAACGTCTGGCGGTACAAGAGGCTATAATCCGAGGGAACAAATGGCGGTGTCTAGCACCACTACAAGCGTGTGTCGCTTCATGTGTACCGTAGAATATACTAGACGCCTCGGCCCGCCCACCCCATTCATTCAGAGAGGGGCAGCAATGGAGCCGCCTCCTCACGGGACAGGCGAGGCGGTATAAAAATTACAAATAAATAAATCATTCTCGGAAATCCCTTAATCCCCGTGGAAATTCCCGCTGGGAGGTGGGCGCTTTCAGCGCTATCGGCGCTTTCGGCGAACTTCGGAAAATGTGAAAAGTCATTGGTTTTAATTGAAATTATTTTCCCTGTCTCCTTGTAATTGGACACAGGGCGGCGGCGTGGCGGCGTGCCACTCTGTGGCGGTATGCCTCCTTGAGCGTATGGCATCTTCGGAATTAAATTGTAAAACTCGTCCAAAAAAACGACCGGCAGCTGCTGGGGTCTTGAGAGGTTTGCTTGTCGGCTGGTTGGGGGATGTTTCAAGAGAACCATCCCCTGAGGCTCACTCAGGAGCTTATTAATTATGCATTAATCCGATTTCTTAACTTGAGAGTGACCACTTTCATGTGATGGTTTGGCTACCACCACAGAGTGTTTTTTTTTTTTTTGCGAAATGGGACGAGATGTGATGGAGAACAAACTGGTGGATGAATTTCCTTAATGGAGTTTTTTTTTTCTTTTATTTGAGAAACAACAGGGGTGAATATTTTGAGAGTTGTCTTACTTTTGAAGCGTTCACGATGTGATGGAATATTTCCTGTTACTCTTCAAGTTTCTAGGCTTCGCTGAATTTTAACGAAAACTTCCTTGAATCTTATAAGAGGCTTTGAATCCGTAAGCGACACTGGATTTGCAGAATATTGTGTTAGAATTCGTCTAGATCGATGTTATTTTAAGGACCAACTTTTCTTATGGGCTGTAGACAATGTGCCTTACGTATGAATGAATAATCATTTCCTCGTATCTTACTTGCCGAGTTCAAGCGGTTTTCTATGCTTCAACAAGTTGAACTCTTTGTGTTGTAGTCAATGGTGTACCTCAAGGTTCTATTCTTGGTCCGTCGTTTTTTCCAATGTTTCTTAATTAGCTTCCGGGGGTCGCCGTGGCGTTGTCGGTTGGTCCCCGAATTATCTACTATCTAGCTCTACCTCTTACGCATCCCTCAAAGAATACTCAAAGAATGATACTGTCTACTAGAAAGTTCCCCCCAACCCTGAGAGGACAACAGCACGCAAAAAACGTGTGGTTACTGTAGACGCTAGGACCCTTATGACATACTTATTGATTGTTCTAGAAATACTGGCCACAGCTCTGACTGCTGTTCATAAAGGGATCTAGTCACCTCTAGGGAATAGTGCGAGTGATTCCTGTCATGGTCGTTGGAATTTGCTTGAGTTGATCTGGCACCTGAGAACGGGTCACACTACATCCAATTTAAGTCATCACGTATGTCCTTATACTTACTTGCACACTTATCGGACCTCCAACCCACAAAGGGCATGGACATCTGCTGCTAATTGCTGTCGATCATTGACCGTTGTGGACGCGCTGCTTCCAGTCCTTAACACCCAGCTCACCTCTATAGAGCTCGTTTTTTAGTGGGACCCCTATCAATGAATTTACATTCACTGCAAGGATCTCAAAAATACTCTCTGTCTGCACATCCATTAGGACTTTTGACGTGCTGGGTTCTGCAGGAGCGCCAGAATTTGGCCGACCTGCCCCTCTAACCGAGCCATACGCCCTTCAATGGAAGCTTTCCATTCGGGCGCTGGTTCGTTGGCACTTGGCACTGAGGCTTCTGCACTACCTTCCGTAGTTGCTGCTTTTCCGCGTTCCTATAGCATGTTCCCACTACAAACGACGCGTTCACACTACGATTGAATCAATTTTGGTTTGATAGTGAAATGCTAACAGTAACAGAGCTGTATTTATTTACTTATTTTTTCCAAAAATCACAAAGACTGAAAGCACAAGCGATTTAAAAATGTATTTGAACTGAATATTTGTTTGAGTTAACAACTAGACTTACAAACTAAAGGTTAGGGTGTTGGCTCAACAATAGGGGCTCAACTGATGTACTTTGTTTAATTCAATGTTTATTATTATTGTCGGTTTATTGTTTATTTTTAATGGCCTACAATAGCTGGTGCTTACATCGGGTTGTTCAAGTCCGTGTGTCCATGGTGGTCCCTTTGGGATGGGAATGAAAAACACAATCTGTCAGCGATCTGGTGGTAAACTGGCATAAAGGTTTAGAAATTTACTAGTTTTTTTTTGGCGTGACTACACGTAAACTGTCATAATTTGTTATAGTGCTAGGGTAATTGAGGCAATTTTGAAATCGGTTCATTGTGTGGGAAATTGTGTGGGTCCATTTCGTCTAGTGGGAACATACCTACTATAAGTCATTTTTAAAACGGCTGCCATCTTTGAAGTGTTATACATTGCATGTTATTCAAATAAATTCCTCAATTTTTGCCTCAAAATGACTGATGACTATTGTTGCCCTTGCTGCAATTTGCAAATGGAGAGAAAAACTAAATGCATTCGTTGACTAAGGGATTCTTCAAACTAATCGACTTCGGACAGTTGCTGGAGACTGTTGCGTGGCACCTACAGATAAAAACCCTCAATTCCCTGCTCGTAATGTAATCAAGAGTCCGTTGTCTTTAGTACCAGCCAAGTAGGTTAGTCCAAGTGACTGCTGCTGTTGCATAACATTTGCAGAAATTTTAAGTCACGGGACGAAGAAGATGTATGTTTTGCTGTTGGAAATGATTCAAATGAAATCGAACCGGAAAACGAGAATGTAACCTCCAACGGGGCTAATCGATTAAGTGACCAATTTGCAAATGAAATTCTCTGAAGGCACTGATCGTGTTGTTGTGGTTTTGAATTCAATAAAAAAAAAAAACCTTTTGAAATTTCTCAATTCACCTAGGATTCTCGATGATTCGAAACTGGAAGGATTTCACAAAAAATTCGAATTACCGCGAGTTCGAATTAACGAAAAATGGTCGAGTTGGAGGGGAGAATGAAAGCGAAATTAGTGCAGTACAGCCTCGCTAATGTGGACACTCACTAGCCGGACATCCCTATATTTCGGACACTTCCAAAAACACTTTCCCTCTACAGTCTAGACTACTAACATTAACACGCGTACATATCGTGACTCTGTTCTGTTCTGTTTCATTATTTTGAAGTTAGTATTGGGTCCATAACTTAATTCGCGGCTTGCTAAGAGATGGCGTAACTTGAACTATTCCATTGCAACATGCACTGGAAAGATTCTGTCAATGTACGTCATTTCAGTGTATGTCATTCATTTGAAGCGTAAACAACAATACATTTTTTTCACTCAAATATGTCGAAGTTTGTGCCTGAAAAACTGGTTTTGCCAGAAGTTCTTCTTCAAAACTTTAATATAAAGAAAACTGCTGCCGAAAATCATCGTATTTTGGTGGAAATTATGGTGAACAACATCCAAATCAACGGCAAAGCCGAATATTTATGGCGCGAAGGTAATGCTTTGTATTTGGTGGGATCAGAAGGGTGTGCTGTATTATGAGCTGCTAAAACCGGGTGACACCATCAACAGACAGAGCTACCGAAAACAATTAATCCGTTTAAAGAGAGCAGTAGCCAGGAATATGCGACCAGGCACGAGGCAATAATTTTCCATCATTACAACGCTCGGCCCCACGTTACTATTCCGGTTAAGAACTATTTGGAAAACAGTGGATGGGAAGTTTTACCCCAACCGCCTTATAGCTCAGAGCTTGCCCCTTCTGACTACCACTTGTTCCGGTCGATGCAGAACTCCCTCACTGAAATCCAGTTCACATTAGAGCAGAATATCAAAAATTGGCTTGATGGCTAAAATTGCCTGCCAAGCCGGCGCAGTTTTTTTGGGATGGGATCCACAAATCGCCAGAAAGATGGGAAAAAGTTATAGCTTCAGATGGGCAATGTTTGAATAATACTATTGTACATGTTTTTCTTAAATAAACGTCCAAATTAAAAAAAAAGCGCACGAATATAGGCCTAATATTTATTATATGGATTGTCGCTCTTTTACAACAGTATCAATCATTCAAACCATCAATTATGTGGACATACAACACGTTCAATGTTCATCACTTGAAAGGGTGCAGCGGATGGCATGCATTTGCATCAGCGGATCAATGCGAACTACCTCCTACCGAACTTTAAATGCATTCCTTAATCTCCCGCCGATAGTTCTCTTCGGCAGGCAGATCGCTGCCAGCATGGCATTTAAATTGAAATCATTGCGTATATGCTCAGCAGCATACATTTGGATCCCAACTAGGAAACACCGACCTCACGATACCTAAGCTCACCTTCGAGAAAAACTTCTCAAGCAGGATTCCCCCAGATCTTACTGGACGTCTGAACACTAGATGGATCGAAGATGGGCGAAGGAGTGGGTGTGGGAGTCTACTTTGAGGATCTGAATTCTGAACTGTCATTCCGACTACCCTGCATAGACTATAGCGATCAAGGAAGCTCTGGCTTCTCATGGCCGTCCATGCCTATCGCTACCACAAAACATCTACTAAAGCTTGAAACACTTGCTCACACTTGTGGCCAACCATCGAACCATCGATCCAAATGATCAGAATGAGATCAGACCGAATCTCAGACCTCTCATCGGCTTTATAACCGGGCATTGTGCCACGGCTTAAGACTCCCCTGCAACGACTTCTGCAGAAGTTGTAGGCATGAAGAGGTAGAAGAAACCATTTGCAATTGCAATGCCCTCTCTTTTCGCAGAGTCAGTCACTTGGGCGCCCCAAATTTCTACGACTTGGCAGATCTAAGCAATATCAGCAGTCAGCTCCATCGCTTTTAGGATCTATTCGATCTTGTGGTAACACAGCGGCCCTATTTATGGCCTAAGTGTGGCTGCCCTTAAGGTAGTCAGCCATTCTAGCCTAATCTAATGTTTATCACGTTATTTCGCAGTCTTGAAGAGTGTGTTTATTTTAGGCTATTTGTGATTATTTGATAATGCGCTATTTGAAAACAATTCTATGCGCTTTCGATACATGTTACGGCATGTTTTGGTATTCACTCTGTATCCGTATGTAAGTACATCTCTGGCTGTTCTTAGCCTACAGGAGAGCTACTTCGATTGACTATCAAAACATGTCCATTCACTGCGAGAAGTAAATTGTAGTTTTTGTACACGTTAACGTTGATGAACTTGGTGGCGAAAGAATTGTGAGAACAAGAGTGAAGTGATAGAGCGCAGGGGTCTTCTGTAAGCACGTCCAGAAAACGTCCAGTCCAACTTTTTCGAGGCAGCACTCGCGTTCAGAGACCACAATACAACAGACCAAACGATCACAGACATTCTGACATCGAAACTTGTCAGATCATGCAGACAAAGTGTCAGTGAGATATCCGTAGTGAACCCGGTGACCCTAGCTAGGTACCAGGGCCGACTGACATCCCAGGAGGGCACCCAAAAATCTAGGTGAGACGTCCTTCAGCTCCTTTAGCTTTAGTAGCAGTCTGCAGAAGTGAGGTCCACGAGTGGTTATACCATTTGGAACCTTTCGCATCGTGGTGTGTATTTATTGTGAATCAATTTGCAGTTCAATTAATTTAATTCTTTTTCCCTTTTTATAAATGAAATTGAATTGTGATGAAAGCTTACGGAAACACATCCATCCAGTGACAAAGATGGACCGCGAATGAGGTCATAAAGCAAGGGGATGATGGCAAGAGTAAAAAAAAGATCCAGTCACACTACCTGACAGCCACCCTTGGTACATACGTTCCACGTTTCCCCCCTCGAGTCATCGATTATTTATCCACAATTCTCTTGTGTCATCGTTTGAATTTTTTAACATAAATTATCAGAACTGACATGGCTTCGAATCAGAGCAAATGTTGAAGAAGGCCGCACTGTTAGACGCACCAGAAGAGCGAATGTCTGAATATTTTCTCACGGAAACACCAGAACAGCATTAATCTTGTAAATGGTGAAACACTAGACGATGTCGTTACCTTTGCCGACAAGTGAACAGGAAGGTCAGCCGGACAGTTGCATTTTTTTGGTAACGCTGAAATCACAAGTGGTTTTGGATTGCCAAGTGTTTGTTTCTTAAGGATGCTCATATGGCGTGCAGTAACATTGGTGTTATAGTTCCACGGATATTTATTTGGAGAGCTTGCATTTGGGAGCAACTTAACTATGCAGAGGCAAAGAGGCTTGGATAAATGGAAGCTTTGCTAGAAGGAGGATCTAGTTCAGTACTTTATCTTGGATCTTGACAGAATAAGACTACCAAAGTCCATCTTTGAGAAAAGGGTCTCAGCTTCCCGACTAGGTCTTTCTCGAGGTCTGACTACCAGACACCGGATGGTGCTCTGAGAAACTTCAGAAATGACTAGAAGTTCCGAATAGACGTTAGTACTCAATGAGTCTGAATGTAGGAGTTAAGGGAACTTTACATCTCGAACGTATTTACGATACTGCAGAGTTACTTGGGTTAGCTCAGCTCAGGATGTCAAATAATCTGTCCTGCATTTCTCCCCCCATAGATGTCAAAAGATCTCAGTATTCCTGCCCTTTTCCACTTTCCTCAGCAAAATTCGATCGCTTTTTATCCAAAGATATTTAACATTTTAGCTGCTACATAGAGCGTCCTATTATGTTTTGTTAGACTGTCATTAATATATGTTGTCTTTATCATTTTCATTGAAGAGAGAATTCTTAAGATTATTTCTGTTTGTTTTTTATTTTTCATAATTTTCTCTTTCAAATGATCAGAGGATAGGTGGACACAGATGATGTTCTTCTGATTAGTTATGCTCCCACCACCAACAGCTTCCCCAGACGTCCTTCGTTGTTTTTTTTACATAGCACTTCACCACATCGTTCTCAGGAATGTTGACATCAAGAGCAGTCTTGAAAATTGTGTGAAGGATCTCCGATTGAAGGTGGTGAATAGAAGAGAGAAACTTAGCATTGATTCAGATGAATTTTCTCCTCTGACAACAGTTTTTTTCGATTTGACAATCTCATCACGCATGTGCTGAAGGGTTAACGAACTACTTGTGTCAACATTGTCTTTGTGTGATGTACCAGACTATGATCCAGACCATTGTTGCGGTCATTTTTCTTACCCACTGCTCTTTTGATCGATGACGAAGAAGTTTCCTGCTTTCTCAGTGTCTGTTGTTGGTTCGTTGATGTTGCACATATAGGACGAACATGTTGCTCCAGTATAGGCAATGATCTTCGCCGATAATAAGAACGTTTGTCGCGGAAAGGTTGACGCAGGAACAGTGAAATATAAAATTGCAATGACTACACGAGACACCTTCAGTATCCCCGCGCTCAATTTTTTGATTGCACACTATACAACTCGTATTAAGCAATATACTGCGTTAAACACCCCACACAACGACAGCTTGGAGTTGACAAAACCCATCTGATTAGGTTGGTGGTTACGCTTCAAATGAAAGTAGCTTTCCAACGCATGTTCCAATGGAATAATACAAGTTACGCCATCTCTTAGCAAACCGCACAAATTAAGTTATAGACCCAACAAATATAAAAAATAAAAATTAGTTTAACTAAGTGTTTTTGCATTTAAAGTGATGGTCACGGAACACAATCGCAAACCGAAGTTTGTGACCATTAATGATCAACCATCGCCTTACACGATTGCCACAAATGTCATTAATGTCGTCGGTGCTGCCAAGATTTTATGATGAACGAACAAGCGCCGATGATAGGTTTTTTGTGCACTTATAATTTGAGCATATATACGCATTGTAAAAAACCAAGTAACTTTGAACGAATTATTGACCGAATGTCCCCTTCATCACGACCTCCGAGGCGGTCGTTGAATGCGACTCCATCAAGTAGGCGACCGCTTGGCAGACCCAGGACGAGGTGGTTGGACCAAGTCCAAAAACTCGCCTGGTTACGCTTGGGCATAACTCCTGATGATGGCGGAGGATCGAGTTGCCTGGAGATCTCTCATGCGAGGTTCACCCCGCGAACCTTTTAGTGGAGCCTGCAATAACGATTGAACAGAAAAATTAGTTTTAAAATAGGGATTACAACAAGGTTTACAAAGTAAAGGTTAGGTGTTGGCTCAGCAATAGGGGCCCAACTGATGTACTGTGTTTAATTTAATGTTTTGTCGGTTTATTTATTATTATATTATTATTTTTTATGTCCTACAATGCTGGTGCTTAGATCGGGTTGTTCAAATCCGTGTGTCCATGGTGGGCCTTTTGGGGTGGGGTGGTGGTGTGGTGGGCGATTTAGCTTCGATGGTGATTGCTATCGCTGCTCTGATAGAATCCAAGCAGTCGTTGGAGAGTTCTGCTCTTTAGCAGATTAAGCGGGTTGAGGTGGCGTTGTCCGGGAATTGTGCTTCTAGGGTTCGTCATTCCTTCGTTAGGATGGTTTTTGGTGTCTAGTAGCTGCTTTCTGAACAGTGTCACCATGTACTGTTGTAGGGTGTTGGGGTATAGGGGAGATGATGCGTGCTTGGTCGTAAAGCTCCTTGTTGCTGTGGTGCCTTTGACGGTCCCTATCGAAGGCGAGTCCGGTACATATTCGCAGAATTTCCCTTTCTTCGTGCTGCTCTTAGGGATGGTGTGTCATATTGGGAAGCCGTACGTTAAGATTGGCCGTGTAAGCTGCCTGTAAAGCAGCAGCTTTGTCCTCTGACTTAAGCCATTTTGCTTGCTCATCAAGGGATAGATGGGATGGAAGCCTAGGTTACCTAGGTTGGCCTTCATAAGGGTCAGTTTCGAGTGACTATTGAACTTCAACCATTCCATGCATTTAACGCCAAGATGCTTGACCTCTTCGTTTGTTGATGTTTCAGTACCGCTAGGGAGTACTATATTTATGTTCCGACATTTGACTGCTGACCTGCATTCACCTCTGGATGGTTTCCTTAAGCACATAAGTACCGATTTCCCAGCATTGGTACGAATACCCGGTTCGGTGTTTGGATTTCGACCATTTGCGCCGCTATTTGTGGTGACGTCGAGCTGGCATAAGCCAGCGAGTCATCTGCAAATAGACAGCATTTCACTGTGTCAGTTGGATGTGGTTGATCTGCCGTGTAGATGTTGAAAAGCCACGGTCCCAGCTATGATCCTTGTGTAACTCTCGCTTTTATGCTCCGCTCTGTTGACTTGCTGCCTTCAACTGAGAGGTATAATCTTTTGGAATGCAGAAAGCTATAAATTATTCTCATGAGGTTGGAGGGGAATCCCATCTGGTTCAGCTTGTAGATGAGTCCCTCAATCCAGACCGTATCGAAGGCCTTTTCTACGTCCAGGAAGCAGGCGACGGTGACCTCGTTATTGTTCAGTGCAGCTACATGATCGGGATGGAACTTCATTGAAGGATGTAGCGTTGAATGTTTTTCCCGAAATCCGTACTGAATATCCGGAATGATGCTTAGGTCGGTAAACCATCGCTTTAGTTTTCGCACTACCAGGTCCTCCAGGATCTTGCTTATATTGCTCAAAAGCGATATAGGCCTGTATCCTGAAACACTGACAGCGTTCCCCTTTTTTAGTATTGCGAACATTTTTCTAGTTTCCACTTGCTAGGAAAGTAGCAATTGTTGGTGCAATTGTTCATGCTGATTGTGAGAAGTATCATCAACGTTTGTGGCATTCGCTTTAGGACGAAATTCGAAATGTTGTCAGCCCTGGCTGCTTCCCTCCTTGGGCTACGTTGAATAATTCCCAC
The DNA here is from genome assembly GCA_905231855.2 of Eristalis tenax. NCBI lineage: Eukaryota > Metazoa > Arthropoda > Insecta > Diptera > Syrphidae > Eristalis > Eristalis tenax. Next base: position 5,577,090 of record HG993127.1, read on the forward strand.
AATATCTTCGGCCGTTGTGCGGCCATCGTTTCATGTCGAGTCGTCCGATGGGTTGGTTTCGTTGGAGATGAAGTCTCAAGTGCATTGACGTAGCTGTTGACTTCTGTAACACATTCCGGGTCATCGGGCGATGATTGTCTCGACTTTCAGCCTTCTAAAGTGGCATTATCTTCGTCCTACCTATTTCTTTATTTTTCAATATTTCATCAATAAGTAAAACAGAAAAAAGTGCGCGAAGTTTCTCTACATTTTTTGTATGTGAACGCTATGCACCAATTTGTCGCCAAGCAAATCGTTGCGACAAATTGTTGCTATAGAGATGACCAAGTTCACAGTTGATTCACCCCTAGTCCTGGATGGATTTACATTTACATCCCAATGAAGTACCAAGACTAGGGACAATTCATTCGCTTGCTTAAAAAAGTATGGATTTCTGGGTGTGATTGGAATTATCGTTCATTTTTGAACGATATTTTAACAGTAAACATGAACGCATTAATTACCTTTTATTCCTATCAATACAAAGTTTGGGCTAAAACATATCTATCCTCCTTCTTACAAAATATCTCCCATTCCACACGTACACGTGATCGTCGTGCGGGTGACAAATGTCACATAAAGTGACGAAGAGAATACAAATTTGTCAAAGTGACGCATATTTTTGGTTGACATGAAAGGGGAATACAACAACAATATTTCAAAGTTAAGTCGCTCAAACTGGGTTACAGAAATCACTAGACAAGGGCACTACTGAAACTTCAAACGACAATGTCCAATACTGATTTTAGTCCTTTTTATATAAAAAGTATCCTTAAACAAGTGATATACGAATAATTTGGTCAAACGACCATTTGGCGAGCCGACTTTACACTGAAGAATAATGATTATTTCTTCGTGCTCAGGTTTTAGGGCTTCTTGGGTAGGCACATCAACTTCTGCGCTAACGGTTATGGGATCAATTCCCAGCACGATCAACAAAGATTCATAATTAACCGCCCAATCTCTTTCAAATTTCTGAGTGAAAGAGAATTTCTGACAAATAGTTGGCATAAAATCTTAAGTCCCATTCAATCGTCAGGGAGCAATATCATAAACAACTCGACATGTTAAATCTCGTCCAGGTGCTCGTCCCACTGCAGGGTCATTCGTATTATTATTATTTTTTCCCGAACACACTCGTTTGTAGTCATTAGTCGTAATTTAGTTGGTCGTTCGTTTTAATCTCGTACTTGTGTCGCACATTACGCGTCTACTACGACCCAGTACCGAACTTCTGACAGGCATAGTGGCGATGGTTTATGTGCATTGCTTTTTGTAAGGAGCCGAAAAGAACCAGAGATGATTCGAAAGTGGAGAATAATGATCCCATACGACGTTGTGTACGAGAATAATACGAGAGTGGCGTACGACTTGCTAGATTTGAGCGATTGTAAAACTCGTAATTTGGACAGAATGTTAGCGTTCACATGGAGGGAAGTCTCTGTTCATCATTCCATTCAAGCTTCTAAGGTTCGTCTACACTCTGTCTAGTGCCGGTTGAAGGCTTCATGAGGTTCATTGAAATAAACACCGTATAAGGTCGCAGTGGTGAGTTTTGTGCTTGTTTAGACAGCCCACTCATAGTGCAGATAAATCCTCTCACATGTGCACCCATTCTCTTCTATTTAAAGAAACAAGCCTTTGCATGACCCTCACTCCACCAGAATCCGGTCCCAGAGATGTGTCAAGTCAGTGGCACGACTCCCACTCGACTACTCCCAGTTGGCCTTTCCAACAAAAATTAGGCCCAAAACATAGTTAAGTGTGCCCCTCAATCGAATTAATTTTCATAGAAAACTAATTAAATCGAAAACGAGAAGATCGAACGATTCGATGCCCCTCTTCAAGTGTAACCGCAGCAAGCTGGAACTCAAATTCAAAGTTTTGCACATCTCTTGCCTTTTCTGTGCGAATCCTGGTGTCAACTTCCGTCTTGATTTATGGCCATTACCTTACTTTACCCAAAAATTTCATAATTTTTTGCCTGAAAGCGAATTTCTATCCCTCCACCAAACCGCACCTGAGACCGCGCCTAATTCCTCCGCAAAGCCATCATCATTTCCTCTCGAGCACTGACTCTGACTTTCCTGTGAGAGAAGAATGGAGGAAAAAACAACAACTGCCGAACAAAAAAAAAAATGTACTGATCCCAAGGGATTAAGTGCAAAGCGGCATTTCATGCTTGGCGGTCTGGAAAAGGTTGCAAAGGCTTCTTTCGCTGTCTGCTCTCTGGACACAAAGGACGGAGAGAAGCGAAGGTTTCATCAAATTCCCGAATGCATTGCCTGCTGCTCCTTTGCCCCCGCGGGAGGAGCGTTATCCTTTCATCAAAATTCGAAGTCATCGTTCGGCTCTCGTTTTTCGTTTGTGTGGGAAATTCCGCTAGGATATGGGGAAATTTTCGTTCCTTCATTCAGAAACCGCCAGGAAGACGAAACATCCCTCTCGTGGTTATCCTACAGGATATTTTCATTGATTAGTATTCCTCGCTCAGTTTTTGGTGGAACAACTGCAACAACGGCACGTGAGGGGAGAGCAAACTCCCCTTCGGCACACAGACACACAGGCCGGGCACACTCAGCCAACCTGGAGTTCGGTGCTCTCATTCTCTCGGGTGGAGAGAGAGTGGTGGCTTCGTCCTGTTTCCTCGCGTGTTGGAATGACTCTCTCTTTCGCATGAAGTCGCTTGCACTGTTTTTGTGTTTTTCACCACGACCACCGTGCCGTGCCTCGTCAATTCGCCCTGTCAACTCGCTGTCGGCTGTGCCCGTCGTCCGTCGTTTGTATTTATTTACTTGTCCCAAACAACGAGATAGACAAAGGAGATGCAACAAAAAATCGAGTGCACTGCAACCGCCATGCTGGTGGTCAAACGGGACAGTTTCACGGATTTAATTTGATTGTTGGCTATGCGACAGAATCGACCTACTTCCATAAATTTTCACTCAACTCGCACGCTGAGCGCTGCTGGCTCTGGCGTCGGGGTGGGGCGAAGGATATCGCTGTCCGCTATAAATCTCGTGCCGATTTTTCGTTTTTCTCCCCCTCTCCCCATTCATTTGGTCGTGCGGCAACCTCTTCCTCTTCCTGGAGTTGGATGCCGAAGTTGTGGTGGCTGCAAACAGCCCTTTCTCTGCCCGACGGATCCTGTGGAGGGGCGGGAGGGCACATGTTTTTAATTAGCTGCCTACGGTTAGGAGGTGATAAAGGGAAATTAGCGAGGCTTTCTGGAAGTTATCAATTCCGAGCACGTATCCCGGCTGAGATTTCGTGTCCTCAAATGTCAGTGTGGCCTACATCGCTCGTCCAATTCCCATTCCAACTCAATGGTGTGCTCGGGGCGCAGATGATTAAAAATGATACACAACGACAAGCTTGGGAGCCTGGCGGTCTGCTGGGGACTGTGGGAGTCTGGAAGGTGCTCGCGAAATAAAATTCCATCCCTAGTCGAACCGATGATGGCACCATTGCGGTGGCAGTCAGAGGTGGCCCAACCACCTCTCCTTGCAATTTTAATGAGTGACAGGACGGAACTCTGTGTGCCAGCCAGGTGAAGCTGGCCTGAGTGCTTTTTAATGCCTTTTCGAATTAATCGCCTGCGCCAGGAATTCCAGGAGAAGAGCATAGCTGGTGGAATTTGAATTTTATGTGGAATTTCACTTGACGCTCCTGCTGCTGCCTCTGCTTCGGCACGGTTTAGCATAATTTATTGAATTTTTATTTCCTTTGTTTGACGAGATTTGGTTTGCTGATGATGCCTGGCGGGAGGGCGGGGTGCCTGGGGAACGGACAACCCCCGTTGCGAGACGTCTGAGCGTCGGAACTCCAGGCCGTGAGAAAGGATACTCATCGCGAAATGGTAGTCAATTTAATAGCTCATTAATTATCCCCTCACCAGGCCACTCCGTCGCGGGGGAATGGAGGAAGGAAGAGGCCGGGAAACAATTGATTCGATCTAATTTCTTATTAATTTGAAAATCGCCATTTCGCTGCGAACACCGATCTGGCGAAGTGAATGCGACGGCGGGGGCTTTGCAGCGGCGAAACGCCGGAGGATATTGCTTCTCAAAGGTAATCCTTTCCACAAGCTCGTCATTTCTGTTTTTTTACGGCGCATAGTTGGAGGGTGGTTGTATCGTTTAGTGCTAAGCTCTTAAGCGCACGCTGCGGGGGGAAGGCTCAGTGGAGCGTGTCGCTGTAAGATATTTGCATTTTCATGGGACGCTCCGCTACCAACGCTAAGTGGCAATCTATGCGAGAACTCCTCTTAATCAAGGTGTAATGGTGCATAAAACATTCGAGTGCGAGGTACAGCGTAAAATTGTGCCAAACGATCTCCGGGCGTGGAGCGGAGCGGGGTTAAGCGGTGCTCGCGTTGACTTGGAAACTTGACCCTCTCAATGAAAATAAATCTGAAAGGGTCACTCCTCCTTCAGAAGAGCTAACAAACTTTCGGGATGCTGCACTTGCTTTGAGCGCCGAAGGAGGAGCCGAGTGCTTTGTGTGATTTACTCGAAAGATAACAACAAGAGGTGGCCTATGTTCTTCTCCTTGAGGTTGGACTGATTGATGAGGAGGTTGGCTTCGATTTGCTTCGATTTACGGCTCAAGGTGGCTTTTATTTTCTTTGCTCAGAAGTGAAGGGCGTGGGGGTGCAGCGAATGGGTGCCTAAGGCTCTTTTGGTAATTGACTCGATTGTTAAAGTGTATGATGAAGTCCTCAGATAAAGTTTGCTTGTTTTTGTTGACACTGTTAAAATTTGCTCCCGTCTGCTAAGAATAAGGCTTCTATCGGGCTACAGAATGGTAAGAGTTCACCAAGGGCCAACCTTAATAAACGCAAGTAGACTTAAGATTATGTCAAAACTGAGTGAGAAGTGCTCGTTGCATTTCAAAGTACCCATAATTGGGAAACCGGAAATTTTCAGCAAGAGGAAGTGAACGAAACTTAACGAAACTGAAAACGGTAATTTAGTACACTCTGGGACATTTCTGTGCACTCGCTCGATTTCTTAGTTAACTTAGTAACTAATTGACGTAGGCTCCGCTCCCTTGTCCTTATTAGGCTGCTCTTACGACTGCATCCTCGCCGTCATTAAAAGTGTTACGCATACGCCCCCGGTTCCTTACTAGGCAGCTTTTAAAGCAGTCTCCTCGTCCTCATTCAAACCGTGACGTATACGCTCCCATGGCCATTCTAGGCAGTTTTTAAGATAGCCCCCTCATCCTCACTCAAAATGTTACGTATACGCTCCCAGGGCCTTACTAGGCTGCTCTTACGACTGCCTCCTCGCCGTCATTAAAAATGTTACGTATACGCCCCCGTCGTCTTACTAAGCAGCTCTTGTGACAGCCTCCTCGTCCTCCCAAGCCCAGCCCACGCTTGCATTGGAACACGTTTAGTTCCCAGCATGCCCCTGAGGCTGATGTGAACACAAAATAATCACAAAAGTCCATCGCGATGGATGTAACCACGTCCGCTACGTTGTTCCACTTTGAAAGAGAAGAAGTACAACCTCACAGCGATTGAGCCAATAAAACTGCTATTGGCAGCAAACCAGCGCCGAGCGTCTTTTAAATACCACCCCAAGGTCAATGCAACCATTCACGCTCGTTGGTCATCCGTAAACTCTAACCCCCCGTTGACAGATTCCCAATCTTGGCAACAAACTTGCCCAACGAATAGCTGTCCCTTCGCATAAAGCGACCTTTCGCAGGCTTGTGCCAGTGAATCCCTCCTGCAATTCAATTGCAATCATCATTTTTTTACGGCTCCCATCTTTTTATAGTCCACATGTAATAAGCACTTACATCAGAGTGCAGCTCCCAGCGGGGCTCCCGCATGACGAACTTCCAAGTGCCATAAAGAAAAGGGATCACACAGTGAAAATAGTTTATCCCTAGTCCGTCGCATTTTTTATGCCCCACTTTATGTACATTATGACGCAATAACTCCGAGGGGGTGGGAGGGATGTCTGCGTTCTCGTCGTCGTGCTTAAAAACTCCTGAACACACAGTTCTGTACAAGCGCGCCCTGCCAACTTATTACATGTCATCTCCGCCATAAAGAAGAACTTCCAGCATTATTTGTAATGCTTGTGTCGAAACGTTTTCGGTTCTTTTTGCTGTTCGTGTGTTCATTTGACAAGCAGAGCCCCTCACTGCCCGCACCTGTTTCGCAAGACACAGCGCCATTTAACTCATCATCTTGGATGTACTGGTAGTAGGCCATTCCAGTTCCTTGGAACATATTCTCCTTTGCTGCTCTGCTTGCTTGTTCTTCCTTGGCACGTACGCCGAATCAATTACCCGACCAAAGTTTTGCTGCAAAACATGGCTGTGTCCAGTGATTCAGGGAACGACGACGGGGAGGCGGGAAGCACACACATGCCGCGCCCCAAACTCCAGTCCACTCTCGGCAATTATTCGATACAAGTTGTCCTTGTCGTGGCATGGCCCAGAAAGGTCGTCTCAAATCAGTGATTCCCACACCGGAAGGATGACTTTATCCGCCATATCCGTGCGATACGTGACTACACATGAGTGGACGGGTCGGGGATGAGTAGATGCAGTGGCAAACTTCTGCGCGGTGTAAAACCTTTCATCCGCCACTCCACTCCAGGACACGCCAGCTTATCCGTCCTGGTTTAGTGACACGTTCGCTGTATTCAAGCAGGGGAGTGCCATGGCTTACACAAACAAGCCAAGTGAACCGTGGTACATGCACGGATTACTGCGGTTATTTGTACGCGCCGCTGACGTTTACCTCCTTCGACAGCGTCGGCCACGACAGCCAGCCGAGCGATGGGGGACGAGCAAGCACTGAGCTGCACTCATTTGCAAATAGTCCGATTCATTGTAATCCCCGCTGCTGGTGCTGATGGCGTCGCGAAGCTGCGCCGAATTTAATTAGTTTTCCGAAGTACCTTCGAACGTGTTTACACGTTTCGATTCCATACGCGCGCCCCCCTCGATGACAATTCACGCCAGCAGCATAGCCGTCCAATTAAGCGCCGCCAGCGATGGGATGCCTTTGAACAGCGCCAGCGAAATCGAACTGAAAGACACGCACACCTACAGCCGCGCGGCCAGGATCAGCACACAACGGAGACAACAGGAGAACTACTTGCCACGTTTAACAACGCCTCGTGTATGTGCCGCTAAGGAATTGACTTTCAGTGCGGCTGCTGGGAAATTGGAATTCGCTCCCGCAGAAGTATGAACACCCGAGCAGTTTAGTTCCACTTTCGGTCGGCAGGTGATGTCAACCACGTATGGTCCTCTCCAGACTTCGGAAGCCGCCGAGCTATTGACATTTGGAAACGTATCTGACCCGCAGAGTGGGCGACGAGTGACTGTGAGTGTGATGCAGGAAATAAAAGCGAAAAATGCTGACGCGCGGAGCTCGTTGGGAGCTCTTGGGACTGGTTCGTCAGTGGGCGTGTGACCAACGTTCGGGGACTAATTTAGTTAGTTTCACCGGACCTCTAACAGCTCAATGGACGGCGGCCATCCTTCCCCACCTCATCCTCAACGAGATCGATTGATGGTTATGGCGGATGATTGACGATGTCCTGGGGATGTGTTCGGGCCGTGGGAATTGGCGTCTGAGTGTGGGGAGAAGTTTTTTCAAATGAATGACTTCTTGACTGACGGCAAGGATAACAGTGGCAACCACGATGACAATAGCCACGACTGAACGGATGGCGGACTAGATGAAACGATGGTTTGACGGGTGCACAGATTTATTTGACATTTGTTCCGACACTCGTGTGAGAACCCTTCGTTAAGTGGACTTTGAAAGTGCTAATGGGACACTTGAGGGGACATTCTTTTATGAGCATTAACTCTACAAACTTCTACAGCACGTGATCCCGCACGGAGTGCCGGAGAATGGACTGTAAAAAGAAACGCATAAATGCGCTTATCTGGGTGCCATGAAGGGGGTAGATTTATAACGGATCTGGAGCGCAGATAGTCCGGATAAATATTTCACACTATAAAGCTGGGCGATTCCAGAAAGTGTCACCAGTTTAATTGCGAAATCGTCGCCAATGGTCGTTGGGGCACCCTTCGAATGCGAGTCGTAAGTGGGGACAGGCCACATGGTCCCATTTCCGCTTGGCAATGAACTGCAGGGAATTGCAGCTCTTGTCGTAAACCAAACCTCAGATGAAGTCATGGTGGGAAATGTCACCCAATTTGGGATTATTGGTGGCGGCTAAGTGGAAATGCTATCGACGTTGAATTGCATTTGGGTTCCATGCGACTTTTGTTGCTCCTACAAATGGCGAACCATTCAATGTTGTTGCTCAGCGGGGTTCTCTTTTACGATGTCGTGAATTCGTATCGAAGATCTGGTCTGTGTTTGGTCGTCGTCATCGTTTCCACTCCTTTCTGCCAGGGGGAACGAGAAGAGGTTGAGCCATTAACGGGGGAAGAGAATGCAAGTGTGGTGGCCAATGGCCAATACTTGACAGGAATGCAGATTGTCAGAAGTTAGGCAGATGCTTTCGCGGAACCTCTACTGCCTTCTGGTCCAGTCTTGTAATCCAGTGAGTCCTTTGACAAGTTCTGACGTTTCCGCAGGAAAGTTTGGCATTTGTCAGCGTATGAGTAAAATTTAGGCTGAGTAGAAAATAGCTTCTTTTAGAGCCTGAACACATTCGAGAATATTTAGATGGGTACGGTACAGTTTCACGCAGATTAAGTCCACCATCGACCAAAGCAAATTCAATAAAATACAGATAGACACCAATTCGTCGTTTTCAAGGCTGCAAATGGCAGCTTGCGTAGAGACGAGGTATATACCTCCGTTTCTAGTTTTGACATTGCTGCCAAACTCAAACAACTTGTTGGCAGACACAGACATTGGTGCCATTGGCCGAAGACAGCAATAATGGTTGAGACTTCACTCGAAGAGCCAAACAGACTTTATAGAACAGCTTGGTCATCCCTGACCACATGGAGAACCCAACATGAGAAGAGCTCACACGTGGAGAAGAACCCCAGCCAGCTAGCTGGAGGGGCTTGTTGGTCGTGGCCCAGACGCAGTCAAGGATTGGAATATGACGCCTCGTGGGAAAAATAGTATCTTAAACATTTTTCTTGCAAAAGACAGTTATGTGACTATTTGAATACAAATGTGTCACAGTGACAAGTGTCACATGTGTCACAACATGTCAATGTGACAAATTTGTATTCAAATAGTCACACAAATGTCACTAAAAGTGACTTAGATACTACAAATTTTGTCGCAGTGGCCTGTGAATGGGGTTAGAATGTGGGGGATTTTTTGACGGTCAAGATATCTTGCGAGAAAAAAATAACTCGTGGTCAGACGTTTGGCTTTTCTGTAAAATGTCCGTAATTTTGGTTGACCCCAGACTTTTCCTCTGATATTCTTGAGGTCTGGACGCTTGTCTTCCTCCCGTCTTTTATCGAAATCCTGTTTTAAAGGTGCCCTTGGTTGAATAGCAGCGCCTTTGGTATGCCTCGTCGGTTGCACGTCTTCTCAGCGCATACTAGGCATCACAACACGGGTTTCTTGTCCTTGCTGGATATCACAGCATGGATATTTACAACTCCGTATTCCAAGCGGAGATATTCTCAATTGAACTCTGTCTCAGAGGAAACACAGACAGAGCCACTACCAACGAACACTCTGCACAGCAAAGCTGGTCTTCTAGTCCTCAAAAGCTACAAACTCAGTTCAAAGCTAGTATGGGACTGGAACACCAGCCAGCCAACCAGAACAGAGTGCACCTCATTTAGATACCTGGTCACAGCGATCACACAGGAAACGAAAGAGCACACTTGTTGGCCATAAATCGATTCGCATCACAGTTCATGATGCCATCAACTCAGGGACATGGCCAATCATTACTGGACGCCCACGGAAGGTACCAAAATGTTCCTACCAACTATTTCTCTAAAAAGGACGAAAAAACTCATCAGACTCACCAGGAGTCAGGTTCGTATAAACACAGGCTTTCTTGCTTGACACTGTCCAGCAATGAAAAACACCTCAGAACCTTCGGCTTAACGCCAGATGAGACCTGCAGAATGTGTAACGAGGGCGAAGACTCTGCACAACACACACTGTGTCACTGTAACTGCCTAGTCAGGACACGTCATCGACACCTAGGCAGATGCAACCATGAAGCGGGGAAAATCACCGCGGGTTCACTCCAAAAAATACTTAGTTTCATTATGAACTCAGGTTTCCTGCGTGAACTCTAAATGGGGTAAATCACAATAGGCCCATCAGATCATTTCCGACCCCGCTCAACCATTCTAAATCTAACTGCAATTCCAGAAAGCATGTTTTTAAGCGAGGGACAGGAGACCACTGCCCCTCCATGAGCCCACAGAGCCAAGCTCTCTTTCCGTGTTATTCTTTTGCAAATGGGATGTGCGGCGAGGAATCTCATTCACGCTTTGAGCTTGTTGCCTCAAAACAAATCCCATCGCGAGTACAGAATTGCGAACACCCAGATGCACACAAGCCACATTTGCCAAAGCAAGTATGTAAGCCACATTTACTCTTCAATATGCCGAGCACTTCGCGTTAAATAGCGGTTTTCGTTTTGTACTCTGAACTCCGGGAATCATGCGAATGTTTCTGTGTTGGGTAGTCACGGACTCCACGCAGGTAATATGCGCGAATCCTTTTCTGAGCACAGAACACCACTCACACGCACCCAAAGGATTTTCCGGCATGAATTTATAGCGAATCGGATGAAAATGTCATTTTTTTGGACATGTGCCTAATGGATATGTCATCCGGGACGAGATTATATCTGAAACCGACAGAACCAACAAACGATCGCTCAAATCATGTCTGCGGCGCCTCGGGGCGCGTGACTTTGAAGGCAAATCTGTGTTTGCGAGTGCTTTCCTTCATCTTCTCGGTTACATTCTTGTAGCTCAATCGGATTTTCGAGATTTACTCGTGCCTGCGATTGAACATTATTCAAACAAGCCACCAGATGTTCATGAAGTGGAACAAACATACTCCATGAGATGGCAGACGGCACGTCGAGACTGTCAAAGGTGGAGGTCACAATAGCTCGGTAGCGCCATTGTAACAAAAAGCATCAGTTTTCACAAGAGCTCATTATATAGATCACGTCGTTGTCATTGACTTATGAGTGAGCGAAAAGTAAGAACCAGAGAACGCAGGGACAGGTGGCGGTAAACGAAATTCAGTAGCATCTGTCTTTGAACATCAATTTCAGCATTCGAGGATAAACGCGCCCACAAAGCTAACAGACGAACATGGTGTGTGACTCAGAGGGCGCCGGCTGTAAGCAATCAGACAATCGGAGAGACTGCTTCCCCGTTGTGACATTTAAGTCCGCTTCTTTTTAGACAAACTTTTCCTGTATCACCGCGAACCAAGATTATGAACCAAATTCTCATCAGAGCACGGCCATTCATCACTTCGATTCAGTAAGCTTGGTTAGAGATTTTAAAGAGCGTTCCTATTGTGACTTGTCCACTTTGAACAGTCACTGTGAACGCACCCTCCAGCTAATGACCAAACTATCAATGTCAAGTCATTCAGTAAAAAAAAGAGATCACGAAAGTTTAATGTTTAAAAAGACTAACAATTTATTAAAAAAAAGCGGTGACGACAGACCTTAAGCGCATTGTTTGGTTGTAATTCTCATCGGTTGTGGTGCATCGACCTTTACACACTTGAGCCCAGGTTCCACCTCTTTCGAGTAAGAGTAGGGAAGGGGGCTGCCAATGAATTCGCCAGCACACTTAGAGCATGACCAGTCAGACCACTACCATCGATCAACCACTCCAGTAATGGACCTTTGCTTTGACTGGGATTCGAACCGTTGACCCCACTAACCAAGAGCAGGCACTTAAACAACTGCGCCATCCAGTCCTCTTCGATTAAGAGTAAAACTGTTTAAAAATCTTCTCAATTTGGCACCTCGGAGTCGGCATAAAGGGTCTGGGACCACTCGTGAGAGAACAATAGCACGCACCACACGAGTGGCTTGCTGTAGAAGCAGACGGTATACCTACGGTCAGACGTAGTCTACTCAGTCTCATCACACGAACTCCTCGCAGGGATTTGTCATCTTGCAAGGTTGCTCTCCTCAGCACCTTGAATCCCCCTTTTTTATCAGCAAAAACCAATCCAAGAAACCAAGAACAGACCCTTCCCTGACCACCGATGAGGAAACAACTCAAAGGAAGAGCTTCCCACTTAGCCGTTACCCCATGCATGTCTGAGAGGTCTGTCTGCCGGAGGCTTGAACATCAAAAATATCCCCCATCTTCCCCAGACTGACGAGGGACGCGGAAAACATTTAAAAAAAAATAAGCTGTTACGACTCATCGAACCCATCAATAGTCGGTTCAAATTGAACCGAGACCATGCCCAGTTCGTTACAACTTCGCCCAAGGCCGATTGACGAGGAGGAGTTTCCGAACAATGCGATGTTTCAAACCAAACCGCAGGTCCCATGTCGTCCCAGTCCATTTTAGACAAACAAACAAAAAAACGCCACCGCGGGAACTGTGGGCATATTAACTTTTTAATTAAATTCCCCCGAAGCCGGCCTCGAGCGAGCCCCCTTGGTCACCGGCGAGTGAAAATGCAAAACTCCCCAACTTCAGGTAAAAAAAGTTCAATTATCCTCTTGTCTGTGGAGCGTTGTGAGCGAGTTCGTTTCCCAGGAGTGGGTCTCGTCATGCAACTCAAACCGGATGGAACTCCACCCATTCCTTCTGACTCACAGCAGACTCTGTGACACAGCAACCTAGTCGCAACTCCGCGGAGAGCACAAAACAAATTCCCGGCTGACGTCAGTAATTGTCCCGAGGACACGCACCATTTTGCACAGTCACACGGAAGCGAGTGCACGTGTGCATTGGCTGCAATGAGTCCCGCCGCTCCGACGTCCTGGTGCAACATTAATAAACCTCATTAAATGGTAACCACGCAGAATGCGCCGTCCTCTTTCCCGGGCCTCCTCAAGGAGGAACAAGAGTCGCGCATTAACAACTTTCAAATGCGACATGTGCAACGAGAGACGGATTTACGTCGTCTCAGGGATGAGAGGAGCGCCTCCTTGTCGAGTCCATTTCGTTTATCCGTCTCAGCCTGGCAGTGGTGCAGCGACGCCGTGCCCCCTCCCAGCAGCAGGGCACACGAGCGGCAGAAAGGATTTAAATGAGATGGAAATGTGCTAAAAGGCAAGGTGTGCAAGAGGAATGACACCCATCTGCATCTGAGGAAGCATGACAGGAAGACAGTGATGTCATAAAACTCCAGCCATCATGTCTAGTGTTTAATGCTCACGGTTCGCCCCACGTCCCCTTCTGCCTGTGTGTGCTTGCGCCACATTTAGTACCCCATCGTCACTCACTTATTCAGACACCCGAGCAGGGAGATGGCCGGAATCTGGGTCTTCCACCCCCCTCCGGTGCCCGGTAAGTGTGCTTGTGTCCGATAATGTGGAACATACACCGCCTCCGGCTTACACCTCATGAAATGTGCATTCAGAGGATGTTTATGTAAAGTATCCTGATGACCTACAATAAGCCGGAGAGCTCCTTAGGAATTCCGTTTTCTGTACCTTTTTTGTGTGAGTTCCTTTTGAGTCGTCTCCTTTTGCGTTCACTTCGTCTCGTGCCCGTTCGAAGTGGAAGTCACTTTGAATTTGGTCCACGGGACATCCTCCTTTTTTCGGTCCGCAGTCACAATGAATTCATTTGCAGGGCCAATAAGAAGAATGATTCGAGTGAATGGTTGCTCGGAAATTCCATTAAGGTTCGCCAGTTTAGATTAGAGGATTGAAGCTGGCCAAGGTGCGGCACGGATGTGGAATCATCCGACTTACCTTGTGTGTAGATTATGAAATGGAGACTTTCAAAGAAATACACAAGAGGAAAGGGAAAAGAGGAGGAATTTTATTTTCTTTCTTGTTTGTGTTCAGTGCATTAGAGGACTAATCCAGATTGGAGAAGGGGGCCGCCCGGGATGAGAGGAGACCGAATTATTCATGCAGGAGGATGTGAGGGGACACGGTGTGGTTGCTATTTAAATAGAGTGTGCACCTTAAAAACGATGATGTGGTGGAAAGGGACAAGTAATCGGTCTCGTTTTACTCGATGCTGATGTCTCATCTGTAAGTGGGCATCACACAGAAGGGATGTGTTGGGATAAGGGGGCCCTGTTGAGCTGAGGGAGTTCATAGAACAGGGCGCTCTTCATATTCCAGGTCAATCTCTGCTTTCCACAATTTATCAATTTAATTACAATTTTGTAGTTCATAAGGGCGTCCTGAAATGAGCGCAAGTTTTGAATTCGCCACTATTTGTGCAGTCTATTGTTGGCAGCACTGGAAAAAAGCACAATTTGACAGATTATAGAAACATGGAGTAACACACGATGCAACGTGCTTGGCAGACACAGTTCAAAAATTATGTTTTAGTGCGAATAGTCCCCCTTGTTCTCTTAGACGAGGTGACAAATTTGCGCCTCGCATTTTTCTATCGCCTCACATCAAAATCTCTATTCTTGAATTCAAGTGAGGGGACAAAAAACCAATCAAATTCTCTTCCTGAAAAAATTCAACTAGTTGGCAGCATATGCTGGAGATTTGTGCCTTCCAGTGGGATCAATTTCAATTCGTTGGTTGCATTAGATAATTTCTGTAATTTCTTGGATGCCTTCGGTTCAGAACTCGGATACATTGGTGCGTGTATGTGATGGATTTTATTTCAATAATTGCCCAAAATAGATTTCTGGGTGCGATCCTTAATTTTATCCTTATTTTTGAAGGTTACTTCAACACTAAACGTGAACACATTAATTACCTTTTTTTTCAATCAAAATTTGGGTTAAAACTTAGATATTTATCCTATGTCTTTTGGCGTCATCCACAAAAACGCAAGTGACAAAATATCTCACATTCTCTCTCACTTTCTCATGAAATGTGACTAATTGAATACACACGATCGTGTGACATGTGCAACGGAAGACGGATTAATGCCGTCTCAGGGACGAGAGGAGCGTCTCCTAGATCGATCGCGGTGCGAGTGACAAATGTCACATGAAGTGACTTGGAGAATACAAATTTGTCAAGTGACACATAGTTTTGGGTGACACGATTAAGAAAATAAGGGTGAGTGTCTTACATCGTTAAGAGAGAGAGAGATAGAGAGAGATAAAGATATAGAGATGGAGAGAGAGGGAGAGAGAGAGAGAGAGAGGGAGGGAGAGTGGGAGAGAGAGAGAGGGAGAGGGAGAGAGAGAGAGGGAGAGGGAGAGAGAGAGAGAGAGAGAGTATCAGAGAGTGAATCAGTTGAAGACGCTTGGGTCGCCAAAAAATAAGCCTTTCAAATGTGCTTGTATAATGTGTTGGGGAAACATCCCGGCGTCGTGGACATTGATTGCAAATTTCAATCTCTGTACAGTGTATACTCACAGAAGATAGATTACACATTTTTTAATTAATTTAAATAACAACTGAACTTTAATGACCATGCACAGCGAAGAGAGTTCGTCGAATGGATTATGCAAAATTTCGACCAAGTGGGCTTGCGTCCAGGATTCATCGGGACTTACACGTAAGTAAAGTCTTTCGACTTGTCCCAGATTCGACTGTTTTTATGACACTAACAGCAATTTCTTCATTGGAGACTGAAAGCTAGATAGGCTTGGCCATCCTTCGTGTACATGTACGAACGAGAAAAGCACCGGCCCAACACTTGAGCCCAGTGGGACCCCTCTCGTACAATTCAAAAACGTTGATACTCGCATTCCACTGCTACTCATTGCGATCTGCTAGTAAGGCATACATGTATGGGAAGGAGTAACTTCGGTCTTCCTGTGCGCCTTCGAAGGCACTCCTATCTGGAGCATTGGTGTTCATGTGCTCAATGTGGATGAGTCAGCGTAGTCGAGGAATTTTTTTGCTCCACTATTTTGATACAGGTAATTAGTTGAATTCGTGATTGTGTCTTCAGCTTCCTCGCTGACATATGTTCTTGCCCGAATCCCTCCGAATTTTCACGGCTCAGTTCTGCTGGTGTGCTTGTTCTCCTTAATTCTCTTAGTCGTGTCACATTTTGTACTGTCTTAGTCGCATTATGTGACTAATTGAATACAAATTTGTCACAGTGACACGTGACACGGCTCAGTTCTGCTGGTCTGCTTGTTTGTCACAGTGACACGTGACACGACTAAGCGAATGTTCAACTTTCAGTTCCATATATTTATAATACAAGGACTTTCTTGATTCTTGTGCTTCTAGTCAGGAGTTTTCAACCCAGTTGTTTAGACGAACTGAAGTGGCGGCGATTCCGAAGAGTGATTCTAGGACGGACCTCAAGTCTCTCTATTTTATTTCCTTAAAATAGTAGCTTTCGATCGGGATGTTTTGTCCCAGGTCTTGTTTTCATTGTCGACCTCGCTTCGCCTATTCTCCAATCGCCGTGGAAGCGACGATGGCGATGTCGTCCACTTAACCCGATGGTTGGACTGATTTGTAGAAGACTGTGCTGGTACAGGCTGGTACAGTCTTCTCCAGATTGAAATAAAATTACTCTAAAGCACATCGCCTTGGCGGAATCCGGTTAAGGTTTCAAATGGATTCGAAGTATGTTTTGGCGCAATGCGAAACTAGTTTTCCAGGATCACCAAATCCAAATCGCATACATCAGTATTTGTTCCAACCCTCACCAATGGTCATGAAATTCGCGTACTGACCGAATAAGATCGCGAATACAAGCTGCTGAGGGGAGAATTGCTAGCCGGGAAAGGGTGAGAAACACTGCTTCTTCGAGCGGAGAGGGCTATGCTTCGTTCGTTTGGTTATGCGGCACGAATGTCCCCTTCATTACGACTTTCGAGGCAGGCGTTGAATGCAATTCCATCAGGTAGGCGACCGCTTGGCAGACTCAGGACGAGATGGTTGGACCAAGACCAAACCCTCGCCCGGTTACGCTTGCGCATAACTCCTGATGAGTTACGTCGATGGCGGACGATCGAGATTCCTGGAGATCTCTCGTGTATGGTTTACCCCGCGACCCCTTTACTGGAGCATGCGGGTCAGAAAATGATGATTTTAGACTAGTTGGAGCTCCATCCGCTCCGCAACTTGGACTCGGCCTTAAATGTGAGGGCAATGGAGATTCTAGTCTAGTCATCCAATCCGCTGTCCGGATTTGACAGCGCTGTGCTAATGGCAAGCGTCAAATCGAACTGTCATCAGAGACTATGTGTGAGTATTTAAAGGTTTGTCATTTTGACAATCGCTGAACGTGTTGAAATTCTGACAAGGCCACGTTCCTGCGAATTTTGAGCCGATTTTTTTCGTGTTTCTGTTTTTTTTCTTGTAACATCGGAAACATCGTGAGCTGCCTCAAAGCATGACAGTCTGCATCTTCTATCTCCTGTTGACGACAAGGTCTGCCGCCTGCAGTAAATTAATCACGTTACGACAAGCCGCTTTTATTGCACGCTCCAGAGGCAGCACACTACGACAACCACTGCTGTGTATTTCACCCGGCTGCTGCTTCACAAGGACACCCTATTCGATGCACCCTATTCGATGTCGCCAACAGGGCTGAGGTGGTTACTGCCTCATAGGCTGTGCACACAAAACCCCACCGTGCAGTGTATCGAGGTAATGTTTGCGATTTAATTTAACGATAGCAACGCCCTCCCTTGTGATCCTTGAGTTTTGGAGTTGTTGCACAAACGACGATGGCATGGTGCTGCACTTTGGGTAAACATTTTCGTCTCAAAGGCGAGCCAAAGCCCCTCGTTGTGTATCTACAGCACAGATCGGGTGACGTTTTGAACGAAATGGATCCCAGTCCATGTCGGGGACAGGGCCCGGTCGCCACGCCCACTCGCTGCTAGTTCAAGGTTAAATACCTTCCGCATGAGAGATCATTTTAATGCCGCCAACCCATGCAAATAAAACATTTTCATTTGTAATTCATGAGCACCGTGATGGGGCACATTCACACGCCCGCACATACTCGCACAACGTGAACGGGAGCGGCGGCGTCGACGGTGGCGGCTTCCTTGTTGTGCTCAGTGTTGCTTGCTTGAGGACGGAGGTGCCCCCAAAAAGACCGCAGGGACTACCAAAGCGAAACAGAAACGGTCCAAGCATTATTTTTTCCTTTTTTCGCCACCCTTCAGCCGCCAGAAGCGACTTCCATTTCGAATCTAGTTTGGTTTGCTGGTGGCCGGTGGCGGGCGGAGCGATGATATTTAAAACAAAAAAAAAACCGCCAGCAAATATTTGCATAATTGATAACGATGAAGGACGAACCTGACGAGGGCACCAGGGGGAAGGATGTGGCGTGCGCTGGCTTGCTCTCGGTTTGGTTGTGAACAAAATTTGTCATCTCGATGCGAGGACCGGACCATTTTCTCTGGCTGCCTTCGTCTGTGTGTCCGGGGGCCAGGAGAAACTGGACGCACTTGAATCTAATTGGAGCAACTGTTAAATTGTAAGGTGGTGGTATAAATTAATGATGACATCCTCCTCGAGAGCAGGGACTGCGCCTGACGAGGCACTTTCACGATTAGTAGGTGCTACACAAAGTGGGAGCGTGCCGATTTAATAATTCAGTTCGGTTGAGGCCATTGCGAATGAGTTGCCTTGCTCCAGTCGAATGACCTACTTCCGGGTGATAAAATTTATTAAACCCCATAAAAGTGGGTTCACACACACACTCTCTCTCTCTCTCTTACACACACCAGCCCTGATGACAGTAGGTGCTTTGATAAGCGAAAGGGTGGAACTTGGGGATTTGCTCGGCACTCGAATGGGATTCCTCGTTTCGTTTTTATGTTCGGTCTCGTATCTGCAAATGGAAATGCCAAAGAATTTGCTTTGGAGAATGTTGCAGTTGTCTGGTGGCTGTACGAATTGTGGTTCTTGGCTTTTGTGGGAAAAGAATTTCGCCCGAGAAGCATTTTAATGCGGCATCGTCAGGCTGGTCGTTACATGGGATGTCTCAAGCAAATTGGTTCCTTGTGGAGATTCATCAAGACCAGCTTTAAAAATGTGATGTCACGACACTGAAGCCCAAGCTCCATTCGCTTGAATTTCCACTGAATCCACTAAATCCGCCACCATTGTCTGGCAACTTTTTGAAGTTTCACATTCCGCAGGCTGCCCTCCGTGACACGCCAACTGTTTACCTTTAAAACATGAGGCACCCATTGAGATGGTGCATCTCTCACGCACCGAGGTTGATGTTCATTGCCGCCACATGACCTTCAAAGTTTGGCATTGACATTTACCGAGTGGCATTTGTGAGTTGGTAAGCTTGTTGCGAAACTTCTTTTGACATTTGCACTAATTGTTGACTGTTCCCTGAATCCCATTCTTCGTCCCAAGAGATGCTTCTGCACAGAGGACATGTAATTGTTGCCGTGTCCGTGCTTCTTTGAGGAAGAATGCCTCCGAGGCATGTGCAAATTTGATGAAAAGATTTGGTTTTACACAACTTTCCAACAACTTCCATTCCAGTTTTCGCACATGTCAGTGGGCACTGAATCTAGTTCACGAGGAAGTAGGCGATATGGGGGGTGTTAGAGGCAGTAAGTCCAGAAGAGTAGCTAGAAAGTGCATGTACGGCATTTTTCCACGTATTGCCAGTCATTTCACTGTCGTTCGGTGAAAAGCAACTCGATGGCTTAGTTGGGATCGTGACTCTGTGCCTAGGAAGTCCGTCAACTGGCTCGTTGCGCTGGATACTCAGCTCACATCTGATCCCCGGGCCGGGACCATGGACGGCTTCTCTAGCAGCTTTCCTGAAAAAAGAGCACACAGCATAAGCGTGGCGGGCTTAACTGCGACGTCCGTTTCTGCATCTCGTTACAGAATCTATTGACAGTCTCAATTGGGCTCGCAAGAGAGGTTCCGTGCTTCTTGAGTCGATCCTCATCAGATTTGGCTTAGCTACGTTGATTTTTAGACAAGCTCTTCTGGCGTTGAACACGCCGGCTAAGGAGTTGGATAGCAGACAGATTCCAACGTGGAGTTCCTCCATCAGAGATCATTGAATGCCTTTGGAGGCGGTGTTGCTTGTGCGGTCTAGGACGACGATGAAAGGCGGGGGTGATAATATGTACCCTTGCCTTACAACTCTGGTGCTCTTAAATTAGGTGCTGTCCTTACCCTACAAGCGCACCTTGCAAGACGCTTCCCGGTTCAGCTGCTGGACGACGAACGATAATGGATGGTGGTACTCCAAAGTTCTCCAGGGCGTTTGGGCCGGCTTCATGTCGGGCCATGTCGAAGGCTCTCGCGAAGTCGACGAAAAACAAAAGTATGGAGGAGTTCCATTCAGACGACTGTTCGATGATCATCCAAATCGTCTCCGAACGGCCAATTTGAGAATGCGTCTTTTTAGACAGTTGTTCTGTTGGTAATCAAACCTGGTGTATCGTGGCTTACTATCGGCACTCGGTGCAGACTGTACTTGGCAGTGTTGCTACTTATCCAAACTTGCGCCCAAGCTACTCGTGTGGTATTGCTGTGCATCGATGGAGAGCGGTAAAACCAAGCCAAGCCTAACCTCTCGCGTGATGTTGCTATGCATTGGATGAAAAGCGGTGCAACTAAGCCAAGCCGTAGCCATGTTCTTGCGATTGTCCAAGCACGCGCCAGGCCAAAGAACTCACGTGATGCTGCTGGGCGCTAAATGAAGGACGCCACAGCCAAGTTACAACCGAAGCAATCGATAACGGTGTATATCGTACCCTCTCTTTCCTTCTCATGTGTACAACCTACCACTTCTGTTTTGTTCTCTTTTTGTTAAGTGAGGTGTTTCTTTTTTTTGCCATAAATACTGGCTATATAACATATTCCGTCAAAAGTTGTTTTCGGTTTCAATACAAAAGAAATGTTTACATTTAATATTTCGAGGAAACTGGTTTCGGCTGGTCATCATGGCTGCGTTCCATTCCCCCTTAGAAGGGTTCTCCGGAAACCCTGGAGAAACCGGAAACGGTGATTGATTGAACGAAGTTAGAACGTGGTGCAGAAGAGGTGCCGTGACATTGTGCCAAACGACATTTTTCAGCATTGTTTCCTAAGCGATAAGCTTAGCTTTTTAGATCAAGAGCTTCTGCCAGCGATTTCCGAGAGGAGCCCTTTACACCGATGGCTCAAGGATGAGCGCCGGCACAGGCGGCAGAGATCTTCTGCGACCTCTTTGAGAAAACCCTGGCACTAAGGGATGACTGCCGCGTCTTTCAGGCCGAGATGGCTGCTATACACGAAAAATCAAGTCGTCAACGGCCAATCGAGCAGCATCTTCTTTGACACCCAAGCGCCAATAAAAGCCATAGCATCAGATATTTCGATCGAAATTAGACTTTGCAGTTAGACTAGTTAGCCTTTGCAGGCAAAGCGTCAACGGAGAACTCTGCTGGGTACCAGGAAATACGGGTGTCCTAGGGAATGAGATGCGAGGAAGGACTCGGAGCTAGGAGAATCTCTAGCTGTCCCGTACTTGTATCCACCACTCAGCTCCATAAAGAAAAGGCTAGCAGACGAGGCCCAGGATAGAGCCAGTACTCGCTGGCAGCCACAACAAGGTCCCTCTGGTCGAAGCTGAACAAAAGAAGATCAGCATCACTGATCGGTCTTAGCCGCCAGTATGTACGCACGCTTATAGGAGTCCTTACCGGACACTGTGCCAAAGGAACACATGCAATGCGACTCAATATGCCGAATAATGACTTTAGAAGAAATAGAATCTATCCAACATCTGCTCTGCAAATGCCCAGTCTCAGCTTGCGGCTAACATCTGCCCTGCGAATGCCCAGTCCTAGCAATGAAGAGAAGACATTTTCTAGGAAAATACTCCTTCCAAGAGTTGGAGGACTTAAGCGGTGTTGGCTTAAAAAAGCTCTTAGGATACGTACACTAACCTGGCTGGTTTTAGAATAGTAGTAGGTCCCACGGTAGTTTAACACTTCTAAACAAGGGCACAATGGACCCAACACGTTGGTATAAGTGAGTCGCGGCTCGGCGTTAAAATCTTCAGAAGGAACCGGTGTTTGTTAACCTCTTCCAGGCTTCCAGCGGTGGCCCTAAGAAAAGGGATCATCGTACACCGTTTCTATTCCAGTGTCCCTACCTAACCTTGGAAACCAGGTAGCTTCTGCTCCCTGGAGTTGTGGATGGTACTTTGCTCCAGTTCATCAGCTCCTACTCCGTCATCCTAAAAGGGGGATGAGCCTTGATAGACGTCCACGAGACGTCGCATGAGAGCTGGTTACCCTATATTCTGTGGAAGGTACTATGCTTCTGGACCACGTGGAGGTGAGAATAGGAGATCGAAGGCAGAGGCCAAGTGAATGCGCTTGTGTCTGCAAGGTCCGCATGTTTACCAGATGAAACCTAGTAGGCGTCCACGAGACGTCGCACGTGGGCTGGTTACCCCATCTTCTGTCAACGGTACTATGCTCCTGGACCACGTCGAGGTGAGAATAGTAGATCGAAGACAGGGGCCATGCGCTTGTCTCTGCATGGTCCGCATGCTTACCAGATGAGTCCTCGTAGACGTCCCACGACAGAGGCCAAGTGCATGCGCTTGTTTCTGCAAGGTCCGCATGTTTACCAGATGAGACCTAGTAGGCGTCCATGAGACGTCACACGAGGGCTTCTTCTATCGAAGGTACTATGCTCCCGGACCAGCTCCCAGACAGAGGCCAGTGAATGCGCTTGCTTTGTGATGTCATTCGCTGTTGAAGCCTCAACTGGAATCTGGATCATAAGTAGTCTTGTAGTCGATGCAGTAGTCATCCGTTGGAACCGTTTTTTTCGAACCTGATTTTTTAAGGAATCTTGTTCTTCAAGTCCAGCATTTTAAAACAAGTTGTATGGCCAATCAGTTTTGCCGTCAAGAACGTGGATAACTTAAAAATGACAACATTGCTTTCTGTGACAGCTGGATTTGACAGCTCCTGGTTGCTTTGGCCTTAGACTGGTTTAGCTTCCATCACGTCGGAGAAACGTTTTAAAGAGTTGAAGTTTATTGCAAAAAATAACGCAATTCGAGAAACTGAAACTAAAGCCGTTGTCGAATGAACGAAACTCAACGAAACCCATCGAAGTGGTTGCTATGAACAGAGTGAACCACAAAAGCAAAGGGAATAGTGTCACGCCCAACACGTGTTGGTGCATTACACCACCGCCAACCTGAAAAAGAAGAAGAATGCCCCATGAAAACCTAACGTACAACAGCGTTAACATCCCCGGCATGAGGGGATAAAAAGTGTGCACACTTTTTCCAATTTCTTCTAATGAAACAGCGCTTAATAAACTCGAAACCACTGCAGAAAATCAAGTACTCGTGTTCCAATCAGCGGACACCGACTTCGGGGGGAGTACATCAAGCGAAAGACATGCACTTTTTCCGATTCCGTGCCTCGAAACTATCGTCGGACATGTCTATCATTCCTCCCATCAATCAATGTTTTTGCATTGTGTTCACTCCCCCGACACTATCACGGTTTGATCTCATGCCAAAAACGAACAAAAAAAAAAAATAACAACCACGTGCAATATTTGTCGCCAGTCAACAGCTCTGCACGACCGAGTGTCCCTGCGTTCACGAGCAGTGAAAGTCATCCATTCGTTGACATGATTCAGCGCTGTTGTGTGTTGTTTTATTTCTCCGTTGTCCCGCTGCCGATTTTTGCTTGTTGTTTAAATCAATTTACAAACTTTCGAAGGCAATCGAAACAAAAACATTAAATCAGGCGTTTGTAGGCGGGGGAGAATCGCTGCATCCCATCCATCGTGGCACGAAGTAGCTTAGGGATGAATCCATCGTTGGTTAAGACTGCGAATGGGCAGTGTTGAGCACACGTGCTGTCCTTGTACTCCAAACGGAGAGCACGTAATTATTGTTACAATTTCAATTGAAAAGAACTGCCGCACAACATTAGATTCAAGGGCTGAAGATAGCTGTTGAAGGATATCTGCGGTTCTAACGGTAATTTGAAGTCCGTAAATTGGTCAATAAGCCGATCGAAATTAAAGACTGATGTCGTGAGATGACAGAAATTGCAGCAAGAGGCGAGTGAATGATTAGCCGTTTGGATTAATGGACTGTATGATAGTTGAGGTCCATAAGGACACAAGCGAAAGGTGCTCACTTGGGCTTGGAATCGACCTTGAGATGTGCAGAGGACTCAGTTGTTGGTTGGCTAGATGGCTGAGGATGGGATTTATCGAACTTTATTCAGTCTTAGATTTTTGGAAAATTAAATCAAAGGAGTCCATTCGGGATATCTGGGAGGTTAGATTAGTTTAGGGGCTGGCGGCTTAGCCTCTAGTGCTTAGTTGTAGTCCACTGAAGCTTTATTTAAGCAGTGGCTGGAGGCTAAATTACAAGTCGTGGTTTGTGGTGATGTTTGACGGCATTGACGGTGGTTGGGTGTATGCCGCTGTTGGCGATTTTCTCACATTCTTCTTTGCTTGGCGTTACAGTCAGGGTGGACTTGAGCCTTAACCGACCTCCAGCTAGGACGATCCTTCGCCAGCTGCCTCCAGGTGCGCACACCAAGTTGGTTGAGGTGCTTCTCCACTTGTGTGTGTCATCTCGAGCGGACGTGCTCTGTTGCATTGTCAGGAAAGAAATAAGGTCCGAAGCTGCGTCATACACCGCATCAAACAGTAAATTTGTTGTGCCAAGTACAAAAGGCTTTTTCGTATACTTGTGGATTGTATTCGCTCCAATATCGCACAATTTTGTTTCTTCTTCTTCTTTGTTTGGCGCTACACGATCTCTAGCCAGCTGCCTCCAGTTGCGCACACCAAGTTGGTGGAGATCCTTCTCCACTTGTGTGCTTCATCTCCTTCGAGAACGTCCTCCGTAGCGTTGTCCCAATGGCTCGGAGGCGGGCCGGAGCTGTGGTGTCCATCCGCTCTACATGACCTAGCCACCTCAATCGGTGGATCTTCACTCTTCTGGCTAAGTCGATGTCGCTAAACAGCCCGTATAGTTCGTCCAGACGCCATCAACGCAAAAAGGACCGCAGATCGCACGCAGCACGTTTCTCTCAAAACGACCAAGAGCTTCTTCATCCGCTGTCAACATCGTCCATGTCTCTGCACCATTGAGCACGACAGGGTTGATCAGAGTGTCAGTTTGGTGTTTCGAGGGATGACTCTGTTCCTCAATTGCCTTTTGAGCCCAAAGAAACAGCGATTGGCAAGAGCAATTCTGCGCTTGATCTCGGCACTGGTGTTATTGTCCCTGTTTAGTGATGAGCCGAGGTAGATGAAGTCCTTGAGTACGGCAAAATTTCTGCTGTCCATTATGCGAGTCGTTGATGTCGTGCGTCCTACCGTGATGACAGCACGTACTTTATTTCTGCTCTGTTTTACTGCCAGATGCATTTCAGCAGCTTCCGCTTCAATGCCAGCAAACGCCTCATTAACGGCTGGCTGTGCTCTGCCAACGGGGCCAATGTCCTCTGCGTAAGCAAGCAGTGGTAGGGACTTTTGGAAGATCCTGCCTCTGGTGTTGACGTTTAAGTTGCACACGATCTGCTCAAGAATGATATTCAAGAAATCACATGACAGCGTGTCGCCTTGTCTAAAGCCTTGCCATTAAATGTCTCGGTGAGTTCGTTACGGACCTTGATGGAGCAGCGAGAGTTCTCCGTCGTCAACCTTCACAACCTGACGAGTTTGGCAGGATTGTCAAAACTAGATATGGCCCTGTAAAGCTCGTCTTTATGCCCGCTGTCATGCCCTGAAATCGACGAATAGGCGTTGGGGGTCAATTGACATCTCTTGGGATTTTTCTAGGATCTGCCGTAGGGTTAAGATTTGATCGATTCTCGGCCTGAACTCGAACTGATGAGGACCTATCGGATAATTGTCGAATGGTGTCAGGCGTTCCCACAAAACGGCAGACATGGTCTTGTACGCTATGTCAAGGAGGCTGATCCCTTGACAGTTGGCGCAGTCAAAGGGGTCTCCTTTCTTATGGACCGGGCAGATGACCTTGTACGCGATGTCAAGGAGACTGATCCCTTGATAGTTGGCCCAAAGCTGAGATTCCACTCATCCGGCTGAGATTCCACTCATCCGTCCGCTCCAACAGCTTTGTTCGACTTCACTCTGGATATCGCTATCCTGACCTCGGGGACGCAATCGTTCTCGTCCAAATTAAGTGGAATATTCTGCCCGACAGCGGCGTCATCGCCGTTTAACAGTCTGCAGAAGTGATTTTCCAAACTCTCATCATCGACTGCGACATCAACTCTGCTACGAGTTGTCCGCCTTCGTCCCTGCGGGCTTCCCTCCGAGGTGTAGACTTGAATGATTCGTTCGTTGGACTTGAACGATTGTCCCAGCTCTACCCACCACGTGAATGTCGGTGATCACATCAGCAGTGGCACATAAATTATGAGGGATTTTATTTATTAAAATTAAACTGCTGACGTTACTCAGCCCGAAGTCAACTTAAAACTAAACTTACTCTACTTGAGTAGGCCTTGATGTTCCACGGTCCCACGGTGGATGGTCGGCGACGCTCCCACGGTGGTGTCGGATTCGTTCGCTGCGTCTGTCTTACTCGGCTTAAAACGCTGAGCTAGCGTCTGGCTGTTCACAGACTTTGCAACTTTGAGAGCGTGTTAACTTATACGTCCCTTTAGAGCATGCATGGTGATTGCTTTCTTCGCTCTTCTGGAATTTGTTCTCTCACTGTGTTGTGTCACACCGAAGAAACAGCTTATCCGAAACAATGGCGAGACGAGTCTTGGAGTGGCACGAGATCATTTGACAGCATGAGAGGTCAGAAACAGATTCTGGGTGTGATCTGGCTTTCCTTAATGTAGGCGCCATTTTTAGGTATTTCTGATAATTTCCTCCAGAAACGTATTAACGGACTGTGCTATGGGCAAACAAAGAGATTAAAATCGTCGAGGATGAGGTTTTGGCGGAAATGCTGCCCATGCCTCTAAGCATTCCATAGACTCATGCCAACACGTGATTTCGTTCCCATCCTGTGTATCAGCGGACTTTCCCAAACCGATTCCACGAACCCAGCGTCACCCCCAACAACCGGGTAACGCACCAAAAACCGTGGTAAATAAATTAACTCGCTCGTAAATGGGTTAAGTGCAGTGGGAGGGCAAACGATAAATGTACGTCTGTCCCAAACATCGATTGTTGAACGGTGGAAGATCTGACAAGAACACACAACCAACAGGACTGCAGGGACAACAAATCTCTTAAGTAACGACTTGTGTATTGGACTCACACAAGCTTCACGTGGGTTTCAGTCAAAAAAACGAACAACAACTGTTTCTTCGAATCCCTTGACAACGAGTTACAAAGTACAATCTGTCGCACACCAATTTTCTCTTGTTCAATCCCCTACAGGGGGTAACAAAAAAAAATAAAAACTTGAAAAATTGCTTTCCGCCAAAGGGTTATCCATGACGACACCAGACATTGTGACATCCCCACATCCGATGGCGAAACGTCGATTTCGCCTCGTAACGTGCCGTCCCTGCGTCACGCGTTATGACGTCTCTCCGAACCCATCCATCGCACCAGGTCGGTCCTCCCTGCGTCTCGAGCAATGTAAATCTGTCAACGGCATAGCAAATCGCCATCCTGCACTTGACACACATTTAATTCGAACACAATCGTCAGCCATTTACATAATTAAATGCCGTCGTCGTTGTCGTCGTTGTTGTTGTCACTGTCATCATCGTCCCGTTCCAACGGCGGGTAATTTGCCGGCGGTTTCATTATTTTATTCTTTTCATTTCATTTCTTGGTGACTGCAGCAAAACCGAAAAAAAAGAGCCATTCCACGTTAGCCTCGATTAACAGAACGCCGACAATGGATAGAGCGCCCATCAGCAGCCGTCATCAGGGATGCGGTGCGGCGCGGCGCGGCGTGGCGTCCCTTCAGCTCAGTCGCACAAGTACAATGAATAGCATATTTCCCACGACATAACTGCGCCATCCAAGGACAATCGAGAAAGTGGATCTGAGTCGCGTTCGCTCGCTCAACGTGCGCCAATGGAATGTCAAATCGCACACATTCCTCTCCGCCCTCGCACACAACATCAACAGGTACACACGAGGGTTCGAGAGGCTGTCGTCGCCTGAGGCCGTCATTACGACATCGCCACCGCGCACCGCGCACCGCACACACAGCTGGAAATTTGCCTGTCTCCAGCAGAAGTGTGTCGTCCTTCTGACAGGCCGTCGACGACACGTCTACTTTGGAATTGACATACTTTTTCTAATGTTCTGCACTAAACCTCCCACCGTCACTGAGCATAGCAGGCCAGTCACTGACGCGGGCCTGCTATTGCTGGTTTTCTGAAGAAATAAAATCTGTCTTTATCCGGCTTTCTGCCACGATGGGAGGCGGGGAGGGGCGCCTACAAAAATGTTATGAATTCCTTTTGATGGAATATTTGCTAACAAAGTATTCCAGGGAAGCGGAAAACCAACCTCACCCGCCTCTCAGTTCTCAGTCGGTTCATTCCGTTCGCCGACGACCCCGTTTTTCGGGGCTAATCCTGCCGTCATCGTCGTCCTTCTTCGGTCGGTCCTCGGTGCTCGGCGCCTCGGGCGGCGGGAGGGATAAAAGTTTTTCTTTCCCAAGTTTATTCAGGTCATTCACATGTTTTGTCCTTTTTAGTTGGCTTCAGCTCCAACTCTCCCAGGCAGCCATCATCCGGTCTGGAGTCCTTCTCTTTGCCCCCACCCCCCCTCCTGACAGCGCCTTTAATGGTTTATGTGTGGGGACTGCGCTGTGTCTTCGGGGCGTTATGATAGTAAATACCGTGTTGGCCGAGATGAAAAATGATCCGAAAGCGTGCGGTGTGAGTGGGCAAACGGATAAGAGTTCATCCGAAAGGAGTCAGTCAGTGTAACGCGAACGAGTTCAATTAACACATGCGACGCAGTCTCCAGAGGGGAATTCATCAAATGACCACCGCCGAGCGCACACGCCATCCGCCCATCGAATGGATTGATGTCATCGAACACTTTTGGTTTCCCCGTCGGCGGCTGCGGTTGGTTGGTAATGTGAGGCGTTGAATATCATTTTTTCCCCATTTTTTTCCTTTCGCCATGAAATTAAGTAAGTATTCATAATTAATTGCCAAGTGACACCTTGGCGTCGTCCCTCTGCCTGCGAAACAGAGAAGCAAAAAAATGTACAAACAAAGGATCGAAGAGCGTCCTTGCGTTCGTTGAGGACCCCGAATTTTGTTTTGTTTTCTAGTCACATAGACGTGGCGTCCCGAGAAGAAGGGGTTGCGGGTTGAAGACATCCCCTTCGAGTGGAGGGCACGGCGCAGAGAGCAAAGCAAGTATACGCCCAAGTGTTGATGAACGACTGTGATAATTAATCGGAGGTAATTTGTTAACAATGCGGTGATGGGGTTGCTGTTGACACTGTCGTCGATCACGGGTAAGGGTGGGGGTTGTACTTAAGCGGTTTTGACTTCATTGCAACCACATGCTTTTTGGGACAGAACTGACAGTTCTTTGCGAGAAGACGACGCGACGGAACAAGTCGTTGGAACGAAGGGCTGGCACGAGGGACTGTCGTAGTAGGGTCGTCGTGGCAAGGGAGGGTTCCGGTTGGTTTTCGGTGGTGGACAAGTGGTTTGTTGGAGAGACAAGAGTATTGACGAGCAGCCGTGGTGAAGTGGGTGAGGGTGAGTTCAGTGGTGGACATAATTAAATTCACTTGGAAATTTGTTGAATTCTGGACTTTAATTGCAAGCATTTGGGCGGAATTCCAACCAGCGACCGAGCGAAACCCTTTCGCCATTTAAAGATGACTGCCCGTGGCCTTACCTCTGATTTAACCGATCGTTGGTCACTCTCTCTTTAGCTTAAGAGGATTGTTTCTGTTGCTATTTAGAGTCGATTGAGCAGGGGGATCACTTTTCCAATACTGCTCAACAGAAGTGACAAGTTCAACATTTGTGCCCAAATTTACTTCAGTTTACTTTTGAACCGAAAAGTGCTTCCACTTCCATTTGCGAACTTTTGCGAAACTCTTGCACACATCAACATCGATTAATGGTGGCACAAAGTTGCTTTTTATTGCCTTCCCATTTCGTGTGCACGCTGGAGTGTTGAAATACGCGATAAGGTCTGCTCGTCGATTCGAAATGCGCGCCAGACTGTGACTCCAAGTGGGAGCCCTCATTAGACTGAACTTTGGTAATTAGTCAGGCGAGCTGGTGTCGTTGTCACAGACGGGATTATTCAATAAATTAAAATCCCTTACAGGGAAATTCATTCCATTTGGCCAAAAGTAGATCCCTCGCTTCAGCTATATTTGACTTCAATTAAAATGTCGCCTTCCATTGAATCGTTGATGAAGTGGAGTTGGTATGGCTTGAGGTAATGCGCACGATTCCGTGCTGCAACGTCATGCCACCATTTCCTCGTAGCAGAGCTCGACTGTCAAATGTCAGAAATCTGCAATAGCCAACAACGAGGAGTTTTGTTTGACATTGGAAGCCTGAGCACACTGAAGATTGCCAGAGCCTTTGGAGGGCAATTAAGTGAGAGTCTTTTCGGTGTGCCCACAATGCACACGGGCGCCAACGAGAGGTGGTTGAATTATCGCTCGGCCATCAAAGACGTTGCGGAAGCCACTATCTCTGGTATGATGGCGAGAGTAAGCAGAAGAAAGTAACAACTGACCAGGCATACCAACAGGCGCCGTCATGGAAAACTGGGGTAGTCCAAGAGGAGTATTGGCGTAAGAAAAAAGGTACGTCTTTCGGAACCTGTCAGCTCAAGGACATAGAAGACTCTAGAGAGGAACCAACAACACGGCCTGGTAGCAGACCTTAGGAGAGGCATCCAGGCTTTCCGAAATTGTGGTGGTCATCCTGTAACCGATCCAGCCTTGTATTGAAGGCAATATGCCAGTGTGGAGTACAGCCATGCATGGCGACTGGCTCTTCGCATCAGTAGTCTGGCCCATACTGCTATAGGGTGCTGCACAGCTCTTGAACAAGATATCTAACTGTAGCCTCCTTAAACATGGGCAACGGATGTCCTGTTTGTGTATAAGGCAAGTCTGAACTGAACGCTTCAATCTTCAGCCGACAGACATAATCCGCTGCCGTTGAAGTTGCAGTGGTGCCAACTTTGTGCTGGGCACTCACTCAGAATGGGTTCAGATCTGTACCATGAGACAACGATCTCCTGCTGCGTAAGCTCCTCTTCGAGAAGACCTTCTCAACCAGCATCCACTCCAGATAGATTGATTGATTTGTCCTCTGTGAATTTCCGCATCGATCATGGGCGAACGCCTGGGAGCTGTGCGCCAAAGCGTTTAAATATGAAATAACCATTTCGTCGTATTTTAGACGAAGACTATAGTGTTCTAGGAAGCGTTATCCTGGTTAAAGTACAAATGGATGCACAAGAGCGATATCGTTTGTATCGATCCGACAGCTGGACGGCGATCAAATCTCTGGATGCAGCCACGTTCAACAAAGCAGACTCCACTGAACTAACTACAACCTCCCTCTTATCGAGATGTACAAGCATTTCCATCTCCTATAAGCTGTTCTGACGAACTCTTAAGAAA
Source organism: Eristalis tenax (assembly GCA_905231855.2). Taxonomy (NCBI): domain Eukaryota; kingdom Metazoa; phylum Arthropoda; class Insecta; order Diptera; family Syrphidae; genus Eristalis; species Eristalis tenax. The sequence continues at coordinate 5,608,758 of HG993127.1, forward strand.
TGACATTTCGGGTGGTGAACAGTCATCGACGCCTTTCGCCAAGACAATACATCTCTTATTGGCACCATGTGTCTCATGAGTAACAATTTTACTCTCAGACCACAAACGATCACGAGGTCTAATTTTGCCGGCTGGACTCGGGTCTCTCTGATCACTGAGAAGAACACTCTAGTTTTCAAACGACTGCTTGGGGGAAAGGACCTTCTTCCAATTTGTGGATCATTTGTCCTAGGAGAGAGCGCTTTTGGTAGCACGATCGGAAAATGAAGCCTAAACGACCACATACATGATGACGGATTTGGTTGGATAGACTTTGCTGCCCCCGGCGAAACATTGAAGTCGGTTCCCACGTCTCAATATTCACAAAGGAACATGGAGATGCCTTGATCAACCAACCGTCGGCACTCACAACACGAGTGATTGCTGAGAAGCTAGGCCTTGGCCCTCTACGGGCTGTAGAGCCACTCATGCGTGTTCAAGTCCCATTGAAGCACGTAAAGAAGTTTGAGTATCTCGGGGTCTCTTTCCCGAGTGATGGAAGGAGTAAAGCTGAGTCAATTTTGAAACGGCTTGGAAGATCTGTAATCAGGAAGACCGAGCTTGGTGTCGAAGCCAAGGCGGCTTTCATCTCAGTATTTGTTCCAACTCTCTCCTATGGTCATGAAATTTGGGTGATGACCGAACGGAGAAGAGCGCGAATACAAGCTGCTAAGGTGAGAATTACTCGCCGATAGGGCGAGAAACACGGCAGTGCGCTAGGAACATCAACATTGAGCAGCTGCTTCTGGCACGAATGTCCCCTTCTTCACGACTTCCGAGGCGGGCGTTACATGCGATTCCAGCAGGTGGGCGACCGCTTGGCAGACCCAGGACGAGGTGGTTGGCCCAAGTCCAAAAACTCGCTTGGGCATAACTCCTGATGAGTTCGAGTCGATGGCGGAGGATCGATTTGGCTGGAGATCTCTCGTCCGTGGGTCAGAAGAAGGTGATCAGATTGATGGAAAATCCCGCGCTAGCCGAAGGAATCTTCAACAAACCCGGTTGATACAGATCGCTTTTGGAGAGATCCTGCTTAACAACTGCGGACCTCCTTCTAAAGACTGTACGACATGGAAATACTTTTATTTAGGCGAACGTTTCTATCAAATCTACAAGGAAATGTGTCGTTCGTTTTAACGAAAATTAACGAAAATTCAACCACACAACACGAACAGAAGAATGATTGAACCAAACGACGTATCTCCCCTCGGTGGTGCCGTTCTTCGTCGACAGCTTAGCCGTGGGGTGCATTCCTCATTGTGGTTGTGTTGAGATGACAAATGTAACATGCAGCAGGCATTGCTTTCACCATCTGCTTTCACACAAAAATACTTACGCACAAACTTGTATCAACTTCAAATGGATTAAATGCACCCATTGGCCTATCCCGCTCCTCGCCGAGTTTATAAATAAAACAATTTCAATTTAAGTGCCCTAACACGTCGTCTCCATTGGACATGCACAAGGGCAGGCACAAGAATCCATGTCCAAACCTACATCGTGTCTAAGAATCTTCGTTTTACGGCATGGCATGAGCTCTGTTCACAAGTTGGACATGGGATTTGACGTTTTCCCATATGTGCACGAGTTTGTATCAATGTGGTCGTAAATATTGAGAGTAAGAGTAGAGGTGTTAGTGAATGTCATTGTGAGTCCTACTTCATTGATTGGTGGTTGGTTGCCCGCTTCTTGATGTAGACGCTCTCGCAGGCAACATTGAATTGAAGCGACATGACATTTGATTAACGAAATTCAAGCTATCGACGTCCTTATTCTAGAGCGATTGAAATGTCAATCCATTGCAATGCTTGCATACGACAGACAATGAACCAAGGCAGCCAATATCTCTGCAGGCGATTGCGGAATAGTATTTGAAAGCAGCCCGATTCAAGTCCACATTTGCCACTGGTCTTCTTCTAGTAACAGTTTGCCGACTTTGAGGAGGTGATTGAGCAATATGGGCACATCTCCATTCATTGTCTTCTGCACGTTGCTCTTGCGTTTGATAATCACTGACATTCTGACTTATTACTGCACGACATGTACGTCGCCTCATAGGAGGCATTAATCAAGCAAATAAATCTCCCTTAAAACAAAAAAAAGTCTTTTCTCACTAAATCTATTCAAAAGGAAATTATCGAATTGGATAACCCCACTTTTTACACGCAAACTTATTTTCTGATCTCGTCATCTTCTGCCCCGCATGCTCCACCAAAGAAGTCGCGGGGCTAAACCACGCACGAGATGTAAAATATTTTAAAAACGAATTTTATACTGATCTCTTAAGTCTCAGTCTCAGCATGAAGCCCGACGAATTGAACGACTTTTACGATTCTTCTTGCACTGGATGCGGCATTACAAAGCAATTATGGCCTACCATCGATCCAAAACTCTCACACGACCTGATCAGAATGAGCAGACCGAATCTCAGAATTCCCGCCTCAAGACTGGGTATCCCCTATAACGACTTCTGCTGAAGTTGTAGGGATGCCGAAGACGAAGACTCCATTTCACACCTTCTTTGCAATTGCAATGCCTTCTCATCTCGCAAGATTTAGTCACATTGACGTTCCATAATTCTACGACTTGACAGATCTAATTAGTGCTAAAATCCGTCAACTCCATCGTTATATTGAGAGCTCCAAAAAGTTCGGGATTAGTATTAAAAATCGAGTCAACCCGGGTTACACCTAAATCGACTCAAAACCGTAACATTTATTTCAAACCGAATTGGCAAAAGCGACGAAGCGAACCGAAACCAACCTCAAATCCAATTAGACAATACATTGCTCCGATTTGCTCCATTCCATATTTGTTCGGGGCACCTGACCTGTAGCCCCCACCGCAGGCTGCAGGATTTCGGTAGCTCTTGTGTGATTTGTATGTATACTTAAGTTAACTCATTTTTGTGTGATGTATGAAAGAAGTAGGTTGCGTTGCGACTTGCGGGTTGTCACTTGCCAGTGCCACCTCCAGCATTTCTCTAACTTCGCCTATTGTGTGGTTTGTACATCATATGTTAATGCTGCAGGAGGCACTGGTAAGTGGCAACCAGCAACGAAACTTACTTGTGAACAAATTTTATTATATTCTCTCTTTTTTGTGTTCCGTGTCAAACCAAGTAAGTTGCTGCGTTGCTAAATACAATTGGACAATACAACTAGCCCCATTCCATAATCCATCTTGTTTGCTTTCGGTTCATCGTCGAACCGAGTTCGTTAACCCGGGTTACAACTCGGTTTGCTTCTACTTTAACCCGGGTTAACTTTATAACCGGGTTACAGTTAAAGTATAGATACTGATCTAGCCATATCTCCAGGTATCTGACCATTGTCCTTTGCGCCATTGGTTGCCCGTGTCGTCCAACAATTGAGAACTTTCGCCAATTCTTTTCCGTATCCGCCGAGGCCTTATACAAAGGCCTCCTGAACAGTATGGTTTCCGACTTCTCAAAGTTGATGTTCATCTTCCAATCATCGCTATCTCTCATGACTGAATCGAAGTCACCCTGCGCGAGAGTAGTGATGTCCTAAATCACAAGGCACAACTGCCTCACAAGGTCGTGGTGAATCACAAATTGAGAGGTTTCCGTATTCTGAGCAAAATCTCACAACTTGTGTAAGGCGAGTGTTTCACATTCTTATAATGCGATCTGCCCAAGGGAAGCAGACTCAGTGTTGGCTAGTATTTTATACATCCGGTCGTGGTATGCCTCGGAAGCAACTCTCCATTTTTCTGGAAACCTTCCTTTTCTTATTGTTTGATAATTCTAATTCACATTCGTCCATGTTTGACAACTTTTCGAATTTTAGTTATCGGCAAAATTACGCATGTGTGCTTTGCTCAATAACAAGCAATGCATTGCAAGACGCAACTGCGACTGCGGTGACCCAGTGGTCTCGCGGAAACCTACGAGTCTTTTTACCCGCAAGAATGACCCGAAATGACGCAGCTTCATCACACGTGTGTGTGCACCAATCGATTGACTTATGAGTACAAGGAAACGTGGAGTGAGGAAACGCGCATCAAAATGATGCATGCTCGACTTTAAATGCTTCAAAAGTCGTTCGATAAATTCATAGAACGCACCATGTCGCATTAAAATATCTGAAACTGCAAAATCGATGCGGTCTCTGTGGCCGTTCGTCTGTGGTTAAGGGGATTGTGCCACTAAGCGATGTACTTTTATCCGGGTTCGACTGTATTCCCTTCAACGAAAGTACGTCACGCATGAGTGTTCACTGGAAGAGTTTTCTTTAGTTTTTATTCACTCCCATGCCCGTCGCGCGGTTGCCAATGAGGCAGTGTCCGGGACGGTACCTGTCACTTTGCCTACGTACCCTCCTCTTAATTGAGAGAACGGTTCTTTTCGGGTTGAGCGTGGGCCTCAGTCTTTCCTCTTTGCTTGATTCCATCATCTGTTGGTGTCTGTGAGCATTTTTTGACTGGAGAGGTGGGGTGTTTCCTGACTGGCCGCTGGTGGCAGACACCTCCTATGTTCGTCGCCTCTATCATCGCCTCAAAATGCTAGGTCTTTGTTAAAAATGGCGAATCAATACCTAGAGATACCTAAGGTCTCGTCAGTTGGCAGGATGCTTCTTCTCGTAGCTTCGCATGATGAACAGTCCAGACTTTCCTGATCCACCTTAAGGACTGCCATTCGTTCCAAACGCACCCACAGCAGCAAATTCAGAAGTACCACTTTTGTGTTTCCTCTCTGCGGTCAACATCTGCAAAAGGACGAACTATACAAAATCATTCACACACAATGGCCCATTCTCTCCCAGTCAAGAAGAAATTGACAAATTTCCGCCTTTAATTGTCTGCCCGGCAAGGGCCAGCACATAGCGGCGCACTCAACGAAGGGACTACCCAAGGGCACCCATAATGAGTCGGGTAATTGAAACATCTACAAAAGCGCGCAGCCTTCCCCAACGCGGACGTGCTCCGAATGCTGAAAGTGGAATAAATTCCGCATAACTAATGTGACAACTTTGTCACTCTCGACACGCGCCCCACCCGTGGACGTCCGGACACAGACTACCGCCATTCACACATCCGCCCGGCCAGCCATTCACAGAGCAGAGCATTTAAGGACACACTCTGACACAGAAGACATGCCTAATCAAACAGCGATCCACCCAAGATCTAGAAGTGTACACAGCCGACCACTGTGACTCTGCTCGCACAGCGCTCCGCCGCGCCGCCGGCAGCAGAGCAAAGACAACAAAATCACTTCCTCAATATATCACCCAGCTTGTTAGAAGGCAGGGCTGGCGTTCCATGAGAAATAAATTTCATGCGACCGCCCTTGAGCCGAGGCGGCCTTGGGCGGGCGGCTGTGCCAGGCAGACGTTCCCAGAAAATCGGGGGAAAATGAAAAATTCGTTATTATTATGACTCCTCATCGGGGAGTAATAAACCGAAGGTTTTTGGTCGTTTCGTGAACGGCATCTGCAGTGGGGCGGGAAAATCTGTGAGAAAACGGCCGCATCAACGTTGAGCAGCACTGCTGCAAGCCAGTTGTTGAGTTGCGGATCTGTTTCAATTCTCCTTACGGTCATTGAATCCGGGGGAAATTCCCATCGCCACTCGGATACAATTCAGGACTCACAGAGAACAGACGCACGCACTCTCGCAAATGACAAAAATTACCCAAAAGGGATGGCAAACACACAGCCGAGCACGGGATCAAATAAGAATAACAGACCGAAGGTCGAGTCGGGGCCAAACAAGAAAGCAACGTCGCTCTTTGGGTTTCGGGTGGAGGACGATGGTGACGGTCGGTCGCTCGGTCGCTCGGTCGATAGGATAGCATAAAAATACTGAAATAATTTCATTCGAAAATGCCGCCCCAGGGACGGGTGGTGTGTGCGACTCAACCCGTACACCGGCAGACAAGTCCTTTTTTTCGGCTCATTCGTTCGGCCGGTCTTATCCATGCGTCTAAACTTTCACCTTTCTAATGAGTGAACGAGCGGGGAGGACGGACACAACGTCATAATCAGCAAAACGCAAGAGGAGCCTGGACGAAATTATATTCCCAGCGATGATGATGCGGTTGCTGCTGGTGGCTAGTGGTGTGCTGTGGGGTGGCACGGCACCGCTCGGGCGGCCGGTGGCTGTGATGGGCTGTGATGGTGGCAGACGTGGGCGCCTGGTGGTGCTGTCAGTTATGTAGTTCATTGGGTCGTTATTTGTGCCAGATCCTTTCGAGCTCCCTCTCGTCCGGCCATATCTCGCCCACCCACTTTTGGGTGGTTTTAATGTGTGGGATGGACGTTGTCTTGCGGTGAGGCGTGGCCATAAACTTGTGCCGATGATGTCCCAAAGCGTGTGCAAAGGTCAATACGACGCGTCGAAATGGGAATGGCCTGGACTATGTGCCACGGCAACAGGGCTTTGACACTTAATGACCACGATGCTCGACGACTGTTCAAAAATTGATTTCATCCCATGGTCGCCGGTGCTAGGAGGAAATGCAGATTAGGTCTGTCTGCCTACAAACTTAACTTGCAATCACCCAGAGTCTACAATGCTGACACACCATGACACCGTTGCGGAGTGATTCTGAAATTGCGTCAGCTTGCCGCATGGTTGAACGATGTGCTCATGAAACCCGATCATCGCAGGTGTCTGCCTGGTTGCGTGATGGAGTGTGGAAACATGTCTGGCTTGGGGAACTCGTAAAATACTGCGTTTTCTTGTAGCCTGGGTTGAGAAATTCGATCCAGCAAGTTAGGTGCGACAAATTCCTTGTGAAGCTCCAAGTGTGTGATTGTCTCAAGTTTTGCGAGGGATTCGCAGCAGGAGTAGAGCCTCTGGCGTTGTGTCAAGGAATCGTCGAAAAAATTGTGTGTCAAAGTTCGAGATTCGCTGCGAAACATTCATCCAATCCGGAAGAAGCTCTAAAAAATGTTTATTCTTCTTAGCGCAGTCGTCCCAGTGTTGTACTCAGTTCGTTTAAGAACGCACACCTCGTCGGGTGAATTTGCTTCGGTTTCCAACCCCGTTGCGATGCTAACACGTAGTCTCCACTAGACATAAACATGATGTGAAAAAATCCATGTCCAAGCATACATCGTGTCCGAGAATCTCGATTTTACGACACGGCATGAGCTTCGTTTCCGTATATGTGCAAGATTTTGTTTGAATGCAGTGGTAAATAACGAGAGTAAAGGTAGAAGTGTTATTTTCTGGCACACGTTTTAGTGCGATACACTTCGTTGTTTGGTGGTTGCCCGCTTCTTGATGTTGACTCTCTCGCAGCCAACGTTGAAGTGAAGCTACGTGTCATGTCTTGCCCTCGAAAGAAAGGAGCGCGGATGGGTGTTCAGCTTGTGGGAGCGATTTTGGGCAGAGTCTCATCTGAATTTGACGAATTTGCCTTTGAACTTGCACTCCCAGGACTTGGACCTGTGTCAGGATATCCATCGATGGTTGGGCTTCTCTCAGCGCTGTCGAATGTGGCATGCCATGACATCTGCGTGCTACGGTGCTCCTCATATCGCACTCGTACTGCTATTCTTTACACAACAATGTTCTTAGAAACTTTTATTTCACCATTAAGCCGTTTGGCTTGCTGAACTTAGAGTTCCAATCCCAGTCCGCACAAATACGTAAATCCTTGCCGTGTATTAAGACCTTTTGTAAAACTATTCTACTTTCGCGTCTGTCGAAAATATTACAGGATGCTTTGAGCAAAATTCCGCAACGAGTTAATTTCGACGATAACGTGTTAAACTCTATACAAGGCAATTATTTCATGCATGTCTGATTTGGTCCGGCAAGAGGATGGCTAGCACTTATAAGCCAAAGCGTTATGTCTGAAGCGTTAGACGAATTCTGGTCAGAGGTGGTTTTCTTAAAAGATGGTCTTCGCGAAACCCTTTTGCCTTTAACCCAGGATTTCATTCAGTTCAATACTGCACCTTGTCGTCCCCTTAGCAGCGCAGCAGCCGAACGCACTAAAAACGCAATTATTATACATTGGGTCTATAACGTGCGGTTTGCTAAGAGATGGCGTGACTTGTATTATTCCATTGGAACATGCGTTGGAAAGCTACTGTCATAGCTACTTGTCATTTCAGTATATGTCATTCATTTGAAGCGTAAACAACAATATTTTTTTTCACTCAAATATGTCGAACTTTGTGCCTGAAAAAGGGTTTTTGCGGGGAGTTCTTCTTCATACTGGCAAAACTGCTGCCGAAAATCATGGTATTTTGGTGGAAGCTTATGGTGAACATGCGCTAGCTGAGCGAACGTGGTGATTTTGGCTTGCTCTGTATTTGGTGCGATCAGAAGAGTGTGCTGCATTATGAGCTGCTAAAACCGGGTGACACCATCAATGGACAACGCTACCGAACACAATTAATCCGTTTGAAGAGAGCAGTAGCCGAAAAACTGCAGGAATATGTGACCAGACACGAGGTTATAATTTTCCATCATGACAACGCTCGGCCCGCGTTGCTGTTCCGGTTAAGAACAGTGGATGGGAAGTCTTACCCCACCCGCCTTATAGCCCAGACTTTGCCCCTTCTCACTACCATTTGTTCCGGTCGATGCAGAACGCCGTCACTGAAATACGGTTCACATCAGAGCAGAATGTCAAAAATTGCCTTTATTCATTCTTGGCTGCCAAGCCGGCCGAATCCACAAATTGCCAGAAAGATGGGAAAAAAGTCATAGCTTCAGGTGGGCAACACTTTGAATAATGCTACTGTGCATGTCCTTCTTAAATAAACGTTCAAATTTTGAAGAAAAAAAAAACCTTCATAGACCCAATAAATCTGAAGAGCTTCTAGCACCTGTCATTTGGTATGTCCCAGAGAGATGCCTTAGAAATAATAATGAGCTTTCCATTCCAAGTCATGGAACAAATTACGGGGGCAACAATCCAAAAACTCGTGCCTTAGCGCTATACAACTCTATCTGTTATGAAGTCGATCTACAAATGAGCAGGGAAAGTTTTACCCCTATGGGCTCAATCAGGCCCGATTTGAGTTTGAACATGTATAACTTCTTTTTTCCAAATAAATTGGACTGAAATTCTCTGACCTCTTGTGCTGATGAGCCCTACGAGACCATATCCGGGAAGTTCTGGGCAAAGTTCGCGGAAAAAATTATATTTTTGTGTGTGACCATAGAAAAGTAACAGCTGGGCTCAATTAAGCCCAATGAAAATGTTACAGTATCCTGCCATATTGATAGCATAAGTAATAAAAAGATAATAATGTAATGCACCCGCGATAACCGCAACCCTGTCAAATACATGACTATACGTTTATTGAGTTCACTTCCTCATGAAATATCGAAATAATAAACGATCGCCTGTGGAAAAATGGTACCGTAGGTCAATTAGTCCTAGGACAAATCTCAAACGGAAAAAAAAAACAAGTGCTCTATTGATTATAATTTGTGCAGTGAAAATGGCACAACAAAGTGATAAAGTTCCGAATCGGAAACCCAGATCTGGACGGCTAACTGCCGAACACATAGCGACATTGTTGGCGGAAGATGCAGCTGATGCGTCTGGTATTCTGGTCGAGTTGGAAGTTGTTGTTGATGATGAGATGAATGTTCAAGAAGAACTTGCTGCTGGTTTTGTGCCCAAACCATTGTCTGATAAATTTTTATTTGATTTATTCACGCAAAGATGCAATTATGTGGATGAAAGCGAAATGGCGTGCCAGTTGCTGCAAGAGCTGGGCCAAGTAGTAATTTCGAACAGAATCGCATTTCCATTTACAAACACTTCGTGACACCAGAGATGACTGACATCTGTGATCAAAAAATGTAAATATTCATTGATTGAAATTAATAAATGAATAAATATATTTTATTATTAATATATTTATATATATAAGTATAAAAAATAAAAAATTATGTAAATAAATTTAAAAAAATAAAAAAAGTTCTCGAATAGTGGTTGTGTTACAATATATTTTTCCAGTTTAAAAAAACCTTGATTTTTCTTAGAAACATCATGTCAATTTTTCCGAAATATGCACAAAATATGCATTTATTGTTAAAGATATGTAAAAATATGCACCCACGATTGTATGCCTTATTAATTCGCGAATCGGAAAGAGAGCTTGTTCTATGGCTTCTAATGTCAAAGGAAATATGCAAATGCATCGAAATCCCTAGCCCTTGTAAGGTGGGTAGGGAAAAGGGCTGCACGCAGCACACTTGGACCCTGTTGGTCCATTGTGATACCCAAGTATTGACCGTTAATTGGATGGTTCCGGAACTGAATTAACTTTGCTTTCACCGGGAACCCCACTAACCAGGGGCAGGCACTTAACCAATTGCACCATCTCGTCTTCTAGCACTAGTACCTTTAAATGTGATGGAAAAACGGCTTGTACCTTTCCCAAAACTTCTCCCAAAAATAGTCCATTTATTCTAGGCCACACCTAATATTTAACCCTTTCTACGTCGTTAATCTTGCCGTTCTAAATCAGGTTCTAATTTATTTCCATTCTCTGGTCATTACAGGTAAGAAGCTTAAGACACCGCCTTTAATCATGTATCGTCACAAGCCAAGCATGTTCTCGTAAGTAATTCGACAAATTTACCCCGGTTTTGTAATAAATGGCATACACGCCAAAGATTTCAGTTCAAGTACTCGATTTTCAACAAACGCCCAGCATTTGCAGTAACCTCTCATGGACCAGCAACATGACTGTGATTAAATGCCGCATTTATCATCTCTCTCATTTATCACACCCTCGACACATACTTCGACTATCGTTGTTTATGGTGTCATGGCAAGCAAATCAGCAGGCATGCCTGTGAAGACTAGAAATAACTTCGACAAGATTATTTTCCCTCAATCACGTAAATCCCGAGTTTTCATTAAACGCACCCCCATTCCCCGACACTTCACTGCGAGTTGTACGAATTCACCGCGGGGCACAAAGCATTCACTTTCGACATCAAAAGCAGAAGTTTCTCAACCCTGCCTAGACGCCAAGCACCCATCACCAGCGATCACCCTGGTGTCAGCCACACAAACACGACACTTTCGCGCAAACTTCACAAAGCCATGCGTTGAACTAAACCCCCTCAAAGCGAGGCGCGTCCGCTAGTACAAGAGCGGATACTTTCAGTTTCCGTATATGCCTTCGCACATCGTTATTGTGTAGCCCATGGCAGCCGGGCCCCAAACACGATAATTAGCAATCTACTCGTCGTCGTCGACATCTTCCCAATTCGGGTGCGAATAATTCAGAGCCTTCCATTTGAATATTTCATGCGGCAGAAGAAAGCACTACAAAGTCCACGAAAGGCAGCAGAAGCATAGGCATAGGCATCATGTGAAATAATTACCCTTACGGAGGCACAAAGGAAATGAGAAACTCCATCTCCCGTCGGCGCAGGCACACATGCCGAGCACGCACACAATCAAGCTGTAGGTGTCCTTAAATATTTAGTTACAATCTGAGAGCACACTCTCGCAGCATCACAACGAGCACACCAGCCATTCATCCATTCACCCGTCGCCCATCAGCCATCACCCATAAAACATCAACGACAAGGATAAACTTATCTCTTGAAAGGATCTAAATAATCTTTAATAAAACACTAGACACTGGCCCGTTGAAACGGCGGCAGAGACGGGGCCAGCTGCTCTGTGTGTGGTTGACCCATTATTTATCGCAACGCCTGCCCCCAGCCCTCGCTGTTCCCCACGAACCCCCACGAACATACTCCCCCCTGGCGATATGAAACATTCAAGGGAAGCAGCAGCAGCTAGTGACCCGGCAGTGTGGGCAGCGGCAGCGAAACCGGAATAAAAAGGACGCAGTGACCATGTGATGCGGTGGACGTTAAGAAGCCACAGGCTGCCGGGGCGGCACCAATGCCCTCGTCGTCAGCAGGAGAGACTACCGACAACTGTGTTGCAGTTGCTTCCCCGATATTGCCGTCCTGAGGCGTCTTTAAGTGATTCATTCCAAGTCATTGCGGGACCTCAAGTGAGTGCGTGTGTGCCTGGCCCCAACCGGAGCTGGTTGACCTGATCCAGCCCAACTCAAGCCCCAATCGATTAGGTTGGCCTACTCGCACGTTCGTGTGTGCATGTGGTGACCGCAAGCTACTCAAACATTCTGCTGTCGGTTGGCCAGAATAGCCCGGCCCCAGCCGCAGAACTGATGTCTGTTTATGGTCAGTGTGGGCTTGTCATATCCACACGTTGGATCCCAAGTGCATGCGGATGCACACCGAATGGCCCCACGTGCTGTCCTTAAAATCGATTTGACTCACATAATTTCCCTTAAATTATTACATGGCTTTCCCATCGGGAAGGGTGCCAACGACAGGGCAACGCAGCCACCGCCGTCGCCAACAGAGTCACTTAATACTCGGCCGAAGGCCTTATCAGAAAACCATCAATCATGGCTTAATTGGGTTTTTATTTGGCAAGTTTCGTTAATTAAGGAGAACAGCTACTTAACTTGCCGCATCACTCAAAGGATAAATGGATTGCAAGGGTGTAAATAAGTAAGGGGATTATCTTTGCTTTCACGTTGTTTTCGTTTGTGTGCCACGACGAGGTGAAGGACGTCGAGCATAATTGGGGGCAGCTAAAATTCGCAGAGCGCTCTCTCCCTCTCTGAGGCTGACGGAGAGTGGCTTTTAGCTGGAGTGACTTGACGGAATTGTTGGGGCGCTGTGATAAGTGCACCCCTGCGCGTTGTTTGGAGTGTTTGTGAAGATTCGACAGGATGGTACTTCCATGTGGTTGCGGGTGGCGGCACCTGAAGAGCGCCTGTCAGAGTTTGCTTAAAATTCATTCAAAGGAGGAGGTGTTCGGGAAGCTGCTTAATGTTATCTCAAAGTGCCGAGAAAGGAGACAGAACTCACAGTTTACAGGAACAGTTTATCCTGTTCCTACTGCGAAATCGGCATTCCTTGACTATGCGGACAGACTCAATAGCCCTAGCTCCAGTTTGACCGTCAACATAAGTAACTATGCTAAGTTGGCGTGGTAGGACAGGCGTCTCGAATAGTGACGATCTTCCGCTTCCAAAACACGAGCATAGTCCGGAAGTCTGAAAGGAGTGGAAATCTTAAGCGCTCCTGAGTGAACACCCGCTTCTACAACGCCCGACTGACTAAATGCCTAGGAAAAGGTTTCCGAATCCCACCCAGCTACGCCGTTAAAGTACTCGACTGTTGCAGTTTACTACAAGTGCTTCACCGACCGCATATCGGTCAATGACATGAGATAAAGTCTGACACGGACCAAATTATCGGTGAATAGAGAGATCGTCTATAATTTTCCTGAAATCGGACGATAACCCCAATCAATGATGAATGCCATCACAACTCATTACGTGCGACAGCGACTCACGATTGATTGGGCACATGGCAACCGACCTATGCGTCATTATCATCCGGCTAGTGTCACAAACAATTTGTTATCAACCCGGACTATGTTCGCCATTCGGAGACTGCAACAACCAACGGCAGTTGTGACCACTTACAAGGAGAAACAACACGAAACTTGTGTTTTCTACACTCACCTGTTTTCAGATTCTTATGAGAGGTGCATCGAGCCAGAGCCGAGCGATCAAACTAAAAATAAACACAAAAATCTATTTCGATTTGACACCCTCCTCAACAACAGTCCAACACACTCGACACATGGTCGTCGTACCGAAGATACGCCTCCGATACTCAAACGGATGAGTTTACTAGCGTTCTTTGAAAAAAAGTACCTCGCCCAACGTGGGGCTCGAACCCACGACCCTGAGATTAAGAGTCTCATGCTCTACCGACTGAGCTAGCCGGGCTGTTGGCACCGCCCCGCAATTGTTCCTGCTCCAGTGGGCGGTGGGTGGGTGGCGCTTATTTTTAGATTGCTTCACCACCTCCACCGGCAGCAAATTCAATCAAAGAACCACAAGTACTTCCGTAAAATCCCCGCCCCTCCCCACGGGAAGATCATTACAATCCGTTTGACTTGCCTTCATCCTGCAATCTGGAACAATGAAAGAAATGAAATATTTGCAATCCTCGCCACGTTCGGTTCCATTAATTCTTCGCCGCGTGAAGTGGCATGGGGGTGGGTATAAATATCTGCTTCCGCAAGTAAAACAAATCGTTGACTCCTTGCGAGAGATTTCACTCAATTGGCACTTTTGAAATGACAGGGCTCTCCCCCTGCCGCCGGACCTGAAATTAATCAGCCACCGCCTGCCTCGTGGTGTCAGAAATCAATCCGCACAAAGTGCGAGCAGACACAGCACATCACAAGGACAATGATGCGAGCACCACCAACCTGAGCTGCGAGTGACTTAAAACAGGGACACCTCCTCGAACCCCCTCCCACCCACATTCAATCACAGATGCACGGAGCTCGTCTCGTTTCGTTTTAATTTTATTGGAATCTGTGCTTCTTCCTTGCTGTGGGCGGGTGGGGGTGTGTGGGTATCACACAGAATCAGATCGGGATTTAATTAAAACAACATCACGGCCCGTCATCCGGGCGAAGGAAGAGTTGAGGAACACAAACCGGAGTGGAATTATTGCGTAACACCTCACAATAGGATTCCATTCGCCTGCCAGCGGATCCGTGTGGACAGCAGCCGAAGCAGCGAACGGGCCCAAGACCGACCTCGCCCGCCGTGAATGGTCGGCAGAATAAAAATCGATTTCGTGCCTTTGTGGCTGCGTTGCGTGCTTTGAGGCTTTGTGGATCGTAAAAAGTGCAATTTAACCGAAATTTATGCCGGGCTTCGTTTTATTACCGCTCGCACTTTAGTCCCAAGAAGACGAGGCTTCAAATACACATTCCCGCTGCCCGCTGTTGCTCCGCCGACGCCTAAGACTGCGAGATTTAAAATTAAAATATTACCCCACTGCAGAGGGTAACTTCTGGCTTTATCGTGTGGACCAGCGGCAACCTGCCGGAGTGGAAAACAACACCCGTTCGACTGCGACGCCCATTATTCAACTTTCATTCTCCGTCTGCAGTCGCGGCGATGAAATTGAAAGTGTGGCGAGAAAAAAAAAGTGATGTGTCGCCCAACGTGGGGCTCGAACCCACGACCCTGAGATTAAGAGTCTCATGCTCTACCGACTGAGCTAGCCGGGCAGATGGCGCTACAACGCATGCACTTCGATCCCAATGCCTGGCCCTGAAAATCGACTCGACTGCGGCCTGTGGAGTGTGGTCTGTGTGGTCTGTGTGGCCTGTGGACGAACCGCAAATATATCGCCAATAAAGTCGGATGATTTTAATAACAAATGAAATATTCATGTCGCCGGATGACCTTCGAAGGCCGTCGTCGCTGTGCGAGGATGAGTTCGTCCTTTTTTATGCGAGCTGCAGGATTATAATCGAATTTCATCTCAGTCCTCGCGCCCAGTGAGTGAGTGGCAAAGGGGGCAGCAACATCGTCACAAACAAAACGGAATGTGATACGACTTCGATGGCGGCAATGCTCGTATATAGTCCTGAAGCTGAGGGATAACTGTAAACAGGTCCTTATTCTCATCTGACGGATGAATAACCGTTTTATGAGGCATCTACGAGTAAGCAGATGTCGGGTATTGGGCCCCATAAAACCTCATGATAGAGCCCAGCTCGTCCGACCGACAGACTGATAAATTTGTTTTGTTATGCCAAGCGGAGAGGGGGCACGCCATCCCAGTTGGCACTTGGGTTACCCCGGGGGGTTGATTTGTGTCAGACCGAGGATTGACATTTACATAGCTTTCGACTTAACAGCAGCGAGACAAAGAAGATACGGGCACTTAAAAGTTGACGACTCGCTTGGGCAGCACCGATTAAACTGCTGCAAAATGCGATCGCATCGAAACGGCACACAGGTATGGCGGATTAATTCGCTGTGTCGATTTGCGATTTTGTTTCTTGTGAGACTGCTCGCTGCTGTCTGGCTGAATGACGGGAGTGTGGTTATACAAGTAGAATAGGCCGCGACGGGGAATGAATTCGTACCCGTGGGGGACACGATAATAGGCTTGAGTGTATCACGAGCACCACTCGGGAGAAGACTAACGCACAGGGCAAGTGGTTGCCGCCAAGACTAGGCCGGGCCAACTTCGGGCTGGCGCTACAATCTTCTTTATGCTTCCAGATTGGTTTTAGTCGGTATCGTAACATTTTTATTAAGCACTGTGAATTTGCAATCATTTCAGAAGGAGAGATTGAGACGCTTCGGGTGGAATGAAAATACTTAAATTAAAAAGATTAAAATATAAAAAGGGTTTATTTGAAAACGAGCAAAGATAAACAAAATAAACCCGCGCCCTGTGACAACGCAGTCAAGGACGACCGCATTTATGGCGGTGCTAAAACTAAGCACCCGTAGGCAGCTCCTAGAGGTCACTCCACCAGAAGAGGCTTCTGCTGTATGTTGGGCGCTGTTCCCAACGAACCGAAATCGCGAGGCTTGAGTGAGCTTTTACTGGAACCCCGATATGCAGTTCCCATCGATTATGAAGTGCTTTCAAATGTCATTGGCTGGCGATTTTGAAGTGGGCCGAAAAACTTATGTGAGAAGGAGAGAGAGAGAGAGAGAGGACAAAGGAACACCAAAATTAGCTTGAGTTCGCGCTGTAGGTG
This sequence comes from Eristalis tenax, assembly GCA_905231855.2. Lineage (NCBI taxonomy): Eukaryota > Metazoa > Arthropoda > Insecta > Diptera > Syrphidae > Eristalis > Eristalis tenax. The sequence goes on from HG993127.1 coordinate 5,625,400, forward strand.
TGGTGGGGAAAAACATGTGTGTGTTGAGAGCAACAGAAAAGAGAGGGAGAGAGAAAATGAACACCCAAATAAACTGGAGTTCACGCTGTACGTGCGGTGGGTTCGACAGCGTATGAACTCAAGGGGGTTTCAAATAGTTTTCGCCGAAAGCGCGAGGTTTCGAAAATCTAAAAATGTGTGGCGAAACCTTGGAGCTTTGGAGAAATTTTGTATGAAACTTCGAGATTCCGTGTGGTGCAAGGCCCAAGTGCGTCCCGGTGGCACAAAGAATAAATAGAGAAACGTCGACGGATCACTGGTGCATGTGGATTGTGTTCGGACACCGTCCACGTCACTTCGCTCAGATCATTGGATCGTGGAGGTCACCAGTGGACCAATGCCAATGTGGACACTTGTCTGATATAATTTCACTCGACTTAAAAGCTGTTCCATGTAATGGTCTGACAACTAGTCTAAAGTGTGCACCCGCAGTAGAATTGGTGCATGTGTGTCAGTGTTTTCAAGTAGATGTCATAGGCATGTGATCTTGTAGTCAGAAGTACCACAAGAGTACATCTTGGGACCCATTCCATTTTAATCTACTTCTGCTGTTCGTATTCAACAATATTAGTCAATTCCACGGATCATGCCCCAACAACGTGTTACATTCAAGTGCAACCTTTAGGCGGATGGGACATTTACCTTTGGCCAGGCAACAGCAGACGGAATCTAATAAAAATTTTAAAAAAATGTTGATTGAGCAAATGTGCACTTGCATCAAGCTGTAGTGAAGTGACCTTATCCCCATTGATTCCCAGGTTGGCCCAGTCCGTTATTGAGCTTCCATTAGCCGAAAAAAGAGATGGCCAGCTGGCCAAATGCAATGGCGGCCTCGATCAGACAGATACTAGTCGTCAGGGGGCTCTGGGATCCCGCCAATATTTTGTTCTGAATTCTTACTAGAGTGGACAAATTTCCTAGTCGTAGGAGTTTACGTCAAACATGGAAATCAAACTTAAAGCCGCTGCACTGGACAAAATAGCCAGCTGGACTAATTCAACTAAATAATGCATCGCTCTGCTCATCGCAATAAATGCAGAACATCGCTCAGGCAGAGAAACGCACTGCTGTTGTGATGGATCCATTATTCGGTAAAGCTAACGAAGCTCTGCAAAGGCTGTTTGGGATTGCAGCTGAATACCGCCAAACCTTCCCCCGGAGTGGTCACAAGGTTGCACTTATGGTCGAGTGTGGGAAATCGTGCGGATGGCATTTTCATGTAAAATGTCATGTACACAGCCTCCGCAGGCACTTTGGTCGGAGAGACTGTCTAATTTCGTTCAATTGATTATATCGACGCATGAAGGCCTGGCGACTCAGTAAGACACTTCTAACCCTTCTTGAATGTGATGATACAGAGTCACCAGTCACCGCTAGTTTCGAAAGTCAGTTTCGTTAAAATTCTCGAAGTTGTCCGCCTTCCATGGCCGTCAAGCACCAACTTCGTGAACCACGCGCGTTGCTCAAAACTTTGCTTTGTTTAAGTTACTACGTGGGAAATTCAAATAGTCACTGACTGTCAACCCACCCTCATACCTTGACCTCGTCCAGGTCGACTTTGTAGGATTGTGTAGAAAAGTCTGCCTGCTTGACGGCGACCTAAGAGGACTCTGAAGGTGTGGAACAATTGCGCGGTGCCGCGAGCAAGTTATTACGTGTAAATTATCGTCATTCATGTTCTAGATTTCAGGGAGAGCGTTGTTTCATTTTAAATCGTTGTCTTGAACTACGTCGTATATCCGTCTTGTGTCCAGATCAAACCAAGTCTAGACTCCACACTGCGGCGGTACCCACAGGATTACCAGCAATGGATAGAAGAACAGGGGGATGCCTTTAATTGTCCATCGTCCATTGTCGTCCATCCAATCAGTCGTCATCGTTGAAAGAGGAGCAAAGGAGAAATTAGAGAACTATTATTAGAAAGCTATTATCCACAGATCGAGACGTTAATGGGTGCGCCTTGAACGGAAGCGATACGTCCATTCGTTGCAAGCACAACTAATTGCAACACTTAGCAACCAGCCGACTCGCTGAACAATTTATGGAAGGAGCTCTGTCACCGCCCACCGTAAGCCCGTATCGCAGTGACCACACACATGTCTTGCCGTCCCTCTTTCAACCTCGAACATCATTTTGAAGGGATCACCCCCTCTCTCTGGAGACAAGTGGCTCTGTTGTGCGATGTATCCACGAGAATCAGGAGTAGCATCAACAAACAAACAAGCAAACATTATAAAGTCATTCGGTCGATAATGGCTCTTGAGATCATCACAAGGATATCGCTTAAGTGTGACAGGCATTAAATTGCGGTGGCTGATGGGTGGTAGTGGCACTGGTGATGGCACTTCGCATTGTGCCCGCCGCCGCTGCTGCCCGGCTTTCCAACGTCATGTCGCACATGACGTTCAAACTCACACACACGGGCACAGCAGCCGGAGAATAAGTGATGAGGACGCGTGCTTGTACATACAAAATTCGTCCCATATCTTGCATATGTGTCCTCGCTGAGGGGCAGACGGAAAATGGTGCAACCCCTTTGGAATCGAAATCACATAAAAACCTCGTGGATGTGAAGCAGAAAACGCAGCGGGTATGTCTGTGCGGTGCACTGCAGTGGAATGAGTCTGCTGTGTCCTGTCTTAGACAGGATGTGCTGCCGCGCACGTAGGAGCTGAAGTTGCAGCAATTCTTTGTGCACTCGTCGTCTGTCGTTCGACTATCGAACTCTCTCGCTAAAACCGTTCCTTTGAACGACCGAACTGCGGGGGGTCGGGATGGCTTTATTGCTCCCCATGGTCTCTGATGTGTATCTGTCCGTGCTTCCAATGCGCACACACACGCGCTGGAATGGGAAGTGCAAACTGAACTGAAAAGAAAACTCTCGAGATTTATGACGAAGACGACACCCGACAACGAAAATGACGCTTGTGGTCGACGTCGTCTTCATCGTAGTCAACATTTTCTCCGGTTTTTTGTTTTCATTCGAATCCAAGGACTCTTGGTGTTCCTTTGGCTTTATTCATTGTTTCGTTGTGCTTTTTTTTGCCAAGTAGCGCGCATCTTTGAAGCGATGCGAAAATATGTTCCACTACTGCCTCTAATCCAGCGCCCATCAGCTGCCAACCGACGACGCTGGGGGTGTCTGTGAGTGGCAGGCAGAGGAGAGAACTTAACAAAATTGAAAACGAAAAAAAAAAAGAAAAATTCCTCTGAACAAGTAAGCGCGCACGATGGGTAGCTGCCGCTGCTGCTGCTGCTGGTGTGGAGTTGAGTGGTGGGGACGTGGGGCTCCTCGTCAAACGAGGACGGCGCGTTTATCTATACTCCCTGGCGTTCTGGGTTTCCCCGCATTTTGTTTGTGTCTTTCGTTTGTCTCTCTCTCATCTGAGCTGACACGCTTAGCGGCGAAAAGTTGTGTAAATTGAACAATGAGGATTACTGAGAATTCCATTGTCGAGCTTTGCCTTATCCGCAGTCACACACTGAATCCAGAATTCACCACCGACGACCCGACTGACGCAGCGAACGAGGACACTCTTACAAGGATTTTCGTTTTCTTTCTGTGCCGTGCTGTGCTGTGGCATCACCAGTGCGACAGCTACAGGTACAGACGCCAGTGCTTCAGCTGTGGCTTCTTACTCGGAATTCAGGTGTAAATTCAATGGCAGAACTGCTGTTTCGCTAGACGACACATTTACGCTTCTTTGTTTGTTCTGCGCTTGGAGTTTATTCTTTGTTTTCCATTTTTTGCTGCTTCTTTTATTTTCCAACAACAACAGGGAAACCGACTGAAAACAATTGCTTCTTCATTCTTCTGGCACGGCGACGACGACGACGGGGAAGAAGCCCCTGAGAGGAGGGCGTTGCGGCAGAGAGGCGAATTAAATGAGCAAGTTGCTAATGATTTCGAAGTGGGCGACGAGGTAATGGCTCTGCAGCCGGAAAAGGTTGATTATGTATTATCTCGGTGGTTCTTAAGGAGAATGCTCTCTCTCGCGCTCTGGATAAAGCAGTTGAGAGCACCTGACAAGCTGAGGGCTGGTGGATTTTTAAAATTTAAAATGTCATTCGGCTATATTGGGACCGTCACTTAAGTGAAAAGTTTCGAAATGTCATTATGACAGGTGCCTGAAACGGACAATGATGTGCGATTATGGCCAGGCGGTTGATGAGGAGCATGGCTTTTTGGGCAATTTCGAGTAGCATTCATATTTCGTCTTAAGCTGTTGGTAATGGATTTATGCACTTTGAAGGGTCGAAGTGGATGGGAAGTGGTTGGGCTAGGAGAATAATATTTCTCCAATTGAGGGTGACGGTGGGAGTTGCTCAAGGAATGCCATGTACTGGCACAATGGACCCAAGACATTGGTCTAGCCAGTTGAGTGTGACGATGGGAGTTGCTCAAGGAGTGCAGAAGGAACTGTACTGGCACAATGGATCCAACACGTTGGTCTAAGTGAGGAGCGGCCAATAGGCCATCAGGGCACATAATTTACCTACCATCAATAGCGAGCGACAGTAAAATCACCTAAACATACTTCATTATCAAGCCTGTAGCCCATGGCGCATATGGGCTTACATTGTTGACGGTCCAGGCCACTCTGCTTCCAGTCACCAAAGCCGAGCTGTCTTGCATCGGAGATATACCAGAGATTCGGTCTCCCGTCGTTCAATCAACAACTTTGCTGCGTGTGTCCAATCCATGTTCCCTCACATATAATTGTCACAAATTGCACGTCTTTTTGGCCGAAAGGAAGCAACCTTGCAACTCTGTGAGTGATTTATAAGTCTTTTCACAATAATCCTTAATCCTAATTAAAAATAGAAATCCTAATTGGACTGAAACAAATAAAGTTCCCTGAGGAAAACTAAACAGAACAGGTCCTATATTCATCGACATTGACTAAAGAAGTAGCAGAATGCCTGAGATTTTTCAGTTTAGGCCAACAGTGTAAATGTGTTCATCATCGAAGGATAAGACTCCGCTAGATGGTCGCCGTTGAAGACTGTTTTGAGTTCTTCTTTACAGGCCATACGACTTGTGGCCAATTGCTCGCACCAAGCCCCGAAAGTAAATGATTATTCCTGGGCTGCAATGAAACCTGAAGGCGCTAACATTATCACATTCTTAGAATTCTTTCATTTGCAAATGACTGACGCTAAGACGCGAACAGTTGTCCTCCTCTCGGGGCAGTTGTACTCCTCTCAAGCCATTACTGAGCTCTTACTGCCATTTGCGACTTAGTTTTGTTTACGTGTGAGCGTCTCTCCCCGCCCATCTTCAGCAGCGACCAGGACCGGCCTGAGCCAAATGAGCGCCCTACGTTTGGCTTTAAGGTGTTTTATATTATTGAGGTATGTTAGACCTAATTCTCATTTATTTCCATGGGTATGAAATTTCATTGTTTAATACTCCAGAGCCTACTACAGCTCACTCCGAACGTTCCACAAGGAATGCCGTCTTCCTCCCATCATCTGCGACCCTTTGAGAAACTCCTTTAAGTGCTGCCAAGTCTCGCTCGATTTAGTCGTTACATTTGTTGCAATAAAATAAGTAAATATAACTAAATTCTTAAACCCTTCCATCACTGGATGTCTTAAAACACTCCCATCAATGTAATGAGTCTGCTTGGACCTTTATACATTTTGTATGAAAACACTGGTCAACAAAAACAACAATTTTTGTTTTTCTCGGAGAAAAATTTATGTGATTTGTAATCGTTGGAGCTTATAGAATCAGGAAAATTGTGTAAAATGGCCAGGTCACACCGGGATATTGTGAGAAATTGCTTTTTCGAATTTTTGAAATGAACAGATACAGTCTTCCCCGCTTAACTGAACCGACCACTTTGTCAGATTTTCGCGATCAATTACCCGTGTATTCTAGTGCAATTTCTAGTGCGTCTCCAGTGCAATTAAACGATTTTCGCTAAATTGAACCAGTAAGTCAATTAAACGATATGTGACGAAAATAAGAAACGAGCTACACAAAAGAACTTAAAGTACGAGGGGCGTTCAATATATTCTCGGTATCGGGGTGAAGCTGTGGCTCTATATATAAATTGACTTATTTATCTAGTAATACTATTATTTTGGTGCATTCATGTAAAATTTCTCACAAATGTGATCATTAATTCGCGTTTTATCTCTAGTTAAACAGAATCATAATGGCAACTGAGACAATGATGGTGAGCGTCGCGCTGTTTAAATTTCTCACAAAGCAAGGAAAAAGTCAAAATACTATTCATGAAGAGATGGTGGCTGTTTACCAGGGTTCCACACCTTCATTATCAACTGTGCATAGGTGGTCAAGTGAGTTCAAGAGAGGCAGAGAGAGCATTGAAGACGACCCCCGCTCCGGGGCCCGGCTACTGCTTGTACGGGAGAAAGCATCAAAGAAGTCGAAAAACTTGTTCTTGAGGATGCCCGAATAAAGGTGAAAATGATGGCAGAGATCAGTAAGCTTTCAATTGGTACCATTCACACCATTCTTCATGACCATGTGCCACGAATGCTCACAGCGCCATAGAAAAAAGAGAGAATCACATGCTGTAGAGAACTTTTGGAGATGTGTAGTGAGAACGCGGGCGGTGTTATGGATCGAATTGTCACTGGTGACGAAACATGGGTCCACCACTATGACCCTGAAAGCAAACAAGAGTCCATGCAGTGGAACAGACCCCCCCGAAGAAGTTCAAAGTCACTCCGTCTGCCGGGAAGCTCATGGCCACAGAAAACCATCAACGCCACATTCTACGCTTCCACGTTGCATAATTTGCGGGAGGAAATTAAAAAGAAAAGACGGGGTAAACTCGCAGCGGGTGTGTTGCTTCTTCATGACAGCGCTCCTGTTCACACGGCGCGAGTTTCCAAGCCTGCTGCGCGAGATTGTGGTTTCGAAGAAATCCAACACCCACCCTAGACAGACCAGACCTTGCCCCTAGTGATTATTTCCCGTTTCCGGATTTGAAAAAATGTCTTCGTGGAAAAAGATTTTCGGATGATGAAGAACTCAAGTCGGCAATAAATGGGTATTTTGCAGAGAAAGAGGAAATGTATTTTTTTGAGGGTTTAAAAAAGCTTATCTCAAGATGTAACAAATGCATTGATGTTAAGTGAGATTATATTGAAAACTAAAAACAATTTAGAATATATTGAACGCCCCTCGTATTTTATTGTAACTCAACTACGAAACGAGGGAGCATTGCATTTCGAAAATCCTCAGCGCCTTCAAAATCTGCAGAAGACTGTCCACCTTGCACTTTTTTCACAACAATTCCATATTGCTTTTCAAACAATGCAAAATCGAGCTTTCCTGCAGTTGGAGTAAAACCAAGGTTCAACATCACAGCAAACTGCTTTGCCTTTCCCATTATTATGTTTGGAGAAGCAGCTGCTCCTGGGATCTCATTTGACCAAAGCATGTTGAAAGCGCTTGTTAAACCTCTTTGCACAACCCGGTTCTTTCCCGCTTGCGAGATAGTTTACAACTTTGAGATTTTTGCTTAATTTGTTTCACATCCCGTAAAACCCTATTCATCGTACTGAGGGAGCATTTATATTTTTCACACAATTCTGCCTTGGTTTTACTCTTGTCTTTGGAGTCGTTTATTATTTGCAATTGCTGCTTTATGGACAAACTTGTGTGTTTTTTGTTGCCACTCATCTTCGTTTTGTCAGAAGGACCACGCTTTTCGAATGGCAATGACAAACCAAAGCTTGCTGTCATCTTGTGTGCAGTGCTGCCAACTTCAATGTGAAAACAGTGCTCCCGAATTACTACAGTTTGCTCGTATTTTGTAATAATTGTTTGCTCAGCGCTGATCAATTAACCGAACACTTTGGATGTATTCAGCTTGTTTGGTACAAAATTGTAAGATCAATTAACCGTGCAAATACGTGTATAGCTTTTATAGGAAATATTCAACCTCACTTTTATCGGGAAAATCAATTAAGCGAGCTTCAATTAAGCGGGGATCACTGTAGTATCACCGAAACATATTATTTTTTGTAAAATTTGGTTGTTTCTTTGGAAGCATCTGCATTACGTTTATAAGAAGACTGGGGATTCCCTCTTATAAGCGACCAGCAGTAGTCTGCCAACATTGATGGTTCCTATCTTCCTTTCTACCGTTCTTTTGTTGTAGCAATGCCTTGGTGGAACCTTTCGCCGTGCTCTTCGCTTACATCATCCAAATTTTATGGAAAGAAATTGAGATGAGAATGAAAAAAATGTTTGCATCTCATTGTGCGGGAAGCATCCAGCATTTTTTTCACATCATCAGCATAATCTGGAGTCTTATTGTCACCGAGGAGGTTTTCTGTCACATTCTAATGAATTTAGATTAGGTCTGAATGGTGGACCTTTTATAAGCTTTCCAGTGCCTGGACCCACAAAATAGAGTCCTTCTTCCCTCGCTTGGTGATGAGAAGTTTTGTTTCAAAATATTGGTCTTTCTTGGACTTTCTTCATTGCCTCCACACAGTTGACATGTAATGGTGGTAGAATAAGACATTGTGGTTCGACCAATGAAGGATTCTTTATATTTTGTTCGCCAAGTATTATACTGAATATAACTTACTTGCTAGACAATAGAACTTAAAACTGGCTTAACTCACTTAACAATTCATTATTATTTATAGTTAAATCGCACGATCTAGGCGGCCTATTGACCGGTCCCGAACGTGAAATAAAATGTTCACCGAACTCGCCTCTTAATAAGTCCATTGTCGCGCGTGCTGTGTGGCATGTGGCACCTTCTTGTTGAAACCACATGTCATGCAAGTCAAGCTCTTGCATTTTGGGCAAAAAAAAGTTGGATATCATCTCACGGTAGCGCTCACCATTCACAGTTACGTTACGATTCGCATCATCTTTGAAGAAGTACGGTCCAATGATGCCACCAGCCCATCAACCGCACCAAACTGTGACTTTTTCTGGATGCATTGGTAGCTCTTGCAATGCTTCTGGATGATATTCACTCCAAAATCGACAATTCTGCTTATTTACGTACCCATTGAGCCAAAAATGAGCTTTGTCTTAAACTGACCATAAAATGGAAGAAGCGCGCGATGAACTTTCTTACCAGAGCACGCATTTTGATAAAAAAATTCAATAACTTGCAATCGTTGTTCGTTTGTAAGACGATTCATGGTTAAATTATAGATCAAACTGAAGATGTTTGACAGTGAAACAAAACACGAAACGTGCGTCAGCTGTTTAAGCGAGTGTTGCCAAAAAGATAATAGCTACAAAATCACCCTTTATTTTTTTTTTGTTTTGAATTTGTTTTTTTGTATCATATTTATATAACTTTATATATGTTCGTCCGCTTATATCTCGAGTTTGGCTAAACCGATTTTTATGATTCTTTTTTTGTTGGAAAGGTATTCTTTTGTAGCAGGTTTGTGCGTAAAAAGAAAAGACTTTTTCAATGCGCGGTTCATTGTATTTGCTAAGAGTTGGCGTAACTTGTATTATTCCATTGGAACATGCGTTGGAAAGCTACTGTCATTGTACGTAATTTTAGTATATGTCATTTATTTGAAGACTAAACAACAATAATTCTTGTTCGCTCAAATACGTCGAACTTTGTGCCTGAAAGGTGTTTTTGCCGGGAGTTCTTCTTCATTACTTTAATATGAAGAAAACTGCTGCCGAAAGTCATCGTATTTTGGCGGAAGTTTATGGTGAACATGTGCTAGCTGATCGATCGTGCCAGAAGTGGTTTGCATGATTTTGGCTTGGCCAACCAGCCAAATCAACGGCAAAGCCGAATATCCATGGCGCGAATGTAATGATCTGTATTTGGTGGGATCAGAAGGGTATGCTGTATTATGAGCTGGTAAAACCGGGTGAAACCATCAATGGACAACGCTACCGAACACAATTAATCCGTTTGAAGAGAGCAGTAGCCGAAAAACGCCCAAAATATGCGACCAGACACGAGGCAATCATTTTCCATCATGACAACGCTCGGCATCACGTTTCTATTCCGGTTGAAAACTATTTGGAAAACAGTGGAATGGGAGGTTTAACCCCACCCGCCTTATAGCCCAGACCGTCCCCTTCTGACTGCCATTTGTTCCGGTCGATGCAGAATGCCCTCACTGAAGTACGGTTCACATCAGAGCGGAATGTAATTGGTTTGATTTATTCTTGGCTGTCAACCCGGCGCAGGTTTTTTAAGATGGTTGTTGAAAGTTGGGAAAAAATCATAGCTTCAGATGGGAAATACTTTGAATAATACTATTGCACATGTGTTCCTTACACAAACGTTCAAATTTAAAAAAAAGAATGGAAAAGTTATTGACCAATAATAACTACGACTAGGGCTATGGGGGATCATTATCATCTTTTGACCCGTATGCTCCACGAGGTCGCGGGAGTAAACCACGCACCAAAGATCTCCAGGCAATTCGATCCTCCGCCATCGACTCTAGTCCATCAGGAGGTATGTCAAAGCGTAACCAGGCTTACGGGGGATACTTAAAAAAAAAAAAATAAAACAAAAGCCGCGTTTAATATTCTCCTTAGGTGCCGTGGAAAAGCAAATTTAAATGTAATCGTTAATACCTAAGGCTTTGCTAATGATCTTGTACAAAGCTTGTGACCACACAAAACCATGCATTCTATATTCTCTAAAAATTCTTCAATTCCTATATGTGTCCAAAAACCACACCTAACACACTTCAGCCACTTTAATTCATAAGTAAAATATATCAGATCTGTACTGTGTGGTTAAACACTTTATCATCCCTCGTCCTCTTGATCAACACATTCAGAGAAAGAGGAACAGAAATGACTAGGCCATATGATACTTGGCCAAGTTGTGCACTCAGGTCCATACAACACTTATTACTGGGGTGGGGGGAGGGGGGGGGGAGGGGGGGAAATCGTTTTTTTTTTCACTCTTATGTCACTTATAAATTTTAAGGGCCGATGTTGATTTTGAATAAAACTCTAATTATTTAGCAAATTATTGTCATTTTTTTTTATTATGATAATATTGGTATGGTTGAATTATGCATGGAACAAAATATCGGCCACATGGCCGCCGCGACCTCGGCGGCACACCTCCATCCGATGGTCCAAATTTTCGATGACGCTGAAGCATACTTGAGGTTCTATGCCGTTAAGGTGCCAATTATCTCATCCTTTAGCTCCTGAATTGTTGCTGGCTTATTGACGTACAGATTTTCTTTCAAATAACCCCAACGGTGTCAAATCACATGATCTTGGCGGCCAATTGACATCGCCACCACGTGAGATAAGAGATAACACGGCCATTGAATTTGTCGTGCAAAAGAGCCATTGTTTCGTTAGCTGTGTAGTGCACGATATGCATTTTGATTTGAACGCCCATTGTCATAATAAGCCTGAATAACTTTAACGCGTTGCTCGATTGTGTATCTTTCCATGGTTCAAATTGAGTAATGTCAAATGAAATGCAGAAAAAATCTGGACGTTTAGGTGTGGTTCACATTCAACATTAAAATTTAACCACCCTTATTGTACATGTTTTTCTTAAATAAATTTTAAAATTTTGAAAAAAAAAAAAACCAATATATCACTTATTTGAGATGCAGAAATCGAAGCTTCCATCTTGGAAAGTTCTCTCGTAAGGTTTTCTTGATATTGGTCCATATGGTCCATGGTTTATCTCGCCAAATTAAATTAGTCGGAACTTCAATTTCAGTACATTTTCTCCACGCAAGTAGTCAGAAACCTTAATTGTGACTTCGAGTGGCAGGTGGTCTCAGAATGTTTTAGCGCCTACTTAAAATTGGTTCAGGTAGGAGTACCAAAATCTGGTTATAAAGCAATAATCGATGACAGAACACGCGTTTATTCACTCTTGGATGACTACCGTTTAATACTTGAAAGTTGAAAGTGTTTGCGAGATCGAGAATTCGTATACCTCTACTGTCACAGATTTGGGACATTTGTGGATGTTGGTTCACACTGGTTCGCTGGTGAAAACATTTTGATATAGACCAATTCTACCATTCATCTCCAATAAACATTACGTTTGTTGATCCTAAACTATTCCGTAGATCTTTCAACTTGTCGTGTTCGTGATGCCAATGGTTTTGACTTAAGTAAATTGGAACTTAGTAGCGCAGCAAAAATCTGCTCGGTAAGGCGGTACTGCGAGTTAACAGAGACAGTAGCGAAAGTGGTGCTTTGTGTACTCTACGAAACCGTGCTGCCTGACCATAACGTCCGTCATGTCTTTCTTAGGGATAACTAACATAGATAAAGTGACTGCATGTTTCTGACTAACCTTATCGTCCTGTATTTAAAAATACGACAAGTGTCGACAAATGGTTTATATCTCCAGAAACGCCACCAACGCCGGTTCTATTTTGACAAAGAACCAGTTTATTCAGCACCAGCTTTCGTAGAAGTTCCTATCACAAGCTAACATCTGATTCCGATTACTCCCCTTCTGCCTGCGTAGCCCCTTTATGCTCCGATTACAAGCAGCCCTCATTAACGCCGATAGCGGGAAGTCCAAAGGTTCGCAACAGAAACAATGGACATTGGACTCAGTCTTAGCATAACTTGGTAAAAAGATTACTTCTGTTCTGGATTAGGACGCGATGTAGTCCCTAAAGACTTAACTCGAGAATTCCCGTCGATCAACAACTTCAACAGCAGAAAAATAAAATTCCATCGACCATCCGGTTGAAATCATGCAGAAATAAACCATTTCCCAGCATCGCCAGCTATCCATGTTCCCTCCGATGCACGATCCGCTTTCAGCTTTTCCCGCACAGTGCAACAAACGAATTCCAGAACGAGAACCCAGAAATGCTCACATTCCAGCCCTGTGCACAGACACCAGTGCTATCCACCACCGAGTTATGCTTTGACTTCCCTAGTCCAGAGCACTCCTCGAGTTGCCGGCAAGTACGTCTTATTACCACGTTATCCCCTCGCACAACAAGTAGTTTCGGTGTATGCCCAGAATACCAAAATCACAATCACATCAAGCCACCCCCGCCACACTCACTATCAGACGTTCATGGGTCGATCCCATGGAACGCGCATTCACCTCGCCCCGTACTCCGGCACTGTTCAGCAGTCTGGGGCTGTTGTTTACCTTCCTGCGGCTAATGTCGGCGCACATATTTCATCGTGCCAATCCTTGACATACTTATTGGACTCGGTTTCATATGCTTTGAATTATTTTGCAATATTTCATCCTGGCGCACCGTGCTCGTCCTGGTCCCAGTGCCAGTCCTCGTCTTCGTCCCCCCTTCGTTGCCGCACGAGAATTTAGAAGAATCTCGTCCGACTTTGCCAGCAAATTGCAAACAAAAAAGTTGGCACTTTTGAAGCGAAGTGCAAAAAAAGGACAAGTTCGTGGGGGCTAAACTTTTGAAAGAATTATAACAACGAGGCGGCCCACTCCGGGCTCCTGTGAGAATCGAACTGGTTGCAGCAAGGAGTTGGCTGCCATCATAATGTGGCTTGGAGGGGAATCCGCTTTGGCCAACTAGTACGTGCACGTGGCTGTGGTGGCGGGTGCCGGTGGAGTCTTTTCAATTCGCTCTGCTCACTGAATGCGAGAAGCTGAGGCGGCAGCGGTGGCGAGTCCTGCGGAAGAGATTTTCGTTGCTGACAGCCTGGGGGGCTGCACTAATGAAACCCATGTGCGTTCGTCTTTGAGATTTTGATAAATCCGGCAGCACCAGCATGTGCAGTTGCTTCACTTTCACAGTGCGGACATCCTCCTTTTGCGGCTCAGAGGGATGTCGCAGTGTGTGTGTGAGTGGACGACGACGACGAACGGGTCAAGGTTAATCGAGTTGATGGGATTCGTTAATAGTGGATGAGCTTTGAAATGAAATTGAGTGCGCTTGTTTGGACGAAGTCGGACATCTTTGGCGCATCAAGCGTGGAAGGACGAACGTCTGGCGGTGTGTGCTGGGTAAATGTTGACTTAAGCTTTGCTTCCATAATGCGCTGCTGCACGGCCGACGATTACCGTCGAGTGGACTGGCAGATCCTCTGATCCACTTCCTTGCTTCCACTTCCCCCAAGGCCATCAACAGTAAACCGCAGTGACATCACTCCGTAAAGCGTCGCGTCATGCCGGCAGCTGTGAGTGTGGAAACGTGACTCTAATCGGAAAGAGGTTTTGTTGCCGCGTTAACTCGCCGCAAATCCAGTCGGCAGGCACCCTCCTCCGGGCCCGATTAAGGGCCCATAAATCGTGCACCGTTTATCTATTTTTATTTAAGCACTTTGTTCGATCCTTAATCGGTTTATGGTTGCCCATTAAACCCAGTCTTACATGCCGATGCCACCCACCCGATGACGGTGGCCTTAATAAATTTAACGATCCCATCATCAACACGACCCAACCCGGGTGCCGAGGGCGCACAGAGCTTAATCAGTTTTATGAAATCCATTCTGCTGCCGCCTTCAATAACAATCCCATAACATTCGTGAACGTCATACAATTATAACGCCACAACGATTGTCACTGTGGCCTCCATGTGAATATTATGCTGCCTCACGGATACAATTACCCTCGCCAACCCCTGTCGCAGCGCAGCGCACGGCTTGTGACATCTGTGATTTAAGAATCCGCCCAGCCGGAGAGTGAACGCCGAAATGTGGCCACACATACGCTTGGGGGGTTGTTTCGTGCGGCTGCCGGAAGGTGAGGGCACTGCCAGCGCCAGATCGTGTGACAGGTCTCTCTGGTTGGTGTTGATGGCTGGACAGTTGGATAAAGCTTTTCGCAAATTTGTTTTCTTTCCGTCGTGTCCGTCCTCTCGCCCCATGTGCACGTGACATCGAGTGTGTGCGAGAGATGGCGAGCGAGAGAGTGTCCAAATCGATTTGGATGCAGATTCATAACTCGTTGGGTGTCAGCGTGCTGCATTGTGAATTATCCTTCTTGCAGTTTAATAAAATCTCCTTCAGACACATGATGCATTGGTGTATTTAAAAAGAATTAAGCGCACACACTCCGGCAGCGGGGACCATCCCGGAAGTCAAAGCAACACTCGCTCCCATGCGACGAAGGATATTTACTGCGTCATAACTCATGTCAGCTCTGTGAATGTGCGAAGAAATTATGTGCGCTCCATTGAGGGCAAAAGTGCCGTTGGCAAGCAAAATGGCCGACGATTGTTGCTGTCGCATCGAACCCATCCGGGCGGTTCCGCTAAGGAAGCATCCAATAGGCGGTCCTTGGCACGCCCCAGTCGGCAGTCTAATAAATAAGCACCTTTGGCGCATTGTCATCAGCGGGCTTCGAGCGAATCTAATCCAATCCACAGCATCGCATCGAATGAGCGGAAAAGCGGTAGGATCTCGTTACGGCCCGCTGCAGGCACGGGTTATTTCGTTTAATTACTCGCGGCTTTCTGGGTGGATTATTTGAAATTTAATTGCTTCGTTACGAATGGTGCCGATGAAGGATGCACCCCCTTCACCCTGGAGCATACGTGAGCCCGGGAAGCAGGGTTGAAGACCTCAGTCAAGGAGACAGGTTTCTGGAAAAAAAACCCAGTTTCTCTTAGGACTGTATCATTGGCGCAGTTGAATTTACCCGCGAACGGGGAGTGAATGCCCTTAAGTGTTCGCAAACAAGACCCAGGTGTAGACGAAGAGGAGAGGAAGTGCGCGCTGTTTTAAAATGCCTGTGGATTGTAAAGAATGCAAAAAGAGAGGGCTGAGAAAGAACGCGAAATCGAGTCTTTGAAAATGACTGTGCATCCGAAAGCAGGTTTTAGGATGAAGCTTCAGGACATTGTATGCGATGCGAGTCGTTCCGTTCAATTAGCCGCCCCTTGCCATGACTCAGAAGCAATACTATGAGACCGAGCACATAAAGTTGGTGTGTATTGTAAGAATGGTGAAGCAAGCACTCGTCGCAGTCTGATCGCTGGATATAGAAACTCTGGGTTAGCGTCCACTTTATTGATTGGTCTCCCTAATAAATTAGCTAACTCTAACAATACAGAAAATTGTCATAAGTCCCACTTTATTTTGGGTGGCGCTACAGACCGTAGCCAGGGCCTAGCCTCTCAGCAACCATTCGTGTTGAGCGCGCTATTGTTCTGTCACGAGGGGAAGGGGCCTATGACCATTTGAGAAGTTTTTTCTGGACAGTTCTACACTTTGATTCGAAAGAGGTGGGGCAGTGAAAAGTATTTTGCTGGGACCGGCAATCGAACCAGGGCTGCTTAGGATCAAGTGCGCAGCCACAACGCCACGGCGACAGGCTCTAAGTCTGGGCTAAAGGGCCGCTACTTCCAGTCTTCAAGACCAATTTGTCGCGCATCAGTGGTCTTCATCTTCTTCGGATGACATTGCAGCTTGGGCCTCAACCAACAAGCGTCTGCAGGTGGCACAATTTCTACCTAGCCGCCTTCTATTTCCCACGCCAAGTTGACCATTCAATCATCATCATCATCATCTTCTAACCCTCATGCTCCAGTAAATGGGATCGCGGGGGTGAACCTCGCACGAGAGATCTCCAGGCAATTCGATCCTCCGCCATGGACTTTAGCCCATCAGGAGGCATGCCAAAGCGTAACCAGGGTTACGGGAAATACTTCACAAAATAAACCGCGTTTGATATTATCCGTTGCCCGGGAAACAAACATTTTCAAAAATGTCGATAAAATCATGGAATTCGACAAGTCTGACCGATAGGTCTGTTAAGGCACCTTACATTCCACGTGTAGAACCGGAAGTCATTGTACTTTTTCCGTTTGCTGGGGTCGCCAACAGTATCCGCGGTTGGATTGTGCTTCTGAACTAGAATTTGTTTTACGCACTGAAGAAGTTAACCCAACGCACAACCTCTAACTGGGAGACTTGGAGGACAAGTCCGGGAAGGATTCGGTGTCGGTAGCCTCTTCCAGGCAGTGAGCGCCGCCGTTGGTCCTAAGAAACTGAGCATCTACCGCCGTCTCTATTGCAGGATCCCGACCTGACCTTGGAAACCAGGAGTTGTGGATGCCGCCGTTGCCCTACCAGGTGATCAGCTCCTCCGCCGCCATCCTATAAAAGAGATGAGTACTGGTAGGCTTATTCCCCCACCCCTCACTCGTCTGCAGTCGTCAAAGACGTGCCACTAGGGTTGGTTACCCCATCTTCTGTCGACGGTACTAGGCTCCCGGCTTTCACCACGGGGAGGTGAGAGTAGGAGTTCGATGACAGAGGCCAAGAGCATGCAGGCTCGCATGTCGATGCTTAGAATTAATGCATGGTTAGGTCATGTAGAGCGTATAGACAACTTAGCTCCGCACCGAAGAATTTTCGACTCTAAGCCTTTGGGACAAAGCAACAGAGGACTCACACGAACAAGGTGGCCGTTCTAAAGGCGAGGGGAGATCAGCTGCCTTGTTGTGCGAAATTGGAGACAGCTGGAGAGTCGGTTGTAGACACACGTTGAGTGCGGCTCAGGTCCACCCCGGACTGTAGAGCCCTAAGAAGACGTAGAAGAACTGGCCTGTTTCGATTACCCGAGAGTTAAAATTTTCAAAAAAATTCCAAATCACTGAGCAATGCTGGATACAAGGAGAAGATCGATCTATGGGTTCTAAGCTAGCGAAATGGACCGAATTTACATCTCCCACCGAATGTTGTCGACCATTTATGTAAACTGTAAGCGGCAACGAAGACACCAATATCGCAGTCAGGCAGAATGTTCTACTCCACACAATGGAAGATGAAATGGAGAGAATTCCGTCCCGCCGACCTAGTCGAAGTCAAGATAGCGATATCGAGACTGAAGTCGAATAAAGTTGCGGGTGCAGACAGACTGTCTGCGCAACTCTGGCAGCTGGAGATGAGCTGAGTGAACACCAGCTCATGTGTAAGATATGGTCGGAGGAAAGCACGCCCGACGAGTGGAACCTCAGTATTTTTTGCCCGATCCACAAGAAAGGAGACCCCTTCAAATGCTAAACATCGCGCACAAGACCCTTTTTGCCGTTTTGTGTAAGCGCATGAGACTATTCGTGAATAACTTAAAAGGTCCTTTTCAGTGCGGTTTTAGGGCAGGGAAGTCCACCATCGAACAAATCCTCACACTATGGCAAACCCTGGAAAGGACTCAAGAGACGCATATCGAGACCCACCACATATTCGTCGATTTCAAGGTGGCAGCGTCCACAGACCATGCCTGGTTTTGACATTCGTTCGACTGAATGACGATGAAGAACTCACGCTGCTCCATCAACGAACTCACCGCCACCTTAAATGTCAAAAAAGGTTTTAGACAAGGCGTCGCGCTGTCATGTGACTTTTTGAACTTCATTATTGAGAAGGTCTTGCGAAACTCAAACGTCAACACCAGAGCCAGGATCTTCCGAAGATCTGTTCAACTGCTTGCTTACGCGGTCGACATTGACGCGGTTGGTCGAACACAGCGAGCAGTCAATCAAGCGTTTGTTGGCATTGCATCGGAGACTGATGACGAAAACTGGATAACTGAAGTTAAGACAACGTCAAGCGAGTGGCCAATCCAAGATTGACGGCCAGAGAGGTCTTGGGATTGGCTGAAACTCTAAAAACGGACCTGTATTGTCAACAATTGGACCGTCTGAAGGCAGCAATCGCTCCGGACTTTAAGTTCAAAACGAAGTATATTCTGTCATCGAGAAATGACGCACAGCATCGACGTTTCGGCCAGAACGTCACCACATGCAGCTATAACTTCGAGGCAGTGACGGACTTCGTCTACCTCAGCTCCCAAGTAGACAGTATGAACGCCATAAGTACCTAGATTAAATGCAGAATAATTCTTGTCAATTGCTGTTTCTAAGGCAATTCAGTAAAAGAGCCTTCTCCCGAAGGACTAAGCTAACATTATATAAGCCCTTGATCATCCCTGCCGTGCTCTATGGCGCAGAATCCTGGACAGTCTCAAAAGCAGTTGAAGAAGCCCATGGTCTTTTGAAGAGGAAAGTTCTGCGTCCAATCTTGGTCCCGTTTGCGTTGCTGGTTTTTGGAGAAGAAAAAACAACCATGAATTCTACGGGCTGTACAGCGACATGAGCCTATCCAGGCGTCTACGGATTCAACGCCTGAATGGGGTAACAAAAACCCCCTTCGGACAGCGGTTATTCGTGGGACTTGTTAAGGGACTTGGCACGAGCGATGACGATAAGATAACGATGAGGCAAGGATTCAGCTTTGCTGCAGCGACATTCTGAGTATCGTCCTTCGATGATGAACTTCTACAGTGAACTCAGCAAATCAACCACCCTGTGGGGGCTTAGTTAGAACCCACCTTAAATTTGAAGTTCAAGGAAAGACCTGTGTCCCTCCTTTTAATCCGACCATCACGTGCCAGTTTCTCTCGTGTCGAGGTATTTTATGTCCCGACCATAATCCCAGTCTCAATGGTGACGGAGTCGGTAATAGTTAACGTGTACTTAAAGAGAGGAAATTATAGAGTCCCTCGATGATCATCCACCTCTATTTCAATTCCATTGAGACCATCGTCAATCTAGAGACTCTAGAAGCTCAAGAGTCATGCCGAAATGCTATCCACTGCATTCATCCTCTCATAGAATTCCTTCACCGATTGTGGCAAGTCAAACTTGAGTCAATCTCAGATGAATGACCCCCGAACGAGGTGTTCACACAAATGACAATTAACGCCTTTATCCTCTTCCCACACGACAAATCGCGCTCCGCCCAAAACGAATCCGATGCCTTACACCCACCTAATCGGCGCGACATGCCTCTACACAGTTAATCCAGATACAGTAATTTTATCTTCCATTTGTGCGCTCACTCGCTGACGACGACGTGGCCTGACAGTTGTGCCCATTACAATGATGATAATTTCACCATTCGCCCAAAACGCCCACATGCGACGTCCCGAAATCCTACACGTGTCCCTAATTCAAAGTCAAAATGCGAAATATTTATTAAAAGCGATGTCCTGGTAATCCCATAAAACAACACGACATCTCTGCCACCCCCGGCTTGACAAATGAAGATTAAGAGGCTGCACCGTCGCCCACCTAATTGATCCTTCGTCAGTTTCGAATTATTTATGGAATATCTATTAATACAGCTAGACGCGAGCATTGCAACAGACGACGCAGGGTGTCTGCCAGTGTAGCCTATTTGTTATTCCAAGTCACACACACACATTCACTTCTCATCGTCCAGACCGGACATTGAATCAAAGCGGTCCCACAATTCAATTACTTTAGCTCGCCGCAACAAGGACATTCCAGGCCGTCTTGCCGACTTCAGCTCGGCCGCCAAGGAATGATGTCGCTCTATGTGGGAACTCTGTCTCTGGCACAGCACATGACCTTTGCAGGCATCGTTGTGTACACACATTTATTTTTCTTCCTTCTGAAGCACCACCGAACCAATCTAAATCAAATTATCATTTCCTTGCGTTTCCTCTCCAGGGAGGTGGAGCCTGGACTACAAACACACATAAAATATGTATCTCTCCATTATAACGGTGTGTGCAAATAAAAAAGATTGTCTTAGCCATGGGCCGAAGTCGGGGGGCGAACGGGGAACAAAAAAAAATTAAATCCAATTCCAGAATGCTATCCTCTGGTCGTACGCCGCGACGCCACCGCCACTGCCGCTGCCCGTGCTCCTGGTCCATTTGCTTCGTATGCCATAGCCGAACCTGGGAGTCGTGTTCTTCTTCTTCTCCCTCGGTTTCCGTTCGCTACGGTACGTCAGTTATTCATTTCACACCAAACGTCCCATTCCGGGAATCGCATTCGAACTCAATGAGTAGAAAAAGATGGGCGAGCACACACAGGATGATCAGGACGACGACGACGACGATGCTGATGATGATGATGGGGATGATAATGAAGCCATCCAGGGGAAGAGGGTGGAGCCCATCCTCGGCAGGTTTTGAAAAGGAGACCAACTTTGATTACCCTGTCCGTCCTCTCTCTCAGTTGATTTAATGCACTAGTGGAAAAGTGTAATTAATTTAAGGATAATAAATCCCAAAAGCAAGGACTTACCAACTGTGAGACACAAATGGGGTATTTCTTCAAGCAAATAAATCAGTTAAGAAAATTGGAACAGGAAGTCCAATCCTGGTGGTTGGCGTTGGTTGGTGTGTCGATGTGGGAGGTGGGTGGCTGACAGTGTCAGTGTATCAAGTTGTCACAGTTAAAACAGCTCGCAAGAAATTGATTCGTTCCGATATCTTCAGTTGCGGGTAAGATGACAAGAGGGATGAGGGTGTCTCATGCGACAGCCAGAAGTTAATAATTTCTGCATAGCAGGACAGTGGAGAACGATAACAGTCGTTGAGGGGACCTGCGATTCGGTCAATATCGATGGAGGGTAAATCTCCTGGGAGGTCTTCTTCGGGTGGGCAGAATGGCGCCCGGCGGGTGACACATGTTCACTCTCTTACAGATGGCAGTAGCGGTGGACAACTGCAGAAGTCAGTTTCGTTTGGTTTGCCGTGTCAAAAATCAAGTTGTGACTTGATCCGCTTTGAGATATGTGAGGCAGCAGATTGGGGGCACATGGAACCAGAGATCCAAGTTTGTTGTGCTTAGGCTAGGAACACTTGGTTCACACTTGGACTAGGCTAGATGCTAGCTCTTGGGTCACGGACACGTACGTAGATTTTCTGGAGCCCATGCTGCTTACAGGGTTATGTCCATTGTCCTGGGCTTTAGAACAAACCCAAATCCGATTTCCAAACGGATGCATTGAAATATGTGCTTACTGAGTTTCGCTTTCCAGGTCTTTTGTCAGCGTCACTGGAACTCGAGTGTCCCCATTTCAGACAGACAGACATGAGTGCAGACCTTATTTGCCGCGGAGTCCTTCTAAATGCTGTCTATCTGTGTACTTAGGGGTAGGGTAGGGAATGGGGCTGCTAGGGAATTTACCAGCACACTTAGACCATGTTGGTCGATTGTGGAGGTTTGTTGGGGTGCTAGTTTTGTGGTTAGTCTGCGGTGCTCGTAGCTTTGCGGGGGTGAGAGTCGACTCACACGCTGCCTGTGTTCGATGCCCGGTACGACCAAAGTAATATTTTTCATGTAGAAACTAGGCCCTGGCCCTCTACACGCTGTAGCGCCACCAGTTCTGCGAGGAACGTATCAGTTGCCTCTTGAGCCCAAGGAAGCAGCTACTGCCAGGGTTGATTTTCCCCTTTACGTCTACTGTGATGTAGTCTTTCCCTCCTCACGATGGAGTTCTGCACTGCGTGTCGTTGTGCCAGCACATCTCGATAATCTGTGGGAACCGAAGGCTTCTTTGCTGGCGTTTATGTCTCATTAAGGTTTCACTGACTGACTTCTGCTAATCTGTACCGCTCTTAAAACATACAGAGTTTCACATGACATGACAGAGTCACATGACTAAAGATGTGGCCTTGATGAAGCAGAGGGCTCAATCGTTGCATAACCTGCCGAGTTCACAGGGGTTACCCGCACTCGACAAATCATTGCCTTGCACCTTATCCCGAGTGCTGTTCTACATGCGACAGTGTGTCTGTCGACGGACAAACTCAAATTGTAGGAAGGCCAACTGTCATTACCAAAGTTGCAACCTCAAATGGCCAATTGGTGAAGTTTGAGGTGGGCCAGAATCGGAGACTTCTCCAACAATGCCACTGACTGCTGTTCAATTCAACTGTCCGTAAGTTTGGAAAAATAAGTTTCCATTTTTACCCAGTGACTAAGACTGCGTTGCTCCGTTGATGCAAGAGATCAATGCCCTACCACATGCTCCTCGCTTGCACCAGCAAAGACTGCCCTTCGTTCGAAAGCAATACAACTGCATGCCACCTCGGGCTGCCAGTGCGAAGTTGAATTCAAAAGAATTCCTTCGTCCTCAATCTCTGAATCGGCGACAAACTTTTTCCACCAACTTTCCCAGCTAACAAACCCACAGTCCAACTGTGTGCACACAAACCGAAGTCCGTGCTCATCCATGCAAATCCTCAAACTTTGCCATTGAATCGCCTTTAAATTGAATTAACACGCTCAATTTGAGACCCCCTCAATGACACACACGCGCACACAGTCGCTCGAACCAAAGTCCTAATAAACAATTATGGAAAGCCCCTTGTAATCCTATTACGATTACAAAACACTTGTTCAGGCACTAATTGAAGAGCCTGAGCCTGAGGAGCTGCCAGGCTTTTTATCGTGAATGGCGCAACCCTCCAGCCGTTGTTTGGTGGTAATTAGAAAACCCGAGCAAAATCACACACACACGTCAGCTCCTTAATTGATTAATTTCCATCGTCCCCCTGATCCTGGCGCTCGGTTAACGTGTCCTCATTTCGAATTTGAATAACCTGCCCGCCCCTCCGCACTCACCTCACAGTCCCCCATCGGAGGAAATTCCTTCTGGATTTAATTTTCGGGACACACCTTGACTCTCTTCCTCCTCTCCCCCCCCACACATCCCGGTGGAAGGGTTCGATTCGATTTTTCACTTCGCAACCAAGCCCCACCGACCCACATGTGGCCCCTGTTTTGTTTTGCTGCTCGTCCCTTCCAGAGAGCGGCCACAATAATTGAGTTTACTGTGTGACCAAAAATGTGAAGACTTTCCAATGCACAGTCTGGCTGAGGTGCTATAAAAGTTTACGAACCACACAGAGGCTGCTCCGTTCCGGAAGAGGAACTCCAGGACCGCGTGTGTGTAGTTTGGAACTTTCCCAGTGTTCAAATGCCACTGCTCGACGATGCCACTGGAAGTTTCTGTTGTGCTTATTTTTTTTTAGTTCGAAAGCCACTGATCCGCTGCTTATTTCGAAGAAGAAGCGTTTCCTTCCCCTGGGTGTGCCATGCGTCTTTTCTTTCGGCCGCTGCTGGATAATTCACGAGCGGGTAGTGTTTACTGCTGTGTTAATGGGGGACGTGAAAAGTTCGTGAGATCCCGATTCCTGGGAGTAATTAGGTATGCTAATCTATGGCGGAGTGTCCTCGGTTGCTCGGGGAGCTTTTGTGTTTGTTTTGATTTTTTTTTGTTTTTGTTTTTCGGCTGAGAGGGAATTTTATAATGAACTTGAGCCCTTGGGAGCGTCGTTATTTTTGTAGGCGCTCCTGGATTCGTTGGATTATCATTCGCCGGGACCCCAAATGCTTACGCTCTGAATCTCAAAGTGGGTCATTGTTGAAGAAATTGACTGAGTGATGTGAATTTGTTGTCGTACTTGACACATTTTGGGGATCATACCACCTTGCCGACGAGTTCAACATTTTACGCGATTCTCTTCGGTTCTTAACGTGACTGCAACACGATGTGAGCTCCTATGTCGAAGATGCATGTCACCAGCCAAACATAAACACACCCGGGTGTGCCGTACGGTTTTGGATGTCGACGAGCGTCGGTAGGAATTGGTTGTTTCTGCCAATTGTGTCGAAGAAGTGCTTGAAGTGATAATCGGGTCAAGGAAAAAATCTTCACTGGTACGGCACTGGAAAACCCAATCATTCGCCTCGGAATACCAACTTCTGATCTACACAGATGGGTCTAAGCTAGACCACGGTGTAGATTGAGCGGTCTTCTCGGCGGATTTCAACATCTCCAATTCTTACCGCCTCCCAGATCTTACCGACCTCCTCGAGTCTCTTCCAGGCTGGAGCACTAGCGATCAGAGAAGCGTGTTCCACTCTGCCCTTATGGTAGAACCGCAGCGATTTGTGGCGACAGCCAAGCAGCCACAAGGAGTCATCTCCTCAGTAACAAGTCAACGATTTGTGTTGCATTCTGTTCCGTGGAAGTGCTCGAAACAGTGTATGTGACACCTTTTTTACAAGCTCTAATTTGGCTTCTACTTTGACGTTAGACTACAATTGGTCAGTATTGGGAACACGAACAAAGGAAGTACGTTCGTACCCATCGTCGTTGACCTGGTGCTAGAGTTGAGTCGTTCCGGACATGTATAGCTCCGGGAACTATGTCCTTTGTCGAAAACATTTCCCATCGTTCCGTAAACTCAACCTAAACATGTCCATGTCCAAAATCCATGTACTTCCGAATTCACAGAGGTGGGAATACACGAAGGGGTGGACTTGGGCCTCAATCAAAAATTGACGATGGAGAGGCATCTAGCACAATCTCTACACGACTGGTTGGTGCAGTTGGTTGAGTGCCTGCCCTTGGTTAGTGGGGTCCCCGTTTCGAATCCCAGTGAAAGCAAAGTTAATACGCTTTTATCTGGTTTTCAAATCTGGTCCAGTCACCATTTGCCGTCGGGATCAACCACTGGAGCGGTCGATCGATGGTACTTGTCTGACTGTGGGTATCGCAATGGACCAACATGGTCAAAGTGTGTTCACTAGCAGTCCCTTTCCCTGCCCTAGCACCCTGGCGATCTCTTATGCAATTTGTATACACAAAATCCACGCAAGTCACACTTGGCAAGCGCACACAAGCACGTGCATGGATATCAACAGTGGTGCACTTCACCACTAGGATCAAAATACCCATCATCTCAGCGTCAAGTACGAAGGCGTTACTTCAGATCCCAAACTCAGCTGGAAGCCAAACGTAGATCAGTGAGTTAAGAAGGCGTGCATAGCCTTTTACGCCTGAACCTTCGGTAAAAAATGGGGTCTGCTACCTAAGTTGGTCCTATGGATGTATTCGTCGGTGGGTCGTTCGATTTTTGGTGGCCGGACCTCACAAAACTAAGCAAGGTACAGAGAACAGCATGCATAGGCACCACTGTAATGCTACATCTTCTACCTTTGGACCTACTCATTAAAAACACCACAGCCCACAGCGCCATCAGGCTCAGAGAGTCGCGATGCGTGACATCACAACTCTATGGCACTATCCTTGATATTTTACCATCCCCAAGGGACTATACTGTCCCTCGTGTCAATCTATCCACCAACTTTGACATTCTAATGGAAAGAATGGACACAGTGGGCAGATGTGCAGGCACTTCAACTGGACAATATACACTGACAGCTCTAAGATGGGGGTCGGAATCGGTGCGAGTGTATTCTCAGAATTCCTAACATACCTAAAGTCTAATTGACTGCCCGACAATTCTTGTCAACCGGTAGTCATGTCGTCAAAAGCAAAAGGTTGCCAAATTCATTGATAGCCAAGCAGCCACCGAAACTATTGTCCCCTTTGCTTCACATTCAAAATTAGTACAACAATGCCGAGCTGAAATAGCTTCATTAGTAGGCCTGCTCATT
Organism: Eristalis tenax; assembly: GCA_905231855.2. Taxonomy (NCBI): domain Eukaryota; kingdom Metazoa; phylum Arthropoda; class Insecta; order Diptera; family Syrphidae; genus Eristalis; species Eristalis tenax. The sequence goes on from HG993127.1 coordinate 5,651,611, forward strand.
TCCCTTATATGGGTTCCAGGTCCCAGTGACATCCCGGGGAATGAAAGGGCCGATTAACTTGCTTGGCAGGGATCTGGCTTTCAGCTCTCACTTGCAGGGAAGGTGTTCATCTCACTACCTGCAGTCAAGGCTGACATATCTTCACACTTCCTTGAAACAACACACCTTAGATGGGCCAATCTGACAAACTGTGCAACAGACATAGAGGACAATATGACCTGAACACAAACACTCTAAAACAATCGCAATGATAGTGCTAGACTACCGGCCGATTGGAGATCGTGTCGCTAAACTAGGAATCCCACACAGCTCACATTGTAGACTCTTCTTCAACTCACGCAATGAGATATCTACGAAGGATATTTAGGAACCAATATCCCTCTTAAATACCTCGTGATGGCCTTAAATAACGAACGCCTTAAATAAGTTAACAGAGCTGTGGTTTTAAAAGTGCACATAATGCTAATTCGGTTCTCATCGAAGCACCACGTTTACCTACCTACCGAAGTGAGATTTTGTTTGTTCACTATTTACAGATGGCCTGCTTAAAACATTGTGTGTTCATTATATCGAGCATCTACTGTACTTCCGGAAAAGAAAATGATACGAAAAATTTGTCGATAGGCGACTTCTTGGTATACCCAACACGAGGTGGTTGGAGCAAGTCCAAAAACTCACTGAAAGCGCTTGGGCATAGCTCCTAATGGGCTATAGTCGATGGCGGAGCATTGAATGATTTGTTGATTCCTTGTGCGTGCCTTAGCCCCACAACACCCGGATTATGTGAAAAAAAAAGAGATTTCTTAAATGCTATTGACCAGTGGTGTACCAACCCGAAAATTTTTCAAACCGAGTTAACCCGAGTTAAAGGCAGACCGAGTTGTAACCCGGGTTAACGAACTCGGTTCGCTGATGAACCGAAAGCAAAAAACACGGATTATGGAATGGTGCAAATCGAGTTTCGGTTATGTTCCGATGTTCTATGGGTAACGTGTTGGCAGGGGAAGCGATTGGTGCTCGATTTTTCTCTCTTCGTATTTTCTTCTACTCGCAAGTCGCAACAACTTGTCTTCGCAGAGTTGGGTTAGCATCGTGCGGACACGTATTTTATGAAGGCAAGACTGAGTGAGCAATGGTTTGTAAGTATAAATAATGCTTCATTTTTGTGTCAAAAAAAGCAAAATCCAATAAAGACAAGACAATTAATAAATATTTGAGATTACAAATAAGGAACTTCAAATTCCGAAATTACCGAAATGCTGGAGGTGGCACTGGCAAGTGTTGTTGCTTTGATACATTAGAGAAAACAGAGAGAATATGTGTACACACTACACGAAAAATTACAGAAATTGTGGAGGTGGCACTGGCATCCCGAAGCGCAACTTACTTGTTTCATACATCACACAAAAAAGAGACAATTTAAGTATGCATCCACAACACACAATGCGCCAAGAGCTATCGAAATTCTGCAGCCTGCGGTGGTGGATACAGGTCAGGTGCCCCGAACCAATATGGAATGGAGCAAATCGTTTGTCTGATTCGATTTGGGGTTGGATTCGGTTCGGTTCGGCATCATATGCCCACACTGGGTTGATCGGGTCCACGGTTTTGCCAATTCGCTTTGAAATAATTGTTACTCGGTTTAAGTCGATTTAGGTGCACCCCGGGTTAACACGATTTCTTAACCCGGGTTGGCACACCACTACTAGTTTTATGACCCATCGATCATATTGCGGGTTATGTCAGTATCCGCGCCAAGAACTTAGAGCCCTTCCGTTCCCATCTCGGTGGTTTTGGGCGTGATTCAAATTCAAGACATGAGGCTATCGCGTGGGCCACAAAACCCGAAAATTAACAAAATAAGAATTTTTCGAGGCCCTCAGAGCACTCGAGTGACGACGTTTCAATTTCTGTGTGTTTAGCCACTTTTGCACTGGTATCCACCCAGCATGGCAAGGTCGCTCTAATTCAGACTCACCTTAGTTTAGACGTTGCTTCGGCTGACATTTTCAAGTGTGCCTTCCAAACAACACCGCCAGGCAATTAGACAAACTTCAGCCATCTGAATTTCCCAAGGTCGATCTACACACGGGCGTGAGGACAAGCAAAGTCCTAAAATCGTCCAGTAAGCTAAAAAAAAACTTCGCCTGAAGTAAGTGTTCATGTAAACATTGCGAATTGAAAAAATTCAAATAAGCTGGACCCTTACGTCTTGTTACAACCATCCCCCACAACCGCAACAGAAGACGAAGCCAATACACCCTTTTCACTATTTAGAACAGTTGGGTAGGGACTACTGACATCAAACCCATCCAACCCTCTCTCGGTAATTGCCAGCCCTCCGGGGGAACTGGGAGCATCGTCTCGCATCCCTTTCACTGACTTTGTCAACATTTGCGCTCATTCCGTACGGCAGACACGTCTATCCAGCGATGAGCTCATCTCATTTACCAATCCAATCATCGAATACATCAAAAAGTATCAAAACAACACGCCCCAAGCCCAGGCCCCTGCCCTCCATCAGATAACATGCTCCGTCGGTTAAATATTTGCTTTGATTCCTTACCCATTTGCCACCTGCCCCGCCCTTCAACCCGCCGACCGACAATTTATTGCCGGGAAAAATATTTAATATCGAAAAGTCAACAAATCAACTCGAAGGACAAATCCCAGTGGTTTCGCTAGCACGTCACCCTCAACCGCAAATGAAAAAATTCCGCATTCTGTCAAGCCGAATAAAAAATACGCGCAGACAAAAAAAATGAGAGCGGAGAACGACTAAAGACTGCCTTCCTATCCTCACTTAGGATATCTCGATTCCTAGCATCGCCTCCGGCAACTTGGTAAAGTAGCGGCAATTACTCTTCCTCTGTCGCAAGGCAGTGACAACAATGACACCCCGACAGACTCCCGCACTCGAGCCAATTGATTCAGTGTTCCTGCTGAAAAAACGGAACCGGTGGTGGTGTACCCTCGGGAATCGTCGATCAAAAAATTACAAAAGGAATCGAAAGAAATTTACATGAGAATCGATAATCCTTTTATGCGGGACTGTGTTCCCCGGCCCTGGCGGGGGAGCCAAGCGATCATCGCTGGTCATTGAGGGAATCCTTCATTATCCTTGGCTGCGAGGAGATTTATCATTTTGTAATGACTCTCGAAACCTTTAACCATTCCCCTCTCAGTCAGCGCGCACCACCCCGGTCGGTAATGTAAAAAGGACAACCATTCAATTTGTCCGCACAAAACACTGCTGGGAATCGGTGCCGTGGCAAATTGTCCAATGACTCTGGCTTGTGAATTGAACTGAAGTTGAAATGCCTGGAATGGGATGCAATGACACAGCACCAGCATCGGGGAGGGGGAGAAAGAGACAGAGAGAAATAAAAAATAAACGACCATCCCTTGGCAATTTATTTGCCTCGCCCTAAATGAATGCTTGAATCCTTTTCTGCAAATATTGAGTTGAAAGAAACACAAAACGAGAAGAGCAGCCATCCACTTCAAATGGAATGAGGTCTGTGCCGGCGCGGGGCTCTTGGTGCGGGAGACAGTTGTGGAATTTAATTTTTGAGGGACGACAAGAGGATTCTCTGAAAGTCACTCCGACCGAGAGCTGGACTTCATGAGGATTGGGTACGGGCGGGCAGGAGGGTGGGATGGGTAATTTTATGATTTCACTTGAAGAGAAAGATTTCAAAACACATCTACTGTGCGGCCCTTTGTGTTGATTGTATTGTTTTCCATTTCAGCACTTAATGGGCGACCTGGCATATGGGTTTGTTCCTTTGTCCAGGGCTCGGTTGGGTGATTCCTTATCGCGTCTTGTGGGCCGCGCCATCGTCTTCATGTGTCATTTAATGATGGTTCTCGTTTTGTTCTTCACAAGAGTTCTGGGAATGTCCAAGAGATAAGTTGCAATCTGCACAACTTGATTACCGTCGACCTTTGGTTCTGACTTGAACCTTGAACTCGTGGAAGTGGTTATCTCTAGACGAGTAATCGAAGAGCGAAGATTTTGGATAGTGGTGTGCCACAGAGTGGTGTGGCTTCTGTGAGAATCTCTAATTTCCACGTTTGGTGTTCGTGTTTCTGTGGTAGGTGGGTTGAAGGAGCTGCCACAATCCTTAGTCAACTGCTCTTCCTAGCAAACACGGAACCTGAATAGAATGTCGTCGGTGGCTTGACCGTCGCAATACCCGGACTCGACTGCTTTGTGCGTCGTCCGGTCAGTACGACCTAATGTCGTCGGTCCCTTGACCGTCGCAACATCCAGATTCGACTGTTTCGTGGATCGTCAGGTTAGTGCGAGTTAATGTCGTCGGTCCCTTGACCGTCGCAACATCCGGACTCGACTGTTTCGTGCGTCGTCCGGTTAGTATGACCTAATGTCGTCGGTCCCTTGACCGTCGCAACATCCGGACTCGACTGTTTTGTGCGTCGTCCGGTTAGTACGACCTAGTGTCGTCGGTGCCTTGACAGTCGCAATATCCGGACTCGACTGTTTTGTGCGTCGTCCGGTTAGTACGACCTAATGTCGTCGGTCCCTTGACCGTCGCAACATCCGGACTCGACTGTTTCGTGCGTCGTCCGGTTAGTATGACCTAATGTCGTCGGTCCCTTGACCGTCGCAACATCCGGACTCGACTGTTTCGTGCGTCGTCCGGTCAGTACGACCTAATGTCGTCGGTCCCTTGACCGTCGCAACATCCGGACTCGACTGTTTTGTGCGTCGTCCGGTCAGTACGACCTAGTGCCGTCGGTGCCTTGACCGTCGCAATATCCGCACTCGACTGTTTTGTGCGTCGTCCGGTTAGTACGACCTAATGTCGTCGGTCCCTTGACCGTCGCAACATCCGGACTCGACTGTTTCGTGCGTCGTCCGGTTAGTATGACCTAATGTCGTCGGTCCCTTGACCGTCGCAACATCCGGACTCGACTGTTTTGTGCGTCGTCCGGTTAGTACGACCTAATGTCGCAATATCCGGACTCGACATTTTTGTGCGTCGTTAGTGTCGCAATATCCGCACTCGACTGTTTTGTGCGTCGTCCGGTCAGTACGACCTAGTGTCGTCGGTGCCTTGACAGTCGCGACATCCGGACTCGACTGTTTTGTGCGTCTCTGGTCAGTACGACCTAGTGTCGTCGGTGCCTTGACCGTCGCAATATCCGCACTCGACTGTTTTGTGCGTCTCTGGTCAGTACGACCTAATGTCGTCGGTCCCTTGACCGTCGCAATATCCGAATCGACTGTTTTGTGCGTCGTCCGGTTAGTACGACCTAATGTCGTCGGTCCCTTGACCGTCGCAACATCCGGACTCGACTGTTTCGTGCGTCGTCCGGTTAGTATGACCTAATGTCGTCGGTCCCTTGACCGTCGCAACATCCGGACTCGACTGTTTCGTGCGTCGTCCGGTCAGTACGACCTAATGTCGTCGGTCCCTTGACCGTCGCAACATCCGGACTCGACTGTTTTGTGCGTCGTCCGGTTAGTACGACCTAATGTCGGCGGTCCCTTGACCGTCGCAACATCCGGACTCGACTGTTTCGTGCGTCGTCCGGTTAGTACGACCTAATGTCGTCGGTCGCTTGACCGTCGCAACATCCGGACTCGACTGTTTTGTGCGTCGTCCCGGTAGTACGACCTAATGTCGTCGGTCCCTTGACCGTCGCAACATCCGGACTCGACTGTTTCGTGCGTCGTCCGGTCAGTACGACCTAATGTCGTCGGTCCCTTGACCGTCGCAACATCCGGACTCGACTGTTTCGTGCGTCGTCCGGTCAGTACGACCTAATGTCGTCGGTCCCTTGACCGTCGCAACATCCGGACTCGACTGTTTTGTGCGTCGTCCGGTTAGTACGACCTAATGTCGGCGGTCCCTTGACCGTCGCAACATCCGGACTCGACTGTTTCGTGCGTCGTCCGGTTAGTACGACCTAATGTCGTCGGTCCCTTGACCGTCGCAACATCCGGACTCGACTGTTTCGTGCGTCGTCCGGTTAGTATGACCTAATGTCGTCGGTCCCTTGACCGTCGCAACATCCGGACTCGACTGTTTCGTGCGTCGTCCGGTCAGTACGACCTAATGTCGTCGGTCCCTTGACCGTCGCAACATCCGGACTCGACTGTTTCGTGCGTCGTCCGGTTAGTATGACCTAATGTCGTCGGTGCCTTGACCGTCGCAATATCCGCACTCGACTGTTTTGTGCATCTCTGGTCAGTACGACCTAATGTCGTCGGTCCCTTGACCGTCGCAACATCCGGACTCGACTGTTTTGTGCTTCGTCCGGTTAGTAATGTCGGCGGTCCCTTGACCGTCGCAACATCCGGACTCGACTGTAGATGTAAAATCACGGGAAATTCTCTGCACCGACTGCATCGACACTTTGGACTAAACAGCAAAATAGGAGCGCTTGATAGTCAAATTCCAACCTCAAAATTGAGCATTAACCTTATACCAATGCTTCCTGTGAACAGCACATGAAGCTGTCTGTACTCGTGGACCCCATCCTCAAACTGCTCCATCCGCCACAGACTCACTTATCCATTCCTCAAATTACGCTCGACTGTGGCTCCTGTCAGAATTCTGAAAATTTGATTCAATTAAATTTTCAAAGCCGAACCGAGTTCGAATTTTCAAAAGCCACTAAAACTTTGATGAGACACAATACCCAGCCGAAAGTCCTTCACCACACATTTGAGCAGGGAATTTTTGAAATTTACGGACCTTCATGATGCCATGAGGTACATCCAATCCAGGTATTCACTCCAGTTGGCTTCACTTCACTCCACTCGCTCCGCACTGGCAGGCTCCGTCACCAGCCATTGGAATTAAAATCGTTTACCGTAGAAAAACACTAGAGTGTTAAATTTATCTGTGCACTTAGGGATACTGAGACCCTGCGGCAGAGGGGGAAAGAGGGAGAGAGAGTGGCGCTCGTGATGTGATGTGATTACCCTCACAACACGTACGCAAACTTTCCATTAAGCGATTGAGGCACACGCTGGCTGCCATTCAGTCTCTCAAATCACGTTTTTGTGGCGCACACACACCCTCCGCCGAAACCGACCCGACCCGACCCGCCTGGGATTGCATTTGTCGTTTTGTGTGGAGATTGCAGAATTTTCGCAATTAATTCAGTGTGCTCTCCTCCTCGGCGTCGTCGTCGTCGTCGACGGCTGCTGGTACTGCTGGCTTCACACGCAAATTCAAATTCCACAATCAACTATTTCGAGAGTTCATCTGCTCCAGAGAGCCCCCCGCCCTGTGGAGCCACAGAGCGGCAACTTCGTCTTGACTTTTAAAATAGTTTCCACTTCGAAGAATGGATGCATTATCCTTTGCTTCGTCTTCGGGAGGAGAACAAAGCAACAAACTGCATGTGCTTCTGCCGGGTAAGGGTGCCTGATGTGTGCATGATTGCGCAGAGTGACGCAGATTTTCTGCCACTGCATGCCGCCGCCTGGCTCCTGTCTCGGCTGCATATTGCAAGGGAGCCACGTCTATTGTTTGCCCCCGGCTGCATATTAAGGACGAAAATGAATAGATATGCAAAGATGAACCCTGCCCACCAAACCCCGAACCGGAAGGATAACTGAGATGGCATCCGAAGAACATCAATCACCTCGCAGTCGGAGGGAGAGAGAGAGAATGGTGCAATCGACAAAATTAAGATCGAATCCTTCAAAATCAATCGGCACCAGCACGAGCAGAAGCCTGTGCACACACCCACCTGGACGGGGGAAGGCTGCTCGTTTCACATTTCGATCAAAGCCTGATGAATAATTGAAAAGGACACAAGGATGGTGGTGGCGGAAGATGATGGACGACCCTCTGCCGGGCCATTGTGTCGGCACAAAATTCTGATGACAGTTGGAATTTTCTATCCAGAGTGTGTGCATGCGTGTGTGGGTCGAATATTTTTGATTGAAGCTTCATCAAAAAAAAATTCTTTCAAAAATTACTCGCATTCGCCGGCTTCCTTCGGAGGAGGCATTTACATTATACATTGTGTTGGCGAAAGCATTGGTTATCCCTCCGCTTGCCGTGTCCTGTTGGCTTGACAAATTGGGCCGAACGAATGTGCGTGCCGATGTGTGTGTGGAGCACACAAAAAAGGTCTTATTTGCTCTGCGCCACTGGAGGCACACATGAATAATGTGTGGCGGCATGTGGAATTGTTTTGTTGACTCGGCTGGCGTATTGTTTTTGCAGTTTTTTTTTTTCCGCCCAGTCGGGGTTGGGTGCTCAATTATGAGTACGTGTGGTTGCGGGGCAGGTTGCCGGGTTCATTGTGAAATTCTTTCCACTGGAATGCAGACATGTTGCCGGGCGGGGGGCTGTGGTGGGGTGCTCGCTCATCATCAAGCTTGAGTGGCTGTTTGGTTTGCGGGCGAGCTGGAAGAACTGTAGCATTCTGCTGATGACTTTTAATGATGAGCCAACATGACAAGATACTGTCGAAGTTTGCGAAGCTGGAGTGGGGACAAACGCCTGCCTCGACGACGAGTACATGAGACGTCGCCGGCTGAGAGAGGAGGGCAAGTGATTGAAGCGAAACAAGTCGTTGCAAGTTGCTTTGCCTCGGGGTCTTGTTCATTTGACAAGCATGATGGTGGTTGGTGGGGATAGGTGGTTGCGGGTATCACTTGGAAATGGAAACCATTACTTCTAGGGGTCTGTTGAAAACAGGTACAGGTTTACTTCTTGGAGCTTAGACTATCATTAACTTAACAAGAGCTTGGTGTGGGGGGTGTTATGCTCCTCCATGCACTCGTCGTGGCCAAGACAGTCATGTCGATGGATTTCTGCTTTCTGGGCTACATCGACAACTTGGTAGAACTTTGTACAACAGTCACCTTCCTCGCAGACAAGACCATGGTAGAATAGATCTTTCGAACGCACCAATAATCAGCTGTGAAGTGTTTCTTATCGTCCAGCCTTTGTGTCCATGGCAAAATAAACGTTTCGCAGAGCAAGAACAAAAGACAAACGAACGAAGCAATGATCGCAAGGAGGGGACCATTCTTGGTCGGGAGCCCCGAAGTGTCGTAGGAATGTGCGACGATGTCCATGTGATCTCCTCAAACCGACTTGTAGAAATACAACTGTTGGGTAGCGCAAATTACACCGTCGTCGTGGGTCCAACATGGTAGTTCGCTAGTAAGGGAGGGCTGAGAATTGGATTCACCAGCACACTTAGGCCATGTTGGTCCACTGTGATACCCGCAGTCGGACTACTTCCAATGATTGACCACGCCGGTGATAGTGCCGTCAATAGGGTCTCAGCGGTAAATGGTTTCGGAAACACATTTCAAAACTTTGCTTCCACTGGGGTTCGAACCGGAGACCCCACTAACAAAGGGCAGACAAGTGCGCCATCTAGTCGTCAATAGTTCAACATGCTCAGTTAGCTTCTGCTATGAAAAGACTCACAGGGCCTATTCGGAAACGCAAATTTTGCAAAGCACATCATTCGGAAATGCATATACGATAAAGCAAACAATTCTAAATCGCAGTAGCGCAAATATTTTTTGCAAATACATGCAAAATTAAGCAAACTTCAAAATCGTGTTGCTTTTTTTCAATTGCTGACTTTGCGAGGACGGTGTTTGTTTCAGAGAAGAAAATGTGCGGAGAAGAAGAAATGTAAAAGTTAGAACAAACAAAAAACTAATTAATCGAACTTCTAGATCTAGGACGCATCAGGAGATGAAACTCCTTATTTCAATCCGATTGAAATTCGAAACAGATTTTATCTCAGAAAAAAAGAAAAAATTTACCCGGTGGCGAAACGTACTCGAAGAAGGTCTTCAAATCAATCCGGAGTTCCGCTGCTCAAAAGATGAAATTTTTCGTAAATGAAATAGTTTGCTATTGACGTACAGGAATTCAAAAACGGGACGGAATGCAACAAGGTGGGTGTATTTTGAGCTTTTCTATGAAGCTTACGGAAAAAGAGCACATAGATCCACCTAAACGTTTATTGATTTCTTTGGAAGATTTGGAAGATCGATATGAAGATAACCCTGAAATTGAAGATGGCGAGGATTCGCCAGCGTCTACATCGCAGCCATTAGGAAATGCTAAGCGCTTAAAAATAACAAAGAGGAGCAACAAAATCATGTTTTCAAAATCGAAATCATTTTTTTGTAAATAAAGAGGCTGGTGAGGAACTTAGCCGCCATGGGGAGCAGATGGAAATTGAAAGGGAACGGATTAATATACTAAAAGATATTAAAATAAATTTAGACCGAATTGTCTGACGTTTTTTCCAAATAATTACTAAAGGCGCATTCAAATGTATTAGGAAGCACATTGTGTTGCATTTATTAGTTTTTTTTTTTTGATTAAATAAAAATTTGTGTGTTTAATTACATATTTATGAATTATCGCGGTAATCGCTCGTTTCACTTCAGCGCTGGCTCTTGGAGTTTGAACAGTTGCTTCTTCTAGATGCTCAAGAGGGGTACCAATGTGATTGTCGCTATCAATCTCCTGGTCATGCACATCACTTGAATGTTCGCAATAAATAATGTGATTGTGCAGAGCTACGCAGGTTGTAACGAAATATTTGGCCGCTAGTAGTTTTAACACTTGCAAAAATGTCAACTCCCGAATTTATTTTTCAGCATTCTAAATGATGATGATGAGAAAACGTCAAATTTTCTTCTGCATTTCATTGACATTTCTCAATTTCAGCCTAACTCAATTTGAACCATGGAAAGATACGCAATCGAGCAACGCGTTAAAGTTATTCAGGCTTATTATCAAAATGGGCGTTCAAATCAAAATGCATATCGTGCACTTCGGATTTTCGGTCAATTTAATCGCCCAAATGTGCGTACAATCGGAAAAATCGTGCAAAAATTTGAGCAAACCGGGTCTGTAGGAGATGTGAAAACACCAGTGCATGCTCGTATAGCTCGTACTGCAGATAATATTGCTGCTGTTCGCGAGAGTGTGGCTGAAGAGCCGTCCACCTCAACTCGTCGTCGTGCCCAACAATTGCACGTCTGACGCTCGCCGTTGATGAACACTATGCATAATGACTTGCATTTACACGCTTACAAGGTGCAATTGACTCAAGAACTAAAGCCTCTTGACCATTTCAAGCGTCGTCAATGGTCAGAATGGTTGCAAGAAATGGCAACAGTGGATGATCAATTTTCGAAGAAAATCAGTCATTCAGTGATGAGGCACATTTTCACCTCAGTAGCCTCGTCAATAAGCAGAATTGCCGCATTTGGGCGAATGATAATCCAAGAGTGAATGTCGAAAAACCAATGCACCCACAAAGAGTGACTGTTTGGTCCAAAATGAGGCCGGTCAGGCAGTTACTGTGAATGGTGTTCGCTATCTTGAATTGATAACGAGCTTTTTTGGGCCCGAATTGGAAGATATGAATGTGGACGATATGTGGTTTCAACAGGACGGTGCCACTTGCCACACAGCTAACGAAACAATGGCTCTTTTGCAAAGCTGCGAAACTTCATTCTGGAATTTGGAGAAGAAAACAAAGAACCAGAGTTTTTAGCGGAGTCTTTGAAAGAATGCAAGATTGCACAAGATCAGACAATTGGTGACAAGAAGTCTAGTTATAAGCTCTATAACCTTGATAACAATAGAATGCGAATTTCCTTGGCCAATATTAAATCGATCCGATAAGTCGCGATATGTGCAACCGTTAGCTATTTTCCATAACGTAGGGTAGAGTCCTGAACACAAATTTAGTCCGGGCTTTCCGGCTTGTGATTTCCAAAAAGGCTCTAAAATAAACACAAGTTCCTAGAAAAAGATTACGGGAAAATTTAAATGTAAAGAAAACCAAGGATCTACAAGTTATCCCTACCCGAAGAGCTGTTCTTTTCATTCTGAAAGGGCCATAAAATAAGTCATCCGGAAAAAAAAGTGTAGATATTTTCAAAAAAGGGCAGATTTTTAGGTATACGCCGTTGCAAATTTATGTAAACAAGAAATAGTTTACTTCAAACCCATTTTTTCCTTTTTTTAATATTATCATTGCAACCACCCAATAAATTGTTAAGAGTTGTATTCAAAATGCTCATTGTTATTTTTCAGAGAAAAAAAAAAAAAAACAAATAATCTCTTCGTATTCGTCGAAAGTATGCTTTGCAATTGTATGCTTTTGACGTTTGAACTGCTTTGTTGCTCTTGCTTTCCAAAACTTTTGCTTTGCAAAGTTTGCGTTTCCGAATAGGCCCATCATAATTGTATTCTTAAAACTATCCCTGCTCAACTGTAGATCGACTTCATAACAAATAGAGTTGTATATCATTAAGTCGCGAGTTACTGGATTGTTGCACCCATAATTTGTTCCATGATTGGGAATGAAAAGCTCATTTCTATTTCTAAGGCATCTTTCTGGGTCACACCAATAGACAAGTGCGAGTAGCTCTTCAGATTTAATACTGTTACAAGCAATGCCTATGGGTTTGTCTGCGGCATTCTAAAGTTTTTAAATTAATTAGCGCACATCTTGAAGAGTAACCAGACATTTCGTTGGACCATCTTATATCTCTTAAGGCAAACTGTGTAAAAGCGTTTTGTTTTCTTTCAATTCTCTTGCTAGTGTTTTTAGACAATGAGGTCCAGACAAAACAGCAATATTCTAGTGCTGGCAGTACCAAGACCTTAAATGTGTACAAGTCTTTAAAATCTCCAGAAGTTCGTCTGAGAAAACCCACAAGTGAACTCGCTTTCGATGTAATAAAATCGATATGGACAGAAAAAGTTAGTTTGGAATCAAAGATAACACCAAGATCTTCCACTCGACTAACTACTGGGGGTTTATCACCTCTGAGCCTGTACATGACATCAACGGGCACCAATATTCTGTGGGCACTGAACATTTTACATTTTAATAAAGGGTGATTTTTTAGCTATTATCTTTCTGGCGACTCTGGTTTAAACAGCTGACGCACGTTTCGTGTTTTGTTTTACTGTCAAACATCTTCAGTTTGGTCTATAATTTAACCATGAATCGTCTTACAAACGAACAACGCTTGCAAATTATTGAATTTTTTTATCAAAATGCGTGCTCTGTTAACAAAGTTCATCGCGACATCACATGTGTTCAGCAACGAAGCTCATTTTTGGCTCAATGGGTACGTAAATAAGCAGAATTGTCGATTTTGGAGTGAATATCAGCCAGAAGCATTGCAAGAGCTACTCGTACCAATGCATCCAGAAAAAGTCACAGTTTGGTGCGGTTTATGGGCTGGTGGCATCATTGGACCGTACTTCTTCAAAGATGATGCGAATCGTAACGTAACTGTGAATGGTGAGCGCTACCGTGGGATGATATCCAACTTTTTTTTGCCCAAAATGCAAGAGCTTGACTTGCATGACATGTGGTTTCAACAAGACGGTGCCACATGCCACACAGCACGCGCAACAATGGAGTTATTGAGAGGCGGGTTCATTTTATTTCACGTTCGGGACGGGTCAAGATCGTGTGATTTAACGCCTTTAGACAATTTTTTGTGGGGCTATGTCAAAGCTCATGTCTATACAGACAAGCCCAATTGACGCATTGGAAGACAACATTGAAGCATATATTCGTGAGATACCGGCCGAAATGTTGGAAAGAGTATGCCAAAATTGGACTAAGCGGGTGGACCATTTGAGGCGCAGTCAAGGTCAACATTTGCACGAAATAATCTTCAAACATTAAATTATATGGACCGTACTACCGATTCAAATAAAGGCTTCATGCATTTTTCTGAATTTTATGTGTTTTTTCTTTTTTGAAAAACTTTCCTATAGCTTTTAAAAAATCACCCTTTAGAAGCTGCGGAGACGAGGGAGAAATCTGTCCAACATCTGCTCAGCTAATGGCCACCCGTAGCAAAGAAACCGAAGCAGTTCATGGACTACATATTCAGGAACCCATATTATACATAGCAACTAGTAAACACTTCAAAGATTACAACTACCAAATTATCGAGATTCTGTCTACATCAATTACTGCGTCAATAATGATCAAAAATTCAGTTTAACTGTTGCCAAAATCGAGAGTTGCGCAAATCGAGAACGTACTGTATATTAAATGATGTCTTCGTCGACAGTAGTTCGCTTCTCATATATCTCGCCGTTTGAAATACTGCCCTGGCCGTGCCCCGACTCGGTGCACTCAAACAGCTTCAACCAATCGAAAAATACCTACTTTTAAACGCGTTTTTTGCCCAACGTTGGTCAGTAGCTTGCAAGTGTTTCATTCTTCAGTCAATGAATGCATAACAAACGCGTTCTCTCGGTATGCCAGTGGACTCTGCATTAGACAACTTGCCAGTTGCCAGTGGGTCGTACTAATGAGCATGCGAGTAGGAGTACTTCGGATTTACTCTGGAAGGTCAACAGAGTAATTGAGCCAGTTTTGTCGGGAAACAATTTGAAAATCGAGATAGTCTCCGATATGATGTATTTCTGAGGGTTGTACACCAATCGAAGTTCCTGCTTTGAAAATTGTTTAAATTGGAAAGTTGTACAGTGAAATATGTCTTGGCGGTTTTTCAAGGGAGTCAACGTAATAACTCTTACACAGAAGAAAAAAGACTTCAATTAGTTGCAGTTGAACGGCCCCTTACAAAACCATGTTGCTTTGATGAAATTGACTCTTTCACGGAAAAGTATAGCCTCTGAGTAAAGAGCAACTTCAAACAACTTTGGTATTGCAGAAGGTTTGGAAATCGATAGTTTTTTTTTCTTGTTTTTTCTTTGCTGTTTTCCAGTCATCGATAAACTTATAATATTTTGTCTATAACTTAATTCGTGCGGTTTGCCAAGAGATGGCGTAACTTGTATTATTCCATTGGAACATGCGTTGGAAAGCTACTGTCATTGTACGTAATTTTAGTATATGTCATTTATTTGAAGACTAAACAACAATAATTCTTGTTCGCTCAAATACGTCGAACTTTGTGCCTGAAAGGTGTTTTTGCTGGGAGTTCTTCTTCATTACTTTAATATGAAGAAAACTGCTGCCGAAAGTCATCGTATTTTGGTGGAAGTTTATGGTGAACATGTGCTAGCTGATCGATCGTGCCAGAAGTGATTTGCACGATTTAAAAGTGGTGATTTTGGCTTGGAAGACGATGAACTTCCTGGACAGCCAAAAAAGTTTGAAGATGAAGAACTGGAAGCATTACTCCATGAAGATTATTGCCAAACACAAGAAGAGCTCGCAGAATCTTTGGGTGTCACGCAAGCAGCCATTTTAAATCGTTTAAAAACAGCTGGATGTATTCAAAAGCAAGGAAATTGGGTTCCACATGAACTCAAGCCGAGAGACGTCGAAAGGCGTTTTTCATGTCCGAAATGCTGCTGGAACGCCACAAAAGGGAGTCACTCTTGCTTCGGATAAATGGATCCATTACGACAACCCCAAGCGCAAGAAATCATATGTGAAACCCGTCCAGCAAGCCGAATATCCATGACGCGCAGGTAATGCTCCGTATTTGGTGGGATGGGAAGGGTGTGCTGTATTATGAGCTGCTAAAACCTGGTGAAACCATCAATGGACAACGCTACCGAACACAATTAACCCGTTTGAAGAGAGCAGCAGCCGAAAAACTCCCGGAATATGCGACCAGACACGAGGCAATCATTTTCCATCATGACAACGTTCGGCCCCACGTTGCTGTTCCGGTTAAGAACTATTTGGAAAACAGTGGAAGGGGAAGTTTTACCCCATCCGCCTTTAAGCGCAGACCTTGCGACTTCTGACGACCTTTTGTTCCGGTCGATGCAGAACGCCGTCACTGAAATACGGTTCACATCAGAGCAGAAATTCAAAAATTGGCTTGATTCATTTTTGGCTGCCAAGCTGGCGCAGTGCTTTTGGGATGGGATCCACAAATTGCCAGGAAGATGAGAAATACTATTGTACATGGTTTTCTTAAATAAACGTTCAAATTCAAAAAAAAACGCACGCATTAAGTTTTGTTCAAAATTATTTTTAATGCGGTGCAAATTGATAATTGGCACATTTGGACTATAAAAGCGATGGAATTAAATCCACACCCGATTTCTTGGTTACGTCGAGTTCAGTTAACGCGTTAAGAATGTCTGCATGGGAGAAACAGTTTAACTTGGAATCCGTAACAGGGTTATGTGAGACTACACCTCGTTAAGACTGGGGACAGTTGTAATACAATTGGAAATGTTCTGCGAATAGGCTGCACGTAGATTGTTTATCACTGGAGATTGTATATTCATGATCCGTTCCCATTGCTGTTGGCAGAGAGTAGCTTTTTCGTTTGGAATTTAAGAGTATCCAAAAGGATTTGCTGTTTTTCTTCTCTTTAAAAAATCGAATGGTCTCGAAGTCGAAGAAAATAAGAACGGTCCCCAGGATTGCCTGATTTTCTTGTTTTCTTAACGTTTTCTAATTTTTTTAATCTCTTACTATACCATGCGAGCTTATAAGATGCTCTCTTGTTAAAAGTCGGAACAAACTGATGAATGCCTTGAAATAAAAAATCCTCTAAGGTCTCGTTCATTTCAGTGAGAGATTTGTTTCTGAGCCTGAGTTCCCAGGCGTATTAGGGACCAGTCCAAAACGCTCAAAACGGCCTCTCAACTGGTTCTCTGCACTCTTTGTTGAACGAGACGTTTTCCTACCTTCGCTTAAGACATAGCAACAGTGCCAGCTTCTTTGATGTCGTCGTCTTCTTGACAACGCCTCCGTATTGGACTGCTGTTGTTTGCGTCGTCAAAGGTGCTCAAAGGTCCCTTATTCTTCCTCGACTCAGTTCTTCTCTCGAAATCCGTGGCCTTTCATTGGATCGTGACGTCGACCGCAATCTGCTTTGCCAATTGATCAGGCCGCCAACTCCCTGTATGTTGAGTTATTTCCGGTTCTTGGACCTCAACAAAATTGGCAAGTCGGGTTTGTTTGTTCGAAATTGACACCAGTGGCTGCAGAAGGAGTTCGACAATGGTTCGTCTAGAGCAGTGATGGCGTGCTCTGTTATTTGTATCGCTGCACTTCAAGTGGATGATGCCATTCGGGAGGATACGACCGCGAAGAGCAAAAGCGTCAGAAAACGAACACCGGCCATGAGTACATTTTGAATGTTAACTTTATTGTTTATACTTGTGATTCAGAATCAGACTGACAAAACTGATGGTCACGCACATTTTCGAAACAAATTGAGAATTCAAAGTGAAGAGCTTCATGGGCTTTATTGGCTGATCGCCCCGCAATGCCCACAACACGATGACCTCGATCTTCCCGGCACCGGAAATAGAACCAAAGATTAGTCGCGAGGATTTTTTGCAAGGGAAAGCGTCTACTTACATTCTTATCGTACGAGTGACAAATGTTCAAGGTTTCCACGTTGATGATGCTGAGCGGACGCTTGGTCTCGGCCACCAGACGGTCGGCAACCATTCCGAACTGCAGCAACTGAAGCACTGGAGAGAATATGATTAAATCGGAAGCTGAAATTTTGCCTAAGGTTCGTATCCACTCGGTCAACGCATAGCTAACGAAAGCGAGATTAAACAGCAAGAGCCCGTCGCAAAACTCGCGCGACTTTTCGGTCACCTTTTGAATTTTGATGTAGGAGTCCGTCAGCGAATGGATATCCTTCCCGATCTTCTTGAGTGTCGAGACCTTGCTCTCGTTGGGCAGGTACTTGACGTGGTCGTACTGCAGGCTCATGCCCAGCAGTTGCTCACTGGTCCGCTCGTAGAGCGCCTGCGAGGTCACGAAACCGAAGTATATTATCGAGCAAAGCACGTCGGGCAGCACCTTGATGACAATAAGCAGGAGCGTCCCGAAGTCGATATCCCTCACGAAAATGATCATGGTGATGTTGTGGATCAGTGTGATTCCGAAGTGGACTGTGCCGTTGAGGAGGTGTTTCAGCTTGTAGATGTTCCTGAACCGCAAGTCCCTGTTGAGGGACATGAATACATCGATGAACATATTCACAGTATCGGTGAAGGCTAGCGTATCGATGAAGCACCTTGTCGCCAACAGCAGCAAACACACGGTGATCGTTGCCGAAAGTCCGCCAACAAAGTCGCATAGGAAGCAGAACACGACGCTGTGCACCAACATGACAATGAAATGCATCCTGTATCCACCGCAGATGTACACTGGCTTAACGTGGTTCCGTTCGGGATACCACAGCACACCGGGATAGCCCATCAGATGGAGCATCAGATTCATGCAGCAGAGTTCGAACAGGAAAAGTTTGTTAACGAGATTCATGCGGACTTTCAAGTTGAACAGTTGCATGGCAGTTGCTCTTCCGCTTTCAGGGATCCTCTTCTGTCGAAATCAAGTGCGAGACTGGCCGTCGCGAGTGATTACACTTTCGTTCCAATCACTTAAGTTCCATCGGCGAAATTGCACACTTAGGGGGGTTAACGACCAGCGTTCATCCATCAAAACCATCGATTTATTCACGAGGCATTTGTTTGTGGAGTGTACACATTCATTCGACATTTGTGTTATCCGCAATTGATTCCATTTTTGGATCCCACCCTTTTTCAAATGACCGCTAGATGGAATAGACTGCCGGGTCAGAAGGCAGACCTTGGAAATTTTTGCGTCACACAGAAATTTGGTCAAATTTGTTGTTGTTCGTCAATTCAGGGGTTAGAAGTCTAATTTGTCAATCTAGGACTAAATTGACGAAACTTCGGTGGATTGTCTGACCCGACTTCACTACGTACAGGTCACGCCGAAATGTGAGCCAAGCCATTATAGTCCCAAACCTGCTGTATGGCGCAGGCGAATGGTCGCTTCGAGAGAACCTCTTCTTCTTCTTCTTCTTCTAATGGGGCTACAGTCCGGGGTGGACCTGTGCCTCAACAAACAAGCCTCTCCAGCTGTCACGATCGAGCCGCCTGTTTCAAGTTTGTTGAGGTCCTTCCCCACTTGTGTGCGCCATCTGTTCCGTGGTCGTCCTCTATTGCCCTGGGATCGGGCTTTAACGCCAAAGAAGAAGAAGCATGAATCTTAAGCCTCTTACATTACTCAGCTGTTCAAGCTTTTTAGTGGCCGCCGTGCCGTTGTGATTGCTTGGCTAACTCCCCGACACAAGAAGCTTTAACATTTCACGACTCTACCTCTGTCGAGTCACTAATAATGCCCTTCTTCGTGAAGTTCGCCGCAAAGACTAGAGTGCATTCCACTCAGAAGCGAACAGTAGCAAGTACAACATGCGTGGTTGCCATAGAAACCAGGTGAGCTACGGGTTGCATGGCCGCAATTTGGGTCCTTCGAGCCGGTTATTCCATTTTGGTCTGCTGAATCAGAATTCAGTGGGTTCAAGTCCAGTATTGCGTACAAAATCATTGATTCAGAACCATCCAGTCATTTTTCGGTTATTGTATATCGAACTACTGCCTGTCGTCTGGTGGATGAGAGATTAAGTGGAAACTATAGCCAAACTGTGTCAATTGTGGCCATGCAGTGCGTACCCAAATCAGATCAAATCGCCACCCACCACCTATTCGTCGATTTCAAGGCCCCATGTGACGGGCTGGACAACACCATGTCTAGTTTTGGCATTCCTACCGAACACTGCACCCAGTGTTTCCAGAGAATTGTCGCTGTTCCATCAAGGTCGGCAACGAACTCACTGAGACTTTCAATGACAAAAAATGATTAAGGCAAGGTGACGCGCTGCTACGCGACTTCTTTAAAGTCATCCTTGAGAAGATCGTGCAGAACTCAGTGGCCAACGCAAGAGGTGCGATCGTCTAGAAGTCCGTACAACTGTTAGCATACGCGGATGTCAATGGCGTGAATGGCGGAACACACCGAGTCGTCACCTGTTACCATACGCGGATGCCATTGGCGTGAATGGCGGAACACAGCGAGTCGTCAATGAGGCGTTTCCTGGCCTCGAGACGAGGGCGGCTAAAGTAAGGACTGCAGCGCCGAATAAAGAAGAGTCGCTCACAGCAAGCACGACGTTTGTAGCCACCAATTAGCAGACCAACTGATCATCACAGAGTCCGATAACAAAACACTGCGCACTCAACTCATCAAGGACTCACCGTGAGCCACTGTAAATAAATTCTTACCACTTCTGGACTGATCAACTCGAACCACTACATCCTCTTCCAGTTTGTCAGTCCTCAGAGAAACCCCAATCAGATTTGTGTTTCCACAAGCAGAATAAAAGCTTAATTAAAAGTCCTGAAAGTTGCCTATCACAAAACCTTCGGAAAGTCTGTTTATTGCCCCGAAACTCAAACAAGAAAGAACACAAATAAAATTGCTAACGACGAGTACTCAGCCATAAGAATCAGCTGAAAGGTCCAAATGTCATATGCGACTGCGAGAATAGAGCTCAGTTGTGGCATTGCAGTCGTCTCAGGAAGACATCCCGATGCTGTCGTCTTTGCTGCTATCGCCGTCCGTCGCTCCGAGCTGCACGAGCATTTGACTTTGAAAAAGTGCATAATTGCTTCGGCAAGTTTATTTTTTACGACAGAACGCAGGAAGCCATCTCTGAATCAAGTCGTTAAGGGATAAATAATATCTGTTCAAAATTTCCACAGAAACACAACCGAGGGAGGAGGGGAAGAGTCACGCTGACTCTGGCCATGCAAAGGAACTGCGGCGACTGACGCTATGAATGGCTGTCCCCAGACGGAAAGTTTGTTTTCATTTCGGAGCTGCCTCGGAGTCAAGTCAGGGGGCAACTGGTTAAGGAAAAGTTCGCCACGTCTGCATGGATGCCTTCTGCGTCTGTTTGCTTGTTTGTTCATTCAAAGGATACGGCGAGTCCTTAATTTATGTCATTTCCTGTGAAAGCACTAATTGGCTTTTCATTCTTTCCAACCGCGGACTGGGACTGGTCATTAGAGCAGTTTTTCACACCCCGCGTTGCAGTCCCACGAGGTGGCCCGTTAAGCCCATCTCAGGCCAGGCCCATCGACCACCGACGACAATTGCCAACGCAGCATAACCCGTCGAAGGTTCGTATGGATTTTCGTCGACTTCATGTGACGCGAAGCCGACACAAAAAATAACCCAAGCCGGCCAAGGACGAGGAAGAAAATTAGGTTACGCTCGAGTCTGCCACGCTCGACGCGCACACATGACGAGGAGATTTGCTATTCCCTGGGATCTCATTACCACGTGAGCGGCTGTGAGTGCGCGTCGCCTCGGCCGCAGCACACAATGAACAGTAGACGAGCCCAGGATTCACCGAGCAATTCCCTCGCGCCAGGCATGTGTGGGCGACGGTATCGTTCGGAGTCCCAACCAGGATGGCAAGCATAGGCGTGGGATGTCAATATTATCGTGGCGTTTTTGTGAATTCTCAGGGCGTAAAGCGGCGCGGCTGGGGGAGCCGGCCGTTTCGTTAAATTAACACGTATTTTAGCATGTCCTTTTTACTGTTCGTTACGTTCGCCTATTCTGTGCGGGGAAATG
Source organism: Eristalis tenax (assembly GCA_905231855.2). Taxonomy (NCBI): domain Eukaryota; kingdom Metazoa; phylum Arthropoda; class Insecta; order Diptera; family Syrphidae; genus Eristalis; species Eristalis tenax. Next base: position 5,673,043 of record HG993127.1, read on the forward strand.
GCATTCTGACATGTGAACCCATGGAGGTGGATGGCTGCAGTTTAGCGCTGGCACGCCAGTGAGGCTGCGATGGCATTTGTTTTCGACATTATTCAGTGCTTTCGTGTGTCAGAGCACGACGACGGTGCTTCATGTCGATGGCATCCTGTGCACGGGCCAGAGCTGCTGGTTACGGGGGCATGAACGTCTTCGCCAATTTTCAAGCATGGAAGCGGCGGGAGGTTTCGACTTACGAGTCTGATCACGAAGCAGATCGGGGGCTCGTTCGGCGGATGAGCTTGTGCCGGGGGTCGTGTGAAATTGGGGAAATAAATCAATTCTCTATTCAATATCCTGAAGTACGTCCTCCACTGCGGGGCCTGCTCGGAAGTGCTTCTGATTAACGAAATCGTAGCACATTGTCATCGGCAGGATGGCCTAGCATGGATGTTGGGGGCGCTGTCATGTGCATTCCTTGGGTTTCTGCTGGAACGCATTTCGAACAGCGCCAGAGCATGTGGTGTGCATCGATGGAGTTTGGCATTCATAACGACTAGCTAGGGGTCTGCTTCTTGGAAAGGCATTTAACGAGCGATGCAGAGAGCGATGGCTGAATTTGGGAACATGGCAAGAGTGGTCGAGTAACATGTGCGATGAGGTGTAAATATGCTCCATCGATGCTCATTGCGTATGCCGATGATTTAGTGGCGTACAGATCAGGTTATAAGATCTGTACGCCACAAAAAAAGTCATTTGAGTGCGCCATTAGGTGCGGCATGGACCTTAGGAGATCTGCAGTGAATATGGCAAACAATATCGGGGAGCCAACAGCCCTCTGTTGACATATCGGCGAGTCATTTTTGAATAAGCGGAATTAAACGATCAATGTCTGGACTGAATAAGATTTACTTACAATCCGTAACGTGAGGATCAGTTGAACGTTTTAAAAGCAATTGCCGAAAGAAACCACAGCCACAAAAGTCCGGCAAATTTAAATCGTGGCAGGAAAGATCCCCCCCAGCGGTCGTCAGCTGGAAACACAAAATAAGACTGCTGTGACGGGGCAAAAAAAGGCTGCCAGAAAGCGGCTTTCAGAATTCTATTGCGAAGAAGAGGCCTAATCAACGCAAGAAAGTATATGTCCAAGGCGTAAACATTGTCGTGGAATGTAATTTGCCCGACGAGTGCAAATTCTTCTCCGATGAAAGAGCCATGCCAGTCAGACAAAGGCTGTTCAAGCCAGATGCCTAAAATCTGATGATGTTTTCAATGGAGTTTCAGTGGCACTTCACTGCTCTCAGGAATCTCTCCACAAGCACCCACTAACCTCCAGACGACTGGTCTATTCATGATTAATCAAACGCAGATTGTCCAAATAAGCTGAGCTTGGGTTGCGCAAACAGTTTGGCAAATTGACTTATTTGGCAATTCATAATTTTCTTCGAAGAATCAATCCCATGCCCCCCCCCCCCCCCCTCACCCCTCTCACAAGCAAAAACATTCGCAAATATGTAGAGTCTCAATTCCACTCTCATCTTGATTAAAACACATTTCGTTCGTTCAGCAACCAACTCAAACACAACGTCGTCCAATTTGCGAATCGAAATGACCCAAGTCACCTATCCGCCCACCAGCCCACAACTCCGGCAATGGTCCAACGGCTAGCTGCCGACCCCACCCGGTTGCTTGTGAAAAGGTAAATCTGCCTCTTTTGCGAAACTATCAACAGCACCGAACTCAAAAACCCAACTCATTCGTCATCCTTGAATATTTCATTTTGGTAAAAGCAATCTCCCTGCGCTGCTGCTTTTCTGCCCTTCCGTTCCTGCCGCCACTCGTGCACTCGCACAGGAGGCTTTCATTAGAAACTGTGTCCCACTTGCAGAGCTAGTGCCGCCGCCGTCCCAGCCATAGCCGCACTCCATCATACATTCCTTCTTTTTTTTTTTTTTGTGTAGCCGCTCGGTGAAGACGGCCATACTAATTTCAATTTAGCCGTATTCTCGGAGTTGCATGTAAGCTGGGCCCCAAGACTCCCCGGCCAGTGAGTGAGTGAACACTAAGAACATAACAAATTGCATCAGAGATACGTATAGCTACTTACGGCACTCCTCCGGGCGAGCTAATCCCCAAGAGCTTATTTCCTCGATACTGCTGCTGCTACTCCTGCTCCTGGATAAAGATTTCAGCACACTCTCTGCTCTCAGTGCAGTGAATGGGGGATTCCTTGATCCACAATTTACCATTCCATCGTTGCACACAAGCTACCCAATAATTCATCTTCACAACAATCCTGCCGTCGACTCCTGCTGATGGTGGCGCAAGTGAGTGGTGTCTGCTTGCGGGTCTCCTTCGCTTCTCTCCGGTTTTCTTCCCGCGAAGCCATCGCCCCATGCAATCCACCGGATATCTGTTCGAACACAAGAAAATCGCGTTTTCTGATTTATCCACTCCGCCGTCGTCGTTGCCAACTCGAGGCAATGGCGGGGATTCCGCCCCTCGCGTGTACGTGTGTGTCCGTCTTAAAATAGGATGCACAGTCAGATTGAATTGCCAACGTCCGACCAGTTCACTGCACACGCTAACCAAAAGGTCAACGAGCATGCAGGGACAGGCCGCTCGTCCTTAGGGGGGGCAAAAAAATATGCGAAACGGATGCTTCTCTGCTATAATTACCCTATTTTCCTTTCGCCCATTTCGTTCGCTGTTTTCATTGAAATTTATTTATTTTTTCTCTTTTATTTCTCTGCAGCGAGGAGAACGTGTGGAAACTGTGCGAACAAGTGAAAAAGACTCGGCCCGAGGAGCTCTCCAAATGCTACGCGGTGTTCGTTTCAAATGAAGGACGAACGGTGCCACTGTGGCGGCAGAAGGCTGGACGCGGCGATGATCAGGTCGTCATATGGGTAAGTTTGTTATGCTCTCCGTGTTCATAAATCTATTCAAATTCAAAAGATTGCTGATCGATAGTCGACCGGCGGCAGCCCTCTGGGTGCGGGCCGAATGAAAATAGTCGCTGCTGCTGCCCCGCTCTGCGGGCCTCAGTGTTTGCTCAGTTTAATTGGTTTACTGGCATTCCAGCCGTTTAATTGCAACAATTCTCGATTCGAAATCAATGTTTGAAGTGCCTTTGAGGGGTAATTAATTAAACAAAAATGTCTGCGAAAATGTCGAAAGCTGAAATAGAAATGTGCGGGCTTGTGCAGTGCATCGATTCAGTGCAGGTGGAGTGGCTATTGAGATGGAATCTCTGTCGAAGGAATAGTGAAAGTATGGCGGATTGATTTGCGGGGATTGGTCCCACGGCAGATACTCGTCCTTGGCACATTTTGATGCCACTGAATCTAGAAAGCCTAGGCACACTTACGGCTCTTTAAACAGTCGAAACAAAGAGTTCCCATCCTCTGCACTTCCTTTCCTTGCAATTAATTTGACTGAAGTCTTCGCCAAGATATAAGACGTGCTCAAAATAGATCAGCCAACAGGACGTGTAATTTTAAATCGGTACAAATAAGCACCAGTTTTATGCTCATTCGCCAGGAAGAGGAAATCTGAAGCTCATCCTCTCTGAGAAGAAAGCTAAGTGGTATCAATTCTCTAAATTTCAGAGATCACAGGTAGCCGTTCATGCCACACACGTGGCTTGACAGAGACCACACAAGTGGCGTGACAGAGTCCTGTGATTTCTGAAATTTTGGGAATTCCATCTCCAAATGGCATGACCGGCTGACCAACATGGACACACCGACTTGAACAACCCGATGTAAGCACCAGCCACTGTAGCACATAAAAAATAAACAATACACCAAAAATAATAATAAACATTAAATTAAACCAAGTACATCAGTTGGGCCCCTATTGTTGAGCCAACACCCTAATCTTTAGCTTGTAAGTCTAGTTGTAACCTCAAATGTAGAAATAATTCCGTTCAAATGGAATTTTAAATCGCTTCGGAATCTATACCTCCCACCCAACAGTTCTTCTAGATCACACTGTCGGCACAATTCATCGGATCGCGTGCATCTTGACCTTCGAAAATGTGGGAAAAGATGAATAGCATGAAATTATCATTGAAGTGAGTAAATGGAGAGGCTCGTATGCCCTACAACAACCTGCACAGCAATTTCGGAAATACTCTTCAGAGTTGATGGTTCTTCTCCTTGCGTGTAGATGGCGTTTTTGTGTCGGTTGGTGTCCTGATTACCTCATCTTATACACGTTATACTCGTCACGTCACAATATGGTAGATATTTTACACGACTGGATGGCGCAGTTGGTTAACTGCCTGCCCTTGGTTAGTGGGGTCCCCGGTTCAAATCTTCGTGAAAAGCAAAGTTAATACGTTTTTATCTGGTCCAGCCACCATATGCCGTTGCGAGCAAATAAACGGCACTATCAGTGGTCGTGGTCCACCGGAGGTAGTGGTCTGACTTTGGGTATCACAATGGACCGACATGGCAGCCCCCTTCCCTACTCTACCCTAATAAAGGGTGATTTTGTAGCTATTATCTTTTTGGCAACACTGGTTTAAACAGCTGACGCAAGTTTCGTGTTTTGTTTCACTGTCAAACATCTTCAGTTTGGACTTTAATTTAACCATGAATCGTCTTAAAAAACGAACAACGCTTGCAAATTATTGAATTTTTTTTATCAAAATGCGTGCTCTGTTAAGAAAGTTCATCGCGCGCTTCTTCCATTTTATGGTCAGTTTAGACGAAGCTCATTTTTGGCTGAATGGGTACGTAAATAAGCAGAATTGTCGATTTTGGAGTGAATATCAGCCAGAAGCATTGCAAGAGCTATGGGCTGGTGGCATCATTGGACCGTCCTTCTTCAAAGATGATGCGAATCGTAACTGTGAATGGAGAGCGCTACCGTGAGATGATATCCAACTTTTTTTGCCCAAAATGCAAGAGCTTGACTTGCATGACATGTGGTTTCAACAAGACGGTGCCACATGCCACACAGCACGCGCAACAATGGAGTTATCGAGAGGCGAGTTCGGTGAACATTTTATCCAGTTCGGGACCGGTCAATTGGCCGCCTAGATCGTGCGATTTAACGCCTTTAGACTATTTGTGGGGCTATGTGAAAGCTCATGTCCATACAGACAAGCCCGCTTCAATTGACGCATTGGAAGACAACATTGAAGCATTTATTCGTGAGATACCGGCCGAAATGTTGGAAAGAGTATGCCAAAATTGGACTAAGCGGATGGACCATTTGGGGCTCAGCCAAGGTCAACATTTGCACGAAATAATCTTCAAACATTAAATTATATGGACCGTACTATCGATTCAAATAAAGACTTCATGCATTTTTCTGAATTTTACGTGTTTTTTTTTTGAAAAACTTTCCTAGAGCTTTTAAAAATTCACCCTTTATATGACATCTTGCAAAACGTCTCCCAAAGGGCCATTTTTGCAAATGGAGCACACGCTCTCTTGCTGCAAAGGAACAGTCAGAGGCAGTTTAAAAGTTGAATGAGCTGTTCGTCCACCTGCTAATGGAGTCGCAGTGATATCCGACGACGCTACCGCCAAACATAGTTTTGCTTGAGACCCATCCATGCCTATATCAAATAAGCAGGGATAGGATTTTGCTAACTTTGCCTCTTTCCTTTTTGTTAATCGGACGATAGTATCGATTTTATGCAAACGCGTTTCATGTCCTCCTGATTCCAAATACATGTATTTTATTTCCATCCTTCTTATACCGTTATTGCCTTTCTTTTGCCTGTTCTTGCCGTTTTTGAATGAATGTGCATCTGTGCAAACATTGAACCTTACTCACACAGTACGTAGTGCGACACATACCTAAAATCATGGACGCATTCAAAAAAAATGAGGACTGGTAATTTCGGGGCTCGAACCTTGCACCCCATGCTCAGGAGTCGGGTAGACAAAAAATTATTATTTGAAAATGCCTCATGTGGTCTTAAATTGTTTCCCTGGCTGTAAGGCATGTGGCACCGTCTTGTTGAAACTGCTTGTTGGTCATGTGACCATGTAATTCAGGCAATAAAAACTGCCTGCCAGACCATCCAGAATGGTCCGACAACGCCTCCAGCCCAAATTCGCACCAAACAGTCACGCAATGTGGATGCATTTGCTCTCAACAATTACTCGTGGTTTTTCTGAACTCCAAATGTGACAATTTTGGAGATTAACAAAGACATCAAGGGACCGGAAGCATTGGGCAATAAACGAAGGCACCCTCGTTGTCAGTAACGCCGCAGTCTTCACACACATGCAGCGTTGGTTGTAAGCCAGAAAGAAGTTAAGAATCTAGTTTGGAGCTGTCCGCTGTCGACTTAATATTTCGGAGTGTTTTTTGTTCAAAAATTACTATTGGATTAATTGTGTTCCGTAGCGTTGTCCATTGATGGTTTCACCCGGCACACCCTTCTGATCCCACCAAATACAGAGCATTACCTGGGCGCCATATTGGGCTTTGCCATAGTTTTGGCTTGTTGGCCGGGTTTCACATATGATTTCTTGCGCTTGGGGTTGTCGTAATGCATCCATTTATCCGATGCAAGAGTGACTTCCTTTTGTGGCGTTCCAACAGCATTTCGGACATGCAAAACCGCCTTTCGACGTCTCTCGGCTTGAGTTCATGTGGGACCCAATTTCCTTGCTTTTGAATACATCCATCTGCTTTTAAACGTTTTGAAATGGCTGCTTGAGTGACACCCAAAGATTCTCGAGCTCTTCTTGTGTTTGGCAACAATCTTCATAGAGTAATGCTTCCAGTTCTTCATCTTCAAACTTTTTTGGCTGTCAATGAAGTTCATCGTCTTCCAAGCCAAAATCACTCAGCTTTTAAATAGCGCAAGCCATGAAGAAGAACTCCCCGGAAAAACACCTTTTCAGGCACAAAATTCGACATATTTGAGTGAAAAGAAATTATTGTTGTTTACGCTTCAAATGAATGACATATGCTGAAATGACGTACAATGTCAGTAGCTTTCCAACGCATGTTCCAATGGAATAATACAAGTTACGCCATCTCTTATTAAACCGCAGGAATTAAAATATAGGCCCAATTTTATATTATTACTCATTTAGGGGCTCTAGAGAAGACTCTTACAGATATTCGAAGGTGTAAACAAATCTGCTGGAGGTTTCCCACAAACATTACGGGTGGTAGATAGAGGAACTAGAGCTGACATTGTGAAGTCTTGCTTAAAAACGCTATGGAAACTTGTTCACACCCTAAAACTATCTACTAATATGAGAGCACATTTGGGTGGAAGCAGGACACACTTTGCTGCAAAGTAACTTTTATACGGAGACGGGAAAGTCATCCCTCATTTAAGGTGAAAATTAACCACCATTGAAGGCTTAATACCGAAAATCCACCCAGATATGAGGCTCTCTGTGCAAAAGTGGCGTAACCTACATAAATCGAAATTATGTTAATCGTTACAAGAGAGCTCGAAGGGAATTGAGGATTTGTTATTCGGTTATAGTGGGTTACGCGACTTTTGCACTCATAGCCTCATATAGTCGAACAAGAAAAATAATACTATCATCCATTGACAAGGCCAAGACTGGCTGGCGGCGAGAAACTCTAGTGTTGCCGGAATTAACGACCTAATTTTAATTAAACTTCCAATAGATACCGTCAACTACACAATGTAATGGAAACATGGCCTTCGCCCATATCCCCTCAAGTTAAAAATCGATACCCCAATTATTTTACTTAGAAATCTTAAACCACGAAATTTGTGTGACGGTTACAAGTTAACTTTCTGCGCAATAGTATTGACTGGACCAGCCGTTGGCTAATAACTCACATCCCAATTATTCCCAATGATGTACCTCCTAATTTTAAAATAACTCAATTTCCCGGAAGGTTATCGTCTCTCGTACCATTTAACGCAAAAGCGCAAATGTTTAAACACGTAGGAATCGTTTTACGTCAAGACTGCTTTTCCCGTGGACAACTACATGTCGCGTTGTTAAGATCAGCTTGAGGAGAGTGTATGTATGTTGTGCTACCACCAGAAAAACGCAGAAGTACTTAAAATACTTTCTGCAAAAATACTACTAACTACATAAATAGCTCCATATTTTATTATTACATTCCCACAATTTATAAGACCCCTCCTACTTTAACCTAGCATTCCTTTATTATGTTCTTGTTCCCGTGACATTTTTTACTTTAGTTTAAAAAAGGTTTTTCACCAACACGCTGATGAAACCGCTGCGCACAGCTAAATTATGACAAATTTGGCTTTCGTTTACAGATCAAGCTTAAACCTCAAGCAAGCCGCCTCCCTTCTCACTCTGCACACAGCAGCACTTCATTTCTGGCACTCATTAAATTCGCAACTTGTTTTCACATGTTCGTCATCATCAGCGAGACAAACAAGAGACACGCAGAAGTCGGAACAGCGTGTAACAAGCCAACAATATCATCTCGCGAATGTGACAACTTTAAAAGCATCTGTCACACAATCAACTCTTTCACACACAATTTGCACACATTCCCTCTCGTCCTCTCCGCAGCACACGGTTACGCCATCACGTCGTCACTTGAAATTCCACTCGCTTCTTCGGAAATTTTCGCTCAACCTTTGAGGCGCAATTTTTCCTCGGGAATAACACAAACTTTTGCCCGACTCCCGCCGCGACCCAGCAAATTGACTCTTATACATTTTTGATCTACGGCACACATTTAAATGCGTACCTCACACACGCCCCCATCTTCCTTTTCAAATTCAATTCCTTTTGTTTCGAGCTCGTTTCGATGAGCGGATCTGGCAGTCTCCCCCGCAAAAGGAAAACGACAGCGCGCTTAAAGAGTAAAGTTTATCGCACACAATTTTCCTAGGTTCTAGTTCGTGGGATTGCCAAAAAAAAAAAAAAAACAAAAAACTTCCAAACCCATATCCGGGCTGTGGATGGATGAGTCGAAAGCCAACGCGAAGCAGATACCACCATCCTTTGTCGCGAGCTAAATGCAAACAAAAGTATCTCGAACTGTGCTTCGGATTTTTATGACTCCCCTGTGGCGTGGAATTCAATTTATGACGGCGAACGTCAGTGAGTTTCAACTGTGAAATAGCGGTATTGCGATACCCGCATAAATTCCCCCGCCATAACCAAAACCTCGGATGCACGCCTTGATTGATGCACCACACCTCCTTTCGCTGAAAACGCCGCCCACCCCATCGTACAGCACGTGTATCCGATCTGACAGATGATTCTCTGCTCTCACCGTGATTTCCGGACTCCCCCGAGGTTCCGGTGGATGATGGGTGGCGGCCTGCCAATAAATTGCAAAACTTTCCAGAACTAGTGTGCGATAAAAACCGAGCGTGAGAATGAAGTAAGTGTCACCGAAAAACACACACACTCACGTTGGCATGGTGGTCTTTATCAATTAACTGGATCAGAGAGGTGGCGGTTGTCTGAAGTCGGATGTCAGGGATGGGCAGTGTCGTGTCGTGTCGTGTCATTGTCGAGGCATCCGTTACAGAGTGCCTGTGTCAGTGGTGATGGGAGAAAACTTTTGATTGGCAATTTCATGGATGCTTCGAGTGGGCGAAACGACTCTCAAAGTGTGTGTCACATGTGACGGGGCAGCAGTCGACCTGGGTGTGCGCCGATACGGCTCTTAAGTTATTAAAGTCAAATTAGTTTGGTCAATATTTGGTGTCAGGGTTTTGATAAACTTTTCCACACTTGCAGCCGCTTGCATGCACGACTGGACGGCGGCAGTGCAAGTGGTGTGAATTTAGGACTTTGCATGTCCCATCATCGGATTTGTGCATCCCATGTCGGCCAGGGGGGAAGTTAATTAATTATTTGTTCCCGAAAGTGAATGGGAGAGGAAGTTCTTCCTGTATGAGTCGGCAGTCGACACACAATGGGCTGGCATGACTTGCGGATTGTATCAAACCAACCAAGCAGAAGATAAACAAGAAAAGTTTATTTAATTTTCTTCTTTTTTGAGAAAAGTTTTTTCCCAGAGTGTGGGTAATGCCTTTGAGCAAGCTTAAGCGACATCCTCGGTTAACGCGGAGCGGGGTAATGAACCGCAGCGCAGCGGGCTCGGTGTTTGCACACAATGGAGGACGCTCACTTGTCGGAAGTCATTGGGGTTGCTGTTTGGGGCGTTGTTCGACGGAGCGCTTCCTCAATGGAGTTATGCAAACTTGTGTCTAATAAAGTGCATCATTTTGTGCTCATCGGGTTAGTCCTGTTCATGGAGGTCGTTCTCGTGGTAGATTCTAGATAAAACACCACGCGCAAACGCAACATCTGAAAGTTTCGGCTCTACAATCATAGAAGATCTACTTGCGTAGCCACATCCAGACAGAGACACGACCTCTGCAAAATAGTTATCCATTGCACCTTGTTTTTTTTTTTTTCATCACAATCCGCTGCATCTAGTGTGTGGTTGTGCTTCGAAACTAAAATACACTTGAACAGCGTTTGAAATTTCGTTCCGATAATCTGGTTTAAAATTTCGACACGAATCTGTTATCGGACCTACGTTGGATCAACAGAACTGATGTTGTTTGTACTGTTTACTTGAGTGCCAAGGTAGACGAAGTCATTCACTACCTCGAAGTTGTAGCTGCCTAAAGCTTCTGAATGGACGATCCGCCCTGTCTGGAGATTGACAGCAGAATGAAGTGGGTTGCAATTGTTTCTTCTTAACTTGACACAAACCTTCTTCTGCCCTTGCCGACCTCTATGATGGTAACAAAGCAAAGTGTTTTACAAACCTATTTGGTTTTAAAGTGTTTATTAAATAAAAAAAAATAAACATAGATTAAAAAGTTAACAAAAATTAAATACATAACACAACAAATAGTTCATCAAAGTAAGAAAATAATAAAATAAATTAAATAAAAAGCATTTCCTGCTAAATTAAAAGTAAAATAAGGCACGTACATTCATTGTACAAAATAGGTGTGTCAATAACATATAGATATTGCTCTGACGAAAGCCAGAAAGGCCTTTGCTGCGGCAAGGAGGTTATTTTTCAGTAGCCAACTTGATACCAGGGTGAAGGTAATCTGCTACATGGCTCTTATCAGGCCAATTATGGCGTACGGTTGTCCATTGTGGTTCAACGTGAGTCCTTCCCAGATGGAAAAGATGAGGTTGTTCGAGAGACAGTGTCTTCGGACCTGTCTCCGGTTGTATCGTACACCCGAGTCTGAGTACAAGAAGTACTATCCTAACGAAGTCCTTTACAACGAGGCAAACGTGAACAGGATAGATAATTTTATTATTAAACTGATCAGAAGGCACATTGCACGAGCTATGACTTCTTCCAACAGTCTGATCTTCGGGGCTTACTACCCCAATATTACGTACCATGAAAGGGCGCGCCTTAACGGCTTTATTCCGCCCGAAGCATTCCTCTATTTAGACACGATTGGCCTAATACAGGATACAGACGGATGCCCTGTAATCTTCCATGTCGTACGCCGAACAGTGGACAGGCGACTCCAATACGAACCGGATGTCGCTCGCACCCACGAGGATCTTCTTCGGTTCAGTCGAGCGATCCCCGCTCGAGATAGAAAGCAGTCTGCCAAAGATAGGCAATTTTACTGGTGGTTACACCAAAACCAGTCTCCGCCACCGCTGGCCTTTTTAGACGACCCGGTAGTTGACCATGGTGGCCAGCTTACATAGGTTTAAGGTAGTTAATAAGAAAAAAAAATAAAAAATAAGAAAATATATATATGTATATTTAAAACAAAAAAAAAAAAAAAAGGTGCACCACGGCGTATAAATTATATATGTTAAGCATATACATAACATATACGCCCTGGTGCACGCGTCCGTACTGTTACGGACATAATTAAGATAGTCCTAAGTTTCAGGTTAGGGTAAGTTAGTATAAGATAGGTTAAGTAGTTAAATTAAGTTTAGCCAATTTTTTTTATAAGTTTTCATTCAAGTTTCAAGCACATAATAAATTAATCAAGTTTGTCAAGAAAGACTAAAAAAAAAACAAGTAGATTAAGCCGAAAGGCACATTTATAATTTTAGATTAGATTAGCTTAGAGTACCCGCATAGGGTCAGTAGGTTAGTATTAAGAACAATTCATGAATTGTTAAGTTAGTTAAGCTAGTTTTAAGTTCTTTTGTCTAGCATGTAAGTTACTTTTAATACAATAAAAACAAAATTAAACAAACAAAAAAAAAAAAAAAATAGGTGTGTCAATAACTTTACATAAAAAAATTTGGCTCATCAGAGATGGAGGGCTTGGTTTTTAAAAAATGACTCTAGTTTATAAAGGTTTTGAACTTCATCTGTCAATTCTATTGCAGATTGCAGAATTTCACTAGCGTTTCCTATTTCGTTTTTTTCTGGCCTTACAATACTACTAAACTCGGGTTCTTCAGCATCATCACTATCGTTTGGGTTATTATCAGCATTTTTTACTTCTCCCAAAACATACTGATTTCCAGGTACTTCGGAAGCCACGATACCGTCATCGACTTCCATAAAGTCCTTCCAAGTAAGATTATAACTGCTTCTGTTAACTTGTTCCACACTTACCCGATTCCATGGGCGCCCTCGTTCTCAGATTTGAGTAAATTGAGCGGAATGTCATCTTCGTCATCCCACGTCTCGTCTCTAAAACCCGTCTTTTTACAACAATTTTCAATAGTTAATGCTGTTACATCTTCTATCCACGCTCTTGAAATTTCCTTTACACAGTCTCAAATCCCAAATCCTCAAAGTTTGTGTGAGTATACGGCGCTTGTAGTGTACTTTTAAATTTTGTATTATGCCCATGTCCATTGGTTGAACAATTGATGTCATATTGGGTGGAAAGTACTCATACTTCACACTTCATAAACTCTAACTTATCTTTTACTTTTTTAGGGTGAGCTGGGCAGTTATCGATGATAGATAAGACCTTTCGCTTTGATCTTGCAAATTTTGCGTCGAGCTTCAAGCCAGCTCGTAAAAAGATCTGCCGTCATCCAAGACCGTTGGTTGGCTACATAATCCACCGGCAAAGATTTTATGTTTTGAAAACAACGTGGATTTTTGCTCTTGCCAATAATTAAGAGTCTTATCTTTTCTGATCCAGTCATGTTGGATCCTTCAAGACATGGGACTCTTTCCTTGGCATGTGTACACCTCCAAAACACTTATCGCCCTTAAAAGATAAGATGCGTGTCGGTAAACTTTTGAAAAAAATTCCCGTTTCATCGACATCAAAAACATCTTCCGGTTTGAATCCTCGGACAACCTCTGATAACTGTTGCTTCCATTCAACTGCTTTTGTTTGGTCAACAGAAGCGCTTTCACCTGATAAAACTTTGCCACGAATGCTGTGCCTGGTTTTAAATTTGTTCAGCCAACCATCGCTTGCCTTTAAATCACGAAACCTAAGGTGCTTGCAAATTCCAGAGCTTGTCCTTTTATGACTGGACCACTTTCTTATAAATTATTCGCACGCATACTCTCAAACCACTTGAAAACGGCTCTCATACTTTTGACCACTTGTATTAGCACATCCATACCGCAGCCTTAACTCTTCTCTTGCACCCCATATCGGTGAAAGTGTACTACGCGGAATATCAAAATCTCAGCAATTTTGGTTTAGTTTTTACGTCCCTTCTCAATTTCTTCAATTAGGCGAATCTTTGTACCAAGATCTAATGTTTTTCTGTGTGCGTTCGTTCCTCTGTGTCCTGGGACCCAGCCAAGGGGTTTAGTATGGCAAGGGATTGCAAAGCGTCATAGCAACATTTGACTGTTTTGGAGTCCATTAGATTGGACGAAAGTGCTTTTTGTGCTTCTTGACTGTTTGAGAATATCTGAATTATTGCTCCTTTGATACCTCCTTGATTGAGGTTTTGTCTGGCGTGGATCTCTATGCCACGGATTCCGTCTTGGAACACTGTCGGACTCGACGCCATTGTTATGGAAATCCTCATGCTGGGTCCAAAAACTCGTGCCCCTACTCCAGAATCCATCTTTGATCCGTCTATGTACCAAGCGAGACTTCTAGGGACTAGTGCTGCCACATCACATCACGTCGCAGAGCCTCCCGAAACAATGCTACCTGACCATGATATCCGGCATTGTACGAAACTTGTCTCTATTTGGGATTCAGTTGAGTATACTTAGGTGACCAGTTCGGTTACCTGGCTTATAATTATACTCTAACTGCAGTTTGATAGCGTGTCTGGCAGCAATCTTTCTGGCGAAGACCGGTAAGGAAGTTAGCCCGATCATAACAGGTGCGCAACTCTGCAGCTTGTCGTTGCACCGTTGGAGTGTTTTTGGCCACCAGACGATGGCCGCGTATGTGATAATGGGTCTTGCCAAAAGTGTGCACAGCCAATGAATTCTTTCGGGAGCAAGATTTAGCAGTGTCCCCTTAGTTTTTCCCTAGCTTCGATGTGCTAATAAGCACCCAATTTTCTCCATTTTCGTTGAAGATAGTCTTTCAGTTTCGTAATCCCGCCCCAAGTACAGCACCTGAAGATGGCGATAGCGTTCGAAATGAACTGCCTCCTCCCACCACCGAAAGTCCCACATTTACACGCTCAATCGATACTTGAAAAGAAAATCCATAAACTGATACCCGTATCGATGATGAGATGAACGCCCGCTCAGCGATGCCACTCCTGCCGAAGTATGCCGGTCAGGGGAATTACGGCAGACCTGAAATCAGCACGAAGATCTAAATTTGGCATCGTAACGTGGCACAGCTTAATCCTTGAGCCACTCAATAGTCTTCGATTTACAACAAACACCTTCCGGAAATACGGCGATTTCCTTCAATTGATACCTGATAACTCCCATGGACTTTTCACCATCGTCTCCGCCCTGCCACCCACCTCCCGCACCGGCAGGATGCCTTTGTTTCTTTCGAAGGCACATCCATCCGAGAGCAGATTGTCTACAAGTGTTACGCAGGATATCCATCTGCTCAGCACTCATGAGTTATGGTATCTTGGCATTAAATCGAAGATTCAAACATTCAAGGCGAACTGGCGGACAGGGTGAGAGGTGGATTTTATGATTTTGTTTTGCCTAATTCTCTAATTCAAGTGGATGCCATAAAACCGAAAGATAATATTTATGTGCGGCGTTTAATGCGTTCTAGGTCATTTACTTTGATGAATATGCTCCTCGCTGCTATGTGGGACATCTAATAAAAAATGTATTTACTCAACTTTAATGTGAAAAACATGGTTTTTGCAGTTTGCTCCTTCGTTGTGAGGTCCTTCGAAGGACTGAAGGACCATGCATGACGGGCTTTGTGTCGCAATGTTATTCGAGTCGACAGACCGATGAATCGTTAAGTGGAAGGCAAGTATGTTTCTATGACTGTCGGACTACTTATTGATTTGATGGGATGCTCCATGCGGGGGAATTTCGTCAACGACGCACAGTGGTCCGCTTTGAATAGGAGCGACGAAAAAATCTGTAAAATTTAAACCAGTGTACCGATCTTAATGATATGGTATGAGCTCGTTCCATGACCCAAAGATTGTACATGTTGCTCGTAAATTAAGATTTTACTAAAATACTTAAATAAACAATTTTTATTTTTATTTTGAAAATTTCATTACAATCTCGTGTCGTATAAAATCTTGCAATTAATAAATATATGAAGACGACATTAGGCCCACCAGTGACGAAGTGATCGCCCGTCCCACCTCTTATTATGGTACTGATTATTTTGCGGCACGTTGCAACATCGAATATTGCAACATAGTCCTCAAAATCTTGTGGCAACAATTCTTTAATGGCACAGTCGAGGCAATCTGATCTCTTAGGCTCGACTACGCCACCAGTTGCATGTTCTTCCCTTCGTTGTATAGGAGCTCATCCAGCTCCTTATCCACTGCGTCTTTAATTTTGCTATAGGCAAATTGACACTAGCGCTGAACATTTCTGCCGCAGTTATTGTCCACGAATCCCTTTTCTAAAGGGTGATTTTTTAAAAATGTTTTTCAAAAATAAGACACATAAAATTCAGAAAAATGCATGAAGTCATTATTTGAATCGATCGTACGGTCCATATAATTTATTGTTTGAAGATTATTTCAAGCAAATGTTAACCTTAACTGCGCCTCAAATGGTCCATCCGCTTAGTCCAATTTTGGCATACTCTTTCCAACATTTCGGCCGGTATCTCACGAATAAATGCTTCAATGTTGTCTTCCAATGCGTCAATTGAAGCGGGCTTGTCTGTATAGACATGAGCTTTGACATAGCCCCACAAAAACTAGTCTAAAGGCGTTAAATCGCACGATCTAGGCGGCCAATTGACCGGTCCCGAACGTGAAATAAAATGTTCACCGAACTCGCCTCTCAATAAGCCCCTTGTTGCGCGTGCTGTGTGGCATGTGGCACCGTCTTGTTGAAACCACATGTCATGCAGTCAAGCTCTTGCATTTTGAGCAAAAAAAAGTTGGATATCATCTCACGGTAGCGCTCCCCATTCACAGTTATGTTACGATTCGCATCATCTTTGAAGAAGGACGGTCCAATGATGCCACCAGCACATAAACCGCACCAAACTTTGACTTTTTCTGGATGCATTGGTACGAGTAGCTCTTGCAATGCCCATTGAGTACCCATTGAGCCAAAAATGAGCTTCGTCTAAACTGACCATAAAATGGAAGAAGCGCGCGATGAACTTTCTTAACAGACCACGCATTTTGATAAAAATTCAATAATTTGCAAGCGTTGTTCGTTTGTAGGACGATTCATGGTTAAATTATAGACCAAACTGAAGATGTTTGACAGTGAAACAAAACACGAAACGTGCGTCAGCTGTTTAAACCAGTGTTGCCAAAAAGATAATAGCTAAAAAATCACCATATCTCTATTAAAGCCTTAAGATATAAGTGATTTTTCTTTAATTTAAGATGTTACGAATAAGCTCACGCTCAGAATGAGAGCATTTGCTTAACAAATTCTAGTGTAATTTGTCAATGAGATGTGACGTGGTATTTACATTTGCTTTTCCGTGGAGCCTCATAGTAGAGCAATGCCAGGGCAGACTGAACATTAGCTTTAGCTCCATGTTTTGACATATTTGTAGTTTTTTAATGTGAGGTTTGGAATAAGATTTGACCTTATTTCCTCCCGATCGATCAAACCTGATTGTGGCCCCTATGGGGACCTGGTGAACAGTGCGCATGTTCATAGCAGTCGGTTGAAAAACAGCGTGTGGGTTGTTACACGTCACAATTACCCCAAGAATATCTGACAACTTGCCAACATGCCGACAAAATTAACGAAAGCCCCCAACTCGAACAGACTTACGTATATAGTGAAGTCACTCATAAGACGACACTGACGCGATGGTTCTAAGAAATTTGTCCGCTTTTGAGGGGTGTCCGGTTATAAGAAGTGTCCGTTAGGGGATGGTGCTCTGTACACACATCTCTTTCGATTGGATAGGAAGACCAAAAATTCAAACAAAAAATAAATAAAAAAGTCTGCATTTTTCGGGCACCCATCGCAGATTTTTCCTCCCCGAAAACGAAAACCGAGCTATTTTGTAGACTCTTTAAACCGCAAACGATCGTGTCTAGGTGGAGAAGTTTGAGTACTTCAGCGAATCTGAGAAATCTGAGATACACCACAGTGTTCCACCCCCTACTACGTAATCTACTTACAAGTGGGTTTCACACTTAGTCTAACGCTTTTTGCACGTTTTTAAAACTAGGTTGGAGTTGATTCCAGCGCGTCTATGACGGCTTTGAGAAAATTAATAGCGTAACGCCTATGCATCACCAATTTGTCCAATCCTCAGTGAAATAAAGTGGGCCGAACCTTACAATAATAGGACGATGTTACACAGTGCACAAGGCACGTCATTAACAATTTATTGAATCCGAACTTTAATGAGCGCACTATCTCGTGAAATCAGCCTTTGATTGGTCGACGACAGAAATTTTATGTATTTACCGCCACATCGACGACAGGCACCATTTCGATGTCAACAGATCTATTAAAACAAAATAGGAATCAGAATAAATGAGGACAGTAAACGAGGAATTTAAGCACAGTCCTGGAGATGAGCATTGACCAATGTGATTTTCGTTCGACACCCAAGAGGAGCATCGCACAGTGGTTTGCGAGGCGAAGAAAAAATTTAAATTTTGTACATTCTGTGATGCCCTTAGGGGCTTTGCATTCTTAAAGTATATGAGATGGATAAAACATTTCAATGGAAAGGGGGAAAATTAACACTTATTTCCATTAATGGTGTATCAACTCGGGTTGGAAAACAGAGTTAACCCGGGTTAAACCTTAACCGAGTCCAACCGAGTTATATGTATATCAAACCACGTATGTGAGGTTAGAATTTCTAATTCCACAAAAATCTCCCACTGCCTCCTTTAGACCGCTCTAATCATGGTCAAAATGAAGGTGACTCTGCCCACAGAGCCATTTCATAAGCCGCCAATCATGCAGGTGATCTATTTTTACCATGACAAACCCGACCGACAAGAAGCAGAAAATCATATGTCGTCAGACAACTTGAAGCAAGCGATGACTTGAAGAAAGTCTAGAAAAACTTACGAATCCTAAACGTAAGAAAAGACAATGAAACAGGCAGTTCAATCAATTGGACATAAGATGAAGAGGTGAGAGTAAAGAAAGACTGTCCTGGAAAGAGAGAATTTAAAACACCTCACAGAAGCCAGACTTATCGATCGGTATCACTGTAAAGAGAGAGAGTGTGAGAAATCATTTCGCAGAGAGCACAAAGTATATGAAAAATGCAACCAAAAATCAGTGTTCACGGTAAAAAGTTGGACTAAGAAAAAAACCAATACCTAAACTCGAGGATTTTAGTCGCCTCTTACGACAGGCATGCCGTACCTCAATTCGAACCCGAACCCGAAGGGGGGAAACCGAACTACAAATAAATTGAACCTTGAACTTTGGTGCCACACAACTCCTTTTTCCCCGGACATTTCGGTGTTTATGCATAAACTCCACCGTCCAGCCGGGACATCTTAATTCTCGAGTAAACTCAGTGTAAACACCTACTAACTTTTGCATTTAACGAATTCTCGTTGAAACTTAATCGAACAAACCTCATTTCGCTGAGTGTCATTATGTCAACCTGACAGCTGTCATAAAATAACTGTCACAAAATAACTTTGTATTTTTCAAGCGCAAAGTTGTTAATAAAAGAATTTATTTAACTTTAAGAAGTGAGCTGTTTTTTTTTTGTAATGGGTAACATTTTAAAATCCCGGTATTTTTCCATATTTCGGCTGAGCTTTGAACAAAATCTGGTAACCCTGCTTATGACGCTATCACCATGCCACCAAGAAGATCGCCGAATTCCTATGTAATCTCTACTGCAACAAGAACCATCGTCAATCAAACATAAGTACCATCAAATCGAACCTCGATGCCCACGTGCTTAATGTCAATCATCAATCTTCTATACTCTCTCTGGCCACGCGAGCCACCTTAAAACAACGGAAAACCCTTGTCCATAACTATCAAACTTACCCACAACAACAACAACTATCTTTGTCAACTATAAGCAATCGGAAGAATCAATACGTCGATGGAAGCACTCAGAAAACTGAATAGATCAACAAATGAAAGACTTTCCGAGGAACTTCCACATTTTAGTCAACACCGCACGCTACTTGTCATTGGTGACACATCTCTAATGGATGAGACCACCAAGGAGTAACCAAGAAGTCCATTGCTAACCAGAGCAAACGTTTCGGTATACCCTTGACAAAAACAGGAGAATCAAAAAAACACCAAGACACTAACCTTCCAGAACTTCTTCATGCTACCGCGAGGTTTCATCAATTTTCTCCGAACCTACCAGGTTTCGCTTTACATTCGTTGGCTCTGGAAACCCCGCCGCTTCAGATAAACCTAGTTGCAGCACATTGGAATGCAACCGTCCATGAGTGGCTGGCAAACCGCGCTTGAATTTCAATTTGTTTTGATCAGTTTCTCATTTTATCTCTTTCTAATTTCCGGTGTTGTCACACTACTTTTTCCTGTCAACAGACAGCTGTTTTGGCGGCCATTTAAGAATCGAGAGCATTTATTTTGGCAAACCACTTCAAACTCGGTGAGGACGGCCTATTGAGGTTTCAGTAAGAGTTCATCTGCATCGTTCTGCATGGCGTCCCCGACGTCCAGTGGGGACACCAATGCACTCCTCCATAATACCCCCCAAATTCGTGCCGGCAGTTTCAAATTCACAATGATTGCCTCTTCACCAAACCGAATGGCCGGAGCATGTAGCAAGCTAAAGTAAGTGCATGTGAGGCCTCTCCCAACCAATCAAGAAACGATCCAAATTATACCACAAGACAGGGTTATTCCCTATTTTCTCCCCTGAGCTGCCTCTTCAGGTCATACTTCCTCCGGCACTTCAAAAATCAAATCAAGTCAAAAGAAACGAGCCGCTTTCAATCTCTTACCCGAGCCTACCGCCCCAATAGACCCCAGCTTTCAAATGTCCTAATTTTCTTCCCCTAAGCCCTCAAGCCTCTCTTGTACTAACTCACCGTCCTCCTCTCCAAATTACAATTTTGATCACAATACAGTACCTCCTCCCTCTTCCAACCACCACTGAACTCACTGCCCGCCTAGTAAATGTAGAAAAGGCTAGAAGGACAATTTTTAGCACAAATATCCGAACCACCTTATGGAAAACCGCGACCAATTGACTGACATGGACGTAATTTGACGGCTAAGCAAGATTGACTTCGTGTTTGGAAATGTTATCCGTCGAAGGCTATGCCAAGGTCGAGATCGTTTTCTGTGAAGTTTGAGAATCCTGTCAACTTTCGCAAACAACAACAGAAGGAGCCGCGAAAAGAAGTTCTTCAAGTTGGCTCGCCTCGCTGTCCATTAGCTGCGAACATGCCTCATAAAGCACATCGTTAGGAATGAAAAATCTGAAAAATATCCCCCAGCTTTCATCTCGAAAAGTCCTCCCCAATTCTCCTCCCCTTTCTTCAGCCATAACCTCACATTATTTCTCATCTACACCAGTTGCCCGTGCCATCGGTGCGTCGCCGAAGGAGGTTGGAGTATAGTTTATGACACAAACTGAAATTATGAAGCGATGTTGTTGTGAAACTTTACCCACCTGAAACTAGGTGCACCGCCGCTCCGAATCGATTTTATATCGACTCAGTCGACACTGAGGGACATAATTGAACCGGTTAAGTGTCTTGACAAGCAGCTCTGTCGATACTTTTAATTGCATTAAAAAATTCCCCTCGTCGTCTGTTGCCAAGGGATGCCGAAATCCATCCGACATCCTACCTTCGTCCCATAAACCCAGATGGCCGCAGGCAGCGTTTCTCTTTGAGGAACAAACTCGACTTTATCCATCAGCACAACACAGTTATCCCATTTGTGTTTCGGTGGCGGGAGTGGAGGCACTGGCGGTGTAAAGCAGTAAAAGCAAGTCCTGCTCTTGCAGACAGAGGAAGCAAAAAGAGGCGAAATCCGTTTAAGGAAACGATGCCTCTGAGACAAATGGATGATTCCAAAGTACCGCATCTTGAGATGCTCCTCTTTGTCGTCTGCAGTGGTAGCGGCAAAGGGCACTTCAAAGGGGCGAGCGTGGGAGCGGGTGTAGAGGCGGCGGGCGAGAGGACCATGCGAAAGAAGCCATAGGACTTTGTTATTTTCCTGAATGGCTTTTTGTGAAGTGGTTATCCTTGTTCGAGTGTCTCTCTGTCGCCCGCTTGAGTCCCACGTCAAATTAAACATTATTTTTGTTGCTGCGGTTTTAGGACACCTCTGGGAATTCAGCCATTCAGCCAAGCCATCCCGACCGTCTCATCCGGCGAATCACTGTGTAAGCACGCCAGTGATCCAGCGATGGGGAGTGATTAAGTGAAGGTCAGTCTTCTGGCAGGTCTTTGCCTCCTGGTGGTGCTCCTCATCGCATCGAGGTGGTTGCTGGCACGGTACTTCAATCATTTTCCAGTGTCAGCGCTCGTTATGAGCCAAGGCGAAAACTTTTCTCGTTCATCATTGGCGGGAGCGAGGCGCAAACATTAGCCGTGTAAGCCGGGAGAATGCAAAAACTTTCTCCTCCAACCAACCCCAGTTTGAATCCATCTCGGATTTGGTAATAGCTTCGAAGGCTTCATTTAGGGGAACCAGAAGCTGATGAATAGAGGCCGGCCAGGACGAGGACATGCCTTGAATGGTGGCCCATCTTGTCCGTCATCCAACGGAATTGTGTTCGCGGCAAACTTTAACAATATCCAGGCATTCGTGGGGGAGTTCCTGGAGTTCCGCACACACCCTCCCTCGAATGAACTTTTTCGCAAGCATCACCTTGTCCTGCGGGACATGAACGATGAGGTCTGGGCTGACTTTGAACGCACGGACGAATAATTTCTGCAGCCCATGGGGCTACACAGCGACGACATGTGAACAGAGCATCGACGACCTTGCTGCGAAGCCCACCTCCCCTCCACCTCAGCCCCCGCCGTCTCCGCTCCGAGTGAGGCATTCGTTTCCAATAAGACCTGTTGAATTATTTAGTTCCATCGCTGTGCCGGGGAGGACTCGGCAACCATTTAATTTGAAAAATGATTCGAGGGAGATCAAGGCCGCTCGGGGCCAGCCACGAGATGCCCGCCTGTGCTTGCGTGTTTTTCTTGAGAAAGGCCGCTTTGACTTGCCCCAACTGTCTGAATCTTGGAGTGAAAGGCACCATCCCTGGCATGTGGTTGCTCTTGCTCTGTGCCTGATGATGACCCATTTTCGATGTCACTGCGTTGAGAAAGGTTAATTCGATTGAATTTCGATTAAGGGAAGATAAATGAAATGCAAGTGATTCCTGGATTTGATGATGTGGATGAGTTGCATTAATTTTGATGAGATGGGGTGGAGGGGGCCGGGACTTGGAATGTGAATGGAATTTTAAAATGAACGCCGAGTCGGGCGACGGTCCGTTGAGTTTGTAATTTCCTGAAATCAATTCGTTGCCTACTTGAGGGATTCGCAGAGATTTAATTTAATTTTTCGATTGACTGCGGCAACTAGAGCAAGAGATCGTATGATTACTTTATAAATCGGCATGTGTTCAAACATTGATTCGGTTTTGGTAGCGGGCGTTGCTTGTCAGGTGAGGCGTGGTTTAAGGGCTCTCAGAGAGAGAGAGATAGAGAGGGGGAGTGAGCGAGAGAGGGAGAGAGAGAGAGAGAGAAAGAGAGAGAGAGAGGGTGAGAGTGAGAGAGCGAGGGGGGGAGAGAAAGAGAAAGAGAGAGAGAGTGAAGGTTGTGGTTGAAAAGCGTTGAATATTTATCCAGCATGAACTCCATGAAAAAAAATCCTAGCCGTATCTGCCTCTCTAGACGTCCCTGACGCAGTGGCGTAGCGTGGGTTGGCGTCGCCGGGGGCAAGCCCAATGCATGCCGCCCCAAGTAATGTGTTCGCAGACTTAAAAGCCTTGGTTTACGGTTTCAACGATATATCTCTGTGCGTTAGGTTAGTGGTTGAAGTGACTGAGTTAGGCCAGCTTAGGCCCATTGTACTACCACGCGCATTTAGGAATTCCTCTCCCGCAAACCCGCTAGGTCTTGAATAAAGTGAAGAAGATGGTTGGCTATAAAAGTAATAGAATCCCAGAAGTCTAAATGAGAGACCACTGTAGTTGCATAGCAAGTGTACAATGGTTTCTTCCTCATCCTCGTCTTTGCAGAAGGCGTGACTTCCAATGGCGCACTGCCCTATTATAACGCCAATGAGAGTTCTAGGACACGGCCTACTCAATCTAACCAGAATAAGCGATCGTCAACGGATCGTCGTAGGCCAGAGGTGTTTGCTAATGAGTCATCCTGTGCCAGTTAACCCTATATGATTCATTTCAGCAATACACATTTGTATGTATCTCAAGAAACTTGTTGGTCTGTTCAGAGGCATTTGGCACTTGGTGTTGGGTGCAGAAGCTTTTATATTTCCGGACGTGAAGCTGAAGGCAAAATATTTGGAGTATTAGTTCAGGCCAGAATATCTTTGTTGAGTTCTCGAACTACCAAATTGTCAATAGTCAAAATATCAGAAATAGGAAGTTCCATATAGAGTCGAACTTCGATAAGTTCGAGCCATAACACAAAAAAAAAAAAAATTCGAGTTATCAATAAAAATGTTCGATATGAAACATAAAACGTAGAGAAACTTAATTATTACTTATTGGGACTATAACTTAATTCTTGCGGTTTGCTAACAGATGGCGTAACTTGTTATTATTCCATTGGAACATGCGTTGGAAAGCTACTGTACGTCATTTCAGTGAATGTCATTCATTTGAAGCGTGAACAACTATAATTTGTTTTTCACTCAAATATGTCGAACTTTGTGCCTGAAAAAGTGTTTTTGCGGGGAGTTCTTCTTCATAACTTTAATTTAAAGAAAACTCCTGCCGAAAGTCATCGTATTTTGGTGGAAGTTTATGGTGAACATGCGATAGCTGAGCGATCGTGCCAAAAGTGGTTTGCATGATTTTGGCTTGGCCAACCAGCCAAATCATGGCGCGCAGGTAATGCTCTGTATTTGGTGGGATCAGAAGGGTGTGCTGTATTAAGAGCTGCTAAAACCGGGTGAAACCATCAATGGACAACGCTACCGAACACAATTAATCCATTTGAAGAGAGCAGTTGCCGAAAAACGCCCGGAATATGCGACCAGGCGACAAAAACCGCACGAATGAAGTTATAGGCCCAATAAAATAGTCTGACTGATTGAGAGTGAGTGATTTCTGTTTATTCATTATCATCATCATTTTCTGACCACTAAAGGGGTCGCGGGGGTAAACCACGCACGAGAGACCTCCAGAAATGTCGATCCTCTGCCTTCGACTATACCTCATCAGGAGTTATGCCCAATCGTAACCAGGCGAATTTTTGGACTTGGTCCAACCATCTTGTCCTGGGTCTGCCAAACAGTCGTCTACATGATGGAATCGCATTTAACGCCCACCTCGGAAGTCGTCATGAAGGGGACATTCGTACCACGTTCACAAACCACCGAAGCATAGCCCTCTTCATTCAAAGAAGCAGGTCCTCAATGTTGAGTTCCTCTCGCACTGTCGCGTTTCTCACCCTATCCCGGCGAGTAATTCCCACAACAGCGCGGAGAAATCTCATCTCAGCAGCTTGTATTCGCAATCTTAGTCTTTGGGTCATTACCCTAACTAACTTGGTTTTGACTCCAAGCTCGGTCTTAATAATTACAGATCTACCAAGCCGTTTCAAAATTGACTCAGCTTGACCAGTCCTATAAAGCTCAGCATTACTCTTCCCATCATTCGTGGAAAAGACTCCGAGATACCTAAACTTCTCCACCTGCTTCAATGGGACTCCACTAACATGTAGAGTGCATTGGACAGGCGTTCTGGAGATGACCATAGCCCCCGATTTGTCCACGTTGAACTGCACTCCAGCATCAGAACATACGGCCAAAAAAGATGAGGCCATGTCTGGTTTGCGTAAGGGTCGACGCACATACCCTCAACTACTTTTAAAAACACAACGTTTTAATTTGATGCAATTTTTATTTGATATCTAGTACAAATCAAAAAATAACACGAACTTATCGAAAAGAGTTCACCTGCAGTAGGAAAAATTGCCGACTCTAGCAAAGTGCCGCCCGGGGCCTGTGCCCCTCTGGTCCTCCTCTCGCCCGACGTCTATCTAGTATACTGCCTAACACCGCCTCTAGGCGGGTTATACGTTTGCAAGTGTTAAGAAGTAACGATTAATTTTTTGCACAAGTATCACCTCATTGGGAGGTGATACTCTGTCCCTAAACACTACAAGAGGCAAGGAAACAAGCGAAACGGTGGGTTTCGCCGGATGAACGTGCACTATGACTGTGATTTGGATCTTTTATTTATTTATTATTTATCTCCTTGCAATATTAAGTTATAATCGACATTTAATTTGCACGGGTCTCAAAGCAATAAAACAATTAATAGTAACAATTATAATTACAAATAACAACGCATACAATTTATAATTAAAATATTACAAAAAAAAATAGAGAAAAATATAGAAGAAGAAAAAAGTGAAAAAGTGAGTAGGTTCAAATAATTCCTTTCTAAAACGATTCTCTGTGAGTAGCCTTTTTGAACTTGGAGGGAGTTGACTCCATAGATGAATTGCATGAATGAAATGACCGGCGGTTACTAATTAAAAATCTGTGTCTTGGCGGTATTAAGTTTAAAATCCGTTCGGATTGCACAGAGCTTTGTTTCGAAAATAGGTAATTTGGTGTTTTGCGTCTTATAATCTTAAACAATGCGAGGACAGTACGAGTTTTTTAACAACGAAGCTAAGGAGCTGTCAATGATTCGTTCTACATAAGAAGAAATGTGATCCCAGCGACGGACATCGGCCATATACCTGGCACAGTTGTTAAAGGCGACGTTTAGCTCTCTGACAGACACAGAGTCCAGGTTCGAGAAGGTTTCACGTTCATAAAGGATAATAGGTAAAACATACGCCTTAATAAGATTCAATTTAACTTTGATAGGTAGATATTGCTTGGTGAGACTTAATCCCCTGGGTATACCATAGATCTTGGAAACAATGTGGCTTACATGAGTTACAAAGATTTTTCAATTGTTTAACAAAGTCGATGGTAGTATTGTTGACTTAAAGAAGTGACGAATTAGACTAAAGACGTTCTATAGAAGGACACAGGACCAGTTGTAGACAGCATTGATATCTCCGTTCATCTCATTCATTGCAGTTAATTCTTCAGCTTTTTTGAACGTCTTTAAAGTCTGTACATCATCTGCATAAATATGAAGCTCACACCTTTTGATACACTTCCATATGTCATTTCTAAAAAGTATGAATAAGAGCGGACCAAAAACGGAGCCCTGAGGCACACCTGATACGACATTTAGACTGGTTGAGACTTTGCCTTCACAGAAAACTGTTTGAGTTCGAAGGTAAGATGAAATGAGCTGACGGATGGAGTTCTCAAAAGCAAATTCATTCCGGAGTTTCAATATCAAAATTTCATGGTTTACTGAGTTTGAAAAATCATGAAAAACCGCTACAAGATAGATAAATAGAGATAGAGATAGATTTATTGTACCTATTCATCATTACAAGTTGTGGTTTTGTTTTTCTTGCATAAATCGTACGAGCATGGCTTTTGCCGTCTGCCTGATTGACATTAATATAATAATCAGAAAAGAAATAAGTTTGTAATCGAATAATCATAAGATACATATAACAAGTTAATATGCATGTATATACATATGTAGCTTTCGCTTATGAATTTCAAAACTCTTCGTTTATAATATTTTTTCTATATTTGATTGACTTTTTATAATAGTTTAAAAGTAGTTTTATATCACAATCGCAATTTAAAAGGTCTCTGACCTCAGATACCAATTTAATATCACTGCCTAGATAAAATCTGCGCATTTCCTTAAGGACTGGACATCTACCAATAGAATGCACAATGTCTTCTCTCTCTGATAGGTTGCAAAGACTGCAGTATATCGGCAAGTCGGGACGATGTGGGATATAATTTAAATTAACGAGTTCTCCTCTCATCTTGAAAATGGTAGATATGAGTTCTTGACTGTTACTGTTATTGAAATAATTTCGTTCACATAAATTATGGTTGAGGCAACTGTATGTTGATCGATATACGGAGGATGTAGCCATATTAATACAATCTTTTCTATATTGTTCGTCTACTTTGGAGATAAGTTCGTAGAGCATAACTTTCAATAACCTGAGGTTAGTCGTCTTGAAATGGAATTGCATCCCACAGTAATCTGCAAGCTCTTCCAGTTCAAGAAATACGGGTGTCCTAGGGAATGAAATGCGAGGAAGGACTCGGAGGTAGGAGAATCTCTAGCTGTCCCGTACTTGTATCCACCACTCAGCTCCATAAAGAAAAGGCTAGCAGACGAGGCCCAGGATAGAGCCAGTAATCGCTGGCAGCCACAACAAGGTCCCTCTGGTCGAAGCTGAACAAAAGAAGATCAGCATCACTGATCGGTCTTAGCCGCCAGTATGTACGCACGCTTATAGGAGTCCTTACCGGACACTGTGCCAAAGGTACACATGCAATGCGACTCAATATGCCGAATAATGACTTTAGAAGAAATAGAATCTATCCAACATCTGCTCTGCAAATGCCCAGTCTCAGCTTGCGGCTAACATCTGCTCTGCGAATGCCCAGTCCTAGCAATGAAGAGAAGGCATTTTCTAGGAAAATACTCCTTCCAAGAGTTGGAGGACTTAAGCGGTGTTGGCTTAAAAAATCTCTTAGGATACGTACACTAACCTGGCTGGTTTTAGAATCGTAGTAGGTCCCACGTTAGTTTAACACTTCTAAACAAGGGCACAATGGACCCAACACGTTGGTATAAGTGAGTCGCTGCCTTTGAACCGTTCGGGCACCCAATTTACCTACCTTCCTACCTAGCAAGCTCGGCGTTAAAATCTTCAGAAGGAACCGGTGTTTGGTAGCCTCTTTCAGGCTTCCCGCGGTGGCCCTAAGAAAAGGGATCATCGGACACCGTTTCTATTCGAGTGTCCCTATCTAACCTTGGAAACCAGGTAGCTTCTGCTCACTGGAGTTGTGGATGGTACTTCGCTCCAATTGATCAGCTCCTACTCCGTCATCCTAAAAGGGAGATGAGCCTTGAAAGACGTCAACGAGACGTCGCATGAGAGCTGGTTACCCTATATTCTGTGGAAGGTACTATGCTCCGGGACCACGTGGAGGTGAGAATAGGAGATCGAAGGCAGAGGCCAAGTGAATGCGCTTGCTTTGTGATGTGAACGAATAATGGCGATATTCCTGTTTCTATTAATACCATATAATTAGGCTTTTCGCCTTAATAAGTTTGTCCTTCAGGTGAAAATCCATGTTAAGGTTATTAGTGATTGTCACTCCAAGGTATTTGTACTTTTTCACCACTTCAATTGGTTCCCCGTTGTAGTGCCAACTTTCATTTTGACATAGTCTACCACCTCCCTGTTTGAAAATGGTCACTTTTGATTTTAATAGGTTAACCGTTAAGTTCCACCTTTGACAATGCATATAGAGACGGTTTATCATCAGTTGCAGCATTTCGGCTGAATTCGCTAGTAAAATCACATCATCAGCAAACAGAAGCGCTTTTATTGTCACCCCAGCAAACTCAATTCCGCCTGGTAGAAAGTCCGTTAAGTCATTGATATACAAGGAAAACAGTTGAGGGCTTAAAGGGCATCCTTGTCTTACTCCCATATTGGTCTCAAACCACTCTGAAACATCTGACCCACACCAAACTGCTGCGCGGTTACCCTCATACATATTTTCAAGAACTCTTCCCAATTTGAAACTCATTCCGATGGTGTAAAGTTTGTAGAATAGAGCTCTCCGATCGACCGTATCAAAAGCTGCCTTGAAATCCACGAAGAAAGCGAATAATTTCTTTTTTTGTTCTAGGAACGAGCCCGCAATGTTCTGCAACACAAAAATATTGTCTACGGTTGAATATCCTGAACGAAAACCGAAAAACCGCTACAAGCCCCTATCAAAACCTGAGCGTATATAATCGCTCACCTTAAGTAAGGCTGTTTGACTGACTGATTCCTTTATTTGGTGGCTCACGATTTTCTCGAAGGCTTTGTTCAGAAATGAAAGAATTGTAAGTGGCCTAGATTCAGATGGACTGGTACACTTGTAGTGATGATGGTGTTATAAATATGTGTGGTGTGCTTGTTTATGGCAGGTAAGAGCATTTTAATCATCGCCGGCTGCACATCAAATAGCATCCACAACACAATTTTCATCAACACACTGTAATGAGAATGTCCGCGTAGGATTCAGAAATTACTGAATTACGCATTTCCTGAAAATCTTTTCGGGACATCTGCATCTATAGGAAAGAGCATCTGGTTCTTTTATTTTCTTTTTTATTTATGCTTGTTAAACAGAAAGTCAATATGCTTATTAAAAACAGAGACTTGTTCATTAACATTAGACGTGATGTGACCAGTTGAGATTATGGCAGTCATCAAGTAAGGACAATGCATTCACTTACGGGAAGTGACGATGCCTAAAGATGCCATCGATGAAATAAACGCATATTTTATCGTCCTTGAGAAACCCTGTCGAAAAACTGAGAAAATCAGACCGCAGAGTGGGCGAAGGCCTAGCTCCTCAGCAGACTCCTGTTGAGCGTGCTAGGGTTCTCTCACGTGTGGATGGGGCCTGCAGTATTAAGCCGACTCCGAACGGCCAATTTGAGAAGTTTTTCCTAGACAGTTACACTCTTTGAGCATTGTCAGTGACTTGAAAGAGGTGGGGCTGTGAAAAGTATTTTGCTCGTGACGGGAATCGAACCTGGGCTGCGTAGGAACAAGTGCGTATGGAGTCGATGCACCAATTCTCAACGCTACGGCCGCCACTAAAACCCTTACAGTCGATGACTCATCACACTCCCCTCGTATTTACATATTCACAGGCAATCAGTAGGCACTGAAATTTTCGCAAACTTCTCTTCAAGAAAACTGCAAATATTCCCAGACTTCCTTTGGGATGCTTCCACAGTCTGACAAGTTTTGCAGCTTTTTTTTCTCACCAAAATTCTTACAAAGCTTAGCGAAATCTTCCGACCGTCTTTAGCCCAGACTCTCGTCTCTTCTAGAATGCAAAGGAATCTCCAAACGCCCTTTAAACCCAACCACCAGAAACCTCACCGCCCACGCCTCGCACCTGTCCGTATCTCCCGCGCTGTCAATCGGAGGCTTACCAGCCTCAAGTGGCCTTTGAAAAGAAAACCACCAAAGGATTTACGAGGTCGAACAACTCGCTTCCGCCGCTGAAGCTATTGAGTCAAATCCGCCGCTTGCCTCGAAAGTTTCCCGCATTGCTTTAGTCACGCAAAGCACTTGACTAATATTCATCAGCTGTGGCGCCCTGCCGGGGAGTAGCGTGTAGGCCGCAGCGCAAAAAGCAACAACTGGTCGTGACCATGCCAATTACTTTGCGTGCAGAGTCCACCCCCATCGCCATCCATTTACAGACATGGCTGTTACACTTTTATTGCCATGCGGAGCTATACGCCTGTTATTTCCGACAAATAAATTGACTTATACCATACGACGGCTCCTGCCTGCGGCGCTGGCCATGTCATGGCGGCCGGGCTGTGGCATGTGAGCTCATATGAACGGCAATAAGATCCAAACTACTGCCGGCGGGCTCTAGCCCAGCACACAAATCCGCTGTGCGGCTCCAACTGTGGCCGGACTCATTGGTTGGGTACAAACTATTCCAAGCCATCGCGCCCGTCGTGCATCCAGTCCATTAGGCCTTCATGTCCCAGCGTAGTTTCGGACACAGGACATGGAAATGTGTTTTGGGCAGTGCCCACCAAGTGTTGTACATTTATTCATGCGGCAGTTATCCTTCGCGCAACATCACACAACACCCCACTCAGGCGTCCCCATCAATCTGCGAACACAAAAGACGCCGTCCGGGGGCACGGGACAAAGAAAGGAGGCGAAACCGGTGCCACGGAAGCTTGTTGACATTCCCATTCACAAGTCATTGACAAAATTAATCGATTAGCGGCTTCACGCTACGCGAGCCAATAAACTACCCCCCCGACGACGATAGAGGCGGAGCGCCGCGGCGTCCGTTGGGCAGAGTGTTCGTCCCTAGTAGCGGCAGCCCAAGCACCAGCGTAGACAATGGGTTATGAATATTTACTTCACCCGCTCCTCGATTCATCCCGCTCATCACAACAAGTGTGTCTACACTAGGTGTTCCGTGCTGTTGAGTTGCCCCGGCCGGGGGTGGGCGATGATGGCTCCGTGATGTGCCACAGGTGCTGTCTTCGAACGGTTGGACGACGTGAGGGGGCTTTTAGCGACGCCAGGTAGCCAATTTTAGCGACAAACTGTTGACTCGAAATTATGTGCAGGGTTGACGAGGGACAGTCGGGTGTCGGCTGCTGCTGCCTCCCTCCCTCAAGTGGGACTGTGCTCGTGAAGTGGAGGAAGCTCATATTTCCATGCCGTGATGTAGGTCGCAGCTCTAGATGAGGCACTGACCTTTTCCTCCTCCCTGTGCTGTGTGCCGAGCACAACAGCGAGCACCACTTCAGCGCTGCGCTGTGAATGATTCTAGACAAAAGTTTGCTCATATCACGCGCACATTAAATACGCGCTGAGACTGTAAACGAATGCGGTTTGCTTGCGGAAGGTTCTTCAATGCCAGTCTCGAGGATGCAAGATGAGAAAACTGGCAGAAGTGAAATGAGTTTGCCGCACACGGTGTGTGCACATGCGGGCGAATTCAAAGAGGCGGGAGAAAAGCCAAGGAACGCGGGGCGGAATGTGGAGACCAAGCACCGTGCACTGAGCACCGCGCACCGCACACCGCACCCGGAGCACAAAGGACCAAGGACCCAGGACCGAGGAAAGCAATCACCAAATGGGAGTGGTCTGCTTATATTTTGATGTGCTCAAAGGAGCTGTTGACTTTAAAAGCCCCTGCTGCGAGGGGGGCGCTGCCTTCAAGTGGACGACGTGGCGGAGGAAACACTGAGCTACATGCTTATTTACTTTACTCGTTAGCTCGGCAGTGCGAGCATAGGTCGCGTGTGGCCCGTGGGTGTGCCATTTGAATCGGAATTCCCAGCATCAGCTGGTGGCCTGTGGTCCGGCGAGGTCGGGAGCGGCGGGCATTGATGAGATTTTAATGTCATTACGCAGTCATTAGGGAGTGCTGCTCTTTGGTTTGTGACATCTCGTCAAATTTACCCAGCATCAACAGACTGCGGTGACGGACGGATGTCATTAGTCATGAGATGGAATCCATCTTGTCTCGGTTTGCTAAGTCATCTGGTTTCGGATGTAAAGTGTGATTAGAGTTGAGGGACAGATGCTTTCTGAAATGTGTCCTTTCCATTGGGCTTGAAATTGATCTGGGAATTGTTCGAATTGGTGGGGGCTTTCTTGAGGGTTTGTGCAATAAAATCATAGAACTCCATTTAAGGGCTGTACGGGTGGAGTTGTGCTCTGGCGTTGATTGTTCTCTGCGGCATCAGTTTGAAGAGTAAAGGGTGGCTTGCATTGGAAGGGTGATGAAGACGCACTTTCTTTCTTGGCGCTACAGTGTGGGGTGGACCTGGTAGGGTAGGGAAGGGGGCTTCTAGTGAATTCACCAGCGCACCGCTGGTCCATCGTGACGCCCACCGTCAGACTACTACCACCGATCGACCTCGAGCAGTGATAGTGCCGTTAATTTGATCCCAACGACGAATGGTGGCTGGATCAGATTTGAAAACTTAGCTTTGACTGGGATTCGAACAGGTTACGTATAATTTCTACCATCATGCGGTCTTCAAGGAGTCTAGCACGACAAGGAGTCTAGCACGGGTAGTACTTGACGCATCGGCAAAGACCTCGGATGGGACGTCTCTCAGTCAGCATCTAATGACCGGACCTAAAACGCAGGATGATGTTGTCATTGTTGTCATTGATGTTGACATTGTTCCTCGGTGGAGGAGGCAAAAATACACCTTCACGGCCGACATCGAGGAGATGTACCATTAAATACGTATCAGCCCGAAAGACTCATACTACCAACTAATCCTCTGGCGAGATAGCGACTCCGACGGCTTTTTAGGTCTACCGATTGAAGGTCGTCACGGGTTGGTACGTGTGCACAGATAGGCTCTCGTTTCAGACCTTTCAACTCGATGGTGCAGAGCCGACCAAAAGGTGCACCCTCTCCATGCTACCGAAGCTGTTTAATCCGATTCGTTGGATTTAGCCGTACGGGGATAATAATGCTGCAAGACCTCTGGCGGAGCGGGCTGAACTGGGACGGACGTATTCTAAGAATGGACCGACTTCAGGGAAGGACTACAGGATCTCCAGCAAATACACATACCCTGGCGGATCAACGCTAACAGCGTGCACTGCATGGGCTTAGCAATGCTTCTGAGAGAACTTACAGTGCATCGATATACCTTCGAGTCCTCGACGCCAAAAACAAGTTTCATGTCCACTTGCTGCCTTCCAAAACGCGGGTAGGTCCAGTAAAAACGCAAACGCTTCCACGCCTGGAACTTTGTGGGGCAGTAATGCTGGCTACCCTGCTTAATTACACAGCGGAAGTTCTTGGACTTAAGAAAGCGAAGTAGTACGCATGGACGGACTCGAAGATAACGTCACCGACGGCATACCCCTTCCGTGATGTGCATATGGTATCGGTATGTGTCTCTTGAATGCGAAGAACGTATCTGGAATGTTGTGTGTGGAATGCGATGGGACGCACCTAGTATCCACGTTTAGGTATGTTTGGCAGGGAATAGTGTCGAATTATTGGTATAGTATGCGTCAAGATCGCCGCGGTATTTGGCGTTACTTTTACTACCGATGACTCCGACAAGGATGACTTCATTCCTCACCCAGCTTTGCGTTGAAACCTCCTAGAACGATTTTGGGGCATTGATTGTATGCCCTCTGTAGGAGATCATGGAAGTCATCCTTGCTGTTGTAATTTTTGCCCTCTGCGGAGGCGTTGGTGCTAATCAGGCAGATATTTCCGAATTTAGCCTTGGTGGGATATGAGGCGTTCACTTTTACAGACAAAGTCTCGAACAACAAATCCACACCCAAATAATAAGTCACTCTCTCTCTCTTTCTATCTCTCTCTGTCTATCTCTATCTCTCTCTCTCTCTCTCTCTCTCTGTCTGTCTCTCTCTATCTCGCTCTTTCTTTCTTTCTCTCTCTCTCTCTCTCTCTCTCTCTCTCTCTCTCTCTCTCTCTCTCTCTCTCTCTCTCTCTCTCTCTATCTATCTCTATATCTCTCGCACTCTCTCTCCATCTCTCTCGCTGGGTCGCAGTTTCTCATCCTCTTTTTGCCCGGCCCAGCAATCCAGGGCTTCCGCGAGTTCTTCGCATGTGGTCTGTTAGGGGACCTAATTCCACGTCGTCAACATGAAATCCGTCCGAAGTTCGTTGTTGTCTCTGACGCCAGGAAGACCTAGGGTCCGGGAGTACCCGGTGTCGGTAAGCTCGCTGAGTCTGTGAGCACAGCCATTGGTCCTAGGCTATTGCCCTCCCCGCCGCCATCTCTATTCGAAGGCCACGACCTAGCCTTGTAAGAACCTTCTAGACCCGATCTGCGAATATGTCGGAGTACCTCTAGAAGGAGGGCGTAACGGATTGGGCAGCGGACGAGGGCGCAACGGATGCCGCCAGACGGCGGCCTCCAGCGCATGGAGAAATGAGCCCTGTCACAATCCCGCTCTCCACCCTCTCTCGTATGCAGCCGGCATCGACGTCCCACGGAGGTTGGGACTCAGATCGAAGGTGCTCGGCTCCCAGATTCCACCACGTGAAGGGAGTTCGTTGACAGAGGCTAAGTGCCCACGCCTGTGCCTGGATGGGATGCAATCCTTATTCTAGAACTGTTATTTCTCCATATCCGTGGCGTTACTTCGACTACAGAGAGATTTCGAGTCTGTTTTGACTCCGTGGAAGGTTCATCAAGTAGAGGGAAGAGTGTCTGACTTCGATGGCGGTGTGGCTTATGGCGCCTGGTCCCTTTAGATCGCGTCTTCTGTCATTTCTTTTTCCAATTTTGTTGGATCCATGTCTCAGCCGAGTACTCAAGCCATGTATCCATCAACTTCCATCCAAAACCGTGACCGCCGTTTCGTTGGCACATATCCGCTTTAATTTCTGTGGATCCCACTGTGATGCATTGCTCTGATGCCATTGTCGGTCGCATGCAGCACTCACTCGCATTCGCTTCTGTCAGACAAAGCGGAAAAATGTAACACGAAGACACCCATTCAATTTCGACTCCCATTCAACAAACCCAGTTCCGGCCAGTTCCATTAAGGTCACACAAAGACCTCTTGACTTACTGAAGCGATGCACTCTAAGACGGGGGAAATCTTCCATTCTACTCGGATTCTTTGTAGACAGAGCATAAGAACGTCAACTCCTTTAGGAAATTCCTTCAGCACTGCCATCATCATCATCATCATCGTCGGTGCAGATGCCGGAAAGTCCTTCACGTAGAAAGCCCTTAACCGCTGGTGTAGACCTTCATCCGCTTCAGTATTTCCCCGAGTGTTATTAATTACTTCTGCCTTCAGTTTCCCCTTGAAATTCACTCGAACGCCGAGTGTATCTGAGACATTCTCTGTTAAGTGCAAACCGTTCCCATCTGTGTCGACATCGACACAGCCACCATTCCAATCGTGCCCCACCTACAAATGCAATAACCGCTCAAGTCCATGCACCCGTGGCCACTGCGTTCAAGTGAGCTACGACCACCTGGCCGGACCGGACAGCCACAACAAATCTGGAGGAAGACGAAGAAAAAAAAAACATTCGCACACGGGGTTACACCGCAACGACGTGTCTAAATGATTCGCCCGGTAATGGATGAGAGGGAGCCCATGAACCACACTCACACGCTGTTTTTAATTCACTCCTGGTAGCATTAAATCCAATTCATTCGCCACCCCACCCGTCCGACAGACGCGCGGCGGCCACAACAGGCATCACCGTCGGCGTCGTGCTCGTCCTCGCCCATGGCGCGAATGTGTCCCGAATGGCGCCCCCCTTCGCATGCAAGGTTGCACACCCGCAACAAAGCGGGGGAACGGAAAGGACACCCAGGGTTCAGTGGGAAGGTGCGCCACCCCGGGCAACTTCAGCGACCGCTGGTAGCCCAGCTCCTTCCAGCAACCTCCGTCTCCCATCGATCAGAGCGAAACCCTGCAATAATCTGAAGAATTTATTAAGCACTTCCGAGTCCTGTCCCTGGAAGAAGTGAGAAGTGGGGGCTGGGCTGGTCGCGTCGTGAATGGCAAATGGCGAATGGTGCGTTCAAGAAATTATTATTATTGCTGAACAACGTCTGTTCCAGAGGGACGGCGCGCCGGTCTATGGGACTCCTGTCAAGCAGCGAGCGCCACGCAGTCAGTGCATTTGAGTGGAGGACACGACAGGTTTTCGCTTCGCCCTTCTCTGAGTTATTTTGCATTTTTAACGTTTTAATCATTGCGTCGTCGTCGGCGCTGTGCGGTGGCATGGCGGTGGAGGTTCAGATAATTGAATTGATGGATGAGTGCGAGGGGTTGTAGCACGCTGGCTGCTCGCTGAAGGGATGGCACACTTCGGTGCAGATCTAGAGCGGGAAATACGCCGAAGTCTTGTCCTTGGAAACAAGCTGAATGGGGCAAGGAAAGATGAAGAGCCGCCAGCGCATCCCGCACACGCGCCCCGCCTATTTGAAGATGTTTTGCGTGCGGGAATGTTGTTTCCTAGGGAACGCTCGAGTGGATGTGAAAGAATAAGAAGCGCCAGGCGTTGGATTCGTGCCGACAAGTGTATCATTATTTTTAGCGGATCAACAGGCTTGTGCTTGAGTAATTTCTGCGGCAACCGTGTCGTCGAGTCGCGTCTCAAAGGAGTCAGGATTATCAATTCCAATGAATAAATTGAAAATGCTCCACCAGTCATCCATACCCACTGCGGCAGCCCACGCCGCCTAATAACGGGGTGTCGCAATGGCGTCACCTGGGGCGGAGTTTTGATGATCCCTTAACTCGCGGAAAAGGGATAATTGAAAAGCGTTTAAGGTAATATGATTACATTTGAATCGTCCTTCCAGCAATGAGCCGGTGCTCAAGTGGGTGGTGCTGGGTGCCTGGGATAAATGAACGCCATGCGCCGAGTGGTGAGCGAATACCTCGTTTTCGAGGTAGATAATCGTTCTTTGATCTCAGTGAACTTGAGAAGGGTGTCTGGTCTGGCTGAAGGGGTTGGCTCGTTTTGCGGGTTTGGCTGGCATCCAATGAGTCCATTCGATGAGTGTGAAGGGAAATGTTGCCAGAATGCATTAAGTTCACCACAGATTGAGGTGAATAGTCGGGTGGACAGAAGAGTCAGGTGGACAAACTGGCGAGGAAGAGATGGGAGATTTGGTAAACATACGACTTGGGACAAACTTGGAACAGCCGCGACAGTTCGAGAGAATTGGTATCCTGAACTAGAAGTGGTATACTGGTCGGCAACAGAACCAAAGCAGCGTAGATGTCGCTGCAGGTGAAGTGTTTGAACAGCAATTCACCGCAGCGACGACCTACAATTCGACTTAGCCAACTGTGTTGAAAAACAGAATACCCGCCACTGAGCCACCTCGATTCCTCAAAGACCACTGCGAGCGAATTCGAGCGACTGCATGCTGCAGCATTTGGGTCATATTTCTTTGAGGAGCTAAGCAACCGCGTGTAATCTGATCATTTTGCAAAACGTCCTTGTCCTTCGATCAGTTCGACTCGCAGAATAAAGTGCTATCAGGGCAAAAGTGGCGTAGCCCACCCAACCCGAAAATCACCAAAATAACAATTTTTGTGCCCACGCAGAGCTCTCTAGTGACGATCACCATAATTTGGGTTGCTCCACTTTTGCACTGATAGCCACGTCAAGCACAGTTCGTGCTATAGTGCCGATTTCGCCAGAAAGCCTTTTCAGCAGAATAGTATCAAAATTTATTTTTTTTATTTGCGCGGGCTTAAGGTGTTGCTAATACCCTTAAGTGTCCGGGTTCAAGACACAGCACGGGCCGAAGGTGTAGAGGGAGAAAGGAAGAGGAGGTACCTGTGCACATTGGTTTTAAATATCTGCGGATTGTAGTCTGTGGGGAATATTAAGCTGGGAAGAGCATTCCATACTCGTGTCGTGCGGCCGAAGAACGAGTCCCTAAATTTAACTGTGCGTCCGAAAGTAGACTTAAGGGTAAACTGATGAGCATTCCTGGCGAGACGGGTATTGCGGGTGAATTCGTGGAGAGGAGGAATGCAGTTGGCTACCTCACTTCAGCATCGTTTATTAAAATAGCGATAAAATGCGGATAGAGAGAGAGACGGAGAGACGGTACGTCGAAGTTCGAGCGAGTCTAATGACTCTGCAATATTGTTGTCTCCTATAAGTTTTATCGCTCGCTTTTGGATTCTATCGAGTAGGTGCAGGGTGGTCTTGTGGGCACCAGACCAGATATGAGCGTTAGACTCAAGTTTGGGGCGCATATACGCCTTGTAAATAAAAACCAAATCAGAAGGGGTGAAGTATTTCTTGCATCGACTGAGGAAACCTAAACATTTCGCAGCATTTTTGGCGACCTCAAATATGGGATACACATGCCAAGGATGGAAGGTTTTTCCAGTTTCATCGACACAAGCGCTGTTTATGGATAATGGCTGATTAACAAGGGTTCGCTTGAGTGACAGCAGACAGCGTTGAGTTTTTGAATCATTGAACTCCACTCGATTGTCCTTCGCCCAGTTAATTATACTGTCAAGATCGGAATTCAATGTGCTTGACATAAGCTGCCGTTCCAATTCTACGGCCGAAGGGCGGGGTCGTGAGTCTTGGAACGAATATGAAAAGCTGAGGCTGCTGTCATCAGCGAAGGAATGGATTGGATTAGAAGGAGCAGACAAGAGGTCATTTATAAAGATGAGAAAGAGTGTCGGAGACAGAACAGAGCCTTGGGGAACCAAAACAACTTGAATTGAACGGTTCGAAAGGTAATTTCTAATCCATTGAAGAAGAGATTCATGGACACCATAGGCACGCATTTTCGACTAGAGAGCTTGATGCCAAACTCTGTCAAATGTCTTAGAAATATCAAGCGCAACGATCTTGCTTTCGCCTGCATTGTGCAAATATTGGTTCCACTTTTCGGTGAGATAAGCTATCAGATCACCAGTGGACCTGTTGCTGCGGAAACCATACTGCCGGTCATTAAGAAGCTTCCGCGATTTAAGATATTCCAGATCTTCATATAATTTATATGCTTCGACAGAGCGTTACAATGGGCAGCTATAACTTCGAGGCAGTGAAGGACTGTGTCTACCTTGGCTGCGCAGTGAACAGTACTTATAAAGCCATCGCCAAGATCAATTAAAAATCGTTGTTTCCAGCTGTTTCTTGTTAGGGAGGCCATCGAGTAAGCGCTTTCTAGGATGTTCTAGTTGACTTTATGCAAGACACTGATCACCCTACATCCTGGTACAGCGACATAAAAGTAATAATATGGGTGGCGCTAGAGGCCGCAGAAGGCCAGGGCCTAGCTTCTACAGCAACCACTCGTGGTGTGCGTGTCATTGTTCTCTCACGAGTGGAAGGGACGCCGATGCCTAACGTCCAATTTGAGAAGAATTTCTAGACTGTCTTGACCATTGTCAGTGACTCGAAACAGGTGCCTGAATCGAACCCAGGCAGCGAGGTTCAATGGCGTAGGTGCCGACCCACTCACCCACTACGCTACGGCCGTCATAAGACGCGTAAACAAGTCCTTAGTCTCTTCTAATGAAAAGGTCTGCGCGCAATCCTTGGATGAGATGTTGTTATTCAATCGGGAAGTGGAGCTGTCTTTAGAGCGATATGAAATCGAGCACACGTCCTCGAGTTCAACGCTTAAAGTGGCGGGCTCTGTGGAGTACAGAGGAAACATGATCCCGGCCAAATGTGTCTTCGACTCTGAGACAGTGCTACAATGCAAAAAAATACCAGCCGACCGGGTCTAGGAGGGCACCGACATGGGAGAAGAACTTCAAGACATTTCGGTTCTCGTCCAAATCCACTCTTGACTGTAGCGCCATTCGAAAATGAGAAGAGGGCCACACTACTCCGGCGTAGACAACCACATTGGAGCCGACCTTAAGGGATCACCGGCCACAACCACATTAGCAAAACAAGCTGGAAGATACCCCCAACTCTGATCTGCTGCATGAAACCCCGATAAGCGAGACGAGACAAGGATCCGAGAAGCACCACCAATTCCTTTGACTTTGCCCACAAACTAAGTCAAACAGTCAAACAAAGTGTTTCAATTCGCCTGACTCCTGAGTCGTCGCAACAAAAGCCTCCTGGATGTCAAAAAGTTGACAGAAGCAACACAATTTGCTTCGGTTCTCTGTTTCCTTCTGAAAGCCGATGCGACTACGTGTCGTGCCGAACAAAGCCAGATCAACTTTAACTGTTTCTCATGTCTGTTCCGAGCAGGGGGGAAAGAAAATGCATTCGGTCGACAACGCAGGCGAGAGAGTTTCACTTGGAATCTGTGATTTTCCAAGAGAAGCCAGACTCTTTGGCAAATGCCCAGGCTGCTGCCGCAAATGCCACGCACTCAACACCCCTCGCTTGCGACACAGCAGCACACAACAGCCGCACCATCAACTATTCAAGACCGCCGGCTACAAAGGCTCACAAACTTGGTCCACCGCTGCCGCACAAAGGACTCCAGCAGGATACTCCTGA
Source organism: Eristalis tenax (assembly GCA_905231855.2). NCBI lineage: Eukaryota > Metazoa > Arthropoda > Insecta > Diptera > Syrphidae > Eristalis > Eristalis tenax. Next base: position 5,714,341 of record HG993127.1, read on the forward strand.
ACACTGAATAATCTCGGGCAAATGTGCAGAGCAACCCCCGGCACACATGCACGCCTCCGTGCACACTTTTATGAGGGATTTCCTTCGACCATTAACTGTTACTTAACTTATTTCGTCTCAAATGCATTTCAATGTCTGTTGCGGCCGGTGCGCAGTCAGTTTGCCGGTTGAGAGCCGGCTCAAAACACAGATGTGTCAGAACAATGGAGGGCGTCGCTAAAATTTTGACCAAAATAGTTGTCCCATGCCCAGCCCTTCCGGCTGACGAACATACGAAATGCATTTGAATCCTGAGTCCACAGCAGTGGGGCGGGTGTGGGAGTGTCCTTGGGAGTGCTGCCTCCATCTGGTGCGACTACACGGGCAATGACAGCATGTTGGGGGTAAACAGATGGGGATGTGGATTTCACGGGGAAATGACTTTGCGCCAGGACGCATTCCCAGCATGAATATGTGTGCATTTAAAATTTAACCATTTTCATTTTCCGACTGACTGCATGAATGGTCGGTTATGGTGTGCGTCGTCGTCGGTTGCGGAGGGGCCAGGGGTGGTATGAGTCAAATCTGATGCTTCCAGACTTTTGCATTCCGCCGGAGGATGTAGGCCATTTATTACTTGCGATAAGATTTATGCCACCCCATCCTAATAGAGCGGCGGTGGATGGTCGTCCTCCCCAGCCCGAGTGAACAGTGAATACCAAGAGTCCATAATGAAGCTCATAAAGGATGCGAACGGCAGTGTCACTCTATAAAAGTGGTCGACGACGTTGTAGTTGCTGCCGCTGTTGTTTCGTCGCTTGTCTTGTGGTCCTTGCGCCAAGGATCCGCATCACGGCAGAGGTGTGCGGCTGCGGGGAGGTCGGAGGGGAAGAGAAGGAAATTATTGACGGTTAACTTGTAACAGCCGTCGTAAAATGTGGGAGATAGTTTTACGAGGGCCTTTGTTGCGTTCGCCACGTAACTTCGGTTTAATTAATTTAGTTTTAGTACGGTTATAATGCGGTTTCCGTTGTGGCAGCCTTGAGATTGTGTGTGTGTGTTTTTGTCGCATATTCACGGTGGATTGTGGAATGTCTTCTTTTTAGGATGTTCTTTCTTTGATTTGAAGGCATCACGCATCGGGATTGATGCAAGTCCATGGCGGTAATTGCACGACGGAAGTACATGCAAAGTGTGCCACACAGATCCCATTTCGGTCTTAAGTATGCATTAGAGTGCGTGTAGTTTTGGCAGCAGTTCCCTGCACCCATCACAGAGTAATCAGCGCTTAAGTGGGTGGTGAGTTTGTGGGCGGCAGTTAAATGGATGCCTGTGATCGGCGGAACTAGTTACGAGGAAAGTTCTTTTGTTTGGGTTCGCTTGGTGTTGCAGAGTTTTGTTTGGTGTCTTCTACGAAATTTCCTCTCGGTTGTGATGTGGATTAAAAGCCAGGCAACGTTCATTAAGTGGTAACGTCTCTCTTTCGGCGTCCTTTTGAATTCTGACTACTCGAGCTCTTCCCCGTTCATCTCAGCTCTTTGGGAGGCAATGAGGACTCATTACAAGGAGTTACTACTCATGGCAGCTCAACTGAACCGACTCACAGTAGGCAAGCCCGGAAAAAATCAAAACAATTGTTTCTTCTTTTGACTTTGTTTGATGGGCTTTTGTTTTCATAATTTGATAAAGAAAACATTTCTGGTTCGTTTTTGTTTTTCGAATTTTATGTTCGCTAGTGACGCTCTGAGGATAAGGAAATTGGAGCTTTATGTCGTCCGTTTTGTTTTTCAAAACGAAAAGCTTTTCAGGATTTCACTCCACCCATTAAGCAGAAGGACAAATGAAACATCTCCAAATGTTTACAAAATGTCGATATTAAAGATCGAGGGAAAAGACTAATTATTGTAGAAGAATGAATTAAATAAAGGCACCGACTTGCTTGTACGACGTGCATTTCCAGAAGAAGGCTAAGTTATCTTAAGCGGGTGATTTTCGATTGAGTACATAAACGCACTCTGGTTTCGAAAAGTGCAACAACTGAACATACACAGAGCCATCTAGTATGGAATAATAACACTTTACAACATCAGTCGAACAACAGTCGAAAGGAAAGATTAACTAGACTGAGTGACTTTGGCAAGTTCTACAAAAAAAAGCTCCCCCGAGCTCCGGGCAAAGCTTGGTATTTCCTGAAAACCAATGCAACTCATACTAATGTCAAACATACCTCTACATTATATCGACAACTGTATCACTCAAGAATAAAGCGCTATGCTTGTGAGTATACCACACGTATACCGAATGAGAATAAATTTGGAAAGATTTCGGCTTCGTTGACGGAGTGGGTTGGTGCGTTGGTCACGGTGTTTTGTAGGTTCTGTATTCAATTCTTGTTTGGCATGCAAATTAAAAAAACACTTTGAGTTCGCGCGGTTGGAGTTTGCGTAACGGAACACTTCCGCTCTCGTTGAACATTATTTTCGAACTGACGCTGTTTTTCAAAATTGCATAATTTCTATTATCACTGGCTTAACAAATGCCGATGCACTTGTCGTCGAGCATTATCTGATCTACTGCGTTAAGAGTACGCGATTGATGAGGTTGGGACCCTTTCTGGACCGAATACACAAAATCAAGAATATTTATCGTTTCTCTTAGTTTTTGAATGAGAAGATGGAAATAAGAAGTAAAATGGTATTTTAACTTGCAGGGCCATGAAATAAGAATAATAAGTGATCTTCTTGAAAATGCATTCTAGACCCCTGTTGCCTTTCTTTATCTCATTAAGGCAGTCTTCGATCGTGAGATTATTGTTTTTTTTTTTACTCACAAAGGAATAATTGTGAAATGTAATGCCTTTGTGCAAGGCAGACTACTTAATGGGCATCACAGGAGTGAGAGGAGAAGAACCTAATAAGAAAGAACGCTCGGCACTGTTGGTATGAAGAATTTGAAAAAGGATGGTTGATTCTTTAAAATCACACAAGTACAAACTTAAAGGATAGGAAAAGAAATTTAAAAAAAAGAAGTAATTATAGCTTTTGTTTGCAGCTACATTTTTGTCATTAAGCATGCAACAGCACGTCATTACAATGTCCGTCTCGGCTTCGCTGCTAATGCTTCATGCGGTCGGTCTAATATTGGGTCTATAACTAAATTCGTGCAGTGCTAAATACTGGCGTAGCTTGTATTATTAAATTGATTTTATTCCATTGGAACATGCGTTGGAAAGCTACTGTCATTGTACGTCATTTCAGTATATGTCATTCATTTGAAGCGTAAACAACAATAATTTTTTGTTCACTCAAATATGTCGAACTTTGTGCCTGAAAAAGTGTTTTTGCGGGGAGTTCTTCTTCATTACTTTAATATGAAGAAAACTGCTGCCAAAAGTCATCGTATTTTGGTAGAATTTTCTGGGGAACATGTGCTAGCTGATCGATCTTGCCAAAAGTGGTTTGCATGATTTTGGCTTGGCCAACCAGCCAAATCAACGGCAAAGCCGAATATCCATGGCGCGCAGGTAATGCTCTGTATTTGGTGGGTTCGGAAGGGTGTGCTGTATTATGAACTGCTAACCGGGTGAAAACATCAATAGACAACGCGAGAGCAGCAGCCGCAAAACGCCCGGAATATGCGACCAGACACGAGGCAATAATTGTCCATCATGACAACGCTCGGCCCCACGTTGCTATTCCGTTTAAGAACTATTTGGAAACAGTGGATGGGAAGTTTTACTCCACCCGTCTTATAACCCAGACTTTGCCCCTTCTGAGTACCATTTGTTCCGGTCGATGCAGAACGCCCTAACTGAAATATCAAAAATTGGCCTGATTCATTTTTGGCGCAGTTCTTTTGGGATGGGATCCACAAATCCAAGTCAAAGTGTAGGCAACACTTTGAATAACACTATTGTAAATGTTTTTCTAAAATAAACGTTCAAGTTTTGAAAAAAAAACAGCACGAATTATAGACCCAAAAATAGAATTAAGAAGACCAAAACATGGAAGCAAGACGAAAAATGTTTTTTTTTTTAGATCCTGAATGAAATATTACTATTTATGCCTTTACAATGTATAGAACGTAAAACATCGTATTAATTATTAATTTTACCAGTTATCGGTACCTATAAAGAAAAGTCTGTGCATTTAGTGAATTGTTTAATTCAATTTTCTTTTTCTTTTATAACGATGCTTAACTATTTCCGTTTTTAATTTTCTTATTCTAAAATACATTTATGCCGTAAGAAACAGCATTTTGGAGTTTAACAAGTCATCTCATTAACTTCATTGAATATATCCTCCAATTCAGACATTTTCCTCATCAGCTCCGAAGTTGGCTTCGTAAAACCAGTATCGCTTCCTTGTTGGAGCTCCAAATCCTTGGAGCTCTGGGATTGTTCACCCAATTTATGGCAAATACAGCCGTTGACAACTAATTAGACACGATATTTTTAACTAAAGATGTCAGTTTTTTCTCATTTATTTCTTAATTTTGTTATATTATTATATTATTCTTTTTTTTTTAAATTATCATTGGAACTTAAAAAGACAAACAAAAAAAAAAACACAATTCATTCAGTTTATTTTTGGAAAATATGGTTTTAGAGATGTTTTTGCTCTAAACCTCCATATTGAACTATGACAACTCATTAGAAAAAATATTAACAAAACTGTAAGATAATCTTTATAAATAATCTCGAATTGTGTCTTATTATGACTAGTACTTAGTCGGAAAGCCCCTTTACTTCAGCACAGCTCTGCAACGGTTCTGCATCGACCTGATTAGGCCCCCATCTTTCCACTGGAATCGCATACCACACGGAATCACCTTTTCATACAAAACACCCAAATTGGAAATGTTTTGAGTACTCACGGCATTCTTAACATCACTCCAGAGGTGTTCTATAGGACTTAAGTCTGGACTTTGGGATGGCCAGTCAAGTACACGCTTGGAGTTTTGCTCAAAAAATGCTTTTGTGAGCTCTGCGGTATGTTTAGGGTCATTGTCTTGCTGGAATGATCAAATATCCGGTATATTTTCCTCCGCCCATGGTAGCATTACATTTTGCTGCTCCTTATTCATGGTTCCCACAGTACGATGAATTGGTCCAACGCCGTTCCACGAACAACATCCTCAGATAAAAATGTAACCACCGCCATGCTTAACTACTGGAGAGGCGTACCTGGGATCGAGTTCTTTGCCTCTTGGTCGTCGGTCGTGCCTTCTACCGTCCAGACTAATCCTATTTATCTTTGTTTCATCGCTCCATAGTACGAATTTCCACTCATTTGCCAAAGTCGATAATTTGGCCGTGGGTTTCATAGTCTTCCGTGAAGTGCGGCTACCGTCAAACGACGAGCAACAGTCCTCTTAGACACATTGTTGCACGCTGCATTGCTTTGGCACTTTTGTTGGGATCCGCTTTTGATAGCCGGACAATTTTTCAGTCAATGTGCTGTGTAGCTTTGCGAGGACTTTTTTTTATTTTCCGTGGTGCCATAGGAGAAGAAAGATTACCATTTAGGGGAATATTAGCAGATACAAGAAGGAATTTACTTGTGAGAGCACAATCCAATCCAAGATCGGGTGTGCCACCCTCAGCAACATTTGCATTATTGGAAGGAACTCCTTCGGTGTACTCGAGAATATAGGACCTCAGCCTGCACTTATATTCTTGCCGGTAAGGGTGATCGTGAAGGCCGCCTTTTCTCCGAATAACATCAAAGACATTCTGCAGCACATCTTGGTTAAGACGAAAAGTTAAGATATAGTCAACACCAAAACGTTGCTTTATTTCGCCAATTATCACTTTAACTGCATTACTGGACGCACAAGAATCCCTGTCCAAACCTACGCCGTGTCGGAGAACCTCGATTTTGCATGGCATGAACTCCGTTCAAAAGTTGGACATGGGAACAGTACAGTGTCACCTTAATTCGGCTCTCAGGACTTAGCAACTCTTCCTGCGGTTGGTCAAGGCAAGGATATCAGCACATTACCTAGAGGTTGCCAGTTTAAGGCAAACGTGGCCAGATTGTATTTTAGCAGATATCCTTTACGGAACTCGGACCGGAGTAGCAAGAATAGAAGCCATCATCACGAGTCACTGCCCAATCAGCATGCAGCTTAATTCCTCATCCCCTGTAAAGATCAGCGCCAGAAAGTGAGACTATGTGTGCACCAGTCCAACACATGTAAGAGTCGGACTTCGAGCTCCTTTCAGAGCTGTGTTATCAAACCAGCACATGAACCTACTTGGTTCTCTTCTAGAGCATTTTGGAAAGTCCCTGATGTGTCTCCAGTTGTCAAATTACAACTCGTTGCTGGTAACCGTGTTTCACAGAAGTGATTTGTCGAAATCCATTTGTCTCCTTTGGGAGCACTATCACAGCAAATTCACATCTGAGCTTGGCTTCTGATTGATCCTCGTTACTTACGGCCGTAAACAGAATCTCTGTCAAAAGCCTGTGCTGCTCTGTTAGCCTCTAAACGAAGAACCTCCAGAGTGGCTCCCGCAAATCCAAAATCTGTTCATTTCTGAACCACCGACAGTCAACAAGTATCACTCCGCCCAATTGTCCTAATTTCCGGCCTCATGTCGTGTCAGGCCCGCAAAAAACAATCCAAACCAATTACACGAACATTTTCGTCGCATGGCACTCGGAGTTTGTCGACGGGATTTCTTTCGGCCTGGTGAATTCTCGCCCAAGCATAAAGCGCCGACTTAATTGCCTCTCGAGTGTCGCCAGACCGCACAGCACGCGCCCCACTCACGCACCCTCGCCCTCACTGCCTCCACCAGAGACACCAGCAAAAAGAAATGTACTCTCCTCGTCGTGGCTGAAATTTATGGTGAACGTAGAACATTGGCGAAGGCAAAACAAAGGGCAAAACAAAGCACTTGCGTGAGCCACTCCATCGTGTCTGGAGGCACATCAAACCCACTCCACGCCCGGCCCTCGCGGAGCCTATGCGGGGTAATTGCAGTGAGTAAAAGGCTTTTCTCATTTGTTAAGGATTCATGTGCCTCCGTGCGCTCCTTGCCGCGGCAACAATGTTTGTACGTTTAATACACAGCGACATGCACACTGATTAGCAGCGAACGAGCCCCACATTTAATGCTTTGATTAATCGGAGTTCCATCTTCAGCTCATTTCCATGGAACGGCCGACGGACGAGTGGTGTGCTGAAAGCCCCGGCCTCGACGACTGGGCGTGGGCCTGCACAGAGCACACTCGTTATGAATCACAATGGAAGCGCGGTTATCACGCGAATTTCTATTACAGCGCCGCGTGATGGAGCTGGTTGCTTCGTGGTCAGCCCGGCGAGGCCGGCTCGTTCGACAGCACAGCGGGAATTTGCCAGTTCCTCCAATTTTCAGCGCACAGCACACAGTGCCCAGCGCAGATGCGTTCTAATCATGTTATTTGCGAGCCGAGTAAAGTATCCTCTCCCTGGCCAAAGGCTGGCATGTTCGACAATGGACTGGACACAAGTCGCTTCCGCAAGCAATGCTATTAGTTTGACTTCATTTAACATTTGCGTCACGCCCTACATTCCATGTCTAATTGCGTGCAGTGCACACACGGAGAGGGGGTTCAGGCCAAGTGGAACTTGTAATTATCTTAGAGCAGCGCGACGGTGACGCTGTTCGATTGCAGACAACGAGCAAGTACGAACTAATTGCAGATTGTTTCCAGATGATTGGGCATTCGAGTGAAAAGAAGCCGTGGGAAGGTGGGCTCCACGGGCGAGTTCAACAAGGACAAGTGCTTGCACCCTTCCTGCTTGCGATGCCCCATAAGAGTGTGCGGCCAACGTAATTGGATGAGAGTTCGAGACATTAAGGTGAAGTTGCGGTTAATTAATGCGACACTAAGCATAATTCAATTACGCGTTATCCCCCGATGAGGCGCTTGATGTTCGATTTTAATTGCGAAACATCTCAAGAAACGACTGTGATGGAGTTTCCGTGATGTTCAGTTGCCGAGGGAAGGCGGTGGTCCATCGATTGATTTGAAAAGTTCACAGTTCACAGCTTCCAAAAATGTGCAATCTTTTCATGATGTTCGAGTAAATTTTGTGAGGAACCAGGCACAGTTACTACGGTCTCCAGCAGAGATGACAGACGAACGTTAAGTCACTTCTTGTGGCTGCAAGAAGACGACGCTACATGCAGTACACGCGACGCAGCCTCGAAGTTGTAAAGGAGGAATTTGGCGACATGCCGAGTGTTTATAAATTGGAGGAATTGGTTTATTTGAGAGAAAAGTTGTGCCAGCGATCTTTGGTCCTGTGTGCGTTGACGGAGGAGAAGATTAAACCACGAACTGCACAGCGGCATGCACCTAGTTAAGCATTTTGGTATCCAACGCCTAAGGTGGCTGGGACATGCTGAGCGCATGAACAACTCAGCTCCGGCCCGAAGGGTCTTGGACTCAGGACCTGTTTGATAACGCAGCAGAAGACGCCCCCGTTTTAGATGGCGTACCCAGGTGGAGAAGGACAACAAACAACTTGGCGTGCGGCACTGGAGGCAGCTAGCCAGAGACTGTGCTTGTTGGAGAGGCTTGTTGGTTGAGACAACGCCTAAGGTAGCTGGGCCATGCTGAGTGCATGCACAACTCTGGTCCGCCCCGTGGCGCACCCAGGTGGAGAAGGACATCAACGAAGTTGGCGTGCGGCACTGGAGGCAGCTAGCCAGAGACCGAGCTAGTGGGAGAGGCTTGTTGGTTGGGCCTCAACCAAGCAAGCGCCAAATAAAAAAGAAAAAGAACTGGAATAGATCATAGATCCACTTGGTAACAGAATGGCCTAAGTGTGGCTGCTGCCTTTCCGTACAGCAGTCAGCCACTTGAACCTAACCTAAGACCAGTGTTGGACTGCAAATGCTACGAAAAAATTGTTGTTCACTCGTTTGCCATCGGAAAATTTTTAACTTATCATATTTAACTGTGACCACACCTTTTTGATGAGAAACTTCTATTGGCGCGCCTTTGGAGTAAACTGGACTCGTATGCCGTGACGCCAAAAGGCATGAAGCTGTCACGGCATAATGGCCTCTCTACCGCAATGGAGTCGAGTCTCCACTCTCCTTATGAACGAACAAAGCTTATGTTCATGCCGGCCATCCCGTTATGGCCAAAACTTTTGTACTACAGACAGACTACTTCCTGCCATTTGGAAGCAATGGTTCATTTGGACCAAGCACGTGCTGACGCGTCTCATCAACTTGCTCGTTCTTACTTGGTCCTTTACCATATTAGATGGAACTACATAGTTCCGCCGACATATTCAACGCCAGCATACCCATGGAACTACATAGTTCCTCGGACATCTCTCCGGGAACCAGTTCCGACTGCAAACAGAATCGTTCAATATCCGTTTCACTGTTTACCCCAACTCTAATCCTTCTTCAATTCTTCCCCGCCACCTTCTAACCAGTCGCATGTAGACGATGGTGCCCGAGTCCGAGTCATAAAGTAGTTCACAGACACATCTTCCACCCCTTTCATCACTCATCGCAGTTACGTACCGCCTATGATTCAGGTCATAACTCACCCTCCGACTTCGCCTTTTCCACTCCCTCTCCCCATTCCATGCCCCAAATTCAACTCCACCATTTCGCAGACGTCCCAGAACTCCACTGAAAGCCATTTCACTAGGGACAAGCTATTGACACTACTAAACAAATAACTGCTCAGCTAACAAACTACCCGAGTCCGCCAAGTAATAGGTACGCGCATAACCGAGGCGAAGTACGCCGTTAAGCACATCGTAAGAGGGGCCATAAAACATTTGATAATACTTTCAGTCAGAGTTACGCGCACCGCCTCGGTAGCGAGCTTCCTCCCATCTCCTTGCTGTATGTCCATCAATAAGTGTCGAACCGAACGAAGATTCTCTCGCTGTTCGTTTGTTTTCCCGAGACTGCTCTCGATGGCAGAGCGCAAAGCCAGGCCAAAGGAAACAATAACATCAACTCCCCAAAAGCCAGTTCTCGTAGGAGAACCCTTTTAGCAGGGGCCTAAGTAAATAATTCACGCATAAAAACACTACAAAGCGGACTCAGTACGTTACGTGTGTACATCTGGCTGTGAGGCGGGTGGGTGAGTTTTGTCCACCTTCCGAGTGAATTATTGATCCGACACAGCTGCTACTTTGTTCTTAAATGGTTCGGAACTGGGATTTGATACCCCAACTCGGGCTGCTTTCATCCATCTCCGGATGTTCTCCTGCGACCGCGGGGCTCGGCAAGGGGCCCGGCGAATTGATTCCAATAATGTATTCCTTTAGCAGATGTCATTCCACACGGTGAGCTATTGAGCTTCAAGTGTGACACAGCAACAAGAGCAGTGTATCATTTTTGGAAATAAATCACTCTTGTCCTTGGTCCTTACCCGCTACCCGCAGTTGACACTTCCTTCGTCATCGGCTCGAGTGGGGGACAGGATGAGGTTAGGGGCCTATGCTTTTCAAGCTGAGCACTCACACGTTGCGAGGAGGGACTCTTCACTGAGTGAATGATTGCTGGTTGTTTTGTGATCGACATTCGACTGTGATGGCAGTCGCCAGGAAAAGGACGGCCCTCGCATTTTGGAATTGAAGCGAATCTTCTAACAGAGAATAGTGGAGGATAGACAGATGACTCAAGGATGAAGTGCAGCTTTGGCCATTCCACTAGGAATCTACTGTGCGCCAATGCCAAAACATGGCGGATTCATGGTTCGTTGCCAACCGTATTTCGAATGTCCTTTGAATTGGCTTCCACAGTGCCAGTTACCGCCACCCTTCATACAGAATGATTTCAGTTTCGAACAAGGAAGAGATGGACTCTTCGCTCTCGCTAGATGTACTCCTAGACTGCCCTCCTTGTGGCATATTTTAGATCGAAATTATGGGAAGCACTGCTGACAAGGGAACGTAATTTTCTGTAATTTCCCGAAACTCTGGCCTGAAGCTATTAACGCCTTGGAGTCGATTTCAAGAAAGCCCAAAGTTGTCGCTCGTCTTGAGAAGAGATCAAAAACGATGCCATTTGAACGTATACATTTGTGGGTACACGACAATAAATTAAGGAGCTTGCAACCAATCTCGCGAACACTAGATGGCCAGCAGTGTAGTATATTGGCAACACTATGGCAGAGCGTGGGAGGTGTCCTTCGAAATGGCAACATACTCATGACCAGTGGATTTTCCTAAACTTATGAAAATTCCACTAGATATAACGACAAAGTCACTAAACCGGCAACAATTCTCATGACATGCGTCCCAGCTCTTACCATTGTTGTGTACATGTCCAATTGTGTCTCTCAGAGCAGGTGTTATGTGGCCACAGACGGCACGGATGTACTGGTGAGTCGACAATACAAGCAGGTACCACCGTTCTCTTGCCAGCCGTAGAAGCTCTTCGAGATGGGGCAGAGTATGAGACAGAGTACAAATTTTACTGTCATTCGTGGACAAAATTCTAGGCAAAGACTTTGTTGTGAAAACCTGGGCCGATGGTGTGCTGTGTCGACTCACAGTACGTCCGCACTTGCTGGTGGTCAGGTCATAACGTGAGACAAGATTGGACATGCACCAGGGCTGCCGGAATTACCACTAAGGGAGTACTTGTCCTACTCTCGAGTTCAGGGTACTCCCGTCTGAAAATACTCCCCTCGAAAATTTTTCTGAGTTAAAGATAAGTATGTGTCTATTGGAGCATAATCTTTCGTTTATTTACAACTCCGCTTATATTTCTAATTGAATCTATGGCTACAGCTAAAAGCAAAAGCTGTACAAACAACAAACACGGTTCTTTTGACGCTCAACTTTGCAAAGTTGTAAGGAACAAAAGTTTTCGTTAATAATTGAGGAAATCTAGGTACAAAAATGTCTAGTCCTTGGAGTGAGGTGATGTCGCCTATCGATTTTGCGGATGAATTGAACCCCAAAGATCAACACCTCACGTGATCTTTGAAGCGAATATCAGCTATTTTAATTCTTAATTGGACTCGCAGCAGATAATGCATCAGCCATTGTTTGGAATAGAAGTGGGGTGAGAACTCTATTTCAATAAATCATCCCGTACATTTACGTCATCTCCTTCGCTGAATGTGAGCTCTAGTCACTAGGGCAGCTGCAACCAAAGACTCCAGGAAAAAATTGAGGCATCACCTAAAAACAATTTATTTTTATTCTTAACATAGTTGTTAACAACAGAATGAGTTTTAATAGTTAAGTATGTATCTATGTATGTACGTATTTGTTATAAATAAAGGGTGGTTAAATTTTGCCGATGTTGAGATCAATTTTCGAAGAAAATCAGCCTCATCACTGAAGATGATTTTCTTCGAAAATTGATCACCCACTGTTGGCATTTCTTGCCACCATTCTGACCATTGACGACGCTTGAAATGGTCAAGAGGCTTTAGTTCTTGAGTCAATTGCACCTTGTAAGCGTGTAAATGCAAGTCTTTGTGCATAATGTTCATTAACGACGAGCGTGATAGGTGCAATTGTTGGGCACGACGACGAGTTGAGGTGGACGGCTCTTCAGCCACACTATCGCGAACAGCAGCAATATTTTCTGCAGTACGAGCTGTACGAGCATGCACTGGTGTTTTCACCAGGTTTCAGACCCGGTTTGCTCAAATTTTTACACGATTCTTCCGATTGTACGCACATTTGGAGGATTAATTGACCGAAAAAATCACGAAGTGCGTGCATTTGCATTTTGATTTGAACGCCCATTTTCATAATAAGCCTGAATAACTTTAACGCGTTGCTCGATTGTGTATCTTTCCATGGTTCAAATTGAGTTAGTCTGAAATTGAGAAATGTCAAATGAAATGCAGAAAAAAACTTGACGTTTAGGTGTGGTTCACATTCAACATCGGCTCTTAAAAACCCTTATTATAATATAGAAACAAATTCAGATAAAAATTCAGTACGCCAAGATTTACAATGTAAAGTAAGAAAAAATCTGGTGGCATCCGATATTTTATACTGATTGAGTTCAAATAGTGTTGAATGACACTTCAAAGGGAAGAATGCAATAAGATGGGGTGGGATGTTGAACAAAAATCAAAGAAAAGAAACAATTTTCAGCAATTTAATTCAACTTAATTTAACATAATTCGTGAGGGTTTTTTTTTCAAAATTTTTTTAAGAAAAACGTGTACAATATTATTATTCAAAGTATAGCTTCAGATGGGAGCTATGACTTTTTCCCATCTTCTGGCAATTTGTGGATCCCATCCCAAAAGAACTGCGCCTGCGACGGCTTGGCAGCCAAGAATGAATCAAGCCAATTTTTGATATTCTCCTCTGATGTGAACCGTATTTCAGTGAGGGCGTTCTGCATCGACCGGAACAAATGGTAGTCAGAAGGGGCAAGGTCTGGACTATAAGGCGGGTGGGGTAAAACTCCCCATCCACTGTTTTCCAAATAGTTCTTAACCGGAATAGCAACGTGGGGCAGAGCGTTGTCATGAGGGAAAATTATTGCCTCGTGTCTGATCGCATATTCCGGGCGTTTTTCGGCTACTGCTCTCTGCCAAGGGATAAATTGTGTTCGGTAGCGTTGTCCAATGATGGTTTCATCCGGTTTTAGCAGGTCATAACACAGCACACCCTTCTGATCCCACCAAATACAGAGCATTTCCTGCGCGCCATGAATATTCGGCTTTGCAGTTGATTTGGTTGGATGGCCAAGCCAATCACCACTTTTGGCACGTTCGCTCAGCTAGCACATGTTCACTATAAACTTCCACCAAAATACGATGACTTTCGGCAGCAGTTTTCTTCAGACTAAAGTAATGAAGAAGAACTCCCCGCAAAAACTCTTTCTCAGGCACAAAGTTCGACATATTTGAGTGAACAAAAATTATTGTTGTTTACGCTTCAAATGAATGACATATGCTGAAATGACGTGCAATGACAGTAGCTTTCCAACGCATGTTCCAATGGAATAATACAAGTTACGCCATCTCTTAGCAAACCGCACGAATTAAGTTCTAGACCAGTATAAAAACCACCACCAGTTTTAATAAAAAACAAAATGTTCAGTTATTAAGTCTTGCAATATTAAGTTGTAGTACATCTACATTTTGATCAAGATTTGGCATCACTTCATCGTCCCAACTCGCCATTACAAGTCAGCTTTCGTGAACACTGATCTGTCTACGAACTGGAATTGGATCAATTATCGAATTCTTGGCTTGCCGATTCCACTTGAGCGGGGCAGTCAGTTTTTTTCTATTTCTCATTGCGCTTCGGCTCTTACAATTAGCCAATGTATGTGATGTATGATGTATGTTAACGAAGTGGACATGTCGATGAAAGTGAAATAAAATAAAAACTTAAACGGCGAAAATATAAAATTTTCTTTTCTTTAAAAAATCATTGTTAGGTTAAGTCGAAAGACATAGTTTAAGATTAAGTTTATCTTTGCCATCCCGCCGAGGGCCAATTATGTTAAAATAGAATCACTGTACGTCCAACCAGTTTTAAGCATTTTTGTCTAACATTTACTTGTATAATAAATTGATAAATAAATAAAAAAAAAAAAAACAAACATTTTCATTTAAGTGCTTGAGCCTTGCCATTTAGAATAGAATAAAATACCCTTTTTCACGGAAGTTCAGGCAGAACACGGCTATGGCGAGTTAATTTTCGCTGAGTTTTCGACGCAATAGCTCGGCCATGATTTGACGATGATTCGTTTGTGAACCTTCATTCGATTATGTTCTCACAATTTTTCGTTCCGATTGGTTGCCGATCTGTATCGTAAAACGGCAAAACTAAACCTTTTCCGAGTCGGATGACCGTTCCGTTCGGATTGAAACAAAAACGTCGAATCCGGACCACGAATTGGATGACTCTATACGTTCATGTCAGTTCTTCATGTCGGACAGGCTGCTTTTCAAATAAACTGGTAATTGGTTCAGCAATGCGGGCGTCATAAAGGGTGTACTAAAAATAAATAGTGTGCGAGGAACTCAACACTGAGGAGCTGCTTCTTCGATCGGATAGGGCTATGCCTCGTTGGTTTGGTCAAGTGGCACGAATGCGATTTTATCAGCTGGCGACCGCTTGGCAAACCCAGAACGAGATGCTTGGACCAAGTCCAAAAACTCGCCTGGTTACGCTTGGGCTTAACTCCTGATGAGTTAGAGTCGATGGCGGAGGATCGAGTTGCCTGGAGGTCTCTCGTGCGTGGTTTACCCCCGCGACCGCTTTAGTGGAGCATGCGGGTCAGAAGATGATGTTGTTGATGTTTTTTGTCTGGAGTTGAAGGCGCTATTTGGCCTTGTTAGAATGATTGGACTGCTTTAACACGTTGCCTGACCGCTTCTGGGCAAATTCTTCCTTCAGACGGTCTAATTGTTGACAGTGCAGCACCGGATTAGGAGTCCTGCCAAGAGGCTGCAGCTCATAGCAGATGATTTCTTGCCAATCCTTCAACAGATCGTTAACCACTATTCCTGGGCGCCAATCCACAGTTTGTGCTGGCTCACAGCGATTCGATGTTGTCGCAAGTATTTCACTTTTCGGCACGAGGCCTCCATCACGTATAGCCTTCATAAATGGTTTCGATTTTGTCGGTTCATGAGATTTTTTTTATCTTAACTTTGTTAACCGAGTTACTTTCTGTATGCAGACTTATTCAAATAATTCCAAGTTGGTTGTGGAGTGCTTGGTTTGAGGGAAATCCAATCAGTGCCAAGGAACGGTCTAACTCAAGGATTTGACATAATTTTATTGACATCCTTAGCAATTGGCGAGAGTGTGATGGTGATGGCGCATCACGATGTGATTGACAATCGATATTTCCTCTTCATTCCAAGAAGTAAGTGTAAGGACTCTGATTTGGAAAACTGGTTCACATTTTTGGCAACAAGGCCCCACTGTCACTGAAGCACCCACCGTCAGATGCAGGATTTTGTAAATGTTTTTCTTTCGTTTTCCCAGCATTTTCTTCCTTGTTGCTCACTCTTGTTCTTGTTTTATTGTCTTTTCAGGACTATCACGTATTCTTCATGCACAATCCATCACCGAATCGATGTTTAGTATTCGACTTAGATACGACGTTACCTTTTCCGACATATTTTCACAAATATGTAACCGAGACGTTTCGGTCGGATTTAGCACTTAGGCCAGAGCATCACAGGTGAGTACGAAGTTTGTTTACACGTCCATACGCTAGCACTCTCCAGCAGCGGCCTTGCGCGTCAGCGCCAGTGGGGTGCGATGCGGATGATGAAATCCTTCAAAGTGCCAAGATAAGCTCGATATGTCGAAAGTTTATTTCCTTTTTTTTTTGCCTTCTTCCTCTCTGTCTCGGCTTGTCCTGGCTTTTGTCAGAGTTTACTGCGAAAGGATTTGCACAACTTTTTCGTAATCTCTTCCTCATTTCGAGATTATCTCCAGGGCAGGCAGGTGACACGGATTCGATGGACTGAAACGCTGCCGGGCTGGGGGGGGCTTGTTTGCTTGTGTCAGTAAATTACTTGAGCGGAGGGACGGAGCAGTGAGTTGGCGGCACTCTCCTTCCTTTTGATTTTTTTTACTTGGCGCCTGAAGAGTTTGCTTATGCAAATTACAACGTCCTGGACATGCAGAGAGCATTGTCGAGTGGTGGACCAGACGGACTCGGCGCACTAATCTGAAGCAACAGGGATTGCGTGAGTGCTGCTGCTGTTGCTGCACTCGCCGTCGTTCGGGCACAACACAAAAAGTCCACACAATGAGGACAAGATGAATGACTGAATGCCGTGCCAACGCTATCAGGATCTGTGCGAGTGTGTGCGTGGAAGGCAGGCGATGGGGTCAAGCTGAACCCACCCTTTTCGGGAATGCGCTCGTGTGTATTGGGTGCGCCGGCGAAATTTTAATGTCGTAAAGTGATTTTAAAAATTTACACAATATCGTGATTAAATTTCGTGTGCAACAGAGCGGTTGCATGCATATGCATGAGGACATCCACAGGTGCATAGCAGCGGGCGCGAAAGGAGAGCGAGCGTCGCGTCGTCGGCCGCAAGGCAATTATATAGCACACACGGCTGTGCCTTAGATTGGCTGATTATAAAATGATAATCCTGTATAATGTATTCGCCGGTAAAACGATAAAATTTAATGAGCCTTGAGCTGGCAGATTTATGACGGCGGGCACTGGATGGGGCACTACCGGCGGCTGTGTGCGTTGGGGCGTTCGGAATGCTTTATGTGCAACACCGCCTTGTTCAGTGCGCCCATGGTGGACTAAAACAAAACAATTTTACTGTCAGCAAATAATGTTATCCTCCTTGTCTGTCAGTGTTCAGAAACCTTTGCCTGAGCAGTCTCATCAGAAGACACAACTCTTCGAATCCCCTTCTCAGAAGCACTCCATTTCGAGCTTAAATGTTCAAACGTCTTTGTGGAAATGGTGAACAGTTGTTACAACCTCTAGTGTATGGTGCATTTTATGTTGCTGATAACACGGTATTGCGTTTGTCATAAGTCTTGACTGAGCTTTTGAAAGGGACCCTCATAGAGATGGTTTCTTCGGCATTACGCTCTTTCTTCGAACGGAAAGGGGATGCTTTGATGGTTTGATCACGTGGCACGAATGTTCCCATCATCACAACTTCCGAGTTGAATGGGACTCCATCAGGTAGGCGACCGATTGGCAGACCCAGGACGAGATGGTTGGACCAGGTCCAAAAACTCGCCTGGTGGATGGCGGAGGATCGAGTTGCCTGGAGATCCCTCGTGCGACCCCTTAAGTAGATCATGCTGGTCAGAAGATAACGCAATGAGGATGATGAGGGCAAGGATTTCGATGCATTTGCATTTTTTTTTTGTGACAGAAGCAATTTTATGCCGATTCGGGAACTTTTCTTTAAAATGGCATCCATTCGTTAGTGCAACAAAGCGCAGACATGTACCGAATGCGAACAATCATTGGCAGTTATCGGGTGCATTGGTTGCTCACTGCTCACCCTTTCGTGCAGATTCTGTGTTCGAATCAGAAGCCAGAGGTAATGGAAGAAGAGATGTGCCACTCGATTCATCTGACAGCGTTTTTTATAACCTTTTCCCAGACAAGCGTCTGTGAAGACGCGTGAGCTAAGCGAAGCTGATTACTCCCGCCTGATTACCATTGCGTAGCTCTATACTCCTGACAAGTGTTAGTGAAAATAAAGTAGTATGAGTGACTTAAGAGCACAACCGTCAAAATCGGAGGTGGTCTTTCCACTGGAAAGACGAATATCTCTTCCTCCATTATCGCTGTCTGAAGCGAGAGCTATCATTTTTTTTTATAGTCAATCCTTCTTTTTTTTTGTATGAATAAACATTACTCCACAAATAATAAAAATTAACGACTCATCACAAGTTCCCATTCGCGTCAGACGATATAAGACACCGCGCATGGGCAACCACATGTTTGCATATTGCAGTCGCAGTCTGGCCTTGAAACAGGGATTCATCCGACAGCCACCAGCAATAGAACATTTGCATGCTGCAGACGAATCACTTGACTTCCAGCATTCCATCCCATGTCCATTCTATTGTCCCCACTTGCACCCACAAGTAATAAGCCATTTGAAAATCATTGTTAGTGAATAAAAATCTACTAAAAAATAATTTTTATAAGAACTTAATTCATATTTACATCGCAAGCGGAGCAAAAATAAGTTATCAGTTCTTAAACTACAATAAAATTCTCAAACAAAGGATATCAATCAGGACCCGGTATCAAACCAAGTTGTCATGGATATCGAGCATCCTCCAGTGTGTTGCAACTTCGATATACTCACAACATATACATAGAGCAGCGAAGCCTAACATTATGCCTGTCTTATGACAGGCTATTTTACTAATTCTGCAGTTCAACTGCCTTAATGAAAGCTTAAAGTCTTCTCTAAAGCCTTATTTGTCCAACTGGAAGCAAGTTGTAATGGGTACCTTCGACTTCTCTCGACTTGAGTTCATGTGGAACCCAATTTCCTTGCTTTTGAATACATCCAGCTGCTTTTAAACGTTTTGAAATGGCTGCTTGAGTGACACCCAAATATTCTGCGAGCTCTTCTTGTGTTTGGCAACAATCTTCATAGAGTAATGCTTCCAGTTCTTCATCTTCAAACTTTTTTGCTGCCCAGGACGTTCTTGGTCTTCCAAGCCAAAATCACTACTTTTAAATCAGTGCAAACCACTTTTGGCACGTTCGCTCAGCTAGCGCATGTTCACCATAAACTTCCACCAAAATACGATGACTTTCGGCAGCAGTTTTCTTCAGACTAAAGTAATGAAGAAGAACTTCCCGCAAAAACACTTTTTCAGGAACAAAGTTCGACATATTTGAATCGTGAGCGATGACACATACTGAAATGACGTACAATGGCAGTAGCTTTCCAACGCATGTTCCAATGGAATAATACAAGTTACGCCATCTCTTAGCAAACCGCACGAACTAAGTTATAGACTCAATATATAAAAAAAAGAATGACAATTGAACTGTACAGAATGTCTGTCTCAACGTTACACATGTATAGGAACGAGAAATATAATGTGAATGTTCGGAATAGTGAATTTTCTCAACATCCTCCGCCCCGGGGACCCTCGGCAGCTCCAGTGGATACAGGAGCTGAATCGGCCTTCAGAACAAACGCCTAGCCGTACATCTAACATCGCAGGAACGCACTTTACCAGCTCTTCCTTCATATGTCTTTTCGACTCTCTGATTCGATTTCTTGTCGATGCAACTGTGGGACGACTCAGGAGTTTCAAATACTCAGACCGCCATCTTTTCGCCAGTTTAACGGAGTATTTCATGCGATTCTTCCACAGCTCCCTCAGATAAGGGGCATTTATCGGAGAATATCCAATCAAAAACTTTGCTGATGTGAGTGGGCTGACCCATACGTAAGCGGTCTCTCGTTGGCTATAGCTTCCGCATCGGTCACTAAAGCACGAAGCTGATCAAAATTGTGCTTAGCTTTGCCTATGACTGTTTTCAGGGTGTATTTAATGGTTCCCATCCCACCATACGGTTCGCTCGACAATAAAGTTCCATCGCATCCGTTTCTCAGACCCTTTCAGGGCTTCTCCCTTAATTACTCCTTCAGCCTGCCTTAGCTCCAAGGAGGCTCGAATGCTGGATCATTGCCGGAAAAAACGATGAAGGTACACCACATCTAGCTATGAAACGCCTTATAGCCATAACGCAGCTATCAGTTGACACGCTCGTAGTCAACTCCAAGTGGACAGCTCAGACGGCAGCACAGGTGAAGAGCAAAATATACGCTTTATGCATCGCGGTGTCTGCAGGGACAACATAATGCAAAGGCCTGTAAAATCAATCCCCACATTATCGAACGCTCTAGTCAGGGTGATTCTCTGATGCAGCAATGGCACATCGGAGGCCACACTATTCTGGAAGGATCCTGGTGCGTACCCGAAGTCAAGTGGTGAGTCGACTACATTCCCTTATTCATCGTTTATCTGGGTAAGCTAAAAAACATCTGGTTAGTGACGGTGTAGCCGATCCCGTAAGGCATGCAGATCAGGCAGCTGTGAAGAGGGTAATTTATCTTCCACATCGGCCTGTTTGCAAGGAAGCAAGTTTAACCACAAAGTTGCAGATAGTGTTCGACGCCTCCAACCGCACAGAAGACATCCCATCCCTAAGTGACCAGTTAATTACAGACACAAATCTGCTGCCAATCGTGCCAAAAGACAATTCTCAATTTCCGACTTGGGAGAATCGGCATCGTGGCAGATATTGAGAACGCAACGCGGTCGAGACTCCCATCGTTTCATCCGGCGCGTCAATTTCGACGCAGAAAACCGACAATATAGTTAGCAGGAGTTTCGAATGACCAGGACTCACGTTGGCCGTGAACTGCGTGAACCCTTTCTTGTCACAGCTACTATCCGATGTCATCCTGAAACTTGCCAGATTCTTGGAGATAGCTTCTACATGGATGATTTGGTCTTAAGTGTAGACTCCGAGGTCGGATGGTATCCACATTACATAACCTAACCTAACCTTCCTTTGGAATTGTGTTTTGAGAAGGGTTTCAAAAACAAAAAAACGGGAACAAATGGTATAAAAAGGACGACATACAGTGTATGGTAGATCTTGCACTATCGGTAGTAGATTTTAAAATTTCACTAAATAGTGCCACAATTGTGGTCAAGTCCCAACACTGACTGTGATACTGACTATGTGACGAAATGTTGTGATGTTTGCGTTTCACACATTTTGCATCCTGTCCTGTGGTGTTTCCCCCGCAGTGTCCATGCATGAAATGAACAGCAGCGGGCCCAGATGACTACCTTGGGGAACGCCAGAAGTTACTTCTATAACGCGCGATATAAATTACAGGCTCAATTGGGAATAAGGGCGATGGCGGTTGGGGTATTTGCGCGACATCTTCAGCATGTTTAGTGTGTACAGGAGCATACTAGGAACGTTACGGAGTACATTTCCGAGCATGAGAAAGATTCCAAAACACATCCATCTCACGATTATGAGTATTGCCATCCCACCGCAAAGATCTTTAGGATAAAAGCTGTGGAATTTGGTGAAGTGAATCGCCAACGATGTCATTGCCACGAGATTAAGTTATTTGACTGGTTGAAGGTGATGCTGGTGATCAGACGTTCCTATTGATGATCAGAAACCTTGTTGACTGGTGACGGCGGTACGTCAAACATGTGCGCGTCTTGTCAAATTCCACAGATGGTCAGGTCCAGGCAGTTTTTCAAGATGTCACCGCCAGTCCTGAAGAGGCCCTTGAATTATGAAGCGTGTAACATCAAAACGTTATTGTTACTCTTTCAGAAAAATCATCATGATTTAATTATAATTGAAATTGATGAGGACACAAGGACTGGTCAAGTTCATAAGACCGCGTTGTGTCGTCTCAAGCGTGGTCTATTCTGCAATGCTCTGTAATATTGACGGCATTTTTATTCGTTGGCTTGTTATTTAACCCGATAAATATAAACCTCGTCTGTGCCCCACAGCACTTTAAATGATTTCAAATGCAACCCTTGACCCTCTTCAAAACTCTTCCACATGACATCTCCATATTCACATAACCTGCACCCTTCCAAACTCACCCCAAAAAGTGTCCCCTTCTGAGCATCGTTTAAATTGTGTTTTCTTCTTCTGTTTTTTATTTTCAGATTTTTTAGGGTAATACCAGCGGAAACATATCTAGCAGAATTCGCCTCAGACCGAAGACACATGCGAAGGCCGGACGGTAGTTGGATAAAACCACCACCATCGTATCCCCCCATACAGTCAAGTTGTGAGAATTTATCCATAACTCTAAGCTAACATCATCATTTGCCGCACACTTTAATTTGAGTTATAAAACCCTTTTTCTTTCTCTCGTCTTTCAGCAAGTGCACACAGCCTAGGCGACTTCATTTGCATGACAGCCGGCAAGGGACCCGGACTCGTTTATAGTTTATCCGAATTCGTGCAACAGTTCTATAAGGCGCCCCACGTCGTAGCGCAACAAAACAACAAATAATAAAAAATCCAAACAAATTAAGAGAACGAAGAAACAACAAAATTAACTTAACAGCATCGGCTACGACGATATATGAATAGTGTTTTATTATTTAAATAAATAATAAATTATTTTTCATTATACATAAATAGATGTTATTTTCCTCCCTTTTTTATAAATACATATTTAATGCATAAGATGAAAACAAAAATAACAACAAAAAAATATTTTTATAAACAAAAATTAAAATGTAATACTATTGCGTGAACGAATAAGAACAAACAGAGAACCTAAGGGAAATCAATTCTACTTGCTACGAGCTAAGCTAAGTCGTCACCTCACCCATTCTGCCGATGAAACAGAATTTTAATTTAACTTAAATTTAATTTGACCACCGCTAAGTGAAGACAATGTTTTGATTTAATTCATTTTTCAAAGCACTTACTTGCAACAATTTTTTTCCCGAACTCTCCCCAGTTCCCGTCTTGGACAATGAAGATCAAAACAGACTCTCGTTGGGCAGGGAAACGTAATTAGAAAAAAGAAAAGCAAAATATGTATAAATTAATGCTGTAAAGTATCCTTGATGGAGGCGGCCGAAGAGGGCCGGTGGGAGAGTGGAGATCAGGTTTTTTTTTTAAGTTGCACAGCAGATGAACGGAGAAAAAAGTATTGTTAATTTGACGGTTTTCACTTGATGTCGATCGATACTTCAGTTCGAGAATGTGTTCACAAGTTGCTTACTTACGGCTGTGGGTAGTTAAATTTTATTTGTTCATATTTTTTGAGACAAACACAAGCGACCAGCGCACTCTTCACCAATATATCACTAACTGAGCAATAAACTATTTAAAATTTACAACTCTAATAAGCAAACGAAGCATTAATTACAAACATTTAAACCGGAGATAAAGCTAATAAACTAGGCGCACACTATCGAATGAGAACGAGGGTAGTTGGGTGGGACAGCTGTGGGACTTTGCTGGGGGCTTTTACGTTTTGTCTGAATTGAGCAAACAAAGCTGTGCTTGGTGCATTCTTTATATCTATCTCCTTTCTCTGAAGCTTCGGTGTGTTTCCTGTTGCTGCCGTCACAATTCAGGTTCGAGTTGATAGAGCAGTTACACTAAGACCGGCGTAAAAGAACAAGACCAATCCATTCCGCAGTCTAATTGTCAGCAGTTGGTTATGTGAGGTTATGACGCTAGAGGAGGTCTGCACATGTATAATGGGTGATTCATTGGAACAAGTATTTTTTTTTCAATTTTAAATAAATCACAAAACTTCATTTTGGCTTTGAAGAACAGTGTTGACACTCTTTGAATATATATTCGGCAGCGACTACGTCATACAGGCTTCAATTTTGAACCATTGCTTCGAGCGTTACAGTCTGTATTGCTCAATCACTCGAATAAAGGCGGCTCCCATATCCTGGCCATATCAAACTGCATGTAGTCTATTCTGTCACCTATCATCCAATAACGAACATTCTCGATTTTCGATAAAGCGGTTACGACGGTAAAGGAATCCCAACCCAAGGTTATGAGAAATGAATCGCACGTTGACATCATTTATCAGCCTGCTGACTACGAAGCATTGATTCCATAAACTTCCTTTTATTAGGATAGATTAGGTTAAGATAGATAACTATCACGTGGCGACATTCACACTTAGGCCAGCGGAGGCCCCAGTGGCTGCCCTTAACAGAGCGAAAAAGGTGCTTTGTGGCTCTATCACGGGAATCGATTCTACTGCGTTAACCAGTGGCTGCCCTTAACAGAGCGAATAAGGTGGCTTATGGCCCTACCACGAGAGTCGATTCTACTGCGTTAACCTGTGGCTGCCCTTAACAGAGCGAATAAGGTGGCTTATGGCCCTACCACGGGAATCGATTCTACTGCGTTAACCAGTGGCTGCCCTTAACAGAGCGAATAAGGTGGCTTATGGCCCTACCACGGGAATCGATTCTACTGCGTTGACCAGTGGCTGCCTTTAACAGAGCGAATAAGGTGGCTTATGGCCCTACCACGGGAATCGATTCTATTGCGTTAGGCAGTTGCTGCCTTTAATAGATCGAATAATGTGGCTTATAGCCCTACCACTGGAAGCGATTCTACTGCGTTAGGCAGCTGCTGCCTTTAATAGATCGAATAATGTGGCTTATTGCCCTACCACGGGAATAGATTCAGAGCTAATAAGGAGCAACTAATGTTGTTTGTCAGTTATTTCGTGACTTTTCCTTGAAACAGCAAGATCAAAGAAGGAACATGATGGTTCCCTCATCCTCCTCATCGCTGCAACTTCTGCAGAATGACTTCTTCAAAGCCTTTCTCCGGGCAGGTCCATTCCAATGTCCCAGTGATCACGCCGGTGAGAGTCGTGAGAACTAGTTTAATCGTTGTCCAGTAGAATTCACCTCTTCAGGCATGTCTTGTAGTAGGGAAAGGCATCCGGAAAGAGCGATTTCCGAGTACGATTTCTT
Source organism: Eristalis tenax (assembly GCA_905231855.2). Lineage (NCBI taxonomy): Eukaryota > Metazoa > Arthropoda > Insecta > Diptera > Syrphidae > Eristalis > Eristalis tenax. The sequence continues at coordinate 5,739,304 of HG993127.1, forward strand.
CATCTCCGCAGTTTTCTGGAGCGTTTCAGTCAGAGATATCGAACTTCTACGTCCCTTGCCACATGATTTCAACTGACCGCGTTTTTAGACGATCCTACTATACGTGGCGGAGACGGGGACTTTGTAATATTGTGTGAGTAATGCAAGGGAATTCGACTACACTGTTATTCTTTACGGCTCAGTGTCGACATGGACTAGGGGTAAAAATGAAATTGGATGAAGTTGGATATCTATCCTCCATTATCTCTGGCCTCAGTGTCCCGGTACCCCCATGCGGTGGATGCGAAAATAGTCAGCCTTCTAAACAGATGTTCGTCAGAGTTCAGAGTCTTCAGTATTTGATGTTATATTTTTCTTGAGCCAATATAAAACGTACTTGATAGCTATAGTTTACGCCAAAAGCCATATAGCCACTGCGACAAAAAAAAAAAAAACACACATTTACATTTTTTGTGTTTACATTACATTGTTTATTTAAGGGATAATACGATAAAATACGAATTCAAAAATACGAAAACGAAAACAAGTATTCCATACAAGGCATAAACACTTTGAGTGGTACGACAAAAAGATAGCACATTTTTGAAAATATAAAAAATTAGGTTACAGAGTTTACAGTAATCATAAAAATTTGAACTTCTAGTAATGAGTTGACCCTCCTTGCTTTTTCAAAATCTCCGTCTCTCTCCCGCTGTGGAAACGTTTTAAATAACGTTTTAATATATTTTCTTCGCTCCCCATTTTTCTCCAATGCTCCTTTTGAGATCCCTGGCAGTGTGAACGGCTGCATTATCGTGCTGGAAAATCATGGGACATTTAGTAAATTCTTGCCCCGAATTAGTTATGATATTCCAGGTAGCCTAGGCTGTTCATTCTTGACGGTACGAACTTCATTTCAGTTCTCCCGTAATACCCTATACCGGCCCATATTATAACAACTCCGCCTCCATGCTGACAACGACTGAAAACTTTCTGGTCTTATCGCAAATCTTGATAATAATATTACCACCCATCTGGGCCATCCAAATTAATTTTTTTTTTCGTCTGTAAAGAGGACCTGGGGGCTGAGTATTTCTTCTCTATGTTTTTTTGTAAGCGGGGGCTTTCGCTGTAATTTAGTGTGTTTTATAATTTCAGAATTTTTTAATATTATCTGTACATTGCGAACATTAGTCCTAACTTCCGCTATTTTTCTTGCAGTAAGGTCGGAATTCGATGCCGCACGTAAAATTGCTCTTTTTCTCTAGGTGTCAGCTTTCGGTCGTCCACTACTGTGAGCTTTGCTACAATTTTCTGGATCCTTAATCAAATTCATAATGTTTTGCAATTTCACCGATTTTTATGTTTTTTTTTTTAAGATTTAAGGCTACTTGAACTTCACTACTGTTAAGCCGCTTTCCTCTACCCATTTTCAACTAAAGCAAACTATTAGTTTTTAAAAGTACCAAGAGATAATTTTCTTATAAAAAATCTAAATGCATCCGCTCTTGCAATCGCTCGAATAAAACTGAGTGCAGATTCATCGTCCTGTGCTATCATTAGCACAGGTAGCACCACCTTTTGTTGCAAATAACGGTAAATCTCTTCAATTCGTTTCACCCATATGCGCTCAAAGAAATGTATTGCACGCACCACTCAAAACTAAAAGAGAAGCGTCCAAACTCATTGCTAACTGAATTTTTGGAAAAATATGCGAATGCGCTATATTTTAATTCAATAAGTTTATTTACGAAATATACAGATTGCCATCCACACGCCTAATCGCCCTTGCTCTTGGTCTGTTATCTTATGCGCTCATTGCTGTTGTATGGTTCAAGGGTCGCGAGATGCCCTACTAGCATTCGCGACTGACTGATACTTCGTCGCTGCAAGCATTGTGTGGACAGTTCGCCTTTATTTATAGCAAAAGTATTTCGTTGGCTTTTGTAAGTGTGTGCTTTTACGTCTTCGACCAATTTCGATCCATTTCTTAGAGGACAGCCAGGATTTGACGATTTGACATCCAGTAGTATCTGCGGGGCCTTCCAAGTTCTCATCGAAGAGAACCTTACTTAGCCTAACCAAGCTTAGAGAAGTGGCGACAGTCACAGATGTATACGCTCTGAGATTCATTCAGACTCAGACTGCGCATTACTGTTTAATTGAATTTAACTGCATGCACCACACCATCGTTTGCGTTAATTGATTTTAATCGGACTACGGCAATTAAAATTTTCCTCTAAGATAGGCGTTATTCGTCGTATACACATGTTTCTCGAAATAACAACTTAGCCATCTGCTTCGATGCAGCCACGTTTTCCCGTCTGCTTACGCTGCCTGATACTGAAATCTGCACATCTTTGACGCTTATTTACAATATAGTTGAGCGTCAGCCTGTCAGCCTGCTACTTCAATCGGTTTATAAACACGCAGATTTTTGTAAGTCTCACGGTTGCGAAGACACACTTTGTTATTCAAGCCAAACCGGTTCTCAGTTATTTCTTTGAGACTTTCCGATCGACCGCGAGCGTCTCCTTTCTCGAAGCCCTTTCCCTTCACTCAATAAGTCTGAACGCTGTCCCATTCACTTCCCCTGCCACTCACATGAAATTGAATAAAATCTTTTCTAAACATTTTACGTTGAAAACAAATATCCTTCTGAAAAGTCATTATCAAACTAAAATAGTTTCTAGTAAAAATTTTGCATTTCAAAAAACGTTAACAAAATATATTAAATTACAGCAAGAATAAATCCAAGCAAATGATGAAAAACTAATTCAAAGCAAACATTTAAGTAAACAAAAACAAATGCATATATATTTAACAGAATTTATAACATATATTATATATTATATAAAAATATATTTAGCTCTAAGAAATTGTAAAAAAAAAACAACAACAAGAAATTGTAAGGATATATACATACTATTAAAATAATTTTAAAGCAAAACAAAAAAATGTAGTTAAAACATTTTTATCATTAAACCATAAACATAACTATGGTTAAGATAACTATATATTATCAAATTAACATTTTAATTTAGAATTTTACTAAGACAAATTGCAAAAGAAAAACCAAAAAAAAAAAAAACATAAACTCTTGTGATCTTCGTAAGAAAAATAGAAATGATGAAAACAAAAAAGAAGAAACATTTTTGTTTAATTTTTAAAGTTTTAAATTAATTATTTAACTGTATAAGGCTATACGATAAGTGTCCTAATATATTTCAGTGTTAACATTTAAAACAAAGACAAACAAATATATGACAAATTTAAGCGTTAAAGCGTTCTCTTTGATTTCAAATATTCATTAAGTTTCAAATTGAATGTATTTTTTTCCATATTCCCTTACATTTAGAAGCTTCTCGTGGGAGATTCATTGCTCTTAGATAGTTCTTGGGTTACTAAGAAAAGATAGATTTAAGAGTGACAACAAAACAAAAAGAATGTTTTTTATCTTAATATTTAACAAGAAAAAAGTGTGCTTACTAAGAAATATTGTTGTTAAAAAAAAAGAAGAAAATAATTGAAAAAAAAAAACATGTGCTATAATTAAGGAAATGCAATTTTTGAAAAATAGTTAAATGCTTGCATTTTACCCAATTTATAATTTTCCTCTGAATATAAGTATATCTATGCAAGGACTTGAGGTGACTGAAATTCACACATCTGCTTCCTGTTGTTCTGTGTCAGTTGCTGAAAGTGGTTGGTTTCCTTGATCGCCAGAATTCCAAATGCTTGGAAAGAAGTGTCTTTGAACATACATTTCACTAGTGATAAAAAAGCAAGCACATGTGGGCAACATAAGCTCTGTTGGTAGATGGAGTTTGTTTTAATTGGTCATACCATATCTGAGAGAGTTCCTTTGATGGTTCATGACCCGTCGTAACTCGTAACTCATTCACCCAGGCAGTCTGATTCCTTGTGACTCTGTCTGTTAAATGTTTGCTTTTACTTGTAAAACTATTAAATTGTCCTTACATAGCATCCGGCCATCACAGGACAGAAATAAATGCAACTTCGATTGCCTCAAAACGGAGTGAGTTGTGGTTTCATTGTTAGCTAAACTAAGTCTGCCTTAGCGAAGATGACATGTTAGTTGTAAATCGATTAAGGGTTGTTGTAAAAGTCCATCTTCATTTGCAAGAACTTCAATCATGCTAGAAACAGTATGCTGCGTTGATATTTCGGGAAGTACCTTTATACAGTTCGTGCTGCAAAGTTCAATCGACGGTAGCACCTACACAGAATTGTGTTTCAAGCGGCACTGCATAAATAAACATATGACTGTACACTTAATGCTCTGGCCAGTGTTGGGAATATTTGTACTTACCTTCCAGAGTACCATTTTCGCAATATTTCTTACATTCGCGTAGCACTCCCGCCTAGATGTGACTGACAAAGTTCCTCAGGGTATTCTTCATGTGTCACTTCATCGGCTCTTCCCGACTCTCCCTTGACCTCCTTGACTAGTTCATCATTACACTCTGTTGGTGTTCCTTGTTTCTTTTTAGAGATTTGAGGATGTCTTATGTTTATGTTCGCTGCGTCTTCAAGGCTCTTGAGTAAATATGCAGCTGCCCATTCGTTATATTCTCATCTCTGCAAGGGCCCAGCATGTTCCGAGATAATCACTTAGTCCTGTCACTGCTGGTACAAATTCCTCATAGTGACATGTGACACAACTGAGAGAATAAGAGGGAATCTCCCCTAGCGAGGTACCCATTTTGAAGGAATATTTTTAGCCGAACAGGTGATCGGAACCTTTTCCGACAAAATGTAACGCGAGCTCAATTTCGTTTTCTGACCAAAATTCGCCCGTTTATCTCCGCAAGGGACTCATAGCACAACATTGTATGACGGAGTATGCGTTGCGGAAAATTTCCCCTTTTCAATTTTCCTCCTCCAGTCTTCTGGCCAATAAGCCAATGGCCAGTAATTAAGCCTTCTACTTTACTAATTTGCCCTCTATCGAATTCTAGGAGATTCTTTAGTTTTCGATGGATCCAATGTAGCCCACATCGTTTTCGATGTGTCCAGTTCCGCCCATCTTCGATTTCACCTTCATATTCGTCAAAAGACTAACAGCCTCGTCCCTCAGTCGTGGAATTGAAGCGGCAGCTTAGGTTAACCACTTCGTCAAATGGGATAAAGTTAACCTATAATCTTTTTTATTCCTTAATTATATATTTATATAAATTAAAATTTACTTAAGCGAAAACAACACCGAACAACACGGGATCGAATCTAAACGGGAAGCGCGCCTGAACTCAGCTTTTCTGCACGTTTTTAAAACCTAAATCTGTTGACACAGCTTTTCCGATGAGCACAGGTCGTCTGCGGGTAAAGAATGTGTTATGATGAAGGTGTCATATTTGCCGGAGCATGTAGTGCAAATGTAGAAGCGTTTGAAAAATAATCCACTCATGCATTCTGTGGATTATGCAAGGGGATAGGGTTAAGGGGTGGAGAACGGATGTGATGTCTCCGACATAACTATAACCACAAAGTAAATGAATGCTTCTGCAACTCAATGCTGTCTCCGATCTCTATGTTGATGAAAATGATAAACAACTATTTAGTCCTTCTTCCCAGCTCGTTATTTAACACGCGCTTCAATTCGCAGCCACTCCACAAAGCCCTCGGCTCGTGCTTGGCCTAGGTTCCAGACATTTACAAATATTCGCAACCATTTTTTGGGGGAAAACATTTAAAAACAACGTTACTACGCAGATCACTAATTAAGTCCCTACAGAGTGTAGACACAGTCCCTACAGGAGACAACAGAGTGAAAATACTACGCTATATGGTTCCAAGTGGCATAATGTTGCTTTCAAACCATTTTCTTTTTCAACCAACTCAACCCTGGCCTTGCCTTAACCCCACAAAGCACCAGTTCCCAATATAAAAACAGCGTCTGTTTCGATGACGTAAGCAGAAATTTTTCCCGGTTTATTGTAATCCCCACAAAAATCGTTAACAAATGTTCAGAGTTTCTAAAACATTCGCACCATAAATTCCCATTAAAGTAAATTACAGCAGATTGTCCTTAGATCAGTCCTCAAGTCCCTGCCTTCTTCACTAAATTCCAGACAAAAAATAATGTTTAACAATTCTCAACCAATAAATCAGCAGATATTTTTAAACATAAATTGATACAAACATTGAAACCAATTAACCTTAAGCATTATATATGAAATACACAGAAGCAATTTTCAAACCTTCCTAAACTATTTATAAAGTATATTTATAGATGAATAATTAAACGAAAAAAAAAACAAAAACACCTTGTCTTTAAAAAGGAAAACGAAACAAAAAATATTAACTACTTTAAATAACCAACGTTATAAACAAACAAACAACTTTTTCTCTTCCACGTTTTCTACGAATTTCTTCACACATTTTTTATAAACTTCATAACTAACCTTAAACCAAAAGCGAATAGCATATATAAACTAAAAGTAAAAATAATCCATTTTGATTTGACTCTTAAGCGAAAGAAAAAAAGCAAAAAAGCAAACAAAAAAAAAACCAAAACAACTAACAAAACTAAAAAGTGCAAATTGTAAGACGAAGTGAATAAGAAACAACTTTTTTTGTAACAAAAAACATTATGTAAGAAAATTCAATTCTGCTTTGTGTGCTGCAGCTGAAATGAAATAAAACAAAAACCACACCGCTCACGAAAACTAAGGAAATATGATGAAACAAACAAACTGCAAGAAATGTATTCGAACAAATTGCGCGAGACAGCCGAACGTATAGACATAAATGCAAACGTATTTCTAAGAGGAAACTTACTTTTCTTTTCATTTGAAGACCATTTATTGTATACAACGTAAAATTTAAAAATAAAATTTCAATTTTACGAAAGCAAATATAGTTAAAACAAGAAAATATATATAAAATTTAAAGAGAAAAACAAAAGAAAAGTAAACGCATTTACAGAGCATTTTTGAGATTTTTTAGATTTTTTACCTGCTTATCAATAATTCTTTTAGAAAGTATTTACCGTAACATCTCAAATTAGACAAAAAAAAATAGATTGAAATGTTTGCTTGCTTACACCCTCTGTCTGTGCTTTCCAGTGCTTTTAACTGCACTTTCTCAAATTTACTCACTCACTATAGTTGGGTGCGAGGTCAGTGATCCACTGAAAGTCTGAATTTAGGCCTGCTTGCCAACCGGCAAGGGTGCAACTTGTCTTTGCTTTCACTTTCACTTTATTTCGTAGAGTAGCCATTTACTAGGCGTAGCTTTTTTAAATTTTTGGGGACCTTAGGGCTGTGTGTGTGTGGTGTAGTGCCTCAGCGTCACTTAGGGACCTATTCCTTGAAAAATCTGACCATTCTGATGATTGTTGTATACGTAAACTCTCACTAAGTCACTTTACTTTACATGACCTGGTTCTAATCCTCGTGGTGTCAAAATGCGCCTTTATGTTACTGATCAGACCATAAGCTAGCTAAGTGGTGCTGTACGAGAGCCAGGGCCTAGCTTCTACAGCAACCACTCGTGCTGTGCGTGCCATTGTGCCCTTACGAGTGGAAGGGACCTATACTCTTTGGCCGACTGCGAACGGCCAATTTTGGGAAGCTTATTCTAGACCGTTATTACTCTTTGAGCATTGTCAGTGACTCCAAAGGGGTGAGGCCGTGAAAGTTCGAATCGAACCCAGGTAGCTAGACTTAAGTGCGTAGGAGTCCACGAACAGAACAGACCGTTATTACTCTTTGAGCATTGTCAGTGACTCTTAAGTGCGTAGGAGTCGACCCACAGAATCACAATCCCAAGGCCCGGCACAACCTACAGTGCAGGTCAACTAATCCATTAATTTTCCAAAACGATTCGTAGGCTACTACAGCTAGTGGACATTGATGTTCATGTACTCTATTTGGCCGAGCCAGTGCTATGGGTGGATCTATGCCTTTGTCCACATCAGAGAATCGAAGCCCAAGTTCAATTCAGATTTGGTTTGTACGATGAAGAGGAAGATGGATGGACCATTGTACAATTCTCCCTTTTCAACACACTTTCTCCTCCACGTCAGAGAGCTCATGTGTCCATCGAAGTTTGTCAAGGTGTTTCTTTGTCAATCGCCTTCGTCTCAAGCTGAAGGCATTACAGAACACAGGCGTTTCTAACGACGAAATCGAAAATCAGGACGATGATCTGCTCCATCGTCTCGCTGTGTAATAGTAAATGACATCCCCTTCTCTTGTGTCGCTCACCGCTTTTTTAAATTATTTACTACCTCAAAGCTCTTACTGGACATAACAAACTAACTCAGTAACTGAAACCAACTAGCAGTTGTTCATCGCCTTGTTTGGAACGGAATATGTGACACCAGCGGAGATGCAGTTATTTGAGTGCAATCATTAGAAGTTGGAGTGAAATTGACCATGTTTCCGTGTACGACAAATTCCCATATCGCTCCAAATTTACCACATGCGAAAAAAATATTAAAACTTAGTCCTAATATAGAATTTCCAACCACAACTCCATGGAGGAGGGTGATATGTTCAGATTAATATCTGTTCCTAAAGTGAAGGCTTTGGCTGTGTCGCTGTCTGTGTCAAAGATGACCTTATATGTGTTATTATTTTTAGGTGATTTGTACTGAGTGTGCTCTTACAGTGGGTCTCTAGGATGATCTCTCGATATGAATAACTTCCATAGTACACGCCCGAGTCGTCTCTGACACACTTCCCAAACTTCGGCACACTGCCCAAACTTCGACATCCGAAGCAGGCATGAAAGTTGAAGGTCCTCAGCACTAGCACTAGTTGCTCCTGTGCATGCTACACTCAGGTCGGCCTCGGAATCCGGTCTAACAATATAATCTGGGCGGCGCTACAGCCTATAGAGGGCCAGGGACCAGCTTTCTGAACCCGGTCTAATAATATAATCTGGGCGGCGCTACAGCCTATAGAGGGCCAGGGACTAGCTTTCTGAACCCGGTCTAATAATATAATCTGGGCGGCGCTACAGCCTATAGAGGGCCAGGGACTAGCTTTCGGAATCCGGTCTAATAATGTAATATGGGCGGCGCTACAGCCTATAGAGGGCCAGGGACTAGCTTTCGGAATCCGGTCTAATAATGTAATATGGGCGGCGCTACAGCCTATAGACGGCCAGGGACTAGCTTTCGGAATCCGGTCTAATAATGTAATATGGGCGGCGCTACAGCCTATAGAGGGCCAGGGACTAGCTTTCGGAATCCGGTCTAATAATGTAATATGGGCGGCGCTACAGCCTATAGAGGGCCAGGGACTAACTTTCGGAATCCGGTCTAATAATGTAATATGGGCGGCGCTACAGCCTATAGACGGCCAGGGACTAGCTTTCGGAATCCGGTCTAACAATATAATCTGGGCGGCGCTACAGCCTAAGAGGGCCAGGGACTAGCTTTCGGAATCCGGTCTAATAATATAATCTGGGCGGGGCTACGGCCTATAGAGGGCCAGGCACTACCTTTCGGAATCCGGTCTAATAATGTAATATGGGCGCCGCTACAGCCTATAGAGAGCAGGAACTAAACCTAGGCAAGGTGCTTAGGGGTCGACACACCAACCAACAACGTTGCGTCGGCCATATAGATCGTAGATCAATATTAGATTTATTAAATGTCCAAATAATAAACACTTAAGATCCAAGTGACAGGAATGTCAATTTCTGACAAGAAGAAATGCTAATTTCTCAAATGTGCATCTTGCATATTTTAACCTCGAAACAATAAGCTCCCAACCGTCTGGCAGCACTTCTTGGGTGAAGCTAGTAATTCTACGTGGAATGTGTGTCGTTTGTTTTTTGGAATTTGCCCAGAGTACCTACCTCAAAATTACACCAACGGATCGTGATGATTTATTTGTTACACAATTGTCATGTCGACATCGTCAAACTTCTAATCGCCACTCGTCGTGCACATTGTTTGTCGCCTGATTTGCAATAATCGTGAAAATTTCTATAACTGCATGTTTGGAACACGGGATGATGGCGATATCGCGTTTGAAGTCCAAAAGTCGGACTCGCTTAAGGGGGTTTCGTCTCGCTTCTAAAGGAGATGACTGAGGCGACGCTGATTCGTGCCAGGGGATTGAGAAAATGCACACACCTGCGATGAGTGACCTCCGCTACCTGCAGACTATTGAAAAGCGAACAATTGAACCAGATATTCATACCAGTCCTTGGCAATCTGGTAAAAAGCAGGTGACAACACTGAACAGCATTGATTGGGGGATCAATGGCGTCGGCGAATGTTGAGTCAAGTCGATCGTTAGTGAATTGGTCATCACAAATCTACTTCGTATTTATTAGTTACTAACTCCATTCAGAGTTACGGGAAGGAGCTTTGGATGTTTACTTCCCTTCTTCCATTCATGTGGTTAATGGATTAATGGATCACACTCAAGTGATCAGATCGACAGTAAAATACGCCAGTCTGACCTGAGTACGTTCCTCCAGCTACTTCTCACCGCACCCGAAACAAGTAGCTACCAGATTGCCTCCTTCTTTAGCAGCTGCTATTGCAAGAGACTCTGATCAAATGATCGACGTCTCACTGCTAGAAAAGTGGAAAGACATTAAATTCCTGCACTTAACATATTCACTCCTATTCTGTAATTCGTATTATGTGCTCGCATGCAACTGTGCACATTTCTTGTTCCATCAACTGTACTCGCGAGTGCTTCATTATCAAATGTGCTGTGTCGCACTTAACTCTCAAGCTTCCACTCAATCAACAATAGAAACAACTCTCTTGAGTGAAAGAGAGAGAGAGAGTGGCCAACGATCGGGTCTTTTGATGGCGGAAAGGTATGGTCATTGGTTGTGTTCGTGGTTAAAATTCGCCTTAATAGGTGAAATAAAAGAAAAATAATAAGCAGTAGTCACTTCATACGTGCTCATTGCAGACATCGAGCGCAGCTAGAAAAGAGGTTAAGACATGGAATCTTCTAAAATTTCACTTGAATTTTGATACAACGAAAACAAAGTTCAGTTGCTCTTGAAGATGTACGCCTCCTTCTGTCAGAAGCTAATTCGTCCTCTTTTCTACTTATTTGACTTATTTCTCTTGCTTGATTAAAGTTTGAAATTTTGTTCCAACAGCCCGGTGCACACATGCGTCATTTCGACGCGCTGTGCCACAATAGTTCAATGCACACCGGCGGGGTTTTCCCGCTGGACTCAATCTCCAGTTCACGTTCGGCTTGCATAAAGGAAGGTTTGCAAAAGAGACGAGTAATTTCCGCGTACCTAGTGCATTAAACATAGTTTTAAAAAGAAACGACGTTATTGAGAACATCCCTTTGTTGATCATCGGCTAACAAAATTAATATTTTACACATCCGGTCATGGCATACCTCGGAAGCAACACTCCATATTTGTGGAAAGCTTCCGATCCCATTGATAAATAATTCTAATTCAAAGTCTTCCATGTTTGACATTTTTCTTTGGAACTTGAATTAGTGGCAAAATAACGCATGTGTGAACTGCTCAAACAATGTACTGAAAGACGCAAATGCGTCTACGGTGATGCAGCGGTCTCGCGGAAACTGTAATAGGGCGCATAAACGATACACACGCCAAGCCGCAAAGACGCAAACCTTAAGTCTATGCAAACACCACTTCGCTTCACAGTGTGCAGACAGTCTGCACACACTTAAAATTGTATCATTTCGTGGGGAAAACAAAAACAGAAAAAAAAATTGGTCCAAGGAGTGGTACCATGCCGACCATGCAAAATTAACAAAAAATTTAATTCACGCAAACCGTCGCTGCTAACATACGACATGAATACACACCACACAGCCGGTCTGCGCAGCCATGTGCACAATAACAAAATGTTTTGGTCTGCAGCGATGTGTCTGTGTCGTGTATGGGTCCTATAAGCATGATGCACGATGCCGCACGCTTCATAGCACGTGTATTTTCGAAAACCACTCAATTTATTTGTCAAAATGACGCATGTGTGCACCGGACCAGAAATGAATTATGATAGAGATGCCCAAGTTTGACCTCTTGAGCCCCTTAAGATTTTTGACAACCATTTTGTATAACGTTTTCTAAAGCCAAATTGACCAATCGGAGAACGACATTTACGTTATTTCGTGAATAACTGTCAAAAATTCATGAATAACCGTCAACATTTTGATGATTATCCGTCAAATTCGTCGATGGACTAGGGGTCAATCAGCTGTGAAGTTGGGCATCTCTATCATACTTCATTTGCTGTCACTTTCATAGAACAGCTGTCATCGGTAAGGTAGTCCGTCCGCCGTGTTCTACGATCCATATGACAAGTGAAAGTGAATCGAGTAAATGAAGTGAAACTCGGATGCGGCGTATTCTACGATAGGGGTGGTTGTTGCCACATTGTGATACCCACAGTCAGACTACGACCACTCCAGTGCCGTCAATTTGATCCCAATGGCAAATGGTGATTGGAACAGATCTAATTCGAATTGGTGATCCCACTAACCGAGGGCAGACACTTAACAAATTACGGCATCCAGTCGTTACGAGTAAAAAAGGAGAAAGAAATGTAGAAACTTACAGAAGAGAGAAACTGCAGAGATAGAGAGAGGATAGAGATAGAGAGAGGATAGAGATATCGAACTCCTACCTCCCTTGCCGCTTGATTTCATCTGAAAGCGTTTTTCACACATTTCATGTGTGAAAAGCAAAGGGACATGGACAAGGGGTATAAAATGGCTGAAGTTGGATATCTCCATCCTCCATTACCTCTGGTGTGGTGGTTGCTTGACGGCTGAAATTGCCCCTGCTGTTGCACTTTCTTTTGAGGATCAGCGTCAGACGGTAGATGGAGTTTTTATAACTTCGAGTAACATCACTTTACCCTTAATTGGATGCATCTCGGCGCTACAGTCCGGGATGGACCTGGGCCTCAACCAACAAGCCTCTCCAGCCAGCTGGCGAGCTGCCCGAAATTGCGCACACCAAGTTGGTTGAGGTCCTTCTCCACATGTGTGCACCATCTCGTCTGAGCACATTCTCTGTTACGTTGTCCCAATGGCTCGGTATCGAAGACTCTTTTGGGGCCAAAGCTGTGGTATCCAACCGCTCTACATGACCTAGCCCATAGCGTTGGATCCGAAGACGCTTCGTGGTTGAATGTTCTCCTCCAGTCGCCTTCAACGCAAACAGGACCAAAGACCGCACGCTGCACGTTTCTCTCAAAACGAGCAAGAACTTCTTCATTCGCTGTCAATAGCACCCATTTATCTGCTCCATAGAGAACGACAGGGATGATCAGAGTGTTATATAAAGTCCGCTTCGAGAGATGGCTCTGATACTCAATTGCCTCTTGAGTCCAAAAAAAAGAGTAATTCTGCGCTTGATCTTAGTGCTGGTGTTACTATCCCTGTTTACTGCAGAGCCGAGGTAGAAGAAGTCCTTGACATCCGCAAAGTGTCTGCTGTGCGTCCTTCTGGGATGACAGCATGTACTTTGTTTTGCCATGACTCACTGCCAGACGCATTTTAGCAGCTTCCGCTTCAATGTCAGCAAAAGCCTCATTGATAGCTCGCTGTGCTCTGCCAATGGCGTCAATGTCATCCGCCTAAGCAAGCAGTTGAAGGGACTTTTGGAGGATCTTGCCCCTGGTGTTGACGTTTGAGTTTAGTCCGATCTTCTCAAGTATGATATCGAGAAAATCAGATGACAGCGTGTCGTCTTGTATAAAACCTTTTTTGACATTGAATGGCTCAGTGAGGTCTTTACCGATCTTGATGGAGCAGCGAGAGTTCTCCATCACCATCCTGCACAACCTGACCAGCTTGGCAGGATTGTCAAAACTAGATATGGCGCTGTATAGCTCGTCCAATGCGGCCTTGAAATCGACAAATATGTGGTGGGTGTAGATCTGCATCTCTTGGGTTTTTTCTAGGATCTGCCGAAGTGTAACGATTTGATGGATGATGGACTTTCCCGAGCTGAAAGCGCACTGTTAGACTATTGATGAATGATTTTAGGCGTTAACAAAAAACGGCGGAGAGGATCTTGCACGCGATGTAAAGGGGACCGAACCGTCGATAGTTGGCGCAGTCAAAGGGTTCTCCTTTCTGAAACGACGCTCAGATTCCACTCATCGGGCATGCATTCCTCCGACCAAATTTTGCAAATGAGCTGGTGCATGCGCCCAACCAGATCATTTCCTGCTGCTTTAAAGAGCTCCGCGGGCAGTCCGTCTGCTCAAGCAGCTAGGCCTCAGTCTTGATATCGCTATCTTGACCTCGTCTAAGTCGGGTGGACGGAATTGGAATACTATAATAATAGAACATGTAGGACGGATGCAGGACAGAAAGTTCTCTCCGTTTGTATAGCAAAAATCGTTTTCGTTTCTGGATCTGAGCTCTCCTTTGAGATTTTGCTTATAAACATTTTTAAACCGTCTTATTCTTACCTCTTATTCTTAGTTTTGGCAACAAGAGGTCCTGCAGTGTTTTTTCTTGTGGCCGCACTCTGAGATTCAGCTTGATATTCAAGTGTAAGTGATCTGAGTAGACCAGTTCACCCACGCTTAAATCGGAGATACCGTCAAACCAGCTACGACGAATAAGACAGTAATTAGTTGTAGAGCTAACGTGCCTCTTAGAAAGGATAAAACGCAACTGATTATCGCTTATCGAACGACCATTTAATACTGAAGGCCCAGTCAATTCACACATCTCTATAAATTGTTTGCCATTATCACCAATTGTCTGATCTTGTGCAATCCTGCATTCTTTCAACGACACAGCTAAAAACTCTGATTCTATGTTTTCTTATCCGAATTCCAGAATGAAGTTCTGCAGTTTTGCAAAATCATCAGGCCATCTGATGCCGTTGATATGTACTGGAATGATGTCATGTTCAGATCAGTCCTTATACCGTAAAGCCCCACTCGAATCCATTTGGGCATATAATTGCAAAATAAATCTTAGAATTTTCCTTTATTTTTTTCCTCAACAAAGGATTCGAAAAGCATAAAAATATCAATTTTTCGGATGTATTCAAAAAATTCACTAAACAGTGCTTCGTTGCTAAGACCTGCTACGGAACTTGGACATTTTTGTTTATTTAACTGTTTGGCGGCATTACAATTAAAAGCTGTTTCCTTGGATGGAGCTTTTCACAGTTTGGGAGCTACTGCTGGTACTGGGACCTACGGGGTCACATCTGTCAGTTGTCAGACTCGGTGCAGTCTTTTCTTATTTTTTTTTAATTCATATTTATAGGTCAATTCCGACCAACTTATAGAGAGAGAGAATGGAATGGGAAGTAGTAGTTAACACATGTACCCTTCAAGTATAAAGTCCAAAAGAAGTAAACTGTTGTTTTTTGTTTGATTACTGGGCATTCAGGTTTTCGAGATTCTAGCGCGCTATCAAATCCAATTGTTTTCAACTACACGACATGCCATAAAAGCCTAGGCTTGAATTGACGTCATCGTCTTGACGTCCAGCTCAGAGGTTTGAAAATAACCCAAAACTGTACAAGAATTGAATGACCTCAGCTCGACCTTATTCGTTTATGCATTTATTCAAGTTAGTTTAGTATCGAATTGGAATCGATTTGCTTGTCGACAATTTCGAGATGTAGACAAGGAAAGACATTCTAAGCCTTCCTCCCGCCTAAAGTTTCTAACTAGGTATACATCGATTGATTAAAATTATGTCTGCACTAGTCCGACCCGAAACCCAGACGAGTGGATACTTTTGAAATTTCGCTCAGAATTCTTCCTGTCTTGTGCACTTGAAAACAAATGAACTTAACCAAAGCAACTTTTCCTAGATAAGTTAACACAAACTAAACCCGAAAGCAAACATTTTAATTAAAATCAATAGCAAGTTGATTACTTATGTATACCAAAACACGGATAATCAATTCTTTTGCAACCAACTCAATTCAGTGGTTTCAATTCCCTTTTACATTAAATAAAACAAAACAAAAAAAAAAATACGCAAACAAATCGAAAAAAAAACAAAGCAAAATACACAAGAATTTAAATAAAATACAACGCAAAGGCTTTCTTTGTTTCTCTGTTTCTGGTTTCTTTCATCTAACCAACATTCAATCAACACTTGCCAACTTAATTTTGTCCACCAAGAGATGTATTTGAATTTTTAGAAAAACAAAATAAATATTTATACACAGCATGTATTAATGAACAACAAAAATAAAATATTGCAAATTCAATAAATTTTTAAAACATTGCAAAGCATTTAACGAAATTTTTGTGAAACTGAATATAGTAAACGTACACTTATATACATATTTAGCTACAGCATCAAAAAGAAATAAGCAAACGAACGACAAATTAATAACAAAAATAACGCGTAAACGATTTATAGAAAACAGCGGGGGAAATTCATTCAAATGAATCGAGTGGAATTTTTAACAGAAAAACCAAAAACTAAAATATGAAATGAAAAACTACAATTGAATAAAATGCTATTTCTAATAATAAAAATGAAATTTCAAAAAATCTAAAATTTATTTTGTGTTTCATTCCTAAATGTCGATTTGGAATGAGGTCTACAGATGTTTGTCAGGTGTATTCGTTCCCAGGGACTTTAAGGTCGTGGCTGACTCAGATTAGACCATCGTGTTGGGATGGTTCGCTACATATGTTTTAGATATATTTATTGGCTGCATAGTGTAACAATATTTTAACAAAGTTTGCTCTAGCTTGCACGGAGATTCGGTTTTATAGAAAAATTACTGCTGAAGATACAATTGTTTTACAAGTAAGATATATATAAAATATAATAAATATATATATATATAGATAGTAAATAAATAATTGTATCAAAATAATAAATAATAAATAATAAATAATAAATAATAAATAATAAATAATAAATAAAAAAATAATAAATAATGAATAATAAATAATAAATAATAAATAGTAAATAATAAATAATAAATAGTAAATAATAAATAATAAATAATAAATAATAAATAATAAATAATAAATAATAAATAATAAATAATAAGTAATAAGTAATAAATAATAAATAATAAATAATAAATAATAAATAATAAATAATAAATAATAAATAACAAATAATGAATAATGAATAAAACATAATAAATAATAATAACAACAGTTGTAAATCTCTAATAAGTTCATTATAAACGTGAATACATCTGGACATGAATCCTACCAATCTGGTTATCCAGACCGGAACCTGCCCTTTCGTGTAGTATGAGTGTTGAGAAGTCCCGCGGTAGATTGAGCATAATTTTTAGTACCTTATTCTGTGCAACTTGAAGTCGCTTAATATGGGTTTTCGCACAATTGTCCCATACCGGAGAGCCGTAACCAGTGCCTGTAAAATGACCTTAATGCCTGTAAAATGATTATTTTGTTCTTTGCATTAAGAGATGACTTGCGAGTTATAAGTGGATAAAGCATTTTTATAAGGACATCGAAAGTCTCTCGTATGTGACAACCGAAGGTAAATTTCTGGTCTAGGTACACCCCTAGGCACCTTACAGTATTGACCCACGGTATTTTACTATTGTCTAGGTTGAGACTTCCAGGAGGCAAGAAGCTACATATGTTTTTTTTTCCATCACAGAGCACACAAAACACTACGTTCTCTAAGTGTTAACTCTCAGTATCGCTCTGCACAGCAGATATTTGCTGCGCGACTAAGGATCATCTAGCGATTTTGCATCTCATGGATAAATTTGTTTAAACTCAATCGAGACAAGCTAAAATCAATTTCGTTGCAAAGTTCATTAAAAGTGTTCATTACAACCATAATTGGTTCTATGCCTCTTATCGTAAGTAAATCTCTCACCCGAAGAGAGCATATAGTGATGTTGTACCTCTCTTGTGTGCAACATTTATCATAAAAATTCGAAATAAAAGAGAGTAATAACATTAATACACTTTATTGGTCAACTCCAAACTTAAGACTAACTTAATACTAGACGCCAACAAGATTGACGTGTCTTGTCTCTTATCTTTGTCTTCTCGCTAAAGACAAGGATAGAGACATGTGTGGCATGGTGGAAAGTGTTGCCATAGTAAATAATACATAGTACATGTAGTACATTTATTATATGACAATATAAACCACACCTAAACGTCAAGTTTCATTTGACATTTCTCAATTTCAGACTAACTCAATTTGAACCATGGAAAGATACACAATCGAGCACCGCGTTAAAGTTATTCAGGCTTATTATGAAAATGGGCGTTCAAATCAAAATGCAAATGCACGCACTTCGTGATTTTTTCCTTCAATTTGATCGTCCAAATGTGCGTACAATCGGAAAAATCGTGCAAAAATTTGAGCAAACCGGGTCTGTAGGAGATGTGAAAACACCAGTGCATGCTCGTACAGCTCGTACTGCAGAAAATATTGCTGCTGTTCGCGATAGTGTGGCAGAAGAGCCGTCCACCTCAACTCGTCGTCGTGCCCAACAATTGCACCTATCACGCTCGTCGTTGATGAACATTATGCATAAAGACTTGCATTTACACGCTTACAAGGTGCAATTGACTCAAGAACTAAAGCCTCTTGACCATTTCAAGCGTCGTCAATGGTCAGAATGGTGGCAAGAAATGGCAACAGTGGATGATCAATTTTCGAAGAAAATCAGTCATTCAGTGATGAGGCACATTTTCACCTCAGTGGTCAATAAGAAGAATTGCCGCATTTGGGCGAATGATAAGCCAAGAGTGATTGTCGAAAAACCTATGCACCCACAAAGAGTGACTGTTGCGGTTATCGGGCCGTATTTTTTTCCAAAATGAGGCCGGTCAGGCAGTTACTGTGAATGGTGTTCGCTATCGTGAAATGATAACGAACTTTTTACGGCCCGAATGGGAAGATATGAATGTGGACGATATGTGGTTTCAACAGGACGGTGCCACTTGCCACGCAGCTAACGAAACAATGGCTCTTTTGCAAAGCTGCAGAACTTCATTCTGTAATTTGGAGAAGAAAACATAGAACAAGAGTTTTTAGCGGAGTCTTTGAAAAAATGCAGGATTGCACAAGATCAGACAATTGGTGATAATGGCAAACATTTTATAGAGACGTGTGAATTGACTGGGCTTTCAGTATTAAAGCAGACAAATTCAATGGCCGTGTTATCTCACGTGGTGGCGATATCAATTGGCCGCCAAGATCATGTGATTTGACACCGTTGGATTTTTTTCTTTGGGGTTATTTGAAAGAAAGGGTGTACGTCGATAAGCCAGCAACAATTCAAGAGCTAAAGGATGAGATAATTCGGCACATGAACGGCATAGAACCTCAATTATGCTTCAGCGTCATCGAAAATTCGGACCATCGGATGGAGGTGTGCCGCCGAGGTCGTGGCTGCCATTTGGCCGATATTTTGTTCCATACATAATTGAACCATACCAATATTATCATAATAAAAAGAAATGACAATAATTTCCTAAATAATTTGTGTTTTATTCAAAATAAACATCGGCCATTAAACCTTAACCTTAATCCATTCATAAGAAAAATTTTGCTCGGCAATTAAAAATATCGCGAATGAACACGGCTGACGCCTTAGGCCTGTAACTTAAGGTTTTTATATTTAGGGAGTTCTTGTAAGGAATATAATTTACGGACAGCATATCTCGTGAAATTTGTTTGTACTCTTAAGAATCTGAATTCTTGTGTATCATATGGGGAATCCCAAATGAAGAGTATTCTAAATACGGTCTGACTAACCAACAGTGGATGGACTTAAGACTAGTTATATCCCGAAAATCTTTACTATTTCTTTTCAGAAAACCTAACATAACGTTAGACTTCGCAATTGTATAATCATAATGTAATGAAAAATTTCATTTAGTATCAAAAATTACACCCAGGTCTTTAATCTCTTCTAGGCGACTAAGTCTATGATTATTTATGACAATCGGAGATGTAATTCGATACGCCGTAAAAATATTTCATTTTTGAATATTCAGCTCAAGTCCATGATGCTTACACTATTCCACTAGTGCATCGATATCCAATTGGAAATTATTACAATCTGTTAAACTGCTTAAAGATGACTACAATTTAAATTCGCCTGCGAATGTTAAATTTTTACAATATTTGCAAAATTTCGTGAACATCGTTTATGAACAAAAGAAAAAGTAAAGACCCCACATGGCTACCTTGTGGAACACCCGATGTAACTTTTATTGCTCTAAGACTATCGATCTTTACCAATTGCTTCCTGTCCTTTAAGTAATTGGAAAACAACTCTAACATTGACGGGTGGAATCCCAAAGACTTTAGCTTGTCTAAAAGCAAAGTATGATGTCCTTTATCGAAGACTTTCAAAAAATCGGTGTAAAGTACATTGACTTGTAATTGACTTTCCAAATGAATGTTTTCTACTAGCTCTCTCTACACCTCCTTTTATTCCTAAAACCATGCAGATTCATGTACATACATATGATTCTTGAACTGGCTCGGTTTTCCTTGCTACGGGTGGACATTCGCAGAACAGATGTTGGACAGATTTCTCTCGTCTCTGCAGCTTCTACAAATTTAGATATGCCATTTGGTTCAAAAGCATTGCATGTGTACATAGTGTGAGGACTCATATTCCCCCTTATTATCTTACCGTCATCATCTTCTGAACCGCATGCTTTCTGAACGCACGAGAGATCTCCAGGCAACTTGATCCTCCGCCATCGACTCTAACTCATCATGAGTTATGCCCAAGCGTAACAAGGCGAGTTTTTGAACTTGGTCGAACCACCTCGTCCTGCGTCTGCCAAGCGCATTCTCTTAGCCTTGTCACCTACAAATATGTGTCACATGTGGTAACGCCCATGAAGATGAATAAATAAGTTTAGACCCAAATTTTGTGATTGAGAGGAATGAAGGACAATTAATATGTTCGCGTTTAGTGTCAAAATATCAATAAATCAATAATTTGAGTGCCTGACAGATTTAATGGAGAATAATTCTAATTCCACTCGGAAATCCACTTTTTCCCATCTTTCTGGGGATCCCATGCCAAAAGAACTGCGCCGGCTTGGCAGCCAATTTTAGCCATCAAGCCAATTTTTGATGTTCTGCTCCGATGTGAACCGTATTTCAGTGAGGGCGTTCTGCATCGACCGGAACAAATGGTAGTCAGAAGGGCAAAGTCTGGGCTATAAGGCGGGTGTGGTAAAACTCCCCATCCACTGTTTTCCAAATAGTTCTTAACAGGAATATCAACGTGGGGCCGAGCGTGTCTGAGAGTGTCTTGTCGCATATTCCGGGCGTTTTTCGGCTGCTGCTCTCTTCAAAGGGATTAATTGTGTTCGGTAGAGTTGTCCTTTGATGGTTTCACCCGGTTTTAGCAGCTCATAATACAGCACACCCTTCTGATCTCACCAAATACAGAGCATTACCTTCGCTCTATGGATATTATTCTTTGCCGTTGGTTTGACTAGCTTCCAAGCCAAGCTTTTAAATCGTGGAAGTCACTTTTGGCACGTTCGCTCAGTTAGCGCATGTTCACCATAAGCTTCCGCCAAAATACGATGACTTTCGGCAGCAGTTTTCTTCAAATTAAAGTAATGAAGAAGTACCCCCCGCAAAAACACTTTTTCAGGCACAAAGTTCGACATATTTAAGGTCGTGAGTGATGACATATACTGAAATGACGTACAATGACAGTAGCTTTCCAACGCATGTTCCAATGGAATAATACAAGTTACGCCATCTCTTATCAAACCGCACGTTATATACCAAATATATAAATTATTATCAAATGCAACCACCGAATTGGAGATTTAGCTCAACAATATGTGCCCAACTGATGTACTTTGTTTAATTTAGTGTTTATTATTATTGCCGGTTTATTGTTTATTTGTTTTTGTCCTATAATGGCTGGTGTTTGCATCGGGTTGTTCAAGTCTGTGTGTCCATGGTGGTCCTTTTGAGATGGGAGAATCCTGCTGCTCTGGTAGAATCCATGCAGCTCGTTGTTCGACGTCATTGGAATAGCAGATTTAACGCGTTGAGGTAGCGTTGTCCGGTGTTTCTCAGGTTCCTGATTTCCTCGTTAGGATGGTTGTTGATGTCTAACAGCTACTTTCTGAACAGTATCACCATGTACTGTTGCGTGGGGATGATGCGTGCATGGTCGTAAAGCCTATTGTTTCTGTGGTGCCTTTGATGGTACATATTCGCTGTATTTTTCTTCCGAAAATTGCGAGCTTCGTCATGCTGGTCTTAGAGATGGTGTGCCTTATAGGGAAGCCGTACGTTAAGACCGGCCGTATAAGCTGCTTGTAGAGCAGCAGTTTATTCCTCCGGCTTATTCCATTTTGCTTGCGCGTCAAGGGATAGTTGCGATGGCTTTCGACGTCTTTCAGAAAAACAAAAATTAATACAAATTATTGTGCACTCAAATTTAGTATTAGTTCAAGAGGATCATCTAAGAAATCAAATAAATCAAAGCTTGGCTCTATAAGTGCTTTATGAGGCTTTTTTTATGTTGTACGCACACTTATGCGGTCAAGTGTACACTCATTCAAATCCACTCATTGGCATCCACTCACTCCTCTCTCTCATCGCACTGGCTCTCTTCACGGCGCAGTGTGAATACCCTTAGATATCTGAATAAGTGACTGAACTGGATGAGCTCATGTCTCGCTAGCAGATCAGATCTTGGTTTAATTTCCAGAAACAGTTACTACTCAATTCATCACGCGATCTTAACATGCAGTCGATGCATGTCAAGATGGTGAGATAATACGTAAATACATATGTATCTTTTCTCGATTAAGCGATCACACCACTGTTTGATTTTCAAATGAAGCATTGTGTGGTCAGAATTTTTCTACATCTGAATAAAATCGTTAATCATCACAAAGTGGCTTCATTGTAGTCATGACTTTCATTACATTAACAGACTCGTTCAACGATCGGTATTGATTATGAATATTTAACATTTTCGCCGATGCGCAGCTGCGATCTTGTGGTGATAAATATTTAAAATGCATATTTTTTCTGGGCTTTTGGTTCAAAAAATTGGTCTGTGTGCGAACTCTGTGTTTTAACGTTTGGACGTGCGAAGCTTGAGGTGGGACGTGGCAGTTCAACTTTGACACTCGCAAACTCCGTAGATGGTGTTAAAGGACAGGCAAAGTGATGGCCTGTGGTCGAAGACCAAGGTGCAGCACATTTTAGTCCCGAATTTGCACCCCTTTTACGGTTGGCGTGTCGAACGAATAAATGTTTGAGAATTGGTAAGACCATTGACCAATCGAGAACCTTTGATTTGACTTAAATGTCAACTATTTTTCGTGGTTGTCGAAATGGTCGAAAGGTTGCCAAGTTGAACCTCATCGAACTCATTATTGCGGGAGAAAAATTCGAGCCCTTAGTTTGTGGGACTGTCATGAATGAATTAAACAGTTCGTCCTCAATTAACACAACACTCGATTCGCGCAACTCCCCTATTTTTGCAACAGTCAAATTAAATTTCTTATCATTACTGACGCAACTTCAGGCAGAAACTGCGTAACTACCCCAGTTTCTGTTAGATTCTTTAAATCGTTCGATTATGCCCATCACTACCTTGAAGCAGTGTTCAGCTTTCAGAGATAGCAGATTGGCACTGCGTCACCCTGTGAGGTCCTTGAGAATAGCAACACCGTGGTCCTTCCATTGCGACGACATGGGACTCCACATTTAGCTTTCACAGCTGAGGCTTGATTTCAGATGTTTCTGGACGCTGTACAACGCGGCAAAACTTCAGTGGAGAGACTATGAACCCCTTCTTTCCAAGAATTCAAGCAGTTGCTTTTACAATGCGTATTTTGTTGGAATTTAAAACCCATTAACCATTCTTGTGTTGTGCTATTAGGTAGCATTGATTCGAACCGCAATTGCATCCCATTGGAGGTTATGACAAGCTCCCAGTGTCAAAACCTTCAAAGCACGAAGCTATTCTTGCACAGCGTTGCCAACTGCAAGTAAAGACCTTGCGATTTCGTCTACTGCCGCCCTTCAGTTCAGAAGCCTAGATACGTGTACCTCCGACAGTAGCCTGGGGTTGTCGAAACGATTTTTTAAACGCTGCCCACAAGTGCCAGCATATAGCCCTCCGACCAAAGGCACATCTTTTGCAAAACGCCTTGCCGAAGCTTGGTTAGCTTATCAGCCTCAGGGAAGCGAGTTGGATTATGATCCGTCGGAAAATGGCATTGTAACTGGATCTAATCGTGTGTCGACCAAAGGCATACCGTTTGCAGAAGCTTGCTAGACTCATCAGCCTCAGGGAAGCAAGTTGGATTATGATCCGTCGAAAGATGGCATTGTAACTGGGTCTAATCGTGTGTCGACCAAAGGCATACCGTTTGCAGAAGCTTGCTAGACTCATCAGCCTCAGGGAAGCGAGTTGGATTATGATCCGTTGGAAGATGGCATTGTAACTGGGTCTAATCGTGTGTCGACCAAAGGCATACCGTTTGCAGAAGCTTGCTAGACTTGTCAGCCTCAGGGAAGCAAGTAGGATTATGATCCGTCGGAAAATGGCATTGTAACTGGGTCTAATCGTATGTCGAAACTAGACGGTTCACTTTCGGTCGTACCATCTGTCTGTAAAGGATCGTATGACTCTGAACTCTTCTTACTTATTCGCTATCAGGCTAACGACCATTGAGCGTCAAAGCCTGATCTGCCTTCCATCGTTGACGGTCCTGGCCACTCTACTTCCAGTCATCAGAACCAAGCTGTCTTGAGCGCGCGATGGCTTGGTCTTTATACTGCACGTTCGGTCATTCTCTCCTTCTCGAACCAGGAGGCTCGGATTCGAGGACCCTCTTAGCTGGAGCGTTGGTGTCTCTGCGCTCGTTTTTCCGTCCGGACTACATCCACATCCTGGTACAGCTCGTAAAGTTCGCGATTGTGTCTTCTCTTCCATTGACCTTCCTCGCAGACGGGAGCATATATCCGACGTAGAATTCTTCTTTCGAAGGCACCAAGAATCAACTCTACAGTTTTCCTTACCGTCCAGCCGTCGGATTCATACAGCAGGACTGGCAAAAAAATTTCGATTTAAACGGACACACGTTTCGTTGTAGAGGGTTTCCACCTGTTCAGGCAATTTCAATCCCCCTTAGCAGAACCAACCAACTTGTAGTGATTTCGCACAAATCGATTGTATTATGCGGTAAGTGACGTTAGCTCTTGGTTCAACTGGACGCGGTCGCATGCATTTAGTTTAGCACCGTGTACAACGCCCATGGATTCTCTTGATGACAGTGACCGCCGACATTCTTAACTTTAGCTCCGCGACGATCACGGTTCCTATAAAGAGAGAGTGGTAGTAGAGATCCTCGAGCACAAAGGTCTCTTTCCTCACAGAAGGCGCCAATATATCGTGGAGAACTTGAGAGTTAATGTGTATACAGTGAAACTTGCCTTTACGGACACCCCTCTATAAGGGACAGTTATCTTTACGGAAAGTTCGTTATGGTCCCGGCATGAAGATATTCGCGTATTTCAACCCCTTCAGAACGGACAGTCATGATGGCCTCGGTGAAGTCAGTTACAGAGAAGTTTCACAGTAATTGTTTTATTCTTTCTTTAATTTAAACAAAACAACATATGCGTACACACCAGTTGTCACACAAGTTGTCTGCAGCAAGTCCAATTCCATCTTCCATCTTTTGACAGATATGGGTTTGCCACTAGATGTCTCTGGAGCCATTAACAATGGGGCCGTACTGTGATGCCAAATCTCGATGAGCATGTTTGACTTTGACACATGGGTAACTTGTCATCATCATCATCAGCTTCTGACCCGCATTCTCCACTAAAGTGGTCGCACGAGGGATCTCCAGGCAACTCGATCCTCTGCCATCGACTCTAACTCATGAGGAGTTATGCCAAAGCATGACCTGGCGAGTTTTTGGACTTGGTTCAACCATCTCGTCTTGGGTCTGCCAAGCGGTCGCCTACCTGACGGAATCGCATTCAACGCACGCCTATGAAGTCCTGATGAAGGGGACATTCGTGCCACGTGACCAAACCAACGAAGCATAGCCCTCCTCTTCACTCCTCAATGTCGAGTCCCTCTCGCGCTGCCGTGTTTCTCACCCTATCCCGGCGAGTAATTCACACAACAGCACGGAGAAATCTCATCTCAGCAGCATCTCAGCAGCTTCGCTCATTACCCAACATTCATGACCATAGGCGAGAGTTGGAATGAATACCTAGTTGAAACCCACTAACCTGGCTTTGACACCAAGCTCGGCCTTCCTCATTATAGATCAACCAAACTGTATCAAAATTAACCCAGATTGGCATTACTCCTCTCATCACTCGTGGAAAAGACCCCGACAAACTTGCTTCAATGGGACTCCACTAAGATGTAGAGTGCATTGCACAGGGGTTCTGGAGATGACCCTAACCTCCGATTTGTCCACGTTAACCTTCATTCCAGCAACAGCACATACTGCCACAAATCTATAGACTGCGCACTGGAGTGCCGTCTGGGAAGGTGTGAGGACAACTAAGGCAGCTGCAAAAAGAAGATGACTTACCATCAACTCTCCCAAAGTGGCGCATTCCTCGCCTCGGCTGCGCCGCAACATCCAGTCTATATATGCAATGAACGTGAGAGGTGACAAGACGCATCCTTGGCGAATTCCAACGCCCACGGTGAAGGGTGTTGATTTGGCTCAGTTGACCCGAACATACGAGTAGCTACTACAGTTTGTGTATAGTGACCGAACGGGCCTCACAAGGGGATCCATACTCCCGTAGAACGCTCCAGAGTTTAGGGACTCGATCGTATGCCTTTTTGAAATACACCTAACAGCTGTAGATGGGCCTGACATACTTCCCAGCCTTCTCAAGTACCACTCTTAGAGTGAAAAGCTGGTCGGTCGCACTGGTCATCCTCCATTCTGGGGCTCGACCTTAGCTGGCGACCGCGATTCCAAAGCCTTGACGTAGACTTTCCCGGGAAGGATTAAAAGAGATACGCGCCTGTAGTTGGAGCAATCTCTTTTGTCCTCTTCTTCAAAAGTGGGACAATCATACCAGTTTACCAATCGGCAAGTGTCTCACCACGTTAATGACACCTGAGAGCTATAAAACTCCCTCTTTACCCATTGCCTGCAGCATTTCTGGCCGGACTGCATCCAGACCGGCGGATTTGCCAAGTTTTAACGATTCAATCGCCAAAATGACTTCCTCCACCGTTGGACTATTCTCCGCCGTCCTATTTGCGCTGTTCGAGAGTGATCAGCTCCGAAAAGTGCTCGCACCATCTGCGTAAGATGTCCACCTCATTGGAAAGCAACACACCATCTTTGGATTTGACTTCTTCGATGATGTCAAATTTCCTTACTCTGAGTCGGCGAATGGTTTGGCAGAATACTTTTTTCGCAGATCTATCGTCGCTTTCCAACTTCTCGCCGAACTCCTTCCAGGACAGCTCTTTAGCTTCTCGCACAGCCAATTTGCAAGTTCTTCTCGCCTCAGCGTACCGGTCACGAGAAGCAGAGCCACCCACGAGAATCCAGTGTCGTTTTAAACCACGCAGTTCTTTTCTTACCACCAGTCGCCACTCCAAGCCACTTGCAGAGGCAATGACAGCTGCTGAACACAGTCGCCATTCTTTCTCTACACGCTATGTTGGAAGTCGCCAACCCCGGCAGCTGACCTCCTGGTGGAGGGGGCGGGCAACAGGTTGGGGGTGTTGGAGTTTATTTTCATCCCAAGCCTGGCTAACGGTGCGCAACCCCCAAATGACAAGAAGAACACGATTGGCCTCGGATATTGCCCACTCTGATGTGCCAGGGCCCCATTTGGAGCCAGGCCTGAATGGTGGCAGAACGCGAGCGTCTGGTGGCCGGTCTGTCCCGCGCGGGGAAGTCACGCCATGCACAAACCAATGCGTACGGGGAGGAAAAGGCAACGGACAACGGCATCGAATTCGGATAGACACACTGTAAAGCAAAACAGCAAAAATATCAACCATAGTACAGGTCATGGTCGATCTTGGGGCTTACATTTTAGCTTATCGAATGACACCAGTTCACTGAAAGGGTGTGCATTTCTTCGTCGAGGACCTTCACCTTTTCATGGTTTACTTCTGGAGCTGTGCTCTAAGAGGCGTGTGCTCGAAATGCTACCCCGGTGCCTGGAAAAAAACGACGAGTAAACAATTGCAGTTTCCATCGAAATGCACTTGAACTGCACATTTTGTTGTCTAATTTTCGTTACCTGCAGTCACAGATGGGGTGGGTTTCATTGCATCGGAATAATGATCCCACAATTTGAAACAACCTCCCTTACCTCCTACAGCTTCTAGGCTTTAATGCCACCTTTACAAGCAATTTCATGCGGATAACTTCCCCGACAAGTCTTCAGAACAACCAAATCCATACTGTTTCAAAACAAAAATACCCCCCATTTTGAGTTCCCCCACGTGCGGCCTGTGAAATTCCGACGCCCAAACATCTTCCCAGCCACCATCCCCCATTGAAATGCAATAAAATCAGTTGACCCTTAGGCGGCTAATCAAAACCACACGCGTGCCAAATACAATTCTCGACTTCATTAGCAAGTGCAACTGAACTTAAACCTAATGACTGCTGCCGGAGAACGCCTCCCCCCTTCCTCCCAGCTGAACAGGCGAAACTCATAAAACGCAGCACACTTGCTTCGAACTTCGGTCTTGACTCGATTAAGAGCATTGGACTCCTGCTGTACCCCAAGGAGAGCGTTGCCAGATAAATAATTCATGTGCTCGCTTTCCCGACACTTCACGCGGCCAGCCTTTGTGTGGCGCTCCGGGGGGCCGCCGTGTTGCCTAATAAAATTCGATTTCCATTTGACCACATTCGCCAGAGCGGGCGGGTCAACACTGGCTCGGATTTGAATGCCTTACGAGTGTGTTTACGGGTGGAAGCGCAGCACACAGCAACCCCTGCCCTTTTAATTAAAGTCTCGATTGGAATTGTCTTAATGTCTCTCGCTTCCGACTTCGTCTCTGTGGAGCTGCTTGCAAATGAGCACAAATGATGTTGCGCCAAGCGGCACCGCGCCGCCTGCCCGTGGTTGTTGTAGTCGGTATGCACACCCACTTTCCATTTGGTGTTAATTAAATTTGACGCGCACTAGTCTGGATTCCGTTTAAGTGATTCCCTTCAAGTTGGTTTGCCGCTCCTCCACGACCAGTCTCCTTCAATGCAAACGCAATGATTGATTTCCCAGCGCCGCGGTGCTCGTCGAGGACTAATTTGAACAAGGCAGCGATTCAAACGAACTAGGAAGCGCCAGTGGCTCTGTTGACGGAAGCTTACCTCGAGCATAACTTGAAATAAATTAATCCCATACTGGCGATAGTTTTGTTGGAATTTGCAAATCGACTCAGGTCATTGGACTTTGGTTCGATTTGCCTTCCGTTTCTTCGAACTGAGACTGAATGAGGAAGTCACCTATGACAGCGACGGCGACAAGTTATAGGACCATGCCAAGTGTGTTAGCGTCGCGTAGGTCGTCGCTCATCATACCCCGAAGACCGACCTTATGGCTGAGGCTGGTGTGATTTATGCAGCAACTGAGATCAGAGCCACACGGCTAATCACGTGCTTAAGCCTTTCGAATCACAAAACGATTGATTTTAATTAAGAGCCCATTCTTGGCACAAATGTGGAGGAAGTGGATTCGAGCCGCACTCACGGCGGCCGACGAGCGACTTGTTTAAATAAATTTGAATAAATCAAAATTGATGATCAAGTTGGTATTTTGGGGGTATTTTGTTGGTATTTTGGTGTCACCAACTCGTCAGTCTTCTTCTGTGGCTTGACATCCAGTCCGTGTGTGGTGTGGAATGGTTTTGCAATAAAACTACTTTTATGCAAAGTTTTGCGTCGATTGGAAATTCTAGCGTTTATCTCCAGTCGCATCCTCCTAATAAAATGTGGGGTTGGACTTTGAGAGCAAATAGAAGAAAAAAAAAAACAGAACCAGTTGATCGCGCTGGACGAGTTCCGTACCAGTTGAAGGAGAAGATCACAAAGCACGAAAGTCACTTGAGCAATGTGAGCTGAGTTAGCCGAGTTCTGAGACCAGAGCACGAACCAGAACCAATTTATTGATCGAGCCATTTAAGATGGACTGGAGGGCTGGGCAGAGGTTGTGGGATAGTCTTGGTTTATGAGGCCTGCTGATGAACGAGACGCATGCGTTTTCAAATTGTGACAGATCAATGCAGAACAAAATAGCTTAAGCGACCAATAAATCATATTCCACAAGCAATGCTGCTGCCTTCGCCGACCACCTAGCGAAGACCTTCAAGCCTAATGCCGCTGTTTGTGATGAGTTGCTTGGTTCGAATTGAAGTTCTGCTATTCCTCGGATCACGATGAGCTCATGCTTTAGAGATACGGCGCACAGTGGTCGATTTCATACATCAGTAGCTGGGCATGAGTCAAAAATTAACATATTTTTTTAGCTCATATTCCGTTTAATCTAGAGAAAAATGCCCAAAGAACTAGATCTAGCAACAAAAGAGGCCAGCACTCAAATTCGCAAGTGTACTAATACCGCAGTGATGCGGTAAGAAAGGGGAAAGTGGATTCAAGTCTAAAGAAGACATGAACTCGTCTCCAGAAGACCTGTTCTTTGCCACGGAATCGAAGCGAAGGCAAGAAGGTAAACGTTCCATGACCGAGGTCGTAAAAACAGCTGTTGGCAGCTCACACAAAAGTTTAAAGAAACTTAAGGTACCGGAAATAACGAAGTCACCAATACCGTAGAAGCCTTAGCTCTAGCGACAGAATTAAAATTAACGAAGCATAAACCTCTTCAAAAAAATCTACAGAAAGGAATGCGAACATATACCCAAGCTCTGACGCTGTAATGGAAGCAAGAAAAAAGTGTCATGCACCTAGTGCACCAATCACGATGAAAGAAACATTCTCTGAAATCAAGCTACAGCCCTTCCTGGATTTGACTGTACAGCGTCTTTCAGTGTGAAGACCCTGGATGTGAAATGGCGATACTTTTGAATGTATTTGGAAGTGGGGAGTTGACGGTACCCGGGCACACTCCTTCTAAAGGGTGATTTTTTAGCTATTATCTTTTTGGCAACACTGGTTGAACAGCTGACGCACGTTTCGTGTTTTGTTTCACTGTCAAACATCTTCAGTTTGGTCTATAATTTAACCATGAATCGTCTTACAAACGAACAACGCTTGCAAATTATTGAATTTTTTTATCAAAATGCGTGCTCTGTTAAGAAAGTTCATCGCGCGCTTCTTCCATTTTATGGTCAGTTATGGTCAGGCTCAATGAGTACGTAAATAAGCAGAATTGTCGATTTTGGAGTGAATATCAGCCAGAAGCATTGCAAGAGCTACTCGCACCAATGCATCCAGAAAAAGTCACAGTTTGGTGCGCTTTATGGGCTGGTGGCATCATTGGACCGTACTCCTTCAAAGATGATGCGAATCGTAACGCAACTGTGAATGGTGAGCGCTACCGTGAGATGATATCCAACTTTTTTTTGCCCAAAATGCAAGAGCTTGACTTGCATGACATGTGGTTTCAACAAGACGGTGGCACATGCCACACAGCACGCGCGACAATGGACTAATTGAGAGGCGAGTTCAGTGAACATTTTATTTCACGTTCGGGACCGGTCAATTGGCCGCCTAGATCGTGCGATTTAACGCCTTTAGACTATTTTTTGTGGGGCTATGTCAAAGCTCATGTCTATACAGACAAGCCCGCTTCAATTGACGCATTGGAAGACAACATTGAAGCATTTATTCGTGAGATACCGGCCGAAAGAGTATGCCAAAATTGGACTAAGCGGATGGACCATTTGAGGCGCAGTCAAGGTCAACATTTGCATGAAATAATCTTCAAACAATAAATTATATGGACCGTCGATTCAAATAAAGATTTCATGCATTTTTCTGAATTTTATGTGTTTTTTTCTTTTTGAAAAACTTTCCTATAGCTTTTAAAAAATCAATCTTTATAAGCAAAACGTTTTGCTTAATCCATTGTTACCATGCATTGTGCCTTTAGAAGTCAAGAGGAAATCAGATAACGAAAGTACAAAGTTATGGTTACATTCAAGAACATACTGGCGGCCAGTAAGGTTTGAGTCAATATGTTGCAGCCCACTAGCTGGATAAGCTTATCTCACGTACTGTTGACGACAATGGTTGACGGTAAAACTTGAAAAATAGGACTGGTGCAATTTGCCACATATGCAAAGCCCCTCCAAAGGATCTGAATGACTTGGAGAAGTGTTTAAAAAAACCCCTTCGATAGTAACGCACACGGACATGGCTTACAAACTCTTCGCGCACACGTACGATTCATGGAATCATTGTTGCACTTGTCGTACAAGTTTGGTACCAAATGTTGGCAGGCAATTGAAGAGGAAGTCAAAAAACAGTTTCAAGACAAAAACGCTCATCTTCAAAACCAGCTCAGGAATGAGTTGAGAATACTGGTCGAAGGTGGGTGGTAAAGCGAATGATGGGAACACTGGACGTACGTTTTTTAAGGACTCAGCAAAAACAGGCTCGTTCAGCGTTTTGCCATAGTGCTGGTTACTTGACAAAATTTCGAAAGTATTGCTTGGATACAGCCAAACTATTTGTTCGCAAATATAATTGGTATAAAATGCCTGTGAGCGCCATAAAATACTTCTTCATGGTGCTGACGTTATTGAGAACTTCGCTGTTTCCCCGTGTTTTAGAAGCCCGCCAAAAAAATTTTAAGCTGTACCGTGAACGCTTTTCAAGGAAGATGCGACCCACGAGGATGCTCTCCATAATTTGTTAATTTCGACCGATCCTGTCGTAAGCGATAAAAATCATCAAAAATAAATCTTTTCCTCCTGAAGCATTGTTGTAAGAAGCATGAATAAATAACTTTGCATTAAAAAATTAAAAAAAAATAAATCGACCACTGTGCGGCGCCTAAAAGACAAAAAAGCTCCAGGTTCTAACTTGATCACTGCGAAAGTTCTGAAGCAACTTCTAAATACCGGTTAAGTCAAACTATTTAGGTTAGTGAACAAAACCATGAGTATGTGCCAAGCGTTTGGAAAGTAGCTGATGGGACAACAATCGTTAAACGTGGTAAGGACCATAATGTAGGTAAGATTGTATGTAAGATTGATCTTTAAGCGCCTGAAACCAATCGTAGACAAGAAACCTAATCGCAAGTTTTTTTTTATAATTTGCGCGCGCACAAGGGATTGTTAGTACCCTGTCCGGGTTCAAGACACAGCACGGTCCGAAGGTGTAGAGGGAGAAAGGGAGAGGAGGTACCTGTACACATTGGTTTTAAATATCTGCGGATTGTATTTCGGGGTGCGGCTGAAGAACGAGTCTCTAAATTTAACTGTGCGTCCGAAAGTAGGATTAAGGGTGAACTGATGAGCATTCCTGGCGAGACGGGTATTGCGGGTGATTCATGGAGAGGAGGAATGCAGTTGGCAAGCTCACTTGAACATCGTTTGTTAAAATAGCGATAAAATACGGATAGAGACTAGGGGTACGTCGATGTTCGAGCGAGTCAAGTGACTCTGCAATATTGTTGTCTCCTATAAGTTTTATCGCTCGCTTCTGGATTCTATCTAATAGGTGCAGGGTGGTTTTGGGGGCACCCGACCAGATATGAGCGTTGTACTCAAGTTTGGGGCGCATATACGCCTTGTAAATTAAAGCCAAATCAGAAGGGGTGAAGTATTTCTTGCATCGACTGAGGAAACCTAAACCTTTCGCAATATTTTTGGCGACCTCAAATATGTGATCGTTCCAACTAAGTGTTGTGTTGATACACATACCAAGGATGGAAAGCTTTCCGGTTGCCATTCATGGATAAAGGCTGATTAAAAAGGGTTCGCTTGAGTGACAGCAGACAGCATTGAGTCTTTCAAGCATTGAACTCCACACGGTTGTTCTTTCCCAAATTGATTATGCTGTCAAGATCGGAATTCAATGTGCTTATCATACGCTGCCGTTCTAATTCTACGGCCGAAGGGCGGGGTTGTGAGTCTTGGAACGAATATGAAAAGCTGAGGCTGCTGTCATCAGCGAAGGAATGGATTGGATTAGAAGAAGCAGACAAGAGATCATTTATAAAAATGAGAAAGAGTGTCGGAGACAGAACAGAGCTTTGGGGAACACCAGCATTTATTTGGTGGATATCAGTTGATGAACTTGAACCCATCCAAAACAACTTGAATTGAACGGTTCGAAAGGTAATTTCTAATCCATTGAGCTTGATGCCAAACTCTGTCAAATGCCTTGAAAAAAAGTCACCAGTTTGGACTTCGAAGCAAGCAACCCACAATAGAACACGTACCCAGAAAAGCAAGAGAAATTGAAAGAGAATTAGGATTTCGAAAAAAGACGTAGCACCAGCTTTTGCCAGAGTACGGTATGAGGGTCTTAAAGGAGTAACTCACAGAATAGTACTTCCACCTATTGGAGTTCTACTTGACATCGCATAAAACATGAAAATTGTTGCTCTAAACTAGTGCAGATCCAAGCAGGAGTTCCTCCAGGAAGTATACTAGGGCCCCTGCTGATTGTTTTTTTGCATTTTTTAACTAATTTTTTATACTTAAATACCAGACAAAAATGCTTAAAACTATATAAACTAACAATGCTAGGTGTGACTTACTGGCCCTCGGCGGGCGTTCTAAGCTGGACTTAAACTTATGCTAAAATTGGACAAAGAACTTAATAACCGAACTGTTAGTCGCCCATCCACAGTTGATCTGGTGATGTAGTAGATGAGCGGCACCGATACTAGGGCCCCTGTTACACCTCCTCTTTACCAAAGATTCACCGACTACATTAGTCAATGAGACAGCAACCCGTGCCGAGGACACGGCAATCCTAGCGATGGAAGACACAACGCTGGACTCCACGCAAAAACTACAAGCTGTCACGGACCAAAGTGTCAGCTGGACTCAGAGATGGAGAATAAACCTGAACTCGAGCAAATTCGTGTACATTCACACGCAAATCTGTCTCGTACTCGCCTTAAGTTATTTCAAGCATGACCTTGCCAGACGCTGGTGCAGCGAAGTATCTAGACATGACCCTAGATGTAAAGTTGCATTGGAAAGAGCACATTAAAATCAAAAAAAGAGAACTAGATGTTTTTCGGCAGGAAAAGGTGTAACCAAATTCTCAAACCAGTTTAGAGCTATGGCGCTCAACTCTGGGGCTGGCACATGCCAAACCAACATCGCAGTTATCCAACGCTTCCAGAACAATGCCCTCGGAAGCATTGTGAACACTCCATGGCGCAGCGAACTCCATCGGGACTTAAGGGTACCTACTGTTGTTGAAGAGATCAACTCCAGGGCCAAAGCACACAGGAAAAGACTTCAGGAGCATGTCAACAAGGAAGTAACATGGCGTGAGACTACTGACCCTCAGATCGTGCTAGTCCATCGGCAGTGGCAGGATCAACCACGTAAACAACGAGATAGTAACAGAGCGACAAAACAGTGGTCCTTTAGGTCCAACCTTCCAAACACCACCAAACCCAACCAACAGCCACAGCCATCCTCCACAATGGGCGCCATTTAATCAATTCAAACCCCTGATTGAATTCGAAACCAGACTCGAGTCGTCAAACTGGCCAACCACGCGAGTCCACAATGAATCTGTTTACGGAAGACATAAGACGATTAAAACGCCTGCCCCCCGTCCAGACATCTAGAACATATCCTATTATTAGATAATCACATAATCACGTTCCAAAGAGACACGAAGACCTGTTCGGAATGAGTTGCGATCGTCACAGATGACTGCCCCGCCGACGTGCTGTGCCCCACAATGTCATCCAGCTGAGGGCATTTCCTGTCCCGAGTTCAACTTCAGGTGAACATGGAAAGAGCACTGCACCGAGTTCCCTTAGAATCGCGGTCAATTGTCTGCCAGTTAAAGACGCGAACTGTCTCAGACGCCACTTGTGCAAGCTGTCACAAGGTACTTCACGTCAGCCAACCGAGAAGATGGCAGAAAACAAATTACCGTAAGGGCAAGGCAGTGACAGCTGAAGCTGAGAGACAAAACAGAACACCGACCGGGCGTAGCCAGTTCGCCCTTGTCACACGGCACGTTAATGAACATGCTAATTGGTAGAATGACTTAATTGCTTTGAGTGATCTCGTTTGGAAGACATGCAGATCTCGTGTCAAGGTCGGACGGATCTATGGAGGCATTTAGAAGCAGGGGCACACTTTCCATTTCTAGAACGTTCACGCGGCAGAGGAGGATCCACTCATTCAGCGAGACTCTTTCAAGGCCATCGCGAGACGAGAACCTTCACCCCAAGGCAAGTGTGTGGCTAAACGGGTCCTGCTCGCACGGGAATCCCTTGGCAGTGCACACGCGGCGGAGCAGCGAAAGACGGGGAAGACAATGGAACTGGCAGTTCCGGTTTTAATGGGCCCGCATTCCGCCGCACTGCGTCTGCGTCTGTAACTAGCGCGATGCGCGCGCTTTGCACACAACTTGTTGCTTCTGGTTTGGCTGGCTCCTCAACTGGTCGCCAAAAAAAAAAACAGTGAACAACTAAATAAATCACGTGACGTTCGCCTGAGAGGCTGCGTAAAGCCGCGCTGCCGTGTGGCTGTGCTGTGGCGTGTGCTCATTACCGTGGTGCAGATGCACTGATGCGTCCACTTCACTCACAGCGAGTGCAATTAGTTGGGCAATCATACTTAAGGTTGCAATTAGCCGAAAGTTGAGTTTAAAAAGATGTTCCCTGGCGCACATCGCATGCCAGTGCATCGGCGACGCGTGATGACTACCTCTGTCAGTGGCGGTCAAGTGCACGTCAAGTAGCGACCTCTCATGGAGAAACGTTCGTAACTCGGATTAATCGGTGCGCGCACGCCTGTTTGCGGGGAAACCAAGTGTCAGCTGAGTTCCGTGAAGAGCCTTGACACGGTCGTTATAACTTGGTTCGTGCTTTACCTTGTTTGATCTCTTCCGACGCAGATCAGTGCCAGTGCCAGTGGCGGCCGGCGAGAGGGGGCGAACGGCTAGCGCAGCCAGTGGGGTAACCTGCAGAGGCTTTGACGCGCTCGATCCGAATGTTTTCAGAAATTTATGGCGTGATGCGGTAGAAATGTTTATTCGTCGATGGGTTTTTATGCAAAACCATGCGATATCGATGTCATCGAGCGAATTCACGAGGGTGAAGGAAGTGATCGGTTTCAAGTTCTGATTGAAAGCAAATTCGAAAAGAGTCGAGTGATTGAAAAGAGATTGGCTCGGCTTTAAGGCGCGAAGGTCTCCGGAAGGCGCTGCAGCCTTCCGTCTTAACTGGCTTGTGGTCGATGCATGGAATCTGTGTCATGGTAGAACCTGAGAATTCAGCAAATAGTAGCCAATTTCAGATGGCTGGTGTGGGGTCTCCGGCGGAAGTTTGCGAAGCTGCGAGGAAGTTGTTCGCGAACTCATCGCCACCACTGGTGGTTTAGCGTGCTTATAAATAAATTTACGCTTGCGGTTCGGCTTTGAATTCTACATTCTGGTCTTGACCTTTATCGTAGAGGGATAACTTGTTGCTGCTGGTGGCGGAAGAGGAGTATAGCTGTCAGCATTGACGTCAGTCACGGTTTCGATGAGGTTTAAGTGTCTGGGATCAAGACACAGCGCAGACTGAGTCTCAGATCATAGTTTCTAGGGAGAATTTTGGGTGAAACCAGAGCTGTTAATTTTCAAGTACTTCAACGGGAAACACAAGTAAGGGAGTGTTTAGATGGTAGTCTCAAGAATATCTGGCACGGTTTACCTCCGGAATAGATGGACCTCATACAAAAGGCTGGTTGAAGATATCTTAATGAACGATACGAAGACTTGGTTGCAATGTTGACGACTTTTAATGGAATGGTACGGTAATTACAAGACAGACTTCCACCAGCCCATACCGTCATCAGGTGCAAGAAGACACGAGAAAGTACTAGAATGAGTCGTCCATTTCATAATTGTTAGCCTAGATGGGGACACGTACAAAGTTGAAGTTAGACATAGAAAAGGAAGTACGATGAAAATTATGTTTAAGGGACAGTTGGCGATAGGATACGAAACGAGATCGTCTGCATTACTTGAGCGTTAACTAACAAATGGAAAATTTATGAGAGCAAGAAGATTAAGGCGATTGTGAATAAATGCTTGCAATTAAAGACAAGAAACTTCAATGATTTAGGTAATTTTTGGCAACCAGAAAGCAACATATCAAAACTTATTGACTCACCACAAGGTGTACCACAAGATTCTTTTTTAGGTGCTCTACTATTAATTTACTTGTACTAACCACATGTCGAATTGAAGAAAAGACACCTGACACTGATCTGAAGACAAGGCAATGACTGGATTTCATTCTCGTGGACTGGACACCTGTAGATTCAACAGGCCTATTTAAAATCCGGAAAGTCTACAAGGGGATCATTGTATGTCGAAAGCCTTACGCTTCCGGACTGTAGCCCTTTTTATAATTTGCGCTCGCACAAGGGATTGTTAATGCCCTTAAGTGTCCGGGACCTTGCGCCTCAAGGCTCTCCAGCTGGAGCAATCTCTTGGCTTGATGTCTCTTGGCCCAGTTTCGGGCACCATGTTGGTTGAGGGACTTCTCCACTTGAGTGTGTCGTCTATCTCTTGGGCTTGCCCAACGGCTTGGAATCGTGGACTTGGCTTGGAACTATTATTTCACCAAAACCTGTGCCCTGCAACTGAACCCTTGTATCAATGATTTTCATTCTCCAACATTAGCTGAATGTTCGGTAATTTTGGCAAGGTAATTTCACATGACACAGAAGGAAACGGGGATGACGAAGTCAATTCTAGCCGTACTCTAGCTAGAAGACAAACACAGCTCATGGTCAATGCTCTTCGGGTAAGGCGATCTCTAGCTAGTGCTTCTTATTCGAAGTTGGTTGAGGTTTTTACCGCCTCAGATGCGGGTGTCCTCTGCTGCGTAGTTCCATAGGCTCGTACGGGAGTCCATGCACTCTTCATGGTCTAGCCATCTTAGGCGGGGAATCTGTAGATGTGTTGCGTGCCTCATTTCGCTGTACAGCTCATACAATGATACTCTTAAATATGCCGCCAACCCAAACAGGGTCAAAAATTGCTTTTGATACTGCTCATGGCTCTGCGCCGTACAGCACGACTGTGATGGTCAGTGTCTTACATAAAGTCAGCTTGTACCTTCGAGATAGAGAAAGAGACAGCTGGATTATTTGTTTGGCAAGAGTTATCCTAAGTTTGATGTTGACTACCGAGAACAAATGAAGCACAAAAGACACACTTAATTCTAAATAAATATAAGAGGAGCCGTTTACACACTTGTCTACAAAGTGAAGCATCAGTCTTTTCTGTGGTAAGGACATTTTTTACCATATCTCTACACTTCTCAGGAGATGTTAAATGTGCAATATGAACACTTCCAAATTAAAGAAACTTTAAACTTGAATTCGATACGCAGGTCCTCGTGTTGAAGCTGTGAAATAAGAAGAGACACAGGAAATCTCTTAATAGAGTTCTGTTTCTTTTTACAAAGTCTGGCAGCAATAAACTCAAAAGTGGAATAACCATTATGACAGCCAGTAACATTGGAAGCAGGAGCCCTAAATAAGCGAGAAGAAGAATGTGCCGTAAATAAATTACAGCAATGCAGTCGGATACCGAAGGACAAGGCACCGAAATGACCAATCAGGGAATGCCACCATTTCTGGATGAAATGACGTACAAAAATGCATGTAAATTCTTCACGAATGTTTGGAGAACTTAGACATTTTGCACATCTCTCACCATTTTCTCAGACCAAGTGGACGAATCAGAGAAAGTCATTTACATGATGTGATCAACTGTCAAGAAGATGGACAATACTCAGCTCTCAGCAGATCTTTTCGCAGAATGTTCTTTCATGCAAAACACTGCGCCAAAGGCCCTCATTTCTACAATTTAGCCTCATTCATAAATTAGGCTCCCATTTATGGAAGCTTGTTGATATTTAACTACACCATCAACGCCTGTAATATCCTGACGGCCCTTAACTCAGGTAGTCTTTGAATACATCACTAGCAAGCCCTGTTCGTGGCGATCTGAGAACCCGGCTCAATCACTATTACATGACAAATAGTGCCATCGCCAATGATGCAAATCACATCTTGATTTCTCAAGAAGATCTCCAGGGTATCTTTAACTCGCTGAAGAAGAAAAAGTCAGTGGGAATCGATGGTATACCTAATATTGTGCTTCGCCATCTTCCCCCCGAAGCTGTGCAGATTTTCACAACATTGTTTAACAATGCGCTGAGAAATGCTGAGAAACCAATCCCTAAACGGGACAAAGACAGATCCATCCCGACGAACCTTTTCAGTTCGTCAGTTCAGTCTTCTTCCTTGCATAAGCAAGGTTTTTGAAAAGATTGTCATTCGAGTTCTGAAACAATGGGTTGAGGAAAATATATGATCTATGACATCATAACAGGTAGAAAGTTCGTCGTGGAAAGTGGCGATGTGACATCTACCACGGTCTTTGACATCAAAAACGGTCTGCAACAGGGAGCGGTTGGTTCGCCGATCTTGTTTCCAATATTCACTGCAGATCTTATAGATTCAATGCCGCACTTAATTGCGTACGCCGACGATTTAGTGGCGTACAGATCAGGTCCGAAGTTCGAAGTAATAAATATCTTGTTGCAACGTGACTTCCAACAAATTCAGCGATTTTGCGACGAATGGAAGTTGATTATCAACTTCCTGAAGTGTGAAACTATCCTTTTCAGAACCCCTGAACCCTGGGTAAGTTCGGCATTTTGGACCCACAGGGACGGCTGTTAGATGTGAAACGTGTAGTCAGATATCTTGGCATTTGGTTGGATCAATATCCGTATTTTGACAAACATAAAGATATTGCTCTGACGAAAGCTGAAAAGGCCTTTGCTATGGCAAGGGGGTTGTTTTACAGCAGCCAACTTGATTCCAGGGTGAAGGTAATCTGCTACATGGCTGGTGGTTCAACGTGAGTCCTTCCCAGATGGAAAAGATGAGGTTGTTCGAGAGACAGTGTCTTCGGACCTGCCTCCGCTTGTATCGTACACCCGAGTCTGAGTACAAGAAGTACTATCCTAACGAGGCAAACGTGAACAGGATAGGCAATTTTATTATTAAGCTGATCAGAAGACACATTGCACGAGCTATGACTTCTTCTAACAGTCTGATCTTTGGGGCTTACTACCCCAACGTAATGTATCGTGAGAGAGTGCGCCTTACCGGCTTTATTCCTCCCGAGGCGTTCCTCTACCTCGACACAATTGGCCTAATGCAGGATCCACAAGGATGTCCTGTAATCTTCCATGTCGTACGCCGAACAGTGGATAGGCGACTTCAATATGAACGGGATGTCGCTCGCAGTCACGAGGATCTCCTTCGGTTCAGTAGAGCGATCTCTCGCTCGAGATAGGAGAGAGTCTGCCAAAGAACACCAAAACCAGTCTCCGCCGCTGCTGGCTTTTCTAAATGACCCGGTAGTTGACCATGGTGGCCAGCTTACATAGGTTTTAAGGTAGTTATTAAGGAAAAAAAAAACCCAAAAAAAAAAGGTGCACCACGGTGTATAAACTAAGCATATACATAACATATGCGCCCTGGTGCACGCGTCCCTACTGTTACGGACATAGTTAAGATAGTCTTAAGGTTTATGTTTTATGTCATGAGCTCTTAGCTCAGGTAGTCTTTGAATACATCATTAGCAAGCCCTGTTCGTGGCTATCAGGGAAAAATACATCATAACCCCTAACGTCCGAAACATAGATGTCTTCTCCCTTTGACATATAACTGAAATCAGAATACACTCGCAGATGCCATGGCAAGAATGTCAAAAGAACCTGCATACCATCGCCGCACACGTTCCGTCACCCAAATTGTTTATAATTTGTTTTATTGCGGAATTTAAAAATATGCTAATTACTTCGAGGACTGCATAATTAATATCTGCGCGGCACTAATGTAGGTACGACAAAAATGTATCAACGGGTACGCTTTGGTGTATTTTCTCTTGAACACGAATAATGACTTTAATTTTCGGAAGAGGTGGATCAGGTTCGCATTTATTGCAGGTAACACAAGTGACAGGCAACTGACGTAGGTGACACTTGCCGGGTAATGGCATTCCAATTGATGTCAAGTTCAATGCATGTACATAAATCCATGCCGTTTAGGAGCCCTGGGTTCGGCTGAACACCGGCGAGTGCTTAATTTTATGCCCTACTGGGGAGAGTTTATTTTCAGCAGATGAGATCTGGTTTATCAGACCATGTTGGCCATCGATCTGGAGTGGAAAACATCTGTCACAAGGTGCAATGAACTCGCAGATTCTCGTTCACCATTAATCTGATGTAAGACGTCTTGTCATCATGGTCAGACTATGAATGACAGATGTCACTTAACCTGATGTTTAGGCATTTTTGCTCCAAGCCATGGATGGTTAAGGACTGCTGCCTGTGTTCTCTCCACATTTGAGAAACGTCTTTTGAAAAACACAAAATAGAATGACCGTTATGCCCTTGTCCTTGTCAGCGGAACTTCAAACTCAATCAGATTTAACTTAAAATTAAAATCGTGTGTCTACAGAACTATGAAAATGTCCCTTTTAACTGACAAGGAGAGAAGTCCGATGCCACAGTAAAAAATTCTTAAATTAAAATGTTAAGGCTTCTGCTGAATTCATTAAACACCCCTAGGTCCGTACATTAGCATTACAGAAACTCACCACACGATATCACAGGTTGCCATGGCTAAACCATAAATGTCAATCCAATTTCAAAAGAGACCCTTCACACACTCTTCCTTCGATAAAAGAGCGCAACCAACCAACGGCTGGCCAATCAGAATCCCAGAAAATGTGGTGTGACCAAGAAAATTAAAATTCCACTCATTTTCAGCGCTGCCAGGCATGCACTATCGACGAAAAATAACCCAAACAAACCCAGCCCAGTGAGATAACTTATCGGAAGAACTCACACCCCTGCAAGCAAAACTCACACAGAACCACTATCAACCCCCGAAGAAATCCGAGAACAATACGAATTCAAGCAAAAAACCAAAACACACCATCAGCCGGACACAGTAATTGCTCGCACAAGGTGGAATAACCCATAATCACCACGAGACCAACACCAGTTCAGAGAGCCAATGTTTACATCTGGCAATACGCGCTTTGAAATAAAACCAAACCAGCAACTGTCAGTGCACGTCATTCGAAAACATAGTCTCTCGGTGATGGTGTGTGCGCTCTGCTAACGTTCTTCAATTGC
This sequence comes from Eristalis tenax, assembly GCA_905231855.2. NCBI lineage: Eukaryota > Metazoa > Arthropoda > Insecta > Diptera > Syrphidae > Eristalis > Eristalis tenax. Next base: position 5,782,605 of record HG993127.1, read on the forward strand.
TTCTACTGTGTGAAACTGTTTTTGTTATTTTGCCTTTATTTTGTTGAAAATAGTTTCTCAAAATCACAACATCACTGTCGCGTTGTTTTTATTGCCTTATTGAATATATATTGATCAAGAATATATTTTTGTGCAACAAACCCCAAAGAAATTTGTTAAAACATCAGAAAACATCCAAAAACAAAAAAAGCTGACCAAACTAAAGCAAATCAAACTTAGCTCGGCCATAGCTCAGTATCTCCCTCGTCGCAGTGTACCTGTGTGACAGTTCCGATTCGCGTGTGCAAATGTAAAGGTGGTTCGTCAGCAGACAGTCAGACGGATACGCGAGATATTCAATCTTTTTCGTATACAGTTGGCTTTTGTAGTAGACGGCTCTGTGTCTTTTCGCGTGCGTAAAAAAGAAGAACAAAAATAAGTAACTTGTGTGTGATAACTCTGTGAAGAAATATAGTGAACACGCGCATCCTGCCCAAGGATTCAAACGAAAGGAGAAGGATTTTTGTTTGTCGAAATTTTGAAAGGCCTGTTTCAATGTCGCATTGAGACATAAACAAGAGAAATTCTGTGAAAATTACATTCTCCAAGTGAAGAAATATTTTAATACAAACAACCAAAGCAGTACCGCTTAGCAAGCAGCAAATTTATCGAAAATGAGTGGATTCACGGATTTAGCTAAAATGGAAAACAGTCGGTAAGTGAAAGTGAAGTGATACCTACCTACTTCTGTTTTTTTTTGTTTTGTGATCTAACATGGAGAAGGGAAAAGAAATAATTTCTTTTCAAAAAAAATGTATGCTCGCAATTAAATGTCAAACTCACAATTCGGTGGGGAGTGGTTTTTTGTGTGTTCTCTTTGAACGCTTTATTCTGGGGATGCTTTTTATTTAGTCTGATTGGATGTTTGGCAAAAAGAATTAACGCAAAGCAACGGGAGACATTCGGTTGGATCAATAAGAATGCCAAGAATGTTTCACTGTGAATTGGAAGAAGAGACTTGCCACCGCACCCTAACCAGCGGCGGCGGCCACACAACATCTTGCTGTCTTCTGTGACTCTGCGAATGACATAAGCGGAATGTACAGATCTCTAGCCCGATTGTGAGTTGAGGAATTTTTCGTTTGCAAAAAAGTGGTCAAAGAAGTCACGTCAAAGTGCAAGCGGAAGGATCGCAGGTTCGTGCACAAGAAACCGGAGTCAAAAGGAATGCAATGTGTTCCTTTTATGGTGACTGTCGAGTCGTTGTCAGAGAAAAGGAGGAGGACCTTGCCGGGTGATTGTTGGTGTTTTTAGCATTCGCTAGAAAGACGAGTGTCTACCGTGTCGCATTCGCCTGGATTTTTATCATGCTCGTGGCACTTCTGCAAAAATAAGTGATTTGTTGCCAAGTCAAGTCTTATCGGGCGTTTTTCATCGCTGAAAAGAAACTTGATGACTCAAACACTGTTGATACCGGCAGGCGGACGAGATAAAAAGTTCCCTAGAAAGTCACACACTTGGCAAAGGAAAACTGCTAATCTTAGTGGAGCGATAAATCTTTTACAGATTTCCACCACCATGCATTCTACAGTCTTATCAACACATTGTCGTCAATGTCAACCGTCAGAGGAAGGAAATGTGAGCTTTGTGCTGTTCCAACGCAAGCTTCGTAAAGACCCGGCCGGGCTGTGTGTGAGATATGACAACACAAGTAATCAATCGCGTGCGATTTTGATTTTGACAAGCAGTATCAAATGTAATGAGACTCTTAATGCTATAGACTGAGGCTACAGACTTTGGTTGGGGTTCGTCGAAGAAAGTATGTGCCTTTGGGTGGCTTTGAATAGGATCTAATAACGAGCAATTCCAATGAATCTGAGAACACGATGTGGTCAAGTTTTTGTCAAATGTGAACCTAAACTTGTAAGCCTTCCAATCTGGAACATCATAACCTCTCACGTCGAAATTCTGATAGTTGGCCAATGATGAAGTATCCAGCTAATTTTCTGGCACAGTTCCACATAAGAATGGGCATAGTTTATGCTAGACACTCTGCGAATTGGAACACGAAAGCCAGATATCCAGGAAGAAGAATGCAATGCGAACGTTGCTGACGATGCCAATACGAGACTCACGATGAAGCGAAATTTCAGTTACCACTTGTAATCACTTACAGAAAAACAGAAAGCAAACTTGTTGTTGTCCCGCGCAAGAGGTTGTCTTGTGGTGTGCGTAAAATCAACACACATCACATACGCTAGGTGTTATGCAATAATTGGGAGACAACAGCAACAAAAAAAGATTTGCCTCAGCAGCAACGGACAAGATTATAAGCGTCAGAGTTTTATTTTTACTCGTCTTTGCTGTTTGTCTTACAGTTTATCGGATTTTATGTGTATGCTTCGCACATTTTTATCTCAAGCTGTGTGGTGCGGTGCGTTCGCAAACCCAGATAACACCAAACTGACCCTGGCTACAGTTTGAGACAACCAATTGCCAAAAGCTGAATGCATAAAGAGAACAATAACACAAGTGGGCAAAGGCATCGATTGCGACGAGAATACTTCACAATCGAACACCCTGGGTGGGCAAGATTATTAGCGGAGTCGACAAGAATCATTTCCATATTCCATTCGATGTGACTACTTCTTGGCTTTGTCGGGGATTCATTGGGATTTATTGCAGCGAAAATGAACGAATTAGTAAGACAATCACGCAGAAAAACAGAAGAGATACAATTCATTTGCGAAATATACATCGTAGTTTGCTGCGACTCATCGTGACTATATCTGACTGAGTTTTGTCGTTTGTGAGGTGTATCGCCTCTCCAGTCTCCACGAGATGTTTGTGTTCATATGTATTTGGGACAGAGCGAAGCCTTTTGGAAACATCCAATGCGAACGAAACCGCAGATTTCTTTGAAGAAACAGTCTGTCAGTGATTTGTTGAGAAACTGAAAGATTGCTCGTGTGATTTGCAATCGCGGGCTATGAATGGGAAGTGAGAACAAAATGAATTGGCGGTGAAATCATCTGCTACACTTCGGAGAGAAGAGTGCTGGCTTTTTGGGGGCATTTGACATGGAATTTGCTGGATGGAGACGTGTCACCGAACAATAACAATCACGTTGTGACGACGAACTGATGTGGGGACATAGTTTTCGAAGAAGAAACTCCCTCCTCCAAGCTCATCAAGGTCTCAATCATAACCCAGAAACGTCGAAATAATGTCAAACAAATATTTCGGACAAGGATCACAATTGAGGTTAATTACACCCTAAATTATTCATGTTCACAGAGTTGTTGCCCGTAACACGAAATTAATTTGAATAAAAATAGACACCTACGACAGATTAACGAGACCTGTCATTCTAGCACGCGTCTGCAATGAAAAATTTCAACGCCCACATTTCCAGCCACCCCCTGTCACAGCGTGAGTCATTCTCTGGAAATGCTTCGTACTTAGCGCCTGGTACGTAGTACCGATCCAAGTTCAATGTCATCGCTTCGAGTGGTAACTGCCAACACACACCCTTCCGTTGGGTGTAAAAATGATTCGGACCATGTTTTTTTTATATGAATGAGTCGGTATGTACCTATTTTGCAAAAAAAAAAAACCTCCTCGAGCATGCCAGGGTTGAAGGCCGCCAACACCCTTTTCTCCCTCATCCAAATGCCTGGGTAGGTTTGACAGCTGCCGCCTGTGTGTAGGGGATAAAATGCCAAAATGACGTCATGCCGGTATCACGCCATGAAAAGGATACCTACCCACGGCCGTATACATTTTCAAGTCATGCGCGAGCATAAACTGAAAAAAAAAGTGTATCTGGTGACTTCATTTCTCCTCTCGCCCCGTGTTCGGCTTGTGCCGCACCATGTAGGTGAAACGTCATCGTACGATACACCTCCTCCACCATCTCGCCATTCTCTGTATCCACTATCTAATCCCAAATTGCCGGTACAGTGTTCCGTAGTCCGGACTGCGCTTGGCGTCTGCTTCTGTTGGTGAACCCAACGGAGGGGAACGCACGAAAGTCGGCCTGTTATTGGCTGAAAATGTGGCGTGGTTCTTGCATTTCTCCAAGTGAAAAACTATACTCGTATACCTTTCATCGTGTTTTGTTTTCTTCGTCTCTCCGTTTCCGTTCTGTTTCTGGTTGATGGATTGGATGGCCTGGTCGGGTAGAGTTTGTGTGGACTGGTAACCGGGTTTTTTGTTTGCTTTCCTTCCTTCGTTTTCTGACTCTTTCTCTTTCCTTTTTTGCTGATGTTGTGGCAGTTGTTCCGAGAGGCGATGCCAGGCAAAGCACATCAGCTGATTTTTGCTGGCTGTGTGTATTCTTTCAAAGGAGAGGACACAAGTGAATTTTTGACAGCGCATTTTGTGAACTGCTTCCTGAAACACTTGACGTTTACTGTCAGAAACAGGAAACAAGCAGTCACTTTGAGTTGAAAACCGCTCTCTATCCACGACATTTCCGGCGAAATCAGCGAAATTGTCTGTTCGCATTTAAGGCGAAAACTCTGTCAGGCACAAAATGTTGACATCGACGGTTTTCCCAATGTCACTCATTACCGCCACATTTAGCTTTAACCACTCACCCACTGATAAGTCAATTTAAATCGGCTCATCTCCGAAATTGATTTCAAAATGCTGATGCTGTTTATACAAAAAAAACCAACACACACACATACACTCAAACGCCTGGGTGTTAATTGAATTTCAAAGATACACGCGTATGCGTGTGTGAAAGAGAAAAGACCTTCATGTCGGTGTCCAGTGACAAACTCGATACGATAAATCAATTTAACGGTGATTAGGGTCTCGAGTGATGTTGCAAAAACGAACGAACTCTTCAAGCCGACGACACGATCCACCTGTAGTGTGTAGACTTGACAATGACATACGAGCAATAACTGTTTTTCACACAGAGACTCAACATCGTACGACTTTTGCAACCGTTTTGGAGCGCTTTTTGGTTCCTTCTTAACCACGGCCGCCTCTAGTGTGCCGTCGAATATTCAAGAAACCATAAAGTGCTTGAAAAAATAACAAAAAAAAAGCAGAAAAAAACTTGCTGACCATGGTTGATTTGCTGCTGCTGTTTCTGTCTTCATATCCGTCTTTTCGGACGAGTGGCCATCTTTCGCGCTGCTCTCGCTTGTGTGCGCGTAAAACAAAATAAAAATGCCTAAACGAGTTTTACAAAATTTTGTATATTCATTTTCTGTGTTTTTTTTTGCGTACCTACAGCGATTGTGTGTATATTATGTATGTACGTTCAAGGTTTCATTTGGTAGAGAGAGAGAGATTTATGAATTTGACATTTTGTCTTCTTATTCTTTTGTTTGACATCTCAGTGTGACGTTTGACATTTGACAGTTGAAACTGTGAGCAATTATGCAATTGTTTGGCAGCACTGTGCGTCAAAGAAAGTCGACGGGCTGCATTGCGACGCCATCACTGTAATTCATTTCGCACAGCAAAAAAGAAAAATGTTTTTTGTTGGAGAATTTAGAAAGTCGCGCAAAAAAGTAAGAGATTGTGATGATTGCTTGTGGTGATGATAGTCGATGGCGCAGAGATGCAAATTATTGTCGCAATAACCTTATGCAATGGTTTACACTTTTTTGCTTGATTTTTTGCAACGTTATTTTACTGGAAATAATATGCGGCCTGTGTGCTGTAGGTCAGAGGGAGGAGGAGTTCTTTGAACCGTTCTGCGACCACACATGTGTAAGTCATCGATTTCACTTCCCAAGGTCGCCAAAAGCGAACCTAACACAAGCACAGACTAGCTGATTGACACAAACATGTGTGTCCGACTGAAGATCTGTCACGTAACAAACCGAAATTCAAAGGGCCCGCAGTGTCTGGTCAGGTGTAAAAATGAAGAACGCTCTCCGAAAGCACGTAGGGTGACATTCATCTGAGTCGTTGGTATTTGATTAATGAATGCAGATGTCATCTGTCATGTTGACGTTAAACGTTGATGTGATTGAAATGATTTATGTTTGCAGTTCAGACTGAAACAACTTGTTTGGAGCCCTTGGCTGACCTTAAATGTGTGGTGTGTTGAAGTTTGTATGACTACTGCCAGAAATGAAGTATGAGGCGCTCAATTTCTACCTCTCTTGCCCCGTAACATTTTTGACAGCCATTTTTTACAGTGAACGACATTTCCTGTGACATTGAATAACTGTCCAACATTCGTGCATAACTGCCAAAAAGGCTCTGAAATTCGTCGATGGACAACTGTGAAGTTGGGCATCCCTAGAATACTTCATTTCTGACTACTACTTCCAGGATTTTGGGAATCAAACAAACCTCATTTCAGTTCATTCAAACAGACTGTCAGTTGATTGTCATTTCATTTCCAACGAACCCGTATCATCCCATCCATTAAACGTCAACAATTACAGCCGCGGGCAATTGATTTACTTTCTTTCTTTTTTCTGAACCAGGAAATGACTGCAGTCAGTGGCTCTTTTCCTACTAATTCCCCTTTCTTCGCTTCGGTTGGAAAAGCATGAGGGCTTCCATTGCTGGGAAATGTCGTGTTCAGTCCCGGCACCGAGCCATCCATATTGTCGTCAAATGAAATGCATTTCTTTGTTTCAATTTGGTGTATGAATCTTGCCATTTTGAATGGAATATATCATCAATCACATGTCCTTCACGACAGTTCAGCAGAGACTCGAATTTTTGACACATAACTAAACGAATATTCAAGAGTTTGTGTATTACACGTTCTTTGGCATAGGCTCACAAAGGGAAATAAAAATGCGACAAATCACACGATCCTGTCTTGTGCCTGGTACAACTCAGGCAGGAAATGCTTCTTGGTGTTAAGAATATCGGTCTTGTTGTGAGATGTGGGCAGCGTCTTGTCTTTCACATGCTTCTACATGGTTTGGTGCCAAATAACCAGAGATAATGTAGGAAGAGGTGTGCCACTTCTACGTTTATTGCCCGTCAGATTCATCAGTAGTATGAGTGGCTTAAGAGCACAACCGTCAAAGTCTGAGGTGGACTAGGGGTTTTCCACTGGAAAGAGGAATATCTCTTCCTCCATCATCTTTGCAAATAACTCCCTCTCGCACTTGACTCCAGCACAACCTCCCAGCTACGCACACCAAGTTAGTTGTGGTCCTTCTTCACATGCGGCTGTTCTCTGTTGCGCTGTACTGCCTTCTTCGGTCGAGGCCGAACGCTTGATGAGCCCTACACAGCTCAGGCACTGATTAAACGCTGCACAGCACAGCTTCTCCCATGCTAGTTGGCCCTCTGACTGTGTATGGTTGCAAGGATCTTTTCACAAGGTGTTTCAGTTCATTCAGCATTTCTCAGGTCACAGACGTGTCTTTGATCTGGCCACGCATCACTTGCAACCAGTCTAAATGTGCTTTGATAAGTCATTGCCCGTAGTGAAGGAATCTGGAGATTCAAAAAATAACCACAATTCCACTGCCTCCCAAGACCTGACTCATTCTTCCGCCAGGTTTCCTCATGCGATGACAAATCGCGGACTTATTTCGCCCTCACTCATCCGTTTCTGACTAAACTCTTACATAACACATTCATCGCTCTTGGAGTGATTCGCCAAACTTATCATAAAAGGTGTGAAAAACTTCACAATCTCCCACTCCAATTCATCATGATCTATTTGACACTTTGATAGCAACCCGAAGAGTCACCCCATTCTGCTGCGAAACTTTCAGCAAAGCTCTCGCATTACTCAGTTGACTTGGGAACCTTCTAAATGATTAATGTACATACACACACTGTGTCTGCAGATAAAGCAAAAATCGTTAGCAATCTTATCGCATCGTAATGTAATTGACTCGAAAAATGCTGTGACTGCGATAGCCCCGCAGCACTCAGTCGCAGACATCATCTCGTGTGCTCTCTCGTAAAATGGTCGTCGACTTATGACTTGTGGTAAATTGGTTTGCGCCAACCTTAACCGCCGACAGCCGTGATCCATTTCAATGTGAAGTCGTATGTGTTATCGATTACCGCACAGCCTTTTATCAATTGCAATATATTCTGCTGTCGATTTCTGGAGCGTTATCTGAAATTTCAATTTGTGCCCTAACACCCTTGCCTTGCGTGACCGTTCACCCTTTCAGGTCAGCCACTGTACGTATTTAATCGTCGCACCTTCAGCCTTCACAGTGAGTGCGAAATTGTTGATGGATTTGGGCTTTCCGCTGACCTATTTAGCAGCCACTTATGTCGCTCTGTGTAACCCAATTTCAATGTTAATTAACATGACACCACTCGAATTCTGAATTCTGAGGGACCACAACAGAAGAGAGCGCATTGCAAATTCGCTGGTGTCACCTGATTGTCGTTTTCGCTATGCTGGCCACTTTTCTTTGTTGGCTCACGGCCAGAAGTGGCTTTCTGTGAGAAGGCTATTTACAGTGCTGTTTTTTTGTGTGTACGACGATGTTGTAAGAAGCTTTGAGTAAATACACGCCATATATCGCGCAAAAGGTCGATGATCTTTTGAAATCGATCCAAGTCTTGAACAAGTGCGACAACGAGGAAGTGCACTCAAGAAGTCGGCTCGAGAATGATGCAGATGGGGTGATTTTTGGGAAACATTTGCCGTGAATGTCATTTCGGTTTCTTTTTCGAAGAATAAAAATAGCCCAATGGCGTCGTTTTCGGCTCTCTATTTCGAGAGAGAGAGTTGCATTAATTATTTGCAATTCTTTTAGAAAAACAAATGAATATGCCAGAAAACGTATTCACCTCTGAGAGGCCGCCGCCGCGCCATGTTGACGTTATTCATTTTGTTTCTCATTATTTTTGTGTACAAAAATGCACCGCTCGGACTTGTTGGGAGATATAGTCTTTGTTAGTCGTTGTTCCAGAACGAATAGATTCGAAGTTCATAGAGTATTTTTGCACGGTCTTTTGCGTTGTTCCTTCTTCTGCTGTATTTGTCTCGATTTCTAGTGAATTGACAATGACAATTGCAGCTAAATTAAGTGACTACTGCGCGATGTTAGGCTGGCGTGACGTGGCTGAAGTGATTCTCTACAGAAGCTGAACACATATTGTTCAAAATTCACTTACTCTGTTCCTTCCTGTTGAAAGACAAGTAGTTTGACAGTTTAGAAAAGCCCCATCACAGTCGGTGTACAGTACGAACCAAAAATGTGTTATAATAATTATAATGTGGGAGGAAGTGAACCTGGGCATAGTTTCACTGCATATGTCACGATATTTTACGCATTCATTTGGTTACCATTCGGTTGTTGGACTCTGGATAACTCCTTCTAGCCAAACAACATTTTTTATTTTGTCTCAGTCTGGGCTTAATTGCCTATATTCAAGCTCTCTGTCACAGAAAAGATGTGTAGTTTGGATTTAATTGGCGGATATGAAGCATTATAGAGATGACCAACTTCTACCTCTCTTGCCCCTTCGCATTTTTGACAGCCATTGTTTTTAGGCCAAATTGACCAATCAGAGAACTGCCGTGAATAACTATCAAAAAGTCACACAAATACGTCAATGAACAAAGGGGACTATCAGCTGTGAAGTTGGCCACCACTATAGTGCTTCATGTCTGGTCTGATCTTCTCTCATTCAGAATGTACAGTACGGTCCAAAAATGTCAAATATCTCATGATACACGCAGACATTGTTTCGATTACCATCTGGAATCAAATACAGTTATATACCTTCTCTTTAACGGACAGCAGCGGCACCAACACGATTGTCCGTTATGTAGGGGTGTCCGTTCTGAAGGGGTGGAAATACATAAATAGATAACCGTCTTCATGCCGGGACCATGATGAATTGTCCGTAAAGAGATGTGTCCTTTGCAAAGAGGTGTCCGAAAAAAGAAGTTTCACTGTACTACAGTGATCGCATATCTGAGGAGTTTTTGGGACATACATTTTTGACAGTCCCTATATCCTGGTCGGTATGGTTCAAGAATATGTTCCTGTCTCTGAATCAGTTTCAGACAGATTCGGGACACTTGTCATGCAGTTGAGCTGCAATGAAACAGAATATCGACCCAGAGATCATATTCTGATCTTGATTAGGGCGATGTTCATAAAGTGAAGGTAAAAAATTGAGTAAAACTTTGTAAGTAAGGAAACTTAATCACTGTTCAGCAAACCTCTCAAATTCCTCCAATCTTCCCCCAATAGGCTACGTCAGTGCATGTCAGTCTCAGTCTTTATGCACCATCTTAAAACCGACGCCAAGTTATGACTCGAGAGAGACAGTGCCTTTGTTTAACTCATTTTCGACTGCCATAAAACAGAACAAACTCTGTCCAGAGCGCCACTTTATGCACCATCTTAGAAACGGGCGCTTTGGACCGGCGCCAAGTTGTGACTCGAGAGTGATAGAGCCGTGACTATTTCTCGCACCGGGAATAGTACCTTTGTTTAACTCACTTTCGACGGCCAGAAAACAGAACAAACTCTGTCCAGAGTGCCACAGAAATATCAAGAGCAACGATCTTGCTCTCGCCTACACTGCACAAAGATTGCTTCCGCATTTCGGTGAGATATGGCATCAAATCTCCAGTGGACCTGTTGCCGCCAGTCATTAAGAAGCTTCCGCGATTGAATTGATTTTATAGGCTGGCAATTTGGCAGCGATGACAACTAGTGCAGGATACTTCTGCTAAAATAATCTTTGGAGACATACGTCAACATTTTCTTCAATTTTATCTGTCCATCGAGAACACGTCTGCTTTCGTCTTTGTCCATGAGAGGTCATTGCCTCGAACGAACCAAAATGAAGCACTTCGACGAATATTCTTACACACTTCACAGGCATAAACCCCGCTCCGCTCCATCGATAGCTGCACCAGATGCCTAATAATCCAAGCAAGAAAACCACCCAACCACGTAATCTAAAACAAAAACCAAGCAAACGATTACTCTTCTATTGCTAAGAAAATCGTTCCTTACTTAACTAATTGTGCAATAAAACAATATCTATTGCCTGGTTACTTAATGACAATCAACAGCTCACGTTGAACGCGGAGACGGAGAGGCCGGAGACTGACGATAAAACCAAAATGATTGCTAAAGCTTGTGCATGCACTGGTAATAAGCGGTTATCGAGAACACAACAAATTGAACAAATTTGAAATATTTTTCATACAATTGTCGTCATCATTCAATCGTTCCTCTCTCCCAGTGGGCAGTGGAAAATTTCTGTCGAGAAGATCTATTAGTGAACCTGCGGTTGGTTCTGAAACAAATTCATTCATCATTCTCCACACTCAACAACAGATTGGCATTCATCCATTAGCCCTTCGGTTCGCGTGAACTCGGGACGGACAATGAATACATTCTCACTCTCTCTCTCTCCTCACTTGGCATGTTGGTTACCAATAAATCCATTAAGGAGACAATTTCACGCACCCTTTTTGTAAGGCAGCCCAAGTGCGTCATGCCTATTCAATTCACGGGGGAACACAGCAGTGGCGTGCTCAAATTTTAAGCGCCCTAGAATCATCAGCAGCAAGTGAGAGATTCCTCTTCTAAAAATACTCGGAATATAACCCAAACAATTTTTATTTATAACCTCATGCGCCACGCCAAACATACGCACACAGAGTGACTTGAAACCGTGAAGATTTCCATTCTTTCGTTCGTGAAAGATGCGATATGAAAAAGGAGTCGCATTACCTGTTATCTGTGTTGACCGGCACATCATCAGGTCAACACAATCGGAAACAAAACGCTGATAGTGAAGGTGCACCCGTTTCGATTAATTTGAAATCCATAACGATGACTATCGCATATCGTACTGGGACACACGCGAATGTTGAAAGCTCTCAGAAAAGCAATTTCGCTGGCATTAAGTGAGTGTTGATTTTCTGATAAATTGAGTGGCGGTTAATTGAACCCTTCGTTTGTTTTGGAAAAGGTCATTATCGATTGGATCGATTTACATATCTGGCGATGGAAATTTCCAGAGAGTGGTTGACAGAGAAATGTGATACCGTTTTTGCTGTATTCAAAGAAACGTGATATCTTCTCGCACAATTTTGACGTGTTTACTGCTGTTTTTTGTTGCAAATCATCGCCTGGTGACACAACTCGGGGAACTAAGCACATCCCCTCAATTCAAAACGCCTTTTGCCGTTTATACTCAGACGCTGTACAACGTGTTCCCAAAAAAAGAGGACAAAGAACAGCAATTTATTGCTTCCCATTAAAAAGTTAAATGCTCTTCTTAAATACCTGACTGAACACAAACTCTCGTTGGCACATAATTTCTCCTTACCAGCAAATCCTCAAATTTCCGAACTCCTAGAGATGTCAAATCTGCCTCAGACAACAGGTTAAATCGCGTTCAATGTTTGCAAATCCATAGAAGCTTAAGTGAATTGGGCAAAGTTCAGTTTGTGTTATAACACTAAATGGTTGTTCAAATTTTAAGCCGTCACACCCATCTCACATGAGATCGCAGCAGCAGGCTGGTAACGAACAAGATTCTGCCTAATCATGCGTTGGAATAACAGCAGAAACCCAACACAAACAGCTCAGTCATTGTGTCTATGACGAAATCGCACCAAATGGCAGCGTCTTTTTTTGGCTTCGATTTCACGGACTCATATGGAATCACCTTACTTATTTGTGAGTCACAACGCTGTCGTCTTCATTCTTTTATGTGCTTGCCAATGTTCTTGGCCAAAGCAAGCACTAATTAAAGACGCCGTGTGTGTGTTCCGTAACTTGAATCACTAAGTACACTCTGCCCACTATTCCGAGTGCCGTCATAACGTGCATAAAAAGGCAATGATGCCGGAGGGGGCGGAAAAGTGCGATTGTCGTCACATCCGCGTATGTACGTGTATCATCTTTTTTCATCGTACCGCTGTTCTACCCAGTCGACGTGAATGAACGAAGCGGCGTTGGCGTTTTGTTCTCGCCTGGCCGACTTTCTTTAGATTTCGAGAAACGAGCAAACACACTTTTGCTAACTCTCTGTGTGGCCTTTCATTTATCAGTTCGCGCCGTGAATCTTCAGCCACCTCCTCTTGAAGTTTCACAAGAGCATCAAATTCGCAAACTCATCGTGGGCCGGTTCTGGTTGTGAGAAACCGGCATCGAATTTAAATGGCGATTGACCTTTGTTCAATCAGACTGGTTGTTGTTTTTTCTGTTTTTACGGTTAAAGGGTACACACAAACAAATTCCATCCAAATGAACAAAAATTGGGTAAATTTAAGCATCTTACAATACCTTTAATTGAACGTATCACGGAAATATTTTTAGTAGACATATTCTGTTCTTTTCCAATTACAGAAACTGCCTCCGACGCATTGCTCGGCACGACGAACAGCAATTCTCAAAAGACAGCATTGTCAATGTCATGGAGAGATTCGTGAAAACAGTCAAAGTTATGGATGAGACCATTCTGGTGCCATGCAGGCTCATGGACAGACAAGTAAGTTTTAATTTTGTTTTGTTTTTTCCCAAGTAGGTTAAGTTGGAAAAAAGACGCACATAATCACGTGTTCATCATTACTTGAGGAAAAGAAAGAAAAAACAAGAGCAATTAAACTGTGAGACGGCACTTAACTAGCGAGCTTGTGAGTGCGTTGTTTGCATCAAATCTCACGATCTCTGTTCCTCAATTAATTTCCGACAAGTACTTGGCGGGTCAGTGCTACACACACGGTTCCTAATTGATCTTGTTTTTTTTTCCGTCCAGTTTAGTTAGATTCCATTCCCTTTGTTTCCTAATTCCTCTTGTTTTGCACTCAAGTTTATTCAACATTCCTCTTTCTTCGTCATCGTACACACAAACTGGCTTGGTTTGTCCTCCTCCTCCTCCTCCTTTCCTTCACTGCAATTACTGATCCCGACAAATACCATTTCGTTCTCTACAACAGTTTCCATTTTCTTAATCTCTTCCCTCAGGTTGGAGACTCAACAGACATCATCCAGACACCAACCAAAAACTCGACATCAAATCAACTCACACTGAACACGTTCAATGCCAACGGCAAAGCGCACAAAAAACGTTCCAAGAACATACACGAATTCCTCAGTTCAGCTGAACTGTTCAACTTGTATAACATGTTGAATTCATTAAAGAACGATCTGCTCTGGAATCGCAGCGATATTGATGATGATGCCGACGAAGTGGACGAGGGCATTTCACGTAGCACATCAATTAATGGCGAAGAGCATTCCATGAATGTGCATACAGCCAGCTCAAGGACGGAGTTGAGCGTTAACAACACTAATTCAGGATCGTCGTCCTCAGTGAATTCATCATCTGCCTCAGCATCCTCATCGCCATCGTCGCCAGCATCCACCACATCGACGGCATCGTCAACCACAGGTAACACAGTTAAGGGGCACGCACGACGGCCTTCAACAGCATCAATGACCTCCACAACATCAGTGAGTAACTTGAGCGATTCAGAAAGTGAAATATCAAATGAGAACGATTCAGGCATCGAGTCCGAAGGCAACTGTGGCAACAGTCAAAAAGGTGAAAACCAAGGTAAAGCAGCGAACGCGGACAAAGCCACAGAATTGGCACGACAATGCAGATACCATCTGTCCGGACTGTATCAGTGTCTGGAACAGATGACAGAAGCCGCCAACTACCTAACCGCCAGATACCAAAGTGATATTGGTCCTGTTTAAATTGTACACAAACACTAGGAGCAACTAAAAGAAATTTAGTCCTTTTTCTTTTCATTTCTTACTGTTAACAAAACAAACATAACAAAATAATTAAAATATTGTCATAAATGAAGGATATTTTCTAGCTAAACAAAGATTACATATATGCATGTTTTAAACAGTGCAAATATGCGAGTCACGGGCGCGAGACATGAATGCCACCCAATCTCTCTCCCGTCAAGTGTTCTTCTGTGCTTCATCATTTTCGTGCCTTGATTCTTTTCATTATTGCTCCTTATCATATCAGTCTTTTCCTTTATAAACCAAAAAAACAAGAGATGCAGTGTCGCGGGAGCCACTCAACGCGCTAGGATGGATCGTAGATTTCCTGAAGGAGGCTTATGACAGAGGTCATATGAAAACAGACAAAAAGAATACAAGAATCTTTGAATCAGTCCAAGTGAGGGTTTCGGGGGATTGGGGACTAGTATCCTTTCCTTTCTTCTATTAATGCACGCATATATGGGTGAACTTTCAATCATGAGTGAAGAAAAGACTGAATGCTTTTTTTTTTTTTTTTTTTATAAATATAATACTAGAACATAGACTTTTAATTTAATTTTGGAATGGTGAATGTAGTTGCTACTCTGTCTGTCCCCACCAAAAAAAAAAAAAAACAAAACGAAACCGACTTAACTGATTCATTTCACTTCCTCGGGTTGGGTGGCTCCAGGCTCTAGGCATCTCCTCCGCCAACACTTTGCATTCCTGTCGGACAGATGAATGTCTGCGCAAGACAAACAAACTAGAAAAAATGAATAAATCACAAGTTATACTCGAATAATCGACGAGATTCATATGAATGAGAGAAAGAGAAACACGACGCATACATTGTACTCCGAAAAGATCGAGGTTAAGCGAATGGTGTGGTGAAACGGAAGCAAACAAAAAATAAAGAAATATAAAAACAAAAACATTGTGATTACTGTTAATTTAATATAATTAATTAAATAAAAGAGAACAAAGGAAATATTAGAAAGAAAAAACGCTATCAAAACATACTGTCAACATTTTCTTTTCCAATGTTATAATCGATAACTTTTAGTCCGTATGCCTTAGTTTTAGTTTACTATTTGTTTCTTGGAGAATGGAATGTGTGATGGTGAAACGTTTTTTTTACAAATAAAATTACAAAAAGCAAAACAAAAATCGTACAGTATATCCTCTTTTGTGAAATGCAACCTGGAGAGTGAAGGGAAATGAAATTTCCGTCACGTCTTCGTCTCTCACTTCTAAGCAAATGATTGTCTCAATGAAAGCAAATTACACACGAAAAATTGTCTCTTTAGCCTCTCGTTGAATGCCGGTGGAGCATAATTGCACCCAATTAACACGTCAGCACTCACACACCCTTGTAGTGCCAGCAGCAAATTTTTGTTTGATTATTAGACTTTTTTTTTCGCCTAACTTTGCGCAATACCAAAGTTATACCGTATTTTGCGTAACTGCGAAACACTCTATGCAATGGAGATGGTGGAGAAAAACAAATATGAATCAGTCTTAGATAGTCTATTTGGCGTCGTTGTTCCTCATTGATTGTTAAATTTGTATGTGGAATGAACGCGCGGTAGAGGATGGAAAGGCGCGTAGAAATTATGCTTTGCTTTTTAATTAAAACATATGATCATTATTTTTGAACGAACAAATATAGTAGAAGCGTATATTTTGTACACAGAGAGTTGTATAGAGAAGTTCGATAAAGAGATCAACCAAGGAATGTACACAAGCTTACACGCTGAAAAATGAAACCGTAAATCTAAGCCGAGACACACATGTTATAGTCGCAGTAAATGAACACAACAGCACACAAATTGTCTAGAGAAAATGTATAAACTAGGATATGTATGGTATATGTGCATACTTCTAACGAGAGATACAATAAAATTAAGAACTTTAATTGAACAAATAGAATTGTAGTTTTTGTTTTGTTTTTCTGAGGTCTCTGAGGGAGTCGGTTGTGATGGGCTTTTGAGTCCTTGTTTGTTGTTGTTTTAGTGTCGGACAAGGGCTATTGGAATATGAATGTGGGACAGCGCCATGGGGTCTCACTAGGAAGAGCGCTGTCAAGCGTGCAGATTCTCCAGACCTGCCATGCTCTCAGATTGTGGTTAGGAAACACACGAATGAAGCCGATCGAACAAAAAGCGAAAAATGAGAAAAGAAAAAGAACGGGTCCAGTCCACGGCACGGGCTACCGCCTGCCTTTCCCTCAGGTACCTCACAGTCGAGCCAACGGAGTTCGTGTGTGCGAAAGGCGGCTGCTACACACCGTGGCGAGATAGAGACGGAGACCCATGCTCTGCCTGAGATTTCGCGTATTCTCTTTTAGCTCTTCGTGTTTTTCTTCAAATTGCTTGTGCGACAGAGAGGAGGACGGGTGGGAAACAGAAGAATTGAGCCGGAATCGACTGTGCACAAATATCATTGGTCCCAGGGTAAAAGAATCCAACAAAGGAAAGTCGGCAAAGTATTCTAAGTCGATTGAAATGCCAATTGTATGGGACAAGCATTCGTCATAATTGATAGCTCTTCTCGATCTCATGGGAGTCCCTGGAGTTTAATGGTCGAATTTTAGCATAGATGTGGTATAGCGGAGTATTTGGATATTTTCATGGTATCATGAAAGTGGCCTGGGAACGTGGTGATTGGCAATCTGGGGTGATTGTCCCACTTTTGAAGAAACAAAAGAGATTGCTCCGAGGACAGGGGCATATCTGTTTTAAACCTTCGCGGGAAAGTCTACGCTAAGGTGTTGGAAGCGTGTTCGGTGGGTAATGTCTACTTTTAACTGGATAATGATCCCAAGTACACTCGTCTATGACATTTGAGTTGTCAGCTAGTAGCTCCAATATGTCAAATCCTATGACCATCAATGCCGATAGTGTTGCCATGTGGTTTGATGCTCAAAATGTTGTGGTACACGCGAATAAATCGGGAGCAAGTGATGCTGAGTTAAGTTAAATGGTTAAAGGTAACCAGACATGCTTGTAGCACGCAAAAGAAGTTCACAGCCTAAGGTCCTTTCCTCGATTCATTTAATGTCACAGGGAGAAGTGAATTGTGACGACAATTGAGGTAAGGCGTGCTATGCTGGGCGTACTTAAGCGTCTTGGACATCAAAAAACTGCTCACAGAAACGTTATAATAACTACCAAGCTGTTGCATTTGACACGCTTTGCAAAAAGCCATTTTCTTTCCCATTCTTATAGTTTCATCAAGAAGAAGCCTTGAGGTGTGTGTTCATGCAGCCTGCATGCACTGTTGCTACTAAGGAGTTCTTTGGAAATGGAGCATCGGCGTAGCAAACCTCCAAACAAACTGTCGATCAGCGACTTTGAAATAGTAAGAACTCATCTGAACTAAAAGACGTTTATAATTCCTGAAGCACAATAGTGCGTTGCTGCGTTGCGTCGTCTTTCAACGCACACAATTCAATGGCCATGCACAGAATACTGCTGCGACCTACGTAAGTACAAAATGAGAGAGATGAGAGGATCGTAAAACGTAAGACCATCGCATGTCATTATCGAACATGTTGGACAATTTTTGACAGTTTGGTGCGATGATGAACAGCTGACTACATTTTAACGACAAAATCAATCTGAATTCGGACCAAGGAGGAAAAAAAGTACAATTGTTTGAGCAGAATATTTTTTGATTTGACATTTGACAAATGAAAACAGCTGACACAATATTTTTCATCTGGATTTGAGAGAGAGAGAGAGAGAGAGAGAGAGAGAGGGAGACAGTGAACAGCTGATTATCGCAGTGCGTCATCGCACCCCTCCGTAACATTGAAGTCGAACGCGGCAACGCAATATTGTGTTTCAGGCATAAAGGCCGAGTTCATAAACGTCACACTGTGGCAGCCCTGCGTTCATAAATGTAAGTAAACCGCTGTAACTGAGCATGAGAGCAGTCGGGAAATGCGTTCATAAAAGCAATGTGACAGTCAAACTGCGATCGAATTGGCCGTAATTTTTGTTTTGTTGCAGGATTGCAGGGAAACCGAAAAGTGGACTTTTTCATGCGAAAATCGTTCCAAAGAACACATACGGAAATTCTCTTATTTTTTCAAAGACATTTCTGTTATTTGGAACATGTTCTGACTTCCAATTGTTTTTAGTTAAAAGCGTGGCCCTTTTGCTGCGGCTTTTTGCTACGGTTTCATTATTTAATATTTTTGAAAGTTGGTCAGTTTATTAAACATTAAACCTACTATCATACTCTTCTTAGGCATGATGTAGACCAGAAATGAAGTATGATAGAGATGCCCAACTTCTACCTCTCTTACCCCTTAAAATTTTTGACAACCATTTTTTATATTGTTTTCTAAAGCCAAACGGACCAATCAGAGAACGGAATTTATGTTATTTCGTCAATAACTGTCACAAATTATGAATAACCGTCAACATTTTCATGATTATCCGTCAAATTCGTCGATGGACTGCTGTGAAGTTGGGTATCTCTATCATACTTCATTTCTGATGTAGACTTTCCTTTTGTCAATACAAATGTCAACCAGACACTTTTTGTGTCGCCCACTGACGTTGCATTTATGAATACTTTTTTTGACAATGCTGACGCGCTGCAAACTTGCGGCAGTATTCGTGTTCATAAATGTATTGAGAGAGCATTTTGTGCAGTTCAGGGGCAACAATGTTGCAATTATGAACTCGACCATAATGTCAGATTTTCAATGCAGTCAAAGTCTAAAGGTTTTTCTAAAGGAAATTATTCAGTGAATACATAACGACTTTACTTAGTTGAGTTAAGTTCGTTATGTTTCCGACTCAGAGGAAGGAAAATCAAAATCACCGAAGGAGTCAAATCCAAGGATGGTGTGTTGCTTTCCAGTGAGGTGGACATCTTACGCACTTTTCGGAACAGGGCACTGAGGATGGCAGATCCACAGTCTTGAGTTGTGCAGAGAATAGTCCAACGGCGGTAGAAGCAATTTTGTCGATGGACGTCGATGGAATCCGACCAGAAATACTGAAGGCAATGGGTGAAGAGGGAGTTTTATGGCTCTCTCGTGTCATGAAAGTGGCCTGGAAACGTGGTGAAACACCAGGCGATTGGCAATCTGGGGTGATTGTCCCACTCTTGAAGGAGGGGGACAAAAGAGATTGCTCCGAGTTCAGGGGCATATCTGTTTTAAGCCTCCCCGGGAAAGTCTACTCTAAGGTGTTGGAAGCGCGTTCGAGTGCGGCCTTCGTCTCAGTAGATGTACAACCGACCAGATTTTCATTCTACGAAGGTACTTGAGAAGGCTTGGGAGAACGCCAAACTCGTCTACAGTAGCTTTGGAGATTTGAAAAAGGGCATATGAAGGAGTCCCTCGTGGTAAACTCTGGAGTATGGGATTGGTCCCCTTCCATTTCACAACTGTAGCACCGGGTTAATTGTGCTAAATCAACACCTGCAGCGCAGCCGAGACGAGGAATGTTTCACATTGGGAAAGTTGAGGGTAACTCATCTTCTTCTTGCAGATGACTTGGTTTTTCTCACATCTTCCCAGAGGGAACTCCTGCGCGCACTCGATAGGTTTACGTATGTGCTGATGCTGGAATAAAGGTTAACGTGGACAAATCGGAGGTTATGGTAATTTCCAGAGAGCTTGTTCAATGTACTCTACTGTACCATTGAATCATCTGGAGAAGCTGAGGTATCTCGTGTTGTTTTTCACGATCTAATGCTGGTCCCATCTGTAGTATTGACCAAATTGGGTCAGTTTTGAAACAACTTGGACGATCTGTAAGCTTGTCGACAAAGCCAAGTTAGGGGACGCCATGCAAAGACCGCGAGCACTGACTGCAGAGATGGGAATTCATTCATTGAGTGGACGTTAGGTTAAAAACACGGCAATGCACTAGGAGATTAATGTTGAGCAACTGCAAAGTACCTAGTGTGCCTAGGCATGATATCAAGAGCTGTGGTTGATTAACTGCCCACACATTCGTGTGAGTACTCGTAAAATAGGACCGAGGAAAATAGGACCATGACTCTCAGCTTTAGTGACAAGCACATGGTGCAAACTAGATAAATGTTGACCATTCGGCGCCTTCGATCGACTCATTGGTGTTTCGACATGTGGCAGTATATGCGCCGCGATCATATTTCATCATCATCTTCCGACCCGCATGCTCCACTAAAGGGGTCGCGAGGGTAAACCACGCACGAGAGATCTCTAGGTAACTCGATCCTCTGCCATCGACTCTAGTTGCGCTGTTTTCTACAAAATGTTAACATTTCCAAACAATTTGTTAACCAATCGGTAGTCCAACAAAACAATACGAACTCAAGCGGTTTTGACGAGAGAAAGGGAGAGAGGGAGAGAGAGAGAAGAGAGAGAGAGAGAGAGGGAGAGAGAGAGAGAGAGAGGGGGAGAGGGAGAGAGAGAGAGAGAGAGGGAGAGAGAGAGAGAGAGGGGGAGAGGGAGAGAGAGAGAGAGAGGGAGAGAGGATCAATGTTGCGAAAACAAAGAAGTCGACACTCCTTTGGCAACGCAACAACAAGTTAGAAAAACAACAAGTTAGAAACCGTCGACATTACCTCTAGGAATTAGAGAATTCCGATCTTTCCTAAAAGTGTAGCAATAATAGAGCGCAAGTATTCAAACTTCAAACAATGAATTTAGGAAAAAAAACCGCACACCCTACCCAGCAAACTCAAATCCAGATTCAACGAATGTTATCGGTGAGGTGACCCTAGGGGCAGTAAAACCCGAAGACAAATATCCGAATATTCCCAAAGGCAGTAAAACCAGCAACCAACTACATAATATTGATTTCCGTGTAAAATTCAAAGAGAACCTTGCCAAAAAACGCCGCAGTTGATGTACATGTAAGAAATGGGTCACATTTCTTTCCGAGGCATTTTCCAGGGTAATCCACGAATTAGCAACCGGCAGGTACCTACGCCTAGTGCTGCACACAGCCACTGCGTTTTTTTCCAAATCCCACAAGAAGGTAAAGAACACGTATGTAGGTGCAGACACCGCATGTATTAAATAAGAATCAATGTCACACAAACAGTTCTTGTGCGCCTTTCTAACGGAATCGAAAAAAGTGAAAGTATGTCATTTAGAACGAACGTCGACGACATCGGCGGAGTGGAAAATCCCTTAGCGTTGTTTGGAGAAATGCCTTCGTTTGTGTTTGACATTGATTTGAGTAAAGCACACACAAGGCAAGTGCAAGTGGAATTTCACTATTGATTTCATATCGCTGCCGAATATGCTTTTGGTCTCCCTGTTTGGTTAGCGATTGATTTCGTCGTGGATGTTTATTGTGGAGGAGATAGAGACCTTGCGGTTTGGGGAGAGGCATTGGATCGTTCTTCACCCGATGGAAACTCCTTGGACTTCACTATTGCTACGCCCAGGAAACCGAGCGCATTCAGGGGCAATACATAACAACATGGGTGGCGGGACAGTCCGAGGCGGACCTGGACGTGGATCTCCAGCAACCACTCGTGTTGTGCGTGCCATTTTTCGCTCAGGACTGAAAGGGACCTACAGTTTGATGCCGACTCCGAACGGCGAATTTGAGAAGGTTTTTCTAGACCGGAGTAGATCTTTGAACATTGTCGGTGACTCGAAAGCGGTCGAGCCGTGAATTATGAAAGTTGGCAAATTCGGGTAGAAGTCGACGATGCAACCCCCTACGCCACGGCGACGCACAGCAATTATTCAAGCCGATTTCTTGACGGATTCGTCAAGCCCTGTGAGATGAACAATACAATAGGGGCACCTTTGATATTTGAAATCCGTGCAGGTTTTGAGAACGGGCAGTCACACAAATGCCTGGACGTGCCACAGTTCGTCGACCTCAAGTTATGAGTGGTTCACTGATCACTGCAAGGTAACTGATGGCGTGGAAAGTGCTGCTGCTAAATATTTGAGACCCGACTTCTTGTAGTGTATCAAACAGGGTTTCCGGATGTTAACAACAAGCTGTGCTGGAGGCGCTACCAATACTCCATCCTCCAAACTCTGACAGAAAATGCTGAAACTGGAAACCCCCAGAAATCAAGTAGAAGACGAGTATAATTGATTTCTGATCATGCCGGACAGGAGACATGCTTGGATTTATTGTGCGAGGCAGATTTATGAAAGGAATCCTCGCATCTCGGATGGAGACGGCGGGATCAGAATGATTTGCTGAGCAAGAGCAAGGAAAATCACTCTGTTCTCCTGGAAAAGCTTGTCAAAGCTGCGATTGTTCCAGGAGATCCCAACGGTAAGCTGAGTAAGTTGTGAGAATCATCGGGAAGCTGCCGGCATAGGAGAAACCACGACTCTCACACCTCACAATCCATTACCAGAACGATCATATGACAAACACATTGCGATCGACGTCATTCACTTTTCTTCATTTCCAAACTTTCGGAGGACCCAAAACCAGTCGGATATCGAGTCAAGGAAGAACACCGAGTCCTGACGTCAAAAAGTTGCGATCGCGCCAAACTGCTACGCTCTCTGGCGATCAAGTCTGCCAGAAACCCTCTGTAAGCTCGACGCCACCTGCACAAACCATCGAAGATTGGAGACTGTGTCTAGCAGCTGCCACGCTTGTATTGGGGTTTACGACACCACCTAAGAAAGCCACAAACGGCATACAAGGCAACGCTGCATCAAGCCTCTGCAGACTGTTGAACAACGCTGGCGACCTAAATACTGCTGCCAAGCAAAATGGTCCACCCAATCTGGACGACTGCATGCGAGTATTCCACCGGCCATTTAGAAATTCGGGGGCACAAGTCAGACATGATCTAGTTGTGGTTATCGAGGAGGACACATGCTCTATTCAGAAGTCCCTTTGACTGCGTCAACTATCGAGGGATGAGTCTAATAATGCTGTTCATCAGCAGTCTGATGGATAGTTATGATTGCAAGGTTTCAGTCCAAGGAAGTCCCCAAACAGACCAGATCTTCAAACTTCAGAGCAGATCCCATCTTCCATCTTAGAAGAAGTGGTTTTGGTACAACAGAGCTTCAAGGACCTTGTGCACAGCATTTCATTGAACCCCAGTCTTATGTATACGCCGCCTGACGCACAGGCACCAGTACTTCATACGAAGTCGACTTTCCCTGCATTCTGGCTCTGGCCAGAAACTGAGTCAGAAGAGGAATGTAGTCGACTCTTTACAGAGGGCTTCGAAACCAATGACGGGTCTGGTGCGCGCTGAAGTCGACAACATTAGACTGCTCACCTCATTAGATAAATTTAAGTCGGTTTTCCAAGGGGAAACCTATGCGATTATAATGACCATGAACTAAAGTGTGAATAACAAGGAGAGGGGTGAAGTATCTGTGTCTGGACTTGTTCAACCCTTTAACCACTTCCAGGGCAGTTCAGGAATGCAAGTAGTCTATCCCCGGTCATCACAGCATCGCTGGAAATGAGTTCTGCTAGCCAGGGATCAGGGGAGACATTCTCAGGACGTTCTCTGAACCTACGTCACTGGTTAGACCTTCCATCCATGGGTGGGCCTCTCGAGACCACAATCGGAGGTGGCGTGACTCTCGAAGATGCAGACAGACCAAGCGCATGCTTCCTAACGTCTGTAAGAAATCCGCGGCTTTCTTGTTATCTCTTGAGAGAAAAGACTGCAGCCATCTTACCGACCTATTCACGGGAGACTACAGCTTGGTGTGCTTGGCCAAACCGACGAAACCCTCTGCGACGCCTGCGAAGCAGAGGGTGCAGAGCTCTATCTCTGTCACTGTCTCGCCTTTGCTCGGATCAGGTGGCAGGTTTCGGGTGCTCATGTGGTGAGAGCTGATGATTTAGGCTCCCCATCACAGAAGCGCATGTTGGTCAAGAAATTTCAGCAAATGCTGAAATACTGCTGCCTGCAGTATAATGGACCTGTTTCTGAGTCTGAGAGCTCCAGTGTAGTGCTACAACCCTCCGACAAGACTCAAGAACTGCAGATCGACACTCACCATCCACTCGTCGGCCGTAGTGCTGCTTATGACAGCTTGCATAGAGACAAGATGAACGCTACCCAGTTCAGTTTTGACATTCCTGCCAAACTCGCGATAACGATGAACAGCTCTCGCGACTCAATCAAACTCACCGAGACCTTCTGTGTGAACAAACCTAGACTGACGCGACGCGCTTTCATGCGACTTATTCAACATCGTTCTTCTCTCGATGAGCGTGCAAGTTTCACAGGCCAAAAGTTGTTCAACAAGGAAGATGCCACACATGCCAAAGTGGAAAGTTACAAGCATTAACCTGCCCAAAAATCCACACTCAGGTAAGCGAATAAACTCGTTTCGTTGAATGGCAAAAAGCTTGTTAGAGGTGTGTCTGCGATTCGCCAAATGGTCATAAAATGAATCGTTGCCGAGCAATAAATGCGAATTTAGTGTTTCTGGTGGTGAAACCTTGGAATTCGTTTGGATGATTGTTTCTAACGTGCACACACTCACACGAAACAAAAGTGTGCAAATTTTGTATTTTATTGCTCCTTTAACTGTGGTGTCTGTCAACGGTGGCAACGTTGTCAACGCATGGCTGTTGAAAAACAAAGTTGACAAGAAGCGGTTCCTTGTCGTATTGTTTCTGCTGAGAGGTTCTAGTGATTAAAGGTAGAGACAACTTGCTTACTTGAACTTTTTTAATGACTAAACCAGATATGAGACTGCATTTCTGTTTGTTGAAGTTCAACATCGCACTTAACACCGTTCCGTTCGCAGTACGTTTGCATCAACTTGCATGGCACCTGACATTTAATGTGAAGCCGGTCCTACATGCTTGCAATTGGACTGAGGGTCCTTTCACGAAGAGATGGTGGCTGTTTACCAGGGTTCCGCACCTTCATTATCAACTGTGCAAAAGTGGTCAAGTGAGTTCAAGAGAGGCAGAGAGAGCATTGAAGACGACCTCCGCTCCGGCGCCCCGGCTACTGCTTGTACGGGAGAAAGCATCAAAGAAGTCGAAAAACTTGTTCTTGAGGATGCCCGAATAAAGGTGAAAATGATGGCAGAGATCAGTAAGCTTTCAATTGGTACCATTCACACCATTCTTCATGACCGTCTTAACCTTTCAGAGGTCAGTGCAAGGTGGGTGCCACGAATGCTCACAGCGCCTCAGAAAAAAGTGAGAATCGTATGCTGCAGAGAGCTTTTGGAGATGTGTAGTGAGAACGCGGACGGTGTTATGGATCGAATTGTTACTGGTGACGAAACATGGGTCCACCACTATGACCCTGAAAGCAAACAAAGCAAAGCAAGTCCATGCAGTGGCATAAAAAAGGAACAGACCCCCGAAGAAGTTCAAAGTCACCGTCTGCCGGGAAGCTCATGGCCACAGTTTTGTGGGACTCAAAGGGAATCTTGCTCTTTGAGTACAAAAAAAGGTGAAACCATCGACGCCACATCCTACGCTTCCACTTTGCATAATTTGCGGGAGGAAATTAAAAAGAAAAGACGGGGTAAACTCGCAGCGGGTGTGTTGCTTCTTCATGACAACGCTCCTGTTCACACGGCGCGAGTTTCCAAGGCTGCTGCGCGAGATTGTGGTTTCGAAGAAATCCAACACCCACCCTATAGTCCAGACCTTGTCCCTAGTGAATATTTCCCGTTTCCGGATTTGAAAAAATGTCTTCGTGGAAAAAGATTTTCGGATGATGAAGAACTCAAATCGGCAATAAATGGGTATTTTGCAGAGAAAGAGGAAATGTATTTTTTTGAGGGTTTAAAAAAGCTTATCTCAAGATGTAACAAATGCATTGATGTTAGGGGAGATTATATTGAAAAATAGAAACAATTTAAATTGAATTCGCATTTTCCTTCATATCGATACCGAGAATATATTGAACGCCCCTCGTGTTTACTGTAATTTGTTAGAGTAAGTATTTTTTCTGCATAAAAACCGCCCGATAAAGTTTGATCAAATCAGATGCAATTCAACAGCTAAGACAGGCCTTTATTTAGAAAGAGAGTCTTTTTGGAAGGCTGCTAATATCTCACAATCTTGGTGTTCTAGTTGTGTACTAGAACACCAAGATCGCCGATAATCACGGTATTGAACCGTTGTCTATCAGACATAAATAATATACAGTAAAAGCCCTGTGTACAGCTGCCATGGCCATCATTTTTGATAGCCACCCATATAACATTCGAGGCTCTGGTATGCAAAATGTATAGCCATAGTGGCTGAAAACTTTAACCCTGCCATGAGGACGTGAAATACCGTCCCCGCATACGACCGAGTTCCTCGAGGTAAACTCTGGGGTGTCCTGCAAGAGTATGGGATTGTTGGTCCTCTTCTGAGGGTTATACACAAACTAAATCAACACCTTTCACGGTGGGCGTTGGACTTCGCCAAGGGTGCGTCTTGTCAGGTCTTCTTTTCATTATATATGCGGACTGGATGTTGCAGAGCAGCAGAGTTGGTGGTAAGTCATCTTCGTTTCGCAGATGACTTTGTTGTCCACACATCTACCCAGACGGAACTCCAGCGCGCACTCGATAGGTTAGTGGATAGGTTGTGCTGATGCTTGAATGAAGGTCAACGTGGACAAATCGGAGGTTACGGTCATTAGTGGCGTCCCATTGAAGCAGGTGGAGAGGTTTAAGTACCTCGGGGTCTTTTTCACGAGTGATGGAAGGAGTAATGCTGAGCTTTCCTGTAGGATTGGTCAAGCTGGTTCAATGTTGAAACCTCAAATACTTCAGTATTTGTTCCAACTCTCAACAAGACTAAGATCGCGACTACAAGCTGCTGAGATGACAATTCTCCGTCTGTTGTGGGAATTACTCGCCGGGATAGGAACACGGCAGTGCGCGAGGGACTCAACATTGACGAGCTGCTTCTTCAAACGGAGAGGGCTATGCTTCGTTGGTTTGGTAACGTGACACGAATGTCCCCTCCAACACGACTTCAGAATGCGATTCCATCAAGTAGGTGACCGCTTGGCGGACCCAGGAAGAGGTGGTTGGACCAAGACTAGAACTCGCCTGGTTACGCTTGATGGGTTAGAGTCGATGGCGGAGGATCGAGTCTCCTGGAGGTCTCTTGTGCGTGTTTCACCCCCGGCGACCCCTTTAGTGGAGCATGCGGGTCAGAAGATGATGTTAGAATAGTAAAAAAAAAGTCGTAGTATTAAACATCCAAATAAAGTTATTTTAATGCTTTTCACAATTCATGTATATCTGCCTAGCTTCATTGCGGACTGCTTCCAAAAGAAGCCTGTCGGGACGAAGAGGGACAACTCGTAGCAGAGTCGCTGTTGATACTGAGAATCTAGAAAGATCAATCCTGTACAACCAAAGTGTTCCACTCCACACAATGGACGATGAGAAGAGAGAATTTCGTCCCCGACTTAGACGAAGAAGCATTTTGAATCGGAGCCGGCTTAAATGGGTTAAGCGGTAAAAGAGGGCACGAAGTATATCATTGACGATTAACCAAAACGTCACCATAGGCAGATGTAACCTCGAGGTAGTTAAGGACTTCGTCAACCTCGGCTCCCAAGTAAACAGTACGGATACCACCAGTATCGAGATTAAACGCACGAATTAATCTCAAGAGGAAACTGAGTAGTAGAGTCCTCTCTCGAAGGACCAAACTAACATTACATGACACCTTGATCATTCATATCCTGCTCTATGGCCCGGAAGCTTGGACAAGAGCAGATGAGGAAGCTCTTGGAATTTTTTGAAAGCAAAGTTCTTGGACCTTTCAGTCCTTGGAGCTATCTGGTGAAAAAGATTCAGATTCATCAACTAACTGTATGGTTTAACCTAGATGGCAAGGCCATGTAGAGCGCAGAGTCTACACTGTCCCAGGCCTAAGAGTCATCGACTCCAGACCAGTGGACAACACAATAGAGGAAACCGATGGCGAACACAAGTGGAGAAGGACCTCAACCAACGCGCTCGTCAAAGGGGCTAGTTGGTGGTGGCCCAGCTCAACCACGCTAAATCAAAAAGAGGATGAAGATTCTGCATAAACGTGACTGATTGACCCCTGGCTGGTACGGATGGTTGTGTGCTTGTTGACAAAGAGCTCTGAACTAAATGTAGTGGTGCTAAATCACAAGGTCTAAGGGGCCAATTCTGAGCTATGTGGTGCTGATTTACATTGCATTTAGTGCAAAATGCTTGCGTTTCCAACTTGCAACCCGGAGACTTGCATGCCTTCTTGCCCGATCTGTTGCGGAATGCACACCAATGACTCTCATAATCGAATCGGCCGGAAGTCTGCGGAAATTTCCACTCCACGCTTCTCATTTGGACCACTGGAAATATGAATTCCTGCGAATCGTTCTTCAGGTCGCCACCGGTAGTTGCAGTTGGGCCATCCGCTTCTTCTTCTAGTTCGGTTGGACATGGGCGTTTCTTCATGAAGCGTGTATACCTGTCGCAACAGAATCGGTAGCAAAACAAATGGTATTGGTTCTTCTTCCCCGGTAGTGAGACTGCTCAGGTTCATACTCGGCGATGGCTTCACCCATTTCAGTCGCTATCAAAATCTTAATCTCTGCCGATCTGAACAGAACTCATCAGCTCTTCGATTTCTGGGTCACACATTTTTGAGAGGTTCCACATATTACGGTGCGACATGGCTAACAACAACATACAACAACGAACTCAACGAGCTGTACGAAGTATGGATGTAGTCCGGAAGTCAAAAATCTTGCCACATCGATAGCATGGACATTCAGCTCTAGCTAAGAAGGTCTTCGAATCCGAACCTTCTTGTTCGAGTACACTTGGTCTTGATGACTGGAAGCAATGTGGAAAGGGCCGTCTACGATGGAAGGCAGCTATTGCTCAGACTCGGACCCTTTATGGCCTGATAAGAAAGTTAAGTCCAATCGGTAAGCGCGTTAAAACCAGAACATTTTCGATCGAAGCGCGAGCGACTGTTTGCGGGAGCTCCACAAAACATCCGATCTTCCAACATTTGTAGAATTGTCTTTTGACAACAGCAGATGATCTCTTCAAGCAAGGACTGCCCCTCCCCAAAGTTGCTGCTAAAACAGAAGAACAGACGAAGTAATGCAGAAGGAGTGGAGGATCATGCAGGTATTGTTGCACTGATCAATCACATCTGGCCTTGCAAATTAAAACCACATATTAAACTAGAAATACACCGAAAGGCCACTCTACTTACAAAATGTGTAAAAGTGAAAAAAGTCAATGCAAAGCCAAGGTCGTCGCCACATCGCCATCGTCCCAAATGGCGTTACACGTGAATCAGTGACAGAGCCGCTTTTCTAAACAATCATGTGCGATGACGTGCCTAAGCGGTCAATGTCAAAATCGAAATAATTGCGATTTCGGATGACAGGGCTGTTGTGACAATTGCAAAACACATCCGCGAGGTTGAATCAGCCAACGTACGAGGTGATTGCTATCATTAGAGCATGATTAGTGACACATGCATGGACTGCAACTAGTGTATGGCAGTGGCAGCTGGTGATGCGTGGAAGCAGTTGTCATGGGGTTGACCGGGAATGGGGGATAGTGCATGAGGGGACCTCCATAGATATGGATAGGGGGATGGTCGTTTATTCCAATTCGATTGAGCCCTCTGTACCTCATCACCGGGTGGGAGGTACCCCCGACTTCATCCTCTTTATGGTCGATCTGCGGAAATCATTCTTTAAGGCCCCCAGTCTGCTGGCATGGTCTTGGGCTCAGTAATACCACCAACCACGATGTTTGTACTGGATCTTCGATTTTTGAAACAATTTAGGCTTAGTTTCAGCTTGAAAGACTGGATGGCGCAGTAGAGCAGGCACCTTCTTGGTTAGTGGGGGTCCCCGATTCGAATCACAGTGAAAGCAAGATTAATACGCTGTTACTTGGTTTTCACAATGTGTTGCTTAATTCACTAGCAGTCCCTTCCCTACCTTACCCTTGTTTTAGCGAGATCATGCTGGTTTCCTAAAGATTCCTAAAATTGGACCCTTCCCACCATCTTCTGTTCGTCATATGACTTGCTGTCTCCTGCAGTAGGTTTACCATGGTTTACAGTCGTGTGATCAATGATCCCATGGTCTGATCAGGCCAGCTTTCAGGTTTGATCAGACTAAGCAGGCCGGCTTTCAGGTCTATCCCATGGTCTGATGAGACTAACTAGGCCGACTTTCAGGTCTCTCATCAGCGTCAACACTAGATACTGCGCCTTCGTGCCATCAAATTTTGACAGGATTTGCGAGGCAACACAATGTTTAGCCAAGGTCTTCACGACGGATAATGGCAGCACATTGTGCCCGAACTGTGGTCTAAGTAGAGTACGGTCTAAACTCTTCTAAATTGTGCCAAAATTCAGTCTTATTTCCCTCGTTACTGTTCCACGGCACTACCAAATGTTACCTCAGCTCTGCGGGTGTCCATGAAATTCATTGATGACCCTGTCGGAGCTATGTTGCCCCCTTTGCGTGGCTTGGCCATTTAGGCGTTGGATCTGTAGGATCGAGGATCGAGTCATTTCCATATTGCATGACAAATTGTCATCTCTGAACCTACGGCAGGCAGCCTCAACGCTGGCTCTGCCGCGTTAGAGTTGTAAGGCATAAGCCAATCAGGGTCCTTAATGATCAGGAACGCTCTCTTAGCAAGGAGTTATCAGTAATGACACCCACCACTCAAGGTGTTATAGATTAAATAGGCTGTAGCCTGAATACTCCCAGAATCGCTGAACACCTTGACTGTCTGTTCATTCTCCTCTGTTTGCTAAGTTTTTGTTGTCCGTGGTCTGTGCTCTCTTCCTCTCTTTAGCTTGTCCTGACATTCTATCCTCTCACTTAGACACTTTCTTTGCTCTGTTTGCATTCGGGTCGTGTGCGAGTAATGGTAGAAACCCAATTGAAATAATACGCCTGATCTTTATTAATGGCAGCATTGAAGAGAGCCTTGACATAACAAGACATTTATTAGAACCAAAAGACCAAATGCATATAACTTAACTTCATAATGTTATATGTTTGCTCACACTTGTTGAAAAGTGAGACAACAGTTCATTTACATTCCAGGTGAACCGTCGCCACAGGATTGTCGCCATCCTCCTACGCGACCCAGCTATCCCGCTTAGACTCTTGCAACAAATGCAAGCAAATCAACTGACTTAATCAAACTTTACCTGGTGTAAAACCTGAACGAAAGTCAAATTTCAAAGTCTTCAGACGCCAGCTATCATCTACGCACGTAAGGAGTGATTCAATTCATGAAGACAAAACTGAACGAAACTTAACGAATGGCTTGGTATGGTCACAGTGAATCATTTCTGTGTACGCCCTCGATTGCCTAACGTCTTAAACCTATTAATTTCTTTAAAAAAAAGTTAACGAAACTTAACGAAACTGAACGAATTGGACTGTGATCATAACCACATGTGCATGTGCTAGAGATGACTTATGTCCCCTTACGTCCATTAATGCAGAGCCGTTAGCGTCACCTGGTTCATTCCCAGTTGGACTGGTTCCTATTCACTTCCGTATATGCCACCAACGTACCTAGTCGCAATCTCAGTACCGGAAGTGCCCAGTCCAATCTAAAATCCACCACGCGACTTGGATGCATGCCAAAGACCTTCGCCATCTTTGTGAAAGAAAAAAAAGTCCCCAGAAAGTAGTCTAAAGTGGCAGCATTCTCGAAAGAAGAAGAAACCAGAACTGGACTAAATGCTAACTTTTAATGGTCCGAGTTCATGGTGACATTAAACTCAGCTCTTCCCCGCCGATGGCGTGACTGGTGTGACTCTACGTCAGCATGACGAAAGTGCTTCAAAGCAGTGCCATCAGGATTAACTGAAACCTGATATCATGCCTCTGCGAGCTCTAATTGAGATCTCGTAAGTCCACATTAAAGAATGACTGACTGCTGTCACAAACTCGCAAACTGGTCACGCGAGTCAGACCAGATATGCAGATGCGCCACAAAACTCAACGACAACCCCGAGCAAAACGACGAGATAACAGAAGAATGTTAATGCCAACGATACTTGTTGACTATTCTCTTATCCATCTTGTGGGTCTGGTTGTGTGTGTGTGAGTTTTTGTTTTTCGATTTCGACTCCAGTCGAATTTGGTTTTGTTCGCCCCCACTAGCAGATCCATTTGTGTTACTTACAAACCAAAAAGCAGCAGGCAAAGTGCCATTCAAGCATATTGCCACATCCACTAATTCAAGGTTGACGTTCGACGTCGTTTGCTATTTCGCATGAGCTCATCGTGCATGGAATACGCTGAAGTGATAATTAGACGCGCCGAGGCAGATGATGATTGGGGTGCGCGGAGAAGAAGAAAAAGCTTTCGGATGGAGAAGAAAATCAAATATCTGCCTGAAGCATCGCATTCCTCTCCCTCTCTAGAGATGGACGCACACGTGCTTCGAGATGCTTCTGCAGCGAGCAACGCAAACGAAGCCATTACCGTCCATCTGCGAGGCTTCCTCGAACGAAAGTGGTCGTAGAAGAATTTGCCAATTGCGAGGACCGATGCCCCAGCGCAGAGAACACGTTCTTCAAGTTTATGCGGGGGAATTTGTGTGGCTTGTTGTTTTTTTCTCGTTTTTCAATTTCATTTGTGAGACCTGCGCTGATAAGAATTTTAAGCGTCGAGCATGCCCCAAAAAAGGCCCGACCCACTGCGTGAATTCGCGTTTGGTATGCCACTCCAGTTGCGAGTTCTAAACTTTTCGACTCGACTGTCGTGCGACTGTGGAATAAATCGTCCAAAATTGGGATTCCCAACCGAGCCCAGGGTGACGTGGGCAGCACACTGTGCAATCGTGTGCGAGCGGTCCCACTGCCACTGTGAACGACCTTAATACTGGCTGACTGACGAGGTGGATTTTTGACAGATTATGGCACGCCGCACCGACTGCGACCGATTGCGCCACAAGCTCCATGACCGATATCTGTGATCGTTGCGAGAACAGCAGCTGAGACTGCTCCGAGGAGGGAGACCAGTGAAGTCAATCAAGCTCTTCCGCACGGTGAACGCATGCAAGCGAAAGAAACCTGAAAACCGCTCGGAATCCCATAGTGTCCAGGGCAGCAGGTGACACCGACTCGAACTACGTCTAGCGTGTGTATGTGCAAGAGGTCTCGTGTGCTCACGTTACGTTGTTGTCCATTGATGAGTGCAGACTCATGGACTGACATGTATTGCTTGTTGTTTAACCAGCTTAAGCTTTCCACCGCTCCCCTGCCGCCCCTCACTAAGCACTTTTTCTCCCACCCGGCGCGGCGGTGACTTGAGGTGTCGCGTCGCCGTGTCAATCGGAGGCAAGAAAACTGCCGACTGCGGCTGGTTTTCTGTTTGTGGTGACCTACTTTTCGTGCCCCACCGGAGGACGGTCCGATCGCATTTTTCAAAGCGAAGCTTACATGTGTGTGCAGGGTCCAAAGGTGAACTGTATGGCGGTGTGGTCCGGTTCGGACAAGTGTGAAGCTTTGCTTTCCGATGCGGCCCATTGATTGGACGGCTGCGGTTTTGTAAAAAAAACGGTTGAATTTAGGAAATTGCTTGAAGCAGCCGACTGCAACCGC
The DNA here is from genome assembly GCA_905231855.2 of Eristalis tenax. Taxonomy (NCBI): domain Eukaryota; kingdom Metazoa; phylum Arthropoda; class Insecta; order Diptera; family Syrphidae; genus Eristalis; species Eristalis tenax. Next base: position 5,816,806 of record HG993127.1, read on the forward strand.
CTTGCTGGCGAGTGCAAGAGAACGAGGAAGAAAAACCGATTTTGGTTGTGTTGACATCGAGCCAGCAACCGGTACTTCGAGGTGTGACGAGGGGATTTTCTTAGACGCAGAGGAAGACCTTGAAACTGCTGCTTTTGTATGGATGCAATCGCGGTTTTGGTGATTCACGAGGGGAACTTATGCGTGGTTTCTTGTAGGACTCTGGTGAGATTTCTCACAAGGTCATGATTTGTCAAGCTGAAGAGGAGCGCAGGATAGGAATGGAAAGGTGGGTCGTCTGATAGATTCTGGGTAATAAATTTCACGAACGACGAAGAGTTCGAACGCGGAGGGTTGTACCAAAACTGGGCGAGAAGAAAAAGAAAAGAGCTGCGTTCAGAAGGAGGGGAATGAAAGTTGATAGTATTTGACTATCTTCATCATTGAGCCGTTGCCACGGGGAGAACTATTTTTAAAAGAAAGCAGGTGTCATCATTGGCGACACTCCATAATCGTAGCATCATTTAGATGATGAGTTAGGAGGCCCTGTCTAACATTATTTCAGTCTCAATTGACGCAGCTTCTGTGTGGATGGACGAATCCAGAAATCATCGCTTTCAGAGATTCCGATTTACGTTGCGTGAACATTGCCTAAGAACGGACGTGCCTGTATTCTCGGCACTCTCCGGCATAGACAATGCTCTTGACCGAGCAGGTTGGAAGTTTCTAAAACTGAAAAATCACTGATTTCCTTACAAAATAATGCAACACCTAAAGTTGAATTGACTAACCCTTGTCAGTTGGCATTGACAAGTAAGGTACCTCATCGTTGGATATCCACACGCATTTGATGAGTAACGAACGTGACGAACTGTCAGCACAAAGCGCGTATGACCGCGCTTATATTTAGCCGTTCGTCTTTCAGCGGTGACGCCTGATGAAGAAGTTCCCCCATGTGATTTCCATATTACCAGAATTTATCACAGAACAGCAAACAACACCTAAGACCAAATGATAGGGCCATTGGCAACCACATGGAATGATTTGTTCGGTCAGACACAGGGATGTGTTGGCAAGGGTGGTCAAAGGTGAAGAAGTAGTTATTGTGTTCTGCTTTCAAGGCGGGATATCGGAAGCATTAAACACATGTGTGAACTTGTGTGAAAGAAAGGGAGGAACAACTCGTTTGCTATTGAATCTTGACGTCTAAACCATGCCGCGACTACTTTGAATACCAGAAAGACTTCACAGCTGATTGACCCCTAGCCCATCGACGACTTTCTGTGGCGGTCTGATAGTTTTTCACGAAAATACGTGAATGCCGTTCTCTGATTGGTCAATTTGGCTTTGGAAGTCGATATAAAAAATGGTTGTCGTAAATTTTAAGGGGTAAGAGAGGTAGAAGTTGGGCATCTCCATCATATTTCATTTCTGGTCTGGAGGTCGTTTCGTTTTCGTCCTTCGCTTCAACTCGACAATTTTTCGTTAATCCGAACTCTCGTTGAATAGAATTTTTTGTAAGGTCCCTTGAGTTTGTATGTCGATTTTGGACACGCACTCTCTGAACGAAAAGTTTGTTGTGAGTAAGGGCCAGCGTGCCCAATTGGACACATTCTACATGAGATTACCTGTCACATACCCAGGTGGGGTATATGACAAATAAGACGCGACTTGTCAGAATTGACTCATCTAATAATGATAATATGGGTGGCGGTACAGCCCGTAGAGGGACAGGGCCTAGCTTCTCAGCAACCACTCGTGGTGTGCTATTGTTCGCTTACGAGTGGAAGGGACCTATAGTTTTATGACGACTCCGAACGGCAAGTTGTACTCTTTGAGCATTTTCCTTGACTCGAAAGCTCGGAAGCCGTGAAAACCGGTAGCGGGTATCTAACCAAGAGAACGTAGGGGTAAGGGTCGACACACCAACCCATAACGCCACGGGCGCCAGCGCATGTCTGTGACGTAAGACGACTATGCGGTATATGTGTCATGAGATGGGGTAATGAGTTGGTAGCCGACTTAGCCTCGATGGTGATTGCTGTCGCTGTTCTGGTAGAATCCATGCAGCTCGTTGTTCGACGTCGATGGCAAGTTCTCCTTGTTTGGCAGATTTAAGGCGTTGAGGTAGCGTTGTCCGGGGAGTGTGTTTCTCAGGTTCCTGATTTCCTCGTTAGGAAGGTGGTTGATGTTTAGTAGCTGATTTCTGAACAGTGTCAGCATGAACTGTCGCAGGGGGATGATGCGTGCTTGGTCGTAAAGCCTATTGTTGCTGTGGAGCCTTTGATGGTTCCAGTCGAAGGTGCGTCCGGTACATATCCGAATTTTTCTTCCGAAAATTGCGAGCTTCGTCATGCTTGTCTTAGAGATGGTATGCCATATAAGCCGTACGTTAAGATCGGCCGTATAAGCTGCTTATAGAGCAACAGTTTTGTCCCCTGGCTTAATCCATTTTGCTTGGGCATCAAGATGCGATGGAAGCCTAGGTTGGCCTTCTTAAGGATCAGTTTCAAATGACTGAACTTCAACCTTTCCGTGAAGTTAATGCCAAGATACTAACCCTTTTCTATTTTTGTTGATATTTCTGCACCGTTAGGGAGCACTACCTTTGTGCTTCGACATTTGGCTGCTGATCTGCATCCACCTCTGGATGGCCTCCTTAGGCACATAAGTACCGATTTCCCAGCATTGATACGAATACCCCATTTGGTATCGTAGTCAAATTTGTTCCCTGTTTGGATTCGACCCTTCGCGGGGCTATCTGTGGTGACGTCGAGCCGGCATAAGTCAGCAAGTCACCTGCAAATAGACAGCAGTTCACTGTGTCAGTTGGATGTGGTTGATTTGCCGTGTAGATGTTTAAAAGCCACGGTCCCAGCTTTGATCCTTGTGCAACTCCCGCCTTGGTGCTCCGCTCTGTTGACCTGCTGCCTTCAATTGAGACGAATCTTCTAAAATCCAGAAAGCTATAGATTATTCTGTTGAGGTTGGAGGGAATCCGATCTGGTTCAGCTTGTAGATGAGTCCCTCAATCCAGACCGTATCGAAGGCAGCCGACGGTGACCTCGTTATTGTTCAGCGCAGCTACAACATGGTGGTGAAACTTCTTTAGAGGATGTAGCGTTGAATGTCTTTGCCGAAATCCGTACTAATGGCGTAGTACGGATGGTGCTTTGGTCGGTAGACCATCGCTTTAGTTTTCGCACAGCCAGGTTCTCCAGGATCTTGCTTGTGTTGCTCAAGAGCGATATCGGCCTGTATCCTGAAACATTGGCATCGTTACCCTTTTTTGCGACAATTTTTGCAATTCTTGATGCAATTGTTCATGCTGATTGTGAGAAGTTTCATCACTGTTTATGGCATTCGCTTCAGGACGAAATTCGAAATATTGTTCGCCGTTATGAGGTGATCGCTTCCTGTCGTGTCGTCCGCTGGGTTGTCGTTGATGATGATGTCTGGGTCGGATGAAGTCTCAAGTCCATGACGTAGGTGTTGACTTCTGTTACAAATTCCTGGTCATCGGGCGGTGATGGTTGAAAGTTGCCTTCGAAAAAGGATAAAAACGCTTCTGCTCTTTCCGCCGGCGTCTGCTCTTTCACTTGTTGTCAGTGTTTGTGGCAGCTTCTTCCTCTTACCGATGATTTGGTGGATTTGTCGTGTGACTCCAATGCGAACCCCGCCATCGAAACTAACTCATCAGGAGGCGAGTTTTTAAACTTCCTCCAACCACCTTGTCCTGGGTGTGCCAAGCGGTCGCCTACCTGGTGGAATCGCATTCAACGCCTGCCTCGGATGATACACAACTTCGTATGCAATTTCATTGAATTTAACCTAACTGAGGCATTTTTGAAGTTGGTTCATTGTATGTGCGTCATTGCGCTATTTCGATTCTTATTTCGAGGGAAATTGCCGAAATTACTCAACATGCTACAATACCATAAATATGGCAACTTCAGCAGCGTGCACATGTGTATTGCTCAAATAAATCGTAGGTGGTCAATCGGGACAGGATGCCTTATGACCAAACAACTCTGGCCTATGCTCTGCCCTAAGAAATCGCAAAGTCTGACTAGATTGAGTAGGCCGAATTCTAGAACTGTCGTTGACGTTATAGCAAGGCATTGCGCCGTAGGAACTAACGCCTCTAAACCAGGCCCTTCCAAAAACGACTTCTGCAGAAGCTACAGAGACGAGGATGAGGAAGGAATTGTTGTACACTGGCTATGCAACTGCAATGCTCTCTCATCCCGTAGATTTTGACTTCTGGGAGCTCATTATTTTGATAGCCTGGCTGAACTAAGCAGCATAAGAGTGAGCCTTCTTCTTCGCTTCATTTAAACCACTAACGGGTTTGCGGAATAGGTATCCCTAGATCCGCATGCTGGCACAATGGACATATGGTGGCCTAAGTGTGCCTGCTGTCTTTCCGAACAGCAGTCAGCCACTTCAGTCTAACCTAGCCTACATATGCGTAGGTACATGTTGAAACCGTAGACAAAGGTATTTTAGTATGTGAACAAATTCCTAGGGCCGGCATAAATTGGGTCTGCACCGGGCGGCCCCAACCCACGCTACTTCCCTGATCTGGAAATCTCTCGTGCGTGTTTTGCCCTGGCATGCTGATGAGAAGATGATGCTGGTGATGATGGCGACTAAGAGAATAAGGGCAAATAGGAGTCCTCACGCTGTGCCATGGGTACACTTGCAATGCTTTTGAACATATCGACATTTGTGGAAGCTGCGGAGACGAGGGAGAAATGAGATCTGTCCAACATCTGCTCAGCGAATGCTCAGCCCTAGCAAAGAAGCCGAGGGAGTTCGAAGACTACATCTACTACTATCGAGATTCTGTCTACATCAACTACTGCGTCAATAATGATCAAAAATTGAGTTTAAGTGTTACGAAAATCGAGAGTTGCGCCAATCGAGAACGTACTGTATATTAAATGATGTCTTCATCGACAGAAGTTCGCTTCTCATATATCTCGCCGTTTGAAATACTGCCCTGGCTGTGCCCCGACTCGGTGCACTCAAACAGCTGCAACCAATCGACAAATACCTACTTTTAAACGCGTTTTTTGCCCAACGTTGGTCAGTAGCTTGCAAGTGTTTCATTCTTCAGTCGATGAATGCATAACAAACGCGTTCTCTCGGTATGCCCGTGGACTCTGCATTGGACAACTTGCCAGTTGCCAGTGGGTCGTACTAATGAGCATGCGAGTAGGAGTAACTTCGGATTTACTCTGGAAGGTCAACAGAGTAATTGAGCCAGTTTTGTCGGGAAACAATTTGAAAATCGAGATAGTCTCCGATATGATGTGTGCACCAATCGAAGTTCCTGCTTTGAAAATTGTATAAATTGGAAAGTTGTACAGTGAAATATGTCTTGGCGGTTTTTCAAGGGAATCAACGTAATAACTCTTACACAGAAGTTCCCCTGCATATAAAAAGAAAAGTACGTTTGAGAATTCAGCGCGTTAAGGAGATCCCTCTTGGAGTCCTGTGCGAGTAGATGTGAAGGCAAGTTCTACGACAAGCCCTCTCAAATACCCGAAACTCATCCATCAAATTTGGTACTGCGAGTTATTAGTTGAGATGTACACACCACTCTCAAGATGATCACAGACTAAAACACAAGAACACCCCAAAGCTCTTTATTATATTTTACGCCTCGACAAGGAGTAACTTATCATACTACATACAGCCCAAGCTAGAAAAATGCGCAAAAGGCATAGCGACTCTACTGCTTGTACTAATGGCCAAATCACAGTGTCGAGTTCGCGCGTTCGTGCGTTGTTAGACTTCAGAGCGCGTTTTATGGAGCTTACGAGAATGTTATGTCAAAGCGCGGCTCTCTCACTTTTCCAAATCACGATGACAGTCGCGCGTTTCGCAAGTAAAATGGTATAAAATTCATTTTCCCAGAAAAAAAGAAATTTCACATAAAATCTCTACAAAAAATTAATTACGTACACAAATAGTTGCCTCAGCCTGCCAACAATGAAAAATCACGAGTAAATAAAAGAAAATTGTTTCACAACTGTCAAAAGCCCGAGTTTGTAGAAGTAGATCTACTCTCGCGCCTTCGGTACTACGGTCCGTGAACTATCAAAGCGCGACCGCTGCATTGTGGCTTGTTTAATGCATTTACGTGTATTCTACATAAAATGTCAGAGCACGACCGCGACATTGTTATATGGGTATAATTCTTAGTACCTTGGTTATATTCGTCTTGTAAACTTGTTTGAGTTACATAACTGGCGTCCAACCACATGGGACAGCTATAGGCAAACCTTGGCTGAATATGATCCATGTGGCATATGGTAGTCACCCTCGCATCGAGTTGACTGTTGCGAAACAATTTCAAGCTAAACTACGACAGGCTTCTTCCAGAGCAATTGTTGGAATACAGATCTAGTTACAAGCCAGACCGCCAGGTACCTGACAAAACTTCTCTGCGCAGGTGGCCAGAACTATCGAGCAACTGAAACCTTGCCAAATTCATGTTAGCGTCCACCGAAGCGACAACTGTGTCCTGACCAGGATTCGTTCGGCTTTCTCGCTGTTGATGATCCTCTACTGAGTTCAAAGCTGTACGGAAAGACAGCACCCGTACTGAGTTCCATTGTTCTACCACGCGGATCTATGAGTATCTATTCCGCAAACCAGTTTGTGCTTTAAATGAGGCAAGGAAGATGGCCGACTCTTATGTTACTTACTTCAGCCAGGCTATCAAAGGAGTCTGAGAGAGTACTGCAGTTACAACAACAAGCAACTTCCCCAGAAGTCTTTGTAGAGAAGGCCAATGACATGTTATAACTTGGCAATGGCCTGTTTAACTTCAATGAGAGTGATAAGATTAGAGCTGTTAAATCTTATCAGACTAAGCTGGCGCATAGGGTCGAGCGTTGTCCAGAGTTGTTTGGTAATGAGGCATCCTGTGCCAGTTGACCATCTACGATTCATTTGAACAAGCGTTTCTAGCTTTGGTGGATGTTTAATAGTAGCGATAGCCATAGAGGGTGCATTATCGCCCGGGAAGACTACAGAGCTTATACCTTTTCTAGCGAGTTGGGTGAGAACAGCGCATTGTGGTGTGCCTCCGTTAACAGCAGATCGTGCTCTCACCTACCTTCGAGCTTATCCCACTGTTATTCCCCAACTTCTTGGTGAATAAAGCCACTAAGGACTTTTCGATCTTGACTCTGTTAAGTGCTCAGGTTATTGCTTGGGGTTCGACTTTGTTTAAGGCGGTTGGGTTGAGCAGATGACATCGATATCGTCGCGCACTACGAACGTGCGCTTGTGGAAGTATTCACGGCAAATCGAGCTGGTGAGGACAAAGCAAAATATCTCCTGTCGACTGTCCAGGAAACGTTCCGTCACACAGCACCTAGGCTGGGACAAACCAGCACCATTGACAGTTACAATTTTGAGGAAGTAAACGAGTTTGTCTACCCCGGCGGCAAACGTGAACTCCAGAAACGAGATCCTAGTGGAGATCTGCCGTAGAATCAAGCATGGACACCAATACTCGAGTTAAGAGGGTCTCGGAGTCACAGCCTCCAGCTTCCAAGACTGAACCATCGATATAAAGACCTAGTTATTGCGGACGCAAGACTGGAATGATGACCGGAAGTAGCGTGCCCAGGACCGTCGGCAATGGAAGGCAGCTATAGCTCAGGCTCAAATCTTCCATGGGTCGCACTGATCCACCAGCTGCCCACGAACAGGATCGTTGACACACAAATGGGACCCAACAGTATCTCGAAGTGCTGTGGAAGCATGCTTTTTTCCCTAAAAGATGTACCTAACGGCACTATAGCCACATACACCAGAAGTAAACTGGAACTTAAGCAATAATTAACATGCTCGATCGTGGCGTTCGTGTTGCTGTGGGTTTGTTCGTCGACTCCTGCTCACTTGAGCCTACAGAGCCCAGGTTCGATTCCCGGTACGAGCAAAATTAATCTCACGGCTCACCTCTTTCGAGTCACTTAAAAAGTCGCAGAGAGTGTAACTGTGTAAAGCTTCTCAAATTGGCCGTTCGGAATCAGCATAAGACTGTTGGCTCTTTCCACTCGTGAGAGAACAATAGCACGCACAACACTAGTGGTTGCTGAGAAGCTAGGCCCGGGGCTGCAGCGTCGCCCATATTATACAGTATAATTATAACTTGCTCGATCTTGGTGATGTGATGGACCGATTTGGACAAAAGTACACCGACCTTAACACCGCGTCGTCCATCCGATGGAGCTGTTCATCAGATGCACAATTTCCACTGTATTTTCACCCAGTAACGAATCGCCAACACCGCCGGTCCACTACCTACGGACAGAGTACGCCAAGTAGTTTGAAGTTTAAAATCAATTATTGTGACCGCGCAGGCATCATCCCTTCAGAGGCACTTTCTTATGTCCTGTCACTTGGAACTCGGATCTGCCGAAAATGGGAACTAAACTGTAGCGCATGGCTGTCGGATTTAGTAATCGTTCCGAAGTCGATAGCAACAGGCGCTCAGCGCCATCTCCGGTAAGTTAATTGTTTATCGCCGCATCAGATAACATTGATTCAATATTTAGCAGTGACTTCATTCAGCCACTGCCAAGTCATCCTCGTCGCGGGCCCACTCATTTGGCTTCTCTTCGCAGTTTACGACTCGAATTAGGCGGACAATCAAGTTCTGGGGAATCACAAGGAATTCCCACAATCGTTTGCGCGTTTAACACTCGACAGAAAGCAAATTCCCCAAGAGGTCTGCGTGGAAACTAGTAAGACTTGACACGGTTCCATCAAACATCGTGTCCCTTCATGCCTTCCCACGATGTCAGAATAAACGCCTCGAACACTAGTCATCTACCTCATCAAGTGCTATTCTTGGCAGTCGATTACTCAACTCGAAATAATGCCCATCTGCCTCGTGAATCTCCGTACGAAACACGCCACTGCTGGCGAACTAGAAGCTTCATCACTCCCCGCCGGGCCGCTGTCATTTAGTCCAAGTCGGTCAGCCCTCCACCGCCGCCTCGCCCACACCGTCCACTTATTCAATTAACGTTCATCCCCCAAACTTGCGCGCCACCGTTGCCGCGCCGGTGACATGAAGCATCCCCAATTGAAGCGGGCCGCTCTCACAGATGCGAGTGAACAATTCAACCAACATCGCTTCGGCGGGCATTCCACCAGCTCCTCACCGCGCCCTCGTTTCCCAATTAGTCCCAATGAGGGCTTCATTAAGAGCCGCCGCTTGAATTGTGTGCGCCTGCTTTCGACGGGAACGCTCGGGCGGATTTCTATCGCGGATGTGTGCGGCAACCGCAGCCGCGAAGACGTCGTCACAGCCGAGCCCATGTAGGTCGCACTCGCAAGACGGCCGCATGAATGAAAAGAGAAACAAAGAAAGCGAGAGAGAAGAAGAGTGTGAATCTCTCTTTTGGGCTTCATTCATACCCAGCGGATGTCTATGATTCCAGGCTGAAAAACGTACGATACAGTCCGTCCAATCGCAGCAGCCCACCGCTTTGTCTACAATCGTGAATCAAGCCATCACCAGATCGCGGATTTACAGCACGCTCCGGGGTGGTCATAGTCATGCGTCCATCCATCTCCACTCGGACTCGGACAGTCTCACAGAAAGTCGCATCTCCCTCCCGCTCGGTGTCGTTTGGTATTCGCATTGTTGGCCAATTCTCTTCATTCGCGTTCGCTTGTGCGGCGCGGGATCGACGTTGTGCGCAATCATAGTCGTTCCATATTCATGATGCAGTAATCTGATTAACTCAGACCGGGCAACCTGAGATACTCGTAGAGATGAAAGCCACGGCTGGTTATGCAAATCGCAGCTCCATTGTAACGCACTTAAGCCCCATTAGGGGGGCCGAGTGTTGAGCGCTGTGAAGTTTCCAGAAAACCATAGGCGACGCGATCCGCGACTGATTGACGACACCGATCGCGATGGTGTGGCACTTGGCATCGATTTCCAATTGATTGCCAGTCGCAAACAGACATACGGGCGCACGGCCGCACATATGCCGAGCATAGAGCGAATGGAGCAGGAAGCGCGAGATGTCGCCGCCAGTGTGTCTATAATCGGTTAGAACTCGACGCTCGGCACTCGACAACGACGCGTGCTGATAACACGACTCCAGTGGCGTTGCCCACGCGCTCGGTAACTCGTCAAACAGAAGTGAATCATGAACGGATCATTATCACGAGTGTGCGATGAATTGGAGTCACCTCTGACATCTCCTGCTGGAAGTTGTCACGCGTTTCGTTAGAGCTTCGCGAACTGACTTTTGGCGGCTGTCCCAGCTCGCACTGCACGTGACATGATCATTTGCGAAGGCACGAGCGGAAATCGATGAGGGAATTAATTCGATTAAGAGTCACTTTTCGATTTCTGGACGCGAGCATGTCGGAGGAGGAGACGCGCGCTTTCGACAGATCTTGCCAGAAGGTTTCTGCTTTGCTTCGGCGTTAAATGAAGGGGGTCGCTGGACACCGTGACTACATTTATTGTTGCTGTCCAGTTAGGAGTGCCTGAAGTGGCGAGATTAGATTAAGCAGCTTTCTGCAAACAGGTCTAGGGGGTAAACTAATTTGTCGGTCAAGTGGGATCGAATTCAATTAAGCAAGCGACCATGTTAAGGCAGGAGTTGGAGAGAATTTGTTCAAATCGAGAGAAAGGGAATTTTTGAAAAAGGAGTGGATGATTCTTTTCGGATGCAGTATTGGGTCAGGCGACTGGTTGGTTAAGCACCTGCCCTTGGTTCCCGATTCGAATCCCAGTGGAAACAAATTGAATACGCTCTTATCTGGTTTTTAAATCTGGTCCAGTCACCATTTCATCGGTGGTAGTAGTCTGACTGTGGGTGTATGTCCCGTCCCCTTTCCTTCCGAGTATTGGGTCAGCTGATCGGTGTCAGCTTTTGAGGATTCGATCGAGCAAAGATCGTGTGATGAATCCTTCCATGCACTTGGGGTCATACGTCCAATCCGAACCAAATGGCAGCCAACCTCCAACTATCTTCAGGTTTCGAAGTTGCTTCCACATTATAATCGCAGGATTGGAAAATGCACCTAAGGTTTATTGCCATTCTTTTCCTTCAATCTATGGACTGTTTCTCTTCCCATCGAGTCAACGCCAGTCAACGTTCAGAATCTCCCGCTTTTAAGACCAGCTCGGCCAGCTACCGTAGCGTCTTGATCACATCGGGCGAAGATCAATGCACCGGTCTTTTCTCTTTCCCGGCTGAAAATTAGACGTGATGGTCTGAAGACGTCCAAGGAGTCGATTATGCGGCTCAGAGTGTTTTTAGGCAACAGGTAGTCCTTTGAAGCAGGCATCACCAACGCTCCACATCGCTGGCCAGCTCAGAGTCCTACTCTCACGTGTAGTCCTCTTGCTATTTGGTCAGGAGCACTAGCAGTCAGTCAATCAAAAGGGTGGCTAACGTCGGTCTACAGAGTGGGTGCAATCAGGGCAATCAACGGTTTTGGGACCATCTCGGACGATGCAGCGTTCGTTGTAGCAGGAACGTTGCCCATCGACATCCCGGCAGGCGAGTGCTGAGTAGAGTATTCTCTAGGCATATCCTGGATCTGCAGCAAACGAAAAAACATAATAGCGCACAGCATCACTAACGCAGTTATAAGCTAAGTGGGATATCTCTGGAACTTACCTACAAACGCCCCTTATCAAGAGGTGGTTGTCGGAAATACCAAAATGGGCATACTATTGTCCGCTCTTCTGTCCGGAATGTCGGGATGTGGAAGAAGACACTGATTACGTAGTCTTTCACTGCAGTTGCTTCGTGTTAGAACGGCAGTCAATTGGTCTGCCAATTGCAGAGAACCTGATCCATAGCATGGCAAGGTCATCCATTGACTGGATCAAGATTAGGACAAGATTAGATTACGAATTGAAATTGAGGAGGACAGAGGGATAGAGAGAAAGAGAGAGAGAGAGAGAGAGAGAGAGAGAGAGAGAGGTAAAGAGAGAGAGAGAGAACGAGAAAAAGAGAGTCAGTGAGAGAGAGAGAGAGAGAGAGAGGGGGAGCGAGAGAGCGAGAAAGAGAGAGCCAGCGAGAGAGAGATAGAGAGAGAAAGAGAGAGAGAGAGAGAGAAAGGACTCACTCAGATTGGACCTCTAGCATAAAGACCAGAAATAATGGAGGGATAGAGATATCCATCTTCTACTTCTCTTGCCCCTTGATTTCATCTGACAGCGTTTTTTTATACCCCTTTTTTTCCCGTGGCTGTGATGTGAGCTCTTGAGATCAGCTGGCGAACTGCTGAACCCTTCCCCAACCTAGTAGAGGGGTGAATTAGAGTTCTTATTTGAAAATTCGCTCGTTAGTTGGACGTTATTTCAAATTTTGCTGTTAAATTTCAACACAGTATGGAGGGGTAAACGAACGAACAAAACGTATGTTCATGAAGTCGATTCTAGTATTCTGAGATACTAGAACGAAATTAATGCACCACTAGTGTTTGTATTTTTGCATATGACTGGTGCTTATAAAATGCTTTCACACGAATCATGCGTACAGCTAACTAATAATAACAATATTTATTGAAAAGTTTGCATCAATCACTTGAAAATAAGTTCTTTGCTCATATCGCTAGCTTTGATAGAAATTAACTTAAAATGTTGACAACCTTCTTTAGGCATTGCTTATAATTGCAATGTATGAATGAATGAGTTTTCAGAATTCATTAATTAAGGGCATAGAGTGGAACTAACTTTTGGGACAGCTTGTCAGATAGGCTGTAGGTATACAATCCAAGAATCAAATTGAGGTCAAATGGTTCCAGTTCAGCGGACGTTACTTATTCACGAAATTCCATATAACAATACATATAAGTATGTGCTCTTAAGAATACGAGTCAATTTTTGAACACCCTCCGCACAACAATACATGGATCGTGGGCAAATTCGTCAATCTGTCGCCATTTTTTCCCACTAAAATCCACGAATCTGCCGCCATTACGTGGTGGATCCATGGTTTGTGTAAAAGTATGTGTGAAATACAAGGGAACACCACTACAACCCCGGTGTGGACAAGGAGCAAAAATGGCCGAAGATGGATATCTCTATGCCTCCATTATCTCTGATAAAGACCAAGTCGCCGCAGATATGAACGGAAGCTTGGCCTGATTTTGATCGACTCATATGAATTTTATTCTTGTTCATCTTCGAGTGTTTTCACAATCTCGGGGCAACAGTGTCTCAGGGAATAAACCCCACAACAACTTGGTTGAAGTCATTCTCCACTTGTATGCCGCATCCAAAACCAAAGGTTTCTCTAGTGAGTTGTCTCATTGGCTCGCCATCGAAAACCCTTCTTCAGATGCCATCAACGACTAAAGGCGCCAAGAGGTGGCACGCAGATCTTGTCGTCCGAAATTGTTGATTGGACTGGGGTGAAAAATATCTTCTGCACAACTTGTATCATCAGGTATGGTACCCTCAACAAGGACAGCCAATTCACAACCACCGGTGAAACTTTAGACATGCCTATTCATTAGCTTGATAAAAATCACGATCGACTATGACGACGATTTGATTGAAAAAAGACGGACACTTGTTCGGACCAAAATTGCTTTTAAATCGGGATTCACGACGTAGGCACAAGTGCTATAGGTTTGGCGTCAAGAATTGAATTGTAGAGTGATTAAAAACTAGCATTATTTTACTAAGAGGGTGTGGTCGTCCATCTCATCCCGCTTAGGAGTTAAGGGCAATTTAAGAAAAAAAAAATTAATTTGTTGAACGAAATATTGAAAAAACAACGGTAACACTTACTATGAGGTACTACACCGAATTTGAAAGCCAGAAATCTGGCGAATCAAATCCTCAATGTGTCATGACCATAAATATGTACAAAAATAAAGAAAATCTTTTCTCACAAAAAAGTTGTTTTAGTAATTTTCTCAAAAACTAGAAGACATACAACTGTTAAAATAAAAAAGAACCTGTAGAATAATTATGAACTTGTTTATTAGGAAAAAGTACAACGTGTCCAGCCAAGAATAAACTAACGAAAGAAAAGAGGAAGTGTTGCTGCGCATGAGCTTCTATGATCTTCCCTACAGATGTCGACACCAGTGCTAGTTTCTAACAAATAAAGGGTGATTTTTTAGCTATTATCTTTTTGGCAACACTGGTTTAAATAGCTGACGCACGTTTCGTGTTTTGTTTCACTGTCAAACATCTTCAGTTTGGTCGATAATTTAACCATGAATCGTCTTACAAACGAACAACGCATGCAAATTATTGAATTTTATTATCAAAATGCGTGCTCTGTTAAGAAAGTTCATCGCGCGCTTCTTCCATTTTATGGTCAGTTTAGACGAAGCTCATTTTTGGCTTAATGGGTACGTAAATAAGCAGAATTGTCGATTTTGGAGTGAATATCAGCCAGAAGCATTGCAAGAGCTACCAATGTATCCAGAAAAAGTCACAGTTTGGTGCGGTTTATGGGCTGGTGGCACCATTGGACCGTACTCCTTCAAAGATGATGCGAATCGTTATCTAACTGTGAATGGTGAGCGCTACCGTGAGAAGATACACAACTTTTTTTTTGCCCAAAATGCAAGAGCTTGACTTGCATGACATGTGGTTTCAACAAGACGGTGCCACATGCCACATGCCACACAGCACGCGCAACAATGGACTTATTGAGAGGCGAGTTCGGTGAACATTTTATTTCACTTTCGGGACCGGTCAATTGGCCGCCTAGATCGTGTGATTTAACGCCTTTAGACTATTTTTTGTGGGGCTATGTTAAAGCTCATGTCTATACAGGCTAGCCCGCTTCAATTGACGCATTGAAGCATTTATTCGTGAGATACCGGCCGAAATGTTGGAAAGAGTATGCCAAAATTGGACTAAGCGGATGGACCATTTGAGGCGCAGTCAAGGTCAACATTTGCTTGAAATAATCTTCAAATTCTTTAAATTATATGGACCGTACTATCGGTTCAAATAAAGATTTCATGCATTTTTCTGAATTTTATTTGTTTTTTTTTTTTTAATTTCCTATAGCTTTTTAAAAATCACCCATTATATTATTTATCATTTAATACAACAAAAGTCATTCGGTTTTTTGTGCTCGATCCAGAATTGACATAAACATTGACCGCAAATAGCACATTTTTTTCATTGAACGCCATATAGCACATTATTTCACAATTTTTGAAAATTTTGGTCAAAACTTCTTTTTTCATTATTTTCTAAGAAAAAATTGAAAACAAAAACTATTCACATTAATTATTTTGAAACAGATTTCTGGCTTTGTGTGTGCTGCACTGTAAGTGTTGCCGTTGTTTTTTTAATATTAATTTTAATAATTAAATTTAATTTAATTATATTTTTATATTATTAAAAATTTATAAGTATTAAAAAATTGTAATTTTTAACCTCTCTACAAAATACGCCTTCTTGGCTCCAGCGTTATCCTACTCTCCCCACAAATGTGACAGCAACTCAACATCTACGAGGAAACGCTTTTCTGGTGTATACTAGAGCCTTTTAGGAGATTAATGTACACTAGAGCCTCCAGAAGGACTTAAATTTTGACTTAAATTTTGTTGATTGCGTTGGGGTCTGATAAATGTGCAAGCCGTTGAAGTCTTAGAAGCGGTCGCTCCGATTTATAATCTTCATCCTCTAAAGATAGGCAGTATGGACATATGAATAACGCGATGCAGTTCAAACTGAACTTGCTTTTACACGTATTTTTTGCAGCGATCTTCTCGTGTTGCAGGTGCTATTCTTCTCTCGTGTATACAGGTGTGGTCCATTTTTTGCAGACTCCGAACGACTTTGATATGAGACATGACAACGAGCCCTGTCATAGACTCGGGAAAGGTGATGCCGCATAAATGGAAGTTCATTTCGATCAAGATCACAGATGTAACCAAAACTAAACCCTCTGCCAGACTCAACTCTAAGACTGTGTAACATTTTACCAACAAGAGAACACTTTCAACTCACTCGCCCTGGAGTAACTGACAAACTTCATTTCTTGCATCTTTTTCAGTAAACATCAACTCACATTTTGACACAATTGAAAGTGATTGCATAAGACGCGGTCAGTGTTACAGCGACAGTGCGTGACCTGGACATCCATCAAAACGTCGCAACATGCTCCATCTAACGCAGCAAGTTGCCGTGGTGTAATCTCTATTTCACAACTGCTCCCGCCCCCGACTAGGCCGACACACTGTCAATGATTACACAAAGTGCATCAACCGGAACTGTCAACAGCGTGGGATCTGCGTCAATCGAATGCGTCATCGCACTTGGGACATGCACACGATCAGCAATCGAATCTCTGACAGGGAAATGTCATAAAACCGCAAAAACACACGTGAAGTGAGAGTCATTCACAAACGCACTTCTTAGCGTAAGTGCTGTCTGAGTGGGAAATGCAGCAGAGAATCGAAGTATGGCGGTGTCAACTCACGTCAACACAGTCACGACCGTTCGATGTGCCAATCTGTTGACTGCGGCGACGTCAATCTGTCATTAGTCATCACGTATCACGCTCTCCAATCGAAACCTGGCTTAGATCCACTCTTGACCGAATTATTTACTTGCACTTGACAGTGCGCTGGTATTCCCTCAAATTACCCCAAGCTTAGACAAAAAGCTCAACACTCAACCTCAATGGCACTTGTTAACGTGTAAGGGCTCTAAACTCGAGCAACAATAGTGCCCAATCAGTGGCTCCTCAAGAGCACTTCCGTCAAGTGCCTCAATCGCCTGCCCGGCCGAAGCAAATCCCCAGTTGCTGCATGCACCTGTCAAAAGTCACATCGCCTTGCTGTCTCCGGCGATGTTCCTTCCTCCTCCAACCTCCTTCCTCCTCCAACGTGCCACGAAAGCCGCGTCCACCTCCCTCGAGCGTCCTCCGTCTCATCATCAATTGCGTGGTCTTCCAGACGCCGTGCGCCGTCGGCCGGCCTATTTTCGACAACACACCACCGCCGTTGACTTCGCAACACAATCACTCGATTTCATCATCGATTCCATTAAATTTGACACATTGCCAAAAGAAAAAAAAGCTGAAAACGCAAAATTCCACAAAAAACATCAAAAACCTCGGTGGAAGCTTTCGATTTTGTTTTTCTTGTAAAGCGCGAAAGTCATTGCGCGATGAGTGAGCGCATTTTTGTACGTCACACACGCGCATTCCTCAGCGATTACAAGCGCTCGCCAAGATCAGCGACGTCTCGTACGCGCACTGACAGCACGCACACAGCCAGACGGCAGCTCAACAACGCTGCTAGTGTGCTGGTGCAACGCAGCGATGTGTGTGCGCGGTGAAGGTCACCCCGGGGCTTAAAAGTAGTCCAATGACTTTCTGCTGGGCTGGCATTGTGTTCACTGAAAGGCATATCTGCAGCGCACGGCGTCGCCCCCCTCCATCTGTTCGCTGGTGGGTGTGTCAGTTTTTCGCGCTCGGCAGTGGAGAGGGAGCTTCGTTTCAAAATTGCTCTGGTGACTGGACATCCCAGCAGAGCACGATGGGCCGCGCGTATTGAGCTCAAAGACACAGCCAAAGGACGGGCTCAATGCTGGCTTCAAGAATTGGCCAGCGCACGAGCGGTTCCCTTCAATCGATTGGCGCGCAGTTAAGTTTGGTCACCGGCCTTCTGCCCAATGCGGGTGGTTTTGCAAGACCGCTGGTCGACCGATCAGAGCCGAAGCCAATTGGCATGCAAATCGCATGAGGAAGTTAGACGTCGAGGCTTGCATTCGAAAGCGGGCACGCTGCGCGGCGAGCACCTTGACTGTGGCGTCGATTTCAGCAACTTTGCGTGCTGGATGCAAAGGTGGATGGACTTGGGGCCTGAGATGCGTTAACTTGCAAGCTGTCGTTTTCAACTGTCAAGGCCACCAGCCGGAGAGCGTACCTCCGAGAAAGTGTGCTTTGTATGTGGAGCGTGTGCTGTGCGCTGGCTTCCTGCACAGAGGTTCGTCTTGGCCCAAACGGAAGAGACAGAACGCAAGCGTCTCCCTTCAAAGTCGCCGCATCTGCCCGCGACGGGACAATGTTTGACTCGCTTGCTTGCGAGTATGCGTTGAGCTCAATTTCAGGTGAAGTGCGCGAAATTCAAAACAAAGTTCACCTCATTTCGAAGGCGGCTGTGTGTGTGTGTTCGATGACGATGCCGCCGGAATGGCATTGACTGACTTTCTTGTTTTGCCACGGAAAATAACGTCAAACGTGAAAAATATAACGCACAGCAAACTTGGCTAGGCGCTGCGTAGCGAGTGGCGTTGGCCAATGCGTGCACATGTTGCAGACGATGGCAGATATTCACGCTCGCAGAATAAAGCTAGATTTTTTTTGTTCGCCGCGTCTGAACGTGCTCTCCTGCTTTGCAAGCAGTCTGTCAAAACACCTGACCCTTGGTCCGTCAAAGTTACGACTAAGCAATTAAGAAACGAGAACAAATCTAGATAAATGTTTCATGCGGTCAGTGGCCTTGAATCGAAATCAGTCTAGATGGAGAATCCACGCTGCTGGGGATGGGCTGGCACGTAAGTGGCGTGTTTTCATGGTTTTTACGCGATGAGCTGTCACTTGAGCATCTTGTTTCCCAGACGGAACTGAGGTACACAGGCATGCAGATCAAAGGGTCACGAGACAAGGTAATGGGACTCGTGTCGGGGAATGACGCAAAGTAGGGCAAGTCGATGTAAGTCGGTTGTGACTAAGATATCCAACGTTTCGCACAATTGACAGCAGGAAACATAAATCATCAGGGAACTGTCAGAATTTTTGCATTTTTCAGTGAAATATGAATCCAGTACCTGTTTGGGCAGTAAATGAACTTCGAAGGCAAGCTGGTGAGTTCGCTCTGCTGGCAGACGTCTGTGGTGAGCGAAAACCTTGAAATCCGATTGACAGAACTTTGTACTTTTTGATCAGGGAACAGATGCCAGAAACACTGCTGGTTGTGCACATCGACGACGAACATGGAGGGAATGCGGATTAATTCAGCTGCACTTGCGTTCTGGTTTGCGACACAATGATTGAACGAGCAGACAATTAAGGATGGGTTAATGTGGCTAGCCCTTACCCTAGCAACTTTCAGTACTCCGAACAAGAAAACGTGGCATTTTGTTTAGAGGGAAGATCCCACAGGCTGG
This sequence comes from Eristalis tenax, assembly GCA_905231855.2. Lineage (NCBI taxonomy): Eukaryota > Metazoa > Arthropoda > Insecta > Diptera > Syrphidae > Eristalis > Eristalis tenax. Next base: position 5,835,953 of record HG993127.1, read on the forward strand.
AGATTAGTAACACAAATTCAACGTCCAAGGCAGACAATGTGAGAGACACTACAACTGTCAACTAAAGGGTCTATCAGTCTGATCCGAAAGATGTCCTATGGACCACAAGCTGGATGCATAGGGACCTCGTAACCAAGCTCCCTGAGCTTATGGCTAGTGGCTATCGATGTGTGCGTTGTTCTGATGGATCACGCCAGGCCTTCTGATCGATTGCGTCCTTCAGACGATCCAATTGACAATACATTAGGAGTTTTGCCGTATAGTAGATTAGTCTGTTCGCAGATGGAAAATCGGTCCTTGGCGTTAACTCGTGTGGTACTCAACAAATCGAGATTCCAATTGGGTCCAAACGGTTTTTTGTGTAATGTCTAGAACAGTGCTTACGTTGACGTTCAGACTCGACCATGATTTTATCGACATTTTCCACAAATGGCCTTCTAGTGCGTGCTTCATCTTCGACATCGAACTGTGTATTTTCTTTTCGCAAGTTTAGCTTGATCCGTTGCATACTTAGGTTCACGACCACTGTTGAGTGCGAGCGTTGTTGGCTGGTTAAGCGTATCGCCATAACTACGATAGAGCGTGGGAGGTGCTCTTCGATATGTCATAATACACACGACATTCATCTTAGCTCTTGCCATCTCAATTACTGTCAGCAAGCGTATAGGGTGGGCAGATCCACTGAAACTGCACGCTATCAACACTCGGAAACTATCGAAAGCGTCCTTGAATCGAAAGAAACAGTTTTATATGCTGTCTTGGATATTGAAGGGGACAAGGGCTCTTAACAAGAAGAAACTCAACAACACAGTGTCCCGAGCTCGAGGCCAGCAGATACTTACATATCAGGAAGCCACATATCAGGAAGCCACAGCTAGAGGATGCCCACAAGAAGGAGTCGATGAATCAGGAGGACACGATGGGATCAGATGTAAGCATACGCTGATGATATAGATAGTCGTTATAGCCAGGATGGGGACTAAAAATTACTAAGGAATGGTGCCTGTCGGCTGGGCTTAACCATAATCCGGCGAAAACCACCGTAACTCCCTTTACAAGGGATAGAAAGTTGGAACGACTAAAACGAAAAAGTCTGTCGGGCACCTCACTCCAGTAAACGAAGTTAAATATTTAGGAGTAACCTTGGAGTAACCTTTCCCAGCTCATCTGGGAAAAGCACACAGAAGAGGTAATCAGAAGAGCAACGTCGGAGCTTGGCGGGCAAATCCTGGGTGTGCAGTGCAAGCCTCCTAAGATGGATGTACATAGGTATTGTTAGACCAGAAATCACATGAAGTGGCATGGTCCAAAAGAACCAACCAGATCAGCACAAGAGAGACACTCGACAAAGTTCAAAGGTTAACTTGCCTCTGTATTACAGGGGCCATGAGAACTTGCTCAACTGCTGCCATGGAGGTGCTATTGGAGCCGACTCCCTTGCATATACACTATGCACACACCGTACACTCCTTCATACAATTTCATGCAAAAAAGAACGTTTGTAAGAAAACCGCTTATAAGGAAAAGGTTGACAAACTTTCTCCATACACCAAAGTCTTGATGTATAAAAAAAACCTTTGCAAAAATATTTGGAACGTGAGCCTACACAAGAACATTGTGTCCAGCCCCATGCGAGAGATCCAGCCCCCAGAGTGATGAGGAATACAACGAAGACTTAGACGCTGTGCCGGATGAGGAAACCAGAAACGGCCTGAACCACAATAGATTTACTTTCTGGACAGCTGCTGAAAGTCTTCCCCTCCGGCATAATGAGGTAAACTAGAGCCTCTATTTGAAAAAAGTGTTCGATATTTTAGCGATATTTCAAAGCTTTATGTTTCACCTCAGAAATGAGGCGGAGCTTAACAAAGCAGCGTGTCAAAAGGAGGTTTCATTGAACCGGAGCGATGATGAATACATTAGAATACAATAGTTGAAGCGAAAGGGATTTAATTTGATTTTGCTGTCAAATTCAAGTCGTCTCTGGTTTCTCATAATTAACAACGCCATTTGCAAACCATTGTAGCGTCTTCAGGCAGACACTACGGCCATCAGGAAGACATCAGACACGATAGTGGGCTCGCTGTAAATCCAATGTTCAGACTAAGCCATCGATTTCGGGCTCCATCCAGACTTTTGTCTTCTAGTCCTTCCAAGATTGTCTTCTTTTTCGTTTCCCTCGTACCCTCCAACGGTATCTCACTGACACAACCTAACAAGTTTCGAAATGTTGGATGATTTCCGCTTTCCTGTCGAAATATGTGGTGGTCAGTCTCTCAGAGATAGTGTTTGGTGGATGGAAGTCTGTCTATCTCCTGTGGGGATGCAATGGTCCGGATACTGCCGCACATATAGGATCGAGTCATCGAAAATTGGAACGACATCTTGAAGCACTGCTAGCGAGGTCGAGGCGGCGCTGTGCTATCCCAAGCATAATGCTACGAATGTAGCTTCAAAACGAAGCCAGCTTCATGTCATATCACACGACATTGGCGTTTTATGCTAATGTCATTTCCAATCGTCTTTTATCTGGTCAGCCTGTATAAACCAGCGGCCGAATATGTGAGCCCACGAATTCTGTCGAGTACTGAATTTGAGACGGGGCATCTCTTGAACCCGCCTGATTTAATGTCTAAACCAACGACGACCAGGTGTCTCCACGTCCTGTCGAATTTCAATTTGAAATGGGATTCGGTGATCTCCTGCTCTATGCACTCCACCGCCCGCCTATTTAAGTGCCTTTAATCGATTCGGAATCGCTTTAGAATAGAACCTTAACCGATTCCATAATCATTACCGAACAATAACCACTCAGACATTCCACTCGGCGTCCGCTTGAATAAAATAAATTGAAACCGACACGCACGAGGAAAAAAAAAAAACAAAAACAGAATAAGACCCTTCTTGGGACTGCTTGTGTGGTCGACGGGGCATCTGACGTTAACGCAAAAATCGTCGCAAGCCTCATTACGGGTGTCTCCAGCTTACATACATATTATATTCAATTAAGTTCTCAAATCGAAAATTCGTGAAACAAAACGACGCTCATTAACCTTCGGTATAATTTCGATTAGGCCGAGCGGAGCCACAAAGCATTAAACGCGATAAAAAGCTCGTCTGAAACGTACCACAAAAATAAAACAAAACAACAAAACTCGCACGATCGTACGCTTAACGGTGTAAACTTATGCAATTTTTTATGTCGTCTTAAAGTCTGACTTCGAAACTGTTTGGGTGATGGGGAATTTCGTATGTCTGTTTCTAGCGGTAAATGGGATGGAAACGAAAAAGTCAGTAAATGTGAAAAACTGAATGCATTGAATCCGTTGAGAGGGAGACCGTGTGCAAAAAATGCAATTGACACGAGGAATTGTACGGCAAACATGTGATGCCTTCTTTTAGCTCAGGAAGACCGTCAGTCACTGTTCTAGAGATAGGTATGGGCAACCGTCCGGCGACCAAGATAATCGCGGGCTAAGATGCTCGCTACTTCCCCCATGATAACTTTCAATGCAACTGCATGTCGTTGCCGGTTGTGTTCGACCAAGGTATACCGTGGAGGCCGACGATTAGTTGTTCTTCGAGCCTCTGCCATTCATCGGTCGAAACTCCTACTTATTTGCTGGCAAACACCTCTCTGGGGGCTTAACACGAGCTATCGAGCGTACGCACGGAAATGATGCTCTGGAATAGCCTCTTCTTAGATGTCAACTGGAGTGTGCAGGCATACACTCTAGGGATCTACATCAATTAACAACGCCATTGCCACGCCCCTGTAGCGTCTTCAGGCAGACATTACGGTCATCAGGAAGACATCAGACACTAAAAAGCGGTCTACGAGTGGACGATGAAGGCCGTCATTTCTTCTGATTAAGTCTCTGAATGCAGTGACATTTAACTCGAAGACTTCTCTGAATTGCCGCCATCTCTTGACGAGATGGTAGCGTATATTAACACGCATTTGTGTGGGTGCTGTAAGTACAATGGACCTATCCTCGCCTAAGTGCGGCTGTTGTCAGCCGTCGGCCACTTCAACTTAACCTATGGAGGTGCCGGGACACTGTCACATTCCAGAATTTAGAAGCGGGCGATTTCGTTAGAAATGTCACTAGCTCGTGGCTGTTTCGGAGAACTTGCCACTCGCTCCTGCAAAACATCTCTTCATGCTTGAAACGATCGATCAGATGTTTTAAAGAAGCGATATGCATGGAGGATGGGTCTTCACTCGGAAAGAGCGCAGAATTTGTACCCTTTCCAACGAGTTCGTCCGCTTCTCTGGAACGTCACAGTGTCCCCGCACCCACATGAGATGGATGTTCAAATAATTGGCCATCTCTTTAAGAGATCTAGAGAAGTCTTAGAGTTGAAGGTGACAGGGTCCAGACATTTGATCGCTGCCTGGCTATCGGAACAGATGACAATATCCGTGCTTGACATTACCTTGTTTTTAAGCCATGACAGAGCTTCCTTAATCGCTATTGTTTCAGCCTGAATGACGCTACAGTGATTGGGTAGACGCAGGGAGAGCTGGATAGACACCAGCCCCCACACCTGCATCCATCTTCGACCCATCTGTGAAGATTCGCAATGGACCGTCCAGCGATCAGACTCCCAGTAAGATCTGGGTGGTATGCTGGTTGATAAATTTTTCTCGAAGAGGAGTTTAGGTATAGTGAGGTCTGTACCTCTGGGTATAGATTTAAACCTGCGTGGGATCGTTGACTGTCCACATCGGAGTTCTTTCCAGTTATTCAGCGATCTTACTTGACTTCTCTAAGGCATTTGACACAGTCAACCATTCTATCCTGTGTAGACATTTGGGAGATAACTTTTTCTTCTTCATCCAATAAACTCATATCATCAATGCGTAATCGCTGGTGATAGATCTTCAAGTTTTATTAACGTGGTAATTGAAGTTCCACAAGGGTCTATTCTTGGTCCCACGTTACTTCCAGTATATGTAAATGACTTGCCTGATATCATTAAATACTGCGAAATTCACAGGTATGCCGACGACGATCAACTTTTTCTATTTTGACCGCTTAATGACATGAATGATGATTTGCGACGCCATACAACAGTATGGTACTGATAAAAGTAGCCAGTAGACCATCCAGGGTTGTAGTCCCCATTTGCACCCAATGGCCCTTTTGCAACAGTAAAGACCCGTGGCGGCCTTCTTGACATGTTCTTGGATATTTACCAAGAACGATGTATACAAGATTACGCCTTACGAAAATCCGCCATGTTTGCCACTCATCTGTCAATTTTTTGGTGACGTAGGCCGAGACGAGCGGGTACTCACTTCTATACACACGGATATGAAAACTGTGTGTGATTTCAGCGCGAAAAATTTAAAATCTTTAATTTATTATGTGGAATTTTTTGAGAACTAAATAAAAGGATTATTTTTCCAAAATGAGGTATGTAGTATTTTAATTGCAATGGAAATAACAAAGGAAACTCGAATCTACGGTTTTATGTCTTTCCAAGAGACAACATCTTGCGGAAGCAATAGATTCAATTTTGCAAAAGGAAGGACAATTTAAATCCAAATACGTCTCGGATTTGCTCTTCAAATTTTACTCCAGATGACTCCGGAAGGAACTTATAGTTTGAAATGGGTAAATTAATATATTCGTTGTTCCATTTACACATAATAGTTAATCGCAATTGATTGCATGGCTTTACAAAAGTAATGGATTCAAGTTGATCGGTACCAACGCTCCAACCACAGGCAACTTTATTTTGTTTTTTAAATCTCGTACGACTTATTGCCAAATGGAAGCAGCCTGTTTGACTTTGATTGCCAAATGACAGCGAACATTTTACACCATATTCTTGACAAAGACAACGAATCTGAGTATAATGTTCCTCTCAGAAAACAGAGGACTATACAAGAATCTAGAAGTAGCCATGGAGAAACCTTTGTAAGCACTAACGAAAGTCCGAATTAAAAATCATTTAATAATTGCTTTACATTCTAGGTTCATTCACAACGAAAAAGAAAGTGATTGTGTTTTCTGATGTTCCCCATTTAATAAAACTCATGAGAAAGCACATTGTTGAACATGGGTTTTAATAAATGACAAAAAAGGAAGGAAGAAAATAATTTTATCCCGCTTTTCCTTAACTTGGGGAGAACTCTCAATAACACATAAAATTACTCCAGGCTATGTTAATGTTGTTGGAGCCGTTAAGATGGCAACAAAATTGCTCTTCCACACTATTGTACAGGCTCTAATAAGCGCTGCAACTTTAGGCCACCTATGTGATCACAATTTTAAAGAATGCTCCAAATTAATGAAAACTGTAATATTTTTGAAGAATATTTGCTTATAAAACTATAAAGTTCATGTCATTTTAAATTGGATCTTGGACATCCAAAGCTAAACCGCTATAAAGACAAACACTAAACTTTTTACTACTTTTCACACCAATGACTGGTTCGATGTTAAGCTCATCAGAGGACTCCTGATTCCAGAAAGCGAATTCATGGTTACGGTTTAGCTTTGGTTGTCCAAGATCCAATTTTAAATGACATGACTGAGCTCATGCTGAAAATGACGGTCATAGGAAAGAACAACATGTTACCTTTCCAAAAAGGTTAGAGGTATTGTCATCTCATCCATATTTTAATGTTACTCATTACCTCCTGGGCGAAATGATGCAACGTTTTAGTTTTGACTATGTCTTATTAACCAAGATGTCCTGGAGAATTCCTTTGGTGTAATTCGGAGAAAAGGGCGCTTTCACGGCCACCCTGACAGCTAAGAATTAAAGTAAAGGCTGAGGTCATACATTCTCGGGTACAACGAAGGAGTTCTTTCCAATAATGAAAATGTTGCTGAGGATGACACACCTGATCTTGGATTGGATTGTACTCTCTCGCCTTGAATTTGCTAATATTCCATATTGATCTTTCTTCTCCCACTATGTACGATTCTCAAAATATATCGATTAATCCCGGGAGCATTTCCACACGAGAAAAGGAAGATGTGAAAATGGAGTCGATATCCCACGACGGGCTGGAAATTGTGTGATCAAATCCCAGATCCGGGTGGAACAAGAAAGCGACGACGCTTTTACTTGGATAGATGACCTAAATGAGGGGGGCTCCAAGCCGGAGCTGATGAGAAAAATCAATTGGATTGTACCTTCAATGAATTTAATGGAGATGACTTGCTAATCTGCACTTTCTTTATAACAACGCACTTACAGAAAATGTGGAATGCGAGGGGAGAGTAAAAAGACTGTTTTTTTTTTGGAGCGCGAATGGGTTTTAGAATAAGGGAATTAAATAAGAAAATAGTTGAGCATCAACACAAAAGAAAAAGGAAATTGAATAAAACAATCCACTAAAAGGAAAGACATATCTTCATTCGACATCGTTGTATTCACCTCAATAGGCACAGATGGTAAAATTAATAATTTTTTTATTTATTTTTTATTATTAAACTGGTAAAATAAATACGATGTTATAAGTTATAGACATTGTAAAGGCGTAAATAGTAATATTCTATGATATAAGACGAGTCTCACATTACACTCCACTTGAAGTCTATAAAAACACATTTTTCTGGTTGCCACCATGTATTGGTCTTCTTGCTTGGATTAGTTTGTGAATCTATTTCAATCCATGTGGTTTTTTTTTTCAAAATTTGAACATTTATTTAAGAAAAACATTTACAATAGTATTATTCAAAGTATTGCCCATCTGAAGCTATGACTTTTTCCCATCTTTCTGGCAATTTGTGGATCCCATCCCAAAAGAACTGCGCGGGCTTGACAGCCAAGAATGAATCAAGCCAAGTTTTGATATTCTGCTCTGATGTGAACCGTAATTCAGTGAGGGCGTTCTGCATGGACAGGAACAAATGGTAGTCAGAAGGGGCAAGGTCTGGGCTATAAGGCGGAATAGCAACGTGAGGCCGAACGTTGTCATGATGCAAAAATATTGCCTCGTGTCTGGTCGCATATTCCGGGCGTTTTCGGCTACTGCTCTCTTTAAACGGATTAATTGTATTCGGTAGAGTTGTCCATTGATGGTTTCACCCGCTTTGAGCAGCTCATAATACAGCATCCCCTTCTGATCCCACCAAATACAGAGCATTACCTTCGCTCTATGGATATTCTTCTTTGCCGTTGATTTGGCTGGTTGGCCGGGTTTCACATATGATTTTTGCCCTTGGGGTTTTCGAAATGGATCCATTTTTCACCACCAGTTACAATCCGACGCATAAATGACTTCTTTTTGTGGCCCAGCAGGATTTCGGACATGCAAAACAGCCTTTCGACGTCTCTCGGCTTGAGTTTATGTGGAACGAAATTTCCTTGCTTTTGAATATATCCAGCTCCTTTTAAACGTTTTGAATTGGCGGCTTGAGTGACACCCAAAGATTCTGCGAGCTCTTCTTGTGCTTGGCAATAATCTTCATAGAGTAATGCTTCCAGTTCTTCATCTTCAAACTTTTTTGGCTGCCCAGGACGTTCATCGTTTGCCAAGCCAAAATCACCTCACCATCACTTTTGAATCGTGCAAGCCACTTTTGGCAAGTTCGATCAGCTAGCGCATGTTCACCAAAAACTTCCACCAAAATACGATGACTTTCGGCAGCAGTTTTCTTCATATTAAAGCAATGAAGAAGAACTCCCAGCAAAAACACTTTTTCAGGCACAAAGTTTGACATACTTGAGTCGTGAGTGATGACACATACTGAAATGACGTACAATGACAGTAGCTTTCCAACGCATGTTCCAATGGAATAATACAAGTTACGCCATCTCTTAGCAAACCGCACGAAGTTATAGAGCCAATATTAAACTGAATATAAATATTATTTCAAAAACTTAATTTATTTAACAAAAAACGAAAAACTCTAATCTTCCTTTCCTCAAATTGTGTGTAAATAAATATCAAATCCAGCCAGCTGTCAAATCATGCAGTCCCGGCCTACGTCACATAAAAAAAATGGGAAAAATAAAGGCGCAATCTTCTCTTGTTTGTCATTCCTGGATATTTTGCTTCCAGCTTGTTTTCGTGTCTAGTATAAGACCTACGAATTTTGCTCTGTCGTTTAGCATTAGGGGGTTCCACATAGTGTGGGAGGGTCGAAGGTAGGAATTTTGTATTTTCTAGCAAAGAGGAATGGGTCCGTTTTTTGTGAATTGACGCCTAGGCCACAGTCGCTAGTCCATTTCACAAGCTTGAAGAGAGCAGATTGCATAATATCCCTGATCGAGGGTGTACATTTTTCAGATACTGCAGTTCCAATATCATCTGCTGAGGCTATGACCTTGCTCCCAGTCCCTTCAAGTGTCACAAGCAGTTCGTGGGCTACTATGTTCCACAGTAGAGGGGAGAGTACACCACCCTGCGGGGTGCCTCTGCCTCAGATCGTGGCATCACCAAGCTTCGAGCTTATCACTCTGTTATTGAGAAACTGGTGAATAAAAGTAGCTAAAGGCTTTTCGACCCCGAGTCTGTTGAGTGCTGAGGTTATTGCGTGGAGTTCGATGTTATTAAAGGCTCCTTCGACGTCATCAAAGGCAGTAAGGGTATGGTGCATGGCTGTTTCCACAGATTTGCCCTTGTTGTAGGCATGCTGAGAGACCGAAACTTTTTTAGTGACTCTGTGTCGAGTGAATACATCGGTCAATGTTTTAATAGAATGGATGGTAGACTTATGGGTCTTGGTAGTCATCAGTTCTCTTCGTACTAACTTTATACACAGATGCTGCTGCGACGGTAAGGAAGACTAGGACACTCCACAGCCACTGCTTCTGTCACTGTCTCAGTCTCTGCCCGTTGAGACCAAGAACCACACACACACTCCTTCCAAGACCTTCAGGATCTAAGAAATATTCCACTAAAACAGATCCCACTAAAGTAGATGATGCTTAGTCGCGCAGCAGAAATCTGCTTTGTAAAGCGATGCTGAGAGTTAACACTTAGAGAACGTAGTGTTTTGGGTGCTCTGTGATGGAAGCAAAAAAAAATGTCCCGTCTGATTTAAGGATGCCAGGATGACTGATTAACACGTCGTCTTGACGAGCAAGAAAGAATGAGCGATGGGGTAACTTTCCCCAACGGGCATCACAATGGGTGCAGAAAAATCTAAGTGAGACATTGCTTACCTCCGCCAACCTAACTCATCCAACCCAACCTAACCTCGTACAAATTGTAGATCGCTTCAGTCAATTGGTCGCAATTTTAATACGAAACTAACACCGTTCATGCGGACACACGTTTAGTCCGTGATCTATATGGGCTCACCACAATCTGCTTGCAAATCGTCCACATTTTGGATGTATTCACTGGATAAGTGGCCGCATTTTTAACGACTATACTTCTTTCGAATCTTTTCGGTAGAACCCTGTGAAGGCGGACAGAATTATGTTCGGATGACGTTCATATTTGCCGTCCACTCCAGCTACTCAATATTGACCGACATTTTGGCCAACAAATTCCTCAACTTAACACTGTACCGTCCACCAACGGTTATGCCTTAGATCGTAATGATTTTCGTCACTATCCTTTCTTAATTCATTCTTCCTGTCGATAGGACCACACGATTCTGGACACTTACTTGGGACACTGCAGGGCAACGTCTGAGTCAAACGAATGCGTTGCTCGCTCACCCTCGAGGAGAGTGATAAAATGTCAAGGCATCTGACCGCTTCTGCAAGACAGTTCTCGTTAAATTGCCCTTATTTGACGTCTCACTTAGACGCAATATCAGCAATTAGCACGGTAAATGTTTTTATCACCGCCTTGACCTTCAGTCAACCACTCGTTACTCGAAGCATTTCGGGCATGCACCTGCTCCAGCCCACTCCACTTTCCGATCGGTTTTACGCATGCCATCGAAAGCAAAACACACTCGAACGCCTATCGCCAACAACAGAAAAACTAGCAAACAGACAAATAAAGACTCTAACTAAGACATCAGAGTACCGAAAGCCCATCTCAAGGACGTTTGGGTTTCGAAATCGTTAAGCTTTAGTCCAAGAAAGCGTGAAGGTTCACACACGCATACGCACGCACATGTTGCGTCGACCACCGCACAGGTGAATTTGAAATTCCACCGTCTCTAGTCATAGACACATGCACACACTGTCTGCCCGAAGCATAGCCCTTCTCACTTGAAAGCCTATTGTGCGTGGTCGTTCGTCGTTCGTCGATCGTTGATGGCTGATCGTCGGTCATTCATCTCATTGTGAACTGTCCACGAAAAGCCCAAAGGCCCCCGGGGACTGGGACAAGCAATTACCACCATTCACTGTGACTGTGGTGTGATCGTTGTTTGTTTACAATCGACGACGTGGTTGTGGGGCCTAAGCCTCTAACAAGACCGGCTTTGGCTCTAAGGTCACACATGAGCGGGCACACACACACACGCTGTCTTGCCCGCAAACATGGGTTTGCTTGTGGAGATTTCGTGCCGCATTGGCCGTCGACTTTTCCAGAAGACTGTTTTGGATTTCTTTGTGTGCAGTCGGGTTTTTTTGTTCGGACTTTGGTTTCATTGTGTCTGATTGTTGCGTCCAAAGGTGAACTATCTCGAAGTCTGAATGACACAACGTCACACACGTGGTCACACAGGCCGAACGCAACCATGAACCGACCAGTGACTTTGGGAAGATCTTCTCCGCCGTGTGGCCCATCGGCGTCATCGAGCGGTTCTCTCAGTGTCGGCCAGTGAACGGGGGGCATTAAGCATAATCAAGCACATCTACGCAGTTCCAATGGGGGATCCATAACGAGGTAGACCTCATCCCGCCAAAAGCGGCGCGACAGCACACTTAGCATTTTCTCTCGGTTTGGCAACGAGGAAGTGCGCTACGACAAGTGCCAGTTAGACTGTAGAGGCGTTAGCACGACGTCCGACGTCACTACGAGTGCCAGGCATTGGGCTTGACAGTCCGACAGGTGTACACGAAGTGCGAGCTCGGATAGTGTTGTCATCGCAAGACACGCAAAAACAAACGAAACGAAATCACAAGAAACTGGGAAGACCCGTACGTTTCCACTGGCGGCTTAAGATACGCTTTAATTCCCAAGGGGGCTGCGTGCAAGATGACTGCGGTCAATTTGAGGCGATGGGCGGTGATCGCAGCCGCAAATGAATTTCCGCACGTGCTTAGAATAGACCGGCACTAGCTCTAGCTAAGCTCGGGATGTGATTCAATGGATGAGTATGTCGTCGACGACACCGCGAAGCCGCGTGTGGATATCTCAGCTTTCCGTGAGGTGGGTTCTAATTTCTGAGCGGGATCGATTTCGCGCAAGTACACGCGCGAATTGAATTGGACGAGTACTAGGCACGTGTGAGAGGGCCCTTATAGGACTCTTGTGGGATCTGCGACTGATTCTGGAGGGCTACCGTGACAAACTTACATAATCCTAAACATCAAACCTGCCACTCACGCAGCTGTCGCTTCCGAACCCTCCCTGCACTCGCGTTGTCCTGAGAAGTTAAGATTCCTCGGATCTTCACTTTCTGAAGGAAATCTTGTGGATTTCAAGTGAACTTGGTGAAGTGTGAAGACAATAAAACTGTCAGATGTGTGACTTGATTGAGTTATGCGAAGTCAATGTACGCCAAACGTGCTGCTGGACGGATTAAATTCTTTCGCGGATTCGACTGGCTGCACACGGTGACTGCTAATGACGCATGCGTGTGCTTGTTACACGATAACGGAGTTTTGGCATGATTTCGAATGAAATGATGTTGGCCCTACGATTGGTGTTGTTGTTTTTTTTCTTGAGAATCGCGGTGGATTTTGTGCAGAATTGTAGGCGTCTGGCTAACTGGAACGATGGGATTTCTTTAACCTCGCATGAGTGTTTATTGGACCAAACATTCCATTTTAATGGCCTGTCCATTTGACTGTGGGATGGCGGTCTTATTCCAATTTGAAGTCAATACAGTCTTCTTTAAAATTGTTCATGGGTCAAGTTGCACAAGTAACGCAGCTGCGCATCGCGATTTATTTCCTCTCCAATCGTTCTAGTTTTTTGTACAATTGAGAGTTGACCCCCTCTTGTTTATCTTCTTCCTCCTGAAGACCGAGATCTCTCATTTCTCTTTTTCCTCGTGAGGACTGAAGGGGAATGAATAGACCAACAAATTAGGCACAAGTTCCATCTGCAGCCTCTCATCCGCACAGCAGCCTACAACAGGGGCGCGTGTGTTTAGAGAGAGCTCATTAATCTCTAGTAGGTAAGGTTTGATAAAACTGGCTCACTGCCAGCATGGAGCATTCACCCTTAATCCAGTACAAGATCATTGTGTTGCTACGTAGATCTCGTCGATCTTACTCCGTCAACCAGTTGGGGCCTTCTGACAAAGCGAAGGCTCAAATATTAGGCAGCAGGAGATCGGTGTCTCTGGGTACGGATCTGAAAAACAGCCATCTGCGATCTTTTCTTTGGTGGGCAGGCTATGTCATGTCGCTTCACTTCAGCGTTGGCTGCGAGAGCGTCAGCATCAAGAAGCGGGCAATCAACGGAGTAGATCTCACTGAAAATGGCATTCACTAATACGACTACTCTCAATATTTACCACTCCCTTCAAACAAAGTCGTGCTCGTATGGGAAAACGTCAAATCTCAGGTTAAACTTTTGAACAGAGCTCATGCCATGCCGTAAAATCAAGATTATATGACACGACGTAGGTTTGGACATAGATTCTTGTGCCTTCGCAAGATTTTTTTCACATCATGTTCATGAACAGTGGAGACGACGTGTTAGGGAAGTTCGACTGTAGTTTCATAAAATTTTCTTCATAACGGGTGGGTCAGATATAGATTTTATTTTTACATGGTAGAAAAATGCTGAAATCAAAACTTCGCCAGCGATAGGATTTTGCTAACTTTGCCTCTTTTTTTGGTTAATCTGACGATAATATCGACTTTATACAAACAGGTTTCATTTTATCGTGATTCCAAATATGAGGACTGGTAATTTCGGGGCTCGAACCTGGCACCCACTGCGCAGGAGTCGACTTATCAAAACATTATTGTTAGGAAATGCCTCATGTAGTCAGTAAATTGTTCCTCTGGCTGTATGACATGTGGCACCGTCTTGTTGAAACTATATGTTGCTCACATCAATATCATGTAATTTAGGCAATAATAGCTGGGTTATCATGTCACGATAACGAAAATCATTGATTGCTACTGCCTGACCAGCCACATTTTAGAAGAAGAATGGTCCGATAATGCCTCCAGCACTAATTCGCAGCAAACAGTCATGCGTTGTGGAGGCAAGTTGTTCCCAACAAGTACAAGCAGTACAATATATCAATATCAATTTTGGATTTTTAGTCGATCCCAAAAAAACGAATTTCCGAACAGGTAAACAGGTATTTTAAGAGTCTCTACTTTTATTTTCAACTAACTTTCTTCTCATCAAGGAACATCAATTGTCGAAGTGTTGGCGGTTTTGAACAACTTGCAAGAAAACTTAAAAACGCAAAGGGGCATCATCTGTTTTTTTAGAAGTGGCGGGTTTTTAGAAGCTCTGAATTTAAAAGTATTGAATGTTTACTATTGGGTCTGTAATTAATTCGTGCGGTTTGCTAAGATATGGCGTAACTTGTATCATTCCATTGGAACATGCGTTGGAAAGCTACTGTCATTGTACGTCATTTCAGTATATGTCATTCATTTGAAGCGTCAACAACTATAATTTGTTTTTCACTCAAATATATCGAACTTTGTGTCTGAAAACGTGTTTTTGCAGGGAGTTCTTTTCAATACTGTAATATGAAGAAAACTGCTGCCGAAAGTCATCGTATTTTGGTGGAAGTTTATGGTGAACATGCGCTAGTTGAGCTAACGTTCCAAAAGTGGTTTGCATGATTTTAGAGCTTGGCAGCCAAATCAATGGCAAAGCCGCATATCCATCGCGCGAAGGTAATACTCTGTATTTGGTGGGATCAGAAGCTGTATTATGAGCTGCTCAAAACGGGTGAAGCCATCAATGGACAACGCTACCGAACACGATTAATCCGTTTGAAGAGAGCAGTAGCCGAAAACGCCCGGAATATGCGACCAGACACGAGGCAATATTTTTGCATCATGACAACGTTCGGCCTCACGTTGCTATTCCGCCTTATAGCCCAGACCTTGCCCCTTCTGACTACCATCTGTTCCGGTCGATGCAGAGCGCCCGGACTGAAATACGGTTCACATCAGAGCAGACTATCAAAAATTGGCTTGATTTATTCTTGGTTGCCAAGCCAACCGCTCAAATTTTGAAAAAAAAACCACACGAATTAAGTTATAGACCCAATAGTTGTACAAACAATATTACCATTTACAATTTCTAACTTACTGGCACTCTGCGGGCAGTAAACTTAACCTTATCCTATTTCATTCGACCCAACCTAACAATGATCAAATTAAAAATAATAAATTTTTCATATTAAGAAAAATTCGGAGAAAAAACTTAATCCCCCCCTTAGTTGTGTCACTTTAACAAATTTGTGTCTAAATGGCTAACACTTTATGTGACACTTGTCACTAGCACGACGATAGTGTGTATTCCCGTAGTCGCATTTCATGAGAAAGTGATATAGAATGAGAGAGATTTTGTCGTTTGCATTTTTGTGGGTGACGCCAAACGACACAATCAACTTGAAATATCCGATATTTCCCAACACCCGACCAGAAGTGGACATCGTCAACCTACATCGGCTGGATGTAGTTTAGCTACAAGAAGATATACTGAAGATCATCCACACACCGCCAGTAATAAGGGACCTCACCAATGCAGAGATTGACACAGCGATTGAAGGGCATTAGAACTCAGGACACAGTACAAGTAGAGACAGGTATAGGCTGAGGAATAGACACCAGCGAACACACCACCGGGAGCTGAACACACTAGGCAGCGACTACCAAGCTGTTATCAGTGAGTTGAACTGCACGAACATCATGTTTCGGAACAGCGTTATACACAATGTACAGCTGGAGAACAGGCTCCGCAAGATACAGAACCCGACACATTCCGACAAATCCACCAAACCAAGAGATTAAAAAGCTGCCACAAACACTGACAACAAGCGAAGGAGAGGCAAGCACGCTAGCGGAAAAAGAAGAAGCCTTATCATCCTTTTTCGAAGGCAACCTTCAACCATCACCGCCCGATGACCCGGAATTTGTCACAGAATACAACAGCTGCATCAATGCATTTGAGAATTCATCCGCGCCAGACATAGTCTTCAGCGAAACCAACCCACCGGACTACCCGACAGGAAACGATGACCTCGCAGCGGCCGAAGAAATTGCGGGAATCAGAAAAAGCATCCGGGGCTGACAATATTTCAAATTTCGTCCTGAAGTGAATGCCACAAACAGTGATGGAACTTCTCACAATCAGCATGAACAATTGCATCAACAATTGCTACCTTCCTAGCAAGTGGAAAATATCAAAAATTGTTGCAAAAAAGGGTAACGCTGCCAATGTTTCAGGATACAGGCCTATATCGCTCTTAAGCAATATAAGTATGATCCTGGAGCACCTGGTAGTGCGAAAACTAAAGCGATGGTCTACCGACCTAAACATCATTCCGGATTTCGAGAAAGACATTCAACGCTACATCCTCTGTTGAAGTTCCACCACGATCTTGTAGCTGGGCTCAACAATATCGAGGTCACCGTCGCCTGCTTCCTGGACGTAGAAAAGGCCTTCGATACGGTCTGGATTGGGGGACTACTCTACAAGGGACCGTGGCTTTTAAACATCTACACGGCAGATAAATCACACCCAACTAACACAGTGAACTGCTGTCAATTTGCAGATGACTCGCTGACTTCTGCTAGCTCCAGAAGCCAGAGGACACAACTGTTGCTGTTCAAGCAGCTTATACGGCCGATCTTAAAGTACGGCTTCCCTATCTGGCACACCATCTCTAAGACCAGCATGACGAAGCTCGCAATTTTCGAAAGAAAAATACTGTGAATTTGTACCGGACACACCTTCGACAGGGACCGTCAAAGGCGGCACCACAGCAACAACATGCATTACGACCGAGCACGCATCATCCCGCTCCAACAGTACATGGTGACACTGTTCAGAAAGCAGATAGTAAACATCAACAACCATCCTAACGAGGAAATCAGGAACCTGAGAAACACACTCCCCGGACAACGCTACCTCAACGCCTTAAATCTGCCAAACGAGCAGAACTTTCCAACGACGTCTAACAACGACTTGCATGGATTCTACCAGAGCAGCGATAGCAATCACCATCGAGGCTAAGTCGGCCACCACATAACCACCCCATCCCAAAAGGACCACCATGGGCACACGGACTTGAACAACCCGATTTAAGCACCAGCCATTGTCGGACGGTCTCGAGCGATCGCTGAACTAGCAGTCAGAACTGCACAACGTATGGAAAAGAAAAAACCTACCTCGCTGCCGACTGCCCAATGCAGCAGTCTGTGCCTGGTTCCTAAGCCTAACCTAAGCCTTCCATCACGTTTGGAAAATGTGTTGTCTTGATCTGCTCCAAATCGAGAGCACATTCCATTTCCAAGGTCGTTGCTCATCACAAGCACACTTCTCAGTCACTGATAGACTCAGTTCCGATCGACTTGCTGCGACTTGCTTATCTGCAGGCCAAAGTACAAGTATGGCAATCAATCAGTGGGATTTTCTTTCCGTGGCAGCTCAAACTGGATCGTCAGAAAATTCCACGCTTCTTTTTCACAAGCCACAGCCAGACGTTCTTATCGCGCTGAGCCGATGGCCTTTGCTCGTGCCGTCTCAGCAAGCCGCCGTTGTGACCTCAGTGTTCGTCTGTGCGGTGCTGAATGGGAGTCAAAACTCTTTCGACACCTCGGGCTGGCCGAACACTCTCCGACCACATGGCATGCGTTCGGGCAGTTCGTGTGCGCTGATATGAAACCCCAGTCGCCTCCTGCTTCCCCGGTATCCCCCCAGCATTGCGCTGGGCCCTTCGACGTAATCAGCCGATGAGAAAATCCCCGAAAAGACACAGCTCGCGGCCCATTAGAAATGCATTAACCGATGCATCCGCGCCTGTAGTAATTAGACGCGCGGCGTTAATTAAACCCCGTGACATGCAAATTCTGGCGGGGAGGTTGCGACGTAATTGGGCGTGATGCAAGACTGACTCCGATCCAAGCCAAGCTCAAATATTTACCCATCTTCTAGACGAGCACGGCCCCCCTGCCGAGCGACAATCGGCGAGTTAATGTGTTTGTCAATCGCCAACACTGCAGCGGGTCATTAGGGTTCCTTCTGACGCCGCATAAATTGGCGCACAGCCGGCAGCGTAGCCTCGTGTCAAGTCGGTTCTAAGATTAGATTTGGTTCGCACGGTCGCCGAAAAGGAACGCAAAATGTCACTTCCTATGCTTCTAAAGGCCGGGCCTTGAAAAAATGCTAAACCCTCGGACAGAATTAGCCGCTTAACCGCAACCACCCGTCGGTCTGTGTTGGACAGGATTTGCATATTGGCATCTCTTCGCGGCGAATTCCTGTTTCAAATTTATGCAAGAGGCTTCTTTTATTTCTTCGCGAAAAAAAGAGTACCTATCTAATTTGAGATTTTGGATATGCAAATCGGCTCCGCGGACCCGTCCAGTGGTCTACTTGGGAGTCGTTCGTGTCGGCTCGTGTGACGGGGGCTTACATAATCGCCCGGCAGCTGGGCTCTGGGATAGGTAAGCTCTTCTTCTTCCCCGATCGCTCTTTGACGTCTCATCGGAGGACTGTGAATTCATTCGGCTTTGTATTCAAATCGCTTGCACACGTGCTGGACTGTTGGCCGTAGCAGGAGTGGCCAGCATGTGAGGCGGCGGCCGCGTTCTGTGCTGACTCTCGTGTTGGACGAGTTAGTAACTGGTTTCTCGGACTGCGTTGTGCTATTTCTGGAGCTCATGAATTTTACATGGGGAATCTGTGAGGCGGGCCTCGTGTGACAAGTGACCGCTGCTAGACCGGAGCCGGTCGTGGGGCGCTGGATTTCATTGATTCCTTGTTCACGTGTGGCCCATAATGACAGCCATGCGGGCTGCTATTTCAAAGGTCTTTGATCCAATGTCATTTAAATGCGGTCGGTGTTAAGGGAGACGCTTGCTTCTAGTTCAAGTCCGATTTAAGGACTACGACTAGGCTTAATGCGAATCATAGAGCATGGCCTTTGCCATTGTCACTCTGGCTGATGAAACGTTGCCGGAGGGTGCTGTCATTCGGTACGATCGAAAGGAAATCGCAGAGCTGAACCAGTTTCGGTTTTAGCCTCCATTCGAACGTGTGCTTTGATATATTTGATGTGCAGTGGTCCTGAGTTCATCAGAATTGAATTCTTCTTGTGAGATGTGTGCTTTGTCTTTGCTCCATCGGTGGCTAATGCATTCAGTCGCATGCAGTTATCGAAAAGTAATCATGAGGCACGATCTTGTCTTAGAAAGCTGCCCACTTCCGAATGAGAGGAAAAGTTCTGGCCTCATATGACACTCGTGCGGTATTCCTGAATGGAGTTATTGTGTGTGAAGGTGAACAATCGTCTATCTAGTTGTGGAGGCCACTAACGTGGGCATCCTCCGCAAGATTGTCCCTCAGGCTAAGAGTCCAAGATTCTCAACACTCGAGATGAGTAAGACACAAGGTCGAAAATCATCCGATGCCTGCCTAAGTTCGTGTCATTTAACAGGCCGCACAGAACCAATGCCGCTCTGAGATCCTCTCTCCCGCAATGGACAAGGAGATCTCGTACAAGGTCCAGCTGTAACTTCACTGGCTTACAGTAACGCTGTTGGGAAGGTCGAGGATTTTTCCAAATTTCACTACTTTCGCCCGATTCCATCAGCTGCAGCGGAACCAACGATGTCCTGAATAAATATGAATCAGATGATACTGAGTCCACGTTCAAAAAGATTGTTTGAATACATTTTGCCCAGAAGATCCCTCACATCCCCATTTAGTCGAAAGGGTAAGACTGATATTTTGTGGGGATTGGAAAACGTTACAATCATCCGCCTTTATGATTCTGCTCGCAGTACGATCAAGTGGGATTCGGGCTACAGTTTCTGATATTTGGATGTTTTCTGGGTAGCCCTGTATTTTAGATTTTAGGACCTGCTTGTGTGTAGGAAATATTGAATGTCAGAGTTGCTTGTTTCAAGGCTTCATATTGATATTTACTCAACGTTGCTTGGATTATTAAATTCAGCAGGATTGAAGACTGATTTGTGGGAACACGATGGAGCATCAGCTGCAGCATTGATTAAGTTTTGTGATGTTGGGGATTTCAATTCTTGGACTTTCTTGTTTTTTTTGTTTGGTTTATCACAGGATTCTTCAAAAGTTTTTACTTGGTCTTCCTCTTTTATTCGATTGTTATCACTTATTCAATGACACATTAGCATTTACTGAAAAGTTTCCTTAAGCCAGGTATGTCAACGGCCATGTTACTGGCATGACCGGCCCGCGACGTCAATAATTCTTCAATTTCATGAGTGTTTCATTTCAATTAATTTTGGAACGCATCTAATTTGTGTTTTTATACCTTCATATGTGTGCAAACATATGTAAAGTGTTCGCCACACTGCCAATAGAAGAAAAGCAAAGTAGCTGGATGACATTCAGGAAGAAGTGTGCGTGTATTATACATTTTGATTGGAATTTTATATTAGTTGATTTCTGGTTTCGTTCGAAAATGTGCAAGTAAGTGCATTAAGCCGTGTGCCTGTCTTCATTATTTAATACACTTCCCTGTGTGGAGAGGCTTTGTTCGCATTGATGTCGAGCTCGGTTTAATAAAGTCCATAAAGACAAGTTTGATTTGTTTACGAAATTAGGCAAGAAAACTGGTATCTTTCAAAAGTATGCCTGCTGGGCAAGAATAGTTTTTTTTAACTCAAAAACTGACAAAGAGAAAGCAATGAAAGTTAGTTATTAGATCGCAAGTTATTCGATCCCAAAAAATCAGAAGCTTTTAATGACGACGAATTTTTAAAAGAATGTATGCTGGACGTGGCTGGTGTTTTATTCCCATCACGGGAACACTCGATTCAAGAAATACCTCCGACTAGAAATACAATTGCTTCCAGGGTAAATGAGTTATCCGAAAATTTGGGCTTTCAGCTTATGGATAAAATTAAAGAATTTATCTGGTATTCCTTAGCAGCCGATGAAAGTGCAGATATTAGAGATAAATTGCAGCTCATAACGATTTCAATATCACAGAAGAGTTGCTGCACTGCATACCTTTGAAGAGTACTGCCACAGATCAAATTACTATAATTAATTCTTGTGGTTTTTTTTTCAAAATTTGAACGTTTATTTAAGAAGTATTATTCAAAGTATTGCCCATCTGAAGTTATGACTTTTTCCCATCTTTCTGGCAATTTGCGGATCCCATCCCAAAATATCTGCGCCGGCTTGGCAGCCATCAAGCCAATTTTTGATGTTCTGCTCCGATGTGAACCGTACTTCAGTGAGGGCGTTCTGCATCGACCGGAACAAATGGTAGTCAGAAGGGACAAGGTCTGGGCTATAAGGCGGGTGGGGTAAAACTTCCCATCCACTGTTTTCCAAATAGTTGTCGAAAGTTGTCATGATGGAAAAATATTGCCTCCTGTCTGGTCGCATATTCCGGGCGTTTTTCGGCTATTGCTCTCTTCAAACGAATTAATTGTGTTCGGTAGCGTTGTCCATTGATGGTTTCACCCGGTTTTAGCAGCTCATAATACAGCACACCCCTCTGATCACACCAAATACAGAGCATTACCTTCGCTCTATGGATATTCTTCTTTGCCGTTGATTTGGCTGGTTGGCCAGGTTTCACATATGATTTTTTGCGCTTGGGGTTGTCGAAATGGATCCATTTTTCACCACCAGTAACAAATGACTTCTTTTTGTGGCGTTCCAGCAGCATTTCGGACATGCAATACAGCCTTTCGACGTCTCTCGGCTTGAGTTCATATGGAACCCAATTTGCTTGCTTTTGAATATATCCAGCTGCTTTTAAACGTTTTGAAATGGCGGCTTGAGTGACACCCAAAGATTCTGCGAGCTCTTCTTGTGCTTGGCAATAAACTTCATAGAGTAATGCTTCCAGTTCTTCATCTTCCAACTTTTTTGGCTGCCCAGGACGTTCATCGTCTTCCAAGTCAAAATCACCACTTTCAATTCGTTCAAACCACTTTTGGCACTTTCGCTCAGCTAGCGCATGTTCACCATAAACTTCCACCAAAATACGATGACTTTCGGCAGCAGTTTTCTTCATATTAAAGCAATTAAGAAGAACTCCCTGCAAAAACACTTTTTCAGGCACAAAGTTCGACATATTTGAGTCGTGAGTTATGACACATACTGAAATGACGAACAATGACAGTAGCTTTCCAACGCATGTTCCAATGGAATAATACATGTTACGCCATCTCTTAGCAAACCTCACGAAGTTATAGACCCAATATTAAACTGAATATAAATATTATTTCAAAAACTTAATTTATTTAACAAAAAACTGAAAATCTTAATCTTCCTTTCCTCAAATTGTATGTAAATAAATATCAAATCCAGCCAGCTGTCAAATCACTCAGTCTCGGCCTACGTCACATAAAAAAACTGGAAAAATAAATCTTGTTGTCTGTCATTCCTGTATACCACATGGCCGTGAAAAATATGTCAGCTCGGGTATTTGTTTCCACTGCGGGACCCCTGAGCGACGCACTGCGGGCAGACCCTATTTATTGGTCCGAAGCTATTGGTGAGTGAGTACCCTAATTGTGCGCCAGGGAGTTGGGATACAGGCCAGTGCCAGACTGGCGGTTAAAATTATTGTCAAAATCTGGCCTATGCCTTTTTGCATCTGGCATGTAGTGACATACGGCCCGCTTAAGAAGACGACTTGTTTGGGCGAGTGTCCATCTTGTAGAACATGATACAGCAAGCATTCCATCGGACATATGACCTTGTTGCCTCATCGTCTGATTTCGCGCGTCCTTCGGTTGCTTATCGCTCCCCATAGTGCAACTCTGCACATTTTGAACAGCGAGGGGTCGCACTTTTTTTTTTGTTTGGCCAGATTTTCGTCTCATGCTACGTGCAGCAACCAACCGGCAACATCGTATTTTATTATATGCCATCGCTGCCTGGAGACGGAAGGTATCAAAGGACACAACTGATCAAGCCTCATCCGTCACTGCCAGTGATGAAAGAAACCAGTGATATTTACCCCGACTCATCTCCAGTTCACGGGATGGGAGCCGCGTGTGAAGTGGTTTGTCACTCGGTTTCCTGGAAAATATGTCTCTGTCTTGAGGTCTCAATTTTTGACTCGGTGTTGGTACATACCGTCGGGTTTTCCTAGTCAAAACCTTGTTTAAGTCTCATGTCGCACTAAGTCCGGTAATTCATAAATTTATAATGTAACGAGGGAATTATGAGAACCTCTAGTTTCATTCAGACAGAAGCGAACATAAGTGCAAACGCACATCGATCGAATCAACCTCCTCATCGATCACTCTCGCTGAAAAGTTTGTATGTCAACAGTCATATCTCACATTTTCTTGGTAAAAATCTATCAAATTTAGGCTTTATAACCGCTGCGTACTTTCAAGCGAACCCACGACGACATTGACAAGCTTATGTCGTGGACTTTAGCCAACAGGCACACGCACTTAAACAACTACGCCTTGGAAGTGATCATTTCCCCTGAAGATAAGGGAAGCTATTGACTTGTAATACACGAGTATTTATGCCCAAAAATAATGAATAACAGCATCAGCAATGTCACGCAAATTGACATCGCTTTAGACATGAATCAGCGTGTTTCAACGATTCATGGCAACAGATGACTAAATCAGCATCTCGGGCACGCAACTCTGTTTGTTTTGCTTGTGTCATAACGCACCACCACCGCCGCCGACGACAACACTTACGGTTGACGTATGTGCCTCTGTCGGCAGTGTGATTACCAAAATTTTGCACACGCCCTCGTGATTACAGGCCCGAGGCAGATACATACAACGTGAAGACTGCGAGGCGGAAATCGTTTATCGACTTTATCTGAAACACCGGCCATGCGTTCCTTCAGTCGCTCACAGAGTGCCTACAAATTTCATTGATATCGAACAGTGGACAGTTGGGTTCAGCACTGGAGCACGGCTGTTATCTTCTTCAAGTTTACGCTTGACACCCGGACTGAGGTCCTGTCAAATGGGCTTTGCCGCAAATCGCCCATAAACTGCAATCGAGTTGCCACGATCACTGATAGCCGATCCAATGTCCATTGTTTCTATTGGCAACCTTTGGACTTCCCGCTATCGGCGTTAATGGGGTGATTTTTAGGGCTTTGTTAGCTGCAGCCTTTGAGGTTACCGAAACTTTTCGATTTCGAGTTTTTGCATAGCGAGTCGTTTCGTAGCCAGTTCAAGTAAACATAAACATAAACAAATCAGAACAGAAACACGACCATACATGCCAATATCGGTTGGGTGATAAGTGGTATCAGGTGTGTTTCACATGAAGATTGTGTAGTTTTCTCGGAGATATGCCGTGCTTGGGGATTGTAATCGGAGCATAAAGGGGCTACGCGGGCAGAAGGGGAGTAATCGGAATCAGATGTTAGCTTGTGATAGGAACTTCTACGAAAGCTGGTGCTGAATAAACTGGTTCCTTGTCAAAATAGAATAGGCGGCGTGGCGATTCTGGAGATATGAACTATTTGGAATGTCGACACTTTTTTCACTATTTTTAAATACGGCACGATAAGGTGCGTCAGAAACATGCGGTCACATTATCTATGTTAGTTATCCCTAAAAGAGACATGTTTTGTTCAATGGCGGACATTATGGTCAGCCAGCGCTGTTTCGTAGAGTACGCAAAACACCACTTTCTTTACTCTCTCTGGTGACTCTCAGTATCGCTCTACCGATTTTGCATCTCATAGATTAAATCAAATAAACAGTACTAATTAAAGAATAGGGGATGGATAAATTTTGTAAACTCCAGTCGAGACAAGCTAAAGTCAGAAGTTCATTGAAAGTGTTAATACACCTTGTAATAGGTTCATTACTTACAACCATACTTGGTTCTATGTCTCTTCTCGTATACTCAATTTCTCACCCGAAGAGATCTTTGGGGAGCATATATATATTCATGAGAGAAAGTAAATCTGGTGAATTTACAATCGCGGATGAACATAGCTGGCGCTGCCTTTCGCCTGAATCTTAAAGTTGGCAAGCCTATTACTTTACATCTATCGTCATATTTAGGGAGTTCTTCGAATGAATATAATTTACGGACAGCATACCTCGTGAAATTTATTTGTACTCTTTCGAATCTGAGTGCTGGTGTATCATATGGGGAGTCCCCAGTGATGGAAGAATACGGTCTGACTAACGAACAGTAGATGGACATAGGACTAGTTATGTCACGAAAATCTTTACTTTTCAGAAAACCTAACAAAGCGTTAGACTTTGCAATTGTATAATCATAATGTAATGAAAAGGTTTAATTTAGTATCAAAAATCACACCCAGGTCTTTAATCTCTTCTAGGCGACTAAGTCTATTCATTTATGACAATCGGGTACATCCCCGACATGCCGTAAAAATATTACATTTTTAAATATTCAACTCAAGTCCATGGTGCTTGCGCTATTCCACTAGTGAATGGATATCCAATTGGAAATAATTACAATCTGTTAAACTGCCTAAAGATGAATGCAATTTAAAGTCGCAGGCGAATGTTAAGATTTTACAGTATTTCAAAATTTCATGAACAAAAGAAAGAGTAATGGCCCCACATGGCTACCTTGTGGAACGTCCGATGTAACTTTTATTACTCGAGATCTAAAGCTATCGATTCTTACCAATTGCTTCCTGTCCTTTGAGTAATTGGAAAACCATCTACATCGACGAATGGAATCCCAAAGACTTTGGCTTGTTTGAAAGCATGGTGTGATGTACTTAGCGAAGGTAAATGATTTTCTAAATTTTTATAATTGTAATTTGATGAGCTGCCTCCATCGATGAAAGCTTTGCTATTGAGTTTTCTACCGTTTTTATGCATAGACGTCAGAAACACCGTCACCCGTTTTTAGGGATTGATACAAGGCAATTTTAAGTGGACGACAAAGCGAAATCGAACCTTTTCCTAAAATCGTAGCCAAAACCCCATCAGGCCCTGGGGTGTAATTTACTTCAAGATTTTTTAAGACATTTATTACATCACCATCAACATCTTCTGACCCGCATGCTCCACTAAAGGGGTCGCGGGGGTAAACTACGCACGAGAGATCTCCAGACAACAAGATCCTCCGCCATCGACTCTAACTCATCAGGAGTTATGCCCAAGCGTAACCAGGCGAGTTTTCGGACTGTTTCCAACCATCTCGTCCTGGGTCGCCTACCTGAGGGAATCACATTCAACGCCCGCCTCGGAAGTCGTGAAGAAGAGGATATTCGTGTCACTTGACCAAACCACCCTCTCCGTTCGAAGAAGCAACTCCTCAGTGTGGAGTTCCTCGCGCACTGTCGTGTTTCTCACCCTATCCCGGCGAGTAATTCCCACAACAAAACGGAGAAATCTCATCTCAGCAGCTTGTATTCGCGATCTTAGTCTTTCGGTCAATACCCATGACCATAAGCGAGAGTTGGAGCAAATACTGAGTTGAAAACCAATAACTTGGCTTTGACATCAAGGAAGGCCGATCCTGAATACATTTGTTACATCCTGATCTGCAAATTGCAACACACCTATATGCAGAGTAATGATTCATCGTCGTCTGAACCGAAGTCTTATTCAATACCGACACAGAATCGTTGGCAAATAGGTCACAGGTTTCATCCAAGTTTGTTGAAGTTACGTTGCCAAATTCCATTATCTTTGGCAAGCTCAAGGAATTTCTTTTGAATGAACCTAATTTCAAAATGATGCACCATTGCTCCTTGCTGAAGATTCTACACACAAGACATATTGTTTATATAAAAATCTGGTCAAGAACTCATATTCTTTCCTGAATCTCAAAAATCGTTCACGATTAAACTCGTTTCGGTAGGTTTTTCGAAGTTGATGTATTGGGTCGCGAAAGCTGGTTCAATGGTGTCCCAACACTAGACCTTGGAGTCTGGTGTGGTACACAGACGGATCAAAGATGGATTCTGGAGTGGGCGTGGACGTCTTTGGACCCAACACATGGATTTCTGAACCAATGTCGTCGATAAAATCCATATAATTCCTTTTCTGAAGGTTAAGCATCACTAAAAGCACTTCCGTTCAATCTAATGGACTTCAAAACAGTCAGATGTTACTATGACGCTCTACAATCCCTTGTCAGGCATAACACAGTGAAGCTGGGATGGGCCCCTGGACACAGGGGGATTGCACGCAACGAATCCGCGGATGAGCTCGCGATGCCTGGCGCGGAATCTGCGTTCTTCGTACTGTAATGTCAATTGGACCGCATGTCAAATCGTTCAAAAATCTTCGTTCAATGAACATCCTGGTCTTAGACAACCCAAACGTTTAATCAGGCCTAATTCATGTAAGGAAATGCTCCTTCTTAATAAAGAAAACACAAGAATACTGACTAGATTTCTTACTGGCCACCGCGGTCTGAAATATCACATTAACAAATTAAACCTGTGTCAGAACTCGGCTTGTCGGATTTGCCTCGAAAATGACGAGTCTTCAGAGCACATCTTGTGTGAATGTCCGGCACTTATCTGGTTAAGGAAACGCATCTTCCACGGGGAGATACTTACTTCAGTGGAATTTAAAAATGGCCACTACAAAGGACTTACTATCTTTCATTACGGAAGTAGTTTGTCTTTTGATTTAACACCAACCTTTCGATACAATAGATCTTTTCTGGTAGTGGTGTCGTTGCCTTCAATTCATGCCTTGTACAAGAGGAAAAAAAATCCATGTCAATTGCTTACTCATCAGCAGAGCATAACTGCAAATCAGGCGATCATTTTTGGACTTTTTTCCAACCTCCTAGTCTTGGCTCTGGCAAGCGGTCACATTCTAGGCACGCCTTGGAAGTCGTGATGATGGGAAGATTCGCACCACGTGACCAAGCCTTCGAAGCATAACCCTTTCCATTCGTAGAAGAAGCAGCTACACACCATTGAGCTCCTTGAGCACTGCCGTGTTTCTCACGGCTCCCACAACAACATAAAGAATCACAACATCAAATAATCACGGTTTTATTCCTGAGTCCGATGAGTACCTGAATTTCATGACTGTATGTGAGAGTTGCGATCAAAACTGAGTTGAGAACCGCTAACTTGGCTTTGACACTAAGCTCGGCTTTTCGGATTGTAGATCTTCCAAGGTGTTTCAAAATGCATCTAGCTTGGCCAATCCAGCAAGGTTCACCAGTGAGAAAGACCCGGAGCTTTAACTTCTCCAACTCCGTCAATGGGAATCCACCAACATAGTGCATTGTACAGGCGTTCTAGAAAGAAACCATTCATACTAGGATCAGCACATACGGCCTCAAGCCAATAGAGCGAGCGCTGGCCGTCAGAGAGAGTGTGAGGGCAACTAAGTCATCTGTAAAGAGAAGATGACTTACCTTCAATTCTCCCAATGTGAAACGTTCCGCGACTCGGCTGCGCTGCAACATAATTAAAAGAAGAGGAGACAAGACGAACCCTTGTCGAAGTCCAACGCCCACGGTGGAAAGTTAACACGAGCACAGCTGGAACAGTTTGTGTATAGAGACTTAATAAAAATATGGTAATATGGGTGGGGCGACAGTCCGAGGCGGACCTGGACGTAGATTCTCACTAGTGGATGGGGTCAAGACTTTCATGCATTCCAATGTCGTGGCGCTGATGGAACGAGCACTTTTCGGAACTGCTCAATCCATGACTGGTGGTGACAGTCCCGTAGTTTTAAGTGGAGCGGGAAACTGTAAAAGTTGGCAAATCCGTCTGCTTTCGACTCCGAACGGCCAATTTGACATGAGTACTCTGGTGGAGCCCTGAATTATGGAAGGTGGGTGGTAAATTCGGTGTAAGAACCTGAGGCCACGGCGACCCATTATAGAGACCCTCAAAAGGGGACCATCAATCCCAGTACTCCTGCAAAACACTCCAGAGCTTACTTCGATGAACTGGGTCGTTTGTCTTTTCCAAGTCTACAAAAGAGTTCTGTTTAACGCACTCCCAAGCATGCTCGACTACCATTTCTGGATTGAAAAGCTGGTCGGTTGTACTTCTGCAGGAAATCCGCATTGTTCCTCCCCCATCCTGGACTCAAGAAGAGTTAAAAGAAAAGTATGCCTACGTAGCCGAAAACAACCTCTTTTGTCGCCAGGTGTATCACTCTTTTCCAAGACTACGTTAGTGACATAAGACTCCCACCTTTCCCATTGTCTTTTTTATAATTTGTTAATACCCTTAAGTGTTCGGCGTCAAGACACAGCACAGGGCGAAGGTATAGAGGGAGAAAGGGAGCGGAGGTACCTGCGCACATGGTTCTTGTAGGCTGTGGATGGAGCATTCAATATTCGGGTGGTGCGGAAGAACGAGTCTCTTAATTTAACTCTGCGACCGAAAGTAGGCTTAAGGATAATCTGATTAACACTCCTGGCGAGCCGGGTATTGCGAGTGAATTCACGAAAAGCAGTAAACTGATGAGCACTCCTGGCGAGACGGGTATTGCGGGTGAATTCACAGAGAGCAGGAATGCAGTTGGCTAGCTCATTTGAGCATCGTTTGTTAAAACGGACAAAGAAGGGACGGTATGTCGATGTTCGAGCGTCTAATGACTCTGCCATATTTTTGTGGACCAATTGGTCCAAAAACTCGCCTGGTTACGCTTGGGCATACCACCTCATGAGCTAGATTCGATGGCGGAGGATCGAGATGCCTGGATATCTCTCGTGCGTGGTTGACCCCCGAGACTCCTTTAGTCAGAGGATGAAGATGATGACCGATTAATGAAAGCTAAACATTTCGCAAATATGTGATCGTTACAACTAAGTGTTGTGTTGATACCTAGGCGGAAAATTGTTCGGTTTCATCGACACAGGCGCCATTCGTGGGTAATGGCTGACTATCAAGGGTTCGCTTGAGTGACAGCAGACAGCACTGAGTTGTTGAAGCAATGAATTCTAGTATGTTGTTCTTTCCCCAGTGAATTATGGTGTCAAGTTCGGAATTCAATTTGCTTGACATACGCTGCCGTTCCAATTCTACGGCCGAAAGGCGGGGTATTTCGGACGGATTTCATCCACAAAGACGAACATTTCCAACTTCAACGATTCACTAGACAGACTTCCTCCGTCGTTGGACTACTCTCCGCCCCACTCAAAACTAAGGGCCTTCCATCATCAGAGCTGAATTTAGCAGTTCCGAAAAGTGCTCGCTTCATCTGCGCAAAACGTCCAAGACAGTGGAAATCTTTATTACCATTCCCTTCCACTGAGTCGGCGAATGGTTTGCCAGAACACCTTTTTCGCAGATCTTTGGTCGCCAACTTCTTGCCGATCTCCTTCCAGATCTGCGCTTTAGACATGGGCACATTGTAAATTCTTCGCGCCTGCACATGTCATGTTAAGTAGAGTCCAACAAGAGAATTCAGTCTCCTTCTTCTCTCTGATGGCTTCTTTGACTTCGGATGTTTTAAGCCACTCATATCTTCTGTCGCAACAACTGCCACTCCAAGCCACTTCAGTCCACGAACATGTCATGCAGAGGCAAGGACAGCTATTAAAGCAGTGGCCATACTTCCTCTACACGTGATGGACTGTTGCAATCCGCTGAAACCTTTCAGATTGAGCTGCGCGAAATTTTCGCGCATCCCATTGTTCTGTAGCATGAGTGTAGCCTGGGTGCTTTGAAACACAAGTTTAATTCAATAATTAAATAATTACTCTTCAATTGTTGGGGGGTCAAGGTGCCCCCACTGGCTTTGGTATCCCGCCAATATTTTGTATTAATTTCTTGGCCCCCCTGGAAAAATGTCTGCGGGCGAATATGACCCCGTACTGCACTGGATTGCTACCACCGTCATCCTTGATTTTCTCTGCATAGCCAGAGCCAGGTTAAGCAGCTAACCAGGGCACCCATTTTCCCCTTCTTCGATACGTCTGTTTTCTGGTCCGATGTGTCAACTGCTTTGGTAAAGTCTAAAACTGGGACCTGATGTCGTTTGCTTCGGATAGTATGCGGATAGCATGCAAGAGTGCTAGCATTTGCTGCATAGTCTTATCGATTCCGATGTCAGTGGTAAGCAGTTAAAAAGATTGCAGACAGGATTGGTCCGTCAACAGGTTTCTCCTACCTCGCTCCTGTATTCGTCGAATAGAGGCAGCAAATGTAGACTATTCATCATCCTCGTACGCAGAAATTGAATCTCTCGACCAACACAGACGCACCTTCAGGCCTTCTCCAAGACCAGCCGGCTTCGATTCTGCTTCCTGTTCTGCCGATTAATTCCAATCAACTCGCAGAAGCGCGCCGTATCGCAAATTTTAATCTCACTTTCTTCGCTCATTCTTTTTGCTGAAAAAATCCGCTTCTTCAGAATCGCGATCGCACCTGAAATTAGGAATTCTTATCACGTCGCGAATCGCCCGTTAATTGCTTCGATAATGATGGTTGGAAAGTTTATTTCGCACCCAGCCCACCATCACCTGATAGCTGCCCATCGCCCACCACACCCCCCGGCCCCTTCCGGCCGATTTCAAGTTTTGCCCACTTGTCGGCGCGGCACGAATGTGCCGTGCATAGTTTAACGAACCACAAGTGTGCCGTCTAGCCGCTACTGACGTAACGACAACCGCCAGTGTAATCAGCCCCGATCGCGCTCTCAGAACTTTACGACGACGTGTCACCCTCTGTTGGCACAGCCCCGCGTCGTGTTTGACTTGCTATTAGCATCTGCCAATGGAAGTGGGACGACTTTGGATTCCGGAACTCAAACACCACTGCCGTCGCCGCGGCGGGGGGATGTGCGATGGAGGCGAACTTTGGATTAATCTGCCTCTTTGCCTAGCGAAGGTTAGACGGGCTGTCGTCACTTGAGACCCCTCCCGCCGAACACTGGCAGCGCCGTCTACGAGTGATAGTTTGAGCAGTTCGAGCTCTTGCGGGCCTCCAGGGCCACAGCGGGTCATTAGCGTGGCACAGACGGAATTCCAGTGCGCGGAGGGTTCAACGTCTGTTATTTTGGCAAAGTCCAATTCTATCCGCAGCACAGGCGTCTCTGGCCAGGAAAAGCCATTGATGAATGAATAGCTCAAGCGGCTGGAGGTAATACATAGTTCGAAGCGAATGGGTATTTATGCAGCTTCCGTGTTAATAAATCTGAAGAACAGGCTCTCCGAAAGCGAAAACCGGATTTTTGATTAATTGGCGTTTTGTTTTGCTTTTCCTTCTGAAACGTCAGCACTGTTTGAGTTCTGTTCTGGTGACAGTGCTTGACCCTTGGCGGATTTTGATGGTTCCCCGTAAACGGCGGCTCCCATTTCTGCCGGAAATGTCAATCGCGCACTGAGGAGAACTCTGAGGGTCACTGGTTTAATGACCGAACAACGTTATAATGGCGACGTTTTCATCAACGCAAGGGTGTTGCGGCAGGGTTGACATTATGTCCCGTACACTCTTGTGTCGCGGAAGTCTATTGCCGCAGGCCGACAAAAATGGCAACCGTAACATTTTGGAATACATTACGACAAGTGGAATGGAATCGATATGGTTTGAGAGAGCAGCTTGACACGTTTCCGCTTGTTCTCAAAGCACCGCGACGCCATTGAGGCGGTCGTTTAAATTCGATCGAGAAACAAATTATGGAAGATTCGATTTGACTAGAACGCTCGTGGGAGAGATGGATTCACCATATTCGGCACTCGAACGTTTTCTGTAAGCCACGCCAAGAAACGATTTAAATGCGGTCAAAACCAGAGATGTTAGCTGACCACAAATGACCACAAGATTGTCTGAAGTCACATTGTTTGTGGCAGCGACTGTCGGTGTTTCATACAAGTCCACAACACCGATTGTTAGAAAACTCACATCGGTAACGGAAATCCAAGGTAAACGAATTTTAGTCAAATTAACCGAGCTGAAGGTTACGAGCTATTGCCTCGCGTAGCCGTATAGACGACGTCATTTTGACGGGGGTATGGTCTTGGATTACAGTGGGCTCTTGCCGGATGAGGAAGTGCTGTGGGAATAGACTGTGGAGGTATGGTCTAGTCTGACAGAGGTCCTTTGCATGGACAAAAGCTTAAGTGGACCATTTGAGTATGTCAATGCGCGCAGGTAATGGGCTGACACTCAACTCTTTTCTGTGACACCTCAGAGTGACTGACAGTGACCACAAATGCAGTCTTCGCAAACACCCCCTTTCGGAGTCGGCTTAGAATCGTCTTCTTTATTTCTGGGAGAGTGTAGGACGGCTGGTTGCTGTGGAAGCTCGGCTTACGTCCACCTCCGGCTACAACAGCCGCCTAAGAAGAAGATGATACAAACACGTCTGTCTGTTTGCTCAAGTGGACCATACACAACAACAATTTGAGTTCTTCGCGTTTCAAGTCGTGTCATCTTTCACTTCAAACGCGTCTCGAATTGAATTTAGAATTCTCAAATTAACCTATCCAGCCTGTTCCTTGCACAATTGTGAGTAAAATGGCGATGAAGGTGAGACAGGTCTTTGTCCAGATCTTTGAACCTAAGCGGAGTTCCTCAACAAATACAAGAAAGAAATTGTCTATTCGGATGATTTGATGGGCACTGACCATTAAATTGTTTGTTTTCATTATTTTAGGGTTTTCAAACTTGTTTTTTTGAAGGTCATGCGAATCGTGCCGATAGGCTCTTCTGATGAGGGCATTGCACTCATCACGAATGTGGTCTTGTGGAATTCGTGAGCAATCTTTACGAGTCACTGCAAACATTTTAGCAAACCTTAAAGACCACATTAGCATGCCCCAAAGAAATTAATGTTCACGAGCATGAAAGGCCACTGCTGCTTGTTCTACGAAATAGTTGAAGCTAAACGTCACACCAAATCGCTCACGATTTCAAGAGATCTACGTTTCATTATGAGCGGGAGTGTTTCTTTGGTTATCGCTGCACTTCGATGTGAATCTGGACCTAGCTTTTTTTTGCCTCTCTTCTTCTTCTTCTCCGGACCTCAACGAGACTCTCCAGCTAGCGCGATCTTTTGCGCTCTCCAGTTTCGGTCGCCTTCTCCACACGGGTGTTCTCTATTGCATTGCCCGACTGTTTCGGAGTCGAAGACTCTTCGGCTCGGGGTTAAGTTGTTCTTGTGGTCTACATGGCCCATCCACCTCAGGCGTTGGGTTCGGAGCTGCCTGTCAGGGCTCATGTAGCAGTGCGTATTTGAATTTCGTCCTCCAGATCTCTCCAAATCAAACAAGGGCGTACAACTTTTTTACCGCAGTGACTAAAGCCTTCTTCATCTGCTTTTGCGTTTGTCCATGATCCTGCACAGCAGGACTGGGATGATCCATGCCTTATAAGAAGTCTTATATTGAGTCAGCGGGATCCTTCCAGAGGCGGCTCTATTACTCTATTGAGTCTTGAGCCCGAAGAAAAAGCGGTTGGCAAGAGATTATTCTGCGTTTGGTCTCGGCACTGATGTTGTTAGTACGAAGTCCTTACCTACTACGCAGTTATAGCCGTCCATTAAGGGGCTCTGTCCAAGACGTCGATGTTGTGCATCATTTCTGGAGGACAGCGTATACTCCATTTTGCCTGCATTTAGACTCATTTTATCCGCTTCCATCCCATGCAGCGACCGGTCAAGTAGACGTTTGATACCCCCACTTAATTGAATTATCAAAACTCGTGCTGTGTGCTAAAAAAATGTTCGAAATACAGTTGCCTCGTGCGTGGTTTATCCCCGCGACCCCGCATTATCCCCGCATGCGGGTCAGAAGATGATGATGATGATTACGATTGAATGAGTGTTAAGGCCCCCATACACACGACACTTGTGTGCACACTTGTGTCGGTGTGAAAAAATACGTGCTGTGTGTAGAACATAGTCCGCCCACCGATTTATCGGTGTGCCACGCGGTGTGACTAAAATGAAAAGGATTTCATTTCATTTTTTGTGTGCCGGTGTTCCTAGAAGTGTGATGTGTGTGGGCTTGTAAGCACACTTTCACACATTGTTAACGAGTGACACCCTGGGATATGTAAGAGGGACATTCAACCTTTTTTTTCTATTTGAGCGATTCAAATGGCTCTGAAAAAACAAGCTTGTGACTAGTTTATGAAACATGCATGCAGGAGACATAAACAGATCTTTATTGATGCGCTTAGTGTAATATAACCCACACCGGCACGTGTGTGAACACCGAAGTGTGCACACAAGTGTCGTGTCCATGGGGCACTTTACTCAACAAAACTGTCGCATTTGGTCCGTAGAACAAGACAAGATAGGAGCTACCAATGGATCCGGAATCTTCATTTCTAGGTATTTAAATGTAGGCAAGGCAACTTCAACAGAGTGTAGAGCTCGGCAATGGCTCTTTCACTATCCTGCTTTTTTTACACTGCTTGCAGATCATCGCCTGCTGCTTTGGAGAAACAACACGTCATCCTTCTGTATTTCTCACGCCTGACGAATTGAAGGGATTTTAGGCTTAAACTGCATTCTTTCTAGAAGGTACAGCCCCTTGGAAATGTGCTCAGCGAAGCGGGTATGGGTTTCTTTGAATTCAAAAGATTGGAATTTCCAATACGTCTTGCGTTTCCTATGAACCGTTGGAATTGACTTTAAATATCCATGCATTCACATTATTTCGTGAATAACCGTCAAAAATTCAGGAATAGATGTCAAAAAGCCTCTCACATTCGAAGCCTCTCACGAGACATCAGCTCCGAAGTTGGCCATCTCTATGGTACTTCATTCCTGAACAGAAGTATGTCGTTACAGGTCCTAGACTGTGTCTGCCCGAGCGAGGTAACCGTTCGGTATGGAAACTTGTCCGGGAAGCTTACTCCATCGTACAATAATTTATAATAATTTGTCTGGCGCTTCAGACCGTAGAGGGTCAGGGCTTAGCTTTCTCAGCAACCACTCGTGGAAGGGATCTAGAGTTTTATGCCGACTCCGAACGGTTGTTTGTCTGAGAAGCTAGCAAGTTGAGCATTGTCAGTGAATCGAAAGAGGTGGGGCCGTCAAATGTGTTTTGCTCGTACTCGTACCTGGGCGGCGGCATAGGTTCAGGTGCGAAGAGGTTGACGCATCTACCCAAAAGGCGCTCGCAACCGTCTTACAAAGCTCCGCGACAAATTTGATGTTTGTCTGACACGAATGTTTGTCAAAAAACGAAATTGAACCCGTAGCATCGTTGCATTTTGCCGGAAAAATATTTTGTTTTGCAATTTCTGTTTATTTCCCAAAGTATGTGTCATTCGACATCGGGCGCGTGCACTTTCGACGTGGATTTCTCCGAAATCAGGTCTTCACCCTTTGGACAGTTGCGGATAATTGCGGTGTGGTTTCCCTGATCACCTAGAGATGTCATCGGTTTCTTTGTTTTCGATGCAGGAATATTTTGTTCACATGCAAGAGCTGCCGCTCGTGAATGGCTGGTTGCCAACCACAAGTTATTCTCGTTGAATGAGGCACTTCCTTATGTTTTTAAGGAATTGGATTGACTGCTAATGCGTATCTGGAAATATGACTCAGCTGCTTACTCGCATCAGCAGTGCCAATGGGGTAGCGCACTTTGTCTGACTGGCTCGGTGGCTGGTGGATTTTAACCATGTGCTGTGGACGAAGTCGGATGAGTTTGTTCTTAAGAAGAGACAGAGTAAAACTAGGTGCAGGTTGTTTAGTAAAGCATCTCAGACTATGGCCATGATCTGGCCTGGGGGAAGGTGTAGAGATGCGATGGAGAATAAAAGTTCTCAACCGCAATTTCGAAACTTGAGTTTCAATTCCAGACTTTAAGGAGCAACATCAAGCTTGAAAAAAAACCCTTTCTTCTGCCTGGCTTGCTTTATAGTGTCGGAAGCAAGTGCTAGATGGTAAGCGGAGCAGCAGAGCTGATTCTTCGGCAGATATTTGGGCCTCTCTGCCGCAGGATACATAAATGAAGGACAAATCTTAACACCGAACAGCACTGACATAATTCCGGAAACACTGGCTTCGCTGTAAAGACACGATGAACACAAATGTATTCATCAGCCACCAAGGACATGAAAAGCCTCCGTCATTAGGCGTAACCTAGGTCGGCGACATACCGAGGGCATACTTATCCACTCAGTATTAATCCATTTTCGGAGACATTCTGTAAATGGTAGGACCTCGGTTTCTAGAACATTTAGTTCATTTGGCCATAGAGCGCCTGCACCTCCGATCCGGGCTTGCCAACAGAATTTAGCCAGTAAGTCCTGGCTTGAAGCCATTCAGTCTGGCTCGGTTTCTTTAGAATTCCACTTGAGTTACGCTCTTGTAGGGGGCCGCTTACTCCCTTTCTGAACTCTGATCTTTCTGAGCCTGATCAGGTTCAAGGCCCTAGAATGGTCCGAGCCTGGGCTGCCTTCCATCGTCGACCTGGCCACTCTGCTTCCAGTTACCAGTCATCTCGAACCCGGAGGCTCGGATTCGAAAACACTCTTAGCTAGAGCATTGGTGTCCATGCTCTCGATGTGGCCGAGCCAGTGCAGTCGACGGATTTACATTGCCTCACGGACTACATCCACATCGTATAGATCGCAGTTGTGTCAGACGGGACCATATATTCGGTCTTCTAAGATCTCAAAAGATAGTGATCTTGCTTGTTGTTCGTCCTTCAGTCTCATCGTCCAAACACAGTCGGCACATAGGAGGACTAGCCTCCCGAAGCGAGCAAGTATCTGTACTTCCTACGCCATACAGCTGTATTGAGACTAGGGATCGAGGGATATCATGGTCCCGAAAGAGGGTCTTATGCTACGTTTCCACCGAACGAAACCTAACCTGCCAGGTTCTGCCACACATTTCCGGGGTCTGGAAATCTCAAGGCTTCTGATAAAACTCGTTAAGTCCTCCTCGAGTTCATCCGTCCGTGAGAGGTTGTGAACCCGGATACGCCTACTGATTGAATTTCAGTTTAGTTTGGCGTTCATTTTCTCATTTTGTCTCTTTCTATTTTCAGCTGTTCTCACACTATTACGTCCTGTCAACAAACAGCTGTTCTGGCGGCCATTTAAAAATTGGCGGGCATTTATAAATTGAGAGCGAGTGACTTGGAAATTGAGAGCGAGACCACTTCAAGCTCGGTTTCAATAAAACTTCATCGGGATCTCGCGGCTTCGGTTCAGTGGAAACGTAGCATTATTCCTGAACTGCGAGCGATTGTCAAGGGCGACCCCTATTCAACCTCCGCAGTGCTGTCCTTGATTGAATTAACTCCTGAGCCTAGACAGACAAAGCCATTCATTACATCACAGCTGTCTACAGTGAAGCCGTGTCCAACGACGTCGGTGTTGGTTATATACCTTGTCTTACACTTTTTCACCGCAAGATCCACTTCCTTCTCGATGCTCCCAAAAGCCCCAACTGACTGCACTCTCGATGATATCTATGTCATCGGCATACGCGAGCACTTGTACAAGATTGTGGGTCTGGTGTTGACGTTGGAGTAACATACGATCTTCTCGAGAATGCTTTGTCTACATCCTCTTGCAACATCAAAGGTCTTGGTGAAGTCTTTATCGACGTTAAGTGAGCAAAGGGCTTTCTCGTCAATCTGCAAAGAAGGACGAGTTTCAAACGGATGACAAAACAAGAACTAGCTTTATAGCTCGTTGCTATAAATATTGTCGTGACCTTTAAATCGAAAAATGTATATCGACTTGGAACTCCTAGGTGTTTTCCAAGTAAATGTGAATAATTGGCCGATGGTCACCCTGTTGACTGATAACCGCTCTTGACAGGCACTTACGACGGTAAAGATCTTGTATGCTACAGTCTAGAGTGTCTACTCTCTCTCGGATAGGGCAAACGATGCTGAGATTCCACCCGTCGGGCACACCTTCATCTGACCAGTGGTCAGACGAGTCATTCCCAACTGCTTTGAACAGTTCGGCAGGCTGTCCATTGGCACCAGCAGCCTTGTTGGACTTTACTTTGGTGATTGCTGGTGTAACTTGACTGTTGTCGGGAGGGTTGAAATTCGATGTCTGCGGAGGTAGACGGGATAAGTAACCGCCTTCGATTCGAGATCCCAAGATCTTGGCAATGATAAATTTCATCATGGCTAGTCCTGAGTACATTCCACGATTTTGCAGAGACACTACGCTTTGGCCCGAGTTCATCCCATGCATTAACACCAATCCCATACTAACTAGAAGGAAATCTATTGGCGTCACGCTGGTTTATGTGCGATCACTTGTTAACCTGTTAAGTGCAATCCCAACAAGTAATTAGAATGTTCATTCATGCGTCAGCAATTTTGCAACTGTTTACACACTTGTGCAATGCGAATTCTCAAACAGCCCGTAGGTGTCGGATTGCAAACGTCGTTAGCGGTGCAGTGCTAATTCCTGGAAAGGAACTTCAGATCGTCCGGACATGCGTAACATCTATTCTTATCCGCAATCTTGGCTGTATCACGCTTCTGGGAACGTGCCAGACACCGTCTGAAGGGTGATTCTGAGAAAGCACCTTCTTTGCGAATGCACGTCTAATGGCAATTGAATACAGTAACTGTAGACGCTTCTTGTTATGGGCTCCTTGAGAAATTTCACGAACCGAGTGAGTCTGATTGGACTTTCCATTTGCAAATAAATGCTAAAAGAATCTCCAGTCAACACGTGTCCTCAGTTGATGGGCAAACGTTGATGCAGATCAGTTTGGATGAGGCTTGTGGGATCCTTTAATTCTGCAACCATGTACTTGGAAGGAATTGAGACGTCCGTCACGTGGGACTCATCACGCTTTACAGCATGGTACCACATTCGCATAGATTCAAGTCATGCCATACTCGGCATGTTTGAACAAGAAAAATGTGCAGGCATCATGTTCGGTGGTGTTGATCTGAGATGATCGCGAACAGCACGTTTTTTTTTTTTTGTTAGCCCGCGAGTTGTCGGTTTTTACCGGTATAGCCTGATTTGACCCAGAATATAAGCAATTTAAAGGGTGTCCCAAAATCAACGCAAATCTGTTTGATGCACTGCAAGATAGGGCCGTGCAGTTGTGCATTGGTGCGTCGGCTCAAAGAGTAGGTATAACTGTCTAGGAAAAGCTTTTCAAGTTGGCCGTTCGGAGTCGGCATAAAACATCAGGTCCTTTCCACTCGTGAAAGAACAATAGCACGCACAACGCGAGTGGTTCCTGACATGCTAGGCTCTGTCCCTCTACTTGTTGTAGCGCCACCTACCACCAAACCGTGAAGCACATAAGGCGCCAATCTGGCAGAGCTCAAGTAAGATCTCAAACAGTTAAAAAAATATTAGGTCCTTTCCACTTGTGAGAAAATAATAGCACGCAACGCACGAGTGGTTCCTGAGAAGCTAGGCTCCGGCCCTCTACTTGCTGTACTTGCCCCTACCACCAAACCCTGAAGCACATAAGGCGCCAATCAGCTCAACCGGAAAAAGCTCTTGGTTACGAGTTAATTAAGACGACTGGATGGCGGAGTTGATTAATTGCCTACCCTTGGTTAGTGGGCTCCCCGGTTCGAATCCCAAAGAAAGCAAAGTTAATACGCTTTTACCTGGTTTTCAAATCTGGTCTATCCCCTATTTACCGTTGGAATACAATTAACGGCACTGTCACTGGAGTGGTCGATCGGTGGTACTGGTCCGACGTTGGTATCACAAAGGACCAAGTCTGCTAGTGAATTGACTAGCACCCCCATTCCCAAGCCTACCTACACTACGATTTAATTAGAGGAGAAATTCTTAAAGAGGCGTCCTTAAGTCACACTACCTAATTAATGGCGCGCTTAGACTAGACCATGTCCTTACCAATGGAAAGTGGGAGGAGTTATAATGGTATCAAAACCCGGTAAACCACCAACGGATAAGAGTCTTATAAACAAGGTTCACTACTGCTGATAATGTCCACAGTATTTGAAAAAATTCAGCTTAGACTTTTTAGTTTTAGCTCAATTCTTGTCGTAAATTCCAGACAGGCGTCTGTGAATACATATGAGCTAAGCGAAGCTGATAACTCCCGCCTAACACCATTGCGCTGCTCTATACTCCTAACAAATGTTAGTGAAAATAAAGTAGTATGAGTGACTTAAGAGCACAACCGTCAAAATCTGAGGTGGACTGAGGGTTTTGCACTTCCTCCATTATCTTTGATCACCATCCTGTCCTCTCAAACGAACTTCACCTGCTTTTCACTTTTACCAACACCCGTCGAAAGTGACAGCTATCCCCAACGTCTACAGAGAACTTATCCCAATTCCAAATGACCAATTTGGTTGTAGAAGTAAACACTCAACTATTGACCAAGCACATGGTATAACTGATGTAATAGAAGAAGCATTTTAACAAAAACTTGTTTCTTGATGTTTCCCAAGACTTTGACAAAGTTTGGTATGAAGGGTTGAAATAAAATTGATCGATCTCTACCGGGAAAACTTTATTACATTTCAACGAAGTATCTCTCTGATAGAGTCTTCCTTGTAAAGCATGGAAATGAACAATCTGCGTTTGAAAATATAAATCCTGGAGTACCGCAAGAAAGTGTCCTTAGCCCTCTGCTATACTTACTGCATTATACTGATTTACCACGAGAAGAACACACTGTTCTAGGCACATTTGCTGACGACAGCACCATTTTGGTAACAGCCAAAATGTTTGAAGAGTACAAAGCACAATTACAACGTGCACGCGAATGGATGAGATTCTGGGGAATTTACCCTAATGAAGGCAAATCAGTTCATACCGACCTAAACAGCATTCCGGATTTCGGAAAAAAAAACATTCAACGCTACATCCTCTAATGAAGTTCCACCACGATGTTGTAGCTGCGCTGAACAATAACGAGGTTACCGTCGCCTGCTTCCTGGACGTAGAAAAGGCCTTCGATACGGTCTAGATTGAGAGACTCATCTACAAGCTGAACCAGATGGGATTCCCTCCAACCTCAACAGAATAATCTATAGGATCAAAGCTGGGACCGTGGCTTTTAAACATCTACACGGCAGATCAACCACATCCAACTGACACAGTGAACTGCTGTCTACTTGCAGGTGACTCGCTAACTTGTGCCAGCTCGACGTCACCACAGGGTCGAAATCCAAACAGCGAACACATTTGACTACGATACCAAATGGGGTATTCGTAACAATGCTAGGAAGTCGGTACTTATGTGCTTAAGGAGACCATCCAGAGGTGGATGCAGATCAGCAGACAAATGTCGAAGCATAAAGGTAGTGCTCCCTAACGGTACAGAAATATCAACAAACGAAAAGGTCAAATATCTTGGCGTTAAATTCACGGAAAGGTTGAAGTTCAACAGTCATTCCAAAATGACTCTTAAGAAGGCTTCCATCGCATTAATGCCTTGATGCCCAAGCAAAATGGAGGAAAAACTGTTGCAATACAAGCAGTTTATACGGCCGATCTTAAAGTGAAAAATGGTGGTTTCTGGCACACCATCTCTAAGACCAGCATGGCGAAGCTCGCAATTTTCGAAAGAAAAATACTGCGAGTATGTACCGGATTCACCTTCGACAGGGACCGTCAGAGGCACCACAATAACAATAGGCTTTACGACCAAGCACGCATCATCACCCTGCAACAGTATATGACAACACTGTGCAGAAAGCAACTACTAGCAATCAGCAACCATCCTAACGAGGAAATCAGGAACCTGAGAAACACACTTCCCGGACAATGCTAATTCAACGCGTTACATCATCACCACCCCATCCCAAAAGGACCACCATGGTCCGAGTGTCCTTGAACAACCCGATTTAAGCACCAGCCATTGTAGGACATAACAAATAAACAATAAACCGACAATAATAATAAATACTAAATTAAACAACAGTCCCCTACTGTTGAGCTAAACCCCTAACCTTTTATTTGTAAGTCTTTTATTTTCTATAATTTTTAAATCGCTGAGTTTGGTGAACTGCTGAACTAAATGAGCGTTGTGAACTAGTTCACTTCTTTGAGCTACTTCGTTCGTGAACTACACAAGCCTAAGGGAGTTGCCTCCATTTACCCCAATTTGGTTGAGGTCCTTATTCACTTGTGTGAGTCACCGTTTTCGCTCACGGGCTTGAATTGGGAAACTCTTCGCAGCGGTGTTCAAACGAGGCTCGTGACTACTGACTCGGCTTGTGCGGCTGTTAACTTCGTCGTTGAGTCTTCTGCTCCGACTTCTATCATCACAAGCAGAGATAATCGAATTTCTGCCATTTCATCCCTGGTCCATGTCGGCATTGGGCCGTAAAGAACAAGAGTGTAGAAGAATGCCATTTCCATACTTTCTGGATCCACCACTCATCCCGACACCGTATAAAAAACGCTGTCAGATGAAATCAAGGGGCAAGGGTGGTAGGACCAGATTCCGATATGAGATGCAAAATAATCCTCAGATAAGACACACTATTCATGTAAAAATTCCGTTTATTTAATTAATTCATTCGCTTTAGCCTATACGTTATGCAAAAATAATATAGATCGTGTATAGTGAAGAGTATATTTGGTGCAGTGTCGGGGAGAAGCTCATTGGATTGTCACGCGAGGCGATGCCATACAACGATCGCCTACGAGGTCTAATTAAACGGCTAGCTAGCTACTACACCAGCTTTTGGTGGGTCAAGGTTTCATTTAAATTCGCTGAGAGTTCGCTAAATGGGGAGGAATTCACTAAGACGAGGGATCCACTACGGAGGAGTCTACAAAAGCTACGAAACAAAAAAAAAAAAAAAAACAAAACTACAAACAAATCCATTTGATATATCAACTATGTAATTGAATTTTTATTCATGTATCAATTTGCAGTGTTTTGTTGTTTGAATTTTTCAATATTCTTATGAAATTCCTTAAGGTTTTCATTTATTTATTATCACTTCACAATGTGTGTGTTGTAGATTCGAGTTTAGAGAGAATAGTGTGAGTAGTTAGTATGCTGTAGATAGTTAGTTAATCTTAATTTTTTTTTCTCAATAAGTCACTTAAACACTAGTGAAAAAAAATCAATAAATGATACATATGCTTCGCGCAAATATTTAACTAATCAAACGTGAAACGAAAACATGTTTGGCTTTTTTTTCACTAATCTACAACGGAAAAGTACATACGTGTGATGACAAACGACGGTAACAATAAAGTTTTATGTGAAAACTAGGTTTTACAAAACAAAAAAAATAAATTGGTTGGTTACATAAATTTGGCATTAATTTAAATATAAATTTAAATTTAATTTACTCTTATATGCTTGCTTGTATGCATGTAGTTTATTT
This sequence comes from Eristalis tenax, assembly GCA_905231855.2. NCBI lineage: Eukaryota > Metazoa > Arthropoda > Insecta > Diptera > Syrphidae > Eristalis > Eristalis tenax. The sequence goes on from HG993127.1 coordinate 5,880,369, forward strand.
TTCATATTCATATAGTAGGCATGTACAAATAAATAAACACAACTCAGTTAACAATATACGTATAACTACACGACTAGTGGATGGATCTATATATATTTTGATTTAAACAAACAAATAGAACATTTAAATAAATTTAAATAAAATTATGTACTAATGGTGGTTTCATTTCATAATTTTTTTTCTTGTTTAAAACAAAGTGATATAGTTCATTTAGCTAAATTAATTAATTAAGATACCTTAGGATGGAGAAGATATGACGAGATAAAGAAAGATACAGAGGTGACATATGCGTAACGGCTGGAACAGTACTACATGCCATCAATCAACTACGTTGTATACTAAATTTATTTATTCTTTTTTTTTTGTATTCCTTAAATGCATCTGAGTATAAGTGTTGCAGTGTTTCTCTAATTTCATAATTTCCTCTACGGTTTCCGCGAATATACGAGTAGCATCTAGGTATGTTGTATATTGTAGAAAAAAAGAACGGGAGCGAGAATGAAACAGTTTCGTGTTTCATCTTCTTTGCTGACACAGTGGAATGATTAGATATATCTGAATGCATGCAGTTGCTAGTGTAAAGGGCAGCTTTGAGTTCATTTTCGATTATCATCTGATCTGGTGTCTATAGATAGTTTCACATAGTATTGCACATTATTCTCTGATTAGACGAGAAACGAGAACAAAAACAAAACGAAAACAAAACAACGAATGTAATATTATTCTTTGGGAGCTGCTCGAATGGCGCCGAGAGGGTCTCTTAATTAATGCATCCCTCGTCCTCGTTGAGGCCATTCAATTCGACACTTTGGTATTCGAGACTGCGCTTGAGGTCTTCAATTGTGTTGAGTATTAATTGCTGTTTGGTGCTGAGATTCGATGAGACACTGGTCGGTTCATCGTCGTCCAGTGTGGAGTGTTCATCGTTGAATGACTGGTTGATGTCTTGGCTGGAGCTTTTCATTGAAATCGAACTCTGGCGTTCGCGGCGGATGTTGTTGATTTTGTCCAGAATAGCTTGCTTCGGAATTTCTGTTAAAAAATAAATGGTTTGAGAATCGGATAAATGACTGAACGAAATGTGGTTTGTGGATGCAATGCGAAAATGTTCTGTGGATTGTATGTGGAGTGGCGGTGGATTTGAACTTAATTCAAAACTGGTGCCAATTTCACAAATTTATCAGCTTGCTTGCATACCTCGCAGTTAATGCGTCGGAATCTGACGAAATGTTGAGAACTAAGCATCTGTGTCAATCGCCTTAAAAGCGTGCTGAAAGGTATGCAACCAGCGAACTTCGCGAACTTTGACATTGCATTTAAATAGAACCTCCATTGCTTGCAGAAAGCCACGGGTAAATTTGGAGAATGTGTGGAGTGCGTCTTTTGTGATCAAGACAAGCCACCAGTGGAATGTCCGTGGAGACTTCTGTCAAAATGCGTGTTAAGAAAATATCGAGTGAAAAAAATAAATAACAAGGCAGAGATAGCCAAGCACCCACCGACGCTACTACCCCCGCTACTTAAAATTCAAACCTAGTGCAGGGATGCCGAGAAGGCCAGCTCAACCTCTCCCATATCTGGGTTCCAGTTCACAGAGACACCTCAAGGCCGATGAACTGGCGAGACAGGGATCTGCCTTAAAGTGCTCCGTTAAAGAAGCAGTCAAGACTGCAATCACTACGCAAACCTCCCCCCTCTGGGCCCCATACAAGCTGTGTACCTGAGTACAACCGATCTTAAAAAAAATACCTCCTTCAGCGGCTTGTATGGACACATCGATCGGAGATTATGCATACAAACTAGGTATCCCACAAACACAGCCAGGAAATCTCAGATCAGTGATTCCCACAATTCCACAGCCACCCAAAACCTTCGCCATCATCCAACTCACCAGAATCCAGGTCCAGGCTCTTCTTGATCCTCTCGAAGGACGAGCTCCCGCGGTAGACTTTCCTCTTGAGCGGCTCACTCTGCGGGCAATAGCTGCTCATGCTGTTCGTGGTGACGCCAAAGGACTTGAATGACATCAGCGAGGGCTTGACGTTACGATTCGTGTAGTCCGACTCATTGTAGATGGTTATCTTCTGAATTTCCGGCAGACAGTTCCTGTTGGCCTCATCGGCGGGCACATGGGCTGTCTTCACGCTGCGAGATCGCCTGCTAGAGTTCTGCTTCAGCGACGAATTCGAGTTCTCGTCGGTGTCGGAGTCAGAGCAAATCTGCTGCTGCTTCTTTGGCGACTGACTGCGGAAACGCCTGCGGTTGCTGGAGGGCGAGGCTGAGCGGCTCTTGATGGCGCGTCCGTTGAGCTGCAGTTGTGGAGACCTCGGCGGCGGATCTGGAATGCTGCTCCGCCGAGGTGGGACCTCTGGTGGGGCATTTTGGTTGATGAAGTTGGTGATGTGCGTCTTCCGCGGGCTGAGGCGGCTGGCTTTGGGACTGTTCGGGGCCGAACTGGTCTCGTACTTGAGGGACTCGAGGCGCTTGTTGAAGGTGTCGTTGTCGTTGCTCTTGGCCTCCATCGACTTTTGCTGTTGCTTGAGGAGCTCTCGCTTGATGTCCGCTTCGCACTGCTTCAGCATCTCGACACGTTTGTTTGCCAGGGGGTTGCAGACGCGGCGAGGACTTGCGACTGGTGTTTCTCGTGGGATACTAGACGGGCGCGAGAACGAAGATGGATTCATTGGAGGCTAGGGTGAGGCTAGGGAATGGCGGAACTCACCTCAAAGCACTAGTCTTCATGGAAACGAGGATGGTCTCCGCCTCGTGTATGAGCTGACGGTACTTCACATCGGCCTCCAGGTCGGCGCGGAGCAGGGCCTTCTCGCTGTCGGCAATGGCTATGAACTTGCTGCGGATGGCGTGGACCTCAGTGAACGTCAACGAGCTGCATCGAGTGGTCAGGGAAGACATAGTGGATGTCCTGAAGGGGGATGGAAATGAAACGACGGTCTAGGAGGGTGTGCGTTAACTCACCTCTTGCTGTCGGCAGACTGGTTGCGCCGGAGGCAGACTGGAGTGCCGCCCAAGCTGCGCGACTCCCTGGATGTCCTCAATGGTGATCCGCGCTCCTTGCTCTCAGTGCTCTTCTTCCTGGTCTTCATCAGGCGCTTCTTGCGCTTCGACACGTCCTCACTGGGATACGTCTTCATGTGACGCTGTCGGGAGGCCCTCCTCGGCAGCTGATACGAGCTGACAGCCGCCGCTTCCTGTGCCGATGTCAGAGTGTCGATGAAGTCGATGTCCAACATGTCGTCCGTGTCGCACTCGTCGCCAGCATCTTGTCCCGTGTCCAGGTCCGAGGCGCAATCCGTCGGATCAGAGTCGCTACTGCAAGGAGAAGATGAGCGACTGAGCGTCATGCGGTCAGACAAATGCGAACGTACCTTAAAATATCAGTCTCTTTCTCATAGACATAGCTCTCGTCGAACTTGCCCATCATCTCGTTCAGCGTGGCGTCCTCGTCGCTGTCCTGGTGATGATGCGAGCCCTGCGGCAGCGAATGCATCTCGGAGCGGCACGACGAGGTCAACAGCTCCCCAAACTGCTTCTTTCTGCGGATCGTGTTCGGCGAGTAGGTCCTTTGGAGGTTCTCCACTTCGGTCGAGGAACTAGACGTCTCCGACGTCGACTCATCCGAGGTCTTCTCGTTCTTCCTGCAACGACACAAACGAATTGTGACAAAGCCGATCCAAAGTGTCCTTGATAAAGTCTCGATAGGGGTAATGAGGCGGTTTCATTATCCCTTCAGTCATTTCATTATCCTTACTCATTTTTATCACTTGCGCCCGCTTCGCTGCTCGATTTAATGCCCGACGACGAGGAGCTGGCGTCGAGTTCCATCTTCTTTGCCGCCAGAAATGCCTGCGTGGTCGCGATGGTGGTGCCAGAGGAGGAGGTGTCTGTTGTCGAGTACCACGGATTCGTTCGGATGCGGCAGCGCTGCCGAGGCGATGGTGCTGAAAAGTTGAAGTGCCATTGAAGGGACAATTAAATTTCTCTACTCGCACTGGTGGCTGGGTGGGGGTGTGTGCGGGAACGGCATAAAAAAGTGAATTAATGTTTAATGGAAATTTTTCGGAAAGCTTCCTGAAGGGGTGGGGGATGGGGGGGGATTGTGGGGATAATGGGAGCAAGAGAAGGCAATTATTACATTCAAAACCCTTGAGTGTCGGAATGACGATGGTGTTCCGCAACGGCAGTGGACTGTGACTTCCCACATTGACTTTCTGCTGCTGCTGCTGAGACTGCTGCTGCTGATGAGTCTGCGGCGGCTGCTGCTGTTGTTGCTGCTGCTGCTGCTCGTAGAGCTTGGCCTGGTTCTGGAAGAATTCGGGGTCGGGTATGCCGAAGCCGGGAATCTTGCTCTGGCCCGAGTCGAACGATTCGGTCCGGCGGTGGTTGTTGTTGTTTGGCTGAGGGGGAGAGAGATCGCAGATCGATCGGGTTACACTCATGTGGTGACCGTCGGTTGTAGGCGCTCTTACCAGAGGATCCTGTGGCGACATTTCCTCGATCTTGTTGAGTCCGAACTTGTAGCGCTGCGCCTCGATGGCCAGCGTGTTGACGCTCTTCGGGAAGTAGTGGGTGCCGGTGCGCATGTTGATGTAGTACTCCGGCGGTGTGTAGGTGGCCCCTGAAAATGGATGAGAATCGTCATCAATGATCAGCCCCAGTAACCCAGTGTGTGTGTGCGGTTGGATGGAAGGACAGGAGACAAAACGAATATCGTTGTCGGCATATCGATTGCCGATTGCTGGCACTCTGAACTAAATGCGCAACAGCTGAAGGCAGGTGTGTGTAAGGCAATCAGGCCGAACGTCAGCCGATGGCGCACCGTGGTGCACCGTGGTGCACCGCGGGGGGAGTGTTTATGACTATTTCACATCCCTAAAGTGAGGTTTCATATTTTTCTTAATGACAAAGCCGCAGGCGTCATGGTTTTGCCGACGAATGGTGTGCCTACTGCCTGGGCTTGTACACTGGAAATGGATACGGCAGCCGGCTATGGATGAATGCGTTTGGAGCGACAGTTCGACAGTTCGACGCTGTCAACTGCTGCGGATGAGTTAATGTTTTGCGGTTAGCGACGCCGCTGGCGGCTGGGCATTGTTATGCAAATGCAAATGGAAGTGATGATTGCAAAGGTCGCTGCTGCGGAGTTTGTTGGGAATTGTGTTTGTGGTGAGGAGCAAGTGCTCGTGAGGTTACTCAACGGGCGAACGAATGCGAACTGTTGGTCTCTCATGGAGGTCTGTTTGAGTTGGAGTGTGTGAGGGGATACTGCGGGGGATTGTCTACCCAGTAATATCATGGAACAGGAACAAATCATGCCCGCAGCAAGGACAGTGTGTGGAGGAACTGACGCCCACCGCCCGTAGACTCAATTTGCCCTTTGTGCGGTTTCAAATTTGCAAACTACCTTCTGGACAATTTTTTTCTTGGGATGGCTTGATGAAGAAGCCTCCTTCGGATCACTCTCCGCAGACAATCACAATCTCATCGGACGCCGTCACTTGTCGTTGAAGCAAAATACTTCTCAAAGAAGCTCGTCGCAAGTCAAACAAAAGAGGCTTTACGAGCTTGGTGTGATACGCGAGAAAGTTTGGCAGCACCGTACGGACTCGTTCTTGGCCAGTGAAGCTTGCTCTCGTTGGCTTCTTCTTGCACGAGCTGTCATCGTGATCACATGTGTGAAGAAAAGTGGGCAGCTTTCCAAATAAAATAAATAAGAATTTCGAAGGAGTTTATTTCAGTAGAATGCTTTTAGACTGGCAGACTGGAAAGGGGATTGTTCTCTTCCTGCTTCTCGAATTCCACTCAAATGGAGAGAAGTAAAAAGGGAAGTTGCCAACTGGTAAGGACGCCAGGAAACAGATAACTCTTTAGTGACCGACCAGATCAAACGGAGTATGGAAGCAAGTCTTCGGTTATCGGTCCAATTCCAGTTCGTAGACAGATCAGTGTTCACTATCAAAGGCCGTCTTGCAATGGCGAATTGCGACGAGGAAGTGATGCCAAATCTTGATCAATAACAATCAGAGAGAATTTCCTGAATGTCTTGTTTTCTGATGTCATCTGTTCTCTCTCCAGTCGGTGAGAACAAGAAGAAGTTCGAGTTTGTTTTTGTTTGAAGCGGGCTTGAGGGTAAACCTACGAGCAGTGCATTTGTTTTTCCAGACTAGCTTCGGAAGCTAACCTTCTCGAATGTTTACGAGAAGCAGAGATCAGGAAAGTTTTTGGAACGAAGCCGATTGCGGCGAGGGTAAGCTTTGCAGAGTCGCAGCCGATATACAGTCGTCGTGATTTGCAAAGAATCCTCCCCGGCCTCAGGTCCACCAAAGCTTTTCAGAAGACTTATGAAATCCGCAATGGAACTGAGAATTTCAACTCAAGCAACAAAGGTGGTGAGTCCACTTGAAGGGATCACAACGGTGGGTGCCCGTTCAGTCACATCAAACCAGACTTTAAAGCCTTCTTCTTCTTTTAGAGTAATCCCTTATATTGTCCAAACTCGATGGCAAAAGTCCGCGAATTCTATCAGTGCCTCGGCCACATAAAGCGCACAGAAGTCAATGTTAAGAGACGTTTATTTTCGATAAGAACCCTGTGACCTCCTTGCCGAAGCAATTACCCACTACGCCGCGGCTCCGCTAGAAAGCGGACCACTTCTCACCGCGCCGTGGTTCCTGTATATTTTCGAAAAGATATGAGTGCCCTGTAAAGGACTCTGGACTGCAATGACAATGAGGAACACTCCTTAGACCGTCTGCTCTCAGGTAACCTAGAATTCCAGAGCTTCCTGATATTCTCATGACTGCCACAAACTGTGGAACAATCCTGCGACCAATTCGCGTTTGAAATAGGTACACACGTACAATCCTCCCTTGGAAGGGCTTGGTTACTGCACTGAACCAAGCAGAGCGTCGCCCGCAAAGGCTTTGTTGTATTGCCGACGGACTTCCTTGTCGGATCGATAGTGGCAACCTCGATAGCATCCCACAAATCAGTGCCATCAATCGATCGGTGGTTCCGTCGTTGTTCCACTTTAAAGTCGACCGCCTTAAAGTCTCACGTCTCCTCACCCAACAGGTGCACAGAGAACGCCATCAGTAAGTGCAAAACGGAAACGAAGAGGAGAGCGATGGAAAAAAAAGGAAACAAAATGTATTTCATCACAACAATGCACAGATTTTCCGGTCTAAGCACACCATCATGGAGCACTGGGGAGACTCATTAAACTTTTACGGATCCGCACAGAGAGGAGTGTACACTTGAAAACTGCTGAAACGTGCCTGCTGGCGACTGGAAAATAATTAAAGACACAAGCACCTCGGGCTACAAACACTTCATTGCTCTCATTGTATGGACCCTTCAGAGTCATAAGACATTAACCCCCCCGGGGGGCGGCAAGTCGACCAAGTCCGGGCACTCGGACCACCACTCAAAGTTCGTAGTTTTCGGATTTGTTTTCTGTTTCAGTCGTTTTTCTTTCCTTCTTTTCTTCGGGAAACTTGCAACGCTTACGCCCGAGATGGTAACTGTAACGATGGCGAAGAAACAGACGAGCAACGCAGCGAGAAAAAGGAATTAATTGCACTCTGCGCGTCAGAAGTTGGCTCTTCAAGGGTTATCAGCGCGTACAATGCGCGAGAAAAAGAGCGTCGTCGAAATTAAAATTGCAAATTCTAAGGACCTCTGGCTTGTCAGCGAGGAAGGACATTCGTGCGCCTCGTGGGCGGATGACAATGATGTTGCCATCCCATGAATCGCATTATGGGAGGCATAAACATGCAAATGGCTGTTGGCGTCTAATTAATCGCCTCTGCGGGCCCGAGGATTAAGTGCAGAGCCACTGGATCAATGACATGCGCTTCGAGTGCCATGCCATTGCTTAGTGCATCCTTGGCTTCGGGATTATGCGTAATCACGGGCGGAAAGTTGCCACCAGACGAGGAGCCGAGGTGTACTCAGATAAATGAGCTGTGTCTGGAGGGGGATAAGTCCCGTGGGGAAACTTTAAAATTGACTTGGCAAATGTTCTCCAAGTTTTTGGGCAATTATTTTGATGGCAGGAATCTGGGAGCCGTCAAGGAAATATTAAGTTTGCGAAATGAATAAGTGGCTGAGTGAGATTTTCCTGTGCGACGGGAGTAGTTGCGATGTCTGAAGAGTTTCTGTCGGCATGTGACTGTTATGGGGAATCTTTCTTTAATCACTAGTGGTTGTGTGTACGTTGTTGGTCGGTGGTTGCGGACACAGATGAGGTTCAGGAAATCGATTTTGCTCGCTCAGGCGAGTGGGAGGAATACGGGGTGAGAAATTCAGGACACGGAAAGTGGACTTCTCAAGGAGATGGCGTACTTTGAAGTGTGAGAAGGAGGACGTCTGTAAGAAGAACCTGAAGCCATGAAGGATTGACTACAGTTTTAAGAGTGGCAGCATTATTGCTTTCATGCTCTGAACTGTTTTTCGGATTTCATTGAAGAGCTTCAATTTGGCTGCCCACAGGAAGGATAACTGAATCAGGATTGCTTGAAGAACAAGTCTGGAAAAGAGGTGCTCTGACACTGACTCACGATGATCCAAATTATTTGAATAACAAGCACAGGAGGAAGGAGCTACCCCTGTGGCATTCCATTAAATTCGTCAGAAAACGTACGCTACTTGTTGCAGGACCTCTAAAGTGAATGTGAATCCAGTTTTTTTTGCTTAAGCTAGTAATGGTGTCTGATACAAGGTCAGCCATTTTGTGTTTCCGGAAGAAAATTTATGATTCAGATTTTGATCAAATTTTCAGTTGACCTTGCGTTTAAAAATATTGTGCACCAATATTCCAATGTCCCTGAAGGACTGTGAGGCTACCGCTCGTCATAACATCAATAGATGTGGACCTCCTTCAGCTGTCTCACTGACGGCAACCATGTCTTCTTTAGAGCGCGTGTTTCGATGGAGGATAGCTTTGAAGCCACTTGTTGCAATGCCAATCTTATCGAAATCTTGGAAGGACTCAGAAGGACGATTGCGTGAACTATTATCTCCTCATTGGGGGCGAAACGGGCCTACACCAAGGTCACAAGGTAATCAGCAAGGCCTAAGCTGAGACGGTTTCTCATATCAGTTCGGCTTGCCGAGTGCTATGGAAACATCGATTTTAAATCCAGCCACGGATTGGATGACCATATCAAACCCTCACAGTAGGACTTCAACAAGGATCTGCCCTTGGGCCATCATTTGGAACATATTGTGTGACGAAGGTGGTCATTGTGGAAGATTACAGATAAGCAGTTGCTGCTGGAACCTGCCGATTACAAGGCTGGACTGTCCTCATAGCCATAGAACACGAACTTCTGGGCAGCGAACTATGCGATCAATTCCGAGGAATCACTGGAGTGCGTTGGAGTTCTTTCAGTCGCCGTGGTGTAGTGGGTTGGCAATGTTTCCCAACATCGGTGATTCCGGATTCGTAAATGGAATTAACAATAATAAGTTGTACGAGTAGTCAGCTCCGTCTTCCCATCTGTTTGCCGCTTCGATTTGGGTGGGTTAACAGAGGGCCTGTGAGCAGCTAGCGAGAGAAGAAATAAACTGACATCCTTGTTCAGTGGTTTGGGTGCACAGAGACTTAAGGGAGATTTCATACGATAGAGCATACGTTGCAGCGGAGAATGTTCCTCGGAAGCCTGTAACTCACAATTGTGACAGTGTCTCGTATGTGAACTGTGGTAGGGACACCATCACCACCAGGGGCAAGCTAAAGCTCTACAAAAGGGCGATGTAGTCGCAGATTTTTCACACTCTAGTCGTCATAAAGCGTAGGTTAGGTTAGGCTGCAGAGGGCAGTCACACTTGGGCCAGAGTAGGCCCACGCGGGTTAATTCCCCCTAACAATTAAAGCCAGCTGGTGCTTGTGACAAAGCGATTTAGCTGGCTTATGCTGACGCTTTTAAGCTCATTGAGGTTGTTGAAGTAGTAGGCCCGTAGGTGTAAGTATCTACGACTTGCCAGCGCGCTGTGGTTTCAACCTCCTCTTCATCCATGCAGCTTCTACAGAAGTCATTAGAGGGGACCCCCAACCTACGGGCATGGGTGCCTATTGTGCAGTGGCCTGTTATGACGCCGGTGAGCTTCCTGAGTGAAGATCTGCTGATTCTAAGCCGATCGCTTGATATCAAGCGATGGCCATATTTCCTTTGTTTTAAGACAAGTGGTACCTTCCAGCCATTTACGATTAGTGACGTTGATTGTGTGTATTTTTTAATAGATGGTGAGCAGTAGCCATTGGCATTGAACGTGGAACCCCTCCTATTGTTTGGGTAGAGAATGTGCCACACTTAGCGAGTTTGTCGGCTTTGCAATTGCCCGGTATGTCACAGTGTCCCGGCACCCACATGAGGTGTATGTTAAAATGCCCAGACATCTCGTTAAAAGACAGCTTGCGATTAAGGGATGCTTTCGAATTTAACAAGACATTGTCCAGGGACTTGGTAGCTCCTTTGGATATTACGTTGATCTTGAGCCAGGACAGCGCCAATGGTTTCCACCTGGAATACGCTACAGTGATCAGGGAGCTTCAGGGAGATAGCTATGTTAAGGTCTTGAGAAAAGACACCAGCACCTACACCCTCGTGTGTCTTCGACTCAACAGTGAAGATGCGCAGGGGATCAGCCATCGTCTGATTATCAGATATCCAGGCCAGTCCGGAGGGGATGCTGGTGGAGAATTTCTTCTCGAAGATGGCTTGGGATAGTAGGCGGTCGGTGTCGTTGAGGAGAAAGTTGAATTCGTTTAGAATGGTTGAGTGGCCGAAGGAGAGTTCGGACCACAGTCGGAGCGTGGTCACCTGCTGCCACCTGTTTACTGAAAGTTTCCAGTGGGGGAAGATAGAGGAGTATATTAAGTTCATCCCGGAGTCCTCTTCAGCGCCGCAATGATACACATGCAGGTCAGTCTTTGCACCCGTTTATGTAGGTCCACCCTTACCAGTTGATAACTGTGCTTAGTGCTGTCCACCAAACTGAGGCTCCTTACAGAAGTGCTGGTCTGACAATTTGCAGCCTATGGCTTTTTTTTAACAGCTTTTTGGACTAAAGCGTAGAGGCTGATGGGAAACTGTGACTTCCAGCTTATGGAGTTCATGTCCAGACAAAGCGGGTATCGTCGCATAAGTCTTTACAAATGTGGACCTCCTGCATGGAATGACCATACGTCGAGATCTAGAACACGTAGTCTTTAATTCTATCGATTTGCTGAAGATAGACAGTCAGACGTTCCGAAAACCTGGACACAATTAATACACTTTCTGCCTATGAACATGCGCAGATCGTTCGGGAGATCTATCCGTGCTTACTTGGTGTACAAGCAAAGATATGGACAGTTAGTTAAACACTGAGCACAGTTTCTAACCAGCGGGAATAAGAGACGAGAGTTGTTTTCGAGTACTTGAGCATGAGCGGTGCTAATCACGCGGGTTACTTGTGTCCATTCCACACCCATTGACATAAATTGTAGTGACAAAAGACAACATGGATGACTGATCGCGGAATGTACTGTTCTCTATTCCATATTCGCACTCGCGCTTGCCAAGAGTCAAGGCAAGTATAACCAGGTGATCGCGTGCTCATTGCCAGAGTCTTGAGAACTGCCACTGGCTTGGATTACCAGACGCAATATGACGCATATCAGATTTACTAGAAAAAACTGTAAACACAAGCAGCGCGTATCAATCCCAATCCCTGCTGAGAGGACCATGTCACGTCTCCATCTCGACAAAATTGAAATAACCCGAATCCTTGTTGGACAGGTCGAGAAACTAAGAGCTTCATCTGAAACGTGTGATATGAATAACAAGCACAGGGGAAAGGTGCCACCCCTGTGGCATCCCATAAAATTCACCCGAAAATGGAAGCCACCTGTAACAGAACCCCTCCTCTCTGTATAAACTAATCACGATTTTGTCCTCCAGCTCTCGGATCACGCAATTACTAATATTGCAGTTGCACAACTGCCAAACGTTGGTCGATGTAACTGAGGACTCCGTTCTTACGCACCCACCATTGCTTGTCCCTGAAGCATCCACCCCCACATCCACTCCACACATCGTCACACTAACTGGCATTGCAGCTGTCAGAGGACCCATTAAGTCGCCCACCACTCGAGTTTTCATCGCAAATCCCATTACAAGTGCTTAAAAGCCAACTGCTCTCAGCACAGTATTTTGTGGAAACCGAAAATCACACAACGGACACATAAGAGTCAATAAGATTTTATTTGAATTCACTCACCTGGCGAGGTCCCATCGGTGGAGTATCCAGTCGAATAGGCGCTCTCCGGCGACGACAGGCTATTCATGACATGGCCCATTGGATGGCTCACCGGGCCGTTGGCCATCATGCCGTTGCCGACGGGTGGGTGTGGTGGCCCACCCCCGTTATAGCGACTTGACCTTAACATCTGACGATTCGCCTCGTATCCATTGCGTAGCACCACATTCGAATTGACACAAGCACCCGCAGCTTGCTGGGGGTGATGCTGCTGTTGCTGTTGCGGCTGGCATCCTTCGTTCGAGTTGTTGTTGTTGCTGGGAACTCTCTCGTCCAGATCGGCACTGACTGCGTATGCTCCGTTCGCATTCAAGCTGTCATAGGAGCCGACCTGCGGCTGCGATGGGCTGTAACCGTCGCCGGTCATTTTCGATGGCAGCAATTTGCCGTAGCGTGCTGTCGCCTCAGACTTCCTGCCACCATTGTGGTAGCTCGCCGTGTCCTTTTGCTCCAAAATGTACTCCTGCCGGTGATGCTGATACTGATGCTGATTCTGATTCTGATGCTGATTGGGATGCGGTTGATGCTGGTTATTGTTGTTCTGCGTGTTGTGGATGATTTCTTCGTAGTGTCCATTGGAACAACCGCGCTGGTAGTTTGGGGAACGCCTCTGCTTTGACTGTTCGGCTGCTACTGCCGCCGCTGCTGCTGCTGTGGTGGGATGAATTTGTGACGCCGAATGCTTGGCATTCGCCGCGGCCGTGTTCCCTGTGGATTTGCGTCGAAACATGCTGCTGGGCGATAGTGTTTTCGTGCGCTTTCCTTGCGAGTGCTGCTGCTGCTGCTGCTGGTGCTGGTGATGTGGTATCTCCTTGACGCCGTGGTCGGTTATGGTGCTGCAACTGCCGCCCCCGCCACTGATGCTATTTCTTTGCTGTGGTCCCTTCGAGGATGCCGATGAGAGTGTCTGAGACTTCACACTTGTGTGCTGGACATAGAGAAAGTTATCAGATTTCGGTGACATTGTTGAGTCCTCATTCGGCGACTGCCATCCAAAGCGACTTGTGGTCTGAAACAGAAACAGAGAAGAACATGAAAAAGAGCAAGTTGAAACCTCATGAGTAGGGATAAGGAGATGATGAGAGGGGATACGGACGGAGTGCGTTCGCCTCGAATCGGCTTAGGTAGACCGCATGCCTTTGACAGAGGCAAAAGCCAACGAACCGACCCACCTCCTCACTTGGGAGTCGGATTTAACACAGATATCAAGCTGTGCCCTGGGTTAACCTGAGCAGCGGCGACGGTGTGGGTGACGTAGCATCCAACGATTTGAATGAGATTACTTTGTTGTTGACATCCCTTCCGCATGGCAACCCCATCTCCAGCGGCGTTGTCTACGTTCGTTAGTTACTGGGTCTCGTGCGCAAACACACACCAACCCCACGCCACCTCCCACAACCTACAAAGAGAAGGAAACACAGCAAAACAAACGTGTGCAAACTCAGACACAAATAAATTCACTACGATTGTCGTCTCCATTTCCGGAATTCTTTTTTGTGTCATTATTCCTCCGTGTTCTGTGTTCTGTTTGCCGTCCTTATTCAGGGCACGAATGCCAGGTTTGTAGCATCTTTGTGTTGTATTCAAAACCCGGGATTAGTGCGGATTACTGGTTGGCTGCATGTGTAGTTCATTTCATTTATTTTTATTTATTTTCCGGGGTTTTGTTCCGCGTTGCGGGGCTGAGCCGGGTGCGGGCCGGCCATCCGCAACCCTCAACCCTTTCAATCGCGATTTGGGGAAGGGAAACTACTCTCATGGTCGTCGGGCAGGTCTCTGAGGCAGCGGCTGGCGATTTGAAAGGATTCACAGAGCGGTGAATTTAAATGAAGACTTGGAGATATTTTTGTGTGGAAATAATTAAAATCAAAAAAATACCAAGCTGGGCTCTTCGAGGATGGTGGGTGAGTTGCGAATTCATTTACGGTCCAGCGGAGATGGTTGTTGCAATTAACGTTCGGCTGACGTGATGGACAGATTTTTCTCTCATTCTACGAGTGTGTGCGAGAGTGGCGGGGGAGGGAAAATTAAAGCGAAGGATTCTTGGGAAACAGTGGTGGGCTTGAAGGGAGAAAGCGAAGGAATGGAATATTTGGGCTGGCTGCAATCATCGCTGGTGAATCAGGAGTTGTTTCATTTCTCAGTCCTGACCTTGGTCATGCCAAAATTTGGTGCAATCAACAAAGCTGCATTTGAGGCTTCGTTGTTTCACGCAGATGTTGCAATCGATGTGTTTGCAAATTTATGGAATTTTTGTTACTTATCGGTTAATTTTGCGAATGCGGAAGCACTCACATTTTGAGGTAAGACACGGTAGGAAGACTTTACAGAGCCTTGCCCCGCCAGTGTTTAGTAATAGGACATGGCCTACAATAATGCAACTTTGAGCGGGTTGCAGTCTTTTGACGCCTGTCAACAGGAACATTTTAAAGAAGAAAAGCGTAAATTTGGTGCGTTGATTAGGCATTATTTTTGAGTACCATCATCGAAACCAAGGAATCCTGGACAGACAATAACATTTGCAAGAAAGTTGTCTGACGAGCTCCGATGTGGTCATACCATCACAAGAGTCACCGAACATTATGATGGGAGGATTAAAGTGAGTGAAGTGGGTGAGAGGGGAAACTGAGAGGGGAACTGGCATACAGACTTCAAATGAGTGTTTGACGAAGTCAACAAAATGTGTGTATTCGTTACTAAGTAACGAATGTTCAATAATGCACCATATAACGAAACGTAGGTACGTGGTATCGTTACTTTTTCTTTTGCCTGTATGTACTACAGACAACCGACATGGGTTCTTTCACCCTTGCATGGTACGGTATGGTATGCTCGGGCGTACAAGAGAGACATACCATACACAAGCAACACGCACGATCATACCGATGCGTGATGGGGAACCTAAATACAATTGTGCGCATACTATTCTCTTTTCTTCTAGTACTGTTTTTGGTGTTCAGTTAATAGATTGCTGTTGCGACTTTGTGTGTGTACCTTTTTGGATGGTATCGGTATGTCCCTCTTGAATTCGAAGTGCGTAGTTAGAAAGTTGTGTGTGGAATGGGATTCTATGTATCTAGTATCCACGTTTAGCTATGTTTGGGATTGATCTATGGTTTGGATGGACCTAATAAGGCATCAGTCGATATTGATGCGGTGTTGTAGCGTTTCTATATTATTTGTTTGGTATGCGTTACTCTCGGAAATGCGATTAAGTTGACATTGAATTTACACAGTTAACATTGAATTTTTAGAGGTATGTTAGAAGGTTAGTCGGATGGTTAATTTTTGTAAGAATTTTGTGATCTTAAATGATCAAACTTTCCACAAAAAGGGGTTCGATCACTGGATTGTGACGACTGAAACACAAAAGTTCACTGTTCACGATATACACGAATTGATTTGCAAACTCTGGTTTACTTCTTGTACTTTATCACACTTGAAAAAGCACTTTTACTTTACTTACAGACTGAACCGATTAACACTCCTAAGCACGGTCTATGAATTCCTAAACTGAACTGATTCTCATCGACCATCGTTCTGATATGTATTCACCCAGTATTGCTTCTAGCCACCTACTGTCGCCATTTGGCTATGGGTTTCCCTCTCGATTTATGTACCTAAATTCTTTGTGTTCCATTTGTGTATAGGTGGCAAGCTTTTACATAAGAATGAACTACAATCATTTCGGGAATACTCTTCGGAAGGGTTATATCGGCGATAAGTGGAAAAAGCTGGCAGGCCAATTTGTATACTGAAAGGTGGTTGGTGTTTTGACCATCCCACGCCACAATATTTTTATTGACAAAAGAAGTAGACATCATTCAAGGTTACTTAAATACTTTATTCAGTTAAATGCAACGTTCATATTTTTCGTTCTAAAATCAATGAGTTTGATATATGTTTGTCCGGTCATATCTGGAGTTTGGCAAAACCGAATTTCATGATAAATTTTTTGTTGGAAAAGTATTCTTTTGCAGCAGGTTTGTACGTAAAAAGCAATACGAAAAAAAAATCATAGAAATCGGAATTCGACCATCAGGCCGATCGAAAAGACTTTCTTAAACGCGCGGTTCATTGAAAAATCCATCGACAAGCGCTTCGCAAACATCTTTGAATTTCTCGCAGAACACTTCCCATACATCATCAGACCAATCGGCTGCTTTAAAAAAGGGGCTAAACTCCTCAGCAAATTAACATTTAGTCGGATCGTTCACGGCTACCGGTCTACATTTCAATAAATTAAAGCGAAAATATTGAATTTTATTTGAAGTGAAGTTTCTGTTTGAAGTGAATGGACCAAGTCTGTGAATGTCGCAAATCATGGAAATTCTCGGCAGACGCACCGGGAACGTGAAAGTGGGAAAGTGCAATCCACCCCCGTTAACACCTTCAATCTGTTAATTTCGGCATTATAAAGGATAACTAATAACATCAAATTTAAATCCACAGAGAATCATATTTTTTTGTAATTACTTCAAAAAATATATCATCTGATATTACAGACGATCTGTTGTAATTTTGAGAACTTACCAAATGAGAATGTGTACATGAGGTACACCACGTTTCTGACACTCGACGCACTCCAAAATAAAACAAAAATTAACACCCATACAAACATGTTATATTTTTATAAACCATTGTATTGACGCACACAAAAATTTTGCGCATGGAATGAACCGTTTATTTTAAAAACTAAAAAAAAATAGAAATTCTGATGAAAGTAACGAAAGTAACTAGTTACGATATTAACGTGACGAGTAATCAGACAAAAAGTAACAAATGCCGAAATGCCAGTTTCGATGCCAAAATGTCTGATGCTATGACTTTTATTAGCACGAGTGCTGCTTCGTCTATCGCAGCCGAATACGATGCAGTCGTCTACTAATGCCGGGGATTTTTCGCATAGGTCACAGAAGACCCCTGCGCCCGTACCCGCACTCGTTTTTGGGTTGGCGAAGGCTCAAGTACTACGCCCGTCTAGAGAATAATGGGGGTTACTTCCACGGTTTTTTTTTTTTAATTTTCTTCTTCTAAGCGGAGGATTTATGAGTGGCCTTAAAAAAGGGAAGGAATTTTGGGCATCAAACGCCTGTACTCACATATTAATATGTTGTCTTTCAAGAATTCCGACAAGAGAACACTGGTCAAAACCCTCAGTTGGATCGGAAAACTCCATTCATGTATACACAGACCGCTCAAATCAGCTTGAAGGTGTCGTTGCTGGTGTATACAATGCATCGCGAGTCATATAGGCGGAGCTGGTAGCCATCTAGAAGACAGCGGAGGGCGCAAGCCACTCTAACATTAATATCTACGAAGTCACGCAGCATTCAAAGCTCTGAAAACTAATATAATAAAGTCAAAAACTGTAATCAACTTCGATGCGTTGCAGGACCTCTGTAGTAAAAACATAGTCTCCCTCCAATGGGTTCCTGGACACATGGGAATCCAGGGAAAGGAAACACCAAAGTGTTCGCAGCTCCGATAACATTCTTCTTTAATGAAATCGATAACGAACTACTAATACAATGAATCTTCTCTTTACGGACACCCCTCTATAAGGGACACCTCCCTTTACGGACAGTTCGTCATGGACCCATCAAGAATAAATTCATGTTCTTGAACCCCCTCAGAACGGACACCCCTTCATAACGAACAATTATGATGATCTTGCTGCTGTCCGCTTTAGAGAAGTTTCACTGTACTGTACTAATTCAAGCCTCGAAACCACAATCTACTGGGCCGAATACAACGTCTTGAAAACAAAACTAATAATCTCGTTACCAAGAGTTAACTGCAGAATACTCAAAGTGATCGTTACAGGCCACTGTTTGGTGGGTCACCATGCCCATAGACTGGGCCTGATTCCCACTGATAGATGCAGGAACTGAAGAATATACGGCGGAGGTCAAAACTCTGGATCATCTTCTTTGCTTCTGCCCGGCCTTAGGACAGCCATTTTTGAAGTCCCTATATAATGTGGCCGTCGTGAATCCACAACATCTCATACAATTCCCAAAAACCACTGGAACTCGATAATGAAAAATGGACGAAAACTAGGTTTGCTCTGTTTGGTGGTCGCACTATGGACCAACAGGTCTCTGTGAGGCTAAGCCGCCACCCCCTAACCCAACCTAACCTTGTCCTTCACACATTACTGCATCTTCGGACTGAATTTCCTGAGTCTTAAATCGAAACGTTCAGCATTTTTCTCAAACTATGATATTTTCAGACGGTGATTATCACAATCACCATCAGAATGCGTCAGTATACTCTTGTACTCCGAAATTGTAACTCAAAACAAGAAACAAATAAACACTTACCGCGTACAATTGCAACTCAGAAGGCATACAATAGTGCAGTGGAAACCGAGGCACCTACATTATGTGCACACTCGTACATCCATGAAAATTATGCCCTCATTGAGTGTTTCCTTCAATAAATCGACAATGACGCAAGCTGCGTGGCTTGTAGCGCCACAAACCACAGCTCATCCACATTAACGTCAATTGAAAAAAGTAATCATGGATCTATATGTATGGCGCGCTCTCTATTAATTGTGTCGTTCATTGTCGAAGAAATATGGGACAATTACACATTCGACTAGCTCACAAGCGGTGGCTTTTTGTGGATGTAACGAATTCTCAATAACGGCATGTGGGCTTATGTCTATTTTCGATTCGGTCCATTCATCGAATATGCAATGGGGTGGGATTCAGAACCATCAGCCAGGGCAATCCCCGGGGAATTGTGTCAACAGAAATACACGGTTTTTGTTGTCGAATTCTGAAACTAAACGAACATTTTTGCTGTTGAGCCAGGGTAAGTGAATGTGTCCCCATAAATTGTATAAAAATAGAGGCTATCCATTTAAAGAAGGCCGATAATGTCGAACATTTAGATCAGGTTATGGAAATCGTCGAGTCTGCCAGTCTTTTTTTGCTAATCTATGTTACAGTTTCGCGTCACTGACAATACTCTGGGACTGTATAGAAAAGGCTTCTCACATTGGCCGTTCGGAGTCGCCATCAAACTGTAGGACCACACTAGTGGTTGCTGCGAAGCTAGGCGCTGGCCCTATACGGACTCTAGCGCCACCCATATTATTCTGAGTTGCAACCATCTCAGGGGAGGGCTATTGCCCGCATTCCTAATCCATCCAAGTGGGCCGGATCAAAGTGTCAAAACCCTGGCTGGAGGACCATTCAAAACTCTAATGTAGTCACCGGAATGCCTGGTGATTATTGCGGATCTCTGTGCAGTCTAGTACTGTGACAAGCCAGATGGGGCACCACAACAAAAGCCAGATGGGCCCATAAATGAATGATCACGATGGCAGGCCTTCTGTACAGAATGCCGTGGCAAAGAGCAATATTCCATTTCAGGCGCTTCGCAGTGACGAGTTAACCAATTCCCGAGCTCATAGTTAGCCATATGAGTCAGCTGAGAAACGGCTGGAGATTTGCTCCTTTATAACGAGACTGCAAAACGAGCTAAGAAGGCTCGAAAGAGAAAGAAAAGCCGATAGGGTAAATATGGAGCATCGCGGCTCGATGTGCTCGCGGGGTAATACCTAACGACAGTTCCGTGGAGAGACTTGTAGACGTGTGCAGAGGCGTGGTTAAGCGCGGATCGTTCATGCTGGTAGCACGTGTTACCAGTTTCTTGAAGAAGATTCCACATCAATTGGTGCAGTGGGTCGTGACCCACTTGACCCGGAACCCAGTGGAAGGTAGTAGAATGTACGAGAATTTATTTACACTTGTTCCCACGACAACTGAATGGTGGTGCATCCCAATGGGATCATGTTGCGTCGCTCCGGACACACGCGCCGACATGAAAATGATGAGTTTGCATGCTGAGCGATGGGAACGGCGGCTTCCCATATGAAGCGAGGTAGCTCTAACACTAGTCTAAGTTTGGACGAGTAGGAATTCGGTTAGATAAAAGAATATTTAAAAAATAACAAAATTGTTTGAGAGAGTAAGTCGGACGTTTTTTTATGAATCCCATTTAGGGATTCGTTAACTGTGCCAATCATAAAAATAAGAGCAATGCTGAGAAACAATTTTGATCAATTTTGATTTTTCATTGTCGGCAGGCTGAGGCAACTAATTGTGTACGCAATTAATTTTTTGTAGAAATTTTATGTGAAATAAATCCATTTTTTTTTTTCTGGTAAAATGAATTTCAGACCATTTTACTTGCGAAACACGCGCCTTTCATTGTGCTCTGGAAAAGTGAAGGAGCCGAGCTTTGACATAAAATTCTCGAAAGCTCGATAGAACGCGCACTGAAGTCTAACAACGCACGAACGCGCGAACTCTACACTGTGATTTGGGTGGATTTCATCAGCAAGAATGAGACTGACTGCGTTCAGTGGTGGAATTGAAAAAATATTTTGTGGGTTACATTTACATATTTAATGATTTTTTTGTAAGACCCAAAGTGCAGTAGAACTTAGAGTCGATTTATTTCAGGAAAAAAAATGCAATTGCAGTGAAGACTTCGGCCTTGCTACGATATTTTAATTTCACGGACTAGACAATATTGATATGCGCTTCCAACAAGTCGGCCACAGGCAGTGTTTCAATCAACGAACACGCGATTCGTTGTGCGTGTTTTTTCGAGAAATGGCCCAGTGGATTGGCCGTCTAGATCATGTGATTTAACAGCTTTAGACTTTGGGTCCGCTGCATCTTTGGCATATGCCAACAAGCCGGCGTTGAACGAGATATAGCTGCAGGTTCCTTCGAAATGTGTGGCCAAGCCATCGAAACAACGAATCGACCGCTGACGACGAGTTCGTCCGCTTCGCACTTCTTTTGAATGTCACAGTGGTCCGGCACCCTCATAAGGTGGATGTTAAAGTACTTGGCCAGTTAAGAGATAGGCGGCAATTAAGGGAAGTCTTGGAGTTCAAAGTAACAGAGTCCAGAGATTTGATGGCTGCCTGGCTGTCGGAACAGATGACGATATCTGTGCTTGAAATTGGTTTTTAGTCATCATCGAGCTTCCTTAATGGCTATAGTTTCAGTCTGAAAGACTCTACAGTGATTAGTTGGACGTAGGGAGAGCTGGATGTTCAGATCCTTTGAATAGACGCCAGCCCCCACACCTGCTTCCATCTGTGAAGATTCGCAGTGGACCGTCCAGCGTCTGGTTATCATACTCCCAGTAAGATCTGGGTGATATGCTGGTTGAGAAATTTGTCTCGAAGAGAGAGAGTTTAGTGAGGTCTGTATCTATGGGTATAGAGCTATACCTGCGAAGGGTTGAATGTCCAAATTTAAGTCCTTTCCAGCTGTTAAGCGATCTTAATCTGATCGCCTTGCTGGCCGCTGTCAGAAGGGCAGATTAAGGAGATTAAGGAGTATGTTCAGTGTTTCGGAAGAGGTAGTCTTCACTAATGCATACGCCCACCATCCTCTGCACTCTAGCGAGTGGTGTGATGTTGATCTTCTTATCGAGTGCGGTCCACCATGAACCATTCGGGGCTGTAGTCCCCATTTGCACCCAATGGTCCCTGAGCCTCGGAGGCCTTCTCGACACGTTCCTGGATATTTAGCTTCCAGCTTAACTTCATGTCTAATATAAGACCTACCTCGCATAGTGTGGGAGGGTCGAAGTTAGGGATTTTTTACTTTCTAGCAAAGGGGACTAGGTCTGTTGTTTGTGGATTGACGCCTAGCATTGTTAGTGACTCGAGAGAGGTGGGACCGTGAGAATGATCTTTCTCGTACCCGGAATCGAACCTAGGCAACGACGACTCAAGTGCGTAGGGGTCGACGCAACAACCCACAACGCCACGTCCGTCGAAGTAGTAACTTAGACGCCTCATATTCTAACGATTTGATGGATCTAAGTGGCAGTAGCATCAGCCATCTCCATCACTCAACTAAAAGCTCTAAATGGTTTGCGGATGATCAAGTAGATTTTAGATTAGATGTTTGATAGATTTCAAAGTTTTGACTTGAAATTAAATTGAAACCGTGCCCCTTGTGGACATATGCAAGCCGTCCAATTTCGTATTTTTATTGTACTTCCATGGTCTTCAATGGCTTGGCTTTATTTAAACAAAAACTCCTTTAACGTCTGCGCTCCAGCGTATCTCAACTGGCGCATAAAAGCATTTTATGCTCAGAATTCCTAAAATGATTGTCTGCATAACTTTTACCACAATAAAGAGCTAGTTTTGCACTCCAGTCCAGGCGATCTATTTACGCAGCCATAACAAAACTCATTCTACAAACGAATCGTCGTCATCCCACTTTTTCGATTTGACATCCTTCATCAGCCATACTGCATGCCGTTTGATGTCCGCATAAAGTTTGTCCTTGGCATTTGCTCATGGCGTATCAGCCATGAAACGGGTACGCACACGCGTCCGAAATCATTAAAACCACCTCAAGTCCTTTCAGTCTCATCACAAAACTCAATTGTGACCGATTATGTTCTAAGAGCTCAATGAAACCAAGACGAGGACAATGAATTCAAAGGATGTCACTCACACAGTACGTCAGCCACCTCCTCCCCCCACCCGACTTATGGCCACACATAAAATAAAACCGTCAAGAGCGGAAGAGCGAGTGCTTCTGAAAGAAGTAAAATAAATCGGAAAAGTCCACCAAACGGGAACAGCTCAGAACACGGAGTTTCGGTCGACTTATTGCAAATACATCAAAGCCCCTTCAAAGGCATGCAATTAAATTGGAACTGCCACCGTTCACGGTCGCACCGAGACGCCGAGAGGACCGTAAACAACGTCCGTGCCAGGGAGGGACTGTTGTGAAACTTTCCTAATATAAATTCCCTCTTGCAGCAAGCGAGCTTGTTTTCTTCGGCGTCCTTTTCCACTTGGCAAAACAAACTTTCAAAGAATAATTTCCTCTTCAGTGGTTGCAGAGTTTTGCCCCCCGGCATCACGGCACCCGCTCGGCTGACGAACAACCGTGCGCAGGTTGCAATGACTGAAGGCCATGTTTGAGAGGAAACTTCTGTGTCCAAGGACCCCTCCCCACGGCTGCGGTGGCGTATGCGGTTTGCTGCTCCACGCCCAAGCAGTGTCGCCAGGTCATTTGACATGTGAGATAAACGCCGAGTACACACATGTAACCCTCCTCCCTTTGGTTTGCATCAGCAGCGCCCCAGCGCCGCGCCATGCTTTTCATTCATTGATAAGAGCTAAAGGAATGCAAGGGGATCAACGAAACGATAAAAGCCGAGGGAATCCCGAAGGGTTCGGCACGAACAGCGGAAATGATTGTATCTGTCGTACTTACGTGGTTCTGTATCGGTGAGACTTCCCTGCGTCGGGCCGGACTTGATATACTGCCATTCGGTGCGGCGGCTGTGATTGACGCTGTTGTGGTTGTACCATCTCCATGATATATCGTAAATCCGGTTGCTCCTTTGTGGCCATTCTGGGTTAGATTACTCGATGCAGCCGACGTGCTGGGCGGCGAACGTCCGTGATTGGCATCGAGGATTTGGCGTGAACATGAAACGAAAGATAACACAAAAGAACACATAAGCGACATGCAGCCACAAGATAAACCTCAGATAAGTGCAGATTGAGGGGCTAACCGAGGGCGGAATGTGGTGGAAAATGCCCCTGGAAAGGGATGCCCTGAAATTTAGCACCTCTTCCGGTGGCAATGAATATAAATTATGGGAGACTGCCTGTCGTGACTTTCGGCTGTTTGCGGCGGAAATATGTCCAGAGGCCAATTGCCGTCATCGTTGTACTGGTGGCGTGGTCGGCAGCCAATTGACTTTGGTTCCGCCAAAACGCTTCGGGGTTGGCACTTGGACTCACGACAACCGTGCAGTTAATAAATTATGGAGAAGGTGTAGCCGCTTTGATGGTAATCGCACCCAGCACCCTAGGGAGGCATACACAGGAAATGCTGTTACCCAATCGATGGCCTAGTTCGTGATAAGGGTTCGTGCGGGGTGCTTCGGTGGGGAGAGGGGATGCTTTTCATCTACTTGGCCGCAATTGAATGTTTCATTAGTGCAGTGCGGGCGGAATAGGCGATGAGGTCAAACAGACGCTCGCTACCAGGCAATTGGAGGCGGTCACGGGGAGGAGTGTAATTAACTTAACTCGATTAGGCTTGTACAAATAGCAGTCTCGCATGGTTAATACAATAGGGAGTTGTCGAGAGCTCAGGATGGGTGCTTAGTCTTGTGAAGAGCTCTGGGAAGGGGCGAATCGTGGAACGATAAATTACGTGAAATAAACTTCAAACGCGAAGGTTTTGGAGGAACACGGTGAGTAGCAAAAGTCGCTGGGGTTCATCGTTCACATGGAACTTCGCGCGGAAGGGATGTAGGGGATTTATTAGAGAAAGGACTAGCCGGAGGGAGGCGCGCTTTCTGTTCAAGAACTGCAATCACGTGAAGATGTGTTGCGAGGGTTTTGCATGCGTATCTTGAAAGGGGGTGTGCTTAAACTTCTGCAACGACTTCTGATTGACGACTTAAATATTTTGTACGTGGCCTTGTCTGGCACACGAATTTTCAATTTTTCTCCAAAAGCCAGCGCGGACAAATGAGAATAAAGCCTGTTTGACTGCACATTCGGGAAAGGTTTTCGCCTAAGAGTAGGCAAGGGGATGTGAGAGGAGAGTCGAAAGTTGAGGGAGGAATTGAAAGCCAGATGGCATTTACGGACAGAAGGCGGAAGGGTAGGTTTTGGTCGTTGTCAAACGGAAGAAGGACAATGACTATCGGTTCTGCACGTGGAATGTGAGGTTCCTTTACAGACCATGGTATCGTGGAGGTCCTAGAAGTCCATAAGGGCATCAGACATCACCACCCTCTAGGAGGTGCGGTGGAATGGATCGGGCAAAAGGAGGATGGAAAACAACAAAGCCTGCTGAGGCGATTGTGACAGAGAGCGAAGGCAGCGGTTATTTGGATGTGGATTTGTGGCCGGAGCATATGGTCATCTAAAGAGCGCCTGTTCAATGCACTCTACATTTTAGTGGAGTCCCATTAAAGCAGGTGGAGGGGGTTTTTTTTCCCGACTAATGCTGAACTTTCCTGTAGGATTGGTCAAGCTGCCTGCGTTTTGAAACAGCTTGGTAGATCTGCAATCAGGAAGGCCGAGCTTGGAATCAAAGTTGAGGAGCTGCTTCTTCGAACGGAGAGGTCTAGGCAGAGGTCTTAGGTGGTGTGCCACGTGGCACAAATGTCCCCTTCATCACGACTTCCGAGGCGGGCGTTGAATGCGATTCTATCAGGTCGGCAACCACTTGGTAGACCCAGGACGAGGTGGTTGGACCAAGTCCAAGAAATCGCCTCGTTTGGGCATATTCCTGATGAGTTAGAGACGATGGCGGAGGATCGTGTTGCCTGGACATCTCTCGCGCGTGGTTTACCCCAGCGACTCCTTTAGTGCAGCAAGCGGGTCGATAGAAGATGATGATTCGTTCGTGGCACACTTAGGCAAAAAGTCCTAAGCTTTAAATGCAATAAGCGAGCTCCTCATAACAATCCACATCAAGGCTAAATTCGGGAACATAAGCCTCATCTGCGCCCATGCTCTAACGGAGGATAGCAAATCTGCTATAAATAACAATCGATGCCCCAGCTACGCCACCAAGATTGTTCTAGGAGATTTTCAAGCTAAGCTGGGTAAAGGGGACATCTTTGCTGGGGTCATAGGTAAGCACAGCCGGCATGACACCACGTTCGAAAACGGGCTCAGGCTGCTGGACTTTGTTACGGGGCGGAACCTCTCTGCAGCTAGCACGCGGTTCCCACACCTCGACATTCATAAAGGGACCTGGCAGTCAGCCAATCGACAACCCGATTGTGGGGTCGACGCCAGAATTTTGGCCAGTATACTTGATGTCCGAAATTTCCAAGGAGCCAATGATGACTAGGACCATTTCCTTGTTGTAGCCAAGGGAAGAACTCTCGGATATCGAACAGGAGTCGAGAAAGGGCACCACGGCTTGAGGTCGGAAAGATACAACCGAAACGGACTGCGAGGATCCCGGAATCTCTCCCTTACGTCGCCACCTGCGCAGGCCATCGAAGACATTGGAAGATGTCAAGAAGCCATGAAAGCAGCTGCTACTGATGTGCTGGGTTTTACAACAAGACCTAGGAAAAACTCATGGTTTGACAACGTGTGCAGTTACATGCAGCAAACCAAGAAGCCTACCAGGCACTGCTCCGTCGAACCACGAGAGCTGTTCGCGAGTTCTACGAACACAGACCTGGCTTCTTAGGAGGATAAAGAAAGGACACGAGTAGCACTCAATGGAGGAGATGGAGAAGGCTACGACAGGAATGAGGTCCGAGAGTCTTACCAAAGCGCGAAACAGTTATCCAATGGTCTGCCGGGACGACAGTGGGGAACTTGTAATAGAGTCGCAGTCGATACTGAGAATCTGGAAATCTGTAGACTTTTAAACGCCGATGAGGACATCAATACCGCTGTCAGTCAGAATTTTCCACTCCATGGACCATGGATACAATGGACGATGATCGACGAGAATTCCGTCGACCCTAGACGAAGTCAAGGCTTGATGCAATATCAAGACTAAAGTCGAATAAAGCTGCGGGTGCAGGACTGCCTGTGGAACTTTTAAGGTGATAGGGAGATGAGGTGATAGTGTACAGTATGACATTCCCATCCCAAACTCGTCAAGTTGTGCAGAATGGTGATGGGGAATTCTCGCTGGTCCATCAAGGTCGGCAAGGAACTCAACGAGACCTTCAATGTCAAAAGAAGGTTTTCAAGTGATGTGACTTTGCAGAACTCACTCGCTAATGCAAGAGACCCGATCTTCCAAAACTCCGTACAATTGGTAGCATACGCAGACGACATTGACGTGATTGGTCGAACACAGCTAGCCGCCAATGAAGCGTTTACTGGCAGTGAACCAGAAGCGGCCAAAATGTCTTTACGCTGTACACTCACTTTTGACGATGGCTCATTTCCAATTTTTCATGTGTCATGTAACGTGTGATGTACCTGCTCATTTGAGAGCTTGGTTTTGGTGATGTTTTTTCACGCAAAAATTAATGCTTAGTCAGCACACGAAATCCACTTTTTTCATTTTCGATAAATTCAGGCAGTACCTTGATGCTTGATCAATACTGGGAAGTAGTCCATTATTTGATGGCAGTTGGCGGAAGCAGTTTTGCATTTAAAGTTACTGACTTATTGGTCAGCTTGGCATACTCCCAAATTTCGATAAAATTTAACAAAAATAAAGAAGTCAAGGTCAGGACTTAGGCGTGGTCGACATGCAGTAATTATCCGTCACATTAGTGAGGAAAGATCAAACGATTTGTAAACACAAATCCAGTACATGCTGTTTAATATTTGTCCATGATCATCGGATTTTATTAAGACCGTAAACATTTGTCAACTGTATGCCCACGAATGTCGACTTCGAAGGCCAGTTAACATTCGCGTCCATTGATTTAATCCAACAACTGGACGAAGGCAAGTCATTAACTCATGAAACCACAAGAACATTGTGTGAAGGCTAAATTTTTTGAAATTGATTTTGAAATACACGCAGCTGCTCGACAGTTTTGAGGAAACTCCATAAATACGAATGTGAGAGCGTTCAATTTATGGCGGGGAATAAAATGCTTTTTAGTACTCTTGGCCTCAGTGGTTTTCTTGGCGCCGTAAAAAAACGACCTAATTATTTGCGGCGAAAAGCACATCAAAAAGTGCTTTCATTTTGAGACGAGAGAGATATTTTCGAATGTGTTTTCTATTTTTGTGGGTTTTTTTTTTTATGAAAGCGGATAACCACATCATTCTTAGATGAAATTTAATATAAGCGGGATAGGGACAAAGGCTGCTATGTCCCCAACAACAATCTTGAAAAGATCTTACACAATTTAAAAATCAACTCTAAGGCTGACGCTGCCCCGTCCAAAAAGACGGTAAATGGTCAGGATGTGCTAAAGTTTGGCGAACTAGTAGGTCCTGCTTGCTAGTAGGTCATATGTCAGTCAGAAATGTCAGGCAGGTCGGCCATGCTTGCGTGGAGGAGAAGACTAGACTACCGACTCGACTTGACACGAGTATTAGAAGCCCAGAAAGTGCAAGTTGCAGCAGAGTTGACATCACCCAGCAACTACCTCAACCAACTCAGTGAGAGCAACTGGAGGCGCTAACCAGTGCGCTTTCCCCTTGTTCAGGACCGGACCCATCTAAGACTGTGCCATGACCCCAAGTAAGTCTCAGTTGTAAACGGGGATGGCATGGCCATCCTACAGATTGATGCTAAGCACCATCTTGTAACTGATTGGGTGGCGCAGTTAGTTAAGTGCTTGTCACTCAATAGAGGGACCGCAGTTCGAAACCCAGTGAAAGCAAAGCGCTTTTATTGGGTTTTCAAAGCTAGCTTTATTTTTTTGTATAATTTGCGAGCGCACATGAGATTGTTAATAGCCTTAAGTGTCCGGGTTGGCAAGCTCATTTGAGCATCGTTTGTTAAAATAGCGATAAAATACGGACACAGACGAGACGGTACGTCGATGTTCGGGCGAGTCTAATGACTCTGCAACGTTGTTGTCTTCTATAAGTTATATCGCTCGCTTCTAGTAGGTGCAGGGTGGTTTTGGGGGCACCAGACCGGATATGAGCGTTGTACTTAAGTTTGGGGCGTATATACGCCTTGTAAATTAAAGCCAAATCAGAAGGGATGAAGTATTTCTTGCATCGCTTGAGGAAACCTAAACATTTCGCAGCATTTTTGCCGACCTCAAATATGTGATCCTTCCAACTAAGTGTTGTGTTGATACCAAGGATGGAAAGCTTTCCGGTTTCATCGACACAAGTGCCATTCATGGATAATGGCTGATTAGCAAGGATTGGCTTGAGTGACAGCAGGCAGAATTGAAATCCACTCGATTGTTCTTTCCCCAATATCGGAATTCAATGTGCTTAATACAAGCTGCCGTTCCAATTCTACGGCGCCGGTGTCGTGCGCCTTGGATTAGAAGAAGCAGACAAGAGATCATTTATAAAAATGAGAAAGAGTGTCGGAGACAGAACAGAGCCTTGGGGAACACCAGCATTTATTTGGCGGAGATCAGACTTGGGGCCCCATTGCGCGTGTCGACTGTCGACCAACAATCGACTTTTGTCGACAGTCGATTGATTTTGATATTGTGATTGTCGATTGAATTTCCAGCAACGATCTAATATTGGTGCGCCTCTTACGTCTAAGTGAACTCGAATTAAGGGATTCATCCTCAACTGTCAGACGTATACAAATTTTCACAATAATACGATTCTCAGTCGATTGAGTTACACAATACCAAATAAGGTTTCAATCGAAAGATTTGTCGACTATCGGTTCAGTCGACAATCGACAATCGCAATCGGGCCCTTGAACCCATCCAAAACAACTTGAATTGAACGGATCGAAAGGTAATTTCTAAACCAGTGAAGAAGAGATTCATCGACGCCATAGGCACGCATTTCCGACAAGAGAGCTTGATGCCAAACTCTGTCAAGTGCCTTGGAAATATCAAGCGCAACGATCTTGCTTCCGCCTGCATTGTGCAAAGATTGGTTCCACTTTTCGGTGAGATAAGCTGTCAGATTACCAGTGGACCTGTGGCTGCGGAAACCATACTGCCGGTCCATTAAGAAGCTGCCGCGATTCAAGATATTTCGTAAGTTGACTTCTTTCATGACCTTAGAGACAAGCGAAGTAAGTGCTAAGAGTCGATACGAAGTGGGTGACGAAGATTCGCCCTTTTTAGGAACGGGCTGGACAAATGCTGTTCTCCACCTGCTCGGCAAAGAGACCTAAAGGGTAGGATAGATGAACACCTCTTCAGAAGTATGGAGGATATACCATTCGTCCAGTCACCATTTGCCGTTGGGATCAAAGTGGTCGAACAGTGGTGGTAGTTTGACAGAGGGATGCTGTCGGGCAGTACAAGGGGTATGTCTGAGTGCTCCAGAATGGTGTTTAATAACCACTGACAAAAAAAAAAAAATCATCAGGATACCGATTACACGTGGTTCCAACAGGCTTCCGTTAACTTCAGATTTTTACAAATATCATGGATATTCTGTCGGTTGGAATCCACGTTAACTGACCGCCAAGGTGGCTTGGTCAAACGGCTTGGATATATGAATCTCCTGCAAGCCCATACCCTAAAGTCACGCAATTCAGTCAGATTTATGCCGCAGAGCCCGCCGACGGAGTTATATTTCATACTCAATGCCAACAAATGTTCTTGCAAATAAAATATCAAACTAAGTGGTTATCACACACAGGACTGGTCTTCCTTTGAAAGACGCTTCACCTCGAGCACTGCACTTTATACTGGGGATGCGACTCAATCATCTACATAAGGAGGTGAACAAAAACTTGCCGAATCGCCGGCTCTTAAATCCTCTCCGAGAGACGCTCGTAAATCAAAGTAACTCTTTGCGCACACAGCTAGCTCCTTAAACTAGTTTCTGTTCCAAAAAACGTGCGGTGGTCTTCTCCTGACACGGTCCTTTAGTGAAGAACATTTTACATCATTATGCCACAAGCACCATAATCAGCAAGAAGAGAAATGTCCTTCCTTTCACTTGCCGTCCGCCCACACATTCCTGAAGGGTTTTTTCCCAACAATTGATTGCTATTTAATGCCACAACGCAAGATGCCGTCCATATTTGAATCCATGGAGAAAAATGGGTCTCTGCCGAACCATGTTCTTGGTCAGAGCAGGTGTGGCAAGGAGGATAGAGGACGACCAACGAAATCCTCCGGCTATGTGCGTCTCACGTAAACGATTTATGCGTCAAATAAAGGAAAACTTTCTCTCCCCCCCCAGTCGTAGTAGGTTAAAGTTGTCTTCACGTGGGTTAAAGATAATTCCCGGACTAAACTTTCATATTTTCCATTCCGCTCCGAAGGACGAGGCGGGGAAAATATTCATAAAAACTGGCAAAAAATTCTCATAACTCCGTTGAGTACGGGAAGGACTGACTGCGTTTCCCTTAAATGCGAGAGATACTGAAGAGAGAGAGAGCGGCAAAAAAGTGCAGACACCGAAGATAGGAAGTACGCAGTGATATCCCCTTAAGACGACCCTGGATCTGACCGGCTCAAGCAGGAGCCATAAATTTCTTAAATGTTTTATTATGCCCCCATTTTCTCTCTCTCCACACTCCCGGACCTTCAGGGAGGCTTCACTGCTTCGGTTGATAATGACCGGAGCAGGAGCGGCAGCGCACAAGCACCGATGGACGATGAGTCGGACAAATCCCGTCCAAGGATTATTATCGGAATTTCAGGCAAGGCGAGTAAATTGAGCGAAAGGGTTTGGGTCTGACGGCGCGGTGGGGGACTACGGGCAAAACCCCCTCCGCTGATCGATTCATGAATTTCAGATGCCATCGAACCCGAATTGACCCAACGGCTGACTCAAACCGACGAGAAATGCCTTCATTGCGGATAGCCAACCTCTGAATAAATTCAATTGAACAAATCCAATCGGGCAGTCCTTTATGGCGCACAGCAAGAGATCCTGTGTGCAAATGGGACGACACTTCGGATTTTTCATTTTCCTCCCAGAGACCCGAGTCGACGACGACGACAACTTTTGGGTCCAAGCACACAGACTCAGCAGCTATCCTGCACCGCCTATTATTGTTTCTCTTTGACATTTATCTCTCATTTGTTGTTCGAAAACGAGGAGTAAGGGTTCCCAATTACACTCGATTACAGCGAAAAGGGGTAACATCGAAGTGGATCTGTGAGCCTTTTTATTCACATCCCGGTGTCATCCCCTCAGGCCATTCCTTTTTTGATTCGACTTTGGAAATTTATGCCGAGCGACGGGGGCAGGGAAACTCACTCAAACTCAATCAATTATCCGAACGTGGAGTTTCAGGAAATCCCGAAACGTCCCCCATTTCGCCGCACAGGATGTCTCCGCAATGGAAGCACACACATAACTTTCATGATGTGTGAGATGCTTGACATCGATTTGACGTTTCGATCATTAATCGAATAATCCACCTAACAACCCCCAGGGTGTCTGTCGACAAAAAAAAAACTCCCGTCATCATCTGCAGCCGGGGACGCATTGAAAGGCGCCAGACTGCCGGATCCCAAAGGGATTCACTTTGCCAAAAAAGTTTCTCCTCATCCGGTCGGCAAATTAATGTTACACAAGAAGACTATGTGTTCACTGAACTTCACCGAGCATGGTCCAGTGTGTGTGTGTGTGTGTTTGTGTTCTCAGATAGATAACCGTGTTGGAAAACTCACCCATTCGAATTTTTATTTTTGTTTCCCTTTTTTCGAGGACGCACAATATGATTTTCCATCCATGATCGAATTTTAGAACCGAACATTATTAATTGAAAGTTCAAGTTTTGTGTTTAAGGCTCTTTCTTTTCGATTTATCTCTTTTTTGTTGTTGTTGTATTACCGTTAACAGTCTTTTGCGAAAATGTTGTAAATGTTTGTTTTTTTTTTTTTTTCTAAGCACTTGAGTGATATTGTTTCTTGTTTGTACACAAAATGTTTTTATTTGTTTTTGGTATTAAATTGTTTTTTGTTTTAATTTAGTTATTTAAGATTCCTGTAGTGGGTT
Organism: Eristalis tenax; assembly: GCA_905231855.2. Classification (NCBI taxonomy): domain Eukaryota; kingdom Metazoa; phylum Arthropoda; class Insecta; order Diptera; family Syrphidae; genus Eristalis; species Eristalis tenax. The sequence goes on from HG993127.1 coordinate 5,913,298, forward strand.
GGTTACTCTGCGGACGGAATTTTCGTTATGTTGAGAAGATTCTGGAAAGAGAAGAGAATGAAAGCGAGGTTAGTTGTATGCTTGTTGTTGAAACTTAAAATAAAACATTTCGGGTGATCGGCAAAGGTTGGTTTTGTTCAACTTCGGGATTGATTTCAACTCGAGACTTAACCGAAGAGTTGAGAATTGATTTTGTTCGCTATTTCAACTCACAGTCAGAAATTAAAAATCCAGAAATCAGAAGTAGAGATAGAGATGCCAACTTCACAGCTTTTTGACCCCTAGTCCATCGATGAATTTCTGAGGTTTTTTGACAGTTATTCACGAAATAAAGTAAATGCCGTTCTCTGATTGGTCAACTTGGCTTTAGAAAACGATATAAAAAATGGTTGTCAAAAATTTTAAGGCGCAAGAGTGGTAGAAGTTGTGCGTCTCTATCGTACTTCATTTCTGCCAGAAATTGTCCAAATTTCTTTTTTTCTTTTTCTTCTCATTCGATATTTTGACATATCACACACCAATTGTCATTTTGTACTTTGAATTTACGGTGTGTGCTGTTCGCGAAGGCGAATTGGGAGTTAACGTTTTCAGCATATCTCTATCCTCTATCCTCTATAATCTCAGGTTTTCAGGTGCTGCCGGCATGCTATGGAGAACAGCACAAACGACTGTGCACATTTATAATGCTTACACTAATAAAGTCTGCCTTCGCCTATTGTCAGTGTGCACTTGCCCACAATTTACGGGCCTGTTAACAAATGAAAATCATTTTTTCTCATTATTTCGTATGAAAAGGGGCCAGTATAGTCTCTCGTTTCACGGCAATGAATCCTGTATTAATTCGAGCACAATTATTTTTGCCCGCTTTGAGAGACTAAAACGATAAATAACACGAACAATCAAGCCATCTTGTATACAGGCGTCATTTTCATTTTAATTTTGAAACAATAACACGCTGAATTTCTAGACAAAAAATGCAAAAACTGTTTCTCTATAATTTAATACGCGGTTTGCTAAGCAACCGTTAGCTGTGACTTTTTCCCATCTTTTTGGTAATTTGTGGATCCCATCAAAAAAGAACTGCGCGATTTTTTAAATTCTGCTCTGATGTGAACCGTATTTCTGTGAGGGCGGTCCGCATCGACCGGAACAAATGGATGTCAGAGGGGGCAAGGTCTGGGCTATAAGGCGGGTGGGGTAAAACTTCCCATCCACTGTTCTCCAAATAGTTCTTAACCGGAATAGCAACGTGGGGCCGAGCGTCGTCATGATGGATAATTATTGCCTCGTGTCTGGTCGCATATTCGGCTACTGCTCTCTTTAAACGGATTAATTGTGTTCGGTAGCGTTGTCCATTGATGGTTTCATCCGGTTTTAGCAGCTCTTAATACAGCATCCCCTTCAGATCCCACCAAATACAGAGCATTATCTTCGCGCCATGGATGTTCGGCTTTGTCATTCGGCAAAATCATCAATCACTTTTGGCACTTTCGCTCAGCTAGCGCATGTTCACCATAAACTTCCACCAAAATACGATGACTTTCGGCAGCAGTTTTCTTCATGTTTAAGTAATGAAGAAGAACTCCCCGCAAAAACACTTTTTCAGGCACAAAGTTTGACATATTTGAGTGAAAAAAAAAGATTGTTGCTTACGCCTCAAATGAATGACATGTACTGAAATGACGAACAATGACAGTAGCTTTCCAACGCATGTTCCAATGGAATAATACAAGTTACGCCATCTCTTAGCAAACCCCACGAATTAAGTTATACGAGTGGGTGAAGCTGTGGTTGTATATATAAATTTACTTATTTATCAAGTAATACTATTATTTTAGTGCATTCATGTGAAATTTCATATAAATGTGATTATTAATTCGCGTTTTATCTCTAGTGAAACAGAATCATAATGGCAACTGATGGTGAAAATTGAGCATCGCGCTGTAATTAAATTTCTCACTAAGCAAGGAAAAAGTCAAAAAACTATTCACGAAGAGATGGTGGCTGTTTACCAGGGTTCCGCACCTTCATTATCAACTGTGCAAAAGTGGTCAAGTGAGTTCAAGAATGGCAGAGAGAGCATAGAAGACGACCCCGCTCCGGCGCCCCGGCTACTGCTTGTACGGGAGAAAGCATCAAAGATGTCGAAAAATTAGTTCTTGAGGATGCCCGAATAAAGGTGAAAATTATGGCAGAGATCACCAAGCTTTCAATTGGTACCATTCACACCATTCTTCATGACCATGTTAACCTTTCAAAGGTCAGTGCAATGTGGGTGCCACGAATGCTCACAGCGCCTCAGAAAAAAAAAAATCGAAATGCATTTAGAGAGCTTTTGGAGATGTGTAGTGAGAACGCGGACTGTGTTATGGATCGAATTGTTACTGGTGACGAAACATTGGCCCACCACTATGACCCTGAAAGAAAACAAGAGTGCATGCAGTGGCATAAAAAAGGAACAGACCCCCCGAAGAAGTTCAAAGTCACTCCGTTTGCCGGGAAGCTCATGGCCACAGTTTTTTGGGACTCAAAGGGAATCTGGCTCATTGAGTACAAAAAAAAGGTGAAACCATCAACGCCACATCCTACGCTTCCACTTTGCATAAGTTGCGGGAGGAAATTAAAAAGAAAAGACGGGGTAAACTCGCAGCGGGTGTGTTGCTTCTTCATGACAACGCTCCTGTTCACACGGCGTTAGTTTCCAAGGCTGCTGCGCGAGATTGTGGTTTCGAAGAAATCCAACACCCACCCTATAGTCCAGACCTTGCCCCTAGTGATTATTTCCTGTTTCCGGATTTCAAAAAATGTCTTCGTGGAAAAAGATTTTCGGATGATGAAGAACTCAAGTCGGCAATAAATGGGTATTTTGCCGAGCTTTAAAAAAGCTTATCTCAAGATGTAACAAATGCATTGATGTTAGGGGAGATTATATTGAAAAATAAAAACAATTTAAATTGAATTCGCATTTTCCTTCGATATCGAGAATATATTGAATGCCCCTCGTATGTCTTTCCACTTAACCGAAGTATGCCTTTTTAACTAAAAGAAAATAAATTGACATGTACAACTTAATATTAAGACAAATTGAAAAAACTTTATAACTGAACTGTATTTTTTTTTTATTAAAACCTATCTACTACCTTAAAAATAACTTAAGCTCACTTAAGCGAGACTACTGCTCATATGTACTTATATTATGTACCACATATACACATAGGTACACACCTGTGTGCGAGTGTGTATTCTACTCTTCCTGTTTTTTTTTTGCTATTTACATTTACCTACTACCTTCACAAAATACCCTTCAGTATGTAAACGGCCATAGGTTGCGGCTGCTCAGATGCAAGACAGTGACCGACTATATATGCATTATAGACTCTAAAGGGTTCGACGAGGGAGTTCCTTCGCTCCCCAGCCACCGAAATTTTCGATGCTGCATTGCAACATCTCGCAACCTCCCACCTTGATACCGCCATACTGAACTGGAGAAGGCGTTCTCCAGCTCGTTGTGCGACGGAGCGGTCGTGGTTGAGTCGCCCATCCACATTGGAACTGGCGGTATGAAAGAGGAGGCAAGAAGAGGAATAATTTATCTTTCGCCAAATTGTTAAGAGAATTAAATGAAAATTAGTCCGATGACTTTCGCCATTATTTGCGAAGGCCTCACATCACACGAAATGCCAACATTTTAAGATACATGGAATTGGGAGAAGTTTTTCAGATTTAGCACCAGTATTGCTAAATCCAAATATCCACCAAATTCATTCATTTAACACTTTATTTTTCAATTATTCACTTTTCATTTCCCCTACCTCTGGAAGTTGTCTATATAATTCACAAACAAAAAATCAGACATTATTCTTCCACATTTGATGTGATCTTTCATTCCGTCGATGTGCTGCTGTCAAAGTCCCAACCAGAAAAATGTACTCAAGTTGTACAACACGTGTTCACAAGTCACAAGTCGATCAAGTCATTGTCTACCGCACTACAAGTTTTCCGTTTTGTGTTGAAACGAGCGTTCACATTGACGATTGCCTGGCCCGTCAACCACGGTTGTCAAGCAAATTGCCACGACAAATTGTTGAGTGTGAACGCCGCTTTTATAACGGATCCAAACACATATCTCTGAAACTGCTCCGCCAGTCACCAGCCGATTCTATCGAATGAGATTGCAATCTGATGTGAATGAGATTCCGATGTATTTTGAAAAAAAGTGTCTCGCCCAACGTGGGGCTCGAACCCACGACCCTGAGATTAAGAGTCTCATGCTCTACCGACTGAGCTAGCCGGGCTGTTAACAACGTCAATGATGATTCGTGTCTTCGCTACTAGTGGATGAGTCTAGGGGTTTATTTTTAGATTGCTTCCCTGGAATAGATCTGCTGTGTTCAGACCAGAAATGAAGTGTTAGAGAGATGCCCAACTTCACAGCTGATTGACCCTCAGCCCATTGTCGAATTGGAGAGACTTTTTGGCAGTTATTCACGAAATAACGTAAAGCCGTTCTCTGATTGGTCATGCAAAAAATGGTTGTCAAGAACTATCTCTATAATGCCTCATTTCTGTTTGAGACTATCAAGCGAACATGCCTTCTTTCCCTGATTGTTAGAGTGACTGTTAATTTGATTTCGAAATGGCAAGTTAAATTATTATTTCTTAAATGAAAGCCTTCAGTCAAATCTTGGAAATTTGCGAATGTTACCCTGGCTCGACGCTTTGGTTATGATGGACAGGCATGCTGCTACAGACTCAGACAGAATTCACAGGGTTCGCAGAATACTACTCACATGACTGAAGTACTCGAGCGTACATATACGCTTACTACACAGCCTTCAGTACAAGGTCGTTTTTGCTTGAAATCTTCCGAATATAATGCTAATTTGGGATGCAATGGGTTTTTCTAAACTCAATTACAAATTACTTTAAGTGGTCAAAAGTGGTAATTGTCGATCAAGAATTCTTAAGGCATTGTCTGGCGTACATCATGGTAGGCATGTAAGTCCACTTCTTTTTAGTACACATATCGTGACGTGAATAGTATAACGTGCACAAGATGAGATAGTCAGGACACCAATCACCACAGAAACGCCATCTATACGCAAGGAGAAGAACGATCAACTCCGAACAGTATTCCCGAAATTGTTGTACATCCTGCTAGAATGAATGTCACCACCCATGCACGGGTAGATTACGAAGAATCATGTATATAAGCGTCAGTGGCGAAATTCCATGGACTAGTGGCGACAGTACGATCTAGAAGAAATATTGGGACGTATAAATATCGGGAGGACGGTCGATGCGAGTCAGTTCAGTCTCGTGATGAGTAGAGTTCAGTTTGGGATGTTATAGCGTTCAAAGCGTTAACGTTTTTGTGGTAAAATAATAGTCGTTAAAGTGTAATAAGGCAAAAGAGTAAACCAGTGCTTGTAAATAAATTCGTGAACTTTTGTGTTTCATTCGTCACAATCCAGTGATCGAACCACTTTTTGTGGACACTTTGATTAATCTTACGTAGACTCGTTTCTGAATAACGTAACAATATTCTTAAATGCGAGTCCCTGGTAAATAAGACAATTGTGCGATAAATTCTGGAATAATGCTCTGTTGTACGGCAGGGACGTCATTAGTAGTTCTCATTCACTCGTACATTTGCTCGATCTAAAAGAAAGGACACCCTCTAAACTGTAAGAATTACAGGGGCATAAGTCTCCTGAATATATGTAGGATATCAGATCTTTTCTGAGGTCTTGTGTAAGCGCCTGGAATCATACGTCAACAGACTGATGGGTGAATATGAGTGAGGTTTGAGGCCAGCGAAATCCACCGCGAATTACGAGATATCCTGAAGAAGACTAAGGAGTTTCAAGTCAATAGCCACCGTCTACGTAGCGCAACGATTAAGAACGCACGTTGCTCCGTCAATGTCGGTAAGGATCTTGTCGAGACTTTGATGTTAAGAATGGCTGTAGACAAGGTGACGCACTGCCATGTGACTTTTTTTTTAACATAATAATAACTTAAAGTCGATAAATTGATGGTTGGTGTTGACTTGAAATCCCTGGGTCTATTCCAAGATCCGGCGTAATGTGGTCAATGAGGGATTTCGGTGGTCTGAATCTGCGCTGTTATTGACCAGTCAGGCTGTTAACTTATGGTTCCAGGCGTTTACATAAGACTCAGTCGTCAACACCAGAGGCACGATCTTCCACAAGTCTGTGCAACAGTTCGCATATGCCGATGACATTGATATCATCGGAAAAACTCAGAGAACTCTCGGCTGTCACCGAGAAGGAATCTTGGAAAATTCTTGGTCATTTCGAGAGGAAAATCCTTCGAATCATATTCGGGCCCGTTTGCGAAGAGGGAGTCCACGAGCAGAAAGTTGAACCACGAACTCTACGAGCTGTACAACGACATCGTCTCGACTCAGACAGCTAGGTCATGCCGAATGGACACTAACGCTCCGTCTTCGAGGACAATCCTGAGGCGCAACATTTTAGAGGAAGACCCCACCTCCGATGGAGTAATCAGCTGCAAAGATACCTTAATCAGCTGGGTGTACGAAATTGGAGGCGTCTAGCGCAAGGCCGCAATTCTTGGAGAGGCATATTGACTGAGGGCCAGGTTCACACCGGACTGTAGCGCCAGCCAAAGAAGGAGATTTACATTTACAAGGTTTTCAGTTAAGCAAATGAAACATGATGTGCCTGAATTGTATTGGATGCATTAGACAAAAGATGAGGGGTTCTCGTTCCCGTAGTATCATCTGACACATTATTCTGCCAAAGTGCTGGTTGACTTGACAATGCATTACAGCACAAATGGACTTCACAGTGTACGATAAACATGTCGAAAGGGTCAGTGCCTACTCGTGTCATAAGATGTTCGTTAACATCAAGAAACCACGCTGCATTAATAAATGTATGTCTCCCGGAACCCGGATACCAAACAGTAGTCTGCAACTGGCAATTACTTTCGCCTAACGAGAGGAATGTGTTCCGAAACGAATATCAATTAACTGGCTCCAGGCGGAATCATGTATTTAATGTCCGCACTTGCCAGTGGTCAGATCACAACTCCCTGACACAAGACGTTAAAGATAAGACCTAATATGCATGTCATGAGTATTACGACATATTGGAGAGCACCTCCCACTCCCACTCTCTCACGCTTTACTACTGTGTTTCCCTGACATAGCCCGTCACGAATCACTGTCTCTCGGCGATTTTTTCCGAATTTCTTTAAACTCTAATTAAAATATCCTCCCCCACACTCCATCCTCGGTAATTTATTGCTCCCGAAAAGCACTCTCTTGCTCCATTGCCCCGTAATCAAGAAATAGAGCGAACCATCCCACTCGGCGATTCTCGAACACGGCATCATGGAGAACAGATTAATTTGCCTCATTAAACTCCTGGCGCACCGCTGTGTTAATTCATTAAAAAGGGATTACCCCGGCTGCCGTGTTCTTCGTGGACATCAAACTACACCTCCAGCATCTCCCGGCCAGCAACGTTAAGCCGTCTAATTTATTGCCCTGGCCAGGAGAGGGGTCTTTCCACCCCCGTCGAGGTCATCTAAGTTCTACGAAGCAATTTAAAGGAAAAAGTATCACATTGTCCTTCAATGGGAGAAGGACGCCCGAAGTCTATATTTTTCGAAAATTAGCACCCCGCTCAGGTTGTTTCGCCAGAGTGGGTCGGCTCGCTCTCGCTCTGACTCGGCAATAAATCGTCATCAAGCGAAGCAAACAAATTTTTTGCTGAATCTAACGTTTCGAATAAAGTCCCAGCACTGATTCACGCAGCGATTGAGCACAAGGCTGCTGTCGGCCGTGGGTGGCCGGCTGGGTGATGGGTGCCCACCACCCCCGCCGGCTGAGCAGCTCTCTGAAACCCTACTCACGTACGAGCAATTTCGCCCATTTTGTTCGAGTAAGTCTAGGCCCATTACTTAGGCAGTAAATAAAACCCAGTCGCATGGTGGATCCCTTCGCAGTGAAGTGTTTGCACCGCACTTTCGTATCGATTGCCCCACCGCTGAGGAACGCAGTGTTCATGTGAGCTGCGGAGGACGAGAGGAGTTCGGTCTCATTTGCGGAAATCTTCTGCCGCGTCCTGGTAATTACAATCACTAAGAGGGTAATTCCTCATATTTGCGGAGCCTCTTGCTTGGCGAATGTCTCTCGAGAAAGTAGGGGTGAAATGGAATTTGCTAAGTCGGCTACAAGTTTGTTTTCGCTTACACTGGCGCACCGATTACATGCTTTTCCCATTTCCACTTGTTTGTGCAGCCATTGAAAGGTGTTTGTGGCTGTGGCGAGCTCAGCCCATTGAGGGCTTCCAATGGCTCGCATTGAATGACACCAAGTGCGGTTGTTCGTCGTTTGAAGAGCTTAGTGCTCATGGCTTGTCTGCTGCCAATTGGGTGTGCAAAGTGATAGAAATGTGGTGTGTGGAGGTGTGTGGACAGCCATGTAAATGACGTGTGTTTGTATGGGATTCCAGCGGATTCAGGGCCAAGATCAACGCAACCATTCGTGGGCTTCCACTTTCTTTTTGATTTCCATTTTCTGCTTTTGCTCAATCTATCTTTGGATTCACGGACGTTTGAGGTCGAGAAAGTATATCTTCTATCTGCGCAGCATCATCGCGTCTCAGAAACGAGGAGGTTTTCGTGAAATGTGGCGAATGAATGAACTCCTTTCAATGGCAGGTTCTCGCTCCTGTGATCTGAAAAGGTGACCTTTGCGATTGAATGCTTGTTGAGGAGTGCTCAACGACAGCCACTCCCCGGTCGCATTTGTAGGTGAAGTTGTTCTGCATTTGATCACCGTGCAAATGTCGTTATTGTCGTTAACCGCGAAGGCGTGAAATTTGCCTTTGGAAGGCCGTGCCTCAAAAACTTGTCCATGAGCTGTTTGCGAAATTCTTATGAAAAATGTTGGAGTTTCCTCGAAGCCTTCCTGACATTGCAGGCATTGGTGAGTTCATTGTCGACTTTGATGGAGAACTGAAAGTTTATCACCGTCATCGTGCACAACCTCAAGAAACTGCATATTTTGTTGGGTATTTTCTAACATCTGCCTTATTGTGATTATGTGCTAATTTGTGGACACCACAGACTTGACCGGGGAGCACTAGAATGATGAGCGGGATGGTATGACGGCAGTCAATACTACTTCTGCCACACGCTGTGTCTTTGGGCTCATGAGGAAATTGACACTTGGAACCCTATCTGAACATAACTCGTGGCAACTTTGTGTAACTTTGAGCTTGATTATCCGAGTTTCACCAGAGTTACAATCGGCATGACATGATTGGAGTTATTTGCGTTGGGAGAAGAATGTCTGGAGAAGAATGTCTGGAGAAGAAAGTCTGGAGAAGGGATAACGAAGCATACAGCGCTCAGAGGTGGAGATGTTGTTGCCCAGCTAGAGAGTGTTGTGACTTATGCCGATCAGTTGTCGCATGCAAAGAAGAAGAGGAAGAAGAAGATTGATCGCACTAGCTAAAGATGCACCCAATAACAATCGCAACTTGCACGTTTTGCTACGAAGCAGTGTGCAATGAATCGTTTTAACTGACAAAAAATTCCTAGACAAGTAACACGACTGTAGAAAATGTCAAAAATACGCGGTTCGCCTTCGGCTCTTCTATGAACACAATCCTTTCGTTTTTTAATTGCCTAGTAGCGGCCGAGGCAGAAGCAGCTAATGCAGAGGTTGTGGGTGGGTAAAGGAAGCCAAACCAGCAATATCCAATATGTTGTAAAACATAGCCAATAGCCAGCGCTTGGCTCTACGTTTGCAAGAATATCCGCATATCATCTCCTCCCTGGAGATACTGGAAGTGCCAGTCCAGAATTTGATTCGGTTTTCGAGAAGTATTTTCTTGGGCGGTAGCCCAGGTATAATGTTCTGTCGACAACATTATGGCGGCTTCATTTAGCTCTGGTACGTGCGAACACAATGCGTATTTCTCATTGTATAATCCGAACAATGTCTGATGTAGTTGACGACTTTTCGATGTTTTGAAATTAGGCGGAACGAAACGTCGTTTGGAGTTAACAGTTGCCACAGCGGCGAGTAGAACTTTAAGCAAATGCTCGGCCAAGGACAATGATCGCAATTGATAGTACAAGCTGAATTTGGATATCGTTGGATCAATGATAACACAACTCGTTCGCCTTGATTCACCTCTCGCTCTGAGTTGGGTAATTTGCTAGTATACATCTGACCCGCATGCTCCACTAAAGGGGCGTAAACCATGCACGAGAGATTTCCAAATTTTAGACATTGTGACTGTGTAAATGTCGCGGTGATAGGCGCCCACAATTCCTTGGTCGGCTGTGTGTTGGAGTTGAAGAGGCCAGAAAAAAATAACAAACCTACCTGGCTGCCAAGCCTTTGGATTTTCTGTTGGATGTGCTTCGTTCCAAGCGCGCACTATATAGCTTGCTTTACGATTTGTTTCAAGGCAAATGATGTCAATCATCTCTGGTATCACGAAGTGTTAGTAAATGGAAATGGGATTTTGCAGCAACTGGCACATTATGCGCTTGCTTCCAGTTCGCCGTGCAGTTTTCATCCACATAATTCCAGCTCTGCATGAATAAAATTCATCAGACAATTCGTTCGGGCACAAAGCCAGCACCAAGTTCTTCGCATCAGCAGCATCAGCCGCATCATTATCCGGCACATAATCCGGATCATCATCAACATATTGATAACCTTCGTCAATAATTTCTTCCGCCAACAATATCTCAATCATAGGGCCGTATTTTTTTTCAAAATGAGGCCGGTCAGGCAGTTACTGTGAATGGTGTTCGCTATCGTGAAATGATAACGAACTTTTTATGGCCCGAATTGGAAGATATGAATGTGGACGATATGTGGTTTCAACAGGACGGTGCCACTTGCCACACAGCTAACGAAACAATGGCTCTTTTGCAAAGCTGCGGAACTTCATTCTAGAATTTGGATAAGAAAACATAGAACCAGAGTTTTTAGCGGAGTCTTTGAAAGAATGCAGGATTGCACAAGATCAGACAATGACAAACAATTTATAGAGACGTGTGAATTGGCTGGGCTTTCAGTATTAAAGCAGACAATGGCCGTGTCAATGGCCGTGTTATCTCACGTGGTCGCGATGTCAATTGGCCGCCAAGATCATGTGATTTGACACCGTTGGGGATATTTGAAAGAAAAGGTGTACGTCGATAAGCCAGCAACAATTCAAGAGCTAAAGGATGAGATAATTCGGCACATTAACGGCATAGAACCTCAATTATGCTTCAGCGTCATCGAAAATTTGGACCATCAGATGGAGGTGCGCCGGCGAGGTAGCGGCAGCCATTTGGCCGATATTTTGTTCCACACATAACCAATATTATCATAATAAAAAGAAATGACAATAATTTCCCAAATAATTTGAGTTTTATTCAAATTCAACATCGGCCCTTAAAGTTTTTTAGCAAAAGCAAACTCAGCAGTCAGCTTCATTAAGCGTACCACTAAAGGATTCACTGATCCATTCGCCCATTACATATGTCCCTCGTGTGACCTTTCCTTGAATGTGCTCTCGTAGTGTGGATCCCAGCTTTCACCACATTTTCCAAAGGGATTAGAAATACTCAAAGACGATTCACCAAGTACATTTTTTATAAAGTGCATTGGGGTTGTTCACCCAGTTATACAGCAAGGTGTCAACTGCTTGGTTTAAAATCCCTATCAACTAGACGCACCATTTACGATGTAATGTTTGTTAGAGATACACTTTGCAGTCGTGTAAAAGGCTGTAATCTCTCATCCTTGATTAAATTTCATATGCCATCTAGCTCACTCCGTACTTGGGATATTTTATTTGAAAGGTTCCACAGCACAGACCAACATTCACAACATTTGGTTCTATCTCTTACAACGTACAAAAGCCTCTTTTAATAATTTACTATTTTGTATTGAGAAAACTACACCAGAACTATGTACTTTGTAGATTAATGGGTCTGCAACATAATTCGTGCGGTTTTATTTTTATTTTTTTCTAAATTTGAACGTTTATCCAAGCGAGACTTGTACAACAGTGCTATTCAAAGTATTGCCCATCTGAAGCTATGACTTTTTCCCCATCTTTCTGGCAATTTGTGGATCCCATCAAAAAAGAACTACGCCGGCTTGGCAGCCAAGCATGAATCAACCCGATTTTTGACATTCTGCTCTGATGTGAACCGTATTTCAGTGAGGGCGGTCCGCATCGACCGGAACAAATGGTTGTCAGAGGGGGCAAGGTCTGGGCTATAAGGCGGGTGGGGTAGAACTTCCCATCCACTGTTTTCCAAAAAGTTCTTAACCGGAATAGAAACGTGGGGCCGGGCGTTGTCATGATGGAAAATTATGAAATTATTGCCTCGTGTCTGGTCGCATATTCCGGGCGTTTTTCGGCTACTGCTCTCTTTAAACGGATTAATTGTATTCGGTAGAGTTGCCCATTGATGGTTTCACCCGTTTTGAGCAGCTCATAATACAGCATCCCCTTCTGATCCCACCAAATACAGAGCATTACCTTCGCGCCATGGATACTCGGATTTGCCGTTGATTTGGCTAGTTGGCCGGGTTTCACATATGATTTTTACGCTTTGGGTTGTCGAAATGGATCCATTTTTCACCACCAGTAGCAATCCGACGCAAAAATGACTTTTTTTTGTGGTGTTCCAGCAGCATTTCGGACATGCAAAACCGCCTTTCGACATCTCTCGGCTTGAGTTCATATGGAACCCAATTTGCTTGCTTTTGAATATATCCAGCTCCTTTCAAATGTTTTGAAATGGCTGCTTGAGTACACCCAAAGATTCTGCGAGCTCTTCTTGTGTTTGGCAATAATCTTCATAGAGTAATGCTTCCAGTTCTTCATCTTCAAACTTTTTTGGCTGCCCAGGACGTTCATCGTCTTCCAAGTCAAAATCACCACTTTCAATTCGTTCAAACCACTTTTGGCACTTTCGCTCAGCTAGCGCATGTTCACCATAAACTTCCACCGAAACGCTTCCGTCATAAATGCATCAGTTTTAAGCTAAATAAGATTTAATTTATCTGCGATATATTATTTAGTAAAAATTATTTAATTAAATTGGTGACATAAATGCGTACGAAATTCTTCCTGTCGTCCGAAAGTCTTTTCCACTAGTAAATAAATAACTTGAGCACTAAGAATGCTAGCTGTGTCTCCGATCTTGTTAGAGACTCTATAGATGATCGCGTTGGCTAGAGAGGCTTCTTGGTTGGAGGCCACCCTGTCTGAAGCACTACACAAAGAAGAAGACGAAGCTTCTCTTGCTCCTATCTCCTCCAACGCCAAGTTGACAGAACGACACGTCAAAATGTGTAAAGACTTCGCTATGCCGACCGTGTCATATACCAAAGTCGCGGACCAACGCTGGGTACCGTCGTTGAGTATCACGGTTTCGTTGATGTTCGTCATTTTTCAATGCCACACTGTGTTACAGTAGGCTTACTGCCTTGTGGGAGTTTACATTTAAACGCTGTGTGTGGCAGCGGTGTGAGAGTTCAGATTCGATGCTATGAATTTCATCAACTCAGGTGAAAAAGTAACATTCACGCCTCCCCCTGTCTTTCAAAATGTTCCTCCCCCGCCCATCTAGCTAAGACTCCAGTGATAACAAAAAGGATTTCAGTGGATCTTCCCAAGTGAGATGTGACCCCCCACTAGTAGTGCCAATAAACGCTTTACATCCTTTGGGGAAAATCGGAATAACCTCTAGCAAATCATCGTTCCGCCGAAGTGAAAAGTGAAATAAACGAACTTCCCTGCGAATGCAATAAACTTTTATTCGCACAGCCACATGCGGCAATGGCACAACGTGTGAACTCTTCCCCCGAAGCTCGAGCCCAACTACTTCCCATTCACATTTCACATTCCTCCTCTAGGGCTTGTCAATAAAATCTGAATGTCTTCGATTGTTTTTGTTTCCTTTTTATCTCCGCCACATGGTCTCCTTTGAGGAGCTCAGCCAGACACCGCACCGCCAGTGCCTCAGCAATGAAACCGCTGCTCTACTCTAGTGGCCCATTTAATCAACGCCCCTCGAATCCGTAAACACAGACCCATGTCTGGGAAAATACGGACTGTCTCTGCTGCTACGCATCTCACCCCACCTGGGTTTGAAGCACATTCAGATCATGGACCATGTGGAGGGTATGCACGAGCGCTTCAAAATGGCAAAGTAAACAATTTATCTTATCAACCCGCACACTTGGCACGGAAGCGGATGTCTGTCATAAAAAGAGGATACTGGCTTGCCTTTGATCCCGGTGAACTACTTTCTCCGTGTTTGCAGCGGCGGCGGCAGTGTTCTTGTGCAAAATTCATGTTCCCCCAAATGGAGACGGGGCCACTCCTCTCAGGTTGATGTGTGCTTTGGAAGCATACCAGGTGGAAAATAAATCGACTTTTCACACAGAACGAGGTTGTTTATTATTTTTGCACACGTTCACAAGCACGCCCCCGCACATCGGGCCGGCAGACCCGAAGCAAGCTCAACTCGCTCTCGGTGTCCTGAGAGCAAATCCATCGGGATAACGACAATGATCCATTCGTTGTTCGCTTGAGTGTGCCCCGTGAACAGGAGACGATTGCAATGATAAGGCACGCAGGGGTACGACCCCACGAAGGGGAATTAGGGATCTTTAATTCAAGAGCATCGCCTAGTTCGTGTATCCTTTTGGCAGAGTTGCGCCTCCGTGCTGAGCTATTCTATTTGCCAAGTCCTTGGGGGGGCTTACCACATACGCAAGGGATTGTCTGTGCCACTCACAAGGCATTACGACCGCAGTCGTCGCACCGAGCTGCATCGGCTGGCGCGGATTTGGGCCCTTCGAGAGGCTTCAAGTGGATTCCATTCGGTGCTCGCTATGCCTATTAGGAATGCAAATTAGACGCTGTCTCGTGACTGCTTTGCATTTTAAATTAAACAGCGAAGACACTTGCTCCACCACCAGCACACCCATCACCAGCAGGGCGGCGTGCTTGGTTGGCGGTTTCGTTCCTTCAAATTGAACCAAGTTCCACAAAGGCGAAGGAGTGGGTGGCAGAACAGGAGGAATGTAAGATTGCCTGAGAAATAACAGTCATCGCTCTGAGGATGAGATACACACACAGTTCTATGGGCGCCCTTAAGTGAAAAGTTTTGTTGGCATTTCTTTCTTGTCTATTGCCGGGGTTGTGGTGTTCTTTTGTTCGGCAGCACACAAACAATTGAAAAATGGAAAACGGATTGAAGATGAAGGATTCATCTGCTTTGGCAAGGAGGAGGGAATTTGTTTTGTGCTCTTGCTTGAGTGGCAGTGCTGGCGCGGGTGGAGTGGGCGCACAATGATGAGGGGCTCGAAATGAAATACAGAGGCATTAACTTGATAAATGGTGGTGGTGGTGAACTTGAGGACGGGGTGGTGTTGTTCGACAAGGTGGATTGGGGACGATGGGATGGCAATGATAATGTCAAGATGATGGTCAGCAGATGGCAAGTTACAACATCGATGGACGGACGGATGCGTTGTTGGCGTTACTTAAGCATTTCAGACATTCAAAGTGCCAAAGCGACGGAAGTTTTGTTGCAGATGCTCGTTGGTTGGACGTTGGAAAGGGGCTTGGGGGCTTGGCAATTGTCTTCCGTTCTTTGGAGAGAACAAGTTTGTGTGTCTTGGATGGGCGAAGGATGTGAGAAGTCCTGTCATTTCAGGTTCGGATTTGGTGTTGTTTTTGATTCCGTTTAACGCTCGCTTTCTGGAGAGAGTGAATTGTGGTAATTCTCGGCTAAGAATTGACTGATTGATGTTCAGCGGGCCTGCTTTTTTCGCCGACGTTATGGCAATGGCAAATTAAATTCTGCGGGAATTAAGAGCGAGTGAGGAATACGGCCGAGCATATTCCAGCCCGCATCTATGTTGTTGCTGGCGGAGGAAAATTAACGAATTTAGTTCATCGAAGAATCCTTGAACATCAAAACAGCCAAAAGAACATGGTAGCGAAGCGTAAACCGTCTGGAGTCGAAGATGTAAGTTCGGAGGAGATATACGGGTGAAGGGATGAAAGGATACCTAATTAAGAAGCTGCAACAGTTCAAACGTCTTTTTAATTATCCTTTAAACACTCGAGTGCTGCCCGCATTTGGTGTGATGAAAGATAGAGTAGAAGAAGTATAAAATCTTGCTTCCAACAACGAATATTGGGTAAGTCTCAAAGCACACTTATAAAATTGGGAGTTCAGTTCAAAGATGAAAGTGGGGAGACGTCCCTTTATAGGCCTCGGCCATGAAGTTTATGTCGTCTTATTAAAAACTCAACTCTCCTCCGAGAAGCCCCACCGTCCGATGTGGCCTTCAACAACTTACCACTCTAAGTTCGCTTCGTTTAATTAGCGTCTACAGCAGAGGTAATGGAGGGATAGAGATATCCATCTTTGGCCATTTTTGCCCCTAGTCCACACCGGAGATGTAGTGGTGTTCCCTTGTATTTTATACAAACCATGGATCCACCACGCAATGGTGGCCGATTCGTGGAGTTTAGTGGGAAAAAATGGCGACACGACACGATCCGGAGAGAGTTCGGAGGGTTATCAAAAATTGTATTGTAATTTAATAATACCAAAATTTAAAATAACGTCCAATTTATCTCGTCAGGAATCTTTAAATAAGAACTCTAATTCACCCCTCTACTAGGTTGGGGAAGGGTATCAGCTTTTCGCCAGCTAATCTCAAGAGCTCACACGTATTCACAGACACGGGAGAAAAAGCGTATAAAAAACGCTGTCAGATGAAATCAAGGGGCAAGAGAAGTAGCAGATGGATACCGCTATCCCTCCGTTATCTCTGGTCTACAGTGTACACTAAATTCCTGTTCTGTCTCTGACAGCTCACGCAGGTTATGCATATGTTGCCCTCTTCCCCAAAACGCCTTCACATCTATTTGCCACATTCCTTCTTGGATTAAACGCAACTATAATCCTAGACGTAGGACATATACCAGTTTAAGTACAAAGCGTAGAGAGGAAAATATTGCCCCTGTATCGCACGGAGATATAACTTAATTCGTGGGGTTTGCTAAGAGATGGCGTAACTTGTATCATTCCATTGGAACATGCGTTGGAAAGCTACTGTCATTTCATTTTAAGCGTAAACAACAATCATTTTTTTTTTCACTCAAACATGTCGAACTTTGTGCCTGAAAACAGTGTTTTTGCTGCCGTTCCTACTGACTGTGAAGGTGTTTCGCTCGCAATTTAAAAGTCACCGCCGACACAAACGCCTCTCGCTCTCATTTTTATTTTAACTGGCCACCAGAACAGCTGTCTGTTGACTTAACTGAAATTCACGTTGTTCAGTTTGACAATCTCTCATGGACGGATGAATTGAAGGCGGTTGCAACTAAGTTTATGCTACAACAACGCACCGCGAGGTTGCAGACCCTGAAACCTGGTAGGTTGGGAGAAAATGTATGAAACCTCGGGGTTTCGTTCGATGGGAAGGTAGCATTAGTTGCGTTAGGTAATAAAACACAAATTTCATCGCACGCTGCCCAACTTTAAACCAATAAATTAATCACTTTTATGCCATCACTCATAATCATCGTCATCACTGAACCACTCGATCCTCCGCCATCAGGAGCCGTGCCTATGTGCAACTAGGCGAGTTTGATGATATGAACTTGAGCCAACCTACTTGTCGTGAGGATCGTTGATCAAACCATCGAAGCATGGCCCTTTCCGTTTGAGAAAGCAGTTGCAGAACTTGGAGATCCTCGTGCACTGCCACACTTCTCATCCCATGAAGAAATCTCATCCCGGCAGCTGGTATTCGCGGTCTTATTCTTTCAATTGTACCGAAATTCCATGATGAATACTGAAACCGACACCAAGCTCGGCCTCACTAATTACAGATGCTCCAAACTTGGGCAATCATACAGGCACTGCACTACTCCTTCCATCACTCGAAATTTGAGTGCTTCAGAATTCGTAATTTGCCACGCTTCGCACTATAATTTACCGCAGACGATTGAAACAAGCCAATCAACACCTCAACTTTATGTGCACAGCGAAATTTTGTCTTATTCACAGATTCGTGTTAATCGTGGCATTCGATCCTCGAAATCATTTCATTACACAAAACGGTTCAATTAAGTTGATTGGCCTGTTCGCATGACAAAAACACATCTCACATTACGCCGTTTGACGCCCGTGCTTTTCTGTCATTTGTTCTTGCCGTGGATACATACATCTCCCTTTTGTAATTCAAGGAAGTGATATAATATAGTTATCGCTGTTTGTCATGCCTGCCTTGGTGCCAGTGTCGGATTCGATAGCCGCAGCTGACAATCATCAAATTCGAATTAATTGAATGACACTGTCTCTCGTGAGCCATTGACTATTGTTCTGTTTTAAGTAAAACTGCGACGGTAGGAACTGAAGATTGACAGGGGCACCCTCGCACCGTGTATACAGTCGTCAACACTTATTCTTAATTTTATGTACCAAATTTTCTTTCATGGAGATGTCTTGAAACTATGGCATCCCGTAGAGGGTCGGTATGTAGGTTTATTAAAGAAAACCAGTTTCCTCCATTAGCAGCGCCATTCTTCGCGGACGAGCTCTTAGAATCGCCATTCACTTTGACCGAAGGAAGGAGGGTAGCTTATTCCTCAAAAGCAAGGAAAGCTCCAGGTGACGATAGGATCCCTTTCGAATTTTACAAGAGCAGTTGTTCTGAATTTCTCGCTGCGCTTACAAGTGAATTTAATAGAATTTTCGAGACAGCCATTGTTCCAGGAAACCCCACTGCATAAAAGGGCGAGCTCGATAACCCTGCTAACTACAGAGGCATCTCCGTTTTGAATACTTCGGCGAAGCTCTCTTTTAAAGGGTGATTTTTTAGCTATTATCTTTTTGGCAACACTGGTTTAAACAGCTGACGCACATTTCGTGTTTTGTTTCACTGTCGAACATCTTCAGTTGGTCCATAATTTAACCATGAATCGTCTTACAAGCGAACAACGCTTGCAAATTATTGAATTTTGTCATCAAAATGCGCGCTCTGTTAAGAAAGTTCATGGCGCGTTTCTTCAATTTTATGGTCAGTTTTGACGAAGCTCATTTTTGGCTCAATGGGTACGCAAATAAGCAGAATTGTCGATTTTGGAGTGAATATCAGCCAGAAGCATTGCAAGAGCTACCGATGCATCCAGAAAAAGTCACAGTTTGGTGCGGTTTATGGGCTGGTGGCATCATTGGACCGTACTTCTTCAAAGATGATGCGAATCGTAACGTAACTGTGAATGGTGAGCGCTACCGTGAGATGATATCCAACTTTTTTTTGCCCAGAATGCAAGAACTTGACTTGCATGACATGTGGTTTCAACAAGACGGTGCCACATGCCACACAGCACGCGCAACAATGGACTTATTGAGAGGCGAGTTCGGTGAACATTTTATTTCACGTTCGGGACCGGTCAATAGGCCGCCTAGATCGTGCGATTTAACGCCTTTAGACTTTTTTTTGTGGGGCTATGTTAAAGCTCATGTCTATACAGACAAGCCCGCTTCAATTGACGCATTGGAAGACAACATTGAAGCATTTATTCGTGAGATACCGGCCGAAATGTTGGAAACAGTATGCCAAAATTGGACTAAGCGGATGGAACATTTGCGGCGCAGTCAAGGTCAACATTTGCATGAAATAATCTTCAAACATTAAATTATATGGACCGTCGATTCAAATAAAGACTTCATGCATTTTTCTGAATTTTAATTGTTTTTTTTTTAAAAACTTTTCTATAGCCTTTAAAAAATCACCCTTTATTTACGTTTCATAGGCAGCCAGGCTCTGGATATGATGCGTCTTTGTTGGGTACCAGGGCACAGAAACATGGCATGAAACTGTGAAGTGGACAGATCGTCAGAGCCGCCACGACTCTCTCCCTCTCCACTGGAGATGATTGCCTCGATACGAAAATGGTCGGTAGGCATTGGCTGCAACGTAACCCGGTTGCCTACCAACTAGGTCACATTGGGTGGGTGCACCGACGGCTACTCTTGGAGTCTTGATTCAATCCCCGATGCCAGGAACTTTTATAATCCAAGCCTTCAGCCTTCTCAAGTCACTGACAATAAGAGAGACAAGAGTATATCAGCTTAGAAAAAAAGATTCTGAATCTACAAACAGGCTAGGTCCCTTCCACAATAGCACGTAAAACAGGACAGTAGTTGCCGCCAGGCCCAGGTTCACCTCGAACTGTAGCGTCACGCACATTGCAATGCCTTGATTAGAAGATTAAACCTTAACGCTTCAAGAAACTACTACTTGTAGTGCTATATTGTACGACTTGTTCTCCTCAGCAAAAGCATTCAAATTTTGGGCACTCGATACTCGTGAGCAGGCTACATACAGTTGTCATTCGGTCTTATGCTCTCAACCAACCGAACTGCGATGAGATCTATTGTATAGAATGATTGGAGATAATCCAAAGGCGTAGTACTTCCCTTATAAAAATTGGTATTCTGTATTTTACTTCTACTGAAGTGAGTAAGCCGACATACCTTGTCTGGGCACAGGTTTATTCTGTGAAGGCGTTAATTCAGGCCGCAGTGGCCAGTAAGAAAGCTCGTGAGAATTCTTATAGTTTCCATGTCGTGGCGGAGGATTTCCTCATAGGAATAAGGCCTGATCAATCTTTTGGATTGCCTGCGACAGTCCCCATTGGCCCATTCGTTAGTTAGCGTTGAAGCTGCTATCTAATTGACATTACGATGCGACTTAGGACCTGTAAACGCAGATTCATGGCGAACTCATCTTCAGATTCGCTGTCGGGCAAGAAATTGTCGTTGCTATGCCACATTATACCGTTTTAGAGTCCATTATGTGGGATAAAAAAGCCTTAAATGAGGATATGTGTACGTGGCAGGACAACCCGCGTTTTTGCCACTCGACTGAATACAGCAAACAGCGAGTCTATCCGAGCACCCGATGCACAACAATAAAATCCATTAGTTTTTTTTAAATTTTAGGACTGAACTTTTCGAATTTCTGTCCACTGAATCTAATAAATGTTCAAATGTCGTTGGCTTGTAATAAATGCTTCGAAAAATGTCACTAAAGGAAACTGCATCAAAAAAAGTAAGGAAAACGACATAGGAGCATGTTTTCAAAAACCAATGTTGCAATTTTGAATTTTTTACTAACAATTTCCGCAGGAACCATCCATGAACTTAAATTAAAAAAAAAAAAAAAATGAATGATATCCTGAAAGACGTTCTCAAGTTATGACGATCACACATCTAACTGCTTTAACTACATAGCTTTTCGACACAATATGAATTTGGTAAATTCACTCGTCTGTGTCTCACGGCTTGATAGTTCAGATAAATGAACAACCAAACCTTCGCACTCGCTTGTGGTCCCTTCCTCTTCAACGCCAACCCACAAATCGTTACAGTTCTGCTACATTTAAACAATTAAAGCAAACAAAAAAAACCTGAAGAAGCTGCATGGATAAGAAAGGAGTTGTAAGTGTCTCACATCTTCTGTGCTGTCCGGCTCTGTTGACACCCAGGCAAAGTACGTTAGCAGTGTAATGGTCGCTGCAACGTGAGTAACATCCCCGTGGAGAGATTACATCAGTACGTATTTAACACGAACTGTCTTCCACACCACTGCTTCCCAACTGCCCACCCACATTCTGTGTTGCGTAATTCTTTGGGGATGTGGTGGCTTTCCTTTTGAGACTGATTTCGAAATTCGTTTTGATTAAGGACCAGGATTTCATAAGCACTGTGATTAGGCAAGCAGCCCAAGGCCACCACATCCAGCACACAGACATTCCAATGAACCAGGACCTCATGCATGACCAGCCCCACATCTGATATTCATCTAGAGACTTAAGTCCAGCCGCAGACACAAGACCAGCTTCTTTTCATCACGACCCGAATGGACAGTTCAGTGAATTTTCAAAGGACCACATTTGAATATCCCAACTCCCGGGATGCCAGCCTCAAAAGAATACAACAAAAATCGCATAAAAATATTTACAAGTCATAAGAATCCATCAAGGCAGCGGTACGATGGCAAATGTAATGTGCACACATTTCCCCTGACGCTGAGGTCTGCCGGAAGGGACCTCACAGGGAGCCCAAGTGAATTGAATATGAAATTCAATGCAATCAGCCGGCAACACAGGCCACTTTCCCACTTGATATTCCATCCACGCTCCCGTCGGCTTCAATCCTTTTCACAAATTGAAAGGCAACTCAATCAGGAGGACCATCCATGGAGTTATCATAATTAAAATTATATCTCCCACGGATCAGGATTTATCGTCTTAATTAAGCCATGGCTCACAAGGACCGCACCGCGCATCCTTCGCACGGACAGGCACTACACACAAAAATCGATTAAGGATACAAGAGTTAAACCGGCCAAGGTACTGTCGTAATCCCTTATGCTCATCGAATTACGACCATAATCCTTTTTAGACAAGCACGCTGATGACTGAGAAGTGGATGACGGGTGGGGGGGAGGTGTGAAGGGGAATAACAATCTTCCAGGATGAAGTACTTAATCTCGATGTTAAAACAAATTGAAACCCCATCCAGTCGCATCTGAAGGACCTCGTTTCGCACACACTATTCCCGCAGAGAGCAGCATCCCCCTCGATCCCCCTGGGGGTACCAAGACACATTCCGCACTCATCCCCCCTCCCTCCGGCACAGAATGCCTCGGGCAAGAATAACAAGAAAAGAAGTAAAAAATCTGAAGAATATCCTGAAAAGCTTTTAACTATATTGCTTCGAGAAGGAAAAAAAAATCAAGTTTTCCATTATCTCTATGCATTCACCCAGTACCCATCCGAGGAGCAGCAGCCCCGACCCCAGCTCACGTCACTCCCTTTCAGACATGAGTCGACGTCGCTCCTGTTTGCCGAGGAACTTGTCTAGTTTTTTGCTCCCGTCCCTTATGCGCTCGCTTTCTGAAATTTGATATTTCCTGGATGTCCTTTTCTGCATCCCGCTGGGTGCCTGTTGGTCCCTGAATACCATTCCATCTGTTTATTATCGTACATCCTTTGCGAAGGTTCTCGTCCTTCGCAGGATAATTGCGTGATTTCTCTTGTGCGCACAAACTGCCGTGTCAGACTGATCTGTCAATGGGTGGGGGCGTCATTCACGACTAAAACTATCCGTCTATTGATTTTCCTCGACTCTAGACGAAATAATTATTCTCCAAGGCTGCACACTTAGGGTGGGCGCACAAGGGAAGTGTGTGCATACGAGAGGCGGAGCTCTTAAAATTCACCATCTCGCCGGTAGGCATGTTGAATAAATTAACACGCGACACTGAAAACGTTACGTATACGACGTGTGCTCCAGCCGTGCTCTCAATCTAATTAGGGAACTCATTCAAATCGAATCATACTCCGAGGATGGCTCAGACAGCCACACAGAGCACGAACAAAACCAAAGAGTTGCATAGAAACTTTTTCAATCCTTTTTTGGAATTTTCAATTAGAATGTCACTCCGAACTTGTTTGAAGTTCTTCCTCCTCTGTTCGCCGCTGTCGAGCTGTCAAACTTGAGTTCCCGTGAAATTCGTCTCTCGAGCGAGGGCCGACAGAATGCGGCGGAATCCCCAGGTGACATCCCGTGTGAGTGCTCCGTTTGTGACACAGTGACAGTTTCATTTTCATCACGCGGTGGATGGCAGGGGCTGTCCCTTTCATCCCTCGATTTATTGCCATTAATTTTTACGTAAATTTCAATAATCCGCTACACAATGTCGCATCCATGGATTTGCCCATGAATAACGAGTTATTGCTCCCAGGGTGGCTGCGAAATGCGAACCGTGGTGGGCTTTATTTCTTTTGAAAATATTTTCCGAAAATATTTCCAGCGAGCGGGTGGGTGGCCTGTTAACACACAAAACAAGCTCGAATTGATTGATTGCGCCATTAGGGGGGGAACGGCTTGGGTGGGGCGGACGGAGTCCAGTGGCCGTCAATCTTGGCCGGGGAAGCGCTTTGAAAAAGGACACTTTAATAGTTGTTCGGCTGGGGGTCCCATTGTCATTTGGTGATTGAACGATAAAACGTATCTTTGTGGAAAGTTTTTGGCAATCTGCAGTGGTTCTGATTTGTGGCCCCAGTGCCGATCGATTACCTGTCCTCTGAATTCCAGGACTTCCGCAGGACTTGCGTGACATATGCGCTTGGTGCTGTGAGAGTTTGATTCATCTGCCAGACCACATGAGCACAGGTTTCTATCAGTTCATCTTCGCACAGACAGTAGACAGGATGTGGAGTGATTTCTTGAATGCGGGAAGCCATCCATTGTTGTCAGAGCAGGGTATTGCTACGCATACGGCTTTAAAAGGCAGCATTTGTGTGGGATTCCTGTCAGTTGATACGAGTATTCAAATGATGCTCAAGAGATTAGGGCGTTACAAAAGTTGGGGAAAATACGCTTTGGGTTCCTATTCACGCATCGAATTGGTTCCGCGAGGGATTTTGTGAATTTCATGAGTCTGTTAAAAAAGCCATCTTGAGAGAAACTCTTCCATGAATGAAGCCTAATCGGATCATTTTTTCGCAGTTGGCACACGGAAAATGGGTCTCTCCATTCTCATTAGTCCCATCACCGTCTTGCAGGCTCAAAGCACACCATTTCCAGATTTGGAGGGACCATATACTTTAAGGGCGCTTTTTAACTCCTAGCTCTGTTACGGACCAAGTTCGAAATAATGCTCGATGGAGCAATTCCATGTTTTCATTAATTTCAGACAGACGTTGCATTGCAACTCAATAACTCATAAAAACCGATTAGAGTTAATTTGAAATACAAAAATGCGTTGGGTGCTACGTCGTCCTCCAACACGAGGGCAACGTTTAAATGGGAGCATCGTAATACAGTGCAACCTCGGTAATTCGAACTAATCGAAGTCAACCAATAACACTCCAATTTCGTCTGGGAAACCTTGGCAACTAAGCACTTTTGTAATGCTAGCGGATAAGGTTTAGCTAGCGGATATCGTCGGTTCTCACGTCGATCCCGTCGCCAGCTTATGCTCGCCAGACGCAAAGTCAGCGACTTCCGCTGAGTAGTAGTTTGTAAGAATTTAGTTTAGTTCAGGATTAAGAACACATCCAAACTATTGAGATCACATACTCGTATGCTCCGGCAGTGTGCCGTAATAACGTTGTACAAGTCTATCATTGCCGATCCAGTCGGCCAGTGCATTAAATAAATATAACTTAGAAACCTGCCCTGGTTCGAACAACAGACGTTTTTAGGAGTTCGACGAGAAGTTGGAAAGCCACCATAGATCTGCGAAAAAGGTGTTCTGGAGGAAGGAAATTCAACACCATGGCAGGAGTCAAGTCCAGAGATGGTGTGTTGCTGTCTCATCAGGTGGACATCTTACGCCGATGGAGCCAACACTTTTCGGAGCTGCTCAATCCCGAACAGGACACTGAGGATGGCAGACCCGTAGTCTTGAGTGGGGCGGAGAATAATCCAACGGTGGAGGAAGACATTTGGGCGGTTAAAGTTTGTAAATCCGCCGTTGTGGACGAAATCCTGCCAGAAATGCTTAAGGCAATGGGTTAAGAGGGAGTTTTATGGTTCCGAGGACGTCGTGAGGCTCCTGGAGAACCTTTTCAAGAAGGTGGACAAAAGAGATTGTTCCAACTACAGGGGCATATCTCTTTCGAGTCTCCCCGGGAGAGTCTACGTTAAGGTATTAGATCTATGGTCGAGCCCAGGATGGGGGATGAACAGAGCGGCTTTCGTCCCGGAAGAAGTACAACCGACCAGCTTTTCACTCCAAGAATGGTACTCGAGAAGGCTTTGGAGTACGCCAAGCCCATCTACAGTTGTTTTGTGGATTTGGAAAAAAGGCATACGACCGAGCTCCTCGAGATACACTCTTTAGTGTTCTTCAGGAGAATGGGATTGATGGACCTCTTCTGAGGGCCATTCAGTCTCTATCCACAAACTGTAGCAGCTGTGTTCGGGATAACCTTGCTAAATCAACACCTTTCATCGTGGGCGTTGGGCTGCGCCAAGGTTGCATCTTGTCACCTCTTCTTTTCATTGTATATACGGACTGGATGTTGCAGCGCAACCGAGACGGGAAATGTTTCACATCGGGCGAGTTGAGGGTAATTCATCTTCTTTTTGCAGATGACTTAGTGATACTCACATCTTCCCAGACGACACTCCAGCGTGCAGTCGATAGGTCATATACGCCGATGATGAATGAAGGTTAACGTGGAAAAATCTGAGGTTATGGTCATCTCCAGAACTCTACAGGTTAGTGGAGTCCCAATGAAGCAAGTGGAGAAGTTTAAATATCTCCGGGTCTTTTTCATGAGTGATGGAAAGAGTAATGCTGAGCTTTGCTGTAGGATTGGCCAAACTGGGTCGTTGTGAAACAGCTTGGTCGATCTGTAATCAGGAAGGCCGAGCTTGGCCATGTGAGCCGTTTTCAACTCAGTATTTGTTCCAACTCTCACCTGTGGTCATGAAATTTGGGTAATGACCGAAAGAATAAGCTCGCGAATACAAGCTGCTGAGATGAGACTTCGCCGTTCTGTTGTGGGAATTACTCGCCGGGATAGGGTGAGAAACACGCCAGTGTGCGAGTAACTCAACAATGAGCAGCTGCTTCTTAGAACGGAGAGGACTATGCTTCGGTGGTTTGGTCAAGTGGCACGAGTGTCCCCTTCTTCACGACTTCCGAGGCGGGCGTTGAATGTGATTCCATCAGGTAGGCGATCGCTTGGCAGACCCAGGACGAGATGGTTGTACCAAGTCCAAAAACTCAGCTGGTTACGCTTGGGCATAACTCCTATAACTCCTGATGAGTTAGAGTCAATGGCGGAGGATCGAGTTGCCTAAGGATCTCTCGTGCGTAGTTTACCCCCGGGGCCCCGCTGGTGAGAAGTTGATGATGATGAAATAATGTAAATTGGCATCACTAATCCGGGCAAATACAGTGGCAACCTTGATCCATTCAGAAAAGGCTTTACAAACCAAACTAACGGTACGAGAAAAGGCTATTTTCTCACAGTATAAAAAGGCGACACATTTTCATTTCAAATCACTCCTGTTCGGTGTGTCATCTAACGACGGTTCCTTTACTACTCATGATAAACGCCTTACTGTGACCTCAGTTGCGCACCAATGAACACAGTACTACATTCGTCTACTGCACACATACGAAATAGTATTGCCTGGGCATTTGGTTGCTTGCTAACTAACGACAGTCAGCGCACCCAAGAAAGTCGACAGTACGTCTGTTAGTGCTACGGTTTCCTTTAACCACACAAACCCAGATTCTGCACTTGGTTGGTTGCTAGCTTACTCCTCGTTTAAATATTTCGCACCCTGTTAATCGCTAATTTGTTTTTTTTTACTTGTTCCTCGTTCTTTGTGCTTTTATTAATAAATTATTATCGTTACTTATTTCTTGTTCATCCTTTTATTAAAAATTGTTGTTGGTCCGCACCGATTGGTGCGCTTAAAGCTTTGGCGCGGATTCTCTTCTTTGTCCGCCTGCCTGCCCGTCGCTATCCATCGGACTACGGACTGAATAAACGAAAACAGAGAGGCAGACAAAGCATCATCTTTTGCTTATGGAAGCGAGGTTGACTGAGGAGTGCTACCAACCCCTCAACCAGAGATAAAGGAGGATAGAGATATCCAACTTCTGTCTCCCTTTCCCCTTGATTTCATCTGACAGCGTTTTTTTTATACGGTGTCGCTATGCGTGTTGGAGCCGGGAATTTTGTAAGAGTATGTGAAATGCAACCACTACCCTCTTATTCTTTACAGCTCAAGGCCGACGTGGACAAGGGGTAAAAATGCCCGAACTTGGATATCTCTATGCTCCATTATCTCTGCCCTCGACCCACCTAGCGTTGAAACGCCATCCTCTACGCATTGTGAGGTCCAACCTCCTGCAGGTTGTCCATTTTTTCAAAACCTGACTAGTTGTCAAATTGTTTTGATTTTCAGTGCTGCCAACAATTTCCTGCACTAATGGTGACACATTCAAATGTCGCCTTGATTATCGAACAGCCTTTATTTGTTTGTTCGTTGCATTGGACGGACAACTCCCTAGGGGCTCCGTAGGGGCCGTAAGTGCTTTTAAACACACATAAAATGGACGGTATGCGAAACAGGCGGACTGGAGAAAAAGCATTTTCTGAAAGTTAGGAAATATCCTTGAACGCTGCGATGGCAGATTGATGAGTCATCTTTAATGAAAATATGTTTTTCGGATACTAAGCATTTTGTTTCCCAACAAAGAGAGACTACTATCCTCACCAGCATCCTCCAAACAAGGTGGGAAGACACGTTTTTCTTCGCTGTAGTCTTACAGTTCGTGTAAGACCAAACACTGTAGATCTAGCTTTACTGAAGCTTATGAATAAGAGGTCTGTTCGACCTAGGATGCACTCGATCTTGACAGTCTCATAAAAGTCTTCAAGTTGCCATTTCCGAAGCACTTGTCTTAAGGACGCACCTTTCCCAGGGTAGGTTGACTGTCACTAAATTATCTACCGTCCTCGCATGTAGAGCAAGTAACTAGACAAAATCTTGACAACGATAGAGGATTAAGCGAATGATCTGAATGAACACCACCATACCTTGTCATTCGACTGTCCGACTTTCCAAGCCAATCCGAAGAACTCTATCGCCATTGTCAATGCTTCCTGAGTCTCAGGCTTCTCCTGGGTGAGCTACATCATTTGCCTCAATTTTAAGCATAAGACCTTTCTTCTGTGAACTGTATAAGGGCTCCCAGTGCGTCTAGATTACATTTATTTCTCGCTCGTTACCCAGCATCAAAACCGAATGTCCAATGTAGTTTATTGCAAGAAAGATTGCAAAACTTGTTCAATCTCATGGAGCTTCAAAATCCTTTGCCCCCACATCACATGTCATGCAAGCGGAGGGAGGACAAGGAAAAGGAAAACGAATTAGGGGCA
This sequence comes from Eristalis tenax, assembly GCA_905231855.2. Classification (NCBI taxonomy): domain Eukaryota; kingdom Metazoa; phylum Arthropoda; class Insecta; order Diptera; family Syrphidae; genus Eristalis; species Eristalis tenax. The sequence goes on from HG993127.1 coordinate 5,942,349, forward strand.
GCAGCGTCTGAAAACTCATAAATTCTAAATAACGTTGTAGGTCGTTGTCGGATGGAGCCGACAATGTGGATCGCAGAGGTTGTGGCAATGCACTCTTGAGCCTTTCGCACACCAAATAAAAACTCGTTAAATTGTCTTCCATCCGAGGCGCCCATCCACTGCACTGATTACAATCGTGAAACAATATTGCACCCCACACCCACACGGGCAGATATTCAAGAGTGGATACTCCTTTCGCACACAGCAGCAGGAAATAAGATAATTTCCCCAAGGAAATGACTTGTCCGCTGCTGTGCGAAAACCTTTTCTTCGCCAAAGGCAATCTCCACGAGGGCTAAACTGAGGGTTACGCTCTGGCAACGACAGGAACTTATGGCAAGACTACACCCAATTAGATACAATGTTACCCGAGCCGCCACATCGAGTGGGGTGCGAGTTCGGCAATTCACACCCCACACAATGCATTCCAGAGGCAATATATCTTCAAGATCACTTCGCACATAAACACACAGAACGCCGAGAGCGTAATGCGTTCAATTAAGTAACCCACAAGCAGCACTGCGCTGCGAGGCGAAGAAGAGGGAAACACAAACAGACGAAAGTAAACACCAAACGAAGGCATCTTAATTATCCACTCCAAATATACACTTGCACTCGTTTGTGGTTCCATCGCCCCACCAGAGCGCAGAGCGGCAGCGCCAGGCCACCTGAGTCCCAACCAGACTCGAATCGAGCGAACGCGAACGTGAACGAGCCGCGAAAACCGTTCGAAATCACATGCAATTGAATTTTAATTAAGGCGCATGATGTAAATTGTTTATTAGGACGGCCCAATGTGGCGGTAGCGGGGGGCTTCGGGAGTCAATGGTGCATGGCTGCAGTGTGTGGTGGTGCAATGCCACACCACCGCCGCCGAGAATGTGTACACACTCCACGACTGCGGAGTCATTGTTGCGCAATTATTTCCACAGATGCCGTGGAATTCACAGTTTTTCGCTCGAGAAGCGAAGACACTGCCAGCGGGTGTTGGGAAAAACCCTGCACTGCACACACGACAGATTTGAACTTCACCTTGAGCGGGTGGCGTGAAAGTCTGGCCAGTTGTCGCCTCGATCTCCGTCGGCGAGGGATTCCACGCATAGTCATGCGGCGGTACGGCAACTCAGTGCCATTGGCCTTCGGCCATTAATTCATATCTGTCAACGGCCACGGCGAGAGATTGCTTTACGAGATCATTTCGTTTTTGGCACAAGCTTCTGAGCACTGCCGTCGGGCGTGCTTTGTACTCTCCCTCTTCGTGACGATGTGTGTACGAGTCGGAACGGGACTATATTTACACCGAAGGAAGTCCGCAGTCTCCCCCGCGCCATTTGAAGACCCAAAGCGTTGAGTGAATGTAAACACTAATCAGCGATGACGCACCTAGGCGAGGCGCTTCTGGTTTATTTTCGGCAGTCCCGATGGAAAAATCCATCTCCATCCGCTTGGGAGATTTCAATTTAAAGGTTCTCCTACACGATTGATGTTGTCCAGCCGAGCGATGGACATGAATACGGCTCTGCTGCCGTTGCTGTCTTCGATTGCTCCTCCTCAAGTGGGTCGAGTCGGTCGCGGGGGGTCTGGGGTGATTTGGCAAAGATGAGAAGACATTTTTCATATTTTTTCCGCTCTGCCCAAGTGCCGTCGAAGATGTGCGCTAGCTGGCTTATGGCAGGAAACGATGATATATTGACAGAAAGCGCTGTGACGTCAGGAGGCAATTGAATTGGATTTTTTGGCGTTCAATTACGAGTCGGTGTGAGATGAGTGAGCGGCGGTCGCTCTAATGGAAGCGAAAACAATTATTTTGGCTTGATGTGTAATTTGGACGCGGATGGAGTACATTGTGACGGAAGAGCGGGTCTATTTTGGCAGCGATCAAGTGTTTTTGATGAGCTTTGGATCTTTGCACAACGCATCACAAGCCGCCTTTGGGTGTGAAGAGGAAGCATTAATCGAACTGTATGGGCCATCATTCGCACATGATAAACATCAGAGGTCGTTCGATTTGGTGGTGACTGGAATTGAGGTGGAGATTAAGCGAGGAGCGTACTTATGTTGATGGTCACCTCATCTCAAACTCAATATTTACATGCGTTCCTTCTGTGGTTAGCGAATATGCCATCATTGTTTGCACTTGTTGGCCTTCTCCTCAGCAGTCTATTTACTTCCATCGGACTAATATTTGCCTCCATTTGAACACCGGAAGCTGGACACTAACACCGTGCACTTTGCTAGAGATTAATTTTGGAAGCTAAGTGAAGCGAGGTGAAAAGAACAAAATGGAAGGGATGTTTGCAGAACTAGACGTTCAGGGGAACGAACAATAAAATACTTGGATTCGGGTTTGGCCGTCACATGCTGGGAGACCAGTATACGAGAGTCGTTTGATAAGTCAGTGACTTTTAGAATTTCCCACGCTTACTTGCTTACTTGTGAGCGCCGTCTGGGAGCGAAGGTCTGGGTCTCAGCTGTAGCTGACTTCTATCACTGACGGTGTGATGTCATCATGCGATGAGTGAAGTAATCAAGACCATGCTGTCTTGCGTGCGCGGTAACTTGGTCTTTGTACCGGGTTAGTGCTCTGTCTCGGTTCGAAGACCCTCTAAGCTGGAGTCGGTAACTTGGTCTTAACACCGTTTTAGGGTTCTGTCCTGGTTCGAAGACCCTCTTAGCTGGAGTCGACCGATTTTTTCTTGGGACCACATCAGCTTGTAAAGTGAGTGGTGATTTCTTCTCCTCCATTCACCTTCCTAGCAGACGGGACCCTATATCCTTCGTAGATGATTTGCTGTAGAAGGCTACCGCCTCTCTCTCTCTCTCTCTCTCTCTCAAAAAATCAAAAAATCTCTCTCTCTCTCTCTTTTGATTATCGTCCAACTCTCGTTACCATAAAGCAACGGGACCATATATTCCTAGATTATTTTCTGTTGAAAACTCTCTCTCTCTCTTTCTCTCTATCTATCTCTCTCTCTCCCCCCCCCCCCCTCTCTCTCTCTCTCTCTTTCTTTCTCTCCCTCTCTCACTCTCTCTCTTCCTCTCTCTCTCTCTCTTCCTTTCTCTCTCTCTCTCTCTCTCTCTCTCTCTATCTCTCTCTCTCTCTCTCTCTCTCTCTCCCTCTCTCTCTCTCTTTCTTTCTATCTCTCTCTATCTCTATCTCTATCTCTCTCTCTCTCTCTATCTCTCTCTCTCTCTCTCTCTCTTTCTTTTTCTCTCTCTCTCTCTATCTCTCTCTCGCTCTCTCTCGCTCTCTCTCTCTCTCTCTCTCTTTCTCTCTCTCTCTCTCCATCTAACTCTCTCTGTTTTGATTATCGTCCAGCTATAGTTACCATAAAACAGAACTGTGGAAGCACGAGTTTTGCAGCTAGTCCCTTCCAGGATTTGCCTTAGCTTCAAAAAGAGTTTTCCGCGCAGTGACTGTAAATGCAACACTGCTCCCGCCATCTGTCACCGTCAATTAAAATCCTTTGCCGCCATTGAAAGCAGACAATATCGTGAATTTCAACGAAAATGAACCGTCCTTGGGCCGGTTATTGACAACCATCACTCAAGGGTCACCATTAAGTTCATTTCCCTTCATCGCTCGTCAGGAAGCTGATGTTTACTGGACTTATCAACTTGGCCTATTCAATGTCGGACTGACTTTGTAAAGGACATGCATATACGCACAACCCAGCCCATGGACTCAACTCGACCTTCATCAGTTGCTGCTGTTGCCTTTGTTCGAAGGACTGTGCACGGGCCAGTGAATGAATGGAAACGTCTATATTACACAGACCTGCATTCATGCCACATGCATAGGCATTCACTCGATTGCATTGAATCAGACAGGAGAGGGAATAAACAAATAACGCTGTGAAAACTTCGTTTGTGAACGGATACGAGTGCACTTCGTTTGCTTGCATATTTTTGCATCTGCTGAACCTCTTTGTTCCGTTCGATTGGACTGAGGAGCACCATTGGCTTCTGAATATGCGATCAATATTACCTTTCGCTTGACTGAAAGTGCTTAAAGTGCAACAGTTCGTGAGCGACGTACCAGTCTAATGGAGGCTCTAGTCGAATGCTTATCAATAGTGTCTGAATTGTGTTTTGATTAAGTTAGGATCCGTGGCCTTTGCAACACAGGTTCGATTCCCGGTACATGCAAAATATCTTTCTCGGCCCCAGCTCGTTCGAGTCGCTGGCAATGCTCAAAGAGTAATTCCTTTTTAAGAAAAAGCTTCTGAGTCGGCATTGTAGGTCCCTTCCACTCGTGAGCGAACAACAGCATGCACAACACGAGCGGTTGCTGAGAAGCGTGGCCGTGGCCCTCTACGCGCTGTAGCGGCACCAATATAAATATAAGTTAGGAGCCGGGTTAAACTATGCTTGCAGTGAGCGCGTTCGACATTTGGTACATTATGTGGTTCTGCGACAAGCCCAGGAGACCTACAGCTTTACGTCAGTTCCAGCCGGATTTTTCTGGATACTTGTACCTTGTGGGCATTGTCAGTGGATTGAAGGATGTGGATACGCGAACAATGGATGTTGCCAGAATGTGAACCTAGACGCCCAGCGCTGGTGTATTTACCATTAAGTGCCTGCCCTTGGTTAGTGGGGGCCCCGGTTCGAATCCCTGTGAAAGCAAAGTTTATACGTTTTTAAATCTTGTCCAGTCACCATTTGCCGTTGGGATCAAACGAACGACATTGTCACGGACGTGGTCGATCAGTGGTAGTGGTCTGACTGTGGGTGTCTGGACTACGTAATGGACTAACCTTGCTAAGTGTGCTTGTGAACTCACTAGCAGCCTTCCCTACCTATCCTACCATTTACGCCACGGCGCAAGTCAGAATGATCGAAAAGTTAGCTCAAGAGACCGCTACATTGCAAAATTTCGATCATTCAGCAACGTTACTGAAAAAATCCATATAATTTTAAGATGGGCCCTCTCATGGTCATACGGGAAAATATGACCATCCATTTGCATTGTTGTCAAATATAAGACAGGAGTCTGTAGTCTGTTAGGCTGTCATTTGAGTAGCTTCTTCTTCTGGTGATGAAGTCCCGGAAGGACTTGACACCCTCAACCAACAAGCTCCTCCGTCTTGTCCAAATGTGCGCTTCATCGGTTTCGCGGACGTCCTTTATTATGTTGCCCCACTGGTGCATAATCGAAGACACTTCCGCGTTGATTGTTGTTAAATGAAGGGAGAGGGCCCACGAACTGCACGAGTAATCATGGGTCTGGCGAGATAACTTCAGATTTTTTGGAATATACCTTTTTTTCTTATTCCTTCTTGGCTAGTCCGTGGTGCACTTGAGCCTCAGTTGTCTCCAGCTACACACTTTCGGCTGGTCCCTCAGCGTTGGATTCGAAGTCCTTCCGGGGCGGAGCATTAGTCTGAGACGAGAGACTGAGCCCATATAGTACTTCCTTCAGCCTTCTCTTCCCAAAAGCATCAGCACTCACGGGAGTCTTACGGATTATAAGAAGGCGTCTCCTCTCTAAGCGACTAAGATCGGTACTATCAAGATCTTATACAGGGATATCTGCGGTCTTCAAGAGAGGTCTTTACCACTCAATGCTCACACCGCAGAGGAGGGGCTACATTAGTTTTCGCTCAGCGCTAGTGTCATTGATTGTATTCACTTCAGAGACTATGTGGACAAAGTGCGGACAAAGTCGCTGCATCGAAGTGATCGTCGTTTTTGGTGGAGCCTTTTTATAGACAGCACATATTATTTAGCCTAAGGCTTCATCGCTCTGGCTTAACAGCTAATTTCTAATTTTAATAATTATATGTTAGCTTTGTAAATAAATAAATAAACTCTCTTTATTACCCTCATTCAAAGCAAGACCCATTTTAGGCACGTCCTCCCCGATATTCATACAATCCCCACTGACTTGCCGCTGCGTTCTTCCGATGATGTCAATGGCGTCGGCATATGCCTCTGGTGTTGACATGAACTTCTGGAGAATGATGTTAAAAGAAAATCGCATGACAGCGTCGCCTTGTCTAAATCCTTTTCTGACATCAAAGGTCACGGTAAGGTCTATACCGACCTTAAAGTAGCAACGGGCATTCTCCATCGTCATTCTACAAGGACGGACGAGTTTTGAAGGGATGTCAAAACTAGACACTTGCATCTGCCATACGCCGCAGTACTTAATAGTTGATGGGTATCCACTTGAAATTCCCGGATCTTTTAGATCCTGAGCCCATATAGTTCTTCCTTCAGCCTTCTCTTCCTTCTCAACACTCACGGGAGCATTACGGATTATAAGAAGGCGTTTCCTCTCTAAGCGGCCAAGAATCTTGTTTAGTTAGAGTCTATGCATCAGTAGGACCGAATATTCGCATTGAAAGGACCTATTCTGCACCGTATGTCGACAAGGAAATTGTTCGTGTTTTTATAAAAGTTTTCCCTTTAAGTTCAGCTTTCAGAGACCGTGTGGCGGCCGTGGCGTTGTGAGTTGGCGTCTCGACCCTTACACACTTGAGCCTACGATTCTAGGCACGAGCTCTTACGAGTCACTGACAATACTAACTGTCTAGAAGAAGCTCCTCAAATTGGCTGTTCGGAGTCGGCATAAAAGTGTGGGCCCCAGCATAAAAGTAAAGTATCTAGGAGTCGTCTTAGACAACAAACTCATCTAAAAAAGATACACAGAAGAGCTAACCAGGACGCGAGCTTTAATGATTGTAGAAGCTTGGTGGCAAAATCCTGGTATCCTAAGATGGATGTACATAGCTATTGTTAGACCATCAATCACATACGGTGCAATAGCATGGGCCAAAAGAACCAACCAGATCGGCGCAAGAGAGGCACTCAACAAAGTTCAAAGGTTGGCATTCCTCTGGATGCCATGAGGACTTGCCCAACTGCCGCCATGAAAGTTCTATTGAAGCTGACTCCATGCCACCTGGTGGTTGCAGAATGTGCAAATTAAAGAATCCTGAGAATGGCAAAAGAAGGGATAGGAATTTCGATGCACTAGTCAAGAAGCTACCACTCCTGGCCATTCCGAAGGATGACGCCATTGAAAAAGTCAATTTTCAAAAGGAGTTGACGATCAAGCTCAGCCCCGAAAAATACTGGAGCAATGAATTCATAGTCCACTGACTGAGCAGCAATACGGGAGAATGGTATGCAGATGGGTCAAGAATTGAGGAAGGAACAGAGGCAGGAGTATTTGGAGCGGGCAGATGCGCTCATATCAATCTTGATAGGAAGTACACCAACTGCGACATAGCAATAATGTCGGACAGTCGTGCTGGTATCGTGGTACTATCATCAAATCGAAGCTTGTGTGGGAATGTTTACAGAAGCTTAAACAGCTGAGCAGGGCTGACAGAGTAGAACTCTGCTGGATACCTGGCCATACAGGGATAGAAAGCAATGAAATTACCGACTCCCCGCAAGGAAAGGAGCATCGGAACCGTCTATAGGCCTCGAGCCATTGAAACCATGTCCTCAGGGAACTAGAAAGTAGGTACCGGGCAGGTACCTGGAACAACGCTCTTGGCAGCCTAAGAAACTCTTGGGCCAACACAGGGCATGAAGCAGCCCAAGACACTCTTGGATCAATACAGCCGGAGGAGTCTTGAAGCACGCATCAGGATAAGCAAGAACAACCTCCGTCTCCTAACAGGCTTCCTAACAGGAAACTAGGAGTGTCGGAAGAAGGTCTCTGCAGATCTGCATATTCTGCGTAGAATCTAATGAAATTCCAGAACTTGTATTGGTGAGGCACTTGCATACAAAAGGCAAAGATATCTGGGCCCGCACCATATCTGAGGAAGAATTGAAGTTCCTAGAAGCAGCTCTCATTCTTAGATTCCTAAAGGAAACTGGCTTAGAGAGAGTACCCTAAGATAAGTCTCTTCCATCTTCGCGCAACAGGAGCATATAACTCTGGGAGGGGAGCTCTCAAGAAAGCAAAGCCATGAATACAGATCTACAATAGATCTATAGGTCGCGGCGCAATTTACCCTCAAATAAATAACAGTAGGCCCCTTCCACTGAGACGAGAAAGAACAACACTGCAACAATAAAACATGTTAATCAATGCTAATCAAAGTCGGCAGATGAAACGTTTTCACGACAGCGACTAGCCCAAATTGTGCACAGTCGCTCAGAGGACAGATGGAGCTTGATGGGGGATTCCCTGCACTTCCACTCCCTACCCGCATGTCACATGTTCCTTTCAATACCGGGTTTCTGTACGATAGATCCATCAATCAAATGTGTACGCGACATGATTTCATTGGAATGCAAATCACAATCTTGCAACAAATATTCACAAAGTAATTGCTGCTGCATTCACTGCGGGTACAGCGACATTAATGCAAGCTGACAGTGCATTCGCGTAAGTTCTCATGTGGACGGACAGGAGCGAGAACTTCATTTCAAGTTGTGAGAAATCCGACTTCAACGAGAAAGTCGTTTTGATTTTTACCCGCTTTCTTGGGTTGCAGCAGATTTGAGGTGAACAAGAGACGAATGATGTTTACGAGGCTGGCGCTGGATTCGCTCCTATCGCAATAGTTCAAACGTGATACACTCTTTTCTTGGGCATCGGGGAGTTGGAGACGATCAAGAGAAAAGATGGCCGTCAAAGATGGTAGTCAATATTGGCTTTTGATGCTCTTGTGAAACCGGGTCAAGGTGGGAGGTACAAGAGTGATGCAAGACAAGGTCTGGATGACCTACAGTTTAATATCGATCGGAGCGGACTGCTCTAGGTTCGCCAGCAACCACTCATGCCTAACATGGAATTCTGGCAGTACACTTAAAGAGTAAAACAGGAAAGCAATGATGACAGGTAGGAAGAAAGGCAGCGGCCCTAGAACAGTTCAGTCACCTCTGTTGACGTGAGCAGTGACGAGTGGCGCTATTCACAGCTGAGACTGAGACTAATGAGTGAATTATAAAACGATCGTTCATTGAAAAATAATGTACTTGTATTGTTTTGAGACGCTTTCCTTAAGAGAAACGTTATTTTACCATGTTGGTGGCTCAAAGCATTTGATATGGTTAAGCACGCTATACTTTTAGAGACTTTTGCTAAAGACGGCTTCGATCGCATCTCTCAAATGGATCTCGAAGAGTAATGACTCAGGGGTGGGAAAGGCTTTACAGGGCAGTCTTGCGGAGGCAGTCATTGTTCAGACAGCTACCAGAGCTTTCCCTTCTACGCTCTGTCATAACGACCGGATGGCGCAGTTGGTTAAGTGCCTGTCTTTGGTGAGTGGGGTCCCTGGTTCGAATCCCAGTGAAAGCAAAGTTAATACGTCTAGTCACCATTTGCGGTTGGGATCTAATTGACGGCACTATCACTGAAGTGGTCGATCGGTGCCAGGAGTCTGACTCTGGGTATCACAATGGACCACCATAGTCTAAGTGTGCTGGGTATTCACTCACCCTTCCCTACCCTACGATACAGTCATCGCACACACGCACACAGTGCAGAGCCGCTCAACCAAAGTTACGGTCCCCTTCATCAAGAATAAATTTGACTTGTGTGTGTTATTGCGCGAAAACTAGCCACTGAGTTTGGAACGTCATATTTACGCACAACACTAATGAGTGCAGGCCCAGTTCTAACATAGACTATAACAGCAGCCATATTGAATTCCAAATTTTCTTCTTCGACTCCGAATCAGTGGGACAGCGCATTAAAGGACGTGCGCGGAACCGATGCCGCACACAAATGGAGAAGGACTTCAACCAACTTGGTGGCAGGTGGCTCAAGGTCGTGCCAACTGGAGAGGCTTGTTGGCTGAGGCCAATGTCCACACCCAAGAAGAATAAATTCATCAACTATTAAAACTAAAACAATGAGTGGAGGCCTTCATTTGGGAAGAAGTGAAGAGTGAACCAACAAAATATTAAGACTCGTGGTATCAGTTTGCTTCAAGTCCATGGCAGTGTTTTGAACAACATTGAACCGAAACAGATTCGAGGTGTCCTTCAAACCGAACTCTCACAGTGCGGTGCCATGTGGCAGAGTCGAAGGTCTTCAGTTCAGCCATGACTGGATTATGTTCCCTAGCGGAGCCACACGGCTTCTTTGATTGACGCGATCAATCACTTCACTTTTCAACCAAGAAGGTCACCTCCTCATGGTACCCCAACTTGGCAATTAAATTGGCGCCTAGCTTAGAAAATCTAATGCATTTCAGTATGAACCGGTATAACAACTCAGTTTTAATCGGCAGTCAAGTGGCTACAGCGTCGATCATTGCAAGGCCTCTGCTCCAGCGCCACTGCCACAGGCAGTTTCATTCGTGAATGTTTTCGATCATGGACCGCTCACAATTTCTTGGTCATGGCAGAATATCATCCCCATACCCACCATCGTAAGTCCATCCCATCAGCTTCGACTTTAACAGTTCAGCCAATTGAAAGATGAAAATGCGTTCAGCACATTGACACATTTGTAAATTAACTTCAATTACGAGTGCGTCACCATTTGTGTAAACGAAAACGAAATTCATAAGCAATCACACGCCGAGCTGCCGCACAGTGGTTCCGCAGTGGAATAAAAATAGCCGAACTGAGATATTTTTGTTCTCGGTCAAATGGTATGGGTTTTTCGATTCTAAATATATGGGAACCTAGAAAACCAAAATTGTGTTGACTTTTCATGATTCGTTTGGTGTACCGTTAGCTCAAACTTGGGACTTTGAAATTTACGAAAATGGACGTATTTTTTAAGCAAATTTGATGTGGCATATTTCCTGGAATTATCTACTTTGGAAACTAAAGTAATATTTTTTTAATTAATTTGGCCTTCAAACTCCATCTTCAGTTTTTTCTCCAACGGGAGACCAACTTTTTCTAAAAGCTATAAGTATTATCTATCGATGCTGCAAAAACTAGAAACCACTTTTAGCCACTTTGGGAGAACGAGGTGTTGAAGTGAAGCAATGCCATACATTGTTCGGCATTTTCAAACCATTTCGCTTGCAAGGCATATTGTGCAAATACTATGCGGCAGGCCTAGGAAGTTTATATTACTATGAATTAGAATACTTTAAGTCATCAATTGCTTTTCTCGTGTTTTGTTTGCGGTTCACATGTCGCAATGGGCGTAAAAGTTAGCAATTAAAGTGTTGTTGGTGGAAAATTAGATTTCTGACTTTGGGGGATAGGATACTAGTTTATGACTATAATATTGAAGATTTCAATTAGGAAGCTAACATTTTACTTTATATAGATAACGAGAATATTTTAAAAATTCTAGTTGCATTTCATCACTTGGGAAACCGCTACAATGGCTACAAATTCAAATTCTGTTCCGCGGAGCATCAACTTTGCCCGCGGGATTATTGTCAAAGGAAGCTCAGAAAAGTCAAAAAAAAAAAAAAAAATTACTAGCGAATAAGTCATAAAGGGTGATTTTTTAGCTATTATCTTTTTGGCAACACTGGTTTAAACAGCTGACACACGTTTCGTGTTTTGTTTCACTGTCAAACATCTTCAGTTTGGTCGATAATTTAACCATGAATCGTCTTACAAACGAACAACGCTTGCAAATTATTGAATTTTATTATCGAAATGCGCGCTCTGTTAAGAAAGTTCATCGCGCGCTTATTCCATTTTATGGGCAGTTTAGACGAAGCTCATTTTTGGCTCAATGGGTACGTAAATAAGCAGAATTGTCGATTTTGGAGTGAAGCAAAGCCAGAAGCATTGCAAGAGCTACCGATGCATCCAGAGAAAGTCACAGTTTGGTGCGGTTTATGGGCTGGTGGCATCATTGGACCGTACTTCTTCAAAGATGATGCGAATCGTAGTGTAACTGTGAATGGTGATCGCTACCGTGAAAGGATATCCAACTTTTGTTTGCCCAAAATGCAAGAGTTTGACTTGCATGACATGTGGTTTCAACAAGACGGTGCCACATGCCACCCAGCACGCGCAACAATGGACTTATTGAGAGGCGAGTTCGGTGAACATTTTATTTCACGTTCGGGACCGGTCAATTGGCCGCCTAGATCATGCGATTTAACGCCTTTAGACTTTTTTTTGTGGGGCTATGTTAAAGCTCATGTCTATACAGACAAGCCCGCTTCAATTGACGCATTGGAAGACAACATTGAAGCATTTATTCGTGAGATTCGTGAGGAAAGAGTATGCCAAAATTGTACTAAGCGTATGGACCATTTGAGGCGCAGTCAAGGTCAACATTTGCATAAAATAATCTTCAAACATTAAATTATATGGACCGTACTATCGATTCAAATAAGGATTTCATACATTTTTCTGAATTTTCTGTGTTTTTTTTTTGAAAAACTTTCTTATAGCTTTAGTAGATTGACATTTTAAAAAAATCATAAAATTATAAAATTATAAAATTTAAAAATATAAATATTTAATTAAAAATTAAGAATTTAAATTAAAAAATTTAAAAATAAATATTCCTTTTTCTCAATTTTTTTGTAACTTAACATTTTCGACCATAACAAATCTAGTGGCACTAGTGCGGAGCTTAAAATCTCATTAAGATCTGTCCACGGGTTCAAAAGTTACAGATTTATTTCCAACTCCCCCATCCAACGGAACCACTGTGCGCCATCAATTAAGGCATCGACACATTCCAATAATCCGCTAAAGCTGCATGCCATAATACACACGCATGTCTCGACGTGTCTCGACTTCATCTTCCGCATGAGATATTGACAACCACACCCCTCGTCATTTGACATTTCTGATCCGACGACTTTCTACGTCAGAACAATTCACTGAGCATCTCTTCATCATCGTTTATCTCCCGTAATAAAACACAAAGCCATTCCTCTGGAAGTTAATAGCCAAAAATGGACGCGTCGCAATATCTCACAGAACCTCTCTGTCCATTATGTATGCGCGTCTGCTCCCAGCTTCGGGAGTGTGATGGGTTACGCAACGGATACCCATATCGTAGAATCGATACAGCTGAAGGGCAGCTTTCTTCACGGTTCCAAACTGATTTTAATGAACCGCGACAACAACGCGGCAAGGTGGTGGCGTCTCTGTATCTCTCTCCAATCGATTGACTGATCAAATATGCGGCTTAAGCCTAATGGGACATGTGCTAGCACAACAGATTGTGTGTTTATCTCAATCAGGTGTCGGTTGAGATAGTTGGCAATATTTAGAGACAAACACAGTCGCGCCTGGCTGCGGGTCGTACGATGATCTCATGAGAAAAGCGAGCACAAGTGTATGCATGGGAATTAATTAAGTGAAACACGAGAAGACGGGGGGAATTCGTACTCTCAGCCGGAGATTCGTATGTAAATCGCACGCATGAGGCCGTCGAACTAGTTTCTCTTTTTCTTTTGCTGGAGCTCTGAGACGGAGAGTGACCAGTAAATCAATTTCAGCGATTCGACAGGTGATGGGAAATGAATAAAAGACTGTGTGAAGGACAAGTTTTTGCGGATTAAATTTCGCATAGTGTTAATGGGAGTCGGAATTTATGCCTACTGTTTTGGTATTCTGTTCCTCATTTTGCGATATTGATCTATTTGCTTGAACGAGTGCGGAAATGCCCAAGATTAGGCTTAGCAACAAAATGGAATTTGCCACTAGTGGCCACCGGAGAACCAGGGAATCATTGTGTTTTCACCAAAATTATCAGTGACCCCTCGTAGTTTTGATCGTTCGACCAAGCCTTTGCCTTGGATGCTTTTCAATGTCTGCAGCCAGGTGGATTTATGACGCCGGGTAGCGTCCTATGTGATGGACTACTCGATGTATGACACATTTTCATACCTCCACAAATCCTAGGGAAGGCGAGTCATATCACGAGTAGGCTCTAGTTATCCACACAAGTGCCGTAGAAGTGTCATCTTCAGTTGCTGACACTGAAATCTGTGAGGCCTGACTGGATGGTGGAGTTAGTTACCTTTGGTTAGTGGGTCTCCAGGTTCGATTCCCAGTGAAAGCAAAGTTAATACGCCTTTATCTGGTTTTCAAATCCGGGTATCTGGAGTGGTCGATCAGTGGTAGTAGTCTGACTGTGGGTATCCCAATGGTCTGAGTGTGCTGGTGTATCGACGAGTAGCCCCTCCTACCTGCCTCCCTACCCAGACCAGCTTAGCACGCGCTGGTTCGATGGTAGGGTATATACATCACATTACATCTTAATTTTATGACAAATTTCGGTCCGCGATGTCGACACAAAATCACTCCATAAATATCATCTTCACGATGTGTTTCGATTTGCCAGGAGGGGACAGAATCTGACTGACTTCAAACCTCCTCTCATCTTCAATGGAAGCATGATCCATCGTGTGACGAGAGACTCCAGTCCACTCGATTTTCCGCCAATGACTCTAAATCATCAGGAGTTGTTCTGAGCCAGAACTAGGCTAGGTTTTGGACTTGGTCGAAGCAACTTGTCCTCGGCCTGCTGAAGAAATCTCTTCCACCAGCAGTCAAAACCTCAAACCTCTTAAAATAAAAATATATTGACTTTGATGAGGTCAAGATCTTAGGTGTCCCACTGAATCACGAATTATACTGTAAGATATGCGGCCGTGGCATTGTGGGTTGGTGGGTGGACCACAACGCACTTGAGCCTACATTCACTAGGTTCGAATCCCGGTACGAGCAAAATACATTTCACGGCCCCACCTCTTTCGAGTTATTGACAATGCTCGACTGGAGAGAAAAAGCTTCTGTCATTCGTTTGGAGTCGGCAGTAAAACTCGGCTCAATGCCGACATGGACAACGGGTAAAAATGGCCGAAGTTAGTTAATCTCTTCCTGCATTATATCTGGCAGTCACTCACTGCAGTAGCAGACAATTAAAAAAACAATTATAAACAATTATATTATAAACAATTATAAAAATGAGAAAAATTGTCGGAGACAGAACCAGTGTTCCCATTTATACTCCGGAGTGTTCTGCAGGAGAAGGGGATTGATGATCCTCCTCTGAGGGAATTCGGTCTCTATCCGAAAACTGTGGCAGTTGTGTTCGGGATCAACACCTTTCACCGTGGGCGTTGGGCTTCGCCAAGGGTGCGTCTTGTCACCTCTTCTGGATGTTGCAGCGCAGCCAAATCATGGACATTTTTCACATTGGGATCGTTGAGGTTAAGTCATCTTCTTTTTGCAGATGTCTTGGTGATCCTCACATCTTCCCAGACGGCACTCCAGCGCGCAGTCGATAGGTCGTATACGCCGATGATGGAATGAAGGTTAACGTGGACACTTCGGAGGTTATGGTCATCTCCAGAACGCCTGTTCAAGGCTCTCTACAAGTTAGTGGAGTCTTATTGAAACAGGGGGAGAAGTTTAAGTATCTCGGGGTCTTTTTACGAGTGATGGAAGGACCAATGCTGAATTTTCTTGTGGGATTGGTCAAACTGGGTCCAAAAACTTTTTGCCCCAACTTTTGTTCATAAGTCTGATAATTGCATTGCAGTCATTTCTGCCTCATTCAACCTTATTCCGGTTTTCCTCAGTAGAGTTGGCTTTGTATGTCCGGAAATCCAACACTCTCATCCACTTCCGCAGAATTCTAACACCATTGCTGTTCACGTAAGTAGAGTGTGGTTGGTTTCGCTTCATTTACACGGCGTCTCTACTGGACATGCAGCATGTGCGGTTACTGAGTAAAGTGTGGAGTCACAGACATCGATGTCCAAACAAACATCGTGTCGGCGAATTGTGATGACTTGAGCTCTGTTCAATAGTTGGACATGAGATTCGACGTTTCCTATAAATGATTGTATTTGAATTGTGTCACCAATAATGAGAGTAAAAGTGGAAATGTAAGTGAATGAAATATTTTTCAACTCTTCTACTTCGTTGATTGGCGGTTGGTAGCCCGCTTCTTGGTGTTGTCTCGACATGGCACATCTTACCGACGCAAAAAAAAAAAAAAAAACAGTGTGGATGGCTGTTTGTTTTGTGGTTGTGATGTTGGGCGGAAATATGTCCAGTGGAGAGTCCAGTCATTGTCAACAGTCATTGCAACACATTTCCGAACGCTCTCAGCTGAGGTTTGACAGATGGAGCTGCACATACCCGGACACCTGCCACTTATGACAACGGTGACACACTCTGTCTTGAGTGTGTCTACAAAATCATGGAAATCGTCGAGCTTGACTGTAACTTCCAGCGATTGCAGAAGCTTGATTTGGTCCCCGATAAAAAAGGCGTATAATTTCTTTTGAAGTTTCTTAAAAACTTTTACTTTACTCGCCATCCTGTCGTCGATCCAATTAAAATTCGCGAAATTCAGAAATTCACACAATCCCTTTAAAGGTCACAGATGATTCGTTAAGTTTCGTTAAGTGTGGCTTAGACTCAACGAAACTTAACGAAACTTAGCTGGTTACTGTGCATGAACCTACACGAGTGGCACGAGTAGCGTTAAAAAAGAAGCGGAAGGAATTTCGTTAGTCTGCAGAATTGTACCGCAGTAGTCTATTTGCCCTCAAGTCACTTCTGGGTATAAGGCCAGCCGAACAGCACATGGAGGTGGGGAGGGGGAGGACAAAATCCGAGTATATTAGACTTCTAGAAACACTAAAATTGTTCATTGATTCAATTAATTCTGCATCACAGTCACATTTAAAGCAAAGACCGATGTGACATAATTTCTGCTTCAGAACTAAAGTTTAGAACTCCAATTAAGAATATTCCACATGCATTTCCTGTCACTCAGCTCATCTCAGGCAGCTGGCCTTCAGTGAATCGTGCCGAGGATATGAAGTCTAGAATTACGCAAGTGCCAGACTGTCCCCCATCCAACTGAATGAGTTGAAAGGAAGCCTAATGACACTTTCATTAACATTCAAAGGCAAATCAGTGTCATTTGAGAGGAATTCTCTGAATTTATAGTTGTGTTAAGTGACAAGAGAGTTGGGGTTAAAACATAATTTCCAGCAGCAATTCAATTTGTCAACTCTTGCGATTTGATCAAGTTGCTTTCGGAAATTGAAAGGAATTTTAAGTGCCAATCTGGCAAAAAAAAAAATCAATGGTTTTTAACAAATTGAGCGCCATTTCGAGGGCAAGTTCAGCAGTCGGGAATGGGTCAGTCGAAGAGACTGCCAATTAATGTCACAGCGAAGCACGTGAGTAGCAATGTGACAGTGAAAGTGAGGAATGTTCGGGAAATAACTTTAAATGAGGACTGTGGGATGTGGCGTGAAGCTAAATGCATTTAAAGGAAAAATAAGTTATTGGGGCGAGTAATGATTAATCGTTGATCGAGACCACTTTGATGTCCTGGAGAGAAGAAGAGAAGATACCGCGAACTGTACGAGTCACGAGAGACTGGCGAGTCGACCAGACTCCGGCAGCGAGTTTGTGGAGCAACTTAGCAGAGGACCCTGAGTCCTAGACCTAAAGACGGACACACATTAAAACTCCTTCTGCCGCTACTTTAGCCCACTTTATTCGTGCCAGACCTGTCATAGCTAAAGCCAGCTAACTCACAGAAAAAGAAGGACCGGTCACCGGTTCTCTTGACGAGACCTCCAGGGGGAACATTGAGGCATTACATATTTTCCCACGGCGACAAGCTGTATTCACAGGCAGACAACACAACCGCTGAGAACAAACAGGGGTCTTTGGCTTAAGGACCACATGTTTACAACCAGTTTTACAAACATTCCGTAAAATTGCGTGGCCCCCAACTATTTATTTCAACTGCTTTGCCAACCTCCACCGTTCGGCAAGAGCTGGGGAACTTTGTGAGGATATGGCGGCAACACACGCTCTGAGGAAAATATGGCTAACCTTTGTGAAGATGAACAGGGTTCAAATAATTGATTTCATATCGAGAACGGCCATGAAATCGACGATTAACAGGCTTGGCGTGTGTGAAGAAGAGTCGGGAGCTGATCTACACCCCACTCGGTTGGCCGTGCATCGTCGCTGGAAGCATACGGCAAGCCTCCAGCTAGGGGCAGAAATGTCAATGCACAGCAGATGGTCGCAGTGTTTCAAAATCAACCATACCCACTGGGTCATTGACATTTCATCAGGGAAGGACTTTCACCGCATGACCTGTCACAGCATTGGGGTGGACTTTAGAAAAGCTGCGATATGGGCGAGATCCTTGGCTCGTGTTTTTTCGATGGCGGCCGTGGGAACAAAGTCAATGGCGCCCGAACTATTTTTGCCTACAATGAACGAGCTCGAGCTGCCCGACGTGTGGTTCCAATAATTTCTCGATTAGTTCTAAATGAGTGAACTAATTGAGGAATTATTACGGTGAGTAATTTGGCTCTCGTTTTAGGCTGGTTGAAACCTTAAAATAAATTAACGACAGCTTCCCGTTTTTCTTGACAACTAAAAATCAAATAAAATAAAAAAAACTGGTCGCAGCGCCGCCGTGGCGTAGTGGGTTGGTACGTCGACTCTACTCCCACACCCGGGGTGTCATGTCCAATCTTCGAATTCACCAAAAATTGTATAGTTCATGACTCCACACCTTTGGAGTCACTGACTCAGCTCAAAGAGTATTCTGTCTTAGAAAAAACTTCTTAAGCCTGAGCCATTCGGAGTCGAGTAGGTCCCATCCACTCGTGAGGGAACAATAGCACGATACTTGCTGCAGAAGTTAGACAGATGACCACTTCCACTTCGCGCCAAATATATTATCATTTTTGTTAAAAATCGGCCGTGACATTGGTGCGTCAACCCTTACGCACTTGAGCCTACGCAGCTCAGGTTCGATTCCCGGCACGAGCAAAATACTTTTAATGACCCCACCTCTTTCGAGTTACCGACAATGCTCGACTGTCAAGGAATAGCTCCTCAAATTCGTTCGGAGTCGGCATAAAACAGTACGGCCCTTAAGCTCGTGAGAGAGCAACACGAGTAGTTGCGAGAAGCTAGGCCCTGGCCCTCTAAGGGCTGTAACGCCACCAATGTTATTAGAATTATATTATTAAAAAGCAAACGCCTATATTAACAAAGTCTATAAAAATCAAGGTAATGGCGAACAACTTCTGCAAAAGAGTACAAGGTGCGTAAGAAGTAGAGAGCGTTCTAAGCCTTCTTTCGATTTGCCTGGACCTAGATAACTTGTCTCAGACGTGGGACATAAAAGCCTATTTCGTTGACAACATCGACCACTTAGGGGTCCATGGACAGTAAAGTCTATAGTCCACCGGCAATCTGGGTGGCACCAGAATGATCAGAATCGAATCCTACAAGAACTCTCGTGGGTACTCCATTCAAAATGGCATGGATTCAGACAATACGTTAAAATAAAAATTTGCTCGAAATCTGGGTTTCAAATGCGTGTTATTTAAACTTCCTTTTGAAACCACAAAATGGATGATGCTGGATTAAGCTTCCTCGGTTTACCACTCGTCGTTCATGAAACAACGGCGCTTAAGCTGCTTCAATTGATGGATGTCTCATGAGTCACATCAACTTTAGAAGTCACTTCCCGAGCTGCGTTCCTCTCTCAGATGTGACCCTCAAGTAGAAGCCCTTCAAGAAGAATGCCTTTGTGGGAAAATGTAAGTCATCTTCAAGCTCCCAACGTCACGTTGATTGCCTTGGATAGGGCAGAAGAAGACACCAAACAAGAGATGGCCTTTTTTACAAGCTACATGTCTTGGGAGGTGTTGCTCCAGAAGTAGGAGACCATAAAGACGTTGCTTTAAGTCTGGCTGGAGCTGCAATCTTCAATTCCTCACATTTCTGCCCTCATCCCACCCATTCCCGGTCACCTTGTCAACCAGTGTCTACTAAATTCCCTTGTCCCCAAAAGACCATACATTGTCCAATTAGAGCCGGTTTTCCATCCCCCCAGCCTAGTCAAATTGCCAAGACGACACGCGGATCAGCTTGTTATAACCTAACGACCCGTTTGATAATTTCCCAATTGTCATCGAATTCCACAAATTTGCACATATCCCATAGGCACTGTGCCTACCCCCGATTGCTGAGTTCATTTAGTCATCCACACACAGTGCAGATATTTATACCCGACCCATGCACACAACAGAACAAATGTCAGGGCCAGACAAATTCGCACCTCTCGCGGTGACGCTAGCTGGCGGCCGTGGTTCGGTGCTAAAAATACTTCACACGTCGAGGAACAATTCAAAAAACGAGAAACAAAAAACAAGTGCAATTCACCTCTTCCCTTCCGCAGTGGAATCCATGATCGGCGACCACCCTTTGGGTGCGAATATTTGTATCCATGTCCTGCTGCAGCAAGCGAATAAAATCGATGCGAATCTACACCCCACACGGTGGGCCGTGCAGAGTCGGCACTTTTTCGTGGCAGCCCATTTTAAATGCCCGCACAATGCGGAGCGGACCACCCTCCGCACCGCCGCTTCGAAGTAGCAGCTATTCTAAACGAATCGCATTTAATTTTCGATATTTCTGCGGGAGATTAATTTCGCCTCAAACCACGCACGCACGCACACACACACTTCGGCACACACCGCCAAACCCGGCTGGCGATGATGCACTTCCTCTTCACAATCACTGGCACTGACACTGGCACGACACCGACAACGCAAGCGACTTCTCATTCACTGACGCGGACTGACGAAGTACATGCGGAACAGACAGTTGATTGATTACTCAAAGCGCGTCGCGGTGGCTGCACTTCTTCGTCTCTGACGAGCGGCCGATACCACTGCTACTGCTACTGCTGGTGCTTCTGGCCAAGAATCCCGATGGGAAATTACCATTTGCGGCAAATTGGATTGGCAGCGCGAGGACCACACTGACACTGGCACAACTCACTTGGGGGAATGCAATCGCATGCTTTGCCGTTCGATTGAGAAGATGTTTTCAGAGAGACTTTTCCGCGAGGCAGAGCGAACTGTGGAAAACCCAGTCGAGCGTCCAATTCAGACTGATTTCCCCACAGCGTTCCAATCGAGCTTGACGTCGATGCGAGAGGCACTCGCACACTCGAGGCGTGGGGAACGCGTGCAGAAATTATTGCGCAGAAGCGCTGCGGCTGATAAGGCCGAAGCTTTCGTCTGAATCGTGGTGAAAAGCTCGCCTCGCGTTAACAGAGCTGCAGAGCAACCCCTCGGCTCTGTTGACGGCAGACAGGTGGTCTGCTGCAGGTCAACAAAGCTCGCTTCGGCTGAGTGTTCCCAAGGGTGCGGGGCAGTTTTGTGCGTTCGGCGACATAATTGCTCCCGAAGGTGGGTTCGCTTGGAGGTGCCCGGCTATTTGGGCTGTGCACACCTAGTCTTGTGCGACAACTGTTTACATAGCCATCGCACGCAAGGCGGCATGGGTCTGATGTAATCAGAGGAGCAGTGTAAACAGCCGACAGGGAACGGCCCAAAGGTGCTGATGCGCTGGCTGTTTGAGCAGCACACAGATTATACCTTGTCTAAGCACCGCTGAGTGTACTGCTTGTTCGGTGGCATATTTAAATGTTGGTGTGCTAAACGAGTGGGAAAAGACCATCTAGGGCTGGTATGAATGTGCAAATAGTTGAGCGGGCAGATTTACTCTTATCTTGTCCAAATATGGGTTGAAGTGTGTTTGGCTCATATTTCGGGACGATGATGCTTTCCGCGGTACGCATGTGAAAAAGGGTGTGCGGGCGCGGGAGGGAGGGTGTACAGAAGGCTAACGCAGTGAAATTTGGTGTCTAACGCAAGCAAGAAATGTTGAATCGGAGACTGTCAGCGTTTTATAGCGACCATACTATTTCGAAGAGAAGAAGGTGCTTCTGAGGGGTTGTGTGTGCTTCGCAGGACGTGATCCAAATCATTGTCCCACACGAGATGGTTGAAAAGAGGAACGTTTTAAGAAGGGTCAACTTGTAGAGAAAAAATAGAGAGATCTGTGCTATGAACAGTCGGAGTCAGCACTGTGACCTGCGACAGGAAGATGACGCACGACTCAACTAAAACGGACGATCGGCATACATTCGCTTCGGCATACAGTGACTTCTACGAGATGCTAACAAAAGTGCACAGAAATTCACAAATTTACGTGAAAAGGACGTCAAGTCATCCACTTTGGATCATCGTCAACAGCACCGATATAATAAATTGGACAAATTGGTTAAAACCGGTCGGGAAAGGAGTTTCGACTTCGAAGTCCACTGTAATGGGACAGGAAGTAGTAGTCGCACGACTCAGACTAAGAAGGCGCCATCATACTAGAGCAGGGAGCAATTGGCACATATGCACGTCGGATGGGTCTCACATTAACTGTTCTCTGCAAGACAGGGCGAGGAGGTGATTATACATCACCTTCTCCGTACGTGCCGTGCCCTGGTCTCAACCTTCGGTGGCTACTGCTAAAACTTGAGCGAGCAGAATAACATTAGCCAGTTAAATTACTTTGTAACAAGCACCAAACACCAGCGACAATCGCAAAGGACCGCCAGAATCTTTGGAGATCCCGGAGACTCTCCCTAAGTTCGCCGTCTGCGAAAACAATCGAAGAAGATTGGAGGCGTTGTCAAGAAGCCATCAAAGCAGCTGCCACTGACGTGCTGGATTTTACGACACCACCTAGGAAGAGCGCATGTCAAACGACAGCGAAGCTGGAGGCCAACAAAGCAAAGTTGCAACGAACAACGAGAGCTGTTCGAAGAGACCCGGGTTCTCATGTGGAAAAAGAAAGAGCACGAGAAGCCGAAGGATGCAGGGGTGCTGCGGCAGGAATGATGCCCGGAAGTCTTACCAAACGGGGAAACAGTGGATATAAGATTCTGATAGAAGCCGAAATGGGGCACTTGTACAAGAGTCGCAGTCGATACTGAAAAAATGGAAGGAACACTTCTGCAGACAGTTAAACGGCGATGAGGGCCCAAATACCGCTGTCAGGCAGAATCAATCCGAACGATGAGAATTTCGTCCCCCGACCTAGATGAGGTCAAGATACACGACGGTCTCCCTGCGGCAGTCTTTACACGTCGTTTCCACTGGACTTGAACCATGCCCGGTTCTGGAACATGATGAGTGGAGGCACAAAAATCCATGTCCAAGCCTACGTCGTGTCGGAGTTGGACATGAGATTTGACGTTTTCCCATATGTGCACGCCTTTGTCTGAAGGGAGTGGTAAATATTGAGAGTTAGAGTAGACGTGGTCGTGAATTTCATTTTTTGGACTTTTTTTTAGTGAGATCTACTTCGTTGATTGGTGGTTGTTTGCCTGCTTCTTCATGGTGACGCTCTCGCAGCTGACGTTGAAGGGAAGCGACATGACATGCCTGTTCAGATTGTGGTTGTGATGTTGGGCAGACATATGTCCAGTTGAGACTGTGTCTGAAGGCAGCTGGAGATGATCTGGTTGGGCGCATGCACCAGCTCATCTGAACGATATGCTCGAGGGAAAGCATGTTCGTTTGCCCGATACACAAGAAATGAGACCCCTTTGACTGCCCCAACTGCAAAATAAGTCCTCCGATTGTGTCTGATCTGCCAACATCAGTGTGGCTTCAGGCCGGGGAAGTCCACCATCGACCAGATCTTCACGAAACGGCAGATCCTGGAAAAGACTCAAGAGGTGCAGATCGACACTCACCACCTGTTGGTCCATTTCAATGCCGCATATAAGAGCGTGAATAGAGACGAGCTATACAACGCCATCTCGTCTAGTTTTGACATTCCTGACAAACTCGTCCAGATTATGCAGGATGACGATGGAGAATTCTCGCTGCTCCATCAAGGTGGGACACGAACTCACTGAGACCTTTTTCTAGACAAGGCGACGAGCTATCATGTGACTTCTTCAAGGAGAAGACTGTGCAGGACTCACACGCCAACACTAGAGGCACGATCAAGTCCGTACAAATGCTAGCATACGCGGATGACATTGACGTGGTTGGCAGATAAGAGCGGATCGTCAATGAGGTCTAGAGGGCAAAACGTCCTTCTCAAGAAAGGACATATAACATCGACGTCTTGGACAGAGTGTCGCAATGGACAGCTTCGAGGTCGTCAAGGACTTACTTCTACCTCGGCTCCGCGAGAGCGAACGAGATCAAACGCAGAGTAACGCTGTTTCTACGGGCTGAAGAGTCATTGAATAGTCGAGCCATTTCTCGAAGGACCAAGCTGACTTTATAAGAACTTGATCATCTCAGTCTTGCTGTATGGCGCGGAGACATGGACAGTCTGAAAGGCGGATGAGGAAGCCCTTGGACTCTTCGAGAGAAAAGTTCTCCGTGCGGTCTGTTGTCCTGTTCGACTGTTAGACCCATCCGCTAACTGTACGGGCTGTAAAGCGACATGGGCCTAGTCAGACGTCTACGGATCCAACATCTAAGGTGGCTGGGCCATGTAGAGCGCATGGGTAACTAGGCTCCGGCTCGAAGAGCCTTCCCCTCCGAACCTGTGGGACAGTGCAACAGAGGACTCCCGTGTTTAATGTGGTGCACCCAGGTGGAGAAGGACCTCCACCAACTGGGGGTAAGACACTGGAGGCAGCTAGCCAGAGACTGTGCTTGTTAGTTGAGGCCCGGATTGTAGCGCCAAATGACGAAGAAGAACGAACACCAGTCCTCGAGGCATCACAACAGACCTAGGAGTGTGTGCTCCCTGCAGTCAGCAATTTATCCTGAGAAAGAGGATCAACTTCATAGCTAGCCAATGGAAGGCAAGATGGCTGAAGACCTCGCGGTTCGCAGAGAACTTGGTGCAGAACAATGGCGAATGTAACGCGGCTGTGGGCAGGAGTTAGGGAGAATTGAACCACATTGCAACTCAACGATGGAGCGTAAGCTTGGTAAAGACCGTACAAGTGTCCACAAGGGTCTATGAAACTTAAAGAATTTGAATTTGCTTAGGATCTCGTGGACACTGTTCCAAGAAGAACACCAAGGGCTCCTTACAGGAAGAGTGTACTTGGTCTCCACTGAGATGACCCTATTGTTCAATGGAGAAAGACCGACTGGCATACATTACTTTGAGTTGTTCTTGCACTATACCACAGAGCCGAGGAAGACGAAGTTCCTTACCATTGGTCGTCATTTCTTGAAGACCCTTAGTACTTCATTACTGTCATTGCCCATACACGTACAGTATAGCTTCAAAGCTTATTTTTTTAAGTTTCTTGCTATTTCCTCTAGTTCTGCCTTCATTGGATTCCTCAAGACCAGTCAGTGGACCGGGCATGGTTATGTCCAATGGACACCTCAATTTTATGTCATGCCGGAAATTCCTCCAGTGCTGGCCCATCTGCTCATCTTCTCAAGAACGATATTAAAGAAGGCATGTCGGTCGCCTCGCCTTGCTTAAGAGCATTTTTGAATGTCCATGGTTTCGACGACATCGTGTCCAGGTCACTTCTACTGAATCGAACGAATGACAACAATATCCTGGGAGGAATCCTTCGTCTTCCTGCGTCGGAGCTAAGTGCAATGCTATGAGTGGCACTACACTGTAGAGGGCCAGGCCCTAGCTTCTCAGCAACCACCCGTGCTGTGTGTGCTACTGTTCTCTCACGAGTGGAAGGGACCTATAGTTTTGTGCCGACCCGAACGGCAGATTTGGGAAGGTTTTTCTAGACAGTTATACTCTTTGAGCAGTGTCGGTAAAATACCTGTGAAAGGTATTTTGCTCGTACCGGTGCGGAGGCGTCGACGCACCAACCCACAACACCTGGTCTTCTATTGGCACCCATTGAGCGTGAGACTTCTACGAAGACTTCTTTGAAGCCACTGACAGTTCTTTTTTCATGAGTAGAGGAGACCTTGAGACTTTCATGACAAGAACATTCTCTGAGCATCATCCAGAGACTCGAAAGAGAATATATCATAAGAAATAAAGTTGGCGCTCAGGTGACTGAATCACGATCCTCAGCGTAAAAGTTGACGTCCTTCCAAACTCCCGGTTACGTCAGCAAATTTAAGCTAGCGGCGTGACCATTCGAGTGGGATCAGGACCGCTTGTCCGTAGGTGTCTTCAGTGTTGCATGTTTGAATCACTCTTTACAGCGGCCTCAGCTTTGAACGAGGCCTTCGGCAGTAGCCGCGTGTACATTGAATTCCAATCTTGACATCCTAGTCAACATGACAGACTAGTCACAGAAGTTGTGTCTTCCTTCACTGAAAATCCTACAAGGACTGAATGAAAGGGTCGACAAACTGTGGGTCCGTGTTGTGCCAAGGACTCCTGCAGATTGCCTTATCCTACGATGCAATCTCTCTCCCGTAGCCGCGGTTACATATTTATCGCATTGATTTGCCACAGAAACCCAAGTCGTCCTCCGCCAGGACATTTTCCTTGAATAACATGTAAAGTCATTTCGAGTTTGAATTATTCGCAAACATCCTTGAGTTCCACTGTGTTTATCTATCGGACCAGCTCGGATATCTGCAGCCCCCTCCACCCAACAGTGACCCACTTCTGCGCCAGCATCTGCTGAAAAATACTTGCCTTCCAACTGTTATCTTTTCATTTCCCCCCACTCTCTCTCTAACTTTACCCAAATAAAAATTCCGTCGTCAAGGACATGCACTAACAGAAGACTTATTCAATTAAACGAGCCATTACGATGTCGCATGGATTTGCCAGCCTCAGAGCGGCGGCATTTCCCACAAGAACTTGTTCAGGTTTTCCCATTGAAATTCAAAGCCCCATCGATACAGACCGGGGAGCCGGAGAAGCACTGACACCATTCCCTCGCGACCAGTTTTGCCTGATTTCTGGAGCAGCACTAAATTTTTAGAGTCAAATTCCAGCTAATTACGTACGACGAGCTATGCAGCCGACTCTCGAGTGCATGTGCTCGTGCTTGTTGCCTCTTAAAAAAAGCTGCAGAACTCTCCTTCACATAATGAGCCACTCACCGGAACCGCACTGGGGCTCGAACGCACTTCCCACGGGTCGTGATTTATTAAATTTAATCATCTTTCATCGCCGCACCAACCTGCGCACACACTGATGACGCTAATGCAGGGACAATGTCCTGCAACAGTTCGGAGAGAGGAAGCGATGGAATTCATTTATAGCAGCAGCATCGTCGTCCCTTTGTGTGTCTTTCGCCCTCATTATCCCTGGCTCTCGCACACACAGAGAAGTTGTGTTTTGGTTCGTTGCGAGTAAACAAAAAAGTGCCAAGCACTTCTGCATCCCTGTATCTCGGTGTCTATCCACACTCGTAGGTTTAATGACCACCACAGGCAGCCGAGTCCTGCTGCCGGATGATGGTGGTGTTCTGGTG
This sequence comes from Eristalis tenax, assembly GCA_905231855.2. Taxonomy (NCBI): domain Eukaryota; kingdom Metazoa; phylum Arthropoda; class Insecta; order Diptera; family Syrphidae; genus Eristalis; species Eristalis tenax. The sequence goes on from HG993127.1 coordinate 5,969,512, forward strand.
GCTTTCGCAGGGCTTTTTCTGGGGTTCTGCGCCACAAAGTCATCCCGCTATGCAACCAACACACTGAGATAGAAAATTTCCTTTGATGCATGCATCAGCAGCAGGCGGAGGAGCAGGAGCAGCCGCAGCCAGAGCAAAGTCACCATTATCATCGTCCTGGGCCAAAGTTTCTGCCTCTGCTTCCTCTCCTTCCTTCCTGTGAGTGGCTGTGAGTGTGTTTTTTGCGAATTTAAGGTGGTTTTTGTGCGCCCATCATCGGGCGGTCGATCCGTTCAAAGCTACAAGAGGTATTTAGTCCTTAATTATATGTTGTGGCTCACAGTCAAGCGGATGGGGGAGGATTTATTCGAATGGATGGCTCGTCGTCTTCATCACCGACGTGTGGAGTCCCCTCGCATCCAGCGAATGGCGGATGGATACATCCCCTTTAAATTCGGAGCAACCCTATCTAAAATCGATTTCACCGAGGGACCACTTGCCACATCGTTTCGTGTTGTACACGAGGACGGACGAGTGGGAGACTACACGTCCTGGCCAAGTGCAGATAACCATGAAGTTGGCTGCTGTCTCATTTCGGAGTTCGTGTCGTAAAATTGTGTCCGCATGGATGTCGCAGCTTCGTTTTCGATTTTTCTTTTCGCTTTCCACTTCGTCCTCTCGCCAGGTAAAGGTCGCATTGTGCGGGACCGCTTCCGTCTGCAATCGGCGGCGGCGACGGCGGCATAAATTACCAAAAACTGATTCCCATAAACAACAGCAATGAAAACAAAATTGAGATTTTTCCTCACTTTTTTTTGCGCTTCCTTTTCCCCGCAAACTCACTCCGGGTGCGGTGTGATGTCGCCGAGCAAAGTGCATTTGTGGCCGAAGGCTGAGGAGCCCTGCGAGAGGTGTGCGTCTCCCCGAAGGGGGGATATTGATTATACATGATGCTTGCAATCTCGTCGGTGAATAAACTATTGGAAAGGAATTTTTTCCCCACAGCCAGGTGGAGCTGACTGATAAATTGTCTCCGAGCACGGTCGTCCCCGCGTGCAGGCTAGTCATGATCAGATTTTTAAATTGAAAATTTCAATCTGGTAAACAGGTGTGTTCGGCTGTTGGGGGGTGGTGTCGAAGGGAGAGTGAGTGTGGCGACCGAAAAGCGAGAAAGTGATTGGAGGAGTGAAATTGGCGAACGGAGGAGAGGATGGTGTCAGAGTTGGCAGAGATAAAGGCGAAATACGATGACAGATAGAGTGCAGTTTGTTAAGTGCACTTATGCCGATAAGCAGTGCTCACGGGACTGGGCGAGCGGACAAGGCGGAATCGAAATGGTTTTCATGCAGAAGATAAATTTATGCTTTGGAGATTAATCCACTTAATGGAATCGATATGTGGTGAGATAAGGTGGACTGCCCGTCGCGGCTGGTGTGGATGGCTGTTTTTGAGTTATGCTTGTTGTTCATGCGTCCTAGGACTGGATAGTCAATTTACTCAATTGATAAGTCCTTGGAGTGAGTTAAGGAATGTCTTTCCTCCCAGTCGTGGTGTGTTGTTAGAGATGACTTTGCCAAGCAATAGCAATAACTGAACGATATCTGCGTGGAAACTTGTGTTTGGTGGGAGAAGGGGCCTCGAAATTTGTGAGTGTACATGTTCCTCTTCAGCTGTGCCATAAATAAGGGCTAAGTGTTTTTATTTAGGGCGACATACTATTTTATATCGGATCACGATACCTAAGCTCATCTTCGAGAAAAACTCCTCAACCGGCATGCCCCCCAGATCTTCCTGGACGTCTGGACTCCAGACAGCAGATTGATCGAAGATGGTCGAGGGAGTGGGTGTGGGAATTTTGAGCTATCATTCCGACTACCCTCTCCCTGTAGCGTCCTTCAGGCAGAGACTATGACGATCAAGGAAGCTCTGTCTCGGCTAAAAAAAAACCATGTAATATGTTACGGATATTGCCATCTGTTCAGACAGCCAGGCAGCGATTAAAACTCTGAGTGCAGTCAGATTTAACTCCAAGACGTCCTTCAGTTGCCGCCTGCCTCCTAACGAGATGGCCAAGTATTTCAGCATCGAACTTATGTGGGTGCCGGGACACAGTGACATCCCGGAGAATTGCGAAGCAGACGAACTCGCTGGAAAGGGCACCACCTCAACATGGGGAACTGCCGTCCATGACTATCGTTGCTACAAAACATCTACTAAAGCACGAAACGCTTACTCACACCAAACGTGGATGGTTTTCCGGCGCTGGCTGCCTCATAACAAAGCAATTACGGCCTACCATCGATACAAGGCGCTCACGCGACCTGATTAGAATGAGCAGACCGAATCTTAGAACTCTCATGGGTGTTATAACCGGGCATGGTGCCATTGGAATTCACGCCTCAAGGGTATCCCCTATAACGACATCTGCAGAAGTTTTAGGGATGACGGGGAAGCAGAAACTATTACACACCTTCTTTGCAATTGCAATACCCTCTCATCTCGCAGACTCAGTTCTACGACTTGACAGATCTAAGCAAAATTAGCATCAGTCAGCTCCATCGCTTTATTAAGAGCCCCAAATGGTTTGCGGTTTAGGATCTATTAGATCTTGTGCCAACACAACGGTCCAATTTTTGGCCTGAGTGTAGCTACCCTTAGTCACTCTAAGGGTAATAGTCAGTCACTCTAACCTAACCTGAACGGATCAGTAGCTTTTGATGCAAACTGTGACCAGAGGCAGTAATTTATACTCCTGCAGCAGCTAGACACCACAAAGCGCCAACAAAAACAGGGGAGATTCAGATGAAAGTCCACTGAAAGTGAGGAACAGAGGGCAAGACTTTCCTGCAGTCGCCAACATACCGACAGGTTTGGAACCAATTTGCCACAGGTTATGGGCTGGAGAGTTGCGAGAGAGAGACCTTCTCCACGGGACGCCTGGAATGGGCAATAAACCCAAATGCCTTTCAAATGTCCAGGGGTAGACGAAATTATACCAGCCCAAGCAAACTACTTCCATACCTTTCAATGATGGCAAGAAGTTGTCTAGCGCTGGGATATTTACCAAACCAGTGGAGAAGGGCAAAGGTAGTGTTTATTCCAAAGATGGGGAAAAGAAAGACCCAAGCCTACCTAAGTCTTACAGACCGATTGGGCTTTCATCATTTCTGCTGAAAATGAAGTTGTAGACAAGTACATAAGAGAGAAAGTGCTAATACAAGAGCCTATAACCCTAAACACGGCTCTGAATAGAGCTGCATGTGAGAGAAGCTCTTAAGAAAGCAAAAGTATGAAAGGGGGTAGCTGTGCAATATACCCTCAACAATAACAACACAGACCGGGGTTGCTGCCTGGCACTACAATGGACACGGGTCGTTGTGTCTGAGTGCTCCAGTAAGGTCTTACATAACCTCTGACAAGATCAGATCGAGTCATCAAAAAATGGACCAATGGCTTGAAGCACTACCAGCAAAGCCCCGAAGCGGCTAGTTGGTTGTTTGGTTCAAGTGGCTACTCCATCTGCCTCAAACAGTGTACAAGTAGCGCAATCCCTTGATGCGAAAGCAAAATGGATTAAGCCAGAGGACAAAACTGCGGCTCTACTTTTTTTCCAATCTACACACCATCTCTAAGACTAGTATGCCGAAGCTCGCAATTTTCGTGTACCGGACTCACCTTCGACAGGGACCGTCAAAGGCACCACAGCAACAATAGGTTTTACGACCAAGCACGCATCATCCGCCTACACCCTGCAATGGTAACACTGTTCAGAAAGGAGCTACTAAAAATCAACAACCACCCTAAAGAGGAAATCAGGAACCTGAAAAACACAACCCCCGGACAAAGCTACCTCAAAGCGTTAAATCTGCTAAACGAGCAGAACTGTCCAACGACGTCAAACAACGAGCTGCATGGATTCTACCAGAGCAGCGATAGCAATCACCATCGAGGCTAAGTCGGCTACCACATCAGCACCTCGTTCCAAACGGACTTGAACAACACGATGTAAGCATCAGCCATTGTAGGACATACAAAATAAATAATAAACCGACAATTATAATAAACATTAAATTAAACAAATTACATCAGTTGGGCCCCTATTGTTGACACCCTAACCTTTAGCTTGTAAGTCTAGTTGTAAGCTCAATTGTAAAAATAATTTCGTTCAAATAAAATTTTTAAATCGCTGAGTTTGGTGAACTACTGAACTAAATGAGCGTTGTGAACTAGTTCACTGCTTTGAACTACTTCGTTCGTGAACTACACAAGCCTAAGGTAGCTGCCTCCATTTACCCCAAGTTGGTTGAGGTCCTTATTAACTTGCGTCGCTGAGTTTGGTGAACTGCTGAACTAAATGAGCGTTGTGAACTAGTTCACTTCTTTGAACTACTTCGTTCGTGAACTACACAATCCTAAGGTAGCTGCCTCCATTTACCCCAAGTTGGTTGAGGTCCTTATTAACTTGCGTCGCTGAGTTTGGTGAACTACTGAACTAAATGAGCGTTGTGAACTAGTTCACTCCTTTGAACTACTTCGTTCGTGAACTACACAAGCCTAAGGTAGCTGCCTCCATTTACGCACTCCATGTTGGTTGAGGACCTTATCCACTTGCGTGCGTCAGCTTTTTCAACGTTTTCGCTCACGGGCTTGAATTGGAAAACTCTTCGGAGCGGTGTTCAAGCAATGCAAACGTTTCGTGTTCTTAAAAAATGGATTTCTTTGTGTGACTGGGATTAACATCTCTTGAAGTGACCAGGCAATTAAATTGCTGGTATGTAGTTATTTTAACAGTCAACGTCAACATATTTGTCTACCTAGGCACCGCTTTCAATTCAGACAACGACACCAGCGCTGAAATCAAACGAAGAATAACTCTTGCCAATCGCTGCTTCTTTGGGCTAAGAAAGCAATTGGTAAACAAAGCCCTCTCTCGAACAACCAAGCTAACGCTCTACAAGACCTTAATCGTCCCAGTCCTGCTATACGGCGCGGAGGCATGGACTTTATCAAAAGCGGGTGAAGCTGCTCTTGGTTGCTTCGAGAGGAAAATTCTTCGTGTGATTTTCGGTCCCGTCTGCATAGATGGTGAGTGGAGGAGGAGATATAATGACGAACTATACGGGCTGTTTAGCGACATCGACTTAGCCAGAAGAGTGAAGATCCAACAATTGAGGCGGCTAGGTCATGTAGAGCGGATGGAAACCAATGCTCCGGCCCGAAAAGTATTCGAATCCACCCCCGAGGGACGGCGCAGTAGGGGAAGACCGCGACTCAGGTGGCGCACGCAAGTGGAAAGGGACCTCAACCAACTATGCGTGCGAAACTGGAGACAGCTAGCTAAAGATCGAGCTGGCTGGAGACGCTTGTTGGTTGAGGCCCAGGTCCACCCCGGACTGTAGCGCCACCTTAAGTAAGTAAGTCAACATATTAATCAACTTTTATTCCAATAATACCAACAAATTTGGGTTACAACTTACAAAATTATCCTACGTCTTTTGACGCCCCCCACAAAGATACAAGCGACAACATCTCTCACATTCCTTCTCACTTCATCATGAAGTGCGACAAAAGGGAATACACACGATAGTCGTGCGAGTGACAATTGTCACTTAAAGTGACAAAGAGAACACAAATTTGTCAAAGTGACACGACTAAGAGCGTAAAGGGGACTGTCTTATTTTGCCATTACCAAGCACAGACAAATTGTAATGATATGCAATTGTTGATGAATTGTACGTAAAAGCACACACATTTTGATGCAATTTGCTTCAAGGTGTCCACGCTCGTTACAGTGAACAGGCCCGGTTTTATGAGTTCACTATACCGAGCGTCTACTGTATGTTTAAGATGCAGATCATCCAAACCACGAATGAAACAAAGTAACTCGACTACTTCCTGAAGTTTCTTGAAGAAACCCCAACAGATTGTCAACCCGCCTGAGTGTGCCTCAAATGTGGCCGACCATGTGGCCCGTCGAATTGTATTCATCCCCTTTCCTCGAATAATTGATTTGCGAATTATATCCTGTCACCACATTGTCTTTTATTGAAATGTCTCCTCACTTCCTTATCCCCGCCCCCTCTCACTCGTCTCACTCTGCTTTACCACCAATTCGACAAAATGACAAAGATAAGCAATAACCACTTCCCCGCAACCCTTCATCACCGCCACCACCCACTCTCCAGACACACTCAGCGCATCGTGTACTGGAGTGTAAGCACTCACTCCTCCATCCATCCATTCAATCAATAACACTTCTTTATTGCCCTCCAAGGAGACAGACAAGCAGCTCTCTGAAGGGGTCCAGAACATGACCCTCCGTCATTCAAATATTTCCCATCGCCATTGGCATGGTGTACGACACAACATATCTCGGATTACAGGCAATTTGCAGTTGAAACTCAATCCCGTGCAGACATTTACTACCCCAGTCGGGGATGAAGAGCATTTCCTCGCTCGAGCCTCCGAGCGAATCCTCGACTCCGCAGTGTATTCGCCTTCGTCCCGGTGCGTGGCCGGCTGGTGGATTACAAGTGTTACTGGATGTGCTCCTCCCGAATGCCGATAGTTCTGCTCTCGAACTGTGTGCGAACACACAGGCACTCGCATGTTGGTCATTAATTATTTTTCGTTCTTCCGGGAGCAATAATCAAATGGTCCCGGCTGATAGCCAATTTCGTAGTCATACATAAAATTAGAGAAACCGCACTTCATTAATTACGCCGTTCAGTGGTGGAAGGGCGGTCGAATTCGAGCATCCTCATCGCAGAATGCAATGATTTTTGTGCCACTCCTGGAGCGTCCTTTTTGCCCAATCACATCTAGCAAACAGCGTTCGCACTCAGTCTGAATGTTGGTTTGGGTTGTGTTCTGCTGCGAATACGCTCGTTGTGCCCGGGGTCTCGGCAGGAGCGCTGTAAATGCCTTGTAGCACGGGGCTATCCTTGGGCTTGGCATGGGAGGGTGCAGATTTGTGTGTATGATTAATGGGCTTTTAAGCTAATGCAATCCATACTCATAATCCATTCAGCGGACCTTGTTTCCAGGGCCTTTAGTGTGGGATTAGATGCGAATAGGTGTCCGGGGGACGATGCTCTGTGGGTGGATTACCACCGTGGTCAAAGTGGGGTGGTTATTCAAATTCGAACATGCGAACGTAATGTGTCCGGATTTCGATGGAGAGGCCAATGGCATTGGTTTGGAGCAGAATGTTGATTTTTAATCGCGGTCGCTGGCGGTACGGAATGGCCGATAAATACGTGTGTAATAAAAATGTGTGTATGGCAAAGTTCAGAGGTAACTGCGATTTGATGTAAGTTGACTGGATCAGAGCTGCCTTCTACCTTCTTGTGGGTGGTGGGACGTATGATGGGCTACCGTTTCGCGATTCAACCAGTCTCTGAATAATTTATTGATGCTCTCATTCACCATCACGAAATACGACGGGAAGGAGAACTTGGATTAGGTCGGCATGGCTTGTGGAAGAAGGCTTTTCGGCTGATCGAACAGAGGTAACTGCGATTTGATGTAAGTTTATGCTTCCTCGATAGTGACGTGAATGCCGCTGCTGATATGATCACAAACAGTCTTTCGCTGGGCATGAGATCCTTTATCCCTCACAGAGTGAAGTGTATCAACCCCAAAGCAAACGCATGGTATGACTCGAGCTGTAAAGAGGCTATCAGGTTGAGAGAGCCGGATACACAAAGCAAACCCTACTGAGGAAAACCGGAATAAGTTTAAACGGGCCAGAATTGACTGTAATGCAAATATAAGACGCGTAAAATTCTCTTATGAGCAAAAGTTGAGGCAAAAAGTGCTACAATGTCCCAAGGGTATCACAAAACTTTTGGTCGTTTGTAAGAAACGTAAAGAATTCCGCCTCGTCTTCAATTCCCACGCTTTTATCTATCTAATGTCTACCTAATTAACGCCGCGTTTAGATTAGAACATGTCCCTAGTCAGTGGAAAGTGGCGGAAATAATAATGGTGCTGAAACCGGGTAAGCCCCCAACAGACAAAAAGTCTCATAGACCAATTTCACTGCTTCCGATAATGTCTAAAGTGTTCGTACGAATATTACTCAGACGTTTAAGCCCGGCTGTGGAAGAAAGACGACTTATTCCTAATCACCAGTTCGGTTTTAGAAGTAAGCATTCAACTATCAACCAAGTACATCGAATAACTGATGTTATAGAAAAATCGTTTGAACAAAAGCAGAGAGAGAGACTAGCTGTATTTCTCGATGTTTCGCAAGCCTTTGACAAGGTTTGGCACGAAGGTTTGAAACACAAGCTTCGACAGTTCCTCCCGAGAAGATTTTACACAATTTTATCGAATTATCTAACTGATAGAATCTTCCGTGTGAAATATGGGAAAGAATACTCCCTATTTAAGCCTATACAAGCTGGAGTACCACAAGGAAGTGTCCGTGGTCCGCTCCTTTACTTACTTTATAGCAGCGATATACCGCAGGACGTAGGCACCGTGCTAGGCACATTTGCTGACGACACCGCCATTTTCTTCTTCTTTGTTTGGCGCTACAGTCTGGGGTGGACCTGGGCCTCAACCAACAAGCCTCTCCAGCCAGCACGATCTTTCGCCAGCTGCCTGCAGTTGTGCACACCAAGTTGGTTGAGGTCCTTCTCCACTTGTGTGCGCCATCTTGTTCTAGGACGCCCTCTGATGCGTTGTCCCAAAGGCTCGGAATCGAAGGCTCTTCGGGCCGGAGCTGTGGTGTCAATCCGCTCTACGTGACCTAGCCATCTTAAGCGTTGGATCCGAAGACGCTTAACTAGGCGCATGCCGCTGTACAGCCCGTACAGTTCGTGGTTGAATCTCCTTCTCCAGACGCCATCAATACAAACAGGACCAAAGATCGCACGCAGAACTTTTCTCTCAAAAAGACCAAAAGCTTCTTCATCCGCTTTCAATAGCGTCCATGTCTCTGCGCCATAGAGCAGGGCGGGGATGATTAGGGTGTTATATAAAGTCAACTTGGTATTGCGAGAGATGTCTCTGTTACTCAATTGCCTCTTGAGCCCAAAGAAACAGCGATTGGCAAAAGTAATTCTGCGCTTGATCTCGGTACTGGTGTTGTTGTCCCTGTTTACTGCAGAGCCAAGGTAGACGAAGTCCTTGACTACCTCAACGTTTCTGCTGCCCATTATGACGCTCTGTCCGAGGCGTCGATGTTGTGTGTCCTTTCGTGATGACAGCATGTACTTTGTTTTGCCCTGATCAACTGCCAAGCTCATTTTAGCCGCTTCCGCTTCAATAATAGCAAAAGCCTCATTGACAGCTCGCTGTGTTCGTCCAATCACGTCAATGTCGTCCGCGTAGGCAAGCAGTTGAACGGACTTTTGGAAGATCGTGCCTCTTGTGTTGACATTTGAGTTTCCATTTTAGTAACTGCCAAAACGGTCGAAGAATCAACCAGAAAATTACAATGTGCTCTAGACCGGATACACGAATGGACGAACACTCAGCGAATTGAGCTTAACGAAGCTAAATCCGATCATATAAATTTTACGTATAAGAACGTGAATAACTTGCCCGTTTTTATAAATAATGTTCAAATACCCTTCGGTAATGAAGCGAAATACCTCGGAATGACTCTCGATGTAAAGCTTAAGTGGAAGGAGCATGTCAAAGAGAAACGTGAAAAGCCCCAATTAAGATACAAAGACATGTACTGGCTTATTGGAAAATATTCCAAGCTAAGTATTGGCAACAAATTGCTTATATACAAGCTACAAGTGCTAAAACCAGTCTGGACGTATGGTATACAACTATGGGGTTGTACCAAAGAAAGTAATAGAAACATACTACAAACATTTCAAAATAAAGTGCTAAGGGCCATCGTCAACGCACCCTGGCATAAGCGTCGTCTGGAAGAGCACATAAACTCTGCTGTCCTTCCAATTCTAGACGAAACCAAAACTTTCCGCCGTCTTCAAAGGACTAAACCCCTTGACCTAACACGGTGAATTCAACCCGCGCTTAGCTGCGGTGATAGCAAGAACTCTCAATGAAGAATTTCTTGCCAAATGCGCCTAAACCAAGAAAGTAAAACTGCTGGATAAGTGTAAGACTTAGTTGTAGTGGAAATATATTTTATTTGAAGGGAGGTGTTTTTACTGGGTAAAAAAAAAATCCCTTTCGCTATGTGGGAACGGTCCTCATAGTGTCCTTTGAAGATTTTCACCTAGCCTTGCAAAAAAAAAAATTCCCACGCTCATTTACAATGACATCCCAGCTGGCAGCTCTTTAGACAAAAAGAGATTCCGCTTGCGGCGCACTTTGCAGCCAGCTTAACACTGCCAGATTCCAATATGTCGCCACCTGTACTTGAGAGCGTTGATTTCACCATGGGACAAGTCCACTTCCGCCCTCGTACAGTTGCAAGAGTACATAAAGATCAGTCGACGTGCCCATATCCGCTGTGCCGTATGGTATTCCCTCCATACTTCAGAAGAGATGTACCTCTGCGCTAGCAAAACCACAGCTTTGTCATCTATCCTACTCTTTAGGTATCTTTCCGAGCGGATGGAAAACAGCATTTGTCCAGCCCGTCCCTAAAAAAATCGAATCTTCGTCACCCACCTCGTACCGACCTATAGCACTTACGTCCCTTCTTTCTGAGGTCATGTAAACGCTGATAAATCGTCAGCTTATGAAATATCTCAAATCGCGGAAGCTTCTTAATGGACCGGCAGTATGGTTTCGCAGCCACAGGGCCACTGCTTATCTCACCGAAAAGTGGAACCAATCTTTGCACAATTCAGGCGAAAGGGAGATCGTTGCGCTTGATATTTCCAAGGCACTCGACAGAGTTTGGCATCAAGATCTCTTGTCGAAAATGCGTGCCTATGGCGTCGATGAATCTCTTCTTCAATGGATTAGAAATTACCTTTCGAACCGTTCAATTCAAGTTGTTTTGGATGGGTTCAAGGGCCCGATAGCGATTGTCGATTGTCGACTGAACCGATAGTCGACAAATCTTTCGATTGAAACCTTATTTGGTATTGTGTAACTCAATCGACTGAGAATCGTATTATTGTGAATTAAAAACTCGCATATGACAAATTTGTATACGTCTGACAGTTGAGGATGAATCCCTTAATTCGGGTTTCACTTAGACGTAAGAAGCGCACCAACATTAGATCGTTGTTGGAAATTCAATCCACTGTCACAATATGAAAATCAATCGACTGTCGACAAAAATCGATTGTTGGTCGACAGACGACACTCGCAATCGGGCCCCAAGTCTGATCTCCGAAAGCGCAATGAATTCCCGTCTTAACTGGGGAAAGAACAATCGAGTGGAATTCAATGCTTCAAAAACCCAATGCTGCCTGCTGTCACCCAAGCGAACCCTTGGTTATCAGCCATTACCCATGAATGGCACCTGTGTCGATGAAACCGGAAAGCTTTCCATCCTTGGTATATGTATCAACACAACACTGAGTTGGAAGGATCACATATTTGAGGTCGGCATCTGGTCTGGTGCCCCCAAAACCACCCTGCACCGACTAGATAGAATTCAAAAGGCAGCGATAGAACTTATAGGAGACAACAACATTGCAGAGTCACTTGACTCGCTCGAACATCGACGTACCGTCTCGTCTCTGTCCGTATTTTATCGCTATTTCAACAAACGATGCTCAAATGAGCTTGACATCTGCATTCCTCCTCTCCATGAATTCACCCCGTCTCTCCAGGAATGCTCATCACTTTACCCTTAAGCCTACTTTCGGACGCACAGTTAAATTTAGAGACTGGTTCATCAGCCGCACAACACGAATATGGAATGATCATCCCAGCCCAATATTTCCCCCAGAATACAATCCGCAGATATTTAGAACCAAAGTCTTTCTCCCTCTACACCTTCGTGCTGTGTCTTTAACCAACCCGGACACTTAGGGGTGTTAGCAATACCTTGTGTGCCCGCCATTTATAAACAAAAAAAAAACCAAACGACGGATGTGTTGAAGAGGAAGAGTGTGCAGCTCTTTTTTATGACCGAATGCACATAGTGCGGGTGTGGATTTGCTGACTGGTAACATCTACTTTAAGAAGCGTCCATGTTCTAACAATGAAATGCCTGTTTTTGACGAATGGCTACTTACAAATACAGGTCAGGCTAAGAGTACACCATGAGCTACTCCAGTGACCAAGTGCCTTTGAAATGATTGCTGAAAGAAATTTTGTTACATTGTTGGTAAAATTATGCAGACACACGAAAGCTCAATATATCAAAAAAAACTCACATCGAAAGTATATGATTTTGAAGCTATTGTGTTGACTGCAATGATTCCGACAGACGACACTGCTCGGATTGATGTAATCTAGGGTGGACGCCGCTATCATTTACCTAGAGTTATGCACTGTGTCGGCAGTGAGTACTGGACTGTTCTATCAGCGTCCTATGGTGACTTCCACAACATGGGTGGACACCACAAGGCTTGTGGAGAAATACTGAGAGAAACCATTCCAATTTTGTTGAGTAGTGACTTGCTGTCTACCCTTAGTGGCGTGGCGATGTAGACTCTTTGACATTGATGGTGAATGTAGCTGATAAACTCTATAAAACATTGTAAGGAATTCTTCTTCTAGCATAGCTACTAGTCCTGAGCCTCAGCTAGGTTGTGTCGATCCAACGTCACTTACAGTCGGAGGCCTTAGGGCCCATTGTGAAACTCTTCATTGTGTTCATCTGCACATATCCTGTGTCACGGGATGGCTTCAACCGCCCCGTACTCTTTACGGATCGCTAGATCCGCAGTCTCTGTGAAGAATCTTTGGCCCAGCTAAGCGCCGATTCTGGAGAACTGGGCAGTGGCAAAGCATGTAGCAGTGTCCTGTGATCACTCCGACGAGCACGCGCACGCGGGTCGAGTTGCCTAGATCGAGTGTCCTCTCTATCCTCTCTGTCCACATTATTTCTGTCGTGAGATTGTAATATCTTGCGAGCCACGATGAGTTTGCTTCTTTTTGAATAATGTCCACTTATGGTCCGGTATAGGGCACTGATCGATGGCTCCAGCGATGTCCTTTTCAGACCATTGTATGGCCAATTTGTCGGCTCCCTCGTTCCCACCTATGGAGCTGGGGCCCGGGATGCAGGAGAGTTTTACCTAATGATGACTAATGGAACTCAATTCATAACAGCACTTGCTCTCGTCCTGAAGGATCGGATTGACTTCAGTGCAGCCTAGCTGTCAACGAAGATAGTGACATCGGATGGTGGGATGTCGCTAGCTTGGCTGCTTATAGATAAGCACTAGATATATTGCCAGAATCACTGCTTGGAAGACCCTGCACACAACAGGAAGTCTGAATGATGCCTCTTTGTGCAGAATCCGTCCCCCGTACCTGTGTCCACTTTTGATCCGTCGATGAAAAGGGCAATCTTGTGGTCGTTGATAACGCCGTTCGAAAGCCGGAATTGGTATTTTGAGGGCGAAGTCACTATAGGGAGGTACATAGTCAATTGTAGCCGCGAACCACGTCCTTCTTTCCCAAGACGTCCATTACTTGGAGTATGGCCGCATGTTCATAGTTGGCTTGTTTCCGCAGAGATGACTCCTTTGTCTGAGAGCGCTTTTTGCAGAGCAGCCATTATGAATAGGTCCAGGAATGAGATGAAGTATCATGTCCAACTCAGCTTGCGGCGTGCTCCTTATAGCTCCCGTTGAACAAAGACCATGCTCATGTAGCTTTTTGTGTTGCTGGTAGTTCACCAGACTAGACTAGTTATAGTGGGTCTGAAAATTGCTGCGTACATCCAATCAATGATGTACGGTTGCAAGCCCCATCGTTTTGCAAAGTATTTTAGTCATTTCTCCATCCTTTCCTCCACGATCCTCCACGATTCTTCCAGACGAGTTTGGAGTCAGGACTGATGCCCCGATACTTAGCTTCCGTCGTGAGTGCCTCCATCTAACTTGGGATTTTCCCTTTCCCGGTGAACAAAACCAGCTCGTTCTGTCTTGCCGATGAGGAAAGGTCTTTTAGTTCCTTGACAGTTGGCAGGAATTTTCCCTTTCATCAAGATAACTTGATCATCCGCATATGCTTTATTCCTTGTGCCGTTCACCATGAAGATTTTAAGGATTTTGTTGACTGAAAGACTCCACATAAGGCGGGAGAGAACGTCCACCTGTGGTGTGCCTCTTGTTGTCATCATCCTTATAGAACTGCGCCCATTGTTGACTGCAAGACGCCACAGTAGGCGGGAAAGAACGTCCACCTGTGGTGTGCCTCTTGTTGTTATCTTCCTTATAGAACTGCGCCCATTGTCTGCATTGATAATTCTGATGTGCAGCATACGACGAATCCAAAATAAAATGGCTTCTTCTCCTTTTTTGTCTGCTATGGCTGTTATTATGGCTTCTGTGTTTACATTGTTAAAGGCCCTCTCGATATCGAGGAAGGCTGCCATTGTAAATTACCCAATTTTCAATGAATCCTCAATTTCATGAACAGCACTATGAAGCGCACTTTCCACTGATCTGCCTTTGAGGTAGGCCTGTTGAGTATTGCATAAGTTGCGGGATTTGATAAGTCCTCTGACATAGAGGTCAAGGAGGCTTTCGAAGGTTTTAAGTAGAAACGACGAGGGACGGATTGCCCTGTTGTCCTCTGCTGTATTGGGGTTTGGTTTGGTTTACCTGCTGGGTTTACCTCTCTCCTCTGTGTTGGGACGTGCCCTGTTCGCAGTTGGAAGCGTACTGGCTGCAGAGGTGTTTCGTCCGTCACGACAGTCTGTCTTCGATGCCCCCTTTCTAGCAGATCATAGGAGACATTCTTGTTATCATCATGTCTGTCTTCTGCATATTATGCCTCTCGCAACGAAGCTGCACCTAATCAAGCACTGCCATCGTCCTTTGTAGTGATCGCCTTAACATACGTCTCAAGGCTTGATATTGCATAATCAATTCAGTTGCCCTGCCAATTGTCACACGCTCTCCTTGCAATTACCGACAGATCCTGACAAATTTAGACTGTATCCCTTCGGTTTGTTTTCTCATTTTTGTTTAAATCTTGCATGTTGTGGTATATCAAAACCAAGTTTCATTCGAACAGTAGCAGGCCTTGAAGATACCGAACTCCTAATCTAAGCAATTCCCCACAACATGCAGCAGCTACTACATCCCAGCAATCTTACAAAATTATTCGGACTTCACTCTAAGACCAACACTCTCCGTTCTTACAAGCCCCACCCATTGAACTTATTTTCACTCACTTCTTCAAGCTCTCTCCGCACCTCACGCTATCTCCTGCTATCCTTCGCAGAGTGCGCACATTACTCCAACTGAAGCCAAACTGAATTTGAATAATTCACAGTCAGGTTCGAGGATTTACTGCTTACTCCAGGAGTCGCCTCCTCCAAGCGCATGGAACCGAAATTAAGGACCTGCAGTTAACCAGTCAGGTTTGCCCGAACATCGTCTGAGGCTAAAGCATGCCAAACTCCGAACCGAACAGATCCCTCATGCAATGTCGTCGGCTTGTTCACCGCGTCCAAGTGTCATCCGGATCTCAATCGTCTCTCAATGTGGAGCACCACTCGGGAACGAATGCACAAGTCCCATTAACACCTCAGCAACCGCCACACACACGCGCTCGTATTCAACACGACCTCGTTAACATCCTCGAACTCATCTCAAGAACGATCCTTGCTTGTCACAATGAATGCGGGCTGTTCCTGCGAAACGATAACACACACAGGACGTGTGCGAGGAAACATTTATAAACAATCCAGCTCTGTGCACAGCCTCGTCATCTTGACATCCTTCATGACAATGTGTAATTGCACGGCTTCCTTGTTTCGTCCTGTTTTTTAAATATTTTTGTCAATTTGTCGGGCTTGGCTGGAGCTGGCTTGCATCTCTCACCATCGACAAAAAGATGAAGGGCTCGAAGTGCGGCAACATGTGAGAACTCATTCTGTCAATGTTGCGGAAGGAACATCCAGCACACATAAACACGGCCACTCGGAGGAAGGATGCAAGATAACGTCACATGCACTCTCTGTCTCATGCTCGAGTCCCTTACAGGTCTAACACATGCCGGCTCTTACTGGAGCTACACACTCGTCAGCGGGGAAGGTGCGGACCGGGATGAATGGGAAACCGCACAAATGTGAATCCAATTGTGAGTCGGGCAGCCGGGAACTGCGACGGATGTGTGATGGTGGCGGTGGATGGATGTGACCTACTTCGAGGTCTCCATTGTCTTCGTTGGGGGAGAAAAGTTTTGCCACACTTTGCGAGAAAGGATATTGCCGGAGCGAGGGGGACTGCAGCCCCCCACAGCTGCAGAGTCGGGGGGTCGTGTAATTCCATTCCAGCCGAGGTAAGAACGGTGGGTCCTCACAAAGTGTGGGAAATACACATCACCACCCGACGATGTCGACTAAAACTGTGAATGGCCAATAGTGACTTCTGTTTCCTGTCCTATTAGTGTCCCCACTGTCCCTCCCCCGACTCTGGGCCACTAATGGAGAATAATTTCGGGTTTAATTAGTCGAGACATGTGACAGTCGTCGCTGGTGGCGTTCATTGCTTCTTACTCCTCGGCCAGCGATGGCGAAACGAGAGAATGCTCTTGTAAATTAGACGAGGAATCGTTAGTTTTTGCGATCTCTATCTGCGGTATACATTTTCTGTGGCAGTGTCTTCATTCTTGTTCATTAATGAGACCGGTCACGGAAGCATGCCGGACGACACTGCGTTCGGGAACATCGAGATGAACTCATGTGGGCTTGGCATTGTCCTTCGTGGCGAACACTGTGTGCTCTTGGAGGAGTCGCAATTAGACAAAAGTGACAAAGCAAATGACGGGGACATTGCCTGCGCATTATGCGGGCAATCATGCTTTCACGTACACCAACAAAAGATGGGGTGAGGCGAAGTGAACTCATCTCACTCATCTGCCCAGCAATGGAAATGTCAGTCACAAGGACGCATATCTGTAAATTTTTTGGACGTCGTCATTTCCAATGCAAATGAGTCAGGTTCCACATGTGGTCGGTGTATGTGATGGCACACTCCACCTTCTTTTTTAGTGCGACGTGAAACTGCACCACAATCAATCATGCTCTGCAGCTTGTGCGATCGCCTTTGAAGTTGAGGTCCTCTTCAAGTTACTTTCCCCACTTTGTCAATTGGGTTTTCTCAATATATCCCGGCTCTTTGTTGTGCTTTGAAAGCCTGGGATTGCATAGGTATCTACTCACCGTTGCCGTCAAGTGGATCTCGGAGCAGAGCGAAGTACAAGTTGCAGTGGATCAAAGAAGGGCCTTAAAGGCCTTATCAAGGCTTGCAAAGGCTTAAAATTCTGCTCAGTGAAACCGTCTACGAGACGCAGGAATGGGACAAAGAGGTGCAAATGAGATCGAGAAAGATGGGCATTCTCCAGCCGTGATTGAAGAAGAGTGTAAGTCTCCTGGCACGCTTCGCGCTACCACTGCTAGGTGGTGATTGAAGGAGAGTGTAAGTAGTCATCTGTAACTGCTAGGTAGTCATCGGTAAGGTAGGCTCATCGGTCTGACACTCATCTATTCTCTGTACGGGTGGGCTTTAGCCTTTCAGCTTCAACCGTAGCGTCTGATCGCAGTCACGGGGAACGTCACAGTCAGTAGGATTCGACAAACTCACGCGGCTGTTGACGACTCTTACTCGTACCAACTTGCCTTGCCTAATGATAAAGGCTTTGATTTCTTGCAATTGCAATTCTCGTTTATTTTTCATTCACTGAAATAGGGAATCTTGAAGCATATAACGGTGCACACAATCGAGGTACATGAGAAGCTATGGATGGCTGATCAGGTCAGGTTGATCGCAGGTGCAGTCGATCGTGGACCTAGAAAATATAACAACCAATTTTGAATTTGTTCTCCATTTTTTCTTAATAATCCGATGGCCAGTAACACAAGACAGTTGTGACAATGATTTGTCTGGGATCAAGCCATGCACCTCCAAGTCAATGTACCTGCGTCGCCTCATTTCCATCGGCTTCTGTCAAGCTTGCTCCAAATGTCGTACAAAATGTTGAACAAAATCTTGGAAACAGCGAATACTCACGATAACCGATTCTGGGACCTGTCTAAGGGTAATTTGTGAACCGAGTCAAGTTACGGACACTCGCGAACGAACCACCTCCTCACATTTCGAACATATTCAAAGATGTCTTCCATCCACTAGATTGTCAAAAGAAATAAGAAGTACAACTTCTCAGTTGAGGAAACAGGGTCATCCTCTGCTCTGCAAGTCTTGGGATATGGAGATCCTAAACAAGGTTTCAAGGTCAATGCGAGCAAAACAAACAAAACATATTCTGTCGAGTGAGAATGTGTTCATATGATACCTGGGCTCTGGGACGAAGCAGTTTGACAGATCGACAGCTTTGACGTAGTCAAGGAGAAACCTCTTCTAGTTTTTTCAATAGTCTATGTGGTGTAACTTGATCTGGATTTCAGCTGGATGGTAAAGGCTTCACTAGTTCGGCCCCGTAGAACGCATGGACTAAACTTCCTTTATAAGCAAGGTGTTGAATCCTCAAGAAGATGACCAATTTAATTTCTTTAATTCAATGATTCCCAATTATGCACATCTAATCACAATGGAACATAATGTGACGTGGATGGTATAACGCGTATAAGATGAGATAATCAGGAAACCAACGCCATCTATACGCAATTAGAAGAACGATCAACTCCGAAATACCGAAATTCATGTGGCTTCAGTAGGATCTAGAACCAATACTGGGAGTATAAATATCGGCACGTTGGTCGATGCGAGTTAGATCAATTGAAGAATTAGTAAAGTTCAGTGTTTACAAAATAAATTCTTGTGAATCGTGAATAGTGAACTTTTATGTTTCATTCGCCGCAATCCAGTGATCGAATCCGTATTTGTTCTATTCTGTCCGTTTCATTTACCTATTCAAATAGATTTTCAATACTACTCTCCAGAAAATTCCCTTGAACCCACACATCGGGAGTTAACACAAGGTCATCGCAAACTCTAGGCCCCTTGGACGCCATCAACTGCAAGCAGCACGCCCGGGAAGAATGGTCAAGTATCAGACTTCCATTTGTCACTGGTCTCGGGGGTAAACAAATGAAGCATACGAGCAAGACAGTAGATAAGAATCAAATGTAGTCATAACGATGCATACTCTAAAGAATGATTGCAGGCCAAGCTTTCGTTCAAAACTCTAAATCAGTAAGGACATCCTTGAAATTAATCACGGCAAAAAATAGAATCGAGTCATCACCGATATAAGATGGTTCAGGGTAGCGTGCAGACAATTGTCAACATTGAGAACCGCACCTAACCGAGGCTCAAACCAGCAAAGAGAAGATGTGGGGTAGGCTTGCAGTAAAGGAAGGTGAGTTTTGTTGTCACAGCTTACATGAACAAAATCTTGGAAACAGCGAATACTCACGATAATCGATTCCGGAACCTGACTAAGGGCCGACACACGTGAGTAATCTGAGAATCAATAGAGTGTACTCACGCTCAATCTTTTCCATGGTGTGCCGAGTTGCCTGAAGCCATGTTGAGGACTGACCTCACGACGACATTCACTTTGCGTGTTTAGAACTGAGCCGGAATTTTGATAAATGCCAAATGTTCGGCAGGCTTGCAATTTTTTTTGAATATTTTGATAGCTGCCTGTCATTTGTGGCTTTGACAGTTGTTGAAGCATAGCGACAGGAAAAGCTAGTTTCCAACTTTGATTCATGATGACTTTAAGACGATTCAACTCAGTTAAGGGCAACGTGCTGGTTACATGCGTCCTCGCCTCATCTCCAACAGCTTCTGCCCAGCGTACTCCAAATGTCATGGATTATGTTCTCGCGAA
Source organism: Eristalis tenax (assembly GCA_905231855.2). NCBI lineage: Eukaryota > Metazoa > Arthropoda > Insecta > Diptera > Syrphidae > Eristalis > Eristalis tenax. The sequence continues at coordinate 5,989,369 of HG993127.1, forward strand.
AACTTGATGGCATTGACTTTTTGTTATGAGTTAATAATAAGGTGCAGGGCTAAAAATTCAGCTTGAGATTTTTTTTTGGCGCCAGAAGATGCGTGGGCAATTTGCCTACTATGCTTGACGCACTCACTGTTAAAGCGAGGACGTGTCTAAGTTCTTAATTAACGGCGAAAAATAAAGTAGGACGTGTGATTTGATAAAACTGCGTCTTCCAAAAACAGCCAAGATTACAAGTTTCCCCAGTGAACCGCACGAACAAGATCAGTGGTGACATCAAACGCAGAGTAACTCTTGCCAATCACTGTTTCTACGGGCTCAAGAGGTTATTGAGTGACAAAGCCTATATAAGGTATTTATGATTCTACGGCAGTAAGTTGATTGAAAGGGTGACCAGACTTGGCTGGCATATTCAAGTAAGGGTCTGACAGAGGTAATGAATAGAGATTTTGTTACGTAGGGGTTAGGGAAATCCTTAGACCAGCAACCAAGAGTATAATTTGATCAATGTGCAAGCAGACATTTAGATCCCTGTCACAAATGACACCCAAGTCGCGTGTTTTGGAGAATAAATTCGTTGAGAAAGTAGTAGATTCTATGGCGAGGGGGGAGGCGTTTACGGGAAAAAGTTATTGATTGACCGTAAGTAGAATGAGTTTAGGTCGCCTTGAAGTGGTTATGGTCTTAATGATCGTCATGTCGTCCTTCACATCAGCTATTGTTAGAACAAAGATCAGTGGACCAAGATGACTGCCTTGAGGGACGCCTGAAGTGGCTTCTACGCTACGGCCTCCACCAAGGACCATAGCATAAATTTCAACACATGGCCCCAAAAGTTTCGATTTCATTTTAGAAATTATACAAGTTCCATGATCATTCAAAACAGAGCAGACACATTGCAAGAAGCAATATCACGACATGCACCCACTACTGACGATCTCATCTCAACGTCCCACCAGCTGTGAGTGTCATCAGAGTACATATAATCTCAGAAGCAGATGAAGGCCCTATACGTGTGATCTCGGAACCGGTTTCCGTTGACGCTATCTGGAGGAGAAGATTCAACCACGCCCATACAGGTTCTGCCAGATGTTTACAGTTTACGGGGCCATGGAGGGTATTGACAATTCAGCGTCAGCCCGGAGAGTAAACAAAGATCATCGGATCCGGTTAGTTCTCAGTTCGAAGACAGTTTGAAGCCAGTACGTGGTTTGATGGAACTCCCGAGTCTGACTTCTGCCCAAAGATCATCGGATCCGGTTAGTTCTCAGTTCGAAGACAGTTTGAAGCCAGTACGTGGTTTGATGGAGCTCCCGAGTCTGACTTCGGGCCAAAGATCATCGGATGCGGTTAGTTCTCAGTTCGAACACAGCTCGAAGCCAGTTATGTACGTATCCTGTGGGTCGCAAGTACGAGGTTTGATGGAACTTAATGGATGAGAAGTGGACCTACCATCGTCGCGTTTCAATATCCTCGATCTTCCACGAGAAAATATAAAAAGGACTTTTAGATATTCTCAAGTCAGACGACATCTGTGTCACAAACTCACCAAAATCTCGGTAATGTCCATACGGCATGCACAAAGCCAATTACACTAATGGACTCATAAAGCAGATTTTATTTGTAATTTCAGTTAGATCTCAGCCGCATCCTGGTGTGAATCAGGCCATTAATTCCCTCATTTCAAGCCAATCCTAATGGCGTACAAAGTGCACGCCGACAGCCTCCCCCTGGACTCGAGATTCACCTTTGCGCCCGCTCGTAAAACGATAAAAATGTTGAGTTAAGCCACACTCCCCCGCTGTAATCCCACCCCATTAGGCACCCACACACGAGCAATAAAGGGAATACGATGAAGCCTCTAACTAGGCCATGAAGCGCAGTTTCTCGGGCGAATAAAACATCGCGGATAATCTTCATGAATCTCATTTTGAACTCCAAAGCAAAAAGCCCCACGCGCCCAGATGCCTCGTAAAAGGCGCTGCACGCCGCGGGGCCATCATCATCTGCATCCTTCCGCCAATGCGGAGCAGAGGAGAACTTTGGAAAATATTTCCAATAAAATTTACAACTTAATAAAAAAAAATCAACACAAAATGTCGAGAGTGAAAAAACGGAACGAGGCAGGCGCCCGCCGACGTATTCGCCGACCCATCCCGTCCACAAGAAATAAAGCCACTTACCGGCGATGGTCTGCGGCTTCTGCTGCTACTGATGCTGGACCGCGCTTGCTGTGCTGTTCGATGGTTGGGCGCTAAAGGACTTTTACTGCATTCGTGCGCCGCCACTGTGTTTGTTGTTTTCACTGAGACCAAGTAGCGTATCCTTGAAATCCATCAAAATACCGTACGTCTATGCTCCCCCTACCACGCTAGCACACACACGCGGACGCGCAGAGTTTGTTTATAACCGAAATTGCGGCAATACCACGGACGATAACGATGGCAGCAACATCAAACTGGAGTGCCAGCAGCACAGACTCTCTCTCTATCGGAGACGAATTTACGGCCACAACAACGACGGGAGAAAACTCTTCTTTGAGGACGATGACAGCGGCGGGGGGTGGGTTGAATGGTTGTGGAACGTGGTCGGGGGTGGAGGGAAAATTCAATGGCGTTCACTTGTTCTCCTCCGGAGTCAATACACACTCTTGCACTGCAGAGTCCTTCGGGAGGAGCAATTACACAAAACTTCACAACTGCGATTAGAAACAAAACCAACGCGTAGACGTGTAATTTCTTTTACAGTTAAATTCACCATCAAAACATCACTTAACAGGACGACATCTTGAATCAGATGCCTGCACACACCTTGACTAAGCGCCGTTCGCACTGTGTGCGCTGGTGTGTGTATGGGTGGCTTTGAGTGAGTGTGTGTGTGTGTGGTGAATGTCAAGGATGCTACACGGCTGCTTCGCGGATACACAGATTGAGTGAATGAATTGAAACAACAAAATTGTATGCAGTCCCCTCGCTCCAGGAAAAAAAGGATATTTTGCACACAATCGCGATAATTAAGCAAAAACACAACAACGGCGAAGAAAAATGGAATGGAATGGAAAATAAATGATATTACACGACCAAACAACGAACGAGACGACGTGTTGTTGTGCTTTCGATGTGCTCCAAGACTGATGGCATCCCTTGGATCAACATACGTACGAGATACGGAATTTCTTGTGCGAAACAAACGCTTGCCTGTGTGCGTGTTGATGCCGTAGATACGTAGAGCAGTGGTGGCTGTCACCCTTGACATTCTTCCTCTCGAATTGACGCGAGGGGTGATTATCCTTTATGGTGTGTAGACATGCGCACTGCCTTCCACCCACCGGTTTGAAGAAGTTTCCACCCGTCGCCGCCACCGCGCTGTCCAGTGGCGTGCGGAATTGCGGATGGGAATCTGTGCTCTCAGGGGGTTCGGGCGCGCGCGTTTGTGTGTGTTTATTCTTTTGATGAACTATGCAAAAATGTCCCGCGATAAGGAGGATGATGATGGTTACGTTACAACTTTGGAGGCCAGCATCGTTGATTCAGAGGCGAATTTTTTCTATTTTTTTTTCCACCGCGTCACGGGCAGGATATTGCTTCCGCTTTTTTATCTTTCTCAGGAGGATGTCAGACGGCCGTGATGTGGGAAAAAAACGCAGCGAAACGATTTTCAAATTACATTTTATGCTGAGGTTGTCGGTTGGCGTCGCGGCTCGGCGTTTGTCTGTGGTGCTTGTGCGAAGTAGACGATTGCGCTCCGCGCCTTAGTGGGGGATGGGAAACGTTTGGAAGGATTAAGATGATTTAATTTTTATAATTTGAAGGATAATGAGAAGCCGTTATTACTGGAAGGAATACACATTCAGTGGAGAAGTTTTGCATTTTTATGCAAGAACCGTACGAGGGGGTGGGCCAGACGACGGAGCAAAGTGATGCGGAAGGCCTTGAGCGGCGTCCGATGGGAATCTTAAATTGGATCAAAAGACTGGGAAGCTTAAGCGGGGGAGTTGAAGTGTTTCATGTTCACTTTGCGTGAGGGTCTGCCTTGACGACAGTAAACTGCGTTTGTTATGTTTTCGTGATATTTTGACTTTCAACGTATTAGGACATGACAGGCCAGAGTTTCCCAGTGTTCTTGTGTGTCTAGAGTGAGATGCAACGTGAGACAAACATTTTCGTCAATTCATGATGGTGTTTATGGAGAGGCAAGGGGATTGAGAGTTTTGTCATCAAAGTCGACATAACAATTCCATTCAGATCGTGGATCTTAAGAGGTGATCGTCTAATTCACCATGAGGTTGACGGCTGGAATTTAATTATTCATCTGTCACTACTTCTGAGAATGGCACCACCCCTGAGTACCTCATGGGCTATGCACCAATCTGTTGGGCTTGGTCTCTTGATCCTGAGTGCTTCGCCTCCTAGACCAAAGGTATGTATCATATGTAAGTCAACACATCCAATTTGGTAGCTGGATTTGAAGCCACGACACGAGCCGGGAAGTCATCATGAACATGGGTTCATTGGGTAAAGGGGCGGGCATACCTACTCGCCTGTGAACATGTCCTGAGTACCTATGACATTGTTTTCCAAGTGGATGTCCTGCCGGCCTGGAACTGATGGAATGTCAGTGATCAATTTGATGACTTTTTGAATTTCCTTCATAGCAACACTGCACCCGACATCTGTGTTGGTGTTGACGCCGCACAGTGTGTTATTTTGCGAATCTAGAGGGACTTAATCTCAGTGGCGCTTGGCATGGCATACTATGGTTTTTTTTGTTCGGAAATAGTATTAATTTGATTCTATGAAGGTTTTAGGACCTATAACCATGTGTGGTCAGATAGGGGTGCATACCCCCCACCGCATCCATCCTCCTTAAGCCTCGTGGATATAAAAGTCTCTAACTAAAATGCCACTTTTTTGTTATCCGATTTTTTGCCATCGATTTTGTTAAAATTTTCAACAATGTTTTCAGAAAAGACAGAAGAATATTTATTATTTATTTTTATTTTTATTTATTATTTTTATCCTTTCCATTTTTGATGAAACTAACACATTTTACGTTCATCATCACCATCACCCTTTTCTAAGTAAGACGCAAGTAAAATATTAGGAATTTCAATTGATTTACTTTATTTTATTTATTTCTTATTTTAATCAATTTTTTGTAATCTTAAACTATTCGCTTTTATCATTATCTGCCACAAAGCTGCTACTTGATGCAACTGCTCCGGCAGTCTTTAACAGGGCAGTGCTTTCCTGTGGATAAATACGAAAACTATGGATCCGAGGACAGTAAAAGTCGGTTAAGGACATCTCTATTTGAAGTTTGTCTTGAAGACTTTTGGCTAAAATTCTATCGGAATCGTCTGTACTCCTTATTGCTGGCAGAGACCCAAAACTCTTCGGACAGTTGCCCTGGTGTTAATATGCAAGCCTGGATTGTTTGTTTTGTGTGAGTCAAAAGTTTTGTGTATGCTTGACGGCATATAATACCAGGCATAATCCGGAAGTCTCCGTTTCACTTGTCTGGATCAATTTCGTATCAAAAATTACTTTGTTTTCATTTTGCGATAACTTCCGAACAATCTGAACGACTTTTCAAAATTAAAAGCTTATTTCTGTGAGCGCATATAAAACAAGGATATGAGAATAATAAGTGCATTTCTTGAAAATGCAACTCATTTTAGCAATTAGCCTCTTGTCGCTAGTATTCCAATAATGGAGCATATAATTAAAATATCCCGAACAGTGCACAAAATTTTACACCGGATGTGGAGATGGCTTCATTTTACGTCCACCACTGTAGGTCAGTTAAATAATTACCCTTTTTTAATGTTGCAATAAGCGGGCCTAATAACCGCAGCTAAAAAAACATGACACTGGATGTGGAAATAGATACATTTTTGGGGTAAATTTCTTTTGAAAGTCTGAAGGAAAAATCTGTGGCCTGCAACGCAATTGTGCGGAAGGTCGCACAAGATTCAAACTTACCGAAAAGATTCCTACTTCATGCGAACACGATGAATTTGATGTTTCACATTTGTCTTGCTGAAAAATGTTTGCTGTTGGTGATGTCACACAAGGGAAAACACCCCTTCCAGGAACATTTTCTTGCAGAACGTTCAGACCTGACGTTTTACCTCGTTTGATACCAAAACTTTGTCATTCGGACGACTTTGAAAATGGACCCGTCCTGCAAGGATTTGTGGATAAGATCCACGGAACGAGGTAGGCCAAGCCTCCACCAAAACTACTCGTGTTGAGCGCGCAATTTTTCAGTGTCATGAGTGGAGGAACACTACTTTTGAGAAGTTTATTTTCTAAACAGTAGTACTCCTTGAGCATTGTCAGAGAAGCAGTGAATTTTGAAAGTTGGTATAGTCGGGGATCGCTCCTGGTACCCTCTGAGTAGGAGTCGACGTGTCAGCCCACTACAATATGGCTCACAGTGGTTGAGAAGCGGAAGAAATACCAAAAATGAAATTTGGAATACGGAGTAATTTTTTATGCACGTATACTTGGCCTTTGTTTCCCCAAAATTTGGCCATGTTATGATCCCTTGACTTAGCTCTAAAGATACCCTTACTTTTAGCTTTGAAATTCATTCAATTCATCATTCTCGCACTAACTCATTGGTCTTCCAAAAAAATGCGGCTTCAGGCTCCACAAAGGTCTTCTATAAAAACAAGGACAAATTTGTACACATTTGTTCCGCTTAATCGATTTTTAAAAACATTTGACATGACTATGGTCGTGTTACAAAAGTTATAATTTATTGGCTAATATTGGCTGAAAATAATGCACCTATGGCTCTATTTTCAGAAGAAATACTAGTGGACCCATAGTCATCTGCAAATAGAAGATGACTTACCCTCAACTCTCCCAATGTAAAATATTCCTCGTCTCGGCTACCATCCAGTCCGTGTATACAATAAAAAGGAGAGGTGACAACACGCACCCTTGGCGGAGCCCAACGCCCACGGGGAAAGTTGTTGACTTAGCGCCCTTAACCCGAGCACAGCTGCTACAGTTTGCGTATAGAGACTGAATGACCCTCAGAAGGAGACCATCAATCCCATAATCCTGCGGAATACTAAAGAGTTGAACTCGAGGGACCCGGTCATATGCCTTTTCGAAATCTGCAAAACAACTGTAGATGGGTTTGTCATACTCCCAAGCCTTCTCAAGTATCATTCTAAGAGTTCGTCGGTTGTACTTCTACCGGGACGAAACCCGCACTGTTCATCCCCCATCCTGGGCTCGACGATAGCTCTAGAACGCGCTTCGAACACCTTAGCGTAGACTTTCCAGGGGAGACATAAAAGAGATATGCCCCTGTAGGTGCAGCAATCCCTTTTGACCCCCTTCTTGAAAAGTGAGACAATCACCCAGTTTGTCAATCGCCAGGTGTATCACCACGTCCCCAGAACCATAAAACTCCCTTTTTACCCATGCTTTGAGCATTTCTGGCCGGATTTCATCCACACAGACGGATTTGCCAGCTTTTCGGGATTCAATCTCCAAAATGACTTCCTCCACCGTTGGACTACTCTCCGCCCACTCAAGCCTACGGGTCAGCCATCCTCAGTGTCCTGTTGGGGATTGAGCAGCTCCATCTGCACCTCATGACACAGCACCACACCATCTTTGGATTTGACTCCTTCAATGATGTTGAATTTCCTTCCTCTGAGTCGACTAATGGTTTGCTTTTTCGTGGATCTATGTTCGCTTTCCAACATCTCACCGAACTCCTTCCACGACTGCTCTTTAACTGCTCGCACAGCCAATTTGCAAAGCCTTCGCGCCTCAGTGCACCGGACACAAGAAGCAGAGTCCCCCAAGAGAATCCTAAAAATGGCACTACTTGCGTTGTAGTGACTTGTTTTTCACCAAATGGAGATGTGTGTAATCCCAGTCCAAACACGCGCATACCAAGCGGACCATAGTTCGGCGACCCAGCAGCTAATAAATTCCATAAATTAGGGTACAACTGGCACCGCATCCAGCACACTCTCCAGATCTAGGCCTCTGCGACTATTTTCTGTTTAAAATCTCAAGCCATTTCTTAAGACATTTGGGTCGAATCAAGAGATCGTCACTGAAACAAACTCTTGTTTTCGGGCATGGAGAAAACTTTTTATTTTGAGGAAAAAAAATAGAAATTTTCTAAGAGACTGACTGAAAATAATGTGATCCACACGCACTATTGGCAGTCGTGCAATTTCAGCAAGGGAAATCAAGTTAAGTAACACTCATGATCCTTGCACTTGAGATCAACACAGCAGATCATCGAGTTCGTATTCACGATGGGCTGCGCTGGCCGTGCATAGTTGACATTTCATTTACGGGGCTGGCGGGCAAGTTAAACGCTTCTCCTTGTGTCACCGATTCACACCATTGTCAATTCTGAGATTCTGGCACTAACGTGAGTCCATGTTGTTTCTCCCCTTTTGGAGACGGCAACGATTTTGCCTTATTTGCCGCCAGAAACATTTTGATGGCTGCTATTTTCGAGGCTCACCGAGGGCCTTGAAATTAGGCTGAACTTTAAAACTCGGCCAGCCCTCAGTCAAAGCCCGATTTTTTACAAAATTAGGTAGAACGCATGCAACGCATACGAATCCGTGCCTCGTCTCAATGCTAGCAAGCGGCTGTATGTGTTCGGCCTATCACTTCAATGTTATCCTCGGATGCTGGTTGTTATACGCACTTTTCGACGAACAAGCTTCTAGGGTTGTCCTTCAAGTTGTTATCGATCTTCGCAACCATTGAAGGTGTAGATGAGCGATAACCAACTTATTGAAGCAGCACTGTTGTCCGTCGTCAACCTGCACAACCTGAAGAGTGAGTTCAGCAGGGTACCTCCATGCACGCTGGCATACGCGGCTTGAAATTGACGAATTGGTGGGGAGTTTCAATCATCATTTCTTGGCCATACGGTCTTTTCTTGGATCTGAGGCTTGAACACTGCCTTGATCTTGAACTTGTCTATTGTGGACATCGCTGGGCGGAAACTAAGCTGCTCGAGTGGATTGTTTACAGATTGGTTCATGTGTTCATACAATGTCCAAATCAAAGCGGCATCCTGTCATGTGCATTAAGCAAACAATACCCCACTCGTCGAGAATGCATTCCCATTCTATCAACATGTTGGCATCCGAGTGATTCCCAGTATTTCTGTGAGCATCCTTGTTCGACAACATTCTCGACAGAGCTATCTTGATATCACCGTAAGCTCTCTCTTTTCTCTCTCTCTCTCTCTCTCTGTATTCTTCTCTCTCTCTATATATATCTCCCTCTCTCTCTTTCTCTCTCTCCTATCGTCCAGAGTGGACGATTCCTCCGACCCTCGTTGCTCAAGGTAGCGTCGTCTTATACGCACTGCACGCGGCTCCCCACTGGTTCGGCCTGGCTAAGAGGGTCTTCGAATCCGAGCCTCCTGTTTCAAGAAGTGGGAGAGGACCGAATCTCCGATGAAAACACCAAGCCATGGCGGATGCAAGGCAGCTTGGTCTTGAGCCAAGGACAGGCAACAATAAACGGCAGGCATTGCTAAGGCTCAGACCCCCAATGGGTATGTAAGCCACCTGAAAACCATGTGCTGGGCTGGAGATCCGTTCTCAATTCGAGAACAGTGTATGAATGAATAAGAATGAATCCAATGTCAAACACATACAACCCTTGACAACCCTCCTCCGTTTCTAATGAACGTATGTTTAAGTTCACGCAAGCAGTTCCTAAATCACTCAAGTCAGAGTTGGAGTCAGCGGCAACCGTGTGCCTTTGCGTGATGACGCGGATAACGACTTCACCCGAAATCTCATTTATTGGCACTCAAAGTGCGCTCAGTGGATAAATGAAGACGTCTTAATGCTACTGTGCGTTTTCGTGCCCGAGTCGAATACAAATTAGTGACATGCCGCATAGCACCCGGGCGCCTGGAGTCTCATGTTTCCATGGAGAAGCTGCCTCCTGTACATCTTGTACCGCCCAAATGACAATAGCGGACGAAGTACATAACACACAGGTGACATGTGGCACGAGCATGCCGTACATCGAACCAGCAGTCATTCCGTCTTGTGTTCTCGCCTCTCTTCGACGGTTCTGAATAATTGAATTTTATCTTCGCACAGCCACCCCATCAGGGACCCATCCGGCGAAGCGGTGTCAAGGGACCAATCCGAACACATAACTGATGATCCGTTCCGTGTGATAACAATAGACACGTTGACGATTCGATATTCGACGTTGCCATCCATCGCACTATTGTGTCGCGCACAGTAAACAATGCACACAGAAGCGTGTATTGTTTGCTCCAGCCGTGACAACAGCGCGAGTCCGGATCCACGTTGCCTTTGCAGCTTAAGGCATCGCGAACGCGGCCCGGCACTGCGGTTAAGGGACGTTGTGCTGTGACCCGTTTTGTTTACGCTGCATCTGGCGATATGTGGAAGCGAGTGGGGAATAAATTAAAAGTGAGCTGGTGTGCTTCGTTAAAACTTGTTACTCACTGACTGGAAGGATTACAGTGTTTGTGATGTTTTTTGTTAGGAGCCTCCTGACGTATGAATACGAATCAATCATTTCCAGGTTCCACCCACCCCCCAAGCTGCCATGGCTTGAAGAAAACTTCTCAGACTGGGGGTGGCGTTGATGGTGTTTCCACTCAGATGTGGGTCAATGTACTGCACGGCGAAGCGTTTAAAAGGAATATTTTCAATTAAACTCTCGCCCTCGCCCGCCGCCGACTCCATCGCCGTCGAACAATGCGCTGAAGGCAAACAACATTATTTAATTGGACGTAACAACAAAAGAAAAAGTTCCGAGAAGTGCAGCCGCGCGCTGGAACAATCCGAGAAATGTGTTTAATTAAACAATGCCCGTGCAATGGAGTCGAGAAGCGGAAAAGAAAATTCTCTGGTCTCAAGGATGAGTCCTGAGTGGCACAACAAGGAGAAGCGCATTCAGGCGGCACAACTGCCAGCGCTAGGGGTTTTTGTCTTGTGGGCTGCTGAGCTGTGGGTGGCAGAATTGAAACGAGGGAGGATGCTGACATGATTGTCTGCGGAGATGGCACTACAACACGGATTCAATTGAGTGAGCGAAATGGGATCAAGATTAAATGACATTGATTGACAGTGAATTCAGAGATCCTCGCGGCGATGACAAAGACTAATCGAATCGATAGGACACTGCGTGCAAGATGGGCCTGGCGGATGGGTTATTGGACAAAAAAAAATTAAGGAACGGACATAAACGTTGAATATTGCGGCGCCATCGGTCGCGTAATGAGACGAATGATGGATGATAAACCGACTCGAACAAGGCCGCCTTTGGGGATGATTGGATGTCCGATGTGGCGCCCTGATGAAATTCGATCATGTCCGCCGGGGCATCTGTGAGTGATAGAAGAATGATATCGACTGAATTTGAAAACAATTGAATGTGGTGGCTGGAGGAATTTGGTGGAGGACTGTTGAATTAAAGGTTTTCTTTGTTTTGCCTGAGATTCCGGGGTGTCCACTATTAAGGGTCATGTCGCTTCATCGTGATTGAAGTCTGACGCTCTGTTAGACTTAAGCAAACTCTTTAAGAAGTGGCCGGGAGAAAGCATGCCCGAGGAGGGGGATCTCAGATTCGTTTGTCCATCGATACGAAAAGAGACCTCGTTGACTGCGTCAGCTATCGAGAGGTTAGTTTCCTTCAAATCACGTACAAAATCTTTGCCGTTTTGTGTGTTAGTTTATGAGGGATTTGAGGGGTCTTCATCAATGTTGGCTTCAGGTCAGGCTGAAGAAGCCACCATCAACCAAATCATCACACTCCACCAGATCCTGGAAAAGCCTCATGAAGTCAAAATCGACACCACCACATATTCGACTCGATTTCAAAGCCACATTTGACAGCGTGCTTTCAGAAGAGCTAAGCAGCACCATGTGCAGTTTCTACTTTCTCTCGGCCAAACACGTCAGATTGTGCAGGATGGCGATGAGGAATTCCCGCAGCTGCGTTGAGTCCAATGTCATCCATGTCAAAAAGGACCAGGGGCGATGTGATGGCATGTGATAGCATACTGTTGTGGAGAAGATCTTACATGAGGGACCAAATGTCCATACAAAGTTAACATACACAAGCCATTCGAATAATCGAAGTTTGAGTTATCAAGAAAAAATTAAATGTAAATTTCAGTCTCAGCGGTATTGTCAACCAATTTCATTCGAGTTTTCGAAGTTCGACTGCAGATGTCGCCACAATCGAAGGTCGACCTGGGCCCAGCGTCTGTAGTAATCACTCCTGCTGTGCGGGCTATAGTTCTACCACGATTGGATGGGACATACAATCTTACATCGACTCCGAACGATGATAGGATCTAGATAGGAATATTGATTGAGCACTGTCTGTAAAGAGATGGAGCCCTGCAGAGTAGGAGTCGACACACCTAACCACTACGCCGAGGCGGTCACGCCCTTTGCCTTACAAGGTTGGTTTCGCTTCTCTCGGGACTTGACAACCATTCAACTGGAATCGGTCTCGCGATGAGGTTGACTGTATTGGACGAGGCAATCAAACATGCAAGGGACAAAAGCATACCCAGGTATCAACCAACCAACTACATTGACAGCTATAGACGCATTACACTCTCGAAGAAGCTGGTTACTTACTTAAATTTGTATTTAATTAGGGCAGTAAAGTGGAATAGCTGAAGAAAGATCTGGCGCAACGGAGCCTTTCCATAGTCGGAGGAGCAGTCTGGGGGCTATCAGATCTGATGAGCGGAGTATGCTGGAATAGATCCTAGGAACGCTGCCGATCGTTGCAACTTCTTTGCGATCGAGGATTCGCAAAAGAAAGTGGAGGCCATAGGCATAGGCGCCCGCAGACTTTTTTCTCCTCGATATCTCTTGCTCAATTTTTTTTAATACAAAATGTTGGTAATATCCCTGAGCCATTGGGAGGGGGGCAAGTGCCTCAACTTGATCCCCTCTGCGGACGCCGACGGTCATAAGGTCTCGTTTTTGATTATATCGAAAATATACTAATAGCCCGTGCACGAAGTAATCGAATTTGGGAATACTCCTCAGTACTAACCCACAACCTGCACGCTTCTGGAACTCTCCCCGCGGAACTGCTGTTAGGTTTTGCTTGGTCGTAGGGTCTTTCTTTAAGGACATGTGCAAGCTGAATGCTAGCATTCGCACGAAGAGAATAAAGTCCGTGTGAACAACAACATTGACACGACATGGATGGATCACTGTCGATCTGAGAGCGCTGGTTTGGCCGTGTTCGCTGACGGAAACCTGACATTCAATGCTGAGGGGCTGCATACCGTGATCGTATTGAAGAACGAACTTGGCACAGTCCAGAGCATTGGAGAACAGATGTTGTACAACCGATTCAAAAAAAGCTGAAAAGACAGCACAAATGCTTGATAAAATGGGTCCTCAAACCAACAAGAAGGTAGTTCCGGACAATTAATGCTACAATAAATGCCGTGTGAAAATTGGTTTCCGGCATTCAATGCTCCAGAAGGCACTGCACAGGTGCTTGCCGACTTGGGAAAAGGCCTTTGATGCAGTATGGCCGAAAGGGCTCTTTTACAAGTTGAGCAGGCGGGGCATTTGCGCGTACCAACAGCGTACCAGCAGAGTGTTCGTGGTGAAGAATAGCAATGTGACCTCTGTACGTTCAAAATTAAAAATGGCCAGCCACAAGGGACGGTAAACACACCGATACTCTTCAACAACACGCAATAGCGTACGCAGATGACCTGATGCGTGCAGGTCAGGTCCTAAGATCGAGGCATTGTAGCTCGATTTTGATAATCAACATTGAGAATTTGGAAACAATTTTGTTCACAATGCCGTTTTATAAGTCTTCGGCGGATACTAAGAGGAATGACAAAGGTTTTCAGCTGTCGGTTCCTGGGGATCTGGCTGGGGATCAGGTGCTGCTCTGGCCACAGCTCGAGGTGCTTTCGCTATACAAAGAGACTGTTTCGCATCAGCCAACTCGATGCAAGAGTGATAGAAATCTGCTAGATGGCCCTTATTCGGCCGATGCTTACCTATGGTTGGCCCATGTAGTCTACGTGGATGTAGCTTGATGGAATGATTCGGATGTTTGCGAGGTCCTGCCTCCTTCTATCTTAATGATGTCCTATATAACAGGGCGATCTTGATGAGAGTGCACAATTTCCCAACATGTTGCAAGGGCAATGTTTTCGACGAATAAGGTGATCTCTGGGGTTTACTACCCCAACTAGGGTTACCATGAAAGGGTGCACATTAATGGCTTTATCCCCCCAGGCGCATTTCTCTCTTTCAACCAGATAGATCTGATCCAGGACAATCAAGCGGTCCCATTAATCTCTCACTTCGCTCGGATAACCGAGGATACGCGACTCAACTACAGCCGAGGCATAGCACTGAGCACTGTGCAGCTTCTCCGATGTTAGCAGGTAAGACCAGAAGAACTCCCTCGTGGATCCATTTCGACCCTGGTAAGACTTTCGGACGAGAGACTGGTTCCGATGACCGACTTACATCGCTAAAAGGTTGTATGGTAGGATTAAGCATTAAAAAGTAAGAGTTCAGTTAATTATATAAGAAAGAAAGGGATATAATGGAATGCCAACCACAGCAACATTTTTTGAAAAACTGCTCAAGTCACGCTTTGTTTCTTTTTTAAGTAGTACAAAGAGCAAAAGAATAGGAATGCCAACTGAGGAATAGGAATGTCTCAGAGTACGTAGGTTTTTTTTGACAATGGCATTAATTGCAGCAATTCCACCATGGCACTCTTTCTGGATGTGACAAAGACTTTTGACATGGCTAACCATGACAAACTACTTGATGAAGTGCACAATGCCGGCTTTAGAGGAGTTTTTCACAAATGGCTTTGTTCGTACCTAAAAAACAGGCAACCGAAAGTTAAGGCCGGTAATATGTTAAGTGAGTCTCGTCTTTTAATAAATGGTGGGCCCCAAGGATCAGTGCTTTGACCTCTTTTGTTTCTGATTTAACAAAATAAATAAAATAATATACGTAAAGCTTATTTACATATAATCAGAAATAGATAGATCGAATAGTGGTGCCGAAAGACCATAGTTAAGGGCGAAGTTTAGCTCAGAGTGTATGCAGAGCGCCAATAAGTTAGTTCAACTAGTTTTATTAATTTTTGTCCAGCGCATAGGAGTTGAACAAATTAATGCATAGACATGAAAATGAAAAAAAGAAAAATCAAAATAACATGTGACAGGCATTTATTCTACTTGTCCCTTCTTCTCTGAATAAGTTGCCATGACACAACGATATGGTCCATGGGGACATGAGCTTTTACCTTTCAAATCCCCACCAGTTATCAGAGGATATAACCGGCTTCTCAAACTTTGCCATTTAGAGTCGTCGTCGTCAGAGAAGTGTCGGTACCCTCAACATAAGAGGAAGTTCGCAAGACGAGTGCTTGCTGTAGCACCTCCAAGTTGTATGTTGATGAGCTCCTTATTTAACTGTAAAGCCATGAAGATAGAAGATGGGCTTCTTACGCCAACAAGTTGGCACAACAAACTGAACATTAAGCAATTCATAAGCCCTCAGCAATCACGCACGAAAGCACCCGCCTATAAAATATTCCAAATCGCAAGACAATTTCCCCCTAAAACCTTACAATTCAGTTCGAATTGACACTTCCCCGCCACAAATCCCAGCCAGCTACATCGAATACAATGTATTCGGATATTGACCATAAAATCTGCACAAATGCACCGCAATAAAATTGAATACAAATCGCAGATGTACAAGTGTCGGTGATCTTTTATTTATGCCGCTTATATTCATTCCCATAAAAATCCACATCGTATGCGCGTTCCACTAAATTAAAGGACACTTCGCGAACTCGCACCTGTTTTCACAGCTCACCGACGACGACGCCCGCCATACCACCGGTGATACACATCCACTGGCACAGCATCATATCACAACTGCACCGCTCAAGGAGCGGATCATAAAACCAGAACAATAAAACAGAAAAATGGGGCTGCATATATTACCGTCACGAACCCTTGTTCTGTAAGCTCTTTGACTCGACTCGACTCGGCTCGGTACACCTTCCCTCTCTATTTGCATTCTTAAAGCGTTCCCAACTCACATGGAATGCTTAATGGACTTAAATCATGCTTCTTTTGATGAGGAATCAGAGCCGAGGGATATGCACCTGCATTATCCCCGTGGGAGGCATGAGGCGTGAGGCGGTGAGCGCCGTGTGTCTCGCTGGCGCATTCGACGACTGATAGCCGTGGAGGTGGTGTGTGTGCAGTTGTCTGGGTCACATATTGATTTGATTAGGTTCATGGGGCGTGGGTGGGTCGGTTTGTATCCCACATCAGTGGAGACCATCAGCAATGATTTCTGGAGCACGGACGCTTCTCCTTCAGGTGCGTGCATGTACAGCCTCCACTCGTGTAGCCACACACAACAAGGACGTTCGCATAAACCACACAATACTCCACCGTTGACCCAGTTTCTTGCGCATTTTTGTGAAGCGCTGACGATGGTGCTTGTCACCGACCTACACAATCCGAATTGTACTCAAAATCTTGAGGGCAAATCATTGCTTTTGTTTTTCATGAATAATGTTAATGCCGAGATGAAATCTGACAGAGATTATTCATTTGGTCTCCTTTACAAGGATGTGGTCTAGATTCTGGTCACGGACAATGCGGGCAGTGTAAACAGAGATTCCAGGCGAAATGTTTTCGATGAGAGATGGATGAAGGCAGCGTTCAAAGAATGACCGGAATGATGTTTCCCTTGGGGGAGCGGGAAATGCTTGTGGCGTGGGAAACTTTTGGAGCGGAAGTCCTTGATGAACGATGTATTCATTGTGGTTAGTCCTTGGTCGGCAGTGAACTGCCTGCATGCGTGCGTGTGTGTACCAAATGATTGTATCTAGTCCGAGGCCGATGGAATGGGTGCAATGAAATCGGTCTTCTTTGAAGGATGGCGTTGGGCTAGATGGGGTGGGTCAACATTATACATTTTAATTCTGATTTAAGTGAGAGGCAGACATGTCGTGGTATGATATCTTTGACAGAGTGTTCTTGTTGATAACAGTCTCATCAGTTCTGTTTTCTTCTCCTTTTTCGCCTTCAATAAACGCTGTTTGCAACGGAGACGCTCTTTGCAAGTCCTCTGAGAATACTGATTTTTTCGTTGAGCTGCTCATTGACTTTGTTGTTATTTTTCCATATGCTTACTAAGCGTATGTAACATGATAAGTCACTAAAGTTAAATAAGCTGACCTCCTCGTGGTGGGGGCTGGCAACAGGATTGGGATATATGAGCTTATTTTCATACCGCCCAAGCCTGGCTGACACGCAGAAATAAGTTGGCCTCGGATAAAGCTTACTCTGGTGTGTCTAGGCCCTATTTGAAGCCAGGCCTGAATGGTGGCAGTATTCGAGCGTCTGGTGGCCGGGATTAGCCTGTCAATGGCCTCGCGAGCTGGGGGAAGTTACGCCATGCACCTGTGCCGGGAGCAAAAGGCACCGGACAACGGCCTCAACTTAGTATAGGCACATGGACCGTCTCATTGCTCACAGGAAAGGATCTCGAGCTAGTTGGGGAAGCTGCCAGGCATCGTTTGGATATCGTGCGTATCTCTTCGACGAAGCAAAGGGGATCTAGAACTGTGAACCTTTCGGACGGGTGGAAACTCTTCCTGTGGGGAGTTGCACCTCAAATGTCTGCACAGGCGGGATGGGGAAACTCACAAGTCCCAGGTTGGCAGGCAGGGTATAGGAGTGGATGCCATAAGGAGTGAGAGTGGATTTTGTGGAAGTGGAATTTTGTTTGGGCGAAATTCATAAGAAGCCTTTAGTAGTTCGGGGGAAAAACAAGTAATTCAGGCGAACAAAAAATTCGGGTGAGATTCATCATAAGGCTGAGTATGTTGGCTTCCAGGCTAAAAGAAAGAAACTCAGTAACAAAATGAACTAAAATTTCTTTTTACCGCCCAAGAGAACGAAATCTCCTCAAATATTTTGCTGAAGAAGATGACTTCGTATTTTGTAAAGAATTAACTGGTTTAATGGCTCCAATGGGATTACAAAATTACTTATCTAATGAGTGGTGTTTATTCATAGATTCGTCGAAACGGAGTTTGAAATGTGATCTTTTACACAATGCGAATAAAATAGGGTGGTTGCCCATTGTAAAGTCAATAAAAGTAAATATTCAATTATTGCACAAAATTAAATATGTGGAACAAGTTACACTTTCTGCACAAGCACTTAGACTATTTTCCTGCCAATCTTGGGGATCTAATTGAAGAACAGGGGGAGCGATTCCACCAGGACCTTCGTACTATCAAAGCTACTGGACATCTATTTGGCAACATTTATTTTAAGCCATGCTTTAACCAGAATAGATTCTTCTTAATGTACAGAGACAATTAAGAAACAATAAATGAAAACGAAATAAAATGAAAAGGCGTTTCTGTGTGTTAAAACGTCACACGTCCCTTGCCCAACACCTCAGTCTTCAGTATTTATCAGCCACCAGCTGCAGAAATGTCTCGTCGCAGTAATTCCCTCTCCACACATGTTGCCCCTTCATTTTATTTTATTTATTTCTCTCGATAAACTAGATTTATGCTAGCTTCTTAAATGATCGCCTTACTCAATAGCATTTCAGGGAGATTATGTGAGATAGCCTGGTCGTAAAAACAGCTTCATTTGGTTTGATGTTTATGAGGTCGACGATCAATCAGCTCGTCTTAAGTCAATAAAATTGTTTTATCACAACGCATTTCAAATTCACGTCGATTTCGAAGCAGAAAATATGTGCATGTTTAAAAGCTGAAATCATGTCTTGGCGCCATTAATTTACTGATCATTTGATGATATCAATTCTCTTTTTTGCATAAATCAAGTAGATATGCTACAACTACGTCGAGATCGCTTTTGGGCGAACAATAAATTCGACGGCATGATCGCAAACATGAGGATGATGATAAGTACATTTTAGCCATCCTAAGAGTAGGCAACGATATACGCAAACTTTTTAGTTGATCTATAGCAGCTTTCAGCTCAAGGCGCCAACTGTTCAATTTTACGGCAAAAGTAAATAAAGGGTGATTTTTTAAAAGCTATAGGAAAGTTTTTCAAAAAAAAAAAAACACATAAAATTCAGAAAAATGCAAAATCTTTATTTGAATCGATAGTACGGTCCATATAATTTAATGTTTGAAGATTATTTCATGCAAATGTTGACCTTGACTGGGCCTCAAATGGCCCATCCGCTTAGTCCAATTTTGGCATACTTTCCAACATTTCGGCCGGTATCTCACGAATAAATGCTTCAATGTTGTCTTCCAATGCGTCAATTGAAGCGGGCTTGTCTGTATAGACTTGAGCTTTAATATAGCCCCACAAAAAATAGTCTAAATGCGTTAAATCGCACGATCTAGGCGGCCTATTGACCGGTCCCGAACAGAGCGCGCATTTTGATAATAAAATTCAATAATTTGCAAGCGTTGTTCGTTTGTAAGACGATTCATGGTTAAATTAAAGACCAAACTGAAGATGTTTGACAGTGAAACAAAACACGAAACGTGCGTCACCTGTTTAAATCAGTATTGCCAAAAAGATAATAGCTAAAAAATGACCCTTTAAAAGAGAGCTTCACACGCTATGGAAGCAAAAGCTGCACGAAAGTCAACAAAGAAGACATAAAAGGTAAAGATGTGGTAAGGCCAAAGATGTGATTTTCTGAACCCCGCCTCGTATTCATTTAAAATCGTGTTGTTTATCATCCATTGCGTAAGCCTGTTAAAGATGGTAGCACTGAATAGTTTTGCCGAAGTATCCAAAACGGAGATGCCTCTGTAGTTAGCAGGGTTATCGAGCTCGCCCTTTTGTGCAGTGGGGTTTCCTGGAACAATGGCTGTCTCGAAAATTCTATAAATTCACTTGTAAGCGCAGCGAGAAATTCAGAAGAGCTGCTCTTGTAAAATTCGAAAGGGATCCTATCGTCACCTGGAGCTTTCCTTGCTTTAGAGGAATCAACTACCCTCCTTCCTTCGGTCAAAGTGAATGGCGATTCTAAGAGCTCGTCCGCGAAGAATGGCGCTGCTAATGGAGGAAACTGGTTTTCTTTAATAAACCTACATACCGACCCTCTACGGGATGCCATAGTTTCAAGACATCTCCATGAAAGAAAATTTGATACTGTTCGTCATAAAATTAAGAATAAGTGTTGACGACTGTATACACGGTGCGAGGGTGCCCCTGTCAATCTTCAGTTCCTACCGTCGCAGTTTTACTTAAAACAGAACAATAGTCAATGGCTCACGAGAGACAGTGTCATTCAATTAATTCGAATTTGATGATTGTCAGCTGCGGCCATCGAATCCGACACTGGCACCAAGGCAGGCATGACAAACGGCGATAACTATATCACTTCCTTGAATTACAAAAGGGAAATGTATGAATCCACGGCAAGAACAAATGACAGAAAAGCACGGACGTCAAACGGCGTAATGTGAGATGTGTTTTTGTCATGCGAACAAGCCAATCAACTTAATTGAACCGTTTTGTGTAATGAAATGATTTCGAGGATCGAATGCCACGATTAACACGAATCTGTGAATAAGACAAAATTTCGCTGTGCACATAAAGTTGAGGTGTTGATTGGCTTGTTTCAATCGTCTGCGGTAAATTATAGTGCGAAGCGTGGCAAATTACGAATTCTGAAGCACTCAAATTTCGAGTGATGGAAGGAGTAGTGCTGTGCCTGTATGATTGCCCAAGTTTGGAGCATCTGTAATTAGTGAGGCCGAGCTTGGTGTCGCTTTTAGTATTCGCCCCAATTCTACGTACCGTCATGGCATTTCGGTAACAATTGAAAGTATAAGACTGCGAATACCAGCTGCCGGGATGAGATTTCTTCATGGGATGAGAAGTGTGGCAGTGCACGAGGATCTCCAAGTTCTGCAACTGCTTTCTCAAACGGAAAGGGCCATGCTTCGATGGTTTGATCAACGATCATCACGACAAGTAGGTTGGCTCAAGTTCATATCATCAAACTCGCCTAGTTGCACATAGGCACGGCTCCTGATGGCGGAGGATCGAGTGGTTCAGTGATGACGATGATTATCAGTGATGGCATAAAAGTGATTAACTTATTGGTTTAAAGTTGGGCGATGGATGAAATTTGTGCTTCATTACCTAACGCAACTAATGCTACCTTCCCATCGATCAATCGACCGACAATCAAAAGTGCCAACAACAAATATAACGCGAGTGGGAGAATTATAAGCATCACTATCAAATAATTAACCCTAATAAAACTCAGCCAAAATATACCTAAATCGGATATTAGGATGTATATCCGGCTCCGTCTTGGACACACAGAATTCACTCACCAGCACCTGCTCAAAAGGGAGTCCCCTCCAAACTGCCTCACCTGCCGCAGACCAGTAACCATCACCCATCTCTTAAGTCAATGCTTTTTATCATCGCAACCAGCACTGCAAAACAACCTCAACCACAACGTAGACCTACTACATCTCCTCAAGAAGCCAAACCAATCCAATATTAATATTTTAAAAAGCATCGTAGGTAAACTTACAATATAGACAGACATAAGTATTTCGAGGGCCGTAAGTCATCGCCACTATTTGGCCCCTATAGTTCATATTGATTACAATTTTAATTGTACATTAATATTATAATAAATAAATAAATCAACGATAGGGGCCCAACTGATGTGCTTTGTTTAATTTAATGTTTATTATTGTTGTCGTTTTATTGTTTATTTTTCATGTCCTGCAATGTCTGGTGCTTAAATCGGGTTGTTCAAGTCCGTGTGTCCATGGTGGTCCTTTTGGGAAGGGGTGGTGATGTGTTAGCCGACTTAGCATCGATGGTGATTGCTATCGCTGCTCTGGTTGAATCCAGGCAGCTCGTTGTTCGACGTGGTTGAAAAGTTCTGCTCGTTTAGCAGATTTAAAGCGTTGAGGTAGCG
Organism: Eristalis tenax; assembly: GCA_905231855.2. Lineage (NCBI taxonomy): Eukaryota > Metazoa > Arthropoda > Insecta > Diptera > Syrphidae > Eristalis > Eristalis tenax. Next base: position 6,011,381 of record HG993127.1, read on the forward strand.
TTGTCCGAGAAGTGTGTTCCTCAGATTCCTGATTTCCTCGTTAGGATGGTTGTCGGTGTTTAGTAGCTCCTTTCCGAACAGTGTCGCCATATACTGTTGCAGGGGGATGATGCGTGCTTTGTCGTAAGGTCTATTGTTGCTGTAGTGCCTTTGAAGGCCCTTTCGAAGGTGAATCCAGTATTATCAGACTTTTAGTATTTTATTTTCAATCGTTGTATTGTGTGACTCAGTCTGTGGTCAGGACATGAATCCTTGTAATGTATTTGAATTATTCGAATATCAACAACGACCTGTCAGCGTCAAACTCAAAACTCAGTATAATCGTTTCACAGCGAACGACTAATAGGCTTAATTGATTTTGCAGTTCGACAAACCGTCGACAGTAGCTCCAGTGGGTGTCGCTTCACAACCACCACTCTCCATTGCAAAACTTTGCAATTACATTTTCAAAACGATCGAAACGATGAATCGCGCATTAATTGAATTAGCAAATTGCTCCGGCCGCCCCGCACTCGTTTAACGCAAATTCACTGCAAATTCCCTGCAAAACTGATGCGCATCTGTCAATTAACCGCCCGAATGGATAAATAATCCGGCCACCAATGAATATGACATGTATTGCCGCCATCAATCCCTTCCGACCGCAACCCATGGAAAACCTCAACCCATTCCGAATCGCATTTTCATTCGAATAAAAACCATCGAAAATGGAAATCAGAATTTTTAAATAAACATTCCGCTGGCCATTTGACAGACAGAATCCCATCGCAATTTATTACGTCCCCAATGTAATTGAATAATCCCACTCCGAATGAAAGATGAACATAATCCAATAAAAACGTAGCCCCGCCGCCGCCTCCGCCCTTGACGCTGCTCCAAAACGACTAGACCGCCGAGCATCGACCGACGACCGAGGACATAATGAATTTTATTTACTGCCAAAGTGAAATTTGCATATTTTTCCCCAAAAAGCCGGAAATTATCATCATCGCCCAGCTTCCTGGCTCTGGCTCTGGCTCGGGCTGCGCCTTGTGCTGTGAGGCACAAGCAATGAGTTTTGCATTTTTTCTTCGACCTCGAGTCCTTGTTTCGTGTGTGTTTCGGTGCAGCCTCAAAGAGGATTAACCCCATTGCCGGGGCGGCATACACGTCCCTTTGCCAGAAACACAATTTTCCGGTTGTTTAGTTAATGATTACTTGGATGGAAGCCAATATGTCGGCTGGCGTGGGCTGCATCGGCTTGTGTTGTGCCCTTCGGATCATTTTGATGTGAAGTTCAGAACACTTTTTGGAGACGACTCCAAATGGTTGGTACTTTGTTGATACAACGCTGTTCTTGTCAATGCCATGGCAAGCGAAATGCACTGCCATCGTCTGCGCCACAAAGCGGGATTATAGTGTCCCACTCCTTCCGGGCGACTCATTTGACAGCCGGCCAAACGGGGAGGAGGACAACGACGAATACGATTAACCTGCCGGCATTAGGGGGCGCCACGACGGTATGAAGTTTGAACTCCCATCATCATCGGGCAAGCCATTCATCATGGAATCGATTAACCGTTGGACAGGAAAAAAGGACAATGTCCCTTTCAAAAAGCGCGCATAAATGCAAACCCTTTCCGTCGTGATGGCTGCTAAAATGTTAAACCCCTCATAAAGGACGGAACCAGATCAATAAATGTCTCCCAGCCAGACTCGCATCGATTTATGAGTGTTCAGGGACGTTGAGCGCAATTTTTTGCAGAAAATTTAACGCCTTTAAATGTGGACCACTCGGATTAAGCTGACAGACGGCGGATACACAAGGAGACACTGGCAAGGATGCGCATTAATTACGGGATCTGCAGACACAGCAGAGAAAAAAAATGGGCTCGTTTTTTTCTCAGAAACGTTGCCCCCAACGGGAACTCGATTATGACAAGGATTCAATTCAGTTTGGCGGCGAAAATAGGGGAGGCTAGTCTCTGGGTGGCTCTAAGTTGCTTGGCAGATGCCCAAGGAAGGGGATATGCTGGCTGGATGGAGGAGGAAATTAAAAATGCCTTGTGTACAATTCAAATTAAAAACAATCTGACTCGCTGGAAGACATCTTATGGAAGTTATTTCAAGGGTGAAATACAACTGAAGCGTCGCTGGCCGCTTGCGGGTGAATGTTGGCGTTTGATGATACTCGTATTTGTTGTGATTTATGGGTTTGAGAAAATAGGGAGCTTGAGTGATCAATGGAATTATTCAAAATTCGGCCTTTACTTTACCACGGAACAACTAGTCGCGAGTGATTGCAAAAGTGATTGTTCTAAGGCAGAACACTGGCTACTAGGTCGGAGAAGGAAGCAAAGTAGATAGAAATGGGATCAGCAAATACCTTTATTTATTATAAATTTTTGTTGAGCATTCAGGCACCTGTATGCTGTGTACTCACATTTGGGACTGACTGTAAGGACCGCACACATTTTGAAATAACTCAACAAACACCAGCCAGAATTGGCGAAGTTGGTCGTCGTTTTGCTTGGCATTGAGAATGTTTACCGAAACTCTTGACAATTGGAGGGTGTCCTATAGTGCGAATATTATAAAAATAGTTGAACAAAATTAAAAAGGAAGTATTATTTTTAAAAAGGTACTACGCGCGGCTTTTTCGTCCTACCGTACTCAGGCCGTAAAAATGTACTCGAAAAGTACAACTGTAGTACGGGAGGAAACGCTAGGGAGAGTGCGATAATTTTGGCGCCAAGAAATGTTAAAGGTTTTTTGTTGAAGGTTTAAAAACTAGTATTTTTTCTATATGAGTTAGGGAGGGGTCCATTTTGCCCCGTTTAGGAGTTAGTTGCAATTAAATAAAAAATACTTAAAATGAAAATATGTTTTAAAAAGCAACTGCAACACTTACAATTTAGTACTTAACCGCATTTGAAAGCTAAAAATGTTCTTTGATATAAAATTTACAATAAATTATTCACGTGAAAAGTTTTTGAGCAAATCTCCTTGAAACTTCAAAATATCATCATGATCACCATCTTCTGACCCGCATGCTTAACTACAGAGGTCGCGGGGGTAAGCCATTTACGGGAGATCTCCAGGCAACTCGATTCTCGGCCATCGACTCTAACTCATCAGGAGTTATTCTCACGAGATCTTGGACTTGGTCCAACCACCTCATCCTGGGTCTGCCAAGCGGTCGCCTACCTGATGGCGGGCCATGAATGCGACCGCCTCGGAAGTCGTGAGACAATATTTTACAAAAATGTTCTAAATTAGCTTTTCGTAGTCAATGCTTACATCAATTGTGAAGCGAGCACAAAAGATGACATGGCTTTAGGTGAAAATTGAAATTTACCAAAACTCCTTTTTTATTAAGATTTACTTTGATTTTTGTCCATATGATGATGGTTCGTCAGACAAGCACTGCAAATCAGTTGACATAGTTGCCGGCCAGCCGAAAAACACCTACCCTGACCTGCCACCTGCAGAAAGGGAGCTTAAATCCTAAAACCCTTAAACCCGGGTACTGTCATTTAAGAAAACCGTTGCTTTAGGCGCCTGTCCGGCGTTTAATATTTTACGAATTCACTTACTCCAAAGGAAGACCACGTAGTTTCATGCACAAAGCTACTAGTCAGCAAACACTAAAAAAAGTTTGCTATTTTCTGCAATTTTGTATTTATCCTACTCACTTATCAGGCCGGCGACCTACACAGGGTCCGAGCCTGAGCAATTCCTGCCTTCCATCGCTGACGGTCCTGGGCACGCTGCTTCTAGTTGTCAAGACCCAACTGTCTTGCATCGGCGACTACATGGTGTTTATATCGGAGATTCGGTCTTTCTCTCCTTCTCGAACCAGGAAGCTCGGATTCGAAACTGGAGCGTTGGTGGTCCATTCACTCGATGTGGTCTAGCCAGTGCAGACGACGGATGTTTGCCTTCCGTACTTTCGCGAGTTGGCGGTTAGGTCTTCTCCGACGAGACCGACGTCCTTTCGAATGAACCAAGAATCAGCTCTGCAGCTTGCGGTTTTGCTCAGCGTCCTGCCTTGGGCTCCATAGAGCAACACCTGCATAATGAGAGTTTTTTAAAGCATGGTCTTGGTCCTTCGAATCATGAGTTTTGAGCCCAGTTGTTTTGACAAACCGAAATAGCAGCCTTTGTCAAGGGCGATTCAACGTCGGAACTCCTCCAAGATGCCATTCGAGGAGTACAAGTTTGTCCCGAGGTAGACAAAACTTCCCCAGACTTGACACCCATACAAAAGAATTGATTGGAATACAGCTTTGAATATGAGTATCATGTCATTTGAAAGTGAAGACCTTCTGTTAATAAAAGGGTATAATGCTTTTAAAGCACTGTTATACTTTTTAAGAACTTGGGAGTGGTGTTCGTTAAAGGTCAGTTTTAGATATATGCCTAGATATTTTACCGAATTTTGCCATGATATTAAGTTCCCTAAGATAATTTGAAGGTAGGGAGCAAGACTTTCATATGATCATCATTTGAAAGCTTTTGATGTATAAGCTTCAAGATTTCGTACATAACTGGTTCCGGTCCTATCTAAGTAACAGACCACAAAGAGTAAACATTGACGAGATTAGGAGTAGCAGAATATTAGCTAACGTGGGAGTACCACAGGGCTCTGTTCTAGGTCCCTTACTGTTTTTAATATACATGTGCTCACTTTTTGATCTAAAGTTCAAAGGTACTCTTACCGCCATTGCAGATGATGTTGGCTGTTCATATACTTCTACTGGTATGGGCTACTGGTATTTTTTTTATAATTTGCGCGCCCACAAATGATTGTTAGTACCCTTAAGTGTCCGGGTTCAAGACACAGCACGGGCCGAAGGTGTAGAGGGAGAAAGGGAGAGGAGGTACCTGTGCACATTGGTTTTAAACATATATCGTGCGGCTGATGAACCAGTCTCTAAATTTAACTGTGCGTCCGAAAGTAGGCTTAAGGATAAAGTGATGAGCATTCCTGGCGAGACGGGTGTTGCGGGTGAATTTATGGAGAGGAGGAATGCAGTTGACTACCTCACTTCAGCATCGTTTGTAAAAATAGCGATAAAATACGGACAGAGACGAGACGGAACGTCGATGTTCGAGCGAGTCAAGTGACTCTGCAATATTGTTGTCTCCTATAAGTTTTACCGCTGGCTTTTGGATTCTATCTAGTCGGTGCAGGGTGGTTTTGGGGGCACCAGATATGAGCGTTCTACTCAAGTTTGGGGCGTATATACGCCTTGTAAATTAAAGCCAAATCAGAAGGGGTGAAGTATTTCTTGCATCGCTTGAGGAAACCTAAAGATTTTTTTAGCATTTTTGGCGACCTCAAATATGTGATCGTTCCAATTAAGTGTTGTGTTGATACACATACCAAGGATGGAAAGCTTTCCGGTTTCATCGACACAGGTGCCATTCATGGGTAATGGCTGATAACCAAGGGTTCGCTTGGGTGACAGCAGGCAGCATTGAGTTTTTGAAGCATTGAATTCCACTCGATTGTTCTTTCCCCATTTAAGACCGGAATTCATTGCGCTTAACATAAGCTGCCGTTAAAATTCTACGGCCGAAGGGCGGGGTCGTGAGTATTGGGACGAATATTAAAAGCTGAGGGTGCTGTCATCAGCGAAGGAATGGATTGGATTAGAAGAAGCAGACAAGAGATTATTTATAAAAATGAGAAAGAGTGTCGGAGACAGAACAGAGCCTTGGGGAACAGCAGCATTTATTTGGCGGAGATCATCAGATCGACTGTCGACCAACAATCGACTTTTGTCGACAGTCGATTGATTTTGATATTGTGATTGTCGATTGAATTTCCAATCTAATATTGGTGCTCTTCTTACGTCTAAGTGAACTCGAATTAAGGGATTCATCCTCAACTGTCAGACGTATACAAATTTTCACAATAATACGATTCTCAGTCGATTGAGTTACACAATACCAAATTAGATTTCAATCGAAGGATTTGTCGACTATCGGTTCAGTCGACAATCGACAATCGCAATCGGGCCCTTGAACCCATCCAAAACAACTTGAATTGAACGGATCGAAAGGTAATTTCTAAACCAGTGAAGAAGAGATTCATCGACGCCATAGGCACGCATTTTCGACAAGAGATCTTGATGCCAAACTCTGTCAAGTGCCTTGGAAATATCAAGCGCAACGATCTTGCTTTCGCCTGAATTGTGCAATGATTGGTTCCACTCTTCTGTGAGATAAGCTGTCAGATTACCAGTGGACCTGTGGCTGCGAAACCATACTGCCGGTCCATTAAGAAGACCTCAGAAGGGACGTAAGTGCTATAGGTCGGTACGAGGTGAGTGACGAAGATTCGCTCTTTTTAGGGACGGGCTGGACAAATGCTGTTTTCCATCTACTCGGAAAGATACCTAAAGAGTAGGATAGATGACAAAGCTGTGGTTTTGCGAGCGCAGAAGAACATAGACGTTTGGAGGGAATACCATCCACGTCAGCGGATTTGTGCACGTCGAGATCTGTAATTACTCTTGCAACTGTACGTGTGCTGAAGTGGATTTGTCCCATGGTGAAATCAACGCTCTAAAGTACAGGTGGCGACACATTGGAATCTGGCAGTGTTGAGCTGGCTACAAAGTGCGCCGCAAACAGAATCTCTTTTTGTCTAAAGAGCTGCCAGCTGGGATGTCATTGTAAATGAGCGTGGGAATTGAAGACTCGGCCTCGTCTTTACGTTTATTACAAATGGCCAAAAGTTATGGGCTACTGGTATGGGCGTCAAGTCTGGGGAAATTGTGCTGTGATAAATACATAAAAAAAAAACTAAGAACTTATAAAATAATTGAGATTTGAGAGCATAAATAATTGAGATACCAGTGCACATCAGATTGAGGGAATTATAGCCATTTGATAACTGAATTGATTTATTTATTTATTTAAAAAGCTATCATATAATTGTAAAAGTTACAAATTAGCTGTTAAGCCAGAGCGATGATAGACTAGAGAAAAATAACACTATTTGTTTAATCATCGCTGATAAATTGAACTCTTAGACTTTCAAGGTTTTTCTACCCTCACTTACATACACAGTGATTGTGTTTCACTTCCTGTGTGCAATGGCGGTACACTTTTCAGAGGAAAAACGTTATAACATCATCGACCGCATAAGGAGTCGAAGGGAAATACGCAAACTCTCATGTTCCGTGCGTCGTAATGGTTCTTAAATGGAATCCGCAATCTCTGAAAACGTCATCATCTCTATAATTGGGTACTCAAGGCACTATTCAGAACCATTTCATAAGAGGTCGTTACTTCCGATGCTGCCTCTTTACCTTGAAATGCTTTCAAGAGTCATATTAACCGGCACTTTACTAAGGAAGGAGTCCTCCGAATAGATTGCTGACTGATGCATCGGGCACTCTTCCGTCGTCGAACTCAGCAACGATGACTGATCTGAGAATATTTCAAGGGCTTTTTTGTTGGTTCGCATACTCCGTCCGTTGAGTGCCGTGACATACGAGAATGCTCCCAAGGGTCACTGTGACACTGCCAGCATTCAAAATCCCAGGGCTTTAAATCCTTTAATCTTGATATTCTCTGCGAAGGGCAGTCGCCAAGCAAGTCTCGCTCTGCAACAATTCCCACCCCAAGAAGAGCCCACCATCAATTGACAACCGAACAGACAACGTTCGTATCGATTAAGCTTAAAAACCCCGCATGTCAGCAAAGGCATTCCAAGGAAATTCAGTCCATTGTGAGCGCTTGCAATTAACTATGCAGCGAATTTCGCAAGCATGCTTCCAAAGCAATCCGCAATCGCATCCATCCAAGTTGAACTACAAACAACGATGTTATCGTTCCCGTATCCCCGCCGAATAAATAGCAGTTTCTTTGGAGACCTCCTCCCATTCGAGTAGACTCCCACCCATAAACTTCTTTAATCCTTGCTTCTGTGTTATTCTTCTCCGTCCTCCGCACAAGTAAGGATCCCTCGAACAATCCAACTATGAAACAACATCTCGAAAGAAAACAACTTCGTCCTGAATTAAATCCCAAACAACAAGACAAAAGCAGCGCAAAACGGAGGAAAAAATGTAAAATTAAAAATATCTCCGTGCTCGCTGGGGAGGTCTTTTAAAATACGGAAAAACCACGCAAAAGGATTCCGCATGGAAACCATATTCAACCGCAAATCTGGCCGCGTGTACGTGTGCTGCCGTTTTCGGTATCCTGCTTCCAACAACTGAGGGCACAGCCTGCTTCAACCCTTTTTTCTGGCAGTCAACCCCCTGCCACCCTCGCATGATGGAATGTGTTACCTACTTACGTATTCCAAGCAGGATTAGAGACAAGAACAGCCAAACCCGCCCCCTGCAGGGGGCGTGTGTGGGCGGCCACGTAAATGCATCCAAGCGGAAAATTTGGTTGAGTAAAAATTTTCGCATGCAAATAGGCATTCTAAGCGGACGGAGCCGAGGGTTGGGGGCACGGGGCGGCGAAACCTGTGCCTCGGAGTGAATGCACCTTAGTCGGGAAGGATATTAAAGTTCCTCGGCGCACACACGCACACCGGGTCTTTGAACAGCCAGACAATAGCCGTCAAAAGGAGATTAAAACGATATTTGTAATCAAAATGAATGCATGTGCACCGCACTGTGTGTGGGTTGGAGTCGACGGGTGGGATTGTGTGCACGGCTCTCGGAAGTATGAACACGGCAGAAATGTATCGATAATGACAATTCATACATCGCTCAAAGGACGTGTTCGAAGCGTTTACAATTCCCCCCAAGGAGAGATGGATGCGAGTACAGATGAGCATTCCAAGGATAAATGAACTCGGCTGCAGCAGAGATGAGGACAGTTAAGAATTGAAATTTCACGAGGGAAAGGATGCGACATTTGTTGCCGTTGTCAACCGGGCGGAGTGCAATCAACTTCGTGTGCTGTGAGCAGAGTCTGATAGCTCGGGAGGTGAGTGCATCCTCAGCGATTGATGGACCTTGTTTTAAGTTTAATTGAAGTTCAAGAGTGCTTCGCTCCTCGTTCAAGGTAACGAATAATTTAGGAGCGAATTCAATCATCTTTCTTCCGAGCTCGACTCCAACAAAGGCAGGCGAGTATGATGTTGTCATGCTGTGGGAGGACTGTGTGAATACATGGGACTGCGGCTGGCAGTGCGGTACTGTCTGGACAGCACATGTGGGAATTTAAGTATTCAGGGCTTGTTCGTTTGAAGTGCGGGAAGCTCACCTCTTGAGGTGGACATGATGTGTCCTTAAAGTGAGTTAAAGTACGATGTGGATGGATGTGTGGGGTCTCTTCGGATGACAGGACTGCTAAGTAGCCTGGCTGTGTGATGTATTGCCTTTCCATGGAGTATAAACTTAATTTACATAATCGTTGATTTGTAGTGTAGGCAATCAGCTTTGGAGTGTTGTTAGTTGAGAAACTCTGGTAAACAGGATCATGGTCAGGACTTTCATTCATTCGTGGGCGGATGTGGACATATTTGAGCAGACGATGCTCTAGTTCCCTTCACTCTCAGCATTGACTTTCCCTGCTAATCCCTGCAGGAAGCCGAACGAGTCCTGTTCGTTGTGAAGGAGAGATGTGCTTTCCCTCCCTTTCTTTTGCTTGAAACCTTCTATTGGTTGCTTTAAACCCCAGAGCGGAGAGCACAACAAAGCTGGTGCCTCTTGACGTCTTATTCATTTCTTGTCTCAGCTTACATGCAGGTGCAGTCCTTTCAATTCAGTAGATACTAAATATTTCTAATTCTTGACCATTATTTCCAAAAAAAGACAACGCAATTAATTGCTGTTCTTTTCTCTGAGACCTCCCAATGCAACTGATTCTTCACGCTCCGTCGATGGCACGTTATAGTCTTAACCGCACAAAGACGTATTTTGACATCATCTACAGCGTTGTAGCAGTTGCAGTTCAAGTCGCATTGACTTCAAGTAACGAGATGTTTATTTGTTTAAATTGTGCAACTTGTTTCAGAATGAAGTTACTTTATTAAGGCCATTTTCACACATGAATAGAAAAGCGAGTGACATCACTCCGGACGAAGGGATGTACGCTTAGATCTTCTAAACTGCACAACGGATTTTAATTCGGTTTCCATCAATAGATAGACTTATTCAAGAGGAAGGTTTGTACGTGTATCTAGTGTCGACTCACCGCTACGACCGCACTTGTCGGAGCTCAGATCACACTTGCCCTGATACTAGAACGAATATGTACACAAGAAAACAAAGAAAAGAGCCAAATGCATGCCATGAAATATCGAAGACCACGCTCTACTGTGGTGAAGAGCGTAATAAGAAGTCGACTGAAAAGTTTTCTTAGAAATCTGCGAGGAGCTCCCGTGTCGAAGGGTGCAGGAATCGTATCACCTTTCGAGTGAACTGTCGCTCCTATTCTCTCTCTTTGTATTACCATTCTCAGCGTTGGGTATCGGATGCATGTATAAACACACACTTGTGCGCGTACTTTGGTGTGCAGATCTGTGTCGTATGTACGAACCTTCTCCTTGAATGACTCTATCTATTGATGAAAACCGCATTAAACTCCGATGCATAGTTTAGAAGATATAAGCGTACATCCCTCCTAAAGATCCCTATGGTTGAAGACTATGTTCAGGTAAGAAGCCAACAAAGAGACACAGATTGTGGGAAAATGAATGTAGAGCATGATCGTAGTAACTGTTGCTTTATTAGAATGTCCTTTCGTATCGTTCTTAACTGGTCGCACTTTGGAATACAGCACAGGACTCTCTTTCATCGTGGGACAATTCGATGAAAAATTACCGTCTAGCGAAACTGGATACGTGGCACAATATTTGTAGGTTAAGGTGTATCACGAGCTCTACGACCTACACAAAGATATGGATACCGCCCATAAGGCAAGTATGTTTGTGAATACTTGATCGACTTCAATGAAGTTCTTCTCAATCTACTCCATACAAGACAAGTCAACAAAAATCAACTTCTTCTGCTCCATTGTGCCTCATTTAGTGGGTTTGGTATCAGAAGAAGGGGATGACAGAAAAGGTCTTGTCGCACCTGGTGTGGCTTCACTCTTAAGTGGACAACAATTTGTCACCCTTGCTGTAAGGCATCTCGTTACTTCAAGTCACTGTAACTGCTACATCGCGGTAGATGATGTCAAAATACATTTTGTGTCGCTAGGACTGTAACGTGCCATCGATCGAGCGTGAGGAATCTGTCACACTGTTAGCCGTCTATAGTGCTCAGCATTAAAAGTCCTGTTTGAGTGGTTACTTGGGACATGTTCAGCATTTGAGTTCGACTCTGCCTTAGTCCCATCTGGTGAATGTTCGCCTTCGAGTGAACTCCAGAGAGAAATCAAGTGAGGAATGAAAATCTCTATCTCTCTAGAACACTCCAACGAACACATGACTAGTTCATTCGTACCCATGGGCGCGTCTTTCTTCTTTACTTCTGTGAACGGATATGGATTGCTTGGATACGTAAGTTACTCTCCATTGATGCTCCTTTGACGCAGGCATTCATCCTAAAACACAATGCCACCCATACCGATATGCCACCGCCTGTTTCTTAATAGGAAAATTCCATCGAAATCGTTCCTCAAATACCTGCCGACCTACTTCACACAAAATACCGCGACTCACTAGTATCTCAACCAACAGGAGCAACTGCATGCACACACAAGAAATACCGTCACGTCGCATGAAATGATTCCAAGAAATGACTCCCTACTGCGCAACATATTCATTCCGGCATTCCTTTCATGAGCTGCAGCCCTTTAGTTTCCATCCGCCCATTGCCCACCCACAGCAATGTTTGCACAGAGGGGCTTACCGTCCTTGTAATGTACTCCCGCAGCCCAAACCAATGACACGTACTCATATAAAGTTACGCATCGCATGGTGCCGCCAGAAGACAAAACAAACACAGAAGGAGGACACGTGCAGCGCATTCAATTCCCATTGAAATTTTTATAATGGCCAACCTGGCATTCGGGCAGACCCCGAGGACTTGCTTGAAACTGTTCAGAGCAGCGCAGATAAACGTTCCTTCCGTTTTCCGTTTTATTTGGCAAGACACATTAATACGTTGTCTCGGACGGTTTTAGTGCTGCACGTTTTACATGAAGGGATCCTCTTAATGAGGCACTGATTAAGGACGTGTTTACGGGTACTGTGCATGTACCTGGGTTAGTTAAGCATGAGCTTTGATTTCACCTGGTCCTTGTCAACTGCCTTGAAAGAGAAGATGAACTTTCACTCAGTGGCCTTGTGGGATGTGATACAAGGACGACAAGCGCATTTTCATATTTTGCGTATGATGAATTTTGTCCTTGGCAGGCATTGAAGTCATTAGAAACGTGCGCTACTTTTGCAATCCAATTAAGTTTCTACGTCATTCCACACAAAGGCCCTACACATGTTAGTCAAAATGCGTCACTTGTCGAATGAGCAGCCTCATTAATTTGCTCCCTCATTGCGTTCTGGGTATGACCCAATACTATGATCTGAAAACGCCTGCACATCATCTCATTAACTTGATTTTCTTTTAATTTTCAGCGCTTAACCTTGACACGTGGTTCTCCGAAGAACAGGCCTAAGTTGACTGAAACACGGTTCAACATTCAAATACAATTCAAAATATTCCTAATTCCTGGATTCTGTCATTCGAAGGAAGTGTCTGAGAATATTCACGGCTTTAGTTGAGCAGCATTTAGCTGCAAATTGTCCTTCGAAAGTGGACATATTATTTATTCTTGGGCATTTGCGTGTTTCAGGATCAGCCAATGAAGGCCAATCCTTAGCAATGAGTGCCTTCCATTCTTGTTGTTCGCAGAAATGCAGCTCATGCAGATCAGTGAGCAGATCTCCTCTGCTTCTCACGTTCGGAATCTCTTACATTTTGACGCTAGGTGTTGCCATGCGAGTGTAATCGTAGAACCTTTTTGACATTCCTCTATTTGGGTGTTTTTTTTTAAAGGTTATGCGCCATCAAATTAGCAAAGATTTTTTCTGTGACACCTTATTTGAGAGTTGTCAGTTGTCTCTCCTGGTCTTGAGGAATTGCCAAGCCAAACTGAAGACAACTGAGAACTCTCAGATAAGGTGTCGCAGAAAAAATGATAGCATTTATCAATACGATGGTTTATGTGCAGATGATGATGTGTTGCTCCACCAAAGCAGCAGGCGATGATCAGCATTTTTAGAGTGTCAAGATATAGAATATATAGAAAATAATTATTTTTACACAGCTTGCTGATCATCGCCTACTGCTTTGAACGAACAATACATCATCATAGAGGTGCGTAGGCAAATGACACAAACGCTCTCCCCTTCATCCAGAACTTTCCTCATCCACAATGAGCCAGTCCCCGTAGTATCTTCTATTCGCGACTTAGGAACTATATGTGACTAGATACCACGTTAATCACTCATCCCGCATTGAAGCCGACGTAGATTCCAAGGTTGTGCGTTACGTGGTCTCCCGTGGTCTGATAACCGTGCTTTGAAGTAGCTGACATCCTATTTTTTACCAAATTTTACTTGGAACAATTGACTCGCCCGCCCTTTTGGAATGATTCCATTAAACTCCAACCGCGTCGCCTTAGGGCTGTTCCTCTCTTCCGACTTCCACTCCATCGCATGAACTACGGCATGTCTGAGGACATTTGTATGTGCCTAGCACATGCAACGTCTCATCGCTTTCAGGAAAGGATCTCGAGGTAGTTGAGAAGGCTCCCAGGTATCGTTTGGATATCGTGGGTATCTCCTCGACGAAGCAAAGGGGATCTGGAGCTGTGGACCTTTTGGACGGGTACTCTTCCTGTCGGGAGTTGCACTTCAAATGTCTGCACAGGCGGGAGTGGGGATACTCAAAAGTCCCACGTTGGCAGGCAGGGTATTGGAGCGGATACCATTAGGAAGGAGAGCCGGGATCTTAAAGCTCAAGATTCAAAGACCAACATTGGCTCTAAAAACTTTACAGTCAGAGTACGCGGCTTTCCTGGATGAAGAATGGAAATGGATTCCAATAGCCAAATGGGTGATGTCAATGCTCACGTGGGTGTGAATGTAACGACATGGGGGGTGGTGATTGGAAGGAACGGTGATCCTCACCAGAACACGAACGGAGAGAAGTTGTTGGACTTTTGCTGTGCAACTGGCATGTCCATGTTGCACATAGTACCGTCAGAGTCTTCAACAGAAGTCGCTGATAGATCTCTTTGTGGTACCATCGTGTGTAAAACGGACGGTTTGTGACGATCGTGTGATGAGAGGGGCTGAACTGTCAACTGATCATCACTCGGTGCTGTGTACACTGTACCTCACTGATAGAGTGCCTCTCCTGCCAAGGCATAAAAAGATTGGTAACAGGCATACACGGTGGGAGAAACTACTGAACAGTGAGTTGCGGCTAAATGCCTGGTACATATCTGTTTGAGCGACTTCCGCGTGTAGAGGAAGAATGGCGACTGTTTTCAGCAACTGTCATTGCCTCTGCACGGGATGTTTGTGGATTGAACCGGCCTGGAGTGGCGGCTGGCGGTGAGAAAAGAACTGCGTGGCTTAAAACGGCCGGAGTTCAAAAAGCCATCAGAGAGAGAAGAGGACCTACAGAGACTGGATTATCTTCAGGGACTCTACTTCTCCTGACCGGTACACGGAGGCGAGAAGAACTTGCAAATTGTTGGCTGTGCGAGCAGCTAAAGAGCAGTCTTGGAAGGACTTCGGTGAGAAGTTGGAAAGCAATCAAAGATCTGTGAAAAAGGTGTTCTGGCGAACCATTCGCCGACTCTGAGGACGGAAATTCAACATCACTGAAGGAGTCAAATCCGAGGATGGTGTGTTGCTTTCCATCATCCATCCATGACATCTTACGCAGATGGTGCTGTTCAATACCGAACAGAGCACTGAGGATGGAAGACCTGACGTCTTGAGTGGGGCGGAGAATAGTCCAGTGGTGGCGGAAGTCATTTTGGCAATTGAATCGCTACAAATTAGCAAATCCACCGGTTTGGATGAAACCCGGCCAGAAATGCCCAATGCCCTTTATGGATCTCTCGTCCTGGGAAGGTGGTGAGACACCTGGCGATTGGCAAACTGGGGTGATTGTCCCACTTTTCAAGAAGGGTGACAAAAGAGATTGCTGCAACTACAGGGGCATATCTCCTTTAAGTCTCCCCGGGAATGTCTACGCTAAGGTGTTGGAAGCGCGTTAGAGCTATGGTCGAGCCCAGGACGGGGGATGAACAGTGCGGCTTTCGTCCCGGAAGAAGTAAAACCGACCGGCTTTTCACTCTAAGAATGGTGTTTGAGAAGGCTTGCGAGTATGCCAAACCCATCTACAATTGTTTTGCAGATTTGGAAAAGGCATATGACCGAATCCCGAGAGGTAATCTCTGGGATTGATGGTCTCCTTCTGAGGGTCTTTCAGTCTCTATACACAAACTGTGGCAGCTGTGTTCGGGTTAACGGTGCTAAGTCAACACCTTTCACCGTGGTCGTTGGGCTCCGCCAAGGGTGCGTCTTGTCACCTCTGCTCTTCATTGTATACACGGACTGGATGTTGCGCCGCCGAGGCAAGGGATTGGGAGAGTTGAGAGTAAGTCATCTTCTTTTTGCAGAGGATTTAGTTATCATCACATCTTCCCAGACAAAGAACTCCAGTGCGCACTCGATAGGTTTGTAGTCGTATCTGCTGATGCTGGGATGAAGGTCAACGTGGACAAATCAGGGGTTATGGTCATCTCCTGTTCAGTGCACTCTACATGTTAGTGGAGTCCCATTGAAGCAGGTGGAGAAGTTTGAGTATTTCGGGGTCTTGGAAGGACTAATGCTGAGCTTTCCCAAGCTGGAGTAGTTCTTGGAGTAATTCGCAGGCAAACTCAAATTTTTCGTAAAAATCAAAAATCAAAAGCCTTCACCAATATATTTCAAAATTGGAAATGATGTCCTTTATTGGCTTTTGGCGGTCATATAAATTCTGAATGAAACATATAAGACCGAAGACATATGTCTTCTAGTTTTTGAGAAAATTCAACCCAAAATAATTCCCAATTTTAAGCCAAAAAAAAAACAGATGTCTAGCTTTCAATCGGCATAGTACTTCATGTTCGATCTTCCGACTTCACAAGTTCTGCGTATCAACCAGTGCAGGGTCCATCGTCTCCAGCATTGAAGAGTTACTTTGTCAAAAGCCCATACCGTCTACCAACAGATCTCCTATTTTTGTGACATGCATCGACAATCATATTCTCCTAGGACTCCTATGTGGCTTCAGTTGAACTCACCTATCAAACATCTCCAGCGAGTGCGAAATCTCTGCCAACAGAGTCAATGCCACACACGCAGCTGCCTGCTGCTACGGAAAAACAAGCACGAAAACCTCATTTTTAATCCATAAAGGATATGATTGATGACGAACTGGATTAACCCAGACAACGAACCCATCCGCCACAAATGTCGAAACCACAAGTCTCTTCCTCTCCTCGGTCAGAGGAGGAGCTTTGAATAGTTTTCAATGCAAAGCGCACCGCTAGCTCACTTGCAACCAGTAACTTTCACCACATGCACAGAAATCACAGCTCAAATGCAAAGGGACTTCCATCAATCGATAATCCGGTAGCCGGGAGCCCATTTACGAGCATATTCCACTGCCGGCGATTTATCCACTCAGTTATTCACAGAAACTGAATATCCTGCCACAGTACATCCGAGCGAACACTGCCAGAGACCGCCAATCTGGCTTCCAATCTAGGCGAGTACTCGTACTCCCTATCTCACATCCTCAAGGAGTCCTTGAAGAGCTAATAAATAAGAATGAAAAGGAAATCCCACCACCAATCCCACCCCTGAGCACATATGGCTGCCGCCCAAAGTGCGCTGTACAAATCTGCTTACACGTTCGCTATGAGATTGTAATCTGAAAATAGTTTCCTCGACATCTCGTGAGACAACTTCAGCAAACACTCTCCCCGTACGTACATAAATTGCACCGACAAGCCTACCCTGGTGCGGTCCTCAAGGAGCCATTTCCACTAACCACCCACCGCCGCCTCCGTCGCTCGAGGCAGCGAGGTTATGGCCTCCCAAAAAAAGAAGCACACACAAAACTACATTAACGACCGAGGGAACGAGTGAATTCTGCCGACGTCTTCAGATTCGCTCGGCACTGGCATGGGCACGGGCACTTGTGCTACGTGCAACAGTGCCTCCAAGGAGACTCCCCACTCGGACCAGGGCATCACGGCATTATCATCTGTAGTATTTTTCATTTGCCTCTGCCGGAGGAAATGTGCTCTCGCCACACAGACACGCCCAGTCTGGCGCTGCAGAGCCGTTGTCGTCGCGTTTTTAGCAGGTTGTTGTGAAAAATGTACTCGTGCAACCCCGTCCAGAGCCAGCCCCTCTTGTGGGACAACGGATGCCGAGCAGGAAATCATTTTAAAGGTTATGTGCTTGTTGATGTTTTTCACTTTTATTTTGTGTGCAGAGATCCTTTGATGAGGACGTTTATGAATCATGTTCTGCGTACAATGTGAAAACATCCTTCAACAGCCAAGGCTGCACTCAAAGGCTTCGCTCCGCCGGCTCAATCCATCCACCCGCATATTGACAGAGGGCCGGGTCGAGCTGAAGGTCCCTTGCATGCATTGTGGTAGGCCGGCGCTGCGGTATCTATGAGGCGCTGTGCCGGGCGGAAAATCAATTTCGAATGACAGTGCGATATTAAAAAACTGAAACTGCACACAGAGACTGGAGCGACTGCTACGAGGGCATCCGGGCTGCATTTGGATTCAATAAAAACGGAATTTCAATTGGAATCCAACTTGGCTTGTCTTTTGTCGCACCCGCGTCCCTTTTGATCCTTTTTCTGCGTAAATCCCTTTTTATCGAGATTGTTGTTCTCGGATGAAAATGAAAATAACCTCGAGTTCAATACTCCCCGTGTGCCTGTATGGTGCAGGTGTAATTGGAAAATTGTATTAAATCCATATCTCGGCGAGGATCAGGGAGGACATCGTATGCCGCCTCTGTGGGTGCATTGACCTCGGGAACACCACCTTCCTGGAATCAAATCAATGGTGGAGGCGAAAACTTGCAAGGAACAAGTTCATAATGAAATCAAGGCGACGAATGAAAGCGACGAGCAGTAAGAAAATTCAATTATGCGTCTCGTCCCCTTGTCAGTTAAGTCACAGGGTGGGGGAGTGAGAGATGAGCCATTTCTGCACTGGTTTCGCAGTGGCAGGGAACAGCGAACAAAACTTACCAATTTGGTGATTACTAGCTCAATTATGGAGAGCGCACACATCGTTGGAGCACATGGGCTCTCAATGTGGGTACCTGGGCTGATGAAGGATGTATCTATTGAAAGTTGGATGCTGGTTGCTCACTCTGAGACTGTAGTCGTTGAGTGGACTTTTACTCCTTCGGGGTTTTTGTATTCAAACATCCACCATGCATCAGGCAGTCTGAATCCGTCGAATGGAGGGGCTGATGCAATCCATGCCCCCAATATGTTCCTGTTCTGCCTCCAGGAGCTACTTTAAATCGTATTTCTATTATCTATTGAAAGTACTTCGCAGTGAGGTTCACCAGTGCCCAGTCCGCCACACGAGCTGTGGTCTTTTCCCACGCTGCATTTGCTACAGAGGATACTCAAAATGCACTGGCTGCTTGTCATGTTCCAGATAAATTTTGTCTGTCCACCATTTTGGTTGCTTCTCCATTGTGGCATAGTTGGCGAGAAATTATGTTCACCACACATTACTTTTAAACTTCGAAAAGGAATAAATATTGAATTGATGACTGAATTGAAATAAATTGTGTCCAACACGCACATCGCAGATGACACCAATGTGTGCAAACATACACTGGAGTGGAGTGTGAATGGTAGAAACGGAGAAACGATGTTTGCTCTCCCTTCACTCATTTCGTTGGATCGACGGACCTGTGTGTCATGTATTTGAAGTACGCGACGCGACATGTTTGTTAAAATGGCTGACAAAACATAGATTTTTATCTCCGATTTCGATGATTTTTTCGCTGTATAAGTTTTTTTAAAACAAAAACCTGCTTCAAAACTGTGCTTAGCCAGCAAAGAAATAATCAAAAATTTTGGTGTTGCCAAACTCGAGATATAAAAGGACGAACATATGTCAAACTCAGAAAAGATTTTTCAAAACTGCGAACAAATTTTCGATTGGCAGATTCGCGTTAGGCAACTTGGTACAACAGAATTTTCGAGACAGGGGACGTTCCAGGATGTTTTCGAAAAGCAATTATCTTTCCTCTGCAAAAAAAGGAAATATTGAATATGCGACAAATTATAGAGGCATCTCATTTTTAAATACAGCGGCAAAGCTTTTTGAGTCTGTACTTTACAATATACTCAATGAATGGGTGGTTAGCAAAAAGTTACTAAATGAATTCCAAGCGGGCTTCAAAAGGAACCACTCGGCAGTGGATCAAATTGTTTCCCTCATGAATATTGGCGGCATATAAATGGGCCGATGTTGATTTTGAATAAAACACAAATTATTTGGGAAATTATTGTCATTTCTTTTTATTATGATAATATTGGTATGGTTCAATTATGTATGGAACAAAATATCGGCCAAATGGCCGCCGCGACCTCGGTGGCGCACCTCCATCCGATGGTCCAAATTTTCGATGACGCTGAAGCATAATTGAGGTTCTATGTCGTTAATGTGCCGAATTATCTCATCCTTTAGCTCTTGAATTGTTGCTGGCTTATCGACGTACACCTTTTCTTTCAAATAACCCCAACGGTGTCAAATCACATGATCTTGGCAGCCAATCGACATCGCCACCACGTGAGATAACACGGCCATTGAATTTGTCTGCTTTAATACTGAAAGCCCAGCCAATTCACACGTCTCTATAAATTGTTTGTCATTGTCTGATCTTGTGCAATCCTGCATTCTTTCAAAGACTCCGCTAAAAACTCTGGTTCTATGTTTTCTTCTCAAAATTCCAGACTGAAGTTCTGCAGCTTTGTAAAAGAGCCATTGTTTCGTTAGCTGCGTGGCAAGTGGCACCGTCCTGTTAATACCACATATCGTCCACATTCATATCTTCCAATTCGGGCCATAAAAAGTTCGTTATCATTTCACGATAGCGAAGACCATACACAGTAACTGCCTGACCGGTCTCATTTTGGAAAAAATGCGGCCCGATGATGCCGCCAGCCCATAAACCGCACCAAACAGTCACTCTTTGTGGATGCATTGGGTTTTCGAAAATCACTCTTGGATTATGATCCCACTGAGGTCAAAATGTGCCCCATCACTGAAGATTATTTTCTTCGAAAACTGATCATCCACTGTTGCCTTTCTGACAATTGACGACGCTTGAAATGGTCAAGAGGCTTTAGTTCTTGAGTCAATTGCACCTTGTAAGCGTGTAAATGCAAGTCTTTATGCATAATGTTCATCAACGACGAGCGTGAGAGGTGCAATTGTTGGGCACAACGACGAGTTGAGGTGGACGGCTCTTCAGCCACACTATAGCGAACAGCAGCAATATGTTCTGCATGCACTGGTGTTTGCACATTACCTAGAGACCCGGTTTGCTCAAATTTTTACACGATTTTTCCGATTGTACGCACATTTGGACGATTAAAGGGACCGAAAAAATCACGATATGCATTTTGATTTGAACGCCCATTTTCATAATAAGCCTGAATAACTTTAACGCGTCGCTCGATTGTGTATCTTTCCATGGTTCAACTTGAGTTAGTCTGAAATTGAGAAATGTCAAATGAAATGCAGAAAAAAACTTGACGTTTAGGTGTGGTTCACATTCAACATCGGCCCTTAAAATTTATTAAAAAGGAAGGAAAAAAAAACTTTATGCCTTCTTCGTGGATTTTCGGGCAGCGTTCGACTCAATTTCTCGAGAAGCTCTTTTCTACAAGCTCTACAAATATGGGATCTCAACCAAAGTTATATCTGTCATTAGAGAAATGTACAAAGAAAATGCCGCACAAGTTTGGGACGAAAAATGTCTCTCAGAAGAGCTTGAAGCTTTTGGTTTGGTGGTAAACAAGGATGAGTCCTCAGTACTTTAATTTTCATCTTATACAAAAATGACAAAAAAGACTTAAGCCTAGTTAAGCATCTCCAGATGAAATTAGCTGAATCCAAGCGTGCGATGTGTTCTGTATTGCGAAGTTGCACCCTGAAGAAAAACGTTCAACGCGGGATGTCTTTCGTTTGAAGCAGTGGAAAGCAGTGGACTCGCTGTTTTTTTCAAGAGTACTTTTAGACTGCCAAGTATATCTGGAAACCGGACTACCGCCGCTCTTTTTGAACACGCTTTAATTACAAGTTCAAAAACGTGGCAAGAGTAATGACAGTGGGTGAAGAAAGGATTCTGCACTCAGTGCTGTCACAAGTTATAGACTCGGAAGGAACGTGTGTAAAAGAATGGAAAAAACTTGCAATGGATTGTCCAACTACTTTGTTAATACCAGCGAACGAAAGCGCTGATTCGATTAAGTTGAAATTTGAGGACTTGCTGAAGAAATCCGACAATATGAAGTATGAAGAGTTTATGAGGGAAGCTGAATCGTCCATTTACAGAGCCTATCAACCACAAGACCTACTTCTTAGCCGCCAATACTTCGGAAAAAATTAGCGTGCTCTTCAAATTAAGAGGTGAACTAATTAGCTTGACCTACATTCCCCACCACCCAGTGCTACCAACTTCGTGTGACCTAAGCAATCTGAACGAACGAGAAGATGTGTTTCATTTCCTGGGAATTTGCCCAATACTAAAGGAGTTCCGTAGACTCTTCTTTGGTGTAGAAAAGTTGAATTTGGTGGAAGCGATGAACATTTTGAATGGAGAACGAGGTTGGGACCTTCTTTATGAATATTCTCTGAGCGCTATTCGTTATAGAACCCTCATGGTTCAGGAAAGTTTTTAAAAGTTTAACTTTGAAAATAATTAAGAACGTATTTACAATGTATTTATAATGTATAGTAGTTTTTCATATTATTTACAAATTCAAATTATAACTCAATGTCAGTGGGATAGACGGCCTTCGACCAAACATAATAAAGCCTTAAGTCATATTTATAGCTTAGGTAATATAAATTGTAAACATTTTTTGAAGTCAATAAATCTAGTCTAGTCTAATCTACTTGGCACTGCGACCGTCTTCGTTCGGGTTTGCTTCACTTCTCGTGATATTGTTGGCGTTAGAAACTTTTCAGGCAAGGTGTTGCTTATCTGTCTTCGTCAACTAACTGGCCAACACCAAGGGTATTGTCTTTATCACTGGAGAGGTCGATCAGTGGTAGTAGTCTCAGCGGGGGTTGCTGCCTCGCAGTACAATGTCTGAGTGTTCTGAGTGCTCCAGTATGATGTTTAATAATCTCATGCTGTCTTTGGGAAAGGTTGCACAACATCGACAACCATTGACCAGGACCTCACAACCGGTTGATATATCTTCCAGATCGGTAGAGACGTGAACAATAGGATGAAGAAGCTCTTTCTTTTTCGGGAGAAAAGTTCTGCGAAAGACGGAGCTATTGTCTTTGGCTTGCTCACATCAGAAGAGAAGATTCAATAACCCTTGTTTATGAAGACATGAATGTAGCCAGTGATCTACGCATTCAACCCTATTTCGGCACACGAATTTGATGTGGGAGAATGGACATTCAAGTACCGGGACACTCATTTCAGAGAATTGGTTAGTGGACGAACTGGCTGGAGGGGGCACAAGCTCTGTACACTTTCTGGGTGGCCTATCCTCCATGACTGTAGAATATCTGCTTAAGATAGAAACTGGCACAAGATGTCTCATTACTAGTGGTGTGCCAACTCGACAAATTTTTCAAGCCGAGCTAACCCGGGTTAGAATTGAAGCAGCCCGAGTTGTAACCCGGGTTCGATGATGAACCGAAAGCAAAAAATGTGGATTGGAACATGAAATGGGTCAAATCGAGTTACGAGTATATTGTCAAATTCTATTTTCTAGTTTCGGGTATGTTTCGGTGTTGCGCAACTCGCACAACGGTCAACGCAACTTACTTGCTTTCACACGTCACACAAAAAAGAGAGAATGTAATATATTTTACGTTTTGGCAAGTGGCAACCCGCAAGTCGCAACACAACTTACTTGTTTTGATACATTAGAGAAAAAAGTGAGAATTTAAGTATAAATACAAAACACACAATACACGAAAAGTTACAGAAATGGTGGAGGTGGCACTGGCATCCCGCAACGCAACTTGCTTGTTTCATACGTCACACAAAAAAAAGAGAATTTAAGTATACATACAAAACACACAATAAGCCAAGAGCTACCGAAATTCTGCAGCCTGCTACGGGACAGGTGCCCATATGGAAGGAGCAAATCGATTTGTAATGTCTAGTTCGATTTGGGGTGGTTGGACAGCGGGTTGCACCGTCTACTGATTTTTATGTATTCGGTCCGTTTCTTCGGTTGTTACTCGGTTTGAGTCGATTTAGGTGTAACTCGGGTTAACGCGATTTTTTAAGCCGGGTTGACACCACTCCTCAATACTAAACAACTCTGGCCTACCATCAACACCAAACGATAATTTATCCCGATTAGAATGAGCAGGCCTAATCTTAGAACTCTCTTTGAAGTTATAACAGGGCACTGTGCCAATGGAAACCCAGGCCTTCTTTACAACGCCTTCTGCAGAAGTTGCAGAGACTAGGAAGAGGAAGAGAACATTGCACACTTGCTATGCAACTTCAGTGCTCTCTCATCCCGCAGATTTAGACTTCTGCAGTCCCACCACTTCGATAACTTGGTTGAAGTAGCATCATAAGTGTTGGCCATTTCCTTCGCTTTATAAAAAACATAAGTTGGTTTGCCGAGAAGGTATTCACAGATTCGCGTGGTTGCAAAATGGGCCTATGTTGGCCTAAGTGTGGTTGCTGTCTTTCTGCACAGCCGTCAGCCACTTTAACCTAACCTAACCGAACCGTGGATATGCAAACTTTTTAATTGATTTTCCAATCAAGCCGCCACAAATTGCAGAACGACATCAATGAATTGTAAGTCCCATCCACTCGTGAGTGAACAATAGCACGCACAACATGAGTGGTTGCTGTAGAAGCTAAGCGAGCTGTAACATCATTGGACCATAGGTAGAAGGTACTACTGAACGCAGTCGCATAGGCTCACAGAACATGTGGTTCCAACATCACAAACATCCCCCGGCGTGTTGTACATTTTGACGTCCTCGAAGTCGATAGTTCCCCGCGATTTCCTGACTTCTGTCAACCGCTCCTGCTTAAAAACAACACTCGTAGCGGCATTTCTAAAGGAATGACAGAACTCAGTTACATTGTCATGTGATATTCGTTTAAAGGGGCACACCATCACACCACACCCACTCCACCGACACAGTATTCCACACATCATACTGTTGTTGACCAAACATTCGGTTAATAAAATATGAATCGTGAAATTGCATTCCATTGGAAGATGTTTAAATATGAACATCAACGTGGACCATAAAAGCATTGACGTTTGTCTCCCGAAAAAACAGCACGTTTTCAGCAATCCCACCAGCTGGTGGCGAGCAGTGGTATCTTGCGTCATCATTTGCAACAAATCACACAATCACCCGGCCCAATTTACATCCAATTAAGTTACACAGCATCACCCGAGCGACACTCAGCTCGAATATCGCTCGAAATCAACTCGATTTCAGGAAAACAAAATGACCTGTTAATTGGACCGTACATCACCGGCACCTCATAACTACACCCGGACTTGATTGCCCCCGTTCGGAAGCAGACGTCAGGTGCGTTGTTGTTTTTTCATTCGCATGTAATTGCGAATCCCATCCGAGGCGAGCAGTCACAGAGCAATCACAGAACACAAAGGTCAGGTGAGCCGGACACCCGAAGCGCGCCATCAGCCGGAAAGCCAGCTCAGGATAAATCCACCTGAGCTATAAAAGTCCATTGTCCATGGGGCCTGCCTGTCTGTGTTTTGAGTTTATTTTCACTTCTGTAACGACGCCAATTGTGCAGGATCAAGTTACCCAGCAGACCGGACGAGAACGGCGGCGCAATAAGCGCCTGACTGAAGTTTTATTTCGCCCTTTAATGAGTTCGGTAATTTGATCACTCACGGCAGCTGGGGCTGGTAGAGTCAGTGCCACACCATGCACCACCCCTTCGGCGTGGCCTTGTGCAGCCGTTCGATTAATTAAATTGATTAAATCTTAATGGTCGCTTATGAGGCCTCTAATAGGAGTCCCGCGCCCGGCACAGCACAGATTTGCGGCCTTTTATTTGCAGGCAATAAATCGCCAGTGCAGTCGCAGGCGATTCAATTTCGAATGG
Source organism: Eristalis tenax (assembly GCA_905231855.2). Lineage (NCBI taxonomy): Eukaryota > Metazoa > Arthropoda > Insecta > Diptera > Syrphidae > Eristalis > Eristalis tenax. Next base: position 6,036,732 of record HG993127.1, read on the forward strand.
CACCCCACCGAGAGGGGTTTCATTGCGGCCAGCGGACAGTATGGTGACATCCTTATGAAATGCGGGCACATCACGCAACCCCTCCCGCGTGCGTGTGGAATTGTAGAGCCCCAGGGGAGCTGAGGAGTGAACTCATCCCCGGTTCGTGCGCCCCCCAAGCCATCACATATCACACCCTTCGGAGCGGGAGTCATCCGCCTCCTTATTGAATCCTGAAGCAACTCGAATTGTAGAACGTGGAGCTCTCTTCCCCGTTGAGTTGAATATCCGCTTGTCTCCGCATCCGTTTCGAGTCTCATTCGCACGTCTGTAGCGTCGTCGTCGTCGTCATCATCGTCGTGTGACGCCGCAGGGAGGATGCAATTTATTCAGTTATGCAAATATTTACCAGCGCTTGAGTGCGAGAGTGCCAGTTTAAGGCGGCGGCGGCGCGGAGCCGTAGCGGCGGGAGTTAGTGATTCGTTCGTTTCATCGTCCTCCTTCATCAGAGAGCTTTTCATCCTTTCAATTGTCTCTGAACTAATGATTCCTGGATGTACGATGAGCTCGTATGCCGGTGGCTATCTTTTTGTCTGTTTCTGATTTTCCTTTTTTTTTTTGGAAACGAGAAGTGGGAGGCTCCGTTTCAACTGGAAGTCAAGTGTTGGCGGGAGTAAGTAAGTTGCTCAGGTGAGTCATTGGTGTGGTAGCAGCGGCGCTGTGGCGACGGGCATGATGGATGAATTATTTAAGCACTCCTCTGGTTTGATTGACAGTGCAATTTATTTTTGAATAATTCTTGAATTTCATTTCGGCCTTTCGTGGAACTTTCCTGCTGCGAATGAACGGAAAATGGATCGAAATTTTAAATGAATGTCCCCTTTTTTGAGGGCTTTCAAACTGAGTTACACAGCTTTTCGAATTTAAGCGCTATTCAAATTAAAGCAACTGTTTAAACATTTTTCACCAATCATATCGCGGTTGAGCTGCAAACGTTTTTGCTTGTGCTGGATCCAAATTTAAGTGATGACAGTTAACTGCTCAAATATTCGCAGAATATCGTTGCTTGTTTTTGTTGCCTTAGAGGGTAGTGTCAGTGCTGGCGGCAAGTTTTGTGGTTGAGTTCATCGGACGGGCTGTTCTTTGCCCAACCATCCGAGCAACATGTCATGCCTATCCTACAGCCTCATGATGTGGCAGACACAGCCAGTGAAGAGGATCGTTGTTTCGGAATGGACAGGTATTGAAGCATTCCGAGGCTTGATGCGAAATTTCCACGTCCCATCAATACTCAGAAGGCTGTGATTTTACTTTTGATCGGGAAACATGTAATCCACAGCGACCGGACTTTGTTGACCAACAAAAGGAAAAAAAAGGCAAACCAAAACACTTGAAAAGACGAAAAAAGGCGTTTCCTAAAAAATAAGAAAAGGAACGTAAGTGCGCATTTAATTGTAGTAACAATGACCCAAAGGGTGATTTTTTAGCTATTATCTTTTTGGCAACACTGGCTTAAACAGCTGACGCACGTTTCGTGTTTTGTTTCACTGTCAAACATCTTCAGTTTGGTCTATAATTTAACCATGAATCGTCTTACAAGCGAACAACGCTTGCAAATTATAGAATTTTATTATCAAAATGCGTGCTCTGTTAAGAAAGTTCCTTCCATTTTATGGTCAGTTTAAGACGAAGCTCATTTTTGGCTCAATGGGTACGTAAATAAGCAGAATTGTCGATTTTGGAGTGAATATCAGAAGCATAGCAAGAGCTACCAGAGTCACAATTTGGTGCGGTTTATGGGCTGGTGGCATCATTGGACCGTACTTCTTCAAAGATGATGCGAATCGTAACGTAACTGTGAATGGTGAGCGCTACCGTGAGATGATATCCAACTTTTTTTTACCCAAAATGCAAGAGCTTGACTTGCATGACATGTGGTTTCAACAAGACGGCCACATGCCACACAGCACGCGCAGCAATGGACTTATTGAGAGGCGAGTTCGGTGAACATTTTATTTCACGTTCGGGACTGGTCAATTGGCCGCCTAGATCATGCGATTTAACGCCTTTAGACTATTTTTGTGGGGCTATGTAAGAGCTCATGTCTATACAGACAAGCCCGCTTCAATTGACGCATTGGAAGACAACATTGAAGACTTTATTCGTGAGATACCGGCCGAAATGTTGGAAAGAGTATGCCAAAATTGGACTAAGCGGATGGGCCATTTAAGGCGCAGTCAAGGTCTACCTTTGCATGAAATAATGTTCAAACATTAAATTATATGGCCCGTACTATCGACTCAAATAAAGATTTCATGAATTTTTCTGAATTTTATGTGTTTTTCTTTGAAAAACTTTCCTATAGCTTTTATAAAAATCACCCTTTACAAAGATTTTTTTGGAATTATCCGGCAAATAATCTTCTCCGGTTGTCTCTTAGAAGCGCCTTGAAAGAGCTAAACGACCTTTCTACTTCAGCTGAAACAAGTGCAGCCCAACAACAATGTTTTCCGGATGTTTGGAATTCCCTTCTCCGTTCATTACAGAATTTATCTGCTCAATAGTTTTCAGTCCCCTTTTTCATTGGAAATGGCAGTCAACTTCTTCATGATTTCCTTTACAATCGGCCATTTTGCTTTTTTCGAGTTTTCTTGAATGTTGTATAAAACCGGCAACACTTCGCCAAGAGATGTTCCTTGATGAGAATAAAGGTAGCTAAAAATAAAAGTAGAGACTCTCAAAATACCTGCTTTTTGTAATACTTCGAAAATTCGACTAAAGCCTAAAATTGACCTTGATATACGCCAGCTGCGCTTGTACTACTTCATCTTCAATCAATGCCTTTGCAAAGACAACACAGCTTGCATCGTCTTAAAGAACGCTTATAATTTTGTGGATCCGAGAAAAGTAATCCGCTTAATATACTGCTGCCTCTAGCCAAGTACCCCAGCGAGTTAGCAGCTCAAATTTAATTTTAAGCCGACTTACGGGTTGAGGCGGTAGCGGCAATGCATCATCATCTCCTAACAGCAATCCGCGATGGACCTTTTAAAAATATTTTGTTCATGCTCGATACGAAGGCGACAACTTTTGAGTAGTGACTGCGTATGCTTTCACAGAATCTATGCACTCCTTGAGCGACGCAAGGAATACAATATTTGCAGTGATTTACCACTCTTTTTCCTGTTCGGTGCAGCGTCTGTTACGAACTACAAAACTTCATTCATCTGGCCACAGCAACCGCATTGAATAGTCAAACAGTTGGGCAATGGTTGTTGAGTTTACCCTCTTCAGAACTTGGGACGTAAACAGGAACCCTCAACTATTTGCTCGCAAAGGCCCAACAATTACATTTGCGCCCTGCTTTGTATGTCGTTTCATCGATGGACACGAAAATATTTTCTTCACCAACAGCTCTGATTTTGTGGAGCAGTTCAAGGTAGCAGTCTCCAACGTACTTTTTTCTCCTGTCGACTCATCTGGGAATTCTTTGTTTGTGTGTACTTCTCTATGAAAGTCTGGAACTAGGGCTTGCTGATTTTATCCAACGGTATGTCACATGCTATCAACATTTCTTTTATATCGCCCGTAAAATTGATTTTTTTCAGTTCCAGTAATGAAAGATATAATTGTTTGAGTTTTTTTTTCTTTCTTTAAAGTCATTGCTTGCTGGTGCTTCGATCTCTTGATATGCTGTTGATATGCAATAAAATATGTTTTTTCACGATTAACTTGTATACCACACAAATAGCATAAAAGCACTTTTCCGTCTGACGAAAAATAATCTGGTCCAAATTGTAAATACAAAATTTTTCAATTCTGTTTCCTCCTTGCCAGCTGTTTTAGGCACATTAGAACTTTGATTGATATTTGTAGTAATTTTAAATCAAAAACACTCCGAGATACTAAGTCGGCCGCTGGCAACTCCAAACTAGATTCTTAACTTCTTTCTGGCTTGAAAATAACCAACGCTACTGTGTGAAACGTTGAGCGTTGCAGAGGGTGCAAGGGTGCCTCTGTCCCTTAATGTCTTCGCTAATCGTCAAAATTGGCGCATTTGGGGTTCAGTAAACCCACGAGTGCATCCACAACGTGTGACTGTTTGGTGCGAATTTGGGCTACAGGTATTATCGGACCAATCGGACCTTCGGACATGCGGCTGGTCAGACAGTAGCAATTAATGGTGTTCGTTATCGTGACATGATAACCCAGTTTTTATCGCCTAAATTACATGATATGGATGTGACCAAAATGTGGTTTCAACAAGACGGTGCCACATGCCATACAGCCAGAGAAACAATAATGACTAACTACATGAGGTATTTCTAAATAATAATTTTTGGTTTAGTCGACTCCTGCGCAGGTGCCAGGTTCGGGCCATGAAATTAAACATTCCTATTTTTTTTTTGTTTTTGTTTTATGCGTCCATGACCATAGGTATATGTATTACGTAGTGTGAGTAAGATTTAATGATTGCACAGATATACATTCACGCAAACTTTGATCTTTCTACAATTTTTGTAGCGAACAAGCTTTGAGAAGAGTTCAAAAGATCGGCACAAAAAGGCAATAACGATATAAAAAGGCAAAATAAAATATCATGGAATCAGGAGGACATGAAACATGTTTGTATAAAGTCGATACTATCGTCAGATTAACCAAAAACAAGCGACAAAGTTAGCAAAATCCTATCCATGTATATGACGTTCACAATTGGCAAGACGCACGGCCAAGTCGTTTACATTGTGTCTATAACTTATAATTTGTGCGGTTTGCTAAGAGATGGCGTAACTTGCACTATTCCATTGGAACATGCGGTGGAAAGCTACTGTCATTGTACATCATTTCAGTATATTTCATTCATTTCAAGCGTAAACAACGATATTTTTCTTCACTCAAATATGTCGAACTTTGTGCCTGAAAAAGTGTTTTTGCGGAGAGTTCTTCTTCATTACATAAATATGATGATGACTGAGAGTCGTCGTATTTTGGTGTAAGTTTATGGTGAACATGCGCTAGCTGAGCGAACGCGCCGAAAATGGTTTGGCTTGGCCAACCAGAAGGTAATGCTCTGTATTTGGTGGGATCAGAAGGGTGTGCTGTAGTATGAGCTGCTGAAACCGGGTGAAACCCTCAATGGACAACACCACCGAACACAACTAATCCGATTGAAGAGCAGCAGTAGCCGAAATACGCCCAGAATATGCGACCAGACACGAGGCAATAATTTTCCATCATGACAACGCTCGGCCGCACGTTGCTATTCCGGTTAAGAACTATTTGGAAAACAGTGGATGGGACGTTTTACTCCACCCGCTTTATAGCCCAGATCTTGCCCCTTCTGACTACAATTTATTCCGGTCGATGCAGAAGGACCTCATTGAAATACGGTTCACATCAGAGCAGAATATCAGAAATTGGCTTGATTCATTCTTGGCTGCCAAGCCGGCGCAGTTCTTTTGGGATAGGATCCACAAATTTGCCAGGAAAATGGGGAAAAGTCACAGTTTCAGATGGGCAATACTTTGAATAATACAATTGTACATGTCTTTCTTAAAAAAACGTTTAATTTTGAAAAAAAAACACACGAATTAAGTTATATACCCATTATAACATATAAATAGAAGCGGTCTTAAATCGGATCCTTGAGGAACACCTGATGGAACAAGAAGACAAGATGAACGCTTTACTTAGATGAACGATTACTTAGATATGACGACACTAAGTTACATAGAGACCGGTCGAGTGCGAATTGCATCCGAATATTGATGACCAGCATTTTATGATCAGCACAATCAGATGTCTTAGAAAAGTCTAAAAACACAATTAGTGCTAACATTTTGCGGTCTAAGCCCTCACGCAGACCTTAAGTAAGCCTGTGGTGCGACAAGAAATTATGCTTAGCACGGGAACGCGATTGACAATTTTTAATAAGCCTTTGATTGTTTAAATAAAGTTTGACTTGTTTGCTAACTATACTCTTACGAAAAGGAAGTATGGCAATGGGCCGATATTCAGTTTCTGGGCGCGGTGGAGGTTTTGGAATTGGCTCAACTTTTGCAATTTTCCAACTTGCAGGGAAGGATGAAGTTGTTAGCATTGAATTAAAAATATGGATTATATGAGTGAGGATGAATGGAAGCAGGATTTTTATGAACTTGGGCTCAACGTTATCCGATCCAACTGCTCTAGACTTAATGTCTAGGAGCGTTTTACAAAAAACTGATTCCGTCAGTGCAGGAAAGGGAGAAGGTGTCATCGCTTCTGCATTGCGGGTCAGAAATATTGGTCAGCTTATGAAGAAATAGGACCACGAAATGAAACACGACCGCTTTAGTTCGATGCCTTTATTCATCGCTTATCTGATAGCTCGGCTGACGAGCGCGATACTGTCCTCCGAACAATTCCCTTCAGCAATTGCTCCGAACTCTGTTAAATGAAATTGGTGTTCCCGGAACAAATCCCCTCTATTTGATTGTCCACAAACCCCACCGAATCTCAAATCCCCCCGAGCAAAGGTATACATTCAACTTTTCGCACAACATTGCACCTTTTTAATATTTCACGATCGAAATTAATAAAACCACTAAAGTTTGCCCGAAGCTCCTCACAGACACCCCTATCCCCGGATAAACTCGTTTACAGTACACTTTGAAACCAACTCAAACTCGTCTCTAACTGAACATCCATCAAACGATAAACTTGTGTAATGCTGCTTCGGCAACTTCCCGCAAACTTCACCTGCAGCCCTGCACCCTCAGTCGCCGATGTGTTAAAGTTAAATCCCTCTTGATTCTCGCCGCCTCTCAGTCCGCATGGTAAAGCAAAGTTTTTGGCCAAAAGCCACCTCTCGTTGCGAAGTCAGACGGCGCTTCCTTACCCAGAACACGTTGGGCTGCTCCATCACAGTGCACGGGAATCGACCAGCGCCGAAGACAGCTGCATATCAGTCCACGGTATCCCGTCTCCCGTCCCCCTTCCTCGGAGTTCATTAGTTGGGTAAATATTTTCTCAGCCGGGATGAGTCCTTTTCAATGCGAATCTTCGGCATGCTCACACGCCAGCAGCGGTGCACACCTCCAGCAGCCGGCTGCACCATGAACGAGTTTGTAATTAATGTGAAGGAAAAATGAAGCGAGGAATGACAACCTCTGTCTGTCTGGCGGGTGCACGTGGAGGCGGCGGGTAAGCGATCGGAAGGAATGCGGCTACGGTCTTTAAGGAGAACGCAATTCAGGAATGTTCGCCGAAATTGGCTTCAGCGAAAGTGTCCTCCCGCCGGGGGCGCTGATTTGCATAACACTGCTTGGAGGCACTGCGACGCTTGCTGCTCCCCCTCTGGGGGGTGTTATCATCTCTTTAAATATTTTTCATTAGCGTAACGCTGGGGGTGGTGCGGGGGCTGATGCTGATTCGTTTGAAAACAATTTTTTCGGGGGTTTCCCTTTTTCCCTTGCTCCCATGGCCCCCGGGCGCACCGCCTAATTCATATTCAGGATACGTGTTTGACGAGGAAAACTTTTTCAATCCTGTCGCAGTATTTACTGGTGTCATTACGTGTGAAAGTAGGGGATCCTTTTTGCTTTTATCTTTTTTGTGACGATGTTCTGTGTACTTGCTCGTGTGGAGGAAACTTTTGCCCGAGACTTATGAGTGTGTCTTGACGAGAGTTCTTTGCGTTTGCTTTTGATTTTCCCTTCCCGGCAGAAGCCAGCGGTCGGGGCCTTGTGCTGACGCACCCTCATGATTCAGGGGAGTTCCATTAGGAGGGATCAATGAATTTTCTGTAATTGTTTTAAATGCGATAACTTATGGGTTGGTGAGGGTGACGTTCTCGTAAATTAGTTGGGATGTGTGTGGGTGTGGCGAGACTTGAAGCGCGTGTGTGCATAGGCTGTAAAGTCTGCCAGGGATAAAGAAGCAATAACGACTACAAAGTGACAGCTGTTACATCGTTTAAAATTGTTCTTCAAGGACTTCGAGTGAGTGATGACTGCGTCGGGGAATTATTTATTCATGTCTGAGAATTTCGCTTGAAAGGCCAGGCGGAGACTGGGTTCAATCGACTGTATCGGGGAAGAAATGCGACTCGTACGACACACGGCCTTGACCGTGTTGTTCTTAAATTGCATTACAGTCGACGTAAGGCGTTTGATCCGCACACGTCTGAGTGGACGCAGGTCACAGAGCCTCACTGCTCACGAATCGACGAGAGACGAATCAGTTTCTGAGATTAAGAGGATTACATACAAGACCAATTTGTCCTGATGACCCTGTTTTGTTCATGGATTGGCACGACGGGCTTCATATTCCAGCGTAGAGTGGTTTGGGGCCGCCCAGGGCAGACCCCGGGAATTTATGCGGCCCCTAGAAATTTGTTCACACACTAATCAACATTTGTTAGGTCGACCTAGACCTAGACCACCACAGGTCCATTGTGCTACCACGAGTATCTGATGTTCTTTGTTGATCATGGGTTTTTAATAAATGGCAAAGAAGTAAGGCAGGAAATAATTGTATCACTCCTTTCCTTAACTTCTCGAGAACTCTCAATAACACATAAATTTACTGCAGGCTATCTTAATGTTGTTGGAGCCGAAAGGCAAAAGGTTAAGATGGCAACAAAATTGTTCTCCCACACTTTTGCACAGGCTCTAACAAGGGCTGCAACTTTAGGCCACCTTTGTGATCACAATTGAAAAGAGTGCTCCAAATTATTTATAACTGTAATATTTATGAAGAATATTTGCTTATAAAGTTGAAACACTAAACTTTTTACTACTTTTCAGGCCAATGACTGGTTCGATTGTTATGAACATCAGAGCACCATATCCAGATTCCAGAAAGCGAACTCACGGATAAGGTTTAGCTTTAGACGTCCAAGATCCAATTTTAAATGACATCACTGAGCTCGTGCTGAAAATGAGCGTCATAGGAAAGAACAACATGTTTTTTAGAGCACGAATGTATTTCAGAATAAGGAAATAGTTGAGCACCAACACAAAAGAAAAAGGAAATCGAATAAATCACTTCACCAAAAGCAACGACATATCTTTCATTCGACATTTTTGTATTCAGTTCAATAGGTACAAGTAACTGGTAAATTAAATAATAAATAAACATTGCAAAGGCATAAATGGTAATATTTTGTGATGTAAGACGAGTCTCACATTACACTCCACTTGAAGTTCTATAAAGACACATTTTTCTTGTTGCTACCATGTATTGGTCTTCATGTTTGGATTAGTTGGCCATACTGAATAATAGAAACATTATTTCAAGAACTTAACTGAACACTTTAGTCTTCCTTTCCTCAAATTGTATGTATATGAATATCAAATCCAGCCAGCTGTCAAATTACGCAGTCTCGGCCTACGTCACAAAATGGAAAAATAAAGGCGCAATCTTGTTGTCTGTCACCTATGCAGATGATATCGCTATTGCAGTATCTGGAAAATTTGGATCTACGATCAGGGATCATGCTCTTTCCAAGCTTGTGAAATGGGCCAGCAAATGCGGCCTTAGCGTCAGTCAAATAAAACGGACCTAGTCCTTTTCAGTAGGAAGTACAAAATCCCTAACTTCGATCCAACCAACTAAATGAAAAAAATCTTAGGTCTCATATTGGACACGAAGCTTAACTGGAAGGTTATTACCTTGGAGCGTGTCACAAAGGCCTCCACGGCTCTCAGCTGCTGTAAAAGGCCCACAGGGTGCAAATGGGGACAACAAGCCTGGATGGTCCACTGCCTATTTGTCTCAGCAGTCAGACCCATACTGTTGTATGGCGTCGCAAGTTTGTGGACCTCACTCGAAATTAAAATCAACCTCACACCTCTCGCTAGAGTGCAGAGGATGGTGTGCGTATGCATCAGCGGAGCAATAAGGGCAATCTCCTCCGAAGCTCTAAAAATTCTCCTTAGCCTACCGACGAACAGACTGAGATCGCTTCCCATCCGGAAGAAATTCGGTCTGGACACTCAACACGCATGGATACAGACCTCTTCTTTTAGAAGAACTTCTCAACCAGCAGGCCCCCCAGATCTCACGATTGAACACCAAACGCTGGAGGATCCATTGCAAATTTTCACAGATGGGTCGAAGATGGATTCAGGTGCCTACGTCTTCCTTAATCACCTTAAACGCTATAGCTTCAGGCTGAAATTAGAGCGATTAAGGATGTTATGTCCTGGCTAAAAAAACAATGTAATCTCAAGCACAGACATCGTCATCTGGTCGGAAAGTCGGGCAGCTATCAAATCTCTCAAATCTCTGGACTCGGACACTTTCAACTCCAAGACATCCCTTAATTGCCGCCTATCTCTTAACGAGATGGCAAAGTACTTCAACATCTATCTCATGTGGGTGCCGGGATACTGTGACGTTGCAGAGAATTGCGAAGCGGACGAAAAGCTCTGGACTCTTACCGGGTGGTGAACCGCCTTCTATGCCTATCGCTACTATAAAACATCTACTGAAGCTGGAAACGCACGCTCAAATGAATCGTAGATGATCAACTGGCAAATGATGCCTTATTACCGAACAACTCTGGCCTACACTCCACCCTTAGCGATCGCTTAGTCTGATTAGATTTAGCAGGCACGAGTCTTAGAACCCTAATCGGCGCTATAACAGGGCATTGCGCCATAGAAACCCACGCCTCTAGACTAGTCCTCCCCTACAACGACTTCTGCAGAAACTGCAGAGATGAGGATGAGGAAGAAGCATTTCACACTTGCCACACAACTGCAGTGCTCTCTCATCCCGTAGATTTCGAATTCTGGGAGCCCATTATTTTGATATCTCGGCTGAACTCACTAGCATAAGGGTGAGCCATCTTCTTCACTAAATGTCTTGCGGAGTAGGTACTCATAGATCCGTAGCATAATGACCCTATCCTGACCTAAGTGTGGCTGTTGTCTCTCCGTACAGCAGTCAGCCACTTCAACCTAACCTGATCTAACCTAACTGTACATCGCACTAGCTGGACATGGCGTTGGTTGTTGACTGTCAGCGTCACACAGAGAATGAGTGGACGCTCGTTTATTGCAATTCATTTACACCTCGAACGTCATTTGAAGAAGGCTACAATTAGACAGTAGGTTCTTCCTTTGTTCGCCTTGATTTCCAGCTGAATGCCACCTTTTCGCTGTAAAGTCAGTACCTCCAGCATCGGTGCCTCTGATTCTGTCTCAACTCAGCAGTAAGCGTCTTAGAAGTCGTATGCAGTATTTCCTGAACGACGTAAATGCGATGCAAATGTGTTAGTGAATGGATGCCTTCAGCGACTGCTTTAAGTCTTCTAGTACATATTCATTGCGGTCTCTCATAGCGTCCATATTATCGAAATCTGTGGCTTCTGTTTCCATTTTGTAACGTTCAACACCCTGCAGATTGCTTTGCTATTCTCTTGCTACACTCCAACCTATGGATCGGTGTGAGATTACAGTGAGTACTCTTATACACCAAATTCGTCTACGAGTTCCCCGGGCTTAGTCGATGCTCACATTGTTATGGCCTCGCTATTTTCGGTCACTCTCAGTGATGGCTTAATTTATTTAACAGCCTGCTGTCCGTGGCTAGTTGTGAAACCATGCGAATCTCCTTCCATCAAACCACTTTGAAACAATTGCGTTAGTTGATGCCATTGTTATTCAGCTCGCTCATTTTATCGAATAAATTTGACCCCAGCTGAGTTCGATTTGGTTGACTAACTCTAGCATTGCCAAACAGAATATCATCCATATATACAACTGAACGACACACTCCTTATGAAGTCGGTGATGATACCACAGGAAGCAATTTGTACGCATTAAATGCATCCACAGCTCGGTGTTTGTCAAAAACGAAGTGCCACCAGCATCCATACTTCCGAATTGTTTATCAAAAATAAATGTACCGACTGTGAGTGTGGTGATGGTTCGTGAGTGTTGATGGTTTTAAAACAGTCACGCTGTGCGACGTGGATGGGGCCAATTGATTGGAATAAATTCGCAAACAAGTACTAATTGATTGCTCCAAAGACCGTCACTCACTGCGGTGAAATATATGCATGACCGGAAATTGCACGGATGTATTGGTTTTATCACATCAACTGGCTATCGAATGCCATCCGATGGCGAATCGAACCGTGGCTTGCATTCACTTGCATGCAAATAACCCTTTTCATTTTTGAAGCATTTTAAAAGGTGAAATGCATTTTTTGACTCTACTTCCGTTATTGTCCATTTGCTGCATTATCAAACAAATTGTTATCTACTGCCGCCGCCTTAGCCATGATTCCCTTCGTTACTAATGTATTATTTTGCGTACAGGTGCTGTTAAGAGATTTCCAAGCTTCCAGTGGAAAATGTCGTTAACTCTTCATACCAAAATGGTCATCTATAACATGGTTCCGAAAGATCATTTATAAAATAGTTCTAAATAAAAGTAAAGTCGACATCAGCTTTCACCTCAATCTAACTATAAAACCTCAAGTCATTTCTGATCTATTCGATTATTAATTCGTGCGGTTTGCTAAGAGATGGCGTAACTTGTATTATTCCATTGGAACATGCGTTAGAAATCTAATGTACGTCACTTCATGGGGCAATTTGCAGTTTTTGCATTTTCAGCATAATTAGCCTTAAGTCCTTCATTTGCAGAAAAGACGGCGTTGAACTTTTTCACCACAGCTTCAGCAACTGATCCCTTTGCTTTTTTCCGATTTAATCTCTTTCAAAATATTTAAAATATTTCCAATCGGGCTTCCTTATATTACGATATGCAAACTTTTGAATATATGCTCTTTCTGGTCCAAAAATTTGAATATACTCGTACTCCAGCTGTTTTTTGTCCACTACGAAATCCACCACGAAATGAAGGCATGGGCCTGTGCACACGGAGCAAAATTGTTGCCAGCAACGATAAGCCTCCACACCCTCTACATGGGGTTTGCAGCAACTGGTGAATCAATGAATGCAGCGGCCATTTATCCAGGGGCCTAAACGAGGACCCAGTCTTCCAAGTTCGGGAGTTACCCGTGGGCTTAATTTCCAACAAGAAGCAACAAGCCCGGTTATGGATGATATATGATACCGTTGACGACCCAAGGAAATTCAAAAAGGGCAACGATCTTCGGATCTGCCTGTGGAGTGTCTGGATCATGTACAGCAAGCGTGCAACCGAAGAACTTGCGGATGCCCTAGAACACTATAAGGCGGTTATTATAGCGATCCAAGAAATGCGGTGGGGCGGGCTGGGAAAACGAAGGATGAAAAGCTGTGATTTCTATTGCGGTGATTTTTACAGGTGCAAATTTAGGCAAGAAGTCTTAAGGTTTAAGTGTATAACGCTTGTTGACGATTCGAATAGAAGCCAGATTCGCCTGATGGATGACGCTACCAAAGACTGCTTCTACGAACTCCTTGACAAAACGTACGAGCAATGTCCAGCTTCGACGTTAAGATCGCCCTTTCTGACTTTAACGGGAAGTTAGGCAGGTAGCCAATGTTTGGTAGTACAGTCGGAAAACAGAGCCCACATGACACCACCTCCGACAACGGACATTGACTCATAGACTTCGCATCAATATGTTTCCCGCATCTGAATATCCATAAAGGAACCTGGCGATCTCCAGATCAATCCACGAATTCATCGAGGAGTGCGATTGACGCAAGACACTCCACCAATATTCTAGACGTCCGGGCGTTCCGCTGCCTGGATTCGGATCACTTCCTAGTGTGAGCCGAAAAACGAACAAGGAAAGGAAACGAGGAAACGAGGAAACGAAACCGAGCCAAGGAAATTCTCCATGGCACAATTACAATCGGGGTGTATCCCGGATTACGCTTGAAGAATTTGCAATTCTGTTTTGGAATCGCAAAATGAGATTTTTTTGCTTTTGATTATTTTACTTAATAAGGGGGAGTTGGTAGAATACTGAGATAATTTATCCAGATAAACTTCACGGCCCCACCTCTTTCGAGTCACTGGCAATGCTCAAAGAATAATAACTGTTTAGAAAAAGCTTGCCAAATCTGCAGTTCGGGGTCGGCATAAAACTGTACGTCCCTTCCACTCGTGAGTGAACAATAGCACGCCCAACTTGAAAAGTTGCTGCAGAAGCTACGCCTTGGCTCTCTACGGGCTGTAGCGACACCTATATTATTATTCTTATGCAACGAATTCCACAGAAGGTGCAGAGATGAGGAAGCGGAGAAAACTGTTGCGCAATTTGTCTGTTATTGCAGCATCCTCTCCTTCTGAGAGAAATGCCACTGAGGGGCTTGTTTCTTCACTAAAATGACTGAATTAGTAACATTACAGTTAGTCATCTTCATCGCTTTGCCAAAAATTAGCAAATGGTGGCGGAGTAGCATCGACTAGACCCGGGTGGTAACGCAGCTGCATATTCGCAAGCCTAACTGGCTTCTCAGACATATAATTGGGATTGATTTATGCTTTGTTACACAGAATTTAATAAATTAAAAAAAATACTTGCCATCATCGCCCAACCATTAACAATGACTTTGGCCCAAAAAACGATTTGAGTCAACCAACCGCTTGTAAATAGAAATGCTTAAAGTTCATTGCTAACCTAAATAAAAAACTCCAGAATCCCTAAGTACCCCGAAATCCTTGTCAAACGCATAAAAAGGCCGATAGCTTTTTGTCAAATTTATTTTTTTTTTTTAAATCCCTCGAGTCATCTGACGACATCCATGGTGGTGTTCCCTTTAAAACAATCACATCAATACGGGTGCTGAGACATGAATTTTACGACTGCAGCATCGTGAGTAGACCCTCACCCGAAATGAATCTTCCAATTACAGTAAATTTAAGTGCTTCTCGGCAGCACTCGCAACCCCGTTCACCTTTAAAACTTGAATGCCGTGCGGGCCATCGAATCACCCCGACTCGTAATGTGCAATTAAATTCGATGACTTTTACTTTTCGACCACCCGGCTCCTGCATTAGACACTCGCCCACCCGGTCCCCCGTTGGCATAGCACAGCAAAAGGGAACCAGCCATGCACCGGGAGAATCATAAAAGCCGGAGATCCTTAGAAGCCAGACAAGCCCAAGACAGATAACCCGTCCGAGGGTTAATTTAATTGGTATTGATTTATTCCTCCGTGCGAGCACGGTCTGCACTCGGGCCCAGCCACCTTCGTCACCTCCAGTGCCGATGCCCGACCGACAGAACGGCCGTTCAGCATCATTTGCGGGCTGTGCATTGTCACATCGATGAATTGTAATGCTTAATCAAATCACGGGCGGAATTTTACGGCCGATAGATGCCAATTTGGCCTCGGACGTTACCAGCTTTTATTGATATTGAAGGATTGAGATTGTGAGTTGTTGCAGGAGCAGCACTGTGACTGGTGCTGGGCTGCTGTCACTGGAAGAATGCCCGATCGATCGACACGGTACTGGAGCTGCAAACACCTGGTGTCCTGGTACACACAATCCTCATGATTAATTCAACCCAGGGCAGGACGAAAGCCCTCGGATGACGCTGTGAATTTTATGATATGTCAATAGCGGTACATCAACTGTAAATTTGATTAGTGTCATGCGAAGTTCCATGTACCCTCTCAGAGTTTGATGCTTGTACGTCGCAATTGGGCATTCAAGTGGACGGACCGATGGGCTTGGGCTTGCATCGATGTGAATGGTTATTGTGATTGTCAAGTAGGCTGCTGGGGGGGTATCTCGTAAAATTTTATATTATTCGCGTCACTTGAGCCACGTGACCCGATAGTTTGCGTTCCACATTAGTGAACGGTCACGTGGAAGTGGGCTGTAGTGTAATTTGGTAATTGCCGAGTGTCCAGGCGGTGTTTTGCTCGTTTACATGTCCCACGGACAGCACATGTGTTGAACACGCCGAAATTGATTACGTAAACGGTGCTCATGTAAAGCGCTTTAAGCGGAAAATAACAATTTTCGATAACCCTCGATGTGGCTGATGCGAATTGGTTCATAGGCGTGCACAAACTTTGCACTTATGTGAATAGCTGTTGTAAATTTAAATTGAATACACATTTAAAAAACAACTTTTGAACAACTCTGCCTACGATTGAAGAGATTTCGAAACCATTTAATGCTGGACTTCCTCATAGAAGAGTAGGCAGTGGGCTAGTGAGGAAGTGACTGCCTTCACTTCCACGAGACACTTCTGAACTTTTCGATGCAACATGGCGCTGTTAAGTCGGAGGGGCAATTGAAATTTTCCTTCGGTTGGAGCATAACGTGGGCGTAATGGAAGCTCTGGTTACATCAAAGCTGAACTCTGTCTGGTGTCGATTGTCGCAGATTTTGCCAAGCGACAACAAAATTTGGCGAGGTCGACTCGCCGCATGACAGTAGGAAGCAGTGGGGAATTGGGTGGACGACGACTGGATGGCGAAGTTGGTTAAGTGCCTGTCCTGCATTAGAGGAGTCCCCGTTTCGAACCCCAGTGAAGACAAATTAAAAATGCTTTTATCGGGTTTTCAAATTTGGCCCAGTCACCATTTGCTGTTAGAATCAAGGGATCGGTCGCTGGTGGCGTCGATCAGCGGCAGTAGTCTGACCGTGGGTTGCTGTCTGGCAGTACAATGGACCCAACCGACATGTCTGGGCGCTCCAGTATGGTGTTCAATAACCTCTACAATGAAGAAAATCAGCGTGGACCTCTAAAATAAGCGATATGTCATCAAAACAAGAGGCACAGTCCTTTATGTGGAATACCCTCCAGACCAAGCCAACTGACTAGCTTCAATAGCAAAATGTCTGATGTTATGGTCTTCACTGCCGTTTGGCTATCCGAGAAAATGGTGATCGATTCGCCAGTTAGGTTGTGGTCACTCAACGTGAGCGCCGACTTGTATATCGCAGCCACTACGGCTTAAAAGACACTGCAGTTGTCCCTTAGTGCCAGCGATTTTGCGAAGTGGTCAATGAAGAACCTCCGTGCCTGTACCAGCGCTCGTGTTTTGTTTTAAAATGCGCTAAATATGCGCTAATTAACAACACACTAACATCAAAGCTGTTGGTGCGTCGATACCTACGCACTTGAGCCTATATTGCCTAGGTTCGATTCCTGGTACGAGCAAAATAATTTTCACGGCCCCATCTCTTTCGAGTCAGTTTATGCCGTTCGGCATAAAACTCTATACCCTTCCACTCGTGAGGGAACAACAGCACGCACAACACAAATGGTTGCTGCAGATTTTAAGTTTAGATCCATCGCGGACTGTCGCGGCTGTCGTGTCCATGCGTCTTAGTTTTACAAAACTTTCAACCTCTTGTTAGTTACTTTCCAGGAAATGCCTTGTTCACGACAGATGACCCCCGCATTATATGCAACGTCTTCTACTCATCGTGCTCAGAAATAAAGTGATATGTGTAAACGATGCACTTATTGTCTTCAAGAAAGGAGGACCTTAAATGAATTCAGCACACATAATGGGGGCCTTCTTGCAAAATTGGTGAGAACATGTAGAAGTCATAGACAACTCACTTTCGGTCCGAAGAATCTTCGATTCCGAGTCTGAAGCGTCTCATAGACAACAAAGCTGTGAGCGCATTTCATTAGATTTCGACTTAGCAGGAACAGCGCTCTGTGTAGTGGAAGAAATAATGATATTGCGTTATTCGTCTCAATAATGACCAATTTATGTCTTCTGTATACTCGTTTCTTACAACAGAGCTTATGTGAATTCCTGTAAAACACTTATGGAGGCTTTAACCTAATTCGTGCAATTTTTCAGAAGGGGCAAGGTCTGGGCTATAAGGCGGGTGGGGTAAAACTTCCCATCCACTGTTTTGTTCTTAACCGGAATTAGTTAGTTCTTAACCGGAATAGCAACGTGGGACCGAGCGTTGTCATGATTGAAAATTATTGCCTCGTGTCTGGTCGCATATTCCGGGCATTTTTCAGCTACAGCTCTCTTCAAACGGATTAATTGTGTTCGGTAGCGTCGTCCATTGATGGTTTCACCAGGTTTTAGCTGCTCATAATACAGCACACCCTTTTGATCCCATCAAATACAGAGCATTACCTTCGCACCATGGATATTCGGTTTTGCCGTTGGCTGGTTGGCCAAGCCAGCTAGCTCATGTTCATCATAAACTTACACCAAAATACGATGACTCTCAGTCATCTTCATATTTAAGTAATGAAGAAGAGCTCCCCGCAAAAACACTTTTTCAGGTACAAAGTTCGACATATTTGAGTGAAAAAAATCGTTGTTTACGCTTCAAATGAATGACATATACTGAAGTGACGTACAAAGACAGTAGTTCCAACGTTTGGTGTTCCAATGGAATAATACAAGTTACGCCATCTCTTAGCAAACCGCACGAAAGTAAGTTATAGACCCAATAGAGTAAGTGTAGTCGGCAGAAAACTGATAGTTTCTCCCATTATAGCACTCGCAACAAGCGTAGTTATTGTAGAAAATTGGCTCAGGTCATTGCACCGATAAGACGCATACTAGTATGACATATAGACATAAAGTGGAAAGATCAGTGAAGACAAGAATTTGCTAAAAAAAAAATTTAACATTTCTTTTAAGGATTTTTTTAGGGACTCCGTGTCCCTAAAATAATGTCTTGAATTAAGAGCCATACACCCCTATCGTAGAATACTCAAACCGACAACTCTTGATCGTTGAATGCTTTCGAAGCGAAGCGTTAGCTTGTCTGTAATGTGAATGCGTTTTGAGGCCATCGTAGATCTACGGTCGTGAGAAATTGTCCGCTCAAGGGGATTGTCCGCCTAAGAGAGTTGACCATAATATGAGCTTTCACTGTAGGTGTGTGCAGTGCATTCTCGTTTATCGGAACTAATAGAAACTGGGGCAGTTGCAATGACCGAGGTTGTTGCATTAACCGAGTCATTTTTGACCATAATTCAAACCAGAAAACAAAACACTTTTTCATTGATAGAATATATTTCGTCTTTTCTCAATTTTAAGTTAATTAAGTGATATATATAGAATGCAATTGAAATACAGTAGAATTCGGTTATAACGACCACTCATGGGAGACGAGTTTCCCGTCGTTACAAGCGGATGTCGCTATATAGGAATGAAAAATACGACATTAATTATTGAATGGGAAACCAAACATTAGCTTTTTACTTCGTCGTTATAACGTTATAACGTTTGGTGCGAATGCATTTGATATTTTCCGGGTTGTTACATGTCTACCCCCACGAGCCATTACTGGAGCAAGATGATGATGATGTTTTTGAAGATTCAAAATATGCTCTAAATTGCAGAGAATTCTTCAGCCCATTTGGAATTGAATGGCTATGTTGCAGTTCTTATTGCAACCTCAGTCTATATTTTTGGATTAGCAATCTGAGCATCTGTGTAACATTCACCGCAAACAAATTTTTTCGGTTTCCTTATTATTACATTTGGAAATAGATTCGCCGTGCGAAATTTCATGCCAGAAAACTTTTATGGACACTTCCAACACTCGTTCATCGATAGTTTGGCTCGTATTGTTCTTAAAAGTAAACCATGTTCATCATCCTAATTGCTACAAGAATCCATCCGCATGTGGATGTTTTGTTCCAAAATCCGAAAATGTAATAAAAGTTATTACTTTTATGAACAGCAACCTTTATTCACGTCTTACTTGAAACACTACTTTATCACACACTATTTTTTATTCCTATTAAAATGTGTTGCTTTCTACTACATTTTAGTCTATTACAATTTAAGTGCTGATACAATCACATAATAGGTTTTTGGATCGCGAAGGCCAAGGGGAAGGCATGTAGGAGATAGAAGACACATGACATTTCGGAGAACGCCAATGGACTTCATCACTGGAGGAAGTGTATGAAACTAACAACGACACCCCTTGTACCCAAAACCCACATTCCTACAATTTCATGGCATCATCAGTCAAACGTACTCTGAAGTAGCCCAGAGACTAGAGACTAGAGACTGCCCAGAGAGTGCCCAGAGAGTAGAGAAACTCAAACAGCTAGTAAAAACAAGACCTGTATGTCTGCAGTATAAGTAGAATGAAAGTTGCACTTATCGAGCTTGTCTGTCTACTGGAAAAGTTGCGATTACTGCTTCAATAATAATATTAAGTTAACTATTGCGAAAATCTAGGAGTTACGTGAATCGAGCGTTGCAGTTCCTCTTAAAGATGCACGTCATTTTCGATCAGAAGGTAATTCGGCCTCATTACCAAATGCATTCCAATACTATCAATTTAAATTTCTTATTTGACTTGTTTCTCTTGCTTGATTTAATTTTTAAATTTTTTCCAACATTAATTGCCGTCATTTATCGTAAAACAACTGACGTCGGTAAAGTAGTCCGTCCACCGTATTCTGTGATCCACATGGCAAGTGAAAGTGCATCCGATAGGGGTGATAGTTATTCCACTCCCCTATCCATGCATTGGTCGATATCCATTTCATGCGGGACTTCAACAGCACGAACTACTCCTTCCCTGTGCAATAGACCTTTAAGGATTGCCATATGCAACCCTTAAAGTTCCCAAGTGTATTCTCAGAGTCTGAATGATTGTAAATTCTCTCACTGACAGAACTATTGGAAATATAAACAATTTCAACTTTCTTTCTAGTTTTTTACTTTCCATTTCACACAAGCTGTGAATTAAAAATTCCACTCCAAAGTACTCACTCAGTTTCTAACTCCCGTGTGGTACATTTCGTCATAAGTCATTTGTTTAAGCCCAATGCTAACCACTGAAAGCCCAAGCACAATTCATTGTCAACAAAACCACAACAGGAGAGACTCCCAATGATAGCCCTCTTCGCATCGATCTGCATACCAATTCCGAAGGACCTTTCAAATCGGTTAACCGCAATTAACAAACCAAATCCGAAGCCGAACCTCGTCACCAAACAACCGCTTCTCCGTAAAATGCCTCCTTCGGTGGCTAGCGAAAAAGACTCCCTTTTGGGTCCCCTTAGCCGAAACTCCATCATTTTGAAGTATAATAAATATTCAGTGCCGAAAGGATCACCCGGCAATTAATACCCTTAATTATCACCTCCACCATGCGAAGGACATGCCATTCCTCTTAATTATTCATTACAGTCGAACTTTTTCCGTATCGTAAGTGGCCAGTCCGGACTCCGGATCGACTGGGCCATTGAGGACAAATGGATTCCGGGACAGCTGCGGGTATTGGGGGTGGTTCACAACAATGATCTGCCTTGACTAGGTCAATCCCCGAAGAGACCTCAGGCCATGCACACACAATGGAATACAAATGGCTGTGAGATAAGAAATGCGACGACAAGCGAGAGGAGCGCTCCCTATGCTTTGCGAATTTATCAAAACTAGGGTCTAATGGGGAGCAGTTTTCCCAGCGGTGTCCCTTCCTAATGCCCTTGTTACTCAGTGCGAATACATGCAGAAGTCAATTGAAATTTGAGTCTCCTTATCTCCCATGGGGCGGGAAATAGGACCTTAAATGAGGCAACCATTATCATCCCGGACCCAGAGTGTGTATGGTGTCCCACACAACATACTCGTCAGTTGCTTTCTGAAGGGCTTCTGCAATATTTAATAAGGGGAAATACCCCGCCGGGACGGGGTAGATGCGCCGCGTGCAGAAAAGCACGGGCCATGAGGTGTGGTGAGTTTCGCAGAGCTTTAGAGTGCAGAATGTTACAATTTGAATGCAAATTTCTGGTTTTATGCTCTTTAAAGGATGAGTACGGAAAGAAACTATTATTTGGCAATTCTAAAGAGGATGAAATAAATCGATACCGAGCCTTGCAGGGTTGGGGTTCGTTTTACAGCCACAACGATGAGTCGGTTTATGGAAATCTTGACTGAGTGATTTCTCGGTGGATACTCAATGATGTTTGCTCTATTCATGCCGATGGGATAGCGAGGGAGATTGTGTTGGATTTTTGTTAAGTAAACCGGCTTTGCCATGAGCTGGATGAAGTACAACGAGGGTTTGATGGAAATGTAACGCAGTTTTGTTGGGAAAAGAAATTCCAAGAAGCTTAAGGTTGGAGTGAGTTTTGTCCGGACACTTGAGGAATCATTCTCTGTTCGTTGTTAAGTTTTATGAGTGACCAGCTGTGGATGAAAAGGGTTTTGAGGCGTCTGAGGGACAGACATTATTTGACGACGTTGATGGACGCCTGTGCCTTCGCGTTCGTCTTCGCCTTCATCTTCGCCTTCGCCTTCGGCTTCGTCTTCGCCATCGCCATCGCCTTCGCTATGACCTTCGCCTCCGACTTCGCCATCACCATCGCCATCGACTTCGCCTTCGCCTTCGCCTTCGCCTTCGCCTTCGCCTTCGCCTTCGCCTTCGCCTTCGCCTTCGCCTTCGCCTTCGCCTTCGCCTTCGCCTTCGCCTTCGCCTTCGCCTTCGCCTTCGCCTTCGCCTTCGCCTTCGACTTCGCCTTTGCCTTCGCCTTCGCCTTCGCCTTCGCCTTCGCCTTCGCCTTCGCCTTCGCCTTCGCCTTCGCCTTCGCCTTCGCCTTCGCCTTCGCCTTCGCGTAAGCCTTGCGTTCCCCTTCGCCTTCTCGATCTAACGTGTAATCCATTATTTAGTTCTATATGTGATCGACAAGCAACTCGTACAAAGTTTAAAAGAGTGCAGGTTAAAGCCATTCTATTCCAAAGTTGTGTCTACCTCTTCTACTTACACACATCGTCATTTCCATTCAGTCGCAAGGGTAATAGAATTTCAGACTCAAAACAAGCAAATTGTTGCTTCTACATCAGTAATTAGATCTTTGCACAATTGGTATGGGACTTTTTCGATTCGCATCAAGCAACACACAAATTCAGGTACTCCAGCCAATTGCAATGCTATACACGCGGGCAACCATCACCACCCGCAGCCACATCCTTTGAGTAATAGACATGGCTAATTAAAAGCACATTTCATCTCGGGACGACTCCCTCGCTCACTCCCATCCCACCCACGAACGCACCCACAACATCCTGAATCAACAGTCAACCACTCACGTAAATTAAATTCGCTTAAGCAGCGAGCGCAACCACCCTGCGTCCCCGCCCACGCACATGCACACGACGCAGCACTATCTCATAATAATTTCAGCATACGCTCCCACTACCCCAGCGACCGCAGTCAAAGGACATTCCATAACCTGCCCACATTCGTGGCGAATAAGTGAAAACAAACTCCAGATACACTGTTCAATTAACACGTTCATCCCCCCGCCTGGCCTGGGCGGAGGGCGTGTGTAGCAACTCCTTGTTGACTCCATGCGGATCGATCGAATTCCCGCGCAGCAGTCAACCAAAACAATCCAATTCGGGAATGCTCCCGTTCCTCGTCTCCTGCCATCATCGCATTTACATAATTTTGGGAAGAGGCTCCAGTCTCTCGTCTCTTTGTTCGATGCTACAGCTGCAGGAGAACTTGGATCAAAATTCATAGACGTCCTAGCTGGGCATTGAGTTCATATCGAAATTAAGTGAGCGGTTTCGAGAGGCAATTGGCGTAGTTTTACCAGCCCCCATCCCCGCAATAAGATTTTACGATAATGACAAGAGCGTGAAAAAGTAACGAAACTGAATGGATAACGATTGCTTTTCGAGAAAAGAATTTCGCTAAGGACTGGAGTCGATTGTTTTAAGCTGTACATGTCGGTGAAGCTATTCAGGCGCCAAGGGTAGACGTCGTCGTTGTCGGCAATGAGTTGGAAAGTTTAAATTGGGGACATATGTCGGGGTACTTAGAGCGATTTGCAAGGCAAAACGGGGAATGCCGGGGGCTCCATTTGCCGGTCCTGAGTTATTTAAAGTTGTGGGTGTGTAAATGGGTCTATTAACCAATTTAGAAATTGAGTTTTGATGGAATCTTGACGGGGACAGCTGACATCGGAATGCAGAACGGAGAGCACTGACTTCCAAGGATTGCTGTAGTGGATGTAGCGTATCTTTGCCATACGCAGCTTTAGTTCTGGATCGGAGAGTCTGGGTAGGTCGAATGCTGGACGTATCGAACGAGGAGAATGCAGACTTTCTGACACTTGAACCACAAGTGGAGAGAGATTCCAAGAATTGCTGTTGTGGAAGTAGCCTATGCCCAAGACCGTAAGCGAAGAAGGGCAGCTTTCGTTCTGGATCGGAGAGTCGGGGTAGGTCGAATGCGGGACTTACATCAGAACCGAAAGAGGAGTCGCCAAAAATTGCTCTTTCTATTCCTTAGAACTTACTGAGGTTGAAGGAAACGTCAACGAAGTCAGCGAAGTGGTCATAAAGGACGCAGTGTTTCATTTCGAAGAACTCCATCTCCAGCTTTCTTGAACTTATGTTGAAGCTGAACGAAACGCTTGAAGAGTCGTGGCCTCGTCTTAAAAACAACTCTCTAATTTTTTTTCTGGCCACAAAAGGCCGCAAAATTGAACGAAACTTGACGAAAAAGGCTATTATAACTGCGCCTATGCAACAGCCCTAAAGAGCTACAAGGGGCTTGAAGAAGCTATTGAAGCCATTTTACCGAATAGCGATGACGATGAATGTGACTTGGTCTTAAAGCTAATCCAAGTGCGTTGACTGAGGAAGAAGAAGGTGCGGATGATGACATGATAGGGTATTTCATACCGCAAGACGTTTCTGGTACTATGACAGCTCGTTCGACGATAGTGATGATGAACTGCTTTCGTCAAAAATAAGACGACAGGATACTACCCTCCAATCCACTCCGAATCTGAACCCAACCTGGCAGAAATGTCCCCATACGCTTCAACAGCTGGGAGTACTTCCACAGCACGTGACAAGAAAAGGGCTATTTGTGAAGAGGTGAAGGGCCACAAACCAAATATTTGAGAAATTGGTTGGTAGCGTATCCAATAGCAAACTATACTCTAATCAACACGATAGGCATGAGCTTCAACTGGATGCTTCTGACTTGAGAAAGTTTTGAGGGATTCTGATCCTATCTGGATACCATAAGCTACCTCGAGAACCAATGTCTCTAGATGAAGACAGCAACGTCGAACGATGAAATGTTCAAAATAAGACCATCGGGAGAAAAACTTATGCAGACAGTGGGGAGTCTTTCATGACTGCATCTCTGTCGGCGAATCAGTGGTGAACTACTATGGCCACCACACTGCCAAACAATTCATCCATGGCAAACCAGTCCGTTTTGGATACATGAATAGGGTAGCAGCCAGTTCAGCCGGATTCTGTTACTAATTCCATTTGTACCGCAAACACCGACTACTGATCCGTTAGGTGCTCGAGTAGTCAAACATTTATTGGAGAAACTGAATTGTACCCCAGCTAATAATGAAGTTTTTTTGACAACTATCGTACCGTGGTCTTTTAAATGGAATTGAAAAGCGTAGGCTACCGCGCTACGGACTAAAAAATGTCCACTGATTAGCACAAAGGAATGGAAAAGAAAGACCGTGCTACTTACAGGTTTGACAACAATGGTGAGCTTTTATTTATAAGGTGGAAAGACAATAGTGTGTGTACCATTAGAACCGTTAGGGACAGTCAAGCGATGGTGTCCAACAAAAAAGGAGAAGTCAGACGTAGCTATACCACGTTTAACCCAATCATATAATAAAAATATGGGAGGAGTGGATGAACTCGACCAGTCTATCTCATTATATAGAATTGCTGTGCGTGGTGAAAAGTGGTGGTGGGTATTATTTATTGGGTATTGCTAGTGCCTGGCATGAGCAATGATCATTTTATGGACCAACTCGCGTTCCGCCGTAACAGCGCTAGATACTAAAGGCTGATTTTTTAGCTATTATCTTTTTGGCAACACTGGCTTAAACAGCTGACGCACGTTTCGTGTTTTGTTGCACTGTCAAACATCTTCAGTTTGGTCTATAATTTAACCATGAATCGTCTTACAAACGAACGTGCTCTGTTAAGAAAGTTCATCGCGCGCGTGTTGTGTTCAGCGACAAAGCTCATTTTTGGCTCAATGGGTACGTAAGCAGAATTGTCGATTTTGGAGTGAATATCAGCCAGAAGCATTGCAAGAGCTACCAATGCATCCAGAAAAAGTCACAGTTTGGTGCGGTTTATGGGCTGGTGGCATCATTGGACCGTACTTCTTCAAAGATGATGCGAATCGCAACGTAACTGTGAATGGTGAGCGCTACCGTGAGATGATGTCCAACTTTTTTTTTTGCCCAAAATGCAAGAGCTTGACTTGCATGACATGTGGTTTCAACAAGACGGTGCCACATGCCACACAGCACGCGCAACAATGGACTTATTGAGAGGCGAGTTCGGTGAACATTTTATTTCACGTTCGGTCACGACCGGTCAATTGGCCGCCTAGATCGTGCGATTTAACGCCTTTAGACTATTTTTTGTGGGGCTATATTAAAGCTCATGTCTATACAGACAATCCCGCTTCAATTGACGCAATGGAAGACAACATTGAAGCATTTATTCGTGAGATACCGGCCGAAATGTTGGAAAGAGTATGCCAAAATTGGAGTTGGGCATTATCCCATTAAAATTTAAAAACAGCTACGGTGTGTTCTTTGCCATTAAGGAGTGCGTTGGCATTGTAAAAAGTGCTTAAAAATTCTTTGTGTCGAAAAGGAGTGTTTTGACAATGTTCATATTTAGGCGGTCAGTGTACTTAATTGAGTACTCCCCCGTTATTTCATGACAATTACTATTTTTGGATGATTTTGTTGTTTTTTGTGTTTGTTTAAAATAGTATTTTTTATTTGACCTCTAATGGGTTAAATCCTCTAAAAATTGTGGCTCTAATAACCACTTCTCTCACTTTCGTTGAGTTTCGTTCATTCCACGATTGGCTCAGCTATTGAACATCGACCGATTGAGAGACACGAAGAAGTTAACACATATGAAAAGTAGTATTGTTCTGGATCTATGAATGATTATGCTAGACCACGCGAGGCACGTCGTTCGACGGCGGGAGATTGAAACTTCTGGTTAGAGATAATTTACCCCCGCGATCGCATTAATTGATCATGCGAATCCGAAAATAAAGATGATGAGGGATAGATATGTCATTGTTATTGAATCAGGGGACTGTCTATCACTAAATACAAGGAATCACTAGCCATTCACATTCACAAATCGCAGACAATGAGCCATGTCTAAGCGCCTACAGTAACCACTTGTGTTGTGCACAAATCGTAGATGGGAAGAAGACTCGTTGGACGACAATAACAATAGTAGAAAGAGCCAGGTCTTTGTATTGTGCTTGCTATTGTTCTCTCACAAGTGGAGGGGACCTACAATTCTATGCCGACTCTGAACGAAGAGCTTTTTCGAGACAGTTATACTAATTGACCATTACAAGCGGGTCGTGGGCGTACCTTGAATCGAGATCTAGACACCATAGCATCTAGAACTTGCATCAAACTGTCGTGCATCTCCGGAGGATGTTGCGGAACCCCTTCTGGTAGCTCAGAGGTTTGTATATTCGGGGCAACTCAGTTTGTTCGCTTGACCAAAGCACTCTTCCCTTACTATACTTAAATAACTACAACGATCGTTAGGAACGAAACTAACCGACTTAACAAGCTGACAAGCATTACATACCAAGCCGTCAAGCGGGTCTGGCCCAGGCTTGGTCTCGATAGTTTCAACGGTGACAATTCTAACGATGTCACATTCTATACACAATACCGTTGCTGACCCAATTCAGTTCAAAATCAACACCTCCACCTTAACTCCAGCTTCAGTTGTTGAATTTTGAAACAAATTCAAGGGGATTTGCTCAGACACAGACAATGGGAATACTTACCATTCCAATGATCCACCACAAGAAACGAAGCAACTTATCCACGCGGTTGAAAGAAATCAATGAACTGCTCAAAACGTCTCCTCATCACTGTCAGAGACTGAGACACAACTTTGAAGAAACCAACAGACATCAGGAATTATGAGCGCGTACTTAACTGATGACAATGTCTGCCTTTGTGGTTCTTAAAGACAAACTTCACTCCGTTAGACCACAATTGGATTATCTGGGCACTTTGACGAGACCGTCAACTGAGCAAACAACAAGACGCCAAATGATTTTGGGTGCAATTCATCGCACTTATCTTCAATGAATGACCATCCGGGGACCACTACCGACTCCTCCACCAGTCCGCCGGTCCACACAGTTCGTCAGTCCATAGTTTCGAAATCCCACCCCCACATCGTCAAGATTAACTCAATTTTCTTCGCATCGCCTGCTCGGTTAAAGATGGAGAGTTGACGTGGGATCTCCAGCCCCAACCCATTCCTTAGAATTCCAACCACGATTGTCCCCGTGGGAGTCAACTAATAGTTGCCACTTCAGCACCAAGATACCGAAAACACAACGACACTTCAAATTGAATTAAGCTCCACTTGCAGCAGCAGCGTCCCCTCCATCGCCGCCATTGTGTGGCAGCAAAACAGAAACCCATCCCGCCAAGATGCTTATCGTTCAGAGTTCAAAACTCCGGCGACCCTTATCTGCAGCATGCCGCCCTTCCCCTGCCTCAGCCGGCGGCAATTCGACAATAATCCGACGTGTTAAGAACCCGGTAATGGGTGGCAGATAAGGAGTGGGGGCGGAAAAATGCTGGCTGCTAGCCAACAAGACACACCGCGAAACAACAGTCGGCAGAGCTTACCGCCCAAGATAACCGACTAATTTTTATGAAATTTCCACCCACTGGATGAGATTACTTTTTCCCCGTCAGAGCGACACGCCAGTCCACCGCTAACAAGCCACAACTTAATCCGCTGCATGGTCGGGAAGAGTTGTAAACTCCAAGGAAGCAGAAGAGCGCCTCGCCTGTGTGTGCCTGCCGTGGTGGAGTGGGCTTATAGATGCCGCGATTACTAATGAATAATTTTGCAAGAATGCAATTTGGGATCTTTTATCTTGAAGAGCTTTGCTTTGACTGCCTCCCTAATGATTAAACTCACCCACGCGGGTGAACAACTTCCCGAGCACATCCTGCTACCCGGCTCGTGAATAATTAAAGCGAACCAAGAGTCAATCTCATCTCTCCGCCAGCAGACAGTGGCACGCAGAAGGCACGGGACGGAGCCCAGACTCCGAGCGGCTACCGCGCCAGGACTGCGTGACTCCAGCTGCGGCTGTACCATGTTGATTTCATAACTCAATTAATTTGCGCAATTTAAAACAGAGCCTCTAATTCACTACACATGAGTTGCCGCACACACACAGCCACGCGCAGAGATTGGGCCTCGTCCTGGGACATGCCGGAGGACCTGACAATCTCCCGATGGGTGCCATAAATTGAATTATTTCGTAGAAATTTACGGGCCAAGTGATGCACTCAGATGGAAAATTATGTGCAAATTAATGAAGCCAGTGTTTGTGTGGATGTCCTTGCCCACTCAGCTGACGGAGCTAAGCCAACAGAACTCATCTTTGGGATATTCTTCTGACCGGAAAATGGAATTTTGTTTGCTTGCGGGGGGGACCAGGAGACTGGACGAGCCATTAGTTGCAGGGGAGAAGCGAGTCTGATTGGGGGGAGAGGACTCCGAAATGCATTACCGCAGGACAGAGATGACTGATGGTGGTATTAATAATTCGGAGAGTCCTTTATCGACGGGAGGACCGAGGAATCGCTTTTAATTGATCGATGCTGTGGCCGGAGTGAGAGCGGAATGAGGAAAATTACTTAAGAAACGATTGTGTGAGGACGTTGGGGTGGACTGGCCGCTAAAGACCTTAATGGGATGACCTATGGCTGGCGTAAGTGCGGGAAGTTTTGTTGTCCGGTTGTTCCTGTAATTAGCGGGGCGCGCAAGTTGTGCGAGTTTCGTGGTGGTATGTCACGCTTCAGATGAAAGTTAGTTTTATTTGCAACAAGTCCTGGATGAGTATCCTTACTGATCGAGAATATCATTAATACGGGGAAAGGGATAATAAACCGGAATAGCAACGTGGAGCTGAGGGTTGTCATGATGGAAAATTATTCCATCGTGGGTGGTGGCATATTCCGGGCGATTTCGGTTACTGTTCTCTTCAAACGGATTAATTGTGTTCGGTGGCGTTGTCCATTGATGGTTTCAGCCGGTTTTAGCTGCTCATAATACAGCACACCCTTCTGATCCCACCAAATACAGAGCATTACCTTCGCGCCATGGATATTCGGATTTGCCGTTGATTTGGCTGGTTGGCCGGGTTTCACATATAATTTTTTGCGCTTGGGGTTGTCGTAGTGGATCCATTTTTCATCACCAGTAACAATCCGACGCAAAAATGACTCTCTTTTGTGGCGTTCCAGCAGCAATTCGGACATGCCTTTCGACGTCTTTCGGCTTGAGTTCATGTATAACCCAATTTCCTTGCTGTTGAATATATACAGCTGCTTTTAAACGTTTTGAAATGGCTACTTGAGTGACACCCAAAGATTCTGCGAGCTCTTCTTGTGTTTGGCAATCATCTTCGTAGAGTAATGCTTCAGTTCTTCATCTTCAAACTTTTCTGGCTGCCCAGGACGCTCATCGCCTTTCAAGCTAAAATCACCACTTTTAAATCGTGCAATCCACTTTTGGCACGTTCGCTCAGCTAGAGCATGTTCACCATAAAGTTCCACTTCCACCAAAATACGATGACTTCGGCAGCAGTTTTCTTCATATTAAAGTAATGAAGAAGGACTCCCCGCAGAAACACTTTTTAAGTCACAAAGTTCGACATATCTGAGTGAACAAAAATTATATTTGTTTACGCTTCAAATGAATGACATATACTGAAATGACGTACAATGACAGCTTTCCAACGCATGTTCCAATGGAATAATACGAGTTACGCCATCTCTTAGCAAACCACACGAGTAAGTTATAGACCCAATATTTGTTCTTTTTCAAATGTATATGCCACATCTTATATTTGTACACTCCTTCTCTATAGAGGCAGCATGGATCAATATGTCATTCACAATTGTCCCGGCGTTACCGGTCTTAACATTATAAGATTGAGTTTTACCCATCATCAATATGTACACACAGCATCTGAATGAACGGATTTAAAATCAAAGAATCGCTTTCAACGGACAACTGCATATAATAATACCGAAGAGCCGATTTATAAAAACGCACTAATAATTATTTGTCATCAGTAAAATCCTCCGTTTCCGAGGCTTGTTGTTGCTTCGTAACTACATATTTTTTATGTGGCCGGGCAGAACCCCCAATCTGGAGGTCCAGTTCCTTTTTTGTCACCCCTAGGACAAGAGGTCGCACTTATAAGTTTGGCAAGTTGAGCTCGGGTGAACTACAACCAGTACCCGATGGCTACCACTTGGAGGTAAAATAAGCACAATTGGTGTGTAGAAAAAGTTACAACACTGGGCATCGCCAGGTTGACGCCAGTCAGTGCCTACCCGATTCCCACAACACCCAACGACCTGCAGGAATGAGGTAAGGAAGTTTTACCAAAGGGTAAAGTTAACCAGTCAATGTTATAAAGTCCGAACCGAAGCCTGTAAGGATGATAAAGGGAACATCGTAGTAGTGTCACAGTCGATGCTGAGGATATGGAGAAACCATTTCTGCAGACTGTATAACGGCGACGAAGAATCAAATCCCGCTGTCAAGCAGAACGAACCATTCAACTCCAATGAAAGGGACGATGAAGATCAACAATTCCGTCCACCCGACCCAGATGAAGTGAGGATTGCCATATCTAAACTAAAATCCAACAAGGCAGCGGGAGCTGACGGCCTACCCGCCGAGCTTTTTAAGGCCGCAGGCAATGATTTGGTAAGGAGCATGCACCAACTCATCTGTAAAATATGGTCGGAGGAAAACATGCCCGATGAATGGAACCTCAGCATAGTCTGCCCGATCCATAAAAAAGGAGACTCTTTGAACTGCGCCAACTACAGAGGCATCAGTCTCCTAAGTATTGCATATAAAATCTTATCTGCCGTACTGTGTGAACGCCTAAAGCCATTCGTCAACAACCTGGTCGGTCCATACCAGTGTGGCTTTAGGCCAGGAAAATCCACCATCGACCAAATATTCACACTGCGGCAGATTTTGGAGAAAACCCAGGGGCAACAAATCGATACCCACCACCTTTTCATCGATTTTAAGGCCGCGTATGATAGCATTTATAGAGACGAGCTATACAGAGCAATGTCTAGTTTTGGCATCCCTACCAAACTCGTCCGTTTGTGTAGGATGACGATGGAGAATGCACGCTGCTCCATCAAGGTCGGTAAGGCCTAACCGAGATCTTTGATGTCAAAAAAGGATTCAGACAAGCCGACGCGCTGTCATGCGACTTTTTCAACATCGTTCTTGGAAGAATTGTTCAAAACTCGAACGCCAACACCAGAGGAACAATCTTTCAGAAGTCCGTCCAACTACTCGCATATGCCGAAGATATTGACATTATCGGAAGAACGCAGCGTGATGTCAATGGCGCTTTTGTCAACGCTTATGCTGTCAACGAGAAAGGACACCCAACCCCGACGTCTCGAGAGGAAAATTCTTCGTGTGATTTTCGGTCCCGTCTGCATAGATGGTGAGTGGAGGAGGAGATATAATGACGAACTATACGGGCTGTTTAGCGACATCGACTTAGCCAGAAGAGTGAAGATCCAACGATTGAGGTGGCTAGGTCATGTAGAGCGGATGGAAACCAATGCTCCGGCCCGAAAAGTCTTCGAATCCACCCCCGAGGGACGGCGCAGTAGAGGAAGACCGCGACTCAGGTGGCGCACGCAAGTGGAAAGGGACCTCAACCAACTATGCGTGTGAAACTGGAGACAGCTAGCTAAAGATCGAGCTGGCTGGAGACGCTTGTTGATTGAGGCCCAGGTCCACCTCGGACTGTAGCGCCACCTTAAGTAAGTACTAATAATTATTTTCCACGATCAGTTACATTTGTCACTGTCGCCATTTAACAAGAATGCACGTATCTCCTTGGATGATTCAAGTAGAACCGCCTGGCGTTGAACAAGCATCGAAAATAATTTGTGGCAATATGCCACGTCAGGAAACACGCGAGTTACGATACCTAACACCGCCACGGGTAACCAGCAGGTCAACAACGGCCATCAGCCCAACTCACATGTTTGATATCTCGGTCAACGACCTTCCGCCGAACACTTTTCTTTTTGACTAGCGTGCACTATTTGTTAATGGCCTTCCACCGAAATATTTCTTAATTCCACTTTGTAATGTGCAGGTGGTTCTTTGCAAGCCTGGGTCTGGAGCGTTTCCGTCCGAAGCGTTTCGATTACCTCAATGCAAGTCAATAAAGGATCACTCCGCATAACGGATCATTCCAAATAAATATCTTATAACGTAGTAAGCATTTGTGTTTTTTTTTTCATCCCCTCGGTCTCCCAAACGTAATTCGCGCGCTTGCAGCGACGTGAACAATATGATACACCTGGAGAACCGTAGGTAGTGACGGCTTCCAAGATGTAATGGTATTTTTGTATTGACGGGAATCACAATTGAATTTGGATATGATGAGGATATTATAACAGTCCATCAAGCTCTTTGATTCTTCTATTCTATTCCATTTCAAGAATAGTGGCGGTTTGTGGGTAAATGCACCGTTTCACCGTCCGTCTCTGGCAAGTTTCATAATTCACGGCTTCACCTCTCCCGAGGGGCTGACTCTGTTCAGAGGTCGTGGCACTCGACTACGTGGAAGATTATTGGTCCAAGACAGAATCAATTTTATATTAGGTCTAGTAAGAGGATATTTTTCCAACAAATGGCTTTAATTATTTATATCTGGCGTTGTCCCATCGGACCGAACTAAATGCCGTGAGATTAGATTAGGAAGTAGTGGCTGACTGCGGTGGACAGTATGTCCGTTGTGATACGACAAGAATTGATTCCTCCTTACATTAGAACCAATTTGTGACGAAGCAGTTTAGGCGGCTAATGCTGACGTTATCTGGCTCATTAAGAATATTCAAGAGCCCCCTATGGTTCGGGGGTGACAACTGGCGATTGGCAAACTGTGGTGATTGCCCCTCTTTCCACGAAGGGCAACAAAAGAGTATGCTCCAACTACAAGGGCATGTCTTTTGTTTTCAACTCAGCATTCACTCTAACTCTCAAACATGGTCATGAAATTTGTTTTTCGCCAAAATTACAACAAAACAGCGCATACTTGCCCTCAATCGGATATTTTTTTTTTTTTGTTCAAAAATAATCCATTTCTACTTCTCACATAGTTCTTGTTTTATTTCTTGCTCCAACTGCGCCAGCTCTAGGTTGCATCTTCACCTCTTCCCAGCACGGGAAGACCTTCGAGAATATCATTTTAGTGTACGTCCGGTTGAGCAGTCTAGAAGTCTGCAAATGCCTTTCCTCTCAATTAGCGACGCAAACATTAATCTTAAGATGAGATGACACTCGGGTATGATTTGCAAGCAAAACCCAAGTCATTAGTTATTCAAGCTGCTTTGATGTTCACCATCAAATCCCCGAATGAGCCGTCAGTCAATAACCGCTGCAACCACTTTCCAACCTAATTAGTTCGGTTCATTCCCCCACCGGGTGGCATCCATCAATTCGCTAATGCATTCATCGACATCAATATTTATTTTAGGCATCCGCGTGTAAATTTAGCACCCGCCGAACGTAGCCGACCGCCATCCACAAGTGGTTCAGAATTTTGGCGTGCATCGGCTCCCTCAACCGACGACGACTGGTCCTGAACGCTGATCTCCACTTTACCGTGATCG
Organism: Eristalis tenax; assembly: GCA_905231855.2. Classification (NCBI taxonomy): domain Eukaryota; kingdom Metazoa; phylum Arthropoda; class Insecta; order Diptera; family Syrphidae; genus Eristalis; species Eristalis tenax. The sequence goes on from HG993127.1 coordinate 6,071,368, forward strand.
CTGTCGAGATCTGTCTGAGTAGACTCGCCAGAGGCAGGGTATGAGAAATTAATTTGAAGAAGTGAGAGAATTCGCCTGTGAAGAAGGGCCAGCCCGCCACAAGCAAGCAACTGCTGCGGAGGGGTGGATTAATTTATTGGCCCCAACCAAAGTGGCTGGTTTGCGCTCTGCCACAAGGAATTATAGCGACACGGTTGGGTTGGGGCTGCTGCTGGTGGTGCTGATGGCAGTGTCTTTGTCCGCTGGTAATGTGTCTCTCTTAGGGCTCGCAGATGGGAACAGACGGATACAAGCATTCGCTTGTCATTAGGGAAATAACGCTTGTAATTGAGGGTTTTTTATGTGCCGGCTGCTTGTTCTGTTCTCTGCTTGATGGTGCGACGAGCAAGGGGTTGCATTGGGGGAGAATGTGGTTTACGAGGCGGGTTAACAGGTGAATGATGTCGACATATGATTTCGTGGGCACATGTAATCAAAATGGTGCTTGATTAATGGGGAGACACTTCAGTGGGCGATGCATTATTACAGAGGGCTGAGTGGGTGAAGGAGTCAGGGGTGGGTTTAATTGTTTGCATTTGTTTTTGATAAAGAGTGGGAAGAGGAGGGGTGTTTTCTTCTGTTGGCTTCAGTTGATTTGATTGAGTTTCGTTCAGTGGAGAGCGATGGGGATGAGCCGGGGAAAAGAGGAAGGACAACTGTGATATTTAATGCAAAGAGCGAAAGCAGCGCTTGTTTGAGTTGTGGGTCAACCCTCATGGGTTTGAGGCAGAATTTTACAAGACGTCTTAAGATTTAGGTTGTACGGTACAACGCCGCTTCTTTGAGTTGTGGGCCAACCTCATGGCTTTGAGGCAGCCTTATGCAAGACGTCTCAAGATTTAAGCGTGAACATAATCGAGCGCCTCGTAAAAATCTGTATGAAGACTAAATTCGGCAACATCGGTCTAATCTGCGCCAGGCATAAACGGATTCAACGTCTACGATGGCTCGAAAAGTATTCGGTTCCGCTCCAGTGAAAGTACGCAAGAGCAGAGACTCGATGGCGCACGCAAGTAGAGACTTGGCGTGCGTAATTGGCCGCAACTGCTGGAGGGGGGCAAATGAGTTTTCAAGTAAATCACGGATAGGACACCAACACATGTACAGCGACATGAGCCTAGTTAGACGATTACGGATCCAACGTCTAAGGTGGCTGGGCCATGTACAGAGTATGCACAAATCAGTTCGGCTGGAAGAGTCTTCGACCCTGAACCTATGCCACAACGCAACAAAGGACGTCCTCGTTTAAGGCGGCGCACCCAGCTGGAGAAGGATATTCCAATAACTGGGCGGGCGACACTGAAGACAGCTAGCTAGAGATCGTCCTAGTTGGAGAGGCTTGTTGGTGGAGGCCCACGTCCACCCCGGACTGTAACGCCAAATAAAGAAGAAGATCACTATCGGAATTCATTCACGTGAATGGCTTCAGTACGTGGCAGGAGATTCTTTGTATCGTGGACAATTTTGAGCGTGAGTACACCCTTTCACGAGGTATCACAATTGACCAACATGGTCTATGTGCGCTGGTGAATTGACAAGCAAGAGGGGTGCTCTACCGCCACAGGATGTAGGACATAGATTGGTGGTCTATTTGTGCTGGTGAATTCACTAGCAATAGGGGTGCTAAAGGTTCTAAAGGATGTAGGTCCTGTTCCTTTAGACCTCCTCGGGCCTCCTCGCGCCTTAGCCAGCATAAGCGAAGAAGATCCGGAAATATCGATTCGGCGCCGATCATCCGAATTGGGCATCACCATAGAGCCAGCGGCTTCTTTTGCAATTGGATTTGGCCCTACATCCATATACGATTGTTGAAGGCGGAGGACTATAGACAACGGCATGAGTACGCTAAATGTGCGCTGGAAATGAAGGTCGGTGATCCTAATTTTGATCAAGAAATCATCTTCTCGGACGAGGTTCGTTTTTGGTTCAGCGGATGTGAAAACTACGCAGGAAATAACATTATGGGAGCGAACGCAATCCATCAACAATCCATCTAGAGGAACTGTTTGTTGGGGCGGTTTAGGGCATGGCGGCATTTGACCCGCGACGTCAATGGAGGCAAAGTCATTGTTGTGTACGAGGGGCGTTCAATATATTCTCGACATCGATATGAAGGAAAATGCGAATTCAATTTAAATTGTTTTTATTTTTCAATATAATCTCCCCTAACATCAAAGCATTTGTTACATCTTGAGATACGCTTTTTTAAACCCTCAAAAAAATAAATTTCCTCTTTCTCTGCAAAATACCCATTTATTGCCGACTTGAGTTCTTCATCATCCGAAAATCTTTTTCCACGAAGACATTTTTTCAAATCCGGAAACAGGAAATAATCGCTAGGGACAAGGTCTGGACTATAGGGTGGGTGTTGGATTTCTTCGAAACCACAATCTCGCGCAGCAGCCTTGGAAACTCGCGCCGTGTGAACAGGAGCGTTGTCATGAAGAAGCAACACACCCGCTGCGAGTTTACCCCGTCTTTTCTTTTTAATTTTCTCCCGCAAATTATGCAAAGTGGAAGCGTTGATGGTTTCACCTTTTTTTTGTACTCAATGAGCAAGATTCCCTTTGAGTCCCAAAAAACTGTGGCCATGAGCTTCCCGGCAGACGGAGTGACTTTGAACTTCTCCGGGGGGTATGTTCCTTTTTTATGTCACTGCATGGACTCTTGTTTGCTTTCAGGGTCATAGTGGTGGACCCATGTTTCCTCACCAGTAACAATTCGATCCATAACAGCGTCCGCGTTCTCACTACACATCTCCAAAAGCTCTCTACAGCATGCGATTCTCACTTTTTTCTGAGGCGCTGTGAGCATTCGTGGCATCCACCTTGCACTGACCTTTGAAAGGTTAAGATGATCATGAAGAATGGTGTGAATGGTACCAATTGAAAGCTTGGTGATCTCTGCCATAATTTTCACCTTTATTCGGGCATCCTCAAGAACACGTTTTTCGACTTCTTTGATGGTTTCTCCCGTACAAGCAGTAGCCGGGGCGCCGGAGCGGGGGTCGTCTTCAATGCTCTCTCTGCCTCTCTTGAACTCACTTGACCACTTTTGGACAGTTGATAATGAAGGTGCGGAACCCTGGTAAACAGCCACCATCTCTTCATGAATAGTTTTTTGACTTTTTCCTTGCTTAGTGAGAAATCTAATTACAGCGCGATGCTCAATTTTCACCATCAACGTGTCAGTTGCCATTATGATTCTGTTTAAGTAGAGATAAAACGCGAATTAATAATCACATTTATATGAAATTTTACATGAATGCACTAAAATAATAGTATTACTTGATAAATAAGGCAATTAATATATACAACCACAGCTTCGATACCGAGAATATATTGAACGCCCCTCGTACATTGCATCTAGTTTTACTGAAAACGGAAGTGGCCATGGACTTATTCTCGGGACTGGTTGACTTAGACTGCTCTTATGCGGGAAGTTGTTGAAACAAAAAAAAATCACTGGCGTCTTTACAAAATAATGCAGTTTAGTATGTGTTTTGTAATAAAGCGTGTTTCATATTTATTTCGTCTTCATCCTGAGCTCTTACTCGACAATTGTTACTTTATTCGAGCTCTCGTAAATTCGATCTTTCAGGAACTTCCTTTCGAATCATCGAGAACCGACTGTATTATCAACTAAGACCTTACATGACATTTTCCTTATTAATCGGTTCCTTCCTTAAGTCTGGTTAAGTCTTGTGTCCCATTGTATTGCCCTTGTCACGGATGCTGGGTCTTAAGGTGGGTACACCACTGTATTTCTCCCGCCGTAGAGTCCTGACTTAGAGAGATATGGATGCGAGGCATTGATGAGAGTGGGTTTCAAGAGTTCATTGGCGTCCCTAAAACATGCAACGAACGTCCTCTTTCAAAATGTGTACACCACATCCAATAAGATCAACAGAATCCACTTCACATCGAACCAGGCCTTGAAACGCTCTCCAAAAATATTCCACGTGACATAAAAAAAACGTCCGCAAATACAACTTGCCTTGGCATCCCAAAAATCCGCCACAAAAGTGCGAATCCGGATTTTCAGATTCATCATCCATTCCAACATACGCACAGTATAAATTTTTCCGTATTCTGTCCTCTTGCCAAGAGCGAAATATTCAAGCTCAGAAAATAGCAAATCCCTCCCGAAACCGTGAGCATTCGTTATCACTAATTGGACTTGTGTATACATTTCTTCTGCTTTAATCCCATTCCGTTTGTTTTCGTACAAGTTTCAGAATCAGATTCCCAATAAATCTCTCATCAAATCAGTTGGACTGGCCAAAAATAGCCCGGATATACCATGAACTTGCACACGTTTTTGGGTTTTGTCTTCGGGCAGATAGAAAACAACATTTTCTTCGCGGCCTTTCGGTGACATCTACAGATCGAGTTGGAAATGTTTTTTGAAGCGTAACATCCACAAAATTGATGCCGACTTTGATGGACTTGGTTGAATTGCCAACCTTTGTCCAAACAACTGTAAAAGCAGAAGGAATAATATTTACAAACGTTCTGTTTTGACATCTGATCAGAACACACATTATGCCGCCGCCGACGACGCGACTGTCCGAAATTTTAAAACAGAACTTTGAGTTGCTTTGAGTCTAAATTTAAATGCTGCTCTCACTAGTGCAGATTCTGCTTTGGTCGGAGGGGAACTCAGGTGAGTCATAAAGCATCACGTCGTCGTTGGATTTTCGCAAAATTTTCAAACGCCTTCAAAAATGTGACAAACTTCATGCTCCGCGGGGTGATAAAAAATGTTAATGCGGCCATTCCGAGGCGTTAGAACGAATCGCTTGATTTCAAATGCCACACTTTTTATGAAAATATTCAAATAAAATATTTACGATCGGGTGCTAGGACGTTAACACGCTGCCGACAAAGGAAGTCATTGCTTTTATGGAAGATGTGGGGGGGCTGACAATTAGTGCATTACTCACGGGGGAATGCTTGTCATCTCTGGAGAATGTTTAGCGTTTATTTGTTTGTCATGCTGTGACAGGAGAATGATTCAGTTGCACGGTTTATTTTAGATTTGGCAAGGGGTAATTTTAATGATTTTTAAAGCGGCAAAAATAAGGCTGCTAGCTTAATGGGAGCTAATTGTATTAGAAAGTTTACATCCCTTGTGCAGGTGTGGATGATGAACGCCACAGTCGCCCTGTCGGTGTTTTGTTGACCAAACTCTCAACCAGTCGAGTCACATAGTACGTTGACAACATAGCTGCCATGCGTGAGAGTGTACGGAATACGGAAAACTCTAGGGATTCTGGTTCACGTCTTTGACAAGATCTTGGACTTTATTAGTCATGTGATTTAGTCTCCTTCTTTTGGGACTATTTGGATGTTCTGGCCAAGTGGAAGGTGGTACATCTGGACCAACTTCAAAAGGACAGACCATTTAATAATTAAGACGATTTTATGGCAAATTTCCCGGCAGTGTGGCGTCTCTTAGCGGTATGATCTTTGCGTATGTTACTCTAAACGCCATGTACCATGAAAAAGTGTTCTTATAAGGCTTATCAACCTGGAAGTATTTTTGTACGTAGACACGAAATGGTGCTCCAGACGAGAGAGAGGTGTAGTATTAAATCCCATGTCGCAAGCTATACAGAGAGAGAGAGAGAGATAGAGGGAGAGAGGGACAGAGAGAGGGACAGAGAGAGGGAGAAAGTCCACAGTGTCTTGGACTAGCCGATGTTGTGTCCTCTGATCGCACTCCAAGCGAAGAAGGAAATCTTGTGTGAAATTGAAGCGAACACTCTGTGGTCATTATGACGAGTTCTCTATCTCTCTACAGTCTATCTATCTCTCTACAGTCACTGTGGGGATTATGACGAGTATAAAATAGCATTTCCGACTCTGACACATGTCACGAATCATGCGTGAGCTGTCAAAAATAGAGAACTGAAAAACAAGACAGGAAAATAATCACCCACAATCACCCATTAAAAATCAAACACCTCAATACACGTCAGTGTGGGGTTACTTAAATAGGACAAGATAATTGCGAAACTGTCCAATGTATTCACACTACGATGGAAACAATTTGGTTTGACAGCAAAATGCCAAAAGTCATTAGCATCAACTTTTGACCCGCATGCTCCACTTAAGGGGTCGAGGGGTAAACCATATACGAGAGGTATCCAGGCAACTCGATCCCTCGCCATCGACTCTTACTCATCAGGATTTGTGCCCAAGCGTAACCAGGGGAGTTTTTGGACTTGATCCAACCATCTCATCCTGGGTCTGCCAAGTGGTGGCCTACATGATAGAAACGCATTCAACGCCTGCTTCGGAAGTCGTATTGAAGGGGACATTCATGCCACGTGACCAACCCAAGGAAGCATAGCCCTCTCCGGTCGAAGAAGCAGGTCCTCAATGTTGAGATCCTCTCGCACTGCCGTGTTTCTCACGCTGTCCCGGTGAGTAGTTCCCACAACAGCGCGGATCTCATGTCAGTAGCTTGTATTCGCGATATTATTCTTCGTTCTTAGTCATTACCAAAATTTCATGGCCATAGATGAGAGCTGGAGCAAATACTGAGTTGAAAACCGCTAAATTGGCTCGGCCATCCTGATTACAGATCTACCAAGCTGTTTCAAAATTGACCCAGCTTGACCAATCCTCGGATTTCTTCTCTACAGCAGACAGCATGATTGTTCGTTGTGTAGGAGTGTCCGTTCTGGTGGGTGGAAATACAAGTATATCCCATGAGGGACATTTAAACACTTGATGTGCCCGCGCAGCTGACGACTTTTTCCGAACGCAGTAGTCCTCACCATTACCCAGAAGTATGTATTTTCCCGAAGGTCATTCGCCTCCTCCCATTAGCCCATTAGTTAAATCTCAACAAAAGAATAAACTCAATTATTCGCCTTTCGCGTGTTATTTTTAAAAAATGTGACTGAATTGTAAACACTACCACAACACCCAGCACTGAGAAATGGTGTCAATCTGTCAAGAACAATCCTCAAAACAATAGGAAATTTGAAAATTCTTCGAACAAATTTCCTGGCACTTTGTCAACCTACCTCGCAACAAATTAAACGCCCGGTTTATCGAAATAATGTCTGCTTTTACAAAAATAACCGCTGGACCTGGACCTGCACATCGACTCCCTCAAGTTCGCCTGAGTCTCAGATATCAGAATTGAGTTTTCGAAACGGAACGTCTAGCATCTAATTTTGTATCGCAGAGCATGTAGTGAATACAAACCGAATCCGAGGGAAGGATGTATCTCCTATCACCCTGTGTTTACAAGGCAATTAGACGGTCGGGCGGCGATTTGACGATCTCACGTGTAAACAAATGGTTCTCGAACCCATGGGAGCCCAGGGGGACTCTCGAAGGAAAATCCAACGGATACGTACGTACGTGTGCGTTTATCTGAAATAAACAAATATACAATATTTCGCGTGAGATGTACAACAACAAATGCTTACTTTCACCCCACCAGCAGTACGAGTGCAGGCAATTCCCCTAGTTAGCTTGGCCCATCATCGCTGGGATGCGTGACTGTGACGTATGGCCCGGTGGTGGATGTAGAGACCGTCGTCGTCGAGCGAGAACCAATGGGGTTGCCATATGTCGGCGAATGCTTGTCTGTTCGGTGTGTTTTCCTTTCTTTCTCTTCTTTTTGCTTCCTCAGTGGATTTCTGCTTTCGTCTGCTTTCACTCGTAGCTCATCTAGATTTCGTGAATTTTCTTTTAGCCAGCGTTTCAGTCAGGGCTAAGTGAGTGATTGCTTCGTATGGGGACAGCGTCGACCGCCTAACACTGTTCTCATTCCCATTTGGTGTCGATCGGTAGGATACAGATTTTTTCATTCTTCAAATTCAATATCGCGGCAATTACATTGATTTCGTGTGCATTTTTGGAAAATTGTCGATCGTTCTCTGTCGGTCCGCGTGTGCGAGTGTGTGGTGTGCGTGCAGGCAGACGACGACGCAAGATTCTAGTTTCGTGATCAGCGCATTAATTGCGTTCGTAATTAGACCGTAATTGATGAGAAAAGTTAATTACTCTCCACTACGGCGAAACGGACGGCTTTCAAAGGACCAACGAAAAGCAATACGATACGCGCTCGGTGCTCGGTGGAAGTGACGTTTTTAATTGCATAACAGAGGTGTCTGGGGATTGTGTTGTTGCTCTGCTATTGTCTTTTGGTTTCCTTTAATAAATTGCGGATCACTATCTTCATGAGAGTGGGCTCGCGGTGTTGAGAGAACCAACAAACAGGTCGGAACTAATAAATTAATTTAATTTTGAAATTTGTTCATGCGGCGAACGTTCAGGGACTCTCTCGAAGTGCTCATTTAAAATTGTCTGTTTCCGACTGAACATCGCCATCAAGACTAGTGTTCATTTGCACTCTCGGTTGTGAGAGACTGTTAAATTGGTTATTCCCTCTCCTTGTGGATTTTTGCGGGCATTCTAGAGCTCTTAGAGAACAGGATGTGCCTTGCAGGGATTCGAGAGCATGCGTGCCGATGACCACCTCACCCTTAGCAGCTATTTACTGTTTATGGTTCGGCTGACTTTACAAAACGTTCATAATCGCGTCCATTTTTTGTGACTTATCACCCTTCACCGAATATTTCTTGATTCTGGCATCGAAGCGTGACTGTAAATAAAGACAGACGGACAAAAGGAGGGATGTTGAGTCTTGGTGTTCAAGGAAATTTATTATCTTAATCAAATTCGTAAAATTCCACAACTAGAACTATAGCGCAGCAAGGTCGTTGATTCCCATAAACATTGATTGTATTTACTTCGAGAGTGTTTCAGGGTCACTTCCTCCATCCGTGTCTCCCACCGCAAAGGTGTGAATAAACACATTCGGTAATTAAAATCGTACGATTTTGATTCAATAACATTACACACTGGCTTCATACTGTTCAATTGAAGGTTTTGCTGGTGCAGCTCGTTGTTCGACGTCGTTGGAAAGTTCTGCTTGTTTAGCAGATTTAACGCGTTGAGGTAGCGTTGTCCGGGGAGTGTGTTTCTCAGGTTCCTGATTTCCGGTTTAGGATGGTTGTAGATGTCTAGTAGGGGGATGATGCCTGCTTGGTCGTAAAGCCTATTATAGCTGTGGTGCCTTGGACAGTCCCTGTCGAAGGTGAGTCCGATACATATTCAGCAGTACTTTTCTTTTGAAAATTTCTAACTTCGTCATGCTGGTCTTAGAGATGGTGTGCCATATTGGGAAGCCGTACGTAAAGTTCGGCCGTATAAGCTGCTTGAAGAGCCGCAATTTTGTCGTCTGGCTTAATCCATTTTGCTTGCGCATCAAAGGGTTGGATGCGATGGAAGCTTAGGTTTGCTCCTTAAATGACGTTTTCGAATGACTGTTAAACTTCAAACTTTCCGTGAAGTTAAGATACTTGACCTTTTCTTCATACTTCTACATTTGGCTGCTGATCTGCATCCACCTCTGGATGGTCTCCTTAAGCACATAAGTACCGATTTCATAGCATTGATACGAATACCCCATTTGGTATAGTAGTCAAATTTGTTTGCAGTTTGGATTTCAACTTTTCGCGCTGCTATCTGTGGTCTAGTCGAGCTGGCATAAGTCAGCGAGTCATCTGCAAATAGACAGCAGTTCACTGTGTCAGTTGGATGTGGTTGATTTGCCGTGAAGGTGTTGAAAAGCCACGGTCCCAGCGTTGATCCTTGTGGAACTCCCGCCTCGGTACTTGCTGCCTTCAACTGAGATGTAAAGACTTCTGGAATGCAGAAAGCTATAAATTATTTTGATGAGGTTGGACGAGAATCCCATATGGTTCAGCTTGTAGATGAGTCCCTCAATCCAGACCGTAACGAAGGCCTTTTCTACGTCCAAGAAGCAGGCGACGATGACCTCGTTATTGTTAAGTGGAGCTACAACATCGTGGTGGAACTTCATTAGATGATTTAGCTCTGAATGTTTTTCCCGAAATCCGGAATGATGTTTAGGTCGCTAGAAGATCGCTTAATTTTTCGCACTACCAGGTCCTCCAGGATCTTGCTTATATTGCCCAAGAGCGATATAGGCATGTATCCTGAAACACTGACAACGTTCCCCTTTTTTGGTATTGCGACAATTTTTGCTATCCTCCACTTGCTAGGAAAGTAGCAATTGTTGATGAAATTGTTAATGATGATTCTGGGAAGTATCATCACCGTTTGCATTCGCTTCAGAAGAAAATTCGAAATATTGTCAGACCCTTCTGTTTCCTCGTCGAGCTACGTTGAATAATTCCCGCAATTTCTTCGGCCGTTGTGAAGCTTCCTGTCGGGTCCGCTGGGTTGGTTTCGCTGAAGATGATGTCTGGTGCGGATGAATTTTTTTCAAGTGCATTGACGTAGTTGTTGACTTCTCTGACAAATTCCGGGTCATCGGGCGGTGATGGTTGAAATTTGCCTTCGAAAAAGGCCGCCTTCGCGTTTGCGTCTCATTCCCTTGTTGTCAGTGTTTGTGGCAGCTTCTTCCTCTAACCGATGATTTGGTGAATTTGTCGGAATGTGTCGGGTCCTAGACTGGTGCATCCTATCAAATCCAGATCAACACAGCAGCTCGCATTTATACGACACTATTCCTTCCAACCACTGATGCTCCACTGGAAGGCTAAATGTTACAGACCATTATCTCAGAAATTACCATATAGTATGCACCAGAGTCTAAATTAAATCTAACTTAATCAACGCAATCCAATGAATACAAAGAAGTGACGCACTAGGCGTGTTTTATTGAGTACTTTACTCAGCTCAGTATTACACTTACACGCGAAGCAACAACAAAACAATTTGCTGAGCAGAAACTACTCAGTCATATTTGACAGTCAACACAGACTACATCGCATTGAATAATCTCAATCACAAGGGGTGCCTCACCTACGATTGAGATACCACCACTGAATCACAGATGCAGCTGACAACACTTTGAATATCCAGAAGAATTATTGGCATTGGTGTTCTAATTCTCGACATAGGTCAACGTATCCCAATTTTTAATTCATCCTTTATTTAATACACAAACGCTTCTAGAGAATAAAAATATATTTGTACTAACATTATAAAAGACATTTGTCAAGAAATGAAATATAGAGACACTCTGTTTGTACTTTGACATATAATGCCTTGAAAGTAAAGACACGCACCATTTTTTGACAATCAAAATAAAATGAGAAGAAGTATGTTTTATTGAGAATCGATGCTGAGCTGAGTGCTGAGTTCTCGATAAAACACGCCTACTGTGGCCACAATCACCACTTTACTCAGTTTCATTAATTTTTGTTTACTTAAGTGGGCGCCAAACCCATCGGTCTCTGCGTGCGTAACCGACAGTCTGTCGACGCTGTGTCTACATAACCTAAACAGTATCAATGTCAATTTTTGGAAAGTTCCCAGACAGATGCTATGAACACGAAATGGTTCTGGATAGTCTACGTTCGGTTTTGCCATATTCCTAGAATCTGGAGTTAGCATACATCCTGTAGATAGTATTTTTAACGATTTGCGAGAGTTGAAAAAACGAATCGAACTGAAAATTAAAAAAACATCTATAGGCGCTGTTTTTAGACTTAGCAGCCAGCTTCTGCAAAAGTTGAGATTTTATTCGCTCACTGAAACGCGGGATAAACTGGATAAATAAACATATTTCCTTCCATATAAGTCAACAAATATACGATGTGCCCATCTCTTGCTACTTTAATATTTTCTCGATGGACCACAGCTGGACCTAAGTCAGCAGCGCCAACGAAAGATGAAGGCAAAAATGAATTAATAAAAAATAGCAACACTCAAGGCGAGGAATTTCAACTATTCAACTTTAGTTAGAGCATTTTAAAACAGTCAATCAGTAATGACTGATATCGATCATCACGACATCTGCATCGACATTAGAAGAGAAACTTAGACCTAACAAAACACTGGCCCCAGGGCAAACTTTGGCTGCTAACATAACAGGTATGCCAAAACTTTCTAGAAGACTATGTGTCGCGAAAACCAAACACAAAAACTTGGCAGTGACAGAATAGAATGGGTGCCCTGACGACCATCTCTTACTCCTTAAATCACCCACATTCATTTATAAATCTTGGGAGTTTTTTCGGGTCAATACCGATCAATACTATGTTCTCAGCGAACCGAAATCGCGAAGTTTGGAAGTACTTTTACTGAAACCTCCGTAGGCCATTCCCGAAGAGTTGTGTTTTCAAATGTCAATAGCTGTCAATTTTGACAGCTGGCCGTTTAGAAATAACAGTGTCGAACATCTAGAAATGAACACCAAAATAAAGCAATTCACGCCGTAGGTGTGTTCGTTTCGACAGTCTCTCACGGAACGGATTAACTCAAGGAGATTTCGACTAGATTTCTCCGAAACGGAGAGGTTTCGAATCCCCGATAATGTATGGAGAAATTTGATGAAACCTCCATATAGCATAGTCCTCCAGGTCAAAGACATTGCCGTCATTCCTTTGCTTTTATATTGCAGATGGAATTCGCAGAGCAGAAGTTGGACAGATTCTCGTCTCTTTGTCTCTCATCGTTGTATGCTATATTTAGAGGCTATGCATTTTTGCGCCATTGATAACACAGTGGACCGATGATGATTACTTTTTGCTCAGGGTCGGCCTTAGAGCCATTGCTGTTGCTCCAATACCCAGACGAAGGCATTCAGTTGGTGTCCGGCCAGAGCTTCGTCTTCGACTTTTGTCCTTATAAGGCTAAGAGACGGGAATTCGAAAGGGTTTGCCTTCCAGTTGAGATCAAGTTTTCGCAAGACTGTCTGGTTCTTCGTTTTCTTGGATGTCACTATGTCCAGCATAGGGTCACCGTGTTCACCAAGTGTATCTCGCTGACGCTTTGTCTACATAACCTAAACAGTTTCAATGTCAAAATGGCTCTCAGAAAAAATTGTGATCGATTTGTCGGTTATATTGTGGTTCCTCTCGACAAGTGCTGCCTTGTGTATTGCAGCCACTTCGCCTTGGAAAACGCTATAACCGTTTCGAAGGGGTCATAGGAGCCGAGCCAGTGTACAGGGAGATTTTTCCGTCTACTAATACCATATGTTGCTGCCATTGGTGTCGGTATGGTAAACGTAGGTGAAAGATCTTCTCCGGGTCTAGCGTTGGTGTTACGGCGTCTGTTGTGCTATGCTGAAGGAAGAGTGACCATATGGTTCCCTCAAAAATCTCGACTCTTTGAGACTCAGAGCCGATAAGGCTGCACTAGGATAGGACAGTCATGTCACCATCCCTCCATCCATACCCTGGCACCTATCGTGAATCCTCCTTTTGGACACCCCGTTGACATCACTTCTCTTGAACTACAAAGTGAAGAATTGGCAAGAAAGGCTTCACATTTTACGTCACATCCACTCGCGAGAGAACAATAGTGTGCCTAACACAGTTGCCTGCCTCAACAACCAATCACAATTAAACGCCTCGTCAAACGCAGACAAAGAAGAATATCTCAAGCAACAACAAACTGACGCATTTCAGCATTCCTAAAAGTGGAAATAGCGTTTATGGTCCAAAATTAGAAAAGACATTTAAAAAGATCCCAGCATCTCAATCCTGCTCCACTTATTTCATTTGGTTTCCTCCTCCCATTCAGTCGTAGGTCAGTTCATTAGCATTCAAATTGTTGTGCATGACAAACAACATTCCTTGGAACCGCAAACAGCTTGATTGACACATGCTGTGAGTTCTTCTCAGTTCGCGTAGAGTGGATCTTGGAAGCAATATGTTTGACTTCACTAAGTTCGATTACCGACTGACAACTGCTTAATGGACTTGTATCTGCGCTGAAGACGACATATTGGAGATATGTCAGCCTGACAGCTTGAATCGAAGTGTGTCTTAAATAACCGATCTGTTTATTTACATAGTTAATAGATGTGTGATGTGGTAGGCGTTGAAAATGTTGTTTTTTTTTGCCTTTCTGGATACAGCCGCTTTTTGGCTACATGCGCGTTCCTGTCGACAGAAGTTTGTATACGCTACTGGCGCTACAGTCCGGGGTGGACCTGGGACTCAATCAACATGCCTCTCCAGCTGGCAAGATTTTAAGCCAAGATGGTTGATGTCCTTCTCTACTTGTGTGCGCCATTGGTTCCGTGGGTGCCTCTTCGGACTGAGCAAAAAGTTGGTATCTCCTGTCATCTTCATTGATCTACATGATCCACTACAGATGATACGGGGGCAGAACACGTACGATCACTAGACCACTCGCCGTCGACTCTAACTCAGCATGAGTTAAGCCGAAGCGAAGTCAGTCAAGATTTAAGACGAGGTGCAATCGCGTCATACGAGTCTGACAAGCAGTCGCCCACCGGGGAAGTCGTGCGAACCACCTGACCAAACCATCGAAGCACAGCCCTAGCATAGCTGCTCAGCATTGAGCTCCTCCCTACTGCCGTCTTTCATGGCGAGTAGCCCCCACAACAGCACGAAGTAATCTCATTTCTGTATTTCTGTAATCGCCATCTTGCTCTTTCGATCATTACCCAAATTCCATGACCATATGTGAGAGTTGGAATTTGTGATAACTCCGATGGTCACATCCACACCGGCTGCCGCAAAACTTGGAGTTGTTCTCTACCCCAGGCAAGACTAAAGATTGCCGGACCGCCTTTCCTTGAGTTAAGTTGTTACACAGGCAAGACTAAAGATTGCGGAACCGCCCCTACTTAACTTAAGTTGTCACGCGAAGATTTTGTTTACATCGTGTAAAGACTGAAAGTAAAAATCCCGAAAATATGGGAAAGGGAGCACCGTCGAGCCTATTTTTAGGTTCCTCAACCATAAATCAAAAGAAAAATCTTGGAGACTTGACACGTTTATTGTCTTCAAAGTTGTCAGCATCTTTGCGACCTTCGAGGCTAGGAATAAAAATAGATTAGACAGAGGCAAGGAACAGTTTTCCTTGCATAGTGAGATGCCAGAACTACAACACAAACCAACAAAAGATATTTAAAGAAACCAAATCCAAATCACACTCATAAGTACTTAGTTGCATGTGGAGTCATACGACTAATGCCATTTTTAACCTTCCGAGCTTAGTTGTCGATCTATGGATAAACTCAGAATCAATTCGAATTTCGTTTCAACAGTGGACGTTTGAGGATAATTTCCACTTCAGGAGTGTTAAACTAAAGTCACCGATTGCCAAGTTAAGTGCCAATCCAGAGAGTGCATACTTGTCAGTATTAAAACAATCTTAACCCCAAAATATATGAGAAAACTCACACAAGTAACTAAATCCCCCTTATTCCCTTAGACGAGGTGACAAATTCTCGCCTCGCATTTTTCTGTCACCTCACATCAAAATTCAAGTGACGTGATCAAAAACCAATCAAATTCACTGCCCTAAAAAATTCAACTAGTTGGCGACAGCATTTAAAAAATGTATTTGAACGGAATTATTTTTACAATTGAGTTTACAACTAGACTTACAAACTAAAGGTTAGGGTAGGGGCCCCACTGACGTACTTTGTTTAATTTAATTTTTATTTTTCTTGTCGGTTTATTGTTTATTTTTAATGTCCTCAATGGCTGGTGCTTACATCGGGTTGTTCAAGTCCGTGTGTCCATGGTGGTCCTTTTGAGATGGGGTGGTGATGTAGCCGACTTAGCCTCGATGGTGATTGCTATCGCTGCTCTGGTAGTTCTGCTCGTTTAGCAGATTTAACTCGTTGTTGCAGCATTTTCCGGGGATTGTGTTTCTCAGGTTCCTGATTTCCTCTTTAGGATGGTTGTTGATGTCTAGTAGCTGCTTTCTGAAGAGTGTCACCATGTGCAGGGGGATTATGCGTGCTTTGTCGTAAAGCGTATTGTTGCTATAGTTCCTTTGAAGGTCACATGTACCACATGATGGTACATATTCGCAGTATTTTTCTTTCGAAAATTGCGAGCTTTGTCATGCCGGTCTTCGAGATGGTGTGCTATATTGGGAAGCCGTACGTTAAGATCGGCCGTATAAGCTGCTTCTATAGCAGCAGTTTTGTCCTCTGGCTTAACCCTTTTCGATTGCGCATCAAGTTATTCGTAGGCAACGCATGCTGCAGATTTGTGTCTTCAAGTGGGATCAATTTAAGTTCGGTAGTTGCATTTGATGATTTGTATAATTCTTGGACGACTTTGGTTCAGAACACGGATATGTTGGTGTGCGTATGCGATGGATTCCATTTCAATGACAGCACAAGAAAAAAAAAGTGCAGTGTGATTGAAATTATCCTCCATTAAAGAGTCCAGGCACTCAAATTGTTATTTTAACACTAAACGTTAAAACAAATTAATCAGCTTTTATTGCAATCAATAACAAAATTTGGGTTAAAACTTGAAAATTTATCCTACGTCGTTTGGCGTCACCCATAAAATCTCACTTTCTCATGACATGTGGCTAAGGGAATATACACAATCGTCGTGCAAGTGACAAATGTCACATAAAGTGACTAAGAGAATACAAATTTGTCAAAGTGACACATAGTTTTGGGTGACACGACTAAGAGCCCCTCTTTCTCTTAGTCATGTCACCCAAAAATAGTCGTGTCACTATAAAAATATCATTACATGCATGAGCATTCGCTTGTTGTCTTGATGTGTTCTCTTTTCCTCTCTTTAGTTGGATGTTGTTTTATTTTCAATTCAAGGAATTTTTATTTATTTTTATTTGCAAAGCCGCAAGGGTTTGCCTGCAGAAGACTAAGCAGACAAAATTATTTGATTATAAAAATGTTGAAATTCAAGTATTCACAATTCATAAAGCCTAAGGCTTCACGCTCTGGCTTCACAGCTAGCTTGTAATTTTTACAATTATATGTTAGCTTTTTAAGTAAATAAATAAATAGTAAATAGAAGATAATTTACATTTTCTACAAGAAGTTACACATTGCAATTAGTTACGACTTTACGTTTGCGATAAATCTTCTTCTTTCTATCTTTTTTGAATTTCTTTTCTCGGTCAGTTGCGCAGATTCGTTGGGAAGTCACGGAACTGCAACCTTAAACGTTCTTCGGCCACATTCGTTCCAGTACCTTGCAACTTCATATAGCTGATTCTGTCGAATTCAAAAATTGAATTCATCAAAAATGTGGTCGAACTGTGTTGATAAAGAGTTAACAAAAAAAAAAAAAAAAACATTTCAGTCACTAAGTCGGCTTTGCTGTTGGTTGCCACAGGTGATGATTCAACCGCCAACTTCCAGGTGTGTCCACCCCACTCGATTCTTTCCGACGTGTTTTTTTAAAACGACTCACATCGTGAGGTGTAGCGTGTACTTTGGAATGTATAGCCGCATCCAGATATGAAAAAAAATACTTTAAAGAGCTCACGACAGTGGCTTTGCAGACGTTGCAGAGACAAGGAAGGCTCGAGTCCTCTGCTATCAATGGAGTCATTTAGGGCCTCATTTTTTCAAACTCATTTACCCGACCCAACCAAACAACGTCAGAATCAGTCATCTTCAGCCTTTTATTAAAACGATCAACTGCTCTCCGGAGTTGGATAGACTAGAACAGTGGGCCTACGTTGGTCTAATTGTGTCTGCTGGATTTTGCCACATTTATCAGACAACGGAAGTGAGTTCATCGCTGTCCTTCAAAAGACTTTCTTAAATGCGACCCCGCCTCAGCGACTATTTTATTAGATCCTTGCATGTGGAAACCGTCTCAAATGCAAACGCTACATCAAGCGCACGCAAGACTTCAAAAACTGGTACAAAGAGCTGGGCGGAACAGCGATGATCAGGAAGGAGTAAATCAGGCGGTACTTTTACTAAGCATCTCCCAGCTATAAAATATGGAAATCCTGGCAAATTTTGGCAACGAAAACATTTACAGAATGCAGACGCAGCAGATGAGAAACGCAAGAAGACGACAGAATCAGCTATATGAGGTTCCAAGGTACTGGAACGAAGAAATCAGTGCACGAGGTTCCGGGATCGAATTCGCCGGTGGAAAAGTCTGTGATACTTTTTTATCCTTTTATGTTGTTCACTCGGCGTGGCGCCCAGTTTACTACCTTTACATAGGGCCAGTCTCCACAGTCGGCCTGGCGCCCTCCCTTGAATTTGCGTGGCGAGGAGAGAACTTAGCTAAACCAGCAGATAAGCTTGCACTGTGAAATCGGGTACAAGAGTCGTAACATGCATTAATTATTGGTCATCAAGTTATCCGATATATTGGGACTGTCAGAAGAAATATGAATCAATGTCAAAAACTGTGATGGGACCTAAAATTCGCATGCTGCACAAAATCAGTGGTCGATTTGAAAGAAAAGCTAGGTAGATCCTGTATCACAACAGTCAGCCATCCTATTCAATTTCTAAGAAAGATCCATTCGACGTGTGAAAATCCTCGTTCATATCGTAAAGATATGTCATCGACATCGTCTTGTTCTCTGCACTTGAGAAGGGACCAAAATACAGAAACTAGTGCTTCTCAACAATAGGGGCTCAACTGCTTTGATTGTGGTTTCGAATTTTTCATACCCCCCGGTACGTCCATTGCTCACATCAGGGTCCTTGTCAGATCCGTATGTCCACATTGGTCCTTTTGGGTTGTGGTAGCCGACTTAGCATCGATGGTGACCACAATCGCTGCTCTAGTAGAAGCAATACAGCTCGTTGTTCGATGTGGTCGGGAAGAACTGCTCTCTTAGCAGAGTTAGTTCGTTGCGGTAGCGTTGTCTGTGTTTCTCAGGTTCCTGATTGCCTCGTTAGGATAGATACTGATGTCTACAAGCCGATTTCTGAACTATGTCACCAGGATGCTGATGTCTACAAGCTGATTTCTGAACAGTGTCACCATGCACTGTTGCAAGGGGATGAAGTGTGCATCGTCTTAAAGCCTCTTTTTTCTAGAATGCTTTGACGGTCCCTGTCGAAGGAGAGATCGCTACGTATTCGCAGTATTTTCTTCATGCTGGCTTTAAATATGGTGTGCCATGCCAGGAAACCGATAGGCATCCTAGCTGTTTGTAAAGTAGCATTTACATTTACGCATAAAAGTATAGAGTCGATGGAGACCAATGTTGGCATTCTTAAGGACCAGTTTCGGACGATTGTTGAACTTCAACGGTTCTGTGAAAGTACTCCAAACTATTGTCTGTTTATATTTCTGTACGGACTATCTTGACGCTCCGACATTTGACTGCTGATATGCATCCACCTCGCGACGGTCTCCTTAAGCACATGAGTAAGGTTTTTCCAGCATTTTTTTCGAATGCCCCATTTGATGTAGGAACGATGGGGACGCTATCCACTCGCCATGTCTTGTCATCTGGAGATGTCCGATCTTTTTGAAGCGGATGCTTACAGAGTTAATGCCTGAAGGATGGAGGACTCTGGTGCTTGTTTTGGCCAGAAAAAGTAAAAATGTGAACGCGGAAACTAAGTAAATAGGATTTGCATTAGGAAGAGGTTGGGACTGACACGGGAATCGATAGGTCTGTTCGTGGTTACTGGCAATCTTTTGAAGGACAGCAATGAACTCACTTCCGTTGTCTGATAAATGTGGCACAATCCAGCAGTCCCAATTAGACCAACGTAGGCCCACTGTTCTAGTCTATCCAACTCCGTAGAGAAGTTGTCGTTTTAATAAAAGGCTGAAAATGACTGATTCTGACGTTGTTTGGTTGGGTCGGGTAAATGAGTTTGAAAAAATGAGGCCCTAAATGACTCCATTGATAGCAGAGGACTCGAGCCTTCCTTGTTTCTGCAACGTCTGCAGAGCCACTGTCGTGGGCTCTTTAAAGCATTTTGTTCATACCTGGATGCGGCTTTACATTCCAAAGTACACACTATACCTCACGAAGTAATTCGTTGTGAAAAAAAAAACACATAATTGAGTCGACTGGACAGGACATCCACACCTGGATGCTGGCGGTTGAATCATCACCCGTGGCAACCAACAGCAAAGCCGACTTTGTGACTGAAATGGTTTTTATTCTTTTTTTTAACTCTCTATCAACACAGTTCGACCAAATTTTTGATGAATTCCCTTTTGAAACTCCATAAAAAAAATAACCTCGATTGGTTCGGTACACATGAGCCTTTTCAAGCACAGTCCACTGCTACAATCCGAATCGGACTCGATTTGGCTGTGCGCACACATCAACTGCGAATTTGCCTCAAACAAAGTGTGACCCTAATGAAAGCCAGCAATCAGAGATAGAAGCAATTAAATTCGTTCATTTGCTCTCCCTCTCATCAAACGCAATGACTCACATGAGTTTCCTTTGATCGGAGCCATCTCGGCGCTTTGTGCCAAAACAGATCCATCTCGATGCGCGCCAAAGTCCGAGCTAAGTACAGAACCCCGCACAATGAGACTACAAACTGAAATTCGCATGGCACGTTCGTTGCTTGTGGTTTTGTGTCACAATCTGACGCCTGAATGAGGGTGGATAGTTTTCGATGAAAAATAGAAAATTTCGGAATTTGCCAAGAATTTTTCCATATTCTTCCGACAAGACAGAAGAAATTCCCAGAAGTGATTTAAGCGATGCACTACGTCTTTTGGTAAATTGCTAGCTCTCATCGCTTTGCGCCATACTTTGACAATGCGTGGGCTTCTGCGTACTTTCCTGGGCAAATTTATGGCGTGCACCTCCTCGCCGCTGAGCAAGAATTTCCTTTCAAAGCCTATCACTGCCAAAATCCTTCCGACAACTGCAGAGCCACAGCGTCTCTTGTCATCGCATTTCATCGACACGGCGACGATGAAAAGTTAATTGCGTCTCTCGGGGCATTTGGACAACTCTGGCCGAACAAGTGGCCACACGTTCGCCGTAAATCACGCCCCATGGACCGTTCCTAATGAAGCTCTCTGCACTAATTGCTTCTGATGGAGATTGAAGGCTTCGAAAGCTCATCGGAGACGCGGAAAGGCAGGCGAGGGAAAAAACAGAAATATTCCCTCAGCGTTAAGTGAAAAATGTCTTTATACCGGCTGAGAGTGAATAAGTGTGTCAATCAGACCGAACGAAGTTGGCACACACACACCCCCACTGCGCCTCGCCCACTTATGCAGATGCGTTCGCCGTTCACCGTTCGCAGCTCGCACTTAAAGGGAGCGGAGCGCGGGGCCGGCTATCCCCGTGCTGCGCATTAACTGTGAGGGTGAAAGTGACTTGCTAGTACTCGCCCAGTAATTGCTTTAGTGGGTGTGTCGCATGTCGTCGTCGTCGCATAAACACTCTGCGGTCGGTCGGTCGACAGGAACTGCCTCGACCATTCTCTGAGGCATACTCTAAGCTGTTTAGTGTGTCACCGCACAGACCAGGGTCTCACCACGTCCACCGCATCTAGCAGAAACTATCCACCCTCGCCGCGTCCCGGCCATCCGCTCGCTAGCCCCTTTTGGTGGATACGAAAATAACTCTGCGCTGAAGTCAGCGCTGAAGACCGTGTCGTCGTCCGGTGGTCGTCCGTCTATCCGTTTCCCACTTATTGTCTCGCTGCCACCTTTAGTTCTGTGATCCGAGATGCGAGAACACAATCCCATTTCGACAGACACCGCGAGCGCGCATACCACCATTCACCGCGTTTAATTATATATATCTGCGGGATATTTTGTTTTGAGTGACAACGATTCGTCTTTGGCAGGAAGACTGAGTGGAAAACCCCATCGCGACGAACAGAAAATACAATAAAGCGTTCAAGACCGCACGAAGCGAACAGAAAGTCGCGGCCGCAGTTAAGCGAACGGAGAAGAATAGAAAAGTGCTCGTGTATCTGAGGTGAACAATGTGGAAGAATCCCGCTGCGAGCGATAGATAAAGATTCCAAGAGAAAAAGTAAAAATACTCATTGCATCCGTGCGTGTGTTCCGTGTTCTGTGCTGTGAATATAAGTGACACTTTCGGTTTTAACAATGATACGAGACGTCTCAACGTCGACCATCGGGCGGGAGGAGCGCAAACCGCTCTTGGAGGCGTACATGTTCCAGAGGCGGGTTCTCCTGCTGTGCAGCTTCATGATGATCTTCTCGCTCATCGCTTGGATAGTTGCCATCTCCACAGATCATTGGATTATCATATCGGGCGTCGGAGGTATGTATTCAAATTGAAAAGCAATTCCCCATGCCGCGTCGGCCGAAACGATCTGCATGACAATTCTGATATTTTCACCCATTTCACCCACCCTCTGGCATGGCCCCAGGTATTCGGTGGTTCCGTTCTGTACGTTCGCGCATCGCATCGCATCGTTCACAGGTTGTTTGCTGTTCGTTGGCTGGGTGTTTGATGCGCTTCTAGAAATGTTTGGACGCCCGCCAACTCAAATATTAACAATAAAAATCTCATTTTTGCATCTCACACACGGAGTGCATGAGATATTTGTGCTCGCGGGCAAATAAACCAGACTGAAGGGGGTTGGTGGTTGGCACCGTCAGCAGCTACGCTCCCGTAGCCAAAGGATTTGATTGGGAAATCATATTTCTGCCTTAGTTCGTGGTTATTGTTCTTGCTTCTGGCACAGTTTGACGATCCAGTAGATATTGAGTAATTTACGCGGCAATGGACGTGTGAAAAGAAGAGTTTCCATACAATTGGATGTGTGTGTGTGGCAATAAACAGGTGTTTGAGTGTTGATTGATTTTTAATTTTAGACTTCAACCGATTGCCTGTTGATTGTTTGAGAGCGATTATGAGATGTTTCGAGAGTGGGGTGTGGGTGCGCTTATGTGCGAGCGGGCGGTTGGAGAATGTAACGCCGGAATTTACGACACACATAAATTCTTTAGGAGCTCATAAAAATGGAACATAATCGAGCGTTGTTTTGCTGCGACTAATGTGGTACGAGGAAGGGCTTAAGTCGGCGGGGGGTTGGAGGGTAAAGGGTGCCGATTTAACAGAACTGCGACCGAAACTCCTGCGGCAGTGCTGTGAGATTCATTCCGGTGGTCCCTTCTAATGATTATCCAGCGGCTGCTGATGCTGAAGGAAATGTAGTGACAATTAACGAACATTTGTTCCAAGAGGCGCTAGATCGTTAGAGCGTTTGTCTTTACCATTGACATCGTTAACTAGTGTATCGGTATAAAATCAACCATCCATTCGATTTAAAAAGTCCTTCTGAATGTGATAGGGCAAACGACAACGCCTTGGCTTTTGCGTAGTCCCCCCTAAGGACACAAGTTCTACCAAATTCATAAATTGGAAAGTTTGTATGCCTTAATGTAATGTTTGTGGAGCTGTGGCATCGCTTCGTTGATACATTCTTACATTCTAGAATTGGATATACACTAAAACCTGTTTAATTTCCACTTCAAAATAAGCACCACAGGATCATTTAGAGTGCTCAATTTAGAGTGGCTGCTTGCCAACGCATTTCATTTGCATTCATCACATTAGCATTCACACTTAGGCCACAGTAGTCCCAATGTGTAACCGAGATGATCGAATTGATCCTATTCCGCAAACCATTCAGAACTTTTAATGAAGCGATGACTGATATGGTGGTTAGTTCCGTCAAGCCGTTAAAATATAAGGCGTCCGACTATTTCTATGAGATGAGAGGGCGCTAAAGTCGCATGGAAGATGTGCGATAGCTTCTTCCTCCTCTTCACCCCTGCAGCTTCAGCAGTTGGCGGCTATAACACTGATTAGAGCTCTAAGAATCGGCCCACACATACTGATCAGATCTAGAGAGCGTTTCGCATCGAGTTTAGCCCATAATTGGCAGGAGTATGATAACTTTGGCGCCCAAGATTCGTAACGGTATTTTGTAGAGGAGTCAAAAACAAGCATTGCAGCGGGCGTCCAACTCGCTTAGGAAGTAGGGACAATTTTAGAGAAAAAAAAAACAACGGCAATGTCGATGGCTGAGGATCGAGTTGCCTTGGGATCTCTCGTGCGTGGTTTACCCCCGCGACTGCTTTAGTTGAGCATGCAGGCCAGAAGATGATGATGATGATGATGAACAACGGCAACACTTACGCTGAACGATACTTATGTGATTAATTGATAAACCCAAATTTTTTAAATTAAAAAAAAAGTTTGGACCAATTTGGACAATGTTAAAATTATGGGCTATAATGGCTTTTCTGGACAATGCGTACATCAATTCTGAATCGAACACTCAAGGGTTTTATGTCTTTTAGTTTTTGAGAAATTTGAAAATTACTAAATCTACTTTTTTAAGCGATGTCCTCTTATTTTTGAGGAATTATGTTGATGTTAAGTTCCTCTTTGTAAGTAAAGCCCAGCACATCATTTAGCGTTACTTAGAATGCACAGCGGGAAGGTAAAGTGTTCATGACATAGGCTCCGACCTCGCCAAAAGCACCTACCCTGAGCTGAGCAACGAAATTGAGTGAGTGGGACCTGCCGCCTGCTCTTACCTCAAAGAAACATCACGTAAATGCCAAAAAATACAAAACAAAAATCGTAATTTGAAATTTTCTCAAAATTTACAAGACATGAAATCATTCAGGTCTTTGTGTTCGACTCAGAATTAACATAAGAATTGTAAAACTACAAAAGCAATCAATTCACAATTTTGAAAAAAAAAAAAAAAAAATAGGTAAATTTTTTTTTTTATTTTTTACCAAAAATTTAATTTGCATACGAAATTTAAAAAAAATATTGGCATGAATGTTTACCATTGGAGTTGTTGTGTTGTCGCTCTTTCTTTAAATTGCCCTATCTGCTAAACAGGACGAACGGGAGCAAAACTAAAAAGATCTAACCCTCGAAGTCCTACATCTGGAGCTTTTAATCAAGCGATGGGGTTGATTGATGCTAAGACCACTTACTTCTGTCAAGTCGTAGAAATATGGAGCGTCAAAAAAGGTGTAAAATTTTTTCTTTTTTTTGTTTCTTTTTCCTCCTAATCGCTGCAACTTCTGGAAAAATCGGAAATCTAGTTGTGAGACGTGAGTTCCAATGGCACAACGCCCGGTTATGACGCCCTCTCATAGTAAAAAAAAGCTTGCTTTTGACCCTTCTGCAACGGCGCTAATGTTATAGTACGTTACCCCATCACTTTTTTGTGACGAGCCACCCAGCCAGTTGACAGTCTACGATTTGTATTTCGAGTTTACGTAGATGCTTTACTGTACCGAAAGGCATGGATGACAGGCATGGTTGTTGACGTAAAATAGTCGACGTATTATACACACTTTTTTACGCGTGTATCATGCATCTGAAAAATATTGCTGGTGTATAAAAGTGTATAAGAGTGCCCAATACTGTATAAAAGTGTAAAAATATATACTCACACTTTTATACACTTTTTTAAACGTGTATACACTTTTATACGGTAAGTGTAGATAAGTTCAAAAATGTGACATCCACGCAAACCTGATGACAGGTCTCCATTCGGAAAAGTGCTGAGCTAGTACCCTTGCTAGCGAGTTCGTCTGCCTCACAATTCTCTGGGACGTCACAGTGCCCGGCTCCATCTCTTACGCGATTTAAAACTTTTTCTTTATAAAGGGGACACTCGTTGTAGCTGTCCTTGCTTCTTGCAGTTAACACAAAATACCTCGGACCCTGTGTCCCCTGTCTTTTCTCGGGCATTCCCCAGGTTCGTGCTTTGCGTCACACTTCACGCATATCCACCTCTTACGAGTCACGAGAAAATGCTCAAAGTATGTTTCTGTTTGGAAAAATCTTCGACACGAGGGTTTGCTGTACAAGTTAGTCCAGGTCCACCTCGGACTGCCGCGCCACCATATTATACAAAGTTGACGCATGAACCGCAGAACCTACTTCCCTCACCAAAATCTATATTTTATTTCTTTTTAATCTAAAGTTTCACGAAGTTGTACTGCTATCAATTTTCGGGAGGATTTATAATTTTAAATATTTAGTATCGAAGTGCTCTTCTCTCATCATAAGACGAGACACTGCCCCGTTTTGTTGATCGATTTGCGCAAGCATTCCAATGAATAAATTGTATCAAGGAGCTACAAAGCGCCAAGTCAATTAAGGCGATAGTTGACAAATGTAAAATCTTACAGCTGCGATCCATTAACAATGATTTCCAAGCATTTAATGTTCTTCGCGAATCAACACACAATTTGGTGACCTTGTCTAGTACGCAAATATTTACTTAGTCACTCAAAGATGCTGTTTCGGTGCATGGAGCTTGCCCCTCTGCCAAAAGGACGCATAACTCGATCGTTCTATTTGTGTTTACACAGATTCCTAGATACTGCTCGTAATGTGGCATTTTACGAGGCGATGATATTTTTGAAGCGCGAAAAGTCACGTAGAATGGCCATTAAATTGCGGTTAAAAGCATTTTCAGGGATGGTGCGATGAAAAGTGATTCTTTACGAAATTCAGTCGTTCACATAACCCACAGGCTCATTCAGACTTTGAATGATATAATGTAGGCAAGCTAAGCATTTTAAGACGTAGACTGACAGGTCACTGTGACACATCCGGCAATGAAGTAGCTGATTAAGTAGCCACGAATTGCACCGCTTTTCACACAATCAGTAGGTGCTGGTTTCTTATCGCATACGAGATCACTCGTATTTTTTGGCCCAGATAGGATAGTGCGAACACCAACAGACGCCTTCAGTGCGACAAAAAGTAGCTTGAAATGGTAGTTGGAGAGCTTACCGGATATCGTGGAACTGAAAATTTCAGGACTTACCAGGGATTACATATGTAGGGGCCGTCGTGACGAAGAGGAGAGAGATGACACTCCCCACAATAGAGTCCATGCCCCAGCGCCAGTGATTGCATAGAAAGCTGGTAGAATATTTCTCCCATGACCACCAGGAAGTAGCCAACATCTCTACTCCAGCTGGAGAGCGGGGTATAAGGGAGTAGGATGAAAAATGGGGACAGCTCGTAGGCGCATCACAATGGTTCCAGCGGGATCTAAGTGAAACGCGGCCAATGCATAGAAATAGGAAATGTATAAATTAATAGAATTGAGAGTTTTTTTTCCTACTGGCCGACGGGCTCAGTAATAGCGCGGAGATTTATGCACCGCCGTGTTCAATCGCTCAACCAAATCTAAAGTACAATTATAACTCTATCTAGCTATGGATCTATTTATAGATCTGTCAGCGAAGGTCTTGATCCTACGCAGCCCAAGTTCGATCCCCGGTACGAGCAGAATACTCTTCACGGCCCCACCTCTTTCGAGTCACTGGCAATGCTCAAAGAGTAATAACTGTCTGGTAAGAGCATCTCAATTTCGCCGTTCGGAGTCGGTATAAAACTGTAGGTCCCACTCACTCGTGACAGAACAATAGCACAAGTGGTTGCTGAGAAGCTAGGCCATGACCTAAATTTTATTGGATTTGGTGGTGGTTTCTATCTGGGTGATTCCGTTTCTGTAGTGGGTTAACGCACTACACTGAGACCACGATGGATTGATATTGATTTAGGACATTGAGAAGAGAAGTGTGATAAATTCTCTAGATGGAATGTCCTGATGATAGCCCGTTGGTGAATTAGTAGACACTCGACGAGTAGGTGTTCCATGGCTTCGAATGGTTCACAGTGTCTACAGTTTCCTGAGCAATTGTGCCCTATTTTGTGCAGGTGATTAAGAAGTATCCAGTACGTCCAGTGAGTAGCCGAGAGCCGCCTTCGATTTCCATCGATTGACCCTCGTGAGTTTCCACTTGTTGCGCTCGTAAATGCTCTAGCATGGCCACGTTGCTAAATCCATGAAGAGACCCAACAAAAGGACTTCTTGCCCCTTGTTTTCTTCTTCAGCTTTCTTATTTACCAACCCAACTTAACCTTTGAGTTGAGAAGAACTAAGTCTAATGCATTTATGAATGCCTGGCTGTCATGCGATGATACTGATATTGTTTGCGGGCATTACATTCCATTTAAGGCATGACAGGGCTTAGCGAATCGTCATGGTATCAACAAATACCTCTTCCAACCGTGATCACAGCTAAGCCCTGACCCTCTACGGACTGTAGCGCCACCCACTTTCCGCTAATGAGAAAGTGAATCCACGTGTGAGAAAAAGCTCTCTTCACTTGTCTTGTTCGTTGTTCCAATAACGCTGAGAAGATGTGGTAAAGGTTGTCCTGATGTTCATGGATGAAGCGCACTCTTTGTGTTCTATTTCCCAACGGCATGGATTGGCGATTGAACACGTGATAATCTTCAAGATTGCAGCCCTTGTATGTATAGTTGATCACTCGTCACAGGGTGCACTACAAATCTCCAAATCTACCCTTCAGACTAATCCCATCTGTGCATCCTCCGTATTTTTCAAAATTAAAATTTTTAAAAATTGGTTTCATGTTCATCGTGCCTTACATAACCCTGGTCACAGCAGCTCTGATGCACAAGGAAGACGCAGGGTTGAAGCTAACGAAAGCCTCCTTTCGTGTGCGATCTATTGTCATGTTTACCTTGGTGGCGCTTGGTAAAGAAAACTTAACAAGGTGAGAGCGTACGGTGGCATTAGTATATTTCTTCTTTTTTGTGTAGCGCCATAGTCCAGGCTGCAATTAACAAGTCTCTCTAGTAAGCGCCATCTCTGACATGAGCCTAGTCGTGGGAAACCGAAACTTAAATGTACGGGCAGACACTAGTTGAGTTAGCTGATCGAAGAAATCTTGAAATTCCTGGCAGTTTCCTTTCCCTGGTCGCGAGAGAGGCCCAGCCTTGAATTATGAAAATTGACAGTGGACGCTCCTACTCTCAGCGCCACAGTGACAAGTTCACACGCCCTCTATCCACCAACAAGCAAACACCACATCCTTAGATGAGAATTCCTAAGCCGATTCAGTCACACAAGCACATGTCGAAAATTTCGACACGATGATAGATTGGCGCTAACTCTCGCCAAAGACTATAAAAATCTGCTAGTGTCGCCTACACATCTATTTTCGAATTCGAACTGGACATAAATTATCTTGATGCCTTCATAGTTCCTGTCAAGATCTGTCAAAAACACGCGGGCACCTCCTTGCCACCAATTGACACTGGCACATGAAGACCACCCCCAGACAGGGTCTCTCGTAAATAAGACGTGACAAGCAATCACAAAACATGTCGAAAACCATAAATTATGTTCACCACACGAAAATATTTCAAACAAACATAGAAAAGAGTCAAAGAGTCTGTTATGATGGGCAAGAGTAGACTGCTTTCAGTAGCCTCACTGCTTTTACAAAAATAGAGCCGCTCTTATACAATTCATGAGTCATAGCAGTGTCAAAAGCATTTTTTTGCATATAATGCATTAATGCACACACTTAAGCATGCGCTTTGCACTAACACTTCATCGACAGAACGGCCGCTTTCCGAATTCTCAAGACCATTAGAAATGTTCGAAAGCGACAAGAAGTGCTCTGTCAACTGAAACGGGTTCAGTTCGCAGTTAAAATGTTGTCAGCAATTTCATGGTCCATTAGCATTGGTAGCAGCGCGTGCTGCTTACACGTTTCTTCTAGCGCAAAAAAGAAACAAACAGAAACACTGGCAAAGATCTATTTTTAATTAGAGGAAAGGAAATCAAGCATCCAGTCTTGAGACTGCGGGATTTATTTGCAAACAGTTCGATACTGTTTGTAAATATTTTAAATTTTATAGTTAAACACTTTTTCGCTCACGTCTTCGCAGTGAACGTTCAAGTTTCAGTTCTGGTTTTGGATTAAGTTTACTCTGGCGGATCTAATTTATGGGATATTCGCAAACATTCACTGGCGTGGGCCGGCTTTCGTGGTCTGACGAATGAAAGCCAAATGCTAGCTACAGAAGAGAGAAGACGTAGATGAGGCAGTTCAGGTGTATCGAATGTTTATGCCGGAAACATCACTAGATGAACACATGTTTAGAAGTTCAAAAATCGACGCAATTTTAGGGAGATGACATGCTCCTTCATTTCTATTTTAATAAAAAGTTAAATCAAAGTTGGCTGTGTTCTTGATCAAACATTCATGGGCACTCTTTATTTACGCGTGGATTTTGAATTGTATTATTTTTGGAATTTTATAGGATACTTTATAGCTTGAAGAAATAAATGCCTCACACTTAATATTGTCGGTATTCACATTCTATAACAATGGAAAGGGGGCCATGTAGAGTTCAAGGCATCGCGAGGCACGACCGCATGCAACGCATTAACAAATTTTATATTAAATGATTAAAAATATTAAATGATCGTGTCTATAGGATGTCCCGACATTAAGACAGACTTTGAATTAAATAGAAAACGTAGGTTTTAGTCCAAAGGTGGTTATTTTTGATTGAATCATAAAGGACATTGGATGGGATTACTTATGGAATAACACATCGACCTGGCACATACGCTCTTTTTGGTCAAATGACGGCATATACAGTAGAATCTCGATCATGTGAACAATGTGAACTGGAAAAATGAAGCACTACCCAGTACACATTCCAAAATATGAACTCGACACCATATTTAGCTATTCGGAAATGTGAGCTTTAGTTTTATCTCCTTCTATGCTCGTTTGCTTGCAAAGCTTGACGGTTTTTTAGCACCATCCCAGAGCAGACGCATTATAAAGGGTGATTTTTTAAAAGCTATAGGAAATTTTGGCATACTCTTTCCAACATTTCGGCCGGTATCTCACGAATAAATGATTCAATGTTGTCTTCCAATGCGTCAATTGAAGCGGGCTTGTCTGTATAGACGTGAGCTTTAACATAGCACCACAAAAAATAGTCTAAAGGCGTTACATCGCACGATCTAGGCGGCCAATTGACCGGTCCCGAACGTGAAATAAAATGATCACCGAACTCGCCTCTCAATAAGTCCATTGTTGCGCGTGGTGTGTGGCATGTGGCACCGTTTTGTTGAAACCACATGTCATGCAAGTCAAGCTCTTACATTTTGGGCAAAAAAATGTTGGATGTCATCTCACGGTAGCGCTCACCATTCACAGTTACGTTACGATTCGCATCATCTTTGAAGAAGTACGGTCCAATGATGCCACCAGCCCATAAACCGCACCAAACTGCAACTTTTTCTGGATGCATTGGTAGCTCTTGCAATGCTTCTGGCTGATATTCACTCCAAAATCGACAATTCTGCTTATTTACGTACGTACCCATTGAGCCAATAAAATGGAAGAAGCGCGCGATGAACTTTCTTAACAGAGCACGCAATAATTTACAAGCGTTGTTCGTTTGTAAGACGATTCATGGTTAAATTATAGACCAAACTGAAAATGTTTGACAGTGAAACAAAACACGAAACGTGCGTCAGCTGTTACTCACGCACGAGTTATGTGTACGTTACCCACTCCCCTCGAAGCCACTTGATATCCTATTGGCGGAGTCATTTGACTTCTTGAAATCTCTTACATAATGCCTCAGTCTGCGCATGCCTTCACGGAGCAGACGGAAACGTGATCCAAAAAAGATGGATGCGTCTTGCTGAAGTTGCACTTAATGCACTTCAGAATGTTTATCGACTGGAAGGTTTCTCAGTGAGTATTGTTATGGACGACGGACGAGCCGATCGTTTCTAGTTGTAAATTAAAAGTTTCACACACAGTATTAAATAAAATGAAATAAAAAGAAACATTAAAAAAAGCGTTTTTCAATCCTTATATCCTTCGTATTTCTGTTCGTTTTTTTTTTTTCTCAATTTTGTTTCTCTTTTTGGTGCCTTGTGCTGCGTGCGTGTATCACTTCCGTAAAAGCATAATGCCCACAATGCTGCGTTGGTGTGGCGCCTCGTTTTTCAACCAACACAATATAATGGATCCATGTCATTCACTATATCGTACTACGTTTTGACTTTTATAAAAAAAAATGAGACCGATGAGAACAACGATCTCACCTAAGAGATGGCAGAAAATGGCCTCGACTACGTGCTGGTTATGATATCTGCTTCATTCTCTGGTTTTTTCTTTCATTTCAAACATTGCTAATTTCCGAGAAACGAATGAGAATGTGAAGTACGCAGGCAAATGTCAAAAAGCATCAAAATGTTTCAGAATGTGGAAAACATTTTGCAGCATCAAGCAGATCGTAACCAGCACGTAGTCGATGCCATTTATGAAAGTGCCACCAAATTGTAACTCAAAATCAAAAAATATTTTGTATTTCAAAGTTCATAGTATTTCAATAAAGCATTCTTAATTGAACCATGGAAGGCAATTCAAGTCAGGCAATGATCAATTCTCCCGATGCACTCACTTTAAACTCAGAGACTTCTCTGAACTGCTCCCTGTCTCTGGACGAGTTGACCGAGTATTTTAGACGGGACACTGCGATATTCCAGAAATCTGGGAAGCTCGCTAGAAAGGCCACTAGTTCAGCACTCTGTGTCTGCTGCAAGACATATCCATGTTTCGAAAACACTGTTTAGGGCCTACCCTTTATCCGAATGCAGCAGCCCAATCAGACTGAGCGGACTCTCAGGACTTGAATCTGCGTCGTCATTGAGCCATGCGCCTGCCAATGTCTTGTACGCAAGCTACAGAGATGAGGAAGAAGAGGAAACTGTGTACCTACTGTGCAGCTGCAACCCCCTCTTCTCCTCGGTTGTCACGGTGGGGCCACGTCTCACTGAGGTCCTGTTGGAGCCGTTGGGGTGAAAAACCTTCTCGCAGTCCTACTCGTTCCTAGTATCGAAGATGTTGTTTATAGCTTCCATTGTTAGGTGGTCCTATACAGCCAACCAAAGATCTTACCAAACCTTATGGTCTTACTCGTGTCTCTCAAGGTGTGGTGATGTTGTTTTTATCCTTCCAGCCAACCAGAGATTCCTATAAACCTGCAAAGAAATGTTTGATCTGAGTCCTGAAGGTCTTGGAAGAAGAATTCTCCCAGAGTTCTTTGTCTCAATAGGCAGAGACTGGGCCATCGACAGAGATAGTGGGGATATCCTCAATTTCTTTTTCGTCCCGCAGTCTCTGCAATGGTTTCATGGGTAAGTCCCATTTTGTGGTCGTGGGATCTCAGATGATTATGGCCAGTTATCGCTCCGACCATCATTCGCAGCAACCTTCTGCTGCGCTGGAGGAGCATGTTGGTCTAGACCATATCGTTCGTGAGGTTTCCCGTATGAGAAGAGAACTCCACCTGTCACTAGCTAACTTCATGATTTTATTGTCCACTTTCCTCTTGATACCAGAGAGAGGTGGATCAAACCATGGGATTACCTGGGATGGGTCGATTTCGCCCCCTTTCCTGGCAAGTTCATATGCTACCTCGTTGTCGGCTATGTTCTTTTGACCGGGACACAGCACAGAGTGATCGAGTGCTGCGTACCAAGAAACTTGAGCTCTTCGCGAAAGCTTGCGACTACCTTGGACTTGGTTTCTATAGCCGAACTTTAATGGCCGCTTGACCGTCAATTTGAATCGTTATATCAACCTGGTGCTCGACTCATTTGCAGCAGAGTTCCTTGAGTTTTGTAGCCTTTGGAGCTAATTTTGATCCCACGAGTAAGGGGGAAGAAACGTTCACACTACACCAGAGTGTGAGATTTTTCTGAAACCAGAGTGCCCCAAGAACCGGAGTTCACAGACACTGTCACGCTGTGCCATTCGTCCCTAGGCACGGTTGTTGCACACCCGGGATCGCGGGTTTTATAGAGTTGTTCCCCTCTAGATCCGCTATATTCTGTAAAATCAGAACAAACCTCGTGCAGGGTGTGACTAGTTAGTCACGTATAGCGGTCTTGGAGGATAATACTTCCTGGATCACTGTGAACCTCATCCCCTCGAAAAGTCACTTAAAGGCACATGTATTCAATAACCTGACCGAATTTGGCAATGTTAGCGTCAGCTTTCCTCATCGTTTTTTTTTCCAATATGATGCCGCATATTATCGACTAACATTGGCCTAAATGTGTGCGCTGAATGTTAACAGTCAGCTACTTTCACCTACCCACGAATTGCATGTGGGTTCAAAACAGAAAAAATGTCCCAACTTGACCAGACTGAGGAGCAGGCTATCTCTAATTTTCCATCCAAGGGTATCTTTGAATCATGAGGATTGGAGACGCAGGAACTGGAACTACCTTTTGTGTTTGAAACATTCAATGCTTCCACAGAATGTCATTCCGCATTCAATTGACTTATCAGAGTGACTTCATCCAATAAAAATGTCACGGTATCATTATTTCGAGTTCGAACAGACCGCAGAAATCGCCTGCAATTTCGTGTGATTTATTGCAGTCGTATATTTTTGCATGGATTCTCAAGTTTATGGGGATCACCCGCCAACAGCTGACTTTTGGGAATTGGAATAAATTATGCCATTCCGAAATAAATTTTTAATTATGCTTGAAATTTGATTTACTGGGGGGAAGGGGCAAGAACGATGCGACTTTCGTCGCGACAGAAGTAAAAATGACCAGCTTTTCACGCGAAGAATGGTACTTGAGAAGACTTGGGAGTATGCCAGCCCCATCTACAGCTGTTGTGTACATTTGGAAAATGCGTACGACCGAGCTCCTCGATGCAAACTCTGGAGCGTTCAGTAGGAGTATGAGATTGATGGTCCCCTTTTCAGTCACTATACAGAACCTGTTGCAGCTGTGTTCAGGTTAACTGTGCTAAATCATCACCTTTCGGGCGTTGGACTTCGCCAAGGGTGCGTCTTGCTACCTCTCCTTATCATTGTATATATGGACTGGTTGTTGTAGCCGCAGCCGACGCGAGGAATGATGCGGAGCAGATGCCAGCATTGTCTTCGGTCCGTCTCTGAACATTCGGAGATGATCATCCAGCGCCTGGCGGTCAGACTTGGATGCTGGTTGAGAAGTTCTTTTCGAAGGGAATCGCATCTTAGATAGAATGTCTCAAGTGTGTCCAGTTGTGGATGTAAGTCTGTCAATGATTATAGAGTGTCCACATTTGCAGCAATTTCAGTTTATTCATATCACCCTTCTGGCCATTTTCTGCCTGCCACTTTCTGTTTGCCAGGGTTGAGGGTTGTCCTATACGCTCCGCAAATATATACTACGTCCATCCGTAGCTCGCAATTAGGCTTGGAGTTGCAAGCAATGACCATGTATGACCATGTAGTATTTTCCAAGCAGTCCACCACAAAGTATCGGTCTAACTACTGTCAAGTGCGAGGCTGTAGTCCCCACTTGCATCCTATTGTCATCTTGTCTTTTTAAACTTATTTGCTTAACAAAATATATTAAGAAACCTATAATGCCATCTGCTGTCTTGTTCTTTGCCAGAATAGTCGGACAACTCGCCCTCAACGTCTGGATTTCGTGGTGAAACTAACTCACCCCACTCTGTGGCGGTGGTAAGTTGATGCTCGGTTTATCTGTTCAATTCGTGACACGAACAACTTGCATAATTCACATCTCCACCTCTCTCGCGCCACTGACAAATGAGCAGAAAACTTCTCAAAATTCACCTCTCACCGAATCTGTAACATTAGCATCCTTCCACGCACACTCACCCTTCAAAAACTTCACTCCTCACAGACAACTGTTGACAATGCCTATACAACACATTTCCATTTCATTCAGTTCCTCCCTCATACCGCTTCCCTCGGGATGGTTCCCTTCCGCAAGCGAAAGCATCTTGATCGCCACAATTGCAACCAACCCGACATCAAGCCGCAAACACTCGCACACGCTATTCAAGGAAATTCCAATCAAAGGGGCGCATCCAAATTTAAACAGAAACTCACATCTAATATTGGACCACTTGTCCGTCTGTCCCACATTTTTCTCTCACGTTTCACATTGGCGCGGCGGGCAGCGGCCCCCAGAGGCACTCTCCGTGCCGCCGTCGCTTCCGCAAAGCACACCAGATGTTTGCCGTCTGCAGCCTGTCATCGTCATTATTCCGCACTTGATGGGGAATTCAGAAGCTACACCAGATGTGAAATGATCAATTTAAAAGTTCATTAACGCCAGAATGTAACGACCGCTCACACAAGCAGCCGCGTGGGTGGGGTTGTTCGCCTGTTCTGATGAGGTGTCGATTTTTGTTTCTTTGCAGGCATCTACATCCCGGAGACGCGGAGATTCTTCATGTCGTCGCACTCGGGCCTGTGGCGACATTGTCGCTCCACAATGGTGCCGTATGCCCTGCCCGACTCGAAGGTCGCCCGAAATTTCACGTCGATCGCGTACCAAAGTGCCACGGCTATTCAGGAAGCGAAAGTGAATGTATCCACGGAGGACTTCATCAGGGACTACCTGGAGAACAACGTCACCTTTCCGCTGCAGAATTTCACGGAGGAAGCCAAGCAGAGGATGTTCGCCCATTGGGCGCGCAACGACCAGGACATGTTTCAGGTCTTCAAGAGGGCCTACTGGGAGTTGGAGTTGTCGAACGAGGTGCTCAGCCTGATCCCAATCGACTCGAAGCCGGTTACCGTGGATCCGCTGGACGTGCCCGCACTGGAGAGAAGTGGGACCTTTGGGGACGCCTTGAAGCTGGTGGTGGTCAATCAGACGTCGTACTACTTCGTGATCCCGGTGGCCGCCCAAGGGGTCATCTTCAACGGATGGAACAATCACCGCCTGGTCCCGAAACTGTTCTGGCCCTACGTACGCGATCTGGACATACCCGCGTACGTCATGAACGAGAAGCGTGTCATCCTGCAGCTGGTGCCGCCAAAGCCGCCGAACAGGGGCAAGATCAGCAACGGATACGAGTACATTTCGACAAGTAAGTACCCCCAGCACCGCGTCCGCGTGGAATCTAATCAATCTCTTGGTCCGCAGGGCGCTGCAAGTACATCGAGATGTTTCCGAACGCGAACACTCTGAGGAACGATCCCGGATTCGATGACGAGCTCATGGGTAAGTCGCTGCCTCTCGGCGACAGGCACCTGCCCTTATCGCATCCTTTTCAGATTACATCAGAACCCAGGCGTCGTTTGCTTGCATCACGGTCTTCGTCATGTGCATGGGCAGCGTGTTCTCCTTCTACACCTTCATGAACCCGCGATACATGTTCAAGCGACTGGCCGGAGGAATCCACTTGGTGTCGGCCTCAACCTCCATCGTGGTGATCCAAGTGCTGCTCTCCTCGATCGACTACACAAGGGAGCACCTGTTCTTCGCATACCCCGAGGGAGCTGAGCTCAAGTAAGTATCCTCTCGAGTCCCTGGAGAACCTCGGTTTGATGGATTTACCCCTCACAGGTACGGCTACGGAGTTTGGCTGGCCTGGTTCACGTTCATCACGAACGTGGTCTGCGGCCTCCTGTTCATGTGGTATTCGGGCAAGAAGAAGGGCAACAAGGCACCAACCGACGAGCTGGCCATGGCCGATGAGCCAACAATCATGGGAAGATGAGGAGTCTCGGATGCGAGTTAAAGACTAGTTCGACTGCCGTGGCATTTGTAAATAGCTTTTTAGCCTTGTTCGGGAGACAGGGGGGTTTGTTGGGTGGTTTTGTTTTCTTTTTTAATTTAACTTGTTTTCTATTGAGGTAGTTATTTTGTTTCTAAGAATAAGTATCCGATGAGACCTTTGAATGGCAACAACTACACAATAAATGTCTAGTCATAAGTGTTGAGTGAAGTCTTTTGTTTTGATTCGTTATCTGAAGTCGATGGGTGAAGTAGGCGAGTACGGGATGTGTTCCGGCGCAGTTCACGAACACATTAGAGGATCTGGCTTTGTATGGAGAACACAGTGTTGAAAAATGTCGCATGTTGACTACTCGTTTCGTACCGGACAGACAAATGTCAAAAAAATGGCATTCAATGCTATTTTTTATTTGTACACAGGTTCTCGGTATCGGGGTGAAGCTGTGGTTGTATGTATAAATTGACTTATTTATCAAGTAATACTATTATTTTAGTGCATTCATGTACAATTTCATATAAATGTGATTACTAATTCGAGGAGAAAGTATCAAAAAAGTCGTAAAACTTGTTCTTGAGGATGCCCGAATAAAGGTGAAAATGATGGCAGAGATCACCAAGCTTTCAATTGATACCATTCACACCATTCTGACCATCTTAACCTTTCAAAGGTCAGTGCAAGGTGGGTGCCACGAATGCTCACAGCGCCTCAGAAAATAGTGAGAATCGCATGCTGTAGAGAGCTTTTGGAGATGTGTAGTGAGAACGCGGACGGTGTTATGGATCGAATTGTTACTGGTGACGAAACATGGGTCCACCACTATGACCCTGAAAGCAAACAAGAGTCCATGCAGTGGCATAAATAAGGAACAGACCCCCGAAGAAGTTCAAAGTCACTCCGTCTGTCGAGAAGCTCATGGCCACAGTTTTTTGGGACTCAAAAGGAATCTTGCTCATTGAGTACAAAAAAACAAGGCGAAACCATCAAAAGAAAAGACGGGGTAAACTCGCAGCGGGTGTGTTGCTTCTTCATGACAACGCTCCTGTTCACACGGCGCGAGTTTCCAAGGCTGCCGCGCGAGATTGTGGTTTCGAAGAAATCCAACACCCACTCTATAGTCCAGACCTTGCCCTTAGTGACTATTTCCTGTTTCCGGATTTGAAAAAATGTCTTCGTGGAAAAAGATTTTCGGATGATGAAGAACTCAAGTCGGCAATAAATGGGTTGTTGCAGAGAAAGAGTAAATTTATTTTGTTGAGGGTTTAAAAAAGCTTATCTCAAGATGTAACAAATGCATTGATGTTAGGGGAGATAAATATATATTAAAAAATAAAAACAATTTAAATTGAATTCGCATTTTCGTTCATATCGATACCGATACCAATATATTGAACGCCCCTCGTATAATGTGCATAAGTCAACAATAAGCCGGATAAAAGCAAAGGGAAGCAGTCTTGGACAATTTGTGGCGAGAGCTGAATGTGGACCAGGAAAACGCGTTACACTCTAGACTTCTGAAGATCCACAGATGGAAAAGGGTGTTATATGGATGGTATCAAAAGCAAAGAGCTAAACATATTCCGCTTTCTAATGAAATTATACAATTTTTTGCACAACGAAATACGGGAAAAGCCCTCATTTAGCCTCATAACGGATGGATTGCGAAATTTCAAAAACTACATGGTATCCGAATGTTAAAATTTTTTCCAATAATGCAATTTCAACAAAAAATAAAGGAACTTAAATTAACCGCTGATCAAATCTACAATGTGGACGAATCATGATTGTTCTACAAACAAAACACTTGTTACTTTGAATGAATCGCCAGCGCCAGGTGGAAAAGTAATCAAGGAAAGAATAACATTCCTTGCGTGCACAAGTGCATCAAGGATGCACAACACGTTTGTCATTGCATTTAAACATTTTGAGACCATGCCTGTTACTTATAAAGCGAACAAAAATGCATGGATGACATTCGTTTTATTCGAACAATGGTTCCACAACGTGTTGGTTCCCGTTGTCCGAAAAAGTTTACAAATTGTAGTATTTGCGTTGATGAGTTTTTCTTTACAGGTAAGACATTTTCTCGAATCAAAGGGACTAGAGAAGAAGGCACCTAAAGACAATGAACTGCAAAGCGATGGTGGACTGATTATGATATTTCCAGCAAATTGCACTGCAATCCTTCAGCCTATGGATCAAAATGTTATTAACATTACAAAGCTCCACTACAAAAAAAAGGTTTATTGGCGCACTTAGTTGCCAGTGAGGGCATTGATTTGAAAACCAAAATAAAAGCGTTCAACTTAAGGGATGCAATTGGAATGGAAAAAGTAGACCCAAGAGCAATCGGGATGAGGGGGACGACCTTCCATTATCTACACTGTCTACAAATATCTTCATTGATTTCATCCGTTTCCAATCTGCTTGATGAAATTGTTCCCAATATTTGCAACTCGATTGAAGATATCACTGATTGGCTTCATGAACACGTTAAGTCCTCTGCAAATTGTGAGGATTCGGCAGAAATTGAAAGCACAAATGAAAGTGAAGTCTTATCCAAAGTCAAAACAGAAGTTGCCGTTCGATCCTTTAACATATGCTTACAAAGGGCCGAAGAGAACAACATTGCAATAGAAGACATTTTAACTCTACAAAAAACAAAGAGAGAGGGCAGTTTTGAAAAATATTGAATCGCGAAAAACACAGTCTAAAATAGCTAACTTCTTCAAAAAAAAACCATAATATTTTACTCACATATGTATATTCATTTTGGTATATGTATCTACACTTTTGTTTTCTTATTAAATAAAAATGTGTTCAACAATAACAATTTCACTTGGTTTCAAAAATGTGTTTTGTAGTTTATTGTCATTTTCTATACAGAAATATAGACATTTGACTACCATTTCTTATACAAAAACGTGTGACCCAGTAAGTGCAAGAACCTCGGTTATCGCAACCGCCGTAATTTCTATTAGTTGCATAAACCGAGTTTATACTGTATATAGTGCCAAAACCCAGGAGAAAGGCGTACAAAACTTGTAAATTTGTGACTCTAAAGAACAACGAAGTGAAGTAATCCGTCAACAACTTCAAAGTGGAAATGTCAGCGTGATCTCCGTATCGAAGCCAAGTAACCAAGCTGTGTAGAGCCGCGTCACAGTTCCTCTCGCTTGACAGATAACAATCACAGAATGGAGAGATGTTTGATGAAAACGAGGAGGAACAAAATTTAAATTACTACCTTTTGAACCGTTCAATTCAAGTTGTTTTGGATGAGTTCAAGTCTGATATCCACCAAATAAATGCTGGTGTTCCCCAAGGCTCTGTTCTGTCTCCGACACTCTTTCTCATTTTTATAAATGATCTCCTGTCTGCTACTTCTAATCCAATCCATTCCTTCGCTGATGACAGCACCCTCAGCTTTTCATATTCGTTCCAAGGCTCACGACCACGCCCTTAGGCCGTACAATTGGAACGGCAGCGTATGTTAAGCACATTGAATTCCGATCTTGACAACATATCCAATTGGGGAAAGAACAACCGCGTGGAATTCAATGCTGCCTGCTGTCACTCAAGCGAACCCTTGTTAATCAGCCATTATTCATGAATGGCACCTTTGTCGATGGAACCGGAAAGATTTCCATCCTTGGTATGTGTATCAACACAACACTTAGTTGGAACGATCACATATTTGAGGTCCCCAAAAATGCTGCGAAATGTTTAGGTTTCCTCAATCGATACTTCACCCCTTCTGATTTGGCTTTAATTCACAAGGCGTATATGCGCCCCAAACTTGAGAGGAACACTCATATCTGGTCTGGTGCCCCCAAAACCACCCTGCACTTACTAGAAGCGAGCGATAAAACTTATAGGAGACAACAATATTGCAGAGTCATTAGACTTGCTCGAACATCGACGTACCGTCTCGTCTCGTCTCTATCCGTATTTTATCGCTATTTGAACAAACGACGCTCAAGTGAGCTTGCCAAGTGCATTCCTCATCTCCATGAATTCACCCGCAATACCCGTCTCGCCAGGAATGCTCATCACTTTACCCTTAGGCCTACTTTCGGACGCACAGTTAAATTTAGAGACTCGTTCATCAGCCGCACGGCACGAATATGGAATGCTCTTCCCAGCGCGGTATTTCCCCCTTTCACCCTCTACACCTTCGGCCGTGCTGTGTCTTGAACCCGGACACTTAAGAGTACTAACAATCCGTTGTGCGCGCGCAAAAGGGATTGTACTTCCATCGTATTTCCAACGGTTAACAGCGGCCCATGAAGGTTTGATCACTACGAACAAGGAAATACAAAGCAAGAGTTCGGTCAAAGCAGAGGAGATGGAAAGGGATATGGAAAACGTGGTGGAATGTGAAGGCGACGAAAGCGGGCTCCAGATGCAGATATAAATCATCTCGGTAACAACGCGTTGGTTTTAACTGAAGCCAATTTTCCAGTAAAGCTCACAATCTCTGTATCTGGATAAATGGGAAATTAAACTAATGCTTCAAAGACCCAGACTGCATTTTTTACCAGCAAATGAAAAGCCTGCTTGTTACCAAGCAGCAAAATAGCAATAAATAACGTTGACAGATTGGAAATCAAGTCCTAAGTATTTTGGGGTGCATCTTGTATATCCATTCAAAACAATTTTCCAACAGAGAAGTTACGCTGTATTGTGTACTTTGAAAATCGAAGGTTTGCGCATTTGGCGATCATATGAACTCTGAGTGTCTAGTGCCTTAAGTGCCTTAAGTCATGAATGCATTTTAATCTAGTCACAGGCATCGATGCCGCGGTGATGCGTTTTCTGAATTCACCCGTGCGCGTTTAACACTAACCCATTTACACTCAAGCACATTATAGTTCCGCCTTAAGTTATGAATGTATTTTAATCTAGTCGCAGTCTCTCCAGAAACATCTACATATATACATGCCCACATTACATAATTATGTATGCGGACTTTAGACGTTCTAAAAGAATTGATAGCACATTTCAAAATTCAACAAACAAAGATATTTGATGCATCCTGTAGTGGAGCACGGTTACACCCACATTTAAACAAGAAAATGAAAATGCAATTCTTCTGAATCTGTTGACCACAATCATTTGTTTAATAAATTCAACGTCAAATTATTCTAAGAAAAAATTTAGTTCGCCATCTGCACGAAACATACAGCCACATCAGATAACATAGCCAAGTCACAAACCACACGAAACAATATCTCTCGCAATACTTTGCTAAGCTCATCGCTAAGGGAACCCCATTTGTTTATTCCAAACAAGACATTTTTAAACGTCATGTGGGATGCGGCTGTCATAATCATTTTAAATTCAACACGTGCGTGGTTAGTTTCAAGAAACTTGTGCTTTGGAAAATAAAATCACTTAAAAAGAGAACAACAATGGCTAAAAAAGCTAAAGCAACAAAACGTAAAGCAGCTGCTGTCGTAGAGCAGCAACAAATAGAAGAAAAGGCGCCACCAAATGTGGACGAAAACAGTGAAGAGGTAAGCACGAGCGTTCAATTCAGGAAATCACAATTTTAAAACACATTTCACAGGAGGATCTGATGAAAAACATCGGTAATGAAGATGCCGATAGCACAGATGATGAGGGGATTGATGAAACATACGTCTCAGACGCAAGCGAAGAGCTGGAGTTTGAGAGCGACGATGAGGGCAACTATGTGAAGAAAGACGAAGAAGAGGCAGATGATGACGAGGAAAGCGACGATGATGGCGAGGAGGAAGCAGAGATTGAAGATGTCTCGAGTGATGATGATGATGAAGAGGATGTCACTGAATCGGAGGATGAGAGTGAAATTTCTGCCAAGCCCAGCACATCACAGAAACAAAAGGACACTAAAAAGACAGAAAAAGAGCCACAGACAGAGACCGAAACGCCAGCAACTCAATCGAACACAACCCGTGTAGAAGGCGAATTCAAAGTATCGAAGAAGAAGAAGTCTGCATTGTCAAGGC
Organism: Eristalis tenax; assembly: GCA_905231855.2. Lineage (NCBI taxonomy): Eukaryota > Metazoa > Arthropoda > Insecta > Diptera > Syrphidae > Eristalis > Eristalis tenax. The sequence continues at coordinate 6,114,616 of HG993127.1, forward strand.
TTCAGAAACAATTAAACAAAGATAACAAGGATGGCACAGCAAAGCAGGCAGAAGAGTACGAAAACTCGGACACATCCGATGAAGAGGACATCAGAAACACAGTCGGGAACATTCCGATGCACTGGTACGATGAGTACAAGCATATAGGCTACGATTGGGACGCCAAAAAGATCGTAAAACCGCCGAAGGGCGATCAGATTGACGACTTCCTCAGGAAGATCGAAGATCCCAACTTCTGGCGCACAGTCAAGGATCCTCAGACGGGACAAGAAGTCACACTGACCGATGCGGATATAGAGTTGATCAAGCGTATCAACGCTGGACGAATTCCAAACTCAGAGCACAATGAATACGAGCCCTGGATCGACTGGTTCACGTCAGAAGTTGAGAAGATGCCAATCAAGAACGTCCCAGACCACAAGAGGTCCTTCCTCCCGTCCGTGCCCGAGAAAAAGAAGGTCGGTAAGATGGTGCACGCACTGAAAATGGGGTGGATGAAGACTATCGAAGAGGTGGAGCGCGAGAAGAAGGCCAAGCGAGGACCTAAATTCTACATGCTCTGGGAAACGGACAATAGCCGTGACCACATGCGGAGGATCCACGACCCCGTCTCGGCACCGAAGAGAGATCTGCCTGGTCATGCTGAGTCGTACAACCCACCACCGGAGTACCTCTTCGACGAGAAGGAGATAAGGGAATGGGAGAAGATGAAGGACGAACCGCACAAGCGTAAGTTGCATTTCCTACCGCAGAAGTACAAGTCTCTGCGGACAGTTCCGGCGTACCCTCGGTACCTCAGAGAACGTTTCCTCCGCTGCTTGGATCTCTACTTGTGTCCCAGAGCCAAACGCATGAAGCTGAACATCGACGCTGAGTACTTGATTCCCAAATTACCAAGTCCTAGGGACTTGCAGCCCTTCCCCACGGTGGAGAGCATGGTGTATCGCGGCCACACGGACATCATTCGCTCGGTCACCGTCGAGCCAAAGGGCGAATACATTGCCTCTGGATCGGACGACAAAACTGTTAAAAGTAAGTGTGACAGCATTTGGCTTGCGCCTCCATTTAAACACGTCTCTCATTATTTTCTTTTCAGTTTGGGAAATCGCCACTGGTCGCTGTATCAGGACTATTGACACTGATGACGTGGTGCGTTGTGTGGCGTGGTGCCCCAACGCCAAGCTGTCAATCATTGCAGTTGCGACAGGCAACCGGTTGCTCTTAATCAACCCCAAGGTCGGGGACAAGCTGCTCGTGAAGAAGACGGACGACCTGCTCGCCGAAGTGCCGAAGGTCGATCAACTGGAGAGCGATCGCATTAAGACCGCCGTCCAATGGTCTGTCGCTGAAAAGGAGGAGCAAGAGAAGGGCGTGCGATTGATAATCACTCACTTCAAGCCAGTCAGGCAGGTCACATGGCACGGTCGCGGTGACTATCTATCAACAGTGATGCCCGAGGGCGCCAATAGATCTGCGATAATCCACCAGCTCAGCAAGCGCCGCAGTCAAATTCCATTCTCCAAGAGCAAGGGCCTGATCCAGTTCGTCCTCTTCCATCCCATCAAACCGTGTCTCTTCGTCGCTGTAAGCTCAGTCCCATTGTCCTCATCCAACATTTCTCAAATCCATTATCTTCCAGACTCAGCACAATGTCCGCATTTACGACCTGGTCAAGCAGGAGCTTGTAAAGAAGCTGCTGACGAACTCGAAGTGGATCTCGGGAATGTCCATCCACCCGAAAGGAGACAATCTGCTCGTCTCGACGTACGACAAGAAAATGCTCTGGTTCGACTTGGATCTCTCCACAAAACCGTACCAGACAATGAGGCTCCACAAGAATGCTGTGAGAAGCGTGGCCTACCACTTGAGGTATCCTCTGTTCGCATCGGCAAGTGACGATCAGTCTGTGATTGTCTCGCATGGCATGGTCTACAAGTAAGTTCATTAAAATTAACTGAATTCTCAACTCGTTCTGTTCTCAACCCGCTTCTGTTTCTTTCCAGTGATCTACTCCAAAATCCACTGATTGTTCCATTGAAGAAGCTGCAGACGCACGAGAAACGCGACGACTTCGGTGTTCTGGACGTGACCTGGCATCCCGTCCAACCATGGGTGTTCTCCACAGGGGCTGATGCAACCATCAGACTGTACACGTAGAAGTTTACGGATTTTATGCAAGCAAATGTAGTTTTTATCTGAATAGGAATAATTAAAGCGATTATTTGAATACGTCTTGCCTTTTGTGTGCTAATTTCTGAGTATGGAAAATTGTAGAACGCAGACTATCTAATGTTTGCTTGAATCTGCTCCACTTCAAGTCTTTGAAGGCGAGTTTCGTCGGTTTCGATTTGGGTTCGTAGCAGCAGAGCTGTTATCATCACGGACAGAGGTTATTCAGAGGCGAGTCTCTAAATGAAAGCTCTTCCAACTTCCTATTCCTACGACTACATCGATACATCAACAAAACGATTTGGCTTCCCACCAGTAATTTCAGGTGATGATCGTTTGATATTGCGTGGCAGAACAATGTACCTTTCCTAAGGTACCGCCGCGCTGTCTCCCCAAACTTAAAACAATGATCTAACTATCCTATCTTGTGTCAGCATCATTCTGCTGTGTACTTCTTTTTCAACATTCACTTGTAAGCCGTGAACGAAATGCTGTTTATCTTCGCAATAAGAATTAGCTCACACTGATTGTGTGTGTTAGCTCCCAATCACAATTTAGCTATAAATCAAAGCGAATATGCGTTCAGATTGTTAATCAATAGCGTGAATCGTTCGAATTAACTCTAGAAGTTGTGAGTTGTGTTCAGTAGGATTCAAGAATTAAGGGATACCGGTATTGACGAGCATTCGACTATGCTGCGGTTGAAAGAAATGAAGTCTTCAATTTAGAAAAGAAGTCCCAAGGAATGCTTTGCTTACACAAGACACAACATAGACACGAGTTCATGGAGCATCGCCGTTCGATTGGTTAAACTGAACTCAAATTATAGATTGTTTATAAGTAATTCTTGTGATTGCATCTGGAGATATTTACACGAGATAACTCGTCAAAGTTTCACTGAGAAAGTTGGTTAGTTGGTAATTTTCGAAAAATAAACAATTGAAGTGCTCAATAAAGTAGTAGGGAGAGAAATACTCGGCGATCTGTCCTGTTATAAATGTGAACTAAAGAAACGCAACAACTGATTGTTGTTTCTTGGTATTTACCACCAAAGGATTACAAATCTCACCACAGAAGGGGCGAAAGAGAACTGTGACATCGTTCTGAAGGAGACGGTTCTGGAATTGCAAAGAGGGTGCACCTGGCCAGGCTATGGGGCTATCAGAACAAATTACCATGTCTCTCCTTGGTATCACGTTGTGTTTTTAACCAAGGCCAAGCCTCTGTAAGCGCTAAGGTTTTTGCCTAAAGGACATTCGATGGTTGAGTGTCGAGAACAGAATTCCACCTCGACTGCATATTCACCTCTATTGTGGAATCCGCGCGGGGAATTATTCGCCGGAAAAGAATATTTCGGCATCGTCAAATATGCAAAATGAATTTAGTAAATTTGTCTAGTTCAGAGATGCCCGCCCGATCGTTTTAGCTATTGTCGGCATAGATGCATTGGCCTCTTCAGGGATAGCAGGTGTTCTCTTCTATGTTCCACAGGAGAGGGTGCTTTTCCTTTTCGAAATTTGGATCTATTGCCAAGATTATTAACTACTGCAGTCTTGTAGTATGATTCCTTTGTACCACGAAGCGGAACAACATATCGGTGGAAAATTCTAAAGCCAATTGAGGTATGTATTGTGACGCAAAAAGTTTTAGTCTTTATTATGATGTTTGAAGGTCACGTATACATGATCCTGCGAATGCTAATTAACGAATTAAAATTCTTGGAGAACTGAAAACGCGACCAACAATGTACCGGCAGCTGTTCAAATATTCACGACTAAAAAATTCGCGGCATCTGCGACCAGAAATAGTTCAATATGAAGGAAGTGTTAGAATTTGCGATGCTTGCGAGACGCGGCTGCAATGTCGTATTTTATAGAAACTCGAATGCGTCTGCACTCTTATTCCGCTCTATTATATCCAATTACAATGCCGCGTAATGTCTAATCCAAATCTCATGTATTTGAATGTCCCAAAGCTAGAGGGTCACCGTGGCGTAGCGTAGGATCTCCGAATTTATCAACTTTCATAATTCTCGGCCCCACCTCTTCCGATTCACTGACTTTGCTCAAAGAGTACTCCCGAGTCCCTCTCCGTTCGGAATCGGAATACAACTGTGGATCCCTTCCGCTCATGAAAAGACAATAACATGCACAACACAAGTGGTTGCTGTAAAATCTAGCCCCAGGTTCCCCTCGGAGTGTCGCGCCGCCCTTGTTATTATTAAAGCTAGTAGACAAATTTCTTGTCATAGAGTGTGGTTCAATACATGATCATAACATTAAAGGCGACTAATCCTTGATATTATAGCATTTTACCGGCTGTGAAAGTTTCAACAGAGGCTACATTGTGGAACCACGGCAGATCAGGAGCCCCTAAAATTTGGTGCGCCTGACCAGCCTGGTTGGTTGAGATTAGTCACCTATTTGGAGCGTCGTGTTGCCTGTGTTTTAGGTCCAAGGTCGCTGGACGAAATGAACACTATACCAGCATCACTCACATTGTTCTGTAGTTGCAAGCATAACAAGGTGCTGCTATCCAAAGAGAAGCAAAGGTTTCAGATGAGCCATAAGCATGAACTCAATTGGTACTTGGATGTTCCTACCTCAAGGCGTTGCTTCTGCGAACTGGACTCCAAAGATGAATGGACCTCGTGATCACGTAAACTCAAACACCACTACACTCTTATTACGTAAGTCGTTCACAGTCAACGTACTAGAATCGTTATTTGTGAAAGCTTCGACTCGAAACTTCAGTACGACTTACAGTAGAATTTGCTTATAGTGACCTCGGCTGAAACGACATTTCGATTATAACGTCGAAGTTAAAAGCGAAAGTTTGGATTCCCCTTCAACAACGTCTTTTTCAATCTGATAAACCGACATCCACTTGTAACGGCGGGAAATTCGTCTCCCTGAGTATTCGTAATAACCGAAATCTAATGCAATTCCTTATCAGGCCGGCGACCCATTAAGGGTCCGAGCCAATTGCTGCCTTCCATGGCCGACGGTCGTGGGCACGTTACCTTCAGTCATCAAGATCAAGTTGTCTTACATCCGCCAATACTTGGTCGTTATACCGGATTCGGTCTTCCGCTCCTTCTCGAACCAGCAGGCTCGGATTAGAAGACCTTCTTAGCTGGAGCGTTGGTATTCGTTTGCCCGATGTGGGCCAGTGTAGTCGATGGATTTTCGCTTCCGTACTACATCCACATCCTGGTACAGCTCCTATAGTTCGCGGTTGTGTCTTCTCCTCCATTTGCATCCTCTGGAAATCTATCATAAAAATATGTATAAACCATCATATTGACATCTGCGATCATACACCAAAAGAATTTTGCCGGTAGAGTTTAAAGTTTTCGAGAACACTTACCACACACAAAATGTCATGTTTTTTTTTTATACAGTCGACCAGAAATGAAGTATGATAGAGGTGCCCAACTTCACAGCTGATTAACCCCTAGTCCATCGCCGAATTTCAGAGGCTTTTTGACAGTTGTTCATGAATTTTTGACGGTTATTCACGAAATAACGTAAATGCCGTTCTGTGATTGGTCAATTAGGACATGTAAAGGCGCAAGAGAGATTCTGATATGAGCTATATGCACAGCATATACAAAGGGTGGTTAAATTTTAAGGGCCGATGTTGATTTTGAATAAATCACAAATTATTTAAGAAATTATTGTCTTTTCTTTTTATTATGATAATATGGGTATGGTTCAATTATGGCACACCCCCATCCGATGGTCCAAATTTGAGATTTGATGAAATTTGATGACGCTGAAGCATAATTGAGGTTCTATACCGTTAATGCGCCGAATTATCTCATCCTTTAACTCTTGAATTGTTACTGGCTTATCGAGTACACCTTTTCTTTCAAATAACCGCAAAGAAAAAAATCCAACGGTGTCAAATCTTGGCGGCCAATTGACATGGCCACCACGTGAGATGAGAGATAACACGGCCATTGAATTTGTCGCATAAAAGAGCCATTGTTTCGTTAGCTGTGTGGCAAGTGGCACCGTCCTGTTGCAACCACATATCGTCCACATTCATATCTTCCAATTCGGGCCATAAAAAGTTCGTTATCATTTCACGATAGCGAACACCATTCACAGTAACTGCCTGACCGGGATCATTTTGGAAAAAATGCAGCCCGATGATGCCGCCAGCCCATAAACCGCACCAAACAGTCACTTTTTGTGGGTGCATTAGCCACTCTTGGATTATCATTCGCCCAAATGCGGCAATTCTTCTTATTGACCACTGAGGTGAAAATGTGCCTCATCACTGAAGATGATTTTCTTCGAAAATTGATCATCCACTGTTGCCATTTCTTGCCACCATTCTGACAATTGACGACGCTTGAAATGGTCAAGAGGCTTTAGATCTTGAGTCAATTGCACCTTGTAACCGTGTAAATGCAAGTCTTTATGCATAATGTTCATCAACGACGAGCATGAGAGGTGCAATTGTTGGGCACGACGACGAGTTGAGGTGGACGGCTCTTCAGCCACACTATCGCTAACAGCAGCAATATTCTCTGCAGTACGAGCTGTACGAGCAAGCACTGGTGTTTTCACATTTCCTACAGACCCGGTTTGCTCAAATTTTTGCACGATTTTTCCGATTGTACGCACATTTGGACGATTAAATTGACCGAAAAAATCACGAAGTGCACGATATGCATTTTGATTTGAACGTCCATTTTCATAATAAGTCTGAATTGCTTTAACGCGTTGCTCGATTGTGTATCTTTCCATGGTTCAAATTTAGTTAGTCTGAAATTGAGAAATGTCAAATGAAATGCAGAAAAAAAACTTGACGTTTAGTTCACATTCAACACATTCAACATCGACCCTTAAAACCACCCTTTATATGCTTCAACTCGAAAATTTTTCGTTAATTCGATTCGTTTATTAAAATTTTTTGTAAAGTCCCTTGGGTTTTGAATAATCCAGAGTCGACTGTCAGAAATGAAGTATGATAGAGATGGCTAACTTCTACCTCTCCTCTCTTGTCCCTTAAAATTTTTGACAACCATTTTTATATCATTTTCTAATGCCAATTTGACCAATAAGAGAACGGCATTTACGTTAGTTGGTGAATAACTGTCTAAAATTCATGAATAACTGTCAAAAAGTCTCTGAAATTCGTTCACTGAGCAATTAATTCGAATTAACGAGCCGACGAAAATACATAGGGTTTGTTCGATTTGTCAAGTTTTTTTTTACGGTATCTAATGGTACGTGTACATCGCACCCACATTCAACAACACAATTTCAAATGACAGCTAGTGTCAGAATGTGTTGCAGATATTTTCTTCTGATTGGAAATCAGAAGTGGTTGAACCGTTTTAGATAGCTACATGGATGGATTTAAGTACTAATTCAGACATATTAAATATATTACTGACTCAATATAATGTAATTATCACTTTAAATAATTGCCTTGTTGGCAGCTGTTTTTTGTTTATGTCAGCAGGCTGCAGTCATTAAATGACATACTGAATCTGTAAATAGGATTGTTCGATTTGACGAACTTGCAAATGCAGCGACGAAATTCGACATTTCGCTGGAATGCAATATTCCAGAATGCAGGTATTGGGCTGGAATGCAGAAACTAGCCGAAATGCAGAATTGGGGTGCGGTGTAAACGTACTATAACTGCACCAGGAAACTGGCCACAGAATTTTTAACAGATTTGTAAATGAAGCTCAGTCATCCCAATACAAAGCTTACTGCAGAGAAATGAATTACAATCTACAAGAAGGGACGTATTTTCTGAACACTTTCTCAATAGAAAAAATAAGCACAGTTTTTAAATTAAGAGGTGAACTGTTTAAGATCAATTTCATGCCGCATCGTCCTGAGCCTCCAATTTTATGTGACCTGGGTAATTTCAGAGAGCGTGAGGATGGGTTGCACTTCATCGCGAAATGCCCTAGACTTAAAGAGTTCCGCAGTAATTTCTTCGGTGCTCAGACACTGGAGGTGGAAGAAACAATGAATATCTTGAATGGTAGCAGAGGTTTGGACCTACTCTACAACTACGCAGTCAACGCATTGCGCTACAGGAACTGAAAAGTTTTTATTTTAACTGCAGCATTATATAAAGTACAAACAGCATCTATTTTTAATTTATATATGCATTTAACGGATTTTATTCTTTTTAATGTCAATCTGGTAGACGGCCTCTATGCCGAACCGTATAGACTAAGTTATAGTAATAAATATTGTAAGCATTCACTTTTTTCGAAATAAAATAGTCTAACTAACTGAACTGAACTGAACGTACTTAACAATAAGTTCGAATTATAGCGAAATTTTTACACTTCTGAACTAAACTGCATTTTTTTTTATAAGGAACAGCCCCTTGGAAATGTGCTCGTCGAAGGGAGTATGGTTTGTTTGACTTCAAAAGATTGTAATTTCCAATACATCCTGCATTTGCTATGACAATTAACAAGGCGCATAGACAACCGTTGGAATTATGCGGAATTGACTTTAAATATCCATGCTTCTCTCACGGACAACTGCGTGTATCACGTTCACGTGTAGTTAAGCTATAAGTTCTGTTTATTTATACCACAACTCCAGGCAAAACAAAAAAATGTCGTCGCTGCAGACCAACACATTTTGTTGTTGAGCACATTTCTGCGCAGACCGTGTGTGTGGTGTGTACTCTGCGTGAATTCGAAATTGTTTGAATTTTGCATGGTCTGCAACGACGCGTTTGTGTCGTGTGTGGTGAATTTTGCACAGACCAGCAGGAAAATTCTTATCGTAAACATGAATAAGTACAGGGATAGATATTTTTGGATCTAATTTTTGAAAAAATTATAAAAATTGTACCACTCCTTAGTCCAAAAGTTTTAATTCTGTGACAACCACGACAAATGGCACTGCCCATTGTCTGCACAGTGTGTGGCGTAGGTGTGCTTGCACAGGCTTAAGGTTTGAGGCGACGCGTATGGGCCCTGTTAGATAAAAAGAACTTATAAAATAAAAATAGGAAAAACCGACAGTAAAACGAGTGCTTTTCATTGTGCTTGAAGGACACGCAGGGTCCGCTAGTTAAATAAATAAAATGAAATACAAATTTTGTGAACCGATACTATTTAAGAGATTTCAAGTCCAAAGTTTACACAATTAATTCTCAATGTTTACACGTGTAGTTCACAATTATTGTAGTATCAACGTGTAAACTGTTGCTGTTACAATTACGGGGTATTCTGCGTTTAATTGGGACATTTCTAGTTGAAGTTCCTTTTCAGTTCCAATGCTATAGTCTTTACTCATCTTTGGAATAGTTGAATAAGAAGGTTTAAACATTTCGAAAACAGAGACTGAAATGCGACCGCACGTATTCAAATTATGCAACTCGAGTGGCATTAGAAAACTAAACAACTGTTGCCAGGACGAGAGTCATCTTCGAGAGACGGCTCTTGAGACGACGAAGAACTTCTTATAAAATCCAGAACTCCTAGTCGCATCCACACAAACCGTAGTTTAATTAAGCTTAGTCTCACTATTTATTTTTAAGCAATTTGCCAAGATTCTCCAGAGAAAGTGTGTTGATCATCTAAAATTCTTTTTGTCCAGCATATGTCCTTTGAAGACTCACATAGTTGAACAAGTAAAAGTAGAAAGTGCAGTTCCTGCGTCTCTCTCGTTGGCATTTGCATAAGCAGGTGAGTGCCTTCCCATCTGTTTGAAATGAGAGCTTTTATCATAATCACCGTTCTCGCCCTGTGCCCCGTTCACTTGGCCCATATTCATATATTCCTGCGGGTGAATTCCACATCAGACAAGTTCAAGTTTTCCCGCACCTGCTGCCCCTCAAACTCACGTTCCACAGACCCCCATCGCACAGTGTACAAAGTTCAACCCCGCACACGAATTACGATCCACAAGTGAACACAACCCCGCACGAGTAGGGGTAGTCGACCACACCGTGACTTTGTGAACCGGGAACGCGGGTGCTTGGACCATTTCAATAGATACACTCGAAGCTTTTCACGAAAATATACACAAAAATATTTCGACACTGGAAAATTCAATTTTGCCACTCTCTCTCCCTCTCTCGATTTATTTGATTGCTTTTCTCGCTCAGATTGGAAGACGCCATACTGCAAGCACACACACACACTCACACCCACTGTCTCTCTGGGTACACCGCCGCCGTCGTCGTCGTCTCGAACGCTCGAGCCCGCAAACACAAATTCTCCTCTGACGCCACAACGGCAACTGGCCCGCGGAGTGAAGTAGTGCTTTATTTTTTTCCAAAATACTTAACCAAAAAAAAAAAAAAAAATACAAAACACAACAAAAAATCCTTGATCTCCTCGAAACCCCCAAACAATTATCAATTGGTCAAAAAATAAAGAAAAACGAGATTTTTTCGGGCTGCAACGGGTCGCTTTCGAGGTGCGAAAATAAGTTCGTTCAAAAAGATCCACTGTAGAGGCAGAGGAAAAACTGTTCTCAAAATTTTCCAGTTCGCCCTTTTTCAAAAACTCGGGCGGTAGTGTTATTCTTTTTCGGTTTTTTAGTTCCTTTTTTGTGTATGGTGTCCTGCGAGTGCCAGTGTATCGAAAATTGTGTGTGTAACATGAACAACCACAGAGTTGGTGGTTGATTCTCGGGCCAAATCCCTTTTGCCGTCAAGAAGTCGAGGGTTTTCTTTTTTGTTGAAGTGGTTTTTCTCACATTCCTCAGTGGCAGCGAAATTTTCGCAAGCAAGGAGAAAAGAAAAGATCTCAAAACCAGTGCGGTTCGGGAAATATTTGCTATTCGATGAAAGCAGAGAAAATTTCACAGTGAAAAGGTATACAGCAGGGAAAAGCAAATTCGAATGAAAATTCCCATACACACGCACACACACACGCTCCCAAGTATCTGAGCAAAAAGAAAAAAGAAAAGAAAAACTCACAATTCGTGTGTGCGGAGAAGAAAATCGAGAAAAATTTCTCAAAACCAAAACCAAAAAAAAAACAACGAAAGTAAAAAAAGTTCGAGTACACACGGGGTTTTTTCGGAAAACAAAAAATGATGTGTATTTTCGAAAAAGAAAGCTTTCCATTGGAAATGGCCGTGGTCGCCGCCGTTTCTAATGGACTGAGACTCGGTGGATGGACTCTCTCGCTAACATGTGTGCTATTGTTGGGTTGCCCTGTTTTCTTTTTTTTTTTGTTCGTCTTTTTGTTTGTGTATTTTTTTCGCTCATGCTGGGAAAACAAAAATCGGGAAAAGTTTGCCCCGTCCCAAGTGCAGGTATACCGAACTATTTTCCCGAATTGCCAGCGCCAACCTCGAAGAGAGATCGAAGACAGAAGTCCGAGCGTGGCGCACAACGATATGAATGAACGCGAGAGAGGCGAACGCCTGGCTTTGCTTCCTTGACAAGGAGTCGCTAGGTAGTGGTACACACGGACGGTGCTGGTGGAAAGCATAGTGTAACGGATTTTGATTTTGATGTTTTCCCAATTTTCACAAGCCCCCTTTCCTCCCGCTGCACCGCAGAACGGTGGTGTGTTGGCTGACAGTCAAATGGGAAAACTCAGCACTCGACAAAAAAAGAAGACCGAGTCTTATGGTGAGGTGATAACATACACAAAGTACTTAGATACTCACATCGCGAGCCCCCATCGCCTCCGCTCCCCTTGCGTGTGTGCGTTCTGCAAATGATAAATGGATTGAGAACAGCTAAACAAAATATACACACCATCATGCGAGAGCGAACACGCGTGTGAGGAGCAGAGAGAGTGTGAGAGAGAGGAGCAGGAGTTCCATTTCATTTTTGTATCTGCTCGATTTGCTGGCCAGAGGCTATACGCCAAAAGTCCAAAAGACTGATTGTTGGGGGCTTAGTGTCTCTCTCGTTTGCGGTGGAATTTCAAAATTATTGTTTAATTTCGAAATTTCGACGAATGTCTTGTCTTGAAGCAGCCACCTCTGCCCCCTCCTCAACTGCACCGCCTCCCGGCAACTGGGCGAGCGGGCAGGAGGTGTGGCGCCCGTTGAGAGAAGGTCACCAGCATGGATCTTGAACTCAATTTTTGAGATTCCGCACGAAGGAAACGAAGGAATGGAATCGGAATCGGAACTGGAATTTCAAAGCGATGTTGTGCTCGAGAACACGCTTGTGTCATTGACTTGGACTTTTTTCTTCTCACTTTTTTATGTTTTGGGGTCTGTGGGTTACTGGAGAAGGAGAAGGTGTATGGCATTCGAATGACAACAACACTTAAGGCATTTTGAAAAAAAATAAAACACAAAAAACAAAATTCAATTACACGGCGAGAAGACGGGCAGTCTTCGGTCTTCTGGTGGGGGTGAGTCAGATGTTTGGAAAATATCATGAGTTCGGAGGTGGGATGCTCGGATGCTCATTTTGAAGGCAATTACGTCAAGTATCACGCGGTTTTTGACCCAAAATATTAGGATTTTTGTACAAGGAATTCGCAAGGTGAGCATGTGAGGGAGTTTATTGATGATGTCCAGATATTGCTGACGCTGTTGGTGGCAAATGGACTTTAGGTAGTTTTATGAATACCTAAGAGAGGGTGATGTGTGTCCAAAAATGAGATTTCTAAATTTGGCAACTTCAATTACAAGGATCGAGACTTGCGGTAACGCAACAGGGTGCGTCCAAGATCCATGGGCGGAAGGACAAAGTTGGTGATAGTTTGCCAGAGACGCCTCCACTTGGGACCATTTGTTGGTTGATGCTTGTGAGTCGGAGTTTACTTTGGACACTCCATCGATAGATGGAGCTGGCGACAGTGTGCCAGAGACGCCTCTACTTGGGACTATTTGTTGGTTGATCCTTGTGAGTCGGAGTTCACTTTGACACATCTAAGGATGGAGCTGGTGACAGTTTACCAGAGACGGCTATACTTGGCCCCGTTTGTTGCTTGATGCTTTTGAGTCGGAGTTCACTCTGGGCAGAAGCTCCATTCGAAGATGAACAAGCGATTGCAAAATAGTCATGTAGACGAGTACACAGATGTTAAACCAAGTTGTGTTGTGTACAAACTTTGAGGGTGCCTTTTTGTGGAAACCACTGATGGTTAAGTTTATTCAAACATTTAAGGTGCCCAGAGGACGTACTTTTCAATTTTGTAATTCGAGGTGCATGTCCAAATTTCGACGAGGATATAAGTACAGAGGTTGCAGGCATAATCAATTAGCGTGCGCAGCTGAGGAAACCTGCTAAGAAATTGTGCTAATTGAAATCCTCGCCTGGCTGAGTCTTGTGTGGTTTCAGCTCATATCGGATTCTGGCTCCATCCGAAGAAGGCCAATGACATTTATGTAACTGACAAGCTATACCGAAGTCAAGGCTTACGACAATCTTTAAGCCGAGGAAACACTTTTCGCTTGTAGTTCGTACAGTAGGGTGCACAAGTCTAAGCCATCCTTTAAACCATAAACCCTCTTGTTGTTAATTTAAGCACTCTAGTGCATGCCAACCCATCGTACTCGATCACCCATTTTGCTGTTCGGAAAGCAAATCAAACACATTTATGCTTAAAATGTCAATCGAACTTATAGCTCAAGTTATTGGGTGGTGTGAATTAAGATGGGATCTAACGAGAGATCCCTTGTAGAAGTTGAGTGTACATAGGAGGTGACTCTAAGAGAAAAAAAGTGAATACTACTGTTTCGGAAGAGGAACACTTTGATGATTGAAGTGAAAACCACTAAAAACAACAGAAATCTGGAATGGAAGGAGACTTTGTTGGAGAAAAATTCTTTCATAGACAACACCAAACTGTGGATCTATGAATCCCTATGACCTCACCAACTCCAACTTGGGTTCCCGGTTCCCCCATGTATCAAAGGAATATTTTCATCTTCTCAATTCTAGTCATGGTACACCACGGGTTTCATCGTTCCATGTTATCTCGAACTCGTTCTCGTTCACTCGCAGTGTTCCCTTAGTTTTTATTCTATTGTCATCCAAGGTATTTCTAAAATGACTTGATTCTTGTGGTTTTTCGACACATTTCGAGTCATAATACGGCCATTCGTTCGTGCTAAGCGGGGATTCCAAAACTTAGCCACAATGGTAGCAGGTCGCCGCGATTTCTCTAGCGAATAAAACGCCCACACTTAAATTGACGTGGTTAGAGATCGCAATTTTGTGAAGCCAAACACTATAGCAGCCGAGTCCCAGGAACTAGATCATGTTTATCACATTTTAATTGTCGTTTCGATACCACAACTCTGATGCAAGTGATCATTTAACCTGAAATAACAAAACCCATCGTGTGAAATGGAACCAGCAGTAATTTCTGGATGGTCCCCGTGGAGAGCACTTTAAGGAAACACTGCCTAGTGTCCAAATAAGTTGGCTTCGTAGTTGCAACTGTGGCAAGTGGTTCGTTTCTCTGGGTGATCTCTGTAGTCCAGGCGCACTGCTCGCCATTATTTTTGCAATGTCTGTACAAGTTCTCTTTACAGTGAGTGAGTTGTTGTTGAGATGTCCATGCTTCCCTAGATGTAAAGCAAGAAGTTAACGTTTTAGGTTGGATGTTTAGGAGGAAATGTCCTGTGATCTCTGCTTTGACTGTCCCACTCGGAATGTGCACCTCTATGGCAGCCGATCAATGAAATGCAGACCATTGTCAGACCTGATCGCATTATCGGCCATACTGCTATTTCGAGTAACTCAAATTATGATATTTTCAGTAACTCCGGCATCCTCTGACCAGTTCTGGGACTATTTGATGGCGGCTAGTTTGCCAACAAAGACCAGATATGCTCTGTTATCGTATATTCGGATGAGATCTGATTTGACGGCGAGCCTCTTTTAAGCGATGATTTCTCTTAAGAAGGTGTTGGCGTAATCTGGGATCTCTGAAGGTGTCACAGATTTTTAGGGCATCTGGGATATGCCGGTACCAATTGCATAGTTTATTCTCGAACGTTCTCTGGGCTGATGACTAGCTATGGTCTTGCGTTCCACAGCTTGTACTCTTTGAAAAAGAATATACTCTGCTCTGCTGTGTTTTGTATGGACTGAAGATGCAGCACGACCAACAAAGTGGCTGAGAGGATAAGCTAGGAAAACTTTTCAAATAAAATTCTTCCCACTTGAATTGAAGTTAGTGTTGAAGCATTTTTAAACGTATTGAACGGCCGTAATTAAATGAAATTGTCAAAATACAATTCTGGTTAAATTTTATTTACAAAAACAGAGAGGTTCACGTGCTTATGTGCAGAGGTGTTGGCATCAAGAAGTAAGGAAAAGGAAATGCATGCATCCAAAAGTTACCAACATTTTAAAATAAAAAAAAAAACATCATTAAAAAAAATATATGTATAAAGTGGCTAGTGGCTTTCTGGCTAACAAGCATTTTTATTTTTGACATCCAGAGGGAGCTCTTTCAGGGATGTTCAAGAGGAGTTTTGGCCTGAACAGTTAGAGCGAATCGTTCAATGTCTGTGTGCACCAAATGGATCAAATGTGTTCGTAGATCACATTTTCCCTAATATTTTACTCCAATCTGAGTGAAGGCAACCAGCTTATATGTAGAGAATGTCTCTCGTTGACGGAAAAGTATTCTTTTGAATTTGTTACAACATAAGCTCTTGTATGAAGACCATCATCTAATCGTAATTGGCGAAAGATATTTAATAAAAAATCACAATTTTTCAATTGTATTATAAAATGGTAAATCTTGAGCTAAACATATCCACTTTCGGATGCCAAGCTTTTGGAAAAACTAACATCGAATCCGAAATACGAACTCGACAACTTTATACTTGTGCATGCAACTTGCCCGATCAGAGTCGGAGTGTAGTTGTGTACCGCGGACAACACGAGTCATTGCTGTAGAAGGAACTGAGGGCTATAGCGCATATATGCAGTGAAACTTCTGTACAACGGACAGCAATAGGACCATCACAGTAGCCCCTTATGAAGAGGTGGCCGTTCTGAAGGGGTTAAAATGCACGAATAACTTCATGCCGGGATCATGCCGAACTGTCCCTAAAGAGAGGTGTCCTTTATAGAGGGGTGTCCGTAACGAGAAGTTTCACTGTATTGTACATTGGTGGTACAGTATAACGAGTTAATGTTCATATTTGTTCGTTATATCGAGTATCAACTCTATTTATCGTACGTAGATGAGGCTATATCAGTTCAAAAGTGGTGTAACCCACACAAATTGATCGTCACTAGAGAGTTCTGAGGACCTCCAAAATTGTTATTTTGGAAATGCTTAATCTTGTGGGTTTCGCCACTTTTGCTCTGATAGCCTCATATAGAGACAATGCATTTGAAAAAAGTGTACGTTATATCGATCATTCGTTATACTGGACCAAAACAGTATTAGGTGTTACACTTGTACTTGTCCGTCTCGGACTAAACATCCAGTCCAAAAGTCAACTGCCGGACTGGACTGTTGCACCGTCAACCATAGGCACCAGCACTCCGTCGACCGACCTACAAGTTCAATCGAACAAATGCGTGAAAAAATGCTCCATGCTATGCAGTAGAAAAAAAAAACGTATACAAAATGCCATCAATCCCCACTTTTGGGGTTTAAAAATAGTTTGCTCGGAGAAACGTAAGTCGCATACGTGATTGCGACTAAGCCGATTCAATCTCGTGTTCCAAAGCAGTTTATCATTCGCCAGCGATTGTGTCACAACCTAGACACGTGTGAATGTACACATGCCCCTACGTACGAGATGAACCTTCATCAGAGTCTCAATTTTGCCCCGAGACAATTCCAAAAATATTTCACTTAAGCTTAACGTAATTCTAATTATATTTCGAACGAGTTAAAAATGTTCGCCTCTAGAGGGCATGTTTATGAATGGCAGCAGACACCGAAGGCTTGGGAATGGCTAAGAATAAGTCGCATTGTGCTTTCAGGAATATTTTTGAATTTATGACACGGCCGGTGGGAGTGATGCTTTATTACCTCTCGAAGAGATGGATCTCTGGGGAATTGGTGATGATTGCAGTGAACTCAATATTCACATTTTGTGTCCACTATTGTACTGCTTGTTCAAAGTTACATGGATCAAAGTTTTGCCTTAATTAAATGGCCCTTGTATGCTAATTGTGCTTAAATCTATTAGTTTAGGGAAGGAGTGCAATTCTCGGAACACTTTTCTGCCGAGTGTTTGGAAGGATGTGGGGTATTGTCTGTCGCAGATGCCGCAGGCAGGAACACCCAGTCAAGTGGCATATTTTTCAACGACTCTTTTGCTTGTCTGCATTTATTGCTGATCCTCTCATTCTAGTCTAGCAGAATGCGTGTTTGGTGTTCATGGAGCGCCAGTTTGCTTTAGCAATGAAGTACGTAGTGTCCTCGAAATGCTCACTCAAATTGGGTTGAATTCGTAATTGAACTGAGTGTTTTGTTGTAGCGATCGAATACTAAGTTTTTACTACATTGTGATAAAATTCTAGGTTTATCGTACGCCTTGTGATGTCATCTGCTTCGCACTGTGTTATGCCAACCAGATGACGTAAGTGTCGATGTGGTCTGCCGTTACCTTAGTCAAGTGCATACGACTTGGAACAATTGTTGGGCAAGAAGCAACTGAATTGGAGAATTTGTTTAGAGCGGGTGGTAGAGCGGGTTAAGGTGGCTGCCATCCGTTGTTCGTACCTCATTGTGACTAGAATGCAACAAGGGCTGGTTCTACTTCCCCGTTTGGCATCTTATCAAGCTCCAAGACGCAACTCACTGTCCCTTTTAATGCTACCAACATTCTGTGATTGCGCATTGACTTTTTGTTAAACAAATAGACGTCCTCCCTGCAGGCCAGGGTTAGAATAATTTTTTTATGACGGTTGAAGTCATAACACTCTTATCGGTTGGCCGAGTGCGCTGGTGAACAGTTCACATCTCTTACAAGTTTTGCGTCTGAAGATTTAATAGCCTATTGTGATGCTCTGTTCGAATCGTCGATGTTGCGGGTCCCTTTTCACACTTCGTTTTGGTTTTTTTCACCGCCAGACCCAATTTATTCGGTTTCATTTCAATGTCAGCAACCGTGCGTATGCCAGGAAAATCGTGCACTTTAGGTTTGGGGAGTGCATTTTTGGCGATCTTCTTATGATCTGTGTTGAAGAAATAACGTCATGCGTAAACCATTTTTTGACTGGACTGGACATAAACCATGCCTGGTTCATGAATGTGGTGCGAAAAAATCTAGTGGAGGCACAAAAATCCATGTCCAAACCTACATCATGCCGGAGAATCTTGATTTTACGACATGGCATGAGCACCGTTCAAAAGTGGGACATGCAATTTGACGTGTTCCTATGTGTTCACGATTTTGTTTGATTGGAGTGGTAAATATTGAGAGTAAACGTAGAAGTGTTAGTGAATATCATTTTTTTGGCATTATTACTAGTGAGATCTACTTCGTTGATTGGTGGTTGCCGGCTTCTTGTTGTTGCCGCTCTCGCAGCCAATGTTGAAGTCAGAGATAATGGAGGAAGAGATATTCGTCTTTCTAGTGGAAAACCCCCTGTCAATCGCTGTTCACCTCGGCTTTTGACGGTTGTGCTCTGAAGTCACTCATCCTCCTTTATTTTCACGCACACTTGTTAGGAGTATAGAGCATGGCATTGGTGTTAGGCGGGAGTAATCAGCTTCGCTTAGCTCACACTATAAAAACTGCTGCCAGATGATTCTGAGGGGCAAGAAACGTAGAAGTTTCACATATCTTCTTCCATTATCTCTGGTTGAAGTGAAGCGATGTGGCATGTTTTGCCCACGAAAGAAAATATCGCGGACAGTGTTGTCGCAGATCTACCACTATTTTGCCAAATTTTCAAATCTCCTATTGGGCCTATAAGTACTATCTATATCTACTATCTACTATTGTGCGGTTTTTTTTTGTCTGGTCGCATATTCCGGAAGTTTTTCGGCTACTGTTCTCTTCAATCGGATTAATTGTGTTTGGTAGCGTTGTCCATTAATGGTTTCACCCGGTTTTAGCAGCTCATAATACAGCACACCCTTCTCATTCCACCAAATACAGAGCATTACCTTCGCGCTTTGCCGTTGATTTGGCTGGTTGGCCGGGTTTCACATATGATTTTTTGCGCTTGGGATTGTCGTAGTAGATCCATTTTTCATCACCAGTAACAATCCGATGCAAAAATTGCTTTCTTTTTGTGGCGTCGTGTGTCCTGTGTGTCGTGTCCAAGCAAAATGACTTTTTCAGGCACAAATTTCAACATATTTGAGTGGAAAAAATTATTGTTGTTTTCTCTTCAAATTAATGACGTATACTGAAATGACAGTAGCTTTCCAACGCATGTTCCAATGGAATAATTACAATGGAATAACACAAGTTACGCCATCTTTTAGCAAACCGCACGAATTAAGTTATAAACCCAATACATCTACCATCCATACTGCAAAATCCACAACGCACTGTAATTCTTCCTTTTTATGTCATTTGTTGTTCGTTTTTTTTTTGCGTCTAAAACCCTTCACAAGACACAATTTCAAATTACGCACAATTGTAAATTACACACAATTCCAAATTATGTGCTAGAAATCAGAAGGAAGTATTATTAGTAACGAGTGTGTGGAACACATTTGAAAGCAAGGAGCTATTTCATTTCATTTATGAAAGCGTTCACGTAGTATGTGAAATTTTTTAGAAATTGTCTATGTAAACGAGAACTACATCGCTTTCTTCAATCCTATCACTCTCCTGCTTCGGGATCTACCACACTTTGGAAATTTGAAGTCCCAACACTGATCGCGGATGGCTGTTCAGATTGTGGTTGTGATGCTGGGCAGAAACATGTCTAGTGGAGATGGTGGTTAAGATTACAATGACTTCTTTGATGAAGAAGCAGAGAGAGTTCCATTCACATCGTCATGAGAAATTAAATACTTTAGAGATAGCCGACTTCTACGTTTTGTCGTGTGACAGTGCTTTTTATAATTTTTTAACGGAACAATCAGAGAATAGCGTCTACATTGTGCACTCACAAAAAGTGAATGATTATCCGTCAAATTCTGTGAAGTCGCCTATTTCTACAGAAACCATCCTGTATAAACGTCTATCTATTAATCACTTAACTGAAAATGCGCTAAATAAGGTCAGATTGTTCGCTAACTCTTTGAGGTGAACATGAAAAACGACGTGGATCTTTTAAGCAATCAGCAATCAGTCAATGTGATCTTGTGGATATTGAGGTTCCATTTGTAGGTATCACCACGTGTGAAGATTTGTGGATAAACACCCTTTCTGTCTTTGCTGGCATTTGAACAGCATAAGGCCCCCGCAAGAGTGCCACCATCACAGTGCACTGTTTAGCCATTGCAGCGAAATTACGACTAGCGTGGTTGATAGCTTTGAACTTCGTGTATGATCGTACATACGAGTATATTTCTCATTTAGGGTGCAGGGTACTTTGGTTCATTTCTCCAGAGGCAGTTTGCTCTGCTGATACAGGCATTCACTTCAAACGTCAAAATGTTTGAGGCAATTAAACTCCCAGCGTATCGTCAGTGATTGCACAGTGCCGGTGTCACGATACATACATTCTTTGTGGTTTTTTTTATGTCGTTTCCTGGGAATTGAACTCGAAACATTGTGATTGCCGCCGCGTGTGCTTTGTCAAAACGAAATGATTTCATGTTTAACTTGACGTTTTGAGATTATTCGTCTCTTTGGGCTTAATCTCGAACTTTGTGCGCGTGTGCTACTCTTCAGAGTTAACTGCTTCATCGATGGAGGATGTTGAAGCCACAGTAAGACTTATGTCAACTTAAGTAATTGAGCAAATACACGGAAAAAATAATTGCACAGTGCCGATGTCATGATACATACAGTTATATAATTTCCTGGGAACTTGAACTCGAAACATTGTCAGTTTCGTTAAGTTTCGTTAAGTTTCGTTCATTCCGGATTCTTAGTAGTAATCGCTCTCAACGTTAGTAATAAACAGTTGGTATTGGAATTTTAGTTAATTTCGAACACTTTACTCGGTTTCGTTAAGTTTCGTCTATTTTTCGATAACTCAGTGGGTGTTGGAATTTTGCATAAGTTCCTAGGAAATGCTATGAGCACTTTCAAAAATGCAAATTAAAACAAATTAATTTTGCTAAAGTCAATTGTGGTTGGGCTATCGTTGGGATTATGTTGGGGTTAGTGTAGTCCATCGTGAGTGCTGGTGTGTGATCACAGTAGCAGCAGCTGCGTACCCTCCCTTCTTACGTGGGTTATGCTATTTGTTTTGTTGTCCCTCGTGGCTGCTTCTGACGATAGCGCAGTTTATTCTTTGCCAAGATCACTCCTATTGAGGTTGACGTCATGTTGACTCAGCTGAATGATGCTCATTTGAGAATGCACAAAGAACGAACTGCAAACTGTGCTCACGAATTTTTAGACCCTGTCTCAGCGCGATACACAAAATTGAATTTTTAAAACGAAGAAATGTACGGTGGAGCCTTTCAAAGTATGAATCTTGTCATGAGTCATTTTCAAGTATACTTGCTGTGCAGTCGCATAAATAACCACTTCCGTGTGATTATTTATGCCTGCGAGACCGCAAACATTTTGAGCACAGGGTAGGAACAGTGTTTCACCAGAGATGGGCAGCGTTCAAGAGTTCAACTGTGAAAATCCATAGACTCTACGTAGACGACTGGCTAGACTCTTTTCGCTCTACAGCTGGTGTTTGACTCTCCTCCATACAGGGACAGGACCGCATTACCTTAAAGCTTTACAGCTCTTCCTACAGGAATGATATTCTACCAAGAAGATGACCTCAACAAGCGTAAGAAAGTATCCAATTTGGAACACCTGGTGGTTTGCTTAAATCCCCCATTCACTTCTCGAGCTCTGCCACTTCAAATGAGAGAGTAAGCAGGCCAATGCCCGGATCAGATCAAATGATTCAGCCGAATGCCAAAGAAGAATCACTGAATACGTCAGACAACAACCAAACTGTGCCCACCTCATTAGATCCGGTTTGACCCTCATATCATCCCCGCCACCAAGCCTGCGTGGTCAAACAAACACACATTTGTGTTGCTTATCTGACTGATTCAGGTAATGAATGAACTCTCTGCAGTACAAAGACGCTCTCTCATCCGATTCAGCTGTTCATTGCGGATTCAAGACGAGCAGTGATATCATCATCAGCCCGACATGCAATTCCGTAGTCATAAAGACGACATCTTTGTCGATCCATCAGATGGTTAACATCTCGGCACAGCGATGACATGCGCTCAATTCCCTCGAAAACGTTGTCTTGCCATCCAGCCATCCATCGAGATGAGCGTGTGCGGAACGTTTGCTGTGACTCACTGCAACGGTTGCTCGTCAGCGACCAGGTTAACAGCAAAACTCCCCAGTGAGTAACAGCCCACCAGTACGTTACTTTACGTCTTTCGAGGCAACTGTTATCGACAAATTGCTTTCGGTGACGTTTTTTTTTTTTCGTTGGTTGTCATCTAAACACAGATACTCCGCCAGCACAGGGCACAGTGTTTCTACACTCGTACGCCCGCGAGCATACAGCGAAATTCGTTATCGCTCCACGTTCACATTTTTATTTCGCGCGGTTCTTGTAGATTTGTCGTTCTCGTTCTCGTTGTCGCTCCTCAAACCACACGGCGGCAAATTTGAGGGAAACACCACACGCATACTCATGCAAAGAGCCAACAAAAAAAAAAAAAAACAACAAAGTCTCTCACAAAAAAACCTAGAAAGGTTATCTTTTGCTTAGAACTGCCTAACAGAACGCTGCTCCCTTACGGCGGAGCAGGAAGTTGTACGAAATTTCGCTGCAGTCAGCTGTCGGAATTTGCTTTTCCTTTCCTTTTATTCGCCTCTCCCTTCGAGGTGCGAGCCGCGCGTAAGGTTGCTGATAAGGAAACAGCAGTTTAAATCTCTAACATCACACAAAACGTGTATCTGTCGAGCGGTGAACGGCGATAAGGCAACCTATCGGATGTGATTGTGTTCGATTGCCCAGCGGAATCAGTTTATTTTTGGTTCGATTTTGCCAGCCAGTGATGCAACCGCAGACCGGCCGTGCTCGGCGTGGTGGTGGTGGTGGTAATTTGTTCACGTTCGTCGGGGGTGCCATCGTCTTGGCATATTAGTGAGGAAGGTTCTTCCGTCAGGCGGTCACATGGCCATCGAACAATAGCACACTCAGTACGTGTCTGTAGGGCTGTCAAATGTTATCGCGATCGTGTTCATTTTTTTTTTCGAAATCCATTCCAGTGAAGTAAAATATTGAAACAAAGAAAAAATTATTGAATGGGAAATGCTCGAGGAAGCTCGGAAGTCTTGTGTGCGGTGCTTGAAGTGATTTCCGTCGAAAAGTGGTGAAGAGGTGCAGGATCCGTTGCTGCACATCCATCTGTGATAATATTTGCGAATAAATAAGTATCCGCCAACAAGCAAGCGGCGAGTTAAGGTACTCCTCTCTGAGACATCGGTGCGCCGTGTCGTGTGCGGTTGCGTGTGCTCCGTACACAAGGATTACATTATTGCTGTGGATACACGTTGACCTGGAGAGGATACATGTGCCGGCAACTTGTGCAATTTCTCTAGGTAAGCTCTTAATGGGGATATGGTGGGTGGGTAATGTTAATTTGCATTTGTATGTACACAGGCTTATGATGGTATCAGATTTGGTTTGCCTGGATTTCGATGTTGGCCCACATTTCAATGACCTCTCAAATGTCTTATCGCCACTGGCGGTTTGTTTATTTTCAGATTCCTTCAGTCTGACAGGGATCAGACGCTTGGATTCCATGAGTTATTGATAAAAATGTGCTGTCAGGTTCTGTTGATTGTGTGCGTTCGTGTGTTCGGGTTCAAAGCTCGTTCGCTCGCAATCAATTGGGCGAATTGCAATTGGTCTGTTTCTTCCGCCTATTTGATGGGAATTAGAATGGAATGCTGTTTGCGGTTTGTTATTCATGGAGGCACCGTTTTCTGACTTTGATGTGTCTGAAGTTGTCCCATCTGTCGTCAGATTTATCAGGATGACGGAAAATAACGATAAAACGAGTTTACAAAAATTAAGACCTTAAGAATCGGTGTAAATGAACGAGAGTCGTTAATGTTGGCGTGTCTTTTTTTTTTGTTAAATCTGTAGGTACGCGTAAGAAACGCAATTGTTAACCTTTTCAAATATACTCATTTTAACATCAACTGTCCTCGTTCGCCCTTATGATCGACTGTAGGGTTGTCACATTGGGGATTTCAAATTTCACTTGGCGACACAAAAAATCGGTATATCGCCACACCCACAAAAATGCGATCTTTTGAGCTATTGGCGATTTTTCTTTTGTATCGAAATCTTAGAATTTATCCAAGTCCACTGTCATATGACTCATTCAATAACTCCTGGAGAAGACCGTGCATTGAGACGGAAGCGGATAAAATGGGTCTGTCGGTGAGTGGGGGCCAAGCGCAGCATATACTGTCCTCAAGACTGTTACTTGGGGCCTTTTCCGCGGCTCGCAAGGTGAGCTTGCCAGAGATCGCGCTAATTGATGGGGTTTGTTGGTTGAGGTCCAGGTCCACCCCGGATCGTAGCGCCAGATGAAGAAGAAGATTGTATTGTTTACATTCATTTGAACATTATTTCAATGAATTCTACAAAAAACAATTCTTTTCTTAAACAAAGTAGTTTTTTTTTGTGTGTGTACTTTCTTCGAATATATATACGTATAGAAAATACCAACCTACGTAAGATTAGTCGATTTTTAACGTAGTCGAAATTTAGCCCCTTTTTGGCGATTAATATTTCCAATTTGTCGATTTCGCTTTTGGAAACCTGACAAGCTTGATCGACGGTAGCGATATTTTAGTACCACACATCCCCCCCCCCCCTCTCTCTCTCTCTCTCTCTCTCTCTCTCTCTCTTTTTCACTCTCTCTCTCCCCATTTATTTGCAATCGATGAGACTCAGGACACTTCGATTGTGTACTGAACCCTACATCGACCACTAACCTATTCTCAAAGCACTCAATTTCCGCCTCAACGACACCGATTGCCTGCTACCTCAATCAAAATTTTCGAGAAAGACGTCTGCACTAGCATCGTTTTCAGATTGGAAGGAAACTCACAATTGGACGCTGGACTATCTTCTGCAAATTTGCACAGACGCATCGAAGACGTGTGACGGAGTGGGTCCACGTAACAAATCTCAATCAGCGTCTTTCAGGTAGAAACAACACCTATGAAAGCGGCATTGTCCTAGCGTGAGAAAATTGTTAGCAATTAAGTCCCTGGGCTATGGCATATTCTCTCTCTTAACAACATGACGGATCATTTTAATATACACCTCATGTGGGTGCCATGCCTGCTTGTACAAGGCTGATGAACTCGCTATGTGTTTTACATCCTCCTCCCTAACACTAGGAGTTGTTCCACCTTCCATGTGATCGCTACAACCTATCATCTACTCAAGATACACACACTCAACACCACCAATTGTAAATGGCTGGAAGGTATCACATGCCTTAAAACAAACCAAATATGGCCATCACTTAAGCGCAAACTCTCTCAATCTGCTCAGGACCCTCACCGGCGTCATAACCGTCATAACGGGACACTGCACAATTGGCACTCATGCCCCAAGGTTGGGTGTCCCCTATAATCACTTCTTTAGAAGTTGCATGGGTGAAGAGGAGGTTGAAACCATAGATCATCTACTCTGTACCTACTCAAGTAGCGTGCTGGAAAGTCGGAGGTACCTGCACTTAGGGGCCTACTACTCTCAATGAGCTAAGAGGCGTCAGTATAAGCCAGCTAAATCGCTTCGTTGTACGCACCAATTGGTTCGGATTTTTAGGGGAAATTAATCCGCGTCGTATCGCAACGGGCCTACTTTGGCCTAAGTGTGACTGCCTTCTGCAGTCAGCCACTATAACCTTACCCAGCCTCTGTCTACAGTGGACTACAGTATTCTATATATCTGTTGAATGGTTATGCTCAGCCTCCATCTCCTAAGCTAACTTAACCGATAACCTCCTATTACGTAGGAGCCTTATTTAGGTTAGGTAAACTGAAACTGAACCCTAACTTAATAAATAAACAATTTCAAGTCCAACCTCCCGTCTGTCTGGCACATGCATGCAGTATTTGGACATTCTGTTGAAATATAAGCTCTTGACGTCAAGACTTGTTTGACAGCAACTCCAAACAAACCTTATACCTCGTCAATCAATGATAATAGTCACTGTGGGCCATTTAAAAAACCACCCACATTTTCTTCGTCTTCTTCTTTATTTACCGCTGCAGTCCGGGGAGTACTTGGGCTTCAACCAACAAGCCTCTCCACAAGGGATCGTCCAGGATCTAAGTGGGCCACAACTGCTACAGTGGTGACAATCATCTAAATCTAACAAGCCTCTTTAACTATAACGACCACTGGTTAGATGTCTTCAGTCGTTTTCAACCTGGGTGCGCCATCATAGACACGGGCGTTCCCTATTGCGTTGTCCCACAAGTTTGGGGTCGAAGACTCTTCGTGTCGAAGCTCAGTCGTACCTTAAGCGTTGGATCCGTAGACTCCTGGCAAGGCGCATGTCGATGTACAGCCCGAACAATTCGTGGTTGAATTTTCGCCTCCAAATGCCGTCAACGCGAAAAAGACCAAGGATCGCACGCAGGAAGAGACGAAGGACTTCTTCAAAAATTGTCCTTGAAGAGGTCCCTCTATTGCTCATTTGCCGCTTAAGCCAATTGAAACAGCGGTCTGCAAGGGCTACTCTGGGTTTGATCGCGGTACTGATGTTGTTTGTACTGTTTCCTGCGGAGCCGACGCACAAGTCCTGAAGGACATCTGAGTTATAGCTACCCATTGAGACGGTCTGACTAAGACGTCGATATTATATGTGTGTTCTTTCATGGGGGCAGCATATAGTTGCCACTGTAATCTTACTTACTCACTTATCGGGCACGCGAATCCTGAAGGGTCTGATCCTGAGCGATGCTTTCTTCGTTGACGGGCTTAGGCACGTAGTATTATTCTCATGCATAGTTGACCAAATGGTTCCAAAAAACGCAACTATACTTCAAAGGATATGCCATGATCAGGTCCGACAGCAGAAGGGATCAAAATAGAACAATGGGATGCGGAAGTGCTAGTCAGAAGCATGCGCCTTTGTTGTCCAACCAAGTATTGATTCCTTTTTGTTCTATTTTATGTTTTTGAACTACTCTCTTAGAAAGATTAAACTTAAATGTGCCTGTGTTCCTTAATATGTCCCCCTTCCAAAATTATCCCTCCCGATAACATTCATATTTCACAAGGACATTAGTACTTTTTTGTACGTCCATCGTCCAAGAGAGCGACATTCAATGTTACATGTATTCCAACTTGTTTTCGAGAAATATTCATGTGATGTGTAATTCAAAAGCCCGATGCTGATTAATCCTAATCTTTACATGTGACGCAAGCCGCCACCAGTAAAATTACTTTCGTTTCTCTTGAAACTATACCAATGCACGTGCTTGCAAATTTTTTCCCAGAATTTCTCTTCGTCAGTCTCTCTGTTTACAAATTCATTTCTGCCGCCTTCTCGAACCGAATGTCCATTCCAAGCGAATGACTAACGAAACATATTTCGTGCCGAAATTCCGCCCTCCTCCTAGCCGATGTACAGTGAATAACAGAGATCGGGAACTTTCCTCAGCAATGGTACGCAATAAATGTGCCTCAATAGATGTGTAAACAAGCCTAATTGTCGCATTTAGAGCTAAGATAACCCAGGAACCCCTCATAAAATGTACGCATTGTGTAATCTGAGCGGATTAACTGAGAGATTTATCGGCCTTTGATATGAATAACTTGCCGCATTGAATCGTCTTGTTTAATCGACTTCTTAGCTGTGCCTAAGTGCTCAGGCTTATTTGTCTACAGATTTACTACTTAAACTTGTGATTTCGAATCAGCGGCTGGTTGGATAACTGGCTAGCCAAACGATCTAGCTGTATTTAGTTGAAAGTGAGTTGCTAGCTAGTTTTTCAACATTTTAATGTTTAGTGGAAACTGGACGGTGTTGTAAATACGTCAGTTAATCCATATAACATTTAGCTTGAAATTGTAGAAGAAAAATAGTTTGGTTGGGAGAGTGGAACATTAAGTAACCACGACCATCTTCAAACAGGGGACTCTTAAGTATATTAAGAGTCTTGCCTGAGGTAGCCCATTGATAGGAACCGGTGTTTCGAGATCGAATTGGTATGTCTCCTACGCACATTCTGATGACCAATTTCTGAGCTCTGGCCCTTCGTACTCACGTAATTTGTCAACGAAACAAACAATATGTCTGAGGTGGCTTCTACCAAGTTATGTACCTCTAATGTTGCTTCGAAATAAGGCACCTATTGCTCAGAGGTCGAATTTAAACTAAGCAATCCCTCCCCATAGTCCCAGTCTATGTACAGTGCTGGAAAAATTGATAGAAACAAGAATTATTAACGAAAGTAACATTTATTTGACAGAAGACGTACATCAAGCATATACTGGTTGGTTTTTTTTTAATGTTGTTTATAGTGTGTACTGTTCTAAATAACAGGCTTTTTATTGGTCTTGTGTAAAAAAAATAACAAAAATGGTGAAGAAGTGGATTTTGTCTTTTAGCCGACAGCTTAAGGAATTGTATGCGAAAAAGTAACGACATTACCGCTTGGATGCATCATATTCATTTAACTTTTCGTCGTTAAACCTTTGTTCTTTATTACAGCGGCGCACCTTCGACCCATGGTATGAACCAACTTGGTGCAAGTTTCAAGTGCAAGGTATGGAGTACCACGCATTTTGAATTTTTGATCGCAGTTCTTCCTTGCTGGTGGCTGCACAGTCTCCGATCTTGCGTTTCAGAACCCCCCATAGTTGTTCTATGGGATTAACTGCTATTTTATGGAGCGTAAACCACTCTTTCGTCAATTTCGAAAAGTGATTGGGGTCATTGTCTTGCATGAACTCCCACTTCAGTGGTGCACACACATTTTGTTTCTTATCCGAAAAGCACCCTCAGACCATATGTTACCTCCGCCATGTCTTTTTTGGTGTATTTGGGATCGAATTCGGCGTTCTTTGGATGTGCCACAACAAATCAGTCTTTTCAGACCAGAGAACGTTATTCCAATTTTGCCGATGAAGATGTTTGCGCGCGAAATTCAATCTTTTTTGAATATTTTGTTTGCTCAACCTTTATAGGCGATCTGCCAAAGAGTTTTGCTTCTTTCTAATGGGGTCTCAGCCCATTTGAAGAAGCACATGGATATCGCACTAGTTAAGTGTCGAAACTTGCTGTTGTCTTCCGTTTTCTTCCCTTAGTCGCTGGTTGGGGGCTAACACTGTGGCTGTGAACACATTTTTTTCGAACACTTCCTTATTTTGGAATTCCATCCATTGTTTTGTTTTTAATCAACTCCCACAACTATCCACTACCCATTTTCGCAAGATGTTCACTATAATGCCTTAAATATTTTAACAAATTGACACTGGTAGACACTGACTCAAAACACTAT
Organism: Eristalis tenax; assembly: GCA_905231855.2. Taxonomy (NCBI): domain Eukaryota; kingdom Metazoa; phylum Arthropoda; class Insecta; order Diptera; family Syrphidae; genus Eristalis; species Eristalis tenax. The sequence goes on from HG993127.1 coordinate 6,144,297, forward strand.
TTTTAGTCTATTTTGGAGCTATTGACGAACACTGAGAACTGCCTTTGTTTCTACATAATTGTTCCAGCCTAAAAAACATCCCATTCGCTAAAGACCACACAGCTGCATAATCCTAAAGTGCAGTTAGGTAGAATCTGCCCACAGAAGGTTTATTGTTGACCCTTTTTGCTGATATTTTGTTTATTTTTCTGTCCATGTCCATGCTTTGGCTCATCAGTTCGTAGTACTTTGTCCGGGGTCCAAATGCTCCTGCCCCTGTTCCTTCATCAGTTCATGATACATCTGTATACCATTTCACCGTATTGCTGCTCAGTCTGTGGATTATGGATTCATTGCTTCAGTCTTTCTTGGTGCTGAGCTTAATGGTAAACTCCTTTTGGAAGTTGAATTTCCTGATTGCGTCATCTTTGGGAATGGTCAGGTGTGGAAGCTTTTTGACTAGGACATCGAATTGTAGCGATGTAATGCACCTGCCTTTTCCTATCCCTTCTTTTGCCATTTTCATGATTGTTTTATTTTGTCTGCACATTCTGAAACCGCTAGATGCAATGGAGTCGGCTCTAATAACACCTCCATTGCTGCAGTTGGGCAAGTTCTCTATCGGACCATATGAAATTGTTGGCCTAACAATAGCTATGTACATCCATCTTAGGATGCTTGGACTGCAACCCCACGATTTGCCCGCGTCGCCTATGCCTGATATTTGATGCCGTGGCTTGTTAGTCTCTCCAGAAGTTCGTCTACAACTAGACTGCACATTAGCGGAGATACAACTCCTCCTTGAGGACATCCTCTTCACATGTTGACTGGTATTATACCTTCTAAAGTACGCGTCTCAGCTGTCCTTGTGCTCAGAAGTTCATGCATCCATTTCGTGTTCAGTTTACTTTCTTCTTGTCCAGAGTTCTAATAATCGCACCATGCGATGTGTTGTCAAATGCTCCTTCAATATCTAAGAACATATAACTGTTTCTTTCGCTTTTCATGCGCTTTCAATAGTTTCTGTCAGTTGGTATAGTGCAGTCTCTGTTTATCTGCCTGCTCTGTACGCGTGTTGGCAGCAGTGTAGAGGAGATATAGTCAATTTCTGCACCATTTTCAGCAGAAACGATGCAAGGCTGATCGGTCTTTAAGACTTAGGTAGGCTTGAAATAAGCACAGCCCTTCTCCATAGGTTCGGTATATACCCCAGCTCTAGACAACTTCTTCTTCGACTCTAACTCATCAGGAGTTATGCCCAAGCGTGTGTTTTTGGACTTGGTCCAACCACGTCGTCCTGGGTCTGCTAAGCGGTCGCCTACCTGATGCAATCGCATTCAAAATCGCGAGACATTCGTGCCACGTGACCACACCACCGAAGCACAGCTCCGTTGCTCAATGTTGAGTTCCTCTCGCTCTGCCGTCTTTTTCTCCCTGTCCCCGCGAGTAATTCCCACAACAGCACGGTTAGCCTCATCTCAGCAGCTTGTATTCGCGATCTTATTCTTTCGGTCATTACCCAAACTTCATGACCATATTCGAGAGTTGGAACAAATACTGCGTTGAGAACCGCAAACTTGGCTTTGACACCAAGCGTGGCCTTCCTGATTACAGATCTTCCAAGCTCTGGACCCAGCTTGACCAATCCTACAGGAAAGCTCAGCAATACTCCTTCCCTTTTTGAATCCACACAGACACATCTTAAGAGAACAAAAAGAACTCTCCTTAATCGTACTTCCCATTACGTCTTTCATAGACACCGTCTGTGTGATCGTCGCGGGTAAGCAGAGCAATTCCACTTCACACACTTCACTCCCACGTCATCCGTGTGGTCCTCCGCGCCCATTGCGCCGCCCCTAGACCACCGCGAGGCATGTTCAAATATTCAACTCTTCTAATTGTAATTTGGCCCCAGCGACCGCCTTTACACACATAATCCCAATCTGTTCACCAATTAATCCGGCAATTTATCTTCGTGAAGCACATTCCCACGTTCGCACATGTGCGCAGGCATTTCCACATGGGCTGGCGTGCCGCTGACTTGTCGCGCCTTAGTCTCTGCACCCACTCGGGAGTGCAATTTGTGAGCTCATCCGTGATTTGATATCCGTTTCACTTTGGTCTAATAGAAGAGCCCTGGACTGCCTTGTCACACTCACACTCGGCATCTGTCACAGAAACACTTCACCTGGATACACATGTGCGAATGAGTGCGCCCCAACCCAGGCATCCCATCACTCAGACGTCACCTGGAAACACGTTCATACGTACGTAGTCCTAGGCGCGCAAGGATATCCGTGTGTCCTTTGTCCTCGCGCAGTGGTGGCGGAAGAAAACCACGTTTCTTCATTTCGTCTTCATAAGCGTATCCTGCCCCCATGGCTCCATGCTGCGCATTAACCTCGACATTAAGGACACAATGTCTCAAAGCACGGCGCCTCGGCGGCAAAAGGAAGACCCGCACAGAGAGGGGGATTATCCTGTGTGCGTGTGTGCCGAGGACGATTTTTCAAATGTAGGTGAGCTTCACTCTGTATTTCCGGTGTTTGCACCGCCCGCCCGCCATTGCCGCGCGCAGGTGAAACATTCGAACGGAAATGAAACCTTTCACCGCACCAACCATTGCTGCGGCTACCACTGCATCTCCCGCAGGGTGGCCGACTGATGAATTGATGAGGTGTCTGGTGGCAGGAAATGACAAGCTTTGGCTTTGACGTTGACACCGCGGCGGGCTCGAGGATATGCATGGGGAGAAGTGCATTATTAAAATAAAATGTTTGCATTCATCGTAAAGCCGCGCCGCGCCGGCCAGACACAAACGCTGGTGGCATGTTTTATGCTTTGTATCTCGTATGCTACCGCATATTTCAGTTTCTTATTTCATAGAAATAAATTATGCGCATAGACGATGGCGGAGAGTGGGCGGCCGTGTGTGAATGCAAGATTTAGAGCTTTGCCGGAATGAATAAATCATGTGGTGGATCGGTGGATTATTCTCCATCACGCCCATCCTCGTCACACAGGCGATTCGGACGGGAATGCATTTTTCAAGCTGTGTGTCCTCAAATATGCACGCTGTTTGAGAGAACATTTTCAAGTTGAAATGTGTGTCATCTGGAGTGAGCGGTGGATACCTGCATATCCGCTTCGGGATGTAAAGTCGGCGTTCCACGTACTTTATTTTAAGTATTCCTGCCATTTCCTATTTTGCCAAGTGCACATTTCAGCTGTCTTTGCATGCAAGGAGCATTTGTGCAATTTCGCTCCTCGTCCAATTGGAGTGCCTGTCGCAATTTGTTCGAGGAGAATACGTCTCTGGCAGGAGTGCGACTGCCACAGAAACATGAGAGTCATCATAGGAACGGCATTCGTCTGCCAAAAACGTGTCGGATGCAGATTGGTGAATTTGATATTATACCGGGCTTTCGAATAGTCGCTGATTCGGGATCGTCTCTTATCAGGTTCGACAATGTCTGTTGGCCCCTTTTCACCTCAGCTGACACAATTGAGTGGCAATCGATTTGAAGTTTGAGTTTGACCACTTTTCCAAACACTAACAGTATTCAGTTCGTGTATCAAAGAGTAGCTATCGACAATGTTCAGGATAGTGTCACAGTCAGTCTTCGATCCCGGGAGAACTGATCAGACGCCTTCGTGGAGGGTGACCACATTAGACTACACACTTCATGAAATAATTTCGGGTCTGTTTTCCAAACCTATGTGAACATTATTTTGAGGAACATGAGGGTCTGTAGCGACAGACATCCTATGCTTAAGGCCTTGCTCAATCCTTTAACGACTTCCACTATAGTTCATGACTACAAGTCTTCACTAAATTCGGAAGGGCATGCTAGACAGACATGCTTACCAGGCAAGGGTCAGAGGAGGTACTGTCACGACCTGAAGGTGCTGCTGTGTTAAGAGCTTTCATTGGTGACTCAACCTCTCGAGTGCACAACATACTTCCAGGATAGTTCAGGAATGCAAGTCTTCTCTAAATTCGGAAGGACCCGCTACACCGCAGATGAGCTTGTCAGGCAAGGGTGAGAGGAGGTACTGTCAGGACCTGAAGCTTCTGAATGTGTTTAGGGCTTCCATTGGTGGCTCAAGCTTTCGCTATAAAAAATGTGCGGCATTCTTGTTATTCCTTGAAAAGACTTCACACGGCTGTTTCTCCAAACAGCTTAATGTTCTAAAGCGATGAAACCCTCTGCGAAAAGTGGGAGTAGACAACGACAATGCATCGCACTTCTGTTGCTCGGATCAGGTGGCAGTGATTTGGTGCTGATAAGCTGCTGTTGTAGGCTTCTCATCACGGAAGCGCCTGTTGGCCTTCCGCCTGGTAGTACAATGTGCCAGTTTTTGAGTCTAAGTGCCTGGCTGAGCTAGTTTCACTAGAAGGTCAGCTTAACATATCTGCGTTCCAGGTCAAGGTGCCATCCCATTAAATGAGAAGGTCGATGAACTGGATAGTCCCCTAGCCATTGTGCTCACGTTCACCTCCTGTGCACAGCCCAAAACAGGCAACCAAGGCTAATGTCTCTACGCACTTCCTTGAAATATCTAACCTCAGATGGGCAAGATTGACAAACAAATGAATGTGCTACATTAACAAAAATATGGCATGGAGTACAATCGATCGAAAAAAAATATCTTCTTCGGCTAACTGGACACAACATCACTAGATTGGTGGCGGTGTCTACAGGACATCGGCCGATAGGAGGTCATGACGCAAAACTTGGTACCCAAGCGACACACATTGTTGCAGTTGCCACAACATAGCTGAGAAGGGGACATTAACCCGCTTCTCTAGCTTGTCCTTAAGACAGACAGTGAGTGCTTGGTAGTAGGGTCTACCATACTCCTTTTGAGGAGATTTCTGCGACATAAAGATACATCATAAGATACTCATTCATACCTCTGATTAGGTACTACGACGTTTAGACCGACGTGCTTTGAGAAGAAAATCTTGGAGTTGGTCCTCACATTGTGTGCATTTCTGCCGCAGGCCTGTTTAGCATCTGCACAATGTTCCTCTGTCTATCACGGATCAGATCCTGCGTATTCAAAACACTTCAAACACTTCAAGGTCAAAGCAACACTTAACTCTTAATCCCATGCCGGGTGCTAAATACATCCGCTAATGCATACCCCCCGTCACATCGCGCCACGCTGACAACGATCGATATTCATTTGAAATGCCTGTATCTACCTCAAACATCTTCCAGATGTCCTATCCCCGGTCCCGTTGGTAAGACCAATAGCCCCTTAATAGGGGCCTCCAACCCACTCATTTTTATGTCAGCCATTCAGCCATCGGAGCCTTTGGCCAGCAGAGTCAATCGCTCGCTTCATGAATCCATAACGACATACAATGCCAGGACACGCACCGTGATTGATAAGATCGCCATTAATAACACACGCCACGCACACACCGCGGCCGGGGGTGGGTTGTTTGAACTTTGATTGATTGATGTGAGCTTTCCATGACACCGCATCCGCCGAGCACAACCCGGCATGTCCAATCATTCAAATTTAACACAAACACACACACAGCCGAAGCGCACTGCCAGTTTACGGGCTCGACAGCTCATCGAGATTGCTCAAGAGACACAAGTCCTCACATCCTGAAGAGTCTTTGCCCGGGCATCCATTTTCTTTGTTTTATTTTGCTTCCTCAAGCCACCCCCACCGCCAAGAAGATTGCCAGCTGTACACAAAGGAAATGTGATTTTCATGCAAATGGGTGTGCAATTGAAACTGAAGCCACCATGCCAGCCCTTGGTGGTCGGCCCTTCAGCCGTCGACGACGAGTCAAATAAACCTGAGTGAACACACACGACGTCTGCGGGCGGTCGCATGCAACATGCTACACGAAAGGGACTCTGTCCGTAGACACGGCAGATGACTGGGGAGGCCCTCACGAGAAGGATCACCCCGCCTCTGCGAGTCGTCCTGCCCAAATTATCCTTCCGGCTAAATATTGATGGTGCCAACATGAATATGGCGTGACCGAAACTTTTAATTACTCCCTTGAATGCAAATTACCGAGTGGGCGATGGTGTGTGGTGTGTGTGTGGAGAGGCGATTCAGATGCAAGGAAGGTGTGGTTGTCATTGACTTGGGAATTTACGGGACATTTTTGACCCCCAAAGACCTCGAATGATTGCATTTGAATAGGCCATTATAATGCTTTCCGGTTTCGCTTGTGCGACCCGCGCACAGCAGTCATAAATTAATTGCCCATCGCAACGCAGTGGGGCTGCTTGCCAGCAACACCACCAGGTCCGTGCGCACAGAGGGGCGGGGGCATTGAGTACATCATTCAGGGTGGCAGTAGCACTTGTCACTCACCGATCCCCAGCCTATGGAAGTACCAACCGCAGAACATAGTTGGACGCAAAATTGAGCAAAAAAACAACTCCAAATGGAACCCGTGGGCAGGCCAGGGCACAGCACAGCACTTTCACATGCACACACACGGTTGACACGATTGATACACGCTACACGTGCAGCCTGGCGTTCAAACATGCCAACGACCCAGTGTCCTCCGTCCGCCTGCCCACAACAGCGATTGTGCTTGTGCAACGAGTCCCGACTCCCGCACCCACTGGCAGGCCGAGTGCGAGGGTTTGTTGGTAGTGTAAGTAATCCATGAAAATGCTCAAATCAACCCCATGGGAGTAAACACTGCTGGGCTGGCTTTGGATAAACAGCAGCAGCAGCAACACAAGGGTGCTCCCCAACACCACACTTGGGGATGATTGGCCTTTCAACCACCCACTGCTGCACACTCGCCGTGCCGTGTCGTTTGCTCGCTCTGATATTTGTATTTGCTTAGGTCCTCGGCCCGTTTTCTGTTCTCTCAGTTTTATTTTTCCTATGGAAGTTGCTGCTGTTGTTGTTGTTGTTGTTGTTTTTGTTGTCAACGTGTCGTGAAGAGTGAGTGCTTGTGGTGGACGGGACTCTGCGATGGAGATGGAATGTGGAATACGACTAGGGCAAAAGGGGTTGGCGTCGTCGTCATCGCCGCCCTCTTCCACCACCCACCTGGTGGTCACTGTCGTCAACGACGACCGTCGCCGTCGTCAACTGAGGACAACTGATGTACACATTATACTGATTGTGTGCTATGTTGTGCTGCGTTGCGTGTGATATCATATTCGATAACAATTGGGTGGCTCCCACAAGTCCAAGAGTTGTGTGTCATATCGATTCATCGACGCACCACTTCCTCCCTCTCTCTCTCGCACGCTCTCTCTGCCACTCACTGTGTTCGTTTGCTTGTGTGTCTAGTAACCGACAACTGACAACCGAACTCTGACACTCTTTCCGTCGTAGACGACACAACGACCTCGACGTCGCCATGATGAACGGTTTCAGATTTGAATGGGAAACAATGATTTGTCCTAATGCAGGAAATGCTATTACTTCTCTATTCGAATTGAGCGTTTTGTTCAACTGTCTCCTCTCTGCGTATGCCGCCTTGGTGTGTGTGTGAGGGGGAGGCACAATCGATATCGAATTGAATTTCGTTCATCGTGCTCGCGGTGTCCTTTGGTGTGGTTTCGATGTTTGATCAATGGTAATTTACTGGGCTAATTGCAGCGGTCAGAAGGTGCAGTTAAGGTGACTCTGTGATTACAGTCATAAGTGTCTGCCAGGCCAGTGATTAAAGAATAGTGCTTGCAGTTTCGGCGAATGCTCAGCGCCCATGTCCTGCAGTTTGATGGATGTGGTAATCACAATGAATCTCAATTTGGCGCTCAATGCATGTCTGTCAATTTTATGAATTCGCTTGCATTTGAGCGGATTTATTAAAAAACAAATACATACATAGAGTTCATCAGTGTTAAACATGCGATGATGCACTGCATTGGGGGACATTTTTGACAGGATATACTCGTAGGGAAAGTCTTATTGAATTGTAAACACTGAAAGAAATACCTAAAAATACCAAGATATGCGTCCCGAAATTTTCATTTGTATTCAAATTCGTTTTTATTGAACGACGAAAGAGGCTGAAATGAAATAAGAAAGATTTTTTGATAATTCAGCAACTTTTTGAATTTTCCGCGCAATGGCATTAAACAGTTGTCACACTAGAAATCTTGGATAAAATCCCTGGTCTATCCTTGTCCCAACTCACACGAAATTCCGGTGAATATGCCCAAATCATCTGGCATTTCCACCGTAGTTTCATCGAAAATTTGTGTCAAGTTATTGCTTGGTTCAATTACAGTGGGAATAAACAAAACCGATGATTTTGGAGTGAAGGCAATGTGCATGGGATAAACGAGCACCATTAGATCAGGAAAAAGACACAGTTTCCATCCGTTTCTAAAGGAGACCATTTGTTATTCTTCAAGAACATGCCTAATCATCAAACGTTAATTCTCTATGTCACTTAGGAAACCTATGCGCATGTGGCAAACGGCGGACTGACAACAACATGCGACTGACGACATTGAAAGCACATTGTTTGATATCATTAAATATGGTCTCTCAATTTGAAATGCAGACGGAACCTTAGGTAGGATAGGGAAGTGAATTCACCAGCACACTTAGATCATATTGGTCCACGTCCAGACTGCTACCACAGATCGACCACTCAAGTGATAGTGCCCTGCATTTGATCCCAACGACAAATGGCGACTGGACCAGATTTGAAACCCAGAGAAGTGTTTTTTGTTTTCACTGGCGGGGACCCCACTAACCAAGGGCAGGCACTTAACCAACTACGCCATCCAGTCGCTAGACGGAACCTTAACGAACCGGTGAATTGAGACTTATATTCGTTGCCCGAGGGTCCTGTGCTTTCTTTGTGTTGTGTTCTGAGTTGAAGTTCCACTTCTGAGCAAAATAGCTTGTGGACATCACTAAAGAATCCTAATTCGATTAGAGCCTATTGCCAAGCGGTCACATTTCTCTCATCAAGAATGGAGGGTTTGTGTCTGAGCTGTAGCTGCCTTTTGACCGGGACATTGGTCCTTGTTCTCCAAAAGTCCTACATCGCACAGAGGTCCGCTTTGGATGGAAATATACGATTTTAAGCGTAGTATAAATGATATGAGTTCTTTTAATGGCCCAAGAATTGCAGATGTAGCCCAAGAATTAAGATATAAAATCATCATCATCTTCTGACCGCATGCTCTACTAAAGGCATGGTAAACAACGCACTCAAGATCTCCAGGCAACTCGATCCTCCGCCATCGACTCTAACTCATCAGGAGTTTTGATTGGTTTGAAACCCTTAAAGTGTCGAAGACAAGCTCAGAGTGTATTTTTTTCTTTAATGAAGCACTTGATGGAAAGACGTTGTTGGTCAACAACGTAACCAGGCGAGTTCTTGGACTCGGTCCAACCACATAATCCTGAGTCTGCCAAGCGGTCGCCTACCTAATGGGATCGCATTCAACGGAAGTCGTGATGATACACAATTGCGTACGCAATATCATTGAAATTGTTGCAATTTTGAAATAGGTTCGTTGTATGGGAGATTGCGTAATTTCGATCCTAATTTCGAGAGAAATTGCCGAATTTACTCAATTTTTTTCTAGGGCGAGCATATTATGATACTCCAAATATGTCAACTTCAGCTTCACGTCCTTGGATTGGAAACACAAATGCTGCTGTTCCTGAAAAGACCACCAAGGTTATTGACATGCATCACATGTGTATTGCTGAAATGAATCGTGGGTGGTCAACTGACTTATTACCAAACAACGCTGGCCCAAAAGATCGCTTACTTTGATTAGATTGAGTGGCCAAAACTGTCATTGGCGTTATAACAAAGCATTGTGCCATGGGAACTAACGCCTCTAGACCAGGCTGGCCCCAAACTCTAGAGACGAGGAAGAGGAAGAAACCATTGTACATGGGCTAAGCAACTACAATGCTGTCTCATCCCGTAGATTTACACTCAAGCTGAACTAAGCAGTATTGCAGTCAGTCATCTTCTTCGCTTTATTAAAACCACTCACGGGTTTACGGAATAGGTATTCCTATCCCGGGTGGTAGCACAACGGACCTAGGGTGGCCTGCTGTCTTTCCGTACAGCAGTCAGCCACAGTACAGTGTATGTTGAAACCGTATACTAGGTGTGGCATAAATTGGGTCTGCCCCGGGGGCCCCAACCCACGCTACGCCACTGCGATCTTGGAGTAATATTGGTTGCCGATTGTCCTTTTCAGCACATTTGGATTAACTGTGTAACTTTCAAAGCAAATTGCTAGGTTTTTTAAAAGGCAAGTCGACAGAGTTCAACGAGGAGTGTACTCTAAAAATGCCTTATTTTTCATTAGTACCACCCATTCTGGAATACTGCAACCACATTTGGTCCCCTTTTTACGATAACAACTTTTACGGGAATTGAAAGCATTCAAAAAAGATTTACGCGCTTTGCCTTAGTCTGAAGGTTTTCCGGTTATAGTTCCACATGCGCATTGATTGATATGCAACCCATAGAATGTCTAAGACAAGCTCAGAGTGTACTTCTTCTAAGAGAAGCACTTGATGGAAAGACTATGTCGCATGATTTTCTCTGATATTATTTTTTTTTGCCTAAGAGAAGCCTAAGAAATCGGGACGTTCTCTTATTTATTCAGCATCATAGTTCCAAGTATGGTCCAAAACGGACCGATAATCTTATTTAATTCAATTTATCATGAAGCCGACGAATTGCGCTGAACATCTTTAACAATATGAATAACAATTAATGTGGTCAAACAGATTGTATATTCACCGATGGAATGAAATGAAATAGACACATCTTGGTGGTCGTGTTTTCTCGCCCATACACCTTCCTCGCAGACAGGACCTTAACGCATCCGACGCAGAATGTTTCTTTCGAAGACACGCTGTATCGCCTCGCTTACTGTCTAGCTTTCTGCTCCATATAGCAGTACTGCCAAACTAATAGTTCCAAATTTGGTTCCTCGAGTCGGGAGTTCTTGGAGGGATGATTCAAACATGCAATTCTTCGGCGGATCTTGTCTTAAATGTCATCTTCGGAGTCCTCGCAGATAATGTAGCCAACACCACGACCACACTGTGTTCATGTGACACAAACTCTGATAAGACCAGAGCTGAATTGATCGTCAAGTGCTTGTTCAATCTTCGGGCACTTTTGGCGATGGACAAGGTCGCTGCGCTTCTTGTTGGGTATGTCGTTCTCAACATTCCTTCAAGTGGCAGAATATAAGGTGATTCCTAACATTTTCTGAATGGTGTCGCATAAATAACAATGGTGGCTTCTTCACCAAAGTACGGTATGGATGATCTCGAGCACACCAACTAAAGGGAGATTCTAGGTTTCCGCCACGAGTTCGGACTTGGTGGTCGATGCGGGAACCACCCATTTTTGTGTTGTATCTGGACACAGTGGGACTGACTTGAAGAAAATGTCGACTCAATGGCGACCCAAGTACTCATATGCTGGTCGAACTTATGAACAAATTCACTCCAAACGAGAGGACAGCAAAGTTCACTAGCATCCACACAACTTGACAGAGGCCTATTAAATGCACTGCACCCTACTGGGTTACATGCGTCCCTCTTTTTCACTTCATTAGCCCCGGGTCACTGTGGACCAGGATGTGGTTCTGTAAAAAAAAAAAACCCACCAATGATTACGTCAGCCGAGTGTCAGCACCGCCCCCGAATCAGGAATCAGGTTTCCGAGCACTCTGCCCGAACTCAGTGAAGACGCCGTATGCCATCATTGTGACATGATATGCACTAGCCCCTCGTCTGTCCAGCCATCTCCCCCGCCGCTTTTCCTCGGGTGGCTGCATGTGCAAATACATTTTTAATTAATTCTAGAATCCTCAAGCTATGAAGTATGGAGACCGTGTGCGGGTGAGGGTTGCAAATAAATGGTCATTTGCGTGCTGGTCCCCTTTGGGGTGAGGCGGCTACTCACAGGATAATAATTTCAAGTACTTATGTCCGGAAAGAAAACACACAAAAAAGCAAACCATCTTCCGATGGTTTGTTGCTGATCGCCGCCATTAAGCGCCCCCCTCGGGCGTATGGAATTCGAAATGTGTGAGTGGATGTCGGTGGCGGGGCGAGTGTGTACCTTTCAACAGAAGACGCTGCTGTTTTTTATTTGAAAACTTTCGACCGTTCGAGGATGCCATGAGCTGCAGTGACTGCCACACAAATGGACTGGAGGTGTTAGTGTGTTTGCGACTCTTCCCCTGTAAATACAGGACGACGTACTTCTGCGTTTTATGGGCGCAGTCTTACGTACAAGTTTAAATACTCAGTTCCGTTTGGTACTTACGGCCAAAGAAACTTTAGTACGGAAATTTCGAAGTCGTGGTGGGCAGGCGAACACACGCACACGTGCACCCATTCGCCCCGGCATGAAGCTCTTTGAGGCGAAGAAACGTCTTAGTCTGGTTAAGGACAGCTTTCGAAAACTTAACTAATTACTAAATGTGTCTCGTTGGTGAGGCGGGGGATGGGTGAGTTGGAAAGACAGAGTTCCGCATATGAATCGTGAGAAACTTTGCGGCTGTCGTGTAGACACGGTCGGGGAGACTGCTTGAATTGGGGGTAAGTTACATTACGTTCGTGCGATGATGTCCCCTGCAAAATGGGCGAGTTTCAATAATTTCCCATGTCTGAGTGCTGTAAAGACTTTAATTTGCAGTAAATTGGATTTACAAGACTTCGGGAAATTCTAATGAGGGAGGAGTATAAATAGAATGTGATATTGCATTAATGTTTCAGAAGCATGTGAACTTATTCTCAGCTAAGGCATATTGCATCTGTTCGCACCGAGATATGAGTGAAAGTTTAGCATGAAGTAAGTCTTGGTGCTGAGAAATGCGCGCGATGGCGTGACAGTGTCATGCCGTTTACCGTCACGGCATACGAGTCGATTTGACTGCCAATAGATGTTTCCCATTGCAAATGACTGTCGACGGTTACAATTTTAAGGTTGTTAAGTATTGTGTTTGGGCCCCCAAGGCATAATGGGAAATGTTGCGAAAAAGGGGGAACCTCGCAAATCATTCGCCAAATCAGAGGATCCCGAATAGGACACTCAAGATGACAGGTCGGTGGCCATGAGTGGGACGGAAAAGAGTACACGGCGGTTGAATAGCGTAATGGGTAAATAGTGAGTTGTATGGTTCTCTCGTGCCATCAAGGTGACATGGGAATGCGATGAGACACCTGGCGATTGGCAAACTGGGATGACTGCCCCACTTTTCAAGAAGGGGGACAGAAGAGACTGCTCCAACTACAGGGGCATATCTCTTTTAAGCCTCCCCGGGAAAGTTTACGCTAAAGTGTTGGAAGCGCGTTCTAGAGCTATGGTCGAGCACAGGCTGGGTTTTCGTCAAGGTAGAAGTATAACCGACCAGCTTTTCACTCTAAGAATTGTACTTTTCACTCTAAGACGTCTTGGGAGTATGCCAAACCCTACCCTACCTTACCTAGGCATAACTTCTGATGAGTAAGAGTGGAGAATTCTGCGATCTTCATCAGAAAAATGGATCGGTTTCTCACTAATGGCTAACTAATTGGCTGCACAACGCGTCAGTAGACCCGAGTGTGTCTTTAAGCTAAAATTCATAACTTACTTGCACATACTTTTTTCTGCATGCCCAATTGTAGCTTATTCGGTTTGCCAGATATCCAAAACAACCAACGAGTTGGCTCCATTGCCGACCAAGTACCACAGAATATGCGTGCTTACTCCAAAGACTCCTGCCAGGGTGTCTGCCAGGTGTCTTCGCAGTGAGTCTGTCATAGTCATTCTTCTCCCCTCTAGACCGAAAATAAAAAAATAAAAAAATATTTTTTGTGTTCGGCCTCCTTTATGACTGAAACCACCATTCCCTGGCACTTTGTCCAGATTTTCCTAACAAGCGGGGGATTCTTGAAGATGTTAGATTCTAATAGAATACAAACCCGTATCCTTCAAAGGTCTTTGACAAGTTGCTCCGTGAACAAATGCCCCGTCATTGAACAAACTTCTTAGCAACAACCCATCTGGCTTTCGTTCGAAAACGAATTGTAGTGCAGCTCTATTATTTGTCGTTGTTGAGATCCGATATGCCTTAGATAAAAGCAAACCAACACTGTTAACCTTACTAGACTCCTCAAAAGCGTTTGACACATTCAATGTTGTGCAACAAGCTCCGAAGACAAAATTCATGTTATCGTTCCTCAATGGTGGCAACAGTGTGTAAACACTGATGAGAGATCGTCAGGCTTCCTTAGCGTACAAAGTGGGGTACCGCAAGGATTCATTCTGGGTCCTACTTTGTTTTCCGTGTAAGTCAATGACTTACCTAGCGTTATTCAACATTGCAAAATCCACATGTATGCTGACGATGTCCAAATTTTTCTTAGCTCTCCATTGAGTGCGATTTATAATGGGATAGACTTGATGAATGAAGATCTATCTAGGGTGGATATTTTGCCAATAAAACATGATCTGCACCTAAATCCCACTAAGCATAGGTGCTTGTTATATATCGAATAGCTTTCGACTTTACAGGCCTCCGGGCTGCTCTACTATATCAACAGTATATAGAGTGGGTTAATTCTGCTAAGAATTTTGGCGTGATATTTAACCGCTCTTCTTCGTGGGGTACGCAAGGCTTACAGTGGAAGACGTAATCTATGGGTCACTAAACATTTTCTACCAACTAGAGTTAAATCTTCTACTATATACTTATGTGGTCTTTTGTACACCGGATTACAAAAGTAAGAAGAAACTCAATGTGGCTTACAATGGTGTAGCTAGGTACATCTGCTATCTCACGAAAAGAGACCATCATCATAATCATCTTCTGAAACGCATGCTCCACTAGAGGGGTTGCGGGGGTAAGCCACACACGAGAGATCTCCAGGCAACCGACTTTAACTCAACATGTGTTATGCCCAAGCGTAACCAGGCGAGTTCTTGGACTTGTTCCAACCACATAGTCCTGGGTCTGCCAAGCGGTCGCCTACCTGATGGAAAAGCATTCAACGTCCGCCTCGGAAGTGGGGTAGAAGGGGACTTTCGTTCTACGTGACCAAAACACCGACGCCTAGGCCTTTCAGTTCGAAGAAGCAGCTGCTCAATGTTGAGTTTCTCTCGAACTGCCGTGTTTCTCACTCTATCCCGGCGAGTAGTTCCCACAACAGCAGCTTGTATTTGCGATCTTATTCATTCGGTCAGTACCCGAATTCCATAACCATAGGTGAGAGTTGGAACAAATACTTTGTTGAAACCGCTAACTTGGATTTGAAACCTCTTGGCTCGGACTGATTACAGATCTAACAAGTTCTTGACCCGGCTTGACCAATCCTACAGGAACGCTCAGCATTAGTCCTTCTATCACTTGTGAAAAACACCCCGAGATACCTGAACTTCTCCACCTGCTTCAGTGGGACTCCACTAACTTGTAGAGTGCATTCTGGAAATGACCATAACCTCCGATTTGTCCACGCTTACCTTCATTCCAGCATCCGCACAAACAGATATTTCGGTCGTGAGTAGTTTGCTCAAATTTAGAGCTTTCTTAGCAATCTATTGCAAACTGGACAGTCTGAGTATCTTTATAATAAGCCACAATTCTTGCAGTCTCGCAGATCACTAATGATTGTAGAGCCTCGTGTCGAAACCTCAATATTTTCTCAAAGTCCTTGGACTGTGTAATTTTTTGACTGTAGACTTGAGAGGGACCACTAAAACGAACGAAGTTAAAAATAGTGTCTTCTCATTTTTGGCCGCTGAATTTAACTAATTTTGTCAATAACTTCCAATTTACTTTTAATAGTCCGCTAAGTTTTTCATTAGAGATTCCTTAATCTTGCTATTGTTAGTAAATACGAATGAAAACATGAAACACGAAAGATCAATCCACGTGTCGTTTAATATCTTCGTCAAATTCGAAGCGCACCGAGGACACCTTTGAAAACACAATGACATTCAAAATGTGTCACAAAAAGAGCCGTGTAGCCACAACTTTAGACCGGATTCTGTGTTCAAACCTCACAAGATAAAGGAAGAACTTTACAAATTAATCTCGCACCCAGCGCGAAGGGTGAACAGAAAATACTTAAAAATGGCAGACGAGCATATCTTCTCTTTAAGCGCCGATAGCACACACAATCATCGGCCGGCAAAGCGCCAACGCGAAATGAGGCCACCGCCGAATGCACTCATTCACGCTTTGCAGGACCTTAATCCCAGTCAACCAGGGAATTTTTCTGTTTCTCTTTCTCTCGCTCTGCCGTTTGTCATTTAAAAATAAGGTTTTTCCTCGTTAAATTAATCCACCACCACCAGTGAGCGCGTGTTTTCGTGCTCGCTCCATAGTCCACGCTTCCCGACTTCCGCCCTCCCGCCCTCCCGTGTCCTTATTGATGCACTTTTACACATTTTTTCTCATTCTTCCACGGCATACGCCTTGTTGTCGTCCTGTATGAACGAGCTTCTCCCCCCCGACCCCGACAAAACGACAAAATGCGATGAATAAAGGCGAAGATGCTTAACACTGCGCTCCGTGCTGATAGTTCGTACTGCACTTGGGCATTAAGGCATTTCTGCGATCTCCCTCACTTCTGCAGAAGTGCGAGCCACCTTAACGCCTCTTCACGTGAGCTATCTCGTTCCCTCCTACAGGCTTAGATGGACTGCTGCCGCTGTTGCTGCTGGCTCGTAGTGCTGGCGGTGGACGAGAATGAGGACACAATCGGGGACAGCGCTCGAAGGGTATATTCCATTTAGCACAGATTGTGGAATGATTTTGTAAGGAAATTGTACAAATCACACACAAACAAGGCCGACGACGCTGGGGTTGGTTGATAACGAGGAACGGAGGTATATTGTATTGTCTTCGCAATCAACCGAGGTGATGGGAGAAGCAGCTTAGCAGCCTCGGCAGACGTAACGTTGATGCCATTATCCATCAGTCGGTTCTGGTTTCCTGGCAATCAATGCAAATCGATGAAGGGAGCGGAATTTCGCCTGTCTAGAGCGG
This sequence comes from Eristalis tenax, assembly GCA_905231855.2. NCBI lineage: Eukaryota > Metazoa > Arthropoda > Insecta > Diptera > Syrphidae > Eristalis > Eristalis tenax. The sequence continues at coordinate 6,161,273 of HG993127.1, forward strand.
GTAATTGTAGTAAAGTTGGTGTGGGCCAGGCGCGGAAGTTGAGGGAAACTAGGTTACCATCTCAAGCCCCCGTCGTCGTTCGCGCACTCACCCATTAGACTAATTGCGCTTTTCAGTAGCAATTAAGACAAAAATCCTTTCCCAGCGCTCGTCCTTCTCAATTAGAACACAAAAGGCAGACCGACGACGGTAACAGGAAGCTTTTAGAAACTGCAAAAAAAAAAAAAGATCCTAGATGTGACGAGTGAAATCTCGACCATCGCAGCGTTGTCCTATCGATTCCAAAACGGAATCTGGCAACTGGCCGGCGTATCGGGGGTGGGGGAGGCGATAAATGCTCATTAAATCCTTGCTATCACAGTAATTAAGATAGGCCAAGACGAAGACCACTCCTGTGCTGGTGATAAGGTTACAAGCTCTTGTCTCAGTTACTTGTGCGTTATCCCATGTAAGTTGTTAGTTGTTTTTTGTTTTTGCACAACTGAATCGGGCTCTTCCGAGCCAAGGAGCACAATGAACACCCTAACAGCTCACACGGATGGGGACTGAGATACACCCATCTTGTCTCGTGGAAATCGATTTTAATGCTATCGAGGAGCATTGAAATCAATTACATACCCTTTCATCGAGTGGATGGGGCACAAAATGCTTTTTTAATTGGATTTCATGCTTCGGCAGATGAATGTGCCATTGAACCGAACACGCCTTCCTTTGGTTTTTCGTTCTTGTTGTTGGCCCGTGTTCTGTGTGTTGTAGGCGGACGGTAGTTAATGGTTTCGTGTGTTGTTATTATTATTCTTTTTGCTGCTGGTTTATTTCGTTTTTGTTCTGTGCGCGCTCTCTGCACTCCCGTGCCACAGCGTGGCCCATCGCTGGCGCATGGATTTAGTTGAATTCAATTCAGTGTGCACTGGAGTCAATATCCTTTAGCGCTCCCCGCTTCCTGACATGTCGATGGGGGGGTTTTGTGATAGATTTAAGATGGATTTTTTTGCCGCTGTCGGTTATTTAGGGTTTGGTCTGTTTATGTTTCAAAAATGGATCTCTGATCTCTCTCGTCGATTGCATAAATATTCTCCGGGAAGTGTCACAATCTGCAACTAAGGTGAATGAATTTTTAACTTTCTGTGCACAGTGTTGATTTTTGAGGCGGAATTATGATCGAACTTTTTCGGTCAACCCTTGGCTAAGACGAAAGGCCGACGTACTGAAAGAAAAAACTACTTCGGTCCTGACCATGAGAGAACATTTGGCACTTACTTCAGAGCCTATAAAGCTGATACGTGTGATTTCCTGTTTGCGGTGTAAGCCCTAAATTTGTCGAGACTTATTGGAAATTTAGACAAGTTGGGTTGGTGGATAGACGAGCATATGTCCCGTCTCTATAACGTCCTGCTGGACACTTGGGGAAAAGAATCTTCCGTACTCCTTCTCCGTATCGATGACGAATGTATGTCGTTCAGCTATCTTTATGCTTTTATGAATCTTCTCCTTCGTCTCCTTCCTTCACCTGAGCCAACATGCCTCTCCAACTGGAGCTAACATTCACGTGCCTTCTCAAATAATTGAAGAGCATCTCTAGAAGACTCTGATCAAATCGGATGATCTACCGATCGGTGTTTGTCTTCACTTTCGTTTTGTCTTCTTCAACATCTGAACATGCACACATGATCTTCGTTCCAATCGTTTAAATCGACTGCCGTATGTGCTAGTTCTGTTATATGGTTCATAGCGTGTTTCCACTGAGTTAGCATTCGATGGTGGATTGTTGCGAAAAATACTGAGTGGTATTCCATCTTCATCATAGATTGCCTTTCGGGTCTTCTTCAAACGAAAGGACGTTTTTCCAGCACTCCGAAATGACTGAAGCTTCTAATTTGCTGCCAAGTTAGAAACAGCGTCTATTAATAACTTCACAAATGCTGTCTAAAAAAACAAAACAGATATTCTCTAGCAATTGATATAAGGTGGATTAAATAAATGGGAATTCATCGAGCGAGGACACATTTTTAAAGGAACGCGGTTTCTGTGATTTTTCTTTAACAAGTGTTTTCACTTTATGGCCTGGGGCTTTAGCGCACGCTAATAATGTGATCCCTTGTTCCTTCTTGAGCAGTTTTTCGCTGGATGCTACTAATGAGTTCAAGAAGTGTTTTTGTATAACTTAATTCGTGCGGTTTGCTAAGAGATGGCGTAACTTGTATTATTCCATTGGAACATGCGCTGGAAAGCTACTATCATTGTACGTTATTTCAGTATATGTCATTCGTTTCAAGCGTAAACAACAATAGTTTTTTTTTTCACTCAAATATGTCGAACTTTGTACCTGAAAAAGTCTTTTTGTGGGGAGTTCTTCTGAAGATGAAGAAAACTGCTGCCAAGTCATCGTATTTTGGTGGAAGCTTATGTTGAACATGCGCTAGCTGAGCTGAGAACGTGCCAAAAGTGGTTTGGTGCTTTTGGCTTGGCCAACCAGCCAAATCAACGGCAAAGCCGAATAACCATGGCGCGAAGGTAATGCTCTGTATTTGGTGGGATCAGAAGGGTGTGCTGTATTATGAGCTGCTAAAACAGGGTGAAACCATCAATGGACAACGCCACCGAACACTATTAATCCGTTTGAAGAGAGTAGTAGCCGAAAAACGCTCGGAATATGCGACCAGACACGAGGCAATAATTTTCCATCATGACAACGCTCGGCCTCACTTTGTTATTCCGGTTAAGGACTATTTGGAAAGTCGATGGGAAGTTTTACCCCACCCGCCTTATAGCCCAGACCTTGACCCTTCTGACTACCATTTGTTTCACGAAATACGGTTCACATCAGAACAGAATATCAAAAATTGGCTTGATTCATTCTTGGTTGCCAAGCCGGCGCAGTTCATTTGGGATGGGATCCACAAATTGCCAGAAAGATGGGAAAAAGTCATAGCTTTAGATGGGCAATACTTTGAATAATACTATGGTACATGTGTTTATCAAATAAACGTTCAAATTTTGAAAAAAAAAAAAAACAACAACGCACGAATTAAGTACCCAATATGTTAAAGGTTCAAAGAAAATACAAAAAAATGTGTTCACTATATCGAGCGTCTACTGTATACAGTATTTTTATAAGATGCAAGTAGGTATCAAATCTCTGTGTAAGATAATGTGCGGTAACTCAGACCTCAATAAATATCTATCCACTTGTCGTTTAGAATACACGTAAATCCATAAAACAAGTCACAATGCAGCGGTCGCGCTTTGATAGTTCACAGACCGTAATATCGAAAGCGCGAGCACAAATTTCTGCTTGTACAAACTCGGGCAGTTGTCAAACAATTTTCTTGTATTAACTCGTGATTTTTCATTTTTGGCAGGCTTCGGCAACTAATTGTGTACATAATTAATTTTTGTAGATTTTATGTGAAATGTTTGCATTTTTTTTTTTCTTGGAAAACGCTTTTTTACTTTTACTTGGGAAACGCGCGCCTTTCATTGTGATTTGGAGAAGTAAGGGAGCCGCGCTTTGACATAATATTCTCGTAAGCTCGATAAAACTCGTACTGCAGCCTATCAACGCACGAGCGCGCGAACGCGACTTTGTTATTTGAAAAATACTCTTCACGCTTACATTCTTTTTCTTAAAAAAAAACCTTTTTGAATTAAAAAGTGCGTCCTCAGGATTGGCTAGATCTAGACCTGTGAACAAGACTTGCTATTTTTTGGGGTTCGTCTTGATGAGTGTAACTTCCTCCTCTTCTTATTCTTCTACTGTCGCTACAGTCTTGTCTAGACCTGGGCCTCAGCCAACGAGACTCTTCAGCTGGCACGATCCTTGACCGTATTATTTTGCACCGCATTAGTGCTTCCGTTGTAATGCATATTTCCCCCTTAACTCACATTGGACGCCTTGACTCTATTGACTAGTGACGCTATTCCCATTCTTGTGAATTCTCAAGTCCGACCTTGCTTATGAACCGATTTGTTGTATTTCAGACCCTGCCCACGTCACCACGCGACGGACTGTTGATTCGGGCAATTTATTTGCCTACCAGTGCTTGGACGACTGCTTTTTTTAAACGATTCTGTCTAGTCATGCAATGTCCGCTTCATTGTCGTTCATGTTTACCGGCGTCGACAGTTCTGCCAGCAGGTCGATGTGCTTCATTTACCATTGTCTCGCCGGTGACGTGCTTGGGGTGTCTCATAAATCCGACCACCTTTCAGTTACCCTGTCTGATTGCTTGTCTCTCCCAATTTCAAACACAACTAACCTCGTCTGCCCTTCTCTTCATTTCAGAGGCTACAATGCACCGGTGTTATGGCCAGTAAGACGATCAGGACCTTAGAAGTCCGCACAACCGCTTTATCCATCAGCAATTCCAGTAAACCTGTTTCATAGAGCAAGCATCAAACACAAATTCTGGCAACAGAACTCAGTAAGTATGCGGCACGCTCCAATCGTGAGCACTGTCTGACTAATCATGTGAATAATTTTATTTTGCAGGATGTCCTGTACGGTTTCAGAGCTGCCATCGGGGTGCCGTCTCCGTGGCATGGGCTCTGCATCACAAGCTTCAAGCAATGTACCACTGACTGGAGGCGGTAGTGTCAGCGGTGGCGGTGGTGTTGGCGGCGTTGGCAGCGGCGGCGGCAGTGGTGGAAACGGCAGCGGTAGCGGAACCACCACCGTCGTGGCACCAGGCGGCATTCATGTCGGTGGCATACTTACAACTACCAGTGCCCTCAGCACTGGCAATAACAACGCACTACAAGAGGCGCCACTGCAGCGGCAGCAATCCCAGAAGCCGTGCTGCTTCTGCTGGTGTTGCTGCTGTTCGTGTTCATGGTATGTAGAGAGGGAGCATTTCACTCTTGTGCGCGTGATGACAATGAAGCGTTTTCCTTAAATGCTGTGTAATTGTAGCGCACATGCAGCCTTTACGTTTCATACAGTGCGCGAGTTTTGTTTGAAGACCTTAATTAATTCTTGCTCACGGTACGCTTTATTTTCCTCTTTCTTTTCGTCATGCCTTCTCCGGCGGAATCTTTGTGGTCATGGACTTAATTGGTACCTCCTCGTCGTCATCATCGTGGCTGTCATCGCTGGTGTCCTCATCATCGTCGACATTGATGCAAAACACCAGGGCGAAGTGGTGAGTACATAAATAAGGAATATTCTTGAACTTCAGCTGACCTCGGATGGGACAGGTGGGGAGCCACTGAGGTCGGCCGGATGAAATTGAAAAGTTGAAATGGGAAACTTTGTGCAAAGAACAAAAAACAATTTACCAACAATTAACGATGTTTGTCTTCGGATGCTGTGTCCGATACACCAACGACGAGTGACGTGTAGGCCGAAGATATGCCTTGTCCTCATGCCTGCTATCTCCATGGTGTTGCTGCACTGCTGCGGCTTGGTGGTTAATGAGTGTTTAAATTGTGAAATGAGACTTAGCTCAGCAGGTGCACAGTGCTGCCGGACGATGTCCAAGTCGGTCTGTTGCGGTTTATTTTTCGGGGCGAGGAAGCTACTCGGTATCGTCGTGCGGTGCTGTGAGTCTGCCGAGGACCAGGAAGGAATTTTATGCAAAAACTTTTAAATGCTATTCTCGTCTTATTTCGGTTGGATTTTCGGATGCCTGTGTCCTGTTTAGTGTGGTCTACTCAAAGGAGGATGCAGTTGAAGGACGTTAATCAAGACCGAGGATGCTTCAAGGGAGATGGAGAGATTGCTTGGAATTTCTAATTTCCTTTTTTCTTGACCGGATTTCGGTTGAGCTGAGCGCGTGGCAGGGTTTTTTCTATTTATTTCCTCCAGGGGGCTGGGACTCAAGGATGTCCACTCCAATCACTGATTCAGATGATCCGCTTGTGTACGGGGTCGTCAAACTTGAAATTGGTTTTGCAAAATGACCTCGTTTGAGCACTGCCTCCGGAATAGGTGACCATGGAGATGAACCATATTTGCTTGGTCAAAGATGCATTTTTTATGCGAAGTCCCTTGTTTACTGGCGCTTTTGTCTATTTTCTTACGTTGTGTACTTCTCGCGGGTATACGGCGTCAACCACGCCTGAGAATCTCTCGTTCGGAGTTCTGCAACATGGCCTCTGTTCAACTGATTTCTAATCAACTGCATTCCTCCGTAACTGCTGCCCGCTTGGATATGTGGATGCCGCTGCACGACGTACTTCGCAGTGGAGTTGTCTTCCCTCCTGCGCCGAATTTCTCGGTGGAGATCGGTTCGGCTGAAAGGTCAGGATGTTTCTTAAACATCAGCTTACGAAAAATTGCTGCTTCGTGAGATAATGGTGTCCACTTTCTAGATGCTGAGTCCATAAAGCAGCATTGATTCCACCGCTCCAAGCTAGGCAGTCGCAGCTTGGTTCTCAAGATGATGGCATTGCTTTTCCAGATGGTGGACATCCTTCCCGATTCTTCTGACAGCGGGGTTTAGGCTTCCTAAATATAGAAAGGTGTTAAATTTCTCCAAATACTGTCCGGGAATGTTCTGTTGGGGCTTTAGTTTTTGTTGTATTTATTTCGAGGCTCACTCTGTTTGCCTCAGCTTCTAGATTGTGGCCCATCAAGTCATCCGATGTGAAAGTAGACAAAAATCGTCAGCTTAGTCCAGGAGTTTAAGGTAAGCCGTGAGAGTCCATCGAATCCCATCATTTTCTGCCACCAATGCTGCTCGGAGTACATTGCAAGCCAGAAACGAAATATGATAGAGACGCCCAACTTCACGACTGATTGACCCCTAGTCCATCGACGAATTTCAGAGGCTTTTTGACAGTTATTCATGAATTTTTGGCAGTTATTCACGAAATAAATAATAAACAATATAAACAATGGTTGTGAACAATTTTAAGTGGCAAGAGAGGTTTAAAGATATTCCGAAGGTTAAAATATAGACCTAGCCTCTTACGATGACAAGTGGGACACACTACTCTGCTATAAATGAAACGTACACTGTCATAAAATGCAACATTAAGCCTATGTTAATAACCAGAAACTGAGTACGGATATACAGAACAAGTTGAGGCATTATAAGTATTTTGATCAATCTTGTTTTGACAATTGGACTCAAATAGTAAGCTGAATATCGCAATCTGCGTAGTCCGCAATAAACTTTCCGTAAAGAGTCCTTATCTCCATCACAGCATGTAAGAGAGGAGTTGATATGATTATTTTACAGAACTGATGGCATTGATGGGGCTGCCATCAAGAATTATATGTAACAAATCATTAAGACAAAGTTCGTGGAGTGAAAACACAATAGTCTACAGTCTTAATGGGATTCAGCTTCAATCTTCATTCAACCTGGCAGTACCATCTTCCATTAATCCATTTTTTTATAATTTGCGAGCGCACAATATGTTGTTAGTAATCTTAAGTGTCCGGGTTCAAGACACAGCACAATAGGACGTGAAAGTTATGTAATGACATCATCGGCATACATGTGTATTTTGCAGTTATCAACAATCCCTGGAATATCATTGATAAAGAGGCAGAATAATGGAGGCCAGAGCACAGAGCCTTGGGGAACCCCCAACTTAGAGTGACCAAGTTCAGTGACGACCATCTGCACCCTATTCCCTACATTCACTCAACAAATGAAGGGAAGGATTTGAAAAATTGAACTTATTTTTTATTTTCGAAAGCAGAAGAGAGGCGTCTCTATCATACTTCATTTCGGTCGCAAACAATAGTGGTGACAGTACGCACCCTTGACAAACTCCTCTGACAACTGAGAATTGTTGACTACATATGTATTTTCCAGGGATGCCCCTGCTACGTATGGCCAATAGGATCACATCCCGATATCTAAAGGCTTCCCTTGGCTTTATCCGTTGATAATTTCTTTATCTTGAAAGTTGTGAGATCATCAAATGGTTATGCCGTCTGTATACTTTTCACCACAACATTCGGAACTATCTTGGCTTGGAATATTGCGATCAGAAATCTTCGAGCTTCTGTTGATGTTTCTCAGACCACGAGTCTTAGACGTCGAGTGACAAAATTCTGAGTTAGGCGCGATTAGTTAAGTGTGACTCTCGCGACCAGCTGCAGTCATAGTCAGGGTCGTTGACTCAGAATAGTGGACGTGTTATACACACTTTTTACGTGTAAAATAGTGTGTATTATACATCTGAAAACTATTGCTGGTGTATAAAAGTGTAGAAAAGTGCAAAAAACATTTTTCATGACACAGCATGTACAATAGCATTATTTAAAGTATTGCCCATCTAAAGCTATCTTTCTGGCAATTTGTGGATCCAAACCCTTAAGAGCACTGCGCCGGCTTGGCATCCAAGAATGAATTAAGTCAATTTTTGATATTCTGCTCTGATGTGAACCGTATTTGAGTGAGGGCGTTCTGCATCGACCGGAACAAATGGTAGCCAGAAGGGGCATGGTCTGGGCTATAAGGCGGGTGGGGTAAAACTTCCTATCGACTTTCCAATTAGTCCTTAACCGGAATAGCAACGTGGGACCGAGGGTTGTCTTCTTCTTCTTTGTTTGGCTCTACAGTCCGGGGTGGACCTGGGCCTCAACCAACAAGCCTCTCCAGCCAGCGAGGGTTGTAACGATGGAAAATTATTGCCTCGTGTTTGTACGCATATTCCGGGCGTTTTTCGGCTACTGCTCTCTTCAAACGGATTAATTGTGTTCGGTAGCGTTGTTCATTGATGGTTTCCCCCGTTTCAGCAGCTCATAATACAGCACACCTTTCTGATCCCACCGAAAACAGGGCATTACCTTCGCTTTGCCGTTGATTTAGCTGGTTGTCCTAACCAAAATCACCACTCTTAAATCGTACTAACCACTTTTGGCCCACGTTCGCTAAGCTAGCACATGTTCAGCATAAATTTCCACCAAAATACGATGACTTTCGGTACCAGTTTTCTTCATATTAAAGTAATGAAGAAGATCCCCCCGCAAAAACACTTTTTCAGGCACAAAGTTCGACAAAAAATTATTGTTGTTTACGCTTCAAATGAATGACATACACTGAAATGACGTACAATGACAGTAGCTTTCCAACGCATGTTCCAATGGAATCATACAAGTTACGCCATCTCTTAGCAAACCGCACGAATAACGAATAATAGACTCAATATATACCCACTTTTATGCACTTTTATACGGTAAACGCATAAAAGTCCAAAAAATCCGATATTTACGCAACCTTGGTCTTAGTCCGCTGTGCCCCCACATGTCGGTAATGTCGTTGCAAACCAGCCTTCAGTTTTCTAACTTATTCGCAGCCTAAAAGTATGCTATTTCTACAGTACTCCTCTCTCTCCTTACATCTGACAATTATTTTAAGCCATCATTTCGTCTTATTGCCTGCTGGAAATGTTGGACAAATTCTACCAAGTCGTCGTCATTGCAGGGCAGAGTTGTTGTTGTGTACCACAATTCCACGATAAATGGACAAATCACGGCCTTGATTAACACTGGCGAATACAGCAGTGTTTACCGACAAGCCAGACCTTTCATTCTTAATCATACACACTGGACGTTTATCCCGCCTGCACCGCATGAAATTTTCACCAGATTAAGCCTTCAAGCGACCTCCTTCGTAATTGCAATCGTAACAATCCAATGAAGTCGGATTGCATGAGCAAATGTTAAGCTCCACACTCCACTGCCTCTCCTCTGCTTCCAGGCAGGTTCATTACAGAATTGAATGAGAATAACCGATGCCGTGCAGTTTTTGGGGGTGGGAAATCCGATTTTACAGGACTAAACATCCAACAGGCAGATATGGCGGTGCGCATTGTTTTGATCTGGTCCATTGCTGCCGGGATACGCACTCGTAGTAATTGTTCCAAATCGAATGCCGTCGACGTATGGTCATATCTCGAACACGCAAACTTCATTAAAATGCTAGCAGATAACGATAGAAACTGTGGGTTGAGCTGAAATTGAATAGCGACCACTTCATTGCATACTAATGCCGATGCGTTGATGCAATGATACTCGAGCGTGTGCTCCAACATCATCATCATTTGGGTGTATTATGCGTTGTGATGGGAATAATCATAGCAGCTCATACGTTCCGATTGGTGAACTACCCCGGATCGGGCAGAATGTGCAGCACAGATTGAATCCGTTAGCAGTGCGCTCTCAAATGATGAAGTGCATTTCCTGAACATAAATCAGGGAGTTGGAAGCGCTGAGTGCGGACTGACTGACTTTTGGGAGCAATGACTGGAGAGGAAAAAAGGGTGAGATCTTTGGAGGCTTTGGTTTTCAGTAACCACTCGTGTTTTGTTCTTTCACAAGTGCAAGAGGCCTACAGTTTTATGCCGACTCTGGGCTGCCAATTTGATGGGCTTTTTCTAGTCACTTATTAGCTACTTTGAGCATTGTCAGTCACTCGAAAGAGGAGGGGCCTTGGAAATTATTTTGCTCGCACCGAGAATCGAACCTAGGCAAGGTGCGTAGGGGTCGACGCACCAACCCACAACGCCACGGCCACACCAACAGCAAGCAGTGGTAATCTAAAATGCTCCATGAACATGGTTAATCCATCGAATCATTGCATATTCGTGGAGGGGTTTAGTTGTGCAGCTTCAGAGGCTTAGGAGGCTGGAAATCCTGGAATCATTGTTGTGCAAGAGGCACGGTGCATACATTTCAATTCATTGTATTAAATGCATTCAAATACAGCAAATATGAGAGTCACCAGTCAGTCTAGAGCTGGACGATAAGCAAAGATATACAATCTCAATTTGAAGTGCTATTTTCTCAAGTAATTCCCAATGTAAATGAAGCAAAAAAAAATATTAAAATATCTCAAAAACTAAAATGAAGAAAAAATCGCATCACAAAAGTATGCAAACCGAGTAGAGGGATCTGCCATAAGACCTAGACTTGTGGCGGCATCCAGCGTGGTCAATGGACACTGAGTCCACTAATCAAAAAATCGGTGCGTTTGGTTATTCCACTTCAACCACCATGGTGCCTTCCACAAGAGAAAGAAAACTGGAACGACTAAACCCAATAAGTCTTTCGGGCACAAGACTGGCTCCAGTAGACGAAGTTAAATATTTGGGAGTAATCTTGCAATGCTCACAGATCTATGACCCGACCCCTTCTGCGCTGTAGGGGGCTACGTCCTCAGGGAAGGGTTCAGGGAACTAGCAAGAAGGATCCGGGCAGATACCTGGAACAGCGCTCATAGCATCAAGCAGGCCAAGTATCTTTCTAACCGAAAGAGATTTGAGGCATGTGTCAAGATGAGCAAGTACAACCTCCGTATCCTAACAGGCTTCCTAATAGGGCAGTGGGGACTCATGGAGTATCAGAAAAAGGTCTTTGCAGAGTCTGTGAATAATTGAATGAAGTTGCAGAACATTTACTGGGATTCTGTGAGGCACTAGCCCACAACAGACAAAGACATCTGGGCAAGCAGCAAGTATCAGAGGAAGAATTGAAGTAACTAGAACCAGCTCTTATTCTCAGGCTCCTAAGGAAAACTGGTTTAGAGAGAGTACTTTAGATTAAATCTCTTCCATCTTCGCGCAACTGGAGTCCATAACCCTCAATACAACACTGAACAAATGCATGTGAGGGGAACGCTTAAGAAAGCAAAGGTATGAAAAGGGGGCACAGTAGATCCAAAGGCCGCAGAAATGAGTCTCAATAAATGTGTCCACGAAAAAGGTTCGATCACTGGATGGTGAGGAAAGAAGCGCAAAAGTTCACTTATCATATGCCGCTGTCCCGATATTTATACCTCCCAACATTCCTTCTAGATCATACTGTTACCATCTGCCTATGGAAGTTCCCCGTTTGCATTTATGTACATAATTTTTTTTTTATAATTCGTGTGGTGTTACACACAGCACGGGCCGAAGGCTTAGAGGGGACACTGGTATTGTCCTGTTGATTTTTATAAATCTTCAGCACCGTGTACCACAACCCACCTTTCGGGAATGGTCTTCGGAATTATGTTTGATTCATATTTTGAAGTATAGTTGGCGCTGTCAGAGCTAGGTGGTGTGTGGTGGTTGGGGTTCGTGATTCGTGTTCACTCAATAATAATTCCATTCCAATTTAAAATTGTGAACAGCTGTGATTTTCATCAAAATTAAAACAAGATTTGGATTTAATAGAAACACACAGTTTTTAAGCTTGTGATTTTTATCAAATGGAATAACACATCGGTCAAGTGGCATCCACGACTTGGCTCGTACATATACACATGCTGACAACACCGCATAAATGTGGCTGAATTTCCTTAAAGACTGCACCTTTAATTTCCTCCTGTATTGCACGTGGGATTGTGGGCTTGTTGACATGGACCTTTGGCTTCAAATAACCGCAATCGAATGGTGTTAAATCACCCGATCTTGGGCATCAATTCTAATCACCGAAACAAGAGTGTAAACGACCACGAAATGTCTCATGCAGTAATTGAATTGTTTCACGGTCTGTATGACATGTTGAAGTTTTGACAAATTTAGCTCATGACTATCATCAAATTTCGGCAGACAGAACTGTGTTATTATGCCGCATCATCGGTATAGTCACCAGCGTTATTTAAAAGAAAGGATGATCCAAGGACGCCCCGGCCCTGAAAGGAGGTCTCAACTTCTTATTTTCGTTCGACCAGTACGAATAGTGGCGTTCACACACAACAATCTGTTGAGGCGATTTGCTTGACAACCGTGGTTGATGGGACAAATCGTCAATGTGAATGCTCGTTACAACTAAACTGCAGACTTGTAGTGCGCTAGACATAGCATTTCGATTTTGCAGCTTGATGGATGGACTTGTAGTGAGGTGTGAACTCGTGTTGTACAACTTCAGTACATTTTTCCTTTCCGATTGGGACTTTAGTGAGTGCACATGAAAGATGGCATCAAATTTGGAAAAATAATGTTGGCTGGATTTTTTTGAATTATTTAGAGTCAGTTTCCAGAGTGATTGGAAATAAAAAGTGAATAATGCAAAAATAAATAGTTAAAAAAATGGATTTGGATTTTAAATCTGCATTTCAAAATCTGAGAAACTTGTTACTGTTGCCAGGAATCGTCATGTGGTGTAGTAGCGTCTCTGAAAGAGTCCCTTTTCGTTTGATGTGTTGGCGGGAGGAAAGTACCTCATTAACTCTCATACGTCGGTGCGTCCATTCGCAAATAATTCCAAAAACCATGGAAGACTCTAACTCTCTTAACAAGATTACTGAAGAGAAATCATTCCTTTGTTTCAGGCATGGTTTCACGCAAACTTTGTTTTTTTTCTTAGTTTTTTTCAGTAAGTCAGTAAAACAGAAAGCAATGCGTGCTCAGCACTCACTTAGATGGAAACACTTCTAAGTTTCTCTCAGAACTGAAGTCTTGGCACTAATTTGTCGCCAAGAAGTCACGACAAATTGTTGTGTGTGAACGCCGCTTTAAGCGCCTTCCACTGATTCAGCCTCCTTGAATTTTTGCAATCAATCTACTAGTACCCCGACTGTATTCCGTAAGAAATTTTCATTATTTCTGAGACACTGTTCGTCACTGCTCCGTGCGACGCTCCATTTTTTCTAAATCCAAACCATCAGCTGTCAAATTAGTTGTTGTTTCAGCTTTGCCAACAATTTACTGCCCAAATGACGGCAAACTCAAATCTCGTGTTAATTTCGGGACACCCTTTACCTAAGTCTTCGTTTTGTTTACTTAATAAAAGATCATTGATCTTCTATTTTGTACACGATCATCCAAGCTCCTGTCAACCACAAATCAACCACAAATCAATCAATGCCCCCCCTCCCACGCACACACTTGGAGTGAGAGAGACAACAGTCCTGCTGCCCAGTATTTCTTTGACATTTGCAAGCCTCAAAACCATTTCTCCAACGTGAAGTCGCGATTTGCAAAAAATTAAGAAAATAAATTATTCTAACGCCGTGATCGTGAAATATATTGAACGCCAACAATTGGATTACACTCCATGCAAAGTCCCAGATTTGCAGTTCTGAATTCAAGCAAAAGTCAAATCATTTAAGACGAAGGAACGGAAGAAGGAATCGTCATGGAGGCAAGTAGGTTAGTACAAATCAAGGAGTATTGAGAGCAGTTCAGTGAGATAAGTGTTAAACGTGATTGACTTGGTCCGCCGCACAGTGGATGGTTTGTGAGTTCTATGCTAAGAGTACAATTTTGTAAATCCAACTGACGCTTTCAGTTCCACGCATTCTAAGTAGCATCCATTCACAGGGAGACAAACGAGTGTGTCTCGATTCCATTCTTTGGCATGTCTGCCAACCTAACCTGACTGTGTTGCCCATACCTTGCTTTTCAGCAGAACCATAACCGGCTTGTGCTGTCATGAGCAAGGAGACATTGTCCATCAGTCGTAGCAACTTAGATCGCAGTAAGACGAATTCTTCGATCTCGGCAGACTTCCAAGACGTTTACGGATTCCCAGTGGTTTCTCCTTTGACCCGGTCGCGGATTGCGGCTGCTTGTGCAAGTCAGCTTCCGCTGAGGCCTTTGCACTCCTCGTCGGATTCAGAAGTCTGACCAGCAAGTCTTGGTTAGTCCCACACGTAGGTGTGCCGCTCTCCTTCAGCACGTTTGAAGGGTGAAACGCAGTATGCACTTGTTCTGAAGGTTCCTTCACGCTCGTCAATAGTTTGGCGAAGCCTAAAGATGTCCTACTGCGGAATTTATCTGCGTCTGTCGTTCTTTATAGTTTTTGCGTCCCATGATTATGCAAGGGTCGCCGATGCGAAGTCTTCGAAGGTCACCCTTATGCTCCTTGTGGCTGACGACCTCGATAACTTGTAGAATCGTCGAAAGTTCGGATGTTTGCTTGACTGGATTAGATGCACTACTGCAGCCTGATGAGGAGCCACTACCGCTGCTGCTGTTCGGATTCATATTATTTGGCGACGATGACGATGCTCCAGATGTTCCCCTTCCGCTTTCAATGGAGTGCCAACGGTTGCCTTAGTTGTTTTGTCTGCTGCAACACAGCCACTTAAGCGAACTGATGTTCGGGATTGTTTCCGGGGGCGAACGCCGGCTTTGTTTTGGTTTTGAATCCACCTCCTCGCCTGATGTAAACAAAAATGTGTGGGCCCACAGTTAACTTTCCTGTCGTGCTCCAATCGGTGCTCTGTTTGACTCATTCCTTCAACCCATGATTTCAACATGACTTAAATCTCTCATGTCTTAAAAACTACCTTAATGTGACCTTCAACTTATGTTTAAGTCTATTTCGTGCCATCGACACCAGAACTAAAAAAAACTTTAGCCGTTTGGACCCATTATTAACCTTTTGTCGTTCCACAAAACCCACATGAGTCATGTGGGCGTTGCCCCAGAAGGAAAAAATCCTTCCGTATCCAAGACCAACATTATTAACATCCAGCTTCACCTTCAGTTCACACCCCCTAGCCTTCCCCTCCGAACAGAGAGAAAAAAAAAGTTTTTCGATTTGAATACTTGTCACCGAACTGTCACTTTCGGTTACTTCTTTGAAAAGAGTTGCCAACGTAAAACTTTCAACAAACAGAAACCATCACAGACCATGGCACAAAAAAGAGAGGGAAAAAAACGAACTGAAATCGATTGTTGCTTTCATTAAATCATTCGAAGACGATGTGCTCGCATCAGGTGGGGAGGAGATAGAAAATGTTAAAGTTTATTCTTGGATGAATTCTTAATCGACAGTCGAAGAAGACCCTTTGAGCTCTCACTCCCACCGGAGGAAGTCATTGTGCTTGGAATAAATTTTGTAATTACTTCAAATTGGTTGAGTTGGACGTGTGCTATTTTGAAAAGTTACTGACTTTTTCAGGAAGAGGTTTTCACAGGATCCAGCAACAGTTTGCAGGTTGTCTCTTCTTAAATTACACAAAGAAGCTGCTAGTGGTTTCCGCATAGAAAGTGACACGAGTGAAATCAAATGACGGCTTGACATAACTATTCACAACCGTTGAAGCATATATTTTGCGCATAACCTCATCTCGACGCTTTTTAATGTTGTTAAGATGTACTTGTGGAGGCCGTGGAGTTGTGGGCTGGTGCGTCGACTTGGGCCTATACAGCCCAGGTTCGATTCCCGGTACTAGCGAAATACTTTTCACAGGCCCACCTCTTTCGAGTCACTGACAACGCTTAACGAGGTTGACTGTTTAGAAAAATCTTCTCAAATTGCCCGTGGAGTCGGCAGAAAGCTGTCGGTCCTTTCCACTCGTGAAGAACAACAGCACGCACAACACGAGTTTATGCTGAGAAGCTAGGCCCTGGCCCTCTAGGGGCTGTAGCGCCACCCATATTCTATCATTATTAAGATGTTATACTACGTTTCCACGGAACGAAACCGCTAGGTTCCGCCAATTTTCTCCGAACCTACTAGGTTCCGCCACACATTTTCGGAGTCTGGAAACCTCGCGGTTTCTGACAAACCTAGTTAAGTCCTCCCCGAGTTCATCCGTCCGTGAGAGGTTCTGAACCCGGATAAGCCTACAGCGTGAATTTCAGTTTATTTTTTCATTTTTTCTCTTTCTATTTTGTTTACAATTGAATTCACAACTAGACTTACAAACTAAAGGTGATGGTCCTTGTGTCCATGGTGGTTTTGGGATGGGGTGGTGATGTGTTAGCCGACTTAGCCTCGATGGTGATTGCTATCGTTGCTCCGGTAGAATCCACGCAGCTCGTCGTTCGACGTCGTTGTCGTCGCAATCTGCTCGTTTAGCAGATTTTATGCGTTGAGGTAGCGTTGTCAGGGAATTGTGTTTCTCAGTTTCCTGATTTCCTCGTTAGGATGGTTGTTGATGTTTAGTAGCTGGTTTCTGAACAGTGTCACCATGTGCAGGGGGATGACGCGTGCTTTGCCGTAAAGCCTATTGTTGCTGAAATTTCTATTTTCTGGTGGTCTCAATCTGTACATACTTTTCTGGCGGCCATTTAAAAATTGAGAGCTAGTGACATCTTTTGGCGGGCACACGAAACAACTTCAAGCTCTGTGGAAACGGCCAATTGAGGTTTCAGAAAAAGTTCATCCGGACTTCACGGTTTCGTTTCGTTGGAAACTTTAAATGTTACTTATGTCGAACTGAATTTGCCCAATGGTCCTAAAATTCAAACCTCATCATCATCATTTTATGACCTACAAACTTAACATCCATCTTTTTGAGTCTGAGGGCTCCCGTGCAGTGTAACTCCTCTGAAAAATATCCATGTACGGCCCATGTATACTCTAAGCGGGGTCTAGAAGTTTGTCCCTGTTTATGGAGTGTGTCCTAATTATAACCGTAAAACGTCAACGAAATACTTCTAGTAAACCTAGTAAAATATGCCTCCGGTGAACCACACGGTAGTCATCTAGGACCTTATATATTTGCAACTTTTATTTTACTAACGATACCTCTTTGTTTGAACTCAGTAAGAGTCTGTTGTATGCTGATGATATGGATGCATTCCAAAGTATTGAAGCATTTTGAAAACAACACCTCTGTTGAATGTTGTACAAAATAAATTGTCTCTCCCGAAATTTTGTTCTTCCATTCAAGTCAATTACTCAATTGGAACTTCATTTCTCCTTAATGCAAAGAGAGTCAAGGATTTGGTTTTAATAATTAACTCCTCGTGTTTATCTATTTCTTTTCGTGGAATGGACTTGGGCCTCAACCAACAAGTCTCTTCATCTAGTGCGATCTCTGGATAGCTGCATTTAGTTGCGTCCACCAAGATTTTTGGGGTTCCTCTCCACAGTGTGAAAGACGCGGGTCTCCGTTGACTTGTACTACAGGCTTGGAAAGAAGACTCTTAGTGTCGGAGTTAAGTTATCCATACGATCTACATGTCCATTCCTTGAATCTGTAGATAGGCTCACGTCGAAGATTCTTCATCCGCTTTTGAGACTTGTCCTTGTCTCTTCACCGCACAGCAGGACTGGGATGATCAATGTCCAGTCAGGGATAGCTTGACCTTTCGAGAGAGGTTTTCTATAACTCAAGTGCTAAGAGTTGTGCAGTACTTACTTCGATCTCCGCACATTCACTGCCACAAGACCTATTGCCTCAATGAGACTCTGACACATATCACGAATAACCAGGCTAGTCAGGTTTCAAATAGCGAAAGCGCTAAATCTGAAATAAAAATCACCAAGAAAACGAAATTTTTTGAATTTACGTCACCAAAATGTAAAGGCCAGCGGCCCTCATATATTCTTCAAGGTCATACACACAAAAATAATTATTTTGTGTAGGTTTCATTGAAATGTTAAATCTAAAATAAATGTAAACAATTCATCTTATCCTTATCTGGCGTTACCGTCTGGGGTGGATTTGGCCCTCAACCAACAGGCCCCATCAATTGTGGCAATTTCTGGCTTGCTCAACTTGAGAGCCGAGGTAAAGGCTCCTAGCTAACAGTCTTGGGCATACTACCCTTTGCACTCAGTCACTAGTGCAAAGGCTCTCTAGACCCTTTTTAGAAGCTTCCGTCTCAATGAACGATCTTCACCAGGAGTTGTAGCATGCGCAACATGACAGTGCGTCACTTGACATTCCCGTTCGTGAGTTCCTTTCCGACCTTGATTGAGTAAAGATATTTTTCAATTGTCATTGTCATGTCACCACCTGACCAGTTTGGCAGGAATGTCTAAAATTGGCTTAACGTTGTACAGCTCGTCTAGCTGCACGCTGTCATATGCAACCTTGAAATCGTAAAGGTGGGCTGTGCGATTTGAACTTCTTGGGCCTAGTACCTCCTGGTTTTAGGTACGAAAAGTGGGTCGGTGTTCGCTGAATCTACAGACCACAATTTTCGGCGTGGTGGTACAAAACCTTCGTCACTACCAAAAACGTGTAATTTTAAGATGAAAAGAATATCTCGCCAATAGTTAAAAAAAATCGCCTTTTAAGGGTATGACTGATTTTTGTGTCGCCAGATGAAATTTAAAATCGACCAGTTTGGCGAAAAATCGCGCGCGGCAGAGAAGGAAATAGTGAAAACCAAAAGGGTTTTTGCCACCCAGAATAAGGAAATGCTTCTACCGTATACAAGCATTATTTATGAAGTAAAGCTTCATGATCCCACGTTTCAGTGCCAAGAATCGTCCCGTGACCATCGGGACCACCACACAATGTTTAAGAACTCCCGACACTTGGCTACGGATAGCTGGTGGACGTAAGGACAAGAGTTGAAAGTTGAAGCATCTTCTATAAACAACTCGACGTTTGTCCTCCCATAAGCATTTTAGTTTTTTCAAGCAACGAGAGATTCATGAAGCACTTTGATGTCTTCACTGGAATGTAATTTAATCGCGTGATATTAGCATCTTCGCGACAACCGTTGAAGCGCTGGAATCAGTCTCCCTAAACTCAAAGCTTGTGTAAAACTGGAAGAGATTGTGAGTGTGAGTGGAGTTACATCTCTGAAACTTCTGCAGATGTCAGTGTAGGGCAGACACTGTTTAAGGACTGAGAGTCGGGCTGCTAAGTCTGACCAAGCTTTGTGATTGTCTGGGATCGAGAGCAGGGATAAACTGTCCAATTAGACAGTACACCTCAGTTTAATGACGTGAGTTCTAGTGGAGCAGTTACCTTGTGCACTAAGAGTCGGGCTGTTAATCTGATGAAGCTTTGTGACTTGTCTTGTGATCGCCTATGATTGGGAGCAGGCATGAACTGTCAATAATCGTTAAGTGTTCGTGTTCTCTATCAGCTCTTTCCGTTCGAAGAAGCAGCTGCTCAACGTTGAGCTCCTCATGTTCTGCCGTGTTCTCACACCATCATGGCGAGTAACTTCCACAACCACACGGAGGAAACTATTCACTTCGGAAGCTTGTAGTCCATGGCCCAAGGTGAGGTTTGCCGCTAACTAGGCTTCGACAGCAACATTGCACATTACTGCAAAATGTGTGTGTACCTAACATTTAAAAAATAAATAAATAAGTACTGTGTACTTACTCACACCAGCATGGTAGTCAAATTCCCCCAAGAAAATTTGCTAATCCATTCAAAAAACGATCTCGCCCCTTTCCCCGAAACGGCTCCCATTCCACAGTGAACACAATAAAGTGATGATTACCTTCAATCCTCCAGGACGACTATTCTATACAATTTTATAGTCTCTCGACTTGCATGAAGAAATTCTTTGCCTCCCTCTCTCTCGTGCACAGTGTCACTTGCTCGCCGTCTCTCTTCTTTTCCCAACCCGATATGTATTCGTCGTTCTCTCAGGACACATAACCCATCAAATGAAACATCTCACACAAAACTGTAACACTCTGGATTCAATTGAATCCGTCGCTGAAAGTCATCTTCCGCAGAGCTCTTTTCTTCCCTCATTCGTTTCTTGTAATTACGTCAGTGTTGTATCCCTCTGTGCGTCGATGAGCGGGCGTGCGGGCGTGGGTGGTCTTAAACCCTTCCTGACCGCCTCTGTATCGGCACCACCATGCGCGCCCTTTTAAACCTCATATTAGGGACGCACGTGAAATTTATAACTCAAAAAGGAAACCAGAGAGAACAAATGGGGAACAAAAAAAAAAAAAAAACAAAAACAGCAGAAAAATAAAAACGAAGCGAACTCAAGAGTCGTAAAAAAAAGCCCCGATCATATACGCAAGTGATGAGTCAGGTGAAAGAGAGCCTTCAACAAAACGGAAGCCATTACATTCCATGGATTCTTTTGTGTGTACCGCATACTAACAACATCTCTGCCATGCCATGGGGTTGATTTCCCCATTCATTAAGTTTTCGTTTCGTTTCGTTTGGTTTGGTCTTCATCTTCTTTGATTTTCATCTACATCTACGAGTATGTACCTCATCATCAGCATCAGCATCGTCGTCGTCGTCACTTTCGTTTCCTTCTTGTCCAGCATCGAGGGGGGATCGTTTGCCTCTTTTTCTCCGATCAACTACTCATACGCACCGAAGATGTACCGATGGTTATAATTTGCCCCTCGGTCCCATTCCCTCCCCGTGTCCCTGGTCAATTTGGTCTCTTTTTCTTTTCAGTATCTGTATCTGAGAGCGATTTGGTGGAAAATTTTCAATTTCATTCAGTTTTGAGCGGCCGGACGCGAACGGAACGGCAGCGGGGAGGTCTCTATCATCCTCCCACACACGTTCAAAATCCTCTCGCAATTGAAAATCAATTCGCAAATCTTAAGGGAAGACAACAACGCAGGCATCCGCATACATCTACGCACAAGGAATCATCTCATCTCTCTGTCCTTCTGCCCTCAAATCAACCAGAAGATGGAGACGAGGAGGAGATACAAACAAAAAAAGGAAAACCTCCAAGAGGATACAGTCTTTTCCATTAAAAATCAGGCTCTATACGAGGACAAGCTGACTGGAGTTGGTAGCGTACGCATTCCTGGAAGTTCGAAAATTTCCTCGAGACTCACTTCCCCAGGTGGACGCAGAGTGGGACTGGCTACTGCTCATGCCTGTCACTTCTCCACCTTGGCGAGAAAAGCTCTTCCACACTCTTGCGCCTCCCACCCACTCTGATGTGGAATTTCCTCGAAGGGGGAGCACCACAGGCATTCCAGCCAAACATATGCGGGTCCGACGAAAAGATGGAAGTGAAAAAAGAAGGAAACAGAAATTATGTAGATACTCGTACATTCCAAACACGATGCATCTGGAGAGCCAAAGAGAATACCAAACTGAACCGTAGCCGTGGCAGGCAATGTGTGGGTGTTAGCTCGATGCTGGGTCCTTCGTCATCGGTCCCAGAGAACAGGCATTTCCTTAACCTGCTGCTGTACTGCCGTCACCGCCACCGGGCCATCAGGGTACACAACAGCATTGTTGTTACTCGAATTATCATCATCGACATGGGTATCGGCATCAGCATCGACGAGTACAGTGAAGACTGTGTCTAGGGGAGGCGATGGAACGATGATACACGTTAATGCTGGGAATTGGCAAATAAATCCAACGTCATTAATAAACTTTATCGGGTAGGTGGATGCCATTTTTAGTCTTCGACGTCCTCACTGCTCTCATCCGCGTCCCGCCGTCATCGGTCTCGCCGTTGTCGTCGGTTCGTATTCGCACCCACACCCTGCGGTGGTGCGAGTGGAGCGTTCTATTTTGGTCTCTCTTACTCTGTTTGGAAATCCTACCTCAATTTGAGGCCCTGTTTGAGAGAATAATGCATACTAAGTAAGTTTCGCCGCTTTGAGGTGGTGTACGGCGTATTGGTAGTGACTAGATGAATGGATGGATGAATGGCCATGCGAATGCGGAATTACAATTCATTCTGGATTCTTTTTTTTCCTCCTCCTTCACTTTTCGCTTCTACAGTGTGTCCTGTGGATTGGATTGGAGTCCTGGGCGGGGGCGGCTGTTCCCCGTTGCTTGCTATAATCCAATGCTGGGCTGTGAAAAGAATTTCCGTATCCCTTAATGGGTATTTCAACGCCCATCTACTTTCATTAGATGCTTCGTGCGTGATGTTATACGAGATAATGCAATTGAGTGGCGGAGAGGTCACTGCGTGGGATGAATGGAAGTGCGCGGTAAGGACACCAGACGTGTCGGTCGTTGGTGTTGTTTGCACTCGGCGACGATACAGTCAGTCAGACGGGTATAAGCGTAGTTCAAGGGTTGCGAGTGTGAGGGACGGAAAGTGTGATTATTCGGATGTTGTCCTACGAATTGTTGTCCTGTCCAGTCGATATTATTTAAATAACGTGGGGCAAGGATCATGGTGGGAGATTTGATCGCCATGTAATTATTTAGACGTTGGAAAGGGTGTCTTGGTAAACATGGTGGGACACTTTTTTTTTTAAACGAATAAGAGTGTCCACGTATTTCTTCAAATTCGCTCTCAATGCGAATGTAATCGACTCCTACACCAGAGTGTCTGGGGTCAACCCCCGACATCAAACAAGGCTCCACCCCTTTAGGGACTTCACTATTGGATCTCAGTTTGGCGGACAGTCCTAAGTACATCTGTCCACTGCAAAACCTTCAACAGAGTTCACTCCCTAGCCTGCACCCGAATCGGTAGAGCGTTAAAGAGCACTCCATCTGATGCACTTACCTGCGCTGCTTCCAACATATTCGGAGCAGCTAACCAGTTAAGCTGTGATTTCGACTGTGGACCAAACTCGGTAGCTGTCACTAAACTATTTCACCAACTACACCGATCTTCTACTGCCTCAATCCATCTTCGAGAACATTTTCTGCACTAGCATTTGGAAAAGCCTGACCCCGGGATGGTCCTATGCTAATTTTGGCAAAACTGATGCAGTAGTCTTCTCCAAGGATCCCAAAATTGTTATATCCTTGGATCTTTTAGGTAGAAACCACAACTATCACTGAGCCATTGTCTGCTTAAGAACTCAAAAATGTTATCACTATCTCTTCGAACTGTCAGGCTTCAGTGTTATTTTTCATTCAAAAGGAATCCCTTAATTGTCGACAGTCTCTCAATGAGGTTTCTACAACTTTTGTAGGTGGCGGGGCCCTCTACGACATACTGGGAAATTGCAGAGCCGACGAACTTGATAAGCGCGGTACATCCTCTTCTCTCACATCAAGGGTAGGTCAACTCTCTATGTCTCTCTCTAAGGCCTATGTCTCTCTCTACGTCGTATATCTCCTTCTATGGCGTGTGGCTCTCTCTACGGCCTATGTCTCTCTCTACGGCGTATGTCTCTCTACGGCGTATGTCTCTCTACGGCGTATGTCTCTCTCTACGGCCTATGTCTCTCTACATTTAATCGAAGTAACCAAAGTCAAAGTAAAGCAAGTGGCTAGAAGACAGCACAGAGGAAATATGGCCAACACTTAATCTCAAACGGTACCACTGTCCGGTTCAGACTAGTACTCAAAGTACTCAGAACTCTCATAATAGGGCACTGCGATAGTGCCAAGCACATCCGCAGTATGTTTACAACATCAAATCCTTTGGTCTTATTGACTCACACTGAACTGAACGAACATCAGCATCAACTAGTTAAACCGCTGCGTTGTAGGAGTTAGTCAATCCGCTTGGTATCACAAGGGGAATATAGCAGGTAGGTAGGTATATGGCTGCCCTTATTTCCTATGGCCGTGGCTCTCTTATACCAGCATGTTGGGAATATTGTGTCCTTGAACTGCGTTACACTATCGTGAAGCTGGCCTTTGTACTAATGTGACGCTACGGTCTGGACCCAACCACTGCAGCAATCACCAATACTGGAGGTACCTACAGATGTATGTGGACACTGAACAGGCTAGTTAGAGAATCTACACAGCTTTGTCCTTTGACCATAGTCAGTGGCATATAAGAGAGGCCTTGGCAGTAAAATCGACTCTTATGCCGTGACGGCAAACGGCATGACGGTGTCACGTCGTAATGCCCCCTACCGCCTGTGTTTAGAAGCTCAGTACAGCTAAGCGTCTTTAATTCTTTGAATAACTTGTTCGTAGATACCATCCTCGCAGACAACATCATGAATCCGACCCAGAACTGTCCTGTCGAAGTCATCTAGAGTCAGCTCAGCTCTGTTTGACTTATCATCCAGGTTATGGCCTCCATCAGGCCTTATCAGGGCTGACAAAATAAGAGTTTTTTTAGTGGACGTTTTTGGTTCTCCGAGTCAGGATTTCCATGTTAACAGCGGTATCTGTTGTCTTCCAAAGTGACCACTTGATGGGGGTTGTGGAAACTTTGTGGCATACATACGAATGCAGGATGACATGTGTACACGTGTCTTCATGACTCCTTCCCTGATTAAGTTCATGTGCCCTTAAGGGAGGCAAAGTCAGTCGATACACATATTTACGTGAATTTTAAAAATCTGCAGCTCCTTACACCGTGTGACCGAAAAAGTCCTAAGAAAAAAAACATCATCGCACCACAACGCCTCGTCAACCCTCGATAAATAATTCACCCCAAAGTTACCCACCACACACAAAGTCCCCGCACAGCCTACGTCACGGATACCATCCACTCGTCAATCGTCACCACAGGAAGGCAAACAAAAAAAGCTAGCTACACACTCGTTTGGAACGTGTCGCAACCACTTCCACCTCAACTGCTCTACAGTCTACATCTGGCAACAATACACCACACGATCCACCATATTGTCTGGCCCCGCAGTTGTAAAAGCTCCCACACTTGCTGCGTAAAGCTTCCGGTCCGCAGAACAGCCGCATTTTTCTCAATGAATTGCTCGCCCTCTGACGGCCCAGCCAAAGTTTACATTGTTTCTTCTGTCCCGTTATATGTGCCTGTCAAAACGCAAACACCCAACAACGTCGCACCAAAGCCTACATACTTGCGTACAGAGCCCGTGCCAGCTGAGCTGCCACCGCCGCACGAAGCAAGGCAAGTGCTTGGTATAGAGGGCGGTTCTGTTCATGCGGCTCTAGGCTGCAGTTCGCAGTGTTCTTTCGGTTGGCGTGGATGTGTGAACCCGAGCTGCCGCTGCCGCGTCGCGAAGTATCATATGTGCACCGTCTCCCTTCGCGCTAGAATCGAATCGAATCCAAGTGAAGTGAAGATTTCGGTGTCCGAGTGTTGTTTAAGATCAAGCAGCGGGACGCATGATACTCGTAAATTCCTTTGATTGATTTGATCTGACCGTCTGCCCATCGAGTTCTCGGGTGAAATTGATTGCCCCGCGCGAGTGTGTGAGTGTGCTTTGATTGAAAAATAAACAATTTAATCGGCGACAAGGCGACTGATCAATGGAACGCAAGTGACTCGCTATTTGGATACCTTATCTTCATGGAACGACTCGTAGTCGTTGGCGACGAACATGAATCAGAATTTGCACTCGTTGACGCATTATATTGGCAAGAAAATGGGGTAAACTAATTGCTGAGTACCGATGCATCCTTCGCTGACGATGAGGCACTTTTGGATACCCCCAGGGTGGCAAGCACCGTTCTCTTACTTGGGTCTGGTTGGCTAGCTGGCACGCCTGAGAGCTGCCAGCCTCTCCCTGCAGTGACATCATGCCTGGAGCGCCCTAGGACAAGGATAATTGCACTGTCCTCGGGACTGACTCAGTTGGCAGTGGAAGTGTTATTAAAAAATTCATAAATCAATGCTAATTGGTTGCTGTTGGGCATTCGGTTGCCCAGTCTTCGGGCCACGGTCTCGTCTCGTCTCTCAGCGTTCGTCAATTTTCGCAGAACTTGTGCGCATTCGACGTGCCTCGGAATGTTGCTCTAGTTGTCGTTTAATTAACGGCCACCAGTGCTGCGCGTTTTCATTTATAGAGTTATCATGTTTGGGGTTTTAACAACCTGCTAAAATGATTGCATGGGTCGGCTTGGGCGGATGCGCCTGGGGATGGGGAGATAATTACATTCGGAAGCGAAATGGAATGCTTCTTCGCTGGTCCCGCTGCAAGGTACCTCCTGATTCCTCGGTACGGATTTGCATGTTGGATTGACGACGTTCTTTGCTTTGCTAAATGAATTTATTTGAAGAAGCCATTTGTTTTCACTCTGCGTTGGTAACGAACGGGGTGGACGGAGGGATAGTCTTGCAAGGACATGGGTGTTGAACAAGAAATGGTGCACGGAGTCGGATGGGTTTGTGGAGTGGGGTTTCTTGGTCGTCGACAGAGAAGTGGCACAAAGCCAATTGAACATGACTCAATGGAAATTTACGACGGTTCCAATGGGTAAAGTTTTAATTGCGGATTATGAATAGTTTTCACTTTAGAGGCACTCCTGAGGAATGGGAGAGAGTTGGTGGTTGAAGTGAAGAACTGACGGGATTTTCTTTTCAATTGTCTCGTTTGGCGTTACGCGTTGGAATGTGTGCAGTGATGTGAATATGGCTAGTTGTTTGTAGTGATTAACTGAGACAGAAGGACTCTTCTACCACTTTGCTTTGAGCACAAAATTCATTTCCTTGTACGACCCTCTTTCGATCGATTGCATTGACACCTCTGTCTTGTTGAAGAAATTCGATTATACACTCATGGTTTGGCTTATCGCCTTGGGCGCAATCTTTAAGTTCCATTAACAGCGTCTCGTTTTGAGCTTAGTGTGAAGTAAGGCTGCCGATTTCGGGTTTCTTTCTTTACGGAGGATAATGGAAGTTGCATCAGGTCTTTATGCTCTGAATTTGCAGTGGAATTGTGTTTTGTGATATGTCTCATCCTGCTATGGTGCAGTTTAGGTGACACGAAAATAGTAGACAGGGAAAGCCCTACATATGTAACTATCAACGTTATCAATGCCTTGTGTCTATAACTAGGATAAAGGCACTAGTAGCCGGACAGTCAACACAAATCTTAACTTTGGCCGAATTCATAAACGTCACACTGCGGCAGCCCTGCAAGATTTATGTGTAAATAAACTGCAGTGACTGTGCATGAGAGCAGTCGGCAAGTGCGTTGTGACAGTCAAACTGCGATCATTTTTGTTTTGTTGCAGGATTGCAGGGAAACCGAAAAGTGGACCTTTTCATGCGAAAATAGTTCCTAAAAACATCATACGGAAATGCTCTTATTTTTTAAAGAAATTTCTGTTATTTGGAACATGTTTTGACTTCCAATTTTTGTTAGTTAAAAGCATGGCCATTTTTCTGCGTTTTTTGCTACGGTTCCATTATTCAATATTTTTGAAAGTTGGTCAGCTTATTATATTTTTTAAACATTAAACCCAGTATCATACTCTTCTTAGACATAATGACTTTCATTTTATCAATACAAATGTCAACCAAACACTTTTTGTGCAGCCCACTTATGTTGCATTTATGAATACTTTTTTGACAATGCTGACCTGGTCCAAACTTGCGGCAGTATTCGTGTTCATAAATATATGGAGAGAGCATTTTGTGCAGTGCAGGGGCAACAATGTTGCAATTATGAACTCAACCTCTGACTTCTTTTTATTTATTTTTTTTTACATCTATCATCATATTTAGGGAGTTCTTCGAAGGAATATAATTTACGGACAGCATATCTCGTGAAACTTTTTTGTACTCTTTCGAATCTAAGTTCTTGTGTATCATACGGGGAATCCCAAATGATGGAAGAATATTCTAAATACGGTCTGACTAACGAACAATAGATGGACTTAAGACTAGTTATATCCCGAAAATCTCTACTGTTTCTTTTCAGAAAACCTAACATAGCATTAGACTTCGCAATTGTATAATCGTAATGTAATGCAAAATTTAATTTAGTATCAAAAATAACACCCAGATCTTTAACCCTTCTAGGCGATTAAGTCTATGATCATTTATGAAATAATCATAGACAATCGGGGATGTAATTCGATATGCAGTATATTACATTTTTGAATATTCAGCTCTAGTCCATTGTGCAATCTACTAGTGCATCGATATCCAATTGGAAATTATTACAATCAGTTAAACTATTTATAGATAAATACAATTTAAAGTCGTCTGCGAGTGTTAAAATTTAACAATATTTGAAAATTTCGTGAACATTTGAAACAGTAATGGCCCCACATGGCTACCTTGTGGAACGCCCGATGTAACTTTTATTGCTCGCGATCTAAAATTATCGATCTTTACCAATTGCTTCCTGTCCTTTAAGTAATTGGAAAACCACTCTAACATTGACGAATAGAATCCCAACGACTTTAGCTTGTTTAAAAGCAAAGTGTGATGTACTTTATCGAAGGCTTTCGAGAAATCGGTGTAAAGTACATCAACTTGTAATTGATTTTCTAAATTTGTATAAATGTAATAAAGAATTCCAACTTTTTCTTAAAATTCCAGCCGGAACCCCATCGGGGCCTGGGCAGTAATATACTTTAAGATTTGTTAAGGCATTTATCACATCCTGATCCGTAAATTCCAATACACCTATATCCAGAACCTCGGGTATATTAGAGTAATGGTTCATTGTTGTCTGGACCGGAGACCCATTATAGACCGACTCAAAAAAGTTAGCAAATAGGTCACAGGTTTCATCCAAGTTTGTTGAAGTTACGTTACCAAATTCCATTATCTTGGGCAAGCCCAAGGAATTTCTTTTTGAATTAACGTAAATCCAAATTGATGCACCATTGCTCCTTACCGAAGATTCTACAGACAAGACGTATTGTTTCCTGAATCTCAAAATTCGTTCACGATTTAAACTCGTTTTATTAGAAACATAGTTTGAATATGCTTTCCTTTTAACATTTCTTAGATTTACTAAGCTTTTGTTTGTCCATGGAATTCTAAATCGATTTCCATGACGCGTTTTAGGAACAAATGACTCTAAACCAGAATTAATTTTATTCATATTTTTCATTTCATATTCATATTTATAAGCTATTGAAAAGAAAAACTTTCCGCACTTGACCTTTTCGTTTGCTATTTCTGTTAGGAAGCATATGTTTCGTAAGAAGCACTATCTTTATGCTTCGACATTTGGCTGCTGATCTGCATCCACCTCTGGAGATCCCTTTGACGGCGTCAACTACCTAGGGATAAGCCCCCTTGACATCGCCTACAAGATTCTTTCTGCCGTTCTGTGTGCCCGCCTGAAGCCATTTATAAGCAATCTGTGTGGCTTCAGGAGAAGGAAGTCTACCATCGACCAAATCTTCATTCTACTGCAGATCCTGGAAAAGACTAAAGAGATGCAGATTGACACCCACCTATTCGTCGATTTCAAGGCTGCGTATAACAGCGTGCATAGACGCAAGCTATCCAACGCCATGTCTAGTTCCGACATCCCTGCCAAATTCAGGTTCAGTCACTTTGTGCAAGATGACGTCGTCATGTACTCGCCAACACTAGAGGCACGATCTTCCATAAATCCATACAACTGTTGGCATGCTCAGATGACATTGACAGAACAGATCGTAAGTGAGGCGCATGCTGACATTTAGACGGAAGCTGATAAAATGATTCGAGCGGTGAAATATGACAAAATGAAGTATATGCTGTCCTCAAGAAAGGACATGCATCATCGACGTCTTGGACAGAGCGTCACATTGGGCAGCTATAACTTCGAGGTAGTCAATGACTTCGGCTACCTCGGCTCGGCAGTGTGTAGTACGAACAACATCAGTACCGAAATCAAACGCAGAGTAACTCTTCTAACCGCTGTTTCTATGGGCTGCAGAGGCAATTGAGTAGTAGAGCCATCTCTCGAAGGACCCAGTTGACCTTAAATAAGACCTTGATCATCCAGTCCTGCTGGAGGCATCGACAATCTGAATAGCGAATGAGGAAGTACTCGGTTTCTTTGAGAGATAAGTTGCTTGCGATCTTTGGTCCTGTTTGCATTGACGGTCCTTGGAGGAGAAGTTTCGACGACGAACTTACGGGCTGTACATCGGCATGAGCCTAGTCAGACTTCGCGTGGACAACTCAGCATCGTTCCGAAGAGTCTTCGACTCCGAACCTGTTGGACAACGCAGCAGAGGATGCACACGTACAAGGTGCCGCACCCAGGTAGAGAAGGACCTCAACCAACTGGACGTGCGGCACTGTAGACAGCTAGTCAGAAGTCGGCCTAGTTAAAGAGGCTTGTTGGTTGAGACCCAGGTCCATCCCGGACTGTAGCGCCAAATGAAGAAGAAGAAGAAGATTTCTGAGTTCAAATGATTTTTGAAAACTGATACACATCTCTTCGATTAGTCCATGAACTCTCCTTGCATCCTTGCATTTTCGACAAGTCGGCTATTTGAAATTAGTTTAGATTAAAAAGCTCCAAGCGTGGGTGGAGAAAATCTAAAAGCACATGGAATGTACGAAATGATCCAAGTTCCAGACAGAAACGCTGTCCTTGTGGTTTCTGACGCATCATCCATCACATAGAGCTCTCATTCCCTCAACCACTTCCCTTCTTGTCACGAAAAAACTCACAAAACTTTGCCGTAAACCAGCCAAAAAATGCACAAAATCACTTCCCTGGACTGAACTCATCGCTCATGCAAGCCCCAACAGCTCTGCAGTTATTAGCTGTTAGAACAGGTAAACGTCATGTTCAAGTGAAATAACAGGCGAACCAACCACCCACCCATCCAAAAACTCGCACAAACTGAATTCACTAATAAATGACCCAGCAGTGGTTAGCCCCATCAACTCCGTGCTGATTCTTTTGTTTCTGCTTAATTATCCTCTCTCACACCTTTGCTGGTCGCTGGTCTCAGCGGTCTCAGCGGTCACAGCCACACCCTGGCCACCCAGTCCACCCCAACGGCGGCATCGGGCCGGGGTTACATTGTGCCGTGGCATGTCACCAGACCATATAACACGATGAGCCTGGGAATATTGGATCTTTAATTCCCATCGCATTACGCCGATGGCTCGATTTTGTTCTTCCAAAGAAACGGGCGTAGAAATGTAAAAAAATAAAAAAAATGGGAAAAAATGAACCGGTAACTATCGTATTTAGCGGGAAATATTTATGATTTCATCATTTCGGCGTTTTGATATAGATTAATCCCTTTAATAAGTGGCCAGCCGATGAGTCGATAAAATGTTAAATGACGCAGTTAACGATGATTGGTTATTCAAATTTATTTGCTTTTGAATTAATTACGGGGTCTTCAGGGAAGGGAGATGGCCCATTCGGGGGAATAGTTCTGGCAAGAGGCGGGAGTAGGCGGTTGTGTAATTGGCTGTCATCGCGGATTTGGCGGTTTCCTTGACCATTAAGTCGGGTGATTGATAGTGTTTTGGAAGTGGCACGTTGTTGGTTGCCTGGGAATTTGATTTTCTTTTGCTACTTGAGCTCCGAACTTGGAAGCTCATGGCCAGGATAAGTGGGTAGGCTGAGAGACTGTCATGTTTATTGTAAGAACTGTGGACTTTGACCATTAAGTTGTCACTTTCGGTTCATTCCTCTGTTTTAGAAAGTTTTGCCATATTCAGGTGTCTGTTTTGACAATTCTGTAACCATCTGGTGGTTTTAAGGTACATAAGAGGACAACCTTAGTTGCGTTAGAAATGTTCGAACGCGCTTAACCTAGTTTTTCAAGGGCGAGGCAAGTACCCAAGTTTTTCTCCTCATCCCTGCAGCATCCAAAGAAATCATTGTAGGGCTCCCCAAGTCTTCAAGATGGTGACTTCTTATTTGCTTCCTGTCTATCTCTGGGAGAGTTTTCTGAGCCTTTTTTCCTGTGCCCTATAAGTACTTATTTTCGCTCCTCTGTGGTTGGAGCGGGAGATGGGGTGTCTCCTGATTATGTGCCAGAGGCAAAGCCATCCAGTTCCTTGCTCTGTCGTTGCTCGGAACACCATTGTGCTCAAGGACCCAGCATATGGTTGGTAGGGGGTAGGGAAGGCGAATTCACCAGCACACTTAGACCATGTTGGTCTGTTGTGATACCCCAAGTCAGACTACTAACACTGATCGACCACTCCAGTGATAGTGCCATTAATTTGATCCCAACGGCATCTTTTGCCGTTGGACCTGGAGGATTCGAACCGGGAATCCCACTAACCAAGGGCAGGCACTTAACCAACCACGCCATCGAGTTGTGTTTAAGCATAAGGCTGCGCCTGTCTATTGTCTCATTTAGAAATAGGCTACAGAGTTTTCTCATCTTGGAATTGTTTGCGCGAGGAACTCAACATTGAGGAGTCGCTTCTTCGAACGGACAGGGCTTTGCTTCGGTGGTTTGGAGTCCCCTTCATCAGGACCTCCGAGGCGGGCGTTGAATGAGATTAGGAGACCGCTTGGCAGATCCAGGACAAGATGGTTTGAGCAAGTCCAAAAACTCGCCTGGTTACGCTTGGACATAGTTCATGATGAGTTAGAGTCGATGGCGGAGGATCGAGTTGCCTGGAGATCTTTCGTGCGTGGCTTACCGCCGCGACCCCTTTATGCTGGTCAGAAGATGATGATGAATTGCTTGATGGTGTTTCCAGAGCCTTTATGCCCACTTGACTATCACTGTACTGCCGTCTATCGGACTCATTTATAGTCGGGGGAATGCCCTTTGAGCAGCTGTTACTTCTGCCTGGAATACTTAAAAGACGGGGGGCCATAGATATCTCTGGCGACCTTGCGAACGTATGCCTTTAGTTGGATCCGTGTGTGTGGATATCCATTGCAGCCGTCTTCTGGACGTTATTTCCATCCTGTTCCTCACTCGTTGGGACTAATGTTTTGGGCTTTATTTAGAGGTCCTCAAAAGGCGTCAGGTCACCACATTATTTTGAGATCTTCGAGCCTGGCAGTTTGTCAGACACACAAGGCGTCAGGTCACCCGATTGTTTTGAGATCTGCGAGCCTTGGAGTTTTACCCCAGCGGTTGCATTCTCGCTGCCTATGTAACCTTAATCTACCCATAAATACCCAGAAATAGGAGACTTGGGAGCGCCTTTGATGATGATAGTGCTTGAAGTACTTAACCTTTCGAGCCTCTTATTCTAATCCGAAGGGGTACATTGCGCTGCCGGGGAGGAGGAGGATTGGAATATGTCCGAGTTTGAGCTTTAGTGCGAAGAAGGAAGATGGGGAGTAGTGCCGTCCACCAGGCTAGGGCACTGTGCGTCAGTATGGGTTGTACTACTGCAGTGTAAAGCCCGTGTGTTCTTCTAGGCTCACATTTAGATCCGACAATTTTCTTGCAAGTACACAGTGCAAGCGTGGCTAATGATAGTTAGTTCTTTCCCATTTAGCTTCGATGGAGTTATGTTTTGAATTTCATATTTGGGATGGGCTGTCATTAAAACGGTAAGCTAGGATAAGAATTGAGATCTTCGGATCGAAATGTGTTGTTGGGTGCTGGCCGAAAGGCCTAAGAAGCAAGCCCTTAGAATCCGTTGCCTAGCGTAAACAAAATTGAGAACTCATAAGCCCTAATAAACTGGACAGGGACAGCAAATCCGTCACACGAGTGGGATGCATCACGATGGATGAAGTGGTTCCACTTTTATCTTTTTTATACTTTGACTTTTTCATACCTTTCCAACGTGGTTCGTCGGTTTAGATGGCTACCCGATTTGGCTCAAACCGGATACAAGTAGAGCAGTTGCGTCGTTTTGATGCCACGCCTCGCAGACCTTAGTTGTGTGGGTTAGCTAAATCCAACCGGTGGAGCTTAGTTGATTACGTTCGATATACTTTGGTAAGCGATCTCGGAGAGGTCTCTAAGGAAGAGATTGCCGAACGCGGTATATCTATGTTTAGCTAGTGCCGGACATTCACAGAGAATGTGAGGCAGACCTTCCTCTGAGTGGATGTCGAGACAACTCCGACAGTGTCGGTTGGACGGGATGCCTTTGGGCCAGGGCCCCGTGCTTTCAGCTGTGACTCTGGCTGTTTCAGAGCGATTTATATTCAGGAGGTCATCAGTCCTATTTTTCTTGTGGGAGGGCCAGGTCCACCTTCTACTAGCTAAGGACAGGTAGTGTTGGTAGATGATGTATTTGAGGTGGTTGATTAGGGGGCTTACCAGCTCAGTGGGTGCATTGCCGGAAACTCCGTGCTTGGCCAGTTCATCGGCAATCTCGTTTTCCTCTATGTTGCTGTGGCCTGGGACGCAGACGAGAGTGATATTGCACCTGCTACTGACCTATTTGAGTTCCTCCTTGCACTGTTGCAACAGCTTAGAGGAAGTGGTTACTGAGGAAATGGCTGCTTGCCTGTAGCTATAGATCGCCGTGATTCTTGGCAGTACTGAGAATCCTACACGCTTCTCTGATCGCTATGACTGCAGTCTCGAAGATACTCCAGTGATCTGGGCGGCGGTAAGAATTGAAGATATTGAAATCCGCCGAGAAGACCGCTGAACCTGCACCGTGGTCTAGCTCAGAGCCATCTGTGCAAATCAGGAGTTGGTGCTCTGAGTCGAATGATTGGGTTCTCCAGACCTCTCTGGATGGATATCGGCATTGTGCCAAATTTTATGGTGGGAGTGATGTAGTCCGTGTGATTAGGTGCTCAGGCAGGAGCTGCAGAGCTCGGCTATGGCCATACGGTCTCACTGACTAACACCACTCCTCCCTGAGTCTAATGGAGCTCCACGTTACTACATATTTGATGTAAAGGTCCAGAGGGAGGAGGTGTAAAAGGTTCCGAAGCAGTGGTGGGGCATGATCTCATCGGCCCGGATGTTCCGACTCTTGCCGATCCCTGAACTTTGCTAAGCTTGACTAAGATGTATGTTTTGCTTAGACAGGCCACCATAGTAGTAAGCTGAAGGTGAGAATGGGACGGACAACAGTGTTCACCGAAAGGGTCAGGCGTAGAAAGCTGCACTTGCTTTCTATATCAGACTTCCAGTTGAGCTTGGGATCCAAGATGACGCGTAGGTACTTAGCACTGCTGGAGAGGGAGAGAGTAATATTGTTGAGCCGAGGAAGCCTAAAAGTTGGTATCTTGGTTATTGTGATAAACAGCATCAGCCCATTTTCGTAAGGTTCACGTTCAGGCCACAGTCTGCAGCCCAAGAGTGAATTCTAGATATAACCCCTCTGTTTTTTCGCTAATCACTGAGGGGAACGTACTCGATACTAAGATTACCACGTCGTCCGCATACACAACTACTGTCATTCCCTTGCTTTCTAACTCAACGAGAATTTTATTTATTGTCCTATATCAGGCATAGGAGTGGTGGGATAACCCCGCCTTGGGGTGTACTCTGATCGACTGATTTAGTAATTTGCCAGTTACCCATTTGCGACTGGATGATTCTGGTTTCTCGCATGTCCACAATCCACTTGCGGACGAAGCCCTTCATTCCCAGAACAGCGAGGGAATTGTTAAGGGAGTTAGTTAGGATGTTGTTAAAGGCACCTTTTATGTCTAGGAAGGTAGCAAGGTTATATTGTTTGACGGAAATAGATCTGTCCACGGAACGTACCACCTCGTGCAGGGCTGTTTCTGTGGATCTGTAGCATGTTGAGATTTTGATAGGGGGCTTGCTTTTGAAAACCCTCGAATGTGCGATTCAAGCACGCGTTCGAG
Source organism: Eristalis tenax (assembly GCA_905231855.2). Lineage (NCBI taxonomy): Eukaryota > Metazoa > Arthropoda > Insecta > Diptera > Syrphidae > Eristalis > Eristalis tenax. Next base: position 6,197,091 of record HG993127.1, read on the forward strand.
TGTTTTGAGTAGGAAGGAGGTAAGACTGACAGGACGGAAATCCTTGGCGGAATCGTGCCCTCTTTTCCGACCTTTGAAATAAAACCAAACCGAAATCTTTGAATTTTGATGACGTCGTATGGGCGTCGCACGCAGTTAGGGCACGTCTTTGCAATCCGGCAACTACGCGGAGTCTGAATGCAACGCATGCACCGGATCCTATGCGCCGAAGACCTCTAACCTGAAGCTATTAATTTCCTTGAGCGTCAAAGCCGTCTTTTTTACGAAAAGGGTTAAAACACATTAGATTCATTATGATATACTCGTTATAAATCGTTTTCAGTAACGCAACTGGTGTAGTTCTCAGCTTGTCAGGGATACCAGAGTGATTAGGCGCCGTCTCTCCATGAGTCGCTGGCCTGATGAGAAAGTAAATGATAGCACTGCCCTTTAGACTATGAAGACTTCCTAACACTGCTGTGACATCTCACTTAGTTTGCTGATTGCTGAGCAGCGATAGAGTTTGAACAGAAACGCCTCTCTTTGACCAAACATTTTGATGAACAAGGAATGCAATGTCTTAACATGAATTAATCTAACTTAGAAACACATCTCCGTTGAGAGCAACTTCCTGTCTATCTTCAATAAAACACCAAACCAGTGATGTTCCCTAACCCATTCCCAAACTGAGTGTGTACATGGTTTAAGGAACGCTCTAATCAAGTCGTCGCCGTCGAGCATGTAGATCCGTGAAGCCCGCAGCACATTATGATACACTTCTCACTTCCATCTGTCTAGCCTTCACCTTCGACTAATCTAAACAAAACCCCATATGGAACTATCAAAAACACCAGCCAATTTTTCACAGCAACGAAACTAAAATTCCATTCGTTACACTCACAACCATTACATCTTTCCATCGTCCGAACTTCCGCTGGCGGAGAGGAGGCCGCCCGCTAGCCCTCCGCTTCTTGCAATCTTGTTTACAAACACATATTTGCGATACAAATCATTTTGGATCATTGATGTATCTGCGGGCGGGTAGACCGCACAATTTATCGCGCTCATAGCAGATGACCATCGTTTCATTAGCCACATGTAAGCGTGCTCCGTTTCGATTTGCGTTTCCCTTTCGAATTGATGCTCGCCCGCTCTGAAAATAAACGCGCTGCTCCATCGATCGCCACTCGGAGATGTATTCGCTTCAGTCTCCACGGCAATCGAATCGAATTGCCAAACACAAAAAAAATGTTTTTATTTCGGTTTCGTTTTTTTCTCGGAAGACCATCAGGAGGAGCATCGAGAAACAGGCTCGAAGCACTATCGAAGGCGATTATTGGCGAAAGATAAACAAACGATCGCTGCTGGGTGATGTGTCAGAGGCGGTCAGGGCGTACACATCATCACCTGTTGTGCCAAAAATAAATTCCACGCCCGTAACTACGGGTACAGCGACATGATGGGAGTATTGTTTGCCTGTTCGGCATCGTGTCGACATGGTGAATCGGTGTTCGGTCGTGTTAATTGCATCGGAATGCGCGCTACTGTCCGGGTAAACATTGCACGCAGACACTGGGGCGTATGTGGATTTTTGTTCCTTCATATTTTTTGTGTAAACATTTTCTCGTTGCGCGGGGTGGGTATTCAAAAGTGCCGCGTTGTCCGAGGGTTTCAGACATCAAACGTTATTTGTTTGGCTTTTCTATCACTCACTTACCTGCACAGCTCATTCGTCGGCTAGGGGATCTAGCACCGACGCTGACGGCGCTTTAAATGCACATCACGCTTAAAATTGATTTATTGTCGCAGTGAACAGTCTCAATACACGATGGCCGAGCGATGGAAGGCCGCCATGGCCAAGATGAAGAAAAGGTATGTCCTGTATAACTATCGTGTGTGTGTGTGTGTGTGTGTGCTCGAACCGAACCACTTATGTCCTCGTCCTGCGACTTGAAGTAAACGGCTTATCGATATGATTCCCGCCGATAGATATGTGACTTAATAGGCTTGAATTGTGCGTGCGTGTGTGTGTGTGTTTGTGCGTGTACTCGATAAACCCCCAGATTGGGTGTTGTGATAACATGTTGACTCTCTTTCGTGTAGTGTCATGTTGCGTGCGGGTTATCTATGATTGCGGCGACCTTCAGGTGGACTTTTGTCACACATGCATGCTTAAGCTGTTTATTATTGTGGACACTGATTGATTTCCATTAAGTAGTAGTTCTGTTTTTCTTTTTTTTTTTTGGGGGAGGAAATTGATTGGGTGGTTTATGACTAAATGGATGAGATAAAATTAAATGGGAAGCCAAGAGTGGTTAACTGTAGGGATCGGAACTTCCCGTCTGAATGGTGTTGTGTCCTCAGGATGATGTAGTACTGAATGCAAAGGAATGTTTAGCATGAGCGGGCATATGGCCACATAGCGAGAGTGACTCAGTTGTTCAGTTCTCGCACATGAATGAACACATGGGGTTAGGGTGAGTATTCTTTGCCGATTTTAGCTGCTCATCATGAATAGACTTTCGGTTCGTCATTCTTAGGCTATTAATCGTCTTTTGTGCAATATGAATGCTGATCATTTGTTAAGAGTGAAATTAGTGTCAAATATCAGGGCATTCGGTGGGCGTTGTGTCCGGAAAGTGCGTGCTTGAGTGGATCTGAAGGCGAGCAAAGAATGTGACAATGCTTACCATGTTCTTTTGATGGCATTTTTTTTTTTAATTGCTCCGGTTTTTAACTTTGTGTACTGACCACAGAATGCTCCATTAACTCCATTATATTAGTCGCCTGGCGGCAGGGGCATTGTGGGTCTGTGCGTCGCCTCCTACGCAATTGATTCTCGCTGCCTGGTCTCGATTCCTGGTACGACTACAAAATTATTTTCACGGCACCACCGCCTTCGAGTCACTGATAATGCCTGAAGAGTTACTAAACTCTCTCGAAAAAGCTTCTCAAGCTTGGTCTTGGTTCGGAGTGGGCATAAAACTGAAGGTCCCTTGCACTCGTGAAAGAACAATAGCACGCACAACACGAGTGGTTGCTGAGCAGCTAGGTCCTGGACCTCTACGGGCTGCAGCGCCACCCGTATTATTATTATTGGTATAGTCGCCTCTCTCTAGTCCAGATGGATGCCAAAATATGCCCAACAAAATCGAGGTAGAGTTAAAGTCGACTTTATGTGTCCTCTAAGGTAAATGTTCGTTTTTATCTAGGCGACAGCTATGGAATTCCCCTAAGGGAATCAATGCCTGAATGAAAACCGCGTGCAGAAATAAAGAAAGTGATGGCGAAGACGATTTTGCCTGCAATATGGATGATGCGAGTTGAAGTAGTCGCTTAGACTGAATTCCAATGACACAATGCCCAGTTCTAACGCCGATGAGAGTTCTAGGATTCGGCCTACTCATTCTGATCAGGGCGCGTGGGCGTTTTGGATCGATAGTAGGTCATAATTGCTTTCTGAGGAGGCACACGGTGCCAGAAGACCATCTACGGTGCCAGAAGACCATCTAAATTTGCGTCGGTTTTCCGAGCGGAAACCTATGCGGTCATAATGGCAACGAGCTAGGTGAAAGGGAAAAGTATCAGTGTCTGTAGTGACAGCCACGCTGTACTTAAGGCCTTGCTCAATCCTTTAGCCACATCCAGGACAGTTAAGGAATTTGTCTGAATTTGATTTCCTGGACATCACGGATCGCTGAAAATGAGATCGCATATGAACTTGCTAGACAAGGATGAGAGGAAACACTCTGCGGATCTGAACCCTGAACCTAAATGCGTTCTTGGTTAGAGCTGCTGAGGGTTGGGCCTCTCGAGAACACAATCGGAGGTGACATGACTCTCCAGGATGCAGGTAGACCAAGCGCATGCTCCCAAATGTCTGCAAGAAATTCGCGGCATTCTTGTTATGCCTTGGCAGAAAAGACTGCAGACGACTTACAGGCGTACAAAGGGGACACAACACCTTCGGCAAACATCCAAATGTTCTTAGCCTAAGCAACGAAACCCTCTGCGACGCCTGTGGAGAACACAACGACACTGCAGAGCACTTCCTCTGTCACTGGCTCGCCTTTGCAGGTGGCAGGTCTTTGATGCTGAAGTGGTGAGAGCTGATGATCTAGGCACCTCATCACAGGGCACAGAGGCACCTGCTGGTCTTGCGAAGGAAGGCCGCCTTTGCTGGTGGCAGGGCTTACTTCCTTCGGACGATCGAGAAACTATAGCAAAAGTACGTTGCTATCATATTTTGAGTCCGAGTGCTCCAGTGTAGTGCTAAAAACCTTCGACAAACGGTTTCAAGCTTTAGTAGATGTTTTGCGATAGGCATGGACGGGAGTTTCCCGTCCGGGGGCCCTTCCCCCTTCGTCTGCTTAGTATTAAATAAATAAATAAATAAATAAATAAATAAACTTTCTATTTTCTAGTGGTCACACATTATTTTTTTCCTGTCAACAGACAGCTGTCCTGTCGGTCGACATTTGTTGACGCGGCCAATTATTAATTGAGAGCAAAACCACTTGAAACTCTTTGGGAACGGCCTATTGAGTTTTTAATAAAAGCTCTTCACGATTTCAATTCAGGGGGAATGTAGCATTACTCTCTTGCGGTAAAAACTCCACATGGTGGCGTGACAGAGTCATGGCGTTTACCGTCACGGCACACGATTCGGTTGAACTCCCAATGCTTTGTTACTATTAATGTCAAAATGGAGTTCACTTGAAAAGGACAACTTGTGTTTTTGATACACCATTCAACAGAGTGCACAGAATATCTAATTTCACCTAACTTCACATGTTGGGGCTACCCCAAATGCTCCCACGCTCGAAATATGAGTACATATACAATTGATACAATTGTTGAACGTAAACAGATGTGTAATGGCCTTGTAGCCTGTACGCGCATTTTTAGAGGTCGATCTTCTCAGCATCATTTTAGAGCCAGCCCACTGGAGAGGTATCTTTCAGAGAGCGCGTCCACTCACACCCAAAGCTTGTACCGATCCAACATTAAGATTCCTAAAAATCAGTAAATCGCACTTGCATCGTGACCATGACTCTCATCGTTACTTCCCTAGGGCTATGTATGATATGCTATGTAGCATATAAGCATAAATATTCCGCCTCTCTCCCAGTCGGGAGTGATGTTTGATTAAATGGCGTGGCATATGTTCATGACTCATCCGATGAGGGGTAATAAACGGTGATTTCTTAAGCGTTTGGTTTCCAACTGCCGCCCAAGAATTTTGCTTCTGTGTGTTGATGAATCAATGCTTGTCAATTACTTCTTAATGATTATTTTATTTGAATTCTGCCCAGGAAATGTGGCCGCGGAAAACATTTTTCAAATGGCACAATTTTCTCTGATTTCGTTGCTCGGGTGTAAATATTCCCAAGATGAAGTCATCACAACCCCTCAGATCAAACAAATTCACATATAAACTTTATTCAGGGAGACTGATTAAGCTGATGTTTTTATAGTCCAAGCAAAGTGCTTGTTTGGACAGAAGTGAAGTCAAAAACCGAAACACAACACTCTCAGGAGGCATTCGTGTTTCACTTGACTGACAGCCTTTTCGCCACTGAAGCTGTTTGCATTATAACCAGCCGATTGGAGTTAGACTGTCTATCTCACAAGTACTTTCAGAGAATCTTTACCTGCTCACTGCTGTGGTGGGAGTTCATGGCCATCCGTGCTGTGCCTCTGAACTGTGTTCTTGATGAGCTTTTTTTTCTCTCATTATTGACTACTTCATTAGTTATTTACCTGTGAACGGGGCAAGAACAAATGATTAGACAATCAAGACAATAATTAATCACTTTCTTGTTTACAATCGATTTGGGATGAGGTACTGGGAGGGGCTTGTTTTGATGTATTCATGTCTGAAGTGCGTTTATACAAGTGGGGGTAGGATTTATTTATATCTTTTCCACCCGGTCTTCAAGCACTTTGAAGTCCTTCAAGAGCAATGTCTAGATTCTCACGACCTTCCGTGCGGCAGGTGGCGGAAGTCTCACACACAGGAAATCTATTTGTGATTCGAAAAGGTCCCGTGAGAATGTTTCAGGTGATTGGCTTGGTTACTGATATGAAAACTAAATTATTCAGTTCTTGAATTCCATGTGGGCTTGCTTAAGTGGAGGTTTGATTAGGTGCTTCCTCCGTGGGTAGAATGAGTTGACTGTAGATTAACTGTTTGTTGGTGTACATGGCTTTGGGCAATCCCAAGAGCCTTCTCCAATGGAGGCCAGGAAATGTAAGAAGAGAGCAAATACACACAAATGAATGACTGTAGCCATAATAACCACTTTGCATAGTTTCGTCAACTTTCGTTAAATTTCGATTTTTTAATTGGGGCCGAAATCAATCGCTTTCCATGTATGTTGGAATTTAGAAATATTTCACTCCCTCCGATTAAAGGCGTATATCCGCCCCAAGCTTTGAGCCAACGCTCATATCTTGTCTGGTGCCCCCAAGGCACCTACTAGAAAGCGAGCGATAAAGCTTATAGCAGACAACAATTGATTCGCTCGAACATCGGTGTACTGTCTCATCTTTGTCCGGATTTTATCGCTATTTAAACAAACAATGCTCAAGTGAGCTAGCTAGCTGCATTCCTCCTTCACATGAATTTACCCGCAAAAAGCCAGGAATGCTCATCAGTTTGCCATTAAGCCTACTTTCGGACGCACAGTTTAATTTATGAACATAAGCATGTTCAAGTCAATTTTAGTTTCGTCTTAATGCCTAGTCAAACTAGACATGCCCTTGCATTTGAGGTGGATTTGAATGCCTGAACTAACACCCTGTGTCTTATTGTGGAAGAAACTCTTCTTTGCATATCTATACTGATCATCAACTCCAACTAGAAGTTGATCAGTTGAGTTTTTCATAAGAAAACCCCAGACTTTGAGAACAATTAGAATTTGCGCAGTAAGTAGCAAGAAGCATCAATCAACTGTAGCAAGCAAAATCTCAAAAACCGACTTAACTACTAAAAATTTAACGAAACTTAACGAAACTTAGGGAATTAATTGTTATGGTTATAGCGATAAATTTCATTCCGACTTAAGTATTCAAAATTGAACGAAACTTTAAGAGAAACTTAGGGAATTACTTATTAGTGTTATAGCGATCAATTTCGTTCCGACTTAAATATTCAAAATTGAACGAAACTTAACGAAACTGAGGGAATTACTTGTTATGGTTAAAGCGATTAATTTCGTTCCGACTTAAGTTTTCCAAATTGAACGAAACTTAACGAAACTTATCAAATCTTAACGAAACTGAGGGAATTAACTGTTATGCTTTCCGTGTATTCACTCGACTGCGTCAATTTACTAAACAACAGTCACGTCTATTAATGGAATATGGCGGCATCCTAAACCAGAGGCTCAAGGTCGATGATAAATAATACAAAGTTAGTTAAAATTTGTTACGAATATGGGCCTTGATCGCAACAACTTCCTCTACCACACGTTTCGTTCTGCATGAAACCTTCCTGACACGGGCATAAGTTGTTCACCATCATTGTTCTCATCGTGTTGTAGAACCGGAAAGGTTTGTTGCTTGATGACTGTAGTCAATTAGACTTCAACTTCAACGAAAACGACTACAGTACAATGGGTAAAATAATGTCGACTGCTCAGGTTGCCTTCGGAATGCAGCACCACTCATATCATTGTTAGTTTCAAGCTCATCGGAGAGTTGCTGCATATGTAGAAGGATGTCAAGATTTAATTGTGTTCACGAGTACCGCTGCAGACCAGGGTGAACTTGGATTACTCTCCACCTGTCTTCAATTTTGCACACGAAGTTGGTTGAGGTCACCTTAAACGCTGTCGTCCTTTGTTGTGTTGTCCCCCCTCCCGGCTTGGAGTTGAAGACAACTAGAGGGTCCAGTCCGTCTAGGTGCAATTTGATACCTCGTAGTTAAAAATAGTAGGCCCTTCCAACCCTCCCATCTTTGAATGCTTGACAGGTAAAAATTTGTTCGCATTTTATGATATTTTAATGAGCTCTAGTGGAAATTGTTAAAAGGGATAGTTTAACCAAGCAATTATTCAAAACGATGTTCCCATTATTTGCGAATTTATTCGTGTTCGAATTCACACGCTAAAAGGCGTTCATTTCATACTGGAGAGAGAATCCAGAGCACAGTGAATCCACGTCACAGTCCAATAAAATTTTCATTTCACGCTAAAGCGGTATCCTTTGAGACCACATCGCCACCAGTAGAATCCGTCATCTAGCAGATTAATTGAACATCATACGTGCGCTGGAAATGTATCTCACTACAAAAGCGAAAGCCGCCTTCAAACGAAATCAACTCCCACGGCTTAAGTGGAAAGTGATTGAATCCATTTGCCGAACTGCATGCCTCAACGCACACCCACTGGCTATGGCAATGGATTGCGAAATATCACAACACTGATTTATTAATTGTCCCCGCCAGTACCATTTCACACACACATTCACATAGGTTTCTGCGTATGCGAGCTCAAAGGATCTCTGTGGTGGCAATCGCTTAATGGATTTTGTTTTCTTTAAATTTGCATAATTAATGGTAATCGCTTTTGTTTACTATGAAACATCCAGCACAATGGATGGCTATATTCCGATGGTGTAGTTTCTTCCAACTAGTGTCCTTTTTGAGTGCACACAGTCCTTCGGATGGCGGCACGCGTTTGTTATTCACAAGCTGTTGGCTGTTCGCTCTCGCCGGAACGGAGTAGTTTGCACAAGGTTTTCCTTTGATCTTGAATTTAGCGCGTTATTGGGGGTTTTTACGATTTAATCACGTAGTCTGTTTCAATTTTTCATTCGCAGCTTAGCGATTAAAAATGCAGAGGACAATGGACCAACAAAACGAGATCCAGCGAGTTCGGATCTGCTGTTAGAGGGCGAACAGTGAGTACACATGCATTTGTGATGGCCCTTTGTAAAGTCATTCCTTTGTTTCAGACCAACGTTGGAGGAGATACGAAGCTGGGGCAAGAGTTTCGAAAAATTAATGAAGAGTCCAGGTAAGTTCAAATGTGATGGGGATTTGTGTTCAGCGTTTTTTTTTTTTTTGTTTTTCCGCGAATCTTTTGTTAGTGCTTTTGACTGAATTCTGTTTGGAGTGGCAGTTAATTATTTAATTGCGTTTTCGAGCACTCAGGAAGTCGGAGGAATGTGTGAATTTTAGAGAACTCCATTTTAGGGCTTAATCTGCTTAAAATGGAATTCCTTCGCTCTTCAAAGTCTATTTACGTATTTTGATACTACGACTTGTAGGTTAGGTTACGTAAGAGTCGTTGTTTGGGTCGATTGTGATACTACGCTAAACTTGAAACCATGTGAGGCTTGTGACAAAGCAGTTAGTTGGCTTATATTGATGCAATTCACGGCGCTGAGAATGTCTGGACGTGGGTGTGGATACCTGCGGCTTGTCAGAGAACGAGGAGAGGAGTTTATTAGTGCTTCTTCAAAAATCATTGCATGGGACATCTATCTTTCGGGCAGTGTTGTGCAAAATGTATTCTGTAATCTGATTACTCGTCCTAATGATTACAAAATGTAGGCTGCGGGTGTGTATTCTAATTGTCCATTGCCCGGCTGTGGAGTCGATGAGTTCTAGCATTACCATTTCATCACGCCTGACAGACCTGCTTTTCAGTGAGTTTCCCTTATAAACGCTTTGACAATAATCGCTGAAGCTCTTGGGAGTATTTTTGTAGATGCCTCATCAGAATTGACTTAAGTGGCCTAAGACTTATGCAGGCCGGAGCAACGTAAGGTAGTCAGAAACGTAAATTCAAAGACCAACTGTGATTTGAACGAAACTTGACGAAACTGAGCGAATTGATTCTTATATTCACAGGATATGTGTATTCAGTCGACTGCTTAAATTTACTTTAATCTAAAGTCTCCTCACGTCCATTAATAAAATCATTGCATTAATAAACGGGCTGCTTAGAAGCCCAGAGTTTGATCATAGGAGCCGCACAAGGGGTTGTCCTATCGGGTCTTCTTTGGTCGCTGCAAAAGAAGGAAGGTAAATGTCTACGCGATTGAAATTGCTACAATTGTAGCATGGATTGAACTCATTGATACATGACGCCAAAGGCAGCCAATTTGATGGTCTGGTCCAACTTCGAGTGCTTTGCATCTAATCATCGTAATGAAAGTTCAGGAAAATGCACCTCCATAAGACTTCCATCAACTGGTACAATGAACCGATAGATATAAGCGGATTCCTAAACTAAACCATCGTTACCTACCTTCCGTAGCGATCAAGGTCCATACGTCACAGGTGGGCAGGATGTTGTTACCACTCCCTGACTGCTCTTCATCCATACAACTCCCACAGGCTTTTGGATACTGGAATAGGCCTTGGCATGCAACACTATTTGCGTGATAGTCTTGCAATTTAAGTTAGATTTGAGGCATATTGCTATGCCATCGCCTAGTATCAGTAACTCGATCATATTTACATAATTATGTATATTAAACGATGAATCATGTCTACTCGACCCACTCACACAAATGACATCACCATAAGAATTAGAGAATAAAAATGTTCAATAATCAAGTTTGTCATCACTTAACTTGCGCGCATTTATGTAACAAACTTTAAGCCCATCACATCTCTTAGGCAAAACATTAATCATAGTATGGGTTGAATTTTCACTCCCACTGTACAGATATAATAAGCCAGCGTTATCCATTAGGAAAAGTAAAGGTACAGGATTACAGAAATTCAGCAGAGGTTATGAATGAGTGGGTAAACAAGAGGATAACGTCATAACGACAACAGAAGTACTTTTGATAATAAGCTTACTTAAGAATTCTGCGCTGATGATTGATGCGTCGCATTCGGAAGCAGATCTTGAGAGCTTTCGATGAGAAAGCTTTTTTCATTTGCCTATTTTCTGACATACACAGATCCAAGTTTTGTGTATGCGGCGAGCAATTGTAGCAGATGTCGTGATCTTTTCGTTAAGCTCTCATTGAGATAACAGCTGTTGTTTGAATCAAAGCCGAGGTCGTGGAGACGCAGTTCTGTTGAATGCTGCTCGCGAAAACTCGCTGCACGATTCAGAACGGTGTTTATCTCTTGTGAATTGCTGAATGGATGTTGTTATTGCTGCTGCTTCGTTTTTTCGTCCGAATGATGTTCCATAGGAGAGTCGAAGGTTTGACAGAGATGGTTGAGCATTGTTTTTGAAAATTGTTCTTCTCGTCTGGGAGTTCTGGCACCACAAAGAGAACAGCATCGTTTGCAACTTCTTTCCTTTCGAGAGAATCACAACGCCATTTGATAGCAACTATTTGTTCACAGTCTTGTTGTTTGTTTGTGTTGACTTTACATTAAGGAATGTCAACGCGCTCAACTGTGTTGCTGACTTTATTGTGAAGTTCTTCGAATCGTTGATCCCAAACAGTTCTTCGTTCATCAACCTTAAGGATGAATTCGTGACGTAATTTCGAAATTTCATTTTCCAAACTGAGTTGCAACGTCTCCGATAGTTTAGTTAGGTGCTCGTCTAAGACTTTGATGGTGAGAGGAGCATTGTCACCATGTCGGGTGCTTTGCTGCTGGCGAAGATAGCTGGCCTGCATGTTCAAGCACAGATATTGTTCGAGGTAAAACAGAAAAACCACACATGTGATGGAAAAAGTCTGTCAAAAATCTACTACACGGCCCTGGTTATATTATTACTACCGCCAAACACAGGATCTGTTTCGTTTCGGCTTACACACATTTTTTGCTTGGTATAGCTGGACGTAGAGGAAAGCGGGCTTACTTCATCAACAGTAAGAATTGAAACGTCGTCACAAACTTTTAAATAAACTGTGGAAGTAGTTTACCCAGAAGCCTTGCGAGGGTTATCAAAAATATGTTGATGAGCCAGGCATGCACACATACATATAAATGTAGCAACTACAGGGTCTGTTCAATTTCCAATGAGACTGTGTTGATTAAATGTAGAGACTTTGCAAACATTTCTCATCATAATCATCATCATCTTCTGACCCGCATGCTCCACTAAAGGGGTCGTACGCATGAGAGATCTTTAGGCAACTTGATCCTCAACCGTCGACTCCAACTCATCAGGAGTTAATCCCCGTATCCAGGCGAGTTGATGGACTTGGTCCAACCAACTCATCCTGGGTCTGCCAAGCGGTCGCCCACCTGCATACGACAACTACCTCGGAAGTCTTGATGGTGGGAACAATCTTCCCTCGTGACCAAACAACGAAGTATAAGCCTTTCCGCTCGAAAAAGCAGCTGACTTACGTTGATTTCCTAGCGTACTGCCACGATTCTCACCCTATCCCGACGAGTCATCCTCACCTCAGCAGTTTGTTTTCGCGATCTTATTCTTTCGGTTATTCTCCAAATTGATAATCATGACCATGGCTGAGATTTGGAATAAATAGTGACTTGAAAGCCGCTAACTAGGCTGACACCAGGCTCGGCCCTTCTGATAATAGATCTTCCAATCTGTTTTAAAACTTACGAATCCTACAAGAAAGCTCGTTAAAAAGACCCCGAGATACTTAAACTTCTCCACCTACTTCAATGAGACTCCACTAAGATGTAGATGACATTGAACAGGCGGTCTAATTGAACATAAATGAATTAAAAAAAATAATGCTATGGAATTCACCAGCCCAACCTTAAATATATCAATTTTTCAATAATAAAGATGTAGATGAGGTCACGTAATTGAAACTAACAACACACAGAATGCCTTCACCTTCCTTCATTTGAAGAAATTTGAAAATGTTATTTTTCCCGAAATAACAGGCTTAAGCTAATTTTTTAATCTTGGTAGGCAGGGCCGTATTTTGAGATTTCCTATCAATATTAGGTCGAATCACGATATTGACTAGACTAGACTGGACGGGCAAATTAAATAAGTGAATCAAAAACGTACGGGACAAGCTCTGGCAAGTACGGATCTTTCATTTTCAGCACATCCAGCCTTGAGTGAACGACTCTAATTACAAGCGCCTCATACCATCCTCTGGACATGAACGCAGTCTCCATTTCTTGGCAGATTGCCTGCCTTTAAAATGACTGTGTCTCTTTTTCTGTCTTTTGGTTCCTCATTCAACCTACATGTCTTGGTAGGAATACAATGAATCACACTCTTAGGCACCTCAGACATCCTCCATAAGTCTAGCAGACAAACAATGCAACGATCAGAGCGCAAGCTTGCCCCGACTTGCTCAATGCTTTCTAAAACGCTCGATGCTCTCGATTTCAGTGCGCGGTTGTCATTTTAACGATCTTCATGGCCGCGAAATCTAGGAAACCTAAAATATGAATAGACAGCATTTTATGGATTCAATTTTTTCTTGAGGAGTTTTGTTCAAGTTGAAACATAACTTGATTTTTTGCCAGACAGACACAATGGACGCTTGGTTATAATCTCATAAGACATAACTATAGACAAAACAAATGGAACGCTACGAAATTCCATTTGAAGGTCGGTGCAAGTGTGATGCAAGCAACTGGCTGTGAACATAGACCAGTCCTAAGAGCGGCAAGTCAAAAATGACAGTCTTTACAAGTCTAATGTAAGCAACCGTCCTAGTTATATGTACACGATCAATTTTGGCTCATGGGTGTGTGAAGTGACTGTCCAAAAAAGGAAATCAGTAATGTCTCCTTTCGTGTTCATCATTCGGCCGTTCTTCTTACCGCCCTTTGAACGGTTAAACTACATCAAGTTTCACATTGTTTGCTCTCAAAAATAGATTTCAGTAAGGATATCCCATTGCCATGGTTCCTTTAGCTGTAGTCAAGTGTAAAAACGGCCCAAAGTCACATACATGAACAAATTTTCTTCCCACACGATACTCATGAATACCGGCAAGCCTCGTGGCGCCCAACCTCCGCTCAGCCAAAAATGAAAACCATGTAAGTCGTTTACAGGTTCTTCCTCATTTCCATACGTCGGCGTCCAATTCGATGTTAGTTGTCTGTCCCATGCTAGCTCACCCCTCCGAAGAGACACCGTGGAGGCCCCGTTGTGAGACACAGTCCTCTGCATGCATGTACTCCTACCTTTCGTTTGTGCCCGGCATTTTGGAGCGACCACAATTGCCAGAATAATCCATAAAACATTCGGCTGACCTATATGGGATATTAATGACTTTCTTAGATGCGAACCGTGGGCCCACTTGACTGTGGTGGCGGCCATAAATAGACCATTCGCCATGTAACGAATGGAATAAAAATTTTATTCAAAAATCAATGCGGAGGCCTTGTGCTTTTTGTCCTATCCGAATTTACTTATCAGGACAAACCGAGCAAGCGAACAGCGCCAGCCCCCACCCCGGCCACAGCCGCAAAGAGAAAACAAACAAAAAATTCGATACGCCCCCGTCCGGCAGCACGAGGTTGCTCGAGGTCAAATGCGTCGTGATTCCTAGAAGGCACCGAGGCATCGGAAAAATATAAGAAAACCGTCTCGGGCTAAATATTCAATTACTCACGACATTGTGCAGGAGTTTACAGCACTTCCATCATGCAATTCCGCTTATCCACACGCAATCGCTTTTATTTCGGGCTTCCATCGTGGCGGAGTATTAAAAAGGATCCATCCTCGAGTGACGTCAACGATGTTTGTAGGATGGTGGGGGGATTTTATTGATGTGCTTGTCATCCCTTATGGATACCGAGTGATGTATATGGACACGAGTGTATACACTGCTGATGGCTTTCATTTAATTACAGGTGGTCGCAAGGTGTTCCGTGATTTTCTTCGCTGCGAATATAGTGAAGAGAACATTCTGTTTTGGTTGGCCTGCGAAGAACTGAAAAAGGAAAGCAGTCCGGAGTCGGTGGAACACAAAGCACGGTTAATCTATGAAGACTACATTTCTATATTGTCCCCGAAGGAGGTATCGCTGGATTCGCGAGTGCGGGAGACCGTCAATCGGAACATGATCGAACCGACAACGCATACGTTCGACGAAGCTCAAATACAGATCTATACGTTAATGCATCGTGATTCCTATCCAAGGTAAGTGAATTTGTGCTTATTTGGTGTGAGATTTTTAAAGAATCGCCGTAGAGGAAGTTTGAGATTGAGATGAGCCATTCGGACGGAAAAGGTTCTGTCATGACCCCTTTCTAGCTCTGCCCAGTTTTACGCACTAAGTTTGGTTGAGCTCGTCATTCACTTGTGGACGCCCCCTTAAGCCCAGCTACCCTCTACTGGTTTGCATAAACTTCGAGGTTCTTTTTTTTTCTTCCAGTCGAGCCAAATTCCGAAGCGCCATACACGGCCCAACAATTTCAAGTGTGGCTGGGACATGTCAACGGTCCTCTTACATTTTGCTGGACTCTCTGTACAGCTGGTGCTCCAATCGCCGCGAGCAGTGACTCTGTGTAGATGCAAAGGCCTTTCGATGGTTAAATGTGCACTTTCACATCACCACATAAGACAATCTTGTTTGTCTGCGGCGCTCGTTGACATTGCAACGAGCCTCATCGCTGGAAAAAAAAAATGTAAAAAATGTTGTATGATGTGCAAGCACTCGTTCGACGTAAGTTCCATCAATCATTGAGTGTGCGGATCTCTATAAGGCTGTAGATGCAAATTCAATTTCAACGTAAGATAAGCCCGAGTCTGTGCGTCCCGTGAAATTAAAAGATGTATACCTTCTTCAACACTTACTCTAAAGCCAGTCACAGTTTGCCAGGGCTCCAGTCACGTGTGACAACAATCATCGGACGATATGGTTTGTCTGATAGTTTCGTTGCACGTAGGCTAGACTGAACAAAGAATTTATTGATGGAATTTAGGGAAGGATACGAATTGTTGCTTGGATGAGAGGATAAGCGATATTGATGGAGTTTCTCATTAGACCTGCTCTGAGCCTCAACCTAAGCCCTCTCTCGCTGCCTTCCATGTTTGACGGTCAAAGGCGCACTGCCTTCTCATAATTATGACCAACCTAACATGCATTCTTGATGACTTGGTTTTCGACGGAAGATTCGGTCTCCCTCTCCACTACGAACCAGGAGTCTAGGCGATGGAGTGGCGTGAAGCAGATCACTGACGATATCGTTTACATACATCAACTGGATGATCCATAGTCTTAGGAGTTACGTGGTGAGAGCCCAGGTCTTGCACTTCGATGCGTGATAGGCCTTAAACATGTGTAACAGAGTAATTCTGTAAGAATTCAGTCAGACGGACGACTATCTAGACCATATTCTGTTGGTCGTCCACGTCCGGTACGTACAACAGAATCACAATTTTCGCCACTGTGTAGACACTTTCAGAGATAGTTGGCAAGTTGTCAATCCTTAAACTATTCATCTAGAGTCGCCAAGGCCAGCGTGGATCGACTCCTTTGATAGAAGCAGGTGTCAAAGCTGGACGACGAACTGTTGCATATGCTTGCTGTACTTATGTTAGTCTCCATTGGATCCCATAAAGTCGACAATGCCAGTGTGGTTCAACATCATTGATAGAAACAGGTGTCAAAGCTGGACCACGAATTGGTTGCATATGCTTTCTGTACTCAAGTTAGTCTCCATTGGATCCCTTAGACACGTACACGTCTGCCTATTTTTTAGAGTTAAGGCAGATCGATTTTAAACACCACCTTATTTTACATTTTTGGTTTAACCAAAGATATTTCCATCAAGTCTCTGGATGCAGTCACTTTAAACTCGAAACCTTCTCTGATTTTCCGAATGTCCTTCTCATAATAGTTGAGCATTTTAGCATCAACCTCACAAGGGTGGTGCGTAACTCCATCGGTTTGTACGAAGCTGACGGAAGAAGCTGGAAGGCGAACAAGTTCAGCACACTCTCCACATTTAACAAGTGTTACACCAAGCTTTAATCCATTCAACAAAATTCACGTGCGGTCTATGGCATGGCGACGTCATCGGACCATATTTCTTTAGAAATGAGGAACTGTTACTCTCAGTGATGGAGCAATCGTAACCGACTTCCTGTGGCCAGAGTTCGACAACATCGATATATGCCAGCTGTGGCTCCAACAAAATGGACCTACCTATGCCATAAAATCGACGCAACTGGGCCATCGCACGGCATTCGTTCGGCGTGGAAAGGGTACTTGATACCACTCGATACTCGCGCTCTGGGGCCAACAACGCCGCACATTTTGGACCGAGTCATCTAACATTGGTCGAAGGGTGTGCCACTCTATGCATAATGACACTAATGCAGCTTCAAAAGATCTGGGATCAAATTCATGCCCCGCACGATTATTGCTTTGTTTAAATTTCGTCTCCTGTCATTCTCATTTGGTCACCTTATAGAAGACAGCTATGGAGGATAGAGATATCCAACTTTGGCCATTTTTACCCCTTGGCCATGTCAGCGTTGAGCAGAGTGTATTGAATTTCACACATACGCTTGCAAACTCTACGACTCATCGCAACACCGTATATAAAACGCAGTCAGGTGAAATCAAGGGGCAAGGGAGGTAGAAGTTGGATATCTCTATCCTCCATTATCTCTGTTAAAATCAATGAATGCATCTGACTCGAATGCCCCTTGTCTTGCCTTGGCATAATCTCATTATTCCTTCAAATTAAATGTATGTACCAAGTCATTTTAAATCCGTCTCTCTTTTGAAGGTTTATTAACTCGCAGCTCTTCAAGTCACTTGCACAACTGCCCGAAGGTGCATCTGCATCCGGTTCGAGAACAGAGAGTCCGACTTAGAAACAGCTAAGCCTTGGAAACAAAGACAATTCGAATTAGCAACAACAAATACCAAATAAAAACAAAACACAACAAAAAAAAAAAACATCCAACAGAAAATCTCTCTACAACTACTACTAACTAAGCTAAGATTGAGTTTAACTTAAATAAAAAATAAAAATTAACAAAAAAATGAAAAGTAACAGAAACCAAAACAAAAAATCCAAAAAAAAAACCTCTAATTTTAGTTAGTAATTGGCTAAAAATCTAATAATCTAGAGTAATTCTATTTAAAAGCAGTCACCATTTAGTTATATATGTAAAGAAACCAAATACCACGGAGGAAGAACTTAACAAAGCAAAGCAATATTAAATTTGTGAAAATCTTATACTTAACTTAAACAACTTGAAAACGCATTTTTTATTTTATTAGTTTAAATAAAAATCGAATAGAGTAGCTAAAAAAAAAGTCTTTCATTTTGTAAAACTTGTGAAATTTACAATCAACATGTAAAAAATGAAAAAAAAAACAACATAAAAATCACCATTTAAGCGCACCAAACAATAAACGAAAGATAAATTAATTAATTTAAGTTATTGATTATATTTTGTTAATTGGTTATACGAATACATTTGTTTCTCTAGTCAAGTAAACTACGGTTATACAAAAAAAAAAAAAACAAAGAAAGGAAAGTAATAATATTTAAACAAATATATTAGTTTTCTTGTGTCTTGTTTTAATTTTATGTGATTGTGACAGTCATATTGACTGCGCATAATTTTAATAATTGTCAAATAATTTTCGTAAACAAGAATCCAAAAGGGGAAAAGTAAAACCAAAAGAAATAAAATTGTGTATAGAAAATATATTTTCCATAAAGTAACAAAGAACATGCGTCCTGTATTTTGCACACACAATTTATAAATTGCAATTTAATTATTATAAACAAATATATAAGAGTAATGGATACACATCGAAGTATTTTTGTAAATAAATGATTTTTATTTATTTTCAATTAAAGACTAAAATTGTTGTTTGTTTGTTCTGTTTTCAGTTAAAAATTGAATGGTTTGATTTGATTTTTGCTTTGTATTCTTGTATTTTTCATTCCCAAAACTCAATGACATTTCTGAATAAATTGGTGCTTAGTAAACAGACAAAGAAAACAAATCAACAAAATGGATTTTATTTTGTTTTGTTCAAGTGTGTACTTAGATTTATTCTCTTTTCATCATTCTCTGACGCTGATCTTCTCTTAGAATTGTAGACAAAACTCACTGTTTTTGTTTTTTCGTTTACCATCACTGACAAGTATTTTTCTTTAAATTTTGTAAAAAATGAGAAAACCAAAAAAAGCATATAAATGAAAAAAAAAAATGTATAAAACAAAAAAAAAAAAACACTGCCAGAAAAACAACCATACATAATTTAAATGAATTAAAATAACAAAGCAAACAAATTGTGAGATCTTATTAGTTGAAGTGGTTTTGTGTATAAGTTAATTGTAAAACAAAGCAAGAAAGCAAAAAGGAAAAACTCTGTTGATGGCTCTGTTACGCGGGTGGAGGATATTCATCAGAGGAGTTGAATATGTTTTTGGTTTGGAAGCCCTTACGTGTAGAACATTTTCAAATTTCAGATTTTGCTTGGGGTTGAAGGGAAAGTTTTGGATTTTCTTTTGATGGACTGAATTATCCATTCCTTTGAGTTGAAGATGTGAATGAATGTTTGGGGACTATTCTGTCTTCTGATGGGGGTTTAGGAACACATGCAGGGTTTGTTGAGGAGGGATGCGTAAAATGTATAAGGAAACCTGAAATCATTAAAGCAGCAACATTTAGGAGCCAAATATAGTCTTAGGAGGGACTAATGTGGGTGTTATTATATTCTAACTAATATCAAATGCATCAACAGTGACTCTCTTCAAAACTTCCAACAAAACAATTGGGCGTTGAACAGTATTAATTTATTTAGTTCTCCAAAAATTTGGGGATTTCAGTAACATTTCAACAATTTTTGTGATCAAGGGTCGCCAAAAATATAGCTTCCACGCAAATGTCTGCATAATCCAGCGGGAGACTCTTTACGTGAATCCAAAGCGCCGTTGTTGCAGATGAACCCAGTTTTATCGCAGCTTGGAAAAAGGGAAAAGTTCATTGAACAACATCGAAATAAAAGCTAATCCCCTTTATTCTCTCTCTCTCTCTCTGTCACCTCATATTAAAATTCTTGAATTCAAGTGACCAAAAAACCAATCAAACTCTCAACCCAAAAGAATTCAACTGGTTAGCAGCACATGCGGCAGATTTGTGACTTCAAGTGGGATCAATTTCCATTCGGTGGTTGTATTTGCTAATTCTTGTAATTTCAGGATGACCTTACTGCAGAACTCGTTAGTATCGGATCGTGTCTTTGCTATACTTCCCAGATGGGATATTTTTAATGACAGCCCAAAAAAGGGATAATGCAAGTGTTTTGTTTCCTTTAAAACTTTGATTTCTGGGTGTGATTGGAATTGTCCACTATTAAAGAGACCAGGCACTGAAAGTTTTGGTTTTGTTGTTATTTTAACACTAAACGTGAACATATTAATCAACTCAACTTACAAATTCATCCTCCGTCGCTTGGCGTCATCCACAAAAGCTCTCTCATTCTATCTCACTTTCTCATGAAAATGTGGATAAGGGAATCGACACGATGGTCGTGCGAGTGACAAATGTCACATAAAGTGACTAAGAGAATACAAATTTGTCAAAGTGATGTATATGTTTGGGTGACACGGCTAAGAGAATACGGAGGAACGCGTATTTTCAAGGTTTGTGTGTGACCTGATTGTGAGCGACCTGAAGCCCTAACACCCGCGGTTCACATAAACCAACGCGTTGCGGCATTTTGGCTTAATATTCGAGATGTGAACTGTCGTACCCTGGACGTCCTGAGGTATTTCTTCTTGAGCAAGTAACTGCCCTTAAGGAGAAGAGGTGTGTCCTTATTTATTAAGTCTACCAGAGTGAGTTCAAAGAAAAACGTCTTACTATGGATATACATAACTATTGAAGGGAGTGATCAAGGCGTGCGTTGAGATCGAAGGTCGTTAGAGGGGCTAGGTAAGAGTGGAAAAAGTGGATGTTAAGACTGAAGTCCATCAAATACTGATTTATTCAGAAACTGGCCTTGTCTCGGACTTCAACTAACAAAGGCAAGTCGCATTTATATACACAAACTAGACTAGCCTTTCGTCGAGTCATGGCTTTGTCGGTTCCTTTCTAAAAATGATGTAACATAAGCCTTAGGGCGTGCACCTTGGTTTTAGGTCAAAATCAAGCATGTCAAGCTCGACTAGGTCTTCTTTACTTGCTTAATTATTCCAAACCACATACCTGACTGTGGTTTCCCTGGTTTTTTTAAGAGAGACAGCAGAAATCCCAGATCTCTTTCTGAACTCAAATTCTGACAGACTTATTGAGTAATTAATTCAATTAATACTAAATCAGTACAGAAGTCTGAAGTTTCACAATGCGATCTTGAGTTGGCGCAAGCTGCGACACTGCCTCTCACGATTCAATTTACTCAACTCTCACGGGAAACGGCCTTACTTTGATGTTCGGAGGCCGAACCGCAGGTCCGGAAATCTTACATCAGGACCTAGAGTCTAATTACACGTGAAATTACCGGATCTAAAATGTATAACCCCATTTTACATGAGAAGAAAAAAAAAATCTCATTGCAATAGCGTGTGCTTTTGTTTAATGCAATGTGCATACACAGGTTATCAAGTACATTTAAGACTTTCACGTGACCACGTGAATTAATTTCACGTATATTTAGGGCTCACACATGCTTTTCGGTTTGACTTGGAATCGAAGGCTGGTGCTTTCCTCAGTGAACTTATAAAGCTCCTCCAAATTGTTGGCTTTTTCAATCCAACAGGTAAGCGCTTTGCGCAGACTAGCTTTCCAACTTTTTCGATTCGTTGCTGCACATAGAAAGATAAGGGTTTACTTTCATAAGTTTTTTCGAAAGCGATTCAAAATTTTCATATAGCAATCGGTAGGACCTCATTGGTTACGATATCGCCTCTGCGCAAAGCTGATAAGTTTTTTCGAACTGCAACCTCGGTAGACCTATTTTTGGAAAACATATGCTTGTGCTGGGATATATATCCGTTTAAGGTGTTTACTTCATGGCTTATCTCTGCTGAAGTCAAAATCAATTTTTGTTTTTGATGCAAGTCTACCTTCACCAGAACTTGTTTCTTGTTCGTGAAGCGGCTTTGGATCGCGTCGAAAGTAATGTGCGAGTTCTCTGACCATCACTAACGCATAGACGATCACATGCATTTGGTGTCAATATGTGAGTGTCACAAATCATGGGCAATTAGAAGTACGCTCCGAATCAGAGGCTCTACTAGACAGGTACGAGTTACTATCACGGCACTTACTTAGAGGCCGCCAGACCCACTTTTTGGGCGGGTTTTCAGGGCATCGTTTCGCTTAATTGTGATGCCACCAAGTTGGAAATTCGAATCATCAGCTCCTCGAAACCACGAGCCTTAAGCTATAATTATTAACCGGACAGATAACCATCAGAATTTGAAGCTTCCTCAAGGGAATATTTAGCGGAATGGTATAATCATATTCTAGTCACAGGCAATGCTCAACGAGCATGTCTGGCTTATCAAGACTTTCCCGTTCGGAGTCTGTACAGATTTCACTCAGTAAACAATTAATTGCTGTAGAAGCTGGGATCAAGCCACCTCGCGTCGTGTCGCGCCACCCATAGGTCTGTAGATCATTTAGGTTATTGAAAGTCTAGTTATCTACACAACGGATACACTTGTTCCTGTGATGCATGTACAATTCTGAGCCATTAGTGGTGATGTATTTTCCTGGGACTAGAAAGTCCAAACCAGTGTTCAAAGACTAGAACAGCCGATTTTAGGAGACGACAAGCTTGAACTCGTCCCATGTGCACTGCAAAGACAAATTCCTAAGTCACAAGCCACAAATGTAACTATTTTCGAAAAGAAATCAGTACTGGCTTACCTCAGCGTCCCGCTTGATCCACTAAATGGATCGCGAGTTGAGAGGGTTTTCCTACAAATCACAAGACTTTCCCTTGACCGATCATAGTCAAATTGTCGTGAATATTTTAATTCTGTACTTTCCTTCTCACTGACCAACAATTTCCGAAACAAAAACAAAATAAAACTATTCACTTAACAAGAACAAAATAAAAAAAAAAACAATTTTAATAAGAAAAATAGACCTAAAATGAAACCAAAAAACGAAGTGTGAATATTCGATAAAAATCTTAACAAAAATGAAAAAAAAAAGATTAATGTGTATAGATGTCGTGTTTAAACAAGTAAACTTCATTACATTTCATAAGTGACACATGAAAATAAACAAAACAAATTGTAATCATAATTCACGTGATACTTAAGAAATTAATAATAACATTAACTTTAGTTTATAAAATAAATTAAAACATTTAACAAACCAACAAAAAAAAAAAAAAAAACATATTGTTTGAAGAAAAAGTTAAATAAAAAAAAAGAAAAAAAAAACAAAATCGTAGTTCTCTTGTTGATTAAATTTTAAGTTGCCCTTTAAGTGTTGACAGTTAAGTTGTTTTTATATGTTTTACAAAAAAAATAATAATAAATGAATAAAAATAAAATAAAATGCAAATAAGAAATAAGAAGAACTTTTAAACTTTTATACATCCCTTTAAATATAAATATATTTATAAGATTAAAAACAACAACATCTACAAAGAAATTGTAAATTTAACTCACACATAAGAAAAACCAAAACACAACCAAAAACTGCAATAATCGCGATTAATACAAATTACATATATAAACAAAATTTAAAACCAATTTATTAAAATTCTAACAAGAACCTCTTCAGTTTCGACGTGTATAGGAATACTACGACTTTAAATTATGTAAATCATAAATTGTTAAATTTATACACACGTATAATTGTTGCATGACAAGAACAAAAAAAAAACAGACAGCTATGTAACGATTATACATAAAATGATGAAAAATAATATAAAACAAAAAAAAAATATTTAAAATAATATTACACCTTACATGTTTTAGGATTGTAAAATGTTAAGTAAACCGTAAGTAGGCGAAAAAAGCAAACAAAAACACACACAGAACAAAAAAAAGAAAGAAATGCATTTTCGAAAAAAAAAAAACAAGAATACAAAAAATAACACGAAGTGTATTGTTTCATTAAACTTAAACTTTAAACAAAAGGAACACAACATAATGATAAAAAAAAACCACAAAGCACAAAACGTATTATAGTAATCTAATTGAATAAGTTTTCTTTTAAAAAATTAAACAAACAAAAAAAATGATAAAGTTAAAGGGAACTCAAATAACTAAGTTTACAAAAATAACAACAACACAGATATAATGCAACTTAATATTAATGATAAAAAACAACAACAACAAACATGAACATAAGTAACTTCGACCATTTATATATATGAAGATGATACTATATAAAAATGATTATTAGTATAAATAAAGAGAAAATAATTAATTTAAAGTCAATTGAATTTTATTTAACTCATAATTGCATTAGACAGCCAAAATTTGAATTGAAATGCCGTCAGGTCTGAACATGTTCCCATGTTTGAAAAAAGGGGCGTGGTGCAAAAGCGACACAAACTTTTATGCACTCCCATGTCCACTCTGCTGCCTCCTTTCATTCTATACATGTGAGACTTTAATAAGTGAGTACATCTCGAACAGAGAACTGAAAATGCAATTTTTTTTTATAATTTGCGCGCTCACAGGGGTTTGTTAGTACCCTTAAGTGTCCGGATTCAAGACACAGCACGGCCGAAGGTGTAGAGGGAGAAAGGGAGAGGAGGTACCTGTTCACATTCGTTTTAAATATCTGCGGATTGTATTCTGGGGGAAATATTCGGCTGGGAAGAGCATTCCATATTCGTGTCGTGTCTCTAAATTTAACTGTTCATCCGAAAATAGGCTTAAGGGTAAACTGATGAGCATTCCTGGCGAGACGGGTATTGCGGGTGAATTCATGGAGAGGAGGAATGCAGTTGGCAAGCTCACTTGAGCATCGTTTGTTCAAATAGCGATAAAATACGGATAGAGACGAGACGGTATGCCGATGTTCGAGCGAGTCAAGTGACTCTGCAATATTGATGTCTCCTATAAGTTTTATCGTTCGCTTTTGTATGCTATCGAATAGGTGCAGGGTGGTTTTGGGGGCACCAGACCAGATATGAGCGTTGTACTCAAGTTTGGGGCGTATATATAAAAGCCAAATCAGAAAGGGTGAAGTCTTTCTTGCATCGATTGAGGAAACCTAAACATTTCGCAGCATTTTTGGCGACCTCAAATATGTGATCGTTCCAACTAAGTGTTGTGTTGATACATACACCAAGGCTGGAAAGCTTTCCGATTTCTTCGACACAGGTGCCATTCATGGATAATGGCTGATTAAAAAGCGTTCGATTGAGTGACAGCAGGCAGCATTGAGTTTTTTGAAGCTTTGAATTGCACTCGATTGTTCTTTCCCCAATTGATTATGCTGTCAAGATCGGAATTCAATGTGCTTATCATACGCTGCCGTTCCAATTCTATAGCCGAAGGTCGGGGTCGTGAGTCTTGGAGCGAATATGAAAAGCTGAGGGTGCTGTCATCAGCGAAGGAATGGATTGGAATAGAAGTTGCAGACAAGAGCTCATTTATAAAAAATAGAAAGAGTGTCGGAGACAGAACAGAGCCTTGGGGAACACCAGCATTTATTTGGTGGATATCAAACATGGATAACAGTCAGAAGCATAATAAGGCCAGCTATTTTGACCAGCCTATTTTGACTACCAAATAGATTCTTAGTGCCTTCTGAGTTGTATCTTTAGAAGTTAATTGATCTCCTTTATCTTGCAAATTTAGCTTGGTAGTCTGTATTTCATGGCCCGACAGGTGATGGTGAAACTGCCTGTTTGCGGACGCATCTTTTCCTTGTAGTCTACATATCCACATATTCGTACACACCAATTCATTCTCCATTCACCTTCACCATTCGTGTATATTTTATCTTTCAAAGTCACCAAGTATAAGATGACGATCTGCATATAAGATGACGTTCTAGTCGAGCTTTCGGCTTCATATAGGCTTGAAGAGCAGTTTAAGGTGGTTTCAAAAACAACAAGTCTGCCTTACACTAATCCCCCTCATTCTCTTAGTCGTCTCATCAAAAAATGTGTCAATGACAAACCTGTATTCTCTTACTCACTTTATGTGGCATTTGTCACTCGCATGACGATGGTGTATGTTCCCTTAGTCACATTTT
The DNA here is from genome assembly GCA_905231855.2 of Eristalis tenax. Taxonomy (NCBI): domain Eukaryota; kingdom Metazoa; phylum Arthropoda; class Insecta; order Diptera; family Syrphidae; genus Eristalis; species Eristalis tenax. The sequence goes on from HG993127.1 coordinate 6,223,112, forward strand.
TTTAACCTGTTCCTCGACTAACTAATCTTTCTATCTAGCGTGTCTAGCTCCCTCAAGTTACGTCCATCAAGTTGGTTGATGTTCTTGTCTCTTTGTACAATACACGTGTAAGTAAGCTCTGACGCGAGCGGCCTCTGCATCCTCTGCATCGTCCCACATTCTCTGAGTTGAAGAAGTTATTCATGGGCTTCACATGGGCAAGCCACCTTAGACAATGCACAACTGCATCCTGTCCTATTAGATGACATTCAAAAACATTGACAGTAAGTGGGCAACCGTCTAGTGCTGGATCCGTACAAACATGGCTGGGTTCGTAACGCACTTCATAGTTGTAGCTAGTGTTGGAGTGTGAATCCTTCGAGGTTTTCCCCAGAGCGACGTTTAAGAGCTCACATGACAGCTCCATAGTTAACTGACTCTCCATAGTTGACGTAGCATTCTTGTGGTTCAAGCAAACGACAAAGACTGTGGTGTTCTTCCTCTCTTCCTACGTCAGTCCGTATTGATGCAGCATTCTTGTGGTTCAGGCAAACGACATAGACTGTGGTGTTCTTCCTCGACTACCTTGTTCTTTCGATACTGATATGACTGCAGAAAGGGAATTGAGAGAAAATTATCGCATTGAGTCTCATTGAAGCATGTGAATACGTTTGGTACACATACACATCAATACGATATAATTGAAGTTATTCAGTAATGGCATGAGAATGCATTCTTTGTTTCGGTGTATGTCCAGTTTTTTTTCAGTGCAGACGTGCCAAATTCAAGCATGCTCAGTTGGCATCCTACCATTTTTTATTACTTTTAGTGCTATCTCGAAAAGGTTTTTGGCGTAATTCGATCCTTTTACGGTCGCGATAATCGAGCTATTTTCTACCAATTTTCGCACCAATATCCAGCTATTGACCATCAAGCCACATACTCATGTTCTCCAGTGCTGCCAGAGCAAAATATTGCAGTTTTATACCACTTTTTATACCAAGCCCATTCGTCGCCGCCGTTCTCAAGAATTGGGATTCCTACACGGATCCGTTGAATATTGTTTACTGAAGGCTCCCAGACTGAATCATTACAAAATAGACCTCACACAAGAACTGGAAACGAGGGTCTTGCCACAGCCATATGGCAAACGATGAACCAATCGAGAAATTGGTCTGTTGAACTTACTTGTCAAATCGTACGTCAAATCACTCACACTATGCCGATAAGCATTGGAAGACAACATTTCGCGAGTTATTAGTGAGATATCAGCAGTATCCGCTGTGCAAGTAGGTGCTTTTGGGTTAGCCTTTGTCCTTTTTATTAGTGTTGAAAACGAATAGAGGAAAAAATTCAGCCAAGACCTGTACAAGATATACAGCAACATCGGATTGTCATTACGCACGGATACGACTGTGAAAGTTTTCAAAGCCAACCCGTAATGGCATTATTTCCAAGGACAATGCTAGGTCTCTGGGTATCATGTCTTCAAAAAGTCCATTAGCATGCGGTGGTCTAATGAACCGATCCAAAAGGTGTCTCCTAAAACTCTTGATCGATTTCGTCTCTGTCCCAACGTTGGCGTAGAAATTCAAAGCAAAGGAAAGTTTATCAAAGAAATTATGATGAATGTAGTGACCCCCCACTACTGACGGCTTAAATAGTCCACAGATGCAGCACGGCATTTCCTGTCGCCATTTCAATAACCTTCTCGAACTTCTAAATTCAATCCGTTCCTACGAAAGTGCCATTACGCCCACAATCAGATCTCGGCCACCACGGATCAGTCAATTATCCACAACAAACGCGTGTCCTACAACGAACGAACAATATCAAAGAAAACGTAACGTTCTTTGCTATAATTGCAACGAAATAGGACATATCTCGCTAAATGGTCCGAAGGAACCGCGGCGAGAGCGATGTGTGAATTGTCAACGAGTAGCCCCAAAGCGAACGAGAGTCCAAAAAAAAATCAAAATTGCAAACAATACAAAAAAAATTGCTGAAAACGTCAATTCTATCACAGCCATACGAATAATAAAACGCATTAAAATTAACAATCAATGGGCGCTGGATTCATTGATTGGCCCAGGCAGTGTACGATCACTGATTCAGAGAATAAGTGCGAAAAAAATATGTCCGATCATAAAAATGGACGAGAAACAACTTGTTGGACTTGGAGGCGGTAGATACAACTGTAGCTCTAAAATTGATTGCGAATTGCTTATCGATGACCAACTGCACAAAGTCGAACTGTACATAGTTGAAGACAATATGTTGAATGAGGCTTTGCTGTTGGGAACTGGCATTCTTTGTCGGAAGAAAAGCCGAATCATCAGAAGAAGGTGTTTGCCGGGTCCAAAAAATGATTGTTCCAACGAGACAACACCTCTCAGAAAATCATAGCAGCATTCCAAAAATGTTCACACTGTTTTGTTGAAACAATGAACGACATCGCTTATGCCGAAAATAACCTCGTTTTTGTGGAACATGAACCATCGGTCACAGGTATGCCTCGTAAACTCGAACCCAAGTACAAAGGCCCGTACATCGTGGCCAAGGTATTCGGAAACAATCGTTACGCGATTGCAGATGTGCATACAGTTAGGCCATCTACGAGGGGCGTTCAATATATTCTCGGTATCGGGGTGAAGCTGTGGTTGTATATATAAAATTACTTATTTATCAAGTAATACTATTATTTTAGTGCATTCATGTAAAATGTGATTATTAATTCGCGTTTTATCTCTAGTTAAACAGAATCATAATGGCAACTGAGAGGAGACAGCATCGCGCTGTAATTAAATTTCTCACAAAGCAAGGAAAAAGTCAAAAAACTATTCACGAAGAGATGGTGGCTGTTTACCAGGGTTCCGCACCTTCATTATCGACTGTGCAAAAGTGGTCAAGTGAGCTCAAGAGAGACAGAGAAGGCATTGAAGACGACCCCCGCTCCGGCGCCCCGACTACTGCTTGTACGGTAGAAAGCATCAAAGAAGTCCAAAAACTTGTTCTTGAGGATGCCCGAATAAAGGTGAGAATGATGGCAGAGATCACCAAGACTTCAATGGGTACCATTCACACCATTCTTCATGACCATCTTAACCTTTCAAAGGTCAGTGCAAGGTGGGGTCACGAATGCTCACAGCGCCTCAGAAAAAAGTGAGAATCGCACGCTGTAGAGAGCTTTTGGAGATGTGTAGTGAGAACGCGGACGCTGTTATGGATCGAATTGTTACTGGTGACGAAACATGGGTCCACCACTATGATCCTGAAAGCAAACAAGAGTCCATGCAGTGGCATGAAAAAGGAACAGACCCCCCGAGAAGTTCAAAGTCACTCCGACTGCCGGGAAGCTCATGGCCACAGTTTTTTGCGACTCAAAGGGAATCTTGCTCATTGAGTACAAAAAAAAGGTGAAACCATCAACGCTTCCACTTTGCATAATTTGCGGGAGGAAATTAAAAAGAAAAGACGGGGTAAACTCGCAGCGGGTGTGTTGCTTCTTTATGACAACGCTCCTGTTCACACGGCGCGAGTTTCCAGGGCTGCTGCGCGAGATTGTAGTTTCGAAGAAATCCAACACCCACCCTATAGTCCAGACCAGTGATTATTTCCTGTTTCCGGATTTGAAAAAATGTCTTCGTGGAAAAAGATTTTCGGATGATGAAGAACTCCAGTCGGCAATAAATGGGTATTTTGCAGAGCTTTAAAAAAGCTGTAGCTTCTCAAGATGTAACAAATGCATTGATGTTAGGGGAGATTATATTGAAAAATAAAAACAATTTAAATTGAATTCGCATTTTCCTTCATATCGATCTTCTTCTTCTTTGTTTGGCGCTACAGTCCGGGGTGGACCTGGGCCTCAACCAACAAGCCTCTCCAGCCAGCACGATCTTTCGCCAGCTGCCTCCAGGTGTCCACACCAAGTTTGTTGAGGTCCTTCTCCACTTGTGTGCACCATCTCGTTCTAGGACGCCCTCTTATGCGTTGTCCCAAAGGCTCGGAATCGAAGACTCTTCGGGCCGGAGCTGTGGTGTCAATCCGTCTTAAGCGTTGGATCCGAAGACGCTTAACTAGGTGCATGTCGCTGTACAGCCCGTACAGTTCGTGGTTGAATCTCCTTCTCCAGACGCTATCAATACAAACAGGACCAAATACCGTACGCAGCACTTTTCTCTCAAAACGACCAAGAGCTTCTTCATCCGCTTTCAATAGCGTCCATGTCTCTGCGCCATAGAGCAGGACGGGGATGATTAGGGTGTAATATAAAGTAAACTTGGTGTTTCGAGAGATGGCTATGTTATTCAATTGCCTCTTGAGCCCAAAGAAACAGCGATTGGCAAGAGTCATTTTGCGCTTGATCTCGGTACTGGTGTTATTGTCCCTGTTTACTGCAGAGCCAAGGTAGACGAAGTTCTTGACTACCTCAAAGTTTCTGCTGCCCATTATGACGCTCTGTCCGAGGCGCCGATGTTGTGCGTCCTTTCGTGATGACAGCATGTACTTTGTTTTGCCCTGGTTAACTGCCAAACCCATTTTAGCCGCTTCCGCTTCAATGCTAGCAAAAGCCTCATTGACAGCTCGCTGTGTTCGTCCAATCATGTCAATGTCGTCCGCGTAGGCAAGCAGTTGAACGGACTTTTGGAAGATCGTGCCTCTGGTGTTGACATTTGAGTTTCGCACGATCTTCTCAAGTATGATGTTGAAGAAATCACATGACAGCGTGTCGCCTTGTCTAAAACCTTTTTTGACATTGGAGGTCTCGGTGAGTTCGTTACCGACCTTGATGGAGCAGCGAGAGTTCTCCATCGTCATCCTGCACAATCTGACGAGTTTGGCTGGAATGTCAAAACTAGACATGGCATTGTGTAGCTCGCCTCTATGCACGTTGTCATATGCGGCCTTGAAATCGACGAATAGGTGGTGGGTGTCGATCTGCATCTCGTGGGTTTTTTCCAGGATCTGCCGCAGTGTGAAAATTTGGTCGATGGTGGACTTTCCCGGCCTGAAACCGCACTGATAATTATCTATCAGGTTATTGACGAATGGTTTCAGGCGTTCACACAAGACGGCAGAGAGGATCTTGTTGTAAAGGAGACTGATCCCTCGATAGTTGGCGCAGTCAAAAGGGTCTCCTTTCTTGTTCTTCTTCAGCAACCTTACCCTGTGTACATAAGCCCATGCCCCCCCTTCATATCGATACCGAGAATATATTGAACGCTAGTATGTGCGACGAAGAAGACGAGAAGGATCCTCTGAACACAACTGAAGGAAGTTCGAGAAGAGTGTAGATATCGTCAGTAGTGGATAGGCATCCTTCAAGAGAACGTAGTTTTTATTGTTGAATATAAATATAAAGACGTTTTGTGTGTTGAATTAATCGTTGTTGTGTTTTTTTTTATCTTATTTCAAACTTTAAAGCCGTTTGAAAGTAGTCGTGATGTAATCCGCTTAGCCTCTTCCTGAGAAAGATAATTCAAGGAAAGAACGAATAATTATAAGTCCCTTTGTATATACATATTCTCAATCTCTGACAACTGCAACTGACAAAATAAAAAAAGTGCCTCATCTAATCGCCACTTAAAAAATTCAGCAGCACCCTCTACACACGAACTCCTATTCGACGAATTTATTTCAGCAGTGACACAAACCACTGAGAAATGAAACAGTGCGAACACATAACCCACAGGAACTCAAACTGTTTCAGTGCCGACTCTATCTCACAACCACTGGCTCATGCCTTGACTCTACCACAAACGACTTTGAATTCCTGTCAGCTGTCACATCAAAAGGGCCAAACCATAACTGGCAGCCACTATTAAGGGCATCCAATTATGTACCAGACTTCACCCGACCAGACCCATATACCCGTGAGCAGACATTGCAAAATATGGCCTACTTTGAATGCACAATCCATAGCGTTTCACTGTCGGTGTTCATAAATTAATTAATTAAAAACGAAACCTTCGATTAATTGCCGTTCAATACAACGCCTTTCAAAGCCCAACCAACAGCGATCGCAAAAACAATTACGAGACAAGACGAGACGAGGAACTCAGTCCATGGCATCGCATTGACCATCCGGTTCATTGAGTACGATTGATCCATTAATTGCCTCGGCGATCAATACGTCAGGAGGCTTGCAGGAAGCGCTGTTACCAGCCGACGACTACGACGACGTTGAGTCCAGCAGAGCACCAACAACGGCCAGTTGGCAGTCGTCAGTAGCCTCTAAACCCGGCCCAAGGAACTATTATTAATTACTTTCCCATTAAAAGTTATGATGAATTGCCATGTTGGATGCATGTGAGAAAAATTCCGCAAAAACGAGGAAAAAATGAAGGAAACTGCCGCATAAATCGCAGATCTGGACATGACTTGAAATTTAATTAGGCCTAGAGTCCGGCGGCTTGGCGGGGTGGAATGGGACCGAGGGACTTGGGGAATTCTGTCGATAGTCTCTCGGTCTTTAGATCGTCATCGTGCCATTGTGCCATCGTGCTTGTCTATCATTTCTCCGAGGGGAGGGAAAAACCCCGAGGCCGAAGAAAGAAATTTAATTGTCCACAGTGTGCACGGGAGCACGGGAGCTCGGCCAGACCCCATAAAACGTTTTCAATCCTCCTTCTGGGGCGTCTCTCGACTCTCGGCTCTTGGCTGCTGTGTCTCCAACCTGGCCGGCTGCCTGCCTATCAATAAAACATTATGGGAATGATGAGCGAATATGATTAATAATTCATTGCGCTGTGGTCAGTGCGGCGGTTGAGCAGGCGGCTGAGACAGGAGCGCTTAGGTACTTAATATGTGCATCAAGAGCATGTCAGTGTTTTTAAGTGGGCCCCTGAATGTGTCTCGTCTGTGCGATGCGTTGCTCACAGCACAGCTTGTGGTTCCTTTTTTGCGATCAATTTAGATGTGTGCGCGCCTATTCTTTGGGTCTCGGCGGCTAATAATGCAGTTTTCCACTTTTCTTGGCAGGCTCCCCCCTCATCTAGGAGGCACGCACATCTGCGGCAGCGCCTGGGGCATAGGCTGGGCCGTGTTTTGTGTCTTTGTTGGGGATTAGAAAATATGGGGAAAGCTGGTGTTTGTGTTTGGTATTGTTTGTTTTTTTTTCTTCTTTTGTGTGGCAGTGTTGCGTGGCATTAAATGCCGATTGATTGAAAGCTCGGTATGAGCTACGGGGGGGAAGGACTTGAGAGGGCTTGAATGGGGGACTTTCAAAAATCTGGATTGTGACCAGAGATGTCAGCCTCATTTTAGAGAGAGTCGCTTAAAAACATCTGGAGAGGAACTAAGTGTTCTCCTGTCGTTTGAGATGGGATAGGTCATTGCATTCAACGTGATTATCAGGTAAATTAAATGTGAGTCGGGATAGAGAAGATTTGTCTGAAAACAAGGATGGAGTGCCATAATCATAAGACAGAACATGTGCACAGGTGCTGATTGCTTCCAACCTAGCGGGATGAAAGTAACAGCTCCTTGCGGCGCCGTGGATAGCTCCCTCAAGACTCGTTGTGTGGTGAACCAATGGAAGAATCATCTTAGGTAAGAGAGCGCATATCCTCTCACTCCACTCTGCACACACAACGCAAACCACATTTACAAGGGACCAAATTTGCTTCCGAACTACGGACGGAAATATAACGACGGCGGGGCACCAAAAGGCAAGATCACACACTGCTCCCTGCGGATATTGTCACGATCCACGAAATACCCGAATTATTAAAAAACAAGGAATGCCACATGTATATCGGCTGTCATATTGCAGCATGCATTGGGAAGCGGCAAAACGGTTAAGGTCGAAGGGTATCGGTTTTAAACCGATAAGTGATCATGTGGCTGTGATCAGAAAACTACTACCGACTCTACTACTCAACTACCGACGAGGCTGAATGCCCTCGGAGACTTCATTCTCAAAATCGGTAGAGAACATCTTTGGCGGAGTGATCGGAAAGCGAGACTCCCACGCATAAGCATCCACACAGTAATCTGGCGATCACCAGACTGGAATCCACACAGGAATGCCTTAAATATCTTGGACGTGCATTCAGATTGGGGAAGGTCAACTATGATTATTTCCTCTTAGCATACTTCCTTAAAATAACTTAAACTACTTGAAACTAGCTTTCATACATACCGATAGTCACCGTGTATATATAATACTGGGCGTGTTTTTTTGAGAGTCTGTACTCAGCTCAGTGTTGCATTTATAGGCGAAGCAACAACAAAAAAAAAAAAAAAATACTGAGCAGAATCCACTCAGTCATATTTCACAGTCAATACTGACTAGAGATTCAAAGGTGTCTCCTCACCTACGATCCAGATAACACCCCTGACTCACAGGGGACAACACTTTTTGAAGATGCAGCAGAATTATAGGCATGGTGTTCTAAATGCCATGAAAGTAGAGACGCGACCACTGTACTATAAATGGGCTATCCGCATCAATGCTTGGAAATCATTGCTTGGAAAACAATTGCATCAACAATTGCTACTTTCCTAGCAGGTGGAAAATAGCAAAAATTGTCGCCATTCCAAAAAGGGGAACGCTGCCAGTGTTTCAAGATACAGACCTATATCGCTCTTGAGCAAGGTCCTGGAGGACCTGGTACTTCGCAAACTAAATCGATGGTCTACCGACCTAAACATCATTCCGGATATTCAGTACGGATTTTGGGAAAAAACATTCATGCTCATTCATGCGCATTCCTGGACGTAGAAAATGCCTTCAAAACGGTCTGGATTGAGGGACTCATCTACAAGCTGAACCAGATGGGGGGATCACATCTTCCTCATCAGAAAAATTTACAGCTTTCTACATTCCAGAAGTTTCTGCCAGCTCGACGTCACCACAGATAGCAGCGCGAAGGGTCAAAATCCAAACAGCGAACAAATTTGACTACTATACCAAATGGGGTATTCGTATCAATGCTGGATAGTCGGTACCTATGTGCTTAAGTCAAATGTCGAAGCATAAAGGTAGTGCTCCCTAGCGGTACAGAAATATCAACACACGAGAAGGAGGCCAAGTATCTTGGCATAAACTTCACGGAAAGGTTGAAGTTCAACGAGTCATTTGAAACTGACCCTTAAGAAGGCCAACCTAGGCTTCCATCGCATCTATCCCTTGATGCGCAAGCAAAATGGATTAAGCCAAAGGACAAAATTGCTGTTATACAAGCAGCTTATACATCCGATCTTAAGGTTAGGCTTCCCTATATGGCACACCATCTCTAAGACCAGCATGACGAAGCTTGCAATTTTCGAAAGAAAAATACTGCGAATAAGCTTCGATAGGAACCGTCAAAAGCACCACAGCAACAATAGGCTTTACGACTAAGCACACATCATCCCCCCTGCAACAGAACATGGTGACACTGTTCAGAAAGCAGCTACTAAACATCAGAAACCATTCTAATGAGGAAATCAGGAACCTGAGAAACACAATCCCTGGACAATGCTACCTCAACGCGTTAAATCTGCTTAACGAGCAGAACTTTCCAAGAACGTCGAACAATGAGCTGCATGGATTCTACCAAAACAGCGATAGCAATCACCATCGAGGCTAAGGCGGGTACCACACCACCACCCCATCCCAAAAGGACCACCATGGACACACGCACAAGCCGCTCAAACAAAGTACATCAGTTGGGCCCCTATTGTTGAGCCAACATCCTAACCCTTTAGTTTGTAAGTCTAGTTGTAATCTTAATTGTAAAAATAATAAATATAAATTTTTAAGTCGCTTTCAAATCGAAATTAAGGACACGCACCAACTTTTGACACAAAATCATAAAATGAGTGAAAGAGCGTTTTATTGAGAATCAATGCTGAGCTAAGTACTGAGTTGTCAATAAAACACGCCTATTCTAAACATGTATGTATTATTTACAGCTTACTAACTACCTATCAAATACCCTAAAACTAGGATACGTAAGTCGGCCATAGCTACCAGCAGATAAACATATCCACTCCGCTGCAAGTCACAGACCGACTACTCCCCATTAGGGGATTTAGTTACTTACTACCCGGAGACTAAAGGGTTCAGGGATGGAGTTCGATGGCTCCCAACCACCACAACTTTCGATGTTCATAGCAACATCCCTCACATTGCGCCTTGATACCGCCGTACTGAACTGGAGGCGACCCTCCTCAGCTCGCTGTGCGACGATGCGGTCGTGGTTGAGTCACCCATCCACAGTTGATCTGGCGATGTGATAGATGAGCGTCTTGTATCAGACCGTGCTTATCCAAATGGAGGAATGCTTCTGGGGGATAAAGCTGTTGTAACGTACCCTCTTGTGGTATTGAGGATTGGGGTAGTAGGCCCCAGAAATCAGGTTGTTAGTCGAGCTCATCGCTTTCGCAGTATGGCTTCGAATCATCTTCACCAGAGAATTGTCCACTCTTATCAGGTTTGCCCTGTTGTATAAGACCTCATTGAGTAGAATTTTCTGTACTGGAACGAATAACCGAATCGTTTCCGTCAAGCTCGCACCCACGTTGAACCAAACGGGACAGCCATTGGTGAGCATTGACCAGATCAGGGCTATGTAGCAAATCACATCCACCCTCGCATCGAATTGGCCGTTGTACAGCAGTCTATTTGTAAGGGCGAAGGTGCCTCGGGCCAGAGCAGCATCTACATGTTTGTTAAAACCGTCTACCAGTAAGCATGTTACACAGTAGATATGGTCCGTCCATTTAAGTTCACCAAGCAGGTTACATATTCGACTAGAACAGAGTTCAATCCTATGGAGGGGAATTTTGAAAGGGAGGGATGCTGTTTTGAAAATGGAATGATTTTGGTTTTGTCTTGGGATTAACCGAGATAGCATTTTCTCAGCTCACTTCGTAATTGAGCTCAAATCCTCTGAGTCCCGACCCAATATTCAACCATACCAAGAGTTAAATTTAAGTAGATTTGAGCATCATCTGCATATATATGAAATTTGAGAAAAGACAACACTTTATGAATCAGTGGTCATGAGAATAGTAACGGGGCGAGAATATAACCTTGAGGTACTTTTGAGTTATGGAAAACAGCTTGACCACTATTGGCAAGATAAGAGAAGATTGCCTTGTCAGTGGAATTACAGAAGTTAAACTGGGCGGACAGTTTCTGACTAAATATTGACGCCCTTGTCATATTGAGACAATACGTATACAACTGGTCAAATAAATTATACATCCCCGGAGAACCACGGACCTCCTTAAAATGAACAAGCCTCATGCAACTATCAGCAGAGTAGGCGCCACAATCCATAGATCGCTGGTTCAAATCCGGCTCGAAGGACCAAAACAACAGAAAAGGGCTGACTACAAAGCAATACAAAAAAACCTAATTGATACTGCGTAACTGAAACCTATCATAAATACGGATATGGACATAAAAACAAAAAAACACAAAAGACACAAATGAACAATGACCGTCGAGGCATTTTAGGGTTCTTGCTACTTTGAATAGGTGCACGCCTTTTGTTGATACAATCAACATTCTGCCTTCACGTGGCTAGTGAAACAGTCCACAATGCAGGAAGCATGAGAGCGTCGTTGGTAATCTCATGCAAAGGTCCAACAAAATAGCCAGGAGGTAGTGCGCTGATGATGGTCTAAAGTCCTGGTTTTGGAAATTAAGGAAAGGGGCCCAATAGATCTATCGTGGTCGTAAAGCAATATCCTGTCACATATTCAGTCCCCATTGTCTTCAATTGATTCCAAGGCATTTCATTTCAATGACATACAAAAAAGAATATACCCTAGTGGCATTTCTTGACATAGAAGGTGCACTCAACAACATAAAACCAAAGGCAATCTCTAGCGGTTAATGAGCTGCTACAAATACTGGAAGAGGCTGGATGTAAAATTATCGATGTTGCTATAGCTACAACTGGCAAGTTCATCTCTACCTTAAGAGACATAATGGAGAAAGCCCTCAATAAGCTGGAAGCATGGATACAAACATGCGGCCTCAGTGTTAACCCCCAGAAAACGGATTCACTAGACGGTACAAAATACCTCACTTTGCCCCCTCCACGCTGTGCGGCACCACTTTACAACTAACCGCCAGTGCGAAATTTTTGGGTCTCAGCATCGACAATAAGCTAAGCTGGAAACTCAATATCCAGCCTTCTTCTGCCCTGTTCAGCTGTAAAAAAGCTATAGGCTGCAAACGGGGATTACGACCACGCATCACCCATTGGATCTTCGTCTCAACTGTCAGACTGACACTTCTGTATGAGGTCTCAGTTTGGTGGACAGCACTAACCACAGCTGTCATCTCCACGCTATTCAATCGAGGGCAAGGACTGGCCTGGATGTGTATCACCGGGGCACTGAAGAGCACTCCGACGGATGCACTCAATATACTCCTCCATCTTCCACCACTGGAAACTTTCAGTAAACAGGTGGCAGGCAGCACAGCCCTGAGACTCAAAACGCTCCGACTGTTGTCCGAACTCTCCTTCGGCCACTCAACCATTCTAAACGAATTCAACTTTCTCCCCAACGACACCGACCGCCTACAAACCCAAGTTATCTTCGAGAAGAAATTCTTCCCAAGCGTCCCCCCCAGACTGGATTGGATATCTGATAATCAGACGCTGGCTGATGCCCTGCTCAGCTTCACTCGAAGACAGACAGAGTAGGTGATGGTGCCTATTCTTAAAACCTTAACATAGCTATCGCCCTGAAGCGCTGTGATATCTGCAGCGTATTCCAGACAGAAACCATTGCGATAAAGGAGGCGCTGTGCTGGCTCTAGAACAACGTAATATCCAACAAAGATATCACCAACAAGTCCTTGGACAATGTCATTTTCAACCCTTAATTACAGTCTGTGCATGGCTGAGCATTTTAACATACACCTCATGTGAGTGCCGGGACACTGTGACAGAGGGCAGTTGTAAGGCCGACGAACTCGCTAGGTGTGGCATATCCTCCACTCAAACAACAGGGTATGTTCCTCCTTCCTACCAATCGCTACAGCTCACCATCTGCTAAAAATACACACAATCAACATCACTAATCGTCTTGTCTTAAAACAAAGGAAATATACAAGCGTCGGTATTTGCCAGCTAAACCGCTTTGTCACAAGCACCAACTGGTTTTCATTGTTAGAGGGAATCCATCCGCGTGGTATCACAACGGGCCTACTTTGGCCGAGGTGTGACTGCCTTCTGCAGCCAGCCACCATAACCTAACCTTATGGCATGCTGACTTCCCATATTATCACCATATTCGGCGAAGAGCCTTGTTTTGACCTCGATGTCCTTATTGAAATTTTTAATTTGGAGTTCAAGGCTGAGATTGTTGAGGACCTGGTACTGCGGATTCGATTTACCAAGCAACTTTGGCCGAAGATCCTGGCTCGGATAACAAGAGCAATGATCCAAAAAATCATTCATATTCTACCAGTCCTGTTACCGCACCAGTCTGTGCAAGAGGCAGAGCGGAAGACAGTTTTTTTTGATGCCTTCGAAAACAAAAAACCTTACTCAGAGTGAAAGACAACTTCAAACCGTAGACCGGCACAAAGGCATCGAGGTAGACCGGAAGTGTGCTGTGCTCAGCTCAGCCACGACAACCAGGTAATCGCAAACGCAAGACAATGTTGTCCTAATCGAAGAAGATTGCAGTCTGGAAGAAGAGTGCAGCCTGGAAGAAGAGTGCAGTCTGGAAAAAGAGTCCAGCTAAAGTACAGACCCAGACTAATTTTGGCCTCTTCAAATTTATTGCCACTTGAAGGCGCGGAGATCATCCAAACCACCTCACACTTCCAGCCAAGTCTAGTTATGAGTACTTCCACAAAGTTCACGCATAATCCAGTCCCTTGATCGTACACAGACCTGGGAGCGTCCATCCGACTCTTGTTCGGTGGAATATTCTCCGCCAATCATCACAAAGTGGTCCCCATTCAGTCAGTCCTTAGCACTCATGATTTTTCACATTCCACACAAATCACCGGCAATCGTACCGAGTTGATTTTTTTTCTGTTCGGCAGATTTCCTTTGACAGGTTTTCCTATGTTAAACGCACATTAAGGATTCCACTAGAAAATCCCGGTCCGGTGCAATGCTCCAATTAAAATTTAATTTATGACATCTCAACGATTTATGTTATCTGGCCACAATCACTCAATCAGCGCCACTTACATTGTAGGTGCACAGCAGGCGTAATCGCAACTGCACCTGGTCCCGACTGAAATCTCTCTCCCGCTCTCGCTCACTCGCGGCGATACTGACTTTCGTTCCACTTTGGTCGACTGCGCTCGTTGTGAATCCTCGCCGCAGCCTCCGCGGAATGCCGCTGATAATTTTCCCATCTGAAATGTTTTAATTTTCTGTTACAGTTTTTCTCTCCTTATTAATTTTTCCATTTCCCGCTCTGCTGGCGCACCGCCGCGCCGTCCTGACCCGTCGACGCTCTCATGTTTGTGATTCAATTTCATTTCTAATGAAAATCCATTCTGTTTGCAGCGCTGTCGGAGGGTGCGGCGGCGAGGCGTGGCAGCGGCCTGTGGTGCCAGCGCAGTCTCACCGAGAGATCCTTTGGTGCTTTGGTGCCCCACACTCGCCTGCTGGTGGAGCGACTGTTGCTGCTTGCTGCCTACGTACACGATCGGTGGGGAAGTCCGATGCAGAACATGGCGGCGGCAATTGCCACCTAACATTGTCCCATCATCGGGACGGCCATAACTTATCGCCCAACACCAGTGACCAGATCCCGTGGAAATCAGCCGCCCAACGCCAGATCGCCAGATCAGCGCAACAAGCACGATATCAGCGACAACGACACAACGTCGTCGACGCTCGAACGCTCGGACGGCTGGAGATGACTAAGATGGCTGAGATGGCTTCGGTGTCGCAGGGAGCAGATGTATCCACTGCCGCAGCCGCCGCCGCCACCGCGGCCACTGCCGGGCAGCCGCGACCGATGATTTACTTTAATTTCACTCGGGAAAAACTGTAATAACTTTCGCAATTGGAAATTCATTGATGAAAATGCCGTCCGGTGGGGTTTTTTCATTTTTTTTCTTTCCATCTTGTTGCTTGTCGCTTCTGTTGCCCCGCACTCAATCATAAAATTAAAATTTATGCGATGACAACGATGCATGGTGCGACGCAGATCATAAAGTAAAATGGGAGCAGCCAGGTTGGAGACATACGCACGAGATACAAGCGACATGCAAGAGAAAAAAAAAACTGTCAAGTTGACAACAAAAAAGTCATGCGGTGCGACATGCGAGGCATTTTCGCCATCGTGCAATGGACAATTACAAGCGCGATTGTGATGGCGATGGACAATCGTGGAGTGTTCATCTCTTGGGTGGATAGCCATGATACAGCTCCCGTTGTCACACGTAACGGGGTGGAGCCGGACATTGTCGCGTAGAAAAAGTGACAATGATCTAGTGGGGCCAGCATCTAACGAAGCCAATGCTTGAGATCGCATAGAAATCGGTTTCTCTTCTTCGAAATGAATATTGCATGCGGCGACTACGAGGATGTACATATGTACGTACACATCTGTACGGGAATGGCTGCAGCTATCCCGGCCTACAGGCGAAGGGCTTGCAGCTGTCGATGCCAGGGCGGAATGAGGACTCGATGGAGCGGGGAAAGTTTGGTACTGACAATTTTTGATTGTGACGCCTACGCGGTTGGTCATGTGGAAGAGAATGTGGCACTTTCTGCTTCCACTTCCGAATTATATAGTCCATCCGAGTATTTTCAGTTGAACTCGTTTAAACAGAGTGTTCAGGGGTGTCAGTTGATTTCTTGACAGCCCGTTGACACCTTTTTGGGCAAATCCCTAACTTTCTCAAGAAATCTTCTTATTTCATCCGTATCGTTGGTTGCTGTCATTGAGCCATTGATTCGCAAGATTGGAGTCGTCTTTGACAGCGTCAACTATCTAAGATTGGGCCCCATAGCATGACTTACTGAATCTTCTCTCTGCCGCGCTTTGTGCTCTGATAGACCCTCATCAGGGTATTTACAGGTCAGGGAAGTCCGCAGATGCTGGAAAAAGATGTGCAAATCGAAACCAATCACGTATTGGTGTAGATTTCGAGAACACATACGACAGTGTACATTAAGATGACCTCCATGTGTAGTGTTGCCATGACGATGACACCTGGCTGATCCATCAATGAACTCACCAAGACCTTCAACGTTTAAACATGATTTAGACAAACTGCAGCGCTGTCATGTGGCTCCTCGATCGTGCAAAACTCAGACGCCATCACAAGAGGCACGATCTTCCAGAAGTCCGCACATCTGTAGGCATTCGTGAATGGCATTGAGGTGATTGGCAGAATGCAGCGACCCGTCCATGGCACCTTTGCTGACATTGAATTAGATCTGGGGCTAAACGAGGGGAAACCGAAGTGATGCCATAAAAAAGGATATGGTTAAGGACTTCGTCCTCGGCTCAGTAGTTCACAATCCAGTCCAAAAATCAGCACCGAGCAGTAACAGAGGCAATTGAGTAACAGAACTCTCTATCGAAAGACCAAGCCAACACTATATAGCACCCTGATCATCCCTGTGATGCTCTACGGCGCGGAAGCTAGGACCATCGTTAAAGCAGATGAAGAAACCCTCGTATTTTCGAGAGAAAAGTTCTGCGTTCAATCTTTGGTCGAGTGGGCTGTACATGAGTCGATCCATGCAACTACGATGGCAACGATCCATCAACTACGATGGCAGTTGATGGATGCAACTACGATGGCAACGATCCATCAACTACGATGGCAACGATCCATCACCTAAGATGGCAAGGATCTGTAGAGTGCTTGGACAACACTGATCCAGACCAAAGACTCTTTGACTCCGAACCAGTGGAACAACGCAATAGAGGACGCACACGGAACCTATGAAGCCCACAAGTTAAGACGCACCTCAACCAACTTGGCGTGCAAAAATGGAGGCAGCTGGCTAAAGATCAGCGCCTTCCTAGTATTCTTCGGACTTCTTCGTTCCCCCTTTGGATAAGGCTCTATTTACTCAGGACGGTAGCTTCTACGGACAATCGGCTAAAAAAGGTTGTGACACGTTACAACTTACCCCGGGAAAATGTTACAATTTTCCCCGGAATGTGGAATTTTACACAAACAAAAAAAAAAAAAAAACAAAAAACCCAACCTACACGAAATTACCTACAGCTGCAAAACCAAACCACAACAGCATGTTAAAAAAAGCAATCACCGCGGTATCTCTTTTGTTTAGAGTTGTGTCGAGTTACAAACCTCCCTTTTCTCGGCACTTATCGTAGATCTTCAAAATTCTTCTCTTTTAGGTGATTCTGTATTAACTGAGAGGAAGACTGTTTATTTTGGCTGTTACTTGTTACTCCTGTTACAACTAGCCCCGCTGAAGCTTGGCAGGGATGCATATGAAGATGAAGAAATCAGACGCCACCTCCTCTGTTTGTGCAGCGTCCTCCCCACCCGGGGGAAATCCATATGGGGGCTTACCTGTTCGAAAGTCTAAGCGAGCTGAGCTACATCTGCATGATCCGACCAATCAACCTCCAGCTTAGAGAGTCTTGGAACCTGAGTCCCCTGTAAGTTATCATGGACGAAAGACTACTGGATAACTAGAAGCAGCTTGCTCGGGAATGACAACAAGGGCAGATCAGACTCAGGTCCTGTCATGGGTGTCGTCTAAGAAGTAAGTTATATTGTCTTAAAATGTTGCGTCTAATTTTTTTGCCTAACATTGAGATTCTGTTGGCGCCTCCTATCGAGAGGTGTGCTGAGAGGATGGCAACAGCAGCGAGAACGATATTGATCAGAGAGAGAGAGAGAGGGAGAACGGCGAAGGCATTTTTATAAACTTGGCCACGACGCTGAAGTCAATTTTTCGATAAAACTAAAACAGATCATACAGTCTGTCTGGTACAGCTTTTCTCCCACTCAGCCCACTCAGCAAAAAGAAAATAATTCCTTTTATAATGTCCCGATAATAAGTTAGATGCGCTGGTAGACATAAAACCTGCTGTCCGTGCTTGCCATAACTGTGACATTCATTAACCCAATTGTTCGTCTTAAGACAGGTGCGTGTTTTTTTAGGATTGCCCCCGTTCTGCTTCTGCAGAGCTCTCAAGACGTTGATTTGATTATGATCGGCTTGTGTTTACGGTCAGTAGCTGACTGCATCTGAGCGTTGCCTTCTGCACACACTCTCAACTGTCGTCGCAATTTCCTTAATAAATCGCCGCATTTACTGCCCCAATAAAACATAACAGAGACTTGCAAAATAATTTTATGAATAATCGCGTGAGAGTAAGCGATTGGCTTCATTAGGACTGAGCGTTTCTTCTTCCCCACTCATAAAATAGAAAATAAAACCGCTCCCGAGCGACCGTGCATTCGAAATTCAGCGGAAGTGCGACTGATAACCCGGCTTAAATCAATCTCCGTTTCAATTCGCAGCGTAAGCCATCCCGCCCCGGTCGTAACTAGTTGCCAACCGTCGTATATCAAACCACTTTTTATCGCTGCGCTGGCATTTAAATCCCAGACCTAGACAACATGCAAATTACATTCGACCATAAAACTCCCATCGAAGGCGCATTATCCTCCGTCTGCGCCACCACAAGCGGCCATCTGTGGGCCACCAAATGAAACCGTAATCATTGCGAATTCCCCGACTTAAGCTTCGAGCTGATCCCTCCATCTTAGGATCCATTAAATTGAGCAATTACCAGCCCCCACAATCACACAATAACACAACCAACCGTACGCGTCGGCGAGTTAACATCATAATCTAACTTTAATGCACGCGCGGCTCAAAGGATGCATTTGTCCCACACCACCGACCGACGCGGTTGCTCGACTCGCCTTGGCGGTCCCGATCCAGTCCACCGGCCGGCCGATGACGACTGCGCTGCGCAAGTGCTGGCGGTGTGCCCGGTAAAAACAGCAAAAGACAGCGCCAGAGAGCGAAAAAAAAGGAAAAAATCCATCTTCCTCTGCGCGGCGGTAGATAAATCTTCGACTTAGATCAGTCAATTAAACCTCACTTAATCCATGAAATTCAGTGCAGCGCGGTCGGCTTTGCGGACAGTCGTGTAATCTAGGGAAGCAAAAAAATGCACTTATGGACGCGCTCTCACTCTCTGGGGCTGTCCGCGCAGCCATCAGCGGCGGACGTGGCCGGATAAGGAGCTTTGGTAGCCGGCGTGTCAATCAAATTGTCATTAGGGCTGGGAGTGCTCTAAGTATCAGCCTCTGACATCCTAATCAGGTGGATGGACTTTCTGTTGAGTCCATCAATTGATGCCACCAAACGCGCTGCGGCACACGGGCGGACTTCATCCGTTCTGTAAATCACGCGCCTTAACTTAACGACCAAGGACGTGCGAGTTTAAATGCAAATTCACGCAATCACAACGGACTGCGTGATGTGTCAGCGTGGAGCGTCCTTTCAGCTGTGCTCTGGAGCTCCGATCCCATTAAGAGCACGTCCAGTTGGTGGCGGTCATGGGACGTTGCCTTTTTGGAGGCGTTGCGTGGATATTCGGACCGCGGCAGTGAGTCCGCGGAGCATGTCCTCAATGAAAGCCTTGCATGCTGCGATAATGGACTTTCCAACTGACGCGTAACTGTTCTTGAAAGGATGTCGCCCATCACGAGGTTTCGTACTGACTGCGAGACGTTTACTTCTTGGACAAAGCCTCGGAACGATGAGGCTAACAGGCGCGATGAGACGCGATGAGAGGATGAGATGACGAGACGCAATGAGGTGATGAGTGCATGAGGCGCAGTGAGACGCGATGACGAGACACGATGAGACGCGTCTCATCATGAGTAAATGATAAGACGACTAGACGCGACGAGAAGCGATGGGATGCGATGAGACGCGATGGTATGCGATGTGACGCGATGGTATGCGATGTGACGCGATGAGTCGAGTGTATAAAATATTAAAATGTGGACAGAGAATCCTAGCGAGTGATCGGCCATTTGAAGTTAGAAAGTTTGGCCGAACGTCGTTATGCACGCCAGTTGCATCGTCCTGGGAAAAGTGCAGCCGACAGCAGAATGCTCGCATGCAAATGTGTGCCTCTGTCTTGAGGAAAACCCCCGCTCAACTTAATTAATTCGTATCGTGGCTCCTCCAAATGGGGCCACAAAAAAGGCAACACACGTCGACTGCGGTATTAGTTGACCACCTCAGCCCGGTCGCTAGCGAGAACGCAACTGCAATTAAACCGAGGATTAGCCGGTCTTCTTTTTCGTTCCGTTTGCCGCGTTTCCATTGACTAGAGCACACACCGGACCGCTTGGGGTCTTGCGCTCTAGCAGTGCGCAGTGTCCAGTCCATCGTGTAATGATAGATTGTCGAGGCAAGCGGGTCTAATGGTTGATGCTTCCAAGCCCGTTGCACTCGCAAATGTTAGTTATTTGCGAGTCCTCTCTCCTTCTCTTTCCCTCTCGGCTGAAACTTAGATAAGACAGCGAGCAGGCTCGAACGAAGTACGGCAGATGGACATGTCGGAGGCGGTGGCTGCTGGGACAACGATATTTTCACTCCATCACGGTTGCGCTGCATGGCAATTGGATGCGTGCGTGCATGCATCCCCGTCCAATAGCGTGGCAGGCTGTTTACTGTTTGGACACTTTGGAGAGTTAAATCGGATTTGTAATTCACTCCAGCTTTCTAGCCACGACACCGGCTGCAGCCTAACGCTGCGCTGCCATGCTAATGAAAATTAACTTTTAATAGGAAATTTATGAGTGGTGCTCGGTGCTGTTCTGATCTGCACTACTCCGCATGCCATGTCATGGGACCAGGGTGACGGCATGGGACCATTCCGTCTTCCATAAAGGATGTGCCACTTGTCGTTCAATTTGAGTGCACAAACGCTGATTGCACTCGGGACAGTGGCGTTGCACGCCAAGGGGCTGCCTTTGTGGAATCATCACTCAATAAAATACGGATTTGATTGAGATTGGGAGCAGTCAGCGGCTGGCGGCATCCTTATTGGAATTTATGAGCGTACTTTTAATGCAAATTTCGAAAGGACATGCGTGTGCAGATTGCCTTCCACTCGCTGCCATCAGGCGAATGGAGAATTTACGAGAACATGAGGTCTGGAGGAATTCGTGGCGATTAGCATGAGAACTTTGCCAGCAGGTGATCCTTAATTAGACGCATATGCGGCGCCAGCGATAGACCAGATTGGGTGAAAGCCCCAGACGCGTTGGTGAGAACAGGAAGCCGCTGCCGCAAAAAAGTCTGAATTAGTTGACAGATATCGAATGTACATCTTGGTCGGCTGTCATCCATGGTGTCGTCTCGAAGATTGTTCATGTCAATATCAGTTCGCATCAGCATAACTTGTGTCTGATATCAAAATGGGACAGGTTATTAAGCGGGGAGGACCAGCAGTTTGCAATCGTTGAAGTTCCAGTCGTTGGTTCGAGTGTGTTCACAACATTACGTCTGTTTGTTTCTTTTTCTTCAATTAACTGACTTGGCTGTAGGCTGGTCAGTGTCTTTTTCTTGGCGATGGTTTCGGTCTTTATCTTTAAGGAAGTCGAAACTGGTACAGATTGTGGACGGCATGATTCGTGTCGGACCAATCTTGAATGTATTAAAGTATGGACACTAAAGACTAATAAAATGTTGATCAAGTAGTAAGGCAAGTCTGATCGAGACGGGCATTCCATGCAATGCTCCAAGCCGGACAATTCCCTCTGATGAGGATAGACTGTCAAAGCAGTCGCTTTGGATGACCCTGTTTGCGAATGCATTGATCGGCATGGAAGGCAGGCGGCCAAATGAAGCATCTGGTTTCGGGGAAGGACAACTCAAGCTTGAAGATCATTTGAATCGTACGATATCGAGACGAGTACATTTTTTCCTGAAGACAACTGGTGCGTTCATGTTCATGTTGTGTTGTTTAGAGGAACAAATTGATTTAGAACGGCGACTTTGCGGTTTGATAACGGTCAAAATTCTCATGAAAATCAAAATACAGTGTGCTCCTAAGAAGAAATACCGATCCAAAGCACGCGTACCTCTTGTTAGAATCGTTTGTTTAAATCTTTTCGGCGCCTTTCCCATTACACCGCGGAAGGTTTCTGATAACCGTAGTTCGTCTCTAATATTCTGCTTCAGCTGTCTAACTCCAAGTTGCCTTCAGTGCGAATATTTCGATGAGCCTCTCTTCTATGACGGTCGGCTACTAAATCGCGTTGTTCAACTTTACATTATTTATATTTTGCTTTTTATAATTTTTTAAGATCTTTTATTTTTCACGTTTCTTAAAAGCTACCTCAAAGCCTTCGTATGTTAGCCACCATGATCATTTAGAAAAGCCAGGGGCGGGGAAGACTTGATCTAAATCTCGAGTAATAAAAGATACATCGAGCGTTCCACAAGGTAGCCATATGGGCCCATTACTCTTTCTTTTGTTCATAAATGATGTTCACGAAATTTTCAAATATTGTAAAATGTTAACATTCGCAGACGACTTGAAATTGTATTTATCTATAAATAGTTTAACTGATTGTAATAATTTCCAATTGGATATCGATGCACTAGTAAATATTTTCTGGATATAACTAGTCTTAAGTCCATCTAGTGTTCGTTAGTCAGACCGTATTTAGCATACTCTTCCATCATTTGGGATTCCCCATATGATACACAAGAACTCAGATTCGAAAGAGTACAAAAAAGTTTCACGAGATATGCTGTCCGTAAATTATATCCTTTTGAAGAACTCCCAAAATATGACGATAGATGTAAAATAATAGGCTTGCAAACCTTAAGTTTCAGGCGTAAGGCAGCATCAGCCATGTACATCCGCGATATTATTAATTGCTAAATTTACTTTTTTTCATGAATATAAAGGGTGATTTTTTAAAAGCTATAGGAAAGTTTTTCAAAAAAAAAAACACATAAAATTCAGAAAAATGCATGAAATCTTTATTTGAATCGATAGTACGGTCCATAGAGATCTATCTAGATATCTATAGATATATATCTAGACTAAAGTCGAACAAAGCTGCTGGAGCGGACGGACTGTCCGCGGAACTGTTTAAAGCAGCTGGAGATGATCTGGTTGGGCGCATGCACCAGCTCATCTGTAAGATATGGTCGGAGGAAAGCATGCCCGATGAGTGGAATCTCAGCGTCGTTTGTCCGGTCCACAAGAAAGGACCCTTTTGACTGCGCCAACTATCGAGGGATCAGTCTCCTTAACATAGCGTACAAGATCCTCTCTGCCGTCTTGTGTGAACGCCTAAAACCATTCGTCAATAACCTGACAGGTCCTTATCAGTGCGGTTTCAGGCCGGGAAAGTCCACCATCGACCAAATTTTCACACTGCGGCAGATCCTGGAAAAAACCCACGAGATGCAGATCGACACCCATCACCTATTCGTCGATTTCAAGGCCGCATATGACAACGTGCATAGAGACGAGCTACACAATGCCATGTCTAGTTTTGACATTCCGGCCAAACTCGTCAGATTGTGCAGGATGACGATGGAGAACTCTCGCTGCTCCATCAAGGTCGGTAACGAACTCACCGAGACCTTCAATGTCAAAAAAGGTTTTAGACAAGGCGACACGCTGTCATGTGATTTCTTCAATATCATACTTGAGAAGATCGTGCGAAACTCAAATGTCAACACCAGAGGCACGATCTTCCAAAAGTCCGTTTAACTGCTTGCCTACGCGGACGACATTGACGTGATTGGACGAACACAGCGAGCTGTCAATGAGGCTTTTGCTAGCATTGAAGCGGAAGCGGCTAAAATGGGTTTGGCAGTTAACCAGGGCAAAACAAAGTACATGCTGCCATCACGAAAGGACAACATCGGCGCCTTGGACAGAGCGTCATTATGGGCAGCAGAAACTTTGAGGTAGTCGAGAACTTCGTCTACCTTGGCTCTGCAGTAAACAGGGACAATAACACCAGTACCGAGATCAAGAGGGCTCAAGAGGCAATTGAGTACCAGAGCCATCTCTCGAAACACCAAGTTGACTTTATATAACACCCTAATCATCCCCGTCCTGCTCTATGGCGCAGAGACATGGACGCTATTGAAAGCGAATGAAGAAGCTCTTGGTCGTTTTGAGAGAAAAGTGCTGCGTGCGGTCTTTGGTCCTGTTTGTATTGCTGGCGTCTGGAGAAGGAGATTCAACCACGAACTGTACGGGCTGCACAGCGGCATGCACCTAGTTAAGCGTCTTCGGATCCAACGCTTAAGATGGCTAGGTCACGTAGAGCGGATTGACACCACAGCTCCGGCCCGAAGAGTCTTCGATTCCGAGCCTTTGGGACAACGCATAAGAGGGCGTCCTAGAACGAAATGGTGCACACAAGTGGAGAAGGACCTCAACCAACTTGATGTGCACAACTGGAGGCAGCTGGCGAAAGATCGTGCTGGCTGGAGAGGCTAGTTGGTTGAGGCCCAGGTCCACCCCGGACTTTAGCGCCAAACAAAGAAGAAGAAGAAGTACGGTCCATATAATTCAATGTTTGAAGATTATTTCATGCAAATGTTGACCTTGACTGTCCAATTTTGGCATACTCTTTCCGGTATCGGAATGGCCGGTATCTCACGAATAAATGCTTCAATGTTGTCTTCCAATGCGTCAATTGAAGCGGGCTTGTCTGTATAGACATGAGCTTTAACATAGCCCCACAAAAAATAGTCTAAAGGCGTTAAATCGCACGATCTAGGCGACCAATTGACCGGTCCCGAACGTGAAATAAAATGTTCACCGAACTCGCCTCTCAATAAGTCCACTCTTGCGAGTGCTGTGTGGCATGTGGCAGCGTCTTGTTGAAACCACATGTCATGCAAATCAAGCTCTTGCATTTTGGCAAAAAAAAAGTTGGATATCATCTCACGGTAGCGCTCACCATTCACAGTTACGTTATGATTCGCACCATCTTTGAAGAAGCACGGTCCAATGATGTCACCAGCCCATAAACCGCACTAAACTGTGACTTTTTCTGGATGCATTGGTAGCTCTTGCAATGCTTCTGGCTGATATTCACTCCAAAATCGACGATTCTGCTTATTTACGTACCCATTGAGCCAAAATGAGCTTCGTCTTAAACTGACCATAAAATGGAAGAAGCGCGCTATGAACTTTCTTAACAGAGCACGCATAATAAAATTCAACAATTTGCAAGCGTTGTTGAAGATGTTTGACAGTGAAACAAAACACGAAACGTGCGCCAGCTGTTTAAACCAGTGTTGCCAAAAAGATGCTAAAAAATCACCCTTCATATGCTCCCCAAAGATCACTTCGGGTGAGGAATTTACTATACGACAAGAGGAATAGAATCAACTATGGTTGTAATGAACCTTTTACAAGGTGTATGAATACTTTTAATGAACTTTGGAACGAAATAGATTTTAGCTTGTCTCGATTAGAGTTTAAAAACATTCATCCATACACTATTCTTAAATTAATACTGTTTATTTCATGTGGTCTATGAGATGCAAGATCGGTAGATGATCCTTAGTCGCGCAGGAAAAACCTGCTGTGTAAAGCTATACTGAAAGAAAACACTTAGAGAACGTGTGTTTAGGTGCTCTGTGATAGAAAGAATACTGGTTTTGGAGCAACCAACAGTCAAAATGCCGTTCGTTGGCAGACTCTTTCTTTCTTTTTTCCTATTTATTGGGTCCATAACTTATATTCGTGCGGTTTGCTAAGAGATGGCGTAACTTGTATTATTCCATTGGAACATGCGTTGGAAAGCTACTGTCATTGTACGTCATTTCAGTATATGTCATTCATTTGAAGCGTAAACAACAATAATTTTGTTCACCCAAATATGTTAAGCTTTGTTCCTGAAAAGATGTCTTTGCTGGGACACGGAACACACGATGCCACAAAAGGAGGTAATGTTTGCATTGGATTGTTACTGGTGAAATCGATCGAAAAAGACAACCCCAAGCGCAACAAATCCTATGTGAAACCCGGCTAACCAGCCAAATCAACGGCAAAGCCGAATATCCATGGCGCGAAGGTAATGCTCTGCATTTGGTGGGATCAGAAGGGTGTGCTGTATTATGAGCTGCTAAAACCGGGTGAAACCATCAATGGACAACGCTACCGAACACAATTAATCCGTTTGAAGAGAGCAGTACCCGAAAAACCCCAGAATACTGTGAAAAGTGAAAGGCTGGTCGGTTGTATTTCTAGCGGGACGAAAGCCCCACTGTTCATCTTCCATCCTGGCCTCGACCATAGCTCTAGAGCGCTCTTCAAACACCTTAGCGTAGACTTTCCCGGGGAGACTTAAAAGAGATATGCCCATGTAGTTGGAGCAATCTCTTTTGTCCCCCTTCTCGAAAAGTGAGGCAATCACCCCAGTTTGCCAATCGCCAGGTGTCTCACGGTTTCCCAGGCCACTTTAACGACCCGAGAGAGCCCTAAAGCTCCCTCTTTACCCATCGCCTTAAGCATTTCTGGCCGGATTCCATCCATCAATCGCCAAAATGACTTCCTCCACCGTTGGACTATTCTCCGTCCCACTCAAGAGCAGCTCCGAAAAGTGCGTAAGATGTCCACCATCATCGGATTTGATACCTTCGATGATTGTGTTTTTGCTAGTCCAAGGCGAATATGCTGATGGGTAAAATGTTTCGATAAAGAAAGGCTGCGTAGTGATCATATATTTAAGCGATAATCATTTGGATGTGATCTGCCCAAGTAAAGTAGAATTAAAAAGTATACCTAAATTTTGGGTCTCATCAACATACTCAATCTGTTCGTTTCCGAGATACAATGCGTAGCTAGTCAAGTATGTAAATTACTAAACATTTGGACTTTCTTGGATAAAGGTGCACGTTGTTTGCATTGGATCAAATAAAGTGCTGTAGGTGAGGAAATAAAAATAAAAATAGAAACCGTTTAACACGAATTGAACACGTCTTTAATTTCTGACAGCCAGCACTTGACTACTCGTGCCCAATTTTGAAATTATCTACAATCAGCTTATATTTGTACGACCTGTTTGTTTTGGTATACAAAAAAGATTCTGCTGAGATCGGAGTTAAGTTTATGAGCCCCATCTTCGATCATTCCTAGCTTGAAGCTAAATTGAACTTAGGCATCATCTGTGTACAAGTCTATAGATGAGTGTCGGGGTAGCGTTGGGAGATCGTTAATAAATATTGTGAATAACAGTGGTCCAAGAATGTAACCCTGCGGAACACTCGAATAAAGATTCAGAGGGTGAGATGATTGTTCACAAATAACAACAATTTGACTCCGATTACTCAGGTAAGACTATTCATCAGTTAACAACAACAAAACTGAAATTGAAAAAAGAAATTAAAAAATGTAAATCTACTCTTTCCTACCTCGAGCAGAGATCACAAGTTAACAGAACATCCTTTGGATCCTGTATTATGCCAATTGTGTCGAGGTAGAGGAGCACTTCAGGAGGAATGAAGCTGTTAAGTAGCACTCTCTCATGGTACACAATATTAATTGTTGACAGAATCCATAGCTCGTGCAAGCCTTCTGCTTAGCTTAATAATAAAATCATTCAGCCAGTTCAAGCCTTTGTCTCGTTGTACAGGACCCTGATAGGACTGATAATTTCTTGTACTCACACTCGGGTGACGGCTACAGCCGGAGACAGGTCCGAAGGCACTGTCTCTCAAACAGCCTCATCTTCTTCAATCGACAAGGACTGACGCTGAACTACAGTTTAAAAACGTACGTCACAATTGGCCGCAGGACGGCCATGTAGCAGATTACTTACTTATGTCCTGTATCTCCTTGTGGGTCCCCGGTCATTTCCATTTTAGTACAAGTCCCATATATCGTGGCGTACACTCAATCCGAAACGATAACACAGCCTGGCCAGACTATTCAGGCTGGCTGTCAGGACTCTATTCAACAGTCTGCCTTACATTGACTTCTGCAGAAGGAGCTGAAACGAGTAAAAGAAGGTCACCATTGTACACCTTCTTTGGACCTGCAGTGCCTTTTCCTCCCGAAGAAAGGATCTCCAGACTATATGCAGACGGAAAAAAACACCCAGAGTAACCCACAACTACGCTCGCTCTCAGTCAACCATCTTACCAAAATCTACATCCTTCGGCCATACATATGTATGCTAAACAATTTCAATCCCATCCTTGGGACACTTCTGTTGACAAACCCCACAGAGCAAGTAAATGTTTCGATTAAACTGAAGAATTTTGAATAGAGGCCAACTACGAAGCGATGTCTTGTCTAAGGCACAAAGTAAGTTCAACTTCAAGAGCCCCCAGACAACCATTCCCATTCCTCTGCATTCTTGTGGAGGGAAAACCGCCTGCGAGCAGAAAGCCGAATGGACAAACTCCTACAAATAACGACAACTCTCAAGAATAGCAGCGTTTCTATTACACACTTCTCAATCGAGCCATCTGCCTCTCATGCCACCACTGAATGCACATGATTGGGATCAAACAGAAATCAATTAACTGCGTGAATTCCAACAAACCCCTGCTAAAAAGCCCAGTACCCAAACACGACGAGTCTCAACAAATTACGTCGACTCATCCGACTTGTCCCCCCAAGAACAACAAACACCAACTCCTCTCTCCGTCTGAACAAACAAACAATGTCTAACAATTTTGCCCCCGATTCCGATCCCCATCTCCGTCAGATAACACTCGGAACACTCCCCGTTGAAGTCCGAAACACACACTCTCTGCACAGCACTGGCAGGTTTCGAAAATCTGAACTCTTCCGGTCCCCAGAGTTGGTATCATATTTTGCTCCAAACAAACGTCCACCAGTCCCAGTTGATTATCAGCTCAGCTATGTACATAGGACCTTGCATGCGATTTGGGTCTCCTCACGGCTCGCGGCGAGCACACCAGCCACATGAACTACCAACCTACGTACGCCTCGCAGCAGATCGTGTACTTGCCTGCTGCTGCATCGCTGCACAACCGTCGACGCGACGGTGGCGGCGGCGCAGGCAAGGCATTCTGTTCACCCAGTCAGCGCTCCGGTCTTAGAAGATGCAGTGCACGCTGCAGACCAGTTGGTGTTGCGCCGCAATCAGGATCAAGTTCAAATGTGACTGAACGATATTTAGTGGCATGCAGTCGTCGCTGTCGTCATCACTGTGGTATGCACTCTGCACCATAGATGGGCAGACCACTAGCGGTATTGCACAGCACATCTGACATGTCTGCCTTAAGCGATCGCAGTCACGTGCACCTTCTGTGCTCGGAAAGTGTCACTTCGTAGCTACTGCAACTCGCTCGTTTGCGCATACTGATTACTCGGGCTGCTGGCTGGTGCTGCTGCTGCTGCTGTGGCTGGACAACGGACTGCAATGAAGAAATTTGTCATTCACGTCGCGATCGGCCGATCGGCGCAGACGTCGAGGGGCGCGCACTCGAATCGGCACAGACTGATTGGCCAGATTCGACCGATTTAGCAAATCGTCAATTATGGGCCGGGCTGACAGTCTGATTGGCAGAGAGGCGAACTCATTTACTCGATACTTACACGCAGCAGATCGGCGCGATCACTTCGGGAAAAGCTGCGCCATGATTTAGATGCCTGCGTCAAAAACCTCAATCATTTCAATAATTTTCTCTCAGGAGAAATGACTGCCACTTGGCCGGCACTCACTAAGTCATCTCCCAGCCGGTGGGTACGGTAATGATGATGACAACATAACGTGCTCATAATCCATCTCCGCCGCAGACGCAAACTGAAAAACAAAAAAAAAAAAAAACAAAAAACGAAGCGCAATGCATCCTCTGACGCAGCGCAGTCAGTGATGCTCGAGGAGTAACGAGTTCGCCAATTGCCAACTCAACTGCAAGCAATGCTCGGTGCGGTGCCGCGATGGTCGCGATGGATGCGATGGTCCATTACGGTCCAATTGCGGTGCAGATAGATGATTTCTCGACATTGGGCCTCGCTGTTGTTGAGCGCTGCCAAAGATAAAGACTAAGTGTGTGGTGCTGCGCTGTATTTTTTGTGTGCTGTGCCGTGTTGGCTGTGCTGTGCCCTTAAAAGTGCACGCACAAATCACTGATGGTCGGTAGTGGGCATTCCAATTTGTTGGATAGAAAGTTGATGAACAATCCACCAGAGAGGAGGTTCAGCTGGGGCAACAGAAAGCGGAGTTTTGAGTGCTGAACGATGATGTGGAGGCTAATTTTTACGATACGACTCTGGAATGCAGCTTCTGTGTTCGGTTGCTCAGTTGGCAGCGCAAAAGAGATGGGCTCTTGATGAGGCATCTAGGGACATGTGTGCTACCACTCTGCTGTCATTTGAAACCGAATATTTGGACTGATGGTACCGATCTTCGGAGGAGGACAGACATTAGTCTGGTATGTGCTCATGATCTCATGCGAGTGGCGTGGCATGTCTGACGACTACAAGTAGTGGGATGCTCTGGTTAAATGATTAGCGAGCCAGTGAGTGATCTCTGAATGAGTTTTCTGGGGCACACCTTCGGAGGGATCTACTTGTGAGCATTAAATAATCCGACTGTTAAGACAGTTCAGATGTAGTGGGTTGGTGCTAGGGGTCGACCTAGCACTTTGAACCTACGTTGCCTAGGTTTGATTCCCGCTACAAGGAAAATTATTTATACCGTCCCACCTCTTTCGAGTCACTGACAATGCTCAAAGGGAAATAACTGCATAGAAAAAAGATTCCGTTCGTAGTCGGCATAAAACTAGGTAGGTCCCTGTCCCTTGTGAGGGAACAAAAGCACCTACAACTGAGAAGCTAGGTCGTGGTCTTTTACTGGCTGTAGTGCAAACCTTATTATTTTATATTATTGACGTGCCCTACGTTCCTTCTTAGCTCCGAGTGGTTATCCTCCGTAAAATCGACGAACACCGGTTTTATTTTCTGCGGTTTCTTTTTTCGTACAGAAGAATCCTGGGAAAAAACTTAGCTTATTCTTTGAAATATAAGTCTAAGACATGGACATGGCTAACATAGGTTTGATGTAGGCGATGAGTTAAAGGATTCGACGAAGCACAACTTTAGTGTTGTAAAATTTCCATTGCCATCTTGGGTTAAGGAATACTAGTTAACCTAATTTTGGGCAGTTTAGAGACCTGCATGCCTGTCTACTTAGAGTGTGCTTGCAATATACACATTTCTCTGGATCAATGGATGCTTCTAGAGCTTCACGGTTGGCAGAATTGCCGCCTTCTTGGCTCATTGAAGCTTGAACAATTGTTCCTTTTAGGACTTTTGGCGTTGTTACAGGCAGGCGAGCACCGAATTTCTGGTTTCGGTAAGAAGTAACAGAAACCAGAGCCTAGTCACTCAGCAACTCTTGATAGCAAGATAGGCTTATTTCTGTTTTATCATTGAAAATGTAAAACTGGAAATGTGTTCAAAAAATCTGTAACGAAATATCGTAACGATCAAATTCGACTTTGCTTGTGAATTGTGAAAACGGGCGATGTGTTGGGGTACTTGGAGTCGAGAAATAAATGGAAACTTGGCGGTCATTATCGAAAGACTCAAACGGGTTGCGCCAGAGGGCAGTAGCTACATGTAGGATTAAAAAATAGTACAGAATAATGAAAGTTTGTAAAATTGAGGAAGTATGTGTAGTGGCAATATCGCAAAATATTGAGTGATAAACGACTAGTGCGGATCAAAAACTAGGCACAGCAATGACTGCTACCGAAGAAGGTGTTTTATGCTGATCTTAAGGTTAATGAGGGATAATCGAAGTATATTTTACGATCCATTTCACGTAACAAATTATTACGATCGACAGCTTTAATTTTGAGATGGTAAAGGAGTTTCTCTACCTCGGGGCATACACAGACGACATCATAGTGCAGATCTGACGCAGAATCGCCTTTATTTTATCGGAACTGCTTCGGTTTCAAAACTCCAGACTCAAAGGATCAAGGTCGTGCTCCATAAAATTCTTATTTTGCCAGTCCTGCTATATGGAGCCCAAAGGCGGCACAAAACACGAATCAAGGCTTTCACCCGGGACATGAATTTTGACAAAATGCGGCACGTACTTCCTCGTTACTAGATGAGGTGAGGCTTCTCTCCACGTTCGCCTTTGGTTTATCTTTCTATTCATTCCATGAAATTACAACAACCATGCAAAAGACATTTTAAATAGATATCGTTGGGTTGTCGATAAATTCTAACACATTAAACCACACGCTTGAGATCTCTTGAACAAGCTGTCGTCATTGACACCAGACACCGATATATAACTCAAAGAACACCACGAAGGGAAAGAAACTGCAAAGTTCTCTCACAAAAAAACCCCGAAAGACCTCTCCACTTCCGCCTCCTAATATTTGCAAGAACAAATTAAAGTATTTGACGTCTTCAGTGTCTTCTTTTAACTAGCTTTTATCAGACGGATTTATCTCAAATCCATTCACAAAAAAAGATAGGACATATTTATTTAAAAATTGTAGTTTGTATCACGACCGGGTACCGGTTTGTATCACGACGGGGTACATTGAACATGTCAAAAGTATATAAACTAAACTATTCTCTAATTTTGTATTTGAAAAAAAAAAAATATATTTCTGGCTTAAACTTAAACTTCAAAATTCCTAAACTACCTTAAATACTTTTCTGTATCATAGTTCCCACAGGTGTCTTCGGATTACTGCCCTGGACGTGATGGAATGCAGCGGTGTCAAGTTGTCCAGACGTTGTGTCAGCGATTGCGCATGCTAGGAACGGATGAGGTGTTATTTCACGGTGTTGTTTGTTCATGTTCAAATTTTGCAGTGGGAACATTTGCGGTGTTAACAAATACATCTAGCGGACCCTGTGCCAGCTTCATTAGGCAGACCACACCAATATAAAAAAAAATGACAAGCACTTGTTTTACTGTCAAATTTTCCTATATTCATTTTATATCTTCTTCCGAGTTTTTGGGCTGAGATTTCTTAGTGCTGTTGTGGCAATTACTCGCCGGGATAGGGTGAGAAACACCGCAGTCTGCGAGGATCAACATTGAGGAGCTGCTTCTTCGGACGATTTCCTGGGTCTGCCAAGCGGTGGAATTTTTGATGAAATCGCATTCAACGCCCGCCTCAGTGGTCGTTATAAAGGGGACATTCGTTCCACGTGACCAAACCACCGAAGCATAGCCCTCTCCGTTCGAAGAAGTACCGAGTTCCTTGAGCACTGCCGTGTTTCCCACCCTATCCCGGCGAGTAATTCCCACAACAGCACGAAGAAATCTCATCTCAGCAGCTTGTATTCGCGACCTTATTCTTTCGGTCATTACCAAAATTTGGAATAAGTACTGAGTTGAAAACCGCTAACTTGACACCAAGCTCAGCTTTTCTGATTACAGACCTAACAAGCTGTTTCAAAATTTACCCAACTTGAGCAATCCTACAGGAAAGCTCAGCATTAGTCCCTCCACCAGTCGTGAAAAAAGACCCTGAGATACGTAAACTTCTCCACCTGCTTCAATGGGGCTCCACTAACTTGTAGAGTGCATTGAAGAGGCGTAAATTGCCATGATCTCTGATTTATCCATACTAACCTTTATTTCAGCATAAGCACGGCCACAATTCTATCGGGTGCGCTCTCGAGTTCCGTCTGAGAAGATGTGAGGGTAACTAAGTCATCTGCAAAAAAAAAAACTTGTTTAGTTAGTGGGGTCCCCGGTTCGAATCCCAGTGAAAGCAACGTTAATACGCTTTTATTTGGTTATCAAATCGGGTCCAGTCACCATTTGCCGTTGGGATCAAATTAACGATACTATCACCGGAGTGGTCGATCTACTACCACCGATCGACTGGGTATCTGACTTTGGGTATCACAATGGACCATTTCCCTACCCTAGCCTAGTTATCCTAACATCTTCCCAGACGGAACTCCAGTGCGCACTCGACAAGTTTGTGGCCTTAAGTGCTGATGCTGCGATGAAGGAAAACGTGGACAAATCGGAGGTTATGGCAATTTCCAGTGCTCCTACTACATAGTGGAGTCACATTGAAGCAGTGGAGAAGTTCGAGGGGTCTTTTCCACGAGTGATTGGAGGAGTAGCTCTGAACTTTCCTGTCGGATTGGTCAAACTGGATCAGTTTTGAAACAGCTTGGTAGATCTGTAATCAGAACGGTTTTAGAGCCGGTGGCGGAGGATCGAGTTGCCTGCAGATCTCTTGCGCGTGGACCCCTTAAGCGGATCATGCGGGTCAGAAGATGATGATGATGATGATGATTTTCAATGATGCCGTCGTAATCGCGATCTATAGCAAATACTGCTAATTTTTTGGTCTTTGTTTCGGGACTAGGACTCTTCAGCAGGGCAAGCCATACAAGGCGAGATCTTGGAGGCGAAGACTTTAAAGTTAACTAAGATCATTTACAATTAAAATCAAGGCAAACGAGTCTGTGTCTATAATTTTGTTGAAAACTAATAAATTATCAACGCAAGGATGGGCTAATCAGGCCCAATTTATGTTTGAACATGTACAACTTTCTTTTTTCCAATTC
This sequence comes from Eristalis tenax, assembly GCA_905231855.2. Classification (NCBI taxonomy): domain Eukaryota; kingdom Metazoa; phylum Arthropoda; class Insecta; order Diptera; family Syrphidae; genus Eristalis; species Eristalis tenax. Next base: position 6,257,582 of record HG993127.1, read on the forward strand.
AATAAGACTGAAACTCCCTTACTTCTTGCGTCGATGTTTGCTGAGCACAACGAAACCATATCCGAACACATAGTGACATTGGTGGCCGAGGATATTACTGAGAAAGAGGATCAATTTGCTGATGATGATGCAGATTATGTAGTCGAGATAATGATGCGTCTGATATTCAGGTCCGATGAGGAGGAAACAGGGATGTTGAGAGGAACGTTCTGCTCTAAGACGAACTTGACGCTGTTTTTGTGCCCAAACAAAGAGTGATGGATTAATTGAATGCAAATGTGGAACTATGAAGATGAAAGCTTCACAAGCAACTTGCAGGGCACAAGGGCATAATGTGCTTTTGCTGCAAGAGCTGGGCCGTCATTTCGAAGTAATTTCGTTCAAAATCACATTTAATTTTTACAAGGCGGCTCATTCTCATGTGACATCTTTCATATCGTCCTTGAGAAGATCGTGCAAAATTCATTGGCCAACGCAAGACGCACGGTCTTCGAAAAGTACGTACAATTGCTGACATACGCGCACTACATTGTATGGTCGAACACAGCTAGCCGTCATCAAGGCGTTCGTTGGCACGGAAACGCAACAAAACGAAGTTCTTGCTGTCATTAAAAAAGGAAGCACAGCATCGACTTCTCGACCAGAACGTCTCTATGAGCAGGCTTCGAGGTAGTGGCCACTGTTCCAAGTACTTCGCCTACCTCGGCGCCGCGGTAAACAGTACACCCGACATCAGTACCGAGACCAAACGTAGAATAACACTTGCCAACCGCAGATTCAATGGTCTCAAGAAGCCAATGAGTAGTAGAGCCATCTCGCGAAAGACCAAGTTGATCTCCCCCAGTCCTGCTGTACGGCTCGGAGGCATGGACAATCTCAAAAGCGGCTGATTAAGTCCTTGGCCTCTTCGAAAGAAGGGCTCTGCTTACGATTGATCGTGTTTGCGTTGACGGTCTTCGGAGGACAAGATTCAACCACGAACTGTACATCGACACAAGCCTAGTCAGACGTCTACGGATCCAACATCTATGACGGCTGGGCCATGTAGAACGTATGTGCAACATAGCTCCGGCTACAAGAATCTTCGACTCTGAGTCTGTGGGAAAGCGCAACAGAGGCCGCCCACGTACAAGGTGGCGCACACAAGCCGAGGGGAACCTCAGCCTTCTTGGAGACAGCTGGCGAGAGGAGGAATGTTGAATGACTGTTTATCGTGAGTAAACATCTTACAAAACTATGAGCGAACAGTTGTTTAGATCTAAGTACACCCAAGACTGAAGCGAGGAAGATCTTTCACTTGAAAGCCAAAAAATACTCCAATTTCGTCATCATTATTCACTGTACTACGACAGATGGAATCCATCTCAAATATCGCTCTGATGGATGCTGCAACAAAGTTGCAATATTTTTAGGTCACCCCCTGGGAAGTGTCGGCAGTCATCTCAGGCCTTCCCCGCCCCCTCGCATTTGTTGAACAAAATTCCTGAATTCGTAATGCTTCCTCATCACGGCCTCGTATACAGCGGCCAAGTGCCACCCGTCCCTGCGTCAACCGAGTGAGGACCGGACAACAGCTGTGCGCATTCTTGGCACTGTTCAACAGTTTGCCAAAATCGCATTCCACCACACAGCACAGCCATACGATCGGAGGCGACAATAAATGTTTTGTCATCGTCCTCGTTGTCATCCGTGTTTTTGTGTTCACTCACGAGACCGATCAAAATGTCATGTTCTCACAAAAATTCCAGCTCGGCAAAGACAGCGCACACAACAAGACAAATTGAAAGTTCGCGTCGTCGCCCAGCAGTGCGACCGCCGAGACGGGTGCTGCTGCTGCCGCGCAGCCAAAGAACAGAACAGCCAACGCGCGCTCTGTACAATATTCCCGGAAGTCAGCTATGCGAAATTACGCGAGAATATTTCGAGGCAACAACAAGCCCACAGCTCCCGTCCCCGAGTGTTTGACGCTTGTAGCAGTTATGGCTGCTCGTTGTTTGCTTTTTTCTCTGCTTAATTACGCAGCTCTCTCTCCCCAAACGCGAGGCGGCAGCGTGGCGTAGCGCGGAGGCGCGGTGAAGTGGTTGAGCGCGGTCCTAACTGCATCTTGGAGCTGAAATTCCAAAGTTTGCCATTTTTCACTGCGCTGCTGCTGCGGCGGCAGCGGGGAGTGAAGAAAAAAATCGTCAACTGATGGAATTCGAAGTAGGTAATGTCTGCCCGCTGGCCGTCGTGCATCCATCCATGGTGTGCACCGCTCTGGCGCAGAACAATGAGATACACTTCCCTTTTGGAGGGATCCTCCTATATCGCGTCTATACACATGACGTCGTCGTCGCGTCTTTGGCTTCGTAGTCATCATCATCATCTTTGTCGTTGTCGTTGTCGTTGTTGATGTCGTTGTCTCTGTTCGCAGGGTATAGATCATTTAATCGCATCCGTAATAACGCATCTGCGCGATGATGACGTTGGCGGTATCGACCCGAGGAGGCGGGCGTACGGCCGGCCATGGCTGGGCCAACTTACACGCACTGCTGCGGCCGGCTTATGGAGTTGTAGAGTAGAGTGCCCGGAATGACCGAGAAGCAATTAACAAACATCTCAGAAATCACTTGGCTACCTAAAAAGGATCGTCAAAGTTATGAACACAGAGCACAACACACAATATCGTGGCGGTGTGGCTCGCCACTGGGGCTACTGGTCGGCCTGTGCAGTGCCTCCGACTGGGGATTGCTGCATCGATGACGGGGAATAGGAGCTGGTGCGAGCAAAAAAGGCTAAGATACATTATTGGCAGCAATGTCAAGAAATGACAACATTCCGTTCGTCCGATTGCCTTGTTCGCTGCTCGATGTTGTGGCTCTCTTGTTGTGCGTTCGTGTGTGTGTGTTGGGCTTGATTCCTTTTTTCATTGTTCCTGCTAACGACGATGATGATGGCCACAATGATTATGATGATGATTGGACAGTGAGAAGAGGAATGAATATTCTTTTAAGGCAAAGGCACTGCGCTGCTTGGTTTAACTTTAAGATTTCTTAAAATTTTGCTACGCGTTCACTTGGGTTTGGTTTTATTTAGACTTCCGTCATTTTTTCATGCAGATTGGTCAGTTGATTCAGGGTGGACTTTTCTGTGAAGATGCAAAAATGGTGGGCAGCGCTTGAAGAGGCATCAACTGTAACCTTTGAACGGTCCACCTGCTGAACGAACGTATCCTCAACTCCTCAAACACACAGATAATATCGACCGAGGGATAGCGACTCTTGTGAGACAAGCCAATACAGGACACCATCGCCTAAGGTGGTGCAACCGAGTGGAGAAAGACCTCAATAAACATGGAGTATGAAACTGGGGACAGATAGCCAGAGATCGCGTTAGTTGAAGATGCTTGTCGGAACAGGCCCAAGTTCAAGCCGGATTGTGGGGCAAATAAAAGAAGCGGCTATCAGCACCTCGACTGAAACCACTGCAAATGTGTAAGATCTCATGTGGGTGCTCCAACACTCAATCTTAGAAGCCGAATAGACTGAGGGTCGCAAGGGGGTGTTAACAGAGGACACTGCTCGATTGACAGGCTGGTCTGTCCTACAATGACGTCTGCAGAATTTGCAGAAGCAAGAAAACAGGGCGGCCTTTATTTTTGCCATTTTCCTCCGGGAGAAGAACAATAGTCGCGTCGGGTCTTACTCCTCCGATAACGCGGCCGAACGAAGCACCATTCGTGTCACACATCTGCATCGCGTTTTAACGAAGCCAAATGGATTCCGGAGCAGATGCGCGTGGTAGCACATGATGCCCGCGCTGGCATAAGTATGACTTCTGGGAGTCAACCATCTTAGCCTAAGAGTGGTCGTCGCCTTAATGAGGTTCCAAAATGAAAAGAGTGTTCAAACTCTAAACGATCTCAGAGGTGATGATCGTTATCCAGATGGATTTGGGCTGATCTGTAAGATTCGGGAACAAACCTTCTCAGAGCTTCTTTAGCCGTTGACGAGAGCTAGAAATGTCGAGAGTTTCCACTTGATTTACGATGGCAAACATTACAATTTCCCAAATTATTATTATTTACACAGACCATTGTTATAGGATCCTTATATATCGTCCTGTATCTAGAGATAAACAAGAAAAACTGATCTCTAGGTCGAAGTATGCGAGACGGGGTATATGTGTTAAGCAGTGATAGTAAATGCGAACAGTCGAAGTGAGCAGTTAATAAATCATGAGCCAAAGGAACAGAGCAATGAATTCTTCTTTGTGAGAGCGATTTCAAATTTATTAGCGCGCATCTTGCTTCCTAAGAGGACATGTTATTGTTCCAGTTCATATTTCAGAGAGCACATTTCGTAAGACGCTTTTGAAATTTCTGAATACGTAATTCACCGTTTTGGTAATAGGGCTCCAGACGACACAGCCATACTCCAAAACGGAACGAATAAGTGACGTGTACAATGACTACGGATCGTGAAATTCTCTGGAGTTACGAAATAAGACACCAAGCATGGAATTGACTTTGCCAATTACGGAGTCTATGTGCAATGAGAGATTAAATTCAGGATCAAAAATGACTCCTTAATTACAGGTCCTTGAACGGTGTACTCAAAGACAATTGAAATCCTTTTTCTACTGAAAGCTGGAACATAGCATTTATTTATGTTGAAATGCAAGTGCTTCAAAGTGCAACAGCCATTGGCCTTACTGAGGTTATACTGCAGTCATAGCTAGTCATCAACAGACGTTTAACGTTTAAAGACTTCCGCGGATAAAAGACAGTTGAATGTCGATATAAACGATGATGAACAGAAGAAATAGGAGCGGACCAATATTCCTGCCTTGAGGGACGCCCGAGAAATTAGGAATCTCTCTAGAGAGAGCTGGTCCTTGACATTATGTATATGGTTCCTCAGGTACGCTCTAATCCAGCTCGGGAATCAAAAACCGAGCATTTCATTTTTTTTTTAAAGAACCTGGTGGTGGACCCTTTCAAAGGTAATCGGGCTTATTAAAGCGTTCAATTCTCTAAGTTGTACAAATCTGGACATCCCTTGAACTCAGTAAAAACTAAATTGTTCGAATCAAGTTTATCTCGCCAGTTTACAGAGGATAAGTGATTATTAACCTCTTGAGACCTAAACATGAACGAAATGGAATATTAGTGTTTTAGAGAATTTTTTATAGTTAATTTTATATAAGTACTAGCAAACCTACGAGCAGAACAACAGGAAATGCTGACTCGAACCTAGTCAACGAACTCAGCATTGCACACAAGCACAGCCAGTGCAAGCACAGCCAAATCGCTAATTGCAATAAGTTGATGAGGCGATATCATGTTGACGAGTAACGTATTGTAAACGTAGGTGATAAGTTAGATTAATTGTTATAAATTGAATGAATAGTTAGCCAATAAAGAGACTCGACACCGGATAGTTGTGTTGTTATGTTATTCGGGTTACGAATTTAACTCACGCTTCGCTGAGCGCATTTGCAAGGGTTACAGACGTAAAATTCTTTCAATTCGTCAGGCTCCAATGCTGAAGCTTAAGGCAATAGAAAGAAAACTTTTTTAAAAGTTTTGAAAATATTTTACTTTTTAAATTATTTACTTTACTATTTAAATATTTACGAATTCAGCCGTTTGGCCTGTGATGCATGGGAAGTGCTCGGCGATGAATTCAGAGAAGTTTGGGATGCACTTGACGATGGACTTTTCAGTGAACCGCGTATTTGAGAATCTTTTCGATTGGCCTCATGATGCAGTTCCGATTTTTGTCGTTGGAAATGTGTTTCTCCTTTTTCATACAAACCTGCTACAAAAAAATAGATTTCCAACAAAAAAGGAATCATCTCATTCGCTGCTGCCCCACTCGAGATATGAACGGACAAGCAAATATTAAACTCATTTTTATATATTAATTTAATTTTATTTTATTTATAAGTATTTAAAAAAATATGGTGCACAGATGTGCACCTTGGGCTTTAACATGGCTCAACTCTTTTCAATTGAGCATTTCACACACATGCAGCGGCAGCGTGAGGAGCACATCGGATTGCGACATTTAGAGGCGAATTTTTTGTCTTGATGACTCACATTGTCAAGCCTTATATCAGGTTGTGGTTGTGGCACCACTGGTCGGTGTTTTTTTTTTGTTTTTTGCAGGAGGTTCATTTATCCATCGTTGCCCATTGTCTCCAGAATCCGAGTTGGAACTTACCGAGGGGCTAGAACTGGGACAAGATCTAGAGCGGGGAAGCAAAAATATTGGGCTTAACCTCCCCCCTCATACTTCATCATTGCTGTTTCGAAATAAAAGCTACCAATGAACTTGCAAATTGCCAACTTTATTAATTTCTAAATGACTAAGTGCGTACTAAGGGTGACCGAATGTGTTACCCCGATGGTGTTTGCTAGCGAAAGAGATCGTCTTCACATTCTGCAGACACCACGAAGCCTCAAATGACCATCTGCATTGCTTTTGGTGGTCATCTTCGTCGCATCAAAACCTCCGCAACCTCAGCCGATGGAATTCGATGATGCACTTTGGACTGGAACATTTGCACTTAACAGTTGTTGGGTACCCCAGAGTTGAAGTAATTTTGACCAAAGCGGAGTACACACTACAAAGAGAATTCTTACAAATTACCATTAAATATTAAGTATCATTACTACAATATTTCAAGTTTCATTTGAAGTAGCACATTCGTAGAGTCTTAACAAGTCTTAAGGAATTCAATTAATTTTAGCATAGTAAGTAAGATTTAAACAATTGTTAATAGTACACATTTGAATTTGTTAATGATTTCATTCTTCACCAATTGCTTTCAAATTTAACCTGTCACTGGAGTCAGCCCAATTTGTTCTTACTTTGTATGCCTTCTTCAGTGCAACAGCGCGTGTACATCAACCAGCATGTGACGAAAACCAGATCGAGAAAATGGGAAACGGTTATCACTGTCCTTTTTTTCTTGTCCGCTTTGAAGTTCGGTAGTGAGCATAAATCAATGCCACCCATGCAAGTGTTGTAATATATGACTACTGCTGGACGATCTGTGTCAACTTGTGGCACTTATTTGTTTTTTGACGCCAACGTTTGCAGGTATCTGCAGGACTACTTCCTGAGCAAGTGGAAATCTTTGCTACAGCATTTCTATCCATCCACTATAGAATTCATACATTCTCATCGCTCCTTACTTTTTCATCACACTGTCCCCTATTAGCGCCTTATCTGTCTTCAATGTCTTTGCTGCGGCTCCAGTCCTATTTGTCAGTACTGTCTGTCCCTCTCAGAAAAACATCTTTTTTTCCTATCAAGTGTTCTTCTAGTTTCAGACTCCGAAAGAATCCATCTGTTACAAATCACAGCTGGATTCAACAGTTCGGCAAAGTTTTTCACCGATTCCCGCCCACAGTCAGAGATTTTTCATTACATCTTGAGGTAGTGTACCTCTGCCAACATAGATCTCAAAATCCAGTACCAGCCAGTCGCAGGTAGCCAACACGAAGTCCAAGTGGATTGGGTTTGGCTGGAACTTATTGGCGGTACTCACATCCATCAAAAAATGGGATAATTTGTTCGTCTATTGCCATACGTTTGGATCGTGGCAAGCTCTGGCATTTTTTCAAAATGGGGTCCATCAACAGCCTTATTTTCCACAGTTTTTCATCTGTATAAGTGGAGACAATTAGGAAGTTCAAAAAATCTATCTCGACTAATTGTATCTCTGAAAACTGGTACGCAAAGATCTCTATTCCAATAGAGTGTCGCTTGTAAAAAATTGAGGGTGCCCATCATCAATCCGTCAATCATCACATCGTCAAAAGGACTCATTTCAATAGAATGTGCATCCACTCACGTTTTTGTGCTGAATGTATGTTGCTCTGTTCTGCTACAAGTTGCCAAAAATCGAACCCCGAATATTCAAAACATGAGTGCAACACATTCCTGCCGGTAGGAGATTCTCAATGGAATCTCGTATGGTTCCTGGTTTGTCGATTAAAACACGCGATTTTTGTCTTTATTTAATAGTCCTTACTGGGATACAAAGAATATTACAACGAAGTTTTATAATAACGAGTTTAACTGCTTGTTCGATTGCGAGTGAAACTTTTGAACAGAAACTATGCAATTGATCTTACATGCTAAAGGCTTAAACTGTGAGATGGATGTTGGCTCAACAATAGGGGTCCAACGGATGTACAGTGTTTACAGAGCTTACAATGTTGAACAAGTTTTTCTTACTTTTTGACATCGGGGTGTTCATGTCCGTATGTTCGTTGTTGGTCCTCTCGGGATGGAGTGGTGGTCTTGCAGCCTATTTAGCCGCGATGCTGACTACTTACTCTACTTAGATAGAAGTGATACAGCCCGTTGGTTGATGTTCGTAGGAATGACTGCTCGTTGAGCAGATTCATTGCGTTGAGGAATCGTTGTCCGGGAGTTGTGCTGCTCAACTCTCTGATGTCCATGTTTAGATGGTTTCCGATGTCGTGCAGTTGCCTCTGGAAGAGGGAATGATGCGAGCTTCTTCGTAAAGTCTCCTGTTGCTGGGATAATTCTGACGGTCTCTGTCATTGGTGAGACCGGTGCATATTCGGAGTATCTTCCTTTCGAAGACCAGAGTCACTCAAATTTATTTCGCATATCCTATAGTGTTATTTCCTTATCCCTTTTCCTCCCCCTTTTATCGTTAATGTCGTCGCGTAGTGGATGTCTAGTGTGTGTTTTGACTCAGTGCCGTCACCCTTCAGATGTGTGCGATCTGTCCTGGTAGAGCATCCGAAAGGAGTTCTTAGAAAATTAGTGGATTGGGTGAGGATCGTGAAGAGGGTAAATGATTTCTGATTGTCTGATGATGTGCGTAGCTCTGTGACATCGTGTTGGAGGAAGGGAAACGAACAGAAGCCGTAAGGAACAGAAAGATGAAGCGAATGTGGGCTGTACGAGGGCGTGTCAAAATGGAGAAGGAGAAATCTAACAAAAACGTCGATCAAAAATTAGACTTTCTCATCAATCTCAAGTATAGTTGTTTTGTGAACCGTACGTCAAAACTATGTTTCATCTTGGATGAGATGATCAGACATTCCAGACAACTTATTCGCCAAACCTTTATATCAGTCAAGTGATAGAAGTCCTTACAGGACCCTACTCTTCGGCTAGGTTCAAATTGTTGCTGTGAGGAGCAGTCGTACTTAGACCACATCCAGTGCCGTTGTGACAGGTGCACCCCTTGGAAGAACACGCCAGAAATGGGGACACAATTTGGCTGTCAATGGAAGCGCGGCAGACGTGAATCATTCTTGAAGCGAATTTTCAAATTAGTACAGGAGCGCCTCGACTACCTCGCGGTAGAGGGGCATGATGACGTTATGCCCTTTCCTGTCACGGCATACGAGTCGGTTTGTAGATGCTCGGAAGTAGCTCCTTGGATGAAAAGAAGGAAGAGAACGTCGTAAGTATGCTCCGCACCTGCCAGGCTATGAGGGAACTTTTAGGACCCAACATGTCAATGAGTGGGTAGCCGTGGCGTAGTACACTCGTGCCTCAACTCCTACCTAGAGGGTTCCAGTTGCGATCATAAGTCACGGCTCCACCTCTTTCGAGTCACTGACAATGCTCAGAGAGTATTCCTGTCTAGAAGACGCATCCCAACGTCGATATTCGAAGTCGGCATCAAACTGTAGGTACACAACACGAGTGGTTGCTGTAGAAACTAGGCCCAGGCCGGCCGCTGACTTTCGCGCCAATGGTTATAGTAATGAGCGCATAGCACATGAACGATCGGCACAAATCCTCATCGTCTTGTCATCGTTGCATAGCTACGTGATCACCCATGTCCCTTTCTATAGCTACCGTTGCAACAGTCTCGTCCACTGTTCTTTATCCCAAATGTACTTTTGATCATATTTGTTAGTTTCATGTTTTTTTGTCGTCGTCACATGTACGGTAGATGGTACAAACTGTTTGGTCTGTTTAGTTTAGTTTGGAAGGAATCATACATGCCTGAACTGCCCTGAGTAATTAGCACGTCGTCTGCAATATCGGGTCCTCGTGAAGTCATCTCTTGTCCCAACTTCTTCAGATGCCTTCGATTTTTCATCATCCTCAATTTCTTCGGACTGCTGAAGAGTTGTGGCAACATGTGGGTGCAGATATTCCTCATCATCATCGTTTCCAGACAAATCAAATTCACTTGTTAACTAAATCGTCAATATCCTGGTAATTCATGTTGCAGCTTGAAGACAGTCTAGACAGATTCCACAAAACAATTTTTAGTCCCCGACTCGCGCTATTCCCGGAATCAAACAGTTCACAGTAAATCCGCGAAATAAATCATTCGATTGCATAACTTCGAGTGCAGTGCAGCCTCGAATGTCGAAGCCATCAAGCGCAAGACAATGGAAATGTCTGCCGTCATACGTCGTCTTCATTCGCAACGCAAGGACAGTTGGAGAATGATGTCGAAATCGGCAAAAGCCCCTCTCCAAGTCGCATCCGCACTCAACAATGAACTGTCCAACCATGAGTTTTCTCGCACTCCTGTTGCGCAGCGAGCGGTTATGAAAGGACATGGCATTCCTCTTGAGCTGTCAATGGCTCTCCCCAACAACCGTTTATCTGCTCGCACAACTCCATGATTTATATAATATAAATCAATTATTATCCCCCCTCCACTACCGTTACAAGCGAAACGAAACGAACCCACTTCCGACCAAAACATCGAGAAATGCCGCACATCCCGGCCGCCACACCAACACGCCAGCGCAGGAGACGACGACAATGACAACGACGACGACTTTTGGGAAGTTGAATGCGTCTCTGGACGCGCATATCTATTGTATCTGATCGCCTCCCTAAAGCGGACAAATGGGAATGGCGAGGAATCATCCCGTGCAATTACTCACTTATCAGCCACCGCATGGGACGTCCTGTAATTGCGCGGCACTGCGTCCTCACATACTCTCTCTCCCCGATTCGGCTGGAGATGCCTTTTCTGGGAAGACAATAGGCCTTGCCAAGCACATGCGAAAAACCAAAAGAATTCGGAGTACTCGCCGGACAATAACTCAAAATTGGTCAGCGGCGGCAGAGAGCGACGCGCCGATCTTAGCCCACTGATTGCGCGAAGGTTGCGTTTCTTGTGTGGCGTGGCAGTTTCGCCGACGGTCAAACGCACCGGCTCCGCTGATGAAGATAGCTCCTTGAACTCTGTGGCGAGTGTGCTTTAGGCTGGACACCGCACAGCTTGTGTCTCCATCGGCATCGACTACCTGATGAATCATGGCTTCGTTGGCACTTGACACCACGCAACCCCTGCCGTCCCATGGACCGTGAGTTCATAGAATCCCACAGAAGACATCCCCTCGCAACAGAGCGAGGTGCAGCGCAATGTTTACATTCTAAGGCTGCCCCCAGGCAGTCGCTGGTTCACGCGAAAAAGGTGAACACCTTGCAGTGGGAGTGGCTGCAGCGGGCCAACAACTTATGCAGATATGTAAATCTCGACTGATAGGTTATTTATATGCAAAACAGTTTCCTTCGGACGGTCCGGTGGGTCGCCTAAAGTGCGGAAGATAATTAGTGACCGGGGATTGATTAATTGCGGCGACCTTCGGGACCATCACGAATCCGCGGAGGCGGTGAAAGTAGCTGTAGTTGGAGAATGCGCTTGCGCCTGGCTCTATGCCGGTGGCTGCGCTTGCGTGCTGGCATGCTGGCCTGCAGCGTGTCAAGTGAATTGAAGGTATTTCCGGGGTTAGCCCCACGTCGACGTTTGTCGCACTAATTGCACTCAATGGGCGCTAAGGTTCGATGCGAATGCTGAGACCAGGCACCAGATAACAGATAAAACGCCAATTATTGGCTGTTCGAAGTGCGAATCCATTTGTCAGGGACTTAAGACTGATTGATAAAGTGTTTGACAGGTGGCACTTGCGCGTACTAGCGTGCGGTGAGTGACATTAAACCATTAGTTGCGGCCTATCCGGGTGTGTTTGTTTGCTTAATCCAATAATTAAACGTGTAAAGTACTGGCCATTTGACACGGCAGTCAGCTACTTGTGATGTCTCAAGGTCGGTGGCATGAAAAATCATCTTTGCGACCTAGAAGGCCTTACATCACATTGCATTGGCTTGACGTCGTAGAGGGTGCTGTTGCTACGCTGTACATGCAGCTGAAGTACAGGAAATGTGAAGAGCTTCTCATCCTCCAAGGAAGGTTTGTGGAAATCCTCGTACAAAAGACCAACTCGGCTGACAGGTGATCCACTTGTGATCGTTTGAGAGTGAGAGAGAGAGAGAGGGGAGGAAATAGCAGAATTGCAGATAATTTACAAAAACAATCGAAAGCTTTAATACTAGAAAGACGGCGGGGACATTTAAAGCGCAGCGTTTTATTTGTAATCAGTCAGAAGCAAGGATTGCACTGAGAAACAAAGCGAGGTATTTTGATTCAACATACAGCCATGCTGAAGAGATAGACAGGGCGAAACAAGTAAAAAAATCATTCATTCTATGCAAAAACCATTTGAATCCATGCCGCTATCTCGACAGTCCAACCAAACCATACAAGTGAAAAATTGTCCATGTTAATAGGCTTGTTTTTTTGAGAACTCAGTACTCAGCTCAGTAATGGTCCTCAATAAAATGCTCTTCTTCTCATTTTATTTTTTTGTCTCAAAAGTTGGTGCGTGTCAGCTCATCTCTTAGGAAACTCTGACCACCCGCAGAAATGCTGCAATTTAATTTTAAGAGTTTAGTTCTGGTTCGAAACGAAAAATAAGAATTGTTGTTTTTACTAAACCTAGAAGTAATAAATATAATTTGTTTGTTAATTGAATTTCATTCAAATTATTTGCCTGCATGCGCCAATGGAAATTGTCATACAGTTTTTCTTTTGTTTTTTTATATTATTCCACCATATTCCATACTTCACGGGCGCAACACAGAATTAGTAGTTAGTTAGCATCGGCTAAGTATTTTCCATGTCTTAACCTGATTGCAAACGCCGCAGTCAGTTGACATCGCTGAATTTCATGAGCTAACTAAACAGCTGCTTGCAATTTTCAAGGACAAGTCTTGTCGTACTCAGTGTACATACGGCTCTTACTGGTCATATCTACAGTTTTTTTTAATTCAGTATTCATAATAAACTTACATACTAGACAAAAATGCTTAAAACTAGTTGGACGAACATGTTACTATTTCTAACTTACTGGCCATCCGCGGGCGCTCTAAGCTTAACTTAATCTTATCCCATCGACTTGATCTAAAATAAAAATACATAAAAATATATACAAAGCCCTTTCCATCCCGGGTCTAAAGGGTTCGACGCAAAGGAACATCCCGAATATCCCGTCTCGAGCTGAACCGGAGGAGACCCTTCTCATTTCGTAGTGCGTCGGAACGGCCGTGGTTGAGTCGCCCATCCACAGTTGAACGGGCGATGTAAAAGCATTTTCGTTTTGTATCAGCCCGTGCTTATCCAAATGAAGGAATGCTTCTGGGGGGACGAAGCCGTTGTGCGGCACCCTTTCGAGGTATATTGGGGTGGTAAGCCCCCGAGATCAGGTTATTGGCCGAGTTCATCGCTCTTTTATGTCATTTTTGTATATTTTTTTATTCGTGCGGTTTTTTTTTTCAAAATTTTAACGTTTATTTAAGAAGAACATGTACAATAGTATTATTCAAAGTATAGCCCATCTGAAGCTATGACTTTTTCCCATCTTTCTGGCAATTTGAGGATCCCATCCCAAAAGAACTGCTCCGGCTTGGCAGCCAAGAATGAATCAAGCCAATTTTTGATATTCTGCTCTGATGTGAACCGTATTTCAGTGAGGGCGTTCTGCATCGACCGGAACAAATGGTAGTCAGAAGGGACAAGGTCTGGGCTATAAGGCGAGTGGGGTAAATCTTCCCATCCACTGTTTTCCAAATAGTTCTTTACCGGAATAGCAACGTGGGGCCAAACGTTGTCATGATGGAAAATGATTGCCTTGTGTCTGGTCGGATATTCTGGGCGGTTTTCGGCTACTGCTCTCTTCAATCGGATTAATTGTGTTCGGTAGCGTTGTCCATTGATGATTTCACCCGGTTTTAGAAGCTCATAATACGGCACACCCTGCTGATCCCACCAAATACAGAGCATTAGCTGTCCAGGACAGTCATCGTCTGCCAAGCCAAAATCACCACTTTTGGCACGTTCGCTCAGCTAGCGCATGTTCACCATAAACTTCCACCAAAATACGATGACGGCGGCAGTTTTCTTCATGTTTAAGTAATGAAGAAGAACTCCCCGCAAAAACCCTTTTTCAGGCACAAAGTTCGGCATATTTGAGTGACAAGAAATTATTGTTGTTTACGCTTCAAATGAATGGCATATACTGAAATGGCGTACAATGACAGTAGCTTTCCAACGCATGTTCCAATGGAACAATACAAGTTACGCCATCTCTTAGCAAACCAAACTTAACATCAGCAAACCTATATTATGAACAGTAGTGTTCCTAGCACGGATCCCTGAGGGACACCAGACCGGACTTATTTTCCATAAGATAGTACTCCATTGACTCTTACCACCTCAGTTCTATTGTTCAAATAAGTTCAAATAAGTCCTCTGCCTATTCTCTCAAATTTGAACTGACTAAAAAAATACTGAGGGAATGTGGAGTGGGTGATTTGGCTGCTGGTCGTTATGATGAAATTGAGTTCATCGTTGCTGTGTGCGAAATTTCATCGGGTGTTCGGCGGTGATCGAATTGTTTGGGTTCAGTTTGTTTATGTTTGATGTTCTGGAAAATGGTCTGCGGTTTGTTGCCGGGTGCCAGCGCTGGACAAGTGCTCGTTCCGAATGTGTGTTTACTCGATGCGTCGTTAACTTATATGCCCCCGATCACTGAGCACATGTCATTATAGGTCTTCACAACTTCGTAGAACCAAATTTATACTATCACCCGACAGTACATCGACCAAGCGCTACAGGACTAAAGTTCCGCTCGATCCGCAAAATTAACACGGCGCAGCGATTCAAGAATTCCACTTGAAGGTTAACCTTGAACCTCGTCCCTGTTCATTCCGCAATTCCACGGATCGCATGTCCACCATTGGGTCAGATCTAAGGGTCCCCCATCGCGAATTAATTTCCGATTAATTATGAAGAAGTCATTGAGAATAAGAATAATCGCATTCGAGTCTGCTTCGATCTGAGCACAGAGCACCGAGCACAGTCGTGTTCCGGCAACGCTGACAGCGATCTTTGATTTTGAGCCCTCGATAGAACGTTATGGCCTCGGCTTCCAGCTCACTCCATTCACATGCTCTTAACCCCGGCAGCAGAGCCATCAAAGGGAATATGAATGAAGATGTTCGTTTAATGTCCACCGTTTCGTTTCATTCTATTTCGGTTTGTTTGTGTTTTTTGGTGGGTCTTTTTTCTTAATTTTTCGCATTTAATTCCCCGAATGGACGTCGTAAAAGTTTTTCTACAGCCCCACACAGGCGCACGAAGCACTCTATCTCACCGGGCCTGGATGTGACAATAAAAACGGAGGCCGCTTAATACCAACAGCGACCGTCCGCCGTGCGTCGTCGCTGCATAGCACATCTCATAGCACAGCTCACACAGGCTGGTCGCGTAATCGTAAAATATGATCATTGTCACAGACGCGGTTTCGGCAGAACTCCAAGTCACATAATGTCTTCACGTTTGCACTCTTGAACCCGGCTTCCCAACTTCCCAACTTGAAGCAGTGGCCATTATTTTACGCGCGTTGTTTCTATGAACGAATTTTTTCGGTTTTTTTGTTTGTTTGTTTTTTTTTTTTTTTTCGGGTCAACAACGAGCGCATTAGAAACGGACCTGGGAATCATGTCACACAGGCAAGTCAATTGAAGCAATTAACCCGACGAATGTGTAAATCTAATGCGGTTTTGCAATCCGAGATCCGAGATTTCGGTGTGTTCGTGGTGTTCGGTGTGGGCCAGGTGAATGACCACAGCAACGGGTGTTCGTTCATTCACTAACTGTACACGGTGGAGGCTTGGGGCTCATAAAAGTTGCACCTCAACCTCACCTCTGCACCATTTCGTCTCTGGGTACTCATAAAAAACGGAACGCAGCACATCACCGCAACGACACACGGGGACCAAGACGACCAAGACGACCAACACGACCGAGTCGTCGTCGTGGACGCACTACGGGATTACGACGATGACGACGACGACGGCGACGACTACAGAGACGATCCATTGACATTTCTATTAAAATCATTGCAACAGAGCGCATTGCACATAAGACGACGCATCGGAGGGACAGATTGAGGCCTCCGATGCGGACGCAGGCGCAGATCCCCACCGCGCAGGGGAAGGTGGTGGCGCCCCCCGCGAAAATGCCAAGATGAGGCAATCAAAGGCTCATCACTGTCAGGCGAGTCGAGCGTACGTCCGTCAGTCGTGAAGTAATTATCGCTCTCCCTGCCGGTCGATCGGCGAAAATGGGGATGCACAGCAGCCGGTCGGTCTCCAGCTCTCCGGCTCCGGCTCCGGCTCCGATCAATGTAATGGAATTATGCACGCATATTCCTCCAATCCGAGCGGATCCAGGCCGCGCGAACATTTCGACGACACTCACGCTTTTAATGATGTTTGCCATGGCAGTCGGATTGCTAATTTCCAATTTGAATGATTGCAGGTGTGTGTATCGCTGCAGCGCAACCGCGGACTTACGGTTGTTCAGCGTGTGCGTTTCGATGCTGGACGCCTGTGTTTTAGTGTGATCCTAATGACAGTTGGAAATATTTCGATGTCAGTTGCTTCTGCATTGGCTACATCAATCACCGGCAATTAAATGCTGACGGCCGCAGCTCCGGAGGGTGTTCGAGGTGCTGGTGGTGCTGGTGGTGCTAGTGGTGCTGGTGATGCCCTCTCCCTCGGCAGAGCGGCGACGGCGACATATCCTTGTTGTGCCAGAACGAGAGGAGAGTGATTTACGACGATGATAATACAGCGTCGTGTTTATCTGCGCTCAATGCGAACGGAGGATGTTGTCCATTTTTAATTAATCTTAGTTCAACCAGGCCCGCGACGCACGGTGGGGTCGAGCACTGATAGTTTATGGCACTTCCTTATGGGATGTTTGTCTCGAGCGGGGGTATAAATTAAGGCCCGCGGGGTATGTGGTGGCTATGGTCGGAGCATGAAATCCGTTCGGGATCAATTTTATAGTGCTGCTGCGCTCGAGGAGCGCGACTCGCCATGAACGTCTGGCTTGTGCAAGATTGATTCTATTAGTGGCCTGGGTACATGCACCAGCTGTAAACGGCTCGGATATCTTAGCGGCGATAAAGATAATCTAGACAGGCGATAGGCTAGCCTATAACAAGGTGACGATGTCAAGGCGACGAAAAAATCGAGATCCACGAGACGCCTTGCAGCTTTTGGTGTCCTGTGAGCTGTTGGAGCTGCAGTCTGTTTGATGATCTGTGACAAGGCAATGTTTCGGAGAGGCCTGTCAGACGAGCGTTCTCGTTCGCATGGAATGCTCGGTGGTTAACGCGAGTGTGGTTTTCCTCAGATTTATGTCTCAATCTGAGTGTGATGGAATCTGATAGAGGCCGTTTCCTGGAGTTCTTGTCATCGAAGATAACTATTTTTTTAAAGTACCTAAGATAGACACCTTCTGCGGGATAACACATTCTGCTCCAGAAGCCATCATTCAGAGATGTTTGAAAAAAGGTGAGCCCTGGTTGGAGTTGAACTTTCGACTGTCTGATTGATGAATTTGACATTGGTCATGACATTGGATCAAGACCTACGGATGTCAGAAATCGTACGTGAGCTGTGTTCAATGGGGACAAAGTGCAACGGACCCACCTCAGGGCTCAATTCTTGGTCCGTAACGAGATGCATCAAAACATGAGAGCACAATATTTATGCAGATGCTCTGAAATTTTTGAAAATATGCCAGGAATTTGAAGAATTCTCAGCCATCATCGATTCGGGTTATTAACGCTTTCTATGTCTGGTCACATCCCAACTGTTTCAGCACGAATCCATCCGATGCTACCATCTTCACTTCTGTAAATCGACATCATTGTCTTCGCTCCTGTAAGGAAATAGTTGGAGTTTGGAAAACTCCTATCAACGACATTATTTCCAAAATAATGGGTGATTAATTAGCACGTGCTTTACTTGATGTTAAAAAACACTGGCGTTAAGTTGAATAGTGGGATACTTTATTGTGACATGAAAGAACGGTGTTTGACATTTAGTGCAAATTTTGCTGTACAAGATCCATTCTGGGGGTTCAAGTTCGGATCACATTTTTGACAGTGTTGCGATTGGTATTTACGCGAGTAATGCCGTCTTCCAATTTCTGGGTCTTGGCTAGCTTCTCATGCGAATGTCGAGTCTTTCGAAGATAATCTGTCAAACAATACTCAATAAAAACAGCACGACACCAAGAGGCCAGTTACCCGTGATCTTCAAAATAAAACCTATTGAAAGAAACAAGTGAAATATAGAAGTCGATATTTCTTCCTTCTAAAGGGTGATTTTTTAGCTATTATCTTTTTGGCAACACGGGTTTAAACAGCTGACGCACGTTTCGTGTTTTGTTTCACTGTCAAACATCTTCAGTTTGGTCTCTAATTTAACCATGAATCGTCTTACAAACGAACAACGCTTGCAAATTATTGAATTTTATTATCAAAATGCGTGCTCTGTTAAGAAAGTTCATCGCGCCCTTCTTCCATTTTATGGTCAGTTTAAGACTAAGCTCATTTTTGGCTCAATGGGTGCGTAAATAAGCAGAATTGTCGATTTTGGAGTGAATGTCAGCCAGAAGCATTGCAAGAGCTACCAATGCATCCAGAAAAAGTCACAGTTTGGTGCGGTTTATGGGCTGGTGGCATCATTGGACCGTGCTTTTTCAAAGATGGTGCAATGGTGGTGTGAATGGTGAGCGCTACCGTGAGATGATATCCAACTTTTCTTTGCCCAAAATGCAAGAGCTTGACTTGCATGACATGTGGTTTCAACAAGACGGTGCCACATGCCCCACAGCACACGCAACAATGGACTTATTGAGAGGCGAGTTCGGTGAACATTTTATTTCTAGTTCGGGACCGGTCAATTGGCCGCCTAGATCGTGCGATTTAACGCCTTTAGACTATTAAGCTCATGTCAGAGCACAGACAAGCCCGCTTCAATTGACGCATTCGAAGACAACATTGAAGAATTTATTCGTGAGATACCGGCCGAAATGATGGAAAGAGTATGCCAAAATTGGACTAAGCGGATGGACCATTTGAGACGCAGTCAAGGTCAACATTCAATCTTTCCTATAACTTCTAAAAAATTACCCTTTATTTGCAGAGGACTTTGTGGTCTCGGGAAACTCAGCAAAGTCACTGCGATTGCTGGTCACGTGATTGCATGAGTTCTGCAAGTTATGGGGTGAAGTCTAAACGGCGATTTTTGGAAATCAGAGGCACCCTTATCCTCTTAGTTGTGCCACATTTCACTGCGATGAATTCGTATTCAATTGGTTATTTAAATGTCATATAAAGTGACTAAGGCAGTACAAATTTGTCACATGTGACACGACTAAGAGAATAAGGGGGATAACAATTTACATAAGAGGTAGTAGTGACTAGTGTCGGCAGCTTCATTTCGCATATGCTCAGAAGGAGTCATTGGAAACAGTACTCGGGGTGGCGACCGCGGAACAGCAGTGGCAGGGAAGATAGTAGAGACTGAAGGCAAGGCTGTGCCAGCGGGAGCAGCAGTATCAGTGAGAGCGGGAGTACCAGCAGACACAGCAGCGAGAGCAGCAATAGCAACAGTAGTAGCGGGAGCAGGATTACCAGCGGAAACAGCAGAATCACCAGGAGCAGCAGGAGCTGTAGCAGCAGCGACAGCAGCAATAGTAGCAGGAGCAGCAGTATCAGCGGGAGCAGGTGTACCAGCGGGAACCGCAGAAGCAGCAGTATCAGTGGGAGCAGGAGTAGCAGCAGTAGCAGCAGAAGTAGCAGCGGAAATAGTAGAAGCACCAGGAGCAGTAGTATCAGCAGGAGCAGCGGGATCAGCAGTACTAGCGGGAACATCTGAAGCAGCAGGACTAGCAGGAGCAGTAGCAGCAGAAGTATCAGGAAGTTCGTTTAGCTTGCAGGATGCGCGGATGACCTGTTTAGTCGCACAGGCTGCTTGACATGAGGCAGGAGGCCGTGAGTTGTTGATGAGGAGTTTGGCTGCATTAAAAAATAATGAACATGACAAGGACAATCACAAGCCACGAGCGTCTTCTAGAAATAAATTCAGAAATCAGGGGCTTTTCTGTTACATAAGCCCTATCCGGGCGTTTGTTTAGCTCAATGAACAACTGTATTCCGTGACTTTTACTAGACCATTAACGTGGGTTAATACTTCGTCCTCATTGGTGTCAGGTGGGATAACAGCTTCTAATGGACTACGTTCAATGAACATAGCTCGCTGCGCTGGGGTGTTAAATGAACTCAAATTTGCATACGTTAGGGGACAAGTTCAAGTCACGGGCATCTGGTTTGCCCGTGGAACCGTAGAAATCTGTCATAAGATATAACACTTTAAGGTGAGTCAATGTCGAATGCTGTCCATTCTTCAGCGTATCCGTAGGCCCAGCCCAACATTGTAGGTCCCCAGCAGCTGGTAATCCGATTTCATGGCGAATGCAGCAAAAAAAAAAAAAAAAACACAATCTTATAGCCTGTCAATCTGTCACGCCTTTCACTGACAGATTCTCTTCGCACTCGCCGTCTCGCACTGGACGACGCGGCTCGCGGCAGCCACCATCGCATAATCCTTTTGCGCAAGTGCACAGCCGCAGCAGTCCTGTCAAGTGATCACAGCGAAATAAATTCGACACCATGTGTCGGTTTGTGACTTCACCTCACACTCCTGTCAATGTCAGCGGTGTTCGCACTAACGAATCCCATTTCCCCAGCCGAATCACTTATGCCCGCCTCATTAGGCTTTCATCGCCTCCTAATAGGCCCATCAGGTGTTTTCATTACAAAAACGGACAGCGCAAGTTCCCAGGAAAAATCTGATTGACATTCGCCAGCGGAGACCGTATCGGGCAGGCAGCCCACAACTGCCCACCACATGTGACAGGCAGCCAACAAGGCTCTCTTTTGCTCTTTCTCCTTGCCGACGAAGGAGACCCTGATTATCGCACCTAGATAGAAATTTTCACATTTTTCGTTCTGCACTTGCTCGCGGTGATAATTGCGTTTAATTGCCAGCAGGCCGGTGCTGCGCTGTGCGTTGATTATTTCATTGGATCGCGGGCTCTTTGAGCGCCGGTCGCGGTGCCACCGTCAGCCCGGATTGAAGCTACTTGACAGGCTGACTGATTTTTATTGACCGTGCAAAAAGTTGTGTGTGAGCGGATTTGGTTTTTTGTTTTCAGTTTTTGTGTGCTCACTTCTGCTCCGCGGATCAAATGACGCGCGAGAGAGCGTGTCGCCATGCTACATGGCTCGGCCAACCTGCCTGGGACGATACGCAGCCAATCCTAATCAAATGCACTGCTGCAAGTGGCAACAAAAAATGGAAACCAGAAAGCCGACGCATTAACAGCAAGACACTAAGAGAGCGCAGGGCGCGCGCGCGCCTTCGTGCGAACAAACAGCAAAACGACACGAAAATTAAAATAAAAGTCGCAGGCCGCGGCTGGCGGAGCGACGGAGTAAGATCGTAAAAACGCTGAAATTACGGCGAGAAAACGCAGTCGTAATATGCGAAACGTTAACGCCTCCCGTTTGTTAATTGCAGCACTCTCAGCCCAACAATCGCAGGCTCGGCCAGAAGGAGGCTGACTGGCTGCTAGCGGCTATCGCCGCCGACACCGCTGCTTGCTCCACTAACCGATGACGACGCGACCGACCGACGTGGTGTTAGAGGCTTTTTGTTGCGAGATGAGTGCAGGCTGCTCGCTAGCCGCTGTGCATTAGAACGAGCCAATTATATTGACAGGTACGATTTTTAATTATGTACCGATTGGGTGGGTGCGGTCTGGGTGTCACAGCGCGTGGCTAGGGCGGTGTGAGTGGTGGTCATCTAGGGAGTGAATGGGCTTGGAAAGTGTCGGCGTGAGTTGAGCTGCTGAGCAGAATGGGGTGGGTGTGATGGATTGTAGACCTCTTAAGGCGTCCTGGGGGTGGTTTGTGGGGTGGAATTGAAAGCGACGTGTGACGAGTGTATTCGTGTCTGGCGCTTGCGCTATTTTTATGTAAACTGTGAAACAATTGATTGTTCTCTTGTCAAGGAAGTGACAGGCTTGCCTGTTGAGTGCATTAGAGGTATACGAAGCCAATGTATGCAGACTATAACCGAACCCGAGTTTAAAGTTCTTAGGATGGCAAATGTAGGAGCGGTTGCTGCAGATTCTGGGGCCTGCATTTGAATGTTTTCAAATGTTTAGCAGCACAGGCTCTCTCTGTCTCTAGAGATAAATCGAAGTTGTCAATGGTGTGAGAACTTGTGTCCTGTGGGCGTGGGTGGGCGGCTGGTTCCTGGACCTTTGAATAGCCACGTCTGGACACGGACTGTATTACGGACATTCACGGACTTACATTACTGGCA
Source organism: Eristalis tenax (assembly GCA_905231855.2). NCBI lineage: Eukaryota > Metazoa > Arthropoda > Insecta > Diptera > Syrphidae > Eristalis > Eristalis tenax. The sequence goes on from HG993127.1 coordinate 6,280,192, forward strand.
TATGCACAAATTATCCGCCACAGTGCAGTTTCTTAATCAAGTGTAGGACATTTGGGCAAAATAGGGTTAGAGGCTGTTAAGTGATAGGTGGTTGGAGGATACATGCCAGTCGTCTCTGTCGAACCATGGATTTCTAGTCTTCGCTTTGAAATGTCACCCGAGACGGTGGTTACCAGAAATGAGGTGACATAGCGAAATGTCAAATGCCAAGCGAATTTGTACCCCAAACCGAGGTAGAGTCATCATAATCATCATCATCAGCATCTTCTGACCCGCATGGTCCACTAAAGGGGTCGTGGGGGTAAACCCCGCACGAGAGATCTCCTGGCAACTCGATCCTCCGCCATCGACTCTAACTCATCAGGGGTTATGTCCAAGCAAGAGTTTTTGGACTTAGTCCAACTTGGGTCTGCCAAGCGGTCGCCTACTTGATGGAATCGCAGGTGTTCTTCGTGAACTGCCATGCTTCTCATCCTGTCCCGACGAGTAATTCCCACAACAGCACGAAAAAATCTCAGCAGCTTGTTATTACCCAAATTGATCAAGGTGTTACCCAATTTCCATGACCATCGCTGAGAGTTGGAGTACATACTGAGTTGAGAACCGCTAACTTGGCTTTGCCACCAAGCTCGGCCTTTCTGAGAATTGCTCCTCCCATCACTCGTAAAAAATACCGAGAGATATTTAAACGTCTCCACCTGCTTCAATGGGGCTCACTAACCTGCAGAGTGCATTGAACATGCGTTCTGGAGATGACCATGACCTCCGATTGGTCGCTGTTGACCTTCATTCCAGCATCAGCACATTCGGAAACAAACCTATAGAGTGCGCGCTGGAGTTCTTTGCCTGGGAAGATGATAGGATCACTAAGTCATCTGCAAAAAGAAGATGACTTATCCTCAACTCTCCCAATGTGAAACATTCCTCGCCTCGACTGCGCTGCAACATCCAACGCGAAACGGAGAAGTGGCAAGACGCACCATTGGCGAACTCCTACACAATGGAAGGTGTTAACCCGAACACAGCTGCTACAGAGTGTGTGTAGAGAGTGAATGGCCCTCAGAAGAGGACCACTAATCCCATACTCCTGCAGGACTCTCGAGAGTTTACCTCGATCAACTCGGGCATATACATTTTTCAAATATGCAAAACAACTGTCGATGGGCTTAGCATACTCCCAAGCCTTCCCAAGTACCATTTTTGAGTGAAAAGCTGGTCGGTTGTACTTCTACCGGGACGAAAACCGCACTGTTCATCCTCCATACTGGGCTCGACGATAGGTCTAGAACGCGCTTCCAACACCATAGAGCAAACTTTCCCGGGGAGACTTAAAAGAAATATGCCCCTGTAGATGGAGCAATCTCTTTTGTCCTCTTCTTGAAAAGTGGGACAATCACCCCAGTTTGCCAATCACCAGGTGTCTCACTACGTTCCCAGGTCAGTTTTATGACACGAGAGAGCCATACAACTCCCTCTTCAACCATCGCCTTAAGCATTCCTGGCCGGATTTCATCCACACTCGCGGAGTTGTCAACTTTTAGCGACTCAATCGCCAAAATAACTTCCTCCCCCGTCGAACTATTATCCGCCCACCTCGAGACTACAGGTCTGCTATCCATAGTGCCCTGTTCAGGATTGAGCAGCTCCGAAAAGTGCTCGCTCCATCGGCGTAAAATGTCCACCTCATTGGAAATTAACACACCATCCTTGGATTTGACTCCTTCATTGATGTTGGATTTAATTCCTCTGAGTCGGCGAATGGTTTGCCAGAACACCGCTTTCCGACTTCTCGCCGAACTTCTTTCAAGACTGCTCTTTAGCTGCTCGCACAACCAACGTGCAGGTTCCCATGGAGAGTCATCCGCTAAAATACCTTTCTACTGCCAAGAATTTGTTGTCAACCACACATGCTCCACTGGATCTTCATTCTCGTTCTCTTTGCCAGACTGTTATACAGAATTGTTGGCAGGCGGTCCATGGTGTGATCCGTATCCCTCAGCGTTAATTAAGAGCGTGATTTTTTCATTTGAATGCTTTTAAGCAACAATGTGCTAGTAAATGACTGAATAATAATTTGTTGACCCCTGAGGGAAGTCAACAACTAGCCATACAAGACTAGGGGTCTTGTATGGAACTCAACTTTATTTGTTTTTCTACATTTTCTACTGTATACAAAATTGCTTATGCTGGTATATGTAAATTGGGTTAGTTTTGATAGCAAGAAATAAGACGCGAAGGAGCTGTGTACCGGTGTACAAAAAATGTGCACTAGAGTGATAGTGGAAATAAGAGCTGAATATATTCAGATGTGCTGTTGTGGGCTGTGCGCTGCGTGTTGTGTGTTTTGTGCTTTATAAGCTGGCGTCATGTTGTGGTTGATTACAACAACATTCGTCTCTGACATTTCGAAAATGCGATTTAATTACTGCGTGGAAGTTTATGGCAAGGATCTTTGTGTAAAACCATGCAAAATACAACTCGTCCCAGAATTTAAGCAAACACCTGCCACAGCATCCAATTTTTCGACCCCTATGCACTTTGAACCTACCTTGCCTATGTTCGATTCCCGGTACGAGCAAAATACTTTCCACAGCCCCATCTCTTACGAGTGACTGACAATGCTCACTGAGTATAACTGTCTAGACAAAGCTTCTCAAATTGGCCGTTCGTAGGCGGCATGAAACTAGGTAGGCGCCTTCCACTCGTGCGAGAACACTAGCACGCACAACACGAGTGGTTGCTGAGAAGCTTGGGCTTGGACCTCTGAGAGCTTCAGCACCACCCATATAATTATTACTCTTGCAAATGTAACGCTACTGTTGCAGAGTGTAAAAACCTGCGACAGTGACCGTGCAGGGGACAGTCGATTATCAGATCGTATCGCGAACTCGGAATAAATAAAGAGCCGTTCGGTCCACTTCATAGGCGAGAGTTGTTCTTAACAAACATTTGCTTTTCCTTGATTGCCAATCGAAAGATTTGAGTTGAATCGTTTTGAAATGCCGCCAATTCTGGGTCACAGTCGAGGAAGGCGAATTTTCTGAAGACTAAAAAGCGAGCTCTAACATCTGCACTCATGGGCGATATTTACCACGGAACCAATGAGGAACCAATCCTGATTCGAAGAGGAAAGAAAGTCTAAGGACCACACACAAAGTCTAAGGACTTCTGCACTCAAGGTTCAGGGTTCGATCCCGGACTCCAACTTTCACGACGATACTTCTCTCGAGTTACTGATTGGGTATATAACCTACTTTGTGGTGCTAACAATAATTTTTGTTCCCTTAAATATGCCGAACTTTTTGCCTGAAAAAGTGTTTTTGCGGGCACACGACACTCACTGGACAACGCTACCGAACACAATTAATCCGTTTGAAGAGAGCAGTGGTCGAAAAACGCCCGGAATATGCGACCAGACACGAGGCAATAATTTTCCATCATGACAACGCTCGGCCCCACGTTTCTGTTCCCGTTAAGAGATATTTGGAAAACAGTGGATGGGAAGTCTTACCCCACCCGCCATATAGCCCAGATCTTGCCCCTCTCACTGAAATACGGTTCACATCAGAGCAGACTATCAACAATTGGCTTCATTCATTTTTGGCTGCCAAGCCCGTGCAGTTCTTTTGAGATGGGATCCACAAATTGCCAGAAAGATGGGAAAATGCCATAGCTTCAGACCCCTTGAGCCCAAAGACCCTATACAACCCAATACAATGCTGAGAGTGTAAAACTTTCACATCGTCTTTCAAAGTCGACTTAAGACCGTAGACTCATGGGTCGCGCAGGAAAACCATGCAGATCCAGCCAAACATCCTTGGTATGCGCTTGAAGTTCTCCGTTTTGATGAGCTTCAAACTTTGAACATACTCGGATCGCAGTCTAGCCTGCTTTTGTCGCTGTTTTCTCCCTCATCAACGAGGAAGGAAACCAGAAACCAGTCATCTTCCGTACGTACTACAGGTCATGCGTATGAAGGAATCAGAGCTCTATAGCTCTTTGGGCTCAAGGGGGCTGATGGCTATGGACTATGGTCATGCCTTTGATCTGATCATTCGTTACTCACAATTCTCTGGATCCTCGGGTTTCTCGACTATGAGGCCATTTTTAAGTACACCTTTGAGTTGATGTCTCAACCATCTCCCCACAATCCATCGCTTTAAAGCCCTTCTTGACATCATCCCGTCGCGCCTTGGATCATTCTATGGGAATGATGTGAAGTTGAGAAATGGCTTCACGCTGAGTGCGAGAGCCACCTCCATCTCGAGATGGCTTACCAAGTTGCTCAGGCTGCAGCAGAAGATAGCCGACCATTTTTCGCAGTTTTCCCTCAAAAGGCCGTTCCTCATTTAGATTCACATCAGCCACAGTCCGCAGCACCCCAGCCTTAAATCACTCACACGTGCATTGCGCAAGACCAGCCTGCCAGCCGACCAGCCGTACAGCCGACCAACAAACACTGCGCTTATCGATTGTGTAAGATACTTTTGTTTGTCTTGCAATTAATTTGATGTAGAGCAGATACACGGATATGTACTTATAGGTTTGTACTTTCAAACGTCTATCGCAATGCAATAAATTTCCCAACGCAGCACCGGCAATCGAACTAATTTCCCTAGCGTCATCGTCGTCGTCAGGCTTTCCACGGAGCGCGGCGCGCCGCCCGAGGGAGCGCGAAACTCATTTGGAGAAAGTTGCGTTAATTGCCACCCTAATTGCTGAGTTGTACATACGAGCCGGACCTCTAATCCGATCGATAAATCCGCTGCGTCGTATCTCTCCGAAACTATTACAGATCTTATCGGGGAGAAAACGAATTGTATGACAGCTGCGCAAAGCACCAGAGATTCGTTGGGCTGGGTGTGTATCCACCAGCATTGTGGAGTGGCATCCCCCACCGCCGCCGCCGCTGCATTTGCAGACGCAGCAGCCGCATGCGTACCTGGCACATACTATACGTGATACGTGTTCGCAGTTTGTCTATCGGCGGGAAATGCGTGCGGCAATATTTCAAGAGCTGCTGGTGCCCCGCAGCACCCCGGCGGCCGCTGCAGTCCACTCCAATTCGTAATGTGTTAATAAATAAATGATCTCCTCGCAGCGATCACCGGCATCAGCAGCGGAGCAGCGATCTTATCAACGGCCATATGTAAATCTATCCTTTATGTTCGGCGGGGCAGCAGGCTGTTGTTGGAGCTGCCGCAGTCCGCAGACCGCCGGACGACTCCGGCTCCGGCTACAGCTCCAGCTCGACTCCGGTGTGTCTTATCGAGGATAAAGGCTCCGCGAATAGATCAAAATCCGAACATTGTTATAACGGAGCATGGAGGTGCAGATATATATCAGCCAGCCGCTTGGCGGTGTGTTGTTCCGCCACTGACCCTGGCCGCGGTGGTGGTGCGGCGGCGGTCTATCGGTCCGCCCCCCACCCAACCCCACTTGAACATATTTTGAAATCACATAAAGTATCTTTCAGATGTAGCGCGCGGCCTGCGCATGTGCTGATGGCGGCGGAGGTGGTGGTGGTGGTTGGCGGCAGTGCGCGCTGCACATGCAATCTTGGGATGCTGATCTCGAAATCTTATTGCAGCACCTCTCCCCAGACCGGGTTCATATATCCCTGTGACAGGTAATGTCTGTGTTTCGAGTGTGTGTGATTCGCGGTACAAGACTTATTAACCCCGCTGCGGCGGGGCAGAGGCGGCGACAGTGGCGTGCCTTGGTGTTCACTTTTCAGGCTCTACTGCGAGGGCACGTGGTTGAATTTTGCATCGCGGAAACGCATCGTAGCGTGAAATCTACTCCTGATTGGGGTTGCGCGATGCCAAGGGTGCATGGGCCGGTGGTGGAGGCGATAAAGCGTTTACGCTTTGCACGGGTTGCGCCGATAACAGCCGGTCAGTGCAGCCGCCGCCGACACAAAAGCACTGCTCCGATGGGGGGACAGTGTTGCAACGAGCTGCAGAGATTGCAGCAGTGCGGCCCGTGGTGCTGCACGGATTGTCTTGTGCAATTACCTCGGTCTGTGGTCCTAATTTGTAATTGGGAGCCGACTTGTTGAGCGGATAATAAATAAGTCAGAAGGTGAACTAATTTGGCAAATGACTTGCAACTGCCGCTTGCCATAGTCCGATGGAATTGTAAAGTTGTGAGGCGCAGCTGGAGTCCTGATGGCAGGAACAATGCGAGATACTACTTGATTCGGAACACTTGCCAGGCCGAGGTGGTTTTCTGTGTTTTGACAAATCAAATCCACGGGAACAATCACGCTGGCGAGCTCCTGATTGGGGGTTGGGGTTATGATTAACCGGCTGGTGAGCGCGGATATGGAATGCAAATTGAAGGTGACGCAAAGTTGGCGAAGGCAGCTTGAGTTGCGTCATGTACTTTAGAGGAGCGCTTCAGTAGGGGAAATGAAGCTGAGTGTTGTGTGTGAATGGAGATTTTTAAGTGAAAGCTTGGAAGATTTGGTTGTGGACGAATGCAGATGAGTCTTGAAAAGGCTCAAAGGCTCAAAAGATGGGATGCTACAATAAATGTGGGAAATACACATGAGTTGGCAGACGAGCATGTGCATTTTGCCTAACCTAAGCGTGTCTTTTCTAACTTTTTGAGATTTCCGTTGCGAAGATGTTGCCCCATTTCCAAAGTGCTGAAAAATGCACACTTTTGCAGTTTTTAAATTTTTATTGAAAGCGATTTTTATTTATTGTAAATTATTTCTGTTATTTATCACGCCATTTAAAATTATTTCTCGTTCACTTATTTCTAACTAAGCCGAAATTCCGATGTTATTTCGCTTGCGTGATAAGATGGTAGATGTTACTGGATATTTTGACAAGTGGATCAAAAGCTGAGGTGTACAAATTGACAAACTACCACAGACATCTGGCCACTCTTAATCCTAAAAAGACTAACTCCGCCTCGGAGGCGCCCACGAAATATTTATATTGTTTTTTGTTGAACATGTTCTTTTAAGCCAACTCAGTCGTCGACAGAGGTAATGGACGATAGAGACACCCAACCTGGACCATTTGTACACTTGGTCTTCTCAGGAAAAAAAAAATCGAGAGTAGTGTGGTATTCCCTCGTATTTCAGACATTCTTTTACACAAGCCATGGATGCAGCAAACAATGGCAGCCAATGAGTGGATTTTAGTGGGAAATGGTGGCAGATTGCTGAATTTTGTGGGAAAACATTGCGGCAGATTGCTGAATATACACAAGATCCACATATTGTTGCGTACGGAGGGTGTTTAAAAGTTGACTTATATATCCCTAGTAGCCAAACAATTAACACAAATCTAAGCTTTGAATTCTTCTTATTTTTTTTTAGATATTTCAGCTTCAGTGAAAATATTTGGATGCATAAATAATTTAGACAATTTTTGAAAATATAGTACAACTCCTCAAGCATGTTTACAATCGTGGATAATTATTTTTTAATTCTCAAAAAAAAGTTCTGTTTGCTCTAGTACCCGGACAGTAACGCTTAGTTTTCGTACGTTTTAGTTTCAGCAGCTGGACATCAACGTTTCATATAAACTTTAACGTTTTCTTTTGAAACATTTTGTTTAGTCTTATACGAAAACATAAAATTGATTCACATGTTTGCTGAAAGAAATGTACTATGGATGTGGTCTTGTACTCTTTAACAAAACATTCTTCATAAAAGACACCTAATATGAATGTACGCCTGTACATGTATCCAACCACTCTCGCTTTTCCCCAGTGTTCAAGATTGGGTCGTACTTTCAACAATGTCCTTTCGAGTACGTAAGTATGCGAACACCACCATGGATTCAAGGAGTTTTCCATCAGCATTTTCACTAATTTCCTATTAGTCGGTCCTGAAGAGTTGGTCGACAAACATCATATCTAGCTGCTGCTATTATTAAACTCATAATATTTGCCCGAATATCTTCTAGAGCTCATGTTAGACTGCTCATAAAACAGTCATATTTAGAATATAGGAACTAAATATGACAGTTTTAAAACACATTGGTTTTTAAACACACAGCTTACATATTTTAAAGTGTAAAAAAAAATTGTCCTGACAAAACCTAATTTTTCGACACCCGGACGGCCAGTTTCTTAGCTAAGAAACGGAATCTTAGTCAAAAAACACTGTACGCATACTGAAATTTTTAAAGAAGAATGCAATAAACTTTATTTAGATTGAAAATAAACAAAGGTATTCTTATTATTATTATTATAATAATAATAATAATTATTATTATTATTATATAATTATAATTATTATTATTATATTTATTATTATTATTATTATTGTTATTATAAATTCTTTATTTCATATTTTCCGGTTTACAAAACAATTTATAAGAATTATGGCATGGAAAATATCTATCTTATGTATGGAACAAAATATCGGCCAAATGGCCACCGCGACCTCGGCGGCACACCTCCATCCGATGGTCCAAATTTTCGATGACGCTGAAGCATAATTGAGGTTCTATGGCGTTAATGTGCCGAATTATCTCATCCTGAATTGTTGCTGGCTTATCGACGTACACCTTTTCTTTCAAGTAACCCCAAAGAAAAAAATCCACCGGTGTCAAATCACATGATCTTGGCGGCCAATTGACATCGCCACCACGTGAGACAACACGGCCATTGAATTTGTCGCATAAAAGAGCCATTGTTTCGGTAGCTGTGTGGCAAGTGGCACCGTCCTGTTGAAACCACATATATATCTTCCAATTCGGGCCATAAAAAGTTCGTTATCACTTCCCGATAGCGAACACCATTCACAGTAACTGGCTGACCGGCCTCATTTTGGAAAAAAATACGGACCGATGATGCCGCCAGCCCATAAACCGCACCAAACGTCACTATGTGTGCATTGGTTTTTCGACAATCACTCTTGGATTATCATTCGCCCAAAAGCGGCAATTCTGCTTATTGACGAGGCCACTGAGGTGGAAATGTGCCTCATCACTGAAGATGATTTTCTTCAAAAATTGATCATCCACTGTTGCCATTTCTTGCCACCATTCTGACCATTGACGACGCTTGAAATGGTCAAGAGGCTTTAGTTCTTGAGTCAATTGTACCTTGTAAGCGTGTAAATGCAAGTCTTTATGCATAATGGGCACGACGACGAGTTGAGGTGGACGGCTCTTCAGCCACAATATCGCGAACAGCAGCAGTACGAGCATGCACTGGTGTTTTCATATCTCCTACAGATCCGGTTTGCTCAAATTTTTGCACGATTTTTCCGATTGTACGCACATTTGGACGATTAAATTGACCGACAAAATCACGAAGTGCACGATATGTATTTTGATTTGAACGCCTATTTTCATAATAAGCCTGAACAACTTGTGTTGTGTGATTGTGTATCTTTCCATGGTTCAAATTGAGTTAGTCTGAAATTGAGAAATGTCAAATGAAATGCAGAAAAAAACTTGACGTTTAGGTGTGGTTCACATTCAACATCGGCCCTTAAAATTTACATATGACTGGAGAGCATATTAATATGACAATTTTAATGATTTGAAACATAAAATTAAGGAAGTTATAATGCAGTAACTGGGTCAATTACTGAAAGCTATTCCGGTAGACAAATGTGTAATTGCAGAATTTATTAAGGCTTAGTCATCCTTCTGCTAAATTCAAAATTTCGTAAAAACGCGGCAATGATATCTGACTTTTTTGGAAATATAACATGCGAATTTCCTGTAAAATAGGACACATGTAGGACAAGTGTAGACATCCTCGTTTTCCATCCTGCTGCATAGAGTGCATATTTTAGGCGGTATAAAGTTTAAGCTCAAAATGTTGACTCTGGTTTTAAAGATAATACTAATTACGTTGAATTACGTACTAATTACAGAAAGGTATTGTTTAGAAGCATTGAAACATGAATTTAAAATTTGCATTATAGCCTCAGTAGCCGGACTAAAATTAGAATAAAATTTGGTCTCCAATATCCGGACACCAAATAATTGGTGTAAAATTTAACATTTTTTATTTTTTTTTTATTTAACCTACTTTGATGTGGAAATGCGATAAATAATGTTTAAAATACGAATATTTTGAAAATAGCTTCTCTATTTTTTTTTTTAAAGAAAAAACACACTTATCTGCTCTCTTCGCGAGTACCACGTACGAACTGATGCGTATTTCGCAGACCAGTTATCGCATCTTTATTTACAAACAAGTTAAAAAAAAACCGTATTTGGTACCAAAAAAATCTACTATTCTATTAATTGCAACAAAAAAAAATTACAATTTATTCACAGTCTTTTGGTAAAAGTTTAAAATTCATAAATTATCTATTATAAAATATTTACAGAGCATTTCGTATTTATTTTGCTTCTGATTATTAGAATCAAAATCGCTTTTAAAATTCTTTGAATTCTCTACAGGTAATATTATAATTTTGGTGAATCATCAGTTCTGCCTCTAGTACCGACATTGACACTCTATTTCTGTCTTCACGCCACGAGATCTTCATGAAACTTAAAATTCTTTCAGAACTGGCAATAGAAGCAGACAAAGAAAAAACTGAATTGCAGAATTTTTCAAAGTTAGGAGTTTAAATAAAATTACCCAATATTTCAAATAATGACCGATTTTCAGTTTTTAATATTGATGTATTCATTTTCAAAGAACATACACAAATTCTTGGAAAAGTAAATCAATATCTATATTTTTAAGTTTAAACAACTTAACAATTTTAAGCAATATTCAAACTGACTAGTAAAATCGAACATTTTTTTTTTAATTTTTTCTCCAATCAATCAATAGCATTTTCATCAAATACATCAACCTCTTTAAAAAATTGATTTACAATTTGATCATTATAACGTTTTAATAATAAAGTGCGTCTCCAAATACTTTTTATTTTATGTTAATTTTTCATTTTTATTTAACTCTGACATTACACAATACGAATTAATTATGTTAGTGTCTTCACTCTCAAGGGCGGATGTGAACTGCCAGGAAGCCCTCAGAGCGTTAAGGCCAACTTCAGTGAAGGACGTTCTTGAGAGGTTGCGTTGGACAGTGTAAATGAGAGGCAGCGAACACCGTGAGACTAGATCACGAAGAAGGGATACGGAGCAGCGTGAAGCTGATCGACGAGCAGGAGACAGATCTAGGGGGAGCGGGACACAATGCTTTGGGTGCCATCAAAATGGGCACCTTATCGAAGGGACTGCCCACAAAAGGATGGTGGACGTGACAGAATCGAACCTGAAAGGCCCACCCGCTGCTATTGAAGTAGAGCAGGACGGAATACGTCAAGGAAGCCACGGTGAATGGGTTCCAGATCACTGCATTTATCGACCTGGGAAGTGACTGTGTCACTTTGTGCCGCTCAAGTGCAGAGGAGGGCGGGTTAAGGTATGCGACTAAGCGAATCCGGGGAGGGGGCTGCCAGGCCGTGGGCAGAGTATGCGCCGAGGTAGCAGTGGATCAACTCCGGTCGTGGTGTGAGGTCCTCATAGGACGACAGTTAGTCGTATCCACTGACTGGATCAAGCTCAGGTGAATGTGGTGAAAACGCACAAATGTGTAACAATCACTGGCAATCGAGATAGTCCAAGGGATTGCAGCTTCAGAAGGGATATCCTGGTAAGGGATATCTTGGTAAGATGATTACCAACGATGTCTGTCTTACAGTTCGTATGGTCCGTCTGCTTCGCTGTTGGAGAGTCTGGAAATTAATGGAACTTGGCATAATACAGTTCTGGTACCGGATTTGGACTGCAAAGTCGATTCGAAGAAACTGAAGGAGGTCTGCAAGTCGGCAGGAAAGATTCAGAGCGTTGATCTGTCCGTCGATGAGAAGGGCAATAGCCGTAGCGAAGCTGTCCAGCCCGTCTCAATGTTGGACCGTCAGATGCCGTTTGATCGTAGGATGGCCGTTGGGTTGGTTCGCATAGACAACAAGAGCGAGAGTGGAGGGTTACCAGAGGGATTGGCTGGAGTTGGACTTGGTCCTGGCCCGAATAGTGAACCCCTAAAGGTGGTTGCACGCTATTTATGGAGCATTGGTGGTGCCGAAGGACATTTTAAATACGACAAGATGCGAGTGGAGACCGAGAAAGTGGGAACACAACGTCGAGGAGGTGGCCAGCCTAACTTATCATGCAAGCCTACCGAAATACAGTTGAATACAACGTTCCTTCTTGAGGTTCTAAAATCAGCAGTAAATTTTTTTTAAAGTAACGAAAGTAACTGGTAACGATATTAAAATAATGAGTATTCAGACAAAAAGTAAGGAATACGTGTGAGTACTCAATTTGTCGTTACTCTTACAGCCCAACTTATTGCAGAGTTTGTTTACAACAGTAGTGCAATATTGAGAGTAAACTTAGTTTAAATAAAAAAGTCTTAAGTGCTTAGCAAACATCTTCGAGAGAGAGGGTGTTGCTTGTGAAATATACACACCCATCCAAGTATTAAGTCCAGCATTCACGCTCATCTCCTTCGATCACATAGTATCCTCATTTGCGCCTATCGCCAATCGCTTTCCGCCTCCCCGCGATCCCATATCCATCCGTGCAGCAACCCAAAAGAAAGCTACAGCAATCTCCAATGGCTTTAACTGCATGTATCTATGTCCTACAACCGATTCGAAACATTTTTCATTCGATTTACGTCCGATTAGACTGCGGCAACCGCCAGCACCGCACCACCGCAGCCAACCGACCGACCGACCGAACGATCGATAGATGCGATGCGATGCGGCACCACCAACAACAGCCGTTATCTGTTATGCGTGCAAATCATCTCTCGTGAGATCACCGTGCCGACCGTAAAATCCGCGATAGCACCGTTCGCGGCGGCCCGACTCAACGATCGATGCGATCGCCGAATAAAAGCTGCATTTTGCGTAATCCTCGCACAATAGATGCTCGCACAAGGACCACATATCACGTGCAGGCACATATGAGCATGCGCACGCCTGTGTGTGTGTGATATATGCGTCAATCTACTGGATAGCACGTTTAATCGATAGCAACGCAGATTCGTTCGCTGGATGCAGCGTAGAGACACACACAAAAAAGAATTGATTAATGGCCCACTACTCTTCGCCACGATCGGCCGATCGCGATGAGGAAGTGAGTGTCGTGAGCTCAGCAGTACCCTCGACCGCGGCGCGCCTCCGTCGCGACGGCAGATGTACTTAACACCCGTGAGGCAACGATTCACCGTTTAATGACCGCCACCACGCCGCCGCCAGATAGCTCTATTTGCATTTGTCATTCGGGGAGACCGCGGCTCGCGAGTTTCATGCGGCTGCGGCAGGACACGGATTAGCTGTTTGTCACACTCGGAGTGACATTGTGCGCTGCGCACAGATTGTGACCCCGCAGGATGCCTTGTACGGGCCGCTGACCACAATGAATCACCTCAATGTGACAGTTTAACATGGAAATGGGAACGAAATGCGAAATGTGCCGCCTCAATAGAGTCGTAGTGCCTCGGAGGTGCAAGACCAGCTAAGGAGGAGTATCCCATGCCTTGCCGTGGTGGCACATCTACGGCTTAAGACCTACGCACACACGGGAGAGTTTCATTATAATGAAGAGGAATGTTAGAGCCCATGTACCCGCAAGAACAGAAGAACGGCGGAGCAGACGAGCCAGGGGACAAGGCGGAGAGGAGCCTCTCCGGGAGGAGAGCATTTTCACTTAACCGCGTTACCGAATACTGCCGCCGCTGCTGCTGTTGTTACTGCTGCTGCTGCTGCCGCTTCTCCCCCTTTGGTCGCGCAACTGCTGCCCACATTAAGCAAGCAGATACAACACATCCATCGATCTTGCCCGGTCGTGGTAGCCAGAGAGGGGCGGTGTCGGCCACAGCACACGGTCTCTTGTGTCCTCGATGTAACTATTGGTCAAATCAGAAATTAATTGAGCGCTGGCACGCAACGCGAGCATGTCCATTTTGATAAATTGCCCAAAACGAAATAATTTCGCGAAAATTGATTCCAACCCGTCGTCGTTGCAGACGCTGTCGACGGAGACCGGACGGGCACGCTCGATATGGACACACACTCACACCAGCCACCATCAGCCAGGCCAACTAGCCATCTAGTCATCTAGGCTTTCTAATGTTGTAGAACACATTTCGGCGTATCCTTTGTCTTAGAGACGGGCCTGAGCGGCCGACGCACACACGCGCGACGTCTGGGTGATTTCAGTTACATCGCTCGGGCCGTCATTGATTGTTTACCAGGGTTCAGTGTGCGTTGTTGAGACACGGAAACAGGCCGTGTGCGGTCCCTGGAGTCCGACTCCGATCCGATTTGGATTGCGCGGATTTGCATCTGCAGTGGCAACAACAGCAGTTGCATTTCAAACATCGCCTCGATCCGGGCGAATGAACTGCATTCATGTAGTTGAGATTTTTACAAATTAATAAGCCCCACGAACCGCCGCGCCGCCCGCCACGGCCGGACAGGACACACTCGCTGCGTTTTTGGTGCGTGTGGTGTTGTCCACCTCACCACGCGCATGGCATGCCAATTTGATAGCTAACAAGTCAGATACAAGTTCGATTGCGGACTCCGACTGCGGAGAGACGAACGCACACTCCCCATTCACACACGCACACGCACAGGCGCTCGCCAGATATGCAAATGGGCGCGCGCCCGCTCGCCAGCTCTCTAGAGTCTAGTGTCCCAGCGCGTGCAGCAGAACAGTTCACACAAATCCAGGTCGACATGGTCTCAAATATTTTTGTAATAATTTATAACGAGCTGCTTAGAAACGGCCGGGGGGAGGGCCAGGCGGCCGGACAGGATGCAGCCACAGTCGTATTCGCAGCCGCAGAGCGAGAGAGCGGATCCATCTCGATGGAATCCACTGGCAGTGCAATGCAGTAGCCGCTGTGTTAATGTAGCGGGGTGGAGGGGGGCTCCATGCAAACGGATATACGAAACAGAGTCCTGGGGGGGCCATGTAGGCAGACCTGATCGACATCATTGATAGGCAGCGATAGTCGGTAGCTGTAGCTGCAGAATGCGCTGCGCGGTGCATGTTGCAGTTGCCCCGCATATTCGCCCGAAAGTGGAGCGTAATTAGCGTGGATCGGATTTTCACGAGGCACCACGCCAACAAACACCGTCGGCCGTCGAAGCACTTGGCAATTATGATGGTTTCGTTACGCGGAAAATATAAATTTGTTATCACCCAGAGCCTCAGTTTGGGTTTGAGTCGATGCCCGTGCCTGGGACGTCGCGTATGACAGATGGTGTGTGTGTGTGCCGACGAGGATGGTTGATGGCTTTTGGTAGCATCCACGCCGCGCTGCCGCGTCGTCGCCACCGCCATCGGGAGTGTTCCGCTTGGCTGGAAGCTTGCGGTAATAATTTGTTAGACATTCTCCCCCTGTCGCTAAGTGGTTGCGACGATAAATATCCCTCTACGTGGCACTAATGGGTGACGGCAACAAATTGAATTCTCCTCGGCGCGGTGCGGCTCATGCTGCTGCCTCAGATAAGGCGCACGATGATGGGCTTGATCGTGTTGTGATAGGCATTTTGGCATGATCGCTGATTTGTTTATGATCGTTAAATCGATTTCGAAGTGGCAGAGTTGGGTCACTGGCTTCACTGGAGTGACGAAACGGTGCTGTGACGGGACAGGTTTGGGTGGATATAAAAGAAGTTACGACAAGGCCTTTCAGTCGGGGTGTGACTTTCGCCAAAGGGTTTGATTGCCCTCGATATTTTAACACCAAAAGCGGCTTCCGTCGAATTTTGAAGATTTATTGATGTTCGATTGTAGAGATGGTGGTTATACCGTCGGTTTTGGCTCCAGCGCCAGTGCTCCAGCTGAGAGGATCTTGGAATCCTAGCATCCCGGCTCGAGCCAGGAGAGGACGACTGGAGCGTTGTGCCTGAAACTATGAAAGATGGACGGCTGCTACAGCGTCCTGTAGGTTTTTCCATATTGCGGCAGGGACAATCGGCTTTGGGCTTGATGTTGACGACAGCAGGAAACAAGTGAATGGCATAAGCCCTTACGAAGGGAAGACGATCCAGTGAAGACGGTGTTTGAAATCCAATTTAGCACCAAATTCATTTCTTATGATGATGTAAGAACGTTATAGAGCGAATGTTGAATGGATTTAAGGTAGCAGCACCTACACTCAATTGAGTTACCCCGTGGATCTGAGAATACCCACCTATTCGCAAAGCAATTATTTTCGTAAAGCGGAGGAGATGGCTGACTATTATGTTGCCCTGTTCAATGGTTTCTTCCTCATCTTCGTTCCTGCAGCTTTTGCAGAAGTCATTGTGAGGAGGGCCTAGTCTAAAGGCGTGAATTCCAATGGCACAATGCCAGTTGAGACGAAAATGAGGGTTCTAAGAGTCGGCCTGCTTAAACTTATCAGACTGAGCGGACGCTTAGGGTCGATCGTAGGCCAGAGGCGCTTGGTAATGATGAATCCTGTGCCAGTTGCCCATCTGCGATTCATTTGAACCAGTGTTCTCAGCCTTAGCAGCTGTTTTATAGTAGCAATAGGCATGGAGGGTGGTTCTCCACGCTTTCTAGCAAGTTCGTATAACAGTGTCCACCCACATAAGTTGGATGTTAAAATACTTGGTCCTCTCGTTACGAGGCAAAGGGGCAATTACGGGAAGTTTTATAGTTGAAAGTGGCTTGCTATCGGATCAGATGACGATATATGTACTTGATATTACATTGCTTTTTAGCCAGGACGGAGCTTCCTTAAGCCTGAAAGACTCTCCTGTCATTCGGTAAGATAGCTGGATGTTTAGATCCAAATATGTACTCATATTTGATCCATCTGTGAAAATTCGAAGCGGATCATCCAGTGTCTGGTGCTCAAACTCACAGTAAGGTGGTTATTTCCTTTTGCTATCTTCATTTCGTTGTTCTTATGAAAAGAACGGTACATTTTCATTCTATTTTAATTTTTTGTAATTTTATTATAAATTTCATTATCATGACATTTTACGTCACGTAGGCAAAAAATCTGTTACAGTTCCGCCAACTTGATAATCTTTGATTGACCTCAATCAAAATGACCATTAGGGTATATAACTTAATTCGTGCGGCTTGCTAAGAGATGGCGTAACTTGTATTATTCCATTGTTATTATTCCATTGGAACATGAGTTGGAAAGCTACTGTCATTGTACGTCATTTCAGTATATGTCAACAACATAAACAACAATAATTTTGTTCACTCAAATATGTTAAACTTTGTTCCTGAAAAGATGTTTTTGCGGTTACACGACACACACGATGCCACAAAAGGAAGTAATGTTTGCATTGGATTGTTACTGGTGAAATGGATCGAAAAAGACAACCCCAAGCGCAACAAATCCTATGTGAAACCCGGCTAACCAGCCAAATCAACGGCAAAGCCGAATATGCATGGCGCGAAGGTAATGCTCTGTATTTGGTGGGATCAGATGGGTGTACTGTATTATGAGCTGCTAAAACCGGTTGAAACCATCAATGGACAACGCTATCGAACACAATTAATCCGTTTGACGAGAGCAGTAGCCGAAAAACGCCCGGAATATGCGACCAGACACGAGGCAATAATTTCCATCTTGACTACGCTCGGCCCCACGTTGCTATTCCGGTTAGGAACTATTTGGGAAACAGTGGATGGGAAGATTTACCCCACTCGCCTTATAGTCCAGACCTTGCCACTTCTGACTACCATTTGTTCCGGTCGATGCAGAACGCCCTCACTGAAATATGGTTCACATCAGAGCAGATTGTCAAAAATTGGCTTGATTCATTCTTGGCTGCCAAGCCGGAGCAGTTATTTTGGGATGAGATCCACAAATTGCCAGAAAGATGGGAGAAAGTCATAGCTTCAGATGGGCTATACTTTGAATAATACTATTGTACATGTTTTTCTTAAATAAACGTTCAAATTTTGAAAAAAAAAAAAAACCGCAGGAATTAAGTTGTGGACCCAATACATTGCTTGAAAGAGTGGTTAGTTTTCTCGATATCGTCCATTTATGCAAAGCATATCCTGTTGATATAATCATCAAGAATGTTGCTTACTTTTTTTCTTGGTACATATCTATGGCGATTTCACTTTCAGGAAGTTTTTCACCCGGGCACTGCTAGTCTTTACCTAGTCTTTTACCCTTTAAAATTTCTCGTCACCAAAGTAAATCAATTAATCTTCAAATTAAAACTAAAATTAAGAACATGTCCGAAATAACAAAAGAAGTTCATATATTTCATTGAGTTCCATCAATTTTCATCAGAAATGTATGATGGTCCAGCCAGACCTATTCCATTGATGGAAGGTTTTTAAAGCATCCATTGACAGAAGGGCTAAAGGGAAATCTAACGTGGATATTAAGGGAGGTCAGGATTTTCACGAAAGCTGAGACAGATCAACGATGTGTCGTACGAGCCAACTTTAAAATCTCTTACCAGCACTAGACCACCTCCACGGGTTCGTGACATCATGTGAACATATCCAAAAGGATCTAAAAACAATCCAGTGTGGAAAAAATGTGATGCCAAGAACTGTTCAATATGTACTCCATGCTGCTGGTTGCAATAGCCCAGCAATCAGGAAAAAACAGTCCCAGAATAATTGTAGAAGTGTTGTTTTCACAGATGAATGTAAATTCAACATATTCCTCTACGTGGTGGTACTTCAGTCTGTGGACGAGCAAACACAGAATTTGGAAAGGCAAAACCTGGTGGAGTGCTGGTAAGAGATTTTACAGTTGTCTCGGGCCTTGAACAGGTGGTTCTTTATGGACAAGATGGCGGAATTCAATACTTTAAAAAGTGCAGATGAGTTAGGTCCTGTCGGAAATTTTTATTTTCAGCAAAACAATGATCGTACTCACACTGACAATATTGTACGACATCTCGCCCCATTCTTTGTTGAATCGACGAACACCAGTTTCATTCATCTGTGATTTCTCTCAAGCTCGTCATCCCTTATAGTCGTTTTTTCCTTTATTCTTTTAAATATACGTCAAAGACTTAGGCTTATGGCTATCATAGTGTAAAGAGAAGCTGAGTTCGAAGGGATGGTCTTCTTCGATTCGACGAAGCATTCACTGCAGAGTGTGTAAAATATGGAAAAGGAAAGAAAGGGTTCAAACGGAATCTTCTGACTTTCATCCAACCGAGTCGGGTCGGAACACAACAAAAAACAAACGCAATCACAACAAGCGCTTGTTGAAGAATGGGAAAGCCTGTAGTTTCTACCCTAAACAGAGATGAGGAGGTCATCAAATTTGTGGGATCTTCTTGACGAACGAGTCAGAACACGTCACTTAACCAAAAAAAAAACAATTAAACAAGCAAACAATTATAACCAGCGCTTGTTGAAGAAAGGGAAAGCTATCATAAACAGAGAAAAGGAGGCCTTCAAACGAAATTTGTTTCCCTACATCAAACTCTATGGCATCAAGCTCTAATTTAGTAATAGACTGACGCACATCAATATTCGCCTGTGCTGTGTGCCAGGCCATAGAGACATCCCAGGTAACTGCAAAGCTGATGAACTCGCAAAACATGGAACAAGACTGCCAGATGATGAACACACTCTTGTTATATAGGCACCCCTATAGCTACACTCAAATTACAACTCAATAATCTAGCTAGAAGGAAAACCAATACCCGATGGACCTCAGGCATCACCCGACAAATCTGGCCTTACCTTGACCCAAAAAGATCTGCACTGCATACTGCAGTGGGAATAATCAATGGACACTGCCTTCTGGGCCGACATGCAAGGCGATTAGGCCTATTCTCAAACGACTTCAGCAGGAGCTGTTTAGACGAAGATGAAGAAGAAAGCATTCAACACTTCCTATGCAACTGTCCGGCTCTTGCCTCAATTAGAAGGGCCACTGTAGGCTCCTATTTCTACGGCAGTCTAAAAGACCTCGACACCAGTCAAAGCACTACAAAAATTTGTTGAGGAAACTGATTGGCTGTCTTAACTTATGCAACCCTCTCTCATCATGAAGCTCCTACGTGGCGGTACAATGGGGCTACTTTTTGGCTTACAGCACCTACCTACTCTTCTACAGAATTCTTTCGAGGCAAAATCTGCTGTATCCATGCCTTTTTCGATCAATGTAGGTATAGACGCCTCCAGGGTGTAACGATTTCTGCACTGAAGAGGGAGGAGACCATTCAACAATCTTCAAAATCTTATGACCCTCACTCATGGCTTCCAGAATAGGAGCTATGAAAACGGGCCTACATTTGAGCAGTCAGCCATTTGAACCTATCCTAACCTTCAAAACTTGTCCCATTTGCCACGCTGTGCCACAGGCTCGAAGTTCAAGCTGGAGCCAAGTTGCTTAAGCCGAGTACCCTGGGCGTTGGATCCGTAGACGCCTGCCTAGGCTCCTATCTCTGCGCAACCCGATTAGTGTCGCTTCAATTGAAGGCCCTGGTAATTTGCCCGTCCGTTGTGTGATAATTTGTACATCACTATACAGCCTTTCTTTTGAATTTTGAACCTAACCTAAAATAAGAAGATTTGGTACGTAGGGAAGAACACGGGCGCTCCAGCAGCATTACAGGCTAACTTAGAGTTGGCTCCATACTACACACTGCGGGACGATTGTGCAGTATTTGTATGAAACCACCGCTCAAGAAGAGCGCATTAAAAAACTACCAAAATGTGAGAGATCCCATCGTGAACCCATCTTCCGCACCACTTGACTATTCCATCTCGAAGATAGCTCTGGCGACTCTGGCCACTGAAGCTACCGTGCAACTACAACAGCGCCCATCTCTCCCCGCCGGGAACCGGGGCCGATCACCGATCACCGATCACCTATCATTTGCATACCCAAACATTATTCGACGCGATGACGTCTACTCGAAGTTATCACTGCAAATATGGTCATCCGAGAACAAACGCACACCCAAAGCAGCCCTACCTGCCTTCGGCTCTTGGCCATCCATTCATTTCAGTTTCAATGTAAAACAATCGCAATCGTTGCGCTTGCCAGCTCTCCGTTTTCCGGGTTTTCACAGAGAGCGAGTGTGAGACAGAGAGAGATAGAAAGAGAGAGAGGAGACTCCTGTGTCATTGTTGTCGTCGACGCGTATACCCAATGAACGCGATCTAATTAGACTAATGAACCAACCGTCCGTCCAGTCCACCCAACCACCGGCAACTCAGTGGCAGTCAGTGCCAACCACTGACCGACCATGTCGCCGGACTAATGGCGCTCGCTCGCACATAACCTTAGATTTTCCAATTTCCCATTCTCGGCCAGCAAACAAGAATAACTTCTGTGTGCGTCGTCGTCGTCGTCGTCCTCGTCCTCGTCGTGGTCGTCTAGAGCGGTGGCAGCCGTCGGACAGAAAACCGTTTTGCAAGTTGTTTTTGTACATCTGTCATTATGTCAATTTGGAGAAATGTTTGAGAACCCAAAAGCGGACCAAGAACGACATCCACTAGCGGCCGCGCCGCCGTGCCCCGTGCACTGTCCGCACATCGCAGTCGCAATCGCAATCGCCTCGAGTGGGGCAATTATGTCATTCGACTGCAAGCTGACGTGCAACAAGCGTACCAAATTCAAATGGTCGCTCTGGGCTACTCTCTCGATTGCGACCTGCAGCAACTGCGCCTGCGCCTGTGCATACAAAATCAGACCTCAGACACAGACTAACGACCGAATCTGAATTCCAGCAGGCCGCGCTGAGAGGCTATTGTTCGGCTACGCGAGGGAGGGCTCGACTGTCCACCGCCGTGTCGCCGCGAAGAACAGACGATGAAGTGCCCACTGCACCCCATCTCGGACCAACTCAGACCATCTGAGCCCATCGCAACCCATCCCAGGCCCGTCGTAACCCGTCAAATGGCATGGCAGCCTCCTCCTGTCGCAAATCAATTAAATGCAAATATGGTAGGATAATCGCCTGCATCTACATAAATCTATTAAAACAAAAGATCGGTCCTGTACAACAAGCCCCGGTGTGATCGGCGGCGATCCGCTCACTGCCCGGGCTTTGTTTGTGGCGCATACGCTCGCTGGAGAGTGAAGAAAAAACCAACGAGGAAAACAAAAACGACGGCAGGAGGAGGAAGCGCGCGTACACAAGATCGATTGGTTGCTTGAAAGCTGGCAGTGCGGAGACCGTCTCTGATTGCCGAGAGTTCGCGTCGCGTCGCCAACAGTCCATGGAGTGCGTTGCGCGTTGGCTTATCGTAATTTGAGGATCATTCCTCTTGACTCGGCCCAGCCATCTGCGAACGGACAAAAAGCTGCAGCCCAATGCGAGAGAATTCCTCATTCGGAGCGGAGCACAGCTACTCCACCAAGTGATGCTCATCTCATCTAATTACGATGATTAATTGATCGCAATTATAATTCTATTTATGGGGGCTGTGCGAGAGGGAGACGGACTCGCTGACTGGATGGAGACGGACGTGGAGCTGGAGCTGGAGCTGGGGCGGATGGAGACGGCCGAGATGGAGAGTCCCCGTCAGAGATGCAATTGCATCTCGCGAGGACTGACTTTTGTGTGCGTTCTGCGGTGAGTGATAAATGGAAACACAGTTTAGATAATTACGGGTTCGGTTTGTGTGCGCGCGCACATCCATTACGGGGTGGCATACCTCTTCCGTGGGACTGATTCTCAGGCCGAGGCCGATGCCAAGGCTCAGTCAAGAATGAGACTGGCAAATGCTGATTGGCGCATGG
Source organism: Eristalis tenax (assembly GCA_905231855.2). Classification (NCBI taxonomy): domain Eukaryota; kingdom Metazoa; phylum Arthropoda; class Insecta; order Diptera; family Syrphidae; genus Eristalis; species Eristalis tenax. The sequence goes on from HG993127.1 coordinate 6,302,872, forward strand.
AAAGCGCGGAGCCCTCGGCTTCGCGGCTTCTAGCTTCTGGCGGGCCTAATGAAATTGTAATTGAATTTCTCCTTTCGCTGACGAAGTCGTTGACGGTCGTTTGCCATTCGCTGGCCAGGCTCCCGACACATGGCACTGGGACACCGGGGGTAACGAGGATAATTGTTTTGCTAGCTTTTGACAAAAGGGATACGTTACTGTCAGCGAGTGTTTACTCAGGCCATGACGAGCGTGATCGATCTGCCCGGCAAGGCCCGATGAGAATTTATTTTTTTCTCTTTTGTTGAGCGGCAATTAGTCGGGCCGTGCGCTGGTTGAGCAGTTCGTATAATGTTTGGCATTTAGCGGAAGATCTATGGTCGCCATGAATAATTCGCGGAGTGTAATTGGCGTTTAAAAACTGGCGGTCATTAATCTGCAGGCACTCAGCTGGAGCTAATAGAAACCTCTGTGCAGTGGCTGATTGGACTGGGTGATCATCAGAATAATGAGAGGGATGAGACTCGTTGAACTTAAGCTTAGCTGTCTGGTTGCGAGCGACCTTTGGAAAGTTGTCACGAATGGCCTTTTGGCAAAATGATTGCCTGATTGCTAAGCCTTCTGATTTTGACTTTGTAAATAGCCAGAGTCAATAGATGATGACAGAATGGAGGTGGATGCATTCAAAGGGAATGCAAACAGCAGAGGGTCGAGCGATGAGAAACATGTGCATGCAAGGTGGGGCGGTTCCAACTCTAATAAAACGTGAAACACTCCAACTTGCTATTTACATTGAACTGCTAATCAAAGCGCACACACATTGATGTCGGCACAAGGAAGAAGGACAGAAAATAGAGGTTCGGTTGGTATAACTCACTAGTCTCAGGGGTTAGTTGTGATGTGAACTTCGGTGAACAGATTGGATGAACGAAACCAACCCAGGACTGTGGGGAAATTCAACATCGCCCCGATCGAGTCTCCCTTTTCCTCTCAGAAATGTTTAGAAGACACATGGCAATACTATCAAGACGCACGACGCAGAAGCAGAAAAGAGGGGACGATGCCGTCTTCGCTGTAAGAAAAAACAGAGCATGAGAAGCGCTAGATCGGAGAAATTGAGAGGTTCTACTGTAGGAAGGATGTTCGAAAGTTCTATCAGCAGATAAGAAAAACGAGTCAAACTCGTAAGAGCCGAACAGACGCCTGCAAGGATGAGGATGGGCATTTAACAGTAGAATCGCAGTCGGTGATGAGAATATGGAAATACCACTTCTGCAAACCTTATAACGGCGATGACGACCGCGGCGTCAGATGCTGCCAGGATCCATCATGAAGGACAAGAATTCCTCCCTCCCGACCTTAATGAAGTTACAGCAGCAGTCGCCAACAAGGCTGCTGGTGCCGATGGACTGCCCGCCGAACTTTTCATAGCTGTTGGCGATGATTAGTAAATGTGTACACACCAATTAATCTCAGCATCGTTTGGCCGATGCTAGAGAAAGGAGCCCATCTAAAGTGTGCCCATTACAGGGGTATGAGCAGAGACAGTGGAGGGAGGACAGAGATATCCAACTTCCACGTCCCTCGTCCCTTGATTTCCTCTGGCAGCGTTTTTAATCGGTGTTGCAATGAGTGATGGAGCCGGGAACTTTGCAAGAGTATGTGTGAAAAGCAAAGGGAATTCCACCACACTCTTGTTCTTTACGGCTCAACGCCGGCATGGATAAGGGGTAAAAATGGCCGAAGTTTGATATCTCTATCCTGCATGATTTTTGGGTATGAGTCTCCTGAACACATCATTTAAAATATCTTCTGCCGACTTGTGTAAGCACCTGGAACCATAAGTCAACAGCCTGTTAGACAGGCTGCGGGTTCAGGGCAGCAAAATCCATCATTGACAAAAGGATCCAGAAGTTTCAAGTCGATACCTACCATCTATTTATCGACTTTAAGGCCGCGTAAGTTACACAAATGAAAGTCAACAAATTTTCTGACGGGACATTTGTGTTGCTTCGCAAGCAAAAAGCAATAAAATGTCAATACAGTGTTCAGGTGCCAATGGCTTTCCAGTAACGCAAATGTATGTCACTTGCCTGTTGTGTTCTTATTCAAAACCCAGCGGGAACTGAATGCCCTGACCTTTAATAAGTGTAAGAAATAATCAATATAGAAATAAAAAAGAGTGGAGTTGGACATGGGACTTGCAGCAAATCGGTTGTGTTTCTTTTTTGGTGTGATTTCGTACTGTGTCGTGCTGAAGTCGTATGACAGTATATATAGAGACGAGCTACACAGCGCATTGCCCAGTTTTGGCATCCCTGCAAAACTCATCCGTTTCTGCAGGATAACTATGAAGAACGCCAGTAAGGATCGTACCGAGACTGTCATGCATGACATGTCAATTTTAACATAATTATCGAGAAGATGGTGAGTAACTCAGACATCAACACCAGCGACACGATCTTCCACAAGTCTGTGCAACTTGTCGATGACATTGACATCATGTCAAGAACTCAAGGGACTGTCAATGGGGCATTTGCGAGCGTCAAGACGGAAGCGGCCAAGTTGGGTCTTGCGGTGAATGAGGGTAAGACAAAGTATATGCTGCCTACAAAAAAGGTCCATCAACACCAACATCTTGGACAAAGTGTCGTTGTAGTCAGAGGCTTTGTTTATCTAGGCTCCGGCAATGGCATCACCGCGGAGATAAGACGACGGATAACCCTGGCCGATAGCCTTGAGAAATTGAAAAAAAAGCTCTGTCTAGGAAAATCAAGCTGTCTTTATATAAGACCTTGATAGTCCCAGAGCTGAAGCACGGGCAATATCAAATGAAGACGAAGAGATTCTTGGTCGCTGCCAGAGGAAAATCCTTCGAATTATATTCGGACCCACTTGCGCAGGAGGAGTTTGGACGAGAAGATTGAACGACGGACTCTACGCACCGCATGTGTCTAGTCAAACGAATTCAAATGTCTCGACTGAAAAGGCTAGGTCATGAAGAGAGAATGGACACTAAGGCTCCAGCTTGGAATGTCTTCGAGGCCATGTCTTCGTGGTACAGGAAGACAACTCCTCTGATGACTTAGCCAGATGGGGAGACCTTTATGAGCTGGGTTTACGACACTAGAGGCGCCCAGCCCATGACCGTGCTACTTGGAGAGGTATGTTGACTGAGGGCCAGGTTCACACCGGAATGTAGCGCTAGAAGAAGAATTATTACAAATTAAGTGCTAAGCGTGCAAAGGTATGAATCGGTCTTAGTTGTGTTTCTGAAGGCCTCGCAGCAATTAAACGTGCACAAATAACCCAAATAGAGAGCTGAATGCACGGATAAAGATTGAAGATGTGGTCTGGACAAAAATTGGTAGAGAGCCCATACTTCGTCTAGAGCAACCCGGTCCATATTTGGGGCAGTCCCTATTATCAGCATGGTTTTAACGGTGTTAAAATTTGTTGTTTTTTTTCGTATTTGTGTTTAGATTGAAATTACAAGATTGGATTTGGCGCATCTTCGTCACCCATCTCGTACAGAAGTCCCTTCTTCCTAAGGTCATGGAATCGCTGATAAATCGTGAGCTTGTGAGATATCATGAATAGCGGAAGCTTCTTAATGACCAGAACTACGGTTCCCGTAGCAAACCCATCTGATAGCTTATCTCACCGAAAAGTGGAACCAATCTTTGCACAATGCAGGCGAAACCAAGATCGTTGCGCTTGATATTTTTAAGGCATTTGACAGAGTTTAGCATCAAGCTCTCTTGTCGAAAATGCTCGCGTCCTTGGTATGCGTATCCACGCAACACTTAGTTGGAAGGATCACATATTTGAGGTCGCCAAAAACGACGCAAAATGTTTGGGTTTCCTCAATCGCTGCAAGAAATACTTCACCTTCCCATAGACTACAATCCGCAGATATTTAAAACCAATGTGCACAGGTACCGCCTCTCCATTTCTATCTCTATACCTACGGCCCGTGCTGTGTCTTCGCTCCGGACACTTAAGGTTGCTAACAATTCCTTGCGCGATTATCAGAAAGGTAAAGAAAAGACTTTTTCTGAAAGACGGCTTATGAGTTAATTATCCGCAATTCATGTGGAAGATAGTTCCAGTCGCGAATTGCAAAAAAAAGATCGCTCTCCAATGCAACGTGTGAATGAAGGAATAATTAGTTTTCTTCCCCTAACAAATTGTATAGAAGCTAACATTTCAGAAAGATATCTCGGGGACCGAGGTTAGGTTAGGCTGAAGTGTCTGACTGCAGCGCAAAGGACAACAGACATACTTAGGCTAAGTATAGGTCCGTTGTGTTACCACGCGGATCTTATGGTACCTACTCCGCAAACCAATTAGCGCTTTTTATAGAGCAAAGTAGAAGGCTGATTCTAATATTGCTCAGTTCTGTCAGATTATCGTTTCTTCTTCGTCCCAGTTCCTGCAGTTTCTACAAAAATCAGTGTATGGAAGGCCTAGTCTAGAGGCGTGAGTTCCGAGGCATGAGTTCCTCATATTTGCCCTGCTTAATCTGATCAAGCTAAGCGATCATATGGGGTTGTTTGGCCAGAGTTGTTTGGTGATGAGGCATCCTGTGCCTGATGTGACATTCGTGGAACGTCGGTCTCCACCCGGAAAGTGTACAGAATTTGTGCCTTCTTTAGCGAGTTCGCAATTCTCTTGAATGTCACAGTGTCCCGGCACCCACATATGTGTTCGTTAAAATACTTGGCCATCTCGTTAAGGGATATGCGGCAATTAAGTTAAGTCTTGGAGTTGGAAGTGACGCAATCCAGAGATTTCATCGCTGTTCCGACGGCCAGAACAGATGACGATATCTGTCTTTGATATTACATTGTTTTTACGCCATGACAGAGCTTCCTTAATCGCTACAGTTTCAGCCTGTTGCGGTGGACCGTCCAGTGTCTGGTTACCAGACTCACAGTAAGATCTGGGCGGTATGCTGGTTGAGAAATTTTTCTCTGATCGTCCTGCTGGCCGCTGTCTATCTGCCAATTTGTTCTATCGGTGGCAGATTAAGATCACACGTATAAGACGTGTGAAATTCTCGTATGAGCAAAAGTTGAGGCAAAAAGTGCTTCAATGTCCCAACGGTAGCAACAACTTTTGGTCATTTGAAAAAGACGTAAAGAATTCCGCCTCGTCTTAAATTCCCACGCTCATTTACAGCGACATCCCAGCTGTCAGCTCTTTAGACAAAGCGTAACTTTTTGCGGCGCAATTAGCAGCCAGCCCAACACTGCCAGATTCCAATATGTCGCCACCTGTACTTAAGAGCGTTGATTTTACCAAGGGAGAAATCCACCTCCGCACTCGTACAGTTGCGAGAGTACTTAAAGATCTCGACGTGCACAAATCCGCTGGCCCGGATGGTATTCCTCCAATATTTCTGAAGAGGTGTTCTTCTGTACTGGGACAACCACTGCGTAAGCCTTTTCATCTATTCTACTCTTTAGGGCCCTTTCCGAGCAGATGGAAAACAGCATTTGTCCAGTCTGTGCCTAAAAACAGCGAATCTTCGTCAACCACCTCGTACCGACCCATAGCACTTACGTCCCGGGATGGTCTTCAGTGACAGACTCTATTGTCAAGTGCAGCTACTGCCACAGGCTCAGTTTGGGCGCGTTCATCACGTTCTGCTTGTCATGCCACAGGCTTTTCTACTAGTTGCACAATACTTCACTTGGTCTTATGTACGGCGGATTTCGAGAATTACTATTTAGAGGCTTTGAACAGTTCTCTATTTAAGCACCAAACAAAAGATAATTGTTTAAAACAAAACACATCAGCCTTTAAGTATGCAAGCATATCGGGTAAGCCTGCGGATAGAGACCGGTTTGTCAAACTCCGCAGAGAGTTTGGCTTCCTGAACAAATTTGTGTACCATCAACGCCCAAATACCGTAGAGAAGAATATTTAAAAAATAGTAAATCGTGTTTCAAAAAGTTATTCGTACCCCTTATCAATAGAACTTGAACAGGGAAAGTCGCTCATCTTGTAACAACCTCTTTGAAGTCGCAGCCATATCTCGACTCTCTCTCTCTCTCTAGGTATATACCAATGCCTTGGGGAAAGAGAATAGATAATCATTTTCTATCTCACAGCACTGCCCGTCACGAAAAAAATCTACCACACTTCGATTCCCGAGTCTCTAAACAAAAGTCACTCTGAAACAAACAAACAAATTGAAGCTTATTGAACTTCCCAAGTTAGAAGTTGCTTCAGATGATCACCGAAGTTGTGTCATAGCTAATCAATCATAGTCCGCTGAGAACGATGTGACTGAGAGTGTGCGGCATAAATCCAATCAATCACACTGCATCTGTCAGAGTTCAATGCAATGCGCCTTCTAATAGCCACTTCGGTGTGCACGTTGCATGTTTCGCGCCATTACTGAAATCGGCGTTGGCGGATGTACTCAAGTTCATCATCATCTGGCATCGGAATATAAAATTCAGAATGGCCTTCTCAAATGGCGAACTTCCGCTCAAGTAAGGCTATTTCTTGGAAAGCGGAACCGTCCGCTGAGTCACCAGGTGACATTGACAAACTAATCCATCACCGCCTGACGTCCCTGCGTCCCTTCCAACGCGAATAAACCTTGACAGAGCTCCGCTGCGGCTTTCGCTGTCGAAACCATAATACTCCATGTCGATGTGACATTGGATTGACGGGCTGTCAACACAATTGTCAGTTTGCGAAATTGAACATCTCACCGTCATAAACCTGAAACACGAAAAAAAAGAAGAAAAAACCATAAATCCATAAAAAAAACTGCAAACAACGCAATATGTGAACGGTTTTAGTGGCCTCCGCCGGTTGGCCATTGTGCACTCGGACATCAGTCCATCCATCCATCCGCGCTGTACTGTCGTCGTCGTTGCATAAAGCTCTTAGCGCAGCTCCGACAATTAGCACCAAATTCGCAGCCACTGCTGGCCAACCGTCGACGGGAAGCTTTTAAAAACCATTAACTACGATTGATTAAAATCTCCGCCGCTTTTGCGTTTCAGTCTTGGCAGCGTTTCGCGTCCTCCACAGCTTAGCTGAGATTGAACGTGGTGTGGTGGCGGGCTGAGCGCAAAAAATACACGAGTATTTACAGAACAGCACACGAAAAGCGAACGCGGATTCGAAACGCAACCCTCTCTCTCACTCTCTCTGCCGGCCAACTCTTGGACGGTCGAGTGGACTTAATGCACCTCCGATTATGCCAGATTATGGTTATCGCGCGATGTTAATTTTATAATCACCTAGTCACCTCCGAGCGGCCGGAGTCACGTCCATAAGTCCAGCACGCCATCAGTTGAGGAGTGATTGCATCACTATCTTAAATGTCAGAACGTCTGTCCGGGCACACGAAATGTGATCCGATTCGAACGACTGATCGCGCAGAACAAAACCGACTTCGAGGTCCGAAACGAAAAACGACAAGAAAATACAAGAATAAATGAGAGATACGGCACCATCACCGATCAGCGAGAGGCAGGTGGTGGCGGTGGACGAGCAGCACCGGCCCGAGCACCGCAGCACAGGCGATTGAAACAATTTATGCATAGAAACGTATTTTATGGCCGATAAATTAGAATTTGCTTCAAGGTTGAGGTACACTCGGGCGACCTATCGATTGGCATCACGAACTTGCGTGGGATGGACGCGACGCATTGGCTTTCCCCGGTGAGCCCTGGTGACTCGATCGAAATCCGATCTGAGACTAAATTTGAAGCCTACTCGGACGCGCATAAATTCTGGCGAAAAGCGACACGAATGCGACTTGGGCTCATTGAAGATGTGTGCCTCACACCTTGTCGGACCTTGGTCGACCAACTCTCCGCACTAACCGGAGTGTGCTGGCTAACAGTGCCAACACGGACTGTAAAGTGCAACGTAATGGCATGTTAATCAGTGGACAGGTGCTCCAGTCAGCGGTTATGATTCATAACTTCTGTATGTTATGCCGCCGATCTGCGTTAGACTGGTCGCTTGATGACTTAATTAATTGGAAAAGGTCCAGTGAGTGGTGCAGCCGGAGTATGCGGAATACGCCACCAGTGCTGCTCGTGCTGCTGTGCGCTGTGCAACGAGAGATAATCGTTTTGCGGTTTTTCGAGGAAATCCAACCTGAATACAGAGCAGTGGTCAATGGGTATGGGTGACTAGTCGCGCTGCGGTTCCAACGAAGTGCCACAGAAGTAGTTTGATGTGCTAAACGATTATGCCAACTTGGAACGGTAATGCAGTTTCGAGGAATTTTACTCTTTTTTCCCTATGAATGGACAATTCGTACACTATGAGTGTCTTGACGGGGGTGTCCGGGTAGTTTAGGTCCGCATTTGGTGTCGGCGTGGTTGTTTGGTTTTGACGGTGACGGTCTACTGCTAATGTTCATGAACAAAGGATTTTTAGCAAAATTCGAGAGAAATGTATAGTTTTTGATGTGTCAAAAGGCGCATTTAGTTGTCGAGTATTTCGACACTGTTTGGAGAACAATCACTTTTTCAGCTCGGGAAGGTAAATCTACCGACGATGCCCTTCTGCAATTTCATTCCAACAATGAACCTTGATAAGCAAAAAATTACTGTGGGCTTATTCATTGATGGTATTCATTGATGGTGTCTTTGATATGGTGAATCGGAAAATTCTTCAGAGGTTTGAGAGGATTTATGCTCCATTGGTACAGGTCTTGCCACACAAACAGGTCGCATAAAGTTGTAATAGACGAAGAAGCAGTACTAAACACATTTCTTTCGGTGTACCACAGGGCTCCGTATTATGACCTTGATTGTTTCTGCTTAGTATAAAGCAGTCACTGTTCGGGCTAAGTTTAGGCGTTCTAACTGCATTTTTTTGGATGATGCTGGTTATGCTTACCGCTGGCTGTCGCTTGAATACCAACGATTTACGCTATTATTCTTCGTGTCATATTTTGTAGCAGCACTGACGGCAGGATTTAAGTATTTGAGACTTATTTTGGATTAGAACATGTCGTATGCAAATCACATCGGTAGCCGAAGGCAATATTTTCTCTTAACGCTAAGGAATTTCTAGTTTTTGGGCAACATGTGTTCGGCTCATCTTTTAACCACAATATACCACTGCCTTTTCCAATCCAAATTTCAGAATGGCATTAGTTGTCTGGGAGGCGCTTTCTTTAATAAAATTGAACCCGTACTTGTAACATAAAAATAAACCACGTTCAGTCAACTTCTTCGAGCCGAATTTTCACGGGATACCAAGATTTGTCCGAAATATTTTGTTGTTAAACGTTGTTAAAATAAGGCACGTACATTCATTGTTATGTCATCAAAATATGGGTGTAAATAACTTTACTTAAAAAAAAATTGTTATTTTTAATTGGCTCATCAGAGGTGGAGGGTTTTTTTTTAATTACTCTAGTTTGAAAAGACCTGTACTTTATCAGTCTGCAATTCTATTGCAGATTGCAGAACTTCAATAGCGTTCTCAATTTCGATTTATTCTGGCATTTCAATACTAATTAACTCTGGTTCTGCATCACTATCGTTTGCGTTATTTTCAGCATTTATTGGGCCAACTTAATTCGAGCGGTTTTCTTTTTTTTAAATTTGAACGTTTATTTAAGAAGAACATGTACAATAGTATTATTCAAAGAATTGCGCATCTGAAGCTATGACTTTTTCCCATATTTCTGGCAGATTATGGATCCCATCCCGAAAAAACTGCGCCGGCTTGGCAGCCATCAAGCCAATTTTTGATATTCTGCTCTGATGTGAACCATATTTCAGTGAGGGCGTCTGCATCGACCGGAAGAAATGGTAGTCAGTAGGGGCAAGGTCTGGGCTATAAGGCGGGTGGGGTAAAACCTCCCATCCACTGTTTTCCAAATAGTTCTTAACCGGAATAGCAACATGGGGCCGAGCGTAGCAATGAGGCAAAATGATTGCCTCGTCTCTGGTCGCATATTCCTGGCGTTTTTCGGCTACTGCTCTCGGTTTTAGCAGCTCATAATACAGCGCTCCCTTCTTATCCTACCAAATACAGAGCATTACCCTCGCGCCATGGATATTCGGGTTTTGCCGTTCATTTGGCTGGTTGGCCAAGCCAAAATCACCACCTTTAAATCGTGCAAACCACTTTTGGCAAGTTCACTCAGCTAGCGCATTTTCACCATAAATTTCCACCAAAATACAGCTCGTCCTCGTACCTTGACTTCAATTGGCTAAAATAATCGTCAAGGAAGTACGGATGGTCGCGATTGGCCGCCCTCCCCTTCGAGGTACCCGTTATTGATTTAAAAATCAGTCCACAGTTTCTCCAGCTGCTCGAGACTCTTTTTGAAATATTCTGCTGAATATCTGGACTCTGCTTGCTTCTTAAAGCCAGAGTTTGTCGACTTCATCTGTCATCCGCGTTTGTTCTAGTGCGATTTCACTGAACTTTTCACTCATTTTCTAAATAATTTTTTGTTTAATAATGCTTTTCTTGATTTTACTCTTCAACACTAAACTGTACCACTACACTTGCACTGCTAAAATTATCCGGCTACTCCGGCTCGAAGGACCAATGAAAAAATCCTACCAACTAGAACTTTTTACGAATTCAATCGCCTAATGCAGCCTCACATTAGGTGACAATCAAACAGGCTTGGATCGATTGAGGTTTCAAAGGGTCATCAAATTTGTATTGTGCTGGTATTTATTTCCAAATTATGCTTAATTGCAATGTACAAAAATAACAGCAAAGTGCTGATTTCAAAGAAATACAAAAATAACAGGAAAGTGCTAACCTAGTTAATACGGGGTAACTTAAACCTAACATAAATAGGAGTATGGACATACAAAACGAAGACACAACCTAACAACGACCGGTGCGGCATTTTTGAGTTCTTGCAACCTTGAAGATATATAAATACAATATAGATACAATCAACAGTCACCATAGCGTAGAATTTCCCGGGGAGACTTAATAGAAATATGCCCCTGCTGTTACAGCAACCTCTTTACTCTCCCTTCTTGAAAAGTGGGACAATCACACCAGTTTGCCAATCGCCAGGTGTCTCCAGGCCACTTTAATGATACAAGGGAGCCACAAAACTCCCTCTTTACCCATCGCCTTAAGCATTTCTGTCTGGATTTCATCCACACTCGCGGATTTGCTAACTTTTAACGATTCAATCGCGAAAATGACTTCCTTCACCGTTGGACTATTCTCCGCCCTACTCTGCCATCCACAGTGCCCTGTTCGAGAGCCTCTGTCCATCTGCGTAAGATGTCCACCTCGATGGATTTTGGCTTTGATTCCTTCAATGATGTTGAATATCCTTCCTCTGAGTCGCCGAATGCCTTGTCAGAACACCTTTTCCGCAGATCTATGGTCGCTTCCAAGACTGCTCTTTAGCTGCTCTCGCAGCCAATCTGCAAGTTCTTCTCTCCTCAGTGTACCGGTCAGAGGAGGAGAGTCCCCCAAGAAAATCCAGTCTCTGTAGGTCTTCTTCTTCTCTATGTTGGCTTCTTCAAATCCGGGCGTTTTAAACCACGCAGTTCTTTTCTCACCACCAGCCGCTTCACTCCACAAACATCCCGTGCAGAGGCAATGACAGCTGCTGAAGACAGTCGCCATTCTTCCTCTACACGCGAAGGAACATTTGGAAGTCGCTCAAACTTGTGCCGTTCAAAGTTTAGCCGCACCTCACTGTTCTGTAGTTTCTCCCACCGTATGCGTGTAACCACTCTTGGTTTCCGCCTTGGCAGGAGAGGTACTTTATCAGTGAGGTACAGCCTACACAACACCAAGTGATGATCAGTTGACAGTTCAGCCCCTCTCATGATACGAACATCCGTTTGGCCCCCCCTGCAGCTGACCACCTCGTGGTGGCGGGCGGGCAACAGGTTTGGGGTGTAGTAGCTTATTTTCGTACAGCCCTGTCCTGGCTAATGAAGCTCAACCCCAACTGACGACGATTGGCTTCGGATATTGCCTACCGTGATGTGCCAGGCCCCATTTGGAGCCAGGCCTCAATGCTGGCAGTATGCGAGCGTCTGGTGGCCGGTCTGTTCCGCTCGGCAGCCGGTCGGGCTTAGCTCGAAGGAACTACGAGCAACCCAGCAGTGGCCTCGTGAGTCGCTATGGGGGTGGGAGGGAAATCACGCCATGCACAAACCAATACGTGAGGGGGGCAAAAGCCAACGGATAACGTTCTGCCAATTTTGTATCATTTAAACGCAAATTGACTACCGATTGTAGAAAATCAACAGAGGTTTCTTTTCTGCGCTGTTGGGCTGACATGACCAATTTTTGTCATGTTTGTACCCTAAGCACTGATTCGAGAATATCATAATTCTTGTGCAAAATATAAGGGAAACCGGGGAAGTTTAACGGAAACACCTAGCGTGCGATAAATTATGTCGCCTGGATTGCACCATTTTACTTTACAGAACTTTATCAGTCGTACGATGAATTTTGTCGGCCTGTGTACGATCATACAATAGCGTGCCCTGACGGAAACTCCCAACGGCATACTCTACGTTTTCCGAAATCCCAAACTCAAAGGCAAAAATCAGCTATAACTGCCTAGCGTTGCCCAAAGGGTACAGTTTACAAATTACATCATAATCATTGCAGCCGCTGCAGAAATGGAACGCAGATTCTGTCAAATATCCACGTATCCTATGATAAATCCTGTTTCGAAATCCAGCACCCTATGTAATGCTCCCCATGCTGAGACAACTCTCAGAGCAGTTTCACATGAATCTCTCAGCCATGACACCAAGGGACCCTTTCGTCAATTAAATCAAGTCCTGCCAAGCACATGGATCAACGGGTCATGCGAAACCCCGCCAAACATTCTCAGGATACTCTTCCCCCAAGGAGGCAGATGTAACTGATGTTGTGACTCATTTCTCTCCGATTGTTAACTTTTAATCTGCTCACGATCATCTTATGTTCGGGGACACATCCAATGGCCCCTCCCTCTCTCTCCGAGATCACATCTCTCTGCACGCAATTACACTCGGATTTCTTTCAGAAAAACGAAAAAAAAAACAAACGCCATTCCATCCATCACCATCCCCCTTGTGTAATCGAATATAATTTGCATACACAAACGGATGTGTAACGTCTGTCCAGTCCGGCGCTGTCCAACCGACAAGGGGGTTGAAATACTCGCACGTTGATGATGGTCCCTTTGCGCAATCCTTTGAATGAGAAAAGCAGACAAGGGTGTTCCTCAAGGCAATCCCAAGGACATAAATATAATTTTTTCCACGATAATTCATGCAAAAAACGTCCCAAAAGGATTCAATTTAACATCCGTAGGGGCGCAGCGCCCTCCTTAAAGGGGACACTGTCCATTCGCTCGAAGGAATGGGTTGAGTGTGCACATGTGTACGAGTATCTTCCGTTACACACCCTGCTATCGAATGTCCAAATGGTCAGCTTCTGGTCAAACGTGTCTGACGACTTTGCGCTTTCTTGGGCAATAGCCCAAGTGTCCTTTTTTTGCTGGAAGCAATCATTTCTTCAGAATATCTGAGACTGTATGAAACACAACAAAAAAAAAAGCGAATCTCGGCAGACCCGTGAGAACCGCTTCGTTATGTGTGGCACTTTGACTAATTCAAAGGATAAACAGGATTCTCCTTCGGTTTTTTTCCTCTTCCCTACGTGTCCATCGGAATTTTGAATAAATTATCAATTTTGAGTGTAACACTGCACGGGGACCAGGATGGCTAGTCTTAATTTAAGGAAACACAAAGGAAAAGTGACCAACGGTCATTGTTGATCCAGCTGTGCGATGATTGCCGAGGATTCTGTTCGGAATGAGAGATGCCCGCGAACGCGGACGCACATGGTCTTAGTGGTCTATGGTCTCCAGCAAATGTGCGCTCGGGGATTTAGTGCAACTGACTGGAGTTTTGTTGATTTATTGTCTCTGCCAGCGAGTGGAGGTAACGAGGGAGAAGTCATTGGTGTTCGCGGTTCATGGTTGGAGATTTAATCGAATGGAAGGAGTCCTCTTAATTAACCTCTATTCAAAGATGCTGATGTGCATCCCCGGAACATCCGGAGACTCCATAAGTCTCTGTCGCAGTGGTTCATTTTTTGTTTAGTTCAACTGAGGGATTTTGAGTTATTACGTTCGCTTGTACGTGGCACGAATGTCTCCATTATCTCGACCTCCGGGCCTTGATTTTGAGACCCAAAACGAGTAGGTTGGACCAAGCGATAAGTTTAAATCGATGGCGAAGGATCGAGGCACATAAAGATCCCCCGTGCATGCATTATCCCCGCTCGTTTGACAATGCGGCTGTGCCAAAGGACGCTGCAAAAGAAAGGTCTAAAAACTCATCTCATGGTCAGCTAACTCTCTCTGCATGAGATAACCATGCGGCGTGCTAACAACGCCCAACAAACCGACTAGGAAAGTACTAGACTCGAAAACTAGCGAGCATTTCCATTCGGTGGACTTCATACGAATGGTCCCATATCCCGACATTTCGTTTGGGAGCCTCGACGATAAGAACCTGTTGGAGGTTACCAAAGTCACGACTTAAATGTTGTGGTTTCCCTTCAGCTACTGGGCCAGTTCTCGATGCAAGTTTGGTTTCAGGTTGGTGACAGGTTGGTGCCTGCAAAAGCCGCGTTCATGGAAGTGATTTCCTCGGGTCCACTCGGGTCCACTTCACTGCCACTTTCTTCGTATAGCGATGCTTAAGGGATCCTGGCCCGTTCTCAGGTACAATTGCTTTCCGGAGATACGGTTCCGACAGGACACACATTGACTGTCATGGCCATCATATATGACAGCCGCCTATAATTGCATTCGAGGCTGTGACTGGCAAAAATGTGAGTCACTACGTACGAATATGGGGCTGTGTTGCTGGCTTCCCACGATAGTATGAACGTTATTGGTTTAAACAGGTAAGCAAGGGAGCCACTATCTCGTCGGGTGTGCCATATCTTGCATGCTCGATAGCCAGTACTGAATTTGACTTGGACGTCCAGCATGCGTTGGAAATACTGTCGATCTCTTGTTGTTTTTTGCGATCAAAATTATAATTAAGGAAATTTTTTGTGCACCTGATGGCACACCCTAAGATTTGCCTTTCTTTTGGTATTGGTGTCCACTTTCCAGGTACCGCATCCATAAAGCATCACCAATTCTACGTTGAACCGGAACAGTAGCAGCTTGGTTCTCAAGCTCGTAACGTTGCTTTCCAGATCGTGGATAGCATTCCGCAAGTGGCTTTAGCCTTCCCGGTTGTACTGCACATATTCAGTACGGCGCCACCACACTCACGCTATTGCTTCATCGGAGCCTACCGCCCTATGTCGTGTGCTTGCATTGGATTGGACACTACTCCACACTTCAAGTTATTAACTCTCTCGACTTCCTGCACAGTACTGCACAGGTAATCGCGTGTATTTGAAATGCTAAGGGTCTTCTTTTGAGCCCCACTTTTTCGCCTCAGCTTCTAGATTGGGGCAATCAAGTGAAGGTCCGCTTTCCGATGAAATGTGTAAGGTAAGATGTCATAAAAAATAGTGGTGACAGTATGCACGCTTGACAAACTCCACTTTACACCTTCTACTGGTCTCTACAAGTCTCTCCAGCTGGCACTACACATCTGAGGATAGCTGCCTCCCATTTCGCACGCCAAGCTGGTTGAGGATATTACTGTTGCAAAATGCATGTATTCGTTACTGAGTAACGAATATTCAATAAAGTGCCATATAATGAAGAGTTGCTAATCAATGGATATCGTTACTGGTGTGGTGTCGTTACTTCTGTTTTTGGCTCCAAGTACTGTAGACAACCGACATCGGAACGCGTTCGTTCGATGGTCGCATGGTATGGTATGCATGGACCTACAAGAGAGACATACCCAGGGTCCCATCAAACCCTGATCGAATAAAGTTGTTCGATATCCAAAGATCTATGTATAAACAGATGCAGCAAGACTTCTGATATATTTGGCGTATCGTCATCACCGTCAACTTCTGACCCGCATGCTCCACTAAAGGGGTCCCTGAGATAAGCCACGCACGAGAGATCTCCAGGCAACTCTACCTCCGCCATCGACTCAAGCTCATCAGGAGTTATGGCCAAGTGAGTATTTGGAGTTGGTCCAACCACCTCGTCCTGGGTCTGTCAAGCGGTCGCCTACCTGATGGAATCACATTCAACGCCCGCCTCGGAAGTCCTGATGAAGGGGACATTCGTGCCATGTGACCAAACCAACGACGCATAACCCTCTCCATTCGCAGCTGCTCTATGTTGAGTTGCTCGTGAACTGCTGTGTTTCTCATCCTGTCCCGGCGAGTAATTCCCACAACAGCACGAAAAAATCTCAGCAGCTTGTTATTACCCAAATTGATCAAGGTGTTACCCAATTTCCATGACCATCGCTGAGAGTTGGAATAAATACTGAGTTGAATACCGCTAACTTGGCTTTGACACCAAGCTCGGCCTTCCTCAGCATTACTCCTTCCATCACTCGTGAAAAAGATAACTAGACACTTAAACTTCTTCACATGCTTCAATGGGTCTCCACTCACATGTAGAGTGCATTGAGCAGACGTTCTGGAGATGACCATAACCATGTTAACCTTCATTCCAGCATCAGCACATATGACCACAAACCTATCGAGTGCGCGCTGAAGTTCTTTGTCTGGGAAAATGTGAGGTTAACTAAGTCGTCTGCAAAAAGATGACTTACCCTCAACTCTTCCAATGTGAAACATTCCTCGCCTCGGCTGCGCTGCAACATCCACTCCATATATACAATGCACAGGAGAGGTGGCAAGAACCACCCTTGGCGAAGTCCAAGGCCCACTGTGAAAGGTGTTAACCCGAACACAGCTGCTACAGTTTGTGTACAGAGACTGAATGGCCCTCAGAAGAGGACCATGAATCCCATGCTCCTGCAGACCTCTCCAGAGTCTACATCGAGAAACTCGGTCGTATGCCTTTTCCCAAATCCACAAAAGATGGGTAGGGCATACTCTCAAGCCTTCTCAAGTGCCTTTGAGTGCAAGGTGGTCGGTATTACTTGTACTAGTACGAAAGACGCACTGTTCAGCCCCCATCCTGGGCTTGGCAACAGCTCTAGAATCAACACCAAGGAGTAGACTTTCCTGGGGAGATTTAAAAGCGATATGCCCAAGTAGTTGGAGCAATCTCTCTTGTCCTCCTTATTGAAAAGAGGGACAATCACCCCAGCTTGCCAATCGCCAGGTGTCTCACCACGTTCCCAGGCCACTTTAAAGAGCCATTTCCCTCTTTACCCATCGCCTTAAGCATTTCCGGCCAGATTGCATCCACTCCCGCGGATTTGCCAACTTTTAGCCATGCAATCGCCAAAATGACTTCCTTCACCGTTGGACTTTTCTCCACCCCACTCTGCCATCCTCAGTGCCCTGTTCGGGATTGAGCAGCTCCTAAGAGTGCTCGCTCCATCTGCGCAAGATGTCCACCTCATTGGAGAGCAACACATCATCTTCGGATTTGACTCCTTCGATGATGTTGAAGTTCCTTCCTCTGAGTAGACGAATGGTTTGCCAGAACACCTTTCTCTCAGATCAATGGTCGCTTTCCGCCTTCTCGCCGCGCAACTGAAATTAATTCGGCAGAAATGTCATCAATACCCACCGCCTTGTTTTTCTTCAAGGCATTTATTGTCGCCATTATTTCAGGACCGTTGCGAGGTCGGGCACGGTAACAATCGAGTACGAGGTTCACGTTCGCTCTCAATGAGCACAATTACGTTAAAAAACCACTTTTGTTGCAGTTGCTTCCGCCTAGTGAGCCGCAATTAACTTGGTTCCTCAGAATGTGTCCCGAAAGGCTTGCAATTCTCACGTGACTCGATTTGGAACGTTTTGCAACATTTTCTTCAAGCTCTGTTTCCTTACTTGTGATGCCAGTTTATGAAATGCAAAGAACCTGACATTCTGAAAGATTCTGAAATGTCATAAAACACCGCGTGCTGCTACCAGTGGTGCTGCGTCGACGCTTTGTCTAGCTGATGGCATTTAAATCTGCATAGTGGTATTTCCATCACACACGCTTGCGCAATCGCTGTAAATATCAACGCTGTAACCCTACCGTGCTCATTACTCTTACATTTGTTTAGTGTCGGTACAGCTTGTGACGTGATACATCCTTTTTTATTTTGATGAGTGTGACTTACTTGTTGGACTAGAAGACAAAAGAACTTAAATCTGCTTAGCTAGCTTAACAATTCACAATTGTTCTTAATACAAACCTACTGACCCTATGCGGGTACTCTAAGCTAATCTAAGGTATCGATGACGGATCGATCGCAAAACGACGTTTCGCATTGAAATACAGGATAGGTTAAAGATCTTATCGGTTGCATTGAAGAATCGTTTGAAAAATTCCACCCCTTCCACAGTCATCCATTGCTCGAAGTTAAACAGTGAATGGGCTTTCGTCTGCAAGCTTGGGATGAGAAGGTAAGTATTTGATTTTTAATACAACACAGTGCCTTGAACTGCCTTGAGTGAGATACTTACATGCATGATCTTCCTGCGAAGATTCTGTCTCTCTTGTCAACCAGTGACCCATGGAGCCTTGAAGCAATGTCTTCTATCATTGCCGCCTCGAGTCGAGAGCGATGGATTCAGTCATTAAGGCCATTTGCATCTTTCTTCCAGCGCTATCGTGGAGTCTGGGCATACCGCATGATCTTCATGCGAAGTTTCTGTCCCATTTGCCAGCCTAGATGCTTAGATTTGATGTTGGTCATAAGCCGCTTTTGCACGTTCTCATCAACTGCCCCTATTTACCACAAATGCAATTTGATGCGACGACTTTTGGACTGTTTAAAAGCGACCTTTGCCGGAAAATGTGTGATCATGCACACGGTGTAGTCGAGCCCTCTCCACCACCGCATCTACATCCCTCTACACCTCGTAGGGATCATGGTTTTGTCCTGTATCACAAAACTGGACTTTTTAGACCATGGTCCCGGTCCAAAAGACTTCGGAGTGGCGATGTTTCAGTTCAAAACCGAAGCAGTTACCGTCCCCATGGGCCATTCTAAGTCGGATCTCTACTAGGATGACATTTGAGGAGTTCACGCCTGCCTAAGGGTACACAAACATCCTCAGGATTGCTCAGCTATCGACTGAGATGTCCCTCCATCAACCTTAAGACCATCTCGTTCCGCCGGCTCTTCAATCGCCATGAAAGCTGCTACCGAGGAATGCAGAATGGACGTGCCGTCCATCCAACTGCAAGCACATCTTCTCACTTCTCGCAAGGAACCCTCTTCACCCGCGAACAAATCGATGCTGTGCGAGACACCGGAGCACACATCCCGCAAAACGAACTTCCATTCCAACTATTTCGAAAACGCAATTCCACTCGGGTCGCCCTTCCAGTGGCCACTTCAGAGATGCCAAAATGAACCATCCGCCATCCAATCCATTATGAAAATTTGAAGCGTAATTACCAACAACCGCAAAAGGCTATCAATCCGATAGCATCTTACATCACCGAGGGTCTGAGCTCTGTATCATAAAGATTGACGTCCGGTGATACCAGCCTCTCTTCACTTTGCCGACCGTGATGCGGCTTCAATGAGCTTCGCTTTTGTGATTCACGTGTCTTTTGTTTCTTTCGGTTGATTTTTGTGCGTGTATTCCCCATTCTCGCAACAACCGTCCGCCCTTTCAATGTATTTTGCATTCGAGAGAAAGCAACACCTCACGATATCAACGAAAAGCGATCTCATGTACCCGGTGAATGACAAGATCTCCTCAAAAAATTCTTCACGATCCTCGCCAAACGGCACAAAAAATAAAAACCAAAGAACACAAAACCAACTGACAACAACACGTAAGACCCTTATCTGAGTTTTTGGTATTATGTGTCCAAATACCAACATATGTACGCTCCCCACAAAGGACATCGCAGGCGAACTTAAAACAAAACCATAATGACAACAAAAAGAAGTAACTCAAGAACGCCCTGTGCACGAATAATGAATGTCGCTGGAATTATTCGGTTGTAATATGCGGACCCTTGTTCATGTGTGTGCTTGTGCTTCTCTCTTTTTGCGCGAGCGCGCCCAATGTGTAAATCATTCGGGCTTCTCAATGTCCACATACTCCACCTCGTACTCGGAGTACTCTGGTGCACAGCGTCCGTACTCCGTTCTGACTCATTCGCTTCCATATCACGATACAAGATCACTTTTCATTTTTGATTGCAGAGTGGTTCGTTCATCATGTGCGCTGTACGGGCAGCGAAGAAGAATAGAATATCGCTTGATTCTTGGAGTGCGCGAGCCTGCCTGATGCCTGCTGTTGCTGTGGCTGGCTGGATGGTGCTGGTGCTGGTGGGTTTTTTGTAGGGATTCATTTACATTATCCCGGGTACAACGAAATGCTCTTTTCACTAGCGCGCAGCATGCACCATGGATGCTGCGCTCGCCCCAGTCACAATGGTGGTTCTCTCCCAGATTTGACTTTTCTGATCGCGACGTAGAAGGTGGTGCTGTCTGCTGTCTGTTGCCTCTTGCCTGCTGCTGGTGGTGGTGCCCGATGGTGCTGGATGGTGGTTGTAGGCTGTTGGTTGTAAAACATCCAAGATGGGGAAGAAATTGCATCCAAGCCGATTACATTAGCAAAGCAGCATTGATCTTCCCAACCGCGTCATCACATTTGTCGCACACGAATGAATGCTCTTTAGAGACAATCAGAGGCGACGGCCACGACGACGACAACGATGACGGCGAGGAGAAGGGCTCTCGGTGGCTCTCGGCCACATTCGTGTAGGATGTGTGCTCAGCGTCCTTCGTGCTCTGCATGTACAGCGATCTGTGAGCCAGTTGAGTAACGCCGACATGCAATCGAAAGGGAGCAGCTAGAGGATGTTGGGTTTTTCGTTGCTTGTCGTTTTGTATTGAATGCTGCTGCTTGGATGGAGGTGCTGTGCTACAGAGAAATGAGTCACGCTTGATTGGAGTTCGAAAATTCTAGTTCGCACACCAACTCTTTTATTCACTTTCCATCGCACTGCAACCATCTGCGAACCGGCGGCGGGCAGCAAAATTTAACTAGCTGCGCTGCGAAACGACGCTACCAAAATACTCGTACTTTCCAATGTTTCCACTCCACCAGCCAGCCACTTCATCCTTTCACTGGACCCTGGCCGTGATTGTGTTTCATTTGACCCGCACATGAAATTCAGCGGAAAAATGCAAGAGTAAATAAAACAAGACGGCACCGCACAGCACAGCGCCCCAAAAGACACAAAGCGCCCATTTGACTTATAAATGTGGCTTAAATTGCA
Organism: Eristalis tenax; assembly: GCA_905231855.2. NCBI lineage: Eukaryota > Metazoa > Arthropoda > Insecta > Diptera > Syrphidae > Eristalis > Eristalis tenax. The sequence goes on from HG993127.1 coordinate 6,324,167, forward strand.
GTTGATGCATACATCCACCTTGGGGGCAGTAATGAAGCAAAAAAAAAAAAGCTTCCTTGTTTGTGTTCCGTTGGTCGTTGATCGTCGCTCTTTGGTGTGCTCGCAGTTCGGTGTTCGTTGCTCGGTCGTCGTTTCCAGCCTGCTGCCGGTGGTGCTGTATATCTTTGACTCTCATTGATTTTCATCATCATGCTGCGGTGGCTGTTGTTGCCGTTGCCGTTGCATGAACTCTTGGCGCACCGGATGGCGGGGCGATGGGGCTCCTCTCCTCTGCACAGTGTAAGTTTAGCTGCAATTTACAATTAGGACCGCGGAGCCATGTACACAGGTAATGTGCATGGCGGCGCGCAATGCCTCCTTCTCATTTTTGCCATTAACCTTCGAATGGGGCTATTTGTCTTGAGCGCTATGCCGTTGTTACGCTATTCCCGCTCGCGATCAGCGAAATACATATCCTCCCGGTGTGCGAAATCGCTCCGATCCCGGACGGTATAAATTAATTACATGTGGTCCTATAATAATTTCGTGTCGCTGACTTCCGCCGTTTCTCCACCGCTCCCCGAGTTGCTGCGCACGACAATTTCTGTGTTGTTTTGTGCGCCCTGCGTTGACACGAAAAAGTTGAAAAGGGCATGCAAGCCAACGATGGTCCCGATAATTATTGCCCATTGTCACGGAAAGACAGAGAACTGAGGACAGAACAGAAATCAATACCTCCCCTAACTGACCGGGCCAGCAAGAGCCAGTGAACAATGAAATATGCGAGGAGAATGCCTCGCGAGAAGGCCAAAGGAGAAAGACACTTCGTTTGACCTTATAATACGTGTCACACACACCCCACACTCTGTTGCTTTTTCTTACGTTTTCGCAAAGAATTTTCCAATCGCATAGGAGTCTTGTGTGTTCGTTGCTTTTTCTTCTGTTTTTTTTTGTCTTCTTTTAGCTTCGCCTGCTCGCCCAGCGGAGCACAGAGAGCAGCATCGATTTGACGAAGAATAATACTTAACGAATGGCTGGCAACAGTTTCGTTTATTCGCAAGCAGAATGGCGAAATACGCGACAAGAGAGTGAGAGAGATACACCGAAAGAAATTTGCTGCCGTCGTCGCCGTTGGTGTCAGTGAATGGATCGCGGATTCGAATGGAGCGTTGGTGCTGCTGATGAGATGGGGCCCCATCGCGGCGGGTGTGAAAAAGTGAAGGTCCCCATTTGAGGTGCGAGTATTGGCGGAAGTGTGGAGGCGTTGTGCTAAGCTCTGCCACAGATTGGTCGGTCGATAGGAAAGAGTTGAGAAGAGCATCGGAAGTGAATGGAGAGTGGATTTGTTTGCTATGAGCATCGGAGTGGATTGAGCTGTTTTCTGTCGGTACTCGCTAAGCTCGAATAAATTGGACGCCAATTGGTCGTTTGTCATTTTACCAAGGTGTCGATGGCTGCCACTTCAGGTTCCCTCGATTCGCTGATTCCGAAGTGCAGTCGTGACCATTCTGCACTCTATGCTTGGGAAGCGAGTGGTTTTCTAGGGTATGCAGCGAGGGTGAGCTGGGAAGACGGATAATGATCTGGAAGTGCTTCGAATTCAATCCGTATAGGGAAGGAGGGACGACGGAAAAATCTCCCCCACATCCAACCAGATGGAATGGGGAATTCCATGCCTAAGCTGACGTGAGTTTGATATGCAGAAAGCATTAATCTCTAGCTCACAGTAATTGGTGAGGGGGTAGTCTTGGGGGAGTTATGTCATGAGAAAATCTTAAATATTCACATTTACCATTTACCAGAAATGTTTAACCGAAAATTCTAGTTGGATCTGCGAAATGGTTAAGAGTTGAGAATCAAATAAGAATTATTTTGTGGACACTTCTGTCAAAGGACACTTTGGTGAGGACTAGTGCACTAGACTAAGCTAGTGGTTTCAGGCGGCACGCATGTAGTTGAACGGCTCAGCTCAGCCGTTCTCGTTTCCTCACTCATACTCATCTTCTGACCCACATTATCCTCTCGGGGTAAACCACGCACTAGGGATTTCCAGGCAACTCGATCCTCCCCCATCGACTCTAACCCGGGGGAATGTCCGAGGGTAACCAGGCGAGTTCTTGGACTGGTCCAACCACCTCATCCTGGGTCTGCCAAGCAGTCGCCTACCTGATGGCATTGCATTCAAAGCCCGCCTAGGAAGTCGTGATAAGGGGACTTTCGAGCCATGTGACCAAACCACTGAAGCATAGCCCTTTCCGTTCTAAGGAGCAGTTGTGTTCTTCGCGAACTGCCGTGCTTCTCACCCTATCATGGTGAGTAATTCCCACAAAAGGACGAAGAAATCCCATCTCAGCAGCTTGTATTCGCGATCTTATCCGTTCGGTCATTGCCCAAAATGCATGACCATCGGCGAGAGTTGGAATAAGTACTGAGTTGAGAACAGCTAACTTAGCTTTGACACCAAGCTCGAGCTTCCTGTTTACAGACCTACCAAGCTGTTTTAGAACTGTTTTAGAACTTGCAAATCTGCTAGCTAAGAGAACAGACTAGTGGGAGAGACAGGAAAGAGAGAGAGAGAGAGATAGTGAGAGAGAGAGAGAGAGATAGATAGAGAGAGAGAACTCCTACTAGACCACGGATTGAAAACTGAAGACAGGGACCAGATTATAGCCTGGATGGAAGACAAGGTATTCAAAACCTCCGCCTTTAACAGAAAAAGAGAGACGACTCGCGAAGCGAAGCTATACTAAAGTTTGTTCTCTCATAAGTGGACTATACCGACTCTGAGCGACCATGTTTGAGAAGCCTTTTCGACTCTCTGAGCATTTGTTTAATTCATAGCTGTAGGAGGCATGATCCACTGATCCACTCTGCCAATTTTTGGAAGTATAATGTAAGGATGGAAATTTGTATAGCACTTTCTCTAAACAATGCTTGTAAAATATAGGACATTTGAGTCTTTTCCGAAGACATTTAATCCAGAAATGCACCCATTACCGAGCCTCAAAGACATTAAACTCGATGCTCCTTTTTAACCAGTCTCACCAGCTCGTTAATTCGAGGTGATTGTGGCCAGTAAACACGCTGGGTACGAATTGTACATGCTTCCAATCGTTTCTGTAACACGAATACTCATCATTTTGTTACCTACTTAAATTTATTATTTTTGTATGCCAGTTCAGCCAACGACCCAGGCGCTGGGTCAGCAATTTGAAGCAGTCGTGACGAACTTGTATAAAAGACAAAGGCAATAAAATATGAGGCGAGTGCGAACAACTAACTCAACCAATATACACGCTGTTTCACTCACTTTGGTTTCTTCTATTGTAAAGTAAATTAAGACACCTTCCTCGTCGCAAAGTTTCTATTCAACAATAATAACATGGGTGTCGCAACAGCCAGTAGTGGGCCAGTGTCGAGCTTCTCAGCAATATTTAAGGCCAAACCACAATGTCGAGATCGCGCTGTGGGGCGTTGATACGCGTTTTATCGAGCTTACGAGAGTTTTTTACGAGCTATTTTCAAACTCGGCTCCCTCACTTTTCCAAATCACAATTAAAGGCGCGCGTTTCACAAGTAAAATGGTCTAAAATTCATTTTACCAGAAAAAATGCAATTATTTCACATAAAATCTCTACAAGGAATTAATTACGTACACAAGTAGTTGCCTCAGCCTGCCAAAAACCCGAGTTTGTAGAAGTAGCTCTACCTAGAAATTTGTGCCATCGCTTACGGGCTGTGAACTATCAAAGCGCGACCGCTGCATTGTGCCTTATTCAATGGACTGACGTGCTTAAAATACAGAGCCCGACCGCGCGAAGGCGACTTTGTGGAATGGGTACTAGATTTGCGAAAGGATTCACATACTGCAGAGTCTTCAGTTGATGTCTTCAACTACTGGCGATGATGTGAAAAACAAACACCTGCATGGTGAATTGAAACGAAATTTTTCTGAATTGGAGACTTGTTTCAAGTGTCAACTTGTCTGATCCAGAAGGGTAGATGGCTGCTAGAGAACTCTCCAGCACACTTAGACCACGTTGGCCCACTGTGATACCCGTACTACTACCACTGATCGACCACTCCAGTGCCAGAGGCGTCCCAACGGCAAATGGTGAGTGGACCAGATTTAAAACCCCTAGAAGAGCCTATTGACTTTGCTGTCACTGGGATTCGAACCGGTGACCCAACTAACCAAGGACAGGAACTTAACCAATTGCGTCATCCAGTCGTCTGCTGATCCTGAAAGAACGTTCGGTATTTGTTAGGCTTGCTTTGAGCCTCTTCATCTTTGTGTGTTCCTGGACCTCAACCAGCAAGCCCCTCCAGCATCATCTGTGGATATCTGTGTTGCGGTCGTTCTCCACTTGTGGGTTCCATGAAAATCCTCAATGGTCAACAACTTTAGGTGTTTGGCAGGAATGTCGAAACTAGGCTGTGCATTTATTATAATTATTGAGCGTATGTTACACCGCAGATCTATTGTGTCCTCTCATATAAACCTCTTTCCAGATTTATATTGAGGGCTTTGGACTCTTGTTGTGCGTAGGTGGAAGAGATTTATTCTACAGTCTCTCAAAGCCAGTTCCCTACAGGAATCAGAGAATCAGAGATGGTTGTAGCGATCTAATCTCTTCCTCTTATAATGACCGAAAGACTTACGGGCAGATGTGAATTATCTAGTTAACGAGCTTAATAATTACTATAACCGACAGACTGGGGTTTCTTTCTTGTTTGCTCCGTACTTATCTATTTATTTGTGTACTCATCAAATTATTTATTTATGTTTTTGTTTATATGTTTATTTATTAATTTAGCAATCTTGTTTATTAAATATTACTATTTTTTGTCTATTTATTTACTTTTATTTTTTTTCATTTTTAATTTTAAATTTAATTTTAAATAATTTAAGGGTTCTTGTTGTTTTTCAACTGATAATAGATGCTTGCCCAGGTATCTTCTTCTTTTGTTCACCCATGCTACACAGAAACGCAGGACATGTTGTGGACTTCGATTAGATTCTCCACAGAATCTGAAGAGACCTTCTTGCCTGCACCTAAATTCCTTAGTTGCTCTCTGAGTCTACAGACTGTTCGGATGCGGAGGTTCTATTTGTTCATTTTTATACATGTTTCAAACCTCTTCCGGTTGTATTGGCCCAAAAGCTGCTTGGCCTGAGCATGCTTCCAGGTATCCGCACGGTTCCGTCTTCCTGGTTTCCGAAACCCTTCTTCCCTGAGGACATGGTATTCTACAGCGCAGAATGATTCAAGGTCTATGAAAGGTTTCTATGCTCCCTCCCTGGCTAGGGACGGGGCCATTTCATTGCCTCCCTGTGTAATCAGGTATCTATTTCTTCTGGTCAATTTCTTGGCATTCCCACAAGAGCTGGGATTTAATGATGTAGGAGTCTAGTTCCAAGATGGCATCACGACTGTCTGCTTTGTGGCACTTGGTGTTGTTTGATTGGACTCATCTTTCTGTGGAAGATGCTTTGGCATTGGTCCATGTCTTCGAGGTATTTTTTCCGCGGTCCAAATTCTCGTTCCTCTGTTCCTTCATCAGTTCTTGATCCATCCTTGTACCATGGTGCTACTGCTCAGTCTGCAGACGAAGGATTCATGGGTCCAGTCCTTTTTGGTGTTGAGCTTGATGGGGAACTTCTTGTGGAAATTAAATTTCCTTAGAACGACATCCTTCGGAATGGCCAGGAGGGGTTGCTTTTTGACTAGTTCATAGAAGCAGCGCATACTTCCTTTTCCCATGCCATTCTCGCGATTGTTTTATTTGCACATTCTCCAACCACCAGATGCAATGGAGTCATCCCCTAGCTCCCAGTCCTTGTCACTGGACAAGCTGTCATTGCCCCTGGCATGCCAACCGTTGAACTTTGTCGGATGTCTCTCTTGCGATGATGTCCCATAGACCCCAAGGTTACTGTGGGGGCAGGTATGTACATCCATCCATTTTACGATACTTGCACCGCATCCCCAGGCTTTGCTTCTACAAGTCATTAGAGCACTCATCGGCTTTCTAGTGATGTCTTCCGTGTGTCTATTCCAGACGATTGTCCTGATTGATGACTCCTGGATAGTTCACCTCTTTTACTGGCGCCAGTATTGTGGCTGAAAGACTAATTCGTTTCAGTCGTTCCCGTTTTCATTCTTGTGATGGCTGGCTACGCACAGCACATCACAGCCACATGCGGCCCTGAGATCAACGTCTCGGAAGTGAGTGTCGCTTGGGAAACATCCAGGATCTGCCGTAATGTTGGCCTGAAGACACACACCTTCTTCAAAGACGAGTTCAAACAGCGCCAGAGAAAATTCTGTACGCGTGGAGGAGAAACAATGATAAATGAGGTTGGTGTACGCTTTGTGCTGCCAACGCAAGTGACTGTTTACATGAAATGATTGGAAATTAAGTCATTGAAATGCGGGAAGCAGCACCTCATCAAAGCGCAGACAGAACCAACACGGAGGGGAATGAAAATGAAGTGTAAATAATTGCCGCAGTCAGAGATGTCTCGTTTTTGGAGTTAGTGGATTCAAAAACCTCGAAATATGGCTCCCCGAAGATATCCGAATATCAGAATATGCTGTAAATTTCAAAAGTGTTTCTTAAAGCGCACCAGGAACTTCTTAAGCGGCTTCCATTATTTTCTTTGTCAAGACGAACAATCGCCCACGTCAACTAATAGAACTTTGAACTCCCTCGACAATGTCCATTTTTACTGCTTCCATCGCCTAACACTGCATCCCATCGACAAGAGTATCTTCTCCTCAATCCATGCCCCAAAACGGCAGCCGCGTGATCTGATTTCCCTCACTCAGCGAACCCCTGCATCTATTCCAGGAAACAAACTCCCATTGATTTCAAATTAAGTGTAAATGAGGAGGGATTTCGAAAATTCTCGATCGGACGCAAAGCTAACAAACGCTATCTTTTCGAAAATCTCTTAGCACCCAAAAGTCGCCCTGGTCGGCGGAGTCGGTGTATTGCCCAAATCCCTTTCTTCCTGCACACGTTGTCTCGTCCCCCCGGCCAGCGGGCCTCATCGATCGAGAATGATCTTCATCCATTCGTATTCCTAGAGGGCAGCGCAATGACCGCTTTATGACTTCAATCACCATAAAATCCAATAAATTTTCTCTCAGTGCATCCCCCATGTATCCAGCCGCAGCATCAACACCGCACAGCATCCATCCGCCACACACACAGAGAGATACACATCTCTGGATGGAGATTTAGCTGAGTACCTGTCTGTTTGTGTTCGTTCAACACAAACACAGAGAGCACCTTCGCTTGCCTTTCTATCTCTCAACTCAACTCAACTGCCATTCTACCCTTTTTCTACTGTGTACCACAATCTGTAGGCGCGAGTGCCCGAGGCGTCCGAGAGCTAACACACACACACACACACCCGCATGCACAGAGCCCAATGCAGCCGATACCACAGTCGACTGCAGATCAATACAATTCCACCTGTACACGGTGCTGTCGCCACAGGTAAACGACGGCCACTCTCGCCGCGACGGTGCTGGTGTTGGTGGCGGTGGTGATGGTTGTGTGTTTTTTTTTTCTTCTTCCAATTCTCCTTTGTGTCGCACAGGTAGGCAGGCAAGAGTATCTCTCTCACTCACAACAGAGCGTGTGCGTGTGTTGCTCTCGATATATTTGGTCTCTTCTTGAGATTCAAACACACACACCTGTGCGCCTTCCGATCGATCGTGTATGCTGTGTATCTCTCTCTCCTACACCTCAGGTGAGCTCGACTACTGAAAGACGACGACGACGACGACGAAAGAGTAAGACAACGAAAAATAAGAAGAAAAAGAAGGAAAAAAAAACAACGTAAAATACCTCTCCCGAGAGTTTTTCGTACCGAACCGCGCCGTCCGACAAACCTTTTGCCAAACGACGAAAAATTTTTCCCCCGAACCAACATTTAACGAATCTGTCAGGGAGATTGTTTTTCCAATATTCTTGTGAAAAATGTCAAATTAATTACGAAAAATCACCGCAATCGCTTCGCCATTCCAAGATCTATCTGAATTCAATGGAATATCGTGGTTTTCGTCATCGAAAGTGCGTTAAATTGTGATTCGATTCCTTCCTCCTGGCCTGTTGCTGCTGCTGCTGCTGCCGTTTGCCCGCATCGCATTCGCTGACGGGGGAGTCGAACTCCGAGTTAGATTTTGTTCAAAAACGTTCAGTTCAGTTCTCTGCTCTCCGTGGATACACTTCTCAGATACATACATACGATATCGATTTTATTTCTTGCTTTTTTTTGTTTGTTTGTTAAATTTTGTTCAAGCTGAGTTTTCTGCAAAAGATGTGTGAATTGTCTTGTGTTAAAATGTCGCGAAAATTCAAATGAAACTTCGGGATCTAAAAAGGTGAACGCAACGAAGGTGAAGCAGCAAAAAAAAAGTGAAGAGAAAAAAATAACAGTGAGTTGTGGTGAGTGCTGCGCAACAGTTTGTTGGACGAGGTACACACTCTCGTATGTTGCTCGTATTCCGGGAGTCCTACATCTCTCCTCCCACTCAAAGTGCATAGATTTCAAATCTCAAACAGCCGTGTGCTGCAGAAAAAGTGTGTGAGTGAAAATATTCGAGAAAATTGCTGAAATTTCAATTCGAAAAAATAAGTATTTCAAATATCACGAAAAAAAAAAATTGTGCGCCGCTGTCCACGATCGTGTATGGACATATCTCTGTATCAGTGCCTCTGTGTATGTGATAAGTTGTGTACGAACAGCCATTTTTTCCCTCACCTCAACCGTGTGTTTCATGGTTTTACCTTTCGTTGTGCACCGTCGTCGTGTGTGTGAGTCGTTCGCGGTGGATTTGTGTCGTTGTTGTTTTTTTTTTGTGTTTTTTTTTTTCGTGCTGCTGTTCCACTCTCTTCTTGTCGGCTGTTGTAAATGTTTTGTGTTATTCAATTGGAAATTGTTAAGAAATCATTTTTGTTAACTTTTCTCCTCGCTGCCGTCCGCTGCCCGCGAGGTTGCCTTCCGTCCATCCATTCGGAACTGCTGTGAAATTGCCTACATAATCGCGGTAGCGGTTGCCCGTTCCAGTGCCAAATGAAATGGAGCACATTCCCTCCGTCTAAGGATTAAGTATTGTTGTCTTGTGAAACGAAATCGAGAGAAGAAACAGAAAACCCGCAAAGCAGCGCCAAAAATTTTGACGTGTGAAATTACGTAAGTACCGACCGAAACAAATATCAAAACAAAAACCAAAAAAGAAACTAGTTGCTGAGTTGTTTGACAAGTGTGCAACAAACATATGACCGAAGATGTTGTTTTGTTGATGTTGACGATGGTGATGATGATGTGCATGCCTCTGAAAGTTTAGGCGGGCAAATTTTTGGTCGCAATTCGATTGCCTCTCAGGACGGACATTTTGAAAGAAAATCCAATGCGACCATAAGCCGCGTACAGTGCTGCGGTGTCATAGATGAAGGAGATGAAGGAAATATGGTGGAGACTCGACAAATCCCCTATGGACCTCTTTTTTTGTTTTCTTGTTTGGTGGTGCTGCTGTGGCTGTTGAGTGCTCCTTCCATCAAACAAGCACACGCACACACATGTACACCCAGAGATGGAGAGAAACGAACGAGCACCGAGCAAAGGAAAGGCTTAAATCGAAAGCCACCAACCTCTTGAATGTTCTTTTTCCTTCTTCAGCGCAGCACACACAGAGTCAAGTCAAGTTGAGATAGTCCCCCTCGCAGCAGCAGCAGCACCGCCAGCACCACCGCCATCCATTCGTCCGCTTCGTTCGTTCGCTTCGTCGTCTGCACCCTATTGATGGTAATAGGAATGCAGACTTTACCTGAATTTACTCCTCGCGCACCGCTTAGCGCAGTCCATCATATGAGCATTCTCTGTGTGCCACTTGTGGTAAACAACAGCACACGTAGGTGTTGTAAATCGCTTCGATTCTGTCTCTCTGACTCTGCCAGTGCCTCTGCTCCTACCTCTGCCTCCGTCTCTGCCACTCAGTGCATGTGTGTATATGCTGGATCTTTCTTTATGGCTAAAACAATTTTTTATTGTGTTGTTATTATTATTTTTCTTATTTTATGTTTTGAATTGGATTTCCAACTCCTATGTGCTGGTGGTTGAGGAGGAAACTCCGACCAAAAGAAATTAAATATGTTCGTTATTGTTGGCATTTTATTGGTATGAGTAGAGATTGGTTTTGTTTTTTGGCTCTGCCTTTCCTTTCGGCTGCTATATGGTCGGTCGTCATCGCAGAAGAAACAGATGAAAATACGAGATACACACTGCTTCTCTGTGTGTCTCGTTCTCTGCTGTTCGGTCATCATCTTCGTCATCCACATCATCCACGACATCATCATCTCTCTCGTGTTGGATCTTTCGTAATTCAGTTTTCGATTTGTTTCCCTTCCTTTGCCGTCTTCTGCCTCGCTCTCTTTCTCTCCCTCTGTCCACACGGTAATGGCTGTTTGATACGTTTATGAATTATTGGTATAATTCCGGAGAAGGAAAACGAAATGAAATTTGCAAATGAACGAGTAATCAGCCTCCAGTGAGGTGTAGCCAGCGTGCAAGAGCCGTTCAAAAATCAAATTACCCCCAGCCAGCCGGATTTCACAAGAAGGCGAAACAAAACGGAAAAGATATTTGCACTCGCACATTCCCCGCAGTCGTTCCCCATTCCCAATTAATTGCACCGAGAGGTGGGTAAGAAATAATTAAATAATATTTTGCAATTGTAATGCTGCATGGTTTGCTGTCGACGCGATGTGCTAGACGATGGAACCTACATTTGAAACGAGCCACATCTATTGGAGGTCGATGCGGCGCGGCATCGTCGTCGGCGCTTTGTTGTTTCATGATCACACATTCGATGTGTAGACTGGCAAGCTAACGGATTTGGAGTTAATTGATAGATTGTTATGTGAGTTCGCTAGTCAACTCTTTTGTTCGCGGCGAACAAAAGTGAGATTTTCTTTGATGTCTGATGGGAAATGCTGTTTGTGTTGCTGTCTGGGAAAGGTTCTAATTACATCACGTTCTGTAGACAGGTCAAAGCATCCCAATTAGATATTGAATGTTTGCAACGATTGTCGTTGGCGTTGCGGCGAGGGTAAGACGGTGGTGGTGATGGGTACACTGCTTTTTGCGCAACTGTAGATGGGTAAACGGGTAGACGTTCATTCGCCACGTCCCGCTTAGGTATTGATGGATTCGACGCGGTGCTAGGGGGTGGAAGAAGTGCCATCATGCTGTCCGTGTTTCTTGTACCATATTCATCTGTTCGGCCAGGTTTGTCCCGGGTTGTATCGCCGTCTGGAGAAAAGGATGTGCAGCCACCTCGATGTTTTTATGAATTCGCAAAGAGAAACTCACCGTGTATATCAAGGAATATAAGTCTCTCCGTCCTCCCTGCTCCCTCCTCCCTCCTCCGTTACCTCTCTAAGCACTGACAAAGGCCGGGTAATAAAGGCGGCCGTTAAACGCATCCTCTTCTTTATATTCATCGGCACGGCACATGCTGTCATAGGCAGTGACAAATCCCGCTGTGGGGCACATAGGTGGAGAAGGACCTGGACCAACTTTTTCAAAAAAACTGGAGACAGACAGCTGAAGTGGCTTGTTGGTTAGGCCACACAAAGAAGAAGAAGACGAAAAATGTTGTTATACACTCACACAGCACACCAACTACCACCAAGTTTGTTGGGGCTTAGCTTAGGTCTTGAATTTGTGACAAAGATAACCTTAAAGAACACATTCATCGGGTGTCCCCTGTTTGGATGCCCGTGGTGGTTCAATATCAGGACCTCGCGTGGCAAGTTCGTTGCTGGCTATGTCCCTCTTAGAGGGAACTCCACAGTTTCGTCGGGTGAAGGAAAACCAGAACTTTGAGATAGCATGCTACTACCTTGGACTCGATGTCTTTTGCAGAATGACCAGTGGGAATGCCTGTGACAGATGGAGGTATGTATGTCCAGCCTTGATATTTCTCGGACCACTTCACTGACTGTGAGGATCGCAGCTCCATATGATTGAAGAAGTTTAACAGTTCAGGCAAAATTTACGCGTCTGTACCTGTTATCATCATCGACCATTCGTGGAAACGTGGTTGATTGTATTATTGATGGTTTCGTTGTCAGCCACTTCTCTGATTGGGTTTTTCAAAGTCAAGGAAATGACTCCACTTTATTTGACTACAGTTTGCTGTTGCGTGGGCAGGTGTACACGAAATCCAATGATTGGAATGACTTGCTGACTCATGGGACTCTGAGAGATAGAGAACGTTTGTGACTAGAGGTCTCTGGGTAGCAAGCGCTGTATGGACACCAACCTCGCTGCTGGGGTGGTGCTCATTCATCATTCAACATTGACAAGGGTAATGCTTGCAATCACACTGCAATCATGCCATTCCGCTATAGTCCACATGCTCTACAGCTAACTGGGGTATCACAAGGTGAACGAAGGACGGAGGGACAACTCAACCACGTGTCGAGGGGTTCATTTTCAAAACGATGTCCTTTATTTTGTTTGTACTTCTATTAGCATTCATTGCAGTCTTAGACGCCAGCTTTCCTATCTTAACCAACTTACTCAGGGAGTCTCTTCTAGCTGGACAGTGCATCAAGTGCTTCGTAATCAGAATGACATGAGCTAAGCTAAGCCCCAAACTGCCTAACCGGACACACTATATTGGACCATGGTCAAACAGAGCACTGTCTGCTGGGAGAGCATGCTCAGAGGTTGGTGTGTGACGGTACAATGAACCGCTACCGATCGATGGTCCAGATGTGAGTAGAACAAGAATTCAGCAAATGGAACTGACGTCTGCTTCGTTACCTCTATCGCCTTGTCCCATTAACTCGGAGTTGAACATTCTTAAAGCCGCTTCAGAGATTCCAAGAAATACTTTATTTTCATACAACCGGGCTTGTGAGCGCCAACTCATTCAAAAAAATAGAGACCTGTCTTGCCACTGCACTTTCTGTCAAGCTGCTCCGGATGCATGTCCTCGCCAGGATCCTTTACATTGTAACCGTCTTCCAAGACAAACGACCTTCACCACGGTGCTTACCGACCTCCCTGGAGACATAAATCATTTGCCTACACTTGCTTTGACTCAAAGCTTCGATTAGTTGAGCCTAGCTGGAGCGGCCCAACATAATGGTTCCCCAAAGCCAGAGATGGCTATCAGCTCCAGGGCACGTGGGTGCTGATGCGAAGACGCGGAATGAACACATGTGGACCTGATCCATGGCGTTATGCTTTACAAGCAATCCCTTGCCAAGCTGTTCAATTCGTCTCTACGGTTCCCCTCCTCCTGCTCAAGTCAAAGATGCAAATTCTCGTATCTAGCACACCACGACATAGCCCTAATTTAAGATATAGCTTGCTGAACGTCGCGTCTACCTTAGTCTACAGTCGGAATGAGATGCAGAGGCTACAGGAAGTAATGTCAATCACCCCTCAACAACACAGTCAGTCATCACCTGGACACGATAGATTGTTGCTCAGTGCCTCCATTCCATTCAATCTGATTACAAGAGAGTCTGTCGAACGCATCGTCACTGTCATCGACATTGTAACGATGAACTTGTGGATAGCATCTCGCATAGTTAATATTTCGCGCACACGTTGAATTCGCGTTTTCAGATAATTGAATGTTAAATAGACTGAGTGACGAATGCGGCTGCGGGAATTTCACAGTCTCACTGCGCCAGTGCAAACAGTCATCGAAAAGCGCCTTCTATTGCATGGACTTTCTCGCGGTGAGTTACGCGGTTGACTAGAGAAAAACTGATAGCAATTAGACTGAATTGGAGTTCCGGGAAATGTTGCGGCTCACAACTGGAGGGGGATTTTGCAGATCGCCGGTGTGAGACTTATGATACCACTCCTAAACGAAGCCTAAGTACAGGTACCGGGGTCAATCTGTTTCCAGAACCATCAGCGTCCATCCTTCATCGTCGTGAGCCTTTCCATCACGGAGCACATCTTGATTCCCATAATTTGGGCTGCTTACGACACCACAGCCTTCTCCTGGCAGACTCCCCACACTGCACCTCACGGCAACCTCTGGTGCAGCTCTGGGAAGTGTTTCGTTGACCCTTAAAGTCGATTATCATCAGCACTCTCAGGAACCATGCCACAATCAGTCAAACGAATCTCTCCCGCTTCATGCATCCATCCCAGGCACCATTAATTGATATAAGCAACTGTTGCGCAGCAGCTCTTCCCACCCAGGCAACCTCTAATAACGCCCTAATAGCTCAATCATGGAGAGAAAATTTCCACCGAAATGACGAAATCGTGCCTAATGGGTGAAAAGTTTGATTTACAAATATTTTCTCAGCACTTTTTTGTGTTTCGTTTTTTTTTTGTTTTGTTTTTTTTTTTTTTTTTTTCGAGTCTTGCGATTGCAAATTTCGCACGAAGCCAAGTGTAACCGAAACCGCTGGAATAATTGATCACGACTTTGATGTATTGTGCGCGCTCCTTTATGCCATATGTGATGGCTTCTCGAAAACAATTTGCGCGATGTCTGTTAAAACAGAAAAGAAAATGCAAAAATAAGAAACAAACACTGTTTGTTTCTGTTTCTTCCCTCACTCTCATCGTAAGCCATGCTTGGCCATGCGGCTTGGCAAATCCACGCCATCAGAAGGCAGCAAATACATCTTCTGACATTTGGCCGAGAAGAGAATTTCATTTGTCTAATGAATTTCACATGAACTATGGCATTCGGTTGGCATGCATGTGAGTGGCGAGTGCCTACTTCCCGCCAACTTGACCTTTCATGGCCACACGAGATCCGTGATTCGGTCTCGGATCTGTGGTCTGTGCTCATCGCTTATTCAGCAACCATTGCCCGGTCCGACTGGCTGACTGGCTGACTGGCTGGCTGACTGTTACACTTTTACTAGTCTGGTGCACACAAAGCACGCCTCATGAATCATATTGTCTGCGAAGATGAACGAGAAAACGAAACTACTACTGCTGGAGAGTACTTGCACTTTCGTTTGTTAGTCGTTAGCCGCCTCGATTCTTCATGGCTCTTTGTGAGTTGTTGTTTTTTTTTCTTGTGTTTCCCCATGATCTCGACATGTTTAGTATTCAAATCCGAAGCTTGGACATGCTTATGATGATCAGAGGCTCGCATCGAAACAAAAGAATACCAACAAAGTACCCAGTGCGCGTGTATATAGGAAGGTTTATATGCATGGCCGTACCCGGGCGTTAGACACTAAAGTAGTTTACACACGTTTTCGTGTGTCTTCTGGGGATGATGACGATCCTCCACACGAACACCACATTGCTGTGTGCGCCTGTGTGTGCGTGCTTGCTCAAGAGTCTGAATGACAAAGAGAAGAGTTCGACTGCGATGATGATGGTGGTGCAAATGATGTTTTGGATTTCGGATGAATGTTTTGTTTTGTTGGTTTCGTTTCCCCAAGTTCGAGATATTTGTTATTCCTCTTCAGTGCGGCGAACGTGAAGAGCTTCACTTTTTTTTCGTTCGTTTTATTTTTTTCTTCTCTCATTTGTGTGCAGTTGAACTGTGCGCTGTGTGTGTGCTTGTGTTTGTCTTGAAGTCAATTTTTGTCTTCTGCACGATGGTGTGTGATTATTGAGCACATGTTTTGTTGTGTGATGTCGTGCCCAAGTGGGTACACAACAGCGTGATTCATTTTGATTTGAAAATCGGTTTTTACGAAGCGGGCGGTGGGACAGAGATGCTGAGAAATATCATCTTCGTCTTCCTCCTTGTAACCCCAAATTATTGGGTAATTCTTTGCTACGTCCACATGCACACAGCCGTACAAATTTATTGCCATCATTTCGATTTGGGCATCAACAGAGGGGGACAGAAAGAGTGAGAGAGATAGATAGAGACCGAAGCACTCATGATTTTTTTGATGGCTGCGGAGATATTTAATTTCATTTCGGAGGAAGTTGTGTTGTGGTGGCGACTCCAAGCGAACTACAATGTTGTGGTCGTTGGATGGGGCTTGTGTGTGTTTTGGTATATCTTGCCGATGATTACCACTAA
Organism: Eristalis tenax; assembly: GCA_905231855.2. Classification (NCBI taxonomy): domain Eukaryota; kingdom Metazoa; phylum Arthropoda; class Insecta; order Diptera; family Syrphidae; genus Eristalis; species Eristalis tenax. The sequence goes on from HG993127.1 coordinate 6,340,207, forward strand.
TGATGGCCCACAATTCAGCGAGGGGCTCGCTGTAATGCGACTGCTTGGTCGTTAATGGCAATCGATTGAATTGAGTTGGTAATTTACATTTTTTCTTCTTCTTTATTTAATTGGAGAGAAACCGAAATTGGTTTGGCGTATTGTTTCAACAGTGAAATGATGGCAATCGGCTTGGATTGTGTCGAGACTATTGCTTGGACGCCTATGAAGTTCGCACACCAACTCTTTTCATCTTGATTTTTCGTGTAGATCTCAGGTGAAGTCTTGTTTGTTTCTTCGAATGAGTTGTGTATTCTCCGTTGTGGCTTCTGTAGGCCAATGTAATCCCTTCCGGGCTAATGCCTTGAAGGTGTTTGATGATGGGGCCGTTATGAACCAATGGGTGCGGTTACATCGCCATTTCTTAAGGCTACCTCTTCCAAATCGAACGTCCGTTTCTAATGTATATCCCACTCCCAGAGCACCTTCTTTAATTAAGCGATTTATATGAGCTTTTGGAGTAAGAATCTTTGGAGTCTTAATGTACATACCGATCTCATATACATACATGGAGCCCGGTCGTTTGATAAGTCGGTGACCTTTTGAATGATAAATGTTTCGGCAAAGCATACACTTTATTTTCTCATCATAGTTTCCCTTTAGATCCATAGTTTTAGGACAGCGTTTTTGAAAATTGTGTTATTCCATCCAAATTATAGACCAGGCAGAAGTTCGGCCTCTAGCCCGAGAGTGCTAGTTCTCAATCTTTCATAATTCATGGCTCCAACTTTTTCAAGTAACTGACAGTGCTCGAGGCGACTTGTTTGACCAGAAAGAGCTTCTCAACCTTCCTCTCGTCCCATCCTATCGTCGCTGAAGAATCGAACACTCACTAGATGCTGCTCGAGAAGCTGCGCTCAGGCCTCCCTCGGAAAATGGTTAGTTTAGCGGGCCCCAGGAGGTCCGTTTCAGTGATCACGTCTTCTATTGTCCAGCGATATATTCTGGCTTTGGCTTATGATCTGTCATTAGACCTGTCTCTAGCCCTGGCTCAAGCTCTATGGCACTCGATCTGGCTCATACTCTGTCTCTTACACTGGTTCTAGTTCTTGGCCTCTGATCTGCCCTAAGGTCCCTTTGTTACAGTGGCTCTAGCTCTGGCTGTGGCCCTCGATCTGGCTCATGCTCTGTCTCTTACACTGGCTCTAGTTCTTGGCCTCTGATCTGCCCTGAGGTCCCTTTGTTACAGTGGCTCTAGCTCTGGCTGTGGCCCTCGATCTGGCTCATGCTCTGTCTCTTACACTGGCTCTAGTTCTTGGCCTCTGATCTGCCCTGAGGTCCCTTTGTTACAGTGGCTCTAGCTCTGGCTGTGGCCCTCGATCTGGCTCATGCTCTGTCTCTTACACTGGCTCTAGTTCTTGGCCTCTGATCTGCCCTGAGGTCCCTTTGTTACAGTGGCTCTAGCTCTGGCTGTGGCCCTCGATCTGGCTCATGCTCTGTCTCTTACACTGGCTCTAGTTCTTGGCCTCTGATCTGCCCTGAGGTCCCTTTGTTACAGTGGCTCTAGCTCTGGCTGTGGCCCTCGATCTGGCTCATGCTCTGTCTCTTACACTGGCTCTAGTTCTTGGCCTCTGATCTGCCCTGAGGTCCCTTTGTTACAGTGGCTCTAGCTCTGGCTGTGGCCCTCGATCTGACTCTTGCTCTGTCTCTAGTTCCTGGCCTCAGATCTGCCCTAAGGTCCCTTTATTACACTGGCTCTAGCTCTGGCTGTGGCCCTCGATCTGGCTCATGCTCTGTCTCTTACACTGGTTCTAGTTCTTGGTCTCGGATATGCCCTAAGGTCCGTCTCTAAAACTGGCCATTGCTCTGGCCATGGCCCTCGATCTGGCTCTAGTTCTTGGTCTCTGATCTGAGCCTAGATCCGTCTGTAAAACTGACCCTAGCTCTGGCTATGCTATGCTTTCCATCGCTGTCCTTCAGTCCTTCAGTATGCGTCCTGCTTCAAGTCATCAAGACCAAATTATCTTTCGGCCGCGGTGAGTGTAGCTCTGTACCGGACATCCGCCTTCCTCTCCTTCTAAAATCACGAGACTCGGATTCGAGAACCATCAGCTCTGGAGCATTGGCGTCTATTGACGGATTTTTGCCTCCCGGACTGTATCCATATATTGGTACAGCTCGTAGAGTTCGCGGATTTGTGTTTACATCCTTTCGTCTTCCTGGAAGGCATCAAGACGTTTTGACATCGAAACTAGCCAAGTTATGCAGACAAAGCGTCAGTGAGGCATCCTTGGTGAACACGGTACCATCTAAGGCAGCGAAAAGGCCTTGCGAAAAATGTACCTTAGCTGGGAGAATTTAGGGCAATCCCTTATGCATTCATAGGGATGAACGACGAAGTCCTGGACAGAACCCAGAAGCCGATACTTTTATGAGTGGGAACCGGAGCATCAGCAAGAGCTGAGTAAATATAGTTCAGCATCACTGAGCAGTTTTTTCTAAAGGAAGTGCGCATGTTAATAGAAGTCCTTACCGGGCCATACTGTGCCATAGACACGCACACAGTGTGACTGAACACCGTCGCAGAAGTGAGGAAGAACCAGAATCTGCTCAACATCTGCGAATGCTCAGCCCTATCAAAGAGCTCTTCTTCGTAGAGACAGAGGAGCTGAGCGGTGTAGAACTGAAAATAAATTTGGATGGTTTTAGGATGAAGAGAAGGTCAGGGCAGTCCCTAGTAATGACACAATGGTCCCAACATGTTGGTATCTGTGTGGCAAGGCCGTAAGGGCATTCACATGCACACACCAGCCATCAAACGATCCTCTTCAAATGCAGGAAAGGCTCCATTGAGCACTTTCTGATTCAGCGCTCCACTTCAGAGATGTGAAGCTCCAAAGTGGTTCCAAAGCTCGTCGTTTTAATGATGATTTGCGATAAGTTTTCTGTCGTCTCTTTGCATCGCCGACCCCATTCATATGTTACTTCTCTTCGGCGGGAAAAAACACGTGTTCCCCCATCACCAACGCAAGCATTCCATGTTATCGAGGACCTGGAACAATCACGTCACTCCTCGCCGATCAACAAGGATAAATCTTGTCATACCTGATTTGCGAAAAAAAAAAAAAACAAACCTAAAGCCACACGAGGATACTCCCAGCAGCCACACGAACCAGAGCACGATGGTAGCAAACAAAAACAAAAAAAAAATAAGGCAATAACCCGTTTTTTGATCAGCACAACAAGGAAGGATATCGCTCTGTTGTATCGCATTCTTAGTGCGTACAAACTTGCCAAAGCCACCCGCCATCCATCTATCGAAACAGGATAACAAACAACTTATCGAGTCGTCCCCTTGTGTCAGACTTATCGCCACATGGCGAACCAACGGGTTTGACTCCTCTTCAGCCAGTTCCCGTGCCGTGTCTGTGGGGGCTGTGGGGATACCCCTATTATTTTGGAGCCGCTCTGGTGTGTAGTACCTCTGTGTCTGTCCCAATTTATCTCGATCCTCGATGATTTCATTCAGGGTGAACGCTGAACCGTGAACACTCAATACTTCTTCAATCTCTCGTGTGTCTTGTGGCGTTGGCGATATGGAAGGTCTTCTTCTATCCCAAGCGACACAACGTGCTCCTCCAAATGCAAAACTCCATGAAATCTCGAAATAAACTGAAAAAAAGAGACACACACAAAACCCACCAATCCAGTTGTTGTACGCCGGGTGGTGGTGCCGAAGCTGGTGGCGGTGGTGGTGCTGGTATGGTAGCACTTCTGGTGCCTTATGAATGAATTGAGAGCCAGAATGGAAGTGTTTTTTTTTTTCGTATTTTTCTGGAGGAGCAAAAGCCTGTTTGGCGCTGTGTTATTGTTGGTTGCTGGTGATGGTGATGGTTAGTGGCGCTTAAGCATATAATCCAGTTTTTCAACCAGCAAGTGTCTATTTTTGTGATGCTGCCTTTGCCACAGAGCCGATGTTGTAGTGGCTGCTCTGGCTGGGTGCGCTCCTCTGCGATATTATTAGGAACGCATATCATGCAACCTATAACAGCCCTGACCTGATCCCGATGCCGATGCCGATGTGACGGCCAGACTGGATGGCTGCACATGGTGGTTATAACCTGATGTCGTCTTGTATTTGGTGTTTGAACCGCAAAACTTGTTCTTTCTCACACATGACGTTATGACGATTGGGTGGGTGAGGTCAGTGCTTTGCATTTCTCTTTTATGGGCTGGGTGTGTAGCCGTCGCCGTCGCCGCCGTCGTCGCATTCAAGATCCGTTTGTACGTTTGTACCAGTTCGCATCCGGTGTAGGCCGGGTTATGATTTAATTGATGTTGAAGCTGTTTTCACGGCATCGACACTGGGTGTCTTGACCTTGTCCGTTTCTGTTGCGGATCAATAGCTCTGGCCGCGAGATGCGAGGTGATTTATTGAACCAGCATTTATTGGTTTTCTTTTCTGTTAATCCACGAAGGTTATCGTGCTGTGTTTGCCATGGAAGCTGTGCTGTGCCGGCCGTATCGAAGGGGATCCTTGGATTGCGTTGGCATTGTGGAATTCACTGAAATTAATTAGACACCACGAGTGTGAGCATACGGGGTACTTTACCGAAACGAAAAACAAAAAAACCGAGAGGAAAAAATGTCAAGTTTGCAGAAAGTCATTTTGTGACGCACGATGACGTGAGGCGAATTTGATTGAGTGCTATTTTGCCTGGCTCTTGGAGTGAGTTGGGTTGGGCTTTGATTACTCATTACGAACTCGAAGTCTTTTGTGTAATTGTGTGTAATTTGCGGTGAATGCGACGTTAATGAGATTGAACTTCGATTGGCATCGCCGCAGGGGATTCTTGTTAAGTGCCATACAATGTATCGGCGTGTGCTTTTTTTTAGCGTCAATTCTCTTGGTTGTTGTTCCTTTCACCGCACCGGTTAGAATGGGGGTGAGTCGCATGATCTGTATCGACTTAAGTGGTGGTCGAGTGATGTTTGTGTCCCATGAGCCATGCGGATTGTAGAACGGATGTTGTTAGGCAGCTGAGTTACGAGTTGCTTTGGATTCGGATTCGCAGTCACGACATGTATGAGATGTTCAACTCCGACTAGGGATCCGATGGCGAGGTCATGTAGAACGCGTGACGCGTCATCGACTCCGAGTATGTGGGCGCAACACAATAGAGGACGCGTGCGTCTGAGATGTCGGGCATATAACTGGAGAAGGACCTCAACCATGGCACACTCAATTGGAAGCAGCTACAGAGTGTGACACTTGGAAAGGTTTGTTGGCTATGGTCCGCCCCAATCTGTAACGCAACACGAGCAAGAAACTTGGGCCGCGGTGTATTAGGCCTAGCTTCTACAGAAACCCCTAGTGTCATCGAGGGTACCTACAAGTCCTGTGACAACATTGAGAAGCTTTTTATAGCCGAACGATGCTTAGAAGCATTGGCAGTGACTCGACAGAGGTAGGGCCGTGAATTATGAGCGTGTCAGGGCTTGAGCTTTGAGCCATGACGGCCACAATTATTTTTCTTATTAGAGTCTGTTGTAAACCTGGGCTTCACCCATCATGAATCTCCAGCGGGCAGGAATTCGGAGGAGACTGAGTCCCTTTCGCCTTGCGCCACCTTGTTCGTGGACGTCCTCTGTTGCGTTCTCTCACAGGCTCAGTGTCGAAGGTGCCCGTGTGCCACAATTGGAAGCAGTTAACCAGAGGCCGCACTAGCTGAATATGCTTATTGTTTGATGGCCGGATCTACCGCATATAAGAAGGCACAGTCAACTAAGATGACCCCCACTGTTTACCCACAGTTTACCCTTTTCCGGGCGCCACTTGACTATGTCCACTGCAAAACGAATTGAGGTGTCAACAGTCAGACTACCCGATCACTGCCCTTATTAAGACACAGCCTGCTCTCACGTCCTCCTGCCTTTATTTGAACTTCAACATCCATCGAAACAGAATGCCATTCAATTGGCAAAGCGACCCAACTCCGTTGTCGAATTGGAATTTATTTTCTTCGTTTGTCGTGCCGACTCTCATTGTCCTGCAGGAGCCATCCATCCAATTTAATGAATCTTCGAAACTTCTCCACATAATGAAGTTGCGTACGCAAATCTCCACTCGTGTCGTCTTAAATTACTGTCCACCGGAAGAGTCGCCCAATTATTTTACATCACCAGCACAGGGCCCCTCTCTCTCTCGCTCTCTGTAACAATGAACCTATCACTCGCTGTCAGCGCAACTGAGGCACGGAGCGTCTGAGCGGCCTTTCAACCCATCCATTCATCCATCGGAGCGTTCGGACTTCACTCAAGTACCCTGCGATGTAATCCGATCAATCAATCTAATTAAAAACGCTGCGAGACGACGACGACGACGACGAGGAGTACAAGTCGGGTGACAACAGGGCAGTGACAGGCGAACGATGCACAGGCCAGGAGAATGTCAAGATTAAAATGTCACATCGCCGAGATGTTTGAATGCTGTGCGCAAAGCACTGCCTGATTTAAGGTGCAATGAAAATAAACCAAACCGCTTGTCGCGAGAACATCGAAATGTCGTCCTACGCACCACGCTACAGCGCAGCGCTGGTCACACAAATGGTCGGGTGTTCCTGGGCTCCATTGCGACGAGTGCCGCTGCGGTGAGTGCTCTTCCCGTTTGGGAATCACAGTTTGTTCCCTGAATGCGGGACTATCTGCAATCAGACATGGAGCAGGCGAATGCATCTGGTAGCCGCAACAACGGCCAGGAATATGTTCCACGTGTAGCGCGCCAAGATAAGCGGGCCGATTCTCGATTCCACGAGATCCGTATGCAAAAACGTTGATATTTCAATCAAACCAATGGTGGTTTGGTGTGTGTACTCGGAGCTGAATGAAATGTTGCATAGAAGGGGGAGATGTGTCACGGAGATGCTGGAGGCTTTGACAACATTTGAGCGGATGTTAGACGATCGTAGACACGGATCAAGGAAGTCATCTTCTTGTGCATAATGTTGTGAGGGAACTGAGATTCAGGTTTCTGATTGGATTCACGATGTTTCGCGAGGAGAGATGGGGAAGGGAAGGGAAGGATGTTGGTGGGAATGGGTCACTCCAGAAGGAGAGACGAACACTTGCGAGACTGAAGAGAAACAAAGAGTGGGGATCGAAAGCGAGGCGCGATGGACTTCCTTTAAAACAAGGGGAGAGTGGTGAGAAAAAGTGTGAGAAAAAAAAGAAAAACCCCGCTGTTCAAAGTACTGAAATAAGGATCAACAGACGAAATGTCCAGAAGCCACCTACTGCCACAACGCATCAACCAGGGTGTCAATCAGAGCCTTAAGCGCATTTGAGTGCGAGCACAATGAGCAGATTAAAGCAGATTTGTGCCCAATTTGATACAAACCCGGAAACCGACGCAACTTAATCCACCTCGGTTCAATTTCAAGCGGCTCAAGCAAAAGACCGCCACGAGAAGAGTTAATCTCCGGAGATTTTCGGGTGTTATAGTCTCCTTCCCCAGGCTGTTGCCCATTTTAACGAATCCATTTACTGCTACATTATGTTTTCATTTTCCGTGTTACACCATAAACGAGGTAGGCATCGTATACCTGTCGTTTAGGTAGCACAAAAAGAAGTCGATTTATGATGGTTTTTACACCTTCATAGCACTTGATTGATGGGATCGCCGAAAACCGAACCGTTTGTTGCAACGCCTACAGGCGCCTAGTTGCGCTACCTGGTCTGCTATTCTGCGCACAAAGCGAAGGATTTCCTTCACTAGAAACTAGAAACATAGAATGGCACTTGCTGGCTAGTCCCACGGCGTGTTAAGCCATTTGCCACTTGGTTTGTTGAACAAGGAACAGGGGAAAAACATGGACTCAGTCTGAATGGAAAATTAGGAGTATTTTTTATGGCGTCGTTCGGTTTTCAAATGAAGTTGTATTGTACACTTGAGTACCAACTCCGATGCTATTAAGGGAGGCCTGCCTTCATTGCGTGTAGCTCAAGATAGTCAAATTCATTTATAACTCTCTTAATTTTTAAAAGTAAAAGAAGACGAATAAAGATAAATATAATAATAATATAATGGGTGGCCTTGCAGCCCACTCTTGGTGTGCACACTATTGTTCTCTCACGAGTGGAAGGGACCACAGTCTTATACCGACTCCAACCGGCCAGTTCGAGAAGCTCCTTCTAGACAATTATACTCTTGGAGGATTGACAGTGACTCGAGGTAGAGATGAGCCGTGAAAGGCAATACTCTATACTAAATTTAGGGTACTAGTTCAGCTAGTATTGGGCCTATAGCTTAATTCGTGCGGTTTTGTTTTTCAAAATTTGAACGTTTATTTAAGAAAAACATGTGCAATAGTAATATTCAAAGTATTGCCCATCTGAAGCTATGACTTTTTCCCATCTTTCTGGCATTTTGTGGATCTCATCCCAAAAGAACTGCGCCGGCTTAGCAGCCAAGCATAAATCAAGCCAATTTTTGACATTCTGCTCTGATGTGAAACATATTTCGACAGGAACAAATGGTAGTCAGAAGGGGCTAGGTCTGGGCAATAAGGCGGGTGGGGTAAAACTTCCCATCCACTGTTTTCCAAATAGTTCTTAACCGGAATAGCAACATGGGGCCGAGTGTTGTCATGATGGAAAATGATTGCCTCGTGTCTGGTCGCATATTCCTGGCGTTTTTCGGCTACTGATGGTTTCACCCGTTTTTAGCAGCTCATAATACAGCACACCCTTCTGATCCCACCAAATACAGAGCATTACCTTTGCGCCACAGATATTCTGCTTTTCCATTATTTGGCTGGTTGGCTAACCAAAATCACCAAACCACTTTTGGCACGTTCGCTCAGCTAGCGCATGTTCACCTTAAACTCCCACCAAAATACGATGACTTTCGGCACCAGTTTTCTTCAGATTAAATAAATGAAGATGAACTCCAAGCAAAAACACCTTTTCAGGCACAAAGTTCGACATATTTGAGTGAACAAAAATTATTGTCAAATGAATGAAATATACTGAAATGACGTACAATGACAGTAGCTTTCCAACGCATGTTCCAATGGAATAATAACAGTGGAATAATACAAGTTACGCCATCTCTTAGCAAACCGCACCAATAAGTAAGTTTAAGATATATAATACTTTATCGAAGGCTTTCGAGAAATCGGTGTAAAGTACATCAACTTGTAAATGATTTTCTAAATTTTTATAAACGCACGTTTGAAAATAATATCATAAAGCCATGCTGGTTATTAGAAATTAAAAAAAAAATATTTTTCAATGAAATATAAATTTTCTTTTACAATGCTTTCAAATAACTTTGGTATCGATGAAAGCTTTGGTCGATAGTTTTCTACTTTTTGCCTCAAACCACTTCTACCGAAAGAATTTTCCCATTCCTTTGAAATTTCACCCGCTTTTAGGGATTGATTAAAGATAATTTTTAATCCATTTTAAGAGAAAACAGCAAAATATTCTGTATTCTATTCGGTGTCGGGCCCCATCTGTCAGACAAATCGTCGAAGGTTGAAAACATACCTCACAGTCGCTTCGAGTTCTTCTTACACTTATTTGCTGAGAGAAAATATCACAATTTGCTCACAACTGGCCCCCCAATTACTATTAGTGCCATAACTACGATCTTCTAAGTGGTCTTACTACTGGAAAACTGCATCAGCGTTGTTAAGCTGCCTAGGATCAACTGATGTTTGAATTTCACTAAAACAAGATATTTTTTCTACCGATTTCAATTGGTTTTAGTTGAAACTTGTTTGGAATCCATTGAATCCAACGCACAGCGCATGGAAAAGGATAACATTTTTGTGTTGCCCCTGTGCAATGGCCGCTTTCACACCCGCTAAATACGTCGACGACTTTTCAACGATGAAGGCAAAGGAGGTGAGGCAAACATAGGCACACATAGGAAATCACACGCACTTTGAAACAATCTTGCTTAAAAAGTCTTCTGTACGAAAAGCAGAAAAGCTGTACAGTGAAAGCGGACAACATTTGGACCGTCACGATTGTCCGCTATGTAGATGTGTCCGTTTTATGGGGTAACCATAGGTGTCCCTTATGGAGGGGTGTCGGTAAAAAATGTTTACGAAACAAAATGCAAAATAGTAAAAATAAATCCAGCACCAGCTTCATTCTTGAAAAATGATGGGCCTGAACTTGTCTTCGTAGAGACTGCATTAAATTGTTTCTGCTTGCGGGTGGAGTGGTTACATCGGAATCTGAGTTTAATTTTCGTACATACCCGGACTAATGAAACTGAGGACGTTTCACTGTTTATTAGTGTATTTTGAGTAATAGATATAAATTTCTAGAACCAGTTTCACTAGGTTTTTTAGACAATGCCATGTTGGTCCATTGTGATACCTACAGCCAGACTATACCACTGGTCGACCACACCAGTGACAGTGCCCGGCTAAAGCCACGTCATAATTTTACCCAATGAACTGTCGTCTGTTGGTGGACACACGGTCAACCGGGAGAATAATACTTCCAATAGCAGAGCATCAAAGTGTTCTCCAGAGCACCAGTGCACTGTTTCATGTTGTTGTTCCCTGGCATGTCGGAAACCAGAAGACGTGATGAAAAAAGTCTTTAGAGCAAGAGTGAGTTGTAATATGGCGCCCCAATCCCTTCAGCCAGATCTTGCTGCTCACCTTAAACAAGCACAAGCTCAATGCTGAATCTCTTGGCAACTGGGGACCACCGAGGGGATTTGCAATACTCTGATGCATTTGTTACTGTCAAAACATATAAGAAGAGGCTTGAAGACTCGTCTCCATCTTGACGGCAACTTTTCATTGCATAGCCTGAACCTTCTACTTCCTGCACCATGTATCATATGTACCGGCACGTCATTATGGCCTCGTGTGCATTCTATTTGCATTCCCATTCCCCTCGGCCTCTTGATATCACTGTTTTCTTATGTCAAAGTCAACCAGATCGGACTTCCCAAAAGCCAGAACCACCACTGACATCATCCTCGTTCACACAACCCACTCAAGCGGATCTCAATCAGCAAACGAATCGGCAGCTAAGCGATCGACGATAACTGATGATTCTATCATACAGCCGTCATAAGGAAGTGCTGCACTGCAAGTGATTCTCGATTCTCAGAAGCCCATAAATGCCAGGTACCTCTTCAAAGGCGTGCCGCATCTCGCTGACATCAGTTTACGATTACGATGCTGCTCCAGGCATAATATAACTTTATTACCCCGCTTAACTATCGCGCTCTAACGAATGGGAGTGCCATCCCGCGCGCCATGGTGAAATAATCGGACCCTTTACGACTGATTCTGATTCCGGTTCGTCCACTCCACTAACCCAGTTCCCAGGGGTTGAGTTGAGAACAGGATCTATTGTGGCGTGGTGCGGTAATGCTGCCGCTGGCCGACCGGTACGGTGTCGGTGTCGTAAACGAAATACGTGTTCCACCAGCTAGACGACGCACTCATCGCAGGACCTGTGCGGTTTAACACTTGTTTTCGAATGTCAATTGATCCTCACCACAAGCCCCAGACCGTCGTCGGGCAAACAGGATTGCACTGCTCTCTGCAACATCACCGGCCGGCAGTATGGTTGGTAAATCCTGTTCTCTGCTACGTGTTTATCTGGATTCATATTTCAATTGTTGTGCTCCAGTGTGTGTGTGGGGGCTTCCTCGCAACTCAACTCCTTCTTCGTTTTGGCCACAGACATAGCGACAGCGCCGGAGACGGAGACGGAGACGTCCCCATGTAAACAAACAATAAACAGCCGCACAACTAGATTATCCACTGAGCGAAGCGCGCCGCCGCTCGAGAGAGTAGTGTACTCGTGTAGTTGATTGAACTTCTGAACCTGATTGACAACAATGTGCGTTTCAGTCAAGAGAGATGAAAAACTCGACCCGACAACAACAATCTGGTGTGTGTATCTACCTACTTACCCTTCGCCGGCGCGAGTAGGTAAGACAGGCTGGCTGGTGTTTTGCCGCCAATTTGACAGCACTTCTGCGGTGAGGCTGACTGCGCTTAGGGTGCCGCAGGTGGTGGTGGACAGGTTAAATATTATTAGACATCATTATGGTGTAGCGTCTCGGGAAAAACCTGATCAATGGGGGCGCGAGAGAACCTTTATCGCTCTCTCTGGCCAAAGTGCGGTCTGTCTGGCGGTGTCGCAGCTCCGACATTGGAGCGCTACTGTTGTTGCGTGTCACCTCGACTCTCGTGGTGCTTAACCAGATTGGCGGCATCGACGACGACAGCAACTTCAACAACGGCATCGACGTCCGTGACAGGCGGCAGCGCAATGGTCTTCTCATTCTCTCGGGGGTTCATTCAGCGAATTTGTATGCCAGTCAGTGCCGCTGCAGGAGCCTGACTGCTGACTACTGACTGCCGACTGCTGACTTTGTGTATGTATCTGGTTCATCTTCAAAGCTCGCCATAGATACGATATCTTGCTAAACAGGAAAATCCAATTTTGGTCATGTGCACACACGAGGCACGACATGGCAGTGGAATGGAATGGAATGGCGTACGCCACCACCTACGAAGCCGGCCCGGGCCAGGCCGGGCCAAGTCACGTCAAGTCAAGACGATATTCTGGTTTAGTGATATTTTTGGGCCAGTTTTCGTTCGTTTATTTTTGTGTCTTTTTTTGGATCAGTGGCGGCGGGGTTTGTTTTGACAATTTATTCGTGTAGCATCGGTGCGCGCCTGCCACCGGCTGGCCGATGAAGATGTTCCCCGTCGACGACGATTGGCTTAGAAGAGCGAGTCCGGAGTGAGCTACTGGAGTCTGCGCTAATGAAAGAGGAGCGCGCCGGCATCTCGTTGATGATGATGTTGATGAGGGAGATTTGAAAACGGACGACAACGTGTTGCGAGCGAGCGAAATAATGAGAAGAGAAAACCTGCTTTTGTTAAATACGGGAAAAGGTGAAAACTGGTATCGGCATGTGGCGGCTGGCGACCGGTCCCCGCCGGAATGTTGCTGTTTTGTGTTCGCTTACCTGTCTGCCTGCCGTGTGCCACACCGCGGCCGCCGCGTTGCCGTAGCCGGTGCTGCACATCTGATTTCGCATTGAGATAGGTTATGATTTATTGGTTTTAAATACCCGTTGCTCCAGCTGCCATCTTCGGTTGTGTGCTGCTGGCTCATTGTTATTGACAGCACGCTGCTGTCAGCCTGTTAGCTGTACTTAGTGAGTGCTGGGCGGCTGTCGATTGTCGTCCATACGCGCGGTGCCGTGCCGTTGAGCAGTGCATTGAACCGTCTGCGAATGACAAGTGTTATTATGGGTGTTGATTTTCTTGTTTTCCATTTGTTTTCCACCTGTTGCCAGTCGGTGTTGTCGCTGGGCGGCCGTAATAGTCTCTTGGAGTCTGTAGCCCTGATTGGGCAGCAGCAACTGGCGACGAGACTTAGTGGCAACAAGTTCCAAGTGACAAGCGATGGTGTCAAGCCGTGTGATTAACTTTGGCGCCAAAAATGGTTGCGCGCAACCGCTTCGCTGAAAAGAGGGCACAGCCGATGGACTGGCCAGACAAACTGGCGAGGTTCGGATAAGGGATGAGCAGTCGGATGGATTTGGAAGCGACAAGCAACGGTTATTTGATTTGTGACTGTGATCAATGTGTCAGCTGGACCGTACTTGGCGTGGTGCACTGCCGTGGTGGACATTTATTCGAAGTTAATTGGTTGAAATGTTGCGAGTGAAAACATGCGTTCTGGACGCGATTATCGGGCTATTGAGACGGCTTAATGATGTCATTAAAGAGTGTCCTCTCAACGGGACGGTTTGGTTGGATGATGTTAAGATCGATGCACATGGGAACTGGGTCCAATGAATGTGAAGCTTGCCGATGGATGTCGGGCGTCTGTTGGTTCGAGAGTCGGAGGTGAAGTCTTTTCGAAACTACGTACTTCATTTTGATACTTGAATGAACAAGCAATTCGCCTTGAGAAGGATTGGACAAGTCAAAATGGAGCGTGGTGTGGCTAAGAAGAATCGCTGAAACAGGAGCAAAAGGTTATCACTTGAACATCTGCTACTCAAAGCAACGAGTGTTTAAATTCTATGGAATTGAATGCACAGCAGAATGAGGATACTAGTTGTTGAACACTAGTTGTTGAACTGGGATCGCCGTGGCTTGGCGGGTAGGTGGATCGACTGCTAAGTAGGATGTCTAGGCTTTGCTTCACATCAGACTGCAGCGCTGCAACTGACTACCTCTTGAAGGTTATTGCTTGTTCTGGAGATTCACTTAGACATCCGTTAAATCAAAGAATAAATGGTCAACCACTGATTGTGGGACATCTGAAGTCGGCGGCAACATGAGACAGAGTATAAGTGGGACCGGGACGTTGTCTATCGCCTCAGCAACCACTGATTGGGGGACATCTAGAGTCGACAGTAGCACGAGACAGAAAATAAGTGGGACCGGGACGTTGTCTATCGCCTCAGCAACCTTAAAATTTCTCTAGAAGTCCTTGGTGATAGCGCCTCCAGAGGTCTTTGACAAGAAAAAAAAAAGAAAAACAAAAAAGCAGTACACTGCGTTTTGTTAACGAACTTCCGAATTATGATGTGGTTCAGTGGGTGGTGGCTTGACTCCTAGTCTAGGGGATATGGGTTCGATACCCACCGCTGGAAGTACTTCCTTTTTTTGTTTGGTAGGACCGAGTCAGTGGTTCATATTTGAGGAGTAACGAGGGGCTGTGTCCATTACTGTGTGGACAAATTGAGCGGATCGGGAACAAACGGAGATTAGAGATTGAGGGAGATGTCACGGAGATGTCAAAGGGGTCTGAGGTGAATGGGAGTAAGTTAGAGGCTTAGTCGAGTGAGGTGAGCCGTGAGTGAGAAGTGAATAAAATACTACAGTAAAAGGAGGAACGCTTTTTTTCACAAAGGAATTGATGAGGGGGAATCTCCCTTGGTAGAGGTACGTTTTCTTTCCTTAGAAAAATAGGAAAATAAAATCTTAACCTTAAACGTGGTTCGGTTTCTTGCGAAGTAGTCCCGTGGTGTGCTACAGCACAAGTAAGTAGGTACTTGGCTACTGTAGCATCTACTATAGGTGGAGAGAGATGGGCCCTTGTCCATCCGACCCCATGTTCAGGTTAATGATAAGAGCGAGTGAATTAATCAGTTAACAAGAGACGTCCGATATGGTGAAGCTGGTTTCAGCCATTGTGGTGGCACTCTTGAAAGTAAGTTGTTGGTTCCGGGATCAAATCCAAAGGCAAAAACACATGGTTGCGTTTTTTTTGTGCAGGCGACGAGATTTTTTTTTAATTTCAATCAGGAGCTACGGAGTCTGAAACCAGACAAGGACCCTATTTAAAGTATAGAAGCGCGTACTTTGTCCAAATATCCGTCATTAATCCTAGTTTTGATTAGGCGGTCATTTCATTTGGCGGCGCAGCCTCATTTACTTTCGCTCCCTCCACCCCACCCATTCTCCATCAATACCACTGCTACACATGCTCGGTCGCAACTACCGTTTGATTTCAGCAGGCGGGCTGAGGCAAAGAATGAGAGTGCTTAGCCGTAAATGCCAGCATCGATTGATGTTGGGAAGATAATTCGAAATTTGCACTTCTTAACTTTGCTTTACCAGACGTCTTGCAACTTCGGGGTTAGTTATTTGGTGGCTTTATTCTGCAATGATCGTGGGCTTAAAGCGAATTTCTTCGTTGTGTGTGCGCTTATCGCGTTATTAAGAAGTTGACTTGGAGGTAAGAATGCCGAGGTATAGAGTTTTGTTGAACACGGGACGGTGTAAGATCGTCAGCGTGCTGTTCATTTACGTTGAAGACTTTGCAATGAACTGGTGGAAGCGGTATGATGATGAAATGGGGATGGGGGGAGAGAAATATAGAGTCAGTGATAGAGAGGGGTAGAGAGATAGAGAGATAGAGAGATAGAGAGAGGAGAGAGGGAGAGAGAGAAGTGTTGCCGCTGAAAAAATTTGAGAAAGTCGCATGAAAAAGTGTTTTGAGACAAAAAAAAAGGAATTGTCCAAAATCGCTCCTAATTGTAAGGTTTTGTCATGCTTAGGGGTGGTGCAGTCATTTAGTTGCTTCTTCTTATAATTAGTGTTGAGTTCATTGCTTATGAGAAACTTAACGACTTAAAGTCGTTATGGCCCCCGCTGCGTAGCAGCCTCAAAACAGAGTCAAATTGCGACTAAAGTCGTATAGCGGCAACCCTGGTTCAGATCCGAAGCGACACCAGCCCCCACACCTCTATCCCTTTAGTGAAGGTTCGCAGTGGATCGTTCAGAGTCCGGTGATCGGACTCCCAGCAATATGTGGGAGGTATGCTGGTTGAGAAATTTGTCTCGAAGAGTAATTTAGGTATAGTGAGGTATCTATGGATATGCCTGCGTAGGATCGTTGAATGACCAGGCCGAAGTTACCTCCAGCTATTCAGCGATCTCAATGTGATGGCCGCTGTACGTCTGCCAATTAGTCCTATCAGTGGCAAGTTAACGAGTGTGTTTAGTGCCTCGGAGGAGGTAGTCTTTAACGCTGACTTACACTGAGGTGTGAGAAAAAGGGAGTTTATTTCAATTCTTCTAAAACTCAATGCTGTCACTCTTATTAACCAACCATTGAGCAGATGAATGTCACTTGTGTCGATGAAATAAAAAACGTCCTTGTTGGCATGGTCACATATTCGACATCATTGGTGATGTTGAGAAATGGCTGGTGTAGTGTATGAGTACGAGAAGTGTACAAGTGTCAAAAGTTACAGCATTGAGTCACTCTCTCGTAAGCACGATCGTTGTGACAATTGCTAAGCAGTTCTTATCCAGACTCCGGAGTGATCGAATGGCGTTGGTGAACAAGTGACACAACAGCTGTGTTTCCTCAATCTCGATCACCGTAATTGTGAAGAAGAAGTGTGCTTAAAGTACTCTTCATTAGAATACACGATTTGCTTGGAGCCCTTTGTCGTCTTTGAGCACCCAGAGTGCTGCGGACCACGTTGGGGTGCTCCAGCAATGCGTCCTTCTCTTTGTGTGATGCAAGCTTAAGTAAGAGCAAGTGTAGAACAGCCTGTGGACAGTTGGAGGCAAGGCTATAATAAGCTGTACAGAAGGGAGCCAAGTGCAGAGTCTTGACTTTGCTCAGTTCAGTCTTGAGAGTGATAAGTGCTCCTTTGTAGAAGATTCAGTCAATAGCGCCGGGATCGAATCTCTCATTGTTAACCTTGGTCTTTTTTAAAACTGCCTCCAATCGGCAGCAGCTCCAAAATTAAATATGCCCAACTTATGCAAAATTATGTAAAGTTTCAATAAGTTCCAATTCTAGGGTTAACACACTTTTGGTATACCACTGATGTGGCTTAAATTTCTAAGGCTATTGTACTTCTGTGTGGTCTGATGACCCCAACGCCACCCAGCCGCTACAGGAAAGTATCAAAAGCTATAAGAAATAACAGTTGTCACTGAGCTCGCTCTAACACCGATGAACTGCGTCCAATTTCTGCCCTAGCTCGTATAGAACACTCGCTGTGAGGGTGCCTTTAAAGCATCCGGTTGAGTCTCTCTGAATGCTCGCAATCTCCCACAAAAACAAGCCATAATTGGCCAGCTCTAAGCCCCAATCTTATGTGTGATGAAAAGAAAACGATCTAATCTCTTAATGGAGTCGCATTAAGTGTTCATACACTTAAGCCGCGAGTAGTAATTGCTTCAAGTCCACCTGCGAGTGTAGACTGGCGACTTGTAAAACACCGATTTGGAGCAGTAAAACTAGCAAATAGCCTTCGCGAGCAGCTCAGCTCTCTTTGCAAAGTCCAATCCAAACACGCAATAATCGGGTCGCTTTTGGAAACCACACACCTGCTTCCAGGATTCCTCACTCCGGCCACCTTTCCTTCTTCCGACTGGGTAATAAACTCATTACCAATCGGATCAACATAAACTGTGCCAGTAATTAAATGTGTTTAAATATAAAAATTAAGCCTGCACCCACCGACCCGGGATTTCATTTTTTAAATTAAATCCGATTACATGATCACCGCTCGATACATGCAACGTAATCACTTTACAGCGAAAGCAAGAGAATACAATCACCAGCGGTACTGCAGCGTGCCGCCACGCCGCCGCCGCCCCATTATGGCGATTATGGACCACCGACTGCCGGTGCATTCCTCCAAAATTATGAACATCCTGTCATTAAGTAGAAAGGGAGGTGCTGCACACCGACGAGCGCTTGCTTATCAAAATATTGAAATCACGAAATAAATTAAGGACATTTCCCCGCGTGAGAGTGCATTGCTGGGTGTGTGCCCTTGCACCACTGTGAGCGGATATCTTCATTAGGAGAGCCGCAAACGGCAGACGTGGACGCACATCATTCCCTGCCTATCGTGCGGAGATAAATAAGTTTTATCTGCACTTGTATCGCCATGACCAATCTGATCTTCAAGATCCCATGATGCGCGCGAACTCTCGCATGTGCGTGTGTGTGCACTGGCGAAACATTAAAAATAAGTTTTAACTATAAAAATATCTTTGAAGTGGGCAACCAGCATTCGCCGCAGATGCTGTGCAATCCGAAGTGGTTTATTGCGCTTTATCTACACAATTTTGCGATTTTTATTTGGATCTGGTGGTGAACGATTCCTTTGGCGTTGGTCGTCGGTCCCAGCGCCAGCACACGGCCGCCGGGGCCTTGCAGGAGCCGACGAGCCGAGCGAGACTCGGCCTGAGAGTGTGCTGGCAATTCCAATAAAGTCTGGTTTAAATGTGGCAATTAGTTTGAATTGACTTTATGCATGATCGCTTTATATTGGTTGCAGGGAATTGTGGCTTTTTCCTGTTGTCTTCCCCTGGCCTGGTGTAGGGTGTGTTGCGGTTTGTCTGGTGGTTGAGACAGGGAGATCAAATGGGGTATGGATGCAGGCATCTCCATTATGAGAGTGAAGACAACGTTGTGTCATAACATGACTAAATTAGAATGTCCAGTGGGCGCCGTAACAGGACCCATGACGGCCCTTATTTCCTTCTACTGTATCCCCCCCAGCCTTGTCGATAAGTCGCACGACACCAAAACCCACGAAAAATAGGGTACTCCACCCCAAACGACACACAGAACCCACATACTTTGTCTACGTTCGTCGTCCTCTTTCCAACGGTTGAATGAATTGAAAAACCCCTGCAGGACACAAGGAGGCGCACACGAGATCTTCGATTTCCGTTCAATGGTCAATCGCCCGATCGCCCGATTCAAAGGTTGCGAGCGTGAGCGAGTGTGCTGAGCTGTGCTGAGAAACATTGACCAAAACAACATTAAAACTTATGAGCGAAATAAAATGAACATGTTGTTGGGGGCTGTGTTGTTCGAGGCACTCAACCTCAGCGACGGCAACAGCCAACAAACATCAACAAGATCAACTGCAACAACAACAACAGCAACGCGACCAGCAACAAACGATAAACAATTAGTGTGAGGGAACCGTGAGCGTGCACCAGTGTAGGTGATGTAAACATTCGGTTTGACGATTATTGCGCATACACGCTGCTAAATAACGCTACGCTGAATAAAAATTTATTAAAAACAATTTAACGTTGGTTTGGTGATGCTGAAAGTTGCTTCTGCCAAACCGACGCGACTATGGTGTGTGCTGTCTGCTGTGTACAGTGTGTGGTATAGCTGTCGTGTGCTGTGTGGATGCTCGTAATTAGTCCGTGATTGCTAGGGGGCATGTTGGTTATGTTGCATCGAACGTTCCTATTATGAGTGTGTGCTCATTGTGGGTGGTGGGTGGACTGTTGCACACTCTGCACGAAAATGAATTTTAATTATCGACGAGAGGGAGAAGGAAACACCGCAAGACCGACTAAGTGCCGCCTACGAAAGCGCTAACGGGCGTTTGATTAATGCAATTTGCATACTTGTTGAGTGGGCGATTGGGGTTGAGGGCGCTATAGGGGCCACAACAAATCGCACACATTGTTCAGAGACAAGCTGTTGAAATGAAGATGTTAAGTAGCGCGGTTGTTTATTGATTTGCATGCGAGTTCGCACGAAGGACGTTAGCTTGGGGGGAGGCAATTTACAAGCACCTCTTGATTATAGGCTTATCGGGTGATTAATCATGCGAAGTGCAAAGGTGCATGCATGGCGGAAGTTCGTGTGTGAATGGGGAGTTATGTAAATCTGAAGGCGAAGGCAAATTGGCAATGCATTCGACGGAGGGAAAGTCTTTTGGTAATGTTTAGGGTCCGTCTTTTGGGCTTAAAACGACTGGATGGCGTAGTTGGTTAAGTGCCTGCCCTTGGTTAGGGGGGGGGGGGGGGGGGTTTCCGGTTCGAATCCCAGTGAAAGGAAAGTTAATACGCTTTTATCTGATATCTGATCCAGATCTGGTCCAGTCACCATTTGACGTTGGGATCAAATTCATGGGCACTATGACTGGAGTGGTCGATCGGAGGCAGAAGTCCGAGTGTGGGTATAACAAGGGGCCAACATGGTCTAAGTGTGCTGAATTCATTACCAGGGGGCTGCTACCCACCCCACCCTTTGGGCACCATGAAACCCTGATAATGTGCACTGCCTACTCTATAACGTGAACGTCTTGTCATTCGTTGTCTTTCTTTCTTTTCCTGTTTACTTACAAATTCTATTGCCCGCTTTCTTAGGCCGAGTTTAAGTGGTTATCCATGGACGAACTAATTTTCTCAGTGAACGTTTAACGTTTCTACTTTAACGTTTCGTTACTGTCCTTACAATTAAATTGTTTCGTAAGTTAGTCCTTCTCTTATTAACAGTCGAAGAACATATCTCGGCTCCAGTACTGCTATGCGAGAATATTCTCCCTGGCAATAAGGCGTTATCTTGAGACTTTTAATCCCACCAGAACTTAAAAAGTCGTTATCAAAATCTCCACTCCTCATGTGATA
Source organism: Eristalis tenax (assembly GCA_905231855.2). NCBI lineage: Eukaryota > Metazoa > Arthropoda > Insecta > Diptera > Syrphidae > Eristalis > Eristalis tenax. The sequence continues at coordinate 6,361,122 of HG993127.1, forward strand.
TGGAAATGCGCCAACAATGCATCATATAAAGGGTGAATTTTTAGCTATTATCTTTTTGGCAACACTGGTTTAAGCAGCTGACGCACGTTTCGTGTTTTGTTTCACTGTCAAACATCTTCAGTTTGGTCTATAATTAAACCATGAATCGTCTTACAAACGAACAACGCTTGCAAATTATTGAATTTTTTTATCAAAATGCGTGCTCTGTTAAGAAAGTTCATCGCGCGCTTCTTCCATTTTATGGTCAGTTTAGACGAAGCTCATTTTTGGCTCAATGGGTACGTAAATATGGAGAATTGTCGATTTTGGAGTGAATATCAGCCAGAAGCATTGCAAGAGCTACCAATGCATCCAGAAAAAGTCACAGTTTGGTGCGGTTTATGGGCTGGTGGCATCATTGGACCGTGCTTCTTCAAAGATGATGCAAATCGTAACGTAACTTTGAATGGTGAGCGCTACCTTGAGATGATATCCAACTGTGTTTTGCCCAAAATGCAAGAGCTTGACTTGCATGACATGTGGTTTCAACAAGACGGTGCCACATGCCACACAGCACGCGCAACAATGGACTTATTGAGAGGCGAGTTCGGTGAACATTTTATTTCACGTGTGATTTAACGCCTTAAGACTATTTTTTGTGGGGCTATGTTAAAGCTCATGTCTATACAGACAAGCCCGCTTCAATTGACGCATTGGAAGACAACATTGAAGCATTTATTCGGGAGATACCCGCCGAAATGTTGGAAAGAGTATGCAAAAATTGGACTAAGCGGATGGACCATTTGAGGCGCAGTCAAGGTCAACATTGGCATGAAATAATCTTCAAACATTAAATTAAATGGACCGTACTATCGATTCAAATAAAGACTTTATGCATTTTTCTGAATTTTATGTGTTTTTTTTTTTTGAAAAACTTTCCTATGGCTTTTAAAAAATCACCCTTTACCTTGAAGGCCAACATGGTTTTGTATTTGCTTTTAATTCAATTCTAATTTGTCTGGACTTGAAAAGTAAACATTTTTATTTTATTTTTCCAAGTAAGCTAACGTAATAGTTTCTGAAACAAGTTTTAGCAAAAAATCAACCCAGTGTCACAGGAAAAATTCACTTTTGAAGAAGCAGGCAACGGTTTTTTCTTGTTTATTGGAATTTGATATTTCTCAATGAACGCGTTCAGTAAACGAACTCGGGGGGATTACTTCAGAGTAAAGTTTTAATTTTTCTAGTTAAAATAATGAAATATTTTGAAAAAAATATTCCCCTTTAAATTTTTGACAGCCGAAGTTGAGCATCTCTTTAATACTTCATTTCTCATTTCGCTAGTTGAGTTGGTGTGTTTTCTTTTTGTCTCTTCAGTTGGGTGCTGCAGTCCGGCACTTTGTGTCCAATCAAAATCACTATATTTTTTAGAATTGGTTCACAATGATACACAATCCATGGTTTACCTATGAGTGCATGGCCTTAAATGTTGAATGTGAAAACGAAGTTTCTGACACTACGTTTTTTCGTGTTTTCCATGACTTAAATGAGAAATAGAGCAGTGCGAAAAGTTCACTATTGAAATTGTCATTAAGTAAGGGTGCGGACGCACTAGCCTCATAAATTGGAAAAAGAGAAGCACTATTGATTAAAAGCTGTAACTCGTCCACGCAGTTTGTGTTTGGACATTTCATCCCTTTTCTTCCAGGTTTCTCTGTTCGAAAACCAAGCACATAAAAAAAGACTTTTCGTCTCTTCTAAAGACATTCGATTTAATATAATTAAAGAAACACAGTGTCATACGGACATTAGCTTAAGCAGATATGCCATGCCATGCGTCGTCTGTTAGGAGGACACGTCCTCTTTTTAAAACCCGCGCAGACGTTCCGTTTGACTACAAAGTTTTAAGAATTTCTCCTGTCTTTCCCGGTTTTGTTCTCATTTTGTCGTCTTTTTAAAGGTAGATGATGTAATCCCAAAGTTCGGGATTTTAAGACTGTGTGTCCTTGTATAGCTTAAAACAGCCTGATGTCCTCCGAAAGTCTGGGATTTTATGATTGCTTGTCCTTGGACAGCTTAAACAGCCATGGCAACTGTGAAAACGGGCATAAAGCCGCCATCCCAGAATAGGCTCGTTGCACTCGCGCAAGTATTCACTTCTCGCAACATAACGCTATGGCTCCTTTGAAGCAAACGCAACAATCAAGGCAAAATTGAAGAAACTTGGAAACTGGCTATCGCAGATGTATGGTGTCATAAAATGCATATTAACTGAAAAAAAAAAACACACACACTATCAACAAATGGAATCAGATAGTGGAAAACCTTAGAGACCTCCTAAACCCCTCTTTGAATGGCTTGAGAAAAAGTGGGAAAAATGTCTCAATTTCGATTAACTTACTCATCAGTTTAACAGCCAGCTTAAGAAATCTCTTAATTTTAATGCTAGCGTCGGGTGGGGTCCAAGGTTTCGAGAATGATCCAGTATAAACATATGTGGGCACGCGGAGTATCGGTTGATGTGTCGGTGTTTTGGTTGTATGGAGTCAGCAATCATGGAGTGCGAATATAAAAAATATGCGAAATTGTCTGCAAACCATGAAGCTGTTAAGCCCTTTCTGAAAGAATTTCATGCGCACGTCAGGGAGAATTGTCTAGCTTCAGCACAGATTAATAATGCTGTGTGTTCATAATGCCCCGTGTTACCCGTTCTTGTGTTGCCCCCCACAAATCAACTGCACTAGACAGAGACACTAGCAAGGACCGTGTGACCTTTACGGGAACAACAAATGCAACTGGGACGCATAAATCCCTCATAAGCGGAGAGTCCAAACATCCCAGGGCGTTTTCTGCCCCCCACAAGTCAACTGCACTAGACAGAGACACTAGCAAGGACCGTGTGACCTTTACGGGAACAACAAATGCAACTGGGACGCATAAATCTCTCATAAGCGGAGAGTCCAAACAACCCAGGGCGTTTTCTGAAGACAATGTGCCTGTTCTGCACAAGTCAAGCTAAAATGTACGCTAACTGCGGCTTCTATGCGGTTTCATTTTGTTTCATGGATTTTTCAAACGAAAAAAGTTGTTTGTTTTTCTATTCGGTAATGTGAATCACAAATCAAACTCTTGCCAATCGTTGTGTCTTTGCACTGAGAAAGCAATTGATGAACAAAGCCTTCTTTCGAACAACCAAAGTGATTCTCTATAAGACCGTCATTGTCCCTGTATGTTGTGCAGACGCATGGACTTTGTCAAAAGCGAACGATTTTGCTCTTGGTTGCATTCCGGACGGAAATTCTTAGGCGGATTTTCAGTCCCGTGTGCATAGATGGTGAGTGGTGAAGGAGATATAACGACTTAGCCAGAAGAGTGAAGATCCAACGGTGAGATGGCTATTTCATGTAGAGAGCTCGGAAAGTCTTCGAATCCATCCCAGACGGATCTCGCAGTAGAGGAAGACCACGACTCAAGTGGCCCACGCAAGTAGAAAGGAAACTCAACCACCTATGCATGCGAAACTGGAGGCAGTTAGCTAAATATCGAGCTGACTGGAGAGGCTGGTTGAGGGCCAGGTCCACCCCGGACTGTAGCACCACCTTAAGTAATGTTAATCTCCCTAAAATGTGAACAGGCCATGTTTTAATTCGTTCACAATATCGAGACTGTTCTGTTCTTGTTCTTGATCCATTTATCAGCGTGATGGAATAACCTTACGTTTCACCATGTTTCAGTCTCTCACAACAGATCTTTAGTCTGTCTTGCATACTCTCCAGAGTTAGTAGTCCTTTTAAATGGAATTTGAGTGTTCCCTTCGTCACTACTGAATAGAGGGCTTTATGTGTCCGTGCGTTTGTCTGTCACGTACTCTTTATTTGTTACAAAAACCAATCGAGGATTTAATGGCAATTGTCTTCAAATTCAATCCACTATTTAACAGGCCACTTTGCTTCACAGAGGTTAAGTATGCCTCCATATAAAATGATCAAGCTCTTGATGCATTTCTGTTGTGTAAAATCCTCTGTACACGACACATTGTCTCCAGTTGCCAAGACCCACCCCCCGGAAGTCGATACCATCACGATCCGCGGAAGCTGATCGACCGCACAATCTCTCTCAAAAATTGCCATGCTACACGACATCGGCACATAAGCATCGCCACGTTTATTGCCCAAATCATGTTGCATTGCCAGCCATATCTGATCTGTTGACCGCTGATCTCTCACTGCGGACAAAATCTAAATCAAAAACTTTCTAGCCACAGGTGACCGGCTGGGGCTTGCAGCTTTCCAGCGGCGATGCCCAACCCCAAGTGCTTCCCACATTCCAGGTCATCCCGTGTCCGCTCAGACTCACTGCCAAGGCACGTGAATGCCATCCCAGCTGACCCAGCTAACTAATTTATTTGGCTGCGACCCCCGATGCAAGTGATACCGGGTCCATGGACAGATCCACCAACGAAACCGAACACACAACTGCGGCTGAACCTTCTGCGGAAGTTCCTTTTGGCTCTAGCCCAGCGCGCAAGAGACGCAACCGACCACGATTGCGCGGCGCATATGAATTTCGCAAGGCGCGTCTTTTAACCTTTTGACTTCGATTGTCGTCGTCGCCGTCGCCGAGTGCGCTGTGTCGTCTGCGCACAACAACGCACAGCGAAAGTTGCCATCTCAGCATTTGTCTATGCCTCGTCAAGTCCGCTCTTCCGCCGCGCACTGGTGGTACATCACACGCCGACTTCTTCTCATTACAAGCGATTAGAGAAACTTAATTAAAACCACCGCGTCGTCGTCTGTCTGGCTAAGCCCAGTCGCGCAGTCCCGCTGACCGGCGGCGGCGAGCGATCAGCAGAGAGAGGGCGAGAGAGACAAATTATTACAGCTCGTCCATTAGAAACTCTCAGCCAAACAGCCAGTCCTTTACGGATGGCAATTTCAAGCTCAGCTTGACGTCCATTTGGCGTCTCAGAGTATATCTTCGGCTCACGGGACGTTTTTGATTTTTTTTTGTTTTTTGATTTTCTTCGCCTTTTGACAGCCAAGATGAATGCCTTTGCACTGACTGCCTTTTAGCGGCAACATTTTCTCCCCCCGGTCGGCACAGCGGTGCACGAGGACGCCGAGCGACGGCCGAGTGTGGTGCGAGGTTGCACACATGTGTGCAACGCGCATCCACCGCGACACTAGACCGCTGAATTTATGCAATCGAATCGGGAATCGGTCCAGCTGCGGCGGACTCACTGAAATATTAATTATTGCAATTAAATGGGCGCTCTAAACAAGGAGCCGAGTGTATTAATGTCGCAAATTATTGGCGAATGCCATAAAATGCGCCCGTGGTGTGGAATGTGCTCGTGTTCCCAGAACGGTCGCGTCGCCAGTGACCTAAGCCGACTGGAATTCGTTTCGTCGATTTCCAATGACGGTGTTTCAAATGACTGTCAATTCTCCTCAGGCTCTGTGTACTTAGCTTGATGCCGGGCCGGCCAATGCCGTGCCGGGCCTTGAGACGACGCGGACGTAGCGGCGACAAATGATCCAGTTCTCGCGGGCCACTCGATAATAAATCAATTAAAGTGGACCGCGCACGGCCAATTGAGCCATATTCACGGAAATGTGTACTTAGCCGGGTTCTTGCAACATTTTTGGCCTGAAACCGTTCTCCGCGTTAGGTGGGCTGTGGGGCGGCCCACGGCATGGCGCCAAAGACGGAAGGGGAGAGGAGTGCAGCAAGCAGATCAGCTCTCCCACATGGTGGTGCCGACGACGACAGTGCCAGAACCCGACCCCGTGCCGAAGAACAAAGGCAATTACGAGTATGACCAGGAAGGCAATTTGCATAATGCAATTACGTGTGTGTGTGCGCGAGTGTGTGTGTACCTGCGGTCGATATTATTTATTGGATTCTTTGTTGCTCGTTGAGGGGCCCACTACCATGCGATTCGATTCGATTGGATTGGATTGGATTGGTGTAGTGTAGCGCCCCAGAACACAATTCGTTTGCCGGGAATTTATGCTTTATTGGATTTCATTGTTCGTGGCAGCTAGCAGAGAGCCGAAGAGGTTGGCAATTCGCTTGTTGCACGGTCACAACCAACGTGTGGATGTGTTGTGTGTTCGCGCTGTGAGACAATACGACATGACGTTAACAACTTCAAGCTCGGTTGCTCGCTTGTAATTTGAATTATTTCACGCATGTACAATGGAGTCTGGAGTGCTGGAGTTATTTGGTACCATACTTGAGCTGTGCGCTCGCTGAATACAATGGAAGAAGGTCATGCTTGCGGTGGGTGGGTGAAAGGAGGCAGGCCTGCGGAAGAGTTTGAATATATGCGTGGAGGTCTTTGCAGTTTATGGTGATTTTTCTGATTTTTCTTGCTCCTTTTGCCATATTTGCGAATGTACCTAGTGGTATTCAGGAATAGATTGTAGGTTAATAAAATTCAAACGATAGGTCATGTGATGCTGCTGATTTATCATCCAATCACGGGAACACGCAGCAAACGGGGGAATGTGGATGGCCATCACGAGGCGAGACCATTTGGTAAGGATCTCAAGAGGGGTTCATTCTCAGAAGATGGTCGGTGCTCGAAAGCATCTCGGCCGGGAGCTGGTATACGCATGTCTACACTGAAGTCACAAGGACGCGGAAAGTAAGGAAAATTCTGGAAATTTACTGCGAATTTAGAAGAGCAAACCTTTGCATCCTGTAGTGGGCCTGGACATACCGTCTACATCAACCACTCGTGTTGTTGTCCTCTCATGAGAGTTGGAAGAGAGCCAACTTGGTCAATTTAAGAACCTAAGCAGGCAGTATGAAGCAGGAAATGAAAAGGAATCTTCAGACCAAGAGTCCACAGGAATACAGGTAGTAATTGAATTTCCGTGGGCTCCTGCCTTTGGGCTTATATCACGAGGTTCATACCCACAGTTCGCTGAACCAAACGCTTTGAGGTATGAATGATGGCCGATCCAAAACCTGAATCAAAGTGTTTAGTTCAGCGAACTGTGGGTATGAACACCGTGATATAAGCTTAAAGGCAGGAGGTCACGAAAATTCAATTACCTCTGCTGCTCTTTGGGTCGCAGTACTAGGTTGTGCTTGCAACTCCACAACGATTTGGATGACATACCCTTCACATCTCAGTGGCGCAGTCGCTTTCCCTCTCTAGTCATGACAAACTCCACGACATGCTGGTATAACCTGCAACTACGGCGCAAACCTGAACAGCTTGAAACTCTCAGGAAGTTTCCTGATCACCCTTACCACCAGACTACACCCTCTGGTGAAGATTTCGTGACCGAGTGGGTGCTGCCAGTATCCAGGACAAGCCACCCAAAATGTTCCTTTAATTCAATGAACCTCCATCTATGACAAGATCTTTTGCCTATGAGTTTTGTCACCATCACAATAGCATTTAAGTAGGGACGTCCAATGGTTCTAGCTTGTTTAGACCTTAGTCGCTTCCAGGCTTTTTTAGAAAAAACTTAAAAAATGGGTGGCTTCAAAACAGGCTTTGAGACTGAAGCAGAAAAGAAAGGCTCTGTAGTTGAGGCACCGAAGCTCATTATCTAGTCCAGGCTATGTCCAAACCTCTATTGAAAGCTACTTGCACAATTGATAAAGTTCGCAGGCCAACTCCGTCGTCCCCCTGCCATCATCAATGCCAGTGGTTTCAAAAAAGCTCAAGACGAAATGCCTCTGCTATATACAAAGTTCAGCTCTCTCAAAAGTTCAGCAGTAGAATGCTTCCAACACATACGACTTAGATTTTTCACAGCAACTCCCACACTCGCCCCACTGATCGGCCCCCGTTCACATTCCATCAACGATCGACAACGACTATCGAATCTAGGTTAACATACAATTACCTAGAGGTTCAGAGGTCCGCTTTAACTGCCATTTAGCACAAACTAATAGCTTTCCATCGGAAATCATATTTAACCAAGCATCGGGCTTCCACCTCTCGGCTTCAGCTGCATTTCACACTAGCACCAATCTCCGGGAGGATGGTCTGGGAACCCCCTCGTAAATTACCTCACACAACTCCCGCCTTCTGGGCTCATTAATCATTACGACAATAAGCAAATGGACACGGGTACCGGCCGTGTAACCATGTAAGCCTGCACTTCATTCAACCCCCCACATTCGCATGATATACTGGAGGCTTGGGCTCACTCAAAAAAAAAAAAGAAAAACAGAACAGAACACCGATTTTAGTATAATGTGGGGGGCGTTGCATACAGTGAGAGAGAGAGAGAGAACGAAGAAAAGTGCAAAAATTTATGCCGCTGTGCGGGCTGCATGAACATGCGCACTTTTCACATCCTGACCGGCCTGGATGCAAGGCAGCGAGCGGTGGGAATGGACCGCATTGCATTCACACCCCACGACGCGACGGCAGAACACCACAACTGCCGCCGCCACCGACCCACCGACCAAGATGAAGGGGAAATTTCATAATTTATTGGCCTTAATCATGGCCGGCATTGGTAGTGGGATCAATTTTATCGGTGTACAGCACATTCGCGCAGTGTGTGCTCTGCGATCACCAATTGGTGCAAATTGCCAGTATGCGATCCATTATTATCTCAAGAGTGCATCTGGAATGATTTAGAGTGCGGCAGACCCTCCAGCGCGATGATGAACTGCTCGCATCTCAAACGACCTCCATCGCTGCAGTTGCTTCTGCTGATGCCAACCTCCGATTGTGGCATAAATCTTCAGCCGGCCGCTCTAAAGAATGTACATTGTCTCTGTGAGAAACAAACTGAAACAAAACTCGAGCTAAACAAAGATAAACGGGGCCGCGGCGGCGGTAATAGCTTGATTAATCGGGGATTGGCTTTGATTCAGTGCCAGTGCCGTTTTGAGAAAAGTAATCAACGTGACTGCCGCACTGTCAGGGAGTCATTTTCGGAATGTCGCACGGTATAATGAAGAGTTTCTGCTACCATCAGAGGCCGCCAACACCAATCCAGCACAGCTCACCGCTCGCAGCCACCGTTTGCAAATAGAGAATGGATAGCCTTTCATTACCATACCACCGTCGTCGCCGTCGCCGTCGCCGCAGCAATCGTAGTCGATGTCGTTGTCGTTGTCGTTCTCGTCGGTTGGCCGTGATCGGAAGGTTCGTTCGTTGGTTGGGTGCCCCGCAGAATGTAGCGGCAATTTCCCTCATCGGACACGAAGCCGGAACGACCAAGAGGAGAATCACTGAATCAACTGCAGCGCGCGGTTGATTGCCCCAAAGCGCCACTTAACAAGCAATTTAAGCATTTCTTCTTGCATCTTCGACCGGATGCAAATCTTTTTTCTTCGTCGAACATGCCGCACACGCTTACTCAGCGCACCGCACTGCACTCCCTCGATGTTGCTGATGCTGTGGTCATGGCTAGAAAAGCGGGCAATTTCCTTAAATTAAATAGGAAAAGTCCGGGCAGCCGTGTGCGCACTTTCAGAAATGACGTTTCGTACACGAGTGGATGCTGCCGGTGAACGGATGGCTTCAAGGTGTAAGTAATCACCGACGCTTTGCGGTATCGACTATTGATGCTGCTCCTGCGATGGCACCACTTTGGTGCGGCAATGTTCTTTGTCGTGGCGTGAGTGTAAGGGGGCCGGCGCGCGTCGTCGATGCACAAATTAAAGAAAATTGCCCAGGTAGCACATTGATTGAAAAAAAGTAAAGGGAAGAGCAAGGAAAGTGAATGAGGGTGGATCAGGAGCGTGAGACGTGTGTTGGGTGATGGAGGGAGTTGCTTTTTTGTTCGTTTTTCTAGCCGAAGGACTCAAGGACCATACGTCTGATGCCTTACGCATCTGACACACACACTAACAAACAACACACACGTCCCAAAAATGACTCGACTTCACTCGTTGGTTGGAACAATAGAAAAGTCGCTCGTATTTGTGGACATTGAGGGAGCTTTTAATAACATTCAACCCGAACCGATAAATTCAGCACTCAACATGCTCGGTATCGAAAAGTCGATAGTGACTTGTGGCTTGGAGCCGGTAATGAGGCCCGGTTATTGACTAGCTTGTCCATAAGCTGTAAGCTTTGTGACACCAAGATCTGCAGGGCAGTTAATGGAGGCACACCACAGGGTGGCGCTAGTGGTGATTGAACTTCTACTGACTCTGGGAATGCACACGACGATGCCATTCCCCCTGCCTCTGGGGAGATCAACGATCAGGGCTATTCAGCAGTCGGCCATCCTCGAACTAGAGGAACGGACTAAGGAATGCGGCATAGGTGTTTATCAGCAGAACACAGTGTTTGTTCGTCTAGACAGAGTCTTTGATAGTCGCAATTCCTTTAAAGGCAAAATTCCTAGGTCTTATCCTGCACACGAAATCCTGCTGGAATCCCCACATCAGGGATCGCGTCAAAAAGCTCTTCACTGTTCTATACACCAGTAAAAGGGGCGTAGGGTGCAATTGGACTGCAGCCTTGCGGATTATAAATTTTACTTTGGACGACTTGTTAAGAGGACTGAGAGACGAGATGAACCACTATCTTGCTTCACAGCGATGCATTGAAGTCTAAGATTGGGTTAACGATGCATTTCGGACGTGACTGGTGCCTCTAGTCAAGAGGCACCAAGATAAGACAGAATCGCCTTCTTTTCGTAGTAGGCAGCAGCACACTCAGGCCCTGTTGGTCCATCGTGATACTGACAATTTGGCCGCTCGGAGTCGGCATAAACCCTTTCACTCGCGAGCGGACAACAAAACGAACAACACGAGTGGTTGCTGAGAACCAAGCCCTGGCTCTCTGCTGACAGTAGCGCCAGCCATGCTTTCAACCAGCAGTCAACCACATAAACACAACCTAGGTAGGTAGGTAGGGATGGGAGCTGCTAGTGACCAGCACACTTAGACCATGTTGGTCCATTGTGATACCGACAGTCATACTACTACCACCAGCCGTTAATTAGATCCCAATGGCAAATGATGACTGGACCAGATCTGAAAACCAGATAGAAGCGTATTAACTTAGCTTTCTCTGGGATTTGAACCGGAGACCCCACTAACCAAGGGCAGGCATTTAACCAACAGCGCCATCCAGTACTTCTTGAATAAACAATGAATTCAAGCAAATTTAAAAGAGTATGGGGCGGTCATATCAACAAAGTTACGGGAACTAAAACAGTTTTGGATTTTAACTATTTGCGATCTGTTTTTGAGATATGAGGCATACTACTCAAAAGCAACACCCCTAAAACCAGCAAGATACCATTTCTTTAAGAGGCTAGTGTGGTCGACCATATCGAAATCACAACAAAGAAAAAACAAATTAATTTTTTTTATTTTTAAAACTTTCAATTACATACAAATTCAAATAGAGCTAACTATCGATTTAAGCACGAAATATAACATTTTTTTCTTTTAAATACATTTCTTGTTACATCTTCAAAAAAAATCAAGATCCTTATGGGCTTCCGTTTCACTCGTATTCAGTAATATCAGTTTTCACGAACTTCGAAATTCGTAGACATTTTTCACCACGAATCTGCTCCGAATGAATCTTGTCGTATCACATTTTTGATTGCGATGGAATTCGTAATGGAGGTGATTACTAGCGCTGTCTAGCTAGAGCTTCAGGAAATATTCCACGAAGCCCACAGAAGTTAAAAACAAATCAAAGACTTCCCTGAATTGCCACTCCCTCCGCAGTTGAACGGGCGATGTGAAGGAGCAACGATAACGCAATTTTGTCTTCCATCAGACTGTACTTATCCCAACGAAGATATGCTTCTCGGGGGACTAAGCTATTGCGACGCATTGTCTCGTGGTATTGAGGTTTGGGGTATTAGCCCCAGAGATCAGACAGTAGAGTAGAAGACAGACAGACAGTATGAACTTGAATCTTCTTCACCACTCTTGTCAGATTTGCCTTCCTTGGAGTGGCATTTACCTTCCTAGAAATCTGGTGCTCTGTAAAAAGCTAAAACACACCCTCTTAAACACCCGAACCCTTTCCATAGAGCATGCACTCACGTTGAGCAGCAGATTACCTTCACCCTCAAATCCAGTTGACTGTTAAATTGTATTTTTCTGAGAGCAAAGCGTCTCAGGCCCTAGCTAGATCAGTATTTACATGCCGATAGTGATCTAGCTAGATCCCCAGGTATCCGACTACATTCCTTTGGGCCCATGGTTACCCGTGTTGACAAACAATTGAGAACTTCGCGAATTCTTTTTCTTACTCGCCGCTTCATGAAGAGCATGGTTTCCGACTTCTTGAAGTTGATTACACTCTGCGCAGTCTCTCTCTCCTCTCCTATCTGATAGAGGGGATATATGAACCCGTTCTGCACACGAGGAAGTCATAAGCCTGCGGAATAATGTAGGAACAGAACTTACCAGAACGCATGAACAGGATCGAAACCCTGTTTGAGACCATTTCCGTCGTCATTCTTCACGACCAACATTGTACCAGTAAACTTGTACGGAGGTGGATTACTAAAGCCTAGCCGGTTGAGCTTGTAGAAAAGAACAACACGAGTGGTTGCTGAGAAACTCGTCCCTGGTCCTCTACTGGCTTTAGCGTCAGCCATGCTTACTCCTTCTGTCACAATCACCAGTCAGCCATTTAAACCCATCCTAGTGAATTCACCAACACACTTAGACCATGCTGGTCCATTGTGTGCATACCCACAGTCAGGCTACTGTCGACCACTCTAGTGCCGTAAGTTAGTTTCCAATGGCAAATGGTGACTGGACCAAATCTGAAAACCAGATAAAAGCGTATTAAATTTGCTTTCTCTGGGATTCGAACCGAACTGCGCCATCCAGTCGTCTTTAAGCCCAACCTAAACTAGCTTCGTTTTGAAATTTAACGTTGTTCACCGTCGTCATCCCTTTTGCCCCACCCACCACAGACCTCAGCACACTAATTCTTTGACTTTCGAAATGCCTCCAACATTTTTCATAATAACTCACAATTTTTATTTTTTCTCATTTCAGATACAACAAGAAAAACTTGTGATGTGACGTACAACGAATCGTGTGTGAAACCGATGTAAATACAAATGAAGAAGGAATCACTCTGAGGAAGAGCCCCCAACACACAATCGAGATTCCAGTGCCATAAATGTTTAAGTCTTAAGACAGAGCATCTAGAACTTACAACAAATTCCGTCCATTTGCTGAGATTCAAGTGCCTTCACTTAAAAAGCCATACTCTTCCATTTTTTTTTTACTTTTGTTCTTTTTTGTTGAAACCTATAATTAAGCTAAGAGCATCATCATACGTTAAGTATTAAAACATTCGCCAGGACCTAAAAGGACACCCTCCAAGAGGAACACACACATCAGCAGACATCACTGTGCAATTTCATTGAAGCTTTAAGCTGAAACGTTTTGAACGATTTGAAGCAACAGATCACATCATCATCACAATGTCTTCGCCACTCACATCACAGGACCTGTCAATGTCCGCTGCCATTCACCAGCAGCAGCGGCAACACATGAACCAGACGTCGCCATCGCCGCCGCATGCCACAGCGGCTTCGCCGCATTCCGTGCACTCGAATGGCTTGCCATTGATATCGCCAAATGCCATACATCGATCTCCGGAGAGCCCTCAGCCCGAGCTGGCCACCATGACCAACGTGAACGTGCTGGACCTGCACACTGACTCGTCGAAGCTGTACGACAAAGATGCGGTCTTCATCTACGAGTCGCCGAAGGTCGAGGACCAGGTGATCGACGCCCGAATGGTGGCCCAGCTGAGCCACCAGCAGCCGCCCTCGGTCTCGCAGCCGCTGGCCAAAATCGAATTCGACGAGAACCAGATCATTCGCGTGGTCGGCCCCAATGGAGAGCAGCAGCAGATCATTAGCCGTGAGATCATCAACGGGGAGCATCACATTTTGTCGCGCAACGAGGCGGGCGAGCACATCCTCACGCGCATCGTCAGCGATCCGTCCAAGCTTTTGCCCAATGACAGCGCCGTTGCAGCGGCCATGTTCTCCCAGGCCCAGAAGCTGGCCAACGACCACGGCGTCTACCAGACGTCCCCACTGGACGCGTCCGTCCTGCAGCAGTACGAGACCGACTCGACCGTGAAGACCGAAGTTGACATGTACGACGACCCGAAGAAGGGCGGCCAAATCATCTACACCACCCATGACGACCCCAAGTCGCTGGCGGGCCACTTGCCCGTCACCGGAAAGTTGGACGGCGATCTCTACCCCAACGACAAGCACATCGACCTGATCTACAACGACGGCAACAAGACCGTCATCTACACCACCACCACGGACCAGAAGGGCCTCGAAATCTACTCGGGCAGCGATCTGAGCGGTCTGGTCGCCGCAGACGGTCAAGTCGTCGTCCAGGGAGGTCTGCAGTATGCCACAGCTGGGACAGCTGGTGGCCAGCCGGTGTACATTGTGGCGGACGGCAGTTTGCCGCCAGGAGTTGAAGGCCATTTGCAAAGGTAAGTGGGTTGATAGTCTTAGGAAACTGCAACAAAATTGCGTTATAAATAGAATAACACACGAGGCGGGGAATTGTATCTAGAACCGAGCCGTGATTGCGAATTTATGAAGCATAACCGATCCGAAGAAGTGGAGAGGGCGTGGGTATTTCGGTCTCAGTTTCCCATGAGTGCCCCGTTGGTGTGATTGTGCGCAGCGATAATGTGGGCCATGACGTTACTGGTTAGCTGAGCCCGTGCTGCCACTCGCGCCAGTGGGCTATGTTTACGAGCTGGTCATAAAGTTTGTTTTGCGCAGAGTGCGGTTGCGTAAGAGAATGCCACACGGGCGTCCTTGGTTGCCGGCCAAGTGGCCACAGTCGAGGGTGTCGGAGCGATATTGTAATTCATCGCATTGTACGAGTATTTCGGCTTCAGGAAGCCAACTCGGTGTACGGTTCGGTTCGCCTCTTGGTGTGAATATTCAATTATTTTTAATTGATCCATATATCTGGAGTAATGACCAGCAGCGGGCTGATGTAAGCGCTGAGCCGTGGCTCGGCGGAACGTGAAGTGTCTAAAATTAGCCCTTTTTTTGTGAAATTTTGTGAAATAATGGGTTTTTCATTTTGCGGTCGTAGCGGAATGGGGTGCAGGAAGTCAACAATTGTCACGATCTCTTTGTGACTTTGGAATGTTTCAAGTCCACTTATTTTTTAAGTCCCTTGGTAAGAGCTTTGTTGTGACTGAGCATTGTCTTGCTCGTGACGCAGTCGGTGGTGCTTCTTAAGATGTTTGCTGTTCGCTGCGAGGGCTATTGGCTGGGCGCCATTCGTGATGTGATTGCTTATTTTTAAACAATGATTTTTGCCGGTATTATGAACAGTAGAAAAAGAGACGATCTTATGAACAGTAGGCAGTTCTTATTTCGGATGGACCGAGAGTTAGTCGAATAGCAGAATATGACATTGATAGCACTTGGTGGAGTATTAATTTGGTCCTTCGAGCCAGACTTTTGTTACAAAGAACATGAGATGAGGTGTTAAGACCCCTTTCGGTTACAGTTAGGTGGCACAAGGTCAGGAAGGTCTTCCAGAAAAAAGAGGACAGTAGAGACTGCTTGCTGAGAACATATCGCACCCTCAGTACAAAAGAGAGATATGTCAAAAAATGGCCATCTTGAGTAAAGGATTAGTTTTTATGAAATATTACTTTTTTCCCAAAACATCTCTGAAGATTCGCAGGCACCATCCAGGGTGCAGTGTCTACTCGCTGCTGCGACCGCACTTGCCGGTGGTCAGATCACAACTGCAATGAGACAAGATCGAACAATCACAAAAGACAGCAAACCTCAGAGCTAAGATGCTCGTCATGAGTATTATGACATATCGAAGAGCACCTCACACGCTCTACCGTGATGCAGCTAATACACACAGGCCTTGGCATGTCGGTCAGAATTCCAGTAAGATCTGTCGCAGTCAGCATCCGCGAAGAGTCACTTGAAGAGTATCTTTGGTAGTAAGTCTGTCGACGATTATTGACTGTCCAGAATGGAGTTTCAAATTTTACAGCGATTTCAGTCCAATCGCCGTGCCATCTGTTGATACCGACCATCGGGGAAAGACTAAGAAGTTTGACACATATGCAGACCATCCATTGCACGGGGTTAAGTACGTTGTAGTTGATGTCCTTTTCAAACGCTTTCCAGAATGTTCCCACACCTTAGACCATGTGAGGCTGTAGCTCCTAGCTATGACCTTCTTATAGCATAGTAAAGTACAGTATTTCCTATCTTAGTACCGATTTAGTACTAAATTTAGTACCGATTTAGTACTAAATTTAGTACCGATTTAGTACATGATTTAGTACCAATTTTAAAAGCCAAAGCTTTTGCGTTGAAATTCAGCTTAATTAATGATATACTGCCCACCTTCGCTTTGTACATGGGCTTCAAGAGTTTCAATAGAAACAGGCTCGAGGTGCCGATATCATGTCTGCCGAAAACGCCATGATGAACCCAGGTCTTTTGCACCTTACCCGATCAAGTACTTTGTCCATGGCTTAGAGCACGCGGAATGATTGATAAGAGGAAACTTCTTCGAATGTGAGGGAGGCCGCTCCTATTGCAATAGATTTGTACGCCGCCTGATACCTGTGGTTACATCGCCCTATGATACAGAAATATTACGATCTTATGTCCATTTCGCTCCTTTGACCACCAAGCTCTGTTTTAGGAGCCAATCCTGATGGTTAAGCTGCCTGTGCAAGGACATCTTGAAAGTGTCCAAGAGGCAAACTTGCAGCGGCTTCAATTCAGACCATTTAGTAGAGATTTTGTCGCTCATATCCTAAAGCAGGGCCGTGAAACATACTGTCGCCTGAAAGCCATAAATATCTGACTGACAAAATTGTCTGCAGCACTAGTTGCCACGCAAAGCAGCACCCGGACCCGGCCAGTCAAACAGGATTCCAGCAACTACCCAGAAATTGGAATTTTAATCCTAAACCCAAATCTCCCATCTCAACTCTCTAATTGATTTCTTCTTCCCGCATTTGCCCCCCCCCCCCCCCCCCCCCCCCCACCACCTTCCTCACCCCTCACTCTCTTGTGACACTTGGAATTCGATTGATTTTTTCATCCAATTTCATCTTGATCTAGCCATCTCGTCTTTCTGTTTCAACACATGCACACTTGAACATGTCTTCTCCGGGTACCGGTCCTCCCCCCGACCCCCAACCGTCGGTCTAACCCCATTTCTGGTGCCACTCCGCTGTAGCACAACCTACTTTGTATGCAAATGCAATCTTCCTAATCACCTCCAACGAACACAACGCGCCGGAGCCTCAAGAAATCAAGAATCCACGGCGCACCACACAAACATAATTCAATCCCAACGAATTGCATGTCCGCAGATACAACACCCAAACGCGAGATAGATACCATGCCATTCTTCGCGTACACAACAGATAGGATTACCTTTTCCAACCACCAAAGTGTCGTCCTCTCTCTGGCCGAAAATGCAAGAAGGAAAAAAAACGCAGACACACACAAGAACCTAAGAAAGACAAATTTTCCGCTATGCATCTTTTATCTGAGCCTCGGCTCGCCTCGCCTCTCCCGGAGCAGCGGCTCGACGGCGGCGGCGCTCTACACGCGCCAAATGCGGAAATGCAGTGCCGTCATTATTTATGGACCCCAATCCGTTGAGACCGAAAGAGTCACCGTGGCCAATGAGACCGACCGCACATTTGTCCCGCTCGCCGTGCTTAGCTTAGCTTCGCTTTTCGGTTAACGGTTTGCCATTAGATTAATTTCTTGAGAAATTATTAAAACCACCGCACCACTCAGACCTTTTTCTGATGCTCTCTGTCTCCGTCCTGGCGAGTGTGTGTGCATGTCTGTGTACATCGTGTGACATTGCAAAATAATTAACATGCAAGTCCTTGGATAATTACAGAAAGAGCCCGATAGTGGCCGTCGCTCGTGGTCGGTCTAGATGCAAGATGTGGCTGGTGGTTGTGGACTGTGGTGGTGGTCGCCGTAGGCGACCGCTGACAATAGTCGCGGTGCTCCTTTTATGGTCTCTGCAAAAAATTGGGGAGAAGTGCTATTTATGAACTCAGCGATTCTTTGTGCCGTTCACCAGCCTGTGTCTGTGACAAATGCACGTTCGCATGCACTCATAACAAATCATATCGCGGCAGCCGAACCCACATGCTCGAGCCTCGCCACTCCACCCCGGCCGAGTGTGAATTGACACCGCACGGCGTGTGATCACGGATTAGATGATCCAGATACCAGCAGCTCCCCCATTGGAGTTGGAAACCGTCCGAAGTATGTTGCGAGTGCACTCTCCCGCGGTATTGTTGCGCGTGCCTGACACCTGATGCACGTCCGTCCATTAATTTGCATGTTAAGTGGCAGTGGCTTCCCAGGCCCTCACCCTCACCCTATTTAGCATTCACGGCGCGATTAATGGGGGGGAACTCTTTGCATTCAATTGGCAGGTCCACGCCTTGTAAATTGCCAGGAAGGTCGTCGCATGCGAAACACCGAGTGTGACTCTCGGGGAAACAATTACTCGCTTCGATGACTGACGAGCGTGTACTGATGTACGAGTATGTAGCCCCGTCGACCCACCGATGACGTCGTAAATGAATTTGTTTTTGCGCAGAGGGTGCGGGTGGAGGTGAGGGTGATTCCCTTTGGCTTCTGTGGAATTGTTCGCAGTTGACAGGTGAGAACTGAGACAGTCATCTTCAGCAGTTGCGTGCAGACGTGGATAATCGCTTTAACATGACATCAAGATCAGATGGCGTATGTCAGAGTCAGGGGGAGAGTGCATTTGACAGGTGGTTACGCAAGTTGCGTGATCACTTAGTGTCTGGAATTGTTCGGGGAAGGTGATGAGTTTGTAGGAGGGGTCAAGGTAGATGACGTCAAGCTTTCCATGGTGTGATTGGAGGAAGGTGGAGAGGGAAGTTGATGGGAGAAGAAATTCAAAAGAGTTTTAATTGGGTGATGAGTTGCCATAATTGAGAGATGGCTTTCAACGTGTTTGTGAGTGGAGGTTTCAAACGCGAGATCTTAGAACGAAGTCTGACGTATGTCGTGTGGGAAGGGCACGATCATAGCCCACTACCAAGTCGACGGTACGTAAAGTGCTAGGGGACTGAAAAAATGTCCGATGTCAATAACAAAGCCATCCAGGCAGAGGGCAGGTATTTGAAATGACAAAGTTCTTGTAAATTGCTTTGTACACAGTAAAAAATCAAATGAAGAATTAACAATTATAAAGCCTTCGTACTCACTTAAACCTTTGATCCATGGATGGCCTGAGCCTCAGCTATAGCCGCCCTCCATCGTTGACGGTCCTGGGCACACACACTGCATCTAGTCGTCAAGAGCGACTTGTGTTCGCTCTTTTACCGGAGATTAGATTTTGTTCCTTTGATCCTTAAGGGCCATCATAGCTGGAGCCTTGGTGTCAATGCTGAGCCAGTGCAGTCGACATGTTCTTGACTTCCATCTTATATTCGCATCATGGTTCGCGGGTGGGGTGTCTCCTCCTCCAAGCAGCCTCCTCGCAAACAGAACCACATATCCGATGCAGAATTTTTCTTTCGAAGGCACCGAGAATCAGCTCGGATTGATTTTCAACCAGATTTCATGTCCACGCCGGACTTCCGGGGCTTATAGAGTTCTCACTTTGGTCCTACGATTGACGAGTGAGTACTCCCATTGTTTCGACAAACTGAAGGAGCACTGCCTGTTTCTTATCGCCGGGAGTGTGTGCGAAAGCGAGTAAGAAAGTTTTCACTGATGGTCGTTAGCCAGACACTCGTATGCAGCAAGGCAACACAAATGACACCCCCGAGACACAGAAGCTCTTGTCGTGATGACAACGGTCGAAACGCTACTCACTCTCGAAAATGGGGCGAAGTTTCCCAAAGCGTTGTCTCGAAGATCAGGCAGACACACGACGTGGGAACATCGGAATTCACTTGTCACACAGTCAAGTGCACACGGCGTAAAAATGTAAGCGATGCATTTGTCTGCCGAATCACTCACGCAACGCATTACTATCACACCACACTCTGATAAATCCACTATACCCTCATATTAACACGATTACCACCCAAAGTCAGATAAGAGGAAGAACCAACTAACGAATACCATGGTCTCACCGTCTATAGAAACCCCCGTCAAGTCAAGAGGGTATTAAGACGATGACTCAATGAAACTGACTGACTTAATGCCACGATTTTAACAAACAGACTAGCCTCACTTTCACGGTGAAATGAAAGATTATGGTTTGCCTAAGATGTTCATTAACCTTCGCCTTTTACATAGCAAAGCTTTCCAACTTGTCAACAAACATTTGATCCATGGACTCGCCAAAAATAGGGTAAATAGCACAAAACTGTCTAAACCATTAATTCCCAGTTTGGCCCAACGATGAGAGCCATCCACGGGAAAAGGGTAATTGACCCTACAACCCTATGTCAAAATCAGCATTCTAGGACCACGTCGTCGACGAAAGGGTGAACATTTATGCCCAAAATGACAACGATCAAAATTGCCACCATCACAACCCACATCGACAGGTCAGAGGACTGTTGTGAGCACCAGTGATGATTTGCGTTGACGGTACTTGGAGGAGAAGAGCGACATTGAGTCTAGACAGACGTCTACGAATCCACTGCCTAAGGTGGCTTGGCCATCTAGAGCCCAAAGAACTAGCCCAAAGAGCCTTCAAATGTAGAACAACGCCTCATCTAAGGCTGTACACCCAGGTGGGAAAGGACATCACCCAACTGAGCTGTGAACTTCAGTGTACTCTCTCCTAACGGAAGTGGGCATAATTCAAAAAACGAAAACTACACGTTTTTTATTTCAAATAAGTGCCTCATAATCGAACTCTCTTGAGTGGCGGTCGTGGCGTTGTGAGTATGTACGTCGAATGAACCTAGTGTGTCTAGGTTCGATTCCCAGCACGGCAAAAGTAATGTTCACGGCCCCGCCTCTTTTGAGTCATTGAAGATCCTCCTTGCCCGCTCGGAGTTTGCATAAAACTGAAGGTCCCTTCCACTCGTGACGGAACAATAGCACGCACACTACGAATGGTTGCTGAGAAGCTAGGCCCTGGCTCTCGACAGGCTGTATAAATTTACTCTCTTATAACTGGACGCGGACATCATTCTGCATTCTATCACCCTTAGTCCTTATGGCTTTGATGCCGTTTAAAGAAGACGATTCAATCTGCTTGTGAATTAACGAGTAATTCGTCCTGACATGGGTAGACTCTGGTGCCAGCAGCCGCGGTAATTCCAGCTCCAATAGCGTATATTAAAGTTGTTGCGGTTAAAACGTTCGTAGTTGAATTTGTGCTTCATACGGGTAGTACAACTATAATTGTGGATTGTACATTACCTTATGTATGCAAGCGTATTACCGGTGGAGTTCTTATATTTAATGATACTTGTATCGTGTGAGTGTTTATGCCACTTCCACGAGCGACCAGTGCGAGTGGACAGAGAGTTTCTGCCACTTCCACGAGCGAGCATTGCGAGTGGACAGAGAGTTTCTGCCACTTCCACGAACTAGCAGTGCGTGTGGACAGCGTGACAGCGGCAGCTTGTAGAGAAGTGATGGAAGCATCGGACGTTGACAAATTGTTAAAAGTGCTTAAAGTTGTTGCTTGGAAATAAATTTGTTGAGGTTTTCGAAGATCGTGTACATAAGTCTAGGTCATGTAGAGTAGATGGACACCATTGCTCGAGCTCAAAGCGTCTTCGATTCCGAACCAGTCGGACACAGCAATAGAGGACGTCCACGTGAGGGACCTCAGTCCAATGGCAGTGTGTACTTCGAGCAGCGTTTTAAATAGGGCTCCAGTTGCAGAGGCGTGTTAATTGATCCATTCTCACTCGTGACTGCTTGGGAGGAGAAAGAGCTATTCTCGTCCCATCATATTTCTGTCCGCCCACATTGGCCCTTTAATGCCCACGTTTTTTTTTATGTTTGGGAAACAAAAAATATAGTGTAGAGTGTTAGTGTCATTGTTGATTGGTGTAATCCCTATGAACTATGCAGGCCAGGTTTGACTCCCGGTACTTTTCACGGCCCCACCTCTTTCGAGTCACTGACAAGGAGTCAACATAAAAATGAAGGTCCCTTCCACTCGTGACAGGCCCATAGCACGCACAACAGGAGTGGTTGCCGAGATGCTCGGTTCTGGCCGTCTTAGGGCGGTAGCCCTATGTTGAGAAGCCAATTCTGAAAAACTTTTCTCCTCCTGTTATGTAACTCACTTGTATATGTGACAGGCAATCTGAGGTAGTACATGCCCACTCGGGCACGCTGCTCATGACTCACAGCTAATTTTTTCCTCAAAGACATGTGGACATTTAAGGGTTAGGATGAGTCGCATAACTAATACGAGGATGATGCCATTTCTGAAATTCTCTTACAAATAGGAGACGCCTAAGTACAGCCTGTATCCACATACAGATCCGACAGCAATCATACACCTCATCAAATTAATGCCACAAGTTCAAATATTCTTCTAAATGCACCCCAGCCACAGGGGACGTCAACAACAATTCATGTAGTTTCTTGTCCGACTTTCGCTAGTTCACGCCGTCTATTAAGTGCTCCTGTCACGACCCATTGATGGCCTGGAACTGAGTTTCACTGTGGACAAACTGAACGACAAAGTTTGCACTAGTCCCCATTTTTACCAAACACTTCGGAGTCACAACGATAACCCATTAAGACTGATTTTCTCAGTCGACTCAATACGTTTGCAGACACTAGCGGACACTCATGCGCCAACATCTGCAGTCTCGCCTGCAACTCTCTCTCTCTCTCGCTCTCGGAGACCCTGTGTAAGACGCCGAATTTATGAACCCAGATCAAGACCTTCTGTCGTGCGAGTACAACGCATTGATTGAAAAAACACGCATTGCCGAGACCATTGGCGACGTCTTCAATAAACCGTTCAGTTAAATTGCAAAAATTAAAAACACCAACACCACCGCCACAGCCAGCGCCACTGCCACAGCGTCAGCGTCTGCGTATTGTAGTGGGTTTGATGCGTGCGATAAAATAACCTAGAGAGGTCCATGCGAAGGCGTAGATTTCCGCAGAAGCTTTCCACCTGCACGACCGATCACCGTAAGAGCGCAATAAAATTTCTATCGAACGATTGGCATGGCCCCATAACAAACCCCGCCATGGATCGCCGCTCCGCCAACAGTCCACCGCCGTGCCAGGTGTGTGAGGCAAAGGCAGCCGACGTCGTTAGCCCATGAAAATGATGACGACAGCCGTGATGCGGCTGATGACGATCACGATAATTATGACGACGATCACGACGCTCTCAGCTCTCAGCTTTCAGCTTTCAGCTCTCCCATGGGCCACAATGAAATAGAGGGACACACAGTGCAGATTCGATTAAGAGGAATCCTTGAACGGATGAACTCTTCCACCCTGCCCGTGATCACGCCGCTTCGCCGCGCCATGCACACATACGACGATGTTCGTGGCGACTGTAAAGTCATTGGATTTATGGAATTCTTATCGCTGACCTTTCCCCGACGATCGTAAAATTTACTTAAAGTAACTTTTTGCTAGTTTTTGTGCGCTCTGCTGCGCTCCCAGCCACGCCACACCACGCCACGCCACGCGAACCGATGCCAAGCGGGGCGGGATGGCCAACTGAATCTGATTCAGCAAGAGGCAATCATCGCGGCGTATCATGTCCACCTCCTCCTCCGCCGCCGCCGCCGTCGTCAGTGCCAACGCTGATAGCTCGTAAAGTTAATAACTTTATGGTTTAAATTATTATTATTAACTGTTTTCACTTGGAAAACTGAAAGCTAAGGTTTCAGCGGAAAACAAACGGACCGCGGACGCGGCTACAGCCGCACGCTCCTTCGCCGCCATTGATCGATGCAATGGCTCCGTTGACAGTTGAATTAGAATTTCAATTAAATGGGACGTGTGGGGCTGGCGTGGAGTGGCAGGATCATGCTAACTTATGCCCCAAGGGGTTAGAGGCGATCGCGTGAACTGATTCACACCACGGCGGCGCAGCTGTTAGATGGCCAAGTGAGATTTACCTGGGAAATGGATCCTCGGCCTTCGGCCGACTGACATCTGTGTCTTATAGCGTCCCGTTGAATGTGAGAAAAGAGAAACTACCTGTCAATGAGCTGCCAACCGTGACACCACATCGACACCACTTGGATCGCCCTCGCCGAGATAAACACTCGCGTCACCCACGACTTCAGTCGCCAGCTCCTTGATGCCGCCGAGAACACACCGAACGACAGGTTGACCCAGTTCCAACTCGAGCGGCACTTACTCAAGTGAAACAAACCAACCAACCACACGAGTCTCAACCTCAAAAAGTGTCAAGCACTGTTTCTTAATTTATCTTC
The DNA here is from genome assembly GCA_905231855.2 of Eristalis tenax. NCBI lineage: Eukaryota > Metazoa > Arthropoda > Insecta > Diptera > Syrphidae > Eristalis > Eristalis tenax. Next base: position 6,385,480 of record HG993127.1, read on the forward strand.
GGTTTTTTGTTCGCCAAGAGTGCATATATCCTCGCGGCCATTTATAATCTTGTTAACACAAGCGGGTAACTGCAAGCCTGCCATACACTTGCCATCGGGAGAACCGTTCAGATGTCGTGCACACCGACTGGCCGTACCACACCCAGCGACAAATGCACTTTGGCTAGTGGCCGCGGCCGCCACTTCCGCCACCAAGTCTCCGGCAGATCAATCAAATCACAAAATGGGGGAGAGATACAACATAAACACTCGCACACCCAGTCCGCGCACACACTCACCGGCGAGAGACGCGTGACACTTTGCCGATAAATCACTTCAGCCTGGGCTTCCCCCATGGGGGACAGAAAGCTTTCAGTCGACACACCAAACTAGTGCCAAATGGCGACGAACTGAGTACGTCTGTGGAGTATCTTGGATCGCAGCGCGGCACACATTCCTTAGGAAAACACCTCCAGGGTGGACGCCCACTTGATACGCCGCCGCTATCGTCGTCGTTGCTTCTATGGTGCTCTGTTGGCATGGTGCTGTGGGGCTGCGGGCTGCGGCCGTCGTCGCTGGTGCACAAAGGCCGCTGGATCGGGGACATAAATCTACCATTCGGGGATTTTCGAGTATCGATATTTCTTGTTTCTTTGTCGTTTCTAGTGCGCGTAAGCGAACGCATTCGCTGTAACGCGAGCCTTTGGCTGCGTCTGGTGCGGGTGGTGCGCACAAGTGAGCGAGCCAGCGTCGTGTTAGTCAACCAAACGGTGTTCTCGTTGTTGTCGTAGTCGATGGCGATGGCGCAATTGTAAGACCAGTGGGAACTCGAAGTCGCTGAGCGACCTGCCGTGGTTTGATGATGATGCTGGTAGGCATGCTGGCGACTGAGGCGGGGAAAGTAACCAAATTGTTTGAAATAGTCATTGTCCTCCAATGGAGTGATTTAAAGCAGGTACCTATCTGCTGGATGTCTGAGGTGTAAGAAAACTGTGTCTTGCGTGGTTCTGCAGGTCGATGTGGAAGCAGAGTCTAAACCAGCAAGACTCGTCTCTGGCTGTGGGTACGGACATTAGCACAACTTACGTGCGCCACCTTAAACACTGTTGCAAGCGCCACTTGTTCCCAGGTAAAGCAGGCGCTGAGTAGGAAAGAGGGCACATCAATGCCCACTGTGTGCGAGCAGGATTCTCGTTGTCAATGACTCGATTCTGGCCCACTCCTTACTTCATTTCGTCCCTCCGCAAATTGTGTCCCTATTCAAGATCAACTCGGATGTGGTGTCATCAGTGTGGGCAAACCGTCGGGAGTCTCTGCACCGTCCTGCTCCCAATCCGACAAGGTCCAGCCCCAGTGACAAAGTGAAATACTCAAAACGTCATGAACGGACAGCTCTAGATTCTCCAAGAGTTTTTGTTCAACATTATCGTCAGTCATTAAGTTCGAATGTCCAACAACACGTCTCCTGATTTATGATTCCCAGTCGCCTGGCGCAAAGTTCACTCCGATCGCCGGGCCGAGTTCGCCCAGTTTAACGTCGTCCAATCTCACCCACTGCCAAGATAGCGGGGCTCACTTACAATTCACGTGAAAAACATGTCACCCAATATTACCCCAATTACTCAAGATCGCATGAATGCCTCGCATCTGGGCGCCAAACACCGAGCGCTCCTCGAACAATCAGTGCAAGGCATCCTTTTGCCAGGTCCAAGTGATTAAGAGCCAGGCGCGCGGAGATAGCCCATGTCCCCGACAACAGTGTGTGGCTGCAAGCATCCAAGACAAAGCATGAACAAAAAAGTGCACGGCAATGGTAACCACAGTCATTACGGTCGTCGTCCGGCCGAGTCAGCCCCACACAGCATGTAGCAGCGGGTGTACCGAGCCAGCGCCGGGTAATGGCCAACTGTACCCCCGCCGGTCAAGCGTATTAGCCATGGGACAAATAACAATCAGACCAACGGAGTGCTTGGGCCCACTGGTGGTGGAAATTACTTCTGCTTGGCCCTCTAATAGATTGACGATAATATTCCGACGTGCAATCTAGAAAATGGCATCTGTGGTCGATTGTGGCGGTGACGGTGGTCCGTTCCACGGCGCAGAACCGACTGCTGGGAGGTTGAAGTTGAATGGGATTCTCTTTGGCCGCACTGAAAGGACGAAGCGACGCGTGCACTCGCAGATAGATTGCAGGAAGAACTCGAGGGAAAATTTATCACCTGGCCGATTGGTGGAACGCTTGTGATCGATTTCTTGTGTGTGGTGTATGCGCGAATGGACTGTGCTCGCGGCGCTGGTGGTGGTTTGGGGGAAATTGCTTTGATGTCCGGTCAGATATGGCTCACGGTCGCAAATTACTTTTGAGTCGAGAGCTCGAGGACCTGATCAGTGCGTGTTGCGATGATTAGCTAGCTTCGGGATGTTTGTGTTGAATGAGAATCGAGAGAGGTGCATTGGAAGTGCTGCAGAGGAAATTGATTTTTTGGCAAGAATACGACATAGAGTCTTTTCATACAGCAGCGCAACAAACAATGCGGAGCTGTGACTCACAATGTCATCAAAAACGGGGAAGCTTATGATTCACTGATTGACGGACGGAGGCAAGAAGGCGAGGAGTGAAACAGCGCACTAGTTCGAGGGCCTTCGCTTGGGGAGTGAGTCAAGAGAGTGAAGCCATGAGTAATAGGGCAAGGCGTTTCCTTTGCCTTTGATGGCCGGGCAAATGAAATGACTTTGATAGCACATATTACTTCACTTAAGCAGATCTCATGTTGATCCAGGTACTTGGGAACGATCAGCGTGAAGGCCAGTTTGTGTCCTTCATATCGGCTGATGTTACACTGACGCATCATAGGGCGGTGAACTGGGAATCAGAGTCTGAATCAGAGTAAGTGAAAGGGACGGGCTTGCTTCCTTTGTTGATTGCTGTACCTTCGGTGCCGTGCGATAAGGCAGCCACTTGAGTTTGCTCTTTAAGTTGAGATAAACAAAGCATGCGTAACGCATTAAGTTAGGTTGGGCTTAGGAGCGGGAGTGTGATGCTTGAACATAACTTCCACTCGGAGCACTTGGGGACCATTGTGAACCCCTTCAATTGTGTGGTTCACTATCTGTTAACTCCTCCTGTCGCGTGATGGCTTAAATACTCCGTGCCTTTAACGAATCCTAGGTGCCCTAATATATCGGCATTCGCTAAGTCCGCCGTCTCTGTGAAGAATCGTTGGCCTAGCAAAGCTACGCGACAATTCTGGAGAGCTGGGCAGTAGCAGAGTAGATGTTGGATCGTTTCGGCCTTTTCCTCATCACCGCCGGATTCTGCATTCCATTTCCGGACCGTTGCTCTGATGGGGCAGTGTTCTGAGATCACTCCGACGAGTACGCGGATTGAGTTACGGTCCAACTCCAGGACCTTCTTAGTTCTGCCGTGATTAAGCTCTGCCAATCGGAAGGATGGGAACCCCCTAAAATGATTTCTGCAGGAGCTGCAGAGACGAAGAGGAAGAAGAATCTTCGTTTCACTACCTCGGCACCTCCAGCACTTGCAAGCACACGCTAGCTAGCTATTCTTTTAATAGCCTAGAAGAAATGTCAGATATAAGAATTTTGAGAATACCAAAATTTACAAAAAATAAAACACTAAGTGGCTGTAAGCCCGCGTAGGAGTGCATCATCCAGGCTGTGTCGCTAGCATACCGGTTGGTAATTTCAGGTGTTTAGTTAGTGTCATAAGAAGGATCCTAATGGACCCAAGATCTATGTAAGTGAGCCAAAGCTGCTTAAGTTGTGGCAACCACGTTAACCTAACCTAACCTAAGCTCTGGACACGTTGATTTTGTCGTTTGACAGTCATGTTTGGGGAGTCAAGACGAGGTGGCGGTATAGTGCACTCTCTCCCGTTCCGTTCCCTGCTATTGAGCTGTGGCCCGGAACCCAGCAGAGTTTGACCTTGTGGTAACTGATGCGCCTTAGGGAGTTGCAGCAGTTCATATCAACCCCTGATATCAACGTACAGGGCCCTATTGACATCAGTGAAGCCTGGCTATCAACAAAGGGGGCGGGATATCAGTTGCTTGAATGTCTTTGGCTGCTTTCTCTATCTCCGCTTGGAAGACACTGCACATATCAGGGAGTCTAAATAATTCCTTTGTGTGCAAGGTGTCCGTGTGGAATCCGGGTCTAGTCACTGAGTCCATTTTGGATCCGTCGGTGAAAAGGCTGATCTCGTGGTCCTTGATAACTTCGTTCGAAAGCCACTTGTCTCTGTCACATCCGTCGTATGGTTGTATAAGAGGAAGAGGAGATGATGTATTACGACCTACTCTGCTGGGGCAGTGCTCTGACTAACTATTTGAACTTGCGAGTACGTCTAGGGATCTTATTTGTCAGTACCTTGTGCGAATTGAACGACATCAGCGTAAGTCTTCGGTGAGCCCCTGCTTCTTGGAAAGGAACGGGCTATGCTTCGGTGGTTGGTCAGGTGGCATGAATGTCACGCGATGACCATCAGGTAGGCGACTGCTTGCCATACTCAGGACGAGGTGGTTGGTCCAATTGCAAGAACTCGCTTGGTTACGCTTGGGCATAACTCCTACTGAGTAACAGTCGTTGGCGGAGGTTTGATTTGCGGTCTCTCGTGCGTCGTTTACCCCCGCGACCCCTTTAGGCTTTGAGCATGCGGGTCAGAAGATGATGATGCTTTGATTAGCGATCTCGGGGAGATCACTTCGGAAAGGTGTGCCGAACGCGATACATCTTTGTTTGGCTAGTGCTGGACAGTCACAGCAAAAGTGAGACAGACTTTCCTTTGATTTGTGTTGAGGCAACTGCGACAGTGTGAGTTCATGCCAGTGCACCGTGCTTGCAGCCTAAACTCTAGTTATTTCAGAGCGATTTGTTTTGCGGAGATCATCAGTCCTGCTTGGCATGTAGGAGGGTCAGGTTTTCCTATAGAATTTGTACTTCGATGTACTGGACCAACTTCTACGAGGTAAGGACAGGAAGTTTTGGCAGGGGGTAACGTAGGCCGTGGTAGCTTGGATTAGACTCTCAGGTAGGAGCTGTAGAGGCTTGGTGACCACATAATTGATGTAAAGGTCCAGTGGGAGGACGTGTAGGAGCACGTTCAGTGCGTCATAGCCCCAGAAGTTCCGATTCCTGCCGATCTCTGGACTTTGCTGAGGGCGGGCCATCATCCTAGTGAGCCGTAGGTGAGAATGGGACGGACAACATCTGTGTACATCCCAATTGGGCAGAAAACCCCACCTTCTGCGGAACGTTTTACTGAAGGCGTAGAAAGCTTGCTTTCTTTACCCGGTTTTCTATATACTCGTAGGACCCCCACTCTCTGCTTGTGATCCAGAAGGAGGCCTTGGTGCTTAGCACTGGAGGAAAGGAAGAGAGTAATATTGTTGAGCCGGGGAAGCTTAAAGCTTAGTATCTTGGTCTTCCTGGTGCACAGCTCATCACTTTCGCAGGATTCACTTTCAGGCCACAGTGTGTAGCCTAAGAGTAAATTCTAGATAAAGCCCTCTTAGAGATTTCGCTCATCGCTGAGTCATCAGACATCACATGCGTCGTCCTTATACGCAACTTCCTTAATTCCCTTGCCTTCTAACTGAAGGAGAACTTATTTATTGTTATCAGCTACTTATCAGTGACTCAGTTGACTAATTTAGCAACTTGACAGTTACCCAGTTGCGATTGGATGCTTCTGGTTTCTAGCATGGCCACAATCTACTTGCGGACGAAACCCTATATTCCCAACGCAGCGCGAGAATTATTGATTTAGTTGGTTAGGATGAAACGACTTGATTCCAACCAGGAAGGTGCCCATTATCCTGATATCCACTCCTTCTCCAGTTCCACCGACAAGCTCCTTGATTTCACCGAACCACTTCGCGCCCACAGCAAAAGCATCAGCACCTGTGACCTAATAACACACACACACACATGCCCAGCGGCTTGTGTCCCCATTCGGATGTCACACCCAGCCCCAGCGTGGATTGACTTTCAGTGCCCGAGTGTCCTACCGCCCAGAGCCAGTCGCTACACCTCCGCCTTTCCAAAGACCCCCTTTCCAACGCCCCGCTAACAGTGAATCTGACATTTAAATTTCTATGCCATCTCACGTCAAAACGATCTCGCATCTCCACATGCCCAGCAACAGCATCTCCCAGCTCGGCTCAGCGAGATTTCCATCATCATCACGATGTGTGCGGTCGACGCTGCCGCTGATAGACGGACCGAGAAAATTCCTGCACTCGTGTGCCGGCGGTGGGTGTTGCAATGACCGTTCCACCTCACTTTGTAATCGATGCTGCTGCAGCGGCTACAGCGGCGTCAGTGGCCGTTCAAACTGCACTCAACATATGTGTGTGCGCTATGAGCACACAAACGCGGCGGTCGCTTGCTCGGCCGTGGGAACTTACGACTCGATCAGATACGCAAATTGTTGCATGCCATCGTCATCCAGCATCAAGCCATCAAGTCAGTGTCAGCCGCATAGTCAGCATCAGAGTCATTGTCATAACGCTTTTTCAATAAACATTCCTTGAATCTGAACGATTGTGCCATTAGAGATACAAATGGCACCCAGATCGTGGGTGAACACCATTCGCAGGCGGCGACGCGGAGTGTCCGATGACGACGCCGATGCCGATGTCTATGATGACCCTGATTCGAAGTGTCCAGGCCATTTGTGCCTCTCGGCGCTCTCGAAAATTCATTGTCTTGTGATTAATTAGGCTCCGGCATGGTATCGCTCCGCCGACGACGAGGCGACCGCCGCCGCCGCAGCGTCCAGTACGACGTGGGGACCTAGTGCGCCGCAGCTGGGTGGCTGTTCAGCTTCTATGCGGCGTATGATGGAGTTATTATTAATAGCGCTCGCGTGATCGCGGGTTCTGAATTCTGTGGCCGCACTGTCATGTCCCAGGGGTCAAATCGCTGTGAACCAATTTAATTGGCATTTGCAGCCAGGCGCGGCGAGGCTCGTCAAGGCTAGCATGAGCGACCAGGCGGCCACCTCCTGTGCCATGTGCAAATTTGCAAATGAAGACGTCATTACGGCGCTAGTCCCGGAAGTGGCATTTAACTCCTTTTGATGACGGGGATTAGAGCTATCCAGGGCCTCGAATACGTATAAAATTTCACCTCGTAAACTAGCGGCCAATTTGGTGATGCCGCCGCGGTGTGGTTACATTACACTGAGCTGGCCGCCTGCCTGTTGATGATGATGTTAGCTGCCCCGCTCGGCCCGCCCGTCCCCCGGTCAACCTGTTCGATTGCGTTCGCAAGGCAAACACTCGAAACCCTCATAAAATCCTCTGCGAGGAATAATAAGTGTCTCGTTGGGGAGATTTATGAATCCTTTCCCAATCATAAGACCATCGTCTCGATGTGCAATCACAAGTTAATGTTGCTAGTCCTCACATGGCGCATGTGCGTCCCGCCTTGGCGGTTCCGTGGGGGAACGACGCTTGATGCGCATCATTACATCGCATTTGCGTGGCAGTTAAACTTTCTAAAAAATTCGCTTCACAACGTCTGCGTTTATTTTATGGCGGTAATGCTAATCAGGGTTCAAGCCACTCGGCTGGGCTGACTGACTGGGCCCGGCTCTCGCGTGGCTGTCGGTTTATGAATGGATTACATTTTTAATTGTTCCGTTCCGTGAGGGGTGCGCTCATATCCGAGGGAACTTGATGTTTTTCGGAGTTTAGCCAGCAGACTAGCGCATGGTGCGGTGCGGTGCTGCGGTGAGGTGACATGTGACAAGTCACAAGAGCCAGACCGAGTCGGTGTGGTGGTCCTTTGGGAGGCAGCCACATTGATGAATTGATTGTGCGCTCTCATCTGGGATTTGGTGGAGGTTGTGATTGTTCCCAATACATATATGGCTGTGTGGAGAGATTTCGAATCAGATACTGTCTGCCGGTGCGTGGTGGTGGTGGTGGGGCCGATGAGCTTGGCGTTGGCTCTTGTCAGCGGTCGGTGCTTGTGGGAAATGTCAATCAGAAGGCAGTCCCAATGGGTGAGTGAGTGAGCCTATATTCTGAACTGGGTGCGTTCGAAAATATGGCACATGATCTCAGAGTTGAACGACTACTCCGGTCATCTGAGTCATTGATCAGACAACGTGAAGTGAAGCCAAGCAAAGGCAGCGCCGTGCTGCGTGCGTACGATCACGACTTTTGAGCAGGTCCTTCACTAACTACCGTTTTTGCACCCACTCCACTAACAAGTTCCCCTGGTGATGTAAATGTGGGGGAGGAATACGATGGCATTGGCGGTAGGTGAGCTAGAGAAAGTTGTTGCATTGGCATCCTTCACGCCACCACCGGAGTGACTGAACACCGCCGTCTTAAGTGGCTGGTCCATACTCTTAGATGTCTCCTCTAGAAAGTCAAGTGCTCTCTGAAGCCCCAAGCTTTCTTGTCACCTAAGCTGTGTTTTGCCACTTAGCCTACACAGCATTTGCTTGCGTCGGGAGCTGACAGTTGGGTGACGGATGAATTTGAATGTCCTGGCAACCGAGCAAGAGTAATCGTTCATTCGGCTAAGTTGACATCAATTGCTCCGCCGTCTAGCTAAACCGAAGTCTCCCTAGCAGGTGATTGAAGAAGGACACTCCATCAAGTGGATCAAGTGGTTTCTAAGTAAATTTTTTGAAGTTCTCTAATGCCTGACTCAATGACTCCTAGAAGTTCTTTTGTTGAGTACTAAGTTTGGTAACACGAAAAAGGGCGGAGAGAGGTCGCACTGTACTGTGTAGAGGGGGTTAACACAGTGAAGAGGACTTGTGTTCACTCATTAACTCGAAAGAGGTGGGGCCGTGAAAATTATTCTGCTCGTAGCGGGCATTAAGCCTAGGTATTGTAGGCCGCCACGGTTTTATCTTCTTCAAATCTGGTGTATTTAGCAAAATGGGGACCCCGTTTGGGATGTCATTGTGTCACGTAACGCGGTCTTGGAGGCGAACCTTCCTGATTTTCACCCAAGCTCAGTAAAATGGGGACCCCGTATGGGATGTCATTGTGTCACGTAACGCTGTCTTGGAGGCGAACCTCCCTGACTTCCACCCAAGCTCACGCCTTCCCTCAGTCTTCGTTAGTGCTTCATTAGTTTTCTTCCATAGAAGGCATTTACAATGCACTTCCTCAAAACGAACACCTCTCATAAGCGGACACCTCTCAAAACCAGACAGATTAAAAAACGTAATTATTTACACTATGTATATATAATTCTCTCATGAACGGAATTCTCTTATAATCGGACGCGGACTCCAAATAATAACGATAGAACTCCACCCAAAAACCGGCAAGTCACAACCGCGGAAATTGCAAATTGAAAATATAATTTCCATTTTAAAATAAAACCATGGATGCATATGTCTTGCATATGTCTTTTGCGGAGTTTGAACATCTGGAGTTTGAAGCTCACTTTGTGGAGGATGGTTGGGAGCATTGTCCAAAATTAATAGGGCCTTAACTGGAACCCGCTTTGGCAAAGAAGAATCTGTACATCTGGAACAAACATAATAGAGTATGTAACCAGCCCTTAAAAATTACTCAGGTCATTCAGGCCGATTTGGAGTTCCTGTAATCACAGCACACAATGGTTCTCTACTTATGGGAACATAGCACTTATGAGCTTTAGAAAAGTGTTTGTTTGCATGCTGAAAGGTTAAAAGAAAATAGAAAACCTTGTGTTCACTATATCTACTAGTATAAGTGTGAATATTATTTGTCGGCTGTAGCCTCTTCCTTCTTCACTTGGGGCGGTTATAAGTCAAACTAATTTATGCGCTACCTTAAGCTTCGCAGTGAAGTGAAAGTTTTAAGCAGGCTCTATTTAAACTCGAAACACACCTATGAAATAACAAATGAGCAGCGAACGAGAGAGACGGGAGCTGTACGTGTCCCCTCCTTAATATCCAGGCGACAGCTCAGGTCATGCCCGATGAACTCAATGTTTCGAGAAAATAATAAGCCTCGTATAAATCGTGTTATAAAATCATGAGCGGGTGTTCGACTGTGATAGAGGGCGCTCTCGCCTATGGCGTGACAGCGCCATGCCGTTAGCCGTCACTGCATGCTTGGCGGGTTCAGTCCTAATGCGTGCCATTAGAGGTCCCATCTTTAGTTCACCAATTCAACAAAAAGAAATAATATAAGTAAACTGAACTGGAGCGTACTTACGGTCCAGCAGTAGCCCCCGCTTCCGACCCTCTTGCGTGTGCCCGGCTCTATTCTGGACGAAGACAGCATGTTTAAGGCCATCGCCCTGCAGCATCTTATTCCCTTCTGAGGCACTCCCAATTTCTTAATCCTCACATGCATAGTATACCAAGTCAAAGCAACACACTGCTCTCAGGAACAAAAGCCAAATTCCCACACCACCAGCTTCTGTTTATCCTGACAACTCAAGTCAGCCCAGTACATTTGAACAATAGAAAAGTTCAGAGTCTCAACATATGAATTTGCAAACGTGCAGCTTCCATTCGAGAAGGTCATTTGTCTTGCGCAAATGACTGAGAATTTGCAAAAGACACCATTAACCTCCGATAAATAGCCCCTCCATGGTAATGACACCCAGAGCGAGCGGCTCCTAAAGAGCGCCATCTGACACAGACAAAGGAGGTCGTGCAGAAATTCACTTGTAAGACGTCAGCTTCAATGCAAGTGCTAACGAATGTGATACCTGCCTGCTCCCATTGTACGTCAATCTGTTTGCCGAACTCGCGTTCACATGGCATGGAGGAGATCATGGCGGACCCCTCCGCATCCAATCAAGGCCTTCCCACAATCGAAGATGTCACTTTAACTCCACTCGCCGGTGCGCGGCGGACCGTCTTTATTAATCTCCCAAACACGTTTGCTCGCCTCCAACAAGCACCGCGACATGTCGTCAAACAATGTATGCGCGCCTCTCGGGCCCTTGTCAACATCGTCAACAGCCGCATATGCTGTCGGTGACTGCGAGCGGTTTTTCTTTTTTGCGCTTTGTGTTTTTTAATCACAAAAGCTTGTTCCGCTCAACGCACTTAGTGTCAGTTCGCATGATGTATGCCCCACACTATCTACACCTGCATCTCATCGGAGCTATGCACTTGTTGACAAATGCAACCCATTCTGGAATCCAAATCAATAGGCACTGCAGCACCGCTGTCGGGCCGCCATCGATCGATGCCGCAACAAATTACCCGAGCCTACCTCAAGCTGCACGCTTGCCCATGTTTGTCTCCTCTCTCCGCTTACAAAGTAAATGAAGCCCGGCAAAAAAATAAAACGTCGCCGTTGCGACATCTTACACAGATTTATCATTTACATGATTAATGAAGCAATGTTGCAAAATAATTGGAAAAAAAAAATTGTCTGTGCGATCGCCATGACGACACACTGCCCGGGCGCACCGCTATGACATCGACACCACGGTACGGGCGTGTGCGTCCCAACGACAACATTTGTCTTGGACCGCAGGACTCTGCAATCTTCATCAAGATTCTGGGCGTTCACTCGGTGCAGTGCAGTCCTCCCCCATTCCCCGGCATCGCGGCATCCCGGCATCCGAGAGCCACGGGGGTATCACTTAATTTGTGTTGTAATCCTTAATCGGAATGGAATGGCCGGGGTCGCCGAAAATTCAGTGCAGCGACACTCGGCTCGCCGGGGCCACCGATCTGGCTGGAATGTCGGTCTAATCTGCAGTGGATCGCCTGCGCCGCGTCGCGTTCGTTCGAGAGAGAGAACTTAAAACCAGAGCACTGCAGCCCGGGAAGATGAATGTGGCCGCCGCGAATGGGAAGACTCTACGGTATGCGGAACGAGAGCAGACCGCAGAAATTACCTAACAAGCCTCATTAGTAAACACCTCGGCGGCTCAGTGGCGTAGTGGTGCATGTGATCCATGCGATGCTGGTGATGCTGGTGATGCATGTGATGCCACCAACATGGTTTCGAAGGAGGAGGCGCACATAACTTCCGTGGATGCTGGATTGGAGATAAATCAGACCAGAAGATACTCAAGTCGGGGGGCACCCATTTTGGGGGCTTTTCCGCCCTGCAGCCTGCGACGGCAACGGTAGCGAGCAGCGACTAGAGCGATTTCTCATTCTGTGCCAGTGTGTGCATGAGAGAGGGAAGGTATCCAACATTTTAATTTATAATATCCTGCCTGCACCTCGAACAGAATGATAAACAAAGAGGAAGACGAGAAGCAGAGGCTGGCGATGATGAGGAAGCAGACATCGTCGTACGTTGGACTCGTTGTATGTGGCGCGTTGCACATCCCATCGGTCGCAGCCACAGCCGCCGCCGCTGCCGCCGTCTTGTTAGAGACCAAGACATGGTGTGAGATGAGAGGACTTCCTACATAGATTCAATAAAAGCGCTCCACTGCGAGACACACCTGCACCGTGTGTGCATACACACTCGTCCGTCCGGAGAGAGGGTGCCCATGCCTCCACTCATTGTGAAATTGGTTATTGGCCAACGGCCCACCTAGCCGTCCAGCCATCATCAATGAACGCACAAACTCACAAAACAGACGCAGAGCCATCGCACTCGAGAGGGAGCGAGAGATACGCAACGTCGCACTGCTGGTGAAACGAGAGAGGAAGCGAAGGAGACGAGGCCGATCGATGACGACCGACGACGCGATGGGGCCAAGATGAGGGTGGGAGCAGGAGGTGGCACAACGGTACAAAAATTGCTTAACGGATGGATAAATCGTCGCTCGGCCGTTTTCCATTTTTATGCGCAGTTATAATGGATGATGGCGCTGCATACAATTGCCAGCCGCCGGCTCTGAGATTCATCTCGAATCTCACTGAAGATGGACACCAAACCACCGCACAATGCTTCAGCGACCAGCAGCAACACCAAACATCAGCAGTACCCAACGCCACCATCAGCAGAGCCACCAGAGGCAGGCGATGAAGAAGGTCAGGTGAAAATGTCCACGCGAACGATTTCGGCGAAGGGAAATGCAACTTTCATTGTTTGCCTCGGTTTGCATTGCATCCGTGCGCGAACGATGAAGATGTGGTTGGGATTCGGTTTGAATTCGTTTTGGCGTGATTTTTTCTTTCTTTTTTTTGTTTTGTTTTTGTCCTCGTCCCAGCATGGGGTGAACATGTTGTTGTGGGGCTTCTTTAACAGAAGCTGGGTGCTGGCGGGGAGAGACATCGATGCGAATGCGAAGCGGATGCGCTTGTTCGTGTATCTGGGCAGGATCTGAATGGTCTGGGGTTCTGGCGAGGGCACCGAAGTGGCCGGAAGATGATTTTGTTCGAATTTATCCGAAGATCAAGACATCAGTTTGGATAGCTTTGTGGTTAGGGGGGATAGAGCTGCGGCGTTGGTGGGTTCTTTGTTTCTGGAGACATTTTGTGGGGCAAAGGGCAAAGGAGACTTCGACCAGATGAGCTGAGAGATCTTGGATAGGGAGTAAGAATTGGCATTAAATGAAATTCAACGGTATCGTCCTCTGCTAGTGGAGGGGACTTATTCTTGGCAGACGTCGCTTTCCTGCAGATTACCCCTTACCGAGCTTCAGTTTATTTTTTGTCGAAGGTCTTGTAACACTACACTGGAGCACTCTGACTCAAAAACTATTCCACGGCCACTTTTATTGTAGTTTCTTGGTCTGCCAAGGGGAGACCAGCAGGCGCTTCTGTGATGAGGAGCCTACATCATAAGGTCATAAGCTCTCACCACTTCAGCACCAAAGACCTGCCACCTGACCCGACCGTGACCGTGCTCTGCAGTGTCGTCGTCTTTTCCACATTCGTCGCAGAGGGTTTTGTCGCTTAGGCCGAGCACACTTAGATGTTTGGGGAAGGTGTGGTTTCCCGTGTGGGGGTAACAAGAAAGCCGCGGATTTCTTACAGACATTTGGGCGCATGAGCTGGGTCTGTCTGCATCTTGTCACCTCCAAATGTGTTCTCGAGAGGCCCAACCATCGATGGAAGCTCTAGCCACGGACGCGTGTAGACCCAGCACAGGTTCAGGTCCTGAGAAGATATCCTCTGATCCTTGTCTAACAAGTTCATCGGCAGTCTCATTGTCAGCGATCCCGCGGTGACCCGGGACGCAGACAAGTCTTGGTGAATTATGACTACCGATCAAATTCAGAGGGGACTTGCATTCCTGAACTATCCTGGAAGTGGTTAAAGGATTGACCAAGGCCTTCAGTAGAGCTTGGACTTTTTCCCTTCCACCTGCTCTCCGCAATATAGTTCGTGGCCATTGGGATCCCATAGGTTCCCGCTTGAAGAACTGAGGCAAATTTTTCTGATGAGGTGTGCAGTCTAAAGTTGTCGCCCTTCACTTCAGGCACCAGCGCCAGATCCTTCATTGGTTGTGAAGCCATCCGTAAAAATTCGTCTACATTCCTTTCCTGCCTTAGATTCTGGCCAAAGCCAGTCCTGAGCTTCAGTTAGGTGAACATCGTCTGTGCCTGTTCGACAACTACTAGCGAGCAACTACATAAGTGTCACTGGACGTGCGTGAATACGAGTTGGTTGTGTTGCCTTAAATTTAATGTTCGACTGACGCATAAGATTTGGACGATTTCCTTTCGGTTCAAGAGAAAAGATGTTCCGACCATATGATCAGGATTGGAGGAGAGTCAGATGGCTGTCAGCTCCGTTAATGTTGTGTTAACACAGCCAGCTGGCTCCAACTGATCCTAGGTCAAAAAAAAAAAAACTATCCTTGACACTGAACCCACATTCTTTTGTATGTTTACGGAGTAGACGTCAACCAACTATGGCGCCGAATATTCGGGACATCAATTTAGAGGATGACCACTTCTGGAGTGGACTTGTCAGAAGGGGAAGCAACCAACTTGGATGACTGACAATACGATCGGGATTATTTTTGGACTCTTCTTATATTTTTCATATGACGACGCATTTGGGCCGCAACCCAACGGGAACACATTCATCTGACTTGTCCCACTCTAACCACCGTCGACGACTGTTCCGGTCGGAGCCAATTCGTCCAAGTAAAGCCCCATTCAAATCGGAGACAGTTCATATGAATATCAAATCCACGCCTAGTTGCATACACGTGTAATTGAATTTATGAATAATTATATTCCCGTTTGATTGCAGATATATTTAAATTCAATTGTAATTCAATTCTGTGTAATCAAATTCACGTGCAATTAGTTTACCGTACAATGATATTCACGTGTAATTAAAAGCACATTAGCGTATAATGGTATTCACGTGTAATTAAGAACACGTGTTATTCTACCCAAGTTAAATAGTTGGTGCATATTATGGTTACCGAAGACAAGGCCAGAGATTGCACGCAGAAATACTTCTCCATCCGCTTTTGATTTTGCCAATGCCTCTGCACTGTACCGCAGGACTGGGATGATCAGTGTGTCGCATTAATTAAGTCACCACGGGCCTCCAAGGCAGAGCTGTCTTACTCATTTACATCTTGAGCTCATATCGTCGCGATTTGGAAGAGTTGTGCTGTTATCCATTTCAAGGAGTATGCATGCGCAGTAAAAGCTTCTGAAACTTCGCCGTTCGGGCGAGCGTGATTGAACAGCACGAGAGGCTGGAGGTTAAGGCCCGGTCCACCTCTTACGGAGTCTCATAAAAGGAAGAAGTGACCGTAATGTTCGACCCAGTCGTCGAATACTCGTCAAGGCACATGCCTGCACTCACCGCATGCACCAGAAAATTGCCGCAAAACGCACTCCAATCATCGATCGATCGCACGTAAATCAAAAATCCATAATGCAATAAAAATTCCTTCGAACGTGGGCTGCCACACAGCCATCCCATCCATCACATTCCGTGCGGAATTTTCACTTAGTTTAAGACTGCGTTTCCCTTCAGTCAAAAGGCCATAAGCACTTAATGGGCCCAATTTTGCTAATATCAACAACTTAGCCAGCGTCCACTTACGAGCGCCTCAGTGCCCCACAAAAGTGTGAATTACAACGGTGCTCGCCCTAGCAAAAGCCCTTCGCTCCAATCATGATTACACTTGATGATCACCTCACCAGTGCTGGCAACCTGTGAGCCTGACATCCAGCACCGCAACAAGAAAATGAAAGAAAAACGAAGCAAAAAAAAAAACTCCCACAGCCTTCGGAGCTCGGCCTCTGCCTAATTTGGGAGAAGCCAGCGTATAAATCATTCGAATCGACATTTGGTTGAAATTTTGACCTCGATTTCGCTTCTGAAGCCGTCACACAACGCGCCGACAACGACACCGACTCGCACTCGCACTCGGACTCGGACTGGGACTCGGACAGCCCATTTTGGAAGCCCACAGTAACAATGTAAGAAATTTACAAAATTATTGTAATTTCCTCACCCATTGGTTTCTCCTTTCTGACACGGTCCTGATAGGAATCTCCAACAATTCACCAAGGAGTGCACCTTGATCAACACCAATGCACCCCCTTTCCATCCGAACACACACACACACACACAGAGTGAAGAGGAGGACAAGGAGGACAAGAAAAACACTTGGTCACGAATTGTGTTGATGGGGGTTCCAGGCTTGAACTGCTGTCGTTTCTCCTTATTTTGGTCACTTTTTGCATTCTCTCCTGCAACCGGGCACCTCGTCTGGACAAGCATCAGCGACAGCAGCAGCCAGGCCAATCGGCCGATCGGCCAGCACGGCGGCGTGCGGCTCCTGCACTAACAGCACAAAGACCAACAATAACTGCCAATAAATCAATACACTCCACCAGAGCACGGTCTTCTTTTGCACTTTTGGCTCCCCTCTATCTCTCTCGGTTGATCGCCCTCGGTTGTGCGCCACATCGGGGCGCAGATTACCGCTGCAGCGGGCGGCAGAACAAGGGTACCAAGCTGCCCCCATTGAGAATGGGGGTCTCCGTTCAGGCGTGCATTGTCAACTGATTGCGAACGGAATGTGCGTGTACCCCGAGAGACATCTCTATCGGCGCTCTTTGCGGCCCGTCCTAGATCCATGACAGCCTCTCGCAGTCGCAGGTCCCCAGCGGATGACCATTCATCAGCCGGAGTGGAGCTTTCCAATGGGGGGCTGTGCATTGTTTGCCACAGCTCGGCGTTGTCAACACCTAAGCTGGTCGCACGGAATAAATCAGTGTCACCGCTCCATTCCCGAGGTGTTATAGTTCATCTGCGGCACATCCACACACGCATTCTCCCAGCCGCGGCCAGGTGTTCTCAGTCTCGGTCGCATCCTCGACGCGAGCCGGGGAAATTCATTACCCATTCTGGCTTCGAAAAGTTCAAGTGCTCAGCTTGACCGTTGGATAGTAATTGAATGATTGATTGATCGGCGTTAGTGAGTCATAGCCAGCGCACATTGTTATCTAGGCAGAAGGAGGCCCATTATCCCGGTGCACATCTGCCTCTCAGGCCGTCGCCCAGTCGCCCCGCGCACTCCACCACATATGGGCAATGATGAGTCGACGAATATTGCCATCCATTTGGGAGTTGACCTCAGGTCCACGTGTCTCGGGGCGATTTCCATTTACAATGCGATGCGATGTGATGCGAGTCGAGACGAATTGAGCACTCTGCGACGATGAGGAGGCGCGACGGCGCGGCTGTGGGACGTGTCTTATGGGGTGCGGGTAATCTTACGCAGCGGGGCGCTTTGCAATTTCTTGATTAATTGGTCGGTCCAGCTCTTGGTCCGGCTGAGAAATCTCAGTGATGTGTGCTGTGTTGCGTTATGCATTTCCTGACTGGACACTGCCTTCGGAGGGAGATGCATACGATGGGAGACCCATCGAGCAACCATCGAGCCATCGAGCGTAGCGCTTATCGCTTTTTGGCGGCTGTGTGCAGCTGATGAGGTGAGATTTTTGAGTGCAGATAACAAATGCGGAAGATATGAGTTTGGGAATGATGTTGTCTCGTATGTTGGTTTGGCTGTCTGAACTCACTGATGATTGGGTCATGACCAGCGATTGGCGAGAGGCGAGACGACGGACCTTGTTGGCATGGGAAATAACTTTGGCGGGCGAATGAGTGTGCGCATTTCGAAAGTGGTTATGATTGATTTGGTCTTGTGCCTGGGAGAGGGAGAAGGATGCGCATGCGTGTATGGAGACACAGGGCGTTTGCCGGCGGCGGAGGGTTGTTGCCGATTGGGTTGTAAATCAAAAAAACGATGTCAATCAAGTGGGATTTCCTGAGCTGTTAGGTGTAAGGTCTTGTGACTGAACAGGACGAGATGGACAGTCAATCATTTTCTATCACCTCCAGCGGGGTCATCATTTTCAAGGAAATTGAATGCCTCGAGATGCGTGAAGGTGACGTGTTAAGGAATGGGAAGAGAGGACTCTGTGCCGGAAGGACGAACATTCTTGGAAGTCTGCATCAAGAGACCAGGAGCGACATTCTCATAACCAACCTGGGAATCATGTCATCTTCCCATGTCTCCTCTCGTCAACTTAACCAAGGCCAGTGACGTCCGCTGAAGAACCTTCAGAGCAGACTTCTTTTAAAGAGCAGCCACCAGTTGCCCTGTAAGACTTGGTGGGAGAAATGAATGCCCGACGTATGGAACCTCGGTATCATTTGCAAACGTGTCTTCTCTTAGCATGGAACACAGGCTTTCTTGGAGTATGGTGCGAGAGGCTGAATTCACCTGCGAACAACATGATATGGCCTCAGTGTTGTTTTAGACTAAGGAAGTCCACAGTAGAGTGATGGATTTGGGCTGCAGAGGACAATGGGTCCGCTTTTGTGAGAGTATGCCGGCCTTACACAAGACCTTGGTTACTCCAATCGTACTTTAAGCCAGGGAAGCATTGACAGATTTAAAAGCGCCGAAAAAGCTGTTGGAGTCTTCGAAGCGAAAACTTCTACATGCACTTGGCCATGTTCTCGGTGAGGCCATCTGGAGGATAAGACTCAGCCATGAACTATTCATTCTCGGCAGCGATGTGAGCCTATACGGGCGCCTATGGACAGAGCTGCTCAGGTGGCTAAGCCATGGTGCATGGACAACTTAACTTCGTCCCGAACAGTCCTGGACTCCAAGGCTGCGGACAACGAATAATGAGATATCCATGGTTAAGGGGAAGCAGAAAGGACCTATCCAACTTGGTTACACAGCTAGCTTTAGCAAGGAACATGTTTCGGTTGAGTCCCAGTTTCTCAGCGATTGCGGATAATGCTCCGACGAACTGCCTCCTGAATTGAGGCACCAGCATGCGACGATAACATTGTCTGGTCTAGAGATAATCTAATTCGACAAGAGGTGTCAGTTCAAGTCAGTTCAAGTTAAAACGATTTTGGGACATGCGCGATGCATGTCAAAAGTTCAATACCTTCGGTACACAATTGGCTCCCCACAACGGACCGACGACTGTTCTGCTGGCTCATTCAACACGATGTGTCATATTTGATCAATTCAAGTTCCAAAATTGTTGCCACACGTAGGGACGTCTCTTCTGCACGTTCTGTACGTGCTGTGAGGTTAGAAATGCTGTCACGAATGTTGAGCGTAATGCTTCGTCAAGGTTTTTTATAGCTGCCGCTATATTTCGCTAATGACTAATTAGCTTGATAGAGACTACGTTGAAGAATAAATTCAACTTAACCCTTGTGTCAACACCCAACTAATTATACGTAAACCTACAGCCAACCCACCCGGATGTGTCATACATGTCCACGGGCGTCGGCAGGCGTTCGTTGTTTCCGCCAATTGTGTGTTAGAATGGTCTGAAGTGTCTATCCAGTATGCCGGTATGACACCCTCTGGAGGATGAGAAGCCAATCTTGGTAAACGTGTGGTCAAAGATTTGTGTTGCAATATGTTCCGTGGAAGTGCCCGAAATGTCGTATGTGGCACCTTTTTTACACGTTTCTACTTTGATGTTAGACCACAAATTGTCATTATTGGGAACCAGCCGCCGAATTTTCGAATCCAAACGGAAGAGCAGTAGAATCCATCAATCTTTGGGTTCAGCAGCAAATCAGCAACAAATCGGTTGTGCTCCCACCCACGTCCCTTGAAAGAAAGCCAATGAGACCAATGACACTCGATCACAAGGAGAGCAAAGGAGGCATAGACGCGACCAGAGGGGGCAAGGTTGGGTACTTGCTACCAATATTTTGTATTAAAAAAGTGTAAGGAAAGAAAGAGAGAAGAAAAAAGTTAGTCTAGCCCCCTCCCTGGAAAAATTTTCGAAAGGAGGTGTGGACAATATGGACACGGACACGTGCCTTGGTTAAACTTTGTCTTTTTTTTAAGCATTGTGGATGTGGCTGCATTTGCGGCATTCGTAATAAACATGGAAAATAATCCTCACTTGAAGACCATAGAAGGTTGTTCCTATACCAGTGGAGTGGAGTCTTGTGCACAATTCATGCGAAATTTTCTATCAAGTAGTGGAACTGAAATTATTTTGGGACACCCAGTGGGGTAGGTAGGGCGGGGACACTTAAACCATGCTGGACTCCTACCACGGATCGATCACTCCAGTGATAGTGCCGTTAATTTGATCTCAACGGCTGGACCAGATTTGAAAGCCAGAGATAAACCTATTCACTTTGCTTTCTCTGGGCAGGCACTTAACCAACTGCCAACGGTAAATGGTGACTGTACCATATTTCAATCCCAGAGAAAAGCGCATTAACTTTGTTTTCACTGGGATTCGAACCCACTAATCAAGGACAGGCACTGAACCATCTACGCCATCCAGTCGTTGGGCTTCCCAGTAACACCGACTGTTTATCTTCCACTGAGGGCTCAAGCAAAAGCTGAACGCTAAGCAACACCGCTGAGCTAATACTTACCTTTGAACGAAAAATTCTGGGTCGGATATATGGCCCCGTCTACGAGGAAGGTGAAGACACAACTGCGAAATGTACCACGATGTGGACGTACTATACTGGCACGACCACATCGAGCGAATGGACATCAACGCTTCAGCTAAGAGGGTTTTCGAATCCGAGCCTCCCGAGAGCAAGACCGAATCTCCGAATCTCTCTATCTCGGATGCAAGACAGCTTGGTCTGGATGGCTGGAAGCAGCATGCCCAGCTTGCGCTTAATGTTCAGCCCAAGCATATTGATGATTTGCTATAAAATTCGATCTTGCGATGGCACAACCGATTTTCTTAGAATGCGATGCATGGTACTACCATCATGATAGTGACTCGAGGCCACAGAGTAAAAAAAAAATAGGATCGGGGGGAGGTTCAGCTTCGAATCCATTATTTTCCAAATAGTTCTTAACCGGAATAACAACGTGAGGCCGAGCGTTGACCAAGCCAAAATCACCACTTTTAAATCATGCAAACCACTTTTGGCACGTTCGCTCAGCTAGCGCATTTTACCATAGACTTCCGCCAAAATACGATGACTTTCGGCAGCAGTTTTCTTCTTTTTAAATTAATAAAGAAGAACTACCAGCAAAAACACCTTTTCAGGCACAAAGTTCGACATATTTGAGAAAAAAAGTCATTATTGCTTACGCTTCAAATGAATGACATATACTGAAATGACGTACAATGACAGTACCTTTCCGACGCATGTTCCAATGGAATAATACAAGTTACGCCATCTCTTAGCAAATTACACGAAGTTATAGATCCAATAATTTTCCGATTTCATTGTTTGCCTCTACATATGTACATATATACTAGCTAACTTTGGAATTTTTATCGACTCCCTTAGCGGAATGGGTTGGTGCGTTGCTCACGCTGTTGGCAAGTTCTGTGTTCAAATCTGGCTCTTCCATTAGTTGTTAAATAATTCAATAGACCGTTCCCATCGAGGTTTTTGAAGAGATTTCGCTCACACTCTTAATGTCACTCGCTCTTAGTTATAAAATGGCCACCAGAACAGCTGTCTGTTGACACAAAATAATAGAGTGTGAGAACACCAGAAAATAGAAAGAGATAAAATGGGGTTAATGAACACCAAAATGAGCATAATAAACTGAAGTTCATACGCCAAATTTAAACAGAGCTCTCTTGGGTGTTCCCCCTGACGTCCTGTTTACCTTAGATTTTTCAATTGTTTAGCCTGGTTTAAGTCCCCTTTCTGAGACCCTAGTTACCATCGGATTTAGTCACTCAGCAAGCAACTGCTTTCATCGACTCATGCACCTCGGCGGCATCAATTTCAGCCAAACAAAAACTCACTCAACCTTTGAATCCACTAAACAAGTTCTCACCCATTCGCTGTCCAATTCACAAAATCTCATAAAAAACCCATCTGCATCATCGCACCTCTTCGCAATCACTCTGCCACCTCCACCGCATGTCGAAGATGCCACTCGTAGTCGTCGTCGTCGTCGTCGTGACTCGTGCCGTCAGTTAAAACAGAATCCATTTGTCCATCTGCCAAGAATGGGAGAAAACAAAAACAAAACCACACCACAAGACCAATCAACACAAACTTGCTGAGAAATCATAATTTCCGTTTCACATTTATCATCTTCGCGATTCCATCAGAGGCCCCAACCGTTAAGATTCTTTTGTCAAAAGGCATCCATCAAATGGCATATCTCTCCGCAGCCATCGGCGATCACACACAGATACACGCTTCCCACGCCTCAACTGTGTCTGTACTCCGTACCCATGCCCTCGCGCTTGTAGCGAAATGCAAAATTCCGAACTCCTAACGCCCCTGCCGTGCATTGTTAAAATGCCACCACGCACCCGACACTCTCGGCACACACCCTCTCGGGCATTCTGCATCACTTAGCGGCTTCACCCACAACGCCGGCGCGGCGGCGGCGGCAGCGTCGCGTCGCTCCCCATCGCGGTATTCCCAAACGCACACCGTGACGTTAATGGCGCAAATGACTCGACACAAATCCCAAAATGCCATTCAAATTTTGCACCTTCACCCCCGACGGCTGTGCTCCAGGCCCCAGCGAGTGTGTCTGCTCGA
The DNA here is from genome assembly GCA_905231855.2 of Eristalis tenax. Classification (NCBI taxonomy): domain Eukaryota; kingdom Metazoa; phylum Arthropoda; class Insecta; order Diptera; family Syrphidae; genus Eristalis; species Eristalis tenax. The sequence continues at coordinate 6,408,350 of HG993127.1, forward strand.
TTGTCGAGACTCAACACATGGTCTCTAATGCATCGCTCATGTCACAGCGCACTACTCCCAGACGCACTCACTGACCAATTACCCATTTTGTGATGCCTAATCACCCTTTTATTCCCACTTACGGGGCCCCGGAGTATGGCAGTTTCGACGGAATTCACGCCAAACCCATCGCAGAAATTTAAATGCCATGCCTTCCCCGTGCGCACACGCGGCTCTCGATCGCGAGGATTCCATTGACGGTATCCGATCCGATCCGATGCGATGCCGCCGCGGCCGTGCTGCCGTTTCTGCAGGGAGTGCGAGATCTCCCCGAGATGGGGCTCCTGATGCGGAGGGCGATTGCACGCCCGTAGAGCGGGAGGACGAGCAGTAGTTGCGGTTGCTACGTACTATTGTGATACGCTTGCGCGCGTTCAGACAATGCGCACTGCTGCTCAGATAGGCATCTCAAAGGAGCAACTATTCGCAGTTAGCTCGCGCACTCGCGCACTTATTCGGCTCGTTTGTGCACGTCCGCGGTGCATATGGACGGCGCAAAATGAAGTCAATTGGCGCACGCCTTAGCTCCTAAGTGGCCTGGAACAATGCGCACTCATGTGTAGCCGTGTAGTCGGTGGGATCCTAATGGTTGCGGGCGAATCGCTGCCAAACAATAGAATCGGAGATGGATATCAATTGGTGGCGCATTGGCCCTGGACTGGATGCACGAGGACGTGGTAATTATTATTTTGCAGCTTCGAAGGTGCAGGATTAGCCATGGTCCATGGGTGCAGGCGGGCGGGCGGACATCTACTACACGAGAGAATTGATCGATTATGTGGGCTTTGTGAGACGGCTAACAGTGAACATTCGATAAGGCGATAGCCGATCGCGTCGGAGTGATCCAGGGCACAGTGGGAGTTCTGCGCTGCCTTTCTCTTATGTGGGAGGAACTGGCATCTCTCGCGTTGCTCAACCTCTGCGGGGAGAGAGTCAATTAACGAGCGTCATTCGTGGGCATGCTCAGGTAACCCTTGGGTGTGCAGAGCATTTTGCCAAGCCACACGAGGGCATGGATGTGTGGACAAATGGTCCTCCCTTAATTGAAACCGGGATAGGGTGGATTGCTTCTCTATTGTTCTTGTTAAGGGTAAATTGGAACGCGACCTATGGACCTATTGTGTCCCCTATTCACACCTTTGCTTTCTCAAGAGCTCACCTCGCGGGCAGCTCTCTCCAGAGTTGTATTGAGGGTTATCTGCTCCTGTTGCGCGAAGGTGGAAGAGATTTGTCCCAGAGTAGTCTCTCCAAGCCGGTTGCCTTTAGGAATCGTAGAATGAGAGCTGGTTCTAGTGACTTCAATGCTTCCTCTGTTATTAGGTGCTTGCCCAGTCCCTCAAGCTCTGCAGAGACATTCTTCTGATGCTCCTAATTTCCGTAGGTGCTCCCTGAATATACAGTGCCCTGTTAGGAAGCCTGTTAGGATCTTGCTCATTCTGATATACTCCTCAAACCTCTTCCGTTTATGTTGACCCAAGAGTGTCTTGGCCTGCTGCATGCCATGAGCGATGTTCTGGCCGGTTCCTTCCTTCTAGTTTCCTGAACTATTCCCCGAGGACGTGATCTCCTATCACCGCAGAATGGTTGGGGGCCTATAAAGGGTTCCGATGCTCCTTTCCTGGAGCCGGCCATTTCATTGCCTTCCATCCCTATATGACCTAGTATCCAACAAAGTTTTACTCTGCTACTCAGACTGAGCAGCAGTCTGTGGACTATAGGTTCATTGCTCCAATCTGTTTTGGTGCTGAGCTTAGTAGTGAACTGAATTTCCCAATCGCGACGTCCTTCGGAATGGCCAGGAGTGGTGACTCTTTGACAAGGTGCTATTTGGTCCAATCCAACGTTAAAGGTTCGCTAGGGTCTCTACTCAAGTATTTGCATGTAACTCTCATCGAGCATCTCAGGTGTACTTGAGTCAATGCCGAGCTGTTGCCAAATTCGTCGAACATACTAGTTTGTCTCCGATGAGTTCCCCCTTAGACTACTCTCGGCCAATTGTGGTGCCATGCGTATCGCTCCTGTAGTGATCACCTGGGACCCAGCTGGACCATTCCTTGTGTGTCATGCAGTCTCCAGGGTGTCATCGTCTGACAGTTGCTGGAGCAGTGCACCTCCATAGAAGACGCTGAAGGCTGCCGTCGTCTGGAAAGCTCTTTTCGAGTTGGTGGACGTTTTGACGTCGAGGCAGTGTCTACAGAAATCATTGGTGAATCATCCCACAAGACACCCGAAAGGACAGAGTCCAGTGATGGCAGCCACTATCAAGCGGAATGTGAATGCGTTCATAGGCAACCGATTTTCAGACCAGTTAGGAATATACAATGGGGCTGATCATTATTGACGTATTCCACGGTCAGCTGGGCTCGTGAAGCACGTGCCTTGTACTACAGATGTAAACATTGGTTAAACAGGCTGCTTACTTACTGACTACCTTAGTGACGTCTTGTTGTCGCATAACTGGCAGATTCCAGAGACCATATTTCGAGACCGTGGCGTCGTTGTGGGTTGTTGGGTGGACCCTACGCACTTGAGCCTACCCAACCTTGGTTCGATTCCCACGATCCTACCCCTTCCGAGTCACGGACAATGCTCGAAAAGTATAGCCGTCTAGAAAAGCACTCTCAAATTCGACATTCGGTGTCGGCATAAAACTGTGCGTCCACTCGTCAAAGAACAACGCGAGTGGTTGCTGAGAGACTAGAGCCTGTCCCTCTATAGCGCCAACCCTATTACTCTAGTAAACCAGCCACATTCAAGTCCACCATCCTCTCAGTCGAGCAATCAGGCTGATTACTAATTTCCAGAAGCAGAAAGCCCCCATTTAGCGATCCGCAGCAAATTAAGCCACAATGATCATGAAATGGAGCGGCGTTTGGGTGATTAAATCCACAATTTACTGTGCTTCCTTTTGTAAATCTCGCTTAATAGTCGCATCCACTTCATCACTGTCCATTACAGCGTCTTGACTAAATTATTTCCTTTTCGTTACAGGTAAGCCAACAGCCATGGACTTCAATTCTCTGCCAGAGAACCCAGCCATTGGTAAATATAAACGATTTCACCTGTGCGCGCGCATCATCAGCCGAGATGCGCGCACACACGCAATTAGATGCCCGTTCTGTCGAAATTATACGTCTTCATTTGCATAAACATTCTCAAATCATACCACCACCGTGGCCGGTCGTCGTTCAATTACGCAGTCACATTTCTACCCCGGGGTTGGGAACTCAACGTTTTATGGACACTGATTGGCATCCGACTCCATCGCACATGTGAACGCGGGCGCGTCATAATTGCCCAATTTCGCATCGACTTCGAATCAACACAACGCAACGACACGACGACTACGTTCAGATTCCGGCGAAAATAAATTTCAATTTCCTCATATTTACATTGAATGCCTGACGTTGAATTTTCTCCCATTTTTTCGTGTATTTTTTCTTCTTTTCGAAAATTGCCATGTAATTTTGGAGAAATGTGGGAATATTTTTTCCGCGAATTTTTACGTGAAATTTCTTTTTCGTGTCCCTGGTGGTGGACATCCCCTCGGGCGGGTAACGCGATCACGAGGAGGTGGGCACAATTGTTTTCTGTGCCAAATTTAGAGAGATCACACACAGTGACTTAAGTGGTAGTCAATCCAATTTGAGACGGTGACGATGGGATAGGAAGGGAGACCTTTCGGCTTGGTGCTCTAGTTACTTTGCACTAAAAGCGGAAAGAATAGAGTTTATTGGCAAAAGCCTATTGGTTCCATGTGCTTATCCTAATTCGATGCCGTTGTCCGTTGCCTTTTGCTCCCCGTACGCACTGGTTTGTGCATGGCGTGACTTCCCCCCTCCTCCATAGCTGCTCACGAGGCCACTGCTGGGTTGCTCGTAGTTCCTTCAGGCTAAGCCCGACCAGCTGCCACCAGACGCTCGCATACTGCCACCAATGAGGCCTGCCTCCAAGTGGGGCCCTGGGGCACCAGGGTAGGCAATATCGTCATTTGGGGTGGTTGCGCTTCGCCAGGCTTGGGATGTATGAACTCCTACACCCCAAACCTGTTGCCCGCCCCCACCACTAGCAAGTCAGCTGCCGGGGGCCAGGAATAACATCGCGAATACAACTGCTGAGATGAGACCTACGGAAATACTCGCCGGGATAGGGTGAGAAGCACGGCAGTGCGAGAGGAACTCAAAATTGAGGAGTTGCTTCTTTGAACGAAGAAGGCTATGCTTCGTTGGGTTGGTCACTTGCACGAATGTCACCTTCATCACGACTTCCGAGGCGGGCGTTGAATGCGATTCCATCAGGTAGGCGACCGTTTGGCAGACCCAGAGCGGGATGGTTGGGCCAAGTCTAAAAACTCGCTTGGTTACGCTTGGGCATAACTCCTGATGAGTTAGAGTCGATGGCGGGGGATCGAGTTGCCTGGAGAGCTGCCTGGTTTACACCCGCGACCCCTTTAGTGGAGCATGCGGGTCAGAAGATGATGATGATGAAGCCTATTGGTCTATAGTGCTGCCACTGCAGCTATTTTCTGGATTGCTTCCACTTTCAAGATTCTGTATCACCTCAGTTGCGACACCTGCTCTCCTTTGGGAAAAGACCAGTGCTCTCCTGATTAAAGTACGGACGAAAGGGCTAACGTCCTAGTGAAGTCTTAGTCTAGTCTCAACACGTTTGACAATCAGGATAATGGGAAGTGGGTCCGAGATTATGTTTAACCCTCTAACCGTTATAACCGCCTGTAGACGGTCTCCTTTTCCATGCAGATACATACAATTCAAGAAAATTAAAAGTGGTTAGAGAGTTGATGATGCTCTTGATATTGTTCCAGATCCCCCCTTTTTCCCTCGCAAGCTCTGCCGCAGTTGGTCCTTATTCCAGTGCCTTCCACCATTCCTCGACCCCGTACACGATGGTTGGACTTACTTACACAGTGGGTCACTTTAGGTTCTCGCTGCAATCCGAACATTGGATTATCGATGCGTAAAATGCATTCTGTGTTTGTATCTGGGAAGTGGTTGGTCTCAATTAAAATCCATAAAAATGGTGAGAGAACTCCTACTTGAGGTGTGACTATCGCAGAAGATTTTATAGATAGTACTGTTCCATGAACTGATGATGGCGCGATTACTCATTAGGTTAACAATCGCTTTGGCCAGATGTAGGTTCACCCTTTTTGCATTGGAGACAGGTGCTTCAACGTCTAGTGCGTGTAGTGAACTCTGTAAAGTGAGGAGAAGCTTCACTTGCGTGAGTTATCATGTGCAGGTGGGTAGTGGTGCTGTGGTTTGGTGCCCCGACCCCTACACACTTGAGCCTACTTGCCTAGGTTCGAATCCTGTTACGAGCAAAATAATGTAAAGGCCAGAGCCTCTTCCTCCTCATCCAGGCATCTGCTACAGAAGTCGTTCTATGGTAATCCTAGTCCTTGCGCAATGTCCTCTGAGGTCTCCCACTAGGTTGATCAGGTTTTTCCGCCTAGACTGTGGATGGCCAAAAATCCATTTTTGGCCATAATTGTTAAGGTACGTGTTAAGGTTATTCCAGATAGTACTGGCTGGCGCCGTTGGTTATGTGCCTGCCCTTCATTCGAGGGGTCCCCGGTTCGAGTCCCAGTAGCAAGGTCAAAGTGCATTTTTCGGGTTTTCAGATTTGGTCCAGTCACCATTTGCCGTTGGGATCTAATTAAAACATTCGATCACATTGGAGTGGTCACATTGGAGTGGTCGATCCGTGGTAAGTAGTCTGACCGGGGGTTGCCGCCTGGCAGTACAATGGACACGAATCGTTGTCTGAGAGCTCCCGTATACAAAAAAAAGTTATTCCATCTTCCACTGTTTTTTGAGTTTCTGTTGGCACCCAGACGTTTTCAACCATTGGACCAATGATTGTTGTTTCCTAGAACACCGTTAGGCTGCAGTGCCTTGATATCTCGTTAAAAGACATACGTGATCTTAAACATGGTGATTCGAGTCATCAACATCCTTTCAGCAGCTTCACGAATAGCCGTTATTTCTGCCTAGACAACGCTACTGGTAGTTTGGTAGTCTAAAGGCACGACTGATCTGGAGATGTTCCGAGGGCATATAACCCACTCCCACTCCACTACCGGCTTTATATCCGGCTGTGTAGAAATCTAAAGAGCCTTAAGTCGGCACCAACTCAGCACCGGCTGTTCTGGTGCCAAACCAGGCTGTATTGGCTTCCGATAAGCAGATGGAGGGGCCTGGTGTTCGTTTTGGACAGGAAGAGCTGACATTTTCGCTCGACTAGTCGCTCTCCCCCCAAAAAAGGAACATTGAACATGCATTGCAGAAGAACATGCCGTAGGCATTGTGATTGGTCACAACTCCTGATGAGTTAGAGTCGATGGGGGAGTGAAGTCAGAAGATGATGTTGATGATGACAAGGCTGATTGTCACAAGATAGGAGGATCTTTACTTCACCGATCGAGCACAAGGGACATGCTGATCCTGCTTGGCTTGGTGAAATCAAGTAAATCAACGCTTTCCCTGGAGTTGCCTTTGATGGGAAAGTTCCGCAAGTTGAACAGGCTTGGCAAAAACCATTGCTGTACAGGTCATATGAGATGATCGAAGGCGTGAAGATCAGCCATCCAAATCACTCTGAAACATGCGGCTTTTGGCCAGCTGATCGTGCATACAATGATCACTGCAGATCAGATTTTGACATGCTTGGCTTGGCAAAAACCGTTGCTGTACAGGTCATATGAGATGATCGAAGGCGTGAAGATCAGCCATCCAAATCACTCTGAAACATGCGGCTTTTGGCCAGCTGATCGTGCATACAATGATCACTGCAGATCAGATTTTGACATAATTGCCTTTTTTTTGGAGCAGAATAACACAAATGGGCGAGTGATTGCCCGCAATGAGTCGGATTGACAATGCCCTTGTCAGTAACGGATCAGAACATATAACAAACAACATTTTGATCGAAATCCAAGCCGTAAATGTGTTTAATTTTGACTGTCGACGCCTTCGAATGGACGACCCTGGTGGTTAGCTTCCGAATGACAGCACAGTTCAGCCATCAACTCTCATAAATCACATGTATTTGATGAATACCAGCTAACAGTCTTCTAAACCCTCAATAAGGTCGTCCACAAGCGAAATTGTCCCACTAACGCCATTAGCTTGAGTCGGAAGCATCTGAAGCACACCAGCGACTAGCTGCCCTCAGCGTGTGTGTACATTTTTACACAAATTGCTCATGAATTCCAAATGACACATCCAGAAGGGCTTCCGGTATTTTATTGCCATGCAGAGTGTCAGCATTTACCTCCAGTCTCAAGTTTTATCACTTTTGCCGACTCGGTTCGGGTACAGTTGGTATCGCTGGTGTGGATTTGTGGTATTTTCGTCGTTTGGCTCAAGTTGACGGGATCGATTAAAATGCCCATGAAGGGCGTATCTAAAGCAATAGCCTTGTGGTGTGAAAAAAACAAACACTGTCTAGCATTTGATGATTTCTGAAGCACAGATAGCAAGTCTTTGGATCTGTAGACGCCTGGCTTGGACTAGGAACTTTCGCACTGGCTAGACTCAGCCCAAGCTAGACTGGGAACTGTACAGAACTTTTCTCCTCTGCTCTACTGACACCACTCCGCCATCAAATATACAGCAGCAGCACTCTCACTCCACAACTGATCCACTGATGTCAGCCCAATCTTGAAAGCAAACTCGTTCAAATCGCTTCTGCCAAACCATTGCCTCGCATGTGGTGTGTTCGTTTTTTCCGGGTCAGGCCAACGTCACGCACACATGTTCTTTCACTTTGATGTCAAATCAAAAGTCCATGCGACTATCGCATTCCATCAGTTCCGCTTGGCAATCTCCTTCACGCCGTCAAAATAAAATCCAGAAGCATGACAGGATCCAACTGCACTGCACCGGCTGCGGCTACCATTCCCATTCCTGGCCAAGCTGACACCCAACATGCAGTCGGCTCAAATGTAAATGAAATCTTTTGAGAAAACTGCAAAAAAACGAAATACCAGCCGCGGATAATGCGGTGGAACGTTGCAAAGAAAACAATCTCAATTTTTCACGGATATGTGGCATACATGCAGGAGAGCGAAGCTGACGTTGCGCAAAGCATAATGAATTTCATTTCGCGGCATTTTTCGCCAAATTTTTCGACACCACGCACCATAGGTGTCCACCATTAGGCCGTGGTGGTAGATGAGGAGCCCATTAAAGTATTTGGCAATTAACTGGATCAAGTCGAAGCACGGTGGAGACGGGTGACAGGGAATTTGGAACGCAATATTTAGGTTGACGGACAGCCACCGCGGTGTGGTATGCCACGCGAAAGACCAATTCACGCGGCATCACACTCACGCGGATGGACACTGATTTGAAACTCAATTTAAATTCTCAGCGAAGAGGCGAACGCTGGAATGCATCTGCATCTGCATCTACATCATGTAGGCTGTTTTTGACAGTTCCACCAGAAAATGTCGGGGCGCGGAGAAATGAAATCATCCGGGAGCGACCCAAAATGGGAACACCTCACGAGGAGCCTTTGTTGTACGGGGTTATTGATTATGACGAGGAGAGGTGGGTTCAATTTAACTTTGACGAATGATCTGTCGTATGGTCGTCGTCCTTGTGGCGGTGCTCGCTTGCTCGCTTGCTGGCCAGATCTCCAGCTCGCCTGTCAGTGGCGGGCAATTTTGACGCGAAAGTGGAAATCATATTTCGATGTACGGTGCCCGGCCGGGGGAAACGCGTACGCACCATCGACTGTCGACTCGCATGGGTGTGTGTGTTCTGGAGCGTTCCGACCACGACGACGAGGATATATTGTTCGATGTCGAAATTTTATTAACGAGTTCAGTAGCGCATGACAGGTTTTTGTCTCCGGTCGCCGTTCACTCGTGTAACCCATTTTCGGAGCAGAGAGGCTGAGCGTGCACCCGCAGGGCGCATAAATACTAAATGTCATGAAAAGACTACAAGTATCTTGTAGTTACTTACTCACTCACAGCGCTCGCGAGCTCTTGAGCTCTCGTGCGTTTACAATGCAAGAATGCATTATCAAATTTAATGACTGGCGCAAGTTGACAGTTTTTAGTCCAATCTCTCGAGCTCCTCGAGCGCCGCCGCCGCCGCCGCCACCGCCGCTGTGCCTGTCGCGTCGTTGGTTTTTCTGTTGCTTTCGTTTGTCTCCGCCTGACCATATCGGGTGAAATAATTAATTGACATTGCGGGCTTTGATTTCCTCTCTCGCTATTGTGTGTAACTCTAGATGATTTTCGGGACAGCATCGCTTTTTGTTCATGCCGAGGACAATGGCAAGCACTGACACTGCAGCTGTTACTGAATTGAGGTCACCTTTGCGGCAAGGAGGAGAGACTTTCTTTTTTCCTCTTAATCAAATCCGTTCGCCCGTCACTGGTGGGGAAGAGGCGCGTGCACGACCTGTCGAGAGGAGAGAGAACAAAATCAAAAAAAAACCAAAAACAAAATCCTTCGTGTAATTAACAACATCCATGGCGAATGTCTATTTGTCCGAAGGGAAAGTTGACGCTGCCATGTCTATCACCTCGGAGTGCAAATAAGACTACGAGAGAGAAGATCTAAGTGCATTTTGTAGTTCGTCGTCTATGTTGTTGCGTTCACCGGCAACGATCAGATTGCCAGCAAGGATGTGCTGCGCAGACTATGCGACACGCTACGACAGACGTTGGCGTGGTTGGTCATCTAGTCCAGTGTGTGTGTGTGGAAATGCACATGCAAATTGACCAGAGACTTCAATTTATTCATAATTTGCATCCCGTGATAAATTTATCATTGCTACATATCTGACAGGAATTAATTAAACCGATATTGTTGGACGACACATTTCACGAATCGGTGCAGCGCTGCGGCGGCCTATCGTTCGCGCAGCTTCAACAGATATATGCACGAGAGGAGGGAGGCATAAACACCAAAGACACCGTGTAAGGTCCATAGGCAACTGGGTAAATTGTGGTGTGCGGATGGATCTCCATAAAATTTGCATTTTCATTGGATGCGGCTTGTGGACGAGATGGGCGACGTGTGTGTGTGTTTGTGAGTGTCAGTGGTGAAACTAGAAAAGGGAGTTTCGAAATTATGTTATTTAGAGTAATTGATCGATTTGGTTGCTAATTTTATGATAGTCTGTATGGGATGGCTGAGGTCTGGTCAGTTCGCTTGCCAACTCTTTTGTTTTCCATGGCAATCGACGGCTGTGATCAGGCACTTTTACCATAACTTGGCTTCAAAACTTGGAATACGAGTGAGGTCGTCGGACGTATTTATCCATATCTTCCATTCATTCCACCACGACAGGTTTTCCGGCTTAAAATTAAGAAAATGTGTGATTCTCTTCAAGAGCCACCTTTTTGTCACTTTAGAGGCAAAGAACCCGTTGAACTTCATCACACCAACTACATTTTGAAACGAGTCTCAACACTTGATGGGACTCACCCAGCCCAGCACACAACCCACTACCTCACACAGTCGCCGGCAGTTTGGTACTTTCACCACATAAACACATCCCCATCAACGATCCCACGGGCTTGTCATAGGTCTGAAGCCTGAAGTCAGCCAACTGCACAACCTTCCCCCTCTGTCCCATGCAACTGCAATATCTAACAAACAATTAACCCACACCTCAACGGCGAATATCCCCGTGGATGGTCGGTGTTGTCTTTTTTTCTTTATTTTCAATTAGCATTGTAATCACGCCTCCGAAGTCTCACTTCCCCACATACCCGGGCATCCTTTAACCTTTCCATGCGCATTGCGCACTGACCACTCCGCGCCGGCCTATCCGCCACATCGAGGACCGTTTAATTTTCCGTCTTTTTAATTAAATCCCTGCTGGAATTTCGGTCCAACACTGAAGCCATGCTCTTCGTGGTAGTAATGAATTTTACGTGAGCTTGTGCACACAGCTGAACAACGCCCCTTCGCCACTTTGGAGGTGGCACGGCACGACTAACTGCCTGCGCCGCCGCCACCGTCACCGCCATCGCCTGGGTGATGTGAACACATGTTGCCAGGTTTTGTAATTATTTGATTTGGCAAGACCTCCATTAACCCCCGATCAACTATTAAGGGGTCAACAGCGAAACTCAAACAAAGCACACTCCCCGGTGAAGGACCAGCTTTGTGCTCGACTGGCCGGGCCCGAGCCGTCGGAAAAATCCCGACACAACATTTGTTACGATTAAAATTACTCGCTGACAATTGTCCCGTCGTCCGTAGGTGTGAGGCAAATTCGACAACAACCAGAAAAACAAGACAAAAGCTTATATCAGCGAACTTACGCGTTCGCTAGCGCGCGCCATTGCCATAATGGCCTCCTAATTATTATTTATTGCAGCCACTATCTCCTGGTCTGTCCGTCGTCCGTCCGAGAGTATCTCTATCTGTATCTCTATCGTTCAATTGTCCGCGACCAATTTTCCCGTAATAACACAGCCGCGAAATCGATTAACAATACTCTACTCGGCGAGCATACGTAAATGCCCCTGCGCTGCAAGATCACCGAATGCCAAGCGCCGAGTGCCGATTCTCAAAATGGCCACTCGGCAGTCAAATGCTGGTGTGCTGGTTTGCTGGTGAGCAGCTACAGCCGCTGCGGAGGAATGCCGCTGGATGGTGGTGCAGTGGAGCAGTGCACATAGCGACACCTGCATGCAGAGCACCTGAATGCTGGGTGCTGTGGCGGGTGGCGGCTGCGCTCATGCACCGAATCAGCCGCGAAAAATGATTTATTAAGGTCGCATTGGCTTAGATTGTGCACTCATTTGGCTGAGAGTTGGAGCAACAGCCGCAGACACTGCAGCAACGGCCACAGCAGCTAACTGGTGTCTCAATGTGTTTGTCTTATCACAGGATCACTGTGTGTGCGCGCGCGGGCGCACATGTGGAACAAAGGCGCGCAACAAAGCGTTCGTCGTTCATCGGCCAGCGGTCGGTTGAGGGGAGGTGACTGCTCCAGAGGTTTAATTATAATTAATTTGAGTTACATATCGAGCTACTTGCCGGTTGGCAGGCTAATTGCATGCACCGCGATTTGTGGCTTAGGTGTGGCCACTTTTGAGCTAAAATAGAGGCTTAACACCTTTGCACGAAGTGGAGTGAGTCGAAGCAGCAGCAGTGGCTGGGGAAGCGATGCTTAAAGGCCTAGAACAGGTAGTGATGGTAGATAAATTGGGAGATGTTTGTTATCATTAGAATGGTGAGCTGTCTGCTGATGAGAGATGCGATTTGCTTGCGTTTCTACACTCCCGAGGGAGCTGAGAATCCGTAGATAGTGGGAGTGAATGCGACCGCCGTCTGATTACTGGGCGGCGGCTTTGATAAATTAGTTTCGAAGGCCTCTGCCGAATGATCGAGTGGAGGTGACCGAATGTTGAACGGGACAAATTAACCTCTTTCCATGGAAATGGATCGGTCGGATGAACACAAATCAATGGAATTATCTTGTGTTTCTATTCATTTGCCTGGGGATACGTCATCGGGTCTTATTCGTTGAGCAATCACGGAGGAGTGGTGTTGTCTCGTCTCGGAGCTGGCAGAATGGTCATTGTCATGTGAATTCTTCGGCTTCAGCTTAGATGGGAAAATAGCACTGACCGGGGCTCATGCAAAAGTGCTCTCGGCACTTTCGAGACTGAACAGAGATAGGGTCAGTGGAGGCTAGTGGAGGTACTTCTGTGGGGCGATTGAGGGAGTCTCCGAATTCTTGCGGACTCCGGAAAGTATAATTTCGTCTAAATTCAAAGGGCCCATGGGGACCAAGGCGTCAGTTAAGAAGGCCCTTGAATGCGAGCTTCCAGGTTCGAGCAGCAGAAAAAAATAGAAACTAAGGTGTAAAGCTGATACCGACGGGTCATAGTCTCGACCAGTCTGCTAAACAGCAGATAGGTCTTCAGTTCAGTCTGAAACCTAACCGAACTGGTGAAAAAGTCTCAAGCAGCTGTGATGAAGTAAGTCTTCGGTTAGTGACAGCCACAGTCATTTGTGCAAGAAATACCTTTAAGTCCTACAAGACATCGGTACACGATGGTATCTTCTTATCCCTGATTTGTCATGCTGGAATGTCCTAATTTGTACCCCAATTAAAGTGATCTCCCCAAACGCCCAACTGAAATATTTAAGACCCATCAGCATCTACCCTTCTCTTCTGAAAACCTTAGAGAAGCTGATCTACCACAAAGTCGTTAGATAGGTACAACCTTAGGCCTGATCGTTTTGCAAGAGAAAATTCTCTGCAAACGATATTTAACGCTGTGTGACATAGCAAACAGCAAACATTTTTTAGCAAGAGATATGTAACACGCCAGTCGCATCGAGTTCGCATATTTTCCTGGATGTTGCCTTTTGGAATCGGTTTCCACATTTTGCCCTCAGCTGCCCACCCCATACACAACCCTACCTCGTGCTCGGGCAGTAAAGTTTATCATGTCATTAGGCCCCTTTATTGCAACATTATGAAAGAGTAAATGTCTTTTAAGAGACATACAGTGGGGCTAAAAAAAAATGAGACCATTTTCATATCTGGCGTAGGCTCGGAACGAATGAGGAGTCGAAATGCCAAAACAAATACCTGAGAATACCAATGATGACAAGACATCTCGAAAGTTTGAGTTTCATAACCTCCGAGAGAATAGGCTTCATCAAACATTTCCTAATTTTTATCCAAGTCATATCGTGGTGGCCGTGGCATTGCATATATCTGCATCGACTCCTAAGCAATTGAGCTTCGCTACCTTGGTTCGACTCCCGGTACAAAACAAAAAAAAAATATAATTTTCACTGCCCCACCTCTTTCCAGTCACTGACAATGCTCAAAGGGTATAACTGTCTAAAAAAAAGGTTCCCAAACTTGGCCGTTCGGAGTCGGCATAAAACTGCAAGTGTGTTCCACTCGTAAGGGAACAATAGCACGCACAACACTAGCGGTTGCTGAGAAGCTAGTTCCTGGCCCTATACGGACTGTAGCGTCACCCATATAGAGCGAATATGAAATTGTTGCACACACGCTTGGAAGCTATGCCACTGAGTCGAAGACTATTTATCATCGGGATTATGCCTGATCCTATAAAAGTATGCCTGCAGGCATATACAAACTTTTGACTCACACATAGACTTGCACTAGGGCAGCTGCCCGCAGAGTCCCCAGACGCCAGCAAAAAGGAGTACAGACGGTTCCGAGATCGTTTCAGGCGAAAGTCTTCATGAAAGAATTCAAGTAGAGACGGCCTTGACCGATTTTTACTGTCCTCGGATCCATATTTATCAAGCCGAAGTATAAAACGAAATTCACTCCCACGGGATAGCATTGCCCTGTTAAAGGCCCCCGAAGAAGTTACATCAAGTAACAGTTTAGAAGACGACTTACTTACTTAATTATCAGGCCGAACACCCTTGGAGGGTCTGAGCCTGAGCAATTGCTGCCCTCCATCTTTGACGGTCCTGGGCAACCTGCTTCCAGGTGGAGGTGTCTTGCATCCGCGATTACTTAGTCCTTATACCGGAGATTCGGTCCTCCTCTCCTTCACGAACCAGGAGGCTCGGATACGAAGACCTTCTTAGCTGGAGCAACTCTTAGAGTTCGCGGTTAGGTCTTTTCCTCCATTTGCCAGCAGACGGGACCATATATCCGACGCAGACTTTTTCTTTCGAAGGTACAATCAGCTCCGCAGTTTTGCTTAGCGTACAGCTTTCGGCTCCATACAGCAGGACTGGCAAAATGAGAGTTTTGTAGAGCTTGATTTTGGTCCTTCGAGTCAAGAGTCTTGAGCCCAGTTATTTCGACAAACCGAAGTAGCACCGGTTGACAAGGGCGATTCTACGTCGGATCTCCACTGTGAGAGGTCGACAAACTCATTTACTGCCTCGAAATTGTAGCGTGTGTGTTAGCGTGGTACGACGTCATCTGAGCAGATTTTGCCGCCAGACCGAGTCAGATGACAGTTGCAGGTACACATCGTCCTCGATGTCAAAGTCTCTCAATATTGGGACCAAGCTTATGTGTCATTCTTCCTTTTGTGGAGTTGTCCCGCCTACCCTGCCAGCTATTGATGCTGCTTGCTACTGGTTCGAGACTTGGCTACGGAACACTCGACTCACCTTCCTGCACACCCTGCATCATCCCCGATTGTCCTTATCGCACACAAGGCCACAATGCAGCAACCTGAATCTAACCAGGGTTCATTTTCCTACCTGGGCTTGTTGTCGATCATAAAGAAATTGCGAAGTCCAATGGACGCTAAAGTGAATACTGAATGCCCCTCAGGGCCGATAGACACCAGCACGTCTCGCGCAATCGGTTTGGTTTCACTACGCCAACAGTCACTCGACCCACTACCCCCTCATTCTCGAGCCATGAACTCGCACACATCATCGTCGACCACCTCAAATCATGGCCAAACACGAAACCACACCAAATTGCCATTCCATCACCACTCATCATGAGTCGCCCCTGTCGCCCCTATCAAGCATCCATCATCGTTGTCACTCCAATTGCAGGCACACGCGCACACCCCATTCTCCTGAATGGCGGATCACAACATGAGCGCCCTCCTCTCCCTTCGCTCACACGTTCCAACTTAATTACCGCATCCACAGGAAGTCGCCAGCCCACCAGCGCCTGGGGAATTATGCAAATAACACTCGTCGAATCGCAAACAAATTACACACAGAACTCCCAGGAAAGCTCCCTGTTCTGCTGCTGCTCCGACCGGGGCCCGGGGCACAAATTAGGATGTCACCTATTAAAAGCCCAGCCCAGCTGAATGACGGTACTCCTGGCGACTTAATAACCACTCTCAGTCGGCCATCGGAATGCATCCGAATGCAACTCAAAACATGATTCGTTTCTCCTTAATCTCAGCTGTAAGCATCGCAGGCTCTCTCCAGGCCGCCATCCCATCGCAGGCATTTTATCTGTGCTAGCTGATCGGGCTGCGCGACAAGCGCTCGTCGAAATGGGCCGAACCGTAAGCCCCAAAAACGGACGAATACCAAACACATGCGCGTGTGTACAGTGTACACACACGACCATTTGCATAAAAATATGGCTTGGCCGGCATTTAAAGTGCGTTTTCCACTTTAAACATCCGCCATCGACCAGCGAGCAGCGGGAAGAAAGCACCCGAGGCAAGAGATTGCGTCGCCGTCGCCGCCAGGAGGTTCCCAGTGCGTATCCCCCGAATATCTTACAATGGGAAATCTCCAATTCAAAATCAATCTGAGCTCCCCCAGTGACTGCGGGCGCGCTTGAATGTACCTGGCGGAGTGGTGTAGTCGGAGCGGTGGTGTGGCGGTTTTTGTTCCCATCCCATGGCACACATGTGGTTGGTCATCGACTGCGAGGTGCAGTCCAGCGCTGCGGCAAGTTCCTCGGCTGCGAATGCAATTACCGTGATAAGCACCAATAAATGACTAATGTTGCCTTTATTGCTTTTGTGTGCTCACCGAGAGTGGATGGAATGTATCCCCCTCGGCGGCACCACGCACCGCCACCAAAGCGGATTCATAAACTGTACCGGTGAATTCGCAGCGTTGCCCCCTTGGGCAGAGTGTCTATGCGGCTCTGGCTCTCCTAAGGCTGACGTCGCGATCTATGGACAGAGTCGGGTGTAATGAATGTTGCGACGATGGGTTGAGCTACTAACTACCGCCGGAAATTCACAGATCCAAGGCTGCGACTGGAGACAAAAAATCTGGCTAATAATTAAACGTTACCATTTCGGGTATGACTAGCGGTGAGCTCCCAGGGGACCACTGTCCAAGTGGGCTTCGCTAATTACACGCAAGTCCTGGAAAGCAAAATCGAAAAAAATAATAGCTTGGACTTTGGGGAATTGCGATTCTAAACGCACGAAGGATGGCCATGTTTGTGGGCATTTGTGCGCTCAGCGGTCACAGGGGAACCTTGGTTGAATCAGCTTTGGGAATGCTCAATCACTGTGCTGGCCCGTACGAGGCGATCGAAGGTCTATTCGTGACTGAAACCTGGAGGGAAATGAAATGAAAGATGTCCAGTCTGACGGAAGCTGAATGGGAGGTTCTCAATGATTGCTGGTGGATCTCCGTCCAAGAAATGGAAGTCGCCCAAACATGTACACCACCATCGTGCAAATTTCTTTAAATACCAACTAGTCCTGGATGTTACGGTATCTTACTGGTGGAAAAAGCACTCGGTTGCGAAAGCGTCAACTCACAGGAGAACAGGAGTCCATGAGACCACCATCAGTTTCGGTTGAGATTGGCCCCCTATCGCTACTGGGAGCATCGTAGTGGCTATGGTTTAGACCCAAAATCGCTGGAAGAAGTGAAGGCTATACCAACATGTCTTGGCGTTTATCAGGACTAATGAGCTGGTAGCTGAGACGTGAATGGCAAGTGATTACACAACCGGGTGACGTGACCCAAAGCAGCAAGATATGTTAGATCGGCCTTACACTGCAACGAGGTGGAGGAATTGTCCATAAGCATGAACTCAATTGGTGCGTGAGATTAATGCCTCAAGATGTTGGTTCAGCTAATGCAGGAGATCACGTAAACCCAAACACCACTTGGACTGTCATAAGAGTTGGAAGGTGAAAACTCACCGACGGTGCCCCTCTCAACACAGAATTCTTCCCTTGAATCGACTGATGTTTCCTTAAATCCGCCTTAATATTTGAGGAAACCGAAGAAGAACCGTCGTCGCAGTTATTACCGGCCAAAGTGACGTTCCTTATGTACTTAAAATTTAAAAGTAGGGGTCCATAATGACTACCATGAGGCACACCAGATACAAAAAAAAACTTAATATGTACTTCTTTTTTGACCGATTTGAACTACAGTGTACATATGTGGGATACACGAAAGTTCAAAATTGCCAAAAACATTTCTGTCTTATATCCTTGCTTATAACCGAAGAACTGATATAAGAAAAAGAGCGTTCTTAAAAAAACGTAAGAAAAGTCTGTATTAAGAAAACATTACATTTTGTATGAAAAAACGAAAGCAACAAAAAGGTCAGTGTGAAAATTCCTATCCTGTCCTACTGTCCCTAAATAGAAGCCGAAATAAGTCCGCAATGTTTGAGTATTTATACGAGGGGCGTTCAATATATTCTCGGTATCGATATGAAGGAAAATGCGAATTCAATTTAAATTGTTTTTATTTTTCAATATAATTTCCCCTAACATCAATGCATTTGTTACATCTTGAGATAAGCTTTTTAAAACCCTCAAGAAAATAAATTTCCTCTTTCTCTGCAAAATACCCATTTATTGCCGACTTGAGTTCTTCATCGTCCGAAAATCTTTATCCACCAAGACATTTTTTTCAAATCCGGAAACAGGAAATAATCACTAGGGGGAAGGGTGGACTATAGGGTGGGTGTTGGATTTCTTCGAAACCACAATCTCGCGCAGCAGCCTTGGAAACTCGCGCCGTGTGCACAGGAGCGTTGTCATGAAGAAGCAACACACCCGCTGCGAGTTTACCCCGTCTTTTCTTTTTAATTTCCTCCCGCAAATTATGCAAAGGGGAAGCGTAGTATGTGGCGTTGATGGTTTCACCTTTTTTTTTGTACTCAATGAGCAAGATTCTCTTTTAATCCCAAAAAACTGTGGCCATGAGCTTCCCGGCAGACGGAGTGACTTTCAACTTCTTCGGGAGGTCTGTTCCTTTTTTATGCCACTGCATGGACTCTTGTTTGCTTTCAGGGTCATAGTGGTGGACCCATGTTTCGTCACCAGTAACAATTCGATCCATAACACCGTCCGAGTTCTCACTACACATCTCCAAAAGCTCTCTACAGCGTGCGATTCTCACTTTTTTCTGAGGCGCTGTGAGCATTCGTGGCACCCACCTTGGGTGACCTTTGAAAGGTTAAGATGGTCATGAAGAATGGTGTGAATGGTACCAATTGAAATCTTGGTGATCTCTGCCATCATTTTCACCTTTATTCGGGCATCCTCAAGAACAAGTTTTTCGACTTCTTTGATGCTTTCTACCGTACAAGCAGTAGCCGGGGCGCCGGAGCGGGGTCGTCTTCAATGCTCTCTCTGCCTCTCTTGAACTCAGTTGATCACTTTTGCACAGTTGATAATGAAGGTGCGGAACCCTGGTAAACAGCCACCATCTCTTCATGAATAGTTTTTTGACTTTTTCCTTGCTTAGTGAGAAATTTAATTACAGCGTTACAATTTTCACCATCATTGTCTCAGTTGCCATTATAATTCTGTTAAACTAGAGATAAAACGCGAATTAATAATCACATTTATATGAAATTGTACGTGAATGCACTAAAATTGAAACAATACAACCACAGCTTCACCCGGATGCCGAGAATATATTGAACGCCCCTCGTACACGCAAATTGAAATAAGGGCAAATTGTTTTTATTCCTATTTCCAAATCGAAATAAGGCTGTGCCATGGGTATGTCAACAACTGTCCGGAAGGTGCCTGGGGCTAATTTATCAAACGTCGACAGTTTTTTAAACTGCAAAACGAAGTAAAGCCAAATTTGCTTCATTTCGTTTTCTAAAGCGAAATAAAGCCAAATTGGAAATGTGGCGTTATTTCTAGATTTATAACGAAATAAGGAGAAATTGTCCATTTTGTAGTCTTACTACTTTATTTAAATGTTTATCTTAGATAAAATGTATGGTTTTTCCAATTGAGCTTGTTATCCCATATTGTGCCCAGGTGCTTAAAGCTTCCAACACAATCTACCTTAAAACAGTTGCTGCTACATGATGTATTATAATTATAAGAAAAACATTCATCGTCACTCGACGGTCGAAAGCGGGTACCGGAAAGTGACAGAATAATGGCAATAGTATTACTTAGAGTTAAATAAAGCGTGATTTTTTAGCTATTATCTTTTTGGCAACAATGGTTTAAGCAGCTGACGCACGTTTCGTGTTTTGTTTCACTGTCAAACATCTTCAGTTTGGTCTATAATTTAACCATGAATCGTCTTACAAACGAACAACGCTTGCAAATTATTGAATTTTTTTATCAAAATGCGTGCTCTGTTAAGAAAGTTCATCGCGCGCTTCTTCCATTTTATGGTGTGTTCAGCGACGAAGCTCATTTTTAGCTCAATGGGTACGTAAATAAGCAGAATTGTCGATTTTGGAGTGAATATCAGCCAGAAGCATTGCAAGAGCTACCAATGCATCCAGAAAAAGTTACAGTTTGGTGCGGTATATGTGGTGACATCATTGGACCGTACTTCTTCAAAGATGATGCGAATCGTAACGTAACTGTGAACGGTGAGCGCTACCGTGAGATGATATCCAACTTTTTTTTGCCCAAAATGCAAGAGCTTGGCTTGCATGACATTCGGTTTCCACAAGACGGTGCCACATGCCACACAGCACGCGCAACAATAGACTTATTGAGAGGCGAGTTCGGTGAACATTTTATTTCACGTTCGGGACCGGTCAATTGACAGCCTAGATCGTGCGATTTAACGCCTTTAGACTATTTTTTGTGGGGCTATGTTAAAGCTCATGTCAGAGCACAGACAAACCCGCTTCAATTGACGCATTGGAAGACAACATTGAAGCATTTATTCGTGAGATACCGGCCGAAATGTTGGAAAGAGTATGCCAAAATTGGACTAAGCGGATGGACCATTTGAGGCGCAGTCAAGGTTAACATTTGCATGAAATAATCTTAAACATTAACCGTACTCTCGATTCAAATAAAGATTTCATGCATTTTTCTGAATTTTATGTATTTTTTTTTTTTTGAAAAGCTCTCCTATAGTTTTTAAAAAATCACCCTTTACCATGAATTTTCTTTTGTCACTGATATTGAGCTCGTGAACTGAAAACCATTTTCTCAGCTAGCCAAGAGCATGATTTGCCTCTAAGAAAATATTTAACAGACTTTTGTTTGAGTATCGTCGGCAAATGCAGTTACTTCGCCTTTCAAGGGAGTTTTGGCGAAAAGGGAGTTCACATAGATCAAAAACAGACTTGGACCTAAAACTGAACCTTGTGGAACACCGGTTGTAATATTTTTTGGGGAGCTATATGTATTTCTTATTCTAACTAATTATACTGCTAAATACGCTACTGCTAAAATAAGTATAGTTAAACTTGAGCTCCAGGCGCCTACCAGACAGTTGATGACATACCCTTAGCGGAGCGACGAAGTCTTGTCAGCCAGTATTTTACAAACGCATTGAATTTCTCGCGAATAAAAGTAGTGTGAAATAAGTCCCCATATTTGGGAACATTTTTTAAAGTTGAATTTAGGGACAGAACTGTAAAATAAATCCAAAAAAACCCATACAATAAGTCGCCAATTGTGGGGGTTTTTTCGTATGAAAGAAATCCCCACCACTATGGAGCCCTGTTTTTTATATCGTTTTCTAAAGCCAAATTGATCAATCAGAGAAAGTAGTTCACGTTGTTTTGTGAATAACTGTCAGAAAGCCTCTCAAATTCGTCGATGGTCTAGGGGTCAATCGGCTGTGAAGTTGTCCACCACCACCATTGCGCCCTGCATTTTCGAAAAAGAATGGTCCGATAATGCCTCCAGCTCAAAATCCTCAACAATCAAAAAGACACTCTGGTTGAGCTAGTTTATCAAAATTACTCGAGGGTCTTCTGAACGAAGGGATCAAGATGAAAATGAAATGAAATGCTTCAGCAACCCCGTCTCAGCCTTTTATGCGATCGACTATTCTAAGCATAACCTCAATCCATCTACTCTATGAAGAAAAAAACATCTATTTTAGCTGTCTAACCAAAATCGTCTCTATTAAAATATATGGTTTATGGTGTAACAGTAAATTAAGCGCAGGTTTGGTTCCGACGATTCCGTTCCAGAAATTACGATGTTAAAAACGCACCAAGCTCTGAAAGGTCAAAAGGCCGAAAATGTCGACAAAATCATGGAAATCGTAGAGTCCGACCGTCTGACCTTCTTGGAACTATTTGAACAAGGCTGGATGGAAAAATAAGCTTGATGTATGGGTACCATACGAGATCACAGTATTTCCATCTGCGAATCTAGTCAATTGGTGACAAAACATTGGATCAATTACGATAACGACATCCATCAGGACAACGCCAAGCCACACATATGAATAGTGACTCACCAGAAGCAGTGGAAGCTTGGTTGGGAGATGCTTAGTTGGTTGAGAGATCCCAGAAGACCACTCGGCGAAGACCGATACCCACCATTGAAAGATGTTATCCCGAACACAGCTGCACACAGTATTTTATTCAAAGCTTGTGTATAGAGACTGATTGGTCCTCAACAGAACCATCAATCCCATAGTCCTGCAAAACACAGAGGTAACCTCGAGGAATAGGGTCGTATGCTTTTTCCAAATCTGCAAACAGCTCTAAGTCAGTTTGGTATACTCTCAAGCCTTCTCGAGTGCCACGCTTAGAGTGAAAATCTGATTGTATTTCTTCCACGGAAGAAAGCTGTACTGAGGACCGCGCCTCTAACACCTTTTCGAGACTTAACAAACCCTTTAGTCTCGCTTTTCGAAAAGAGGGACGAACACCACAGTTTGCTAATCGCTAGCTATCTCTCCCAGTTCCCAGACGAATTTAATGACAAGAGAGCCATACAACCCCCTTCCAACCCATAGCCTTAAGCATTTCTGGACGCATTCCACACCGGCTTTTGTGCCAACATTCAGCGATTCAATCGCCAAATTAACTTCCTCCACCGTTGGACTAGTCTCCGCTCTACTCAATGATACGGATCGGCCATCTTTGGTGTCCTCTGGATTGAGCAGCTCCTTAACAGTGCGCAAAATTGTGGTTTTCTAGAACACCATGATCACTTTCAAGATGTCGCCGAACTTCTTCGAGGACTGCTCTTAAGCTGCTCGCACATCAAACAGCCGAGGCTTCTATAAAGTGAATGTATTTTTCGACTTCATTCAAGTCACATTTTACAGCAACTTTTAAACGCATGGGACATCGTGAAGAATGATGTTTCAAAACCTCTCAGAGGTTGATACCCCAGAACACACACTCAATCCACGATATGTCCAATTGCCTAACCCGGTCGCATACACTGTCCCCTGACCTTCCATTACCGCGTCCGACTGTCAAATAGTTCAAGTGGCGATGGACAGAATTTCCACAGCTCCACAACGGAGCGATCACTACCACGACCGAGTCCACCACAGATTCCACTGGATCCACAATTACACAGCGCACATTGTACACATTTTCCCGCAGCATGCAACACCTATGATTAAAAGCCCACTTCTTGCATGTACCCTTTGACCACAGAAAATCTCCACTTTTACAAGTTAATTCAAATTTATTACCATCCCCACTTGGCAGGCTGCAATCCGAAAGCGCTCGGTCATTTTCACACAGCCTGCGGCTCTGCACAAGAATAACTCAAAAATGCAATTGAATTCCACCGCATTCCTGCAGCTACGGCCACAAGTACCTTGCTTCACATTTTATTTGATTACATTTGACGGGCGTTAACATTACCGCCAATGGAGCGCAATCATACCCTCTAGCCTTCCGAATCGAATGAGCACCAATTTATATCCAGCTTCAGCTCCATCGACCATGCAATTGAGGAAAGTTCAAAACGATTACCGAAAGAACTTCTGGCTATTCGCGCACCACAGACACACTCCTGTGCACGGACACAGACACCAAGGCACACTCGATGTTGCTCCAATATTCGCATATTTCATAATCATAAATTTCTGCAAAGAGCCCCCGAATCTATCGATCTGCACAAGCGCTACAGTGAACCTCGTGAACGGACGGCGGTCCTAGCAGTGGCTTGAGCTATTCTTAGTGGAACCACCACCACCACCGCCAGTAGTAACAACAACAGCAACAACAGCGGCAGCAGATCAACCAACAAAGGTAGCCACCGCGGCTTGAGGTAATAATGGGTTTAACTGTGGTAGCCGCTGCTGATAATTGGAATTGATTAATTAGCGATCGGTGTGATGTGTGTGCGCATACACACACAAACGTGGCGAGGCCCTCTCTCAGCTACTAGGTGAAGAATGGGGCGAGACCGTTGTGTACAGTGGACCATGATACCCGTGGTTGGCTGGAACTTATCTCAGTCAATCGATCATTCGGTCGGCATTCCACACGAACACATGCTAGTCGACCAAACAAAACCGCAATTAATCTCAAATTGTTCTCGGATTGATCCTGGGCCAAAATAGTCTGCGTTTGATTGGAGCCCTCAGGGTATCCAGATAAGATCTCACTGTCGGTCGAGGTAAGTTAAGCTGACAGAGGTGGCAACTGCGACTGATTGTGGAATGCAAGACGATTTGAATGACGGCCAACTTCAGGTCTAAGAAAATCCTTTCACCAGCACTACCGCAAGGTTTTCCTGTGACATTTCAATCCGTACGCAGCAAGACTCAAACAAAGAAGTCATCGCAAGATTTTGCATAAACAGGTGGTCTCTCGAGAGTACCCTTCAAATGGCCAAAGACCAAGTAACAGCGACTTGCATTCACACTGCGCACTGCCATTCGACATGGCATTCTCAAATTTCCATCTTCATCTTCTGCTATGAGTACGCAGCGCGCGCACAATGCCCAAAAACAGTTGGTCACCGCACAGCGAATGTGTCAGGTGTCAGGTGTCTTCAGATGCTTCATACGCACATCTCTGTCCTTCCACCCCACTCCTCATTCCCGTAGATTCGCACACGAAGTATTCATTAAAATCCAATAAAAACATTCGCTATCTATCGAAAATGCATCTTTTGCACATTGCATCGCACTGCGCTGTATCTTCGCTCTTCACTCCTCGGCGAGGAATCGCGCAAAGCTTAATTTTAAGGTCGACGTATATGTTAACGTTGCCTCAGTGATTTTTCTGATTTTCTTTCCTTTTTGTTGTGGTTCTCCTCGAGCCTCGTCGCGGTGTGCCATTAGTACCCGCAAGCGAGTACTTCATGGTCGATCCGTGGATCCTATCCAATCGACGATCAATAACAATAATAATTTTCCATATACATTCGCGTAAGAGAACGCGAACTGCTGCGGACACTGGCGATGAGAGTTGTGAGCACTCCACGCGCACTGAGAGAATACGAGACAAAAGGAAGAAAACAACCAAAAAACACCAGCGACACACAACGCCAAGCACCGTTACCTGCTATCGATGTCCACGATCACGCGGCATTTCATTTAGGCGAATTATAATCATCATCCTCATCAGCACTGTGCTCGAGCACACACTCTCGCATCAGCCTCAGACTCGGGCTCGACTCAACTCGACTCTGGACCGCGCTGCTAAAACAATCAAAAATGGCGAAAAAAGACGCAAAAGGAATGATCGTCTGTTGTTTGTCTGCCCGGCAGTGGTTACACAAAGATTGCGAAAAATTCTGTTACACCGTGAGCGCTGGATGGGATTTTTTTCCCTGTTTTGGGACCTCTGTGCATTGGTGTCTGATTTCTGTCTTTCACCACACCACACGGCCAGATAGCATTGAGTTAAGTCAAAGTCATTTTGGTTCGTTTGTTTCTGCTTTACCACAAGAGAAAAGCTGTGCAGAGGCAACAAAAAATGGGGAAAAAAAGAAAAGGAGGCGGCGCGCGGCTTTCCCTTAAATGTCAACATTACAACATTAAGGGAATGTCCTCAATCTGTCAGGTTAGATATTCACTTGTATAATTTCACAGATTCTTTGAAATGGAAATACAATCCACATCCTGTTCAATTTTGTGTTCCTTTCCTCTCGTGTCACGAACGAGAAGAGAAATGCCAATCGGCACTCCTTCCGTCGGCGGCGGTGGGAAGATTGGAAGAAGCTAAAGAATAATTGAGTTCTTTTGATTAGGATTTTCGATTGAATTTCATTCCTCCTCCGCTGAGTGTGTGTGACAAGAGTTGCGGCGGCGGCGGCGGCGGCAGCGTGGAAAGCCACACGAAAGAGTTGCTGCACGAACTTTCCAATCAATTTTGAATTATTCTCTCACCGTCCAATGCAACTGCAACAGAAGCAAATTGCTGATTGGAAAATTGAAGGAATCCTCTTCCGTCTCCCCTGCGGACGGAAATTTGCATATCCCATCTGCTTCGTCGAATGACCTCGTTCGATCTGAGAGAGGCACTTTAAAAGGTGCGTTTCCTTTTGATTGGCGGTGCTCCGATCCTCTACGCTTATCACCGGTGCGATCTATCGGTCATTTCAAATTGCAGAAAAACTTTTACACAATTTCAGTCATAAACGTCCCTCTGCACTGGCGTACAATGTATGCAGCTCGTGCAATAAAAACAAGCGTACTCCCCTCCTAATTATAATTTTACAACCCGCCATAAATGAACTTAAGATGCATTTCTTGCGAATTAAAAGAGGAACGAATTGCCTGCCATCCTCACAATAAACCAGTCATGTGTACTGAGCTTTTATTCAATTGAAATTGAATGAAATTAACAAAATGTTGCAATTCACTCGGTTGTAAATCGACACAGTGTGACATCCAACATACAGACATTCACACACACCAGCAGTGATGCGAATGCCTGAATACCGTCAATTGCGGTAGCCAACTATGCGATGAACATCGAGAAACAGCATCAGCATCCGTTAGATGCGGAGATATTTCATGATAGTGGCTGCAGCAGTAATCATTCGCTTCTTCACTACACATTCGTGTAATCGAATTTATGGTGGAAATTTACGACCTTGCGTCTAATTAAATGCGAAATTTTACGACAGCCTTTCGCGGATTATAAAGAGACGTTTGTTTTTACTCTTGCTGTTGTTTTTGTGTTTTTGTTGAAATTCGTATGCACTCTCTTGTTGTTTGTTGGCTTTGAGGAAGTGCACGGCTAATAAAAGTGTACGTTTCAATGTATGCTGTGGGAAGTTGATGAGTCAGATTTCAGTGAGTCTTGGGTGCTAGGTCCGGAAGATGATGACTAGCTGACAGTGGCGTACAAAGCCCGATAGGCCATCAGATGGAGTCCTTCCTAAAAGTTTCTATGTTCAGATTCATGTTCAATAGAATACGACTTCTTTATGTTCCATCTGCAGCTCGAAAGGTACAACTAGAAATGACAGTTGATGAACGACTGTGTGGAAGGGAGGAGAAACTAAGTTCATTTAGAGACTGTCGTCCTTGAACATTTCATCGAAAAGGCATTCCACCTTCTAACCCCTACAAAAAAGAAGGGATTCGAATATGACAGAACAGTTTGGGTTTAAGTGAGACTTATGAGAATTCCTCAAAAGGACATTGACTTAAAGATCCTTATTTGATTTGGTATCTACTATGAAGGTCCCTAGAAACTTTTCAATATCGGACAACCGCGGGACTGTCATGATTTTCTGTTATGCAGGGGTGTCCGTTCTAGAGGGGTAATCCAAATTATTCATGGCAATTGACAAACAAATCGCACTCCTACTTTTTGTTTCAAAGGGAGCTACTCTCGCATTTTTCTTACAAGCCTTTAGAAAAAAAACCGTAACACTCAAGCAGTAAGCCACCTTTTGAAACACAACAGGTGTGTACAGACAAAGGGCTCGTCTCTTCAAATGCTGTATGCTCGTACATGTGTAAAAACGTTTAAGTTACACATACATTTACATTTTTCAGTCTCATTCATGTTCATGTAAACTCGACTGTCAGTTGCAGTTGAAATTCATATTCATGTCCGGTGTAGAGGGGGTCCGTTGTAAAGGGGTTGAAATGCAAGAATTGCTTATTCCGCGGACAAGACGAATTGACGGCAAAGAGGGATGTCCCTAACTTAAATCTTTTGGTCTTTACCTGACTTCATGAGAAAAGTCCACAAATAGGGATGTCCCTTATACAGGGGTGTCCTTAAATCGAAGGTGCACTGTATGTAGGCTCATAAAATAATTAAACTGTTGGTCTTTGCATGACTTCATGGAAAAAGTCCACAAATAGGGCTGTCCATTGTACAGGAGTGTCCTTAAAGGGGAGGTGCACTGTATGCAAACTTGTAAAAGAATTAAACTTTTGGTCTTTGTATGACTTCATGGAAAAAGTCCAAAAATGGTGTGTCCATTGTACAGGAGTGTCCTGTATACAGAATTAAATCTTTTAGTCTTTGCATTACTTCGTGGCAAAAAAATCACCAATATTTAGTACTCAGTGACACTCTTGACTTTTGAGAAAAAATTAGTGAGTTCCCTCTTCGTTGGTTGAAGTGCGAAGTGAAACTCTTTAGAAGTCTATGAACTGAAAGAAAAGAAATTTAATTCTTTTCATTTTGATCTGAAACATCTTCTATCACAAGTAGAAGTTTGATGCAGACACCGAACGGCTAAGTTTTACCTTTTGAGCATTGTCAGTATCTCGTACCGGCCGGGAATCGAACCCGAACGACATTCAATTGCGTAGTATACACGGCCCACAACGTAGGTTTGGAAATGGACTTTTGTGCCTCTACTACTCGTAGATCTTTTCACATCTAGTGGAGACTACGTGTCAGAAGGATAAAACTTAGTACTAAACAAATCGTTTTGTGATTGTCTAACTTTTGGTTGAGCGACACAAAGAAAAAAATACAGCTATTCTAAGCCCGGCGGCTTAAAATGTGAATAATGTTTATGGTGCTCGTACTGTAAATTACGATGTCAAAAACGCACCACGCTTTGGGAGGCGAAATTGTCGAAAATTTTGATAAAATCATAGAAATCGTCGAGTCCGACGTAAGCACTGTTTCGATTGGCCGGGAGCTATATATTGCACAAAAAAAGTCCTTGGAACCATTTGACGAAGACTTGACACAAAAAGAAGCTCGATGCATGGGTACGACACGAGCTGAAGCTCAAAAACCTCATGGACCGATTTTCCATCTGCGAATCAATGTTGAATCGCAACAAAGTCGTCCCATTTTTTAAGCGGTTGGTGACTGATGACACAAATTAGATCACTTACGATAACGTCAAGCGAAACCGGTCGTGGTCGAATAGCCGTGAGTCGGCGCAGTGGTCAAGCCATGATTGACAACCAGGAGGGTCTTGCTGTGTGTTTGGTGGGATTGGCAGGGAATCACTTTTGCCAAGGCTCTTAATTTCGACTTGTATTGTCAACAATTTGACCGCCTGAAGGAAGCAATCGCTCAGAAGAGGTCATTTTGAACCATAGGAGAGGAATTGTGTTCCAGCATGACGACGCCAGGCCACACATATGGATAGCGACACGCCAGCAACTCAGGAAGCTTTTGAATCCACGGTATAGCTCGGACCTACCACCAAGTGCTTACCACCTGCTTCTGTCTGAAAAGTTCGCCTCAAGAGAGTCTTGCAAAACAGGACTTTCCCTTATTTTTGCCAGAAGGGACGAGAGCTTATCGAGAGAGGCAAATCAAATGGCAACAAATTAACAAACAGAACAAACTAAACTGAACTAAAGTAAGAAAAACTCTTAATTTCGCGCAAAAAAAATAATATCGGATACGCAGCCAGCCAACGGTTCACACATTACCATTTGTTGTAAAGGTCTCATCTAAATTTATGCTCCTAATGAGAATCAAAGTACACTTTCTAGAGAGTCCAGTTCCATCATGCACCTTTCTGCCATCTTTTTACGATATTCGACGCTTTACTGTGCAAGCTTAGCAGTATTAATCCTACTGGACGGAGACTTCTTTGGTCACTCCAAAAAGTGACCTCCAGCTGCATTACCGGGCGATGAAATATTTACCAATGAAGTGGGCTTAACTGGTGTGAAGTTTGGTGGACGCCTACTTTGGGTGTCTAGGTTATAGCCTCTCAATCTTCCGCTTCAAAGACTGTTTTTAGAGCAAAGCCTCGTCTTCTTCCTTGGCGTGGTGCCACAGATGGAGTGGCAAGCACTCGTATTGGACATGCTACCAGCCACCATTTTTAAAGACTTAGAGATTTAAGGTGAGTCAACAACAGGACCTAAAAGTGGCTCGACTCCACCACGCACCTAACTTAAGCTGAGTCAACAGGCTTTTCATGATTCCTATAGACTTTGAATATATCCAGTGCATCGGTGGCTGTTGGTGGTCTCCGAAATCGATCAATGACCTTTTAGCTAAGACGGGGCCGTTTAGTAAGGACATTCTTTGATAGTAACTGCTGCTGTGCCAATCTCTCGTACTTACCTACCCACTCCGCCATGACAATGAAGCAGAGACTAATGTTGCTGAAAAGTAATTTTCAAAATCCCATTCCGATCCTCCGTGTATATGAAGATGACTTCATGTGACGCTGTCTTGGGGTCATGGAACAATGCTTGTTGTCGTAAAATTTTGCAGTTAGTTATCAAGCACTTGACTTACCTAATTCGGCGCAGCCACACCTAGAGCGCCTTAGCCAAAGCCGCCGTCCGTCTCTGATGGTACCCCGCGTGACAGAGCTACAAGTTGCCATGCGTCCGGGAGAATATGCCGAAGGTACATAAACTTTACGAGATCGCAGCGTCTACCACATTACCCACTCGGACCCTGATGTCACCGTTTATAATATAAACACCCACGTTTCACCCTGGATCGAAAATAGTTCAGTTTTTATGACATCCATAAGCCTGTATGAGAAAAATGCAATTTGCTTCGCTTACACCCCCTCACCCGGAGCACAGCCACGAATGTTCTTCTCCCACATTCCGCTAACAGCACCCAATCACCTATGGCACTCACACACCAATCCGTGGCGCAGTTTTATCGCTCTTTGATTTCACTTAACCACTTTTACTCCCTAATTAATGAGAATCCATTTGCGGTAATTACCACCGCAAAGTGCGGGGGCGCATACCACAGATCATAACGCAAACCTGTGGCTAATTCGCTTGCTCTACTTCGAACTCTGTGCCGCGCTCGCTCGCGTTCGATTGACATGATTAAGCGCACTCTGGCGTGAGTGATTCAATTTTTTCCAGCTGCTGTCAGCCGCTACCACACCAGAGACCACACGACACCACACACCGGTGCGGTGGCGGCGCGGTGATGGTGGCATGGTAGCAACATTGCAGACAACCACTGTCTACTTTGCAACATTATTGCAAATGAAATGTTGTTTGTCTGTTCTGTTGTTGTTCGCCCTGGTAATCGGTTGGTTGGTTGGCAAGGCAGGCCAGCTTGTGCATTGATTTACTGCAACCAATCGGAACGGTGACGATTGTCAAATATGCTCAAGCGTCACTAGTTGACGCCTGGGAGAAGTTTGTGGTGAAGTATGAACACGCGAAGGTGTGTCCCCGGTGCGTTCTATTGCGGATTGCGTTATTTATTGTTATTCCAGAGCGGAGGAATGTTTTCCCGGCAATCTCTGCCATTGGAGCGTTGCGTAAGGTCTTTTGTCAGGTGGTGCTATCGACCGACTTGCGAAGGCTTGCGGAAGGTATGTGGATTTTAATTACTCACTTATGTCATAAGAAATTCCATGGGCACACCAATTAATTACGTGGCTCGTAAATCATTTCGGCGGGTAATCGAACAGTAGTTGTGGTCTTGTGGGGGAGGAGGTGGCTGGCCAGGAGCTGGGATGTCTGCAGCATCAAACGCTTTGACATTCTGATCTTAATTGACGTGATTGATGGATGTGATTGTGATTAATAACAGGCTGAATGGATCATAATCACTGGTTGGTTGGCGGCTTGGGTGAGTGGCTTGGGCACCTGTCGGGTTGAGTGCTTCTCCATCGCGGGCGGTGACGCCTGATGATGCAAATTGTGGCGTGGGGGTGGGGGGGAAATCAATTGCAGGCGGTCATTTGTCTGGCAAAAAATTGCGTATTTTGACAAACTGCTTAGGAATGTCTTGCATCACAGTCCGGTTGGTTGGCTTGGCATTTCCACGGCTGTGGCGGCCATAAGTGGGTCGACGACTCAAGACAACACCCCTTCACCTTTGCTTTGGTGTGACAGTGCAGACGTCTCTCTTGTCAACTAAAGTTGCTCCGCCTCGACTGGAACCCATCTCAACCTACGTCAAAGACTGATAGATCGGTCCAAATTTCTCATATTTCGTCGACCTCGCCGAGGAGAGACGTCACCCCTGCGACGACTGCAAGCAATGAAAATCTCACAAAATAAAGAAGAACAAAAAAAGGCGCATTAAATTGGTCATTAAGGCCACCGTGACAGGTATCATTTCACATGCCAACTCGACTCAGAGTATCTGTATATTTCATTTTCTTGAAAAACAAAACGTTTCCTCATCTGAGTGATGGCTTGTCATGGCCACACCAAGCAGGAACTCTCTATCGAAGAGAGCTCGTCCGTGTGCACAGCGTACGCATGACAACCGCGAACTGAAGGTTGCGTAAAGCCCAAAACGAAACAAACGAAAAAACGGTGCACGACTCACAGCGTCACCGCTGCGCGCACCGCCTTCATATCAATCAATCAAAAGCGCGGATTTACCACGATTTTTTTTGTTTTCATATTTTTTCTTTTTTTTGCATCGTCATCGTCGTCGTCGGCAGCGACTAGTCGGCTTAAGGCCTCGTTTGGCTGGGAGATTTATCGTGAGTCGCAGTCGTCGCCCAGTTCATGTCGCGATTTTCTTTTAATCAAAATTGAAATCTGATTGCCTAGAATTAAAAACGCACTGCAGCGATGCTCAGCCCCAGCCCCAGAAGAGTTACGTGATAACTTTCAGTTTTCCGCTCAGCGCGCAGACGCAAACGGACAGACGTACATACGAACATTTAAATTAAACGTCAATCATGATCGCCAAAAATCCAGGTTTCTCGTTTCGTCTTGTTGTCGTCGGCATCGTCGGCGTCGTCGTCGTCGTCGTCACTGCAACAGTTTCTTTAATTTCTCTCCGCGAATGCGGAGATAAGAACCGTGCATGTGCACCGATGAGGTGGCCGACTACAGTGGTCATTGGCCAATCTGGGCAACCAGGGCGAGCTTAATTGCGTAACTGCGGTGTTGTATTGCACGGCGACTTGGGCTCCCACTTACATAAGGAGTTCAAAACGAAAATCGATAATTAGGGACTTATCTGTAGCGGAAAATGTTGGGTCGTCGCGTCGTGGTGAAAGGACGTGCCGGAGACTGTCGCTCGCTGTGATCGCGCAGGGCGTGCCACATTTGATTTTGGCGAATGCGTTGAGACACATTTTTTGCCGAAGCGCGTATGATTTGCCGAAAAGGGATCAGCGAGTTGCATGCAGAAAGTGCATGTGTCAACCAGTGTGTTGAGTGGTTTTACGGCACTTTCTTTTGTTCCCGTTGGTAATGGTCAACAGCACGGCATGAAAGTCAGACCGACAATAAAGTACGGGGTCTCAGTTTGGTAGACAGACAGGCGTCAAAGATGTCAACTGCAACGGGGTTAATTAAGTCGACGGACTGACCAGGACACCTTCTTTCACCTTCCTCTGTTGGATACACTCGGCGGACGGTGAGACTAAAGGACTCGTTGACTGATCAAATTCCAGTTCTCCAGTCCAACGACTCTGACCACCTTTTACCTCGGTCTCTCTTCGAGAAATATGTCTCCACTAGCGTTCTTTGCAGATTGGAATGGAAGTCAAGCAACCATACACATGGGTTTCTGCGCAGCTTCACAGAGCGGATAGGGGTGTCTACTCCAGAGACCTTAACGTTGCTACACAGTCTAGCAGGTTCTGTGAAAGACGCTACACCCCTACCCAGTGTAGCGTCTTTCACAGCAGTAGTAGCATTCAAAGACGACCTGTCGTGGCTAAAGGAATATCCTTCTTAGTTCGGACAACCTGACTCTTTTTAAGACCCACAAAATGTTGATTCTCAATTCGAAGACTTCCCTTAAGAAACGCCGGTCCTAGATGAGATGTCTGAATATACACCTCAAGTGGGTGCTGTGACATTGTGACATATCGGAGAATTGTGAAGGCGATTAAGTCAGTAGACGTGATACACCATCTCCCATTCACAGCCTACCATCTTCTAATTCAATGGGATCTAAGACCTCTGAGTGGAGGTGATGCGCAACCATTCCTTAATCTTATACATTGATTGATTTCTTGCAGTAGGAAATAACACTTATCGTCCCTATTTCATTATTTATGCGCCCTGAATGACTTCAACCTAAACAGGGGCACCATCTGGTTCCGAGATTCGGAGCTATCCAAGCCATGTAGTACCACAACGAGTCCCAATCTTGTCCTAAGTGTGATTGCTACTTGTAGCCAGTCGGCAACACAACCCTCGAATTCCATACCATTTTCCATAATATGCTCTGCTACATTGGGGTACATCCGTACCCCAAAGAATTAAAAACGTTTTAATAGAAAAAATAGTGATTTGGCAAAATCCCAAATAATTGGGTAAATGTATTTTATTTTGTTGACGGTACTTATTGGCGGGCATTCTAAAAAAATATTGGGGTACGAGTGTACCCCAAATAGCATTACAGAGTTAAACATGAACTTAAAAAGCCAGCACTGGCGTATTTTTAAAATCCGGTGAGGATGTCCTTTTCCTCCTTCGCACAGAGGGTAGGTAAAATTTATGTTTGTTAACTCCTGCGCTGAGTTTTCGGGATACAATTCCCGATCCGAGGAACTTGCATAACTCATGGTTCCACGTGACACTGACGAGGCAATGCAGTTCGAATAAAGACAGCGCGTGAAGCATGTGAACGAAAGCATCTGCACGAAAGACGAAATATTTTTCAGAAAAGCATAGAACAGCCGAGTGTTTCAGCGGATCCGGCTCGAAGGACCAATGTTTCGATGTGGAGTTATGCGACTTCAAAGTAGCGTCCCCAAATTTTCTACACTACAGTCTCCTACTGATATCCTTCAAGCTGCTTTGCCTATCTTCGAACCAAAACAAAAAAATTCCAGCACACGCTGCACCCAACCGCATGGTCATAAACCTACAACGCATACAATTTAAGCACCTCACCCTCTGGAGGAGCGCTTCACTTATCTCTGTCCTGCACCATCCCAAAGGTGACTCCCCGCAGCGTATGCAAATTCAGCGTTTTATGCCCCCCGCATCATTGAGTCTGAGATCGCTCGCAGGATCACACAAATTTTTATATCGCTCATAATTACTGAAAAGCTCTAGCCCTCTGCGCTGCACTGACAGCCATCCCTTTGGGCAGCTCACCGCAACTGGTTTGTCCCATTGCGCGCATGTTTATCGCCACTTGCAGCGGCATTAGCGCCATGCAACATAATCGTT
Organism: Eristalis tenax; assembly: GCA_905231855.2. Classification (NCBI taxonomy): domain Eukaryota; kingdom Metazoa; phylum Arthropoda; class Insecta; order Diptera; family Syrphidae; genus Eristalis; species Eristalis tenax. The sequence continues at coordinate 6,443,515 of HG993127.1, forward strand.
CCCAGCAAACGGAGGGTCATATGGATCAAGTGCGACTGAAATGTGCATGCGCTACAATGTTGCTCCCACACTCTGGAGTTGGCATCTGCATGCCGCATGCCAGAGTGGCATCCGGCGGCGCAGCACGGCGTGCGGATGCGCGTTCGTCTGACGCGACTTAAACCTTTGGGGTTATCATTAAATGCCTTCACCTGCATTTAAATTTTAAATTTCAATTCAATAAAACTGAACAGAGTTCAGGCTGTCGCTGCTGTTGCGGCTGCTGCAGCCCGTGCATGCATAGAAACGCCGCGCGTGTGCACTTCACATCCACGCTAGGGTATTAAAGGATTCTGGACGGTGTAATGATGGTTGGGGCTGCCTCTTTCACTCTCTCTCGATGGTGGCCCTGAGTGCTGCTGCTAATCACGCTATTTAGATAATAAACGAATAAAATTGCATGTGGCTCCTAGCCACGCATAGAAACGCGAGCGGCAGCAGTTTAATTGAGCACTCTCGGCGGATGGCCGCCGACTATCTCGGACGGACGCGCACGTTGCCATACATTGTACTCACACCTGTTGGCTATAAAACAGTGAAGAACTGTAAACGATCGATGGGTTCTATTCCTGGAATGTAGCTCAATCTTTCAGTGGCTCTTACAAAGTGAGACAATCTCTGAAAAAGTAGCCAGACCAGCCACTGAACTGAGCACCTTTCCCGGAGTAGACGCGTGGTGTGGTTAAAGCAAAGTCTGGGTTGCAACTGGAATTTGGATTTTAGTGGCAATGATCGTCAAGCAGCGCTTAAATTTGTCATCAGTCTGCGGGGTAAACTATTGCATTTATGATGTTTTGATATGAAGGCTTCGCCCTGTGAGGCCTCCACGCACTTTTCATTTTGGGAAGTAATTTGGTGCCACTTCGGCGTTAAGTGTAGTCCGCCTTCGGCTTAGATGGTACACAGCTTATGCTGCGCCAGCAAGTCCAGCTTCTAGCGGCTAGCAATGATCCCAACCTCTGGCAAATGTCAAAGCTCGTAAACCATGGCTAGAAATGCATTGGGCTATACAGCTTATGTAGCGCCAGCAAGTCTAGCGTCCAGCAAGGTTCCCATCCTGTGGCATCCAGCTTATGCAGCGCCAGCAAATATAGCGTCTAGCGTCTAGCACGGTTCCGTTTCTGTGGCCAATGTCAAAGCTCGTAAACCATGGCTCAGGCGGGTTGTGTCTTGACCATGCTCACTAGAGGGTGTCAAAAAACCATGGCTCAGGCGGGCTGTGTCTTGACCACGCTCACTAGAGGTTGCTCGAAACATAAACGGCGCGCGCAAAGGTCAAAAGGTCCCCTCGCCACATCAATGAAAACTACGAGTAAGTCATTGAGCATTCTCAAGACAGCAAACGCGCGTGCGTACATTCGCCCAATTCAACGTAATCTCCACCACCAACCACAAACCAGCCTAGTTTCACTCGAACACGGCTCACGAGCCCATCAAAATCTCAATCAATACCCCACTTCTCATTTACAATCCTGTACACTGTTCCTCTGTGTCCCCGCACATTGCAGCAGCCCCCCTCCACCAACCCTTCAGTAATAAAATATGATTCCATACCCGACTGACTCGTGCACTGTAACATAATTCGCTTCGCATAGCCGACTGATGGGGGAGCGCAATGCAGAAAAAAAGGCATCCTCCTTTCTCCAGAGGCAGCCTCCAGTCTCCCGACACACGGTACATACGTCCTCAATGGGATTTTCTAGTTCAATTCCATTTGATTGGCTCTCGCACAACAAATGTGCATTCTAAATGGTCACGTCGCTTCCAAGCAGGAAAATGTAAATTTCCCGAAAAGACAGGTGGACTTAATGAAAATCGTTTATTGTACGGCGCACAAGCACTCGCCTCGTGGAAGTGTCGGATGGATGCCAAGTTATTATACCCACGCCGCTAACATAGACAGTAAGTTGTGTCGGCTCTGGCGGCTGGCTGGGGCTGCATTGGACTGAATTGCCTTGCAGTTCTTTTTTTTTTTTTTTTCTTTTTTTGGCTTGCTTTTAGCCTCCCGGCTAGATGATGATGGTCATTTGAACAGTGTCCCTGGACGGGCAGTAGCACCAGTCTTGAGAAATGCCCCCAGTAAATTGCACATTAATTTTGCATTTGAAATGAAATCCTTAATGCAGCGGTCTCTCTTCCGAATGGTTAATTACATTAAATGAGCATTTGGCTCGAAGAGAATTTAATTAAGCCAAATGGACGCACACCAGCACACGAACAGACACAGGCGCGCAGACAGCCATCACAGCTAATGCTCTCGTTTGGCTCATAAATAAAATCTCGACTGCGAAAGACAATATTTCTCAATGATAATGAATTTCGTAAATGAGTGGCGGTGACATCGGCCAAATGGGAAGTTATAGCCCACAGCGGACTGGGCAACAGGTAGCCACCAGCTACCAGAGAACGGTGCAGAGGCTGGGACGGGACGTGTGAGAGCAGCGTTGGCAAGGCGCATGCATTAAGGCCGACTGCATAATGCTGCTGTGTATTGCATTGCAGAGAGCAGCAGAAAGCCTATTGACAGCAGACGCTACAAAATACATTTTAATGATATGCCGAGGAATTAATTAATACGACCATTAACCACCAACAACGCGCCGAGGTCTAACGAAGCGGAGGTGCGCTGCCACTGCGTAGACAATTAGGCACAGTGTATGTAATCAGGAGGGTGGGATAAGTCGCGTGGCTTGGCCTAGGCCGCTGATGAATGGATGCTCAAGAACACAAGTACGCCCCTGTTTGTCGAAGGGACCTACGAACGCAAACCATAGACCGACGCGCCGTGATCTAAGACCAACGATCGCGTGTGAAGTGCCGCGCATTTTATTCTTTACAACACAGAACTGACCGCAGTTTGTCGCTCAACTGCGATCTGTTGTTCCGTCTTCTTTTTCCCTCTTTTCACGGTTTTGCTGGCATGCATTGACCGGGTTTTGGTGGTGACTGGAAGTGGAGTAGGCACCGGCAGCAGCATCCCCCGTGGCAGTATTGCTGCACTTAAGCCTCACTCCTTCGATTTACGATGCCTTTAACTGATTCCATTTAATAGGACATCATTATCTTATTTCTTTTTAATGATTATTGGTTTTAACATTTTCGTTTTGTATTGGATTACATATTTACACAACTTCGTGGTGATCATGCGAAGCAGAAGGAAACAAAACGACACGCGGGGTGTTTGATTCTTTCTTCGAATATATTGGGCAATAAATGGAGCAAATCAAAGGCGAAGGTGCCTCGCACACGAACACACTTGTGTCGAGACGACAACACTAAGGAAAAGAATCGAAGTGAATTGCCTTAATTCAGGGCGTGGTGCGGCCGATAGCGCGGCCTGCGGTACAGATCTGGGAGACACTTGCTCAGCGAGGGCGCGAGATAAGGAATTAAATTTAGTGTCGTTGGGCTAGAAGGCTTAACTGCTGCGGGTATTCAAGGGGCAGTGGGAATCATTTCATGGTGGAATGGTTTATGGGCTGTTGTGCAACGATGTTGCCTCGCACTCGCCTTTGACGCGATAGTCAAGACTACCGTCTTGATTTCGTGGTGAATCCATTGACAGGAGGCCGCTGACCAAAGTCGACGTAGAGAGCTGTATATAAACACACTACGGAACAACATGGAGTTGAAGCTAACTGCAAAGGTTGCCTAGACCTGTAGTATATCCTTGGGAGGAGAATACGACAAATTAAAGTAGTGTTTCCTTCCCAAGGACGGCCGCAGCCTATCAGTTTAAGACCTATCAACCTGTCGTCTTTCGTACTAAAAATTGTGAAATTAATACTCGGCCAGCACGCGAATTATATTAAGCATACAATATGAAACCTTAGTTTCATATACAATGATACAAATAAACATGACTAACATAGCACTAAATTTTAGTGAACTAGTACTAAAAATTAGTACCACCAGGAAAATTGCTACGACATATCACTAGTTAGCCTGCCTGGGTCTGGTGTCGGTGCACCTACTCAATACGCTAAAGCTAAAGCTTCAATATCTTACACATAAGTCAATATCTTACATTGTCATATGAGTCAAGTCATATGAGTAGTGTAATGATAGGACAGATCGAGTAGGCTTGGTGTTATCGGAAATAACTTCTACAGAAGCTGCATGAATGAGGAAGGCACAGACAGCGTGCAATAGCTCCTCAGTTTAATGTACAATATAACTAACTTAGTACTAAATTTTAGTACACTAGTACTAAAAATGAGTACCTCCAGGAAAAACGCTACGACATATCACTATTTAGCCAGTGTCGCAATACGCTAGAGCGGAACCAATATCTTACACACAAGTCACTTGAGTGGTGTCATGATAGAACACTGTATTTTCAGAGAGCCAGCTTGGCGTCATCGCAAATAACTTCTGCATGAATGAGGAAGGCCCAGGCAGTGCGCAACACCTCCTCATCCCCTGCCTAATCGGTGTCTCGCACATTCATGGTAATCAATTCAAGAACTTTTTGGAATCATGCAATGGAAATTCATTGAAGGACGGCGAAGTGTTTCGGTCCCCTTAGAGGCGGCTATTCCCAGCGGTAGAGATAGAGACTATTTAAAGGCGATTGATGCTGAAAGCGCAAGGGCAAGATGTCGTGACAGGTGCGCCCATAAATGTTCAACATACAAAAATACCCAGTCTCAACCAGAAACAATCGACAAGCTCATTTACTCCTCTTTCACTGAGATGTTCAGCACTTGTTTGCAAACGTCCTCCCTGAAGCATACGAGACCGCCTCCAGTGAATGCCCTTCCATCACACTATCGTACCCACAACCCAGCGATTCCCAATCAATTGCCTCAAAACAAACATTCGTTTTGCCATTTCCTAATTCACATATCACCATCAATGGCACACGAAGCATGCCACCGCCATCACCATCACAGCAACAGGCTGCAAGAGAGAGCGAGGAAGAATGCCGATCCATTTGATCCATTTAAAATTATCAATCAATCAAAATCTCCTTCAGTACACATAACCAGAAGCTTTTTGCCTACTAGTGTAATCCATTTCGTTGATTACCTTTGATTACACTGTGATTTGTGTGCGCCTCCTACTCGGAGTCGGGAATCGACCTCAATGGTGAAGGTGGTGCCTGATGGTGATGGCTGCGGCGCGGAATTATCGCAGCGATTCTTGGAACAAAGCCAAAGATGCCCAGGCAGAGTGTGGATGAAGAAATGCAACTAGAACCGATCGATGGCCAAGCGAGCTGGAAAATGAGATCCATTGTGGCCGCTGACAGGAGAACGAGGATGTCAGAGCGGACGCACACGTTAGCGAGTACCAACAAAAGCATTCATTCCCCGCCTTTAGCGCCAGAGATAAGTGGCCGTCCATTGTGTTGGGCCTGCTGCCTGTGTGCTAACGTTGAGAATGGGGGCCTGCTTTCAGCGGCGGTGCTACGCTCGCTTTTTAACCACATCGTTAGCCAGTACATGAAGCACAAGAGAGCGCGCGCGCCCGACTTCATCCAATTCCAGGTTCTCTCTTATCGGAATTAGTTTTGTGGTCAAATGGTGTCTGGCTGACTGGTTGGCGAGAGCAACAATAACACTGCCGATGGATGGGCATTCGGGTTAAATTGCTTGGCACTGTGCACGGTTGCTCGGGTCGACAACTCAAATCGATTCTCTGTAGATTGCAAATTGATTTTATTTCTCTTCTCTCGTTGTTGTCTCTGCAATTCCACTCTTGTCTTGTCTTGTCTTGTCTCATCCTCCGCCTCGCGACGGCGCTGCTCTGCTCTGGAATTTGTACATCGGCGTGATGCGTGTTGTAAATATCAACACAATCCTAACAACTTAATATAAAGCGATCAATTTACGGCGCAAAGGTGTTGGCTGTTGGCTGTTGGCTGACTCTCAGTCCATACAAAGCGGAATAAGTGAAAACGTTTCGCAGATCTCTCGCCTCGCTCACCTCGCGGGTTAATCGAATGATTATTAAGCAATCACAGAGTCTGTTGCCATTAAGAGAAAAGAAAAGATTTCCATCGTCAGATACACTGATATCTGGATTTACCCCACTCCCTATCCGCTATCTGCGTGCACAAGATGCGATGGCCACAGATGCCAAAGTTAATCATCATTCTGGGGAATGGTTTATTTTTATGGTCATCGCAAGCCGATCTGCCTCCAAAAAATCATAAATTGCCGAGAAATTATGGTTATCATAATCACCTCGGATATAAGTAGCAGTATGTGTGTACGCGTTTCTTTTCTTCGCCATTGTACGCGAAGTCGGGCTTTCCACTTGGATATGCGCGTACTCCAATCTGAGTTAAGTGGTTCGTCGTCGTCGAAGGGGATAAAAATGCAACGCCAGCGCAGTGTACGCTGCTGCTGGCTGAAATTAATTTAGTGTGTGATAACCATGCCACGGGCTGCTGCATCAACTGCAGCAACAGCAGAGTATCAAGCGTATGAAGAAATCAGTGCACTGCATGCGGTGTAAAATCATTTTAATATTGAGTGTCGTTAGTAATTTATTCGCTTTAATTACGCGCCGGAATGCATCCCCTCCTCTCCCCCCCCCCCCCCCCCCTCGTGATCAGATATCGAATGTTTACACAGAAAATAGTGTCACTGCAAGAGGAAGGGCCCCTAAAGTTCTCTAGCCAACTCTTTCGTTTCAATTTGATTTCTTCGATTTATGCAAGAACAAACCGCATTAGCTGTCCGGTCACAAGTAATCTAAATTGCAGTAAATTACGAATTAACATATCTCCCAGATCGTGTAGTCTACGGTAAACGGCCGAGCACGCTTTCACAGAACACACCTTGACTTGCGGGTTAATAAAATGTTGACCGAAGAAGGCTTGGTCTGCGACTAAAGGACTTCTATTTCACGTTTTTTTTTTTGTTTCGCTTTGCAAAGCGGTGAGAGTTGAAAATGTCTGATCGCTTGATTGGACAAAGAAAATGGGGAGAAACTGTGATTGCTGCTGCGAGAACAAAGCCATCACAACGTGACATATCGATCGGGCAACAATTTATTGTTCGGCTTAAGGCTGGGAGCGCAATTGTAATTAAATCCATCCATCGGCATTGGTGTGCTTAATGATATTTCATACAATTCCCAACATGTGCAATATGAAATAAGATATTAAAACCATTAGTGGGAGCAATTGGCTAACGGAGTCTGTCACTTATCGCAATCAACTCTGGGAGATTACAATCGGAGTAATTGTAGCTCTGGCTTAAGTACAGCCTTTAGAGTGTTCACTCTGTGAGTGCTTAACAAGTCTATTGGGGGGGTCATGTCCGGCATCTCAGGATGCAGTTACTCATTTTGTCGGCACTTGTGGCAGTGTTCACAGGCCGTGATCGGGTTATATTATGGCTGCAATTTGTGTTTTAAAATCTCTGCTACAGCTTCGGATTTGATTTGATCGTTTTTTTTCTCATCGGCTTCTTGGAAAGGCAGGCTTTTTCGACAGGCAGGACTTTACAGATGTGCTGACTGACTGGTAGGAAGCACGACTGCTCAGGAGCTTCCGAAACTCGGCAGCGACTTCAACAAATAATCACGGCATGGAAAGGAGACGGTAAAAGCATGTCAATGAGTTTTTTCGCGAATAAAGTTGTCCTAGTGCGACTGTGAGGCGTCAATGGACCAGGGCAGCAGAACTATCGGGTGCTCGATAGTTCATCAGTGGGGTGGGGGAACTGGCCCTAAGACATGAACTCCATGGGTACTTGAATGCAAATCTCAAGGCATTACTTCATCGCTTCTGGACTCCAGGGAGTTCCTGGTACAAGTCAAAGTAGGAGGTCACGTGAATCCAAAATTAAAGAGTCCTGTTGACTGATGCTCAAATCCAACCCCGGGACAGAGTTATTTTTCCATTTGATGTCGTATGTAAGCGCAACGTCTTCCGTCAATTTATGGTCTCTTTTTTATTTCAAACCCACTGGAAGTTTAACTCCACCAACCTTTTCACGAGTGCCATGAATACACATCCCAACCCCATCAACCCACTCGGGTTTCAGAATCAGCCTGTAGTCAAGACGATAAGTACACTAACTACGTTAAGCTTCATGCATCTGGTGTTTGACTCCCCTATTAATTGGCCCCATTTTATGATTTGTCTGCACTTTGTGATATCCTACAATGGCTGGTGTTTACTTCCCCTTGTTCAAATCTGTGTGCCCTTTTTTAGATAGAGTGGCAGCCGATTTAGCCTCGATGATGATTTCTCTGCTCATTTAGCAGATTTAGCACTGTCCGGGGATCGTATTTCTCAGGTGCCCGATTGCCTCGTTTGGATGATTGTTGATGTCTAGGGATGATGCGTGCTGTGGTGCCTGTCAAAGGTGAGTCCGGTACAAATTCGCAGTATTTTCCTTTCGAAAATAGCCAACTTCCTCATGTTTGTCTTAGAGATGGTGTGTCATATTACGAAGCTGTACGTTTAGATCGACCATATAGCTGCAGCTTAGTCCTCTGACTTCATCCAGTTTGCTTGTGCATCAAGGGACGTATGCGATGGAAGCCTAGGTTGGCCTTCTTCAGTTTCAAGTGACTGTTGAACTTCAACCTGCTATTTTGATCCGTTGATAAAAATCGTTATGCTCCGACATTTGACTGCTGACTGTCTCCTTAAGCACCGATTTCCCCATTTGGTATAATATTTAAATTTGTTCGCTGTTTGGATTTCGAAGCTTCGCGCGGCTGTCTTTGGTGTCAACAAGCTGGCAGAAATCAGCAACTCATCTGCAGTTCATTGCCTCGGTTGGATGTGGTTGATATGAAAACCCACGGTCCCATCCTTGTCCAACTCCCGCCTTGGTCCTCCGCTCTGTTGATTTTCTGCCATCCATATGAACGTAGAATCTCCTGCAATACAGAGAGTTGGAGGGGAATCCCAACTGGTTCAGCTTGACGATGGGTCCCCCAATCCAGACCGTGATGAAGGCCACATCCAGGAAACTGATGACAGTGACTTGGTGCTGGTTTAGGGCAGTTCCAACATCGTGGTGGACTTCCAATGTGGTCTGTAGCATTGAATGATTCGTTCATATGGCCACGCTCATCGGGAATGTCGAATTTTCAATAACTTACCTGGCCCATAAAATAATTTGTGTGATGGCATGAAGGCTGTTTTTCCATAAAGCTGAAACTTGAGGAAACTCCACAAAAAAGCGCTCGATTTTGATGGCGACAACCACCTCTGCAGGGGAGAAAAATGCCCTCAAATAGCTAGCACAAAGTGTTCTCAATTAGATCAGCTGGGTGGCACATAGCTGTTCTGGTAAAACCTGATGTCGTTCGTTCATCATATCGTCCAATTTGGGCTAGATGAAATTGGATGTCACCGGATGAATGGCAGAGCTTGTCGATGGTATCCAACGATTGCCATTCAAAATTGGATGTCACCGGATGATCGGCAGAACTCGTCGATGGTCCAAAGAAATCCATTCAACGATTCGCACCATATCTACTTGGATGACCCTGTGTGTAGTGGTACTACCACTCCAAATCAGTTTTTTGACAAAATCTTCCAGAATTCATGGTTCTGGTGAACCACCAGCTCTTGGGCCAATCGATTTCTGACTTGTTGCGCCGTTGTCTGCATCGGGTCCTCCTTCCCACTCTCATGGTCACCGGGAATTCTTCTGCAGACGTTGCACTTCATTAAAGTACGGCTGATTGTTCATTAAATCGGTCAACTCAAGTTTCGACTGGTGGTGCCATGTAAATCGTAAATTGGATGTTCTCCATTTCAGTCTTAGGACGCACCGCGAAGCGTCCTAAGACAGCCACGAAAACAGGACCAAAAATCACGAGTGAGACTTCTACATCACCTGCCGACATTGTCCAAATCACTACGGTGCAACTATAAACTCTTCAAGCTTAAGTCAAGCCTTATATTCGCAAAGCACATCGGAACCACATTCCTGCTTCTCAGGACAGCGATCCATTGAAGTCTAGGATTGGGATAACGATGCATTCCCCATGTGGCTGGTGCCTCTAGTCACTAAGACCGAATCGCCTTCTGTGCGTGGTAGGTAGGTAGGAGGGGCTGCCAGTGGATTCGTCAGCACACTTAGGCCATGTTGGGCCATTGTGATACCCACAATTAGACTACTTCTACTGATTGACGACTCCAGTGATAGTGTCGCTAAAAACGGCAAATGGTGACTGGTCCTGGATTTAAAAACCCAGATTAAAGCGTACTAACTTTGCTTTCACTGGGATTCGAACCGGTTAGCCCACTAACCAAGGGGAGGCATTTAACCAACTGCTCCATCCAGTCTAGGTTCTTCTTACTCACATTTTTGAATCAAAAGGGCTCGTATTCGTCACGAAGACTGAGACCACCACCAGAAACAAAAAAAGCTCACTTTTATGAAACACTTGTCCTACTTGCACAACACTTGCACAATCGTCCCCGACTGGACCTCTCATTTGTAACATCTCCGGATTTCGAATTGAAACTTTTCGCCTACATCCACAGTGCCCAGGCTACAAAATCCTTGCTTTGTACTCACATTTCTGTGTAAAAAGAACGGCTTGAACTGTGTGTCTAGTGAGTCTGGGGTTTGATTAAGGCTATGAGACAACAAGTCCTACACTCATTTTACCTTAGGTTAGGTTAGGTTGAAGTGGCTGTACGGGAAGACAGCAGCCACATTAAGGCCATCATAGGCCCATTGTGCTACCACGCGGCTCTGTGTATACAAAGCCGGGGTGATGGCTGACTCTTATGTTGCCCAGTTCAACAAAGTACTTATCAAAGTACCTACACCCCCAGTTGTTTGAATCTGCGGGAAGATACGATGTTCAGCGGCTGATCTTCAATGGTTTCTTCCTCATCCTCGTCCCCACAACTTCTGCCCAAGTCATCGTGAGGACGGACTAGACTAGAGGCGCCACGTCCAATGGCACAATGCCCTGGTAGTTACCCTGTTAGACAATGAGTGTTCTGAGATTCGGTCCACTCAATCTAATCAGGTTGAGCTTTCGCTTAAGATCGATCGCAGGCCAGAGTCGTGCCAGTTGCCCATCTGCGATCCATTAGTTTCACAGGCTCAAGGACACAAAGCTTTCGTTGCTCAACATGTTCGCTCTCCAACGTTTGACAATTTTATAAAATTCTACTAATTTCGACAAATCTTCTAATCACTCAAAATTGCCTCTCTCTTTCCAGGTGAGTCCATCGTTCTATTCCCAAATAATACGTTTAAAGTACGGTAAGACAACAAAACAGAAACACCACCACTTCCCAGCTGATTTAAGCATTTAATTTCCCATTTAAGTGGACACATTAATTGTATATTGTGTCCGATCGTAACACACAAAGTGTAACGCCCCTAAATTTCACCTCATTCCTCAGCAAACCGAATTACTACCTTCAGTGTGTTGCAGGCCAGCGTTTTTTGTACAGATTACAAATAATTAACACATTCTGCGGCAGCGTATACATCACTGGCTCAGGCCCAACCTCTGATACCCTTCATTTAATGGCGGCCTATAATTAACCCCGACAAAGAGAATCAAAAAACAAAAATCAGCGCAGTCCCCACCATCCATCGAGCATTGCAACAAAATTGCAATAAAACTGAAGGGGAAAAAAAAAACAAGAAAAACAGACAATTTTTTCGGGAATTGAAAAAAAATAATTATGGGTGTAGTCCCATGGTATGTGGGGATGGAAATTTACGGAAACCATACCGCTGATGGTCGTGGTCGCATGTGAGAAGCGCTGGTGCGCAACACTTGACCGATTTTCGTTGAAATTTATTGATTGCATCGATTTATCAAAGACACAAAATGATGCGCGCGCTTCATCTTCGTCTGCGTCGCGGAGAGGACGTTACTCGGGTTGTTCTACTCTCGACATGGAGCCATGGGGGGTATGGGACTTATCGTCAATCTCTTAATTGGTTTTACGGTACTTTTTCTTTTGGCCAAAACGAGCCAATGTATATATAATAAGCACTCTCTGTGATGGCTGGCTGAGATAGAGAGCCTCAGCCTCAGATGACCCATATCCTGTGCGCAGAGAAGAAGGAGAGTCCATTCAAATTCATGAATTAACTGAGCCAAGATTTATGCGATGCGTACGCATTTATGCGTATGTATGCTTATTCTCAGATTTCGGGTGATGAGTGCAGGATCGGTTGAGCGAACGTGAACGGCTGGGATTTATGAGGACAAATTAGGTGATGACTACCATTCGCCTCATCGAGTTTCAGTTTCACGTGAATTGCATGGAATTTCTCAAGGAAAGTCATTAGCATGAGATTTCTCCTCTCTTCTCTCACATGTGTCTGTGTGTATGTGGTAACAAGCGTCTAATTAGACATTAGATTAAATTCTTAGTCACGACACGATTACTAGTTGCATTCCTTAATCGAAGCCGTTATTATATTGACAGCTTGTTGCTTCTCGATATTGATTGTGCTCTGTGCTATGCGCCCGTGCCCGTGCCTCCGAGCATTCGATGAATCTCACTCCACGAATTCATGTAGCATGTTGCCTAACCGACCATCTAACCGCCTAACCGCCGTCATTGTCGATTATTTGTTTACACTCCACTGTAAAGTTCAAGTGATGTAGCTCTTGAGAAGTTAAGCTTTTTTTCGATTCGTTTTTTGCCTCCGCGTCTTCATTCGACAGGCAGTTGGCTCGAAGGCAGTACTGCTGCTGCTGTGGCTGCTGCTTCGTCAATTATTGCCGTTGTTTTGTTAATTTTATTCAATTGACTTAATGTGCACCTCCATTATATATAATTTCGCTTCGATAATGTCAAAAACAAAAAGAAGAAAACGAGCAACACTTGTATGTGCTGTGCACACTGCCCCTTCAGACTTTGTAACAATTCACGTCCAATTTGGTTAACAAGATGCTTCAGATGAATGCACTGCATACAGGCAGCCAGTCAGACAGAGAGACATACAGACAGACAGACAGGCAGGCATACACTTGTGCACATATTGAACCAAATCAATCAATGTTGTGACTGGTGCAGGACTACAAGCGATCAACGAAAAAAATCGAACCAAGAAGAAAAAGAAGAAGCAGCAACACAGAAGAAGAATCCAAAGACCGAGTGGCACAGCACAGCGGAGGCAAGCAAAAAGAAGAAAAAAATTATGAGAAGAGGGTTAAATCGAAACTACAACCACCATGGGCGAAACAATTAAAAATAATCGCTTTTAATTATGTGCTTCATGATGGTTGTTAGTTGATTTCAATTAAAGATACACGCGCAAAGCGCTCAAAGCGGGAGCAACAACAGACACTGTGTGTCTCTGTTTGAGCACATTCGAGTGCCTGGTTCGCAGGGCAACTCTTTTGTTTTCCTTTCCATTTATTTAATGATTTTTTTGTGTAAGTTGCCACGGATTTTCTATGAAACGATTGCATAAGAGAGAGAAAACACGTTGAAGTGATGAGGAAGGTCATGGTTGCTGATGGGAAGTAGTTGCAGTCGCTTGTGACTTTGACACCTTTGCGGAGTTGACTGTCAGACGGGTGACGTCTCATCTCTTGTCCACGATGGTTGCATGCAAGGCCCGTGGCATAATCCGGACCTCAGTTAGAACTGCCTGGGCCTACCATCCACCACACTGCCACACGTTGAGTATTCTAAGCCATGACTCTAATGATATGGAACCACAGCGACATGGCTGTTCATCCACGTTGTCCGACGATTAGAATGCCAATCTACATCTCTAATGAGGAAGGGGCCTTGCCAGAAGCCCCCAAGCTCTCACAGATCATTGACAAACCTAATACCCTTGCAAAAATTACATACCACCACCGCTGGAGGTGGCGAATTTAGCTCACAAAATGCTGCATAACTAAACGTTATCAAGGCAGAACAGTAGCAACAAATTGATCGAAAATATTCTTGTCTATCCATACCCCGAAGCGCAGAGGGGCGCATTCACAAATACGTGGGATATACCCTATCTGCAGATCTGCCTGCAATCATAAATCTTTCCAACCGTTTGCACTAGTACACTCCTTCCGCTTGCAATTTCCTCTGAACATCGCCTTCCCATTAGCTTCTGGAATCGGTCACAACCATGAACCGCGGCGGGATAGATAACTCTTCCTCGCTGCGGTCATCTCATCTGGCCCCCTCGGCTGCTCTCGGTGGAAGCGTTTAGGATAATTATTATTCTCCTGGATATAGGCAATTAATTCTATTCCGCGTCCAGTGGTGGCTCATCCTCTCTTTTTTTGCTGCTTCTGGTTGTGCCACCGATACAGAGTCCCCATGATTTCCTAATGATCGTGGAGCACCAGCAGCGCATTGTGTGTGCCCCTGTTCGTCCGTCTGTGTCCGTGTTCTTTTGTGTGCCCTAGTCGCGCAATCAATCTTGTTAACAATCTCCTAGAGTGGTAGCTAGTAGTTGAGGTAGCTTTTTTTGCTTTTTTCGTCTTCATTTTGTTGGGCTTGTTACCCGTTGTGCCGAAGCAGCCAGATCGATTGCATAGATAGACAGATTTGTATCGAGAGCGAACGAGTGAAGTACGAGTGCCTACCACTGCCACTGCACGCAGCAAGTGCGGCCCTGATGAATGAGAAATAGCCGAGACAGAGAAGTGTCCCCTTCGAACCAGCGCCGCGGCGGCGGTCGACGCGACGTCGCAGTCGGTCCCCGCACAGCCACCGCGAGGGAGCGAGAGGGAGATTCCAATCGCTGCCCGAGATTGCTCTGATCGATGAGTGCGCGAGGCTGTGCTGTGCTCGTTGTTATGCATTATCTATAAGTGCGCGCTCGAGATCGAATTATTTCATTAAATATGCAGCGTGTTGCATACTAGTTAGATAGATCGCCCTATGACATAGTCGACAGCAGCAGTAGCAGTCAGCAAGCGAATACACAGAAGCAGGAGGCGTTGTCAAGACTGACTGACCGACTTGGAGGACATCAACAACAATGACGGTGACTAGCCAAGTCAAGCCAGCCGCAGCTACCTGCTCAATTAATTGGGGTGCAACTCTCGTAATTACAACGTCGTTGTACGCAGCGCAAGCTTGCAATTACACGAGAGGCCTTCACTGCATACCACTTCGTTGGAATTGAACTTTTGCCCCTCCTACCCCCCGCCTTGTGGTGGCGGCAATTTTAAGCAAATCAGTGAAGTGGAAGTGGAGCGGAAGAGAGGTTAAG
Source organism: Eristalis tenax (assembly GCA_905231855.2). NCBI lineage: Eukaryota > Metazoa > Arthropoda > Insecta > Diptera > Syrphidae > Eristalis > Eristalis tenax. The sequence continues at coordinate 6,458,700 of HG993127.1, forward strand.
CCGATTCCGCCCGAGCAGATGTGCATATTTCTCGAATGTGTGTCACGAATTGCACACATTCCCACCAATCTCCAATCGTTCTCCAAAGGCAACAAGAGCACCGAACACGAAAAAGGGGGGCGAACGTGTAATTTCACAGGAAACGAAACGGTTGTTCGCTGCCCCGAAAGAAGGGCAATTAGCAGTAAATACAAAAATTTCATACCTTCAGGGGAAGAGATTCATGTATCTGCTGCACCAGACCCCCGCCCCTTCTTGACCATGGCCAGCCAACAATCAGTAAATCCTTTGTTTTGCCAACAAAAGTACGCATATCCTTTCGGTAATTGCAACAGACCATCGCACCAGCAACAACCACGAGCAGCGAGCAGCGAGCATCGCGGCACTGGCACTGGCACCGGCACCTCCTCTTCTGCGTATGGAAACAATGCTATCGCGCTATCTGCGCTGCCACATCAGCGGCAGCGACGGCGGCGGTGGCGGTGGAGCACTCTCGCCAATAATTTGTCGAATGTATGAAATAATCATCGTTATCAGAGGGCTTAATAACCAGCAACAGCAACGATGACGACGACGACGAAGACGACGTCAGCCAGTCCACGCGAAGGATGGAGGATGAAGTGGATCCGCAGGAGCAGAACAGAAATTACATGGTTGCTCTGGAATACATTTTTCCCATTTTCCACACACACACGCACACGGAGACATTTTGGAGGGTCTTTGCCACTCACTCGTCGTGGCATCGATTGATCGGTCGTCGTTGTGGTCATCTTCGCGTTGCAATTATGTCAATTTTTCATGCCAATCGAAGGGTGCTGCCCGCCGGTAGAGGGGTTGCTATGCAAATTGCAGATTGGTTACATAAATTAGGGTATCGTCCAACCGTGCTCCCCTTCCCGGCCATCAATTGGTTCGCTGTTGCACTGCCCTCGTGGTGGACTGTTGTTGTCCGTATCGTCGGGGATCTCTCTCGCGTTCACTCGGCTGATCCTCTGGGGAAGCAATTAATCGGACAAGTGAACAAGTGTCATTGGGTCGATAAATAAGAGAAAGACGATGACCGGTAATCAGTGTAATTGCTGTGTAATTAACAGTGACAATACACTGTACAGTCCGAACTGTAATAGGACATGGCCGTATAAGGAGTGATGTGTACAGGTTACTGTTAGGGTGTGTTAACTGCATCCACTGAGATCTGCGGCTGGAGGCCTGAGTGTTTCCTGGAACTCAGTTACTGGCCGGCAACCGATGGCACTGGTATCCCCGAGAGTTTGACACCGTTTAACAGAAAGTTATGATCTTCTCTCGGGCGGTATTGATGGTGGTCTGTCGCATCGTCGCCAAAGAGAGCTTAAGCTGACTTAAACTGAAATCAAACTGACACAGCTGAGAGTTGCCGGAGGCACGTGCGAAATGGGGTGGAGTGAGACTGTCGAACTTGGGTTTATCTCGATTCGCGAAAATCAAATGCTGTCAGAGGTGCACTGTGCAAGGTACTAGCCACAGTCGGGGATCGTTGCGGCTAACACGATCAACGACACGTTTGGAAGAAGCCTTTAAGAAGATAGGCAGTGATTCAATTCAGACTTTGCTTCGAAAAGCAGGTGGCAGGAGTGGAGAGTGGAGAAGGACCTCAAAAACTTGGCGTGCGACATAGGAGGCAGCTGGCTAAAGACCGCGCCAGGCCTAGGTCCACCCCGGACTGTAGCGCCACCAGAGGCAAAAGGGGCTAGCCCCATAAATGTGGCTGAGCTTCGTGATGCACGGGTGGTTTTGTTGGCACAGACCTTTGACTTCAAATAACACGATCACACGGTCTCATGCAGTAATTGTGTTGTTTTACGGTCTGGTCCCCGCTCCTCTGGATACTAGTGGTAGACGACGTTCTTAAAGAACTTAGTCCTGGCGGCTGCAAGCCAATAGTTTACGCAGACGACATGGCAAATTTCACGATACAATTACAGACATAATGGATCTCACTTAGCTAGAAAGATGGACGGGCAGAGCTGGTTTAGATGTTAACCCATCCAAAGACAGAGCTCGTACTGTTCACATAAAGACATAAAACACCTCCTTTTATCCCACCAAAGTTGAAGAACAAGGAACTAAGCTTGGTCAGGCCAAATAATTAGGTGTAATATTGGACAGTAGCTAAGCTGGAAAGCCAATATTCAGGAGTGTATAAGGAAGGAGGCGGTAGCTACAAGTAGGAGGGTCCTCGGCCCCAAATGGGGGCAGAAACCGAAGTTGACACACTGGGCTTATACAGCAGTAGTCAGACCATATCCTTGTCTGATGGCAAGCATTACGAAAAAGATCAGACAAAGATCTGCTTGCATTGCATTTCGGGTGCACTCCACACTTTCAGCTGCCATGGGAACACTCCTGCGGCTACTTCCCATGGAACATTTACGGGAAGATGGCGGCTACCACGGTTGAGCATATGTAACCGATGGAGCAACATGCACAGTCTAGGTCACATGGATTCAATCAAGAATGCGAACTTTTCAAAGGATACCGATCATATTGCCCCTGTCATAGTCTTCGAATTTGGGTATAAACACTCATCCCAGAAGACAGGGCATTAGACTTAGTCAGAGAATGCCTGCCCATCTGGAAGTATACGCAGACGGATCCAAAACGGAAGAAGGCACCGGCAGAGGATATACGCAGACGGAAAGTATACACAGACGGATAAAAATGGAAGAAGGCACCGGACTGGGAGCATTCGCGTCATGCAGGAAGCCTCCTTCTCCCTGCCCCGGCGACTGCTAACCATTGCAATGTATTCCAGGCAGAAGTAAAAGCCATCCGCTTACTGTCAATGAGGCCGACAGACGGGTTATCTATCGAAATTTACGTAGACAGTCAGGCGGCCATTACGGTTCTGGATACACCATCAATTAAATCAAAGATAGTAACACTTTGTCTCCTAGCTCTGAGTGAGATAGCGGTCAGATGCAACCTTAACTTATGCTGGGTATTCCTGGCAACAAACGGAAAAAAGTTTGCCCTTGGCAAGTAATCAGGACACTCATACCCCTCTATATAAGTTAATTACAGATGCTCTGGATACACCAACAATCAAATCAAAGATTGTTACCCTTTGTCGCCTAACTCTCAGAGAGATAGGGGTTATCTTTGGTCTAATTCCCGATTTGGGACCGATGATGTTCTTGCATGTGTAGCGTGCAATCGATGTTTTCCTGTATCGATGCGTTTCCAACTCAATTTGCTGTCAACTATAAAACCAAGGCATGATCAGTGTCAGTTCTTTTCCTTTTAGCTTCGGTGGAGCTACACTGGGGATTTTATATCCTCTAGTAAGCAATTTTGATTCTCCCATTTTTGATGGGTTCACATCTAGTCCTACGTCTTCTGTCCATTTCGTCAAGACTTTGAGAGATGCTTCCATCGCATCCATCGTTAGTGTTGGGGAGTCTTTCCTGTGACGTCTGCAGCCTGCCAGTGGTCTCTGTGTAGGATCTTTGGGCAAGCGAAGCTAAGCGGCGATTCTGGAGAGCTGGGCAGTGTTGGATGAGCAGATGTGGGATCGTTAGTTTCCTCAGAAAGAACTCTGTTATCAGGTCGCGATATCGAGCACCAGTAAAAGCCACTGCTTGACCAGCCTCGTTTAAAAACAAAAAAAGGAATGGTCCAATGATGTAGGCTTCAACCCTTTGATACCCATCCCCATCCCATACATTGATAATACATAAATAAATAAACCCAACATCCGTACCAGTGCCTCGTTGCTGTATCGTGTGACGCTCCATTTCTACTAACCCTAAACTTTCAGCTGTAAAATTGTTTTCTTTTTATTCTATTTAATCGTGCGTTCATTTAGTGGCAACCTTTCCTTTAAGAATGGTGCCCATAGTGTTGCCAACTGCAGAGCAGTCCTCGAATTCGGATAAACTTAACCCCCAGCCATTTCAGATACGCGCTGAAGACTACTTTAGTTAGCAGTATCACTGCCCCAGTTCCTTTCAGCAAAAATCACAAGAGAATGTGCTGTTTGTGAAGCATACACCAACAAATCGTGCGCCTCAGTCAGACAATCATCTCCTACCCGTATCCGGTGAAATGATCACAACCCCATTGAATACCGCATGACTCTGATCTCCTGCTGAACAAGTGGAAACACTCTGAAATCCCAAAGAACAATGACCTCATAATCAGAGCTGAGGTTTCCCAGAAACATTCCCTGCCCTCCACTTCGGCAGGATTAGCTGTATAATCCAGAGCATATGCTCAAACAATCAACCTCTCCCACCCACTCGGCGTCACATTCCACCGACAAATCCCACCACGCGCTAGCTTAGAATTAATTGATTTTTCCACAACCAGATGCAGATGCAGTCGCTAAATCCGTTCAATCGATATCTTCAATCTTCGATTTCAGAAGACCTAAATGTTCATTGTGCTGCACCGTGCCGTACCAATTCCCGAGAGACAATTGACAGAGCACCTACTGCCTGCCTTTGGTGGTGGTTGTTGGCCACAACAGAGTACAAGGCACTGCACAGTTCACAGCGTCGCGTAGCGGCATCAAGTGTCAAGAGATATGCGACGTGCGACTTAGAAGAGAGACAGACCTTCAAATGTTTGAAAATCGATTTTTCATTTTCCACTTCATCCACATTCACACAAGCGAGCGTGGAACGTTTCGCGAATGAAAATTGCTGCAATAAATTTCACGTGAAGTCGAACAGTCGGCCACTCGGATTCCGATTCCAATTCAGATGCAGATGCTGGGACGATCTGTGAGAGAGATCTGTTGGCGAGATGGTTGGGGCATTGATGCTCTCCTTCTAATGCAACGGTCATGAACTGCTATCGCGCATTTTATCAAAGTCAATGCGATCTGTGACGATGCATATGTACGTGCGAGCGAGCGAGTGTGGGCCTTCGGTGGTGGTCGATGATCGGTGCTCGGTGGCTGGGGAGCTCCCAGTGATGGAGTGGGGCATTAGCAACAATGACTGCAGTCTGGCGAGTCGGGGAGAAGGCGAAAAACCTGCACCGACCGTCCGGAATCGCATTATTTCACCGTCGATCACGATTCGAGGTTATTTCTTCGTGGTGTCGTTTTTTTTTTTTTGTATTTTTTGCTTCCTTTGCACTTAATTTCCATCCATCGCGCAGCGATTATCTTTCGCGCGACGAAATACAGTTGTACGCGCGCAGCCGGTAAACGGGCGAAAAAAAATGCAAGAGGACAGAAATCACCCGAAAGATATCGATCTGGGGAATTCTCCCGCCTGGAGTAGGGGTGCAGACGAGCTGGCAGGACTGGCATTCTGGGACTGGGACTCGGCCAATTCAAAGCCGCTCTCTCTAGGTCAGAGAGTGATCGGGGAACACTCTGTGCTGTGTGCGCCTTGAATTGAGATATTAACATCACGTGTGAGCGATAAGCGGCTGCGTTGCCCAAATGAAAGAAAGAAGTCCGGACGTGCCGTGCGATTTGCCAGCTCGATAACTCAATTCTGTTGAATGCGCTTAGAGATCGGATCGAATCGAATCATTTGAGCGAGATTTGGTGCGAATCGACGGCCATTAATCTTGAGATCCTCCTAAGAGATGGCGTGTGTGTGTGTCTGTTGGGTGGATGGAGCTGTCGGGTTTAGGAGGAGCAACTGGAGCGCGGTTAGAGATGGTGACCTCGTCGATATGTGACTGCCTGGCTGGGGTCTTGAGGTGTGCGGTTCATGTGAGCGGGGTTTGCTGAATTGACGGAACGTGCGCTGATATCGGGTCACGCGTGTGCGCCAAGTTCCATGAGGTGGCATGAATGACGTCCATGAGGCAATGGAAATGTGAAATGTCATCAAATGGATGAGGGAACGAATCAAAAGTCTTCTTCGTGTCTACCCTTGAAATGAAAAAGGCTAGGGAGGAGGATATTCATCCGTCGCTGTCCCACAACATCGCCACAGACCCTACATATATCTGAAAGGTTGACATAAATGAGGTCCATTTTCAATTCGATGACTGCTCAAGTAAGTAAACAAGGCTGGAAATCTATCTTGGTTCACAGTGATAAGTAAATAGGGCAGGCTGCAAGTGGATTCACCACCACAAGTGTTCGTGCCTTGTGATGCGCACTGTCAGACTACTACCACCGAGTGACAACTCCAGCGAACTTGATCCCAAAGGCATTTTAACTGGGATTTGAACTGGGGACCCTACTTACTGAGGGCAGGCACTTAACCACATGCGCCAGCCGTCAGGCATGCTACAGTTACGATGCTGTTGTGCAACTTGGTGTTTTTGTCAACTTAGATCCTGGCACTTAAGTGTACGTCAGAGGCTTGATTGTTTTATTAACTGACGATTACGTTCAAGGTGGCAGTTGGCAGCACCATGAAGCATGGAATTCCTTGTGTGTCGCCATCAGCTGTTTACTTCTTCTGCATCCTGCCACCGACATCCACTGTCATGAGAGCCCAACAATACTCAATACTATGCCGAAATTGCTTGCATATTTAAACTTGAGGAGTTACATGCGACTGTTTTGTGGTGCAAGTTTTTAAAGACTTTGCTGAGATGAAGCCCGACGAAGCGGGCGGGATTTAAGCTAGTACTGAATACGAATAAGATGCCACCATGAAAGTTAGGAGTGATCTGTCAAAAGTCTATTCAAAACAAGTCGAAGTGAATGAACCGATATTAGACAGCCAAAAGTCCGGCCGCAGGCCTTAGGGAAGGCACGCGACTCTTCTAGGCTCTTGGGTTAAGAAACCGCAGGAAATGGTGGATATATTTAAACAGCACCGCCAACAGCTAATCAGCCGGCAATCACGTGGAGAGAGTGATGGGAAACCAAGGAAATCCAACTCCTGCCTGTGTGACCAACAATAAGTTCCCCAACTGTGTCCGTCATCAAACCCTTCTTCCCACTAAACGAAAAAGAGCGTTGCTTACCAAAATGCAATACTTCAACCGGATGATTGAATTTGGTTATATTCTATGCTTGTACATTTCCACCCCATCCGCACTGAAGACTCGTTAAAAAAGATCTAAACATTTATTTGAACGGAATTCTTTTATTAGACTTACAATCTAAGGTTGGCTCAACAATAGGGGCCCAACTGATGTAGTTTGTTTAATTTAATGTTTATTATTATGTCGGCTTATTGTTTATTTTGTATGTCCTACAATGGCTGGTGTTTACATCCGCTTGTTCAAGTTCGCGAGTCCGTGGTCCGTAGAGGTAGCGTTGTCACCGCGACCTTTGCTTTCTCCCCTCTTATACAGCTCTCTCCAGAGTTGTATTCAGGGTTATCTGCTCCTGTTGCGCGAAGGTGTAAGAGATCTGTCCCAGAGTAGTCTCTCTAAGCCGGTTGCCTTTAGGAATCGCAGAATGAGAGCTGGTTCTAGTGACTTCAATGCTTCCTCTACTATTAGGTGGTTGTCCAGATATCTTTACCTTTTGTGGGCAAGTGCCTCACAAAATCATAGTATCTTTAATTTCAAGATCTGCAGAGACATTCTGTTAATGCTCCTAGTTTTATTAGGTGCCCCTGAGTATACAGTGCCTGTTAGGGTACGGAGGTTGTTCTTGCTCTTCTGATACATGCCTCAAACCTCTTCTGGCTATGTTGACCCAAGAGTTTCTTGGCCTGCTGCATTCCATGAGCGATATTCTTTCTAGTTTCTAGTTCCCTCAACTCTTCCGTGATGGTTCGGTGGCTATAAAGGGTTTCGATGTTCCTTTCTTGGAGCCGCCATTTCATTGCCTTCTATCCCTATATGGCCAAGTATCCAACAGAGTTTCACTATGTTACTCCCGCTCCGTTCCTTAAGCTTCTGTGGACATTCCCACACGAGCTTGGATTTGATGATATAGGAGTCCAGTGCCAGGATAGCGGCACGACTGTCCGACATTGGAGAAGTTCCTGTCAAGATTGATCTGAGCGGACCTGTCTATGGCATAGACTCCTGCTTGAAAGATGCTGGTGCATTTGCCCATGGCTTTGTAGTACTTTGCCCTGGGTCCAAATACCCCTGCCCCTGTTCCTTAAACAGTTCTTGATCCATCGGTATACCATTTCACCGCATTGCTGCTCGGTCTGTGGACTATGGGTTCATTGCTCCAGTCTTTTTTGGTTAATGGTGAGCTGAATTTCCTTATCGCGTGGTGGTAGCCTTTTGACATCGAACTGTCTCGATCTAATGCACCTGTCTTCTTCTATCCCTTCGTTTGACTTTCTCCCGATCGCTTAATTTGCACATTCCGATGACGCCTCCATGGCTGCAGTTGGGCAAATTCTCATGGCCCCTGTAATACAGAGACTTGCCACCCTTTGAAGTTTGTTGAGTGTCTTGCGCTGATCAGCTTGGTTCTTTTGGACCATGCTCTTGCAACATATGTAACTGTCTGTCTAACAATATCCATCTAATGATGCTTGGACTGCAACTCCAGGATTTGCCCGCTAAGCTTCTACCATTCATTAAAGCACACATCGCCTTCCTGGTGATCTCTTCTGTGTGTCTCTCATCTCCCAGATGAGTTTGCTGTCTAAGCTAACTCCTAGATAGTTTACCTCTTTTTGTCCCTAAAAGACTAAGTTGCTTTTGTCGTTCCAGTTTCTGTTTTCTTGTGAAAGGTACTATGCTGGTTTTAGCCGGATTTAGATCCAGCCCGGTTGACAGGCACCACTCTTTAGTCATTTTTACTTCCCATTCGGTAAGATCACACAGGTTCTCCTCCGCTTGGACCCATTGTGTTACCACCCGTTTGTATAACTTTAAATAAGAAGGAACTTCCTCTCGACTTCACTCTCCTATTGAGTCACGTCATGATTTTCACGTCACCCACCCAAAAATTTAATCTTCGAACCGAACCATCTTAGCAGATACACAATCTATGGCCAATCAAACGCCCATTCAATGTTAGAACCAATCACCACGTTTCATCCACCGCCGCTGCTGCGCCACCGCAATTTCGCTGGCTCACACGAAACGCAACCGTAAATCCTCAATTCGATAAACACTTCGAAGCTAATTATGTTGTAAGTCTCAAATCGATTAGTTCCCTAGATTCATGCGCGCCAATATTAACACTCTCTTCGTGTCATGCACCATCACATTTAGTGGAAATTAATTGCCCAGGTGGGTGGCGGCGGTCCTACCGGTGGTGGCGGTAAACGGCACAAGCTCGCACGAAGCGTTACTGCACTGCCACCGCCGCACACTGTGGCAGAAGCAGCAGGGAAGGCGAAAGAAAAAAAAAGCGAGGAATTCACAAATAATAATAAAACTCCGAAAAGACCAACAAATGGCGACTGTAAATCACGGACTCACTTACAGCATCCGATGGATGGATGGATGAATGTCAATAAATTTGATAAATGGCTCTTTAAGCTGTCCGCGCTCAGTCGCGCGTGTTCGCTGCTCGCATACAATCCTTTTGTTCGCAATGAGCGATGGCTGGATGGGCTCGTCGACGGATGGTGGTGCTGTGTATGGACACTTAACATCTTTATGGGTCCCAGCACTGTGTGGCTGTGTGGCGCCACCACCACCGCCGCCTCACAATGACTTCCAACCGCAAGGTGAATGTGAAATATTTCAAACAAGATAAACACCGGATAAACATCAAATGTACACTTTTTGATAATCTGCAGCCATTTGCCATGCATCCGAGGGGCGCATTGTTGGCGGCGGAAAGACACTTGTTCGCTGAACGCTCGCATGCAAAAGAGCGTGGGTAATGCGCTAATTGTGGTGGCCCGCAACCACCACGTCACCGCCACCGCCAGCGCCGCCAACAAGGTGCAGAACAATTATGGACCCATAAAACGGTGTTCCATTCAAATGCCTGCGAGTGGTTTAACATCGCTTAAGCATTTTAAGCTGCCTACCCCCGCGCAATAGTTAATTAATTTTCCCCACGATCTTTGCCCCTCCCCCACCCTCGCATAGATCTCGTCGATCTGATACCGTCAGATGGCGAGTGGTGGTCGTGTTCATTTGAATTGGAATTCAAATAGCGCACTGCAACTGAAAGAGGAGCATATGCGACGTTAATTACCGACCCGATGTGTGTTGTCGAGTGTTCGACTGATGAAATGTCAAACGGCTACCAGCCGGTGCTCCGCTCAGGATGTGTGCGAGGGGAAAAATCTCATTAAAATTTTGACAAGCACTTGGCAGCTCTTCGAGGATAAATCGTGTTCTCGATTAAAAGGCACATGAGCACACTTGTTGTGGTGACCTTTAGACGAGCGGGCGCTTTAATAGGGGCTCTCTCACAGTGGCCGGAGATCTTAATCCCTCGCCTCAAGTACAACAAGATTGCTCGTTATACATGCAGAAACTCCAGTGTCCCCCCGTCGCATTGCACACACGACTCAATGCCGTTCGATTTGGCCAGCCTGAGCCCGTCTTGAGAATCAGGCCGACCGGAGCCTTGCTTGAGGTGAATTTAAAATTTAAATCATAAACGCGTGTAATTCACTCGGATTGAGGATGATTGGCAATAAAAGAGTTTATGCATGTGCACGTCATCATTCCAATTAAAATTTCGGTCGAAATGGCGGACTTAGAGGGGACATTAAATGTACACCACACCGCTACGCTGCGCTGCGGTGCGCGTTAAGATGTGTCATTTAATATTTGAGCGTATTCCCAGCCTCTCTCGCTCTCTCTCTCTCCCTCAGTTATGAGTGGTTTCTTTGGTGGGCCATAAAACGTCGATCGGCTTTAAAGATTCGGAAATGATTTTTGTGATTTTTAATATTTTACGAGCATAGCCTCCCACATTAACGCGGTGATCCTATTCCTTTGTTTTATTCAAACGCAACCTGGGCAGTCCCATAAAGCGCGATTATACGGTCGAGGCTCTTGCGAGTGATTTCAAGGAATTCAAAAGCTTTCACCACTGAATCTGATATTTTCACAATCTCAGCCTTAACTGTATATATGTTTCCAGTGGAATGGCTTCAATCATTTTTAACGAAGTTTTACAACTCAAAGTGGTGTTTAAATGCTGACTTGGCCTTTACGGCCTCAGGGCTATTGCTGTGTGGTTTTAAGTCATCCTTTTTAGTATTTCTGGCGTATTGTGAGTGCCTTTCGGTGCCTTGTACTAACGGATTCCAAATTGTCTGTACTCAGGCAATTTCCACAGAGGTGCTTAATAAGACCAAGACTCAATCAGTCAATGGTCAAATGTACCCACTTTAGCGGCAGAAATGTTCGTGTGGCAGTATAGGACATTAGCTTCATATCTATTGGGGATAAGATGCCTAGTTACTTACTTACCTACTTACTTACTTACTTACTTTCTTACTTACCTACTTACTTACTTACTTACTTACTTACTTACTGACTTACTTACTTACTTACTTACTTACTTACTTACTTACTGACTTACTTACTTACCTTCTTACTTACCTACTTACTTACTTACTTACTTAATTACTGACTTACTTACTTACTTACTTACTTAATTACTGACTTACTTACTTACTTACTTACTTACTTACTGACTTACTTACTTACTTACTTACTTACTTACTTACTGACTTACCTACTTACTTACTTACTTACTTACTTACTTACTTACTTACCTACTTACTTACTTACCTACTTACCTCTCTACTTACCTACTTACTTCCTTACTTACTTACTTACTTACTTACTTACTTACCTTCTTACTTACCTACTTACTTACTTACCTAATTACTCACCGACTTACTTACCTACTTACCTACTTACTCACCGACTTACTTACCTACTTACCTACTTACTTACTTACTTTTCCGGCCATGGAGGGTCTGAGGTTAAGCAATCGCTGCCATAACTGACGTCCTCGGCACACCAGTCATCAAGACCAAGCTATCTTGCACCCGTGATGACTTGGTCTTTCAACAGAAGGCTTGGCTCTCCTCTCATTCTCGAACCAAGGGGCTTGGACAGGAAGCCACTCTTAGCACCAGCACTGGTGTCCATCGGCTCGATGTGTCCGAGCCAGTACAGTCGAAGTGCTATGATTAATGTGAAGCATACGCATACGGCTTCGATAGACAACATCTGGTTCCAGGGGTAGGAACATCCAGTGTAAGCTGCATCGAAAGGGGCCCTATAGTGGCCCAAGCCTGGCTTCTTTCCACCGAACACAAAGAAGTGGACGCAACTTTCTTTTTGTGAACTATGGCAATACTATGAATAATCTGTTATTGCCCATATTGCGGTGTGGAATTAAATCGAAGGCATCCACTGGAACCCTTGCCGGAACCGGTCTGGTACCAACTTCTCGAATGAACTATTGTAAATGGTCACTCCGCTGGGGCACGATGTCACCTGGGTGAGATTTTATATTGACGTCACTCACACTGCCCCCAGAAATAAAGTATTATAGAGATGCCCAACTTCATAGCTGATTGACCCCTAGCCCATCGACGAAGATGGGCTAGTTTTTTTCAGTTATTCATGAATTTTGACGGTTATTCACGAAATAACGTAACTGCCGTTCTCTGATTGGTCAGTTCGGCTTTAGGCGGTATAAAAAATGGTTGTCAAAATGTTTAAGGGGAAAGAGGGGTAGAATCTCTGTCATACTCTATTTCGGGGGGCAATGTGAGAAAAATCAATATAAAAGCTCACCCAGGGGACATCGTGGACACAGCTAGGACTAGTGCTTACCATGCGTCTGCTCCCAACACAATTAATGGCAGCATACCAATGTGTGCCATGTGCGCGCCTGCGCCTGGATAGGTTAAATCATCGGCCAATATATCAGCCATCACTAATTAAGTCCTGAACACACATGCCAACACACGTAGTCACGCTCCTAATGAAATCATTTCACTTTTGACCGAGTAAACCACCATTTTATCGATCAGCCTCGTGCCAATAGATTTGCCGCGCCACAAACCGGACCGGACGGCCCAATCCATTCATCTCTCCCGGGCGATGGCACTCCTAAGTAATGGTCGAAAATCAAAAATTCCAGATGCCGGCGTTATTTACTTTCCCAAAGTGAATCGAAATAGAATCCAACTCTCCGGCCAATAAAACCTGATTCGTTCCAGACCATAGTTCCGCTGGTTTTTTTTTTTTTTTTTCTGATTGCAACCCATTGACGCAAAGCAATTATTTGGCCCGCTGAAATATCGCTCCGCTCTCAGTCATCGACTAGGACCGTCCCCGTCACATGAAGATTCCGAAATTATCAAGAAAAAAACACCTCGAAACCAGATAGCCGCACAAATATTCAAACGATAATCGAAATTTTGACATTTCTAACTCTCGGTTGTTGTTTTTTTGGTTTTTGAGGTTTTTTTTTGAAACAGAAAAATTTGCATAATTCAAATCGAGCTGCTAATGGCCTTAACGCCCCTGCCGTGCGTCATTCTGGTGGTTTTTTCGGTTTCAATGGAATCTGCAATTATAATCGGGCCCCCGAAAGATGATCATTCGCCAGCAAGCTCCCAAGTGGCCAACTCCCCGATTTGCATAGTTGTCAAAGTTTGATTAATTCCCGTACGTCTCGAGCTTCAGACTGAGGGACGACCAAGTCAGGACTAATAGTCTCACGTGCCTCGAGTATGGCCATTTTTGGGCGATAAGCCATGAATATCTTCTTTTCCTTCGGAGCGGCCAGTCGTGTGTCGCATCCAAGAGGATACGTACTCTAAGTGCAATTTAATTGAAAAAGATACAAACGCAGCGCGCGCTTCTTCTTCGCCTTGTTTGAGTGTTAGATGGTCTTGCAAATGACCGCTAGCAGAATGTGGGGAGGGAGGGGGCACGGGAGAATCGTGTACAAACACACTAGAGTATGCAAGTTGATGGATATTGTTGATGGCATTATAAATGGTTTCGTCTACGAAGATGGTGCGATCGATTGGCTGGCTAGCATCTGCTGCTCGGAGAGACGCTCTGGCCAAATTAGATTGCTCCATCGCACCGTATTCGGAAAGTGTCTCATTATTCAAGCATCCAACGAGCAAATTAGGTAGAAGTATGTTTATATGGACATTCTTTGCACCAGTTGACGACGTGTGCTGCTACGTCGTGCTGGGTAGAGCTTGCGAGCGAAATGAAGACGCGCGTCAAACACAGACACACATCGATTGCTGGACCCCTGATAATGATGATGCACCGATTGCTGATGGCGATGGTGCTGACGATGATGATGGCGATGCCAGTGATGCCGGTGATGACGGTGATGACCTCTTCCTCGATTCGAATGGGTCAGCTGCTGGTGGTGATAATCGGTACATGTTGATTATGCATCGGATGCACGGGGAAATCTAGGAAATCCAGCAGAAGACCAAAATAAAACCGACGCAATGGGGCTCAGGAATGAGTGGAGCGTTAATTGCGAGTGATGTGGCACTCCGACTTCGTGTGGAATTGGGAGTAATTAAGGAGTTATTCCAGGAACTCCTGAGATTATTAGTTTCATTCGTTGAAGATTTGGTCGTAGAAATCATGAAGATATAGACATTGGCTGCTCCAGTGTGGACAGTGCGTGTGGAAATGAAAGTTATTCGTTACTCCGAATGTGGTGTCGATTGGAATGGATGACAAGTGAGTGATGGTGATTGGGAGGAGGCCTATGAACGTTGCACCCAGCGACTAGCAGTTTAGATCAAGGCACACCTCGGGGGGAACATTATTCAATTATTTCAGTCTGTGCCGTGACGTTGTGGGTATGTGCGTCGACCCCTATGCAACCGAACTAGGATCGATTCCCGTAAAATAATTTTGGAAAGCTGTCTGGAAAAAGCTTCCAAATTGGCCATTCGGAGTCGACCTTAAACTGTAGCTCCCTTCCACTCGTGAGAGGACAATAGCACGCACAACACGAGTGGTTGCTCAGGAGCTAGGCCCTGACCATTTACGCGCTGTAGTGCAGCCCATTTAAAAAGTAATTGCGTCTGAGTCGTAATGACGTCATTCATTTGAGGTTATCTGAGCACAGACTGAAATAGAATTCGACTGTTGCAAGGTCTGTCGTGAAGAAGAATTCCAAAATTAAGTATGACGCAGAACAACATTCCAAGGGATTTGAACATTTATATGCATATTCGTGAATTTGAATTTTTCTGACAAAGAATTTTGTGTTATTGTTGAATTAAGCTTTTGAGTTAGTCCATAACGTTTCTCGGTTGTGTGTCACTCCGATTCTGTACTGCTTATTCTCTAAGATGAGTTGGCGAATTCTTGGCTCACATTTTTTTGTGCCACCTCACATCAAAATCTGTAGTCGTGAATTCTAGTGAGGTGACAACAAAATCAATCAAATTCTCAACCATATGGAAAGACATGCTGAAGGTTTGTGTCTTCAACTGGGATCAATTCACATTAGGTGGTTGGATTTGATAAGTTTTGTTATATTCGAATGCCCTTGGTTCAGAAATCGGAAATATTGGTGAGCGATGTGACGGATTGTGGAGACATTTCAATGACAGCCCAAGGAAAAGGACAATGCACGTGTTCTGAAGAAGAAATGGATTTCTAGGTGTGTTTGAATGTCTAATGCAATAGCTACGTTATCCTCCATTAAAGAGACCAGGCACTGAAATTGTTGATTTATTCTTATTTTAACACTAAACGGGAACACATTAATTCAGATTGTTGGACACACCGGAATTTCGTCGTAACTGACAGCTGTAGCATTGTGACAACAAGCAAAACTGATCTAGACAGTACTTAGAATATGTTCATGGATTTCATGGACTTAAGTTGGGCAACAAAATTTGTTTTTCGAAGTACACAGAAGGGTCTAAGTTTCTTTGTGTATTTCTGTTCATGCTTGTTTTGTGACGCGAAGCGTGCGGAACTGATGTGCTGTGCCAAAATTGATTGCAATGAAAGAACAAGAATTAACAAACAACGCTTTGTCTTATTATAAAATATTGATGGAATCCCAACAAACATTTATTCGTGTCAGTACCCGGCGTTCGCCGTCACCCACAAAAACGCAAGTGACAAAATATTTCCCATTCTATCGCACTTTTTCATGAAATGTGACAACGAGAATACACTCGATCGTCGTGCGGGTGACAAATGTCACATAAAGTGACTAGGAGAATCCAAATTTGTCAAATTGACACAGTTTCTTGTGTGACACGGCCAAGAGAATTAAGGAATAAATTGACAACCCTTCTATCGATGAAAGGAATGGGATGAATATTGTCCTAGATCAGAGTTTGGCCGCATGGAGAGTCTGAATGTTCACAAGTACCTTGCAATATTTTTGTGTTTTTCTTGAGTTGAAGTCAGACTTCCAATTGAAACAAGGTCTACGTCCTAATCCATGCCATAAGCCAAGTGAGTGGCCTTTTATCCAGCTCCACTAACATGATGAAAATCCCACCTTTATCCATATGAATGGTAATGGGAAGTAGTGCTCTTGATGTTACCCGGGTATGACCCGTTTTGACAATTACCCGAGAACACGGGTACCCGAGAACACGGGTACCCGAGTAATGGGGGTAATACCCAAGTTAGTGGGTACCGGGCATCGTTCGGCTAACTATTTGTGAATATTACTTGACTTTAATAGAAGGTAATAGAAGTCTAATGCCATTTTAGCACCCATAGAGTACGAAATGAATTTGAATTCATTGTAAGCAGCAGATTACCCGAAATATTTCGGGTTCTCGGTATTATGGTTATGCCCGGCAATGCGGCTATCCGGTCACCCTGGTGGGTTCTCGGGTATGCCCATATGAATGAAAGCCCAGTTTCTAAGAAAGGAAAGGGCATTCAATTAGATGTTCCAGAAGCAAGGAGAATCTGAAATCTGAGATTGATACAAGTTTGGCTGAACCTTGCTAGAACTTCCACTCCATGGGGACCCCACTAACCAAGAGCAGGCTCTTAACCAACTGCGCCATCCAGTCATATTTGACTGTGCTAACTATCGGAAAATCCCCCTCTGTCGTTTTGTTTGATCAATCTGATCATGAGTGCCATCCCTAGAGGAGTCATCTAGACACAGCAGAAAATATCAACGAATTCAGCGAAACGCACAGAAAGCTTCAAACTTAAGAAAGTTTGAAAGACAATGCCACACGCTTTCTTGAGAAGAACTGACTGGCTACCACCGAGGTGTAATCTCACAGAAGTCCTGCATTAGTTATCATGTGCAGGTGATATTGACCTGATTGAGAGAATGCAGTCAATGAGGCGTTTGTTGCGACGTAGAACTTTCATCAGTATCACAATGAACTGTCGCACCATGATCTAACTTGGCAAGCAAACTCGGTGTTGTCCTGGACTCAGTCCAGCCTTGTCCTTGACTCAGTCCACCCTTGTCCTTGACGCAGTCCAGGCTTGTGCTTGGACATTGTCAAAAGCGGACGCAGATATTCTTGGTCGGTTTGAAAGAAAAGTCTTCGGTCTTATCTTCGGTCCGGAATGGACCCGTGGAAGATACTGAACGACGAATTTTATGGGCTGTTGAGCATTATCGACTTGTCAAAATTGAATGGATAGCTCATATGGAAAGATCGAAAAAAACCAAACCCAAGGGGAACCGCGGTAACAGAAAATCTCTCCTTCGGTTGCTTGCTTAAGTCAAACTTAACTCGAACCTAAAGGCGAATGGCGTAAGACCCAGTAAGTTGTAAGGGCATGTTGACCGAGGCCCAGATCCCACCCTGGACTGTAGCTCCAGTCGAAGAAGATGGGTCTAGCGGACCACAAACATGTTCATCCGATGGAAGAGTGGAGTGCATGAAAAAGAAATCACCTCAAAAGAAGTCTATGTAAACACCTGATGCATGGAGCAAATGGAGCGGCAGTTTCGATGATAAACTAGGTCTTTGGAAACCCTTGGTTTCCTCAGACACCTTCCCCAAACTCGTTTTAGTCCCAATTACGCCACTGACATAATCAAATCGTGACGCACACAGTTTTTGATTGAATTTTCTTGAATTTTCTACCGAATTCCGCTTCAGCATCCGCTTCGTCATCCATCCAGCCACCACTCAAGTGTGCAAAAGCCCTCTCAGCACACTGCGTTGACTAGTTGGAAAATTTGATATTTCCACTCAATGTCTTTTGTGGTTTACCAGCCGCTCGCCGATCGCAAGTCTTGACGCATCAACCAATCCACCTATCACTAGCGCTCGAACCATGCCCAACCAGCGGCAACATTGTCGCTTGTGTCGCCGTCAACCTTGAAGTCAGCGCACAATGTAATCATTCACGACGTCATTACCGCATTATTAACAAGATCTCAATTAGCAAAGTGCCCATCATCTCCTCCTGCGGTGCCATCAGAAGCCGAAGGTGATAAATTGCGACAGGCACTGTGAGCCATGGTAAAAACCAACCGATTCATTCACGCATACGAACGCGCGTCGCACGATGCTGGTGCTGGGGCTGACTAAATGAAGATCACCTTCAACATGGGTCTTAAGCCGCTGCGCCACTCACTGCCGCGGAGGAAGGATTTTTGATTTTGATTTTGAATTTTACTTTCACTTTCCCAGTCTCGAAGGCGCACTGCAGTGCGCTGAAGGGACGGTTTCAAGGATTTATGCTTGTTGTTGTGATGCTGCGCCGCGTGCACTTTCATTTTAGCTGCCGTCATCCAATCTCGCTGCGCCCGTCGCGCCGCTACGGCGATCGTCCGCCCGCAGGCTGACCGGACTATCGAATGACAAACAATCGAAAATCCGTTCGATACGCTGCAATAAATTTTATCGCGTACCCTTTTCATATCCACAGCAACATCCCGCAGCCCCAGCAGCCGCACCGCGACCGAGGGGCCTCGAAAGAGTGGAAAATATGTTAATCGGGTTAAGCGGTGCCACACCACCGGCCATTGTGGTGGTATTGGGGTCCACTGATGCTGGACTGAGTGGTGATAAGGAATCAGGTGGACGGCATGCGAGCCGAGCGCACCAGCAGGGCATCGGCTGTGCCGAGGAGTTGGGGGCAGGACAGTCGTCGCTGGGAAGAGTAGGATGTTATTCGAATAAAATGAATTTATGGCAATGCACCTTAATGCCTCGCTTTGCGGTCCCCATTGCGAGTGGCGATCGGGAAGAAAGGGATTGTTTCTCTTCGTTTTTTAATTAAGAATGGGAATGAAATACAGCAGGGGCAGTCCATCGGGGGATATCGCATTGTCACGGCTAATTAGAATATCTAATAGATGCATTTGCTGGGGAAGTTCCCCCTTCCGAGTGGGATTAGATGCTAATTTACGCGCTGAGTTACGCCTTCTGCTGGGCATTTAAATCGAAGTGAACAGTAACGACTGTTCGCCGGTCCAGATCCGATGGCGATGGGAGAGGTCTATGAGCCTTGGCAGGCACCCGTTGCAGGGGCTACTGTGCTGCCGGTGTTCGATTGAGAGAAAGCGAGGGTGCGTTAGCGCTTAATTTGAAATCAAACAAAGAAAGGCTCCGATCGGGAGATATTTTCCGGTCGTTACGTGGTAGAAGATTCCCATGGAGGTGATGTAAGTCGTGGACCAATTGAACAGTCGAAGGGATCATTTTCACAACTCATCGCCTTTATTTATTGTTTATCTGTTGCTCCTACCGCTGATGGTTCAATTTTTGAGGCTGTTCATTGTTCATTCCTCATCATTCCTTTTCATTTTGATCATTTTTATTGTGGATTTTTAAATTTTTTATTTTGTACGAAAATAGTTCAGTTCTAGCTCTAAAACTTGGTACGTAGGCTTCTAATCTCTGGATAAGGACATAAGCTGATTCTTTTTGGTTATTTGTGGATTGGATTTGGGTGAACCTTGTTAGGCACTTTGCTTATGGTTTGGATTAGAACACTTGCTACTGCTCTGAACTACAAATTACTGAAGCCCCTTTTTAATTCATCTTTTTTAAAATCTGGGACGATCCCAGTCGTTAAGTACGATTTTTTGTATTATCGGTTGGTTAACGCAGAAATATAATTACTTACTTATCAGGCTAACGACTCTTGGAGGGTCTGAGCCTGGCCAACCTTCCATCTCCTTCCAGTCCTGGGCAACCTACTTGCAGTCATTAAGACCGAGGTGTCTTGTATCTGCGATTACTTAGTCCTTATACCGCAGATTCGGTATTCCTCTCCTTCTCGAACCAGGAGGCTCGGATGCGAAGACCCTCTTAGCTGGAGCGTTGGGGTCCATTCACTCGATGTGGCCGAACCAGTGCAGCACCTCCACATCCTGCTACAGCTCGTAGAGTTCGCGGTTGTGTCTTCACCTTCCTCGACATTTTTTCCGGCGCAGACTTTTTCTTTCGAAGGTACCAAGAATCAGCTCTAAGCTTTTTCCTTAGTGTACAGCCTTCGGCTCC
Organism: Eristalis tenax; assembly: GCA_905231855.2. NCBI lineage: Eukaryota > Metazoa > Arthropoda > Insecta > Diptera > Syrphidae > Eristalis > Eristalis tenax. The sequence goes on from HG993127.1 coordinate 6,478,985, forward strand.
TTAGAGCAGGACTGGCAAAATGAGAGTTTTGTAGAGCTTGATTTTGGTCCTTCGAGTCAAGAGTCTTGAGCCCAGTTGTTGACAAGGGTTGACAAGTGCGATTCTACGTCGGATCTCCACTGTGATGTCGTTTGTGGAGTTCACGATTGCCCCGAGGTCGACAAACTCCTTTACTGCCTCGAAATTTTAGCTGACGATCCTCAATCGTTTCTTGATCGACAGCAAATATTTGGTCATGTCCTCATTGACCTTGAGACCAGTTCGTTTCGCCTGTTCTTCAATCGCCATAAAAGCCTCTACTACGGCTCGTTTGGAACGATGTCGATGTCATCTTCGCACCCCAACCGTTGGACCGACTTGTAGAAGATAGTGCCTTCCGTGTTTAAAGCGGTGCAAAGCAGTATGCTTTTATCCCTGCGACGTCGAGCAGGGATAAACCTCTATAGTTGTTGAGAGAGGTAGTATCGCCCTTTTTGTGGATTAAGCATATGGAGCAGATATGCTTCCAGTCATCGGGCATGCTTTCGTTACCCTGTGTCGAAGAGGCTGGGTGCCTTTCCTATAGACAGTAGCAAGGCTTTGGCTTTTTTAAGAAAGGCCCGTATTTTCTGTCTGCCCTTAGACTCTTCGATATTCGCAAGGCAGGTTGCGAGAGACCTTTTCTTCAGGTGTAGAAGCTTCGTCTTCTAGACGGGAGGAGAAGCAGATCGTTCAACAACATACACATACAGTAAAAGCACTGTATTCGCAATGTGTTAACGGACACACGGCATGGAGGTAAACTTTATTCGGAAATCGTTACAGTTCTAAGTCGACTGACCTTTCTGCCGCAAAAGTAGCCGCCTCATTCGCAAATGCGTTCACTAACGGGCCCTTACCTTAGGCAATGTCTCTAGGGAACAAGAGAAGTAAGGTAGGACCAAGAACATCCTGTTGTGGGACACCGACGATCATTTTACTAAATTCGGATATGGAATGGCATGGAATACCCTGGTTCCAGCTACGGTTCAAAGATGTTTGCAAAAGAAGCCGGCCTTGCCTTTGCTTGGAATCATCGGAACACATCGGAAGTTCAGTGCCAGAAAGAATTCAAGGATAACCCTCTCCTTGTTGGCTTTTCCAAAGCATAGGTTGTTCTATAAGCCTGGCATCCGTGTTGCAGATCACGAGTAGGGCGGGCTTGACCGGCTGGATAGACTTCATTTGAAGGATGGAGGTTATTTGATCTGCTGTGACTGGCCACATGAGGGGCGGTCGAGCATCTTAAAGTAAACGGTTGTCCGCATCCCGAAATTGAGGTACATATAAAAGTACATGAGAATATTGAACAGTTGACGCACTTCTGGCCTCCGAAATGCTTCAATCGATTTTGCTTCTAACTCTGGCCTCCTTTGGCATGTAGATTGATTGTGGTCTGAATTAAGCCATAACCTAGTGATGTTGAGGTCTTTGTGGACCTCTTGGCTCCTCAAAGGCTGTTCGGATCTGGATGAAACGACGGGTTATATATGCTATAAGGCAAACTAGAAATTCAGACTTCTCAGGATTCGTTCACTAGTCATGTCGAGTATGCCTCATTCCGGATCGGTCATCATTGTTAATTTTCAGTTCAATCATGTCACTTATTCTTTGCTTAGATGGTGATACGAAATGAGCGTTACAATTTCCTCTGAAGGTCCACACTGGCCATATAGCAACTAGTTGGAGAAAGTCGTACAGAAACTACATTCGCTATCCCTCATCAGAAGTGCATCATATACCCACTAAACTGTCATTGTTTCCTTGTACGTGGGTGCGGGCAATTAGCACGTTTAACATGAAATACCGGAACTACCTAATGACAAATAGATTACTTCTGAAGTTGTAATTCACCAAACGCGTTCTATTACGCATCAAGGTCTCAGTCCCCTTGTGAAGCCTTTGTCGCTGCGACTACCACTCCACCCACAAGCGTCGAATGCCCCGTCCTTCTGTTCCACAGGTTCCATGCCAAAATCCACCGCCCGGCCGTGGAATCATTTTCACCTGTTGCCCTCATCATCAGCCGTGCATCCTACTCTGCCGCCGACTTCAGCTTTCTCAGTTGTTTTACAGTTTTCCCTCCAATTCGGTCAACACCAGCTTCCTTCCACGCCGAGATGCGAACCCGTGGTCCACCATCAAACACATCCACATCGAACCAACCCATCCCAGCGAACATCGAACAAATCACAATCGAGCTTCTGAGATCGCAGCCAAACGATGAAAAAAAAATAACAGAAACCCCCCATTCCCAATAGCTGCACTTTGCAGCAGCAGCACCACAGCAGCAGCGCGGCACCAGCAACATCGAATAACACACGTCTCCGCTGTTGTGTGTATCTCTTACCTGTGTAGCCGCCGTCGCGCCGTCGTGCTGTGATTCCTCGGCGACCACTTCGGTTCCATAGAAATCTTAAAGTTGTTTTCAGTTGATATCGGCTACTCACAAGGCTAACAACCAGCACAAGTGCGACGACAACCTGTGTACCTGTTAGAGATACTCTCGTACACTTCCCTCTCTCTCTCTCTCTCACGCCCGCCCGCTCGTTCGCTCTGTCTCTCCCTCCGTGTGCGATTGAAATCACCACTCGAATTGAATTCAAATTCTCCTCTCAAGTGCGTGTGTGTCGTGCGAATAAAACATAAAGTTATTGAACAAAAAAAAATCTGAAAAAAAACCCAAAAAATAAATATTTTTTTTAGGGAGTGCTGCGTACAAAAGAAATTTAGGAGAAAAATACGACAAAGAAAAAACCGTGTTAGATCCACAACGCCGAGTGTTAGATACACAAATAGTCGTTAAATTCCAGTGAATACACCGCTCCGAAGCCGTGCAAGTGGGGCGGAGGGCATACGAATCGAACAGCCAGCCGATCGAGTGTAGATCATCACAAACCAATTGATCAGCCAGCCACAATTCGATCGCAATTAACCGAAATTCTACCAGTCTACCCATCAACAGAGCACATCACAAGTGTCAGTGGCTCTGTCGCAGTTTGTACGCGGTCTTGGGTGCTGCGAGTGATGTCTATCTCTCGTCGGTCTTTTGATGAATGAATGCGTGTGCGGCTGTGTTTAGAAGAATAACATAAACAAAAACCCAAAAACCGATCGAAAACAAGTTGATATCACACACTGACTGGACTGGAAGTTAACCCACAAAATCAAATCAACACGTATAAAGGGTTGATTCCGAAAACTAGTTACGGCCAACAATCAAGTTTAACGAGAATAACCCGGGAAGAGGTTGAATGTGGTGTGGTGTCGTCGTCTCTGGTGCGCCGCAGCCGCCGGTCGAGGGCATACTCTTTGGATTGGATTTAGAACCAGTTGCACTAAATGGGGAATCTGTGCCCTAATTCCTCAAGTTGAAGTTGAAGTGCGCGCGCCGGTGTCATTAAAACGGATTGTGTGTTGTGATTCCTTGGTCAGGTGTAAAAGTGTGTATTTTTTGTTCGGTTTTCTTATTTTCGCGAGCGTTTGTGTACTTACTGCACACGTTTGGATACAAGTGAAAAGTTTTCGTCGTTTGAAATGAACAAATCCCAAATCTGATCGCGCATCGGAAGTCAACAAATTGCCATTTAATTGAGACCACAGTCGGTGGCACAGCCTTCCAGCCGCAAGGATAATAAACACAGCTTCAAGCTGGATACGGGCGGAACATTTCCGATAGCCTACTCGGATTGGCTTACCGAACCACGGTAAATACAAGTTTCTTCTTTTTTCGCAGACCATCCGCAATTTCTATTTAATTTGGCCAATTGATGGTGTAATGCCGCCGCACCTTCTCCGTCGCCTTTCATCGCGTCGTTGGACGATGATAATTTTCCCTCGCTCCGGCTTGGGTTAGGGTATTTTTTTTTTCTTCTTCTTCTTCTTTTAAGTTTTATGTGTAAATTAGTTTTTGGAGAAATTTCCTCTTCTCCTAGTGTCATCGTTTTGATTAGCACCGTCGCAAGCGGCACAAGCGACCGCGTTGCGGTTTCGTAACATCCTCTGACGCACCGCGTCGTGTTTGTTCGTTTCATTTTCACTTCACACTTTCTGCAGCTCGATTGTGTTGGGATTTTTCTCTCAAAACGATTTGACTGATCATCCCTCTCCCCCAAGGGCTGGGTGTCGTCTCCGGTTCTCATCGACGTCAGCGTTGCACGCTGGTCAGCTGAATAATTTGCATATCTATTCAACCCTTCCCTTAGTCGTCGTCGTTCTGCACACAAACACACTCCCGATGATGGATTTGCCCAAGCACCAAGGGCTGATTCACTGATGTGAAATTGATGTGCAGTGTGGTGATTTTTGTGTTCCCTTTCGCTTCTACCTGTGATCAGGTAAAGGATATCGCTATTGTTTTCCCTCCGCATGAAGATCATCGTCATCGTCGTCGTCGTCGTCGTCCGTTCAAATCGTCGTTAGCCATACGCTTTTTTTCAAAGGATGGGTCATTATGTCCTTAAGGGATACTCACGGACGTTGCATTAATGCGTAATGAGGCTAGACTATATTTCGATGATGGATTCGCTTTGTTGTTGTCTTCGCTTGTGGAACATCAGCGTATAACCCTCGTTGTCCTTTCAATTCAGTTCTATTGTTTTGTTTTTTGCTGTTCCTGGACGCGTATGCATCATGTAAATGATTTTTTAAATGTCAGCTGTATTTGTGCTGCGAGAGTACACAGCGCATCTCGGACATTAGGCGCGAAATTATTTTAATGAACGACGACCGGCGTGGACCAACCGACCGTTACTGTGGATAATTAGAGGAATGCCTGGTTTCTGTGAGGATTTTTGTTTCTTTCGTTTTTTTTTCTGAGTGGAAAAATTAATGACAAGGAGGCGTTTAGATGTTCCTCATTTAACCCTTTTACCCACTTATTTAACTTATTTTCGAATTGTTTGGAAGTGGTTCCCATGGGGTTGGGTTGATGGTGAGGTACCTCCCATGGAGCATCATCTAGCGGATAGTCGCTTGTAATAAAATGAACTATTGTTAGTCTGGGAATGGGGAATGCTTGGTAGGATATTGATTGGGTGGTCTTATCGATTTGGCGTGGACCTTTGGGGGAGGTCGTTTTTTTAGACGCATGCGACGCAGAGTATTGATTCACAGACTGTAGTGAGTTTATTTTTGAAATTGATGCTAGGTAGAGTGGAACGCGTCGCTATCATATTGCGATCGAAGCGCTGGATGCAATAATATACTCTAAAGAGATCAGATTACGGGTGTCCTTTATGTTTTCGAGGAGTTGGCAAACGTTGAAATTGTTTGCGCCGCACAGTGGTTCGTTTTGCGGAACTAAATATGTTAAATCTGAACTATGAGAGGTAGGGGAGTGATAACATGTTTGGGACTGTTATACATCTCCAGAAAATTTGGTGAACAACAAGTCATTAGAGCACAATTTATTGACATTTTTTGGAATTTTATGTTTTACTGAATTTTACAAAAATCGCTAAATATAATAAATAAATAAATAAGTATTCATAATAAATTGCTTAAATAATTCAAGAGTCGATTTAAAAATTTATTTGAACGGAAAATTATTTTTACAGTTGATTATGGTGTTGTCCCAACAATGGGGGCCCAACTGATGTAATTTGTTTATTTTTAATGCCCTACAATGGCTATGTCCTAACATGCTTACATCAGGTTGTTCAAGTCCGTGTGTCCATGTCCTTCTGGGATGATGCATGGTGGTAGCCGACTTAGCCTAGACGGTGATTGCTATCGCTGCTCTGGTAGAATACATGCAGCTCGTTGTTCGTTGAAAAGTTCAGCTCGTTTAGCAGACTTAACGCGTTGAGGTAGCGTTGTCCGGGGATTGTGTTTCTCAAGTTCCTGATTTCTTCGTTAGGATGGTTGTTGATGTTTAGTAGCTGCTTTCTGAACAGTGTCACCATGTACTGCTGCAGGGGGATGATGCGTGCTGGGTCGTAAAGCCTATTGTTGCCGTTGATGGTCCCTGACGAAGCTGAGTCCGGTACATATTCGCAGTATTTTTCTTTCGAAAATTGCGAGCTTCATCATGCTGGTCTTAGAGATGGTGTGCCATTTTGAGAAGCCGAACGTTAAAATCGGCCTTATATGCTGCTTGTATAGCAGCAGTTTTGTCCTCTGGATAGATGCAAAGCTCATCAGGGGATAGAAGCCTAGGTTGGCCTTCTTAAGGGTCAGTTTCGAATGACTGTTGAACTTCAACATTTCCGTGAAGTCAGGTTTTTTAAGGTTTTATCATGCGTAGCAGTGGTGCAGTACTGTAGTTACATTTTCTTACAATTAGCGTTGAGTTTATTGCTTATGAGAAACTTAACGACGTATTTTGTGAAAGAAATATGTTCCATATAAAATAGTCGCGGAAGTCTTTTTATGGTCTCTAGGCTTTTCGCGGCCTCAAAAAAGGGTTAAATTGCGGATAATGTCGCACAGTGGCAACCCTGGTTTTAGTCTTTATTTCTACTTCCCTGAGTCTCTTCTGGAAGTGATCCCACGGGCAAGGATGCACTCTCAACAAATCTTACTGCATGTTATACAATTTTGTGAACTGTTGAGTGAAGTGATGGATCGTAGTCCTTATTCCTACTTCCCTGAGTCTCTTCTGGAAGTGATCCCACGGGCAAAGATGCACTCATGTTGTTAACTGTTGCGTGCATGTGATACCAAGGGTACAAACGTGTATGAAACGAAATGCTGTGTAGTGGAGACGTTAAAATAACTGCCTGAAAAATTCCAAACACCACAGGCTAATCAAAATATGCTTATACACAGGCTAGAAGTCTCTGACGATGCGAGCTGTGGAAATGTACAAACTTTGAGCACTACCATTTCTCCCTCTGTGTTTACTTTTGTCAGATTCAAGGCTCATCATCATAATCTCCATCTGCTGTGGCAACAAAACTGAATATGTCCAATGGAGGACAAGAGTGAACTTTGTGTGACACTCCAGTCCGGGGACATGATCCTCAGCCAAAAGATTTCTCACGCGCATTTAAATATTGTTCCAAAATTTCATTTTGCGAACAACAAGATTTATCACACGTGCTGGAAAATATTTGGGAAAGCTCCTACAGAACTCCGAAAACGTGTTTTAGTAGAGAAACTTTAATCCTTCAGTTAAGCTACTTAGTCTTTTTGTTTTTCTTGAAACCCCGTCGGCAATTTTAAAAAAATATTTCCGGCTGTCGCATTGGTTCAGGTACGAAGTAAACTTCTCGCATTAACCACCAGTACTCCTTCGACGGGCGCCATACTCCCCTGATTCAATTAGGGTCCTATTTCTTAGAAAAAAAGAAGCCAATAATCATGTGTTATCTATAGTTTTCCTCGCACTTACTGCAGAAGTCAAGCTTAGTGGAAGTGACTGCCTCGCCGCCGTGTTTAGGAGGGTCCACGGATAGATTGGATTCAATTCCCGACATTGGCGACTTTCATAATTCACCTCTTCCAAGCCACTGACAGACCTCAAAGAGTACCTCCTGTGTGGGAAAGGCTTGACCAACTGGAGTCGAGTTAAAACTGTCGATTTCTCCCACTCGTTCGAGAACTATTGCACTCACATCGCTTGAACCTACCGTACAAGCTAGGCCCCATCCACATCGGACTTTACCTCTACGGCTCCACACTGCAAGTAAAACAGCTAAAAACATGTGTTCCCCCTTGCATCCGTAGGATTAACAAAATGGGAGAAAATTCCATACCATTCCAAGAAGGTTGCCACTTTCAATCGACCGTCCTGAAAGACCTCCCATCCACCGGTCGCTGTTTCCACTTCCATTTTAATTCAGTTCATTCCACCCAATTTCCATCTCTTATCGGGCAATCGTTCACCTCTGGCTGCCAAAATGCACACCACACGCGCCTTTGACTGTCTACAGGGCTCACCACGAAATCGAAAGCATATGCCATCACTTCAGACACACGGCGACACATACTAGATCCCAATAACCTTAAGTAACACTTAAAATGCATGCCATTAGAATGGGAGCCTCGACAGTCGCATTCCACTGGTCAGTATGCTGTGCGCAGCTTTTCATGCCGATCGCGCACACATCCCGTCAGCCGCGGAACAAATCACAATCGGCTTTTATGCAGAAGCACCTCAAAGCTCCCTAATCTAATAATCTTAAAAGAAAACACCAATAAATAAAAATATTCTCCTTGCCCCCACCACCGCCGGCGGACAGTCGTTGTTGTTGCCGACACGGCCGCCGCTGCCGCGCCCTTGCATTGAATGTCTAAAAGGCCAGACCGCAAAGTGCGTGAAATCTCTCAGTAGGCGTTCATTATAGCAGATCGCTTTCCTAACCCATTCGGCGATTAGTTATTCGTTTCGTTAAATTATTCAAATTTGTTTTGTGTGGCAACTCACTCGCCTCTGTGACCACATGGACCATCCATCGCCGTGTGCTTTGCTTTCCCAATCGTCGCTTGGTCTGGCGTGAGAAAAAAAAAGAAACATCTCTCAGCCCGATGTGCATCGCTGTGGAATTTTGCATCTGCATCCTTTCGACCGTTAAAACTCAATGACAAGACACAAAATCTATCATCATCTCGGCAAAGACGACGTCGACGATGACGGCCACTATCCTGCGGGCAAGGAGAACGAACGAGGTGATATTCAAATTTTTAAGACGGACATGAAGAGAAAAAAATATGATTTCAATTCTGAAGCCCTCCTAGAGTAGAACACCCCTGTTTGTCGAGGGAATGAATAGAGGAGTGCCCGGTGGTGCGTGTGTGCACGAGTGTGTGCGCGACTCTATTGTGTAGCGTCATTCAAACGACGAACGTTAGAAGACCAATCCATTGTTCCCAGCCATTGTGCTGCGAGGTTGGACATCTCGCCTATTCCGCTGTCCAAATTAATGCGGTCATAATAGGGATACCCCTTTACACACGCACACAAGGGATCTCTAATAACGAAAGCGATTGCGCAAGGACAACAAAAAAAATGGATTTAATTTGTTGTGTACTCCTTTACCTGTGATGGCCGATGATGGCCGATCGGACGGTACCGTGAAGGGTTTTTGCCTCCTTGTGGTGGTGATGTCCGATGGTACACGAAAGGATAAACAAAGCGATCGTCGTGAATACGAAACGAAACGCACAAGAGAGGATATAAAAGGTACACAATGCTGTTTACCCTTGTCCGAAGGATATTTATTTGGCCCTTCTTCATCATCTCTCGCTCTCACTCTCTGTCTCTCTGCGAACCCTTACAAATAACATTTATCCTTTGAAAGTGCCTTCTTTATCTTCAATGTCCATTTGAGGACGACGACGACGACGACGACTACGACGATGATGATGAAGACGATGACGACGGCGGCAGCGACGGACTAAGATGAGATATAAAAAACTGCGAGCAAGAGAGGATCGTCGTGTACAGCGAAAGGGTGTCCTTCGGATAAGAATTAAAATATCTTCACAACGACCAGCGGCGAAGAGAATCCCCGATGATGGACACCGAAACACCGTGAACGGATTATTCTCGTAATTTTTTTACATTTCTTTTATTTTTGTTAGGGTGATCCTCATCTTGCATACTCGCATGTGTATTGCATTAGATTTCGTATTGTGTGAGAAAAGGACTTTATCCGTCCACTCTGTGCTGCGTTCAACGAGTAGGTAGTAGATACGCGTTATATCGTCGTGGTCGTCGTCGTCGCCATTGCCATCACCATCGCCAGCGTGGTCGTCGCGTCGCCTTCACATTCGAGGCGAAGGAAGAAAGAAGACCGATTGGGGTCATAAAACTGATGCATTTTTGGTGTTAAAAAATTTCGAGGCACTTTGATTAGGTGATGCTGGCACGTTGTGTGTTGCGTGGTCTCTCGTATCAATAAATAAGCAAGCGATGAACAAAAAAAAATTATATATGTATTTTCATATATCCATGGACACACTCAAACAATACACCTTGCTTGGGGTCTGGGGTCGAATCTCTTCTTTCTTTTGGACACTTTTATGGTTCGGAGTTTGTTTTTTTGGTTTTTTTTTTTTTTATGAAAAAAAGATTCGGTGTTGGGTTTGGTAATAAATTTCCCGTGGCCCTATCATTCGTTAATTAAGAAAATGTTACTTATACATTCAAATCGTAAAAGAAACCGAACAGAGATTTCCTTGCACGCCAGACGCACCGTGGAGTCAGTGGATCTCTGCGTCTGTCACTGTCAATCGATGGTAGTAAAACAAAATTACAAAATTTTAAAATCAGCACTAAATATAATTGGAAGGTTAGGAGGCGACAAGAGATGAGATGACACACGGACTAGGGGTCTTTAGTGCATCCCGATAGTTGATATCTGTGTTAACTGTTTCCTACTCGTTTCAGTTTTGTCTTAAGTTGTTATTCAATCCATCAAACATAATCGGTTAGGCAGTGAGTTCCTGCGCCTGAACATTTATGTAGATTAATTTGTGAAAGGTTATAGGTTGAAGAATGTGTCCCATCGGAATGAGGAGATCTTCGGTGCAGATAAGTGCTTCACTGATGGATCTTTAATTTTCGTCGATGTCAATGACTCTCAGAATTAGGTCTACGTGTGGTTTTAATGGCTGCATCATAAATTGGGACTATGTCGCATGGAAATTATATTTCATAGCCGATGCTTGATGGTGTCAGCACTTTTAGCTCTCATCAAACTTCGATCTATGCTCGTCCATCAGTGACCAATCAATTAATTTTTTTAACGAAATAGTTGAATTAACAACTTTTTTTATACATAAATATGAGACACGAGGCTAGGTTGGAGATACCACCCAACGAGACGACGGAGTCATGTCCACCGTCCATATCGCCGTCATAGATCAGAACTTTATGAGTCGGACTCATGTCTAGTCACGTGGCTGCGGTCGTTCATTTAAATTTTATTTTCTTAAGTTGTCAACTGGTGGACTTGCCTCCACCGAACAAGCTTAGTCTCCTGGGTCTAGGACCTCAACTCAGTAGCTGAGTCGATGAACTCTTTGGTAGCCTTTGTGTTGGCTGTCTTGACAACTCTATACAGAATTGCGTCGACTTTGTCATTTATGCTGTAAAGTTTTGTGTTGTTTGTCTTGACATCTGACATACATGGCTTCGTAGACAGACGTATGTCGACTTTACTATGAAATTTCCGTCATTTACGCTGTAAAGAAGTTCACACTACAAATGAGGGATTGAATAAGTTGCATTATGTGCAAGTTAGTGCTGTTTCAACACGACCGATTTACAAACCGAGTTAGCCCGGGTCAGAATAGAAGCAGACCGAGTTGTAACCCGGGTTGACGAACTCGGTTTGAAGACGAACCGAAAGCAAAAAATATGGATTATGGAATGCAGCAAATCTGGTTGTAATGTCCAACTCTACTTTGCTTCGGTTCGAATTCATATGGTCACACCGAGTTGAACCGACTGTGTTTTCTTTTTTAAGCGTTCGGTTCGTTTTATCGGCTTTGCCAATAAATGTAACTCGGTTTAGGTGTAACCGAACCAACTGCGTTTTCCTTTTCATGCGTTCGGTTCGTTTCATCTGTTTTGCCAATAAATGTAACTCGGTTTAGGTGTAACCCGGGTTAACTCGGTTCACTAACCCGATTTGACAGACCCAAAAGAGGTTCTTAGATCAAATAACTTTGAATGTCATAAGCCGATCGGAAGCTAAAAGTGCGTGAGGTGTGGACTGTAGGCGTCTCAACGGAGTGGGAACATCACATTTCACATGAATATTAAGACATGAAATAGCCACACATGCGATCAGTGCCGCAGTTGGTCGCAATTGAGGCTAAGTGCAGCCGTGACGACCTTGGCGATGTTCAGTCATTTCGTTACAACACTTCAGAGGGAAAGGAACTATGAAATCATTGGATTACTCCGTATGAGCTTGCACTAGAGGTGGGCCAGGGTTAGGTCAACAAGATTATGCGTACCATTTAGTCCCCAGCGACTACTCGTATTTTGCTGTTTCCAGATCTGAAGAAACTTGACGGTGAAAGATTTGGATTCAATGAAGAGGTTGCCACTGAAACAAACGCCCATTTTGAATATCCTGCGAAAAACTCTCTTGTTGGTGGGCTGAATGTACCGAGCTACAAGCCAGCTAATATTATATGGGTGGCGTTGCAAGCCCGTAGAGGGCCAGGGTCTCAGCAAACCACTCAAGTTGTGCGGGCTATTGTTCTTTCACGAGTGGTTTATGCCGGCTCCGAATGGCAAATTTGAGAAGCATTTGCTAGACAGCTGTACTCTTTGAGCATTGTCAGTGATTCGAAAGAGTTGGTGGAGAAGATGTGGTTGAGAAGCTTTTGCTAGACAGTTGTACTCCTTGAGCATTGTCAATGGTTCGAAAGAGGTGGTAGGTACTGGCTGGGTATGGGGTCTACGCAGACACACCACAACCGGCACTACAAGGCAACAATGTTGAGAATGAAAAGCCGAGAAAACATCTTTCTCTCACAAAGTCAGTGACTTGCCAAACGACCCTCGAAAGACTTGCCCCGTTCCATATCCCCTATTAAGCTGAGACCAGTGTTTCCGAATGTGAATATTATCTCATTCCTTCACACATTCGCCCAATTCTATCCTTCGATGCGATCTCTTTTTGAACAGCCACCACCATTTCGCCTCCAATTCGAGCACAAAATTACCCCCGCCAGCGGTTTCAAAAAAAACAAAAATGTGTCACCCGTGATGACGCAAGTCTTTTTACAGTATCCGTTTCATAAACGGGATTAAAAAAGTCGAAAAAAATAAAGGAAAAAAATTAAACAAAATCGATTTGTCGAGATCCGGTTACCCGAACGTACATCGATTGTTGACCAGTGTTAAGCCTGATTTATTCACAGGGACACCCACAATTGAGTGCGAATCTGAGGGGGTTCTTTACCTAAGTGATAAAAGTAATTATCGCAGCGGCTTTTTTCACACTTTTTCTGAGATTCACAGATGCAGAGAAAAAATGTCACCACAAGCAGAGTTCACATTTCGTCCTCCTTCATCCATCATCTTGAAGCTTGGGTGTTCCGCACACCCGGACACGTAATCTGTTAACATCGCAACCTTGTCGTCAAGCGACAACCTCTCCCGCTGAGTTCACTCTAACCCCTGAGCTGTCCGTACGCACTCAATCATACAACACTGACTAACCGATCAAACACCTTCGCCGCCTTCATCTATCATTTCCTCAAATCAGCTTTAGTCTCTGCGATTATCTTAAAATATTCAAATACGATTTTCTTTCAGTTTTCTAATTCATTTGTGTTGTTTCATCTTTTTTTTGTAACCTGGCAGCCATCAAGATGAATCGCTTCACCTTGAATGTGTTTCGCGCCAGCAAATCATCTTAACGATTTATTCAGCATAAGCCTGCTGACTAGTGTGTTTGTTTTCTTTCTAAACTCGTCCAATCATCACGGGGACTCAGGGGCGTACATCGACATAGATCACTCCATCAAAATCAAAATCCTCTGGCAAGCTCTCCGGAAAGGAAGTCGGCGGCATGTGAACTGCGGCTTGAACAAAACGCTAGACACATTATGATGTGTCCCACTTGTCTTTCAACATCAATTTTGAAGAAAAAAAAATAAAAAAAAAAGTGTCATGCCAACGGTTTCGAGATCGCTTATCGTCAAGAAGCTCAGAAGATGCATTTAACTGTTATATTTTATTTGACAACCGACTGCCTGCAATCATTTGCATTTATAGAGTCACCCTTTCTCTTGTTGCTGTCTCCACAAAAAGCTGACAGAAAAAAAAAAAAACACACACACACACGCTCTGCCACAGAGGAACATCTCAAACATTTTGATTGCTTCGGCAATAATAAAAAAGACAACCGAGAGACGAAACAGAAACCCCATCACCAACATCCGAACAGCAACCACAGAGCCCGTGTGTTGTGTTGTTTGTTGAAAAAGTCCTTGGTAATGAATTTAATTTCTCTGCTAATATGTTAATTAGATACATTTATATCCAAAAAATATACAAATACATAAATAAAATTTTATATAACGACGGTTGTCTACGACTTCGTGGCTTCGTGGTCCACCACAAGTTGATGCTGCTGTTGCCGTCACTGCCGCTCTTGACGATGATGATGAGGATGATGATGATGATGCCGATGATGATGAGGATGATGATGAAGACGATGGCGGTGGTGATCATCATCGAAGCCATTAACATAACAACCTCTGAAACGCCAGAGAATATTTATCTCGTTGGTGTGCCATATGCATTACAACAAGGCAAACAAAAAACAGAAACAGACTAACTTTTTGTCTGGCTGTGTGATTGTCTCTGTTGTCTTTCTTGTGTGTGTGTTTTTTTTTTTTTTTTGGTTTTCATTAAAACACAGTCTTTAATTGTTCGGCATAAATCACACAGCAGAATGACCTTGACGATGAAGATTTCTGCTCATTCCCCCATACCCTCGAGCAATCCACCCAGTATCGTATGGATTTGAAGCTTTTATTTGTTTTTTCGGGAAATTCATTTCTCAGAGGGTGACAAATCTTGTTGAATGATGCGTTAACCTCGGTGGAGGAGAAACGACGGAACAAAACAAAGCTTTCGAGTGAGTAACACTCACATTTGGGTACGTTCCCTAATTAAATCATTTGAGTTATAATTTGATTAGCAGCTCAGTGATTGCTTCGTAATTAATCTTCCTCCCCTCGCCCCGTTCATTAGTATGCATACGCAGAAATTTGAAAAACCACCGCTTTCGGTTGTAAGACAATAGAGTTGGTGTGCGAACGCAAGATCAACTTGTCGCCACCAATGTCACGTGACACCGGTGAACCTGTGAAATATATCTCTTAAGTGCGTTTCCTAACAACGCCCGATCAATTAATGCAGCAGCCTTATCTTGATTTGCATATTACATTGTATTGCGTGTCGACCGGCTGTTGTAGAAGGTTTATTGAAGTTCTCGCCTGGAACAAGAAAGAAAGCAGAAGAGGACGAAAATATGCGCACAAATCGTGTAACTACCACGCGACGACGGCAACGACATAAATGCCGCCGCCTAGTTCAAAAATGAATTTCTTCAACGTCGACCGCAACAGTCCGAACAGCGGTAGTGGTTGTAGTCAGTCAATCGTCACACACACGGTAGTCTATCTAGAGTCTCAGTGTGGCTGACGCGCGGCATGACAAATGTCAAATATTTAACTTCAACGTGAGGTGCGAAGAACCTAAGCAAATATTGAAAGTGAAAGAGGGCTCTAGCTGGGGCCAACCGATGGCTGCGGAGTGATGAGGTACAGAAGAAGTTGTAAAAAAAAAAGTCATCGTGTCACACTGCGGACGGGCGTATAGATATGATCATCCACCGCCGTGGCGGCGCGGCGGTAGGAAGTCATGATGTAGACTTAGTCACATGTATGTACACAGATCTTTTTTTTTGTTTGTTTGATTATTAAATTGTTTGATTAGTGTCATTAAAAAAGCTTTTGCCACCGTATTTAACACGATATTTTTTTTCGGTGTGCATGCCTTTTGTTGTTGTTACACCCGCTCCATGTCAGTGATGTGCTCTTACCAAACATACCATCGAACGCATCGGGTAGCACACTTGTAAACATTAAATGGCGATAATTTGTCTTATTTGAACAGAGAGAGAGAGAGAGAGACGTTCACGCAGACGCAGTGAAAATTTCACACTCAACCCAAATTGCTAATTAAAATTTTCCCATCGATTAGCCGAGAAGCTAGCTGGTAGACGAAGCATGGCATGGCATGGCGTACGTGGATAATTATAGGTTCCACACAATTTGCATGCAACTTCGTGTAGTTCTTGTGTGCATTGTTAGCCGAATTGTAAATCGTAATTTCTTGGTACTTGACCCCTATGATTACGTTATGGTTTCCTTCACTTCCGTCAACACCCTGTGACAAAAGAGCACGCACACACACTGATTTTTTTTTGTTCACCTTTTTCGCACAATACCCTCAATTATTCTTGTATGGGACTTTGCAACAAGTAACACATTGTGCTACTGTATCGTTGGCTCACCAAGGGGTTGGAAAAAATTTCTGCAAAACGCTGACTGTGCGGCCGTGCGAAGAGGGAGAGCAATCTCCTTCCGGCTATTCGGCTGCTCGGCGTTCACATGTTCAGGAAGGCATCATGTGGTGCAGGTTGTAGAGGCTCTCTCACACACACAGGCAGGTCACTGTGGGATGTTAAGAGATTTTTTTTTCTGTTCACTCCCGATTGTTCCAGATGTCACCCCTTAATCGATCTATTGCTGTTAACACAGCACTTTTTTTTTTGTTCAACTAATCAAGTGGTCTGCGTTACATAAGTTCACAATGTAACTGGCGTTAGAGGTACGAGGTATTAATCAGCGACTTATGATGCAAATCGTGCCACTGAATATGTTAATTGGTGGTTTTATCTATCCGTTGAAACAACTTGGTATGGGACAGGCCTAATTCAATTAGTCTCGGATGACGTCAAATTGTGCTGCTAATCGTTGATTGTAACTGAAATCGTGAATTATGACATCACGTCGCTGCTTTCGATATGGTTGACACGCTCGTAATCAAGAATTGACCGCTTGTGGGGGGGAGATAGACAAACCACGCAGGTGCTTTGTCATAATTGAATTTTTCGTTTCATGGATTCTTGCTTTCACGTTTTCTTCTTCCAATTGGAAATGACTGAACGGCGTTGCTGGTTGCTAATCATCTCCCACCTTCAACAGTCGAGATACACAGTGAATCCCCCCCTTGTAGCGTCAAAGGAACAGATTCATATCGTTCGCGGTAAAGTCGTTTTTCTGTTCACCCATGAGTCTGACTTCATTCCAAGCTATGACTCAAAGTGGAGATTTGGAATTTTCAATGCTGATTGATTGATGGCCAGTACGGCTGTCCTTGAAATAGTCTAAGCTACGCCGTGTAAACTATAAATAGAATGTTGGCCCATTTAAGTGCTCAGTGCTTCATCGGTCTATTTATCATGTTGATCATCCGTTAATCAAGTAACTAGACGCCGCATATTTCACAAGAAATGAAAGTCTTTTTTAGGATGCCAATTTTGAAGGCCTCATTTCCATTCTTGGTCTTTCCTACAATTCGGTTTCAGTGAATGCGTCATTCTTTTGAGAACGCACTCACACAACCTCTCTCGGGCTTTGGCTCAATTCAGTGGATCATAAAAACCTGGCTGAAGACATTTTTACTTGCTTCATAAAACGTCCACGAGACACGATCAAGTTTGCTACCCAACTCTGGGATATTTTTTTTTTTTTGTTAAATGCAAAATAATTAACTTGATTGCCTTTTATTTTTAGTCAGCACTTGATGGCGGATTTTTCGTAAATTTGTTTTTATTATTTCCTCTCTCTTTTTTGCAGTTTTTTGTGTTTTGAAAGTTAGCAATTGTAGGAGGTTTTCACATCATTTCCACTTCCATCGCAATTACTCAGCACAGCTCCTGCTCAAAGACATGGCATGCCCTGATGCTTAGCACTGTCACCACAAATGCGACCATCGCTCAACCCTGAATCAGGGAATTTCACATTCACAAAGGCCGCCACCACATGTGACACGACGCGAGTGGCTAGCGAGTGAGAGGCGAAGGAAACCCTTTGTCTCAGTTCAGCATTTAACACACACACACAATTTATAACATGCATGTTAAATGCAATAAAAAGAGATTAAATTAAACATCAAGTCATGTGCACATGCACACACTTATCGATGTAAACATAATTTCAATAATGAAAAGTCATCGACAGCGCGCTTAGCGGGTTCACAATGAATCCGCAGTTTAGCATCCATTCTCGGTCAATGGACGTCCTTCGACCAAATCAACAGAACTATATTATATTACCCGGAGTCATGTATGCAACCCCGCCTGCCTCCAATCTCGCAAAGGGGTATCACATTTGTGTGTTTCGCTTTGTTTTCTCAAGAAATAATTATAACTGTCCTCTCTGATGACAATGCGCGAGAGAGAGATTCACTTTGACCTTTTCTAGTTGTATCCGAAGTTTGCATAAATTAAACACGCCAACCGAGCGATCTTGTCTCTTTGGCTGTACGAAAAAATTAATTGCACTCGTAAAAAGGCAACAGCAAAAAAATGATACAAAAACCTTCGACAGATACAAATGCAGAATCGTTTACAACTGATGACTATGTACGACATCTTGAATAAATGATAATAAATGTGGTTTTTAGACTGTTTTTATTCGCTCTGTTCTGTGCTCTTCATCAGCAAGGGCAATTTGAAGTGTAATCAGTTCGCTGAGTGGTTTCCCTTTCTTTAGGTTCGTTTAGCATGTTAATCTGCTTGTGTTTCCCCCTCTCTCTCTCTCCCTATATTTCTGCCAAAAATCCGTGACTCAAAATCTATACATAAAAGTGTTTTTATTCAATTCCAAATGGTCGGGTCCAAAGTGACAAGTGGCTACCTTAATTCAAATCATTTATATCAACCACCCATTTCAAGTGGGCGTTGGCAAATCGCGCACAGCATCTCCAACCGAAACGCTCTGTATTTACATAAGCGTTAATGTGTCATCGGAGATGAACAAAACAAAAAATAACCATTCAGTCGAATATTAAATTTTCTCATTTAGAATGCAATTTGTTCGTGGTTTATGATAATTTTGAATCTTTTTTTTTCTCTGTTTCACTAAAAAGATTATAAGCTTGTTTTTCAATAATTTGCATATCAAATTGACTACAAAAACAACCGAACACACACACATTTTTGTACATAATTCGTTTTTATGAAATAAAATAACACACCCATGTGTCGTATAATGAGGACTGGCGAATAAATAATAATCCTCACCCATCCACAGCCATTAACATTTCATATCACATTTAAATGCAAACATTAATTCTGAGTAGTTGACAATAAATGACTTGAAAATAAACATAATTTACTGTGATACTTAATATCTTCAGAGGGTCTCCTCGTTTTTCGGTTTGTCTCTAATTTTACTAAAAACTGTTGTCGAAAGCCAAGAGCCAGTGGATGGATGATTTACTTAAATAAATGGTTTTGTCGAAGATCGGTCGTTGCTGCAAGTAGGCTTTGCTTAGTCGTCTAGCCCGGTAGGCTTTGTTTTAGGATTCAGCTTTTTTTTTTTTTTTGCAAAAAAGTCTTGCACTTTGTCACTGTCACAGTCGCGGTAATAGATTGCGCACATAATCTCTGACGTGTGTGTATACAGACGTAAAACATATTACTGTGTCCGTTTAGTTAAGGAAGCTCTGCCGATGATCGATGATTTATCATTTGAGAAATACACAAAACATTGGCCCGAGGAAATGAAAATGTAAATGCGACTGCATTGACAGATGGGCTTGTGAAGACTCATCACATTTGTTGGTGGGATAGAGAGTGTTTTCCCACAGACATAACTCATGTTAGCACAATGGTTTTGCGTTAGATTGGTTTCGAGTTGAGGACAACACAAAAACAAAAAAAAAAACAATGACGTTGAATATTTTCAAGAACTTTATTGACACCGTTTTCTGAGAATCGCATCTGATGGCACGAGACATCAATCATCACAATTTTGAAGGGGGTATACGGCGCCGCCGACGGCGAATTATGTCACAAGTCAATAGACGATCGCGTGACTCAACACTGGGCGACGTTTCGTCCCCACAAGTCCCGTGACAATGAACTGATTTGTTCCCATATATCATTCACGGATGCTGTGAGATGACGGGACTACTTTCCACGCAGCAATCGATTCTCGTGATATCCCGCCTTTGCAGACTTCTAAGATCTTCCGTCCAATCCGATGCTCGCGATCGCATGGTGCCTTTGCGGGCGCCAAATGTGCTCTGTTCATTCCGATGCCCGAGTCCAAGTAGCTTATTTGAAGGCCTCCGAGATTCTAGAGATCACATCGCCTCTTTGCAGGCCTCCGAGATTCTAGAGATCACATCGCCTCTTTGCAGGCCTCTGGGATGCTCGAGACCACGTCTCTTTTTGGCAGTCGTCTCGAATGCTCGAGATCACATCGCTTCTTTGCAGGCTTCGAAGATGCTCCGTTCATTCTGATGCTCGAGACCACGTCTCTCCTTTGCCGGCATCAAAGGTGATCTGTCCACTCTGATGCTCGAGTCCACATGGCTTATTTGCAGCCCTCAAGTCAGCCCTCAGCGTCAGAGGTCCATTCCCGAGCCCGACGTTCGAGATCCTCCGTCAGTTCCTACAAGCCCTACAATCTCTGTCACCTTTGATATATGGCCTTATGAATAAATGTGCATCTTCTCTCATTATTCCGCATTAAACGTCACAAGCAATCCCATCACATCGCATTTCCGATACCTCCCGAGGACCGGGTAAATGGATTTATTGCAAAATTATGAAAATTTCAACAGAATCACCTCTTCCAAGTCAATTATTCCTCATTCACTGAAGGTCTGTGCAGTTCATTCGGGCCTCAATTCGTAATGTATTCCAATCCTTCTGCGGTATGTTCCAGTATCCCATTCTTCTCCCCCCTCCCCCTTGCATCGTCGAATCCTGAACCACTCAGTTCATTATCCTCAGGTGATTAAACAGCAGCCAAAATATTGTAACATGTGCGTTATGTTATTCAATTCTTTGCGTGTCGATAGATGTAACGCACCGAGAGTGTCGTCTGTTGCCTGCTGTTGTTCGGATATCGGATTTCACCCTTCTTGCCACCTTTCGGGACATCCTCATCCACGTCAGCAATTGCATTCAAGGGAATTTTATCCTCTCTCTTTCCTCCTCGCACTCGATGTTTTCACTTCCTCGTGTCTCAAGGATGTTTTGCATACATAAAGTGCACTTCCCTTTCCTTATTACCTACTCAGATACTTATGGCGCTCCGTGTGCGTTGGATATTTATGGCAGTCGTTCCTTTTTTTCGTTTGATATTCAAATTTGTGACCAGCGGTGCTACAGAGACTTCAACCGTGTGAAAGAACATTTTTTCGGTCTCTGAAACTTGAGTGTTGATTGGTAATTAAAAAACAACAAAGCACCACAGGAAGCAGCTTTCCGAAAGCTGTTAGATCTGACAGACCTCAGGCAGTCGGGCGGGGGGAGAAAAAAAAAGCAAAAAAAAAAAAACAAAGACGATCAGGTGTGCATTTGGCCAAATTAAATGGAACAACATTGAAAAAAAACACAATTTTTTTTCCACAATATTCCCTTAAATTGCAACATTTTTTCTCAAACAAATAGGAGACGAACCGTGCTCACCAGTCAGCCGGACTCACCACCACCATCGCTGCCGACGGCCCCTCAGGCCCTGCCGATGTCGCTGGCGACATCCAACAGTCCCGATCAAGTGATCATACAGAACCACGGTTACTTGCCGTCGTCGGCCTCCCGATACTTTGAGCACCCACTGAACATCTCGCCCAGTCAGAACGGCCAGAACGACGACGACCACCACCAGCAGCAACAGCATCACCAGCACCTGCAGTCCCACCAGCAACAGCAGCACCAGCAGCAACAGCAACAGCACCATCATCATCTGGTGGCATCGCCGAATTCAGTGAATCTCGGTGCGCTGGGCAGCACGCACCAGGTCCATCAGGTGCAGAACGCCAATGGCAGTACGTCGTTCGTTTACGAATACTATAAAGTATCGGACAAGGACAATGACGAATTGCACTGGAGGTGAGTTGTGGAATTTTTCCGTTTTTCGGTGCGGTGCAATATGATGGGGCCGATCGAGCAACCCCCAGAGGCGTCACAATGGGAAACTGTGTGTGTTTGTTGTTTCCAATTAAATCCGCACGCCCGCATGCTTGTCACAGCGTTATGAAATCGAGTGACGGGATTTTATTCTTTTTTTTTCGTTTTTTTTAATGAACAAGTGTTGCATTGGGGTCCGGATGAAGGTAGATGATAAAGGTGGTCAAATTGGCTGGCATGCATAAATTTATTGTCTCTGCACCGCTGTGCGGAGTTTATCAATGCAAATATGAGTTGGCATGCAACTAGCATTTGAGTGATTGCGCAAGAAGACAGGATTTTCGTTGACGCTGGATTTGCATAGGGAAATATGAAAGATAATGCCAGACTGCTTTCGATGGCTTATTAAAATTTGTTTTCAGCGACCGGAGGCTAGACAGATGCTAGTCTGTCGGTGTCACACTTTTGAAAGTGCAACGTGTGGAGTGGCCAAAGTCACCTTTCCGACTGTTTAACATTGAACGAAAAATGAATTGATCTTGTAATCTGTATTTGAGTCGTTCGTTCCAAGATACTCTCCAAGATAACAGGACAACACGCATACTTCAGTTGAAGCCTAAGTTGAACTTGGACTTTCTAACCTGACTAAGGCGTTTTTAAAATGGAATGTATTTCTTTTTCATGCGTTTGTGCGGAACAGAAGTTAAGGGAGGGCACTTCAAGTCGCCACTACGCCTGTGTTAGTGAACATTTTTTTTTTTTTTGCTTGTTAGAATGCCGACGGGAATGTAGAGTCTGACAAATCGTAAGAAGTTCCACAGTAATAGCAACATAATACAACAAGTGAACAAAATTTAATTTAAATAAAATGATTTTAAAAGTAGGCGCGAAATTGCCCAAAATGTTCACACTACGATTGAAGCACTTTGGTTTGGCGGCTGGAAATGTCTTTTCGTCGAAAATATAACACAGAACTTATTTTTTCCAAACAAGTGAATGAATTAAAACGCAATCTGTTAGAAATCTGCACGTTAACTGGCATAATGGGGAGAGATCTACTAGTTAACTGGCATAATGGTTTAGAAATGTGCTGGTTTTGTTGGCATGACTACACGGAAAGTGTCCTAATTTGTTATAATACAGAATTTCGTCGGCAATTTCATGGAGGACATTGAGGCAATTTTGAAATTGTGTCGTTGAATGGGAAATTCGGCAATTTTGATCGTGATTTCGAGGGAAACTGCCAAAATTACTCAATTCGTCTAGTGGAAATTTACTATTAAATACAATTTTTTTTTCCAAAAATGATACCCTTTCTGAATTTGGTTGTGGTTGATGACAGAATGTACTTTGTACACATCCATAGACAAAAACTGATTTTTTTACTTCACTTTTATTTATAAATTCACTTAAAACTTACCCGTTAGACAAAAGTGCTTAAAACTGGTTGTACGAGCAATACAACTATTCTAACTTACTTGCCCTCGGCGAGCACTCTCAGCTAAACTTAATCATATCCTATGTCCTTCCACCTAACCTAACCATAATCCGATTAAATAATAACTCTTACAGGACAACTCAAGCCAAGAACGAATCTCACACTTGTTGTGCTACCATATACTCACTCTTTGAATTTAGACTTGTAACATATGTAGGTATGGAGATTGAACAACCAACAAATTATTTTTCCGTGGATTTTTGTGACGACGCGGCCGCGACCATGTGGATTGGTGCATCGCCCCAACGCACTTGAGCCTATGCAGCCCAGGTTCGATTCGCGGTACAAGCAGAATCACAGCCCCACCTCCTTCGATTCACTGACAATGTTCAAGGATAAAAGCTTCTCAAATCGGCCGTTCGAAGTTGGCATAAAACTGAAGGTCTCTTCCACACGTGTGAGAACAATAGCACGCACAACACGAGTGGTTGCTGAGAAGTTAGGCCCTGGCCCTCTACGGCCCCTCTACACATACTATTAAAAGTTCATACCAAGAATGTCGTGTTCGAAGTGACCTAATGGGCAAATAAGTGATATGAAAAAATAGCTTATCCTCCGTCAACAATATGCCAAGTTTTTCCTTTGCCTCCAAACCTGTGCGAAAACGCATGTTTAACTTCTGGCGCTTAGAAGTAGAGGAGGACAAAACAGAAGGTCTGAGGACGGCCGGCTCCTTCTGGAGCGTGGAAGTAGAGGAGGACCTCAACTAACTTGTTGTGCCTAACTGCAGGCAGCTAGTCTCAGGTCACGCTTTCTGGAGAGGCTGGTAGGTTGAGGCTCAAGTCCACCCAAGGTCCGAAGATAGTTGAGGAGGAACAAGTTAGTTGAGGAGGACCTCAACTAACTTGTTGTGCCTAACTGCAGACAGCTAGTCTCAGTTCACGCTTGCTGGTTGGTTGAGGCTTAAGCCCACCCTAGGTTAAGAAGGAAGAAGATAAAAACAAGCAAAGCGCTACTGAGTGCATGCACTAAAAGAACGTAGTGTTTTGTGTGTGCCCTGTGATGAATTGGGCTAGAAATCATTTACCACCTTCACAGCTGATGTCCTATCGTTTATCAATGAATTTGATTTTGTTGTTTTATAAAAAAAAAACTCGGTAGGTTAGTGGTTAGACGCGGTGGGGCCACGTCTCACTGAGGTCCTGTTGGACCCATTGTGATGAAAAAACGCGGTAAAGAAAGTTTTGTTTTTGTTGCATGAGCTTAAGGTGGTCCGCGTGGTGTTGCCTCGATCGGTGTGTCGATGCTGGTTGCCTAGGTTCAATTCGCAACATACACAACTTTCACAATTAACGGCTTCTGATTCTCTGGAGTCACTGAAAGTATACCTGTCTAGGAAATGCTTCGCCGTTCGGTGTATAAAATTGTAGGTCAATAGTATGCACAACCGGAGAAGTTGCTGCAAACGATCCATACCCAGTTGGCCATGTAGCGCCACAAGTATCATAATATTATAATTTGTATATTCAATCTCTGAAACTGAAACAAAAATTAAAAATGAACATTCAGTACATTGACTTGCATTTGACTGACAAGCAACAGCATTTAATGTCATGTCAATGAAATCATGAAGCAATTCCCACATCAGAGATAGGTGGCTGGTGTCTATTGCCTTCGGGGCAATTATTTGACGTCAATGCCACTGGCAATGAACCTCGTAAAGAGCATACCTTCACGTCGCCGTGCAAAGACCATATAAACTGTACTGACTTTCGGCAATAAATCTCCAACACCTCATAAGCAACGTTCACTGAGCTCAACTTATTTCCGGAAACAAACTAAACCCCATGCTGTGTACTAAAGCTAAACACTGACTAACCTCAATCAAGGTCTGGAAAGTCCTCACCGAACTCATTTTGTTCCATGAGCCATGTCAACAGACACACGACTCATTCATAGAAAAACCCCGCAACACTACCGCCACCGTCTTCCAGCGAAACAAGCATACAATCTTCGACTCAGTCAATGAGAGTTGTGCATAAACCGCGCCAAACCCCGCTAGTAGTTATTCCCTCCAACCAACGTGACACAGAAAGCACTTTAAGGAACAGACAACAAAAAAACTGAACTTCTAACAAGATGTAAAAGATTTTCCTCACGCCGCGGAGAGCAAGGTTATAGGAAACAAAACAAGAAGACACATTCATTGAGGTTGCTTCTGCTGATTTTTATCTCTCAGATTCATGTCGACACAGTATCGTCAGTCTGCCCATAAAACCGAATCCGAAACCGAAACCGAACACATACGCGCACTTTCCGTGATCTGATCTGATGAAGAAGGCAATCTCTCTGCTTCGGTTCTTAAGCACTTTTTTGATGTTTATCTGCGACAAATTTGTATAACGTCCTGTTGTTCGTCGTCGTCGCCGTTTGCATGAGATTCCCTCACTTTCAGTTGCATTTCCTTACGTCTCGGTGGCAATCATCGAACGCAGACGCAGGAAAACTTACTTAATTCGACTCAAGGAAATCCAAGAACACAAACAAACATCCAAGTCAGTCCCGCTTTTTAATCCAGACTGACAGATTTATAATTTATTTCCGAATAGGGGATGACACCATCATACACACACACCCTGACAGACTTGACAAAACCGGGACACTTTACGACTTGACAACAGCCACAAAGGCACAACGGAGCCGAGATTCGAGGCAAATCCTTTTGCTCTCTGGGTCTTGATTCGATTTAGTTTTTTCCTCCGCTGAGGCATGCACCATCAACAGCGTGTCTTTCTGCGTGTCACCGATCCGATTCGTTTTTTTATAGTTTTCCCCGCCGAGGGGAGCCGAACAGGGCTGGAATCAATTTCATTAATCCCGGATTATGAGCGGAATGCATGTGTCTCATAGAGCAGCGCATTTCTCCGCAACAAAGTTGGAAAAGGAACGCACCGGCATGCCTGCCGCGGCGGACCCTGGCAACAAAGTCGCACATGGCAACGACATGACGACGACGATGCAGGATGATTTGCCAATCTGTGATTGGATTGTAATTGATTTCTAAGTGCAACCTAATGAGAGAATGGTCCCGTCCCGTCCCGATTTGACTTTGGCAATTTACTGCTTACTCGGATCGGGTCGGGACCGCGAGGGGTCTTACGAGTACGCGCAGACACATGTATGTAGGTAGCAAGTCGGGAGCTACTGGAGCTGACGGCCGGAGAGACGTGAATTTAATTGACTCCGGTTCCGCAGTGGGGTGCCACATAACTTAACGGAAATGGTTAGTGTAACATGCCTGAAATGAGATCTTTCACATGGGCTTTGCACGGGAAGACGTCTGAATCGGATGACAGGTTCGTGTGAGGAAGTCAGTAGATGGGGATGAATCATGCTGGGAATGGACAGACGGACGCTAGAATCGGATGACAGGAAAAGCTGTAAGCCGATGTTATGTGTAAATAGTCTCTCATTGCAGCGCAGTGAGCTCTGCAATGAGTCATGCAGGCTGCCGGGTGGACTTCAATGAACATGGCTCGCTGGAGACTTTCCGGCTACGACATGCTAATGGGAAGTCAATCATAGTGAAGTGTGGCTTCGTTGATGAGGTGACTTTCGCAACCGATCCGACTTAAGATATCCTAACGGAAAATCTGTCGGTTGTTGAACAGATGATTGTTCACTTTTGCTTGCTGACCAGGTGCGGATCTGGCCGTGATATGGATGTGTTCCTTGAACTGGGCTGAAGTGGCCGAGAAGGAACTGTTCTGCGTTTGTTGGAAGAAAAGGAGAAATCAATTGATAGATAATCCTTGGTCTGGAACAACCGATGTAGCAATTTAATAATTCGGCGCCACTTAAGAATGATCCCTGCTCTGTCCAGGGTCCTGCCCAACTAATGTGTGCACCACCTTGGTCGTCCATTGTTGAGTTCCATCGCAGGCGTGTCAGAGATTAGCTCGTCATACATTGATCAGCGCTTTGATGCCAGCAAGGGGCTGGCATCAATACGACTTCGGTACTCGTCCACACCCAACGAAGCAGGCTTTGGACTTATAAACGCCTGCTTAGTGCTTACCATGTGTACTGTTGCATGGTAATCGTATGTAAATTCACGCAGAATTTACCTCTCGATTCCTTCTTAACATAGATCTGACAACGTTTACTCCTCTGTAAGAGAAAGGGTCTTCTGTGGGAGCAGTGCATGCGAGTATTTTGCTACCGCAGCGTTATCGCAGCGTTACCGCCTTTGAAACCTATGTGCGCACAAATCTTTTGATAGATTCACAAGTACTTGTGGCTCCGCAATATCATTGAGTGTAAGAACTGTTGATGAAATCGTCGCAATAAGGCTGTTTCCACCATTATCTTACAGTGTTTACAGGCACACACGTGCGAAAATTAAAGGTAAAAGTGGTCCGTTTCTTCCAAGCCCCATTGCATGAGGGAAACAGCAATTTCCTGTTTTAAGCATATTCCAGCATGTTTCAATGCGATAAAAAAAACGCTGCGACAACGCTGCGGTACCGCGGCTTTAAAAAAATCGTCCTTGCATCGGATCTCAGGCGATACAAGTTCTCCAACTTTAACCAAATTGACCGCAAAAAAGGTCAGAATACACACACATATGCTCAGATAGGCCCCAAAACCATGGACCCACTAACGCCTCGCGGTTCACTAATCAGATCATTAGGGCAATCTCACGATTATCCAAAAAAGGAACTCCATCAGCGATTCCAAGAACTCTCAGCTTTTTCGTGTTAACCCAACCATTTTGTTGACGATACACATAAAGCACAAGAGATCCACCAAATGACCCTCTTCATCTAAGCCTAGCCTAGTGAGCTGCGACCGTCCGTATTCCCTGAATGTGTCGACGATGAACAATTAAAAATGATTATTTCGTAAAATTGCCACATTTATGACACAGAAAGCTGGCATGAGCAATGTAAGTGTGCATGGCTTTTACGTGAGTAGAGCAGGCACCAGCCAACATCCGCCCGTCCGCCCGCTCCTTGAGACTACGGTCAGACCATCTTGACGGAAAAAAAAACAAGAACAAACAAAATGAAGTGTGAACTCAAATGAGGATGGGGAAATGACATTTTATCTTCCAAACCAAATCCGCGGGCACATACCGACGAAACTATTCTTCTTCAAGCTCTTATATCATGGTCACGACGATGATATTAACCCCAGCAACAACACAAGACAACGCATTACACAACCCTGAGTCTCTTGCGTAGCGTTGCGCCGTGTTTTTGTTTTTGTTCTTCATTCCTCCGATCTGTGTTGTTGGTAATAAATTTATTCGTAGAAATATCTTTATGTTCCTCTCTCTCCCTCTGCGCTCTCCACAATACGGATTCGTATCTGTTCGGATGGACTTGGAGTGCTTTTTGAGTGCGAATTGATATTTCTGCCATCTCCTTCGATATCGCATTTCGGGAATTGCCCGGTGAATCATGCGCGGCACTCTCAAAACCGAATCAAAGCTGTGCACCGTACGCGATTGGTGTCAATTCCTTGAGGACAAAAGCCATCGAGAGAGCGGTGCGTACATGTGTCGCCTGGGGTGGACCTGAAAGCGAAGATCATGTCGATAAATTAAAGACTTACACGCGGCTTGGTGATGCGTAGTTTCTCCCTTACCCCCTGCTTAGATCCCTTTCTTCGTCGCTTCGCTCTAGCGCGACGGGTGAAAATGAAGAAGCGTAGCAGGCAGCGCACACAAAAGGACAGATAATCGGGATTTGAAACGAGTGTCATAATTTCAGAATTTATTGCCATCAAACAAAACGCATGGTCCTCCTCTGGACTGGATCCCTTCTCTTCACCGAAGGTGTTGATAGGGAACAGTCTTCCGCGAGAGGGACTGCATTTGTGGGTCTCTCACTGTCACAGCCATCATCGAAACAGGTGTTTGCCGGCTTCGTCCGTTTCGCGAATTAGATAGTCATTCAATTAAATTTATTGTATCCAATAAGTGCGGGTGTGATGGGGGACCCCAAGGAGCCTGAGAACCCGTTTGGCTCGATTGGATAATTTGCATTCTCTTGTCTGCGGCAGTTAAGCATATCAAATTAAGTCATAAAAGCTCTTAAATTAGCTGCAGCTAGTCCTGCATTTGCATGGTTGTTATGCCATGACTTATGGTCTGCTGTTAGTTATGTGTGCATGTGGTCAGCATTAGCATTTACTTAGTCGCAGGCTGTAAATAACTCGCACAAGTCCCCCGAGGAGTTTTTGGAAAAACTTCCTTAGTTATTGGACCTTGGTCTGTAGGTGCTCGGGACATGTTCTCGATTTTGTGGTTGCACTTAGGGCTGTGATTTTGAGCGGACTTTAATTTTTGTGTGTCGCTTGGAACTCGCATTTTTGAATGGAACATAACATCATTGGAATCCCTGCCACAGGAGTCACATCTGACATCTAGTCCTTTCCGGTGACTGTTCGGCTTTCACCTCAAACTGTTCACCATCGCCAGAATGCGAAGGAAATCGTCCAAGAAACATTTCTCGGAATAAGGTCACAACAGGCAATGTTGGATGAGACGTGGTACTGACTTGACTTACGTCCTTTCAAGCTTTCATTCTCAGACCTACGACGCAGTGGTCTCAGGCTCTAAGTCGGTAGGAGCCATATTTTCTGACCTCTTTAAGATGGAAATCCTCTTCGAACTTTCCTGCAGTTTAGCCTGCACACTCTTAGACGGACCGTAACCGGGTCGTATTGCCGAAACGCACCTTCACTGTCTTTGTTGCAAGTTTTCACAATTTTAGCTCCTTCATCGGGTGTTAAGAAATCTTAGCCTGAACACATGCAGCCTCGAGTGAGACTTTGAGTTGGAGTGTGTGGTCGGAACAGTGATGTCACATCGAGGCCACCATTTGGCTCTACAGACGACTTCGCGTTTTGTGGAACTCAGGGGTTGTGGACGAAGAAGTCTAAGATGGCGCCCACGTCTAGAGAATGACCTCAGCCACCATGCTGACATAATTGGATGCATCTAGCCAGAGATCGCCCCAATTGGTGATCTTTGCTGGCTGAAGCCAAAGAGTGTTGCGCCACACGAAGAAGAAGAAGGCCATTAATCGATTACCACCCTCGAGTACCACAACTGGTGATCTTTGTTGGTTGAAGCCAAAGCGTGTTGCTCCACACGAAGAAGAACATCGTTTTCATGTGACTCTCCGAAGCACAAAGCCGATCAGGTACCGCCGAAAGCATTTGATTTACTCATTATTCGTCGTTACTTGTCGTAAAAATGTTGAAGCCGATTTCTCCTCTCTAACGACCGCATGCATATTCTTTTATTTTATCCGGATTGAACTTGAAATTGTTGACAAAGTGCCTGGGTGACACCGAGGCACACACAAAATGCTCGAATGTAGCATTTCGTTTGTAAGTCTCTCTTCAGTCTCTTCGCGCCGAACATGTCACACATTCCACACCATTATCATGTGATGTAGGCCTGCATAAGATAATTCCCTTGTGCTTTTCTTCAGAATCCGAGACATTCAATAAATCAGTCAATCGATTATTGGCTTGCTCAATCCACCGAGTGCGGTGGTATTCTTCTGTGTTCGTGCTCGGCTCAACTTCCCACGGCTTCGAATAGCTAAGCGACCAATTTCAGCCTCTCGTCCACTGTTTGGCGAATAAATTAATTCGGTCTTTCATTAGGCAGCGAATTCAAAAACCGAATTCGAAGACCTTCGTCGTAATGTCCGTAAGAACTTTCATCTGGCAACGCATAGGCATTGACATCACCAGCACCACTCGCACACCTCATGTTCCCTTCGCGACTAATGAGCAGCGATCTAAACTATAACGAATCTAATGGGGGCGCTTAGCCCAGCGCTTCGATAAGAATCAGAGATGTATAGGAAATATGTGAACCCATATGGAGCCCCACCTGTTCATCGCCGGAGACAGCACAGCACAGTCCGTGTCCCAGCCATCACAGATCGGAGAGTAGGAAGTTCATTTGAATTACAAATCCGCACCGAACCGAGCTCCGGGTGTGTACGGGTCGCGTCGTCGCATTAGCCATGCTAAGGTGTACGATAAAATTTACATGAGATTATAGCATCATTAGGTGTGATGATTCTCAGAATTGAACCGAAAAATGTTTGAAATCTCCCCCACCGCCGCTTCGTTGAGCTCCCTTGAACTTCGATTTAGCAGTCGCCAGTGTCAGTGTCAAATCCTTTGTTTCCTGTCCGTCTGCGGCCAACCATTTGTCATAATGTGGTGGCAGTCGACTTGGCCTTTCTGCTCCCTTTCAAATTGCTCGACGCTGTCGGATAAAGCGGCGCGCGGCTGCCGCGCCCTAGCGATATGGTTTCCAAACAAATTATCGTTCGATGTCAAGTGATTTGTAGCCGTGTCGAGTTGCGGGGGCCTATGTGCTTGGCCACGTGCGAGATTCGAGGTGATTAGAAAATTAATTGAAACCCCGCCTCCTCCGGCGACCTTGGCAGGAAGCCACTTTTGCTGGGCATTACAGCCCGCTTGCGCACCTAATCAATCTCAATCGCCGGCTACTTGTATGTGGCTTTTGTGCTCTTGTCCACTGGCAATCAATAATCGAGCGGAAAAGTATGTCCGTACTTGATTACGATGATTATCACCCCCAAATTGGCACCCAGTCAAGTGCTCGCAAGGGTCCTGTTCCCCCGCGCAGCATTGTGTTAACAACCGGCTGGGTCTGGGGCTACTTAATTAAATTTAAATTGTGCATGCAAAAATGCCAATTTGGCTGAATTTATTGAGTGCATGCACAATTGCTCCCTCTATGATATCCCAGACAGCAGCAGCCGCGATGGTGGTCTCAATGGGTTCGCAAGTGGCCCCAAAAATGTATTCATAAAGTCATTTCGCGTGAGATACCGGTCGCCTAGATCAGGTGGTGGTGATTTAGTAAACGTAAATTGAATAACTTCCCGGGGCAGTGGCCTGCTGATAAACACACTCATGCTGCACATGCGCGAACAATGGGGTAGCGAGCAGCTTTTTTGAGCAGCAAATTGAATTGCAGTCGTATTTATTTCTCTTCAGTAAATAATTTTAATTAGCCAGAGATGAAGTATCTCAGATACATTCATTTGGGTGAATGCATTCGATTTCGTTGCAGTCAGTAGGTGGTCTATCTAATTGCGCGGCGTACAGCTGCGGCAGTTGGTGGTTTGGTGGGCATAACACGCTCGGTTTTTGCACTCATTCTGGGCCGGGAGGGTGAGGGGAGTTTGGTTCGGCAACAGGTTTGGGTGGAATTATTAAGTTCTTTTGCGCGCTATCTGCGAATCTGGAAATATCGATTGGGTTGGCCATAATGTTCTACTGCGTCTCAATTGTAGGCTGTACTTAAATCTAATGTATTTTTTGATACACAGGTTCAAACACAGGGTGGCCAGATAAGAGCGATCGAAATTAATCAAAAAAAAACACAACAATTGCCATTTTTTATGGACATCAGGACTTGACGTAGCCCCAGAGGAAATAATCGAGTGATGTCAAGTCGCTCGACCTCCAGGCTTGATACTATTTTTTAACAATATCCGCGCCTTCTGCAACGAAGTGGAAGACCGTATACTTGATGACTTGAGCAGCTGGTGAACCCACGAACTGGCAAATATTGCTATCTAGTCATAAAGGAAATATTACAATTTGGAGGCGGTTGGGAATCGCGTTGTTCTCTGAATGCCCCCCAAGTTGGACTAACAATTTGAGTCTCAGACCAACGCCCCTGCAAAAGACGAATTTTGCAAATGTTCAACCGATCTAACATCTCTGTTGACATTTTAGGCCATCTCTTGAGAAATGATGGACACACACTACTCGTCATTACCACCACTCTTCGCTATTTGGCTAAGCTCCAGCTGTGATTGAAAAACGTTCCTAAACTCGGCCAGGGCTAGTCGCGGAAGAGTGACCGGAGTCGGGGATATTTTCTGCTCGTCATTCAGTGTCATCCATTTCATGCCCAAATATCATGCTTTTATGCCCAAACATTCTGTCGAAGGTTTGTTTTAGTGTGTTGCCGGGATCTTGCCAGTTTGAAAGAAATACAACATCCTTCGAAGCTTAAGCAGGACTCGAATCTGACGGCTGGCGCTTCAGTCAACCGTGAACTCCATGAGCAAGTGCAATTGTTCTTGGGTGGGTCGAGGGGATCTGCACTCCACGCTGAGCACCGTCTGACTGTGACTCGAAGCAATTGAAGCCGAGACCTATGAAAGGCCATCACTTGACGAGGCATTCATTTTTAAAGCGTCAACAACAAGAAATACATCCAACATCCACGCACCCACCTACATCATCATCCTTCCCCAACTCAACCACAACCAATCTATTCTCAAAACCAACATCATCATCTATCACCAGCATCCAAGACAGCGGTTCAATTGAATCTAGAGTAATTTCCAATTGAATTCCGCTCTTCTCGGCAGCAAATTAAAATGTCAGTGCTTTGAGTTCGGCTCGCACAAAAATACAAACTTTCATTGTATTCCCTGACCGTTAATCTCATTGAATAGCCATACGTTCTGCATGTACATGTGTAAGCTCATTCAATGCGGCCGTCGAAGAAGTCAAGTCAAGCGCCCACCACAAAAAGTATCAAGTGGTTAACCACAGAATCTCCGACGCACACGATTCCTCTCTCTCACAACAGATTGTAGTTTGTTTTAACAAAACCAGGCGATCATCAAGAACAACAGGACCAGCAAAAAAAAGCACACACTTATCCCAAAGAA
This sequence comes from Eristalis tenax, assembly GCA_905231855.2. NCBI lineage: Eukaryota > Metazoa > Arthropoda > Insecta > Diptera > Syrphidae > Eristalis > Eristalis tenax. The sequence goes on from HG993127.1 coordinate 6,512,839, forward strand.
AATTGTAGGCACGCGTCTGCAATTTAAAGCGAGCTCCTACTACCGATCGAAAGCAAAACAAAATAAAGCACCTCTCCATCTACATACACTAGTTGTTCTAGTGGTGTGCGGTAGCATCTCTGAATTCGAATTCTCGCTTTGCAACTTTTTTTTTTTCTTTTCCGCCTTCTCGCCTCATTCATACTGGGACGAGGAGTAGGACATCGCCAACAGTGAACACGACACACCAAAGAGTTGGCCAGCGAACTGCTAATGCAGCAGCAAAATCTAATCGTTGCTATTGTTGTTCTCCCATGTTGAATGCAATCGAATTGGTTGGAAAGTTTGAATAGAAAAAAATGCATTTCGTGCTTGTCTCAATTGTCCCTTACTGCACAACACACCACAAAATACACAAATTGACTCATTCGCCTGGCGGACAACGACAACCACGATGATGACGACGACGACGACGACGACGAACCGCCAACAACCAACAACCAACGACGAACGACGACGAACAACAAACGACCAACCGACGACCAACCGACGACCAACAAGCGACCACCAATCGACCATCCCATGTTTGGCGCTACCGCTAACAGACCACGAAACATAATTGAATTGCCAATTGAATATTTCCATTTGGATGTGCAAGTGCACGCCACAATACAGGAATGAGAATGAAACGAAAATAATCTAAGAATAAGAGAAACACCCCACAAAACAAAATATTACACAGACCCCAACCCCTCCCCGCCCACAAAAATCTGACAGTTTTTCTCTATTCACAAACATTAATAAATTATTTTTTCTTTTTTTTTTTCATTTTTGTTTTTCTTTTCTTCTTGTTGTTTTTCTCCATTCACAGTGCCCCCACTACATCAAACAAATTAAACGGACAGACCACACCTCTAGATGTATCTGGCCTATCGCAAAATGAAATACAAGGCCTATTGCTAGGTTCACACCCATCATCAACATCATCGGCGTCAACTACGACAACATCACAATCATCGGTAGCTGGCGCAGCAACAGCTGTTGTTGTAACCACCGATCAACATCGCCAGCAACAGCAGCAACAGCAACAGCAGCATCAAACAATTAGCATTAAACGTGAACCGGAGGATCTGCGAAAGGATCCGAAATGCGGCAATAACGGTGCGGGTAACAGCAACAGTGGCAATGCCAACAACGGCGGTGGTGGACACAGTCAAAAGGTGAGTGTTGCCCCTTCGATCAGCGTGCCTCTGATCATTTTCATTTCCTCCTCCTTATAATACATTCGAGTTTGAGTTGTACACAAATAAATATATACACACACACATATATATATACACACACACACACAAATATCACACACCATCAAGTACAGCAGCACCATAGAAAGAGAGAAAGAGCTTCGCAGCACGGCGAAAAGTACACAGCAAAAATAAGAAAAAACATAGCTAAACAGCTAATTGTTATATCCGGAGGGTTGTGGCATGTGAATGAGGTTTTTCAGCCCGACTGTCTTTTTGTTTCCCTCTAATTAACCATCAGCAGCAGCAACAGCAGCAGGAGCAGCAGTCTAAGTCTCTTTCGCGAGAGATAGAAAAGTGCATAGAAAGTGGCACTGGCTGGCTGTTGCACACCGCATCGGTGATTACCACCCGTTGTCAATGTATGCGTTGCAGTGTGCGGTTTCTATTGGTCAATCGTGAGTGGTTTAAACTGTTATACACCAGCCATGGATGTGTGTGCGCGCCGTGTGCATGGACGTCTCGGAAATTATTTACCTCATTACAGTGGCTAGCTCTGTCTCGCTCAAGTAATGAGGGTCTCATTACGTCTCCTTTGGTTGGTGGTTGCTGGCTGGCTGACTGGATGTAGCCACTCTCTGTTACTACCTTCCCTTGTATTTCGTTCGGTTGCGCCTTGCGGTTGCGAGCGGGCAGCGACATCAAGCACGGACTGGTTCGATCTAACATGTCTGTTGAATACAAATCTTATCGGAAGCAGATAAGAACTGCGAACAAGAGCTTGCAGTGATTTTTTTGACGGAAAAATCCTCATCATCAAAATTCCCAGTCCTTCAACTGTGTATACAGTCCAATCACTCAGAATTTTCCATCTCCATCTCAGTCTCGATCGCCACCACCAACAGAAGCCGCACCGCACGACAACACAGATTCAACCGAAAAGTAACCCTTGTCGATTTGCTTCGTTTCGCTTCTTTGTTGAGTCTCTGCAGCACAGCGCGCACACACACCGTACCCGTACGCCGCCGTGTTCGCTCGAAGTGCGCAATCAAGTTCGAATAACACACGGGGAAAAACAAAAAAAAAAGATATACACAGATAAAGTGGTATACACTTCAAGTATAAACATTTCCATACCTGATTTTAGTCTGTCACATAACGCTGACGGAACAAGGTCGGTCGACTGAAAAAAACATTTGAGTATTCTCTCAAAGAACAAAACCTCACGAGTCTTGCCTGCCCTCCTCTCGTATTTTTGTATTTTTTTTTGTTCGTCATTCGAATGTTAATATCTGATTAGTGCGCGACTTTGTGAGACATTGAGAGTACCTCGATTGTCCATTCCATGTGTATCCATCAGTCGACTGTGATTTTATTTTAACTAAAAATATGCATATCTACGAATAGATGCAACAGCGGATTATTAGATTGTTCCAAAGATTTCTGCGTTCTCAAACCAAAAGTTAATCCAAGAACCAATATTTTGCAATCTGTTTTTTTTTTTCCTTGCTTTAATTTATTTAAACCCCAATTCGCGTAGCAATTGGGCAACTGTCTTTTGGCGCGCGATTTATTTCATTTAAAAAATTCAAATCTCCCCGCGAAACCAGTACAACAAACAAACAAGTGAAAAGTTCACAGTGATATACGATTTCTATGTTACAAAATCTCTCATGCAGTTGAGAAATTTATATTAAAATAAAGTTAAGTGTGAAAAATAACAAATTTGGATTAAAGTGTTAAACAAAAAAATGAAATAAAATATAACAAAAACCAAGTCAACCAAACAACAACAGTAAAGACAACCACTGGATTACCATTAAAGACACGAAAAAAAATAACCGCGCTCAAAATTTATAGGATATATACAAAAGGTTAGTTGAAGTATCAAAAGAAAACAGATCAACATCTCAACATTTTTTGGGGATACAATTTACGTGGATTAAAAAGCTAAAGTCAGGTTGTTCGATTGGGAGACAAGTAAACGCACGCTCGCACAACAGACGACAGCACACAAGACATTGTGGGTGTGATTGCCTTGCCAAGTTCGGACTTCAACTCTTTTGTTTTGTTTATCGGAAGGAGTGGATTTTTTCTTTTCATTTCCTTGTCTGTCCGATTCGGTGAAGTTTGATTGATTGATTTTATCTGTTATTCATTTTGACACAAGTACAAACAATCGTGTGCGTGTGTGATCGCTTTAGGTAATTGTTAGGTAATTTTGAAGCAAATTTGGACAAGTGGTAGACAAATTTGTCGATTAACTGCGCAGCTTTCGAAGGCTGTGAGATTTTCAAGGATCCACCAACTCCGCCGACAGTGACGCATGTGCTTAATGCGAATTCAAAGTCATTTACATATGCACATTTGATTAATCTAATGTCATTTATATTACTCGCCAATGACTAATCCAACACCTTATGCAAGCAAACCGTTCTAGAAGGCGCCGCGCTACGTGTGGTCGATCAATGAGAAGGATTCGAAAATTCCACAGATCCAATGACAAATTTGAATTATTTATGAATTGCCCCCACCTCTAGTCGCGGAATTAGTCATCGACGGCGATACTAAGTTAAGCGTAAGGACGGTCCAATTAACAAACACTCAAGTCCGTCAATATAATTTTAATTGGTTTTATTTTTGCGCGCACAACGGTTGAGTCATCCATCGCCCCCCGCAGTGACAATGATCTGAAGCTCGAATTTTCGGTGAATTAAATTCAGCCATCGATATTTCCACACAAAAAAATGTCAAAATAAGTATAGACCAAGTCACATGAAGCGCGGAGAACGCACAAAAGCCGTCCTTCCTGATTGTTAAATTCGATTCTACGCCACATTTATACAATAACCGTTCGGTTTCTTTTTATTAACTACGGATTACTACGCCGCTTAGAGTAAGTTTGCTATTTCCCCTTCTTTTTGGTCGCAATCTTCGCACTTTATTTGTTCGCATAAAGTTTCTTCCGCAAAGTACTCAAATTAAGTATGAAGCAGTTAATTCAATCTCAAAGTCTCTTACTCGCAGTTGACGCACATTAAACAAATAGAAGGTTACATATAAAAACAAAATTATCCAAATGAAAGTGCTCGCTGGGCATTATTGCCTTTGCAAATCCCATTCACTTAGGCGGAGTGACGTAAAATGGGGCATTTATCATTTATATGCATTTTTCAGGAATTTATCAATTTACCAACATCTGCGTATTGCATCACAAAATCATTATTTTTGAATTAATCTCCTTCAATCGTGATCCATTAGTGAATACCTGAAAACAGGCTCATATGCATAAATTGCAATCAAAAAAAAAAAAAAAACACAAGTCAAAATTTTGAATATTTCTTCTTCTTCTCCAGATCATCATAAATGATTATGAGAAAAAAAAACAAGCCATTCAGACCACACACAACCACAAATACACGCGAGTCGCAATTTTAATTCAATTAAAATTCATTTCACCTCGAATCAGAAATCCCACAAAATATTACTCATGTTCTAAGTATATATCGTTTCTGCTTAATGTCAGTAACCTATTAAGCTTATTTATTATCAAAGCAAAAAATACGCATATACTACCCTTCTACTGCTATCGCAAATCTATAAAATCCAGCCAAGAGCAGATCGATCTTTGAGAAGAATACTATAAAGATTTAACTTGTATATCGGATAAAATATTTTGAAATTGAGAGTTTATTTTAAACGCCTTAATGACGTCTATAAAATTTTGAAAAAAAAAGGAAACCAAATCTGATGTTGAATTGAATATGGTTACTTGGAGTAGAATAGGCGCTTGGAGTGTTGCGTGTTCAGTTGAAATATGTGATGGCTGATGGCGGGGATTGTTGAAACTTTAATTCTCACTTGAGGTGCCTTGATGTGAAGAATAAGTAAGCGCTTAGGAAGCGCTTTCCCCAACATTTGATAAATATTTACTTTCGAAAAACACCTCCCTTTGCTTTAAACAACTAAGTACAGTACCTATACATTTTCGTTGCCAGAAAGAAACTCTCCACTGGAAGGTCCTGCCAATACTGCATTTACCCGCGGGTGAGTTTCACCGTGCTCGGTCAAGAGGTTTAGTCCTTTGAAGACCACGAATAGGAAGTATTTCAGCATTTATGTGCTCTTCCAAAAGTCACTTGTGTTCGCGACCAAAAGGATGTGCTTCAGCTCTTCCAAGAGTCTCTTGTGTTCGCGACCAAAAATCTTAAATTCTTTCCGGACAGTTCGCGATTAAAAGGAAGTACTTTAGCTCTTTCAAAAGTTCAAAAGTCTCTTGTGTTCGCGACCAAAAATCTTAAATTATTTCCGGACAGTTCGCGACCAAAATGAAGTACTTCAGCTCTTCCAAAAGTCTCTTGTGTTCGCGACCAAAAATCATTCCAAAAATTCTTTCCGGACAGCCATGAAGGTCTATGTGGATTTTGTGGAGGAGTACAAAAATATGCAAGATTGTAGACAGATTATAAAAAATTGCTTTGAAACGCTTAGCTGACCCAGCAAATCTTATGACTCCACAGGATTTTTAAGATTTTCTGTAATTTTTTTCCAAAATTCGGCATTAATACTTTCGATTTTTACTCTCCACATTATTCCAAGGAAAATGACAACACATTAACAGCTAATTTTAGGCAAGAACTACAGTCGAAGTTCCCTATAGTGACTCTCTATATAATAAAGTCCGTCGTATATTGAACTAACTTCAAGGACACAGGTCTCTGGTTATTTTGGTACACTATGCATATCATAACTTTTATATAATGAAGCTTTTTTCTGGTCCCCAGAAAATTCATTCGACTGTGTTGTGGCAGTACCTAGTCCTAAAAAAAAGCTAACATTCGAATTTTCCGTAATTAAGCATAAATCATTGAAAAAATCCAAATATTTACTGACCAACTTTATGTCGGTCTCATATATTAAACACCACGGACGCCATTCAGTTATATAACCGACGCCCGACGACGTTCTACATTTTTTTGCAAAAAAAAAAAACAATGAAATATTCAAAATATAAAATTCAGTCAATTGCATAATTTATACGATTCACGAGGAGTCTGATGGGTTTCAAAATGTTGGCGCCATTTAATTGGTCCTTTCAGTCTATAATTAATCACGGTTAGAAGACACGATCTAGCCTAGACCTCGCTACTCCAACAAGACTTGTTTACAAATTGTTTCTCGACAAACTACGAAGGTTCTGCGAATAAAATTGAAAGCCAAAAAACAACGTCAAACACAATTTTTTCTTGTCTGTTACCATTTCAATCGAAGACAATCAAGGAGATACAAAATCAAATCTCCCTCCCCCTCACCACACTCTTATTTTTAAGAGAAAAAAATGTTAATTAATTTTTTTTCTTGCTTGTTGTTCACTTGTTGCTTGCCATCTTATAAATTTCTTCGTCTTCGTTTTTTTTTTTTTTTTTTGTTGGTAAACGTTTTGCTTTAGGATTCCCTACTCTTTTCTTTTGTTTTTTGATCAGCTTAATGAATGACGGGAATCTGGTTGCTATTTTTATTTCTCAGTCTTTGACTTAGTAACACATTTTCGCTTCGTTCTTGTTTTCCACTCGTTTTTGTTTGTTTCATTCGTCGTATTGGCTTATATTTTTTTTATTTGCAGTCAAAAGCAATAAAGTTAATTGGCTTAAACAGTCGGAGTATTAATAATAGCAAATATATGAAAAGCAAAGTCAAACAAAAATTAACAATCAAACTATGCACCTTTAACGAGGTGATAAGAATAAGTGGGTAAAACGGATAAAAAAAAAACAATGTTACAGTGGCAACAACAAAAGCAACGCAAAGCAAAATCAATGCGAAGACCTTGAAAGAAGGCCGAATGTAGGAAAAGATTCAGGAAAATCGTAATTTTTTTATTTTTATCATTTGTTGTAGACTTTTAACAATTCGTCTGGTGCTCAAATTATCTTTTGTGAATGCTTGTTCCCAACTCTGCGCAATGACTTTGAATTTGGGTTCTCCGATGTGTACGCTTGTACATCTTTCACTTCACTTCAGTTGAGTTGGTGAGTCATTGGCAGAGATTTGAATTTAAACTGTCTTCGTTTGAATTTTGCAATTCATAACTTTGTTTTGACGTGGTGAAATTTATTTAATTTTTTTTCTTTCTTTCCATTAATCTCTTATTAATTGATTTGCAATAGCGTATGCAAATTTCATGTTTTCGATGTCTGAATGTCCACTGAGGTGGGGATTTATTCAATATCCAGAGGATGGATAATCACTGCAACAGCAAGAAATTTTTTATTGGACTTTCGTTCGAAGAACAGTAACGATATATTTTATAACAGACACTCTGCTGGGTTGGGCTTTGTAGTGTTTTTATTTACGAGCGATCAAAGGTTAATTGAAATCGTTACCGGGAATGTAAGGTCGTAACAGAATTATTATTTCTTAATTATTGCAATGGAAAAAATATTTATCATATTCAATCGTGCAATAAAAGTTTACGAATGCAATGAGAAGCAGCTCAAAAAGCTCTGTATTTAAAATATTTTAGAAAAAATATTTACAGATAAGATTTAAAGAAGATGCATTTATCCTTTACATTGCTTCAGTAGAACACAGCCAAGAGACCAACGATTTAATTTCCAACTCGACGCAAATTTATGAAACTCCAAAATACATTCGAGAACGTTTGTTCCTCACTATTTCTCAAATTGAAGCTCGCCGTGAGATTTATAATCAGTTTCTGAATGCAATAAGAAGCAGTTACGAAGTTAAAATATATTTTTTAATTCCTCCTTCAGCCGAAGACTTCACCGCTCTGGCTTAGCAGCTAATTTGTAATTTTGACAATTATATGTTAGCTTTTTAAATAAATAATTAAATATTTAATCCCGTGAAAATTCGACTTAAAGCGAGACGACTGTACTCATTGCTTATTGATTTCCCAACACGATTTGCCCGCACATTGCTTTAGCATGAGTCCCGCGCACAGACCAACCATTTAGTTGTCACCTCAACGATCACAGCACATCCATCACACAGCTTCCAGTCCAAAATGCATACCAGACAAAAGCCCATGATCGATTAACTAGAAGCCAAGTTATATCACTGCCTCCAAATGAACAGCGACACTTTTGCATTTGGCCACATACATTCATTGACATCGATTGACCTTTCACTAGACCACCGAATGCCAAGTCAATCATAAACATTCCAAGTTCACTCAAGTGCCTCGCCGACTTCAGAACCAGTCTCCAAAAATGCACACAAAACGTTACGTGACTGTTAATCGAAATTTAATAGACATAACTATGTTCTTGTCATAACGTTGTTTTCACAAAAAAAAAACAACCGAATGACGAATTAATTACTCGAAAAACCGCCTTTTTTTTTAATTTATTTTTAATAAGCCACGCATTTTCACACATCATTGTCACCTGTCGGAATCGGTGACAGCCGCAGCATGTGATCCCTGACGTCTTTCTTCGCGCATTCGCCTCTAGGGTGGAATTTGCAATCGGAAACACCGACACAAAAAAGCGATGTATGTCGACCTGTTTCCCCTCTGTCGACCGAAAAACTTTCGAAAAAAAAAACACGAAAATAACAAAATCAAGGTAATTATGATTGAATGAAAACAAAATCGGAAACCACACAACCTGATGATAGGGAAACATGCATTTATCAGATACCCCGCACCCAAAAAAACCAAACAGACCAGCACAGCAGTTAACTGAAACCCAGTTGCAATTGGTTCAGTGGCTAATTGCTCTGTTGCCCTATTAAGGCATAAACATTCGAGGGAACCGGAATTGAAATAAAACATAAAACACTGTCGCGCCATTCGATGACGATCGACGCGATTGTTTTATATTTTTCTTTACCTTGTAAAACGGAAAAGATATTTCCTCTTAGTTGGATCTAAATGTTTGGAAAAAAGCACACACAGACACACGCGCGAACACAGAATTTGTTTTTTTTTTTTTCTTTTTTGGAAGAAAACAAAAATGTTAAGAAAATCCATTTGGACAGATGGTCAATATTATCATCAAGTGACGACACCGATATGGAAATCATTGTAATAAAAAAAAAATAAAATTTACATAAACATATTCACATTAGACACTTCAATGTTTAAGCTTCAGATACACACACGCTGACATCCCATTAAATACGCCAGCAGCGATCGCCAAGTCCAACCTCTCAAGGACATCGCACAATTTAAGATGTAAGCCTGTGAGTGGTCTCATCTCTGCGCGCAAAATTTCCGTAAATTTTTTGTTAATTTATTCTCATCCAACGAATCTTTAAAAGAAAAAAAACATATCTCTCCTTTCCACCTCACATCCCTCCCGCCCCAGAGGGAGAGAGAAGATATAAAACTTCGATTTGATGCAGCTAATTTACACATTTCTCGACGTATTGATGGGTCGCTGTTGTTTTTAACCAAGACTGAGGGGAAACAACAACACAAAAACAAAAAATACACCACAAAAAAGTACAAAACATTTTTTTTCCTTTGGTTTTGGTTTTATCAATAAAACAGCGGCGGTGATGGCTTTTTTGTGATTTCACTCTCTGTTTCTTGGGAGCCAATAAAAATGACTACGTTCGTGGCATGTGTGTGTTGGTGGAGTGGAGTAATATCCATATCGCGCCCACTTCGGACTTTTATAACACATCTTTTACCGGTCAGTGAGTTCCAAAATGTCTGACACACAAAATTAGCTGATCATTACTTGGTTGCTCTTCAACGTCTTCTTTCCCCCGGCTTTTTTTTGGCAGTCTTCGGGATCGTTAATGAGGTACCTTTGACATTTTCCTTTAGCGACAATATCTTTTAAGTGCTTATTGTTATTTGCTTAGTGGAATGCACTAAGTTCAAAATCTTGTAACATCGACGTTTCTTCTTCATTTGGATGGGGGAGGGAGTGGTGATGTTTTTTTTCGAAATCTTCGTGTGGGCTGTATCTTGAATGTCTGAACATTTGTGGGCCTAATGAACTACTGCACGGCCGGCCAGCTACTGTGCCTCACAAATTAATTAGCATACCTTTGGACGAAGACGGCGGTATTTGTGTGTTGTCTCTTTGGTCTTTTCTACTTCTAGGAAAATTCAAAGACTGGGATGAGCTTGGCGATCAGTCTTTTGAGAAGTTAATTGCATAACTCGCCGAGACGCAGCACACATGTCGAAACCAAATGATGTGAGTTTTAAGTATCATCATCTACGATACGCCTGACCTTGACCATTCAAATTGACGTCAGATAGCCTATCATTCATTTCGACGGTTGCTTCCATTTGAAGACCACCGCCGCTGTCGACTAAATAACTCCAAGAGATGTGCGAATCCGAGATAAAACCGAAATAAAATCGCCTGTATCTAAACATTTAACGATTTTTCTAATTGACTCTGGCGAGTGTGTCAAGGCGGAGCATCGATTGAGGAGGATTAAGAAACACTCGTCTGGCGATAGCGATGATTTCATGTAATTCCTGTCAATTACCTGATGCAAGGCCAGGCATGTGCCCAGAAGCATGTTCAGGTGCTCTCTCAAAACTTTCCCCAGCAATTTTCATGTTTTCATCCTCCACCTACACCTCACACTTATCCATGTGACCCATCAGAGCTGCTGGCTAACAGCGTGTGTACTTGAAAGGTACTTTGGATTAACCTCATTTCAACAGAGAATCAACTTTGAACATGGCTTGCGGCGAATTAAGTTAGTACACAGCCGAGGGCGTTGTGACTTACATTTTGTCATGCTCATGTTTAAGTCGCGTTTAGTTTGTGGTTTGCTACGGGCACTGCTTGAGGGTGTCTGAAACGGAATCGACTGACATCCGGTTTAATATGAGCGCAGATCGTCTGCAAAATGTTACAAAAGGCCGCCTAATGAGCAGACAGACAAAGCTTCACACTTTGCTAATGAGTCCCAAGATAGTTTCCATCAAACCAGGATTCAATTCACTCACAGTCCGCGTGAAGGATCCAATTATCACAAGTTGCCAAATTAAACCAAAATAAATACAAACTGAATTTCCATACAATTGATTGGCAAAGGTTTCACTGTTGACATTTCGAATTTGACACCTGGTCATCCGAACGAAAATTCAAAGAAAATCAAGCGTTTAGCGTGTCAATAAACAAAGCATAGACATGCAAAATGTCTTAATTATCAGCACAAAATCATTCACTTCTTTGCACTGTGCACTGAAGCGTTTAATGACAACATTTTCATCACACGCATTTGTGCCTCAAGCGGACCTCGCAAAGCTGGTCCGTTCCAAAAATAAATGAGAAGAGTAAGAGTGGAAAAAACCAAAATCGTTACATTTTTCTCGAGAAAATCGATTATCATATTATAGCCGTTCCCTGCATTTGAATGCAGACGCATTGTGTGTTGCATTAGTTGACAGGCTGCGCTTGCTTAAGCATTCGAAGACCTTGTTTTTGATGGGATTTGAAATTCAAAAAATTATGTGCAAATGAATATGAAATGGAAAAAAAAAACAGAAGATATCGGGTATCTTTTATTGAATCAAAGTCATCAACTCACAAAATGAATCAGGTTGCATTTCTTCTTTTTTTTTCGTGTGCTCGTCTAGAGAAATTTTCTATTTTGACGAGCCTAGCGAGCGGTTAAGTTTCGATAATTTAGAATCACAAAACGTTTTGTCATTCAACTTCGAGAGGTGGGTCTTTGGAGGTACGGGTGCGGGCTAGCTGTTAAGGTGATGTTGGCTGCAGAGAAATATAAAAAAATTATATATCTGCCATGGAGCCTCAGACAAAACCGATAGCAGCGTTCGATGAAATTTGTTGCTTACCTGGGTGGTCTGACAAGTGGGAAGTGATGTGTCAAATAACACACCTTCTTGGAATTTTGACCAGAGTTTACATATTTTTTAATGAGAAGAATTCGTCTAGTGCGTCTTTTTAAACCATAGAGTTTTGCTCTTTGCTATGCACCCACAACTCACACTGTCTATGGGGATAGTGATGGACCACAGCCGGGCACAACATACGAAACGTGCTTGGGTTAATTTCTTTGCGCATTTGCCCATTGGTCGCGGCTGTGGCATAGTGGGTACATGCGTTGAGTCCTATTTTCTGGAGGTTCCTGTTCTCAGTTCCGGTCGCATTCGCCTATCAGTAGAGGCAGCTTCTTAGTGGATACACGGTCTGAAGAGTCCCTGGGCAAATTCTAGGGGATCGCCTCGGTTCGATTAAAAACACGAGTGGCTTTCCCAGCCACTGGCCATGCTCCAGGCGTATCACCGAAAATACAGCTTCTCAAACTTCACATTCATCAGAAAAGTCAGGTCCCCTTCATCACACAAGCTAGATCCAGGTCCAACTCGGACTGTAGCGCCACATCACGACCCCGTCTTTTCACCAATCTCGCACATGATCTCTCCATTAACGAGTGTGTCAGCACGAATTTCCAAGACATGCAAGCAATTAAACGTTTATTCGATGGTGCTGCATGGGGTAGGCATCCCATGCGGCTTATTAAATTTGAAACAATCAAAAAACACAGCTTTCACCGCATTTTATGCTTGTGTCAACCCCACCCATTTGTCTGTGATCAAGTCAAACGTTTCTTCCATCGATCCTTAAACTGCCGCAGTTTATGACCACTTCTTCTTTTACCTCAAAAATTAAATCAAACATCTATGCTAAACATTACCGTTGTGAGGCAAACAGAATCGAATCTCAAATTACAGTCAAGCTCATTTGGACGACGATCGGTCCTAATCGAATTATCAAATAAAAATTCAATTTAGTGACCATGCTTCGAATGGGGTTTTTGTTTTTTATGATGGATGCTCCGGTCGGGGGATGAACCGAAACTTGATCGTCTTTAACTCCGAAACAGAACAAACGAATTAGTAGGGATTGTGTCTTGCTTAAACGTTGGAGTGGGCGTTCACATAAACTTCTGAAGATTTGACGAAAAGACGCCTTTCTCTACGAAGCACAGGATGTAAAATAAGACAAAAAAAAAACACACACAACCGACAGACACATAAAACTCCGAATGACGCAATTCAATCAAAGTAATAAAACTACCAAGTTCGTGGCTCAAGTCTTTTGTTTTTTTTTATTTATTTTCTGTCGATTCCTTATCATTCGCTATTGCTTGTGTGTATTTAAGCGCCAAATTAAGTCGATTGCAATTTTATTGGCCTCACCACACATCCGGAGGGGTGAAGCTTCTTAATTAATTCGCCCCACAAAATGTACACATGTGTGTGTCGCCTCAGCATTTAAATTCGAGTCGAAATTAAAACAAACAACAACAAGAAAAATTCCAATTGGCACGTGGTAAGTTAGACAAGATCACAATCGTGTTGCCCCGCTCGTCGAATCGGCTTAACGACTCATTTAAAGGCTATAACCGACGAAATTCTGAAACAGAAACAGACAAGAAAATTGCTTGACTCAGCTCTTAATCTCCACTCAAGCTCACTTAATTCACGATTGCGATTCGAACAACTTGACTGGCTTCGGTAAATTCACTCGTATTTGGGTATAATTGAAGAAAAAAAACCAAAAAAATCTCTTTACTACTACAACTTCCTCTTCGCAGCAAAACACAAACAACACAATTGAAAAAAAAATTCCATTCAAATAACACAGACAAAAAAAATACATATTTTATTCCAGGTATTAGTTGTACAATCACCATCGCCATCAATACAAATTAAAGAGCCACCACCCAGTCCTGGAAGCCCAACAAACGAAACAATGTACGCTGCCGGCGGCGGCACTCAAATTTACCTCCAGGTAAGACTCGCACTCAAAAAAAAAAAACACACATATCATTGCCCCCACCCTCCACCCATCAGAAAAGAAAAACTCCCCCGCACAAAAATTCGCACATACGCAAAATGACAAATCCACGAGAAGAATTCAACAATTGCATATGCCAACCAAAGAGCCAGTCAGACCGACTCAAAGAAATCAAGGCATCGGCAGTGGCAGGGGCAAGGCGCGATAAACAGACAAGAACCGCCATTGGTGATGGTATTTCGCTGCTGACCAATATTTTTTCGGGTGTCAAAAGAGATCTCTTAACATCTCATTAGTAAATCATTTCACTTTTCATCACCCCAGCATCGGATTGAGTTTAGCCTTTTTATTCGCAAGTGGAATAACCGGAATCCATCTCGCCGTCTTTTCTGCTTCTTCAACAACTCACTCACTTGCTCACTCTCATCGCATATCACGTTTGTTGCTGCTACTTATCGGATTGTGTGCGTGTGTATGTGTGTGTGTTTTCCCTTCATTCCGTACTTATATATCCTTAATTAATATAAATGTGTTGTTGCTTGTAATGTTTTTAACATGAAAATTTCCTTCTCCCTTTTTGCACGATTCTTTCACACAATTCAGGGTCCACACCAGACAAGCACCTCTGTAACAGGTGGCACAAATGTGAACACACACAGTCCCAGCCCTGGACCCTACATCACACCGGACTATGGAATGTATACGACACGTCTTGCCACTGGACCTACATCGACATTCATCTCAGAGCCATATTATCGAGAGTATTTTGCTGCCGATGGACAGGGTGGCTATGCACCCGCAACACGCACCGTCTATGGGGATAGTGATGGACCACAGCCGGGCACAACATACGAGGGACGCTTCACAACCGCACACACAAAGAATGGTACACCTGTCTATGCAAAAACTGTTACTGCAGCCGGCCTAACAGTGGATCTACCAAGTCCCGATTCGGGAATTGGGGCTGATGCTATTACGCCGAGGGATCAAAATAATCTACAACAGGTGCGTGTGTTTTGAGAGAGTAGATTGTGTGCCTACTACTACTACTACTATACCCCCCACCCTCTAGCATTCCCTCTGCAAAAAAAAAAACGAAAAAAAAACATGTATACAGAAACAATATTGTAGCTAACCAATTATCAATAAATATTCATTCCAAGCTTATTTGTGTTTGAATGATTGAAACAAGAACGTCGCAAAAATAAATGTTAACCAAGGCAAATCTCTTTGCCCGACCACATTTGTACTTAATTGAATGTGTTGTTATATATTTTTTTTGTGACTTGTGTGTGCTCTTCTGCCACTGGCAGCTCTCGACCACACCTTCAACGTCAGCCAATTAGTTTGAAAAATGCTCTCCCTCATAGCTTGTAGATCGATTTAACATGTTTTTCCATTCCCCCCCCTAATTAGTGCTTGAAATGTATTTTAAACTCTTCTTCCATTTTTTTTTTTTCTTTCTTGCTTTTTTTCGGTTTCATTACAGTCATTCGATTACACGGAACTATGCCAACCCGGTACGCTTTTAGACAGCAGCGGTGCAATACCAGTTTCAGTTAGCAGCATGCAACGAACTGTTAGTATTCATGGTGGTCAAAACAGTCCAACGACATCGCTGAGCGGCACTCCAGGCACACCCGGAACAACACGATCAAGGCCATGGCATGATTTTGGACGACAGAGTGATGCGGACAAAATTCAAATACCAAAAATGTAAGTGTTATATATTTTTTTTGACGTATGCAAAAATCCATCATTCAGGAAGAATTAAAGTTGGCCGTGTGTGACAAATGGTGACGCAGCACTTCCTCAAACTTGAACACAAAGCATCCTGTATCGGATCCCCTGTCCCAGCGGACAGATGACATACACCAGAGAGCCTGTACAACAACAATCCGTGATCTTAGCATTAGAGTGACACAAATGTAAAATGTCTGTCGTCTACCACAGCCAGCCGGTGGTGTTTTGTTCGTTTGGTCTCCTCCCGATTGGCAACGGAACGGAATTGCGATCGCCATCGCAGCACTCGTCTCCCCATCTATCATTGCCTTCTCTTTTGCAATTTGAAACTGATTTCCGGGACACAAATGACAGCACCGAGTTGCGGAGATAACGTGCATCCTACTTGTTGTCGTAGTGGTCGGTGCGGTGCCTCCGTCTACCTACTCGCGTCACATAAATTGAATTTTTGCTCTGCCTCTGCCTCCCATCGTTATCTGTTAAATACAATGAAAGCATACAGACTTGCAACAACATGCGACATGTTAGTTGCATTTTATTAATAATGTATATGTGCTCTTCGATCTCCTTCTGCTCTGACACTTATAATAATGCCCCATCTACCTACCCAGGCGACATTCTGGTTTCGGAAAGGTGCTCTGCTTTCTGCTGAAAAGGAAGTGTTCAGCGGGCCACACCTTTGAGTGGCCAGCTATCTTCAGCTGCATGGCCAATTAATCTGAAATCTCAAAAGTCAGACCAACAAAAAAGTCCATTATCAACAACCTTGGCATTGGCGAATAGACTAGACGTCTGCCTCTAAACCGCAGTCAAGACAATTCACAATAATGCGCTGTTTAAGTGCTGCCCCCAAAACAGAAAAGAAGGGGGTGATGGTGGAACGAAAAAAAATCAAAATCATCACCCAACCACCAGCGTGTACTCACTTAATCACGTGCGGCGCTCGTAAACTTGATGTATAAATTACCAATAACATTCGAGACGCGAAAGCGCATGCGCGGTTCCACCAGCAGCAGCCACCAATCCAATGCATACCAGTCCCCATAGAACTGTCTGAAAAAAAAATGTCCGCCTGTTTGCCTATCTGTACGTACGATTGTGACCAGCCGATGGAGACACGCGTGAACATGGCGAGTGAAATTGGAGAAAAACAATGTTTTTGTTTTGTTTTTCATTCTCAAAGAGAAGTCTCACATATATGGGAATTTGTGCACGCGTCGTCGCAATGAAGGGGGTGGGCATGGGACATGAAGATCGCCAAGCGAGAGAAACCAAAAACAACACGCGCCATAAATGTGTGGCAGCGCAAGAGTCAATCAATTATGGAGAATCAATTGAGTCGAGGGGGTACCACAGTAAGCCTCTCAAGTGAAACACGAGACTTCGGCTGAAGTGTGATATATGGGCTTTACGTCCGAGGTAAACTACTTGCAGTGCGTAGAGCTCATTGAGGCATGTGCTGCCTCTCCATTGACATACAGAGAGTGAGATCTGCAATGCCACAAATTAGAACTCTCAACTCGTTGGTTGGCATGACGGCAATCGAATGAATGAATAATTTTGCTTATGTACGAGGCGTGTACGAATCGAGGTGATATTAATGTTGTCAGTGCCTTACAGTGACAGTTGGCAACATTGAACCCCCCACGGGTGGACTGAGCTGAACTGAACTGAATTGCGTTGATTTCCGGAATATTCAAGGAATTCACGGAATCCACGCCAGCCAGCCGTAAACAGGTGCCTCTCAAGGTCACTTAGATATTGGATAACTGTCTGCAAGATGTAATCAACTACACCTGACCTTTGGTCGTAAATGTCGTTTTACGTTGCAGACTTGGCCTTCGTTTGACCATTTCTTTCGAGCGGGACTACATTCATTTTTCCTAATCGTGTTCTTCTCCTGTCGTGCAACGTAATACAATTTGCCTGACACATCCAAGGCGATTGATTGGACCTGTGTACTTCGTCAGCACTTGTAATTGCATCATTCCCTTCCTTTCGTTTTTTGAGTAGTTCCCTGTAAATGTGTTACACTTCACACATGCGCACAATGCTCATATGGCGCACACGTTTATCCAATTGCCGATATTTCATCGAAACTATGACATTTAGGGCCACGGTCGTGTATCTCATTATAATGCGACACTAGTTAGCCAAAATCTTATGCAATGATCGCGTTTATGTGCACATATGAAAGCCCACTCGAAAGTCAAAGCTTGTTCCGCAATTATGAGCTATCAACGGGCACTGTTGCCCACATTTATGACCATCACTCCATAAATTCACATTTACTACTTTTGTTTTTTTTTTCTCTGTTTTTCTCTTACAGATTCGTAAATGTAGGATTTAGATACCATCTAGAGAGTCCAATTAGTTCGTCACAACGAAGGGAGGACGATCGAATAACCTACATCAATAAGGGACAATTCTACGGCATCACATTGGAGTACGTTCAGGATCCAGATAAACCCATCAAAAATACAACAGTTAAGGTGAGTCTTGAGAAAATAGAAATTTGTCATTTGGAATTTGTTCAAACAGCAATTCGCTACGTACACGTACACGCACACCACACCTCGGTGAACGTGAACATCCTTAAGGATTCCGCATTGAAATGTCTCATCAATCACCTCGCCGTTCCGAATTTGCATATAAACGATACGCTGCCGCTGCTGTGTGCTGTATTTCGTGTTGCGCGCAGATGCTCTAAAACAAACAGAAACAAAAAGATTCGCTATAGCCAGACGTAACCCCTTTGCCATGCCTCACTATAATCATTCATCATTATCCGAAGAGATCCCCGAAACGTTGAATCATTCTTTGCTTTGATGAATCGTTTGCATAATCAAAGAAGACAAAACGCACTTATCATCGTCACAAGATCATCAACGTCATTCTTTCTCTCGCACGTCCTCAGCGCCGGAGGTACGATCACTGAAAGAAATGTTATGTTACCCCCTCAGGGAATCTTTGCCTCTTCCTTCCGGGTTTCGGGTTCGTATTCGCATTCGGATTCAACTCTTTTTTCTTCCTGTTTACGTACGAGGCTGTCATGTAATTTTTGTAATTCGACTCACCCTCAATTTGAACGACGATTGACACAAGAGAAGAGCGGAGAAGAGCAGCGGGACTTAAAGGATTCATTTGATTGTTTCTCGATTTGTAGTGCTCCCGTTTCAGTGGCACTCTTCGTCGTCTCTTGTGACTGTTGAGTGATGATGAACGATGAAAGATAAGAAGAAGGAATCCTTTTCAATTGTCTCTCTTGTATCATTTTTTGTGTGTGTGCTCTTTGGATAACAATCTATCTTCGCCGATGTACGATGGCTGATGAGGTTGGGGGGTATCCCTAGGCCTGATCGCACAAATCTGCATTGCTATGCAAATTAATTTCCGATTTTATAATCATTTCAACAAATATGTTTACTTTTGCTATTTTCACATTCAATGAATAAATTTGAGAAGGGCTATGCCTTGGGCACTCTCTGAGAATGGCTGGGAACAGTTTTTTTTTTCGTTTCATGGAATGGACGAAGATGTGAAGAGGATGATAAGGAGTTTTTTTGGTGGGAACTTGGGAATCAGTGAGTTGTGGGGACGTGCGGATTGTTGCTGTATCGTGTCACGTTGCGACTCAAAGCCACGCCGCAGTGAAGGCAAAGGAGTTGGCAATCATTCCTTTGCAATTTGATAAGTTTTTTAGTCATGTGACAGGCCTCCACTTTACTTATCAGGTCTTCGACCCATGGAGCTGCCATCCATCTCTTCCATTCATCACCAAGATCATGCTGTTTTTCCTCCGCGATGACTTGGTCCTTATACCAGGGATTTGTCCTTCCTCGGAGGCTCGTACTCGAAGGCACTCTTAGCTGCAGCATTGCCCTCCATGCGCTCCATATGGAAGTGCCCTTGTAGTCGACGGTTAGTTCGCCTTTCCTTCATCGCCTTCTCCTCCATTCAACGAAGACCATATATCCCACGCAGGGCGCCAAGAATCAGCTCTGACGTTTCATTATCGTCCAGCTTTCGCGTCTACTGGCAGAACAAGAGTTTGATCTTCGTCCTTAGTTTTGACAAACCGCAGTGCTGAGGGCTACTCTGCGTTGGATATCCACTTGGACCGAGATAGACAAACTCTCTTACCGTCTCAAAATGGTAGCTGTTACTTGTGAACCAGGGCCTTAGCCATGAAGCCAGTCTTTAGCTGGTTGCCTCCAATTATGCACTGAGGTCCATCTCGACTTGTGCGCGCCACCTGTTGCTTGGGTCTCCCGCATCGCGATGATAATGAACAAGTCATGCCTAAGAGCACAGCACTTTCCATTCATCGAGGATGTACAAGTAACCGCGATGCTCGTTCATTCAATCGCGGCCACTCAAGGAAGCCTCATACCAAATTACACATGTAATGGTACGCTACTCTAAAACAACGCTCATCCAATGAACACATGTGTACATCTAATAAAAACCGCAGCAACGTCGAAGTCATGAATGTCGCAAACGCATACCTCGGCGACCGTAAAAGACCACGATTAAGCAAGAAAAGGCCCGTAACGCCGAGTTCATACAGCAATTTCAACACAAATTCTCATGAAGACGATTGAAGCCGGGGAAAATATGACAAACACTCGCTTCATAATCACTGCAATAAGGCACAGCACTTACAATTAACTCGTCGTTATTCTCTGCTACGCGTCTGGCCGGCCATCACAGGCGTTGCTCGGCGGCATAAACGCCATAACAAATCAGTTTTAATTACCGAAAACTATAAAACAGTAGCCGTACGGTGAGCTTGACTGAAGAATAGAGCGCACATGGGATCCGGCAGAACCACGACCCGTAACCGGGGAAAACTGTGTTCCGCTTTTGTTTATTGATCGTCAAGCGGGAAACGCTCTGTCGTTCTGACATTCTGACTGTTTTATGGTCCAACGCCCTTTGCCGTGAATCTCCCAGCAAAAGCCAACTGCAGCACGCAAGGATCACGTATCCTTTTTCTTAAAGTCGTTCCTTTTTTTTGTTTTTTGCATTTTATTCATTTTTATCCGCGCGTCTTTTATGCAAAGCGAGATCTCTGTGCCAAGGGTCCATGGCATCAACTCCGGGGTGAGACAAGAAAAGAGTGAACAAAAAAACTGATCCTTTGTTCGGCGCAGTGTAGAAGGCGCATTCGAAAACAAATATAAATTAATCTTGACACAGTTTCTGGATCATAGGGTAATTAATTGGATTTTTATGTTAACAAGATCCCTCGGTGTCGTCCTCGATGCGAAGGGGGAGAGTCAAGTCGGGTCGAGTCGAGATCGATGATACCTTGAGATGAAGCAAACAAAAAGAAAGTACAGTTTCTATACCGAGATGGATTTTTTTCTATTCTCTTGTCAGAGAGAAAAATCCGTATAAACACGGCCAAGAGGCGTATGCTACACTTTTTGCTCACGGCCCAGTGTGATACCATAAGTGAACTGTTGCTCCTCCAGAGACAGAGGCCCCTTTCAGGTTTTCTGGTGGTTTTGCCACCAGACACGAGAGAGAGAGAGCGCGAGTGAGAGGAATGAAATGATGCGAAAAAGATGTGTACGAAGAACATACACCGAAACGCAAAGAAATGAGTTTACATGTTAACAAGGTGTTCCGATGCCATGCCGATATAAATCTTAATTAAAATTGCAAAGCGTAACAGTGCAGCCACGTATCCCCACTGGTGGACCAAATACTGTCTCTAGAGCGTGTGTGCTTGAGCTGATCTATTACTGAAAGCAGTGCTTGAGGGGGGGAGGGAGCCGCAGGCCGATGGTGTGCAAGAGAGAAATTATAAATGCACAACATTCCTTTTGTTCCTATAAGACGATCATCCATCCATCCATGGGGCTGGATCCATTGCGTCTTTAAAATGGTCAACGTTAACCGTTAAAGGTTGTTACCGCCAGTAGCTGATGGCTGCCATTGATGGAGAAAATGAAAGAGCGGCAAGACTTAGAAATCGCGACGTAAGGAAAAAACAACACATCGCGTCTCAAATTAAGTTTGATGGATACGCGGAATGCTTGTCGAACGAACGAGATGGGAGGAGACATTATTAAAGTGCGCCTTGCCGCTTAGTGAAGATGACAAAATTAAAATTCAATGAAAAGCTTATGGCAACTGCTGTAGAGGGGCGGGATCTTTAGATGTTGCCATGATGAATGACAAGAGTTTGCAGTCGCCAAGCGGATCTCCGCGGTAATTACTTCCTCTTGGAGAGAATGGCTCCAGCCCCTGAGACCGTCGGCGTATCGAAATTAAATTTGCACAAATCAATTGCCATCGTAGGAGCTGCTTTCATCTAAAACGCATAAAATGTCTTAATTTATTGACCACTAGCGTCAAGACCACCGGGATGCGTTGGTCGTAAGGATAGACGGTGTCCCACCGCCCCGTGGCGCACTTTCCAACTCCATTCGCACTCATTTCAGCCTACTCCTCGATTACTTATCGACTTTGACTTCCTGCTGGCTTTTTCCAGCACCGTTACCATTCCTCGTCTTCACTTTTCCTGATGCCGCTATTACCACAAATAATAATTAGACGATTGCGACGAATGGTTAACAAGTCGGAAAATCGCATCACTTTGCCAAGATTTTTGCCGTCTTTACTTGACGCATTCCTCGGCACCTTTCGGCCTCCGATCAGATCGCCACACATCCGTTCGCACACGGGCTGGCCTCTTCCAACTCTAATGCGTTATGAATGATTGCAATTGCGCGCACTACCATACCACAGTCCAAGAGTTCGAAGTAATTTCCCTCAATTGACCCTTATCTGTTTGGCTATGTACAGAGCACGGCGAAATTTGTGTGTTCTCTCGGCTCGGTGGCGTCACCGCTTGTGGATGTGGCTGTGCTGACCAGTTTGTAGAGCCATTTAACTCATTACTGTGCGAATCAAAATGATTGGCGCGCTGGGAAGAGTCAAGCCAACTAGAGAGACAACCATCCACAACACACACACAGCCGTGCACCTGGCCTGGTATAGTGGTTATAATTGCGTCTGCATCAGTAGCGCAATAGAAGTCCAATAATTGCTCAGATAAGAGTAAAAGCATACGTGTGTTATAATATTTTATGGGCCAGCTGAATCGACTTATAGGTGGTATCGATTGTAATGCAAACGTTTTGTTTCTATTTCTTTGCAGAGTGTAATCATGTTAATGTTCCGAGAGGAGAAGAGTCCCGAAGATGAAATAAAGGCCTGGCAATTCTGGCACAGCAGACAACATTCTGTGAAACAAAGGATATTAGATGCTGGTAAGTACACTTTTCTTTTACTGTTTGTTGGACGTGTGGACATTTTAGGTTGCAATAATTGACTCCCTTGAACCCACCAAAATTGTGAAATGATAAGCTTCATTTTTTGTAGTTTTTGACTTCAATTAGATCCCTTTCGATCTCCGAAATCACTTGGAATCGTTGGACATTCAAACAGTTTTGGTTTTGACATTGCCGGTCTCGACCAATTTGTTACCGACCTTGACGGAGCAGCGACAATTCTCCATCGTTATCCTGTGCACTCTGACTGGCATGACGGCGTGTAGCTCGTCTCTATGCACGCGGCCGTGAAATCAACGAATAGGTGGTGGGTGTCGGCTTTTTCTTGGGTCTCTTCTAAGGTCTGCCGAACGATGGTGGACTTGCTTGACCTGTGATCATCTGGGACCTGGATCATACAAATTCATTTGTTGTTGTTTAGGGGACTTACCGCCCATTTGGTGGCTCTAAAGCGTCTCCCTTCTTGTGAACTTCATAAAACCAGCACTCTCCGCGCATCCTCATTAGCCGCCTCAGCACAATTCACAAGAAATTCCTTCAATTTTCTGCTATCCCGCCACTGATCACAGCAATATTATAATTCCAACGATGTCCACACAGCGTTCATTATCCAGCTTTAATTTATCTCCCATTCAATCCCTTCGGGAATCGATTCCAAGAGATACCCATCGCATAGCCGAGCATCAAAACATTCATATTTACAGAGCTGAACTGAACTGAGTGCAAAGGCATCTCCTGTGGCGACATTAAATTGTCTATGAGTCATAATTTCAAATTATTGTGCGACTCGGACGCGCGCACCACGAAACACGAAACTGATGTGCAATTACTTTCTGTGTTTCATCCATTATTTCAATGTCGACGAAATTCAATACCTCGGCGCGATGCCATTGCAATAAAGTCCCAACTGCAACAATTGATGAAAGATGAAAACGCCTGTGGATACGGTTCACGGGGAAACTGGAGCGATTTCCGAGGCAGAGAGAGAGACTCGATGGCGCATAACCGTGTTCGTTGACTTAAATTATCCGCCAGTGTAATGTGACAGAATGTTGCAAATTGTCGATAAGAAATCTCTCAGTCTCCCTCTCTCTCGCTCTCTGACAACTATGCGACAATTTTATCTCCTAAATAAAAACTACAACACACAAAAAAAAGAACAGAATAAACCCAGCAACGACAACTTCAGAAAATGATTATCAATTTCACCTGTTCGCCGGTTGAATGCCATGAGCGCGCACTCCTTGTGGTCATCTCATTTCTGAGAACGACAACAGAAGGGGGAAAAAAAAACGAACAGAATCTCGCACAGCTAAAGGACATTTAATGTTCAATCTACAGACGAGATACATTCGAAGCGATAAGTAATTAGTTGGTTGTCGTGTTTAACGGCAAACGGGCAAAAAGAATCTGTTAAAAGTGACTGAGAAGAGAAAAAACAGCGATCGTGACGAGGAGGAGGAGGAGTACGAGGTAAAATATCAACGCGCGTTGCATATGCAAATTAGCCTTGAGGGGGAGAGAATTCTTTGTGAGCACAGACGCAAAGGATAGACTCTGGCTCGATCGTAGATATTTTTTACTTTTTTCCAGAAATAAATCAAACGACAATTTATCTTGTAATTATTGGGCGAAATATGTAGGCAAGTTCCTACTGCAGTTATAAATTTCTGTTCGTTATTCGATCCGTTGGCTTTGCCTCGTAGAAGGAGTTGGGGGAGGGGGAGGGGGAGGATGGACTAGGGATGAAGTTTTGCAAATATATATATATATTATTGTCCGTATTATTTTTCTGTTCGTGATAAACGATAGCAAACGCTTGTTTGCGCACACAAGAGATAATTAAAATTTATTTGCATATTTTTCTCCCCATTCACAGATACGAAAAATTCAGTTGGTCTCGTCGGGTGTATTGAGGAGGTCTCACACAATGCTATTGCCGTCTATTGGAATCCCCTGGAGAGCTCTGCTAAGGTAAGTCAAACTATTTTTCGATTGAGTTGAACTTGCATTCATTGCCATCGATTCCCTTAATTTATCACATCCCGTTGGCCTATTTTTCATTCAGTTTCAATTCAAATCATCTTGCTGGCGCATACAAAGTTATTAATTAAGTCACAGTCATGCCTTCTGCAGGCGTCCAGCTCCCATGGAATATGCAACATGCGGTCTAGATTAATTTCGCCACAGTTTACAGTCAATGAATTTAATGATAATGAAAACTCATAAATATCAAAAACCGATTAAACCTAATCAAGCTTAATTGCGGTTTGCAAACGACCACGATTGCTAGGACGATGCAGCGCAATGCCGTGCAATTGCCTTTTTTTCCCTCTCTCATCAACACCAGCATCTCTCCCTCGGTCTCTCGGTGTGCGCCTGGGTTCAGTTTAAAAGGTGTTCTCCCCAAGGCGGTAATATTACTAAATGAAAATGTAACAGCAACAACAAGAACTATGAGAAGAAAGAATGAAAAAAAAAAACCGACCGTATGGGTAGTGCAAACAAAACGAATGGAAATTTATTATTCATACCCACATGTGAGGCTGAGTTATGAAAAATATCTCAATTTCCGTTTCTGGAATTACGTAGAAGGAGCAGTGGAGTCGGTTTTTAACGCTCCAAGGTATTTCTCACTGGCCGGCACAGTCTCAGTGTGTGTGAGTGCACCTGGAGTCTATAAAATACATTTTTCACTTTGATGTAGAACATATCTTTTGTGGGCATAACGTCGATAGAAAAACTTTGTTGCGCATTTTTTTTTTGAGTCTTTGGTTGGGATGTGATCATTTTTTTTTTTCTCACGCATACGAGTGTAGGGCATGGTGAGAGTTAGGGATTGCAGCCTGACGCAAAGTGCATCAGGCGTCGGCAGAGTCTCACCAAGTTCTCTGAAGCGACAGGCACTTCAGCGTCGAAAGTCACTCGAAGATACACCGAGCAACAGAGTCAGACTGGGTCCACTGGGTCTTTGTGCAAATTTTCTCTTCTTCTTCACCTGGTGTCCCAGCCCGGGGTGGACCAGGGCCTCAAATACACAAACCTGGCCCATGCCACCCACCTGAAGTTTATGTGCTCGCCCACACAACAAGCCTACGCCCGCTGCAAGCTGGTCAAGTCAGCCACGTAAAGCCAATGGGGGAGCACAATCGAACGGTGCAATCCTTGAACAGCGCAATTTTGAAAGCACCCCATTGTTACGGTAATGAGGAGTCTTGACATGACACACTGTAGGACAATGAACCCCCCGAAGGTAATTGGCAAATGGCCAAGCTTGTTACCATTTCCATTATAATCCATTAAAAAAAAGCGAAAAACACAAAAAGTAATGATTGTGTCAGTCTATCGGAGTCTGGTTCACTTCTTATTGCCAACGCCCGGAAATGTACTTAAATTTGCCCCACAAGTAGATTTCTGCTTATTAACCCATTAGCGATACTTGTGACCAAACACACACACACACACACACACTCATTCTGGCCGCGAACATAGATGTCTGTGAATTAATTAATAAATGGTGGACAGAAATTAATTGCGAATTGCTGTGTAATTGCTACCTATGTCAATAATTGCATTTCGTCGTTGTGTCGGCCGACACTGCCGCTGCTGGTGCCCCTGTCGCTTTAGAGTGCACACTAAATATGAGTTAAAGCGAGGAGAAGAGAAGACAAGAAAAAATAACAACCATTGAACTGTGTTGCATAAATTATCTCTGGCGACTGAACAGTTTGTAAATCATTTGTGAGCGTTTATTTAGTTTTTTCTTTTTTTTCTTTGCACTCACAAAACCTTCTCAGTTTGCTGGTTTGGTTTGACTGAAGCGTGCTGCTGGTGTTGTTTTCAACCGATGACGACTGATCAAATAGCAAATGGGAATGAGAGAGAGATGAAAAAAAAAGATCTATGAGTTAGTAGAGAATTCTAATTTAGTTTCGATTTCAAATGCAAATATCAAAGTCTTGGGATTGAGAATTTAATTTATTTATTTCTCCATCTGCGATTGGACACTGAGTATGTGTTCATTTGCATACTGATTGGCTGAAGGTGCGCTGGGGGTTGGGAACTTACTTTGTTTCATCCCAATGAACAGCGTAAACAACTTGCTTTGAGGTCGTCATGAGATATATCCTTGGTTTGTCACATGAATACACGGGGTCTCTTTTTTTCCTGAATTCTTTCAGTTCTACTTTGTGTGCTTATAAAGGCCCCAGCCCATGGAGTCCGTCTTTAGATCTACAATTATTTGGGTTTCAGCAACGCAAAGTGGTGGCAAACAAAACGCATTCCTTCATTCAAAGCATTTCGTTAAGCTGCCCAAACACAGCACACTTTGGCCGGTACATCGGTGTCGCTTTCCATCACCCACGTCACGCAAATATTTTTTTTTTTTCATTTTGCTTACACAGTGTGGTACTTCCAAAAGCGGTGCACGGACTAGTATAGGCCCCACTTCAGAACACCGACTCAAGTGTGCTGTGTATGGGCCACTTAAGGACAGACCTACCCAAGAGCACCCGAATGAATTTCTAGGGAAACTTCTTTCAAAATCACGAAAGGACTTAAAGTTAACCAACTTCATCCAGTGCCTCATGTCCTCTAAGGAATAGGAGTTCAATTTCAAACGCTGGCGCTGGTGGTGGTCTATTTCTAGAGAAACGTCTTCCAAACTCACGAAAAGACTTCACGTTAACCAACTTCATCCAGCGCCCCATGTCCTCTACGGAATTCGAGTTCAATTTCAACCGCTGGCGCTGGTGGTGGTGAATTTCTAGGGAAACGCCTTTCAAACTCACAAAAGGACTTAAACTTCCTCCAGCGCCTCATGTCCTCTAGAAATTATGAGTTCAATTTCCAACGTTGATGCCTTAAATCCCCCTCCATCTCTTGTGTGCAGTGGTTTCTCTTCTTCTCCTCTCATCCAACACACCCTCCACTTGCATTTGAATTCTGTTGTCTGTCGATTTTTTTTCTTGAATTATCTCCAATCACTTTTACTCCGATAGCAAAATCAGCTTGTCATGCCACACCCACAAGCCAACACGATAATGTGATCTAATTTATCGCACTTTCATAATGCAACTGATTATCTGCACCAAACACCAGATACCACGAAAATAACAAACAACATTATTAGCCCACATGTTGGCCATATCAGATTTCCTTCAATAATTTATCACAAAATTATTGCAATAAATTTCCACATTAATTCCGATTCCCGTGTGCCATGGCAGTGCCATTGACTGCCTCATAAGTGCAACAGATGTGTAGCCTACAACCTCCACCAAACTCACTCAGTCGCCCTCCCCCTCGCACTCGGGGACCAGGAACCATCAGCCGTAGATTCACAATCCGCATGCATTTATTCAAATACACATACCTCCGCATGGAGCTTGTTGTTGGTGGTATCCAGTCCCCACTCGGCGGGAATGTGTTCTTTTTCACAATCGAATGCGATAAATTTGGAATTATAGGCTTAACGCAGGCATTATCTAATCAGAGAGAGAGAGGCTCAGAGATTCGGCTGCTCAAAGCGCGCGTATGCGCGACAAGTCTTGCCCAATGTCGAAACATCTAAACAACTCACAAGGCACACACACAAATTCCAAGCTCAATAAATTTTCTCGTAATAAATTCAGAAACAGAGATACATAGCATATCCACCTGATGCGCGATCCGTATAAGCGTCAAACTATGAGATGTATTCAAATTAGACACTCAATTCGACGGCTATTTCAATAAATTGTCACAAAGAGAAAATGGAAATCAACAAAAGGGCCACCACGACACCAGGGCACCGCCAACACCAAGTCCCGTACGCACCTGATCGACACGGCCATCACACACACACACACTCATCTCATATAGTTTGAAAGAGGAGGGAGGAAGTGATTCTTATTCAAGAAGAGAAAAGATAAATTTGATAAACATTTACCTACTTCATCTTTGATTCAGAATTTCGGAATAGGTAATCTGTATCTGCGCTCGCACGCACAGCTCTCAGGTAAACCGTCTCAGGGAAGGCCACTGATAAGAATCTCTTTGAAAATGTATACACACACACAGAGAGAGAACGAGAAACGCTCGCGCTTCCAGGATTTCTTTCATTCTTTGGGAGTCTATCTCGTTCCGGGCATCTCTCTCCCTGACTCTATTTCCATCGATTTGAGTCTCGCTTCCCTGTAAACTGTATTTGCCTAAATAGCCGGGGAAACGTTTTGGATTGAAAAATCTCTCCTGCAGATAGAAATCGATTGGCTTGCGTCTGTGCGATGCCATGGCCACGGCAGTGGCGAGGAGAAGAATAAAATATTTATCTATACGCAATTGATTACCACAAGTTGATCCTCCTCTCGACTGGCCGCGCAGCATCTCATCGATCAGCGACGAGTGCAGTGGTGGTGTGGTATTTTCCTGCAGATTGCGCACAAAATGCCTTAAACATTATTCTCATTTGGCTCAACAGTAGGGTAGACACTCTAGACGGTTTCAGCATCAGCTTCAGCATCATCTGCGCCGGTCTAACTGCTCGAGCTCGAGCGTCTCCAGCATCGTCGTCGTCAACTTGGAGGAATTCCTCAGAGAGTTTTCCTCTCTCGCTGCGTGTGTGTCGTTCGTTTTGTTTTTCTTGCGATTTCTTTGTAAATCGAATGCAGTTGTTACTGGTCTTGGGTACGAGTGGCATCAGCAAAGGCTACACCACCATTAGACATATGTTTCGCATTATTTAAAACAAAAGACTTTTGCCCATCTACAGGTGTGGTGTGTGCGGCGGAGACAACTTCCTCGATTGCGAAAGCGGTCCGTGGCTGGTGCGTGATTATCATCCGTGGACAACGACGACACATTTTCCATCGCATAGTCACAGCCACAACGATGCTGAACTGAGATGACAATTGTTTAACAATTGCACAGACTCTCTGTATGCCATCGCACACACCCCCCTCCTCTCACACTCTCCCTCACCTGGACGGACTTAAAGATTCTCGGAACGAAAAATCGTTGAAGCCTGCTGTTTGATTTAGTTTTTCTCTGTTTTCGTTGGAATGGTGGAATGTGATCGATTGTGAGAGGAATATGAGATTTGATTTCGTGTTAATTACGGATTTTCTATCATTTTTTTTTTTTTTGCAATTTTTGCACAACAAAAAGGGAATTCTTCGAGGCAAAACTATTGAGATGCATTCCACATTTGTCGTCACTGGTGTTCATGGTGTGGTGCGAAAATCGATCACAGCCATATTCTCTGTCTGTCGGCCATTAATTAAATGTCATGGCAAGTGCTTCCTTTTGCGTCGCATACGCTGTGTACACAGCGAGTGCGTGTGCAACTGGAAATGATTGATCTGGGCAATGCCCTTTTTCGGAGTGAGATTTTTCAAATTCCTCCGCTCCGAATGGAGGAAAAATTAAGTGGAAGGCTGTTGGCTGAGGCTAAATCTAACAACATCTAACATAAATCTTTTGTTTATGGAATTTTTGTAAACGTGCGGCCCTTTTTCTCGCACAAAATTCGTCCCTTCATGACGAAGAAACTCCTATCGAACAGAACATCTCATTTTATCCTCTTCCCTGTCACAGTGCACCCATCTCTGACTAAATTTATTTATTTTCCCAAATTTTAACTTTTCCTTTTACTTTTCAGATCAATATTGCCGTTCAATGCCTAAGTACGGACTTCAGTAGCCAGAAAGGTGTAAAGGTAAGTGAAGAAATCACCGAAACCATTCAATTAACCTCCTGCCATTCTGTTAATGAAACCATCTATAAAATCAACTCCTTTCAACTTCGTCCGTTGACGCAGAAGAAAAAGAAGAAAAAAAAGGGAAAATCTCAAAAAATCAATTCACACAATCACCGGGAAGGAGAAGAAGAAGCAACGTCGAATTTGATTGTCACTCTTTATTGTTGCCCCACAGCAATGCTGCTGCGAAGGGGGATCGTAAAAAAGAATCCTTCCATCATCCTCCGTATCAAAAGAACACACCGTTCGCTTTATCCTCACGGCATGGATAACATTTTCATTATTTGGTGTTTCAATCATTTAAGGATGTATCACATCCAGCTCGGTGGTGCATAGTGTGGGAACAAGTTGAAAAAAATCGATCGACAGACACACTTGTGTTAGCGTGATTGAAGAAGAATGCAAACACCTGTGCATCGAGATAGGGAATCTGTCTCTCTCTCTCTCTCTCTCTCTGGGTTCCTGGATCCTAGGGAGTTTGTTTAATTCGATTTATTACGCGGAATGTAGCAATAAATCGGAAAATTCACGGCAGCAATTCATCTCAGACATTCTGACAGCTGTGTTTGATATATTGCGTGATGTGTACACACGACTGTCGATTTGAGTGGAAGTGCTAAGTCTCTTGGGAAAAACAAGGATCTTTTGTTTCAGAAGGGAGTCTGCTTACATTTCGCTTCGTGGGTTTTATGTATTGGGTTCAATTAAAACTTTTACACATTCTAAAGCAAATTTCATGCCCAGTTTCGGCATCCGTCTAGAGTTCTCTATGCGTTCGTTGTCTCCAACGCTCATTATCCTCTACACAAGCTAAAGCCCATTTGATGCATTTAACTAGGCTTGCGTCAACGCTCGGTGTCCTCTACACAAGCTAAAGCCGAGGGTACACTCGGTGTTCCCCTACCCAGCTTCGGCCTCTGACTAGACTTCCCCGTGCACTCGGTGTTCCTCCACCCAAACGAATGCCCAGCTTCGGCCTCTGACTAGACTTCCCTGTGCACTCGGTGTTCCTGTACCCAAAAATGCCCAGTTTCCGCACCTGACTAGACTTCCCTGTACACTCGGTGTTCCCCTACCCAGCTTCGGCCTCTGACTAGACTTCCCTGTGCACTCGGTGTTCCTGTACCCAAAAATGCCCAGTTTCCGCACCTGACTAGACTTCCCTGTACACTCGGTGCTCCCCTACCCAGCTTCGGCTTCTGACTAGACTTACCCGTGCACTCGGTGTTCCTCCACCCAAACGAATGCCCAGCTTCTGCCTCTGACTAGACTTCTCCTCTCGTTTGGTGTCCTTTTACACATGCTAAGCCCAAGTTAATGCCTCTGGCTAGACATCTCTCGTAAGGGATACCCTTTCATCGAGACACCCACCCCATCTCAGCACGCCATCTCAGCACGAACGTTTGATCGTCGAATGATCAATATCTCCAGAAACGATCATCAAATTTAATTGATCAGAAGCTTAAATATCAGCGCCGCTGTCAAAGCCATTACAGTTGAGATAGAGATCACCACAAAATATCCACTTCCAAAATCTCAGCGCTCCCAGCCCCCTCCCACTCCTTGAGTCTGTTGCCGAAGAATGCATCTAACTGATACTCTTCCTTAATCAAAAACACTTAATCAAACGTGTATCTAATTCGAAGACACGGCGGAATTCGGAAAACAGAAATGTTTCATCCAACCTGCTCTTGGCGCTAAAAATCCTTCGCCTCTCCCACCTTATGTGGTTTTATGACTCTTCCTCGCCACAATCCACCTAATAAGGGCATAAAAACAAAACAAAAGCTACACCACGACGAACAATCATAAAAAAAAAACGAATCAAACACAGAAAATCTTGATAAAATGTAAGAAAAAAAAACCGTGAAGCATTGGAAGCGTATAACGAATCGTTCATCACATCATCACACCTGTTACATTTCCTTTGTTCCGACACACCATGAAATTTGAAATCTCAAATCCAAATCCCACCACCGATTCCTTCGCCTCTCCCATTTGCATAAGCAACAAAAATCATTTTAACGATTGCTTCTCGTGTGTTTTTTTGTATTTTTTATTCGATTTTGGATTGTCTCTGTCATAGGCTGCTCGAGACGGCTTTTGTCTGATAAAGTAGGGAAACAAAAAATAAGGTGAAGAAGTGTGTTTTTTTTTAATTAGAAGCGTGCTACTAAAAGTCGATCGTTTTTCCGCTCAAAACGAGAAATCCACACAAACACATACGCGCGCGAGGCGAGTGGGTTGGGAAACACTTATTTTTTTTCTTCAGTTTAACTGTACTATTGTAATTAACATATCGTCGAGATATGAAGACACCACCACCGAACCTAACAGATGAGCGCCCACATGAAGGACGTCATTCTAATCATAGACGTGGACAACAGCGACATGCACGATGGATGACTATTTGTCGTCATCCACGTTGCGTCGATATTAACTCTATTAATAGGAGTGAAAATATGTTTCTGCGGTTATTTTTATTTTTCCCATTCGACATCGACACTAGCTTCGTTTGAATGGACTGCAAATTAAGGAACAGACAGTCATTTGCTTGCAAAAAAAAACGTGTAAAAAAAGTATCCCCAACCTTTTTTCCATCGTCCATCGGGGGAAAATATCTCCACCGCAGACATGTCAAGATATTAACTTGAGGCCAAGAGTTTCCTGTCCATATCTCAGACTACATTATTCATCATAATTGTCTCTCTCACTCTTTCACTTCGCGCGTCTATCTTTAGGACAGACAAAAACCACCAACAGCACAGCGCGTATATAGACGAGTATAGTATTTTGTATATTATTGAAAAGATTAATGCACGCAATAGAGTTGACACGTTGTCATGTTGTTCTGCGAATAAATTAATTTTCATTTTTCGTTTCGTTTCGCACGCACCTCTTCACAGTTCGCAGACACATGCAGAGTGAGAGTCCTGCCAACGCATTAGGAAATAGCCAGAGACCCGACAACGTCTATGATTGATGGATGGTGATTTAATTAAAATTTATAATTGTCCACCACACCACGGATATGCGACAACTTCGTCGTCGACGACGCATGGTCAACAATTTTCGTCTTATCGATCGCGAGATACATGTCAATAACAAGTGAGATACGCACAACATTTTCTCGTCTCACTAAGTGCCCCGACTCTCGACTACCATCGGCGCGCCACCGCCTGGGTGTTCAATTAATGTTAATACACCCAATTTCCAATCCATGACTAAGAGAGGGAAAAAAAAATCTTATATTAACATTTAATTGATTTGCTCTGAACGGCCGGCGTGTCGAGATTTCTTTCATATTTGAATCAATTTTTTTTTTTGCGTCTCTTCTGCGATTCAAGTGTTGGCGCGCAGTTAATTGCAGCTATTGCTCACAGCACTTACTTGCGAAATTAATTTCAATGCAAACTGTGATTCGTGCACATGGACACTTTTAAAGGAGGTTACTTTGATACTTTTTTTTTTCTTCTTTTTTCACGGATAATTGGATTTGCAATTGTGCGGCTCTTAATCTCTTAACTAGGTCTTGTAAAAAATTAAAAATGAACTAAAATGTATATTTTATTTTCAGGGTCTACCACTGCATATACAAATTGACACATTTGAAGATCCCCGGGATACACAAGTTTTCCATCGAGGCTATTGCCAAATAAAAGTCTTCTGCGATAAGGTAAGTGCTACAACCTATACTTTGTCCGATCTGTGTGTGGTATCTTCCCGTGCCTTGGCATGGCATACAATTAAAAGCACTATGCAATTAAGACAACTACCGGTGTAGTGTGTTCTCTTCGTGCGCGCGGCGAAGAACATCAGAATTATAACATACAGAGATAGTGGTAGGCGTCAATCAATGACAGCCTACTTTGAGAGAGCGACGTGTGTGTGTCTGCTTGTGTGTTAGCGAATCCTTAATTAGTAACACACTCTTTCTCGCGCAGACACGTGTAAATCGAAGGAGAATTCAACATAAATTGGCTTTGGCAACGCGTTGCAACAGTAAAACAAAAAACAAAAAACAAAAAAAAACAACGCCAACTTCAATCTTCAGCTGTCAGCTTATGGGGGATTACACTATCCCCCTTCACAAACACACACGATACGAACTAGAGCCTTGCACTGTAACTGACAGAATCTAAGTGCAATCGGTTATTTGCTTTTCATTTTTCAATTAATTTTTCGTCTTTCACTTCACTTTTGATTTTGTATCTTTCTTTCTTCGTGTTGGACTTTATTTTTCATTTGAGTGCTTGTCACACGGACACGTAGTTATGTGTGTATTTTATTTCGTTCACAAAGCACTAGTCTTGTCGTCGTTATTTTCGAAATCAATTCGACTGGTGCCCATGAGACCAAGAACAATTTATGGCATATTCTTAAAAATCGAATTCTGTATAAATAATATTTTTGTTTGTGTCAGCCACTTAGCCTTATGTGGAAGTTAATTATTGAAACATTTTTATTGTTCTATTGTTTTGCGAACTCAAATTTGGATTCAAATGAGACTTCGATTAGACCGTGAGGTCATTACCAAAAATAGAACGCGCGAAGATCGTAGGAGTCTTAATGCTAACCAGATGTGTTATGACAAACAGAACAGAACAGTCGGCAGTTGGTATATATTTTTTGTGGGCCACTTGAGATGCTTGTATTAGGCGATGTCAAATTATAAACGGATGCTGAAGGTGCTAGCGCTTGAATACATCGAATCATTGCTCGGTGTACACCAGGCTCATAAGATATCGAATCGTTGTTTGTTGCAGAAATGATTAAATCGGCTGTTGTATACATCAAGGTGCTTGCCAAGCGTCTTCTTTCTTGCACTGGCTAGTTACAGAGCCGCCAAGTTGGTTCCGTGCTACAACCTCCTCCGATGCTTTGCAGAGTTCCTGCATGCGTTAGACAAGAGTAGCCCTAGTCTGAGAGCATGGTACTCTATAAGTCACTGTCCAGTTGGGAACCTAAGCACCAAGGCTACAGGCGATTACCAAGCGTCTTCTTTCTTGCACTGGCTAGCTGCCGAGCCGCCAACTTGTTCCAGTGCTTCAACCTCTTCCGATGCTTTGCTGAGTACCTGCATGCCCTAGACAAGACCAGCCCTAGTCTGCGAGCATGGTACTCTATAAGTCACGGTCCAGTTGGGAACCTAAGCACCAAGGCTACAGGCGCTTACCAAGCGTCTTCTTTCTTCCACTGGCTAGCTGCCGAGCCCCCAATTAGTTCAGTGCTTCAACCTCTTCCGATGCTTTGCTGAGTACCTGCATGCTCTAGACAAGACCAGCCCTAGTCTGCGAGCATGGTACTCTATAAGTCACGGTCCAGTTGGGAACCTGAGCACCAGTTTACGCACAACCTGAATGACACTTCTCGGCCACATACGAATTCATTAAGTCACTGATTTATAAAACTGCAATATTCAACTGCTCCTTGCTTCGCTCTTGTGTAATAAACCACTGGATCGACATTTCCTCTTCTTCCTATGTGGGCCTCAAACAACACGCCTCTCCACCTAGGGCAATTTTTGTCCAGTCCAGGGACCTAGGCCTCAACCAACCTTAACGTCCAGCAGCCAAGTTCATATTTCATGGATGTCAAGTGCCCACGTTGCTACGGGATCACAACAGTCTCTCTTCTTCGATCCACCAGTGGTAGTAGTCACCTGGTTTAGCTAACAGAAGACCCATTTCCTTTGCTTATCAACTTTTTTCTCGCAATATGTCGAATGACTGAAATAAGGAAAAGCGATTTCTGTTCAGCTGCATGTTGACTGAGGTCCTTCTCCACGTCGTTTCTCGCAAAATGGTGACACATTCTCCAATTATTTCTACAACACAATCGGCGCTCAATTATCTATCGACTGCTCCACTGCCTCAAGGTGAATCTGAATCTATCGTGTGTATGCGTGCCGTTTTTACTTCGAGCTGATGTCAAGTGTGTGTTCCTTGAGACTGCCAAGTGGATACAATGGTTTGGAACTCTTTTGTCTTCCATATTCCATACCCCATGGCACCCACACTCGCTTTTCCGCTTAACCAGCCGCTTAGCACTAAATTGGTACATTCAATGTTAATCCGCTGCTGCTTGCCGCCAATTTGGCTACTCCCTCTTGAGCTGGGTTCACCTCGTACAGTCGTTTCTTTTCTTATCTGATCCAATAATTCATATATCAACTGTGAAATTGTTTGCGAGACCAACTGCCAGCCGAGCGACCAAACAGAAGCCGGAGCACAGTCTGAATGGTCAGTTGATTGCTTTGTAATTTGGCTGGCCCCTTCTGCAATTCACACACTGAACACCGAAGCACTCATGATTGAAGAAATCGATCTGCCAAATGGTGACCAGAAGCGAGTGGGATGTTGGCGAATAATGCACGGGCAAGCAAACAAACATCCATCTCCGTCGTCTCCGACGGCAGACACTGCGGCCCGTGTAAAGTTCATGTAACTTTTATGAATTACTCGTTTCTGCATCCAACCGATAGCATGCGTTGGAACAATATCAATGATCCTTGCCTGCCTGCAGGAATAGACAACAGAAACAAAAAATAAAGAAAGACAAAAACAGCAAGAGACAAGCAAAGGAGTTGTAGTCGGCATGTAGCAACATCAGTTTCGATAGTTATTCTGTGTCTACTCCACCAATACACCCCTAGTGTGTTACAAGCCTTTTTCGTTTCTGATGTGTTGTAGTTGATGTTGATTTTTTGCACCTTTTTGCTTCGTTTCGTTTTTGCTTAATCGCAAATTTATGTGCGACTAGGGCATTGAGCTGGCGCGCGAACACACCAGACACCTACCTAACCCAGGCAACCAATTTCACGCGAAGACCAGCGACAGAGTCTGCCGACACCTTTCGGCGTGAACTTCCTTTTAGAAAGTTTTCCATCATTTGATATAATAAATCCATTAGCGACATGAAAGAATGATGGTGTGGGGGCGAGGGGGCTTATTTTCCTCGCTAGGGACGTGATAGAGTGAGAATGTCTCGTCAGGAGTGGTAAAATCACACATTGTGCTATTGAGAGATCCATGGAGGTCAGAGTGAGTGTTGTTGGCGCGAATATCTTTCACGACTAGGAGAGCATCATCATTTCGATTGGTTTGACTGAATCATATGCGCTTTCTTCGCCTGAATGAGACATTACGGCATGACAAAAGGAACAAGAGAAGAGTGAGTTGCCCGCAGTTATGCTTTGATCGGTTGCGCTATTTTTCAAGCTGCGATGTTGCCCAAAGTCGTGTGTTTTGGAGGAGCTGAGTGGCGGTTTTCCCGCATGAGGTGCTAAAGTTCAGACGCGAGGGAAATTACATCGAACCCGACAGATATTGGTAGTCGTGAAGAGAATGCTTAATGAACCGTTATTAACTTGAAGTGAACTTGCACTTGACTGCTGAGATTGCATTTCCTTGGGGTTTTAACAAATGATTGCGCTAGCCAGAGAGAAGTTTTCACACCAACTCTTTCAAAATTTTAGTCAGTGACTCACTCGATGCTCGACAGGAGCCTGATTCAGTCAGCAAAAAAAAACCCCACATCATCCCCATCAATCTCCGAATACTTTCGAATCGCGACAAGATCTCGACGTGATCGGAACCAAAGGAAGACATCGGTAAATCAGTCGAATCAAGAATTGAAATTCGATACGCTCCAAAAAGTCATCTTGATAAATTTCTCTTGATTGGATTCTGTGGGCAAAGATTGATATCGAATCGAAAACTCTTCCTCCTCGAGCGGCATGCTCACAAGAACAAAACCGCGATTAAGATCAAAAAGCTGTATGCACACACGAGTGCGATTATGTTTTTCAGACGGATTCCACTCCATCGCCGAACCCCCGCC
The DNA here is from genome assembly GCA_905231855.2 of Eristalis tenax. NCBI lineage: Eukaryota > Metazoa > Arthropoda > Insecta > Diptera > Syrphidae > Eristalis > Eristalis tenax. The sequence continues at coordinate 6,551,465 of HG993127.1, forward strand.
ATCACTCTGTGCGCTTAGGCTTAACAACGTTCGCGTCACTTTCCCGATCGATTTATCATTACCTCAAAAAATCCTGCTAACCAAGAAGGATAGGACGAGGCCAAGGCGGTTGATGGAATACCCACAATATTGGGTGGATATCCTATAACCACGCACAAAAAAAAACCCACGATGAGATGAATCAGATGAAAAAAAGCAGAAAAAAACAACGCAAACTTAATGATATGAAATGCCCACGAAATAATTTATTAAACGCAGTTTTAAGTTTTCTCCACGAAACGCCGAGGAGGCAGGGACACACAGCAAAAAAAAAAATCACTTTGCAAAGCAACAACAAAATGAAAAAGTGAGTGTAAAAGTGAAGGGCAGTGATGCATGTGATGCCAATATACAGTATAACAAGGGCACAAGGGTGTAGGCCTTAAGCACACTGACGGGGCAGCAGCAGCACCAGCAGTAATGCTGCACATACGCGCAAGGCAAAGTTATGACCAAAACACAAACCCGCTATCATTTTACATAAGATCAATGAGGTTCTCAATTTTATTTTACTCTTGTGTCCCTTCCATCCATCGGTTGTTGTTGCGACGAACTTATACAATCGACAAGTGAGACATCTCGGTAAAGGAGGAGGTGGACAAGAAAAGAGAACACAGCACAAGTGCGCGCGCGGCTTTGATGCAATCGAAACTTTTTTTCTGTTTCTGTTTTTTGCAAAGTAATATGTCTTAAATTATGCTACGCTGGATTGGTTTTCGTTCAAAGTGCACATACACACCGACCCAACCGAGATACTCGCTCTTTATCTTGACAGACTTTTTTTTTTCTTCTCAGTTGCTTTCGCAAGTATCTTCCCTTCAGGAAGATGAAATGTTGAAAAATACTCGCACGTACGTGTGTAAATTCAAGGCGAACCCAATGAAGGGGGACACACAACGCACGGCCGCATACCCTCTTTCATAACACACACAGAATAGAGGTGGAAGATTGTGCACACGCAAAATATATGTTAAAGGTATTATGCGACACATAGCCCCGCGTTTTACACCTTCGGATTAAAAAACCAAACCGACACAGAGAGACAAGCAGAAACGATGGGAGAAGATTGAATTAAAAAGGAATACACAAAACAATAACAAGATACCTGTTGACAGGGTTCGATCATCATGCGCAAAATCCATTGCTATCAACAAAGGCAGCAAAGTGCACAAGGGTGTTTTGCATAATGCTATGCGGCATACACGCTTACGCATTATAATGCCATGCCGTCGCATACCCGATCGGGGGTATAAGATGACGGTATTATAGCATCGTTGTAATGCAGTCAATCGTATCGATTTCATAATAATGCGATCGGAATTGTGTCCCGGTGATGGTGGTGACGGTAGTGAGTGTGTGTTCATTATGATGGGGGCTCGTTGTGAAGATCATGTCTGCAATCTGAAGGTGTAGTTAAAATGGAAAGTTAAGAAGCTAATGAGTCTGTGAACTTTGACGATTGAGGGGTTGACATTTTTGCATAGTCACGAGACACGCTGGTCATAATTCTGAGTCTTACTTGGAAGGCGCAAGTGTGACGACGGTGCAGCTACCAGACCCAGGAGAGAATCCACGAGATTGAACTAATGGACGGTGTCCCAAAATTTGAATTAAATAGAAAACAAACGCACTCGATGATGACCGTTGTGCTTAAGAGGGGCTGAATGTTGGTAATGCACGGTTGGTTGTGGGCTTGACGATCTCTAAGTCTCCGAAACCGGAGTCCACAGGACCAGTAAATGTCTCCGCCCAGCACTCAATATCATCCAATTTCAGAAAGAACTGTGTTACTGGTGGCCGAGTAACAGTCACTGCCTCATTTTCAATCAAGTACGGTCCAATTCCCCTCATTTTCGGACGACTCGTGTGTTTGGCGGCTTCAACTGATGCAGCATTCCCGAATTTTTCAAGTAATCCCTTCACTGTTGACGAATTTCGACCATATTTCGTATGGAATTTTCGAACTGGCCGCCAATCTGCCATTATTCCTGAAATACAGACAGTCTTTCAGTCGGGCCCATCTGTGTCTTGACCCCAGCTGTTCATAATGGCTAAAGCTCGAAATTTTATATAACCTCGGCACTCTCCTTTCTGATGACCAAGGCGACCTGAAGCACCTCATTGATCTAGGCTCCTGACTCAGAATTGTTGGATTGCCTTCCTAATCAATCGTCGTGGCAGATCAATGAACCTTGCCACGTTTAAGTGCATCCACAAGCCAGCAACCTACCCACCATACTCTACGCCACAAAAACTGAATTCACGTACAAATCCGTTCCTTCAGTCATTCACTTCTATATCAATTTGTAAAATCATCGGGACAGTCAAGTCACCCCAAAGACGACCAAAGGCGACCACTTAATCACTCCGTCCACATCTGGCTAATCAGTAGAGAGAATCACCTGTCATTACAAAGTATAAGATATGAATATTTACACACTAAGCCGAGTGAAAATTACACATACTTAGCATCTGCGCATCTCATCCTTATCCTCATCAGTGGGATGGATGAAGTGGAGAAGACCACATCCACTGAGAGACAGGATCCCATCGCCCCATGCCACAAGGTTGCCGTCTCAACTCATCGCCGCATAGAGAAGATTAAGTTATATCTCATTAAGAGGAAAATTGATGCGATAAAAATTAGCAATGAGATATCCCCCCCCCTACACCCTAACCCATCACCCTCATGGCGAGCACAAAAACCCACAGTGAAAAATGAAAACTAGACAGGAGAAAACAAAATTGAAAAGCAGATCATCAGATTGACTCATCGAAAGGATGCAGAGGTGGAGGACAATAGAATCGACGGGGCGGGGGGGAAAGTGCGCGAAGACGAGGATACACCGATAATGTTAATGTGCCCACGTAAAACATGATAAATGACAGGTTGCCACATTATAGCCCAGCACAACAGCCTCTCTCGCGTCTGTGTCTCCCTCAATTCATCTCCTACTCGGATGGCGATAGGTGCAAGGCGCAGGCGCATATGTTCGTGAATAGACAATTTTATTACCATTCGATGGACTTCTTTTTCCGTTTCCTTTCAAGATTTTTTTCTTTCTCTCTGCTTTATTTTGCAAGCAGAGGGGAGGAGGTATAAGAGACGCTTTGAAGTATTAAATACCATGTTCGACATGGCATCTCTCGGCATCTCTTGGCATCTCTTTGCATCAGTTGGCATTGCGGGCCGTTGCATGAAAGCAAGAAAATGCCATTTATGCATTCACTTCGAGGCAAAGAGTGTAACTGTAACAGCGTGATGTAGACACCCAGATGATTCATATCCTGTTCTAGATACCTACACCGATGGAGCTATGAATAAGCATCCCCCTCCCCATCGCATCCCCCACACGTCGTCATACGCGCAAGGAAGGCGTTCACCGCGCAATTAAACAGAAAGAAAGATCACAAGGAGCAGAGGGCGGGGAATGGAAATCGATGCATACGTAATAAATCGGTTGTTAATATCATTGAAGTCGATTGAATATTCATATGTGCCATGGTGTGGTGGAAAATTTCACTTGCATTTCACATTGACTCAGTCGCAACTATCCGACGGATTTGCATAGGAATTTCAATCAATCAAAAATATGTTCCTGTTGTGCACTTGCGGCCGATGCATTTGGAATATTCGCAAAAACAGAAAAACAAAAATAATTGCTATAATCGAATTCACGAGAGGTGGTGACTACAAGCCATCCAGCCGGCGCGTCCCGTCACACAAATCATTGCGCGCACACCTTTCCGTGTTGGTCTTGGGGGGGAAATGTCATGGGGTCAGTTAATACGCAGTCATACAAGCAATCCAAAGTCAAAGTTCAAACGGCACTTAGTCGCTATTGCTACATCGTCTGCTGCAAGAAAAAAAAATAACTCCTCTCTCCGTTGCCGACCTGACGAACATTCCACAGAAACATCACATCAAGGCAGGCATATAAGCACCCTGGTGTACTTGTAGATAGATAAAAATTGGCAGATCGCGTGCCAACTGATTGACAATGCTTTGTAATTACCCCGCCATACGACTTCCTAGAACACAGCAGACACAGCACACTCAGTACGTGTGGTGCGAGAGTGCAAATTATACTGTCACAGAATAGTTGGGAGCAGATCACACAGCATATCTTCATCAGGCAGTGAGATAGATCCTTGTAATTAGATGCCAAGATACGAGCTACGAGGAGAGATGTCCATGAGACGGAAGTCCATCTCGTACTCACCGGCGAAGATTACATCTCATCACCGATCTGTTTCGAACAATTCCATCCGTATACGTATGTCCGTTCAATTAAATGCAATTAGAGCGGACAATCTGCGCACATCCATCTGCATATACAGCGTGGATAATAAATCTAATTTTGAATTATTTATTATCGCCAATAAAAAGCGGAAAAATACCCCGAGGGGCCATTGCACAAGAATGAGGCGGCTGTGTAATCTGCGGTGTGTTACACTTTCCGTAGTTTCTCTCTAGGAAGAGAGCGAGAAAATCTATTCTACTGTTATTACCTACACACCATTTTACCATTTTAAACCGTTCAACCACACGTTTAGCGGCAGCAGAGGATATCCATCACGTGTCAGATTATCATTAACCATTTTGTCCGGCATATTAGAGAGAAGACGCAGCAGCAGCGTGTATTGCCGGCAGAACATGTCAATTTCGTTGCGCGCGATAAAAATGTGGAAAGGATACGTGAGCCATGCCATGCTGATGTTCACATTTGGCGAAAATAAAGAATCAAAGATGCACACACTTACACTTGGGTTGGGGTTGGGGTTGGGGTAATCGGCTACCAATATCAAATTGCCCTTAAGGAGCCTGGCTGGATTGGGATTTTCATTCTTTTGGTTTTCTTGTGAACAGATGGAATATTATTGATTTCAAAGTGTGGCGGGTGTGGTGGCGAAGAAGTGAATTGAAATTGTGGGGTTGCCTCTGATTCGTGAGGGAGAAGGCGTCAAGCCATGGAATACTCGATGCCAGGACACGATGGGAACAAAGCCTTTTGCTCGTAAATTTCAGGTGATGGTACCAAGCACATATTGAAACGAGAGCTTTCCAGTTCCAAACGTTCGCTACCCAACTCTTTTGTTTTATTTCCCACAATTGAACCAAAGTTAATCACCATTTAAGTGCGGAAGTAGTTGAGAAAATCGGTTCACCACCCAATAAACGCTTTGCCCATGCCAGCGAATCGAACACACACGTTATTTTCATTTTCGGCTTCTTATCCCATCCATTTGCTTAGCTTAAACGCAACAACGAAAGACTAGCCATCGACATTCGTTTATGATTCCGTCCGCCAATCAATCAGTTAAGAAAAGAGAGGAGAAGCAAAAAAAAACCCCCATCCATAAATAAAAACAAAATTATCTCTATAAGTAGCAAGTCATTAGATTTGATGAATTGTCTACGCGCGCAATAACACACATCCATCTCTCGGCGCGCTAGAGAGATGTGAAAATGTCGGCGGTTGTTTGTTGCTGGTGTTTTGGCATTTGATGATGGAACTTGACTTTCGTCATTTCGACTAAGAGATACGATTGAAAACGAAATGATGACTTCATGGTGTTGATAAAGCATGCTGTGGCCACCAATGTAGGGCACAAAGAAACCAAGAAAATAACTTACGTTTCTATAGATTTTTTTTCATCTCAACCATGACCTTGAAAAATTATTGTTGGCGCAATTATAAAAGAATTGAAAATTGACTTTGAAAGAAGGAATGGAAAGAGAAAAACAAAATCAATCATTCGGAAGCTAACAATGGCTAGTGGGTGACTTTTCTTCTTTTTTTTTTTTTTCTTTGGTGTGGTGACAAAGGAAAAGGTCTAAATGTGATTTCAAAAGTTATCATTCGTCAACAAGGGCATGATTGAGCGTTCCGCGTGATGTGACAATCCAATGAACGTGTAGGTCAGTGCGATAAGAGCGGCTAGAGCCGAGAGAGATTTTTGAATATAACCCAAATAGGGGGTTTGTTTGTGAGGTAAAGGCACCAAAAGGGCGCATAACATGAAAGAACTCTCGACGTCTAGGTGATTGGCATATTTTTTCCACTTAAATGATCTCATTCCCGGACAATGAGGATTTCGATGAAGTCATTGATTCGCCTGTAGCTTAGATTAGAATATATATATTTTTTTGTTCAATCCAAAGTGTAATTTATTTTTTTGTTTTTTAAAGGGTGCTGAACGCAAAACACGTGATGAAGAACGGCGAGCGGCCAAACGTAAAATGACTGCCAACGGTAGGAAAAAGCTCGATGAACTCTATCATCCGGTTACGGATCGTTCCGAATTCTATGCAATGCAAGATATAAGCAAACCGCCTGTACTTTTCTCCCCCGCCGATGACATGGATAAGGTATGTTAAACTTGTTTGTAGACTTCAATTCATTTTATCTTAATAATTTTTCTTTAGACCTTCTATGGCCATGAGACTGATTCTTTATCTGGTACACCAGACCTCAAAGGTGCATCACCGTTTCTACTGCATGGGCAAAAAGTTGGCACCCCCACACTTAAGTTTCACAATCATTTTCCACCAGACGTGCAGACGTGAGTAGTAAAAATCGAAATTCCAAGTTGAAATAGATTTCATCCCGACTCCCGAACCCAATGAACACTTCTAATTTTACTCTTTTTTTTTTTCTCTCCCAATTTAGTGATAAAAAAGATCACATTCTTGAACAGAGTTTAGTGTCTGGTTCAATGTCTGAATTTGGTCCACCAATTAAACGTGGCCGTATGTCACCACCGATAAGTGAGCGTGTTATGCTCTATGTGCGACAAGAGAACGAGGATGTCTACACGCCATTGCATGTTGTGCCACCGACTACAATCGGACTTTTAAATGCGGTAAGTTTATAAAGAAAAAAATGAGGAAAAAAACCCTTAACTCTCCCTTGGTTCCCAAACAAAAGAATACCTTCATTTCCCAGTTAAAAAAAAAAAACAAATCATTTTACATTATTTTCATCTACTTAACTTTGTATTTTGTTCATTTTGGTTTAAAAACAAGAAAATATGAAATGAATTGCCTTAAACCAAAATGCTCAAAATAATTCATTTTTATTTAAAAAAAAATAATGAGATATATACAAATACACAGGTACAATTAATATCAATTAAACCAAGAAAAAGAAAAAAACTTCTGCGCCAATAACATTTTTTTTTATTTTGAAAATAAACTACAATGCATCTAGGGGGATGCAGGTGAAACGTCTCAGCAAAAATGACTCATTTCAACAATTCTTTTTGTGAATATCTTACATATTCATATCAGAGCAACAATTTGAAAAAGAAAAAAGAAAAATAATATTCTGTTGTTTTCACTAGTGACCACAAAATCGCATGAAAGGGAGGAATGTACTATGAGTGATTAATGCAATTAGCGCTTCAATAAAACCCGAAATAAACACAAATGAAAAAAGTACAAAAATAAATAAATAAAACTTAACGCTTCATATGGTTAAGTATTATTATTGTTTAACTTAAAAGCATTCGCCGCTTATCATCAAACCAAAAAAAAAAAACAAAAAAACCAAAAATCATATTCATTTTGTCACGTAAACTGTTTTAATTAATTAATTTCATTTAATATCCCAATCTTGAGGGTTTAGCATTAATATCCTGCTCGTTCTCGCTCACATTGTCTAACATCGAGTCATGAAAATGATTTACACTAAAAACATTGCAAACAACATTAATTTTTATTTGACTTTTTTTTTTGTTTTGTTTTGTCATAATAACAATGATAATTTATGTGTATTTCTGTTTTCTATGTATGTGTGTGTTATTTTTTTTTTAAATTAATTCGTTTTTTTTGTTTGTTTAAGTCAGAGACGCTGTCTACGTATTATTCGAAGACAAAACAAATAAGAATGCTTCCGTATTTGATGAAACAAATGAATTGAATTGGAGTTCTTATGATTTTTTTTACTGTTCATTAGTGACTGGATATGGTAAAGAATGAGGTCTAGACAGTGTTATTTATGAGTTCTTTTTTGATGGCCTGCCATCAAAATTATCATCATTTTTTTCTACTAACTGGTGTTCTGACACGTCATCTTCAGTGACATTTTATATATTCTGGCACGTCATCTTCAGTGAGTCGTAAGCTCATAAATTCATTCCATGCGCAAAACTTGAACAAAAAAAGAAGTCCTGTCGCATCTAAAGAACGTTGAGCGCTTCACGACAACGACAATCATAATCAGCCCAACATGATTACTGCCCTTAATCTCAAAAATATACGAAAGCCTCTTAAAAATGTTTAAAAGCAAATCCCACAAACTATTTGATTTATGGTTGACATTGAAATTCCCTCGACCTCATCCCATTCAATTTCGCCTAACAACAAAAGCGGCACAGCCTTTGTCTAAGTCAATTCATATACCATATTCAAATCAACCTGTAACGCACCCGCATTAAATTATCATAATCTATCCAAGCAAATCCAAAAAAAAATACAACCAAAAATATGCATGGCTCTTAGATCGTATAATTTATGTATCTATCTCTTTTCCATATTTCACTAGAATTCAACTTGAAACATCTTAAACCCAGCCAGACTGAGTACTGAACTGAGAACTATTCCGTCCATGCTTTAGTTTTCTGTTACAGTTCTCACTTGAGTTTGAAAAGAAAACAAAATATAGTCCGCCTCAGGGGCATGTGATTTTTTGACAATCCTCTTAAATGGCTTGACAAAAAAAATACAATTCAATTCAGCATCAAATACAAAAATCACCTTTCATTGCATTTCATTGTAGTCGTTTTGAATTTTTATCTTCCAATGTCATTCTCAAACACACACACACACGCCCAAACTCATAACAAAAAAAAAGAAAAACAAACACACACAACACAGCGACACAATGAACCGACAAAAAATGGTCATATCAGAGAAGCGATTCAATATATTCAATCCATGGATAATTAATGCTTTATGCCGTCGTCGGAACAGGTGACAATGCAGGTAATCAAGCGAAAAGCAACAAAGACAGACAAAATGTTAAAAAAAAAAAAATAAAACAAATTCAAATTCAATCAGAGTCTTAAGGATAGTTTGCAAATTATTTTTTTTTTTCGTATTATTGGCACAAAAGTTTTTTTTTTTTATTCAATTCATATCGATTAGAATTTTCTAAATTCTTCTTTTTTTCAACTGTTGTCAAATGAACAAAGTACAAAAATTAACTAGATGAGATTAAATGGGATAAGAGAGAAAGAAAGAAACACAAACAACATTATGTTTATCTTAATTGCAGATCGAAAATAAATACAAAATCTCCACATCAAGTATAAATAATATCTATCGTACAAATAAAAAGGGGTAAGTACTAACCAACAATCAAAACAAATACACTTACTAAGTTTTTTTGTTAATTCAATTTTTTTTTTAATTTTGTTTAATGTTTTTTTTTTTTTTGTGAATTGGATTTTATTTGTATAACACAAACACTGAACACCACATCTGCATTTGCACGATTAAAATACCAAAAATACCTTAATCCTCTTGCATTTAGTTGAGAAAACTTAATCAATAACCAATGCGCTGTAGTGCTTATCTTTTTATATTTTATCCAATTAAAAAAGGACTCGAAAAACATGGTTTCCACATTAACCTTAATCACCTGGAATCTGTGTTCATTATGTGATGGGTTTAGAAAAATAATAAAAAGTGAAAATAACTTCTTTGTAGGATATTTTGCCTCAATTGGAATTATTTTAGGATTTTGCTAAAGTTTGGGCATGTTATGAAAGCGAAGAATCCAAAAAATCCAAATTTTCCCATTTTTTTGTGCGTTGTCTACAATGCTGGGTATCTAGCTATGATTACCGACACCAAAAAATTGGAGCCTCCTCTCTCGAGTCACTGACAATGTTCAGAGGAAACTTCGCCATTCGTAGTCACCTCTCTCGGGTCACTGACAATGTTCAGAGGAAACTTCCCCGTTCGTTGTCACCTCTCTCGAGTCACTGACAATATTCAGATAAAACTTCGGCTTTCGTAATCACCTCTCTCGAGTCATTGACAATGTTGAGAGGAAACTTCGCCGTTCGTTGTCACCTCACTCACAATGTTCAGAGGAATCTTCGCCATTCGTAGTCAAGTCTCTCGAGTCACTGACAATGTTCAGAGGAAACTTCGCCATTCATAGTCACCTCTCTTGAGTCATTGACAATATGCAGAGGAAACGTCTCAAACTTCCTCGTACACAGTCCGGATATCGCCGTAGTGTCCCTCCACTTATGATAAAGCAATAGTACTCACAAAACGAGTGATTTTTGTGAGACTGTACCCAGGTCCAGCTGCCCATGTCATCAGAGAAAAAAATGTTATACCACCCTTGATTTTTCAAGCATCATGTTTTCACTATGTTCCTGAAAAACTTGACGGCATATATGCCACTAGCATCGAATCAGGAGATCCCCTATCCATCACTTCTAACACGCTGCAATCGTAAATTGACAAATTTGGAGACGTGAAGTACGGCCGTGTCCTGAACCTAGTTCGAACCTACTTAGACTTGGCGGAGGTTGCCTAGTATTCACTCTTACCTACTACTTATTCGTACTTCACTTAGACGATTGCACAATTAAGTATAGTGAGCTTATTTTCCTCTTTCCTATAGTCTGGAATTTAAAGATGGGGTATCTCAGACCCCAGCAACGTACTCCTTAACACTGTGACCACATTACAAAGTTTCGTTGAGTTTCGTTCACTTTCATGCCCAAGGCTAAACCATAATGGACTTAGCTAGTTAGCTTGAAGTTGACTTTTGCGAATATTCCAAAACTATACATTGTGACCATAATATCGTTAAGTTTCGTTCACTTTTGCATACATTACGAAGTCAATCGCTTTCCATGTACGAATTTGTCGTGGACTTTTTCGAAGTGTTGAGCCTCAAGGCTCAGCTCTCTTCCTCTCTTCCACATGATGTGTCATTTTGAACAATGCGAACCACACGCCTTCATCAGACTTCATTCAGAAAGCCAGAATCTTCGATATAAATTATCAAAAAAAAACTCCTAGCCATCAGACAGAATAAAATTAGGTATTAATAGAATTTGCCTCCTCATCCAAGTGTGACTGCAAAAATAAAAATGTATCCCTGTTGCCTTAGCATAACCGCACTTAAAATATTTCTGAATTAATTCAAACTGTTGCCAAGATCTCCTGTTTACCATTTCATTCGTTTTAAAAATAAATCTGAATCGCGTCTCCGAAAAAATAAAAAGACTTCACTTAATTGCACCCAAAGGTCAAGATATAATCCTCAATCAGACTATTTATCACAATATCACAAACAAACAATATAAAACTTTATCGAAAGCCATTGGCTAACGTCATCGCCATTATGAATTTTTTGTGTGTTCCTCAACGTCCCCCCGTGCCCCTTGGATTCCCGATGAAATGCAATGCATTACCAATCATATCCGTAAGAAGGGTATTCAAATATTTCGATCAATTAATTCAATTCATCTGTCTGCGATTGAATTCAATAATGTCATTCTGTCTATATGTGAATTTTATGCAAATTTATCTCTCTCTCAAAAAAAAAGAAACGTATCTGCATTCATTTTGCTCTCACCTGAATGCAATTAATTTTGTGCTATTATCAAAAAACCAGTTACAGAAGGAAAGAACTTAAATAAACTTAAATGAAACAGAATTTAGAGTGTGACACTGCCTTCGAAAAGTTCAACAATTTATTCCATTTATACTCATAAAAAATGTACTCTTATCTTATTTCAGGATTACTGCGAAAATTGATGACGATATGCTTTCGTACTATTGCAACGAAGATATATTTCTGCTAGAAGTGCAACAAGTTGAAGATGACCTTTACGATATAACCCTGACCGAGCTTCCCAATCATTGATGCAAAGCCATGACTCTAAATATTTCTCCTCCCCTCCAGATGTATCACAATACTTTTATTTAAAAAGAGAAACAAAAAAAAAATCAATATTAATATTAGTGGAGCGAACAATACACAAACATAAAATTCTTTAAGTTTTAGTTAAGCGTATATAGAGTTATACACATAATTTGTCTATGGTAACTTAATTTAAAATCAAGAGAAGAAACACGAGAAATGATTTGTCTAAAAATAAATAATAATATATTTTGCCCTGTAAGTGGATGTTCGAGGACGTTGTAACGCATATACTCTTAAGTTTAAAGATGATCAGCAGAATGTTTCCAACATTTCATCTAATTTTTAATTATTTAATATAAATCGTTTTTGTTAGGCAAACAACAAAAACCTAAACCAACTCAAAAAACTTTAAGAGAAATTATTTTCCGAGAGATTACATTCTTAACAAATTTAGTGCCTAGATGTAAGTGTAAAAACAGAAGCGACAACTCAACAAGCAGAGACAAGAACAAACCGATTGAAATTAAAAACAAAAAATATTCTAAATAAAAAGAAACAATCATATAATTAAATTAAAAGAAATACAAATTAGTGTGTAAGGCTGCTCAAAAGGAGGACAGATGAAAAATAAAATTGTTATTCGTTAAATATTATGTATACTTGATTTTTAGCCTCTATACTCTTCTGTAATTTAATTATTTTTCATGCGAACACAAGGGCATGTGAACACAGCTTAGTGCTCACACGCCCCTGCACTCGAACATAGTTTAAATAACGTTAACTTTGTAATACTCTTAAAGAAATCAATTCTTATTTTAATCCTCATTTAAAAAAAATGTATGTTATGTTTGGCTTGTATTTTGTATAGAAATAAAAAGAAACTCTATCAAAACTTTTGATAAAAGCAAAAAAAAAATAAAAATTCCAAATTTTTTTTTCTTAACAAATCGAGAGATCTCAACAAAATTCTCTATTTCACAAAACAAAACAAAAATATTCAAACTCACATGGAAAAAACTGCATATATACGAACATAACTGTCATAAAGTGAAGCTTATTATATTTTTTTTTCTATTTTCTTAAATATAATTTAAAGTTAAAGTTGACACAAAAAGCAATAACAATTCTAAATACTTAGGTTTAATGATGACAGAAGAGGATGGATACGTAGATGAAGTGGATTTGCTGTCAAACACAACCAATCAACGAACTTCTTAAGAACGTTGATGAAAAATAAAAATTAAAATAATTAAATGAATAAACGAAGAAATTAAATTCTAACAAACGTCATGTGATTAATAAAAAAATAAAAAGAAGACAAATAAAAAACGAATAATTATTTTAGTAAAATTGTAAATAAGAAAGAAAAGAAAAATTCCAATCCGACGACATTCCATCAGCAAAACAAGAGTTATTAATTTTAGTGAAAAAGAAGAAAAACAAAAAAACTAAACTTAAAAAAGAAAAACAAAAATGCATCTTCCGTAATTTAAAATTACAAAATATGAACAAATGATTTGCGTACAGTTAAGGTTTTTCCCCACATTAATTTAAAAGAACATATTTTTCTTTTTTTATTTTATTTTTTCTTTGCTTAGACGACGTAGATCTAAATTTATTGTTTTCGTTTTTTTTTTCTGTAATTTTTATTTGCAACTTTTTACTATAGAACACACATCTTAAATGTTTAGTTATTAATTGTCTATGTTATTTTTTTAATATTGAAAGAATTATTTGCTATGTTAAAATTCTGTTAGATACAATCGGAAATTGATGATGATTAGTAGGTTTTTTTTTTTTTTTATAGTAGTTCTTAAGGACAACAGCGTTTTTATCTTGCCGAACAATATACAATCATACACATATATCAATTTTTTACAATTTACAAATAGACATTGTGTCGTAAGAGCGTAGTAACGAACGGAAAATGAAGAAAAGTATATGTTTAACGTACCTATTGTAATGAAGACGAACAAAATATTTTTTATATATATATTTTATTATTATTTTATTATAATAGTAGAATAAATGTTTTTATTCAAAAGAAAATACTTTGCGTTTGCTATTTTTTATTTTGCCTTTATTGCATCCCGTATAGGAAAGTGGGAATTCGATATATACACCTTTCCGCTTATCGTGCATATTCCGGAAATTGCAGAGTTAAATCCAAGGAACCCGACACGAAGAATCTTTGAAGCTGAGCCTGTGGCACGCAACAGTGGCCGCCCACGCACAAGATGGCGCACACAAGTCGAGGGGGTCTCAGCCGGCTTGGTGTGCGAAACTGGAGACAGCTGACGAGAGATCGGTCCTGCAGGAGAGACATGTTAAGTGAGGCCGACATCCACCCCGGACTGTATCGCCCTAAGAAGAAGAAGAAAACATGAAAAGAACCGAAAAACTTTGAAAATACAGACAATTGAAAGGGTTTTCAAAAAGGGTTGCTCATTTTTCGATTGGCGGTGTGCAGACGGAATAAGTACGTATTGTTAGAAGCGAGGTAGCTGTCAACACATTTCTAAAACGTAGCATAACCGATGATAATGAGCAGGTCGTAAAAATATCGGATCGTCTACAAAGAATAGTGGGCAGTCATGAAGCGGGGACAACATGAGCGAAGTAACTATGTATGTCTTGAAATAATCACTAAATGGCTCACAACAAAAGGATCTTCAAACAAAATCAAATAAAAATATAGACGGCTTCTTTATATGTCAGCGTAAGTCTTAAGCAAGCGCGATGTCTGGCTTGCTGCTTCCAACTGGGCACACCATTTTGGTTGGGATCCTTCTTCACTTTCGTGTGGCATCATAGACGTAGTCTTTGCGGTGGACCACAGGCTCGTCGGTCAACAAAGTGACACATTTTCCATGTGCTCAACATGACCCAGTCATCTGAAAGGCTGAGGTAGACGAAGACCCTAAATACCTCAAAGTAATATCTGCCTATTGTGGTGCCTTTTCCAAGATGTCGCTGATGGGTGTCCTTTCTTGCAGACAGCATATTCTTCGCTTTTCTCTCATTCACCGCTAGACACATTCTGGAAACATCAGTCTCAAATGTAACAAACACCTCATGTATACCGCTCGTCCAATCACGTCCATGTTCGTAGGCTTTGCGAGATCTTGTCAAGGATGATCAAAATATGCGCTAAATCCATAAAACATCAGCTGAATCTCAGCCTACAAAGTACATATCTAGTATATCTGCACCTCCGAACTCCTCCTAATTGTAAACTCACAAATACACATTTATTCAAACAGCGTTTCGACGACAGAACCCAACCGAGCGCATTCCCATGGAAAGTTTAATTTCCAGGGTGATCATGCATCAAACAGAAACACTTAATCCAGCTCACGGCAATCCAATCCCCTTGAAGGAATTTTCCCCACATACTTTCGAGAATTTATTCCTCCCCCTCGAGTGAGTTATCGCTAAGCATTCACAAAGTGCCATGCACTTTGCATGTCTTAATTGTTTTATGTCCAAGTTACATCCTATCGATAGCCGCATTGATGGCTAAAGATTTATCGCCTTTTACACCTGCGCTGCTGGCCACTTATGAAAACCAAATCAAAACAACATTGAATTACCTCTGTCCGCGGGCAATAAATTGCAAATTTATTCCCAATCGATTGGAGGAAAAATAAATAATGCACGTATCGAGAACACACTTTTACAGATAGAATCACTTAAGCTATTTGAGTCGCCAGATCGTATCGGACGAACTTGTTCATTTGGAATGATTCATCCTCGTGATAGTCGGAGTCCACCACGAAGACCTGTACAACGTCATCATACTCGTAGGTTCGCTTCAGCACGACGTTCGTCAGAACCAAATGCGTTACTTTGATGAGCCCCAATTTGGCTGGGCACACAGTGAGTGGGAACTCCTTACTCTGTCCCGGATCTAGGTTGCCCAGATTGAACTCAGCTGATCCGGTGTAGTCGCATGCAAAACTGGTCTTTGTGTCTAGCTTTGCATTGAGCTCCATTGGCCGGTCGGAGGTGTTTGTCACTCGGCAGATGAAGGTGAAGGGTTCACCGATCTTAACGATATTCTTAGCCTCAACCACATCCATGCGAACGTCGGTGTATTCAAAAGGCTAACGAGAGAAGGAAAATTGAGTAAAAGAGAACGCTGCGACATGACGGAGTTAGGTCACTTACAATTCTCTGCAGTTGGCTGGTTTGCAGTCGTCCCTTTTCGCCCAGATTCGATCTCCAGACAATGTCCAGCTTGCCAATTGTGTTGGCTGCTCGGAGAGCTTTGATGTCCTTTGCAATTTCTGGAATAGGCTGGAGAGTCCTCCTTTAGCTTAAGAAATAGCTGAAAAAGCACATGAAATATACTATACCTTGATGCAGTAGAGGAACTGGCAGCTGTTGTTCGGCTGAAGCATATTCTTCGATGAAAATACTGATTCGCCATTAGGAAGTGTATTCAGAGGTGTAACTAAGGCACAACACGTGAAATAAAAAAGTGTAAATGGCATTTCAGACATTTCTCACCAGTGTACTGCTCTGAGCTGTCCAGCTCAACCTTCTCCAAGCAGAATGGTCCAGTGGTTATGTTTTGAATCTGCAAAATTCCCCTCGAGAATTGTGAAAAAGGACATGAATGCATTCTTTACCTGTGCCTCCAAGTAGATCTCGTCCATCTCGACGTTGTAAAACTTGGTTTTCACATCCAAAGGCTTGAGAACCTGGAACTTGAAATACTTGCGAAAATACTGCTGGAATCCAGCTGGAGTGGTGTAGTTCACTTCGCACACCAGTCTGAAAACTAAATCATGACAAAAAAAAACACAGCAGAACCCATTTCAGTCTGCTTACATATGCGCTCCAATCTCCTTCACTTCGTAATGGATCACGTCATCGAGTGTATCATCAGCATTCAGAGTTGTTGGCTTGTCATGCATTGGCAAGTTGATTCTCGTTGTGATTGACTGCAGATCAGCTTTGACAGTGACGCCCTCGACGGGATGAGTTGTGCAATTGTGTACACAAATATAACTCGAAAAAGTCTCGCCCAAGTAAATGTTTCCAAAGCTCTGTGGTAGCAGCATAAATTGACCAGCGCCTACAGTCTCTGCCCCAGCTACTGCTGCTCCATCGTTCTCGAGAACCTTTTGAAAACTGTTCTGCGGAAGATCTCGTGTCTCACAAGTAATGATTTGTGGACTGACCAAAGTGGGTCGAGTCAGACGCATCACTGGAAATTGGACGGAGTTCAGTACGGAAAATGAGTGATGGAAAATTATATGAGTTACCTTTTAGAGCAAGAAGATGCTCACTGGGTTCGGGAACATTCATGTTTGGAAAAGCTACGGTGGAGGTATGCATAAACAGAATTTTCGGGAGTGTTAAGAGAAATTGATTTTTTTTAGTTGTGAAAGGGAAACAAATAAGATGTCATCTGTTGGAGTGTCACTTCAGGTAAACAGCTGAAGAGTCGATTGAGGGGGTGACTACATTCTTCGGATATTAAAAGAATTACGAAATAAAAGTTTTGAAAGGATAAGCGACAAGGACGTAACACGTAAGTAAACTTTAACTTATTTGAAAATCGAACGAAAGGTCGTAAGTATCTTTAACGTTCGAAATTAGCACAAATGCTTCCACGATCAAACCAATGCGAAGGTGTGTTATGTTATACTAAAGTAAGCGAAGTTAAACGAAACGTTTCTGTGTATTTCCGCCATTTATCAAATTGAGATGACCTCTGGGTGCGTCCATAGAATTGGTCATGGTTTCGGAATATAAATGATTAGCAGGTTAAACCCGGATTTTTCCCAATCATAGCAAAATAACTTATTATTTTGTTTTGAGCAGTATACAAACGTGTTTTACCCTGTCTCCCTCTACCGGACACTAGAAAAATGTTTGGATAAAATGTCAAAATCAGATGTTATTGACATATGTCACTCACGCTTTCAGCAGCGCCGGTTTCTTACTTCAATTTCATTATTATCCATTAAGTTAAACAAGTGCAAGTATTTTAAATAAACCAAAATGTGGCCAATCGTTATGGCATTCCTGCGCTCTAATGCGGCATACATAACGCTACCAGTTGCCGCCATCGTTGGAGTTGTTGGCTACAACCTCGAGAGTTTGCTCTCCGATAAATACACTCCATACAGCAGTGAGTATCCTCTCGCTACAGAATCTGAATCTGAATCGATCATCAACTATTACACAATTTAATACACAGAGTCCGTACAAGATAACCGCGCAGAAAGGCTGGCCGATGACAAAATCTTAGAGAATCCCATCAAGGTTGAGAAGTTGAAGCTGAACGAGAACGTTCTCGAACGAAATCTGTCGCCGTCATTGCGAAAGAAGGAGACTACGTAAACGCTTGTCTTTGGATATTTAGTTAATTCATAAATAAACGTGTTAACTGTTAAGTTATTTTAGTGAATGTGTATGGTTTTGTTTTGTGGAAAATTTTTCACTGTGTCTTATGGAATGTGTGACGTTTGATTTTCAACTGCCCCAGTGGCCTAATGGATAAGGCATCGGCCTCCTAAGCCGGGGATTGTGGGTTCGAGTCCCATCTGGGGTAAAGGGCTTCTGTCTAATTTTTTTTGATTCG
This sequence comes from Eristalis tenax, assembly GCA_905231855.2. Taxonomy (NCBI): domain Eukaryota; kingdom Metazoa; phylum Arthropoda; class Insecta; order Diptera; family Syrphidae; genus Eristalis; species Eristalis tenax. The sequence continues at coordinate 6,570,005 of HG993127.1, forward strand.
CCTGTGATGGGGATTTCTGGGTTTGTTTTGCTGAAGTACAACAAAAAATAACATGCCGAAGTTGTTTGCATAATTCACCTGCCAACTCGATAAGAAATGGATTTTCAGTGATTCAAGGGAAGCCTTCATCTCATCCTCAAAAAAAATTACGTACCCTTGTGCGTAGGTTTCTACGCATATGGGATTTTAGTGTGTTCGTTTTTTTCCATTTAAATAAATCAAAAAAGTGCATTTAAAATTGCATTGAAAGGAAACAAAAGTAAATAATCTTGAACGCATCGTACACAAACGTTTCGATTATGTTGACATTTACAGGCACCCTTTGTGCAAAAACAACAAATCGTCTCATATTTTTGGTGGCGGACTTTTCTTCATAGCAAACGTAACATCTGGATCTGCCTTTTATTTGTGGTGGAACGCTTCTTGATCGCTTTGGCAGATTTGATGAAGATGATGCCGATAGGCTGGTGAACTGTTGCAAGCAAAGCTGCTGATGATCCCCCATCTTGGTTTATAACTTCTAGCTGTCATATTTTTTTTATAATTTGCGCTCACTAGGGATTGTGAGTACCCTTAAGTGTCTGGGTTCAAGACACAGCACGGGCCGAAGGTGTAGAGGGAGAAAGGGAGAGGAGGTACCTGCGCACATTGGTTTTAAATATCTGCGGATTGTATTCTGGGGGAAATATTAGGCTGGGAAGAGCATTCCATATTCGTGTCGTGCGGCTACTGAACGAGTCTCTAAATTTAACTGTGCGTCTGAAAGTAGGCTTAAGGGTAAAATTGATGAGCGTTCCTGGCGAGACGGGTATTGCGGGTGAATTCATGGAGAGGATGAATGCAGTTGGCAAGCTCACTTGAGCAATGTTTGTTAAAACAGCGATAAAATACGGATAGAGACGAGACGGTACGTCGATGTTGGAGCGAGTCAAGTGACTCTGCAATATTGTTGTCTCCTATAAGTTTTATCGCTCGCTTTTCTATTCTGTCTAATAGGTGCAGGGTGGTTTTGGGGGCACCAGACCAGATATGAGCGCTGTACTCAGGTTTGGGGCGTATATACGCCTTATAAATAAAAGCCAAATCAGAAGGGGTGAAGTATTTCTTGCATCGATTGAGGAAACCTAAACATTTCGCAGCATTTTTGGCGACCTCAAATATGTGATCGTTCCAGCTAAGTGTTGTGTTGATACACATACTAAGGATGGAAAGCTTTCCGGTTTCATCGACACAGGTGCCATTCATGGATAATGGCTGATGAAAAAGGGTTCGCTTGAGTGACAGCACGCAGCATTGAGTTTTTGAAGCACTAAACTCCACACGGTTGTTATTTCCCCAATTGATTATGCTGTCAAGATCGGAATTCAATGTGCTTTATCATACTGCCGTTCCAATTCTGCGGCCGAAGGGCGGGGTCGTGACGTGAGTCCTTAGCAATGTTGTTTTTTGTGTCACTGTCAAATTAACGAATTCAAAGCTGAAATATCAATCATGTTCGCAAATACAGCCATTTACCATTATTGAATTTTACTTTTATTGAATGAGACAAAAATCATTACAGGCATTGACATTTGAAGGTGCAGTATATACATATATAAAATTATTTTAAGGGCCGATGTTGAATGTGAACCACACCTAAACGTCAAGTTTTTTTCTGCATTTCATTTGACATTTCCCAATTTCAGACTCAATTTGAACCAAGTTACTCAGGCTTATTATGAAAATGGGCGTTCAAATCAAAATGCATATCGTGCACTTCGTGATTTTTTCGGTCAATTTATTCGTTCAAATGTGCGTACAATCGGAAAAATCGTGCAAAAATTTGAGCAAACCGGGTCTGTAGGAGATGTGAAAACACCAGTGCATGCTCGTACAACCAGTGCTGTTCGTGACAGTTTGGCTGAAGAGCCGTCCACCTCAACTCGTCGTCGTGCCCAACAATTGCACCTCTCACACTCGTCGTTGATGAACATTATGCATAAAGACTTGCGTTTACACGCTTACAAGGTGCAATTGACTCAAGAACTAAAGCCTCTTGACCATTTCAAGCGTCGTCAATGGTCCGAATGGTGCCAAGAAATGGCAACAGTGGATGTTCAATTTTCAAAGAAAGTCGTCTTCAGTGATGAGGCACATTTTCACCTCGGTGGCTTCGTCAATAAGCAGAATTGCCGCATTTGGGCGAATGATAATCCAAGAGTGACTAATGCACCCACAAAAAGTGACTGTTTGGTGAGGTTTATGGGCTGGCGGCATCATCGGGCCGCATTTTTTCCAAAATGAGGCCGGTCAGGCAGTTACTGTGAATGGTGTTCGCTATCGTGAAATGATAACGAAGTTTTTATGGCCCGAATTGGAAGATATGAATGTTGACGATATGTGGTTGCAACAGGACGGTGCCACTTGCCACACAGCTAACGAAACAATGGCTCTTTTGCGCGACAAATTCAATGGCCGTGTTATCTCTTATCTCACGTGGTGGCAATGTCAATTGGCCGCCAGGATCATGTGATTTGACACCGTTGAGGTTATTTGAAAGAAAAGGTGTACGTCGATAAGCCAGCAACAATTCAAGAGCTAAAGGATGAGATAATTCGGCACATTAACGGCATAGAACCTCAATAATGCTTCAGCGTCATCGAAAATTTGGAACGTCGAACATTTGAAATAACGTCCAACTAACGAGCGAATTTTCAAATAAGCTGTGCGCCAGCTGATCAAGAGCTCACACGTATTCACGGACACGGGACAAAAAGCGTTAAAAAAACGCTGTCAGATAAAATCAAGGGGCAAGAGAAGTAGAAGATGGATATTTCTATCCCTCCATTATCTCTGTCCACTACTGACGATATCCACCCCCTTGTCGAACTTCCTTCAGTTGTGCGGTGCTACCAATTCAAAGGATCCTTCTCGTATTTTACGTCACACATAGATGGCGTGACTGTATGTTTAAATTGTGTTATGCATTGTGCTTTGCAATAGAGTACATTTATTTTTCCTTACAATGCACGAAACAAGTGCTGCGTTGTCGGTGAAAGCAAATGTAGATTGATCCAACGGTTTTTTTTTTGCATCTTTGATGGAATACTTCTATTATTTTCTCCCACAGTACCAACCATTGTAATGCCTTTTGGCAACAATTTTGGACCAAGATCATACAAAGAAAAGATTTTATCCATTGTAATGTTATGCCCTTTCAAACCATCAACGAGATCCAAAACAACACGTTTGCCTTGTCTTTTTTCACACGAGCTGGCAGCAATTGCTTTTCCCAAATACGGTTGAATCTTCCAAACATAAAATGCATAAGAACATACCATCAGCCAAAATTTGAATTCATATTTTACGAAAACCAAGTAATTGGTCGTCAACTGTCAGACATTAACGTGGATTGTAATAATCTGTTAGTAAGTTTGCATATTTACATCACAGAGCACACAAAACACTACGTTCTCTCAGTATCTAACTCTCAGTATCGCTTTACACAGCGGATTTTTGCTGCGCGACTAAGGATCATCTACCGATTTTGCATCTCATAGAGTACATCAAATAAACAGTATTAATTAAAGAATAGTGCGTGGATAAATTTTTTAAACTCCAATCGAGACAAGCTAAAATCAATTTCGTTGCAAAGTTCACTAAAAGTGTTTATACACCTTGTAATAGGTTCATTACAACCATAGTTGGTTCTATGCCTCTTATAGTAAATTCGTATAGTAATTTCTCACCCGAAGAGATCTTTGGACCATTTATCAAATATATAACGAATGGGAGAGAGATCGTTGCTGTCTTCTAGAACGTCGTCGAAACGAATAACTCAGTTCGTATATTTAAACGTTTTCTTCGACATTATTGCTTTGAACACAGGGCGACCTCTTTCACCATGAAATAAGTCAATTGTAGTTTCGTTTTTCGCTCTAAAAATAATTATGTCAAAAATCATTTGCAATGAAAGAGAGTGCAATAACGACTTACTTAACTTTATATGCTCGCAACATATTCGAATCGATTTGTTTCCGGTCCTTACCGTATGTAACTTGTGAACACGCATTCGAATGTTTTAAAATTATAGTTTCAATTTGTGGTGGAGCTTTTGCATATCTTGTTATTCCAGGATGGAGAGGAATCACATTTTCATTCCGCAATCTGCCACTTTGATGTTGAAATGGTTGTGGTTGCCACACACTACCGTCTTTCGACACAAGCAATGGATCCATATTCTCACCTTCAACAACTGATTCGTTTGTTCCATTCGCTTCCTATTCAATGTTAGAATCGCTATCGTCTGAACATAAATCATCGTCATCACCAACATTTTCTTCTGGTACGATTTCGCTATCACTGTTTCCAGAAATATTATCACAAATTGTTTTTTTTTTTTTTTTTTTGTAAAATAAGTGTGTAAAGTCAGAGAATCCCGGAAATGTGCAATAAGTGGTTTTTGAAAAAAAAAAAAAAAAAAAAAATTGGGATAAAGTTCGTGTTTGCGTATTTTTCCACGCAAGGATGAGATGAAGGTTAACTAAAATGCACGATTCGAAATCCGTATTTTTTCTACAATAAGGCTCCGTAACACAAGCTAAGCGGAATATTAACAATCGCCTTTTTCCCCCATTAACACAGGAATAAAGCAGGATCTGTTCTCAGTGTTATGCTGTTTACCTGGTGTTGTTATCGAGCCATTTAACAATTTCTCTTTTTCATTTATTGGTATTTTTAATTTCAAAGAAAATGTCAAATCTTGAATTGATTGTTTTTTGTCAAATTGTAACCTAACCCTTGGTGTGCGACGGCTACAACTTAGTTGTAAGGATGTCATGCTTTGTCTCTTTTCTTTATCCCTTTTGAAATTACCGTTCTTCGAAGAACAACGCATTGGTGTCACTCTTGATCACTTAGCCATCGAGTTCGGTTGTGCAGTTCAGTTGACATATAGAACATGTATAATTGTTAAATAGAAATACAGTTTTTTTTTTTATTATTCTAAGTTGTAGTCGTCGTATTCCAGTGAATTGTGAAGGTGTTAGGAATGTAAGTACAAATGAATTTTAAATTGTTAGCAAATAAAATCCAAACCATTGGTTGTTTCTTGGATGTTTATATTAATACCAATTAACTGGAAGTTATTTTATTTCGGCGGCACAACAGGTATTATTCCACATCCTCAACTGTACTAGGATTTGGAAATCATATAGAAACTAAAAATTTTTCTTAAAACGGTAGTCGTTGCGCACCACTCATCGCACGTATCGCACTCTTAGCCTACACACTAACATTTTTTTAACGTCATTCTTGGAAAATGATAAAAAAAAAAGAATTCGATAGTTTGTAGCTTGGAATGACAATGGCGACAGCGAACATTTTCTTGGACGTCGCTGGTGTGACGGAAAATGGAGCTTAAGTGATGCTCATGAGTCGCTCTCCGGCATTCAAAGCGAGTGGACGTGTAAGTGAAACAAAACAAAATCATTCCCAGCAATAAAAATCACATCAGTGCGTGAAGTGCAATTCCGAAGCAAGGATCCGCAAGAAGCCTGTGGCCTAGTACATAGTGTGCATACCCCAGGTGTGGGAGGCCCCGGTTCAAATACCGAGGGTGGGATAGTGACAGAGACACGTAATTCTTTTTTTAAAAAATAACAATAAAGGCAAACAGTGTAGTGAGAAGGGAGAATGAGGCCGAGAGGGTGGCCTGGGGGCAGAGGTGGATCGACGCGTGGCACATCAGGCCACAGAGCTGGCCAACCAGAAGATGATGCTGGCTTCTCGACCGATGCCAGCTCATCACGCCACTCTAGAGATGGCGAAAGCGAGAGGGGGAAGAGGAGGAGGCCCCTTCACCCCGCACCTAACCTGGTCCAGAGATCGAAGGCGAAGAAGACCACGCCATCGACCGTGACGTCACCAGCTAAATCAACGGGTGACGAAATAGCTGCAATATACACGGCAGCAACAACAACAGCGACAACAGCTGCACCAAGCACAGTAGCGGCAACAACGTCCAAAGCTGCGCTAGCAGCACTAGCATCGGCCACAACGGCAGCTGCAACAATAACAACAGCAGAGAAGACGGCGGCTAGCTTACCAACAACATCAGCACCAGCAGCGCCGCCTTCAGCAACGGCGGCTACACTAGCCGACTCGATTATATACGAGTCGGCAGAAGGAGAAGGGAGATACCTGGGCCTGGGGAACAGGTACCAGGCCTTCTCCGCCAACGAAGAGGATGAAGAGCTGGAGGCTGAGCAAAGTCTCTCACGAATCGAGAGCCGCCAGCTCCAACTCAGCGTGAAGAAACGCAAAATAGAGCAGCAGGAGGCGGAACTGGCAGCCGTCGTCCAAGTAATGAAGGAGAAGTTGGCAGCGCGCAAAGCTGCTCAGGCGGCTGCACGGCTGCGACAACAAGCCGTACAGTCGCAAAAACAGCTGGACAGCCAATGCCAGCAAAAGCAACAACAACAATCACCAGAAATACCACAGGCGCTGCTAAAAGGCACCCAGCAGTCGCCAAAAAAAACGCAGGGTCAACAGCAGCAGCAGCAGAAACATCAGCAACAACAACAGCAGCAGCAGAAACATCAGAAGCAACAACAGCAGCAGCAAGCGAAAAAGCAGCAGCAACAAACACAACCTACGAAAACCAGATGCCCTCCTATAAACATCTTCGGTGCGGAGACCAAGGATCTCCAAAATCTATGTAAGTGGGCTGTAATACACTTAGATAAATTAGATCTCCCATACGAGATAAAATATAGAATGCCCCTCAGGCACACCGTGTACTGCCACTATATGGCAGTGCACGAATTAATTAGGCAGGCGTTGGAGAAGGCGGGGAATGAGTACTACACGTACACCCCGAAAGGAGAAAAACTCCAAACTCTGCTCCTCAAGAGCGTAGATCCTTCTACGGATCCGGAGGAAATCCTCGCTGTGCTGCGCCAGGCGCAGAGCGACGATCTCCGCATAGTAGGAGTTAAGCCGTTTGTCACTGCGGTGGCACGAAGGGAGAATAGGCGTTTGCCTATGTTCCTGGTCCAGATAACTCCCGATAGCAACAAAGAGCTCCTCAAGCGAATTAAACACTTGGGGACTGTTGTCATTAAGTGGGAGACATTAAAAAAAAGTAAGCACACGATGCAGTGTGCTAGATGCCAGAGGTTCGGGCATGCCGCGGCGAACTGCAAGATGGAGTTCCGCTGCGTGAAATGCGCCAAGAACCACAGTAGTGGAGAATGTCCTCTAGGAAAGGACAAAGTCGAGGACAGGAGCACCCTCAAATGTGCTTTATGTAGGACTAACGGGCACCCCGCTAGTTATAGGGGCTGCCCAAAAGTGCAAGAACTCAAAAACAAGTTCGAAAGAGGGACACCAAAAACGGTGGCAGCAAAGCCAGTGCCTCGCGTTCCAGCCACCGCTGTTACGCCTGCCATCTCCTATGCCCAAATGGCGTCAGGTAGAAGACCGGCACAACAGACAGTGCCAAAGGCGGTCACGGTCCCAGTGATACGGCAGCCGGAGGCAAATACTGATCTGAGCTCCATCCTGCTGGCTATACAGGCACAGATGGCTCAGATGCAAAAATGCATTGCTGAACAAGCAGAGCGGACTGCTCGCTTAGAACAGCAGTTCCTTCAACAGGCAGCCAGAATAGATGTCATCTACTCCAGACTGTCTGGCGAACAAGCCACAACGGCCCCAATATAATGGCTGCACGCGCAGCTGACGACCTTAAGATCCTTGCAATAAATGTCAATTCACTAATAGGGACCAACAGGAAACTTTCCTTCGGCCAACTGTTGAGAGACCACAATCCTGATGTGATAATGGTTAGCGAAACTAAGCTTAACCAAAAGCACACCCTCAGGTATAATAATTACAATATTATTCGGCACCCATAATGGAGGCGGAGTCGCTCTTTTAGTTAAAAAAACTATTGATCATAATATCATGTATAGCAATGAAGCGCGTAGGTTTCGTTTGCTAGAGACGTGTATCGCACGCATTCCACTCTCTGGTGGTAAGCGATTGTACGTGATCACTCTCTATGCACCGGATAATAACAATCTCGAACATAATTTCATTCCAGAGCTCGAAACTCTCTTCACTTGTCTCCGACTGAGCTCGGAAGATACTTATTATATCATTGCAGGAGATTTCAACTCCAGACATCAAGATTGGGGATGCAATAGGAATTGCGCACGGGGGATCGCCTTGAACAACTGGTTGATTGGGCATGATGAGTTGAGGGCTGATTTGCTTGCAACCGAAATACCTTCATTTCCCAGAAGCGGGAATTATCTGGATCTACTATTGATTGACAGACGACTGACAATACAGGGTGTAGACACAAGCACACGGAATTGTTTAACCGCGATTGAGTACGATAGTGATCATCTTGCTTTCTCAGCGGTTATTCAACTCCCGAACGAGGTGGTTGATCTGGCGGAATATGTCCAGCGAAATCCTTATAATTACAATAAGGCTCGCTGGCCACGTTTCTCCAGGGCTTTAACCATGGAACTCCGGTCGAGTGCGATCAATCCGCCAAAGAACAGAAACCTATCGAACGAGGAGGTTGATGGGTACCTCAAACAAATGGACGACGCCATAGTGCGTACAATGGACAGAACAATACCGAAGATTGTGCCGACCGAGGACTGCGATGTCTATCGGAATGCCACCATCGACGCACTTCACGTGCACAAAAGTAGACTGCTGTCTAGACTCAAACTCTTGCACAGACGATTTGCAGATCCGAGAAGTCCGGAAGTCAGATCTCTGAAGTCAGAGATCAAAAACCTCCAACAACTAATAAAAATAAATTATAATCTTGCCATAAGCTTGCATTGGGGCAATAAAATCCGGGCTGTACGATCCAACAACCCGGGTATGTTCCCGCAAGTAAATAAATTATTCAGGAGGAAAGATAAAAATGACATTCCAATCGTCCGACTTCCGAGAACAAACGACAACGCACAACTACTGACATCAGTTGATATAGATCCAGGTGAGTCCGTGCTAGATAACGAATTCTTCGTGGTCGAAGATCCCCAAGAGAAGGTTAATACCATAGGCGCTGTTTTCGAGAAAGTGTATAAGGTCAACGAAGTCAGACGGACAAATCACGATCTAGAGAACAGAGCCTTGGTAAATCACTTCTATCTCCGTGAGGAGATCAGTCGATGGCGATCTGAGAATCCTGGTTTCACCAGATTCGATGACGTAAATATGGCAAATAATCCCGTCGCCAACGATGTAAATCACATCGTGATCACTCAGGAAGATCTCCAAGGGGTCTTTAAAGCCATTAAGAACAAGAAATCGGCTGGGACAGATGGTATCCCGAACATCGTGCTCAAGCATCTCCCTCTGGCGGCAGTGGAAAATTACACTACACTGTTCAACAATGCGCTAAGTAATGCACATTACCCGGCACATTGGAAGACAGCTGTAGTGCAACCAATCCCTAAACGGGATAAAGACAAAAGCATTCCGTCTAATCTTCGGTCGATAAGTCTTCTTCCTTGCATCAGCAAGGCATTTGAAAAGATTGTCATTAGAGCTCTGCAGGCATGGGTCGAGGACAACAATATTCTGCCGGACAACCAGTTTGGATTTAGGGCAGGGCATTCGACAGTGCATGCTGCTGCAAAGTTGGTTTCCGACATACAATGGAACATGGATAAAAATCAGTGTACGGGTGCCTGTCTGTTCGACTTGGAAAAGGCATTTGATACCGTTTGGTTAGAAGGCCTTTTCCTTAAGTTGGTCAGACTTAGGCTAAACAAACCATTGCTATACATGATTTATGATATGATAACAGGTAGGAAGTTCGTCGTGAAATGTGGCGGCGTAACTTCAAGTAGAGTATTTAGTGTAGAAAACGGTCTACAACAGGGGGCTGTAGGATCCCCATTATTGTTTGCCATATTTACTGCAGATCTTCTAAGGTCTATGCCGCACCTAATCGCGTATGCCGATGACCTAGTGGCTTACAGATCAGCACCGAAGGTAGTAGTCATAAACACCCTGTTGCAACGGGATGCAAATAAAATAACTGAATTTTGTTATGACTGGAAGTTGATAAGCAACTTCCAGAAATGTGAAACTATTCTTTTCCGTGCCCCGGTGCACAGGGCTTCAAGTGATACGCGGAAGAACTGGAAAGAGTTTTGCATTGTTGGCCATCGGGGCCAGCCATTAATCGTGAAAAGTGTAGTCAGATATCTCGGCATTTGGTTGGATAATTTTCTGTATTTTCACAAACATATAGAAAGGACTCTAGCCAATGCTAGAAAAGCCTTCGCTGTGGCAAGGGGGTTGTTTTACAGCAGCCAACTTGATACCAGGGTGAAAGTGATCTGCTACATGGCCCTTATACGGCCGATCATGGTGTATGGTTGTCCCCTATGGTTCGGTGTGAGCCCTTCCCAGATGGAAAAGATGAGGGTGTTCGAGAGACGATGTCTTAGGACCTGTCTCCGGTTGTATCGGACACCTGAGTCCGAGTACAAGAAGTACTATCCCAACGAAGTCCTGTACAACAGGGCTAACGTGAAAAGAATAGACAATTTTATAATTTCTTTAACACGACGACACATTGCAAGGTGTATGATGTCTACCAACAGTCTGATCTTCGGGGCTTATTACCCGAACTTTATGTATCATGAGAGGGTACGCCACACCGGCTTTATTCCACCTGAGGCTTTTCTCTATTTAGATTCGTTAAATCTGATTCAGGACATGAGTGGATGTCCTATAATCTTCCACGCTGTACGCCGAACAGTTGACAGGCGACTCCTCTATGAATCGGATATCGCTCGTGAACACGAAGATCAACTCCGGTTCAGTAGAGCGATCCCCGCTCGAGATAGGAGAGAGAGTGCAAAGGAGCGGCACTTCTTTTGGTGGTTACACCAGAACCAGTCTCCGCCTTTGACAGCACCATTAATGTGATAGTCGGTCTGTTGAACAACAGCCCACTTACATAGGTTTAAGTTAGGTTAAGTAAGACAAAAAAAAAAAAAAAAAAAAAAAAATAAAAAAAAATAAAAAAAAAAAAAAAAAGAACAAAAAAAAAAAATATATATATATACATATATATAAAAAAGAAAAAAAAAATTAAAATAATAAAAAAAAAAAAAGGTGAGCAAAGGCGTGTAGCTTATATATGTCTAGCATATAAACACCGCACACACCCTTGCACACGCGTCCGCAATGTCACGGACATAGAGTAAGGTAGTTTAGGTTTTTATTAGGGTTAGTTTGTAATTTTATTTTAAGTTTAGTTTTAAGAAAATTTAAAAAAAAAATGTTTAGAGCGCCAAGTTTTTTACAAGTTTTCTTGGCCAGTAAGAACAAACAATAAAGATTATCCACATGGATTGGAAAAAAACAAATAGTAGTGTAGGCGCCGAAAGGCAAATAGATAAGTAAGTGTAGATTATTTTAGAGTACCTGTGAAGGGTCAGTAGGATAGTTTTAAGAACATGAATTGTTTAGATAGTAAGATAGATTTAATCATTTTTGTCTATTTTTTAAGGATCAGGATCAGGATGTGCATACCCCAGGTGTGGGAGGCCCCGGTTCAAATACCGAGGGTGGGATAGTGACAGAGACACGTAATTCTTTTTTTAAAAAATAACAATAAAGGCAAACAGTGTAGTGAGAAGGGAGAATGAGGCCGAGAGGGTGGCCTGGGGGCAGAGGTGGATCGACGCGTGGCACATCAGGCCACAGAGCTGGCCAACCAGAAGATGATGCTGGCTTCTCGACCGATGCCAGCTCATCACGCCACTCTAGAGATGGCGAAAGCGAGAGGGGGAAGAGGAGGAGGCCCCTTCACCCCGCACCTAACCTGGTCCAGAGATCGAAGGCGAAGAAGACCACGCCATCGACCGTGACGTCACCAGCTAAATCAACGGGTGACGAAATAGCTGCAATATACACGGCAGCAACAACAACAGCGACAACAGCTGCACCAAGCACAGTAGCGGCAACAACGTCCAAAGCTGCGCTAGCAGCACTAGCATCGGCCACAACGGCAGCTGCAACAATAACAACAGCAGAGAAGACGGCGGCTAGCTTACCAACAACATCAGCACCAGCAGCGCCGCCTTCAGCAACGGCGGCTACACTAGCCGACTCGATTATATACGAGTCGGCAGAAGGAGAAGGGAGATACCTGGGCCTGGGGAACAGGTACCAGGCCTTCTCCGCCAACGAAGAGGATGAAGAGCTGGAGGCTGAGCAAAGTCTCTCACGAATCGAGAGCCGCCAGCTCCAACTCAGCGTGAAGAAACGCAAAATAGAGCAGCAGGAGGCGGAACTGGCAGCCGTCGTCCAAGTAATGAAGGAGAAGTTGGCAGCGCGCAAAGCTGCTCAGGCGGCTGCACGGCTGCGACAACAAGCCGTACAGTCGCAAAAACAGCTGGACAGCCAATGCCAGCAAAAGCAACAACAACAATCACCAGAAATACCACAGGCGCTGCTAAAAGGCACCCAGCAGTCGCCAAAAAAAACGCAGGGTCAACAGCAGCAGCAGCAGAAACATCAGCAACAACAACAGCAGCAGCAGAAACATCAGAAGCAACAACAGCAGCAGCAAGCGAAAAAGCAGCAGCAACAAACACAACCTACGAAAACCAGATGCCCTCCTATAAACATCTTCGGTGCGGAGACCAAGGATCTCCAAAATCTATGTAAGTGGGCTGTAATACACTTAGATAAATTAGATCTCCCATACGAGATAAAATATAGAATGCCCCTCAGGCACACCGTGTACTGCCACTATATGGCAGTGCACGAATTAATTAGGCAGGCGTTGGAGAAGGCGGGGAATGAGTACTACACGTACACCCCGAAAGGAGAAAAACTCCAAACTCTGCTCCTCAAGAGCGTAGATCCTTCTACGGATCCGGAGGAAATCCTCGCTGTGCTGCGCCAGGCGCAGAGCGACGATCTCCGCATAGTAGGAGTTAAGCCGTTTGTCACTGCGGTGGCACGAAGGGAGAATAGGCGTTTGCCTATGTTCCTGGTCCAGATAACTCCCGATAGCAACAAAGAGCTCCTCAAGCGAATTAAACACTTGGGGACTGTTGTCATTAAGTGGGAGACATTAAAAAAAAGTAAGCACACGATGCAGTGTGCTAGATGCCAGAGGTTCGGGCATGCCGCGGCGAACTGCAAGATGGAGTTCCGCTGCGTGAAATGCGCCAAGAACCACAGTAGTGGAGAATGTCCTCTAGGAAAGGACAAAGTCGAGGACAGGAGCACCCTCAAATGTGCTTTATGTAGGACTAACGGGCACCCCGCTAGTTATAGGGGCTGCCCAAAAGTGCAAGAACTCAAAAACAAGTTCGAAAGAGGGACACCAAAAACGGTGGCAGCAAAGCCAGTGCCTCGCGTTCCAGCCACCGCTGTTACGCCTGCCATCTCCTATGCCCAAATGGCGTCAGGTAGAAGACCGGCACAACAGACAGTGCCAAAGGCGGTCACGGTCCCAGTGATACGGCAGCCGGAGGCAAATACTGATCTGAGCTCCATCCTGCTGGCTATACAGGCACAGATGGCTCAGATGCAAAAATGCATTGCTGAACAAGCAGAGCGGACTGCTCGCTTAGAACAGCAGTTCCTTCAACAGGCAGCCAGAATAGATGTCATCTACTCCAGACTGTCTGGCGAACAAGCCACAACGGCCCCAATATAATGGCTGCACGCGCAGCTGACGACCTTAAGATCCTTGCAATAAATGTCAATTCACTAATAGGGACCAACAGGAAACTTTCCTTCGGCCAACTGTTGAGAGACCACAATCCTGATGTGATAATGGTTAGCGAAACTAAGCTTAACCAAAAGCACACCCTCAGGTATAATAATTACAATATTATTCGGAGAGACCGCACCCATAATGGAGGCGGAGTCGCTCTTTTAGTTAAAAAAACTATTGATCATAATATCATGTATAGCAATGAAGCGCGTAGGTTTCGTTTGCTAGAGACGTGTATCGCACGCATTCCACTCTCTGGTGGTAAGCGATTGTACGTGATCACTCTCTATGCACCGGATAATAACAATCTCGAACATAATTTCATTCCAGAGCTCGAAACTCTCTTCACTTGTCTCCGACTGAGCTCGGAAGATACTTATTATATCATTGCAGGAGATTTCAACTCCAGACATCAAGATTGGGGATGCAATAGGAATTGCGCACGGGGGATCGCCTTGAACAACTGGTTGATTGGGCATGATGAGTTGAGGGCTGATTTGCTTGCAACCGAAATACCTTCATTTCCCAGAAGCGGGAATTATCTGGATCTACTATTGATTGACAGACGACTGACAATACAGGGTGTAGACACAAGCACACGGAATTGTTTAACCGCGATTGAGTACGATAGTGATCATCTTGCTTTCTCAGCGGTTATTCAACTCCCGAACGAGGTGGTTGATCTGGCGGAATATGTCCAGCGAAATCCTTATAATTACAATAAGGCTCGCTGGCCACGTTTCTCCAGGGCTTTAACCATGGAACTCCGGTCGAGTGCGATCAATCCGCCAAAGAACAGAAACCTATCGAACGAGGAGGTTGATGGGTACCTCAAACAAATGGACGACGCCATAGTGCGTACAATGGACAGAACAATACCGAAGATTGTGCCGACCGAGGACTGCGATGTCTATCGGAATGCCACCATCGACGCACTTCACGTGCACAAAAGTAGACTGCTGTCTAGACTCAAACTCTTGCACAGACGATTTGCAGATCCGAGAAGTCCGGAAGTCAGATCTCTGAAGTCAGAGATCAAAAACCTCCAACAACTAATAAAAATAAATTATAATCTTGCCATAAGCTTGCATTGGGGCAATAAAATCCGGGCTGTACGATCCAACAACCCGGGTATGTTCCCGCAAGTAAATAAATTATTCAGGAGGAAAGATAAAAATGACATTCCAATCGTCCGACTTCCGAGAACAAACGACAACGCACAACTACTGACATCAGTTGATATAGATCCAGGTGAGTCCGTGCTAGATAACGAATTCTTCGTGGTCGAAGATCCCCAAGAGAAGGTTAATACCATAGGCGCTGTTTTCGAGAAAGTGTATAAGGTCAACGAAGTCAGACGGACAAATCACGATCTAGAGAACAGAGCCTTGGTAAATCACTTCTATCTCCGTGAGGAGATCAGTCGATGGCGATCTGAGAATCCTGGTTTCACCAGATTCGATGACGTAAATATGGCAAATAATCCCGTCGCCAACGATGTAAATCACATCGTGATCACTCAGGAAGATCTCCAAGGGGTCTTTAAAGCCATTAAGAACAAGAAATCGGCTGGGACAGATGGTATCCCGAACATCGTGCTCAAGCATCTCCCTCTGGCGGCAGTGGAAAATTACACTACACTGTTCAACAATGCGCTAAGTAATGCACATTACCCGGCACATTGGAAGACAGCTGTAGTGCAACCAATCCCTAAACGGGATAAAGACAAAAGCATTCCGTCTAATCTTCGGTCGATAAGTCTTCTTCCTTGCATCAGCAAGGCATTTGAAAAGATTGTCATTAGAGCTCTGCAGGCATGGGTCGAGGACAACAATATTCTGCCGGACAACCAGTTTGGATTTAGGGCAGGGCATTCGACAGTGCATGCTGCTGCAAAGTTGGTTTCCGACATACAATGGAACATGGATAAAAATCAGTGTACGGGTGCCTGTCTGTTCGACTTGGAAAAGGCATTTGATACCGTTTGGTTAGAAGGCCTTTTCCTTAAGTTGGTCAGACTTAGGCTAAACAAACCATTGCTATACATGATTTATGATATGATAACAGGTAGGAAGTTCGTCGTGAAATGTGGCGGCGTAACTTCAAGTAGAGTATTTAGTGTAGAAAACGGTCTACAACAGGGGGCTGTAGGATCCCCATTATTGTTTGCCATATTTACTGCAGATCTTCTAAGGTCTATGCCGCACCTAATCGCGTATGCCGATGACCTAGTGGCTTACAGATCAGCACCGAAGGTAGTAGTCATAAACACCCTGTTGCAACGGGATGCAAATAAAATAACTGAATTTTGTTATGACTGGAAGTTGCTTATCAACTTCCAGAAATGTGAAACTATTCTTTTCCGTGCCCCGGTGCACAGGGCTTCAAGTGATACGCGGAAGAACTGGAAAGAGTTTTGCATTGTTGGCCATCGGGGCCAGCCATTAATCGTGAAAAGTGTAGTCAGATATCTCGGCATTTGGTTGGATAATTTTCTGTATTTTCACAAACATATAGAAAGGACTCTAGCCAATGCTAGAAAAGCCTTCGCTGTGGCAAGGGGGTTGTTTTACAGCAGCCAACTTGATACCAGGGTGAAAGTGATCTGCTACATGGCCCTTATACGGCCGATCATGGTGTATGGTTGTCCCCTATGGTTCGGTGTGAGCCCTTCCCAGATGGAAAAGATGAGGGTGTTCGAGAGACGATGTCTTAGGACCTGTCTCCGGTTGTATCGGACACCTGAGTCCGAGTACAAGAAGTACTATCCCAACGAAGTCCTGTACAACAGGGCTAACGTGAAAAGAATAGACAATTTTATAATTTCTTTAACACGACGACACATTGCAAGGTGTATGATGTCTACCAACAGTCTGATCTTCGGGGCTTATTACCCGAACTTTATGTATCATGAGAGGGTACGCCACACCGGCTTTATTCCACCTGAGGCTTTTCTCTATTTAGATTCGTTAAATCTGATTCAGGACATGAGTGGATGTCCTATAATCTTCCACGCTGTACGCCGAACAGTTGACAGGCGACTCCTCTATGAATCGGATATCGCTCGTGAACACGAAGATCAACTCCGGTTCAGTAGAGCGATCCCCGCTCGAGATAGGAGAGAGAGTGCAAAGGAGCGGCACTTCTTTTGGTGGTTACACCAGAACCAGTCTCCGCCTTTGACAGCACCATTAATGTGATAGTCGGTCTGTTGAACAACAGCCCACTTACATAGGTTTAAGTTAGGTTAAGTAAGACAAAAAAAAAAAAAAAAAAAAAAAAATAAAAAAAAAAAAAAAAAAAAAAAAAAAAGAACAAAAAAAAAAAATATATATATATACATATATATATAAAAGAAAAAAAAAATTAAAATAATAAAAAAAAAAAAAGGTGAGCAAAGGCGTGTAGCTTATATATGTCTAGCATATAAACACCGCACACACCCTTGCACACGCGTCCGCAATGTCACGGACATAGAGTAAGGTAGTTTAGGTTTTTATTAGGGTTAGTTTGTAATTTTATTTTAAGTTTAGTTTTAAGAAAATTTAAAAAAAAAATGTTTAGAGCGCCAAGTTTTTTACAAGTTTTCTTGGCCAGTAAGAACAAACAATAAAGATTATCCACATGGATTGGAAAAAAACAAATAGTAGTGTAGGCGCCGAAAGGCAAATAGATAAGTAAGTGTAGATTATTTTAGAGTACCTGTGAAGGGTCAGTAGGATAGTTTTAAGAACATGAATTGTTTAGATAGTAAGATAGATTTAATCATTTTTGTCTATTTTTTAAGGATCATGGATTTTTTTTTTTTAAATAAAAATGAATTTTAAAGTTAAAAAAAAAAAAAGCTTAAGTGATGCGTGAGAAAATGCAATGAAACGAGGTAGCCTGGACTGAATTGCCAAGAAATGACATTCTAGGTATATCATCAGAGTACTGTTAGTGTGTAGGGCTTAGGTTCGCTCAAGCACGCTGCAGACCGATATCGAATTTCAACACGTGTTTGCGAGTACACATGTTCAGGCAGGCGGTACCTAAATGTGCGATTGTTCAAAGAACAAAACTCAAAAGGAAGGGTGGCTAAATAAACAGGTTGCCAAGGCAGACTGAGTACCGCCATTAAATACTGTCTATCTTGTAACACATTTTTTTATCGCGGTTGGTTTTTTAACTGTCTTCCTTGCGTGTCCTTTATCTTTTCAATCTTGCATCAGATTGCTCTTAAGTGGGTACATGGTTACAAATTTTTTCCCTTTTGTGATCTCAAGGGCTCTCCCTTTAACACAAATTATCTCTAGCAGTCGTTAAAATCACCCAATTTCGATTGAAAACCAATTTTTCTGTTTCCTGCCCTTGATCACACATGCATCATTTCTTTCTGACATGCTTGCAATACCCTTGGCTGAGAACACAAGAATAAAGCTTCGTACTGCTTGACAAATCGAAGAGAGAAAGCAGAATAGGTACTCAGAATCTCAAGCAGGATTTGTCTCACGTCTCACCTTGCCAACACATTTCAAAATCTCACAACCCATGTAGCACGTGTAGAAGCAGCCTTAGAGCCCATTATTGTTTTGCAATTTCGATAGTAGACAAATTGTTTTGTTTTACTTGTTCCCATGTTTTGATACTAATAAGTACCATGTTTCCAGCGAACAAAACCGTGAGGATTTCCCAAATTTCTACAAACCAACCAGGTGTTCGGCATACATTTTCGGGGTATAAAATTCTGCGAAACCTCCTCCTCCTTGAGTTCATTCGCCCTTGAGATGTTATCAAACCGGACAAGCTTACAGCGTGAACCAGAAATGAAGTATGATAGAGATGTTCAACTTCACAGCTGATTGACGCCTAGTCCATTGACGAATTTCATAGACTTTTTGATAGTTACTCATGAATTTTTGACAGTTACTCACAAAATACCGTAAATGGCGTTTTGTGATTGGTCAATTTGGCTTTACAAAACCCTATAAAAATGGTTGTCAAACATTTTAAGGGGCAAGAGGGGTAGAAGTCGGGCGTCTCTATCATACTTCATTTCTCTCGTGGACATTAGTTTATTTTAATCATTTTGGTGTTCATTTTCTCTTTTTATTTCTTTCTATTTTTTGGTGTTTTTCCTGTCAACCGACAGCTGCTTTAGCGTCTGTATTGAGAACGAGTGATATTTGTTTTGGCGGACATTTATAAATTGAGATCGAGTCCGAGTGACGTGAAATTGAGAGCCAAACCACTACAAACTCGGTCGGAATGGGAACGGTAAAAGTTCATCCCAACTTAGCGGTTTTGGTTCATTGGGAACGTAGCATTAGAGCCCTTTCACACGTTCAAACTCCATCAGCCGAACTGGAAGATGTAGAGTCAAGGGCTGGGAAAAGTACTCGGGGTAGCCGAGGCGCCGCGCCTACAATTAGGATCAATGATATCTTATCTACCAAATGATTGATCCATCCATTCGATGGCTAACTCCAGTTTTTGCCACTTTTACTTTTCGCATTTGCTGCTAAATACGAGTTTTGTTGGCCAGAGAAGTGAAACCACCCGGTGGCTCCCGCGTTGCGCACCAGCTTTCGGGTGCATTTTCACTTTTTTCCTCTCTTTTGATCATTCATCTTCTTAGCGTTAGGTGGGACAGAGAGAGAATTAGCAAAAATAATATTCCATCAACATTTGATTTGAATTTTAATTTGACCATGTGAAAGCGGGAATACCTGACTTATGAGAATACAATGAGCACCCCGTAAATGAAAACGAAGGTATTTAGGCAGACTACAAAACCATAACTTACATGTGTAGTATCTCAGCTAAACTGAGTCAAAGTCAAACAACAAAATCCAGAGAAAATTTAGAATCCTCTTCGTGAACCGCAAAAGTCAGTACATGACCAAAAACCGACGATACTACATTTATGAATTGATCAATATCCTCGCCATGATGTATTGTGGATTGAGTGACTCAGTTTAATGTTAGGAGTAATGTTAGCGGAGAAAAAAAAATGTCTCAAGACATCCCTTGCGGGGATCGAACCCGCGACCTTTGGATTAGAAGTCCAACGCGCTATCCTCTGCGCCAAAGGGACAGGTGATAGAAGTTGTCGATTGACAAATACGAGTCAGACTCCTGCTCAAACAGTCAACTCCATGAATTGGTTCTCTTCATAACCAAAGAATTTCACTGCTCAACTTAAGTTTGTAACAAATTTCATTCACGCCCTCGAGCGTGCATTTTTGGTTGTCACTAAACAGTTGTTGACTCGTGAGATGGACCGTCTGCCTTGCCATGACAAAATTCTATTCTAGGTGCCGAGGGTTACATTTTACGTTCTGCTAGTGAATCCCGGATTTTCTGCTTGCGCGATTTTAAGACATGCATCTGTTAGAACAGTTACATAGGTGAGTCATATAATTAATGTACCGCCACGTCATCATAGCCTCGGTGGCGCAGTAGGCAGCGCGTAAGTCAGTCGCTCTCCGGCATTCAAAGCGAGTGGACGTGTAAGTGAAACAAAACAAAATCATTCTCAGCAATAAAAATCACATCAGTGCGTGAAGTGCAATTCCGAAGCAAGGTTCAGCAAGAAGCCTGTGGCCTAGTACATAGTGTGCATACCCCAGGTGTGGGAGGCCCCGGTTCAAATACCGAGGGTGGGATAGTGACAGAGACACGTAATTCTTTTTTTAAAAAATAACAATAAAGGCAAACAGTGTAGTGAGAAGGGAGAATGAGGCCGAGAGGGTGGCCTGGGGGCAGAGGTGGATCGACGCGTGGCACATCAGGCCACAGCGCTGGCCAACCAGAAGATGATGCTGGCTTCTCGACCGATGCCAGCTCATCACGCCACTCTAGAGATGGCGAAAGCGAGAGGGGGAAGAGGAGGAGGCCCCTTCACCCCGCACCTAACCTGGTCCAGAGATCGAAGGCGAAGAAGACCACGCCATCGACCGTGACGTCACCAGCTAAATCAACGGGTGACGAAATAGCTGCAATATACACGGCAGCAACAACAACAGCGACAACAGCTGCACCAAGCACAGTAGCGGCAACAACGTCCAAAGCTGCGCTAGCAGCACTAGCATCGGCCACAACGGCAGCTGCAACAATAACAACAGCAGAGAAGACGGCGGCTAGCTTACCAACAACATCAGCACCAGCAGCGCCGCCTTCAGCAACGGCGGCTACACTAGCCGACTCGATTATATACGAGTCGGCAGAAGGAGAAGGGAGATACCTGGGCCTGGGGAACAGGTACCAGGCCTTCTCCGCCAACGAAGAGGATGAAGAGCTGGAGGCTGAGCAAAGTCTCTCACGAATCGAGAGCCGCCAGCTCCAACTCAGCGTGAAGAAACGCAAAATAGAGCAGCAGGAGGCGGAACTGGCAGCCGTCGTCCAAGTAATGAAGGAGAAGTTGGCAGCGCGCAAAGCTGCTCAGGCGGCTGCACGGCTGCGACAACAAGCCGTACAGTCGCAAAAACAGCTGGACAGCCAATGCCAGCAAAAGCAACAACAACAATCACCAGAAATACCACAGGCGCTGCTAAAAGGCACCCAGCAGTCGCCAAAAAAAACGCAGGGTCAACAGCAACAACAACAGCAGCAGCAGAAACATCAGAAACAGCAACAGCAGCAGCAAGCGAAAAAGCAGCAGCAACAAACACAACCTACGAAAACCAGATGCCCTCCTATAAACATCTTCGGTGCGGAGACAAAGGATCTCCAAAATCTATGTAAGTGGGCTGTAATACACTTAGACAAACTAGATCTCCCATACGAGATAAAATATAGAATGCCCCTCAGGCACACCGTGTACTGCCACTATATGGCAGTGCACGAATTAATTAGGCAGGCGTTGGAGAAGGCGGGGAATGAGTACTACACGTACACCCCGAAAGGAGAAAAACTCCAAACTCTGCTCCTCAAGAGCGTAGATCCTTCTACGGATCCGGAGGAAATCCTCGCTGTGCTGCGCCAGGCGCAGAGCGACGATCTCCGCATAGTAGGAGTTAAGCCGTTTGTCACTGCGGTGGCACGAAGGGAGAATAGGCGTTTGCCTATGTTCCTGGTCCAGATAACTCCCGATAGCAACAAAGAGCTCCTCAAGCGAATTAAACACTTGGGGACTGTTGTCATTAAGTGGGAGACATTAAAAAAAAGTAAGCACACGATGCAGTGTGCTAGATGCCAGAGGTTCGGGCATGCCGCGGCGAACTGCAAGATGGAGTTCCGCTGCGTGAAATGCGCCAAGAACCACAGTAGTGGAGAATGTCCTCTAGGAAAGGACAAAGTCGAGGACAGGAGCACCCTCAAATGTGCTTTATGTAGGACTAACGGGCACCCCGCTAGTTATAGGGGCTGCCCAAAAGTGCAAGAACTCAAAAACAAGTTCGAAAGAGGGACACCAAAAACGGTGGCAGCAAAGCCAGTGCCTCGCGTTCCAGCCACCGCTGTTACGCCTGCCATCTCCTATGCCCAAATGGCGTCAGGTAGAAGACCGGCACAACAGACAGTGCCAAAGGCGGTCACGGTCCCAATGATCCGGCAGCCGGAGGCAAATACTGATCTGAGCTCCATCCTGCTGGCTATACAGGCACAGATGGCTCAGATGCAAAAATGCATTGCTGAACAAGCAGAGCGGACTGCTCGCTTAGAACAGCAGTTCCTTCAACAGGCAGCCAGAATAGATGTCATCTACTCCAGACTGTCTGGCGAACAAGCCACAACGGCCCCAATATAATGGCTGCACGCGCAGCTGACGACCTTAAGATCCTTGCAATAAATGTCAATTCACTAATAGGGACCAACAGGAAACTCTCCTTCGGCCAACTGTTGAGAGACCACAATCCTGATGTGATAATGGTTAGCGAAACTAAGCTTAACCAAAAGCACACCCTCAGGTATAATAATTACAATATTATTCGGAGAGACCGCACCCATAATGGAGGCGGAGTCGCTCTTTTAGTTAAAAAAACTATTGATCATAATATCATGTATAGCAATGAAGCGCGTAGGTTTCGTTTGCTAGAGACGTGTATCGCACGCATTCCACTCTCTGGTGGTAAGCGATTGTACGTGATCACTCTCTATGCACCGGATAATAACAATCTCGAACATAATTTCATTCCAGAGCTCGAAACTCTCTTCACTTGTCTCCGACTGAGCTCGGAAGATACTTATTATATCATTGCAGGAGATTTCAACTCCAGACATCAAGATTGGGGATGCAATAGGAATTGCGCACGGGGGATCGCCTTGAACAACTGGTTGATTGGGCATGATGAGTTGAGGGCTGATTTGCTTGCAACCGAAATACCTTCATTCCCCAGAAGCGGGAATTATCTGGATCTACTATTGATTGACAGACGACTGACAATACAGGGTGTAGACACAAGCACACGGAATTGTTTAACCGCGATTGAGTACGATAGTGATCATCTTGCTTTCTCAGCGGTTATTCAACTCCCGAACGAGGTGGTTGATCTGGCGGAATATGTCCAGCGAAATCCTTATAATTACAATAAGGCTCGCTGGCCACGTTTCTCCAGGGCTTTAACCATGGAACTCCGGTCGAGTGCGATCAATCCGCCAAAGAACAGAAACCTATCGAACGAGGAGGTTGATGGGTACCTCAAACAAATGGACGACGCCATAGTGCGTACAATGGACAGAACAATACCGAAGATTGTGCCGACCGAGGACTGCGATGTCTATCGGAATGCCACCATCGACGCACTTCACGTGCACAAAAGTAGACTGCTGTCTAGACTCAAACTCTTGCACAGACGATTTGCAGATCCGAGAAGTCCGGAAGTCAGATCTCTGAAGTCAGAGATCAAAAACCTCCAACAACTAATAAAAATAAATTATAATCTTGCCATAAGCTTGCATTGGGGCAATAAAATCCGGGCTGTACGATCCAACAACCCGGGTATGTTCCCGCAAGTAAATAAATTATTCAGGAGGAAAGATAAAAATGACATTCCAATCGTCCGACTTCCGAGAACAAACGACAACGCACAACTACTGACATCAGTTGATATAGATCCAGGTGAGTCCGTGCTAGATAACGCATTCTTCGTGGTCGAAGATCCCCAAGAGAAGGTTAATACCATAGGCGCTGTTTTCGAGAAAGTGTATAAGGTCAACGAAGTCAGACGGACAAATCACGATCTAGAGAACAGAGCCTTGGTAAATCACTTCTATCTCCGTGAGGAGATCAGTCGATGGCGATCTGAGAATCCTGGTTTCACCAGATTCGATGACGTAAATATGGCAAATAATCCCGTCGCCAACGATGTAAATCGCATCGTGATCACTCAGGAAGATCTCCAAGGGGTCTTTAAAGCCATTAAGAACAAGAAATCGGCTGGGACAGATGGTATCCCGAACATCGTGCTCAAGCATCTCCCTCCGGCGGCAGTGGAAAATTACACTACACTGTTCAACAATGCGCTAAGTAATGCACATTACCCGGCACATTGGAAGACAGCTGTAGTGCAACCAATCCCTAAACGGGATAAAGACAAAAGCATTCCGTCTAATCTTCGGTCGATAAGTCTTCTTCCTTGCATCAGCAAGGCATTTGAAAAGATTGTCATTAGAGCTCTGCAGGCATGGGTCGAGGACAACAATATTCTGCCGGACAACCAGTTTGGATTTAGGGCAGGGCATTCGACAGTACATGCTGCTGCAAAGTTGGTTTCCGACATACAATGGAATATGGATAAAAATCAGTGTACGGGTGCCTGTCTGTTCGACTTGGAAAAGGCATTTGATACCGTTTGGTTAGAAGGCCTTTTCCTTAAGTTGGTCAGACTTAGGCTCAACAAACCATTGCTATACATGATTTATGATATGATAACAGGTAGGAAGTTCGTCGTGAAATGTGGCGGCGTAACTTCAAGTAGAGTATTTAGTGTAGAAAACGGTCTACAACAGGGGGCTGTAGGATCCCCATTATTGTTTGCCATATTTACTGCAGATCTTCTAAGGTCTATGCCGCACCTAATCGCGTATGCCGATGACCTAGTGGCTTACAGATCAGCACCGAAGGTAGTAGTCATAAACACCCTGCTGCAACGGGATGCAAATAAAATAACTGAATTTTGTTATGACTGGAAGTTGCTTATCAACTTCCTGAAATGTGAAAGTATTCTTTTCCGTGCCCCGGTGCACAAGGCTTCAAGTGATACGCGGAAGAACTGGAAAGAGTTTTGCATTGTTGGCCATCGGGGCCAGCCATTAATCGTGAAAAGTGTAGTCAGATATCTCGGCATTTGGTTGGATAATTTTCTGTATTTTCACAAACATATAGAAAGGACTCTATCCAATGCTAGAAAAGCCTTCGCTGTGGCAAGGGGGTTGTTTTACAGCAGCCAACTTGATACCAGGGTGAAAGTGATCTGCTACATGGCCCTTATACGGCCGATCATGGTGTATGGTTGTCCCCTATGGTTCGGTGTGAGCCCTTCCCAGATGGAAAAGATGAGGGTGTTCGAGAGACGATGTCTTAGGACCTGTCTCCGGTTGTATCGGACACCTGAGTCCGAGTACAAGAAGTACTATCCCAACGAAGTCCTGTACAACAGGGCTAACGTGAAAAGAATAGACAATTTTATAATTTCTTTAACACGACGACACATTGCAAGGTGTATGATGTCTACCAACAGTCTGATCTTCGGGGCTTATTACCCGAACTTTATGTATCATGAGAGGGTACGCCACACCGGCTTTATTCCACCGGAGGCTTTTCTCTATTTAGATTCGTTAAATCTGATTCAGGACATGAGTGGATGTCCTATAATCTTCCACGCTGTACGCCGAACAGTTGACAGGCGACTCCTCTATGAATCGGATATCGCTCGTGAACACGAAGATCAACTCCGGTTCAGTAGAGCGATCCCCGCTCGAGATAGGAGAGAGAGTGCAAAGGAGCGGCACTTCTTTTGGTGGTTACACCAGAACCAGTCTCCGCCTTTGACAGCACCATTAATGTGATAGTCGGTCTGCAACAACAACAGCCCACTTACATAGGTTTAAGTTAGGTTAAGTAAGACAAAAAAAAAAAAAAAAAATAAAAAAAAAAAAAAAAAAAAGAACAAAAAATATATATATATATACATATATATATAAAAGAAAAAAAAAAAAAGGTGAGCAAAGGCGTGTAGCTTATATATGTCTAGCATATAAACACCGCACACGCCCTTGCACACGCGTCCGCAATGTCACGGACATAGAGTAAGGTAGTTTAGGTTTTTATTAGGGTTAGTTTGTAATTTTATTTTAAGTTTAGTTTTAAGAAAATTTAAAAAAAAATGTTTAGAGCGCCAAGTTTTTTACAAGTTTTCTTGGCCAGTAAGAACAAACAATAAAGATTATCCACATGGATTGGAAAAAAAACAAATAGTAGTGTAGGCGCCGAAAGGCAAATAGATAAGTAAGTGTAGATTATTTTAGAGTACCTGTGAAGGGTCAGTAGGATAGTTTTAAGAACATGAATTGTTTAGATAGTAAGATAGATTTAATCATTTTTGTCTATTTTTTAAGGATCATGGATTTTTTAAATAAAAATGAATTTTAAAGTAAAAAAAAAAAAAGCAGCGCGTAAGTCTCATAATCTTAAGGTCGTGAGTTCGAGCCTCACCCGGGGCATTTTCTTTTTGTTTTCAGCACGACTTTGACTTTTAATACAAGGAGGCAGTACCCTGGCGACAGGTTATTTAATAATTAGTGTTGCACGTGTCTCATTTTTTAAGAAAGAGTATGAATTTACATTTTTGAAGAAAATATTCGATCACAAAGGGACTTGTACTCGTTATGAGAGAAAGAAGCAGAACACTACCACTAGCTGTGGCATATCTGGGATGAAAATACAGTGACGACCGCGAAACTGGATACATTTTTTGAGTTTTTGTTTTTCATCGATACAATGTTTTGCTTGCGACGGGTTGGTTTGAAGTTTGCACAGCCACTTTTTTCGCATCAGTGAAAAATAATAAAATGAAAATGAAGTCCGCCTATGCTTATGTGTCCAGTATCTATTGCGTGTGTTGCGTAATGTCAAAACATGTAGAACTCAAAGAAAGGGAGAGAGACAGAAAATGTGAACTACAAGTGGAATGCATAGCGACAAATGAAGTTGGTCAACTTTTAAGTTTTCATTGTATTGCGATGTACAGTGGGCTTGAATAGATTTGGGGCGCATCGTATACGTATTCCTGGGCACCTCTTTGCAATCCGGCAACTACGATTGCTGTGGATTCCAAATACTATGCACCTAACGGATTTTATGGGCTTAATGGTCAAATCACAATAGGCGTGTTTTATTGAGAACTCAGTACTCAGCTCAGCATTGATTGTTTGTGTCAAAAGTTGGTGTGTGTCCTTACTTTCATGGCATTAGATGTCAAAATACAAATAAATCCTCTCAGAAATACAGTTTTATTCACTAGAGACGTTTGTATATTAAATAAATGATGGCTTACAAATTGGGATGCGTTATCCAATGTCGAACTATTTAAAACACAAATGCCGATAATTCGTCTGCATCTTCAAAAAGTGTTGTCAGCGGCATTCAGTGGAGTTATCTAGGTCGTATGTGAGGCGCCACCTATGTTAGAGGTTCTTCAGCGCGCTCAATATCAGTGAGGGGATTCTGCTGAGTAATTTGTTTCGTCGTTGCTTTTCTTGTAAAAGTAATACTGAGTAAAGATTCTCAAAAAACACGCCTAATGTCGCATTCGCGCGGTCGGGCGTTGATAGCCGCCCGTAGGCGTTTTATTGAGTTTACAAGAATGATATGTCAAAGCCGGGCTCCCTCCGTTTTCCATACCACAATGAAAGGCGCGTCTATACAAAATTTTACCGGAAAAATAATGCAGTTATTTCACGTAAAATCTCTACAAAAAAAGAATTACGTACACAAATAGATGCCTCAGCCTACTAACAATGAAAAATCACGAGTAAATGAAAGAAAATTGTTTCACAACTGTCAAAAGCCCGAGTTTGTAGAAGTAGTCCTACCTAGAAATTTGTGCTCGCGCTTATGATATAACAGTCTGTAAGCTATCACAGCGCGACCGCTGCATTGAGACTTATTCAATGGATTTACGTGTACTTAAAATGTCAGAGCACGACCGCACGAACGCGACCTTGTGATATATGAATAAACGCCAGTCTCCGATTGGTTGTTCAAAATTGGGCAAGAGAGCCAGTCGCGTATCTCTATAATATGTACAGTACACTCTCGCTTATCCACCATCAGCAGATTGCTAAAAACGCCGGATTATTGTCACAAGGACAAATTCAATTAAAATTAATACGCATGAAAGAGAAGGAAGATAGCGGACTTCAGATGTGAAGATTTTCAATGACGTCCGATTACAAAGCCGTCAGGAGAAATCCTCGCAACACACAGCCGATTATAGTAGTTGTCGGATTAGGGAGAGATTATTGTAGTTGTTTTAAGCTTAGAAAATTTGTGTGTAACCAGTCATCTTTTTCTTCTGATCGCACTACAGTCTATCTAAGCTAGCTCAGTCACCAGCAATAAAACCCATTGTCCTCTTGTCCAGCGTCGGTTTGGCGGAGCAAATACATATGTAAACGCAAATACGAAAGAAAGAGTGAAAGGAATGAAAGAACAATCAAAATCTGAAAAGATTCATGTACCCAACTGGCAAGGGCTACCTGTACCTGTCGCCTACATTGCCAACACATCTCTTCACGTTATTTAGTGAATAGCCTCTCATGATAAGCCATCAAATTCGTCGATGGGCTACGGGTCAATCAGCTGTGATACTTCATTTCTGGTACCCTCTGTCATAACATAAATTATTTGAGTCATTCGTTGCGTTAAACCTGTTCGTTTCAATTGCTTTTTTTCCACTTTCTGACTGAATTGAGTCTTCCCATCATATTAGAGAACTTACCAAGAATACACTGGAAAACAATTTAATATCTTGTGTTATGTTCCCACCCCATCGAAACCCTTGCTGAAACCTCAAAGACCCACAGAGTTGGTATGTTTTCAAGTGTCATTTGCTCTCAATTTATAAGTGCCCGCCAAAAAAGCTGCCTGCTGAGGGAGGTTCTATATAAATGGTGGTATGTATTTGACCGTGTAAAGGCGGTCTGTGACGATGAGTAGATTTACGTTTAAAATACACAATTCGAAGTTAAGTTGACGAATGTAAAAAAAAATCAAATCAAGCTTTCGGAATTATTTCTTTCATTCATTAGCTGAATTCAGTTGAAGAGCTTTAAGCTCATTTTTCGACTTCGAATAAAGCTCTTAATAGCACCTGCGCACTGTATCCACAAAAAGTAATAAGGAAACCACTTACCACAAGAAAAATCACGCCCTCGATAGCCGTGATCGTCTAGTGGTTAGGACCCTACGTTGTGGCCGTAGTAACCCAGGTTCGAATCCTGGTCACGGCAATGTAAAAACAATACATTGTCACGGAGAGGGCTTAATTTTTGTTTTTTGGAAGAAGTGAATTCTTGTTCATAAGATAAAGTTCGTATTTTACTATTTTTTTTACCGCATTTAAACGGAACATAACCAGTAAGTGGTTTAATACAATCGAACTCTAAGGCTTTTGTTTGTGTTCTGTCAACGTCAAGTCGTCTGTCATCGCCCATAATATTTTCACAGTACAGGTCACGGGCGAGCAACGTTTGGGAATATTATTGAAATTATGAATTCCGAATCAGAGCATTGGTTGAATTACCTAAAAGATGCTACACATTAGTGCCTCGCTTCGAAATGAGCTAAAAACTAGTCAATTTCACATGAGTTCGGAATCTCTCAGTACACATTAATTGAAGTAAAAAAACTGAAACCTCTCCAAATGGACAACACAGAAGTTATTGTTATGCAAATACGTGCGTGTCATTCTCGCCTACCATGAATGCAACACACCTGCGGAAAATGACAACACAATTGCGTCCAATCAATAAAATCATAATCAGAGGTTGATTTTTGTACCTGTCAATAAATGTTCAAAGTCTTTGGACTTCAGCTCGGTCGCCCGTAAATACCTTGCAATCAAACGTGATTGCTACCAAACGTGCTTTTCGTCTAATCTTCATCCTCGAACAGTGGGCTCGCTTTGTTGATGGTGCGATAAGAAAATGTCTCCAACGTCCTCCTACGTCGGTTAATGGTAATAAACAAAAACACAAGATATGGCTTTTACGAGTAATGTCAAGCAACCTGCGAAAATTACTTCGGGAGATGTTGTGGAACGGATGGAAAAGAAGGCGGGGTGCTTAATTATAACCCATTAGCAGATAATATCTTTATCTGTAAAGTACAAACACCAGAACTAGTCGTAGTCAGTACGAGAAGTCCCACGACCATATCTGTATATGCCAAAAACGTTTTATCTTCAATTTGCAAAAAACAGCTAATACGTCTCTTGATTATTTTTGTTCGGGGTTGAAGGATCAACTGTCGATGAAGGTCTAGTGGTTTGTGCTATATATGTGAATATTTTGTTTATTAATCTGGTTAGAGATAACGCGATAGGTTAGTATCGTGTGTGATATCGCTTGGATGTCGAGCTTTTACAACAAAACAACTTCCGGGGGAGAGCAACCGCTTTTATGCAGACCCCGAATCGCGAAGCTGAAGAAAACACATTTTTGGGAATGCTTTCAAATGTACCTCTCTTAAAAGCTTAATTGTTTCATTCCTACTGTTAATGTTGTTTATGTAGCGGGGTTTGTACAGCTGATCTTTGTTTATTACGAAGTAATGATGCTGACCTGCATCGGTATGTCCTATAATTGCTTGCAGAAATGCAGCTGTCGCATTATTCCATGTTAATCTTGCGATCTTATGTCTTAGGAAAGCGGGTAACGCTCCATTCACTTGGATTAGCAATTATTTATTTATCAGACCTGCAACCCAGGGAAGGTCCGTTCTATACTTCATCACTGATGGTCTCGGGCAAGCTACTCTTTACTTTCTTGCAGCAGTTTCTACCAAATTTTTCACTTTCGAAGACCAACAGTATTGACAAGTATGTCATTTGACATGGACCTCTATCCTTAATACCTTAACATAGAGTTGTGCTAAAAAATTCTATTGATGGAGTGAACATGTAATGAACTAGTTCCGAGTTTGATTGACATGTATCGTGTGCAGGAAAGTTTGATCTTAATGGTTGGAGTGTGCGTGGATTAAATCATAAAAAGTGGTTTTTGGTAAAAAAAAACAACCAAAAAGGCAATGAAGTTTATGTTGATTTGGAATAATCCAATAGGTTACGGACCAGACATTCAGTTAAATTAAAGTTAAACATTTCAGTGGAGTTAAGTTATTAAAAGTTCTTGTGCTTGTTACTTTTGAGTAGAATTGCCAGCACTAAGTCTCCCCCTTATTCTCTTAGACGAGGTGACAGATTCTCGCCTCGAATTTTTGTGTCAACTCAAATCAAAATCTGTATTCTTAAATTCAAGTGAGGTGGCAAAAAACCAATTGACAACGCATGCTACAGACGGGAGATTCCAGAAGATTCTAAGTCTCAGTTGAAGGCAGCCAGTCAACAAGGCGGGAGTTGCACTACCATCAAAGAGCTGGGACCATGGCTTTTCAACATTTACACGGCAGATCAACCACATCCAACTGACACAGTAAAATGCTGTCTATTTGCAGATGACTCGCTGACTTATGCCAGCTCGACGTCACCACAGATAGCAACATAAAGGCTCGAAATCCAAACAGCGAACAAATTTGACTACTATACCAAATGGGGTATTCGTATCAATGCCGGGAAATCGGTACTTATGTGCTTAAGGAGACCATCCGGAGGTGGATGTAGATCAACAGCCAAATGTCGGTAGTGCTCCTTAACTGTACAGAAATATCAAACAAACGAGAAGGCCAAATATCTTGGCGTTAACTTCACGGAAAGATTGAAGTTCAACAGTCAACGTACGGCTTCCCAATATGGCACATCATCTCTAAGACCAGCATCAACACAATCCCCGGACATAGCTACCTCAACGCGTTAAATCTGCTAAACGAGCAGAACTTTCCAACGACGTCGAACGAGCTGCATGGATTCTACCAGAGCAGCGAGGCTAAGTCGGCCAACACATCACCGCCCCATCCCACAAGGACCACCATGGACACACGAACTTGAACAACCCGATGTAAGCATCAGCCATTGAAGGACAATAAAAAAACAATAAACCGACAATAATAATAAACATTAAATTAAACAAAGTACATCAGTTGGACCATAATTGTTGAGCCAACACCCTGACCTTGCATTCCCTTAGTGAGATAGAATGAGAGGGGTTTTGTCTCTTGCATTTTGTGGATGACGTCAAACGACGTAGGATGAATATGCAAGTTTTAACGCAAATTTTGTATTGATAGGAATAAAAGTTGATTAAAATCTGTACGTTTAGTGTTAAAATAACAAAAAAAACAGCAATTTGTGTGCCTGGCAGCTTAAATAGAGGACAATTCCAATTACACCCAAAAGTCCAATTGTCATTGAATATAGTCAATATGGGAAGTATACCAAAGACGCGATCCAGTACGAACGAGTTCTGCACTAAAGCCATCCTGAAATTACAAGAATTAGCAAATGTAACCAAAGAATGGAAATTGATTCCACTGGAAGACTCAAATCCGCAGCATGTGTTGCCAACTAGTTTAATTCATTGGGTTTGAGAATTTGGTTGGATTTTTGTCACCTCACTTGAATTCAAGATTACAGATTTTGATATAAGGGGACCGAAATTTCGTATCGAGAATTTGTCACTTCGTCTAAGAGAATAACGGGGATTGGTCCTTTAGCTTCTACTTAACAGAATAAAACTAGCTGTAGGCCGCTGTTTCACGACGGCCACATCATTTCAGGATCGAATACCTTTAATAAAGCCTTTTCCATCGGCCGGTGTTCAGAGATTTTAAGTGTAACGCCTTTTTCTGGTTCAGATTCACCTCTAGACACAATTTGTGTGAGTGCATCGCTTTGCTTTTATCCGTCTTATTGTGAACATGATGCCTTTACAAAGAATACGTTTACTGGCGCACTTTACCCATTTCGCATAGAAGTTACCTTTTTTTAATTGACAGGTAATCTGCCCCCACGAGGTACAAGTAACTGTTCGGAATCCGATTTTAGCTTTGAAGTGACATTCCGAACAGCTGGTCGGTACATATTTCCGGCAAAATGTAAATGCCCAAACCTACAGTATCAGTTGCGTGCGTGCGTTTAAATCGTGCACACAAATCGTGATTGCCGGATTGCAGAGAGGTGCCCAAAGAAATACGTACGTTGCGTCCGACATCCATGAAGGAACTGTCACTGTACCAGTCGATCAACGTCACTTTTGCAAAAATCTAAGGAATTCGAAATTTCGAAGTATCTGATTTATTAGAAATTGTTCAAAACTAATTTTAAACAAAACAAAAAAAGCATTCATTCATTCATATAATATCGTAAAGACAAACACATAATGAGCATTCGAATGAATTTAAATGGAAACATCTGACAAGCGCAAAAAAAGTTATGAGTTGACCAGTATTGTCCGGTGCGATGTAGTCCACATGTGGGCCACATTTGATATCACTCTCGCTTACGAGTTTTCAATTTTGTGACATTACGCAACGCACGCAACGGATTCTATGGGTTTGGGCCTTAACAGAACCAGAAATGAAGTATTATAGAAATGCCCAACTTCACACACAATTGACCCCTAGCCCATCGACGAACTTCAGAGACTTTTTGACAGATATTCATGAATTTTTGACGGTTATTCACGAAATAACGTGAATGCCGTTCTCTGGTTGGTCAATTTGGCTTTAAAAAACGATATATGGTACGATAAATGGTTGTTAAAAATTGAATTGGGCAGGAGAGGTAGAAGTTGATCATCGCTATCGTACTTCATTTCCGAACACAACCTAGAATGCTGTTGTGTGACAAACTATCGTGTCAGCCACACATGAAATTTATCCGATGATTGAATTTTAATTTTCTAAACTGTTGAAGGCACAAGGCACAAGAGGAAAAATGAATACTTAAGTATTTCAGATTCGTCCTGATCCCAGGAAACAAACTATAAAATAACGGAGGAGAACATGCTAATAAAATACAGATAAATAAACACAAGTTGTTGCAAAGTCAAGGCGTGTCACGACTTTTGTATTGCGAAAACCGAGAGTTGCGTGAATCGAGTTTGTAATGATTTAAAAATGATTTAAAACTAAGGTTGCAATACCGGTCCGACACTCCCCCAAAACGTATTTCAAATGACATCGTGAATTGTAATATTTGACGGCACATATTTGCTACATGCTAATTGACTGAGTTATGTTTTTACAGCCTTGGTGATTGTACTCAAGCTTTCACAGAGCAGTCTCTTCCCCACTTTTGAAAGCAAATCTTTGACTGCTCTTCTCTGATGAGCTGATAGTGACCATCATTGTTGCCACCGAATCAGAAATAACCAACTTTCGTCCTTGATATAAAAGCCCAATCAGAGTTGGCTTAAGTAAGCGTAAGGTCATGCCGGAGTCAGTGGCCGTGATTGCTTTTGGGAACTGTAGCAAAACACCAACTGCCCTTGAGTCGAAAGCGAAAGTGAGCGAAGTGTTTATTAAGCGCATCGTTTCTGTGAATTCTATCGACCTACTGAAGGCATTAAGGCCTATATGTGAGAATGTGTCATTCCCTTGATTTCCTCAAGTAAACATAATATATTCGCACAATAAATGTCTACATGAAAATTTTTCGCAAACCATCGCCATCTTCATCTGACCCGCGTGAACATCTGAATGGGTCGCGGGGTAAAGCCCTCACTAAACATCACGGGTTTCGCAAATTCCTTATTTATGTGCTATTTTATAGGAAAGTCGTAAATTTGTTTGAAAGTGAATTTGATTGCGGTCCAATGTCGTTCGATCGGAGGTGTTCATCAACCCACGCCAAAGATCACAAAGAAATGCACGAATCATGGCCACCATCAAGCGAAGGCATCTGTCCAGAGAATGTAAATTTAGATCCGCAATCACGAGATAAATAAATTCAAATTGCGAAATAAATTCCGCCACCTTCTGATGGCATACGTATTTTTCCCCATCAAACCATTAAAACAACACACAAATTCCACCACAATCAGTTTGTTTTCTTTATTTTAAAATCCCCTTCACTTGATGCACATTCAATATTCGGCTGGAATAAAAAAGTATACTTGCAGCAGAAAATATTTCAGTAACAACAATTCGCGAGCGGACAATTTTATTCTTAAATAAGAGAGTATATAGTTGAAAATATTGGAGAGACGATGACGATCTGGTTGCGTTGCGTAGATAGACTCGATTCGACAGGTCATCTATTCTGAGATCCTGTGGTGTGTAGGATTTAGCTTGACTTCATTTACCCATGCGCTGGATTGACCATTCCTGCTGGCAGAGGGGACAGCGATTGTTCTGTTTGACCCAAAGTGACATGCAGCAATGATGGAAGGAATGATTGCATTCGCCCCAGACCACCACGCAATCCTGGCGACCGAGAACTTCACGTTTGTTCTCGGCTTGACAGCGGAGGCATGCATCTGAAATGAGAAGAAGTGTGTGGTGATTAACAGATTTGTAAAGAGATTTATGATTATTTTAAGGAAACTGCCACGGTTTGGGCTGTTTCATAAATTCAAATGCGAGAACTTCCACTTCCCCCGTCGAGAGACAACACCCCATGTCGTTTAAAATAAATCGAATGGCTACAAGTGAGACTTCATCAAATAGCCTATGACGTCAATTCCAAAAAAAAAAAAAAAAAATATAAAATAATATGTCTTGGAAACCAGCCCCTCAATAAATTGATGGCAGTGTTTGGCGTTGGCCTCCGCGCAAAGCACACTTGTCCTTCGAATCATGGGAGCGGACGTGCCGATCTCGTGTGCGAAAAAATAAAAACATCTTTGCACTTTGATCACTCGGAGGAGTTGACAGGGATTCACTCTCAATTGGTCACAAACGAGTGACACTCCTCCCAATGCCACACCGCCACATTGTCACTTAACCATGTTCATGTCTCAGTTTTATGACAGACAATCGAAGGTTCTGATCAGTGGAACGCAGAAGCACTTCAGCGCAAGCATAAAAACAACTCGCCTTCCATCGCAATTAACTTCAATTAGACAATTTCATCGAGCGCGACTTCTGTGTCCCATGTCCCATTCAATATTCATTCAAATGACGCGACGACGACGCGGTATGAAATATTTGTCCATTCTCTTAAACTGTCAAATGATGCAATTTCGATACACTCAACATGTGACATTGAAGATCAATTAGAAAGGGAGAAAACAAAAATCATTTTGCAGTCGCCTTCTGAGTTGTGATGTGATGGGCTTCGACGCTTAAGGTCAAAAGTACGTCAAAATCAGGGGCAAAACATTGATTTAATGCAAGGCAGCGAGAAGTACCAATGACGCCAATCGAACAACTGTGCCATTTTTATGATGAACTCGCTACGCGGACGGACGAACGGACGGATGAATGATGATGCAAGGAACACACCTCCTTACAAATTTAATTGGCACATAGAGAGGCATGCCTCGTAGATAGATTGCTTGTTGTGGGGCTTTTCCGTGAATAATGTCACGTTTTGTTGAGATAACTTGTTATTGTTTATTGCACATATGCAAATAAAAATAAACTTCTATCCTAGGACCACCGACGGAAGACACACAAGCGACACCTGCTGAATGGTGGGGATGTGTTCAAGGATACAGTATGTTTTAGTTTGTCTTAAAGTGGCATTTCTCGCTTTGGTTTTTGTTTTGAGGAGATCATTTAATTAGTTGTGATCAGAGTCATGCTGGGAATAGAGAGAGGGAGCTTTATTGAAATTTAGTTTTGCGACTTGGGGGGTTGTTCGGTTGTTACTCAATCATTTCACGAGTCCTATGTTCAGAATACATGAAATGAGGCAAATTATTGCCGAATTCAACAATTGACCCTCTGTTCTAGGAATGAAGAGAGGCACCCTTGTGACTGCTGGTGATTGGCAGGGATGTGTTCAACAACACACAACGCACTATGTTCTCTTTTGCCTTGAATTGTGTCATTTTAGTGGTTTGGGTTTTATTTTCTCGAGACAATCAATTCTGAAGATGTTCGGAATAGAGGAAAATAGATGCTTTATTTAGGGGTTTGTTCGCTTGTTATTCAATCAAGTCGAAAATTTTGTATTCAACCGACTTGAATTCCTTATTTTTTCGCATGCCCAAGATTAAAGTCGAAATACTTTTGAGTAGTGAGACAACGCAACAGAGGACGGCCACGTACAAGATGGCGCACACAAGTCAAAGGGGACCTCAGCCGACTTGGTGTGCCAAACTGCAGCCAGCTGGCGGGAGGTCGGACCGATTGAAGAGGCATGTTGAGCAAGTTCCAGGTCCACCCCGGACTGTAAAGTCCTAAGAAGAAGAAGTGCGGGACAAAGAATCGGGGCAACAAATTTTCTCAACATTCCCTAAACTTGTTCTAACTGATTCTCTTCGCTGAAACCCACCGTCAACACTCGCATTCACCCTAACATCGAGTGGACTAAGAAAAAAAAATTAATAAAACTTCCGTTTCCCGCTACACATTCAAAAAAGAATATAAACAAAACAAAAAAGACAGCCAAAATACAGCAATAGCAATTTTATCGGTGATCTTGCCGCATTGGACTTTGGGTTTGCTTCTGTTTTGTTTGGCTATTTTCGGACCACTGACAATAAGCCATTAAAACAGTCTGCTCCTCATTACAAAACCAAAAAAGAAAAAGAACGGAGAACCGACAAAAAACAACTCCTATCGGTGTGCAATTCACAGGGTATGTTCAGCAAAGATTCCCACGAATCGTGGTGGAACTCTACACCCTCAAGTGCTCATCAATCGATGATCGTACGTTGTGCTGTGGGTCAGTGGCATTTAACCTTGCTGCCAGATCGAATTACGTGTACGTATTATTTGTTAAACAATCGCACACCTAACACACAATTCTTGGAATCGCCATGGACATCGACTCGTCGTCGTCGTCGTCAATCGGTAATGAACGTGAAAACAGCTCACAGCAGAACTCTGATTTCGGATGAATTTGCAGAGCAAGCAGAGAGGATCGTTCCACAGATCCCACTGTGTTTGCCGCGCCGCCACCTGGACAATTGTCACATTATGCTTGCAAGCGCACAGAGCACCGAACACCTAGGTGTTCTCATGTATCAAAGCCCAAATGAACACAGGTGCCGGTTCGAGTGTCAAATGACAGCTAAATGTCATGGGAACCCGATTGAGGAGGTGACGATACCAGAGTGGAGTTACAAATTAAAGCACTTTAAATGCGTGGATGAATGACCTAACGCAGTGTGTTGTGCTTCGTGGCAACGGTCAGGTACGCAGTGTTCGAAATTTCATCACTTCTGCCGATCAATTTGTGTGATCATTCATCATCAAAACGTGACGCGCTGCTGTTTGACAGTGACAATTGGATTGCGTTCGTTGGCAATTTGCCGCCCCAGGTCGGTTGTTGCGTTGAGTGGAAGACAAAGTCGACGACGACGCGCCAATGCCGATGAAGTGACAACACGCGCGTGAAGCAGGTCATAAATTGAGGCAATTGTTTGTTGTCTATTGACAACGATTATAACTTATGACGTCTTTCATTAGTTGACCCCTTCAATGCGGAGTCTGAATTGCTCCTCCTTTCTATTAGGAAAAAAGGGGGCTTGGCGCCGGCGTTCATAAATTGAAGCAGGGCATGGCGAGCGAACGATCTTGTTTTGGTTTTCTGTGAACTTCTCTTAAATTGAAAAGCATGTCAGGAAGAGGAGTCAGTTCTTTGCGTCGCAATGTCAGCGGGAATGTCAAATTTGTTTAGGATGGAAAAACGCAAATTGTTTGTTTGCAATTTCTTTTCTCCTTTGTTCATTTGCGTTTGTAATGTCTTTTAAATTCGCAATTATTATGTAGTTTTTTTTTTGTGAGATCAATTTAGGAGGACTTTGAGATATGTCAGACATGTGGCAGTTTTTTGCTGGTGGCTTGCTGAGCAATTAACAGCAGATCAACTGAACAGAACTAATTGGGCTGAATTCTTCGCATTGACGACAGCTACACCACCAGCAACGAGCCATCCATGACGTTTTTGTTAGCACATTAAACGTTGTTATTGTTATCCATTAAACCACTTTAAATTGAGTGCTATTAAGCGCCTTTGACAGTGCAGCAGTGTCCGGTGTGTGCGTGTCTGCTTGGTGATTGAATGTGAGGTCAAGTTTTGGAGCTGAAAATAAACATTGATGGACCTCGGATGGACGTGTTGAAGTGCACATGCGCAGAGAAAGAAACCTATCTTGGCCTGGTTGCAAAACCTGCACCCGGCAGAAATGATTGCACTCAACTCCGCTCTATGTTTGATGAGGTGTCGACACAAAGCACTTAAGAAAAGATCTGGCTTAGAAATATGGATTTAGTGTGAGTATCTGAATAAGGCGAAAAGCTTGCGATTGTTTGCGGTTATAAGCATTCATACACAATGAGTGAGCTATGTAAGGAGTATGCATTTTTCTTTGTTCTTTACTCCCTCTTAACCCAGAGCACCGTTTATGGGTTGAAAGACTGTCTTCCTGTCTCAAGGCAATCGCGTTAATTTTGGAAACTCTCAGACCGTTTTTATGTGTTAGCAGGTACAGCTTGCAAATAAGGATTGGTGCAATCGTTTGGGCACGGACAAAAAGTTCAACGGTTCGTGTGGGCTGGTCTTAAAAAATATACATCTCAGACGTAATACATCTTTGAAAAACATAGGAAGTGAACAGGAGAACATAAGATGAGATGACGGCAATAAGAAGGAAAATCTACAGACATTGTCGATGTCATACGACATTAAAAAAAAAAGTTCGAGTCGAACAATTATGGATCATCATAAAGAGCCAACCATAATGAGACGAAAGGAGACTTAATGTAATTCGTGCCATCAATCGTGTAACTTGTAGCTGAATGGAATAACTTGTGGCGTGAATAAAAACTGAGTGTGAGAGTTTCCCGCGGATTTTGGAGGGAACACTCCATCTGGTGTGAATAAGAGTTTATTTCGTTAAATTTAACGAAACCCCTCTGCTCATATTTTTGACAGCTTATGCTATCCCCATTGTGGTGTAAATAAAGATGGAATCTAATGAGAGATCCCTTGTAGAAGTCAAGTGTACATAGGAGGTGACTTCAAGACAGGAAAAAGTTAAGATACAAGGAATTACTAAAACATACCTATTTCGGAAGAGGAATACTTTGACTGAAATGGGCATACTGGAAAAAACCCAAACGCCAGAAAAGTTGCGATGGAGAATAATTCATCCATTGACGCCACTTGCCAAAATGTGAATCTTTGAATCCCAATGTCCTCACCAATTCCAACTTGGGATCCCGGGTCTCCAGTGTATCGAAGGAATATTTTCATCTTCTCATGGCATGGCACCACCACGGGTCCCACTATTTTATATTATGCCGCTTGAATTGATACAGGCTCGTGAAATAAACCCCTGTGTGCCCGATACGTCGTTAATTCTAGTCATGATCGTTATCATCATCATCTTCTGACCCGTATGCCATACTAAAGGGGTCACGGGGGTAAAGCACGCACGAGAGATCTCCAAGCAACTCGATCATCCGCCATCGGCTCGAACTCATCAGGAGTAACCAGGCGAGTTTTTGGACTTAGTCCAACCATCTCGTCCTGGGTCTGCCAAGCGTCGCCTACCTGATTAAATCGCATTCAATGCTCGCCTCGGCAGTCGTGATGAAGGGGAGATTCGTGTCCATTTCCGTTGAAGAAGCAGAATGTTGAGTGCCTTGCGCACTGCCGTGTTTCTTAACCTATCCGGCGAGTAATTCCCACAACAGCACGCTGAAATGTCATCTCAGCAGCTTGTATTCGCGATCTTATTCGATCGGTCATTACGTTAATTCTAGTTATTTTTATTTTCGTTTGCAGATGTTTGAAAACATAATTGCTTATACTTTGCACCCACCTTTACCCAGCTTTGCACCTACCCTTCATCTAGTTTTCAAACGTCAACTTGAGGGAAAGAACCTGCTTTGAGGAAACTTTATATTCACACCAAATTGAGTGATTCCTTTAACGAGCATACTTGACTCGTGTGTTTTCACTCAGAGTGCTCCCTTAGTTTTTATTCACACCACCCAAAGTGTGACTCTAACAGCCACTTGGCTCAGTTTCGTTAAGTTTCGTCAATGTATATGCTGTCTGCTTTCCCGAGAAATGAAGCCCCCTAGGCGACGAAAGGTAAAACGTTAAAAAAAAACGTTTAATTTTGCTCACTTAAGTAGGTAGGGGAAGATCAGTCGCTCTCGATATACTAAAAATGTATGTAAATCTATAATAGGCTTGAGTAACCATGGACGAATACACATAATTCTATAAGAGTGACTTTTTAGTGGATCTCACGTATGATTCGTGAGTGTAGCTCTCAAGAATGCGCTAGTGTGTTCACAGATGGCATCGAAGACGGGAAGACAATAAAAGTGTACGAAGCTGTTGATTTGGAATTGGAACTAGTGTAAAATGTAAATTGAAACGTACGAAGGGAGCGTGGTGTATATGGTAATAGATGAGAGACAGAACTTAATTTTACGGAAGGGGTCCTACACTTTTATAATAATTTAGCAATAATAAATCGGTAAATAATCGGATATATGGTACCACCTGTGAAGACACAACCGTGAACTCTACAAGCTGTATCATGATGTGGCAAAAATCCGTCGACTGGGCCACAGAGGGAATGGACACCCACGCTCCAGCTAAGAAGTTCTTCGAATCTGAGCCACCTGGTTCGAGAAAGAAAGGAAGACCGAATCTCCGGTATAAAGATCAAGACAGCTATGGCTTGATGACTGGAAGCAGAATGCACAGCCGTCAGCGATGGGGCTCAATTCAGCACCAGTCAGCACCAATTTCCCAGGCTCGGACCCGCTCCCATTAGTCGCCGGCCTGATAAGTAAAAAGCTTCTTAGCGGAAGCTTCTCCCAAAAGTGACTCGAGCGGATACTCTCTCAGGGGATAGTCAAGTGCAGAAATAATGTATGATAGGGATGCCCAACTTCACAGCTGATTGACCCCTAGTCCATCGACGAATTTCAGAGGCTTTTTGACAGTTATTCACGAAATAACTTAAATGCCGTTCTCTGATTGGTCAATTTGGTAATGTTTGTCAACAATTTTTAGGGGCAAGAGAGGTAGAAGTTGGGCGTCTCTATCATACTTCACATCTGGTAAAGTTCTTCCATTCAGATCGTTAAGTCCGGTTCTCCACAGTCAGGTGGGGCTGTCGTCGTCTCACAGGGCTGCTAGTGTCACAATCGGTGCAGACAGGGATGTTATCACTTTAATTTTTAAACTACAGGAGGTTGTTTTCAAGTTTGAAGAAATTATGACAGATAGCTATGTACGCAAGTGTTCTCCCTTTTTTTGTTAACTTGGCGAAACAGTTCGTTCTTATTTGAGACTAGTCCATGTTCGCTCATGGGCTCATCGCTCATGAGCCACTTCAGCAGTGGTGTTACAATTTTACAAAAGTTCCCAAAAAACAATTAATGTCACTCTGTAATTTATGCAAACCCTACTTGTAGACGATATACTTTTCATTCAGTTTTGTTATAAGCATATATTTGAGGATAGGGACTAAACAAGCACAGTACCAGAATTGAGGTGATGAGGGGGACTTCACCACTTTAACCTCTTTAAGGAGATGAATGGGCCAACACTCCACTTCGGATGAAAGATGACGCCTGAAAATAGTATAACGACGGACGAAGTCAGGAAATGTAGTAGAAGCAGGTGAGCTGCATTGTGGGACCTAGACGTAAGTTATTCATTCCTCTTCACAGAGAGTCGACAATCTTCCAATCTTAACTCTTCGCATTCAATGAAGCATAAACAATAGGAATCTGCTCAACTCAAAAATATCACCATTTCAGAAATCCGCCAGGCAGTATGTAAAGTCCGAAACAACTTCATCAAAAACAAGTTAAACAGATAAGTTAACAGTTAAACCAGATATGGATGGTAAACCATAACAAGAGGTAATGAAAGAAAGAAGACGTCCAGGCAAAGAAGGGTGCTGAAAGGTTCTCTTATTGGATCTTTCTCTCTTTCATTGATTTGGCATAATGAGATTCAAAAACACTCAAACAACTGATGAATAAATACCGCATCCCATTCCTGGAACAATCAAAAGGAGGGATACACTCCATAAAATACATGAAGATCAATCTCAGGACAACCAAGGCGGCACTAAAACTGAACAAGCATGACCTAAGGGTATTAGTTGCCAATTCTCATGCAACTATCACCTGCACGAAGTTGGACAATCAAAGGAAACTATGGACCACCTACTCGTCGACTGTCCAAATCTGACATTACTGCTGTATTTACTCCCCATTTTCTTAAGCTCAAAATTGAATTCACCCCTTCAAAGATAGTTTATCACGTTAAATATTCACACTTCTGTTACATCTAGCAAAAACAACATAACCCTCATTGTCACGTGTATGCTAACCATGTTGCGTTTGCACCTTCTTCTGCAAAAACCGAAGTGTTATGCAAGTGCACAGACATACAAAAACCTCACGTTTAGCGTTCTCTATATTCCTAGTGCTATCGAACAAAGAATGCAGTAGATTACTATTTTTCTGAGCAGATTATTTTGTTTAGGTAAATGCAAGGTAATGTGAAAAAAAAACAAAGTGCTGAGTCTTTTTTGCACAGCCCTTGCGTGCAGGGGCCCTCTACCCCCTCTGTCCGAAAGTAAATTA
Organism: Eristalis tenax; assembly: GCA_905231855.2. NCBI lineage: Eukaryota > Metazoa > Arthropoda > Insecta > Diptera > Syrphidae > Eristalis > Eristalis tenax. Next base: position 6,613,615 of record HG993127.1, read on the forward strand.
CAGACGCCATGTATTAAAGGAGTTAAGTATGCGCTAATTAACATCACGCTAACTTCAAAGCCAGCAATTAAAACTGAATCGAAATATAAATGCTCGTTCGTCTTCATACAGACAGTAGCTAGTGTCCGCACATGTGAAATATTGCATTTTGAGAAACCAAACTACACGGCGGAGGCAACTATATCTGAGCAAATGATGATCACGGAAGACTTTGACGTATGAAACACTTGCATTCAACCATTGGTATCTCTCTTTCTGTCTGTTTGTATCAACCGCGAACTGTGCACAGCGCCACGATTCGATCTAGGCGCCTATGGATCCAACGCCTAAGACGGCATGTAGTGCGCATGGACAACGCCGCTCCAGCTCGAAGAGTCGTCAACTGGGAACCAGTGGGACAACGCAATAGAGAAAGCCCACGAAATCGATGGCGCACACAAGTAGAGAGGGATCTCAACCATCTTGGCGTGCGAAATTGGATACAGCTGGCTAAATATCGTGGAGATGACTTTTGGCTGGGGCCCAAAAGTCGACCAGTGCCCCAAAAATTCCACCAGTCCACCAGAGATGCCCAGCTATCATTGATTTCCATGCCCTTCAATGACAGCCTTTCCAATGACTGTAATAATCCAAAGAGAATCCGAGCGTATGCAGGAAATTTTTCGAAATTGGTGCCAATTGTTCGGCCTGACAAGCAGCAATGTTACCGATGTTATAGAATTTAATAATCTCATCGATTAACGTGGATTTCACCAGAGGACAAGATTCAGACAGGATTCATTCACAATCATCATCATCATCTTCTAACCCGCATGATCTTCTGGAAACTCGATCCACCGCCATTGAATCTTACTCATCAGGAGTTATGCTCAAGCATAAGCAGGCGAGTTTTTAGACTTGGTCCAACAATCGCGTCCTGGGTCTGCCAAGCGGTCGCCTACCTGATGGAGACGCATTCAACGCCCGCCTCGGGAGTCGTGATTAAGGGGAGATTCGTGCCACGTGACCAAACCAACGAAGCATATCCCTCTCCCTTCGAAGAAGCAGCTCCTCAATGTTGAGTTCCTCACGCATTGCCGTGTTTCTCACCCTATCCCGGCGAGTAATTCCCACAACAGCACGGAAAAATCTCATCTCAGTAGCTTGTATTCACGATCATAGCCTTTAGGTCATTACCCAAATTTCATGACCATAGCTGAGAGTTGGAACAAACACTGAGTTGAAAACCGCTAACTTGGGTTTAAAACCAAGCTCTTCCTGATTACAGATCTACGAAGCTGGAAAGCTCAGCATTACTCCTTCCATCACTCGTGAAAAAGATGATTAAACTTCTCCACTTACTTCAATGGGACTCCACTAACCTGAGATGACCATAACATCCGATTTGTCCACATTGGCCTTCATTCCAGCATTAGCACATGCGGCCACAAACCTATCGAGTGCGCATTGATGTGAGGATCACTAAGTCATCTGCAAAGAGAAGATGACGCAGCCTCAACTCTCCCAATGTGAAACAATCCTCGCCTCGGCTGCGCTGAAACATCCAGTCCATATATACAATGAAAAGGAGAGGTGACAAGACGCACCCTTGGCGAAGTCCAACGCCCACGGTGAAAGGTGTTGATTTAGCACCGTTAACCCACAGCTGTTACAGTTTGTGTATAGAGACTGAATGGCCCTCAGGAGAGGACCATCAATCCCATACTCCTGCAGAACACTCCAGAGTTTATCTCGAGGAACGCGGTCGTATGCTTTTTCCAGATTCACAAAACAGCTGCAGATGGACTTAGCATACTCCCAAGCCTTCTTAAGTATCGGGTCTATAACTTGTATAGCCCAGACCTTGCCCCTTCCGATTACCATTTGTTCCGGTCGATGCAGAACGCCCTCACTGAAATACGGTCCACGTCAGAGCAGAATATCAAAAATTGTCTTGATTCAATCTTGGCGCAGTTCTTTTGGGATGGGGTCCACAAATTGCCAGAAAGATGGGAAAAAATCATAGCTTCAGATGGGCAATACTTTGAATAATACATGTATGTTTTACATGTTTTTCTTAAATAATCGTTCAAATTTTGAAAAAAAAAAATCCCGCAAAATCCCAATACATTTATTTTCTTTTTCTAGTTTAGCTGAAATATGTTTTGAATTCGAAAATTTGTTACCTAGTTTATTTATTTCTAGCTCGGCTGCACTCATCTATGGTACCGCGGAACAAACTTTCGCGTAAAAATTAAAGAACAAAAAAAAAATCCCAGCAGAAATCCTGCACACAGAACCAGAAAAGATCAAGTTCAAATCATGATTCTCAACTTCACAAATGGTTGGCCCCTTGTCTACCGACAAAATTTGACGAATAGTCACTAACCACCGCATTTACACAATGAACATGTTATAAACACACACCTTGGAAATGTTTATAGTATGTACTTGATTTCTGTTGTCAGTCCAATGAATTTGGCCATTGTTGCCGATATTCGATTCGATACATTTTGTAAACTCTATGTACTCGTAGCAGGAATTGACGGTCGATTGACGATGTGACTTCGTAAAGTGTTCTTCTCTCTCTTCTCTGTGGTCCAGGCGGAGGACAGGAAAGGCCCGGGGCATAAGGCATTGTTGAATTTTCGGAACGCTAGTCATAAATATGTCAACGCTACCAATCTTGGATATAACAGGTCCAGCGGTTACTCATGAATCAATCCCAAGAGATAAGGATTCATAGCCCAAGATGACGATACATCCATACGATCGTTAAATAAATGATAAATCCACTGGAACTGGGATGGGAAAGTCAGTGATAAGGAAATGGACTCAGGGTGCGATTATCGATGACGATCGGTTATGAAATGGATGAGATGCAGATTGAGAAAACAAACGGGTCAGTTTCCAGGACGACGAGAACGAGAGAGGTTCACGTAAGCTAGTGTTTAAGATTCTTCTAAAATAAATGTTTGAAAAGTAAAACAGTGCATTTTGTTAATTTTATTTCCTTTATAATCTTTTTTCTTTCCTCAAGTCACACAGAGTAAAATACATAATTCGCGCTGCTAAGATTTTCTATAATTCCTACTCAACACTATCCTGCTGTGAATATTTTATGTCACAATGTGGCCATGAATAGACGAGAATTATCGATGACTGTACTTTAGAATAAAATGAAGACGACCAACCAATTAATTTAGGAATGATCACAAGCGCTTCAAAAACAAAAAACAACTCAACAGTGACCATACTCGTACCTCCACTATTATCCCAGTCAGTGAAAAGGCGGTTACCGGTAAAAAAAAAAGATCAGATCTTCATCAAGATTTGAATTGAATGAATAGCCAGAGACAACCCGCATCTATTTACCTCAACCGCCAGTGCTCGCGAAAAGCTTGTTCGTCAAGCTAATTGGTCAAAGCAGTCTAAATGCAGACATTCATTTATATCTCTCTTCCGTGCTAATTATAGTCTGACTTGTTCATTAACCTCCCCCCTCCGTCCCATCGAATGTCACGCGTGTGTACGCAATCAAATGCTATTCACTTTTGTGGAATGTGTGCCAATTTTAACCTGTGACTTGTCTGACAGAAAATAATTACTCGCTTTTTTAGAAAATCAAAACACATTCCCCTGCCAAAACGTGTTGGAATCATGTGAAAACTAACCACTTCGGTCGGATGTGAAGAGTTCACATGCAGCCCACCAAGCCACAGGGTGTTGATTTCCCCTTGAAATAGATTTATTTCTGACAGCAAATCGCACCATTAGTCTCTTCTGCAGATGCACGTGATTGAGTCTGCCATCTGTCCCTATCCTCGTCCACTTGACCCACTGCAACATTTCCGGTCCTCAAACACGACCAGAAATTCCTCTTCAAGGCCAGCGGGTGTTCAAAAAAAGACTCTCTTGCACTCGCATAGTTCTGCCAGATAAACAAGCGCGAATGCACGGTAGGATGAATGAAGACACCTGCTCTGTGCTCAAGCAAAAGAAAAACTCTGACATTTAATTGGGAACAGCCCCACACACATCGGTTCGTTTTTTCTCGCAAAGATGCACCCTTGCCATCATGATCGTGCTCTTCGACTTGGGATGCTTATCAGCAAGTGTGTTTCGACGTTGCCCACCCGTCTTCGGCACAATGGCAAAACAAAAGCAACACACACACGCGCACACTTGTCCCATGATCATCAGAAGAAGCTGCCACGCTTGTGGGCGATTTATAATTTTTTGTCCACAAAAGCCCGCCCGAGTCTATTTTTAAGTCGGCACTGTCCAAAATTTTCCGCTATTAATTTCACTTAAAAAAAGGACTTGGCAGGCGACTTGACTGTTGGCCAACGTCAACTAGTGACGTTTCTTGATTTCTTAAAGCGGTTTGCGGTTTTTCATCATTTTTTTTCTGCGTTTTTCGTTTCGTTTTGAGCCGCGTGTGGGCTTGTCGAACTTTGGAGCCGAAGGGGGCAATTAATACGCATTTAGGAGCAGATACTATACACCCAACCGAGATACTGGTGCGAATTCACACGTTGGAATGCCCGCAATATCAGGTGATACGTGCTGGCGTTTCTGGAGTTTCCACAATCCGCGAACAGCTTTGTGGCCTGGAGTCCATTGAGAGACCGTGAGACGTTTTTTTGCGCGTAAAACGTGAGAGAACTCAGAGCCGAGCTATGCGCCGGCGGAGGGGTTTGTTTAGCACGTTCATCCATCCATTGATTATTGCCTGTGATTGTACATCTTGTGTCTGCTGACAGCCGCCAAATTCTGGCTAGGAAGAACGCCAGTTATCAGTTGGAAACATGAGCGGAATTACGGTTTTCGGGTGCTAATTGGTGGCGTCGAGGTGTGAAAAACACCACCAAGCAAGTGAGGTTCTGGGGGATCTGGCTCCGCGCTGGGGTTGGTAGACACTTAAACCGGCGAAAGACAGGGTGTGCTAGGGAGTCACGCTTATTTTATTTTTGATTTGGTCACGACGAAGCAAGGGTTACAACCGCTTGTCTGCCCGATGCGGAGCTGCTGCTAAATTATCGAGTGTTACGACGGGATTCTTGCCTGATTGCAGCTTGACGGCTTTGTTGACGTCAATTAAGGTTATCACGATCGAATGTCACAAGATTGCTGTAAAGAGGTGTGTTTTTTAGTTTTCTTTGACGGAGATTCAAGTCGCATTTTACACAAAAATCATGATGAATGGATGTGTGGAGTTTGGCGTAGTGATTTAATGTGCTGTAGGGTTGATTATGTTGGGTTATTAAGGGAGTTGCAGGGAATGTCTGCCATCTGCATGTGGCGTGACACGTAGAGGCAGTGTAAATGAATGTTGACGAATGTAAACGCGTTGCCATTATTCGACATGCGATATGAGTTGAGGAGATTGCAAACCCTTGATAAGACGGTTCATGTAGACATTGTAGAGCATTGGGATGAGATTTCTTCGTGCTGTTGGGGGATTTACTGACCGGGATGGGGTGAGAAACATGGCATTGCCTCATTCAACACTCAACATTGAACAGCGAACAAAAATGACTATGATTGTCCAATTCATCACGACATCCGAGGCGGGCGTTGAATGAGATTCTATCACGTAGGCGATCGCTCTTCAGACCTAGAACTAGCTGGGTGGACCAGGTCCAAAAACTCGCCTGTTTACCCTTGAGCCTAACTCCTGATGAGTTAGAGTCGATGGCGGAGGATAGAGCTGCCTGGTGATCTCTCGTGCGTGGTTTACCCCTGCGACCGCTTTACTGGATCATGGGGGTCAGAAGATGATGATGCCAGAATCAGCTTCTATTAAACGCATCCTGGGTCAACCAGAAACCATTTCGCATTGAAGGAGTTCTTCGCTTGAGGTAAGCAACCATTCGCAATATTGCCTGTGACGATTGTTGGTAATTCTGTTGGCGACGTCATTAGAACTGACCTACCAGGGGAACGGCACAGTTTGCTGCAGGTTAGCCTGCTTGGATGTTATATTTACTGTTTACTCAGCTATTAGCCTTAAGTGGTGACTAGAGATCAGCCAAACCGTAATATGGGTTAGTTATTGAAGAGTGGATGCCCAACGCCTGTCCTGGACTTGGACATCCCGCGGGAACTGTTTGACAGGCAGCAACCCAAGCGTAGTAACTATTTTTCGGAGATTTGAAGATTGGCCCCCATGTTAGTTATGGCATTAGTTCACTCATGAAACCAAAGTCAAGTTCGCCAATTGCTGAATAAAGTGATGGTGCTCTGGCCACAGGGGAATGCAGTTCAATGCGTTGAGTAATAATACATAATAGCCTATCTTCTACAGCAACTATCGGCAGTGTTCGTGCTTTTGTTCGTTCAGGAGTGGAGAGAACCTTCATTTTTATGGCCAACTCCAAATCGTAAAGTTATAGACTTGTGACTTGAAAGCTGCAAATTTTGAAAATCATACGTCGGTCGAAAATTGTATCACCTTTGCATCCTACGAAAGTGAGGAGCTTGCTGAGAGCGGGGTTGCGAATTCCAGGTCTAGACACGACAATGCGAAATTCTAGGAAATTCATAATCGACCGACGACGACTTTCATCCCACACCAGCGATCAATAGACAGTCTGAACCAGGACTAGAGTTGGTCGTTCCGGACCTATGTAGTTCCTGGAACTATGTCCACTGTCGGAACTACTTCCGATCGTTCCGCATACATCCATTAAACATGTTCATTTCATCTAAATAGTTCCCAGTTCGGAGAGATGAAAAAGGAACATATGTTTGTATGGAAAAATTGTTGTTGTTGGAAATGTTATTGAAAATAAAATCCGAACATGGGTGGTGTTAGAGAAATACTCCTCTAGTACTAATACGAATTTCGATGTGAGTTACATGGGCATATCGTGGATTGAATGTCGAACTGGAATTAACACGCTAATTTGAAATAACACGGACATTTTGTCTCTTGCATATCGTCCGGCGCCAACATTTAAAGCATTATATCTGCAATATATTTCCTCGGATAAGTATCCGAGAAACTAGTTACAACCTAAAAAGGAACCGCTCCATGCTCGTTCCACCACTGGAACTATTTAGCAGAACTCTAACCAGAACTAAAGTTCCACTAAATTTTTGACAGTTGACACTGCTTACAGGCAAGTTATCTTGCATTCGCAGCTACATTATCCCGAAGGTTTGGATCGGCCTCTCTTTCTCGAAATAGGAGGATGGGAATCGACGACGGCTCTATGGTGCAGCTTTGATGACCATACGCTCTATGTGCTCGAAGCAATATAGCCAGTAACCTCGTCATCTCGTACAGACTACAGAGTCTGCGGTTGTGTCATCGACTCCACACACTTTGATCGCAGGTAGGACTAAAGTCCGACGTAGAATTGGAGAAGAATCCCCTGTTCTGCAAATGGTCGAGTTTTCGACGCGATATAACATGACTGCCAGAATAATGTTGTGCATTATTTGGGTCCTTTTAATGTTGGATTTTGAGCAGGGTTTGGAATTTGACTAGAATGTCACGTTTTCTAGAACGACACATTTGCCCCCTAAGTATAGAAACTACGTCAAAGTTGTAGCTCTCAATCGTGACGTTTGTTGGCTGACAGATCGATTGGATCGGATATACTTGACTTTCTCGTCTCATTTATTGTACAATAAGACCACCTCATTTCGTCTGTTCCTCAATCGCTGTTGAAACTCTTCCAACGTAACGTTGGGTTGTTGTATAACCCGACAGAAGATAGGCCTGAAGTCTGAGGAAATCACACGAGGTATCGAATAATCGAGTTTAGGACTGCACGTGTAGGCGATGTGGTGACGGGAAGAACCACGAGATTACACCGAACTACAACTGCCATTATTTCAGCATGTATGAGAAATTCGACGCTGATGATGTCAGACAGAAGATAGGCCTGAAGTCTGAGGAAATCAATCATCTCTTTGCCGAGATTTAGTGCAGATATCGAATAATCGAGTTTAGACTGCATGTGTAGGCTATGTGGTGACGGAAAGACCCACGAGAATACCCCGAACTTCATCTGCCATTATTTCATACGCATATATGAGAAGAACTTTTGGTTCTGAATATTCGTTTCGATCCGATGACGAGACAAAATTAACCAAAAAAAAAAAGACTCGACAAAGAAGCATATTTTTCACAATACATTCAGTACCAAAGGCGGACAGTCGGGTTACTTAACGCCCTTTGAGGACTTCGAAATAAAGCACAAAACAATAATCTCCACTAGAGATTAATCGGACTGCATTGGGAATCTACAAAGAGGGAACCAAATCGCATAGAGCACAGGTTCAGGGGCATACGATGGATCGCCATCGATTTCCATGGTCCTCGTCTTCCGAACCGCTCCAGAGAATTCAGGGCAGGAGAAATAGCTGCATCCTTCCGGAGACCAGAAATTAAGGATGGAGGAATAAATGGAAAATATGCGGGACTCTAGAAACACGACAAATCGACCCCAAGATGGTTAAACTCTGAACCACATCTCTAAAGGAGCAACCTTACTTTATGGTACAAGCGTATTCCGGGCAACGATGATGAAGTATCCAAAAAGGGGAGCCATTCGAACAGACTCTGGAGGACACCTATCCCCCACTGAAAGCAATAAAATCATTGTTAATAACAAACGCCACATCCGACAGAAATCATGTGTAGGACATCAAATATCTAATCAAAACCAAAGCTCTCCTAGACTAAGATGGGAGCAAATTAGCAAGCACGGGACACTGCGCAAGCCAGAAGACTTGCAACGCTCTATAATGACTTCTGTAGAAGCTGCTTGGATGAGGAGGAAGAGGAAACTGTGTTGAACTACATCGGCAACTGCCCCGCTCTTGTAGCGGCAAAATAACAAGGTCGTAATTTTTTTTAACAACCTTGAGGATATGACAAACGTAATTATCAACGACATCCTACCATATCTCAACACCACTAGCTCTACTTACTGAAAAAAGGCAATAGTCTTCAAAACAATGCCCAACGAGAAGCCAGGGCAAAATGACCGAAAGTGACAGCAGCCGTGGCATTGTGGGTTTGAGTCTACACAGACCAGGTTCGATTCCCGGTACGAGCACGGCTCCACCTCTTTCGATACACTGACAATGCTCAAAGAATATAACTGTCTAGAAAAACCTTCTCAAATTTTCCGTTTGGAGACGACGTAAAAACGTAGGTCTCTTCGATTCGTGAGAGATGGGACGCATAATAGAAGCTAGCGCCACCCGTGTATATAGTCTGCCCATATGTCCTAAAAGGTCTAAATGGAGCATTCCTGCTTTCACAGTAAACATGTTAGTCACTCCTACCTAAAGGGTGACCAGATAGCAACGATGGATCTAATTGTTATATTTCAGCGCCTGTCAAGGTTGCCAATCACATCCAACTGTCAAAATAATCAGTAAGGCTTGCCAATTCGTCAGAGAAAAAATGACGGCAGACGACATCGACGTTCACACTAAGTGAATGGTAGGATGTTGTAGATCAAGCGCAAAATACATTAAACTGCTCTCCACACAGGGATATATATATAGATGAAGAAAACAAGTTGAAGAAGGAGTGAACTACTAAAGTCTGTCGTTATAGGCAGGCAAGGGGAACGTTATGGTAACTATATATCTTGGAGAGTAACGTTTCGTTACAAGGTACATCATTTAATACTCGTTACTTAGTAACGAATTCATACGATATCACCAAATGGTACTTACAGGTTTCTAAGGGCAACTAGTCTACAACAAGCAACACGATGTAACGGTATAAGAAAGAATTCCCAACCATCAACGTACCTAAGCGAGATGTGGCCCGCAGTCTCCTATCGACTTTCTTTCACCGTAGCTAAACTACATGGACATTGGGAGTCTGCTGCTCGGAAAGTTCGTCACTTGATCTTCCCACCGCCTTGATCGTGACCAAAACTCACTCACGACGAATAGATTAGCTGAATTTGTTTGTAGCCCGAAATTGAGCAAGGTTTCCACATTCCAGCTAACCCGAACGTCAACCGCCCCGTCGCTCCAGATTTTGTTGACGAACAGTGCCTCGGATAACCTTGATGTCGCGACGCGCGTTTCTGGCCTGTGCTGATTCTGTTTCCTCAAAACTATTCGATATCAACTAGCCACTTCGCCATAAACAACACACAGACTGCCTCAGCATTTTATTTAAAAAAAAAATAAATTGATACCGAACCACTGAATGTCAAGCATGGCGAAACTTTGCAAAAATAGAAAATTGTGTACACATTTAAAAATTGTTTATAAACACTCCCACTCGGCGGGCTATACGTTGTTGTGTGTCTACAGCGGAACTCGCGCGTAGCCATTAACGTCACCGCGCCGGCGGCGGCAGAAGCTCCGCGCGAGGGGATACCAGTCAAACCGCGCACCGCCCCTCTGCCAAGCACAGTTGTCAATGACCTATCAATAGTGGCCACCACACGGCTGCTAATCCATCAACGCATGTCCCATTCAGTCGCAGACGATTACACTGGCTAATGAGCGAAGTCAGGCGAGAGGAAAGCAAACCTGTTCCCGTCCCCAGCGGCATCATGTGACCGAATCGACTACGATCGACCTTTGATACCCGATGATTAATTTTTGCGCAGAAAAAGACTTACAAAACCCATCTCCGCCCCGCGTCGCTAGACGAGCACTCGTGCAGATTTCTAATTAGTTTGCGCGAGATCACATTCCGTGCCCACCTGCTTTTTGGCTTTCGGCGGCTGTCGGCTGACGGCGACCGGATTCTAGAGAAACGCTCCATAAAAACACTTATGCGGTGTTACGAGCGGTGCGGCGGGTTGGAAAATAGGGGCAAAAAGCTAATATTCGAAGAAAAAGGCAAAAACCCAAAGTGGGCAAACAGCCATGGCTGTCGGAGTGTGTGTGGGTTGGGAATGGGATTAAAAGCCATCCTCGTAGATCTGTGTGCGTGAAAGCAGTCCCGAAAATATCTCAGATTCAATGATGCAATGTTCCGCTTGCCAATCGTAAGACAGCGGTGACAGTGAGTGTCCACACACTCTCTTTTGGCGGTGTGGCGGCGATCGTATGTGGTGGTGGGAGGTGTGTCCGTTTGTGGTTTCTAGCGAAGCCGGTCACGGGTCCGAGAATACACCAAGAAAAGACCGACCGACTCTATATTCTTGGCACACAGTTGAGTGGAATTCGTGTCTGAACTGAGTCACATGAATGAACGCATGGACGAGCCTCTAGAGTGTACTGCGCTCCCCCCCTTCTTCATGGCTGGCTACTGTTGGGTATTTCGCTATTCCCTTGAATGTCATTTGAAGGTCGCCCGGCAGCAGTGTGAATATCGTCATCTCGACGCGATCGTTTTTCTGTTTACATGCTCACCGCATGTCGTATGCGGTGGAGAAAATTACTACACTCGTACTTATTAGATTTTCATCGTCAGAGTGTGAAGAGTTTTGTTCTCGTCGCTCAGGTGAGGGGTGGTGTCGATGATGCGTCCCCGGTTACATTGTAACGCCACATCCAACTAATGAAGCAAATTTCCATCACCATCCCAGTGGTGTGACTGATTCTGCTAATTCCGAGGGTGTGCATTTAGTTCAATTACAGATCGCTCGATAAATGCGATACACTTTGGTGATAATTGAAGGCGTTTACTTGTGCCCAACCACGGGGCATAGGGCTGGATGTCATCGATCGCGGCGCAGAATGCCTGGTAATGGAAAATGAGACGGGGTGGTTATGCAGTGCAGGTTGAGATTGCTTCTGGTGTGATTTCCGCTTTTGACTGTGCACTTGATCGATTAGCGATAAGATTGTTGTGTATGTAAGTGCAATTTCCAATTTTAGAAAAAGTCATTTGTACCTGACGTTGCGTCATGGGTGTGGACTTTGCCAATGATCGTATCATTTGCTTCTTGATCTGTTGTGATCTTGTTTCAAATATTGCAACGAATGCAGCCGTAATGATGATCCGAAGGAACCTTCAATTGAATTGAACAAGTCGCCGGATATGATGCAAACTAGGATTGTTCAATTCATTCAGTTTTAAATAAATAACCCGATTGTAGGCACTGTTTGAACTGAATCATGAACTGAGCACCCGGACATACTTCAGTAAATAGAGAGCAATTAAATCTGCAGGCGTGCATACGTTTGGCGAAGTGTGACGTAAGACGGCTGCATGGTACATTCGTTTCAATGTATGATCACACATTCTTGCAATCAAAGCTCTATGGAACGGGCGCAGGAACAGTGAAGAGGACACTTATGGATACATCTCATACGCGGCAGATAGGCGTGGATGTGTGTCTTGCAGAGGGTGACCAGACATGACCACATGTCACTGTGACAAATTTGTGCTCAATTAGTCACTTAAGGGTCACATAAAATGACTATGGCAGTTCAAATTTGTCACAGTGACATGTGACTAGGGATATGACAACAACGCAAACGTGAACTCCACAAACGACATCACAGCGGAGATCCGACGTAGAATCGCCCTTGGTAACCGGTGCTACTTCGGTTGGTCGAAACAACTGGACTCAAAACTGCTGACTCGAAGGATCAAGATCATGCTCTACGGAAGTCTTTTTTTGACAGACCTGCTCTATGGATTCGAAAGCTGGACGCTAAGCAAAACTGCAGAACTCATTCTTGGTACCTTCGAAAGAAAACGTCTGCGTCGGATATATGGTCCCGTCTGCAAGGAAGGTGAATGGAGGAGAAAACGGTAAAAGATGTAGATGTAGTCTGGAAGGCAAAAACCCGGTCGACTGCACTGACTCGGCCACATCGAGCAAATGGTCACCAACGCTCCAGCTTAGATCTTCTTCGAATCCGAGCCTCCTGGTTCGAGATGGAGAGTAAGACCAAGTAAAAGCGGCTTGCAAGCAACTTGCCCAGGACCGTCAGCGATGGAAGGCAGCAAGTGCTCAGCCTCGGATCCTCCATGGGTCGCCGGCCTCATAAGTAAGTATCTAAGTAAAATATCAACGCTGTGAGTTTTAAAATTGATTCGAGTTTCATCTGGAACCTACAATCGTGCCATTATGTATCTAATAGGACAAGATTCAAATGGCCAGCTCGAACGATTTTGATGACTCGGTTCATTATTCCGACAGTAGCGTCTCGAATGTTGGAGCTTGGAGCTCGTCCAAAGTGGTTTGTTTGTTAGCGTAGATTTAGGACTTGGCGTAAGTAACCGTGTGGTGTCAATTCGCATGAGAAACACTCACCGTGAGGTGAGTCGCAAACATCGTCGTTCACAACATCGTGCTTTGCGTCGCTTGTATGACATGTAGCGTCCTCTTCTTGGAACTACAGCTCGGCTATACACTCCAAGTCGGTAAGAGAGGTATGTAGACAATATTTTGTGTAAAAAATTCAGTTTCAAACAGCTATTAACAGTAAAATAAACAAGTTATTCAAAGAAAGTTTTCAGACACGGAACCAAGCGATAAAATAAAATAAATAATAAATAAAACTTTATGCTGGACAAGGACAAATTTACATTTGTTCAAAAAAAATTGGCGTCGAATTAGTGGAGCGTTCGAATCATCGGGTCTTCGAATAAGCGAGGTTGTGCCATAGCATTGTATATGAAACTAATAGTACTACCGCTTGAAGAAAATGTTAGTGCGCCATCTATAATCGTGAGGGAAGTCTACATCAGTGAGTACGGAAGACTATTACGCTCTTTTTCCTCAACTACAAGCGGACGGAACGGAGTACATTTTCACTCTATTTGCACCAATCTCTTACCAACGTGGGATCCCTGCCGTTCCCTCCCCTTGCCGACATGTTGTTGCATATGAACACAGCGAGTTATTCATATACAATGACCGTATTGATGTTGCCGTGCTCTGGCCACAGGATGTCCCTTCACAAGGAATAAGGTCCGATGATTCCGCGATACCAGAAACCATACCAAACATTCAATCTTCATGGATGCTTTGGCAAACACTTGTGAATTGTGTTTGGTCCAATAGCGACAGTTTTGGTGGTTGACATACCTGTTGCGCCAAAAATAACTTGAAAAATGGCTTAATGGATGACTTTTTGGCTTACATCAGGTTCCCTGTCAACACTTCCGGCGTCTTATTGGTACACTGGCGGCGCTGTATCTGATCATTCGCGAGTCAGTACAATCATATATGGATGTCCCGTTTTTGTTAGATTTGATTCTACCATTGCTTTGAAATCATTGTCGTCAATGGTATCATCAGTTGGATGAAGGAAATGAGCCCATCGACTCTAACTCGCCAGGAGTTATGCCCAAGCTTAACCAGGCGAGTTTTTGGACTTGATCCAACCATCTCGTCATGGGTCTGCCAAGCGTCGCCTACCTGATGTAATCGCATTCAACGCCCGCCTCAGGAGTCGTGATGAAGGGGAGATTCGTGCCACGTAACCAAACCAACGAAGCATAGCCCTCTCCGTTCGAAGAAGCAGCTCATCAATATGGAGTTCCTCACGCACTGCCGTGTTTTTCACCCTATCCCGGCGAGTAGTTCCCACAACAGCACGGAAAAATCTCATCTCAGCAGCTTGTATTTGCGATCTTAGTCTTTCGGTCATTACCCAAATTTCATGACCATAGGTGAGAGTTGGAACAAATACTGAGTTGAAAACCGCTAACTTGGCTTTGACAACAACCTTGGCCTTCCTGATTACAGATCTACCAAGTTGGAAGGCTCAGCATTACTTCTTCCATCACTCGTGAAAAAGATCCCGATATACTTAAACTTGTCTACCTGTTTCAATGGGACTCCACTAACCTGTAGAGTGCATTGAACAGGCGTTCTGGAGATAACCATAACCTCCGATTTGTCCACGTTGACCTTCATTCCAGCATCAGCACATGCGGCCACAAACCTATCGAGTGCGCGTTGGGGTTCTGTCTGGGAAGATGCGAGGATCACTAAGTCCTCTGCAAAAAGAAGATGACTTAACCTCTCCCAACATGAAACATTCATCGCCTCGGCAGCGCTGCAACATCCAGTCCATATATACAATGAAAAGGAGAGGTGACAAGACGCACCCTTGGCGAAGTCCAACGCCCACGGTGAAAGGTGTTGATTTAGCACCGTTAACCCACAGCTGTTACAGTTTGTGTATAGAGACTGAATGAAGAGGGCCATTAATCCCATACTTCTACAGAACACTCCAGAGTCTACCTCAATGAACGTGGTCGTATGCCTTTTTCAAATCCACAAAACAGATGGGCTTGGCATACTCCCAAGTCTTCTCAAGTACCATTCTTAGAGTGAAAAGCTTGTTGGTTGTTCTTCAACCGGGACGAAAGACGCACTGTTCATCCTCCACCCTGGGCCATAGTTGTAGAACGTGCTTCCAGCACTTTAGCGTAGACTGTCCCCGGGATACCGAAAAGAAGTATGCTCCTGTAGTTGGAGCAATATCTTTTGTCCCCCTTCTTGAAAAGTGGGACAATCACCCCAGTTTGCCAATCGCCCGGTGTCTCGCCACTTTCACAGCCCACTTCAATGACACGAGAGAGCCATAAAACTCCCTCTTTACCCATTGTCTTAAGCATTTCTGGCCGGATTTCGTAGACACTCGCGGATTTGCCAACTTTTAGCGAATATGAATTCCTCCGCTGTTGTACTATTCTCCGCCCCACTCCAGACTACAGGTATGCCATAAACAGTGCCCCCTTAGGGATTGATCAGCTCCGAAAAGTGCTCGCTTCATCTGCGTAAGATGTTGAATTGAGGAAGATAGACAGCTTTATTGCGCACGCGTACTTTTGTGACTCTGCAAACACCATCGCTCAATGCAACCGATTGCATTTTTACTGCCCCACACCTCTTGATTGCCTTTTAAGATTCACCTTCCAAAACTAAGGTACGAGTATATGTATTTTAATACCTTTTCCTACAGGTAGCAAGAAAGAATCCAGTCCTCTGTTTACTTTGTGTCTCTCTATGGTGATGGAGTTTTACATAAAATATTCATAATTCAGAAGCTGAGTGAGTGCCGATGTGGGGACGAATGTGTGGTCGATTTTGAAGGCGAGAACCGACGTCACTATGCAACCGTAAATAATTATGGGGATATTTTCATTCAGGAATATTAACCGAATGACTAAGTAGATTCACGGTCACTGATGATAGGCAATAAACTTAAAAACACATTTTTGTTTTCAAAAAGTGGAATGGATGGTTTGAATAGTGAATTCTACTACTCTCCAAATACCAACTACTCCAATACCTACTTTGAGCTTGATAGATAGTAGTACAACCAAGAAAGAAAAGGAAGAATTAATGCGATAACCAAAGTGCTGCTATTCAGGACTATCGGAGGAAAATCACTGAAGTCAGGATTTAAAGCGGTTAAGTTTAAGTTTATTAAGAGCTGATCACTTTGTAAATGGATCCCCATTAGATTATGCATGAGTTTGCAGTTTTTTATGACTTGCGGCAGCTGTTTGTTAAGCAACGAAAATAAAAGAGGTCCCGATACAGAGCCCTGTTGCACACCTTGCATTGACAGTAGGTGTGTGGATCTGACATTCCGAGCACTCTTATTGGTCTGAAATCGGATGAACTTTGAGGGTAATTCTTTTTCGGTATTGGTATAATATTTTATTTGAATTTCCAATGGTCCAGGAAATGACCATCTCCAATGAATTGAGAAGCAATTGAGTGAGCAGTAGCTGTATGTTCATCTGAACCTGTGGCGTTCGACTTGGTTGACATGGTTTCCTTACTAACTTCGTAATAGTTAACACACACACTCAAGGTGAAAGCACAACGAGAACGCCGGCATTCAAATCTGACACGACTTTTAAAAATGACACCAGATCTTAGCTGAGTTCATTCAAATTTGGATCAAAAACGAACTCTCTAGACCCTTCGTTTGCACCGCGGACCGCGGACCTAATGACCCACTCATCAAATATTTATAGAACTTGTCGGCCTGCCTCCGGTCAACAACTGCTCAACGTACGTCATTCAAATGAGATTATATTTAAAATGGTTGCTTATTCATTCGGCGACGATAGCAATAACATTTGAGATTGCATAGCAACAGTCTTCGGTGATCTTTGACCATAACTCTTCTTCACCACGTTGTCAATCCGCAATTTTTTCGCGCACTCTAGGCACCCCGTGACAAACGCCACGAATATGCGATACAATCAACTGGAGAACCAGTTGTAGTCACAACTCATACGAATTCCATTAAATGAAAAAAATTGCCGGTCAACAGTTAACAGCGGCGAACCTAAAAATAGCCTCCTGACTAAGCAACAAGCCGGCCTCAAGCGCCAAGCCATGGCGAACATTTTGAATTTTTCATTCAATTTGCACATGAAGGCACACGTCTGCCATTGACTGGCGGTGGCGGTGCCCTCCCTTGGCTTCATCACGGCCAGACGATTAGTCAATATCGGATAATCCACGAACAAACAAAAACTCATGACGATTCAAAACAAAAAAAGAAGCCTTCCCATACCGGGAATCGAACCCGGGCCTTCTGGGTGAAAGCCAGATATCCTAGCCACTAGACCATATGGGACCACGAGCAATCCTATGTCCCACTCGCGTCTTATACGACGAAATGAAAACGTGCCAAAGGCAAGACGTGCCGTCTCTCGGGTCTACCCCAACACTCGTTCCACTTGACCTATTGAGCTGGTTCAACCGGTGTTTGAACATTTTCGAACTCGAGTTCGAAAAACTCTCTTGCTCTCTTCAACTGCTGCTGGCGCTCTTCTGCCGTCACGCTTCCGATGGAGAAAGTGACCAAGCGACCTCAAGGGTATCCAGTATCCACCACACGTCTTGTCCACATCGCATCGTCGTGATTCAGCTCCGGGGTTCTACATAACTTTGTATGACACACGTGAATGAGAAACTCGGGGACTCTTAGATGCGAGGACTACGTGATAGACATCACCGATTCGTTGTGCTCGATGGTCGCAATGCATTCTGCTCATGAGTACGTGACGTCACTCACGGAGGCTCGCTTCGCAACGAGCCAATCAGCTTGGGTGCACCCCAGCTTGGTCTACTTACTCAAATCGACTGCGTGTGTGTACGCGTGTGAGTGTGTTTCGAGTGATTCAACTTATGCTGTGTGCTGACACAGGCAAAGGAGGACCGACCGATGGGTTCCACATATGTATTTATTTCCCTTTTTCTGCGTGTGCCCCTACCACCTTGCCCAGAGTCTTGGCGTGGCTTGCGGTACTCGTGCATCTAGAGAGAGTGTGTGGTGTGGTGTGGCTTGGCATTCCATCGAATTCGAGTGCGTCTTCGTACAACGGCACGTACGCGCAGTTTGCAGACGGGTTTTTCGGCGGACACGAAGGAGAACTGGTAATTCTTCTCCGGAATGCTGTCAGCCCGCAGAAACGTGCACGAAAGTGCTCAGGAATTGCAGAAACAGCCGCGACTCAGTGGGAGGAGGTGAAAATATGTAGTGCCGCCGAATGGAGGCGGTTTCTTTTCGCCGCGCATACAGAGAAATAAGTAAATGATGCAATAATTGTGCCGTATTTTGTAAGCCAATTCCTTTTTTTCTTGTGACCGAGTCCGACTATTTTTAGACACCGGCAAATGAATAAATATTAAAAGAGAAGCTGAATTCGAATAAAAGATCGTTTTTACGGCGACTGTTGGGGGATATTCTGTGCCAGAGGCGATTATTCAAAAGGCTCGATTGGTGTCACTCGATGAGTGGTTGAGATTTCCCAGAAACAGTGGGTTTTTGGTAGAGATACCAAACAACAGGTTCGCTTCGTGCGGATTTGCATGGAACTTGGATTGGGCCCAACAATTCGAGGCACTCCGATGCGACTCTTAAAAGGCCACTTACGACTGGCGCTGTGTTTTATTTTGCCGCACGGCTGTGCCGCTTTTCATTCTTATGACGGCAGCAAATATCGTTTCACTTGCCAAAAGTCACAAGAACGATTAAAAGCAAAACAAACAGGATCGCCTGGGCGGGAGAAGTACGCCCCCGCTCAGAGTGGTGACGCAATGAACATCTGAAATTTCAAAGCTCAATTTATTTCGTTCGGCAATGAATTTCGACGGAGGCGTATGAAAAGCCACAACCATAATAACGAGAGAAAATGTCAAGTGTTTCGTTAAGTTTCGTTAATTTTGGATTAGTTATGTGGGAGTGAAATCAATTACTCCCACTGTTGGTTTTTCGAATTTTGCTTAAGTTACCAAAGGCAATTAAGGTACATAGGTACATTGAACTTCCACTACGCTTCTGGCAACATTTCGTAGCCTTGGAAAGCTACTGTTGGACTTAATGGACTGGTTCAGAAGCGAAGTACCTCGGTATCATTTGACAGCATTTTATAACACCTTCACTGTCGTGCGTCTGTGAATACGTGTGAGCTAAGAGAAGCTGCCTGAGAAGATGCCATTGCGTTACTCATTCGCCAGCCCAGACACTTCAGTAGTCCGTAAACTCGCTAGCTCGCACACTTCAGTAGACCGGACACCTCTCTATTTCGCACACTTTAAAAATGTTACCTCTACAGTCCGGACAGAGTACTAAATATATTTTGTCTCTGTTCGAGACACAAATGTTCATAACAAATGTTCATGGAAATTCCCCTACTAGCGTCGCTTCCGGCACATGTCGCAGTCGCCTTAAGAGTCTAAACATTGTGTCGATGCGATTTGCAAATTTACGTGTGTGTCGGTTGATTTTTCATGCTCTGTTATATGTCTTTCATGGCGAGCCATCTCAGATGTTAGTCTTAAGTCTTCATTATTTTGAAGTCCTTTTAAGGATAAGCCGTATTTTTTATGGTTCAGGCTAGATCTCTAAATATTTATTATGGCTTTTGCCAAGAAAAGGTTCTATCTGTAATAAAATGAGTTCGAAAAGTTGTCGGCTTTTATATATTTTCTCTGTAGTCCGGACATTTCGTTATTCCGGACACACCCGAAACTTTATCCGTTCGGACTTGCGAGGATGTACTGTATGTATCACATAAACATATACAGTCAAGCTCTATAAGTCGAACAAATGTTTCTGGATACTTACATATATTCTCCATTACTCGAACAGCATACAGTGAAAGTTCCCATAGGCGGACAGCGATGGTCTCGGCACTTTTGTCCGGCAAAGGGAGTTGTCCGTCCATGGGAATGTATTGAACTTCAATTCAAGATTCACGGTTGTGAGAAATTGTCCGCTCAAGAGGATTGTCCGCCTAAAAGAGTTGTCTATTAGGAGGCGGTTGCTTTGTGGAGGTTCTACTGTATACATATCTGACCCTTGGTGAACAGAGGCAAAGTTGGTTATGACTAGCTCACCTTATGTAAGCGGCTGTCGCGCCATTTCTATATTCCATTGAACCACAAGCTAAAAGTGGTTAATTCTGCAAGTTGGAACGATTTTGCCCAAATGAGTTTACAGCCTATTTACAACAAGCGCTCATTACTTAGACGCCTGCTTGTAAACTAGGCTCATGTGGGAATGGAACCCGTAAGTCTGTATTGACTTTCTTCGCTAACAGGCAGAGTATTTACAAAAAAATTGTTTACACGTTTTACAAAACGAAGAAAAAGACACAAAAAAACATTGCTGACAAATATCGTCCCTAACGGTCTTCAACGTCGCAGGGTCAAGAAATTCAACAGTTTTGTGCTCAAAAATCGTGGATTGACACTGAGAACAGATCTGCTGTGCCCCACGCTAAGCATGAGACGACGTGATGCAGTAACATAAAGGGACCTTATGCGTTCATATATCTCAAGGTCAATAACACCTTGGGTTGTTAAACAAACAATGGGAAACCCTTTAAAGCACAAAATATCATCTTTCTTTAATAAAGAGCTCCAAGATAGCTGTCGAATCCTGGGCCAGAGGGATCTGGTGAAGTGGTGATCTTGGGTAACCAAAGAAGCGGTGTGGACGGAAAGGCCTTCTGACCAAGAATCAAGAGTTCCTTTCACTGAACTGTGCATTAGCTTGAATACCCTTTTGGACGTTTCAGACTGAAGAAAGTTGAGTTTCGGGTGAAAAAGTTGCTCACCAGCACTCGAAAGAGACCATCTGAAAATCTCTCAATTCATTTACCTTTCTAAAGGGGTTTCTGTGTCTCCTTCACTCACACACACACTGAACCAACAAGCCTTCTTAGCCCAGTCGACAAACAATCATCCTCTCAAATCGCAGTAACCCCTCATTTAAATTTGATTTCAATTCGATTACAGCAGGATTCTGCCCCGAGGTACTACGAAAGAGCACACGAATCCACCACCGACTCTCAGCTCAATGTACTGCTTCGGAGAAAAATAAGGACGGCTTCTACAGATCCTCTATCATCGCATTTATTTTTTGTTTTGTTTCCATGCCAATTGGATTTGAAATTGGAAATAAGAAAATGAAAGAAAATAAACAGTAAATTTAATTTAGTTTTAATTTACAGAAGAAGAGAAATTAAACAAAGAAGTACACGCTAACAGATCGTGGTTGAATTTTTTCTCCTCCAGATGGCTCAACGCAAACCTGACCAAAACTACAAGCATATCCTTTCACTGGAAAATACCAAGGACTTCTGCATCCGCTGGGGTCTATGCCAAGTTCTGTCTCTGCTTGCATACAGTCAGTTTTACCCTCCTTTACCGCCGGAACCATTTTAACCGCCTTCGCCGGACTGCTAGTTTATTGACGTCTCACTGCGTTCGGCCAGGCCAATCACGTCAATCTCGTACGCGAATGCTAACAGTTGTACGGACTTCTGGATACTCATGCCTCTACTGTTGGCCCGTGTATTTGGCACGATTTTATCTAGAATGACGTTGAACAATGCACATGACAGCGTGTGATCTAACATCAAACCCTACTTGACACTCAGAGCCTTGTGAGTTCGTTATGTACACAGTGTCAATTCATTATCGTCATCCTGCACACTCTGATAAGATTGCAAGGAAAATACGTGGCGTGTAGCTCTTGCACGAATAATGCTTTTGGCTTTTCTGTCACACACAAACTGGAGAGAAGGATGTTAAGGGGAATAATTTCATATGAATGACGGATGATACTGAGATTCCCATCGTCGGGCAAGCCATGAGCTTACAGATGAACTGATGCATGCGCCCCAAACCAGACCATCCCTCCATTTAAACCATTCCTCACTTAATCCCGTCGAGGTCAAATCGGTGGAATTCTCGTCTATCATTGTCCAGATTGAGTGGAACACTCTGCTTGACAACGGTATTTGGGCTCTCGTCGCCGTTTGACAGCCGTGACGTAATGAGTAGATGTGTGGACAACCAGACTGCAGTTCAATTCCCGACTCGAGAAACGTTCATAGTTTATCGCTCCGTAGAGAGAGAGAGAGAGAGAGAGAGAGAGAGAGAAAGAGAGAGAAAGAGAGAGGGCGGAGAGAGATAGATAGATAGATGCAGAGAGAGAGAGGGGGGAGTGAGACAGAGAGAGATAGAGAGAGCGGGGGGAGAGAGATAGAGAGAAACTACTAGTATTTAGTCTCTAAAAAGACGCTTCTTAAATTGAAGCTTCTAATTGGAGTGGGCGACGAAAGGAAAAATAAGCTGCTTAAACCTGCCATTTGGAGTTGGTATTAAACTGTAGGTCTCCTTCACTCGTGAGAGGCCACTTGCACGCACGAAGTGGTTGCTGTAGAAGACGTGGCTGGCAGATTCAGGTGCCAAGTTATTCTGCGAAACGTGAAGAAAGTGATGTATATTACAAGTACTTGATTGCCCTTTAATCACGTGGTGACCCTATTCCACTCATTGTTACCCTGTTGTCAAGTTCGCTCGCGTTTTCATAAAAAGCCGCATTCAAAAACTAAGCACAGCTGACTGAATTCCATTAATAAGTGATACATTCTTCGCCACGTTGCCTACGACTGATCAAATGCAGTGAAAAACATCGACAAATCGAAATCATGACAAGCCAGAAATTCTTTTGTGAGCAAATGAATGCAAGTGCGGCAAATACAATTCCAAGTAATTTTCAGAAATTACTTCTCTGCTCATCTGTAGTTAAACGTTATCTTAATTCGATTTTGCTCGTATATTCCTGAGTGCAACGTTCAAATACTGCTGCGATAAGAATGCATTTCTGCTGATAAGAGTTATAAACAATTCAGAAAAAAAAAACAACCTGCAATAATTTATTCGTTCAACTTCGGAGATGAGTAATTCAAGATGTTGACTGTATCTGCGGAAGACAACATATACAATTGGTGCGGCTTAGCTGCTTAAAGTGAGAAAGACTGAAATTCGCAGGAAGCTGCTCGAGATAAAACAAGGTGAATCTGCCTTAACTGCGCAGGCCGAAAATAAAGAGAAATCAATATTTACATGGAGACGATAAGATAATTCCGGTTTTACTGCAAACAATTTGAAAAATTAGTTTCACAACAAAATTCATGACGCTTTACATCGGTATTGCTCGGTTGCTAAATCAGTCAGATAACTGTGAATTGTAAAACAAAGGCGATAATTCTGGTTTTATCGTCACAAGTTTAGAACACTTAGAATGCATGTCCAGCTGCGAGCAAGTGAATCTGAAGTGAATGTCATTCATCATTGCTCAGCCGAACGAATGCATATTCAGGAGGATCTAGGATCTCGATCGATGAGGTTTTACGGAGACTTTCCTCTTCGGCGGCTCAATCTGAACGCAGTAGCTGTTCAGACTATTTACGATTGCCTGGAAAGACACGCTGAACGACGACAGCAAATGTTTGACATTGTGGAGAGCAGTTTCAAACTGTGAGTCGCTAAGATTAACAAACGAAAGTCCTGTGATACAAATATAAAATATTGGGTCTGCAACTTAATTCGTGCGGTTTGCTAAGAGATGGCGTAACTTGTATTATTCCATTGGAACATGCGTTGGAAAGCTACTGTCATTGTACGTCATTTCAGTACATGCCATTCATTTGAAGCGAAAACAATAATTTTTGTTCACTCAAATATGTCGAACTTTGTGCCTGAAAAGGCGTTTTTGCCGGTTGCTCTTCATTACTTTAATTTGAAGATTTTGGTGGTAGTTGATGGTGAACAGCTGAGCGAACGTGCCAAATTTTTGGACGATTAAAAAGTGGTTTGATTTTGGCTTGTCCAACCAGCCAAATCACCGACAAAGCCGAATATCCATGGCGCGAAGGTAATGCTCTGTATTTGATGGGATCAGATGGGTGTGCTGTATCATGAGCTGCTAAAACCGGATGAAACCATCAATAGACAATGCTACCGAACACAATTAATTCGTTTGAAGAGAGCAGTAGCCGAAAAACGCCCGGAATGCGACCAGACACAAGCCAATAATTTTCCATCATGACAACGCTTGGCCCCACGTTGCTATTCCGATTAAAAACTATTTGCAAAACAATGGATGGGAAGTTTCACCCCACCCGCCTTATAGCCCAGATCTTGCCCCTTCCGACTACCATGTGTTCCGGTCGATGCAGAACGCCCTCACTGAAATACGGTTCACATCAGAGCAGGACATCAAAAATTGGCTTGATTCAGGCTGCTAGGCCGGCGCATGGGATCCACAAATTGCAAGAAAGATGGGAAAAAGTCTATACTATTGTACATGTTTTTCTTAAATAAAACGTTCAAATTTTGATAAGTTATAGACCCAACATAATTGCGCTGGATCCTTTGCCCTCAACATGGCAGCGCACAATTGATCGTGTGAGAAGAAAGCGTTTGTCAAGTCCAGTCCAGTTACCATTAGGGACTGTTCTCGTTACTTAATGGTTCTGGTGAACGCCAAGCGAATAGGGAAACTGTAAACGTAAAATTAAAAATGCTCGAACCAGAACTCAGATAAGAATTTGAATTTTCTTTTGCCATTGATGCCTATCCCCATATTTTCAAGGTGTGCTGCAGCAAAACGAAAGGCTAATACGGTTTTGTCGATTGGTCTGGAGCAGGGTTGCCGCTATGCGACTTTAGTCGCAATTTGACATTTTTTTTAAGCCGCGACGCGCCGTGGGGCCTTAGAATGAACCCAGCGACTAGACTATTTTATAGGAAAAATATTGCTTTCTCGAAACCCGTGTTAGGCTTCTCACAAGCAATAAATTCAAAACTAATTATAATAAAATGCAATTAAACGACTGCACCACTCCTAAGCTAGACTCCCCTGATAAGACCTTAAAATTAGTAGCGATTTCGGACAATTGCGAATTCTTTTGTCCCGAGACATTCTTTTGTGCGACTTTCTGGAATTTTCAGCGGCAACACTGGTCTGGAGTGACAACAACACACCACGTGGGGGGATATCAGGCGATTCATAAAACAAAGTTCTTGGAAATCCTAACTATGGCCGAGTTCATAAACGTCACACTGCGGCAGCCCTGCAAGACTTAATGTAAATAAAGTGCATTGACTGTGCATGACAGCAGTCGGCAACTGCGTTAATAAAAGCAATGTGACAGCCAAACTGGGATCAAATTGACAGTGATTTGGACTTTTTCATGTGAAAATGGTCCCTTACAACATCGTACGGAAATTCCCTTATTTTTTTTTAAAGAAATTTCTGTTATTTGGAACATGTCTTGACTTCGAATTCTTTTTTGTTAAAAGCATAGCCCTTTTGCTGCGTATTTTGCTACGGTTTCATTATTTAACATTTTTGAAAGTTGCTCAGTTTATTATATTTATCATACATTAAACCTAGTATCATACTCTTCTTAGACATGATGTAGACATTCATTTTATCAACACAAATGTCAACCAAACTCTTTTTGAGTCGCCCACTAATGTTGCATTTGTGAATATGTTTTGACAATGCTGACTGCAAACTTGCGGCAGTATTCGTGTTCATAAATGTATTGAGAGAATATTTTGTGCGGTGCAGGGGCAACAATGTTGCAATTAAAAATGAACTCAACCTATACCTGCGTGCGATGTGGATTTTATTGATTGACGAAAAAGTCAAACTTCATGAATGTGACACATCATGCGATTAGTCTATCTAGACAATTTGATCTAAATCGGCTTAACCGGTCAGAAGTTGGATGTGTATATAATTTAGACAACATTGAATAGTTTTGTTGAAAAATCCTCCCCGAAGCAGAGAAGTGAAACATTGTGTCTGCTTTTGGGTACACTCATGTTTGTGTACTCGTAGACATGCATGTGGATGCCCATAAAAAGCTCGTAACGTTCGAACCGTAGTAGTCACACTCAGCATCATAAATTTTTGAACGATTTTTGCTGAACATTTCAGAGCCCTGCGACGTGTAGTTTCGGAGCTTTTGTGGGTCGGCTTTGTAAAAGGTTTAGCTGTTATCTTTTTGGCAACACTGGTTTAAACAGCTGACGCACGTTTCGTGTTTTGTTTCACTGTCAAACGTCTTCAGTTTGGTCTATAATTTAACCATGAATCGTCTTACAAACGAACAACGCTTGCAAATTATTGGATTTTATTATCAAAATGCGTGCTCTGTTAAGAAAGTTCATCGCGCGCTTCTTCCATTTTATGGTCAGTTATGGTCAGGCTCCAATGCATCCAGAAAAAGTCACAGTTTGGTGCGGTTTATGGGCTGGTGGCATCATTGGACCGTACTTCTTCAATTATGATGCGAATCGTAACGTAACTGTGAATGGTGAGCGCTACCGTGAGATTTTTTGTGGGGCTATGTTAAAGCTCTTGTCTATACAGACAAGCCCGCTTCAATTGACGCACTGGAAGACAACATTTATTCGTGAGATACCGGCCGAAATGTTAGAAAGAGTATGCCAAAATTGTACTAAGCGGATGGACCATTTGAGGCGCAGTCAAGGTCATCATTTGCATGAAATTATCTTCAAACATTAAATTATTTTGCATTTTTTATTGGCATTTTTCTGAATTTTATGTGTTTTTTTTTTTTTGAAAAACGTCCCTATAGCTTTTAAAAAATCACATTTTAGTTAAGCTTACTACACATGATTCTAGCCCTTTGAGGTAGGCGCAGAGGAATGTAGTTGATGGTGTTTTCCAGAGAAAAGTTCGCATGCTGATTTTCAGATGGGTGGTGCACACAAGTGGGCAAAGATCTCAGCGAACTTGGAGTGTGTAATTGGAGGCAGTTAACTAATGATCGTGCCAGCTGAAGAGGCTTGTTGGCTAAAGCCTAGATCACCAGAAACTGATGAAGTTATCGTTGCCTCACAACTCTAACATTCTGAAGGGGGATACTACTTCTGTAGGAGGAGGGGGAAGTCGTTCTCATCCCCCCGTGTGTTTGTCTGATCCGGTGTCTCTAAAACGAGTCTCTCGCAAGCTAGTCTATTTCATGGAGTGACTTGGCACCTGAAACAACTGGGTGGGTATAACCATCATGTCCCGTCCCATCAAGGTCCCGGAAAGAAGCAGAATAATTGTGTACGGACGGTACTGTGTGTGCTCCCGTGGACGAAATCGAGCTCTGGACAGACCTTCAAAGTCATCAAATATCATCGCATTTTCAATGAAATGAAATGAAAAATCGGTCAATGAACGCAAATAGTAAAGTCAAGAAGAACAGAACACCCCAACAGCAGACAGAATATTTATTCTTAAATTCAACAAAAGGAGGATGATGTTGCCGACGATGAACCCACTAATATAGTGGGCAAGTGAAAGAGATCTTTCCATTGAACTTGGACTGCCCTCGATAGGGATAACATCAAACAATAGATGCCTCCTGCATGCACTAACAATAACAAATACACAACTCCCTTGTCTAATGGCTTGACACACACAATTAGTGGAAACCAGTGTCTATGGCAAAGATATGATAGGGGCCACTTAATCGTTCACCAAATGACATCATGTGATTGATAGCAGTATCAGAATCACATGCAAATTGATCCCAATCATCGTGTGAATCCAACCATTTGGCATTCCGACTGAGTTTGACTCACTGTTGTCTCCGCGCCCACTGTTCGCGAGAAATCACTGCACCTCATGCGCAGATTAAAATTAATAATATCACAATCGATATTGTTATCTCAACTGGCTGGACGGACGTCTAACATTGGTCGTGTTCTGCAAAAAAATATTCCATCATTCGCGAACAAAAGTTCGATAGTTAGCGATGTGATTCACTTGAAGTTTGTTTTTTGCGATTTTTCGTGAATGTCTATAAATAGGTTCAAGAGCTCGCCTATCGATGCAAGAAGGGAGCGGATTATCATTATCAACTGGACTGCAGAGAGAGAGGGCTTGGCTTGGCTAGACGGGTCACATGTACTCGTTCACGCAAATGTGTATGCTCGTGCACACGCGTTGCCGATTAAAGAGCCCGAGTATTTTTTGAATGCGTTCACTAAGCTTTATCTTATCTCTTCTTTAAAGCTGTGAATTGGACGTGCTGGGGAAAAGTTGATTGGGTGAATACATACTGAGGTGTGTGGTGTGGAAAAACGAAGCACACATATGCTTTCCTCCAGAAAGGACATACAACATCGACGTCTAGGACAGAGTGTCACAATAGGCAGATAAAGCGTATTGAATTTGCCGCCATGTGTGCAGGTATTTGTTGGCAGCACAGTCCAATGGAATTCGAATCAAAAAGTGTCTACAATTCGTCGCAGCACGAAACTGAATACATGCCTTGGAAGAAGACATTCCAAACCTTATCTAATCTAAGCGACGCAACCTTCACTTTCTTCCAACATTGAGATTTTCTAGGTCAACCAGGCCCACACAAGAACGATCTTGCATGACTAAGGGATCCCAAGAGTCATCTGAATCCCACCTAATGCCCCGGCATTCACATCAAACAGGTTTCTCGAGTCAGATCAAACACAATGCCCCCTTTTTTCTTTAAATAAATCCAACAATCTCTCCTCGACGTTAGTGCGCGCATGTATGGAAAATTTCCAAAAATTTTACTCACAGATGGGCAAAGGAAAATTCCATAGGTCTCGAAAAATACTCCGCTCTCGTATTGGAAACAGATCATCAGGACAGCGTGCGTTGCCCGCAGTCAGTGTCCCCTCTGACAAGTGCGCTTAACTGATGTGCCAGCGCAGACATCGCAGACGTGAGAAGTGACACATGTCGCCTGATGTGCTACACAAACACGTCCGCGCCCATTGCATAAGATCGAACAGTCAATCAGGGAATTTGACAGATCACCGTCTGCACAGAATTCTAAACACGGTCACCACCCTTCCGTGAATTCCACACGGAATTGCATAAGACCTCCCGTGAGGTCGCAAATAAGCGATGAGAATGCACACCGCTTGCTTATTCAAATTACATTATCTGTCGATGACAGGAATTGCATATGCATCGTGTAAGGCGGCATGCTGCTTACGTAAAGTACGAGTTTCATGTCATTAGCTTTGCACGAACCACAGCAAGCAGCGTCAGATGACGGATAAAGTATTGTTTACCATCCGCCAGCCGGCAATTGAATCAATTGATCG
This sequence comes from Eristalis tenax, assembly GCA_905231855.2. Lineage (NCBI taxonomy): Eukaryota > Metazoa > Arthropoda > Insecta > Diptera > Syrphidae > Eristalis > Eristalis tenax. The sequence continues at coordinate 6,642,957 of HG993127.1, forward strand.
GGAATTACTGAAGAAAATTCATCCAGAAAGGTCAGCGACAAGGCAATAACCGTGGCCGCTGAAATTGCGAACAATCCTCATTTGCCTAGCGTCACGAGCGACGCCGCCGCCGCGCCGATGACGTTAATCAAACCTCGTGGCGCTCACCGTGTTGTCGCTTTCTATGTAGACTGCGCCGCCGCCTGTTTGAGAGAACCAAAAAAATCTACAAAAAAAGAGAGCGATCGGCGGGTGAGTCAGTGGAGCTAAGCTTTAACACTCCCACCATCACACGCTGCCACATCATTCAGATAAGATACGCGCCTCTTCTTTACAAAGTTTCACCGAATTGACGAAATTACGCTACACGTTTGGCATTTTAGTGACTCCGCAAAGAGCTTCTACGCAAGAATTTCCCCCGAGTCCAAGCGATTGCCTGTGCTGCGAGTGTTAAAGTCCGTTTTGGCTGCTCACGGACGGGCGATACGATAATCTGGCCGCGGAGTCAAATATAAGAAGTGTCAAGATACGAGTACGAGCGTAATGAATGAGTCGACTGTGCTCTGTGGATACAGAAGTTTGTCCGCGTGGGCGTGGTTGTGCTTGACATTGTAAAGGTGTCTCCCGTATGCTCCGCTCCGGACATGACTATTCATGAGGAGCCCTCCGCTCGGGGGCAATTAGTTGTTACATGAATTAGTGCGGTAGGGTATGGTGGAAGATCCAAGCGAAAGCGGGTCTACGGATAATTTATGCAGTGCTTGGCTGACGAACAATTGGCTGGAAACCTGATAAGCCGATAAGCGGATGTGGGCAGTATGTTGGCAACAGGGCGCATTTGGAATTTGAACTTGTTCATGTTCAAAGTATGAAACTGATTAGACCCGATGAATGGAGTTTCTATGAAGCTGACTAATGTCGACTGAAATGGAAACGCAAGGTTCAGCTGGGCTTTCATGTGTTCAGAGGGCTTTCATGTAATAGGAACTACTTCAAGATTTGAGGTACTCGACGGAAGACAATGGTTGCACGATTATTTATCACATCGGAATATGCCGGAGTACAGTAGAATCTCGATAATGTGAATTCTGTGAACCGGTGATGGGTGCACAACGTACTCAAAAATGTGAACTCGTGACCATTTTCTTCCATTCTTCCATTCTCCATTTTCATCCATTGCTAACAATTTACAAGGGAAGAGTCAAATGTTCATTTCTGTTAGTTTCTGTCTGGTGTGAAGGTTTAATTTTGTTTTTAATTTTGCACCTTGTGCTTTGTGGAGTTCGTGTACCGCTTCTGGAGGTCGTGTAAAGCTATGGCTCCTTCGAAGTAAAAGCAAAATAGATTCCTTACAATCAAGGAAAACGAAAATTGGAAACTGGCTACTCAGGACTAGGGTCTTTGAAGCGGACTGGGTCGTAGCAGTATTCTCTCAAGAACGACTCAGCGTTTTGTTGTCCTTCTCAACAATTTGTAGCTCATGCAAGCAAATGGAATTTAAGGCCCTTCGTGTTGTAGAAGACTAGAGTACTCAGCTATATAAATCTGAGAATTTGCAAAAGTTGAACATGAGTACTTATTGCTGAATTACAAGGAAGGTTTTCGGACAACGACGATGTTCTGAATTGTTGACAACGACGATGTTCTGAACCATAGAATGCAGCACTGCTGCATGCGAATCTACGTTTTCAACATCGACTGCAATCAATACCCCTCAGAGCTTGTCAATAGGACACGAACGAATGGCAGACATGGTGTGTCTAGCCTTTGAAATGTCAACGGATCCAAATGAAGTACCTACATACATCGCATGAAGAATCGATTGTTTTAAGGAAGGACTTCTTATTATTGCTAATTTTGCTTTTATTCTGTAATTTCAAATCATGTTTGGTGCAACATTTAAACTTTAAAACACGACAAGCTGTTGAACGATCAAGAATTACCTTTTGTACAAATACTTATTCTGACCTAGCGAGGGAATCGTTCGGAACGAAAACCTTTCCGCAACGCATACTCCGTCTCCAATTCTTTGCGGAGAGAATCGGACAAATTTGACGTTCGGCTGAAACGAATGTTGGACAAAAAACGAAATCGAACGCTTAGTCGTTACTTGCGTTACATTTTGTCGGAAAAATATTCCAGTCAGCTGTTCGGAAGTTTACTTCAAAGCTAAAATCCTCCGATTCGTGTGAAATCGGAAGGGTTTCCGTTCCGAAGGGTTACCTTGCAAGTGCAGATTATTTATCTGCTGAAAGAATGTTTGGAACATCCCCATCCCGGCAATTAAATACTGCGCTCATACTTACAAATGTAGGACGAACATCTCATACAGTGTGTTATTTTATCATTCTAGCGGAACTTAATTCAAAAATGACAATCGGTATCAAACATCAGGTCTTGACGTTCCTTGAAAGCGGTGTTTACCCCCGTGTGACATCGCAAACAGCAAACATTTTTGAGCAAGAAAACATCAGGACGTGAGTCAAATTCATCGTCTTCGTATGAAAATAATTAGCAACGCTATCTGTTATTTAAGGAATCTTGTAGCTAGGTAGGGTAGGGAAAGGGGCTGCTAGTGCATTCACCAGCACACTTAGACCATGTTGGTCCACTGTGATACACAGAGGACCAACATCCACCGATCGACCACTCCAGTGAAGTGCCGTTAATTTGATCCCAACGGCAAATGGTGACTGGATCAGATTCGAAACCCAGAGACAAACGTTTCAACTTTGCTCTCACTGGGTTCGAACTGGGGCCCCACTAATCAAGGGCTGGCACGTAACCAACTGCTCCATCCAGTCGTAATATTTTAGGTTAATTTGAACCTTGTGCGACCTCAGCAAGTGGTAGTAATTATCGCTTGGCTTGAAGGCCTTAGCTTAGGTTAGGTTGAGGCAGCTGACTGCTGCATAGGAGGACTGCAGCCACAATTAGGCCAACATAGGCCCATTGTGCTACCACGCGGATCTATGTATACCCATTCCGCAGACCGAAGTTGCCTAGCTGAGCCAGATTATCGAAGTAGTGGGCCTCCAGATGTTTGAATCTGCGAGAAGACAGAGAACTGCGGCAAGTGTTCAATGGTTTCTTCCTCATCCTCGCCCCTGCAACTTCAAGTCTAGAGGCGTGAGTCCCAATGGCGCTGAAGGTTTATCCGTTTTTTCCACATTGTGAAATTGATAATGTAGACTTTTAAAAATGTACCCTCCGGAAGGTAAAGTTAAAAATGTTCTCCTGGATGTTGCATTTCAGAATCCGTTTTCACTTTTTGCTTCTAGCTGCTCACCCCATACAATTTTTGGACGGACCTACCACGTGCTCGTGCAATGAAGTTTTCCATCTCATTTCCACATCCATTTTTGCTGGGGTTATTAGTCCCAGTTATTGCAACACTATGAGAGGGTAATTGTTTTTTAACAGATTTACAGTGGTGCTAAAAATAATCAGGACATCTTCGCATTTGGCGTACATTTTTTTGACAAGGTTATTAGGCTAGGAACGAATGGGACCATTAGTCGACATGAAAAAAATAAATAGTTGGGCATACCAATGCCAGTGATGGCAACACATCTCGAACGTTTTGCCGAAGCCCCGAAATGTGCTCCGAGATAACAGGTATTGAGTGTCATCAAACATTTCCCAATTTTACTCGAAGTAATATCGAGGGAATATGAAATTGATCCAGACAAGTTTGGAAGCTATACCACTGAAACGAGGACTATTTATCTTGGGGATTATGCCTGGAATTTTATGCCTGCAAGCATGCACACACTTTTGACGCACAAACGGAAAGAAATTCAAGCATGCAGCTGTCCGAGGTGAGTCACTTTATCCGTATACCGAATAGTTAGGTAGACCACTAAGAGGTATTTCGTCGACCACAATGACTTGTAGACGTGTTTTTGAAAAAAAAAAACATAGGTTCACTATTTAGAATAGCCTGTATAAAATATTGTGTGTTCAATGTATCGATGTTCGCTATATCGAGCGTTCACTCTATTTCCGAACAAACAGATCATAAGGCATCGATACCACGCCCCACAGGAATAAAGTTCCGCTAGATTCGCAAAATTACACACTGTGCGACGTCGTCATTAAAGATAGTATACAATGGCTTGTTTAAATCCACATGTTTGAATACAAATACGTTAAGTCTTTGATGAGAGCCACAGTTGTGAATTCAATTCTATTTGCAAAAAAATTCCCTTTTTCCGAAGCCATCAACAGCGTTTACGTGCCAGCCAGAACGTGCTTCTTTACTCCAAAAGATTTCCAGACGTCTCCGTCGTCCATTCTGCTGCAATTATTCCCTATGTCGTCTGACCCGTTTCTATACTTTCTGATCGAAATCTATTCTTCGCAAAAAAAAGGTGTGTCCGATCCGAGGTCACAGCTGCATTTTTTTGCGCAGATATTTGGCGTCTGCTCCTTTGTAGATAACTGTTTGTTATTCTGGACTGTTTGATCTGGACCCTATAGTTCGTATTTTGAACCTGTTTTTTAGTGTCCTTATCAGGGAATCGGTAATTGCTCACATGCATTCCATTTGACTAATTGGATCAACAAGTTGCCTTAATTAGAACTGATTGTTCTTAGATCGAGCGCCAGAGATAAATTTGTTGAAAAAACAAGGCATTAACCCGAAAACCAGTTGCAAATGAGGGTTATAAATATGGCTTGGTTCAAATAAAACTTATAAAACATAGATCGTCGATATCAAGCACTCCAAATGGGATTTGTGCAGTAAACGATCATCTTGCACAATCACTCGCGATCGTCGATTCACTTGGAGACGAATTATGGGCCTGGGGCCTGACATTGGGGGCTAGCCGTTGTATTCAGTTTTTAGACTTTATTTGGGTTTTTTTTTTTTTTTTTTTAATGATCCTTTAAACGGCGACTGCTTTCACATTTCCTTTTCAAGTTAAAGGATACTGTCCCTGAAAAGTTTAAAATCTTGTTCGTCTATTCTTGCTGTCGGACTCTTTATCTCACGTGAACGATTTTCATGAAATGAAAGTCCTTGAGATAAGTCGAGAGCAGCAGACTTAAGTGCCATGTACTATGGCACGTGGTACAAGTCAAATCTCAAAATTCACTCAAGGCCACTAGACACAATCATCAGCAGACCTTACTCAATCAAATCCACCCCACGGCCACGCATCACGTTTTGTTGGCTTTGAATTGCTAAACCAGTTTGAACTCACAACTTAATCACGAGTTTTACTCGCTTGATTAACTGGAAAAAACCCCCGCGGAAAACATATGCATTCGCGACTCCCAGTCGGTGTATTTCGTGAATTTCGTAAAAATATTCAAATTTGCTGAAAGCAAAGATGTCACATCATTCCGAGACTAGCTTTCAAACACGATGAATGATCTCAACAGACTCTGGTTTGGCATTAACTTCCAATGACGCATCTCGCGGCGTGTTCGCAAACTTGTCCTTGCAACGACCCCAGAGATGTCTCAGTCTTTCTCTTTCACTTATTCATCGCCTTCCAGAGTACTCGAACGCAGCGCTGGCTTGACAGTTTGAATAATTCGAACTTAATTTACCGCATACCCAGATACATTATATAGCTGTTTAAATGCAACTCTTAAGTGTCACAATAAATCTAGAAGTTTTGCTTTTCTTCTCTCTTTGCACAAACTTCTTCCTCACACACGCACACATTCAACTACCGGTTGGATTGTATTTCCAGAAATACGATCACAAGATGGTTGCCTTGAAACCGGTCAAAAAGGGGCCTGACTTGAAGGCAAATCAACTTTTCCCTTATTCGATCTCCTCACACCACCACCGGGCATGGAGTGACTATGTAGCAGCAGTTCGCGTTCCATTCAAATTGAGTGCTAGCACGAGATTCAAGCCACTCATAAATTAAATTAATGCGAGTATCTTTCTCATAGTACCGACCTTTACGGCAAGAGAATTTGCATTTCGTGTGACGTTTGCTTGTGAGACTGGAAATGTGACGAACTAATTTAAATGTTGTGTGATACGACAACTCAGGATATATGGAAAGCAATAGCAATTCCATATCGCTCAGCTCCATCGCTCTATGTATGATCCAATAAAGGAGTCTCCGCAAAGGGACATAGTACGAGTTATTTATTAATTAGTTTTGACTGTCTTGTAAACTCGGAATTCGTGCAATCCGACTGCGCCTGTTGTATGTTCGTTAAACTATTTAAACATCAATTGAGGGCGGGCCCTCCTCCTAGTGGTGGAGGACGTGCGATAGGTTTGGGGTGTAGGAGTTTATTTTCACACATCCGAAGCCTGGCTAACGGAGCGCAACCCCCCAAATGACAAGACGATTGGCCTCGGATATTGCCTGCCCTGGTGTGCCGGGGCCTCTTTCGGAGCCAGGCCTGAATGGTGGCAGTATACGACCGTCTGGTGGCCGGCCTGTCCCGCTAGGCAGCCGGTCGGTATTAGCCCGAAGGAACTACGACCAACCCAGCAGTGGCCTCGTGAACCGCTATGGGAGTGGGGGTACGTACCAGTGCGTACGTCATTACGACTTCCAAGGCGGACGTTGAATGCGATTCCATCAGGTAGGCGACCGCTTGGCAGACCCAGGACCTCCACGGACTCTTGCGTCCATATGAAGAAGAACAGATGACTGTGGGGAAAAACTCCAGACGATGTCCTTTGTTCCTCTGCTCAAGCCGTGCTAAAGTAGACTTCGATTTCAGCCAACTAGTCCCTTAACGATGGTCTTCAGATGGCCCAGTCCCTTTGAACTCGTCTGCGCCACTTTAGTCTTAACAACTCAGACAAGAGACCGAACACAGGGTAATTAAATCGTGGGGTCTTGCCACTAGAAACCTATTTCAGAGCCACTCTACACATCACTGATAAGGGAAATGATTACACCGACAAAGCAACTTCAGAGCTCACTCCCTTGAAGTCAAGCCGCAACTTGAGGTCTGTTTGCCGAGCCTAAACCATCAACACACCAGATCTTGAAAGAGTTATCAAAGTGAGCGCAGCAACTACTCCAAATTCCGCCCCACAGCCTGAGCACTTAGCTACCGAATGAAGAGCACTACAAGTGCCAGAAGTTCGAGGCAACTTATCTGAGTCGATCAGTTGACAATTAGTTGACAGCTGTCAACCACGTGCACTTACACACTTACACAATCTACCAATCCTTCAGGTCGTGTTAGCCAGCCAGCGTTAGCTAATTTCAAACCGATCTAAATCGGCTGACTCCGCTGATTGTCGGAGATAGTTCACTCGCATAAATCATGTAAGACATCCGCTGGACGAGTGACACTTGTTTGTCTCGTCGAGTAGTATCTCGAGGGTCTATTCAGTGTTTACCCATTTCTCAGGTATTGCTCAACCCAGCCACTCGACAGTAGTCTAAATTGCCGCTTAGTTGTTGACATTCAAAACATTGCACGGTTATATCATAGCTGCATTATCTGTATCTTAGCTTAATCGGAAAGTAACTTTCAGATAGAGAATACAAAGTCAAGTGCCATTCGGCGGCATTGTATGCGTCGCATGTGTGTGCAGCCTTTACTCGCTTACAATTCAAGGCGAATTTTGAACTCATTTTTTTCTCCTTTTTTTGCACAAATGATACATGGCTACGGATACAGATACAATCATATCTCCGCCGATTGCGAGCGACGGAGGAATGTTAAAAGTCTGTACGCATGTCAAAGCAATCAAAACAATTTCATTAATGTGCTTGTTGTTGAATGACGTCTTCGGACGTCAAGCTCGTTGATCTAATCGTTGAGTGATTCTCTTCAAACTCACGATCGATCACTCGGTAATCACTGAATAGCGAGCAGCATGCAACGTGCACTAACTGTGCAGGTTCCGTAAACAGAACAAAGCAACAAATTGGAGGTTGAATTTCATCCATGAAGTGAGGCAATTACTCGCCGTGCGGCTTTCGTCTTGAAGGTCTGCCGCCGAACTCAACGCCCACGTATGGAACGCGGTTTTATGTTTCCTAAGAACTGCCATGTTGACCTTGTTCGCCTGACTCAACCGAGGTGATAGGCAGGCAGCTCGGCATACGAGGGCGTAAGACAAGCAGGCCGTCGTGATCAAATCTCGGTGTTTGCGATCGTAATTCAACCGACGTTGTGGCACACGATAGCTTCGGTGTCTAGACACTAACTAGACACAACTTGCAAGCATACACTTTTTTTTCTTAACTTATTTACGGAGACTAACGTGACACTTTATGGAGGTTCTCCTGTCTCGTGCGAGACAAGTGTTGAAGTCGGAGGCAGCGGGTGATCAGAGAAAGTCTAGGGAGAACTGACTTACTGCTGATCATGGGTTACACGCTGCAACTTAAAAAAACACGCAAAATTCCTACGAAACGGTCGACCTGAGCTCGATAAAGTGATAACAAAAATTCAGAAGCAGTGAACGTGTCCCTTAAGTGGTGTGGTGGTAATGATTCACGTGTAGACAATTAGGAGTCATGTTAGTTTCAGTTAAGAGATAAATGCAGCTTTTCATGCATTTTTCGCATGCGTTCAGTATTTTTGGCAAGCCAAAAATCAACTAAAAGGTTGAACAAACAACTGCCTGCCAGTGGAACATTCAGATCACGACTGTACGGAAAAAATACACTCGGTAGTTACGAACACTACAACCAGTTGGTGTTCGTTTCTTTTCTGTTTAGCAGGAACTACAAAACCCATTAAGGAGAACATAAAATAATAGATTATAGAAAACATTGAACCGGATAACTGAGAACGTGGCGTGGTGTGAATTTGACGAAGAGATAACGAATGGCTGTGGGGGACTGAGGTCTCAGAGTGCGTGAGGTACAGTTGAACTTGTGTTGTGGACTAAGTCACGTGAAGATGTGTCCATTCAGGTCTTGGCTGTCCTTGAATTCGTAATGTCACGGATACACGAGTCACATTTTAATGACTGATTGTTGGCCGGTATTGAGTACATTGTTTTTTTCTTTTGGCGGACATCCACTGCGTGTGTGTGTGTTTCCTGTTGGTGATTCTAACGATAAGTGGATGATGGACAGATGACTGCGTCATTAAAATTTCTCGTAGCGACACACGAGGATACGAGAGAAGCTCAGCGTGGAGGAGCTATTTCATTGCTTTTGGCATGCAGCATGATTCTCCGCGCTGTCTCTCAGAATGTGCTTTAAATATCGCGTTGGAAGTTCTATTGAATTATTTGTTAGGTGTAAAAAGAAAACGAAGAAGAAATCCATTATTTTTGCACGAAATTTAAGGCTGTATTTACCAAAAAAATTATTTAACAAAATGCATTTTGATGGCAGTCCCGCTACCCAATCTCGTAAAAGGCCTTGTCGCTACTGGCGAAAAACTGAGAGTCTTGTTGCTCTCAGAGATACTTTTTCGGAGATACGGTTCCGCCAAAAAGTCCTAACGATGATACTTCATACATTGACTGTCATGGCCATCATATATGACAGCCGCCTATAATTGCATTCGAGGCTCTTACTGGCAAAAATGTGAGTCACTACGTACGGCTGTGTTGCCGGGCTTCCCACTATAGTATGAATGTTATTGCTTTGATCAAGTAAGCATGTAAGCAAGTAAGCCAATATCTCGTCGGGTGTGTCATATCTTGCATGCTCTATAGCCAGTAGTGAATTTGTCTTGGACGTCCAGCATGCGTTGCAAATATTGTCGATCTCTTGTTGTAAAGCAAAACTTTTTTGAACTTTTCACCAGCAAAATCGTTTCTCGTGAACAGGAACATTTGGTAGTCACCTAGAGCTAGGTCCTGACTATTAGCTACTTATGGACATCCCAACGCTCCTTGGGGCGTTCCATCATTATAGGTCCCCATTAAAACATTCAGTGCAAAAGTGACCTCGATTCAGAGGGCCTCAAAAAGTGTTATTTTGGTAATTTGCGGGTTTTATGGGTTACGCCACTTTTACACTGATAGCCTCACTTAGGGAGTATGCCAAGCCCATCTACAGTTGCTTTGTGAATTTGGAAAAGGCATACGACCGAGTTCCTCGAGGTAAACTCTGGAGTGCTCTGCCGGAGTTTGGGGTTGATGGTCCTCTTCATTCAGTCGCTATACACAAACTTTTGCAGCTGTGTTCGGGTTAACGGTGCTAAATCAACACCTTTCACCGTGGGCGTTGGACTTCGCCAAGGGTGCGTCTTGTCACCTCTCCTTTTTTGGATGTTGCATCGCAGCCGAGGCGAGGAATGTTTCACATTGGGAGAGTTGAGGGTAAGTCATCTTCTTTTTGGAGATGACTTAGTGATCCTCACATCCTCCCAGACGAAACTCCAGTGCGCACTCGATAGGTTTGTGGCCGTATGTGCTGATGGAATGAAGGGCAACGTGGACAAACCGGAGGTTATGGTCAACTCCAGAACGCCTGTTCCATTTTCCATCAGATAGGCGACCGCTTGGCAGACCCAGGACCAAGTCCAAAAACTCGTCTCGTCACGCTTGGGCGTGATCCCTCTTGATGAGTTATAGTCGATGGCAGAGGATCGACTTGTCTGGAGACCTCTCGTGCGTGGTCGACCCCCGCGACCCGTTTAGTGGAGCATGCGGCTCGGAAGATGATGATGATGAGCCTTAATTACGAGTTAGTGTAGAAGATTCGCCCATGGTAAATGATTCCCTGCCAATCCCACCAAACACACAGCAAGTCATCCTTGGCTTGACCAGTTTTGCCAGCGCAACCCACCGCGGTTTCGCTTCACCTGTAGTAAGGCTGGACAAGATTTGAAAACCAGATACCAGATACAAACAAATTACACGTGCAATAAAAAGCAGCGCCCACCGGCTCCGGAACGAAGTCTCTGATCCGGACCTATCCTATGGGCACAATAGATGCCAGGCAGACAGCTTACACCAAAGCTGCGTTTTTATCGATTATTAGCCTAAAATGTCATGTTCTTGCCTCAAATGAGTCAAAATTTGAGTTTTGAAGAAAAAATAGGGTGGATCAAGAAGCCCTACAATTTCGCACGCCAAGTCAATGGAGGTCCTTTACCACTTGTGTCCGCCATCGGTTCCATGTGCGTCCCCTCTTGCGTTGTGCCACTGGTTCGGAGGTGAAGACTCTTTGGGCTGGAGCGGTGTAGTCCATGCCCTCTACATGGCCTAACCATCTTAGGCGTTGAATTCTTAGACGCCTGGCTGGGCTAAAACCGCTGTACAGTTCGTACAGTTCATGGTTGACTCTTCAACGCAAACAGAACCATAGATTGAACGCAGAACTTTTCTCTCGAAAAACCAAGGTCTTCTTCATCTGCTTTTGAGATTCCATTTCCATTCTTCCGCGCCGTAGAGCAGGACAGGGACTTAACTTGATCCATCGAAATCCATCAATTGCCTCTTGAGCCCAACAGCGGTTGGCAAGAGTTAGTCTGCGTTTAATTTCGACACTGATGTTGTTCGTACTGTTTACTGGAGAGCCGAGGTAGACGAAGTCCTTGACTACCTCGAAGTTATAGCTGCCTGTGGTCCGAGTCGTCGATGTTGTGCGTCCTTTGTTGATGAAAGCATAAACAGCGTTTTGACCTCGTTCACTCAATTTGGCCGTCTCCGTTTTAATGCCAGTGTTCGACCAATCACCTAAATATCCTCCGAGTATTTGGAGGATATCCGCAATTTTACGGACTTTTGGAAGATCGTGCGTCTGGTGTTGGCGCGTGAGTCTTGCACGATCGAACGACATTAAAGAAGTCACATAGAAGCGCGTCGCCTTGTCTAAGACCATTGCATAGCTCGTATCTATGCACGCTGTCATATGCGGCCTTGAAATCGACGAATAGGTGGTTTAAGTCCCTCTGCATCTCTTGGCCTTTTTTCAGGATCTGCCTGCCTGGCCAGATTTTGTCGATGGTAGACTTGCCCGGCCTGAAAGCGCACTCAAAAGGTCCTATCAGGATCCTAACGAATGGCTTCTGGCGCTCACACAAAACAAGAGAAAATATCTTTCAAGCGATGTAAAGCAGACTTATCCCACGGAAGCTAGCGCAGTTGAAGGGGTCTCCTCAAAGAAGAGGTACGCCATGATATACCTACATTGTCCATCTAAATGAACATTCATTTGACTTTGGTCCACGAGTACACAGGGATGTCGTGTCCGACTGTTTCCACGTGTACCTTGCCAACAATGTGTTAGGATTTACACCTGTTTGGTCCTCATTTCATGTATGGACAAGAATTCACATGAAATTGACAGCAAAGATGAGACAAAGAGAAGGTCTCTCTAGTCTGCCCAATTCACTAATCTCAGCAAAATTTGGGCCACGAACGCACTGCCCACCCTGATGAAGTTCAAAATGTGAAAATTCGTACCGCATCATTGTTGCGACTGAAAACGCCTCCGCACAATCATCATGATCTCACCGAATAGCAAAATGCTTCATCGATTAATTGAGGAAAAAAGGCCCACACTCGTGTGCAAAGAGTTTGTCCACCGAACAGTATTCATTTTGGCACAATTCAAAGAACACACGCCACAAACTGATGACTGACATCTCAATTAATGCGCCGAAATATTCAACAGAGTTCAACTGAAGGTCGTCCCATAGTTTTCTCTTCCGACGCACATCATCGTCCATTTGCAAAGGAAATACATACCAGAACTAGATACCACACATCAATTGTGTACGTACAACAGAATTCAATTTGCCATCCGGCAGTCGTCTAATCGCGAGCAAACAATTACATAATTTAACCAGCAATTAATGGTAACTATTGTACACGTACGTGCACAGAGCTTCGTCAAGTCCAAAGCACTCGACATTGCGAGCAGTACCTAGTGCCTGCGTCAACGACCAAGGGTGGCAAATATTTGCAATTCATCCTCAAAAAATAGAATATTTTCAATGTTGTTTACATATGCATCAGATGTCGGCCGATTCTATATTTAGTGTTCGTTCACTCTCAGGCTACGGAGCTACGAAACGTGGAGATTCAAAGAGACAGAGACAGACAGAGAGAGAGAGGGCCAAATTACAGCGCAATTTCGATGCCCAAACAAATTTAGTGCTGACCTTCCATCGAAAAGATGCATATTTGCGCACCTGCACACTCGCATATGGCCAACTTATAAATAAGTTGCGAAACTGTTCTCAAACACGTGACTTGATGTGACTTTTCACAAAGCCGCATTCGTTTCCTTCCCACAGCCATGCCGTGGGGCGTCTGTCTCTCGCCGCTGCCGCGTCGTCAGCCAAAGCAGTAATTGTTGCTAACGCTGACTGAACCGAGAACTGACTGTCGTCGCCGTCAACCACTCGTACACATAGACACGACACGAAACGACTCACTTTCTGGTTTCTATGTACACTCGCCGGTTATATAACCCCGAAGTGAACTGAAAAAGATAAAAACAGGAATATATAAATTCTCGTGCAACCTCATTGTTGGTTCCAAAAGAAAACCACTAGGCGGCTGTGATGGCTTTGCGTGTGGTAGTGAGCTTGGAGGCTCGCCTCGCTGTTGGTGTGTGGCAAACCCACTTTCGTTATGCTCGTAGTTGTAGTTTGCCCGCCACTCTCTCGATCGAGCCGACAAGTTTAGACTCACTGTGGAGCATTGCAACGGCAGCAATGAAGCACCAGAGTGGCGTGGCATTCGTTGTTGTGGTGTGTGGAAAGGCCCATACACTCGCCGCCGCAGGCGCTTTGTTGGAGTTGCATTGCACAACAAACTATTTCATGCCAACAATTTGAGAGCTGCATACGTACATTTGTGCATTTTGTTGGACGAGGTCGTTGACATTGGGCAATGCTCAGCTCTGTGTACATTCACGTTTCCCCGTCTCCGTGATGCGTTCGAGGAGGCTTGTCTACACCGGTTATTCCTCCATTTGAGCCTTTATTTCGGATTTCCTACCGAAACGGAATGATGCAAGAGAACTTGATTTTTGCAAAGCCCCCACGACGTGGTTTTTCATTTGTGATGTACCTACAACACGAGACAATCGCGTTCGCAATAAACACACTCAACAGTTGTTTATCACAACGCGGCAAGACAACGCCGTCAGTTGGTCTTCTTACGAAAAAGTTCAACGCCTAACGAAATATGCTCAAAAGTCAGCAGCGGACATGACTCGACTGTATGGCATGCGTGTACACACACTCGCGCCGCACTTACACATAGACACGAGTGTAATGTGTACGCGGCGAGTCGCGTCGGCCAGCAGATGCCTTGATTAAGGTGAACTACGATGACTAATCGACTTGCAAGAGACGCCAGGTATCTGGTAATTGGCAAAGTAAACGGAATTATGGGCATTTTTTGCATTTGATCGGTTGGCACGGGGTTCTACGCCGGACGAATGCCGCCATGGTGTGAGAAATTATGTACACCGCCGGGAGCTTGCGGTTTTTCGGTTGTTTATGTGGCACTTAGACGGGAAGATTCCACCACTACTTCGGCCTTTTTTCTGAAGGTTACGCAAGGGCAAGTGAACTGCCAGTTGACAGATGATATTTGCAAAGTGCACGGAAATGTTTTCTCTTTCGATTCTTGTTTTTTATTCAAGTTCTCGAGCTCCCCGAAATGTTACAAGTATCTTGAGGCTGTCGCCATTAAGGTGAGAAACGATCTCCTTCAATTAACGGCTGAGACAAGTGTAAACACATCTTCCACATCCGATACGGAAATGTGTGACTCTAAATTCGCAATCGGGGGTTCCACTAACCGCCGAACGAAGTTCTACTGAATTTCATTCGTCCAACCGACATACAGTCATGTGGGACTTACACTCATGTGGCGTTCGTCTTGCTAGCGAAATTCGCGAAAGCGGCGTCATATGACCTTTTATCATTGAAAAGCACATAGCACTCAGACTGATTGCACGGTTTGTTGTTTTTGGGGGGGAAATGCTGAAACACTTGCTGGAGTCACACTCCTTTTCGCGGCCAGAAGCGATCAAACTATTCAGTCGATCTAGTGTACTTCATATGCTCGGTCGCTTATCAGAGACATGAAGTTTGGCAGCACGATTGGAGAAACGAAAGCTGTTTAGTTAGTTTTGACCGATTGATGGATCGCTCTATGTGGGTATCATGACTAAGCAACTGCTGAATGATCATGGAATTTTTTAAGGCCGTTAAATCCAAACGTATGTTTTCTTCTTTCGGAGTAGTTCCAATCAAAATGAAGCATCTGACGAGATGATACGATAAAGAGACTTCCGCGTGATTGCTACAAACAGACTACCTCTTTCAATATGTTACTCAACGCGACGTAGAAGATTAAGTCGACTTACAAAATAAAGGGTGTCCCAGAATTAAGGCATGGTTTGAATTTGCCGTCCAACAAATCCAACCATTGACATCACTTAAAAGAAAGCAATTTTGCAGCTGATTCTTTAGGGCTTGTAAAATATAAAATAGAGCCTCACGCGATATAGCTAAGTGCTTTTGTAAATTTTGGCTGCCATAGTTCGAAAATTTTATGTAAAATATGGTCGGAATAATGTTTAACAATTCACAAGAATAATTGAAAAATCCAGGGAGACTGTGTTGTGGGAGACTAATGCTGGAAGCAGATATGCAGAATTTCTCATGCATCGAAATTAGAATACACAAGATCATATGCGCTGCAGTTAGTCGCTGCGCAGAGAACACACTACCACAACACAAAAAAAATATATATTTGAATTTTGCCATCTGTCGTTAGGCATTTGTTTATTATTTCTCCTAAGCAACGAATGCAGGATATTGCAAAGGAAGGCATTATAAGAACTGATGTGCCGAAATGGCATTAAATTCTGCGCGTGTGTTTTGCAGATATGTCTGCAGTGCTGCCAGCAGATATTCGGCACATCTGTTTCCAGCATAATACATCCATCTCGTGTCACTGTTTGATGAGGATTGTGAAGTGGAGGCATCTTGTCTTTTTCGAAAATGCGGTTGGTCCAGCTGTGACTGTTGCTGGTGATCATGATGAAGCTGCCTGTCTTTCTGCCGAAAAAGGGATGATATTGATGTGACCAGTAAGACGGTTCCGCATGCCATACAGCCCGTGAAGCAATTAAAGTAGGGGTTACTCTCTTATTTCAGTGATAAGAATTGTTTCGGAGAATTTAACAGCATTTTATGGAGTTTTTTGTGTAGTCAAAGGACACATTCATTCAGAACGGTCATGTAAAATATTGACAAAAGAGTGCGTATGTGTCAGCAAAGCCGTAGAGGCCATAAGTCAGATGTGCTATTCCATAAATAAACCTATTATGTGTACTTTATGGTTCAATAGGAAAAAAGGCATTAATTTTGGTACACCCTCTGCACACAATAGACCAGATTTAGCGTTGTTTGAATGTATTAAGAACTTAGCATAATTCGAGATAAACTGCACAGAACTGGACAGAAATGTAGAACTTGCGAATAGTTTTTGGCCGCCTAGAGGAATTGATATCAGCTGCTATGCTTGTACGCATCTGGCTAAGACAGACCCCGATCATAAAACGTGTGCAGATAAAAATTATTGAGAATCGCCAATACTAAAGGTCGGTCTTACGAGATGTCACTGCTCTTGTAGCACATTCTGACAGTGGCCTCCCAGGAAGAAATTGGTGTGTTTTAAAGAAGGAAAGAAAAATCTTTAAATTAGACGCAGAGAAAACTAACTAACTCAATAAAAAACAGAAATAAGAGCGTGTACACTGTGACTTAGTCCTTACTTACGTCTCAGATCAGCGATGCAAGTAAGATCTGAGCATAAACTAATACCGTCCTCTATCCTTGAAGATCCACGGAGTTTACAGTCACTTGAAAAGTAGACGTCCAAAGAGTGTAGCGGATTCCTTGTATTTGCCTCAGCGGAGAATTGCGAACTACCCCTCCCAAGCTTTAAATACACTCCTCAACCTTCCGCCGATAGATTCCTTCAGCAGGCAGGTTGCTGCCAGCACGGCGATTAGACTGAAATCGCAGCGAATGTGGAAGGAGCTCAGCTCCGGACACTGTAAATTTGGATTCGTACCAGGAAACACCAACCTTACGACCATCTCAGTCAGCATACCCCCCAGATCTACTGGACGTCTGAATACCAGCCGCTGGAAGGTCCTCTGCGAATTCTCTCAGATGGATCGAAGATGGGCGATGGAGTGGGTGTGGGTGTCTACTCTTGGGATCTGAATTTTCGACCTTCCACAGTAGCGTCTCTCAGGCAAAGACTAAAGCGACTAAAACTCTGCCATGGCTAAAAAAAATAATGTAATAAAAATATGTACAGATATTGTCATCTGTTCAGACAGCCAGTGCAGTCACATTTAACTCCAAGACGTCCCTCGATTGCCGCCTATCTCTTAACGTGATGGCCAAGTATTTCAGCATTCAAATTATGTGGGTGTCGGGACACAGTGACATCCCAGAGAATTGCGAAGCCTCAACACTCTTTCCGGAAGGGAAACTGCCGTCCATGCCTATCGCTACTACAAAACACCTACTAAAGCTTGAAACGCTTACTCTCACCAAATGGTGGATTCATGACCAAGCAACTGGCGAATGATGGTCTCCTTGCACTGGATGCCTCATCACAAAGCAATTATTGACAACCATCGACCTGATCAGAATGAGTAGACCGAAACTTAGAACTCTCATCGGCGTTGTAAGCGGGCAGTGTGCCATTGGAACAGTGTCCGTTTATAAGGTCGGCCACTGACGAACAATCCCCTATAACGACATCTGCAGTAGTTGCAGGGATGAAAAGGAAGAAGAAAATCTCGTCACGCCTTCCTTGAAATTGCAATGCCCTCTTGGACACCCCATATTTCTCCGACTTGACGGATCTAAACAGAGTTAGCATCGCTAAACTCCATCGCTTTACTAAGGGCTCCAAATGGATGGTGGAGTGGTTAGGCTACAGGTCTACTTGTGGCCTAAGTGTGGCTACCCTTATGGTAGTCAGCAAAATCTACAACCTGATCTTTGTAAAAAAATTCCGACAATCTGGTTTGACAGAGGAGCCACTTCTGTTTGTCGTCTAGCCTTCGTTCTTCGACTCCATATACCTATGCACTCGTAAAATGAGAATTTTGAGAATAAGATGTTGGTCCTTCAATATTAACCACACGAGGTCTGGCTACGTAGAGGTGCTGAGCATAAGTCCAAGGCTATTATTTGTGGAGTTAACCTTTGCTTGGAAGTAAACAGGTCCCCTCACTACTATCTGATCTTCCGGGCATTTTTTAACCACCCGAACTATACTCCCAATCCGAACAGTAGAAAGCAAAAGATTGCGAAGCTTCACAAATATCAGCTAAGCCTACAAAAATAAGGATTCTTGAATAGGTATCCATTAAGGTGCACCGGGATACGTCGTGATGAAGGTAGCAGTTTTTATTGATTCTTAAGAAATCGGTTAGGTTTCGCAATGGTCTCACAATTCAATTGTAAGAAATCAAGCGACAGAAACGTCGTAAGGATGTTGCGGAATCCTTACCAACTAAGAAATCACCGCCAAAGATCTACTGAACCTTACTAAGTAGACAATCTTTGTTCTGGAAGAAGTTTTTTATAAATCCACAACGTTTTATATAAGATGACTGCATCGACAAGACTAATTGCGTGAAATCTCTTTCTTGAGTACCCGTGGCTGGTCATGTTAAAGAGAAAGAATGAACGTCGAAACCAAATCTTATCTCGTACTCGAGCTGCGACAGCAAAAATGCAAATTATTGTAATTTTGTGGGTATGATGTGTATTATGAGTTTATTCTTAAGGAGAAAGTGCGACACAGAGTAAGCGAATTTTTCACTTTGAGTTCGTGTTGCAACGCACGTAGAGAATGACGTCAAGCAACATGGCGTGCGAATCTGCAGACAAGAATGATCTTGCCAACGTGAGCGACATGTTTGTTGGGGGTTGAGTGTTTCTACTGAATGAAGGCAGGAATTCGTTTTAATTGAATTTTACTCTTATTTTGAGGTGTACTCCGACGAGACTTGCAAAATACAACCATTTCAGACTTTTCGAGAGATTTTCATATGAAAAAAATATTTTTTATATTTCTCGAGTTGCCTGGGGATCTCTCGTGCGTGCTTTACCCCCGCGACCAATCACAGAACGGCATTCACGTGATCACGTGAATAAGCGTCAAAAAGTCTCTGAAATGAAGCGATGGACTAGGGGTCAATCAGCTGTGAAGTTGGGCATCTCTATAATAGTTCATTTCTGATCAGACCCGTAGGAAAACGCAACAGAGGAAAACCGCGTCTCAAGTGGAGAAATGGCCTGAACCAAGTTGGTGTATGAAACTCGAGGCAGCTGGCCAGAGATCGGACTAGAAGAAGAGGGTTGTTGCGAACCATCCCGGACTGGTGGACCACGCAAAGAAGAAGTAAAATCATGTCTGTCTATTGTAACAAGAGATCTTTGACTTTTCAGCTATGTATGTATTGAATGAAGTAAAGATGTGTATGCCTGCAGACGGAGCCGTCCACAGCACTTCTTGAAAAATCGAAAGCCTTTCCAATTTTTGGTACACAGGTTTTATCAGTTGCAGCACATTTCGAAATATGAATGATTGACACAATTAAGCGGCCCAATGTTGTTGTTTTTTTTTGCACATTACATATTTCTTTTCGATTTTGTTTTATTGGGTCAGTCGATGCTTTATGAAATATTACTTAGATGTGAGTGATATGGGATTCTGCGGCTTTAATCAGATCTGTACGATTGATCTTCTTCCGTGCAACTTTTATTTTTTGTCCGCAGTTTTTTACCGCACAACCCTTTCACCGCTCACTCTCCATCAGGATCAGTATATAAGATAACTCTCTTGTAGATGATTTTGCGCTCAAGAAACGTAAAGAACGTGTTTCTGTTCGCACAAGTTCATAAAAGTCTCAACAAAGCCATTAGTTCCATGAGACTGGCTATAGAATGATTGCGAAAAAGAAAACGAAATCTAGTGTGAAGGTTAAACTACGTCGTTTTTGCACACACTCCACTACTGAGGGCAGTCCCACTTATGCCGAAGTTATGCTCATCGTGATTGCACCCACTCTAGTAAGTATTTTTTAGCATTTGACTGATTCAATGAGTAAGAGAACTGATTTTAGAGAAACCCCATAACCGCAACGTCTTCATTTAATGGTGAACAAAAATCAAAGAAAATGTCATGTTTGTTTTTTTTTTAATTTATTTATTTATTTTTTTTCCAAAATTAATAAAAGTGAACACAATCGAGAAAAGCTCTTGTTTGTTTTCTTTTAGCGTCAAAAATAGACATTTTCAAATATATAGCAAAACGTATGTGGGTCAAAAACTACAGCGGAACGAAATCTAGAAGGACACAACAAATGTTTTTTTTGCAAATACAAAATTCAAATAAAAGACCAAATTGCACACCTCCCTTGCTGAGCCACAAAAAGTAACACACGAACACTCCACTCTGCCCATGTTCCACTGTTCGTCTGTGTAGCGTTTCGCTTACTACACAGTGTGTGCCTCAAATTGTTAGCGTTTCCATCCATGTCCACAAAAAAGAAATACTGAATGAATTTCTCGCCACATGCACACCTATTGCCCACAAATTTATCGCACACACACTCACGCTCACAGAAAGAAAAAAAGCTTTTCGATACCACTCGTACCCCAACTATATAAGCGACTTGCTTTTGTATCTCAACCTTTAGTTGTGGATACATTCATAAAGGCCAACAACTGTGAGTTGGAGCCGAACGCACGAGAGAAAAAACAAATTCAAACGTATATCAATTCAAAGGTGTCGCGTAAAAAAGCGAAAAAAGCGAATTCAAAATATTTTTTTGCAAAAGATACTCTTCGGTCAAGTGCAATTGCATTCATAATTTTGAATATTTTAGTGTTTCTGTTCGAGAACGTATGACAATTTTGTCCGGGTTCTGCGGGTTTATCAACAAAATTTTCGAATATTCTTTTATTTTTATGTAACTTTCGCAAATCAGTCTTCGCGCTGTGAGTGAGTGAACAACATTGAAACGTGAACGTACACATATATAGAGCATAAATAAATAAATAAATTCAGAGGCTGTCGTCCAAAATTAGAATTGCCCCAACGGATTATTTTTGGCGGGCATCATCAACACAACCAATAGCGCAACAATCACCATCTCGGCAGCAATACAAACATTTACTGTGCAGTGAACACAAGAACCAAGTACCCTCTGTCAGTCTGAGTTAGAATGCAACCAGTAGACACCATCAACATTCCTGGTGCAAAGAGAAAAGCTGTACAAGCAACAATCCTCTAAAGAGAATCATAAAAAAAACAATTTCGAAATTTCTAGTGTAAGAGTTTCATAAGTTCAGACATCAACCGTGTGTGTGTTTAAATTTGCACGTGAATTTCCAAAAAAAGAAAAAAAAAATACTCAACAAAATTTAGAAAAATAGTAAAGAAACAGAAGATAATTCATTGAAAAAAGGTGTTAATTCAACAAATTCATTTCGCAACTTCTCAACGAGATTGACCGAGATATTAGAAAAACAAACAAGTACTGTTGAAATCGCAGCATCAAAATGAGTGGAAGAGATAATCGGCCTAGTGGGCAAATAACCAGTGCGATGGGGAAATTCAAAGACAAAATTATCCGGTCCGTAACCGATGCGGTAAGTAAACGATGACGGGATATTCGATTAAAGGATATTCGCATTCTTTCATTCAGTGCTTAGCGTGTGTGGTTCTCCTTTAGGGGCAGGCATGCGAAAGTGAATACTTTTGTCTAGACGGGATTTATATAAATACACTCGAATGAATGTTGAAAATTTCAAGAGGATCAAACCGTTTCAAAATAGAATTTCGCAGTGAATTCGTTTCAATGGTGAACGAATTGCAATGGAATTGCGCTCGCTCAAGGACTCATCTGTTGAGTGAGAGGCGGCGTGTGGGGGATGTGTGTTTCGTTGGCTTTCACTTTTGGCAAACACCATTGAAAAATGGGTTGATGGATGTTTGCCTAATTTTGTGGTGGCATTTGGGCAAATTCAAATGATTTCACGTGAATTCACGTGCATTGTATACGTTTTTGATTTACACGGCAGCATTTCAAACAGTTCAGAGTATCTCCTAAGTGCATGCAATCTTCTGCATATACGGAACGTGCCTCTTTGTCAGCTCCTCAGCGGCGTGCAGTACAAGTTCACGTGAATCCGGCTTAATTTAAACACAATTTGCAAAGCGTTTGTGCATTTTACGAAAAGCTGAACAGCAGCGACTCGTACCAACTCTCACTGGGTGGACAAAAAACCACTAGGCATGTGTGCAGGTCTGCAGTGAACTTTAGACTTTCGAAAATTGAGTCAAAATTAGCATCGGCAGCACGCAATGAATGAAGTTGTGCAAAAGTGGAAGATCTGACCGGAATTTAATTTAGGCAGCTTGAGGCTTTTTTCTTTCGTTTATTTGAAAGTGACCGACAGCGATGATCGGTGATACTGTGAGTTGTGGAAAATGCAAAAATGTAAACAAACGGTTTGAGGTGTGCGGGGTCAAAATTAAACAAGGTTTGCCTTGATCGGCATCATTTCGTCAACATTTTCAATGGCGCAACGGAATTTGTCGCTAAAGGTTTAGGTGTCCAAAAGTATGGCCAATTTCTTGAGCGGGTTAGCCTTGTCCAATGCTCACCTTATTTCACAATGCGATTAATTTCTTCGCACAAAAACTGCATGAGCTTGAAGAAAATACCTAAGAAATGCACACAATCTCTATGAAACTTTAAGATAGCCAATTGCGTTAGTTGGGGTATTATAACCACAGACGTACGAGTACGTACGTAGTACATTTAGCGGATTAGAAATACCCACTTGAAGGCAGAAGGTAAACTATGATGATCACAAACCAACATCGGTTCTGTCGTGTCAATGTGTACTCACTTAAGTGAGGTAAATTAAATTAACACAACCTGATCGCAAGTAGAAATTGCACGTAAACATATATACTGCATTTATACACTATCTTTTTTTTTTTTTTTGATTTCATCGTATATTTCCTTATGTAAACGAGTGACTTTTAATCAGTCCCCAGTCTAAGAAGGCGTTCAATGTTAATCCAATTCACTCGTAATCAGGTGAGAAATTGTACACAAATCTCTCATCTGAACTTGAGAACTTGTTCCGTGATTAAAGCTGCAACTGGTGCAGGGGTCGAACGTTTCGATCTTGAACTCTTATTCTTGTTGGTGGAGTTTTTGTTTATCATTGAAGGGGGTGTGGTGCATTGGTTTTCTCGCACTTCTGTTTATCAGCCAAACATAAACTATTAACCGACGGAAAAAAGCGATAAAACGTGACGATGACGGCAAACAAAAATTCGTTCGTTTCTTTTAAAGCAAGCTATTTTTTGTGTACCTTCGTCTCTGTCGTTCTTTTTTTTTTTGGCAAGCACATTGCTTGCTGATTTGAGCGGAATGCGATAAAATTAGACCAAACCGGTAGAGGCTTTATGCTGACTGTTCACAACAGCATCAGTAGCATTCGTCAAATAGCAACACTTAGCTTTGCAACATTGAATTGAGTTCATTTTTGTTTTTTTTTCTGCTTTTATCTTGATACGCGTGCCAAGTGGAAAAAGGTCAAGAAAAGATATCCACCGCTGTGAGAGTGCGTCAATACTTTTCGAGAGATGCTATCAAACGAGAGACGACAATTATTAGCATAAACACGAAGAAAAAAAATGTACTCACTCAGTCAGAGTTAGTTAATGGCTGACGGAAGTTCAGGAGTCTACACAGACCATAGTCTATTGTCAGAAAATTGCAACCGTGATTAGAGATGTTTGCGGCATGTTTAGCAGTCATTAAGCAAGCAGAGTTTCAATGATGCGACAGATTGCTTACGATTTAGATTAATTCTGGTTTCCAAACCACACTACACGTCACAGACGCGTTTTAATTTCGACAACAAAAAAAAAAAATAATTTCATGAACGCTTAAGGTCAAGATCTAGTGAGAAATTAATTCAGATTAGACCTGCTCATGTGTGCTACAGATAGACAACGTCCAAGTCGAAGACGATTAGTCAATTCAGACTCCACACAGTAGACAATCTTGCAAACAATGACGATTAATATGCGCAGCATTTGAGCACAGACTTAAATAAGAATGTTATCTCGGGCAATAGAATAGACAGAGAATCTGTGTAAATTGACGACACGCTTCGAGAGATGAATGTCGCGTGTAATTTGGACTGTTTGGCAGGCTGAAGTGATGAAATCAATTCATGTCGCTGCCCCCTCAGCTTTCTCACGTGTTCTCACAACAATGCCGACTCAATGAACCTGAAGTCATTCAATTGTGTTTCTAACCACAATTACTGACACTGCATGTCGACTGGCATATTCTGTGCTGTAAGTAAGCACTGCAAATTATGTTCACTTAAGGAATTGCATTGTGATCGCGCTGATTCCAGACGACCAAGATGACCATCACATCCACGAATTGTGTCTGTACCTCCTTATCAAATGCCTTCAAAAAGGCAGAGAAACAAATGTTTTCACAGACAGCCGAGATGATTAGGCTTGCTGGGAGGAGTCTTTCGTGTGTCTTTGTTGGCCCCGATTTCAGGGGTCACATATTCTGGACGCAAATATTTGAGAATCTCCTCAATTTCTTGATCAAGTGAGTACACAGAGCCGACACAGACTCGAAAATTGGGTATAAAAAGGAAAAACATAGGTTCGCGAGTGACAATTTTTAATTAATTTTGGGAAGCAGTAGTATCACGGTCGTTTTGCTCGAAATTTTCGCCTCTAGTTGTATGAATTAAGCTTTTCGATTTACGATTTTTATTCAATTTTTCTTCGTTTTTTTTCGATTTCAGGATGATCTCGGTTACGAAAGAGTGCAGGGTGGCGAGGGAACACTATCGACTTCCACCACAGGGACAAGCTTGGACACAATTCTCGTCGATGATCCATTCTCATTCCACGAGCAGCGGAACAAGAGTCCAACACTGCAGTTCGCACCGATTTTGGAGGGTGACGACATCAATGAACCACCAACACTTGAGGGACAGCAGCAGAAGTCTGGTAGCACCAAGAAACTGACTGGTAGTTCAACAGAACTCCAGCCAATACCGCCACCGCCCCAATCGACGCATGGTCATAGCCATCATCACCGCGGTGCTGTATCAGACGCGGATTTGAACCGCAGCAAGCAATCGCTGAAAGGTTCAAAGGTCTCTTTTGAGAAGAAGAACGACAGCAGTGATGAGGACAGCTTTGAGGACAAGCGCGATAAGTTCCAGCAGCAGAAGACCGTCAGTTTTGATCACAGGGGAATTTTGAAGGTCAGGAAATAGAAACGAGATAAATTTGTGAGTGTGTCTTAATGTGAACTTGTTCTTTTCTGCAGGACTTGAAGAACATCCTTGCAAACGACAATCGTCGTCAGTTCCAGGCTAAGAAGCACGTTTCTCTAGACGTACGGGGTACGACGTTCCTTGAGGACTTACTTCGCGACTCATCGTCCGAGGAGGAGTTCCACAAGACTCGTAAGGAGTTCCAAGGTCGCAAGCACAAGAGTTTGGACCCGCATGTTAGCTTCAAGCTAAAGGGCGAGCTAGCGAACTCAAGCACAGACAGCGAGGAAGAGGGTGACACCGAACAGAAACGCCTTATCCATCGCTACAAGGATATCACAAAGCCAGTCATCATTGATTTCAAAGACCTGGAGAGCGACGACGAGGACTACATTTCGGCGCGGCAAGCGTTCCAAGCGCAACGTGCCATCAGTACAGACAGTAGAAAAAGGTAAACAAAACTAGGTCTTATTTCGATCTCCTGCGGCAGCTCTAATGAATGTGTGTGTTCACTTTGATTTTGCAGTAACCGACTGTACGAAATGGACGAAATGGGCAGCAAGAAGAGTGAAAATCTTCGGCACTCGGTGCCGTTTGTGCGGCAGATCACCGAAGATGGCAAACCAAAACTCGAAGTCTACCGACCGACAACAAATCCCATTTATATTTGGACTCAGGTGAGTGGTATTTGTGAAATACAAAGGCCTACCTAACTACCGTTGGAAGGTAGGTCAACCAAAAATTGCAAACGAAGACAATAACGCGAGTGAGTCGACGAAGGCCACAGTGCCAACGAACCATGTGAGTCACGCCACTCGCAATATAATTTTCATAAATGCTCAGCGCCTCGTTGAAGTATCGGGTTTAGCACAAAATATGTTGCACCTCGAAGGTCAGCGCGGCGATGAAATGAGGGGAGAGGCAAGGAATTTTTGCCCTCCAGTTGCAGTCAATGGATGCAACCCTTCGTGGATGTCAAGTCAAGTGCCTTCATCAAATGTTTCAACTCTTCCCATCCTGGTGTGTATCGCGTTACACCTTCCAGCCAGGTCAAGCAAATCACTTCGTTCGAAGACATACGATATGCCACTGCACTCACACACATTCAATTGAAACGCTTTTAGCTTCAAATTAATTAATGAATCCCACAATGTGTACTGTACGTATTTATGACCAGACCTCGACTGTATGGTTTAATTAAACCATCATCACTCGATGGATGTGCCCACACCTGCACCAGCCGCCCATCGTCAATCATGCATGAACGCACTTTTTCATGTCTCGAGTGCATTCCTTGTGTCCCTCGACTAGGCCTGTCCACTTAGCAGTTATCCCTAGACAACAGTTCACTGAAGTTGTGCCGCGCGGCGTTAATAGCACATAGTGCACACCAAACCAGCGCTACTAGGAGCCAGTGCGAACTGGAAAAAGTTAATTTTAAACAGAATTTTGTGCTTCTATCTGGAATAGAATCGAACTCGAACTGTACTTGTATGTGAATCAATTTTATTTTGAAACACAAAAAAAAAAAAAAAAACACGCAAAACCTCACAACCAAGAGATTAGGCTTACAGCAGCCCGTAGCGTGATTGTTAATTCCCAACAGTCGACTACAAGCTGATTATCAGCTTCTAGAGAGTTTGAGAGAGAGCAAAATTGTGATGCGAAATGAATCAGGAAGATTGTGGAAAAAAATCACTTGAACCCAGGAGACACCTTGAGAGTGTTGAGGGAATCGTTTAGATAAGTCGTCTCCGACTCAGTAGAAGCCTATAGTCTTGTTCCAAGGTGATGAGGTTGTTTTCATTGCAATCCCAATCAGAAGCGCGATGATGTGATGTAAAGCCGACTCTTTCGAAAACAGATAAGAAGCAGCAGCTGTGGGGTGGGGAAGAAAATCATCATCGCTTCCTTTGTAGTGACTGGCTCTGTACTCCGTTTTGGAATAGTCTGATACACTTCTGATTCAGTTGTTTGTGATCAGTCAGTGCAGTGAAGTATTGTTCAAACCTCCTTGAGGATCAACGGAATTCTGTGCATCTGAATCTCTCGGGATTGTACGAAGTTTTTGAGTACTGGCGAGCGCGCAGTGTGTTGTGTAGAGTAGATGCTTTTTTTGCTGAGTTGAGTTGAGAGTGAAAGCAGGACATCGACGACAGGAAACAGGATCCACTTAAGTTCACGCAAAGTGCAACCTTTCGACTTCATTGCCATCCCCCTTTTAGTTTGCGCGTGCATCGTTCCCCCATCACTTCGACGTCGTTCTTGATTGAAGTTCAATGTCCTTACCAATCAGAGAGTCGGTGATTACAGCGAATGAAAGTCTGTTATTCCCTTTGAACTTCCACCACACAAAGCTTCTTCTTTTTTCATCCACGCACGCACACACGAAGCAGTGGCAATCATCCTCACTTAATCACAGTCATCATCATCGCCATCGATTCACAAAATTGTCCTGCGAATGAAAGTAATTATGTATCCCTCGTTCAGTGCGAGCGAGTGGCTCATACATTCACATCCCATCCGTCGATGTCTGTGCAGTTTGAACGGATTCAGATTCAGATTCAGTTTCGACACTTTCTCCAGATGGAGCCCATGGAAAAATACTGTGAATGAAAAGTCAGCCTTCACACAGTTCAGTTCGAACTCTGGAGCAGAATGCAATTCATTGCGTTCGATTTTCACAAATTCCACGTCCCCTCGGGACTGAGAAGGTCGCGAGCCGCGACTGTCGGAAAGGATACCACCAGCCGAGAGTCGGTCAGGAATAGTGTGCATTTAAAAATTATCGATATCCGTTTTGGTGATTTCTGCTGTCTTAGACACGACGTAAGTAGTCTGCGCTGCAGGGGCCAAGTGTGTGCTTTATTTAGTGGCTTAGTGTTCGGTTACTGCGAAATGTATAGATTGTTAGGGCGATGACGACCTTAATTGAATTGGACGAGGGAGTAGGCAACGTCAAGGCCGCTAGTGCGTAGGGGGATGAATGAATTTTTGACGCATGTCGTGACGTTTTGCGTATGACAACAGATGGGGTCGATGGTTTTTTGCATTTCACAAAACAACTGTCGGCACTATTCTGTGTGCCATTTTCACTTTCATTTTTTGTCCACGCCGCAGAGAGGAAGATAAAACAAAAGTGTGCAGAGTACAGTTTCGGTGGCATCATGAAAATTTTAATGCGTGCCGACACTCATGTGTCGTTCTCGGTGCCAGCTGATGAGCCTCGGGCCAAGTGTACATTCTCGCAGGTTGTCAATCGTTTGCTACGCTCCGCATCGATCTTGTGGCAGACATATTTTTACTCACGCATTACTTTCGTTTTTAGGTGCTAGCTGCGCTCTCGGTGTCCCTAGGATCACTGGTTGTGGGATTCTCGTCGGCCTATACCTCGCCCGCTCTGGTGTCCATGGTGGATCCGAACATCACGTCGTTTGAAGTGACACATCAAGCTGTAAGTTGCAAAGACATAGCCTTCTCGCAGATTCGCGGTTCTAAAGTGAATGTTTTTCTTTCCGCAGGCTTCATGGGTTGGTGGTATTATGCCGTTGGCTGGTCTAGCGGGCGGTATAGCTGGTGGCCCGTTCATTGAGTACATTGGCCGCAGAAACACCATCCTCGCAACAGCTGTTCCCTTTATTATCGCATGGCTGCTGATTGCCTGCGCCGTGAACATTGGAATGGTCTTGGTCGGCCGTGCTCTGTCCGGCTTCTGCGTCGGTATTGCATCCTTGTCGTTGCCCGTCTATCTGGGAGAAACTGTTCAGCCTGAGGTGCGTGGTACCCTGGGTCTGCTGCCAACGGCCTTTGGTAACATCGGTATCCTTGTGTGCTTCGTCGCTGGTTCCTACATGAACTGGTCGGGTTTGGCGTTCCTTGGTGGTGCGCTGCCAGTGCCTTTCCTGATCCTGATGTTCTTGATTCCTGAAACTCCACGCTGGTACGTGTCGAGAAATCGCGAGGAACGCGCCCGCAAGGCCCTCGTCTGGCTGCGTGGCAAGGAGGCTGATGTCGAGCCAGAGCTGAAGGGACTGCTGCGCTCGCAGGCCGATGCTGATCGCATGTCTTCACAAAACACCATGTTTGAGCTGCTGAGGAGGAACAACCTCAAGCCGCTAGGAATCTCTCTGGGCCTCATGTTCTTCCAGCAGATGAGTGGTATCAACGCTGTGATCTTCTACACCGTGTCCATCTTCAAGGACGCCGGGTCGACTATTGACGGAAACCTCTGCACCATCATCGTTGGTATCGTGAACTTCATCGCCACCTTCATTGCAACCATGCTGATCGATCGCTTGGGTCGTAAGGTGAGTTCGAATGACAAGCCTGTGGCTGTGGCTCCTGAGACTAATGTGACGCCTCTGCTTTCAGATTTTGCTTTACATCTCTGCCCTCGCTATGATCGTGACTCTCTTCACCCTCGGCGGCTTCTTCTACTGCAAGTCATCCGGAATGGACGTCTCCCAGGTTGGCTGGCTGCCACTGGCCAGTTTTGTGATCTTCGTCGTCGGCTTCTCCCTCGGATTCGGCCCGATTCCCTGGCTGATGATGGGCGAGATCCTTCCCGCTAAAATCCGTGGCTCCGCTGCTTCCGTGGCCACAGCCTTCAACTGGGCCTGCACCTTCATCGTCACAAAGACCTTCCAGGACATGATCGGTGAGTTAAAAGAAACAGATCTGACCCGTCTGAATGATTCCATCTAAACGAGATTTTTCTTTTTCACTTGCAGTATCTATTGGAGCTCATGGCGCCTTCTGGCTGTTCGGATCGATAAGTTTCGTCGGTCTGTTCTTTGTGATCTTCTACGTTCCCGAGACCCAGGGCAAGAGTCTCGAGGATATCGAGCGCAAAATGATGGGCCGTGTGCGGCGCATGTCGTCTGTTGCAAACATCAAGCCGCTTTCATTCAACATGTAAACAAGCAGACACACACACACATACACAGAAAACCTCTACAAGTGCCTGTCAAAACAAACAAAGTGCCCAGCCAAAAGAACTAACCAAAAATTATTTTTTAAGAACCCAACTATAGATACATTGTTAGACAACTCTACCCTAGCCCCCTAAGGATGCACGAGAGAGCAACAAATTGATAATAGTGCCAGGCATGTCAAATTGTAGGTCTTTACTATATTATTGTGATATGAAAACAAAACAAAAAAAAAAAAACAAAAGCAAGAGTTACAAGCAAAGAAAGCGAGCGTGTCGCCAGACAGCGCGGCTAGTTTGTGTGCAGACATTATTTGAAATTTTGTAAATAATTTAACTTTTAGTTTTCATCTTAGCTAGAGACTTAATGTTTTATTTTATTATAAACTTGCTTAGTCCGTAATGTACATGTATAGTGATTATGAGGATGATGATAATTTAGTTTTAAGCCACACATACACAAGCAGAACATGGATGCAGCGCAAGCTGTGTCATCGAACGATTGTAGTTGCTGTCCAATCGCACAGACACACATCCACCGCATGGCGGTGGTGTTCGATGGGATGGGACATTTGAAAGAGAGATTACTCATTTTTGAAGCCCTCACCGGCTCTCGCTGCGAGAGTGCGAGTCCCTAAGACATTTTCATGATTATTTTATTTATGTAATACATAGTAGTGAATTTAATCATAATGAATCCCCTATTAGTTGTTAAGCGACAAAACAAATATGTTTGAATGTTTGATTCAAAAAAACAATTTATACCTTGAATATTTTTTATTTAAATACACATTGATATTATAAATGTTAATTTGTCGCAATTTGTTTTTGTTTTCTTCTCGCTTTCTTTGTGGGCATTTTGGTCATGGAATGGCGTGCCACAACGTTGCGCAATCGGGCCGCCTTTATTGATTACAACTAGCCGTGGAGGTGGCAAAGTATAACTTTTGCAAACGACTTGATATTAGGCGATTTGTTCAACTGCTTGACAAGGAACTGTAAAAGAGTCTTCGACCTCACACCAGTGGATCAACGCAGTTGAGGACGCTCAGGAAACCGATGTCGAGGAGGAGCTATAAACAGAGAGGAGCTATAAAAGAATATACGAGTCTCAGACCTCACACCAGTGGATCAACGAAGTTGAAGACGCCCACGAAACCGATGTGGAGGAGGAGCTATAAACAAAGAGGAGCTATAAAAGAATATAAGAGCCTTCGACCTCACACCAGTGCATCAACGCAGTTAAGGACGCCCACGAAACCTATGTGGAGAAGGAGAAGGTACGTAAAATGCATGATGCGTATGACTAGCACGTGCGGCAAGCTCTCACTGATTTGCGATATGACTGCTCTCTTTGTAACTATGTGACTACATATGCATTTGATGCGAGAAGAGGGGGAAATTAAGCCGGTTATGTCATCCCACATTTAAACACACGCGATACACCCTGTTTAAGGACCTACCAACCGATCCAAACCTGATTTGAGGGAAGAAAGTAATTTACTTCCGCATTATACATCAGTCCATTACGCTGATGACATTTACGTCGTCTGCAGCATGCCCTTGTAGAAGCTGTCACATGACGTCACATGAGGACAAAACAAAAACATGTATATGTTGTCGAGCAAGAATCGATCTATCGCTCACCTCTTTGAACAAGACGTCAAGAGGGGCTGCATCAATTTATAAAATGAATGTGTGTACGAAACAGAATGCTGATCAGTGCAAAAGTGGCGTAATCAACTGACATAGCACCAACAAGGTTATCACCAACTCATCGATATGTGCAAGCGATTTAAGCACAACTTGACGTATTACTTTAGAATACCGGGCAAATCTCATTTACTCAATCTTAAAGTAATCCATGGCTGTAACGTTGAGTGGATGATCGTGATGTATGCAAGCATAGCTATAAAAAGCTGCAGAAGACAAGGCTCATCTGTTCATGTGTGGAAACAGGAAAACAAAGGGACACCAACCAACCGCTGTTTGGTAAACCACTGGTCTTGGAACCACTTAGATAATGTTAGGTTAGAGTACCTGAGCACTAAGACGTAGTCTGACCTGGAACCGGTGTGCCTTCCATTTCTCAACTGCTAATTGATGCTCCTCGTAAGAATCTTACAATGTCGCCTAGAATCCTACAAATGGCTGCAATAGCATTTCGGGGTAATCCTTCTTCTCTAGAAAGTCATGGGGAATTCCATCCATTTTGCACTATTTACATTGTTAAACGTTATCTACTGTGCCGAGCTCCTCATCTTCATCATCACTTCCACTACAAATATCCTTTGTAACCAACACGCTTCTATATACCAATACATAGCTAAATAATGCATTAAATCCATAGTCTATCTTTACTCGCTTCAGTACGAACTCCTCGTCACGCCTGCTCGCCGACAACAAAATAAATTGTTCACATGTTACTGGAGCCTAAATACGGTCTTCGCCAATCACATTCCAAAACAACATCATCTCCACAACCCGTAAGATAATTCCATTCGCTACTAGGTGTCACAGGCATCGCCGCCAGCCGCCTCTTCCCAAAGACTCGGGATACACATTGCCATTTCAGCAAACAATTTTGTGAATTAAGCAAATCATAACTTACCCATCACTTGAACTCTGCAAATTGCACAGATATCACACTCCACGTCCCAGCTCCACATTGCAACCGCGTTCCATTTCTTCAGAGTGAACATTTTCTCCGGTTTACCGCTTTCATTGTCATCGAGTTTGTCCGAGGAGTTCTCGTTGTCATCTGCCATGGCTAAAGTCTAGAACACTTATTGAATTTGCACGCACTGTACGGTGGTGAAGCAAACGCTGAACTATGTTATCAAATAATTGCGAAATTAATAAACGAACTAACAATCAAAGATAACCACTGAAATGCGAAATGTTTCTTTTTCTTGTTTGATTGTTGACAACAAAGACGAACTGTCAGATAGACTTCAATGCAATTGATTGTGACGAATGTACTAGATTGAGCACAGGGTTGGTGTATGTAATAAATTGTAGTGTACCGACAGTTTGAGAGGTTGACTTAAGTTGGAGATGAAAGATTTATGGCTGAAACACAATAGTGCGTTGCGCCAGTCGACTTCATGTTACGGAGGGTGTGTTGGCGTTAATCTGCTGGCTGCTTCCTCTCTGGAATATATTGCGTCACCTGTTTTCGTTTCTGAAATGTCAACACATTTCAGACTACTCTTGTCGTTGAAATAATTTTAGTCTACTGCCAGCTTCTACCTCTCTTGCCCCTCTAAATTTTTCAGAACCATCGTTTATATAGTTTTCTAAAGCCAAAGTGACCAATCAGAGAAAGGCATTCACGTTATTTCGTGAATAACCGTCAAAAATTCAGGAACAACTGTCAAAAAGTCTTTGAAATGTGTCGATGGTCTGGGGGTCAATCAGCTGTCAAATTGGCCATTTCTATAGAACGTCATTTTTGTC
Source organism: Eristalis tenax (assembly GCA_905231855.2). Lineage (NCBI taxonomy): Eukaryota > Metazoa > Arthropoda > Insecta > Diptera > Syrphidae > Eristalis > Eristalis tenax. Next base: position 6,676,597 of record HG993127.1, read on the forward strand.
TGTGGTCAAGCTCATATTTTCCAAGAATGACATTAGACAACTGATAGTGTGCAGTCGACTTTATGGTTCTGTACAGCTCCACTACGGCTTGGCAATGAGTATGTATACATGTAGTTTTATAGGGACCTTGATACTTAGAGTTTTTAGAATTTTAGCAGAGGCAACCTGGTGCTTCATAGGGAGAGCCTGTTTTGATTATTCTAGTTTTAGGTCATCAAATGTGTGGGTTTTTGAACTAACGAGGCAAAACCAGTGCTGGGCCCAAATTTTACTAATTTTTGGAAGTAGCGTGCTTAAATCCCTGGTTAAACTCAGTAAGTCAGTAAGTAAGTATTTGGACGCCAAAGATGAATTTGTTGTATGGTCAGTGATTGGTATCAGCGTTTGGATGGTGGATGAGATAACAATGGCCAAATGCAGCACACGAAACCGATGTGGAGAAGGACCCCTGTAACTTGGCGTGTGTAAGAGACAAAAAATCAAACCAAAACCGATCTGGTCCAGGCGTAGTAGTGCAGGCGTTGGTCAACCTCGGGGCAATCGTGAACTCCACAAATGACACCTAAGAAGAGATCCGTCGCAGAGTCACGTTGCTTGGTACTTCGGTGACATCAATTTGTATTTAAACTCCTAACTTGAGGGACTCAAATCATACTCTGTCAAGCTCTTACTTTGACATATGAAGGAATTGTGGAAGGTGTAGTCTCGAAGGAAAAATATCCACTCCAGCTAACAGTGTATTCGCATTGGAGCCTCCTTGCTCGAGAAAGAGGGGAAGACTGAGTTTCCAGTGTTGACCAAGGCAAGGCAGCTTGGTCTTGGTGCATGGAATCCAGTACCGTCAACGATGAAGACAGTTGGAGCTCACGCAGCTATATCGTAGGATGTTGATGATTACACACGAACTGTAAAGACATTCAGGTGTTATATTGGCTGTGTAGAGGGGTTACGAAGAGCGTGTAATGGAATCCTGTCCCGAAGTATCCTCTGCTCCGAAATGACAACACAACTGAGGACGACGACGGTTGTGGTTACGAGGATAGGATTAAAGACACGAATTTACGTTCATCGCTGCGCCCAAAGTCACACCAAACATGAGAAACCGGAGATGGACATCGAAATTATTTGTCAGTCATGACCTTTTGTAAATACGACTCCTTCTTCTCGGGTTCGTGCGAGTATGATGTTCTGCTTGAATTGAACAGAAAAGTGTGAGAAGGGACATTCTCCTGCAAGCACACGTGCTCGAAACGGTTGCCTGGAAGGTTCCCAGGTAATGACTACAGGTCGTGAGTGGGTCCCAGGGAAATCAGCATAGTTGGCCCGGTCTCCGAGTACGAGGCACCATAAAACTGTGTGAGTGTCAGCGGGCACGGAAAATTGAAACTCTAAATGTGACAAGGATGTGCAAAGGCACAAAACATGTAAACTACAACCGATTAGGAATCGACGACAAATATATGATCTTTCGTCATTTTCAATTGAATCCCAGACCTAAACGCAAAGACTTGTATCCAAAAATAAGGGCACCACAAACGTGATGTATCCTCCAACAAGCTATCACTTAACATCCTTTGAACATAATGCACCCCATGCTCCAAACTCCAAGCCAATTTTGTCCAAGTGTACCGCACTTTTAAGCAACTGCATTGTGGCGGATAATTTGTGCATATGCCATCACAAGTAATGCAGTTCGTGCAGATGTCTAGACGTGGCTATTCAAAGGACCAGGAACCAGCCGCCCACCCACGCCCACAGGACAAAGTGCACACAAGTTCATACCCCATTAAAATTGACAACTTCGATTTATTTCTAGACACAGAGAGAGCCTGTGCTCCTAAACATTTGAAAACATTCATTTTTATTTTGGCCACAGCCGGCATGGCTACATTCGGATGCCCACACGGCAGCCGGCGCACCATCGATGACTGATGCCGACAGGGTAGGTGGGTCGCTTCGGTTCACTGCCGAGTACTTTGCTGAAATAATAATAATTTGTCTCATGCATTTATTATGAAATTGAAACAACCACTACCACATAACCACCGCCATCATCGCCAATATGGATACACAAGCCGCAAAACCCCTACGCTCCGTGTGCTGTGCCGGCTTTTGTGGATGGTGCGCTGCGCTGCCTCCTGACGAGCGGCAAAAGCTTTAGCACGGATTCGACTGCTGGATAGGCCACTTTGATCCCATGGCGAGGGTGTATCGTGTGCAGCTTCGGTGTGGGGATGAGCGTGGGCTCGGGCAGACCTGGTTTCCGTGCCGTATAAACGTCAATAAATCAACAGAACCAAACAAGATCGCATTATGTCAAATGAAATCACGATGATCTGCGTTTAAATGGATTTTTACAGAAAATATGGGGATGGCCTTCTTAAGCTGAAGTAGGGAGGTAATGTGCACCAACCACCCCCAGCACATCAGCGACACGCCCAACGCGTCGCCGCCGGTCCCATTACAAATCAAAAGGAGTTCCGACGGACTTTTTCCCCAGTAAATCTCTTCTTCAACAATAGAGCACAGTCCGCCGCCGTGGGTTTCAAAAGCAGCCACAGACACGTTGCGCATCATAAACCGAGTGTTCGGGGGACAAAGCGAATGATGAACGGCCTTGCACTCTGTTTGCGGGTGCATCTAAATTTCGTTACGCTGTCCAGGGGCTTGCCTTGACGGACTACGATGTGACCTATGATGGAAATCAATTTGATGTTGTCACGTCAGGCATTCCTGCCGCTGCCGCTGTCACTGACACAATTAATTACGGCTTCACTGTCAAAAGGACGATAATTGCCGCAGTCGCTGTCGCTGCCGTCACCGAAGCTCGTGCGTCCGTCCATGATCCTATCGCTTACCATGAAACCATTGTTGCGGTAACTTGTCTCTCCTCGGAGCTCTCCGAAAAACTCCAGTCCACACACACTCTTTTTGCAATTTAGCCTCAAAGTGCTTCAGCCGTTGCTTTGCACTCTGTTTTGGACGCTAATTACCCAACCACAAGGATTTGCATAATTAAAACGATGAGATACGCCCGCAACCGAGGCGGAGATGCAGCAAAGGCGCATTCCTCCTCGGTGGCAGACACCATTCAGTTCGCCTGGACACGAGTACGATCGTAATTCAATGTGAATTGAGCGTACCCCGGCTGCTTGTGCGGCGGCCAATCCTCACATGTTGGCGACATTTATCCCACCCCGAGCCCACACCTACACACCGAGCCGTTCCGAATGTAATGCAGTCCTTTATCGGTTTTCCGCAATCGCAGCCAACATAAGAGATTACTTTCGAAATCCTCTAAGGACCAGTCGTTACAACTGTTCCTTGTCGGACTAGGTACCAGCGGTGCTGGAGTATAGATGAAAAAAAAAAACTGCACAGAGAGGCGTTCAAAGAGGATCTTGAATCCTACAAGCCCCCTTGACGCCACTGAGGGTTGATAAAAGTGTTCGAAGAAAGTTTTCCATTCGTGTTGGCACCTTACTGCCACTGCTGGGTCCAACGAGTCTTTGGCGCCCCTTCTTGTTTCCCCATCCTGTTCGTTCGTCTTCGGCAAGGGCACAAGTTGAGTGATAAAGAAAAACTACATAAATTCACATAATTTACAGTTTACCTGTGGGTTCACAGGGTGGATGGTTGCACGGGGCTGAGTGAGGGGAAGAGCATTGCATTCCTTAGTTATTTCTTCGGCAAGGACGTTGAGAGCTCGGGAGATGTACGAGTATGTTTGGTATCATCTGCGCATGTGACCACAGCGTGAGAGAGGGAGCGACTCAATTTTTTTGCGCGTTGCATACGGTATTGCATTGCAGTTGGGCTGCTTGGGGTAGTGTGATGCTCTCGGCTCTGGCTTCATCAGTTGTCCATATGACTTGCTCGATGCCGGGCGAAGATGATGTCTGAATGAAATGGCTTGCGATGTGTGATAGTTTAAGTGGTGTAGGGTGATTTAATTGCTTCAAGTAGTTGCCCTCTCTGTGGCATCAGCAGTCTGTTTATCTATTCAAGTGGCAGTTCTTGAGATCGACTTGACGAAACTATTGCCCATTATTTCGTGGAGTTAGCAGTAAAGACAGTCATTTTTAATTGAGTTTCCACTAAAAAAATACAGTAGACGTTCGATATTGTGAACTAATAAAAACCGGGCCTGCTCACAATATCGAGCGTTCGCTGTAGTTTTCGTGTTCTTTCTTCGGTTCCACATTAATTATCGATCACATACCCCACATCTAAATAGTCCCAGAAGTAACACTTATTCGGAGTGAAGTTGTAGATTCGAACACCAAGTTGGAAGTGTCCGAGTATCATCTGTGTGGAAGTGCAGACCTAGTATATGGGTGCTCGAAAAGAATCGTTAAGAGCTCATGGAGGTGTATAGCCTCCATTTTGGGACGCAATTCTATTTTCAAAACATCATGTGGACTTGACCCTAAACAAGCAGAATTCACATAAAACATTGGACATTGGCACAATTAGAGTCTTTGAATGTCCTTGAACTTAACTGCGATTCTTGATGGGTCTGAGCTTGAGCCTGAGCCAGTGCTCAGTTCTGGATAAGCTTCCAATTATCATCGCCATCTGTGATGACTTGGTATCCACACCAAGAAAGTGTCGGTCTTCCTCTCCCTCTCGAGCCAGGGGGCCTGCCTGTTAGCCAGATCATTGGATCGGGCCAGTGTAGTCAACGGATTTTGGCCTTCTGAACTACATTCACCGCTTTATACAACCCGTAGAGTTCGTGATTGTGTCCTTCCATTCGCCTTCCTCGCACACAGAGTCATGGATCCAAAGTTTTCGGACTCGCAGACTATGAGTTTTGTCGAGCGTGAGGGAGTAGTTTCCACGCAAGTTGTTTCGGCAACTGAAGTGGTTTCCAAAAGGATGTCATTGGTGGAGATTGTGTTTGCCTCGAGCTAGGCACCTATACCCTCAGCCTACCTATCGTTCGTGACGTTTGGTCCTAGCGGATTTTTTCTTGACCTCATTTACCTCCTTCCTTCAACTTCAATCACAGTGAAGGCTTCCATCGCGATACGATAAAGAGGTGGAAGATGTCATGAGGGACGATGTCAATGTCACCGAGCCAGTCGACTGATCTACGGAAGATACCTTCCGTATCTAATACCATATCTGACTAATTGCAAGCATTTAGGAATGGCAAATAGTGCCATCGCCAATGATGCAAATCATATCCTGATTTCTCAAGAATGGAGACATTGGTATTTTCAAATCATTAAAGAACAAGAAGTCAGCTGGGATAGATGGTATACCGAATATTGTGCTGAGCCATCTCCCCCCGGTTGCGCTAAATTATGCACATTAACCGGCACATTGGAAGAAAGCTTTAGTGCAACCTATCCCTAAACGGGACAAAGATAGCAGTATCCCCACAAATCTCCGGTCGATCTTCTTCCTTTTGAAAAGATAGTCATTCGAGCCCTGAAATTGTGGGTTGAGGACAGAAATATTATTCCGGGCGAGACATGATACCATACATGCGGCGTCAAAACTGGTGTCTGACATACAATGGAATAAAAATAAGAATCAGTGCACAGGTGCCTGTTTGATAGACATGGAGAAGGCATTTTGTTGGAGGGCCTCTTCCCCAAGTTGGTCGGACTGGGCATAAGAAAGTCAGTTCTATATATGATCTACGGCATGATAACGGGGAGAAAGTTTGTAGTGAAATGTTGCGGCATGACTTCTACAACGGACAAGGAGCTGTTGGCTCTCCGATCTTATTCGCGATATTCACTGCTGAGCTAATAGGTTCCATGCCGCACTCAATTGCGTATGCCGATGACCTTGCAGTGTACATATCCGGTCCGAAGATGGAAGTTATAAACATCTTGTCGCAACGTGACTTCGATAAAATTCAGCGACGACTGGAAGCTGCTTATTAACTTCCAGAAGTGCGAAACTATTTTGTTCCGTACCCCGTTAGACAGGGCTTCACGGGACACATGCCTAAAGTGGCGGAAGTTCGGCATAGTTGAACTTTTTCAGAGGAAAATTTCTATCCCCCGGACAACGCTAAGTCTGCTAAACGAGCAGATCTTTCCAAGGAATGAATGGATTCTACCAGAGCAGCAGTAGCCGTCATCATCGACACTAAGTCGGCTAACACATCACCACCCCATCCCAAAAGGACCACCATGGACACATGGACTTCAACAACCCGATGCAAGCACCAGGACATAAAAAATAAACAATAAACCAACAATAAGCAAAGTACATCAGTTGGGCCCCTATTCTTGAGCCAACACCCTAACCCTTAGTCTGTAAGTCTAGTTGTAATCCCAACACAAGTCTAGTTTGAATTCCGTTCAAATAAATTTTTAAATCGATTTTACGACATGGCATGAGTTGTGTTCAATAGTTGAACATGAAACATGTAGATGCTGCTCTGGCCAGGGCCTGAGGCGCTTTCGCCCTTACAAGGAGACTGTTTTACAACAGCCAACTTGATGCGAGGGTGAAGGTTATCTGCTACATGGCCCTCATCCGGCCAATGCTCACCTATGTCTGTCCCGTGTGGTTCAACGTGAGTGCAAGCTTGATTGAAAAAATTCGGTTGTTCGAGAGGGCTTGTCTTAGGGCTTGCCTTCGCCTTTATAGAACTCCAGAGTCGCAGTACAGAAAATTCTATTCCAATGGAACAGGGCGAACCTGATACGAGTGGACAATTTTTCTGGTGAAGTTGATTCGAGGTCACACTGCTAGAGCGATGAACTCGGTCAATAACTTGATCTCAGGGGCTTACTACCCCAATTCATAATACCACGACAGGGTGAGCCACAACGGCTTCGTCCCCCCAAAAGCTCTTTTCTGCACCTAGACAAAAACAGGCTGATACAAGATATAAATGCGGTGCCGCTCATCTACCACATCGCCAGATCAACTGTGGATGGGCGACTCAACCACAACGAGCTGAGGAGGGTCTCCCCCGGTTCAGCACGTCGGTTTCGAGATGGGATGTCCGGGATGTTGCTTTGCAACATCGTAAGTTCTGGTGGCTGGGGAGAGAGGGAACTCCCTCGACGAACCCTCTAGACCCGGGGTAGATTTATTATATTTGGTATGTAAGTTAGTATATAAGTTTTAAGAAAACAGTTCAATTTTCTTAATTTTATATTGTTCATTTAATACCCTTTTTTGTTCAAATATTTGCGTTGTTAGTTTAGCTCGAAAGACATAGCATAAGTTTAAGTTTAGCTTAGAGCGCCCGCCGAGGGCCAGTAAGTTACACCTAGCATTGTTCGTTCATCTAGTTTTAAGCATTTTTGTCTAGTACTTAAGCATATTAAAGAATAAAAATGAATTACAAAAAAAAAAAAAAATAGTTGAACATGAGATTTGACGATTTCCTATAAATGTTGTAAATGTTGAGAGCAAGAGTCGACGTGTTTGTGAATGACATTTTTTGACAGTGCAGCGACGATATGCCATTCTTGTCTACGAAAAAAATTTGGGCGGTTGCGGAATTTGTTTTGCCGAAATATGTCCAGTGGAAACGATGTGTAAGGTTAAGGGATAAAACATAAAAAAAAAGTGTAGCACGGCGTATACAACAATCTTATCAATCTGATCCCTGAACCAGATTGTTGCCACTTGATTTGACTAACACTTCTGCATCGTTGGAGTATCCATTATAGGGAAGCTTCTGGGAATTAGCGATATAGTGCGATATTCTTTTGTCTTTTAGAAGTCCTAGATATCCGACAAAGTGACCCAACTTCCATTCCATTAATTTGTTTCTGTCTTAACTTAATTGTTTTACGAAAAATATCTGACTCCATCCTGATTCACACTGAGCACCATGGATGACGTTGAGGACACCAATTTCGTTGGGCCCATCTATGGGCCTTGATAGCAGTACATTTAAGAATTAATTATGGCCTTCACCGCCTCTGCTACATTCGACTGAGTGCTCAAACTTTGTTCAACTTTATCAATCGAGTGAATAAACTGTGACCAAAATAAGTACATCGTTTCGTTTCGTTAAGTTTCGTTCACTTTCATTAAAGTGGGCGCGCAATCCGTCGTCATCTCTCCGAAGAGCCGTACGATGCCTCCGAAATCCAGTTAACACTCTTCTTGCAAATTTGGTACTTAAGCTGTTGGTGCACTCAGTTTTGGATTCATAAGAGCACGTGTGCCTTAATGACTACATCTCAACATCTGCTGTTACTTTCCCAACAAAATAAAATCCACCGCCCTTAAACCCAGCCACTCTGGCTGTCCATGTTGATTCTTACCCCATTCTATGTTCAGGTAGGTTATGCTGAAATACCGTCGGCGATAAAGCCATCACTTGAAGACCACAAATCTTCGCATATGTTGCCTCTTTTCCACAAATTTATTGCCACGCCATCCTGTTAAGTCAGCACACAATATGCCAGCAGCAGCACATCGCACCACGGGCACCCATTAAAGATGCCTTACTAAATTCCTGTCACCATAATCTCAACACTTGCCAGACCAGGAGGTGTGCCAGTGCGAACGCCAAACACCAGCTCGTCTCACAGTTTTATCATCCAATTTTCGCTCCCAATTAAGCCGAAGCCGAACCGTCCTATGCATGTAATCTATTTCGCACCGATCTACCGAACCCGGACCCGGACTTGCGCCACACTTCCCTGCTCGCAATTAAGTCATTTGCACTAAATTAACTCGACGTCTTGTAGCACCAAGGCAAACAATTTATATCCCTCCGCAAAATACAGATACGGCCCGTAAAAGTTTTTATTGCCCACAAATATGGTTGCGAAGTCGTAAAGCAAACGACCACGTCGACGTCGATGTCGACGACAACGTCTTCGTCGTCGTTCGACTTCTGATTACGCTCCGGCGGATAAAAGGTCAATAAAACCAACGCTGCAGCGTCCTGCCGCATCAAAGTGAGAACCAATGTAAGGGCAGATAGTTGGTATTCAATCTGTGCCATTGAATGCCGATGGTGCTTGATCTCCAGACCATTGTTCTTAATTGGTGTGCTCCCACTTAAAAACCAGTGCTCCCTCCGCCACCCGGCAGCTATTAACTGTGTTACGGATCCGGCCATGGCAATGTCCGCCGAAAGCAGGTCAACTGGTGCTGACAAGCTGCTCAGCGCCAGCTCGTTGCGCAAACTTTGTAGAAATTTAATAAACCTGGTCAAGCCCAAGAAGTATTTCAACAAAAAAAATCAACCCCTTATCCCGGCCTGGATGCCTCCTGAGCCTGGATGCGAAAACGTTAATAATAATCAACTTTCAAGTGCTTTCCGCAACAATTCGCCCATGAAAATGTAATTGCATTCCTGGAACAGGGGAGCTGCAAAAAAGTGTACGTGGGAGAGCTCCGACTTTATTTGTTCATTCTTAGCCCGAGCTGAATGGTTGGTGGGCGGTGGGCGGAGGACGGTGGGTGGGAGGCTTCGTGGCGCCTACTTCGGCATTATGGAGATTTTGTTGTCTCAGTTACTGGCAGATGGGAGGTGTTGTTGATGTTGTTTCTGTTTTACCCTCGTGTCGTTGTTGGCTGGTTTATTGTACTCTTTGCACCCAACTCGAGTTTATTGCTCGAACAACGTGTATCCCAAAGTACTTAGGAGTACATATGTATGTATCCACTCATGGAGCGAAAAGAACTTGGCGGAGTGCAAGTGTGCGAACATGTTCTGTGTGCTCGTAAAAAGGTAAACGAACGTTTCCCTAACAGCCCTGTTATTTAATTTAACGCTTACTTGAGCGATGTGAGTTGTAAATCTGTAAGAGAGAGCTCTGCGCTTCTTTTTCTTGCTCGTGTGAGGAATTATGCTTCGTTTATGAAGTTGTTAAGTGGAGTGATGGTCGAGGTTGTTAGGCCGTGTGAAGTGGAGCCCGGAGTGGTGCGGTGTGTGAATTGTGTAACTTATGCGAGTTGAGATGTGGCATGATGAAGCCAGAGTTTGATGCTGCCTCAAGGTGGTGCTGGCAAGTGTTTGTTTGAGGACCATCACATGCATTTAACTGACTTCAAAGGATTGGATGCGGAGTGTTTTGGGTAACATTTGGTTCAGATAATAGTCCCAGGCAAGTGGGTTCAAGTTCATGGCGAACATCAGAAAAACATTTGCTACAGATGTTAATCGGTTGCAGCGGAAACCTTGTCTTGGCCTCATGCAGACGGTCCACAAATGTTATATTTTGTTCCTATTGCGAGTCCGATGTTTTATATACCTTAGCCCATCCTGCCTGTCCTGATGTCTGAGGAACGAAAAATTCAATTGATGAAGTAGTCTCGCAGAATCATCAGCGGGAGCAGCAGACTTATTCCTCGAACAGGATGAACAATGATTATGGTGTCTGAATAATTTCGTAAAAGAGGAGTTAGTCAGTTTTCTACGCACGCACAAGAGACCTCCAGTGGACATCCACCATACCTGCATCCACCATACAAACTAAGACCATAAGCTAGCAGAAGGATGTTATCTCAACCTAGGGCCCAGGGTGTTCTGTTCCGTGGGTCCGTGTTGATCTCCTCGGGATATAGTTATATAGCAGCGACAATGACTGCTAGTACTTCTTTGGTAGACAATTATGGGGAATCACACCTCGCTTAGCTTTGAAAGGAAATGTTGTCCGCGATCCGTACTTTTCAGGTCCCTAATGGTTGCCGGTCTCCAGCTGTTACGTCTGGACCAGTGGCACCATGTATTGCGGGGAAATCTATATTAGGCAATTATGTGCACTTCTTCGTGAAGACTCAAGTTGATGGGGGGAACTTTTGAGAGGTGAGTCGGAGTTCTTTCCATTTTATGATCGAAATCTTCTCCATGCTTGTTTTGGAGATGGTATTCCATATAGGGAACCATCTGCCAAATGAGCGGCTTGCATAGTAGCATGTAATCGAAAGATGAGAGGAACCTCCATTATTTTAAGTGTTTTCGACTTCTATGATGTCTCAAAAAAAGTAATAAATTGCAATTATTAAACAATTAAAACTTCAGTTAATTCAATTTAAATTTTTGCAATTTTAATTGAATTATGAAAAGGTCAGGCCAGGTCCAAGCCTCTCAGCAAACGCTCGTGTTGTGCGTGCTGTTGTTCTCTCACGAGTGGAAGGGGCGTTTTGTGCTGACTCCGATTTGCATAAATCGGAATTTGAGAAGCTGTTTCTAAACAGTTACACTCTTTGAGCATGATTAGAAAATGTGGGGCCAGTGACTCGAAAGAGGTGAGGCCGTGAAAAGTATTTTCCTCGTACCGGGAATCGAACATGGGCTGCGTAGGCTCAAGTGCTTAGGAGTCGACGCATCACCCCACAATGGCTGCGTAGCATGACGTTACAGTCGTTACAGACATTGATTACGGGTACACTTGTATGTAGCGAGCTTTATTCCTGCGTGTGCACTGCACTGTTGAAGTCTTCGTCCCTCAAACTATGGGCATTATTCTAGTGAAAGCATCGTATATTTTCATATATACAACTGGGTTTCATATATAATGTTGAAAGCCAGTCACTGAATTGAAGGCGAAGGCATTTTCTCCGAATTGTTAAACATGCACTGCTCCATCAGGTTACCTGCGGAGGTCCTTGCGGTCAAAGAAGCGGCCAAAATAATATCATTGTTGGAAGCACCACCAAGCTAGTCGCAAGTTGTCGCGAAAATCTCAAGGTTCTTCACCCACAGCATTCTATCAATCTTTGCTGGGTCCCAGGTCACAGGGACATAACTGGCGATGAGGTAGCAGATGAACTTGCCCGGAAAGGTGCCGAAATGGACCCATTTCAGGCAATCCCATGTTTCGATCCTCCGCTGGCTAACGTCAAGAAGAAAGTGGACGACGCAATCATGGAGCTGGTTAATAGAAAGTGGGACTCTTTACCCGCGTGTGTAACTACCCGACTTTATGGCCCAAGTACAATAGTGCAAACACTGAAAAGCTTCTCCAATGCCAGAAGAAACTGCTGCGGATGGTTGTCGGAGCGCTAACTGGCCTGAAATATCGGGAACAAAAAATGGGATTCACCCATGATACAATATGCAAAGGATGTGGGAACGAAGAAGGAATTGAGGACACCACTCATTATCTTTGTCATTGCCCCAGTCTCTGCTTCGTGAGACAAAGAGCACTGGGAGCCGAAATGAAGTATGGTGGAGTTGCCCAACTTCTACCTCTCTTGCCCCTTAACATTTTTGACAACCATTTTTTATATCGTTTTCATAAGCGAAAATGACCAATTAGAGAACGGAATAAGTGTCAAAAATTCATCGATGGACTAGGGGTCAATCAGCTGTGAAGTTGGGTATCAAACTTCATTTCCGACTGGGAGACTACTTCTTCCAGAATCTTCAGGATATAACAGTGCCTCACTTACGTCCATTTTCAGGTATGTCATAATGTCTGGATGGCTAAACAGGACCGCATAACAACGAGATTAATCAGCACCTTCACCAACAACAGCAAGAACGAGAAGGATGTCAGGAAGGTCTTTGCACCCCTATGGGTATCACAATGGGTCCAGTAGGACCTCAGTGCGGCGGGGACCCACCTACCCATCTAACTGACGGAGAGGAGATCCTAGCAACAACTCGATAGGTCATTTACACTGAATACAAATCGTAGGCGTACCTAGAAGCTTACAGCTACCGGGCCAGGACTTCTTTGATGTCGCAAAAAAATGTGTCTCGGGATAGAAAAAAAGGCCGAATCGCTAGAAATTTAAATTTTTTATCATACTCGGGAGTGCTGCAGTCTTTTAGTTGAATTTATTGCTTATGAGGAACTTAACGACGTGCTTTGTGGAAGTGATACGTTTCAGACAAAATAGTCAACGACGGTGTTTCATGGACTACGTCAGTAAATGGTCCTGGATGGAAACTCCGAACATAAATCGTCTCGGTTTCAATCCTCGCTGCAAAATATAAGCAGCAACCAAAAATCACATGCCAGTTTGAATTTAGAGTCACACGAGTTTACTAATTTAACGTATGACGAAAATAATGTAAATCGATACCGCCGCTGATTCGACATTTTCACCAATAAATGGAGAGTATCGTTTGTCCAATCCAATATTTGGCTACTGCTCCGAACGATTTTGGAATTATTTCCAAAAATAATGCCATGCGGGACGTGACGCCATAACCACAAACTAAACGGAGCGGTATGTAATCTTCAATTTAATTTGGACCAACTAAAAGCACAATTTGATCTTCTCGGTTGTCAAAGGAATTAATCACTCCATCAACGGTGGTGATAATTTTGTGCAGAGGGTTTTGCTTGTTCAGATGCCAGTCTTTGAACACACTTGATTCGAAATTCAATGTGAACCCATGGCTTTAAAATTGCCTACATCTATAAATCGAGATATATTATCCCGGATGTGTCATTCGAATCAGCTAATCATGTTTTAGAAATGCATACAATCAGGTCAACAAAATTGGCAGACCTTCTTCAAAAATCTAAGTGAACTGAGCAATATCAGCAGCAACCTACTGAATGGCCTTGTAGCCAATGGTTACGGGAGTAGTACGACAAAGAGCTCACTTACTGAGACTACACAATGCAGTCTGGAAATGGAACATAACCTAACCTGTCGTCAGAATGATCAGGCCTAGATCCCAACAGTTCTCATCGCAGGCTCAGGGTATTGGTGGTTATCATCGGAGCTGAGATTGAACCACAATCCTTACCATCGTCCGTGTACCTGTACATCTCCAACGTAGGCACGCTGGAGCTTTCATCTTCTCTATCTATTAGCTTTATGCATTTAGGACGACCACATGCGACACACTGTCTCCACACCAATCCATGTTGCTCCGTCTATGCTTACTAATGTTCTCATGAAAGGCATCGCGATGGGCTTAGTGTGACATGATCATCATCACTTTTCCCCCTAATTTCAGGCAGATGGCCTGATTCAATGAAGTTATATGCGGCGACACAACGAAGACGGTTCGGTTTAAATGCACTCTTGTGTTATTCAAGCCGATGCACCTCCAATCGAATTTTCCAGATGCCACGAACACGTCCTTACAAAGTGGTTGTCATCGGTGACGTGGAATAAGGCCGTCCAACTGGCTCAGGTCAGAGCTCTTTCGTTGTCCAGTCCATATACAGCTCAACAATCGCCCTCAATGCAAACAACAGCAAACACCGCTTTCACAAGACTAACTTTCGAAACAATCGACCAAAACACAATTAAGTCCTGCAAATGTGGAATGAATGAAGACGACAACCTTCGGGGTATTAATCTTCGCCCAGTGTGTGTATTTCCCGAATATCGATTATCTTAAGTCCAATGCTCACAGAACTATAATTTATCAGCACATATTCCAAAAAGAAGTAAATAAACAAGCCCCACACCTCACTGGCACTATCTGAAATCGATTATCTCCCCTTTAGGACGACCACTCTGGCTTCATTAGTGATTGCTATCGACCATTACAATTGTCCACATGAAAGCAACTCAGCGAAGCACAACGATAATCCAACACCGTTCGCTTAATAAACCTCCAACCACAATCACAAATTTCTTCGTCTTTCATAATGAGTCCTAACCCTCATTCCGGGTCGTAAACAAAAGACACAGCCCTCCACCGCCAACCGTCCACTTCAACTTCTACTCAAGTTAGGAAAACAACATTAGCATTTCAAAAACACGAAGCCGCCCTGCACCCTCACCCTCACCCCACCCCCAACACACTGATATTCATAAATGAACATTCAGGCCAAGTGTGGCACATCCAGCTCACCCAATATCCTGCTGCACCATGAATTTCCTTTTCCATCATCCGCTCGATATTCAAGTACTAAGAAAGAGCGCTCACTCAACCACCCGCACCACACACACATCAACAACCCACTTCGCAGAGGATACACCCTGAATGTGTGTGCATTCGAATAAATTTGCAAGTCAGACACGCGATAACAAGTTTTATCAAAAATAAAAAAAATAAAACCAAAAAGGACGAGCGAGTGGAACGAGGACAAAAACCTGAAATCAGCGCAAGGCCCTGCTGGCTGAATGGAGAATGGAGCGAGAAGCTTAATAAAAAATCGCACAATCGCAATTTGCTTTCAGTTTTACCAGAGCACTCACTGGAATATGTCCTTGCTCGTGAGGATATTCATTGGGGAACGCGTTCACTTTTTGTTGCTTGCACTCATGTGCGAGGCAGGGGACATGCCTCGACGGAGAGACCTCTTCAGAGTGCAGGTGCACCGCGTAAGTGAAGTGGGACACACCTTATTACGTATTCCATGCATAATCGAGTGTCGTTTGGAATTAAGAGACGACAACTTGCTGCCGGGCACACTTCGGTGGCGGGGCAGTGACTAGACAAGGAGATTCACTCCCAGGTGCATGGCAACCCGAGAGTTTTGGCAACCACCCCCGGAGGCATCGGTGCGTATTGCGTACTATAATCGATTCGTTGTCGGCGCTTATCTCTTTGATGATCGCCCCCGCCTGGCACGTGTCTCGTCTGTCACCCCTCGAGATAAGCTCCTCGAAGTCAGACGGAAGAAAACTTCAATCCGAGGAATCAAATTTGCTGCTCATTCTTTGCTGGTTCCTTGGCACCGAGCTCGGATTCTTGTTAAGTCGTATTGCATTTCCAATTGTGATCTACTTGGTTATCCTCGTCGTATTTCCCTTGCTCCTGCCTTTCACCCCATGTCGTTGGCGTCGTCGTCGTTATATTGTCTTCCTGTCTCGTTTTGGTCTCTTTACACCTTATCCATTCCATCAACCGGTGTCACATTTATTTTTCATCATGACAAGGACACCTGTCAGTCGGTTTCGTTTCTTTGTCTTATTTCCGAGTTGGAAGGGAGAAATAAATTTTATGAATGAATGCTTGCAAAACGGAAATACCTTATTTTCTAACAAAACTCTTAGTCATAGTCGCCAGCGGACATGATGTATTGTCGTGTGCGAGAAGTAGATGGTTGGTTCACCATCATCGTCACCACTGCTGCGAGCGACCGAG
This sequence comes from Eristalis tenax, assembly GCA_905231855.2. Lineage (NCBI taxonomy): Eukaryota > Metazoa > Arthropoda > Insecta > Diptera > Syrphidae > Eristalis > Eristalis tenax. The sequence goes on from HG993127.1 coordinate 6,692,558, forward strand.
GGGAGTCCTTGGCCGGCGGCGGCAAGCAATGAATACTATTTTGCATAAATAGACGATGTCCTCAAGCATGTACGTGAAGATGGGGGTGTGGAGGAGCAGTGGCAACGAGACAAAATGGTGGAAAGATTGTATGTTGAGTGGAATGTGCTGGGTTGGCTCAGGGTTTGGGTGTTTTTTCCTATTTAATTCATTATACTCTCCGAACAAAGAATAAGCAAAATTCGTCTGTCTGAATGGGCTCAGAGAAATACAAAGCAAACACTTTAGACACACGCTATGTATGTTGCGGCTTGCAGAACAATGTTCGTGCCACTCAACAACTTTCTAATCAAGCTGTTTTAGTCTGGAATTGCTTTAGCGGCTAGAATGTGCTGGACTCTTGGGCATGAGATGGCATTGGCCATCAGGCACGCATCGGAAGCTCTCGTTCATTGCTGAGTGACTAAAGCAATGATTATTTATATGCCTTCGCATGAGACGTGCACGAGAGACAGCTAAGGAGCTTAATGACACTTGTCTAAAAGCCAGCGTCGGATCCCCCATGGGTCGCTGGCCGGATAAGTAAGTTAGTTTGAGAGCCTGATGTCCGTAGAAACTCTAACATTAGAAATACGAGTAGATATGCAGTTCCACCTGAGCCAGGGGGCAATTTAGCATATAAAGGCTTGACACTGGACTGTCCCTAGGGCTCTGAAGGAGAGAAGTGTTTTCTAAAATGTGTCACACTGTATAAAGGAATAGACCGAACAACGTGTCGTAAATGCAATGAAAATTCAAAGCAGCCACGTTATGTGAATGTTGAAGATCTCGTCTCAATTGCATTTCCCATTTTTTCAATTCAGTTCGGCTTCTACCTGAAGGCGCAACCATAATGGACGAGATACACACAGCAGTTGAGAACGCACTCAGTTTCATTAAGTTTCGTTCACTTTTGTTTGCCTAAGTGGGCAGGAATTGGTTGTTTTTTTTTTTCGATTTCTTCCTCGTCTTCATCCAGAGAGGCAAAATCCAAGAGTGCTGCATCAGTTAAGCATGTCGCCGTCAGCATGATCGTCAAATGTTAATTCTCTCCAGATAAGTAGAAGTCCCCGCCTGGAAACAGCATTTGTAACTTGTTTTTTTTTTTTTTGGCATACAAAAAAGGTGTGAAAATGTGTAGTAATTCATCAATTTATAAAGGCTAGGCCGATTTGGCTTAAAGGTTTTTTCAGTTTTTCGTAATTGTCTGGAAAATTTTGAGAAAACCCACCGGATAACCCGAGTTACACGTAAATCTCAAACTCAAACGGAGTAACATTTATTTCAAAACCGATAAAACGAACCGAATACATACAAAAACTGTAGAACCCGGTGTGAGCATATGATGCCGAACCGAAACCAACCCCAAATCGAAATCGACAATACATATCGGCTTGCTCCATTCCATATTGGTTCGGGGCACCTGACCGGGAGCCACCACCGCAGGCTGCAGAATTTCGGTAGCTCTTGGCGTATTGTATGTTTTGTATGTATACTTAAGTTCTCTTTTTTGTGTGATGCATGAAACAAGTAAGTTGCGTTGGGGGATGCCAGTGCCACCTCCACCATTTCTGTAATTTTCGGCTATTGTATGTTTTGTATGTATATAATATGTAAATGCAGCAGGTGACACTGGTAAGTGGCAAACAGCAATGAAACTTACTTGTGAAAAAAATATATTATATTCTTTCTTTTTCAAGTAGCAAAGCAAGTAAGTTGCGTTGAACGTGCGAGTTGCGCAACTCTTTTTTGAATTTGATTTCTGTTACGTTTCGTTAATTTCAAGTGTCTCGTATGAGGGTGAAAGAGAAGAGAGAAAAATCGAGACAATTTGCCGGTATTGGCTACGCCGTGCGCCAATCGTTTCCCTTGCCAACGCGTTACGCATAGAACACCGAAACATACCCGAAACTAAATAGAATTGGACAATAATCCATCATAATCTATAATTCATGTTTCGGTTCATCATCTAATCGAGTTCGTTAACCCGGGTTACAACGGATCGGAAGGTTCATGAACGGAATTGCACGGTAGATTGCCATGTATTAGCGTTGTGCTAGAGCTGGGCAGTTCCGGTCATGTATAGTTCCTGGAATTATGTTCCAATCACTCCAGAGTTGGGAAGTTCCGGACATGTTGAATTCCTGCAACTTTGCCCAATGTCGGAACTATTTCCGTTCGATCCGCATACTTCAACTAAACATGTTCATTTCATCTAAATATTTCCCAGTTAGCAGATATGTGTATGAATGAAAAGGATCATAAGTTAGTATGGACATGTCAGATTGAAAATAAACTCCGAACATATTCGGATATGGGTGGTGTTAGAGAAATACTTCCCTAGTACTACTACGAATTTCGATGTGAGTTACATGGGCATATAGTAGTTGTAGTAGATCTTTTACTGAAAAGGGTTGAAAGTGGAACTATGATTGACACGACAATTGAAATGAACATGGGACATTTCCTCTCTTGCATATCGACCGGCGTCAACATTTAAAGTATTATCTATCCATTATCTCTGCTATACACTTCCTCGGACACGTATTCGAGGAACTAGTTCCGATCTAAAATATAACCGTTCTATGTTTGTTCCGCCATCGGAACTATTTAGCTCAACTCTACGCTATACACTTTACTTAAACATGTCCGCAGAGATGTTAAACATCAACGCGTGTATTAACATATGCCGAGAAAGACGAGTTTCGCACACATAGTTCACATATGTATGCATGTATGTAGTTCATCAATAAACGATAGTTGTCGTTTTCATACGTGTAGTTCTTTCATCATCAAATTTTCATGTGAGGCTTATCCACGCATACTCCGTAAATGCAAACTAAACTTTCCTGCACACCAAACATGTCACATGGAACTACAAAGCTCCCCGATTATGTATCATTCCTTCAGTCCGCATGTTGGTGGAAGTACATAGTTCCGCGCACATATTTAACACAGCCATACCCAGGAACCTATAAAGTTCTGAGGACATGTCAATGGTAACCAGTTCAGATTGCGAAAGGAATCGTTCCGTCGTAGGAACTGTTTAGTACAACTCTACGCGGTGCAACCTCAAATTCGACAACATTTTACTAGAAGAAGACCATCAAATTCAATCAGAGAATGGCATTTACGGTATTTCGTGAATAACTGTCAAAAATTCAAAAAAAAAAAAGTGAAAAAAAAACCTATGAAATTCGTTGATGGACTAGGAGTCAATCAGCTCTGAAGTTGGGCATCTCTGTAATACTTCTCACAGGCCATTGGGTGATGTGAATAAAAACATCACCCAAAGACCTGTGAGTTTTTCACGAACTTGCTCCAATAATCTATACCTTCACATAAGTAAAAGCTGGTATTGGAATATTGCTTAAGTTCCTAGAGGCAACTATGGTGATATTGAAATTTGACGATGCTTTTGACTCATTTTCCTTAGGGTCTTGTTGAAGGAGTTGTGATAAAAAAAAAAAAAAACAAATTCGATCTTCCCAGGATCACACTCGCGATCCAATCACAGAGTGCTAAGCAAGTGCATTCCATAGGAATGGTTAACCCCAAAGAGCTGTGCAATATCACTGATGGATGCTGACATTGCACGCAAGTCCATCTGGTATTGGAAGGAGTTCGTTGGCCACTAGGCTCAAGTGGATTCGGAAAGGAAATCCACCCGGAACAAGTCCCCAAGTGTCCATTCTGAGAGTTGTCTACCTGTCACAACTGTGCACAGCCAAGGGACCGGAGTCTTTCGTCTGCATAACATAGTGTCCGGTCAAAAGAAAAAAAAAAAAATAGTTTTAAAAATAATCCAAAATGATCGTCTTAAATTCAATTGATTAATCTTATCTTTTGTGTACGTTTATTTACTTTGGGGGAGATCAGAGAACAGAATGCGGAGCCTTTCTCAGCTTGCAAAGCTAATTTGTAACAACTTTCATAAAAGTTCAACGCCTTCTTGTAGGAGTATCAATCCATCCTCATCGTCACCATTTTGTCATTCAGATCTATAACGCTGTGATCACCTTCTGTCTCGTTAAATTCTGTCATGGGTTTGACGTTATCGTCATAAACGGCATACTTTAACTAATAATTACCGACAGAGTCTCCTATTTGGGTGGTTTGATTGCGCAGAAACCCAATTTATTTAAAGCAGTTTTTCATTGTCTGTGAAGGTTACAGCTGTCCAATTAATCTAGCAGATAACACTTTAATTGCAAAGAATATTCGGTGTCGAAACATTAAATAAAATATATATTACAAGTTTGTGATAATGCCCTGGTCTAAGGGTTGACAAGCAAGTGTGCGGTTACGCAAAGTAAGATGAGGATGCGTAGCTCAGCTGTCCAGAAGAAGGAAGATAGGTAGGAGATGCTTAACCACTCCTTCATTTTAAAAGTTATCATTAGAGCTCTCTTATAAGACAGCCATTTCACGTTTACGCTTGCTGTCCCAATAATGCACATTTGTAGGTGTACCAACGGGATGCCGCAGTTGGTTAAGTGCCTGACCTTGGTTAGTGGGGTCCCCGATTCGAATCCCAGTGAAAGCAGAGTTAGTACGCACGTTGGAATCGAATTAACTGGATTATCACTGGAGCGGTCAATCAGTGATAGTAGTCTGACTGTGGGACCAACATGGTCTAAGTGTGCTGGTGCATTCACTAGCAGCCCCTACTACCTACCTAGCTTCCTATGTGTACACTAATCATTTACAGAAAAGTTTCCATGCAAGTAAATTTGAAAATACTGCCCATGTCCACTTAATAGAATCGTCCACCTAAGAGGAATACAAACAAGCAATATCCCACAACTCTTACAGTACGCCTTGTCCGTTTAAGGGAGTTGACCACTGCACAGGGGTGTCCGTTAAGAGGGAGTTCACTGTATTTCAATTGCTTCCATTATTGAGCGTCTATCAACTCGGAAAAAATTTACTTCACTTACCTGCAGAGCATCCGAACAAAGGGTAGGTACGTATTTGTATCATCATCGTCATCTTCTGATCTGCATGCTCGACTCGCGGGGGAGCACGAGAGATCTCCAGGCAACTCGATCCTCCCCTATCGACTCTAACTCATCAGGAGTTATGCCCAAGCGTAACCAAGCGAGTTTTTGCACTTGGTCCAACCACCTTGTCGTGGATCTGCCAAGCGGTTGACTATCTGATCGCATACAACTCGGAAGTCGTGAGGAAACGGACATTCGTGCCACGTGATCAAGCTAACAAAGCCTTTTTCGTTCGAAGAAGCAGCTGCTCGACGTTGAGTACCACACGCACTGCCGCGTTTCTCACCCTATCCCGGCGAGTAATTCCCACAACACCGCGAAGAAATCTCATCTCAGCAGCTTGTATTCGCGATCTTATTCTTTCAGTCATCACCCAAATTTCATGACCATACGTGAGGGTTGGAATAAATACTGAGTCGAAAGAGGTCAGCCTTCCTGATATGTGACATCCTTCCTGATACCAAGCTGTTCCAAAATTGACCCAGCTTGACCAATCCCACAGGAAAGCTCAGCATTACTCCTTCCATGACTCGAGAGAGTGAATAGGTTTTTTATGCGAGAATTGTCTGATTTCCAAGCTGATGTGTTTTCTGTTTTTCTGTCGACTTTGTATGTACATCAACCTCTAAACTAAACCAAATTCAGCTCCTTTTGAACCAAATGCACAAATAATCAGATCGGGATACCTTCAGCTAATTGGATTGCGACTGCAGAAAAGCATGTCACCTCCATCAGCAAACTCTTGCCACCGCCCTTAAACCCCAAGCTGCACAAAAGTTTCTCAGTCCCTTAAACGAGATTAAAAATGCTGAGCTGACATCGGATAACCTGAATAATCGTGCAGCCAACCATCTTAACAGACTTGTTAGGTTCAAAGCGCCAACCGATCGAAGGAACGAACTCTGAACTCAACACAAAGCAAATGGGGAGGAACACCGCAGAACTACATAGTTGGAGTCACCCTTCTCACGGTAACCCCGAAAGGACTTTTCTCGTTGCTTTGACCAAAGCAAATTCAAAGCATTTAAAAAAAAGTATATTTAGTATTTGGTTGTATTTAACTTTTTGCAGAAATAGCAACCTCTAGTTGCGACCAAAGACGTTTGGCGAAGAACGAGCGCAGAACAACGAACGCACAGAGCCAAGAAAGGCAACATGCGGAGCACATGCTGTTTGATGCTGTTGAAAAGTCGACTCAGCCAAAGTTCATTGGCGTCCTCCCACGTACACACAGTCGCTTGCCAGATTCGCCGCCTTCAGTGCAACCAGCAGGAGAACGATTCCGGGGAACTGTTGAAAAAGTATTTTCGCAACAACTGTTTCCTTTGATGGTGGCAGTCAATCAAGTCGAGTTTTTCACGGTTCACATCATTTTATTTTCGTTTTCGTATTCGCGCATAAGAATGACGACAAACCCATGGGAACCGCGGCGGGCGAAGTTGAAGGTAGTGACACAGACGGAAGCACGACAAGGACAGTTGATTGCCTCTGAAATTGGCATGGCACAGTGGGAAATATATTTAAACGTACACAATGGAGGCTCTGCTGGCTGCGACGAGTATTGACATGCTGTCAAGTTTAAATCTGTGTGTTTTTGCTGTCAGGTGATGGACTGTCAATATGCCGTACGCCTGACTTTATGGAGAGTGCACGTCCTCGGAATGGGACGATAACAGTCGGAATATATTGCAATGCCGTTGCGAGTGCCGAATGGCTGCATAAATTTGGACTTCAAGGCACATAATTTTACGGAGATTGCATTGTTCAATTGTCACTCAAAGTATTGGAGAAAGAGACAGGCGGAGCTATAAGATTCAGATTTAGAACTCTGTTCGCCAGTTTCAGCCGGCCAATGACAGCAAGATGTGTTGAGGTGACTGGTGAAATGCACTTAGACCTATCCAGTTCATCGTACTGCAACGCGCGAGCACTTGGATGTGCTGCTTTAGCCGGTGGTGGGGATCGGTGCCGTGAAATAACACATTTTCTCTTCTTCATCCAATCAGCTTCTGCTGGAGTCATTTGAGATGACGCCGAATTTCTTGGCCGATCCACAAGAATATAGATCTCTTTGATTAGACGGATAAGTCTCCTTAACACGCCTCAAACTGTTTGTCTACAAAAAGACGGGCTTTAACGGGGTGGTTTCAAACCAGAGAGGTCCACACTAAACCAGATCTACGGCAGGTAATGGGTCAAGGCTGTCATTCTCTCCTCGTTCTGGAGATGATCATGTGAAACAAAAAAGGACACGTAACATTGATGTCACGGAAGAAGGGTCGCAAAAGGCTTTCACTTGGATGAAGTCAAGAACTAGTCAGGAACTGCGTCTACTTCGGCTCTGCACTAAACAGGCTTTCACTTGGATGAAGTCAAGAACTACGTTTACTTCGGCTCTGCACTAAACAGGCTTTCACTTGGATGAACAACGTCGCTTCGGCTCGAAGGGTCTTCGAATTCAAAACCATGAGATAACGCAATAGAGAACGGCCGCGACCAAGGCGTCGCACACAAGTGAAGACATACATCAACAGCTGGTCTAGCCTAGCGCCACGCATAGGCCAAGTCCCTGAAACTTTTCCGTTGCAAAAGATATCGAGGGAAGTCTTGCCCATAAATGTATGCAGATGGATAATACTATAGACATTCACAAATATGCGACTTTGCTCACTTTGATTTTATATCATTTACTCAAGGAATGAAGTGCACTTGTTACTTGCACTTCATTGCTTGCGTAAATGACTGGAAGTTGTCCACTCTAATCAACGTCGTCTTGTTGTATAAGGGCTCATTCTTATTGTGGGACCTTGGTGTTCTGTAAATGTGAATCTAAGCTCTAATCCCTATCAAACACCCGAATCTTTTCCGCGAAGCTAGCCCCCTCGTTGAACCTTTCAGAGCTTCCATAAGGTAGCATATGCCAAATGCGTCCAATGCAACAGATTACCATAATCCTCGTATTGATCTGGTTGTTGTGAAGAAGTCTCTTTGTAACGGCGAAAGTGTAGAGCTCTGGATACTGATCTAGCCAGATCCGCAGTTATCTGACAAGAGTCCTTTCCGCCAGTAGTTGTCCGTGTCACCCTGCGCGAGAGTGCTTCTGTTCTCGACCCGATCTAACCACTTACGTAAGAAAGAGAACTTTTCAGATCACACAAGTTAATGTTGAACAGGATCGTCGAGCAGCCTATTGGCAGCAGCCATTTCCAACGTGGAATATTCTCGTCGGTTAATGTTGCCATTCTTGACGACGAACTTTCTAGCGTTAATCATGTCCTTTTTCTGTAGGATTGGTCAAGTTGGTTCAGTTTTGAAACAGCTTGGTATCAGGAAGGATGTCAGATATCAGGAAGGCCGAGCTTGGTGTCAAAGCCAAGTTAGCGCTTCGAGACACTTCGAGTATTTATTTCAACCCTCACCTATAGTCTTGAAATTTGGGTACTGCCCGAAAGAATAAGATCGCGAATACAAGCTGCTGAGATGAGATTTCTTCGTGGTGTTGTGGGAATTACTCGCCGGGATAGGGTGAGAAACGCGGCAGTGCGTGAGGTACTCAACGTCGAGCAGCTGCTTCTTCGAACGAAAAAGGCTTTGCTTCGGTTGCTTGGTCACGTGGTACGAATGTCCTCTTCATCATGACTTCCTAGGCAGGCGTTGAATGCGATTCCATCAGGTAGACGACCGCTTAGCAGACCCAGGACAAGGTGGTTGGACCAAGTCCAAAAACTCGCCTGGTCACGCTTGGGCATACCTCTTGATGAGTTAGAGTCGATGGCGGAGGATCGAGTTTCCTGAAGATATCTCGTGCGTGTTTTACACCCGCGTGGAGAATGTGGGTCAGAAGATGATGATCATCATCACCACCCGTCTTCTTTTCTTCAATCATTCGAAGACCGATTGAAGCTCAGTCTTCGGTATGAACGGGGGATGGACAGCCTTGTCGGCAATGACATGTTCTGCCATGTTATCATCACTGAACACGATAAAGCCGATGTTCTCAGATCGCCATTCTTGCAGATCTTCTCGAAATTGACAGTTGATATGTACAGTGTATATTTTCTGAATATCGGCACCTAGTACCTCTACCTTTTCCTGAGGCTCTTCGACCACAAAAAAGCTATCGTCAAGTACTGCATTATCTGGATCAGTACCTGCTGTAGACAGTATTTGTTCATCCTCTGTGAAGCTTGAGACACGGAGGAAATATTCTTTGGCACACCAGATGTAAAACAGCCTTTCCACCCGCACTGTAAGCAACTTCTTTTTTCTTCTTCAGCAGAACACATTTGAAAGGACTAAGTCATTCATGTCGATTCGCCCTTCTTCTCCCAGCTCTAGCACATCAATCCATGTCATGTGTATTTTCTTAAGGCAACTTAACGAGTTCGTATGCAAACCAATTTGAAAAAGCCGCCCGCCGCCCCTCCTCGCTCTCCAATGCCAACTGTCTCAATATTATTCCATATCCTCAGCATATCTGCGATGGCTCATAATCCCCACCATCCGACTCGATGACAATGATCTGACTATGATTATCCTCCCAGGTACACCGTTCCATTCCATCGGGCCCATCGTTACGCCCCCCCTGGGCTCCCCATGACATCGCAGGATCCCATTTCCGGCTCCACACACGAAGACCGGGAGCTCTGCGCCAGCATGGTAATCCGTTTACTCTGAGAGATGATTAAATAGCAATTTTAAGCGTATTCCCCCGCCACGGTTCGCCTCCGCACTGGGACTCGCAGATTTTTCATGTCAAATTAAATATCCTTTAATCTGCGTGCGTGTCCATGTGTGCGCGTGTGTGTTTGAGTCAGGACGACCTCCGTTGAAAGGTGGACATAATGACGGCTGACGATGAAATAAAAGGTTCATCCCCACCCACGAACCCATTGTCTTTGGTAAAGAACAAGGTAAATGTGTGTCACCTTCATGTCTGAATGAAAATGGAGCAGCATAAGGGCTCCGAATATGCAAATAACTGGGTAGCCCAGGCCGCCATACCCCGGCCGGCGACATAGTGAGGAGTTCAATTTACCAGGAAACCGAGTCCGGCTGGGAACAATTAACAATGGAAGCCGTTGTAATAATTCATATTCATTGGGGACACTGTCCTCAGACTTTGCAGCGTCCCCCCACCCGATGCTCTTCCTTCTCGGCAGGACACTGATAATGTTTGAAATTCCCAGCGTATCTGCTGCAGCATAGCTCAACTAATAAACATCCTGGGTCAATTCCGGGAATCCTCTTTTGTGAACACCCTTTCACCGAGAAAACCATTTCTGTTCTGTTGTGGAAGATAAAGGTTCACCCGGTTGCTACTGTCCGACTGTATCTAAGGACAATGAATTTCAGAAATTTTCGTCTGTTCCCGATACCGAAACTGGGAAAGACCAAAAAAGATGGAAAGAGAGAGAGAGAGACTGGGTGGGGTGGAGTGAAAAAAAGAAATGTAACTGCAAATAGATAGTACTGGTGTATCTATGTATCGATTGGCAATAAAATTTAAGAGTCCATGGACATTCAATTGTTCCGAAGGATAACAACCAATGTACACACTGTGCTTGGTGGTCTTGTGAATGTAATTTGCTATCTTTTATGGCAAAATGGAAGCGTTTGCATGCAATAATTTGGCCAGTTTATGGCTAATTGAAGTTCTGATTTAATTGGAACGAGATATTGCTGTGCTGTGTGAACAGCAGCACCATACTTGGGCCAGTGCCTTTTATCTGGTCACAGAGATCTCCCCGCCGCGCCAGGACACCCGCAGGCGAGTGTGATGGGGCAAAGTATTGCATTCAGTGATTGCACAAAAATAGATTTTATTTTTTTTCCTACTTTGGCTTTTGCTAAAGATTGCATGCATTCATTTGAATTTCAACAAAATGGAAAACATCGTAGTTACGTGAATGACTTCATTACTGCGTCTGTGTGGTTTTCATTTGTGGCCTGTTCGTAGAAAGCCAAATTGATGGCTGGTTCTGATTGTCATTCATTATTAAAGAGATTTTAAGTGTAGGGTTTCACGCGAACTCGTGTAATTGAATCAGATACGGGTACACGGGTTCACATGTACGTACGAGACATATGCATAACTGCACTTGGCCAATAAGAGGATAGTGTTCACGTGAACACGTGTAGTTTGTTTAAGATTCAGACAGAAGCCTGCCGGGAGGAAAATGGGGAATTTGACGCAGAGTCGCAGTCGATTCCGAGCAGGAATGACGGACAACAGGATCTCGCCTTTATTTTTTCATTTTGTTTATGTGACGTAGGCCGAGACTGCGTGATTTGTGGATTTGATATGAGTTTACCCCGTCTTTTCTTTTTAATTTCTTCCCGCAAATTATGCAAAGTGGAAGCGTGGGATGTGGCGTTGATGGTTTCACCTTTTTTTTTGTACTCAATGAGCAAGATTCCCTTTGAGTCCCAAAAAACTGTGGCCATGAGCTTCCCAGCAGACGGAGTGACTTTGAACTTCTTCGATGGTCTGTTCCTTTTTTATGCCACTGCATGGACTCTTGTTTGCTTTCAGGGTCATAGTGGTGGACCCATGTTTCGTCACCAGTAACAATTCGATCCATAACACCGTCCGCGTTCTCACTACACATCTCCAAAAGCTATCTACAGCATGAGATTCTCAGGTTAAGATGGTCATGAAGAATGGTGTGAATGGTACCAATTGGTGATCTCTGCCATCATTTTCACCTTTGCTCGGGCATCCTCAAGAACAAGTTTTTCGACTTCTTTGATGCTTTCTCCCGTACAAGCAGTTGCCGGGGCGCCGGAGCGGGGGTCGTCTTCAATGCTCTCTCTGCCTCTCTTGAACTCACTTGACCACTTTTGCACAGTTGATAATGAAGGTGCGGAACCCTGGTAAACAGCCACCATCTCTTCATGAATAGTTTTTTGACTTTTTCCTTGCTTAGTGAGAAATTTAATTACAGCGCGATGCTCAATTTTCACGATCATCGTCCCAGTTGCCATTATGATTCTGTTTAACTAGAGATAAAACACGAATTAATGATCACATTTATATGAAATTTTACATGAGTGCACTAAAATAATAGTATTACTTGATAAATAAGTCAATTTATATATACAACCACAGCTTCACCCGGGTACCGAGAATATATTGAACTCTCGTGAACCACTCGTAATAGCCTATATTGACAACGTAATCCAAACAAGAGGACCAATACATGACAGCAACAAGAAAAATGTGTTTTTATAGAACTTCAAGTGGAGTGTAATGTGGGGCTGGACTTTTATCATAAAATATAAGTATATATGCCTTTACAGAGTCTATAACTTAAAACACCGTCTTTATTATTAAGTTTATCTGTACCTATTGAAGTGAATATAAAAATGTCGAAATAAAGATATATTTGCTTTTAGTGAATTGTTTCTTTTCCTTTAGTGTTGATGCTCAACTATTTCTTTATTTTATTTTCTTATTCTGAAATACGTTTGTGCTCTAAAAAACATGATTTTCTTTCCTATGACCCTCAGTTTCAGCATGAGATCAGTCATGTTTTTGTTTTTTTCATTTAAAATTGGATCTTGGACATCCAAAGCTAGACCGTACCCATGAGTTCCGTTCTGGAATCAGGATAGGGTGCTCTGATGTTCATAACATCGAACCAGTCATTGGTCTGGAAAGCATTATAGACCCACTGCTTGCGTGCAGTTTGCCAAGAGATGGCGTAACTTGTATTATTCCATTGGAACATGCGTTGAAAAACGACTGCCATTGTACGTCATTTCAGTGTATGTCATTCAATTGAAGCGTAAACAACAATAATTTCTTTTTCGCTCAAATATGTCGAACTTTGTGTCTGAAAAAGTGTTTTTGTGGGGAGTTCTTCTTCATTACTTTAATATGAAGAAAACTGCTGCCGAAAGTCATCGTATTTTGGTGGAAGATTATGGTGAACATGCGCTGGCTGAGCGAAGGTGACAAAAGTGGTTTGCACGATTATAAAGTGGTGATTTTGGCTTGGCCAACCAGCCAAATCAACGGCAAAGCCGAATATCCATGGCGTGAGGGTAATGCTCTGTATTTGGTGGGATCAGGCGATGAGCTGCTAAAACCGGGTAAAACCATCAATGGACAACGCTACCGAACACAATTAATCCGTTTGACGAGAGCAGTAGCCGAAAAATGCCCGGAATATACGACCAGACACGAGGCAATAATTTTCCATCATGACAACGCTCGGCCCCACGTTGCTATTCCGGTTAAGAGCTATTTGGAAAACAGTGGATGGGAAGTTTTACCCCACCCGCCTTAATACCCAGATCTTGCCCCTTCCGACTACCATTTGCTCCGGTCGATGCAGAACGCCGGCACTGAAATACGGTTCACATCAGAGCAGAATATCAGAAATTGGCTTGATTCATTCTTGGCTGCCAAGTTGGCGCTGTTCTTTTGAGACAAATTGCCAGAAAGATGGGAAAAAGTCGTAGCTTCAGATGAGCAATACTTTGAATAACACTATTGTACACGTTTACTTTAAATAAACGTTCAAGTTTTGAAAAAGAAAAACCGCACGAATGGAGTTATAGACCCAATATATAAATTATTCCTAAGTCTTTTCACGATGATTCACCATGGGACGTATTTCTGTCTTTGAGCCGTCTATAAAAAATGTTTAGAGGAATGTGAGCACCTTTGAACGCTTTTTGCTTCCAGGTTTCATAAAATCGTTTTTTTTTTTGAATTATTGATCTGCAACTTATTTTCACTTTTAGAAATTAAATTAAACTTTATTTCAACGAATAATTCTAATAATACTATTAAGACCTCGATTTATGTTCTTATTTTTTTTTTGAATGAAGACGGTTCTTATTTTCGAAGGTGCCCCATGTGTGGCCGGCTTTGAACAAGAATGGAGCACAGGGTAAATGCCTGGCTTCGTTTACCCTGAAACCACTATTTTAGGTGTAGGTGAACGTGTTCGAAGCTGCCCTAACGCCACAAGCAATTAAACTTTAATGTTTAGTACTTTTATATGTAAACAAAACATACCCCAACAATATTTTTTTTGCACAAACAAAAAAGTTTGCCAAACAATTTGTATACTCTTACAAAAAGTTTGAAATGTAGCATAAAAACATCCAACTCTAGCTACTTTCAAACGACGTCTGATAAGATGACCGAAAGCCGTTGACTTAATAAGAACTTAGTTTACGTTCTCGAAGATGTTTTTATTAAGATCTTATTGGCGCTGTTCAAAGGTATCCTACTCCCCTCTGTTACATCCCACATAGTATCAACAGCGGCAGGTAGCGTCACGTGATCTGCTTCATCTTTTCAACATGGGTCGATAGTTTGGTACAAGTCCCTTTGTGATATTTGAGTAAATATTTTCTGCAAAAATGTAAATACACACGCTTTCTAAAAAACATGTAACAACCGTGCTTGTTGTTCTGCTTCTTGTATAAAGTGGTGTTGAAACACAAAAAGTGAATGCCCCGGGTGAGGCTCGAACTCACGACCTTAAGATTATGAGACTTACGCGCTGCCTACTGCGCCACCGAGGCTCTGCTGACGTGGCGATACATTTAGTATATAACTCACAGTAGTAACTGTTCTAAAGGATTCATATTTTAAGAACGTCCCATCCTGACTTTGCTTACTGTGTACTCCTCTGTACTGACTGCCGAACCCGTATCAGCCAAGGGACCCCTATCAGAAAGTGTTTGTGCCGACATTACCCGTTGCGCCTAAAAGTATACTTCAATTTTGCTATTCTGTAATTTCCCTTAACTACTTCCCGTCGTTTTTCACCTTCTGCCAGATTTCTCACTCAGATTTCCCAGATTTCCTCTCAGATTTCTCTCTCAGTCTGCTGAAACTTCGTTAAAGTCGTCCACATCAGTATTTTACAATAACAAGAACAATTCCTACAGTTCGCAAGAATTCCGGTGAAAAATACCATTTTCTCCTCAATGCAAGTCCTCTAAAAAATATAATGTCACGCAAAATATACCCGGTCTAAGTAGCCACTGGCAAAATCTACCCACCATCGATTGAGGACCATCCCTCAATGCAGCTCACTCAATGTTAATGGCCTCCATCAATTTCTAACCAAAGTATCCGGCAGCTTCAACTCAATTCGAGAAACTTCGAAAGAAAAGACCAATAAACACATTCCAGGACATCTCTGCTGTTCTCATTTGCATTAGAATTGTATTTATTGTGTGTCATCTTGAATGTCAAAGATTACTGTCAAACTGATTTGCAATTCAAATTATTTACACGTCACAACCGAACGCTCTGTGTTTCGTTTTTCATTTTCCTGACACAATGAGACGACAGCGCGACAATATCCTCTCATTTCTTCTCGAACTGACACTTGGGTTTATTCTCAGATTTGTCAAGATGTCACCGCTATACACAAAAAATACTCCTCCGCCGTCAAGACGGTGTGATGAGAATCAGTCTGTTGCCACTTTCAACGTACATTTGCTCACGCCGAGAGTGCTGAACGCTGTCAATGTCTTGCGTTCACTTTTGACAGACTGTGTACTTGAATTTATTTGCTCGCCCATGGGTAGGGTTGTGTGTCTCCGTTCAGGAGAATGTGTTTTATAATGACTGTAATCGGGCATTGTTTGAGTTTTGCCAAAAACCGAAAATGTGATGCGACACCCGTTTCGGGGATTGTGTCTTAAACAATGTGAGACCAGTGCAACATTTGGGCAGACAATGCTCGAGGAGTTCGTGCCAATGCCGTGTGCGGCGTTGTTGGCTCGTCCTTGTTCGCTTGTGGGAGGATTGAGTGCGGTTGCAGTGAGTTTTCTTTGCATTGCGCCCTCACCAATGGGACGTGCATTCATTAGACCATAGGGGTTAAGGATATTTTGCAAATAGAGAGACAATATGAAACATAGTTACGGATACCCCAGGTAGCAGGACTTTCGAAAGTATTTCAGTGAATATGCGATGCTTGTTTGGAATAATAGCGACGAACAATGAAAGGGAATGCAGTGCGCCTTGGAGTGGGAAATGAAAAGCGTTGTTCAAAGGAGAAACTGTAGAATTTTATCAAGAGAAATCATTGATGGACTGGATTGGTTTTGGAAGTATGGTGTGAGTGCGAACGATGGTAAGTGATGATGCCTTTGGAGTATGATGCTGTTCATGGGTCATGTTGTGCAATCCACTTTGCAGAGCGACAGCCAGGTACAATGGATTTT
The DNA here is from genome assembly GCA_905231855.2 of Eristalis tenax. NCBI lineage: Eukaryota > Metazoa > Arthropoda > Insecta > Diptera > Syrphidae > Eristalis > Eristalis tenax. Next base: position 6,708,784 of record HG993127.1, read on the forward strand.
AGGTAAAATGTTTATTCCTTGTTTGGGTTACCACATGAAGAGTAACGCAAGAAGACGAAACAAATCTTTGGGTGCCGCTGATATCCAGACGGAATTCAGGCTAGTTTCAAGAGCAACTGCTTGCGTCGGGTCTGCTTTGTTGTACTTGTCCTAGAATGTTTCATTTGGTCCCAACTCACACGCACCTTGGAGTAAGGAGGTTATTTACAAATTTCGAATGAAGTATTTTTAAGCTGAGAACTCACGTTTTCTGGCTGCTAGGGGTCTTCTTCACTTGTGTGCGCCACCTTATGTGATGGCGTCTTGTGGTACGTTGCCCGGTTCGAAGATTCTTCGGGCCGAATCGACGTTGTTTATACACTTTACGTGGACCACCCGTCTTGGGAGTGGGATTCGTAAGCACCTCGCTGGTACAGAATCTTCTCCTCTAAATGCCATCGACGCAAACAGGACCAAAGATCGCATGCAGAGCAGCGGTTGGCAAGAGTTATTCTGCTTTTGAACTCGGTAATAATGTTGATGGTACTGTGTGTCAGCGCTGAGGAGAGATAAATGAATTTCTTACTTACTTAAGATGGCTCTACAGTCGGGGTTGGACCTGGACCCTCAACCAACAAGCATCTCCAGTTAGCTCGATCTGTAGCTGCCTACAGTTTCGCACGTATAGTTGGTTGAGGTCCGTTTCCACTTGCTTGCGCCACCTGAGTCGCATCTCAATTGTTGGACCTTCTTTTAGCTAAACCAACGTAGAACAATGTTTTTGTGATACCTTATCCTCTACGCATCATCTATGCAGAGGGGGCCGAAAATCAGCCGACGAATTCTCCACTCAAAGCACCCAAGAGCAACCTCGTCTGCTTTGGACAAACTGGGACGATTAAGATCTTATAGAGGGCAACTTTGGCTGTTCGAGAGAGCTTTGCTTTCAAATATTCAAAGACTTGAAAAGATTGACAACAATTATACTTATTGACTAAATCGAAGTTATAGCTCATCTCTACTCTTATGAGAGGCGCGAGAGACAAGGTGCCCTGAAAATGAAAGTTGTTGTGCTTTGACTCGGAGCAGGAGTCAACTATGGCGGCGGGTCATTTCAGTCAATAATGTTAAGTAATGTCAAGCCTACGTGTCATACTTCATCATGCCTTGTTGTCGAAATGGTGCATAACGAAATAATTTCATTTGCCTGTCAGTGTTTATGGCTCACGGTAAACTCTGGGTCATCGCTTTAGTGGTGCTGAGTTGGCTTCAAATAGCGGTTCGGCTATGATAACCATTTCTTTGCCGGTAGTCTGCGGATGGCGATGCCCGAAGACACCTTTCTCGTTGGGTACTCAGACGACATTGTCACTGAAAACGCGCAAAGAAAGTTGAACCAAGACATGCGACCAACAATCTTCTGGATGAAACTGAGAGAAACAGAGAAAACTGAGATTGTCCTTATGACGACGAAGAAAATCCCCAGACTTCCAAATTGACTAAGAAGTCATTAAGAGCAAGGACGAGGTGAGGTATTTGGGATTGAGGCTCGACACTTAAATTACTTTCTGGCGAAAGATAAAGTGGGCAGCGGAAAGAGCCTCTAGAGTTACAACATCACTCAGCCGATTAATGGCGAACGTAGGTGGCCCAACGTCAAGCAGGCGCAGGCTATTACTCTCTGTGAGGCATGCCATTCTCCTATATGGAAGAAAGATCTGGATCGTCGCGCTTCGACAAGAGAAGTGCTGGAAGCAGATGGCGGCAGTGCATAGACGTGGAGCTCTACGCGTAGCTAGCTCTTACAGAAGGTTGTCGGAACCAGCCGTCCTTCTTGCCGCAAGAGTGGCTTCCACCGAGGAAGAACGTATACGACAACAAGGCCGAAATCGGATTGGTAGCGACAATCGACCAAGCAGAGCAGCAAACGATACGGAAGTGGCAAGAGCGATGGAGCAGAGAACGGTGGCTGAGTGGAGCTCAACTTTTTTGTCAATCAGTCCCTCACCGGACACGGACATTTCAATGCCTTTTTACACAGGATCGGCAAAACGGATAGTCCAGCCTGCCAGTACGGAGACTCCCCAGCAGAGGACGCACATCACACATTTTTTGCCGGCAGAAGATCGAAAGTCCAACGCACAGCCCTGGAAAACATCATTGGCGCATTTAACTCAGAAAACATAGTGGATGGAGTCCTGAAGAGTGACCTAAATTGGGGAAAAATTTACCAGTTTGTGGAGGATAGTCTCAGAAGAAAGAAAGAGAAGAAGGACAATACCAGGAGAGCACGTGATCCAGAAAGGGGTAGGATCACAGACTCTTGAGGTAATACGAAGGGCGGTTCCAGGGGATTGTGGGTTGGGAGAAGTTTTAGTCCGTATGACCCGACAGCATGCGGAGAGAGCCGGACACACGGGTATGGTCAGGTTCTCCTCCCCCCCAAAAGGGGAAAAACGGCAGCAGAAGCCTTAGAAGATTCTTAAACTTCTGCCAGGATCAGTCAATAGGTCTTCGGGTCTCAAATCCAATCACCTTTAGCCTGGCTGTCCTTTTTCGCGCTGACCCACAGGCATAGTGTTGAAAATTCTTCTGACGAGATATAAGTTCTTTATACGCTCACTTTAGCTCATAATAATAAGCAGTACCCTGAAAGGGGCTACAGTCTAATCACTTTATGCGCAGAGTTTTCGGCGACCTGTTTAAAAAGAGGAGACTCCTGTGTCCATGCCACAGTCTCTGCCAGATGCGACATTTTTTCTATTTTATTTATTTTCCTGCTCTCAAGGCATTACTTATACTAAGAATCCCGGGTTAAGACAGCACGCGCCGATGATATAGAGGGAGACAGAGAGATGAGGTAAATGGGCACATTGTTGTTAAATATCTGCGGATTGTAGTCTGGGGGAAATATTGGGCTGGGAAGAGCATTTCATATTCCTGTGGTGCGGCTGAAGAACGAGTCTCTAAATTTAACTGAGTCCAAAAGTAGGGTTGAGGGTGAACTGATGAGCATTTCTGGCGAGACGGGTATTGCGGGTGATTTCATGGAGAGGAGGAATGCAGTTGGCTAGCTTGAGCACTTGAGCATCGTTTGTTAAAGTAGCGATAAAAGACGGACAAAGAAGAGACGGTACGTGGATGTGAGTCTATTGGATCTGCGATATTGTTGTCTCCTGTAAGTTTCATCGCTCGCTTTTGGATTGTGTCTGGTAGGTGTAGGGTGGTCTTGGGGGCACCAAGCCAGATATGACTTACTCAAGCTTAGTACTCAAGCTTAGTTCGGATATACCCCTTGTTAGTTAATGCCAAACCAGAGGGGGTGAAATATTTCTGGCATCAATTAAGGAAACCTAGACATTTCGCAGGATTTGTGGCGACTTCGAATATGTGATTGTTCCAACTAAGTGTTGATGCACATATCAAGGATGGAACGTCTTCCTGTTTCATCGACAAAGGCGCCATTCATGGATAGTGACTGATTAACAAGGTTTCGCTTGAGCTCAGTTTATGTCGATTGCAAGAGTAGGAGACAGTAGACGTAAGTGACGACAGTGATACGGATATTGAACCTATATCTCAGGCTTCTTCTGAGGTATCCATTGCAAACTTAAGGGAGTTTTCAAAAGGCGATCGCATTGCATTCGAACATTTAAAGCATTTACAAAGCCACATGCAAACTAGGCCTTTGGTAGAGAAACAAACAAATGCACGTCAATGGACCATTTCAGAATTGTTCAAGCTGTGAATTGGAACGTTCTTACCATGAGAAGCCTCTCCTTTAATTTCATTTTAAAAGTTGCCCCTTTTCTCTTGATGCGCATGGATTTCCCAGAAATAACACAAGTATCCTTTCACGTCAAATCAGAATGTCAAGCGTGGGTACGTTGTGCATTCACTGGACGCTCACTTTAGTGCAGTTAATTTGTAAACTTCAGTTTCACACGAAACAAGACACGCCCTTTTAACGTCCGCACAGTCTACTGCACCCGGACGTTTTCACTGCTTTAAGGCATATCCCTTTAAGTCTCTCTGCCTCCCTCTCCCGAAACAGACACAAACCGAATGAAACCGAATTAAAGGAACAGAACCTCCATTATCAGCCCTCCACATAAATTTCCAAGTAAAATTTCCAATTTCGAAATTGAATACCAACCATCCTGCCATAATATATCCTGCAGATATCCAACCACCACTGCCTTGCTTCCGGTTATGAAAATGATGAGCCCACAACGTAACGAGATTTTAGTATAATATCCGACGGCCCGCTTGGATCTCCGACAGAGCTCCAATATCACTTTTTTTTGTGTGTTTGTTGGCCATTCCGGCTGAGCATAGTCGAGCCGTAATTTTATGGTCGAGGCTGTGACTATACATGCACATCGGGTCTCGTTTCAATTAGTCGCCTGCGATGCACTGGAATGGAGTTTTTTTAAACTGAAGTATGTATGAAGTCGCATTCAATTTTCAATCACAGAATGGATCGAAAAGACTCCAGCCGTACGTACTTACATCATTCTCAGCCGGGTTGGGCGCATCCTTATGATTTTGGTTCATTAATTAAACCACCACCATCAGCACCAGAGTCGTAATGGCATACCAGGCGTCGCGTCGCCTCGTCACAAATGTCACTCTCAAAATGCTTCGTTCGTGTGCAGCCACGACTGGGACGTCCTCGAGTGCAGAAACACTTCCTTGCACTTGCCGAATAAATTAGTCAAGAATTTCGCAACATTCGTTTCATTACAATCGTATCGGTTGCGATGCTTTCGAGGGGCGAAACTTTTTCCCAGTTTCCCGGCAGCAGCTCATTTGTACGCCAAAAATGTTTGTGTTGTTGGCTTGTGCAGATACTTCCCCCGGGGAGAATAACTTCTGTGTTATTTTCCATGAAATTGCTATCCGGGATGGGAGCATTTTGTTTTCTGTTTTCTGTTTTTTTTTTCTGCAACGAACACTGGGCGGGTAAAGTGATTTTTACTTCCGGGAAAACGGAGCAAAAACAAAAAAAAAACTCCGCGATAACTTTCAACTGCAATTTTATTAAAAACAAATGCAAACGCAGTTGTTCTCCGGGGAGCTGCTGCGGCTAGCAGCTAAACGAAGGAAAACTTTTTACATTTGCATTACACTCTAAGCGGGGTTGCCTTTGTGTTGTGCGGATAGGAGGAGGAGTTCAAGTGAAGTGAGTCTGTTTTTGGTGTGCACTCATGATATGGTTAAGAGCATGGGAATTGTACTAAGTGAAATTGTGATCTGATGAACTAGATATGCGGAAAATTAGCAAATAAAGAGATGTGGAGAACCATTCTCAAAAGTGTTGCTGTTAAACTATTTTCCATGAACTGCTGACCAACGACGGTAACGCGGGAATGCTGCATGTTTTTCTCTACAGATTCCAAGGGAAAATTGATATTTCCCTAAACATGGGCGGTTTAGTTCAATGATCTACATTGAAATAAACCGCAGACAGGCATACGCAATCGCGACCTAGGTTAGGTTAGGTGGGTACACGACTGGATGGTGCAGTTGGTTAAGTGCCTGCCCTTGGTTAGTGGGGTTCCCGGTTCGAAACCCAGTGAAAGCAAAGGTAATACGCTTTTATCTGGGTTTCGAATCTGGTCCAGTGACAGTTTGCCGTTGGAATCAGTCAGTCGGTGGGTATCACAATGGACCAATATGGTCTAAGTGTGCTGATGAATGCACTAGCAGCCCCCATCCCTACCCTTCCTTTGGTTAGGTGGGTAGCCAGAGATATGTCACTACTCACTTAGCTCCTTGGATCCATTGTGATTTTCCTCCTACCTCGTCCTTGTTATATTGGTGTTGCTGTGTTGTTTAGCCATACTGATGTCAGTATAAACCTGAGAAATGTTTTTGAGGGATATTTGTTAGAACCTGAAGGTCGTGGAAACATTCTCAGGGTTCTGCTTGCAATATATTGAATCTCGGATGCTGCTTAATGACCAGCAATAGCTGGTGATTTGATAGCATATCTCACCAAAAAGTGAAACCAATCTTTGTACAATGCAGGCGAAAGGGAGATCGTTGCGCTTTCTAAGACCTTCGATATCGATGAGTCTCTTCTTCTATGGAACAGAAACTACCTTTCGAACCGTTCAATTCAAGTTGTTTTGGATGGGTTCAAGTCTGATATCCACCAAAAGAATGCTGGTGTTGGCCAAGGCTCTATTTTGCCCCGGCTCTTTATCGTTCTCATTTTTATAAAACTGCCACTTCTAATCTCATTTACTCGTTCGCCGATGACAGCACTCTCAGCTTTTCATATTCGCCCTTCGGCCATAGAATTGGAATAGCCGAATATTTTAAGAATGAATATTTTGTTTGTATTCCGATTTTGTCAGCAGAGTGGGATTCAATGTTTCAAGAACGCAACGCTGTCTGTGGTCGCTTAAGCAAATCCTTGATAATCTGCCATTATCCATGAATGGTGCTTGTGTGGAAAACGTTCCATCCTTGATATGTGCATCAACACAACAGTTAGTTGGAACGATCTCATATTCGAAGTCGAAACAAATGCTGCGAAGTGTCTAAATGTCCTTAATCGATGCGAGAAATATTTCCCCCCCCCCCCCCCCCGCGCTAAGCTTTAGTACAACGTTCAAATCTGGTGGCTAAAGAGCAACCTGCTTCTACTGGATACAATTCAAAAGCGAGCGATAACGCATCATAAGGCTAGATCCAACATCTACGTACAGTCTCTTCTTTGTCTGGCTCTTGTCTGGTCTAACGGCTGACAAACTGATGTCGTGTTGCTGGGATAAAAAATATTTTTTAATCGTAAGTCACGAGGTTACCTTGTCTAGGAATAGTAGAACTTTCCTATTCTGCACGCCTATTTTCGGTCGAAATTCATTAGCCACTTGGTCACCACCAGCTGCCATTACTACTATCTGGCTCCCACTAGCCATATACCACTTGTTGGCTACCAACAGCCAGCTACCACTAGCTGCTGGCTACCACCAGCCATCTACCACTAGCTGGCTACCACCAGCCATCTACCACTAGCTGGCTACCAACAGCCAGCTACCACTTGCTGGCTACCAACAGCCAGCGACCACTAGCTGCCTACCAACAGCCAGCGACCACTAGCTGGCTACCAACAGCCAGCTACCACTAGCTGGCTACCAACAGCCAGCTACCACTAGCTGGCTACCAACAGCCAGCTACCACTAGCTGGCTACCAACAGTCAGCTACCACTAGCTGGCTACCAATAGCCAGCTACCACTAGCTGGCTACCAACAGCCAGCTACCACTAGCTGGCTACCAACAGCCAGCTACCACTAGCTGGCTACCAACAGCCAGCTACCACTAGCTGGCTACCAACAGTCAGCTACCACTAGCTGGCTACCAACAGCCAGCTACCACTAGCTGGCTACCAACACCCAGCTACCACTAGCTGGTTACCAACAGCCAGCTACCACTAGCTGGCTACCAACAGCCAGCTTCCACTAGCTGGCTACCAACAGCCAGCTTCCACTAGCTGGCTACCAACAGCCAGCTATCACTAGCTGGCTACCAACAGCCAGCTACCACTAGCTGGCTACCAGCAGCCAGCTACCACTAGCTGGCTACCAACAGCCAGCTACCACTAGCTGGCTACCAACAGCCAGCTACCACTAGCTGGCTACCAACAGCCAGCTACCACTAGCTGGCTACCAACAGCCAGCTACCACCAGCCAGATACCACCAGCCAATCACCATTTGCCGTTGGGATCAAATTAAACTGTAGGTCCCATCCACTTGTGGGAGAACAATAGGAAGCACAAGACAGCTGTAGAAGCTAGTCTCGGGCCCTGACTAATTCAGAGTTTGTGGTGAAGGACAATTGACACAAACGTCAGGTTTCCTGACGCTCACCAGTCAACAGCCCACAGGAAAACACAATCAAGAGCCAATTGGATTGAAGATAGAAACCGCAACCATTTACTCCACGCCGCTTAATGTCACTGTCACCGCTTTAAACAGCATCATTAACCACTGAGTGTGCATTTAAAGTTCGCAATCTCATCAGCGGACGCTCCGAGTCACCGCAACTCAGTTTCCTTCAGTCTCGATAAAGTTATCTGCTGTTGTGGCGGTCTGCTTGAATGTCAAACATTAGTTACGCTACATTAAGGATACACACTTTGCCAGCAGACACCACAGAGCACCATGTCCCCAGAGTCAAGGTGGTCGCATTACGCCACACCCGGCTAACCGCCAAGCGCCCTACCCTCCCCGACGAAGGTCCTTAAAATTAATTATCGATTCTAAAGAAGCCATTTGTATTTAAAGCAATTTGTATTCAAGGTAACATAAAACCAGCAAGCAGACCGAAAAGTGATTGCTAACTGCAAGAGTTCTACATAATAAATGACAGCACGAAAGATTACTCAAACTTGTGCGTTGCTCCGGGTGAGTAATTATCCTTGGTGCTGGCTCGGAAACCTAAGCTCGACTACACTGTGGCGTTGCTTCGGCCCACCATTACACCATCACTGATCGCAGGTGACAACGAATCCGGTTTGGTCTCGCCTCTGGTTTTACTCCTGCTCTGTAATCATAATCAGAGTCGGGAAGTTAATGAGTTTTTGGGTGGTTGCGCCGTGCATTGTGTCCTTGTGCTCCAGCTGCTGGAACACCTCCGTGCATACGTAGATGAGCTTATTCTATTGCAGGAATTTTTAATTACGTGTTGACGCCTGTGAAGAATGGCTGATGTCGCAGGCACCGTCCAATGATGCACTTTGTCTCCTGTCACGAGCGGTTGAGTTGTGGACCTTCATCGAGACGCAATAAATTTGCAAGAAAAAAAAAGATCCTGTCTACAGATGTCGTCCGAGTTCCTGCCTAAGGCATTTTTCAAATCCGATTGACTGTCGTCGCCCGATGGGGGAGGAGGAGGGACAGAGGGAAAGTTCAACCGTTTCTTTTTGCCGTCGCGGAGCATCCTGGTAAGTGAGTTATCTCCTAGATGTGTTGCACTCAATTGAGTGTACATTATATCCTGTTTGTTCAACACTATCTTTTTTTTTCTTCATTTTTCCCCGCTTACCTCCCGGTGGAGATTTATGTCACAAAAGGTTGAAAAAAAAAAAAGAAAAGTTTACAGTGTGTGCACATAAAAAGGAAACTGGTGTGCAAACTGAGAAGCGTCCTGGTTCTGCGGCAAAAAAAATTGTGTTCTGTTTCTCTTGCGATTGTGCGCTCGCCAGATGCGAGAGGAAGTAGAGTTGTCTGAGCATTTTTGTTCGTCTAGCTCTAGATGAATTGGTCTTTTATGCAAATCGTGGCACAGAGAGGATGTTTTGTGAGACATTAGTTTAATTTGAAAATATTCGCCGCATGAACGACACGGCTTGTGGCGTAAATTGGTAAAGAGATACGTGAGTGAATAGGAAACGACATATTTTCCTAATTTAACTGGAAATACATGCGCAGCTTGTTGATTAAGATTCTGCTTTTCTTTTCTTAAACTTAGGCACAAGCTGAGAGGAGACTGCCAACGGTGGTCTCCTTCAATAAAATCTAAACGAAACAAAAGTGAGTACATTCAGAGAAGGTATACAAAACCTCGCTTCAGGCTGCTTCTTAACGAGATCGTTGAGCATTTGAACAAACTCCTCATGTGGGTGACGGGACATTGTGACATCCCGGGCAAATTCAAAGCCGGTGAACTCACTGGGTTTGAATTTGAACCTCTTCTCTAACACCAGGAGGAGTTCCACCTTCCAAGCCGCTCGCTACAGTGTATCATCTCCTTAAAGGACACACAATCAAAAGACCCAATGGATGAAAGGCCCAATCTTTCTTAAGACAAAGGAAAATGTGGCCAGCACTAAATCTTAAACGATCAATCTGCTGAGACTATGTACGCCTTTAATCAGGACGCTAATCGGCGTTACAACCGAACATTGCGCAGGATGGGTGTCCCATACAATGACTTCCGCAGAAGCTGCACGATGGAAGAGGAGGTATAGACCACTGCGTTCTTCTTTCTTTGTTTGGCGCTGTAGTCCGGAGTGGAACTGAGCCTCAACCAACAGCCAGCTGCCTCTAGTTGCACACACCAAGTTGGTTGAGGTCTTTTTCAACTCGTGTGCGCCATCTCGTTAGAGGACGTCCTCTGTTGCGTTCTCCCATTGGCTCGGAATGAAAGACCACTGCGCTCTGGCAAGGCGTATATACCTACACTTAGGGGCCTACTATTTCATTTATCTCAACGAGGTAAGTAGTGTCAGCTGGCTTAACCAATTTCTTGCAAGCACCGACTGGTTTCAAGATAAGGAGTAGTCTTCGGTCTCACTTTGGTCTCAGTGTTACTGCTTTCTGCAGTCAGCCGCTCTTACTTAACCTAAGATTCAGGGCCGGACCGAGTCCGTGTGAGCTCTATGTTTAGCGCCCCATTCCTCAGCATAAGTCGTTTCCAAATTACCCATAAGGCGTGTAGACTTTCAATGCACTTTGTTTTATTGGGGTATTCCCGGTAGGCAAGTGAAAAGAGCAAGTCAAGCAGCAAGTCCAACGCCTAAGAGGCGATGTAGAGCGTACTTAGCTCCGGCCCGAAGAATTTTCGACTAAGATCCGTTGGGGCAATGCAACAGAGGACGCCCACGTACAAGGTGGCGCACACAAGTGGAGGGGGTCTCAGCTAGATTGGTGTGCGAAACTGGAGATAGCTGGTGAGGTATGGGGCTGGGTGGAGAGGCATGTTAGTCAGGCCGAGGTCCAACCAGGACTGTAGCGCCCAGAAAGAAGAAGAAGTGCAAAGAGGTAAAGGTTCAATTTACGTCCTTTTGAGAATACAGTGGCTGGCATTGCGTTTGAAATTCGAAGGGGAACTACATGGGGAGCAAGGTCTGGATTGGACGTAATATATAATGTAAAGAATCACAGTTTTTTAATTTGTGATATTTACTCAGGCTTCACGGTCCGGCCCTGAATACTCCATATATACACCCCGACTTCATTATATTATTGCTTCCAGTAATACTTCCTCACATCACTCACATTAGTAACACAATAATCATGACTTTAACGTACCCTGCACAATGGAAAAAAGCCAAAGATAATCCCAATTCCCAAGAAAACTAATCCACCTGAATATAGTCCTATTGCTATTCTTCCGTGTTTGAGTCTCTTGTTAGCCGAGACATCAAAGATTACATTGAGCGACACTATCTATTAAAACCATTGCAGTCAGGTTTTCGTAAGGGACATAGCTGTGCCAAAGCTTTGTTACATAGGAAGAGACGACATAGGAAGAGCTATTGACGAAGACAAAACGACCATTTGACTTTTCGAAAGCATTTGACTGCGTTGACCCAAGGATAGTCTGTCATAAACTGTGCACCCAATTCGACTTCTGTAATCCCATTAATAAATTATTTCTTTCTAATCTTACTAACCGAATTCAGGCTGTTTTCCATAATTCAAAACTGTCATCTTTTTGTGATGTAGGCTGTGGAGTTCCTCAAGGTTCAATTCTCGGTCCCTTATTATTTTCAATGCTTATCAATGACCTTCCAATGGTTTTGTCCTACTGTAAATTCCATATCTATGCACACGATGTTAAAATTTTTCCTCTTGCTATGGTTGAAGACACAGTTGCTAAAATAAACAAGGATTTAGGCTCTATTGCCAATTAGGCTACAAAAAATGCCCTAATGCTCAATCCAGACAAAACCAAATCCATCCCGTTAATTTAAAACTTGCCAGAGCACTCATAGTGCCAATCTTGACATATGGATCAGAGTTGTTCGCTGACTGTGACTATTATTCTTCCCAAAAGTTGACAAAAGCAATCAACGCGGTAAAAGAACATAATCTTCTTAATGTACAGAGATAAATATCAATAAACGAAATGAAAATGAAATGAAATAATTTATACATCCATGGCCATTCATGGTCAATTGATATCTCCTCCTTCTTCTCAGACGTAGATATATGACCTTAACTTGAACAAAATCCGCCTTCCATCACTGACGGTCCTGAACAGGCTTCTTCCAGTCATCCAGACCAATCTGTCTCGCATTCCCGATGACTTGGTCGTTGTATGGCATTTGTCGGTTTTCCTCTACTTCTCGAAACAGAAGATTCGGAGTCGAAGACTCTCTTCGCTGGAGCATTAGTGCCCATGCCAAGCCAGTGTAGTCGGCGGATGTTTGCGTTCTGGATTACATCCACATCTTGGTGAAGCTCGTAAAGTTCTCGGTCCTTCATTTTTTTTCTTCACCTTTTTGGCAGGCAGGACCATATACCCGACGTAGAATTCTTCTGTAAGGCACCAAGAAGAAGTTTTACTTGACGTCCAGTTTTCGACTCAATACTGCAGGACTGGCCCATTAAGAGTTGGGTATAGTATGATGAACTCCTTCGAGCTTCTTGTGCTTCAGGCCCAGTGTTCTTAACAGACCGAAGTAGCACCAGTTGCCAAAAGCGAACCTGCGTCGGATCGCCTCTAAGATGTCATTTGTGGAGCATGCGTTTGCCTCAAGTTAGACAAACCCCTCTCTCCCACACAAAGATGAACAAGTTCACTCTGACAGCAGGCAACATCATTCCACCATCTCCAGTCTCCCGAAAAAACCCACTCTTGACTAAACAAGCGATATGCCTCCAAATTCAACCACCATTTAAATTACCATTAAAGCCGCTTCCATTCAAGTGCAAGCACCAGGAGCAAACGAACAAACCTACATAATGGATGTGACTGCGTCATTGCTCTCCCAATGCATTCCACATAGATAATTCTGTTTGGGTCCTTCTGTTTGGATGCCTACTGTTCAGAGGCCACAGTACCTGTAGTCAACAGTCATTAATTATGGCCCCCTGCCTTATTGATGCCAGCCGATATTTACTCCGTAATCATTGCGATTTGCACTTGTATCTGACGGCACGAGGCTTCTTTGTGCATTTGTGCAGCCAGACGAAAAACGATTTCTGACCATTGTTTGACTAATCGGTTGTGAAATATTCAAATTGTTTGCCCAGTGTACAGACATCATTCGGTCGATCGGTTGTTGGGATACGCACTTGATGAACTGAAACATCTTCAGCTTTGGGAATCTTCAATTGCAATCGCACGGAGATGGGTCCTGTCCACATCGTCGGTGCAGGACCGTAGCTGAATCAATGAAAATATGACCCACCATTACGGCGCAATTGGCACATGCCACTTCAGAAGGAAGTCAGCAGACATCACGTACGTCCGAGGATCCATTTCCAATGCACCATCCTTCCGCGTGCACTGATTCTTCCACTAAATGGGGTAATTCAATTCACCGGGACAAATTCTCATTTTTATTGCGGTAGTTTATCTTCTCTCTCAAAGCTAATCCACTTATGGGGTTTTATTGTCTTGTTCCATGGCGGTGCACGAATGCCGAGCGCCGGAGTTGTGCAATAAGGTGAATTTATTGCATCTCGTTGCACATGTACTCGCTGGCACAGTCATTGTTGTTGGCGCGTTGTGTGTACTAAAATACTTTCAAGGCACGAACGTTTTAATTTAAACTTCCCGGAAATGGGTTCGTCTTGCACACACACCCACATATTTGAGAAACAAATTTGGTGTGCTTCTTGTCGTGTCTTTTTGTGGCTTCGTCTGGTGTTTAAGTGCGGAAGACCTGTTGAGTGATAGATGTGAATCATGTTTCAAGCAGTTTTCCGATTTTCATATGGAATCTTGTATGGTATCTGCTTTAATTAGAATACAAAGCCGGGCACTCTTCATTCCTGCAACACAGAGTTGGCCGCATCCCTCTAAATACCATGCCTTCATATTTGCCTGATATAGACTGGACTGGCTTGTGTGCGGAACTCTTTTCGTTAAACGACTGCACGGACTTGGATGGAACTGTGTAGGTAGATTGTTCATATTCGCTTAGGGCATACTACTCGACCTGAGCCTAGTTTCAACAACAACAATGTTCAATGTCGACTCCGAACCGCGAGGTTTGAGAAACTTTTTGTACACACTTATTCTCTTCGAGCATTTATTTTTATTTATTGATGTGCAAACATCTTATCGCTCGCCCCTGACATACGAATACGGAGGGATTTGAAACTAAAAAGGACGGAAGTCGTTACAGGAAATGACATCAAAATGTAGTCGCACGCGAAACCGGCCGTTTGTCATAGCCCTGTTTTCGATGGTGAAAGTGTACTGTGACGTTTTAATGATTATATTATTAATTTAATTCGTGCGGTCTTCTTTTTTTCAAAACTTGAACGTTTATTTAAGAAAAACATGTACAAGGTCCATCTGAAGCTATGACCTTTTCCCATCTTTCTGGCAATTTCTGCAGCCAAGAATGAATCAAGCCAATTTTTGATATTCTGCTCTGATGTGAACCGTATATCAGTGAGGGCGTTCTGCATCGACCCGAACAAATGGTAGTCAGAAGGGGCAAGGTCTGGGCTATAAGGCGGGTGGGTAAAACTTCCCATCCACTGTTTTCCAAATAGCTCTTAACCGGAATTGCAACGTGGGGCCGAGTGTTGTTATGATGCCTCGTGTCTGGTCGCATATTTCGGACGTTTTTTGGCTTCTGCTCTCTTCAAACGGATCAATTGTGTTCCGTAGCGTTATCCATTGATGGTTTCACCCGGTTTTAGCAGCTCATAATACAGCCCACCATTCTGATCCCACAAAATACAGAGCATTACCATCGCGCCATGGATATTCAGCTTTCCCGTTGATTTGGCTCGCTTCCAAGCCAAAAGCACCACTTTTAAATCGTGCAAACCACATTTGGCTCGTTCGCTCAGCTATCATGTTCAGCATACTTCCACCAAAATACGACGACTTTCGGCAGAATGAAGAAAACTTCATATTAAAGTAATGAAGAAGAACTCCTCGCAAAAACACTTTTCAGTTCGACATATTTGAGTGAAAGAAAATTATTGTTGTTCAGGCTTCAAATGAATGACACACGCTGAAATGACGTACAATGGCAGTAGCTTTCCAACGCATGTTCAAATGGAATAATACAAGTTACGCCATCTCTTAGCAAATCGCACGAATTAAGTTATAAGCCCAACATATTATTATAGATATAACGTCGATAAACTAGTTTTTCTGTTGAAAAAAAAAAACAGTTTTATTTTCCTTCGAGAGCAAAATACGCCCCTCTAGACCTTTCAAATACTCCGCAGCGAAAATTTGAAACTACGACCCTGATTGTAATGTGATCGAAATACACTTGCTTGGGGATTTTGTGGGAATTATGGTTTTGTAACTCGTATACCTAACCTTTATTTAAATTAGGATATAATCATTTTTTGCCTCAAAGGAGATTTTCAAACTTCTGATAATTACATTGTAGTCATTTTAGTCCGTTTGAACTGATTCCGATTTTCCTCAGTAGGGTTGGCTTCTATGTCCGGAAATTCAACTCTCTCATGCTGCGTTGTGCCTCTTTACAGGTGGAGTCATACCACGCATTTGTCTTAGGCTTGAGTTCACTCTATAAGGAATGAAGGTGCCCAGCAGAAGTATGTTGGTGATTATATCAGCAGCGGCATCCACGTCACTATCGAGGAAGCATAGTGACCAGTTAAAATCCCCAAAGAAACTGTTAAGTCCGCTCCAATCGGCTTTCTCGTACAGCCTTACTGTCCTTTTAGGAATTTGTTCTCTAACTGTGTGGCGATAACGAGAAATAAGCTGATATGACACAATGGTCAGACGAGCCCAGAGTTGACAGTATGTCACCAGAACATTTGTCAGGATGAGAGGTGAGAAACGAGTCCAGGTTGTTGGCGGAATGATCTGCAAGGTCAGGTATTCCTGTGGGCTGAATTACTAGCCGGGTCAGATTGCTTACCTCAGCAAAGATTTCGATATACCTTCCTTTGGGTGTTGTCTGGCCAGAGCAAGGTTACAGGAATACAATTCTTGAGATGGAATCGAATTTTTAATTAATTGCTAACGAAGTTTGGACTTCTACAAATAAAGCAGTAGGGGACTAAATGCTTATGGGCATGGAGTTTTAACCACAGAAATTGGATTGGAACAGAGGCCGTATTGTGGTTGAATTTGGTAATCTACAGAGGGCGAGACCACGATGTAAAAAGAAAAGCGGCATCGAGCTATAAATGAAACTATTCTAAATTTTATGAAATTAAAAAAAAAAATGTTTTTATTTGCTGCACTTGTTCAGAGCTTCCCCTTACATGAATGAATTACAACTCAACTAGAGAACTTCTTACGCTACCTTAAATACTAATCCCACTTGCTCCCGAAGTCTGCCAGTGGCGTTGGGCTCCCACGGGCCTCGTCGAGTTACACTATCGTACGGTGCTGGAATGTGAGGATGTCGTGTGGACCAGACGCTGTGTCAGCGGTTGAATTCGATAAGGAGTGGTTTCAAGATAAGGAGTAGTCTTCGGTCTCACTTTGGTCTCAGTGTTACTGCTTTCTGCAGTCAGCCGCTCTTACTTAACCTAAGATTCAGGGCCGGACCGAGTCCGTGTGAGCTCTATGTTTAGCGCCCCATTCCTCAGCATAAGTCGTTTCCAAATTACCCATAAGGCGTGTAGACTTTCAATGCACTTTGTTTTATTGGGGTATTCCCGGTAGGCAAGTGAAAAGAGCAAGTCAAGCAGCAAGTCCAACGCCTAAGAGGCGATGTAGAGCGTACTTAGCTCCGGCCCGAAGAATTTTCGACTAAGATCCGTTGGGGCAATGCAACAGAGGACGCCCACGTACAAGGTGGCGCACACAAGTGGAGGGGGTCTCAGCTAGATTGGTGTGCGAAACTGGAGATAGCTGGTGAGGTATGGGGCTGGGTGGAGAGGCATGTTAGTCAGGCCGAGGTCCAACCAGGACTGTAGCGCCCAGAAAGAAGAAGAAGTGCAAAGAGGTAAAGGTTCAATTTACGTCCTTTTGAGAATACAGTGGCTGGCATTGCGTTTGAAATTCGAAGGGGAACTACATGGGGAGCAAGGTCTGGATTGGACGTAATATATAATGTAAAGAATCACAGTTTTTTAATTTGTGATATTTACTCAGGCTTCACGGTCCGGCCCTGAATACTCCATATATACACCCCGACTTCATTATATTATTGCTTCCAGTAATACTTCCTCACATCACTCACATTAGTAACACAATAATCATGACTTTAACGTACCCTGCACAATGGAAAAAAGCCAAAGATAATCCCAATTCCCAAGAAAACTAATCCACCTGAATATAGTCCTATTGCTATTCTTCCGTGTTTGAGTCTCTTGTTAGCCGAGACATCAAAGATTACATTGAGCGACACTATCTATTAAAACCATTGCAGTCAGGTTTTCGTAAGGGACATAGCTGTGCCAAAGCTTTGTTACATAGGAAGAGACGACATAGGAAGAGCTATTGACGAAGACAAAACGACCATTTGACTTTTCGAAAGCATTTGACTGCGTTGACCCAAGGATAGTCTGTCATAAACTGTGCACCCAATTCGACTTCTGTAATCCCATTAATAAATTATTTCTTTCTAATCTTACTAACCGAATTCAGGCTGTTTTCCATAATTCAAAACTGTCATCTTTTTGTGATGTAGGCTGTGGAGTTCCTCAAGGTTCAATTCTCGGTCCCTTATTATTTTCAATGCTTATCAATGACCTTCCAATGGTTTTGTCCTACTGTAAATTCCATATCTATGCACACGATGTTAAAATTTTTCCTCTTGCTATGGTTGAAGACACAGTTGCTAAAATAAACAAGGATTTAGGCTCTATTGCCAATTAGGCTACAAAAAATGCCCTAATGCTCAATCCAGACAAAACCAAATCCATCCCGTTAATTTAAAACTTGCCAGAGCACTCATAGTGCCAATCTTGACATATGGATCAGAGTTGTTCGCTGACTGTGACTATTATTCTTCCCAAAAGTTGACAAAAGCAATCAACGCGGTAAAAGAACATAATCTTCTTAATGTACAGAGATAAATATCAATAAACGAAATGAAAATGAAATGAAATAATTTATACATCCATGGCCATTCATGGTCAATTGATATCTCCTCCTTCTTCTCAGACGTAGATATATGACCTTAACTTGAACAAAATCCGCCTTCCATCACTGACGGTCCTGAACAGGCTTCTTCCAGTCATCCAGACCAATCTGTCTCGCATTCCCGATGACTTGGTCGTTGTATGGCATTTGTCGGTTTTCCTCTACTTCTCGAAACAGAAGATTCGGAGTCGAAGACTCTCTTCGCTGGAGCATTAGTGCCCATGCCAAGCCAGTGTAGTCGGCGGATGTTTGCGTTCTGGATTACATCCACATCTTGGTGAAGCTCGTAAAGTTCTCGGTCCTTCATTTTTTTTCTTCACCTTTTTGGCAGGCAGGACCATATACCCGACGTAGAATTCTTCTGTAAGGCACCAAGAAGAAGTTTTACTTGACGTCCAGTTTTCGACTCAATACTGCAGGACTGGCCCATTAAGAGTTGGGTATAGTATGATGAACTCCTTCGAGCTTCTTGTGCTTCAGGCCCAGTGTTCTTAACAGACCGAAGTAGCACCAGTTGCCAAAAGCGAACCTGCGTCGGATCGCCTCTAAGATGTCATTTGTGGAGCATGCGTTTGCCTCAAGTTAGACAAACCCCTCTCTCCCACACAAAGATGAACAAGTTCACTCTGACAGCAGGCAACATCATTCCACCATCTCCAGTCTCCCGAAAAAACCCACTCTTGACTAAACAAGCGATATGCCTCCAAATTCAACCACCATTTAAATTACCATTAAAGCCGCTTCCATTCAAGTGCAAGCACCAGGAGCAAACGAACAAACCTACATAATGGATGTGACTGCGTCATTGCTCTCCCAATGCATTCCACATAGATAATTCTGTTTGGGTCCTTCTGTTTGGATGCCTACTGTTCAGAGGCCACAGTACCTGTAGTCAACAGTCATTAATTATGGCCCCCTGCCTTATTGATGCCAGCCGATATTTACTCCGTAATCATTGCGATTTGCACTTGTATCTGACGGCACGAGGCTTCTTTGTGCATTTGTGCAGCCAGACGAAAAACGATTTCTGACCATTGTTTGACTAATCGGTTGTGAAATATTCAAATTGTTTGCCCAGTGTACAGACATCATTCGGTCGATCGGTTGTTGGGATACGCACTTGATGAACTGAAACATCTTCAGCTTTGGGAATCTTCAATTGCAATCGCACGGAGATGGGTCCTGTCCACATCGTCGGTGCAGGACCGTAGCTGAATCAATGAAAATATGACCCACCATTACGGCGCAATTGGCACATGCCACTTCAGAAGGAAGTCAGCAGACATCACGTACGTCCGAGGATCCATTTCCAATGCACCATCCTTCCGCGTGCACTGATTCTTCCACTAAATGGGGTAATTCAATTCACCGGGACAAATTCTCATTTTTATTGCGGTAGTTTATCTTCTCTCTCAAAGCTAATCCACTTATGGGGTTTTATTGTCTTGTTCCATGGCGGTGCACGAATGCCGAGCGCCGGAGTTGTGCAATAAGGTGAATTTATTGCATCTCGTTGCACATGTACTCGCTGGCACAGTCATTGTTGTTGGCGCGTTGTGTGTACTAAAATACTTTCAAGGCACGAACGTTTTAATTTAAACTTCCCGGAAATGGGTTCGTCTTGCACACACACCCACATATTTGAGAAACAAATTTGGTGTGCTTCTTGTCGTGTCTTTTTGTGGCTTCGTCTGGTGTTTAAGTGCGGAAGACCTGTTGAGTGATAGATGTGAATCATGTTTCAAGCAGTTTTCCGATTTTCATATGGAATCTTGTATGGTATCTGCTTTAATTAGAATACAAAGCCGGGCACTCTTCATTCCTGCAACACAGAGTTGGCCGCATCCCTCTAAATACCATGCCTTCATATTTGCCTGATATAGACTGGACTGGCTTGTGTGCGGAACTCTTTTCGTTAAACGACTGCACGGACTTGGATGGAACTGTGTAGGTAGATTGTTCATATTCGCTTAGGGCATACTACTCGACCTGAGCCTAGTTTCAACAACAACAATGTTCAATGTCGACTCCGAACCGCGAGGTTTGAGAAACTTTTTGTACACACTTATTCTCTTCGAGCATTTATTTTTATTTATTGATGTGCAAACATCTTATCGCTCGCCCCTGACATACGAATACGGAGGGATTTGAAACTAAAAAGGACGGAAGTCGTTACAGGAAATGACATCAAAATGTAGTCGCACGCGAAACCGGCCGTTTGTCATAGCCCTGTTTTCGATGGTGAAAGTGTACTGTGACGTTTTAATGATTATATTATTAATTTAATTCGTGCGGTCTTCTTTTTTTCAAAACTTGAACGTTTATTTAAGAAAAACATGTACAAGGTCCATCTGAAGCTATGACCTTTTCCCATCTTTCTGGCAATTTCTGCAGCCAAGAATGAATCAAGCCAATTTTTGATATTCTGCTCTGATGTGAACCGTATATCAGTGAGGGCGTTCTGCATCGACCCGAACAAATGGTAGTCAGAAGGGGCAAGGTCTGGGCTATAAGGCGGGTGGGTAAAACTTCCCATCCACTGTTTTCCAAATAGCTCTTAACCGGAATTGCAACGTGGGGCCGAGTGTTGTTATGATGCCTCGTGTCTGGTCGCATATTTCGGACGTTTTTTGGCTTCTGCTCTCTTCAAACGGATCAATTGTGTTCCGTAGCGTTATCCATTGATGGTTTCACCCGGTTTTAGCAGCTCATAATACAGCCCACCATTCTGATCCCACAAAATACAGAGCATTACCATCGCGCCATGGATATTCAGCTTTCCCGTTGATTTGGCTCGCTTCCAAGCCAAAAGCACCACTTTTAAATCGTGCAAACCACATTTGGCTCGTTCGCTCAGCTATCATGTTCAGCATACTTCCACCAAAATACGACGACTTTCGGCAGAATGAAGAAAACTTCATATTAAAGTAATGAAGAAGAACTCCTCGCAAAAACACTTTTCAGTTCGACATATTTGAGTGAAAGAAAATTATTGTTGTTCAGGCTTCAAATGAATGACACACGCTGAAATGACGTACAATGGCAGTAGCTTTCCAACGCATGTTCAAATGGAATAATACAAGTTACGCCATCTCTTAGCAAATCGCACGAATTAAGTTATAAGCCCAACATATTATTATAGATATAACGTCGATAAACTAGTTTTTCTGTTGAAAAAAAAAAACAGTTTTATTTTCCTTCGAGAGCAAAATACGCCCCTCTAGACCTTTCAAATACTCCGCAGCGAAAATTTGAAACTACGACCCTGATTGTAATGTGATCGAAATACACTTGCTTGGGGATTTTGTGGGAATTATGGTTTTGTAACTCGTATACCTAACCTTTATTTAAATTAGGATATAATCATTTTTTGCCTCAAAGGAGATTTTCAAACTTCTGATAATTACATTGTAGTCATTTTAGTCCGTTTGAACTGATTCCGATTTTCCTCAGTAGGGTTGGCTTCTATGTCCGGAAATTCAACTCTCTCATGCTGCGTTGTGCCTCTTTACAGGTGGAGTCATACCACGCATTTGTCTTAGGCTTGAGTTCACTCTATAAGGAATGAAGGTGCCCAGCAGAAGTATGTTGGTGATTATATCAGCAGCGGCATCCACGTCACTATCGAGGAAGCATAGTGACCAGTTAAAATCCCCAAAGAAACTGTTAAGTCCGCTCCAATCGGCTTTCTCGTACAGCCTTACTGTCCTTTTAGGAATTTGTTCTCTAACTGTGTGGCGATAACGAGAAATAAGCTGATATGACACAATGGTCAGACGAGCCCAGAGTTGACAGTATGTCACCAGAACATTTGTCAGGATGAGAGGTGAGAAACGAGTCCAGGTTGTTGGCGGAATGATCTGCAAGGTCAGGTATTCCTGTGGGCTGAATTACTAGCCGGGTCAGATTGCTTACCTCAGCAAAGATTTCGATATACCTTCCTTTGGGTGTTGTCTGGCCAGAGCAAGGTTACAGGAATACAATTCTTGAGATGGAATCGAATTTTTAATTAATTGCTAACGAAGTTTGGACTTCTACAAATAAAGCAGTAGGGGACTAAATGCTTATGGGCATGGAGTTTTAACCACAGAAATTGGATTGGAACAGAGGCCGTATTGTGGTTGAATTTGGTAATCTACAGAGGGCGAGACCACGATGTAAAAAGAAAAGCGGCATCGAGCTATAAATGAAACTATTCTAAATTTTATGAAATTAAAAAAAAAAATGTTTTTATTTGCTGCACTTGTTCAGAGCTTCCCCTTACATGAATGAATTACAACTCAACTAGAGAACTTCTTACGCTACCTTAAATACTAATCCCACTTGCTCCCGAAGTCTGCCAGTGGCGTTGGGCTCCCACGGGCCTCGTCGAGTTACACTATCGTACGGTGCTGGAATGTGAGGATGTCGTGTGGACCAGACGCTGTGTCAGCGGTTGAATTCGTAGGAACCGTGGAGATTTCGCTCGCTTGGTGAGATTTTGCTGCAGAGCATATTTGAACTAAATATTTCTTAACTTTTATCCGGGCAGGTTCAAATCCGATAATTCGGTATTCTCACCTTTTCAGCGCCAAGACAGCTGGTTTCTAGCGAGATATGTGGACATACACAGCGATGTCGATGCACATTGCTCACGTCAACCCTAGAACTTCTCATAAAACACAGAAAGGAGACATCAGAAAACCAACTCCGACTGCGAGCGGTAATGCAGAGTTGAGAAGTGTAAATTTCAGATTAGCTTCCCAACAGCAATCGATGTAGGTGTTATGCCCATACATCGATTATAGACGGTCTACCAACAAATTCACACTTCTAAAATTTGCTACGTCAGATGCTACGCACTCTCAGTCAAGCCTCAACTCGCCTGTTTAAAATCAAAAGGGAGTTACGACCGAGAATGCGAAGCGGTGACTTTTGAAGGAAAGTGGCGAGAGGGAGCGGACCGAACTCACTAACTTTTTTCTTGATTTTTTGGTTTCATCTTTGGCGCTCGCGACACTTTAGTGGATGCAGGGACCGGGGAATGTGGAGGAGCCAACGAAGACAGGTTGGCACAGAACTCCACCTTATTATTTATTTCTTGCTGCAATCATCACTTTTGACTGATTACAAATAAAACGCTAAGCTTCAAAATGGGTCAAATTGCCCCGCCTGTCTTTTTAGCGTTAAAGCAGCACATCTTACAAATTTCGTAACTTTCCTTGACACCTAAAATTAAAGCCACTTTCCAATTGCCTTCACCCACTTTGTCAAAGTAAGATGTGTACCCTGTGCAGGATCAACTTTGTCCAACCGAAGCTGCTTTGTTTTTGTCCAACGACGAGCTGTCAGTTTAAAATTCATCGTCTAGTCACCCCTATTCGCTTGTGCCCTTTGGCTATGTTATCCCATAATCTCCTGTTCCAATCAATCAATTTCACTTTTGGACACAGTGACAATCCGGATAATTTAATTGTCATTACGGGGACTGAGTCCTGATGGCATACCTTGGTCATTTTAATCCAATGAATTTGAATTTCACAAAGGAGCCTTCAACTAATCACCATACCCTCCACCCCCACCCCAGCCTCCATCCCCGTCTCATTTCAATCCATCCCCGTATGCCGGCTTCACATTTCCCTAATTTGACAAACAATGAAAAAGCAATTTCATCTTAGCTCAGCGGTTTTGTTCAACCCGAGGAAAAACGATGTGCCGCACGCGAATTGAAAGGGAGTGCGAGGCTGGATGGGCGGGCGGTGGGCCAACGGGAAAACTTATTTCACAAACATCCGCTTGAAATTTTCTGCCAGCTTTTCGCCTTTAGTCAGCTAGCGCAAACCTAGACATAACAATTGCATTTCTCATCGCTTCCCTCGTCCGCTACTTCGACGAGGACGGCGACGACGCATCATTCCTCAGCTCATCTGTCGTTTCGCCCCACTACGATGGCGATGGTGACGGTGACGACGACTCGTGCTGAAACGCAGTGCCAAAAGTTCGTCGGAAAGAAACTTCCAAGTGTCTGCCATATAATGAGCCAATCTACATTAATGCCAGAGCAAGCCGTTCCTTCATAGAAAATACCACACCACCGGCAACCTCCAACTCCAACCACCACCATTGCTGGGTTTCCGACCGCTCACTCTCGTGAACTCTACCATCGTCTAGCTGCGCAAAGATAATAATGTTCTTTTCTTAGTGCCGTTTCAAGTTTGAGCAATCATGGTGGAGAATTATACGGAAACACTGCACGGATGTCGGTCTATCTCCGACGTCGTTGGGCGCCACCTTCGGGAAGGTGGAGAGAATAATGGCGACTATCAACTGTTTGAGGTGAACTGAAAACGGAAGTTTATCAACATCATCCCTGCAATCAGCCGAGAGAGTCTCTGACACTGGAATGCTTGACTTGCTAGTGTTGCATGAGGGGGGACGGCGGCGGCGGAACGCGTCGCCAACGTCCCCGTGGGACTGGGATAAGCTGAAAAGAGTTGGGATTTCGGATTTGTTTGCTGATATAAAGTGATGGTCGTGTGTTTCGGAAACAGAGCGAGATAATAGACTGTGGCCATGGTGATGGCTAGAATCTAATTTTCAGCAATAAATTCTTAAAGAGCTCTTGATGGCTTGTTCATTAACATTTTATGGTGTCAGCAAAGAGCACGTATTTCTTTGTTTTTGTCATCGGAGGAAACTACGCCCGGCGATGGTGTGAACTTTGGGGAATATTTCACTTTACCCGTGCGTACTTTGAACCCAGAGTGGGTTTGGATCAGCAAGCGCTTATGAAAATGTGTTGACACGGAGAGTAGGAGTTGAACCCCTCTTCACCTAGCCACATGCAGTGGCAGAAGTGATAAATCATTAAAAGGAGTTGGTTGAGAAATCTTGGCAAAACCCAAAGCTTTGTGTCACGTCCGAGAAAATAGCCACTTCCCGCTGCTCTTGGAAATATTTGGAATCAACTACCCGTTTGGCCAAATACTGCTTTAAAGTCAAGACTAGCATCCCCGACGACAGTCTCAGCATGGTTTGTCCACTTTCCAAGATTGATTGCGCTTACGGGAGGTAAAAACCACTGAAGGTCGTCTGCATTTTTTTTCAAGGCCATAAATCGCTTGTCAATAATCTAATGCGGCAGATCATGCAAACTCTCTAGGATGCAGTCAATATTCACTGCAGAACTTATAGGTTCCATGCCGTACTTAGTTGCGTACATATCAGGTCCGAAGGTCGAGGTGATAAATAGATTATTGCGATTTTGCGACGCCTGGAAGTTGGTTATCAACTTCCTGAAGTGTGAAACTACCCTTTTCAGGACCCCGCTGTACATGGTTTCGCGGGATACTCGCTTAAACTGGCGGAAAAGTGTAGTTAGACCATGGCATTTTGCTGGATCAATATCTGTATTTTGACAAACATATAAATATTGCTCTGACGAAAGCCAGAAAGGCCTTTGCTGCGGCAAGGAGGTTGTTTTTTAGCTGCCAACTTGATACCAGGGTGAAGGTAATCTGTTACATGGCCCTCATCAGGTGAATTATGGCGTACGGTTGCCCGTTGTGGTTCAACGTGAGTCTCCCAGATGGAAAAGATGAGGTTGTTCGAGAGACAGTGTCTTCGGACCTGTCTCCGGTTGTACCGTACACCCGAGTCTGAGTACAAGAAGTACTATCCTAACGAAGTCCTGTATAACGAGTCAAGCGTGAACAGGTTACACAATTTTATTACTAAGCTTATCAGACGGCACAGCTATGACTTCTTCCAACAGTCTGATCTTTGAATAAAAAATATATAAAACAAAAAACCGTGCACCACGGCGTATAAATTATATATGTTAGGCATATACATAACATTAGCATAAGGTAGGTTAAGTATTTATTAAGTAGTTAAGTTTCGCCAAGATTTATCAACAGATTTGTTGGTAGATGATAATTTTGTTCAATCAAATACGTCGAACTTTGTGCCTGAAAAAGTGTTTTTGGGGCGAGTTCTTCTGCGTTACTTTAGTATGAAGAAAACTGCTGCCGAAAGTCATCGTATTTTGGTCGAAGTTTATGGTGAATTGGGCTAGCTGAGCGAACAAAAGTCAAAAGTGCGGCAAGCCAAATCAACGGCAAAGCCGAGGTAATGCTCTGTATTTGGTGCGATCAGAAGGGTGTGCTGTATTATGAGCTGCTAAAACCGGGTGAAACCGTCAATGGACAACGCTACCGAACACAATTAATCCGTTTGAGAGTAGTAGCCGAAAAATGCCTGGAATATGCGACCAGACACGAGGCAATAATCATCCATCATGACACCGCTCGGCCCCACGTTGTTATTTCTTGCCCCTTCTGACTACCATTTGTTCCGGTCGATGCAGAACGCCCTCACTGAAATACGGTTCACATCGGAGCAGAATATCAAGAATTGGCTTGATTCATTCTTGGCTGCCAAGCCGGCTCAGTTCTTTTGGGATGGGATCCACTAATTGCCAGAAAGATGGGAAAAAGTCATAGCTTCAGATGGGCAATACTTTGAATAATACTATTGTACATGTTATTCCTAAATAAACGTTTAAATTTTGAGAAAAAAAACCGTACGATTTAAGTTATAGACCCATGGTCGGTATGTTAGTAGTAACAACTGTTAAGTTAGTTAGGCTAGTTTTTAGTACTTTTGTTTAGCAAGTAAGTTAAGTTATTATTAATAAAACAAAATTTCATATAAAAAAAACAACGTAAGCTTGCTCCAAAAATACGCATGGCAGTAGTTGAAATTCTTCTGTGCTGCTCTCAAATGGCTGTTTTCTCTTTATGGAACAATGATATGAGTTTCCAGCGTATACTCCGTATCTCCCAGCAAATGGTACTCTGAAGGCATCTTTAGTGTCCGGTTAACTAAACCTTTCTTAAATGACTATCGCGGAAAATGTCGGCATCGTGGCAAGATTCTGGATAGCCAACGAAGGCATCCATAACCTTAAGTTTGCTATCACATACACCCCGTAAAAAAGCAGTTACACGCAAACATATGTATAAAACATTCTTATGAATGAAAATTCCTGTAATGACTTGTATTACCCATTCAATAATGGATACCTTTCCGGCATCGTTTACGTTCCGAAGTGTGCAACGTACCATAAAAAGCATCGCGTGTTTCAATCGCCCATGCAAAAGTATCCACTATGCGCATTTGCTTGAATTTCGGAAGTCAGTCAAAAATTTGGGACTGGAATTTGTTTAACTTAGCTAATGTACTGTCACCATCATCAGAAATCTTTCGGCACACATTTTTGGGAGTCAGTGTTTGCCTCGACACAATCCCTGAAGGTGTCTATTGACGCATTTGATGGCACTTCGTCTCGTCTGTGCTCCAGGATATATCCAGATATTCACCCAGTAACTGAAATGCTGAATACTTTCACGAGCCTGCTTGGGTAAGACGTTTGGCCATCGACATCGAAACACACCACGACTGGAACGATTTTTGCATGCGTTATACTACCGACAGTCTTCACACCCAAGTGCACCGCACTGCTCCCCATGCTAACAACGAAAACAGGGTCTTCACGTCCCCCCGGCTCCCCAAGAAGTTGAAAGACTCCCCCCATGGCTCCACAAAGCCATTGAGTTACTTCAGCTTTATTGTACACAAAATCATGTTCAGATTGTTCTCGTCAAAAATTCAATTTCACAGCCTTCCACACACACATGCCGAATCCCCATGACAACCTGCAGAATTCAAATAAAAATCACAAATGTTATTCAAAATCAAGTGCCGCTTTAAACTGCACCCCTCAGCCCAAAGACCTCGTCTAGTCCCATTCTAATGTCAACAATCGATGTAAATCGATAAGGATGAAGCGCCCACCCCCGCCTCGCCGAACGGAGGGGGCTATATGTGAAACTTGTAAAAACAAATTCCCGCCCAGGTATGAGATGCGCAGAGAGGAGAATCGAACAAAAAAAGAATCAAACAATTTTCCAGTACCTTGAAGCATGATATCTGCACGAGTGAAGCCCACCGATGGTGGCCCGTCACAACGCCGAGCAAGAAATCTGTCACTATGCAGGAGTTTTCACTTTCTACCATCCTGGTAGCATAAATATTATTCCTTTCTATGTTATCCACTTGAATGAAGGGAAAAGTCGATAGACGTCGACGGTGCTAGCAGCGGCGGCGCGGCGATGGGGAGACACCCCAAGCCCAGCAGAGCATCCCCCCACGGTCTACTGCAGGTCACGATAGAAATTGCTTTTCCAAACCCAAGCCAGGCCCCAGCCCGTCCTAGCTGCTCAACTGGACAAATTCGGTAGTGGCGTGGCACACATTGGACCAGATCCTGGACCTCATTCTTATGCATACATCCCGAGATGACAGTGAATCTCGGTCCGGCTTACAGCAATATATTTGCACTAGGAAATTAGAATCCCACTTGGATGATGATGATGGCACGGATGGCAATATGAGATAGCACATCACCAGCCTCCTGGGTGCTGGCAGACGACTGCGACGGTTAGGAGATGGTCTGAAAATATTTGCAAAAGGATTTTTCATATGCTCCCCCTTTTAGAGGCAAGCGGTATGATGTTAAAGCGGAAAACGACTACGACAACCGCATACCCACAGACACTGCGGCATTGAGCTGAGGACGTGCTTTTTAATGGTCATCCTGTCCTAAGTTGTGTACACTTTACAGGCGGAATCCGTTAACAGATATTGTCACGTCCTATTAAAACGTAAAAAGATTGCACAGCTCCGGAGGCACTGAATGGCCAGGAGCGCCACGGAGAAAGGATTAAAAACTTGTTGGCCTGACTGCGAGAGGCGGAGCGTCGGCGGGCGAACGACGGGTGAAAAATTGCAGAGATTAACTTGAAAGCTTTTGTTTGGTTAGCTGTTTGGCGGTAGCGGCGGATATTGCACGAAGAAGCGTGCTAAGTGGATCTCACAGCTCAGCCTGGAGATTTAATGATACAATTCTCAAGGAACAATGTCACCTCTCTCTCTCTCTCTGGGATCCTCAAGATTTAGTTTCACAACGAAGACGACGTGTTTGCCTTTAATTATCATCATCTGCCCTCGTCTGCAGAGCTCTGGATGGCGCACCCCTTGTGATTGTCACAACATAATCCCGTAGCGCGTTGAATAGCGAATTAAATTTGTATTTTCATCAAATTGAGCAAACAACTCGAGAGCGCTGCGAATCCCACTCGTGCCGCGCTCACAAAAATGCTATGAACTCTTGTTGGTGTTGTTGTTGATTTTAATTAACACGTCATGACCGTCAATTCGCTGGGTAAACAGCTCCCACTGAGAGATGAAACTAATTGACTTCGAACTTACTGGCCCGGCGCGCGCTTCGATGATTATGTTTGATTTGGAATTCCGTTGCCATTACATGACGAATGGGTGTGGTGCCGCATTTTGACGGGTTGCCTAGCAACGCGCTTGAGTTACATTTTGTTGGGAGATCTGGGAAAGTGCACGGGTCTTGGTTATAGTGGAGCCAACAATTTCACGATCGCGATCACGTGACGCACGTGAAACTGTTCTCTGTCATTTAATTTTACATGAGTCGAACTACACGTGAATTTATCGTTCTCCAAACGTGAATTTCCACGCTTATTTATTTACATTCACAGCATCCTGCAAAACTACACTTGATACTTAGCCGTCCTATTTTCCGCCAATTTCTCGAGGACAGCTTTCTTCAGAATATCCGCTCCATCACGGTTACAGGCCTTGTAATAGGGCAACTGCTCCAAGCGCTTCAGCCAGCCGGCAACATTGGGGAACTTACCCGCATCGACTGGTGCGAAATCATCAGCAGACGCCATTGATGCACTGCAGCACAAATCGGCGATGGTCAAATGTTGGCCGCAAACAAACGCTCGCTCCTTTAGGCAGTGCTCCAAGCTGTCGTAAGCCCTCATGAGATAATCAACATCAGCCGGGTTCAGCTCAGTCGCTCCGAGCAACAGCACAGGTTCGACAACCCCGCGAATTCGCGAAAACAGATGCCCGCAATCGAAGAACAATCTCGTGAGCACATCATTGCGAGCGCTCAGCTCTTGTGGGAACAAATTTACGTCCGTTGAGTACTTGTCGGCCAGATGCATGCATATGACATGGCTGTCCGTGATCACAACGCCGTTGTCGTCGAGTACTGGAATGGTGTGTTGAGGGTTCAGCTTCAGGAACTCTGGAGTTCGATGGTCACCATTTCTCAGATTCATAATGCTGCGAGATGTCCATTCTGTTAGTTCGTACACTCCTCGAGGTGGCTGCTCGCATACTCACCGCAATTCCAGGTCCAGGCCGATCTGGGCAGCTGTCATCATGACCGACCGACATGGGGCACTGCGTGGTGCGTAGTAAAGGACTGGCTTCTTCGACATGGCGACTTCAAGAGGCAGAACTTTTCGGCTTGGTGACTGAATTGAAACTGACGCTCAGTTTGAGGTCTGTTTGGCTAGCGGACAACTTAAATCTAGCTTGGCGCTGTGACGGCGCAAATATTTCAGCTTGGCGCTGTGACGGCGCAAATATTTCAATTAAGACTCACTCACTAATAACATAATCAAGCTATGGGTCACTCTTCAACTTCGAAAGTGTGTCTTTCTGGCGGCAGCTGACGGTCATCATGGGGAAGCGTTTTACAAGAGATCAGATTGTGTACCGTGTGATGAAGAGCATGCGAGTTTTGTGACGCGTTCAGATTCGCTGGCACCTTATTACTTTTGGTGTAACATTAAATTCCCTCGGGTATATAAGCCTTCGCCAGAAACTGTTCGGGACAGTGTATCGGCCATCGCCCACTCGATCATAGTGGCTGGGTCGAATAAAAGGTCGTTTAGAATATGAAGTTGTTCACGGTGCAGTGATTTTGCAAAAACAGATTTGGGCCACTGGGAACGAGCGTACGTGTAACTCCATATTTGAACTGTGCAATGCTCAAATCGATCAACTCCACTTCCATAGGGGCGATGAGATTGATGGCAATGTTCGGATCAGGCCTAAAATACGCAATCCAGCGATCAGATGATACCAACTTTTGATGAATTACATCTTCATAGGTTGCCGAACGATACAATTTTCTATTATTATTAATTCGATAGTACCTGTAATCTTTATTTCGCCTTTTCTGTGCCTCCTCGGACAGTGATCCGACGGGTAAAGCTACAGACGATATTACTTCTGCGCCGTGGAACAGAATTTTATGCACTGTTGCTGGCATATAATACCAGGGATATACATTTGCAGCCATTGAAGCGGTTTCGAGGGCATGAACTCCAAATTTGTCGGGGTCAATCCGAAAGTTGTTCCATATTGCTTCCAGGGTAACACTGAACGCTTTTATTAGTTGCACATTTATTTCAGTTACTTCTGCTGCTGATGATGGGTCTTCAAAAATCCAAATCCTTGTTTTATTATAAAGGGTGATTTTTTAGCTATTATCTTTTTGACAACACTGGTTGAAACAGCTGACGCACGTTTCGTGTTTTGTTTCACTGTCAAACATCTTCAGTCTGGACTATAATTTAACCATGAATCGTCTTACAAACGAACAACGCTTGCAAATTATTGAACTTTATTATCAAAATGCGAGCCCGCTTCAATTGACGCATTGGAAGACAACAGTGAAGCATTTATTCGTGAGATACGGGCCGAAATGCTGGAAAGATGTATGCCAATATTGGACTAAGCGGATGGACCATTTGAGGCGCAGTCAAGGTCAACATTTGCACGAAATAATCTTCAATCATTAAATTATATGGACCGTAATATCGATTCAAATAAAGATTTCATGCATTTTTCTGAATTGTATGTGTTTTTCTTTGAAAAACTTTCCTATAGCTTTTAAAAAATCACCCATTATTTACCTTAATACCAATTTTTTGTATAAACTTCTACTGAATTTAACTCTTCCATACTTGGTGTATGGCCATTGTCCTTTTTGTGTTGGTCTCCAAGCTTTAAACTTCAAATTGTAGGCTACGTGTAGCAAATATTAAATAAAAAAGATGCGAGGGTGCAAGGAGCTTCTTGATTTCTGAGCGTTACTCTCAGTAATGCCGAACCGTTCATCTCTGATGGTTTCACGTCACTTATTGGGTATATAACTTAATTCGTGCGGTTTGCTAATAGATGGCGTAACTTGTATTATTCCATTGGAACATGCGTTGGAAAGCTACGGTCATTGTACGTCATTTCAGCGTGTGTCATTCATTTGAAGAGCAAACAACAATAATTTTTTTCACACAAATATGTCGAACTTTGTGCCTGAGTGTTTTTGCGGGGAGTTCTTCTTCATTACTTTAATATGAAGAAAACTGCAGCCGAAAGTCATCGTATTTTGGTGGAAGTCTATGGTGAACATACGCTAGCTGAGTGAACGTGCCAAGAATGGTTTGCACGATTAAATTTTGGCTTGGCCAACCAGCAAAATCAACGGCAAAGCCGAATATCCACGGCGCGAAGGTAATGCTCTGTATTTGGTGGGACCAAAGGGTGTGCTGTATTATGAGCTGCTAAAACCGGGTGAAACCATCAATGGACAACGCTACCGAACACAATTAATCCATTTGAAGAGAGCAGTAGCCGAAAACGCCCGGAATATGCGACCAGACACGAGGCAATAACTTTCCATCATAACAACACTCGGCCCCACGTTGCTATTCCTTGCCCCTTCTGACTACCATTTGTTCCGGTCGATGCAGAAGGTCCTCACTGAAATACGGTTCACATCAGAGTAGAATATCAAAAATTGGATTGATTCATTCTTGGCTGCCAAGCCGGCTCAGTTCTTTTGAGATGGGATCCACTAATTGCCAGAAAGATGGGAAAAAGTCATAGCTTCAGATGGGCAATACTTTGACATATTGTACATGTTTTTTTCTTGAATAAACGATCAAATTTTGAACCGCATGAATAAGTAATATGATATATTATATTATAAGTGAATTGCACAGAGATCTATAGATCAATTGAGCCCCTATTCATACTTTTCTTTCTTAAGAGCTCCCCTCTCATGCAGCTCTTTTCAGAGTTGAATTGAGGGTTATTTGCTCCTGTTACGCGAAGGTGGAAGAGATTTGTCCTAGAGTATTCTCTCTAATGAGCAGAATGAGAGCTGGTTCCAATGACTTCAATTCTTCCTCTGATATTAGGTGCTTGATTATCTTTGCCTTTTGTGGGCAATTGCCTCACAGAATCACAGTATATGTTCTGGAATTTTAGGAAAATCTGCAAAGACCTTCTTCAGAAGCTCCTAGTTTCCTTAGGTGCTCCCTGAGTCTACTATGCCCTGTTAGGTTGCGGAGGATGTTTTTGCTTATTCTGATGCACGCCTCAAACCTCTTCTGGTTATGTTGGCCCAAGAGCTTCTTGGCCTGCTTCATGCCATGAGCGTTGATCCAGGTATCTGCCCGGTTCCTTCTTTCTATTTCCCTGAACTCTTTCCTGAGGACGTGATCCCCTACTGCGCAGAATGGTTCGGGGACTATGAAGGGTTCCGATGCTCTTTGATTAGCGAGGGAGTCGGCCATTTCATTGCCTTCTATCTCTGTCCAGGTATCCAACAAAGTTTTACTCTGTTACTCCTGCTCAGCTCCTTAAGCTTCTGTCGCCATTCTCACACGAGCTTGGATGTGAAGTACATATTGACACAGTGACATGTTACTAAGTGAGTGAGGGGAATTGTAAAGCGGCAAAACGGAGGTTTGAACTTTTAATGCTGGATACATGGTTCTGAGCAAAATGTTCGTAAGTACTTCATAATCAACAGAGCCTTATTGGCATACTGCATAGTGCAGTATTACTTTCACCCCCACTGGCTATTCCGACGGCATCAAATTCCAATCAAGAACCCGTCCGCACAAGTGTACTGTGTATGGGACACTTAAGGGGCAAATAAAAACAAGTTCCATGGGATTGGTCGAATTCTCAAAAGCGTCTCATTTAGTCAAAATGTCTGCATTGATCAACAAACTACCTCATTTCCCAGTAAACCATCTCTTGTACAAGCAAACAATTGGCAGTTGCTTGACCACAGTTCTGCGGACAAGTTGAAGCCACCTTTACACGCAAAAGCGCTAGTGAAACCTTATCAATTTGTTTACGTGTAATCATTGGGAATCAAAGATTTACCATTCAGCCCTCATTTTTATCCAATTATTGCGTCTCCGTATTGATATCAACTGCGATAGTCGGAATCGGCCACATCGACTCGTATTTAAATTTTTAATATACCCCTGATGCCAGGTGACATGTGTAGCCGGCATGTATTCACGTACTCAAGTTAAGTCAATAATTAATTCGATGCGAGTTTATTGCAGTCATTTATCAGGTTTCCACTGATGACTCTTTTAAAGCGAGCGCTTTTCCAACGAAAACAACAAACAACAACAAACCAGCCAGCAGTACCTGAATGCCGGAGTATTTAATTAATTTTGCGTCAGAACATCGCGAATAAAATCAACTTACAGAACAGAATCTTAATTCAATTTTAAAATGAGATCGGAGATGCACAGTAACCATGTGACATCGCATTCGATTACGAAGAACTGCGTGAGTTCTTGTCCAGCTACCAGAGGTTGCATTAACTGGATACAGATCCTGGCATATGGACGGCAATATCTCGAGCCATTAATTCCCAGCTCCCATCCGGCGGCGGCGGCGTGGCAGTAGTAGTGGCTGATTGGCATGGTTTGAGGTTCGGTTCGGTTGGCCAGAGGTTGAAATTTTTAACAGTTTTCAGTTCGGTTGGGCGTTTTTCGCTGCGAAATGCCAGGGCGGCCTTTTTTGTCCATTGGATTGTTGAATTTATTTCTTGTTGATTGAACTTTTATGCAGCCAAGCAAAAGTACAACAGCCCAAAAAGGAAACATCAAAGCAAATAACAGACAGTCTGTGGAAATGGTCGTGCTCTAGTGTGACTTTCATGGATTTTGTCAGGATGGGTGGCTATTGTCAGTTCTTTTTTGCATGCGATTTGGATAACGCTTTTGCAGTGCTGTTAAGTTTTTATTTGTTAATTTGAATTGACTTTCAGCGATTCAGCGATTTCATTTTGGGTTTTGCCAAGTGGAGGAGCATCGACCTGCATCGCTGGTGGTGGTCTCGCTTAAATCGATTTTTTTTTTTTGTGGATTTGAGTTGAATTGAAATAGACAAACCTATGCCATTGTGGGGGGAATTTATAAATGTCATAAAACTAAATGTGGTCAGCTTTCCGCGTCATTTTGGGAACTTAAACGAGAAGACCAAACTGTGGTTTCACCGTCGCGTCGTCAAGAGTGGGTTTAATTTAAGCTCGCATTTTTGACTCTTGGCGTTTCATGGAGCGGATGTCAAAATGAAGTATGAGGAAAGCATAAATCCACTCTGAACAACAGGCGCAAATAAATTTGTTAAAGTCCTGCTGTACAGAGCTGGAGGAAAAACAGTAGATTCTGGGTGTCTTGGAAGATAACAATCCGCCATCTACACTGTCACGGTCGCCAAACAAAAGGTCACACAGTCCATGTTCCAGTTAAGGGGCACTTCGAATCAGAACCGTCTCGTCCATATACGAATCGTCTCGTAAATACTATGTGATCGGGGATAACTCACCTAAATGGCAGGAAGCAACGTTCCGGGGCAAACAGCGACGGAATGCAACTGTCGCTCAGGCTCAGAGTCTAAGATGGCGTTACATCCTACACAGGGCCAGGGCCTTCTTTCACGAGTGTAAGGCACCTACAGTTTTAAGTCAAATACAAATAGTTAATTTGAGAAGCTTTTCCTAGACACTTTAAACATTGTCAGTCGAAAGAGGTGGAACCATGAACATTATTTTGGTCATGCTGGGAGTCGAACCCACGCAGTAGGTTCAATTGCGTAGGAGTCGACGGCAACAACACCAAACATCGAACGCCACGGGGGCAGCGTGAACGGGTTCGGGTTCGACTGCTCCTGTAGACCGCGACCACTGTTGGAGTTGAATCAAACGACCTGTCACTTCCCTCATGAAAGATAGTAGGTCTTTTGTAGCGGTCGAGAGCACTGTCTATGACAGCTAGTGCCAAGAATACCTCGTCGGTCACTTCCATTCCTATTAAAATGCGCAATGAACACAACAATGACTTTGCCTCCTTTGATGTGCGGCATTGGTTCTGCGTCCGATTCTTCTGCATCGTCGTCTTCATTCTTGTTGCTTGAACTGGAAGCTGCCAAAATCGCACAGAGCACTGCAGACTTCCACAGCATCGTCAAAATGAACAATATCATCGAAAGTCATAGACTCGCCAAGGTAAGAAGACTCCATCCATCCTGCGAGATTGAATTTTTTGCTTACGTTGTTTACGTCACAGTTGTAAGTGCATTGTTATAAAGTTAGTGGAGACAACTTGCTAGTCTCCATTAACATCATTGAAGATTTCTCCAATTCGGACATTGTGCTCTTCAACGCTGGCTTGGATGAACCCCCCTTATTTAAGTGGTTTATCCAAGTAAGAGCATCGTCGCTTCCTTTTTCCACCCGGATCTCTGGGATTGGATCACCCAATTTGTGGTAAATATAACCTGCAAGGTTTTCCAGCCCGCTGTGTAATATCGAACTCCATTGCCACATGTTCCTTTTCTGGTGTGGAAATGCTCCCAGGATTTGCCGATATACTTTTGAGAATTGTATCTAATGGGAACAGCACCATTTGCATTATTGGAAAAAACTACGACCGCAGCCTGTAATTAAAATCTGGGCGCGTGTAGGCTGGTTTTTCTCCCAAAGGAATTCTCCCGGACATCTGGGTTAAAACGATAAGTTAAGATGCATTGGGTCTATAACTCTTGCGGTTTGCTAATAGATGGCGTAACTTGTATTATTCCATTGGAATATGCGTTGGAAATCTATTGTCATTTGAAGCGTAAACAACAATAATTGTTTTTCACTCAAATATGTCAAACGCCGCGTGTTCTTCTTCGTTACTTTAATATGAAGACAACTGGTGCCGAAAGTCATCGCATTTCTGGTGGAAGTTTATTGTGAACATGCGCTGGCTGAGCGAACGTGCCAAAAGTGGTGATTTTTCAACCAGCCAAACCACCGGCAAAGCCGAACACGCATGGCGCGAAGGTAAAGCTCTGTATTTGGTGGGATCAGAAGGGTGTGCTGTATTATGAGCTGCTAAAACCGGGTGAAAACGTCAATGGACAACGCTACCGAAAAATGCCTGGAATATGCGACCAGACACGAGGCAATATTTTTCCATCATGGCAACGATCGGCCCTACGTTGCTATTCCGATTAAGAACTATTTGGAAAACAGTGGATGCGAAGATTTACCCCACCCGCCTTATAGCCCAGACCTTGCCCCTTCTGACTACCATTTGTTCCGGTCGATGCAGAACGCCCTCACTGAAATACGGTGCACATCGGAGCAGAATATCATGAATTGGCTTGATTCATTCTTGGCTGCCAAGCCGGCGCAGTTCTTTTGGGATGGGATCCACAAATTGCCAGAAAGATGGGAAAAAGTCATAGCTTCAGAAGGGTAATATTTTGAATAATACTATTGCACATGGTTTTCTTAAATAATCGTCCAAAGTTTGAAAAAAGAAACCACACGAATTAAGTTATAAACCCAATACCTAGAAGTGAGGATCCGCTCGCCTCGGCCTACGTCAATTAAAAAATTTACAGATAGTTGGAAAACATGGCGGATTTTTGTAAGGCGTTCTTGTACACATCATTCTTGGTACCAAAGCACAAAGGTTTTGTTCCATTTATCAAGGCTTTTCCAAGGGCCCTAACATTTAGTTCGAATTATCGAGAATTTCGAATTAACGAGTTTCGAATTATCGAGAGTCGCCTGTACATTGAAATGGGAACTCCAAATAAAATTAATGTTTTGAAATTGAAATAAAGTTGCCGGTGTTTCCGGTTCCATTCTGGAATGGAACACTAAAACCACTGCCGAAGAGTCACTTGTTCTGTGTCTATACCATTGGAGGCGGCAAGCCATTGTAGAAACATTGGGTGTTCAAAGTCAAAGGCTTGTTGAGGGATGTTAGAACGCCTCCCTGTGCCGAAATTAAAGTGCCTATCTCAACGGAGTCCACTCTAATTTCATTTACCAATTAAATTCCTAGAGAATTGTATTGAGCGGAGATACGTTGCGAGTTGAGACGTTTGGGACGAGAGAAAAGATTTCATTTAAAAGGATTAAGATACACAAAGGATTTTTTTTTCACTAAACGAACCGAAATGTGCACAATTTTGACTGCACCCGCTCCTTCTTTGATCCGGATTTGTGTGCATCTGGCCGGGCGCAAACCATCTCTTCTCTGGATTTCTCTGTAAGACTGGTTTCTACTTAATTCCGAGTTATGACTGCTCATTCAACTCCATGTCGTTTCATCAAAATCATTCGAGTCCACAATTTCTCCGCCATAGTAGCAAACGAAATCAAGGAACACACAAACTGCGTTAACTCTCCGCCCAGATATCCGCACACAGAGCGCATCGAGCACACGAAGTAAACAATCTAATTACATTCGCAAACGAGAATCTATCATCAAAGGACCAGCGCACAGAATGTGCAGGCGTTCCTCACATTCACAGTCGCACGATCTCCATGTTGACCTTTCCGACTGGCAGTATGCATTATTGCATGCCTTTTCGCAGAGTTGAAGGACTTGCACTGCAATAAATCGCATTAAAAGTGTCTGATGGGAAAAAAATCCGATTTAAATATTTGATGGGTGAGTTCCTGGAAAATGAACGAAAGCACAGTGAAAGAATTATTTAATCTACGTGATTCCACAGAGTGTTTTGCTAATGGAAATTTTATTCAACCGGATTTAGTTCATTCGGCGTGTTTATCGATCGGATTGCATTGATGCTCGAATGGAGTGGTTGCGGCCAAAACAAGGTAAAAGAAAAAATCTGGGATTATACAATTTTTAATGACCTCGTTATACCTAGATTTACATGTTTACATTCTCACGTGCTTGTGAGTCGGATACGAAAAAATGCGGTCCAATGCAGTCGGCAGGGACAGACTTTGAAACCTGTTCCGGCACTTGAAAAGTGGGCTCATTAAAGGCGATCGGTTGAAAGGTAGGCTCATCCAATTCGCCGGCCAGAATCACTTGCTTTAGGCAAGCTGTCACTCAAGCCTGGACGTGTTTAGTTCCATTGCCATTTTGCAATGTGGATCGTTCAACAATCGCTAGAGGTCTTGGCTTAGAACAAGAACAGTGATTCTGTACTGGTTGGGTTAGGTTATGGTGAAGTGACTGACTGTTGGCCGACTGGTGGTTGGCAGCAGTCACACTTGGGTCAGAGTAGGCCCGTTGTGTTTTCTCGAGCATAGGATAGATCTTTTTGACAAAACGGTGGAGCTGATTGGAACTAATGCTAGAACAAGGCATCTTCCGTGTAATTTTGGCGATCAGCTGTAGTTTTAGTTTATTCTTCCTCCTCGTCTCTGCAGCTTCTTAAGCGTTAATTTCCTAGGTACAATGCCCGGTTATGACGCCGAAAATAGTACAAATATTCTGCCAACTCAGTCTGATCAGGCGCGATTTTCGAGACCATAATTCGAGGCACCGTGTGGATCATCCACGAATTTTATGAGCTAGCGTATCAGGCTTGAGTAGCTGTCTTTCATTAGCGATAGGCATGGATGGCAGATCCCCATCGGGAAAGAGTGCCGAACCATTGCCATTTCTAGCGAAGTTGTTCACTTCACAATTCTCAGCCGAATTGACACATGTGTGGGCAAGCTATGGGCCGAGGAGCTAAGAGAAACCCAAACCCTAACGACTTGGGAATGCTTCCAAACTGCCACGAAATAGATTCAATGTTCTGAAACATTAATTGCCGCTGTGCTAGTTTGTAGAAAATATCCATACCATAAAGGAAGCCTTGGTAGATCTTGTTGAAGTGACGACGGTTGCCTCATCGAAATGCCATTAAAATAAATCAATAGATTAGAAAGGCCGAGACCTGTCTGGCTAAAGTTTGATCCGAGCTTCCATAGACTTGAATAAATGATGTGCGGATGCTCACCGGAATCCCTGGCACCGCCGCGAGTTTCCTACTCAATTGTGCTTGTTTGCGACCAAAAGGAAATCCTGTGCAACCTATAATATTCTACGACAACTGCAAATTCAACAAAGCCTACGACAAGTAACTTCGTCTGTAGCCTCATCACGTCAAATGGCGAATATAACATTCTAACAACGAAGTGCCGCATGGGTCTACAAGCTGTGAGGGTCCTGTGTGATAATAAGAGAAACTCAAACGCCCCTGTCAAGCTAAAAATAAATCGTAGTTCTGAAAGAACAATCGCGCCCAAAAGGATGTGAGCATCTGTACAATACAATTCATATCTTAAGTCTAAGGAATAAATGAGAAAATTAAGGCGTAAACAAGCTGTGAGCAGAGAAAGCGAAGTGTGGCGGCCGTGCCATTGCTGGCAGTGCACCTGGAAGGAGAAGAGCAAAGGGAAACTAGAGACCTGAAAATATATGAGCAAGCCTGAAAATAGTAGAACAGAAGACCTGGCTAGCTGCAGGGGTGCCCTACCTAGCTTCAAGGAGACCTGATTGACTCCCGAGGGGGTTAGTGGGCTGCTGACGGCCTGTACCGGACCGAGTACCGAACAGTAATCCAAGGGCAGAGGCGGGCCGTTCACAATCGCTATTACTTATACGCAGACACGTGAGTATACTGACGGCCTGGTGGCGGGTGACAAATCTTAAAAACAACCTCAAAATTAAACATACATCTGACAACAGACGATGCAAGAATGTGACTGGCACCCACAATATCTTCACAAGACTCGCTTGAGCTAAAGCCGCTCCAAATCGATACGGGGAGTCCGCGTATTCGTAGGAATGAATGCCCGTACCGATGCATGCATTGACCATAGCATGATTCAATAGGCGACATGCAGCATGACCTTACACATCCTCCACGTCTTCATCCCCATCATAGAGTTCACCATCCTTCAAAGTTGAGTGTCATCCTGACGTAAAGATCCCTTGCTGGTAGCAAAGAGGGTGAGTGGCGGCACATACATGATAGAGGGTGGTGGTGTAGTTAGAGCGAGAGACAATTAAGAAAAAATTAAAAAAAAAAAAATAAAAAAAGTCCGACTCTCTCCCCCCGACGGCTTCTGACGGACTGAGCTCTGCCCACTTGGTCGCACCCTTGTATAGACTCAATAGCCCCTCCGGCTGGCACTCGAATTTTTGAAAAATTCCCCTCATTTGTGGGATTTTTTTTCTGCGAATTTTGCCACTTTGGGGTGATTTTTAGGGGCTTGAACGTCAAAATTTGTCTTTTTTGAATGGATTCAACGGGTTCGTGGACAGAAATGCCTCACGAATCGATCATCGATCGTTTTGAGGGGCTTCACACATGGTCTGTTAAGCTTACTGGGTGCCATGGATGGGCATTTGTGAAGTGAGGGCCAATTGAATTTGGTCGTCTAATAATCAATTATTTTCATTTTCTGTACTTTTTAATAGTAACCACGATCAAATGAAGGCAAACAAAAATACACAGATACCTGAGTCAAATGTCTTCATCTTGTAATTTTTGGCGACATTTGCAGGTCGAGTTATGTTAGGTTGAAGTGGCTGACGGAGGGACAACAGCCACACCAGGCCCAATGGGCCTATTCTGGGTCCCAACTCGGCTTGGATTTGGATCAACAAGACTATGTTTACGCTAGTTTTGAGGCCGAGCAAAGCCCTGAGATCGCTTTTTGGCCACTACCCAAAATATCATCTTCTTGTGCGAAGTCCTGGGCTTGGATTAGCGGCTATATCAACTGTTGGCGAGAACACAATCAACGACTATTCGATCAAGCATTAATGCATCCCCAAACATTGACGGCTTGATGTAGTTTATGGCATAGTGGCAACGTGCTGACTGGGGACTTTATTTTTGATGAAGGTGGCAGCATTATCGTCAAGGTATACGCCGACGTTCAGCCAATTTTTATGCCACTACACTGTCCTATCCGAGTTGTGGTTAGTCTACACTAAAAACCCAAAAACCTTCGGATGCGTTCGAGGCCAAACATTCTATACACTATTACCGGTATAACGCCGCACATATTAGTAGATTATAAGTCCTCAAAAATCGAATTTAAAGCAACTTAAAGCACTACCAGCGAAGGCGACCATTTAGCGGTTTTATTACAGTGCTGTCTGGATAGCGTGAACTGATTATTGCGCCAAGCCGTTCACGCAAACAAGACTGTTCACGTTATCCAAACGTGTTATTTTTACCCATAAAACACACTTGAGTAGTCGTTTTACTGATATTTATTAAGTTTTAATTTCTATTCTCTTATTTATTTAAAAACAAAATCCTTAATATTAGGCTGTTTTTTTTATTCTACGGTACCGGTAGACAGCTTTTTCGAGAATTTTTTTCAAACATCTTCCAAAACATACCCGACTCATCGGCATTATGTATTTGGTTTTTAGACAGATTCAGCTCTCTTAAATTATTTTCCCCAAATTATTTTTGAATCGGCCACGATCGGATGAAAGTTTTTCCCAACAGGCGAACACCATAACGTGACTTGAACCCACTTGACCAACCAGAACTTGCATTAAAAGCCCCCTCTTTAGTGCCCTTTTTAATTGAGAATGCAATTGTTTGGCTTTTTCTTCCAACCGGTCGATTTTTCCGCATCATTTGTATAACGCTCGTTCCATACAAGGATACTCGCCTTGCTTCAAGGTTTTTCATTTCAATGAACTCAGTTGTCTAGTGGCCACTAGTTTAAAGATTTTGTCCTTATTTTTTGTTATAGCTGAAATTGTAGATTTGCCGGTGTAGCCAATTGCCGGAACAAAATCGATGCGCTTGCACTTCCCCTCAATAACTTCACTTTTTTTCTTTTAGTGATTTTGTAAAACTTTGACCACTTCTCAAGCGGGCTAAAAACGAAAAAAGGTATCTCCAACCGCTGTAGAAGGTATTAGAGAGCCACATGTTACACTTCAGTAACGAGTTTCACTTGGACTATGGACGTTTCAGAGCTCGATACGAAAAAAGAACAAAATTGACCACCGTCTATTTAAGTTCAGGCCTCCAGAGCAACACGGTGCGGCGTATCAAGGACACTCGCTGTTGGGTAACTAATTTTCGTGTTTTTCTTCTCCTCTGAAATCATTCTCGGGTAATTAAAAGTCATCTTGAGAAAATTAGCTTTTTGGATGACATTATTGCAAAGGAACACTTATCTACACTGCACTGTTCTAATTGTATGCAAAAAATAATGTTTTAAGGCTTGTGCAGTATGAATGCAGTTACGCAAAAACACTTTGCTGCAAACTCCACTTTTGAAGTTCAAATGTGTGCATAAGGTTATAACGTGCATAACGGTTTCATTTAAAAAATTGTATCTAACTAAAAATATTTCCGATTTATTCTGAGTGACGTACAACTCAGAACTGAATTATTAAATTATCCCAAGTTTACAGATAATGTACCTATTTTTTTTTAAATTGGGCGCTTGCTAGGGATTGTTAATATCCTCAAGTGTCCGGGTTCAAGACACAGCACGGGATGAAGGTGTAGAGGGAGGAAGGGAGAGGAGGTACCTGTTCACATTGGTTTTAAATATCTGCGGGTTGTATTCTGGGGGAAATATTGGCCTGGGAAGAGCATTCTGATGAACGAGTCTCTAATGTGTGTGATGCTACGTGATGAGTGCAACTTTGCATATATCGACGGTCCCTTGTTTTTTTACCCAATCCTTCCAGACACGATTTTTGGGTTGTAATGATCGTGATGGTCTGACCTGAGTAAGTCATTTGGGTAATGGCGAATCTGTCCTTGGTGTGCTGACCGTCGGTATTGCTAGTTGATTTAGGCGGTGGTTAACTCTACAATTTTCGTTCACGTTATCGAGTTTTTTTTGTTCACGCTATAG
Organism: Eristalis tenax; assembly: GCA_905231855.2. Taxonomy (NCBI): domain Eukaryota; kingdom Metazoa; phylum Arthropoda; class Insecta; order Diptera; family Syrphidae; genus Eristalis; species Eristalis tenax. The sequence continues at coordinate 6,752,692 of HG993127.1, forward strand.
AGCACTCTGTATAAAAAAACGGGTGTTCACGCAAGCAGGGGTTCACGATTCGCAGACAGTACTGTATATGCAAAATAAAATAAATGTTGTTTCAAAATGCCACATTTCCAGATTCACTGTGAACAGTGAACACACCCATAAACCAATAACTAACCTGTCAATGCCAAAACATTCAGTAAAAGCAAAATTCGTTTCTTGGTTTGTAATTTGTATCGAACGAAGAACGTTTACAAACAATTCCAGTTCACTACCAAAATCCCGAGTCGCCGCCATCGACGAACGAACAGAAAGATCGTTAATTTATTGTCGTACTTCTCGTTCTTCTCAAGCAATGTGCTTGTGAACGAAATTGAGTCTAAATTCTGGATGCTAAATGTTCCTGTGCCAATGAAACAAAATTTAGGTCGGAGCGCGCAGTCGAAACAAAACAATCGGTCCCTAAGGGTTCACAAGACAAGGTCACCTTGTAAATGTGCAAATATCTCTTCAAGCCTCTTACCTAAAACGGGGACGTATTCCACAAGTCTTGATTGAAAAAAAAAACCCATTCACTAACTACTTCCATTAGAAATATTTTTACACTCCCTCTTTCCGATGTGCATATTTTATCTTACCTCCCCTGCAACACACATTCGGGCAGCAATTAGAGCCAGATTCAAATTTAAAAAAAAAAAAAAAAAATCCTGTTTGCTGTGTGCCGTCAGCATTCTGCAACCGATTTATGACATCCGGCATGTGACGTCCAAAATGTTCGTCTCGAAAACAAGAACATAAAAAATTCACTGTTCAAACCTTATCCTTTTAAGCCAATTGCAACTATTGTCGCTGTGAGGCCCTGTAGATGTTGTAAGGATACACTCTGAACTCGGGATCCGTTATTGAATTATTGAAGCGAATAATTGGATATCCAATTTGTCCATCCAATTATCGCAAATTTACATTTCACCGAACCCAAATTGGAAATCAATTGCATTCCCAGGATACCACCAAAGTGTTACGACCCCCGATAGCGAGGGCCCGCTACAACAAAGTCACCGACGACCGACCGCACCACCACCCACAGCGGGCGGGTGTGACTTCGTTTCTCATGCGAAAGATCAAAGTGTAAATGGAATTGTGTTTAATTTTAACAGCAACCGATAACAAAAAGGACACGACAAAAAAAAAATAAAAATGGCGGAGAGAAAGTGGAACGCATAGCAACCGTCTTGTTGACTGCGCAAATTGGAGAGATGGCAACATGAACATCGAATATCCTTTTGGGCAAATTATAAACAACGAGTTCACGTGACTACAGCCGCCAATCATCGGGGACATTTCATGTCCTTTTTCTCTGCACAAATCCTGTTGGCAGGGATATTTTATGGCACCCCAACCAATTGGAAATTAACTTCCAACTAGAGGGAATGAAATGAAACCATTTTTTTCCTTTCATCTCGCAGTTATCCTCAGAATTAGAAACAGAACTAGGCGACGTGGGAGGTGTGCAATTTGAAGGATTTGCCCTCGCCTCAAGGAGTTTGCACTTTTTTCCGTTGACTGGCACTTTTGTTTCCGTACGAGGATTATTGCAAGCGTCTTGTCGTGGAAATTGAAAATCTCCTGAACTTTGTAAATTACAGGAACTCAGAGCAACTCAGAAGGATATCATTATGGAAAGCTGCTGAGAAGTTTCTTAAAACAAAACGAAACGAACACTGGCACAGCACGAGAATTTATTCAAAGTTGTTCGTGAACTGTTGACGGGGATATTGCTTTTGTTTGTTCGCATGTTCTTTTTTTTGTCTGTTTTTCTTCTCACTTTTCAAGGATTCAGGTGTGGTGCTGTGAAAAGAAGTGCTATTGGCGAAGTTGGCGAAGAAACTGGAGGCTTGTCACTTTATTACGCTCAAATTGTTTATTTTGATTTACATTTGAAGCACAAGTTGTGCAGGTTGAATGTTGCTACTCTGTGTGCATTGCCTCTGAAGTGGGTGAGGCGGTGTTATAAGTGGAGTGGCCGTCATCATTCGCTAAGCTGTCGAGCCACAGCGTTACGGACATTTTTTGTAATGAATCTATGTTAAATCAGTTACCCGCCGTGGAGCTCAGGTCAAAAAATTGATCGAGAAATAGGGGCTGTTTCCGCCGAAATGTGAGGTCGAGTCATCGAAAGCTGATCTGATCAAAAGATGTCGTTGTGAAAATATGAACGACGTCGAATTCGATACGCAAATGGTTTGATTGCACTTTGTTTTATTTTAAAAAGAACAGATGTTTTATTTTTTTTTTGGAATACCCTGTAACATGTAGAATGTTCTTGTATTAATTTGTGCATGGCCATCGGTGGCAACCAGATCGCCAGAGAGAAACGTACTATCAAGGCTTAGTCGGGATCATAGAATTCCAGCCATGGAGGATGACACGAACCAGAAGGGATCGGATACATGTAGTTACAGATTCTGGTTTTGGAGTCAGGCTTAAATCAGGTGATGTCACCAATTGATGTCACCTAGAGGTTATTTCGATATCGTGTGGCTTAAATCTCAGAAAAAATTTGCAACGAAACAGGAGCTGTGTCTGACGGTGCACCGCCCGCGTCCTGTTCGACCTGCATTTTCTGTAAGCCCAATCGATCAACAGGACCGTTGGAGCAAAAGAAACGTGCATTTCTCTAACATACTCACCTGCCGTGATTGCTCCCTCAAGGGATTGTTAATACTCGTATGTGTCAGGGGTCAAGACACATCACGCGCAGAAGGTATAGAGGCAGAAAGGGAGATGAGATACCAGAGCACGTTGGTCTTAAATATCTGCGCCTTGTAGGCTCGGAAGAGCAATCAAGTGTGGTGCGGCTGAAGAACGTGTCTCTAAATTGAACTGTGCGTCTGAAAGTTGGCTTAAGGGTAAACTGATGAGTATTTCTGGCGAGTCAGGTATTGCGGGTGATTTCATGGAAAAGACGAATGAAGTTGGCTAGCTTGAGCACTTGAGCATCGTTTTTTTAAAGCGATAAAATGCGGACAAAGAAAAGACGGTACGTGGATGTGAGTCTATTGGATCTGCGATATTGTTGTCTCCTGTAAGTTTTATCGCTCGCTTTTGGATTGTGTCTAGTAGATGTAGGGTGGTCTTGGGGGCACCATACCAGATATGAGTCTGGGGCGGAAATACGCCTTAGAAAATATAGCCAAATGATAGGGTGTGAAATATTTCTTGCATCGATTAGAAAAACATAAACATTTCGCCGCATTTTTGGCCACCTGAAATATGTGATTGTTCCAACTAACACACAACATGGATGGAACGTTTTCCGGTTCCATCAACACAGGCGCCATTTATGGATAATGGCTGACTATCAAGGGTTGGCTAAGTGACAGCAGACCGCTGTTAATGAATTAAAACTCGATTGTTCTTTCCCCAGTTAATTATGCCGTCAATATCGGAATTCAACATGCTTAACATACGCGGTCGTTTCCATTCTACTACAGAAGGGCTTGGTTGTGAGTCTTGGAACGAAAAGCAGCGAAAAGCAGCGGTTGTTGTCATCAGCTAAGGAATGAATTGGAATAGAAGTAGCAGACATTTATAAAAACGAGAAGGATTGCCGGGGACATAACAGAGCCTTGGGGAACACCAGCATTTATTTGGTGGATATCAGACTTGAACCCATCCAGAACGACTTGAATTGATCGGTTCATAAGAGAGTTTCTAATCCATTGAAGAAGAGACTCATCGATATCAAGAGATCTTGATGACACACTCTGTCAAATGCCTTAGAAATATCAAGTGCAACGATCTTGCTTTCGCTTGCATTGTGCAAAAGTTGGTTCCACTTTTCGGTGAGATAAGCTATCAGACCACCAGTAGATCTGTTGCTGTGGAAACCATATTGCCGGTCATTAAGAAGCTTTCGCGATTCATGATATTTCATAAGCTGACGATTTAGCAGCGTTTCCATGACCTTAGAAAGAAGGGACGTAAGTGCTATGGGCCGGTACGAGGTGGGTGACGAAGATTCGTCCTTTCTAGGGACGGGCTGGACAAATGCTGTTTTCCATCTGATCGGAAACAGACCTAAATAGTACGATAGCTGAAAAAGCTTGCACAGTGGTTTTGCCAGCGAAGTGGGACACCTCTTGAGAATAATGGGGGGAAAGTCGTCCGGGCCAGCGGATTTGTGCGCGCCGAGATCTTTAAGTACTCTTACAACCCATAGTGAAATCTACGCTCTCGAGTACAGTTTGAGAATCTGGCAGTGTTGGCGGAATGCGCCGCAAGCGAATAACTTTGTAGAAAGAGCTAACAGCTGGGATGTCATTGTAGATGAGGGTGGAAGTTGAAGACGGGCCGGATTCTTTATGTTTTTTTTACAATTGATCAAAAGATGTTACTACCGTTGGGACATTGTAGCACTTTTTGCCTCAACCGCATCATGAGCACTGACATGAGTGGTCGAGCACACTGATTCGTCAATGACGGGTTTGAATCAGAAGCTGACAAAATGGGCTTAGCTGGAAATAAGGGCAAAAAAGGCAAATTGGTCTTATTGGCTAAAGCGGAAAAAAAAATTCAAAAACTGGCGACTTTTGTTAATTTAACTCCAGGCGCATGCTTGAAGTCAATAACGACTTAACCTCAGCGGAGCGACGAAGTCGATTGGGCGGATAAACTCGGCGGAGAAAAGGGTTAAAATCCTGTTAGCGGGCGAACCGAGCTACCCACCTCCTTCTTTAAATATACCAGACTGTCTTATAGGCTTATTTTTAAATTTGGCCTTGTCTCGCTAGGCCTTAATTCACGTCACCCAGGGGAATATGTATGGAGAACATCCTGCCCCCTGCAACAATCCTGTTTGGGTGACTATAGAATTTACCCTAGTTCTACAGTGACCCAAGCAGGGGGGGTTGCTGTCCCCATACGAATTCCACTGCTTTTGCTAGAAAATTGTTTGGTTATAGAAACCCCAAAATTGGTCTTAATTCGAAGAACGCAATAATGCCAAATTTAAAGAGATGTTAAATTCTAGTTGTTGGTTGTTAGTTCCCTCGGCAAACTTTGGAGTATGTTCTTAGTTCCCATAAGATGGAGTAGGGAACACCTTGTATGACCTTCAGTGGACTTAGTTCCCTGCACGATGAGTGGTTAAGTGGTAGTTGGTTAAGTGCCTTCCATTCGCCCCGGTTCGAGTCCCAGTGAAAGCTAAGTTAATACGCTTTTATCTGGTTTTCAAATCTTGTCCAGTCACCATTTGCCGTCGGGATCAAATTAACGACACTATCACTGGATCGGTGGTAGTATTCTGACAATGGACCAACATGGTCTTGGTGTACTTCACTACTAGCCCCCATCCCTACCTAACCCTAGTTCCCTGCACCATCAAAGACTTCGTCTACCTATCATGAAGACCATACGTACCGAAGTGCAGTTTCTGTGTGGGCTCAATACGCAATTGCGTATTAGACCCCTCTCTACATTATATAACACCTCGATCACCTCCGTATTGCTGTACGGCGGGGAGACTTGGACAACCTTAAAAGCGGATGTATTGGCGATGATGGTATTTGCTGAGAAACATTCAACCACTACATGACTCAGCCTAGGAGTCTATGGATGCCAAAAGTGCCTAGGCCATGATGAGTGCATGGATAACACAGTTCCAGCTCGAAGAGTCTAGGCCCCGTTAGGAGTCCAGGCCCCCCAAAAAAGAAGAAAGAGAAGATGCCCCCGTTGCTGGTTTCAATGCCGCTTTACGTATTTGCTTTCCGGAGTGCAGAGGGTGTTGATAGGATTACGCCATCCCCCGGGCATGATTTCTTCGGTTCGCGGCTGCTGCATTCCAGGAGGTCCAATTTGCACATGCTTCTCCCAGTACATCAGGCTGTGTTTCAAGAATAGAGTAACGCGTCGATTTTTCTCTGCCAAGTCCAAGTGTTGCCCAAAAATTGAGTAGTCATGACTCCTTACCGTTCATCGCTGACTCTTACGCTTTTACTACAATCTTTCTAAAGACATCTGCACCAATAATCCCAACCCCCATAAAGCGCACCAAATCGTGACCTTTTCTGGATGTAAGGGTGTTCGACTATGGATTAGGTTTACCTAAAATAAAATTGCCCAATTTGTAAATGCTGCTTCGCGTGCATTGTCTGAAACATGGTGAGTCTAAAGATGGATGGCCAAACAGACTTGCCTCAACTTGTCAAATCAGCTGTCACAGAAAACTAGCCTCTAGAAAACACCCTTTATACCAACAAAATAACCTAATTTCTTTCAAAATCGTTCCTTGTGACGTGGCCTATCATAATCGAATGCTTACGAGAAATTTCAGTGCCCAGCCGATAAATGTAGTCCAAACTCAAAAGGCTGGAAGAAGAAAAGTAAGATCCACTGTATCAGTTTATTATTTCCAAATATTGTAGGAAACATGTATTTGTGTGGGTTAAGTATCTAACAGTAGTCAGTAGTACTAGTAGCAGAAAGCAGTAAGTCGAATATGAATGCCTCAACTGCAGAGTGTTCAAAACTGACGGTGCATTAAAAGTGTACAACATGCCGTACGGAAACCGAAAATAAAACCAAAACGAATGTCATTGCCACAAGTATGTGTGAGTGTATGAATGTAGTAGATTTAAACGCCTTTCATTGTGATAAGATAGTTCATATCAAGCCTGAAAAACTTATTCAGTTTCAGATAAGCTTTTGTTTTAGAAAAACTCACTTATGTCAACCACCCGACCGCATTGGATTAGTTCAGTTTAAAATGACCAGGGAGGCGGTCTGTTTTTGTGTGTTCCTCGTGGCGCTGGCTCACGTGGAGTCAGCCAATATTCTTGGCGTCTTCACAATGTACAGCCCGTCGCACAACATCATCCACATGGCGGGAGTTCGAGCTCTAGCCGATGCTGGCCACAATGTCACTGTGGTGACGATTCTCCCGCTAAATGACAAAAACCCCAACTACAACGTCATTTATTTGCCGCCAGTGGCAGGAGACCAAAAACGATTGGAGGATTTATTCCACAGGTTGGCGTCATCGAAGAACAAGTTAACGAACTGGATGAACGCTATTTCCTTGCTAGGCGTAATGAATGACGTCCAACAGAAAATCGTAACGAATCCGACATTCAAAGATCTCATGAACAGAGAAGTCAATCACTTTGACCTGATGCTCTTCGGATACGGATACAATGACTATCACTTCGGCATCGCCGACCACTTCAACTGCCCAGTCATCGTTAGTTACATTAACGTTCCAATGGGCCCCATTAATGCATTTGTAGGTAACCCAGAGGGCAGTTCCTACATTCCACTTCCCTGGCTGGGCACCAAACCCATGGGTTTTTGGAAGCGACTAGGAAATTTGTTTTTATCTACTGTCATGGATGCTGTCATGTTTTTGACCACTCGCCAAATAGAACATCACCACAGGTAAGTGAGCCGTGAAATGTGTGACAATTCAGTTGGCTTAGTTGGAATTTTAATTGCAGAGCTATCTACCCGCCTGAACTGGGCTACCGGTCCTTGGATGAAATGAGGAAGAACGTATCGCTGGTATTCTGCAGCACGTTCTTTAGTGAGGGTCCGATACGGCCGATGGCGCCAAACTTCATCGAAATCGGAGGGATTCAGATTAAGGAAAAGCCTGCGCCATTACCAGAGGTGAGTGCAGGGACATGGCCTATCAGTGGTAGACCTTAGGAGTAGACCAGTCCATTGAAAGCGAGACTACGATGAAATTCAATAATCTCACAGCTCCCTTCATTTCGTGCTCATTTCAGGATATCCAAGAATTCCTGGGATCGGCGGACGATGGAATAATCTTCTTCAGCCTTGGCTCCAATGTGCAAAGTGGAGACTTCAGCCGAACCACATCCCAGATGATCTTCAAGGTCCTCTCGCAGAGGAAGGAGAAAGTCCTCTGGAAGTGGGAGGATGGCCAGGGCCCAGACAACGCCCCGAACATTCTCTTCAGAAAGTGGTATCCACAAGACGACATCTTGGCCCATCCGAAGACGAAACTCTTCATCAGCCACGCAGGCAAGGGCAGCATCGTTGAGGCCCAGTATCACGCCGTTCCCATGCTAGCTCTGCCCATCTTCGGCGATCAACCATCGAACGCGGCTATTATGCAGTCTGAGGGATACGGCCTTGTCCTGGACTACCATCACATGACAGAGGACGAATTCAGAAGCCAACTCGAGGAGATTCTCAGCAATTCAACGTACTCAGAGGCTGTCAACCGATACTCAAGCCTCTACCGTGACCGGCCGATGACTGCCCGCCAGAGCGTGGTGTACTGGGCAGAGTACGTGATTCGCCACCATGGAGCTCCTCACATCCAGAGCCCAAGAGTGCACTTGAACGGCTGGCAGTACAATTGCCTAGACGTGGTCGCGTTCCTGCTCGTTGCTCTCGTTGCGATATTCTATGTTTTAAAAGTAATCGTTAAGTTTTTTGTGAAAGCAGTGCGTCACTTGTGTGGTTGTAATATAAAGACAAAAAGAGAATAAAATGAATAAATCCATTCAATCGCTTCAATTGATAAGATAAGGCATGCATAAAACCTCGGCGAGTTCTGCGGCACGCCACTAGTTCACTGTGAGCATTACATCGGTATAGTTTTAGTGCGAACCCATGGCTGTCGGTCTAGGTATTCTATTTACTATCGGTCTTCTCGCTGCCGCGCCCTTGGCATGTGAGGGGGCCAATGTCCTCGGTGTATTCACCAGCAATAGCCCATCACACGTCATTATCCATATGGCTTACGTAAGGATCCTTGTAGAGCGGGGTCACAATGTGACGGTTGTGACGACGACTCCGCTCAAGGAAAAGAATCTTCGCTTTAATCACATCTACGTTGCTCCCTCTGAGGAGGCACAGAAGGGAATGGATGAGGTTAAGTCGAACATTGCTAAGAAAGGCGGTCTACTAAGTGTTGTGAAAACTGTGAAAGGACTTTTCTCAAATATTGGAAGAGCCTCTCGCGAAGCGATCAAAGACCCGCGCGTTCAGGATCTAATACACAACCCTGCCTACAAGTTCGACTTGATGATCTTGGGTTACTTTGCAAATGACTACGAGCTCGGAATCGCAGCGCACATGAAGTGCCCCATCATCATCAGCTGGATGGGTCCATCCAACATGATTGTCGATCGACACATTGGAAACCCTCCGGAGATATCTTACGTGCCAGCCTCGCCGCTGCTACCATCGGCAGATCCCCTGACATTCACTGGGAGACTTTGGAATTTCTTCGTATTTTTCATGACGAAACTTGTCATCTTCCTTATCGACATGCACGTCAGAACCAACTACAAGTAAGGGGCCGTGGTTTGTGGGACCAACATCTCATCAGCTAATTCATTTAATTTGCAGGGAGTTGTTTCCGGCGCAAGAGTATCCGCCACTAGCTGAACTAAGCAAGAGAGTATCTTTGGTGTTTGCCAACTCACACTTTTCGGAAGGAAATGTACGACCAAATGTTCCAGCACTGGTCGATGTTGGTGGTATCCAGATCAAGGATAAACCCGATCCACTGCCAGAGGTAAGACATGCACCCGCTGTGCGATCAAGACACTTAACCAATCCTCCCCCTTTCGCCAGAACCTCCGAGGAGTTGTGGAAGCTGCTTCTGAGCATGGTGTCATCTACGTGAGCTTCGGTTCGAATCTAGCAAGCAAGCACATTGAAGTGTTAACTGAAAAAATGTATACCGTCCTCTCCAACGTGAAGCAAACTGTCCTGTGGAAGTGGGACGGTACGGATACACCAGGCAATGCACCAAATATTCACTTTGAGAAGTGGCTGCCTCAAGATGACCTCTTGGCTCATCCAAATATGAGGCTCTTCATCACCCACGCTGGCAAGGGAAGTGTCGCCGAGTCCTTGTACCACGGAGTCCCCATGGTGGCCATTCCCTTGTTCGCCGAACAGCCCGCGAATGCACAGAAACTGATAGAAGACGGGTTCGGGCTCAAAATGGACCACTCTTCCATGACAGCGGATAGCCTGAGGGCAGCCGTTATGGATGTCCTGGAGACTCCGAAATACAGGGAAACTGTGAAACGCTTCTCGGCGCTGTACAGGGACAGGCCTATGACTGCGCGGGAAACTGCAGCCTACTGGATGGAGTATGTGATCCGACACAAGGGAGCTTATCACATGCAGAGCCCCCTCGTGCACCTCAATGGACTGCAGTACTTGAGCGTGGACGTGATTGTATTCCTGCTGCTGTCATTGTACGTTTCTTTTAAGATCTTGACGTATGCTGTGAAGTCTGGCTGGAAACTGATTTGTGGGCGGTTGTGTTCCAAGAAGCAGAAGGCTAAGATGCAGTGATTCACGAATTCACTATTTTCAAAGTCGGTTGTAAATAAACACTCAGATACAGAAGAAAGAAATCTGCTTGGATAGATTGAAATGTTGTGCCGCTGATAAGATTGCGTTGGACACATGCGAGACAGTAGTGTGTAGCCGACTGCCAATAGTTTTGCCTGGTCATTCTGTAAAGACCAGACGGGTGATAAGATAAGGTTGCTTAGAAGCCGCATTAGATTAGATCGCTGAAGAAGTAATTGTCATTGCCAATCCATTGTAGTCAGATTAGATACAGAATCTCCCGATGTTAGCTGAGTGGCGCAATAGTCATGCCATACACTTCTCCGGATTGTTAAATGACACCTACAGACACTTCGTCCGGCCCACTTATTGTTGTGCTTGTGTGCGAGTGTCACAGCCTCGGAACCATTGATTATTTGATGGTTATCTTCTGTATCTAAGATTGTTTTCGTATTGGATTGGCGTTAAGCTAATCAGGGTTTCCGATACAGCGTAATCGCTTATAAAGGCCAGCCGAATACAATCGTGCCATAATTGGCCATAATTGTCTTTGATATCGATTCTGACAACGAATTATTTAATTGTCGTATCATTTTCTCGCCAAACTTCCGACTGTTCGAAAAGATATGGCGGCTTTTACCCGATGGACTATTTTTTTATTTCATTTTTATTTTGATGTACTTTCACGTCCAACTTAACCCTATGCAATATGTTTAATTCTAGCTTAACTCTAACAGTTCATTTAAACTTACTGAAGCTATGCGGGTACTCCAAGCTAACCTAGTCTACTGCTCTAATTGCATTTCGGCCTATACCATCGTTTTTTTTTTGTTTTGTTCTGTCTGAAGACGTATTTATTGTTTATTTAATTTTGCCAAGAAAACTTGCAAACTCGGTTCTTCAAGGACTGTCTTAATCTTATAAAGGGTGAAAATGCATGAAATCTTTATTTGAATCGATAGAACGGTCCATATAATTTAATGTTTGAAGATTATTTCATGCAAATTTTGACCTTGACTGCGCGGCCGGTATCTCACGAATAAATGCTTCAATGTTGTCTTCCAATGCGTCAATTGAAGCGGGCTTGTCTGTATAGACACGAGCTTTAACATAGCCCCACAAAAACTAGTCTAAAGGCGTTAAATCGCCGAACGTGAAATAAAATGTTCACCGAACTCGCCTCTCAATAAGTCCATTGTTGCGTGTGCTGTGTGGCATGTGGCACCGTCTTCTTGGAACCACATGTCATGCAAGTCAAGCTCTTGCATTTTGGGCAAAAAAAAGTTGGATGTCATCTCACGGTAGCGCTCACCATTCACAGTTACGTTACGATTCGCATCATCTTTGAAGAAGTACGGTCCAATGATGCCACCAGCCCATAAACCGCACCAAACTGTGACTTTTCAGGATGCATTGGTAGCTCCTGAAATGCTTCTGGCTGATATTCACTCCAAAATCGACAATTCTGCTTATTTACCAGAGAGCCAAAAATGGACTTCGTCTAAACTGACCATAAAATGGAAGAAGCGCGTGATGAACTTTCTTAACAGAGCACGCATTTTAATAATAAAATTCAATAATTTGCAAGCGTTGTTCGTTTGTAAGACGATTCATGGTTAAATTATAGACCAAACTGAAGATGTTTGGCAGTGAAACAAAACACGAAACGTGCGTCAGCTGTTTAAACCAGTGCTGCCAAAAAGATAATAGCTAAAAAATCACCCTTTATTACTTAAGCTACCTTAACTATGTCCGCAACCTACGGACGCGCGCGTCAGGGCGTGTGTTTATGCATATGCCTAACATATGTAGTGCACAGGCCCTGATGAACTTATTTTTCGTTGGTTTCTTATTTTTTTTTTTTTTTTTATCTTAAAATAAAAGAAGAGGAACAAATATCTTAAGAGCACGAATACAAGAAAAAGAGATACTAAGCCACATATGACACCAAACTTCGATATTGTTATGAGTACAACAATAAAGCCTCATTTTTATTTTGTCTATAACTTAATTCGTGTGGTTTGCTAAGAGATGGCGTAACTTGTATTATTCCATTGTTATTATTCCAATGGAATATGCGTTGGAAAGCTACTGCCATTGTACGTCACTTCAGTATATGTCATTCATTTGAAGCGTAAACAACAATACTTTTTTTTTTCACTCAAATATGTCGAACTTTGTGCCTGAAAGTGTGTTTTTGCGGGGACACGACACACACGACACCACAAAAGGAAGTAATTTAATGATGTAAAATGGATCCATTACGACAACTCCAAGCGCAAAAAATCATATGTGAAACCCGGCCAACCAGCCAATTCAACGGCAAAGCCGATTGTATTCTGGGGGAAATATTAGGCTGCGGCTAATGAACGAGTCTCTAACTTTAACTGTGCGTCCGAAAGTAGGCTTAAGGGTAAACTGATGAGCATTACTGGCGAGCCGGGTATTGCGGGTCATGCTCACTTGAGCATCCTTTGTTAAAATAGCGATAAAATACGGATAGTGACGAGACGGAACTTCGATGTTCGAGCGAGTCAAGTGACTCTGCAATATTGTTGTCTCCTATAAGTTTTATCGCTCGCTTTTGTATTCTTTCTAATAGGTGCAGGGTGGTTTTGGGGGCACCAGACCAGATATGAGCGTTGTACTCAAGTTTGGGGCGTATATGCGCCTTATAAATTAAATCCAAATCAGAAGGGGTGGAGTATTTCTTGCATCGATTGAGGAAACCTAAACATTTCGCAGCATTTTAGGCGACCTCAAATATGTGGTCGTTCCAACTAAGTGTTGTGTTGATACACATTCAAAGAATGGAAAGCTTTCCGGTTTCATCGACACAGGTGCCAAATCATGGATAATGGCTGATTAAAAAGGGTTCGTTTGAGTGACAGCACGCAGCATTGAGTTTTTGAAGCACTATGTGCAAGGTTTTGGTCGAACGGAGTGCTAAGTAAGAAGAGTAAAGGTAGAAGGGTTAGTGAATGTCATTTTCTTCGCATTATTTTTTAGTGAGATCTACTTCGTTGATTGGTGGTTGGTTGCTGTTGACTCTCTCACCGCCTCCGTTCAAGTGAAGCGACATGGCATATCTTGTCCATGAAAAAAAAAGGGCGGAGGCTGTTCCGATTGTGGTTGTGATGGTGGGCAGAAATATGTCCAGTGGAGGCTGGGTGTAATGGAAGATCACTCAGATTTCTGTGTGACTACATTGCACGTAGCCACAAGAGTGGATGTGGATGTCGGCGTCATTGTCTTCCTCTGCGTTGGGCCGCTTGGCTACTGGAGATTTACTTCTGACGTCGCTTAATTTGGCCGAATGCATAGAGTTGCGAGACGAAGTTCGTGCGTCACAGGCAGACGCAAAAGAATAAGTTTTCAGTTGAGCAAGCTTCGGATGTTGGGCCTATTATCTTGCTGTTTCGGTGCCCGGTGGCCGCCTCGTCGAGACAGTAAGTCTTCTTGTAGCGGTTGCTAAATACTAGGGATCGTCCATGAAACTTTACCCTGCGGACCCGAAACTAACAACCAGGGACAAGGAAAGTCTTGACTTTAATCAAATTCGCCCACAATGTCGTACACAGATTGTGACCTTAAACAGAATTGATCGACCTGTTGGCCTCAAGTCTGCCGCATACATTCGTTTCTCTTGCATCTCGATTACCTAAAATCTATTCTCAGGCCCTTGGTGGATGGTCATTTTTGCGGATGATCTCAGAATGGTGCGGCTTTGCCAATTAAACCAGTGAAATTGGTTGTTCACATAATTCTTGATCACCCACACAGCAAGAAGTCAGCGTTTACACTTCTTACAGAGCAACGTTCTGCCTTTTATTTACAAAGCATTTTGTAAAACCACTCCATCACAATCTAAAGACAAAGCTCGTTGATTAGATAAACTTTCAAAAACCCACTACGAGCGACGGCACTGCTTCAGTGTGCTTTTAGCGTTTTCTCGATCGTGGTGCAGTGTAAAAGTATGGCTGTCCGTGCAAGCATTATTTTTATTGTCGGGCTTCTCGCTGCCATACCTCTGGCAAGTGAGGGAGCCAATGTTCTCGGGGTGTTCACCAGCCAAAGCCCATCACATCTCATTATTCACATGTCTTACGTGAAGGCTCTGGTGGAGCGTGGACATAATGTGACTGTTCTGACAACAGTCGCAGTTAAGGAAAAAAATCTTCGCTTTAATCACATATACATTCCTCCCTCCGAGGAGGCACAGAAGGGCATAGACGAAGTTAAGTCAAATCTGATTACGAGAGGAGGACCTTTGGCGTTTATGAAAAATTTGCCAGCATTTTTCACGGCCTTTGGAAGAGCCTCTCGCGATGCCATCAAGGATCCTCGCGTTCAGGATCTGATACACAACCCTGACAACAAGTTTGACTTGATGATTCTGGGCTACTTTATGAATGACTACGAGCTCGGAATCGCAACGCACATGAAGTGCCCCATCATCATCAGCTGGGTGGCTGCTTCGAACAGGCTTGTCGAAAGATACATCGGAAATCCACCAGAAATATCATATGTCCCGTCGTCTCCATTCGCATCACCAGATCTTTTGACGTTCAAGGGCAGACTAACTAATTTTGTGCTATATCACGTTACAAGGGCATTCTTCATTTTAATTGATTGGGGAATTGGGAAAACATACCAGTAAGATGGAGATTTTCTTGCTGCCTCGTCAACTGAATCCATCTTATTTTTCAGGGAATTGTTTCCGGCACCAGAGTATCCACCGCTAGCGGAACTAGGCAAGAGAGTCTCTTTGGTGTTTGCGAACTCACACTTCACGGAAGGAGTAGTGCGACCAAATGTTCCAGCACTGGTCGATGTTGGTGGTATCCAGATCAAGGATAAACCCGATCCACTGCCAGAGGTAAGACATGCATCCACTGTGCGATCAAGATACTTAACCAATCCTCCCCTTTTCTCCAGAACCTCCGCGGTATTGTGGAAGCTGCTTCTGAGCACGGTGTCATCTACGTGAGCTTCGGTTCGAATTTGGACAGCAAGTATATTGACAGCGATTTCACCGAGAACATCTTTGCGGTTCTCTCCAGCTTGAAACAGACTGTCCTGTGGAAGTGGGACGGTGAGGATACACCAGGCAATGCACCAAATATTCACTTTGAGAAGTGGCTGCCTCAAGATGACCTCTTGGCTCACCCAAATATGAGGCTCTTCATCACCCACGCTGGCAAGGGAAGTGTCGCTGAAGCCCAGTATCATGGAGTTCCTATGGTTGCTATTCCGATGTTTGGCGATCAGCCCTCGAATGGACAGAAAATGGCGGATGACGGGTTCGGCGTAAAAGTAGACCACTCTTCCATGACAGCGGATAGCCTGAGGGCAGCCGTTATGGATGTCCTGGAGGCTCCGAAATACAGGGAAACCGTGAAACGCTTCTCGGCGCTGTACAGGGACAGGCCTATGACTGCGCGGGAAACTGCAGCCTACTGGATGGAGTATGTGATCCGACACAAGGGAGCTTATCACATGCAGAGTCCTCTCGTACATCTCAATGAACTGCAGTACGTGAGCCTGGATGTCGTTGCATTCCTGCTGCTGTCACTCTACGTTGCTTTCAAGATCCTGAAGTTCGCACTGAAGTCGGCTTGCAAGCTGATATGTGGGCGGCTGTGTTCCAAGAAGCAGAAGGTTAAGAGGCAGTGATCATGACGTGGTTTCTCAATTTCACAATTTTCATTAGTCTTCTAAATAAATGTTAAGATACGGAAATCGCTGTTTCATTGTAATACGGGCGGCCGCCGGTACTTTAGCGTGCTCATTCTGTGAAGAGCAGACCGACGATAAGATTACGTTCAGAAGACTCGGTGTACTTTCCGAGTGATAAGCATTCCCATCGTCACTGTGAATCCTCAGATATGGAAGATGCCAAAATGTTGAACGATTTCATGCCGCCACTCCTGGTTATCTTGGCTGACCAACTACACTCTGTAGTGTTCAAGAGGACGGAGATAGGCGCTGGAAACACAAAACACTACCGTCGATAACAAATAAAAAAAAACAAGCTTACCGTAACCACAAACAACTTATCAAAAAAATAGAAACAGCTGATAGACGTTGCAAACAATGACTAATATATTTTTCAATCAAGCACTGGTTCTTTGCTTTCTGCTTCGTCGTGAGCAGTCTTGCGCAGACCCTCCCGCGCACAAAGCGAATCGTCACCGTCAAAGCTTTGTACGCCACATATACCACCAAGAGGAGGAACGCAATCACATCCGCACCGATGTACTGAAGCGTACTCATGTGCACAAGTGGACTCTGCATGGGAATAACATACAAAAGACGGCTGTCTTCCGGGCACTCGTAAGTTTGTCAGTGAAGCAGTACACATCTCCGTGTGCCGTGATAAGGTTGTTCTCGTATTAGGTTGGCGTTTAGCTAATCAGGGTTCCGTTGCAATGCAATCAGCATTAGGTGGACACTGGACAGTGCTGTTTGACTGATTTGTTAAGTGTGCTGGTTGGTGTTCATGATTCTTGTTGCCCAATAATACACCTCTCACTACCCATCGCCTAAACTTGTTCGCCCCAAACATATTTCTAAGTTCGACCCTTGTACGGTGCCAGCCGATCTAGATGGACGACTTTCATGTTTGACTGCTGGCATTCCATCGTATCCGGTAGGCCACATCATTAATCCGTTTTATTATCTTGTATGGTCTCTCGCAATGTGTCTGCAGTTTGGGTGACAGTCGCTTCTTTCATTGCGGATTGTGAAGAAACACCAATTGTTCCTCTGGAAGCCTCCAGAATTTGCTTTGTATCATACCTCGCCTTCATACCGCCCCTTCACCTTGTCTCTCTGGAGTTTTGTACGTAACGTGCTTCTGCTAGTAACGTGGATGTTGTCATGGATAGCGGATCGGTGCGCCATAAGAAGTGCTGGTATTTGTTGGTCCCAGTCTCGTTGATTCTTGTCGACCACTTTTCTCAGCATACCATACCGCCTGACTGAGGATATTCGCTTTATGTATGCCTTAAGTCTGACACAAGTCCGAGTGCAGTGAACTGTGCATGAACGCATCCGCACAATCCGAACATTTGGATTTCGCGTGTGTGGACTCTTACTCTAAATATCGGTATACGGTGTCTATGTTTGGAGCAGTCACTTCAGAGGCTACAGATGCAATCAGTCTTTGCCATCGAAGGACTCCTAAAGGCGTTGCACAGACCTTCAAAGAGTTCTGTCACTATCACTCAATCCATCTTTGAATGGGCAGGCCGAAAGATTTGTGCGGACTTTTAAAGAGTCTTTTCGTAAGTACTTGGCGGAAAACAAGAGTGCGGACTCGGCACTTTGCTCTTTTCTGTCCACTTACCGGTCCACACCTAGTCCAATAACTCATAAGTGCTCAGTAGAGTTACTTCATGGTCGGCAGCCCCGAATTCGTCCTTCTTGTTTCAAGAGGAAAAAACACACACACAACACACAGTTTTCTGCCAAATTTCAACAGTCGCAGCGGGTCCTAGTGCGAGGGTATCTGAAACCAAAAAGGTGGTCAACAGGAGTAATTTCGAACATCCTTGGTAACAAGATGTATGTTTTTCAGACTTCGGTGGGTTACGAAAGGCGACATCAAAATCAAATACGACTGTTACGGAACGATGAGCAAATCGAACATCGGTTACCAGCAAATATCGAAGGAGGCGGTTCTGAGTCATGTTTTTTTTTTCTCATTCAAATTTTGATTCTTTTTGTCAGGCTGACAACGAGATAGAGTCATCAAGTGAAGTTAATACCGTCGACCAGGAACCTGACAAGCGTTTTGATTACTCCAGCAGCACAGACATTTCTGTTTCACCGCCAGCTCTAACCTCAGCAGGTTAGCGTCTAAGTGTGAAGAGTGTCCGTTTTTGCCAGTAAAGCGGCTAAAGCATTGTAATGAAGTAGCGCCAGAGGGTGTTGTATTCTATTACCTGTAATCTATAATCTAGTACTCATTTAACCTTTTGCTACAAATTACACTCTAATCTCAAATGAATAAAATCTGTCACTTGAAGTAAGGAATACGTCGGTGTACCATCTTACTTTACTTGGCTTCTTGATTCGGTATGGCATAAAAATCCGGCTCCTCGATTACCACCAGGACATACTTGTTTCCTTCTTGGAAAGGGCTCCGCTATATCCATTGCAACCCATCCGAATGGTGCTCGAAAGTTGTATTACTGCATCTTCGCACAGCTTCTTGGTTGTGGCCCCTTAGCCTTTGTGGAACTATCACAGGCGTGGATCCATTCTTCAACAGACTGCTGACATACAACCCAGTAGAACCTCTGTTTAATTTCCTCAACCGTCTTGGCGATGCCCTAAAGACCTCCACTTGATCCGTTGTGATATTCCTTCAAAATCTTGTGTATTCTTCTTCTTGGAACCACAATCAAGTGTTGTCTGACAGTCTTCACATGCGATGCAAGCAACCATTAAACATCCAATATGCTCCGGCGACAGGTCAATCGCTGGCTATTTCCTCCCACTGACCACTGCTCCTCCGGTAAGATGTTGAGCCGTCGCGCGTCTTCACCGCGTTCCGTTTCTTCTGCCCTTGTGCAATGTTTGCGCTCTACTTTACAAGGACGTCGCGATGGTGCGTCTGCATTGCGATGTTGCCCTCCTTTTCTCGGTCCATCGAGCGAGTTTTCCTTCGGGATTCTTAAACTGGTGAAGTCACCGTAGCGCAACATCATCCATTCTTAAGGAACTGACAAGTACTTGTGGAAATACTTTAAACTTTGCAGTACAGCTCCCTTCTGGTGACGCAGTAGTTGCGCTCAGGTTTTGATAGAATCTTACTGTAATCGGCAATTACCTTTTCTTCGCCATCAATTACTTGACTGAGCACGCCGCCCATATCATAAGCGCTTGCATCCGTATCCAGTATAAATGTGTTGCCGAATACTGAACACGCGACGATTGGTGCAGAACAGGGCAGTTGCTTCAACCCTTGAAACGGTGTCTCCTACGGCTCCTTCCACACAAACTTTTACTGGCGCTTTCTTTTCCTAGTCGGTGTGTACGCCTTCTCTGGTAATCCGGGGGCCAAGGTTTTTAACTTCCTCCTTGAACAGCAAACACTTATTCCTCTTGAGTTTAAGTCCAGCTCCGGCAGAGCTCCAGATTCCTCAAATGGTTGTTGAAGCCCTTACACATCGTGATGATGTCGGAGATGTATACCAAGTAGGCCTTCCAGTTTCGACTGCAGCTGACATTGCACAGTCCAAATGGCATTACAATAAATTGCCAAAAAGCGTCGCCGATATTAAAAGCTGAGAAGGCAGCTCGCTATATTTTGCCAGCAACTCTTTCACCTTTTGCGTCTTCTGCTATAGATAGACTGTTCTTACACTCGGCAATGATTGTACCCACGTTGCTGTCCGATGTTGTCTCCACTTCTCGCTTAAGCTGAAACACGAAGTTCACAACAAGGCCCCATATGCCGCTCTTGATTCTCTGCATTTTTTCCCCTACCGGCAATAACTTTTAATAGTTGCCGAATGGGGGCTCTTCCGATGTCTATTGGCTTTCTGCCTTAGGCTTCAACTACCCACAACGTGTTGTTCCACAAGCATCTGAATCCGGTGGAATCCTGACATGCTTTTCCGCAACTATTTAGTTGATCCTCGCAGACTTGCTCTCCCATTGTATAAAAGTAAAGTCAAAGTCCAATGTAATGCCGGTCCTTATCATAAAGGCCGCACCCAGAAACAACGCTTAATGTTTCGTGCCCGTGACTGGGATCTGGAACGCTTCCGACGCTCCCGACATTCCCGTGCCATGTGCCCTATTTTCTCGCAGATGAAGCAACGGTCCTTGAATGTTTTCCGAGCAGATTTTATCTCCACATTTACTCCGTGAGTTCAGAAATATAACACACACGTCAATCCCGCTGCTTCGTAGGACAAAGCAGGAGCAACCGTCTCCTGGAAGGTTCTCCCTGGTGACGACAGAATTGTTCGCTTAGTCTTCAGATCCCCTATGCCGTCTACAAACCCGGTGTACCCCAAATTTTGCCAAGCGCTCAATCTCTGCTGCAAATTCCTGAAACGATTCACTGTTGCGTTGTTTTCGGCTCTTCAAATCCATCTTGAAGACTTGCATGCGATGTTCACTTAAATACTTGCGCTGTAGAGACCTGATGATCGCGTTGTAATCCATCTGTAGATCTTCTGGAACACTGGAGCACATTCGCAGCAGCACCCTTTAAGACGACCATTACTGACGCCTTGTCTTCTTTGCTGTGATGTACCCTGGCGACAGATGTTTCGAACTGCAGCTTAATGATGTTAAAGGCAGTTGTTTCGTGGTTTTAACTTAGTCATTTAAACTTCGTTGCGACGTTGCCAATCACTGGTTCCCGCATCTTAAGGGGCACAGATATCTTTCATCATAACTTCGACTGTCTCTGGGCTCAGAACTTTGCTGTCGGGATGCTGAACTCGTTCTTCAACTTCGAATTCATGCACTTCTGCATCGATACCATCCTTTTCGAGAGCTGTTGAAGGCTCATCTGCACCAGGTCTTTCTTAAGATGTTCGACTTTTAAATTAACAAGATTCGCCATTATTGCGTCACAAACCCCCTTCTGACACCAAATGTTACGTTTCACAGAAATCAACACACAAAATATGTTGCTGCCTTTCAGGCTGAACCGATTACCAATTTGAACACTGCATGAATTCCCAAAACTGAACTGTACTAATTCTCCAACTGAACTTGCATTTCGAAATTTATACCCAAAATATTCATTCTCCCATCTGGCTATGGGGGCAGTACGTTCTGACATTCATAATTCTTTGTATTCCATCCGTATATAGGTGGCGACATTTATACAACTTCATTCTAGTAGTTTGTACCGCAATCATTCGGGAATTAATTTTCGGAGTTATGATCGGTTCTTCCCCTTGTGTATAGACCGCGCTTAACCGAAAGGTTGGTGCCCATGATCATCCCATCTTATACGAGTTATAAATACTATTCACAGAATTATTCTTTTACAATTCAGTTAGACTTACAAACTAGGGGTTAGGGCGTTGGCTCAACAATAGGGGCCCAACTGATGTCCTTTGTTTAGTTTAATGCTTATTATTATTGTCGGTTTATTGTTTATTTTGTATGTCCTACAATGGCTGGTGCTAACATCGGGTTGTTCAAGTTCGTGTGTTCATGGTGCTCCTGCAATGGCCGGTGCTTACATCGGGTTGCTCAAGACCGTGTACCCATGGTGGTCCTTTTGGGATAGGATTGTGATGTGTTAGCCGACTTTGCCTCGATGTGATTGCTATCGCTGCTCTGGTAGAACCCATGCAGCTCGTTGTTCGACGTCGTTGGAAAGTTCTGCTTCTCGGTTAGCAGATTTAACGCGTTGAGGTAGCGGTGTCCGGGGATTGTGTTTCTCAAATTCCTGATTTCCTCGTTAGGATGGTTGTTGATATTTAGTAGCTGCTTTCTGAACAGTGTCACCATGTACTGTTGCAGTGGGATGATGCGTGCTTGGTCGTAAGGCCTATTGTTGCTGTGGTGCCTTTGACGGTCCCTGGAGAAGGTGAGTCCGGTACATATGCGCAGTATTTTTCTTTCGAAAATTGCAAGCATCGTCATGCTGGTCCTAGAGATGGTGTGCCATATTGGGAAGCCGTACGTTAAGATCGGCCGTATAAGCTGCTTGCATAATAGCAGTTTTGTCCTTTGGCTTAGTCCATTTTGATTGCGCATCAAGGGAAATATGCGATAGAAGCCTAGGCTGGCCCTCTAAGGGTCAGTTTCGAACAACTGTTGAACATCAACCTTGAAGTTAACGCAAAGATACTTGACCTTTTCGTGTGTTGATATTTCTGTACCTTTAGGGAGCACTACCTTTATGCTTCGACATTTGACTGCTGATCTGCATCCACCTCTGGATGGTCTCCTTAAGCACATAAGTACCGATTTCCCAGCATTGATACGAGTACCCCATTTGGTATAGTAGTCAAATTTGTTGGCTGCTTGGATTTCGACCCTTTGCGCGGCTATCTGTGGTGACGTCGAGCTGGCATAAGCCAGCGAGTCATCTGCAAATAGACAGCATTTTACTGTGTCAGTTGGATGTGGTTGATCTGCCGTGTAGATGTTGAAAAGCCACGGTCCCAGCTTTGATCCTTGTGCAACTCCCGCCTTGGTGCTCCGCTCTGTTGACTTGCTGCCTTCAACTGAGACGTAGAATCTTCTGGAATGCAGAAAGCTAGAAATTATTTTGATGAGGTTGGAGGGGAATCTCATCCGTTTCAGCTTGCAGATAAGTCCTTCAACACAGACCTGGACCTTTTCTACGTCCAGGAAGCAGGTGGCGGTGACCTCGTTATTGTTCAGTGCAGCTACAACATCGTGGTGAAACTTCATTAGAGGATGTAGCGTTGAACGTTATTCCCGAAATCCATACTGAATATCCGGAATGATGTTTAGGTCGGTTTTCGCACAACAGGTTGCTCAAGAGATAGGCCTGTATCCTGAAACACTGTCAGCGTTCCCCCTTTTTGGTACTGCCACAATTTTTGCTATTTTCCACTTGCTAGGGAAGTAGTAATTGTTGATGCAATTGTTCATGATGATTGTGAGAAGTATCATCACAGTTTGTGGCATTCGCTTCAGGACGAAATTCGAAATATTGTCAGCCCCGGCTGCTGTCCTCGTTGGGCTACGTTGTAAAATTCCCGCAATTTCTTCGGCCGTTGTGAGGTCATCGTTTCCTGTCGAGTCGTCCGCTGGGTTGGTTTCGCTGAAGATTATGTCTGGTGCGGATGAAGTCTCAAGTGCATTGACGTAAGTGTTGACTTCTGTGACAAATTCCGGGTCATCGGGCGGTGATGGTTGAAAGTTGCCGTCTAAAATGGACGAAAAGGCTTCTGCTTTCTCCGCCGGCGTGTTTGCGTCTCCTTCGTTTGTTGTCTGTGTTTGTGGCTGTTTTTCCTCTTACCGATGATTTGGAGGATTTGTCGGAATGTGTCGGGTACTGGCTGTATCTTGCGGAGCCTGTTCTGCAACTGTCTATTGTTGTGCGTTTGCACCGCGCTCCGAAACATGATGTTCGTGCAGTTCAACTCACTGAGAACAGCTTGGTAGTCTCTGCCTAGTGTCTGCTGTTGACTCTCTCACCGCCAGAGTAGCATAACTTACCCACGAAAGAAAAGAGCGCGGATGGCTGTTCAGATTGTGCTTGTGATGTTGGGCAGAAATATCCAGTGGAGACGGAACACCACTCCATCACAATCTCAACCCAAAAACAAAAAAAAAACAAAATAATTTAATCATAATTTTTTTTTTGGTGATTAGATAAACTTTTTATAAAACCACTACGAGCGAGGGCACTGCCTCAGTTTACTTGGTGTAGTGTTTCTCGATCGTGGTGTAGTGCAAAAGTATGGCTGTCGGTGCAAGAATTATTTTTATTGTCGGGCTTCTCGCTGCCATACCCCTGGCAAGTGAGGGAGCCAATGTTCTCGGGGTGTTCACCAGCCAAAGCCCATCACATCTCATTATTCACATGTCTTACGTGAAGGCTCTGGTGGAGCGTGGACATAATGTGACTGTTCTGACAACAGTCGCAGTTAAGGAAAAAGATCTTCGCTTTAATCACATATACATTCCTCCCTCCGAGGAGGCACAGAAGGGCATAGACGAAGTTAAGGCGAGCCTGGTAAAGAAAGGAGGGCCGTTGAAATTTCTAAAAAATATGCCAGCATTTTTCGCGGCCTTTGGAAGAGCCTCTCGCGATGCCATCAAGGATCCTCGCGTTCAGGATTTGATACACAACCCTGACAACAAGTTTGACTTGATGATTCTGGGTTACTTTATGAATGACTACGAGCTCGGAATCGCAACGCACATGAAGTGCCCCATCATCATCAGCTGGGTGGCTGCTTCGAACACGCTTGTCGAACGATACATCGGAAATCCTCCGGAAATATCATATGTCCCGGCGTCTCCATTCGCATCACCAGATCTTCTGACGTTCAAGGGCAGACTAACTAATTTCCTGCTATATCACGTTACAAGGGCGTTTTTCATTTTACTTGATTGGGAAATTGGGAAAACATACAAGTAAGACGAAGTTTACTTGTGCTGCCTCGTCAACTGAATCCATTTTATTTTTCAGGGAATTGTTTCCGGCACCAGAGTATCCGCCGCTAGCGGAACTAGGCAAGAGAGTCTCTTTGGTGTTTGCGAACTCACACTTCACGGAAGGAGTAGTGCGACCAAATGTTCCAGCACTGGTCGATGTTGGTGGTATCCAGATCAAGGATAAACCCGATCCACTGCCAGAGGTAAGACATGCACCCGCTGTGCGATCAAGATACTTAACCAATCCTCCCCTTTTCTGCAGAACCTCCGCGGTATTGTGGAGGCTGCTTCTGAGCACGGTGTCATCTACGTGAGCTTCGGTTCGAATTTGGACAGCAAGTATATTGACAGCGATTTCACCGAGAACATCTTTGCGGTTCTCTCCAGCTTGAAACAGACTGTCCTGTGGAAGTGGGACGGTGAGGATACACCAGGCAATGCACCAAATATTCACTTTGAGAAATGGCTGCCTCAAGATGACCTCTTGGCTCACCCAAATATGAGGCTCTTCATCACCCACGCTGGCAAGGGAAGTGTCGCTGAAGCCCAGTATCATGGAGTTCCTATGGTTGCTATTCCGATGTTCGGCGATCAGCCCTCGAATGGGCAGAAAATGGCGGATGATGGGTTCGGCGTAAGAGTAGACCACTCTTCCATGACAGCGGATAGCCTGAGGGCAGCCGTTATGGATGTCCTGGAGACTCCGAAATACAGGGAAACTGTGAAACGCTTCTCGGCGCTGTACAGGGACAGGCCTATGACTGCGCGGGAAACTGCAGCCTACTGGATGGAGTATGTGATCCGCCACAAGGGAGCTTATCACATGCAGAGTCCTCTCGTACATCTCAATGAACTGCAGTACGTGAGCCTGGATGTCGTTGCATTCCTGCTGCTGTCACTCTACGTTGCTTTCAAGATCCTGAAGTTCGCAATGAAGTCGGCTTGCAAGCTGATATGTGGGCGGCTGTGTTCCAAGAAGCAGAAGGTTAAGAGCCAGTGATCATGACATAGTTAGCCAATTTCACAATTTTCAGGAGTCTTCTAAATAAAAGTTAAGATACGGAAAGTGCTGTTTCATTCCTATACGGGTGGTCGTTGCTATTTCAGCGTGCTCATGCTGCGACGATAAGCGTGCCAGCAGACCGACGATAAGATTACGTTCAGAAGACTCGGTGTACTTTCCAAGCGATAAGCATTCCCATCGTCACTGTTAATCTTCAGATATGAAAAATGCCAAAATGTTGCCGGCACTCCTGGTTATCTTGGCTGACCAACTACACACTGAAGTCTTCAAGAGTACGGAGATAGGCGCTGGAAACACAAAACACTACCGTCGATAACAAATCGAAAAAACAAGCTTACCGTAACAACAAACAATTTATCAAAAAATAGAAACAGCTGATAGACATTGCAAACGATGACTCATACATTTGTCAATCAATCACTGGTTCTTTGCTTTCTGCTTCATCGTGAGGAGTCTTTCGCAGACGCTCCCGCGCACAGAGCGAATCGTCACCGTCAAAGCTTTGTACGCCACATATACCACCAAGAGGAGGAACGCAATCACATCCGCACCGATGTACTGAAGCGTACTCATGTGCACAAGTGGGCTCTGCATGTGGTAGGCCCCCTTGTGCCTGATTACATACTCGATCCAGAAGATGGCTGTCTCCCGGGCACTCATCGGTCTGTCTCTGTAGATGTCCGAGAAGCGCTGGACGTTGTCCTCGTATTTCGGATTCTGTAGGACTTCCAGAACGGCGGCCTTGAGTTCGTCCGCAGTCATGGTGTTGTGGTCAATTACGACGCCGAAACCGTCCTTCGCGAGAGTGTCAGCATTCTTGGGCTGATCGGCGAACATTGGCAGGGCGACCATGGGGACCCCGTGGAACTGTGATTCGGCTACACTGCCCTTGCCGGCATGAGTGATGAAGAGTCTCAGGTTTGGATGGGCGAGGAGATCGTCTTGGGGGTACCACTCCTGGTAGTGGATATTCGGTGCATATCCCGGCTTCTCCACAGCGTCCCATTTCCAGAGCACAGTCTGGTCCAGGCTTGAGAGGGTCTTGAAAATGTCTTGGAAGAACTCGGGGGGAAAGTCCCGACACTTGAGGTTCGACCCGAAGCTGAGGTAGATCACACCGTGTTCGGACGATGCGTCCAAGATTTCCTGGAGATCCTGCAAGGACACTTGTCAGTTCCGGGCGGGCTGAAGAAAAGTAAAGTCTTACCTCTGGCAGTGGATCGGGTACTTCCTGAATTTGAATTCCTCCGACTTCAATGGCGCTCGGAACCCTGGGTCGAATAAAACCCTCGGAGAAGTGGTAGTTGGTCAGCAGGAGTGAGACCCTCTTACTAGCCACTGCTAGCGACGGATACTTAGGGGCTGGAAAGAGATCACTTCAGAAAAACAGTCAGGACATGCCAGCAGAGCCGGGGTCAAACTCACTCACTTGTAGCGCTGGTTCATCTCCATGTCCATGTATGCAACGAAGGCATACGTGCCGACGGCTGTAAGGAAGTTCTCAAGTCTTCCCGCTAATGTGGTCATATCTGGAGCCTTGACCAAGGCCGATACTGGGACGTAGGATACTTCCGGAGGATTTCCGATGAAACGATCCATGAACCGATTCGAATCCTCCATCCAGCTTATGATGACCGGGCAATTGAAGTGCACTCCAAGCCCGAACTGGTAGTCACTGAAGAAGTAGCCCACGATCACCAAATCGAACTTATTGCCGGGATTGTGCATGAAATCCTGGAAAGCCTGGTCCTTGATTGCCTCGTATTGCGTACTTCCGAAGACCTTTATCGATTTGGCGCGCATTTGGAAAGATCCATGAGAGTGGCCTGCCATTTCAACCATAGTTTTGTCGATTTCATTGAGTCTCTCCGCGGTCGGGGGGATGTGGATGTAAGTGATGAGGGAAGTTTTCCTTGTCATTGGAAGTGTCGTGACCACAGTTACATTGTGTCCCCGATGCGCTAGCTCCTCGGCATACGTCATGTGAACGATGACATGCGACGGGCTGCAACTGGTGAAGACGCCAAGAATATTCGCTGCGTAGTTTGTCTCCAACACAGCGGCAAGGAGGCCCAAGAATACCGTGAACTTCAGAACGCACATTGCTCGCAAAAACTACTTAACCGAAATGCAGTGCGATACGAACTGAAGGAATCACCGGTGCGCCGCAAACTGAACACGCATATGGGGTTTATCTTATCGTAAGTGCTTTTCCAAAAAAAAAAAAAAACAAAAATAAAACCCGAAATTTATTTTTAGGTAGGATGGTGGTGAAAACAGGTTTGCTCGCGGTGAGACAACGTGCCTATGGCCTGCACCTCGTGCAATGATGAGACACTGGTGCTTTGTTCAGGAGACGAGAGGATATGATGCCCCTCCATAAAGTTGGGATTCACCGCTCTTTCTCTATAAGCACGATGCATACAATCACAAAGGTGTGGATACAGAATATAGGTGTTCTCAATAAAAAACGAGACTACGGAGATAAAAGCCTTTAGATGCAGGTTTTTAAAGTAATTATGAATCCACATAAATGGAGGTCGTAAACAAACAAAATGTAAAGAAATGTGTGTAACCAATAAATGCCCCTTCTTAGCTCTGATTTCAAACGCTTTTGAGGTTGCTGGAGTAACCACACCTTTTTCTACCTAATCCAAACCGTTTTACATTCAAGCTTTTTTTTTTTGGAGTCCAGTTTGAAATAAATTTTTGTGGTCGCAGGCTATATGCTCACTTTTGCGGCTGACTGCATCTGCATGTTTTTGGTTGAGGTCTGCTTTTAGGGAGCACTTTAGTTCGGTGAAGTATTTTTGCAACTTTTTATCTGTCATCAAAAAGTCAAGCCAAAAAGATACTGAATTCGATCGAAAAATGGATGATAAGCGAAACATGTACAATAGTATTAATCAAAGTATTGCCCATCTGAAGCTATGACTTTTTCTCATCTTTCTGGTAATTTGTGGATCCCATCCCAAAAAACTGCGCCGGCTTGGCAGCCAAGAATGAATCGAGCCAATAATAATTTAAGGGCGTTCTGCATCGACCGGAACAAATGGCAGTCTTCCCATCCACTGTTTTCCAAATAGTTCTTAACCGGAATAGCATCGTGGGGCCGAGCGTTGTCATGATGGAAATTTTTGCCTCGTGTCTGGTCGCATATTCCGAGCGTTTTTCGGCTACTGCTCTCTTCGCTTGAAGATTAATTGTGTTCGGTAGCGTTATCTGATCCCACCAAATACAGAGCATTACCATCGCGCCATGGATATAAGCCTTTGCCGTTGATTTGGCTGGTTGGACAAGCCAAAATCACCATTTAAATCACCTTTTAAATCGTGCAAACCACATTTGGCAAGATCGCTCAGCTAGTGCATGTTCTCCATAAACTTCCAGCAAAATACGATGACTTTCGGCAGCAATTTTCTTCATATTAAAACAGGCACAAAGTTCGACATATTTGAGTGAAAACAGGTTATTGTTGTTTACGCTTCAAATGAATGACATGTACTGAAATGACGTACAATGACAGTAGCTTTCCAACGCGTGTTCCAATGGAATAATAACAATGGAATAATACAAGTTACGCCATCTCTTAGCAAACCGCACGAATTAATAAATAAGTCATATACCCAATAGTACAGAGGTCTCAGAAGAGTAGCATTACAAACAAAAAAGTAATACGGACATTTTTAAACTTCAGAATATTGTGCATTCATGTTTTTGTCGGAGGGTTTTAACACTGGACTGGAGCAATCATTCTCAAAAACTGATCCATTGTCCTGCCAGGCAGCAATCTACTTTTGCAGTTGTTTCTTGGTCTTCCGTAGACAAGTCTGTTTGGGTTAACAAATGCTTCCTAATGTCAAAAAAAATGCCTGCTATAGAAACGGATACACTTCGGGAATTGGTGCGTTTCAATTTGACTACCCATTTATCAAATCTAAGATGTTTTAGTTTATAATTCACAAAAATTATTTTACCAGGCTTAACGCCCAGTAACCAGAACAAGAATAATGAGCTCACTTAAAATATTCTCAGATTCTCGGTAAATGATGGCATCACAACGTGCCTACTTTGGCCGAAGTGTGACTGCCTTCTGCAGCCAGCCACTATAACCTAACCTCGGTAAATGATGTCCACATTCGAGATAGACTTTTGCTGTAGAACGATTCTTTTCTTAAATTATACGTATTCAGCATTGCAGTGTAGACATTTAACTTATAAATAACCTCATATAAAATTTAAAGTTATAATAAAATAAGTAAATATTAAATAATTAATAATAAATAATAAACCTTATAAAATGACCTTATAACTACCTACCAATAGGTATATCTAGGTTTTTAGCACTTTGCTGAAAAAACTCTTTCCGCTGCTGAGCTGCTATGAGGAAGGCATGGTGCAGTATTGAACTGAACGAAATCCTGGGTTAAAAGCAAAAGAGTTTCGTTAAGGCAATTTTTTAAGAAAACTATCTCTGACAAAAACTCTTCTACTTTAATTAGAAATGATGGTTTTCCTCAAAAGTGTTCGATCACATCAGGCATGCATGAAATAATTCATGAACTTACAATGTCGTCGTCATCATCATCATCTTCTGAGCCGCATGCTGTACTAAAGGGATCCCGGGGTAAGCCACGCGCAAGAGATCTCCGGGCAACTCGATGCTTTCCATCGACTCTAACTCATCAGGAGTTATGCCCAAGCGTCACCAGAGGAGTTTTTGAACTTGGTCCAACCATCTCGTCCTGGGTCTTCCAAGCGGTCGCCTACCTGATGGAACCGCTTTCAACGCCCGCCTAGGAAGTCGTGATGAAGGGGACATTCATGGAACGTGACAAAACCACCGAGGCATAGCCCTCTCCGTTCCAAGAAGCAGCTGCGCAACGTTGAGTTCCACGCGCACTGCCGTATTTCTCAGCCTATCCCAGCGAGTAATTCCCACAACAGCACGGGGAAATCTCAACTCAGCAGCTAAATTGGCCTTTAGTCCAAGCTCGGTCTTTCTGATTACAGATCTACCAAGCAGTTTCAAAATTGCCGCAGCTTGACCAATCCTACAGGAAATCTCAGCATTTCTCCTTCCATCACTCGTGGAGGAGACCCCGAGATACTTAAACTTCTCCACCAGTTTCAATGGGACTCCACTAACATGTAGAGTGCATTGCAAAGGCGTTCTAGAAATAACCATAACCTCCGATTTGTTCACGTTGACCTTCATTCCAGCATCAGCACATACGGCCACAAACCTATCGATGGCGCGCTGGAGTTCCGTCTGGGAGGATGTGAGGATCACTCAGTCCTCTGCAAAATGAAGATGACTCACCCTCAACTCTCCCCATGTGAAACATTCCTCGCCTCGGCTGCGACGCAAAATGTAGTCCAATATAGTCTATATACACAATGAAAAGTAGAAGTAACAAGATGCACCCAAATTCAATACAGACCGAGATAAATGTTGGAAAGCCATACCCTCTCAACGTGGCAGCACAGTGTTGTTGCATTTTTACTGGCGACTCTCATACTCGTTAGCTGTCACTTCTCCTTTGTCCTTCTAGAAATTCCGCTGATAGTTAAAACATCCTGTTTTTATTTCAACAATAAATTACTGCGTTCTTACGAATTTGCTAAAACACTGAATATTCGAGTCTCCACTTGGCCTCCATTTTTTTTAACACAGCACCCAGCGTGTCTCGAGGAAGAATGGCTGGCATTAAGAATTAAACACGAAACAAAACATCCGTCTTAATGACTCCTCCGAAGCAGTTCTTAATTGATATCCCTTTTAAAACAAATCTTTCCTATTCCGGTTGATTGGAAAGAATTAAAACTCATAAGAACACCCAGAGGGAGAGAGAAATTCAATTACAGCTTGCACATTCCGCAAGCGTTCTCCCGAACCCCAATTTTAATTTATTTCCCAAGCCCCACCCACTATCGGCCGCCCTCTGTTCGCTGGCCATTGCGAAAATGGGCGTCATAATTTAATTTAAAAGTTTGTGTTCCTAGTTTGCCTTGCTTTTAACTTTGCGCCGACGACGACGGCCGACCGACGACGCACCAATTGCAAAAGTGTCGCCTGTAATTTTCGAATTTTAATGAGAATTTTCATTTATTTCTTTTCTTTTTTCCTTGGGCTGAATTTTTTGTGTGTCTCCGATTTCAAACGGAAGCAAGGACATGGGTGTGGATGGATTATTATCCTTGAAACTTTCTTAGGCAGGAACTTTTATAAGGCTCTATTCGTTTTTGCATTTTTGTGTTTTTTATGTTTTCTCTCTTTCGCTTGCTTGGCGGCACCAAAGCGCCTTATAATTTTCCTCTGATGTTTGATCCTAATGAATGGCCGGGAGTAAGAATGTCAAATGGTGCGGGGGAAGCGAGAGAAAAAATAAGAATAATTCGATATTCAATTACCAAGGATACGCTGAGGTGGTAATTACATTCTGAGCATACCTCTGTAGCGACGAGTTGTGTTAATGAGAATGCACTCAAGTGATTAAGTCAATTTTTCATTCACAGCCTTGGCTGCTATTTGAACTCGAAGATCAAAAGCGATGATTGCTTTGACCAGCGAGAGGCATGGGAGTGACGGAGAAAATTCGGCACAGTGAACTCTCTTGGCTAATTACCCTTCACGTGCGTGCCATTCGAAGGCGTTCTCAGTGTGCTCAGAGCGGCTGTTGACACGGTTTGGTTAATGATATGTCTAATTGATGCAAGTTAAATGCAGACCAATGAAACAGAAATCAGACGCACCTCGCAAGTACTGGCTGCTTTCGTACACAAATCCTTCTCCGATCCTGCAGAAAGCTCTAGAAGTCTAGAATAAAAAGCTAAAATTAAGCCGTATTCAACTTGAAATTCGAGGAGAGTACAAGTGTGTATACGATTGTATTAATTTTTTTGGACTGGCCTTTACCGGGAAGCTGTGAGTACATTCAGTAACTGTGGCGTTCACATGAACACGATCCACTTATGCCTACTAATGCATACGGTGGAAGTTTAAACTCCACTTTTGGCTTAAACTTCAGTCCAACGATTTATTCGATTTGACAGTTTCGTTTAAATCTTAAACCGAGTTCAATTTTTAGCCTTTAAACCCTATCCTGGAGTCCAGTGCGATGGCACAAATTCAACTTTCGTGCATAATTTTTAAACTACGCCGCATTTTCGCCGTTCTCAAAAAGCTTATAGAACATCAGTAGGCATCTCGTCTTGGGCTATTTCAAATGCCAAGTGTGTCAAGTCAAGACAGGGTAGGTAGGTGAGCGAGTTGCCGCGGTAGGTCCCCGCCACGCTGAGGTCCTGTTGGACACATTGTGATGAAGACCCCAGGGTAGGAAACAAAAGCAAGTTGGGGTCCTGTGGAAAAAGTGTAGGGTTAAGGGGCAGTTTTAGTTGAACGACAGCATACTGCCGTTTAGATCTCAATTCTGCACCTCAGCTGAATTTTGGTTAATTTTTTTGAAAGTTTTGCATGAATTGAAATATTTTGCAATCGATTCACATTCCGCAGCTTTTTCTTTCCATTACACAAGTTTTTTTTTTTTTATTTGATGAAAAATTTGTTCCGAAATCGCGGCGAAAGAGTACGGCAAAACTGTCAAAACTGGGCTTTGATGGTATCTTCTTGTTCAATGTCAGCCATATCCAAGCCACCGATTTCTGGCTTTTTCCATTGATTGTGAAGGATTCTCCCTGTTCAGATCCCACATTCGCAGATGCTTGTGTGCCCCAATACCCAGCTTTGTTCCCGCTATGTCCACATAACCTGACAAGCTTCAATGCACGATGAACTTCTCTGGTACCTGATGATCACCCTGAGACACAGTCTCCACTGCAATGTGAATGCTCACTAAAATATACCATATGGAGTATGAGTCCCTTGAAAATAGAAAGTCCCTCGCTTTACTCGTCTAATTACGTTTAATTTTCTTCTTAGAAACCTTACAGCACAATATCGAGACCAATAAATTCAAAGCTACCAGACCAAGGCAAATCAGGAAGATCAGGAATCCCACAACGTCGAGGCTATTCCGTTGAAAGAAATTCAAATGCACAGCAGGACTTTGAATGTGCCGTGCTCCTCGATATCGTATGACGTACTCCGACCAGTAGACGACACTCTGCCTTGCCGACATGGGCCGATCGCGGTAGAGCATCGAAAAGTCAAGTACACTCTCCGTGTAGCTGTCGTTCTCCATCAGCTCCTGCAGGTGCCTTTCAAACGTCGCCTCAGTGAGTTTGCGGTGGTCGACTATCAGCCCGTGGCCGAGGTCCTTTATTCGCTCGGAAATGGAAAACTGATCGCCATAAATAGGGATCGCCAGCATTGGCACTCCATGAAACTGCGCCTCGGCGACGCTTCCCTTGCCGGCGTGGGTGATGAAGAGACGAGCGTTAATGTTAGCCAGGAGATCATCTTGGGGCAGCCACTTTCGGAACAAGATGTTGGCAGCGCGACCGGGTGGGGTGCCGCTGTCCCACTTCCAGATGACCTTGTGTTGAACTCTCGAGAGGACATTGAAAATCGCCAGAGTGGTGTTGGCGGACAGATCGCTGGACTTGACATTGCTGCCCAAGCTGAAGATGATGAATCCGTTGTCAGAAGATTTCAGGAATTGATGAATGTCCTACAAGAGAGAAACTTAATAAAGAACTCTTTGAATGGACAAGAAGAGGACTACCTTTGGCAGAGGATCTGGTCTCTCCTTCACCTGAATCCCGCCGATTTCAATGAATCCCGGAACCATGGGCCGAATGATCCCCTCGCTGAAGTGTGTGTTGCAGAAGACGAGCGAAACGTTTTTCTTCATCTCGTCATACGATGGATACCGATCCGCTGGAAAGTGCTCCCTGAACGAAACGCATTTGTAGTCAAGCCTCACACCTATTGCAAGCATACTCACTCGTAGTACTGCGCCATCTTGTGCTCGGAGAACAGATCCATTGCCGTCAGTGAAGTTGAAAGTAGGAAATTCCGAACTCTTGCTCTGAAGCTTAGCTGACTGTTTGACTTCGGCAGGAAGACAGGGACACTGGCTATTGCTTGAGGGTTGCCAACCAACGACAGGAAGTTGTACAGCGGAATGTTGACCCAACTAACTATCACGGGACACTTGAAATGAGCCGCCACTCCCAACTGGAAGGTGTTGAAGACCACTCCCAAGATGACCAGGTCGAAGTGATTTCCTTCGTTGTCCAAGAGCTCCTTGAATCGTGGATGACTGAGAGCCTTATCCTGCATTCGAACTCTTTGGACGTTGGCCGACACCAGATGCTTGAATGAATCAAACGCCCCCTCGCCTGATGCTGCCGCTCCAAGCTTCCGACGATAGTCTTCATCGTCCTCCTTCGATGGTGCCACCTGAATGTGGTGATAGTTTGGATGACGCTCTTTGAGGGGCAGTGTCGTGACAACCGTGACATTGTGGCCCCTCTCCGCAAGGACTCTGACGGTGGCCATGTGCACGATCAAGTGTGATGGACCATTACTGGTGAAGATGCCAAGTATGTTTGCCCCGTAGCAGCTACTCACGGAGCTGATTAGAAGCAGAAATATCGATTTCATCTTTTCGCTGCAAAGCGTTACGACTGAATGTGATCCGTGTTTACTGCGCTCCTTTATAGATGATATTTACCGTGCAATGTGTTGGTGGGGGAGGTCTGTGTCAATCGGATGGTCGATAAGTGGGATTACACTGGATTGCTGACTCATTGTTGTCTTCTTACAACAGCTTCCTCCTCAATCTGCTGATAGTCACTTATTGTTTCCTCAACACCATATGTCAACATCCCGCGAGATAAGCCCGACCTTGAGTGAGCATGACGTCCGAACCAGCGATCTCTTTCCGCCGTGTCGATTGACGCTGTTATCTATGCTACGCGAGTGGGGAATCCGGTAGGTAGCTGCCAGATGTCATATAGATTGATAACAAGACTACCACTGCCTTGGGTTCTTCTTCGTCAATTCATGGAACAAAGCAGGTCTATGTGACTCATTTAGTAAATCGATGGACCATGAGACACTGATCATACTCGTACATCGTTAGATGAAAGCAGTGCCATACTTATCTTACTATGGAAAGGACAGGG
Organism: Eristalis tenax; assembly: GCA_905231855.2. Taxonomy (NCBI): domain Eukaryota; kingdom Metazoa; phylum Arthropoda; class Insecta; order Diptera; family Syrphidae; genus Eristalis; species Eristalis tenax. The sequence continues at coordinate 6,788,255 of HG993127.1, forward strand.
TGCAATGGCATTGTCTTTGCAGACGAGGTTGCTATCGCCGTCCATCGTTCATCTCTGATGGCCACATATAACACATGAAGACGTGTTTGTTACAGCCTGTGCTACTTTCCCATCTATCATCGTAAAATGCAATTCATGGCTTACTTTAATAACAGTCCATTTCACTTTAATAACTGATTCACGCAGATTCTGAATTTCATTTTCAATTCTTGTTTTTTCTTCTCGTATTAGGTCCATACTCACGTGTTGAGGAAGGTCGAGGATTTATCCAAATTTCACTTCTTTCATCCGATTCCATCAATTACCAATGATGTCATGAATAAATATGAATTGGATGGTTTGTTTGAATTCACTTCGTCCCGACGAACCATCACAACTCCATCTAGACGAAAGGGTAAAACTGAAATTTCGTTGTGATTGGAAAACGTCACAATTTACAGCTTTGATGATTCTGGTTGCAGTATGATTAAGAATTTCCTGAAGTGGGACTTGGGCTTCAGTTTCTGATACTTAGATGTTTTCCGGGTGGCTCTGTATTTAAGATCTTAGGACCTGCTTATATTTCGGAAATATGGAATGTCCAATGTCGTATTACTTGGTATTTGCTCAATTTTGTTTGATTTATCAAAACCAGTGCTTCATCAGGACTGAAAACCGATCTGTGGGTACATTTAGGGTTTTTTTTTAGAGATTAGAGGTGAAAATGTGCCTCATCACTGAAGATGATTTTCTTCGTAAAGTGCGCGATATACATTTTGATTTGAACGCCCATTTTCATAATAAGCCTGAATAACTTTAACGCGTTGCTCGATTGTGTATATTTCCATGGTTCAAATTGAGAAATGTCAAATGAAAATTTGACGTTAAGGTGTGGTTCACATTCAACATTGGCCCTTAAAATTTAACCACCCTTCACAATGCATGCATTGCAAGGGAAATCGTTTGAAAATATCGAAAAATGCACGACATTGGTCCACTTTAACGCCTCGTTCTCCCAAAGTGGCTAAAAGTGGTTTCTAGTTTTTGCAGCATCGATAGATAATACTTATGGCTTTCAGAAAAAGTTGGTCTCCCGTTGGAGACTCTTGGAGCATTTTTGTTATAGTCCATTAAGCATTGAAATGCGTCCCCTAAAAAGTGGCTTTACTTAAAAGTCTCAAATAATTTCAAATATTACTTTAGATTCCTCGGTAGATAATTCTAGGAAAATGCCACATCAAATTTGCTTTAAAAAAACGTCTATTTTTGTAATATTTAAAGTCAGTAAAATTAAGTCAGTAAAATGTTGGCTTCCTAGGGTCTCATACGAGTATTTGTAGAATCGAAAAACATATACCATTTGGCCGAGAAAAATATGTTGCTTCGGGTATATATTTCCACTGCGGGACCACTGTGCGCCGTTGTCCTTGTTGTTCACTGCGGAGTCGTGTTGGAGGAAGTCTCTGAGTACCTTCAATTTCGTGGGGGACTTTCTTCCCAAGTCGCCGAGTTGCATTTTTTTCCTTGAGGATAGCCTATGCGCCGTTGATGGCAAGCTCCATTGTAGCCGCTTCCCTCCAAAGGAGAGCAAACGTTTAGCCTAACGCGTGAACATCTCAGCTAACTTTTTGAAGATCCTGAATTTAGTGTCTTAGTGTCCAGTGAGTCTTGCACGGTCTGTTTATAAACGCTGTTGAAAAGGTCACATGGCAGACCGTCGATTTGTGCTGAATCCTTTTTTTTGGCATTGAAGGTCCCGCAGATTTGGCTTCCGAGAATTCTGTATCGTCACGTTGCACAGCCTAATTAGTTTTGCCAGGATTGTCCAAACTAAACGTGACGGTGTTTAGCTTGAACCTATGCTGTCATATGTGGCCTTAAAATTAATGAACATGGAAATTGGAGTGTGTCGAACTTTACTGCTAGGCTCCCTTCCAAGATCTGATCTGTAGAGGTGGCACTGATGAGGCCTCATGAGAATGTATACAAAATGGCTCCAGACGGACAGTTCAGAGGGTTTTATTTCTTGTGAATCGCCAAACCTTGAGCCTGCGAACCTTAAATTTATCTTAACGCCAGTTAAACAGCTTCTTTATACAATTGAGATGGACATACCACCACGAGTAACATGGATCACTCGCTGCAATCGGTGCAGACTGTAGTTGGCTGTATTTCAACGTATCCAAACACGCTCTCACGCTCTCTCGTGATGTTGCTGTGCATTGAACGAAGAGCGGTACAACCAAGCTAAGCCGAAGCCATGTGCCCGCAACTGTCCAAACACGCGCCAATGCCAAAGAACTCACGTTTACTGCTGTGCACTAAATGAAGGAAGCCACAGCCAAGCTCCAACCACTCTTCCATTCTTTCTAATGTGCATAACCTACGGCTTCTTTTTATCATCTTTTTGTTATATTGTTCAAGTTAAGTCATGTTAGTTTCCTGTGTTAAATGTAAGGCTCACTCTTGTCTTAGATTTCGAGCTGAGTAGATGGTGCAAATTAGTGTCAATACATTTGTTAAGACTTGATATACAATAATGCTGTTTTTAGCCATAAGGACTGGCTAACCAACATATCTCACGGAGCAATTTTGAGGCAGAAAAAGTCTGGACCCAGTGATGCACACTGCTCCGCTACGACGAACCACAATCTATCCGCCAACGGAAGGCCATTAAAGCTGTGCAGCCTTGAGCACGATGCACATGCACTAGTTCATCTTCGTGCTCATAGCCAATTCTGATTGAGAATATATTTTTGCTCAGACAGCGCCCGGAGTTAATACAAGAAAGGAAGCAGAAAAAACAAGAGGATCCCAGAGAAAGTGTCAGAAATCCCATTTCTTTCAGACAAAAGAAATTAATTTCATGCATCGGGAGTTTCAAATTGAAAACCCGCACACACGTCATGCTTAACAAAGGTTTTCGTTAGAAGCTGACAAATTTATTGTCTCCAATAACTCACCGCAGTGTCAGGCAGACAGTGGCAGCGAGGGGTGCCGCTGCAGACGCGTGCTAAACACCGGCAGCGAGTTCAATTTATGTTTGCCATCAGAATTAAAGCGATAGCGGCACACCATTGTTCACACGGGTTCATCACTGCAGACGGTAATTTAAAGTTTTAATTAACTCGAATTGCAAATCCCGCGCTCAAGCACTCTCTGCCATAAAGCGGGGCTAAGTCGGCCTTTGCACTGAGAATGGAAAAAAGCAAACGCAAAAAAATGCTCCCACACGTGAATGGGTGTGTGCGACACAGATGACATCGTCCTGGAGGTCTCTATTGTCCAAGAATGAATCACATCGTAAATCCACTAAAGCAATTGCCGGATACAAAGAGCTCTAGACCCGGTTATTTACGACGCTATATCCGAAGCTATTTTATTGGCAAGCAACCCTTTTATTACCCACAATTTGCGCCGTGGATGGAAAAAGAGTGCAAAGGAAGTGAAAATCTGTGCTCGCATGTGTGGCTGCGTGTGAGGGACATGCATGCATTCTCTGCTCCCTTTCTTGACGATGACCTCCTTCTACCCGGCAACTGTTTGCCGAAATTTGAAGTTGAAAACGACTCGCATATTGCAAGTAATGGCTTCTTCCGGCAGGGAATCTCGTCTCGACAATATTAAAACTAATATCGTGCGTTACGGGATATGACAAGGGCTTAGAAAGTGATTCACGACTTTTATGATGTCTCATGAAATATTTGGTGTCTGCTTGGATATGTTCGGTTTGGCTTCAAGTTGAACTGAACGCCACTCCGGGGGAGATGGAATTTTGCGAATTTGGCGGGAAGGGTTGTAATTGGTTAACTTCCTTGAGCGATGAAGCAGAGACAAATAAGTCAGTACTCAAGGCTGAGTGGGTCTATAGATTTCGCGAATATTGCTCGCTCCCAAGAGAGAGAGAGAGATCGCTCGCTATTCCACCAAGTTTAGAACAAGGTATAGAATGCAATCGAACGCATTGAAGTCGTGGTGTTGGGCGCCATATCTGCTGGAAAATTCATGTTCGAGTGCCTAGTTGGTGGCGAACCTATAAGGCAATGGATTTTCAAAATTTATAGCTTCTCTAAAGTTTCATTTTAGAAATTCCTAGGATACTAGTCAGGTAGGGAGTAGTCGCCATGACTTATTGGGTATGCACCTAGACTGCTACACACTTGAACCTATGGTGCCTAGGTTCGATTCCCGGTAAGACATCAATTTTCACGGTAGCACCTGATTCGAGCCACTGACAATGCTCTACTCTTTGGACAACTGCCTCGAAAAAACCTTATTTAACTTGGCCTGCGAACAAAAGAATGCACAACTCGAGTGGTTTATGGAAGCTTACCGAAAGCTACGGTCCTTTGAGTTAAAGGCTGCCATATGATTCTTATTATTGAACAGCAACCGAAACAACACTTCGTTGGTTCCAAGGACATCTAAATCTTTCTGTCGAACAAAAATCGACCATCAGGGACTTCACTATCGAGTGACTCAACTTCAAAGCAGCGAAAGAGTGTTGTTTGGATTACAAGGCTTGAGCAAGTCCTGTCCAGTCACTGCTATTGACCTGGACAGATACAACGATTCCTGTAAATGCTCAACTCGAGTTCACATTCAGCCTGCCCGAGGTGTCATGTAGATAGCCTCTACGATGACCCGATCACATTAAGCAGCTCCACCCTGAGTCTCGTAGTTGTGCGGAGGCTTAGGATAGGTGAGGTACAAGTGGCTGTCATGCTTAGCCCGAAAGTAGGCCCAGTGTGGTACCGATAACTCCAAAGAGTGCTTGCTACAAAGCGGTTCAGACGGCTGATGCTGATATTGTTCAGCACGCTTAGGATATCGAAGGAGCAAACTCCTGGATAGATTTTCATTTCAAGGACAATGGCATTTCCCGGAGAGAAATGACAGACTCCGCACCCTCTTCATTGAATGGGAGACGCATCCTAAAGGAATGTGCAATTTTCCATTTTGACGCCAATGAATTTCTAAAGTTCGGATCTACTTAGTCTGGGTGAACGTTTAAGACTATTTTTCGACCAAAAGTACCTTGCAACGTTTAAAGTAACGACCTCTGAACATTCAGGATTGGTTGAGACGCATGTGTGTATCCCTGAAAGGCTCTGTATCATCTAATGACCGGTACATCAGAGTAACCGGGCAATTCTCATCCAGCTGCTCAAGGGAACAGAGGAGCAGAATTTGAATGTAATCATTGACTATTGCAATGATCCTCGCGACTGACGGGGACATCCTCAGGATCGACTGTTCGGGGAATCAGTTGTTTCCCGAGGATGCATTTAGTGCTCGTCGTACTGCACGAGGATGAAGTGGGTTGGCTACATTTCCTTGCATGCCTTTCGGTGCGATCAATTATACGAACAGTCCTAGCTTTATCACCGCTCCAGGATGCCCAGGATGCGGTGCTCTTTAATTCGCTCTGCGCCGAGTTCCCTTTTTGAATCACACTGCCACAGAAAGAAAATCGGATCGTTCTTATTTAGGCGGAGGACATTATTCAGGTACCTGGGTGGAATGTTGACCACTCATGGAACGTCATTTAAGCTGCGCTGCATTGCCACTGAGACGCTCTCTGTCAGAGGTTGGTGGTCAACCTTGAAATTGAGTGTGCTAGATCATACAGATCGTGCTGACATTCAAGCCTGTTGCTTGAGAGCCCAGTTCGTTGAAACGAAAGGAAGCCACAAGCTAGGGCTTGCATCAGACAACTTTAAAGTTTAATGATAACGACAAAACGCAACCGATTTGTCTTTCACATTTAACACGAGCAACATGAACTACATCAATATCGTGCAAGCCCCATTCCCACACCACACCTGCACACCCCAGCAAATAATTCAACATCTAGATACATGTGCGAATCTTACCACCTGACGACTGCCACAGCTATTAGTTTTGCGGTTTCAACCCCTATCATTGAATAATGCATTAAACTCTCATTTCCGACACAGCCAGCACTTCGACAAGCGCTCACTTGCTCAGTGTGTGCAACACAGAGACTTGTGCTAGCAAATAAAGAAGTTAACTTCTCAAGCAATTATTGAATGCAATTTGCATCGGAAATGAGTCAGGTGGGGGCTGTGAAAATGATTTTCGTGCCGGCTAAATTGCTGCAACTATCCCTTCATGCCCTAAGCATCCAATCGCTAAACAGTCGCTTGCCCCAAGACCAAGACAGCGACTGCGGCACCCAAAGCACCCAAACCAAAGGACATGCAAAAATGCCCGTCTACCGTCATATTTCAGCCCCTTTGGGGAGCCATAATTAAGTGCGGCACTAAGGATACATTTCCTTCTGCGAACATGTGCCATTTGAATGATTTACTCCCCCGACGCAATGCCTTTTCGCCTTTCATAGACCACAACTATGGTAATTACTTTCCGGAAAATGCAAAATTACTCCCTCCACGAGCCCGCTCCACTGCGTTGGAGTATCCTTTAGGAAGCTGCTTTCCACACAGATTAATGCATTCGGATCTGCCAAATTTTACATCAGGTAACCGAAGTCAAGTGTCCCTCGGCGTGTGGGGGAATGTCGAGCTCATAAATCCTGTAAGTACTACAAGCCTCTGTCGTCGGTGCCAGCCTGAGGGTGTCGTCTGCGACCACATCAACTAGTTAATTTTTGGTGGCTGTTGAGGTGTGCTCCATGCAGTTACTGTGTGCGACGGCTCTTGATTAATTGATCTATGAAACGAGTAGAGTATCTCCTCCACGCAGGATAAATGTGAATATGAAGTTAATGAAGGGAGTGGTGTACTAATGGCACGAGTTGAGTTGGGCTCATTTTGGGCATTTGTCAAGACAAATTGGTGGCGATTCTTGATGGGTTGGTAAGTCTTATTGAAAAGCACGAAATGGAGCTACCTCTATTCCCGCTTGGATCTTCTGCGAGTTATTGTTTGTCGTTGAGTGTCAGGTACTTTCTGCGACAGGCTCACGACGGACAGTTGTAAGCTAGTTAGAGCATGTTGTCGCAAAGAACTCGGGATACTTGGCGTGTGACCTCGATCATTCTATAGTCACAAGCCTATGACCGGCAATAGACTAGATGAAAAATTTACAAGGAAGGGGCTAACATAGAGCCATCTCCGGCAGTCCAGTGAATCAAACCACCAGAGTTTCGTTGCCGAGAGTTTCACTTAAGCCGAAAGACTCTCTATCTTCGGAATGATGCCGGTTGCATTCCGCCAAAAAGGGTCTGAAATCTGACGAATCGTGGAAGAAATCGTTCACTCCATCCGATTTGGCTTGGCTACCCTGCGAAAATGATCGAACAATTTGACAAGTCCTTGTCAGTGCGGCTTCTGCCAAGGGAAGTGCACGATTCATAAGACTACCACAGTCGACGCAGAGAAACCTACCACATCGTAAGACCGCTTAGTTTTAGTTTTAACTCGTCACGATGTGTAGGATTAGATAAGGTTAGGATGAAGTGGCTAACTGCTTCAGAGATGGACAGCAGCCACACCTAGGCCAAGATTTTCGAAGTAGTGTGACCCCATATGTTTGAATTTGCGGGAAAAGAGAGCACTGCTGCTACACAGCAGGTGTTCAATGGTTTCTTTCGTATCGTCGTCATTGTGAGGATGGCCTAGTCTAGAGGCGTGAATTTCAATGGCGGAGACTCGGCCTCCTTCAACTAATCGGGTTGAGCGATCACTTGGGGTCGATCGTAGGCCAGACTTTGGTAATGAGCCATCCTGTGCCATTTTTCCACCATTTTTCCAGCCTTGGAAGATGCTTGATAGTAGCAAACGGCATGGAGAGTGGGTCCCCCACCCGCCCCACCCAGTAAGAGTACAAAAATGTCCTCCCAGGGAGTTCGTCCGCTTCGCAATTCACAGTGTCCCGGCACCCATCCACCTAAGACGGATGTTAAAATACTTGACCATCTCGTTAAGAGATGGGCGGCAATTAAGGAAGGTCTTGGAGTTGAAAGTGCCTTTGTTCAGAGATTTGATAGCTGCCTGGCTGTGGGAACATATGACGATATCTGTGTTTGATATTACATTGTCTGTTAGCCAGAACAGAGCTTCCTTAATCGCTATAGTTTCAGCCTGAAAGACGCTACAGTGGTTTGGCAATCGGAAAGACAGCTGGATGCTTAGATCCTTTGGATACACAGCAGCACTCACACCTGTATCAATCTTCGATCCATCTGTGAAGATTCGCAAAGGACCATCCAGCGTCTGGTATTCAGACTCCAAGTAAGATCTGGGGGGATGCTGGTTTCTCAAAGAGGAGTTTAGGTATGGTCTATGGGTATACTTTACGTGCTGAGGATCGTTGAGTGTCCAGACCAAAATACTTTCCAGTTGTGCAGCGATCTTAGTCTGATCACCGTTGTTGTCTGCCTACCAACTAGTGCCATGGGCGGCAGGTTAAAGAGAGCTCCGGAGGAAGTGCTCTGATGATACTAACGCATACCATCCTCTGCACTCTGGCGAGTGGCAAGAGGTTGGTTTTCTTTTCGAGTGCACTTCACCAAATTGCAACGCCGTACAGTAGTATGGGTCTGACTACAGAAACAAAGAGCCAGTGGACCATACGCGATTGTAATCCCATTTTGCAACAGAAGAGGTCTATAGAGGCCTTCTTGACACGTTCCTGGATATACAGTTCCCATTCATTAAGCTTTCCAAACACCGACGTCTCGGACAGAACGTCACAGTGAGTGGAGGAGGAGATACAACGACGAACTGTTCAGGCTGTTCAGCGACATCGACTTACACAGAAGAGTGAAGATCAAACGATTGAGATGACTAGGTCATGTAGAGCGAATGGAAACCAATGCCCGGCCTGGAAGTAGAGGAATCCGCTACTCAGGTGGCGCACGCAAGTGGAGAGTGACCTCAACCAACTATGCGTGCGATACTGTTGGTTGATGCCCAGGTCCACCCCGGACTGTAGTACCACCATATGTTAGTTAGTAAACATTCATTAAGCCTTAAGAGGGTTCTACATAATGAGGGGGAATCAAAGGTAGGGTTGACGCCTAGGCCCCATTCGTTAGTCCGTTTAACTACCATAGATACGGCAGATTGCATAATATCCCTGATCGTGGATACATGTTTACCGCACCAAGTCCCTTCCAGTGTCACGAGCAGTTCGTTAGCCCCTACGTTCCACAAGAGAGGGGAGAGTACATCACCTTGTGGCGTACCTCTGTTAACAGATCTGCGGATCGTGGTCCACCAAGCTTCGAGCTTTTCGCTCTGGTGAATAGAAGCCACTACGGACCTTTCGATCCCGAGCCTCTTGCGTGCTGAGTTTATTGCATGGAGTTCAATGTTTTTAAGGGAAAAATACAGTAAGGGTAAACTCCTTCTGCTCGAGGTATTTTTCTATAATGGCAGCAAGTATGTTTCGACAGATTTGACCTTGTTATAGGCATGCTGAGAGATTGCCAGTTTGTCTGTAATTATATTTGCCCAGGGTGACAATAGGGCATTATTGATGCTCCGTACCGTACTGACCGATACCATTTATGTACAAATAAAGGGCTTTGAAAAAAAAGTGTCGTCTGACCTTGGGAAGCTCACTGGCCAAGATTAAAGACACCATCTTCGAGAAGTCCGTTCGACTGACAGTGATGGAAATGGTTGAATGCACTGAGCCGTGAATGAAGCGTTTGAGCGCATTGAGGTGGAAGCGGCTAAAATGGGCCTGTTGGCAATCGGGGGCGAAACAAAGTACAATCTGTCCTCAAGGAAGGAAATACAACATCGACGGTTTGGACAGTGCGTCACAATGGGCAGCCATAACTTAGAGGTAGTTAGCGACTTCGTCTACCTTATTCCTCACACGTAGAATAACTCGATTGATGTTTCTTTGAGCTTCCAGTCTTCTTCTACGGCGCTGAAGTCTGGTTAATTTGGAAAGGGAGTTAAGAAATCCTTTGACTTTTCGAGATAAACGTTCGGCGTGAGGTCTTTGGCCCAGTGTATGTTGATAGTAACTTGAGGAGAAGATTCAACCACGCACTGCACGACTGTACAGCAACATGAGCCTTGCCATTCGGATACATATCCCACGCCTAAGGGCCATGTAGATCACATGAGCAACAAGCTTTGGTCAGAAAAGTTTTCGAATCCCGCGCCTGTGAGGTAAGGCAACAGAGGTCGCCTGTGTCCAAGATGCTGCAAATAATGTACACAATTTATCTGATCTACTGCCCTTCCCGTACATACAAACATTTAAAAGCGAGCGCGAAGTCAATGGGCTTGCTTGAACATTTTACTTTCTCTGATTGAATTCCACAACAAACATCGTCTTGCCAGGACTGATTATTAGTTCAAACTTAAGTTCATTTTCAGGTGCAGTTAAGGATGCAGTTAAGTTCTGAGACATGGTTTTCAGTCACACCACACTTCGTCGAACTCAACAAATCAGCGAGGCTACTCCCCCACTCAACAAACCAAAAACAAACTTCTTGTGCCACAAAAATTGTGTCACATGAAGCCCTAATTTATGACCAAACTGACGAAAATTTTACCAAATGGGGAACTGTCACTGATGTGCAATCGTGAGAGACTCTCATTTTTATTGCGAAAAATGCAAAACCCATGGAAAACAAACGACGATTATGTCTTTGTCAAGGCTCTGAACTTCGTCCCGAATTTCCACTGCAGAGGTGATGAAAAAAATCGCTTAAAATAGAAAAGAACACAGTGCCCAAGTGAAGTGGCATACATCATATACGAACTATTTATCTTCTTTAACGTCGTGTCCCCAAAACTGAAACAAACTATAAACTACACTTAAACTAGAATATGCTGACGGTGTAGTGTAAGCGAAATGATTTATAACACAAACAGACAACAAAGGATAGCGGGAAAAAAACTGCTGCACAAACAAGGAATCCATCCTTGCCAAGGTTTTGCATTTTCTGTTGATCCACATGCAAAACTATTTCAAATACATCGGATGGGGTTTCTGGCGAACAATCAAAAAACTTTATCCTAGTTGTGTCCTTATCACACACGATGTTTGAGGACGTATGCAAACTGGAATTTATTGCAGCCGAAGTGTGTTGGATGTTCGACTACATCCAACAATGTTGTCCTTAATTTTCAATCAAACGCCGACACGAACACAATCAGAACGTTGACGGTGTACCCATCTCAATGTCCTGCAGGCTATCGACATTTTGTGTATTCATACAAAATTGGCAATTTCACGAGACGAAGGATTCGGTTTGATTTCCGATAATAGCCGTCAATGATTGCCCGAATCAATTTCACATAATTTTTCGCCTGACGGAGAGAGCGACGACGACGGCGGAGGTGAGGTTTTTTGAATTTCCAATCAGACATCCCTTTCAAAGGCAAGGTTCGCGGCGGCGGCGGGGAGAAATCAAAGGATCGAGTGCGGGTTTGTCTGTTCAATTAGCACTTATTGTGGTTGTAGACAGTTGTAATAACACCTCGGTTGCTGATGACAGAGCTGAACCCTCTCTTGTGACAGCAGTTAATTGAACAGATGGAGTTGAACCGATGGGAGTCCTGCTCGACTGGGATGTGCTGCATCCATCGCCAGAGGCTTGGACAAGACGAATTAGTGTTTGAATGTCAATCGATAGAGTAATCAGGTGGAGAGTGTCGAGTCAATTGGCTGTGATTTGTGTTGACCGTACAAGCGATGAAGGTGTCCGCGACAGATGTGAACAGGAAGAAATGAAGGTGAGGTTAGTTTGGAAAAGTTTCGACAGCAAACTTTCGTGGGAACAGAGAGGGCGTTGTACATCATCAAGGACGCACGTAGTTTCCAACACTCCATGTGGGTGTGTGGAAAAGTGGTTGAAATGGTGCACAATATCAAGTCGAAGAGGTGTGGGCGTCTTAAAAGTTTTGAGTCATGACTGGCTGTCTCGATTTTTGTTCCTCGTCTTGTCGGGATCGTTGTGTGTTCAGTTAGGTGGTTGGAAAGGTTTGCAATTTCCTATGAGCTATGTTCTTAATCAAAACTCAAGTCTGTTTCAGCAGCTTATTTGAATCATCTGTCATAACGCTTGATGTTGTATTACATTTTTTGGCATTTTAACTCAGAGTCTGATTATATTTACATTCGCTTGTGTTGGGAGTAGCACGTAGTGGGAGGCGAGTTAGAAATGTATCCTTTGCGAATGGCGAAAAATTTAATGTATTCAGGTATATACTCTCTCTGAGCATTAACAGTGACTCGAGATGATGGATCGTCAGTTACAAGAGTTGCTCGTAGGTACTGGGTATTTACCCCAGAACTGCAGCTTTAAAGTCGAAACTCTTCCATACTTTGACACGGTGGTCATTATGAATGGTGAGTGACTCAGAACTTCAAAGTCCAAGTTTTCGTTAAAGTTATGATATTCTATGTTTCGTTCTATGTTTATTCTATGTTTTCCAAAATAAGAAGATTATGGAATACATTAACGGTCTTAATTTTCTGTAACGTTATGATATTCTCTTTTTTTCTATGTTTATTCTATGTTCTTTGTAAGAAGAAGAATTTAAGGAACCATCACTGATCATTGCGCTGATCACCGGATAGATCCCCACCAGTACTTAATTGACTGTACCCAAGGTGCAATGCACATATGCGTTCTATAAGTGAACTCAACATGCCTTCCATAGCACGAATAAATATTCGCTATGAGCTATGAGAACTACACAACAACGATCAATGAACTGTGAGTCATAGAATCGTGTCCATGCAGTTGAAAGCTGTGGGATTCAGCCCTTCTGCCTGGAAACAACATGCCAAAACTAAGTCATTTGGAGTAGATCCTACGATCATATAAGAACACTAGCGTGTATCACACGAGTCCATGACCACAAATTGACAGACTTACTAACTTACTTATCAGGCCGATGACCCTTGGAGGATCTGCACCTGAGCAATTGCTGCCTTCCATCGTTGACGGTTCTGCGCATGCTGCTTCCAGTGATCAAGACCAAGCTGGCTTGCATCCGCGATTACTTGCTCTTTATATCGTGGATTTGGACTTCCTCTCCTTCTCGAACCAGGAGGCTCGGATTCGAAGACCTTAGCTGGAAGGAGACTTAACTGGAACGTTGGTGTCCATTCAATGTGGCCGAGACAGTGCCAATCAATTAACGGGTGGTCTTTGAAGTTACGAAGCGCGAGTTACTTGGTAACAATACATCTCATGCCACACACCACACATCTTGCTCGTGATACATGCAACCATGTGCTGCATTGACACAAACAAGTCATCGGACCAATCACGCATGTTTTTCGTGATTGATATTCGTGAACACGTGACAAGGGCAAGCCATCTAAAATAACATACGTTTTTGGGAGACACAAAGCTAAATACAAACTGACCACGTGAAGAGCTACCAATGAGACATAAACAACATCTCTCTCCTTGGAAAGCAAGCTAATCACGTGAGGAGCTGCCAGAGACATTAAGGACGTCTCTCTCTCTTTGGAAAGCATGTAAATCACGTGGCGAGCTTCGAATTAGACGTAAATAATGTCTCTCTCTGGGAAGGATGCAGATCAAGCAATGGTCGACAAGAAGAGCAACCAGAAATGAAGTACGATACTAAAGCCAAATTGACCAATCACAGAACGGCATTTCGAGAATAAATATCAAAAATTCATGAGTAATTGTCAAAGCGTCTCTGAAATTCGTCGATGGACTAGGGGCCAATCAGCTGTGACGTTGGAAATCTCTTTAATGTTTCATTTCTGAGAGCAACCACGGTATTGAGGACACTGTTCTGAACTAAAAATACTAAAACATAAAAATTGTGAACAGTAAATGAACAAACAAAACTTGGATTGTGAATTAAATTGAGCTGTTAATTAAAAAAATAATAAATAAGCAAAGCAAATAAATAAAAACAAAAAATAAAAAATCGTTTTTGGTTTGTTTAAAATAAAAACTATTATTCGCGCGGGGAGACTAGTCCCTTTTCAGGCCAACGAATCTATTTACAAAGTTTACCAGCATTAACTCTGCTTCACAGTAAGTAATCAGACATTGAATGTCTGCCGTTCCTTGTGTCGCTTAACACTGCATCCAATGAACACTGCTCACTTATATGCAACTACATTTTATCAATAAATATACACAGCTGCTTCTTCTTTAACCTGGCAGTCTTTTCTTAGCGACAGGTTCGCTCCTGTGGATTAGTTCGTGTTATTTTCTGATTTGTACTAGATATCGAATATAAAGTGCTTACTTCAGGACAGAATATCTTTGTTGAGTTCGCCTACTATTTAAGAATCTGAATTTTCAACAGTCAAAATATCAGCTGGAGATTTTAAATTTGATGACGAGGCTAGAGTTTCAGAAATACGAAGTTGCAGATATTTAAAGATCGACAACCCTGGTTTTTTTTAGTACTTTCTTAGTGGACTCTTTGTTAATTCTATACACTTTCAATTATTCTTTTAAAATTGTCCGAAGTCGTCACACTACGCAATTGGTTGCAATTAGGTTTCATAGTGAAATGTCTTTCCGTCGACATTGTGTGGATAATTTTAGCAAAAAGACAAAATCTGACATAAATTTTCTGGTTTACTGGGATAATCTGTTATAATACACAAACATCATCACCATGATCATATTCTCACCCGCATGCTGCACTTAAGGGGGTAAACCACGCACGAGAGATCTCCAGGTGTTTTGTCGCAAGGACAATTAGCAAAAAAAAATGTCTAGCTCAAGGATCGAAACCGACAGTTGAAGTTAGGCTTGCCGGAGGCGGATCAACAAAAGGTTGAAGTAAAACCGTGAAGTAAAAAACCTTCGCGAGCGCGCTACGAAACGGACAACCAAGAGAAATACAACCAGCAAGAAATATGAAAAAACCTTTTTTTTTCTATGAATTCTATTTTATTGAAGATGTTGATTGATTTAGGGGAATGAATGCATTATCAGGGTCATTGCCTTCAGGAAATCTCTGGTCTGTTTTTTTCCTTGGTCATTTCTTGCATAATTCGTCACCCTGCACCTCCCGGTTCCCTTGAAGTAGCCAGACCATCACTGCATACGGGCACACCAAAATTCCATGCATGTGTGCAAAAAAACGTCGCAGCGTGGGAGGAGCCAAAGGGCGGTCGTGAAGCAGCTAGACACTCAGTGCATACATACCCACATCAAGTCTTCAGCACATGTGTGCGCATCGCGAAAACATCGCATCGTGGGAGTAGCCAAAATGTGGTCGTTGACCCCTTGTCACTCACGATGTAGATCATTTTCTGATCTCCCAAATTTGATGAAATGCCGTCGGTCGTCAGCTGACTGGGGTCTGTTGATTTTCCGTCGGCGTTTTGTGATGCATTTCGTGATGTCAAATTTTCGTAGATGAATGCATGTTGCGTGCAACACCAGGCAACTCGACCCTCCGCCTAACTCATCAGGAGTTATGCCCAAGCGTAACCAAGCGATTTTTTGGACTTGGTCCAACTACTTCGTCTTGGATCTACCAAGCGGTCGCCTACCTGATGGAATCGCATTCAACTTGGAAGTCGTGACAATACAGAATGTCGTAGGCAATTTCATTGAAATTGATGTAATTGAGGGAATTTTGAAATTGCTTCGTTGTATGGGAAATTGTGCTATTTCGATCCTAATTTCGAGGCAAATTGCCGAAATGACTCAATTTCGTCTAGTGGGACAATGCTATAATACTCTAAATATGTCACCTTCAGCCTCACGTCCTTCTATTATGAAAGACAAATGCTGCTGTACCTGAACATCATCATCATCATCAACATCATCTTCGGCCACACACATGTGTATTGCTCAAATGAATCGTAGGTGGTCAACTGACACAGGATGCCTCATTACCCAACAACTCTGGCCTACGCTCTGTCCTAAGAGATCGCTTAGTCTGATTAGATTGAGCAGGCGGAATCTTAGAACTAACGCCTCTAGAACAGGCCTCCTACAACGACTTCTGCAGAAGCTGCAGAGACGAGGATGAGGAGAAACCTTTCTACACTGGCTTTTGTCGAATCTTAAATATCTGCAAGTTCCTACTTCAACTGCAATGCTCTCTCATCCCGTGGGCTTAGACTTATTATTTTGAACTGAGCAGCATTGGAG
The DNA here is from genome assembly GCA_905231855.2 of Eristalis tenax. Classification (NCBI taxonomy): domain Eukaryota; kingdom Metazoa; phylum Arthropoda; class Insecta; order Diptera; family Syrphidae; genus Eristalis; species Eristalis tenax. The sequence goes on from HG993127.1 coordinate 6,804,309, forward strand.
TGAGCCATCTTCTTCGCTTTATTTAAGGCACTAAATGGATATTCTTAGATCCGCGTGGTAGCACAATGGACCTGTGGTGGTCTAGGTTTGCCGGCTGTCTTTCCGTACAGCAGTCAGTCACTTGAACCTAGCCTAACCAACATATGCTTAAGTGAAACCTTATACGAAGGTTTTTTAGTGTGTGCACAAATTCCTAGGGGCGGCATGAATTGGGTCCGCCCCGGGCGGCCCAACCCACGCTTCGCCATTGGGTCTCTGTGCTTTCTCTGCGACTTGGTAAAATAAAATTAAATAAGTTACTTCATTGCCCAACCAAATGGATTGCTCTAAATCACCTACTAATCTTGCTCCAGAATTTAGTTTCTCTCTTGTAAACTTCCTCCTTCCCGTAATTTCATACATTGACACAGCAGACTACATCGGCTTCGAAGCAGATGCCTGCTCAACGCACGCACATCGCATGCTTTCCAAATTCTTCTGAAGTGCACTAATCACTTCAACATTCATTATCCGTAAATACAGACCAACAAGGACTTCAGCATTAGTTGAAATTTCCTTCTGTTTCCCCTCCAGCAAATCCCATGCATGGTCCAATCAAAAAAAAAACTCATTGCATCATGAGAAGATGCACAAGCTGTTCTGCTCGTCTATGCAAAGAGTGGATGGTTAATTTTTAATTTAAACTATGAACTAAGCATTCTCTTTCCAGAATTCTAAATTTGATTCCTCCTTCCTTCCAAGTACGGTTCCGACCATCCCCGATGGGGTACCTATTCTTTTCTAGTCCCCCTCGCTGCCTTTTCTTCTTGCGGATGTACACAACAGGCAAAAAAACATTTTCATATCCATTTTGAATTTATAAACCGGAAAACATATTCTTTTCTTATTTTGGAGCTCCTCAATCTTGGGTACACGTCTACACTTGACGGCTCCTCCTTCCTCCAGCCCCAGCCGTCGTCGTCGTAGTCGGTGGAGCATTTTAAATTCTCGCAGCGCAAGTGTGTGTTGAAATTGTTTTCCCTGGAGATCTAAAAATTTCATCTTTTACCGCAATAAAGTGAAGACAGATGTATCTACTGCTATGCTGTTGCTACGTTTCTGTAAACTTTCCCGTCAGACATGTACTCGTACTTCCTCAAGGAGTGCAGGTATATGTGTCAGGGTGTGGTGAGGTGGGTGGAAAACGTTTTGAATGTATCTCCTCGGCTGGCTTTGATCATGATGCTGATTGAATTATGATGAAGCAGAGCTTCACCGAAGTTGAACCGCTATCGTCGGCACCGCTGCCACTGCCGCCGCTGCCACAGACACAGCAATAGCAATGATACATCAAAACGTTTATTATGCAATTACGATGGTAAATTGGCTTTTGTTCCACCACACCGCATCTCTTTGAGACAAATGGCCATAAATGGACTCATAATTGGGTGTGTAGCACACTGCATGAATGGCAAAGTAGTTGGGAGTGTGATGACAACAACAACGGGGGGAGCAAGGGTACCGGCACCGGAATTAGATTATGTAGCCTGCTTGCCGAGCAGCAGAAGTGGTTGTCCTTAAGTGCTTTGGTCGCCTAAGTGGTTGCGATGTTTCTGATAATCGAATCAATCATACTAAATGCCAATGCACAACCCTCGATGGGTGTACCCCGATGAGTGATGCGCTGAAGGAAGTTCAATGGAGTTATTTGCAAAATAATTTAATTATTTATTTGAAATTTTTGTCTGAGGTTTGAAGTGCTTCGATGTCGAAGTGAGCACAAATCGTAGAGAGCGATGTATTGAGATATGTTTGAAGGAAAATTTTGGAAATTTTGAAGAGGGAATTTCAATAAGACTGCACTTTAGAGAGTCCTAAGCTCAGATCGGAGAATGTGCACACATTTGGGTACCATATTGTGCACCATTCGCTCTGAACCACACAAGGCGGGGCGAAGCCTTTTCGTGGCGTTCATGACATTCAGCTTTAGGTAGTCGGTAAGGTGAAGTTTTAGAACTGACTCAATTAGTTATGGTTTTGCATTGCACTTTCGTGAAACGTTATTATTCGCTCTATGTTTTGCTGCCCGCATGCACTGGTTAGTGCATGGCGTGAATTCCCACCACTCTCATGCCGGCTTGCGAGGCCGTCGACGGGTTGCTCGTATTCCCTTCGCGCCAAGTCCGACCTTCTGCCGAACGGGACAGGCCGTCTTCCAGACTCTCACATACTGCCACCATAGAGGCCTGGCTCCAAATGAGGCCCTGTCACACCAGGTTAGGCAATATCCGAGGCCAATAGTTTTCCTCATTATGAGTGGTTGAACTTCGTTTGTCAGGTTTGGGCCGTATGAACAAAAATTCGTGCATTCGTTGCCCTGTTGGAAAGCCACCCCATGGTGGCGAAAAAGGTGTTCTGGCAAACTATTCACCGAGTCACAGAAAGGAAGGAGAGAATCGAAGGAGTAAAATTCAAAGATGATGTGTTGCTTTCCAATGAAGCGGACATCTTACGCTCCACCTGCGTAATGCTCAATCACGAAAAGGGCACTAAGGATGGCAGACCTGTAGTCTTGAGTAGGGCGGAGAACAGTCCAACGGTTGGTAAATCCGCCGGTGTGCATAAAATCCGGCTAGAAATGCTTAAGGCAATGGGTAAAGAGCGAGTTTTATGGCCCTCCCGTGTCATTACAGTGGCCTCGGAAAGTGGTAAGACACTGGCGATTGGCAAACAGGTGTGATTGTCCCACTTTTCAAGAAGGGGGACAGAAGAGATTGCTCCAACTACTGGGGCATATCTCTTTCAAGTCTCACCGGCAGAGTCCACGCTAAGGTTTTGGAAGCGCGTTCTAGAGTTATGATAGAGGCTAGGCTCGGGAATGTGTAGTGCTGCTTGTGTCGCGGTAGGAGCACAATCGATCAGCTTTTCACTCTATGAATGGTACTTGGGAGGCTTGGGAGTATGCCAAGCCTGGATGGTTCTGCAGAAATATGGGATTGATACTGTAGCAGCTGTGTTCGGGTTAACGGTGCTAAATGAACACCTTTCACCGTGGGCGTTGCATTTCGCCGGTGCGTGTTGTCACCTCTCCTTTTCATTATATATGTGGACTGGATGTAGCAGCACAGCCAAGGCGAGGAATGTTTCACATTGAGAGAGTTGAGGGTAAGTCATCTCCTTTTTGCAGACGACTTAGTGATCCTCACATCTCCCCAGACGGAACTCCAGCGCGCACTCAATAGGTTTGTGGCGTATGTGCTAATGCTGGAATGAAGACCAACGCCTATTGGCACTCTACATGTTATTGCAGTCCCATTGAAGCAGGTGAAGAAGTTTAAGTATCTTGAGGACTTTTCACTAGTGATGGGAGAAGTAATGCTGAACTTTTCTGCAGGATTGGTCATGCTGGGTCAATTTTGAAACAGCTTGGGAGATCTGTAATTAGAAAGGCCGAGCTTGGTGTCAAAGCCAAGTTAGCTGTTCTCAACCCAACACGGTCATGAGATTTGGGTTCTGGCCGAAATAATAAGATCGCGAATACAAGCTGCTGAGTTGAGATTTCTCCGTGCTGTTGTGGGAATTACTCGCCGGGCTAGGGTGAGAAACACGGCAGTGCGAGAGGAACTCAACTTTGAGGAGCTGCTTCTTCGATCGGAGAGGGCTATGCTTCCTTGGCTTGGTCACGTGGCACGAATGCCTCCATCACCACGAGTTCCGCGGCAGGCTTTGAATGCGATTCCATCAGGAAAGCGACCGCTTGGCAGACCCAGGACGAGACGGTTCGACCAAGTCCAAAAACTCGCCTGGTCACGTTTGGCTTGGCTCCTGATGAGTTAGAGTCGATGGGGGAGGATCGAGTTGTCTGGAGATCTCTCGAGCGTGGTTTACCCCCGCGACCCCTTTAATGGAGCATGCGGGGCGGAAGATGATGATCATTTCCGTGTCCGTTAGATAATTGCGACCGAAAGGATGATTTATACTAGGAGCCATTTTCATAGAAAATGAAAGACGGCTTCTCTTCCTCTCCGGTTACACAAACTGCATTGGCCAAGATGATCCTCTCTATGAGACATATGATTCAATTATAGAAGCTCGGCACGAAGTCTCACCATCATCGAGTTCTGCTACACTCTGCTCTCATCTCCGAGTAGTTTCTGGGTCCCAGGTTATGACAAAGTCGATTGTAAGCCACTCTACTGGCAGAGCGGGTAGCTTCTTCGAAAAACTTCTCGCGAAGCTTCCCATCAACTATAGCAATCGACTTTCAAAGTTTAGCTCTCCATTCATTGAGATTTTCAATGTGCAAGTCTAGCTGAATACACACCAATGCGCGAGCTCGTTCCATTCCTCATACCAGCTGTATCTTCGACTGATGACGTAAAGGGCTGCCTTCTTCGGTAGGCTTTCATTGTGCACGTTCAAAACTTTAATAATTTAGTCTACCTGGGTATTGAGGGTTTAGATGAAGAGAGGGGATAGTCCTGGTTCTAACATTACGGCGTAGTTTGGTGTGTTCGAAGGCAGATGGAATATCCTTTTAATAAAAAACCTCAGCAACTTCTCTACCCTTTCATGTTGTTCGTATCCTAATACCTGTGACGCATAGAACATAATTGTTTTCGCAGCTGCATCAGATCTCGGAACTTGCAGCTATGCGCAATACTTCCGTTGACAAAAGACTTTTTCCAAGCAGCTCTTAACAAGTTTCTTTCACAGATGCTTTTCCATACTTAAGTTGTTTGTAAGACACCCTCCTCGGGATCTTATTCATCCACGACTGCAGTATTAATTCAATACCATAGAACCATCTATCGCATGTGCTATTTGGTCCACCACCGTTTCTATCGTAGTGCATTTATGACAGGCAGTCAAAAAACAGAATCCACCCGAACGGTTGTCGTCTCTTATTTCGAACTTGTGAACACTGCAACTTCCCCTTGTTTTAGCAGATGCAACATAGACCAACGGACGCTGCTACTCAAATAATGCCTCTTCGCTAACTAATCAGTTATGTACATAAGTCCACATGTACCGCCAATTAGACTCTGCAAAATACCTGCACGCAATAACTTCCAAACCCAACCCACAACAGAAATCCCAATTCCGCTGCGATAACAAGATCAGAATTGTTGCACGAATCCCAACGCACCTTCCCCACTCACCACAAACTCAATATAACCTGGTTAACACAGTGATTATCCGGTTTCTGTAGCCTCATCATTGAGCATAAATATCCAATTTCAAGTGATGTTCTCTCATAAACAAGCGATCCACTCACTTAAGGCCGCCGCTTTCCTCCCCAACGCAGCGCAACGCCAAAAACAAAACAAAAAAAAAAAAACAAATTCCAAGCCCATCCCTCCGTTCAACAATCATCATATCACGTATCTCACGCTTAGTCTTCTGCCATTGGTTGTTGAAACTTTTCCCCACGTTGCCAACGCAACCGTCAATATCCGCACGTAAATTGGTTGCGAGCTGGCTTTCGAGTGGCAATATTCAACATTATCCCTATCCTCGAGCATTATAGTTGAGTACACTTGGCCCAACCGTAATGGGGAGCAAAATTTTGCAGTAATACCACGTGGGAGCTGAAGAGTTGGACCTCTGCCACGCTGTTTTGGCTGGAAAGCCCCTTCATTTCGGAGCGATTTTGTGAAATTATTTAAGGCACACGAGGACAATGATAATGGCATCTGGAAAAGGATGAGCCTCACCATACCCCATTCACTTGTCTTCTGCAACCCCTGGCCGGGCGCTCAACAAACGACGCAACCCTTAGGAGGTTTACGCTTCAGAAATTTTCGCAAAATTCCTTCGAGTTCATGACGAGTTGGTCGGAATCGTACGTCCTATCGTACTCCAGTGATTGTTGTGCGTCGGTCTGACTTTGCCGCTCGTCAGCACATCCGAAATGAATTGAAATTGGGTGCCATAGATACCAGTAACAACGACGATGAGTGTGTATGTAGAATTTGGGTTGGGAATTCAAGATACACACTCGCTCGGCGCGCGGCAGCCGTGCGACGGGGGATGCAAACAGAACCGAGCACTCGTTTCCAGTTGCTTGGAAACCCATTACTTCAACTTGGATTCATCATTTTAATCTGCTCGCTCAGTGAAGGAGTTTTCCGGAGTTGCACAATGCTCCGATAGCTACCGCCCGGCCCGGCTGAGGATTGCATTGCACTCGTACACAGAGCAGCACAGAGAGCGTTCTGGTTCCTTATTGGAATCAAAATTAAATTGTAATTCATTTAGATTCCGTGTCGGTTTGTTCTTGGAGGAACTTTGCTCGTCGTTGGCTTCAGAAGTGAGCCGCATAAGGAGAGTCTCGACAGCAAACGGTGAACTGATGCCAAAGTTGCTTGGACTGCTGCACTCTGTGCAGAAGATACTGTGGAACGCGTTCTAGAAACGAAACACTTGCGGCGGCCAAAGTTTCCCGTTCTCGTTTACGGAATTTTTCAAAGAGTGTAATCCAATTTGGGGGGTTCCCTATCGGATGATGAAGTGAGTTCACCAAGGCCAGAGGGGTTTGGAAGTTTTGAGTGTGTGGTGGTGGGTAGTACATATCTGTTCCTTAATCCTTGCAGCTGTGAATCTACCATTGGTAGACAACTCACTAGGCCTTGGGAATAAAATTCGCCAAAGATGGACTATAAGTGAGATACATCTTAACACGAACGACGACGATATGTCGATTCCTCGATCGATCGCAACTCGGTGGCTGTGCGACTGGCGAGGCCAACACGTAATGGGCGTAAAAAGACCCTACGACCATAAGCATGTCGCTGAGTTTCGTTTGCTTATGTACATATGTGGGGCGAAATCAATCGCTCGCAACCATCATCTTCCTCTTTTTGTTCGTCGTCTCCACCCACTTCCCATCCCAACCGCCAGATCTAACGAAGTCCAGTTTACGATAAACAATTCGATAAATCAAACTTGTTATGATTTCTTGCCATCAATTCGCCATATGGTGCCAAACGAGTATTCATCATTTCTAACCCCCCCTCGCCGGCAATCGCACACTTCGTCAATATGATTTACTGCGGCAAAATCCCCAGTTAATTACTCTAGTTCCGCAGCAACCCTTTCGTTCTACCTTCACCAGTCGCGTCTACATGAAGGCTGGCAAATGATGGATTCGATGCACGGAGACACATAAGCCTACGCCAGCGTTCCAATGCCAAGAGATCCCCATCTGAGATACAGAAAAGTTGATTTATTAATTACCCTCCCTCGACCGTCATCACTCTGGTCGCATGCCCTGCTCCCCTTGCTCGGAAACAGCAAACCCGAGCGATAGGAGCCGCTCAAATTAATCACCGACCATGGCCAGTCCCTAGTGTCTCGCACGCAAATCCATCCAATCAGACTCTGTGTGATTGCGTAAATTTCTTAATTCACCAAACCCCGGCGGCACCGCAGGAGGATCGGATGGAATTACACGGCTGCGACATGACTTCGGCGAGTGTTGGCCGCAATAATCGGCGTCGCCTCGTCTACATGCATGCTCCAAGATAGTGCATTGTAGTCAGTCAATTCATGTCTTTTGGCCATAAAAGTGGCGACTGAATTAAATACAAACAATTTGCATAACTCGAGTGTCGAAGCACGCTGTGCGGGGGCGGGTTAACAACTCAATTACGACCGCTAGCTACACCGCATTTAGCCAACATTGCAGAATAATTGAGGACTTCACACGCCAACAGGATGGAGAACACAAAAAAACTGGATCGTACCGCACACCCAGCCATCCACCCAAACGGGCGGTGTGCTTTGAGTGAACTTGTCGTGCCGTATCTATGGAGATCTTTACAGTATCCTTTGGATGCAATTTAGTTTACGTCACTTCCAGTGTTTCCCTGTCCTTCGGAGGAATGCACAAAAATGTTCCGTCCGCACCGTGGAGTTGGAATGAAATCGCTTTTTGCGGACCCGGTCCGAGGATGGTTTATGCATTCACTGACAAGTTCAAGAAGCAGGAAGGACACAAAGTATGAGATTGCATCTCATATTCCTTAATGTGACGGCGGATTTATGACGGCCAGGAGTGAGATTGGAACTGCTGCGGACTTGAGTGGAGTGAATTACTGGTGCAGCGGTAATGTCTTGTCGGAGCGATGTCAGATGGTGAACGTTGCTTTTTACGAACCACTGAATGTAATTTAGAAATGTCATCGAGTGGATTAAGTGGAGAATGTTCGGATTTCGGAAGCAATCTTATAAATTGACTTGGTTGGTTCATTCTATTCTGACAACTAGTTCTTTTTTTCTCAAATACTCTTGGCAATTGGATTTAATTGGTCAAACGTGAGGGAAGTTCTTGATTCTCAAGTGTCTTAAACCCCGACTGCACTCTTTGAGTTACTTAGAAGGATCGGATGAGGAAACTTTAATCAAGGATTGTACTGAGGGGAGTTAGTAGCTGTTGAAGGATCAAAATGCGCCCTACGCAGCTATCTCAGGGATTGCAAATTGAAAATGTATTGCGTTAGCCGCAAAGACCCAATGGCTGAGGCCCATATTCAACAAGGTAAGTTGTGCCACATCTGAAGTAGATACATCGATGTTTTATTCGATGTAATGCATCGACACATGGAATCGTTACATAACGATGCATCGAATAAAAACATCGAGGTAGTTGAAAATGTCAGATGCAATCTGCAACTAAAATGAAAAGATGTATCAAACCTATCGCTTCATGCGTTTATTTAGTTAGCATTGTATAATTTACTTCCCTCTTCGGGGAAACACATTACCAAAATCTGTTTTCAGTCTCCTCGTCGCATTTCTATACGTTGTCAAAAATATTAAAGTGGGAATTCAATTGTGTACAGTGCGTGCTTTCATATAAAATACATCGATGCATCATTAAAAGTAGAAAGCATGCGATACATCGGATTCCTTCGATACATCGAATAATAAACATCGATGTTATCGATATAATAAAATAATAAAAAAAATCTGTTGCGGAATGTTTGTGGGGAAGGTTAGTCCGAATAAACGAATCTCCGGAATTAATGAGAGTTTTTTGTATGCACTGGGCGTTGAAATTGAAAGACTTTTAAATGTGAATTGCAGCGATTTCTGCTGTAAAATTTTTTGTGTTTTTTCTGTCCGAATAGAAATTTGGATTTGATGCGCCTACTACTTATTTCATTTTCACATTTTCTTGATAATTTAATTTAATTTTTATATAAAACTTAAAAGTAACTTTAATTAATTCCGAAGAATCTGGCAAATATTTTTCTTCCGAATAAACTCGTTTTCGGATATAAAGGATTCCCATTTAAAGAGCTTTCACTGTATCGATGCATAATGAGCAACCCTACTCAGAAGGAGAACTATACTAGACAGAATAGGAAATATATGAAAATACGAGTAATAGGGCAACTTTCCCAAATATGACACACCCTTAAGATTTTTGTTAGTAAAACCGCCAGTGTTGCGCTAACCGACTTTGTCTTTTTTTAATATTTAAAATTTAGTACAAACATTATAGTTGTGGCATCCATGTCTGCCCCGATTGTGACACTAACAACATTGACAGCTCTACCTGACAATGGGTTACCGAACTTAACGATATGAAAGGAAGAACATGACGATCCTGAGATGTCGAGTCACATCCGTCACTATGCCGTCAACCTTCCGATAAGAAGCAGCTAGGCTAGCTAAATGCTTCAATAAAAGTGTAAAAACCCTCCGCGGAATTCAAATTAAGTAAATTCAACTAAAAAAGATGATATTTCGTATTTACGTTTTATAAATAAAGGGTGGTCCATTATTCTCGAAAAATATAATTTTGAAGAACACATTTTTAATCGCAAAAACGGCCGATTACAGGATGATGACACTCATGAAGTAATTGAATTGTTTCTCTGCCTATGGTATGGCGTATCTTGTAATTAGACACTTAAAGCTAAGTTATCATGTCACGATGAAGAGTACCATTAATTATTGCTGCCTGACCCCTCGCATTTTGGATGAAAAATGAGTCGATAATGCTTTCAGACCAAAATCTGCACCAAACAGTCACGCGTTGTGGATGCGTTTGTTTCTCCACAATTGTTCATGGATTTTGTGAACACCATGCTTCGGCGATTATCGAAACTTTCAAGATTAACATGAAATGACACATTTGTGTAGAATGGTCATGCAACACTTACACTCAGTGAATCAAAAAAAACATGTTAGCTTAGACATTAGCTTAAAAAGCTTAAACAGTTGAATAAGATCTAGCTCAAGTTTAAGAATATCTGTAAATACAAGCAATAGAAGATACAGAACCCCAACGAAACAACAAGACTTCCATTTCACACATTCCCGCTACACAATTGCTCTCTTCTTCTTGCAATTTTCAAATTGACAAAATTGGGCTTTGAGTTCTGGACCACAGCTTGTTGCGGCTACACGTCACCCCAGTTGCTATTTGTGTTGCTATTTTTTTGTTTAGTTTTATTTCGAAATTTTTATTTTTTCAGTTCAAATGCCTTTTCGATCAATTGAAACTTTACAGCAACAGTATGAGCAAGAGGTTTGCGCGACAGAAAAGTAAAGACAACCTGCCCAAAATGTGGGTTGCCAAAGTGTCCAGAACATCGAAATTTGCAAGAACTGTTTGCAAAATATACTTTTCCCAAGAAAAATAAATTTTTCTAATTCGTTGAAAAAACTTGTTTATAAATATATTTTGCATTTTGATTTTATTTCTTATTATTTATTTTCGTTAAATACATTGGGGTGGCTCATGCCTCTTGCTTTTCGCGTATGGTAAAATTGTGTCCCAAACCTAGTAAAAAAAGGGCGGCTACTATTGATCATCCTGTTTTAAAAACCTTGTGCCCAATGATCAGTAAAACTGGGAATCAAATAAACCGTACAAGCTAGGAACTTGGAATTCCCATAATTTCATCACTGTCTATTAGGTACCGACTGACCCTCACGACATATGAGGATTTTCAAAGCTTTTAGTGCATTCTGCCCACAGTGAGTCGCCTAGTTCCTAAGGCTACAAAATACAATAGTTGCAAGTCATTCACTGCGTCGTGCAACGTTTTGACTTTTACCAGAAAAATGAGAGCAATATAATCTCACGTAAACTCACCAAAATTTGTTCAACAAGCTGACACATTTTGGTCCTTTTTGGCATTTCTCTGCGTTGCTCCACAGTTTAACGAAAATTGACTATGCTTGGAATGAAAAAATAAACACACAATTGTGAAATATTTATACGTCAAAGCAGATATCGTAAACAGTACGTAGTCAGGGCACCAAAGCTGCATTGTAAAACAGGCATTGCGATGCATCCAGTTGTCATTGTTGCTGAACGCTGTCGCTAGGTCTTGAACACACACAAAATAACTGGCAACATCTTCGTAACGCACTCAATGTTCAAACGACTTGTACGAATGTAACCCTGGGTGCGTCTCCTAAAATGTTCATGAAATCTGTAGACCGATTTCAAATTCATTGCCATTGCAGTAGTCTGTCAAATTTAATAAATTACGTGTCACCGGAAGAAGTGCTTTCAATTAAATAATAACGAAAACGCATTCATTTGTCGAACGAAACATAATACGCTAGTGGAAGATCACATCGGCTCAATTTACAAAATATCACATCTACAGCGTGGAACAACCAAATGTATCGACTGTAACGATATACCATTTCGCCCACAAATTGCATTGTTTTATATTGATCCAATCCACAGGCATGTTCATTTTGCTTTTTTTCTGCCGCTCTCATAAATTTTATAATCAAAATTCATTTATCACGTTATGCTTTCCAAATGAAACACAATTCCGAAGCACCTCGACACCCATCCCTGTAGGCATCCATAAATCCACCCAACTCGATACCCTCGACCGGGTATTTGCAATCATCATATCCTTCGGCGATATCCTAGAAGAGAAAATTCCCTAATTTTATACGACATATCCATCAAAGTTTTTTTTTCCTCCTGAACACACGGATATCCTTTCGCAAGCATTTTTTTCATATCTGTTTCCGTTTTCCCCTTTCTGTCGGCTCGTGGTAACCCAGAGAGGAACTCCCCGGGGAAATAAACCAGTCGAAGTACACCGGCTTTCATATTTCAATGTGTGTACATTTAGTAGATGTTTTAGATGTGAGTGACTTCGTTCTCTAGTGCTGTGCATGTGAATGGGGATGAAATTATGTCAAAATTTGCAGTTCATTGGGATGGATACCCCGAAATGGATAATAAATCGATGAGCTTTGGAAGCTGATAATTTTGAATATGGATTGGAGTGGGTGCGCATAGAGGATAACCTTGTAAGTAACGTAATTATCTTCACACCCACCTTCACTTATCACTCTCATTTATCATCCACGGAATTGCGCCCACAATCGCAGTGATTTATAATGCTGCATGGTTCATTAGGCCAAGGCTAAGCAGGCAGGACAGCTTACCCCAAGCTCAGCACATATTTGTTGTTTACGTACGCACTGATAATTAACTCATGGGACCCCAACTCACCCCAGAGCGTTCGCATGTTAAAATAATGATATGACATCGATTCTGGTACATCATCGCTAGTCAGTTCGTGTATCATCCGGATATTGACTATGTTCAGGGTTCAGGAAAGGCATCGTACTGGTTCTTATTATGCAGGCAGCTTTAAGACTCTGGTTGGGAAAGTGCTAACTTGTCGACTTCACAACCAGCTTGAAGTCGAAGGATCTTGTTACCATCAATCCTCCTCCTCATCCCGCGATGTCAAGCCAAGGGAGTCCTGGTCAACTATGGGATAATGTACTGTTGAAAATGATTATCGATTGCGATTGTGCTCCCATTTGAAAATACTGCCTCGCAGAACGTCGAATGTCTCAAGCAAATTCCAATTATTTCCCTATTTTTATTTATATCATATGTACAAGAGTATGCAGTAGAGTTAACGAATGAGGATTAAAAAAAACACGAATGGAGAGACAGTGCCTCTCCCCAACAGTTCGTCTTATTACAGAGATTCCGAAAAAAATATACAAGTTCCGATGTGTTCCGAAATGCACAACTTTATTTTTCTACCTCTTCAACAAGAATGACTTTACAAGTAGCTTAAATAAAATCCTACACCTATGCCCACATCCGCTGTGCAGCCTACGCGTGCAAGGGCAGCTACATCAGCATTCACCGGCCTGGGAACGTTCTTACGATTGATCATGTTGATTCGCGCATGCAGGGTGTCGTATTGCACAAGGTGACAGCTCCCCCTTCCGCGGGCTGGGAAATGCATCGTGTTAACTAGTAGATTTAATCGTTGCAATAGTTAGCGATATAAACAAATGTACACTGAACCAAAAAGGTACGTCTACGGCTCTTAGTTAAAAAATTATTCTTTTATAACGAATTGTTCGTTGATTCAATGAACAAAGTTCATTGGGCGAGCAGTGTCCCCCCAATCGATGATATTCGAACGGACAAAAAAACCTTCACGGGATGCAAAGTATTGTATTTAAAAAAATAAATCGTGAGTGGTTTGGTGACAAATATTTAATCAGGTACAATTTATGGTAACGTTGATGTAATAGGCTTATGATAGCTGAAATAGGAAACGTATACTGCAATGTACTGAGATTACGTTGGAATACTGCGTCGATGACAGTACCGCTTTGAGTGGTGGAAATTTCTGAGTTAGAGTTAATTTGAAGCTTTAGAGTATTTCTCAAAAACTCGACAAGGGGCACAGCCGCAGGCGTGTTAAAATTTATATTAAAATCGCCACTTAAAATCTTTGGCCACAGATGATAGATCTTTCCCAGTAGAGCTGCACCACCTTCTGTGAATGGCGAAAGTACGAAGTGCATGAACTCGATGATTTTATCCATGGACTGGTTAGGAGAGATGCAGACAACAACAGAAATTACGCTCTGGCCATTTGGAAGAATGCACTTAGCTGCACATATATCCCCGATATCTTGAATTGGAAAACCCAATCCGTTGGTTTGGCGATATTTAATGTCCATATTTGGAGTAATTTCATGGGAACTGCATCCATTTTTTCAAATAGCAACACCACCAGCTCGCCTTCGTGGTCGCTTGTATTGGATACGTCAATCAAAGTTCGGAATGTCAATGATGTCTTTATCAAACAAATTTCGTTCGCTCAACGAACCCTTGCATTGGCTCAACGAACACTTTCTTTGAAGCAACATACTGTTTCGTTGGCACCATGAAATGTTGAAAAATTGCACTAACTCAACTCAACTCAAGAAAATGCTTACAGAATATTTAAATTTCTAATGAACTAGTTCATTTAGTCGACGAATTATACATTAAACCTCGTTCATCCATTTGTAACTTTATTCGCAATTTTAACGAATCATTCGTCGAGCCGATGAAAGTGTGAATGGAGAGAATGTAGACAACTTCAACGAATGCTGTTCGTTAATATTACGAACGAATTTTGTAAGTCCCCAAGTTGGAAATATCCGATACACTCTACATGCATACGAACGTTATACTCTTTGTGCATTTGTCAGTGACGCGGCCGTGAAAATGGCCCTCCAACCAGAAGATTCTAAGTCTCAGTTGAAGACAGCAAGTCAACAGAGCGAAGCACCAAGGCGGGAGTTGCACAAGGATCAAAGATGGGACCGTGGCTTTTCAACATCTACACGGCAAATCAACCACATCCAACTGACACAGTAAAATGCTGTCTATTTGCAGATGGCTCGCTGACTTATGCCACCACTCGACGTCACCACAGATAGCCGCGCAAGGGGTCGAAATCCAAACAGCGAACAAATTTGACTACTATACCAAATGGGGTACTCGTATCAATGCTGGGAAATCGGTACTTATGTGCTTAAGGAGGCCGTCCAGAGGTGGATGCAGATCAGCAGTCAAATGTCGAAGCATAAAGGTAGTGCTCCCTAACGGTACAGAAATGTCAACACACGAAAAGGTCAAGTATCTTGGCGTTTACTTCACGGAAAGGTTGAAGTTCAACAGTCATTCGAAAATGACCCTTAAGAAGGCCAACCTAGGCTTCCATCGCATCTATCCCTTGATGCGCAAACAAAATCGATTAAGCCAAATGACAAAACTGCTATTATACAAGCAGCTTATATGACACACCATATATGTAGATGTACCGGACTCTCCTTCGACAGGGACCGTCAAATCCACCAAAACAAAAATAGGCTTTACAACCAAGCACGCATCATCCCCCTGCAACAGTACATGGCGACACTGTTCAGAAGGCAGCTACTAAACATCAACAACCATCCTAACGAGGAAATCTGGAACTTGAGGAACACAATCCCCGGACACCGCTACCTCAACGCGTTAAATCTGCTTAACGAGCAGAACTTTCCAACGACGTCGAACAACGAGCTGCATGGATTCTACTAGAGCACGGATAGCAATCACCATCGAGGCTTAGTCGGCTAACACATCACAACCCCATCCCAAAAGGACCACCATGGACACACGGACTAGAACAACCCGATGTAAGCACCAGCCATTGTAGGACACAAAAAAAAAACATTAAACCGATAATAATAATAAATTATACTAAGTACATTAGTAGGGCCCCTATTGTTGAGTCAACACCCTAACCCTAGTTGTAATCTCAATTATAAAAAGAATTAATTTTTAAATCTTTTTTCGTGAAAATGATTCTGGTCGCACCAGGAATCTAACCCAATTGCGTAGGAGTCGACGCACCAACTCACTATGCCGCGGCTGCCACAATAGAATAGAGCATATAACGCAGTGAAAAATGTGGACATTCAAAATTGATAATCCGATTGCATCAGCTAGTCGTACCTCAATAACAAAACTGTGGACGAAAAAAAATCCACAGTCCACGGCCTTGTTTTTGGCTAATCTGGGAATAAACTTACTCGGGCCTTAGCACTAGCTCTAGTTCCATGATTATGGTCTACTCATGTACTAATGTATTGTCATAAATTTTAATTTCGGGATGTTTGCAAAATCAGGTAAAAATGGTACATACGGTGCTATGGATACCGATGTGTGGCTTGGTAGTGTTGTAATGTTATGCCCAAATCCTCATTTACTGGGGTTCGATCTTACTGATCACTTAACATGATGCCGTCAAGGCAATCCAGTGCACAATAAAATCAACCATGAAAAAATTCAGAAACCAACCAAAATTTGCTTTTGTTCTTACTCTTTGTAGTTCCTTCTTTATTCTCACTACATATAGATGCGATAGTTTTACTCTAATGTTAGAAAGGGCACGACCTAAACACTCGGACGGGGAACTGCCGTCCACTATTATCGCTACTACCAAACATCTACTCAAGTTGGTTCCTTCATAACAAAGTAATTATGGCCTACCATCGATCCAAAATGCTCACGCGACCTGATCAGAATGAGCAGGTCGAATCTCAGAACTCTCATCGGCGCTATAACCGGGCACTGTGCCATTGGAACTCTCGCCTCAAGACTGGGTATCCCCTATAACGATTTCTGCAGATATTGTAGGGATGAAGAGGAAGAAGAGAAAAAGATTTCACACCTTATTGCAATTGCAATGCCCTCTTCGCATGCTCAGTCACTTGGACTTTCATTTTCTACGACTTGACAGCTCTAAATTGTATTAGCATCAGTCAGCTCCATCGCTTTATTAAGAGCTCCAAATAGTTCACGGATTAGGATCTATTAGATCATGTGGTAACAAACAACAAATGGGCCCTATTTTTGGCCTAAGTGTCGCTACCCTTAAGGTAGTCAGCCACTCTAAACTAACCAAACCTACCCTAATGACGTCTGACTTACCAATTAACAAGTAGCGAATAGCTGCAAGTGTGCAAAGAGATACGTGCTCAGGAGACAGAGGGAAAGCAGCAAACTATGGCAACGCGAAGTAAGTAGGTGCGTCGACGTCTACACTGAGCGTATAAGATCTCATCACATTTGCTCTTAAAAAAAGTAGTCTTTACGACGACCAGATCATCACAAGAACTTTCTGACACTATGAAAAAATCTGGAGCTCCTGAAACTTACACGCAGTTTCAGTATAAGCGCGTGGTTGGTCCCCTAGTGGGACTGTCGTGGTGGCTGCGAGACGATCATCCGTTAATACCCGAAGTTTATCGCGACAATATTCATAATCCTGCGTGGCTCTGAGATGTGAAAGTCCATTTCGATGGGTTGAAGTTACTCAGCAACAGCATGCTGCAAGTGGTGCACATCACTTTAATGGAAGGCTTCGCCATGAGGGATGTATATATAGACTCGATGACAGATAGTCTAGGTCGACGCCAGTTTATATCCCAGCGAAAGAACTTTGAAACGTATAGACTCTAGCCACACTTCAATCAGTAAAATGCATACCAAGCAAACCACTTGTTGGTCTTCACAGCACACAGCGCTCGAAGCGTTCGTATTTCTTTCACTTGTGCTCTCAAGACTCTATCGTTAGCCTATCCCCAATAACCCTCAACACACTGGCAACGAGTGGCTCTCCCAGTGGGAAGATGTATTATGTTCCATGTTCTTAATCAGTTACTCCATTGTTTTCCGTTTGGCAATTCATCAGTCTAACGCACATGGATTTCAATTAACTTTCACACTCTCCTCTGGCACACACAAGCCATTGACGAAGAAGAATGGCGCCCAACGTGGGCCAACGTGGGAAGCAAGGCGGGTCCCTCTTGCGTTGTAATTCGAAATCCAATGTGATGTGCTCGCATGCAGGATAATTTCCATCTCTATTAAGGCTATATTATCCCTTCCATTGGATATGTGAGTGGATCCATTTTCGCCGCCTGACTGATGCTAATAAAGCCGTCTGGCGCCGACTTCATGACTTTTGCAAATTTCATTACATCCACCGCAAGAGAGTGAGGCGATGGGACGTAGTAGCTACAGCACGGTAGCCCTGTTACAGTCTGTTTTTATGCCTGAGCTTGCTTGCAGTCGTTGTTGACACCCGAAGAAGTGAAAAGTACGCAGCACACACTCACCAGAGGCCACCGTCAACATCATCATAAGAAAATCCCCTCCGGAATTTCATTACACCCCAACCGGCTGGCTGATGGAGCGTGCAGGGATGGCCAGCCCGAGGTGCCGGCTTCGGGATGGAGGACCAAATTTGTAGCACAATGCCAAATGTCATCTCCACACAAAGTGTTGGCGCATTATTATCTCGCTTCGCTTCGTACTTCATATTTCGGAGCAAAACAACCACGACACCACAACCGACGGCGGCGGAGTACTTGTACCTTCGTCGAAAAAGAGGGTGCGAACGTGTGTGGTGCTCTGCATTTTTCTCTGGAGCACTTCCAAAGTGCTTTCATTTTTTTCTTCCCCAAGTCGAGGCTATTTTGTGTGTGTGAGTGTGAGTGTGGCTGTGTGCGCTGATACGAATCGGGGCGTCGAAAACTACGTAAAAATTCAGTTTGACGGGTTATAAGTGCCGCAGCCAACCAAAGTGGAAGGGTGAAACGGCAATGGGCTGGTTGCTGTGCTCTTGCCAAAATACAACATGGCCCATATTAGAGGGTAAAAGAAAGTGTGGTCGTTGGTGGGGGGGATATACACAAAATAAATAAATAAACAGACGGGGCGACACATTAGGTCTGCAAAGTTCGTCGTTTAGGAGCGTATTCGTATGTCGTTCCAAGAGCGCCTTTTGATGGCCCTTCATTGGCGAAGTAAGCAGACGATGTGCGTTCAATTATGTGTGAGAGGAAGTTTATTTGTTCAGACAATTTTGTGATGTTGATGCTGTTCTTTCTGTTGGTGTTGTTGTTGTTCGTGTTATGAGAAGGGAGGCTTATTTTAATGGCGTATTTTATCATGGAGCGGATGATATGGGGAAAGGCTTTAGGGAAGTACGTGTGAGATGGTGTGGCGTGTAAAGCGATGGGAAATAGGTTTAAGGTAGGAAAGGCTTTTGGTAATGTGCACAATTTGGATATCAATGTTTTCAGGATCTGTTTTGAAAGTCTCGTAGTGGGTGGTTGCCTAAGCTCCAGATAGAGACGCGACTTTGGCATTCCCTTGTTTCTTTGATCTGGTCGCAATGTCTATAGTTTCCTTGCTGCAATGACCGATGACCTCAATGATTACCATCATAAACATCTTAAATCTGGTTTGTGGTTTAATGCATTCCTGATATTATACCCCACTGCCTGGTTCACAGATTTATACAGTAGTTGCGACCAGTTGTCTAGACGCATGATTCATATTTTTGAATCCGTTGAGGGAAAAGCACGACCAAGGTATTAAGGTGGTACAAATCATGCGGCTGGAAATGCTTTCTGAAATTTACCCCATTCTCTTAGCTGTGCCGCATGTCACTGTGGCAAATTTTTATTCAATTAGTCACTTAATGTCACATAAGTTGAGGAGGAAGTATGTATTTATCACTTGTTTTAAATGATATTTATTTTATAAATTATAAGTTTCATTATAATAAATAAATTAATTAGCACAACGTTAATTTTTATTCACTTCAATTATTACGAATGTATGTACTCGCTGGACGGCGGGAATGAACTGCCAGCCTCTTGGATTTTAGATGCGAGGAAACGTCGGTGACGCTGTCTTTGGACGTGTCTGTCTCTACTGCTCATATGGGTGTGAGATGTGTTGCTATAAGGGATTACTCATACATTTTAAATTTACGATCATGTACACTTGAGATTGTCCAGCACCGATTTTGGGCATGCGATGTATTTGGTGTAGCTATAGTATTAATCACCTTTCTGGGAAATTATTACCAATAATACTAATCGTGGTAACATATAAAATAGAACAAGTCCGAATTAAACACACAACCTGCAAGGAGCCAGAGCAACGCACCAACCCACACCGTCAGCTCACAGTGGTTCCGTAGAGGAAAAATTCCCTGAAATGAAATACTTTCTAGAGAAGAGTGCTTCTATTTTTTCTATTCTAAAAATATGAAAGCTAAGATATCCAACAGTTCGCTTGAAGCGTTAGCTCAAAGTTGCAATCTATCAAATAGTATGTCTATATTTTGGCAACTTTGATGTTAAATATTTTCCAGTTTTCGGTACTTTGATGAAAGAAGTTATACTTATTTTGAAAGTCATATATTTGGCATTCGGTTTATTCATTTTGTACACCTTGTCATTAAGTACACGTTAGATGGATAATTTAAAGTGACTTAAAATAATGTTTATACAAAAAAAAAAAAAATAGAGTACAATGCCACATCAAGTGTTGAACAATATATACCTTATGACGGGTGGGGTGGCCCTTAAATTAACTTATGATTTAGCATGATTTAATTTAATTTGATTTGAAATTTTGAGAAAAATATGGTGACATAAATTATTTTTATTCTAAAATTCATCAAGCATTGAACGTTATCAAGTGTGAACGTTATATGACGGAAGGGGTCGTAAAATAGGTACTTACAAGAAAATATACAAAAGCAAGTACACAATACAAAATAAAATATAAGATAAATAGATAATTAAAAAAAGTAAAATAAATAAACCATAATCAGAATATAGGAATAACTATGTACTTAAGAATTTTCGACTGGACCCGAAGTATAGACTCCAAATTAGTTATGTCTAAGCTAAGTAGCCCTTTTGAAGATTTCTTGTAAACACATGTCAAGACAGAGCTTATTAAGTAACCGGCACGGTGTTATAGAAAAATTATTACGAAAAGATGTTGTACGGAAGTTAAGAACAGAAACACGTCAATTATAATTTTATATATTGTCAACTAGTCCATTTTCTGAAAAGTCGTACTATATGTGAACATTTTAGATATTCGTTGAAGACACCAGACAAAACACTCTTATTGAAAATATCTTATAAAAAGTACACAACGAAATATGCAATATCAGAATTCGACTAGAGAGTTCGAGTTTTTTAAAGATCCAATATTTTTTAGAAGCTCAAAAGCAGAAATTGATTCAAAAAAAAAAAGGCCAAATTTTGAGGAGAGTTAATTTTACTCCTCAAAGCATTATGCATTCTACAATAAATTTGAGGATTGGGTCTCGGTGATTCTAGCAGTACTAGCGGTACTAGCAAAGTAGTTATTAAATAAGTTCGCAATGACATTCTTATCAGTGATGACATCATTATGAACACAGAGAGTAATATTCTTTTCTGTGGATCGAGATTTATTTCGGATGCCATTCACTAGTTGCCATTCGGCTTTAACTTTGCAGAGTTGGTTTCTATAGAATTTGTCTTTGCATATAGGAACATTTTCTTATACCTATTCTGCAGTGAAATATTCCTCGGTTGTTTTATACATTTGATTCTGAGTTTGTTTTTATGTTTATTTTCCTCAGAAGATACACAATAACAAGTCTTTTTAATGGTTTTTGAAAATTAACTTCCTAAAGTGGTCTCATAAAGGCACTGTGAAAGGACATGAATGGACATTTCAAACCATTTGGATGCATTGCATTCTGAATATACTATAAATGCCATGACAGCTTCGGAAATCAATTTTAGTAAAAGTCTTAAAAGGCGTATTATTATTTCTTGGCTCAGTGACTTTCGCAGTAGCAACTAATGGACCTGTCATTCAGTGATCGTCGTCGTCGAGAGTACATCCTTCACAATTGCTTAGCGAAACATTACTGCACCGAACAAAGATGTGGTATAAACATGCACCAGAAATGGTTCTCGTTGGCTCTTTAATCAAATATGCTAATCCATGAGAAGCAAACAAGGATAAATAGTTGAAACTATTTTCAGCATTTTCTAAAATATTAATGAAAAAATAATTTTTCATTATCTAAAAATTTTGAAAATTCTTCGATAAAAACTGAGGCATTATATTTATGAAGGCGATGGACACATAAAACAACAAGCGACTCATTTTGGTTAGTTTCATAACGTCAGGACTCAAAAAGTCTAACTTTGTAGTAGTCTTCCTTGACAAAATAACCGACACCTCTTGCTTTGTAATTTTTGTTCGTATTTCCGAAGAAATTATACCCTGGCATGGAGTAATCATTAATTTCAGTTCCGTAAGTCCAAATCTCTGAAGCAAAAACAAAATCAGGAATGGAAACAAAAGAGTCCAGATGGCATAGGTTAGGTATTAGTATAAGCCCATTGTGTTACCACGCGGATCTTAGGGTACCTATCACCTAAGGCAATTAGCGCTTTAAATAAATCGAAGAAGAAGACTGATTCTAATATTGCTCAGTTCAGGCCCCGAGAAGTCTGAATCTGCGGGACGAGAGAGCACTGCAGCTGCATAGCAAGTGTTCAATTGTTCAGATGACATACAAGATATGCACAGTTTTCTCTAATGCTTCAAATATTCTGGTGCACAAAGAGAATTTTGTTTATACAGTAGGAGCTGGAGAAAAATACATCTTCACAATTATTACTAAGGCCGTCGGAGACAGGAATAACATCACACACGTTGTTAAATAGACTTAACATTAGATAAAAACAATAAGTTATAAATTATCCTACGTTGTTTGGCGTCACCCACAAAGATGCAAGCGACAAAATCTCTCTCATTCTATCACACTTTCTCATGGAATGTGACTAAGGGAATACGCACCATCTTCGTGCGAGTGACAAGTACAAATTCGTTAAAAAGACACGTATTTTTGGGTGACACGACTAAGAGAATAAGGGGGATGACATGTTTTTGAGCACATGTCTGTGTGGTGTGTATTCATGTCGCATGTTTGCAGCGACGGTCTGCGTGAATTCAACATTTTTGCATGGTCTGCAACGATGTGTCTGTGCTGTATATTGTGAATTTTGCACAGACCAACAGAAAAATGCAAATCATAAACATGAAAATTATAACACGGATAGATAATTTCGGTTGGAGTTTTTGGAAATTTATAAAAATCATTCCACTTCATGGTCCAACTTTCTTTGTTATTTTACTTACCAAAGCTATGATTATTTCGTCGTGGTGAGCTACCACGACCAAACGTAACAGTCAAATGCCTGTTACGTCGCGTGTGACGAAGCGGTGTTTGCACACACTTAAGGTGTGCATCGACGCGTCTGTGTCGTATATGTGCCCTATATTTACGAGAAAAATATTTGAGTGCATGATACATTTTTAGTGGCCTCCCAGGTCAGAGGAAATGTCGACTTTACTCTTCCTGTCAGTTCCAAATCGTCTTCTTCTAGAGTGAACCAGACTCTCCTCAAAATTATAATTCTACGATTGACATGAAAAGGAAGAGAGAATAAAAATCACAAGACGAATACTATTCCCAAACAAGTTCATACCAAACTCGAATCCATTTCCGGTTTATTTTACTCAACTCCCACCAGTTAAGTGAAATTTGAACAATGACCGTAAAATCAATTCCAGTTATCATTGCCAACATTTGTGTCTTATTTGCTTTCAATTACCCTAATAGCATATTCAGACTAATATAAGTTTTATGTTATGGCCTTGTTCATTATTCAAAGTCACGATGTGCACGAATGGTCCTCGGCATTGCATTCGCAAACGCCGCGGCGCTGCTCCGCTCCGACACGTTCCCATGACACAAGGAGGTTAGCGTGACTTCTCCCAATGTTTGCATGAAATTTATTCAAAATATGAATCCGAATGGACTTTTTTTTTTGGTACCACTTCAGAATGAAAATGTTCGATCCACCACAAGGACCCCGTGGATGACGGGATTGCAAGTGTCGCCGTGTAGCTGAACCGAAAGACTCTGATACAAACACAAAACGTTGCGCTAACATTGAATGTCTTGAGTTAGATTACGTGACTCGAATGTCGATTGGCTTTCCGTTCAGCGGAGGAAAACCATCCGCATATGATAGCGATGTGATGAATGGCTGAACTGAACTATGTTGTATTTTTATGCAATAAACGAGAGATTTTGTTCTTAATTTGGAAACCATCGAGTGGAAATCACGAATTGAATGGTTTATACCTCGAATTGAAGATTTGAATTTTTGATTTTGATTGAATACTTTCGCAAGGCTCTGTAACAGAGAGGAATTAAGGTGTTTCGGTTTCTGATAAGTTGCTTCTTATTTCTGATGACTTCGTGAAGGTTCTGACTAAGCAGACTCATCCAATTTCAAGATCTGCAGTGATGTCGCAAAAATAATTTCACGACCGCTTGCGATTCAGTTCAAATGTCTTTCGTGAGCTATCTTGGAACATGATTAAAGTACTAAGCGAAGGAAACGTTAGACTAGGTTACATTCAAGTGTCATATAACCAACATTGTGAGAATATTGATTTCTTTATTCCAACGTGGTGTAGAGACTCGAGCGACTGTCAGTCGGCAATTGTGACGCAACAAATGTCACATGTTTACGTTCTGGAAACAAATATATTGACATTCAGTCACCCCAGTACCTCTGGTGCCTTAAAATGCGATTCCAGAACTCATTCAAATTTCGGACAAATCCTCCTAATTTGATATTCTCGTGATCCTAAACATTGTCAAGTCAAGCGGTTGAGGTCTTACCCTCAACTACGCGTGATCTGATTCATCCGCGGTGCGAAAAACATGTTTTTTTTACCACCGTGTCCACCGGCATTTTCTTATACATGGTCTTATACATGATTAGCTATTTAGTTGATTCTGGCTCGTGTTATGCGAAGAATCCAATGCCACTTCTGTCATTGTACGTTAATTCCCCCGCCTTCGGGTAGAGGAGAGAATATAACCGAGGCAAGGCATGCCTCTTGTTAGAGACGACTAAAATCTGTTTAAAAACGAGCTAGGACGATTGGTTTAGGATACTGCATGGAGCTCGACAACTATTGATTATTGCCAATCTGTTGAAAACTGGTACAGGGAAAGCTCCCATAGGAGGACAGCAACTGTGGCAGCTCTTTTGTCCGACTGAGGGAGTATGGAATAGGGAACATATCCACAGTCCGTGATTTGCCCTAGAAGAGTTGTCTGTAAAAGGAGCTTTCACTGTAGTTTGGTTGCAAAAGTAACCATTTGGAAGATGATCCGGAGCCCCAAAGACCAGCATCGGATTCAGATCGATTTGAGTTGGCCCCCTAGTGAGAGCTTCCTGGTGGCAGTGGCTTAGACCCCAGAGTGTCTGAAGAGGGATAGCGTTTGCCACTCAGAGACGTTAATGATGGTATATGGTTCAAGTTATTGTGGAGATGTAAACACAACCGCGTGCTGCGACCCAAAGAGTAGCAGATTACTTAGATTTTGAGAAATCACACATCACCAAGTGCTTGTTAGTTCGAAAATCGATTCCTGTTGTGTGTTGAATAAAAGCCAATAGAATTAGGGAAACGTTTCATGTTCGTGAAAACGAACGCTGACAAGTGGTACTTGCGAAGCCCTCAAGACGTTGGTTTCATGTCGCTTGGTGATCGAAATTTGACTCCTTGATCGTGTCCAAAAACCATCCGTACATATATTAAACGCTGCATTAACGAAATCCAGTCATATTTATGCAGAATGCTCGTGCAATATTCTGTCAAACGAGTGCGTATGGGAGCCATAAACGTGTCAAAGCCATACGAATCTTAGTTAAGACAGGCCCTTGGGTTACGCATGAATCAACCACAAGTGATAAAGATGTCATAGTAGCCGTATTGTCATAGCCACTTGAGCTCGAATGGGCCAGTAAGAGATAATAAAACAGACTAACTACTTCAGCTCAGGATGCAAATAATGAATAACGATGGATTATAGGCGTGTTTTCTTCCAATTACAAGTGCACTTAAAAACAATTATCGGCAGTTACTAAATCATCATAAAAACTTGGCAGCAAATTTGGAAAAAATTAACGCCTTCTGAAAGGGACGAGATGCAAATCGAGAAAACAATCGTGGCAGTCTGAAGCAGTCACGAGTACGACAACTTTGGCACCAAGAATTGATAACGGTATTTGGTAGAGGGGTTGAAAACTAACATTTTTTTCTATTGGACAGGGGGCTTGGGGGTCCAAAAGAAAGATTACAACGGCAATACTTACAAAAAAATACTATACCAAATTGGAAAGCTAGAAATTTGTTCTTTAATATAAAATTTACATCACATTATTCGTGTGAATAGCTTTGGAATAATTCGCATTGTCAATTTTCTCAAAAACTAGAAGACCTACGGCCATGCGGTTTTTCGTGTTCGATTCAGAATTGTTATGAGTATTACATTTAATTACTACAAGAAGCATGTCATTTCAAAGTTTCGAAAAATATTGATTTAAAGGTTTTTTGTTTTGAATTTTTTCCCAACAATTTGATGTGGAATTCGAATTATTAAAAAACTATTCACACGAATAATGTGAGAAAAGAACGCGAAATGCTCTCCGCCGCTAGTATTTAAGATTCTTCTTAAATAAATGTCTTAACATTTGAAGTTGTGCCTTTTGTTCTTCTAACAAATTAATCCTATTAGAAATTCGCTTTCGAAAATTATTGATTTAATTTTTGTCTGTACTGATGATATTATTACTAGCATTGTTAAAGCACCATTACCACTTTTAAACGATCCAATTAATCATAAGCAAGTCTTTTTTGAATTATCCTTGTAGAAATATTTGAAGCAGGTAAGACAGGTAAGTGTTTACATTTTTCTAAAACTAACTTTGTTGGATTGAATAATGAGCTTAATAATGTAAACTGGCTTAGTAGAATTTTGCAATTTAAATTTAACATCTACGTATGTGTAGTCGTTTTGTAGAGATTCTAATGCTTTCACGAAGTTCGTTCCTCTGCCAAAGATGCGCGCATCGTGTAAGCCGCCATAAGAACTTAAAAAACGAAGCATTCAAGAAATTTAAAAACTCTAATAATCCTTCTGATTATGAGTCATTTTGTAAGTTACGTAAAGACTTTTTCTTCGTGAATTAGTTTCTATACAAACAATACATTCTCTCTGTATTAAACTCATGATAGCAAATCATTTTGGAAATATATTAACTCCAAAGGAAATCCACAGGAATTCCTAACTTAATTCATTTCAAGGAAGAAACCTCCGCCAACATTGAATCTACTCGCGAATTATTTTTTTCTTTCAATCCCTCTTTTCCGTTGCCAATCCTAAAAATATTACTTGCAATAAAGTGCCTAGCTCAGTAGACATCGGCTCCTTAGCTTTGAATTCGAGTGATGTCTCTCTGCACTTACAAATTTAAAGCCACACACACACTTACTCATTTTTAACTGCTACTAATCTGAAGGCGTTTTCCTTGACGAATGGAAAGAATCATTTCTCGTTCCCATTCACAAATCGGGTTCTAAGAACAACATTGAAAATTATAGAGGAATCTGCAAGCTTGCGGCAATACCTAAACTTTTCGAAGGTAGTGTGAAAAACAAATTCGATTTTATAATTAAAGAGCACATATCAGGTGCGCAACATGGTTTTGTATCCGATCGTTCGACCTCCACCAATCTGTCAATACATCGTATCGAAAATGGACAAAAGCGGTACATTAAATATATTTTCTCTAAGATGCATTGGGATTTTCACCCGAGCTAAAAGGCTAGGTGCCAGCTGCTTGGCATATTTGCCTGCTAGATGACTTCGAACTCGGCAAATATTATTAATGAGATCTCATAACACAGAATATGGGAAAAGTGAACCACTCACACGGATAAGTAGTTGTTAATGAATATGCACAACACTTGGATCTGTCTGATGACAGATTAAATTTTAAAAGTACACGCTTAAGCCTGTTTACATTTTAATTGCTATTTTTTATGCATTGAAATTCCTCAAAAAATATTGCATCTCTCTATCTGTTATATAAAATATATATAATAAAAAGTATATAAAATAAATAAATAATTATTCTTCTGATTCATACACGTTATCCAAGTAAAATGTGTAATTCCCCCAAATCCGTGGGGACCATTTGCACGGTGTGTTATTCCACAAATAGTCGGAGCCTATGTACTTCACGATTTAACATAAAAAATAAAAAGCCCAGACAAGAAACGGTATTTTATATATCTTGCCTGAATTTTGGGACATCATTCATGTATCACCGAAACACTTATTGACGAGAGTTTGAAAACCCCCACCCCCTCACCAGCAAAATATTGGTGATTGGATCCTTTAGCCAGTGTTCCTTCTCAGCTGGAGTTCTTTGAAGCTTACCTTCTGCTGTCTTACAATAACTACGAGGTACATATACATCCCTTCACTCCTCCACCGTATCAAGAAATTAAGTTTGAGCCCCTCCTGCAGAAAGCTGCATTTTAATTTCCTTCACACGGTAAAATATAACCCACACTCATTCCATTTCACTTGTGACTGCGGGCAAAACCTCATCACATTCACCCAAGTGTACACTGCTATCAAGGGGACAATCTAAATCATCTCATAAATGTCCTTGTTTCAAAAGTCTTTCAAAACATCTGCAGTCATAGCGACAATCATCATCTCCCCGCTCATCATACGCACACACATCTCCGTCGAACTGCCAACATCCTTAAAACGAATCACCTCTTCAACAATCTCGACTCGAAACTTTGCCAAATAATCTCGAATTTCTTTAGCCATCACTGCTTCCTTTATCTCTCGATATTACGCCGCCGCCGTGCCGTCGTCGTCGTCTCTCGTGAATCGTTCAATCCACGACGACGTGGCTGGAATTATTATCCGCCCCCTTCGTTTCCATCATCGCAAGATAATTCAAGCACAATTCAGGAACAGTTCATTGAGTTGTTAAGGTGGGGGTGGCACAGTGCCGACATGGCCCACCCTCCACAGTTTTTAGTCACCCATCGCCGGTGTATCACGGAATTTGAATTGCTTTCGCAAATGAGCGAGCATCACCGCAGACGCTGTCGAACGAGCAGTACACGAAAACGGCAACGGATCCCCTGAGGATGCTTGAGGACACGTTCCGCAAAAGTTGCACACCACTGGAAAGGTTGTTGCTTGTCGCGAAAGATGTTCCTTCACTCAACCGCAAAGAAAGATAAAACATTTGCCACCGCCTCTTGCGGGCTCAGCCCCCACATCCCTCCCTCTACAAGGGACATGCCATTCATAGTGGTTTCGGTAATTAAGGACTCACGAGGATGCACATGTGTGCGTGTGTACTCTCATGCATTTGTTTTGAAAATTGTTAATCAATACTCCAGCCCACCACGGCTGTGGAGGTGGTTAAGGCAATGACTTAAGGTTACGGTGCGTGTCGGGATATCAAAGGCAACCCGTGATACATATTGTTGCTCCAATCAATGCGAGCGTTGCCATGATTTTCATATGAAAGCGTTCTCATGTCTGCTGCTCGATAGGCAAATGTCTAATTAAGTCAGTTGCATACAAACAGTCGTTTAGGACGTGCTGCGATGCCTGCAGGTGAAATTAGCACAATGGATGCACTCGCAAATGCACGAAGATGAAATTAGGAAACTATTTGCTCTGGCATTCAGGTGCTATGACCTTCTAATTGGATTGGCTGTAGTGCACGTCAAATACAGGCATGCGGTGTGCAATTAAACAATTATACAAATCAGTGCCTGGGGATGCAATTATTGCATCTCTGCGTCGGTATTAGTGTCAAGTCCTTGATTGTTAATTGAACCTTTGATGTGCTTGAGTTGAACTTTGATCTTGGAATGGAACTGCGGGAGCTGCTATTGTTCAACTTTAAGTCCCGAAGATGAAGCACAAAGTTAATGAAGGTGTATAGACGGCACAGTGATTGCTGTAATTAGTTTGTTTTAAAGCGGACACTTCATTGGGAGTGAGCTATTAGCGTGAAGGATAAAGCAATGGTTCAGTGAGAGTTGTCCAATTGTAGATTGCAGCTTACCAAGTTGGAATTATATATGCTGAGGATAGTTAGTAGGAATGTCATCATGTGCTGCCGTCTGTTAAAAGACACCGCACAACATTTGGGCATGTCTTTGTTGTCCATCATGTGTTTTTATTTGACAGCATAGTTAATGAAGGCAATGCGAAGCTGACCTGAAGAGAGGACATACAACATCGATGTCTTGGACAGATCGTCACAGCTAGCCAGAGATTGTGCAAAATTGCAGATTATTCACAACTGCAGAACTAATTTCACATGAAGACGAGTGTTAAATCTGAGGAACTTCCCCCTGTTTCCAAGATGCTTAGAGTTGCAGAGAAACGTTCATGCGATGTAAAGAGTCTCTTAAAATAGTGACTCTTCCTACACCGGTGCATCCATAAAATTGTCCTAAGTCGTCGGTAGAGTTTTCATTTAATTCTTTTAACAATATTAACGAGGAGAAATTATTTCTTTGCATTACCCACGGTTTTTCTTTGTTCTAGCTTTCTCTTCATTTTCCAATATTTCATCAATAAGGAAAACAGAAAGCAGTGCGTGCCCCGCCATTATATTTTTTACTTTTTAAGCTTCAAGCTCTTATCGTTGTTGTCTTGTGTGCATTTGTGATCTGATCACCGGCAAGTGAGGTCGTAGTGGTGAGTCAATACTACAAGTCCCACGGCTGTCCATCCTTGACAGAAACTATGAAGTCCCATCCTCGCTAGAAATCTTGTGTATATTTTTAAGGGTATCTATGTTGGGCATTTTCTTTTCATAAATTTGTAAATCAAATTTCGGTCAAAAGCCGAAGGCGACACAATTTACATCGATTGACTTAATTTTTTACGACACCACCAATACGAGCTTGCGACAAGCAGACCGATCATTCAACACTGGACCAAAAGCACTAAGTGGATCAATCGATTGGATGCCCTATTGGAACTCACTCAACAACTGCAATCAGAATGAAACAAGCAATCTGTATATACCCCATATCCCCCATATCCATCTCAGCATTAGAATTTAAATTAAGATTAGTTTTCGTCTGCAGTTCGATTTGAACCGTTTAATGTCCATATTTTTCTTTAAATTTAATTTCTTTAAAAGCTTCATAGAGCAAGGAGCTCACATGCGTTTTCAATCGCACGACTATTCAGTCGCTAAACGTAGGTTTCAATGCGAATAAGCTCACGTGACTACTCACAATCGCAGAGATTAAATGTCTGCAATTTGTCTCATTTTCCTGGGGACGCGATCGTCGCAAGTTAAAATTAATCATTTGTTGCGATTGAAAAATCGTTGTCGCAACGAGATGTGGGTATGCACGCACTTGCGATTTTCTATCGGATCATAACTTAGTCGCAAAAAATTAGACATATTACTTGGTTATTTGGTCGAATACACAAGATTATATGTAGCTGAACACACGTAAATTCTGCATGCAAAGCAGCGCTGCAGTCAGTCTAATTTCGCTGCGCAGAGAACATACTACCACAACACAAAAATTTTATTTGAATTTGGACATCTATCGTTAGGCATTTGTTTATTATTTCTCCCAAGCAACGGATGCAGGATATTACAATGGAAGAAACATTAATATATGACATTAAATTCTGCGCGTGCGTTTCGTGTGCAGATGTGCATGCAGTGCTGCTAAAAAAATTCTACACATCTGTTTCCAGCATAATAATACTGAAAATTTAAAATCTCGAATTGCTTAGATTTTTGGTAAAGTGAAGTTGGTCGACTGGTTCAGTGACAGTTCCTTAAGATGGATTTCTGACGCAACGTACGTTCATATTTCATTGGACACCTCTTTACAATTTTCGTGGATTATAAACGCAATGCACCGAACTGATTTTATGGGCTTGGGCCATGTCATGCCTCAAGGTTCAATTTAAGGAGACTTTCGACTTTCAATAGAGTGTAGAATATGGGAAAATTTAATACCCTGTCCGTCTCTGGTATTTTAAGTAGGATGCACGTAAATCCATTAAGCAAGTAACAATGCAGCGATCGCGCTTTAATAGTTCACAGACCGTAATATCGTAAGCGCGAGCACAAATTTCTAGGTAGAGCTACTTCTACAAACTCGGTCGTTTGACAGTTGTGAAACGATTGTCTTTTATTTACTTGTGATTTTTCATTCTTGCCAGGCTTAGGCAACTATTTGTGTACGTAATTGATTTTTTGTAGAGATTTGCATTTTTTATTTCTGGTAAAATGGATTTTAGACTATTTCACTTGTGAATCGCGCGCCTTTCATTGTGATTTGGAAAAGCAAGGGAGCCGCACTTTGACATAACATTCTCATAAACTCGATAGAACGCGTACCGATGCCTATCAACGCACGACCGCGTCATTGTGATTTGGCTTTAAGTGTTGAGTCTTACTCGTAATTACGAAAAATTTGCTCGACTTATGGAGGGACTGTACTTAAGAAAAATATTATTAATTAAGACGAAATTATCATTGGAATATATCTAATAATAATATGGGTGGCGCTACAGCTCTTAGAGGGCCAGGGCCTAGCTTCACAGCAGCCACTAGTGTAGTGCCGCTATTTCTCTCCCCCGAGTGGAAGGGATCCACAGTTTCATGCCACTCCGAACGGCCAAATTGAGAAGCACATGAACATTGTCAATGAATCGAAAGAGGTGGACCGAGAAAAGAATTTTGCTCGTACCGAGAATCGAACCTGTCAGTAGGTGTTGACTGTGGCTAGTGCACCCTTAACACCACGGCCGCCACAATCTAGGGTTTAATCTAGAGATTAAAATGGCCGATCAATACTATTGCAACTGCAATTGGCCAATATTTTGTTGTCGCGAGTGTCGGTGAAAAGAATAACATTGTTGCTAGACATGTTCTGTAAACAAACATTCATCGAAAAATTGTCTGGCCTTCAATTGCGTCGTAAACTATTGAAGCTCTGCTAGATTCCTTCATTTGAGTCGAAGCGCGTATCGCCCCCATGGATTCACTAAGTGCACTTTCAAGTCTCTCGCCGTGCAGACGAACAAAGGCATTTCCCCACGCACAAGCCGCGTTGCAGACATTTTTGCCGTGCAAATTGCACCATATTGCTGTGCCTTGTATGAGTACTCCCAGCGTTTTTGTGGCAACCAAGGACGTGCGCTAATTTTAGCTAACCCCCGTGACCATACCTGCTCCCGCGAACAGTGTGCATCAGTATCTTGGTGTATCCGAATCCTTTTACCCCATTCAGTCCGCATAATGAAATTTTGCTATCGCGTGTCTGACTTGCAAATTTATTCAATTGCTTGTGCAGGGAGGTGAGGTCTTTCTCGTCCGAGGGAGCGGCAGGTTAGCTCGCGCCTGCCATGTCACTGGTAGTTACTGGGTGCGGCTCAGATGCGGATTCCTGGATGACGGGTTGCGTCACGGCGAGATCTATGTTTGGCAGATGAAATTCCGTTATGCAAATATAGAGCACAATGAGACGGAGGTCGGTGGGGGAGGAGAATTAAATTCATGCAGGAAAGCTTTTTGGTTTGATTCATGGAAGTGAAGGCCGCAGTCGTATGCTCGTACAGTGGTACAGTCGCATGAGCTGGGAGTAGGATGGTGTCGATGTCAGACGCAGGATGTTTTGAATTGAAACATTTCGCTGCGGTGGATGTTCTTTTGTTGATTCTGTGAGAAACTAAAGCACTCGTATACAAACAAAAGCGAGTTGTCGAGTCGCAAGGCTGACTTTCTTTGGATGACGACTGAGTGGGATTCTTGCGCCGTAAATGGTAATTTTGCGTTATTGTGTGTGCGTCTGCTCGAAGAGGGGGTCTTTCGCCCGCTTATATGTTTGCGTTGGATAACACCGCGAAATTTATTGCTGAATGAGTAAACGGATTGAAAAGTTGTGCCATTGTAGTCTGCTGAGCTTATTTAGTGCAGTTCTATCCATATAGGGTTTGTTATGAATGCATGCCGGATGCGAAGCGGTTTGAGGGCAGACGACGAGCCATTGTGTTGAGTTTAAATAAGAGTTGCAGTACAAAGGGGACAAGGCTTGTGATAATATTTTTTTTTTTTATTTTTTGAAAGTGTGTTGGAAGCAAGCTTTTGAGACAAGCTTCTTGTTGTATGTTGCAGTAAAGGATGTCAAATTTCCATCACAATCCATTGGCATGAGTTGTTTAAAATTGTTTATTCGATTTATGGTCTTAAGCTGAACGAGGAGGACATGTAGTTAAAAGATAAGAAAGCCATTTTCGTCTGCCATTTTACCCCGTTGTCTACCCATGTTGAAGGCATTGTACCCGCAAATCATTGTGGTGCCTGAAAAAATGCACACGATCTCATCTCATGTTCAGTGGCCCGCATGATCCACCAAAGGGGTAGTGACAAGCATAGTCGAATGATTTTAAGAATCAAGAATTTAGTACATATTCAAGATATTTTAAAAATCGAATGATCACGCGAGATGGGCAAAATCCATTCAAGTGATTCTCAAAATTACTTCCTTCTTACACTACACTACAAATTACTAAAACAAAAGAACTTGTTAAATGACTTCGATAACTACTTAACAGGAGCATAAGGAGAATGGAAAAATTCAAAGGAGAATAACTCTCAAATTGCTCTACTCCACATTCATCGAGTTCACTTGCAATTAGTAGTTAGTCGGTTAGAGAGATGCCAAAAAACGATTCAGACAAGACGACGCGCTTTCATGCGACTTCTTTAACACCATCCTTGAAAGAATTGTTCAAAACTCCAGAGAAACAATCTTTCAAGAGTCCGTCTAACTACTCGCATATGCCGACAATGTTAATATTATCGGAAGAACTCAGCGTGATGTCAATGGCATCTTCGTGAGTATTGCGATGGAGGCCGTAAAAATGGGCTTAGAGGTAAATGGGGCAAGACTAAATATATGCTGTCAACGAGAAAGGACTCCCAACACTTCGTCACAGTAGACAGTAGACGAGGTAGTGAAAGACTCTGTCTACCTAGGAACCGCTATAAATTCAGACAACGACACCAGCGCTAAAGTCAAACGAAGAATAACTCCTGCCAATCGGTGTTTCTTTGGGTTAAGAGCGCAATTGATAAATAAAACCCTCTCTCGAACAACCAAAGTGACCTTAATCGTCCCAGTGCTGCTAAATGGCGCAAAGGCATGGACTTTGTCAAAAGAGGACGAAGGTGCTCTTGGTTTGAGAGGGAAATTCTTATAACGATTTTCTGTCCCGTAACAAGATACAACGACTAACTGTACGAGCTGTTCAGCGACACTGACTTAGCCTGAAGAGTGAAAATCCAACGATCCAAGATGGCTAGATCGGGTAGGGCAGATGGAAACAATGCTCCGGCCCGGAAGGTCTTCGAAGCCACCCCGGATGGACGGCGCAGTAGAGGAAGACCGCAACTCAGGTGGCGCACGCAAGTGGAAAGGGACTATGCATACGAAACTGGAGGCAGCTAGCTAAAGGTCGACCTGGCTGGAGACGTTTGTTGGTTGAGGCCCAGGACCACTACGGACTGCAGCTCCAAGCAAGTAAGTAAGTTAGTTAGTATTCTAGTCATTCGAATGATTTTGAATATCGAGATGCTTGCGAGGAAGGTATGAATCGGCATAATCATTCGATTGCGCCCATCACTATGCGGGGCAAAGCACACGCAAAAGATCTCCAAGCTATCCTCGACTCTAACTCATTAGCAGTTTTCGGCCTTGGTTCAACCACCTCGTACTGGGTCTGCCAAGCGGTCGCCCACCTCATGGAACTGCATTCAAAGCTCGCCTCGGAAGTCGTGATGATGGGGACATTTGTGCCACCACATCAAACCACCGAATAGCTTTCCGTTCGAAACAGCAGCTCCTCAAGGTTGAGTTCTTCGCACCTTTCTCACCCTATCCTATAGAGTCACACCTATAACAACGAGAAGAAATCTCACCTCGGCAGCTTATATTCACGATCTTCTACGTGACCATCGGTGACAGTTGGAATAAATACTGCGTTGGAAACCGCTAACATAACTTTGACACAGAGCTCGGGCTCAATGATAACAGTTCTTCCAATCTATTTCAAAACTGCCCCATCTTGGTCCCTTTCATGAGAGCTCAGCGTTACTCGCCCCTATCACTCGTGAAAAAGGCCCCGATACACTTAAACTTCTCCTCCCGCTTCAATGGGACTCCACTAAAATGTAGAGTGCATTGAACAGGCATTCCGGAAATTACCATAGCCTCTGATTTGTCAATGTTAACCCTCATCCCAGCATCCGCACCTATCCAGTCCACGCTGGAGTTCCGTCTGGGAGGATGTGACAATAACTAAGTCACCTGCAAAGAGAGGATGACTCAACTTGCCCAATATGAAATGTTCCTTGCCTCGGCAGCGTTGTAACATTCAGTATATGATGAAAATGGGAGGCAACTCGACCCACCCTTGAGGAGGGCCAACGAAAGGCATTGATTAAGCACCGTTAACCCTCCTATCACACCTATCACAGTTTGTATACAAAACACCTGTAGATCCTTATGTCATACTTCCAAGCCCCCTCAATTACCATTCTACGGGACGAGTGCGGCTTTGGTTCCGGCAGAAGTTCATCCCCCGTCCCGGACTCGACCATGACTCTAGAATCCGCCCCAACACCTTAGAGTTGATTTTCCCGGGGAGACTTTAAAGGGTATGCCCTGTCGTCGGAGTAAATTCGTATGTGTCCTCACTTTACCGACCTTCACAATGTGCAGCAGATGACTCTAGCACATTTCTGCCGCTCTCTGAAACGCCTTCACATCCATCATTTTTATCGACTGGAGCAATCATTAAATAGAATTATTTCCTGTTCCGATCGATTCAACGTCTAACGCATTCGTCCTCCTCGGGGTCATAAAGCATTTCCAGTCGCTTACCCCGCCCTTCAAACGGACAAAGTACTGGCTGCACTACAATGCACGCGGTTGAAAGCGTCATCTCCGTCAACGTGCCATTCCGGCCTAGTTCATTTCCGAGCGACCGGAAAAAATTAAAAATTCTATTTCACATTCAACTTTTACACACAATTCAGCAAAACACAGGCGCGCCGCAGCCGCGCTTACGTTCTCGCCGCTCAGCTGACAGTTAAAATTCAATAAATCACTCAGTGGTTCCCGTTCGTCGGGGTCTGTAGTCTGTCCTAGTGGTGGTGCAGTGGTCGCCGTCATTGTGCTACAAGTTTTCCAATTCCATTTGGGTTCGAATCGGGCCCTATTGTTTCACATCGAGTGGCAGTGTCATCCGATGACGCTGGTTATTGGTTGTTTTGTGACGTTGTGACGCTGTGGAGTTGCCGGATATTGTATCCGTTTCGAGGGTGGCCGCCAGCATGCAGACCGTTGACGACGACGCGACGGCTGAATTCAATTCGTGTGTGCATCAGACAGTGCATTCCAATTAAAAGCGCACTTAACAATGTACCACGTCCGAGTGCCTTGTATGTGAACCTGCAACAGAGCTGCGGAAGAGCTGGGGGACATGACACATGTACAACTCTTCAAAAGTGTCATTTTAAACTTTTCGCTGTTAATGTAGTTTCGACAAGTGCAACTGATCCAAGGGTGAGCTGTGGGGTTTTGCATTTGGAAAATGTTCAATTATGAGCTTATTCCAATGAATGCAAATGATGCTGACGTCGATGATGATTTTTTAAAGGACACCGGACGGCCATGGCTGTGTCGTGTGGAGTGGGCCTGATCTCAATTTGAAAAGGTGACTGATTTCCAGTTTTGACTGGCTGCACACTTTAATTGCATTTCACCGTGGTGCCGGTTTAATTTAGGACTGCCTTCATATGAGGATATGATATATTCATTAAGTTAATTCAGATGTTTGGTGGCAGGAGCCTGAAGGACTGGCTGCAGCGGACTGGGCCCGGATGCATTTGTGACGAGATTAATTCGTGGTGTAGAGTGGCAGATTCTCGCACATTTAACTGTTCCAATGTCGAGGTGTACACATTGGGAAATAAGCGTACGAATTTGGCACCATGACAGAGTAGCTTATGCATTTTTTTTAATTGAAACTTCTGCAGGAGTGGGGGATTGATGGCCCTCTGTTGAGGGTCATTCAGTCTCTAGCCACAAACTGTAGCAGCTGTGTTGGGGTTAACGTTGCTAAATTAACACCTTTTACTGTGGGCGTTGGACTTCGCCAACGTGCCGTCTACTTTTAATTATAGGCATCTATGAACTGTATATTGCAGCGCAGTCGAAGTGAGGAATGCTTCACATTGGGAGAGTTGAGAGAAAGTCATCAGACGGAGCTCCAGTGTGCCCTAGATAGGGTTTTTGGGCGTATGTCCAGAACGCGTGCTCCATGTTAGCTGGTGGAGAATTTTTGAATTTTTCAGCTTCCAGGCGAAGATGAAGTTATATTCAAAGCACGCAAGATTTTAATTTGTTGTAGTTTCATTGCCACAGCAAAATTGTTTCTAGATACAAATTCTCCTTTAAAATACCTAGTGGAAGATCATCTTTCGGGTCATTTTCATTACCTCCGGAACTTAAAATATTTTTTCAGCAATTTTGCGATTGTGTCATTTTTGAAACGTTCCCAAGCTGGTTTCAAAAATGAAATGAAACGTCTTAAAGTCAGCGTTTTTCAATGATTCTGGAATATCCGCTTGTTTCGCTACAACCGAAGCTAACAGACTCGTTCGATAGTAAAGCTTTGCTATTCCTTGTTATTCGTTTTGGTCCATGGGTTGGATCAGTGGCGTTACATTTGGAGGCATACACATCATTTACTGAAGGATGGAGCATTGTCTATCAGAAAAAGGGCCTTTGCTGGTAGAGCCTGACTTTTCATTCGATTTTTCGATTGAATCGATTTTTTTTTTCGAACCTATAACCATTCCGGAATGTTCATTTAAAATTTCAAGTGAAACTTTCAAAAACACTTGAAGATATAACCGATTTATGGTGGAGGCGTCAGGCGACGGCAAGGAGCGAGCGTGTAGCATGGGCCACCTCGCAGGTGCCTATCTCTCATTAGTGCCCCTGTCCCTTCACGAGTTCCACTTCGGCATATTTTGTGACTACCTTACCTTATAAATGTTCCGCCAACCATTCTGGAAGTGTAGGGAAAACTGAAGTGGACGGCATAAGCGAAATGTTCGAGCGATCAGAAGATCTAAACAAAACATTCACTTCAGTTGTGAACAAGCAACCTTATGGACCTGACCTTATTATTGAAAAGAAAGAATGCGTTCTACACTTCAAGAAGAGAATGTACACGATTAAAAGAAGCCAAACAATTGATAACGCAGATAAGAAAGCAGCGTAAGGAGCCAGCCGCACCGTCAAAAAGAAGTACAAATTAGCCCCCTAAAAACTTATGAAAGAAATGGATATTTTTCATGGATTAGCGATTCGACGTAATTACGATTCCATGAAGATATGAAAAATTTAATTTGGGCTTCATTTTTTCATAAAATTTCAACTGATGAAAATCCGCAGCACATGAAATGCTCTCCTGGACCTGAATCTTGGCTTAAGTCTGAAGCCGCTGGGACACTGCAGGATTATACACATCCACCGGAATTACACGATGATGTGCAGGA
Organism: Eristalis tenax; assembly: GCA_905231855.2. Lineage (NCBI taxonomy): Eukaryota > Metazoa > Arthropoda > Insecta > Diptera > Syrphidae > Eristalis > Eristalis tenax. The sequence goes on from HG993127.1 coordinate 6,843,555, forward strand.
AGCCATCAAGGACATCTTCATAAATGTGTCAACAGATGAACTTCTTCACCGATGTCTGGGGAATAATACGCAGAACAACAACGAGTCCTTCAACAATTGTGTCTGGAATCTTTCCCGCAAACACATCTATAATGGTAGAAACATTGTTGAAATTGCTGCCCAAACAGCGATATGTATATTTAACGAAGGTGTTGCCACAATTTTAAAAATAATGGAAACAATGGGAGTCAGCATTGGACGGGCGTTAGAGAAACTCCAAGAGACGCGCGATGAGCAAGAGACCAACGAGCCCAAGGAAATCAAGCCTATGAAGAAACGGAAGGAATTTCATATGGATATGGCGCAACTGATTGAACTTAGGTAGATTTTATACCCATGTCGTTTTTCTCGAAACAGTGTTTTTACGATTGGCGCATGAGGTTGTCAAACACTATTAATCTAATCGGTTCTAAATTTTAGCACGTTATTCTATACATACATAGCTATGGTATGAACTAGGATAAATCAAATCAGTGGAGATCTTCTTTACTTATTAACTTCATTTGTGGCAAAAAAAAGGTGATTTTCAAAAAAAAAAGCTCAGCCATTTTGTTAATTTTTGTGCAAAATTAATAATCTTAGTTTATACCAGAGCCAATGTACTCTTTTTAATTCCGTTGAAATTTTAGGTTTCAGACGTTCCAGTGAGCGGAAATCACATGCGCCGCCGAAAAGAAGGGCTTTTGTTTGATCACGAAAAACAACAACAAAAAAAATTATGTAAATTTTTTTTCTTCTTTTTTAAGTCTTCAAATAAATGTATGCAAAGTTACAAGCCTAAAAAATAATATATGTTCATTTACCAGCCCTTTGAAAATCGTCAAAATTTGAAATCGAGAATGGGGGGTCCCCATAAATGATGTTACCCAAAAAAGAGCTTAGTATTGAAGTCTACTTGCATTTGGTTAATTTTCGTCATGCATACTTGTGGCACAAAACAATCATGAAACCAATCTTTGAATATAGTCGCGGTCATTTAGCATAATTTGGAGAATAAAGAATTCTCCTGATCTGTTAAAATGTTTGAATTAACGAGGATTTTTGGCCTGGACCCGAAAACGTGTTATTCACACACAAATTTGATCACTCTTTTTGTTAACGACACAAATAGTAGACCTTGCAGCGTCGTATTTATTTGCTAAATGTGTTGTACTGGCATCACTGGGAAATTGCTCAGTTATCGCGCATTTGTCCATAAGTGACAAACCTAGGGTTCCTCTGAGGACATGTTCCGGCATATGTTGCTCCAATGAGAAAATGAAACTGAGCATACACCAAGAACCTTTGAAGGCACTACATGTCAATCGAAACATTTTTTGCAATACATTCAAATATATAACACGGCATTTCAAATGACATCTTTTGGAGGAAAGGTCATAATAGAATGCGGATTTATGGAAACATTTAAGGTACAGGGCCAGGTGTATCACAGATTTGGATCCCTCCAACCACTTCCATACAATGAGCCTCAGTACTTACAAACAACCACAAGCACAGAAAATGTCAGTTATGAAAGTGCGTGTAGAGGGCCAGGAAATGCGCACTTACAGCTCCAACTATATAGAAAAATTCGCCGCATGTCAAGTTCTACAAAGCGAAAGCAATCAAATAGTGATTGGAGACAAAGATATACCAAATCATACTTTCGAGATAGTTGGCGCAGATCTTCTCTATTTCAACGGATGTGACTACAATGTGGCAACGGACAACTATTTCGGCAAACACTAAAAACATAATTCAATTTCTAAAAACCGTCTTCTCCTCTCACGACCACAATTTTCCTGCAAGGATTTCAAAAATGTTTCAAATGAGTGGAAGTTTGATCACCGTACGAGTTCCCCTTGCCGCCACAAGGTAATGGTCTAGCGGAGAGAGCAGTACAGACAGCAAAAAACATTTTGAAAAATTGGACATATGATGGTACTGATTCCCGTTTAGGTATTCCAAACTTTATGAACATCCCAAGACGTAAACTTGGGAGCCCTGCACAACGTCTATACGCAAGAGATATACGCTCACCCTTACAAAATAATATTGCTTCGCTCATTCCGAAATCTACAACATTTGACATCCCACAATTACTAAGAGCAGAAAGTCAGAAACAAGCCCACTACGCAAACAAAGGAGCCAAGGTTGACAACGAGCAAAACACCGTAACCAGACCCAGCAGTAATAAACAGTGGCACTCTGCTATAGTCATGGATAAAGTGCACCCCCGATCCTATATAATTCGCGATGACAAGGGAAACTCTTTCACTGCAATTCGCATAACCTCAAATCCACTGAAACCGATATACAACGTCCTCCGGCTACTACCCCAGACATTCAGGAAGACACACCATTACAGTAGTCGCTAATGGACGAGTCATCACCGCCGCAAAATAATATTAATCCAGATTCAGAAAATTCGGTGACACAAGGGGCCTAACGCGACTTCTTCAACGGAGATAGAACGCCCAACACAGAGCGTTCTGAGGTCGCCTGCAGCTGTCAAGACCAGGTATGGGAGGTTATTTAACGCGACGGCTTAACACGACTTCTTCAACGGAGATAGAACGCCCAGCACAGAGTGTTCTGCGGTCGCCTGCAGCTGGAAAGACCAGGTATGGGAGGTTAGTTAATACGACGGCTTAAAGCGAAGTCTTCAACGGAGATAGAACACCCAAAACAGACCGTTCTGCAGCGTCGTAGGAGGTTAGTTTAGCCACCCGGTGCTTGACCTACCACCACCAACCATAGCTGAAGATTCATTAAAAGGAGAGGGATGTAATGGGAATCCGACTTAGCGTATGAAAAACTCAGGGGTCTAACGAGTGAGTGCTGTGACAAGTAAGGCTGTGCTTTCATATAGGCTGGGCCAAGTTGGGGTAATTTTGAAATAGCGTGGAAGATCTGAAGGCCAAGTTAGCAGATGCCATTTGAGTATTTATTCCACCTCTCACCTATGGTCACGTCAATTAGATTAAAGAAGATCGTGAGTACAAGCTGTCGAAGGGCGATTTCTTCTCATTGTTGTAGGAGTTACACAAACACGGCAGTGAGCGAGGCACTCAAAGTAGAGCAGCTGCTGTTTCGAACGGAAAGCGCAATGCTTCGATGGTTTGGTCACATGGCACAAATGTCACCATCATCACGACTTCCGAGGCGGGCCTTGAATGCTATTCCAACTGGTAGGTGACCGCTTGGAAGATCCCGGACCTAGTGGTTCAAGTTCACAAACTGGCCTGGTTGCAGTTAGGGATAACTCCTGATGACTGAGAGTCGATGACGGAGGATCGAGTGGCCTGGAGATCTCTCGTGCGAGTTTTGCCCCGGCCTCTCATGGGAAGAGAGATATAAGATGAATGTTTATAAAACAGTACAAGCGGTGTTCCAAGGCTTGCCAAAATGTCCACAATCTTGGTGCAAACTGATCCCTATCAAAAATGTTAGCCAACCAATATTCCGTCGCTACGTATCGTAAACAGTCCATACTCAATACACCCCCTGTCCCAGCAAACGAGACGCCTTCTGTTTTCAACCAAAACCAATGTTCACTCCCTTCCAGCCTTGCTCCCAGGCGGTAACTGTCTGTGTGTGGCAAAGTGAAATAATCGCAAATACTCGCATAAACACCACCCCTTCGATTGACTATGTCGATGATGTCAACGAAAGACGTATTAAAATCACTTCTCGATGTCAAATGACATTCGAGACACGACCGTGCACAGCAAAGGTCTGCCATACATCTGTCTGGTGGCTGTCGTGAGGGTTCAGCTGATAGAGTGAGAATGACATTTGACATGAAGTTCAAGGAAATTGAATTCGAAGAAAACTGAATTTTGTTTTGAAATTTCGAATGACTTCTGATGCGAATGATTTCGCAAAAGTGAACAAACAAAAATGTTACTTATCTGCCACGTGCCGAATGACAGCCGATATTAGCATACATGACGTCTTACGGCCCACTTGGCATGTCAATTTTGACACTTAAACGTGCAGGTTGTTTTGTTTTTCGTATCATTTGAGGGGACCGACGGTTGATGCTTTGTTTTCTTATTTTCTGCTTCGTTTGTGCCAAGTGACGCGGGAACTGTCAAGAGAGTGATGCTTTTCGATTTCGGACATGAAACAAAAGAGGTTGCGTTTAATTTTGACATCTGTATGCTCTATTGTGTGTATTAGGCGATTGAATGTGAATCTTTTATGCACTCGACGTGTTTCTCCTCTGGCAGCTGACGACCGGTATTTTGGGTATTGATGTAATGTAAATGAAGAAGTGGGTTCTGCGGTGTGCTGCACACTAACAATGAGTGTGTACAGTGCGCGACATGAGTCTACCTATGCAGTCCATTTTTCCAAACTGAACTGACATTTGCAAAAAATGTAGCGTGTCCAGATAATTCGGGTTCAGTCCAGAGTCACAAAGATATAAACTTTTCGGCAGAGCGTTGGTCAAGTGGTGGATACGTACGATACGTTGAGTGCCCAGGATTATCTTGCGGACTCAACAGCTTTCATATTTCTTCCGAGTCACTCAGAATGCTTACTATTAAGAAAAAGCTTCAAAAGTTTCGGACTTGACATAGGACTGAGTAGAGGCGCCACTCGTGAGGAAACACTAGAACGCGTAACACAAGTGGTTGCTGTAGGTTTAGGACTACCTCGGACAGAGGAAGAAGTAGCTCTCGTTGCGGCACATTCGAAGCTTCAATTTGGTCACATTGCTGTGAAACTGGTTACTTTGCCACAATCCCTCTCCATTCAATGCCACGTAATATTCCAATCTTGCAACCATCCTAACTCTGCTCTCACTCAACTTTCACCAGGAAACACAGAGAAGCAAGAAGTTATTAGTTTCATTCAGGAAAAGGGATAATCCCCTTCGCAGGTCACACCACCCACGCAAACAATTGACGATGACACCTTTTCTTTTTAACCTCCCATCACCAGTTGCCACAAGTGAAAAAAAGAACACCCCTAGTCCCGCCAAAGCCGGTTCCATTCGCAGCGCATTCAAGATTCAATTTCGTTACCCATGGCAATGATTGGTTTTTGAAACCGAACCGAACCGCAAGTTGATTGTGTGAAACCGCAAAAGTTTGCTTTGTGCCAAGAATCCATAGTTCCTCCCTAGACTTCGCTTTGTTTGGTATCCCTTTTTGCTGGGGACTTCCCGCTTCAGATACACAACACAATGAGGTGAGAGAAGCAATTAAATGGTTTAGAAAAGCAACACAGCATTGTATAGGATGTCGGGAGTGAAACGGAGACCATCATCAATTCACCGGAACTGAAGTCGTGCACAGGAATATTGCTTTGCTTTTGAATTTTATATTGGACTGTCAATGGTTTAATTGGTTTTGTTTATTGAGTCGGATATACCCGACTCATGGTATGGCTTCTGGTTGAAATGAAAATCTGGTTTTGTTAGGAGCTTCAAACAGACTTGCTATGCTGTACATGCGTGTGTTCGTGGTATTTGGCAGTATGACATGTGAGCAATTTAATTTGAGATTTTTGAGAGGACTTTGTTATTTGGAATTTAGAAGAATGCACACATCACAGGGAGTCAGCAAAGGGGACGTAAATATGAAACCAACGAGTGGAAATTGATGAACAGGGATTTGGGATTTTGGGATCACCCATCATCAAAATGGATTTTTCATGCGAATACATGTTTATCAGCGGTTTATATTTCCTACAAAGCAGCGACAGCGACGCTTCGAGGTGTAGTGAAATATTTTTGACTGGCAATTGATCCAGAGTGCCGAGTGATACTTCACCGTGTAGATGAACATGACATCAGCATTGAGGCATCAGAACTGACTAGATCCTGCAACATCAAGAAAGCTGTATACGCTCGATATCTCGGAACAGCTCATAAACATGACTGACACGGAATTAAATTTGAATAATTGAATACATCACTACATCATAACAATTAAATATTAATCAGCATTCGAGACATTTGATTAATCGGATATTTTGGCCACCAACATGGTCCCGAGTTACGTTAAGCAGGAATGTGCCTAAAATTCTGAACAAAAAAAAACAGTCAAAAATCAGCTTTGGTTGCATGCAAATAACATAGTTTCGAGAAATAATGCATTTGATAGCCATAGCGTGTAAAACGGTAAAGGATCGACGTTCGAATTTCCAAGTTTGCCATACCGAGTCGGCGGGAACCTGCTTAACCATTGTCCGCAACGTATGATATCAATTCAAGCTAACCGAGACATGGGCTGACGTTTGACGTTTACAGTGATGCCCAAATTTGCGTATATGAACGTGATGCCAAGGTGATGCTGCATCGATGCCGCAGTGATGCGTTTCTGAATTCACCCGTGTAGACACGGTAACTACACAAGCCAGCAATGACTTGTAAACAACTCCAACCAGAAATGAAGTATGAAAGTAATGCCCAACTTGTCCCTCTGTTGCCCATACAATTTTTGACAACCATTTTGGCCAATCCGAGAACGGTATTTACATTATTTCGTGAATAAGTGTCAAAAAGTCTCTGAAATTCGTCGATGTGACCCCTAATCCATCAGCTGTGTACTTAAAGACATTTCTGAATCCAACTACACAGCGAACACAGTTCAGTTTTGTCCAAGTCGACAATCAGTTAAAAACAAATCCGTCATAAATCAAAGCTATGTATCTATGGAAGCTGCATGACGCGGAGACTCGTGAGATTTCTTTTCGTTCCGAAGGTGGGTAGACGTGGCCATGAGGACTCGAAAGATGGAAGATGTGCTCGAACACGATTGAACTATCATCTCTATCATAATCACAACATACAGGATCAACACATACTGCAACGTCGATCCTTGTACTACAAGAATTCAGAATTCACGCTAGATACCTTGCCATATAATGAAGGTGATTTTAATAACGTCTTCACGGAAGCGATCCTCGAAGCCTTAACAGACCTGGAGACTGCTAACGGATTCAGTTAGTGACCATGCTCAGTTCGAGATGCATTCGGGGTACGCTAGGTAACAGTTGTATAAACCACGCTAGTAGAGGAACACCACAAGGAGGTGGTAAGCTTTAAGTAACTGTAAACCATCTAGGAAAAATGTGCCAGATAATAATTTGGCTCGATATGCTTTACAGAACTTGGACCGATTTTACAAGAATATAGGGTGTCATCACGGGAGACTGGTCAGTAGGTAAGCATGCAACCAAAGTGGGCCCCCCCTATCTATAGTGATCCATGCCGTAGCTTCAGAAACTTCGACCGTGTATCCTTTTCCAGACATCCATTCTTCAGTTTATTCTGTCTTTAATTGTATTAAACAGCGAAACTGCTCTTTACGGACACCCCTCTAAAACGGACATGTCTCCTTGCGGACAATTACTCATAGTCCTAGCATACAGACACTCGTATAATTCAACTCCCTCCCTAACGAACTATCATGATGACCCCGTTGCTGTCCGTTGTAGAGAAGTTTCTCCGTATAAAGAAATATTTATTGTGGCTTCAATGAAAGAAATCTCAAATGATTGCATTTTTTACAACTATGGCCAACACTAAAAACTCAAACAGCAAATTAATCGCCCATTGTTACAGAGAGTGCTTTCTAAGTTTTTGGAAGATCTACCCAAAAGATTCCGCTCGAGAAAAATGTGATAATTTGCCTAAAACGTCTTCTGTTTGACTTTCTACTCAACACCTCCACAAGTCTTTCCTGCCTTGCTGTGGACATTTCAGGGACTTCATTTCATATTGCAATACTATCGAACGCTTTCTAGCCCAGAGCAGATTTAACAATACAAGTTCGTTGGCATGAACAACAAAAAGAGTCTGAGAGCAGTTAATCACATTCAACTGTCAAAATCAGTTTCCAGTGGAAGCATTTCACTCGCATATTCCTCCACGATGGATATATTATTTTGGGCAGATTCAAATCCATTCGGGGCCACTGCAACAGCGATCCTCATTAAAATCATATCTACGCGTAATGAGCAAATCAAAAACTAATCCCGGCGGATTAGCCACACGAGGTTAAATTTAATTTGTCACCCGAATTGAAACAAAGCTAATCTATGTGTTATATATGTATAATCAAATTAATTGTTTCAAAATAAATTAGTTTCCTTTTTAGGCCGATGATTATCACACAGCCATTGCTTCGAAATCGGCGCGGACTGCAACGGCAAAGCCACTTTCAGCATTTTATCGCCTTCTAATTAGCTCACGGCATGCCCCCGCCCACACCATTTAATTAAATCGCACTAAAATATGACAAAAGCGACCCGAATGCAAATGCCCCATCAAAGGGAATTCATTTCGGAGTTAACGAGCAGCTGGCAGTCAACCGATGGTGCACCCGAATCGCCACAGTCTCGTAACCCCGCATTCCACCACGAAGCCTCTGACGCGCCAAGAACAGTTAATGGAAGTCGAACCGAACGCCTTTTGCAGCGCATTTGCAGATTTGTAAATTTTTAATTGAAAACTAAAAACAAACAAATGCAAGCGACCGCAATATAAATATTTCAGAAATCAATAATTATCATTTTGATACCGGACAATATTGGCATTCATTGAAAACAAATTAAATTTAAAACTTCGATTCACTTATGTAAATATTTAATCAACGTGACAGCACGGTAGCCGGATGCGCACAGCCTATGCAGCACCCTAACCACCCCGTGAGGCAATAATTTATTTTGATTTCATTATTTTTTTATATTCAACCACGACGCCACCTACACCCACGCCTCATCGCGGCAGCAATGCTCGCGTGTCCTGTTGCATAGCCAATTTAAGCTGATAATTAAAACTGCACAGTGGCACAGAGCGCATCGGCCCGAGGCCTTGGGTTCGGTTTCGGCTTCCGATTTCGTAAAACAATAACATTTAAAATTTATAGTGCAGTGAGTGCATTCATGCGGGTGTCGGGCGGGTGCTGGTGGTTGAAATCGAATTATTTTCCGCTGCGCATATTGGCTTAACACAATTAATAGCGGATCGTGCATCGCGGGATGGGTGGTGGGTTTGTTTTTCTATTTTATCTCGACGGCCTGCGTGCCCTGAACCGGGTTGACACAGATGCAAGAAGGCCTTTTCAATAAACGCTCGCACATTTCGCTTCATGAACATGTCGACGTGTTTAAGTAGGAACGTGACTGGTGGCACGTCTCCAGCTGAGATTCGGTTGTGAATGTGTGTACTGCTTGATTGGCTCTCATGGGAGACAGTGAGTGGTGGGGCAGTTCTCCGCGACTGTTGCATATATGAAGGCAATTAGGAAAATTAAAGTTTTCGACGACTCCTAATTGCCAGTTACTGTTTGCGAAAAAGATGCCACAGCCACCTTAGCACCAGACATGAAAAGTGACTAAATCAGAACCACTCTCTCAGAAACAGAGTCATCCTCAACTTGACACCCCTCGATGTGTACGGCGAACAATTGCCAGACATTTCTCATTTTCACGTCCTATTTAACGCTGAAAACACAGCACGTGCTTACTTTCCTGATAAGAACTTCGGAAAACCACATCGATGCAGTAGCATGCAGTAGAACTTTCTGTAAAAAGTAGGGTCTTCCGCCAAATTTGATCCTTTGGATGTATACAGCTGACGTTCGTTCCTTTAATTCTCATGAAAAGACAAGACTCGTCAGGATCGAGAACCTACGTGCTGGACACAATATCGTATCATCCTCAACAGACGATATGGTCAACAGACTTAATCTACCAATCGATTTTGACACTCTAATCTCCGAAAAAACGGAATGGCACAGCGGGTAATGTTGTCGGGTAGGATGTGTTTTTTGAATTCCTGAACATTTCCAAGGCATACAGACCTCCGGACAATTCACCCGTTTTCCCTGTGTAACTATTTGCAATTCGAGAAGCGTGTCGTCAAGTCAATATACACACATAAAGCTCTCATACGCGATATGCCTCACTTTGCAGATGCTAAACAAGTTCAGAAATACTGGGCCGAGCTAGTGTCGTTAGAAGACCATCTCAAAATATCCCTTATCTGGATTCGAGGTCACAGTGAGATCCAGCAGTCCATTCCAGGTCACAGTGAGATCTCAGCAGTGCACTTCAGTGTTCGCGTACAGATAAGATGCACATCCCACTTCAAAGTCAAAGCTTTCAAATCTGCGAACTTCCTTGAGATAGCAAACCTCAGATGGGCCAGACTGTCAAGCTGTGCAACATTAAGGAAAATATCGCGCTAGTACAAGCGATCTCTATGCGGGCAGGCCATCCTTGTGGACATCAAACTTTCAATATGAACCAAACATTGTGAACTCTATTAATAGTTTCAAGAAGGGAGAGCAGTCCTTCACCCGCTGCCATTGATGGCCAATTCCGCTGTTTTGAGTGACTAATAGTGTGTAGTTATTTTCTTTGAAGTGAAATCCAAAAAATAATTCTCGCACTTAAAAGTTCATCTTATCTGGAGAGATGAGATGATATGAGATGCAGATCTACTTCTTGCGACAATATCTCAAACACATAAAGTTACTTGGGGCACACAATGTTCTTAAAACAATTTATTAATTGGATTGTCAAGCATCTTCTGACCAGCATGCTCCACTAAAGGGGTCGCGGGGGTAAACCACGCAAGAGAGATCTCCAGGCAACTCGATCCTCCACCATCGACTCTTACTGATCAGGAGTTATGCCCAAGCGTAACCAGGCGAGTTTTTGTACTTGGTCCGAACACTTCGTCCTGGGTCTGCCAGAAGCAGCTCCTCAATGTTATTGTTCCTCGCGCACTGCCGTGTTTCTCACCCTATCCCGGCGAGTCGTTGCCACAACAGCACGAAGAAATCTCATCTCTCTTATCTTATTCTTTGGGTCATTACCCGAAATCTCGTGACTGTGATGAATTGAAAACTGCTTTGACTCCAAGGTCGGCCTTTCTAATTACAGATCTTCAAAGCGGTTTCAAAATCGACCCTGCTTGACCAATCCTGCAGAAAAGTTCAGCATTACTTCTCCCATCACTCGTGAAAAGTCCCCGAGATACTTAAACTTCTCCACCTGCTTCAATGGAACTCCACTAACCTGTAAAGTGCGAACAGGAGTTGATCTACATTTCAGCATCAGCACTTACGGTCACCAACCTATAGAGTGCGCGCTGGAGTTTCGTCTGGGGACATGTGAGAATCACTAAGTTATCTGCAAAGAGAAGATGACTTACCCTCAACTCTCTCAATGTGAAACATTCCTCGCCTTGGCTGTGCTGCTACATCCAGTCCATATACAATGAAAACGAGAGGTGAAAAGACGCACCCTGGGCGAAATCCAACGCCCACAATGAAAGGTGTTGATTTGGCAGCGTTAACCCGAACAAAGCTGCTACAGTTTGCGTATGGAGACTAAATGGCCCTCAGAAGATGACCATCGATCCCATACTCCTGCAGAGCACTCCAGGGTTTACCTCGAGGAACTCCGTCGTATGCCTTTTCAAATCCACAAAACAGCTGTAGATGGGCTTGGTATACTCCCAAGCCATCTCAAGTATCATTCTTAGAGTGAAAAGCTGGTCGGTTGTACTTCTGCCGGGACGAAGCCCCCATTGTTCATCCCTCATTCTGGGATCGGACATAGCTCTAGAACGCGCTTCCAATCCCTTAGCGTAGACTTTCCCGGGTAGACTTGAAGGAGCTATGCCCCAGTAGTAGGAGCAATCTCTTTTGTCACCCTTCTTGAAAAGTGGGACAATTATCCCAATTTTTTTTGCCAATCTTTAGGTGTGGCACCGCGTTCCCAGGCCTTTTTAATGAAACGAGAGGGCCATAAAACTCCGTCTTTACCCATTGCCTTAAGCATTTCTGGCCGGATATCATCCACACAGGCCGATTTGCCAACTTTTTGGACTATTCTCCGCCCCTCTCAAGACGCCAGGTCTGCCCTCCTCAGTGCCCTGTTCGGGATTGAGCAACTCCGAAAAGAAGTGCTCGCTCCATCTGCGTAAGATGTCCACCTCATTGGAAAGCAACACACCATCTTTGGATTTCACTCGGCGAATGGTTTGCCAGCACACCTTTTTCGCAGATCAATGGTCGCTTTCGAACTTCTCGTCGAGCTCCTTCCAAGACTGCTCTTTATCTGCTCGCGCAGTCAATTGGCAGGTTCTTCGCGTCTTAGTGTACCGTTCACGAGAAGCAGAGTCTCCCAAGAGAATCCAGTTCCTGTAGGTCTTCTTATTCGCTCTGATGGCTTTTAAACTCCGAGCCGCCTCACTCCACAAACATCCCGTGCAGAGGCAATGACAGCTGTTGAAAACAGTCGCCATTCTTCCTCTACACACGATGGAACAGTTGGAAGTCGCTCAAACCTTCCAGATATGTGCCGCGCAAAATTTAACCGCAACTCACTGGTCTGTAGTTTCTCCCACCGTAAGTGTAACCACACTTGGTTTCCGCCTTGGCAGGAGAGGTACTTTATAAGTGAGGTACAACGTACACAACACCAAAGGATGAACAGTTGACAGTTCAGCCCCTCTCATCACAAGAACATCACAAACCATCCGTTTCACAGACGATGCTAAAACAAAGAGATCAATGTGGAACAATGGCTTCGTAAAATCGAAACATTTCTTGCATTTCTTGCTGGGGTGGAACTTACTTCAATAAACTAGAACCCTTAGTAGCCACCTAGTTTTGAACTTTTCAAAAGTCAGGGAATTCTTCCAGTAAGGCCTTGAACATTTTCTTTGAAAACGGTTCGTTTGTATGTTAGAAAATTCTTAATGGAGAGAGAAGGAAATCGGTTTTCTTAAGATATGTTCTTCCGCTGATCAGTGAGTTGGTTGCTTTCTTGCTTTCCTGCTGGTCTTGCCAAATGTGGATCTTGGGCTGATGCTCCTTTTCAAACAATCCAGTATAACTGAATTCGTATTTGTGTATTAGTCGAACAAAATTGGTGTGCTACACTGTCGAGAATGCAATCAAAGCACAATGAATCGTGGCCTATTGCCACCAAAGGGCAATGACCGCCTTCAGTGTGCACAGTTATTTAAAGCAACCTGCCGCAAATTGATTCTCTTTAAAAATACATCACCAGCCCACAATTAAACCGGCAAAAAGAGTGTATTTATTCAAATCCAAATTAATAACCATTACAAAACTACAAATTCCACGCAACAAAGTGTTCGCCTTCGTTTTTGCCGGCACCATAAATCATCAGGTTTCGAGGCCGACACAATGAATGAAAAAACAAATAAGTCCATAGTCCGGCTCTAATTGCTTTTATTTCACTGGAAATAGGTATTCAGGGACCAGAGCACAGTTTATGTTATCTCCAGTAGTAACGACAATAATTTGCCATTAGCAGGATATATTGCATTGTCCTGGGGGCAGATGCGGACGCATCACGATGCGCAAATGTTAACGATGTGCGGAAAGCAGTGCCGTGCATATTATGCCCTGACACGCACCGAAGTTAATGCCGAAATCAATTTGGCTGATACCTCACATCTGCTTGAAGGACTGAAAATGAGATTTTAATTAGATCAGGGGCTAGTGTGTTGTCCATGATGTCGATTGGAGTTGGAACGTAACTAAGTTTGCCAACCCATGCGATGAGCAGGGGATTCTCGAAAGCCACATAACTCCGCCGTGGGCATGGCTTTGTCTAAAACCCCCATGGAACATGAAGCCAAAGTAGGACGAGCACTTGAGACATCTGAGAAGGAAGGAAGAAACTTTCCACTGTAGCCAACGACGAGTGGAGGGTGTATTTATGGATGCAGTGAACAAAACTCCATCGCTAATCCCGAACAACTAACTGGAAAAACGTGTCTGCTTATGGTCGCCTGAAAACTTCACCAACAAGCGCGCACCTTCATCTGCTTGGGCAGCGGGTTTGTCTCGGCCCTCGTGAGGGATGTGAGCGAAGCGGGGTGCTTCGTGTTTTAACGTGAAAATTGCAAATCCCATAAAGTTTTTCCTAAATTACGTGAAAACTCGCGCGACTATCACTGGCAAAAGATGTTAAGTTTCCCCAAAAGATTGTGCAAACTTTCACGTCTCCAAGGCATTTGTGGAGGCTGGGTGCAGGTGCTGCCTCTTGTCACTTCATTCCCCTCTTTGGCGTCTCGGAGTTGCAGGAGTTGTTCGGTGCGCCAGCAAGAAGTGCAAAACCTAATTGGGTTTGTTAAACACTCAGGTGTGTTGTGCAGAGTAATGACACGCTGTTACCTTATAATCGCATTCGTTAAGAAATTTCAAGAATTTGAGCAGTAATTCACAAGTTCTGTGACGATGACGAGTAGTGTGGTGTGTTATTTAGTCGTTTGCTTTGCACGATGTCAGTGCATATCTAATCAGCCTCATTTCTTAGTAGAAAAGTTTTTCTACAAGTACATGTGGGTCGACGAAGCATGGCCTGTCGAAGATGCAACGTAGCCCCTTGTTGGGCACAAAGATAGTCGACATAGCATGGAAAGTTGAAGCGGCACGCAAAAAACGAATCCATGGGGGGTAGTAATCAGATGCAACGTAACCCCTTGCTGGGCACATGATCATTTATCATGTCATTTCAAAACACCATTCCTTCCGTCCGCATTTGAATGGTTCGTGATTCTGTGTCATACAGCAGGACTGGGACGTTAGAAGGGTTTATTTTTCAATTCCCACCCAAGCCCGTTTTATCTCCGCGGTGTTGTCGTTTCCAGGGCTTACTACTGGCCGAAAATGTCCTTTACTACCTCAAAACTGTATCTGCGTATTTTGGACTTTTGTCATGTGCCCTTTTTTGTAGACAGCATGTACTTAGTCTGATACTAATTCAGTTATCCCCTACCGATGCTCAGAAATGCCTCACTGACAAGCCGCTCAGCTCTTGTTGCACAGACTTGTGGAAGATCGTGCCTCTAGTGTCTAGTATGAGTTAAGAGCAATCGTCATGAATTAGTGAGCATTCCTGGAAAGACAAGTTGCAGTCTCATAGATGGTAATGGGTCTTTAACTTAATTCGGTTTTTTTTGTTTACAAAATTTGAACGTTTATTAAAGAAAAACATGTTCAATAGTATTATTTAAAGTATTACCCATCTGAAGTTATGACTTTTTTCCATCTTTCTGGCCATTTGTGGATCCCATCGCAAAAGAACAGCGCCGGCTTGGCAGCCAAGAATAAATCAAGCCAATTTTTGATATTCTGCTCTGATGTGAACCGTATTTCAGTGAAGGCGTTCTGCATCGATCGGAACAAATGGTAGTCAGAAGGGGCAAGGTCTGGGCTATGTGGTGGGCTAAAACTTTATATCCACTGTTTTCCAAATAGTTCTTAACCGGAATAGCAACGCGGGGCCGAGCGTTGTCATGAAAGACAATTATTATTATTGCCTCGTGTCTGGTCGCATATTCCGGCGTTTTTCGGCTACTGCTCTCTTCAATCGGATTAATTGTGTTTGGTAGCCTTGTCCGGTGATGGGTTCACCGGTTTTAGCAGCTCATAATACAGCACACCCTTCTGATCCCACCAAATACAGAGCATTACCTTCGCCCCATGGATATTCGGCTTTGCCGTTGATTTGGCTGGTTGGCCAAGCCAAACAAGTGCAAACCACTTTTGGCACGTTCGCCCAGCTAGGGCATGTTCACCATAAACTTCCACCAAAATTCGATGTCTTTCGGCAGCAGTTTTCTTTAAATTAAAGTAATGAAGAAGAACTCCCTCCAAAAACACTTTTTCAGGCACAAAGTTCGACATATTTGAGTAAAAAAAATTATTGTTGTTTACGCTTCAAATGAATGACATATACTGAAATGACGTACAATGACAGTAGCTTTCCAACAGAAGTTCCTATGGAATAATAACGAATTAAGTTTTAGACCCAATACATCCCTGGCTTTTGGATTGTATCATGGGATGAAAAGGACACTTTTGAAAATTTATCGAAAACCAAAGTGAAATTGTGCTGATTCGTACTGAAAAGAAACCGCAAATATAAATGTATGTCAAATATTTCCTCTATATTGAATTTTGGTTTTTAAAAAAATATTTTATAATTCAGGAACAACGCTATTAAGCGATGTGCTATTAAAGGGCTTTGCGTCAACACAACATGTACAAAAAAGACAAATGCCTTCGCGATAGTGTGCTATTAAGTGGCTTGTGCTATTAAGCGGTGGGCTATTATCAGGGTTTGACTGTATTCACATATACATACAGTCGACTTCTTGCATCGGAACATCGGGAATATGAAAACACCGCTTAATTGCAACAAATTGTGAGCATTTTAAGCAAATACGCGGAGTCGATTGTATATTTATTTTAAAGTTGTATATACATTTTTTTAGGGCTACAATGACAACCAAGACAGGCTATGAAAGCCTTCTGGAAATATTAAATAAAATGCCTGATCTGGCCCAAAGGTAAACAAAAGCCCAAAGAGAAGATGCGGCGCTTTTCTGGGAAAGGGTGAAGGCCGATTTGAACGCTTTTGGGCCACCTTCTAAAGAAGCTAATGTGAGGCGAAAAGTAAGTACATAATTATGTGAAATGAATCAATTTTCAAATGATTGTTGGATTGGGAATTTTACATAAAAAGAAAACTGGTTGAAAACAAAAAAAGATGTTAACACAACTGGTGGCGGACAATGCCGACTACATTCTCTCTCAAAAATGGACGAGAATACGATCCAACTTGCAGCTCTTCAGACTTGCAATTCAGGAATAAAATGTGCACATTCCTTTTGATCTGAAAAGACTGCCGAAGTTCACAGCCAGAAAGACGTGACTAGACGTATGTCATCCCACTACGGACTTTCGCCGATTAAGTAGCGATAGTTGCCTATAGTTTCCATTTTTTATGATTTAATATTTAATTTTAACATAAAAAAACCGATGGGGGAACTACGCAAGCAGAAGGTGCGATTTGTAGTCTTGAACCAAATTCTGCAAATTACGGGTATTTTTTTGTTGGGCGTGGACAACAGTGCCTCTTTTATCGCAATGGTATTTTCCTGAAAAGCAATCAAAGGTGACAAAAGGTCAGGAGATTCCAAGGCGATAGAAATATTGAGGTCCTTCGAATAGAAAAAGAGCCATTTTCAGACACACTAAAAAAACCAATACAATTATTCAAAAATACAGCGAAGAAATTGCCTTAGGCCCATAACTCGCTTGATAATCATTAAGCGTCGTCTTTGACCGCCCGTGGTCAAGATGCGAAGATTTATCAAAAACCACGTCGGTATGATTGAGAAACCTTATGTCCATTCTGAATAGATCATGGTCCAGTTTGCACTAAAAATCGTGTTCCACAAGTCCAGTAGCTTGTAACGTGGTTGATTCAATTCAGTGCCTGTCACAAAATTTCACAACCAAACGTTTCATCAAACACTCGCTCCTCGCTTTGACTAATCCATCCTCCTTCTCGACCGAAAGCGACCACAACTCATAAAAAACGTCCCAACTCGCCCTTATAAGCAAGCTCTTTTGAAAATAATTGCCAAACATCACCTTTTCCGCGACGACCGACGACGCCAGACATGCTCAACTAAGCAAAGTGCATTAGGTTTTTGTCGTGGACTACGATAACGTCCATGCAAATTCATTACCCACAGCAAACAATCTAATTGCCCTAGCAAACACTAACCTCTGCTCCTGGCCAGAGGACAGCCAAAGCCGAACATTTCACTCGCGGAACAGAAGACAGGAGGCACAACAAAAGCAGCCTGCCTCCCAAATGCATTATTATTACATCACGTCCTCGAACATTTTACCAACTACGTGCACCGACATAAATTGCATTAAAAGTGTCAAACAAAAAACTCCGAACCAGTACACAGCCGGACTGGGACTGGGAGGAGGTGGGGGCGAATAAAAACTTCGCACTTCAGCGAAGCAGCACTGACGTGCCTACGATTGGGTTTTCGGGGGACGACGACCGACGCGACGAGGCGTCGTGACGGGTCAGTGTATTGTTGCCCACTCCGCCACAAAAAGGATTTCCCACTTTAATCGCCTAAGTGCTTTTTAATAGACAGGACTAAACAGAATTAGAGCGGAATTAGTCGAAAGCAAATGAAGCCTGCCTAAGCTGGAAGTTTCGGGATGAAATACATCAACAGCGCTGGGGCAGGCTTTTCTTTTGGGAAAACATTTAATTAAGCTAATCCGATTACAAGGAAGATTCTCGAAGGGAATTCGTCCAAGTTCGAGGACATGCAAATGCTCGAGTGCCCCACCCCCTCCGAAGGGTTTACTTTTCGTTTTGCCGGGCTTAGTCGTGGCCGATCCTAAGAGCACTGCCAACGTACTCTTCGAATGTATTAGACGTCTGCAGATTTGATTTGCCTTCCGCACAGGCTTGGGTTGACAGTTTGCATTCGGCCAATGTATGTACGAGTGGGTAGCTCCCCCATATCCTGGAGCAGCACACGAGCTCTCACACCCGCCCCATCGCCGCCCAAAAAGGCGAGAATGGAGTATAAAACCAAAATTGAGCAGAGGAGGGGACTCGAATGGAAAGTAGCTCCAGACGACAATGGGTAGGGTCATGTCGTCACATGTTGGAAAAGCTGTCGGATATTCACGATTTGGGGATGTGAATGGATTTTTTTTCGTCGTTGTTGCTGCGATGTCCTTCGCTTGGTTTGAGGAGATTGAATCCCCAAATCCTCTGGTAAGCTGGAACTGAGGGACAGCCATGTCGGAAACTGAAGATTCGATCATTCCGACTATTCTTGTGTTTTGGGTCGTGATTGAACAGCAACCCTTGTGGTGGTGTTAGCATACGAAATGGAACCGAAGACTGATGACGCTGTCCGAAATTGTGCAAAATCATTTTGTGGGTTTATTTTTTTCTTTCTCACAAAAAAGGCCTTCTAAAGTGGTTGGGGAAGTGTTTCCATCTCTCTGAGGGTTGGCGATGTGCTGCTGTTCAGCGGAACTCAATTACTGCCCAAAGCATGGGGTGAAATGAAACTTGACTTATTCCGTTCATTAATGTATACCGTTTTTATGGAATCTATGAATATACGTTTAGAAGGTAAATGTGACACAACTGTGGCTTGCAAGTAGTTCTGCCGGGGGTGACCGCGTTGGATTTGGCTGCACATTTAAAAGTGAAAATTTAAGGTTTAAAAATGGGTGTGAAGCAGTAGTTAAGCCAGAGGAATAAATGCGATACGACGAATATTAACCACTGCTAAGCCAGTGCTTACAGAATCGCGTTCCTCATCAGAACGGTACCAAACTTAAATTAATTGTTTGATTACTTCATGGTTTCCTGGAAGCCTTGGCACCTAAAGTTCCTCGTGACTTTTCTATCTTCAGCTGCCTCCCAGCAGAAAAATATAACCTTAGCTTTGACTGTTTGTTGTAAATGGGGAGTATGGATATCGCGTACTGCTTCGCTTAAGGTGAGAAACCTTTAAATACTAAAGTATGGAGCTAGAGTACGGTGGCCAGCACCTGGCAAAGAAGTTTTAACTATATTTTGTTAGTTACATCAATAATAGAATAAGGGTGGTGCTACAGTCCGTAAAGGGCTGAGGCCTGGTTCCTCAGCAACCACTCGGTTCGAGCGTGCTACTGTTCCCTCACTAGTAGAAGGGACTTATAGTCTTATGCCGACTTTTCGTGAAGCTCTAAACAAGCATAACTCTTCGAACATTGACAGTGACTCGAATGAGGTGGGGCCGTGAAAAGGACTTTGATAGTACCGAGAATCGAACCTGGGCTGTGCGGGCTCAAATGCGTAGGTGTCGATGCTCCAACCGACAACTCTACTGTCACCACATTTTTAATAAATACTGAGCTGAAAAGTGCTAACTAGGCTTGACGCGATTTGGTAGCAATAAGCCTGAGTCTGAGTTTATCTCGTCATCCATCTTTGCGTCCCAGCAGGCCGCAAGTTATTTGCCACCTTCATCAGCAAACCAAACAAAATTTCTTAATTTTTTAGTAGGAGGTTATAAATGGTGTCCCAACGCAAGATTTGAACTTGCCGCCATTTGTGCAATTAATTGTTGGCTGCACTGAAACAAAGTTAGTTAAGATGGAATAAACAGCGTTGGCTGGAGAGCTATGATTTGACCAAGCAGTGTCTTTAACACTGTGCTCGGTATCTCGACATGATAACACAGTTCAGTCATCCGAAATTGGATGATATTGGTGTGGCCAATAAATGGTTTCAACAAGACGGTGTCCCATGCCGTACAGCCCCTGAAACATTTCAATTACTGAATGAGACAGTTTCTGGTAGTGTACTCACTCGTTTCGGTGATCAGAATCGGGCCCCTAGATCGTGTGACTTAACATCTTACTTATTTTTATAGGGTTACTTGAAGTCAAGGGTCTATGTGCACAATCCCGCAACCACCCGTCTATTGCAGGGGGAAATTTTGTCATTTGCGCAGAATGCGTCAAAAGTGTGCTTATGTGCCAGCAAAGACGTAGAGGCCAGTTTCCCGCAATTCGTAAAAGTATCCTATGTACTTTATGACTCAATAAATAATAGGAATTTAAAGACTAAAAACTTGCAGTCGTTCGTGTATCACCATCAAATGTTTCTAAGTCCCTCAACTTGTTTATTTTATTTACAATTACATAGTCAACATTTAAAAAACAAATATTCATTTGTTTATTTACCTCAGAAAAGCTAACAAATAATTTAAACAAATTATAAATTAGCTGCTAAGCCAGAGCAATGAAGCCTTGCAGTATATTTACATGGTGTCGAGAATAAAGACAATTTAAGCTAAAGGTAATGGTGTTAATTCTCATATAAGTGAGAATTTACACCATAATCAAGTTATGGCTTTATTTCACTTTTAAGTGAGAACTAAAGTCCATATTAAATGAGAACTATCACCATATAAATGAGAACTATCACCATATTAACCCCAGTCACATTACAATGGAATATAATCCTATAAAATTAATCTAGCTTCAGGCACCTAACTAACAGCTGTGGACATACCCAAAGCGTGCTCAACGCTGCGGAAAAAAAATTAAAACCCTTGTAGCAAGCTAAGAAAACCACCCACCTCATATTTTAAAAACACCAGACTTTCTTACTTTCTTTAAAATTAGTTTTCTTTCAAAATCGAAATAAGGCCAAATTTTGAAATATGGCCAAAATTTAAGTTTAGCCTGTAACAAAGTCTTTTCTGTTTAATGTAAGTGGGTATAATCCGCTCACGAGATTTCGTCGCTCCATTAAGGGTATGTCAAAAACTGTCCGTCAGGGGCCTGGAGCTAGATTAACTGAAGATTTACAACTTTTTAAGGGATTGTAACGATCTGTATCCGTACGAACGATCGGTAATTGATGAATAGAAGTAACAATCAAGGACAGTTTTTGAAACTTCATAACAAAATAAATCCAAATTCGGCGCTATTACCAGATTTTAAACGAAATAAGGCCAAATTTAAAAAAAAAATTGTTATCCTCAAATCCTATAAAAATCCTATATCCTAAATCCTATAGTGACCCAGGGGGACCCATACATATTACACTTGTTTTGCCATTCTTTCAATATTTATTCGGCATTATTTCCTTCGGGATGTGGAAATAAACCCAAATTGGTCTTATTTTGATTAAAAATCAAATTGAGAACTAAGGCCACTTTCTGAAATGAACTAATGCCATAAGGCTTTAGTTCGCATTCGAAAGCGATATAAAGCCATAATTGGATTATGGGTTTAATAATATTTCGGGAAAAATATTTCGCAATCCTTGTAACGAGTCGACTCTTCTTGTCAATTGTGAAAACGGACGATGGTGGTTGAGGTATTTGGAATCCCGAAATAAATGCAAATTTTTCGGTCATGGAAAGACGCAAACGGGTTGCGGCGGAGGACAGTACCTACATATAGGATTAAAAATCGAGAGTACAGATAAGGAAAATATGTAAAATTGAGGAAGTATGTTTATCGCAGTTTATAGAGTGTACAATGGCGAGTGCAAGGCACAGCCATGACAGCTCCCGAAAGAAGTCGTCTATGCAGAGAACGAGCAATATTAAAACGAACTGAACAATCATATGCTGATACGGTTTAAAAAAAATGACAAAAACAATTATCCCAGTCGGGGTTCATTTTTCAAAACGCAAGTTTCGCCGGTTCAATTCACAACTACATTGCTTGATTTGAAAGGAATTGGTATGATACAGCGGCCCCTATAAATTATCAACTTTTCGGGATTAAAATTGACAAAAGCGGGCATCAAACAGCAGCGCTATCAAACTCATCAAAATTCACGACGGAAAATGTACTAGCAAGTTCGCGCACTTAAAATAATTTCTAAGTTTTTCAGTGATTTCATAAGTTTTTCAGTCAGTGATTGGTTGCTCTTGTACAGTCTTTGAGGCCAGGGACGCTTGAATATCAGGTCGCCCTCTTCGCAGGGGCATTGACGTTCATGATGCATTGATGTTCATGTCCTCGGATGATTTGGCTTGCCGGACTTCGACCACATCTTGGTACTGCCCATAGAACTCGTGGCCTTCTCCTCCCTGCACCTTCCTCACAGCCACCATCCAATACCAGAGTCAGTATTTGTTTCGCATCCAGAGTCAGCTCTGTTGTTTTGTATATAGTTCACATGAAGCTCGATATAAGACAAATTTATGATGCCTTTGGTTCTTCGAGTCCTTGGAACACAAGTTGTTTTGGCAAACCAAAGTAGCAACTCTTTGTTGAAGTTTTTCAGCTATGGGTCTTTTGTTGCTTGGCAGCTTTTATTTGGCTTTCACCTCTACCATACTCAGGAGTTAAGCTTCATCAGCAGTTTCTCCCACTCAGCAGTTGTTCCCTTCAGTAGTTGCTCCAACCCAGGGACCCCAGTTGTTCACATTCGGTGGTAGCTCCCACCCTACATTTTATCTCAAGCAGCATCATTAACTGGTGGGAGTAAAGGGGGGGTATCTAAGCGCAACAACGACTTCTGTCGCTACTCTGCAGATAGCCACACAAGAGTAGATATACCAATCAGGGACTAACGACCTGCAATCTTGTCAAACTTAATGTTCATCGTTTGACGATTTTCTGAAAATACTTTTGTCGTGCCGTCGTGTAATTGGTTCCGCTGTAAGTGCTGTCCAGTTAAAAGATGATTCAAGATTTTCTGAAAAATTCGAAAATCCTTCGATGTCGACAATCTCAAACATTCCTAAATATCATCTATGCATAACGGCATCCTAATCTGCTGGGTGTCAAATCGGACAGGATTTTCTTTACTTTCAAACTTCATAAGGGCACCTTCCTGATACCCTTCCCATTGCAGTCTGTGCGAGAAATCAGTTCTAAATACCAACGAAATACCCTTCAAGAAGTCAGTCATTAAGCTGTGAGGACGTGAAATTAATTGCTGTTCTTTCACGTAGCGTCGGTCGGTATCTCTTCACTTTCGCCAGACTCACGGAACAGGATAATGCACCATGCAAACTGCCGGCAAACCATCAACGCGATGTTTAATTTCACGCTTAAGAGCCATGCTTACGAGATAATTTCCCCGTCAGGTTGAAGTCATAATCGGGAAGGAGTTACGTCTTTGAAATTCTTGGCATAATTTTATGATAGTTGATATCTCCAGAATGCACCAACGTACACCAGCAGTAAGCACACTGCAACCAGGGTGACTCCATCAGCAGTGGCACGATGCTCCGGTGAAAGTTTAATCCTCGCCATTGCACACCTGATGCGATTTAGTGAAGGAGAAAATCCCTGGCGCAACATTCCCTAAGTTGTTTCAGGGCATGTGTATGGGATGGCATGCAAACTATTCGCCTGGAACCGACTGGGACCGTGATGACGTACTGGGGATTACTCAGGTGCCATAACTAGGGAAATTCCTCGGGTGTCAGTGGTGAGCTGGAGGTTTTAGATGCAGTAAATCAGTTGCCTAATTGGGAATTTATCGTCGTGGGAATGGGGGAGAGGAAATCTGTGTATTTTTTCTCGATTCCTTCAAACCTCCCATCCGTGTGGTATGCCGTGGGCCGGTGCAGCAAAAGTGAGAACCAATTAATCACAGGTTGTCACTTGCAGCGCACGATATAGACCATTAGGCAGGGCAACCAGTTGATCGCAGCAGGAACACGCGACGAGAGTGGAATGGAATGAGGGATGCAACGTGCTGCTATTGAGTTCTGTGATTCGTATTATGGGCTTACAGCACCGCATGCAATGCTTCACAAGTGCTTCTGGTGTGTGTCGGTGTCTACGTGTGCCATGTGTTTCGGTTGATTTGCCAAGCGGAGATAGGGACGTCGGGATTTATGTGCTAAACGTGCAGACACTGGTTTAGTGATGGTTGGCTGATATAGATTTGTTGGCGGATACGTTCATAAATTTATGGAGGGTTAGGAGCGCAGCAACAGATATTTGTGTATTGTTTAGTAAATCCTCTCTCTCGAGGTGAAGTGTCCTTATCGAGCTCATTATCTATTCAAATGCTAATGGAATAGTGCCATGCGAGGACGGGGATGGTGGTTTGATTGCAACTGTTGATCAGATTTGATGGTCGATGGTGGCAAACGAATGCGTGAGGACGCTAAGAATTAACTGCATTTTCTGTCGCTTGAAGTTCTCTTCTCGAAGTCGCCCATTTAAGGCAACCGAAGTTAGTTGAAACAGCATCCACAGAGCAGGTGTGTGGACTGCCTCAGGAGACACGTCCGGTTGCAGACTCTCAGTAGCAACACCCGAAGACATGGAATTTCTTCAAAAGGCCACCACCTGATGACAGGGTTGAATCCATCGATTGCCTTAATTTGCATATCAAAAGGCAAATAAGAAGGACTGCACCAAACCGGGTGGGTTCGGTAATCAATTAACCGTGCATAAGTAATTTCCGCATTTCACTCGATAATTTCCCCAAATTAAAGGCACACGTCAACTCGACCAGTAGCTTCGATGGCACTTTGTGCTACGCCCCATCACTAATTAGTCCAGAGACCAACGTGCAGTGGGAACCACAAAATCAATGCAAACGACTGCGAGGACGCCATCATTTGCTGCCATCGGTGGTAATGGTGGTGATGGTCCATATGCGAAACAATGGATTTCCGAAAACCCCGAGTGCCATAATTAATAAAAATGGTCCGGGGATGGTATTTATGTGACAACCACGTTATTGCCACCATCATATGTGTGGTTCGCATTGTTAAAGGACTCTTGCAGTGCCTTTCGCTGGCCCCGCGTATAACTTCATGCTGACCTGAGGGTGGTGAAATATGTTTATCCGCCTTGGCAACATGTAATCAGGGGAATCTGATATGCCATCATGACTTGAAAAAATAACAACAAAAATCTCGTTAATGGGCGACCACTAACGATGGACATGTGCGTCATAAAGGACGAGTCCGACAGAGACGTCTGCACTGCACTAACCAGGCAAATGTGAACGACGGGAAACGATAGGATACGAAACGATGAGATTGTTTACACATGTTGGCCATAAAGTCTATTAATTAGGATGAGGACGGTATTTTCGGGGGGTTTTGTGGCAGACATTCGGACATGTCACCTTCAGCAACGGATGTGGAGGAGTGAAATGTGACTAGGCACCTACATGTGCGAGAGAGAGCGAGTGCTGTGACAGTGGCAAGGGACTCTCCGCTGCGCGGCGGACGCGAGGAAATGAATATAATAATATCGTGGTCGTGTGATGTCCTTTTCGACTTGACAGTTTCATCTAATGGCTTTCGAGAGTGGACTGATAAATGAAGTTGTCACGGCATAAATTGCGGCGAAATTGGATTGACCTTTGGCGAGGGTGGCGTCTGCATCCGGATCTCAGTTTGAAGTCCATTGACGACCGACAGCCGATGGATGTTCACAACGAAATCAAGAGAGGGGGACAAGGGTATATCCATTTGGCGGTAGTGAATTCTGTGCCCATTGGACAGGTACTGCGATGTTTTATAGAATATCAAAATCATATGGTACGGTACAGCCGCCTATAGAACTCAGTCGAATGTAACAGACAGCCAGAATTAAAAATCATTCGACCGAAGGAACGTTTGAGCTGAGCAAACAGGAGGAATTCCGACTACTCCCTAAGTCCTTTGCGATTCATTTTAGATTAATAGTACGGAAGAGGTTTGGAAACGACTGAATGGAATTGAGAGGATTGGCGGTGCATTTGAGGAATCAACACATCTGCCTGCGCTGCAATAAATTACCATTTTGCCAACTTTCTGCCGGGTTTCTACAATAGAGCCGCTATCAGGGCCAAGACTCCTCATGACGTAAGACACATCATCCAATCCAAGCGCGTGTGGGAAAATATACAGAAGCTTTAAGAGCTAAGTAGGAGAAACAAAGCCAAACACAGCCTGGCCGTAGGGGAACAGAATGTAATGAAATGGTAAGAAAATGAGCATCGGAACTCTTCATACGCAACATTCGAAACATTCTGCGCTGTAGGAGATTATGCTATAAGAGCAGAATTCAGGGAACATGACAGGATTAGGATAGAAACTTTGAACAATGCTCTTGGCAATAAAATCTTAGTGTAACCGAAAGCGGTTTGAGGTGCTTATGAAGATGATCAAGGACAAGAAGGGCCTTGCAGACTCAGGGCGCACTTAAGGAAACTATGGGTATCAAATAAAGGTCTCTGCAGATTCTGTGGAGAGTCTAATGTATTGTTTATTAATTCGTGCGGTTTGCTAAGAGATGGCGTAACTTGTATTTTTCCATTGGAACATGCGTTGGAAAGCTACTGTCATTGTACGTCATTTCAGTATATGTCATTCATTTGAAGAGTAAACAACAATAAATCGAAATTTATGCCTGAAAAATTGTTTTGCGGGGAATTCTTCTTCATTACTTTACATGTATTTTGGTGGAAATTTATGGTGAACGTGCGCTAGCTGAGCGAACGTGCCAAAAGTGGTGATTTTGGCTTGGCCAACCAGCCAAATCAACGGCAAAGCCGAAATGCTCTGTATTTGATGGGATCAGAAGGGTGTTCTGTATTATGAGCTGCTAAAACCGGGTGAAACCATCAATGGACAACGCTACCGAACACAATTAATCCGTTTGAAGAGAGCAGTAGCCGAAAAACGCCCGGAATATGTGACCAGACACGAGGCATTAAGTTTTGCACATGTCAACGCTCGGCCCCGCGTTGCTATTCCGACTAAGAACTATTTGGAAAACAGTGGATGGGGAGTTTTACCCTTCCCCTTCCGCCTTATATCCCAGACTTTGCCCCTTCTGACTACCATTTGTTCCTGTCCATGCAGAACGCCCTCACTGAAATACGGTTCACATCAGAGCAGAATATCACAAATTGTCTTGATTCATTCTTGGCGCAGTTCTTTTGGGATGGCATCCACAAATTGCCAAAAAGATGGGAAAAAGTCATAGCTTCAGATGGGTAATACTTTGAATAATACTATTCAACATGTTTTTCTTAAATAAACGTTCAAATTTTGAAAAAAAAACCCCATGAATTACGTTATGGACCCAATACATCTGGGTGTCCTGGTTTCGGTTCACTTGAAACGTAGCATTACACTGAACTCGCAACCTATCTTCGCTGCGTGAAGATTGTTGACAAGACGATTTCGGCGATGGATTCGTAGACACAAGTCAGCAGCGGATGTCGATGTCCGGTGGTGGCCCGATACTTGTGTGGCGGTGCATTTGGTGATGGTGCATTGGGAAATATTTATTTTGTGCTATCTTAAGGTATTCGCCGATTACAGCTATCGTATGATCGTTTGTAACTCACGCAAACAGCGCCCTTATGTGTGCTTTTTCAGATAATAGTTCCATGATAACAATTTACAAGCTTTTGGCAGCCAATCGAGGAAGTTGCAGCAAGAGTCGTACCGCATCGGTTTTGTTGTTCCCCAAGTGCAGTGCTGTCGGTAGATTCACATGTGTCACGTGTCACTCGATTTGATCGCCTTCGAGTTCTTAAATAGTGCACCTATCTAAAAATGGATTATCACACTTTTGCCGTTCGGGTTTGGCTTATAATTGTAGGCCTCCTCCAATCTGGAGAGAAGCCAACGGGTACACTTAACCACAGATTAAACATCTGCTCTCGTCTCTGATTTATTAAATGTGTTAAAGGTGTTCCAAAACATTATTGGCACGCTTTTGTGTAAATGTTGCATGCACACTCTTATTTAACTTCCGTTCTTTTCATGTAAACATTAGCTAGTTGCACGACCATCACTTGAGTAGGCCCAACTACGAGACGAACTTTTAAAACACATGAAATAATCAGTCATATCACATATTCATTCATAAGAGGAAACCCCTTGAGTTTGCCCATCAATTTTGAGCGAATTCAAACATCACGTGAAGGTGCCGCATACAGTCTGCCTGTGAGGTTACCTTCAGTCTAGCGACTTCATTGTCTGCAAGAGGCTATGTCAGTTGTATATGCATGCGTTACATTCAAAACAAAGCACAACGTACCCGCCAATCAACTCTAAACATACAAATGCCCTCCACTCATTACGGCAATGGGCATAAGCAATTAATTTTATTGAATTCGTCTGCAGTCGTTACAGAAATTGCTTATCGAGTTACCGGCAATCCGTCGATCAAATTAAAAATGATTACCTTGGGAAATGTCAACCCTGGTCGGCGTCACGTCGTACGCGGTTGATGTCAACTCATGTATGGATGCGTTTGCCTAAATTTTGGACAACGGCACTAGAATGCCTCCGAATTTAATTTGGTATATAAACAGCAGCCAGTTCTCAGTTCGATATCAGTCAACTTCAGTTAATTCAACTGCACAGGAAAAGAAAGACAATCGCTTGGAAAAATGGCAAAGTTATTGGGATTAGTTATCGCGTTCGTTCTGTTCGCTGCCTGCGCCGCAGAACCTGCACGTTTACGCAGCTTCCGAAAGAATCGGTTGTCGGCGCGACAGGAAGTTGCAAGCGATGATGCAGCTCCTGCCAAAGCACCATATCCTCCGGCTGGTCTGAAGCCTGACATTCCATTCGATTTGCCAACTGAAACTACAACAGTTCAACCTCAACCGGATAACACCTATCTGCCACCAGAGTCTCAACCGGACAACACCTATCTGCCACCAGAATCCGTTCCAGAGAGTTCCTATGGACCACCAACGTCTGTCAACGACCCCACAACAACCGCTTTGCCGGAAATTGAAACTGAAACCGAAGAGCCTGATTATTTGATCGAAGAGGAAGAAGATGATGATACTGAATCAGTTATTTCAATTGCGGTATCCTACGACAATGACAATTCGGTTGATCCCCTACCCCAGGACCCACAGCGGATCGTGTACGCTCGCAGGGTTCAGCCGCTGAAGGCTAGCTCGGCCAAGCTGCGTGCGCTCAAGGCTCAACCGATTCTTTTGGCTGATGGGTCATTCGTCTATTCTGCACGACTACAGAATTTTTAAAGAATGACTTAACTCAGCTACCTTACCTAAGATTTTGTTAATGTTTGTAAGCTTTTTTCCCATTTTTGTGTACACATTTTTTACTGAATAAAAATCTAGTTAATTGAATTGACTTCTTAAAGAGTTATTCCCCGGATCACATCTCACTCTGGGGTGTACTTGAAGGCTTAATAGAAGCCATCAGTCATTATTTCCATTGAAGAACCTGTAAGGAGTAAGCAAATCAGGGGAATATATCAAAGAACAAGACAATGACTGCAACAATGACGCGAATATGTTTAAGATGTCATGGCATGTCTGTAAGAGAAGAAGAAGGTGGTTGTAATTTAGAGTTAAATTGAGTTTTCCCGACGTTGTTAAAGAGGAATCACATCATTCATGTGCACGAAAGTACGTCGCTTATGAATTACACAATATCGCAGACAGTGACTCCTCGTGTTTGGGCACACAAAGATTAAATCCAATCATCAATGCGTGCATGTACAGACCGAAAGCATTGCTACTGCGATTGGAAATATGGCCAAGAGCTGAGCCCAAGAACATTAACCCGACAACGTGAGTTGAAATTAAATTGTGGAATTTTAACAAAACATTTGAATATGCATACTCACCAAATTAAGTTAGCGCTGGAATTTTATGCTTCCAAGCGTACTCTAGCTGGGCACGTTCAACTGAATACAAAAGTCAAAGCGAGATGGTGAAGACTACCAGCGAGTTACTTCACTGGATGTGTTAGTAAGTAAAGCCTTAGCATTTAAACACACATCCGAAGAACCATTAAGTTGGAGAGGTGTGGCTTTGAGCTGTGAAATTTAAATTACATAGATATCCCTTGGGTTTACTTTCACTTGCCATACAGATCATCCAATGTTCACATTATCCTCGCTTATCCTAAGCTTAATTTTCTCTATTCTGTGGCGGAGAATATGCTGCTCGTTGTACTGCACACTTGTTGGAATTTATAGTTCTCTTGGGTCAGTTTAAGGACTTTTGAGTGCAGTACTTCATTCTTCTTTTTAAGAGAGTCAATTTGTTGTTGCTTTTTCAAAATTGTTTCTGGCAACTCGAACTCCTTAGCCCTAAAAATGTGGAATTATTTCTGGTGATAAAATTATCACTTAAAAAGGTGAATAGTCCGGGAGAGCATTCCTGTGTCTCAAGCTCGCCAGCGTTATCAATCAATCTGCCTTCCTGGCCAACAGATTGTTTTACCAAGAATGCTGCCACAACTGATAGCTCATTTTTTGTGCCTCCTTCGTCTTTCTCTCAATTTGGGCTTGTAGAGGCACTGATAGACGGTAAATTTTCTGTTGGCACTGCATCATCCTTCAATTTTTAGGACAATAATTGATCAATTCCTGTTTCAGAGTGCGCACATATTGGTCCTTATTGAAGTGCTTAGATCAAATGAAAGCTGTTTTAACGTTCACTGCGTCTTTTCGTCCACATTTGTGCATCCAAATATTTGCCGCTATTTGATCTTCTGGGAAACGAAAAAGTCTCTCTCCACTGCCCGTATTTTCTGGCTTATTTGCATTGCATCCAAATATAGCGCGAATTGCCATTTTAATATTGGGCCTATTTTTTATTGTGGGTTTTTTTTCAAAATTTGAACGTTTATTTAAGAAAAACATGTTGAATAGAATTATTCAAAATATTGCCCATCTGAACTTTTCCCATCTTTCCGACAATTTGTGGACCCCATCCCAAAAGAACTGCGCCGGCTGGGCAGCTAAGAATGAATCAAGCCAATGTTTGACATTCTGCTCTGATGTGAACCGTATTTCAGTGAGGGCCTTCTGCATGGACCGGAGCAAATGGAGGTCGGAAGGGGCAAGGTCTAGGCTATAAGGCGGGAGGGGTAAAACTTCCCATCCACTGTTTTCCAAATAGATCTTAACCGGAATAGCAACGTGGGGCCGAGCGTTGTCATGATGGAAAATTATTGCCTCGTGTCTGGTAACATATTTTTCGGCTACTGTTCTCTTCAAACAGATTAATTGTGTTCGGGAGCGTTGTCCAGTGATGGTTTCACCCAGTTTTAGCAGCTCATAATATAGAACACCCTTCTGATCCCACCAAATACTGAGCATTACTTTCGGCTTTGCCGTTGATTTGGCTGGTTGACCAATCAAAATCACCACTTTGGCACGGCATGTTCATCATAAACTTCCACCAAAATACTATGACTTTCGGCAGCAGTTTTCTTCAAAATAAAGTAATGACGAAGAACTCCCCACAAAAACACTTTTTCAGGCACAAAGTTCGACATATTTGAGTGAAAAAAAAATGATTGTTGTTTACACTTCAAATGAATGACATATACTGAAATGATGTACAATGACAGTAGCTTTCCAACGCATGTTCCGATGGAATAATAACAATGGAATATTACAAGTTACGCCATCTCTTAGCAAACCGAACGAATTAAGTTATAGACCCAATAAATCTGAACACAATTTGAATTATAATTAATGTCATGCTGAAATTACTTCATGTTCAAAGGTCATTAACACAATCCAAACCACCAAAGAATGTACTTAGTGGCCGTAGGACAGACGTATGAGGAATTTGGAAAAGAAATCTTTTGGATTGGCCTATGTATGGCTTGTGTACAGTGTGGTTAAAATCAGCAAACGTGTGTGTGCGTTGTGCGTGCGAGTACATTTAGGGTTTTTTTCCACTGATAAGCCGTGTTTTTTTTTTTTGAGTCTGTATATGCCCAAATTAAGTATAGAGACGCCCATCTTCCACCTCTCTTGCCCCTTTTGTATCGTTTTCTGACGGCAAATTGACCAATCAGGGAACGGAATTTACGTTATTTCGTGAATAACTGTCAAACAGTCATTCGTCAATAGACTAGGGGGCAATCAACTGTGAAATTGGGCATCTCTATAATACTTAATTTCTGGGTATATGTGTAGATAAGACACAATTTTTCAAAAAAACGAATCGCAAATGCTTTGATTTTTAGTGTGTCAAGATATATGAAAAACAGTTTTGTTCACACTCCTTGCTGATCATCGCCTGCAGCTTTGCAGGAACAACACATGATCATAGACATACAGTGGAGTCTCCTTAAGTCGAATTTTCACGGAATACCATGATTTGTTTGAGTTAGTGAGAGTTTTGAAAAAAATCGAGTAAGAAAAGGAAACCATTTTTTTCGGTTTACCTTGCAATAGTTCCGTAACATGTACATTTTTTTTAAATGGTCTTATTGCCAGCTTGCACAAAAAAAAACAACTGCGTCAGCCCTGTTGAACTGCCTGGCATTGATTTTCAACTGCTTTTCGTATTCCAACTGGCATTTTCAACCAACAACACAAGGAAAAGGAAAACATTGTTTTTTTTTGCCACGGAAAGCAGCGCTGTTTGTACAAAAACACAGTCAATTCATCGCCGTCGAAGTTGTTTTTAAGGAAGGTGACAGAAAGGAAACCTGCACACATTCAAAAAATGTAGCTCGGAAAGTGTTCTGTGCGAAAGCAGACAAGTGGTATATTTTTATGTGGGTATTTATTGGATATGAGTAAATCGAAACTCAACGCATTTACGATGATGGTATAGGCAATGTTAATTTAGTTTTGCTATACTCAAATACGAATCGAGAGTGGGCAATTTTTTTTTGTTTTATTTTATGCAAAATTAAATAAAAGATTCTACTTAAGGGGTGAAGAAAGATTGGTCGAAATATTGTGTACGAGTTAGCGGGAGTCTTGACTAAGGGAGAGTGCTTTTGTATCGAAAATTAAGGGGAATGCTAAAACGAAAAACTTTGAGTTAAGGAGAAATTCGACTTGGAGAGAGTCCACTGTACATATATAAAACATCATCTGGTTATCTTTCATAAAATGTATAGACCATCGAATTGACATCTGCTATCATAAAGAATTAACAGTTTTCGAGAGCACTTACCACATATAAATAAAATGTTTTAAAGGCGAATTTTATTCTGATCTCTTAAGACTCAGAGTTTCTCAAGCCTGACGAATTGAACGAATTTTACGCTTCTTAACTAGCATTTTTCATTTAGAATGCACAGCCCATTGGGAGTGTTTTCAGAGAAGCTGGTATGGGTTTGTTTGACTTCAAAAGATTGTAATTTCCACTACACTGCAAGGACAATCGTTGGAATTGTGCGGGATTGAGTTTCAATAGCCGGACTGCTCCCACGGGTAATTATGTGTATCAAGTCAATCTTATATTAATGTGAAGCAGACTCAGGGTCCGCTAGTTGAGATATAAAAGATATAATTTGGCGAAAAACTATTTTTTGTAAAAAGTCAATGACTTATCAGACGACGTCCACTTATGCGAATATTTTCAATTTTCTCCCCTGGCGTATAATCACTTGTCACTTACCGACTTACCGGTTCCCACACAATTCACGTCAGTGCTTCTCATAAACCACACTATGTCGCATAAATCATGGTGTCCCACATAACAAGCACTATGAAACTATTAATATTGACGTTAACTACTGCGCCTTCGTTGGCCATAGCCACCCACTAACCACCCTATTTCAAATGCCTCGTCGTGAGGGTAATGGCAAATTGCTGTCAAATACACGCGACAATCTGCGCACAAGTGCAATCACTTAAGGAACGTGTGGTCTTTCAAATCCGTTGCATACGCATTAGCCTGCCTCATTCCTCTTCCACGTGCATCCTGTCCCAGCACCCAGTTGTGGTTGAAGAAAAACCAATTTTCCAGAAAAAAAAAATATATATTATTAGCTTGTCATCTCCAGGACAGCCCCCACTCTATCCTGCTTCAGTGGAAAACACACGCAATGCAAGTGCAGAAAAATAATTGCTCCCGGAGTCTAAGGACTCAGGTATTTAATTAAACTTATCCCGGCGTCCCTGGAGTAGGTTTCCCCAGCTTAGCTCTCATCCAGCGGTAGCTCTGGGAAAACAGTGAGATTCCAGCAAATGAACCAAGTAATGCAAACAGAAGTGAATTCTTGTGCAAAAATCTTCCACATACACGTGGCTCCCTTGGGGGGAACCTGTCAAGTGTAATTCCGTTTTAATTGTTCGTAAGCACTTGATCCCCTTTAAATATGATTGCACTACCGGCCCGGCCGCCTCTCCACGCAATAGATCCCGCCGCCGCCCGCTCAATAGCTCATAATGGAACCGTATATGGGGTGGCAACTAATGGAACCTGATTAAAAATTTCGGACACGTTCTCAACATAAATTGCTTACATACGAGCACATGCACATGCCTTTAGTGTGAGTTTATGAAAGCCAGTCACACACATGCGGCGGGGTATCAGCTGTAATGGGGATGTTTTTAAAGTTTTTTTTTTTTTTTTTTGTTTTTTGGGGGGCGACCCAGTGGCGGAGACTGGAGTTTCTGTTGTGTAAGGTTAGGTTTTGTGGGAAAAAAGATTTAAGATTTTTTTTTAATGAAATGAAGGTGGTGGGAAAGGCTGGTGGTTTCTAGACAAGCCTGGCTTACGTGAAATATTACATGTAATTTGTCATGAGACTTTAGTAAAAATTCGTCTTCTTTGGCTGGTGCTACAGTTCAGGGTGGAGTTGGTCACGGCCAAAGCACGGCCAACAGAAGCTGTTGAAGTACTGCACTAAAGCTACCGGCGGTAGAGTAAGCAACATGTATTGTTGTGTGTTTGACAGGTTCCATGCATCGTTGGTGGGATTAATTTGCTAGACCAATGAAACTGAAAAACGTATTTTTGAGCAAGGACAAGGCATTTTCTTTTTTTTTCTGCAGATTTGTTGCCTGCTATCCCTGGCAAGGGACCGTAGAGCATCATAGCTACGTCTGACTTTTTTGGAGTCCATTAGATTAGACGAAAGTGCTTTTATTGCTGCTGGATTGTCAGAAAATATCTGGATTATAGCGCCTTTGAAACCTGTATGAAGATTTCGTCAGACGCAGATGTCGATGGCGTGGATTTCGGCTTGAAACTCTGAAGGACTCGACCCAATGGTTCCAGAAATCCTTGTGTGGGGTCCAAGGACTACTCCAGAATCCATCTTTGAACAGTCTGTGTATCATACTCCTAGGCTCTAGTTTTGGGACACCATTGGACCAGCATTCGCGATCCTGCGGTCGACTTCCCTTGCCGAAAAACCCATCGCTTGACCGTTTAAAGGGGACCTAAGCCCAAGTATACAGCGGACTGCAGTGCACCCACATGCAAAATACAGCTTCGTCTTCTAAACTACATCATCCACTGCTTACCACTGAAGCACCCCTTATAAGAGTTATTTTGCAAATGCTACTGTTTCGTTACGAGTGCAGCTCGTGAATAACCATCCAAATTCTCAGAAAATTCCAAATTTCTTTTTTATTACATTTTAAGTGAATACGACGGTAGCAGACCACTCGTTGCACTTAAGTGTATTTTTTACATACGGGAAAGCGTTTTTTATTTTTTTGTCGGAGAATTTTTGGCACTACGCTGAAGCACTCAGACTCAAAAATGGTCCATTGCACTGTTGTACAAAAGACCACTTTTAAGACCATTCTTTGAAGCTCAGTGAAAACAGCAGTAACGTCAATCAATTTCCTCCTCCTCGTGCGAAGAACAACCACTGTTTTTGTTGGAGTTGTAAGAAGGCCACTTGCCTGCCACTCTGTAAGAATCGTTAGTGATTGGTCTGCTGTACTGTAAATCTAGTAGGAAGGTCTATGATTTTGAAGTTTAATTAAAATATGGTTTGAAATGTGCTCGTTGTAGCATTTCTTGGATCTTGCCATGTCCAATGGCTGGCTGTTATACAAAATAATATGCAATACATACCAGAGATACTGGAGGAAGAGATGTACCACTTCTACGTTTCTTGCCCCTCAGATTCAGACAGGAGTCTGTGAATACGTGTGAGCTAAGTGAAGCTGATTACTACCGCCTAACACCATTGCGTTGCCCTATACTCCTAACATTGTTTCGCGAAAATAAAGTAGTATGAGTGACTTAAGAGCACAACCGTCAATATCTGAGGTGAACTGTACATTGGGGGTTTCCACTGAAAAGACGAATATCTCTTGCTCCATTACCCTTATACATACCAAAACCCGCAAAATACGCAGTTGTCGGCAGCAGAGTTTCGCGAAGGATTTGAAAGTGAAATTCAAGCTGTCCCTCCGACAGTCTTGCGACATGACTAAGTTGCCATTGGTATGTATGGACCGAGAGTGTGGCCTAGTATTATACTTCTTCTAATGGCGCTACAGTCCGTGGTAGAACCGGGTGGACCTGGGCCTCAACCAACAAGCCTCTCCAGCTGGCACGATCTTTAGTCAACTGTCTCCAATTTCGCACGCCAAGTTGGTTGAGGCTCATCTCCACTTGTGTGCGCCATCGGTTCAGTGGGCGTCATCTTTTGCATTGTCCCACTGGTTCGAAGTCATAGACGCCTGGAATCCGTAGACGCCTGGTTAGGCTCATGTCATTGCGAGTGTGGTTGAATCTTCTTCCCCAAAAGCCACCAATGTAAAATGGACCAACGATTGAACGCAGGACGTTTCGCTCGAAAAGACCAAGGGCTTCTTTATCTGCTTTTGAGAGTTATTCTGCTTGATGTTGTTCTCTTGACGAAGTCCTTCACTACCTCAAAGTTGTAGCTGCCCATTGTGACGCCTTGGCTGAGTCGCCGATGTTTGGCGTACTTTCTCGATGACAGCATACACTTCGTTTTGCCCTCGTTCACCGCTCAACCCATTTTGTCCGCCTCCGATTCAGTTCCAGCAAACACTTTATTGAAGGATCGCTGTGTTCGACCAATCATATCAATCCCGTTCGTGTATGCTAGCAATTGTACGGACCTTTGGAAGATCTTTGATCTTGTGTTGGTGGGTAAATTTTGCACGACCGAAGAGATTATAAGAGTTTCACGGCAGCTCGTCGCCTTGTCTAAAACGGACCGAGACATCGGTCTCAGTGAGTTCCTTTTCGACATTGGTGGCGCAGCGAGAATTCTCCATCGTCATTCTGAACAAACTGGTGAGTTTGGTAGTAATGTCACGACTAGACATGTCGTTCTATAGCTCGGATCTATGCTCGCTGTTTTGACATCGACGAATATGTGGTGGGTGTCGATCCCCATCTCTTGGTTTTTTTTCAGTATCTGCCGTGTTGTGAACATTTGGTGGATGATGGACTTTCCGGGCCTGAAACCACACTGATTAGGACCTATGATTATTTACGAATGGTTTCAGGCGCTCACCCAAAGCGACAGAGAAGATCTTATAGGAGACTTGCCTTTTTTTTTGGGGATCGAAGTGGATATTTAAGGCACCAAAAATATTCCTAAAATCTTTACATTTCTGGATACAATACTCAAACTGCGCTTGCACTGCGTCGCAATCTGAAGTGAATTACGCTAATCCAAGACATGCGACAAGACAGAGTCTCCTTCATTCTAAAATAAAAACAAAACTGTCATTTCCCTTTCCACGGAACAATTTACTGCTGCAACCGCTCCCACCCTGCGACAGGTACTGATCTACCTCTTAAACGAGACTGCAATTCAATTCCATCGAGACAAATTGCGATTTTTATTGCCACCAATTTATCCAGGACCTTGGCTAATCCACTTCGCAGCGTTTATTATTGTCCTTGAGGACTGAAACACGTGCTCCACTTAGATTGTGCATTGCATGTGCACACCCAGTGAGGGTCCACACTGAAAAACTTGTGCAATAAACTTAATTTATATGATTGCAACTGGCAGAATTGTTCCCTCTAACTGTGCTTGAAAGTGCAATAATTCCTGAAGTGAAACGACGATTGCGGGCGGAACCGGGGAAAGGACGTTGAGGTTCCCTCATTGAATTATTCAATAAACGAAAGGATTACCGATGGAAATGGTCGACAATAAAGATTTATACACACTTGCAGGGTAAACTTTGAATGGCTGGATTTTATTTAAGGATTTTGTAAGTGACTGACGGAGGAAACGAGGGAAGTTAGATTAAAAATGTCAGCGGGAGAGAAATTTAAGGCTGATAGACGTGGGCTTCTGTCAGAAAGAAGTGATGACTAGCGAGCAATCTGGCTGGTTGGTATGGGCCACGGGAAATGTAAGCATTCGTTTGAAGATGAAGTGCACAGTATTTTCGAATAAATGTGATTGCATGTGGATAGTTCTCATTGCAACGAACATTTGAAGTTGATAACTGCAGTTTGCAGTTTCAGAAGACCGTTTGACAGTAGAAACTTTCAGGCCAATCGCAAACCAGAGTCGATGCCAAAAAGTTGTTCTTGGATTAAGGTTTAATTGCATTGAATGCCTGCAAAGGGAGAAGGGTGATACGAATGCTTTGCAAGAATCGTGGATACGGAAACCACTTTTGAGACAAACAGCAGAAGTTTTAATGAATCCACTCCTCGACGAAGTTGAACTATTTTGATTGGATTCCCATTGACATTTCAGTTTCTTTTCGTTCACAAAACTCTTACACGCACTCGTGCCTTTGTCGACTATGAGACTTCCACCGTCGAGATGATATGTTCACCCTGCCAGCAGGTGACTGGCAAACTATTTGAATTCCCATGCGAAAGTTTACCTTAACGCTGGCTGGCTTTTTGATGAAGTTTCTGAGTTGGCAGTGATTCTTTGTCATATTGATCTCTATGAATCTCTATTGCATTCACACTTTATGTCACATACTCTCCTCTAAGCAACTGACGAACAAGGACCCTTTCGAAAGGGAACTGTCTTGCAAAAATGCTTAAACAGACGGTGACTCAGTTGGGGGTTGCACTGTAAGGCCGAGTGTATTGTAAAGCACTAGCAATTCAAGAAGCCGCAAATGTGTTTCCTCTTGTCCCTTAAGTACCAACGTCAGTCAATTTCTCTGAGTATTTCCGATCTCGTACACTTGATCCAAATCTTAATTCATAACAGGTCAAAATACTAACCTGCGACAACAATACTTTTCAGGTCTCCACTCAAAATAAAAGCTCGAAGTAAACTCAACACAACGACCACACGTACCTCCAGAAATGCTCTCCATTCATTCGACTCGTTCATTTGAGTTTGAAACGAAAGGTACCCATCGAAATTCTATGCAA
The DNA here is from genome assembly GCA_905231855.2 of Eristalis tenax. Taxonomy (NCBI): domain Eukaryota; kingdom Metazoa; phylum Arthropoda; class Insecta; order Diptera; family Syrphidae; genus Eristalis; species Eristalis tenax. Next base: position 6,882,981 of record HG993127.1, read on the forward strand.
AAAAAAATTAAGTCACATTGTAATGTAATGCACTTACGAACGCTCCCGGCTGAAGTTTGACAGAAGAAGCTGCACATACCCAGAAACCTGGCACTTATGATAGGACACTCTTGATTTGACCACCGGGTTAAAGTTTAGTTTTCTCCGAACTTAAGGCACACTCTTTAATTTTTCTTCAAATCGTTTGCTATAATCGCCTTCATATGTTGAACACCTTAAAATGCGCAAGTACTCAACAGTATGAAGAAATTCGTTAATATTAGCTGTACACTAAGTCAAGCTAAAGGAGTGAAACGTATGATGAAGCAGCAGTTATGTCAGGAAATGTGTCTGGTACACCAACTAGAGTGAAACAAGTCTTTCCGAGTTCACAGCTGGCTGTATTGCGGGACCTTGGGATTTTTCAAATACAATCCCAAATGCAGTCGTTTTTTCGAGAGACTAACAAGCATGTCCAACTTTTTTTCACAATCAACAAAAATATGTGCATTATCGGGCGCCATAGTACATAAGCGATTCCCTAAATCAACGCCGACAAGGTGAAGATATAACTCGCGGCTTGTTTCAGTGGTAAGAGAACATAGGAACGTTTAAATTGAGTACTATGAAAAAATTGTGGACAACACTGATTAAAAAGACATTGATGCATCTTGGGATGGCAACACAGTCAACTAGTCACAAGATTTCTTACAATTTGTATTTGATTTTGAATCACAACTGCTAATTAAAATATTTAGCTTGGAAACAAAAACTCTTGACACAACACAATGTTGAAAATGTATTGAAAAAACAAAAGAAAATATTTATAATTTGAGGCATAATTTGAACAAATATTTTTGTGAAATGAAGCAGTTAAATAGTATTGTCTCATCACATCGGGTTCGACATGAAATTGATGAAGAAACAGAATATAGAAGACTGTTTTTTGAAAACATTGACACAATAATTGGACAATAAGCGAAGAGTTTGTCAGGGTGTGAGAGTTTTCGGAGTTAGAAGAACTCAAATTTGTTGGTTTGCTTGATACAAACACGTATCCCTCTTTTAAATTAACTCAACAGTTCATTTGCTGATACATTTGCATTATCAAATTTAGTTTGCATTTTTTATAAGCGGCAAGAATTTTACAATTTTGGTCTTAAACAATTTTTTGAAAAACTTTTATAGGAAGACCTGATTTTTTGCAATTGTGTAAGCTGGTACCAACTTTCCCTTTAACAACGTCATCAGTTGAAAAATCTTTTTCGGCACAATTAAAATTTACTCCAGAACAACAATAGGGCAAAATAGATTCACGGATCTTTCACTGCTTACCACTGGAAAAAAATCTGCATTTTGTGCAGGGTTAGCATTTGTTTAAGAAAATTATACTATTTATGTATTTATTTTTTCTAATAATATTACTTGAATTATGAACTTTAATAGAAATATGATTTTTTCTTATAAGATGGGTTATGTTTATAATGACTGACAAAGTTCGTGCTTGCCTCTTGGATTACGTCATTGAACTTAAACGTAAAGACTTGTATTTTCAATATTCATAAAAGTTATTAAAAATCGTGCCTTAAAAAAAAACAAAGCAGCTATTCTTTTATTTTTCAACTCCCTTTTTAGGTTTGCTTATCTACCATCAGCTGTTAAATTTCTTTGAGATTTTTGAGATACCTGCTGCTCTTACAAACAGACAAAAACCCCCAATTAAAGCGAACTGCATAATTTCGCTTTTGTATATTAATTCTTCCAGCTTTAACATTTTTTGTGTCTTTTTTTTTTTTTTTCTTCGCTTGGTAACTTGGCTTGGTAAATTTTTAAAGAAGTGGCAACCATGGCTGTTCGTGTTGAATCACGATCACTAATTTTTCATTTTTCACATGGTTGGTGGGTTAAATACTTCACTGGCTTACCTGAACCTAGCTTAAATTTTGACTGTGAAAACTAAATTTTCTTGAGTGAAGTTTATGTTCGATCCTACACTTGGCAAAACCGGCAGATAGCTGATCCTGCACTGGACTGAATAATTACCCTGGACCCTTTGCCCTCGACGTTGCAATGCACGATGTGAGAAGCAAGCGTTTGTCAAGTCCAGCCCAGTTACCATTAGGGACTGTCCTCGTTACTTATTAATGCTTAAGCGAACAGGAAACTGTTGCTCCAACCTCTCGGGTAAAGCTCGGGTAAAAATTTAAATTTTCTTTTGACATTGATGCCTATTCCAAACTCTCATTCACATCTCCACTCGTTATATCATTTGTTGACTGTGCTGCAGCAAAACGGAAGGCAAATGACAACACGGTGGTGAGTGACAACACACACACAAAGTCAAGCGATTCTTAAAAGAAGTTCTTGCAAATGCCAACTATACCTGCTTGCGATGTGGTTTTTGTTGTGCCTATATTGTAACACATCATGTGACTAGTCTATCTCGACAATTTGATCACAATCGGCTAATCCGTTCAGAAGTTCTTAAGAGTTAGAGAAGTGAAACATTGTGTCTGCTTTTGGGTATACACATGGTGGGCATACACATTTAGCTACGTTTGCCTACCCATGCATAGATCGTCAATGGATGGACATAAAAGGCTCGAAATGTTGGAACCGCATGTCGTACCGACTTCTAAATAGTCACATTCAGCATCTACTTTTTAGAACGATTTTTGCAGAAAATTTCAGAGCCCTGCCATGTATAATTTCGGGGCCTATGTTTCTTTTTCCGAAAACTTTCTTCGAATGTTTAAAGCTACGAAAAGGATATCCAGCAATCTGAAAACCTCTGTGGTTCAAAGTAGGGTAGGTTTTATGGATTTATTATTTTATAGGATTAATGCAATGTAAACTATGAAGCCTTGAACTCATGGCTTCACATTTAATTTCAGTCCAAATTTCACAAAATTCGCTTACATCTGCTTAGTGCATTGATATCACAAACGAAAGAACATTGCATCCAGACAGCTGTTCGGTTTCTGAAACTTAAGGCGACACAACTGCCACCCAAAATTTTCCACGTTTGCCCAGGCAGTACTACCAAGGCGACCAGCCAAGGACATATTCAGCTTAATTAATTGAATGAATACTAGCGCCAAGCTTCAAGTTTCTGAACACTAGAAACTTTCGACTAAAAGCGAAACTAATTTGAGTGAAGCAAACAAAAAAAAGGCAACACGATGCTCCACTTGTATCCAATCGACTAGTGTCGCTATTTTTTCTTCCTCCTTTGAGGATCCAGATGGAGCACAGCAGCTAAAAGTTTGGCTGCCAAATTCACAAAAATAACAGTCAAGAGTCAAACTAACCGAAAACAAAAGCAAAACGAACAACTTTCCAAAAGTGCAGCTTTTTTTGTTTTAATAAAAATAAATGCAAATCGGAATCGTTCCCGAGCACGAGGGTAAAGTTTCTGCATTTCCATCTGAACCAGCACCATTTTTTGAACGTCTCTCAGGCACAAAAAGCGCAATGTAACCGAAAACAAATGGAAATTAAGCGAAGAGCATGGCAATCAGAAGTGAATCGGGGAATAGGTTAATGTCGGTGGTTATAAGTTTACAATTTCAAATGTCCGCCGAGGTGGCGGAGATGGGAATTACCGTGGTCACAAGTGCACAGAAGAAGTTCGTCTACAGTCAATTGAATGTGGAGCAGTTGAAACAAGAAATTACCGTCTTAAATGGCATTAAGTCGCTGTCAGTTTTTGTGTTTCGGAGTTTTTGGGAATGTTGTTGAAAATGGTGTCAAGGAGTTTGAAGGGCGCATCAGACTAGAGAGGGTTGCGGGTCTACTCCCCAGTGCCCATGCCAACGGGAATTTGTAAATCCAATGGTAGTGGTGTCGCAGTGAGGTTGTTCCACATTTTTAACTCCTTCTGATAGTACAGACCATGTCTCTTGGCGTAAGCCACAAAACCAAAATAACAACTTCTGAGGCCCTCGGAGCTCTCCAGTGACAATCAGTTTACAATGATAGCCTAATATAGACCACTTTTTTGTGAGATCATGTCAAAATGGCGGCAAGGCACGTTATTTTTATGCAGTAAAGTTTGACAAATCGTCATGGAAAATTGCACTCATCCAGAAGGTCTCCAATTCAGTTAGCTGTGATACGAAAATCTGAGAAAAGAAGAAGACATGCAGAGACTGGATACTCTTGGGGGGACTCTGCTTCTCGTGACCGGTACACTGAGACGCCAAGAACTTGCCAATTGGCTGTGCGAGCAGATAAAGAGCAGTCTTGGAAGGAGTTCGACGAGAAGTTGGAAAGCGGCCATAGATCTGCGAAAAAGGTGTGCTGGCAAACCATTCGCCGACTCAGAAGAAGGAAATTAACATAATCGAAGGAGTCACATCCAAAGATGGTGTGTTGCTTTCCAATGTGGTGGACATTTTACGCAGATGGAGCGAGCACTTTTCGGAGCTGTTCACTGAGAATAGCAGACCTGAAGTCTTGAGTGGGGCAGTGCCCTGCGAATGTGGCGATTGGCAAACTGGGGTGATTGTCCCACTTTTCAAGAAGGGAAACAAAAGAGATTACTCTTTTAAGTCTCCCCGGCAAAGTCTACGCTGTTGGTGTTAGAAGCGCGTTATAGAGTCCTGGTCGAGCGCAGGATGGGGATAAACTCTGGAGTCCTCTTCTGAGGGCCATTCGGTCTCTATACACAAACTGAAGCAGCTGTGGGCGGGTAAACTCTGCTAAATCAACACCTTTCATAGTGGACGTTGGACTTCGCCAAGGGCGCGTCTTGTCACCTCTCCTTTCAATGCATATACGGACTAGATGTTGCAGTGCAGCCGAGGCGAGAAATGTTTCATATTGGGAGAGCTGAGGGTAAGTCATCTTCTTTTTGCAGATGACGTAGTGATCACATCTTCCCAGACGGAACTCCAGCGCGCCATCGATAGATTTGTAACCGTATGTGCTGATGCTGGAATGAAGGTTAACGTGGACAAATCGGAGGATATGGTCATCTCTTGAACGCCTGTTTAATGGACCCTACATGTTAGTGGAGCCCCATTGAAGTAGGTGGAACAGTTTCAGTATCTCGGTCAAATGTCAAACGATCCACAGTCTCCACCATCCCGCACTTTTATGTGTTTTATTTCAAAATGTACGCATCACTGGACAAATACGCAGTATGCCAAGTCGACGCATGTCGCTTTTTGCGAACTCCTAGATCTAGATTGGTGGGCATGACTGAACTGCTTTCACTAAACCAAGAAACATGACATAATGCTATTCGAGCAGAGTCCAGTTCAAACCATCAGAGCCTCATCATCACCTCCTTAGTCACGAAACTTTCGCATTAGGAACTACCATCCACAGACGTGAATTGTGGATACTCTGAGAAGTGTCCACTCACTTGAGCCAGTATCCTACATCAGCACCATATCATTCCGAGTGATTTAGGAAACCTGCTCATTCACGTTCGTTTGTTGCCTGACGAAAATAATACCCTCGACGTTCATCATGACGAACGGCACGCATCTGAATTTTTACAGAAATTCAATGTGAACCAATGAGATACCCGACGCAAGCACACACACACCCATGAGACAATATCTCGTATTAAGCAGCAAACAAGACCACTGATTTGGAAAGCAGGAAATTGTTGATGACAGTCGTCTCCTTGGATGGAAGTGTGTGTACATGGAACCATGGAACAGCTTAATTGAATTAAGCCATCGCGCTTAGGAGGAAATTGCGTGAACAATGGATCCACAATGAGTTGAGATATCTTGGCATCACTGCGTCACTCTGCGTACGGCTGTGTGTGGAGCGTTCTTGGCAAAAGTCGTATCGAAATTGAGTTTTAAAATTGTAAATTGTTTGACAATGACAACCACGACAGGGGTGCACGGGGTGGTGGTGATACGCAGTCACATTCCAAAAGGAAATGGATGTGCCGAGTGCTGTCGCTCGAGTCAGCCAAGTGAGAAGTGGGGGCGAGAGGAATGCCTGTTAATCATAATTTAATAAACATAAAAACAATCTTAACTGGAGCGGAAGGCTACATCATCGTTGGAAGGAAATGGCTTGATGGAAATGTGTGCGAATAAATTATGTGTAAGCACGGTGTAATATTTTACATAGCTTGTACGTAAAAAGGGCTGAACTTGTTTGCTGAAACTCGTTTGGATTGATGTCTTTTGATTCACTTTAGGGGGGCGCTAGGAAGTCAGATAGCTTAGCCTTAAGTATAGTACACAAAGATACTGCGATGTGAGCCTCTTTCACGTGCGATCTAAGGGGGAAGTGCTGTACAAATTATTCACTTTTGTTGTGAGTTCGAGGGTGATGAAAATATAACCTTATATTTGCGTTATCCACGTTTCATGAATCCAGCTCACCTCGTTGAGTTTTACTTCCGATACTCAAGCTTATTCTGGAATTAAACATTTTCGCCCACGACCCACTAAAATTCTTCTTTGCAGTACTCGATCCGATCGGGACACTTGCCTCCTGGTATAGTTGCACCTTTCACTCTATATCACATCTAGTTCATTTGAAAACTTAACTTTACTGACTTGTAATTGTCTTAAAAATTTAATATTCATTTTATTAAGTGCTTTAAATCTTAAAGAAAAATTTAGGATCATTCAATTGGCAGACGGGCAAGAGGTTAGAAAAGAGGCTTCCAGTTTCGATACACGAGCCTACCTACCATACAGTATTGTTCGACTGTTTAACACTAAGTTTTTTCGAAGTTGTTTACGTTGTCTACATAAATTTTTGCACACGCCGAATTTTACTATCCTTGTGTAAGAAAAAAGTAAAATTTAAAAAAGTCAACACAAAAAAGCCATGGAAAATAATACAAATTGAGGAGAATCAAAACAGAAGAGCTGGACCTGATACATCTAAACGAACTATTGCAAAATGATCTCTATTTACAGTGGATTTTGACAGATTTTGCAATGGCTCTCATTTTCCTTCTCCTTTCTCAATTATTTACTTTATTAAAATTTATTTATTTATTTATTTAAAAGGCTATTATATGAACTATATATATGAACTATTGATTGCTTTATATAGATTTACTTTACCTTTTTCACATTATTTACTCACATCACTGCTGCCATACCATGGGTTTTTCTTTTGTGGTGTCGTCTGAGTGAGATGGTGTCGTCTAACTCAGTGCATCATTTCCAGCTTGCATCAAAGATGGCTGCTTTAAAACAGCTCCAATCTTCTTAGGGCAGGCGGCGTCGAACTTAGAGAGAGAGAGAGAGAGATTCTGGGAGACTCGATCTGCAGTCCGTTGATATTGTAGCTTTCCGATCTCAAAACATGGTGTCCTTTCTCAACTCTGTCTTGATATCCGAGTTCTAGTCGTGGTTACAATATGGAAACAGATCGAAAAGATGTTGGCTCCTCGAAAGGTTTTTTAATCAAGTATGCTGGAGGGGGGCCTGACGTCGATCACAACGTAATCAAACTGGTTGACGGTTGATTGATCAGGGTTACCGCCAGATCTCCTAGAACCACCCGCGCATTGGGCGTATATTTTTCCACATCCAAATATGCGCCTCTCAATCTTTCTATTTCAAATATCAGATCATACTAGTGGAATGAATATGACGGTTTGAATATGAGGACGTTTGACTCTTTTGTACACATAGGGAGAGTACGATCATTTTGGCGCCATGCGTCAATGATGGTATTAGAAAGGGGATCCATCTCGCCCCGCTTCGGAGTTAGAGGTAATTTAGGAAAAAAATTATTTACCACACTATCACCAAGTAACCACCTGCGATCCTGGGAACCGCTCACAGATTATGACCTTAAATTTGGAATTTCCGGTATTAACTTCAGACAAAAAAAATTAATTGTTGTAAATGCCCTTAAGCTTGATTTGCAAAACTCCTCGTTAAATTCTCATAATGCACAATGTCGTATGACGCAAATGCCTTAAAACATCTGAAATTGCAAAATCGGTTTGGTCTGTAAGAGTTAAAATGGGATACAAAATATTTAAAAACAACGGCAACACTTGCAATGAACTACTATACAGAATTTGAGAGCCACAAATATGTCCTCTCGCATCAAATAATTCATGTAAATAGATTTTGACTTATTCGCAAGCAAAATCAACTTGCTGATAAAAAATTAAAAAAAGGTGGGACCAATATTTTTCAGAATTGTGAAATGATGTGCTGTATTGGCTTTTTGGGGTCCATGCATTCAGAATCGAACACAAAAGTACGAATGGTTTTATGCCTTCTACTTTTTGAGAAAATTGAAATTATTAAAAAAATCAATTTTGTGGTGATCTCACTTTGATACTGTTATTCAAGAAAAATGTTGATATAGGCGCCTGCTAGGCCAAAAGGTAATACTCTGAGCGGAGCAACGAAGTTGCGTGAAAGACTTGCCGCCTTGCTTATCTAATTAAATAAATAAAAAATAAAATGCAGAAAGGGAGTATAAATCTATAAATACGTTAACAACGCGAAGAGCGTAGCGGGCCACCAGGCTACCCTTATTTAACAAAACGTTTGATATAGGCGTCTGCCAGACGTTTCGTTTTTCAATATTCTTAAATAAAGTTTTCTGCGTTCGATTCGGAATTGCTTTAAGTATTGTAAATGTTGCCGCTGTTTTTTTTAATATTTTAAGTTTTTGCCATTTTAATTAATTTTTCTTCTAAAATTGCCTCTAACTCTTAAACGGGGCGAGATGGACCCCACTCTCATAATGAAAACTGCTAATTTTCAGCCCCACTACAAAATACCGTTATCGATTCTTGGTGTCAAACTTATCATATGGGCACCACGGTTTGACGTCGGCTGTACAGCGACATGAGCTTTGCCAGGAGTATATGAATCCCACGCGTTAAGCACACGGTTAACTGAACTCCGGTCCGAAGAATCTTTTTCTCCGAAGATATGCAACAACGTAACAACGCAACGGACACTTGCGTCTAATATGGCGAACACTATAGTTGAATGCAGGTAGCCAGCGATCACTTTCAGTTGGCCAAGCTTTTTGGCTGATGTCCAGGTCGACCCCGTACTGTTGCGTCATACACAAAATACTACCATTGACATTTGCGTGAAGTTTCATGTCAAACAATATTTACAATTGCCGCACACAGTTCAAGGAAGGCGGAGAGAGAACAATGAGAAGAGTTCGGCCTGTGCGACCATTCACATCAACTGTGGATCCCATTGAAAATCCACATCAATGACAATTAAAGACATGTCTACATTCATTTATTTTATCGTTAACATTATTTTCGACACGGCGATGTGGGCCGCCCACTGTGCTGTCCGAGAATATTTTCATAAGATACGACTTCGTATTATCTTTACAATAGCGCCAATATCGCTATTTCCACGAATTTTATTTCACTTCGACACCCATTATCAACCACAACAAGACTTTGTCACTGGCCCTTACAAGATTAAACAAATAGGGTCACCCTCTTACGAACGTCACGCACTAAAAAACAAAGAGCGCGAGGAGCCTAGAGATAAGGACAAGCACATTCTAGACATAAATCATGCTCCAGCGCAGAACAGACCGGCACGCGACAAGTAACGCGCGAGTCACAACCAATTACGCCTCGCCAACAAGCAAAATCAAGGCCATAAACGTATTGCCTTCTAGGCTGCAGTTATCGCTGGTTTCAATGTGTCCTCTGTATTCGCACAATGGAATCAAATCATAAACAAAGTACTCAGTTGGCGAGTGCAGGTCGCCTCGTGTCTTATCGCCGGTTATCTAATCAGTGTTACATGCTATTAGACCACATGTTATTAGAACAGGAATTCAGCTCTCATGCATTAGTCCACAGCCGGCGGCGTTCAAGTCATGACAAGACTTCGGGCGGTTATTCTTGTGTTTTTTGTCGTGGAGACGTGCTCTCTTATCGTGCCGATTCACTCAGCAAACGTTCTGTGCATGTTCACCAGTTCGGGCAAGACTCAGTTGGCGGTGTTCATGGCAGTGGCCAATACTCTCATCGAGAGGGGGCACAATGTGACGATCATCACGACAATACAAATTCCCTCGCAGTCAGAACCGACGCAACCATTCCGACACATCTTCTTGGAGCAAGCCGAGGAAACGGCGAAGAAAATAAACGACAATCTCATCGAAATAGCAGAAGAAACCACTTCTAAGTTTAAGGCGATGATTAACTTCATCACACTCGTGGACATATTCACCACGATTCAGAGGGACGCATTGCTTCAGGAGCCGTTCCAAGAGTTCCTTCAGGAGGACAACCACTTCGACTTGATGGTGCTTGGGTACTTCAACAACGACTACATGGTCGGTGTGGCTGCGCGGTACCGGTGTCCCATCGCCATAGTCGTCCTTGGACAGCCGTACGGTCCAATCAGTCGAATGATTGGCAATCCCGAGGAGACGACCTACGTCCAGTTCCCGCTGTTCGGCAGGAGCCAACCCATGAGCTTCTTGCAACGGCTGACGAACTTCCTTTGGACCATCGTGGAACCCCTGATACAGATCTACTCACACCGGCTGATGGAGAACGTGTACAAGTAAGTTGCGGTTGTGTGAAATAGTGTCAGACACTACTTGAACGCATCCAATGCCATTCTCACAGGAGACTATTTACAGCTGACCTCTATCCAACGTTCTCCGACTTAATCACCAACATCTCGCTGGTCCTGTGCAACAGCCATTTCTCCGAGTTACCCGTACGACCCTTGGTCCCGGCCCTTGTAGAAATCGGAGGCATTCAGTTCAAGGAGCAGCCGGATCCCCTACCCAAGGTAAGAATGACTCACACACTCCTGACATCAGAACTAATGACGGTGTCGCTCTAGGACATTCAGGCTTTTCTCGATGCGTCAACAAATGGAACAATTTTTTTTGACGTTGGCTGCCAGCCACGTGGGACCTTTTTAAAACAAGAGAGTGCTCAATTAATTGCGAGCGTCCTCTCTAAACTCAATCAGACAGTACTTTGGTTGTGGGATCAGAATGTCCCGATGCCCGAGTATCCCAATATTCTCTTCCGCCGAAGCCTGCCACATGACGGCATTCTAGCTCACAATAGAACCAAGCTCTTCATCACAGACGGGCGGGCGTACTATATTTTTTGCGCACGGCACCGAGGAGTTCCCATGATCGGCATGCCACTATATGCAGACGAGCCGTACAACGTGGAGGAAATGGTCAACATGGGCTTTGGAATTTCCGTTGATGTGAACACGCTGACGGAGCGCTCTCTTCAGCAGGCATTGGAAGCCGTCATGAACAAGCCATTTTACAGCGCAAACGTGAAGCGGTTCTCGAAGATCTACCGCGATCGGCCGAACACGGCCCGAGAAACAGCGGCGTTCTGGTTGGAGTACGTTATACGGCATCAGGGCGCTCCCCACCTGCAGAGCCCGCTGGTGAAGATGACGTTTGTGCAGCGCTGGAACATTGATGTTATATTCGTGATCTGGGTCGCATTGCTTGCGTTTTTTAAGTTGGCCAAGTTGATTGAAGTAATTGTAAGAATGGTCCTGCACTTGAGGGCGAACAGGAGAAACATGATTCGAAAATACAAACACTGCTAGTTAAGCTATGTGAGTGTGTGTGGTTTTCTTTTCATGTTTGAACTGAAAAGCCAGTCCATGGTTAAGCTATCGGACTCTGAAGTCCACATCAGCGAGCAACCAGACTATGGACGCAATCGGTTTTGAAGAATACAAGGGATGGTTCGTATATGAACGTTTTTGAGCTACAATTGACCGTCCACTCGACGTACTCCCCTGTATTTATTCACTTTAGAAGCGCATCATGTGTAACTGCATTCATTTGCCAGTCACGCCTACAGTGCACATATCTCTTGGAAAAGCCCATGTCTCTGTTGGATATACACGAGGTTTTCATCGGTGCTTCGCTGGGAAGAAGGAGAAAACTTTGGAAAGGACTTCTATAAGAAAACTGTTAAGAGTGTGCCAAACCAGAGCTTAACACAATGGCACAAGTTTAACGCAGTCCGTCAATGCCGACGTACCGTCTCGACGGTTGAATTTCCCAGACCGACCTAATTCTGTACCACCGACATTAAAACCAGCTTACATTTCAATAAAAGACGCCCGAACTCAGCACTTAAAGACGAAATATTGCGGAAATATTGCCTCAGATATGATGCTGCCAAGATAAATATATTTTTATTTTCCGCAGCACAAGAGCACGATAAATAAGTGATATGTTATAGCCCCTCCCATACCCATACCTCACCGCGTTCCATAGATATTTCGCAAGAAAAACTATCGCATTGGACCTATTTAAGCAGTTCCTTGCATTAACCACGCCAAGGTTATCCATGCCAGATGGAGTCGACTTCGCTCATCCACTGCCGCCTTTGTGCCCGAAAAGCAATCAATCACATCCTCTCGCCTGCTCGCTGCTCAGTCCAATCTGGGACAAATTTATAGATTTAGGGCGCTCCCCCTCCACCCAGTGCAATTTATCATCGTCGCTCGCATAGTTTCCAATAACATCTCCTGACACCGCCTTCTCGCTGTCAGCCCCTCCAAATCAAGACAAGATGAAGCCGGCAGCGACGTTCGCTTGGCCTAGTTATGAAGTGAATGAAGCTTGTCACCCAGTCAACCGTGTGATTAATTTGAACTTCGAACTAAGATGAATTAATTTCGCAATGATTGTGGTGTTAGGTTGCTGTCCGAATTGAATCCTTAAATGATACAAACTATAGCCACCGACAAACAACAAGGAACATGAAAAAAAACGTCGCCTTTAACGACTTCCTATCCCGCGGCCGGGGCATAGATGAATTCCATTCATCTCGATAGCAACATCGCATCCTGTTTACAAGCGGATGCGATTTCCGCTCTGAAATCCTAGTGGAAGGATATTATATGTAAGTATACCGAGGAGAGAGAGGAACAAATATGTTTCAAATAAGGATCCTGTTTACAACTAACAAACATACAGTCTGCCTGTAGGCATTTCTTTCTTCGTCGTGGAAATAAATTCAATCCGCGTGAAGGGGAATGGAGTGTTTTATTGCTTCTTGGCCCCTTTTCTCTGGATTCACGTCGATACGGAAGGCGTTTGTGGGAGGGTGAGGACGAGATGCGAGATGGGCCCGGACTGCGAGTATGTCGAGTGTAAGGGAAGAAAGATGCACTCTATGCCGAGCAGTTTCTTTTCATATTATTTTCTCGTTTCTTCGCCCCCCTCGAGAGCATCTTGCATGACAAAGCTTCGATTGCATAGGGAATGCCAGTCGGTATCGATGCATGGGATGTCGAGCGGTGCTACGGATGATTTGATGCCGTTGTAGGGGAGGGTGTTGTCGATGTCAAATCTTTCGATTCCTTGGCCTAGTTGAAATGAAGATTGAACTTGTATTAACTTGATCTCTGTATGGGAAAGTCGTGAAGGTCAAAGTCAGTGGGTTGTACTTATGAGACCAGGTCCCTGCTATGGGATGACGAATTGACAATGATTCAATTCAATGAAGGATGATACCGCGATGGCCTGGCTAAGATGTTGCTGCCCTTAGCATGAACCTTACCCAACCTTGACTACCAAGCGGAAAATATTACAGCATGGACTTTGAAGCGAAACTCTCACTGACTTACAAAATTCTCAAACTGACAAATCTCTCTTTCAAATAATTTTAAGGGTATCGAAAAGGTATTGACGATGTTCTCGAGCACCATTCACTATTCGAAGTCGAAGTCAATGTCAATGTCGATGTCGATGTCGATGTCGATGTCGATGTCGATGTCGATGTCGATGTCGATGTCGACATTGACATTGACTTCGACTTCGAATAGTGAATGGTGCTCGAGAACATCGTCAATACGCTTTCGATGTCGATGTCGATGTCGATGTCGATGTCGATGTCGATGTCGATGTCGATGTCGATGTCGATGTCGATGTCGATGTCGATGTCGATGTCGATGTCGATGTCGATGTCGATGTCGATGTCGATGTCGATGTCGATGTCGATGTCGATGTCGATGTCGATGTCGATGTCGATGTCGATGTCGATGTCGATGTCGATGTCGATGTCGATGTCGATGTCGATGTCGATGTCGATGTCGATGTCGATGTCGACGTCGATGTCGATGTCGATGTCGATGTCGATGTCCATTGACATGACCCATTAATGATAGTATTGCCACCTATGCCTGAGTGGCCCATACCCGTCTTAATGCGCCAAAGGCTTTTTCAAGAGGCTATGGAAAACCCCCACAATTTCCTGGCAATTCGGCATTGTATCATAAGTCCTTTAACTTGCAATTTCTAGAAGAACTCATACTTTCTAGTCTCTAGCAATTTCTAGTCGACGTGATATTTTTAATCGATTCTTGCATTCTCCTCCCAAGTGACTTATAAGCAAACATTTTTAGAAAATCAAAATCATCTCTGCCGTATAAAGCGTAAAAATCTATTAAGACTTCGTTTACACATGATGTCAGCTTCTAATGGGATTTAATTGAATTTCAACGATTTTGCTAGAGAGGCCATCAAATGCCTCGCATCGAATAATGAAATAAACACATCCAAACCCTCGTCAGATCTTCATTTGCATAAAGAAGCATCGCTCGCCTCCCTCCCACCGGGTCTGTGCATGTGTGCGTGAATTGTGAAGCCAAGGCAGGGCTTTCTGGCAAAGTGCTGCTTTGAAATTTAAATTATCTACACATCACAGTCTGGTCTACCCAAAGTGCCACATGATTTGATTTACTGGTGACAAGTCGCTTATTGTCAGTTAAGTCTGCGAAGTAAACGGAAAACAAGTCGTTCCGTAATGAGATTCCGACCAGCTGTCACTGGATTTGAATTTTCCAAACACCAACTTTGGCGTGAATCATTGTGTCGCTTCGGAAGTATGCTCCTTATCCTCTTCACAGGGAGTGACTGTGAATGGCGCTTGAACTCTCCAATAGCTCCTCATGCCATCGACAATCGACAGCCACCACTGCAATGGCAGTAACCTTTCCTGGTGAAGCCAAGCGTTCATGTGGCTAGCGCGTCTCTTGACGGAAAAACCTCAAAATTACGAAGACGAAAGCAACGAGTGGTGGGGTTTGTTTACTGTTCAAGAGATTACCACCCACCCTTTGTTGCGTAACTTAATTGCGGTTGCCTGACGAATTGCGACTGAAGGCGTTGCTAAGCACTAGATTTGTCAACAACACTGAACTTATGTCCATCCCTAAACAAACGCCTTGTCCTTTTGAATTCTTCATCTAATTCCATGCAAAGTCTTGGAGTGGCCTCGCCGATGTGACGACGGGATGTCACCATGGCTCCTTAGGGCGCCGGCAACGTTGCGAAGAATGAAAAAGTCATAAGTCCTTAAGTCCTTTTTGCCAACCAAATTGATTTTGTTGTTTCGGGATAACTTATTTAAAATATAGGCTTTCCTCCGCATTCGCCACGAAATACTGTTGCTGTGGGCCCGCTCGGGCAGGGCTTTGTAAAAGTTTTTCAATTAATTTCTTTTGTAAGCAAACTTAAGGGGAGGAATCAATCTGTAAGACCTCGGGTGACGATAAGAAACTTTCTGCAGCTAGAACACACTCAAAGCGATGAGATTGATTGCTGAGTCGGCGATGGATGGACACTCGTACTGATGTGACAAGAATCACTGCACTTTCTGCTCGTGTGTGATGCCAAAGTGGGCGAACCCACTGTTGGATTCACGTCATAAACCACACACAAACGTGGGTAGGCTTTCACTCTGTCAGTTGCATACAGCGTTCCGCCAAACCGCTGCCCTTCCTAAGTGTTCATTGCAGAATTACATACCATGGACATGTGATTATGTCCTTCCATGCATGGCCTCAATGCATGTGAGAAACCGTCCAGCTGATTTCAAAGCCACCCTCATTTTAGCATTTTTTTACTTTTGTTACTCATGTCCTTTAAGCAACACAAGGAGACGGAGAAGGGAAAAAAATAAGCGCAATGACGCCGTTAGCCGCTGGCGGCGCTCTATAGCTCCGGAGGACAAGCGCTTCCCGCAAGGACAGTTGTCCTGTTTCACTCGGTAAAATTTAAATTGCAATTTACATCGCAAATGAATGTAAAAAGGATTCGCCGGTGAGAGGCAGGAAACGTGTTTTCGGAGACAAATCCTTAATCGTTTCAATTTGCCATCGCCATCTTTGATTTGCATGGCAATGTGCACACATCCTCTACAGACGTGACATATTCGTTGGCAAATTTTGAAAAGGACTTTAGCATTACGCCAATTGCATCAATATCTCATGGTGACGAAGAAACTATGCGGACACTGGTAATGCGGCAAATTGTTGATAGTCAGTGGCTACTTGCTGCAAGGACATCGGATGAAAATATGGAATTTTCTGTCCTCACCTCACCTCACATGGCAACTTGAAGGGCCTTCCTAAACTGGTTGGGATTGTGGAGAGATCCAAACTGAAGGATGGAGCTGAATTTGAACAAAAAACGGACTTCGATTGGCTAGAAGTTAGCCACATTTAGTGTCCATTGTGCTAATGGATGTAACAGAAATCATTGCCGATGACAGGCTTTGGTGGAGGCGTTCAGTCGTTGTCTCATATCGGTACGTAGGTGTGTTGAGGGAGAATATCTTAAACTTTAAAGCGATGAGTTTGATTTGGAAGCAAAATGCGAATTGACTTTATTCCGAGAAAACATTGCTGGAACAGTTGCGTCAGGCGATGGTGAAGGGACCTGGCCAACAAGATCATGTGATTTGTCCTGTTTACGTACACAATTCGTTGTCGCTTTGATAATCAACACTCGTCAAGCTACGGCTGTGCTATTGCCCAATATGCACTCAAAGTCGTCACAAAATTACCTTCTCAGAATCGAGACGAGCAAGAACTTAACTAGTACTTAACGGGTGTGTCCATCGAGGTTTTTATTCGCGAGATTTTTAATAACAGGGCTATAAGCTCTTACGAGTAGATCTGTACAGCAGTCCCCAGAGACACATCGTAGGGTGCTGAGTAGTGGTGAGTGAAGCAATCACTGCTGTTGTGCGTGCTATTGTTCTCTCACGAGTGGAAGGGTGCCGTGATAATTATTTTCTGGTCGTATCGGCCGGGAATCCAACCCAGGCCGCCAAAAGTCGGCCATCATCGAACCTAAAAAAATGAATGCGCTTCTAGATGTCAAACCGTAGACAACGGAGCTGGTTCACTACACCAGGAACACAAATTACCTTTTATAATATAATTTACCCAAAGTCCCTGGACACGAAACAAAGCTAGAAACTCAACATCCAGGAAAGTGTCAAAAAGGCCTAAACGTCTATATATTGGAATAAAAAAGTAAAGCAATCCTCACCTGGTCCATCAGTCTGGAGTACCATACTACTGTATGGAGCCACGATTCAGTGGACTGCGAAAAACACATCGCTCGATAGCTTGAAATGCATGGCATGTGAATTTATCGAGGGACTGTTAAGAACAAAAGAACAACCGCAGCTCCGTAGCTCTGAACATACTTCTTAACCTTTCGGCGATAGTCTTAATCGGCAGACAGGCACACAGTGGTTTCGCAGTGGAAATAAATACCCGAAGTGACATATTTTTCTCGGCCAATTGGAGTATGTTTTTCGAATCTACAAATATGAGAACTAGGAAGCCAAAATATTGTTGAATTGTTTACTATCCGTTTGGCTGTACTTTAAACTCACTCACAAACATGGACGTATATAACCAACTTGGAACTTCAAGTTATATATTTTTTTAAAGAGCATTCATTTGGCCTTCGAACGGTACCAACCATTTTTTTTTTTTGTTTCATCCTGCTTACCAATTTTGTATGCTAGGCTTTTAAGGGGGGCCTTTTCAATGTTTGACGGGCTGTAACAAAAATGATCAAACAGGAAACTAACTTTTTCTGAAAGCTTAAAATATTCTCTATCGATGGCGCTTTTTCTGCGCTTTTGGAAAACGACGATTTCCATTGCCATGCCTGTATGTGCAAATGCCATGCGAGCGACTGAGGAAGTGTTTATTTTTCTGAATTGGAATACTTTAGGTCATCAAATTGTTATAGTTGCGAAACTTATTGCTTTTATCTAATTTTGGTTGCATTGTCATAAAATGCATGTCCGGTTCACATGTCACAAAGGGCATAAAACTTGGCAATTAGGGTGTTGTTGCCGAAATTTATTTCTGACTTTGGGGAATATGGTATTAATTGATGATTACTATAATATCGAAGATTTCAATTAGGAAGGTTTGCGATCTCTCATTACTGAGAGCAAAGCCAAGAAATCAAAAAGCTCTACAATAAGGAATTTCACCCTTGCACGCTCGCATCCATGTGCATCATGGCATACTTGCTACACTTTGGAGTTTTAATCATACACCAATCACGGAAGAGTCACATTCGGCAGAAGTTTATACAAGAATGGGTATTGAGATAGATAAAGGGTGATTTTTTAGCTATTATCTCTTTGGCAACCCTGGTTTAAACAGCTGACGCACGTTTCGTGTTTTGTTTCACTGTCAAACATCTTCAGTTTGGTCTATAATTTAACCATGAATCGTCTTACAAACGAACAACGCTTGCAAATTATTGAATTTTATTATCAAAATGCGTCCTCTGTTCAGAAAGTTCATCGCGCGCTTCTTCCATTTTATGGTCAGTTATGGTCACGCTCAATGGGTACGTAAATAAGCAGAATTGTCGATTTTGGAGTGAATATCAGCCAGAAGCATTGCAAGAGCTACCAATGCATCCAGAAAAAGTCACAGTTTGGTGCGGTCTATGGGCTGGTGGCATTATTGGACCGTACTTCTTCAAAGATGATGCGAATCGTAACTGTGAATGGTGAGCGCTACCCTGAGATGATATCAGACTTTTTTTTGCCCAAAATGCAAGAGCTTGACTTGCATGACATGTGGTTTCAACAAGATGGTGCCACATGCTGCACAGCACGCACAACAATGGGCTTATTGAGAGGCGAGTTCGATCAACAATTTATTTCACGTTCGGGACCGGTCAATTGGCCGCCTAGATCGTGCGATTTATTATGTCTATACAGACAAGCCCGCTTCAATTGACGCATTGAAAGACAACATTGAAGCACTAATTCGTGAGATACCGGCCGAAATGTTGGAAAGAGTATGTCAAAATTGGACTAAGCGGATAGACCATTTGAGGCGCAGTCAAGGTCAACATGAAATAATCTTCAAACATTAAATTATATGGACCGTACTATCGATTCAAATAAAGATTTCATGCATTTTTCTGAATTTTATGTGTTTTTCCTTGAAAAACTTTCCTATAGCTTTTAAAAAATCACCCTTTATAATAAAGCAAGTACATATTTGGCAAAACCAACAATTTGAACACATATCGAACATTTTGTGAAGACCAATTATCAACGGCAGGAATAACTGAAATGGATGTGCAACTAATAAAAAGATTCACTGTTACACAGGCACAATATGTAGCAACTTTTGGAATGGAGCTTATGCCCAGAAAACCGCTACAATGGCCACAAATTTATATCCCTGGTATTATATGCCAGCAACAGTGCATACAATTTTGTTCCACGGAGCAGAAATAATATCACCAGCAGCTTTGCCCGCCGGATCATTGTTAGAGGAGGTCCAGGAAAGTCGAAATAAATATTACAGGTACTTCTACGAATTAATAATAGCAGACTGATGAATGATAATAAGATCTACTATGTTTCAAATTTCAATTAAAATCAAAAGTTACAGATTTATTTCCAGCCTTCCCATACAACGGGACCACTGTGAGGCAGCGGTCAGCACGATGATAATATCGATGTTGGACTATCTTTGGCAGATATAGACAGATATAAGGTTGCCTTCTAGTAGCCTACAACATCTTCTCTACAATTGCAGTACTCTCCTGCCACTTCCCGTAGAAGAAGTCATTTATACACTTAAGTTTACAACTGGTTTGCGAATGAGTCAATCCCCGAATGAGCCCTTCTCCGGCCTAAGTATGACTTCTGCCAACCAGAAATCTAAGCCATAAATGTATTCTATTTCTATTTACTTTCGAAACATTCACACTGCACGTCAGTGGCGAGAGACAGAATAGTCGTCTGTCAGAAAAACAAAGGAAGAAGCTCACACTTCCTCTTGCATTTTTCCTTCCCAGCTCCGGCTGTGGTCAATGTCTGCGATTTCAACTCTGAACACAATCAAAAGAAAACAGAAACCATTTGAAACCATCTTCATAGAATATCCAAAATGTGCCCCACTCTCTCAGTCGATTGAGAAATTAATTCCAACAAGATTAGGCATTAAATTGCGCTTTATCTTGTTTGCCTTAAAAATAGCACATTCGACAGACAGCAATTCTAAGCTGCCCCTGATTGGGTGCCATGGTGAAACAACGCTAATGCTGTGGGAGCTGCTCCCAGAGAAGTGTTCTGCAAACAAAATACCACCTCCTCCGTGTTGGATTTTAATTAAAATTGAATTATTTATGCAAACAAAGTTTAACATTTAATTGCGACTGCAATCTGTGGACAGTGAGCGCAAATCGATTTTGGAGCACAGTCGAACCGTAGACTGGATTACTTGCAATTTGCGCAAGACAAGTGTATTGACTATCAACAATTGGAAATTGAACGCTCGATACAAGAACCAACGGCAGGCCGCACCCACCGATTTTGCGATTCAAAGCAAACAGACCACTGCTGCCACAGCGATTTGAAGTTATCTTCTTGAACGGAAGTGCCTTTCGCGCTCAGTTCAGTGGACTTCCTTCGCTTTATCTACATCGTTTGGCGGAATTTGAAATCAAATTTAAAGAGCTCCAAACACACGCCATTTGTCCCTCGCAGATAAACCCATACTTATCGTGGAGCCATTGTTCAAACACTTACATGTGCGCATCCGATAGCTTAATTCAATTATCGAATCATATTCCCTTCAGTGTGTAAACATCGAAATTAGAGAGATATTTTTTGTGTCGTCATTGTGCTCTGTGATGGTATGTATTTGCCAATAAGTAGCCCCCCTGGTGCAAGCATTCCACTGACAGCCTCCCATTCTTGCTCCCTCCTCATCAAACAATCCCAAGTACGTGCCATTCGTCATAATAAAACCCTGATTGAGAAATTCCCATCAAATAGCAACGCAACGCAATGATACGACCGACCGACGACTCCGACGACGACGACGATGATGATGATGACAAACGAATATGAGTAAGCAGTTTCGTGGAAGTAATGGCATGAAGGATGCCGACGCCAAAGGATATCCTCTTAGGAGCTCCGATCTGTGGTGTAAATTGTTGTAACTCGAACTACATCAACTCAAGACATTGGAAGGCTCTCAGTATTCGTGACTTGCATGATGATTATGTGCTGTGTGAGGATGACGACTCGATTTTTATTGTAATTACCCCACCGACCCCATTCAGCCTGTAAAAAGGGGGTGCAATTGAGTGGAAGTAGCAGTCTTTATATTATGTTGTTGAGTTTTTTTTATCGGTTCGTCAAACTTTGACGCATTCCAGCCGGGAGTTAAGGTGCCTTAAAGGAGTTCATGCACATACTAGGATCACAGCAACTCGTTTTGGTTTTATTACAATCTCATTTTTATTACCGTCGTGTCCACTGTTGCAGATGTTCCCAGGAATTCATGTTGGTCATTTCATGAGAACCGCCCACAAATCACAGTTTAAAGGTATTTGGCCAAGAAGTTAGTTTAGAGACTGGACACCAGAGACCGCATCCCCATCCACATGGGGGTTGTGCATCCAAGGCAAATTTCTTCCGATTATTAGCAATAAAAGCCCTACTCAGATAGACGAAATCGTATGGTATAGGGATGAACCTGAAAAAAGAGGAGCCATTCCGCAGTACAAGCTACCGGTAATAGAGATAGACTGACTAATATTTCCTCGAAATACCACGGAATAATGCTCGACGAGAAACCTGGAAACTCAATGTGAATTGTTGATGTACACAGCGATTGTCAACTCTATCTTGACGTACAGCAGTCTTCTCTGAAATCCACCGACCTAATGGCATTAGCAAGAATATATAGACGTGCATGGCTAGCGGTAATTTTAGACATTCTTCCAACTGAATTGTATTTGCGGGCGACAGCAGCAAAGAACCACCTAACTCAGCAGCTGCCTTCCATGCTCCTCTGGTTAGGCAGATATACTAGATAGATTGCAAATAGATCAAGTAAAAGGCGAGCATACTTCTTCCTTCCATGACTTTGAATTAAGCAGATGAAATTGCTAGGAAAGGGGCTGAAACCGACACATCCGAAGCAATGCAATGGGTCAAGAAAGAAGTGGACGACACTATCGTAGGGATAGCAAATATAAGGTGGTCTCTAGCCACCTGCGAGTCAATCAGATGCTTTGGCCCAAGTTTAACAGAGAATAACCGACAGATTCCTTCTGTGTGACAAAAAGCGACTATCGTCGGAGCTTTTACTAGCCATAATTCATCCGCATATGCGGAGGCTGCACCAATCTTCACTACCTCCGGCATTGCCTCAGTCTCCAATAGCAGTTGAGACTTCCACGACCTCCAGGATCTAACAAATATCCCACTAAATTCTCTTTCTAGATTTATTAGGATATTACACATTAATATACTGGTACGGAGGGAGAGTAAAGACGACCTAAGTGAGACGTGATTTACACCCGCCTCCATCTACCTAACCTAACTTAGAAGTTCATCATCTCACTATAATTTATTCCTTCTGTGAATTTGGTTGAGTATGGCCTTCTCTTTATTCAAGCCAAAGTCCGAGGTGAATTTGACAGAAGCCCCGTGTTAGCACTCGTGTTATGCGTCCTATATGTACTTCTCCTAATAAGTGGACTGGATCTATCATGAGTATTTGCTTAGTTTCTGCCAATGCAGTAAGGCAGCTAGATAATAGCCGGAGCACATAGTTCCAACAATCTACCATTGCCCAGTTTCAGGAGGAGAATACTCGATCTTCTCCCTGAGAGTATACTACACCGATAACACATCCAGTCACACACTCATTGGCCATTGATCGGTTGACTGGAAGGAGTAAGAAACAAACAATTGGAGTTTATATATAAGTTGGACCGATCAAGCAGTGACTGTTACTGGTGCTCAATATCGTATAATGATTTTTGAGCTCTTTCTGCCGAAGTGAGATGATATTGATGAGGCAATATGTCTTTTACACAAGACGGAACCACATGCCAACCCAGTCGTGTACTCCCTCGTTTCGTCGATCAGATTTGGATCCTCTTGATCGTTTGTTTGGGAGAGTAGGGTAACTTTGGCGCCAAGAAATGTGAACAGAAGTTTGTAGCATCTTATCCCGTTTAGGAGTTATGGTCAATTTTAGAAAAAAATCTTAAGATTAAAATAATAAATATTAAAAAAAAAACAACGGCAACACTTACAAAGAAGTATTGGCACCTAACAACACCCGAGTGATGAACTTATCATCACCTCAACATCCTCAAAGAGTGAAAAAAAGAAAATCCACAAATCACAGATCAGAGGTATTTGGGCAAAACGTAAGCTTAGAGACTGGAAAGTGGGGGTCGCGCATCTAAGGAAAATTGTGGCAGTGCTACCACTGCCACTTCTCATCTCTCTTCGCATAAAAAACTACTTTTAGTTATTTTCAATTTCATCAAAAACTAGAAGACATAAAACCAATCGATTTTTTGTGATCTATTCAGAATCAGCCATCTATTCAACATCCTTTCACACTTTTGAAAAATATTGATTTAAACTTTTTTGTTTTTCAAATATTAGCAATAATTTGAATTTGAATGCGAATTATTCAAAAATTATTCATATCAATAATTTGATGTAAATTTTGTATAAAAGAACAAATTTCTAGCTTTTTAATACGATATAGCACTTTATTGTAAGTGTTGCCTTTGTATTTTAATAATTTTATTTTCATTTAACTCCTAAATGGGGTGAGATGGACCCGCCTCCCTAACTTAGTAAAAAATACAAAATTTTAAACCCTCTACAAAATGCCACTAACATTTCTTAGCGGCGAAGTTATCGTACTCGTGCCATGTGTCTTAACCCCATTCGATTTATTTTTATTTGAAATCAAAATTCCATGTCAATCAGCTTACAAGCCCGTGCATTACAGGAAAAATCTCTTCATCCACATTTATGCAGAATGGATAGACAAAAGATTAGGCCAGCAAAGCTGTAGGTAAAATGGTCCGATGTAGACGAAAGGAAATAAGAATCGAAAAACTTTCTTTTCTATTTAGTTGACTTTGGAACACCCTTTAGCAGCAAACAAAAATTAGAGTCCAGAAGGTGGCTGAAGTTTTGGAATGACGTAACTAAAAAAGTTGGAAATTTCTCGTATGAACGGGGATATGATTGAGAAAAATAAAAAAATACAGGGTGACCATATAAAAACGACAGGAAAACAAATTTAAATAAAACAACAGCTTCATACCGTAGACATGATGTCGACTCACATTCTGTATTTCCATCTTAGCCGGTTTTTACCAATATTTTTCAATAATTTGAGCAAAGGTAAGGAAGCGATACATGCAACAGCAAACCGTCTTGACAGCCAAATGTCATTGGTAACCTGAAACGTAACACCTGGTAACCTTTAACTTCAAATAAGAAGAAATCGAATGGTGTTAAGACACACGATCTACCCCTTCTTATGTAGGGGTAGGCCTAGACTTCTAGAAGCCTCTCCAGATGACTAGTTGTTGCCAGTTGCGTGTAGCAAGTTCGTCCTACTCCACTTATGTGCAACGTCTTAGAGCCGGTTGCGTTGTCCAACAGGTTCGGAGATAAGTTGTCAGTGCGCTCTACATGTCTTAGTTGGGCCATGCGTCGTACAGCAGGACTGGGATCAATGTCTTATATAAAGTCAACCTGGTCCTTCGATCGACGGCGCTATTAATCAATTGCCTCTAGAGGCCAAAGAAACAGCGGTTGGAGTCATTTTTTTGATCTCGTTTCTCATGTTCTTGGCACTGTTCAATGAAGAGCTGAGGTAGCCAAAGTCATTAACTAATTCAAAGTTTTAGCTGTCTGTTCTGGCAAATATTGCGTAAATATTGTGACAAGCTTTCAGGATTGCCATTGCTCGACAACGAGTGGAGGGGGCGTGCAATTTTATGACGATTCGGTACGGTGAAGTTTGGGAAGCCAGTCTTGAAGTAATAGTTGCCCATTGTGGCGCCATATCCAAGACATCGATTTCTCGAATTTTTGTATGGATAGCATGTACTTCGTTCACTGTCAGACCCATTCATCCAGCTCCGCCTCAGTACCAGGAAACCCTCATTAATGAACCGCTGAGTTCTGTCGATCACATCAATCTTCGTATGCTGACTGTTGTAGGGACTTCTCCAAGAAAATTTGGTCACATTATTCAATCAGCTAGTAAGTCACACAGAACAGCGGTTAGTTAACATTCTTAACCAATTTATTGAAATATCGAACAGGAAGTATGCTACCTACTAACCTGATTTATGATCACACCTCATGTGCGTAATCTCACTCTTCGGGAGCTGCAACCAGTTGCGATTGTACAGCACAAAATTCCTTCTCCACTTTATTAAGCCATCCCTCTATGATATCAATAACTTTGAAACAAAAGACCAGCCACTCACGTCCACAAGTAGCCCGCAGCAAAAGCCGATTGTTCAATCCTTGACATATAAGGTTTCCAGAACCTACGGCATTTCCTTTAAGACATAATCTTCATAAGCTGACAGCTTTGATATTTCTCATAACAACGTCCGCCGTATGCCACACACTCAATGAGACTTAAGTAGCTCTGCGCTGCAATCATTTCCTCCGAAGGTCAGTCATCGGATATCAGGTATTCCTGTTGCGTACACATGTGCGCCCCGTGCGAGGGTGCGGAAGGCTATTCTCGAACACGTTGCTTATCACAATATCGAAATTCATTTCGTTAAGGTCATGGCCCGTAATGAAATTCCATAAGCAATGTCAATTGCCCTAGGCCTCTTATCTCGACTCGAGGGTGGACTCGATGCTCGATGCGTGTGTTTATTGGGGAATTACTTCCAGGGAATTGATGGGTAACTTGAGTAACCGAGCCGTACCCACATGCTGCCCACTTGTGGTGTGTGTATCCATGCCTGGGTGAGGAAAAGAAGAAAGCAATTGACAGCTGGCGAAATCGAAAACGTAATTTAGTGCATGATTGGCATACGTCGAACGTCTTGAGATAATCATACGTAACATGGCCGTAGAGGGAGACTGAAATGCAATTTGTGGTAGTTTCGCCGATAATGAAGCACACACCAGTGGTATTCATCCGAGCTCAGATCAGTTTCAAACTTCAAACTTAATTAAATTGAAGATAACAAGCAACCACAATTCCAAGGATTGTTGTAGCAACCAATGAACTGAATACATTATGCAATCAGTAGGGAAAATGAGTGCGAAATCCGAAACAGGGCTGATGAAGGGAGCTTGAAATGAACTTTTGCTGTAGGGACAATTATTATGGTCACAATTGAGAAATAGAAGGAATAAGGAGGATGGCTAGCTGTGAATTATAATTTAAGCAATAATAATTTCGTCCATTAGCATTAAAAAATGTCTGGCCACTTCAACCATTATTTTGGCTCAATTTCTAGTACCTCCTTTACAGATTTCAGCTCTGCTACACCGGCTGTATGTCCTATAATCTAATTGAGTCTATACAGGTTTAGTTACTCAGCTAGTCCCCGTATTCGAACTGTTTTTTTTATTCTTGCGTTGGTGAAAATATGCAACAAGACACTACTGACTTAACCTTGGCTGGTCTTTACTAAAACTACGTTTCCCAATCTGGGAGTTGGAGGTCGATTTTTGGTAAATCACCTGACATATAACCATCGTTACGTTGGTTTATTAATTTTGCGCCAAGTCCAATGGTGTTGTTAGTCGGAGCCGGTGCACTGAACGTCTCATGTGCATAGTTTGAAAAATGGCATAGTTACAATGATCATGAAGTCGGATACTTAACTTCCAGTTTGTTATTGATACTTCATCTCCTTCCTCTGGAATTAATAATAAAAAGCTGCTCCGCAAAAAGCGCTCTCAGACTAAAATAGTCCTCTTTGTGAAAACAAGCCAACTATGGACATGCGGCCATAATGAAAATAACAGATGACCTGGGAAAGGGACGTGGTTCCAGTAGACTATATATCTCCCCGCAATGGCTTCTCCCAAAAATACCAATCTGCTCCCCGACAGAGACAAGTGGCTCTCGAATTCCGCCATCAAGAGATTGCCCTTTTCACTGAACACAGGTACTGGGTCGGATTCTACTCGGACTCCTACTTCATTCAGACTCCCTGATTTGTGCAGTGTCTTCCAAGCAGAGATTCTGGCAATAGAGAAAGCTGCCCAACTACATGCAACCGATATCACCATCGTTGTTGACAGCCAGCCTGCACAGAAGTCAATAGAATCCTTATAATGAGATCAAGGGTTGTTATGAATTACCGTGACTAACTAAGGTCCACAGTCACCACAAGGTCAAATTCTGTTGGGTTCCGGGCCACAACTCAATAGTAGGGAACGGGAGAGCGGACGAATTGGCCAGACAAGTGAAATGGACATCAGCGAGGCGGACACATCATTGCAACTACCGATCAGTGCATTATACCGAACTATAAGCGATACAATTCGTAAAGAAGCCAACTCGTTATGGCTCGGAAGAAATGACTGCCACACGACAAAATCAACGTGGCCAGAGCTCAGCGTCGGCAATATAAAGATGCTTCTAGCATTGGATCGTAACTTAATCGTACTGATCGGAGTGATCACTGGACACTGCCCCATCGGAGCAATGCTCCGGCAATGGAATGCAGAATCCAGGGATCTCTGCCGCAGTTGCGGTGACGTGGAAGATACTGAAACGAACCAACATCTGCTTAGTGACGCCCCACCTCTAAAGAGTCGGCGACTAGCTTCGCTGGGCCAAAATTTCTTCACAGAGACTGTGAATTTATCGAATGCGGATATATTGGATTTTCTAAGATTCCTGAAGAGTACCGGGTGGTTCAAGCCTTCACGCGACAGGCTAGGTTTTAATTAGAAGGGATTCACAATGGGCCTTAAGGCCTCCGAGTGGAAGTGATGTGCAACCATCACACTCATTACCTTGTTATGTCTTCAACGCCGGTAGTAATCCGTAGGTCATTGGTTCCTGAGATACCAGGGCGTATAACTTTATTTTGAAAGGACTACATCAATCTTCTGTTACTTGCTTTGATGCAACCCCAGTTGTATCCTGTAAGTCCATACAGGCTTCAGTACTTGCTTGTATACAAGCAGTTTGTTGTACCAGTAATTTGCAGCCAGTATAGCCAGCCAGCAGTTTGCAACCAATATATTCCTTTTTGCCGATTTTCAAACACATCACGTTTCGTTCTTACATGGTAAAGACGGTGTTTCAAACCCGATATTTAAAATAAAATAAAATCCAATATCCGATAAAATCAAATATAATCCAATATTTTAATTTACTAATAATAAAGCGCTATGTCTGTAAGTAAATAAGCACAATAAAGTCTCGCTAATCCGAATATCGCGCTAATTCGAACCTCGTATTTTTTTTATTACGTACTCAACAATCCGAACCTACCCCGATTTTTGTACAGTGCTGTACCCGAAAATATACGAATGCATTGGGTTTCACGGTAATTTTAGTTTTTGCCGTGATTTGGTTCAGCCATTACTCGTTATTCGCTTTGGGGACCACAATTATGAATTTATAAGTATGGACACACTGCGTTCGTGTTGCATGCATTTGCCTTTGTTTCTGCCGTCTAAACACGTGCCAGACAGTTTTTTGTTTTGTTTAGCTTTGTTTGAAATTGGACAGTACGAGGAAGCAATCAACACTAACATTGAAACAAAAATGTGAAATCGTTAAGAAAGTCTATAGCAGAGAAGCACTAGCTCAAGACTGTGATGTTTCTTGTCATGTACTCGTTAGTCCGATCAACTTCATAATCCAAATACTCCCCTGGAATAATTAATTCGGATGAGCTAAACATTACTGAATGACACACCTATACCGAATGTGAGCGAACATTTTTTTGAAAGTTAGCGGGTCCATTGGCGGATTGGGTTAGTGCGTTGCTCACGCTTTTTGCAGGTTCTTCCTTCAAATCTGGCTGGAGCTATTCTTGTTTTTCTGTTGTTATAGGTAATACCAATAGTTTTCATTTTGTTTTCTTTTGTATGAATAAAAATTTCATATTCTGTTTTCCGAAGTATTATGAACAGATATAATGAAAATGGTCGAAGAAATAAAATATACATTACGGCCGAGACGCACAACGATCTTCCTGTTGCACGACAGGCTTTCCTACTAGTACATAATAAAATGTAATCTTTTGTATATGCCTTATAATGCGCTGATGTGTTGCCACTTTTCAAAAAGGATTGTCGATGATGAATAAATCGGGCTACAAACTGTTATAAATTTTTTTAAATTATTCTGCAGATTTACAGCCGTATGATTATTACAGTCCCAAGTACGATGCTTCTAGTTGTGTAGACCAAGTCTCTGTACTCAAAGCTCTTGATTGAGCACAGTTGACACCTATTTCCCTTCTGGCCTATAACTACCTCCATGTGTATCTCAGAATTGTCACAAGTTCTAAATCTGAAAATATGAAGTTCTGCTTTGTCGTTTAAGTTGATATTGTTTAAAGCAGGATTAGCCAGAAAATATGTTACTGCCAATTCAGAGTTTCTACAGCGATTTTTTTTCTCTTTGACAATTCATGCCGTGTAGACAGCGACTCCTCGACCAGGATAGATCTATTTTATTCAAAAGTTGGAGTTAAATCGAAAGACAAACTGCTTCCCTAAACAAGTCCCTCGTAGTGGAATTTTTTAATTCCTCTGAAGTAAGTATCTACCAGTGGAAGATGCGTTTCCTTAACCAGATAAGTGCGGGACATTCGCACAAGATGTGCTCTAAGGTCTCGTCCTATTCGAGGCAAAGCCGGCAAACCTAGTTAGAATTCTTATGTTTTCTTTCCTAGGAAGGAGTATTTCCTTATATGAATAAGGCCTGATTAAACGTTTGGGTTGTCTCAGACCAAGGCCGAGGAACGCAGATTCCGATCCTTGAGCTCTTCTGTGGATTCGTTGCCTGCAATCCCCCTGTGTCCAGGGACCCAGCCTAGCTTGACTTTTTTATGCCTAGCAAGGGATTGTTAAGCGTCATAGAGACATCTGACTGTTTTGGAGTCCATTAGATTGGACGAAAGTGCTTTTAGTGTTACTGACTATTAGAAAATGTCTGGACTATAGCGCCTTTGATACATGTATGGAGGTTTCGTCTGACGCAGATCTTGATGGCGTGGATTTCGGCTTGAAAGAACTCGTAGGGTCTAGTGTTGGGACATTATTGAACCAGCATTCGCGATCCAATATTTCAATTTTGAAAAGCCCACCGAAACAATGCTGCTTCACTATAATGTCCGACATTGTACAAAACATGTCTCTTTTAGGGATTGAGTTAAGTATACTAAGGTGACTCGTTAAGTTAGGTGGTATGTAATTATACTTGAGCTCCAGTTTGATGGCGTATCTAGCAGCTACCTTCCTAACTAGGATTGGTAAGGGAGTTAGCCCGACTATAGCTTCTAGGACTGTTGTGGGGCAGGTGCGCATAGCACTTGGTATTCCAAGTTAGCAACTTATTTACCGTTGTCTGTTGGAGTGTTTTTTGCCACCAGATGATGGTGGCATATGTAATAATGAATCTTGCCAACATCGTGTACAACCATCTATAATTATGGGAAGAAGACCCCATGAACTGCTGTATAGACGTCTACTGACCCACAGTGCTCTGGTAGCATGTTATACGACTCAATGTGTGCATATACTCTACGACTTAATGTGTGAATTCCAGTTGAGCCATTTGTCCAGCATTACCCCGAGATATTTGACTTCACTGGAATACTCTAGACTGGTGTCATTGATTATTATGGGCTTAGGGTAGGGAGAAGGGTACTACAATGGTTTTGCATTGATTTGTGGAAAATACTAAAATGCTACACCATTCCATGACTTGTAGCAGTGCATTTTGCATTACACTTGATATTGCCGCTTCGTGCTTACCCCTAATAATCGCCAGGTCATCAGCACATTTTTAACACATTGTGGTAAAACGAGATCTGTGAAGATCTGTTAGCAAATTGTCGATAACTAGTCAGCAAAGCAAGGGAGAGACAACCCCTTCTTGTGGGCATCCTTTAACCGCAGTTACAGAAACCGACACTCCTCCGAAAGAGGAGGTGATTGAACGACTTTCCAGCATGGCTCTGATCCATTGGTTGGTCGATTTTTCGATACATCGGGTACTAGTAGGTCTTGCCGGTGTTATCGAAAGCACCCTCGATGTCGAGGAGAGCACATGGAGCAATCTCTTTGTAACCCAGTGCACTCTCTATCTTCATGACGAGATAGTGATCGGCATCTGTTGTAGATTTACTTTTCCTTTATGCGATCTGATTCGAGTTTAGAGTGCTAAAAAACTTCAACCAAACTCCAATATGAACATCAATTAGTCTCGCCATTGTCTTGAATATAAATTATGTTAGACTTATGGCCCGGTTTGGAAATAAAGGCCACGTTAACTGCTCTCCAGGTCGTTGGTATATAACCTCTAGTATAGCTTGTTCTAAAAAAGGTTTCAATTCTGGTAGGATTAGGTCAACAGATTTTTGCAGAAGCGCAGGGAAAGGGCCATCAGCACACGGGGCTTTGAATTGTTCGAAAGTGCTTACAGCCCATTCGATTCTGTCTTTGCTGAACATTTTTCCAGATAGACTGTTGACTCTACTATTAACAAGAACCCTGTTAGCTGCAGCGAATACATTCAATGCAAGCAATGTCCCACGAACAGCAAAGTGACCAACTATAGTCCTTCCTCAGATGTTTCGAACATACAACGTCAGCCAACACTGAGGGCGTAAACGCCTATCAAACAAATAGTTAAACTACTGTGATTGAAAACCAATGCCATTCAAAATCAATCAACATCAAGCCCAGACCGAAAGCAAAACTCAAACTGAAAACAAATCAGCGGACTGGAGTTTATGCGTCCCCATAAATCCCTTATATCCCAACGAACAGAAACATCATAAAACTTAACGAGCTCTTAGTCAATTAGGTTTCCTATTCAAACTACGACGAGAAGAATGGAAATATCAGTGGGAGCCAGACAAATGACATTTTTCGACTCGAAGTCAGAATCTCTTTGTGAAATGAATAAGTGAAGTGAATAGAGACAAAATGCAGGACAAGACAACTTTGAACTCCACATGACACAAAAGTTAAAGTTAAAGTTCAGTTTAAGAGGCAGTCTCTGTTGCCTTTGTCCAGCAAGCATTCACATGGCGATGATGTCAAGAATCTACAACATGCGATGCACCAAACCGTCGTTTAATCTCATCTCCTTCAAGGACCCATTTAAACTTGTAATTGCCAAGAACCGTAATTGAATTTTCTTGAAATCAGACTCATCAGAGCTCAAAACTCATCCGAATATCAGGTCTTGAATGCGTTTTCCTCAACTGCCACCATCAACCTCATGTGGAGGGGGAGCACAGGAGATGCTGGTGCCCAAATGTTGCAATAATTAATATCCTGTCCAAAACTCTGGCAAATTAAGGAACTATTATCGTGTTGCTAACAAAATTATTCCCATGTCCCACATTCGTCTTGTTCTTGTTCTCCGTCGGCTTCGGATGATAGGCCTCACTGGCAATGGAGCAACTACCATCGAAATCATAAAACACTCACCATGATGACTGCTCATCCATCAAATGCATCATACACGAACGCAGGGGCCTTGTCAGGCTTGCACATGTGTGCACGAGTCCTTGTGCCCACAGCGCCCATCAGCACCAGATGACGATGTGTGATGGGTGGGTATACACTACACACAAGTGGGTTGATGTATGTGCTTGCACATCATCAGATTGGTCTGTCTCAGCCTCAGTTGGTACATATACGAGGATGTTTCAGCTGTGCTCTGTTCTGTACTGCTCGGTCTGATATCCTGGTTGAGGTTTGCCTAAGAGTTTATATGTAATTAAGCTGTGAACCGAACGTTTCTCTACAATTTATGCAACGATAAAGTCTTCCGTCTCGGCCCCCAAGGGATGGGACACCCTGCCACTGATGCAGACATTCACCGTGGGAGGCATCTGTTGTTAACCAGAAGATACAAGGAGCAAATATTTAAAGTTCTGCTTCTCATGGCCTACGACCCGATTCAATTCAAATGGAATTCATAATCAACACTCACACCCACATCCATTCCCGTATCCTCGTCCTCATCCTCATCCTCATCCTCATCCTAGTCCACATTCGCAGCCGCATCCCCATTGTCAGACGCCCATGATTTTCCAGCTGACAGCAACGACAGAGAACATAAAAGTCAATCTTTTGTGTCAAAAATCGAAGGAATGTCGTCGCTCCTCACAATTATTGGCAAGCATAAAAGTTCCTTCCTTTCCAGGGCCCTTGTTGTGTGTTCGGTAAGCGGCTTCACCCTCGCCCCCTGGCCCCTAACGACAGCAACAACAAAAAACACACAACCGAAAATTGCTCCAATAAACCGAGTAAACAAATAAAAACAATTTAAAACGATGATACAACATCATTATAGCTCGCAGAGACGAGAGTGGATTCCGGAGGGATGATGTGGCGGAATTGGCCGTGGTCGGGGGGCACTGCCATAAAGTTTAATGCGCGGCAATGTCATAAAAGTGTGCATAAACAACCCCCGGCGGGATTGTCGGATGGTGTGGGGTGTGGTCGTCGTCGACAGACACCATGCTGAGTCCTGGCGAATTGTTTGGACTATTGGAACGCATAAAACTAATGTACTTCACTATAAATCCGTGATTTGTTTACAGTCCATCTTGTTTATTGGAATTTTAATTTCGTCTATGCCGGCTGCGGGGGAGAGGGTTTGCAGGGCAGACAAGTGTTCCGTTTTGGCGAATAGTTAATGATCCATCATCGAGGAGAGTTAATGCGAAACTTTTGATTTATAACCTCGCCAACTTAGAGACGGAAGTTCTTTGAGAAGTTCACTTTTAAGCTGCCTCCCATGGGGAGTGGATCGAGACCCACGGAAAGAGAAACTAAAATTTCTGTGAAACGTGTAGAGCAGCAGGGTCTTGAGAAGACGACAACGACTGCACCTGCTGTTGCAGCGCATAAGTTAATAACTTTTTGCCAGTGCATCCGATTTGCAATAAAAGTGAAATCTATTAATCAAGTCTTGTCATACACGCCACGGGTGAAACAATGGTTCATTTGATGTCTTCAGACGGGTTGCCAAGGCGGCACGTATGTTGCATGCTGTGTTCATTCTTTTATTTGTGTTGAGTAGTAACACGTAGTGGAAGTGGAGATGGGGTGAACTTCAAAATCGATAGATGGATGAATGAACGGAGACTGGAGAGCGAGAACGGATTGTTTTGAAATTAACGGACGACAAGGTTGGGTGGGATCTGGGAAGACTAATGCAAAGTAGGAAAAACTTACTGCGATTTAGAGGATTGAGCTAGTTGCCACTAATACCGACAACAAGTAATCCTTAGTGTATCTCACAGCACTGCCCATATGCAATAAATTCGCGCTCGGTATTTGGGGACAAAGAACTTTGAGTTGGACTTCGAGGGTTGAAAGCGTAGGACTCTGGGGTTTAAGACTGAAGTGAAAATGGAAGCCGATGATTGAACAAAAATTAAAAAAAAAATTACAGCCATGCAAAATACGCCTATTGGAGAGAGAGCGACAGAATTGATACATCGTGTGTTTCTTTCCTCGGTTATATTCTATATCCAGTGTGGATACAAAGGACTTAGTTCGGTTGACACAGCTTCGGGGGAATGATCTAAAATCACAGGTCATGATTCACTCTGGTACGCCGATTAGTGTAAAAATGCTTAAGGGCTTCGCCATTCACACAGCAAACTAGAGAGGTGTCGTATTGCAGGGACATAGGTTAGACGGGTAGACGGGTGTAAGTCACGTCTCACTTAGGCCAGACCCATTGTGATGCCCATTGGGGGATAGTATCCACTTTAATCCCCCTCCGTTCCAGTCATGTTGATGTGTTTGTCAGCCATTTATTTGTCAGCCTTAGTATAGATCTGAAAAGAGATTTTTGTGGGATCTTGTTAGACCCTGCAGGTCGTGGAAGAAATATTCTCTCAGTGTTTTATGTCTTAACTGGTAATGGCACAGGTTCCTCTTTCGAAGCCGCAGTCTCAGCATATAAGTCGTTGGTTGGTCCCCTTTTCGTTTCGTGATACTTGAGCTGATTAAAGTCAGTTAGTGATCGCAAGGAACTTTCTGTCGATGCAGTCTGCCGGTTTTTGCGTTGCTCTACTTGGGCTGAAGCTTCCAAGTGGGCGTGGGTGCAGAGTGCTTCTATTTGATATATCTATGATCGTGTCCTTCACTTTTTGCTTGACATCCGTAAGATTCATGGGGTTGCCTATTATGTCCCTTCCCCTAAGCTTTTTGATTGGCGGTTAGGCCCCTATGGCCTGGAACTCAGGTGCTGCGTTCTGAAGCTCTTCGCTTCTCCTTCTAACTTAAATAGGTTAGCGTAGATGGCGCAAATGACCGATTCCTCACGAAATACACTGATATCCCTTCCCAAAGCTTATTCTGTCACACAATTCCGGGAAATTGCACAGAAATTTAATTTCAATGCACGTGATGTGCCACTTCATGAAAGGCATTCAAAATTCACAGTCGTCAAAGCCTTGCAACCCCACTTTTCCACGAAACTTCGATCTTTTTGCTGAATTCTCATTAAAAAGTAGAGCTCTTGCATCACATCCATGCTGATGCGCTTAAAGCATCGATTAATGTGAAACTAAGATAATCCCATGCTCTTTGCCAGGGAACAAAAAAAAAATAAAAAAAAATGGAAATGATTAAAAATGTGAATAAATATGCAAACACATCATCGCGCATAAATTGTTTTTGCATTGCCACAAGAACCTTCACCCACATATGTACATGTGTGCATGATGCGTGGCTTGCGGATTGTCAATATTTTACTCCGCTTTAATAGGCTTCCGGGCTTAATTCAGGTGATTTATTGATTGCACAGCCCGCATGTGGCGGCACAAAAGCGAGTCCTTTCTAGGCGCTGCATTGCCGGGCAACGAATTGACGATAATTTTTTGCATAACAAACACCTCCTGGTGTGGCGACAATGACGTGAAGTGATAGTGATGTTTGAATTTAAATATTTCAGAATTTTCTGTCACAGTGTTGCTTTATCTTGTTTAATTTATTAAACATACAAATATTCTGAATTTTATGAACTTGCCGACTTTGAATTACAGTTTTGAATTCAAACTTTTTTCTATTTGTGTCCTTGAATGCTTTTATTCCACCAATGGCCAAGGAATTTGGGAAGATGACGTGTTGAAAGTTCTCCGTGCTGTTGTGGGAGCTACTCGTCGTGGTAGAATGAGACACATGGCAGTAGATGCTCCACCGAACGGAAATTGTTAAGTTTCGGTCAGGTGGTGGTTTGGTGGGTGGCACGAATATCCAATTCAACACGACTTCCGAGTCGTATTTAATGCGATTCCATCAAGAAGGCGGAGCATCCTTTAGGCGATCATGCGAGAAACTGAAGATAAGATCAGAAGGGATAAGATGAAATGGCCAGTTCGTAAATTCCTAGGCCTGACAATCCGGAGTACATTTCTTTTCTGTCATTCAGTTAAGCTCAATCTAATCTAATTCCATAACAGATGTTCGCAGCAGAAAGTGGTCAAGCCAGTGTAATCAACGACTCCATGATTTTAGTGCAGTGCGGCCATTTCCTCCTACCTCGCATCCGCCCTAGCCTTCAATCAGATTTACTCTCAAGAATAAAACAAGAATAACAAGTATTCGGTAACTCAGAACGTAAAACTGTTGTACACTTCATGTTTGCAGACTGTTGTAGACAAGTATAGACTGTATAGACTGTATAATATAACATTTATATGTGAAACCTGAGCTAAGCGTCCAACCATAATAAACATACTTTAAACTTAAACAATCTGGACAATGCATAGGCATTGCACGCTATGATGTGACCATAACAAGCACTTCTCTGATTTTCGTTAAGTGTTGTTCACTTTTGCTTACTTAAGTGCGAGTTCAATAAAACCGCTCTCTACATGTGTACTTAAATGATTAAACTAAAATGGTTGCTGTTAGAACTTTGTACAAGCTTCTTAAGCTTCTAAATTGGATGGACGTGGACGTCAACCAGCAAGACTCTCCAAATGACACGATACGCAATGAGCTCCTTCTCTACGTGTGTGCGCCATCGGTTTGGTGGGAGCCCTCTATCGATACGTGACGAAGACTGATCAAGTCATTCCTATGGCTATCTATGCTGCACTAAGAAGGCAAACGCAGGTTCGGAAAAAAAAGAGGGGTCTTAAGTCACGGGTGCCACCAGTGTATCGGTTATACACCATTGTAGTAAGACCCATTCTGACATTCGGTTCTCTGGAAAACAAATATCTTCTAACGTGGCTTGCCAAAATGCAAAGATTGACCAGACTAGGAATAACAGTAGTCCTGCCGTGGCATGTCTTGTCAACATCGTTGGGAGCACTCCATCACATCGACCTATTCTCCAGCAGCCTCATCCTTCTTGCCATACGGTCACGCTTTCTTACTAAAAAGTTCAACACCAGAACGGCACAACAAGTCAAATTGACTATTTACCACCAAGCCTAGCCCGGGAGAAGACATTCCATTTACGTTTTCCAGACCGAAAACAATGACAGGAACAAAGTGTAGTAGCAGATCTCCCTGTACAATGACGGCTAAAAACAAGTGCGGGCACAGTGCTTCTATGACTACTTGGAAAAATCCCCGGCACAAATGCCCGATTTCACAGTGCAAGCCTATTTTCTGATTAGGGTATGTAGCGTAGGGAAGGGGGCTGATAGTGAATTCACCAGGACACTTAGACCATATTGGTCCATTGTGATACCTACTTTAGACTAGTAGCACCGATCGACCACTCCAGTGACGGTGCCCTTAATTTTATCCCAATCGGACAAGATTTGAAAACTAGGTAAAAGCATATTAACTTTACTTTCACTAGGATTCGAACAGGGGGCCCCACTAACCAAGGGCAGGCACTTAACCAACTACGCCATCCAGTCGTCTTACCTTCTGGCTAAGCTAAAGTTTTCACAGTCACGATGGTTTAGGTAAGCCATGGATTGAGTGCCATTGTGAACCATTGAATCCTCCAGCCATGTGAACCATGAAATAAATAATGATTGTGATTGCACTCGAAGAGCACCCAACTGAAGAGAGGAAAAGAGGACACACCCACTCGAGGAGGGAATGTGCAGGCAGGTACAGATATTGTT
The DNA here is from genome assembly GCA_905231855.2 of Eristalis tenax. Lineage (NCBI taxonomy): Eukaryota > Metazoa > Arthropoda > Insecta > Diptera > Syrphidae > Eristalis > Eristalis tenax. Next base: position 6,921,354 of record HG993127.1, read on the forward strand.
GTAACATGTCTTAGTCTATTAATTTGTGTGCCTGCTGTTCTCTTCAGCAGCATTGTCAGACAAAATATTTGGTTGGATAATTTTAATACACGAACGGCAATTATATACACCCTCGATCGACACCATGGCCATGGCAATCGGTGGCTTAGAAATCTTCATCGTCATCCTGCACAACCTAACGAGCTTGGTAGGAATGTCAAAACATGGCAGTACATACGTCTTATTTATGCACGCTGTGATTTCTTGCATAGCTGGCGTATTGTTTGTGTATTTTCCAACCTCTGCCGTAGTCTGCAGGCGCTGTCTTGGTATCGTCTAGGGCGGGGGTTACGGAATTATCTCCGCATATCTACTGTGAGTATACGGATTTCAAATCAAAGGAATTCAAAAGCAATGAGGGAAAGGTCTTCTTCTTCTTCTCACTTAAACTTCTCATACTTCAGATTCATTGCAGTTTCCTATTCTTTCTCAAGATAGGCACAAACTAATTGTCAACATTGACCAACTGACGTTGACGTTTACCCAAAGAAATGTAAGAATTGAGCATACTTCAAAACCCTATTAACAGACTGGAATAAACGTCTAAGTTCTACACCCCAGCCCGATAAGGAACACATTTTTCTCATTTTTCCCTCAAATATGAATTGAAATCTAATATCGAATTTCGTCTCACGTTTCCTAATGCAAAAAAAGGTTGAGCAGCAGAAGCGTTTTCCGGTCAAAAGAACATACGACATACTCATGCAGTCGTGGCCCACATAGAGTGCTAGGTCATGGACGAAAAACAGAAGAACAAGCGCGAGGAAAAAATATGAAACGAGATTTTTCTTTCACTCATTCTCTCGGGTACCTTCCATTCTGGACCATATTTGAATTTTAAATTTCCAATCACGTCTGGCTACTTACTCAACCGGGAACAAGGATCGGGTGGGTGGGTGTCTGCGGACCTATAGTGGAAATTGAATATGGTCTTCGCAGGGATAAGAAGCAAGACCCGAAAATGGGGGCATTTACACAACGGCAGGCACGTAAAAGAATGATGTGTAAAAAAATAGGGATTTTTGCAAAAGGATCCGACAAAAAGGATGTGCACAGTAATGAAATCATGCGGAAAATGTGGTCTTCTGCGTGGGCTTTTGCCCAAGGGATGTGTGAGAATGCGGTCCCTGAGGAGATTGTCTTCGGGAATTACTTGCCCTTTTACATGTGCTAATGAGATAAGCAGTTCACATCTGAGGCTGAGAACTGTACGAGTGACACGCAAGTTAATCTTAAAAGGTGAGGGCTTTAGATTTTTTGTCCGAGATGAGCTACACACTACACTTTTTGATGTGTAAACATCTTATCGCTCACACCTGACACACGAATACGGAGGGATTTGAAACTGAATGGCACTGAAGTCGTAACCGGAAATGACATCAAAATATAGTTGCGCTCGCAGCCGACCGTTTGTCATGAGTGAGAAGAGCCCTGTTACCGATGGTGGAAGTGTACTGCGACGTAATGAGACATGGGTTAATGATGAAGACACCATGACACTCCGAACTTGATTTGCGCTGGAGGTGTTGCTATTTATAAAAATGGACGCAGTTCTCATGTAAATACTCCAAATAGGGAAATGAAATATCGCCAAACCAACGGATTGGGTATTGCAATTCGGGATATCGTGGATATATGTGCAGCTGAATGCATTCGTCCAAATGGCCAGAGCGTAATTTCCGTTGTTGTCTACATCTCTCCTAACCAGTCCGTGGGTAAAGTCATCGACTTCATTTTTGCCATTCACAGAAGGTGGTGCAGCTCTATTGGGAAAGAACTATCATCTGTGGTCAATGAACCTGTACCCCCTGTCGATTTTTTGAGATATACTCTAAAGCTTCAAGTGAACTCTAACTCAGAAATGTCCACCAATCAAAGTGGTACATTCATCGACGCAGATCCTACGATATCTCAGTACAGCAGTCTCAAGTATACGTTTCCTATTTCAGCTATCATAAGCCCAACGTTACCAGAAATTGAACCTGATTAAATATTCTTCACCAAATCATTCACGACTCATTTTTTAAACAAAATACTTTGTACCCCGTGAAGTTTCCTTGTCCGTTCGGGTGTCATCGATTGAGGGGACAATGCGGTGATAAGATGTTTACACATAGACATCGAGTACGTCCATTGCTCGCTCCTTTTTTAATATTCGTTCACCAAGGTTGGGCGTTCAATCGTGCTGAGAGCCTCTGTTCTCCTTTCTGGAGTCTAGGTCTGACTAATCCATATATGAGATCTTATCACATTGTAGCTAACTTAGAAGTGTCCCTGGAGAAGTAGAGTTACAATTTGATCTTCTATGCGGGCACTCAGGCTCTCTCAGGCACTTCACACAGCATTTGAAGCAGAGTCCCGCCCAGCTCTTGGTCTGGGTGATGCAGAATCCCCCGAAAACAGATATCCGACCAACAGATACGCCAATATTTGTAGAACTCATCTGCACCGATGAATATCTCTCAAAGGTCAATTTTGTATTACTTTCATTTGTCAGTGCGGGACTTGTGACATGCGTCAACGTTAAACATATTAAAACAAAATTGCCATTTCATCATAGAAAGACGTTAAAGTTGTTCGTCGTGCTTTGTAAAAAATTTTCTTTAGAGAAGAAGCTCATTTCTAGTTGCAACATTAGCTAATACAAGAGCATTAAGTGCCCCGGAAGCGGAAGCGGAGTCATTGGTGTTCTTATTTTTCAAAGTATAAGCTGAACCTGGTCGAAACATGCTCCAGCAAGACGGTGATACATGCCACACAACACGAGTTACGTTTTGCAACACGCTACAGCTCTGCAACATAAGTAGCAACAGTGCATCTATGCACTTGTCTTTGTCTAGTCCCTCATTCCCCATATTTGTTTACGTTTCAGTTGAAGTTTTTATTTCTTTAGCACCATCTGTCTGTTTTTGTCTAGACTATTGTTAACCGTTATACCTTGTTGTTCTGAGTGTATAGATGCTAGGAAAGTAATTGTTAACTTAATTTATTTCATTATTTTATTTGAACCGACTTCGTCGGTAGGCTAATAAAATAATGAAATAAATTAAGTTTTATTAATTGTTCAGTGTTCCATTTCAATTTTGTAAACGTTTAGCTCCCAAACGTAACTCACTCGAGTCGACAAATCGCGGAATAAATTCGGTGGGCAGTTAATCACTAGTTTTGAGCCGGTAATGGCCGACTCACTCGTCGTTTGCCATCAATTGCAAACCTAGAAGACAACATTATATGTCCAAGATAACACCCGGTCCCTCTGCGTTGGTCACCCAAAAGGTGTCGTGGTCAACATTTGTATGAAGCAATTTTTGGAAAATAAATGCCAAGCAATAATTTATCAAGAAGGACCTTCTTTTATGTGAATATTAAAATCCAAACCGGTTAATAACACGCAATTGATAAAGTCAGTTTGATACTTTGAGAGAGACACTGATTACCCATTTGTGCCTTGAGCCCAAATATGCTGGCAAAATTTATTCTGTGTTTGATCCTGTTGATGTTGGAAGCCGAGGTAAACGGAGATCCTGCTAAGCTAGATTGGGTTAGGTAGGAGTGGGTGACCCATTGTTTTGCCACGCGGATTGACTTTCTCCCAGTTGAAATAGTAGGCCCCTAACTGTGAGTACCTACGGCTAAGCAGAGCGTTTATGGTGTTTGGCTCCTCTTAATCCATGCAGCTTCTGCAAAACTCATGGTATGGGACACCCATCCTGCGGAAATGTACGCCAATTTTGAGTAAAGTATACAGCTACGATGCCGATGGATGTCTTGAGTGAAGATCTGTTTAGTCTGAGCTGATCACTGTGATCATCTGAGATTTAAATTAAACTGAGACTCTGCCTACCTCAAAGATGCAGTCGTCGATGTTGTGTGCCTTTTCTTGAAGACAGAATATTCTTCTTTTTCTTCATTCACCGTCAGATGATTTGTTCTCAATGTCATCAAGCAACTTCTTCAAGTCTCAAGGGCCAATCATGTATGCCATCCACGTATGCTAAAAATTCTTGGTCCCTCTGTCTACCGGTTGCATACAATTTTTTGAATCTTCCATTATATTGAACTAGTCATTGAACTACGCATCGCCTTGCCTAGAACTATTTATGGTATCAAAAGTATCTGTGATTTCGATTCGGAGCTTAACGGAGCTGACGAATTAATGCGTTGTCATCCCATATAAAACAAGCTTGGTAATAAAGTCAAACATGGACATGGAGCCCTGTCACAAGCAAATGACTGCTTGTGTTAGGGTGACATATCTAGGCAGATAGCTGATGAGCGTCGATCTGCATGTGAAGAAATTCATTCAATTGTGGACCACAGTTATAGAAATTTATCAGATTGTCGACAAAGGATATCGAGAAGTCGCACAAGGAAGAAACGAAGGCTGTAGTGAAGACACCGATCCCTCGACACTTGATGCAGTCGAATGGGCACACTCTCTTGTGAATTAAAAAGTTGCCATTGTCCACACTAAATGTAAGTACTCTACATTGTGTCATTGTCTTGCCAGTCAAGACTCAGACGCCCGTTAAAGCACTCAAAAAAGGCCTTCCAATAGGACAACACTGAGTCTCCTCACAAGACGATTAAACGCAATTTTTTAACATAAAGTAAGCGCCTTAAAGGCCATCGCCACTCATTGCAGTAGGAGCCGCAGTCTAATCATCTGTTGCTTCCAGTCTAACCACTCAGTTTGCCATCGCATTACCCTATCTCATATTGCAATTTGCTTAATGACTACATCCATAAAAGTCTTCCTGGCACAATTCCATCACGACCACCATGGGTACTCAGACGTTTTTACACCAAAAAATAACCGCCTGCAATTTCGATTTTAATCGTCGCACTTAATGCCATAAACTTGGAACGATATAACCGCAAAACGCCTGATTTCCACAGCTAACCGCCACCCAACAATTAAGTCATTAGCGAGATTAACAAACGACCTCAACCACAGTGCTCTGGGTGCGCAAATTTATTAGACCCCCACAGACTGCAGAAATAAAACTTTTTATTGCCCACAAATACTCGAAAGCTTAAACGCACACACACGCCGACCTCGACATTTTGAGCTTCTTCTGAAGTCGGCTACCGTCGTTGCACTATCCTTGGAATGCATTGGAATGCTTTGTGGTCGTTATTCACATCAAAGATCTTCCGGTCTGAGCGGGTGAGACCGAGCAACTGAATCCAATAAATGTGTTCAGAGATAACGTGCCGGGTGCAGTTTGTACGGTGAACAGCTACTTAGTGTGAATTTTATGAACCATTTCGTGGACCGCAATCAGCGTGCTAGATTCACCAGCTTTTAATTGCGCCGTAATTCTTGATGGAGCTCCAACGATATTGCCCATTCTGGAGTTCATAAAACGCTCTCACTCCGCACAAAGATGTGCGGCGAGTACCTCGTCTGAATTTGGACTGCCCCATTGTCACGCAGTAGCTCCCACTGATTTGGCGCCCAACAACCGACCGTCCATCAGTCCACCCATCAACTCATTAAAATTAAAGGATCACTGAGAAGAGACAAATACGAGAGATAAGCTCACCTGGTTAACACTTTCGACAGGTATCCCCGGTGTTGCAGCTGGGGAGAAAAAAAAATCATAAATCTGACACCAGTTGATAAGAGATAAATGACAAAAGAAACGAGGAACACCGGCAAAGAGCGAAACGAGGACACAGAGAGAGGGAAAGAGAGAGAGGAAAAGTAAACTCAATCAAAAAGACACCAGAAATTGAAGATGCCTTGCGACGATGCCTTGTGACGGTGAAATACTACGTACTTCACTCGCACTTCGTACTTCACAGCGGCAACGTCAAAAGACAAGTCCAGCCCAAGACGAAGTCAATGGCACGAAGCAACTAAATTGAAAATGCAATATGACTTAAGAAGAATCTTGAGATTGTCAAGATGAACAAATGGAAAAAGAAACTCGATTCTCGCCTTTTGTTTCAAGACGATACCCCAGCTAAGCCTTCGAGGGATGAGCGATGAGGGATATTGTGGTGGAGGAGGGAGAGTGGATTTCCCTATGAAACTAGAGAAACGCACGTGCCGTCAAGGGCAATCATCAAAGAGATAAACACCGACAAGGGACCGATTACAGCAATTTATATTAATGCCCCAAGGGGTAGCTTTCAAATTACTTTTTCTTTCATTTTTACTATTTCCCGTGTTCCTTTCTGGTTCCGTGTCTGGTCTCTGTCATGGGGGCGAGGGGGATTCGTTTGGGGGAGCGACGTGAATGCGTATGTTCTCGTTACCTCTTTGAAATGAAATAATCTTTACGGACGCGCACAGAGGAAGTTTGAATGATGACTATGAGGCGTACACTGATGGCTTGGAGTGTGTGTGTGTTTTTTTTTTTTTGCATTTTTATCATCCATCTTAATCGGCAAGTTTTCGTCGGATTGACGGTTACTCGGTGAAATGAGGTACTTCAGCATTTTCTTCATACTACCCTTTAGTTTATTGCTTGTTTCTTTTTTTGTGTTGAAAGCTACCCGCGGGGGCACTTGACTTTCAATCTCGATCAACTCAACAACAGCCATAGGTTGTTGTCTGAGATAATAGCTTTTGTGGATCATACGGCTTTTTAGTTGCTGGCGTTAAAGTAGAGCCCCGAAATAGTTGACAATGTCCCGTGGCTTTGATGGCTTTCTTTTATGTTTGAAGTTTTAATGATTGCTAGGGTGAGCGAACATTTCTTCAGTTTTATGGATCATTTTGTGATACATAATCTCTCATCTCTAAATATCTACACAGAAGTTCCTCTGAAGACCCTGCTATATAACTTAATTCATTGACTAAAAGATATTTCCAAAAGAGACCTATTACTCCCCATCTATAGTCAAAATAAACTGCTTTCTACACAGTCTTGTGAAAAGTTCTCTGAATCAGTTAAAAGTGATTATTGGATTGGTGATAATTAAACTCTGTCTGTTATTCAAAATCTTGTGGATCACTGTATCGCTGCATAGGCTCTTAGCCTGCTGGTGGTCTTGACAAATTGTCTGCTATACAGAAACCAAAACGGGTAGCACTGTCCACTATGTATGGGTGTCCGTTCTGCAGAGGTTGTAATAAACGAACATTTTCCTGCCGGGACCATTTCGAAATGTGTGTAAAGACAGGTGTTCTCTATATAGCTGTATGCCGTAAAGAGAAGTTTCACTGTCTTTGCCGCGTAACCCTTATGTCCCAAATTTCATTTATCCCAAAAGCGGGGAAATGCTCTCATGTGAAACCGAAGGACGTTAGTCCCGTCAGTCTCTCTCCCTGGGGAGATTAATATATCAAAATATCAGGCAAACTATTCCTTCGTACAGACTTTCACCTGTGCAGATCGCCTACAATAAGTTTAAATCTGTAGAGACAGCCCTACGCTCCCCGAAACTCTCCAAAACGAGGAGTACACCCTTGTGGAATTTCTTGGAATAGAAGGTGCATTTAATAACATCGAACCGAAGGCAATCTCACTTGCGCTTAACAAACTCTGGATTGGAAAGCCCTTAGTGGCCTTCATCCATCAGCTACTCACAAGCTGAGTAAGATGCCACTCTAATCTGGGAGATGCTACGATCCGTAGAAGAGTTAATAGACGAACCCCGCAAGGAGATGGACTATCGCCCTTTTCGGAACGTAGCGGTTAATGAGCTGCTACTAATACTGGAAGAGGCTGGACGATGTTGCCAAAGCGATACTTGGTAAATCCGGCTCTACCTTAAGAGACCTAATGCCCTCAAGAAGCTTAAAGCATGGGCACAAACATGCGGCCTCAGCGTGAACCTCCCAAAAACGGGTCGTGCCGGCATGTATGGGAACTTGAAAAATTTCGAGGCCAACCTACGTCAAAGCAGCAAAGCTTGCAACCAAAGCTTAGAATAGTAAGTTAGTGTCTTATTGGTAATGTAAATTTCAATACATTTTGGGTTTATGACCCGCTGTGCATATAATTTTTGAGACATTATTGCTGAATGCACCTACGAGTACATTACAAATTACTTTTTTGTACGTTACAGACAAAGCTATCTATTATTTGTCCTTGGTTCCCGTTCGTATTTATTTTTCTTGTAAACGCCGTCAACTTTAGCAACAGCCGGTAGCAACAGCCGAAAATTTATCACAACCACGTGCGATCACTCCAAGGCATTACCAATCCAGGCTGGCAGGCTGTAGAAATCAGAATTTATTTATTTTCAAGCATTCGCCTTGAATTAAGTGAATTAACAGACATTCGTCACACCAACCGTCTATGCTCTCATTTTGCTGTTCATCGCCATCATTCTGCAACTCTCTCATAAGATTATTTATTCCATCAAATATATCATTACTACGTCCTTCGAAAATTCAAGCCGTCTCGTGAAAAAACCAATTTGGAATTAACCATCGCAAAAGGTTGTCAGCATTTATCTCGTCTTAAGATAATATGTCATCCGACGAAGACGCTCTCCTTCTCCCCCTGATTGTCCAATATCAGAAGCAAATTGAATTTATAAGCAGAGTCCTCGGCATCGTGTTTCCATCCCCATTCGGAGGTCCATCGCAGGAAAAGATACGATTATCTTGTGGACAGCAGAAGGTCTGCAGTCGAAAAGGTGGTCATTTCTTGTTGCGTGTGTGAAAAGGTGTCCTAAAGACCTATTATCCTTAAATCGGATTTGCCCATGCTTCCCCTTTCCCCCCGTGACGGCCGCCGTTGTCCCCCATTCGACGCGATTGAATTCTTGCCCTTGCTCGCATAATGAAGCACACTCTGTGAGATGTTGAAGGCAATATTACCTAAAAGCCGGTGGTATTGTCGGTCGACTCCGGAGGATGGAAACGACTACTGAAAAAAAATGGGTAAGCCTATCGAATTTGCTGGAGAGAAAGTAGATTTTTTTCTGCTATTGTCCGAAAAGGGACTTTTCACACTGCTAAACGTGTGCGAGATGTTCCGCATCAGCACATGACACACTGACAACGTTCTCGGCATTGTACTCGTACCGCTTGTCCTCTCTCGCAGCCTTCTGTGATAGACAGCGTAGGCTAAAGCCTCCCCACCCCAAACCGGCTGGCGAGTGAATACTGCGGCGGCGGCGATGACGACGAAAATTGATTTTTCGTTTGGGGATAGACTTTCGTCTGCCAAGCATGCAGGCGGCCGTGTTCACCCTTCACTACGCTCTCGACTAGAGCGGCGGCCTTTTGTGCGTAGTTGAAAGCTGATTTTGTAAAGGAAAGGAGAATAGAAAACAATTTCCCCGTGTCAAGAACACTGACATCGAAAACACACTCACCTGCTGGGCGAGTTCCATAATTTACCGTCAACAATTGGGCGGCCGAGGACCGGCCGCTTGGCCGACCAAACGTATGCGAATTTAATTGTTTATTCTGAAATTCTGAAATGGCCACCACCGCCACCACCCTGACATAGAAACTTCATCCCACAGACACCAGACAAAAGTTTCAGAAACAATTTCATTTCATTTAAAAGTTGCATTATTAGTTTTGAAGCGAAAATGCTTCCGCACCAGCGCAGCGTGACGGCTTGCCGGCGGCGACGGACGGACGGGCAGACACAGTCTGGGCTGTGGTCAAAATTAAAGGAAATCAAATTTTTGGGGGCGGTTCGTGTGGGCCCTATAGTAGATGTGTCGGTCGACAAGAAATTGCCAAGTTTGATGACAAAGGATGTTTTATGAATTTTATCGGCTGCAGTCGGTGCGGAGTTGGTCCTGTCAGATGTCCTTTTCGCCGGGAAATGTTGGCTTCGTTGCGGTGGAATAGTTTTGCGTAGGCAAAGAGTTGGTACAAATTCACTAAATGGTCGGCTCTTTGAACGGATTCGCTTCGGTCTTTGAGGCTGTGGTCTGCAAAACGTGAAGAGCAGAGGGAGAAGTTGAATAGTTGCTATCGACCGCAACACGTGTCATTGAATAGTGCAATCAAGCAATCAATGATTTCAAAAGATGAAAGTGTTGGAGGAAGCAATGCTTTTTTTTTTTGATTTTCTCTTGCAAATGGATTTGTGGAGCGGGGAAAGAGAGACCGTGATCGTTTTTGGGCGCAGATGTTCATGAGCATAGAGATAGTTTTGAGTTTGTAGTTGGGGGTCTGGTCGCAGTCGAGGATACGAGGTTGTTCCGCCACGTCGTAGTAATCTGTAATGGGTCTACTAATCAAGAAGAAAATGAGAAAGAGATCATCTAATCGAAATGGGCTTATATTTGACCTAACTTTGAGAGCTCCCCGAAGTCAGTCACTTGTACTTAACCTTCACTCTCTCACTGTGCGAGTGAACTACAGTGATTTAGCCGTCAAATGGTTAAGCCGTTCAAAATTGGAAAAATTTTCCTCTTGACAGTTGTGCACTCTGAGTATTTTCAGAGCCCCAGGGAGAAGGAATAGGAATATTTTTCGTGTCGGCAGGAATCTATAGAGCCAGCCACTACGCCACCGTCGGCAGAAATTGGACTTCGGTCTCTGTTTGATCGAGGCTATGGTGTGCCAAGGTCAGGGTGCGGCGTGTGGTGGAACCTTGTTCGTCTCCTAATCGTCCAAACAACATCTACAAACATTGTTAAGTTTTCTGTGATGCTCTCAAAGTAGATAATTTATCGTTAGAATAATGTGGGTGGCGCTACAGCCACTAGAGGGCCAGGCCTAACTTCGCAGCAACCCTAAGTGTTGTGTTATGCATGCCATTGTTCTTTCACGAGTGGAAAGGCCCACAGCCGAATTTGTTTGAGAAGCTTTTTCTATAAAGCCTTTACACATTGAATATTGTCAGCGACTCGAAAGAGGTGGGGCCGAGAAAATTATATTTTTGTCTTGTCGTATCGGGAATCGACCCCAGGCAGGAAATTCAATTGTGTAGGAGTCGATTGTGTAGGACCCACGGCCTGGTCCACTCAGAGACAGTACATTCCTGAAACTTTTGTTGTCGGACCTGACCTTGATCAAGTGGGTGTCTGTCTGTGTATGTCTTGCAATTGTTTAAAATCGAGAACAATTACAGCAGCGGAGTCTTATGTCAAGACATCAACATGTTGAACGATTCGCAATGCTCCAACTAAAGGGGCATATCTCTGCGAACTCTCCCCGGGAAAGTCCTAGCTAAGGTGTTAGAAGCGCATTCTAGAGTTAGGGTCAAGCCCAGGCTGGGGAATTGTGTCCCGGCAGAAGTACAATCGACCAGCATTTCACTCATAGAATGATACTTGAGAAGGCTTGGGAGTTTGCCAAGCCCATCTACAGTTGTTTTGTAGAGTTGGAATTGCGACCGAGTTCCTCGAGGTAAACTCTGGTGGGTTCTGCAGGAGTATGGGATTGATGGTTTACTTTGAGGGCCATGCAGTCTGTATACAAAACTGGAGCAGCTGGGTTCGGGTTAACGGTGCTAAATCAACACCTTTCACCATGGGTTCGTCTTATCTCCTCTCCTTTTCTTTATATATATGGACTGGGTGTTACAGCACAGCTGAGGCGAGGAATGTTTCACATCGAGAGAGTTGAGGGAAAGTTATCTTCTGTTTGCAGATGACTTATTTATCCTTACACCTTTTAAGACGGGACTCCAGCGCGCCTTGATAGGTTTATGGCCATATGTGCTGATGCTGATATGAAGGTTAAAGTGGACACATCGGAGGTTATGGCTGATTACAGAACGTTTGCTCAATGCACTCCACATGTCACATGTAGACAAGCAAAAAGCCTCGCAAACGTTTGTATCCTTATTTTTAAGACGATTAAAGAGAAGCAGGTGGAGAAGTGTAGGTATAGTGATGAGAGGAGTAATGCTGAGGATTGGTAAAGCTGGGTCAATTTTGAAACAGCTCGGTGGATCTGTATTCAGGAAGGCCGAGCTTGGTGTTAAAGCCAGGTTAATGGATTGATTGAACTCTTTATTTGTTCAAACTCCCACCTATGGTCATGAAATTTGGGTTATGACCGAAAGAATAAGATCGCGAATACAGGCTGCTGAGATGAGATATCTCCGTGCTGGGATAGAGTGAGAAACACGGCAGTTTGCGAGGATAACAACATTCAGGAGCTGCTTCGGTGGTTTGGTCACGTGGCACAATGTCTCCTTGTGATAAATTAGTAGACGGAAACTAAATGTCGCATATAATAATGCTGCTCGCTATATTTGAATGCGATTCAGGTAGGCGCCCGCTTGGCAGACCCAGGACGAGGTGGTTGGACCAAGTCCAGAAACTCGCCTGGCGCATAATTGTTGATGAGTTAGAGTCAGTGGCGGAGGATCAAGTTGCCTGGAGATCTCTCTCCCGGTTTTAAAAAATGAATAGTTAGGGAAATGTGACCTCGGTTATGTACGTATGTGAAATTTCTCAGAAATTGAATAGACACACCAGATCTATACGCCTTTTTCAAATGTATCACTTTTATTCTTCGGAACCTACCACACTTTGAACATGTAATGTCTGGAGGCATTGCATTGTTGGGATTGGCATCCTTCCATCGGATATTCTTTGTTCATTCATACCAAATGGACGAAGAATGCGGTCTGCGGGAGCAACTTTGAGCTGTGAAATGACAATGCAAATTTATCACCTCTATTGTTTGGAAATTTCACCCAACACAAAACAAAGCATTCTGTGACGCAGATCTTTCATCATCATCATCATCTTCTGGCCCGCATGCTCCACTAAAGGGGTCGCTGGGGTAAACCACGCACGAAAGATCTCCATGCTACTCGATCCTCCGCCATCGACTCTAACTTATCAAGAGCTATGCCCAAGCGTAACCAGACGAGTTTTTGGATTTGATCCAACCACCTCGTCTTTTGTTATTATTAAATAAATTAAATCAAGCCCCAAATTGCCGCCCCTAGCAAGGTCCAATTCAATTAGGGTGGCTGTATTTTCTGTTTGTCCTGCCGGGCATATCGATTTTAAGGAAATAATAACATCTCTGTTGGAAAGAGCTCTTATGGGCTATCAAATCACAATGACAAATCACTCAATGATTCCTGATAGCTAGCCGTAAAAAATCTAAATTAATCATGTCCATTAACCGCTGATTGCCAGACATTTCTAACAACAAGACAATTAATGGTCTGATTAGGCTTTGCCTTATCGCGAGAGGGCGTGTTGTACTGGGCTCTCGTGCACTGCAATTTCCATAGTCTATTCGACGAATAATTGATAAGGATTATGCCACAAGCTTGATGTTGTTTACATGCGATACAAGAAAGCACTCAATGCGTGACCGATAAAATTGATATTTTTATCGGGTAAATTCCGATTTGGGAACTTTTTTGGCAAATAAAACGAAACTAATCGGTAAATAAACAGTAAAAATTCTTTCGTACTGCTCAGTGGAATTGTATGCCGATGACGCAGGCCAGTTCATTAATCACATAAACTCCGATCTGGACAATATTTTCAAATGGGCGAGTCAGAATCTACTTCTTATTAATCCAAGGAAATCGAAGTGTATTGTTATATCTAATATATCCCTTCCTCCGATCTCTATTAACAACGGTTCCATTAAATACGATGACACAAAATACGTTTTAAAACTTTGATATGATTTTTAACTCAACTCTAGCCTGGCATGATCACATACGAAGTTGCGTTGCCAAGGCAAATAGGGTCCTCCGCTCCATGTGGGCTGTACAACATTTTGCACCTATAGTAACCCGATCTCTGTTAGCCAAGACCCTCATTTCACCTGTTCTTACTCACGGATGTGAAGTCTACGAAAAATGTGATAAATTAGTAGGCGGAAACTAAATGTCGCATATAATAATGCTGCTCGCTATATTTTTAGCCGCCGTCGTCAATGGTCCTTCATTTGATAACATCTTAAAGTTCTGTTCCATCACATCCTGACATAGCCGTCAACCTGTTTAATCGAATTACGTTTTGTGCATCTAATAGGACTATGCACACGCTATTACAGCGCTTTTCTCAACTTACCTCTGAACGCCAATTCTTTCTTAACATCACTCGGCTCTGTAATACTATAATACTACGCAACATTGTAGTAAAAAAATCAAAAACATTCATCTCCATATCCAATCAAACCAAAATTGAGCTCCACTGGTCGTCAGGGAGTCCTTTCAACCACTAAAATGTCATGTCGTTGACTTCAATTAAGTGCAAACCACCATCGACGTGGTTTCTCACTAGCACCCGCTACGGTGGTAATTACCCCAAAATGGGACAGTCTGCTTTTCATGATACTGGTCGGATCTCATTAAGGTTTTCCATTCTTATGCCAAAAATTCCTTAACACACATCGCTTTGCCACATTGTCTCCGCACTCAGCTCACCCAAATGGCCTCAGGCAAAAGTCACCGTGATTGTTCTTCTACGGTCCTACAGCCTCCGTCAGATACCCTCTGCAGTCCAAGCAACCTTAATTTTAATTAATAGCAAACATTCCGAAGGCAATTACATATCCTCAGCCGAGAGCGTTAATTAATTCCGCCACCTTCGACGCAAGTCTTCCGAATGGCGGATGTCCTTTCTGTAGTGTGACAAACTGTCACCTCTTTAAGTGACAACTTTCTGCATTTAATTAGTCCAAAACCGATTGATTTAGTGCAATCAGTTACGCCCTGCGTACACACGTATGTCGGCCCTTGGGACGGGAAGGACGGTGTCAAGCTAATGCCTTGTTATCTATTCACGTACCACAGAGCTCCACCCAAGTACCCACGCTGGAGCGCAATTAAATTTTATAATTGCATTCCATTGTGCTGCTCGCAGAAAGAGATACAGAAGACCATAGGACAGAAGGGATACCGCTCAAAAAATTAACACTGATTCGCACAATGGAGGTCTATTTAACATAAATTAACCCCCACCCGGCAGGCAATCGTGCAAGACGCCCCACGACAAGTTTCTGTCGAGGAATTTAATTGCATTCCACTTCCATTGGCTCCAACACACAATAGAGGATGGTCGGCGGCAAAAAAGACGCATTCAATCGAGGGATGGGGTGGCGTGAGCAATTTACTTTTGTGGTTGGAGACTTATTTTATCATCTCCCACCATCGAGCCCCCTTTCACCCAACCACGGGGACTGAGCAAAGTTGCGACACATAGTTTTGGTTTTGGGGCTGCTGGGAAGGTGGAGAGTCTCATAAAGATTTTAAAGATTAAATGAATGTATCTGCAAAAATGATCTCACTCGCATCGTGCACAAAGGCGGCTTGTTGAAGGGAGGTCGCTAGAAAGGGTGCCCCTATTGCAGATGTGTTAAAGGAGCTTATGTTCAGCAACATATGATCCAAAGTTCTTTAAAAAAGGACGGCATTGCGTAAAATTAACACAAATTTAAAATTGGTGTATCCTGTAGCTGAGGAAGACCTTTTGTCTAGCTTATACTGAAACCACTGTCATTGTTCTCTTTCGAGACCTACTGCTTTACTGAGAATGGTGACATGTTTTACCTGCTATGAATACCCTCGGAGGGTTGTCAGAGACGGGAGGAAGTTGACGGTAAATGACAGTCCGGGTGTCGCGTCACGGTCGTATGTTTGGATAAACAAGTGGTAAGAGGAAAAAAGACGCTGAAATCGCAGACTGTCCAAATGACACCACAATGGACGAAATGCTCAAAAATATCCACGATATTGAGTTGAATGATCGCCGTGTCAAGGATTGTGAGCTAACTAAGAATGGAAATGGCGCTACAGTCAAAGGTGTGTCTGGAGCTTGACTCTACACCAACCACTCGTGTATCATTGTTCTTTCTCGAGGGGATGTTCATGCCGACTCTTAAATTGACTTGTTGATCATTGTCAGTTAAGGTTGAACAAGTGAAATATAAAATTTTCTCGCGAGTTCAAATGAATTTGTACGCTTGGATACACCACCTCACACATGAAATTAATGGATCATCACAATAGTGGATTTCTTCAAGCGAACATGTACCAGGTTGGATCAGGAAATGCGTAACAAATGCCTATTTTGCAGATTTTAATAAATCATATTTATTGGGAGACTGAAGAAAGTTGGAATATCATTGGGAAAAATATAGTGTCCTGCCAGGAGACGACATTTAATTTTTGAGAGTACAGTAGATTCTCATTAGTGTGAACACAGGAAAACGTGAATAGACTTTTTAATCGCTTGACATCTCTTAAACGTGAACAAATCACGAAGACTCTAAGGTTAATAGTAGACTCTTTGAGCAATCTGGAGATTAGCTTGAAATTCCTTATTCTTGCTACAATACATCGCGGCCATAATGTCGCTCAGAGGGAAAACATCACGAGTGATTTGGAAAGTGATAGTGGTCAAAAGGAAACTAATAAGCCTAATGAAGACATGTCAACTTTAGACAAGGCTTTGAAGGTTAGCTGGTTAGCTGAAATGACAGTAGTGTCTTAAGGCGGCTTAGGGAAAAAGCAGCGAGAATACTTTTGGAGAAGAAGAAGATGCAAGCATTTCGCATCGGTAATGTTCGTGAGCAGTCAATATTAATAATGTTACTTTTTACGTTTATGACTGTTACAGAATAATGTTACTTTTTACGCCATTTATTTTATGCTAGTAGAAAAGCTTGTAGTAAAGCGGGCAGAATGATATGAGTCGCTTTCTACGAGAAATTGCATTATTTTCATTGGGAAGGGAATACTTTAGAAAATAGAATATAAAATATTTTGAATACAAAACAAATCAAAAAAAATGTATTGCCTGTACAAAATAAAAAAATAGCATCAACCAGATTTGAGCACAGAACTTGCAAAAAGCGTGAGCACCGCACCAACACATCCCACCAAGGGACCCTTGCAAACATAGCTCTCTGTTATACAATGTTCTTGCTTAAACCACAAAAAATATTAAATAATTAAATACACTGTTATGTAATAGTTAAAACGTATTATTTTTAATTTGCTTACCCTTTGCTAAATACTAGTGGTTTAACAGTGAAATCACACCCTTAATGTTAATTCTCTATATTTTTACTGAGTTCATGTTAAAATCAAGTGCTTTCTACAAGAAAAAAAAATGAAAATAAAAATGGCACCTCCGGGAACAAATGGTTACACGCCGTCTCCACTGGACATACTTCGGCCCAACATCACAACCACGACCTGAACAGCCGTCCGAGCTCATTTCTCTCGTGGGCAAGATATGCCATGTCGCTTCACTTAAACGTTGGATGCGAGAGAGTCTACACAAAGAAGCGGGTAACCAACCACCAATGAACGAAGTAGATCTCACTAAGAATAATGTTAAAACAAGACATTCACTGAAACTTCTACTCTTACTCTCAATATTTGCCACTCCATTCAAACAAAGTCGAGCACATATGGGAAAACGTCAAATCTCATGGCAAACTATTGAACAGAGCTCATGCCATGTCGCAAAATGAAGATTCTAGGTAGGTTTGGACATGGATTTTTGTGCCTAAACTCATGAACAGGGCATGGTAATATCCAGTGAAAACGATATGTTAGAGACAAGACGTGTTTTCTTTTATTAAAAGTTGACCTTCGAAAAAGTGAACTCTCTCGCAAACGCGAACTCCCTTGGTTTTTAACTGATCACTTTATCGAGAGTCCATTGTATGTCAACAAAAAAATACTTATGGTACGTTTTATGTGTGGTACCTGCTCTCTAATACAGTTAGTTCTTTCAGCAAAATTCTTTTTGTTTATGATAGCAGATGTCAATACGATGGTTTATACATTTTTTTGTGATAGATATTCAGACGATGCTTCTATGATGATGTGTTGTTCCTCCAAAGCAGCAGGCGATAATCAGCAGGCAGTGTAAAAACAAAGACTTATTTTCATACAGCTTGACACACTTAAAAATTAAAGCAACTGCGAATCCATTTTTGGAAAACTTATGACGTGACACGTTTAATGTGTGGAAAAAATCTTAAATGTACTGAAATACATGTGTTTTTTCACGCATGCACAACACACACATACGTTTACCGATTTTAACCAAACTTCGCAAGAACCATATATAGACCAATACCAAAAATGTGTGAATATTTGGGTGAAATCGAAGGCGTGAATCGGCGACAAACGTTTAAATAAATGTTATGTAGTAGCTTGTATATGAAACTAATAGTACAAGCGCTTGAAGAAAATGTTAGGGCGCCATCTGTGATCGTGAGGAAAAACTACATCAGTAACTACGGAAATATTACGCTCTTTGTGCTGAACTGCATATGCGGACACACTCAGAGCGATAATACATTTTCACACTATTTCAACCAATCTCATACCAACGAAGGATCGTTGCGATGCATTGCCGTTCCCTCAACTTGCCATTATGTTGTTGAATACGAACACGGAGTGAGTTAATTCTCACTTTACTACAATGTGGCATCGCGCTCTTACTGCTCTTAGTAGTTTAGGTGCTTGGACACTTGTGGTGTGTTGTTGTTGTATTTGTTGGCGTAGGCAAAATTATTTCACTCATATTCAGACGATTCCTTTATGATTTGTTATGCCCATTAAAAAAACAAAACCAAACTAAAAAATAGGATTTGTGTCAATTGGACGTGCACACATTATTTTATAAACAGTGCCCCCTTAGAAGATCATCTCATAGGAAGAGACATTTCGAACAGTATCGAATACCAACCATGTCAATTGCGATGAAGATTTTGATGGCGAAGCCAATTGGTCAGAAATAATTCTGTCCAAAGGATGTTCAGAGAATCTACAATCACGTTATATGCCGGGGTTTCATTTTTAAGTTACTTTTAAGAAACTTAATAGTGGAAATTGCACTTTATGATGGATAAGACAGGAGAGCACGAGCTCTCCTAATAAAATTACTAGCCTATAATACCAGCGAGGCATTTTCGTGAATTTGGAAAGTTAACTATTCCTTCTGTAGAACTCGAAGGTTAAGTAAAAAATGTGCAGTCACTTTTTGGAAGCCTATTTGCGGAGATACGACACAAAAAACACTAGGTTTAGGCTGTACCAACGCAAACATTAGATATGACATTTTTAATGAAATTGAAATGTGACAATGATGGGCACATATACTCCATCTGTAAATTTATTTCTATTGGGTTAGTCAAATATTGAGCCAATAAACAATGAACACACTTCAGCCACATTCATTCATAGTTAGAATATTCTACTAAATAGTACTATAGGTTTCATATACAATGTTACTAGTGAAAACGCATAATTTTCAATTTGTTCAAGATAAGGCGTTTATCGTTTATTAAAATTGACCCCCGCAATCGTGACCTTCTTTGGATTTAAATTGTCCACGTTATCGAGAGCCTCCTGCATTTCAAAGTCACTGACTTATCGAATAGCTCTTCAGGCACATGTAACTCCTTATTCTTAGAACATGTTCTTTTCAACACAAATCACATCGATTTCGGATAAGTTTCTTCTAACATGTTTGCGTTTTGTTCAAGCTGATTTGGACGCGAGCTGGAGTGGGCATTCATTTGGCACATCAGATATGCCGTGTCTCTTCCTTACTCCAGCTTGTCTACATATTTGTTTCATCATGCAGAACGAAAACTCAAATGTTACCCAAATGAACAAAATAATTGCTTGTACCATTTCTGCGTGATCAGCGTAAGTGCAGGGACTATGCCGACATTTTGGTCTAACAGATCAATGCTGGGTTCATCTTTACTGCTGTCGACAAGCAATGCTGTAGGTGGTACAATGAACTATAGTGCTTCGAACTCAGCACCAGAACAATCATTTTTTTCTTCCACTTCATAACAATGATCTTGGATCTGCTCAACACATGTTTCGCATTTTTTGTATCTAGCCTTTACAACGTCTACTGCGTTATTATTTCGATTCTGCCAAAGGGGACCGATCATTGTCAAAAAAACACTGAAAAGTGTGACATCTACTCATGCGTGCCATATTAAACGTAAGCGCCCATTGTCTCAAAGTCGGGAATTAAGGTGTCTATGTGGTCAACATGCCTTAGAAGTGGACTCTGCAGGCCCCGGTTGAGTCTTCTTACAGTGCCTTCAGTTCGTGGTTGAAACTCGCTTGTAGAAATCGCACGTAGAGCTTCTTGAAGGCATCAGTTTAGTGCATCCTGATCCTTCGATGATCCTTCGATGCAGACACAGACTTGCAATGTGAATCTGAGAAGAATCGTGCCTAATGTCCTTTCTTATTTCTTTACTAATTGTTTCATATAGGATGCCGTAATATTGTCCTGGGGTATAGCTAAAGTTAAACCTTACATCTACTCCCGTTCGACTTGACTTGAAAATTAATCCAGTTTCGCTTTAAGTGTTTAGCTTCAGTGAAAGATAATCGTTGTTACATGTAGAATTCTTAGCAAATATAAACGGATCCATGCCATCCCTATACTCCTCTGAGACTTCTAAGAGCAATTTTCTTTCAAGCACATCACAACCACAACTGAACGCCAAATTGTCTGGAAAATTCTTTAGCTCTCCGAAATTGCAGTTTCAGACGCAACAACAATCATCTCACTCCGTGAAACTGCCCTCCTCGGAAAACTATCACCAAACAATGTGAATAGACACGACTTAATTCAGGCACTCGGCAACTGACGCGCAGCATCGTCTCCAGTCTCCAATGAACACGCACCCACCTAACTAACTTTCACTTCGATGCAGTCTTTTAATGAGTAATTTGTTACTCCCTTTTATCTTTGAGAAACTTTGCTAAGTCTGCGAATTACGTGATAACTCGCGAAATCTGTTGAAAGGAGTTTCACGGTGCTTAGACAAGGTACCGTCAATGTCGCCGGGGAATTATTGCAATCAAGTTGGTAATTGCCACTGAATGCATTCAATCGTAGTCTGCTTCCGGCTCTGAGTCTCCTTTGAAAATGGGATCAACTACATTCAATGGATTTTGAAAAACTTCAAATCTCACCTACTTCCTCTTGGACAGCCACCCACCTTGATTGAATAGACGTGTACTTCGAAGTCGAATTCCTCTTATTACCATTTAATGGACACAGCCAGCTGAGATTCAGCAAGCTCTGCATGAGGAGAACGAAAAAAAAATCGATGAACCCAGTCTCTCCAGCGGATAGCCACGGAGAGCGGTAAAGGGTCGCGTCGCCCGCATGGGACTGCGCCAGAACGACTTTTAATTAAAGTAATCCGATTACAAGAAAGATTTTCGAGAGTCACCATTAAGCACTTTCGCGTCATACTCACGACATGCAAATATTTACTCACTTCGCATTTAGGGTTGTTGAACGGATACTCGCCGGCTGTCGCTTTGAGTCCTTGCACAGTCGTAAAGCTGCCAATTTGGTGTGTCGGAACCCTTCTAACGTTATATCCATTCGTAGCTCTGCTTGTACAATCCGAATAAAAATTTAAATTAATGACAGCCTTTGCGCGTCCATGGTGACACCCTTGTGAGTTGGCTAATATTCCTCCGCTTCACGACGACCGACGCACCCACCCCACGGCTTGAGGTTGTGGAGACAGCAAGCTGCAAATAAAATATCCTTTATCCTCCACACATAAGATTGAAATGAAATGGTTTTTTTTTTTGTAAGCTCTTACGTTCGCTGCGGTTGTAGTTTGAGGTTAAGTAGCTGGCATTACCTGCTACTTGTACGCTGGTCGCAAGGTTAACCGGGGAATTTTGAGTTTTTTTTCCATTTGGTGAGATTATGTTTTAGGGCTGTTTCGCCGCTGCTGGTTGTGATGATAAAAACGGTGCTGAGCTGTGGAGGTTTCATTGTTTGAAATTAAATTTCCCGCATTCACTCTGAGAGAGTGACATTTTTGGGGAATGATTTAAGCGATTAGGGTTGAATATTTTTTAAATTCGTGGTGGTTAATAAATCGTTGAACAATGCATCTTATGTTGTTTCTCCAAATGGGAGCTTCTGTGAGAATGTTGGTTGTTTTTTGAGTAACTACCATCCTTTTGTAGTAATCGAGGACTCGAATACAAAATGCATTCAAACAACCCAATTTTCAAACATTGTATGCAATAGTAACAATAAGAGTCTCTACGGGCCTGGACCATGGCTTAGTTTTTACAACTATTTTCGGGGTGTGTTCTATTATTCCCTTCAGAGGGGAAGTGATGTATATTTTCACTTACTTACCAAGCCGACCAGGTCTGAGCGGACACCCACAAATTTTTCCAAGCATTTGTACTCTCTCACCACTCTGTCAGTAACTCAACGGAAGTGCAACAATGGAAAATTTAACTTCGTATTGGGTAGTGAACCTAGATAAGCCCCGTAGCTCGGTCTCACAATTGTGAGCTTTCGAATTATTCCTCTAAAATGAACAAAAAATAAATGATTCGATTTAATCCTCTTACAATTGTGACTTTAATGACGATTTATTTGCATACGTACGCCGTAATGGTGTACGTTAATGCTTCAGTCACAAGTGTTGGTCACGTCAGTACCGTCGCCTGTCACAAAATAATTAAATAAAATGTAGTGTTTTCAAATCTTTAAAAGAGTTTTCCAAACGAACGAACAACTAGGCACTCTTTTATCGGATTTCCACAATTTTGAGAGCTCCAGTTCTGAATAGTTCAAAAAATGTTTGAATTTGTTCGTTGGCTTGATTTATTGTGGCTCGAAATTTACTGAGGAAGATATTTTTCAAATGTTGATATATGATGACGAGCTATCGATGGATTTTGAAGAAAATTATAAAGTAATAGTCCAAGGTATGGAAGAGGAGAGATGATGATGAGAGGCTCAGCTTGGACAATTTTCTCAGTATTTGGTTGGATCAGAAGGACGTGCTGTATTATGAGCTGCTAAAACCGGGTGAAGCCATCAATGGACAGCCGATAAACGCCCGGAATATGCGACCAGACACGAGGCAAAAATGTTCCATCATGACAACGCTCGGCCCCACGTTGTTATTGTATTATATAATAGTAGTGTACATTTTTCGTTTTCTTAAATAAACGTTCAAATTTTGAAAAAAAAAACGTACGAATTAAGATCCAATACTTTGAACAACTCAGAAGGGAAGGTTATATAAAACTCATCTCCACCAAATGTGGAACCGGCTGAAGGTAAAAATTAAACCTCCTCGCTCTGGAAAGCAGCTGACGGCTTATGAAAACCCTAATCACATATTGTCACAATTCGGACAAATCAATAAGAGTGAGCAAATGAAGATTAAGACAAAGCGGATCAATTGACAGATCATGTTCAGATAGAAATATGACAGTTATTCTATAAGACATGCTACTTTGACAGAACTCAAAGGAGAATTGAATGCCCAATATAGTTGATGGTCATGACTTAATCACGGGAGGCGTTCTGAAATAATTACCTCGGGAAGTGTTTTTTAAGTTCCTCTACCTTATTATGGCCCCCTTTAGACCTGAACATGTCGCTTGTTGGTGGAAACCGCCGGATATAATAATGGTACGGAAATAGGGTAAACCTTTCAACAGACAAAAGTCTTATAGACCGATTTCACATCTTCCGACAATGTTTAAGGGGTTGTGGTTAAGCCCTGTTGTGGAAGAAAGACGACATATTCCCAATGACCAATTCGGTTTTAGAAGTAAGCATTCTAATAAAGCACGTATGTTCAGCTGTATTTATCGATGTTTCCCAAGCGCTTTATGACAACGTTTGGCACAAAAGCTTGAAGCAAGCTTCGACAAGTCTTGCCTGGAAAACTTTACAAAATTCTGTTAAATTATCTATCCGATACCTATCCTCCCCAAAAAAGAGTCTATATGAACTTCAACCCAAAGGTTTGAATTGATTGCAAATATTGATCAAACTTGCCAAATTCAAATAAATCAGCTTCCCCATGTCGGACAAAATCAATCATTGAGTAATTACTACAGTCATTCTGCAAACTCGCATTTGGAATTTTTTGCGGTCCCCACGTAGTTTGAATGGACAAACTCACAACATATTTCTAAGTTAATTAACCCGCATTCGAAACCAGATCAAACTAACGAATGCATACTCCGCCAGTCATTAAATCCGACTACCCCCGAAAGCAACTGTCACCCACAATCCAGACTTCCAAACAAATCAAAGAGCCATGTGGAAAACCAACGACGGTGAGCAAACTAACCGCAAATAGGTCAGAAATGCCGTGCCAAACTTTTGTTTTTTGCGCAAAAAATTGTCAATTCCAAATCAAAATTAGGAATCCCAGTAAATTTCATTGAACAACACCCGTCAGCCTCAGTTGAGTATGACTTCATACGACCGCACCGACACCCTCCAGACCGCACCCAAACACAAGCAGTCCGTCCCGGTTAGAGCTAGTCGACTGAACAGGGCCGAAAAAAATGGCCGGTGGAAAATAATTTCAAATCAAATATTGTCATGTTATCTGCAGAAGTTATGCCTGAACACGACGCAACACCATTCTGGTCGTGTGTGTGTTCGGTTTTTTTGTATTTTGTTCCACTTCAGTGCATAAATGCTCAATCAACATGAAATAAATTCAGAAATTCAATTAAAATTCGAGTTTCAATTAAAAAGGACTGCAAATTGGGAGGACTCACACAAAGGCAAAAATAACGCACAAAAAAACGAGGAAAACAGCAACCAGGTCCAATGACACTGTCACTGGTGGAGATATGGTGCAGCAATTGCGAGCCTGCTCCTGCCCCCAGGTGTACAGCAGCTATGAAAACGCAGACATATCATTCGATTTGGTGGGATATGGAGGGCAGGGCAGACCCCAGCCACCGGGCTGGTCTGTTCGCACTTCTGTGGTGGGGTGGCCCAAAGCAGATTTACACACAAGTGCCCACTCGGTGCTATTTTTTAATGGGACTGGCAACAGCTATCTCAATGAGATGTTCTGCCATAAAATCGGGTTGTGTTCGGGATTCGTGAAAAGGAATTAAACGAACCTAGGATGTTTTCCCGAGACCACCACAGGGTGGAACCAATGAAATTGTTTTCATGCCCAACCAGTCTGGAACCAGGCTGGCACCCAAAGAAATTTAACTGAAATAGGAAGCGGGTATTGAATTTTTTGCTTCACCATATTTAAATGTTTTGACCAACTTTGTCAGAGCTTGGGCGCAAGGCAGTCTCAGACATGGCTAAGCAGACTGACACTTTGTTTATTGTGTTCCCATAATTGTTGGAACGAGATCATAGCAGATTGAAACTTTATGAGTATTGTGGAAACAAGTGGTGATACACTTTGTTTTGACAATGGATTAATTACATCCTTGAACATCAAGTTTCGGAAAGAAGCATTTTATCGGTGCTCGTGAGCTGTGTTCAGGGAACTGAGTTTAACAAACTACACTTCAAAATAGAGATGTTCATACAGAACACACATCGACGTTTTATTCGATGCGATGCATCGAAACGTTACAACGTTACATGGCAATTCATATATGAAAAACATCGATGTTTTCGATGCATCAACAAAAGCATCGACGCAGTTGAAAAAGTACAAAGTAAGTCAGGACCAAGTTGCGATTAAAACGAAAGGAAGTATATCTTGGCTCTAACTTACCGTTACACGCGTTTTTTCGTATAAGTATTGGATAATTTACTTCAGTCTTCTTGAATAATGTATAACAGTCTTCTTGAATAACAGACAAATTTAGCTGTTAAATCTACTACAATTTCTCACGCCAAGTTAGTGGAGGCCCTTCACCACTTGTGTCGGTACTGATGTCGTTCGTACTGTGTATTTTTGAGCCTAGATAGACGGAGTCCTTCACTACCGCGAAGTTATAGCTGCTCATTGTGACGTCGTCTCTGTTATGCGCCCTTTCTCGCTGACAGCATATACTTCGTTTTGCCCTCGTTCACCGCTCTGAACACATTTGGCCATCTCCGTTTCAATACCAGCAAACGCTTCATAGAAGGCTCGCTGTTTTAGAGAAATCACGTCGACATTGTCCGTGTATGCTGGCGAGTGATATTTCATGACAGTCCCCCTTCGGTCCGCTATATAGAAGTTTCACTGTACTATTCCTGTCTCATATATGTCGATAAGGTAGCGTAATTTTTAGTAGTGGAAGACATAAGTTTCCTTAATTCTTTTGGGCTATTAAAAAACAAACGATTACCCTACACAAGTTCTCAAAATCATACGTCATCTATAAGCCACCCTCTTTCATGTGCAGTAAAAATACGAAACGACGCCCCGGATAATTGACACCCTGTCAATCTGGTCTGAGTACCTATTAATTATTATAACGAATTAATTGTTTTCCAACGTTCATCAGGTTTGATTGGATACACTTTGACCGTGTATCCGAACCTGTCATTGGTCCTTTTAATTCCGCCGGTCGACTGCGGTTTGTAAACACGTGTAGCACTGCAGTCAGTTTACTTATTCATTTCAATTATACGTGAAAAAGGTAAAATGAATTTGTTTTTAATAAAATTAACATTGTTCAACCTAATTTTCAAGTCCATCCTACCCCACTGCCGATGCGATTGACAAACTCTGTCAGCCCTTCTCAAGTTATCAGCACTTGCTCCCCTTTCTTCTGAAATCTGAACTAAAAATGAACTTCTAACGCTCTTGCCCCTTAATTTTTAATTTTCACAAAGTTATGTACGAACAAGTGTGCATATGAAACTATATTCGGTGATTAGTGGTAAACTATCAATGAATTCGTGACTAAGCGTCAAAAAAGACTACTATTATCCGTCGTCTTTGGATAATAGGGCAATCGGTACTCTCTAGCATTTTCCGATACGAACGTCTTTCTGTTCGGCTGTCGTTGCATAGTGCGACTTGCGCCGCTATATGTATTCTATGGTTCAAATACCGACCTGAGCAACTATCAAATCTATGGCCTTTCTGTGCAGCTGCAGCTGCTTAGTGACGACTAGCGCCGCTGGATTTCTAGGTTCAATTACCGATTGAAAATTCCCCACCTAGTAAGAGATTATTATCTAGCCTGTCTGTTCAGACCGTCATGAAACGTCTCATCCATTCGTGCGAGCACAAAACCACGCATAACACATCTGGTTGCTTTGGAAGGTACGCCTAGGTCCGACTTCGTCTGTAGCGCCACCCATATTATAACTATTATTTCCTATAACTGACACCAGCGAATTTCTCGAAGAGTGACCAAAAACTAAGCAAATATCGATAAGTGACACTGTGAACAACAAAGACCGAAACGAGTTCTCGTCGTGAAATTTGGAATAGGTGTGTAAACAAGAGGTTACTCGTTTTCAAACAAACAAATTATTGTATTCATTTGCAACAGGTTAGGTCTGGCAAACAACATTTGTTATTTGTATTTTTTAGTCGCAATCGTTTAAATGTTGATCCAGGCTTCGTTTGACAGCAAAGATGAAGGAGGCGTCCTTAAAAGTTTATTCAATTGAATTCAATGAAATTATGAAGGAGAGTGTTCACACTTGGCGTAACAATAATCATTTTTTTGAGTGCCAAACAAGAAGTGTGATTATGCCTTATAATTTAAATGCGGTTTTGGTATGAAATATATTCTTTTGTTGCTTAAGTGCCTGCCCTACATTAGAGGGGCCCCGGTTTGAATCCCAGTGAAATCGAAGTCAAAGTGCTTTTATCGGGTTTTCAAATCTGGTCATCATTGTAGTGGTCGATCAGCGGTAGTAGTCTAACCGGGGGTTGCTGCCTGACAGAGCTATGGACACAGTCGTTATGTCTGAGTGCTCCAGCATTGGTGTTCAATAACCACTGACAAAAAAAATTATTCATATGAGGACTGCGACCCACGGAGCTGTTCAGACCTTAACCCCCACCCTCCCACCACACCCCATCTGCGATAAATATAGCCTTAATAAATAAGCAACCGAGTTTTTTGTGTTCCTTAAATGTTTTTTTTTTTAAATGTGATTGCGTGACTGATACCTTTTTCTTAAATACATACCTAGTCCCATAATTAAAAAATACAAAATGCAGCTGTTTTGAAAGACCGGACCATCCCTCACATCATAGTCAGGCCAATCGGGGTTCTGTTGAATAAAATATCGAACCTCTTAAGACTGTTTGTATAAGGAAAATGTAAGAAGCAAAGCTATACTTTAAAATCTCATCTTTTAATCAACAAGAGTGTTAAATGGTTATGTTTGACACCAACGTAAGTAAGAAGTTTATTTGTACGTAAGATTTTGATTGAAACCTCATGCACGAGCTTGATGTCAACAACATTTCACCCATGGACACACGGACTTGAACAACCAGATGTAAACACTAGCCATTGTAGGACATAAAAAATAAACAATAAACCCACAAAAATGATAAACATTGAATTAAACAAAGTACATCAGTTGGGCACCTATTGTTGAGCCAACACCCTAACCTTTAGTTTGCAAGTCTAGTTGTAATATCAATTGTAAAAATAATTTTCCGTTGAAATACATTTTTAAATCGCTTTAAATAACACGTCACTCTATATGTGAGGTCAGACAAAGGATAGACTTTGGAAAAATGAAACTACAGACATTTTTCTTCTTCTACTGGCGCCACAGTCGTGGGTGGAACAGGACCTGAGCCAATAAGCCATTCTAGGTATGATCTTCAGTCAGCTGCACGCCAAGTTCGTTGAGATCCTTCTCCACATCCGTGTCGTATTCGTCCTCTATTGCGTTGCCCTCTGGTTGGGAGTCGAATACTCTTCGGACTGGAGCAGCGTTGTCCGTGCAGTAGTAAAAGGACTCTGCATGGCCTAGATATTTATATTATTATATACAGTGACTCACAGCAACAATGGCCAAACTCATTCAATATACATTTTGTGTGCCAATATAACCCAAATCTTGCACCCAATGAAGCAAAATAAAACCAAAAAAAATGTCAACTACACACTACAGCAGTTCTTATTTCGAAAACAGGCAGAACTAAACAACAAAACATTTCAAATACAACAACAAAATAAAATGAGAAAAAAAGACGATAAAATCATTTCACATTGAAATTTGCAATTTTTTGTTTGCACGGTTATTATATGGTTTTTGCTATTATTGATTGCCATTGTAACTGTGAGCCACAGTATACATAAATTATTTGCTTACACAAACAAACCTGTAGACACAGCGACATCGCTTGTGAGAAGATTATTTAAATCTTGCAGGCCAACACTTGAGACACGATCTACCAGAAGCTTGCTCAGCAATTAGCATACGCGTATAAGCTTGACGTGATCGGTCGAACGCAGTGTGGGCACTCTAAATCGCATCATGGACAAAAAGTTACAATGGGCAGCTGTAATTTCGAGGGAGTCAGGATCTTCGTTCACCTCGTCTCTCGCGGTGAATGGTCCTAGTCATACGCGCAAGAACTTTACCTTATTTATTTATATATATCTAAAAAACATAAAACAAAAATTATTTAAAAAAACATATAATCGTAAAAATTACAAATTAGCTGTTAAGTCAGAGCGATGAAGTCTTAGTCTAAGAAACTTTACCTTATTACTGTTTCTTTGCGCTCCAGGGCTAATTAAAACATAAGTCATCCCAGCCAAATTGTCCCAATATTTGGCCCTGCGTACCTACAGCTACACCAAGTAGACCAAAAAGAATGAATGGACAACTTGGCTTCGCCCCTAAAAGTCTTCGATTCCGGGGGATCGATTTTGAAAATCGTTGCTTTCATGGACTCAAGTGACAGATGTGACAAGGTCATACAGTGATACTTCTCTACAGCGGACGGCATCGGGGCCATCATTACTGTCCGCTATGTAGGGGTGTTCGTTCTGAAGAGAAGTAAACTTCATAACGTCCGTGTAGAGAGGTGTCCCTTGTGGAGGGTGCCTTTAAAGAGAAGTGTCACTGTAATACCCTTTCCAAGTCCGGCAATACCAGCCAGAATAACTACAATGTTAAAAGTAAATTCAATAGTCCTGTCTCCATTCGAGAAAGTATCTGTGATACATGTAATATGTTAAATTTCAGTAGCTACCAAAGTTAACAACTCAATCTAGCTGACAGAATATTCAGTGAGTCTGAGAGTTATTAAAAAATATAATTGGGCACTGGACATGTCAGCCAGATCCGAATTTTAGCTAACAAATTATCTTCTCGTACCAGGTCTACTTTTGCTCAGCGACTATGTCCACAAGAAAACTTACCGTTATTGGAGCAAACATAGGAGACACCGGTACCGTCAATGGTCTCAGTTATAACGCGATGTACAACAAGAAGACGCATCATGCCATACAAGGATTTGGGCCTAGCTTCTACAGTAACTACTCGAGTTGTGTTCTTTCACGAGTGGATGGGACTTACGAGTACATCTTGATGTGTTTTTCCTCTTTGCGCATTGTCAGTGACTAAAAAGATGTGAAGCCGTGAATTATGAAGATTGGCGAATTCGAGGATCGACACCGGAACCCTCTGCCATCCACTAATGGACGAGCTTGAGGTGAATATTCGAGATGTTCTTAAAGGAATAACGCCACACCTAGTGGGCCGAGACATCAACAATTTTACCGACCACATGAGGCACCGGCAGCGAAGCAGGTGCTATTCCATACATGTTGCCATGAATGTGCTTTCATAATAAAGCCATAAGCATCATATAATATTTCAGACCGTTGTTTATTTATTAAATCTCTTTTCCTATCGTTCTTATCTGGTCTTAAAGCCCCAATACACGGGAAGCAGCCCCCCAAATGTTTTTGCAACAAATACCTATTCACTGCGTGCGTCGTTCAAGGCCAACACTCTGGCGACTAGGCAAGCACGATGCCACTACAGACATGACGAACATTCTAGAAACAAATTCAAGTTCAAGTAAAAATTATGAAAGAGAGATAAAAACATATGTTCACTAAACGCCTACCGGCTCTATCAAAAGTTGGGAATATTGAATGCAAATTATCAGACAAAAGTGAATGCGTTTGACTCGCGAACAATAAATTTTCCTCCGCCTTTGACTCGTATTTAATCGTCCAGATAAGATAAGCTAGTTCAATTGAGCTGACAAGTTGTTTGTCGTTTGGGAGACTCTCAAGTAAACACCGCTCCGCTGTTATTGTGGAGAACACTGTGGAAAAGTAAAAGCGAAAGTCACCGCCGCGCTGGAAAGAAAATCTATATTTAGCACGCAACTGATCCACTTCACCCACAAGACAGTGACGTCACTAGATGTCAGTACTGTATCTCTTCGAAAGCCACACGAATGTGTGCGAGTTCAAAACAAGCACAATTAAGTATTTTTATAACCTCAACACACTTCAAGCCCGATGGCTAGAGAGCAAATTCATTTATTCGTCAGCTGATAACCACACAAACCGCCGGCAGAGAGCAGTAAGCAGTGAGTTCATAACGCCGTCGAAATGCGAAATTCACTTCAGTGCGAGTTTCGAGTCCCAACTGGAAGCATTGCGTCGAGTGCAGAGTCATTTGAAAAGAAAGCGAGAACCGGAATACCTTGGAGAGATGTCGAAGAAACCCGTTTTGTATTACGCCCCACACAGCCCGCCATGCCGCGCCGCCCAGCTAGCGGCAGCTGCAGTCGGCGTTGACGTAGAGTTTCGGTAAGAGAAAGTGGTTGAAAGGCTTGAAAAAAAAAAAAAACATTCAAATGAAATGGAATTCTTCTAATTGCAGGGTCGTCAACACGAGAGCCGGTGAGCACCTGACTCCGGAGTTCCTGAAAATGAATCCACAACACACCATCCCCGTGCTGGAAGACAATGGAATTGTGGTGACGGACAGCAATGTCATTGCCACATACCTTGCAGATAAGTACGGCAAGGACGATAGCCTCTACCCGAAGGACGTGGAGGCACGCAACAAGGTCTTGGCCAGACTCTTCTACAACTGCGGTAATCTATTCGCCCGTTTGCGAAGCATTGCGGAACCAATCTTCTACGCCGGGGCGTCGGCAATCGGTGCAGAGAAGCTGGAGTACCTTCAAAAAGCGTACGACGGACTGGACCACTGCCTCGTGGGCAATAAGTACGTCTGCGGTGACACCATGACAGTCGCAGATCTCTGCCTCGTTGCAACAGTTTCGACCGCCCACGACCTGGCTCCCGTGGATGAGACAAAGTTCCCCAATATACTGCCATGGATTGAGCGCATGTCGCAGCTGCCTTACTACGAGGAAGCCAACCGAAAAGGAGCCGACATGATGCTCAAGTTAATCACCGCCAAGCTCGAGGAGAACAAGAAAGCAGCGGCATAAAACTCTGTGAGGATGTGTGTGTGGTGTTTGATTATGTTCCAATAAACGCGACAAAGAAACGTGTGGAGACGGTGTTTTCCTTTCTCTAAGCGGCTGCTGCTGGTGACAGGGGAATTAAACTTCGTCCTCGGTTCCCTGTACGCGCACGTCTGGCCTTTAATTACTGCACCGCGGGCAAGTTAATGAGTTTTTCGGTTTTGCGTGCATACTCCTGTGTGCGGTTATAGGTGACAAAGGCGGGAGTTTAATGATTGTTTGCCTGAACCTTTGTGTATACACAAAGCGGCCGAATTAATTGCTCTTGGCTCTTGAAAGACTGCTTATTCCAAGAAGACGACTTTGAGGCAGAGTCGTCTTTCCCACACATGCATGCGGCCAGACAGAAGAAGTTCCACGTCCAGTGGTCACTTCCAGGAAAACCAACCATATGTCATCGCACAGGAGTCGTTTACTACTTTCGCTCCACACAAGAGTCCGTGGAGACGTTTGGAAACATGAAAAGAAAACCGATAAGTACAAGTGAAAGGGTGCGGGAGAGTGTCCTTTTAGTCGTTTTATTTTCGGTTGGCAAGAGGAAATGTTCTCTGTGTCTCCGTTCGCCAGATAAATTGGTCTTTTATGTAAATTTTAGTTAGCCGGGTGAGTAAATCAGTGAACTGGATGGGGACGACATTTCTTCCGTCATTACTTTGATTAGACAACGACCGGGAGAGTGTGTCATTGGCGCCACATGAATGGGTATATCGCTCTGCGCATACTTTTCCACGAAAAGCAATTGTTCTCGTCTACAGTCTTGGCTCCGGTTGTCGACTACCACGCTGCCGGTGTGGTGTAACCCTTTTTCGGTTAATTTCATAAGTGTTTCCGGCGGAGGGACAACGGAGCGAGATTTATGCGAGGAGTAATGGCGTGAGATGGGCGGCAGGGAGAAGACAATAAAGTCAGCGACTACTTTGAGAAGCGAATTCTGTTCACTTCGCAATGAATCTTGCGAATGGTTTTGTTTTGTTTCTTTTGGGGAATGTCTGCTGACCTAGAAAATGATGCCCCACCACCAGAATAGCCGGTAGTTGTTTCGACGAACTGTCACTGTCAACAGCAACTGAATTGGAACGCGTGACATGATCAGTTGTTGCCGTGATCGGATGGGTCGTGAAGGAAACGAAATGGAAAGAGGTGAGACTAGAGGAATTGTCAGGTTTACTTTTTGTGTAATCGTATCATTAGGCGTTTTTTATTATGCCCACGATCTCGGATTTGCTCACGGATTACCTTTATTACAACAACAGGAAAATAATCATGCACTCGATAGCTGACACTCTGTGAATTCTCTACTCCCTACAAGATGGCAAGTTCATTTGTGTCTTTTGGTATAATTCGAACCGGTTCAATGTAGAGCACTGGGTGATAAGCCCACTTATTGTCTTAGTCGTGTCACCAAAAAATATGGGTCACTTTGACAAATTTGTATTCTCTTAGTCACTTTAAGTGACATTTATCATTTGCGTGGCGATTATGTATATTCCCTTGGTCACATTTCTTGAGAAAAGAATAGAAGGGATTTTGTCGCTTGCATATTTGTGGGTGACGCCAAACGACGTAGTATAAATTTGTAAGTTTTAACTCAAATTTTGTTTTTTCCCTATCAAATAAAAGTTGATTAATATTTTCACGTTTAGTGTTAAAATAGCAAGAAATCAACAATTTGAGTGCCTCGTCTCTTTTATGGAGGATAATTCCAATCATATCAAGAAATCTATTTTTTTAACGAAACCTTTGCATTTTCCTTTTTCGTGGGCTGTCATTGAAATGAATGCACCACAAACGCTTGCCAACATATGCGTGTTCTGAACCAAAAGCGTCCAAGAATTATATAAATTATCGAATGCAACCACCGAATTGAAATTGATTCCACTTGAAGACACAAATTTTGCAGCATAAGATCCCAACAACAACGACTTTGATGGGAGGTAACAGAAAAATGGGAGGCGAGAATTTGTCACCTCGTCTACGAGAACAAGGGGTATTTATATGAAATATTGTTTTGTGAGGCGAATTCGGTTAAATAATTTTAGTGTACGTAAAAAGTCATATTTCCCCAATTGTGATATACAATTTGTGAATTAAATAAAATTTGTAATATTCTGGAGGGAATTGTGAACATATTACGTTAATTTATGTATGATCAACTGTATAAAATGTGAATGCATGAAGTTAGATAGAGATGCCCAACTTCTATCTCTCTTGAACCTTAAAATTTTTGACAACCATTTTTTATATCGTTTTCTCGAGCCAAATTGACCAATCAGAGAACGGCATTTACGTTATTTCGTGAATAACTGTCAAAAATTCATGAAAAACTGTCAATAGGCCTCTGAAATTCGTCAATGGACTAGGGGTCAAACAGCTGTGAAGTTGGGCATCTCTATAACACTTCATTTCTGGTGTATGCGAGGAAATATTTTCGTTGGCATGGCAACTCGGAATGGACCTTTCAATGAAATTTGTTTTGTTTTGCTGATATGCAACTATTACCCACCACTCTTTGTCGCTCAGGACTGTTTTATTATGCCAGCAGATGCATTTGCAGCCATTTTCAATAAATTAAATACACTGGCACTGGTCTTCCACTGAATTTGTCAACTGTCGTGCACGTCGACTATATTACATATGTATTTGAAATTAAATAATGGAATTCCCTTGCATTTCACACATACTTTTACAAAGGTCCCGACTAGTTAATTTTAATCATACACACACATGTTAAGGGTGGTTACATCTTTTTAAATGTTGAATGTGAACCACACCTAAATGTCAAGTTTTTTTCTGCATTTCATTTGACATTTCTCAATTTCCGACTAACTCCATTTGGCCCATGGAAAGATACACAATCGAGTTATTCAGGCTTATTATGAAAATGGGCGTTCAAATCAAAATGCATATCGTGCACTTCGAAGAAAACCATCTTCAGTGATGAGGCACATTTGCACCTCAGTGGATTCGTCAATAAGCAGAATTGCCGCATTTGGGCGAATGATAATCCAAGAGTGATTGTCGAAGAACCAATGCACCTACAAAGGTGCGCATTATGGGCTGGCGGCATCATCGGGCCGTAATTTTTCCAAAATGAGGCCGGTCACAGTTACTTACAGTTTCTCAGCAATCACTCGTGTTGTTCGGCGTGCTATTGTTCACAAGCGGAAGGTACCTACAATTGTATGTCGACTCCGAACTGCCAAGTTTGGGAAGCATTTTTCTATACAGTTATTACTCTCCATGAAAATTATTTTTGGGCGTACAGGCCGGGAATCGAACCCTAGCAGCGAGCTTCAGTTGCGTAGGAGTCGACGCACATACTCACAATGCCACGGCCGCCACTTGCGACAATCTGTTATATTTATTGTGGACTCATCTAGGTTGAAACCACACTGGGAGGAACATATCAAATAATAAATAAAACTATACGATTCCCAACAAGTCACATCATTCCCAGCAACATTTGACCATCAACGGCTGTACAGCTTTAAAGTCTGATGAAATGCATAATAATTCATCCAACCGGAAATCCCATCGGACGGGAGCAAAGCGAATACTCTCATGCATGGCCACACTTTGACTCACATACAAAGCCACCCATTGAACTACTTGCGAATGTAATAGCTGGCTTAACATAAATCTCCTGCCCTCATGCTCGCAAGCACTCGTAATTGGCTAAAAGCATGAAAACTATATTCGCATTTGCTTCCGATTAGGTTGGCTGTGCTCTCGCGCAGAGCAATAATCAACATCCAACCTCATTAGCTCCGCCGCGCCGTGCACCTGCTCGGGTCTAATTTTCCAGAATTATCCAAGACTTAAAAGTTCCTGCACTTGCACACCAACAAGGGATAACAATTACAACACGAGCGCTCACTTGGGGATGCCAGTGCATGGGGGGCGAAAAAATTGGCAAAAAAAAAGCGGCACACAGAAAACTGCATAAAGCGGGCATAGTTATGTTTGCTTTTCATAAATTCACATGTAAGCAATTCCTGTCCAGGACGTGTCTAAAATTCTAATCAGATTCCATTAGCTCGTGTCCTTTGCCGGCATTATGAACTGTGTGGTGTTACGGTGGTGCGGTGAATACATTCCATGGCAAGGGTGCAAGCAGACGGTTCTAGCTTGGCAGGCTGCAGTTACATTCGAAAAGGATCAGGATCCTGTTATACAATTAAAATGGAATTACATTTAATAGAGTTCCCTGGCTGAATGAAATTGTGTGTATGCCAGCAGGGCATTCGTAAAGTTGGGTGCTCATTACGAAAGCAGTCTCCATTTGTTCAGCATCGAACAATGGCTGGGTGGGTTTTGGGTTGCTGATGAGGTCTCTTTGGGGCGAGATTTCTATGAGGGGTAAGAAAAATAGATTTAATTAAACTCCCGATGGGTGGACAAGGGGTGAGATCGAATCTGAATGTGTTGAGTTATGTTATTGAGGTTGCAGTTGTGCTTTGTCGGCAAACTTGAATCGACTTCAATGGTGTGTTCCCCTCTGCAAGTGACGGACTTACGTAATTTGCCGTAAGCACTTGGTCTTCTGGGATTTCGTCAGATGCCTTGTATGGATTATTAAATGCGCACAAAGCTTATGAATGTTCGAACGAGTTAGACTTTGAAGGCAAAGTGAACGTGTGTGCAGGATGGGGGAATGACAGTATTCAACAACTACTCCAGTGCATATTCTGTTCAGGCACAGTGTTTGGAAAAGTGAAAGACTAAGAACAGAAGTATCATGCTCCATGACCATTGTTTGTTTCTGCTTAGCAAAAACAAGAGTAAGCAGTTTCGTAACTAGGGCGGTGCCCAGGTACATTGCGTAGGCGCAGGGGGGGCACAAAAATAACTTCAATTAAACGCATTCGAGGGCGCAAATGAGGTTGCATACAAAAACTGAAATTATGCTGATAGTCACTAGAGTCTTAGGATGACCTCAAGTTGGTATTGGTAATTTTCGGATTTCGGCGGTTACGCCAATCTTGCACTGATAGATTCACATATAGAAGCTCACACTGGCGCATAAAAACCTAGTAAAACGGTAAGCAACTGTGATGGAAAACCCAAATTTACATCTATGGGGTAAACTAGATGATAGAGGTTACAATTAATTGTGGGAATGGATTTGTGGACAACATCAGTTCCGGAATAAGACAATCTAGAGATAAGCCATCATGTGCAACGTCTCTGTCAAAACTTACTTACTTACTATCTCATCAGGCCGACGACCCTTGCAGGGTCTGAGCCTGAGCAATTGCTGCCTTCCATAGATGACGGTCCTGGGCAAGCTGCTTCCACTCGTATACGAAGACCCTCTTAGCTGGAGCATTTGGGTCCATTCGCTCGATGTGGCCGATCCAGTGCAGTCGACGGATTTTCCCCTTCCAAACTACATCCACATCCTGGTACAGCTCGTAGAGTTCGCGGTTGTGTCTTATCCTCCATTCACCTTCCTCGCAGACGGGACCATATATCCGACGCAGAAATTTTCTTTCGAAGGTCCCAAGAATCCGCTCTGTTTTGCTTAAAATCCAGCTTTCGGCTCCATATAGCAGGATTGGCGAAATTAGAGTTTGTACAGCATGATTTTGGTCCTTCGAGTCAGGATTCTTGAGCCCAGTTGTTTCGACAAACTCGCAACAGCACCGGTTGCTAAGGGCGATTTTACTTCAGATCTCCACTGTGAGGTCATTTGTGGAGTTCACGTTTGCCCCGAGGTAGACACTCTACTCTGCTACTTAGAAATTGTAGCTGTCGATCGTGATGTTTCGCCAAGGTGGTGTGCGACGAAACGTTTTTGGTCGACAGTATATATTTGTTTTTTGTCCTGATTGACCTTGAGACCAGTTCGTTCCGCAAGTTCTTCAATCGTCGTTAAACTCTCTACTATGGCACGCTGTGAACGCGCGACGAGAAAGAAACCTCCTTGCCAAAATCCTGCGCAGGTTTCAAACGGCTCGCAAGTCTTTGAGCCGAACTGTACGGTCCATCGCGTGTTTATTAGCGCTCCGGTGCTACACAACCTGATCAGTTTTCCCGGGATCACGAATTCGGCCATCGGATCAAATAGCTCCTTGCGATGAATGCTGTCGTATCCGGCTTTAAAATCGATGAAAAGACTTATTTCATTTATTTTTGGTCTTCCCTAGGATTTGCCTTAGTGTGAATATAGTCGATTTGCTGGACCGGAAGCCGATTAGACGTTCACACAGTACGCTGGAAAGAATCTTGCAGGCAACCTTGAGCAGCCTGCGGCTCAGACGTAGAAGCTTCTTCAACTCCCGTCTTCTAGCCAAATACTACACTTGCGCTGCTCTTGTTTTCCGTTACAGTGCCTTTTGGTATGGGTCGTTATTTGCACATCTTCTTCTGCTCACACTCGCCATCATACCACAGGTGTCTTGTCGGGGTTAGTGGTAGGTTCCGCTACCTCTTTGATGGCCGAGCAGCAATGCAACAACATCTCGTTGACGTTAGTGTTCGGCTTTCTGACATTGGGCAGTCCAGCTTTTGCTTCTACATGGAAATGGTCAGAGTCGTCGTTTGCCCCGCCTGAATGTTCTCACATCCATCTGTCAAAACTACTCTGATGAAATGAAACCACACATTTTCATGTCAAATAATTCATTCAAACGAACCTTCCTGCATGCTACGTTGAAGCGATTGTGTTCTGTTCAAGAGGCGACAGTTGAACAAAT
Organism: Eristalis tenax; assembly: GCA_905231855.2. NCBI lineage: Eukaryota > Metazoa > Arthropoda > Insecta > Diptera > Syrphidae > Eristalis > Eristalis tenax. Next base: position 6,960,177 of record HG993127.1, read on the forward strand.
CCTTATAACCCGAATCATGACTTAGAGAGTGCATGTTTCCGAATGGTATACCATCTTGAATGTGGTGTCTTGGTTTAGAATGCTGGGTAGACTGGCATCCGAAACAATAGACAGAGTGGCAACAAATGTTTCTGACCTCCTTCACGCATGGTTTCTTCCTGTTGAATGCCAAATTGATAAGCTTTCAGTAGAAGAAACGAACGATATCTGTTCTGACAGACGCTCCACTTAAACTTAATAACGTCAACTGTCTAGCGCTGCAACAGGAATCACAAACCACAAAATGATCGAAGCTTTCAATAACTAGCACCCATCTCAGCATGAAATATCCGCGGAGAAAAATGAAAAACACAATATAATCGAGCAACTCAAGCCAGCTTCCCGTCACTCTCATACCGTCACAATGAGTAAATCCACAGGCGAATCAATTACACGCCCCTGCATTGGCAGGCACATTATAAAATTAATTTGAAATATTCCATTATGGCAGTCTCCTCGAAGTTTCGTTATATTTCATTTTAATAACGACGCCAGCAGAGGGCAGTGTCGCGCTGGCAACGATGGTGACTGACGATCTGCCAGGATGCTCCACGCACAGTGGCGCCATTGTCAGGCGCTGGGAACGCTAACGGATGCTGCATCATTATATCATGTGACACCTTTACAAAAAAGGATATTAATTTTTCGGTTGAGGTGTCCTTGAAGCTAAATTAAATTTTAACTCTTCCATCGAAAGCAGCAGAGTCTCCATGCGAGAGAGTGTGCATTTTTCCGTAAATTCACCTTGTGCAGTGGTTTTGCTAAAGTCAAAGGAGGATGGGGAGGCCGCACAGGGAGTCGCGTGGCATTAAACGACGCTAATTATATATCTTACACCTTCGAACAGCTTAATTAAAAGTTTTGTGTAATTGGAGGAAGCTGTGATGGAGATGAAAATGCAGCTTATGTCGGGCAGTATGTAAATGACGTGGTATGAGAATAAGGCGCACTGGTTTTTCTGGTGCTGGTGCCTTCTGAGTATAAGGTGCACTGGTTTTTCTGGTGCTGGTGCCTTCTGAGTAATAAGTATTTTAATAACGAGTATTTTAAGCGCACACTTTGATTCATAGGAAGACAACCGTATACAAACGACCGGGGTACGGAGGGTGAATCCAACAAACAGTCAATACAACTCGGGACGTACTGGTAGATATCAGCAGTAAAACACAGAAATAGGAATTCGGATAAAAAATACAAAACGAATCCCTGTAGGCAGACATTCTAAAAATGGAATTCCCTTTTATTCAAAAGCCTGAGACAAACTATCATTGAATAATAGTGGGAACATGTTTTCTTCTAATTTTAAATAAAAATCAGTCAGTTCTGGAAGAAAGTTTATTATAGCCCCAAAGGACAGTGCCTGACATTTACTTTAACAATTTCGTGTAAATGTTGTCATAGAAGAGGATAAGGGCGTTCCTCTTCTCTCTGATAACGGATGCTAACAAAAGTTGAAGTACCCAAGTTAGGGTGATTGTTAATTGCATGAGTCGTCGCTAAAGTTAAATGTTTTGTTGCAGTCTTTTACCATTAGTGTACATTTGTGCGTGGCCATTACAGTAACTGTGTTTTTTTAGCTGGCAATTGCAGTGATGGACTTTGAAGACATTGAAAAAGTATGCAGCTCATTTTAACCTCACTCGGTTTTGCTGCGCCTAATGCTATTAAAATAGATACTAAAGTTAGTGCGTGAATTGGGTTCGTTATCACAATTTCGCGTTCGCGTGGTCGGGCTTTGATAGGTACCGGTACGTGTGTTATCGAGTTTTTAAAATCTTATGTCAAAGCAGGGTTTCCTCACTTCTCTAAATCACAATAAAAGGCGAGTGTTTCACAAGTAAAATGGTTTATTATTTCACATAAAATCTGTACAAAATATTAATTACGTACACAAATAGTTGTCTCAACTCTCAACAGCCCGAGTTTGTAGAAATAGCTCTGCCCAAAAATTTGTGCTGGCGCTTACGATATTATGATATTACGGATTATCAAAGCGCGACCGCTGCATTGTGACTTATTTAATGAATGATCCCACTTAAAATGCTAGGGTTTTACCTTAACTTTCGCTGTGTGCAGTGTGTGTACTCTGTGTACTTTCGCCTGATGCAGCTTACATAGTAAGTTAAAAAAGAAATAAAATCTAAAAAATAAAAACGTAGTGACCAGAATTCCCTCCACTGCCTGCATCAACAGGCAGGAGAATTGGACCCCGGACAAAGTACTATGAACCCATGAGCAAACGCACCAGCATCTTCCAAGCAGAAGTCTATGCCATATGATGAGCATATAGATGAGCTCAGATCAATCTTGACAGCAACTATACCGACAGTCGTGCGGTGGTGCTAGACTCATATATGATAAAATCTAAGGTCGTGTGGGAATGTCTTCAGAAGCTTAGGATGCTGATAGACAGGGATAGAAGGCAATGAAATGCTTGACTCCCCCGCTAGGAAAGGTGCATCGGAGATCACGTCTTCAGGGAAGAGTTCAGGGAACTAGAAACAAGGAACCGGGCAAATGCCTAGAACAACGCCCATGGCATGAAGCAGGTAAAACAACTCTTGGGTCAACATAACCGGAAGAGCTTTGAGACATGTGTCAGAATCAGCCAAAACAACCTGCGTATACTAACAGGGTTCCTAACAGGGCACTGTAGACTCAGGGAGCACCTATGGAATCTAGAAGCATCAGAAGAAGGTCTCTGCAGATTCTGCGGAGAATCTAATGAAGTTCCAGAACATATACTAGGATTTTGTGAGGCACTTACCCACAAAAGGCAAAGATATCTAGGCAAGCCACCAATATCAGAGGAAGAATTGAAGTCACTAGAACCAGCTCTCATTCTCCAGCTCTTAGAGAGAATTCTCTAGGACAAACTTCTTAAACCCTCGCGTAACAGGAGCAAGTAACCCTCACTACAAAGAGTTGCATGAGAGGGGAGCTCTTAAGAAAGGAAAGGTGGCACAATAGGACTAAAGGTCGCGGTGCAATTTACCCTCTACAAATAATAATAATCATTTTCGAATGACCTGGCATATTTTGTGAATTGAGTTCAGCCCATGCCACGGTCTTCGCTTCGAAAGCTGATTAATACCAGGTCAACCAGGAAACTACAACGTACTCCAAAGGAGATGATCAAACTACCTTCAAAACTGCATGACAGTCTAGTGGGTAATAAGAACTTCATAATACAGCAAAGTATTCAGCAAACAATTGATAGGGGGCTTCAAGTGCAGTGAAACAACGACTTGACAGTCTCAGCCAGCTTCAGACACTTCGAAGGGCAATCGTGTCATGGACACAAAGCCAGCATTAATGTATTTTCAATGAGAGTCGATTCAAGCACCCTGAGCCGTGTGTTTGTTCCCACAAGGACTGTTACCATTTATGTATTCACAACACAATCTTCCACTTGAGCATCCTTCAGCACCCTTCTCCAACCCATTGCATAATCTGTGGCAAATCTGATAGCTATAGATATCACAACTTTTCGAACATTCCACAAAAACTCCATTAGTTTCATAAACTGGCTCCGACCACACCAACACACACACACACACCCAGTCCTTAACGAAGCAACCAATCAAATATTGCTAGATTGAATTTACTGCACCGAGAAGAATATCTTATTTCAAGAGATACTCGTCATAGTCGGTCTTCCGTTTTAAATAATGTTCATCCGCAAACTCGAACGAACACAAATATCAACACGTTCAGCATTCCCAAGCAGCCATCCTCCGTCCACTCGGTGATGAGGGAAGAAAGAAGAAACTTTCCTGGATTACCAACGCAACCGCCTCGGCCCGGTTTCCGATACCAAATTGATTAAGAGAGCTGCCGTTCAAGTGGTAATATTCAATATTATCTCCTTCCTGATCACAGATACGATAGCCGAGTGCACTTAGGCTCCAGGATAAACAACCGAACTTCCCAGAGCCAAGTGATGGGGAAGGCATTCGTTATTACAATTTTGCAAAATTATTTACGGCCGGGGCACGTCAAAGTGCAAGGCTGCCAGGCTGTTAGGTGATTCTGCCTCAATCGTCTCATCGGATTGCCATGTTTTTGAGATGCAAATGGAACTCTTACATTTGGACGAATGCCTCTTTTGGGGGCTTATCTGCGCCTATGTGCACAGAGGATCCTACATCCTCTGACATGTACCTCAGTATCCATCAGGGGCGGGATATTCAATCCTGGAAGAGATGGAAAATAAATCGAAATTGCATGCTCTCAGTTCGTTTTGATTAAATTTCCTTCGAACACGTTCTATTCGGACATAAATTGCAGCGGTGTGGTTCACGTGTCATACATGCACGGGAAGCTGGATTTGATGCTTGCGGATGCATAATAGATGACGATTTGAATCAAAGGACATCCTTGAGACATGGAAGACTTCGTTGAGACCAGCTATGTCGAGTGGTTCAATCCGGTGGAGCGAGGGCAAATGCAACCTTTATATGTCGTTGAATTGCCATTGACATTTCGAGTTGATGATAGAAACCGTTTTTTGAATTCCTGAGAAATTGCATTTATTTCTAACGATGGGACACTGTTGCTGGGTCTCTTCTGGTACGTTGTTTCTTTGATGCTCTGTTGTGCCTCAGTTGTTTGTCTCTTAGTTCTATGTCTGCCACGTCTAACACACCATCTCCACTGGACATATTTCTGCCCAACATCACAAGCACAAACTAAACAGGCTTACGCGCTCTTTTCTTTCGTGGGCAAGTTGTGATATGTCGCTTCAACGTTGCGAGAGAGTTAACATAAAGAAGCGGGAAATCAATCACCAATCAATGAGTAGATCTCATTAAGAACAATGTCAAAAAATTACATTCACTAATACTTCTACTCTAGGTCTGAATATTTACCACTACTGTCAAACAAACTCGTGCACATATAGGAAAACGTCAAATCTCATGCCCAACTGATGTGCTTTGTTTAATTTAATGTTTATTACTATTGTCAGTTTATTGGATATTTTTTATTTCCGTCAGTGTCTGGTGCTTGCATCGGGTTGTTCAAGTCCGTGTGCCCATGGTGGTCCTTTTGGGATGGGGTGGTGATGTGGTAGCCGACTTAGCAACGATGGTGATTTTTGTCTGATAGAATCCATTCAGCTCGATGTTCGTCGTTGGAAAGTTCTGCTCGTTTAGCAGATTTAACGCGTTGAGGTAGCGTTGTCCGGGGATTGTGTTTCTCAAGTTCCTGATTTCCTCGTTAGAATGGTTGTTGATTTCTAGTTTACCATTTACTGTTGCAGGGGGATGATGCGTGCTTGGTCGTAAAGCCTATTGTTGCTGTGGTGCCTTTGACGGTCCCTGTCGTAGGTGAGTCCGGTACATATTCGCAGTATTTTTCTTTCGGAAATAGCGAGCTTCGTCATGGTGGTCTCAGAGATGGTGTGCCATATTGGGAAGCCGTACGTTAAGTCGGCCGAATAAGCTGCTTGTATAACAGCAGTTTTGTACTCTGGCTTAACCCATTTTGTTTGCACATCAAGGGATAGATGCGATGGAAGCCTAGGTTGGCCTTCTTAACTTCAACCTTTCCGTGAAGTAAACGCCAAGACACTTGACCTTTTCGTTTGTTTGATATTTCTATACAGTTAAGGAGCACTACCGACATGTGGCTGCTGATCTGCATCCACCTCTGGATGGTCTCCTTAAGCAAATAAGTACCGATTTCCCAGCGTTGATACGAATACCCCATTTGGTATAGTAGTCAAATTTGTTCGCTGTTTGGATTTCGACCCTTTGCGCGGCTATCTGTGGTGACGTCGAGCTGGCAAAAGTCAGCGAGTCATCTGCAAATAGACAGCAGTTCACTGCGTCAGCTGGATGTGGTTGATCCGCCTTTGTGCTCCGCTCTGTTGACTTGCTGATACGAGAAGATTGCCTTGTTAGTAAGATTACTGAAGTTAAATTGGGAGGACTGTTTGTGACAAAGTATTGACGGGTTAACAAATGCAAGTAAAGCTTGTTTTATCTTCGTCAATAGCTTTTCGTATGTCGTCGGTTACTTTAGAAATGCCGAAACACAGCTGTATCCTTTTCGGAATCCTGATTGCATAGGATTTGAAAGATTGTGTGGTCTTTAATTACGTGACTGATAATAGATTCAAACACTTTCGACAAAAACGGAAGGATTGTAATTGGTCGATATGGAGGCGCACTTTTTTTCTTTGGAACAGGGATAGTCTTTGATTTGAAATGTTGACGTTGCAGTGGGAACGCAAAATTAGATTTGGAAATTTTGTCCAATTTTTTGGTCCTCATACGGCATTTGTCGGCGGTCCCGTAACAGCCATTTATATTTTGAGAATCCTTGCGTGCGCGGTTCCACTGCGTTCCATCATTTCTGGTTTGTATTGGAGTATCCAGGATTCATCAATTGTTACGAATCGCTGTAAAAATGGTGTTTTGAAATGTTTACCCGGTTGGAACGGCCAAGTGCCCCAATACGCGACACCCATGCGTCATGCTCGAGCGTCGTCTCGCCTCAAAGTCAATATGAAGATCGTCTAATCACATCAAAGCTCTGAAGCTAATCGTAGATGCGTAGATACGATAATACCCCGCATGAGACTCCCCCAAATCTGACGAGTAATAGAAAATACCTTTTTGCCAGAATACCATGCAAATTTCAAATTGATTGACAATTATATTCACCCACGACACATTTTGAGTTACATCCCTTGTTCACATAAGACTCGAGTCTGTCGAATGTAGACATCCCTCATATCGCTTTCGTTCGAAGACAATATAAGTGAGTGACAAAAAGACACTACTCGTAAACCTTATGTAACCTGATTAGGAATTTCGTTCACCTGCCAAGTATGGGCGACTTTTAAAATTCAAAAGACACAAGAGCCCTTTGCAACGGCTTCTCCCTTTGAGGAGCACACTGTGATTGCACAACAATCAGTCTTCACACGACCGACCCAATTATGCAGTCAAAGTCTTGCATCACTTGGAAGTAATCGCAAAAGCCATCATCAAAGAGCTCTTGAACAATGGCCTTTTAAAAAATTACCCCAAGCTGCGAGTGTGCGAGCAGCATCAGCTTCATTTGTCCAGGAACTACATTCCACCCGAAGTCATTCAAGTTAAGTAATCCCCACCAAGGTGTCGGGGGGAAAATACCCATAAGTCGCACTGTCGCCACGAATGTGATGGCTGAGCAGAGGGACGAATGCATCACAGCTCTCACATGATCCAGGGTTTTATGTCCTTGTTTCTCGCTTTTTTCGCCCCTCACTCTGGTTCAGACTGAAGTTATCTTCAAAGGCATCTCTCTTACGTTTGTGAAAACTTTAATTGCTTTGGGGGCGCTACAGCTCCCAAACACGAGATGGCAAGGATATATGTCCTGGCGGTCGTTCTGACGCTTGGGCGTTCGCTCGGTCGGTAGCCGTAGAGGTAATACCCCGGTGCATTTTGCGCAAAGGCACTTTAAAACAATCAGCCAAAGTTTTAATGGATCCTGTTGTCTTTTAGCAAACTAACTTGATTGGATTTCTATTGACATTGCATTTTCTATGTTTACCCGAACCAACACATACATACAGAGTCACACTCAGTCGCAGAGCCCGAGGTGCATTAAGTCACCATGTGACACGACGGCGATGATGAGGTGTTCCATCAGGTAGATATGACTTAATCCCTCCAGTGAGCTTGTGTACACCTTAAGGACTGCAAATGCAAAACTAAATGTGACGAGGGTACTTCTGTTTGTGGCACACTCCAGCTGACACCGTATGCATGCAGTAATGAAGGGTGACAGAATCACGTGTTTGCATCTCGAAATGTGAAAGGAGCTACGTATCTGGGTATCAAATTAACCTGCGGTGACTTGTGGATTCACAGGACTGACTGTCACGAAAGTGAGGGATGCTTATTTGGGAAGTTATCATGCACAGTGTGGTCTAAGGACTCGCAGTGAATGCCATGTCACTTGGGAGGAAATTACATTATCCAGATTTTTAATTAAAGGATTGAGATGTGGTGTTTCCGTGAGGCAATGAGTGCATGTCGCTGAGAGTTATCTTTGAGAGCCTGTGTTTTAGTTTTTGGATTTGTGGAAATTTCAAGTGGTTCTTATTTTTTGCTCCTTCGCTGTGAGCTTATTAAGGGCAACGTATGTATGAGATGCAAGTAAAATGGAATATCACAGGGAAATTTTGACTGACTATGCATATAAAGGCTATAAAGGATATAAAGGACACAGTTTGTTTTGCTGCACAAAGACTCCATCACCGTCACGCTATACGAGAATCAGAAAGGAGAGTTAGTATTATCAAGGCTGCTGCGAAGAGAATAATAAAAGCACGGGCACACGAATTATTATTTCAAACCAGTGTACATTCAGGTGTTCTTTAGTAAGTTCTCCACAGTTAGAGGGATGTTGTCTGACTATCAACGGTTTGCTGAAATCGTACAAAGAGTGAAATGTTTCCATTTGATTGTTATGTGAAAGGAACTTAACGAAACTTAACGAAACTTCATTCTTCAGCATTTCTGTTAATTGTCTTTACGTCCATTGTGGTTGAGTCTGACTTAACACAGAATCTTCTTGCAGATTTCCAACCTTCAACCACCATTGTTGATTTACTTACGGAGAGCTATTGTATATGTGTGCGCTATGTAATGTGCGCCTGCATTACAGAAAACTCGTTATTGGATAGAATATGCAATACATATATGAATGCCTCACCAGGCCTGCGATCCATGAAGGATCTGAGCTTGTGTCAATTTGGGAACATTTCGAATAACTTCGTTTCCGTCTTAGTGAATGTACATTTTTCCTAAAGCGGTCATCAACGTAAACGAGCTAAGGACTTCTTTATTTGCTGTTATGATTGCCCCTGTCCATGTGCCGTACAATAGGACTGGGATGGTCAATGGCCTGACCTGCACAACATGAGAAGTTTGGCAGTAATGTCAAAACCAGATATTGCGGTGGCCTACAGCTCTTCTCTATCGGAAAGTGAATGGGACATACCTTTATGGGCTCCATCTGTCATTATTAATACTTAGCTCTCATTCTGTCTGTCAAGCAGATCAGACGTTTGCCTTCTGTTTTTTTTTTTTTTTTTTCTGGTTGCAGGTAATTTCGTTGCTAAGCGATGGATTTCTATCAGTCTTTATGCACGCTGTCACATGAAGCCTTGAAATCTACGCATAGGTGGTTGCGACTTCTAAAATTTGACTACATTTTAAATTAGCTTTGCCATACGATGCCATTCTTGGCGTATAGTGGATTCGCTATTGAACTTAAAATCAAAATAATGATCAAAAAGTGTGATTTCTTTCACGCCCACTTAAGTCAGCACAAGTGAACGAAACTTAACGAAACTAGCAAAATGAAAAAGCTAGCTTCTTGGTGGATAGAGCATATTCTCTTGCAATTAAAAGCTAAATAATAATCATTTGGTGTGATTAAATTCACACCCACTTAAGTCAGCAAGTAAATCAACAATCGTCGTTGATGTCGTTAAGTTCACTTCACTTTTGCTGACTTAAGTGAATAATTTCACGAAAACTTAAGTCAGCAGAAGTGAACGAAACTTAACGAAGTAAGCAAACTTAACGACATCAACGCCGATTGTTGATTTACATAAACATATTTGTATCTGTTGCCCCAAGAATTTCATTAATTTCCTCCGCACCAGGATTCCATCATTTGGTTAGGCCCGTCCAACTGCTCGCATTCGAATAATTGATTTACATTCCCAAACTTCCGACATCCGTAGCTGATCAATTGGCTCATTATAAAATCAAATCCCCACCCCTTCGGGGAGGAAAACAGACCCCAACATCCTAAACAAACATTCTGCTGAAACTCACTAAAAGCCTCCCCATGTCAGAAAAGTTTACAGCACGAGGACCCCTTCCGCGCATTGAAAGCAGTGTATCCAATAGTTTAAAGCAAACACCCTCGGGGAGTTGCTGCGAATAGCTCATTTGATTGAGTGGGAAAGCCGGCATCGGTCCGGCCATTACGATGACCACTGGCGCAATACCGAAAAGCTTACGCAACAGCGCCGAGAACAGCAGTGAGTACAAACGGAAGATAAAAGGACGAAAGGTTGACAAAAATTAATTTATTTCGACGTACGCCTGAAACGCACACAGATTTGTTGCTGTTGTTGTTGTTGGTTGCCATATCAGCATCGACATTTTTTTGAGGGGGTAAATAGCGTCCTTGGGGCAAATGGTCCTGCAGAAACATCGCCCAGTGGGTAAGAGTGAAAGGGTTGCGGTCTCTCCGTAAAATGAAAATGTTTAACCGAAAACCGTCGCTCAGTCGGTATCTGACATCGGGTTGTTGCGGAAGCCTCTGTAGCCTCTGGTGATGGCCTTTTATGGCGCGCATATGCATGTCGTTAGTGGTGGAGCCATTAAGGCCTCTTTTTTCGGAAAGGACGCCATGATTACATGAGGTACATGTGGCATAACGTCCTGAATCATGGGAGATAAACATAATTTAACACCGCCGGCCATGAGGATAGAGGCTTGCAAACGGTCCATAAGCCCGTCAACAAATTGGCTTGCACCACACAGACACAGAGGGACAGCCGATAGTGGTCAGATGTCGTTCTTCAGAGCGGGTGGGTTGGAAGTTGTCATATTTTAATGGATGACTGAGGGGATTGATGTTGATACTCGAAACTTTATTGATTTTAAGTCGCACTGGTCGCAGTGCCAAACTTCCGTCCCCTCCGTACACGCAGTGCGGTGGACGCAAATTGATGTGAACGCATCAGCAGCCCGAAAATCGCTTAAAAGAGTCCAGGGAAGGGAACAAAGACAATGATCATAAATCATGGATACTTAGCTAATTGATACAAATTGCTATTTACTCTCCGGTTAGCGGTGGAATGCCAGATGCAATTGTGACTGTGGCTGTCGTCCTTGGTTCCTTTGTTTGCCGAAATGGAAAGTGATAGCGTTGCGTTTTGTGAAAGGTATGCAAATGATTTGCAAATATGCTCCCGGTTTAGGGTTTCCAAAGAAGAGCTGCATGCGAACGAATTCGTGGCATGTGCAGTGTGTGATGAGGAAGCCCAGAGTGGAGTTGGCTTTTTGATATGGTTGTGCGTTGTGTTACATTATCGGTTGTTAGTAATGTGCCATCGATTGGTGTTCAGTCAAAGGATTCCTGTAGAATGTGTGATTGGCAATCACAAACGCTGGTGGGATGCAAGGCTAGGCATTGCTCGCACCAGTTGCAAAGGCAACATCGTCAACAATTCGTGAGCAATTTGGTGGAATTCTGGGTTTTGGGACCCTCTCGTTAGCCACTGACTTCAAACAAGGGGCGAAGAACAACGCCAGACACTTTGCTTTTGTGAAGACAAGAAAAGGGGAAGGAATTGGTTGTTCAGGGACAAGATTCTCGTACGGTATCATCTAGCTTGAGTAGAGTGAAATTGCGCGGCTGTATATTTCCAAATACAGCTAGTATGTGTTTGCCTATGCATTCATTGGTTAAGTAGGTGTGCCACTTGGTTGGGATTAAGGTTAACTTGGACAAATCTGAGGTTATGGTTATTTCTGTCCTGTTAAGTGTTAGTATCTCGAGGTTATTTAACAAGTAATGGGAGGAATAATGCTGAACTATCCTATAAGAATGGCTAAGCCCGGCTAATTCGGTATATCAGGAAGGGCGGGCTTGGTGTCAAAACCAAGTTAGCGGTCTTCAGTTCAGTATTTATTCCAACTCTAGTCTATTCCTATCCGACTAATTTAATGGCAGAAAGAATAAGATCGCGTATACAAAATGGTTACTGTACTCTCTCGGGATAGGGTGGGAAACATGGTCGTACGCGACAAACTCAATGTTGAGCAGTTACTGAACGGAAAGTGTTGTACTTCGATGGTTTGGTCACGAAGCACTAATGTCTATCACGACTTCCGGGACGAGCCTTAAATGCGACCAAGTCCATACGCTCGCCTACAAATGAGTTCCCAGATGAGTTAGACTCTTAGGCGGAGGTTCGAGGGCCTGAAGATCTCTCGTGTGTGCTTTGCTGCCAAGAATCCTTTAGTGGATCATGTGGACAACTGAACATGAGATGAGATGCGACTTCGAAAGTCCATAGTCAGAGCCTAGCTTCATTCACGACTCATGTGGGCCTTAATTGAACATCACATCACCTTCCGAGCCGGGATAAGTTCCTGCAAAGCCAAATTCTTGCCAGAGAACACCGAAGGAATAACAGCCAAAGCAAACATTTTCATAAGTATCCAATGGCACACGAAGTGAGCCTGATGTGTACCCACAGCCCACCACCTCGATCACTCTGTGATCATTTCAGTTTCGAGGAGACATGGAACGTCTAGTTGAGTGCTCTTAAATACGAAGCGTTCCTGTAAAGACCCCATTGTCAAGACGCATCAAGCGTTTATGCAAAAGGTGTCCCAAAGTTAAACCAAGATTTCCATTTCTGCAGTAAATTATTGAGATCGTGTGATAATCACCATTCATTACCTTGTATGGGGTTATTTGAAACCAAAGGTCTAAGCCCACAGCCATCCGTGATCAACTGCATCAACGAAATTCTACATGGACAATGGTCAGCTGCGCTAATACAACTGAGGTACATCTTGTCTACTCATATGACGTTTGATCTTTAGCCTTATGTCCGTACCGCAGCTTCCATGTAGAATGGAACACGTTAAACATTTCTGGATTAAGCTGAATTGGCGTCTTTCAGAGACTCGTCCACGTGAAATCAGCGATAAAGTGAAGCACCTCAAGTTAGTCCTGTTGACACGCAGTTATGACAAGCGTCTGAACATTTTCTTAGACGCGACAAAATGGACTGGTAGCTAAATCTGATATGTTTCAGAACTATTGGGACTCCATTTCAACCACTTCACTTCACTTGCTGCACGTGCGCCGAAACTAAAACGCACACCTTAACTGGAAGGAACGTTTCCGTGTCATTAAACGCTACAACTCATGCAGTCCGTAAACTCAGAGAAACTGCAAACGAGCCCCCACCGACTGAAGGTCTCCCTTCATAATTTTTCCGGCGCAACTAGTTCGCTGACGTCTTAATAAATTTCTTATGAGCCTATTAATTCAATTAAACTCGTTCTAATTAATTGTTATTAATTGCAAGTTCTCTCAAGGACGACGATCTCTTCAGAAAAGGGAAACTTATTGCCCCACTCAGCTGGGGTGTAATTATTTATATGAGGCATTACACGATACCGAAATGTGCTTGCGAATGTGCGGCATATGACGACAATACAGTTCCCACTGCGCGGCTTATGGTTGTTTTCTTTGCTGTGCGACAAGAGGTGGTGGCGTGGCGGATACCGATGGACGGGTGAACGGTTGGATAGCTGAATGGAAGGATATTTTGCGAAGCCATGGCGCTTCTCTTATGGCAGACTCTATAATTTATTGCACTCCAGTCGATGAACGAGGCGACTTGGTTGTCGTCTGGAGGCACCATTCAGCGACATTCATCCGCCGCCGAATGGAATTTTTCATTATTTGGACAATATTTTTCGCTTTCCTGATGAATGTCCCTTAATTGAAAGTCGTCTACATGGGACACATGCTCTCAGTTTCTTCTTGTCGCTGTATGTATTTCGGGATAATTAATACTTAAAAGCTCCTGTAAAGGAGTCTGCTTGGGGATACTGTGTAAGCAGATAGTTTTACGCTTGAATGAAGGATAAACATATGGGATGGGATGTAATTAATGTCGGAATGGTTATTGTTTTTGCAATTTACTGATGACAGTTTGTGGAGTCGCTGACAGTCGTTCTGCAGAACCGCGGTAGTATCGTGCGGTTTCAAATGCGGATTTCCGAGGTTCGTCGGTTGCGAGAATTAATTAAGCGCGATGTGGAATTCGAGATTTGAGATAAATCATCACTGCCTTACTTTGTAAGGTAGTCGTTGTCCTTTGGATTGGATGGATTCCAGGCTTTTGTTTCCAAGAAGAGAATCCCACCGAACGTCGCACCGTGTGTTTGCACATCGAACATCATAGCTCGAGTATGTATTTTCCTTTTCGGTGAAGAGAATAAAGGTAAGCCATATGTGGTCACTGATAGGGGACGTATAGCCCACGCCATCCATCCTTAAACCGCATGGATACAAAGATCTCTAACTAAAAGACCACTGGACCGATCTTGTTCACATCTTCACCAATGTAAACATTTGCCATTAATTAAATAAGTTCCAGGATATTCTGATCATCATCATCATCTATAAGCAAAACGTAAATAAAAAATAAGCAGATATTCATAATTATTATCAGCGTTTCATCGGAGCTGCTCTTAGGTGAAAAAACTTCGGGAGCCATTCACAGGACAATCATTTCTTGAGGTAGTGGGTTAATTTTTCTATGCAGCGCTGTGCTACGAAAAACATGGATCTGATGAAATTAAAAACCCTACACATTCGAATTTATATTTCTAAGCTGCTGATACATGCGTTTGTACTGAAAAGTACTTCATTTCACGTTAACCATCAGCGACAGAGCTTCCTCGGAGTAATCGAATTAATATGGTTTTCTTGATTTGGTCGAACCATTTCAGATTGGTAGTCCTCTCAGGGCAACTGAATGAAAGATCCTTTACCAGATTTGTTGCATCTCAGCTTTGGAACTTAAGACACTTCTGCGACAATGGCAATTGCACTCGTCGTTGTAGTGCATATCAGCTCCTAGATTTTCCGTTCTTGCACTCGGGTGTACACTCGTTAAATGCCTTTGAAGGTCATCTACAATCCAATACCGGCAATCCAAATCCTGATCCAACCATTCCGCATTATCGTTTCGCAATCATACCACTTCTCGCTTACTTCGCTCCCAACAAACATTTTTCATTTTCATTGGAGCATGTGGTGAAGTTTAAGACTCTTGGGGAGAAATGCTGAGCCTATAGGATTAGTCAAGCATCACATGAGTCACGAATCACATGAGTTGGTGGGTCAGTTTTGAAACAGCTTGGAAGATCTATAATCAGAAAGGCCGAGCTTTATGTCAAAGCAATGTTAGCAGGTTTGACATCCATATTTGTTCCAACTCTCACCTATGGTCATGAAAATTAGCTAATAATCGAAAGAATAAGGGCGCAGAACACTCAACATTGAGGAGCTGTTTTTTCGAACGGAGAGGGTTATGCTTCGGTGGTATGGTCACGTGGCACAATATCCCCTTCATTACGACATCGGAGGCGGACGTTGATGGCGATTCCATCAGGTAGGCGACCGCTTTGCAGACACAGGACGAGATGGACCAAGTCCAGAAACGCGCCTGATTAGGTTTGGGCATAACTCCTGATGAGTTTGAGTCGATGGCGGAGGATCGAGTTGCTTGGATCGACATTTTTCATTTAATAGAGTCAAGTCTTCTAGATGATGTGGTCGTAATCATAAGTCATATCTTTGGTGCCATTAAAAAACACTTGCTCTTGGGAAGAAAGATGTCTTTTGCAGAATCTACATGGGCGAAGAAGTGTCACAAATTGTCAATACTCCTCTGAACAGCCTCATGGGTTATCACTTCTTCAACAATACCAGGGAGAAGAACATTCATCACTAACCTGCACAGCTTCATCCTCAGTTCCAAATGGTTCCCCAAAATCAGTCGATTCGGATAACACCAAAATTAACTTAGTGGCGTCCGGACAGCCATCCCAACCCATCAACGCTTGACTTGGGCCAGTCGCCGAGACCGAAATATGATTTGTCCACCAAGTTCACAGCCAACGGTATTACCGCGGGCCGTGTCTACCATAGAAAAAATATTTAAGCCGTATGCTTGGAAAAAAGTGAAGACGGTGAAGAATTTCTACCCATTCGGCAATCCAACCCCATGCCATACTCTTTAAGAACTTTGTCTCTGGTCGTTGGCTTGCATCGGAGAACCAAAACAGACACCTGATCACAACTGTTACAATATCCGTTGATGAAATTTGAAATATTCACGAACTGTACAGGAAGCTGAACGTCTATAAGCACTTGATGACACATTTCACCTCTCATTTGAAGGCAAACTGCACCATCGCACATGTCGTTACAACTTTTGAAAAACTTATGAACTCGAGGAATGTGTTCTGCGATTGAATATCCATTTCCCTATTCCTTCGTCCTGTCAATTGCCATAATTTGCAGCGCCATTCCCTGCACACAGAGAAATTCAATTTAAACTTAAATAACAAAAAAAGCAGTCTTCCATCCATGGTGGAGCGTACGGAGTCGACGGTGTGCCAGCAGCGCCGCGTGCATGGATGAGTGTATCCTCCGTCGGAAAGTGTCAAAAATCCCGTTCACATACAAAAGGAATTAATTTCATGCACCGTAGAACTTAAATTGAAAATAATTGTTTGAAACTTCAGCGAAGTGTATAATGGCTTAAGTGATGCCAGAATGTGGTGTACATGCACGGGCCCATACTGTCAAACGACGGGGAGGCACCCGCCAGCGGTTGAAAACTCATTTTTATGTCGCTCGAAAACAAAGGTAAACGCCGGAAGGATCGCAATCAACATAAAGCGGACTCCACCGCAAGGACCCTCCTTCCGGGCACTGCTTGTGTGCGCTCTGTCAAAGCTGAGTCCTTATTTACACACTAAGCCTAGAGTGCAGCCAGCATCCAGACATGAACTATGGCAACCTCATAAATTTCCGCTTCTAAAATCGCATCCTCCCACACTGCAGCTGCAAGCCAAACACCCCATATGCAAAGGATACTCATGGACTGAGGAAAAAAAAATAGATGTCCCTTTTACAAGATTCCCTCTGAATGAATTACAGTCTAAGTCCACTGAAGTGAATCCCGACTGCGAGGCCAGCGCCCCAAGCTCCCGATGGCAATTTATGAGGTTGTATCCGCGGCGTGCATCCTTTTATTACCGACAATCCTCGGTACGGCAAAGCCCGGCCAACCAATAGGATGACACAAACATATACTTCAATATTGAAATCAGAGAAATCCCTGCCAGGACGACCAGCACCCGCCCCCGCGACTGAAGTAATAAAGACGATTGCGATTTTTATGACATCCACTGCAGAGGACTGCTTGCTGCTGCAAAACTTCTCTATCCCGACATAAAAGATGAGAAACGATGCTCTCCACCGGTGGCGTTATTAAAACCAATAATACGCCTAATGAAATATGGACGCAGCGAGTTAAGGGAGAGCGCTCCTCCATTGCGCTGGCTATGGGAACATGGGTAAATGGAAATTCTTTTGGCGACTTTTCGCAATAATTTCCTTGCTTCGGTGCACACTTCACTCATGAATAATTCCACAATTACGACGGAAGCCACAACAACACGAGCGAAAGGATGAAAGGAAGAGGTGCTTTCAGCTTGCCGGTACTAATGTGATTAAAAGAATTCCGATGTAGGAAACAATAAACGGAAAGGATTTGTGGCGGGAATTAATGATGGGACCCGTCAAAGTACGAAAGACATTTTGTCCACCTAGCATAATTATTCATCTTGTTTGAATGGAATCCGCATCGTGGTTCTCTTGGATGGTCTGCGGACTGCTCTGAGACCGTAAACAGGATAACGGTCGACATCATTAATCAGTGTAATCCCATAAATGGTTCTGATTGTTCGCTGAATGGGGCTGGGCTTCGCTGCCTGATCTAAGAGGTTTAAGAACTGGTCAACTATTTAATCAGCTCTACGGAGAATCGCACCAGTGGCAATCTTCTTCGGCATCGCAGATGTCTGAGAGTGGGAAAGTGCTGCGGCGGCACTTTCGAAGGGGCTTGACACATGCAAGGACTGCACTTTCCTTCAGGCTGTTGTTACTGATGCAGAGCTTATTGTTGCTCTGGCTCTGGAAGACGGGGATTTTGATTGGGAACTCAATCTCAGATAAGTGCCGATGAGATTTCCTCTGAAATTCTTCGATTTAAATACAGCCAGTCTCTCTGCAACACAGACGGACGTACGCCATGTTCCCAAGCCACCCCATCAGAAGCTTCCAACAGGCTGCTCCATAGAGGATATCACTAATCATCACCATCGACTACATATCCTCGGCCATCAACCAAGTGCATTCATGAACTGAATCCGATTGCATACATACAAGTCATCAATTCCGCCGGTCTCATGCGATAATGATAGCCCGCCGCACTAAATGATGTTCTCTGGTGTTTACAGGATATTGCATCGGCAGAGTCCATTGGGATAAACACTGGCATAA
Source organism: Eristalis tenax (assembly GCA_905231855.2). Classification (NCBI taxonomy): domain Eukaryota; kingdom Metazoa; phylum Arthropoda; class Insecta; order Diptera; family Syrphidae; genus Eristalis; species Eristalis tenax. Next base: position 6,978,411 of record HG993127.1, read on the forward strand.
TGCCATCCCATGGCTGTCGTCATTAACATCGGAATTATCATGAAGTAGCCAGTTAATGCGGCGCATTTATTTATGTGGCATTCGATTTCGGATGCCCGCCGGGGATTAAGCGGAGAAAAATTAATGTTCACATGATGGCGGCTTATTGCTTTTTCCGCCGATGAAGCTATGCTTTTGAAGGGCACCCCTGTGAGTGGCTTATGATGGATACCATTTTCATTTAATAACATCTCGCATATGAAATTGGATTTTCAGTTCACTGAGGTCAACTGGGAGGGGCAGGTTGGATGGATTATGCGCCCATTTCGAGAGCGATTCACGTTAAGTTCATAAGTAGTGAAGATCTCTGTTGATTTCATTTCGGATTGCACTAGTGAATGCATTATTTCAGTGTGTGCTTGGAGTCGAGAGACTCTTGGAATATGATTTAAATAATTCTACTCAAGGCTCATGGTATGTCTACAAGCCTCTTTTCCGGCAGTGCTCCTGTTCAAGGTGGACCTAGGCGCCATGTGCACAATGTATCACGTCTGGCTTAAATCGCATGCTTGCAGCTTTATGGGTGCTTCAACCAAGTTTTATCCAACTTAAGCTGTGAATTTAAGGTCTACACGGTATAGTCGTAATATTGCGCTCAAAGCGTAGCTGTGGGACCATTTGGAACTACTTTCGCGAGTAAGACTTCATTTAAGGGGAAAAAATGTAATTCGCAGTAGACTACAATTTAAGTGGATGAATACTGGAGAAGTTTAACGAAAAGCTTGTCGGTTAAAACCTTCGAGTAGGGTTATCTTTTTCATAACCAAATATTTGTGCAAATCGTGACGCAGCCCTCAATAGAGATGCCTAGAGCATCAACCACCTCTTTATTTTCTTCTTCACTTGGAGCTACAGTCCGGGATGGACTTGGACCTCAATCAACAAGCCTCTCTAACTAGCACGATCTCTGGCTAGAAGGCTCCAGTGTCACACGACAAGTTGGTTAAGGTCTCTTTCCATCTGGGTGCGCCACCTAAAATGCGGACGTCCTCTGCTGCGTTCTTCCACATGTTCTGAGTCGAAGGGTCTTCGGGCCGGAGCTGAGTTGTCCATACGAACAAGACCAAAGATCTCACGCAGATAGAATTTTTCTCTCGAAGAGACCAAGGACTTCCTCATCCCCTTTTTAGATTGTTCATGCTTCCTCGCAGTACAGCAGAGCTGAGATGATCAGTGTCTTATGTAAAGTCAATTTGGTCCTTCGGGAACAAACAAACAGCGGTTGGCAAGAGTTACTCTGTTTGATCTCGGTACTCATGTTGTTCGTACTATTTACTGCAGAGCCGAGGCAGACGAAGTCCTTGACTACCTCGAAGTTATAGCTGCCCATTGTGACCCTCTGTCCAAGACGTCGACGTTGAATGGCCTTTCTTGCGGACAGTATATACTTCGTTTTGCTCTCATTCACCGCTTCCGTGTCAATGCCAGCAGACGCCTCATTGACGGCTCGCTGTGTTCTGCCAATCACGTCAATGTCATCCGCTTATGTTAACAGTTGTAGGGACTTCTGGAAGATCGTGACTCTAGTGTTGGCGTGTGAGTCCTGCCCGATCTTCTCCAGGATAATGTTCAAGAGGGGACAGGGCTTCGCCTTGACGAAAAGCTTTTTGACACTGAAGGTCACGATGAGTTCGTTACCGACGTTGATGGAGCAGTGACAATCCTTGGTCATGCTACACAACCGGACGAGTTTGGCTCATCTCTATGCACCCTGTCATAATCCAGGACCTCCGCGAGTTCTTCGGCTGCACGTGGTCAGTTAAGTGGACAGCACGTTCACAACCGAAAATTGTTGCTGGGGAGGTGAATTAACCTCACGCACAACCCCCAACTGGAAGGGAAAGCCCTCTTCTTTAACTCTCGGGCGAAGGGTTCGGGTGTATACGGTGTCGATAACCTCGCTGAGGCTGTGAGCGCCGGCGTTGGCCCCATGGCTATAGGGCTCTTCCGCCGCCATATTTGCTCCAAGGCCTTGGCGGAACCTTCTAGAACTGAGCGAAAACGTCTCTCAGATTTCACCTCGTGGAGGTGAGAATAGGTAGAAGAATTAGAGACCACCTCACGCATATTATCTCTCCGGTCGTTCAACATTATTCTTGTTGTGCTGGTACGACTTAAACTGAACTTAATAATCCACTTTTCAACTGGATTTATAGTGCCGAGTAGCCTTTCCATGCCTTCCGTGGTGTGTTACCCACAAAAATGATTCACCAGCCCATGAAATTTCACTATATTCCATTTTTGATTGTCTGTAAAGCCTTTATCCCTTCTTCCCTGTTTTGAAACCCAAAAAATGAATTTCTAGCTCTGGTCGCAAAACCAAAACAACTTTGGCTACAACTTCATCTACACACGCCATCGATTCCAGAGGCACCCCAAAGCTGGCCGCTGCCACCGTAACCCAAATTGCCTTGCACCACTTCGCATCCTGTGAATCAATTGAACTCATTTCCCTTTTAAAGCGACTTGTTCTGCACTTGCTCTCCGTTGTTCTCATCCCGCATGCCCTCCCGCAGTCAGACTCTTCTGATTTAACCATAATTTGTGCATTTGAAATTTTTAATTAAAAACAAAAGGTTCCACATCGCACAAGCATCAAGCGCAGTCCTGGCAGATGCAAAGCGCAGATTGGTGATGGCGGTGCGGTTGTGCTGCTGACATTGAAGACAGCAAGAACGAAGATTTGTAATGAATTTCCCATTAGGTTTTTTGACTAAATAGGGGTTGCTACGTGGGCTGGGCAGGAAGCGATTTTGTTTTTCCATGTCTTCTCTTCCGGGATAATTGGTTTTTCTTGTTGCTTGTCTTGTAAGTTTTAATTAAGTAAATGGGACACACACAATAGCACACAGAGTGAAGTTGTTACGAGTGGTAACGTGGTAAAAATTTACGACTGGATAGCATTGTGCGAAGTGACTGAAGGTGCGTTGCGATGATACTCAAGTCTAAGGGTAGCCAGTGAAGAGGTGTCTCAGAAAGAGGGATGAACGGAGGCCGTCTTCGCTCTGTTGCCATCTGTTGATTGGATTGATGCTAATTGAGTTTGGGATATGAGTGCTTTTCAGAGCGAGTGAAGGTGGCGTGGGGCCACCTTTGAAGTGAGGATTGTTTATGACTTGCAACATGAGAGATGGTATGAATTAATCGCCTGTTCATCTGCTTCAGGGAGTTAAAAGGTGCTAAGGATGGACATTGATGGCGTGGATGATATGCTTCTTAGTGCTGTGTGTCTCTTGCACGAGACTCTTTTAATGACATGGCAGATATAATCTTCGAACTCGTCATGGGATACATCGCGCATAGGCTGTTCACATTTCATTGAAGTCACATCACTGTGAACGTTATATGGCTAGCCATAGGCAATTCTTATTCGAGGGAATCCCAGAAACCATGTAATTTTAATGTCGACACATCGACACGCGGCAAGAACTTTAGGCAAGGAAACATTGGTTTGATGGCAAATATGAGCAGAAAAAAACACAGAACCGGCGAGGCATACTGAAACCGGGCATACTACAACCCAAAACCAGGCCAGCCCATGAACAGTACAGGATGGAAGACAGAAGCAGAACAAGTTCAACCTCCTAGCTTAACGGCTATCACTAGGATAGGGACAACAATAAAATATAAGCACTGCGCATGAAAGTCACAGGTTTCTTTGAAATGATGACTGTAATCATGCACATCAAGAGCACTTGCAACCATTGAGTATGGCACTGTTTACTTCACTAGGACTAAAGTCCTTCAGGAGCGACTGGATGGCGCAGTAAGTTAAGTGTCTGTCCTTGGTTAGTGGGGTCTCAGGTTCGAACCCCAAATTTAATACGCTTTATCTGGTTTTCAAATCTGGTCCAGTCACCATTTGCCCTTGTCTAACTGTGGGTATCACAATCGACCATGGCAGCCCCTTTACCTACCCTACCCTACAGTCCTTCAGGCATTTTTTAAGCCCTTGTTCAGATAACCTTGATAAGAGCGTTACCGCCAAATGCGCCAGCTATCGCTCACTGATTCTGCACTTTTTAGTCGACATGGGGTGATGATGAACTACCATTCGATGAAAAATTAGCTCAAAGTTACCAATTTATCGACCGTCTTAGACCGTTGAATTTGACGATTAGATCGTGCTATGCCTTTAGACAATTTTTTAGGGAGTTTTAAGTGTTAAACCGCCAGTCTACCCCGATAAGTCTGCCTAGATTGCAGCCTTGGAAGATAACATTACACGCATTATTGATGAGAAAACAGCCTGTATTGTAGAAAAAGTGTCTCAAAATTGAGCTCAACAACATCATCAAAGATGATGAAAAAATCCAAAGATGGTGTGTTGCTTTCCAATGAGGGTGACATCTTACGCAGATGGAGCGAGCACTTTTCAGACCTGCAGTCTTGAGTGGGGCGGAGAATAGTCCAGTGGAGGCAGTCATTTTGCCGACAGCGGGTGTGGGTGAAATCCGGCCAGAAAGAGTGAATTTTATGGCTCTCTCGTGTCATTAATGTGGATTGTATATAAGGACTGGATGTTGCCTCGCAGGCGGGGCGAGGAATGTTTCACACTGGGAGAGTTGAGGGTAAGTCATATTCTTTTTGCAGATGACTTAGTTATCCCCACATCTTCCCAGACGGAACTCCATCGAGTGCGCGATAGGTTTGAGCTTATGCTGGAATGAAGGTCAACGTGGACAAATCGGAGGCTTTGGTCATCTCCAGAACGCCTGTTCAATGCAATCTAGAGGTGAAAAGGTTTAAGTATCTCGGGGTCTTTTTCACGAGTAATGGAACTGGTAATGCTCAGCTTCCCTTTAGGATTGGTCAAGCTGGGTCGAATTTGAAGCAGCTTGGTAGACCTGTAATCAGGAAGGCTTGGTGTCAGAGCCAAGTTAGCGGTTTTCAACTCAGTATTTGTTCCAACTTTCACCTGACCGAATGAATAAGATCGCGAGTACAACATGCTGAGATGAGATTACTCCGTGCTTTTGGGGGAATCACTCTCCGGGATAGGATGAGAAACACGGCTGTGAGAGAGGAACTCAACATTGGGGAGCAGCTTCATCGAACGGAGAGGGCTATGCTTTGGTGGTTTGGTCACGTGGCACGAATGTCCCCTTCATCACGACTCCCGAGGCGGGCGTTGAATGACCGAGACGTAGGCGACCGCTGAGAACTATGTTCAAAAATTCGCCTGGTTACGCTTGGCAGACCTAGGGCAAGATGGTTGGACCAAGTTGAAAAACTCGCCTGGTTACGCTTGACAGACCCAGGGCAAGATGGTTGGACTAGGTTCAAAACCTCGCCTGGTTACGCTCCGGCAGAACTCCTAATGAGTTAGAGTCGATGGCGGAGGATCGAGCTGATTGGAGATCTCTCGTGCGTGGGTTACCCCCGCCACCCCTTTAGTGGAGCACGCGGGTCAGAGGATGATGATGATGATGATGATGCTTAGAAGTCACTCCATAATTTTTTGAAGTCACTTAGTCTCAATTCTAATTGTCACTAAAAACATTGTTGATGCTTTGGCTGTCTGGCCTATATTTTGAGAGTAAGACTAACCACACTGTTAAAGAGTTACAAGAGTTTTTCCTTCTAAGTCACATACAAAAGTATCTGTGTCCGGTTATGATGTGTTACATTATACAATGTGTATACGTCTAAACTGTCTCGTGTAACACGTAAAATCTCGTTAAAGCGTAACCGCCATTACAGTGTTAAGTTTAGGCGATTAATGTAGAGTTCATGTCATGCTGGTTGAAAATAATTTTGCTTGAAAGCAATGCTTTTCCTGACTATGTGTGCTTTGACGAATTTCCATTTTGTGCAAATGTTTTTATACTGGAAGAGTTTGATTCCTTTTTTTTTTTTGCCCGACTAACGTTAGTATCCATAGTTTTCTCACAACAACTCACGACACATCTCCTAGATTCACTGATTCTACCTTGGTAGCTCGGTACATGCAGATGCGAAATTATCATTCGATGAATGTACGAGTTTAACAAAAACAAGTGTAAAGGGGGCATGTTGCTATAGGGGCCAAACTTTAAAAAAAAAAAAATGTTTTTGTTTTTGAAACTTGAAAAGTCCACTTATAGCCATCCTACAGCTACGAAGTCTCCGTGCTTATTTTCCAAGATAAGTGAATGATGATCAACCCCCAAACAGCCGCGCTTTCGGTTTGAATTGGATTTTCTTTTGACAGCTATGAATTAATTGGCTTTCCAATGAAGATATTTTTCCGAAAAAATATTCGTAGGGTGTTCACGACCATCTACCCAACTTCTGTTCAAAGACATATCAGGTGGTTCAGAAACTCGCTTAACTTTACTCACTTTGTCTTGAGCGGTAGTCCTGGACGTTCGCTCATGCAGGCGAGCTCCAGTCGTTGGGTAATGAGTTGACTTTCCCTTAAACAAACACACACACTCTCTCCACCCTGTGCCGAATTGCAAGAATAACTTTTCTTTGAAGACTGTGTACCTTTCACTTGAACAGTTCCGATTCCTAAGAGTTTCTCTATCCCAAACTGACAGATTGTCATTCATCGAAAAAAAATTCGAGAAAAGCATTTTTCCATTTCCCCACGAGGACTCACCCCGTGTAGCCAACTTCATTACCAAACATCAAACGAAGTCGTTTTATTTATGTTCTCTTTGCGCGTTAATGAAACGTTTTTTTTTTTCTGCCCCCTCCCAAGCAATGTCCTAACGCCTGCAATCAAAGACATCGTCACAGAAAATAACGAACAAACGATCTAGAGTTGTGTTGGGGGGTGAAACTTTTAAATTAAATTATGACACTCATTCACACTGCGAGCCAAGCATTCGTCTTTCAGTTTGTCAAACTCCTCTCCATCACCATCCGCTGGACCCAGTGCCTCATCGGACCATCATCAATTGGCTGCATTGAATTATTCGCCTGTTCTTTTTGTTTTTCCCCGTTTCATGTCGATGGCCTTTCTTTTTTTTTTTTTGTTAAATGACAACCGGACGTGAGTTGCTAAATTTTCAATTAAAAAATTTCAAAGCAACGCAAATGCCGAGAACACAGACTGACCAAGGCAATTTTTATTAGAAAAGTTTTTGGGCAAACCGTCCTCTGCACGGCCCATACGATGTGGGAGATGCAAGTGACGATAGAGCGAGAGGAAGGGGAAGAGATACTTTGAAATTATTTTGGCAGGATCTCTCACAAAAGCCTTATCGAAGGCAAGTGTCAGTCGTTGGCTGTCAGTGTTGAGTGACATATTTCCTATTGGAAACTAGTGAGTCTAATTGAAATTCCAAAAATTCTTTCCTTCAATTCTCTCTGTGATTGGGTGAAGTGGGAGGTGATTGAATGGAGAAGTGGGGTATGCATTTTGTGGTATCACCTAAGAGATGTGCTCGGAAGAAACAAATGTGATGCAAGAGAAAACATGCGGAGGTGTAGGTATTGCTGTCAGAGGCTTCATTAGGAATTTCACAATCAAGCTAAGTCCTACTTTAGAAGTGACTCGAAGTCCTACAGTGACTCGAAAGAGGTGGAGCCGTGATTTGTGGAAGTTGGTAAAATCGGTTATCGACTTGCCACCCTCTACGTAGAAGTTGACGCACCAAACCACTACGCCACGGCTACCAACTCATTGACAAGAGTCCCAAAATGTTGTATCAAATATACCTCAAAAACTGGCAGGTGCAGTGCATACTTATGACGTTTTCTTCCTCCTTTTCATCCCAGAAGCTATTTTCGATCTGAAACATCTGCAAACTGAATCGTATGCCGTAACAGCAAACGGCATGACGCCATCATGCCCCTCTACCACGAGGTAGACTAGCAGCTCCCGTACTTATTTGAAAATCAGCTTCAAAAAGGTTTCACGTCTGCCGGGCTCCCCGTGACTCCCAAATTTTGTCTCCATTTCTGGTGTATTAACAACATGTACCTTACCGAAGAGTAGGTCCTGTAAGGACTTCTATCACATAACTGATATAATGATGACCACCTCATCCAAGACCAGGCATAGTTTTGACGTACGGTTCACAAACCAGCTATGCTTGAGTTTGTTGTTTGATGAGAAGGTGTAATTTTTGATTGACGTTATTGTTAGATTGCTCCTGACGGCATCAATTCAGAGCTTGATTGCACCCGTTTTGACACGCCCTCGTACAGCCCATTTTCGCTTCATCTTTTTGTTCCTTACGGCTTCTGTTCGTTTCCCTTCCTTCAGTACGATGTCCCAGAGCTGCGCAAATCATTTTTTGACAATCAGAAATCATTTACCCACTTCACGATCGTCCCCAAATCCACTCATTTTGTAAGGACTTCCCAGGACAGGACATTTGTACATGGCCAAATTGAATTCACGCCAAATGACTACTTCCATATCCCATTACCACGCCCCCACACTCGAAAAGTGGAAAATTAAATTTGTCGCCATTTGAATTGTCAGCTGAATAATGCATAAACGAATGAACTCTCGTGTGACTTCGCCGGGACGCCTTCACACCCACCCAACTCCCACTCCAAAGGTGGGTGTGAGACAAGTGCGTCTGAAATGGACAGATGTCCCCTCAGAAGTGGTGTTAAGTTATCCATTTATCGGATTCCAAGAGAATCTTACACACAAAAGATTCACTCAGTTCCTTGGCACTCGCACTGTCCCACAACCCTCATCCGAACTGATGCGATACTAGACGAAAAAAAAAAAATTCAACCAATCCACACCCCGTGCATCCCCCGTCGCGTCGAATAGAAATTTAATTGAATTTGAAGAGTCCTTCCCCAGGACTACACCCGGCGTTGCGATGAACTGCAAGAGCGAGACCAACACCCGGATAAGGGAACAGGAACGAGAAACCCAAAGAACCGAACTTCGAACGCTCAAGGAGCAGAATAAACACATTCAACCCTCGTCACGTCCTTATTTGCATAAGGAGGATTTTATTCATTGTGTGTGTGAGTGCCATCTTGAGTGCCAAAGATTACTGTCAAACTGTTCTGCAATTCGAATTATTCACACGTCAGGCCCAGTGCTCATCCTGCCGTCCTCTCGTCCTATTGAACGCGACCCATCCATCCATCCGGCTGGGGACAGTCGCAGCGCATCTCTACATCTCTCCATACCGCCATGCAAGTGACATTTAGCTTATTTTCAGATTTGTCATGAAAAGGAGCAAGAGGACAGCAACACTCGAACCGTGTTTCGGTGGTGGAATAATGAGATTCAACCCGACGACTATGACGACGACAGGACTGCCAATACTATAGAAGGCGAAGGGGAACCACATCTAGGGGCAAGGACAAATTTAAATTATGCCCCACCACACCTTTTGAGCTTCGCACAATGGTAAGCGAACCGTTTGAATTCTATAAGATGTATCCAAAAACCGTCCGCAATTGGACTTGGGGAACTCTGAGTGTTTTGAAGGACCCTAGGGACTTGTCAAGTTCAAATGTCAATGCATTCAAGAGCACAATACAAGTGGCACGGGAGAGGACAAAGGTCGCACAAGGCACAAGGGAAGGGTCCGGTGCTTCAGGAGTTATTGCCTCCAGCGGGATTCTACTTCTGTTAACCACCAGGCGGTTAAGAGGTTGTTAAGGAGCTCCATTGAACAAGGTACTTTGCTCCTTTTCAAAGTGGGGACATTAAAAGTTTTGTGATTTTTTTTCTGTTGCTCCCCATCTTCGTCCTCTTTATTCTGTGTTTGTATTTTCTGGTCGTTGACGTGTTAATGTGCGTCATCGTTGTGATGACTTGTAGATACGAGCCACCTGTTCGCAATAAATATTCTTGCAGCGACAACAAATGGAGGCGCGTTGTTGAATGTTCCTAAAAGATTCATCGACATTATTATGTGCTTTGCTGTTAAGGTTTATGGTTGTTAACGCGACATCACCATGAGAAAGTACTTGATGGACTGAGAGATGGACATGCTTCGGTGACAAGCAAAATGGGTAATTGCTACTGATTCGGGGGGTTTCTTGCTGAATGAAGTTAGCTCGTGATTGCGATCAACTGTCTTTTGTGAATACATGGCTTCAGCGGACGAACTAGATCAAGTGAATCGAGATGAACTCGACTCCCGGATCTCCAAATGCAAACCCTGCTCCACTCCCTTCACACCTACCTTGCTTACCTTGCTTATGATTCGAAATGTACTAGTGCCTCAGGCAGGTACGTTTGCGATTAGTCGTTCTCCTTTACTTCGGGCCTCCTTACTAAGCTGCCCTAATAAAACACTCTCCTCAAGGAATTTTTAAGCGAGGCTGTCTCTTGAGCCAGCAATAAAGGGTAAATCTTTTAAGAACAATCCCATGTCATACCCTTGATCACATTCTCGGTGAGCCTCTTGGAATGTTCCTCTCTCGTCCTGCCAAGTTTCACCAGCTGTATGTCCCACGTGACGATCTGTATTTTGTGGGTTTTTTCCAGGATCCACTGCAGTATAAAGATTTTGGCTACTGTGCCCATAAAGGGCTTTAGGCGGTACCATGAAATCATATTTCTTATGCATCAAGCAATCGGTGCCGATATTCCTCCTGCCATGTGCTTGAGCTTTCCCAGCCAGTCTTTCAGCGGAGATGCAGAGCCCATAAGTTTCGATGGAGCCCGGCTAGATCGGTGGAGGGAACTATCGTCATTCATGGTCCAGTTTAAAAATTAAATTGTTTGTACCGAAGCTGTCGATATTACGAAAAGTTTCTGTTAGACTCAACGATGAAACGATCCAAGTTGTCCCGTCCGAGGTCAAGTTGTGTTTCTTCTCGACTCTGTTGTTCTTTCGATGTCCTTGTTATAAAGTCGTTGTAAAAAGGAAATTATCCCAGTCTTTGTAAATTCTATCTATCTGCCTATTTCCAGCGAAGCGACCACAATAAAAGACTGCATCGTCTGCATTTTCTTGCACGTTTGCGCTCTCTGGACAAAAGTTCGATTTGTAGTGTCTTCATTATTGTAGACCCTTTCGATGGCCGCCATGACGACACAAATTGCGTCTGATGGTTGTAGGCAGCCTCGATGTCGGAGAAGAGCTCATGCGTCAATTTTCCTCTTGTTCAATTGTCTCATCAAGCCTGCTTTCGATGTTACCCTCGTCGCTTCTTTTATTATTTAGCTTGAGGCAAATCCGAGGTCCGTGTTCCAGAATGCCGATTAGACGCTTTTATCTGGTTTTCGAATCTAGTCCAGCCATTTGTCATTTGCCCTTGGGATCAAATTAACGGCTCTAGCACTTGAGTGTTCGATTGGTGGTGACTGTGGGTATCACAATGGTCCAAGTGTGCTGGTGAATCCACAATATCGACCATGTTCATGAAATATTGACCTGGAACCACGAGTTGCCCATCTTTGTTGTCATCACTTTGTTCTGTTTCAGTCAGGTTGCTCTTGCCGCCTTTGTAACAGTCTCCACTTCTTCGATATGTTCGGCAACTTACCAACTAATCCCACTGCCTTGCACTCCGTCGAGCAACGATATTTCCTGCAGGACCGATTCCTCTCAGTCAACTAGGTCTAAGTGGGGTGGAAGTAAGCAGTCTGTTTGTACGTTTTGCTTGAAACAACAAACCTGAGCGTTGGATTCTCTAATTGAGGTTGGAAAGTAGAGAGCGCGTTTGAATGATAGGACAGAAGGGTTCTTTGTGTGATTAAAAATTTGTTCTTTGGATGGGTTGCAATGTGTGTATGGCTTCATAGCCTTTTTGGTATGTTTTAAGGAGATCGTAGTAGTCATGTCTGAATCACATTTTTTTTTAATTTTAAACTTTCCTAGGACTCGTAGCTAACCCATTGGTAAAGAGCAGGAATCGCCACTGAGTTGCTGAACACTTGTATTATCTTCGGAAATGAAGTTTTATGCTAACTCCGAACGACAAAGTTTGAGAGTCTTTGTCGGGAGAAGGTACTCCTTGGGCATAGTCAGAGACTCGTAAAGAGTTGGACACGTTAAAAGTGAGAGTTAAAAATGTTGGGAGTTGAATTCAGACACCCCAGCGTAGGAGTCGACGAACCCATACATTATGCCATGGCGGCCGTATCGCACAGTATGTTCCTAATATAGTGGAATGAGGATTGATCTTGATCCTGCTCTCCCGCTGCATCGGCAGTAGTTGAATTAGCCCATTGTGAGGGTGTACACATGGCTGTGTATGATCTTCTTGTATGTACCCAACATCAACTATCAAAAATCGCGTCTGTAGCCAAGTTTCTCTTTCCCGTACTGATTCCCATGACAAGCAACCTATCGTAGGCAACGCGTTCTAGAATCCTTCCTAGTGTGTCCAGTAGGCAAGCATGGCGATACGGTTCTCTGATGACTTGCTCACAATCAAACGAACTACTGTGTGCGAAAGACCTCCTCTTAGAGTCATGTCTAGAAGCTACGGTTAAGCCGTCGGGCCTTGTAGTAACAGCCGTTTTCTTCGCCTATTAGGATTATATTCACTCGGGGTGCTTTGCAGTTGCTTACATCGGAGGATGTCATACGTGGCTCCAGGTTGGCGCCACTCATGACATTTGCATCAAGTGCTCGTCACAACCGGAAGACGAAGTAAAGTTTCCCCCTGTCTGAGATCGAAGTCAAACAAAGGGCCCACTGTCATAGCTCAAAGGCACTCACATCCTTCAAGTAACATCATCTTGGATCTATGCCACCCAATGAGAATCCATCACCAAATGGCCCCCTCCCACCTAGCCTCAGGGACTCACAGCACTTGCGATTCAAAAACAAGAGCTCAACGACACCGATAGTAGCCTGCGCACATCACCCATCGCCCAAGCACCGGCTCTCACACTCTTCTCACCACCGCCGCAGTGCCGAATGCAGCAACAGCACACGCTCTCGGCCCTCCGGCAAAATAACAACCTAATCACAACGCCCACCTCCGCCGGCAGGATGGTCAAACACACAGCCTATGCCGCTACAGCTGAATGCATCCCCTAACAACAACATTGGCTTTGATTCTTGCAGCCATGTCCGGCCAAATGGCACAGTGGTTGGACATAATTTTCAGCACTGTCCAGTCACTAGTGTCCTGAAATTCATATCATGTTGCAATTTTGGCAATGTCTCCAGAAACTGGGTGGAGAATGGAGGCGCAATGCGGGCGGAGGGCCTCAATTCAAAATCCCCAGACACCACCGCAGGCTGGATGGAACTTAACTAGACGCTCCCTGCGGTTTTTGAATGTGATTGCCGTGATAGCCACTGACGGCCACATTTTTAAGGCGGATCTCTTCCGCACACAGAACCGAAAAAAGGAGAAAAATATAAATTTATGACAACCGCCTGAATTTCAATCTCAAAAGGTTGATTTATAGCTGCACCCTCCGAAGATGGGCAGTCCTTTTGTCCGGCGGATAGCGCCAAGGACCAAATAAAAAACCAATAAAGGGGGGGAAAAAAGTTGAACTACACCCTGCGTGTGTACGGTGTTTGTTGCGTGCGAAGGACACCATGTCTCCGGGGGTCATAAATCAAAGATACCATGCCCACTGGACGGAACTCTCTATTTCAGTGATACCAAGGCACCGACCTCGTTTCAGCCCACCCAGTGCTGTTGGTCTTATCGATTGGTAATCAATAGCCATCCCTCCTCACAGGGTTAGGGATCCATGTCCATGGTGAGTGGTCAGTGAGCCTGTGTGGGGAGACTGACGTTCCAACATCTTTATCTGTGTCTTCCGCCAGAGCTGTGTATCCACACAGACGAACTTGTTTGTCTAGAGAGAAGAAATTAATTGAAAAACTTTTGGTTAACAGCCGCAGAAGAAAGGCCTACACTTTTAAACCGGATCCGACTGATACAATACAAATCCGAAAGAGCTTACGAGTTTGTTCCCTTTTCACTTCCGTTTTATCTGTTTTATCGAGTCCTTTCATGGTATAGTTGCTCGTCTGCTGTGGGTGAGGTGATGAGGGATGGGGGGATGGCGATGGGGAGGCGATAGCTTGGGGGGGTGTATCGGCATTTCCTTTGGGTGGCAACGAGACACAGGAATGACACGAAGCTAGCGGAAGGATTTGATTTGGGTGGAGAGGCCTTTTTTTGTGTTTGCATAGGACTTAGGTTTTGTGATGTTGACAAATCAGCCTTTAGTGATGCCATCATTCAAGGCGACAAGCATGAAGCGAGGGGCTTTTCTTTTTCTATTCGTTTCGTTTCGTTTCGTCTATCGTTTACTGGGATACAATGCAAATTATCCGATTAGCAATTTGTCAAGGCACCGCAATTAATTTGTGAGTAAGTTGCTTGGCTAAGCGTAAGACAAAGCGGAGGAGCTAAAAAGCTTTAAGAAGGTTCTTCCACGAGAAGTTAACCGTTTCCTGGGAACGCTGCGAAATTGGATGTGGAATATTTTCTTGTAGTCCTTGCACTTGAGTACACTCAGTTCCATCCTTCGAAATCAATGTGAGGGGTCATCCATTTTGCGGTTCCGAAAGTAAATTGAAAATGAAATAAAACAGCATTTGTTTCGATTGATTGAAGGTCACTGTTTTACGAAGCACGGACACAGAATCAGCTAGGAAGGATCAAGGAGGCGTAGGAACAGTTTCCCACTTTCGGAGGAGCAAATCAAGGGTGCGTAATATGTACCGCTGTTTCCTGAGCTCCTGAACGATCGACTAAGTGGTGGGACTTGGTGGGTTAAAAGAATCAATCAGTCAACACATAGCCTTTCGCCTTAGGTTACAGGCACTATGCGGGCTTTGGCATGCTTTTATTTCACATTGATAGGGCTGAACACTACACGGTCTATATGAACGGTCCCTGTAGGTTACATTGTCCCTGAAGGAACAATTTAGCACACAGAATACATACATAGGTGTCACGTCCTGCACAATGGTAAGTTGTCAGAGCAGTTTGAGCTCCAAAGTGGAGTTCTTCAAGGGTGCATACTGTCACCACTATTGTTTCTGGTGGCTATCAGCAACGGACTCTCTGCAGCATTGATGAACGGATATTATGGCGTTCGATGGCAAAGATGTCCTTCCTTAAACACCTAGACTACGCTGACAATGTGGTTTTCTTTCGCATCGGATAATGGATCTTCACTTGATAGCCTCTGATCTAGAAGCTGAGGCAAACAAAGTGGGGCTTTAAATAAATACTTCGAAAATAAAAAATCTTAGAATTTCTGACAACCGCATCCAACTGAACATGGCCGGACAGGAAGTCGGGAAAGTTTACAGGTTTCTGTATTTATGAAGGCACCGAACTGAATGTGAGCAGCAAAATCGGGAAGGCTAAAGCTGTGTTCGTATGCACGGTCTGAAAAAGCAATGCCATCAGCTTAAAACCCAAGCTACGACTGTTCCGCTCCAACGTGGAGTCGGTGCTGCTATATGGGTACAGTACCTGAGAAGGGGACACCATTACCACCCAAAAGCTGCAAGCTTTCATAAACAGATTTTTAAGAAAGATAATTAGGATTCCGGAATGAGTTGGAGAGAGCTGGAGAAACGCGTTGCAGAACTTCGATCGAGATGGCGCGCAGGTGTGTTTGACGCCCTATGCCCCCGAGGGGTTAAAGGACTGAAGTGAGTATGTAAGTAACATTTTAGCTGTTGTTTTTAAAATGGAATGACTATGGTTTTCTCAAGATTGACCATGAGAGCATTCTGAGTAACCCACTTCGTTCTTGAACACATATCCTCATTTAGTTTATCAACTGAATCTTCAACCATACCCAAGGAGAACTTTATTGGATTTTTACATCATCCGCATGTTTATGAAATATGCTAGAGTACAAATTGTACTGTACAACCCTTTTTAGAGATCATTAATGAACAGTGATAATAATGACGGACCGAGAATGGACCCTTGAGGTACTCCATTGTGAACTAATTAGTGCCATAAACTGAATTGAGTGGACACTTGGTGGCAAATTGTTGTGGGCTTAACTCTTTCAAATGCGTTCGAAAAGTGAGGTAAGGTTCATCGTAAGGCCGTCGTTGACAATGACGAGTACATATGTGATTGGGACAGGGATTTAAAATCAGGACCACGAATTGAAAGTGTGTTATCCTCACATCATCATCACAAAAGGCTTGGAGCTTGGAATGAAACTCTCTCCCATCCCTATCCGCTTTTATGTCATTCGATTTCATAATTCAAATATCCCCACATCCCACACCCCACATGCCACTATGCCCCAAAACCATACGAGTGCGGTTTAAGTGTATTTTTCGGAGCGGAAGTAGCACTCAACTCCTCGCTCTCAACACCACCCCTTCGTTCAATAAACATCACATCAGTTGACACAAAACCACAATTTCCGAGAATAGTCCCACTAAACGCAATTAGTGCACATCTTGGGCAATTTCCAACTCCAATTTCGTCGCTGATGCGTTCCTAAACGGAAACTAATTGGCTGACGTTTCGTTTCGTTTCCAGGGGAATCTCTGCACAGTCCTCAGCACCCACCCACGGCCACTCTGTTCCGGAATAAAGCATTTTATAGTAATTAACACGTCTGCGACTACCACAATCATGAAGAAAACAAGTTTCACCTCTCCAGACTTCTGCCCCGGTGCCGACCCACAGGCAACAGTCCCTACCCACGGCACAGAGGAGGGGCTTCATTAAAATCCCATTTTGCATTGGTCGTCAACGTGGAACAGTCAACTCACTCACTCACTTAGACTTCAGCAAAATTTTAGTTTCAAATTTTCATTTCGGTTTGTGACCCTCGAACTCGTGCTGTGGTCTGAGCTGGCAACTTTTCTCGCCTTCACCAATGCCGGGGTTGCTGGAGAGGGGTAGCAGCACAACAATAATAATTATGTCGCTACTTTCCTCCGAGTGGTAGGTAAACAATATTCCATTCCCGGTTTTAATTAAAATTGAATTATTTATGCAAACAAAATCGGGAATTGTGCACTCATCGCAGTCGTCGCAATCGCAGTCGACGACGTTCGCAATGTCGGTGATGCCGGTGATGACCCGGGTAACGAAGTTTAATTGCGCCTCGGTGTGATGTGCGAATCAATTTCCCGACACAACTCAACATTGGATTGGAGCGCTGCCGCCGTGCCGGGGTATTGTTTTGTGTCTATTTGCTCAGAGGGCTATCGGGCTGATAAGTTGTACACAATGCCGCATTATGTTTTGTGAATTTAAAATGCCAAACACGAACATGATTTCGGTACGTGATCTCACTGGCAATGGAAAGTTTTGCCGTAACCCTTCCGCTCGGCCTGGCTTAGCTCTCTCCTGGTCGATGTGGTTTTTCTTCGAGATAACACCCAGAGGAGTGCTTATGTGTGGGCGAAGGCCTGCACACGCCGTGGACAATTAAATTTGTCTCCATAAATGCTTATAATCGTTTGTATGGTTTACAAAATTTATTAAAAAAGGAAAACTGGTATGTCTTTTCCAACCCCTGGGGTGTGGGGTGGAGGGGGGCTTGCACTGTGGGAGACCGACAGTTTAATGCGAGTGTCGTGTGCTGAGGCTGTTAAATTAAATTAGTTTCTGGCGCTTTGCTTTGAGCTGAAGTGGGGAGATAAAGGGATTTAAAATTTGCTTTTTTATGAATTTTCCATGGATGAAGGAATTTTCTTGCTCTAAGTCAAGATATGGGGTCGGCCTTTGGCCAAGGGGCTTGGAAAGATGAAGGCGTTTGCCTGATTGTGATGATAAATGATAAACGACATAAAATGGGTTCCATTAGAGTTTTTAGAAGACTGAATTATGTGGTCTTGCGGGAGAAGCTTTTCAAATGAAAGAATCTCAGGTTTAGTTGTATGCAATTAGGCTTTTAAAAACAAGCCTTGTCATGGAGGACTGCTGATTAGCCGACCTAAGCGACTAGGTTAGAGTTGCTTAATAGATTTTCCTAATGATCATCTGTAGAAATGTCTTATGTAAGGTTCTACGAGCTTAATAAATGGAAAAAGGGGAAGTGGGACAGATATGTTGGACTGACTCTCTGATATATAAAAACCTTCGAAGCAGTTACTGTTCCAGAAGAATAACTATGCAAAATGATGCTGATTCTATATTTATCTTTAAAATAATGTTGTCTCAAATTATTGTTAATGAACAGAATTTTGAAACAAGAAATTGAAACACAAAAGGGCGTAAGTAACAAATATGACATTTTGAGATTATTGCATAAAACAACTTGTTGAAGTAACAGGGTCTAGAGACCTAACAGGTAAGAGAATTTGAACTTGTTGAGACTTACTTTTTTTCTTGAGCGTAAATGGCATTTTTCAGTTGTATCGTAGCGCCAATAGGCGTATGTTAGCTCACGCGAGTTAGAGTTTCTAATTACACTGAAATCTCCCACTACCTCTCTTAGACAGCTCATGTCAAATGGAAGTTGCTCCATATAATGTTGCACAATTCAAAATTTTTCTTGAACGGACACGGACAGCAATTGCACATTTATTATGCGTAATTTGACCACCCGGAAATTAAACAGCATAAATCAATATCGCTGATAAGAAAACATGTTACTTTGGGCAGTTACGCAGCTTCCTATGCCGGAAATCACTTTTCGGTATTTTGAAGGCGACTCTCCACGCAGTGCCACTCATATGACATTAATCATGGAGGCGATCTCATTTTACCATCACAAATTGTGCCTATAATCTGGCTGGCAAGAAGCAGAAAACCCTATATTGTCAAAAAACTTGAGGCAAGCCACGTCTATGACTTCAAGAAAGTTTCGAAAAACTTACGATTCCTAAACTTAAGAAAATACATTGAAAAAGGCAGTTCAATCAATTGGACAGAAGTTAAAGAGGTGAGAGTAAAGAAAGACTGCCCAGGAAAGATTTTATAACATCTCACAACAGCCGGTCTTATACGATATGATTTCTGAGTCTTATACGATTTGAAAACTTTTACATAAGCTTACCACAATCAAAAATCAACAACTCAAAAAATTTTAAGACTACTCATCAGTTATACTAATCAAGGTGATCATTTTTCTTTTTTCGTTGTTTCCGTCGTTAACTGCAAAATTACTAAGTTGAATTTATTTCTTACAGTGGAATCTCCTATTACGGACAGTTGTCTAAGGCGGACAATGCACGGCGGCAGCGCTCCAATCCGATGTTGAGTTGTGTCGGGAAATTAATTCGCACATTACACAGATGCGCAAGTAAACTTTGATCTTGAATTGAAGTGCCATACATTCCTATGGACGAACAACTCCCTTCGCAGGGCAAAAGTGCTGCGACCGTCGCTGCCCGCCTATGGGAGCTTTCACTGTATAATTATCATAGAACCTAATAAAAAGTTTGTTT
Organism: Eristalis tenax; assembly: GCA_905231855.2. Lineage (NCBI taxonomy): Eukaryota > Metazoa > Arthropoda > Insecta > Diptera > Syrphidae > Eristalis > Eristalis tenax. Next base: position 6,997,685 of record HG993127.1, read on the forward strand.
TATTCATGAGAAAAAGACATTTTTTAGCATCAATTATTGGTCCTAAGTTACTCTTCGTTATTCCGAGGCAAGTGAAAAGGCGTAAGGCATACCTTTTGACTTTCCAGAGCGATCAGATCACGTTTAAAAGGAGGACACAGAAAACGAGGTAAGATACCATAAAACAATAAAAGTATTTGGTCAGTGAAAAAACCCTAAAAATACCAATTTCCTGTAACAAAAGGATGCCAATACGTTTTCTTTTTGCTCTCCTGACAAATTGGTAAAATCAGTTTATTTTTCGGTTTATATTTCTTGTGTTTAAATGGACTTAATGTAACACGTAAACATAGTGCATCGCAGAGACGTAGGAAATTATGGCAAGCAATCACCTATGAAAAGAACTTTGGAAATACTTAATGGACAAATTCGGAGGGGAGGCAGAAACTACAGTGAGTGCTAAATTACGCGACAACCATATATATATAATAATAATAACAATAACAATAAGAAAAAATTTATAATAATAAGCATTAGACTGCGTACCATATAGCTGGTCAATCTGAACATCTACAAGATAAGATAATTGAATTTAAATATGTAAATTATTGAATTCTTAACATTCAATATGCAACACTGGTGAACCACATACTCGTACCTACGGACATTTCGCAAATGGAAGAGAGAGATGTGTATCCTACGTATGGTCCAAAATAAGCGCATCGCCAAGAAAACAGTAAAAAAATGATTTAGGACGTTAATATCACGAATACACAAAATAACGAAAGCCAATCTAAATGGCTAAGAACCTAATCAAAGACATAAATACTTACACGGTAGCTGTTCCTCTGTTTTTTCAATCAATCGCTACAACGAAAAAGTATGACCATGCTGACAGACTACAAATTTCATCACCCCAAACCATGCTGTGAAAGAATGGCAACATCAAGGAGAGATGGTGAAAGATGGCTAGTCGATCTCCAAGCACTTTATGATAATCAAATAGAGTCTCTTCGTCAGTATTTCCAACTAAATTCGGACATGATACTTGCAGAAGGTGTATGAGTCAAACCGAAAACATTGACCATACAATATCAAGATGCCCGAAATTAGCTCAAACTGAGTACACACGAAGACACAATAGAACGATCTTCCACAAGTGGATGAACTACCTTGAAGACGTGCAGATTTACTAGGCTCGAATAAAATATTCAGACCACACAAGACTCCATAATTACCGTGAGATCACGACCCTCTATAAAAAAAAAACAACATAAAGGCTTCTTCATTGATGTTGTAGTGCCGGCTACTCGAAATATGAGTCGTACATACGCAGAGAAAATTAGCAGATATGCTGAACTAGCAGTTGAAACTAAAAGAAACTAGAATCTTAGGGGAAAAAATAATCCCAGTAATAATAAGTGCTGAGGGGACATACTCGTACTTACGGCTCTGGGAGGAAAACCCGGGATCTACCACAGAACAACCCAAGATTAGCCCAACAGGAAACAAAAGGTCGCACAAGAAGTCGCAACAAAAACGCCAGCATTTCATCTCCAAATAGTTAAAAATACATAACCCATGTACTCTAAATGGGCTCACTCCTTGAGAAAGTAAAACCGATTTGCAAATATGGATATACATTCGCGAAGAAATATGGTTAAAGGTCATTACAGCAGAACGCACCACACACAAATAGGATACTTGCTGCTGGAGGTAAAACGCAACAGAGGACGCCTGCATGTACGGTAGCGCACACAAGTGGGGAAGAACATGAACCAACTTGGTGTTTTCAATTGGAGTCAGCTAGCCACATATCGGGGCACCTGGAGAGACGTGTTTCGTAAGGCCCTGATCGAATCACTGAGAATGCTCATCGGGTACCACTGTGAAGGAAAGGTTTTTCAATCATCCGCGTCGGAAATTTAGAAACTTACAGAGACTAGTGGATGAACCTTAGCAAGCACAACACGAGTGGTTCTTTGAGAAACTAAGGCGACGCGGAGAATCATCAGTGCTGCCCATCTAAACAGGTCGCCGTCAAGTCTTTTTCGACGCCCCTTCCATTCACTAAATGCTTCTCTAGTCCAACTGTCATCGGCTTCTTCCCAACGCTAACAACGAAAATAAAAGCACAAACCATAAGAACAAGAAACAACTCAACTGAACTTTACAGGATATAAATCAAAGCTAAAATAAGCGAAAACTTACAACTCCAACACGGTGACGTTTGCACTGCCCCTGGCGCAGCGGAGGTTGTGATTTTTGTTGGTTCTTTTTTTTCGCAAAACTTTGTCGCCGCAGCCACTGAGCGAGAAAGAAATTCAATTGCAGAATCTTGTTGGGTTCGCCCTGCTGTCCTCCCTCGTGTTGGCCTTAAAACAAACTACCCGCAAACTTTTCTCTGAACTGACGTACTACTCTGTTGATGGGAATTCTCTGCGCTAGTCTGTGTAATATAGGCCAAACCAATGTGGGGGCATATAGCAACCTCACAAGAAAACGGAAGAATGAAGCTGGGTGAGGAAATTAGCATCGCATCGTTTTGGAGAAGTCCGTGAATAGCAAATCATTTGCTTATTCAAGATTTCCGCTTGAACGAGATGAAAGCGAGAATACAAGAGAATACCATGAAATGGAAGGGAAAAGTTTGATGTAACTGAATTTTGTTCAACACAAGTTTACACTTCTTTTGGGGTTTTCTTTTGCTGTAGGAGTTTTTCCTTTGGCAAGTGCTAGAGGTTGCGTTGCAGGTTCACCGTCGTGGTGGGTGAACTGAGAGAAATGAAGACGGATCCAATTATTCAGTTCATTGTGGTTGGGGCAGCCAACGGGAATGGTTGGATGCACAGCGATTTCCTGTCATTCGTCGAAATGAAACGGAGCGTAAGTGACAAGATTACATGTTGGGGCAGCACCTTTCTCAAAAATTCCAGAGGTAATCTACCATGAGACGAAGCGACATTTGCGCTGTCTACGGTCTTTTGGAGAAGCCATCCCTTCTGAGATGTAAGTGGAACTCATAAATGAAGCATCCATGATTGCCTCTGCTCCCCTTCGACGTCAATAGCAGATCATCAAGCATCAAGCGCTATGACCTTAATAGCATCCTATTTCATCTATTCCGTAGACGATGCGAAACCTTTGAAACCATCTAACCTTTCACTTACACCCGCTGCCGGCGCCCAGTGTGCGCATCAACATCACTCCAGGCCACACGTACTCGTACTCGTGCATCCAACCTGAATCCTGTTCACATTTACTGCAACAAATTGACGAGGTTACCAACGCAACCGCCAATATTCACACATAGCTGGCTTGAAAGTTGCCGCTCAAGTGGCAATAACAAACATTTTAGTCCGGCACTCTGTAGCCGAGGAGCAATTTACTCGGTTAAACAAACAAAAGCTAGGGCGGAAGGCAGAGCGAGCGGTACCGACTCGCCCACTGCAATTTTCACCCTGCAACCTCCTTCAACCAGAGGCAAATTACAATTTTAGAAAATTATTTATACGACTAAGATGATAATGTTTGGGAAACGCTTTGGGGGCTTTTATTGAAAACTCAGTGATGAGTGTGTTGCACATCCTTCTGCATGAGGGCGCGCCGAAAAGTTGTGTGTGGAGTTGAGAATTGCCTGTGGCCGACGGACGATAAAGCGTAAGTGCGTTGTGCTCCACCATCGGCAGCCTGATAGTCATCATCATCATCATCCTCAGCGTAAGTTTGTGTGCGGGAAGAGCACAGCGATTGGGTTAGTCTAGTCGAGAGCTACAGATGCACTTAGTTGCTTTGTTGGCTTGCAACTGTGAAAGAGCGTTATTCATATGCTCTTTGGAGTAGTGAAGTGCCCGCTCAGTGCTTCCTTTTAGTTCATGGGAAAGCTATTACTTCAGCTTCGGTTGAGCAGTATTGCAATCCGCTTTGACTTTGTAACTACCATTCAGAGTGGTGTACTAGTCGAGCACGATGAGAGATTGCGTTTCCTACGGCGAGTGAATGGAAAGAATTTAGTTGTCGAATGAGGATGAAGTAATGTGAATGCGAATTCAGTTAAGTAATTTACAATCATGCTACTTTGCTGAGAGCCAGCGATGGAAGGCTTCCACTCTAGATTGTTTTGAAATGAGTGTATTCGACTTGACGTGGAATGTGGGTAACGTGCACAGGTTCATGCATATTCACTGCGACTAAGCATAAGATCTGAGATAATCTTAAGTTTCTTGTGATATTTGATGGATTGTTGAGGATTTTGCATTTTTGTATATTTTCGGGCCATGGACGATGATAGTCTGTGTGGAAAGAAGACATATTTTCGAATACATTTGAGCAGAGAAATTGCCAGATACAGTTGACAAATTAACTCGGGATACATGTCCATGTATATTTTGGCTTAAGAACACATGAAAAGTATTGTTTTAAACGTTGCTGAATTATAAAAGAGTTTTTTGAAAGCACAATTCAATATAAACAACATATTGAACATAAGCGTTTGTTTTGTTGTATCTATTCAGTAAAAAAATGTTCAGTACACTTGCAGTACAACTTCATTTTAGTTTTCGATACTTTTTCAAGAGTATTATTTTCATCCCTGGGTGCACTCCGTCCTACTCTTTTACCGAACAGTGCCGAGGAGACAACATATTGTTCCCACTCTTTTTGTTCATTTTCTGTTTTTCCCTTCTTTGTTATGTAGGTTACTCATAAGCACATCTGTCATGTAGAGTAGACACATTAATTTTTGACTGAAGAGAAATTCAAAACTATGTATTATTCGTGCGGTTTGCTAAGAGATGGCGTAACTTGTATTATTCCATTGGAACATGCTTTGTAGAGCTACTGTCATTGTACGTCATTTCAGTATATGTCATTCATTTGAAGCGTAAACGACAATAATTTTTCACTCAAATTTGTCGAACTTTGTGCCTGAAAAAGTGTTTTTGCGGGGAGTTCTTCTTCATAAGTTTAAAATGAAGAAAACTGCTGCAGAAAGTCATCGTATTTTGGTGGAAGTTTATAGTGAACATGCGCTAGATGAGCGAACGTGCCAAAAGTGGTTAGCACGATTTAAAAGTGGTGATTTTGGCGTGGAAGACGATGAACGTCCTGGGCAGCCAAAAAAGTTTGAAGATGAAGAACTGGAAGATTGCTCTATGAACATTGTTGCCGACCACAAGAAGAGCTCGCAGAGTCTTTGGGTGCCACTCAAGCAGCCATTTCAAAGCGTTTAAAAGCTGCGGGATATGTTCAAAAGCAAATAAAATTGGGTTCCTCTGAAATGCTGCTGGAACGGCACAAAAGGATATCATTTGTGCTTCAGATTGATACTAGTGATGAAAAATGGATCCATTAGGACAGCCCCAAGCGCAAAAAATCATATGTGAAACCCGGCCAACCAGCCAAACCAACGGCAAAGCCGAATATCCATGCCGCAAAGGCAATGCTCTGTATTTGGTGGGATCAGAAGGGTGTGCTGTATTATGAGCTGCTAAAACCGGGTGAACCCATCACTGGACAAGGCTACCAAACACAATTAATCCGATTGAAGAGAGCAGTAGCCGAAAAACGCCCGGAATATACGACCAGACGAAAAAAAACCGCACAAATTAAGTTATAGAACCAATACTTTACTCGATCTAATATAAAAGTAGCGAACAAAATAATTTTAACGTATTAGCAAGGCCACTTCTTCAAAAAAAAAACTAAATTTTGTATTTTTATTTTATTTATTTTGTATTTTTAAACAAAAATGTCTGTGTCTCATTTGCGCACACTTTGCTCTCAAATATGTTACTTCAGCAAGGGTTATGTCGCAGTGGCTGACGTACTTTCTATCCTCGTCCAGAATTGGTCATTGTTCCCATTTGACAGATTGCACAAATTAATTTGTTTCAATTGCCATTGCTCCTTGTGGATTTCCGTCTCGACAATCTTCTGCTCCAACCACTCTTTCACCCTTTGGTGTATCTTTCGGACATCATTACGCGTACTTACTCAACACAATTCACTCAATTAGCTCCACAGACTGAAGACCGAACAAATTGAAAATAACATCAGCGAATGGAAAAGTTTCGCTCATCTCATTGCACAGTTCTCCCATAACTCACTCACATATAGCTCAGCGTTGTGCTTTTCGATGAACCTCAACGACCCTCGAATAGTTGTTCTTCAACTTTCGTCTAGTCGTCAAATGGCGAAAAAATTAATTCAGCGTATTTCATTCGCCCCCAGCATAAGTTGGCGTCGGAAAAGTGTTGCGAAGTCAGTTTATATCACCGAACGACGACAGGAATATCATAAAAACTTTCCCTCCATTGGACGGAGGTTTCTTATTGAATCTCATATCTCAGATTTGTTTCACTTTTACGACAAGCACTGCAGTGGTTTTGTTTGTTGTTGAGACATAACTTTATTCCGTCTTTGTCCTGCCGCGCCGCATAAGTAACAAAAATTATACACTTCAAGCCTGAATTAATGCACGTCGGTGACACATACGAGTGAGTATCGGAATGGGCCGGTTCCGGTTTGTCATTTCCTTTTGAACGTCGAACTATAAACCGAAAAATGCAAATTGGTCTTCTATCAGTCGGCTGCGATCAATACGATTCCGTGAAATCATCCCCCATTTGAATCTCAATTTGGCCCCGGGTGGAGAACGTGTCCGGGTGGGGTTGACGACTGGAATCACCCTAATTTGAGAATCAAAGCGGATGCAGCTATAAAAAAAAGGAAACGGCTAGACGCACAGAGACAAGTAATTCCATGACATTCAGCGACGAGCAAGAGTCACCCCTTGAAACATCCCAAATCAGCTTGTTTTACATCGGAAAATTGCTAATTTTCAGTCTCGCTTCGATTTCGGCTTTGGATTGGTGTCAAATCGATGCATCCACCCCTGGGATGGCTGTCATTTGTCAGGGTTCCCCTAAGCCAACCACCATCCAGGTAGCGGGCACCACAACCGACAGACTTGTCAGACTTTCAAACGCCTTCCGGCTTCCCTGCAAAGAGCAACTAAAAATCCACTCGTTAATCAAGCTTACTTCAATCGGCCCTCCTCCGCCGCGTAGCCGAATACGACTTGATGTGCAATACAAATTTAACGAATTGAAATGAATTGATGGCCGAAGGGGAGAAGTCGGATGCAACCCCAATGTCTTTATGCTCGGGAAATTGAAAAGCTTCCATGTCTGCAACGGCAACGATAAGGGTTGGAATAAGGGTAATGTGCTGAGTGAAAACTTAAGTGGGTTCTTCCGGGTATCTGCAGCGCTGCTGCCGCTCATCTCGCCCCCAATCTCCGAAAATGCAAATATTTTCGAGATCAAAATTAAAAGCGAAATTAAATGCCGCCGGGGATTTCCGTCGGAAAATTGGCCATTCACAAGGCTTTGAAATGTGCATTTGGTGCCGTCGTCGTTTTTCGGGGATGAAGCTATTATCAGACACTGTCAAACGGACGTTTAAGTGAAGTGAGTGAAGAGGTGTAATGATGTTTTGGTGGGCAGGGTACTTGTGCGGGAGGAGATAAGGTCAGGATGTAGCCAAAGACATTGTGGGGGCTGTGAGCCAATAAGTCATTGTTGTGAGTTTTTAAATTTCAATGGAGAAATATTTTAATTTGATGACGCTGCGTGCGTGTCTTATGAGAAGTTTCAATGTGGACTCAGATGGGTCATCATGTTGAATGTCTAGCAATGTGACGTAGATCTCCTCAACTTGACTCCAAATTAGGCGTTTTGTTACTGTCTGTCATACAGTCTAATTGTCAACTATTTTGTGGTCCTCTGTCAAAGAGCTCCACTCAATTTTTTTTTCAAGTGGTTAGGTTTCTAACTGAAGTCCAATTTAAATGGTTTAGTAGAAAAATTCATTATTTTTGTTCGAAATATAAGATGCATCAAATATGCGGAGTTTTGTTGAATTTTTTGCCATTTGCTCTCTCGTCGTCTTGTTTCTCAAGCCTCTCATGTGACAAGCTTTTCACCACCATAACCGTTCCCCATGGACAGGCACAAATTCGTTTTATAAGGACGTCCAACTGGAACTTCCGGCGAGTAGCTATCGATGTGTGTGGTCTGACGTGTCCTGATATAGCACAGTTCATCTCCTAAGGGCCAACATGTTTTGTTTTAATTTTCTCCTCCAAATGCTCCAATCTCCAAATGATGTCAACGCAAAGAAGACCTAAGATCGTACGACGAGACCAAGGCACAATCCCACGACGAGACCAAGGACTCTGCTGTGGGATTGTCCATGCCTCTGCGCCGCGCAGCAGGACTGGGATGGTCAGTATCTCATATAAAGTCGACTTGATCCTTCGAGTGACAGCTCCGTTATACAATAACATCTTCAGCCTAGGGAAATAGAGTGGCAGAAGTAATATGTTGAAGTAACATGGCGTTGAAGAAGAACACCAAAACGCGTCGCCTTGCCTAAAGGCGCTTTGGACGTTCAAGGTCTCGGTAAGTTCCTTTCCGACCTGAGCACTGCATCTTGCATAGCCTTTCGATTTTGGTAGCAATATAAAAGCTAGATATGCGCAGTTCGTCTTACGGGCGCTGTTACCACTCATATTTGGGGTTTTGAAAGACATGCTTGGGTGGAATTTCTCGCACTTAGGTTCAGGTCTGCTTTGGAACTAAAGACATGCCCCAAGACTCTCCACAAGTCACAACTTCATCTTCACCAACCTGTGAGAACCCACGATAAACCACCATGACTGACCGGATAAGGACCAGGTTTCCAAAGGGTGAGAACTTACAATTAATGGCCGTCCCTGTGTGCCAACTATACCATCGGTGTCTGCTCGTATACCAGTGGGGTGCAGTTTCACACTTCGCTCCAAAATCGTTGAATATTATCAAAGTCACGTGGCAGGAAGATGCTTCCACTTTTGGCTAACTCCTATTAACTGTGGAATGGAAACTACAAAGAACAGCAGTTTCAAGGAAGACGTTTGGGGGGGTTTTGTCAAAGACCGTGATGCAAATTAGATCGCCATTTTTCGCACAAACTTTCTTCCCGTGATTACGTTTTAAATCAATTATATCTATGATTACCTCACGGCGAACTTGGCCAACTTAGTGAATAGGCAGTCAGTCCAATCACACGATGTCGACCTCGTCAGCGAATCGGACACGCACACTTGCTATGCCGTTTCCATTGAATGTCGGGCCGTCCACAGCCAGAACTGGATATCCGATATTATCTAGTTTTCCGTCGCCACACCCCCGTTTTTATCCATTTTTAATAAAGCTCCAAAGTAAAAGGAGCAGAATGCCAGTTAAATCGAATTCCTTCACAAATGTCGCAGACCCAGAATCTATTTGCAACGAACCGAAGCCTCATCGATTCAATCGCACCCCCAAGTCGCTGTCCAAACACCGGCACCATTCAGTGAATCATGACAACTCATTACAGCATCACCGTCTCTCCCCCGAAACTCAATTTCGCCCCCATTGACGTTATCCATTATAAAATTAATTTGAAAATCTCACTTGTCGCACTCTCCTCAACGTTCCGCAATATTTCAATTTAATGACAATGATGGTGATGATGTTGACGTTGTTCGGTTCCATCAAAGTCTGTTTCGCACCACACAACACCCTTGGCACGCACACGCACGGTTCCCCTCAAGGGGTTGCCGACTAGCTAGGAGCGTATGCGGGTGCCATTGTGTCACACAACACCTACACCGAGGATGGACCAGGGAGAGTGAAGACGAAACGACAGGCACGGCGATAGAGTGAGACAGGGAGTGGAAATTAATTTCTCGGTTGAGGGGATGTTAAGCGAAAATTTAATTTTAACACTTTTCCTAGAACCCATCCAGTGACAGTGTTACACAAAGCCCATCCTGGACGGAAAGTCAAGAACCCAAACACACCGACAGCGTACCACGGTTAGGAGCGCTGTTTGCTCGCCTTTGTGCTCCATCATCCGACAGCGGCATGGTGGCATGGTGGTATAGCGGCGACAAGATGGCAGAGGCGTTCGGTTGCGAAGAGTTGTCAACAATTATTTTTCGGGCCCGTGATCGTTACCGAATTAATGATGGTAATTGTGTTGTTGGCTCTTGTGTTGTCGACGGCATAATTATGAAATAAGAGAAGAAGCGTCTGACAGGCGACTGTGAATGGTGATGATGGCGGTGGTGTTGTTGCACCCCTTTCTCCCTCGCAAAGGATGCCATGGGCATTTTCTTGCCATCAATCACGTTCGGTGAGCCCTCTGACGTAGCCCCGAGCATATTCTGCTCAGTGGAGTGGGCTGGTGTTTTATGGATATCATTACAGCGTAACGGCCTAGACCACAGAGGCTCGCAGGATCGGCCAAAATGAAAATGAAAACTTAACTAGTGGCTCTGTGCTTTGACACACATTTGGTGTCGTAATTGATGTAAGCTCTCAGGGTTAATGCCTGTTGTGACTTAATTTAGTGACACTTTATGGTGAGACGAGATTTTACGACTTCAGGCAGATTTAACTGCCGCATGGCATGGATGTAGGTACACACGTATGAATGAGAGTATGGTATTCTTTGTGTTTAATGGGCGTTCTTTTGTTTTGGTATGGCTGGCGCATGTTGGACTGGCAAATTTAATGGAACACGAGTACGTCAGTCGCCATTCCTAATTCTGATGGAGGTTTAATGATATTGGCCATCACCATAGAGCCGCATGGAGACCGTGCTGCATGACAAGAATTTTCGTCAGTCACTCACGAGCCACAAGTCAAGAGCCCATTACATGAATTTAAGTGCAGCCAATATAATTCTATGGTACTTCGAAAATGAACGCTTTGTCCAGTCATTGATGCCGCCGCCATCGCGTTGTATTGATCCATTCTGGGAAATTGCCCCATAATGAAATCCATAGCACAGAATCACTTGGAATGAGTCATCTCCATGCTTATAATATTCCCCCATTCATCGGCGGCATATGGCGGCAGTCTATCATCCGAATGGATGCGGATTAGACTTAATTGACGAAGGGCAGAGCTTGCAGCTCCATAAGCAGGGCTGCTACTTGGAATCATACGGTACAGAGGCATTCTTGGCATCAGTCACATTTATTGGACAAACAATCAACACCTGATCTCCAATTCGATGATGGAACATTTATCTTTTAAACAGAACCAGACATCTGACTCTCGTTGGGACCTAAACTTTGAAAACTAATAAAGGATCGCTGTATTCACAAAACTTGAATTATGTCTCTTCTCCATTGAGGAGATCCGAAGATGTTTCCGCACAGGACCAAGGTCTTCTAATTTAGTTGTGTCCATACCGCTTTCGACGTTGAGTGGGGGGGCTAACACAACTCCCAATAGTACCCAATAGACGAGAGTAACAAATAGTACCCAATTGACACCTAATTGCTGGATTGTACATATGTATGTACAGTGGAGAGTAAAACTTCATCAATAAAACGCTTTCCTCACAACGGATTTTATTGAAATTTTCAATTTCCATCTGAATGGAACCTGTGGATTTTTTTCTGCAGTTCACTTTCTTTGTTATTTGCAGAAATTGTTTTCTATATTTTTATAGTTATTTCGAACAGCTCTGTTTTTTATTTTTTGTGTGTGGCAGACACCAACGCAATTCTACCCGGTGTCTTTTTCAAAAGTCCGCCCTCGTAATGTACACACACGCGTTTTCTGTTTTGGCCTAATTTTTTGACATAACAATCTCGAAAAGGTGGGGATGCTCATCTGGCAACAGTTTTGGGAGCTCACCTTTATTACGCAACGTCTTAATTTTGTTTTCCTTTTTTGTACCACATGTACTGCGCAAGGGTATGGACCGAATTTCTGTGCTATTTCCACCAAATCTGTCGCCACTGCATGTACCGCGGATGTTAGTGTGGGAAGGGAAAAACCTTAGCAAATTGGCCGTTCGCAGTCGACATGAAACTGTGTGTCCCTTCCACTCGTAAAAGAACAGTAGCACGCACAACACGTGCCGTTGCTGAGAAGTTTGGCCCTGGACCTCTACAGGCTGTAGCGCCACCCATATTATTATTATAAGTGTCAATGGACACGGTGCGAAAAAATTTGCGCAACAATTAGTAAAGTAGATTTTATATTACCTACTGAATTTACGGATATGCTGGTCGACTCGCTTAGCATGAAAATGTACATGTTCTTTTATAAAACTAAGTTGATATTATGCACGTTTTATAACAGGTAGAAAGATTTCCCGCAAAATTGTTTTCTTGAAAATCCAAGGACTTTTTTAGGGTCCTCTTTCTAGGTCTTGGGCGAAGCCAAATTGCAATTAGCTATATCACAAACAAAAACAACAATTGGAAAGAGTTCGTGTATGGTTGATCATCGGTTTTCTCACATTGTTTATTGCAGCTTCAACGCTTATTCTCAAGTATTTCCTTGCTAATGAACTCGAAAATTTTCGTTCACCGCTGATCGTATTGCACTGAACCGTCTGCAGTTTCGAACAACTGCATTGAACTTCATGGCACCCTGTCTAACTGAGTTGACTTCGACTGTAGAGTGCAGGGTACTCTTATCCAGTATGTGTAGCCACTATTTACCACTTCACAACCAGAGAATCACAACTGGTCTATTACAACAATGATTGTATCACAAACCACTCTGACATGAGTCACGACTAATGGATTCCACATCACGTTTACCATGTGATTTTTACCACCTGCGCCTATATTTATACTCCTAATTCTCTGCCAATCGGTCTCACCGCGAGAGTCTCCGAATTCAGCAATTGAGTTTTCTAATGACTCCCATGGACGTTGAATAATCAATTCAAAATCATCGTTCGCTCCTGGAGAAAAAAAATCATTATATTGCTCTATCTGCTGATCTAAGAGAGAGGCATTCTCTAAATACCTAGAAGTCATATTGTGTTCTTCTGGAACTGACTCGGAGGCAGAACATACTCATTTTGAATTCGTTTTCCGCCAGGCGCAGTCTATCCCTTTCCGTTTCAATATCAGCAAATCACGTAAATATCTTCCGCGTATGCTAACAATTGTACGGACTTTTGAAAGGTCGCCGTCTTGTGGTCATACATTACAGTCGAGGAGGTGATGACCGACCTCAATCAAATGTTAACACATCTTCAAGTCATTTCATCAACTTAACGCACGTACACACAACCCCACTCTGCTTCCATGTAACCAGACAAACACAACTTCACTAAACATGGTACCCAGCACTGGCGTGTCTATGAAGCCAACGACCAATACCCACAGGACTTCATTCGACAGCTTACAGGCGCCATACACATGCACAGCATCTGAGTTGGATTACCAAATGCAGCACAAAAACCCTCGAAATCAGAAGTGCACAAGCTACATGTTTGCGAAAAACACAACCCACAACTTGCCAGCAGTTCATAACTCAAGTGTAATCTCCATTAACCCAGAGAGCTCATAACCTCCATCAAAAAAGGGTCATCCACCACACTGCACCACTCGGCAACCGCAGCGCTGCAAGAGACTCCACTGTGAACATCTTTCGCAAGTCCTTCGTCAAATTAAGAAATATGAGATGGCACTCTTCAGTCCTGTGTTTCGCTCGCTCCCCTGTCTCACGAGATATAAATGGTCCTGCGGACTGTTCCGAAACAATGGCGACGGCACAAGAAGTGACAAGAAAAATCACCTCACACTGCATCTCGGCGATGCGATGGTTGGCTTGATGATGTTCAGAACGTTGCCTCTGTGCAGGGCAGTGAAGTGTAAAATATGAAGAATATTACTCCCCCCGTGGTTGGGGCAGGTCCGACCGTGTATTGCGTGCAACCCCCTCAATTATGTAGCTCGTGATCCACACCTTTTTGGTGCTCAGTCGAGGAGAAATATCCAAAAGCAAAGAAATAAATTGAACCTGTTCCGGATAATTGAGTTGTCGGGCAGGTCTCGTTGCATGCCCCCATCTTCGACACCTGAGTTATGCAAATCATTTGTATGGCGTTCATTTAGATTCCCCCCGTGTTATGGCTGCTCGACATGAAAGTCTGACTAAAATGCAACATCCGCAGACAGGCACGCAGAGCGCGGTGACGCCAGTCCTCATTCAGGAGCTCCTGCTCCTGGAACTCCATTTCATCCATTTCATGCCTCGTTGTGCTGCGCTTCATATCGTTTTTATTTGCCGGCAAAGTCCCTTGGCTAATTAAGAAATTTAAGCAAACCAAAAAAAGACCGGTAATTGTGTTGCGTGTAAGTGAATTGTCGTGTAGCAATGTCAGTGATTAATGTTTAATGGGCTGCTTTAGCCGAACTATAGACTGTCCCGACGGGTGGGTGGGCGAGTGTAATAAATCAAGGCGAAGATGGAAAGGCTCGCTCTAAAGCTGAAGCTGATTCATATTCGCCCTCGCGCTTTAAATCAATCATATTCCGCTGCGGTTGAAAGTGTGTGAGTGTGAGTGGCTCGAAGGAATCCAAGGAGTGTGCTCCACAGAGGCTGGGGATGATGTGAACTAATTACCAGTGGAAATTCACTACTACTAATTAATTTGGCTCTAATGGATGTGGATGTGCTAACAGCAATGCCACATGAGATCATTTTGATGAGTTTTGGAATTCAATTGAAATTTGCTTATAAATGCTGGGGATTCTGTTCAGGAACCCATTTGACGTTTGAAAGTTTATGGAATATGGGACTGTAATTGTTTCAACTCTATGGCATCCCGAATGGACAACTTCTTCGTTCCTTTGATGCTATATCCGATGGATGGTGTGCTGAATGATGATTTCTGAGCCGTTAATAAAGGTAGAACAACGAGTTAACGATATTCCTTTAGCACCAATGTTCATGGGGGTTTGAAAAGATTCGTTGTCTTCAATACTAGGGCTTGAACAGCACAAGTCTCTAACAGCCTGGCATGGAGTTGCGACTCGAGAAAGAGACCACCATCTGCATTACGTGACGCTTTTACAACCCTTTTACATGGTTTGAATATTTATTGCTCAGATCAGTTGAAACCAACATGCAAGAAATAATTTATTAGAGGTCTAGCGAACGGAGTTAAGGAAGTAGATTGATAAGAAATCGCAGTCTGGCTTTCCAGGCGGGGAGCAGGAGCAGGTTACCTTCTTAATTTCGCTTTCGTTTTCTTAGTCCGGTTTCAGTGCGGATTTGTGCTTTATCAAAGTCGGCATCGAACTTACCTATACCCCATTCAACATCAATGACGTGTTAAGGTCCCGGCGTATAGGGACCTTGCGGCAGCGGTACTTTGACAAATACATACAATACATACGTTTCTGCAGGTGCTGACTGGAGTTTCTCAACTTTTCTCTCTCCTTAAGCGTAGACAGTCATCAGATTGTGCTGTTGAAATTGAAACCGCTCTGGAGTGCAACCAAATCAAATTAAATCAGCTGTGCCTTCAAGTACTCCTTGGGTCCTGCCTTGCGTCAGGTACTTCACCGTCAACGAATGCTTTGACGCTACGTTTGTTAAGACTTCCATGTGCCGGAGTCTTTACACGCGTTGTCATATGATAAACTGATAACACTTGGAATTGTCATTGTCGGGGCTCAGATGTATTACTTATCTTACAAAAGTCCCAACAAGTGCAAGCATACGCTTATGGCATTGCATTATTTGTATCAAATACAGTGCTTTGTTGCAGGTATCGAAACAGAAGCGAATAAAATGGGAGGACTTTCCAATAAGCCACCACGCAAACAGAAAAAAATTCTGTCTTGTGACCGCAAAACACTACTTTTACACGCGACGCACCAACAAAATAAATTACTGAGCAGAATCCACTCAGTGATATTTGACAGCCAGCACTGAGTAGAGTGCGGTGAAAAACCTCTATCGTAGGTGGCGCCTCACATATGATGCAGATAACACCACTGATCCACATATGGCGTACGGTTGTCCGTTGCGATTCAACGTGAGTCCTGTCCAGATGGAAAAGATGAGATTGTTCGAGAGACAGTGTCTTCGGACATGTCTCCGGTTGTATCGTACACCCGAGTCTGAGTACAAGAAGTACTATCCTAATGAGGTCCAGTACAACGAGGCAAAGGTGAACAGGATAGATAATTTTATTATTAAGCTGATCAGAAGACACATTGCACGAGCTATGACTTCTTCTAACAGTCTGATCTTTGGGGCTTGCTACCCCAACGTAATGTATAACGAAAGTGATACGCGCCTTACCGGCTTTATTCCTCCCGAGGCGTTCCTCTAGCTCGACACAATTGGCCTAATACAGAATTCACACGGATGTCCTGTAATCTTCCATGTCGTACGCCGAACAGTGGATAGGCGACTTCAATATGAACGGGATGTCGCTCGCAGTCACGAGGATCTTCTCCGGTTCAGTACAGCGATATCTGCTCGAGATAGGAGAGAGTCTGCCAAAGAACGGCAATTTTACTGGTGGTTACACAAAACTGGCTTTTCTAAATGACCCGGTAGCTGACCACGGTGGCCAGCTTACATAGGTTTTAAGGTAGTAATTAAGAAAAAAAAATTACAAAACAAAAAATCCAAAAAAAAAATACATGTAAAACAAAAACCCAAAAAAAAGGTGCACCACGGTGTATAAACTATGTGTGTTAAGCATATACATAACATATACACCCTGGTGCACGCGTCCGTACTGTCACAGACATAGTTAAGATATTCTTAAGTTTTATGTTAGGGTAAGTTAGGATAAGGTAGGTTAAGTAGTTAAGTTAAGTTTAGCCAAGTTTTTTATCAGTTTTCTTGGTACATTAAAAAAATTAATAACAGTTTGTCTTCAAAGACTTAAAAAAAACCTTTAAACCATCCTTTACTTAATATTCAAATGCTTCTAGTGAATAAAATCATTTTTGTACGAACATTATATAACACTTTTGACAAAAAATTAAATATAGAGGCGCTCTATTCGTATTTTGACATTTAATGCCTTAAAAGTAAGGACACGCACCTAATTTTGACACAAAAAAAAAAAATGAGAAGGGGTGCGTTTTAATGAGGATCATTGCTAAGCTAAGTACTGAGTTGTCTAATATTAACAAAGTTACTAACAATTAGAGTGTAAATTCGTAAATTTTAAAATGCCCGATTTTGTATTAAGACTTTCAAATTTTCGTACTTCTAGGTTTTTTTGATTAATTTAACATTATCTCCTTTATGAAATAATGCATATGCACAAACAAAGAAAAAGATTCGTGTTTTGCAACCAAATTGACATAAGATAGAATTTATTCTTTTTAGTTTGCGTGGTGGCCTATGGCAAGTTGAGCCGACTATGACAGTAAACAGGGCCAAAACAAATATGTTCAGTTGTGGAGAAAGGATTCA
Organism: Eristalis tenax; assembly: GCA_905231855.2. Classification (NCBI taxonomy): domain Eukaryota; kingdom Metazoa; phylum Arthropoda; class Insecta; order Diptera; family Syrphidae; genus Eristalis; species Eristalis tenax. The sequence goes on from HG993127.1 coordinate 7,014,964, forward strand.
CAGTTCTATGACTGGTCAGCAAATGGTCACTTTAGCTTTGTGTTGGCGTTCAGAGAATTGCTATAACTCAGTAGTTTGCAGCAATATAATGTAACCTGACCCCATGTAGTAAAGGGAAATTTCCCATCATCACTAGGTTTCAAAAAGACAAGAACAAACAATGACAATTCAATGTGAAAGCAATCGGGGATTGGGAGACTGATGACTACCATTGTGAAAATGGCTGCAAAGTGTAACATATCGTCTCCACTGGGCATACATATTCCTGCACAACCACCATCTGAATATATCATGTCGCTTCACGTTGGCTGCGAGAGCGTCAACGTCAGAAAGCGGGCAACCAACCACCAATCAACGAAGTAGACAACACTTCTACTCTTACTCTCAATATCAACTTTCATGTCGTAAAACCAAGAACCTGGACTTTAGACATGAATGTCTGTGCCTCCACTGGATTCTTCCACATCATGTTCATGAACAGGGCATGGTCATGTCCAGTGGAGACGACGTGTAAAGGAAACTCTCCAAGACAAGCTGAACCAGATGGGATTCCCCTCCAACCTCATCAGTATAATTTATAGCTTTCTGCATTCTAGAAGGTTCTACGTTCAAATTGAAGACAGCAAATCAACAGAGCGGACCGTGGCTTTTTAACATCTGCAAGGCAGATCAACCACTTCCAACTGACTCAGTGAACTGCTGTCTATTTGCAGATGACTCGCTGACTTATGCCAGTTCGACGTCACCACTGATAGCCGCGCAAAGGTTCGAAATACAAACAGCCAACGGTATTCGTATCAATGCTGGGAAATCGGTACTTATGTGCTTAAGCCGATCTTAACGTACGGCTTCCCAATCTGGCACACCATATCTAAGACCAGCATGACGAAGCTGGCAATTTTCGAAAGAAAAATACTGCGAATATATACCGGACTCACCTTCGACAGGGACCGTCAACGGCACCAAAGCAACAAAATGCCTTACGACCAAGCACGCATCATCCCCCTGCAACAGTACATGGTGACACTGTTCAGAAAGCAGCTACTAAACATCAACAACCATCCTAACGAGGAAATCAGGAACTTGAGAAACACAATCCCCGGACACCGCTACCTCAACGCGTTAAATCTGCTAAACGCGTAGAACTTTCCAACGGCGTTGAACAACGAGCTGCATGGATTCTACCAGAGCAGCGATAGCAATCACCCATCCATCGAGGCTAATTTGGCTAACACATCCCAAAACGACCACCATGGACACACGGACTTGAACTACCCGATGTAAGCACCAGCCATTGCAGGACAAAAAAAAATAAACAATAAGCCGACAATAATAAGAAACATTATGTTAAGCAAAGTACATCAGTTTGGCTCAACAATAGGGGCCCATATTATTGAGCTAACACCCTAACCTTAGTTTGTAGGTATTATATAGTATTCCGTTAAAATAATTTTTTAAAACAGCATGTAAGGGAAACTCTCAAAATGACGAAATTTGGAGTATAGATATAGGCGCAGTTCATAAAAATCAAGTAGTATTGACAGAGTGGTCGTGGCACGATCGTACTCGTAAGACGTTATAAATTTTTTAATAAAGACACCAGTGTTGGAATATTTGTAAAATTTTACAATACTGTATCAGCTTGCAAATTAATTATTGGAAGCTAAGAAAACCCCAGTCGACTCCGCTTAATCGAAAATTTCTTTTATATGCAACTAGAAATGTATCATGGTGCAACGATATTGCTTACATCCGAACATCGTTTATATGAAAACTCCGCTTAATTGTAACGAAAATTTCTTTTATATGCAACTAGAAATGTATCATGGTGCAACGATATTGCTTACATCCGAACATCGTTTATATGAAAACTCCGCTTAATTGTAACAAATTTTTAGCATTTTTGCGTTGCAAGCGGAGTCGACTGTATTCGGTCTATTTAATCTATTCTTTGTGCCGTGGTTTGTCGATTAAGTGCACACTACACGAATGAACAAATCAAAAAGGGTTCACCACTTTTTAAATGGAAAAACATCCCTTCTGTCGACGCCAAGTTCTGCTAAATTCCCCAGCTTCTCCTTGATTCCAAGAATGACGCTAGACGCTGCCAGCAGTAGCGAATTGCCACACAGACCGTGTTCAAAAAATTCCTGTGAATCCGACATAAATAAATAAATCTACGGTTGCACGAGCTGCCAAAACCCCTCTGGTCTCTTGTTTTACCACACATACACAGTGATAACAGAAATGGATCTTGTTGTTTCTTTTGGGCTCAAGGGGCTATTGAGAAATAGATCTGTCTCTCGAAGGACCCAGCTGACATTATATAGAATACAGATCGTACCAGTCATGCTCCCGTTTGCGATGATGGAATCTGGAGGAAGCGAACAGGAGCCTAGTCACTCTTCTGCGGATCCAGATTCTAATAGACAATCCCTCTTTTTTTGATTTAGAACTTTGTACGCGTCAGCCACTATCCCAACAATCAAAATAATCTAGAAAAGATGGTCTCGTTACGTTCGATCGTTCAAAGCATTTCTTACCAAAGAAAAAACAAAAGTCTATGCAATAACTAGAACACCACCACCCACACCATGCAACTTATTCATCATTGCACCAAGAAAAAAAATTAAAAAATTTTGCCAAGGTTGACCATCAAAGGGTATAATGGCTTTGGGGACCCTACAACTTCAGATGGTCCCCTTTCACTTTGCTTCCCACCGATTCTATGCGGCACCCCTTGAACTCATTTTCAGTAAATTTACCCAAAAGACCACTTCATTTGCATCAACATTGAACGTCAGTCTGCAGCAGAAGTGAAAATACACCAGCAGCCAAACCCCATTTTTTCGCTGCTCTGAGCAAGAACAGAAGCCACTTGAGTTAATCCCACCGTCAAACACTTCACATACCCTTTTGTTGCACTCAGCCATCGCGTGCAACAGCGACTGAGGCCAATTCACGGGGTGAAGTGCATTTTTCAACCCATTTAACTCGACTGTGCTTCGTTCTTCGTTAATTGCCAGTCGACATCATCATCGCGGGTTAAGGACGAGTGCAGCGATTTAATTCCATCTTGTCTGTCTTGACATGAGATGAGGTGAGGCCCACGCGCACTGCGCTTGCGTGCACAACCTAATGAATTCGTTATGAGCCTATTAATTCAATTAAACCGTTTTAATTAATTGATATTAATTGCAGTGGCAAGGCGGCTGCTGACTTTCAAGGACAGCGACCCAAATCGAAATTATTGCCACTCGCACCGTCAGCGTAATTAACTGTGTGAGACATTCGGGACATTAAATTGTATGCTCTCGAGCTGAAATGTGTTGAAGGGGGGTGGGGGGAGGAAATAATATTCGATGGAGCCACAACAGAATACCACGACACAGAGCGCACATCACACACCACATAACAATAACAACGCGAAGCACTTTGAGCATCGCCTTTGTTGTCCTCTATCGTCATCAAGGGGGCAAACGCGGACGACGAAATGATGCACCCCTCCCCCCGAGGGGAGAGATGTATGTGGTAAGGCGAACAGCAGAAAGCAACATTGAGCAGCAACAACACACTGTTGAGTAGTAGCTGTTAGTGCTGCTACAGCCACCCCTCGCTGACTCTCTAATTAATGGCATCCATTCGATGAATGGGTGGAAAAAGCTTTTCGCTTTCGCTTCCTTTGCTCGCTGGAATTTCTCATTATTTCGGCAATATTTCCCGTTTACGTAAACTTCCGCTCTGATGGATGTTACTTAATAAAATGTACACATGCATCTTGAATTAGGAACATTCAAGAGTGAGTTTGGGTGGGGCGCAGTGAGCGGGGCGGAGAGGTTTATTTGGTGTGCTTGACACAATACACTCATACACTCACATAAGAAGGAAGGTTGCCTTGCTCTAAGCCAAACAAAGCGCTATAAATTTTCAATGGTGAAGAAGGGTAGAGGTGTAGTCCTGGGCGCCTTGTTTGGACTTTGTTCGCTCTTGACGTTCATCGAATAGGATCGGACGGGCACTGGTAAACAAAGGGCGATTGTTTGTGTTTGTTGAAACAATTTGGGAGGTGTGTACGTGTGTTTTGGATGCCCATGGAAGGCGCGTAGGGTTTATGTGGCTAGACATGTAGATTAAGACTGAAGCAGCAAAAGATGTTTCGTTACTTCGGGGGGAACAGACAAAAGAATTGAATGACTCCTTTCTATTGCTGTTGTGTTTGGATTGAGCATTGTACTTGCGTTACCTCAGATGCAGTGGACCATGCTTAGTTACTTGAAATTTTTGCCGATTCCGTTTCTCTTGTTTCGTCTAATGAATAAAAATTGCGCACAACTTATCATATGAAGTATAAGATTCTCAGATTATCGCCGTCGAGTCATCGAAGTTTTTGGCCAAACGTCAAATAAGCTGTTCGTTCGAGAAGACAAAACCTCTCATCCATTTGCCTTCCACACAAATTTCCGACGCACAATTTGTCTTGCAAATGCACCAAGAATCAGCTCAGAGTCAGGGTCCATATAGCAGGATTGGCAAAATAAGATTTTTGTAGACCATGATTTTGGTTCTTCGTGTCAGGAGCTCTGGCCCAATTTTGTTTCTACAAATTGTGGTAGCACCAGTTGCCAAGGGGCGATTCTATGGCAGGTCTTCACAGAGACGTGGCCCTTAAGACCTTAAGACGTAAACCAGGGCCTCAACCACCAAGATGCCTCACATTGCGCATGCCAAGTTGGCTTAGATCCTGCTAAACTTGTGTTTGGCATTGTTTTCGTTGGCGTCTTGTATTGCGTAGTGCCACTTGTATGGATTGGAGGAATCATCGGGCTGGTACAGTATTATCCCTGTGCTCTACATGGCTCAGCTATATCAAACGCTGAATCCGTAGACGCCTGGCTAGTTTCATGTTGCTGCACGGCTCCTACAGTTCGTGGATCCTAATCTTCTTCTCCAGAAACCATCAACGCAAACAGGACTAACGATTGAATGCAAAACTTTTCCCTTGAAGAGACCAACCTCTTCTTCGTCTGATTTCAGATTGTCCATGCTTCCACGCCATGCAATACAATACACATTGTTAGCTTCGGCTTTAGTAGTCAGTTACAACTTGAGCCCAAAGAAACAGCTATTGACAAGAGTTATTCTGCGTTTAATCTCAGTACTCCAACAAATTGGTGGCGCTACAGCCCGTGGATGACCAGGGCCGAGCTCCTAAGCAACCACTCGTGTTGTGCGTGCTACTGTTCTAGCATGAGTGGGTGGCACCTGCAGTTTTATGCCGACTCCGAACGACCAATTTGAGATGCTTTTTCTAGATATGTATTACTCTATGAGCATACTGAGTGACTCGGTGGAGGTGGGTCGGCGAAAAGTGTTGTGCCCGTACCGGAAATCGAACCTGGGCTGGGGAGGCTCAAGTGCGCACAACGTCACGACTGCCGTGTTCAACTAATCACGTCCGCGTTGACCAGCAATCGTACGAACTTTCGGAAGCCCGTGACTCTTTAGTAAGAAGTAAGAAAGTCACATGACAGCGTGTCGCCTTATGGTTATTCTTTTTTCACATTAAAGATATCGGTGACCCAATAGTTGGACTGATTTGTAGAAGAAATATCTTCTGTATTTACAGCTGCCCGCCGCAGTTGCTTCTTTAGTAACATATTGAAGAAATCACACCAAATCGCAACTATTTCCGAACGTCTTGAACGTTCTTGTAAACCATAGCACGGGCCATCGCACATATATTAGCGTGGTACGACACAACCGCATCAATTTTCCCGGGATCCTGAATTTACCCATCGCATCAAAAAGTTCCCTGGCTTTAAAGTCGATAGCAAGATGATGACATTTGACTTATTAAGGTAATTTGGTCTAAAGTCGATTTAGCGTGTATTATGGAGCTATCTGAAAAAGGACGCTTCTAACGAAGTTTTGATAGGTTGATGAGATGTCACAGCGTAGACCATTGTGATGCCACTTAAAGACCGGAGTGTTGTGTACCTCAGTCATCGTCTGACCCACATTACTATGGCTACATCCATGCGGTTTCATCAAGAGATCTATTTAAACGTCTTAATTTTATTTTAGCCATGACTCCAAAACATTCAAAGTTATGTTCGTCATGAAGCTTCTTCCTCGTTCTTGATAAAGGTGGACATGGCTATGTAGTGAGTAACCTTTCCTTCATCCTCCTCAAGTCATTGAATGGGGGCCTCCCATGTGCTTCGCATAATTGCTAATGAGGCAGTGCCCGGCAACCATTACCACTTTGCCTATCTCTCTCCTGTTTATTTTGGGATGGGCGGGGTCCACTTTAGCTTTGCAGGCTTCAATTTGACCCCATCTTCAGTGTCATGATCTGCTAATAATGAGGTTTTGACTGTTTTTTTTTTACATGTAGGAGTGTTTCCTGATTGGCTCCCAGTGCTAGGCACGCCCCCAGTCCAGCTTGTTCGTCTGCTCTATCGTTCACTGGCATACCGCTATATCCATGGATGAGATTGCATCTACACGCTCCGTTTTCTATCGAGACTTCATGGCCGACTGACTGCATTGTAAAGATTGATATTTTTCCATCTATCGGACTCATTAACTCAAAACGAGCAACCTCTTGAATAGCTGTTAGGAAGTTAGTGCACAATGACATTTAGTGCCCTGGTTGATGTGGTTTTCAGTACCTTGGTGACTTCATCATGATATTGATTGCTTGTTTCCCTTTGATTGTTAGAAACTCAACTACAGTTCGTGTGGAATATCGGTACTATATTCAAAACCACTCATTAAACGCTAAGTTTTACGGACTTAGAAACGTTTCCCCTTCTATTCCTGGATTTTTACCCCATTTGACCAGTTTCAGAGCGTGTGACACTGTTCAGCACACGAAAGTTACCACTGCACTCTTTTGCCACCTACCTTCGTTTTTTCCAATCAAAACGTAAATGTGCGTTTCATCCCCATGCATGCATGGTCTTCTTCACAAGCTCCAGAGCAATTTGCTAATTAATACCTCCACTTCCACGAAATTAGTCTCGCGACGGGCACAACAAAGCATCAACAGACGAGTCCCATCAAAACGTATTGTCAAAAATTCAGCTAAAATACCATCAAATTCCTATCGCAACCACCCTTCACTAGCACACCACTCTACACATCGCCGAGAATTTCAGACGCATGCATCATCTGCACACCAAACCTCCTCAACACATGAGGGTTGTAAAATTCACTTGATAGTGTGATAATTTACTGTGGTTTAAGGGTTCATTAACACCCCTCGCCCGCTCGGCCGAAACAAGAGCCAAAATATTTTCATACCCCCAAAATGTGGCAGTGTGGCCGTTTTGTGATCAACTCTGGAACTGGGTGTAATCCGCCGGCTTAGATGTGGCCTGCACATGCACACGAGGGTCACCCTCCGGCATCGTCACTGCCGCGCTGCCAACACCACCAACGCCACCCCATTCGCCACAATCTGACTGACTCGAATACCGACGACAACAACAGCGGCGTTAATTTCTCCCCGGGAACCGGAGTGTGATTTATGGATTTCGGCTTACGAACCAGAATGATAATTATTCCGCTTTCCTCGTTAGTTCCATCAATAAAATTTCCATTAAGCAAAGTGAGTGTGTTTTCTGGAGAGCAACTCACACGGCACACACCCCCGCCTTTTCTTTTGTGGCGACATAAATGACTCGGCCAACGACTAGCAGGAGAAGGGGGAGAAGAATTGAAAGAAGCTCCTTCATCACGCCTGACATGGGGTCTGCACTTTATTCCCGCTTTAGTCTCTTCTTGGAGGAGCATCTAGAACAGATAAACGAGCAACTTAACCTAATCACTTTGTACACCAGATAAATCACAATCAGGAGGAATGCTATCACGTCCAGCGACATCAGCTGGAACTCATTCAAGTGCACCGCTGGACTCTGCATATGAGGAGCGCCCCTATGTCTCAACACGTACTCAACCCAAAAGACGGCCGTCTGTTTGGCAGTCATTGGCCGGTCGTTGTACAGCTTCGCGAACTGCTTGACATTCTCACGGTAGCGCGGATTAGACAGCACTTCGTGAACCGCTCCTCCAAAGGACTCCACTGTTATGGTGGCGAAGTTCACTGCCACACCGTAACCAGCCGACTGAACGTGAGCCGCGTTCACATCCTGCTCAGCAAAGAGGGGCACTGCCACCATTGGCACACCATGGTACTCTGATTCGACGACACTACCCTGGCCGCCGTGAGTGACGAAGAGCTTCACGTTGGGATGGGCCAGCACGTCGTCCTGTGGGACCCAACTCTTGTAGACGATATTCGGCGATTGGCCGGGGAAGTCGCTTTCCCCCCATTTCCAGAGAATCGTCTGAGGCAGCTTCGACAGGACGTCGAACATAATTTTCGCCTTTGTCTTGTCCAGAATGCTCCCCTGCACGTTTGAGCCGAAGCTGAAGTAGACCACACCGTCTTTAGCATTGTCCAGGACGCTTTTGATGTCCTGCAAAGAAAAATATAGAAATAATGGTTAGGTTCTTGGAATTGTTATGACATGCAACGTCTAGACTGTGGATGGGTGAGTTAAGGGGTTCTGGTTCTGGTTAATTGGTGTGAGTTTAATTGGTGGATGAGAGCCAAGCGGCAAGGGCTGGGTGCCATGCGTGGAAATCAGGCTCGACAAATATTCGACCCCAGGCCTATGTGTGAAGGTATTACTAACAAGTAAGTTTTTGAACAAAAGATATAGGTGGGTAGGTATATGGATGCCCTGTGGGCATGATGGCTGAGGCTCACTTGTTCATTCTAAAACCATCCCAATTCATATATGAAGCTGAGGAGGTTTTCAGTTCAACACCACCTAAGTGCTTCAGCTCTACGAAAGCCGATTTTTCTAGGATGTGCCTCCTTTTCTCTGCTAGGGTTAGCCATTCGCAGAACAGATGAAGAAAGTCGTTGTGTGGTACGTACAGACGCAGTGCCAGTCCCTGGTGGGGTCTCTTATTAGCATGCGCACTTCCTTGAGACTAAAGATCAATGATGATGATCTCTTTTCGATCAGCATAGGTAATAAAGCACTTGCTGTTACTCCAACACCCAAACCGAGCAAACGAGTTCCGACTCCATCCAGAGCTTAGTCTTCCTTTACGAGCTTGAGGTCCACCTCGCTTACTCCAAAGAAAAACGTAATCGGCGCTTTCTCCTTTTGGAGGTCTCTTAATTCGTTGATTAGGATAATATACTCTTTGTTTATATCCTTTGTACCTTCCTCACTGGCAATAGCGCATCTGTTGTTCTCTCTCTTGACGAAGTCAGTTGACCACTTGGTCTTTGCAGTCGAGAATGGTGATTCCCTTTTAGCATTAATTTTGTCTCTTCCAATGTGGTCTAAGGGCTTCCTCAATCGTCTCTCTACACTCGAGGGAATGCTGGCCATTGCGTTTAGGAAGTCTACTGCTGCATGCAATGGAGTCCGGATTAGTCCTCGGTTCTTCCTTTGGCTCCAGAGTCTTGTCCTTATTGCTAATCAGTCGGAATTCACCATTAGACCTTCCTCCTGTCTTTGGTTATTTAGGGACATTCGAGCCGCCTTCATTGGACGTCAGCCTTTCATCTACGATCCCATGTCTTTTCAGGGCTCCCGCATAGGGCCTCCCTTATCAGGGTTTTTTTTTTTTTTTGGTTCCATCTACGATGTAGATGTGTCGCCCCCTGTCATGTTTTGGGTTTTCTTGCGTCTCGCTCGAACACTCCCCAGCAGCTTTCTGAGTCTCTCTTATTCATGACGCTCTTCTCAGATGTTTTGGAGACGTGAATACAGTAACATAAAATTTAAAATTCCAAATATAAGCTACCTACCTCGGGCAATGGATCAGGCTTTTCCTTGATCTGAATGCCGCCAATCTCGACCATTCCGGGGACATTCGGTCTAATCGGTCCTTGGCTGAAGTGATGATTCGTCAGTACCAACGAAATGTTCTTCTTCATCTCATCCAATGAGGGATACTTATCCGGAGGGAAGTTGTAACTGGAAAATAAACAAAAGGGATCAGGTTTAAAAAGTGTTTGAGGAGTGCTGTTCTCATTCAGTGAATCAAACAAGAAGCGATTCAAAAATCTCAAATCATATGATTTTACGAATTTCACAACAGTCAAGACACAATGCAAATGATAACAGTGAACCGGCGCGGCGTTTCCACCTCGACACAGGCATTATGTCTTATCATCATAAACGGTAAACTATGCGATAATACACGACTTTCATGCAGGCCAGCCCGTTAATCAACGGAGGTGAACGAACCCCATCGAAAATACAAGTGATAACAGAACGTTATCAATAACTCCTTGCGATAGTGTCACCACAGTGACCGGCATTATTCAGCGAATTTGGGTACTCACTTGTAAAGTTTATTCTGCTGTTCGGTCAAGTACAACCGAATCATGAGCCTCTCAAAGATGACCATCAATATGTTCCTTACCCTGCTCACGAATGTGAGTGGCTGTTTCTCGTGGGTGAATAGGGCCGGTACATATGCCACCTCCAAGGGATTCCCGACAAACTGATTCAGCGGAAGAATAGGCTGCACCATGAACGACATGACCACGGGACACTTGAAGTGCGCCACAAGCCCCAGCTGGAATTCGTTGAAGAAGTATCCAAGGACTATCAAGTCGAACTGTTCCTCGTCCATCAGCTTCCTCATTGCCGGATCATGCATCGAGTCGTTGTTGCAGCTGTTGGCCATTCTCGTGAGGAACACGAATTGCTCGTAGAACGGTTTCGAGTTGCTAATTATGTCGATGAAGAACTTCGTTGAGAACCTAGACGCATGCAGCTGTATGTGACGGTAGAGTGGATTTGGCTTGACCAGGGGTATCGTGGTGACAACAGTGACGTTGTGACCGCTCTCCGCCAAAGCGTCAGCGACCGCAGTATGAATGATCAAGTGACTCGTTGCCGGTGATGTGAAGATGCCAAGAATACGGGCACTCTCGCCCTGCCCGCAGAGAAATGCGACGAATGCTAGAAGATACCAAGCTCCGTCCTTACACATGACTACGTCTAAAACAATCGAGCACGTATTGCCAACTGGGTTGAGGAAAAAGTGTTTTCTCTTCGCTAAGTAGCTGGCCCTGTTATCGAGGTTTTTTCTAGTTTTTGTGGATTTTGTCCATTCTTATCAGGCACTGATTCTGTTGAGAGTCATGACAATGTTGATAACAGCTTCAAACCAAATGTTCAAGTAAGAGTAAGCACTATCTCATGTCTGTCCTAAACGTCTTCCATATTTACAAAATACCACGGTAAAAAACAAAAGCTTAACGTGGATGATAAGCGAAAGTATAGAAAAGCGTTCATGAAAGATAACAGGGCCAGATACTTACGCCCAGGTTGTGCAGTCCACGTGAAACTTGTGTTCCGAGTGATGGTCAGTACAACAACTTGACGGTTCAAATGTCATCGAGATTAACAAAAAAAGCTGTGAGAACTACTTTGTCAAGCCGGCCATAAATACAAGGCAGAGAGAACGCCGGTTAAGTAGACAAAAAGGAGCAGACGTCATGCAGTCGGTCACAGGGCAATGTGTCTAAGACTAAGACCGGAAGATCGCTTCTGGTGGGGAAATGCAAACTGGTAATACGTACGAATAGGTTGCTTGATTGCCATGAATGACATCATCGCGGGCATATGGAAACATCCAACCGAAGTCTTTAAAAATAAGTACAAACTGGTCCTCCGTCATTCACTTCCTCATTGCAGCAGGTCTTTGTTGCCATGCAGCTAAGATGTTGGCCATCTTCGTGATAAAGTAGTAGTATTGCGACTAGAATTGTTCATTATACATCGATTTAGCGAAAACATCGATGTTTACTATTCAATGTATCGAATCAATCCGATGAATCGGATGCTTTCGATGTTTAACGTGTAATGTTTCGATGCATTACATCGAACAAAACATCGATGTATTTGTTGCATGACCATCAGTAATTCCGACCTTGTATTAACGACAGAGATTCTTAAGGCTCGAGTCGGACGTGACGGTAGAGTGGATTTAGCTTTACCAGCGATATTGTGGCGACTAGTGCGACGTTGTCGCAGCTCAACCAAGGTTATGATTCCTCAAACGTGAAGAAACACCCTCTTTGCACACCGAGAAAATAGATCCACCAAATGCGCACATGCTTTCACTAGTGGTGCTTGCGGAGTTGGACCCTAGACGCCATTGATCGCAGTATGAGTGATCAAGGAACTCTTACACTTTACGGACACACTCTCCTTATCCTCAGAAAACTGCAAGAACATACCGAAATACTTCTTTAGCCATGACTACATGCCCAACCTTATTGAGCACACGTTGAAAACTGAATCAGATCAGAATCAACTGCATTCACGAGACCAGAGTAATGCCCACGTTTACTTTAATTTGCCGATTCTTATCTGACTCGGAAGTCGCGTATTCTGTACACAGTGAGTGACGCAGTGCGACCATGACTGTTACATTCCTAATGTGGTTAAGACACTCATTGATTGCGACGATCGATAACAAAATTAAACAAACAAGTCATTCAAGTGAGATTGTTTTGGTTTGTGCCAAAACAGGATACGAATTTGGTGACTGAACGGAATGGCCTTCAATCATTTGTTGATTGGACATGCTTCTTGAAAACTGCTTGCTATGGATTTCCTGCTGAAGTATAACCTTGGCAATGTCAATAAGACAATGAGATGACTTGATAAAAGAGTAACTGGAGGTGGACATGAGTCGTTTTAGAGAACCAGTTTCTGTCATTAAAAGAAAGTGGACTTTGTGTCGAGACATAGTCTAATAAGTCAGATCACAACCAAATGCCGCTCGAGGTCAGATCGCTACAACCGATCACATTTACTGGAGATGCGTTCAGGCAGCGTTCACAACCACAGCAACTACTTCATATGTCATTATTCATAGCACAGCAAATGTAATATGCAACAAAAGCAGGCCGTTCTAAAGACGGCCGATTTAATATATGCTCAAGCCACAAGTAGTGTGCCAGTCGTAAACAAGACAACAATGAGGCAGCATGAAATCCACAAACTTATCGATAAGCTTGCGACAATTAGAAATTGTTTACCAACAAACTTGAGACTAGGCAATCAATGGATCAGACCAGCCCTTGTCTTTCGATTGGAAAACAAGTTTCATTCGCATATACAGTCTGTCGCAGAAGTGGGCTTGCGGCGTAAAAGTGCCTGCGTTCTCAACACACATTTATTTAATGCAGGACACCAAGAAGGTCTTAAATGCAGTTTCATAAAGCAATAAGTTATGTACTTCGAACAAACAGTGAGGATTACAACGAGTACAATAAAAATAAAATAAAAAATGAAGCAAAATTCACATCACCAAGGGCATAGCTTTTCAGCAAACACTCGGTATGCATGCTGTTGTTTTCTCACGAGTAGAAGGAACCTACATTATTTTCACAGCCTCACCATATCCAACCCAGGTAACATAGTTTCAAAGTGCATAGGCGCACCAAAAGTACCCATATCACATGAAAGTCATGTAGAAAAATCTGGTGGTCAATGAAGTGTCCACAAATTAAAAAATGTATGGGTTTGGTTTCTTGGACGATCTCCAGAGTAATCTGAGTCAAAAGTGTTTGCACGCAAAGCTAAGAAGGGCCATTTATTGCCCTGGAAATCGATTGTACTGATCGCGGAAACAAAAATGTACTGAAAAAGACCAAATTGTTGTTAGTCGATTTATTATCCAAAACATATAAAACAACAGAACAAGACCCGACCAAATTTACGTTTTTAATTGAAAATTAAGCGAAATAATCGCGAACAAGAATCCAGAAAAGTCATCGAATTTACGTTCAGATGTGAGTTGAGTATTTAAAAGCAAATGGGCGCATTCAGCCAAAGTGGATATTAAGTAGAGAGAAAGAGAGAGAGAGAGAGAGAGAGAGGGAGACAGAAGATTTTGATATTAAGTAATTGAACAAAGGTTATGTTCGCATTTTAGTGAAGATAAGAAAAAATGGACTAAGGGAATAAATCAGTTTTGTACAAAGAATTAAAAATTGTACTGAAAATGGCAAAGATGGACTTGCGTACAAGTACAAGAAAAATAAATTGTACTGAATTGAGTACAATGGTAAGACTTTTTCGATCACTGCGGCGTACTCATACTTCTAGTATCCTCATATTTTTTGTTTGTTTCTTGTACGTTATCATTTGATTTAACTGACTGCATTTAAGATTTACTTCCTTTGGATTCCCATTTGAATTAATTTTCTATTGAGAACGCAGAACTATGAACAGAATATGCTGAATCCACACTTTTGCGACTGGCTGTATTAATAGAACGGAATTGTGCTGTCCAACAACTGTGTGAGACCACAGACAACTTCACCATCTATGCTTATTTTTGAGACTGGTTGTATGCGGCTCAGCCCCACATCATATTTACATTCCAAAACATCAACACAAACACAGGAGATACTCACTTGTAGTAGGACTTCTGCTGGTAACTAGAGAAAACTGGAATGATAACGTCCTCGAAGAGAATGACAAAAATGAAATTCTTCACTCTGCTCCAGAAGCCCATCGGTTGCTTGCCGCCGCCAAAGAGATTAGGCACATACGCTATCTCGCGCGGATTCCCAACCATGTCGTTGAGCGTTCGTACCGGTTGCACCATAAACGACACAATCACTGGACACTTGAAGTGCGCAGCAACTCCCAACTGAAAATCATTGAAGAAATATCCCAAGATCACAAGGTCAAAGCTCTCCTCCTTCATCAGTCGTTGCAAGGCCGGATCGTGAAGACTTTGATTGGAAATGCTGAAAATATTCTGCACGAATGTTGAGAATTTCTTGTACATTGGCTCCGGATTGTTGACTGCATTTGCTACCAAGTCCGGTCGGAAGCCAGGAACATCAAGTTTCACATGACGGTATTTGATGTTCTTCTTCGGTATGGGCACACTGGTCACAACAGTGGCTTCATGTCCCCTCTCCACAAGGGCATCGATGATTGCCGTATGGATGATCAGATGACTCTTGGACGGAGCTGTGAACAGACCGAGAATGCGAGCGGATTCGCAGTGAGTCGCGAGTATCACAGTGAAAGCGAGCAAACAAAAAATACGAATGCGCCCCATCACCACACGTTCGTTGCGACGGAAGTCCGGCAGAGAACTGGAAATTAATTTCGTTCTGAAAGCAGCTATCTGCGTCGCGCGCTTCTGGGGTGGAGCAGGTTCATGTACTCAATGCCAACGTGCTTATCATACGTAATGCATGTCAGCCACTTGGTGACGTATTGTTTTTAATCGTTGATTATTGTGATGCTTGGTGTGTATTTGTTGAGTTGTTTGTAATTTTTTTACGCCGCAAATTGGCTGTAAGCTTTATTCCAAGTGCAACTTCAAGAGGTTCAGATCTAGATAATGGTCAATAACAAACGCATTGACAATAATCGCCCTAAAAGCTTTTCATGTAGTGTGACAGCCGATAAATCCACATCAAGGTTGGATTGTTTTTGAAGTATCATCTGCTCGAAGATGGCCGACGTATTTTATTCCAGTGACACAGACATTCGTGATAGTCGGATGAGGTCAAGTTCTTATGTTCACTTTGTTAGCATAGCAATCAACCAATTCCCCCAATCATCGCTGTCAGATTCAAATCACACGAGTGACTCTTCAAATGTGTCCAATCGTGGGGGTCTCCCAGTCTCCCATGCCAATTTCACTTAGCTCACACACTTAGTTCACACATTTAATTTGTTGAATGAAAAATCGATGACCACCAACGCTGCCGTTGGAAATGAATATAATTAAATGCTGCCTGCTTGTTTCATTCCCTGGAGTCGTTTGAAATTAGCGAAAGGAATTCCCGGCACGAGACAAATTGTAATTGAAACCGATGAACAGAAAATTTCGATTAAAAAGACATTCACAATCCTATCTCCTGAGGGAGATTGAGAATGAGATGGCAGTCCAGGTCCAATGCAAGGCACGTGCGGTGCAGATACTAAGGCCTTGAGGGGAGCCAGAAGTGGGCATCTAAATCATGATGAACCTAATTACATTTCGCACAGAGGTACTATTTATTTGGTCAATCTATTGGAGCTACACTTCGTGGGTTGAGTTTAAGCTGAAAGTGAGTACCAAATTGTTTTCACTTTGTCTTGTGTTGACTAACACGGATTATCGGGTACGAATAGTACGGCAGTAAGGTTCACTTTGTTCAAAACAGGTCTGTACTTCATCTGGCTACCGAAGGTTCAGTCATCAAAAATTGAATTCCCATTATTTCGTTGTGTTCATTCAGGCACACTTATTATACAAAAGAATTTAAGAAACGACCGACAAGAAATTTCAAAATAATTTGCTCTAACAGATTTCACGACATGGCGTAACTTGTATTATTCCATTGGAACATGCGTTGGAAAGCTACTGCCATTGTATAATTAAATTGTAATATTAATTGTATAATTAATAAATTAAAATGTATGAAATTTTAATTGATTTTTTAATTTATTAAAATTATTATTATTATAATTTTTTTAACTAATTTTACTTTTTTATGTATAGTCAATAAATTAGTTGTACAATTATTATTGTATAATATAATTATATTGTATAAATAAATAAAGATGTAACGGTTTAACAAACAATTATGACAGGGTAATGAATAACAGACAATTTAAATTCCATTCTATCATCGCATAGATTGATTTCAGTACAAACAGAATAAAAAAACGCATACATTTAGTTAGGCTGTAGTTATAATAGCGTCTTGGTTGGAATAAAAATTTTTTAGGCGAAGACTTCTTTGCGGAACGTACGAGTATAACAAAACATTTTTCATCTATGAACATTACTTCATCTTTTCTCTAATGCTTCGAATCCAATTAAGGCAAATCTTGTTTCATAAGGAGGCATTCTATCAACATTCCACTTATTTTGCTTAATCACAAATCTTGTGAATGGTTTCTGAATCCTTTCTATACGTGGGGCTGGGTTCATAAAGGACGGACACCAACGGACGCACAACTGACATGTACACCGACTTAAGAGCATAAGGATCCGATAATTGACTACAAGAGCGTTTCAAAAATCGCATGAATTTAAAGATTCAATGCCTTGTAAAACATCACCAAATCAAAGGGACAGTGACCCGATACTCGCATTACAAACATTTTATTTGAAAGAAGATGGACTAATGTTTGAGTGATCGACGTACACTGACTCAAAGAACTTTGCAATTAGCTCGCAAGTTGTCTCAGTATCATGAGATTCGTGTCCTTCGAACTTCATATTTTGCTAAATTCCTTTTACGTTTTCTTTTTCAAAAGTCCTCTCGAGTAATGTACGCAGCTGCCTTTGGTGTCTTGGCGTCATTCTTTGCCATAAAGATTAGAACAAAGTGAGGATCCCCTCTGTCAAGAGTTTGGCCGCCAGCCTTTATTATGCACCGTCCCAATTTGTTTTACCAAATTTACGGTGGAAGGACAGACACCGAATTTCTTTGCTATTGGCAATTAAAGAACATTTTATTATTATTATTATTATTTTATAATTTTATTGATGAAAAACCACAAAACTGAAATGATGTATTCACTTGCGCTCGCCACTTTACATACAGCCTTGTGCAAATTAATTGGGACAAACGAAGTTTGTAGTGTATGTATTAGGTTTTGGTTGGGAGCCCTAGCAGACTGAAGCCAATACAGGTTATGATAAGCTGTAATCAATATGCCAAGGTTTGACACAAATGCTGCTTCCAACCAAAGCATAATACATACACTATAAACTTCGTTTGTCCCAATTAATTTGTACAAGACTGTATGTACACTTCCGAGCAGTTTACTTGCATACTAGAGAATGTGAAGAAACTCAAAACGATAGGCTATATTTTAGAGAAAAAGACCAGTGATTGCTGTGGTTATGATGTTGCGCAGCCGTATTCTTTGGAGACCGTGTGTAAAGAAGAGCAGACCGTTGAGAATACAGTTTTGTGTAAAACTCTTACCATCGTTAATTTATAGAAGGGCATGATTCTTTTGAGACAATAGGTAAAGATCCTTGGACCATGAGCCTATTGCCGGTAACCAGATGTCTTCCGAATCAAAACCATATCCAAGTTGTTTGTGAACCCTAATAATATAACAATAGGAAAAACGACTTACTTATACATACTCTATCACAGTGGACCAATATGGTCTAAGTGTGCTCGTGAATTGACAAGCAGCCCCCTTCCCTACTTCTGCACATATAAAATATGAAACTTTGAAATATATCATAGATCGAGAAGATTGTGGAGGCAGCTGGCAAGAGGCCAAGGAAGAAGATCAAGCGTTCCGATAATGAGTCCGTGCAGCAACTTGAAATCACATAAAGTGAACGAACTTATTCTAGCCTGTTGTAACGACAGTGCTTAGGGCAATATGTTGCTTCACATCGCATTCAGAACCCATCAATAAACGGCTTCTTAACTTTACCCCAGTAGCACGCCTCATTCTAGACAAAAATCAATTCAATGTCCTCACTTTAAATGGAAGAAAACTTTAGAGTAAAATCCACCATTCATTCATTCAAGCTGCAGGCAAATGACCCACAATGCGATTCAACTTGCATCAATCTTCTAAATCCCCTTACGATCTCTGGTTTTCATCGTGCTCAACACTCACCAGACAACAGCTTCTTGTCGCTCGCCACTCTGCAACTGAGACGAACACAGGATTATCGCGGATTACACTGAAACCACTTGAGTGAGAGATGCATGCAAGTGCTTCGCCATGTAATCTCCTTGCTCGTCGTGTGCACCGCAAGAACCCATCCCATCGAGCCAAATACGAGAAGTGACTACCCAAGCGAAGGCCAATGGGAAATGACACACACAATCGAAAGGGAGAAAAAACGAGAGCTGGTGCGCGAAGCGGCTAATTCGATTCCAGGCCTCTGACGCTCACCTTTATTGAGTGAAGTCGATTTCCTTTGATGCGGCCTCGCTCACCTCGCAGTCTCCCGCTTCCCGTTCCGCACTCACTAATTTTCTATCAACCATAATTTGTTCATTTAAATTTTTAATTAAACGCGAGGGGCTGCGCCACTGGCGCCGTGAGAAAAAAAAAGGACTCTAAGGACTAAGAAGTAGCGCAAGGACGTGGAAAAACGGAAAAGACGATGGCACGACGATTTGCAATGAATTTACCATTAGGCAACAGTTAAGCGGGCACAACCCTCACCCCAACATCCCACATCCTATGTCCCATCTTCCAACGCCATTCTGCCCGGATAACAGTTTTCTTCGTCAATTTCTTTTTCTGCTCTCACTCTTCCGCTCATTCTACTCCTTGCACACTTCCGCGACGGGTAATTGGTTTTTGTTGTTGCTGTTGTCCTGGGATTGTAAGTTTTAATTAAGTATTGAGTTTGAAGGTAAACGCACCGACGACGATGGCGGAAGTTTGTGCAAAAGTTCCCGTTGTGCCACGCTCGGAACGGGTGGAACTGGGCTAGGGAAGGAAAGACGTCCCCAAATAGCCAGAAGTTAAACGGGAACACACACAGGGAGTCAAGCCTATGGCCCTGGGAATTTATGCCAACCTGAGTTAATCAATTTCGATTGTAATCGAGCGTGTGTTAACTTTATTTGCATTTTAATGAAAATTAGCTAATTGGTGAAAGAAAGCAGGATGACAAGGCGAAACGAGGACGCAGCGGGTGCGAATAGGCAAAATTAGAGACTTGGGCTAATTGCCTGCGCTCGCCGTACGTGACGGGTGGCAATGAAAAGTCAGTTTTAGTGGCTGAAATAACGGAGAAGGAAGAAATTAATGACGTACTTCACGCAGGAGACGTTTCCCTGGTTCAAATCAATGGACTAGGCGTACACGCAACGGAGTAACTTGTTGCGGAAGAGGAGGTACTTAATTTCAGGATGAGGATGAGGATGAGGATGAGGATGAGGATGAGGATGAGGATGAGGATGAGGATGAGGATGAGGATGAGGATGAGGATGAGGATGAGGATGAGGATGAGGATGAGGATGAGGATGAGGATGAGGATGAGGATGAGGATGAGGATGAGGATGAGGATGAGGATGAGGATGAGGATGAGGATGAGGATGAGGATGAGGATGAGGATGAGGATGAGGATGAGGATGAGGATGAGGATGAGGATGAGGATGAGGATGAGGATGAGGATGAGGATGAGGATGAGGATGAGGATGAGGATGAGGATGAGGATGAGGATGAGGATGAGGATGAGGATGAGGATGAGGATGAGGATGAGGATGAGGATGAGGATGAGGATGAGGATGAGGATGAGGATGAGGATGAGGATGAGGATGAGGATGAGGATGAGGATGAGGATGAGGATGAGGATGAGGATGAGGATGAGGATGAGGATGAGGATGAGGATGAGGATGAGGATGAGGATGA
Source organism: Eristalis tenax (assembly GCA_905231855.2). NCBI lineage: Eukaryota > Metazoa > Arthropoda > Insecta > Diptera > Syrphidae > Eristalis > Eristalis tenax. The sequence continues at coordinate 7,035,393 of HG993127.1, forward strand.
GGATGAGGATGAGGATGAGGATGAGGATGAGGATGAGGATGAGGATGAGGATGAGGATGAGGATGAGGATGAGGATGAGGATGAGGATGAGGATGAGGATGAGGATGAGGATGAGGATGAGGATGAGGATGAGGATGAGGATGAGGATGAGGATGAGGATGAGGATGAGGATGAGGATGAGGATGAGGATGAGGATGAGGATGAGGATGAGGATGAGGATGAGGATGAGGATGAGGATGAGGATGAGGATGAGGATGAGGATGAGGATGAGGATGAGGATGAGGATGAGGATGAGGATGAGGATGAGGATGAGGATGAGGATGAGGATGAGGATGAGGATGAGGATGAGGATGAGGATGAGGATGAGGATGAGGATGAGGATGAGGATGAGGATGAGGATGAGGATGAGGATGAGGATGAGGATGAGGATGAGGATGAGGATGAGGATGAGGATGAGGATGAGGATGAGGATGAGGATGAGGATGAGGATGAGGATGAGGATGAGGATGAGGATGAGGATGAGGATGAGGATGAGGATGAGGATGAGGATGAGGATGAGGATGAGGATGAGGATGAGGATGAGGATGAGGATGAGGATGAGGATGAGGATGAGGATGAGGATGAGGATGAGGATGAGGATGAGGATGAGGATGAGGATGAGGATGAGGATGAGGATGAGGATGAGGATGAGGATGAGGATGAGGATGAGGATGAGGATGAGGATGAGGATGAGGATGAGGATGAGGATGAGGATGAGGATGAGGATGAGGATGAGGATGAGGATGAGGATGAGGATGAGGATGAGGATGAGGATGAGGATGAGGATGAGGATGAGGATGAGGATGAGGATGAGGATGAGGATGAGGATGAGGATGAGGATGAGGATGAGGATGAGGATGAGGATGAGGATGAGGATGAGGATGAGGATGAGGATGAGGATGAGGATGAGGATGAGGATGAGGATGAGGATGAGGATGAGGATGAGGATGAGGATGAGGATGAGGATGAGGATGAGGATGAGGATGAGGATGAGGATGAGGATGAGGATGAGGATGAGGATGAGGATGAGGATGAGGATGAGGATGAGGATGAGGATGAGGATGATTTTCACTATCAGAGGCACACCATTATCCAAATCAACAACGTCGCATATAAGCTTTAAGTCATCAAACTTTGCTCGCAGGTAGTATGTAAATTAGTCTATACCCCAGTTTCGAATTGCGATGATTCTCAGTTCCACCCATTCTGCCATAGGTATGAAGAGGGAGTGACTGGAAGCTCCTCCGCATGGTGGAGGCCACACTCAGCCACACTCAGCCTCCGAGTGACATGATGTTGTTGTCTCCTTTTGTCCACGAGGAAACTATCTCCGTCCAGAACACTCGCTGCAGCTCACAGGTGCCCTGCGAGTGTATCCATTACCCCACTGGAAATTTATATATAAAATAATTTTCAGCTAGATAACAAAAGACGATGCCTGCACTTGAGCACTGCAAGGCACACCTGTGCGGGGTCGGTGGAGAAGCTTTACCGAGGAAAACGCAAAACGACGGCTTGGTGGTGAATTTTGTTTCTGCTTTTTATGTGCCGTTTGCAGGGTACTCATGGTTGAGCACAAATGAATTTCTAATGCACACATATTGCGAGCACAGTGAACAATCAAGGGAGCAGGAGGCTATGTGGCACATAGATAACATTCACAGATTTGCACTCCAGCCAACAGTTGCTGCAGAAAGACAGAGACCACTCTGTGACTGTCGGCACCAGTGGGGCAACAGTAAGAGCAGGAACGCAACGAACCTAAGTGGATTATGGTGGCCATAAACAAGGATGTTTAGCCTGAGTCCTAGTAATTCCCTCCTAAAAGGCTGAAGTTTTATTACGAATGTAAATTGGGATGAAATTGGTTTCATTCGAGGCAGAGTGCTGAGTAGAAGTGGTGTATGGTTGTGTCAGTGGTGGCTGCGGTTTGTTTTCCGGAAGTTATCTTCAAGTTGTGCGGATGTGTATGTATGTGTGCGAGTGGCATTTGTGGTGGCAGGACGACACTACATATGCCTCTACATATGTCCTTGTCACCATATCACCTTCCGATTGATACTCCACACTTGTTGGGTGGCAGCCCGCACCGACTGCAGGTGGGGTGAATATTCAAAGTGGCCCTGTTGGATGGTGGTGGTGTTGTTGCGGTCCCGCTGCTTGGGGTTTTCGGGGTTTCAGCGGTCCTATATCAATTTGTTTTCGCCTTTGATTTATTGATATGAGTGGGATTAAGTGCAGGTGACATCCGGAAATAACCATAAATTGCGGTGAAGCTTTGGTGACGATTTAAGATCGACCAACGATGGTGAGGAAGTGTGAATGGAATTAGGGAATTTCGCAATTTAAGATGACACCTTGACAGTGAACATATTCTCGCAGGCAACACAGACACAGATGACAAGTCGATGGAAAATGAAAGCCACCACAAGGAGAAGGAGAAGAAGGAACAACGAACGATAAATCGCATTTGATCCACTGTGGAAAGGATTCACAATACACAGCGAGGCGGTAGACCCTTTTAAAGAGCAGCCATCCATGGGAAAAGCCTCGGTAAACATCAAGTACCGACGCGAGAGTAAATCTTGTATCTCTAACGATGTTTTATTGAAAAATAAGGACACTTTACGCGGCATTTGATGTGCGACAGGCGGGTGGAGTCCCACACAATGCCCGGATGCTTGTATGTGTATGCTGTGCTGAGGGAACTATAGCACTATCATGCATGGTTGCGGATCACATTCGCTCTTTTGTTTGTATTCATGCTCATGGCGTCACTTTTAAAAGTGGTGTCACTGTACATCATTTGAATATCGGATTTGATCCTTGATATATGCATGTATCTATAATTCGATGGATTTCACCACTGCGAGGTTCGAGACGAGTTGACATGGGGAGCGGGAAGTGGGACACGAGACTGGGTTTGAATGGAAATGTTACGATGGGATGGAGGATGAAATTGTCTTTGAAAGGATAGTGGGTGTCGAACGTTGATGTATTTTTGTAGAGGGAATCCTTTCAGTTTTTCGTCTGATGTGTGTGTGTGTGGATGCGTGTTGCCCCCGGTGTCGATGTCGATTTGGCAATGGATTTATTGAAAGGAACTGTTAAATATGGTTCTTGTTACATGGATGTTTGCCATGAGTTGGGAGTATCGGTTATTACGTTCATGAGGCTGAAAAATGCGGACCGAGATTCGATTTCACGATTTGTACAGAGATTCCTAACAGGTTTTGTGATCGTCTTCAGTACTAGACAGCTGGAGGTCAAGGGAGATTCAAGCTGAACTAATCTATTCTTTTCATCATCGAAACTTGTTTCAACAGGAAGTTGAAACTGGCTCCCTGACTTATCTCCGCCTGCTCTGGGATTTCACGAATATTTTGTATTAATTTCTTACTATGGCATGTAAGGTCAGCCCCCGCCAGTAGTTAGCCCCTTCCATAAAAAAGTAGACCAGAGTAGTAAATGCCAAAGTGTTTTTTTAAAAAGTCTATAACTTTTCTTCTGTCAAAATCTTGTTAAAAATACAATTTTGGTACAAGTTTTCCTAAGCACAGGTTTCGCGACATATCTTGGCAAACAAATTGGGAAAAAGAGCAATAATTACAAAAGAATTCAAGACAAGTACATTTTATAATTACGTATGGGTCGTTTACAGTTAATTTTTCATTTAAAAATACATTAATTATAAAATATTGTTACGTTTTGCCGAAATGAGTATAGGTAAGATTAATTAAATTGTGCACAAATACGGGTTCGATCACTGGATTGTGACGAATGAAACACAAAAGTTCACTATTCACGATATACACGAATTTTATTTTCAAACACTGATTTACTTCTTAAACTTTATTACACTTTAAAAATCACTATTACTTTACTACAAGACTCGTTGCTGCCTTTCAATTTCGGGAATACTCTTCGGTGTTGATCGTTCTTCTCCCTGCGAATAGAAGGCGCCTTTTTTGTGGTGGTTGGTATCCTAATTATCGAATCGTGGCCGATCACTAGTGCTGTTACCCTAAATGTATTTTGCAGCATGATAGTGTAATAAATAATAAACTCAAAATTGAAAAAAAATGACTGTTACGCTACTACTGCTATCAATGTCTCATATAAAGAACAGCTTCACTCTATCTAGTTCTTATGCAGATGGCAAGAGACAAATAGACCCTTACCTAACCTTTTTTGATATGCACCCCGAATGACAGAACTTACAGACTTAATCTCTTCAGAGACTACATCTCATGATGCAGAATTCTCACAAGAAACAAACACCTTCCCTAGTCTGCGCTTTCCATCAAAGCAAGACCTTTTCACATCTTAGACCCTTCGGAGCTCAACAAGCATTTGTAATCACCTTGTACTGAGTGGTCTTCTTCACTATTTGTCTTAGAAAAAAAATGCAAAAGTAAACGAAATGGATTTACATAGCTCCAGGCACTAAGGACGTAGCCCACACCCCCGCGCGCAGATGCAACACATCATCCAGCCACCGACAACGACCACCGTCAACCAGAGACGACATTCACAGCATCGGAAATCATGAAAATATTTATTTCCCTCCTTAAGGCTTATTTATTTATTCATTCAAATCGTTGTTGATTTTCATTCTTCCTCATCGCTTCTTTCATTTCTTGTTATTTTTTTTTTTTTTTTTTTTTCTTCCAGCTGTAAAGGATGCAAGCCAACAGCAGCAAACCAAAGGGGAAATGTGTCCCTTCAAGAGCAGGCACAAAAAGAAAATTACGGTATCTGCATCCGCAAAGTTAACCTTAAAAGAAAACTTTTCCCGCACCACACTCGCTCGACTCACAATTCTATATCCTGCCATCAACATCATCATCATATCCTTGGGCGATGCGAAACCGATTTTTATTTCGAGTTTTATTTTTTATTTTCTATATTTTTTTTTTTGCCTTCTTTGGATTTTCCTGTGTGAGTGTAGAGTTTTCCTTTTCCTATTCACATTTTTTTATTTTTCCTCGATTTTTCTGTTTCCTACTTCCTGTGTAGATTTGTGTTGTGTACACGCCCTGTGCACTTGTGCCGTTTTAGAAACGTACAAAAACACACAGGAACTTCAAAACGGACTCCCCGGGGAAATAATCCAATCGAAATTATGAGCTATATGTATCTAAGCTCTATCCCTGGGTGTACCCCAAGACCAGTTGCGATAAAAATATATTTGCAGCTCATTCAGTTGAGTGGATGGACGGGACAGCAAGAGGACGAGGGCGAGTGCTCGCCCTTAAATGGGAAATAAATCGACATACTTACTACGTATCGATAACTTTGAATATTCATGCGGTGAGAGGGTAGTGCCCCCCTCACCTCTTCCAATCCTTTTCGATGAAAATGTTTCCTGACATCAGGAGGTGATGAGTTGGGGGAATCATAAGGATTTCCAAGGAGCTTTTTTTTTTCTTTTCGCAAAATCATGCCAAGCGGCGTGTTGGGAGAGGGGGCGGGATGAAGTCATTAATTGTCCACCGCTCTGCGAGAGGAGGTATTCGTTGCTAATAAAAGCTTTCGAGTGTAGCCATGCGTTTCGTCATAATTCGAGTGGGGAGGCGAAATGAAATTCACGGTTGAGAAGTGTTCAATTAACAGGTGGACAGTAACCGTATCTCAATGCAAGGGGGGACTGAAATCGGCAATGATACAATCCAGATGGGTGAGACTACGGTGAAAATTTGCTTCCAGCTATGAATTCATGAACTCCATTCGACATATGTAATTTAAGGACGTCCCAGTTGAGATGGTAGAAGGATCTTTTTAAAAACTAATTAAACTTAAATAAATATTGTGATATTTAGTTGCTTGGCTGAGCATACGTAGGCAAATTTAGGCAAGATATATGCACGCAATCGATAGATTCGTGGCCGTATGGGCTGACGCTGGAATGAAGGTCAACGTGGACAAATCGAAGGTTATGGTCATCTCCAGAACGCCTGTTCAATGGACTCTACATGTTAGTGGAGTCCCATTGAAGCAGGTGGAGAAGTTTAACTATCTTTTGATGGTAGGAGTAATGCTGAGCTTTCCTGTAGGATTGGCCAAGCTGGTTAAATTTTGAAACAAATTGGTATATCTGTAATCAGAAAGGTCGAGCTTGGTGTCAAGGCTAAGTTAGCGGTTTTCAACTCAGTACTTGTTGCAACTCTCACCTATGGTCATGAAATTTGGGTAATGACCGAACGAATGGAGAGAGATTTCTCCATGCTGTTGTGGGAATTACTGGCCGGGATAGTTTGAGAAACACGGCAGTGCGGGAGGAACTCAACATTAAGGAGGTTCTTCTTCGAACGAAGAGGGCTATGCTTTGGTGGTTTGCTCACATGACACGAATGTTCCCTTCATCACGACTACCGAGGCGGGCGTTGAATGCGATTTCTTCAGGTAGGCGACCGCTTGGCAGACCCAGGACTAGGTGGTTGGACCAAGTCCAAAGACTCACCTCTTTAAGGTTATGGGCATAACTCATGATAAGTTAGGGCCGATGGCGGAGGATTTAGTGGAGCTTGCGGGTCAGAAGATGGTGGTGATGATGTTTGGGATAGATGGATGCGATCGTATGCTGAATCAATCTTTTCGAGAACAGGACACAGGCAGAACATTAAGAACTCACCTTAAGTGGCTCAACAATAGAAAAGCGAATGAAGTAAAAGATTTAAAAAATATTTAAAACACACAAAATATTAAAATATATAAATTTTTTTTTTGTGCCATTAACAAGAGAAAGACAAAGAAAGGGCTGGTCTTGATGAGTTAATCCATCATTCACCAACTATGACAATACATCACGATTGAAAGCTTCAATTCTGAAGCTCTTAGGAGTTTGCACGTGAACTCCACGAACGACAAAAACAGTCCGATTAGTGGACAGTGCTTGGTCGGACGCATAGGGCACATGAACATTCATAAACGCTAGGAGGGTCTACGATTGTTATTACTTTTTTATTTTTATTTTTTTTGTGTGAAACAATAAAATAGATAATAGCAAATGGTTTTTCTACATGACAAAATATAGATAAATAGAAGGAAAATAATAATTTTGCACAGCGTCAAAAACCAGAGGGTTTTGCCTTGATAACTGCGGCCCGTCTCTGGATTATCGGAAATCAAAACAGAACCTTTAGTTAATGATATGATTCACCAGAGGGATGGCTGAATTTAAAGCATTTAGGTTAGGTTAGGTTATTGTGGCTGGCTGCAGAGGGCAGTCACATTTCGGCCAAAGTAGGCTCGCTGTGATACCACGCGGATTGATTCCCCCTAACAATTAAATTCAGTTGGTGCTTGTGACAAAGCGATTTAGCTGGCTAACACTGACACTGACTTTTTAGCTCATTGTGGTTGTTGAAGTAGCCCCTAGGTGTAAGTATCTACGACCTGCCAGCGCGCTTCACGAGCAGAGTAGGTGATCTGTGGTTTCAACCTCCTCTTCATCCATGCAGCTTCTACAGAAGTCATTACAGGGGGCATGGGTACCAATTTATGACGCCGGTGAGCGTCCTGGGTGAAGATCTGCTGAGTCTAAGCAGATTGAGTGATCGTTTGATATTAAGCCATGACAAGTGGTGCCTTCTAGCCATTTACGATTAGTGGTGTTGATTGCTGCAGCGATTTTCATGGAGGGTGGAACACCTCCTATTGTCTGGGTGGAGGATGTGCCACACCTAGCGAGTTCGTCGGCTTTGCAATTGGCCGGTATATCCCAGAACCCAAATGAGGTGTATGTTAAAGTGCTCAGTCATCTCGTTAAGAGACAGCCTGCAATTAAGGGATGTTTTTGAATTAAACATGACATTGTCCAGGGACTTGATTGCGGCCTCACTGTCCGAACAGATGGCGATATCTCTTTTGGATATTACGTTGTTCTTTAGTCAGGACAATGCCTCCTTTATCGTATTATTTTCTGCCCGGAATACGCTACAGTGGTCAGGAAGCTTTTTTAGGTCTTGCGAATAGACACCAGCACCTACACCCTCGTCGGTCTTGGACCCATCAGGGAAGATGCGCAGGGTATCAGCCAATGTCTGATTATTTGATATCCAGTTCTGTGTGAAGGGGACGCTGGTGGAGAATTTCCTCTCGAAGATAGCTTGGAAAGGTAGGCGGTCGGTGTCGTTGGGGAAAAAGTAGAATTTGTTTAGAATGGTTGAGTGGCCGAAAGAGAGTTCGGACCACAGTCGGAGCGTTTTGAGTCTCAGGGCTGTGCTGGCTGCCACCTGTTTACTGAAGGTTGCCAGTGGTGGACGATGGAGGAGTATTTTGCCGGAGTGCTCCGCCGGAGTGCTCTTCAATGCCCCGGTGATACACATGCAGGCCAGTCTTTGACGACTGAGACTCCATACAGAAGTCTAGGTCTCACAATTGAGATGAAAATCCAATTTTCTTTTTAAACGTAACGCGTATACTGAATTCTTTTTTGGCGATTAAGTCTGACATGTTGATAGCGCACTTTTTATGAGGCGCCATGGAGTGAAAGAAGTCCAGCTACCGCTTCGTCAGTTTCACTATGGAATTTTAGCTTCAACTTAAAAATGAGTAAAACAGTTAAATAGTGCAATTACACCAAAAAAGTAAAGAAAACTTACATTTTGATCTAATTCTCACTTGGAGTTAACAAAATCCTAAACACCTGAATCTGGCATTTAAGTAGTCATTTTGTGACACTTAATCGACAGCCGTAATACCGAAATGAGGAGAAAATTACAGTCCAATGATCTAAAACGACTAAGTGGTGTACAACGACTTCTTAAACGACAACCGTTATACCGATCTCACAGTCGTTTAGTGGCTTGTGGCTTGGGTGGAATATAAAACAAGTAATAAAAATGTCCGTACATTACCGACGTCGAAAACATGGTTTGAGTACGATTAGCATGCATCGTGCAAATTAGATCGAACTCGCTAAAATATTCTAATACATATTCAAAATTCTAACTATCACTAATGCTGTCCCTTTAATGTTGTTGGTTGAGGTCCTTCTCCAACTGGGCGCGCCACCTTGAACGTGGGCGGCCTCTGTTCCGTTTTCGCACAGATTCGGTGTCGAGGACCCTTCGTGTCTTAGCGCTGTTGTCCAGACCCCATGGACTGGCCCAGCCGCCTTGGGCGTTGGATCTGTAGCCGCCAGACTGAGCTCAAGGCGCCGGAAAGCTCGTACAGCTCGTGGTTGAATCAACTCCTACAAGATCCATCAACGCAAACAGGACCAAGAAGATGATGATATGTAGAGCTTCTGAATTCCTTCCGCTTTTCAGATGGTCCACGCTTCTGCGCGGTAAAGCCAACTTGATCCTTCGAGAGACGGCTCTATTGCTCAATTGCCTGTTGAGCACCAACAAACTGCGGTTGGCAGGCGTTTTTCTGAATTTGGTCTCGGTGCAGATGTTGTTGTTACTAGTTACTGCGGAGTCGAGGTCCTTAACCACTTCCAATCTTTAGCTACCCATTGTGACACTCTGTATGTCCTTCCTTGAGGACCGCATTACTTTGTTTTGCATTCATTCATTGCCAGCCCCATTCCGTCTGTATCAGGGTAAGGCTAATTTACGGCTCGGTGTTTTGTAAACAGATTGTACGTATATTATTGGCGTGTGAGTTTTAGACGACCTTCTCCAGGATGATCTTGAAGATGTCACATGACAGCGCGTCACCTTGTTTCAATCCGCTTTTTTTTTTGACATAAAGGGCCTCGGCGAGCTAATTTCTGACCTTGATGGATCAGTGAGAAGTCTCCATGGTCATCATGTTATGCCTTCCAGGATTGTCATTAACTTTTAAACTAGACATCGTATCTATCTATGGACGCTATAGAGGTGGTGGGTGTTGATTTGAACTTCTTGGGTGTCTTACTGTGTTCCTTCCTTGTGTAGACATCCATATGTCGCTGGTTCATACCCGGCTCGAAGGACCAAATGTTGGATTTGAAATATTACCTACTTGCCACTGGTGGGGGGATAGCAATAGAGCAAACCAAAGTAATGTCCACACATGCGACATCTTACCTCAATTCAATGAATCTGCATCCGAATCCTTTAAATGAAAGGATTTGCTTTTACTTCAAAATATACGTGGAATCTGAAACACCATCAACTGAATGATCATCTCAAGAAAAAGCTTATCGGAGAAGGCACTTCGTTTCCAACCCTCTCACTGCCATGCCTGCAATCTCATTCACATCCGAACACCAGCTTCCTTCCGCTGTTCACGCCTGACATGAGTTACCTCATCAATCGCGTCGCCATGCATTATAGCTGCTTGACGATTGTATTTCCATGTGTCGTCCGTATCTCGGATTACAAGCTGCAGCCACGAATTCGAAATACCTCCAGGGCAAGCATGCCATTCAGCTGATTACGCGAGAATGATGACGACCGTCCGGACACTGAGTGGATGCGTGGCCGAACACATGTACCCCAATGAACGGCGGTCAGTTATCGGGTATTTCGCATTCGTGTCATGAGCAGAGACCTCGATTCACCATGCACACCCCTTTTATCACACTCAGTCACGTCATATGGCGGGGATCCTCACACAGGGCCCTTTGCGTCCGAGTACTAGTTTGTGTTGTGCAATCCGGCAGTCAATGCCAATGCCAAATGCCGAGGATAAGGACGCTTATCTGGCCTCAGGGCATGGCCCAGGACTGGGTGGCACTGGTAATTTGATTCCTACGTATCGAACTCGTAGCGAGCATGATTCCTTTTCCGTTTTTCATTTCGTTACTGTGGAACTCAATTTGTTTTATGGATTCCCCCTCATCGGAGGGATAACACATTTTTGATGGAACAGTCAATATGCTCCGAGGGTGAGTCACCCAGTCACCCATTCACCAAGTCACCGAATCACCACTCATTCAGTCGAGTAACGAAATTAATTGACAGCTCTGCTCAGATAACAAGAAGGAAACGAACAGCGTGATAAGGACTCCCTCACGTGCAGGAAAAGTGCACAATTGGGGTGTCAGAGTGCACTGAGTCAACGGAACAGACTTGAAGTCAAATTCACTCCCTCGAGGGTTGTAAGAGCGAAGCTGTGTTGCGGTGACTGCCATTGTCACAGGTCACTGAATCCTATCTCCACGTCGGATCGAAGTTCCACAAACTTAATTAGATACATCGCCTCGACCACCGACAGTTGGCCGCGGAGATAGACGCTTTTCCAATCAATAATCCAGTCGCATACAAATGGCCATCCTTTCATTGCTCGCCCCCCATCCAGCCGTTCAGTCGGCCAGTCATCCAGCAGGATCCAGATCCATTTAATAAACTGCTATTCATGTTACTAATTGTTTTTGCCTTCGATTTATGTGTCGGCAATTCATCAGACTAACGCCCAAGGAATTCAATTAACTGATACTCATCGCCGAATGGCGCCCAACGGGTGGAGAGCGGGGGCCCCGGCACTTTAATGGTGTGCAAACATCGAGCCCGATTGCAAGAGCGCGTGTTCGTGTGTTTGTTCACTTTCCAACTCTATTAAGGATATATTATCCGCAGCAGAATATGTTGTGTGTGCAGCATCTTTTGTGGCCAAAGTGAACACACTGTCACCCAGTCTTGACTGATGCTAATAAACCCGTCTGGCGCCAGCTCCATGACATTTGCAAATTCCATTATAGAGCCCTGGCAAGCTGGGGGCGTACTTCGCAAGCTGCATGGTCGTCTACGATAGTTGCGAAGGGTGCAACTGCGGCAGTAACTTTTGCTGTTTATGAGTTCGACTCTCATGCGAGGACACGAGAGTATGATTCTAGACGATTGTTGACACCCTGAATGGCAAAGAAAGTAGACAATAACCGAGAAACGAACTCGAAAGGAGACTCGTCTAGAGACGGGCAACCCTTGAGCACACTGTCAGGACAAAGAGCAGGATTCAAACTTGATTTTTATTGCCCCCAACAAGGGGGCGGGCGCAATTCGAATGCTTGTAGCCAAGCATCGTCTTCATTGAGTGTTGGAGCATTATTACTTTCGAACTTCATAATTGCGACAGATTCGTAGCGGCATGGGGTGTTGTGCACTAGTGTCGGCCCCCCCTCTTGGAGACCGGCCAACCGAGTTCATTCTTCCATGTGTCAATTCGGAGATAGAAATCGGACAACGGGAACGACTGGAGAATGTGTGCAGATGGGGTGAATGTTGTTGAAGTTTTTTGAACTGCCGCACTGTTGAACACCAAATGAGTCATTAGAACTAATTCGGTTTGACTTCTGACACGAGACAGTTGACGCGCATGGTGGCTGAGGAGGAGACAGGGTTAACGGAGGGAGCCATGACATGATGATGTGATGAGCTTCTCTTGGCGACTATTTGCTGTAAAATCATTGGTTTAGTGCCAGTCACTGGGCTTGTGTGGGGATAGGAGACGGACTGCAGTTTCTGGTTCGTAGAACTTACTGAAGTTAGTTCACGTTCATTGAGTTGACACTCTGTAAATTGTTACTTGGATGTGCATTTTTTTTCCAATGAGTTCAAACCCTTTTCAGGTATTTTCCTGCATAGTGTGATGGTCAATCCCCCACAAGACGTTGTTGTCAATGTTTTATAGCTGTCATCGGAGCTAGGACTTAGTTTGGAAACAAGTGCTTGGCTGGGACATGTAGAGCCCATGCTCCGGCTTGAAATCAAGCATGGGCTTGAGGAAGACAGTACAGGACGCCGCGTCAAAGTTGGAGCACAAAAGGTGACGCAACGAACTTTGTGGGCACCTGATTGAAACCAGAAAAATCAAAAAAGAGTGTAGGGTCAGGCAAAGCAGAAGATGTACCAGAATACGTGGGCGTCAATCCAAATCCGGAGGTAAGCGTGCAAAATGACTGCCACTGCAACAAGAATCCAAGTATTGGCAATCGAGGTTCATGGCATTGAAGTGTTGAACAATTGGAAAAATCCAGACATAGTGGTGTCCTCTCAGCCTCTCCCCCAGTCACATCTGCACGTAAAAAGGAGTAGCTGGGCGCCTTCGCCCGAAGATGAATCACAATATCAGTAGGACGTCGTTGTCGGTTGTAAAGCAGAGAGGAGGAGAGTGCCTTGTACGGATCAACTGATTCTCCAACTGAGGCGTCCAGACTGCAGAGCCAGAGCTATCTGTTAAGATCAACCCCAACATAATCTGAACTCAGACCTTAAAGATAAAGATCCTTCCGAGGTTAGATCGGTAACCTAGAGTACCGACAACGACGGCGCTCACAACATGGGGGAGGCTTCCAACGTCCTATACATCCGAGTGACCCGTTGTCCGGAGATGAAGCAACTCGCCTTGAAAATATCCATAGTTCTGAGACTTGAATTGTCTTTCGACAATTTCAACAAGCCACACATATCGACAATTATTGTCGTTGCTCCACGTAAACGCGGTGACATCATACAGAGCATACAAATTTATTGCAATGAGTTCCATGTGGAATGATGTCCGAAAATTGTACCAATGGAAAAAATGTCTTCCGACAGAAGCCTGTCGGGACTAAGAGGGACAACTCGTTGCAGAGTTGCAGTCGATACTGAGAATCTAGAATGATCACTTCTGTAGACTGCTATGCGACAAGGAATACAACCTTACCGCTGTGAGTCAAAGTGTTCCACTTCACATAGAAGAGAGCATTTCGTATTCGGCTTAAATATGTTAAGCGGTGAATGGGGGCAAAACGAAGTATGCGTCTTCGCGGAAGGACACATACCACTGACAACTTAACCAAAACGTCACCATAGGCAGATGAAACCTCGAAGTAGTTAAGAACATCGTCTATCTCGGCTCCCAAGTAAACAGGACGAATACCACCAGTACCGAGATTAGACGCACGAACTAATCCCATATCTCTTGAACATCGCTATTTATTTGAGTACAAGAGGAAAGTGAGTAGAAGAGTCCTCTCTCAAAGGACATTACATAACAACTTGATCATTCCTATCCTGCTCTATGGAGCAGAAGCATGCACAATCTCAAGAGCAGATAAGGAAGCTCCTGGTCTTTTCGAAAGCAAAGTTCTGCGTTCAGATGGTTGCGTTGATGGTTTCTAGAGAAGGAGATTCAAATTCATCCACTAACTGTACAGTCTAACCATTCGTCAACGAATTCAACGTATTAGATGAGACTTGCCATGTAGAGCGCATATGCAACACAGCCCCAGCCCAAAGAATCATCGACTCCAAGCCAGGGGACGATGCCATAGAGGAAACCGATAGCGCACACAAGTGGAGAAGAACCTCAAACAACTGGACGTGCGATACTGTAGACAGCTAGCCAAAGATCGCGCTAATTGAAGGCACTAGCTGATGATGGCCCAGCTCCACCACGGAATGAAGCGCTAAATCAAGAAGAGGATGAAGATTGTGCATAAATGTGACTGAATGGCGGAAATGGTCTTCTACGGATGGTTGTGTGCTTGTTGACAAGGAGCTTTAACTTCAATCCCAAACCCCAAAAAACAACCATCATCTTTTTTAAACTGGGGGCCCTCAATGCCTGGTGCTTACATCTGCTCGTTTAGCAGATTTAACGCGTTGAGGTTGCGTTGTCCGGGGATTGTGTTTCTCAAGTTCCTGATTTCCTCGTTATGATGGTTTATTAGCTGCTTTCTGCACGGTGTCACCATGTACTGTTGCAGGGGGATGATGCGTGCTTGGTCGTAAGGCCTATTGTTGCTGTGTGCTGTGCCTTTTACGGTCTTTGTCGACGGTGAGTCCGGTGCTTCGTCATGCTGGTCCTAGAGATGGTGTGCCAAATTGGGAAGCCGTACGTTAAGATCGGCCGTATAAGCTGCTTGTATGACAGCAGTTTTTTCCTCTGGCTTACTCCATTTTGTTGCACATCAAGGGAAAGATGCAATGGAAGCCTAGGTTGGCCTTCTTAAGGACTACGTCCAGGAAGCAGGCGACGGTGATCCCGTTATTGTTCAGGGCAGCTACAACATCGTGGTGGAACTTCATTAGAGGATGTAGCGTTGTTCAGATCTACTCATGGCAGATCTACTAACTCGTGGTTTTGTATTTACTTCACTCAGCACACAACGATCACGCATAGCCCCATCTCCTACAGTACCGACACGCCCTACACATATAAATTGTTCATATCTGCATGTGAGGTTGACTTCAGCAAAACTCACCCCTTTTACTTGACTACGTTCATAGCTGAGATGAACGAATTTGTTGATACGATGTGCGTTAACTTTTTTATCTTTCCGTAGATTTGCATTTCGATTTTGCATTTCGTTTCCAACTCAAGAGTCAAATGAATGGAGAGCATTGTTGCGGTGGTCGTCTTATGTTGAGTGTGGTAAAGACAAAACCAAGAGTAGTAGTAGAACCAAAAGTACTTTACTTTAAACTTATATTTTGAATGGAGATCTGAAAAGCGTTCTTGTCGCAGCTTAGTATATTGTCCTCTGATGACTTATGGCACTGTCAGGCTGGCACGAGTTGTGGAATACTCTGAGAAATTGACTGAAGTTAGGACTTAAGGGGCAGCACGTGGAAACACATTTCGCTTGATGTCAGTTAAGAAAAAAGAAACAAAAATACGGTTCTCTGAAAGTTAGGCGTTCATGAATGAAATTAACAGTAGGAGGCAACGCCACTGCTTAAACAATTCTATTTCTGGGTGTGATTGGAACGATCAAACAATTGTTGGTCTGTTGTTACTTTAACACTGAACATGAACATCTTAATCAACTTTTATTCCTATCAATACAAAATTTGAGTTAAGACTTACATATTTATCCTTCGTCGTTTGGCCTCACCCACCGACAAAATCTCTCATTCTATCTCACTTTCTCATGAAATGTGACTCATACACACGATCGTCGTGCGAGTAACAAATGTCACACAAAGTGACTAAGAGAATGCAAATTTGTCACATACACATATTTTTGAGTAAGACGACTTAGAGAATAAAAGGCTTTCTTATTGAGATATTGTTCAACAACGAAAGCACATTCCTGTGTCGTGTGGCAATCCATTTTTACTAATCCTAAGCTATCAGCTGTCAAATCGTGTTTTTTTTTTTTCAGTGTTTGCAAAAATTTGTCCAAATTGAAAACTTGCATCTATTTTGGGACACCCTTTATAACACAGGATCCACCAGCTGCTCATGGTACCTCCATTGAGACTCGAATATGTCATCTGCCACGATGCTGTACCACCTTTGACTTTGCCAACCCTCTGATTGGAATGTCCTTGCCGGCATCATATGTACTCAACCAGTATAGAAGCATTAGACTGTATTCCATTATTAGACTGCATAGTCTTGTCTCACGGGTGTTATTTCATTTAATCCCATTGTATCCTCGCGCTGCACTGACCCCCATCAACTTGATGAGACTGAAGCTTTTCTTAATGAATTCATTGGCACTTAAATTTAAATTTCTTATCCAGAAATGAGTCCCTAATCGGAGCCGCTATGCAAACCCATTATCATTACGAACATAATCTCAAGTGCCATTGGGTTCGGCACTATCACCTTCGCTCTTTAATTTGACGTCCCTCCTGAGCGACATCACAACACAACTTCCTGCGGTTCTTGTATTTTCACATCGCCAAGGACATCGCTGGCAGCAAGGCCACGACACCCTCACCCTCGCTGTATCTCCTCGCTCGTGCCCCCCATCTAGAGGCAAGGCGAAGCCGGTTCTTTGAACTTGAACTTTCTCGTTTTATTGCTTCAATTTGTATTCAAATTTCCAACACAATTATACCCGGCAGAGCCGGAGTCGGAGCTAACTAGTCCAACTACAACGCACCATAAAAGTCCATAACACTTAGACACCGACCCCCGGTATGTCGAAATTATGCGAAGCAGCCCACTCGAACACAACACCGCCCACAAGCACAACTTGAAAGATTTAGTTGACGGTTCATTAGGCGGCTGGTGGCAGGACAAGCAGCCTTGTTGGTGTACAAAAGAAACTTACAAGTCGCATTAGAGAGCAGCACAGTCAATCATTTTGCCGTGGTCAGGGCTAATTATCCTTCCGCCAACGAAGGACGAACTTCATGCTTGGCAGTCGTTTATCCCTCTCGCCGGGTTCATATCTCCCGTTTGGGTAATCATTGAACAGCTATCGTCGTTGTTATGCAAATGAAAAGAAGCGAATTGGGTCGTTTAGTTTTATCGATTGGTGAAGGGGCTACTAGAGAACACACCCACCTGGTGGCTGTTCGATTGGGATTTCCGTATCAGCGATACCTTGCCACCACAAGTCGGAAGTCGGTTTTATGAGTGTTCTCCTGCAGTCGTTTTGCAATCAAAGGGATGGCCAATGCCCACTCTACTGACCCGGCTTGAACGGTGAACATAGGACATCCACCCTCCCCTGTTGGGTGGTCGGTAGTTTTTAGCAATTTATCGCCAACGGAAAAAGTCGGGGAAATTTATGGAGGCTCGTTGTCTGTGGCTAACTGGAGGTGGCGTCCTACATTTATGAACTTGTGGCGGGAAAATTAATTTTTTTATCAATTTCACTGGCAGTGCTTTCTGTTGTTTATTTGGGGCATCAGATATAAATTTTTTGCGGTTTGAAAGGGGATCGCTTGGGCGCGAAGTTGGAGTTTTTAATGCCCGCGGAATGGATGGTTCAACTTTTGATTTAGTGAGGATACTCATATCAGGATGGGATCTGCATATTCAACCACAAATATCGGCCAGGAAGCGTTGCGTTTGGAAGCGGATAAGGGGCACTTGTGTGCATTTCTGTGAATGTGATGATGTGCGAGGCTTGAGATTGAAAGCAATTTATAGACTTTGAGGGCTTTGAGTGGTTCACCAAGGGAAATAAGGGATCACCAATTTCGTTTTGTGTATGGTAAAAATTCATCGACGAGGGGAATCTTGATTAATTACTTCGAAAGGGCTACGAATAACAGTAAGGGTCGTGAAGAGCAGCATGGTCGAGAAGTATAAAGAGAGAAAGGTAGAGGCGAGCCGGATAAAGGATATGTGCAGGATGTCCAAATGCACAGGATGCCAGCGCTTTTTAAGGTTGTACAAAAAAATGTAGGTCTTCTGATAACGATAATTTGATTATTGATCACTGAATCTTTTGAGTTCGTCCAATAAACATTTCTAAAACAATTATTTTCTGATATGTAACAAATTACATCACTTCATCCGTTCAAACAGAAGACCAATCATACACAAGAAATTAGTTAGAAACAAGTTCAAACAAAAAAACCCACCCAGACGTTGTGCATATGGTTGCCACTTCTGAAACAAATTAGCTACGAAAATTGGATCAAAAAGTTACCAAACGATGTAAAAAATTACCAAAAATAATCATTATATATAAAAGCATTGATATATAAAAACAAAAAGATGCAGCTCGCTTTGATTGTAACTCTTATCTCATTTAAGAGCTATAAAAGCATGAGACATCTCAAAGGGCCGGTGCACAAATGCCTTATTTTAACGGCACCGCAGCGTCACTGCATTCGCGACTTACGGTACTCACAAATAAATTGAGAGGGGCACACACGTGTGAAGACGCTGCGTCTTTCAGTACATTCTTTTTTATTGAGCAGTGCACACATGCGTCATTTAGCCGCTAATTAAAATTCGAATTTGATATAGAATTATGTAAAAATGAGAAAGGTTTCCACAAATATCGAGTGGTACTTCCAATGCATACCAAAAACATTCCATTTGTCAGCCCATGATCAACGTAGTCTCCTTTTGAGAACACACTTTTTTTGAAAAGTGGAAACATTACGTATTTCTTTACTACATATCGTTTCTTTTTATGAATGTCCATGGCAACAAGCGTCCAGCGAGAAAAACCCGCATGTGTGCATTATATTAATGAGTTATCATAGCGTCATTGCATCGGGATCGCTCGTCAAGGTGACACATGTGTGCACCGGGCCTTGGTTTCAAAGACATATATCAGTTGACGGTAGAAAAACAAACCTAAAGAGAGAGTTTCAATATAAAGAATATCCCTTTAGTTACAAAAAACAACAATTTTTAATAACATATTATATTTAGATTTAAAATACAAGTATTCACGTTTTTATTTCAAGCAGAAATCTATGCCAAGATAGAGGCTTTCGAGTACCAACTGCGACATAGCAATAATGTCGGACAGTCTTGCCGCTATCTTGGCAGACTAGACTCCTACATCATCACATCCAAGCTTGTACGGGAGCGTCTACCGAGGCATAAAGAGTTGATAACGAAGAACAGAGTAAAACTCTCCTGGATACCTGGCCCTACAGGGATAGAAGACAATCACACCTCTCACGAATCCCATCGTAATCGAAAATGTGGTACGAACTCGGAGAAATATATCACAGCAGATTCGAAGTGAAAAATCTTCTACGAATTTCGAAGTTCGAGAAAACTGGTATCACTGAATACGAATGAAACGGAAATTTGTTACCTTTTCCTACCACAAGTAATTTACGTCGGAATTACGAAGAAAGCTGTTGTACTTTAAATAAAAATGTAGGTACAGTGCAACCTCCTAAATGGGGCACTCTAAGGGACTAAGAAAATGCGAACCAATTTGGAGGTGCCTTGATTTGAGACGACCTCTAAATTTTACCAACACTACTAGAAACACTACTAAAATTAATGAGTGCTTGGTGGCAACAACTGAACAAGACCAAGATTTTTGTATAAACCCATTTCCGATATCGCGGGAATGCAGATGAACACATCCACACACTTGTGATTTCTACCTATCTTAGCCTTGTGTCCCAATTTAGAGGTTGTTGTTCAGGCAATGAAAACGTTTTTCCACCAAAATCGTTGGCCCAAGGTCCAATTCAGAGGTACCCCGTTCACTTATAGATAAAACCGAGTGTATGCATGTCAATTCGGAGGTGTCACAATTAGGAGGTTTCACTGTATTTACGTATACAGTCGACTGCTTGCATCGGAACATCGATTATATGAAAACTCCGCTTAATTGCAACAAATTTTAAGTATTTTAAGCAAATAAGCGGAGTCGACAGTATATATTTATTTTAAAGTTGTGAATACAATTTTTTGTTTAATAAACGGGCTAAAAGACAACTAAGACACGCTATGAAAGGCTTCTGGAAATTCTAAATGAAATGCCTGATCTGGCACAAGTGTATACAAAAAAACCAAGAGAAGATGTGACGGGAAAAGGTGAAGACCGATTTGAACGCTCTTGGGCCACCTTCTAAAGAATCTATTGTGCGGAGAAAACTAAGTACGCATCTATGTGAATTGAATCAATTTTTAAATATTGCTTAATTTTGGTTTGATTGGATTGGATATTGCAAACTAGGTGAAAACAAAAAAAGACGTGAACGCAACTGGTGGCGGACAATGCCGACTACATTCCCTCTCAAAAATGGAAAAGAATGTGATCCAACTTGCAGCACTTCAGACTTCCTATTCAGGAATAAAAAGTACACGTTAATTTTGATCCGAAAAGCCTGCCGAAGTTCACACCCACGAAGACATGGCGACTAGACGTGTCTATGTTATCCGACCACTGACTGTCGCCTAAAGGATTCCGATTAATGAGCAATAGCTGCCAAAAATGTCCACATTTTATGATTTAATATTAAAATTTCAGAAAAAAACGAGTTTTTAGTTTAGAACACAATATTTTTCAATCATTTTCACACATTTGACACTAAACAGCTGATTTCGAAAATGAGACTGAGAGAGTTCTAAGGCACGACGTAGAAATGAAGTATGATAGAGATGCCCAACTTCTAACTCTCTTGGCCCTTAACATTTTTGACAACCATTTTTATATCGTTTTCTAAAGCCAAATTGACCCATCACATAACGGCATTTATTTTTATTTCGTGAATAACTGTCAAGATTCATGAATAATTGTCAAAAAGCCTCTGAAATTCGTCGATGGACTAGCTGTGAAGTTGGGCATCTCTATAATACTTCATTTCTGGCCCTTCGCGCGAGTTACGTATCACTCAGCAACGGATTCAAATGACGAATTTATTAAACAAATCCAAACGAGTGTATCAGCACAAAAGTGACACGAGCACTTGACCAAAGTGGGTCAACAAAATATGCTGACATAAAGTCTGCAGTTTATTGTGCGATCGATTCTTCAAACCGATCGCTGAATAAGCATTCAGAGCAGAATATATACAGGTAGCCGAAGGTGAATGGTACGTAGTTCGCTCCCCCGTCCAAGTATTTTAAGTCGTTTGAAATAAAGTTTAATATTTTTTTCCTGCAATACAAAGTGTATAACATTTCTCGCGCGTCATTCTCGCGATTAAAAAGAACTGCAGGTTGCCGCGATCGCCAGAAGGTGTCTCCAAGATTCTGTTTAGAATCTAATGAAATTCCACCTCTGTACTCCACCTCATAAAAATAACTCCACCGGTCTTCAGCCACGCTGAGTCGTTATTTGCTTGTCTGACGTAGGGAAAAGGAACTCACTTGTATGCAAATTGAATTCATTCAGCGCCACCATTCTTTGACACTTCCACAAATTACATCACAGTTTCGATCAGCATCATTAAATGCAGCCCCATTATCAATCCCTTTCATTGACGTAGATGGCTGTGAACTTTAATTAGAATTCAAATTTACCAGAGTAGGACACAAGCAGAACTAAAGACAGGCTATAATCAAAACAGAAGAGGGAAAAAAAAAAGAAAATCACTAAACACCCCTTCTGTTCGAAGCCAGGGGCCCTTCTTCGCCGTACGAACACAGAATAAATTAAACCCAATTACCGCTGCTCAATTGACCTTTTCATGACAAATTTACTCCATGAAATTTTAATTTCCTGTTAAACCATATCTCTGTACCGAAAATACAACCCTGACATAATTGAACGTCCACCCTGTCCTCTGTGATTAAGGAACTTTTAAGTTCTTAATTGATTCTCTCAAAAAGAACACCCTCGCCGTCCCGACGCCACACCAGAGAGAAAGACGATGAACCAGAAATGATTCAAAGTGATAGACCATTGCCTTGAAGGGTATGTTCATCATTAGAGCGAACACTCACCAGAACGATGCAAGAAATTCAATTATCCCTTTGTGCTGAAGAAAGGACGAAAGTGAAGAGATTTTAAAAGTACTGACCCTTTTAATTGCGCCCGAACAGACCGCTCAACACTGTAGCTTCCACCAAAAGACTGAATGACACAAAGAGCGAAAAGAAACAAAAAAATGGAATGATGATTGAAGGACACTGTCAACACCAGCCAACCAAGTGTCCATCAACAGCAACAGCGGCCGAAAAAAAGGACGAAGCGCAAACAAAAATCTGTCACTTACACCGTGGTAAACAAAGTGACAAAATCCCCGCCACGTGACAGAAAACTTAATTAATTCCGTCCGTCTGTCTGGCCGTCTGACAGTCTGTTAGTCTGCGTAGGTGATTCGTGGGGGATCGCAAGGAACAACACCGCCACCAGACACAGTAGTGACAGAAGTTGGACACACCGCCACCTTCCAGTTTCTACTAAGTGCCAGCGGTATGAAACGAAACCCATTAAGAGCCATTAATCCACCCCTAAGTACACACCCATCCCACCCAGCGAAACAAATCAGCTGCAAATCCTTTTCCTCAACAAAACGCACATACACGTTCAAAGTGCAATGTTTCACACCAACCCCTGGCCGACGCGCAGGCAAATCCCTGGCTCTTATCCAGTGTAAACAAATCGTCTTACAATTGCACGTGACTGAAGTGCTTCGAGTCGGCCGTTTCGCTCAGACAGCCGGCAGCCCTGCAACTAATCGTGCCCCCAGGAGGAGGAGTGCCGAATGTGTAAATCAAATAAAAAATGCACTCGAATGCGAATCGTCGAATAATCGTCTTCATTCAAACATACACCCAAACAGAGTGACGTACGCATCCTGTTCGCTAACGATAAGTAATTCAGTGGAAACGACAAGGGTAAGGGTTGCAAAATGATTGACACCCATCCACCCGCCAGCAGCGCCTTGTTGAGCGGAAATTAAAACTCCAGGAATTCGTTGTCCAACTCGTTGTGTGCAACAGTTGAATCGTTCTTTCGCAAAAACCGAGAGACATTCGCCATTCAAGGACACAAAGAGAGTTACCACCAGGGAGAGCCTCAGCCAGGGCGCATGTGACCTCGCTGCTGACTGAAGGGGAAATACAAAAACCCCCCATGCGGCAAAAAGTTAACACAGCAGTTCGTCGTAGCCCACCCAAGGACTCTGGATTCAGTTTGTCGTGAATAACTGCTCGGAACGGTTGTATGTCGCTGGTTAGGTCAAGGAATCGCACCCCTTGATAGTGTCCCCTTTTTTTGGTGTCTCCCTCAACACTCTGAGTCTGATGAAAACTGTCGCGATTCATTTCGGTTTCCATTTTCACGTTCACAGACCGAAGCAAGCGAACACAATTCGGTTGCCATTGCAAGTGAATTCTCCTTCCGCTCCCTGTGTCGCTGTAGCGTCACGACTCACTAGTGTTTTAGTGAAAGGGAGTGCTGCAGTTCGCGTGTATTCTGCTCCTTCCGCGAGGAGAGATTATTAATTAAGGATATTCATGCCATCATTCGTCATCCGGTTACAATTTTCGTCACCGTCACCACCAACAACAACAGCAACAACAACAACGACAACAGAAAACAAAGAATAAAATACGAAAGGATTACGTTGTGTATTTTCCGGGATTTAATTGAGTGTGTGCCACAACGACTGTGAAGTGAGTAACATGAGAGCGAGCGAGTCCTTGTGCGTGTTCCACATAGGTGATGAAAAATGATCCTTTAATGTGAGCCCTGAAGAGCCCTACAAAGGAGCACAAAAAAGGGATATCCAACAAAAACACAAAAAGGAATCAAAGTGCGTGATATTTCGGTGTCAAATTGAAAAGGGATAACGTTTTGCAAACAACACACGCACGCTGCCGCGTCCCGCCTAGCCGCAGAGCCTAGCAGGAAGACAACAGAAACAGCGAGAGCCGAGAGAAAGGATATGAAGGAGTTGGCAGTTAATGTGTAAGGATATGTATACAAATGTTTTCAAACTGAAAAAGGATACCCAAACAATTCACTCTTATTTTTTTTTTTTCTTCGTGTGTCCTGACTCTGTGCGACACTCGCATGAACCCACATCACTCGCTCCGTCGCGTCGTGAGACTGCCTGTGTGTATGTGTGTCGGCGGTAGTGAACGTTTGTTGTATCCTGGCTTAAATTTCATTTTAATAACCAAATGCCATAAATCAAAATTATATTGCATCCTTCCAGTCATACGACCGCTCCGCTGCTGGCGGAGTATGGCTGGCTGTTGCCGAATGGACCCACCTCCACCCAGCTGGCCAACTCCTGGCCGGGGGGAGATAAATTTCGAACCTCAAGTGGGTGCCGTTGCCGCTGTTGTTTTGTTGGCTGTGCCATCTCTTGATGACGGGATGATGGCCAGGATCATCTTTCTCTCAGGAAAGGGACACTTTGGCTTTTTTTGTTGTGATTTATGCCTTCCTCGCAACCACACACCTGTACGTATGTACGTCCCTATACATCTGTGGCAGAGCAGAGTCAATAGGGCGGATGGTGTTCCGGCTACAATAACAAAATGACAATTTATTTCCCATGAAACCTGTGAATGGGTGTGGTGGCGTGTGATATCGGTGGTTGCTGGCTGCTTCTATAACATGATTTGGCTTTAAAATGATTCGCGCATAAATATTCAGCAGGAACGTTCATTGTTGTTATTATGTTAAACTTGGTCAGCTTGTTGGTTTTAGGGACGATAGGAGACGTGGGGGGCAGGATCCTCTGCTGAATGTCCCCCTGCATCCACACCATTTCACCGGAAACACTGAATGGTCGTTAGTTTTAATTTATGAAAAATTTATTGCATAATAATTTTATGGTTGAGGACTTTTGTGCTTCGGGGGAGGGTCCTCCGACGAGATTGAATGCGCCCCCTTATGAGCGTGCGTTTTGTGTGATAAAGTGCACCTGGTTTTTGCGTTCGTCGAGGCTGTGTTATAAATTTGTTTCGAAATTAATTGAGATCATACCGG
The DNA here is from genome assembly GCA_905231855.2 of Eristalis tenax. Taxonomy (NCBI): domain Eukaryota; kingdom Metazoa; phylum Arthropoda; class Insecta; order Diptera; family Syrphidae; genus Eristalis; species Eristalis tenax. The sequence continues at coordinate 7,060,417 of HG993127.1, forward strand.
AAGTGTGGTGCTTTTTAATGGAGGCTGGGCCTGGGGGTATTTCAATAAGGGCCTTGGGGATAGTCAACCATGAAATTGGCACTGGCTATGGGTGGGTTACCCCGAAAAGCACTTTGAAATACGATTTTTGAGGAGTCGGGTGAATGTCCCTAACTGATATTTAATGTTCTACATTTTTGGTTTAATGACCCTCGATGTGACGTTACATGATGTACGAGTGGTGCTTATGGGATGCCGATGCTTGTATGACTCGTGCCGTGAAGACATTTTATAGATTTACGATCGTCCCATTGCTGATATCTGCTCAAATGCCCTGCGATTTATAGTCGTAAGCAACGTCAAATCTGTGTACAAGTTAATAAACTATTCAACAGCTAACAAGTCCCCAAGCTAACACGAACTTGACAGGAAATTGGGAAGTCTTTAGGAGGTCTTCAGGATGTGTAGATTGTGGCGTGTTTATATTTGCTTGTCCGACTATATTGTATCATTGGTGTTAATGGATTTTCAAGAAGAAACATTTGCTGAGCCGTTACTCGTTTTTTGTTTATATTCTCCATAGAAGATGGTAAACGTCTTGCCGACAGACAAATGTGTTGTAAAGTGAGGGTAATTAAATGTTTTTAAAATATACTTCATCGAAGGAGGAATAATTTATTGCCAAAAACGATGATGAAGATTTAATACTGTGCAAAATAATATTGCGGTTAAACCGTGGAAATAGCAATGCATGTCGGATATGTGAAACAAGAACTTAGAAGGTCTATAAAATAATAAGTAGTGAAGTAGAAACATGTCTTCTAACAAAACCAAAATGATCGGCCCCATAGAACATGGGAAGTTAAACAAACGAGTCATTATATGAGCAGTGAAGATTGTGTTTTGTAGAGTGGACACGTATGTATGTACGTTATCTGTTTCAATCGATTGTGTCGACTGAGTCATGTCAAACTCTCATTAAGACACGTTATTTTCCCCAATTTCCCTAGACTCTAATTCAATTCAATCCAATTGTGACTGTAAAACTTTAAACGAATTCCGAGACGTGAGTTAATGCGCCGTCTGTCGATTTGGAAAAATTTATACGGTTGTCAACAATAGAAAAATTGTTGTTTCAAACTTTAGACTCTGGGCTGTGAGCTGTGGATAGGTGCGTTGTCTCCTTCGGAAAGGGTTCTGGATTCGATCTTCGGGAAGTCCTAATCAGCTCTTTTGCGTCCGTCTCTTCTTCGCAAAAATCTCAATTATGATAGCCCCCTCGACTCGTGAACGGGCGATATCAGTCACAACATGACTGTAAGTAAAAGGCAGACCGTGGTCCATTCCGGGCTGTAATGCAACCAAATTTATATTACTGCAAGCTACCAGCATTTGCTGGCAATATATTAAGTTAAAAATAAAACTGCGGTGAATAAGAACTAATCTATATTCGCTGATAATTTATATAATAATTTATTGGCTGGCTTTATGGGTTGGCGCGTTGGCGGTTGACGCAGCCCAGGTTCGATTCCTGGAACGAGAAAAATATTTTTCATGGCCCCCACATCTTTCGAGTCACGGACGAAGCTCAAAGAGTAATCTTGTGTAGAAAAAGCTTTTCAAACTTCGGCGTTCGGAGTCGGCATAAAACTGGTGAAAGAATAATAACACGCACAACTCGAGTGGTTGCTGATAGGATCGGGTACTCTACGGGCTGTAGCGCCACCCACATTATTATACATTGACTATATTTATTTTATTTATATTATTATTTTAACCATACTATACCCGACTTTTCGGTGGCAGGGCGGTGTAGTGTAGGCGGTGTGGCGTTTGAGCTAAACGCTCCTGTGCAAACAATCTGAACAAGTCTTCAAATGACAGTGGTCTTATTCGCGTTCAGTTCCATGGTATATGCTTGTTCATGGAGTTGTTTACACGTTGTACTTACTCTTATTAAGCTGCCGTGCTAACGTCTGGTTGATTATCTTTGTTATCTTTATCAGATGGATGTGGTATTTGCATAGGCGGTTTTCAGTCTTCATTAACACCCTTATATTTATGGGACACTCCATACAATATATATTTTTCAAATTTAAGGTCAAACTTGTGAAAAAAATACTGAATAAAGTGTCCTCAAAATAGGTTAAGTGCCCTGATCAATTCTTTTAAAGAAAGAAGGCTTGAACGTAAGTGATGTCTTGATACCTTTTGGAGAATCGAGCACATCGCTACAAAAATAGTCTTGTTCATGGTCACAAAGTAAACAAACAGAGCTATTGTGAGATCCACGCACTCAGCATATATCCCATTTTTCATTGAAAATATCCACTATTTAAAACAGCAAAAATCTTGTTTGTTTACTGGTTGTTTTCTATTTATACAAAATGCAAAAAAAAGTTCCTACCTATGTTCGTTGTAGACTTTGAATTCATCCACCCGACATGCTCCAAACCGATTTCATTTGAAAGACAACAAAGCGAAGATGGTCTAAGACCACTAAGACAATGCATTAGGCACTTTTGATCCGTTCATGATGCGGGTTTTCGACTCGACAAGCCTATCGCTAAGTTGTTGCTAGTTTGTTTCCTGTTTTTCAAATGTTTATAAGTTCCTTTCCCCGGAGTGACTTTGTTGCCTGCTAAACTTTCTGAAGGCATGTACTATTATTTTAGGCCTTTAATAAAAATATTATATGCGTGGCTCTACATCCCATAGATGGCCTAGCTTCTGCAGCATGCACTTGTGTTGTGCATGCTATTTGTTATTTGAGTTGAAGGGAAATGCAGTTTTATGCCGACTCCCAACAGTCAATTTGAGAAGATTTCCCTAGACAGTTATACTTTTTGAGCATTGTCAGTGACTCGAAAGAGGTAGGACCGTGGAAAGTCTTTTGCTTGTACCCCGGATGGAACATAGCCCATGTTAGGCTCAAGTGCCAACCCACAACGCCACGAGCCGCCAGGCCTTTTTACGAATTTGCGAATAAGTGGAAGCAGATGAAAGTGAAATCATTTGCATACAACTATCCCCCAAATTAAGTTTTGATTTGTTTCATAAAGAGTACACCTCCACTGTAAAACACAGCCTAACACTAACCTGTTCACGTTCCCTTGAGATTCTTCTTCGTCGTGTATCTCCAGTACAAGTGATTTTCTTCGCAGTTGCAATTGTTGATTATCGATTGTTGTACAATTCCAATCGACATCGAATGTGTGTATTCGTCTATTCTTCAATTCGGTGAGAGATTGTTGGATTGTGTGAAACCGCCGATTCTTCCATCATGGTTGCTGCGTTTGCCACCAAAATTAAAAAAAAGTTGCCAAACGTAGTAGAAAACTACCAAAAAATTCTGAAGGTGGAAGCAAAAGTATATAAAAACAAAATGATGCAACTAGCTTTGATTGTGACTGTTATCTCATTTACGAGCTGTGAGAGCATGAGAAATCTCAAAATATTTAGGGCCGGTGCACAAATGCCTCATTTTGACGGCACGAGAAACAGAGTAAGTAATACTCTGAAGCCATGCGGGGATAGAAAGCAATAAAATGGCTGGCTCCCTTGCTAGTAAAGGAACATCGGAACCATTCACAGGCCTCGAACTGCTGTACGACACCTATCCCCAGAGCAGAATTCAGCGAACTAGAAGGAACCGAGCAGAAACCTGGAGCAGGCAATATAAGCGAAAGTAGTTTGATGAATGTATCAAGATCAAATAACCAAAAGTCCCAAGGTTTAGTTGAAAATTACGAAAGTGGCATCCGTGTCTTCAATACGGTGCGATAGGTTGTTGGATTGTTCTACAAATTAAGCTTCACACTTACCTTACATGAGAGGGAGAGTGCTATACGTACATACGTTTCTACAATCGCATATGCATTAGTACCCGCCATTCTTTTGATTGTAATAGAATTTATTTGATAAATATTATATTATTTGAATTTGTTTTCTAAGAAGACCGAATAAATCGACATTCGAATTCAAATTTTAACAATCGGCAGTTTATTCGATTGTCAGATTCATTCGCAATCGCCCATCGCTAATCTGATCACGGCCAAGAAAAGGAGAAATGACTCCGAAACAGGCTATACGTTTCAAATAATTCTCCTGGACGTATGTGTGTATGTGTGCTCAAGAATTATCCGAGTACATGGCTTTTGAGTTGTGTTTCGGAGTAGAGCGCTTTTCTACGGTAATGTGAAGTGCCACTTTTTACCCTCAGACTATCACTGATTATTTTTCTCTGATAATTAATTTCCCTTACATCACTCTAGTCATTCAAAAATCCAAATACATATCTGCCTCAAATATTCTCCCATGTCACAACTACTCTGCAATAAATCCTGACTTTTCTCTCTTCACTTGCTCCCTTTGGTCCGCGACTTACTTAAAAGAATAAGAAATCAAATCAGAAGCAGCTACCAAGTCTGCATCATGACCTACGACTAAGTTCCAACGTTCTCTCAACAACAGCCCTCACCAAGCACGAAGCAACTTTTTCAATCCCTCTCACTCTCCGAACGCCCTCATGCAAAAGTTCCCACAAACGATAGAGTCGTTTTTTGGATGCCAAACTATTTCTCGAACCAGTATTTAACTTCTGACACACAACAGGAACAAAACCAAAACATGTCCCACTTCCAAGAATGGCAACGAACGGCATTCAATTCGAGAGTTGCCGCTTTAAGACTCCATCGGCAGCGCAGCTCACAGCTGAACTTTTACATTGCCAAAACTATTTCACTAAAACTGTGTATCATCCACCCATAACTCACCGCATTCACATGCTCTTTGTCTGCGCGAGTTGAAAGGATACTAATGAAACTACCTTCATGTGCTTCCGGTCACATTTCAAGGTTCAAACGTGTCAGGAATTGATAATCAGAGGACCAGTGCAAAGCACCCAATGCCGCCACACAGAAGGACGGCACCCAGGAGGAAACTTTGAAGTGTATGACTGACATTTATTTCTCGAGCACCGCCCGCGCCCCCGTCGCACGTCCCTCTCAGCAAATAATGTCGACGCTCACTACGGCAATGAAATCAAAAACTTTATCCTGCCATCACAGTCCCAGTCCGAGTTTACTGGTCAACAAATGGTCGTCAGAGAGCTTGTACCTCGATACAAATGACTTTCAAAAGTTTGACGCGATTTCCGCCTTCGAGAAAGAAGAGACGAGTCGTCTTGTTTCTGCAACGGAAATTGCACTAAATCGAGAGGCTCACTTTAAAGCAGGAAAGGCGTCCTGTCGCCATGCATAGTTAAACGGCGTTCCTTCCGATGGCCGCCGCCGCTGGTGACTTTGTTTACATAATTTTCGCTGAGTCTCTCTCTGTCTTCGTTTCGGGGAAAACAAATCGTGGAAAGTATCCTTCCTGAGGAACTAATTAAAATCCTTCTCCTCATTCCGATTCTGCTGATGGCAAGGCTCGCGCGGCGACGTGGGTAAATTATTTATTCGCCTTTTGGTAGTTTCTCTCGTTCAGAGCTTGTTACACTCGGACGGTTCGCTGCCAGAAAAATGGCGTACACAGCGACAGCGTCCTTCGACGGAGGCAAACCCCACAGACCGTGGACGGAGCAAGGCCGGCCAGTACCCTCCTCCTTCATCTTCTGCTTGATTTTTTGTTTGTTGTTCTTTTTTTTATTGAAAAATTGTTTGACTAGACACAGGCTGTGCAGGAGGACGTGGAAAGGAGGTCCGAGACTGATGAAGATGCCGGTTGCCGATGATGCTGATGAGAGAAGAAGTTTCCTCCAGTTGAATGTCGTAATTTATTTATCCCGTAGCCATCGAAGGAGGAATAATTTATTGCCAAACTCCTCGAAGACTATGACGACGGCGACGACGACGATGATGACGAAGAGTTCGTACCCCGGAAAAGAATACGAAATGGCCGGGCCATCTGTGACTGAGGTTATGCCGGGACTGTCGTATCTGATGTCGCATAAACAACAATGAATTCATTTGCTCTTTATTTATCGAGATGATGTATCTTCTTCATCGTGTGGCCGGGGTGCGGACTGATGAAGTCCTCTCGCCACGACTGTGTCTGTGGGGTAAAGTTGCCAATTTCAATTGGACGAAGAACGACAGCAGGATCTGAAGGAATATTCAAAACACATAAATGTCGGATTTAATTTGCGATAAAGTGAATGGGGATGAATATTGGGTGCTCTGAGAGTTGACAGTTCTGATGTTTGCTTATCGTCACTGGAGATCCTTGTCGGGTCATCTTATGTGCACAAGTCATGAGAGTTTGCAATGAATCTTTAAACCGTTCAATTTGAAAGTTCTTTACTTTATGGTTAGTAGAGACATTGTTATCGATACTCTCAAGTAAATATTTGAATCATCTGCCTGAGGGTACGAGCTTGATGAGTACGATTTTAAGGCGCTATTGTAACCCTTTCCTTCTATGCATGTGGTGTGAAGTAACCTTGAATTCGAAAAATTCTCTAGGTATTTATTTCATCAATCAGATGTAAAAATATGTTATTTTGAAAAAAAAGATGAGTAGGAAAAAATTTCAATTTTATCTAAAATAAAATATTTCACAAATTAATGAAAAATTACAGTAATTATAAAAAAAAGTTAGTAGAAAATAGAGCAATAACTTGTTTTTTAATGAGTTTCTATTATAATGGAAATTAAAATCAAAATCTTCGGAAACACGATTAACTTCACAGACACAGCGAGTTATTGGCTCATTGAGGGCGTAATTATATCTATGATCCTGTTCTTAAAAGAGTGTTGGTGCACACAAGTTTATTAAAGGCAATAAAAAGGAACAATTAATATGATGAGACTAAATATCACTTATAAACAATATTGAGAACATTTTACGACGAACATGGGACGGAATCCCAATAAGCTGACATCTGGTGGAGTACGTAGGCTTTTCAATGTTCCATGTACGATAAATCTTGTGAACTCTTTTTGGATATCTTCGATTCTATTAGAGTGATTGTTATAGTACCGGTTCCATATAACACATCAATAATCAAGAATAGTTCTGACATAAGCACAATATAACGCTTTAAGGGTATTAGGACCTGTGAAGTCTAACGCATTACCTTTAAGCAAACCAAGCATAGAATTTTCTTTAGCTTCTATGTATTCAACATGTTTTAAAAAGTTTAATTTGGAATCCAAAAGGAGTCCTAATTTTTTTCGAAAACTTTTCCTAAAATGCAATTATTAAGCTTAAACTCAAAAAGTATAGGGGAAGCGCAACGACAGAGGGAAAAACATTGACATTTGCTGGTCATTGGACGCACACCACTCAGTCAAACTTTTAAGATAATCTTGCAACAGACGGACCACGGACTTAACGCATCTGTAGAATTTTAAATCATCTGCAAAAAGAAGTCGAAGTGAATTACTAAAAACATCTGGCATGTCATTTATAAAAATCAGGAAAAGGTACGGGCATAAGTGACTTCCTTGTGGCACGCCGGATGTTGTTTACGACCAATTAATTAGGCCACGAACCACTTCAAAAGACTTGAGTGAATAACAATTCGATCGAGCTTATTCAATAAAATTGCATGATTAACCCTATCAAATGCCTTGGCGAGGGTTAATGAAAACAAAAAAGGATTATGACATAAAAAGGGAGTTTCCAATAAGGACAAGTCAACTTTTTCGCATAAGTTAGGTTAGGTTAGATACGTGGGTAGACGGGGGTAAGCCACGTCTCACTTAGGGTTCCATTGCTCCGTCCATGGGGGAATAAAACCTTTTCCAGGATGCCTTTGTACACAAATCGATCCATAACTCCCTCTATTCGATGAATCTGGCCAACTCCAAACCTTGGGAAACATCCCCAAACCATGTCATCTCCTCCTCCTATTTTTTATTGAAATAAATGGCTTCTCTAAAAGCCTGAAAGATGTCAGGCCACCATCTAGAAGCCTTCGGCTGAGTGTCCTATCGCTTGAGTCTAAGCTTTATTCGTTCTTTAACTCTCTAGATGAAGTAAGGGACTGATTTGTATTGTCCTAAGAAGAAATGTTGAACATCTTGGTGGAGTACAACCAAATCATTTACCAAATTCTCGACATTTGATGTCTACAGTACTTCATTTCTGATGAAAACAACGGAATCAACATATTTCGTTTCATTTGGTGTGTGTTGCGCCATAAGAAAGTAGGCAATTATCATCAAAGAGGCTGGTTCGAAACAGTTTTGCCATACATACAATGGCAACTACCACCGAAACACTTCAAAACAAAAACGTGTGTTTCGTTTCGTTTTCTTTGGTGTGGGTAGTCTCATAAGAAACAATGTTCTCTTATTTCACGAAACAAAAAAAAAAACGTTTTGCTTTACCCAGCGTGTTGCCGGAGCTAAGGCTCACTATTACTGCTTCGGCACTGGTATTGCTTGTGTCATACTCATAAAAAAATGCATCGCCTTGTAATTTTTAATTTTGAAATAAACCCATATTGCAAATTCCACAGTGGAAGCATAACACTTTTGATTGGAAATTCATATTAGCGACTATTCGGTCTCACAGTTTCGTTTAAGCCCCGAACTGAATTTAATTTGGCTTTAACCTAAACGAGTTCTGCACCTTAGCTGCATATTGTTTCCATAATTTTTTTCCAAATTTTCGCATTTGATTCACAAGACATGTGATGTTCAGGAATGGGATAAAATCCTTAAATTGAAACAATTTGCAATGGATTCACATACCACAGCTTTTTCCTTCCATTGTGCTTTGCCTTTTTTTCGACATCTAATGTAAACTTGTTTGATCCTTTTTTAGCTTCTATTTTATTTTTTATTTAACCTCCCCTTTAGTGAGTTGATAGAAATCTTCGATTTAACATAATAACAAGGAAAGACTGCAAAAGTTACAAAGAATTACTCCAAAGGCTTTTTAACTCTACAACATGCAGCAAGTACATCAATTAAATGTGGAAATTGTAGCAAACACACGCTCAAAATGAAAGTGTTGTCATATTTTTGTTTCGATGACATAACACGAAGTTCAACTGAACCGTAAAACCGGACATATTAAGCAAACAATTCCAATTCGGTTTAGGGTTCTGCCGAACTCTCGTTCAAACCTTTGCTGTAAAACTGGGCGTCAGTCGATTATAAAGAATCAATTTCCTATGAAATCACATTTCCAGTCTCAATCCCTGTCATCTTACCAGATCATATCACAATGATTCCATTCCCTTGAATGTTCACTTTCTTGTCAAAATTAACAAATATAAAATGCAGTGATTTGATGGAAATTTATCAAGATATCAAATTTATCAAATTTATCAAGTCGTGCACTCATCGTTATCTCTTCAATCTCTGAAGCGGTCTGAACCTGCACCTTTCAAGGAATCAGACAAAGGCAGATTTTTGTCTCAAAGTCAACGTCCCACAGCGCCGATTTACAACCCTGGTCGGCAATCATTACCCCACCAGCATAATACTCACAGCCCCGCACACATTCCGGGGCGCAACTTGTGTAATAAATCTTTAAGCATCTTTCGTTTGCGGAACTTTGCAGCTTGGCATATCGCCCCGATTACTCCTCGTGAAATGTACTTCATTGTTTGCGTAATGAAAAAAGTTCCTTAAGGAGTCATAACATTGTTGATTCTTTGATTTACTCGCAGAAGTGGATTCATGGGCGACGATGTCATACATTTTCATAAGAGTCAGATGAAAATCTGTAAATCTCAGCAGGACTCAGATAACTGGGTTGGCAGGGATTAAAGATGCTAACTGTTCGGCCATTTGAGGTTTCTTGTCTGCGATGTCTGGAATCGACATATTTGGAACATGGACAAGACGTACATTCTTCAACGTGAGTAATGTTGATTCCGGACTATAATCGCTTCCCTAAAACAGACTGAGTCCAGATCAGTTGTCTGATCTAGAGTATGGCCGCAATAATTGCAGCCTACGGATCCCTTCAAACATCAAATATGCCTAAACGCAGCATATTGAAGGATTGGTTTTGAATGACTAGGAGCCCCCGGAGACCCGCCCTTCCACCCTCTGAGCCTGGTAACTTTTCACCCTACATGTTCAACGTGCCCTTCAGATCAATCTAGATAACCTCTCTAGACCACGATGAATTCAAGTCCTCACCTCCCATTACTCGTGTACAGCATTCGAAGACACCATTACCTAGAATCCTTGTAACGAAGCTCCCAACGTGTGCGTCTCCAAGGAATTTCGCATTCCTTATACACACCTTTACACACCTCATAGTGTCGGCGATTTTACTTTCTCTTCCATCGCACTCACAAACATGACCAATTGTTCCCTTTTCCCGACGTAACCCAGAAACAACTCCACTGTCTTCCTAATTTATTCATCTCATTTGGTTAACTTGGGCAAGTATCCTAGGACACGTTAATCATACTTACATGGAAGCAGCATACTTGACCCCAAACCTCATTACGAACACTGTAGCGTCATTTGCTCCTGCATTTCTAGTACAAAACCCCAGTTAAATGCTGCAGTGAATGTTTGTAGAAAGCGTCCATCGTACTCAGCATATGATGTCAGGGGATGTTTATTTGTTTCTTTTTTTCCTGTTCAACCGTGCTACAAGCAAATATACTCGCAACCTGAAAGTCTCATAAGGAATTATGATGGGGTAAGTGCAGCTACAGTCACTGTAAATTTGTTTTATGCTGGCACTTGCAACTGGTGGTGCAATGCAACAACACACTCTGACATACGGCCATCGTAAACTGGGGGATTCACTCTTGTGCAGGACGAGAAAAATGTCAGTAAAACTCCGCAATGGCCACCAACACAGAAAATAGAATAAGTTCAAATTAGCCTTGAGTGGATTTGTCATAGTGCGTTTATGTATCTGATTTAATTAACGGCTGTTGAAGGAGCAGGAAATGCGTTGGTTAAAAGTTATAAACCCAATGCAATGGCTGTTCACGAGGGGAACTGAAGGTTGAAGTAAGTCAAGTTGTCATTAATCGAATGAAAACTTTGTCTGCATGCAGACTTGGCATTTTACGTGCATTTTAGTCATTCAATGCGTTTCGTATTCTCTGTTGGGAGGGATTGGGTCTATGATTGCTAGAGGGTCTAGGTTTTTGGTCGTAGTACTTTTGAATGAATCTCACAGATATTTTATTGCTCAAAAATAACTTTAGAAACACAATCCTACAGAAAGTAAATACGAGTGAATAGAAAGCTCCAAACTATTCTATGTTTTCTATGTTTTTTCTATGTCCTTCATAACATTTTATATTACCTACAATTCTTTTTAATCAAATCTTTCATGCAAATGATGTGTAAATACCTGACGCAACTCAATTCCCACAGCACTTAATCGCATTTATCGTGTACCGCAACATTTAGGTTAGGTTAGACTCTTGCGAGAGAGAAACCGTAAATTTAGGTTTGCCACGATTTTCCTTTTGGCCTTTCATTTCTCTCATGATCCCACATTTATTGCGTAAACATTCGCAAAGTTCCTTTAATCATTCATCCTCTTACCACCCGCCGCGGTCTCTAATGACGTTCGGTAGGCCTTGTGAATTACATTTCCTTTTCCTTCTAGCGCACACCACCCACTACGCTTCCCCGCACGCTTCATTGACATTCAAAATTGCCTCGAAAATACTCAGACATTATTTTGCTGCCCCGCCTCCAGAAACAAATCGTAAACGAAAAACAGAAAAAAACCCAACAACACAATCTCAACACGAGCGTGAAATCCAATTTATGAAAAAAAAAACGAAGAAAAACAAAGCAAAAGCAAGAACGGCAAAGCACTTTAATTGAAATAAAAACAAAATCACACTTCCCCCTCCTTTGCGCACCATTAAGCCCGCCCGTCAATCTCTCCACGGCTAGCAGCGCATAGAGCGCGCGCTAGGGTAGGACTAGAGACCAAGAAAAATAAATCAAAACTCACAACAATAAGTTAACCGTTAAACAGGAAAATCAAAAAGGCATTTTACATTTTGCTTTCACTCTCGCTTTTGTTTACCTTTTCCAAGCAATGAACAGTAACCTTCATCATCATCATTACCCCCGAGGTCCAGTGAAAGATGAGAGCACAGTACAACCTACTTCAGAGTCAGCCACACCAACCAGCCGAATAAGATATCCACGATGCCGATGTAGGCTAAGCGTGAAAGAACGAAAAATTGCCTTCCCTTCCCCAGACGACTCACAACCAACTGCAATCAACAACAATTTAAATAATTTCACCCGACTACAAGACCGCAGAGGCAGTGGCTAGGGAAATCGTCCGAATACATACCAACAACAAACTACCAGCTCTACCAGCACCACTGCTGCCGTGACCCGCGCCAAAGGGCATACGGTTCGCGTCCGTGCCAGATGGAAACGCAGTCATAAATCCTGCAGGTCCCCAACATTAATCTCAAAACCGAGCAGAAAGCCAACGGCAGAGGTCCCCGGCCGTAGCACAATTATCACTGTGCAACGGTGACGCCAGCCGGGGGTGGCTACACGAAGGGTGCGCCACATCTCATTAAAGAAATATGAAAGATACCCCGAAGGCACCCCAGCAGACATACATACACACCCGTACACCCACCGGTGATTGTTCTCCACCCCTTCAAACGGGTTCGGAGCTTCAGTGCTGTTGCCATCGTCCCCCGCTGCCAACACTTTGTCTTATCTTCCGGCAGCGCACTTGTTCGGTGTGTGTTGCCTTTTTATTATCAATTGGCGGCGCTAAGTTTAGAACTTGAACGAGTCCCCGTGTGGGAGAGGGCCCCTCTTGGAAAACGGGGACGCTGCCGAAAGTGGCAGTAAAGCAATTTAAGCAAATTTCAGAGCAGTTCATTGAGTTGTTAAAGCGATGAACTTGAAGCAACCCCAACGTCAACGGGGAGGCGCGGCGCTCATCACCCACACAGCCGCACACGAGACGGTGGCATACATAAATGAGCATTACACACGCATTGGCAGCTTGCTACGGGTACAACACATGGTTGTTGTAGTATCGCCCCAAGGGGCTCTTTGAAACATTCACTACATCGCGCCAGGTTTGATGGAGGCAAACGAATTTGGATTGAAAAATTCCTGCCACCCGGCACCGGTATGACGGGCCGGGATTCATCCCCTAATTCGGGTGCTGTGCCAGCGCAGACTGCGCACAGAGAGATAATTAAAGCCTGCAAGTGCTGCCCTAAATGGTTAATCAATATACGCTTGTAAAGTTTTGCAATTCATTGAAGTTGAAATCGCTGGTATCGACGACGACTAGAGGAATGAATCTCCTGCAGTCGACACCGATTCCGGGGACAAAGTTCTTTGGCGGGGTTGCGGTGCTGATGGTTGTGCAATTTGTCTTTTGAATTATTAATGAAGTTTCGCTCGGGGGCGAGGCTTCTATTCCCATTTTCCTTTTAGTGGGGCTTTTCTTGTGTGCGCGCACTGGGGGATGATCGATTGTGTAATGATTGCTGCTCCAGTGGGAGCTGGTGGTGGCGGCTCGGCCTTTGTCGCAAGACACAGCAAACAATGAAGACTGAAGACGGTGGTATTTGGTGATAGAATTGAATCATATTGGCTCTACCGTCTGTCTATACCCATTTGGATAGATTAAGGATATGCTTTTTTCCTTCAGCCTTTTACATTCTGTGCTCTGCCGAGTATCCCCAAGAGGAGCATTGCCTTGGTGGGGAATGAGAACGGGATTTAGGTGAGATTTTCTTCCATTTCCTTTGCGTTCTGCTGATACGACAGAATTATTCATTGCGTTCGAAAGGAGGATGAGAATCGGCGGAGACAGATGGGGTAATGGGTTCCTGAGGAGGGAAAAATTTCCTAATTGATGATGCATTACTTCAGCTATTCTGGGTCACAGCTGTGGTGGGGGCAGTTGTTGAAAAAGAATCAGATTTGTGTTCGAGTAAGCGGATGCAATATGTGACCCTTTGAAATGGAGGGAGTTCGATTTTTCAAGCATATACCCAACACTCTGGTCTCATGAAATAAAACGTGTGGCACGCAGCGGATGGAAGGCAAGACCGTGTGACTTACTGAAAACGACAAACAACAACGTCAGCGACAGGTACATCTGATCACCGCAGTCGCTTTAGAAACAATACGTAACACGCCGAACGAGCCGCTCCGATGGAGAAATATTTAAATCCCAAATATACATAGTGTGAGGTGAAGTGTCGACTACCCCCTTCAGGAGTGGCTGGGCCCCAACCTTTGATACACTTACCGGCAGGAGCATGACTAACACTTAAAGAGCTTTCTTGCTTAGCTATGCTGACTAAACGTGTGGTTGTTTGTTTGCATTCCGTCTTCGTTGATTTGTTGTTGATTTACTTGACTTTTACAACGACCAGTGGAGGAGGAAATTCCAGACCCTGACTGAAGCTGTTTGGGAGGAAGTTACTTAAAGGCGGCTTGGCTCTCTGAGAAGTGATTGCCATTATCAACGCCTCATTAGAGCATTAGAACGTTTTGCCTCGTCGATAGATTAAATATACATTTGGCTCGAGGTTGTCAAGGTCGTACTCGTCGGTTTGCACTTAGGCTCTGGTTGATCACGAAACCCATTGTGGAAGGTCTGCTTTTCCTTGGAAACCCAAGAAGAATCGCACGCCTCTGCACAACTCAAACGTCTTGCGCGTAATAGGGCTGGGCGGACATTAATTGGAATTTATTACGATAAATGCTGGTGAAAAACATGAACAACAGATTGCTAGTATCTGTGCATGGAACATTTTGCAAACACCACTTTTTGCAGCTACAGGTTAGGGTGTTTAGATTCGTGCCGAGCTGTCACAAATGATGCTCATACTGTCTTAGTAGCAGTGGAGGATCGACCAAAAAATGATTTCTAAGAATAGGATCCTCGAATGAAGTGGGTCACGACTCCTCAGGATTTTGTTCAGTTTGCCCTCTTCAATTCCTTTCCAATTGCCTTGATTTGCTTGTTCAAGCACGCTGTTGAGTTTACAATAAGGATCCTTCTAGTGCGCACAACCACTCGAGTGTTTTTTAATTCTCTTCACGAGATGACAAGTGATGAGATATTCTACTAGTCTTCCTGAGATTTATGTCTTTAGACGTTTGTCGACTTTGCGTGTGTTTTTGTTTCGGTTTCGGCTGTGATAACTGCCACCTATACGAGTACATAGGGTGTTTGTTCGGAGGTGTTGATTACAGGACTTGAAAGAGAGAATAGAAATCATGCTACCACCATATATCCAAAGCTTATTGAAACCGTCAAGTTTCTAGCGCTAAGTCTACCTAAGATATCTGCACGTAGAGCTATTAGGAACAGGAATAGTTGGTTTGGCGAGTGGATGGATTTAGTTCGAAATTGTGGAATGGAGCTGAATTTCAATTTGAAAGCTCTTCAAAATTGGAAGGAGTTCTTCTTAAAGTTGGATCGCCAATTTACGATGATGATTGTTGTAGAGAAGTGGAGACATCAACCCACACGAAAAATCTATAACGGACTGGATGGCGCAGTTGGTTAAGTGCCGTACGAAGTAAGTGTGATAGGTTCTACTTGACAGAGGATTTTCTTGAATCGACAAACATTCTTAATCGAAGTTTTGCTCAGCGAATGCAGAAGCCATCTTCAACTTGGAGACCACATTGATAGACATCACTGCTTGAATATGGAAGTGCTTATGTGAGAATTTCAGTAATGGTTTGTTGTCATTGGCGTCGAATTGTGTTTCGGGGTAGAAGACAGCAATGATAAACCGGGATGTAATGCAAGTCGAATTCGACAATGGTCACATAGAGCCTGTTCCGCGTTCGTCTGTTTTCTGTCGAAAGAAAATGAAAAGTGTATAATCTAAATCATTTGACCATAACCTTATTCCCTACGTTCATATTCTTAGCTAGGTCTAGGCCAACAACCCTATCTAGACAGCCCAATCTCTGGCCAAACCACCAACCAAAAACCACAAACGAAAATGGGGGAGGTCATTATCCACTTGTTGGCACTACCTCAAACCCACCAACATTGCTCCACTGTCCCACTGGGACTGGGATGACGAATCCTACGAAAGCGGGGTCAGTTACTCAATTGCCAATAAACTCTAGCAAACAGCGATGGCCAAGAATACATCTGCGTTGAGAATAGGTACTGATGTTGTTGTTGTGAGCAGTAGTCAGAGGAAGCTCCTGACTATCCTCGAAGACATAGCCGCGCATTGTTATACTTTGTCCCAGATGTCGATGTTGTTGTCATTTTACCAAAACAGCATGTACTTCGCTTATCGCCACCGCTTTTTGCGTTCGACCTTGTTGAAGTGTGTTCGACTTCAATTTCATCCCCGCAAATTATGTATTTTACTTTGGATGACTTGTCCGAAGAAAAACGATGATTAAGAAAATATAATTATGAAAGAAACAAAATGCAAAATTTCACTTTTCAAACATTTATCCTAGAATAATCTTAAACACAAGCTGAACCTTTCTCGTTCTCGTCGTACTGGAGACTGCCACGATTGTTTTCTCAATGTGGATCTCATCCCTTTCATAATCGATCGTCATCGATAATCGCACAATGAGCCCAAGTGGTCAGTTCATATCCTTATCTCTGACTTTTCCATTCGAACTCCAGTGGATTTATTTAACCATCTAATGAATGTATCGTCATCTTGGAGTATGAATCCTTATATCTTCGGATTGATTCATGAGTAACCCCTGGACCTTTCATATCCAAGATTGTTGAGGTTGACATATTTATGACTCGCATTCTACCATTCGGACTTTGAGTTCGTGCCTTATATGCTGGCGATTGAATACCCACTTACTCGATTTTGAAAGAAGAGATCGGCATATATGTCAAACCTAGGCATGGCAGCGTATAGCTCGTGTGTATGCCGCTGTCACATGCAGCCTTAAAGTCGATAAATAGGTGGCATAAGTAGCTCAGAACCTGCTCACTTAGAAGATCTGAACGATGGTGGACCTAAAGCCACATTGATCTTGTATGCGATGTTATAGTACTTATCCTCAGAGATTATTATTATTTATTAAAGTGTAATAAATTAGAAATTAAGGTCTTAAGGCACTTTTTACCAGGGCTGTCGGTCGGTTATCCTCAAAGAGTACCAGTCAAAGGTATCTTATTTTTTGTGGATCAATCAAAAAGCATGCTTTGCTCCGAAATATTTAAAGTGACAGTTCATCTTCATCAGTATCTTGCCCTCGCCTGAAGGACTTCTCGTAAGTCATCATCGTCCAGACCTACCTGACATGAGCGGTTCAACAATGAGCAGATGTGATTTAGTATCAACTGCGTCTCCACTACCCTCGTGCATGTACTAAGCTTTTACCATTAGCACCCTACCGAAGTCCATTCGACGCAAACTCATTTCCCCTCGTCACTCCACAGGGGCCACTTCACAGCTTCCGGGACAGAACTTCCCCAATATTACAACAATCGAATTCAATGAGTCCGACTAACTTGTCAAATCCCAGTGCGGCCTTTTTCAAATCATTTCACAAAAAACATGTTTGCTTTATCTGATGTCAAATAAAACTCAATTCTCTTCCCTATCTCTTACAGACTGCCTGACGTCCCGCATTTAGCGATGCATTAAAATCCCGGAATGACACATGTCACATGACAAACCACGCTTTCAGAATAAACCAAAATTAAGCATCCGTCTGCTGGACCTACCGGCACACCGGAGTCCTGCCAACACAGTACGTGTGCGCTCGCCTCCCAACACAACAGCAAAAGCAGAAACAACACGCCAGAACAAAAATAACCGACAACGAGAGATGAAAAATTGCGAACATTCTGAAAAATCCCAGCGTGTCCAGTGGTCAGACATTCGAAAGAGACTGCGGTTGTCATCCGTGTCAGTGAAGAAGATGAGGTGAACCCATCCGCCATTCACAACAACTTGACACAACACACATTAAGCGAAACGACACAGAGACCAGAAGTGAAAAAAAGGCCCCAACGAAAACAGGGATCCATCCACGGCACACACCCACACAGATTGCCTCCGTATGATGTTTGCACGGACAACTTTCACAAACAAGCACCACCGACACCATATCCAGCCACTGCCGGATGGCCTGAGGATATTGCGAAATCAAACGGAACGAACCCGAAATTAAAGCGAAACACGAAGTGCCCAATGCAACCGTGTATCGCATAAGGACACCGATGCGCCCTCTCTCAGTGTGTGTCAATAAATCGTAAAAGGATAGATCCACTGCTGATGTGCATACCCAGTGCGGCGGCGACGGCGACTGCTACAGATCTGTATCAACTGTAACTATATTCGTAGTGGGCAAAATCGCACCAGACGAAAAACTCCTGCAAAGAAACCAAGCCGTTCCTACTAGAGCTTAACCACTACCATTGTAAACACCCGACAACACCACGCCAAAGGCTGGCTCACACTATCATCGCATCGCAAGTGAGAGATGTAAATTCTGAGCTTAGACACCCTCCGACAATTCCCCGCTCACGAATTTGCGAATACGAGAGAACGGACGGAGTCGAGGCCAGAGTAACAGCCAGAGCAGGTGGCAGTGAAACGCAAAAGCAAACGCAAACATTGGAATCCTGTAAAGGAATTGTGCAAAGTTGTGAATCAGGACAAGCGGAAGGATAAACAAAGAGGAGCCTTATCGTAAACCACGCACACACCACATCTCTTACTTTCGATCCAAATTCACACACATACACCCATCCAACCACCCACCCACAAGCGCCCATAGATCCACAAGAAATAATTGGCTATAAACTTTATCGGACCCGGGCGTCGTCGTCGGTGGTCGTCGGTTCCCCAGAAAGCCCTCCTGCATCATGACCAAATTTTGGATATACTTT
The DNA here is from genome assembly GCA_905231855.2 of Eristalis tenax. Lineage (NCBI taxonomy): Eukaryota > Metazoa > Arthropoda > Insecta > Diptera > Syrphidae > Eristalis > Eristalis tenax. Next base: position 7,079,203 of record HG993127.1, read on the forward strand.
TGGGGCACCATGGTGACGTGGTATCCGCTCCTATCGAATGGATATCTTAACGTGTTCATTAGCCACAAGGAGGTCATGAAACTAATGGGTGAGTTATAGTTGTTAATGATTTATTGGCTTAAGAGCAGAGTGAATTAGTCCGTTGAACAAAGCGAACCGTCGACGGACCGGCTGTTAGCCCTGTTAACGGGTGAAATGGCTGCAGCCAACCGGATTGACAGTGGGTGTGGGAAGTGGGACACTTTTTTAACGAGCTAAGGTGGAGCTGTATGCGGTTTCGTACGCGCGAGATTTTGATCAGGTTATGTCATTGGTTTGGGAATAGGTGGAGGTGCGCAAACTTTGACCTCCTAGTTAGAGGCAATGTGGGATGGGGAAGGGGTTTAATGTGCGTGATAGATAACAGAGAGGTGCCTCTGCTGATATGGACTTTGATGCTTTTTTGACTTATTAGCGAATTCTCAGAATAGCCAATTTGAAGATTGTATTGTTGATTGAAAAGTTTGCAATCAAAGGGAAGTGAGGTAACGTGTCATCATTTTTATATGGGAGAGTTTTATGCAAATCTTCCAATCATCGGCTATGTAACAAGCTATTGTGGTTTCCAATAACGACTAGACAGCTTTTTGATGTGATATATCATATGAACCGTTTCCCATGGCGTGACGGAAAACGGTAGGACCCTGTCACACCATGTCTTGCTTCGAGGGGATTGTGTTGAGGCATTAGGGGAATCAGTGTTCAGTAAAAAGATGAAATGCTTTAGCCTTTACATGATATATGGCTTGAGGACCTCATGGTCGTGGCTCACTTAAAACAGCGTGTTGTTCCCTTAATATGGGAATTTTTTCTTCCGTGGGAACTTCTTTTCTTCCTAAAATCATCCAAATTATTTTATTACTCTCAATATGTTTTTTAGTTTAACTCCGCTTACGACATCCAGCTCCGAGAAGAAGTGCTTACCTGCTTACCTTACTGCCTTCTTTTCATTACTAGGGCTGGGCATTCGCAAAGCAGACTATTTCTTCCTCGTCTTTCCTCAATTAAGGGTGAAAATATCCTTTCACTTTGCGCTTGTGTGGTCCTAGCGATGGCCAATTATTGAGTATGCCATGGAATCCATTGATTTGGTTCGTTTGCAAAGGAAGCTTGAACGGCAGTAATATTCTTGCCACTTCGACCAACTTCGAGAAACTTCGATTCAAATTTGTTCACTAGGCTATCAATTGCTTGCCTACTGAGACGAGAATTACTGGCAAAAATTGGCGTTAGCACTCTTAAAATAATCCTCTCCGGCTCTGAATTTTGGCCATACTTTTTAATTATTTGCGAGCATTAATTAATCGTGAACTTCACCGTAATAAAAATACTGGTTCTGCTCCATATTTTGACATTGACAGTTCGGCCGTTGGTTTAAGGCGCATTCACAATGAAAGTTCAAAGTTCTTAAGTCCCAATTGGAAAACCGTTCATACACTTGAACAGTGTGTGCTTTCATAAGTTCAGTCTGTGCTGCTACAGAGCATCTGAAAAAAGAGATTAGGTTAAGTCACCGGCAAGATATCCAATTTCTTATGAGTTAAGGGGTACTCGGGTACTTTTAGGAACCATGTGGTAACTTAGTTCGTATTTTGGGAGAGACGTTGTGTCTTGAAAAGTGAAGTGGTGAATTTACAAAAAATGTATGGACAGTTCCATGTCTTTCTATGATTTCCATGTTTTTCACTAAATGATTTCGGATAGATTATACAACGAAAATATGTACACACTTCTTTACAAAATAGTATTCATGAGCAATTACAAAATTATGGGGAGAAATAGACTTTATCAATGATCATCGGGTTAATGACATAGTGAACTTGATTTATTTTCCTTAGGACTTGAATAAGCTTTAATGTACCACAAGAGTTATGTTAACTCCATCAATAAGCCTCTCAGACCTAAACACCCACCCCAGTATATGTACATATGTATAAATCAACAATAGTTCCATATTCTAATGCCAACCACAACGAACCCTAAATACCAGTTCAACAAATGTACATAGTTCCACTCTCAAACCCATTTAGCCGACAGTGCCACTAAATAATTAAACAAACTATCGACATGGGAAATAAAAACAAAGTTCACCTAGATGTCAACAACTCAACAGCTTGTTTCCCAGGAATCAGTCATAGGGATTCCAACCACTTAAGCGGTTTCCCCCCACAAACCCGCTAACGACATCCTCAAAATTAAACAACATTTGACATTTTGACAAGCACAGTTAATAACTACACACTCATCCCTGAGGTGTACTTAAAACTTTCTCACTCAATTCAGATTGCCCCGGAAGAAGCCACTCCAGCTTAATGATGTGCTTTTTTCCTGTTGTTCCTTTTTGTGTTGGTTCATCCCACTCCACCGATGACAGATCAAGAGGTTCCGTGAGTGTAGGATATTAGGGGAGAGTCGGTGTAATAGCGATACAAGTGCGGTCGCAAACGCTAAGAAACTTAATCCCGACGCTAAGTAACTTCCTTAACTTTGTTAATTACTCTAATTATCTGCTTAAGAGTTCTCCCCGTTCGAAAGTTCGCCTCGCAAGTGGCTCTCTTCTGTGGGAGTGCAATTCTATTGTTCTTGGGGGTTTTTTCCGTCGCCTGAAAGCAGATTCGACCAAAACACACTCACTCACTCAATGACGGGCGCAACAACATCTGACAAAATCGAAACTACTAACGACTTATTGGCCGGCCATGGAGAGTGTGTTTGTTCCTGTTCTTAGTATTGTCATTAGCTAATTGCCGGAACGTGATTAAAGACCTGTGATTATGAGGCTGAAACCGAGTGGATTGTGATAGTAAGCGGGCCGGGGTCGGACGGGAAATATGGGTCAAATCTGTAAGTCTATTTATCTGCAAGCGATATCGGAAAACAAATTAAACATGAAAGCAAAACAAACAGGGCGCTCCTTTGTCCAGGCAAACTTTCATCTGCAAGTCCAAATCGATATTCATTTGACTTGCTGATTCGACCAGTGATGGCGTGGGGATGGCGGTAAGGGGTTGATGGATGTGCATAGCCGGTTCAGAAGTGACTGAAAGTGATTCAGTCTTTGAAGTGTGCCTTGAAGTGATTTTGATTAGATTAACCATTCACGATAAGCCTCTTTCCAGCGACCTCTGTAATCACAAGAAATGGTAGCCTTAAGCATCCTTTCAGTGGAAGTTTCTGGGAATGCATTATTTCTGGTAATTATTTACAATTCGTTATAATTTCGATTGTCGTAATGACTTTCCGCATAAGCGTCGTCGTTTAAAAAATGGGAGTTCGCAAATTGAATCTGGTAGAGCCTTAACTAGTACAGTGGACCACATTACCCAAGAGTCAAATGATCCATAGGCCAGCCTTTATAGGTAGTAACACTAAACTACAATGGAAGTATGGTGAATCAAAATGAGGAAAGTGGTAGCATACATTGAACAGAGAGAACCCTACCTCATCCCACGAAAGCACTTCTTCGCAGAGATTCATAATTGAACCTGGGCGGTTTTAGGATTAAAAGAATGTCTCTTTCTAGTTAATCCACCCCTATAAGGGCACAATGCAACCAACACGTGACGAGCGCTTTGGCATGAGCTAGAAGATGACTATTGCTTGTAGGAGTGGCATAGATAAAAACGCCAGATCGAAAAGTTCTGCAACTCGGGAAAGAAAAAAGTCGGTCACAAACTTGGCCACGTTTGGGCCATGTACTAAGTCTTTGCTGGAGGAATAATGGTTGGTGGAGACAACTAGAATCGTCATAACCAAGTTATCAACGTGAACACCAGTCGCAGCTTGGATCACATCTTCCACATGTCATCCGCGTAGTCAAAAATGTAAAACAGCATTTATTTGATAGACAGTTTTGGAGAGACACATCCTTCAACTATCTTCACTTCGAATTTCGTAACGCTCCCATTGTTCCGTCAATAGTTAAGGCATCGTAACCGAAAATCTAAACTGATCTAAAACTTTAATTTTGAATACCCACCCAGTAAATTTGTCTACCCCATCGTGTACGTTAAGCAAACAAATTTCCGCAGGCAAGACCTTGATCAACTTACTAGCCGCCTTTCATCCCCAGACTAAACAAACTCAGAAGATCAATTTAATTTCAATAAATCCGGAAGCACATGTCAATTCCGAGCCACATCCCCCCGTCAATGCCATCGACACCGCCATTACATCTCATTTGTTTGCATTTATTATCGAAAGAGCGCGTTCTCACTCACTGGATCATAACTAATCCCGGCGAAAGGAAACATCCGGACTAGCTCACACACTCCCACCCCAAAACCCCGACCGAGCAGTTGCTGATGTGCTTCTGTTGAACTCGTGCCGCATGCGACTCCATGGAATTTTAAAATCCAATTATCCGACACTGAAAAGCATTCAAGCCACAACATCCTCCCGACTGACGACGATGAGGACCGCCCCATGGCGTACACAACATTTTCGTTTCTCAATATTTTCCGCTTAAACCAATAATGTTGCCATAACAGTTACTCTTCAGCACTCCTCCTGCGTCCTTGAGAGATGCTCTCGCCCTTGTTTTTCACCCAACCCCAGCACTGCGAGACGAAGGAGCTTTGTTAGAAAAATCCTGTAAACAGACGGAACCCCAATAAGGAGTGCAAATGGGAACGGAAAAAAATCCGAGAAGGAGAATGGAATCAGGCGAAACGAAATCTCAGGACGAGACACGAGTTCCTGGTGTAAGACATGAAAGCGAACGACGCATTAGCAGCGCCCTTGGTCGGGGAAACGCTCACCGCTCACCGACAATGCGGAAGTCTACGCTCCCGAGATGCAGGAAATAATTTCCCATTAAACAGAAGAAATATGGAGCGCGAGAGAGAGAGCACCCGAGAACTGTTACACTCTGTGGCAGATTGCGGAAAATCAAACGATTTCTGCTTTTCCTTTGCACAAAAAGAAACCATTTCCGACGGCACACGGGGGTGTCGTTTTCCATAAAAACGAACCAAACGACGGAGCCCGACCAGCGTCGCCTTGTTTAAAACTGCGCCACGATTGCAAAGTAATTATTTGCCAATCGGAAATCGGAAAAGGGAGCAGATCGATGAGGGACGTTTGATGTCGGCCAACTAAAATTTTCCACAGCCAATGCCGGCGGGGAACAAATTAGGCCGGTTTGCCCGACGTTGAAGATGATTCCCTTTGAAGTCCGCCGGCGAATGTGACGAGTGGAGAATAAATAGAGAACAATAAATTGATTCATGTATCGGTTGAGAGTCGTTTTCGATTCGATTGTCGAATTGCTCGAGTTGTTCGGGAGCAACGAACGGCCTTGTGGCGATGTGGGTGGGGAGTGTCGGCGAACGGGAAACACGAGCCCAGCTACCCTTCAAAGGTCCAACGGAGAAGTTTTCTGTGGAAATTAAACCGGGAAATAATTATAAAAACAGGATTATGAAGGACGGAACATTTCATGCGACAGGATTACTTCAAAGCGAAAACTTTCCAAGGCGTCAATTGCTGGGGAGGCCGCCAGCCAGCAGCAACGCCACCGTCTTTCGCTCCAGACCCCAGAGTGAATCGAAAAGGAGTGCTTTCTGATCCGAAAACCGTTGCGGAGAGGGTAACAATGGAAACAATAAGTTGAGGACCTAACTAGGGGTGGAAGGAAATCTTTTTTTTTTTTCGTTTTGCTCGCTCTTGTTTTTTCCAAGTGGAATACACTGGGGATTATGTGATGACTGTGCAAGGGGTCAAAGGACCTCGTTTAATGAAAGCTGAAAGCCTTCAGGCCCTTGTCTTTGTTTCCGAGTGAATGGTTCGATTCTGAAGGAGACCATACAGTGGGAAGTCGCGTTGCTGTTGGCGCAATCCAACTGAAAGTTTCTCTAACCCATTCGGAGACTCAAGTGGAGCTCCTGAAGAGGCATTAAATTCTTTTGATTGAAGTGAGGATTGAGAAATACAAAGTCAACGTAGTTCCCTTAACATCGTCGTGTTGTGTGGGCACTGGAGCGTGTTTGGATCTTAGAGCGATGCTGTTGTGGAGCGAAGACAAGCGATACCCTTTATCGAGCAGTGTCTAAAATTTGACTAAGCGCAGACAGGCAGCAATTGTTGCAGTGGCTCATGTATTTCATCACGGCGTTGTCCGAGACACCAATTTGGTGGCCGTTCCTACGTCTAGGTACTTCTAACAGCAGTTTGAGCAATCCTACGTGCATCGTGGGCGTACACCCACCCTTCAATTTCCCGACACGTTGACAAGAAGCCTCCGCAGATATGGGTTCAATGTCAAAGCTCTAGTTCACATAGGACTCTCTATATCACAACAAAGGGAGAAACTAAACTACATTGCTCCCCAAACCGCTGCTAAGTCAATTCATCTCAACTATCGGAACAATGGCACACAAAAGGAACCCCAACATCGCCATCATAGGATAAAGATAAGTCTGAACAAATTAATATGTCACCCTCTCACAGCAGGGAGGCTCAACTTATTGAAATAACCGCCCACCGGGATGGTAATCGAAGAAACATTGCACAATTCCGGGATCACAACAGTTCCGGTCTCCGGGGGTGGTGATGGTGACGGTGAAGGTGGTGATGGTGGCTCTGCGTGAATGGGACACAGGGTGGAAATACTTAAAATTCGCTTAAGTCACAAAGTATAAAAGAGTGAAGTCACGGAAAATCCATTAAACGATTTTCAAAGTACCTCCCTAATGGAACCACCATCACCGCATCCAACCCACGGGGGCTAGAGAGCTGGGGGTGGGGGCGAATGTTAAATCCACTTCACTCAGCTCAGCTCACGGAGATGAATAACGAAAAAAAAAAAGAAACAACACCGTAGCAAATGCGTTCCACCAAGAAGAACGCTCAAAACTTTTAGCCTTAATTTTGCAGGATAATAGGATGCCACAAAAAAGCTTTCCTTCGTTCACTCTGTGAACTCTGTGCATGCACTGCTCAGCTCTGCCCAGCTCTCAGCTCTTGATGGGATTCACTAGAATCGAAAAAAAAAAAAAAGAAAATAATAAAAACCGAAAAGACTGAACAAAATCCAAGCACATAATCAAATAAAGTCAAAAGGGAACAAATAAAAGGGGTCCTTTAAAATGGCATCAACTACAACCGATGCTTGGAGTTGGGGGCATCTCCGACGATAACGGTAACATCAATGAAATATTCGTATATACATACGATGACTGATACATCGCAACGGTCCAAAGCAGATTGCGTTCCAACCTCACAGCTAGTGCTTCGAAGCGAAAAAGGATATTTTGTCTTTTACCATTGCAAAGGGAAAGGTTTAATGAAAAATGACAAGCTAACAGTGACACCTGAAAGTATGCAATTGAATTTGGATTCATTGGAATGGGCTTAAGGATATCGATTGTCGCCGAGGTTATTGGTGGTATAACTTTCAAAGCATTGTACTCCACCTGAGCTTCTCTGATACAACGAAAGTCTTCAGCTAAGGATAATATGCCAGGTCACGTGTCTGATTTAGAGGAACGGAAAATGCCTGTCTGAGGATTGGTTTATCAATCAGCCATATCCCAAATGTAGCAGCTCCTGGCAATGCTGTAGTCGGCCTAAGATCCTGACTTGAACTCAATCGGAAATGTGTGGACATCTTTAAAAAAAGAACAGGAGTTGCAATATGCAGGTGCGCCAAGTAGTCTTATACAACTTTGGTTTTTACTCTTGAGTCTAGAGTAAAGACTTCGTGGCAACGTATTCTACACGACTACCATAGAGGATGCATGCCAGGACCAAATAACGTTATAAAAAAAGACAAGGGCCTTTAGAAGTACTGAAAATTAGAAAATTAATAAAATGAGGAAAAGGGGTCAAGTGAGGATTTTTACGTGTACAGTTGTCTCTCCACCACAAGATCCCAACCATCGTCGGATTACTGAAGACGAAGAATCACAATGTGTAGAAAGGCCAATTGTATTGACTATGGAGCTGAAGATGTTCTGCAATGTCAAAATACGAATAGAGCGTCTCTTGATTTCATTTTTCTGTCAAATGTGTTTTATAATGTTCGCACAAATATGATTTTATTCACTAGAAGCGTTTGTAATAAAAAAAAGGATTACAAATTGGGGTACGTTATCCTTTGAAGAACTATTTAGAACACCATCTCTGCCGCATCTTCAAAAAGTGTTGTCAGCGGCAACTGTGATTCAGTGGTGTTCTCTGAATTGTTGTCGTATGTCATCGTATGAGAGACGCCACCTATGATAGATGTTCTTCGACGCGCTCTGGCCAGTGTTGACTGTCAAATATCACTGAGTAGATTCTGCTCAGTAATTTTTGTTGTTGTTGCTTCGCGTGTAAGAGTATCGTAATACTGAGCTGAGTACAGATTCTCAAAAAAAAAACACGCCTATAATATGTAGCCCAATTGATGAAAATATTGATTTGCTGTTAATGTTCCCCACAGCTCGCGAATGTATGTAGTTCGATTGACATGTTCAAAGCATATATTATAGTTTGATTTGTACTTGGAGTAGTGTGGAGTATAACATACAACATATTTTGGTGAAAGAACCTACACATACACATACCTACATATACGAAAGAATCATCATTCTATGAACTGCAGTATTATTCGGGTTGAAAAAGTAACGACCAATTGAGTACTCGTACGCTTTAGTTACTTTTTATCTGAATACTTGTTACGTTCATATCGTTACTAGTTACTTTAATCAAAATTGCTATTTTTATGTTAAAATGGATATTTCTTGGAGCGTTGTAATCAACTTAATAAATCATTTAGGTAGGCTTGAGTAACATCTCACCTTTTTTGTTAATGACATGCTATGAACATGTGAAATAAGCATATGAATATGTATTTTCTGATATCTGATTTCTCATACTCATAATGCAGTATGATCATATGAAAAATCACAAAAATTAACCATAGAACTAACCATAGTTTTTGTTAGTAGAATATTTTTCATTATACCCTTTTAAAGACACAATGCAATTAGTCTACTAAATCAAGACAAACGTCCACACAATATTCGCATTTCATTCTTTTCAAGAGTAACGTACACCAAAAACATATGGTATAGAAAAGTTACTATACAGCGTCACTATCTACTGATACCATACCAATAATTCTACATTATACGATCCGACAAGGATACTGGATACAGACCATTGCATTCCACACACAACATTCTACATTCATTCTTCACTGAAACTAGTACTCGTACATTTGCACAACGACTATTCGGATATGTGAACTTTTCGATTATATGAATTGACCTAACATTAATTAGTCCATACAATGGAGACTACTGCACTCTCTTCGAACTCAAGAGACGCATACCGATAACATATACACACGGCACAGCAAGGATATGCCATCAAAACATATTGATGCGTGATGTAGCACAACTGAATGCCATTGTGAGTCACAGTCCAACGGCAATCTGGTAACACATCAAAAACAGTATAGAGAAGAAGTATACGAGAAGAGATGAGCATGATACGCGTAGAGTTGCATGGTTTGCTGTTTTCCAAGCTGTTTACGTATAGTATGTCCCTCCTGTATACCCATGCGTGCATACCATACGATGCTAGAGTGAACCTACGGACGTCGGTTGTCTATAATCCACGTAGACAAAAAAAGTAACAATACCATAATAGTAACGATTTTCATTGTACTCTATTAAATATTCGTTACTCAGTAGCATTTTGCTACAGCACTAAGTATTGTGTAAGAAGATTCCTTTAACTGGCATTCAAAGAGGGCCGTTTCAATTTGGGGTTTTCTCTTTCCTGTCCCAGTATCCGTTTTGTTGATAAACTCAAATCTTTTTTCTATGGCTGTTACTGTTGATTTTGTTTCCCCATGCTTTTAAGATGGGCCTAATGCTGCGTGGCCAGTTTCCAACTTTCTCAAAATTTTTTACTCGATTGTGAGGAATCTGTGTTGCTGAGTTATAGCTAGATAGAGTTTTACGGAAGTGACACAAGAACTCAAACAGCATAAGGCACCAAAAGAAAGCAACAAAAGAGTGACGTATAGTCTGCTCTGCAATGGAGGAAAATGATCACGAGTTCACATTTTAGAGTAGGTAATGCACTATGTTTCCAGTTGATTAGTTCACTTGATCGGGGTTCACGTTATCGAGATTCTACTGTATAACGTATACACCGTCTCCACTTGACATGCAGATGCCCAACCTCACATCCCCAATCTCAACAGCAATTCATTATATTTTCATCTGTGGTCGGCCCTGGGGTTGTGCGGCGCACCAACCCGTCGACCACTGCCCACTTTTGAGCCTAGGTTACCTAGGTTCGATTGCCGGTGCGAGCAAAATAATGCTCACGGCCCACCCTCTTTAGAGACACTGACAAGGCAATGCTCAAAGAGTATAACTGTCTAGAAAAAGCTTCTCAAATTGACCATTCTAAGTTGGAATAAAACGAGAAAAGGAAAAAAGGGTCCCTTCCACTGGTGATAGAACAAAAGCACATCAACATCGAGAGTCGGCCAACTAACCACCACTCAACGAAAGGAGATTGCACTAAAAACAGTGCCAAAACTGAGATTCTTCATACTTCCACTTCTCCAAACAAAATCTTGTACATATAGTAAAACGTCAATATCATGTCCAGCTTTTGAACGGAGCTCATCTCATGTACAATAAATTATCCGTGAGTCTCCGGCAACATCAGCTTGGATATGGATTTTGTGTCTCCACTAGATTTGTTCATATCATGTTCATGAACCGGTCGTGGTTCATGTCCAGAGCAGACGGAGTTATATAATGTAGAGCAGACGAAGCTTTCCTACTTCTTGATGTTTATGGTTAATGGCTGAATCGGCTTGTCACACATTACAAGAGTGCTACAATGTGCTCGTAGAAAACCCGCAGTGTTAGCCGACGTAGCCGACGTAGATCAAATGTAGCGTACTCAATCCAGGAGGCCTACTCTTCTGGCACTAAATCTGTGATAGACAGGATCAAATTTTAAATCGTACTTCACACAACTCACCACAATGTTCAACGTCCACTTTTCAACCCCACTGTCATCCAGCTCAAGCGAATCAGCTTTAATGCGTTTCCCATTCACCCACACAATACTCCAGCTGCAGAAGAATTATTGCAAATTGCGAAATAATATTTTCGTTTCATTTATTTTCACATCTTTCACATTCCCCCCTCGTCTATTCTTCCCTCTACCCAGGCCTTGAAGCTGATATATTTTATGTTCACGAGGGTTCCATAAACACATACGCGATGCACTTTACAGTACCTGTGCCGGCAGATGTGCACGCCTTGGAGTTCTCATGGCAGAGTCTAACAACATATCCGGTGAGTATTTGATGCGAACCTTTTGTTCCTGAGTCCTCCCTCAATCTCCATCGTCATCCACTCGACAACACACGGTATTCGTATGTGCACTTGACAGGAAGCAAACGGATACACACAGTTCCACCCGCTTCTTGTCCGTGTGCCAAATTAACCTTTCCTTCACATCCATCCGTGCAACTCTCAGCGTTGCATCCTTTTTCCATTTCCCCCCCTCAGCTACGTGAGAGAACCCTTGTTTCATAACCTAATTTGCTGTATCGTCCTGCCTTCTACATGCCACGCACACAGCTGCTATACATAATCACAATTGAGTATGAAGCCGACCAGGAAGCTCTGGCAGCACCCACGCTCAGCATACCGCCCAAGGGCTACGTTCCAGTGACGATAGAGACATTCACCGTTCATCTGCCGTGCACGGGAAACGCAAGCGATCAAGTGCCACTTAGCATCAATATGCATGTGCGGGGACCACCCAGGGCGAATGACACTAAATTGGGTTTCAAGCGCAATAAAATTTGCGTAAAAGGTGAAGCTTTTTCGAATCCACTACGCGATTGGGGTGGACCTTTGAATCGATTGAATCTTCACGTCTCTCTGCATTTTCAGGTCTCTTTCCGGCGCCCAATCAATCGCCGGCTCCAGCTCAGGCTCCATCCCAGGGACCAGCGCTGCTGGGAGCGGCGGCCTGTGCGCTCGGCCTGGTACTTGTCGTCGGCCTGATTGCCAGTGCGATGTATGTGCGAGCGAGGAAGCAGATTCGCCAGGACTCTTTACAGTGAGTATTTTTTGATTACCAGAAAGATGTCCCTGTCTGTGACAGGATACTTTCTGAAGATGATGTGTCCTTCTCAAGTGAACACCAGTGATGGCCGCACTTTAGACTCAATCGAGTCCCTGGCATCCCTTTGTATGGGAATGGGAAAGTGACGGCCAAGTGTAAAAGTTCCCATTTGTATTCATGGTGTTACTTTACGTGTTACCGTTGCATAAATACCCTCAATTAAGCCGGATTCCTTTCGCCCAGCTCCGTTGGATGAGCCTCCTGCTGCCAGGACGTGAGCGGAAATTTAAATTTCAAACACATTTGGAATCTCCACTGGAAAAACTTTCTTCTTTTTTCTTTCGGTTGGCGAATTCCTTCGTAGCCCTACCCTACCGAGCTGTGACAGCAGGAGATATCGCACGGCGTTCGTCATTGTGACCAAAAGAATGAATATCCTCTTAGAACCACCACCTCCACCTCCTTCTGGGAGTCGTTGTAGTCCTTGTAGGACATGTAATAAAGTGCGAAGGAATCCGGATTTAAACCTTTACGATGTCTGACAGGTGTATTTCACCCAAAACGAGGAGGAACCCGGTCTGGGATATTTGTAAGTGACAAGGACTACATCGCTTCGAACACACGTTCAGCTGTAGAGCGCGGAAAAAGTTCTCTTTGAAAGGATTTCGTGGCGAAGGATTTATTTTATGTCGACTGTTTTTTTTTTCTTTCTTTTCTTTCTGTTTCTTTTTCATTTCCTCTCTTGTAGCACAAGCTTTACAACGGCTGCCTACGGAAGCCACCAAAATGTGTTTATACGCCTGGATCCTCTGGGACGACCACCGAGCGTGAACAGCGGATCATACGCGACAATTGCCAGCCTAAATAAGTTCCCGCTGACGGAGTCAAAGAAGTCTTGCAATATATTTGACAGTAGGTGGTCCACGAAAATTCAATTTTCATTCATTCCCTCGCTTTTCGCGCCACGCCGCAACTGCGGTTGATGGTGATGAATGTCAACTAAGTTGTGGTTTATTTATTTTTTTCACAGGATTTCGTGGCTCGCCAACTCCGTCACCGTATGCTACTGCTCTGCTGCCAATGGGTGACCAGGTGGCTGAGACGATATACTCGAAACCGGAATTTGGGTGCCCGTCAAGGATTTCGTATTATGCCTCATCACAACTGACGCAGGTAAGTTTCGTTCTTGTGATGGTGTGCACACATAGAGGAGGGTTTACTTTCTATCATTATTAAACATTGTGTCACATTGCGATGTCGTCGTGATTTTATAAATGGGCTGAGAAGATGTTCCTGTCAAGGATAGGATGTTGATATGCGAGGAATTTGGTTATTTAGAGGTTTGTTTGTACTCATACTTGAATCTGGGACTGCCTACTTGCGATGGAGTTTGACGGAAGGACATTATTTTAGTCGCCCCCAGCCCACAGCCATCCACGATGTTTTCTTTCGTGGGCAAGATATGTCATGTCGCTCCACTTCAACGTTGACTGCCAGAGCCTCAACAACGAAGTAGATCACTAACAACTATGCCAAATAATGATATTCACTAACACTTCTGCTTTTACTCTAAATATTTACCACTTCATTCAAACAAAATCGTGCACCTATAGGAAAATGTCAAAGTTTCCAGCTTTCGAACTGAGCTCATGCCATGTCGAAAAATCAAGATTCTCCGACACGATGTAGGTTTGGACATGGATTTTTGAGCCTCCACTAGATTTTAGGTCACACGGCCTTCTCTACAAACAGAGAAGTAGTCGCAATCTGGCATCCATCTCTGGCGGTAACATTAAAGCCATGCCTGCCATATCTGTTTCTATTGCTGTGTGATGACAGTCTGGCTTTTATGTGCCACACCTGGAGTCTGCTGAATCTTAACTAATCATGACGCACTGTTAAAGGATGCATTACATAAACGGAGTGTGGCGGCCGTGGAGTTGTCCTACGCAACTGAAACTCGCTACCTGGGTTCGAATTCCACCCGGCACGCACAAAAATTATTTTCACAGGTCCACCTCTTTCGAGTCACTGACAATGCTCTGACAAGCTTCTCAAACTTTTCTTCTCAAACTTGGCCGCTTGAAGTCGGCATAAAACTGTGGGTCCCTTCCACTTGTGATAGAACAATAGCACGCACAACACGAGTGGTTGCTGAGAAGCTGGTCCTTGTCTCCCCACGCCATCTGGGAAGCGAGGCCCTTGCTCTCTACGGACTGTAGCGCCACGCATACATAAACGCAGTGCCTTATAGAATCACATATTAGAATGAAAAGTATACTTGTTCTTTGTGTTTGTCTAGCAGGAATCGTGCAACATGATTTTTCAATGTTCATCGCATCCTGGATGACATGGCTAGAAGGGGTCTCCCACCCTTCTTCAAAAGCCCTTCAAAAGAACAGGAAAATTGTAAAACTGACTGAGTTGACAAATTAATGCTTGTCGTTAAGTTGTTACAGGTTACGGTACGGTACGCTCCTAGCGGTCTATAGGAAGGGGCTGTTAGTGAATTCACCAGCACAGTAAGACCATGATAGTCCACTGTGATATCCACAGTCGGCCTACTACCACCGATCGACCACTCCAGTGTTAGTGGCGTTAATTTGATCCCAACGACAAATGGTGACTGGACCAAATTCGAAAAACAGATAACAGAACTGACTTTGCTTTCATTGAGTTTCGAAGCGGGGACCCCACTAACCTAGGGCAGGCACTTAACCAACTTCGCCATCCAGTCGTGGTCCAAACTCAAGATTTGTATCACTTTTTCGGTCATAGCACGTGTAATGGTGTCTAACAGTGCTGCAATTGACACTGCCATCTCGGCATAGGAGAGGTGTTAAAAATAGGACAATGAAAGTTTTGTCAACCACGTGGAGAAAAAGGATTTGATCTATTTGTTTTCAATAAGGAGACGTGATTCTTTCCTATGCCAGTGTAAGACGAAAGAGCGTAAATTTAAAAAAAAGAGCGTCAAGAAGTTGGTGTTAGATAGAAGCTTCTACTTCCAGCAGGGTTGTGTGGATAGCTGTCCGAACAGATAGTGATATCACTGTTGGATATTACATTGTTCTTGAGTCAGGACAGTTCCTTCTTTATAGCAATGGTTTCTGCCTGAACAACGCGACAGTGGTCAGGCAGCTTCAAAGACGGGACACTATTGAGGTTATTGGCATAAACTCCTACACCCACGCCTTCATCCGGCTGTGTCAGTCACTGACAAAACTCAAAGAGTGTAGCGGTTAAGAAAAGCTTCTCAAACGGGCCGTTCGGATGCGGCATTTCAGGTTCCTTCCACGCGTAAAAAAACAATAGCACGCAAAGCACAGGTGGTTGCTGAGAAGCTAGGCCCTTGCCCTCTACGCACTGTAGCCGTAAAGCGATTTATTGTCAGGCATCCAATCCCATCTGGAAGGAATGTTGATAGAGAAGATGGCTTGGAGTGAATTCTTTAAGAATAGATGAGTAACCGATTTTGAGTGAGGGCCACAGTCGAAGTGTGCTGTGCCGGCTGCTATTTATTTGCGGTATAGGTCTAGTTGAGGAAGGTGGAAGATTATGATTAGTGCATCAAATGGAGTGCTATTCAATGATCACCTGATACTCACGCAAGCCCATTCTTGCACCTGAGTGCCTTCCACACAACTTTGTTTAGTGCTGTCCGCCAAACTGAGATTCCGTTCATTGGTGTCAGTCTGACAATCCATCCAGTGAGCAATGTATGGTTGGTGTCGTAATCCCCATTTGCATCCAATGGCTTTTTTAAATCTGTACATGGCGGAAGAGAAGCTTTCCTTACACTTTCCTGGACATTGAAATGTCTAGCTTACCCAGATTTCTATACGAGACGTTCTAGGATTCCGTGACCGAAAATTGTCGCACTGACTTTATCATCACACTTATGCAGATTTGTTCACAGCAACGCCTGCATAAGTAATATCCTGCCTGCCATCCAATCACTGCCACCGGCATGTTAAGTCATCACAACGAAGTGACGTAATTATACAAGCAATGAATTGCCCATATTTCTGAATCAATCCTGCTTAACTTGTCAACACGCACACCAAAGGAAATTTTATTAAATTGCAGTTCGAATTATAATCTCCAATTCAATCACCGACTCAGGACAGTAAAGGCGTTGCATTGATCTTCCAGGCAAAACCAGTCCAGTCAGTCTTCTATTGCTTTGTCCAGGTCTCCTCGTCAGGATATCTCTGAATACTTTGACTTCCTTGTCGGCTCTGGCATCCGTATTAAATTCAAAACAAACGCCAGTCATCTCCTTTCCAATTCCACGTTATTGTTTATTGGTCCATTTCACACAAATCACAAGACTTTTGCTTGACCAAGAAGGGTTATGTTTTCCATCAGCACGACGTCCAGCTTCCTTTGGAAATTCAATACTTAATGATCTTAAAGATAATTCCATTCCGAGAGCAGTAACCAAGAAATCACAACCCTTGCAACAATCACCGTCATGCCGTGACGATTACTCAGACAATTTCTGCCGAAACAACAAGACGCATGAACTCGTACCAGCTGCTCCCCAAGAGAACCTACGCAGTACGCACCCAGACAGTCCTCCGGACAGGGACCTGAGTAAATACACTCGAAAAGGGTTATAATACTTCCGATTGCCTGGGGCCACTTAATAAGGGGGTCCGCTCGGAAGCAATTCAATAATTTCGATTTTCAGTAAATTACTGGTTTGTGAGGATTACAAGTTCGGTTCGCTCTCTCGAATCTGTGGGAGAACGGGAAGCTCGTCAGGCGGATGGGAAGGGGAAATTCGTGTCCATTGTTTACGAGAACTCACCAAGACGAGAGGCATCGAAAGCAGTGTAATTAGCTAAACAAAATGATTTAATTCAGGCCCATCTGGGGGAGGTTCCGAAGTGATTACATCATGAATTCATCGCTTTTGAATATTTTATCAGCTGCGCCGGAGTGCGGGGTCCGGTTGCGTCGTGGCTGACTAATGCGTATCGAGTTCAATTACGTTTGAATTATATAATGATACAGTGATTATGGGACGGGGGGAGGCACACGGAAGGGGCCCGTTAAAAGTGCTCAAGGAGTGATTGATTTCTTCGCCCAGGCTGCGGGGATTATTAACGCCCCGCACTGATGATGAATTACTTTTGCTAATGAGTGTGTGTTGCTTACATATTTCAATTTTCGAAGTACCTAATTATGCTGCAGAGCATTTTCATGAAGGTATCCCATGGAATTATGTCAGACACCATGGAATGGAACTTAATGGGAGATTTTCGGTCGTGGAGCCTTTAGAGAGTGGAATCGAATGGGGGAGACTTGGAGACTGGAAGTGGAGAGTGGAGGATGAAGCTCTCAAGTTAAATCCTCCTCCTACTGATTCCTGTGCAGTTTCCATCCACTTTCTCATTGTTAAATGATTATGAATGGGATTCAAATAAGCAAATAAACCTAAAATGCTTTGACTAGGGCGATCATTCTTAAGGTTCAGATTGGCTCGGAATTGGGCCTCAGCCAACAAGCTTCTGTAGCTGGCACGTATCCATGTACCTCCAATTTCGCACAACAAGTTAGCCGAGGACGTTCTCCACTTGTATTGGCCATCGGTTTTTTGCGCGTCCTCAACTGAAAGTCGCTGCCTGGGTACGAATCCCTCCCGGTACGCCCAAAAAATTATTTTCACGGGTCCACCTCTTTCGAGTCACTGGTAAGTTCGGCATAAAACTGTAGGTCCCTTCCACTTGTGATTGAACAATAGCACGCACAACACGAGTGGTTGCTGAGAAGCTGGTCCTATTGCGTTGTCCTACTGGTGCGAAGTAGAAGACTCTTCACGCTGGAGCAGTGTTGTCCATGCACTCTGCATGGCCATCTTGGGAGTTGGATCCGTAGATACCTGACTAGAGACATGTCGCTATACAGCCCGTACACTTTGTGGTCGAATCTTCTTCTCTAAATATTTACCATCAACGCAAATAGGACAAACGATTGAACGAGGACTTATTTCACCCGATCTTGAGGGGTGATGAAGGCGTTATGACGCGATCGCCGATAGTATGTGTCCTTCCATTAAGACAATACCAGGAAACACTGCATTAACGGCTCGCTGTGTTCGATCAATCACGTCAATGTCATCCGTATGTGCCAGTAATTTTACGGACTTTTGGGAGATCATTCGTCTTGTATTTGCCAGTGAGTTCTTTACGAATTTCTCTCTCAGAATGATGTTGAGGAACTCACATGACAGCGCCTCGACTTGTCCCATTTTTTTGACATTAAATGTCTCGGTGATGTTTTGATGGATCTTACCGACCTAAATGGAGCAGCGAACACAATCTATCAAGGTTGGCAGGACGATCAAAACTAGACATGGGGGTGTATAGCTCTTCTCAGCCGTCAAATCGATGAATAGGTGGTGAATATTGATCGAAACGTCGATCAGTTGAGTTGTTTCTAAGATCTACCGTAGTGTGAAGATTTGATCGATTGTGGACTTCATCGGCATGATTGTTCGCGAATCACACGAAACGACAGAGAAGATCGTACAAGCGACTTTTAAGAGACACCCTACATAGTTGGCGCAGTTAAAGGTGTCTCCTCTTTTGTGAAGAGATGGCCTTTCCGTTCAAAATCCACCGATGTAGATTACCTTTGTAGAGAGGAAATGACGAAACGGACGAACTCGTCAAACATGCCGCAACTCTGGTGCTTTGAAAAGCCAGAATTATTGGGCCAGAACTTCATTCTTTCAGTTAACTTTAAGCTGACTTGGAATGGGGGAGAGTGGATGGTATCATCCATGAAACA
This sequence comes from Eristalis tenax, assembly GCA_905231855.2. Classification (NCBI taxonomy): domain Eukaryota; kingdom Metazoa; phylum Arthropoda; class Insecta; order Diptera; family Syrphidae; genus Eristalis; species Eristalis tenax. Next base: position 7,098,142 of record HG993127.1, read on the forward strand.
AATATAGTTGTAAGATTTCAGTACTCCGGTTGAGATCGGCAGAACCTGCTGACGTCTGAACGACTTCGAGTAGAAGGCGCAGTGACGCAGGACAAGGGAAACTCTGATACCACCTTGTACGAAATAATCAACAGTTTCATGTGCTGATGCTGTCGCTATAATGTAGGCAATGCTCTGACGGCTTTGCAGGAACAAGAGAATGTTGAAGTGGCTAACTGGTGTACGGAAAGACAGTAGCCACACTTAGGCCAGCATATGCCTATTGTGCAATGAACAAGGAAAATAACACCTTGAATGCATGCCGAACAAAGAAGATAGACAAGAACACATCACTTTAACGAGATACGCAGTGTAACAGAATGAGTATATTGGGAATTAGTTCGACAATGGCGACCAACCATTCTCTCCAGTGACTGTCCGTAGACGGAGAGATATGCAAGCGTCTAAGGACAACTGGACATTGCACTTACTCCGGACTATGACTCTTCAGAACCCAGTCGATATCGCCATATCTCAATTGCAACAGATAGCATCGTACTACATCGCACTATTTTCCATCGATCCCCTTTATCCCTACATAAGACGCGCGTAAGTTCCCAAAGGGACTACGTGCCGACACTCACAACGTCCATCAAGTCCTTGCACCATGACCAGATAAGTAACCTGACCCTGAAGCTGATCTTGCCCTGATTAAGCCACGTTTGCAAGCATAGAGTGGCAACTTTGTTGGGTCATGAATTGGTGAAAGTGCCTCTAATAGACTTGGAAACTTTTGCAGATAGGACTCTTTACTCTTGGTTCTTCTTGTTCTAATACAAATTTACAATTCCATTATGTCCACGTCTGGATCCTGGACCAACAGCCTGTCAATCGGAACTAACTTTCAATCTCCTTCAAGCCTCATTAATCAAATGCACTCCATCATCCACCCTCCCGGCAGTCTGATGGATAAAAACGAATTCCGTCATATCTGCAGAACTTGATATCCAACCCTGCCTTGATGGCAACAAAGCTGTCCCCTTTGATCACACCATCAACCAACGAATCCCTTAAGGGTCCCTAAGCACATCACTCCTCCTCGAGCATGTCCAATAATTGTCGAGGTGTGGATACGTGTGAGTGTGGCTGCGTTGAGTGCTGAATGTCCATCGTCATATACATCTTGAGAGTTATCAAAAAACCCGTCTGCCCTCTTCCCCATCCAGCAACTGTCCATTTGTCAAACACGCCCTCCCCCTTATCCCCCGTCCCAATATTGCTGACCCAATTTTTCAAAACCCACGATTTGCACGACCATCGTCAAATGGCCAAGGGCCCCGGCCCTCGTCATCCAGCACACCACACAAGTTCTGGTCTCTCCCGGCAACAGCGGATTTGTCGCCCTCAAAATCATGTTTTCACTAACAACACATAGTTTTGCGGTCGACATGTTATAACAAAGCCTTCGGCAGCCAAAACAACTAGGCAAACACGTCCGCCGCATTCACATCCATCCCGGTTCGTAGTGCTCTCCTCCTGACACATAGCTCACCAGCACACGCACACAAATGTAGACGCGCAGAGAGACACATTCAGGATCAACTTCAGGCGACACTGCCTCCGAGGGGCAATCGTAAAAGTGTCGCTCACTTCAATTTCAACCAACAAACCACAAAACCGGAAAACCATCATCATCATCATCGTCGTCATCGTCATCATGATGGTCCGCCTGCATCTGTCCAGACGAGAAGCTCTGTGACAATAAAAGCCACAACAGGACAACAGCCAAGGGCAGGCCATTAAATCCTTGTCCCCAATCCCCATGCATGTGCCCGTTCCCGCCCTCCGATTACAATAACTTGTAGTAGTGTAGCCAGTGGATAAGGGAGAATTACTTCATGTCCATCTAATGGTTTCCGTAAATATATCTCCACCATAATGGGCCAATATTTTCCCTTCCGAATTCCTCGGCACACAACTCAAGCCCAAGCGCCATTCCGAAAGGATACCAAGAAACAATGACCGACCGCATGCACACATTCATCTCGTCCCTCTCTCGCTGGACAAAAGACATCGCCGGCATCTCGGGCTGTAAAAACCGAAGTTTTCCTGCCACATGACGACGACGTGAGCTCTCACAGTCTCGCCGAGCTGCCGGCCGTAGGATGCGAGCATTGGATCTGCACAAATCCTCATTTATGCTACCAAACGGAGGATGCAAGTTGTTATCGAAGTCTCGTATGATGGGCACCCTCAAAGCGTCCCCCTCACGCCCACAAGCAATTCATTGCGATGACAAATGGAAACTTTTCAACCCTCGTTAAATTAATTTCTTTAATGTCCCGCCGGCGGTATAGTGTCTCTTCAATTATCTGTCACCATCTCCGGGCCCAAATGTCGCTTTGGATACATCCGAATCTGATACAAAAAAGGAAAGCCCTTCAGTAACCTGGTAACCCTCTCTCTCTTAAGTGCAACCACCCTCGACACTCACCTCCGCCCACCAACCTCGAGAGAATTGTGTGTACATTAAAACAATTGCCTCTGTGTTTAGACAGATCTAATGGGGATAAGAGCAACCGTGTACACTACGCTCCCACTCGCGTCTGTTGTCATTCTGTTCCAGACAGCCCCTTCCTCCGTCTCACATGTGCGTTAGATTTATCTGCTTCCGCGTATCTCTTGAGTTTCGTTGTGCAATGTCACCTTCTTACAACGCCCCACAATTGGCGTGAGTACACATATTTACCTTGATGAAATTTAGATATGCCGAGCACCAGCCACCACACAGTTGCCACTGTACATCACACGATAAATTAAAGTTGCGGAGTCCTTTTGTTGTGCCTCTGTTGTGTTCATTCTATTGAGTGGGATATGGAGCGTGCTGAGTGGGTGGTGCCCTGCCCACGCCACAGACCCCTCATGGGAACAATATAATTGGATTCACCTACCAAACGTCTCGTTGCTGGTGCTTCTGCTGCTGCTGCTGCTCTAGAGAATTAGTGCTAATGCTATGCGAGATCCAAGCTTGCGATGCCACTTTATTTGGGTTATGAATCGGCATAATTTTTGTAGCCTGCATGGCATGCCAACCTGCCTGCCATTCCAACAGCCTTGCGCCTCGTTTGCGGCTAAAAATGAAATGTAGGCCATTTTTCTTTGTTATCTGTTTCTGTGGTTTTTGTAATTAGAATTTCCATTTCCCACCGAGCTGGGGATGGCATGGGGGATAAAGAGCATCCGAGAGAATACGAAGAATCCATAAGAATCTGCGATGCGGAAGAATTACGAACGTCCTGGTGGAGGATTCAATTACAAACGAACTTTAAGTCTAATCTAATGTAGATTTATTTCGCTGGACCTTACTTTTGGTTTGTCTTTCGTCCTTCGTTTTGCGGGCCAGAAATTCGACAGCGGCAAGTTGGTTGGGGATTCTTTAGGAATTCGGCTTGGCCCCGTTTGGAGTCGGTAATTTACATCAATTTGCGTTAAATCCTTTTGGGATAAGAAAAGCCACTGGAAATGCCAACTACATCCAGGCATCATGTCTTATTAATGACAGGCTTACGAAGGGGTGTCTGTAACAATGTACGGAACTCATTTGGAGAATATCCCGATACAGTAACTGGTGATCTCTGACCGTCAAGAACGAGGTCGAAATATTGAAGAAATTGAAAAGAGTAGAATTTAAGAATTAAAAAGAGATTGGTCCGCAAGCTGTTCGACAACTCTATTGATTTTAAGTCGGCAGCGACGCTGTCATCAAGTGAGTGAACCTTCATAGATACACAACGGCTGGCCCCTAAGCAGTCATGGCCAGAAGTTCTGAATTTCTGCGTCCGACAAATCTCCTAGGTGCGCTGGACTGGTGGAAAGGTGCGTCGTCTCCTCCTTGCCATCGTTTCTAAACAGCTTTTTTTACATCTTTTCATAATGGAGCGGTTCCGTACTACTTGAGTGATTCCTCATAAGCAAATCTGTGATCTCACCGGTGTCAGTTCTATATACCCGCAGCAGTAGTATACTTTTTGCAGGGGATACGTTGTCTCCTAAATTGATATCCTCGCCTAGCTCTTTCATTGCCCGGAACACCCGTGTCCCTGGGCACCTGCATCTAACCGCAGTATCCTTGATTCTATTAATTTTCTGCTAAGAACCTTAATAGCAGCTATGTAACATTTCAGGTTACCTTAACCTCTAGGTTGTGGGCTTTGATGACGCCTTTGTCGATACTGCTTGGACCTCAGTCGACAAGCCTCTCCAGCTGGCACGATTCTTAACCAGCCACCTCCAAGTTCCGAGTTCACAGTCGCCATAGAGGAGGATAGCGATGAGCAAGGCGTTATATTTATTTCAACCTGATAATTCGAGTTAGGTCTCTACTACTCAATTGCCTCTTGAGTTCAAAGGAATAGCGATTGGCAAGAGCTATTCTGCGCTTAATCTTGGTACAGGTGGTATTTGTTTACTTGGGGGCCGAGATAGACGAAGTCTTTCAAAAGTATATCTGCCTTTGGTCACGATATGGGCAATTCAACGATGGTGTGTATCATTCCTTGAAGACAAAACCAGCAAACGCTTCATTGACGTCTCGCTGTATTCGACCCATCCCTTCAATGTCTTCCGCATATGCTATTGTACGGACTTTTGGAAGATCGTGTCTCCAGTGTTAGCGATTGCTCTGAACGATCTTCTCAAGTTGAAGAAGTCACAGGATTACTTGTCGCCTTGACTAATTAATATTCTGACATCAAAGATCTCGGTGAGTTCGTGAGAGTTCTCCACCACCATTTCGCACAATCTGAAGAGTTTGCTAGCCACAACAGTGAGCAAACACATTTAAAGCAGACAATTTTGAAGACCTGACCCAACTGGATGGACTGAACTGCTGTTTGGGTGAAGCCCAACAAGTCTTCTTCTAGTTTGTCAAATCTTTTGAAGCCCCTTCGAGCAGATTACCAAGCATTACCAAAAAAATCTAATCCACTATTTCTTTCCCTCGATAAGCCACTGGGAAATTAAAATGAAAATATTCTCTAAATTCATCACGACTCTACAAAAAAAATCGTCCCCGAAAACACAATATTTTTCCTCCCCAAACTCATTCACAAAACATTGCCTCTCGCCAAAGACCCAGCAAGCAACAATTATGTTTACCTTCACAAACAGAGGTCCGCATATTTTCACAAAGGCCGCATTGAACGGGCGAATTGGGTTTATGAGGTGATAAAATCCCTCACCAGCAGACTCTCATAATTCCAAGGATTAGACCCGAACGGCAGATTCTATTCTAAGGGGTTCCCCCAGCCAATTGGCACGTCTCCACGAAGGAATCTGGAACACAACAAGGACGCATCACCTCATGGCATTCAGTCATTTTGTGAAGAGACAAAGAAAATGCCGACATCCATTGGAGACGACGACAACGACGACGCGCTGTGTTGGTATGTATGTCAGCCATCGTCATCGTCTTTAACCCATAACTTTGGGGCATGGAGTCACGCAATTCGGGAAGGGAATTAATTGCTCCCATTAGGCTAATCTCAACGAAAAGTCCCTTTCAGTGCTGCTCTGCTCCCCCTTCGAGGCTAGGCAAATTCCTTACATTTCTTCGCAATGTTTTCCCCATCACAAGCTAGATCAGCGCGGTGCCGTGACGTGCTAATTCAGATTCAAGTGCAAAATTTGTCTTTCCTCGTTGGCTTCCCTTGCGACAACGCCGTTGTACTGCTGCTGTGAATGCTGATTAGTTCGCATTCCACGTGCAAATTTAAATTGCATCCCGGCCCCGGTACACAGACGGTTGTCGCATCAGTGAAGGGGTGAAATTAAAATTATCAAGGAGATGTACGAGTGTCATGTTCATGCTTGCCGTTCGGACATCGACGCGGCGCGACCTGGTGTGGCGCACTGTTAAGTGCGTTTTAATTGGAAAGTGCTGTCAGGTGCAATGGCTGGATTCTGCTGGAAAACCTCGTCAAAGGGACATTGCATGTTCTGCAGGGCACCGAAACAAAAGCCTAAATTTCAGCGCCATGACACCGGCGAGCTTGTTACGCAGAGAATGACTGTGGAATTTCGGTGCCATGTGATTTATCGAACTTTAATTGTGACCCGCTACCTGGGAACGACAGCAAGTGGGCGGCGCAACGTCGAGTTTCCCCATCATTTGGAATGCACATCCGCTGCAGAAAGCCCGTCAAGGGAAGGTCTGCAACATGCAGATTGCAACCAAGAGGGGGCCGGACCCGTGTTACGTCAGCAGCCAGTTAGTGTATGTTTCCTCTCTCTCGCCCTGAACAAGATTTATCGCTTTGGTTGAGCGCAGTGACGTTCCGCTTTTAATTGAAATTTTCTTTTGCTCCGGCAGATATGGCTCGACTGGTCCGCGCCCTCTTCAGGATGCCTCGGCTGAGTGTGCGGTGGTTTGCTTGCGCAAATAAATCTCCATATTGCGGTTGTCCTGTTTAATAAATTTAACTCTTGTCAATGTTTAGGGGCTTTTCCTGGTTTCCGCTTCCGCCTAAGAGCGGCGTTAGGCACCTCCTTGCTGGGGAACAATAGGCGGCTGAGTTATTATTTATTCCATGACACGAGTTTTTGTTGCTCAGCGGGGGGTGTGGGTGTCGGTCGGAGGAAACTGTAATTTTGAGCCTCCCGCGGTGATTTATGGGTGTTGGTATTGATTAATTTTTGGGAATAAGATCGCGATAAATTTGGATGGATTTAGTGTTTTAGGAAATCCCGAGACAAGGGGAAACATGCTGTTTTTCAAATGGATTTGGTTAAAGAGAGATCTGAATCTGCTTGCTGTGGTGTGGTCACAGGCTAATGATTTATTTAAGAACTTCCTGCTTGGAGTGGGTGCTTAAGGACACGCTTGTGCAGACATTGAGAAATTGATTTCCCACAGTTGGGGATGGAGGCTTCCGTGCGTGGGAAGATATTGGAGGGAATTTCAGAGCATAGTGGATTGGCGAGGGACCACGTAAATGCAATTTAGTGGAAATAGTCAGAATGTCCTTTTTTCATTTCGCTCAATGACTTACTTTATACCGCGACAAGATTTTAGCCCTACTTTTCATCTGAGCAAGGAACAATTGTAAATTGTAAACAAAACTTTATTTGATTAGATATAACACATTGCAGCTAATGGTGAAACAGGGACCAGCTTCTGAGCATTGTCAATGAATTGAGAGAGACGAAGCCATGGATTATGAAAATTATTCATGAAGTTGCACATACATAGGTACCCCAAATAAGACCCGGCGCACTCGGAGGTGGAAATTCAAAACGTCAGTTGGTTGCTTCTAAGCCTATGCAAGGACCACATTGGCACAACTTGTTGGCTTGAAGGATGCAAGATTACGATTAAGTTAACGATACATACTGAACTGCACGAGACACGTTTTTGTAGTTGATGGACTAAATTCCTTTCTTTTTTTCAATTCCCAGTAAAAGCCTATTAATTCGGAAAACTAGTTTATTCAGAAAAATTGCGTGTTCCGGATAAAAGTGAATTTTCTGAATAAATGAGAGCCGGGCTACAGAACTGATCGCTTACACATCCACAGGTTTTGGTTTCAATTTACGTATTATATGATTCTGATAGTACATCCTTATAGTCCCTTGAACGGACATGTGCATTAGGTGGACAACAATTTTGCCATCGAGTAGCTGGGATATTTCAGAGAAAGCCCATCTGACTCCCAATAATTGTCACCTATTTAATGTATTTTCAGATTTAAGAGAAATAATGATCGATAATCAATGGAAAATTGTTCAGGCTTAGCCAACTCGTCGGCTTTTTCATTTGAACACCTTGTCATCCGAATCGTTGTTAAAGCAGACATATAATGGACATAAATGGTATGGATCCTTTTGTGCGGTGTCTGTCCACTTTTTACATGATGTACAAAGCAGAGAAAATGGCTTGCAACAGATGAGCCAAAAAAAAATTGTAAACGTCTGCGGAGGAGGAATCTAAAACCTGTTTTTCGCTGATTGTTGTCTTCTCGATTTGACTATTTTTTGGTATGGCTTCGTGATTCCTTCGCTAGAGGCATCCTTAATATGGGTTTTTCGACTTTTTAGTAACGATCTTCTATATTTTTCCCGCCCTCGGAAGTGGTCTCCTTTCCTCAGGGATGCAAGACATTGCCTGTAGACCCTAGTGTACATCAATCCGATAGAAAAAATTAAAAAAACAATGGGGTAGTTTTTAACACGTAACAACAACGGGAAAATGTTACAACTACCCCCAACATGGAATTTTACACAAACAACATATAATAAATAACAACTAATAAAATTAGTATATACACCCAATTAAAACCAAATCACAGCAGCATGGTATGAAAAGCCACAGCACTGTATCTGTATCGTGTGAAAATTTAACAAATAAAAGCAAAACATAGCAGATCGTTCCTGAAGCAGCGAAAGGTATGGAAGAACAAGAAACGAACATTTTTCTCTTTACGTGTTGAAACTTTGAGGATTGTTGAATCCTGCCCATCAAACTTGTGTACTCATTCTCGCCATCATGCAATGTGCACTGTTAACCTCGCGCTTGGGAAATCCATTTAGAAGTGCTCTATCCACATACCATCCTTGGTATGTGCATCAACACAACACTTAGTTGGAACGATCACATAATGCCACGAGTTCATCAAAAATGCCACGAATTTTTTAGGTTTCCTTAATCGATGCAGGAAATACTTCACCCCCTCTGACTTGGCTTTGATTTATAATGCGTATATCCGCCCCAAGCTTGATCTGTTCTGGTGCCCCCAAAACCACCCTGCACCTACTAGATAGGATCTAAAAGCGGGCGATAAAACTTATAGGAGACAACAATATTGCAGAGTAATTAGACTCGTTTGAACATCGACGTACTTTGTCCGTATTTTACCGCTATTTTAACAAACGATGCTCAAGTGAGCTAGCCAACTGCATCCCTCCTCCGCTTGAATGCTCATCGTTCTTCAGCTGCACTACACGCATATGGAATGCGCTTCTCAGAATAATATTTTCTACATATTACAATCCGCAGATATTTAAAACCAATGTGCACAGGTACCTCCTCTCCCTTTCTCCCTCGGCCCGTTCTGTGTCTTGACCCCGGACACTTAAAGGTATTAACAATTCCCGTGAACGCAAATTATAAAAAAATAGTCAGTATCTCTAAGAAAAAATCTACTTCGACTTAATAAGATAATGGCTTACTGCAACGTATGGGCTCGAAGGAGGATTGTTTTAAAGAAATATGATAAATGAATGAAACAGCAAAACGAATTCTTCTTAGTTTTAGAACAGTCTCGTAGGAAATGGGAGTCGGGCAATAGAACTGTGTATGTGGATTTCTGTAAGATTTGAATTGCAAAACAACACAAGCTTTGGACAATACATTTTAAAGTTCACCACTTCCGCCAGATAAGATCCTTAAGGGCAGCTGCTCATCTCAGCACACCTATTGACTAAAATATACCACACAAGACGACACACAATTATGGTTTATCATCATCTCGAGTCGCCTAAACTAAATAAAAGGATTATTTAACCCCAATAATTCCACTAATTTGATCGCACCAATACATACGATCCCCCATAATTTCTGTATTTCAAAATTTCGCTGAGATGTCTGCCATGAAGACCGATAAAATTGAGAACCCTCATCAATCCTCGCCTCAGGCAAGATGAACCTCAATTTCTTTAAAGTTCAGATATAATGCCCCCCTTAAGCAAAAATAAGTCCTGACTTATGAGGCGAAGCACCCTACATCCCCTCCATTCGACCGCAAAATCCGGTCCCCGGGAGTGCTCCATCCGCACCCCACCGCACACCAACATACCGAGATATTGGCTCAAGAATAACTGATGGGGCACAAGCCCTTTTTTCAGTCCTCTCGACCTCCTCCGCCCAAAAGATTAACATATGACCTCTCAGAAATAAGCATTTCAAAGCGGGAACCCAACGCCCGCAACAGACTCCGTCGTCCATTAAAATTACCAAATTAAACCGTTCAATCTCTCATTTACAGCGGTCCATCTCCATGCTCCTTATGAATTATTCACGCACCCTCCCCAACGACTACCGACAACAACGACCCCGAACACAAGCCGCAGGATACAAATGTACAAAAGTCCCAATACGCCCATTTCGAGTATCGAAAACCCATCATTTCGGGGCGCAAAACTGCAAATCAATGATAAAAATTTTCAAAAGGGATTATTCCATAAATCTCCCCTCGTTCTGCCGGGGGAATGTCATCCCTTTAACAAGCAGAACTCCTTCGGGACTCCAATCGACGTAACCGGGATTGTTCAATAGAGACACCAAAGATGTCGAACACTCTGTTCATTGCGGGTGACAGAGGGGGTGTGAGAAACTAACATGTGCTTCAGGGGTGAACCCGGTGAAGATAATATATTTTTTCACCCTCGCTTGCATTTGTCACTTGCGATTATCATAATTTTCCTTGACAACTTTTGCCTTTCTCCCAGGCCATTTCACTGGGCATTGAAGGGAAGACCCGGAAAACGGATTTGCCACTGACAATTGGTATTGATCTCATTGCAGGTATACAGTATGTCGACGCCGAAAAGCACTCGAGGAAGTGGCGGTGACTCGAAGGAGAAACTTCGACGAATTCCTAGTGTTCAGCCGGGCACCCTCATCTGCCAGCACCTCATCAAGGAGGGCACGTACGGACGGATTTATGCCGGCAAAATTGGCGACTCCTGTGATATTCTTATAAAGACCGTTGTCGATGGAGCGTCCCTGACTCAGGTCGCTTGCTTACTGCAGGACGCATCCATGCTGATTGGCGTTAGTCATCAGAACATCTTGACGCCCATGATGGCGAACACCGAACTGCCGGGCCCGCCTGAGATTGCATATCCCAATCCGGCAAAGGGTAATTTGAAAATGTAAGTTTGTCATGCGCTTCCATGAGTGCTCTCCTGAGAGTTTAAATGGCTTTATTTTCTCTTTTCAGCTTTCTTCAAAAATCACGGGAAACCAACTCGCCCCTGAGCACTCGGACACTTGTCGAATTCGGTCTTCATGTTACTAAGGGCCTGGCCCATCTTCATTCTCTCGGAATCCTACACAAGGATATCGCCACCCGAAATTGCTAGTAAGTATTGAGTTCAACGGTATCCCTTCCAAGTAGGTGGTGGTTGATATAGGCTGGGTAACAAGCGCTGAGGCTAGTCTTGATGTGAGGAATGTGTATTCGTATGAAGGTTGCTGCTAAAATATAGAAGCTGCTGAGAAGGCTCTGAAGGCGATGATAACATCAATAGCGATAGTCTCGATGACACTCCAAATAGACGCTTGATCATGGTATAAATAGTCACAGCCAGTTGTGCCCCACGACGCACCAAGAGTCTTATTGAAGAGAACAAAACAAAGCTGTCAACTGTAAGACTCTTAACCGAGTGAAACGCTAACAGCTGTTCCACTCAACAAACGTTTTCAACTCACTCTGTTGGAAATATTCAGTAGACAGTACTGCTGTGATACCCAAGCCACTTTGTTTATAGACCTATAATCTGCTCCCTCTTCTATGTGTCTAGAGCTATAGCTATAGCTATAGATCAGGGTAGACCTAAATCTCCATCAACGAGCTAGAGTCATATCTGCCAAGCTGCTTCCAGTTTGGTTTCACGGGGTCCTTCTTGTTTGAACCAACTTCAACGCGGGCGTCCTCTGCTCCCTTTTCAACAGACTAAAAGTTCAAGGCTCTTCGATCCGGAGCTAGGTTGTCCATACGCCTTACATGGCCCAGCCACATCTGGCATTTGATTGGGCGCCTGGGTAGTCTCCTGTCGCTGTGCAGTCTGTACAGTTTGATGCATCATCGAGACGGATATTGCTATAACCTTGCACCAAACCTTTTTTTTTTGGAACTGAGGCAGCTTTCAATCACTGACGATCCCAGTCACACTGCCTTCAGTTACAGATTCGGCCTTCCTCTCCTTTTCAAACTCGCATTCGAGGACTCTCTTAGTTGGAGTATTGGTGTCCATGAGTTCGATTGTTGAAACCTGACCTGTTGAAGCTGAAGGGACTGTCAACGTCCGGGTTGTTAAAAATCTATGTCGTTAAACCACAAAACAACACAAGACAAGACAGTTTCATTAAGAAAGCTTTAGACTTTCTCATTTGCACACATCGACACAACTTCAAAGGATTTAACCCAAACCCTCCACCTACAGTCAGAGCCTGTATTCAATTATTTGGTTTACGATCTACCTTTGACACAACATCAAACTACGGAATGTGTACAAATACAACCGACCCCATTCGCTAACCACACAATTCAACCGCGTCCACCCGAAAACCTCTTCAATGACACTTAATTATCCGGAATTCAATTAGTCCCTCCAACATTGTTGATTTTCCTTCGTCGAGTGTAAACAAATCGAAGACAGTTTCACCCATCAATCGCAGAGGATGTACATGTATTCATACTAGTACACCCACTCATCCAGGGATATCAATTTAACTAACATCAACCCATCGCATTCCACCGCAACCACCCTGAGGCCATTAAATGTCATTAAAATCATCAATCAACCGAAATGTTTAATAGAAAAACGAGAAATTTATGTGAGCGTTGTGATCCGTTTCAATGGCTGTGCCGCAATTTGCCTATGGTCTGCCCAAAATAGGCCTCGATTATCCGCTGTGTAGCAAACGAACCCACAAATCGCCTACAACCTCATCCTGCCACAAATGGATCATTACCGTGAAGCTCTGCGTGGATGGGTGGTGGTCGTGAGTTCCATTAGTTCCATTAGCAAAATGACTCGGACCGTTCCATGCCATCAACACAGACCTCAGCTTGTGCACACAAGTGCTTGTGAATTTGTAACACTTTCAAGTTGGGCTGTGGCGTTTAGATCAGAATCTCACAAGTTGCTTTATTTGTTTTCATTCACTCTTGCAGTTTGGACTCGGAATCCTATGTGAAAATTTGTGATAGCGCCTTGTCGCGTGACCTATTTCCCGATGACTACCACTGCTTGGGTGACAATGAGAATCGCCCCCTCAAATGGATGGCCCTGGAGACGCTGCAAAAGAAGTACTACTCAACGACCAGTGACGTCTGGAGCCTTGGGGTGCTGTTCTGGGAACTGGCAACACTTGCGACAATTCCCTTCGAGGAAGTTGACATCTTTGAGCTGACGCCGTACCTTATGGATGGCTTCAGACTTGGACAACCCATAAACTGTCCCGATGAGTTGTAAGTGACACACTCGTCATTCTTGTGAATGTGCTCTCTTTCTAAGTTTGTTTTCTGTTTTCCGTTTTTTTTTTTTTTTTTTTTCTTGTTTGCGCTTTCCTTTCAGTTTCACTGTGATGTCGTGCTGCTGGCTGGCCGATCCCAAGCAGAGACCCTCCTTCCCACAGCTTCTCGCCTATCTGCAGGACTTTCACGAAGACTTGGGCAAGTACATCTAGAAAATCCCCAGCTGGACTGTCACTGGCAGTCACATTTAAATACGAGTAAGCAAAAAAAAAAACAAACGGACTGAACTGCAGACACTGAACAAGGAATACACTGCACTTATTGTTATGAATGTGAATAGTTCACATTTTCACCCACTCGCATCCACTGTCTATGTATCTTTAAAACAGAAACTGAAACTTGCGTTTGGAGTAGACTCAACCACTGCGAACGAGCGCAAGGTGAAGCGAACAATTAAATGAAAGTAAATATGTAGAATAACGTTATATAAATAAAATTACAATTAGATAGACTCACTAGGTACGAAACAAAAGTATATATAGTTTATATATGTATTTAATATAATTAAATTTAATGTAGTTACTTTTTTATACTTAAGGTTAAAGGTGAATTTTAAACGAAATCCAATTGAAAGAGATTAGTATTTCTAGAGAAGCAAACAAATACTGCATAACAGAAAAACGATAACAAAAGAGAACTTAGTAACTTGTCACGAAAAATGTGATGTGACGGATCTGAGGAAACGCACATAAAAATATATATAAATTGTTGTCATATGAGACATTCAGAAAATAGCAGCGGCTGCATGTGAGACTCGATGCCATTAGTTCCTAGAATTTTCAATTTTTGCACTTCTTTGGTTTCGGATCTTCTCTTATTTTTTCTCTTCTTTTTTCAATTTCTTGTGGAATTTTTTTTAGTGGATTTAACTATCATGGGACATTGTTGACAAAACTGAAAAACATTCGAAAAGGCTTGGGGATACGAAGGAATCATGGGCGATTAGTTAGCTTACGAAATGCCACACAGATGGATTAATTGCGAATGAACGAAACTTAACGAAACTGATCACCACAATGCGTCACTTCTGTGAGTTCGTTGGGTCGCTTAAATCAGGATGCACACTATTATTTTTGAAATGTTATTCCATTTCATTCTAGGCTATACACTGTCATTCCAGGAATGACATTTTTTCGAAAGTTTTCTTATAAATTTTGGCACAATTTTCATTTCTTATGCACCACACTGCGTCATTCAACTTCACGTTCCAATCAGATGGATGTCATTGTTTAAGTTGGCTTGGATCTTCTCACGTCCATAATCGTTAATGCCTAAAACACAAGAATGCGTTGAGAAAGCCGACTTCATGTTACGGAGAGAGTGCGATGACCTGTTCCCTCTCTCTCTAAAATACCTACCACAGGAAAATGATTGCACCAGCTGTTTTTATTTCGGAAATGATAACACATTTCAAATTACTTTTGTCGTTTAAATAATTTTAGTCAACTGTTTCCATTTCTCAAATGTCATTTGACACCAAATACTCTCAGTTTGGAAGAAAATCTGGACTTTTGCTCTCAGAGCGCACCCGATGGATTGCGTTCTACGTTTTACGATCCTCTCATCTCCCTTATTTTTCACTATAGCATGTGAATTATGCGCGTTGAAAGACAACGCCAGCGCAAACGCACTATCGTGTTTCAGCCATAACTCTTTAGACGTTTGTCTGTAAAAAAGGATGGTCATCTCAGCCAAGACACTATAAGCAGATCCTAAGAAAGCTTATCTCCAATGCCAAGCAAACACTTGGAAACAGAATTGCCTTCACTACTTGGCTTCACAGATTTCTTGACTGAAAATTAACAACGACTTGCTCTAAATTGTTCTTCTTCTCATGGCAGAAACTGTCTAGGAATCTAAATGCTTTCTTCAGCAACCCCCATCGGAAGTCCCCTTCTTTTCTTTGCTTTTCGGTGAAAAATTACAAAATTAAATCTTCACGGACGGCTCCAAGATCAATGGTGGATAGGGCGCAGGGGCCTTCGTGAAAGGCGACAACATTAGACTACACGCCTTGTCAGATGAATATGCGTCGATTTTCCAAACGAAAACCTATGCCATCCAAATGACCACTTACTATTTGGAACTCATTGTAAGGAACAAGTATTCAATTCTTTAATATTTTCTTGAAATTTTTCAAACGGTTCGTATAGATTGCATCCATATTACCGTATGAACATGTCAATGTTTACACACTTCTTGGATGAGTTCACTGACTCATTGTCGCAAACGATGGAATGACTTCTTGTCTTCCTATAGTAAAGCTTGCATGCTTGCGCTTCTTTGGAGTAACTGGATACCAGGCAGGGGTGATGGGAAAAAGGAAGAACATCATTGTTGCATCAAAACTGCTTCAAGTTTCCTAGAAAAATTACAAGGGAAAATTCCTGCAGCCCTATTTTCCTCGGAAATGTATTCACTATAGCTATGTATTCCCGGGAAAGCTTTTTCCCTTTTACGAATGTTGTCGAAGATACTTAGTTTTCACGAATGGAAAAAAAATCCTGTGTTAAAATTACGTCCAGTAGGCCTGATTGTGAAAAACAAATGGAAGGGGCTAAGTATTTGTACCTGTAGCGACAGCCAAGCTGTGCTTAAGGCCTAGTTCAGCCCTTTAACCACTTCAAGGATAGGAGGATAGTCAAGGATAGTCTTCTCTGAATTTGATTGGCATTTTTAATTTGTTCGAAAAAAATGAGCAACATTAGTCCTTGCTCTAGAGAAGTGGCAAGACACTCCAAGGTGTAGACAGACCAAGGGCATGCTCCCAAACGTCTGTAAGTAATCCGCAGTGTTCTTGTTATCTCTTGATAGAAAAGACTGTTGACGACTTACCGGACGGACTAAAACCTTCATTAAACACCTAAATGTGATGAGACACTCTGCGACGCCCATAGTGAAAACGAAGACATTGCAGAGCACTCCCCTGGAAGTGTCCCGCCTTTCTTGGTTAAGGCGGCATTTATTCGGTGCTGATGAGGTGAGAACTAATGTACAGGCTCCTCATCACAGAAGCGCCAGCTGGTCGTCCTCAGGAAAACCAAGAAATTCCCGCTGGGTGCTCCAGTTTAGTATTAAAACCCTCGACAAAAAAGAGTTTTGGGCACCTAGTTCGATTAAAATGTGTCGCCTCATCCCTCGAATATTTCTTTCCATTCATTTTCCAAAAAACCTCTCCCGAAGTCCATAGCCATGGACCGCATAGTCCAGGGTTGCTCCTCCTAGCGCATGAGTCAACCTGTTCATGTTCATCACATGAACTTACATGTGAATGTCAACAGGAAATGCTTCATAAATGCCCACTGATTCTTGGATGAGGTTGATGATAATTTTGATATTGAGTCAAGCAATCAAGTCGCGCTAATTGAATGATACTATTCTTGTAACATACATATGCCTCTTGGAATTGGAAAGCACCATCAACAAGCGGTACTCCAAAACAGGGGGCAACAAGAACGTCTTCAATTGACCGTCGTGAGTCGCGTGCATCTCATTGAACAGCGATTCCGCACAAATGTGTGTAACTTTCTCTCAAGAACACTAATGAGATAGACATTTGAGCACGTCCCCCTTAAGATTTATTTTCTCTCTTTTCCGTAGTTTTGTATTGCAAACACACTCTATTTCTCTCCAGCTACATGCTCGTACATCTTCATCTTCGTCAAATTACAAATTGAATAAAATTAGATTCAAACAAAGCAAAACAAAAAACAAACGTATTTTCTAATGTTCTATACAAATTCTTCAACAAAGGACGAAACACAGGGTGACACTAATATATTTTTTTTATAACATTTTTGTATTAAAACGTATTGTAATCGACGTTTGTGGAGTAATGTAAAAACAAATAAAATAAAATTATATGCGAAAAAATATGTATTTCACGTTTGTGTTAATTAATATTTCATGTTACATGTAATATCTTTTCAAACAAAAAAAAAACAAATTCAAAGAAATGGATAAATGTGAACAAATTAGAAAACATGAAAAAAATAATAAATAAAACAAATGGTGTTATGTCTGTGTATGTTTCAATGTCATTACTAAAAAAACTAAATGTCTTTAAAACTGTTACTTACGTAGATGTTTTTTCACACAAAACAAACAAACGAAATAAATAAAAATACAAAACAAAAAAAAACACAAGAAAGCAAATTTAACTTTAAAACGAACAAACAAGAAAATAATATCAACTACAATCCCAACACAAAACGAACATAATTAAAGTTTCTGAACTCTGTAGCTAACTTTCTTACTCTTCTTATACATTACTACATACTACTAATACTACTACATTACATCCACACTCTTATCCTACTCAATGTGCAATAGAGAACTCATAGTTTAATCGAGTACAAACGAATAAAATCAAATCTAGAAAATAAATGAAGAAAACCGAGCAAAAAAGAAAATGCATGAGATACCAATTAAAAGAAATCTCAAACAAATACACACACACATATATATATTTTGTAAATAAATTGTGAGGCGTAACAAACGAAACGATAAATCGTAACTGGCGAAACCAAAACTATAGAATACGTAAATGTGAAACTTAATAAATGTTTTCAGTGCATTTCTCTTCTCACTTTGAAACAAAAATGGTTGCAATTTTTTTGCCAGAATATCAAAAAATTGTTTGGGAAAACCAAAAAGGGAAAAAAAGTAAATAAATTGTACATGTATATGGTGACGATTAGGATTAAAATGAAAATTCAAAATGAATAAAGAATATATTATTTAAAAAAAAATATGACTGTGAATTCATTTCTATCGGAAGCGGCATTCACAAAGGTGTCTATGATGTGATGCGAGGTGGGATGGAAAGAAAAAAACTACATCAAAGTGACGCTGCATAGCAAATTATTGAAAGCGAGGTGGGTTTGGTAATAAATTAATAATTGTACAATATTCTCTCTGCCTGCCATAGAACTGTGATGATTCATTTTATTCACATGATCAGAAATGCGAAGGCTAATGCAACTTTTGTAATCAACGTGGACTTTAGTGATTGAGCTAGACCTGACATCTTTTTATACATAGTCAGCTGGTTCGGGGTATCTCCTGCCCATCAAACAAAAACATCCTTGTTCTCCAGTCGGTTTTCCTGTGGATCGAGTGGGCTCTACTTGTATGAAGAAGTTGTTTTCAACGAAAGAGAGTCATGATCGAAACGCGTAAAGTCAATAACGAGACGAAAAGAGCCCTGAACCTTGAGCCAATCCGTCAATAAGGATCAACATTTCGTGTTGTGAGCATGCGAATGTCCAAGACTCAACCGAATTTCAAACATCTGAAGCTATCACGTATCTACGCCATCAGTAAAATTGAGTGGGCATTTCGATTCCACTGCGATGCCTTTGTAAAATAAAATACATACACCACCCACTCGCAGACAAAACAACACCAACATACCCAACTCAATGCTGAATAAATCATGAACTTCGCAACAAAATCAAACGATAAGATCTATACACCGTGTGTACTCTTTGCCGCTTCGGAAACGAACAGATTATTCTGAATCAAGTAACGAAGTAACTCAATCACTCCGTCCAATCCCTTTCAAACGAGCAATGTCACGTCAAATCCATTCCCCACATCCACTGTGTGCCATCCGCACCCCACCGCCACTCACCTTCAGAATTGGCTAGCATAACAAATTCCATTGCTTAAACACGCGTTGTGACAACTTTACCGAGAATTTCAACTGAAACAATGTCAGGACAATAGCGCAGCTCCAACGGATTGGAAGGTCCCTCCGCTCCGCAGCCATCGCAGGCACCACAGGGAGCAATGTTACTGCAGCAGCAATAGCATTAGCAACAGAACAGAAACAAAAGCATGAGAGTCAAGCGATTTAATTAAACGGTCATTAAGTCGACAATTAACAGCAACAAAACATAGCTGCGAGCTACGAACGAGGCCTGGAACGCGCCTTACCCTTCACATCGGGAATGTGTTCGCTTGCAGGTCGCAGCGCTCTTCGAATTAACGCAGCGCGACACAATTGTTCTCGATTAATTTCACGCTGCAGTGTTGTGCGCTGATCCACTTTACCTTCCTCCATCTCGTCCATACATCCGTCCATATCCATCCGCTCATTCATTCATTCATTCGAGTCCATAGAACGCGTCCATCCCTCACGCAGCAGGGGGTGGGATTTGAGTTTCAACTTATCGCCCGGAAGCACAAAAAAGAAAGGCATACAAGGGAAATTGATTGAAATTGTTTTTCCTTTTTGTTTCGTTTCATTATTTCTTCTTTTTTTTCGCCTCTTCGTCGTTTTTTTTTTTTGTATAGCCGTTCTCTTCGACTGGCAGGGTTATTGGAAAAACGTGCATGCCAGGGAGTCACCCTTAGACACTCTCAGTCATGTGGAGCGCTCAAAAAGTGAGCACTTTCAAGAAAGCACCCTGACACAAGGCATCCTGCGAGGAAGAAGGGTTGATTTTACTGTGTCACAAGTTGACATGTTGTTGCACCCTTATTGCCCTTTAATAAAAAAGTAAACACTTGCCCGCCAGTGCACCCCTTGGCCCAAGGCAACCCACTCAACGAACCCCAGCAACCCAACCAGCCCACCCATCAAACATTCAACCAGCCAAGCAGGGCGGCGCACACGGACAAGGGCATTCCCAACGTCTCTTTTGCGCTCGTTATCCGGGCCGACATGTGTCCCCTGGCTTAATTGGAAATATCGATAAAAGTAATAACGCTTCACTTAAGTACATGTGGAGCAAGGCCAACACCACCCCCAGCCCAACCGAAACGCAAGCACCAGCGGAGCAGTACCAGCAACAGACGCCAAATCGTGAGGCATTCCTCATAGTGGTTGTCCTCATTTCGGGACACACCCGATAGACGACAAGCGCTGTAATGCTAACGAGCCTTTGGAGGTTTCGCCTGCGACTGAGCAGGAGCAGGACATGACTGCCTTGGATTAAAATTGAGGAAATTATGTCGGCCATAAATGCCGCATGGGGCATTTGAAGCTTGCCAGCGCTCTTAATGTTGACGGCAAACAGATGTGCTGAAGTGTCAAAAGTGGGATAAGAGTCTTAAAATGCTCTGCTTTTGGTCAGTGGAATACTGCACTTGGGACTTGTTCGGTCGTCCTCTAAGTCGTTTCATTAAGATGCCCAACTGAAGGGGGTCACCCCCGGAATGGCACTTGATGAGTAAGGAATTCGGATGCTATATGGGAGATGAACATCACTGCCAATGTTTAATCTGACTTCTTTTTCGCTTCTCGAGTGACTGGGGGTGATTTGAGTTGAAGGAGAGAATACCCACTACAAGCAATTTATTTTGAAGGGAATGCCATGGTTTTGCATGGAATATGTACCCTTATCCGATGGGGACACTCTATTGTCATGTTCATAGTTGGCACAGAGAATCAAGCAACATCACTGGGTCTGTGGAGACAAGAAAGTAATGTGACTGCATGAAGATGAGGGAAGTACAGCACGAGATACGCGTAAGAACATCAACGCAATGGCCACAGAAAGAGAGGGAGTAGGCGTGACAAATGAACCGTCCAAAAATTGCTAAGGGGGTGGCAAATGGTCACAGATCTACCCATCTCCTAGTCAAGCGTCACGACTCTTCCTTTAGTTCGGACCAATATTTGCCAGCAACCTTAGCCAAATACAGACCAAGCATTCCGATGCAAGAATTGGGACAACCAACTCATTAAAGAAAGGCGTTAAAGAACACTTAGTAAGAAGGACGGGGTTGTACACCACCAGAGCTTTAGCGATTAAAGGGCAAGGGATTTCGGAGTAAGTATGCAAGTAAGAGTAGCCTAATGTAATGCAAGACTAGGCTAGGTGTTGGAGGCAGGTTCTACAGCTATGACCGAGTCCAGGATGGGGAATAAACTGTGCAGCCTTCGGCCCGGCAAAAGTACAAGCGACAAGCTGTTCACGACTGGTACTGGTACTCGAGAAGGCTTGGGTGTATGCCAAACCGATCTACTTCTGTTTTCTAGATCTCGGACTAAGCACATGACCGAGTGCCTCGGGGTGAACTCTAGAGTGTTCTGGAGGAGTATTGGATTGATGGTCCTCTTTCCTCTTTTGAGATTCATTCAGTCTCTATACACTGTAGCAAGCTGTGTTTGGGTTAACGGTGGGCGAACTTCGCCAATTGTGAGTCTTGTCACCTCCTCTTTTCATTATATACATGGAATGGATGTTGCACAGCCGAGGCGAAGAATGTTGCACATTGGGAGAGTGGGCGGTAAGTCGATGGCGTATTTATCCCTACATCCTTCCAGGAACTACAACACGCACTCGATCGGTTTGTGTACGCATGTGCTGGTGCGTGGAGGAAGCATAACGTGGACAAATCCGAGGGGAATCCCATTGAAGCCAGCTTCAAGGGAGGAGGTCAAATATGATTGACCAAGCTGGTGGGAAAAAATCGCCAAGATGGGGTGAGAAACTCGGCAGAATGCGAGGAAGTCAATAATGAACAGCTGGTTCTTCTAAAGGATAGGGCTATGTTTCAATGATTTAGGATAATTACTCTATCTAAGACACCACCTGTGATTGAGATTCAGTGTCAGTGTCGGTGTTCCTCACTGAGTTATGTTTGGTCAGTAAATTGTAAAGGTAGTACTGAGCTGAGTATAGATTCTCAATAAAACAAGGCTAATATTATGGTCTCGGATCAATTTAGTAGTCGAAGGCAGATTTTAGTGTAAGCATTAAAACAACTGCCCATAGTCGCTTGTGATGTTCTCTCTTAATATAGCCGCCAGCAACTGAAAACGTTCGCTCTCAATTCTCCTTCTTATAACGCTCACGAACAGCACACACCCTAAATTGAAATTTAGAAATGACATTGCATGTCAATTGTCAAAATAATCAAAGGGGAAATTTACTTGGACTACTTCTGGATTTTAAATTTCAGACTGTCAGTTAAAATGGCGAAAAAGTACATTTTCAATGCGCCGGTTAAATCACGAGCTGAGGCCAACTCCGAAGTTGATCAACACCCGGGTTTCCGGCCAGTTGAGCAATTGTGTACAAAATTACCCTTAGTCAAGTGCCACGAATGCCCATCACAACAAGGCGCGCCTTTAATGCGATTCCATCACAGCGGACCGCTTTTAAGACCCAAGACGGGGTGGATGAACCAAGTTCATAAACGCACCTGGTTCCACTTGGCCAGAACCCCTGATGAGTTGGACTCGATGGCGGAGGATCCAGTCGCCTGGACATCTCTCGTGCGTGCTTTGCCTCAGCACGCCTTTAGGGGATCATGCGGGTCAGAAATGTATGATGATGAAGGATAAGCACTCAACCAACTTGTGAAATTGGAAGCAGATAGTCAGAGATCCGTTTGAGTTCGCCGAAAGATTTGCGTCCGAAAATGTATAGCACTTGCTCCCCATCCCACGGCGCACGGCCAAAGGAAAGTACAGACACACAGAAGAGCCTATTTTCCAAAAGACTATCTACAACTGATGAGAGGATTAAAATACCATTATTCAGTGTTGGCTTTGGGAACTCAATCTCGTCCATGAGCCCAAGCAACTCCCTCCCCTCCGAAGTCATGTTTTTTGCCTTCTCCGATTCAAGCGATGTCCCCATTCCCGACTTCTTTTACAAACTCCTACGGAATATCCACCAAATGACCACCATCATCGTCCGCTTATCACCACAGTCATGCAGCAAAACACTCAGTGCCACCCGCAATTCCGCACACATATGACTTAACACCCGCCGCTTCAGGCATACACACACCCGCCGCGATGTAATCTTCAGAATGACGACAATTTATTTAAATTCGTTCGCAAATTCATTGAGAAACGGGAACATTCGTCCTTTTTTCGAAATAGTTTCCCTTCACCACCAGCAAAAAGCATTCCTGAGAAAATCACGGATTAACAAAACCATGAGCGTCTCCACCACCGGCAGCCATTTCAGAGGGGATGATGGGCCATTGAAAGGCGCCTACAGACCGTGCTCAGTCCTCCCCAGAAAATGGTCAGAAGCGACGAAAGAAAGAACTCAGTGTCGGACCCAACCAAAAATACATTCCCATGGTAATGGGTGGGACCAGCCATAAATCCGCACCCGCCCAAATCAGACCCTCCGTTAACCTAGAGAGAAACCCACACAAGATGTGGCCGAAAGAAAGTGGAGCACGAAGTGTGCGGCAGGACGGCATAGCAGCCGAATCCTTTGGGCATTACACACTGGAGTTGTGTTCATTCCATTTGGTACTTCGTGCTCCTTTTATCTGCAAGACCATTATCTCTAATCAAAGGCATTTCATCGCCGCAGTTCGCCATTGGCTGCCCCTCTTATCGCGCTCCTTCCCACCCGGCTGAGGGACCATGGCAAGGACTTCCGGAACTTTTTCTCCTGGACACACACAATTCCCATTGTGTGCGGGTGTGGTGTTGTTCTTTTTTTTTACCGTCCTCCTCCGCCATGCTACCATGTACCACATTGAATAGAGGATATGATCTCGAATTTTTCCACAATTCAATGGTCAGACTGTAGACTGGCAAGACGGAACAGTGCCACTCGCAGTCCTCTTCGAACACTGTCCTTCGTCGGTCCTTGCGCTCGAGCGAGCGGGGCGAGCCTTTACAATAAAGTGACAAATTTCAATGGGTTGCGCTTGAATGGCTTTTATTTTTCAATCGACCTTTCGTCTCCTTGTGCGAGAGTCGGACTACCGACGCGGTCCCTGTCCGGAAGGGATGTAAATTTATGCAATTTTCGCTGGAAAAATATTTTCTTGTTCACAGAACGAGGCAGAGGACCCGCTCTCTGAGATTTATGAGTAAGGGAACGCGTTTCGTCGAGGGCACTCTGACCCACGCCGAGGTGCACCCATTCAGGCGATGGTTTATGTCCTTAAGCAATCGCCAACTGCCATCGGAATTGCTCAATTGCACGTGCATGGGCGGGACAAGCGAGGAGTGAACGAAATAGGTCGCCGCCAGTGTAAATCTAAGCGAGCTTGAAGGAGAACTGCTGCTGAGGTGCTCCTTGGATGTCGTCACTGCCATCGCTGGACCACATGCGTCCGTTGTCCCCTGTTTGCATTCGGATTGAATGATTCTGTCTGTGTCCATTAAAGCGAGAACAACAACCGCCCATCGATCCACCCACCCATACGTCGAGAGATGCCCAGAATGGGGGGTTGGGGGGAGAACCAAAGCAAACAATATGTTGGACAACATTTTGTTGTCGCAGCGGAGAACAACATCGTGGAGCACATCCTGGACCGTCCTTGTTGTCGTTCTCTCATCATCATCGTCGTAGTCATCAGCAGCAGCAGCGGTGGCGGCGGCGGCGTCGCATCGCATGGCTTCACTTAATGGGGGAGACCATAGCCACCCGTCTTCCATCACACACTCGGTGGGGATGCGGAATCGATTTTTAATAAATTTATATAAGATGGGCGCACTTTCCATGGGAATGTGTGTATTCATGGTCCTCACCTCGTCCACCCACATTCTACGGGGTCCGGATGAGACTGAAGTTGGGCGGAAATCCATGAAAAACGGAGGATGTATGGCATTTTATGAATAGGATGTCCCTTCCGCATGAATTGGCAGCATTCAAATGGGTGTCCCAGTCCCATCCATCACATCCTCATTAGACAAAGTGGATTGAGTGGAAGGGGGTGTAGCGACTACGTCTAAATGAAATTTTTGTCATTGCTGTGTCAAGGAAAACTTCTAAGTTCCTTTGGCGTCTATGAATTTTCACAAGAAACACAAACACTAAGAATGTCCTTTCTGAATTCAAAAATCCCGAATATGAATTCCCCAAATGCTTACGATTGTCTAAATTCCCACTCGCCTGCAGTGCCATCTCTTGTTAGAAATCATCCATCTGAAGTTCACATCCGTGGTGCTTGATATGGGATTTTTCGCATACACAAACCGAGAAACAGAGAGAACCGGTTGCATGAGAAGTGGCGCTGTAGGCAATTGGATTGTGTCTTTGTTGGTTCTGTTTTTGCCCTCTGTCTTGCACTAGTTGTAGCAAAGTTAAGTGATCCAAAGTACAGATGGCATACGAGGGCAATCGGAATGAACGGGAATGGGACATCTTCACACACCACCGCAAAGCTGTATTTGTGTATGATGACGATGGATGAGTAAATTTTGCTTGAAAAATTGACGCCATTTTTTTTTCTTTGCTTGATTTTTTATGAAATGTGAAGTGTCAGCAAAATTTCATCATTTTATGACAGAGAGTTTGATGACACGAACTTTAAATGAGCTAATTTGCCGCTGCACTATGGAAATGAGTTTCAGTCAGATTGAGTCTGGAGAATGGGTGAAAGCACGTTTTGACGCAACGTGTGTTGTGTGCAGTGAGCTTTGAAATGAGACACATATGTACGTATGGATGTATGGACACATGTATGTAAACTCTCGAAAGCTTTGAAAATAGTACGTTCGCAACGTTGACTGCGTTTAACTGTGTTTGATAATTCAAATAATATAAATAAATAATTGCAAACACGTGGAATTCTATTACATTTTCTTCCTCGTGGCATGGCATTTCTTTGTAGAAAATGTCCTCCTCTCATAAACAAAGGTTCCAATAGCAGACAACTTTACGCGCTAAGACTTAGTCCATCTTCCACTTCTGTGGAGCAATCTAAGTCAATGGAGCATAGGTACCAAATTTCTGCAAAAAAAAAAAAACCCAAGCATGTGTTCTTAGAGCAGATGTCAACAGCAATGGCGGCAGTGCATAATCGTTGCATAATCTTTCGAACACATAAAAATATGTAATTTTATCTAAGTCGAAATGGTTTAATTCAGCATGGATCCCAATGACTCGTGGAATTATTTCAAACAGGTAACAGCGATCTTCTGAGCTTATTAGATGTTTTTGAAATAAAAAAAAAATAAAAGGATAAAATGTTATCTATATTGTATCGTCAATGGTATTCGGACCAATCCCGTGTACCTCGCCTGTGCCCTAACCGATGGGAATTAGATACCTGCCACTTCAGTCACGATTTCCTTCAATCCAAGTGAGATTAAACAAAATTAGCTCTACACACTACACACTGCACATATGTAGCTACCCATCTCCTGTCTCTTTCTCAATAACAGCTACACAATATATCACATTCGCCTATGAAACCCCAAATTTATTCGTACAAAGTTTGCCCACCACATACATATGTATTTCAATAAAGTGAGGCCGCATGTCCAATGGATAAAACATTGGGAAAAACATATTTCAACCACCAATATTTTATTGGTTCTACAACGCACCGCAAAAATTTACAAAAAATGTTAGCGTTTTTCGGCTCTCATCTCTCAGTGTCAGCAGGTATTCGCTAGAAGTGAACTACATAAATAACGTCTTTCCACTCCCATCATCATTAGTTGACAGATCATGGCGGACTGGGTAATATTTGTAAGAAAAGTTCAGGTTCATAAGATGTGCGTGTAGAAGCCATTCATGCAAATTTCAAGCATTTGATGACCAACCAAAACAAACTCTGATTGGTCCGAAAACTTTCATATAAAACGCTGTCAAAAATGTTGTGTGGATAGACGGCAGATTTCTGATAAAAGTCATAGGAGAGTAAACAATTTTGTACAAAAACTTAAACTATTATTTTAAGTTCCTTGCGATTAAAGCTTAAAATGGCTTCCTCGTACCGAGGCTCTTTCTATCTTGGATTGTTCGTAGCTATTTATCTAGACGAGCATGTCTGTCAACCGAAAAGTTGATGGCTAGGGAAGTGCAAAACTACGATGACAGTCTATTACATTTCGTCTTCTTCTCTATTTCGCTCTAAAGTCCGGCTGGACCTGGACCTCAACCAACAAGCCTTTCCAACTAGCGCTATCTCTGGCTAGCATTCTCCAGTTTAGTGCCTTGGGTGCCTTACCTCAAACTCGAGCGTCCTCTGTTGTGTTGTCCCTCGTGCTCAGAGTCTTGGGCTAGAACTGAGTAGACAGTTGTACAGCTTTCCCCCAAATACCGTTAACTCAAACAGAAACAAAGATCGCAGGCAGAACTTTTCTCTCGCTGATACTGAAGGAAGGCTTTTGAGTTTATTCTAATGATATGTTCTAATTGCAGATCGCAAAACTTTAACACAATATTCTGACAACCTCTATGCCGCGTGCCAAACCACTCGTTCAAATGAATCCGAGTAGGACACCATTTTGTGCATACCTTGTGTACTTAAAGAGTATCAAACATGTTGTAATAGTCTTCACACGAGAATCATAACAACGCGGCTAACACCAAAGGCATATTAACATCAAAGGGAGTAACATTGAAAACCCACTAGTGAGTCTCCAGTTTACCTTAAACCGTTTCTATGAATGTTCGATGATCATTGGAGTTCATGAACAACTTTGTGCGTCATATTATGACCATTTTGTAATTGATTTTCATAAATTTTTGACGGCACTTACTTCTAAAATAGGATACCTTCTGAATTGTCTGGACTAAAAATTACATAAAACTTGGCCTTCAATTTTCGTTGGTGTAACTTTTTTTTTTCAAAACCTAACGTTAATCGTGTGAACTGCAATATAATTTAGGTCGATATATGTTTATGTGAGTTCAAAGAGAAAATTCAAGAATTTAGTTTTAAGTTTGACATTTTGAATGACGTTGAAATGAATTCTGGTGTCTCTTATGTTTTCAGTACGTATCTAATCAATTGTATCCTCTAAAAAGCAAAGATTGTACTGGCCTACACAAAAATTGCTCCATTGAACATAAATTATCTGTTTAAAGTAATACTTAAAATCCAATGCGGACCAATAAACCTGTAAAAGTCAGGTTAAAGTCTCAACCACAGAACCTCTGCAGCTGTTCTTTCGTTTGGCTTTCTTTTTTAGTCCAACTACCAGACAGACATAATCGGACGGATGCCGAACAAACCTACGCGTTAACGTTCAGAATTCACTTTCCAATTGAATGTCAATTATGGTTGACGTATTCGTAGCAGAGCTTGTAATAGATAATATTGCATAAGAAGAAGAAATCGGTGAGAGAAACGAAAGGCAATTATAATCTATTTTATATTCCTCCTTTTTTAGCTTTGAAGTCTTATATACGGTCGTGCACATGTCAAAAACTCATTCCAGAAGTGTAAATGTCCGCTAACTGGCTTTTTGTAAATATTCAATATCTTTCGGAACAGACATTTCATTCGGGCCTGACAGACACTCGTTCACACAAAAAAATCGTCGGATAGTTTAGGGAACAAATATTTTGTACGATTGGAGTTATGTTGTGGTATGGACAAATTTAAGTTTTTAGTTAAATTTAAGTTTAAGTTGTATTCTGAAGAATTGAAAAAATTTTGTTCGATTAAGAGAAAAGTTCGTCTTACAGAGGTTTGACTGTATTAGATATACACCTAGTCACAAAAGTCTTTTGATTATACTTTTGACGTATGGGAAGAGTGGAGCTTTTTGAAAATCGAAATTTTTTTTGTCTTGAACCGTCTTAAATTTGTTTCCGCACCCTAACAAAGGAAGAATAACTCAAAAGTAACAATACAAAATCGTGTGTATACTTTTGTGTTTAGGTGTATATAATATATATAAATTCAAACCATCCGACATGTCTGACGTCTGATTATCAGATTTGAGGCAATCAGACCAAGTCCGCCTGGTATGTTGGACGTGACCCCCGCTTTCAGTCCCTCATGGGTACTCATCCTTCATTTTAAAAAATAGGCATTACATTCTGCCTTGTAATTGTCAACACACTATATGGCACAGAAAGTTTTGAGAGTCAACAAGTTAGAGTTCAGACTTATTATGAAATTAATTAAACCCGTTTTATTTTTTACTAAGCTTTTAATTACTCGTGCCCATGATTCTGCGCTGTAGATAGGTGGCATCACACCTACCTACCCACACATTATCATCCTGGGAGGTGTCACTTAGACCTTCAGATGGTCCGTTTTGATATCACTTCAACGGGGTCTTAAAAAACCTGCTTCCTCATTGTCATATGTGACCCGATCGGAAGAGGTCGGTGATTTGTAGCAAAACTACATGCACTATGGCTTAGAGCCATAGCGCAATTTATTAAGAAATCTATTTAGGGGTCTTCCTTTTATATGAGGGTATCAGTGTAAAACTGGAATGAATTTTTTAGCTATGTAAAGCCAGCGATTTCAAAATTTAATTGAGAACATCATTAAATTATGATGGTAATAAAACCGGCCGGATTTTTTAAGTAAAATTATGCCAAATTCGCTTAACGATATGCTTTACGATATTTTCACAATCGTTCGTGGAGTTTTTATATATTTTGGCTCAGGTGGGTGGGTGTATTCGCTCTTTCGACACTAGCTCGTCCTCGTCCAAGCGCATTATATTGGGCCCTTAATAATCTTTCGATATAACGAACACTTTTGTTTTAGTGATCGACCAAAAACATTATTTTATTCGTTATGTTGGATGTCCACTGTATTTTTTTGGGACTTTTGAAGGCTACAGAGGTGGTCTAGTATAACGAATACCTATATAACGAATGATCGATATAACGTACACTTTTTCAAAATGCATTAGTGTCTATTTAGCGTACGCACAAAAGATGCACATACGCATTCTAGTGAAAATTATAGGTCGCATCTAAGCTTGGTAAAAATGGGTCAAGAGACCGAAAGAACAAATGTGTGTACCTCTTAATCACTCCAAAGAAACATAAAGGTAAAACTTTGAATGTTTCATTACAATGTTATGAATGATTTTAGGATTGATTGAAAAATGTTAACAATGATTGCATGGAATGGACGTTAAGTACGAATGAATGATCGGACCGGTGTGTCTGACTGTTTTACGAACAATTAAATGTATATGACAAAGTAAGAAGAGAAAGAGTTACAATGCTGAGTAAATATGTGAATCGGAACATAAAGAGTGATCTTACATATTTGGCAGTTCAGGCAAATGCCTTAATGTCATGAGTAGAAACCATATTCGTGCATTTATTAAACGTTTCGTTCAGGGGAATATTTTCTCGATACTACGAATTTTTCGATTTAATGAACACAGCTGGGCATTATATCATTCGTTATACTGGAGGCCACCCCGGTATTTTATATAAAATATATCCTTTCAACGAAACGGACGGGGAACACTGATGGGACTTTAACACAATTGCGGTAGAGCTAAAGCAATTTTGCGAAATTTTAAGATTTACCACATGTACCACACAAAGTGCGAAATCAACCACACATTGCAATTCTTCCATTTTATGCCATTTATTGTAGTTTTTATTTCTCTAACCCTTCTCAAACTGAATTTCAAAGGCAATTATGTGTCCAAAAATTACAAAGATGAGCTATAAGTAACGACTGTATTTCAAAAATCTGAACACATGAAAAAGAAAGGATCTTTATTTGATTTACGAAAGCGTTCATGTAGTGATTAAATTTCTTAGAGATTGTGTGGGTAAACGAGATCAACGATATTTTCAAATATAACACTCATTTTCTCTGGGATCTACTGCACTTTGAGCATTTTAAGTCCCAACACTGACTCCGAATCTTCATTTGAAGCAATCCACCCATTCTGTAATGTATGTACACAACCACTTCCCAGCCAAAGCAATCTTTTAAGGCCACATTACAGCACAAAAAATGAAAAAAATTTGGCCAAGAAATAAGAAGATACAACTGAAAGACTGCACGGTGTAGGCGCGGATAGTAGGCGGTGTATATAATATATAACCTGTCGCAAGACCAAGGGAACACAAATTATATGCCTTCTTTGTTATTGTTCTTATTGCAGCTTATTCTGGTGTGTGACTCTTTTTTGCAACTTTCTCAATTTTTTGGCGACAACACTGCTGATTAGTATGGACTACTCCGTTGAGTTGAATTCCAATCGTTGCGTTTGAGAGTGACGAGCAATGATAGGGTATATAATAATGCAAGATCTACATAACTCTGGACAGTAAGGACTACAATTTTACATCTTCATCGCAATCGTTTAGAGTGGACATTCACAATTAATTCCTAAAGTACCATAATTCTTTTTTGCTTCTCCAAATTGAATACACCCAAAACGCTGTCAAAACTAATTACTTCAGCAGTCAAAAACTCCACCCCACTCCGCTCAACTAATTACGTCGGTCTAAGACAGAGCTGGAGTCGATAAAAGCAACTTTTGCTTTTCCTTACCCTCATCAGCGAGGGCCGCCAGTTCATTTCAATAAACTAACAATTGCCCATAAAGGAGATAATGAAAATCCAATTCCGCTCCTCATTTAAAGCCTTAAAATCTTCTTGGGGCAACAATAATAAAAGTTCTAAGCTCTGCAACAATAAAAATGTCCACCCACCGAGTTTTCATCTTGGATGCAATTTCCGGAGGATAACATCGAACTTGGACGACGATGGTGTTCAAAGGAGCGACGACGAGCTCGTGGGAAGGGGCGGTGCGGCGGTGGCGACGGCTGCGGCGGAGCCTTCATTCACAGCATCGCCCTAGCTTTATCGTCGAGTCGAGTCGAGGTTGTCGTCGTACATATTCTCGGCGTTGTTGGCTACCTCAGCAAATAAGGGATGAACGATGTTTTTATAAGGGATGAAGAGAAGAATCCAGCAAGAGCATTTCCATTATTCATGCCCCACTAACGAGTGCTCGACGAGAGGACTACCCTCTTTGCTGTTTGCTGGAAAGCGTGGAGTGCGAGTATAAAAATCATTTGTTCGCCCGAGGGTGGGGGAATCAAATGAGTGTTGAATTTCCGCCCTAATGAGGCTTTTACGCGTTCCGGACTACAAAGGCGAACAAAATGAAATGAAAAGAGAAAAACCGTGGTGGTTGGTTACGTTGCTTGCTACATACATTCCGCCTCAGAGTGGTGTGCTCGTGTGTTTACATTCGTGCTTTCCGCTTCGGGCTGGTGTCCTTTGTGAGTGAGGACGAGAGATAATAAATTCGATGGCAACTCATTAAAAGAAATGCTACCTTGAGACGTTCTGCCCGCTGGAGAGGAACAATAGATAAGTCCCTCTATCACCCAACGAAATTGATAGTTTCAGATAAATATCGTGTTGGTGCTGTCAATTGAGGTATGTTTCTGTTAATTATGAATGTCTATGGGCCGGGCGAAGGTGTCTTTCCACTGCACGACAGCAGAATGCCGTCGTGAATCGATGGTGTGTCCTCGAAATTGGAAGAGACACCGAAATTTGGGGTGGATTTAATTAGGATAGTGAAGGGAGAAAACTATGTTCTCCAAGGCAGAGGTTAATTACTGGCAGATTAACAGGAAACAAATTCAATTACGAGCCTTCTGAATGCAATCAACTCTAGGGTGTGGCATGAATTGATTTCGACTTGCTCCAATCTACGATCTTAAGATGTTGCTGATTCGGTAGAGCGTGAGTAAATAAGACATCCTTAAGTGGATGCTTCTCTATTTGAGTTTGGGGAGCAGGTGCTCAGGCATCAGAGAGGTATGAGACAGTCAACTGATGAAGTTATTTACTTCTCCGCGTTGAAAGGGTGGAGTTACCCATTCCTGATCAATTCCCGACTGTACATATGGTGCTGTTTTTTTTTTTTAATGAATTGAAATCGTGAATTGATTTATAATAATTTTCTTGTCTTATCATTTGATTTGACAAGATCTAAGGCACACTCTAACTAAGGCATCGCTGGCTTCTTCAGATTGACTGAGTCTTACAATTTCTCGGTAGTGTATCTCATTCTAAAACTATTGCCAGAAAAGTGTGTTAGTGATTGCGGATAATGTGAGAAGTCGAAGTGTAGTACAAGTAATTTGCTTCGCAGACCCAACGCTGAATCCATATTTTCTACCAATAGGTCTTACGGAACGTAAATTCAATCTCCTCGAGTTCTGGTGTTTTCAAAGACTTTCAGAAATTTCTTACTCATTGTCTTGGTTTTTTTTATAGTCCAGTCCAGGGTCGCATTGGGTTTTCGTCTGAGCTCAAAACAGCTTTGTCTTGAGTATTTAAGCATTTTTAGACCCGTTTATCCGGTGGGTCAGCTGTTAATTTGATCACATCCCAAAACATTGACACTGTGTTCTGGAGACTACAACCTCCGAGCCGCGTGCCAAAGCTGCCGTTCAATTGCATCATAGTCAATCGGTTACCATTTAATTTACTCGCAGCAGAAGCGATAAGCATTTAACATATATTTCATAATTGTAAATTATAGTAGGTCTACACTGCAGCTAAATCCAACATTTCGGGAAAAAAATTCCAAATACAGTTTTGCCTTCTCACTGCAACTTCAACATTCAAATGATTCAAATGACAGCTAGTATCAGAATAGCTTACCGACATTTTTTCCTGATAGGAAATCAAAAGTGGTTGAACCTTTTTATCTAGCTTTATTAATTTAATTACTAATTCAGACACATTAAATATATTGCTGACTCAATATATCACTTGAAATGATGCGTTATTTTTTTGTTAATGTCAGCAACAAATATGATTTTTCGATTTGACGAACTTACAAATGCAGCAACTATCCACAATTTCGCTGGAATCCAAAATTTCAGAATGCCGGAAATGTATGCCAAATGCTGAACATTTGGACTGAATTGTTGAAACTAGCCGAAATGTTGGATTTAGGCGCGGTGTAAACTTACAATTAGGCTCAAATAAATGTGTCATTTTGCATAAAAGCAGAAACACTATATTTCAATAAAGTAAAGGGTGGTTAAATTTTATGTTGAATGTGAACCACACCTAAACGTCGAGTTTTTTTCTGCATTTCATTTGACATTTCTCAATTTCAGACTAACTCAATTCGAACCATGGAAAGATACACAATCGAGCAACGCGTTAAACTTATTTAGGCGTATTATGAAAATGGGCGTTCAAATCAAAATGCATATCGTGCACTTTCGAAGAAAATCATCTTCAGTGATGAGGCACATTTTTCAGATTTGTCGCATTTGGGCGAATGATAATCCAAGAGTGATTGTCGAAAAACCATGCACCCACAAAGAGTGACTGTTTGGTGCGGTTTATGGGCTGGCGGCATCATCGGGCCGTATTTTTTCCAAAATGAGGCCGGTCAGACAGTTACTGTGAAAGGTGTTCGCTATCGTGAAAAGATAACGAACTTTTTATGACGCGAATTGGAAGATATGAATGTGGACGATATGTGGTTTCAATAGGACGGTGCCACTTGCCACACAGCTAACGAAACAATGGCTCTTTTGCGCGACAAATTCAATGGCCGTGTTATCTCACATGGTGGCGATGCCATTTGGCCGCCAAGATCATGTGATTTGACACCGTTGGATTTTTTTCTTTTGGGTTATTTGAAAGAAAATGTGTACGTCGATAAGCCAGCAACAATTCAAGAGCTTAAGGATGAGATAATTCTGCACATTAACGGCATAGAACCTCAATTATGCTTCAGCGTCATCGAAAATTTGGACCATCGGATGGAGGTGTGCCGTCGAGGTCGCGGCGGCCATTTGTCCGATATTTTGTTCCATACAAAATTGAGAAGAAATTACAATAATTTCCTAAATAATTTTTGTTTTATTCAAAATCAAAATCGGCCCTTAAAATGTATACCCTTTATAAAGAACTTGCCACAAACTTAATGGTTTTATTATACATAAAACGTTTAGTCGTGAATTCGAGGGCATCGTCTACCAATTTATGGAGCCCGTTTTCAATTCGACAAGTCGACAAGGAAATGATTCAGTAAAAATTCAGCAAAAATTCAGTGAATACATTTCTAGAATGAAAGGCAAAGGTAAGTTAATGGACCCCAAAAATATGAAATCCCAACGAATGTTAGACATTTATCGGGTATGCAGCCTTCCGCCGAAGAGATGTCAATGACATGTATGTTTCAAAAAACAAGTAAAAGCAATCAAATCATGGATTCATGGCAACAAAATCTAAGTTCAGGATTCATCTGCGCAGTCTTCTCACCTAAACGCTGTTGACAACTTGTGGGAGATAGTAAACGTATGCTTTTGTGAAAAATGTGCATGGATTACAGCCAAGGCGACATATTTTCCATGGAAATACCTATTAACTAAACTATGAAATAAAAATGTTAAATTTATGAATATTTTTGTATTCATAACGGAATTTTGCATTTCTTATTGCTTCACAATTGCAAGAAAATTAGTACAGTAAATATAAATTTATCAAATGGTGTCTTAGCATATAAAGCAACAAGCACACGAGTTTCGAAATGCTTTTGTGCATCGAAATGCTTTTCTCTCGTGCTAATTAATCTCGATAAATGCACTCCTATCAGCCAATGGTCCAGTCTTTTCCTTAAACTGTACAAACTCGCTCATTCGAACACTCGATAACTCGAACGCTCCACTAATTCAAAAACCCAACTTTCTACGTTACGTGTCTTATACGAACATAATTCGAAAATTAATTTTTTTTACGCAATTGTAAACATTTTTATGTGTTACTGCACAGATTTCATTTTTTATTACGGTTTATTTAATTTCATTACAATGGTCATTTATTTCTTTGTCCGAAAACTTTAAACTTTAAAATGTAAACATTTTTCCATGCAAAATATTGTCTACGAAAAAGTAATTTGAAAAGCTCCGTAGTTCGAACTAGGATAGTTTTCTATTTGTTCGAATTACCGAGGTTGTACTGTCGTCCCATTAAAGATTTTCCTTCGCATTGGGAACTCATAAACCAGCTTTTATTATATCCCGCTCCCGCACTCAGGTTTATTCGCCCTCATTTTAATAGTCTCTCCTAACTGCATCACTAAATCACCCACAATACCCACGAGTCACGAGAGCTGTCAATATAAGTATTATACAAAATTACAAAATGTTGTGACATGCGCGAGGAAGTGTCGCTACAATTCTGAGAGCTTCGATTGCCTTGCTTGAGAGAGCGGTCCTCTCGTGAGCAAATAATTACTCTACTGAAATGTTATGAACTTAAGTAACTGCTCGAATGCAATAAACCCTTGCAACTTGTTGCATCTTCTTTAAATAACTTTGAATAACTGTTAAGACAGTGGTCCACTAGAAATGAATTGCATGGCTTTAACTGGAACATGCTCCTGACAATTTTGACACCGTTTCTGTTGCAATAGATTTTTTAATTGCACACATTGCTTGCTCAACTGTTGTTGGTAATAATACAAGCACTTGTGCTACATTGTACTTCTGACTTAGGAGAACGATCTGCTTCAACTTCAAACAGAACATTAATTATCCCGCTTTGGTCGTGACTTCACATTCTAGTATTTTCCCAACATTTTTTTATTCAGTTTGCAAACCTTTTGCTGATCACAGAAACCAATCGCAATAATGTCAGATTTAATTTCTTTAAGGTCTCGGGCTAAATTAAATATTCTGAGCCGAGCAACCAAACAGAAGTAGTAAATCGTGACTCCCACCTCTGCAATCGAAAACGTGGCGTGAGTTGTATTTTGTTAAAAATAATATGCCAGCTCAAAAAACCTTATGAGATGGCCAAGTTTCTATGCTCCGTGTCCTTTAGATGAAATTTTCAGAACTAGTTTAGTGAACAATTCGCACAAATACAACGTCGTAATTAAAATAAAAACATCATGGATGTTTTAAGTTTTCTGTGATTTTACAGTTATATAGGTCTAAACTTGTCGTATCATATTTTCTGATACATATATATATATATATAGAAGCGAATTTTTGAAAATTGTAACTGAAAAAATATGTAGTATGAAAAAAATATATCCCTAAAGGGTCTTTGATTGAGGTACATAGAACAGAAGTTAAAGGACTTAAGAAAAAATTACACCAAAACTCCAAAAGCAATAGCGTACTTTTCGCGAGAAGCGGTTTAACATGACAATGCGTAAAATTGGGCAGGTGTCCGGTGTAAAAAATAAAAAAGTAGTGCTACCCGAAAAAAATATAAAAATATAGGAAAAAATAAAGGCTCGACAAAATCTCTATAAGGAACATAATAACTGGACGGCAGAAGATTGGAAACGAGTGAAAATTAACAGGCTTCAGTTCGACGAAAATTTCCATAAAATCCGTCGTAAGGAAGAAATTTTATTGATAAAAAGCAACAAAAACTGAAATAATATATTGGGTCTATAACTAAATTCGTTGCGGTTTGCTAAGAAATGCCGTAACTTGTATTGTTCCATTGGAACATGCGTCGGAAAGCTACTGTCGTTGAAAAAGTGTTTTTGCGGGGAGTTCTTCTTCATTACTTTAATATGAAGAAAACAGCTGCCGAAAGTATCCAATTTTGCTCCACTGCACGTACACATTGTATGTATAATCTCTAGTCTGTCTTGTACTGCGCAACAGTCTGGTCTTGGATTTAGTATCAACAAAAGTCCTCCCTTTGTTCTCAATTTGACTGGCCACTTTGGTCTCTGTCACCTTCTGTGGACACATCCATCCATAGTTCAGAGAGACACATCCTTCAGTCCAGAGTTGCGACGTCTACAGCTACGTTGCCTAGAGTGAACGGTTCGTCAAGGCGGAACTGAAGTCCTCATACCTTGCCATTTAAGGCTACGAATAAGTCAGACTCATGTATGTCTACTGCCTCAACAGTTCCAGTTTGAAGCCTGAATGGCTGCTAAGCATATAAAAAAAAGCTTATTGCTAATACCCTTAGTGGTTCCATGCGGCTGAATTCATCAAGCGTGAGTTTGCCGTGTACACAATCTGAATCCGATTCTACAAGCCCCAGAATGAGTGTACATATTTGATGGAGTTTTATTTCTGTATTTATTCACTCTGGTTTCATCAGTGATTTATATACGAGTATGCTCCTGGAGTGAACCGGTCTGTGTGAACATTTCTTCTCCTGTGTACTTAACTATGTTTCACTGTCATTACTGGACATCGGTATGTTGAATGATCACTGATCAAACGAGAACTCAAATTCAACTTTTATTTGAATGATAACCTGGTTCTTGCCCAGATGCCTTGGCTGCTGCATTTTGTTTCATCATGATTCAACGTTGTTCAACGGTTTGACCTTCACCAAGATACTAGATACTTGCAGTTGCCCCTGCTGCGAATGAATTACCACACAATGTCATAAAAGTTGTACCTGCTGGTCATTAAATTGTATCGGACATCTGTCTCAACTTGCAATTTTAATCACCTCCCTTCTGGTCTTCGCGCTTCAAGGATAATCTGTCATAAACTTCTACATGAAAACCCATTATGAGTTGTCTGACATAAATCCACTGAACAGAAACAACAGTGACCCGGATCTGCGTGTTGGCAAATCACTTATTTCAAGACAAACTATTGCCAAATGTTGCAGAAGGTAGTGCAGTGTTTGCCACTGTTTGCAAACGAATGGACATGTCTAGAAACTAGAAACAAGGACAGCTTCCATTGTATGGACTGTAAATATTTGATGTACAACTTCATTGTCCACAGACTAAGCCTGATGGTCGCTGCCAGTTTATTGCTTTCTGGCAGTTTTATCCCTCATTTAACTATTTTGCAAATCGCAAAGCTGTTTCATGTTACATGCGTTTTTTAGTTTTGTACCTTTTAATCATTAACCCGTCAGCTAATGCCGCTACTAGCTGTAATAACCCACCGCACGCAAGTGCTCTCATTTCGTTCGCGTCAGGAAGAGGAACGAAATTACTTACGTCCGATTGAACTGATTGCACACGACTCACGAGCCCATCAGGTCTTAAAGGTTAATTTAGATTCAAATTTAGATGTAATGCAGTTAAAAACTGTTGAAACTGCTCTGCTTTCCGTTCACCGCTCCGGCATTGCCGTGCCACCACACCACTAATGCGTTTCATAATCCCATTCCGCTGCAACATAACCTGGCACCAGACTTACGAGCCTCTCTGGTTAATTTCACTTTCATGTCAAACACAGCGTACACGGTTTAAACGGTTGAGTCACGACAGTCATCGTGTCGCTCGGTCTGCCTCACATTGCGCTGAGCCGATGCCGAGAGGGCTACCACAGACTGGCCGCAGCCCGGTCGGGTCCCCTCCCCCTCACAGAGTATTTCTGCCCCGCGGTGAATTATCCACTTTGTCAATACTTCATTATTCAATTTGCATGCACCGGCATCATTATTTCGAGTCCAAACAAATTAAACCATTAACGGGCCATGCCTAACTATTCTTCTATTCCCACTCGACCGGGTTAGCCATAACTTCGAGAGCATAATGAGCACATTCCCTGGCCCAAATGAAACCGAACCGCAAGAGAGATACATACAGCATAATGAAAATAAAATCTCATCCACCGGCAGCCAGCAGCCAACGGCCAACAGCCAACAAGCAACAGCTCGAAGATTCATTCCTCAGATAGTCGCTCCAAAGAAATTCAACACCTTGTTCGAGCGGCGGCGACAAGAGAGCTCTACGCCATACCAGGCCATTCCGGGCCACCAAACGACGACCGCGACTGTGCGATGGCAGTGCGGAGATACATAATTTTGTTATTGTCGGCTGGACACGACGGCGTCAGTGCGCTGCGAGCGCCTATTCACTGACCGGAACGGCTTCAACGAAAACCCCAAACCAAACACAACCGTGTGCACACACATGAGAGGAGTTTAAGTGTATCTGCGACTACGATATCGTTTATCTTAATTTTCGTTGTGTATCGCTAATGAGATAAATGTTCGCCAGGCCGTCGAAGGCCGTCCGACGGCATGCGGGGTGGACGAGGTGTTCAATAGCTCGATGGACCTGGGGAGAGAAACGAGACGAGAGAAATTGAAATGTCTGCTCTTGAGAAACTCTGGAACTGACAACGGCAAGAGTGTATCATCATTACAATTAATTCCGTGAGAAAGGTAACACGTGAGTGTGGCAACGGTGACGGCGAATCTGAAGGGCGCGCCGACATATGAACACTTTGCACGCAAATAAGATGTTAACAATTAATAAGAACGCACTAATTGCCCGTTGTACCCACCGCCGCCCTCGCCTTCAGGGTTATTTCGTCAAAAAATGCCTCATGTGCTTGCGGGGAGTAGAGTTTGCGAGTGGCCGTCCGATTAACACCTCGCTCGTGGGTGATTGCTGCGAACAGGGAAGAATCGATGGATGGACAGATGCTTGAACGAATTGCGAGTTTCAAAAGATGCGCGAACTGACTTACAAAGCAATCGAGCGTGGGGCGCTAATGTAAATGCCGTGATTTGACATTTATCAAACCCACACAAGGGGCTTCGGCGATGAGATAAAAGTTTTTGAAAAGAAAAATTGAGACTTTTCTGCGAATCTTACGAGTCCGTTTACGTACTGACGGAGGTAGAAAAGAAAATTTCATTCAACTTAAACAATCGAGCGATTTCAACGAAATTATGCACTGCGATCATATAACCACTTTGGTCAGTGTCGTTAAGCTTCGTTAAGTTGCTTTCAATCTTGTTTACTTACGTGGAAGCGAAATCATCAACTCTTTACTATCCTAGAACCAATTATGGACACTTCTGAATTTGACAAGTATTCTGGCTGCTCCAGTCCTGATTAATCCAGTACTGATTAAGATCAAGGGTAAATTAGGCTGAGCAGAGAGCCATTGGAGACAGTAGAAAAAGGCTCCACTGATCTAGCACTCCCAGGCAAGTCATCAATTTTGTAGATAAAAACAACAACAGAGAACTACAGAAGACAATTACAATTTATGTAAACATGTGGAGTAACACAAAGTCTTCAGATCCCGTCTACAACGCACATGGAATAATGTTTATCTACTGACAAATAAGACCGCCAAGTGGGAGCCGTGGCGTAGTGTTTAAGTGCGTCGGCTCCTACGCAGAGAGTCTGAGATTCGAATTTGAATCGATTCGATTGGGCAAAACACCTACTCACATTTAAATTCACAGAGCCGCCGCTCGTGAGTCACATATCTCCGTTCGACACCTCGAGTGAGTGCGGAGGCAGGGAACGGCGTATCGTTAGATGTAATGAACAAAACAAAAAAAAACATGATCAGGAACTGAAGCCAAATCACGAGTGCCTGCATTGTTCTTGTTATTGACCGTCATGCTTTCAGCAGATAATTTCACAAAAGAAAGGTAGTTCTCGATCACTTATAAATGATCGTTTGAAAATTTCAGAGCTGAAACGACATATGGTCTGAGCTTTGAATAACATTTAAAGTCCCACGAAAGTGTATCAATACGAGACCAGTGGCATTTCTGCATCACATGAACTTTCTGTGAATTTCTTGCGAATGAGGAATTTATCATCTCTTCTGTGTCACAAGGAATTGCTTACCTACCTGATCTATTTAAAAGAGGAAGCCTAGGAGGAATAGGGTACACACCCGCTTAGTTAATGCGCTTTTTAAATTCCATTTCGCGAAGATTAGGCGGCTCTTACCAGTGAACGATTTAAGATGAAAACATAGTAGGTATTCTCTTTTAATGCGCAACCAACTTATTTCCACATCCGTATTAGTTTGGACATGAAAAATATAATTTGTATGATGTGAGATGATGCAGTCTTGACAAAGGTGCAAGGACAGCAGTGTGTCTAATCCGCCATATTTTTATTTTGTGATCTCATTCAGGGTATTTTTTTTTTATTTTTTGGAATTTTTTAGTATGTAGGGAAATGCCTAAATCTGGAGTGCGGAGATATTTTGAAAACAATCGGGTTTTGATTTTAAGTGTGTAGAAATATTCATTAATTTCCGCTTTTAAATTGCTGTAGACAATGAAATTCCGAGATGACGACACGGCCCAGCAAAGTGATCAAGTGCACCATGTTTTTATTATACCATGACCTTTGTAGGATGTAGGTGATCTCAAGAATACGAGATGTGTTTCCCAATCCATTGGACTGTGCTCCATTTGAATGAAGTTTGACTTGAGTTGTAAGTTCGATAGGAGTGATCAAAGGCTTTGTGAATTTGCTACGATTTTTTTTTTACAGAACTGTACTAACTGTCTGCCTCAAACTTAGAAAATCCAGATTTTATAATAATGTTGAATTATTTTATTATTATAAAATTTATATGAATTATAAAATTACGTGTTGTAAAATTATGTGAATTATAAAAAAAAACAGAACGTTTTGCAGAAGAAATTTGTTCCCTTTTCTTGTACCTTGTTACCTAAGTATTTGTTGGATCTTATAATTTCTTTTCAGCAGTGGACCTTGTGCCGTTCTTTGGACACCTCAGCAAACCTATTCTCTGACGAGAGAAGTACACAACATGTTTTGAGTTCGGAACATTCTGTGTGTCTTCTGGCATTTTGGACTCAGTTATTAAGAATTCATTTTTGTGATTATTTTCTAGTTCTGTTTGAGTGAAAGCGCATGTCCTTATATCTAGCAAATTTTCCTTTAACGAAGCGTTAAATAAATGTTTGCGTAATCTTTGAACACACCAATTTACAATAGCTTTTTTCCCACAGACTTTTTAGGGCAATGAATTTGAGTGCTTATTTCAGCCCATTTAATACCTACACATTAAAGTCTTTTGACTGACTTCTGACTAGAAAACATTCGTATTTGTATTTACAGTAAAAGCGGCTGTAAAATTCTTCAATTAGTCTTCAATCAATCATTTATTCGAATAAAAGAGGTTATTTCGAATAAATGAAAGTCGGTTTTCAATTTATATATTGTCACATATATACATAGCATTAGCATTTGTCAGCACTCGCGATGTTTTGTCAGCAAAATACCAATGTGCTGACAACGCCTCACAAGAGAAATGTCTAAGAAAGGAATAACGGCTCTAGCATCGTCTTTGGTGTAATGGCGATAGATAAGAGCCACGTTTGTTGTAACTCTCAGTCGTGTCAAGTCAGTCGAAGTTTGGCAGTCTTACTGTGTATGTTAAATAAAGACAAGTTGTGAAACTTTAAGGTGTTTGTATTTTCTTTAGTAAATATTAAATAGTTACAAGAGTTACAAAACTATATGTAAAAGTTAAATTAAATTAACGAAAATTAAATAAGGCAATCATTGATCTCAAATATGTGGAAGACGAGCAAGACCATCAAAATGTTTATTGGGACAGTACGGCAAAGCTCATTTAGAAGTCGGGAAAAATCATAAAAAATTGATTTGGGGAATCCCGGCAATTCAGAAGCCTTTTGTGTTAAGAAACTAGTTTTTCGTTTTAAGTTCTTGCGCATTTTCATCATATGTTCATAATTTTATTCATGGGTCGTATATCTACGTACAGTACACAAGTAAACTCTGTAGCCAACCAGCTATCCACCTACCCACCTATTTCCACTCCAATCAACTTTATTTTTACAGTTTGTCAGTTTAGCCCTCTAACCGTTTCTATTTTTTCTGAATTCTAAGTATTTGCATGAAAAAAGATACCTACCTTCTACAGACGGTTATAATGGTTAGAGGGTTAAGCAACTTGCTTGCGACATAAGCAGAGATTCAGTAAATAAAAATCATTTGTTGAAGGCGTGTACCTACCTATTTAGTTATAATAATAATAATAATAATAATAATTTAGGTGGCGCTACAGCCAGTAGAGGGCCAGGGCCTGTCTTCTCAGCAACCACCCGTGCTGTGAATGCTATTGTTCTTTCACAAGTGGAAGGGGCCTACAGTTTTATGCAGACTCTGAACCGCCAATTTGAGAGGCTTATTAGTTATACTCCTTGAGCATTGTCAGTGACTGGAGAAGTCGGGCCGTACAAATTATTTTGCTCGGCTCGGGTAGCGGTAGACACACCAACAAACAATGCCACAACCGCCAATCGCACCTATTAGGTAAGTTACGTATCAAATTCTACAAAACAAACAAAAAATATGTACATGCATACATATGTAGACACACGTGTATGATGCATTATTCCTCGTACGAATTTGCGTCAATGGAAAGTATAGGAGACGATTCAGTGACTCACAGACATGGTTATAATACATTCATCATCGAACTGGCCACTCACGCTGAATTCTATTCAGAATTGATATATGTATGTACACACAAAGGCATGATGATTGTACTGTCATTATCGCTCGTCTCTGTTTTATCGCCTGCGTATATTTGCAATTTCACGAGGACACTGTAACTTGAAATCAATGGCTCCAAAAGTCTACTTAGCAGACGATGATTATTTTACTTTAACATTTTATATATATTA
The DNA here is from genome assembly GCA_905231855.2 of Eristalis tenax. Lineage (NCBI taxonomy): Eukaryota > Metazoa > Arthropoda > Insecta > Diptera > Syrphidae > Eristalis > Eristalis tenax. The sequence goes on from HG993127.1 coordinate 7,142,505, forward strand.
GACCATAAGACATTGTTCCATCAACTAGTCCAAGCATTTGTGTGCAGTACCTAGGTATATGAAATTAATAATAATAATTCACAAGATGAAATACAATAAATAAATAGGCACCAAGAAAATAAAAGTAACAAAAAAGAAGTAACACAAAAAGAATCTCATAATATTATCATATAAATGTTTTGTGACGCCTACAACCCCGACAATCGTAAAATCAAGCCCTTAGGAGCCTAAAGCATATGACGTACTCCTGAGGCATCAATCAATTTTATGTACGGCACTGAAGGCATAATAGATTAAACATGTCCTTTGCCGTTTACCACAAAGAAGCACCTAGCCCTAGTCTCCCGCCTATCATTGCAACCAAATTACGTGTGAGAAGAATTGCCCATGACGCAATTCGAAATTCAGTAACTAAAACTTAGTAGAGAGGGACAAATCGATAACAGAGTGTGGCGACGAAACCTAACAAATTCAACGCCCCTCATACAATCCCAAAAGTTTGCAGGTTTCATCACAAAAAATCGCGTTCAAATCGATTTCTTACAACATCAAAGGCGTGTTGCAACTTCATAACCTAAACACCGCTCATTTCACTGACAGAACACGCCAAGACCATCCCCCATCGCATTCCAAAACCCAAATCAGAAACACACATACTCATCTGCAATGCTGCCACAAAATCTCAGCATGTTCGCTCCAAAGGTCCACTGTGATAAGTACCTACATACTTGTCCTCTTGTGACCTCCAACGTTCACTAAACTCTGGCTATCAATTGTGCAAAAACATAAAAAGAGAACATGTATCCATGCAGAAAGTACTAAAATTACGAAAAAATTAATGTACTAAAGACTTTTCACTACAAGCAAACGGAACACGTTTTCTACTCTCCATTCGACGAATTGCTCTTTCTCCCACTCCATCTCTCTCTTTCTGATACAGTGGAACGACTTTCTCACTCGTTTTCTCTCCACTCTCCATGGCATTATTTTTGTGTTGTTTCTGTTGTATTCTACCTTTTTATCGGCCCCTTCCAATGTTCCACACACCAAACTGGCAACGTCTGTACTCGACTTCGGCAAACTTCGGCTAATAACCAAACATCATCTTAACCAATCAGCGTTCAGTTTCACAACTTCGGCTGCGCTCGGCAACGATGGGCTGTCCACCGCCGTCTCTAGGGGTGAGTGGCGAACCAATACAATTAAAAAAGGGGAAATCCAAAAGCGAAGGGACCAACGCGACAGAGGTTTTCTGTTCCTTCGATTGGTTTCAGTGCGTTGCCGACTGCCTGTCGTAACTGGTTGTTGGCAGGTAGGTTGGTTTTGGTGGCGATATGCGACTCCATTTTTTCGCCCGATTTGCTGTGTGAAGACTCTTTTCATGTTGAGTTTGTTTTTTTTTTTCTTACTTTGACATGGGTTGACTTTCTGAATCAGAAGCGATTGGAAGCAACAAGATATTTATCAATAGAATGTAGCAGAGGCAGATGAGCGTCATTCATGTGGAGGTTATGAGAACTGGGAAGCTGTCACCTGCTGTCATCAACTCATCCGTCAAAAGTTTGTTTTGACATTCGGTCTTGCAGTGATGGGGGTCATAATCCAGTGGCACCTTGCCTCGAAAATGACTGCCGAAGTTGAGACTCATCTGTCACTTTGACATTTGACTGTTCATATCAGAGTTTCTACATGAAATCCTGTCATTTGGTTGTTGTGATCTTATCTCTGTTTTGCTGCTGTCATGCAGATTATAAATGAAGCCGCGTGCTCTGAGGTACATGCTCTTGTTTGACAGATGGTGGCAATAAAATGTCCACTTAATGAACCCCTCCTGACGTCGATAATTTATTTGCGGATAGCGGGCAGCAGCGGCCAACCTATCCCATGGCCAATATCTACCGAAAGCAAATGTCCTCAGCAACACATTGAATGCCTCCGTTACAGCTGTGCCCCAGTAACAGATGACAGTCGGGACATTTCCTGAAAACGTCATTTGGAATTCGAATTACTTCAAAAATCGAAACATTTCGGAAATCAAGAAAAGATTTTTCATCAAAAATACATAAATGTTTGATTCTCTCCAAAACTGTGTTCACTTCGTCCGATCGAGAGCGCATGTTCGGAATCGTTCCAGAAAACCCCGAACGTACTCTCCACTCATTTTGATATCTGGATATACTTGGCATCCCTTTATGTTATTCACTCCCTTTTTTATGAAATCTCATTCGGTGAGTTTCTCCATCGCATCATTCTGGTTCTCCTTTCCTCTCTTTCGTTTCTTCGTTGTTTGGTGTGAAGGAAAAATCCACACACGTTCAAGAATATTTTGATACGGTTGTTTTCCCAAAAATCAAGTCTCCACAAAATGGGAATTGGAATGAATCCAACATCGCATCGCTGTCGTCGTCGTCGTACACGTCAACTTCGGTTGTTGGTCGGGTGATGCCGAACATTTATCGATTTGGAGACATTCACAGTAAATTGTTGTTGGTTCGCTCTCATTTTTCGTCTAGTCTCTCGCTCTCTCTATCTGCTGTTGCTGTGTCTCTGAAAGATTTTTCAGTATTTCTGCTTCTGCTCCACTTTGCTATATTTGGTAATCTCTCGAGAGACAGTGGAGCTTACTTGTCAGTGCGCGAGTGTTTGTACTTGCCACACACATACCACTTCATTTTGTCGTTTTTTTCCTCGTGCTTGCAAATACAGAAAATAAAGCGAACGAGGAGAATAATATGAGAGGAACACTGAAAACGCAAAAAAAAAATATGAATTGAATTTTTTTTCTGTTTTTCAATTCAAGGTAGCAACGGAGGTGCCCGGGGTCCGTTCGACATTTTTGTGTTTCGCTGTGTGGAGGTTTTGTGAAATCTGCTTGTGCCATTCGAACCGAGTGCTTAGGCACTTATCACGTGGTGCGTTGCCAGATTTCATGTTTTTTTAGGTTGCCAGCGAATTTCGTTTCGCAGCGCAAATTGTATGGAAAATTGTTTAAAGGAATGGCGGAGGAATGGTGATGAATTTCGTGGCTTGGATGAGGTTTCGCTTTTTGTGACGATCAAAGGGGAGTTGTTGGGGTGTTGGCGATTATTTATTTCGAGATACATACATACGGAGTAATAACTTAATTAATCATGTGGAATGGTGCTTAAAATTTGACATCGTACAAAAGCCGTAGCGAGAGTTTTTGTGAAAATTATCAGACTTCCAGACATGAGGCTGTTGTGCTTTATGCGATTTTGATCGTAATAAATGAGATCCTGTGACTAACAAGAATGGTAACGTGGTGATAGGGTCCTCAATATTTTTACTGATGGTTGTTAAGCGTTTAGTTGGCAAGATAAGGCCAGCTTGGTAGGTAGATAGATAAAGATGATTTTGATCAACCTGAGTTTGTCCCGTCTTATGACTTGCAGCGATAAGGTACTGAGAGAATTTTGCTTATTAATTGCACCCAACTAGCGTTAGTGACTCAGTTCAATGGCTTCAATTTACAGTGTCCGAGTTTAAGTTCGAGCACTTCACGAGATTGCCTTCTGACGAAGTGTTCTTGAAAATGCTTTTTTCAGCATTTAAATGATAACTGGGGGAGGGATTACCTTATCTTCTTTTTCTTCTACAGCGCTTTAGTCCGGAGTTGACCTGCAGGCCTCTCTCTATATGCCGCTCCAACCGACCCGATCTCTCGCCAGCTGTCTCCAGTTTCGGACACCCAACCTGGGGTTCCCCTCGACTTGTGTGTGCCACCTTGTACGTGGGCGTCATCTGTTCCTTGTCCCACAGGCTCAGAGTCGAAGATTCTTCAGGCTGGAGCTAAGTTCGCTCTGTGTGGCCTAACAAACTTATAACAATTCTCCTAGGTCAGCTGCCCCTATTTTTTTTTTTCAATTGAAGGATGAACTTTAAATGGCCTATTATTAATCATAAATCCATGATCAATTTCCAAACACTTACACTAATATTTTTTTTTCACTAAAAAGTCACAAAACCGACACAAACGAAAACTTGAACCAAACTTTAATTTTTTAACGAAGTGGCTAACTTGACATCTGGCGTTGGCTGACCTTACATGCCATCATCCTGCCTGCGCATGATCATAACAACCACACCAATCAGTTTCGTTAAGTTTCGTTCAATTTTCTCTTTTATGTACGAAAATGACGGCTTTTGAGTTTGAAGATTCTTCTGTCTGCTTTTATTCGCTAGCCACTAAATTTACTTTATTATATGATTTTTCATTTATGTGAACACAATGGCGCGTCCCTTCGTGTCGCATGAAGACGATAGGTCAAAGTTAGTTAGTCATCATGTAGACTTAGAAAATTAGCCACAGATTCACAGGCGTAGCTCACGAGCCACGACTGCTGTTGATGTTTCATTGATGGGCTGCTGCTTTCCTCCAATCACTTGAATGTCACCCAACAGTTGCAGAGACATTTGACAGATTATGCCTTGCGATCACAATGCGGTGTATAGATACGACATTTTTAGTTACGATTAAGTCCTAGTCAGATGCGGACAACATTTTTAGAAGCTTGAAAATACTAACAAATCTCGTAACGTACGTTAGAAATTACAGACAGACATCCAAGTGCATAATCTCTTCACGTGCTTACCTTAGATATTTCTCCTCTTTTCCGCCCGCGCAGTCGCGGAACAATTTCTCAAATGTTCAAATAAGGCGTAGGATTGGACTAATTATTATATTAAGGAAATATCAATCCCAGCAATCGCTTCGAATCCTTTTCGGGAACACACTTGGTCGTAAATGCTTGAGCATGTGGGAAACTCCGGCCGGGTCTTGCCTGATTTCTGCCTTTGATTGGAACATGTTTTCTGTGCCCTGGCGGCTATGATTTCGATGAGATTGAATTCGTTAACTTCATTGTGGACAGCATCATAAAAAAAAGTACTGCGAAGTGAGTGCAGGAAATTGATTGTTAACAGAAAAACCCAATAGAAAAACCTCCATCCGGATTCGAGAAGTGGAAGACCGAATTTTTACTATATAAATGCCAAGTCTTCGCGGACATATAACAGGAAGCGGAAGCGAATACTCAGCAATGATACACTGTGACTCTAAAAAGCACATAGCTCAGTTGCTCACTTTAACTCATTTAGTGAAATTGAATTTAACTTCACAATCCAATGAATATACACAAAAATGATGCACTGTGACCATAGTATCCATTTCGTTCAGCTTCGTTAAGTTTTGTTATATTTCACTAACTTGGACAATTTATTCCACGAAAATGCCTGCTTATCGATTCTAAATTTACTAGAATTATGTATAATATTTGGGTTTTACCAAATTCACATGACACTCCAGCCGAAATGATTGAATCTCCCTTGTCCACTGTATCGTGGCCATATTTTACCGCTTTCTCCCACTCGAGTGCGTATGTTGCTAAACAATGTAAAATACCCCAAGCATTGAGAAATGATTTAAGGCAGTCAACCAGTGACTCACATGGCCAATAATAAGTTAATAACAGACAAGGGAAAATAACGATTGGAATTTTAAGTTAGTTCATGTTGGCATTCATAACAAGGCAGCACAAAAGTGTGACGGTTGGTTGCTCAATATTTAGTAACACTTTGTGTAAGACGTAGTGGTTGCACCGGCACACAACATTCCACTGTTGAATGAGGCACTCTTTTATATTCGGGCAATGTCATGGTTACCAGGCCCAGATGAAGAATACCATTAATGGACGTCTAATTGTTTAAGAAGTCTTCATGCAGGTAATTCCGTTTCAAGAGGTTCACAGAGACACTAAATCTGCTTACTTTGAAAGGTAGATATTTTGTTTGCATGGATCACAAATTGAAGAGAATACGACTAATCACTAGGAAGTCGCTTGCATGCACGTTTGAAATGCGAAATAAGATACGAGAGCATGGTAAGTAGCATTGCGCAGTATTTTCCGAAGTATGGTACTTACTTACGTGGCTTTTTTTTACAAGAATGTAAATGCATAGGTACCAAATATCAGACAGATTAAATTAACCTACAATGTCAGAGACTTATTATAAAACGTTGGATGTATATAGACCTAGTTTTCCAGAGTAGACTTATACCCAGATCGCAAAGCCGCGTTCGCGCGCTCGGTCTCGAACATTTTAAGTGGGATACACATAAATTCATTAAACAAGTCACAATGCAGCGGTCGCGCTTTGATAGTTCACAGACCGTAATATCTTGAGCTACTTCTACAAACTCGGGCTTTTGACAGCTGTGAAACAATTTTCTTTTATTCACTCGTGATTTTTAATTTGTTTTAAATTAATATTTTGTAGAGATTTTATGTGAAATAATTGTATTTCTTTCAGGTAAAATAGATTTTAAACTATTTTACTTGCGAAACACACGCCTTCCATTGTGATTTGGAAAAGTGAGGGAGCCGCGCTTTGACATAAGATTCTCGTAAAACTTGAGAAAACGCATACCGACTCCTATCAATGCCAGACCGCGCTAACGCGACATTGTGCTTTGGCCTTTATACTGTTGAATGCTTAAGCAGGCACAGCTTAGTGATGCTGCCAACACCATAACATTGGATGACTAGCGTGACCAACAGAAAATTAGGTGATTTCGAATGGCTATTGCATTCACCAAAAGACTGGATTGGAATTGGAATAACCGCGCTAATGGCATTTGCACTGACAGAGAATAGTTATCAACTGAGCTGTTTAATATTCGGTTCAAGTTTCTGAGAAAGGAAAAATCAATTGATTTCTGATGCAAATCCGAGTCACTTTTACAGAGTCACTTTACATGCCCCAAATTTTATGGGACACAAAATGTCCAAGTTGTCGCCGTAGGTCAATGGTTTGGAGTGTCAGCTTCTGCTAAAGAGGTATCGTCGTAAAGCTTAGAGGGGAAGAATCGTGATTTATTGTATGCTCTAGTTGTTCTGTTTCGTCATAAAACAAGCCAGTCTATTGGTTGTTGAGCACTGGAAGGTAGTCTTGTGGACTCTAGGGAAAGACTAGGTTAAGCAAACTGGAAATAATTCCAAATCTAAATTTGGGCAGTGGAGCATTCACCTTCAAAGTGATTTTTAAAATTAATAAGCTAATGACGGGAACAACGCATACTGATGGATCTTAGTGGAACCACAATGAAAGTACATGACATCTACGCCCGTATGTATTTACCTACGAAGAAAGGGATTCACTTCGCTCTCATTAAAGCACTAAAACAAGACTGAACGAATTGGACCTGGATCGGAATTGGATACTCTTCGGCCGGCTATGTTACTCAATTGCTGCTTGAGCCTAAAAGAAAAGAAACAATGGCTGGCAATAATTTTTCTGGTGCGGATGTTTTTTATACTTTTCATTGCGCAGCAGACATTTGTTTCGCATTCTCTTTAAAATACAGCCTCCCCTTCTCTCTTAAATTTACACCTTTTTAAAGCCGTATTTCAACAAAATGTAAAAATAAAACATCTCGCCTCAAGCCTTTGTTACTTCGTACATACAACATACTGTATACATATATATGGATGTAGCCATGCATGTAGGTTCATTTGCAACCCTCAAACGAAATGAAACTCTACACAAGAGGTGTGGAGAGACAAACACCGAAAATCCATCCACCAATGATGACTGGGAAAGATGTAAGGGGTGATTTTCATACTCGACTGTGACTTCATTTGCTACGACGATCTACGACTTTAATGTGTACTAGATGCCAGAGGGTTTGAAATGAAATTAAGCTAAACTTGATATGGTGAAATTTGTAGCTAGGTAGATATTTCATGCTTATTTTTTAAGTCGTAACTTGTTCAGTTTTAACAGTTTTAATGCAGGAAGACAAGGTTTAAAGACTGCGAAATACTTTAATTGAATTTTATAGAGAGAAATACATATTTAATATTTTAGTTTCTTTTGCAATAAGAGAGTTCATAGTTGCGCATTGATATGTCTTTAGAAGAATTACTTTCAGGTGATAAGAGGAAGTGTCCACTGACGATCTGTATGACCAGTCAAACGACGCCATTTTTTTATTGCACTCTTATAGCCACGTAAGAAGTCTTACTTTGACTATCTAGGCTGAAGCCGCACCGAATGCGACAAAACACCTTTTATTCCACCGACAGCAAGTTATGTCTGACTTCACAAAAACAAACCCACCAAGTGAGACAAAACGAACACGTTTTTCTGTCATGCCTTTGTCATTCGACGCGTCGTATGCGGCGTGTATCGTGCCATAAGCACAGACACAGCTTACCGATTCTTTAGAGCAGACATTCAATTCGTCCTGTTCACCCTCCAAAGAAATCCGAATTACTTCCGCGTACACCGACAGTGAAATGGCCATAACAGGACCAGGTGGTAGTGTAGACTACGAAGGACCGAATGGACCGATTGAACAGATATTTTTATTATTCAGCGGACTGAACTCAACCTTGACCAAAAGTATGTATAAGCAAAAATGTCTAAATGAATCGCCCAAACGATAGAAGGTCTGATCTCAAATTGGTAAAAGGAAAGAAGGCTTGGTTTTAAAAGAGATCAATTTCAGGATGTGTACTGACCATCGACAGAAGGCTGAATATTTGATCCTTTAATTAGAAAAGAGGCTACTCCATTTTGTACGTGGGACCAATGGATCATCAGTTGCTGCTAACGAAGTACGGACGTTATTTGATAAACCTATGAAAACACACAAAATGTTCATGAGAAGGAATAAAAGGTATAATAGACGTAGTTATGAGCTCTAGCCCACACGTTATCAACGGCATATCTCAAGCCCTGGCAGAGCTCTTCACCAATAAAAAACCAATGGAAAAATTGTCACAGTCGGCAAAGAGATGAAGAACACTGCGAAAAGAATTTGCCAAGCTCATGGTAAAAACGATCTTCGGCTCAGATCTTGCACCTTCCGAAACCTTAATCGACAAACATTTTTACAGATTGAACTGTGGAATCAGAAAATTAAAAGGATTCCACAGAAGTCATTAAATTATTTCGATCACGATTTGTAAAATACTCAATCATCCATTAATTTGCATTTAAAAATGAAGCTATTGCCTTGGGTGAAACTGTGCTTCTTATTTCACAACCGTGCCTGAGGAACGATTAGGAGGGAATGATTAATGTTCTCTTAAGAAGATTCTTGTGAAATTGTATAAGTTTTCAAAAATGGTGTCGATTAAAACATAAAAATAGTTAATAATAAAATCCATTAAAGTCGAAACGCTAATTAATTTAATCTTAGATTAGCTCAAAACGCAAGCGATGACTCTTAATTATAACAACGTTATAATTCATGCAGTGAAGATAAATAAGATTTGCCACAAAAGCCAGATATGATTCGTGTCTTTCGTTCTTTCCGAGATATGAGCCAAGGACGAGAAGTTGACGTGCAACGACATCCATGCGAGGAACGAACTGGAATGTCGAGCGTTCTTGATGTACCCTTCCCCTGCCAGGATAGGATACATGAGTAACTTGTCTTCCTTAATCTGATACATCACAAAATGTCTTGACTGACGTCGTTTAATTAGCAACGACATCATTTCCTGAAACTATACATAATTTAATAAAACTGAGATCAGGTAAAAAAAAGAAATCACTGAGACTTTGAAAAAAAAAAAGCAGAAGTTGGTTTTACTAAAAACGGATAAATGCCTTCATTTGGTTTTCTGATTTTTCTGCGTGTCATGTTATGAGTGACATACATACGTACTGATGGAATCGCAGTCGTAATGAGGCCGGCATGGATTCCCACACTTTTGGACATCCATTTTTTTTTTTGTGTTTTACTTTTTCACCGGACATGCTATTTCATTTGAATGAAATCAAGTAAGAGCAACAATTTTGCAATTAAAGCTTGTCACACGTCGCTCATAACTATGGAAATATGACCGTATTCAATAATAGTAGTGAAGGACCCGCGCCTAAGGCTTCTACAACAACCACTCGCGTTGCGAGTGCTATTGTTCTCTCACAGGTGTCCCAACCATCTACACCTCCATCGGTTTTATGCCGACTCCGAACGGCGAAGTTTGGTGCGATTAAGTGCGATTTAAAAATTTATTTGAACGGAATTCTTTTTACAATTGAGGTTACAATTACAAGACTTACTAACTACAGGTTAGGGTGTTGGCTGAACAATGGGGGCCCAACTGATGTACTTTGTTGAATTTAATGTTTATAATTATTGTCAGTTTGTTTTTTGTTTTTTTTTATGTCCTAAAATGGCTGGTGCTTACAACGGATTGTTCAAGTCCGTGTGTCCATGGTGGTCCTTTTCGGTGGCTGGCTATCGCTGCTCTTGTAGAATCCATGCAGCTCGTTGTTCGACGTCGTTGGAAAGTTCTGCGCGTTTAGCAGCTTTTAACGCGTTGAGGTAGCGTTGTCCGGGGATTGTGTTTCTCAGGTTTCAAGGTCAACCAACATAGTTGTCATTTGATTTGAGAATTTCAATTTGGTTTATGTCATGAGAAATTGGGTGAAACATGAGAGACATTTTTGATGTGAGACATACACTGTGAACCATAAACACGTAGGTAGACTTAGCATATCAAGAAGTAGACATGAATGGAAGTGACGAATCGAGGTGGCCTTCTCAAGTGAAGAAACAGAAAGCTATTTTTTGTCACAGCTGAAACACTGTCGGTTAAGGGCAAAAAATTGTTTTATTACTTATAGAAATATGACCGTATGGGCATGCGACATTTGCTTATTATTTGTCGGTGCCATACACTGCAGCCGCGTAATGTCTCTATCTGCCTATTATGAATTCTAATACAGTAAATGTTCGTTAATTCGGAATGATAAGGGGAAGGTCAGTCCGAATAAACAAATTTTCCAAATTAATGAGAGTTTTGTTCACTCAATAAAACGCGTTCCTATATATTCGGAAGAATCTCTTTTATTCGGAAAATGTTATTTTTCCAAATAAATGGGTTTTCCGAATCAAAGGGTTTTTACTGCATTAGCAAAGATGCTTCACATCTACCGGGCGTCCCGTGACGGCCAACTTTTTCCGTAATTAGAAAGCATCCGCAATGGACGCTTGCTGATCAGGCGTAAAAGACCCGAGCGTAACAGGCGAGTATCTGGACTTGGTCCAACCACTTCGTCCTGGGTCTGCCAAGCGGTCGCCTACCTGATGGAATCGCATTTAGCGCATGCCTCGGAAGTCGTGATGAAGCAGCAAATGATAGAAAATGATATATGGCCATATAAAAAGAAATTTAGACCTTAAATAATTCTTCTGTTGAAAAAAGTACTTTTGAGATATTGAAGTTTTTGTCTAAATTTGCTGTTGTTTATGAACTTTTAAATTTTTTAGACCACGTTATATTTTCTTTCAATTTTTAAAAATACAAGAAGAATAATGAACTCAAAATATGAGTGTAGCATTTAATTTAGGAGTTAAGTTTAGTATTTATTCACTTAAGTTGTTCTGTCGTACTAAAATTCTGTAAATAAAATTGTCATATTTTAATTATATGTTAACATAAGTGTCATTGAAATGAAATGAAGGATTTAGCGAAACAAGTGAGCATAATATTAAAAAAATAGAATAAAAATTAACCAAATAATTTAGAAATTCAGAAAACTTCAAACCACATAAGTTTTGAAATAACGTAACATAAAAAAACTGCTCCAAGCTGCTTTTTCAAAAGCACCGCATATTTGTTAAAACTCAAGTGTTAAGGAAACGTACGATATTTCTTCAATAAATACTGTTTTAAAATGGGTGTGAGGTAGGATTGTTGCTCTCAAATTAAGCCTAACTGAAAAACTTAAAACGTATGCTAATCTACACAAAATTGAAAACTAAAATTTGTTTGGCATTCTCTCATGAGTGAAAGGAACCTACAGTTTTATGCACGGCCAATTTGAGAAACTTTTTCCAGGCAGTTATTACTCTTTGATCATTGTCAGTGACTCATTGTATTAATGAGTAGATAGTATTTTTTAGAAAGTATTTTGCTCGTACGTACCCGACATCGAACCTGGGCTACGTAGGTTCAAGTGCGTAGTGGTCAACGCACCAACGCACAAAGCCATGGCTGCCACCAAAATTTTAGTACTGGCTCGATTGCTAAAGTTGATTTAAGTCTTCTTACACAAATTATGCTTGCACCTATAATATCATCGATTCGAATATTCAAAGAGATTCGACAATCTACCAAAACATCAGAGTAGTCGGTGTACTCCGATGGCGCCTCTGGAGTGAAAACTGAAAGAGTGTGGCCGTCGTAGCGTGGTGGGTTGGTGTGTTGATTCCCAGTCTACGGTTCTAGGTTCAGACCCCGCAATTAACAAATTCATTAACTCACGTTTTCACGTTCATGCAGTCACTGATAATGCTCAAAGAGTAGCCTGCCTAGTAAAAAGTTTCACAAACTTCGTCGTCCGGAGTCGTAGGTCCTCTCCACACGTGAGAGAACAAAAGTACGCACCAGACGATTGGTTGCTGTAGAAGGTAGCGTGAATTCCGCCTCGGACAGTTTCATTCAAAATTAAATATAAACTGAATGTTGTCCAGATCGTTACCGTAGTCAGCTATAACTTCAAGTTAGTGGGGGAATTCTCGGCTCAGCAGTGAACAGTACGAATACCACCAGTACAGAAATTAAACGTAGAATAAATTTTCCAAATCGCTGTTTCTTTGGACTCAAGAGATACTCGTAATTGAGTAGTAGTGGCTTCTCTCGAAATGCTAAGCTAACCTGTCCTGCTGTATGGTGCGGAAGCAATAGACTCAAATCTCAATAGCAGATGAAGAAGCCCTTGGACTTTTCGAGAGAGAAGTTCTTCGTTCAATCTTTGGTCTTGTCTGCGTTGATGGTTTTTGGAGAAGAAGATTCATCGAGCATAGCGACATGAGTCAGCTAGGCGTCTACGGGTTCAATGCCTTAGTTGGCTAGGCTATGTAGAGCACATGGGCAACATTGCTCCAGCCCTCGGAGCCTCGGAGTTCGGTCTTCGTCTCCGAACTAGTGGGACACACGCAACAGAGGACTCCCACGAAACCGATGGGGTACACAATTAGGCAAGGACCTCAACAAGGCAGATATCACGCCAAATGGAAAGGCTTGTTGGCGGAAGCCCAAGTCCACCCCGTACTGTAGCGCCACTAGAAGAGGAAGTAGAATGTTTTATAGACCGATCGCGTCTACTGTTGGCTCGTCGGCAATATTGAAGCCGTGTCTTGATTGGAGCGAACTAAGTTTTGTTTGTTTTATTCCTCTTTTAAGTTAAAAAAATGTAAATGGAAAGAGCCCGAATAAAACATAAATTGTAAACATTGAAAACATGAGTTAATGTTATCTTATAGTTCATGAATTTACACATATTGTTACACATATTGAGGCTATCAGTGTGGCGTAACCCATAAAACCTGAAAATTACCAAACTAAGAATTTTTAAGGCCCCTTTTGCGCTGATAGCCTGGTATACAAATCTGCCACGAAAAGGACAAATTGCTGGACAAAAATATGGATCTAGTCCAAAAGGCGAAGGTCCACCGACTGCCATTCTTCCACAGGCACCGGGTTCATCGATTTACTAAGTGGGTTATCTAACGTGGGAACTTATGTTGCTTGATTCAGTTTTTGTGGACACGAGTTCCATGACGTCGCCTGGCCATCTGAAAGCAGCAACATTCCCTACCAGTGAGGGGATAGCTTCGATGGATGAACGCGAAAACAGTGAGATGTCGTTGCTGATGAAATATTGCGCATGTCCTCAAAGAAGAGAACTACTCTCAAGTCACGGGAAAATCTAGGAAAGAGAGAAGTTGAACCAGTCACTCGTGGTAGAAACTGCCTGGTAAAATGGCTTGGCAATTTTGACGTGTGCTGCTTGACAGAAAGTTCAATTGTTTTTATGTACTTGCACTGTGACAGTGCAGTTCGCAAAAATAAAAATCATAAATGTGTGTGTATCCGATGACCGCATGCAGCAACTACAGATTTCAATCAAATGATTTATTTATTTGGGGCTGCGATTCATTTCAACGAAATAACAGCACTATCAAGGAAAAATATGGGCCTTAATTCCGAAAATAAAGCACCAGCTAGTATTCGAATGCTGTCATCATCAGCACTGCTAACGGTCGCACTCATCTAAACGGACGTGTTCACACATCTTTGTCCGAGGGTAACCCTTCCCATCCATCTGTACATCAGAAAATTCCTCGTTATCTTCAGAAAAAAAAGTCTACAGGAAACGGTCAACAGTGTTAAGCAAACAAACCCTTCTTCTAATCCCCGTCCCCCCTGTAAGCACAATTTCAAAGGAAATCCACACAATTGATGTCCTCGAAGAGGACACACATAAATTTTCTCAGTCCTATCATCGCCAACAATCTGTTATTTTTATATGAAAAGAGAAAAATTGTTGAAGCACTTGCTTGGGCTCATTGGAAAGGGCGGAAATTAACACCCTGCCGTCATTCCATCCCATCGCCCATCGCCCACCGAAATCCTACCAATTGCAAAAATTTAATAGTTCTTTCGCCTGCCTCTCGCTCACGCTCATCGAGTGCTAATCGAAGTTCATTTCGATTTATCAGATTGTCGCACTTTCTGAGCAAACATCAACCCCGAAGTTCCACCCCCAGAGCAAGGAAAACCGATTCATTCAACAAATGTCTACCGCCCGTCCGTCCACAGCCCACTGCCACCCAGCGGGGTGCTGTTCAATTCATTTTCAGAAAATCAGAAAACCTTTTAAGAACAGTTCGTTGTTATCTTGGGCTGCGTAGCTCACATCCACCCAGGGAAACGTGGCAAGTTCTAAGGCAGCGGCGGCGACGTCCTTTTGTGTTCATCGGCTATCGCACAGGATATTACATTAGAAGTTGCCTTGTACCCTCGGCTTGGCAATTTCGATGTGTGCTGGTTGATAAGGCCCGAGAGCGGGGTCCGCGGGCATGGATGGTGATCAAATAAATTGCGCACAGAACGGGACAAAGTGCGTGCGGAATGTGGTTGATTGCTATCCTCTGCAGATTCCATTTCCACGTCACAGTGTGTGCAGCGCGGATGTATTTGTCCGGAGTACTCTTTGGAACATCGGCTCTCTCTGCAGTCTGCACGCTGCTGTATTCATCGTTGTTCTCTGGTTTCGTCTCGTCGCTTCGTGTGGCTGCTTCGAATCGCGGCAAAGGAAACGTGGATAGACATGGACATGGGCGTGGGATAGAAAGGGAAGAAAACGTTGCTCGTTGTGGCCTGCTCTCCCTCACGGAGGCGAGCGAGATTCTGCTGGCCCGGGAGGAACTCTAACCTCATCTGAACCCTTCTTGTAATTTTTCATTATTCCTCTTCGTCTGGCATGTTGTTGTTGTACTGTGCTGCTGGCTGCTGTGGCAGTTCTTTGGCTGGATATGATGTGTGGTGGTGGTGTTCGCTGCTGCCTTCGTGGCCTTTGCTGTCTTTGCCTGTCGGCTGTTCGTTCTTGTATTTTTGTTGTATTCGCCGTATCCTCGGTGTCGGCATTTGGCTTTGACGCTGGTTGGGATTCGAATTTTGTTGTACGGTTGGTCGTTGTTCGTCGTTCGTTGTCGATGGCCAACAAAATGGCCGAACGTTGAAGGTTTTCGATTTCGACAGAGCCAAACACAACAATGCTCTCGCAAGCACACCACATGTGCATATTGTGGTTGGACAGTGAATGATTTTGCATAAATATGTACTCACCTTTCGGCAACCCGACTTTTGTGAGTTGATTTTTGGGTCTTGTTGAGGAGAGATAAAACATCGTAGGGAGCAGATGTTTTTGAAAAAAAAAAAAAACGCACATACAGTCCCGAGAGGTAATAAAAACGAGTAAATTATCTGCCGGAAATTTAATAATGGTTCCCTCTACCGAAGGGAAGAGAGCTAAACAAATGATATGCTTTTTTTTTTAACAAATTTTCGTTTGAATTTCGTTTTGGCTTGGAACACAGACAACTTTATGGTGCATATTTACATTTTTGACTGACTGTATGTGCATGGTCCTTTACAACAGAGCTTACGCATTTGACAGGATATTATTCTCCACGATCGCTATGCTTTTGTATGTCACTCACAAGATAGCTGAGATATGTAATTTCTTTGTCTTCTACTAGGATTATAAGATTCCTTTTTAGCAAGAGTCGCCTCTAACTCAAAGGGTGACAGGTTCGATCCCCGAATTTATCAACTTTCATAATTCACGGCTCCACCTTCGAGTCATTGACAATTCGCAAAGAGTATTCCTGCCATTCGGAGCCGGCATAAACATTACATCCACTCGTGAATACACAATAGATCGCACGACATGAGTGCTTTGCTGTAGATGCTAAACCCACTCCGGTCTCAGACTGAAGCACCATCCTATATAAAGCGTCCAAAAATTGTTAATATTATAAAAAAAAAACCCGACGAGAAGAGAAAAAGAAAATGAAACAAAATGGACTCTAATATGATAAGTCTGAATCAACAAAGATATTTTCAACCTAATTCAAAAAATTATTTCACTTAGAAGTGCACCTGCTTAAGATCAAGGTGTGAAGAACAGCAGGGAAACCTTGTGTAGGTCTGATCGTGCCAATTGATTAGTAGATGAAAGAGCCAGCATTTATTTTCGGCAACAGCTGGTTTCCCACGTGATAAAGATGGCCCGCAACAAGTTGGCAGTTAATTGCCTCCGGGGTGTGTAGGCAAATGTTGAATAGACAAGCTCGTTGATATTTGGTTGAATCTATCCCGCAGAGTTGTGATTAAGAATAAGCCTGTCTGCCTTCGCTGAGCATGGCGCACACTTACTTCGAAGGACCACTTGCCTTTATTTATGTGGAACATAAAGGCATGTGGATACGGTTATAAAGTGTAGGTCATGTCGCAGTTTCTTGTTCTTAAATTATGTAAGAAATGTGTTTGATTTCATGTATGTACATATCTTTGTTGAAAAAATAAATACATACAACAATCTCAATCAATTGATTTAAAAGAAATATTACAGCGCTTGTAAAGCTCAGATGTGACTGAGATATTTTGCTAGCGAATCCAATTGGTGTTTTGCTGAAAGCGGTAGTTTGGTAAAAGTTTTTTTAAGGGATTATATACTGATCAGGGTATACTTGGCGCCCAGGCAACTTTGATTCTGTAACTGTTTGTAGAGGTGCAGAGTTCGAGAGATACAGTAAAACTGGCGAGTAAAACCGATCGAATAATTGTTAAGATCAAACAAAAATCGTCTATAATTCGTCCCGAATAAAAAACGTACGATAAAAAAATACCATAGAGAAACAGCATGTAGTCACTAGATTGTTCTTTCTTTTTATTTAGAGAACCATGAACCATTATTTTTGGAATAGCACATCGGGAAAATGGCCTCCACGGCTTAGCTGGCACGTACGCATTTTGCATGCAGCATTTAAATTTCTTCCCGTAACGCACGGGTGGTTGTGGGCTTGCTGGCATATACCTTAGACTTCAAATCGTGACGATCACAGGATATAGGGGCTTAACAGTTGATTATGTTAAAACTAAACTCCGACTATATTTTGTTTGAAATATAAGAACTGTGGACGCCAAACTTTTTGATCTATCGCTCAATAATGAGAACACCTTGCTGTATCGCCTGACGCTCCATTTTTGCTAATCCTAAGCTGTTAGGTGTCAATTTGTTTGTTTTTCTTCAGTGTTGCAACAATTTACTGCACAAGTTGTGGCAAATTCAATTCTTGCGTTAATTTTGGGACACCATTTCGTGCACATTTGTGCACAAATAGTCACAATCGTACCTACTCGTTTTGTCTAAGTCGACGGTCCTACTAGCCTTCAGTACTTAGGCCTTCATTTCGCTTAATTACTAGGCCCTTATTTGATACTAATTTATCAATTTCTTTTTAGACTCTAAATCGAAGTTTCACAAGGCTGATCGATGCATCCTCGTTAGTGGTTTTTTATGTAGTTGCTGGTACGGTTTCATGTATCTTTTGTCAAGAATGTACGATGAGAGGGTTAGCTGTTATTTTCACAGTTAATTTGTGACCTCTCCATTATTTTTCCACCAAGCTGTTCTCTCCGTTCTCTCCATTTTGAATTCATCAAAAGCACAACGTTTTTTTCCAAAAACGTAGTTTGGTCGTACATTCAAATCACCATTAAGACAAAATGGTTTAATAATCTCTTGAGCAGGCTACCAAGAAAAACACTCTTGCGAACACAATTTATAATATGCCACACCAACGCACAAGATGCCGGATTTTTGATTAATGCCTCATATCGTAGGTAGGCATGCTTGTATCAGATTCATATTATTTTGATTCAATATTCGTGCCAGCAGGTGTGTGTGTGGGGATGTGTGTTCGTACAATCCTAGAACTTGTTTCGCTTTAAGGCCGAGAGATCGAGTAGTGTCACGCTTTAAACAAATTGCCGACACGCGAACTGTGGATGCAAACAAACCACCGACAGATCGCCTTGTGTATTGAAATGATTAATTATTCAAGAATTTTAATTGAGTCTCAGTATGTCGCTCGTTTGAAAAATGATAGCGCTTAACCTCCTTTCGCTTTCGAAGTTAATAATTAATAATTTTACCATAAGTAGAGGCAATAAAATCTGATTTATGTCCATTTTTTTTATGTGTTTAGACACCCAAATCGGCAGTGTGTTCGCTTTGATGTTTGAAACACAGCGCCCACACATATTGGACGACCTCCACGTATCGCATTCCAGTTCTCCATCGCATGGCAGTGCAACGACGATTTACAAGATAATTTCAATAGATCTATTAATTTCCTAGAGTGCTTTGTAACAGCCCGAAGCGATCCCGCCACAACTGGCTGCAGACCGCACAGCAATTTCGTGCCACTTATCAGCATCGGATCACATTACCAGTGTGCCCAAATCACTCAAGGTCCTCCTCTGGCTGGGAACATCAAAACACCATAAATCACAGCGACTTTATATCGCTCAGATACTCATTCGAATCCATCTAGTATCTATTCGGATATTCATCTATTCATTCAGTCGTGCGTGCGTCTGCACAATCATCATTTGTTGTTTTCATCCGCATAATCGTAAGCAACCATCAAAAAAACAAACAACAATATTCACTGAATGGATAATTTTTCTCCAGTATTTTTTTCAAAAAAATAAAATAAGTCTTCAAAAAAATAACGAAAGAAAAACAAACCATTCCCCCGACACACAGACACAGTCCACACCAACAGCACGGGGCCAGCATGGAGTGAGTCGCACCGCCACTGCTGCCAACCGCACTCGGGTAGCGCGCAGCCCATGCATAATTCATGCCACCTATCGAATCCGAATAAAACTTAAAAAAAAATATCGAAATAAAAATACTAAACAAAAAAGAAGAAACCCAAACCAAAGGCAAGCAAACACAGAAGGCACAAGTAAGTTGGAACTTTATGCAAGTGCTGCCCTGCGCCCCCAAGCGATCCCATACTATCTAGCATTCCTCCACCCGTGGACACGTTACATGCACAGACACTCTCTCGTACACGTCGTGGTCGGCCACTCGCTCGCCCTACGTGGTGTGGTGGATGTGGACGACAGTTTTTCGTCGACGGCGTTGTGCATAACCCAAAAGCGAGACGACGAATAAAAAACAATTAAAATCGAACTTTCTCTAATTTTTCTTCTTCTATTTCGAGCGGGTTCGAGCTCATCGGCAGCGCCGAGTCGGGTTGAAGAAAACAACGAACAAAAAAGAGCTTAATTCGCCGAGCGAAAAAACAAGTACATTCTGGGTGTGTGCGTGCGGTGTATGGCTGTGTTGCTGACAGCAATGAAATCTGACAACGTGGCCGGGTGACCTTTTCCACTGCGACGGATTCCCTCCGAATGGTGCGCACACACACACACATCCGAGTCCACCGCACTCGCAGAGGTGTGTGCATGAAAATGTCTTCACGTATCTACGACGGAATTTTGTTGCTGGCAGCCGCTGTGAAGGTCGGCAACGTCGCATTTTTTTTATTATTATTTTCTCTTTGCATTTATTTTATGTTTGTTTTTTCCATTCTGCTATGGCTCGTGTTTTGTCGCGTCGACGACTGTGCGCTTGAATGTGTGAGGGTTTCGGTGGGTCGCCCGCCACCCAACGCCCCCCGGGGTAAATGCAAGGGGTTTTGCGAGGCAAAACTTTTTATTGTTGGCAAAAGTTTTTCTGGGTGAAATTGTTGTTTTTTCGTTTCTGTTTGCCCGCTGCCGCTGGGATTCCTCCTCCTTTTCGATGACATCGTGTGGGTCTATCTCTGTGTGAGTGTGGCTTTTTTCTGCTGAGTTGCGAAAGCACTTCGCTGCGTTCGAATAATGAGCTGAAAGTGGTTAAATGTGAAATTGTTGTTGTTGGAGGGCTGCTAGCTGCTGGCTGGTGTTGCTTATCGGATGAGAAGGGGGAGGAAGATGGGCCAAATTGGGAAAGCAGGCGAGACGGGCACACGGAATTAATTAATGTGCCAAGTTTTTTTTTGTTTTAAGCAGCACTGGCAGTAACAGCAAAAGCAGCCGTAGCTGGTTCGGTTGCGAAGACGGCAGCGCGTGAATACACAGGGCACAGCGTTCGTATTATGCCGACTAGGTTATGAAACATAAAGTTTTAGCTCGACGCTCAGCTGGAACTTTTGTAATTAATTTCAATTAATCTTGGGGGCTATTGTTGTTGCATGAAAGTCGGGTGTAAAGTCGTCTGTTTGCTCAGTGGGCGGACGCTGATGCGCTTATTAAAGTTTTCCCCAACAGGAATTGGATTAACAATAGTTGATGAGGGATGGAGGGAGGAGGAGTAGACACATTCATAAATGTAGCTGAGTGAATGTTGCTGAAGGATTTCGCAGCGAGCACAGCTCATTCAACTAAGCTTTACATTTTAATTATGCTCCAGTTGGAGCACAAAGTTGAAGGGATTTTTTAGGAAAATGGTTAATAACCCAGCTATTGTTTGCCTCGAAATGAGATTGGTAGTATGTCGTGGGGTAATCAGGGCTTAATCCAGTCAAGTTGCTGCTGGCCTATTGCCTGTATCCCCGACGGCATTTGCTATGGATATATAGATCCTTTAGCGGTGTGCACAGTTAATGTGTAGACTATATCTGATGCGCACTTGAAATTGAAAGGTGGTTACACAAAGGCTTTGTTCATCTCCACTCTACAGAAGTGCTCATATAAAAAAAAAATCAGTAGCGATTTCCTTCCGAAGATTTAATTTCAATCCATGTTAAGTCGGCAATAACCCCATAATTCAAGCCTCTGTACCTACTCTGCGGCTGCAGTCGGAGATTGTACCCTATAGAAAAACCCATTGAACGTGTGCCAAGCTTTAATTTGCTTTGCCAATCTTGAAAGACAAGATTGTCTTATAGACGGCCGCCATGTTTAACGACATGCAAAGAGACACCACAGTCAGCTACATGATGAAGTATCGTTGCTAGTGTAGCTTGTCAAAACCTCTAACTCAAAGGATCAAAATCATGCCGTAATTGTCGCTGCTGAACAGCCAGTGTCGAAGGCAACAATACACTTGTTATTAGCGAGATACCAACCAAAATGATTTGACATTGTCAAAATTTGTAAAACAAATAATCTTTAAAAATCAACTCAACTCATATAAATTTTCTTTAGAATTTCACATCGTGACGTATGCAATAATATCCTTTGATGATTTATGCTTCAGAAAGGAGTCTTCGAACACGGAATATTTTGCTTCAGTCATGGGACAATTTTTATAAAAGCGTGATTAAACCACTGACCTAACTATACACTTCGAAATAAGTCCTAAGTTTTTCTGGATGTTAACGTTTTTGGCAAATGGCAGTTGGACTGTTGAACCAATTGAACTAACAGAAACCATCAGGGATCCACGGGTACTGGATTGACTGATGAGGACTGTTCAATAGGTGACTTTGAAATTAATACCTACTTACACACCTTTCCCAATGATATTAAAATTGTTTAACCATTGCCCGCTTCACAGATCTATGTACTTGCCTTTTTCTACCTACGCCCAGAAAAAATAGAGATGTCAGAAAAGAACGTTCATGCAATACGAAAGTCATCTTGCACCAGTGACACTCTCGTCCTCGTCCACAGTTCTGCTTAAAACACCCTTTTTTATTATAATAATACAGTAAAACCTAGCTAATTCGAATGCCAAATTTTGTACTTGTGATGCAAAAATGCAACTAAATTGTTATACCAGTCTCATATAACACGTATTATGATTCAAAAATGCAACTATAATTTTTTTTTCTGTTTTGCTAAATAAAGTCCTTAATTACATTATTATGGTTTTCATAATTATCATACATTATTCTTTAAATTTACTTATTTATTTTTTTAAAGCCATTCATATTGTCCGTGAATAACCTTCAAAAATGCATGAATAACTGCCTCTCAAGTTCGTCGAAGGGCTACGGGCCAAACAGCTGTGAAGTCGGGTATCTCAATAACAGTACAGTACAGCCTCCCTAGTCCGGACACGTACAGTTTCGGGTTTGTCCGGAATAGCGAAAAGGTGGACTATAGAGAATAAATAAAATTAAGTGACCAACTGACAACTTTTCAGACACCTTTAGGTAGTATATTTGAGAAAACCTAAAGTGATTTTCGAGCCAGAACCACAACAAATAAGTCTTGTACTCAAACCACAGTGTCGCGATCGCGCGGTCTGTCTCTGACATTTTAAATAGGACACACTTCATTAACAAATCACAATGCAGGGGTCGGGTTTAATAGCGCACAGACCGCAATATAGTAAGCGCTAGCACAAATTACTATGTAGAGCTACTTCTACAAACTCGGGCTTTTGACAGTTGTGAAACAATTTTCTTTTATTTGCTCGTGATTTTTCAATTTTTAATTAATATTTTTGTTTTATGTGATTTTGGTATTTTGTTTTATTAATATTAATTAATTTTAATTTATTTATTATATATATACAATAATTTGTAATTTATTAATATTTTGTTTTATGTGAAATAATTGCATTTTTTTCTGGCACCATGGATTTTAGACTATTTTACTTGTGAAACGCGCGCCTTTTATTGTGATTTGGAAAAGTGAGGGAGCCGCACTTTGACATAACATTTTCGTAAGCTCGATACAAAGCTTACCGATGCCTATCAATGCCTTACCGCGCGATCGCCACATTGTGATTTGGTCTTTATCCTTAAAATAACTTTAAAATAATGAAAACTTAACGCAACTGAGAAGGCTCGTCCCGAAATACACAAAACAGAGCATGAAAATTCACGTAACCTTGCAACGACCGTAACCTCGCAACGACACAATGTTTAGAATCTTAGACTTAAGAGGCGACTGCAAGGGACGTAACTAGTAGAGGTCTTCCCATAATTTTATAAACATATTATGTACATATGCAGTATGTACTCATTTTAACACCCTGTCCGGACTGCAGAGGGAACATTTAGAAAGTGCTCGAAATATAAAGGTGTCTACTGAAGTGCCCGGATTACCATTCTTCTGTTTAAATTTCGTACACTTGAGTGGTTTATATAATAATGATGATAATAAGTATAAAACAATTTAATTTAGATGTTGCAAAAATCAAGGAGTTGCGTTAATCGAGAGATGCGTTAGTCGAGAACCTACTATATATGAATACATACTTTTGTTGCTGCAGAACCCAAACATTTATTGATTCTACTACTCTTCCTTTTGTATTAGAACATTCGGCTGGTCCAAATGTACGTCTTTTGTTACAGTACCCGATATTGACAAACTGTAGGCAAATATCTATGTTGAAGCCAGATTATATCTCGTAAAGAAATTGTCACATACATTGTTTCGAGGACTTACACGGAAGACTTGGCTTTTGTTGGTTCTTCAGAAAGTAGCAATAAATTCAAAAACGACTTTACGCAGAGCGCTGACTTTTCCTCGCGCTTCTCGCAAACTCCATTTGATGGGCTTCATCTGTGTTTTGTTCGAATAATTTCGTTTGTATACCAGTATAGGTTTGTCCGTTGACTGAATAGGAAGAAGTAATAGAGTCCACCAAACCCTAATTCCATACTCGGCCAGTTTTGGAGCTACATATCTATTGAGTGAATCCGGTGCCAAAATGCTAAGGATTAAGTAGCCTACACACTATAATTTTTTTAACGTCATTCTTGGAAAATGATCCAAAATGTGATGGAACGAAAATAGCGAGTATGATGAAGGATTAAACATTTTCGTTGTGACGGAAAATAGTGCATAAAGGCTGATAACGTGTGCAAATGTGTGAGAAATAAAATAAAAATGTAATGACAGTGTGCAGGCGGGACTGAGTTGACAAGAAATAACATTTCAGGTATATCATTAGAGAACTGATAGTGTTGTAAAGTTGGTCATGAACAGTGACTTTGGCTCATGCTTTATAGTTCCTCTGGAGGTCTCTATTCAACATAAGTGAGTTTGATTACTTTGCTGGGGCGTATTTCCATTATCAAATCTGATAAAACCACTGACAGACTGCAACTGCACCTGTAACAAGAGAAAGCATTTCAAACAATTGTCAGAAACACAACCAACTTCTTCCGACACCCGAGTACTTGCAAAAATGTATGGGACACCCCGGTAGGTTGAGTGTATGTCTATGTATAATTTGTTGGCTGTAGACAAAAGCGTTTGCAGTACATCGTCAAAAATCATTGCGCACAAAACATCAACCCTTGCCCCGTCCTTGTTGCATCAGAAAAGGGATCCCATCCAACAATGGTCACAGAACGTTATGAGAAATGTAATTAAGCACAAATATCACTCAAAAATGGACAAGTCTGAATCCCTTAACAAAAGCATTAATCTCGACGCCAAGAATTCATTACTAAACGGAGACTCGGCGTTTCGTATGCGTCAGTAATCAAAAGCATTTCCATTCCAAGATAAGCTAATTCCACTGACACACAAAATGGACTGACTGACAGCCTGGGCAAAGTCGAAATTCATGTAGTCGCAGATAAGCTCAAATTATTCGTCATTCCTCTACGCCATCTTGCAGGGTTAATGTTCACGCATCATCAACTGTGTCTCGTTCTTGTCCCATAACCTCACAATCTTGTGCAATGTAAATTCTTCACACCCTGTGCCCCAGTCTGTTGGCACACACAACACAACTGCAACACGACGTAAAAAAGGAAAATTACGCTCGTGCAACAAAAAGTATAAAAAGTTCACGCAGTCAACTGTCGACATTGTGGTCATTCTCTGTGCATAAATGGGAGCCAGCGAACCGTAGCCAGGCGGCTGATACTCCGCTGGGCACCAACAAAAGGCGTGGCAGACATGTGTGAAATATTTCTTCAAAATGCCGGCCGGCCTAAGAAGAAGTGGTGGTTTTCTCTCTGACCCACAGAGGCAATCAATCATGGGCCAGATAAGCTCCAAGAGGGGTCCCGTGATCCCGTGGTCCCGACTCCCGCGGTACCACTACCTGCTGCTGGTCATGTGAACGAGGTTAAAAAGATAATTTCTGTGCGGACTGATGAATGAAAAACAAAAAAACACCGTTCCTGGCTTCCTCTTTACCGAGCTTGAAATCGCCTGGTGAACAATTGAATAATTAGCGCCCGTGCGTTGAACACAACTCCGGTCCCATGGGAATTTCTTCAACTAAGGTTTTGCACGCTTTCACTTCATGTCCGTCGTATGTGCATTGTGTCTTGTTGCATTTTTGTGGAGCGCCTCGCTGCTCCCGTGCCAAATCTATCGCAATAAGCAGATAAGTGGCTTAATCCCAAATTGATGTCATTTTTACTTAGTCTCTGCTCTGCTCTCCAAAGATGTCAAGCGAAATTAAGTGCCGGGCCCCACTGGGCTACTTAAAGGATTACGACACGAACAACACGACCCAAACAAAGGGCCAATTCATACGATTAAGCAACCACCCAGCGCCACCCCGTGAAGTCATACGGCTACGAGTAACTCTCCGCGTGATTCTCGTGGGAGCAGAGTTGCTCTAGGAGGAGAGGAAACTTTGTAATGGATAAGACCGATCAATTGTAACTGGAATACTTTGTCAATGGTTCGGCTTTCGGTTGTTGTTCGAAGGAGGGCGGATGGCTCAACGGAATCGGTGGCGGTCTCATGAAACGTGTCGAATTAAAGTGATTCTTTACTTGAGAGACGCATCAATTCTCTACAAGAGGAGACAATTGAGTTTTCGGAGAAAAATTGGTCTTTCGAGCTGTATACTTGGGGATGAACGGATTCGGATTTCGGTGAAATGTGATGGTAGGTGAGATTTTGATTGGGATTGAGTTAAATGTTGAGAGTGGTTGCGCTTCAAGTTCGAAGGTTACAGCTAACGAGTAGGGATCCGAATATTTTGGGTTTTGTTTTGGGTCGGGAAATTGTTTGTTGATACTCGGTTTGATACGGATGGTTGTGGGATTTTTGACATATACCTACCTTCAGCTTCAAATAACTCCGTAAAAAGAAATCGAATGGCCTTATATCGCACGTTCGAGGGGGCAAATCCTGATTACCGAAACGAGAGCACACGATCAAGAAGTGTCTCATGCTGTAATTGAAATAATCTCATGCAGTTTCACTGGCTGACTGGCATGTGGCATGAAGTCTGCCAAAAAACATATCTAGGCCATATGTGGGTAATCATTGGCTGACGGCCTTGGGCAGTGGATCACTTACCCCAACCTGTTGGCTGCATTCTGTCCTCTCGAGAAAGATCTACTGTAGTCCCAAAATCAGCCAGATCCACATCTGAACCTCATCCAACTTTATCATCACCGCATTTATCATCACCGCCTAGAAACTGCCTCCTTTTCATTGCTTGGGCTGGACACTAACAGAGCAGAAGTTCGACAGATAATGTTTCGTCCGTATGTTCCGTCGCATTGCATGTGTACTCATGGCGCAGTGTAAGGACACTAATATTGGTCCCATGCGTACAGTCTTGCCACTAAAACCGATCAATATGATGATCTCTTCTTGCTGCAGCCCTTGCTTTTGCTCCAATACTCGGACCAAGCAATCGACGCCTTCCAGCCCGTCGTGTTTTCCTTGCACGTCCAAACAGTCAGCTGTAAATTGTTATGTTTTTCTGTGTTGCCAACAATTTTCTGCGCAAATTCACATATTGTGTTTATTTTTGGACACCCTTTAAGAAATTGCAACATTAGGGTGTTTGCACGAAGCCCAAAATTGTTTCCATTTTGCCAATAGTTCCAGCTAATAAATAGCGAAACATTGTCTTGAACAGAGACAATTTCTTATTCCATTTAACACTGACATCAGCAGCTGCTCTTGTCCTCCACCTTGGAATCAATTAAATCCTTATAAACTCACATCAATGCACGTTACGACAATTTAATCACTTTTTCGCCAAAAATAACCGCCTTCAGCTGTCTGAATTTATTACCAACGCAGTGCCAGCGGGAAGAAAAAATAAACAAAACAAATTTGCAACTAATTACGCAAGGAATTAACAACAAATTAACCCACCATCGAGTGAATATGTATCTCGCGCCGTGACATTACCGACTGCATCATCAATTTCCATGCCAAAAGGCGAGACGCCTGAGGAGTGAGGAGACAAGACAGCCACAACACCACATTCAGATTTATTGCGAGCGAAATGCACATTTCGTCTGGCACTTAACTTTCTGTCTGATGGGTTAATTTGCTTAAACAAATGAAATGACAAATAAAACAGCAATAAGACGGGGAACTGAAAAATGTATCTACACCATCCGTACATGTCCGCTGCATGCGAGTTGAACGCCATATCTAATTAGCTCTCCGATGTGAATCCGGCTTTGAATTCACGCTGCTCGCGTTCGACTTGTTGTTCCTCGTCTCGCTGTAGCTAGTGTACGCGTCGTCGTCGTCGTCGTGGCGGCAAAGTCGTTGCCGTCGTCTTAGTCGTCATGTCAGTCCGTTTCCCCATCGATAAATTCCAAATCACGCGCGAGTGCTGCACTGCATTCACACAGCGCTCGCGCATTTTGAGAGAGAGAAAGATCTTATCGTCAGAATCGATCTGAAATATGGGCATTCCGGGCGACTCCGGCGCGGGGTATTCATGCCTGCACATGAGTTATGTGTGCCCACGTCCGTGATAGTCCCCAGTCTGAGCGGCGACAACACCGACGACGACGACAACCAGCAACCCGACAACCACAGCGACTACACAACGATCGGTGACAGCGGCAGTGGCAACGCAACGAAACTGGTTGTTTGATTTCGATTTTGAGCTGCTGAATGACGGCGACGTCGACGACAATAAATGACAACAGCGACCACAACGAACGGCGAGACGTCCTTGTGAGACGCGCTCGTAAAACTTTTAAATTATTGGCTAAGCCGCGCAACGAAACCGAAATCGAAAATTTGCTTGAATAAACAAATGTATGCCAACGGCCATTATCGGCCCCGAAAATGTTATAACTCGGGCATTATATCCCCATTTGGGGGGATTTATGCGAACATCCTGCACTCGGGCGAACCCTGGTGTCCCTGAGCGGTCCGGCCCGACGAGCAGGGGTTAAGAGTAGTCATCTGCGACGACGGTGTGATGCCCCCTCACAGGTAGGCAGCAATCGGACCAATTAGCAGCCTCCTTGGCAGTGCAGAGGTGTCAATACTCGGTCAGCTCGAGTGTGGTTCCGTGTCGGATTGACGGATCAGCATCGTCCATTGTTTTTCTGCCCGTCACGACACGGAACAGACGAATAACGAGTGCCGAATGCAGCATAGTGGGTGTTGTTCACACCGCGCAGGTAGTTTTCGGTGCACGATGTATCGCGTGCTCGTAAAAAAATCGATTGGGAAGCCCATGAGAACGATTTCCTTCTCAGCATGAATCCTCATTTACATGAGGAACTACATAGCTAATCGAATACGGATACTCAATGACCGACTGTCCATGGGGCTGTGTCCGTGGCGAGGGGTTTGGCTAATCTTGATGGTGGCTGAATTGATTACGAATTAATTATTCGGAAAACAGCAAGCTGGTAGTCTGTGACATTCGATGATGACTTTGAGCAGAAATCGGGTTTTTGCGACGAGGAACGCACAACATTCATTCATACGAAGGGACTTATAATTATTCTTTCTTTCCTTCAATCTTTCTCAGGAAGAGGCTAAGCGGATTACATCATGATTACACAATTCTGCCAAGCATCGTCTGGGGACTTGTGTCGAGAGAGCGCTTAGGCAACCTTTGAGCGAAGTTTAACGATGTGAAAGGGATTATTCTGCAAGACGTACATATGTACGTACAGTCGTATGTACCTGTTGGGGATTGCTTAAGGTTTTGTAGCCATGGCATGGCCTTAACGATGCCTTGAAGACTGCAGTGAGTCGAAAGGAAGTCTGTAATTGGTTTCGAATTTTATTGGGATTGAAGTTGGCTGTGGAGTGATGTGAAATGGGTCTTATTGTGTTTAAGGGAAATTACCACTTAATGGGGGTACATCCGGAATCAGCTGATGAAAATCCTCGGGAATTGTGAGAAACATTTTCTATTGTTTTGAACTCAATTCTTGTTGAATTAACTTGAACAGCTTGTGCCCTTGTTGTGCTTCAACTTGGGGAGAAACATACATATGTCTTGTTGGGAGTTTTCTTCTGTCGAAGTTCATCACTTATCCAAAGCAATCAAAGAGTGAGGCAGAAATCAAGCTCCGGAGCCAAAATTGCCATTGCAAGAACTGTTCAAGTGAAGCAAGTGGGTCCAATCACAATATAAGCCTTGGCTTATCAGCCAAGGCTTATTTGACGTAGAAACAAGATTGTCCAACAGACCAATCTCTCGATTGATTCATCGATTGGCACGTCATATGGCTGTGGCAAGTCCTTCCAATTCCAGTTCTTGTGTGAGGTCTATTTTGTAATGTTTCAGACTAGGAGCCTTACGTTTAAAATTTTCAACGGAATAAAAAACCCAATTGCTGAGAACGGCGGCGACGAATGGGCTTCATTAAAAGTGGTATAAAACTGCAATATTTTGCACTGGAGGCACTGGAGAACACGAGTAGGTGGATTGATGGTCAATAGCTGGAGATTGGTGCGAAAATTGGTCAAAAAAAAGGTCGAAAATAGGTCGATTATCGCGACCGTAAAAGGATCGAAGTACGTCCAAAAACCTTTTTGAGATAGCACTAAAAATGATACAAATTGTGAGAATGCCATTGGAGCATACTTGATTTTGTCACAAGTCACGTCTGAAATGCCTAAAATAAAATGTTGCAAAACCAAAGAGCAACGAAATGGGCATACACCAAAGAATGCATCCTCATGCCATTATTGAAAAACTTCAATTATTTTGTATTTTTTAAGGCGTGTGCTAACCGTACTCCAAACTTTAAACAAGTTTTTCTCAAAACCATTTTTTCAATGTCGGTGATCACTTTAGTTAGAACACTTTTATCGATCAGTTTGAAATGTTTAAATTAAGGATTTTTTGGACGATTAGTTTATATCCCACAAATGTGAGAGAAATTTGGGCTGAAAACAAATTTGACTGCCAATGTTGCCATTTTTAGAAAAATCAAAATTTTTTATATTCCTTCCCTTAACCGCATCATCATATCATCCGCAATCCCTTTTTTGTTTGGAAATTAAATTTATTATTTATTCCATTTTTTTATAATTTAATACTAAAAATTTTAAATATTTTATTAAATACAGAGTACTGTGATCCACAGCACAGATGCCAGAAAGTGCCAAGTTTCGATCATCGGTATCGACAGTGACGTAGAGGGCAATTGAGTTTATCTGATTGCTATTGTTTAAACTTTCATCCGTTGCACTACCCATTCATACATTCATACATTTATGGACCATATAGAATAGTATAGCTTGGACATAAGAACTTCTGTAAAAATATAACGAGATTTGGAAAATAAAATCAGGCTTGACTGCATTCTTGACTCAAACAAATTGCGACAGTTTTGTATTTTCTGGAAGCGAGCTGCGCTTTATTCCGCAAATCACGAGCGGGCCGCGCTTTTTACGGTATATGAATGAAGAGGTAGTTTTATGCATTGTATAGCTTAACCATAACAACATACTCGTCATGTTGAAACACATTAGGTATTTGATTTTTTTTCTTTAATTTTTAATTTATTCATATTTAACTCTTTAACTTTTGAAGCTAACTTAATAGGCCTCTGCAGACACTCTAAGCTAAACTTAAATCTTTACAATGTCTTTCGACTTATACTATCTAGAAGACCATTGCTAATGCGCATATATGGACAATTAAAACTAAGAAACGTTTCGAAAGAGAAATAAAACTTAGTATATGAATTATTTTTTTAACCTAAATAAAACTTAAGCCTTTCTTTAAAATATTTTTTTTTCCTTAATCCTACCTTGAAACCTATGAACGATGTAAGTCGGCCATGGAAACTCGTATCTCGGCCTACTTGGTGAAAATTTAGTCAGGATCGAAAGGTATCGACGAGGTAGCACTTTCCTTTAACCACCCGCACTTATGATGTTGCCTGCTTACATCTTTAATATCTTGGTTGGATAGAGATCTGCTGAATCGGAGAAGCTCCTAGGTGCTCAGCGCTATATCTCGGTTGTAGTTAAGTCGCGTATCCGCGATTGTCCGAGCAATGTGGAAGATTAACGGAATGCTAACTTATCCTGGATCAGACCTGTCTGGTCGAAATAGACGAAAACTTCTGGGGGGTAAAGCCTTTAAGGCGCACCTTCTCAAGGTACCTATAATTGGGGTAATAAGTCCCTGAGATCAGGTTGTCCGCCGAGAGCATAGACCTTCCAATATATCTACGAATCACCTTGATTAGAAAATTGTCCACTTTTGTCCACACATTTGGTATTCATAATTTTAATGTGTGATCACAAATAAAGTAAAAAAATAGCTTTTTTTTGAATGTTCCAAATAGGTCTACCCCGCGCTTCGTTTATAATTGTCAAATCAATGCTTGCTATCTACTTTCAACGATTTCTTCATGTATGCTAGCCTTTTAAGCGATACATGCTAGTGGACTCTACCACTTTTGAGTCACAATTTCGAGAAAGACAAAAGATTTACAATTTTTTTGTCTTGCAATCTTTGCAAAAAACTTCACTTTACAGAGATTCAGATCTTAAAGCTTACGACTAAAATATTACACAATTCTTCAAAATAAATTCACAAATATCTTGCAGTGCGTGAGGAACTCAACATTGAGGAGCTGCTTCTTCGAACGGAAAGGGCTATGCTTCGGTGGTTTGTCACGTTACGCTTACGCGAAAATCCGGATTCAGATCTTTATATATATCAAATACAAAGCAAGCAAAATTATGGTTCAAAAAATATACACACAAATATATGTAAATGAATGAATAATATACCTAAGAAATACAGTCAACCCTCCATAAGTCGAATAGTCACGGGAACAAATATTTTGTTCGACATATGGAGTGTACAATATGGGAACTCTTGAGCTGAAACTTAAACAAATTTTGTTCGACTTATAGGAAAATTCGTCCCAAGGATGTTCGTCTTACAGTCGACTCTCGGTAATTCGAAAGAAAAAATTGTAATTAAAAAACAATTTTCAAGTTGGAGCGAAGGATGAAAACCGAAATAAGTACTCACTGTGCATTATTTTGTAATGAAATCAGTGATTTCTTATTCGGTGTAATAACTTCCAGCATTCTTGGTCAAGAGTATTGCCTATGACAGTCGATTGCCGAGAATTTGGCGGAATTGGTTCAACTTCCGATTCTTTTTCATCGTCGTCTTTATTGTCGTTGCTTGAATTGGTAGCTGTCAAAATTTCGTCGTGACACAGAGCACAGCTTTTATCGTCAAAATGTATAAAATCATTGAAGATTAGCCAAAGGTAGGAAAAGGCTCCATCCATCCTGAGAGGTTGATTTTTACATTGTTCACATCGCTTACATCACAATCTAACGGGATTAATGCATTGGAAACAACACTGTAAACAGACAGAGAACAAAAAATTCGAAGAACTGAGAGAAAACTAGCCACTGACTTCGAATTACAGTGTGCTTGCATAGTTGCCACTATGCGACTTGTGTCGCAATTTGCGCCTTTTTGAGGCCGCTACGCACCGACGAGACGCCAATATGAAACTAAATGACTGCACCATTCCTAAGCATGATAAAACTTAAAACTTGTAGCTTTTTGGAACAATTGAAATTTGAATTGAAATCCAGAACACAGGATTTGTTCGATTTATCAAGGTTTTTTCAAGGGACTTAAGAAGCTGTTCGAATTATCGAGAGTCGACTGTTGTTGGACATTAGATGTTGTACATTAATTAGAATTCAAGTTGCTTAATAATTCTTTGTTAAAATAATAAAAAATATTAGATCTTCGACATGGATTAGATGATGGACATATGGATATGGTCAAGAGATATATGGACACTTTTCGATTATATTTACTGGCGAATGTAACGTAATGTCAGTTTGTGTTTTAGGAGACGTCATCAAATTTTCATTCAACGGGGTCTCCTCTGTAGTCTTATTCGCAGCATCGAACACCACCCTGAGTTTGGTGGTGGAACTCGACTTCTTATGATGTCGAGGCATGATGAGGCAAGAAGAAGGTTTGTGATTGTTGTGATTGTTTTGTAATCACTCTCTCATACCTACGAAAGGCACCTTGCTTCGAAGGCCCAAGCGCAGGCCTACCCCCTGTCTTAAATGGTAAAGAACTGTAGTTCTATACTCATGTATAGTACAATTTTGTTTTACTTGCGGATCTCTTACAGTATCAGCGTTTTCACAAACGACCTCGGACTATCATTCCAACAATCGGATTTGAGCAAACTAATTACGGTAAGTCTGAACCTCGTTACCTTATTCATATTTTATTGATACATTGAAAGCTGTCAATTAGAGCAGAACAAAAAAACGTAAAAGTATATTGCTTGCAAAGCAGACTTAAGAAAACACTCCCTGTAGTACAACAAAGCATTTCAAAAACATATCCATGTTCCATTCTATTCTGTCTCTGTATCCCGATAGACAGGGGTGATTAACGCGATAATAATGTTGTTTCACTAACAGAGTACTATTGTCACAGACTCAAAAAGCACATCCATTGCGTGCGTTACGAAAATTCCATCACAAGAGGCACATGCGCACTATTCAAGAGTTTCCAAGAATTTGTCCTTGAGTCTTTGAGATCGATGAAACCGAGATTTAACGATCGCCCTTTGTGCGCCTCTCAAGGCCGCATGTATCCGCTGCGTTGCTCAGTATGGTGTCCCGCTCGACTCTATCTAAGGAAAAGATATGATGTGCCCACTGTGTCAACAAGTCGTGCCGCAAGTGTGTGGGCAACTCCAAGAGCTTATCTCAAGAACAAGTGGTCTGGTTTGTTGTTTAATTAACTGAAATTCCTGGGATTACAAAACCCGGTTTTGTTTATTTACGAGGCTCATGCACATACTCGTCTGGAGTGTTCGCTTCTTACGAAAATCAGAACTAAATTTCGTTCATAGTACCAGCAGCCGCAGTAAACACTGAACGAATAAAATTCCAGTCAACCGCACGATGTAGATATTAGCTTGATTGATTCTATTTAGTATTCCGTCGGGATGCCTGTTTTATGTTTGAAAAAAAAAAAAAATTAAGAAATTTGCATTTATGTAGAATATTTGCAAAACCATTATTTTTTATTGTTTTGGGTTTGCATACGTAATCTTGACTTGGGCTTATCAAAACCTCATCAAAACCAGTCACAGGTTCGCTTCAGTCTCGGCCGATAATAACTTTAAACAGCATTCTGGTGTGGATGCCTTGTTAGTTTATTAACAATAAATTATTTTACTTTGTACAGGTCGAGGTAAAGTGAAATTAAAAGAGGCAAACCGGCTTAACGACACCACACCGCATTCCGTGTGCTTAACTCGTGAAGTTACAAAGTCCCAAGAAGGGTAGATGTACAACCCTTTTTGTCGTTTTTAATGGTTGATCGATATTTGGAGGTAGTTTGGAATTTTTCGAAAGAGAAATGGGTTCGCCGATTTATTTCCGTCAAGGGAGGTCTCAGGTGATGAAAGAATTGGATATAAATTAAATGGCTTTGTAGTCGGTTTGGGTGAACCGTCCAGACAAATCTGCCAACTTTTCCAGAAAAACAATAGATTATAAGAGTACCTTAGTATTCGAGCCTACTTATATGGGATAGGATGGAACGGCTGTGGTAAGTTATTTCTTGAAGGAAGACTTCTAGTATAGATTCAACGATGGTGGTGAATCGGAATTCTATTAAAATGAAGTCTTGTCAGGACGGCTAAGCTATGCCATGCAACCTGCTTTGGTACATCTTTGACCTAATCGAACGGAAATTAGTGTTGTTCGTTAAATGAGGAAAATTGAGCAAAATTCCATTACTTTCGAAGCTTTCTTTTAAGTTCCAGAGTATCATTTCCGCGTCTTCACCTAACCGGCAATTGCGACCAGCAACAATTGGCAATGGATAGCGTTTTCGGAGAGGCATGGTTGTTGAAGCCCGAATAAGACCAAAAAACTCTGAGTGGAAAACAGTGGCTCTGTTACAGATGTGGGCATATCCATCCTCCAAACGCCAGTGTTGAAGAAGATCCAAATCCATGCATTTCAAAGCGAGAACAACCCTTGGACTTGTCTTACGGCACATTGTCTTTTGTATGCGAATTTTTTTTTTCGACGACCAATCGGCAATAAATTATTTAGCATTGGAAAGCCCGAAGACTGGAAAGAGTATAAATCATGCACAGTACAGCACAATCTCATTCGAACACTCGATAAGTCGAACACCACATTGTGTACGATACGTATCTCATAATTAAAAAATGTGAAATTCTTTAAGTAACTGTAACTGTTTACTTTTTTACAAAACCGATTTCACCGATTAAGAAAGTGCGTAAAAATAGTCTGTGCGTTTGTTCGGAAACTTTCTTTGAATAATCGTATTTATTTGCTGTTAAAATCTGCTTAAAACTAATTTGTTATGCAATTTTGTCTTTTCTATAAGTTTGAATTGCCGAGTTTGTACATTTGCAGATTTGCCATGCGTCCTCTTTTTGGAGGACATGGCCTCTTTTTAACCCAGGCACGGAGAGTCCTACAACGTCTTCAGAAAATGTGCTCTTTTTTCCTCTAACAAGTAATTGTAATTTTGAAAATAAAAAAATCGTTGATTTCAAAGATAAACAGCGTCAATACAAATCTCGTAAAAGACATAAGACCTAATAGTACGGTTACAGAGCACCCAAATTTAACATTTCTTCCAGTTTCTGCATTCCAGCCCAAATTTTTTGCATTTCGCCATACATTTGCCAGCATTCTGAAATGTTGGATTCTAGCGAAATGCAGCCTGCTGACATAAACAAGAAACAACTGTCAACACGACAATATATTTAATGTGTCTGAATTAGTTAAATTCATCCTTAAAATAATATAGCTAGCTAAAAAGGTTCAACCACTTCCGATTTCTAATTAGCAAAATATATCAGCAATCAAAGACACTAGCTGTCATTTGAAACGCTGAAGTTGCAGTAAGAACGCAAAATTGAATTTCGGAATTGTTTCCCCGAAATGTTGGATTTAGGTGCGGTGTACATTTGAAACTGATTTTTGTTTAGTTTTTATTTCGTCCTCCCTTGTCCTCTTTTTAAGGCAGATGATGTCCTTCAAATCCGTGATCTTAAAACTTTCGCTTAGACAGCCATGGCAACACTATACACACCTACAAACTGAATGCCAAAAAATTGTGTGAATCCATTTACAGTTTACACACAGAATATAATATTAGACTCCATCTATGCCCACGCTGTCATTTTCCCTTCAACGCAAATGAACGAATATGAAGACATTAAAATATAGTAAAAAAAAAAGTTAACATCACTCATTCCTTCGAGCCGGATTTGAACCAGCGACCTATGGATTTCAGCATTTCAGTATCTTCTACAGTCCACCGCTCTACCAACTGAGCTATCGAAGGCGATAAATTCCGTTAGTCGAGGTTTTCTTTTTTTCCCATTCTACTTGGGCGAAGACAAATCAAAGCAACAGAAAATATACCGACTATTTTCGTTCAAGAGAAGTGAAAGGTGATCGCCTTATCAGCCCCAAATAACTGTGAGAGCCGAACATTTGGGAGACGTGAGTGCTGGCCCCCCGGCTGACCAACAACAACTTCCTTCGATAGCTCAGTTGGTAGAGCGGTGGACTGTAGATGTAGATACAAATTGCTGAAATCCATAGGTCGCTGGTTCAAATCCGGCTCGAAGGATAGAAAATCGGTGTGGTCTCGCACCGGCTAACATTTTTGTTTTGGTTCTCGAAATCACCAAGCGTAATGGGAAATTTAGATTAATCAAGCAAATTAATGAACGACCAACGAACGGGCACATTGTGCTCACAGAAGCAATTTTCTTCACGCACTTCACGGTTTTCCCTCACACAACAGAAATCGTTGACGTTTCAGTGTGAGATTTTCCGAGCAATTTACTCGACGAACAGCGTCACAGCTGACGACACGGGCATGCAGGAGAAAACAAGGCGCTCTGGTGGCCGTGGAGGCAGTGGTGTCGTTGGTGATGGTGGTGGCAACAGCGATGGCAACATTCGCTGGAAATCGTCACAAAAGGATTATCAACCCACCGAGTGGCAGTCAAGCAGTTTGACTTTCGGTGCGTGTGTGGGTAATCAGATTGTGAGAAAGGGGAAGAAGGCCAGACGAGACGAGACGCATAGAAGGCGACTTAAGTGTTATTAATGACGTCCCGTGGTGTTCACGCACCGACCCGTACCAGCTAACAGTTGCAGTTGTGGCGGCAGAACACGTTCGTCGTCAGTCGCTCGGCTGTTTGGTCGTTTGGCCGGTGTCGCCGTCGGGGCAAAGGAGTGCTTTGCCGAAAAAGAAGAGAGCGAAAGAAAACCGAAAACACGGTTCCGAACATTGGTGCAAATGATTCGATCATTAATCCGAATGGCGCTGCCGCTTTTGTAATGTCCACACACGGAGCGTCACACAGGGAACGAGGGACTGTGTGGGTTTGCTGTCCATAAATATGAATGACTCCCTTTCCTTCCATCTCGGATCCGATAATAATTTGTATTCCTAATGGAGAGCCACTGGATTTCGGTGACGATGTAATTTAAAAATACACATATCTAATCTTGATAATTTTTCAATGCGGGCCATATGTCGTCTGGCTGAAGTTTTGATTTCAATTAATTGAGTCCCTGTTGGACGAGATTGCTTATGACACCAGTTTGGGATTAACTCTTATGGATTGCACTAATTGGTTTAAAAGTTTTTCCATTCGAGGGGCGAAGCTGGATTACGCTGGTTTTGATGTGTGTGCTCAGGGGACGTTCTTAGGCGCAATCAGAGTGGATTGTTTAAATGGTGTGTCTGTTGGCAGCCATTTGTGTGAACGAGTTGGTTTTGGTGAATCCTAATTGGCAGTCGATTTATTTTATTTCAGTCAACTAATAAATCATGATTGCCCTCTTAAAGGAGGAAGTTGGCATCACAATTGAAAATGTTGTGACGCAGACAGGCAGTGACACAAGATATATTTTCAATTACCTAATTCAATAAAATGAAAATTAGTCATAACTTTCGAATTTCAAAAATATTCAAAGGGAAAGTAGACAAATGCGTTGGGTACGACTCACAGAATTATGAAAATCTTGCATAATCACGAAAATAGGCATAATTTATAAATTCGCGTGAATAAATGCGTGTCAAGTTGGCGCATAGTGAAGTGAGCACGTTTCGTGGACTTTCTTCGCCAGTCTCTTGGCTGTTTACGCTCAGGAGAAGTCGTCACTCCCCCCCTTACGAACTGCCAAACAATAATACCGATTAATTTGGTTGTAGAAATAAGTAATTTCTATCGCAAATCGAATGTCTCTCCTATTTGCTATGAAGGTACGGACTTTCCCTTGGAAGCGATCTGATGATGCAATAGTTTCGAATTCCGTTTTTTTCCATTAGCCTGAATGTTTGGGTTCGAGTTGGAAATTATTTTGCATTCCCTCGGGTGCTAATACAAATGTTTGGCCACATCCACTGCGGAATGTCAATTAACCACTTCTGAACAAAAATGTTCTTATTGTCAGCATGCTTAGCACAGGCCGGCGTTGCGCAACTGGCGCCCGATTTCGTCCAGCTTTCGGCTACATATACATCGCAGGACTGGCAAAATAAGAATTTTGTGGAGTATCGATGATTTTGGTCCTTTGAGTCGGAGTTGGCCCTGTTGCTTTGTTACTAAGGGCAAGATGGATCTCCACTGTGATCTCCTCCGAACTCCTTTACTACTTCAAAATTGTGTCTGTCGATCGTTATATTTTGTCCTAGGTGATGTGTGAAGGAATGTTTTTTGGTGGGCAGCATGTACATATTTTGTCTTTTCCTCAAAAACCAGCTCGTTTCGCCTGTTTTTCAATTGCCGTGAAAGTTTTCCCTACGAAGCGTTGGTAGCAGATGTCGATTTCCCCAGCGTAACCCAACAGTTGGACTAACTTGTAGTATGTACTTGTAGTACTGTCTTTTCCAGTACCAACTTGAAGAAATCAAATCACAATAATGTTAACGTTTAATTCTATGTTTAGTCTTCCATATAGGATGAGCCTAGTCTGTCCGACTGACATAATCTCTTCATGTGAGCTGTCTGCAGCTGCGAACGTCAATTTGAATGGAGTCGGTCTTCACTGGATTGAATTCAAAAAGTGTTCAACCGGTGTTGGGTTGTTCCGTTGGACGGAATCTTTAAATCAGAGCCAATTTGTACATCCCCTCTTTGGACGAATCAATTTGGCCTTTGATACGTAGATGTCTGGCCTAGGCGATTGGAGCAAGGAGTGTTTAATTTTTTTTGATTCATTCTGCTCGCCTTCTAATGCGCACATGCAGACATTTTCAATAAAATAATTCTCTTGCAGTCGAATAGTCGCGGGAGCAAATATTGTGTTCGATTTATGGAATGTTCGAGTTATGGACTGTAAAATTTGGGAACATTTAAGTCCTGGGACTGTTTAAGTCCTGAATCATTTGTTCGACTTATAAAAATTCCACTGAAGGATGTCCGACTTTCATTTCACCTTATAAAATGTGAGAGTTACTATTGTAGGCAAGTTCATACTACAGTCGAATCCAGATATTTCGAATGACAAGGGAAAAGCATTATTTGTTAACGAATAAATTAAATAATCTTTTTCTTGCTTCCTTATCAATTGCTATAATTATGCATTGTTTTTTTTTAAGCAATTGATAACGTTTTATGAGTAGGTACGATTGGCAGTGACATGTATGAACATTTTACGAAGTAGCGACGTACTTTGTTACGAATTATTGAGGGTACGAGTACGATAACTTTGGCACCTAGAAATGGCAAAGGTATTTTGTAGAGGGGCTAACAACTAGTATTTTTACTAGGGGAGGGTGGGGGAGTTTGGGGGCTTAGAAAAAAAGTTAAGAAAAAATTACTTGGAATGGAAAACAAATATTATGAGAAAACAACGGCAACACTTACAATGAAGTACAATACCGAATTTGAAAGCTAGACGTTAGCTTCCTTGGCGCCAAAGTTATCGTCCCCCTTGTTGAGATTAAGATTTATCGTCGTTCGAATTATCGCGATTCGATTGTACATATTTCGTTTACATTATTCTTGCTCGCTACTGTAGTTCTAATACACTTGGTGGTGGTCAACTGAGTTTACTTGCGCCGTAGAGCAGGACTGGAATAAACTATATCTTCTGCTTGCTCAATGGAAAGAGCTCTCTATTACTTAATCGAGTTATGAGCTCGAAGGAAGATGTGATTGGCAAGACTCACTCTGCATTTGACCCCAGTGCAGATGCTATTTACACTGGTAACCGCGAGTATGTGATAAACAAAGTCTTTGACTACCTCGAAGCAATATCTGCCCATTTTGATTTTTTGTCCAAGGCGTCCTTCCTTAAAGACAACTTTGAGGTATGTTTGAGGTATAACCAGGCATTTGGGAATCCGTTCTCATTAACAAATTGTTTTTATCGATTATTCACGTCAATACACGCCTAGGCTAGGTCGGGCGGAGTTTTGCCGATACCATATAACAAAGCCATCCGTAATAAAGTAAAAAGTGTTTAAACTTATCTCCTCTTTAAACTATGGCCACCTTGAACTTAAGATTTTAACATTAAACTCATGTACCTACCTAAGTATTTGCATTTAAAAAAAAACAATAAATTTATTTTACTTAAGTATTTCAACGAAATGACCAATTCAAAAGAAATCACAAAAAATTAAACGGTGTTCCCCTATTCGACGAAGGGTAATGTGGTAGCTTAAGAGGATCCTAGGGTAAAGGCACTTGTAGCAGTTAACACAAATCTTAACTTTGACTTCTTATTTTTGAGTTAGTAAAAAGTTTTGGATACATAAATAATAAAGATAATTTTTGAAAAGATTGTAAAACTCCTCAAACATATCTATTACTGCGGATAATTGTTTTTTTAATTCTTAAAAAAAGTTGTTTTGCGCTAGTACCCGGACAGTAATATTTATTTTCTGGACGTTTTAGTTTCTGAACCAAAATTTCATATCAACTTTTAAGGTTTTCTTTTGTAATTATAAAACGTTTGTTTAGTCCTATACGAAAACATATTGATTCACATGTTTGTTAACCAATTATTCACATCATAAGTACATAACAATAAATATATGTCCCTGAATATTTGTACTCTTTAACAAAACACTCTTCATTAAAGATATTTAATACAAATATAGGTGTAGACGCATCCAACCGCTCTCGCTTTTCCCTAGTATCCAAGACTGGGGCGTACTTTCAACAATGTCCTTTCGAGGACGTAAGTATGGGAACACTACCATAGGTTCAAAGAGTTTTCCATCAGCATATTCAATAATTAGCCTTTTAAATATTAGTCGGTCATGAAAAGTTAATCGACAAACATCATATTTGGTAGCTGCTTTTATTCAACTCAAATAATTTGCACGAATATATTCTGAGTTAAACTGGTTTCCTCCATTCTAAATTTGATTTGTTTTAACGTTTTGCATATAAATGTGTAAACAATATAAATATAATTGTCCGGATACAAAACTTAATTGTTCAATACCCGGACACACGGTCCGCATACAAAAATTTTTAAAGAACAATGCAATGTTCTTTATTTAAATTAAGCAAAATTTAAAAGTATTAAAAGATGAATTTAAAATTTGCATCAAAGTTTTAGTCGCCGGACAGGGTGTCCGGAAACTAAATTTAGTATAAAATTGGAGCTCCAGCAGCCAGACACCATATAATTTGCGTAAAATTTAATATGTTTTGCTCTTTTTTATTGAACACAGAAATCATTTATATTCAATTAAAATAACACCTACTTTGATGTGCAAATGCAATAAATAATGTTTAAATTACTAGCTTTTTACTAAACTGCACTTTTTGCGACTACCACGTGCTAGCCGTTGCGTATTTCGCAAACCAGTTATCGCATCTATTGGAAACTCCGTGTGTGTATGAAAAAAACATTAATGGCTGTTTTTGTATTTATTTTTCACACTAAAACCGGGAAATTCTCTTATTATTTGACAATAAACGACAAAGTGTCCGGCTGCTAGCATTGTCCGGCTACTAGCGCCTTTACCCTATATGGAAGCGACATTTATTTTTATTTATTTATATCTTCTACGAATGAAATCCTTTCAGAGTATCACTTGTCATCTTGCTTAGGTTGAAAAGCTGTGCTGACACTGAAAGTCTCAGTGGGTTCACGGTGGGGCACCTTGATGGAGCACCGTTCTTCATCGTAATCTCCTACGATGTAGGCAAAATTAGACATGACGAAGTATACGAAACGCCTACCTATCCGATCCTGGCGGTCTATTACGCTTTGAATTAATTTTGTATACCTAGGTATTTACGTATATATTATATTTACTTTCTTTGACTGAAAAATACTTAACAAATCCAGATCTGATAGCCATATCTTCATCCCTGGATCGCCGCTCTAAATCTAGACCACAACGTTCCCGTCAAATTTAAAGATTTAACGACAAAGGGGTCAAACTGAAATCCGGACCTAAATTGCCCACAATGACATCTCGCTCTCCCCCAGTTCCCATCATTAGC
This sequence comes from Eristalis tenax, assembly GCA_905231855.2. Lineage (NCBI taxonomy): Eukaryota > Metazoa > Arthropoda > Insecta > Diptera > Syrphidae > Eristalis > Eristalis tenax. Next base: position 7,185,577 of record HG993127.1, read on the forward strand.
GCGGCCGCCGTTGTGTTTGTCTCTTCTTCGAAAGTCATTATACAGGAATTAAAAAACAGTAAACAAACTCGTAATAACCCTCATATATGTAAGTCCCTCGTCACACTCACAGTTCACACACACACATGACGTCCATTCAAAGCAGATTAACTCTCTCCCAAACCAGAGCGCTGCCACCATCGTCGTCGCTGCTACCGCTACCGCAGCACCACTGTCGACCGGCATGCGTCAGCCATTATGTTCCATTGACATCGCAACAGCAGCGACCCGGCTAACACAAAGCCGGTGATAAAAATCCAAAAACGACAAAAAGATAAACATTTAAATTCTCCTAAAAGTTCCTCTGGCTTCCAATTACCTCATCACGGTCGAGGCTTTGCAGTGCCATGTCACCACGGCTCCCTGTGGTTAGCGTAAGCGGAGATAAAAACTAAGGCAAACTTTGCATGGCCCTGGTCGGCAGCCGCCTGACGCCCGCTACCGCCGCCTGGTTCTTTGTGTCATATCGATTTATTCACTTATTAGTTTAGTTAGCGGCGTGGCCCTTGCGAAAGGGTGGGTGTATGCGCAGAGAAATGGAATGATTTAGATCCCTGTCGTCTTTGCGGGAACACACTGGGCGTTGGCGTTCGGACAATGGATATCGCTGCACCGCGAAGCGATTGCGAGTACGAGTACGAATACGAGCTCGACCACAGACAGTGTGTACCATTAATAGAGGTACCCTCTCCAATCGGATTCAATCAGCAGTGGAGGCCAATTACAGCCTTCAGGATGCATTAAATTCGCGTGAGACCCCATTGCCGATCCGGCCGGCCGTGTCGCTCCGGCAGTGTACTCGTACACCGTAGTCCTGACAAGCGGCGGCGGCGGCTGTACAAGGAATTCCGTGCAGACTCTTGTATGCTGCGGACGGCAATTTACAATCTTGTGAGCGTATTCCTTGATGGAACTAGTTTTGTGCGGCACTCCAGAGTCCACAGCCGAGCTGCTGTGCCGTTGTCGTCGTCGCATGCACGTAGAGACACTATCTGTGTCCGCAAATCGAATGCGATTTCAATCCCCCCCCCCGTGTGCGGTGGAGACCGGCCGCGCACTTATTATGCACGCACTTCACCCCGCGACACACAGAGATCGGCGTTCGCATGTAAATTGACACATTCTGCATTTAAGCGGTGCTTCGCGCTGTGAGAACGAGCGTGTTCATGAATTTTTAGCTCGCAATTTGCATTCGAAGATCATCGGTTTGTGGATCTCCGGCTACCGATCATGTCGAGTGGGGTGGTCAGTGTGAAAGGATAGTGGATAATTAGTTCCTAAAATAAATACCGTCTGGCGATCATCGGGACCTGTTGACTGCAAATGGGTTGAAGTGGGTTTTGATGAGGTTTTAAAAATAATGAGATGTGTAATGAAACTGGAATATGAGGCTGAAGAGAGGGTGGGCGCCATTTTGAAACAACTATTTCATTTAATATCAAAAGTTGCCGAGTGTTATGTGATTCTCTGGATCTGGATTCTAGGAGTGGTCTAGTTTCTTAAAAAAGGGTGCGCAAGTTTATCAAAAGGATGGTCTGCCGCAGGTTTGTACAGTTTTTCATTTTGCTGAAATATGTCGGAAATCTTTTTAACACGATCCGTCAAGAATCGTTTTGGTGTACACAAGAGCAGCGAATTGCAAGCTGCGAAATTCCCATTCTTTCACGTGGAAGTATCTTTGGAAGCAGATAATTGAGGGTGGAGCACTCGAAAAGGTTGGACGGTCCAGAAGAAAATAAACACAATTATGGAGCGTTAAGCTTCCTAAACATCGCATGTACGATTTTCTTTGCTATTTTCTGGGCTCGCATGAATCCGTTTCAAAACAGTCCAAAGGTCCATCCACCAAAGGCATCAAACCAGTGAAGTCAGAGACCATATCTTCCCACTTTGGCAGATCCTGGAATACCCAAGTAGTTCAAATCAACACCCGCCACTTATTCGTCGATTCCAAAGCCGCAGAAAAACGTGGAAAGACGTGATCTATGCAAGGCCTTCTCTAGTTTATGCATTCCTGCCAAACTCGTCCCATTATGCAGCATGACCATGGAGAATTCTCAACATTGGCGTCCTTGACAGCGTCACAATGGGCAGCTATGGTTGGTCATAAGTTCCGAGATCAAACGCAGAATAACTCTTGTCAACCGCTGTTTATTCAGCTTTAAGTAGCAATTGAGTAATAGAGCTCTCTATCGAAGGACTATGCTGACTTTGACACTGGTCATTCCAGTCCTACTGAATTGCGAAGAAACTTGGACAATTTCACGGATAAAAACATTGGTCGCCTAGAGAGAAAATTTCTGCGTTCGTGGTCTGAGATCGCGCTAGCTGGGGTGGCTTGTTGGTTGTTGGAAGATGAAGATCTGGACCAGCCCTTCGTGAATCAAGTTTTCAGTTTTACAACTGTCAAATGGAGTGATTGATTTACGGTGTTTTCTGATAATACAAGAGAGCAATGCATGCAAATATGTCACGCCTATACCGAATGTGAACGAAAAACCTTGAATATTATCGGGTCCGTTGAAGGAGTGGGTTGATGCGTTGCTCACCCTTTTTGAAGGTTCAGTGTTAAAATCTGTTTTTTTTTTTACTTTTTATAGGCAATAGGTTAGGTTAGGATATAGTGGCTGGCTGCAGAAGGCAGGCACACTTCGGCCAAAGTAGGCCCGTTGTGATATCACGCGGATTGATTCCCCTAGCAATTAAACCCAGTTTGGCGCTTGTAACAAAGCGGTTTAGCTGGCTAATACTGACGCTTTTTATCTCATTGAGGTTGTTGAAGTAGTAGGCCCCTAGGTGTAAGTATCTACGACCTGTCAGCGCGCTACACGAGCAGAGTAGGTGATCTGTGGTTTCAACCTCCTCTTCATCCATGCAGCTTCTACAGAAGTCATTATAGGGCATCCCCAACCTACGGGCATGGGTGCCAAATGTGCAGTGCCCTGTTATGACGTCTTCTGAGACTAAGCAGATTGAGTGATCGTTTGATATTAAGCGGTGGCCATATTTTCAACATATATTTGTTTTAAGACAAGTGGTACCTTTTAGCCATTTACCTTTAGTGATGTTGATTTAGTGTTGATTTGAAAGACGGTGAGCTGTAGCGATTGGCATCGTGGAACACCTTCTATTGTTTGGGTGGAGGATGTGCCACACCTAGAGAGTTCGTCGGCTTTGCAATTGCCTGGTATATCACAGTGTCCCGGCACCCACATGAGGTGTATGGTAAAATGCTCAGCCATCTCGTTAAGAGACGAATTAAACATGACCTTTTCCAAGGACTTGATTGCGGCCTGACTGTCCGAACAGATGTTGATATCTCTTCTGGATATTACGCTGTTCTTGAGCCAGGACAACGCCTCCTTTAACGCAATGGTTTCTGCCTGGAATACGCTACAGTGATAAGGGAGCTTCAGGGAGATAGCTATGTTAAGGTCTTCTTTTGGTTACATTTACAAAAAAAGTATACATATGGTAGCGACGCAAAATAAGTCAATATACTTTGATCAGGTTTTCAAATTTGGCGCAGTAACCATTTACAGTTGGGATCAAGTATGCGCCAGTATGGTTTTTAATAACCTCAAAAACGTCTAACATTTTGCCTGTCGTAGTACAAGCTTTTTTGTTGGATTCTGATAATTTCCGTCGCAGTTTGCGGCATACAGTGGTTATATTTCTCGAAAATACTCCTAACCTCAGACATTGAGGCGTGTACAATATGCAAAAAGGATTTATGCGCGAATCTCGTTGTTGCTATCATTTCTGCGTTGCGTACATACGTAGTTGATTTAAGATTACAATTGGCACAAAAAGGTATGAACTGCAGCACAACAGAGTATTTCTTGTGTTGGAGAATTCTTGAGCCTAACCTGGCCACAGCACCAACGCAGCATTGCTTTTCATGCGTTTGCGCTGGCGCTATCTTTCAACGCACACAATTCAATGGCCATGCACAAAATACTGCGTTAGTAAAAAATGAGAGAGAGGAGAGGATCGTAATGAAACGTAAAACGTAAGTCCATCGCACGCTGTGAAAGCGAATTTGAGAAATTCCGTTTCATATTGAGAATTTTTTTGTTTTTTACGAGATTTTTTTGTGTCAACTGACATTTGATAAATGCAAACCATTTCTGATGCAAACAGCTGACTAAACTTATTTTAACGACAAAAGTAATTTGAAATGTATTGGCATTTCAGAAATGAAAACAGCAGATGCAATATTTTTCATCTGGTATTTGAGAGAGAGATGGGACAGCTGATTAAGGGCCCAAACTTATAGAATCCGTCGCATGCGTTGCAAAAATTGACAACTCATAATCTCTAATGCGAAGGAGAGAGACAGCAAATGCGGCCCACAAGTGGAATACATCGTGCCGGATGATATTGGTCAACTTTTAACTTTTTGTGCGGTTGACAGATGTTTCCATGGAAATTCATTCGGGTGCTGATTACGAGTTTGTCTTTACGATATTTTATGAACCCGTTTGTTTTGTTTAAAAAATTGGTTTGAACAATTCCTAATAATTTATGAACTTCGAATTTCTTGAGTGACAGTTCCTTCCGATGGATTTCGGACGCAACGTACGTATTTCATTGGGCACCTCCTTGTAATCCAGCAATTCTTGTAGATTATAAACGCAACGCACGCAACGGATTCTATGAGTTTGGGCCTTAACGTTTGGTGCGTCATCGCATTCTCTCCAAAACATGAAGTTGGCTGGCGCAACGCACTGTTGTGTTTCGAGAGAAGAGTTCGATGCGAGATCTTTTGGTTCTTGTCGCGTTGATGGCATCTGGAGGAGAATATTGAAGAAGGAACCATGCGGGCTGTACATGTGTGACTAGACGTAAAATTAGCAATACCACTAAATTTTCAAACTGGGAAAAAGCGGAGTTATATGATTTTGATGGTAGACAGCGTTTTATGTCTTCGCTTGTAAGGTATCTCTGCAGTTCATTGTGTACCCATTTTATTTTTGTTTTCGTGGTTTTTTTTTCAGAATCTTGCAGGAATTTTCTAATAAGCTTGTAAATAAAAGTAAATTGTCATCGTTTCGGCTTTGGTTGGTGGGTGGCTGGATGCAGGGGGCAGTTGGACCTTACATGTGCTGCCTCGCGGATCTTTCTTTTTAAATCAAGTGCCTGTAATAAATTAATTGTGATGACTGACATTGATGTTATTGTATGTGGGAAGTCAAGTAACTTAGTCTTAGTCTTCGTCTTTTCCTTCTGTTCGACTCTTTCGCTAAAATCATTGAGATGACCAACCTTGCAGACTGGTTCCCTTGCAGACTACATGTCCAGTACAAGATTGCGCAGATGGAAGTATGTGAGTAATCCATCTCAGATGCACTGGGGACGACGTATTATGATTTTATTCGAACTTTGTGTTAATAAACAACATTGTGATAGTGGATGACTGGAATTAAAATGGATTTGGCATCACATTCGACGAAACTGCATGTGTGCCCAACTTCCACCAGAACGCATCGAATGCCATTCAACGTCAATTTTAAACTCTTTCACGACGTTCCTGAGTCATCTAAGAACATTTTCTGTTTAGGGAATATTTCGAAGAAAGTGTATCTGCATTAATTTTCAGATGACTACTCAAATATAAACTTTCCTCAGTTTTTGAGGGCATACTTCTTCAAACACCAGCAGTTGCAAACTTAACGTCAATAGCACTCAGCTGGTATGTGCTCATAGTCAGACGTGTTAAGCGTGAACTAATACGCTCAACTACTCCTCCAACAAGGCCTTCTAAATCTAAACTTATTCGAAGTACTTATCGGGGTGAGAGAGAGTGGTTCAGCGGGATGTTGAAGAGCAGTTGGTGTAACTCAGGTTTTGTTTGCAGGTGCAAATTTTTCGAAGCATTGTGAAAAGTTGCAAACTTCAAAGCGTGGCTCGAGGGCTTCGTATCAGCCTTTGATGCCAGAAGAACCGCATTCGAATATGTACCAGACAACCCTCAACTGAAATTAATTGGTAATTATTGCTTAAGTACTTCTCCCGCCAGGAAGTCGACATAACTCATTGATATGACATGACAGAGGCGAAACCGGTCCGATGTTGCTCTTTATTGGCATCAATCGTGGCACAAAACCCACCGTCGTCGCTCGTTGGTGGCTTGTCATTCTCATTCGCATCGATCCAGTTTCCAGTACACACCCACAGCCGCCTCTTGTCTGTCATCGATCTGGAAGTGCAGTCGTCTGAAGATAGACTCGCGCTGATGGGGTCTTTCAATGAGGCGAGTACGCGCCAATTAGGACAAGTATGAAGGAGGAAGACGTTCCTAATTAAAATCCGATTTGGATAGACTCCATCCGAAGGGGGGAGTTCCACTTCTTGCTTGGCCATTAATTACTTCGTCTCTGTTGTCTGGGCTTTGTGAAGATTTTATAAAACCGCACGACGCAGAATCCAGAATCGGAGACACGTTTAGGGTGTGCGCTGGCGGCGGGGAATGCAGACGGCTGGCGTTGTTGGGTTTTCGGAAATTGTGGGTGGGTTAGGTGTCTGGAAAAGCATACAGCTTGCAGCCAACTGGCAGCAAGTGGGTGCCGGTGTTGGAACAAAACGACGCGGCGCGACATGACAAAACTTAATAAATACGTCGAGGCGACATTCGCTGTTGTTGTTTTCACAGTCGCCAGAGTCGCAGTCGGAGTTATTGCCGTGGCCGACGTTAAATGAAAACAATAACGACGACAACGACGACGACGGTGGTGTGCTGATGCGGTGGTATGGCCGTGTGGTGGTGAAGTGTGCAGTTGAAACTGAACTACTTCGAGGTTATGCAGTGGAAGTGGTGTCACACGATGCCAATGCGAATGCGAGTGGAGGTTGTCTAGAAAGTTTGCTGCAAAAGTCACGGGTGGTTGGTCGGATACGAATTCGGGTTCGGATTTGAATGCGGTGCAGTTGCACAGAAACTGAGTGCCTTTGTTCTGCTGGATACATTGTTGCCTCTGCGGTCTGTGGCACTGCACTATTTTCACTTTCTGAAAATTATTTTTGTGGTATATTTTTGATGTGATTATTTGAAAATGGTGCTGGGGAACAAATAACCTGCCGTTAAGAAACATAATTTTCTGGGCTTGTCAGCGCCGTTGGAAGGTCGAACATTTTAGTTTTAGTGGTTTGTGCGGTCAAGACTTGCAAAGGATTTGTGCCTGTTTACTAGTGCTATCATTATTTCAATAAATTTCAGTCTAGTCATTGTTCAAAGCAATTTTCTGGCTTACCTCCATATTCATGCCAAAACTGAGCAATAATCAAGTTGCAAAGGACTAGGTACAAACCATAGTCGCACCATATCAGTGGCTAGAAATAGGGTGGCAGGACAGTCAATTTGGCACGCCCGGATTAAGGAATTCATTGAGGATGGGACAATCCCAACATCACCGATCGACAAATGCTTAAAGGCGAGGAATTCTGGCTTCCAATCGTCATTTTAAACAGTACTGCTTAGGAAAAATGATATATCACATGGGCACATTTGCCTGATCTGGTAAAAAAAACCTATTGAAAAACACAAGTCTAAATGGATCATCAGATACAATTATCTTAAGAAAGCTTCTCAAACCTAGGAAAAACTATATGCTCCCACAGTGGCATACGTCCCACAGTGAAGCATTTAAATCTACAGAACATGTACATATAAGAGAAAAACGATGTAAAGAGAAAATGAACCATGGTTCACTGTGTACTGGACATACGCCAGATACAACTACAGCAATGTCTTGCTAATCCGAATATAGCGCTGATCCGAACTTCTATTTTTTTCTCGTTATGTACTCTACAATCCGAACATATCTCGATTTTTGTACGCTGCAAGAGTTCCAACTAAAAAAATGTACTAAGTAATTTTAGTTTTTTTTTGTGTAATTTAGTTTAGACTTTACTCGCTATTTGCGTCTTCTGGTGATCACAATTATGAATGTATAATAAACACATCCTCATGAATCATTGTTGATTTCCTGGTGTTTCATGCAAGTGGCTAACGCCCTAAATTTTTTTGGGGCTTTATTGTTCGTTTGAAACACAAATAGTCATGAATTTGTCTCGTTTAATATCTAGCTTTTTCATTTCTTGTCCTGTACTCGTTGGACCGATTAACTTGATAAATCGTATACCCCTTGCACTAATTGATTCGGATTAGCGAGACAATGTACAATATTTTAGCTATAAGCTTATTTTTTCATTTAAAATGCCACCCACAATGGACCCTCACCCTCACAAGGGATGGACTTCAAGGCAAGATGCTAAGAAAAGACAAATTCCATACGCAACAGTGAGAAATTTCTCAAAACACAAATGGCCAATTTGACACTATGTCACAACAAACATTTGTATGACCATCATATAATTTACTATAATAAGCAGTGAAAAAGGTATGGGGCAGCTCCAGTTTTAGAATTATAAACAATTGAAAATTCAGCCTGCAAGAAAGTCGGGTGTATTTAAAATACGGAGTCGGTGGCTCGCCTCGTTAGCTAACAGGATTTTAACACTTTTTTCCGCAGGGCTTAACCGCTCACTCAAGTAGGTCACCTAATGGTATGCCAACAACAGTGGGCTTATGACACTGCATCAAACTTGGCACAATGTAGCAAACTAGTTTGTCCCTATGATACTTTTGAAAGCGGCATTATGCCAAATGTTAATATTCGGCCTAATTACACTTTCAAAAGCGTCTGTGGCATAATGTCGTTTGGCACAATGTCACGGCACCTTGAACCGTTGCGATCGTTTAGTAAAAAAACACCCAGGCTTGTCTCTGAGAGCTCCAGAAAGCTGGATCGAACAACAGCGTTTAACAGCGTCAACATCGGCAAAGATATTGACATCTTGATCCATATTTTTCTTATGAAATAATAAATGTAGGTTTCTTGTGAACTATCCGGTGGTTCACTGTGTCCACCCCCCAGTATACAGAGAACCAATTGAGATACGTTGGATAAAAATTTAAAATGTACTATTTTCTATGATCTTTCTAAAGCTATATATGTGGTCGAATACAAAGCCAATAAAGTAAATAATGAGTACGTTCAAACCGTTTAAAGGTTAAACCAGAAGTTTAAAAAGTACATCAAGTCTAACGAAAATTGTGGGACAGTTTTCTCGGCATATAACAGAGAGAACAGTAGCTGACTAGCCTATACACGATGGGACTATTTATTGCCTGTGTGTGACTAAAGTCAGCTAATTGAATCAATGGCCAGGTTTTCCTCGTTTTGTATAGCCTCCCGCTACCCATTATTGATTAATATCATTAATGTCATTAAAAAAAATAATTTTAGCTTTAATACAACTTTTCAAAGTCATCTATCGAGCTTCTTCGACATAACTCAAGACCAAAAGGGAACACCAGTTATCATCACTTCAAGACATGTTCCACTGATTCATACCATGTTCCGTAACGTGGAACTAAAAATGAAAAAAAAAATATATATATATATTTACATCCATTCCTAGATAAGCTCAACCACAAATAGCACACGTCTTGCACAAGATCCCCCCAACAATGTCGGAGACCCAGTTTACTCAAGCTTCTAAATTCGAAACAAAAATAATAGCTTGCTTAAAGAAAAACATTATCCAACCACAAAGCCACAAACCGGTTTGAAATAGTTTTGTCGCGCGAAAGTCGTGCTGCTACTTGCGATTACACAAGGCGGGTGCTTTTATGAGGCAATCGGCAGGTCATATGGGGGGATTTTCCAAAGCAGAACTGTTCCAAGTTCATTCTGTTTATTGTTTCACGTTGAATTGTGGGTGGAAAGGGGTGAGATACTTCAATTGAATGTTCTGTTTGGGATGTCTTATGAATCTTATAGTCAATACCAAATACCAGTGGAAACGTGAAATGTGATGGTGGAAGAACGAATGTCTTGAAATGGTTACGACTCTTAGAAATCAATTGCAAAGAAGTCTGATATTAGAACGTCATCTACTTCTGGCTGACTGTGACTTCGTCCTGGATTTGTGTTGCAATAAACCGGACTCAAATAGCACAAGTCTTACACAAGGTCTTCAATAGTGCCAAGCACCTAACTTACGAACGCTTCTAAGTACGCAATAAATCAGAAAACTAACTGGCACCAAAAAGCAACGGATTGCAACATTTTTCTCTTGCGGCTGGCAGAAAATAAGCAAAAGTTAATAAAAAAATTAACCTAGCGACCACAGAAGTGTTCCATTTTCATGGCCGTTGGATGCTTATACCGTTGGATATTTTCACAAAGCGTCAGCGACCTCATGCAGAGTAATCATTTTGTGTTAACCGAAACTTTTCGCAGTAGCTGAATCGTTCGGAATCTATAGAGACAGAGACAAACCGCTTTTAAAGCCATTGTTTTGCTGTGAGAAGCAGTTAGGTAATTTCAGATATTATTTGAGACTTAGTTCACGCATCTCGTGGATTGAAATCTTCCTTTTCATAAAAATTGCGTCGACTTCTACGTACGACTTATATTTCAGGGCACCTCTCCTTGCAATGACATGCTCAGAAAGTCGAAAAATTGTTTCAAAATTTTGTGCTTTGCAGACCGTAAGTTCCTGATCATGAATGAACAATAGCAGCGAAAACACGACACAAGTGAAGAGAACATATCCGCTGTCGGTGAGAATAATTAGGTCGGCATTTAGGATTCTGCGTCGTGTACAAGAAAACAGACATGACGAAGTTGTCATCGAGACTTGAGACAATATTCGTTCAATGTCCAACTGACTCAGGATTTGACGGAAAAAATTTCTAAGACTGACTGTGTTCTAGAACAGATGGGGGCGGACCTCGATTTCAGCGCTTCGGTCATTGATCGGCGGTGTAAGAGTATGCGTCTCAATGAGTCTCAAGCAGAGGAGGCGTGAATTAACTACAGAAAGCCTCCGATTTAAGTCCATGTTTTTTGTGAGGTTTCCTGATACAACACATACCACGTGCCATTGCTCAATCCTTCTGACTAACCTCTGCCTCAGGTTACCTACTACCCAGTGTACGATAGTGCCATTGATAGGACTTGTAAGCAAAATCAATACTTACGTATTGTTTTTATATCCCACAGAACTTATTTAGTTAATCTTAACAATTACCCGACCCTATTCGGAACACCATAAGTCTGTTTTTTTATATAATTCATCTATACCTGTTTTTTTATAGGATTTTTGTTGAAAGATCAGGCAGACATGGAGGATGTATGTGAGTCTAAAGTGCCCCATACACACGACACTTGCACACTTCGGTGTTCACACGTTACACAAAAAAAGTAATCCCTAACGGCAGTTCCGTGGGGAGAGTGATTGAAGTGTGCAGGGTGTGGGTTAGTACGTAGCGTATATTTACAAGATTGCCACATCCTTGGACGTAACAAATAGAAAAAAAGTCACACAAATTCGTACACATTACTTCCTCATTGGACTTTGACTACTAAGGGACAGCGCTATTAGTAGTGTGTGTGATATTAATATTGCACTTTGCCCATCAATAAAGATCAGTTTATGTCTCCATGCACGTTCCATGAACTAGTCACAAACTTGTTCGCTCAGAACCAAGTAAATTGTTCAAGTAGGAAAAGAAAAGTCCCAATTTCCGCTTCACAATATCAGAGCTTGTCACTCTTCAACGATCGGAATGGGCGTGATATCTTGTATGAAAATGTGCAGACAAGCCCACACACATCACACTTCTAGAAACACCAAGATGTGAAAATCTTTTCATTTTAGTCACACCGTGTGGCACAACAAGAAATGGATGTACGGACCTGCCCACCCACAGGACACATTTGTGTGCACACAAGTGTCGTGTGTATGAGGGCTTTAAAGGACGACTTTATCCGTCGTGATGCATTCCACTTGTGGGTTGCAATTGCTGTCTCCCGCAGGGTTGTCGAGAGACCAAAAAATTACTCCGGCCACTAGAAATGTTTTATGAAACATATAATTACGTTTATATGAAACATATTTATTTTACGAAACTTATCGGAAAATAAATAGTTGTGAAATAAAGACCATTACCTACTTTTAATGTTCTGTAGTTTTTCCCAATGCCTGGCCTACAATGTATATAGCCTATTCCTGATAGAATCTAATACAGTGTCAACCTTCACAAGAATCTGACCAACAGCTTACAGCTTTATCGTGCAGAAACGAACATACTAACATCCAACTGCATGGTATGTAAAAGGCGATAGGGATGAACCGCAAATGGATACGTCATTACCCAAACTCCACCTCAAGTCGTTATATCACACCCATAAAGGATATCCCACAAGAAATCCAGAATCATTGATAATCCCCAAATCAGAAACGGAATCAATACTTAATCATACAAGCAAAGATACAAGCAACCTCAGACAAACCTCAAAATTGAAATTAATGTCCCAGGGAACTAGCTGTTGTGACGTTTTGTCAGTGGCAATGTCTATTTCCTGCCCTAATTGGATTTCCCATACTTATCCGCCACACAAACCAGCCCTGTGAACACCACCCTCACGGCGATGGTTGCATTCGTTACAATTCCATTAGAAGATGACTTGGTTCGGTTTGGTCGTGTGGGCTTTGCTCGTAATTCCCCCACTTGTGTGGGATGACAATCGGGAAGCAGCTGGGGGAATAATTGAAATTACAAATGCTCATTCGAAAAACAAGATGACTCTTCCACCTCTCACGGTTTTCATCATTTTTCAATCAGCGGCATCATCGCCCTCATCGTCATCACGGTTGCCATCATCATAATCATCATCATTATTCTATCCTTTCATCACCATCATTCTGCATCAGCATCAACATCATCATACGAGCAGCATCCAGCATTGTCGTGGACGTCATCGTCATCGTTGATGTTGCCGTATCCGTAGCGATTGCCGTTGCTGCTCATTGCAAAAAAAAAAAAAAATAAAAAAAAGACGAAAAAGCAAAAACAAGGAATCGTTGTTGGCCCGAACCGAAACTCATTCCTTGAGCTTTCTTCGGATCGGGAAAGCGGCAGCAGCAGCACCAGCAGCAACGTTGGGAAGTCGACGAACATGGAGCGAAATTCTTATGTGAATGCCGCTTTGGCGGAATCCCCTTACAGTTCGAACCTAGCCAAGCGGAGTGACAGAGATGGATGCCATTGGTGGATAATGCGATTCCCATGACAGCTCTAAACAACAATCACCCCGTGTGACCCCGCTCTTTCCTCAGCCGACTGGCAAGAACGACAAAATGAGGACGAAGCAAACGGCGGAGCTGACGATGACGACTGCGACTGCTGTCGATGGCGAGGAAGGCGAAGACTGTGGGGAGCACAGTGAAAGAGTGCTACTGCTGGCTGTAGATTTATGGTTGTGTGCATCGGAGTGGAGTACTCTTGCCGTCCACCTCCCCCTGGTTGGATGCAAGCACCGCACAGTGAAAGCCAAGAGCTGAGTGCCAGCATGAAAGTGCAGCGCACAGCACAAAGACTGCTGCGATCACGGTGAGGAGTAGCAGCAGCAGACCAGCAACAGCAACAGCAGCAGCATAATCATCCGTCTATCTGTCGGATACATCTTGGCGGGGAGCTGGGTGGCAGAGCGAAATCGTGCATTAAATTTACACAAGGCAAATCCACTCTGCCGTCTGCGCAACCAGAGTGAGCAGGAGAGACTGGGCCGAGAAAGAGAACATCGTCGTGATGCCGAGCGGGATGCATGACTGGATGTCGGTAGATTTGCACCGCAGATAGGAACGTAGAACCGTAGGACCGCAGAGACGAAGTGCAGTCGGTAACTGCAATTGTGCAATTGTTGTGTTATAGCCCAAAGATGGGCTGACGATGCGCATAGATTTTTATGACCACTACTCCTAGCGTTGCAAGTACTTTATGGTCCCTTTTGGGCAGCGGGACCGAAAGGGAGACAGAGAAAGCTAGTGGTGGCGAACCCACAAAGAGACGGATTCCAAATCACAGATCCGACGGATTGCTCGCTGTCTTAGGTTACGGAACACAGCAAAAGCTAATGAGGATGATGACGGTGCATTAGATCGGAATGGTACTTCGTGCATTTACTCGTATTTTGTGCCAAGTCATCTGGGAGTGTTCCTTGAGATGGAAATTACGAACTTGTGCTTATGCAGTTTTGAATTTTCATTTTGATTTAACGAGCGCCGTGAGTGTGTGCAGTGGAAAAGGGCTTTTTTTACTAAGCACTTTATGCATCGCTTGGAGTTATTGCAGATTGCATCTGGCCTAGCGTACTGACGAATCAAGGACATTCAACAGCACCAACATCTGCACAACAGAATAGAGATCTTGTATTTAGCTTGACTGAGCTCTAGCTTGACAGCGTCCTCACATTTGCTAAGCTATTTTTTCTCAAACACCTGCTGCAATATCGGCGAGTTTCTTACAGTTGGGTTAGACTGGAGCTCGGGACTACTTGGCATCCAAGGCGGAAAACAATCTCAAATCATCTTCAGTGGCTTAATGGGTAGAGGTGGCAAATCACGGATGAGAGATCTCTAGGCTACTCGATCCCCCGCTTTCGACTCAAACTCATCAGCCCAAGCTCAACTAAGCGATTTTTAGACTTGGTCCACCCACCTCGTCCTGGGTCTTCCAAGTGGTCGCATTTAAGGAAAGACTCGGAAAGAGTGATGATGGGGACATGCGTGCCACGTGATCAAACCACTGAAGCATAGCTGCTTTAACTCACAACATTTCGGAATGGCTCGCAGATTCCGTAGACTTGTTACTTCACTCATCTCATTATCGCTGCCAAGTTCAAAAATGGAACCTAACTCTTGTTGATCGCCACCCCGAAAAGCAAAGTGATATCGGCTGTTCCCTTTGGCAGACACAGGAGAATGGACGAGCTGTGGAGCTATGGATCTACGAGTAAGTTGCCTGTCGGCAATAAGGAATTATTTAGATATAACGATGGCCAAATTGGATGGAATACAGCAACTGATGAAGGATTCTTGATGAAAGTACTTTGGGGGTCTTTACAACTCAGACGAATAAAGTAACAGTTGAGAATTTAATTCCTTTTAAATCTCTTTTAGAGGCTGCAAAATAATTCCATCCCGATACACGATACTTATGCCAACCGTTCTTACAATATTCGTTGTTCGGAATGGCAAACATTTTGGTTATTGTCTCCGTGACCGTATCAGAAAGCTGCCCTGGATAGGATTTCCAGACATCTTCTTCTTCAGGCGGCGCTACAGTGTCATTGTCTGTTGTGAGGTTTTGCCCAATATGTCGAGGACTACTACCAGACCCAACTCAGCCGATTGCGTACAGGCCATGGCCCGATGATGTCTCATCGGGATATGCCAGTACTTGCACAAACTTATTGAAAATTATGGTTCTAGTGACTTGCGAGTTAGACTGTCTAAATAATATCTTGATATGAAAGATCTCGGTGGAGTCCTTTCAGAGCTGAACGGAGCTACGAGCATTCTCGATCGTAATTCTGCAAAGTTGCAGAATGTGACGGACCAATTGAGAAATTAGTTCGGTGAGCAATTGGCAGGTTAGACCATGCGTTGTTACTTTTCTTGCAGATAACTTGAAATTATTTGTCTATGACGATAAAACCGCTCAAATTGCAGGCATAGCCCCTAATACACACTCGCCCAGTGGTCCTACTGGGTATAATTTTATACTATAACTGTGCCCTCACCACCCCCCACTTACACACATACATACTCAAACCAGGAAAAATGTATACGGGCGCCTATGATTGCAGGCTTAATATTGCACTTTTATTAGATAGTTACCAGACAATGTGCTCGAAAACGTTTCTCAGTATTGAACTCTCCGTATAGGCCCACTTAAACGCAGTCCTTGTCAAAATGTACATGAAATGATCATTTAAATGTGGCCATGCGGCCATGGCGATGTGGGAATGTGCATCGACCCCTACACAACCGACACCCGCTGTCTCGGTTCTATTCCCGGCAGGGGTACGACCACAAATAATTGTCGCGGCTCTCTCTTTCTTTCGAGTCTCTGACAATGCTCAAAGAGTAATAACTGTCTAGAAAAAGCTTCTCAACTTGTAGTTCCCTTCTACTTGTGATGGAACAATAGCACGCCCAGCACGAGTGGTTGCTGAGAACGTGTCGCCCATATTATAATTATTATAATCAATAAAACTTAATTGGCAAGAATTTTATTCATCAAAAATTGTATTCACTTTTGCAATTGCCCTGTGTTTTTGCGAAAATCATTAGCATAGCATGGCAAAGAAGAAGAGAAGCTACCCCAACACAACCATTTGAGGACAATTTAATTCCGGACGATGTTTAGACGGTTCGCTGATCTGATTTCCAGAAGTACATAAGTAACTAGATGCCAGGTGTACATCTATTGCGCGAGTCTCTTCTCTGACGACGGGAAAGATGAAGCTTGGGTATGATCTGGACTTATGGAGACTGAGCAGGCCACGAGCAAACCGCTTTTGTATGTCAGTTCTCCCAAGTGGAAAACCATTGCCAAGTCCGGTGTAAGCCATATTAGTCGCAATGTTTTTCAGAATTAAATTCTTTTTTGTTATATTGTTGTATAGTATTTATGTTACTTAAAACAAAAGTAGAATTAATTTTAAAAAGTATACAAGAAGCCATCATCATTGACGTGGCATATTTGCCGCATGTACCATGTATACCAGAAATGAAGTACTGTAGAGATGGCCAACATTGCTGCTAATTGACCCCTGGTCCATAGACGAATTTGAGAGGCTTTTTCACAGTTATTCATGAATTTTTGACGTTTATTCACGAAATAATGTGAATGCCGTTCGCTGATTGGTCAGCTTAGCTTTGGAAAACGATATAAAAAGTGGTTGTCAAACATTTTGAGGGACAAGAGAGGTAGAAGTTGGCTTTGTCTATAATATTTCATTTCGGATGTATACAGTTTTGTGATTTTTCCATTTTTTGACAATAATTGGATTTCATTGACTGGTCTACACGAGCTAGGAGCATATTGCAAACTTAGTTAGTGCATTGACTTGAGCACAGTTTTAACTCGAAAAGGATATAGTTGATCTGACTGACTACTGACGACACATGACTCACGAATGTCACAAGTTAAACACAAGGACGCCCTCTTTGAACAGCATTGAGTATGAAACTGAAATCAACCACTTAGCTAACAATGTTTGTTGATTGAAAAATAACAAGAAACATGTTTGTTTTTCTTCAGTATCGTTCCAATTTGTTCAATCATGGTCTTAAACTTGGGAAATTTCCCATGTATGGGGAGCAATATTTGCCATAGTATAGTGACATGGGGTGAGATATTTAATAAAAGCAAGAATATTTTCCTGCTGTAAGCATGTACAAGTTGCTATCTTTTATCCAAATACTTTTTTATTTGCCGAATGAGAAACTGCCGTAATTTGCCAGAGTGGTGGAGGATTGTTAGATCACAAGTCCTTGGGGAGATGAAGAGATAAAGTCAGCTTTATACTTGACTACTTGATTTCTTCTTGATGATGCGTTATTTTAGTATTGAGTTAGATGGGTATACAGTGAAAAGGTTGCGCGTGCTTAGTTGTTATTAACGTCTGATCCAGAAATGAAGTATTACAGAGATGTCCAACTTCACAGCTGATTGACCCCATCGACGAATTTCAGAGACTTTTTGGCAGTTATTCATGAATTTTTGACGATTATTCACGACATAACTTACATGTCGTTCAAATCAATCGAATAAACTTGACGATACACTTGCAGCGGATTTTGCATGCTTTTAAATTCCAGTAGTGCAAGATCACACAAGTGAATTGTGACCATCTTATGACCAGCGGTGCCGGAAAAATACATAACGCCAATGATGCCAAACAGTGCTATTTTAAGGACCAGTGTACCATAAACTGAAATGTACCAAAAATGTTCTTTTGAGATTTTAATCAACTTCATTTATTGAACTTAATTAGAAAATGTTCAATGTCAAATCAAACAAAAGTGCATATTTCCATGTATTCTACAAAACTTAACGAACACTCAACTCTTCCGGAGTAAACCTAAACGATGAACCGATTCTTTCATAATCTCTGATGTAAATATGTTAATTTTTCAAATTTGTACAAGAGTGTCATATTCAATCTCAAAGTGCGACAGTACTATATCAATGAAAAAGTGACATAATCGCATGATCGTGCGACATCGGCAACGCTACTTATTTTTGCACAATTTTACCAGGGGTGACTTGTTGGTTAGTTAGTTAAATGATTTTATTTTATTTGGCACTGCCGTCTGCAAGATAGACTACTGAAGTAGTTTTTTGGGCCAAGGTTATGACAAAGCCGAATGTAAACCACTCTACGGGCAGAGCGGGTATCTTCTTCGATTAACTCCTATCGAAGCTTCTCATCAACCATAGCAATTAACTTACATAGTTTAGCTGTCCGTTCATTGAGATTTTCAATATGCAAGTCTAGCTGCATACCACACCAATGCGCGAGCTCGTTCCAATCCGGATACCACCTGTATCTTCGGTTGATTACGCTGCCTTCTTCGTTAGTCTTTCATTGTGCATGTTTAAAACTTTAATAACGTAGTCTACCTGGATTTTGAGGGTTTGGATAAAGAGTGGGGATAGTTCTGTTGTTAACATTACGGCGTAGTTTGGTGTGTTCCAAGGGGGATGGAATATCCTTTTAATAAAAGACCCCAGAAACTTCGCACAGAACGTAATTGATTTCGCAGCTGCATCAACAACTCGGAACTTACAGCTTTGCGCAATACTTCTGTTGACAAAACACATTTTTCTAAGCAGCTCCAATAGCATCCCTGGCCTTATCAGTTTCTCACTCAAATGCTTTTCCATACGTACGTTTTTTGTAAGACGTACTCCTTGGTATCTGAACTCGTTTACGAGTTCAATAGGTATTGATTCAATAGGTATATACTTCTTTCGCTTATGCTATTTCTTCCACCACCGTTTCTGAAAATCACTATCTTTGATTTGTTGGAGGTTCACTTTAAGATCACAAGTAGTACAGTACCTAACTGTTGGTTGATCATCAATTGGAGCGATTGGGGTGAGTGATTGTTGATCCAAGCATCACTATGTCGTCAGCGTCTTTATAGTGGTCTCCGCAAACTCTACCGCAAATTCTATACCTCCATTAAGGCAGGCCGTAAGTCCCTCTATGAAAAGTGCGAACAGCAGAGTGCTCAGTGCACACCCCTGTCGAACGCCAGACTCTGCTCGAAACCATTCTCATATTTCTTCTCCACACGAATCTGCGGCCATAGTCTCATTGTACTGATTTTGTAAAACTTTTCCTAACTTTGTTAAACACGTATTTTTTTTCGTTTCCATCTTTGAGGGATTTTATTTATTAAAATTAAGCTGCTAACGTTACTCAGCCCGAAGTCAACTTAAAACTAACTTGCTCTACTTCTTCTAATCGTTCGATGTCGTTGAACGATGGCCTTGATGTTATTCGGTCCCATAGTGGATGGTCGGCGACGCTCCACATGGTGGTGTCGGATTCTTTCGCTTCGTCGGTCTAAAACGCTGAGCTAGCGTCTGGCTGTTCATACACTTTGCAACATTGAGAGCGTGTTAACTTCTATTCACCTCATCGAATATGGCCTTCAAATCGATAAAGAAGCTGTAGAGTTTTTTTCCGTTTTGAAGGAATGCTTCTCCAATGCTCTTCAGTAAAGTAAAACATGTGATCGAACGTTGAGGCCTGAAACCAGCTTGGAACTCTTTTAATAAAACGTTCTAATTGATCCACGTATTGAGTCGCTGTCGTAGGATTGAGATAAATATTTTGTATGAAGCATTGAGAAAGCTTATCCCACAATAATCCTCGGCATTTTGAGTATTTCCTTCTTTGTGGATTGGAAAAATTAAGGACTCCTTGAAATCTTGCGGCATGGTTCCATGTTCTAAGATTTGATTGAAAGCTATAGTGACCTTATTTATAAGTTCAATGGCTCCGTACTTAGAGAACTCAACTGAGTTAGGTTTATACAAAACCTCTAATGGCTGTCCCAAAATTAAAGCATGATTTGTAGGAACACTGAAAACCAAAAAGTCTGACAGCTGACCACCCGATACAACACCGTGATCTCATTATTGAAGAATTAATCAAATACAGTGCTATCTCCGCCATTATTCGTCCGCTTTCTGGAAATCGACAAAAATGCTTGTGCTGGAATAATTAAATTAAAATAGATGTACAGCGGGTTCTCCTAGTTAAAATACGTATGTTCGTAGGCAAATACGAGGGAGAAGAGAAGAAGAACAACATCGCCAGTGATGTGTTCCGAAGCACGACTACCACTGAACTCTTTTTTTTGTTCGCCTAAGGCAAAGACCTCCCGAAAATTAAGAAATGTACTACTGTCAGCGTCTGCTAAACAGATTTGTCCGATTTTGAGAAAACCCAGCCATTTAAATTTATATTGCCATTAATGCGTGTGCTCTAAACAGGGTATATGCCAATGAGAGATTTCACTGCATAAAGAAAGTTTGGCCGACTCATTGGACCATACTTCTTTGCGAAAATGAGGCTGGTCAAGCAGTGATTGCTACTGATGCTCGATATCTGCGATATCTTTTTCTGCCGAAAGTGGATGATATTGATGTGGCCAAGACGTTGCCCGTGAAACAATTCAATTACAACTGCATTTAATGGTAGTGTAGGTGATCTCTCGTCTCGGTGATCGGGAATTGGCATCCTAAACCGTCGATTTAACACCATTTCATTTTTTGAGGGATTATTTGAAGTTAAATGTCTCCCACAACCATTTGAGCATAGCGGGAGAAAATTAAACGCTGCATCAAGGGAATTTGACCGCACGTATGCAGAATGGTCGTCAACAGGGTGCCTATGTGTCAGAAAAGCCGCTAAGACGATATGTTATTCTAAAAATAACCATACAATAACCATTTTTTAGCTATTATAACACTGGTTTAAACAGCTCACGCAGGTTTCGTGTTTTGTTTCACTGTCAAACATCTTCAGTTTGGTCTATAATTTAACCATGAATCGTCTTACAAACGCTTGCAAATTATTGAATTTTATTATCAAAATGCGTGCTCTGTTAAGAAAGTTCATCGCGCGCTTCTTTCATTTTATGGTCAGTTTAATCGACCCACTGAAGCGGCGTAAATAAGCAAAATTGTCGATTTTGGAGTGAATATCAGCCAGAAGCATTGCAAGAGCTACCAATGCATCCAGAAAAAGTCACAGTTTGGTGCGGTTTATGGGCTGGTGGCATCATTGGACCGTACTTCTTCAAAGATGATGCGAATCGTAACGTAACTGTGAATGAATAACAAGACGGTGCCACATGCCACACAGCACGCGCAACAATGGACTTATTGAGAGGCGAGTTCGGTGAACATTTTATTTCAAGTTCGGGACCGGTCAATTGGCCGCCTAGATCGTGCGATTTAACGCCTTTAGACTATTTTTTGTTTGGCTATGTTTAAGCTCATGTCTATACAGACAAGCCCGCTTCAATTGACGCATTGGAAGACAATGTCGACCTTGATTGGTGAATTGTTGGCAATTGATATATGATAGATATGATATGATATATGATAGATCGATTTTCATGTACTTTTCACCGGTGGCAGCTCCTTAAGAGCTTATACACGCGCTTTAAAAATATTTGTATGACCTCACGCTGGAGACCACCTCACTTCCGAAACAACACCGAACCCTTGACCAAATTCAGCACTCAGTTTCTTTCGCATGTGCTGACCGTTAATATTTTATAGTTCCCTTGAGTCGACAACGTGACTGCTGAATTCATTACATCCCAGATATACAGAAACGCAGATACATATCCAAACAAAACAAAAAAGCATTTCTAAAAACGTAAACATTTTAAAATCCAGATATGAACTGCTCCCGCGGCATCCACCCCGCCACCCTTCATTAATTATATTCCACTGTACAGTTTAAAATTCGATTCACACCAAGCAGACGCACGCTCCTTGAAATCGTTTTGAATAAATTTTCTAATCCATTGAGCAGCACAATTCCACCGCCACATCACACAATCGGCTGCCGGTGGAACTGGCGACAGTGACTGCCGCCGCGCCGGCCTTAAATCAAAATGAAATCTCCGATGATTATGCGAAAAATAAAAATGTATGTAGTTAAAATTCATAAACGTGATTTGTGTCGCTATGCATCCATTTGAATCGGCTGCCTTCGCTCGCCCCTCGTGGCACACATTAAAGCGTCGATTCGTCTTGCCCTTGTCCCGGAATGCGGTAACTCAATCATCCAGATACTGCTCGTATGAAATGAAAACTGCGCCGCCATTCTGTCAATCAACATCAGAACCCAACAACGGTCTCTGTGCAACATCCAGCGAGCGTGTCTGAGGCGGGGTGCAATAAATAGGCGCAGCATCGCTGTCGGCCCGGAGCCGAGTGGAGCAAGAGGGAGTCTCAGTTTACACGGTTCGGAACGGACATGGCTATCGATCGCGATCGAAATCGCGATTGCGATCAAAAACGATATTCAAATATCAGTTGCCGCATAATGACGCGATCTCCTCCTCCCTCCCAAGGGGGAGGCAAGTGGGCGACTGGCAATAGGCGGCGAGTGATGAGCGGCCGACAACTGTGCGGCTCCGTCAATACTCTTGACTTTTCATCGACTGATCGATTGCGTTTGGCAATCTGATGTTTTCATGGATCTACCGCATTCGGTTCGAACGAACGAGCTAATTCTGGGTTCTTTTGGGCGGGAAAGCAAGAGTCAGCAGCAGCAGCACGCACACATACCTACTCCATCTAGCTAAACAGCAGAGATGCGGTAATAAAAATAAATCAATTGCGGACGCTGATACAAGTAGTAGCTTGGTGCGGCGCTTTATAAATAATTTATAGACAGACTTTAACTTGCTGTACGGTCTGGCTATGTGTGTGGTGGTCAGTCCCACCACCAGAGAGAGAGAGCAACCCCATCGGTGGTCATGTCCAAAAATAGCAGCCATCGGTCGACGACGGCAGCGGCGCGCGGCCGTTTTTCCTTGTGTGCGTCTGCTCGTGACTGTGTGAGAGCTTGTGTGGTGTACAGCACACAGAAAGCAGATACTTTGGCGCGAATCTCATTCTGTCATAAATTTTGCGCGCGCTTTTTTTGCGAGATTTTCGCGAGCCGAACATTGCGATACACGCACTCGACGGATGGGATTGGATCTATAAATATCTATTTTGACCATCGACGGCGTAACCTGTTCGCCATGCGAACGCGTACGCGCTCCCGAGTTGGGCGGCGGGGAGCGTATGAGGTTTATGACAAGATTATGTGGCATCTCGCAGATAAGAGCCCTAAGGACTGCTCACCGGCTCATTAGGACCAGAATAATGTGCGCTGAACGATTGCACGCAGACGTCTCATCTGGACTGGACTCAGCAAGCAAACCAAAAAACAAAAAATCCAACACACAAAACAAGAAATCTGAACATGATCCAAAGAAACGAATCCAAGGGGCATCCGTCCGAACTGCAAAGACAAAACAACGCAAAACGAGCAAAATTGCAGGAGCAAAAAATAAAAGTGGAAACACTCCGACGAACATACCCGCCGCGTCCGACAAACGACGACCAGTTCTCGGGAGCGCTTGGCGTTGCACGAATGAAAAAGTGGAGGCAGTCACTCGCTTGATGGGCAGGAAATTCGAGTTTCATTTCGTTTTGCACTTTTTCTGCTTAAACTTTGGCGAGCGATTTGGCCGGCTTACTATTGCCAGGTTCCTGGAAACCTACGGTATGAGACGATAAACGAATTTAATGCAAAACAAAAAGAGCGCACGCTGATACGAAACGAAACTGGAATTCGAGTGCAAGTACGTGGTCCGTTCGAGAGTGCGGAGTACGAGAGTAATTCAGGCAGTGGCAGTGGCGAATGCAATTAAATCGCATGTGGTAGCCACTTGGAATGGATGTAAGGTTTAATTAGCCGCTCATGTTGATGTATCGCTCGTGTATCTGGGGAATGTATCTTGGCATCTCTACTGGCGCGCTACTGCCGAGGAACGACAGACAGAGAGTGTTTCGTTAGCTACTACAAGTACATACGTATGTACAAGTGGCTTTGACTCTTATATCGTATACGAGTCGATGTATGAGACTCTTCAAACAGAGCACACACCCATTTCTGAGAGTGCTCGGATGCGGAGATTTGAATGCCGTGTCGTGCAGATATTTAACTCTTGCAAATATTTGCAATTGCTGTGGGTAGGCAGTCTCATAAAGGTGGGAGAAATGCTGTCGTTAAGCTTGGTATGTTTACAATTTCGAATGCGACAATCGTTGTGAGGACGGATGAAGGGACGGAGAATTGGCTTGCGACATCCAAAAGAGCGAAGCCGAGGTGAGTTGAAACTCAAAGAAGAATCTAAATTGCAGTCACTGAACTAGAACGTCGCCGTCCTGAGACTGTGGGCAGACATGACATTTGATACTGGAGCTGAAAGAATTTTGCTGTAAGAATGTCGGTATTCGGTTGCAAGGGTGTTATTTCATCTGCAGTTATTATGAATAATTGTTTTTCTGTGGTCTTTATGGTGCATACATTCGGAGACTTCATTTCAAAACAGTGAATGGAATGATGTCGACAGATTTGTATTTATCTTTGCTTTGGTTCAAAACTGACTCCTTGGAATGGTTTTACACTGCGAACAGTTGAGTACTTTGCTACAATCGATTGTTTGAATAACGTCGGAACGGCAATGACATGTCTCCTTTTAACGAATTACTTATTCAAATATTTCTTGGTAGTTTGCTATTTAGCTTGCAGAATTGTGTGCATTATGTTTCTTCATCCGAAATAAAGCACTTGCTCATACAAGGAGCTAGTGTATTCACCAGTGCACTTAGATGGTCTAAGTGTTGGTACGACCATTGATCGACCAGTCATAGTGCGGTTAATTTGATCAAATGGTGACTGGACCAAATTTGGAAAAATTGAAGTTCAACAGTCATTCGAAAATGACCCTTAAGAAGGCCAACCTAGGCTTCCATAGCATCTATCCCTTGATGCGCAAGCAAAATGGATTAAGCCAAATGACAAAACTGTTGTTACACAAGCAGCTTATACGGCCGATCTTAAGAAAGAAAAATACTGCGAATATGTACTGGACTCACCTTCGACAGGGACTGTCAAAAGCACCACAGCAACAACAGGCTTTACGACTAAGCACGCATCATCCGTACATGGTGACACTGTTCAGAAAGCAGCTACTATACACCATCATCCATCCTAACGAGGAAATCAGGAACCTGAGGAACACAATCCCCGGACAATGCTACCTCAACGCGCTAAGTCTGTTTATGAGCAGAACTTTCCAACGATGTCGAACAACGAGCTGCATGGATTCTACCAGAGCAGCGATAGCAATCACCATCGAGGCTAAGTCGGCTAACACATCACCACCCCATCCTAAAAGGAGCACCATGGACACACGGACTTGAACAACCCGATGTAAGCAACAGCCAACGTAGGACATTAAAAAAAACAATAAACCGACATTAATAATAAATACTAAATTAAACAAAGCACATCAGTTGGGCCCCTATTGTTGAGCCAACACCCTAACCCTTAGTTTGTAAGTCTAGTTGCAAACTCAATGGTACAAAATAATTCTGTTCAATAAATTTTTAAATCGCTTTTAAATCGAAACTCGCGTTGGCTAAAATCGTCATTTCGCGCAAAAAAGTTCTGTCTTCATCGCCTTTTAAGATTTCTACAGAAGTGATCTTTCCAGATTCGACAGCGACTCTTTTACATATTCTCCATTTTGGTCACGTCAGGTGACCTGTCGAGTCTTCGGACAAATCAATCAAATTCCGGCATCTTTCTTGCAATAACAGCTTTCCATCTCCTCGATTATGCGCTCTTTCTTTCCTCCTGAGACTTCAGATTTCGTCCCTTTGGTCGCGAACACTTGTTCGTTGCAGCCCTGCTTCGCTGCATGAGCCTGCCTGAGTTCGTAGTCAAATCATGGGTGTGTTCCGTTGTTGTTCCACGGAAACTCCTCGGAACGTTCGGACGTCAAGTATGTGGGAGGTGTGCCTGACATCAATCGTACTTGGCCAGACAGTTCTCCAACTCCTCCA
Source organism: Eristalis tenax (assembly GCA_905231855.2). Lineage (NCBI taxonomy): Eukaryota > Metazoa > Arthropoda > Insecta > Diptera > Syrphidae > Eristalis > Eristalis tenax. The sequence continues at coordinate 7,211,708 of HG993127.1, forward strand.
CCGCTATCCGTAAAGAGAGATGAGCCCTTGTACAGCTTCACTCTCAGATCTCTCTCACTCTCAGTAACAGGCTGACAGCTTTTGTTGTTAGCACGGGTTAAATGCATATGTACAACTGATACTCGACGTAATTTCAAGCAAACTCGCTGGTGCCTCTCGACTATTTTTGGTCACTAACTCAAAGAAACCCTACGCATATTTCTCTTTAAAATTCATTATATTTTATTTTACCCAAAATGCCTGCACCCTGAAGATTCTTACTAACCTCAAATAATATTGAAGATTGCTTTCACTCGGCTTTCCTTTTTTTCCAACTCTTTTTGACGCTTCTTTATTCTTAGGAGCTTACCAAGTCCGCATTGCACACTTTCCTTCCCAGATTTGCATTCAGCTTTCCATAAAAGAAAAAAAAAACAAACTGTGAGCAATTTGTAAATGCAAGGATATCTGACCACACAGAGGGAATTTACTGAGCGGATAATCCTTGCTTACAAATTTATTGTACCTTCTAATCTTTGCACAATTGCCACAACAAATGACGCACTTAGATGGATTATTAGAGGTGCCACATCGTTTCCGGCAAAATGCAATTAAATAAGGATAACGTGCTGAACACGTTTATGCGTAGTTGCGGGGAACATCATAAATACTCATCGCAACAAGTCCGTTTTCATTCATTTTTACGACACAGTTCCCACTCGGAGGGTTCTTAATTGATTTGGTCTGTCGATGGTTTCAGAGGATGCAGTCGAAGTGTAGGATCGGAAGTTTTCCACTCTGATTGCATGGCCGTGGTTATGACATGTAATACTCGTAAAATATTTCATCATAGAAACGAATCCGCCGCAACCTAATCCTTATCGCTTCCAGTTTGTGTGTGTGTTCGTGTATTTTTATGGTACCCTCTAAATGTTAGACCATAAAAATAAAGACCTCTAGTGATAAAGATTTTTACTGTCTTGCCATGAAAAAAACAAAACATTTCATGTCCTCTTTCACAAACACGAAAAGAAACCACACATTTTTAGGAATCCATTTGTTTCGCTTCCTTTTTGGTTCTTGTATTCGTTCGTAGCAAGTTTGATGGATAGTGAGGTGGATGGCAGCTCATTTTCACGCCTCCACGGATCCTTGGGTTTCAGTCAACCGCGAACAACCCTACGTTCCCTTCACTTAACACCTTCCATTCGTGCGAAACGCTAAGTCTCAATGCGAAATTAATTAAAGCCAAGGAAAAGGCGGTGGTCTAAGAAAGAATGGAATGAAGGCGAAAAGAAGAAAGAAAAAATGGAAAATTAAATGCTGCCAATTAATTTCCATAAGCGATCCAATTACATTTCCAAGTGCTTCCAAATTACCGATAAAATTACTTTTCAACTTGGAAACTTTCCACGTGGTGCGGGGTTGCTGTTGTTGTTGGCATTCTGTCATGAGATAGGTTTCACTCTCCCATTAACACAATTCCATAACTTTTGGTGGAGCGAAACTTAGCCAGACGATGGATGTGTGGGTGGCAAAACTTTGCCTCCTCCCGCTGCAGCTGGAATTTCATTATCGCAAAACAAGAGCAGAGAAAAAATGGGAAGATAGAGAGCATCATGTAGCACATCCCTGTAATTTTTGGTCGAAATTCACCCCGACAGGGTGGTATGTAATTATATTTCCATAACGCAATTATCCAGACACCCCCACTGGCACTTTGACAGAGAATCAGAATTTTTTTGGATTTCGTCGATGCCAGCCGTGAAATTACATTCATGGCGAATCCTTGGGGGATTATCCCGAACATATTTTCATTAGCGTCAAGCGTGAAAAATCTGATGATCATTCAACTATGAGCGGGATACAGTAGCGGCGTAAATCATGCAGTTATCGAGGGTTGAAAACTGAGCTCATATATTTATTCATGCACTCACACATGTGTGCTTTTTTTTTTCCTGTGCAGTCAGAAAAAAGGGTGCATGCTGAAGCAGCACTTAACCTCCTAAAAATATGAAGAACTCCTTTATGCAGAAAAAACCACCCCTAGCCGTGGAGACTGTGTGTGTGCGAGGGAGTGGTGGTAATGCGATGGTGGTGGGCAAGGTACTGATGGTTATTTGCACGGCACTTTCACGACAACTAGGACGACGACGACGAGGTGGAACCAAACAAAACAGTTCGACTACACTCAACTCCCCCTACAGTGTGGTTAATTCGTTTTATGTTTCAACCCTCTTGTGTGCGAGTGTTGTTAGTGTGCTTCTTGGGCGATGATGAAAGCAGAGAAACAACCTAAAGAAGGAAAAAAACATTTTATTTCACCCCTCGAATGATGGGTTTCGTAAACGGGAAATGTTTCTATTTGCCGTTTCGATTTATTTTTATTTTTGTGTGTGCTACTCACTGATGAGTAAGGGCCCGGGCGCCACGCTCGACAATGTGTTGTGTGCCCACCCTTTTAATACCAGCAGATAGAGGGAGAGAGTGAGGAATCTGTTCGCTTTCTTTTTGTTCTCGTTTTTGGTTTTGTTTTTATGTGTGTACTCATATTTGGGCTGACTTGTTGACTGCGGTAACAACTTGCAATTCAATAATCGTTTCATTGCGACCCCAAGAGCAATATTGGGAAAAAAGGTTGTCAACGGCAACTGCGGAATGATTTGTGGGGTTGAACGAGAGAGGGTTTACTATGGCTTTGCTATGAAATCATTGTATTTTTTGAAGTTAAATTTTTTGGGGCACACTTTAAAGGTTTGATACGGTTTGAAGTGTCCACTCACGAGAGATGGATTTGATTGAGTTCGATTGGAATTAATAGAGCACACTGACAATGGGGAGATTTTTTTTGTGGGGTGGCATTTATTTATTACCAGTGAATGACAGTGATGTTGACATCCATGCAATGGCCGTCAATACGGTGATCGGCATTAGAAGCTGTTTCATCATGTTTTGGAATCTGTATGAAGGAGGTAAAAATTAAGAATTTAAATTCAACATATTGTGTAATTTTTAAATGTAAACTGTAGTTTAAGTTGATTGGAATATTTTGAAAGTGAGACGAACAAAATTGTATTCTAATATTTTATATAACATGACACATTCAACATAAAAAAACCGAACACAAATTATTCAGATAGAAAGGTAAGTCTTGGTGCAAAAACCAGTGCATTCTGTAACGCGTATTTCAGTAATTTTTGGGTGCACATTCCTTTGTTTGCCAAATTTGAGAAAATTTCATAGGGCCCCAACACAAATATAGTTGCCATATTTACTGGACATCGAGGACGAATCTAGTCCTGGCAATCAAAAATGACAGCCACGGTAGCCTGGCTTGCTTCGGTGGTGTCGGCAAACCCCAAATTTTATCCATTCTGTAGCAAAAATAATATCCGTTGTGCACACCATCCGGTCATATAATAAATATCCTTTTCGAGCGCCATTCAGTCGATAAGCAAAACCCTTCCTGCATATGAATAAAATCAATTACAGAAACATGTAGATAACACATGCGTGCATCATGCACTAAACCTGATCCTTTATAAATATCGAAACCACTAGTTTTCAGTTTCTTAGTTCAGCTTATGCTCTTAGTTTATGAAAAGAAATATTATATTTCCTTATTGGTATATAGTTTTTCTTTCAAAATTAGATTGTCCTACAATTTTGGGGGGAATTCGGTAAATTTTGGTATTCGGTAACTTGCTCAAACCAAACACATTCATGCTATCGTGCGGTGTCAGGCAAAATCGCCCCAAATCGGATTTGTACATTTTGCAAAAGAGAGACTCGAATGAAATTATAGGTTACTATCATATTTCATAGCCATGGCACCCTGGGAAACATCGCAGCCAATGTGTTAAAATAATTTTTGAATTAATAACAGCTAAAGTGTACTGTAATTAATTGAAGCGTTAGTTATCCGAACGAAACATCGGAAGCAAATGCACGTCAACCATATGAACATCAAAAAATCAAATCAGGCGCACAGTCAATTATCCGAACTAAAACTTAAAGGAGAAAGCAAAAACTAACGGAGTGTTCCTGAGTTAACGGTCCACTTTAACGCATGTTAACGTGCGTACTTGTATGTGCCTAGTATCCACGTTGCTTATTTTATTCGTGAACCAGTTAAGAAAGTCAGTTTTTAAAATACCGCTAACAATAAGAAGGAACAGAAACATTTTATCAATTGGAACAAATATAGCCATTATTAAGAGACAGGAATAAGGTGAAATGGATCTTCGCTGGCGAAGATGTTTGATATTGGAAAATGTACAGTGTCTGAAATTAAAAGTAAAAATGACTGGAGATTTGAGTAGCGGCTACACACCATATCACAATGCCAAGTTCGCGCGGTCAGGCTCTGACATTTTAAGTGGGATACACAAATCTATTAAACAAGTCACAATGCAGCTGTCGCGCTTTGAAAGTTCACAGGCCGTAATATCGTAAGTGCGAGCACAAATTTCTAGGTAAACCTACTTCTACAAACTTGGGCTTTTGACATTTGTAAAACAATTTCCTTTTATTTACTCGCCATTTTTTATTTTTTAAATTAATATTTTGTAGAGATTTTATGTGAAATAAAAGCTTTTTTTCTGGGACAATGGATTTTAGACCATTTTACTTGTGAAACACGCACCTTCCATTGTTATTTTGAAAAGAGAGTGCGCCGCGCTTTGACTTTGGATTTTCATAAACTCGATAAAACGCGTACCGACTAATATCAAGGCCTTACCGCGCGAACGCGCCGTTTTGATTTGGTCTTTATTCGAATCGATTATCTGAATTTTTTTCATCAAAATTGATTATCCAAACTATCCTCAGTCCCAATTAGTTGTAATTGTAATTGCATTTTATAGTTATCACAGCTCTTAATGTTTTTTTTTTATTAAATAAATGTTTTAATAAAAGTATAAATGTTTTCATTAAATTTTTCTGTTGGAGTATTTACACACAATAGATAAAAGCTAAAATTTAAAATATGGAAAATGTGCAATGCCGACCCTTGTACCTTTGTTTTCCAACGATTTTCTAATTGTAAACAACTGAGAATTATTTATTTTTGAGTTGCATCGTTTTTCCTTTACTTAAGCTAAGATTTTTTTACATCAAAGCAGCTTCAGACGTGCATACCTCTTGCTACTCTGGTTACTACAACAACCAGCCCGATTTGTCAGTAGAATTCAGCAGCGATTTGATTGTCACTTCTTTCAGATCGTTTAGGATATCAAATAAGTCGGAGCCTAGAGTAGCTTTCATAAGTGGGCAGCTACAGAGAAGGTGTTCCACACTTTCCTCCTCTTCCTGATCTACAGAAAGCTTTTGCATATCTCATTAGAGAATAGTCTTAGTCTCTTCGTATGCAGACCCAATAGGCAGCGTCCGGTGATAATTCAAACTGCTGCGCTGTTTTCGTATCTTTTTAGTTAGAAAAAGCGATCATATCTTTTAGGGCCAGATTTGCTTCGTGATTTGGCAGGTGTTGCCTGTATTCCACCTGGCATTGGCATTTAATTTACTTTAATTAGTAGAATTACCTATGTTTAGTTGGGAGTACCTGTGTCTCAAAAGGTTCGGTCATCTGGCAGTGCGATGGCGATTTTTGAGTTTATCAGTTTAACAGTTTATCAGTATTGCAGTTTCTGTTTACGGTACCCAACACAGTCGAGTACGAAACTGTTCGGATATTTCGTTAAGGGCTGTTTATATAGAATTTTCCGATACTTTTGGTATTCTTCAAACACATAAGCGCCTAGAAGAGCTCGTAAAAGACTTACCCTAGTAATTTCGCTCATTGGACAACTGAATACCTTTGGAGGAGAGAACTGGCAAAAAGTAGATCCCTTTGAAAAGTTGTTTCAAGCCGTGGTGCATGTCTATGGAGATTTCGGAAAACAAGGCTTAATAACACACTGTCATACAAAAAATTTAAGTAAAAAATAGTTTAAAAAATATATATATATAATGGATAGGACTTGACAATCTTATCTCAAGATGTGTCTTAATATTTTATAATAAACAAAACACACGTTTGCTCAAATTAAACTTAAGTGTATTTATTTTCTCCCCATCTTTAAGCTTCGTGCGTCTGGTTTGGCATCTTTCTTAAGACAGGCTTATCCTACATTCTAACTTCACAATAATCTTTAGCCTATTGCATATTTTTCCTGTTCATTGCACAGGCGATCGTTGAAGACCCATCGGGGTTGTGTTTGTAAAGGATCGTGACGATCTCATGTGGATTACATTACATGTGTGTATTGAATTATTACCCTGAATCTACGAGCAAGTACGGTATTAGGAGGACCTTTCAGTGGAGATCATTTATGAATTGTAAAAACTGTTCGAAGTGGCAATTGGATAAGTATTTGACTTTATTGTAGAACAGAAGTGGTATTCTGTAAGGTACTCTTGCAAAAACAGGGAAAAATATTGTTTCCACTTCACTATTTTACGAGTATGTGTCATTACTTTCGCTTCTTCAGATCCACATCATTTTTAGGTAAATAGCATGAACATAATACATCAGTCAGAAGATTGAATAAGGGGCCGAGCAAAATATGAAAATTATGCAACTTTAGAAAACTCGAAGCTAATTCAAATTGACTACAGCTAAATCAAATACTAGATTTCACAACCGAATTAGCATCTCATTTTCGATTCGAAATCCGTTTTGCTACGGTGGGAAATTCAATTCATGTTTAGAATTAATTGTAGGAGGAGTGAGTAAATACCACGGTTCGATCAAATTCAATATTCGTCGTGAACCCCAGGAACAACATTAACAATGGCAAGTGAAATAAACAATGAATTATTGCAAGGTGTTGTTGTATAGATTGACAAGAATCTCTGTTCGGCGAGCAATGATTCATGATTTTAGTACTAAAATAGGGGAAATTTCTTAAGAAATTTGTAATGGATTTATTCACCAGTCGGTCACTTTTCTCAAAAGAAAAATATATCAACGATCACTAGACTCGCACACTTGCAAAAACCGAAAAAAATACTAAATTATTTAGATCTCAGACGATCAGCGATCGGGGATGGTCTATGAATGAAGTAAAGATGCCTTGCAGTCATCAATACCAAGTTCTCTTGTGGCCACGATCACTTGGTCCTTATACCATGCTCAGGCTCAGACTGAATCATATAACTGAGGACAGTGCTGGTACTTAAAATGTTCAAAATGCGTTAGATTTGAAAGAGCTCAGTCACGCACTGTGACTGTCTTATATGATGTCTTATATAAAGACGAACAATTTTATACAGTGGCTATTCAATTTCAGAATTGACACGCTGTGAAACATGATCACTTTTTCATGAATCTTCAATGTCACAAAACTGTGAAACAAAAACACTCACAGTCACCCATCCCTATATGTTAAATTTCGAATAGAATTTTCCAAAGCCCCAGAGATAAGCCGAAATGGTTAGAACATCAAATTCGTTTCGCTGAAAGATATTTAATAGCTGGTCATTTGAGATACGAACATATCGTCAATGGAGACTAGCGTCGACCGAACTAAATCATAAACAAGCAAATTACAAACCAATTTCGGAATTGTGGAGCATGAGAAATACGAGCGATACTCGTATTTGTTTGGGAATTTATTGAGTTCGATAAGAAGTGATATCGGTTCGCTCAATTCGGCGAATTGGCTTTATTTATGGAATGCGGTCGCAGGGGATGAAATAAATAGTTTTATACGATTCCGTCGTGGTCCCTGGTGAGATTCGATTAAATTGACCAGGGAGCCTGAGTAATGGGAATTTTGTGGGTTTTTCAATCATTCACAGATGGCTGCAGCAGTCGTTTTGAGGCTGGATGTTTTTGAAGAGAGACAGAAAGAGTGGGCAGAAGCACTTAATGAGTCAGTTGATGTATGACATTTAGTGCGTCGGTGCTTTTGGGTTTGAAAATAATAAATTACATTTGTGGGAGCAACTTCTGATCTGTAGTTTGGCTTTTGTGATTTTAGACTTAAGGATGAGCGGGACACTCTTGTGGTTATATTTGTGGAAGGCCGGAATGCAATTCCCAGCTTATGCGAGCATCACTTGTTAAATTGTGCTAGAAACCAACAAAGAGGACACATTCTAATGAGTCATTCAGGTGTTTTATGGATTCTATATAGCCGATGCTGTGATGGTAAAGGACCACCAGATCTTATCTAAGCGTATGCAAGGTTTTCGCGGATCATATGCCTTACAGATGGAAACCATAATCAAATGGTTATGGCATAGTTTGGGAAAACCTTGACATTTTATGAAGTCGTCATTACTCAACCACGGATTGTATTTCAATTAAAGCGATAGAATGAAGATCGAAAGGAAAAAGAGTGTAGAACGCAGAACAGAAACTTGCGGAACACCAGCATTAATCTGATGGATATCATATATTAATCCCATCCAAAATTACTTGAATCAAACGCACATAGACAACCACTTAGTAGACAACCACTATACCAGAGAATCGTATTTTCAACAACAAAGGTTGCCGCCTAATGTCCAGTTTTACAGTGAAGGTTTAAACTTAAGTTCAGCTGGACCTTAAACTGAATTCAAATCTTTGTTTTAACTCGTTTGATTTAACAGAGAACTCTGAACAGGGCGCGTTTCCGGTATGCGCACTAACCAAAATTTGTATAATAATATTATCTAATCAAACCATGTTTGTGTGACTTATACACCGGGTTCTAAGCCTTTTTTTCGAAATCTCGAGCAGCCCACCCTTAAATACACCAGATTTTCTTATATGCCCGACGGAGCGACGAAAACATGGTTTGATTAAAATAAATATTAAAATTTAATAATAAAAAAAAATACAAAATGCAGGGAAATATTTGTAAAGGAAGAAAAAAATCATTTCTTCAAGAAAAACATATTGTATCAATTTACGTTTTTAGGCCAATTTAAGCAAAGAAAAAAAAAACAAAATGTTGCGTAGTGCTCGTAATGGAAATCTGAGCCATCTGAACTTCCGTTCACTTGAACTTCGTTCTTATTTATCAATTCGTTTATAAACTTACATACTAGACAAAAATGCTTAAAACTAGTTGGACGAGCAATGATTCTATTTTAACTTACTGGCCCTCGGCGGCCTCTCTAGGCTAAACTTAATCTTAACCTATGTCTTTCGACTTAATCTAACTATGTTTTTTTAACTTATTATAAATATTGAACAAATTTAATAACTGAACTGTAGTTTTTTCCAACTTCGTTTGTGTAAAGCGATCGAACACAAAGTGGGAACCCTTCCATTTAGTACGTATATATGCCACAAGTCTAATTGGATTTTGCATTTTTTATATACATTTTGAAGTTTCAAAATGCCCTTGGAACTTTTGTAGCACTGCTGTTATCTCCGAAATGTCGGAAATGTGTTTGTTAAATAATTCTTGCTCTTGGTATGTTGTTGCCACAAAGCACTCATTCATTTTGGTAGTGTTTCATTTAATAATATAATGGAAAGTTAACATTTTATTTCGGAGCTATGTTTAATTGCGACATGAGGATTCTTGTCCCAATTTAGAGGTCCTCTCAAATCAAGACACCTCGTTCGCAGTTTCTTGGTCCCTTGGAGAGTCCCATTTAGGAGGTTTAACTGTAATAAAAAAAATTAAATAAATCTTAAGAACTACAGCGGACCGTAGTTAACTTGAACACATACAAAACCAGGGCAAGAGTTTAAAAATATAATAAATCACAAGATTAGTTTTAAGACAAAATTGAAAAATAAAATGGTTGTTACATTGCTTGGTCTTGTGAAATACTTTTTATAAAGCCAATTATTGAAGACTCTGGAGACTCGGTTGCTCTGGCTTCATATGACAGTTCAACTGCCTCTTATTGAATCACAGTATGACTTTTATGAAAACTGTTTAAAAGAAGATTCAAATTTATAACGATTTGGCTGTCACATACTATTTGTCCAAGTTAAAGGTGTTTCAATTTGTCCATTGTTCAAGTTATAGGATAGGCAATGAAATAAATCAAGTTACCGAATATTAAGAACGGTGTAGGATACCTACCTAAAATAGTACGTATGCTCAAGTAATTGGATTATTCAAGTTATTGTATTAAAGTTACCGAGAATCAACTGTACCTGGTAGCTTTGCAAAAAAGGGACGAATAAATGTTCATATGTCGAAAGGAAAAATAAGGATGGGATGGATTCCATTAAACTACAAATTGAACTAAGCTCAATGTTTCAACGAAACTGTGGAGCCGAATAAGTCCTTGAAATTAAGATTAAATCAAGAGTGAAGTTTGAAAATGCTCAATGAATCTGGGCATAACTCTGTCAAATGAGAATTAAATGTTTGTACTTCTTGGTGGTGTATAGAACTCTAAGATAACTCCCGCAGAAAGAAAATCATCATATGTCGAAAGGAAAAATAAGGATGGGATGGATTCCATTAAACTACAAATTGAACTAAGCTCAATGTTTCAACGAAACTGTGGAGCCGAATAAGTCCTTGAAATTAAGATTAAATCAAGAGTGAAGTTTGAAAATGCTCAATGAATCTGGGCATAACTCTGTCAAATGAGAATTAAATGTTTGTACTTCTTGGTGGTGTACAGAACTCTAAGGTAACTCCCGCAGAAAGAAAAGGAAAACAAAACAGCGTTCACTGTTTACTGTACGAACGATTTCACAGCACGCAAATGTGTAGAACTTTAATGCAACCGCACACATAAAGTCTGTCCGACATCCAGCACCCATCCCACTGAATCCCTTTAAGTGACCGACGCGACGCCGCGCCATTTCGAGTTAATTTTCATTTTTATGTGACATATCAATGAAATTGCAAAGAAAATAACAGAGCGCTGTCAAAACTGCTTTGACAAGATTTACAATCGGTCAACTCATGCGATCCAATATCATCGGCACGGCATACCCCCTACGCTCACCCTCCCCAGTTGATGCAGAGGGCAAACGAACGCAAATGGACTGCTCGTCCTGCGCCAATTCCATGTCGACTAGCCATTTGTCATGTGTCACCTGTTTTGACACTTGCGATGGACTCTTTGGTTTCTGTGTTGTTATTCTCATTTTCGTTTTTATTTTTGCGATTCTTTCGTTTCGTTGATGGTGGTCCCCGGGTTTTCATCCACCACATACGAGTGCAATCGACCCGACAAGTTGTCGCAGCGAAACATTCGGAACATTCGGTTGAGCGACTGAGTGTTAGTCCTGTCAGAGGGTGTTTTTTTTTTTTTTGTATCAGAGCGCTTCCCCCTCAATCGACTGGCGGCACTTGCATTGGTGGTGGCTATCAGGGGAAGTGGCCGCGGTATCACTCCAGTTTTGCAGTCAATGCGATTATTTCCTAGGGAGGAAGTTAATTCAACACTCGACGATTAGGCACGCCTGGTTGGCGTTGGTGAAAGCCCTAATTGGATTTCAAAATTCCCCTCGAAATGACTCGCGAGCCTGTGCGATGTCCGTGTCGCCGTTTGTTGTACCTTTTATCGCTTTTTAGTGTTGAATGTTTTCCTTTTTTATTTTTATACGAATGACATGTATCCGATTAAAACCGACCGCCCTCCGAGTTCGAAGCGAGTCGTGGCATTTGGTTTCGGGGCACGGAAAATCCACCGAGATAATCTCTACCTCGATTTATTGCTCTGTTGGTTCTCATTATGGACCCACCCACAATTCGGGACCTCTTCGATGATATGGATGCTGCGGTCTGTGGCTTCTACAACACTGTGTATGCCTGTATCTCTTGGTGGTCAAACGGCTTTTGTGTTACCTGCTACCTGTGCAGTGTTACTGTTTTACCTGTCGGCTTGTTGTATCTTTTTTCTTATGTATCCTATGTCGTTTCTGTAATTTGTTGTTGTTGGTGGTGCAGAGCTGTTGCTGTGACTGGACTGTGGTGTGTTTCGGCTTCAGCTCTGACGTGCCTTCCTTGGGCGAGGTGATGATCTAACAGAGAGATTTGCTGCCCACCCGCCATTTTTATGGCCTGGCTACTGGAGTTGCGGCGATTGTATCTTGGGCAGCTGCGCCCTCGATTGGTACACAAATGCAAATCGTTGCCACAGGACAGATAAATTACTGCGATAGCATGACGGCCATAAACGACCAATTCTCTGACATATGTGCGGATGTTTTTTTTTTTTCATTCTGTTTGTTATTACTTTGCTTCTCTCTGTTCTGCGTGCCATAAATGGAATGCGGAATTTTTAAGCTTGTGCCTGGCGTGCAGAGTTTTTTGTTTGTTTTTGTTTCGCTAGCAAATTGCTTAAGATAATATATTTTAATGGGGTCTGCGCGTGATAACGCACTCGGGATGGATTTGGTGAGTTTAAAAATAGATCAGTTGTGTAACCTTCATGAGATAGACTTGGAGAGTCGCAGAAAAACCGCGTCATTTCCGCACAATTGAATGAGTAGCAAGTAGGAAAATTTTGACTTCGGTTGTTACAGCAATTTACTGCAGAATATTTAATGTTTATTTGTTCTGAGCATGGTAAGTGTGGTAATAGGAAGTCGTTTCCCAATAAGCGACAAAATTGGGAAATGCAGCCCACATCGAGTCAAGAAAACGTTGGCATAGACAACGTATTAGGAAAAACTTAATCTACGTATTTAACAATAATCCTGAAAACTTTTATTGGAAATAAGAGCGATTAGAATTTTTATTCTTTTCGGACGTGTTGTCGTGGTAGGGGGGAACTCAGTTTTGTTTAAATAGCAATAATTACTAATAAATAGCAAATAATAGTAGAAACTGTTCTTACGTGTGTAAATACATGTGGGTAAATACATTTACGGTTTTCCGGCTTTTCCATGGTCTTTTGAGGTTCGAGTGCCTGCTGTTAGTTGTACAACACAATTGTTGAAATCATGTCTATGTCCTGTGAAGACGGGGTTACAACTTTCCCCGTAGAAATACAAGAATAGCCCTATCTTCATGCAGGAGATGGGTGTCCGTAAAGAGAAGTTACTGCACTGGGTACATCAGTGTCGAAGCTGTGGCACTGGCGACACCAGAAGGAGTTATTAATTCGGTGATAAATTATTTATAATTATGTATCATGCCTCAAAGCCAAGATTTACGGATTTAACTATGAATCTCTCTACCAAGAGTTAACTTTAGCATATTTTAAGGTATCATGAAAGCACATTGTCTAGTCTAGAAACTGAAAAAAAGGGTATGTGAATCCCTGGTGTGTGTGAAACCCTGCTTCCTATCCCTTCTTTTTGCCAATTCGTAGCCAAAACTTAAGTGTAGGCTACAGTTCCACATGAGCTTTGGCATGATCTACTCCTTTTATAGAGAAAAACTAAAATCGATTGATTGTATAATGTTTCATCGTTTTCTGAAAAACATTTGCGATTAATACCTCAATAGTCAAAAGTTATGGTTTCGGCACTGGTCACGGTAGCAGAACTGCTACGTTGGAGGGCGAGGCAATCGAAGTTGTTAAGGAATTTAGCTACTTAGGTTTCTTATTAAGTCGAAGCTCGATATAAATGCGCATATTCATGAAAAAGCAGTTACTGCTAAAACAGCCATCAGTGTAGGATGCCTCAATTACAGAACGTCCCAATTTGGAGGATTTACTGTAAATACTGTGAAGACTGTGGAAATGTCAAACGGTTCTTCCCCCAACTCAACTATCCCTTCACAGGCGAATTACGTTGAAGCTGGTCTTCTTAAATTTTGAAGGAATTCAAAAACAAATGCCGACTATATAATTAAATTAATCCCCAGGTCGAACAAAAGTCTTCAAAAGATTCTGCTTGAGACGGCACTTCAGTACAATCAATCACCTTTGAAGGAATTGAATGAGCTTGTATATTCACAAGCAATTGACTTGGGTCTCACAGAGGCTAATGTCAATGAATGGAAAGGCAAACTCTATGAATCCATACAGAAACGCGATGATTATGTGAATAACGAATGTATAAACAGAACCCAAGCTTCTTCTCCGCGGCTTGTCTGCAGTCTTCTGAACCATACTCTAGGGCCCGAATATTCAACCAAGCATATAAGCGTAATATTTAGGGCTAAAACTGAATTACTGCGACTTAGTCACATGCCACATTGACAGGAAGTCCATCCCTGTAAGCTTTGCAATCGTAACGAGTTCGAGGACATTTCCAATTTATCACGATCTGCCCTATATTATTGGAATTGCGTTTACCTTACTTCTCTTGTCTAGAGTCTCGCACACTTGAAGAAAGAAAGAATGCTCTAAATGGAACAGAGGGATGCGACCTGTTTCTACGCTTTTGAATTCATGCCTTGAATTACCGTAATGGCTTTAATTAGTGCCGCGCTGCTAATACTTCTTATTATCTTTATCGAAATTGTCTTCGATACATCGTCTAAAATATCTCTTTACTTTTGTTCTGTACTGTATACCTATTGAAGGAATGTCAACACTCAACAGACGGCTTTATTCCATGTTAAATTTTATTTTGTCGATTTATTATTGTAACTATACCTATTCTGTATTTTTTCAAAATTTTATCGTTTATTTAAGAAAAACATGTACAATGGTATTATACAAAGTATTGCCCATGTGAAGCTATGACTTTTCCCATCTTTCTGGCGATTTGTGGACCTTATCTCAAAAGAACTGCGCCGGCTTGGCCAAGAATGAATCAATCCAATTTTTGATATTCTCCTCTGATGTGAACCGTATTTCAGTGAGGGCGTTCTGCATCGACCGGAACAAATGGTAGTCAGAAGGGGCAAGGTCTGGGCTATAAGGCGGGTGGGGCAAAACTTCCCATGCACTGTTTTCCAAATAGTTCTTAACCGAAATAGCAACGTGGGGCCGAGCGTTGTCATGATGGAAAATTATTGCCTCGTGTATGGTCTCATATTCCGGGCGTTTATCGGCTACTGCTCTCTTCAAACGGATTAGTTGTGTTCCGTAGCGTTGCCCATTGATGGTTTCACCCGGTTTTAGCAGCTCATAATACAGCACACCTTTCTGATCCCAGCAAATACAGAGCATTACCTTCGCGCCATGGATTCGACTTTGCCGCTGATTTGGCTGTTTGGTCAAGCCAAAATCACCACTTTTGGCACTTTCGCGCATGTTCACCATAAACTTCCACCAAAATACGATGACTTTCGGCAGCAGTTTTCTTCATATTAAAGTAATGAAGAAAAACTCCCCGCAAAAACACTTTTTCAGGCACAAAGTTCGACATATCTGAGTGAAAAAAATGATTGTTGTTTACGCTTCAAATGAATGACATATACTGAAATGCCGTACAATGACAGTACTTTCCAACGCATGTTCCAATGGAATAATACAAGTTACGCCATCTCTTAGCACACCGAATTAAGTTATAAATATAGTTTTAATTTTCAGTAGATTATAATTTTTTTTCTGAGAATTGTAGCTTTAATCAGAAATGATTTCCAGATCAACACTCATTTCATAACGTCTTGACTAATTTATTCCTGTGCGCGTCGACTGTTTACTCTTAAACTTGCCATGTGTGTTTCTTCACTCACCTAACCTACCTTCAAACCATCATGGGCTTTCCTTTGCTACTCTATTTCAGACATTATCGAAAAAGAAACCCCTTCTTCAACTCCCAAAGCCGTTCCATCAATTTGTAAGCCATTACACCCTCACTCAACCGCCCTCTTTCAACCCCAGTCACTGCCAGAGAACTGACACTTTTCCACTTCACTACAAATTTGCCCATGAAATTGCCGACAAAATACCTGCGTTCCGTTCACGTCAGCTTTTTGCCGAGCCTGCCCTTCTCCGGCAACGTTCATTTGTATGCCAAAAACACATGACACACTCAGGCCATCGCATCCACCCCAACAAAAAATGCTGTAAACAGAAAAACTGAAAAAGCAAGAGACAAAGTTCCTCAAAACGTTGGAAGTGAAAGAGCATTTCCTTGCGAATCCACTCAGCGTCAGAAGTTTGATGCAAAAAGAAAATGTCAAATGCCAGCGTGCTCAGAAACTTTCGTCAGCTCGTTCGTTTGTTCGTTTTTATTAAATTTCGCAGAGCCCCAAAAAGTCCATTGCCCAGTCCATCGCTCGCAGTCAACTATGCATGGGTGTGCGTGCAGTAATGACTTTTGACATTTCACTCCCTTGCTGCTGCAGAGGAAACTCGAAGTACCGCAGAGACTCGAAAGGCGATCGGCTCTCTGTTTTTGCGGTTGGCACTAGTAAAGTTGTAACCACCCCCACTCCTCTGCCAACGAAACCTTTTTCGGCCGCAAACTTTTCAAATGTGAAAACTTTTCACTTCGACTTCACTTCTCGTCGTCGCCGTAGCTCGGTATGAAGTGAGTTGGAAAAGTTTCATTCCCCGCCTAGTTATCGCTGCCGCCTGGGTGGGTGGGGAGGGTGCTTTATTTGATTTGATTTTCCATCGCCTTCGCTCACGTGTTGCAGTGAAGGGTTGCTTGCTGTGGACGACTATCTCGGATGAAATCTCAAAATAAATCTTCATCTGTGCTCCGGTGAGTCGCAACATTGTGGGATAGAATATAATTAAAAGCAAATCTTCGGCAAGTGCTCAATGGGGCAGAAATGATATGCAAATTACGATGAGATTGAAACCATTCGCAGGGTGGATGGGCATAAACAATTGGGAAAAAATTGGGTCTCCCCATCGCAGTCGGTAGGATTCGAACCTACGCTCCCAGAGGGAATCTGATTTCTAGTCAGACGCCTTAACCGCTCGGCCACGACTGCTCGTTGAAAGCCAGCATCAATATTTTCACCGTGATGCCCTGACCAAGCAGTGTCTGCGCCTCTATTCAGTCAGCCTTGTGCGATAGAGAGACAGGAACGGGTATACGAATAGTTTCGATCAAAAATAGAAATGATACGTCAATTGCGACGCGTATCGCCTTTGGCGTCAGCGAAAAATCAACAGCGGATGTTTATCACATTCTTTCTGGCGGGCTGAAGCTGGAATGCGAGGCATTCATAATGTTGTCATCCTTACGATGTCATAAAATATTTTAATGATACACTCAATGGATACAGTATGGTGCGTGGGAAATGATGTATGTACATTTACGAAGCTCACAGTGAGTTGCAGCCATTTCCTCTCGTACTTTATGGACTTTAATTGTGAGGTGACAATGTCTAGTCTTCAAGTCGACATAGATATACATAAGAAATGGGGAAAGTTAAGGCTACAATCAGCAGTCAACAGCTGATGTGATTCGTATCTGGAATTTATCTTTGTTGACGGTATCGGTGTGGATGAAGTTATTTGGTTTGCTAATTCCCGGTAAGTGTGGATTGAAAGAGTTTTAAAGGCAATTGGTGCTGAAATATGGGCGTTGTCTGCCTCTGATGGTGATTACCAACTCTGCCAGGCGAGGAAGGAAGTGAGAGGACTAAATTGTCATCCCATGAATGCACGAGAAAATGCCAAGATACAAGTTCCACATCGTACATGGAATGTCTTCCACTAAAGCACTTAACTTAATGGAAAAAATAAACCAGACTAATTGAATAGGATGATACTGCACTTTTTCATGGCATGAGTTATCATCGTGACGATTCAGGTTCGAGGCCGAAGATAAAATGGTTCGTGTTATTTTATGCGCACATGTACGTCAATCGGACATATCTCTGAGATACGGAATGAAAACGTTGGCTAAAAATAAGTTTCACAGAGGAGTTCGTTCACTCAATGTGATCAAAGTGGTTTCGGCAAGTTAACGATGCAATTTCCAATGGAAGCGTGTGCCAGTTCAATGGGAGTAGGACTGGTCCACTGGATGATTGTTAAGGTTTTCCTAGAAACAGATAATTGATAATCACAAAAGTGGGCAAAAAATACGAGTGGCCAACTTTTCTTTGCCCGATCCACGACTATGGAAGAATACAAAATCGATTTTGCAGGCGCTCACCAGTTTATGAATTGTCTAATGTGTTCTTATAACAAAAGACCAGGTCTTCACATTTCACATATAAGTATAAGCAATGCAAATGACCACTGACCAGCCATTCGTCGACTACAAGATCGCATATGACAGCTCAGACCGTGGCACCACTCACAGCACGCGTAACTGATTGAAAGCGAACACACCCATGATACGATGATTGAAGAGAAGAAGGAAATTTGAGAAGAAAATGTTTTTAGTACAAAATTTAGTCCACATAGAAACGCTTGGATAGAGAAAAAACGATGAATATTGCACTTTTGTGCGAGTCTCTTTCGGGAAACTGGCTTCCTTCCAAGGATCATCGTTGTTTATATCGTCTTTATTTCTCTGCGTGTGTCTCGTGCCCACTTGCAAATAGTTTACGAAAGACTATTAGTACATACCTAGATCTCTGGTCTTTGGTGTTCGCAACACAAATTTTGGTTTGGGCGGCATTTTGGAAAATTGGGCGGCATTTATGCTCAGTTTCATCTTAATTCGAATCTGTAACATGTATCCATCGGTACTGTATAGTAAGACTTAATACAGTTAATAAGGAAACGTTTATTCATACTATGAATCATTAGTGTTGTGGTTGATCCACACTACTAATGAATAGAACTATAATTGCGGATGTCGACTGTGGCTGCCCGCAAGGCGGTGTCCTGTCTCCTCTGCTATGGTGCATGCTGGTCGACTCCTTGCTTGATGCTCTCAATGGCTTTAATTTCTTCGCCCAGGCATGCGGATGATGTTAGTGTACTGTCTGTCGGTTCGTGCCTAGAGCATGTGTGCTCAAAGGGGCAGGCAGCTCCAGATGTGATCGTTACGACTGATGTATCAGGAATGGGCTTTCAGTTAACGCTCTTAAAACAGTAGTTGTTCTCTTCACGAGGAAGAGGAAATTGACTTGTCTGGCTCAGCTAAAATTACAAGACGTCACCATCCCTATCTCCGATGAAGCCATAAATTGCGATATCGACACATCGAGTCGATCTTCCATTTTGAAAGAAGTGGTATTTGTTATGTCACGCACAGGACCTTGCCAAGGCGTTGGCAGCGTAAGGGGATTCTCGGTAAGTCTTGGGGTCCAAAAAGATCCGTCTGGATCTGTACGAATATAAGGCCCCCTTCTTTCTTGTGCATCGGTCATTTGAAGGCATAAGCTATCACGTAAATACGTAACTGCTGCTTTCACTAAGCTTCAAAGAACGATCTGTCTCGGGTGCATAGGAGCCTTCCCGAGTTCGCCTGGCTCTGCTCTGAATGCCTCCCCTGCTATTTACGGCATGGGATGCACTCTCAAGGCTATTTTCCCTCTTAGAAGAAGTGGTCTTTGGTATGACACGCACTGGACTAGGACCTTTGGCGCCGGTCTTGTGGATATGTCGTTTTACGCACGGCCACAGGTACTTTATTTGCGGCGCACATACAAAGTCGACTTTCCATACACTCAGGACTGGCTTTAGCCAGAATCCGAGCCAGGAAAGGAATGCTGTCGAATCTTTACGGATGGCCCCAAAAACAAGGAAGGATCTAGCGCTGGTGTCTTAGTCGAGGACGACAACATTAGACTGCACACCTCATTAGGTAAATTTCCGGTGTCGGTTTTCCAAGCGGAAACCTATGTGATCCTAATTGTCACGAACTATATTATGAAGAACAGGTGGAAGGGGAAAAGCATCTGTGTCTGTAGTGACAGCCAAGCTGTGCTTAAGACCTTGCTCAATCCTTGAACCACTTCCAGC
Organism: Eristalis tenax; assembly: GCA_905231855.2. NCBI lineage: Eukaryota > Metazoa > Arthropoda > Insecta > Diptera > Syrphidae > Eristalis > Eristalis tenax. The sequence continues at coordinate 7,231,337 of HG993127.1, forward strand.
ATAGTTCAGGAATGCAAGTCCTCTCTGAATTTGATAGACAGTCATAATTCACTAAGACTTGTCAGGGTCTCGCGTCACCACGGGATCGCTGGAAATGAGATCATCGATAAACTAGCTAGACAAGGATCAAAGGATACCTTCTCAGGACCTGAACCTGTGATGGGTCTACCTGCGTCCTTGGATAGAGCTTCCACCGATGGTTGGTGATCTAGAGAACACATTTGGAGGTGGCGTGACTCTCCCGCATGCAGACAGACCAAGCGCATGCTCCCAAATGTCTGCAAGACATTTGTCCCTTGACAGAAAAGATTGCAGATGATTTACAGGCGAACAAACGGGACACTACATCGTCTCTCACCGCACTCTGCCACGCCTGTGGAGAGGACGAGGACACTGCAGAGCACTTTCTCTGTAACTGTCCCGCCTTTGCTCAGATCAGGTGGCAGGTCTTTGGTGCTGAAGTTGTGCGGGCTGATGTAGGCTCCTCATCACAGAAGCGCCTGCTGGAAGGAGACTACAGCAAAAGTAGGTTACGGCCTGGCAGTACAATAGACCAGTTTCTGAGTCTGAATGCTCCAGTGCAACACTACAACAAAAAAAAAAACCTTCGACAAAAAATAAATTATAGTGGCTTTATTTAAGAAGGAATTATAACCAAAACACATGAATAAGACAAAATGTGTTGTTAACATAAAAAAAAATTATTTAAACATTAAATAAAAATTAAAGTTAATATTATTACTTTTAGCGTCTGGAACCCTCCAGATTTTGTGTACCTACCCACTTTATTAAAATGAAAATGAATGGAGGAGTTTTAGAATACAGTCATCTCTTGACTGCCGTCCCTCTACAAGGGACACCTGTGTTTACGGAAAATTTGTCATGGTCCCGTCATGAAGCTATTTGTGTATTTCATCCCTTTCAGACCGGAAACAATTACATAACGGACAATCATGATAGTATCACTGTATAATAAAAAAAATGTTCTTACATGTTAGGGGTGTGTAGGGGTTGTAAGGTATTCATTCCTATTTTTTCTAATTTACTTTTTTTAATTTGTGTTCTCTGACTTATTGCCACCAGACATTGACCACTACATATTACAGAATTTCAAATTTCTAGCGCCTGGATTCAATAGACATCAACAGCTAAGCTATGAAATTCGCTTGGCAGGATGTGCTTGTAGCTGTCTTCGTTGCGGTACACCAAAATGGTTGGATTGTGTTTCCAACAGCATGTAGGGTTAAGGCCACGAGTTAACACAAGTAATCTCAGCGCTGCGATAAGTGGCATTTGAGCGTCATCGTCGAGAGAAAAAGATACCTAGAAATAAATGTAATAAATGTTTCTCATAAAATGAGAAAAAAAGTAATCAAACTGATTAATTAAGAGTTGGCAAATGATGAACTAAAAATTAAAACATATTGCTTTTTTCTTTTGTTCACCCAGAAAAATCCTTTAAGCCAGATATCAAGTTCTGAAGAAGCATTTGGCTTCACAGTAGATTGTCGCCATGTCCACAAATTTGAGGATTATAGCAAATGTTGATTTAAAATGCTTGATTTCTCGGCCACAGCCACACGAATCAGATGTGTTCCTCATTTGCGTCGATCTATCTGCAAGCAGCGTAGCCTTAGCTGCTATGCTTCACTGGATCAGAATGCAGCGTTTATCTGTGTAGACAGCTGCAGCTATTCCTTTTGTTGCTGTAAAGCTCCTACAATTCTTCATTAACGCAAAATGAGACCCTATTTCCCTGTTAAATGATCCACTCGATCGATTTCGTCCCGCTTACAAAGGACTGCCCTAAAACCCAATCGCCTCTTAAGTTAAGAGGCGATGAATAATAACAAAATGACTGTAACTGACAAAATGACAATAACAAATGCTGCCTCCATAACTGATTTAATTCTTGGCTTTTCAAAAATAGTCTTAACAGCCTTGCGCATGGGACTCCTCTTCGGCTACAATGTTTACATTCCCTCATTAAAATGTGTATGAAAATACGTTAAGATGCGAGTGATCTCTGCTGTAATAAAACCAACTAAGCCGTTGACAACAACAGCGAAGTACTGATCAGGCCCATGTCGCCACAAAAAAAGGTTTCATGCAAATTTTTGTAACCCAACAATATAGAGTATGCAACGCTTAATGTTGACTCGCCAAACATCTCTATTCACTCAGCTCTTCTATTTTATCTCCACGTTCGCTTACGACTTAAATCGACGGTTGCAAATACAATTTTTATCGGCTTCACCCTCTTACACAGTTGGCACATTGTCAGCATTTACTGCAGTTTTCCGTCCTCATTTTTCTCGGCCCATCCCATTGCTCCTTCTGGATGAATGTGATGTCAGCCTTGAAAGTTTCTTGGGCATCTGCAAGATCATGTATTTCAAAAACTGTTGCCTTTATTGCATTATCTATGGTCGTCAGCAATAGGGTAATCCGTATGCGAGCCTTGGATGTGTTTCTAAACTATGGAATTCTTGCACGCACAAAGCCCCTAACCTAGAGGACCAGGTTCTCGTTCAAATGCCAGATCAGGGGATGGCTTTATAGATTAGTTCAACTGTCTACGTGTCCCATGCATTTTGCTTGCATCTCGGCAAGTTAAGAGTAATCTACAACTTCGTCCTGGAGGCAAGTGCCCACGCCCTCCGTCATAGCGTCACCCAATGCATAGATATATGAGCGGTATTCACAATAAACGATGCCTCAGGTACACCACCAACAAACTATGCCAACATGATCATTGGTTGTCAGTCTCTACTTGTGAATAAACTTTAAACGTCCACTGTTACAGGGTCCCACATGTTCGCAGTCAACGTCAACGGCTGCCTCATCATACTCATGAACATGGTTAAATCTCCCCAAAAATTGACGAGCAAGACCAAATATTGTTTCTCAAAAACATAGTTGGCTTCGACGCGATATTTTCCATATCTCCGCGTCCTAGAGCAATGACTGGTGCTATTAAGTTCTTGTCAAAAAAAACAACTTAGTCTTAAGTGAGAGGTCAAGAGAGGGTTATATTCCAAGAGTGCTTCTAGAGTCGTGTGTATGAGTGGGTTTGACTTGGATCTTTTTGTCTATGATATTAGATAATGTTCTCTTCTTTTCAACAAACACTCGAGTTGTGCCTTAAGTAGGCCTCAACTGAGTGAAGAGGCATATAGTTTGTAGTTCTGCTTTTGGAGCACTCTCAGTGGGTTATGAAAAATTATGCCTTTGGGAAGAAGATCGTCATTCAACTAATTGAAAGCAAGACTTTGAGGTGGCCATAACCAAGTAATTTGCATTACTTTAGATTTTATTTCAATTGCGAAGCAGAAGCTTGATATTTATTAATTATTTCAAAACGCGCGAATGCTTAATTTTGATCGCAGAATTAACTGTAACTTAAATTAGACGTAATTAAGTAAGTAGAAGAAGTGGTAAGCCACACGAATCAGATGTGTTCCTCATTTGCGTCGATCTATCTGCAAGCAGCGTAGCCTTAGCTGCTATGCTTCACTGGATCAGAATGCAGCGTTTATCTGTGTAGACAGCTGCAGCTATTCCTTTTGTTGCTGTAAAGCTCCTACAATTCTTCATTAACGCAAAATGAGACCCTATTTCCCTGTTAAATGATCCACTCGATCGATTTCGTCCCGCTTACAAAGGACTGCCCTAAAACCCAATCGCCTCTTAAGTTAAGAGGCGATGAATAATAACAAAATGACTGTAACTGACAAAATGACAATAACAAATGCTGCCTCCATAACTGATTTAATTCTTGGCTTTTCAAAAATAGTCTTAACAGCCTTGCGCATGGGACTCCTCTTCGGCTACAATGTTTACATTCCCTCATTAAAATGTGTATGAAAATACGTTAAGATGCGAGTGATCTCTGCTGTAATAAAACCAACTAAGCCGTTGACAACAACAGCGAAGTACTGATCAGGCCCATGTCGCCACAAAAAAAGGTTTCATGCAAATTTTTGTAACCCAACAATATAGAGTATGCAACGCTTAATGTTGACTCGCCAAACATCTCTATTCACTCAGCTCTTCTATTTTATCTCCACGTTCGCTTACGACTTAAATCGACGGTTGCAAATACAATTTTTATCGGCTTCACCCTCTTACACAGTTGGCACATTGTCAGCATTTACTACCTTTAAGCTACAAAACATTTGCATTACACCATAAAATTGCAATAATCTCCTACTTAACCGTCGTATTGACGTTGCTTGAAAGCATCTCCCACAGCGCCCGGCGTTCTTACTCAAATCCGAACACGATGTCCACCCATTTCCATAAAATCTACACCCATAAGCCGCTGACGCTGCTGCCCACTTTCAGTGCGATTCAATTGCCCCGATGGGGTATCGTCGATGCAGCAGACAATAAAACCGAGACGGTCACTAGCAATTTAGTGGCTTGCGATTCGATTTCCATCGAAGGCAGGTAACTCGTACTATTGGTCCGACGAGTGTGTCGAACGCGCTAATTGCTAATTACTTACACAAATCGAATGATTTAAGCTCCGCAATCAATTCGACTTTGGCGAGTGTGCTCGGATGGAGCGGGTTTGTGTTCTTTGTTCGGGGGCCTCATGTCACGGTCGGCCGTGTGGTGTAGAAGTCATCGCGAAGCGTCAGCTTCAAAATATTTGATTAGACAACGCAGACGGACCAGACAAAAAAAAAATAGCCACTATTTGCCTTGGGCGATGTTGTTCCTATGCGTTATCGCTTCGAGTGGGCATATCACGAGCGCAAATAGCGTCGTATCGCGTCCAATCAATCTGCTGCTGGGCAAGGTTGACCCATGCCAGAAAGTAATCAATCAGCACTTGAGAGTAGCTCTTAATGAGTGTGTTTCTATTGTTGGGGATTTATTGACAAATGATTGCCGTTATTTATTAGAGGGTTCTTGAAGATTATAAATTGTTAGACGTCAGGACAATTAACGTTGTGAAAATGAACAAAACATTTAGCCGTGAAATATGTTGAAAGTTAACCAGTTGAAGGCCCTGCTGATTTGCATTTTCTTCAAGGTCGTGGTGTATGTCTTCATGGAAATATTTCTGATTTAAAATTGGAGGCTTTCTTAGTAGAGCTTGACTTCAATTCAATTTGGTCTCTACTTAAAATTCACAATGCCTCGAAAAGTGTTTATTAGTACGTGGGTGACATATTAAAATGATTTTGAATCGTACACGAAGCTCGCGCCCGATCTCAAAGTCGATGGTAAGTACAGACAAGTCTATACAAAATCGAGGAGCGTTTAACTTCCACAGATCCGGTTGTCAAAAGTGGTATGGGAATGGATGGTAAGGATTAGAAATGAATAAATAAAGGACAATACACAAGAAACTTACAGAAGTAATATAAGCATGTTTCCGTAATCAGAGTGCGTTGCAATGCTAGGCAGGCCCACAGTGACACGGCCAGCTTTGGTGTTAACGTGAGGACAATGTGACAATCAGGAGGAGAGTTGTCCGGGCTCTATGGTCCAGCTTAAATGTCACTAATTTTAGGTAGTGTTTAGGTTTATCATCAGATTACGCTTTGTGACCGAATGTGGCCTTGTAGAAAGTTGTTATGAGGCACTCACTTATGTATTTAGAGCTTTGGGCTTCTTGCGCAAGTCTGCAGTTTTCCGTCCTCATTTTTCTCGGCCCATCCCATTGCTCCTTCTGGATGAATGTGATGTCAGCCTTGAAAGTTTCTTGGGCATCTGCAAGATCATGTATTTCAAAAACTGTTGCCTTTATTGCATTATCTATGGTCGTCAGCAATAGGGTAATCCGTATGCGAGCCTTGGATGTGTTTCTAAACTATGGAATTCTTGCACGCACAAAGCCCCTAACCTAGAGGACCAGGTTCTCGTTCAAATGCCAGATCAGGGGATGGCTTTATAGATTAGTTCAACTGTCTACGTGTCCCATGCATTTTGCTTGCATCTCGGCAAGTTAAGAGTAATCTACAACTTCGTCCTGGAGGCAAGTGCCCACGCCCTCCGTCATAGCGTCACCCAATGCATAGATATATGAGCGGTATTCACAATAAACGATGCCTCAGGTACACCACCAACAAACTATGCCAACATGATCATTGGTTGTCAGTCTCTACTTGTGAATAAACTTTAAACGTCCACTGTTACAGGGTCCCACATGTTCGCAGTCAACGTCAACGGCTGCCTCATCATACTCATGAACATGGTTAAATCTCCCCAAAAATTGACGAGCAAGACCAAATATTGTTTCTCAAAAACATAGTTGGCTTCGACGCGATATTTTCCATATCTCCGCGTCCTAGAGCAATGACTGGTGCTATTAAGTTCTTGTCAAAAAAAACAACTTAGTCTTAAGTGAGAGGTCAAGAGAGGGTTATATTCCAAGAGTGCTTCTAGAGTCGTGTGTATGAGTGGGTTTGACTTGGATCTTTTTGTCTATGATATTAGATAATGTTCTCTTCTTTTCAACAAACACTCGAGTTGTGCCTTAAGTAGGCCTCAACTGAGTGAAGAGGCATATAGTTTGTAGTTCTGCTTTTGGAGCACTCTCAGTGGGTTATGAAAAATTATGCCTTTGGGAAGAAGATCGTCATTCAACTAATTGAAAGCAAGACTTTGAGGTGGCCATAACCAAGTAATTTGCATTACTTTAGATTTTATTTCAATTGCGAAGCAGAAGCTTGATATTTATTAATTATTTCAAAACGCGCGAATGCTTAATTTTGATCGCAGAATTAACTGTAACTTAAATTAGACGTAATTAAGTAAGTAGAAGAAGTGGTAAGAAGAAATTAGGAATGAATTATGTGTTATTTTGTATTCATTAGACGGAAAGAATACTTGATCAGTGTTGTTCAAGTTGAAGGCCATATTTGCCGTAAAGATGTGGTTGTTAGCAGAAAACTGCATTTTCACGTTTTGCGCACAGGTACGAGGTGAATGAAAATCTATCATGTAGGCGACCGCTTGGCAGACCCAGGGCGAGATGGTTGGACCAATTCCAAAAACTCACCTGGTTACGCTTGGACATAACTCCTGATGAGTTGGAGTCGATGGTGGAGGATCGAGTTGCATGGAGAGCTCTCGTGCGTGGTTTACCCCTGTGACCCCTTTTTGGAGCATCCGGGTCAGAAGATGATGGTGATGATGATTATGACGAAAAAACTGCCCAAATTAAAGGAATAGATAAATCATTAAAAAGTTTTATATCATCTTAGGAGCTCGTGGGTCTGGGTTCCCAAATTATACAGGTCCTTTTGAAAGCTATGCAAAAGAAACTGGGGAATTGGCTTTAAAAGTCATGACTGGTAAGTGAATACAATACTGACCCTCTAAAGAGATTGCTTATGTCCTCCGGTCCATTATCAGCAAGTTTAACATGCATTTCAAAAAAAAAAAAAACATGAAAATGAAGTTTTGCAACCATGGGATATATTATATCGAAATTTGCGGTCATGTGTTCAAATACTTTATTCTGTGAACAATTTTAGTAAACAAAAAAACCAACAACCTTAAAGTCTACTCAGAAAGTGCTTTACAGCTTTATTGTTTGCTGGCTGGCCCCCTCTTGGCTGGCACCTCTCTTACGTTCTCGAAACTTTTGAAGCCTCCAGTCAGAATTAAAATTAGAATATTATACTTACTGTTAAAATCATTTGATTGATTTCTCGCGTGCTTAAAACTCCTCTTTCTCTCACAGCTAAACCTTCCCTCTTAATGACAGCACAGATTTTCGCAAAGTTCAAATTGTATGTAATTCTGTGATAAGAAATTCAGTTGCCAGTGTTATTTCATTTGTTCTTGATTTTGGAGTCCATTGTAATACCCACAGTCAGACTACTACCACTGATCGACCACTCCTGTGAGAGTGTTGTTAATTTGACGACAAATGGTTATTGGACCAGATTTGAAAACCAGTTAATAGCGTACTAACTTTGCTTTCGCTGGGATTCGAACCGTCGACAGAATTAACCAAGGGCAGGCACGTAACCAACTACGTCATCCAGTTCTACTTTGGAGTAAGTAGATTTCTGATTGATTGATTTGTGACTAAGTTAGGACACTTTTCCTGATGTTTCTCAAACCATTCAAAGATGTTTCCATTTGAGTCATCTCTGACTATCTTAAGGTTTCTCAAATATTATGTTTTTGTTTGTGGATTTAGAATGGCTATTATTACGGATTTTGTAACCCTATACTTCTGCGGTAAACCTTTATCCTGGTTAGCCAGTTTACTTTCGCAAAATTTCAGCTTTTTTCTTGATTGTAAGGGATTTGTGTTGCTTCGAGGGACCCATAGCCTTACAGTTGTACGGATACAAGAACTCCACACAGCACAGAAGAAAAAATTAAACCTTACCACGAGAAAAACGAACATAAACACGCGCGCGAGCAACGTATAATGATTCTGCGCCACATTCACTTTTTGCTGCCACCTTTTTCCCTTAAAAACCGTCAGTCTTTGCAAGTAACCAAAAAAAGAAACAAAGACGAGATAAAAAATGCCATTTTCGAATAGCAAATAATGGTCACATTTTAGAGTAGACTAGGCAATGCATTATTTTTCAAGTTCACACTATTGGATAGTTCATATTATCGGGGTTCACATTATCGAGATTCTACTGTATTAACTCTTAATGCCAATGTTTTGTGTAATGCCAATGTTTGAGCATATTATGCATTGTAGAGGAGTCAATTGTGAACAGCTTTTGTTCTACATTGCATATAACTCACGTGGGTAAGTGATAGTTAATCTCACAACAAACTTTTTGCTCAATTGTTAAGAATTAATATAAATTTTTAAAAAATGTATATTTATATACATAAAAAATTAATATTTTTATTTATAATATTAATGTGTATCATTCGAATTTTATTAAATTATGTTTAATTTTAAATTTAATTGTTCGTCCTAGGTTCACATGATTGGATACTATTGGAAGTCTGCAAATCTAAAGCTTTCACTTCTAAAAGAATGTAAAAACAAATTAGACCTCAATGAATGAATGTCTTTCGCCCCACGCCTAAAACCGAACAGGTTTGAATTTGTTGCTCTTGCGGATTCTGACGCATGATTAGTTGTTTAGAACTAATCAATGTACTCCAAAGAATGACACTTAAGACGGCATTTCATTTGGCATCAATTCTGTCCACATTTTACACGACATTCAATAAACAACTAAAGTTTAACTGAGACCTCTTCACATCAAGGTGTTTCCATGTGAGCAACGCACTGCTTAAGGTTCCGACAAAAGAGACGCAATTAATTTACCATCACAACAAAGCGTCGTCGCACAAAGTTTTTCTCGGAAATTTTCTAATTTCATTACACCGAACTTGTGGATACACAATTCATTCACTGTGCTGATAGGGGAAGGGCGAAGGGCGAAGGGTAACCTAACGATTGTTATACTCCCGTGGCCAGGTAAAGTGCCTCGGTTACCCCTGGAAATACACCCTAAGATGTTTATTTTTTTTTTGTTATTGTATTGTGATTTTCTATTTTCAAGTTCGCTTTCGTCCAGTGCCTTTGTTATTTAAATTTAATGATAGCACTGACCCACGGTTGAGTATATTGCTTCCTTTGAGTTGGAATCTACCAAATTGTGAATGAATTTCGGAGAGAACTTGACAAAAAAAAAATACTAGTATGATGAAAATATCCAGTTTTGTGGAAGAGTAGTTGAAGCAGGGAATTTACTCGTTTTTTTTCCGGGGATTTATGGGTGAACCCTTTTAACTTGTGCGCCCCGCAGATGTATTTGCCATCCTGTTTGACTACGAATGGTCCAGTATGAATAACTGGGTAGACAGATTTATCAATTCTGAATACAAAATGGATGTTGTCAGCAAGCTGGACCAGAACGCGAACATAGGACATCCGATCTGGGCAGAGGCAGATGGAAACGCATGTGGACTAGAAAAAATGCAGCTTTCAAAATGAAAAAAAAAAACATGTTTTCGATACTGATTTTAATCTATGTTGCACATGAGGAACATAAATGGATATCAAGTGAAATAAAAATATCTAAAAATGGAATTCAAATTTAGACGCCAAAAAATATATTTTAATTCCAAAAAAATGTTGACATATTGTTGAGGAACTACTTAATAGAACATCTCCAGAAGCGAATATAATCTTGAATGTGAACAACCTTCTCAACTATCTCTAATCGAATCCTCCACAAAATAATAGTTTCCTTCCCCGTAGTGATTTATTTGATTCATAATGTCGAACAATTTCGTTTGCAATCCGTTCAGTCACTTTGAGACACAAAAACTAGTTTGCGCTCTCAATACATCTAAGGTTATGTCAGCTGACAGGAACAGATGTTTGAAGAAGAAAAATTCATTTCTGTATTTCGTTTCTTGTCTTATGGTATACAGTACAACCTCGGTAATTCGATCTAATAAAAGTTCCAAGTTCGAAAGCTTTCGGACAAGGAAACGAAGGACAATTATGTGATTCAAAATGAAATCTGTTCAGCAAAATACAAAAAAAAAATAGTTACAAAAATTACATTTTTGAATTATAAGTTACGTAACGTACAGAATTTGGTGTTCGAATTAGTGGATCGTTCGAATTATCGAGTGTTCGAATTAGCGCGGTTGTACTGTGTTTTCAACCCAAGTTAAAGAATGGAAATCTTTCCTCAGTCTTTAAAAGTTGCATGTCAATGTTGAATAGTTATCGACGTATGTATTTCTTTGCTATCAATATTTTTGATTTTGCAAAGAACTGCCTTATTTAGTGATTGTCAATTTGTAGTTAGAAGTGGAATGTCTATTAAAGCTTCTTTATTAACGACAGGGTTATACTTCTTCTGCGATTCCTGTTTTTCTTGCAATAAACATCCCTGATTCATTTGATATGGCAGATCACTCAAGATAATTAGCCAAACATGGACATTCCGGTTCTAGAGGTATGTAATATTCATAGCTGGCTATCCTTGCGAATCAAGGATAGCTTCATAACTCCACAAAAATATATTTCGAATGTTGTTCCACAAGGTTCAGTTCTAGGGCCCATTTTGTTTTTAATTTATGTGAACTCCTCGTTCGCTAAACCATTGAAAGTAACACCTGTTGACGACAATACAGCTACATATTTAATACTTAAACAAAAGTTTGGTAAATGCATTCTTAGAGGTAAATCAAGACGGAGCTCATTATAATAATAAAAATGCGGGTGGTGTAGAGAGACAAGGACCAGCTCCTCAGCAACCACTGGTGTTATGCGTGCTATTGTTCTTTCGAGAGATGAAGGGACCTACAGTTTTATGCCGACTCCGAACGGCCAATTTGAGAAACTTTTTCTAGGCAGTTATACTCTCTGAGCATTGTGAGTGACCCGATATGGGTGGCCGTGAAAAGTGTTTTACTAGTACCGGTAATCGAGCCTAGGCTAGTACGCTCAAGTGCGAAGGACTCGACGCACTAACAAGGCCACAAAGCTCATTAGTGACAAAAGAAAATGCATACTATAATGAACCTTAAGGCGAAAAAATAATGCTTCGTTATAAAGAAGTTGTATACACAATTCGTTTTATTTTCCTAACAATGTAAGTGTTCCTTTTTTAGTCAAAAACATTTGTATCAATTTTCGATTGCACATGAACTGGGTTGCTCTTTGTTTTATTTTAAAAGTCTTCCAATTTGAAATGGTGAAATATGCATCATCTGAGATTTCATCTAAATCTGTTTGCTTTTCTCGCCTTTAAACCTTTTGAATAATCGAAAATGACCGTGCCCGCTTTCGACTATCGAACAATGATGATGAATATTCTTCTTCTACCTATAATACATTCTGTTGCAGTAGCTGCGCTAAGATAGAGTGTGTTGAAAGCATTAAATACAATACCTCGGCATAATATTCTCGGCATCTCCTTATATGTTTAATCCACGCTTTTTTGATTGCTTATGTTGTTTTTTTGGTCCCTCAAATTTAAATGTATTTTTCTAGGAAATATCATTTTTGGGAATACGGTTTATTCTACAAATGAAGCAAGATTTTCAGAGTATTTTTGTCAATGCCTTCTTTGGTAGCAGCCATTGCATTTGGAATATCTTTCAAAATTTCAATATTTAATGGCATTCGCGTAAAGTGGAAGTTTTGCTCATAACATACCATAACCGCAGACGTTAGACGAAAGTATAGTGTTTCTCCAAATTGCCAGTAGCCAGCTATCGCGAACTCCAGACAAGACAAGAAAACATGTCATCATGTGAGGTTCATTCCTACTGAAGAGTGAGTCTTGCATTCATGTTCTGAAAAATACTGATTTCTGAAAATATCCGCCAAAAGTCTTCACTGCGTCAAGAAGATTTATGTAAACACAAAATCATCTAAAAATATGCGCATAGCAAGACAAATTGGTATAAAATACTGAATAAATCCGCACTTCAGTCAAATAGATCAGAGGGGAAAAAATCAAGACTATTCACGGGCGCCCGCCCCAATTGCGAAGGACAAAACATCTGCCGCATAGACTAGACTCCCGGCGACGTTGCATTCCGTCTATGCATGTTGCGCAATTAAGAGAACACGCATTCGAAATCATTTTTCTGACACATACGTCAGTTTTGAACATTTCCGCTGAATATTTTATGCATCATTCGCATAGAACGTGTTTCGAAAATCCTAAATATCGATCCGCATTTCCACAACGCCTGACTCACTCTCCCGATACCTTGCATCACCCAGTGTGTAATGCGATCGTCTGGTCAGCTCAGTAAAACGCGGCAGAATAAATCTCCATCCAGACACAAACTCACACAGACGCACGCTCACTAGGTTTTGCATTTGAAACAGAGCATAACCGAAGCACATATTTCATGGGCAAAGCAAAAAGTTTGTGTAGTGAACAACAGATTTCACTGAATCGCATGTAGGAGGTGGCTGACAGTGTGCCGCGATTAAGCGCAGATACAGAAAGTATCTCGACACGGGCAAGAGTCTTGTTTACGAGGCAGGGGAACTTGGCAATCTTAGCAAACAGGCGAACTGGGAGTGGGTGCGAGTGTGTGTAGCGACGATGTGAGTAAAAAGTTCGCGCACCTTTTTGCGCCACCTAATCTCGCCGATGTGAGTCCGAGAGTAGAGAACTATTTTTGCCTTTCGTCTCATGGTCAAATCGCGAAGCCATACCACCCAAAAGAACCCGATGCTTGTTAGCATCGCCATCTATGCGCATATGTGCACTGATTGATCGGTGACATGGACTGTGATTTTGTGGGTTTTTCTTGTGGCCGCTCATATTGCCTGCGCGTTCCCAGGGGAAAGTTAACTCTGTTCCCCCGTTATTCCAGCCGACACATGCTTCAGCTGAGAAAGACGGGTTCATGTGCGTACACAATTGCGGGGTGTACACCTCTCAATTACTCGCATAATGCACGATAATTACACTCAAATCGACCCCGACCCGGCGAGTGGTAGCAAAGCAAGCAATTCGTCGAAGTAGTGCCGTAGTTGGTCGCTACGGTCCGATTCTATCGCACTCCGTTCGAGGTACACTGACGGAGCCCAACACCGACGTTGTCGCTGTCGCTTTAAGAAAGAACGGGAGGGACAGAGTTAATTACCTTCATTATAGGAATTTAATGAGCGACTTGAGCACTCACCAAGGCACGGCAAGCAGCTAACAGCGAACAGCCAGCAGCCAACAGCCAACAGTCAGCAGTCAACAGTCATCGCCAAAGAAGGCGCGCGGCGCGTCATTGCTTGGCCCGGCCCGGCATCGAGTCGTTACAGAGCTCCGTCAGTGTCGTGCCTCATGAATATTTTCATGAGAGAAACACTCCACTCGACTTATCCGCGTGGAGATACTCGTACATACAGTGTATCTGTTGGATATCTGAGAAGTGGGAACTTCTCCCTTGCATTCATCCAAACAATCGACAGGCGTTCCAACAACGAGTGGTGTGTGTGGAGAGCTAAGTATCTACACACATTTATCTGGTGCATCTCGTATCTGTGGGCATCTGACTATGCGGAGCAACACCGACGATGACAAGTAGTTCTTTGGTTGCACGATTAATTGACGTTGCGCGGTGACATGATGAATGGAAACACAAACTCAGCACTTGTGATCGCCGGAGGATCGTGTCTGATTTATGTTATGCTGGATGTGTACTCGTATCTTTGAAATCTTTCGTATCTTTTTCGAATTAACTTGCGCATATTAGATGATTCAGTAATCAAGCAGAAACCTCACATCCTCGTGTCGTCAGTGAGATGCTGATCCTTTCCTCTCTCTCTCTGGTATCTTGTGTCACTTGTGCGTCCGGGTCGGCATTTGTGGCCCTGCAGAAAATAAACCGAAACAGGGAACTATGCGACAAATGCTCTAAACATGCACTTCCTTTACAGCACACGTTCATACGAGCACTCGTACGACTTGAACGTAATAACGAGTACGCGACGGGGCGGATTACGATGAAATATTAATTAAATGGTCATGTTGTGTCAATCGGTTTTATTGTGGCAGCCTTTGTGCATTATTTAGCTAAGTGACATTGTGTGGTTTATTGTGTTGGCTAATGGAGCTTCATTATAAAGGGGGGATGACTGTGCACAAAGGCGATGTTGTAATAAAATTTAAATCGACTCTGCGGTTTGCTGCAACAATGGGTCTGTGATACGTAATGTCTTTGTTCAGTTAGATGCACCCCGATAGTTGAACTACAGTGTCCGCTAATTCACAAATAAGCTACATTATTGGGTGCATATTACTCAACGAATTGATGGCGAAATATTCACATGAAATTGAGAGGAACGTAGATGAGAATTCACTTTTGTAAGTAAAGAGATCAACAGCAGGGATTTTGAAAAGTTTTCTGCGTACATAAAAGGATCGTATACGATCCTAGCCATTCAGCAGTTGTTTAAGCCCAGATCTGTCTCTGCCTGTCTTTATGACACTGGTTTCTCAAGCTTCGTGTGGAAATAGATAAATCTCTACAGGTACTGAGTAACATTCATATACGGCTTTATTTCGGTTTCGGCTTTGTTCGGCTTCGAAGGAAATAATCGTCTAGGACTTTTTTGGATATACGCAGAACGATCGTGAAACCCAGCGAATAATTCAAGCGATTCAATAAAAAAAATATACAACAGGCCCGATAACACACCAGCACATGCATGTAAGTGAACTAACGCCAAGCAGCATATGACATCCGGCATATAGACGAGCTTAACACCGCCAAGTCCAGCCTTGGCATTAGTGATAAACTCGTCGGGTTGTGGAGGATGACGAATGATAATTCGTTGATTCATCAAGGTATGTAACCAACTCACCAAGACCTTGATATCCAAAAAGATTTAGACAACGCGACGCGCTGTTATTTGGCATTTTCAAAATAATTCTGGAGAAGACCGTGTTCAACACACACACACCAGAAGCTTGCTAGCATACGAAGATATTGAACATAGTGAGCTATCAATGAGATGAGGGAGGGAAAAAAGGCCAACATGATGTCGTCAAGGCCTCGAATCAAACGGTGCATTCAACATCAGTAACTAGACCAAGCATAGAAAACGCGTGGCCAATGGCTGATCCTTTGGGCTTGCTAATCAATCGGACATTATATAAGACATTGATTGTACCAGTTCTGCTGAAGGGCGCATTAGAGAGACTTGTTTTATTGATCGAATCTAGAAGAAGTCATGAGCATCAGGCGACAAAGTGCCTATCGCCGAAGGACGATGGGCCATGTAGAGCGCATGGGCGACTAAGCCAGAAGATTTTTCGGCTCGGCACATGTGCTACAACACAGCAGAGGATTACCTTGTTTGTTTTGGTGCACTCAAGTGGGGAAGGACATGGAGGCAGCTAACCAGAGATCACGCTAACTGAAAAGGCTTGTTGGTTGAGGACCAAGACTAACCGGACTGTAGTGCCACCCAAATGAGAAGAATAACACCAAATTCAAAAATACTTCAATCACATAGGTACACCATATTTTTTTTTTTTTATTTTGCCACGATTCAAATTAATTGATGTTTTATTTAGCCACAAGCATCGGATTTTTAAAAAGATTTTCAAAGCGTCGGCCATAATTCGGCTTGTTTGTGGCATTAGAAAATATAAATTACGCTTGGCTTTGTAGCACGCCACAAAATACTCGGCGTCGAAAAGTTCGGAGGAGGTCAGGCTCGAAAAAAGAAAATAACAGAAACGTTGAAAAATAAAGAAAAACAAAAATCTCGCTTCTTTCTTTCTAACAAGCGTGCGCCTGTGTACATTCATATCGGCACAAGTCGGCACCAATAATTGATAAAGGCACTTTTTAAAGGGGTTAAAAACTAGCATTTTTTACTATTGGAGGGGTGTCCATCTCGCATGTATCGATCCATATTCAAAAGCACCTAGTTTTACTAATCGAAAGTCATTACAGTGATAGTCCAAAATGTAGAGTTCAACAATGCTGCTAAATTTAATATGATACCTTTTGTTAGATTACATGTGAGAACTAAGAAACCAATGAATTTGATTAAAGACAAATTGGAATCCAAAGGGTTACTTGGGTATGTTTTGTGGAACATTTCGTAGCTTTTTTATTCAATCCTTTTCTAAAAAGTTTTCCCGTCTTAAGAAATTTCAGAAACGACTACGATCGAATCTTCCAACCCCACTGTACTCCTTGCTATTCTACTAAACGTCCGGCTAATAACATTATCATCATTCAGTCAAAACAAGCAGGTGTATTGTAACCAAATCTAGGACTTTAAATTCCCTTTAAATTCCATTTTGAAACATATCTAGCCAGTTGTTACGTTTGAAGAATGTGTGATGAAATCCATTTTTTACTTATTCATCAATATAAAGGTATTGGTGCGCTAAATTCCTCGCCATGTGTTGTAGAGTCTGGTATAGAGCTCAGTCGTATTCGCTGTCATCATTAAATTGTTTTTGACTGTTTCTACAAATATTTACACAAGTGTTCCAATGAAAGTAAGTACTATGCTTGGGGTTCCAATAAGTTCCCAACATTTTGTTCTGCAATATTTGAACAATTATTCCAAGGCACATATGTTAGTTGTCTGCTTAATTAAGCATTTTAGAGTCGATAAATTAATGGAAGTTGAATGTAAATTGTGCAATTTGTTACGTATTGTCTGCAAAATTAGTTTTATTCGATGTCCATCAAAAATATTTCGTTGCAGTTGCGAGGGTTACGAGATCATCCGGCGGGTTTATAAGACGGCCTTGTTTCACTCCCTTTCACTTAAAGCAGTCGGACGGGTTGTGGGATGGTCACAACGACCATCGTTGGTGCTTTCTTAAAGACTTTGTATTTTCCCTAGCATCATTGAAGATACACCTAAGTTGCTCAGGTTGTACAACGACTTGCCTTGTGTTGTAGTCGTCTTTAGCCAAACATAAAACCAAAAAAGCATAGTAAGTACATACTCGGTTGTTATAAGCGACAGGTCGTTGTAAACGACTGGTCGTTGTGAGCGACAGGTCGTTGTAAGCCACTGGTCGTTGTAAGCGACTGGTCGTTGTAAGCGACAGGTCGTTGTAAGCGACTGGTCGTTGTAAGCGACTGGTCGTTGTAAGCGACTGGTCATTGTAAGCGACTGGTCGTTGTAAGCCACTGGTCGTTGTAAGCGACTGGTCGTTGTAAGCGACCGGTCGTTGTAACCGACTGGTCGTTGTAAGCGACTGGTCGTTGTAAGCGACTGGTCGTTGTAAGCGACTGGTCGTTGTAACCGACTGGTCGTTGTAAGCGACTGGTCGTTGTAAGCGACTGGTCGTTGTAAGCGACTGGTCTTGTAAGCGACTGGTCGTTGTAAGCGACTGGTCGTTGTAAGCGACTGGCCGTTGTAAGCTACTGGCCGTTGTAAGCGACTGGTCGTTGTAAGCGACTGGTCGTTGTAAGCGACAGGTCGTTGTAAGCGACAGGTCGTTGTAAGCGACAGGTCGTTGTAAGCGACAGGTCGTTGTAAGCGACAGGTCGTTGTGAGCGACAGGTCGTTGTAAGCGACAGGTCGTTGTAAGCGACAGGTCGTTGTGAGCGACAGGTCGTTGTAAGCGACAGGTCGTTGTAAGCGACTGGTCGTTGTAAGCGACTGGTCGTTGTAAGCGACTGGTCGTTGTAAGTGACAGGTCGTTGTAAACGACTGGTCGTTGTAAGCGACAGGTCGTTGTAAGCGACAGGTCGTTGTAAACGACAGGTCGTTGTGAGCGACAGGTCGTTGTAAGCCACTGGTCGTTGTAAGCGACTGGTCGTTGTAAGCGACAGGTCGTTGTAAGCCACTGGTCGTTGTAAGCGACTGGTCGTTGTAACCGACTGGTCGTTGTAAGCGACTGGTCGTTGTAAGCGACTGGTCGTTGTAAGCGACTGGTCGTTGTAAGCGACTGGTCGTTGTAAGCGACTGGTCGTTGTAAGCGACTGGTCGTTGTCAACGGCAGGTCGTTGTAAGCGTTAGCATAATTTTTCTTAAAATACTCGAAGGTACAGACTCACGAAGCCGTCATTTCACCGAATCACTTCAGATTCAATTTGGTTAAGAAAGTATCAAAGATTCAAGAGATCTAGCAAAAACAAAACCACCTACCCCCCTACACACTAATGCTAAAAATATACTCCATTTTCAAGCGAGATACCACGAGGTAGTGAAATACGTGGTGACTCATATTAGGCTCTGCATTCACATGTATCCCATATGGTCTAGTGGCTAGGATATCTGGCTTTCACCCAGAAGGCCCGGGTTCGATTCCCGGTATGGGAAGATACAATTCTTTTTTTGCTGCTCTCATCTTCCAAACAACACGCAACCAGTGGTTTTCATCTCCTCCCCAAGATCCGCTGATTTTCTGTTTCACCGCGCCAGTCGAATTTATGTTCATGTTCCCAATGAATTACCTCAACGCGCGTACTGTACTGACTCTCAGATAATCCATCAAGAAGTCTTTTTCGGTCCTCAGAGGCAGACACAACGCACTACAACAACATCAAGAATGTCGAATTGTTTCCTCTTTAATTGGATAACTTTACGGAGATTTATTTCCAATTTTGCCAACGAACATATGCTAATCTCTCAGCAGTCACGTGTTTGCATCGTATCCATGCCTCGCACATCATAAAGACAGACCCTTTGCCAGTGTTCCACGTCCACCCCACCGCTCTCAACCTGCCAGTGCCACCACCCCGACCGCCAGCAGCATTGAACAGAACGTCACGTTACACAACCAGCCATCCACTCACAGCCAGTAGGCAGCCAATAAAATTCTGCCAAAGGAAAATAACAAAATCAAGAGACGAAGAGAGAAACAAGAAGCCAAAATGAAATCGAATAAAAAAGGGAAATTGTCGTTAGCTGCTCGCTGTTCCCCGCTTCGTTCGCTTCTGCTTTTCTTTATTTTTCTTTTTGTTTCTCCGCTGTTAGCTATCCGCTGGATATGCGACCACTATGCGAATGGCATACACAAGTGGGAAATCCCGAGGGAACCTCCTGTTGCGCCTTACGTCTGGCTGAATGATTTTCTCAACTGCTGCCGTATGTGGCAACAAACACAAGACATTTGTGCAAAGTCAGGCGGAGGGTGGTAAGGCAGCAAGACGGAGGATGTAAGCATCTCACCCCTCACACAACAAAACCGCATATCCTCGAAAAATGACGACGTCCTTAGCCGTACACCGCACTCGTTACAGATTTTCGATAACCATTCCGCTTCCCGCACCTCGTCATAGTCTGCTGGGAATGGGCCACGTGCTGCAGTCGAACGACAGCCGGAGAGTGGGCAAATGGCCTTGCCTTGCCACCCGAAAACGAGCCGCGGTCGCTTCATCTGCCCGCAAGGCGCACCACATAGGAAGTGAATATTGGCTCCCTGACACAACTGGTGACTTTATGAACGTTAGTTAACCATAACCATGTGGAACATTGCGTGAGGTTCCACCTTCGCCCCACCTGAGGGTCGCGCTTTTGCCGTCCGGCCGGCAGAGCTAACACGAAAAGCCAAAAGGGCGCTCCAAACGAAAACGAACGTCAGCACAGCACTCGGCACTATGCCCTCCATCCAAAATCGAAATCCGACTCAGCCATGACGAGCGTATCGTACACACATTATACATGCGAGCTGTAGGAGTAGGCAGCGTGTTTGTGTGTTTATTGTTGCCCTACGTTGTGGGCGGAACATTTGATGTGAGTTCCGTGCCAGGCTATAAATCTCGACGGCAAGAGCAGCCAGCAAGAGCCGCAACCGAGGCAGCAACAAAGGCGGCAGCTGCATCGACGCAACCACGATTGGGGCTCCCCCATATGGACCCAGCCAGCAGCGTGCTGGGGCACTGCCTGCGTATTGTGTCAGTGGCAAATGGAGAGAGAGATGGTGGCTGAAGATCTCGGCTCTTTAATTGGTGATGCGAAGCAATAAAACACAAATTAGCATCCAGGGCTCTCTCTCGCTCGGGTGGCTGAGTTGAGATGGGTTCTGTTCTGCCTTCTTGCGTTCGTCGTTGCCTGCGTGGATGCTGTCGTTGGCGTTGTCGTTGCCGTTGTCGTCGCATTCACGACGAATTGGACGTGATTCACGGTTAATTGGTCTTTTGGTTCGTTATGGGCATCTTCTCAGCGAGATTGGGCACAATAATGAGAGGAAGGGCAATCGGGTAATCGGGCAATCTTGTGGAACTGAGTGCAAATGGGATTGTCTGTGGATCCGCCAAGCGTTAACAATATATTATGTGTTGGCTTGGAATAATGACTTACAAATTATATCGTTTGCAGTTTGCAAAACGAACTTTCACAGGTTTCCAAAGATTGGATAAGAGGGTAAATGGCAGTCATTTGTCAGCACTGGCAGCTCTGTTGACTCTGTTGACTGTGTTGGCAAAGGGTTCGTTTCGTTCGTTTCATTGTGAAACCGTGGAGTTGTTGGCAATTTATGAAAGTCAGACGCAGAACGTTTTCAGCCATTGGGTTTTTATCGTATTTCGCTTTATCAGCAATAACTCCTTGGGTTCGCATACTAATGCTAGAAGTAATGTCGTGACATTTTGAAGGCACTGCTGAACAACGGGGAACAAACTTTTGTGGACCAGAAATCTGTTACCAAGCAGCGATAAAAGAAATGAAATGACGACGAGTTCTTGTTCTCCTAGATCCCGGAGAACTATTCCTCGACGATTTGGAGCCAGCGCCGAAGCTTGAAATTTGAAAGTCTGTTTCGAATTCTTAAAGGCAGTTGAAGAGTGGGCGTGTAGTTTCGAATTCTGAATATGACGGGGAAAACAAAATGAAGGTCAGTCATTCGAGCTGCATGTCATAGCACGCCTGCATTTGCCTAGCAGAAATCGAAGGCGGTGTTGGAACATTATAATTTTCAAAAATATGTAAATGAACGAGTCCCTGAAGTTGCGCTTCTAAACGCAATAAGTTGCTAGCTTGTTTAACGAATACATTAAAGAAAGGCAACTAAGAATTCCACGACCACGAACTCACAATGTGTTGCCGACGTGTGCACAAGTACGATGACTTTGGCGCCAAGAAATGTTAACGATATTTTGAAGAGGGTTTAAAACTATCAAATTTTTTACTATGGAAGTGCGGAGGGTCGATCACGCAGATTTAGGAGTAAGGGACAATTGAAAAAAAAAATACACCGGCAACACTTACAATAAACTTCTAACCTAGTGGTTTTATGTCTTCCAGTTTTCGAGCTTGTGAAACTACTTTTTCATGCGAAGGAAATATTTACTTTTTTTGGTTCATATTTATGGTGCACACTCTTAATCTCTAATAATTTTTTTTTTTTAAATTGCCCCTAACTCATAAACGATGTGAGTTGAACACACCCTCCCCCTCCCAACACCTCAACAAAATACCGTTAAAATTTCTTGGCGCCAAGATTATCGTACCTGAAATTAGAGTAGTAGTATTTTTAATTATTTTCTGATGTAAGATTTCAATTCGGCACAAGCAAGAACAACAGCACTGGGAATCTAAATCCTAGTAGCCACTGTTTCAATCACTCTCGCTGAAAGTGCTGTGTGAAAATAGTTCTTGCGCAAACATACTGAGGTTAATATTACGTCAAACATATCCTGACATATCAAACGTCCTGGCTCTGATCTGAGCCAATACGATACGGTACCATGCAGTATGTGAGTGGCTGTGCTGTTTGAGTTGAATTGTAATCGAAGGGATCTACTTAAATCTCTGCCAAAGGATGCATTCGACCCGTTATCAGGAATCGCAATCGATGAAATGAGTTGATAACAGTTTCCATGGGGTACTCCAGTTGCAGTGTTAAGTGGGAGTCGTAACACGTAGAAGGACTCCGTGTTTATTGCAAATGGATTAGCCTGCGTTCTCTAAGTCCCTACGATAATCTAAGTTTGCATCAAATGGCTGCCCTGCTAGGGCTTTAGTAATGAAAGTCGCCTGCTGATGAAATAAACGCGTGTAACGAGGAGTCGGTATTATTGGATAGGACTGCTTATAAATAACGCGGCTGAAGTGTCACCTTTCTTTCAACTTGGATATTTATTTGTAAAGAATACTTAACAACGTACGCCGAACGGGGATAACATGTGATTATCTCCGTGGGGACCATCGATCGTGGGAAATTTAAAAGACATTAAGTATGGCACCAGACGGGGTTGACAACGTGAAAAGTAAAAAAAGTTAAAAAAGGGTTTAATCCGAAAAGCCGTCAAAAATCACAACATACACCAGTGCTCTAGCTAAGAAGGTCTTCGAATCCGAGGCAGCCTGGTTCGAGGAAGATGGTAAGAGGAAGACCGAATCTACGGAATAAAGATAAAGTCATCGGGACGAAAGGCAGCTTGGTGTTGTTAATTGGAAGGTCAACGATTAAAGACAACTATAACTGAGGCTCAATCGTCCAGGGGTCGCACACTTTATAAGTAAGTAAGTAAGTAATCAATAATTTTTGACAGTGGACAACGAAATCGTGTGAATCGTATTGTCATAAAACACGCACTAGGTGGTTTTCTTTTACCAATTGCAATCAAATGCCTTTCCATGAAGGAATTGAATTGCAGTCTACACGCAATTAGTGTGAGACATCATCCTGAACGCAACTAGTACACAATGATCTACCAATGATTCACAACGACGGTGACCCATTGATCATGAGTCAGGTTCGTGGCACTGGGACTGGCCAGCTGTTTACGCAACTCACCCAGAAAACTCCTAACGTAAAGTAGGCGATGACAAATTCGTCATAAAATCAGTGAAAAACAAACAAATTACGGAAACAAATTCTATGATTCCCTTGAAACCTAATGGAATTTCCCTATAAAACATAGGGATTAAGTCACGTTCCACACGAGGATCACATCATAATCTATTTATAAATTACATTAACATCACATCACACGACGTGCATTGATGCCTTAAGAAAATCAACTCCCCCAAACTCGTTGGCTGTAGGGTACGAAATCGGATACTTTCTGAAATGTTCGAGTGTTACCAGAGGTATTCAATGAACCAGACATGAATTCCAGGGTTATTCCGATGTACACACATTCTTTTCACGTACATATCCCCGAAATAGGCTTTTCTTCTTCACTTCATTGGCTTCTCACAAAAGAAGAAAGTAAAAGAATTTCTGAATTTAAAGAAATGAAATGCAAAACAAAACCACAGCTGACTTGGCAGACGATTTGAATAAAGCCAGCCATTTGTGGTTGTTGCCAACCGTCGCGATGAAAGACAGCATAAACTTTGGTGTCATAATCAGAACTTTTTTTCTTTTTGCGACTCGAAACTTTCTTTTTGATGTTTTTGTTTCGACTTAGCGTGTTTTGAATAAGAAATGTCATCGCTAAGACTCAGAAGAGTGGCGTGGAAACTGGACCGGAAAATTGTGGGATCCAATTGGGTACTTCATCACAAATCTTAGATTTCGTTAGAATTTTTTTAGACGTTGGTCACAAGGCTCTTATTTTGCACATTGCTGCTATATATAGAGCCGAAATCTAAAAGTTAAGCGGAGCGGGGTGATATGATTCTTGGCACTTTCGAAAGAAACATTTGTTCTCACTGAGAGGAGGGTGAATGGGAGAGAATACACAGCTGCGAGGACTATGGGCTGGATCAAGATGTGAATGCAGTCACATCGAGCACCGAACACCAAGTCCATTGCGGCCGATACTCACCTAAGAGGGTACTCGAATCACAGCCGTCTGGGTCGGGAAGTAGAGAAAGACCGAACTTCCGGTCTGAATACCAAGTTATCGGACGCTAGATATCTTTGACATGATGTCTAGCGAGTGACAGAGTGACACAGGTCGTGAACGTAGATCGAGGTAGCTATATCTCAGGCTCAAACCCTCTATGGGACTGATAAGTTGGAAGACAATGATTACATTTTCTTGTAAATTGAGGCTGCCGACACGCCTTAAGTTGGATGAGGATTGACGAGTAGTATCGAGATAAAACGCAGAATAAACGCACAGAACTCTCTCTTGACGGAAAAAGCTGACTCCATAAAATACAATTATAACTCCAGTCTTTCTTTATGGCGTAGAATCATGCGCATTTTCAAAAACGTATGAAGATGTTCTTCTAGAGAGAAAAGCGTTCCTGGTATCTGGAGGACATTGAAACACGATCGAATACTGACAGTACAATGAGACGAGTCTAGCGAGGTATTTACGAGTCCAACGACGGGCCATGTAGATCCCACCGATGTTTGGCATCAATCTATAGCTCCTCTCCACTATTTAGAGAACAACAGAGTACCTAACACGTTGATATAAATATGTAAATGTCAGTGACCGGACTCGCTTTTTGATTTCAGCTAGAACGCGGAGGTATTAGGAACCCCACTTTAAGCACAAGCTTTGGACTCATAAGCCTTCAAAATTTAAGCCAAATCAGAGGGGTTAATATACATATTTCTTGCATTGATTGCGGATATTTGACATTTTGAATTTGTGACGACTTCGAATATGTAATTATTCCAACTAAGTACTGTGCTGATGTGATGCATATATCAAGGATGGACAGTTTATCGATTTGATCCAGACAAGCCTCATTCATGGATATTGGGTATTCAAGAATCACTTAATTGACAACAGACAGCATTACGTTTGAATATTATTGGCTTCCACTTTGCTGTATTTAGTAATTATGCTACCTGTCCAATTTTACGGACAAAGTCGTGAGTCTTCGAACGATTATAGAAAACTGAGAAGCACTGTCTTCAACAATTGAATGAACTGTATTAGAAACAGCAGACAGGAGATCATCATCTATTAGTTTATAAAAAATAGAAAAAGTATCGGAGACAGACTGGAACCTTGGAGAACATCCACGCTTTTTCAGAGCTCAACACATCCATAACAACATATTTTTAAATGCCTTAGAAACAAATGCGAAATCAAAGCTATATTGTCTGTAATTTATTAGATCAATTCTATTTAGATAATTTTATAACAGAAACTCCAGTAGTTCTGAAGGCTGCTTTTTCCCCTTTCTCTCTCTCTCTTTGCGTCCATCATTGACAGTCAAACTTCCTGAACGTATATGTTTTGGTGCGTTTTTCTCGTACTCTGGGTCAGAATCATACAAACGTCATATGGAATGATAACAAATACCCGGATCGACCTTACTTGCCATTGCCCCCCTCTTTTCGTTAAATCGACAGTTCTGTTCGTGTCGAACTCCCGGCGTTATGGTTTCCAAACATTGCTGACAAAAACAAGAAAACTGGAAATCTCATCTGTAAATCTTCAAAACAAGAAGTACTCGACGGTAGTATTTACGTAGTAAATTGTTGAAACCATTGCGCAAGTCTTCGCACATACAAAACTTCACCACGGATCATCAAAGAAGGCAGAGGGCACGCTGCGATGTGAGTTGAGTAGCACCAGAAAGGCCAGAATTGAGACTTAAATCATCGATATGGCGTTCGTGTCGCTGCATAATCTTCTTTCTAATAAAACAATGAACATGAAGATGAAAGAATTATGCTAATCAAGCAAACAGAAATTTAGTCATCTAATGCAGTCGAATTTCCTTTAATGGACAACATTTTTGTTCGACGGGAGAAGAGTATAAGAGAAAATCGTTTGAAACGTTCTAAGAAACACTCCAGTAATTCGATTGATTGGCTGTACTGTACAAGGGATCGGAAATTAAAAGGCGGCTACTCCACATATTCCCTTGATGAGCTCAATGCTGTTTCTCCAGTTTCACTGGATATTCTTCGTAGTTCACACTACTTCTACTTACTTAAGTCAATGTTTGCAGGAGTGCCCTCCTGAGGGAGCATTAAGTGCATGGAGACTGAAACGCAAATACACGATGGGAAAAAATGTACAAGAGTACGAGGAAAGGAAGATTGGGCAGTTGAATCAATCGGACTTAAAAGTGATGACACATAGTGTGCATTACACCAGAACTACAGTGCAATTGAAAACATGTTCTGTTTTTATATATTATCTTCTTTTATAAAATAAAGAACTACATACTCTGAAGAAATATGTCCGCTTTAAGATAAGACCACGCAATGAACGACGAGTGGCTGAAGAATCGATGGGAAAGTGAGTGACGAGTGAGTGACTACGGGGTACACAGCTGCCCAAAATCTGAATGAACAGCAATTAATCGTTTTCGATGAGCAAACTATGTCATGTCGTTTCATTTCAACGATGGCTTCCAAAGAGTCGACATTAAGAGACGGCTACCAAACTAAGATTCAACAAAAAGAGATCACATTAAAAATATAATCTCAAAGAAATACATTTCTATCACCTCTACTTGTCTTTCTGATCATATACCACCAAAACATCAAAAATCGATATCCTCCCACATGGAGTTTTCTGCCTGGACTGGATTTTTCCAAGTCATGTTCATAAACCGGGCATGAATCCTAGGGGACAGAACTTGTGATTCAGTTAAATTTCACATCTGATCAAATTGTCACATTTCGTTCGATAATCTGCGCGTGGGGAACGGAAACTTTTCCGATTTCATGATTTGAAGTAACATTCTGAACAGCTGATGGGAACATTTTTCCGACAAAATGTGACGCGACCCAGAATTGTGCGTAGCTACGCATTTAATTTCGTTTTTTGACAAACATTCGTGTCAGCAAAACGTCAAATTCGTCCGATACTCTCCGAAAAGAATTTATCGGAGAGCAGCATTGAACGACGGAGTATTCGTTGCAGCAAAGCTTCCGTTCCGAACGGTTACCTCCAAAAGGCAGAATATGTTATATATTTTCGGGAGAGGACTTTTGTTTATCAATTGCTTGCTTATGCTATGTTCCGACCGAACCGAAATCGCGAGGTTTTGATGAACATTTTCTGACCACCGAGTTTTAAGTGTTTTCAAACACACTTGTCAATTTGTAAATGGCCTGCAAAGCAGCTGTTTGTTAACAGGAAGCAATAGTGCTGATTTGAGAACGCCAGACTATAGAGAGAGATAAACAGAACAATTGGAATAACAGAAGTTCATGCTTGTTCGATTTGACTATCTCTCACGGACGGATGAACCCAAGGGAGTTTCAACTAGCTGTCGCCGATAGTGCGAGATTTCGAAACCCCGAAAATGTATGACGAAACCTCGAAGATTTGACGAAAATTGATGAAACCTCTCGAACATAGCATTATTCTTCGTTTGATTTCAGCGCTGGTGTCGTTTGAATTTAAAAAAAATTTCCGGCATCGCTACCTTTTTGCGATGTAATCAATTCACCCGTTACCCGAATTGATAGCGGTTCCTAGGTGGACACGGTCTTAAACTATCTCAAAGCTCTATCTGTCTACTGTGACGTTATGACCTAGATGTCGGTTTTGTGTGCCCTTTCTCGTTGACAGGTCTTGCCCTCATTTACCGTTAAATCGACCTCCGCCCTCCATCGCAATACTCACAAAATACCTATTGACATCACACTGCGTTATTCCGATTAGACCAATATCCTCGGCATATGCGAGTAGCTGGACAGACTTCTGAAAGATTGTGCATCTGGTGTTGGCGTTCGAGTGTTAAACAATTATTTCAGAATGATGTTGAAGAAGTCGCATGACAGTCATCTTTTTTTGTCGTTTGTATCAGGCTGATATATATATATATACGATGTTCAGAAGACCGATGCCTCTATAGTTGGCGCAATTCAGAGGGTCTATTATTTTTATTTCTAGATCTGCTTTTAAGCCTTAATGCTCACATGCACTCTGTTTCCAATTATGAGTATGATTGCAGAAATTTGCTTCCGCGGTGGTTCGTGTACCTGATGTTTGCCCTTAAAATTCTTTTTGAGCTAAGAGGAGATTTCAATTGGTCTAGCTGTGGTTGAGTCAGTTATGTGGTTAGATTTCTCCTCACCGGAAGAAAGACATTGTGCAGTTCATATTGTAGAGATTACGAGAGCTTATGACGCATTGCATGTGCAAATCAGGATTACCCGTGAATGCAGCACCAAATATATGTAAGTACATTTACCCGATGGAGTCGTCAGAAAAATTTTTACTTGCTTCAAAGTTTCATGTGTATATTGTGGTAATAAATTCAATAGCGACGTGTTTTATTTGTATTATTTTAGTGCTTAAGTCTGGATCTGCGGTTTTGATTTTGTCTCATTTACCCGGTTTCTGTTAACGACGTTAATTCAGTTAATTATTGTGTATTCCCAAAATTCAGGGTGTGTTGCAAACAGTGTTATTTTTACACGAGCTTTATTTTTGTCTCCGATTGCTTGGAAATGGCGAATACCAGTCTGCACCGCCAGCAACTTGACTGGTAAATATTTTGTACAGAGCAAACTTGTAAGTGTATACGATTGCACTTGACAGAAGAAAGGGAAGGGAAATAAAATACCCAGCAAGTGAGCTGGAAAAGGACAAATATCCATCTGAAAAGTATGAAATCATAACTTACAACGGCTCGAAAATTTAATTAAGAGCATTCCGCTCAACAGCTTCTCCTTCCAATCCCCCAAACAACTTCCCCCGCAACTTCTTAAAAGCACGAAAGAAACCAGCATCCATCGTTGCATCATAAATGAAACAGAGATTCTTTTTTTTGCTAAATGACATTCACTTTAATTTCAGTATTAATTCCTTTATAATATCATAGATTTGTTTTTATGTTTATTGTTCTTAGATTAAATATAATGTGATTATTTTATATGTATATGTATCGTCTATCATTTATTTTATTTTTTATATATAATTTGAATATTTTTTTATATAAATAAAACTTCTAAGGGCAAAACCAGAATCAAGAATACATTTACATTTCAGATTAAAATACAATTTATAATTAATGCTGCCGAAGCAACATTTGCATAGGGTACGTAGTTTACTATTTTCTAAAGGCAAACAAAGAACATACACACACACTCCTTATCATTAAAACTTTGTTTTAATTTTATGTTTGCATATCAAAAAGAGATTAAGCATCGTGTCTACAATAGAAGCTTGAAGTTGAACAGTTAAACAAAAACGAACAGAATATTGAACTAAGTGCTATGAAACAACCCAAGAGCATAAGAAATAAACAAAGAAAATAAAAATAAGATTGAATTGAAACAAAAAATAAATATACATACATAGGTACAAGGTCTGTGTTTATTGTAATAATATATCTATTTATATTCTACATATATGGGTGTATAATCTAGTCACTAATTACTATAAAATTCATCTCATCTCCTTATTCTGCATCGTGTCTCAAGTAGTTGTTACTTTTGTTGCCTACTTTTTTCATTTTTGTTATTGCCACTCATTCGTTCGTTGCCGTCTCTCATTTCATGTTCAACCAGCGAAAGCAAAAAAATAAAAATAAAGAGAAAAAGAAACCCTCGAATTCGAATAGAGAATGAGGGAGGAATCACGTGGTCGAGAGCGATAAGAACATGTAAATAGCTCAACTACTAATCTACTCTGTCTGCTGTGTCTGAATCAGTTTTTTGCTGCTGCTGCCTTTCCCGCCAAAATAACGAAAATTGTTAAGTGATATTTTTATTTTTGGTTAGTGGAGAATTTCCATGAAATTATCATATTAAGTGCGTTATCGCACTCGGTTCGTCTACGCTGCCTCGTCGTTCAAAATGTATCTGGGATGGGTATTGATTGAGTATTGCTTGATAAAAGGCTTTTCGAGGTTTCTGTTTTGGGGGGTTCTTCACTTTCGCAAGCAGCAATCAATTTGCCTTCGGATTTTATGTATATTTTAAGCCAGTCGTACGTTTTCCTTTATTGTATCTCACACTTTCATTATGTCTATCTGCGTATCTCCTAAAAATTATCTTTACTAAAATTCTAAACTACGACTAATTTACAGTTTATATTCATTTTTGTTTTGGGTTAAAAGGAAAAGGTTGTGCGAGTACATTTGATGTGCTTCACATATAATTACACGGTCCACACAGCAACTAATTATAAATATGTATATGCATCTATGTGTGTGTGCACTTAATTAATTATTTACTTGGAGTACATAACTAGATAACAGACCATCCACTGATGGGAGAAAATCGATAAATATACACCTCTTCATAAAGCAATCATTTCTCGTCTGATTGAATAACAAAAGAGAAGATAATAAAATGAAAAACGAACACAAGAAGACCGAATAGATGAAGTCAATAAAGAATGAAGAGTGTGTGGAAAGAGGGACAGAACAAAAATAATAACAATAAAAAAAGGAAAAAAATAATCATAAGACAGCAGGGAAAACCCCTGCTCGCACTCTGCTACACACGCTTGTTCTTCTTGAGCACGCACACACACACACCACACATGTCCTCCCCGGCATTCGGATAAGAAGTGCATGAATTATCTATGTGTACATAATACATATGCCGCCTGCTGTTACTGTGCTGCTCCTGGTGTTCCTGTTGTTGCTGCTTCCTCCACCATCTAGCCGATGTTACCCGATGCATATCCACAAATTGTATCTGTTCTTCGTTTTGCAAAGTTAAGACGACTCTTGTGTTTGGCTTAGATGATGGTGTGGTGGACGTTCAACACACACGGCCATTGTAACTGAGTGTGGGTGTAGTTGTGTGTGGGTGTCCTTTTTATTTATGTCAAGTGGATCTTCGTCTCTGTCTCTTTTTCACTGCCATACTGCTTTTCATCCTTTTGCTGCTTTCTCGTCTTCTTCTTCTGGCGAATTTCATTCGGTTTTCGTTCGTATCATTCGCACTGGAAAAGAAACATGCCTCTTGTTGTATGCGGAAGGGACCTACGATGCAATATCCTGTAATTAGAGAGAAATGGAGGAAAATAAAAATATTGGATTTATTAGAGAATTTACGAGAAGAGGACCCTTAAAGGGAAAACGGAATGGTAAATGATGAATTATTCATGTTAACAAAATATATCGAGTGGGTGAGAGGAGTTTCGAAGGAAATTAGAATGGTTAAGAGGGGTTTCCTTTCGAAGTGAATTGAATTCGTCGCTTGCCTGGGAAACCTTTCAAATTTGTGGAACAGTCTCTCAGCAGGTTGACTTCGAATTGGGAGTTTATTTAGACTGAGGATTTTTAACGCCCACCGGACATACATCCAACTCATACATATTTTCTTTTATTCATTTGAGGACCAGTGCTCCTGGATGTACACATATATTCAAAAGGCGCAACTCATGTAGTAGAGAGCCTTTGTTCAGCGCCTTTAACTATTCATACTCGTTTCGAGTGCGCTCTTGTTGTCAGATGAGATGGAGGGACCTAAAGACTGCATGCGAATGTTTCAAGATTCTGCGCAAAAATGCTGCAATCATTTATTTTTTTTGCATCGTCAGAGAATTGTGAATTTAATTATTTACTTTATTACTTTAATCCGAGAGACAGCCGGAACCACTCATTCAATTCTAAGGGTGAAAAATCAAGATTCAGATCTGCCATGTACCCCTCTCTGACTTTAGAAAGGAGTACATGCACACATGTAGGTACATGCCATGTTTGGCGAAAACGGATAAACAGACAGAACTTCAATTCGTCTGAAGAGCAGATAATTATTCACACATTACGAAGCGATTATATCTCCATTGCGATACAAACCTTCTCACCGAGTCAAGGTCAGCATCAGCAATCATCGGCGTCGACAACAAAGACCATACTTATAACGTGAAATAATCAAGGAAAATCAAGGACGCTCGATGAGATCTGAAACGAGTTGCCGACACCAACAGCGAGGGAACAGCACAGAAGGAAAATATACGCTTGCAAGACTAGCAGTACATGCCGGGGGCACCGGCATAGGGTCTAGTTAAGTATTTTTTGTCTGGCTTGTAAGTAAAGTTGAATTCTTCAGCAAATTTTACAAAAAGGCACACGGGTGCTTTCCACGTCCTTCTGAGTTCTTCCGTAGCAACCATCGTCGTCCATCCTTTGAAGAATACGGTATCGATCCGATTTCAATTTAAAGCGAAATGAATAAAATGGAATGAAAGAACGCCCTTTTTCATGGAGTGCCATAAGGTTGCACCCTTACCCCTTTGCTATCTGATACGTACTTAATATGACGCTGAATTCGCAGGCTGGCAAGTGACAAGGCATAGAGCGAACAATAAGATTTGGAAACGTACAATTTTGAACAAAAGTGACATTTACACTGAGAGTGTTTAGTAGTAACCGGAGTTCTTGAAATTCTATGAGTACGAGTACGAATTTGAGTGTTTTTTTTTTTTAAATATTCAAATAAAATCCCCAAACTCTTCATGTATGTGAGAAGAGGCAGGCATTTATTTTCACTTCCAATTTGAACCCGAGACGCTGTCGAAGAATATTTCATGTCAGAAAAATGCTGCGTATCCCAAGCCTTTAGCGGCAAGCCTGTTGTAGCTCTTAAGATAATCGTAATGGCCTTTTGCGAGACGTTGTCGAGACGTATCCCAAGCCTTTAGCGGCAAGCCAGTTGTAGCTCTTAAGATAATGGTAATGGTCTTTTGTAACGCCAAGTTGACAAGTTGGAGCAACAGACAGACAGTAGACATCAACGAAATCAAGACACATAATTCCCTGAGGAATGTGATCGTGAGCCACTTTGGAAACATAATCAGTTAATGAAGGCTGAATGATGATCAAAAAATTAGAAAATTCTACATACGTCTTCTGTACGAACAGCTGGGTTAAATAGTTGAGACGAGCTTGTCATTTCTTAACTTGTTCTTCTTGCAAAATTGACTGAACTGCTACAGTTACTACTTGCGTGCGTGTAATTTCTCGCGAGTTGAATAAGGCCGTACAAGGAAGTTTAAGATGAACGGACGAAATGCACTCTCCCTACACTTAATTCCAGAGAGGTGGATCCATTAGATGATAGTAGTCGACAAACAAACTAAGCAACAACACCTGTCGCCTATCAATTGCAAATTCTTGAGACAGTCGCTGCAGCACCTGATGTTTCAACAGAAAAGTACTGACTATTTGTCAAGCGAAGTTAATCCTCGAAATAAAATGAGGTAATGAATCAACAAGACTGAAGAAAGAATAATAATTTTTGTGCAAGGTGGATGTGGAAGTTCAGTTTGAGAAGTTTTTTTTTCGGATAATCTCTCCAAGCATTATCACAAGGGATCTGTGACCGTGAGCACGCCTTGCAGTGCAATGAACCACTTAATTCGAGATTGATGATAATGACGACAATATATTTTCGACTATAATTGGATGAGCGACCGAAACGAAACCATGTCTGACGTGGCGTCGAAAAGTTTCTTTCAGACGATCATGATTAGAAGTAGCGGCCGTGTTAGTTGTGAAAAAGTTTGAGTTATGATATGCTCTCTCTCTCTCTCTCTCTCTCTTGATTGAGAATCGGCATTGGGCACATCGGCATCGTGCCATATAATGAACTAAAAGCTCTTCTAAACGAAGGATGCTTAACATTCACGACCCAGAATTGATATAGAAATGTCATAGGCCATATCTACGAACGGATTGGGCGATTCCTTCATCTAACTGAAAAATGCCACAAGACTGCTACACATCAATCGACAGAATCTATTTGGAAAAACCTGCAAACCATTATTCTAACATAGATTCAGGAAAACCTATGAGAATCTATTCCAAAGAAACATTCTCAAAAGAAACAAAGATCTTCAACCGCCCTTAAGCTCCAGTGTGAAATGAAAAGGATTCCCGAGAATAATAAACACAGCTAAACGATGTACAAAAAAACAACAGCCATCTTGTGCAGATATTTAAATTGTAAACTTTCTCCACACCCTCATGCAGCTTACATCGAACATGCTCTTAAAGCACGCTAGCTACCCACTCTGTACACAACACTGAAACACTAAGTAAACTCTTTCTGTATTCAACTCTGATGTTCACTCCTTGTGCATTCTGTGCCGTGTTCCTATTTTTAGCTTATATCCTGTGAATCACGACGCCTACAATCTAACTTCAAACCGGAACAAGAATACCCCTTCCTCCTGCACTACCGCTCGTTACATGTTGGCGTCCATAAACTGAAAGTTTCCCCCTACCAACGAGCAGTCCTCGCTCTGGCATCGGCCTTTGAATACACTTGGCACTCTCCTCGTAGGTAGTTGCTATAAACTGCAAAAAACTGCTAAAAGGAAACAGCGCATCCCACAGCGCCAAAGGGCTTCCACTAAATATTAAAACAGAGCAAAAAAAACAGCATCACCACCCTCTGCTTGTGTTGAATATTCCACCCCCGACGAACCACCAACATTGACACCCTTTCCTGCCTCCACAACACCCCAACCCATCCCCTACTAAAAACGGGTGTGGTGGGCTGAATATTCAGCAGATTACGACTCAACCCACCCCAGGAGTGTATCTACTCCCGGTACATATTCATTATAAATGTACGTGATGGGGACGCTGCCAAACCCCCTTGAGCTAGGGATGCAACGAGTACTTTCAGTAAATGTGGGTTGCAGGGATTCGTGCTTCATTCTCTTTACTGTTTTTTTTTGGTTTGGTTTTGTATCGCTTTTTCAGTTTTATGTGCAAAACCTTCAGTTTTACTTTGCGGACCTGCGATGTGATGACGACCGGCGGAGCGGCAACGACAACTAGGGGAAACGCTGAAATTCGAACTTTTTTTGAGTCTGGCCAGCCTGGGGACTATGATTTTATTCAATCCACATCGTTTCGTCATCTCGTTCATAAATTATGGGCTCATATTTCAAGAGCTCCGTCCCGAAAATAATGCCAAGACAAGCATCAAGACTCGGCCAAACGAAAGTTTCTCCCCGTACCGCCACAGCCCCAACAGGCGGACCACAGACCCCGGCCCGTGGAGATGACGAGAGGAGCCGAGAACTGAACAGCCACAGAGCAGCAGCAGCAGCTCGGCACAAAAGGCGATTATTTGCTCGACTTCATGACGTTGACATTTTAATTTGCACCTTGTGCCAGTTTGTTAATCCTTTCCAGCGCTCCAGTCCGCCGAGCCCGCCAATATCAACTCGGCCAGAGAACTCGACGTAAAACGCAAAAAAGAGAAATCGACCGAGCGATAGGGAGACAAAAGCAAATCAGAGAGAGCAATCCCGCAAAAAAAAGACGAAAGAAATAGCAACATCACCAACAACAAGCAAACTACGGCGAATAAAAGCCGCATAAAGAAGCGATCAAACGACATGCTGATGACGACGACGACGGAGGAGGAAAATGATGGAGATGATGATGACGACGCCGACGGGATGCAGAAGAAGGAGGAGGAGGTATGCTAACAGAACCATACACATCCGATCGGGACCGTAAATCCTCGCTTTGGCGACCACGCACCACATAGCCATCGCTGTCGCTTGCACCTCCACTTCTACTCGCCACCACTGATAGACAGGGAGATATACTTCACGCTACATCCACCATCGCCACCGTCATCAGAGCACGCGGGCACAGAAAGTCTGGCCGGACTTTGGAGCTGAATATTGTACCAGCCTCCAAGCGTTGCCCCATAAATCACTGGATTGCGCGCGCTCACTCAAGTTGTGTGTCTTGTCTTGCGGTTGAGATTATATGCTTGGCCATTTCCATTGCCAAGTGGGACATACTTACGAGCGCGTGCGCGCCCTCGCTCGTTTCTATTCTGTGCACTCTGGCTGTCGTTCGGTGACAGCCGAAAGGCGCGCAACGAGCTCGCGATTGAGAGTTCTCTGGCTGTTCACTCGGATAGAATGGAAAATGTGACCCGCTCTCGTTGAGATGGACGAAGACGTTGCCTACAGTGGATCCCACTCATACGCACATGAAGGCGTGTTGGCGGGATTAGGGGGGTTGATGGAATTAACGCCAGACTTTTAGCGATATAATCGATCATCAGCAGATTAGATGCAGTGGAAGAGCATGCTCATTCATGTCCAGCGGCCGCGGCGTGCCGCTTTTAAAGGCAGACTTAGGGATCGCTGCCGTCTTGGGCAGTGTCTGCATGAAATAAAAAAGCTGACGTCTTGTATACGAGCGGCAAGAAGCGCATCGAAATGGAACGCAGGTGTAGATGAATCCCATCAAGTGGACAAAGCCTAACAGCAGAGGCAGGGACTGACACAGGGTCAAGTGGGTTAATGGATCAGATCAGGAGGAAACGAGAAAAGTAATGGAAAACTAAAAACTGTGACTTACCTTATTTCAAGCAGATCCCGCGCTGACTGTCGAGCTCGACGAGGACGGTGCCACCAGGGAGGATATGCTCTTGAAGGAAGTCTTTGGAGGCGTGGGGGTGACGGACGTCCCCGATTCTCGACTGGACACCATCGCTCCGGGGAGCGAGGACGACGAGGAGGAGACCACATTCGAGGAGGTCACGACGGCTGGTTTGGATTGCTTCGGCGTAGGACTGCCCTGCCTGCTTGTCGACACCACACTGGGGCTGGACACACTTGTTGTTGCCTGCGTCGTCACCGCGGCGCTGGATGAAGCCTCTGCCCGGTCGGCCGCTGCTGCCGCCCTCATGTTGAGGTTAGCCGCTACCTGTTCGATGTTCAGGTTCTTCTTCAGCCTGGGCGGGGAGCCTGGATTTGTGCTGCTGGTTGGGCTGTTGCTCGGAGGTGTGGGCACCTTGAATTCCGGCTGTGATGCCGCAGTGGGAGGCGAGGGTGGGGTCGCAGGCTTCGTGGAAATACTGTTGAGCAGTGGAATTGTGGTTGATGGCTGATTGCGGAATGCTAGCGCCGACGGGTTGGGGATATTCCGAACGGAGGCGTTCTGCTGACGTACAGGGGCCTGTGGCAGGCGGACCTTGGAGATCTCGTTCAGCTTGGGGAGTGTTTTGATGGCGATCTTCTCGCGATACGTTGCTGACTCCGAGAGCATGTGCAGATTCTGCAGGTCATCGGGGGAGTTTTCTACTTTGGGGGACTTGTTGGCCGCGGCTATGCTGTCGGGGACCGTGCTTGAAGTCATGTTCTGCTTGATTTTGTTGAGGGCTGCTTCTAGACTGTTGCCCACAGTCGGCGCTGGGGACAGGGTTGGCAGCACTGGGGTTGAAGACACAGTCGCAGGGGGCGTTGAGGGGTTTGAGTGGCTCGTTGACTTGCCAGATAGGTCCAGGATTTCCAGAGCGCTGTCCTTGCATGATGGCCTGCGCTCCTTGAGCGACAGCTTATCCTTTGCCGACTTTCCGTTGGTCTCGTGAGCCGGCTTCTCTGGTTTGGGGGCATTCTCGGCGATCGCGGCTGCTGACTTGCTGGCCACTATAGCGGGGATGTTGCTGCGCATGTTGATGAGCTCCGGCATGGACGCGTGCGTGCGGCTGCTGGTCGTTTTTGTGTTGCCGGTCAGAGATGGAGAACGCGCAGGGATGGTCTGGCTCAGAGTCTTTTTGATCTTCACAAGGGGAATTGGCGGTGGTGGCGGGCGAGTGGCTTTAGGGGGACTGCTCTTGGTTGGGGCCGGCTTGTGGTCCGAGCTTGTCGGGATGCACGTGATCTCCAGAGAGGGCTTCTGGTGGCTTTGGTGGCCGTACGACTTGTGTTGATGCTTCGGCTGGGAAGTGATAGTTACCGCTGAGTTCGGCGAGGTATGCGTGACCTTGTTGGTTGAGCTCTCGCTCATCTTGGTGACGCTAATCGAAGAGGGTGGCATCAGCATCGGCATAGGCTTGCGCTTGCTCATCTCATGCGTGTAGGCCAGCGACATGGAAGAGGAATAGTAGTGGTTGTCCTGAGTTTTGGCTGCGCTGGGTGCTTTGGGGTGGCGTTGGTGTTGTAACATCGGCGGACCGTAAGTGGGCTTCCGAGCCATGCGGTCCTGATCGATTTTCTGCTGCTTCGACAGCAGCGACGAGGGATGGCCATCCAGGCTGGCGGACCTCTTCAGTTGCGCTGCGTGCTTGTGTGCCGAGCTCGCTATCGACGATATGGGACAGAGCTTGGGGGAGTTTGGCATGGACTTTGGCGGTGGATGAGGCACCGCGAATTGGCTCTTCGGTACTGCCGGGACTAGCTTCGGCGGGCGGTTGGACTGGCCAACGGCATGCGCGGGCGGATTCATGGCAGTCCGAGCGCCCTTGGGAGCGTTCGCGGCCATGGTTGACGTCGCCGTGATGGTTGGAATGGTGAGCGGGGTGGTTTTGAACAGACTTGGAGGTAGCGGAGGCGAAGCTGGAAGTTTCATGTCTTGAATGCTCGAAAGGGGTTTCGGAACCAGGGACTTTGACGCTGTTGTGGATGTGATCTGCGAGGAGTTCGAGGAAATCCTTGAGTGAATTGTTGTCATGATCTGCGGATGACTGGGCTTTGGCTTGATCTCTGGCAGCTTCTTGGAGGCCCCTGCCTCTCGACCACTCATCAGGTTGGTGATATTGGACGACTCCTCGGAAAGGGTTCGATTCAGATTGGATATGTTGAAGTTGGCGTTTGTCGAATGCTGTGTTTGGTTCGCTGTTGTTTTGGCTGATTTCTTCTGATCGTTCCCGTTCACTGTTGCACCGTTGTGCGTCTTCTGCGGGAAAAGTGTCGGTGGCGGTAGTTTTGACGTCGGCGACATGAGCATCACCTCGTCACTGCTGCTGCTCGACTTCCTGACGTCCACCTTGTGCGGCCTGTGGTTGTGGGAGCCAGTGATCTTAACCTTCATCTTGAGACTCTCGTCTGCTGGTTGAGATGAGATCTCTGCGTGTAGCTTCCTGCGCTTTCCGTTCGAGTCCTTTGGTTCCTTGGAGTGCTTCTTCTTGCGCTTCTTATGCGAGGATGACGACGACTGGCACCCATCGTTGCCCGAAAACGAGAAGGTTCCATTCGAATGCGACGAGCCGGTGGATGACGACGTCGACATTGGCGATGCGTCGGGGCTCGTCTTCGGCTTCGATGGCTCGAGCAGATCAACTGACTTTTCCATGTTAATTGGCTTGAGGCCGATATTCTTCGCGTATGTCTTCAAGTCCACCTTGTCCGTCACCGGCAGCTCGTCCATGGACATCTTCCTTTTCGACAACTTCCGCGGCTCCTGCCGCACCTCAGCCGACTTAGGCTTGGGTATGGTTATCTTCGTCTTGAGACTGTTCAACTCGATCTTAAGCTTAGGAACGTTCTTCTTCGACGCACTGCTGGTCGGGGTCTTCTTTCCGGCGGTTTTCAGTTCCGCCAGCGAGAGATTTTCCAGACTCTCGTCCGACGAATTCGGTGATCGCTGGATCTGAGACGGCGGTATGCTCACCACAATGTCGCACTTACTCACCCCTGTCTTCGACTCCTCCTTGGACTTCTTCGGGATCTGCACCCCACCACTGGTCGTCGAAGTGACTGTGTAGTCACTGAATCGCATGTCGTTGCTCCGCAGGCTCTTGAAGTCGTTGCTTATGTTGTACACCGACTCCTCGGAGCTCGAGCGCTTTGGACTCTGCTTCCGTGCGATGATCATTTTCATCGTCCCATTGCCTTCATTCTTTTCTCTCTCTGGTTCATTGTTGTTGTTGTTGTTGAAGTGATTCGACGAGGAATCCTTGCCGTCCGCCGACTTCGACTTGAACACCGTGTAGGTGACCTGTCGATTGTTCTCTGCCCCGTTCTTTTCCACTTTCTTTGCCGGTTCAAGAAACCGAACAGTCTTCACTGGCGCCGCAGGTGCGACCATTGCTTCACTGTCCGTTGACTTCTTCACACGCTTAGCCTCTGTGTTGCTCGAATCCTTTTGGTTGTTCTCGCCCAGGATCTTCACATCTATGGGTGTGGTCAACACCTCCACCGACCGAATCAATGGCGAGGGTGGCGAATTGTTGTGCACAAGTATTCTGTAGCAGAACCTCATCGGAGTGACCTGTGGAATTGGTTTCGATTGGGATTAGAGAAGAGAAAGGACACACACAAAACAAAAGAACTATCAATTTTCTGCTCTCAGTATGAAAGGAGGCCACTCTAAAGGGGAATGTCTATAACACAAAGAAAGAAGAGTGAATGACTTGGTAACTCACCCTCTTCCAGCTGTAGCAATAGCCAACGTCGATGAGGCTGAATTCCTCTGGCAGAATCTCGTCCTCGTAGATGATGTCAATGTCCACTCGGTCGTTGGTCGGATCGATATCGTACTTATAGCAGAGGAAACGTTTCAAATGATTAACTGTCACCTCGGCAGGGCACTGCAGATACCGAACGGGTGGAGTTTGAGATTTGCAATTGGTTCCCAGCAGGGCTGGATGATACTCCAGAGAGAGACTGATGGGACGAGAGGACAAAAAAGAAGAACAAAGGTGAAGACATTGCGATATTTTATGTGCACACTTTCGAATAGAGTGGTTTAAGGAAGGGTTGCTTACCTTATCGGTTCAGCGGGGTAGAAGAATTCCTCCTCCATTGTCAGCATTTCACAGTCAGCCGTTGAGTCAAGGCATTTCCAAAATTGCAATTGCCTCTCGCGTTCTCGCTGAATCAGACCTGGCACCAATTTGTAGACCAGCGTCCGCAGGACCTTATCAGCTCTGGGGAAGAGACAAGAACAAAGGCAATCCTGATTACAGCGACTGCCTGCATGA
Source organism: Eristalis tenax (assembly GCA_905231855.2). Lineage (NCBI taxonomy): Eukaryota > Metazoa > Arthropoda > Insecta > Diptera > Syrphidae > Eristalis > Eristalis tenax. Next base: position 7,272,232 of record HG993127.1, read on the forward strand.
CTGCGGATGTCTCAGTGAACTCACCTCAAATTGCCTACAGTGATGCACTTCGCCTGGGTAGGCTTGCACTGCGGGCAGTTGTTGTCCTTCTCCAGGTACCTCACAATGCACGACCGGCAGACTGTCGAAATGAAGAAGAACAAGGTTATTGCCTGCCATTGAAGGGAACAATCAAACAACTCTCGCCAACTTACATGAATGCTCGCATACGTCAATGGATGTGGCATTGATCAGGTACCCATTGCACAGGGAACACATGATCACATCGTGGAACTCCTTGACATGGGGCTTTGCGCGACGCACTGGCTTTCGCTCGGCCAGCGGTGTCGTCTCTGAACTAGAGGGCGTAACTTTCAAGACTGTCTTGTCCATGATGGATTTCGTTGCTTCTGCGGCAGATGCCGATGGCGGCGGTTGGGGTGTCGGCGGTGCCGGTTTAAGGTTTGTTGTAACACCCGGACCACAGCTGCTGCGTCTCTTTGTCAACAGACCTGCAGTCGTTTGTGAAGCAATGCTAGGTCTTCTGTCTTCACGTTTGCTGCTATGGTAATCAGCTATCATATCTAGCATGATAAGGCACCGTGAAGAGATGGAATTCGTACGTTGCTTTCGACGATCTCTTCTGACGGATTTAGCGGTGTTGGTTTATTTCTGGAAGTAGAACGAAAAGAGAATGTCACTTCAGGGTTACAAACTTTTACAAAACTTTTAAAGAAAGATGTTTAGAGATTAAATGTATGCACATGCATAGGTACATCGAGAATGAGTCAAAAAGACGGGAGCCTTTGGTTCCAAGTTCACTAGAGTCAAGCACTTAGATTCAGTTTCGCCGTAAATATCCTCAAAGTGGGTCAAAGGCCGTCATACACAGTACACATCACATCACGTCAGCAGCAGCAGCAGCTTCAGCAACAAAAATCAAACTTCCCATTTTTCCGTTGCATCTTTTCAAAGAGGAGCCTCCTAACGTGTGGCAACCGTTTGTCCATATTTCACTCACTCACTCGCTTACACGTCGTCGAATGCCTTCTTGCTGTTGCCGAAGTGTAAAGATGATGGAAGGCCGATATTCTCTCCAGAGTTCGATGCAAATTACTTTTTTTTTGTTTTCCTCTTTTGTTTGTTTCTTCGTTCGTTTCTCATTCGTCAAACCGTTGACGTCAAATTGTCTTGTACTCCCCTAAACGTTCGTGTGGGGAATTCTCTTCTACCCGCCATCTACATCGAAACGTACGTGCTTGTAGCCCCATCCGTGTATCGCCGCCTGCTCGTTGTTACATCATCATCATCTGCATGATAATCATCATCAGCATCGAGCACCAGTGACAGCGGCAGTATCTCATCTCGACTCGCTGTCATATAACGGATTTTATTGGATCGTTAATTATGAAGTCATTAATGGCACAACTACCGTGCGGTGGCTGGGTCAGTTGCTGCTGCTCCTGTCACTGGCAGCGTTGGCTACGGCCACTGTGCCCACTGACAGTTGCCTCTTTTGTGGCAAGCGCTCGTGTGAGTGTGTTGCTTAGCGTGAAGGCGACGAAGGAGATATTCTCTTATTTTTGTTCTCTGCTGACTGTCTGTCTATACATTTGGCACCCGGTGTCATGCTCGACGTTATGCTAATTGCACTCGTCCAATCCGTGGGATTCGACGCCACAATGTAATGCCATAACCCCACTCACTCCGAACACAATCCGGGCTTGACGCTACCACAAGGAATGAGATGCAAAAATGAAATCAAAAAATATCCAACAAAACCACGCTCTTGACAAAATATCGACTAAGTAACACACGAAATGCGATACTGAGTTGTCTCTGCCCGTTCTGCCGCACAGCAACGCAGAGTGAAAGAGAAGGGATCGATAAAACTTAATGACGAGGAACAAACGAGGGGCAGTGATTGGGATTTTTTGGCGGGCTGAATGTCGAGCGGTTTGCCTCTGTCTGTGAAGATTCGCGAAGCTGAGAGATACATGAACCGTTTAAGTGGAATTTTATGACCTTTAAACGATTGTGCAAGAGTGGACCAGGGATTAATTGAAATTTTGCTTTGCTCTCACATTGGGTAACGAGAAGATCTGTGATATCGTCGAACAATGGCAACTGTTGTCTGGCGAGGAACGTACACAAAAATGTGAGAATAGATTCGAGTAATGGCCGCATTGCTTCGTGAATTTTACAAGAAATTTGTTTTCTGAGGGAGAGACCATTGGTTGGGTCGTTGGAACCTTATCATATTCTCTTTTTTTTTCTTGCATCATCTAGAAGCGAACTAAATTTGAACAGGGATTGAATGGAGACCAACTTGAAAAGATTTGTTCTAAGGACTTCTTGTTGATTCTCAGATTTTCGGATGTTCAACTGTCGTATGCGAACAATTTGAATTGTACACTTTTGTTTCATACCTCTTTGCATAATTTATTAATTATTTACACTAAAAGTACGGTTCATATAATATCGCTATATCGTCGCGACATCTCACCACAGCTTCATGAATAGAGATAGAATCTTTAGCTGGTATTGACTCCTTCTTCCCTCGCCTAGATTACAGTTCTCTGTCGGGACATGATGACCAACAATCTTTCGACACTCCCGTATTTGCGAGTGTCTAAATGAGCCTCCTCATTCCACTTAGAAGTACATCACAATTACCAAAACACATTGAATTTACAATCTCGCACAAACGTTACTGGAAGATACTGAACTCCGGTTCAAATATAAATTAATCCGAGTTAAATGCAAGGTTAACGAAAACAAATGAAACGCCAAGCGCAAAATTGCATATTGACGTCGATGTAAACTGACTAAGTGCGCATTGATTAACTCAGCAATTCATACATTTGCTTGCTTGAACTGTGCGTCGACTTATCGATGGGCATACATTTATAGATGTATATGTGTCCAACTTTTGTCGTTTAGTGCGTTGGCTGCTTGGGAGTTTCCCTATTTTCCAGTATTTTTTTTTTCTTTCTGTTCTTGTTTTATAAGCCGATCCCGATCAACGATCCGGGCAATGATTATCAGGTTAGGGTAGATACAATTGTCTGGCTGCTGATAGCATGCCAGTGTCTCGCCATTTTAATACCCCGCCGATCGAGTTAGTTCTATCCATGGAACGATTTGGCGATTTAACTAACTGGCCATTCAGTTCGCTCAAATGATTGATTATAAAGGCAAGTGGACCAGTTGTAAAAATAGTTTAATTTTAAGTATTTTTTGTATTCCTTTTATTAAGTTTAGTACAAGCAAAAAGTATTGCCCAATCTAGTTTAAATGGAGTACTAAATTTTTAGTACTAATGTTAAAATTCGAAAAACATTTAAATGCGAACATAGCCCTTCGTGGACAGATTAAACCTAAGAGGATTTCCAAGATTTTAGGATTTCCAAGATTTTAGGGGAAAGTACTACCAGATCAGCCACCAGAAACAGAAAAAAAGTCAGTGAGCTGGGCGAATGAGGATTGTTGAAAAAAGCGGCGTTCAATGTTCTTTGTAGTTCTGAATATACGAAAGTGCACAAGCTTATATCAAAACCTAACGAAAAGTCATCGCATTGTGTGTTCGGATGTACAATTCCCATCCTCAGACAAAGACTGTATAGATACGAGATATTCGCAATGCTTTATTTATATTTATAATATAGAAGTATATTACTTCTACAACAACGTGCGAGTTGAATTCAACATTCTGTTGCTATGTCGAACCAGTTGTGTAAATTGAAGTGCGGAAGAACTTTAAAAGTGCGACTGAGACAACAAAATCGATCAGTGTCCCACCCAGCCCACCCTTCTGTCAGGGACAACCAGCTTAACTCAGAACCTGTTTTCGATTCCAAAAAACTAGTTTAAAAGTTCAAAGCAACACAGGACAGGGCAAACTAAGGCTAAGCAGGACACAATTAACAGACAACCTCAAACTAAAAAGTATTTCTTATTGACCCCTAGAAACTGGTGACCACCGGAGGGTTGTTCTGTAAGCTCCAGTCCACCCTGATCTGCAGGATTAACTTCCAGTGAAATCTTTTAGGCGGACAGCGATGCATTTTTGCCCGCTCAAGGGAGTTGTGCATCAAAGGGATCATAAAATGCGTACAGACTGAATAGAAATGAATACAATTGTCAATTTAAAGGATTTGTCCACATAAGGTAAGCTAGGATAGTGAGTGTTAATGTGTGCATTGCTTAAACTGCAGTGAGTTATGATAATGGACTGGATTCACATTCCAGAGTGTGATTTCGGTGCCCTTAGAAAGTAAGGAGAGATGGCATGTGTGTTTGTAATGGAGATATGTTTCTCCATCTCATTCTCGTCTCGTTTGCTTTAATCTTGTGCGAACACATAGTTAGCTAGAACTGTGCCTCATAGATTGAGTTATTACTGCGTACGCAGGCTTGAATCTATTAGAATGTCAAAAGGACTATGAATCGATTACCTCATGAAGTATGTCTTCGCCCACAAAAGGTCTTGATACAAGCCGTTTCTAATGACTCCTGGTTGGCAACCACACAGTTTCTATCAAATTCCGTGCTTTTGTTTGCGATTCAAAAAACTAGACTATTGGCAGAAGAATGAGCCAGGATCTCAACTGATTGGATTCCCTCTGTGTTGTAAGACGATTATTTCGACATGATTAACGACCATCAGAACTCACAATCAAATGGAGGAGAAATCGAATTTTTATTGAAAAATTTTCAACAGTGAATAGCTTGATCACGAGCATTATTTGAAAACAGTGGTGAGGGACAGCATTCACAGTACCTAATAATTTGTGAACAGAATTGTTGGTAAGTCCCACGACATTAGGACACTGGTGCCTGCTCAAAATTGTAGCAAAAAGGGACATATGTCCCCTTTGACACTTTTCAGACAGAATCAAAACAAAATCAACAACGTCAATTGCATCGTTTGCTTAACCACAAGCCTAAGCCTTTCATTCATTCAAAAATGTTTCAGCATTTATTTTATTTTTTGTATGCCATACTGCCTTGCCAACCCTAATTATTATTCGCCCCACGGCAACACCCTTAACGTATCTCCTTCATATCTCCATTTCATATCGCGCACATAATACTCCTCATATTTTCCCATAAAAAGGGATAAAATATCACATTGGGGTGCCTTCAGATTGATAATCAAATTACGTAGATTCGAATGCATTAATGCCGCGCATCACCAGCAAAGACTGTGTGTGTGTGTATGGTACGTATGTGTCCTTCTGTCAATGCACTCCGCCTAAAGAAGAAGAATAGTTAAAGCAACAACAACGACAGCGACATCACTTTGTCATCCTGATAATCCCTCTTCTTTTTATTCCTCCTTGGTCTCTCCCCATTTCGTGCTGCCAGTTGATTCCATTTCAAAATTAAAAGTTCCCTTCTCGTTTGCTGCGCTGTGTTGTGTTGTGTTGTTACAAGTGGAATTTTTAATATCATCCCGAGGGGTGTGCGATAGTGGGATGAAGATTCGTGTGCAAACGTAAATATTTCGGGGTTTGGTTATTTTTTTTTTTCTTTTCATTCTTCTGTTTTTATTGCTCTCCTCCTGTTCGATATGACAAACACAGATGACGACTGCGGCGGCGGTGTATGCAGAGGGTTGAGAATTTGAGTTCACTTTGTATCAGAACATCGAGAGAGGGGTGGTGTTTCCCTGAATTAGTGGAATTTACTTAATTACAGGCCCTGAATTTCTGTTTACATACTAATGTGATTGCAAATACGTCCATTTGTCCTCGCTGGCTGTAAATAGCGTTTTGATTGGACATGGAAAGGGGGAGGGTTCGAATTGCTTTCCTCTTTATTTCATATTTGTATGAATGCAGTCTGTAATAAGCTCATCTGTTGTATGTATGTTTGCATTTCATGTGTATGCCGGCAGAATAATTCATATTTTCAACCACTCTGGCATGAGGGGTTGGCATCGATGACTCGCGGTTAATGACTTTGAAGTTGAAAATGAAATGATTGATGTGACGCGACAAATAGACAGGTTGAAACTGGGGATGCTAAATTGGATAATTTTGCTTTAAAAAGTGGCGCCTCTTAGGTAATTGATAGCATTTAACACACAATTTCCAACTACCACTCTTCAGTTGTGTCATTCATTTGTCATATACGCCAAAAAACCAATGTTCGCAGACTCCATCCATCATTTTCAAGCTAATATTAGTAATAAATCTGTGCCACATCGACTGTGGCATGAGAGAAGTATAAAAATTACAGCCACATCAAAGCAACACCTCCCGTTCCCTCATTTTCTCACTCAGTGTCATGCTCGAGTTAGAATTCATTACCGTCTTCTTTCAAACAACATATCTTTAACACTTAATTAATATTAGTGCACCCATTACACAGAATATCCATCCATCGCGAGCATCTATTGACGGAGCCGTCGCCCATCAGTACGCGCCACCGCGAACACCAACACCACACCGAACACACGCCAGAGCATACATAAGCCTCCTCCTTCACGTTCATTGCACCAATTTCTCTTAACTAATGGCTAAGTGATGAAACATCAAATGCGGCAGCAGTGGCGGCGGCATCATCATTGTGGGGGCACCTGACTACACACATTTAGAGCCCTCCTAACAGTCTCAACCGCTATAAAAAGATATAACGCCATAAACGAAACGGGAAATAAAAAGGAGGAACAAATAATATGAAAAACGAAAAGAAAACTTTAACCAAAGCCATGCCGAGATATTTCAATTCCCTAAAGACGTGCAACTGCCAGCGGCAAACAGCAACGGCAACAGCGGCACAAGAGAACTAACTCCGCCACAATGAGTGAGAGGAGCAACTCTACTGCTGCTCTACGTCATCGGGTGGCGGTGATTCTTATGAATTGTGCACAGTGGAGCCCTCCCATTGTGAGTAAGGAACTATTATTAGATTGGCCTCGTGTTCCCCTTTTTTTTTTCGTCGTGAACGTCGTTGTTGTTGTTATTTCTCGTATTCCCTTCTACCACCCATGGGTTACATACAGCACGGCCTATTTGCTTAGGATTATTAGAGCGAAAGTGCATATCGAAGAAGCGATTGTTTATTTTTGTAGTTAGAAGAGAGTGTGTTTGTTGATATTTGCTTGGGTTAAAGTTAATAAGCCGACTATTGAAATTTATGAACGATTCCTGTGAAGGAACTCGTACGGAGACGAGTAATGAACAACAACAACAACAGCAAGCATGTCAATTGCTGAGATGGACTAATTAAATTACGAAATTAACTATTTGACATTTGTTTACACATGAGCATTGGGCGATACAACAAATGGCGTGATGGCAGGAGGAACATTTCATCAGAAAGAAACTGTCAATGGGAACATAGGGTCCATCATCCAAGTTCGATAGGAACATCATAAGAAAAAAAAATATTTTTTTTTTTAATTTCGGGACTTCCATCACCATCCATTTGTGGCTTGCTCAGGTCAGATACTTTGATCGTTGAAAACTTGTAAACGATTGCATTTGCCAAAAATGCTCTCTACCAGAAGCCGGTTTGTGACGAGAAGCTAAGAAAATCGAGAAATAAAGGCGGATGGCCGCATTTGAAGAGCCTCAAAACGGAGCAAATTATCCAAGCATTTTGATAAATTCGACGAAGGATAAACATCATACAGGATTAATCACGATCAAATTTGCACTGGTTCCCTTTACTGATGATGTTCCAAAAACCTGAGTGGTTGGTGGGTGTAGGAGCTAGGCGCAGGACCATCTCGGAAAGTCACGCCAAACAACATGGTGTTTACCAAGCAACTTCTACACAACCTTGGAGCACGCACATTTTTTTCCTCCACAACGGCTTAAGGCGCTTAAGAGAAGTGTAATTTGCAAGCCTTCTTTGATTCATCGTAAGCCCGAGATGGTGCCTCATCAGTCGTCAATGATTCATTGACCCTAAAATTTGTCCTCGCTAACAGCCATAACCGTTAAACAACCATAAAACTTCTTTTAATCTCTAGAATTAATGTGATCGATCATACACTCTGTTCCCTATTCTGCTACCAATTTCAAATCAGAGCATATTTCATTGAGCTTGCATGGCATTGTCTGGTGACTAGACATCATAAATTAGTACACAAAGATACAAGCGCTTTATAAAACATTTAAATTCGATGATCATAAAATTCCGTTTTCGCATTCCAAGTCGCATTACACAGCATCCATTAATTTAATAAAGAAATAGATGAAGCCATGCATTGAGTTTGAAGTTTCCTAAATAATTTCTCCCGAACGCAAACCTGTCAAACATTGAGAAATCAAAGAAATAAAAATTCACTTTATAGCGTTCCCAAATTGCATAAATAAGGCCGACGGATAAAGCAAGCACCATATCCATGTTTCTTTGCAAATCTGTAAATAGTGGTGTAGGATCTTACACCTAGAAGGGATGCAGCAGCAATTAATTGCCCATAAACATCCTTGCACACATGTATTTACATATATTGTTATTTTGAAAGGCCGTTATATCCCCTTGTACAAATGAATATAAGCGGATAAAATACATTAAACAGTCAAAAACAAACTAGCCTCAGTCAGCAACAAAACTAGAGATAAATATGTAAAGGATGTTACTCGATTGAAAGCACTCTCACGCTCAGCTAACGGGGTTCCAAAGAATCCATTTTGTAGAATTTAGGAATTCTAGATCTTCCATTTTATCTTTCCACAGATCTTGTCCGAAGTGGATGGTAACCCAATGCACAATGTTCAGCTCCAGCTCACGCATACAAAGTAGATTGGGATCTATCTCTCAGTTGCGCACCGCACAATGTGTATTTCGAAGGTACCCAGGTGACGTTTATAACCCCTATCACCATGTTTTCCATACGCTATCAGTTTCGCTGATGCACTCGTGATACGAGCATTTGTGCGTGCTCCCCTCGTGAGGTAAGTCATTTTTTTTTTGTTTATGCTGAACAGCTCTTGAGTCTGTCTCATCTGACGTTGTCTATTTCAAGGTAAATAATTCGAGGAAACTGTCCACGTTCCGCTTTAAACTCAGAGCACCTATGTGAAGTCGAGGAGGGGACAGCTTCTTTATTGGGAGTCATCGGGGTGGCAATGTTAAAGGGCGGCGCAGGTTTAAAATATCATGCTTACATGACATCGTCATTTTTTTGCAATTGCTCCGAGGGTGTGATGTGATAAGCAACTGCACGTGACTTTGTCTGGAACGCCAATTTAGATAAGGATATACTATTGCCCAGCTTCATTGACAACCACTCGTGTCGTTCGAGAAGGAAACGATTCCGATCAGAGGAATTTGAGAATTATTCCAGGGCCACTGTGTATGTGCACTCTCGGGGGATTATCACTGGCTCCCAACAGGTAGTGCTGTGGAATGTCATCTTAGTGTATCTCCATTTTGCGAAGGATTCAGGACACTATGTCGCTCACGTTGCACGGAGAAAATGTCTTAATTCTCTGAGCTAGATGGGTGATATTGCTTCAAATTACCAAAACGTTCGAATGTGTTAAATTTCACACGCATCATAAGTTTGTACCGGCGAAGCAGGTAGTCATTATCATTCCCAGCCCGCCTTTATTGATAACCGATTTATTCCGTTAAAGAATGAAAGACTAAAGGTGATGAATGATGGACGTCCATCTGGGGACGCAAACTTTTTCAGTCACATTACGACAGATTACAGCCATAAATCATTTGAGCAATAATTTAAGGCTGTAATCAAATTCAATTACGACTTCCCTCTCGGAACAAACTCACGGCCCTTTTCAATTGACAGTCACAACATCAGTTCCATGTTAAGCCGTCTCTCCGCCACCGCACTCCACACCACGGCGAGCAGCAACATGAATTATTTCAAAAATCAATTAACAAGCAAGAAACCACATTTCCAACACGAAGCCGACCCAACACATCAACCCCACCCAAGACGACAGACCAAGAAAAAAATTTAAAAAAAACGAAAGAAATAAATAAAAAAAAATACAAAACGAAAAACCTCTCCTCACAAATTGGAATAGGAAGTCACTGAAGATTAAGTAACAAAACAGGCAACGGAGGCAACAGATCATCAAACACACAAACAGTCCAACAGTCGTTCGTGTAAGCCCAGGTGACGATACATTTTTCTTCGTGCTGTGAGTGTTGCGAGTGCACATTGGTGTTGTTGTGTTTTTTTTTTCCTTCTTCCGGAAACAATTTTTATCTTTTCGTCTTGTTCAAGTCGAACGTCTGTCTGTCCTGCACACGTTGTGTTTGCATTTCCAAGACCCCAGACAATATTTGTTGCTTCACATTACACACACGACGTGTCAGTGCTGCGCTTGTATTGTATTGCCTTAAAAATAGCTCGTGCCATCCACGACTCTCTTTGCAACAGCAGTAGCATAAACATCACCACCTTTTCGAACGCACACACCGTGCAATAAGCATCTCTCGCATCTAGATACAACGCATTGTATCTAGATGAATGGGGAAAGACAATATCTAGGAATGCGGGCGGCGGCATACCGCTCTCAGGGAAACTATACACACACGACAAAAAAAAAAATAACACAACACAACACATTTCCCTGCTGCCGACATCAATGAAAATAGAAAAGTGCTCATTAGTGAGACGAACGCAATTTAAATGAAAGGAAAATGTGTGAATGAGAAGTCGAAGGAGGAGAAACAACAACAACGGCGGCAGCAGCGAATGACACAGCTGAGGAGCACCATAAAGTGTAACACCACACCAGCTGAACGAACAAACGAATGAACGAACGCACGCACCGACACACGGGACACAGCCAACGATGTTGACGAGCCGAATCGAGATACTTCTATCGGTTGTCTATAAATTGATTGTCTCCATGTCGTCTCTGAGGCATCATCTGTGTGGTTTGACTGTTTGTGGGTTTCCAAAACAAGTTCGTCCACCGAGACGAATGATGGACGCTCCTCCATGGCCATGTGTTGTGGTTGCTGCCTTTTCAGCATTTTTGGATATTTTTTGTTTTTTTACTGTGGCAGCCGTGTCGGACTGACGCACAGCGCCTCATGAAATGACACCGATTCGCACGCGATTCGCTTGCGCGCCCTTCACTTCTTCATCGGCACATCTCCACCCACCCGACCGAGCCGACCGGATGAATTTAGATCACCCAGAAAGGCCGCGGGAGGCGGAGAGAGAAGCCGTTTAGTGCTTGAATTATTACACTGCCATGCGATGGCATGCCATGTGATGATGAGCTCCATGGAAGATTCTCATTTTGAATTGGCACGCTACTTGACGTGTGCACAATCGAAATTGGCTAGAACATTACTTATGCAACTCCTCGTCGTATCCATTTGCGGAGATCGCTTCGATTGAGGTTACATTCACACACATACATACTCAGAGAGAGGCGGACGAGTCTATGAGTAAGCTTCGGGACGGGCCGGTTATGTGCATGAATGCATCAAGAAAAGCTGGCAAACTCATTTAAATTATGCACCGCATCTGGATACGGTTGTCAAAGGTAATATCGATCAGTTCAATGCAGTTGGTGGCTCCAGGTACTCCTAGTGCTCTTGAAATGCATTCAGTTGCACATGATGGGTGGTGGTTCCGTGGCTATTTTTGAACTGAAATTGCTGACTGCACTTATAGATATCATAGAAGTCGGTTCAATATTTTGATTCATGTCCGTGATTTGGAGGGGGCCTTCAATGGATCGATGACTCACATGTTCAAGTTTCTTCAAATGACTGAGTGGTTGTTGTGTCGACTGGAGGGGGCAGAATTGTAATCTTTCATTCTCATTTCTCAGGACAGCGACCCATGGAGGATCTAAGTCTGAGTTAATCTTCTAAACTTGACTGTCTCGGGGTTCCAATAATAACCGTCGTCAGCAGAGGTTCGGTTGTCGAACGAGAAGGCTCGAAGCATGTGCTTTTGTTGTTAATTCGATCGATTTATTCGAGGTATAGTGTGATGATCAGTGTAGTCGATTAAATTATCGAGAGAAGTGCTGCCATGAAATGATATTAATGAACACTTTGAGTTTTACTTTGCGCGTTCAGGACCCAATTCTGAATCCATTAACTTTTTGTCTGCAAAAGATCCCTGAAGCAAACACAAATTTAAAATTTCCTAAAATCCATTGCCAATGTACAGCTCCATCGAATACCTACGTCACCACTTATTACACGTGCATACTGAACTATATTATGGTAATAAATACACGTGTAGTTAGTTAGGTACGGATACTAAACCTATCTGTGGTTTTTGCGCTGACACGGGAAATCATTCTCTTATGCCGGTGGTCCAGCACAAATTGCAACCGTGTAAAACAAAATTACACGCGAGTCTGGATAAAAAAAAATTGCAATCTCCATCACTCAAAATCAATTGAACATGTGAGCACTTAAACCGCAGTCGTGGTCAACATTTATCAAATAAAAATTGAACACACTTTTTCAATTTTCCTTTTCGTAGTCGTGTCTTTACACGTGTATTCAGGCAATCGGGTGTACCAGTGTAAATGGACCCACATGTAATGATAAAATACCTTTACGACTTCAGTCCAAACAAGAGGAGGCCTCCATGTTTTCCACATTGTCACATTAACTCCTAAAACACCTAATGTCGGTTAATTTTAAGGACTTGCCAATTTAGGCAAAACAATCTCACCTCAACCACCACGGGCAGCGGACTTTGAACGCAATAAAGCGTCCGGTTGTAGCTGCTTGCTTGCTACTCCTTATTTAAAAACAGACCGGACTAATATGGTTTGTCCTAAATTAAAGTCGTAAATATCTTCACACGGACACAGTCCAGTGAACTGACCGACACCGGCACGTTGTTCCAAATGCTTTGCGCATCGTTAGATGGAAATCCGAAACTGGGCGATATTTTTACGAGTGTTGTTAATTAATTTATACGCTTGAAATTAATAACAGTAAGCCCATGTCTCGCTATAAAATGAATAATTTGGTAAATCAGTGTGGCTTTGTTCAACCCAGCGTTACCAGCATTTTTGTTTGAATCTATCTGTCACCGAGGGTTCAACTCGCTTTTGTGTAACTATGCTGGCACCAGATGATGGTTGGAGATGGAATTTTGAAAAGCCATTTCAGTTTGTCGTGAGAAACTACATGTTGTGTGTGCTATTGTTCGCTTAATGAACCGGAGGAAACTACTGTTTAATCCCGACTTTGAACGCAGAAGCTTGCAATGAGAGTATCACCAGTGAATCGCGGGATTGGATTGGACCATCGAAAGATTAGAAGTCAATGCCCTTGGTGAATGCGGCAACTACTTCCCCATTAAACGTGCTTCGGGATGAACTTGCAGGGCCATGAAAGCAAGGCCTCCACGAAGGCAAACTGAAATCCACAGCACATCTTTGAACATAAGAAAATGCTATTCCCCCAAAAGACCATTTGCGCGACAACATTTGCATCTCAATAGCGAAAGACGCACATTTCTCCACTCATTCCACACCGAAAGACGATGAGATTGCCGAGGCCTTTTCTGTTATTTTATTTTTTTCAAAGAAATCCATGAAGAACACCGTCCTCAGAACGAAACTGAAGGGCATCGCATGCAGCGAACATTGTTCGAGCACGTACATGAAGTCATACCCTGTAGGGAGTTGTTATAGATGTGCATTGAATCCTAATTGTGTGTGTCAATTCGGTCAAGGGTAAGTGTCAATAGTGCGACGTTGTGCTGTTTGAACAATACTTTATGCGAGTCGGAAATGCGAGGTAGGAAAGTCAATCGTCCTAGTGCGACTTAAGCCACCCGAGAGGAGAGTCACCTCAATAAATGATTTATATTCATCCTGTCGGTACACACTCGAGAGGTAGTTAAGATGATTTACTCGTCTCTGACGGGGTGGGTATGACTCTTTGTGAGGCATTTGTGCAGACATCGTCTTTTGACTGGCGTGGTCTGGCTAGTCTGGTAGGATTGAACTGACGAAGGCGACAGGTCAGTGTCGCCTTGCCTAAAATGAAGCAGGGTCACTTTCGAAACCGCCTGATTTTGATTCAAATCAGAAGCAGTTCAGAAACCTTTTGCTGAAGGCGTCGAAATATGATTCGGAGTTATCTACACCGATGTGTTAGCTTAGCAATTTTCAGCTTCCACAAACGTGAGTTTTACTGTAAACAGTGCACGATGTCGTTTCCCAAACGCGAGACTGAGTGTACCCATTAGACCGATTATTTCCGGCTTTGCGAAAAGTACAAAACAAGCAAGGGTCTCCTGTGAATGTCGAGCTTGTTGTTCTCAAAGGTAAATGAAAGGAAATTTTGAATTGAGTCTTTACAAAACAACCGGCTCCATACTTCTTTGTTGTTTGGACTGAATCAATGAATTTTGTACGATGAAAGAAACGCACTTCAAGTGGATAGAAAATATTGGTTTCCCCAGTCTGTAAGCCTGTGAGACAGCACAGACGGGAGACTGACGACGATTAAAGTGTCACATTCAACTTGAGAGGGGCCACTTGAAGGCAGCCAGAGAGCTCTCCCGTACTAGACATTCATGGTGATGGAGACCTAGGTTCAAGTGGACAATCGATTTTGGTTTTCATCTCTGTTCTTTTTCGTCACTTTAGAGTAATGGCTCGCCAATGCACTTATTGACACAGTCACGGTTGAATGATGATTGACTCTGCTGCAGCAAGTGGAGACAACTCTCACGCCCATTTAAATTCACTTAGCCTTGTTATACAATGTAACGTCATGAAACAAATATATTTTGTATAGATGATGCTGCCAATACATCGGCAATCGCACTATTCCTTGTTAAATTCATTGGAAGCGATTCAGTAATGAAACGCAGAGTATGTACGTTTTTAAAGGCGATTTGGTTGTTAAACACTGATTCATGGTGTCAACTTCGTCCGGTTTTGAAGAGACTCTGAACAACGATCTTAGCGACAAACCGGTCTGCGTCTATATGAGTGGAGTCCTCGTCTTTCCGGCATCAGATTGTCTATCTTTTGTTCCATTGATGTCTTCTAAGGTTCGCAATCTATGCCTACTATCGGAGGCAACAACTTCAGCAAGAGCCTTGGTTTCCAACTTGGTTTCGCTTTTATCAGGAATCGAGAACTGGATAGACGAACTGGAGGAACTTAACACAGAATTACACATTTTTTGGCGTTTATTCATAAATATTTACCCACACTTCTGTGAACATATCAGTGTAAATGCTATTCCGGTTTTGACTGACCGAAAACATTTTACAAAAACGCTGTAAAATTGTAAGCGTCAAGTACGGTGGGACATCTACCATCTACTGTCTCTTGATTTCTGGTTTTTATACTCTGACAATGATGAAAATGTTTAGGGCTAGTGTTGTATAGCTGATAGTGAAATCAGCAGCGCACTTAGGCCACCTTGCTCCACTGTGATGCGAACTGCCACTGATCGACCACTCCATTGATTCCAATGGCAAATGGTGACTGGACCAAATTTGAAAACCTGATAAAAATGTATCAACTGGGATTCGACCCAGGGACACCCTTAACCAAGGGCATGCACTTAAGAAAAAAGTCACACTATATTTTTGTTTTGACTTAACAGATGCCTTCTGATCTATCTAATATAGCATGTATACGATTACATTTTCACAGAAAACGAATACTAAAAATACACACAGCCTCGATAATTCTGACACTTCAGTAGAGCGGACACCCCTATGTTTCGGACACTTTTAAAATTTTACTAATACAGTCCGGACAGAGTTATACTCTGCGTAGTCGTTTTTCGACTCTGTTACGTTAATATCAGAAATGAAGTATGATAGACGCCCAACTTACCTCTCTTGCCGCTTAAAATTTTTGAAAATAATTTTGTATATCGTTTTCTAAATCCAATTTGACCAATCAGAGAACGGCATTTACGTTATTTCGTGAATAACTATCAAAAAGACTCTGAAATTCGTCGACTCACTAGGGGAGAAGCAGCTGTGAGTTTTGGCATCTCTATAATACTTCATTTCTGGTCCGCACATCCCTATGTTTCGGACACTTTCAAAATGTTACTTATACCGTCAGGAGAGAGTTATGCTTTGCGCAGTCGTTTTGTCGTCGACTCTGTTCAGTATGAATGTTTTTACAATTATGGGAATTCCCCTACTAGTTGCGTAACTTGCAGTCAACAGTCTTAGACATTGTGCCGTTACGATTTGTTTCTATTGATTTTTAAGCTCTGTTGTCTGTAGATATTTCATGGCGAGCCTTCCCAGTTGCGTTAAGTTTTCATCGTTTTGAAGTCCAATTTCACTGGAAATTGGAAGAAATTGATGATGTACAGATAGAACGCCATGTTTTGCTGAACATTAGTGCGGCGGCTTATGCCCTTTGAGTATATTCTTCGACCGGGATGATATCACAAACTTCTTTCTTTACAGACTACCCACATCATCCATTTCACAGACAATATGAAGCGCCCACAAATTCCTAAATACCAAAACACAAAATATCATCCAACTTGACGACAAGAGTTCATTCCATTCCATTGCTCTTTCGATTAGCGACCTTAGCACAACCAAAAAATCATGATAGTTTCTTATTACCAAATCATTTAACATCAAAATAAAACAACACGAAAAAATAGGCAACCTCCACCAGTCAGTTGCCATATGTTTTCGCGGAAACAGTCAAAACGAAATAGGTAAAACAAAACTCAACAGGTGACCAACGTGTCAATGTCATCTCAACTAATTGACTTGAACCGACCAAAGAAACAAAAACACGCTACAATTCACTGAGTTTCACGTATTCCCACCACAAAACTTCTTTTTTTTTCTTCTTGTTTTTCTCCAACGGCCGCCGCTCTTTCCATGCAAATCAAAATATGTTTTGGGGGAAAAAATAATGAAGCTAAAAACCATGCGCACAAAATTACGTCAATAGCCAAAATTTCCATGTCAAAAGGAGAAGGAAAAAAAATAAACGTATCATACCCAACGGCATGGCATAAATACCCAACGGAAGAGCACACCGTGAAAATAAATGAAATAAAGCTCCCCATCACCACCCGTCGACGGGACGAAAGCTTCAAGCACATAAGGGCATAAGGAGTCTATGTACATACCAGCATGTACATGGGCTCCTTGCTGCTGGGCTGGCTTTAAAGCGCAAGCCTCTTGCCAGCACGGAGAAATGGGGACAGAAACTGATAGAAACTTCATACACAAAAAAAAAGGTCGATGGCATTTGAAAAGTCGTACTTAGATCATTAAAAGCAAAAAAAAACAGAGATACTTTCTGTAGATTTTCAGGTATTGTTTCCACAATACGATAAAAACAATAGAAACAGATAAAAAAAAATAAGAGAAGGAAAAAACATAAACAGCGGCTTTGACTCTTTAATCAAAATAACCATCATCAAACATCGGCAGAGGGACGATAGACCCCCAAACGAAGAAGAATAAACACGGTGAGAATGAACGAAAAGCAGACAAGCAGAAACAGACGAAAAAAATAAGGAGAATGAAGGAAAAAAGAAAAGAAAACACACAGCGAAGATGAAAACGTGTCACAGAGCATAGAAAAATAATTCAAGAAAGTACACTCACGCACACAGATGCAAACTCACGTGGACATATTGGGAATAAAGTAATCAACATCTCATGCTGATGCCCTCTGCCACACACCACACATCGCACACTAAAAACCAAGGGAAAAAAACACGGGCATACTCACACACACCCTAAAAGGAAATCTAGAAAAGCGAAACGTAACAACAAGCCAAGAAGGTATGACGAGAAACAAATAACAAGCCAGAGAACACCGAAAAACCGCACATAGATACACCACCACCAGCACCACTAGCACCAACACAAGTGCACCGTCACATCAGCCAGCGAGCCAGCGAGCCAGCCAGCCAGCAATGCAAAGATACTTACAGCCCAAATCCACTAAAGCATCCATCCATGAATTAATTTTTCTCTGCCCTCCACGCTCCGGGTTCTTCTTGCGTTTCAAAAGCCGTCGTCGTCTTTAAGGCCTCGACTTCTCGTGGGCTTCCTATCAGGCTGCTTTATTATTATTATGATTATTATCCAACAGATATGTGTACGTTTGAATGTATCCAAGGGAACTCGCTCGCTGCGCTGCTTTTGCTTGCCGTCGGTTCACAGATGTATTGAGTATCTGCGAGTGTGTACGTCTGGCATACACACCACACAGAACGCGTAATCCACAAGAAAGCGAGTAGTGAACGGACGGGCAACTGGAAGCAAGCGGGGAGCCGCAAAGTAATAAAATACACACTGTATTTCACAAAAGGACCGATTGTAATAAATTCTGACGTATAAAACCGTCAATTAGAGACCAACACACACACGCACTATAACACAACACAACATAAACGAAACGAACTGATCAGCAGCCAACGCACACAATCAAATACGACGGCACGTATCTGTGCATCGGAATACGACCCGAACGGAGCGACGACGAGCAGGAAAACAAGACGAGAGCACAAAAAAAAAAAAAAAAACTCACGACACGACACAAACAACACACACACTTTTTCGGTGTGTATCTCGAAACACCACTTTTCTGCTTCGGTGGTTGGTTGGTTGGCGCAGAGTACTAGTACGCGGCGATGAAAAAACACTGTGCACGCGACGCTGACGACCTCTGGCGGCGAAGGCAGACGCACATCTGAATTCAAAATCCAATAGATACAATCGGGAATACGATAGGAATTGCGCAACCTCTCCACCTCACACACATGCACAGCAGCGCGCTCAAATAAGTGGGTGTGCGTAGGGTTTTCTCAGCGGCACAACACCAACACAAGCACACGCGCCCCACGAATTCCACCACTTTACCCGACACGACCCACGACGAACAGAGATAGATAGCACGAGCACGAATCGTCGCCAGAGAGAGCGACCGAAATTCGTATTAGATTTTCCTTCGGTGTCTTCTTTTCGTTTATCTCTCGTTCTTTCGTTCTCTCCACTTTTCCGATTCCGTCGTTTATTTTCCTATTTTTTCGCTTTTCTTTTGTCGGTTTTTTCTTCTTTTTCTTCAATTTTACGTGTTTTTTTCCTCACTTTATGACTTTTTCACGTTTGTCTTCAGTTTTCCTGCGATGGCGAAATTTTACCCATTTTCCAGCTGTTTCCGAGGAAAACTCTCCAAAAACAAAAAATGCACGCACAAAATTTCACTTTAAATTCAAGTCCTCACCTCCTACACCGGCACGAGGAGAATATACACTTTTTCTCGGGCTTTTCGAAATCCCGCACTCACTCCCCACTTTCCATCGCCGCAAATATCTTTTCACTATATGTCACAAAACCGAATTGCAATGGGCGATGCCTCGTATCCAAAAGTATCTCAATTTGATTAAAATTTGACGTTTTCCAATTTCGAATGCGGTATCCACTTCTTTAAGATTTATTTACTTTAATTCCCTGCACTCAGAGAGATGGTGTGGTGTGGTGTGTGAAATTGTGAAAATTTAGTCGAGAGCTCGGCGACGAGAGTACCATTCAACACGAACACTATCACTCGACTGATGTTCATCGGGCATGGCGCAGAAGATACAACGTCGGAGTTTCCCCCGTCAGATGAGAGCAACAAGGACAGAGAACACTCACAGAAATCGTATCTTCCGACAGACCCCGCCCACAAAATGAGTTTGCCTCTCAGCGATTGGTGTACATGGGGTGACGTCAACCCGAGCCGAGCCGAACGGAGCCGAAGTTACCCGACTCTGTCCATTTTGTTTGTGTAACGAAGGGAAAACTTGTTTGCAGTTGCAAGCAGTTGACGGCGGTGATGGGTGGCGGCGCTAGCATCGCCGGTGGATAGATACACAGAAATCATATCTAGTGGATATTGAAAATTTCTGTATTTGCAGGGTGTGTTGGGTGACTGAGACGTCAGGATGCTGCTCTGCTGGCGGAGTGAATGCGACACAAAGAGACGCTTACCCCGACCACTTGTGCTGGACTCGGGGATTCTGGCGCTTCAATGGAGGCGAATTTTCCCTCGTCTTTCGTTTTGTTATGTTTCCCTTGCTGGCTTGTTTGTTTTGTTGTTTCGTTCGCTTTTTAAACTCGCTCTCGTCTACTCGGCTACTGCAACTAAATTTAGTTGGAAGGCTGCTTGTGGGTATGTGTGGCCAGCGGACCGAGTTCGGGGTGGCCTTGGCGAAACGAAGGTTGTTTTAATAAAATGAAAACAACAAGCAATAGCAACAAATTTAATTGTTTATTGATTTGTTGGCGTTTCTTTTTTGCAATCTCTATCCCTGTCTCGTATTTGCACACGTTCCCCGTGAGGGGCTTGGAATGAGGAACTGAAATGCTTGGCTTGCGATTCGGGAGTCAAGCAGGAAGGTCTCACGTGATAGGTATTCCATTTTGAAATAGGAAATCTATTCGTCAGAGGCGTTGAATGTTGCGTAATTCACGCGTAATTCACGCGGCGCTGTCGCTTACAATCGGAAAATCGGCAGATTTTTTCCTGAAATGGAAATCACTCAGTTGCTTTCTATTTTTTTTTTTAAATCGAAATTTGCTATACCTACAATGGTGATGGCGATGTAGTAGAGAAGTCGGAAACTAGAAGCATTCATAAACAACATGTGAATCCCGGCTTTTAGCGGAGAATCAAAAGTATTTCAGCAAGTCGCAGCTGTGTGAAAATACATTTTATTTTGTCGTTTACATGAGAAAAATGCGCAATAACTCACAATCGAGAATTATGCACGTCGTCATAGCGTAAGCGTGAGTTGGTAAAAATGAGCTCTTCACCAGTCTGAAAACGTTTTGCTAACACCTCTCACAGCCGCCTTCGATGAGCAGACACCAGGGGAATGGCAGCAAAAATTCACATTTCTCGTAATCCTTGACAAGAACTGTGCATGCTATGCATGTCCAAAACCTCGATTCCTATTAAAATTCGTTTCCAGAACATCTTCTTTCAACTCGGCTTCTATTATCACTGAAAACTGGTGGTGTTCACCAGCGGAAGCTACTGACATGCGCCATGATGACTTGCTCGTCGCTCAGTCTTGTTGCAATCTGGGGTGGCAATGGTACGAATTAAAAAAGTGCCAGAAGTAGTAAAAGAGTTATCGAAGGATTTGAAATGAAGTACACAGTTTGACAATGTCTGTCTTTGACATTCAAACCCTCTTGAACAGAAATCACGTAGTATTGAGATAACCGGCCCAGTAAAAATTGTTTACAGAGTTCTTAATTCGTTTTCTCAAGCCATGCGGACCAATCAGACAATGTCGTTTACATTATTTCGTCCATAACTGTCAAGCACTTGTGAACACTTGTTAAAAAGTCTCTCAAATTCGTCGATGGGCGTTCAGCTGTGAAGTTGGAATTTCTGGAGAGATTCTTCGGCTACAATTTTGAGGTAGTAAAGGAGTTTGTCTAACTCGGGGCAATCGTGAACTCCGCAAACGACATCACAGTGGAGAACCGACGTGGAATCGCCCTTGTCAACCGGTCCTTCGGTCTGTCGAAACAACTGAGCTCAAAACTCCCAAAGAACCCAGATCATGCTTTACAACCTATTATTTTGCCAGTCCTCCAATATGGAGCGGAAAACTGGACGATCAGCAAAGCAGCGCATTCTTAGTGCCTTCAGAAGAAAAAATCTACGTAGGATATATGGTCCCGTCTGCGAGGAAGATGAATAGAGGAGAAGACACAACCGCAAACTCTACGAGCTGTATCAGGATGTGGATGTAGTCAGGAAGGCGAAAATTCGGCTGCACTGGCTCCGCTACATCAACCTCATCCATACCAGCGCTCCAGCTAAGAGGGTCTTCGAAACCGAGAATATTGGCTCCAGAAGGAGAGGTTAAGCGAACTTCCGGTATAAAGACCACGTCGACGTCGACGAAAGAAGGCAGCTAGGCTCGGGGCGTATGTAAGTAACGGGCTCAGAATTTGAGAGATATCTTGAATGAATGAGAATAATTATTCAGTACAAATGGGTTATAGCAATACCTGAAATAGCGATGAATAGGATATATATAGCGTTGTTTCTTCTTCCTCTTCCTCTGTACAGCTTCAGCAGAAGTCAATGTGGGGCTCCGAACTCGAAGAAGCAGTTCCTCAATGTTGAGTTCCTCGTGCACTGCTGTCTTTCTCACCCTATCCCAGCGAGTAAGTCCCTCGATAGCACGGAGAAATCTCATCTCTGCAGTACCCTTGACAGAGTTGGAACAAATACTTACTTGAAAACCGCTAACTGTCTATAAACAAGTACAGGAATGGATTATCTAAAATAGGCCACTAGGTAGCTATCATTGAATAAAGGAGCTACAAGTGCAAAATACCGGGCTGTGATTTCACAATGGATCCCACCAAGATCACTGCTAGAGCTGTGACAATTTGTTGCAGTTGATTTATTTTTATACAAAAGGACATGTTTATCTATATCTATAATTCTTAGTTTTCGATCCATCAACAATTGTCTAAGGGGCTTAAATAGAGATCGATTCGTTTGCAAATGAGAGATAAATTGTTCACCGAATTCATTTCTCAATGAGTCCATTGTGCCGTGTTCGCGTGCTCTGTAGCATGGAGCGCCTTCTTTGCTGGAACCCCATGGCCGACCACAAACCAAGAATGAGGTCGAAAACATTTGACGTTAGAGGACTCCATTGAAGGTAATATTGTTTTCACGATCATCTTTGAAAAAAAAAAAAAAAATACTAACATTGATTATCACCATCAATTATCAAACACCAATCAATGCAGTTTTGTATATGATTCAATCAAAAAAGTGATTCGCTGAAGACAGCGACACAGAGAACGCAATTTCTTAACAAAAGTTGTTTAAAGCCGCTATTGTGTGTGGAAATAAAATGGTAAACACTTAAGAGATTATTTTTTCATCTCAACTCTTATTCAATTGAACTCTCAGAAAGAACTAAGAATTAATTACATTATGTGGTGACACTTCACCATATATTTTTAAAAGAAATACGTGTGATTACTTTCTGTTTATGCATTTATTCGTCTTATTTAAAAATTGGAATTAACATTAAATTGTTGACATTTCATGAATATTCATTTCAATGGAATGGAAGATGAGTTGTTTATCATTAATGTCATACATTGTGCCTTACACATAAAAACAAACAAAAAACCCACATACACCCAAGTTTGTCAGAGACGCCTAATAAAATGTCTAACCATTTTATTTTCCATCCCATGAACTACAATATTGTAAATGCAACAGGAAAACGCTCTCCTGACATTTACAGCATTTTGAGTGACTCATGCGTACTTACCAACTCTGGCGCCCACGAGCTATAAGAATTAATTAAGATAGCGCAACTTGACTCTTGTTCCACTGATAGACTGACATTTCATGACTACACCCGCTTGAGTTGTTATCTTATTTTTTCCCCCTTCAGTTCTTTTCTTTTGTTATTGTGTGTTTCAGAAAAATGAAGAACAAAATTGAATATGTTTACATAACATCTTTTTCTGCTTGTATGTGCATTCTTTACTCGTGGATTTTCACATTCTTCGATGTGGTTTGTATGCTTGAAGAAACAATTACAAAAAATATTTTCATCTGTTTCTTAATCCATTTTTATTTCGACTTCAAAGAAATTGAAACGCCAGAAAAAAAAAAACTGAATTCGCTTAAACACAAACTTAATGTCAGTCGGAACCGTGCTCCGGACCGCGTCTCTTGCACCGCCTACTTCGACTCTTGACCAATGTCCTTTGGCTGTGCACCCCAATTCTTCGACCGCGCAAACATAGTCTGCCACCCTGTCTTCTTTCATAGATTGTATCATAGCACGATGGGCACTATAAGTTAAGCTTAAATCTTAGCTTTTCTGTCAGCATATCATAAGGCCTAAAAATAATGATTAAGAAGCAGTCAGGGATGATTTGGCTAAGGCAAATGCATATTTATTATATGGTGCCGTGGTATAGCGGGAACGTGCGTCTACCCTGAGCTCAACTTGGAACCCAAGCTCCTTCCAGAGATGTGTCTGTAGAAAATAGCACCTACAACACGAGTGGTTGGTGTAGTATCTAGGTTCAGGTTCACCCTGGACTACCCGCGTTTTTATTGTATTTCATTGGAATAGAAACAATGAGTACGTTTGTGTACGATTAGTTTTACAAACATATCTCGCACTCGGCATCGGTATAATTTCTTCGCGTTCGATTTATAAATAAACAAGATTAAATTTCATTGTTTCTCATGAAATCTCTCACAAACAGCTCCAACTCCTGAGAGCTAATGGCAATAGAAAGAGAGTATAACACACACACACACACACACACACACACTGTATTTATTCGATATTGATGTAAATTGAAAAATTGCATATACAGCGAATCAAACAGGGGGCAGTTCGTATCACTATTGTTAGTTCTTCTTGTTGACTGTGGTGGCATAACCTAGAAAGATGTGCGTTATGTTCGAGAAAAGCCAACCACGATGAGAAATTTATCAGCCTAATCTTTGACTAAGACTTAATCGAACATGCGAATATCTTAATCAACAACGACAGCGTTTTGTTTGAATGTCTCCACATTGTGTCAATTGCAACAATTTCCTAGATTAATCCAACTTAGTTCATCAATTTAACTTGTTGTCTTCTCAACATTACAGCCATTTGTTGATTTACTCCACTGCTGTTGACACCACTCTGAGGGAATGAGTTGGCATCATTTGTTTGGGAAGGTGAGGGATACCGAACCGGCGGTCTCTTCGGTGACTCGGTTTAGTGAGTGGTAGGAACATCAAGCAAGGAAGACAGCTTAAGAGGCTGGCTTGACATCGAGGGCTTACGCCGTTGTGGTGAATCGGAGAAGACTCTCTGGCTGTGAGGGAAATGAGATCTTGTATTAGACCGTGCTTCGAAATAGAAAAATGCAACTAAGACACGGAGTATACCAAAATGGTAGTACACCAAGGAACGCTAATTTGTATGGATTCGTGTTACGAATTCGGATAAGCCCGAGGGGTAGGACTATTGACGGAGTTAATATCTTCATCATTATCTTCTGACCTGCATGCTCCACTAAAGGGGTTGCGGGGGTAAACCGCGCACGAGAGATCTCCAGGCAACTCGATCGTCCGCCATCGACTCGAACTCATCAGAAGTTATACCCAAGCGTAACCAGGCGAGTTTTTGGACTTGGTCCAACCATCTCGTCCTTGGTCTGCCAAGCGGTCGCCTACCTGATTCAACGCCCGCCTCGGAATTCGTGATGAGTGTGTTTGAGTGAGTTAAGATAGACAAAGATAGACAACGAACCCCCCCGAATCAGGAAATTTGCCATGCTTTGCTCTGTGCTGAGGTGATTTGTAACGGCAAAGGCATAGCCTGACACTTCTCTTTTCAAATCTCTTCTATCAATCATAACTCCACGGTGTACTAACAAGGTTGAACATTTATGACATTACTTTAGACAAATTAGCTCAGAGATAACTTAGTTGTTCCGCTTTCGCCACCTTTTTTCTTTCTAAAGCCTTTAATGAAAGGTTTCACCGCTGTCATAATCATTCCCTGAATGCGGGCTCAGAGAATGCATATCAGTTTGTTTTTCCCCATTTATATTTGTCAGTGTGTGTTGTATATACTGACTAATCTCTTTGTCACTTAACACGTAATGTGGGAGCTATTGCAAGGTAATCACGTAGTGCGGTCATTTGATCTAAGCGAGCTCACTGTTTGTGTTCATCATCGTTTCCACGAATCCAGACATCAGCCGACACTCCTTTACACACAACACTTCCCGTCTGCCTCAACTGAAATACTTACGTGCGAGATCTGAATTAGAATGCAAACTTGGAAATATTTGTATGTAGTCCATGGAGGACTGCGGTTAGACATCGAGTTATACAATGACGTCAGTGGACAAATATGACAAGGACGTCGCACCCTGCGGTAGATTGAGATATTTTCTCGGCCTTCGGTTGAGAGATTTGCTTTCTAGAGATTGGATTCTAAGAGATTTGAATAACATATTCATATTCTTGTTTTATTTTAGTGACAATGTCACTCACTGTTGGAGGGCTATTGTGAAATGATTTGAGTAATGGGTAAATGTAGCATAATGATGCCGGCGCAGAACAGTGGTTTTGTTCGTCAGATTGAGGGCACTCACTTGCTCTTGGGATGTCTGTCATAATGGAAAACTACACGAGACCTTCATGTGAAACATCAGTGAAACACCTAAGCAAACGATTCTTTACAACCTTGTCTTCAATCTATTTGATTTGTTTAGCATTTGAGTGTTATCCACTAATGTTCCCCTTCTTCTATGGCGCTACAGTTCGGGATGGATCTGTGCCACAGCCAAGAAGCCTCTCCATTTTTACCCAGCTGTCAAAAAAAGAAGATAGGAAATAGCCCGAGTGGTGTGGATCATGCGATCCAAATGGCCTGGGAATCTTCTGCGTTGATTTGCCTGGCTGGACTCAAGTAGTTTTCCAGCCCATACAGTTTGTGACTGAATCTTCATCATTGGACTATTTTTGTAGCATGAGAAAATGAAGGAACTCAGTAGCTTTTCTGTGAGTAGGACGGTTTTACCAAGCACAGCAACGTTGAATGACATTTTTGAGGGAACCCTCAAAGACTTGAGAGCATTAATTGCCCTTGGCGTTGGAGGATATCTGAATCAGCAGGAAGTCAATTACTTATTTAATTTATAAAATGAAGCCGATGAGACGGAAGAAAAGCCAAGAAACCACAATGTAATGCAAAATGCATGAACGAGCGTTGAGAAAGGAAGCTTGGCTGAGACTGGAGGCTTGGCTGCGTCTCTGAGAGGTTTTTCTCCTTTGTGTTCCACTACAGTTTCTGTTTATCCCTTTAATGCATGATATTTTATAATTGAGGCTATCCGTGCAAAAGTGCAGTGGCCAACAAAAATCAAAATAATGCTGATCGTCACGTAGCCCGCAAAGAAATAATGCTAATCGTCACTAGATAGCTCCGAGTTCCTCAAAAAATGTTATTTTGTTAATTTTCGGGTTTTGTGGGTGCCACTTTTGCACCGATTTCTAACGTGCAAACTGAGCCCATTTCAGCCTATTTCTACGTTTCGACTTGGTGAACCTGTGCCTCGACCAATAAGCCTCTTTGACTAATGCAATCTCTCACGATAATCAGTTTCGTCTCCAGTTTGTGTGTGCCATATTTATTATAGAAAAATTCTAATATATGTTATTTATTATTATTAAATAACATAAGTTGTGGGAAGTCTCTCTCATCCGACTACTGATTGTATGTGTTTTATAACTTGGAATAAGTCTCTACGACGCATGAATATCTCTCAAACTATGTTTCTTTCTAGGTTTATATTTCTGGGGTTATTTATTCTCTGTCATTTTGTCCCACTGTAACGGAGTAGACGACTCTTTACATGGCCTAGTCACCTTAGGCTTGGATCCATAGATCTAGCCAAGCAAATATGTCGCTGTACAGCCCGTACATTGGGCCACAACTACCAGTAGTAGCTTGCCATTAATGAAGGTCGATCGGAGGGTATTTTCTGGTACCACGGAAGAGCATGCAGTCAGCCTCGTAAGAATAAAGTCGTGGGGGTTGTGTGGTTTAAGCGTCAATAGAGTGGAAAGTTGCAAATAAATAGCGCAACATCATAGAATCTCTCATGACTGCTGCTCATGGTGATCAGCTTTGATAATTAGATGAGCATAGAATTATAGTGCAACACAGGTATTAAACATGCCTCGGCCCAAGAGAGAAAGAAAGTGTTAAGGCATGAACAAAATTGGTACTGGGGGTGAGACTCTAGACTTAAGCAGGTATTTCCCTGGCCAGTGTTGGGACTCTACCACAATTATGGTAGATCTGCCACTAGTTTCATCAAGTGCAAAATCTACCACACGTTGTAATTCTTTCTTTTTATGTCATTTGTTGTTGTTTCTTGTTTCTGAGACCCCTATGCAAAAGACAATATCAAAGGAAACTGTGTGCAAAAACTTACAGAGAAGAGTTATTTGTAACGACTGTGCTTCAAAAATATGAACACATGGGAAAGTAGGGAGCTCGTTCATTTCATTTACGAAAGCGTTCACCTAGTATTCGACATTTCTTGGATATTGTGTATGTAAACGAGATTTACCACTCATTTTCTTCGGGATCTACTACACTTTGAAAATTTGAAGTCCCAACACTGTCCCCGACTCTGAGTTTAAGGACTCACAACCCACAACAGCTTTCTCAGGACGTGATAGCACTTTCTCCTGCAATGGCCATCAATGCTAAAAAGCTCAAATAAAAAAGATCTATTATGACGAAAGGGCTATGATCCTTTTCACCTGATTCAGGTTCTAAAAATGCTTCTGCGCCGTAGGGCAGGATTGACATGATCAATACCTTGCATATAGTGAGCTGCGTCCTTCGAGAGAGGGCTATGTAAATGGCGGTAAATAGGGGATGCCAAAAGTTCCTCTGCGCATGATCTCAATACTGATGTTGCTTGTATTATTTACCACGAATACGAGGTAGAGTGCACATCGTGACGTTCAGGCTGGTTAATCGGTGTTGATCGGTCTGTACTTGAAAGCATTTACTTCGTTTTGTCCTCGCTTACCACCAAACCAATGTGAAACGCCTCATATTTTTGCCTCAAGAACGTCACGCTGTTAACAATATTTTCTATGCTTGTCTAACGTTGTGATTTAGGGAGAACCGACGACCTATATTTGCCAAGGCAAAAAAATAGTCGTCAGTAGTATGCAGAGAAGAATGCATAGCAACGCAGATAGCAGTTTCGTTAAGTTTCGTTAACTAATTTTAGCGGAATCAATGAAAAATCTCTTCGCATGTAAGTGGCAGTTGGGTTTGGAATTTTGCATGTGTTCCTAGAAGCAAGTATGTGAACTTTGAAATTGGACAATGCGTCTGGCTGCTTTTCGTTCGGTTCTGACACATGTGAGCTTAAGTTTACTTATATGCTTCTTCGAAACAAAATAAGAACCAATTAAATGAAAACAATTCATAATTCGACATAACAACAGTTTCAGTGTTATATTTATATTTTTTCAAGAGTCACCCCGGTCCATCAACCAAAGTCCATGCAATAGAATTTATATATCCATTTAATTTCAATAAAATCTCAAGTGCTGTGTCTACAAAAAATGGTCGTCATACGTCCACGACCAACTGTTCGTTCTGTCATGTGAAGTGCACTGAATTGATAACGCAGCAGAATATATATTAAATTAATAATAACATTTTTATGCTACCAATTTTATTTGTAATAATCCACGCGCAAGTTGTTACTTCAGAGGCGTCCATCTGGTACAGCACAGCAGTCCTTTCAGACACTCGTTTATTGTTTTTCGTCTTTCTTCTGATTTTCATCCCCTTTCGAGATTGGGCAGCAACACTTCAACCATTTTATGGTCTTGCCGAAATGATGCCTAAATTTGGATACATGTGCGCGTCATCACAAATAGATATTGAAGTAATATAATTTTAATGACGTGACGTGTTTGAAAAGATAAAACTCAGTTTGACACGCTTGACAATTCGAAAGGAGTGCGACAGCGGTGCCCGTGGAATTGGAATTCTGGTTTTGAATTACATCATAATTTGGAGTTTAAATTTGCAGTCTTGTCATGTACATAGGCTTTAAATTATGCATGGAAACTATGTGCCACACGAGGTCTTTTCGCAAAAAAAAAAAAAGTGCGGTTTGGTTTTTGCCTTCTCGTTCGTCCGAAGGCGGATCCGTTGAAGATTTTCCAATCACTTTAAAATCACTTCCTGAGAAAGAAAGTTGCAGCGGAAGTGCACGCCTAGAGGCAAGAAATTCAATTTCTCCACTCAATCTGGATAAGGAGCAGGATACTTGTAGCAAACACAACGTACAACGGATGAGGAGGAATCAAGAAATTCCAAAGTTTTGCAGAACTTCAGAATGACTGGGAGGGATGTGTTACTCTGTATCTAATCTCGGCAAAAGCAGACAAAAGTTTCTGAGGGGAACTAAGCACATTATGTGGGCAAAAAGTGTCTGAACAACTTTTCCTGCTTGGATTATATGGATAGTTCATGTAGCCCAGCATATGACCTAAAAACTGGATGGTTTATGAGATCCAAAAACAGGCGGCATACCTCCTCTACTGCCTTCCATTAGATGTTTACAATAAATTGTTCACTTATCGAGGCAAGCGACGATGAATTTGTTTCGCACACTTCGCTAACTTCCCATCACATGCCCGACCCTGACTTCGGCAATTATCAAACTAGCCACATCATAGGCTTTCGAAATCCAACTGTCTGACGATACTTACTGTCCTTTTCAGAGAAATTACCCATTCCCACAGCTTGATATCACTTCGCGGCAAGTATAGTTGCGCGCAGTACTCGAGTCTGTCGTTTAATGTACACGAGTACTATCTATATTAATTCTAGCTTGACATGTTGGGTGTCATAAGTGGTTTCCGCTTTTGGAGGACCACTTGTCGGCGACAAGTCATATTGTGTTCGTTGACATTCGTTGGCGATAATGAAGCGTAGGCCCGCAGTATCTCATTTCCCGGGCAAGAAAAGTCATGTTTTCTATGGACCAGCATTAGGAAGAAACAGTAAAATAGTTCGTAGAGTACACAGTTCGAATGAAATCTCATTGAGTTCCATGTAGATATGGAAGATTGACAAGTCTGGTTGGTCCGGTGGTTTTGCTTTCAAGAGTGCAGGGCCATGCAGATTTTTATTCAAGTATACGATCTTTTTTCCTTACAAGCAGTCAAGGGAGGCGCAGTTGATAGGATTTTCGACTCTACGTGGATTTAAGGGTACTAATCGGAGTATTGACGTACGAGTAATAGTCATCGAAGCACAATGTTCTTTTTTTTTTTGAATTGATACTTGATCACTGAAAATCAAAATACAGGCGAACCTCCAAAGTCGGAAACAAATGTGTGCTGTGTTCGATTGATGGAACGTTCGAATTATGGAGTGCAAAATATGGGAAACTTTAGTCCAAGTTAGGTTAGGTTAGGTTGAAGTCCCTAACTGCTGCGCAGAAGGACAGCAGACACACTTAGGCCAAGCCCATTGTGTTACCACGTGGATTTAAGGGCACCCATTCCACAAACCAATTATTGCTTTTAATAAAGCGAAATCATCAAAACATCATATCAAATTAGTCGGCCCTCAGAAGTCTAAATCTACGGGATGAGGGAGCACTGCAGCTGCAAGTGTTCAATGGGTGCTTCTTCTTACTCGTTCACACAGCTTCTGCAGAAATCATTGCAAGGAAGGCCTAGTGTGCCGATGGCACAATACTCTGAACGCCATTAAGAGATCTGAGATTCCGCCTGCTTAATCTGATCAAGCTAAGCGATCTTTTGGCATTGATCATAGTGCAGAGTTGCTTGGTAATGAGGCGTCCTGTGTTTGATGTCCATCCGCGGTTTGTTTGAGCAGGCGTTTCAAGCTTTAACAGATATTTTAAGGCAGCGATAGGCATGAAGAGTGGGTTTCCACCCGGAAAGAGTACAGAGTTTGTGCCCTTTCTAGCGAGTTCTTCCGCTTCGCGGAAGTCAAACAAATTTCGTTTGACTTAAGAAAAATTCGCCTTAAGGAGGTTGGTCTTACAGAGGTTTAACTGAATATTTAAGAAAGGAATTCATTTTATATCTACACTACTTTCAGTAGATGATAAAAGCAAATCGACTTCTAGACCAACAAAATTGGATCACAATTTATGCAGCCATATTCATTTATACACCTTCAGCCACTGAAAATAGAGACCCCTTCCATTTTGTAGGTCCTTAAGTAGAATTCAGTTAAAAAAATTCAATAATTTGTAATTGGTGTTTATAAGTCACAATGATCAACCTTCTGCACTCAAGGTCTGATTTATCATAAAAGCCTTAGCCCATGATCTTAATAGTTGGCGATTAAATTGTTCCAAGCAACTGCTACATTTACTTCAAACATTTTTTTGTTAGTTGTATTTAGTTCTTTTATCAGTATGTCCTTCAAACACCGATCGAATGTAAGGATCATTCTCGTGACCTCCTGGCTTCAGTTGCCGAATACAACGTGAACTTGTTTTCTTCTTTATTATTACATTTTGCTTTTAAAAAGTGTCTCAAAAAGACAGGTTTCAATGCCACATAAATCTTTCCAATCTGCCATTTCAAAGTGAACACGATTATAGCTAATGTTTCCATCGGACGATCACACAAATCAGAGGTGTGACTTCAGCAAACTAGTTGCATGCTCGTTGAGGAATTCCACCCGTGGGCGTTGTGATTCACTCGTGGATTTGGAATTAATGGCACTCTGAAGTGGCATTTGAATGCAAGAGGTCAAATGAATTACGCAAATTTAGATGGGACAAATAAATTCTGATGAATTCTGTGCTCGAACACTGAATCACCTGATTTCCAACCACACAAGTAATCGATTCCCTGGGGAACAGCGTGCGAATTGACAAAGGTGTCACGTCATTTTAAAACCATTGATTGACGTAAAGCTTATATCACTTACGGGGTAACATCAGTCAAACGCATCTCAATAATGACATCTTACGTCAATCAAGCCTTCATCAGATGACGCAAAAACTGGAAGCCGAAAAACGAACTAAGTCCTTGACAATTCGAAAAGTCGATTTATGTTTTTTGTCTTTGCTCCGAAATGTTGGTACAACTGCCACGAAATTAAATACAGAAGTCAGAGGAGTTGTGCCCTGTGGTAAGCGTGTGACGTGTTTTGAATAATAATACTTTTGGACGTTTGACCAGGATTGCATGCACATGTGTACATATAAGGAACATAACAAACTTTGACATTTTAAAGCATTGCTCACCCAGTTGGTGTGTGTGCTCAGAAGTTCCATTTTTGTCGGCGGGGTCTGAACGAAGGGGAACGTCAAACAGAATTAGTAAAGGGGCAGGATCGTGGGACGTGTGCATTTATATATGTGGGTATATCTGTGTGGGATAGAAGCATCTTTTGTGAAGATAATTATGTTTTCTTATGAATATTTACATTTTCGAAAGGATTTAATGGGAATGTTTAGTTATAATATACACAGTACACATACACGCTCGAAATAGTGAACTCATATGAACCGGGCCTATTCACAGTATCGAGATTGTTGATTGTACCGTGCGTGAACTCTTTGAAGCAAATTTCCCCAAATGGGTATGGTTTTACGTACAATTCATCAAAAATAGACGGGAATTACAATTTTTCTTTACAATTACTGAAAAATAAGGAAATATTTATAAAACAGAACAAACAACTCAACCATAAAAGCGCAACAAAAATAATACATTCTGTGTACCTTCTTAAAAACAAAAATGCAAATAATTTAAGCTATGCTACGATTGTTAGTCAAAGAAAAGTTTATAAGAAAGTCCCAAAGAGCAAACGAAGATTGCTCTTTGGGACTTTCTTATAAACTTTTCTTGTAGCATTTTCAGAAAAATTCAATTACTTTCTCAAATACATGCAAAGCATCACAAGAAGACACTGAACAAATTGGATGATCTACATCTGACTGTTGTTCATTTCCGCCTTAGTTTTCGTCTTCATCAATATCTGACTACACGCGATATTCGTTACACTTTAAAATCGGCTGCCGTTTGTGCTGGGCCTGTTATTTAGTTCAAACGATAATATGGTTCACTCCTTCTGCGATCACTGTGTGACCATAAGACGCTAAATAGTTGCGAAGAATACTGAGAGTTTCTTCAGCTTTATCCCCAAGATCGTCTTTTCCAAACGAAAGGAGGTTTTCTCCCATTATTTCACAAGGACCGATGTTCCTAATTTGTCTCATGCGGCTGTCAAGTTAAGAACAGTGCGGCTGCATGCACTTTATATTTGTTCTGCAGTCAACCCCAAATTATATCGTGCAAGATTCTTGCAAAATATCATGAGTAGAACAATCGGAAAATATAGACGATTGTATGGATAGTGTTGACTGCATAGCACTAATGAGACTTATAAGTGTTTTTGCGTGGTGAAAGGTGCAAAGAAAAAAAAAAGCTTTAAAAACATACATAGTTTCATTGTATCGACATTTCTTTTGTTCACTATTTAGAATAGCGTGTATAAAATATTGTGTGTTCACTATATCGAGCGTTTATTAGGATAATTGGAAAAATTGCATCGATTAAAAAGTTAATGAGATATCGCTCTTTAGACCAGAAAATTTGGGTAAATAGATATCGATTCTGGACACGAAGAGAAATAAAAGAAAGAATAAATATTTTTCAATGCGAATTTGCTTCGTTTTTATATTTTTACTTTAAATGAATGCCGGAGCCTGGAGATCTCTCGTGAGTAGTTTACCCCCACGACCCCTATAGTGATACATGCGGGTCAGAAGATGAAGATTACGATGATGATGAATGCCGGAGCTATTGTCACACACATCAACCAACTGAGCTTGAGTACCAACTACAGTCAGGTTAGATCACCTTCATTCATAAATCAGCGTCAATTACTCCCAATGAACAAAACACACCACAACTTCGCTCATTTCGAACACTCGATCATTCGAACGCTCCACTAATTCCAACACCAACATTTTTACATCACGTACCTTCTAAGTCGAAAATGCAAATTGTATTTATAATTGCATAAATATCATTCTTTAAATAAACTTATTTATTATACGGTAGATGATTTGGCTTTAATTTATAAGGCGTATATCCACCCCAGGCTTGAGTACAATGCTCATATATTGTCCTGCACGCCCAAGACCACCCGGCACCTACTAGAAAGAATCCATAAGTGAGCAATAGAAATTATAGGAGACGACAATATTGCAGAGTCCATTAGACTCGCTCGAACATCGACGTACCCTCTTCCTTGGACGTATTTTATCGCTACTTTATCGAACGATGCTCAAGTGAGCTAGCCAACTGTGGTCCTCCCCCTAATGAATTCGCCCTCAATACCCATCTGGCCAGGAATGCTCATCAGTTTACCTTTACGCCTACTTTCGGACTCTCAGTAAAATTTAGAGACTCGTTCGTCAGCCGCACCATACACATATGGAATGCTCTTCACCGCCTAATATTTCTCACAGACTACAATCCGCAGATATTTAAAACCAATATGCACAGGTACCTCATCTCCACATGGGTATTAACAATGCCTTGTGCGCGAGCAAAATATACAAAAAGAAGCTCCAAGAATAAGAAAAAAAAAAGTTTTGGCGAATTGAAATTTCAGATTTTTTTAATTTCCAAGCGTTTTTATTTTAACAGAGGCGACCACCATATTTGCCCATATACAGTGAATAAATCTCAGCAAGATCAAACAAGAAAAAGCACAGTAAGCAAATACGTAGCTATATACTTATGTAAATGTACAGTTTTAAAATAAAGTTATTTTATTTTATTTTAATTAAATTGTAAGAAATCGGATATGTTGACTGACTTCGCCGTTTTGTTTGCCAAAATCTTAACCGCCTTTTGAAGTTGAAACCATATTCCGTTGACCCCAAGCCAACAATCCGTTTGGAAAAGTGGTTCAATCCCCGTCGGCAGTGCAGGATTGTTTTTTTATTTTTTTTATTTTAAAAAACAAAAATCCGGGAAAGATGCTTATATTCTTAAACTTTAACATCAAGTCGGGTTACTATAATCCGATCTCAAAAATATTTATATTCTAAGTGACTGAATTCAATTGGAAAGAAGAGGGTATATACAGCCATTTTTTCTAATTTCATTTATATTTGTAAATTCTTTTAAAACTTACTTGCTAGACAAAAATGCTTAAAACTAATTGTACGAGCAATACTACTATTATTTTACTTAACCTAACCATAATTCAATTAAATAATAATTCGTACAGGACAACAACAAGAAATTTAAAAACTAACTTACATACTACATTAAAATAAAACTAAAACAACTAACAACAACAACTTACATATATTGGATCTAAAATTTAATTCGTGCGGTTTTCCTTTCCAAAATTTGAACGCTTATTTAAGAAAAACAGGTACAGTAGTATTATCCAAAGTATTGCCCATCTGAAGCTATGACTTTTTTCCATCTTTCTGGCAATTTGTAGATCCCAAAAGAACTGCGCCGGCTTGGTAGGCAAGAATGAATCAAGCCAATTTTTGATATGGTTTCACCCGGTTTTAGCAGCTCATAATACAGCACCACCTTTTAAATCGTGCAAGCAACTTATTGCACTATCGCTCACCTAGCGCATGTTTACCTTAAACTTCCCCTTCCACCAAAATACGATGACTTTCGGCAGCAGTTTTCTTCATATTAAAGTAAAGAAGAAGAACCTCCCGCAAAAACACTTTTTGAGGCACAAAGTTCGACATATTTGAGTTAAAAAAAGTTAATGTTGTTTACGCTTCAATTGAATAACGTATACTGAAATGACGTACAATGACAGTAGCCTTCCAACGCATGTTCCAACGGAATAATAAAGGTTACGCCATCTCTTAGCAAACCGCCCAATAATAAACGTTATAGACCCAATAATAAACGCTTTTAAATTGTTTTTGGAAAGTAGTGTTTTTTTCTGGAGATGCGTCCGAATGGGTCAGCCTTATTTAATCTCCTTCTATTGGAACGGCTTGAGATATTTAAGACAAATACCTCCAGTTTAAAATAAAAGGAGCACAGTACGGTAATCTTTAAATGTACTGTGTACATTGTGTTTCGCCTTGTGCTATTTA
This sequence comes from Eristalis tenax, assembly GCA_905231855.2. Taxonomy (NCBI): domain Eukaryota; kingdom Metazoa; phylum Arthropoda; class Insecta; order Diptera; family Syrphidae; genus Eristalis; species Eristalis tenax. The sequence goes on from HG993127.1 coordinate 7,308,875, forward strand.
TGTTGTCATTGCTAAATTTAAATTCGGAAAAAATGGTCACCCTCAAAGCTTGAGACAGTTTAATAAACACACACCAAAGACATAAACGTAAATATGTGAAACGAGTTAATTGCTAGAAGTCTTACAAATTCGTACTGAGGCAATCCTTGTAAGTGCTTCTCGAACGAACATGTAAAGCGTTATATACGCCGTCAATATTATCGCACAATATTATTTCCTTTTTGCTTGTTCCGAATGTAGGATTTGAATGAAAACAGTAGGATTTGACAAATGTGATTGAAAAAGAGACTTCAAATCTGTACCACGACCTTAATCACCAATAGTTGCTGATTAACCTGCTTGTAAGCTCAAAAATTCAAAGAGACATGTAGTGTATATGTAGTGTGGTTCCTAAATAGCTACTTTTCGGGTATTTGCCTTTCATCAAATTATCGCTGTCATGTTAAAAGAAAATCATTATTTTTGTTTAAATTGTTCAGATTATTTGCTCACAATCGAGTCTCAAGCAATTAGATATGTACCATAAGCGCTAATAAGAAAAGTGAATATTTGAAGATCCACGTTATTTGAGCGAACAAGTAATGGCTCCACTGTGGGATAACCCAAGACCTCATTTCGTGGATATATGTCATATGGGCAAAATACCAACGTTAAACCATTTTAAAAACACGCTGAAAAAAAGCAGGGCGTAGTGAATATTTATTTGACAGATTTTGCGTATTAAATAAATATATTAATTAAATACGGTTTCATTGGAATAATGATCAGACAAATGGTATGTTCTTGAATGTCTACTGCGCAAATTAATAAAATTGATTTTGATGGGAATAGTGTCATCCCAAAGTTTACTTGTGTCATTCAGTCTTCGATTCGTGAAGTTCTAAAGTCGACATCATACTTTGTCTTCTTTGGGACAGATACGCAGAAGTGCAAGGGTAAATGCTCTGTCTTTCTGATGGATGGTTTTTGGGGAAAATAGGTCAGCCAACTTACATGGGCAATGGCTCTTGGCGAAGTTAAAATGTAACAACGCAGTCCAATCATATGCCCAGAGATATCCAGTTCTCCATGAAGGATCTCGTTTTGAGGAACAACTTTGCCCTGCCAGTCACAAGCAACTGGTTTTTGTCAAAGTTTGCTCCTTAATATGTGCAGTCTCTTGGACCTACGAACTATTCGGATGGAAGTGGCAAAAAGGCTGTCACTTGACAATTTGAAACACTTTATTATGAGAGCGGGTTTACTGTTTTTGGGGAAAGATGAAAAGACATTTTAAAAATATGTGTCTTAACACAGAGGTTAGCATTTTCGACATGTGCACTGATTCGTGGAGCGGAAATAGAAGTGCAGACTTGTCACAAACATCGCAGTGTCATAATTTGACAACACATCAGCGGCTACAGGCTGCTCTAACATTGCTCAAATTTTGTCAAAAATTGTGACACTGTCACAATCATTGGCAACAACAGAGCAAGGGTAAGGATTGTGGATGTACACATCAACACAAGCAGCTCTGACACTTTTAATTTCTGTCTCCCTTTGCTTTTTGTCCCAAATTGAAGATTATGCTTCCGGCGACGAAAAGAATTTCCGTCGAAGTCGTTGCCCCAAGATCCAACGCAGAGGGGCCCCGATTTCAGAGGTTCACTTATGTGAAAAAGAACGAGTGTATGTATGAAGTGCAGTTCAGGATTACAGAGTGTCTCAATTCGGAGGTTTCACTGTACACATTGGCTGAACACGGGTTACTGTTCGGTGTTTGTTGCACGCATCCCACCTAAGACCATTTCAAATTACAGAATGAGAACACAAAAGCCTTTACTTGTCTAATCTAATCCACTCCACCTAAGTGTCGTATGAAGATGTCTACGGGAAGTGTTCATCCACGCTAAGCGCTGATATGCGTCACCCTACAGAATGAAATCTAATCTCAAGAGAACACGTCAATAGCTCAGTAACCACCCCTAATGCCAGACATAAAGAACACGTCTCAAGCTGTCATTTGCAGCACAAAGCCTTTTCAAAGTCCTTCAGTATTACAAAATAATAGCCGATCAAACGACGAAAAAAAAAATACATATTTCCACCATTTTGTGACGCAACGAAGCGAAAATATATGTATGTACATATTTATACATACACACTACACACAAGCGCCAACAATGCACTCTTGTATACGACCCAAGGATAAGTCATACCCACACAAGCATTCACAAACCCATGAATATATAAGTTTATGTATACATCCATATATGCGATTAAATATGTTGAAATGTGTTAATTGACATTCCCAAGCGAATCATTTGTATGCACTGCAGAGATCATAAAATTCTACTGAACACGCTCGCAGCTAAATTTAGAACTCGATTCAAGCTGCTTAATCGAAGGTACATGTTTCAAATGAAATCTATTTGCGCCTCGCCGTTGAGGAATAAAATATTTAAACAATTTTTTCGAAAGAAATAGAAAAGAGCAGCATTTTTTTGTTTTCTTCCAAGGCGTATATAACCTCACAATGTATATGTATGTAGCCATACAGCAGCATGCATACAGGCAAACACGTTTAATTGCAATTAATATTGTGTGAAGTAGACCCTCGGCCGTGTATACACACAGAGTATCACAATAGAATTCGAATCCGATAGTCAGCAGTTTGTGCAAGTGTGAGTGAATTTATGCTATGTGTATACACTCACGCTCGGTATTTTAATGTGAGGCGAAGAGTTTGGGATATTGTTTTGTATTGTTTACTTGGCTGGAAGACACAGGGTGTGACTGAACAGTGATGATGGGTTGTTCGTTGATGTCTTGAATGATGCTACATTTTAGAAGATCTATGAGAGTTTATTTGAGAAAATATCTGGATTTGCGACATGATTGCGAAGTCATGCCTGAAGTATTTTTTGAGAGCTTTGCAGACAGAGCATCAGTCAGTTATTTTTGCTGAACTCGGGTCCTCCTCGGGCATCCTGGAATCCAACGAAACGACAAAACCAACGCCTCAGACTGCAGACCAATGGTAGTTGTGTTTCAAGCGAAACTATTTGCAATCTGGGAAGCACATCAAAATGCACCCACATATTTAAAAAGATAAGATAGCCAAGCAACCATCAAAGCTATTGCTTCCGGTGATTCATGCCCTTAGCTAGAATAGGAATGCCGAGTTGAGTAAGCGTGATTAGAAGAACAGCTGAAGATCTCCCTTAACTGGGTTCCAGGTCACAGTCACTTCCCAAGAAATGACAAGGCCGATGAACTCTGGTCTTCAGTGCACATCCTAATAATAGCAGTCAGAGCTAATATCTCTACAAACTTCCTTGAAAAAGCTAACCTCAGATGGGCCAGACTGACAAGCTGTGCTACATCAATTAAAATATGGCCTGAGTACAACCGATCCAAAGTAACTCAACGAAAGGCGAACTCGTCATTATTGAATTTTGTATAAAGAAGAGGTTGCTCTTGTGAATTTCATGGTACTCTTCACACAAATAAGTAAAAGAACTTAAATACGGAGATATGGATGGTGTCAGAACTCAATAGCTTGGTCTAGGTATTGCAGCATCAGCAAAAGCTCTATGACATATGCTGAGCAAGAGGAGACTAACACCACTGATCGGCTTTAGTTCCAAGGAACTACGCATGCTAATAGGAATCCTTACCAGGCACTGCGCCATAGGTAAAAATATGAAGGCAGATATGAGGAAAAAACGTAATCTATGCAACATCTGCTCTGCGATTCCACAGTCCTAGCAAAGAAAGTGATTGAGCTCCTAGGAAAGCAATTCTTCGAAAGAGGCCAAGGGTCGAACCAGCTACAAATTAGGGATTTTTAGTTAGAGATCCATAACACGTTACAAGCGTTGGAACGACTTGAAGGCAATATTTTTCGTTTGAGTCAAAACTTAGCACTGTGAATTATAAACAAAATCACAGCCATTGCTTCTGGGAACTTTCACATAATCCAATCTAAATGCCAACCTACATTGGTGTAGGTAGAGACGTAGTTAAATAAAAAACAAAAAATAGTATAGGAAAGTTACCGAAAAGAGCATTATGATTGCAGCTTATCATTTCTGTGTAATCCAATCAGTCTATGGGGTAAGTTGCCTTAAGTCAACGTGGCTGGAACGAATATCTGATGAATTCTGCTACTACAAGGCATGTCAGGTCTGGAGTAACAAGACGAGATATTGAAATCTTTAAGCGACCACTATATTCTTGTGTCATATTCTTGGTTCCTTCAAAAGAAAAGATATTATCCAAAAGTCAGATTTTTAGACCTGTCTCATAGGAATGTCAATGAAGACACATCTCCGAACTAGTATGTTCAAAGATTTGGGTACCGTTCGCTATGAAGGTCGTTGAATCTGAGTCTATTTTTTCAAAAATTACAGGAAAACCGAACCACAGTTATGAAGACAAATGTTTAGACAATGAAGTTTAGCTTTATTTTATCTTGATGACTGAGAGTAGCGTGCCCCGTAAAGTTGTGCTCAGCAGTTCCGACTACGGAACGGACATGGAACTATTATTTTCGCAGTCCAAACTGCTTCCCGGGGAAATGCCCGCAGAAGTATGTAGTTCCATGTGTCTACCTGCGTTGAAAATGTCATGCGGAACTGAAATGCGGAAAAAGCGGAACTTTTTGAAGAATCATACAAGTCCAGAGAACTGTATGTGTAGCTCATGTTCCGACCGATTGAAGAAGAGTGATTCCGAGTCACTGACAATGCTCAAAGAGTATAACTGTCTAGAAAAGGCTTCTCAGATTGGCCGCTCGGAGCAGGCATTAGTCTGTAGGTTCCTTAAACTCGTGAGAGAACAATAGCACGCACAACACGAGTGCTTCCTGAGAAGCTAGGCCCAAACCATCAATAGGCTGTAGCACCACCCATCGACACCACTTTGAAGCCCAACAATCAATAAAATTTGATCAACCTAGTTTTCTGGTACACTCTGTGCAGCTCATTAATATGAACTAAAAGCAATTTCCAAAGTAGAAGGAGCGATGACAAAAGAAAAACATTAAACTCACAACCCAACTCACTGCTCCGCTGCTTCATCATTATTATCTACATCGTGCACTTCTCTACCATCAAACAATCATAGATACACCCATACACACAGTCGTGCAGGCATAAGCCGCACAAACACATCTATGCTCACACATCTGAAACCATGAACAAGCATTTCATTTTTAAATAGAAACAACAACAAGAAGCAGGCAAAAAGAAATGCTTTAAGGAAACATGTTCGTTCCAAAAAGGGATGGATGGCATTCCGAGTGTTCTGTTCTCGTTCCTTTCGGCTGGGGCTCTGTGTGTATCTAAAGTGTAGTGTGTAGTGTATCTACAAAGCATTTGCTTTGGCATTCCTCCCTTTGCCCCTGCGGCATTCTGCTGAACGACAAACATCCGTTCTGCACTGCTGCTGAGCTCTGTGCTTTGCTTACCCGCTGCTTCTTCTTCTGCTGATGTTGCTGTTGCTGCTTCAGCCGCCGTTGTCGACCGTCCGCGTCGTCGTCATCATCATCGGCGTTGTCGTCGTCGTTGCCGTTGCCGTTGCCGTTGCCGTGTCGTAGCAAAGTCGTAGTCGTTTGCTGTTTTCTCTTCATGTTTGGGATATCTGCAGCTCTCGTACATATGTATGTTTGTACATACAGCGATACTCGTTCGTATCACTGCGTCTATATACAGTCACTAGAACGGGGTTGCTAGCTCGTTCGTCCGGTCTTACCGAGTCGCTTGGGGTATGTATTAATGGATGGATGGCTGCATCTATGTATGGACGACGGGCTGCTGCCGCGCGCTGTCATGTCGTGGTGTTCGACTCCGTTCCATTATTAAATTTATGTACTGTCGCCGGTTTATGTGAAACTCGATTATCGCTCGTTTATATACTCGGTGGATGGGTTTGTTAATACTCTTGCCGCTGCTGGTGGTGCTGCCTGCCGGTGCCATTGCATACCCTCAGTGAGTGGAGCCAGGATTTATGCTTGCGAGGTTCACCGTTGGATGGCGCGCTATACACCTCGCAGAGCCCACAGAGCAATGTACACACAATGCCGCTGCAATGATGATGTCGAATGCGATTACCGTGTTATTGTTGGTCACGTGACCGCGATTTGCGCCACAAAAAGGCAGAAAGGCAGTCAATGGAGATGCTATGATAGTGCTGGATGTTGACTGTCGGAAAAGTCAACAACGCAACGGGGGAAAATGCAAACTGCTCATTCCCTCGAATAACTATCGGCTTACATTGGAAACACTCCCATTTACTGGCGAGTACTTCGTGCTGATTTCGCTTTAGTTTTCGTATTCATCAAGCGAAAGATAATTTTCCTAATAACTCCTCGGATAGCCGAGTCGATGAGTGTGCTGCTGTTCGTGCTGTTATGCTTTGTTCCCCCAGTCATTTTCAGACTTTCAGGAAGTCGACGGTTGTATTCCGCCAGCTGATTGAGCGGGTGGGTGGAATGAGGGTGGAGTGGTGGGTGAAAATGTGAAAATGCTGGCTTTTGATGTTGGTGGCGTTTATGGCGGATTGCTAAATACAATGCAATACAAAAGCGAAGTAGTAATGAAGTCGTGGTGGTTTTGATACATTTTTTCTTTCGCCACGAAAATCTAGAACAATGATGTTGGATACCTACACAAAAAGCAATGAAACAAGGACGATGCTCTCTTTCATCAGGGAATCATCTAGGCGGAATTGTTCTTAGCCATCCGGGCGGAAACGGCGTTTGTAGGTACATTTTAAAGTTTGTCAGTCTTAATTTCGAGAAAGTGTTCTAAGGATATTCGCTGAAAAAGACCAATTCGTCTTCAATCAAGCTTCAAAGGAATCGCTCATTCCTTACGTAATGGCTGCTTCGATGATTTGCTTTTTTTCCCCGCCGCAGGAGTGTGAGCATTGTTTCCAATTGGAAATCACATCCCTTTCACTTTTGTGAATAGATCTTTGGCTAACGAGCAAAGAAAGTATCATTTGTTTCAGATGATTTCTTTGAATTCAAGCACGACCAGCGTCTGTTATAGTTGGACTCCTTCTTTTTTCTTGGAAGACATTAATTTGCGAATGGCGCCGCTGCTACAGTGTCCACAAATCATGCAAAAAATGCAAACAATGGTGGTGGATTGAATAAAACGCAGACAGGGACTGACGAAAAGGCTTTTGCGTGAATCCACCCTTAAATACATTCTTGCCTTTGGAACAGGAGAAATACTATTTCTAAATACACGTTATCGTGGTCTTCGATGACTACCACAGAAACTTCACATTCCTGCTAAACGATGGCTATTCGACTGGGGAATGTCATCGGAAATGAACGTCTTAACTGACAAACCTATTGATGAGCTGTGACTCCGAGCTTGTGTGAAAATAGACGACGTCCGTGATAAGTTGCAGAGGTTTTTTTTGGTAGAAGACCAGATCAGCTCAGGACTCGCCACAAAAAGTTGAAGAAGAGCTGTACAGCTTAATATTGTACGTCTCCAGAAGGATTAACTTTAATCCACACAAGAACTATAGATATTTTAGTGAACTAAGTTTAGTTTGAAGAAGTAGCTTGTGGAGTTACTGGTGGAGACCCATACTTTAATCACCTCCGTTCCTTATATCCCACTTGTCTGATCCCACCATCCAGGGAGACCGGTTTAAATAACAAGCCAAATGCAACACCATCTCTAATTCATCATTTGAACTTTGTAGATCTATTGAAATGATCATTCGTTGTCTGACATTTGTGTGACATTGAATTCCTTATGAATAACGCAATTAGAGTCGAAATGAGTAGCCAGTATTGTGGTCGTCGACTTTGGTAACAGAAATGTGCTTGGTCTAAGCGAGGAAACCCTCTGGGACGCCTATGGAGAAAACGAAGAGACTGCAGAGCACTTCTTTTGTCACTGTCCCGCCTTTGCTCCGATCAGGCGCCTGGTTTTCGGTGCTGATGTGATGAGAGCTGTTGATCTATGCTCTCCATCACAGAAGCGCCTGCGGGTCTTCATTCGGAAGACCGAGAATTTTCAGCCACATCTCGTTGTATGATCTTGTAACCACTAAAGAAGAGGTGTGCCAACTGCATCATAATCCATTCTCAGGATCCAGGTATGCTGAACATTCGAATGACAAGGCTGTCAGTTTCAAATTGCCTTAAAATTCAATATAGACAACCAAATGGTGAAATGTGTCTTCATGTATTTCTGTAATCGCACCCCAAGGGGTTCCCCCCCACTCCTTGGGGTGCGATTAAAATAAAACCGCCACTCTTTTATCGAAACACATAAAATTCTGTAATTCGCATGAGTATACCGAAACCCAAACCTGATGTGCTTTCAGAACTTACTCAAGGTTTAGTCAAGAAAAAGAAACAAGAAGAGTAATCCCTCGTTTGTAGCAATTTAAATGGATTTAAAAGTAATTTAGGCAGCACAAATTCTTGAGCTTTTGTAGCTAGGCTGCAGTGGCTTATAAGCGCACATTTACGTCGAAGCGTTGCTGACAGATTTTCACGTTTGTTGCTCACCTCGTTGGAAGATTTGGCCCGTAAGAATATGTGTCTAAGTGGTGCCGACCGAGTGGTACGCAGGAGTTGTGGAAAATGATCTATCTTCGTGCCCGGGCCATAGTAAACTTGAATGCTGCGTCATTACTGCAATAACACCGACTAGACATTCGGTCTCCTTAGGGACAAACAATGGACTGGGGACTAGGGACCAATAATAATGGGCGTACTTAAACTTAAGCTTACTTGTGTTACCCAACGGAAGTTTTTTTGAATGCATAGTAACATTTCAAATTGCCCCTAATTGGTTTAGTGAATCAAATCAAAATTATAACACCAACGGATATGGGGAGCTTCGCATTTACTTAATTAAGTGGAAGTGAAATCAGTTACGCATATACGGCATGAATCAGCCCTATTCGCTTCCACTTAAGTAAGTAAATTTTACCAAACTTAACGAAACAAAGAAGAACGGTTGTTATGGTCCTGTTTAGATCACCTTGGAAGTTAAGGGCAAACCATAATCACCTCAGGTAGACTTAAGCGTATGTTGGACATATGAACGTTACTGAACGAAAAAACATCGTCAAATTGTACAAAGTGTGCATTTCTGCTTCATACTTACTCAAAATTACAAGACCGACTGACATTTATCTGTGTGGAGTGTACATGCATGAGTTAACGAAACCTAACGAAACTACATAAACAGTGTGTCATTTCCGAATACGCATTCGATACTAAGTTGATTGAGCTTTTAGGCGCGATGTGTCCTCTCCACCCATGTAGCATTGGAGAGGGTGCGAGGACACATATCCCTGTTCAGGAGTAAGGGCAGTTTTGGTCAGCTTATCCACTTTTCAGTTACCTTGATTGAGTCTGTGATCCGATACCCCACACACTCCTAATCTTAACAGTTCGGCCATCTCATTTCCGAGATGGGAACCAGTCTGCTTCCTTTATAGAATTAAGAGACAGACTAAAAAAAATAGTTCCCCTTGACTGTGTTTGAAAAAGGCAAATATCACGACCTAATGGTAATCGTCAAAATGTTGCGCACCAAGCACCCATCTACTGTAGAGACTATATGTTTCCCTTAGCCATTATACATTCGCTTATAAATGAAATCTAAGAAATCATGAAAACCTGCCCACCTTTGGTTAGATCTGGGATCAGTTATTTTCCTTGCCATCTAATTGGAATTGCGTTATTCCATTTCATTCAAATTGGAATTATGAAATATTATCCCTCACAATTAGTGTATTGCTTTGGCAGCACTTTGAGGGAATGTTCAACCATTGGTTTGTTTTGTCAATTGGGATGTGGGCAACATTCCTGCCGTTGGTTGGAGTTTTGAAGTAGGTACGAATTCTAAAGATGTACAATTCTTCTAGGCCGTCAGAGCCTTAATACGCACCTAGAAAAATGATTTAAAAGGCGCATGTACATATGTATAGAGCTCAGTCCTTCTCGACTCCATAATCCATTAAGACCCTAAAGAAATACTCAGAAACTACTCTACAGTCTACATTTCACCTGCACAAGAGTGCCCCCATTCAGGGCGCATAATTATGTGAAAGGTCTTCCAGATGACAAATCATTACAAGTGAGCCTCCTATTGCTGCCCTTTCTTTTGAACTAAGTTGTCGAGCACATGTCAGTGAACATAAAAGTCCATTCAGACACGTTCTCCCCGCAGTTAGCGCCATCTAAACTGTACCACCGACCCTTCTCCATTTCAATTCCCCTTTCAGAGTCTTTTGTTCGTTTCAAACACAATAGACTCGCATTTCTTTCGAACTGTCTCTCTAATGGACATTTTATGTTAATGGCAAGCAAACGAAAGAAAAAAATCGCAGAGCTGTAGAAAAAGGAAATTTTTGCATTTTTTATGAACTTTCTTTTAGAGCTCCACTCCATTCTTGCTATTTTATTACTCACTTCGCACAATGCAAACTTCCCGCTGGTTTCGATTCCTTAGCCGACTCCCGTCGTTTCTCTTTCGCTTCCAAGTTGGATTGATTGCGACGCGAGACATATGACATTTTAACAAAATTTCCTGCACATAAACACTTTAGCTTTAGCTTCATCAGCAGACCGAAGGCGCACTCGAGCAAATTGAGAGGGTGTAGGGAAACATTTCAGCACGCTCTCGTTCGAGTATCGAACGTTGGTGTCAAACAAGCTGCACTCGGTCCTTGTTTGGATACACATGCATCCTTAACACGAGACCATGTTGTAAGATGGAAGAGAACAAAAAAATCGAAAGGGAAAACTGTTTGAATGCAAACAATTAGTAAATTGACTTATTGAGTCCGTGAGGGGTGGGTTCTTCGGTAACACACCGGTCTTTGTGTTAACACCGATTGCGTGCGATAGGCAAATTACCTCTGAGCAACACGTGCGCCTGGGAAAAGGTTTCCCTTTTGTGGTTTTCATTCCCTGTGCCCGGTGGTTGATTTGATTAAAAATAGATGAGAACTCTTGAGTTGAGTGTCAGTTGAATCGGTCATAATTACTTATCGTATGACACCCGGTAACCTATAAAAGCGTATTTTACGAGTACTCCAAGTCCACGCTGTGTGGTAGCTGGCAGTGGCAGTAAATCGAATTTTTATGAACGCTTGAGACGCAATTAAATGAAACGCGTTTTGGACATGACTTGGAAACTTCTCGAGCAGGTACGGGAGCTTTGAGACTTGGTCGTGATTTGATAGTATTCTTGGTACTGTTTAAATGGACATTATGTCTTTAAAATCAATTTGATTTTGACACCCAATCTATTCTGGTGTCCTTTGGACTGTTTTGATTCTCATGGTGGCTTTTACTGCCCATAAAACCGACACAAGTCTCGGTTTGCGTGACGATGAAAACATAATCTTTTAAACACCCATAAACTGCTGAGGACAAAATCGATACGAGTAGGTTTAGCAACAGGGAAATCTCTCCGAAGTGAGTAATAGTCGACGTCAAACGATCAAAGGGAACAAAGCAATTAACCTTGGAAAAGTGAAATAAACCAAAGAACTGCCGATCGCATGCTTGATTTATGACTTGAGGTGTGGAATTGGGTGAAGATTGCTGAGGATTCCTCGTGTTGTTTTCTTTTAACCCATTGTCTGCGACGGTAGCTAGCTTTGAGCATGCGATTGTTTACAACGTTCTGTTAGGACAGCGGGAATGGATTCAGTAAACTGACGAGAAGGAATGTTGTGAGTTATTGCTTGTCAGTTATCACTTGAAAAAATTTCTTGTTGTACAGTTGGTTTTGGTTTTGGCGACTTTAGTGTCGTATTTTCGAGCTACTCCTTTTCGGTTAGGTTCAACGGCTGGTTCGGGTGGAAGTCTATGAACTCATTCAAATATACATTTCACAGCTTAGTTGTTTTACCAAAAAATGCACCTTACCAAATGAAGTTGTAGGCTAAAATATTGTTTAAAAAGAAATTTGTAAAAATAATAGTAGTCATTACCTAAATTTAAAAAAAAAATGTGTTGCATTCCTTTAATTATATTTTTTTGCATTTTATGTTAAATTTATACTAACATTGAAAAAACAATTCAGGACCTTGCCGATATGTGCACCCGAAAGATGTATGACCTGTGCACCGGAAGTGGTACTTCGATTCATCGGAAAAGAGGAAAGTTTTCCATTTCGCCGCAGTCTTTGGGTGTGCCATGCCAAAATCGAAACTTGCGCTTCATTTTTTTAAGGAAATAAGTGACACCATAGAGCGCGCTTTAACCTAGTTTTTCATGTACACTTTTTGAAGGCATTCATAAATTTGACGGCTTCTATGGACGGATATGGAGTGATTTGGAATGGCTTAACGACAGCCAGCACAATCCCCAGATCATTGAGACCATAGACAATCTATGGGACATTGTGGATCAGAGGATTGATCGTACAAAAAGCCATTATTAGATTCACTACTTTCCATCAGGTAGGCGACCGCTTGGCAGACACGGGACGAGGTGGTTGAATCAAGTCTAAAAATTCATCTGGTTACGCTTGGGCATAACTCCTAATCAGTAAGAGTCGATGGTGGAGGATCGAGTTGCCAGGAGATCTCTCGTGCGTGGTTTACCACCGCGACCCCTTTAGTGGAGCATGCGGGTGAGAAGATGATGATGATGGCGACTACAAAAACCCGAAATTGCCTAGAACAAAATCATCATGCAAAAATTAGAAATTGACCTCTATCGTGGATGTACGGAAGTAATGGGTGGATATGGATTTGACTCGAAGCGTTAGCCTTAAACATTTTTCTTGTTATTTGGGTACTGTTAAGTCCAAAAATGTGCTTTAGTTTCGGCCACTTTATTTTTTATGGATTTCGAACTATTTTATTTTATTGTATTTAAAATAATAAGTTTTCGTAAGATTAATACCTAATTGTGTCGGTGTTAAACTCTATTATTATGTGAATAGGAAAAAGTAATAGGTTTATTTCTGTAGTTTTGTACAAAAAAATTTTTAGTTATACTGACTTCGAGTTATGATGTAAAATACAAACATATTTTTTTATTTGCACTGTGATACATAAAACGTAGAGGAACATAATTATTATTATTAATAGACTAATAGATTCCAATCAATTTAAACCACTGTACACTTGATTATTTCAAAATTTACTCGAACGAATGACGTCGACGTGAGTCATATCGAGTCTATAAAATGATGGAATGCAACTAATAATTTGCTCCGACTGTAGTGGCAGTTGTAGTCGTTGGGCAAGAACTCAGTAGGTGCGATATTCTGTCTGAAACTTGTCGTTGTTACGTAGCCTAACAGTAGCCAATTAGTATATGCGATGTAATTTTATATTATTTTGATTTGAAAATGATGTATCTTCTGGCCATATTTCGAATGAGAATTGCTTTTTAATTATTACATTTTTAATTTTTATTAATTGTACGTGAGGAAAGGAATAAAATTAAAAGTCAGTGCAATGAATTGACAGGTCATCACATTTCACATTTAATAGAGTCTATTGTAATAGAGTCTAATGTTTCATCAATACGTAGAGAACATGTATGCAAAGAAGGAGGCAGATCGATTGAACAACATTAGATTTAGTCGGAAGGCGTGGGTCGGAAGAGTACATTCAAGCAGCTATGATCTCGGATGGCAATGTGAATGATATTAGTCAATTGACTCTTTTACCAACAACATGCACTGGGATTCCTCGACATGCACGAGTGTGCACAAAATGCCATTTTTATAAGAAAGAATTCCAATCAAATATAAAATATTTAAACAATTTTATTTAAATTTTATTCAAAGTTTTCTCTCTGTTCTTAGTTACTTTAGTTACTTCTTAAGTAACTTAAGTTTCAGCATTTCTCAAGCCTTACGAATTGAATGAATTTTACGCGTCTACCACTTGCAAATGCTCTCAGCGAAGAGGGCATGGGTTTGCTAGTTTCTTTATTTAAAAAAAAAAACCCGAGCAATAAAAAACAACGAAAAGGAACATTTGCTCTTAAAAGTTATGAAACCAGACTTATTTAGAGGTTTCTATAGAAAAACTGCAAAATTCCAAACAGGTGTTGATGGATGAAAATTCGTTCGTCTTCGCGAATTGTTCATCTTATAGTGTTTCCGAGATTCTACTGTATTTAATATTTCATTTTCTGATAGTTCGTGTTTTAGTTTTGGTCAACACTATAAATGATGCCAGATAGATAAGATAGCTTTCCAATAGTTATGTTTTTGCATTTTTAGAGAAGGCTTTTAGCTGTCAAAATATTCGGAAGGGTTTGTCATTTCATCATGCCTAGGCTGACCAAACGTCCTGGTTTAAGAGGACATGTCCTTCCTGTCTAATAAAAAAATGTCCGGTATCTTTTTGGAAAAAGTATGTAATTCGCCTTCTTTCATGGTTTTCTCAGTTAACTAAATTTTTCGACATGGCAAAACCACAAAGACATAGTATTTTGAAAATTGTACAATATAAAAAAAAATATAATTACACAGTGAACTGTTCATAATTGCACAGTGTTTTTTCGATTCCTGAAATTGAGTGTATATTTCCAATGGACTGAAGGGCGGAATAGTCATAAGCACGGAAATGTAAATCATTTTTGTTGACCATCATACAATTTTAAAATTATGTCCTTAACAATACGTTCAAACGACAAATATAATCGGACTCAACAATTTAACTAGAGCCACTATTTTTTTATATTTTGTTTTTAAGTTAGAACTGACTCATGTTTTTTTATTTATCCTACTTGAATTTGTTAAAATTCATGATTTTTTATGCATTAAAAAATATTATATTTTCTTTTGATTGTTTTTTTTTTGTTCTTAAAAATTCATTTGTGATTTTTGAAGGTGCCCTCTTTTCCGGATCTAGTCACCCTATTCATGCTTTGTTTCACTCTTGCCAAACTTGTGGGAACTATTAAAAAACATCAATATTACGGCTCACATGTAAACGTGAATTTAGTCGTGAGGTTGATCCTTATCATGGCATCATTGTGTGTCGTCAGGCAATTCGTCCTATCGTGGTAAAGTTTGGCAGTGAGTACTCGGTTTTGATCAGTAAGTTATAAACCAGACATAGATTGCTGCAGTTTGAAGATAATATAGCCGGCGTACAGAGGCAGGAACGAACAAGTGTCGATTTAGAGCAAGAGGCATCGCCAAAGAGTGAAAAATTGGTTGGTTTTGGGCATACAACCGTTGAACATTGTGCTAACAATGTGGTTATAGCTGTGAGTTCGCTAATCGGGGGTATAAAATGTAGTCGGGAATTCGGATTTAGGCTCAAAAACATTCTGAACCTCTTCTCGGACCGGACCCATATTTGGCTCAGCGACTGTGTCAACAAGCAAAATTCACTTTATTGACGCTAAAACTTTCTAGACAATGCGTGGATTACGATTGACTATTTATTGCAGTTTATCGCTTGGGAGCATCGTCGGAACTCGAAATGAGGATGGAGACACACTCGATACCATCGTTAAGACAGCATTAATTGGCATACAAGGGACGCAAGGACGCTCGAAGTTGTAATTTGTCAAGGAGAAATTTGGCGATTAGGTTCTCTCACCGCAAATGTTCGTCTCGGCGATCAAGCTACTTGAAACCACACGATTGGTGGCTACGTGCAAACGTAGCCAACCAAAGGGGACGACTTCGAAGCAAACAGTCACCACGCTGTTGTCGCTGCTCATATTGGATCGACACCTTGAAGCACGGCCAACGACGCCGAGTTAGACTTTTGAATGATGAGCTATTCCATACATAGTTGCTATTGCACAATCACACAGTTGTTGGCTTATTAAAATGTGCATATTTTCGTATCGTCCTTATCTGGTCACTCTGTACTCAGACGATATGATGACCTGTGAGCTGCGTATGGGGTAGTGTCGATTAGTAAGCAGAACATAATCTTAAAAGGGACTTTGAAAAGGGTGCACATCGTGGCCAAGCAAGAATATCAATGTAGACAATATGGATCGTGTGGACAACTTAGTTCCGGCCCGAAGAATCTTCGGCTCTGAATCTGTGGGCAACGAGCGGGGCCTCAGCCGGCTTGGTGTGAGAAACTCGAGACACCTGGCGAGAGATAGGGCTGGCATGTTAAGTATATATGGCACGAAAATAACCTTCAGAAGAACCATACCATTCGCCACTCAAATTCTACAGTACCATTACGCGGACAAAGGTCTGTCCTTTTTTGACTGTTTACACAAAGACTTTGTCCATAATTATGATATCCAACTACCCTCCTCGTGGGGACTATACATTAAATTCAGAAAACAAACACAAAGCCACTTTGCCCTGAGAATCTGTACACCTTTAACGTAGGAAAGGCTTAAAGCGTTCTCCAACGAAACAAGACGAGGTCAATTTAAAGCCGCATCCCACGCCCATACAAGGTAATGTATTCCATGCGAAGTGTGCATGCAGATAGATACTACCCCGATAGCAACAGCAGCTGCCTCCAAACTCAGAGACGTCACTCAGAGAGTCGACCTTCTTCGATACATGTACACACATATGTGCGCACCACACAACAGTGTGTTTCATTTAATGGCCCCTGGCCGTTCGTTACTTCCCCACGTGGGCTGAAAATTCAAATTAAATTGACCAATAAAATTAAATTTCCCAAACCACGTGAGGAATTCGAAACCCGACTCGAACCTACACCAACCCGGCCGATGTCTCCTCATAATTAATTCAGTTCTGCACCATTTCTAATGAATAAATTTGAAAGCCGAATGTCTGTGGTTAGACGTTCTCACCACTCGGCAAGCCTCTGCGGTGAGGCCTGTCCTCATCTGGATTTACATAACACCCCCCGCCGAGCCGCCAGAAACTAAATAGAGTCCGAAGTAATTGAGAAGTGAAACGCGCCCTTGCCTCCGGCGCTTCTGATTTCTTTGCAACTAAACTTGAACAACTTGAAGAAATCTTTTGAGTGCCCGTATAAGTCCTTCAGCCGCAGGAAGTGTGAGAGTCCACCCAGTTCTGGACGCATATCGGGGCTTTGCACCTCGTTGCCATTTGTCTTCGACCGCCCACACCCACGAATCGAAAAACCTACTGCCAGTGCGGGCTGTATTAAACCTCCCCGGGTAATCCGAAACCATGGGCGAAACAGATACGCCACTGAGCACAAGTCATTTGCACTCTGCGGCCTGAAATTTAAATTGAAGCCTGTGTACGGAGGCATGTGTCTGTGTGCGTGTGTGTGGACGCCCTTTTTGGCCGTTGTTCGAGGAGTAAATGAATGAATGACTGACTAGCAAAACAACCTCGACTGGGAAAAGGTTAATCGCTCGCAGAGGGTGGACTAAAGCTGTCTCGATTGGGGTTCGTGCATCAATGCTAGTTGGTTGCGATCTCTCCGGCACCCCTTTGTTGTTTTCTATTTCTTTTTTTTTTCTTTCGCTGTTGTCCACCGATTTGCTGCGCGAGTGTGGATGACACGTGATTCATTAAACTCGCTTCAGTTGCCTTTGCTGCCTCATGTTCCCTTGTCGGCTATTGGCGCTGAATGCGCTGTGTCCACTTAAAAGAGCCAACAAGCAATCAATTTAGGAATCCCTAGGGGGCAAGTTACTATGGCGTTTGTGTCCGCTTTAATTGCACACTGCGGAGCTTTGCCGCTTTGCCGCTGCGAATGGGGCAACAATCTTTAACTTTTGTGGAGTTGTGCGTTGATGTTGAACGATGATAGAAACGTTAACATTTTTGACGCTTACTTGCTTTGCATGGCAGTCGGTTGAAGTTAGAAGCCCTCAGGACTATCATGAGCGTCTGAATCTGTACGGTGTTGAGGTATACGTCAAGATTAATTATGAAATTTCAGTTCTGTCAAAATGATTTCAGATGGAGACTCATGGCTGGAGATGATAAAGGGCGTGGTCAGCACGAAACCCATTCACTTCTTGAATTTCCATCGTCGAGAATAATCCCGGAACAGAATGTCTCACAAATAATGCCGGAGTTTGTCCTGAAACTCGATTATGTCGCCACCTATGCTAGCGATGAATGCAAAACAAATGGTTGTGAGATAGGATACGACTTCAAGGGATGGTTTCTGCAAATGAGCGCCTGTTCTCAAATTGGTTTGATCCTATTCACTCTGTTCAGCAGGAAACTAAGGATATGCAAGGATGAATACGTTTGGATGTGTGTGGAAACATGTATACATTCAATTTTACTGAGCAGAGCAATGGCTGCGAGGGTTGAAATGTGTTTTAGGGTCAGAATGTAAAGTTATATGTACCATGAGTTTTTATAGCATTTGTTTAATGTGAAAAACAGGACGGTGCTACATTTGATTAATTCAGAATTTTTATTTATTGACGTTACAAAATGCACTACCACTACATTTATTATTAAAGGAGCTCTGTATGTGCATATATATGCATAAATTCCATCAAGAGGGTGAGATTTCCAGATTCCCATTACATTAGCAGAAAATCAAGAGCAATCCGCAGTATTTGGTATGGATTGTAAAAAAAATATATTTAGATATGATTATTTTTTATTATGATGGATTTATAACGATGAGGGATTATTGCAATAACATCATAAGTCACATTTTTACAAAAATTGATATTTTAATTGCCTTCCCCTTAGGAATACCGTAGCTAACAATGCTCTCACTTTCGCACTTATATAAAAAGCCTCTCGATATTTTTTTTATAATTTGTATTCTTTTTTGCAAAAAATATATAGTTTTTGAAGTATGGAACATAATATGGAATACATGACTTTTTCTGTTTTATTTTCACCATGGAAGAAGTTTTGGTAAGTTAATCTATACCATTTATTAAACCGTTTGTTAGAGGTTCAACTGTTTATACCCTACTTTGTATTTATTTTAATCTTGGAACCCCATTTTGCCCATATTTTGCCTTGTGGCTTAATTTAATTCCAGACATGATTAGGATTTATTAATTTTTCGATTTCATAATATCGTACAGTGAATTCGATCATAAGCAAACACTGACTGTACCCAAAAATTTGTCGTTTTATGAGGAGTGTCCGCGTATGAGAAGTGTCCGTTAGCAGAGAGTACACTGTATAAGCTAACACCGCGAATGTTTCCACTCCAGAATTCAAAGATGAGCAAACAGTGGCTTCAAATGACACCTCATCCGTTCCCAGCACACACAATCGCTGACACAACGGCTGGACCATACGACATCAATGCATTCCATCACGTCCAGCGCGGTAATCCGAAGACACCTGTGGGAAACTTTGCAGAGTCAGAAAAAATTAAATTATTTTTTTTAAAGAATCTGACTAAATAAAATTTTAATTTATATACTTTTACTTTAATTTTAATTTATATACTTACTTTTATTTATATACTTTACGCTTAACAAGCAACTTTTTACATACATCTTGCATCATATCGCTATCGGTGCCGAGCACTGCTGTCATTTAAATTTTTAATCAGCTGTGATTTAATTAATTACATTGCAAGACCTAAACACAAGTGCCATGATTTTTAACAGCACTCAATGTTCTGTCTCTGATTGGTTTTAACTTCTCCCTCAGATTACTTTCAATTGCTGAGATACGTTCGGACAGCCATAGATGTGGTATAATTGGCCCACAATTGACTCATTTATGTTCGTAGTTAGTGACTCAAGTAGATTTCCGATTTCCCTCCCTGAACTTACTGGAACAGAATATGAGCAATGTTGTCACGAATAGACTAAGAAGTCAATAATCACTTTTATAAACGTCGCCGTTTTCTAAAGTATAATGTTAGTAAATTATTTAATGTTTAATTATTATAGTAAATTATTAAATTATTATATTACCATATTATATCACTCAATACTGTAATGCCCAAATTGAGCTTATGTCCAAGATTAACACATATTCAACGGTTCTGATTTTAGCTACCCACTTTTGTGACTGGTTACTTCCTGGTTACTTCCTATTTCCTCTAGAATTTTGTATTTCTATGCTAGTCTGTCGCTGAATTCAAATCAAAATCTTTAACCACTTTGCTCCGACCAAATCGACATTGGTGGTCCTTTTTTGTAATCTCCTATCTCTGCTCAAAGTCCAATCAATTAGAATTGCTACAGTTTACTAGCAAGTAGCAGCAAAGGGGCTTCATTGTCGGCTGTCTTTGTTCACTCAATCACACCAATGTCATCCGCCGTCAACCGTTCTCTGTAGGTAGTATATGAGCGAGCTGAACGTCAAATTCAAGTTAATTAAGATCAGATCATATCAAGATTGGATGGCGATCGCTCAATTAAACACTGACCCCTTTTGGAGGCCTCTCTGTTCTTATGGCTGCGTTTTTTATTCTCAATCCTCTTTATATTGATATGCTGATTATGTATGTGAGAGGAATATAACGGTCGAAGCTGGTGAGATGGTGAATCGTAATACCTACTTCATCACATTCAGCGTACATTCCGCGTAAGGAATTCAAAAACCACGACACAATTATTAGAGTCGGTTTCTGGAATGAACTTGAAAGCACTGTAGGCGGCCGCCGAGGGAGGAGGAGAAAAGAAGTACGTATGCCTCCGCCTATAATCACACACCACTCGTGTGGTGGTATAGTTGTGGTATAGTTCCTTCACAGTGGGGCCGTGAAAATAATTTAGCTCGTACCGGGATTCGAACCTCAGCAACGTAGGCTCAAGTGCGTAGGCGCCACGGTGCTTATGGAAGCACTAATTGTGCCTCTTTATACGCGTCGAAACACTCATACGCTCGTATGAGACACTATGTGTAAAATTTTATGTGAAATAGTTTTCATTCAAGAAACAACAGTACGTACAACCCAAGCGGTTGCTGTAGAAGCTAGGCCCATGCCCACTTCGGTCTATTGCCCATCCCATATTATTAATATTATAGTTTCTTATGAAACTCTTTATTGTGGTACAAGTAAAAGAAAAAACCCACAATAATGGCCTGAAATGTTGTACATCAAATTGATGTCGACGGCCATCCAGGTCCTTCTTTGTTTTCAACGGTTTCCCTGCCATCCTGTACCACATCCGTAGGCATTTTTGTGACATATCCTGGACACCGGAGGTTTTCTTCAACATTCTCCACGTTTTTGAACCAACAATTGTATTGCGCAACAATAACTTATTGATCAACATCAGACATTATAAAAATTGAGAATGTAGCTTCTTTGTTGTTCACAAAGACGTACGTATCTATTGAACAAATGAAGACTTTGACATGAAATTTAACACAGTGACAAAAAAACCGTCAAATATTTTCCATAATCGAAGAAGCCGTGTATTTTAAAATGAAAATCTAACCTTATTGATGTACCACAATAATTCAGAGCTTTAGGCAACAAGTTCTCGAAACTAAAATGTTCGATTATTCCGCTTCCTTGGATACGCGGCCTTAAGATGGACTATGTACTGAACTTTTTCATTTCTTCAGTAAAACGGTCCTATTCGATCTATCGCTACCGCTTCTTGTCTTGTCAGGTTTGGTAACATAGATACAATATTATGATCGGAATGGGTATTCATCATCATTCCCACATTCACAGTTCAAATAACTCGAAATAGGAAGATTCAATTTGATTAGTAGAAAAGAAAAACATGGTGTGCTGGACAGCTTGTAATTCTTGATCTCAATTCAGGTCCGTTTTTGACTCTAGACAGATGTATTTCTTAAGCTAACATCACAATTCGATCTCGTTTATAAAAAACTGAAGAATGAAAAACACGAGTTGGATTGCAAATTGGGGTCACATGAAAGGATTTAATTAATTCTGTCAAAATGTCGAATTGTGCTGCAAAAGTTTCCTGAATCAACCATCATTGTTTTTAAGTGTATACAAAAATTTCTTACGTTTCCGCCTTTTGTATTCTGTCCCGCTATGCCTTCCAGCGCTCATTGATTTCTTTGCACCTGGGTGGTTGAGGCTGTGTTCAAGGTTCACTCGCAATGCATTAACGCATTCTAAATGACGCAAAAGGAATTTTTTTTTCACCTGGAATGTAAGTTAAGGCGATGGAATTTCAGAAATTTTAAAAAAAAATTGTCTCGAATTCTTGTGCCGGGCATTAATTTGATGACATAAGTTAGTGGAGATATTTCATGGACATCTGCGTGCTTCAAGACGCTGCTTCGTTGGATTGTCACGCAAAATCAATTTTCAGCAGATATTGAACGGGCAATCGAATTCAAAAAAATTGCCTCACTGACTGTATCAGAGTGTCCGCAATTCAGTCAATAGGATTCATAAGAGTTTGTCGACCGATCTAGTCGTAATCTCAAACTAATCGCTTATATATAACAGATCGACAGCTCCATAAGAGACTAGTAACATTAATCTAGGTCATCCCAAGGGCAGGAATGTAAACACCAGATCGGTAGTGATTCATCTTCAAAATCAGGGATAATCCGTTCAATCAAATATAAACATCTAACATCGCGCTCGATTGTGGTCCTCAGCGCGGCAACTAGATAGATAACCTCATCCGAATAGTAATGCGTGTAATTGATTTATCGCTCGAAAAAGTTGTAAATGCCCCAACCTACCAACACGTATGCCTCGTGGTACCAAGTCTAACGCTCATGCCATTGTGGATTAATTCGTGTGGCACGAAACATATCGCAACAAATATCTCATTCCACTTCGAATGCCAATAGAAATTAACAACTTCTCTGGGCCGACAATAAATTAATCAACAAGCAGTTTCGAGCCGAGAGTTGAGTGGAGGAGAATGAAGACAAAAAAATAAATAAATAAATAAATGAGAAAAAAGGAAAAAAAAAACACTGTCGGTGGTATTAACCGCCGAAGTGAGCAGCGCTTAGGCCGGCCTTGCAGCATGTGCTGTAAGCTGCAGAGGTAGCGCAGCATAGGATTACATTTCGATCTCTCTCTCTCTCTCTCCCTCTGTCTATCTTTTTGCCATTACACGTCGTCGGTTGAAGCGCCCGGGGCCGAGAGATACAGAATCACTGCAGATATTTCCCCCAAAACTGGTTACGTATGTAGGCCCTTACTTGCGTATATGTGTCCCAGTGGTATGCTTTGGACAGCGTTATTTATGGCCGTGTTTATTAGGATGTACTGCAGCAGGGATGACAAGTCAAATACACGAAGGACGCCGAGGAAAGCCGAAATGAAATATAAATATCGCAAATGCTGTCCAACTCTTTGGGCCAATTGACACGATACGACCGGGTTTTGTGATTTATTTAATTTGCCTCACGTCACGTGATATGTACTACGTACGGTGCGCTCGGCTTGTGGACGCAGTGTTCGGACTGACAGTTGTGGCAAGATCAAAGAGCTTTTATCGCGTAATATCGCGGGAAAGTGTGATGGTGTGTCGATGTGTGACAGGCCGCTGGAATGGTGTTCGAGTTAATTAAAATTTAATTGATTGGTATAAAGATATTACGGTCATTAAAGGCTTTGTGATGATGTTGACTGTGCGTTCGGTGTTTACGGCGGGGATTAGTTTCAGCAATTACTTTGAGCTCAAATATTTGTCCGACCGCTTGCCTGTAATCAGTCGAAAATGACAATTTGTGGGTGGTGGTTGCTTTAAACGATTGCATGGCGTGCATGTTGATGGGAAAATGTAGATGGTTGTCGGGATTTCGGGGTTTGAGTAAATGACAATACTGATACCGTTTCTTCAAAGTGGCTAAGAAGATCTAGGCTCTAATGGGTAAACTATTACGTTATTATAAAAATAAAAGTAGCCTCTGGTTCAATCACTCGATGCTATTATACAATAAAACGCAGCACTTGAACTGGACAATTTCCTGGTGAAGTTGATTCGAAGTCATACTGCAAGAGCGATGAATTCGGTCAATAACCTGATCTCGGGGGCTTACTACCCGAATACACTCTACCATGAGAGGATACGGCACAAAGGCTTCGTCCCCCAGAAGCATTCCTCCATTTGGATAACCACGGTCTGATACAAGACTTACATGCGGTATCGCTCATCTACCACATGGCCAAATCAACTGTGGATGGGCGACTCAACCACGACCGCTCCGTCGCACAACGAGCTGAGGAAGGCCTCCTCCGGTACAGTATGGCGGTATCAAGGCGGGATGTGCGGGACGTTGCTATAAAACATCGAAAGTTGTGGTGGCTGGGGAGCGAAGGAACTCCATCCTCGAACCGTTTAGACCACGGGTAGTAAGTGGATTGTATATATATCTATCAGCTGCAACCTATGGCCGACTTACGTATCTTAGTTTTAGGGTAGTTGTTAGGTAGTTAATGATCTGTAAATATTTTTAAATATGAAAAAATTAAAATAAAATAAAAAATAAGAAAAACCATTTAAGTTTACACACGCGTATACCAGGGTATATACATGTGTATACAGATGTATATATACATGTTTATAGTATTATATATACACGTGTGTCTTTATATTGTTATTTTAAGGTAGTATGTAGTTAGTGTATACGATTTAATTAAAAATGTTCGGTTATTAAGATTTTGTTTTGTTTTAAAGTTTTCTATATCTCAATATTTTCAAATAAATTATAATATTATAATTGATAATATGCGTTTTTTAAGTCGACAGACAGAGAATAAGGTTAAGTTTAGCTTGGAGTGCCCGTCGAGGGTCGGTAAGTTAGAAATAGTAACAACGTTCGTCCAACTACTTTTAAGCATTTTTGCCTAGTAACTAAGCTTATCATGAATTTTGGAAAATAAAAATGAATTAAAAAAAGACAAGAAATAATAGCGTGGGAATGCGAGAAAATAGAAAGAGATGAATTAGAAAGTATGATCAAAATAAACTGAAGTTCACGCTGTAGGCGTGTTTGATTTGGAAACCTCTCATGGACGGATGAATTATTTTTGGCTTTTCTTACCATAATTAGTTGGTGGTTTGCTTAAGGAGTAGTTTAGTGAATGTAAACAAATGAGGAACTATTACACTTTGTTTTGTCTTCACTGGCCATGAACCATGCTCTGTTCTTGAACATGATTTGAAAAAATCCAGTGGAGACACAAAAATCCATGCCCAAACTGACATTGTGTCGTAGAATCTTGATTTTTCGACATGGCATCTATTCAAAAGTTGGACATGGCTTGACTGGACTTGTAAATATTGAGAGTAAAAGTGGAACTGTATATCATTGAATATAATTTTTTGGCATTATTTTTAGTGGCACCTACTTCGTTGTTTGGTGGTCGCCTGTCCACTTCTTATGTTTCTGCTCTCGTAGCCAACTTTGAAGTGAAGCAACATGACATATTTTGCCCATGAAAGAAATTATGGCGGAATGCTGTTCAGATTGTGGTTGTGATGTTGAGCAGAAATATGTCGAGTGGAGACGGTGTGTTAATAACACTTAATGGCATGTGTCACAATCAATCTTAAAAAGCATCACATTCTTTCCAAATGTTCTCAAACAGGAAACCTTTTTTCCGTTGCATACATGAGTGATGGTATTTTTTCATGCAACACGATTTAACACGAGTGTAGAAGGGACCTTGCACAGGTAAATTTAAACTTCATGGAACTAGATTTTATGAAAAGCTTCAAGAAGCTTTTGAAAGCTTTATGTATTTTTCTCGAAGGTGGAAAGGAGAAATAGAGATAAAGGAGAATGAGAGCAGCGTCGCCGACTAAGTGAAATCTACTGATTCCTGTTCCCAGACATATATTAGCACACTTCTCTTGTTAGTTCACGTTTTTTATCAGAAACAAAACTCGAAACGCGATGCTAACATAAATACAAGTAACGAATAACCCGCAATGCAAGTCCAAAATAGAATAATGTTCTAGGTTTTCCAGCTTGTTGATTCGCAGTGAAGCTAGCTAACACTTAGCGACATTTCAAACTTCGCTGGGGTGGCTTGCTCTCACATCAGTCATTTCTCAATAGCATAGGCCGTGATTTGCTTGATTTTGCTTTTGCTTAGCTTTGTAAGCTCATTATCATTATACATTTCTAGGTATATATTTACTGTTTGTTTTGGTCAATTATAGGGAACAGAGCAAAGTCTCTTTCAAAATCAACACTTTATGAGAGTAACTAGCAAGGGTCCACTTGCATAGAAGAGAGGTTAACAGAAGCTTGGTTTCAATACATACATTTATTATTCAATAAGTTTTAGTTCCTAAAAAGTGTTGACTTTTATCATTACGTAGACTGATATATTAGTTTTTATCAATCAGTGGCATTTTCAATTTGGGATCTAATGCTACGTTTCCACTGAATCGAAACCACGAGGTCCGGATGATGAGTTTTAACTATAACCTCAACAGGCCGTTTCTACCGGGCTTGAGGTGGTTTCGCTATCAATTTTCCAGTCACTCGTTCCCAATTTATAAGTGTGCGTCAAAAGAAGTGTCACTCGCTCTCAATTTTTAAATGGTCGCCAGAACAGCTGTTCATATCCATAAGAACACCATAAAATAGAAAGAGACAAAATGAGAAAGGAAACACTAAAATTTGAAACTGAAATTCACGCCGCAGGCTCGATTTGGTATGACAACCTCTCATGGACGGACGTATTCAAGGGGGCTGCAATGAGTTTTATTAGAAACCGCGAGGTTTCCACACTTTTCCGGGCATGGTGGAACCTGTTAAGTGAAATTGATGTAACCTCGCTGTTTCGTTCGATGCAAACATAGTATTAATTGCTCTAAAACATTGTATCGGTCTTAATTCTGCGATATTTGACTTTTCGAAGTATTGCAGAACGTTCGTTGAAGCAGTTTGTTCTCAGGGGTTTGAGGAGATTATAGATTATATATTGATCCCCTAACAGGTGCATTTAAAAAAACAAACGAGAACAGATCGTAAAAATGAGCCAATTCATGCCACTGTGAACTGATTTCACATTTACCTAAATTTCAAATTCACATAATGGGTTTTAACATTATTTTATATTCCCCAATTGCTTTTTCAAAGATCATATAATTAAACCTAAGGGGGTGCTTAAAATTGCTCTGTGAAAATTTGCCTAAGAGTTAAAATTCAAGGACAACTTAGTTTAAGAGGAGAGACCATTTTAAATATTGACTTATTCGAATCGACGAAAAGGTTCTGAACCTTAGTATTTGCACTAAGCAAGTGCGTGCAAGTACAGTCGATTCTCGGAAACTTGAACAGTTCTAAAAGACGAACAATTCGGAAAGTTGAACGAATTTTTTCTACTATTGAAGTGTTGAAAACGATGAGCAGAGCACAAAAAACGTCTGTTTTATACCTCTTACAAACAATTTTTTTTTGTTGTTTCTTTATTTTGTTTACATTTTAAAATTCTGTTCACATTTCTATGATTCTACTGTGTTCTAAGGTTCGTTCGGTTTTTAGCCGTCCTGTGAGGAGGCCGATTTTTACTTACACCTAGTCACAAAAGTCTACATACAATTTCAAATTGTAATGTTTTTTTATTTTGTTTCTTTTGTGTTATTCTTCCTTAGTTAGGGTGCGGAAGCAAATGAAACAATTCAAGGTTGTTCGTAAAAATAAAAAAATTGTCGGTTTTCAAAACGTTTCACTGTCCCTTACGCCAGGAGATTAACCAAGGAATTCTAATCGACTTTTGTGAGTAGGTGTATGTCTAGACAACGCAGTCCAATCATTAATTCTTGGTTGTCACTAGTGTAGATCTACACATATCTGTCTCCCCACCTAAATTCATTTTCAAATAAGGATTCAACGTAGAAAAACTTCAGTCATGTGGGATAGACAAATGGGATCCACAGCAGACATTGCCAACATACAAAAGACACAATTCGTCCGAAGACATCCTGCTGGGTGATTTCGCTAAATTGCTTTCAAACTAATCACAAAGCTTCTCGATTAATCTACGTCGCAACTAGAAAGTCGTCTCAACACAATAGGCATCTCCTTGCCGAAAAGCCGCCAGCAAAATTAAGCAACAAAAGACAAGCATTGCAGCACTCTCGTCTTATTCAATCGCACAATCGTGTTATTTTTATTCGACCTCGAGGTAAAATCACCCGGGCGCACCTTGAATAGCCAGTTTGATGGTGAAATCAGAAATCCTTTCCCATTTTTTTGTGCGCTTCTCATCTTCTGCCCCCCATTTTGTCCCCTCATCCACGAGTCATTACGTTGGACCGGAAGGTACACATGCATCCGACCATAACTCAATTAGACATTTCCAATTAGCGTGTGCGCTTTTAGTAACTTTTCCACATTACCGCAAGCGCAGCGCCACCATCAGCACCAGCACCAGTGAAAACGCCATCAGAGCCGTCGACATTTTTGAACGGAGCATGCACCCCACAATTGGATGGAAATGAAAATTTTAATTACCCGCAAGTAGAAACGACTCCGGCCGCGGCGATATGAAGTGAAACTTTCGCGTGACACAACGAAATACCTCACGAGACCCTTCCTTTGCAATGTAACTTGCCCGTGGCCTTGCCGCAAGCGAAATAAATATTAATTTCCTTTGCGCCAAAGTGTCCTTTATGCGCACAAAACATACACCAACACACGGAGGTACGTATTCTGCTTTAAAATGTGTGTATTTTTAAAGAGCAATAAATTAAGTGGAAAATTTAAATGACGCCAATTATGATTACGAAGCGAAAAACTTTCGCAACCCCTTTTAATGCCTTCGATCGCCGCCGCGGCGTCGTGGAGTGGACTCTGTTTTTCCTCCTTTCCGCCCTCGGCGCCCGTCCTATTCATGAAGCTGTTCGGCTGTAATGGAGGCGGGCGCCCGGAAGCGCTTGCGGTATCCCTTTTCGCATCCTTTGGTTCGATATTTTAAAGGCAGCGCTGAAGGAGGGAGGGCTTTTCATTCAGCTTTAGATTTTGAATTTCCCCATGGAATACAATTGGATCTGGAATCCATTTGGAATTCAGCGGGAAGATGGGGTAATCCCTGACATATGTGTGTCGGTGCAGCCCCCCGTCTCTCATCAGTCTATCTTGGGTGCGGAAATGTCTTCCAAATCGTTTGAGCTGAAGTACACTGCACCACTCAGGCGACAGTTTGGACGCGGTGGCCTTCCGTCGATAAAACTCTAAAACGTGGGCGATAAAATCGAATACGATTCCGTGGACACGATGGAGCCATAACATAAAACCAAATGACCACGACACCGCTGCTACCTGGCTGGAAGAAGCTGTCTCCCCGTCATTCGGTCGCATTTTTTGATTTCGCTTTTATCTATTCATGTCCTTTGTCGGCCGCATATTTGCACAGTGATTGGTAGAACATGTCCTTGCTTTACGTTCACCGGCCGCGCAGTGTCGACGACGGCACGGTGGCCATGGCGGTTCCAACGGCAACTCACTGTAAAGATGGAAGAAAGGATCTGTACCCAGATAGAGACGTCTGCGGCATTGGATGCTAAATCTAATAATCCCACAGAACCTGCACCTCAACAGGTGTGTTGTGCTGCGCTGTTTAAACAAAGGTGTGCAAGTGTGCGACG
Source organism: Eristalis tenax (assembly GCA_905231855.2). Lineage (NCBI taxonomy): Eukaryota > Metazoa > Arthropoda > Insecta > Diptera > Syrphidae > Eristalis > Eristalis tenax. Next base: position 7,338,276 of record HG993127.1, read on the forward strand.
TCTACGTTGGAAAAAGTCACAACAATGCTCCTGCTGCTGGCTGCCTTCTTCCCTATCAACGCCGCCGTAGTTTGTCTATCCCATCTGCATCCTCCTCCTCTCACCGTGTTGAGTGTAGCATTGTTCTACGATTTGTCGACGTCATGTTTGGTCCTTTTGTAGCAGCGTGCTTGGTGCTGGGTGCTGGGTTTTCTCGTAGCTTTACAAATCCTTTACCCGTCGTCATCATTATTGTCCTTGAAATCGGGACTTGCCGGAGATGGGTTTGCGGTGGAAGGTAACTCTGAGAAGACAATTTAGTTGGCAAAGGTATTACGGACGTGCCATGCCCGCTGGCACAGCAACACAGCAGCACTCTGCTGACTGCGGTGCGGGTGATGGCTGTGGCGGCAGTGGTACTGCCATCACGGTTGAGCGTAAACTTTTCGGATGGATTTAATAAAGTTTCCTCGGGCACTTTTTGCGAGTTCATAAGCACCGACAGACTGAATTTTCAGGACCCCCTATCTCTGGGATTGTCTTCGTTTATTTTTTGTGTGTTCGTTCTGCCGTGCGTTGTCCTTTTTTCGAGAGAACATCCGTTCAACGGCCGAGTTGGGTGCAAGCAGTCAGCCAAAAGGCAATGGTCTGCACTTAACTGTGGAGTGTATTATAAAATTATTTATTATTTTGATACTTTTTACGTTTACTGCAGACATATTCATTTCGTTGGATATCTCTTGCTTCCAATCAACTTCAGGGGGTTGCTCGGTTGCTTGGTTGGTCGTGAAGCTACGTGTTCATTTGACTGAAGTACATAACTGCTGTGCCAAGAGTTTTCATGATTCCTACGCCGCGATGCCAGGGAATCTGAGCCCGGGAGCAGTAAATTGTTATTACTACTTTTACACAAAAGAAACAATAACCTAGGATTTTGCAGTGAACACGAACGACGACGATTGCGAACAAAAGATCTACCATTGTGTGATAATGGAGTCATATATTTCGGACGTCATACGCACTTTAATTGATTCCGTTTTCATTAGTCGCCAGTTGCCGGTGGTTGTGAGGGGTGTTTTCATATCTTTGGAATAACTTACACAACTCATATCGCAGACCATTAATTTCTTGATTAAAATGTTCGCTGCTCCCCGCAGGCACAGCACGAAATATTTGTCTAAGACTGTGGCTTTTGCATTGTCTTAGACGAGGTTCATGGAACTTTTCAGTCTTTTGTTAGTTTCCGCATATTCAATTTCGAATCTCTGGGTTAACTCTGACTTAAGTCATGTGGATTAAATATTCCCGAAAGGTTTTGTCAGCTGTTGTGCGGGAATGTTTTTGAATGGGATTTGTGTGTACGCATATTTTGGTGGTGGTTTGTATTTTACCTAGGCATTATTTGACTAAGCAAATGCGTGACCTTTAGAAGTGAATTCTGTAGAATACAATTCTCAAGAGCTATACAGTCCTTACGGCTCTATCGGCATTTCATTTAATTTAATTCAGTTTTATTTCAAAAATTCATAACAATCTTAAGTTTATTTTGTCAGATGTTATTAAACACCATACTGGAGCACTCGGACGTTGAATGTGTCCAGCAACTTCCGGTCAGACTACTATCACTGATCGACCATGACAGTCATAGGTTAGGTTAGATTGAAGTGGCCGACTGCGCAAAGGACAACAGACACACTTGGGCCAAGTATAGGCCCATTGTGTTACCACTCAGATCTTGGGGTACGCATTCCGCAAACCAATTGGCGCTTTTAATAAAGCGAAGAGGAAGGCTGAGTCTAATATTGACAGTTCAGCCAGATTATCGAAAAAGTGGACTCCAGAAGTCTGAATATAGGGGGCAAGAGAGCACTGTAGCTGCATAGCAAGTGTTCAATGGTTTCTTCTTCGAACTCGTTCCTGCAGCTTATACAAAAATCATTGTGAGGAAGGCTTAGTCCTGAGGCGTGTGTTCCGATGGCACAATGCCCTGTTAGAACGCCAATAAGAGACCTGAGAAGAACCCAGAGTGGATAATGTGGTAAACTCTGACACAAAAAAAACCACACTAATGGATCCCAAGCTATCATTGTATATGGAACAAGAATTGTGAGCCTCACAACCTATCCCCCTCTGCCGAAGATCTGCGTAAACCAATAATTACTCAACAATCTGGGCGGCAATAACAGGGTCAACATTGTTTGTGAGTCGGGCCAAGAGACCCATGAGGGGGGGCGAAAAGGTCGACATCCAAGCCAATTGAAATACCGTTTATTTGGCCTTTATCCTGCGTGCGGTTTTATGAATGTACAACAGTATGCTGAATTTCGGTCAGGAAGGAGGAGATATGATCCCAAAATAGTCGAAGAGTCTTTAAAACTGAAGGAACTTCGTGTAGCAACTGCTTAAATTGTACCCATAGTATATTTCGAAAGGAGAAGGAATATCAGTACCAGCCCTTGGCAGGTTTTGGTTCAACGTTTTAAGCCGTTGTTCCGATGTGAAAATCTACTCAAAAGGTCCTCAAAATTATGAGATTCGACGGACCACACCTTGACTACACTGACGATGCTTGTTTACTTTCGAATCGGATCATGGACTTTCACTTGATGGCCCACAAGCTAGAAGCCGCGGCGAACAAAGTGGGGCTAAATACATAATAAATAAATAAAACAAAAACCCTTATGCCCAGTTTCACAGTTTATTAAGCTTCAGTTCAACGATTAATACGGTTTCACAGTTTCGTTTCAACACTAAACTTAAGTCGATTTGAGGTCTTAGTTAAACGAGAGTGTACTCGCGTTTAAAACTCAGTTCTGCATTTGGTTTAGCTCTTTAAGAGCCAGAGAATTTTGCTCTCAAAGCTACTACTACTAGTTTTTTTCAGCGCGACTTGGTACGTAGGAAGGTAAATTGGGTGCCCTGGCTCCCTTAGACCTGAGCGCAATCCAGAGACCGACATCTTATGTTATGTTGGGTCTATTGTGTTCATTTTAAGAATTAATAAACTACCGTGATGAAACTACCGTCTGATTCTTGTGCGAACTCCTCTACTCTGGGACGAAGTATTTCTTCTCGTCATTGCTAGAGCTGGGCATTCGCAGAGCACATGTTGGATTTATTTATTTCTTCCTCGGCTCTACAGCTTCTGCAAAAGTCGTTATGTGGTATATTCCGCCGCATTGCATGTGTACTTATGGCACAGTGTCCAGTAAGGACTCCTATTAGCGTGCTTACATCCCTACGACTAAAACTGATCAGAGATGTTGATCTCTTCTTCTCCAGCTTCGGTCATAGAGCCCTTGCTGTGGCTGCAGTATTCAGGCTGAGCCAGCGAGTACTAGCGCAATCTTTTAGTCATCGGGGTAAAAGGCGATCTCCCAACTCGTTCTTTCCATCGTCCCCGGTCCGGAAATCGCTCGTAGAAACTCTTTTCCAGAACCAAGGTTGGTGGAAGGTAATCGCTTTGCCCAAGGTCTTGCACAGCTTCTTAGTATGGCAGCATGGCCGTATGTCTCCTCCTCAGAGCCTCGCCTCTTTGAGCTTCAGGGCCGATTAGGCTGAACTAGTGCTGCAGAATAAGTCGAGAGGAGGGAGGAAGTGGATGGTCACCAGCGCTGCCGTCGGGGTTTTTCTCAGACAGACTGTTATGCCAACGCAGGCCATTCTTTGTATTTTAGTAAGCTGTGTGAGAATATATTTCTTCTCCACACCAGAGAGCCGTATGCTAAGATGGGTCTTAAGATGGTGTATAACCAGTATACCACCTGTGGTTTAACGAAGGCACGTTTACATGCGTATACCGATACATACGCCTTCTTTATACGGTCCTCTGTATTTACTTTCTGTCAGAGTTCGGAATCAAGTATAAAGCCCAAGTATTTCGTTGGGCATTCATCGCCTTAGACGACGTGGTTCCGACGATTGTAGTAGACGAAGTACGTCTAACACTAAAATAATTGGATAGTCTGGACGACGTTCTTATTGACTATTCTCTAATGGTTCGTATATCTCAATGAACTGTCAAAAACCGACGATTGAACGATTGTGATTGTATTCAACTTCGTTGTTGACTGTTGTTTAGTTTTATTCTTGAAATTTTTTATAAAAATCAAAAACGATCGGCATTGGAATTTGTTGTTTTTTGATAACGAAGAATGTGAACATTCTCTCGGCAATTGCTACGCTTAGAGATGCATCGTTTTCTTTTTCCCATCTCACGAAAGTAAAAATAGTACTAAATATTTTTAAACAATAAAATTGCTAAACTGGATTTTGCATTTTTTTTTCAACGTATTTGCTCATCAAAAATGAGCTTGTAGTAGTGCTAGAAACGGCAGACCTAAGGAGCTAAGACTGGTGCTACCTTGGATGTCCCAGCTAGAGGTGGTTGACAGGGTTTGCAGGTAACGTCTTTGGAATTTCTGTTGGCTATAGTGAAGCGTTAGAACTAAAGTTGTGTCCAATCTGGACTACATGGGATATGGGCAACGAAATAAGAAAAGAAGAGACACAGCAATGGTTCTTTCAGAAATATGCAAGAGAAGTTGCATTGCACAACATATGCGATGACCATTCGGAGGAAAATAAGACTGCAAGTAAAGATATTTCGAATAACCAACTAGCCCATTGCTAGTTTCGGTATATTATAATTTTTCGCCATTTCAGGATGTTCTTCCATGAAATTAATTAAATATTCCATTTGTTTTGGCGACGATTCGATTGTAGTATTACACGAAGCAAACTTTTGACGGCGTCGTTTAATTCAATCGTTTGAATGATGATCGTCTTACAAGTTGATGAGAGCCAAGGAATGAGAGCCCTGTTTTTGAGAGTATCAGCAATTCAACTCCGTTTAAGGTTGGTACGCTAATTGGTAGTCTTGTTTCCATTTTTTATTATTTGTATTTCACATTATTTGCTACACGCATCAAATGGAAGGTTTGACAACTGGTATTTTTTTCAATCACAAGACACAAACGATGTCCAACTGAGCTGCAGTTCAGATTTCAATGCAAAACCGGACGAGTTAAACCAAAAAATTCGAACTCAGTTTATGGTTCCGTTGAACCTAAGCTTAAACCTTTACTGTGAAACTGCGATGGCACCGACCTGGATGTGTGCAGCAGAATTGGAATGACTAAAGTTGAGTTCGGAATGCTATCCACGATCGGGAAAAGCAATGTGCCCTCAGTCGCACCTTGGTTGCCAAGCTGTTAATCAGTGCTGCTTTATCCTAGAAAGTGAACACCATTACCACGAGGTAACTCTTTTGCACGCAGTTGATTTCGCTTACCCAGTAATGCAGAATAGCGAGACGCTCTAGGCAAACGTGGCGCAGAACAGTTGACAAAGAATTTAGGAATGTGTTGGTGAGAGCTCAGACGCGTTGCAGAACTCCGAGCGAGATAGTGCTCTGGTGTAGTTGACATCTTATGTCCCACGTGGGGTTAAATGACATAAGAACGTAACAAAAAATGGCTTTAGAGGTGAAAAGAATCCGATTAGCCATCGAACACGATACAAAAAAATAGCATTCTTTAATTCAGGAAAATCTGAGTGTAAGCTTAAATGGAAAGCCGACGACACGAAGGGAGCAAGCTAAGGAAACTGCCGACAATTTTTCTCTGACTTCATACACATTAAACATAAAGAAGTAGGACTTCCAAAATATCCTCCCAAGGGAGATGTTCTAAAGATGGAACTCAAATGTCAATGAAGGGGTGCCAGTGGTCACACTGCATGCGCTTCCATTTACTCCAGATTATCTCCCATTCAGTCCAATTGTGATAGATGCTGAACAATGACGAACCACAGTTCGAAATGCACTTATTAAATCAATGAGCACTGCAGTCAATGTCATTCTGAGCGCATGTAACAAAGTCCGTTCGAAGCACCCTTGTTACGTTGTGATTGTACACAATAAAATACGTCAAGGGTTTGGTGACAAACTGATTTAGTGCGGGCATGAAGAATCATCCGACACGTGGCTGTTACCGTGTCAAATGTTCCTTTGCTAGGAGTGGCAATAAATGATAGATCCCAAGACGACGGCTGGGTATTAGGTCCTCGCTCGGTATCTATTTTATTTCAGAGCAGTAGATGATGCTCTGTATATCTTAAACCATTTATTTGTGTGCTTGCATGTAAAAATGTCGAATTTTACTAAAGTGATGGGGTATTTATGGTTAATAATAATTACCTGTGGGTCCAACTTTTTACATACTCTTGACAGAATATCAGACGGCATATCACAGTCTATAACGCGTCGTTTGTTGGGTACAAGTGTAGGCAGGCCGCTTATCATCTAGACCAATGTGTACTCACGTTTAAGAGCATGGCTTCTGTGAGACCTACTGGAATTCTAGACCAGCCATATGCGATTCATGGGCGAAGTCTGGGAGGGTTTTCAAACCAACACCTCTTAAGTCCTCTAGCTCGGAGAAGAAGTGTTTTTCTAGAAAATAAATTCTTTTCATTGTTAGGGCTGGGCATTCGCTGAGCAGATAGATTATATTTCTTCCTCGTCTCTGCAGCTTCTGCAGAAATCGGAACGCGGTCTACTCAGTGACAGTGCATGAGTACCTTTGGCACAGCGACCAAAGCCGATCAATGTTGATCACTTCTTGTTCAGCTTCGACCACATGGCCCTTGCTGTGGCAAGTTCAAGTGTAACGCAGAAAAAAACCTTGGTTTACCACGAACAACTGGATGGCGCACTTGGTTGAGTGCCTCTCCTTAGTTAGTGGGGTCCCCTCTTCGAATCCCAGTGAAAGTAAAGTTAATACGCTCTTATCTGGTTTTTAAAGCTGGCCCAGTCACCATTTGCCGTTGGGATCAAATTTACGGCACTATCACTGGAGTGGTCCATCAGTGGTAGTAGCAGACTGTGCTAGTGAACTCCCTAGCAGCCCCCTTCCCTGCCTACCTACCAACCACGTTATGAAAAAAACTGTCACATTTCTCGCTGGGAATCAAGTATTCGGTTAGAGAAGGTACGAGTAGATCCTGCGTCAGTGAGAAATGATTGAATTCGGGCCGAGCAATCACTACTGCCACGGAATATCATCGAAAGCGGAGAAGCTTTATTCATTGCGTGGCCTATCCTACCTAACACAGAAACCGGTAAACAAGATTTTCTCAACAACATCACGAGCGGCAAGACCTATGGAGCCTGTGGCCTATTCCAAACAAATTTAAGTAACTACCTTAAAAAAAAATCGTGCGAATATACAGAAACGATATACTTAGTTCAGTTTCGTTAAGTTTCGTTAACCTCTGCTTACTTAAGTGGGAGCGAAATATATCGCTCTCTGCGTGCGACAGGTACACCACATAATTATTATTTGTATGGACCCCCTTTTCTGAATGTTGAATGGTGTTTCTTCAACCACCCAGAAAACAATCATGGCAATTTAAAGTTCTCCGTTTCTTAAGAACACAATGTATAATGCAGCGATTTATGCGAGCGAAATATACTCGTAATCCTGCATTTATTTCCCCTCCAAATACTAAACACTAATGGAAGAGACAAAGTTACATTTCCCAACCAAAATCCACACATCAAAAAGGATCAGGTTGGCGAAACAGCATTTATCAACGCTAACAAAGAACGACAATAAACTATAGATCCCACAACGACGTCTGGGCATTAGGCCTCTCTATCAATTTTCATCGAGGGCAACACCCATCTACTTTCCAGCGCCATTTGCGTGCGCACACATTCAAGCGACTACACAAATCTACATGGACGATTTTCTTCTCATTCGGATTCCAACCCTTGAAGAGACAAATTCATGCAAACATAAAACAATACAATTTTCACACCGAGTCCCCTGTGAAGTGCGTGGATATTTAAGGGTTTTGAAGCAAGGGCTTTATTCAATAAACATCAAAGAACTCAATGAAATCATTGATCATGGAGTAAGCTTTGTGTCATACTTTGCCGAGGAATTCGAGGACATGTGACAGCTTCTTCTCTTTCTCTCTCTCTCTCTCTCTCTCTCTCCCTCTGACTCCTGCCACATGTGTTCGGTGTTTTGTTTCATCATTCTACGGAGGACTGAAAGAATGTGAAGAACAGAATCAATAATAATTCACCTTAATGTACCAAAAAAGCTAGTAGTCTATACAAAATAATGTTCGCTTTTCCAAGAGTGTGTCGGTTTGTCATATTGGAAGATGGGTAAGCAATTTTAAAGAAAAGCAGTTAACATTTGATGATCCTAAAAAATTATCTTACATGATTTTTTCTCTGATTGTAGGAATTAAGAGATTAACATACAAACTGAGCAGTGTTACCGTTCTGCTAAATATGAAGTAGTTATACTGCATTTCTGGACAATTTCCACTTATTACTACCCTACTACCTGAACTGGTGAATCTACTACATTTTCTTTACTGACCACTTTCTGTACCACAGTTTCTAAATGTCAATATTATGCTACGATCAAAAATGATGTATACAAGATTACGCCTTCCGAAAATCCGCCATGTTTGCCACCTATCTGTCAATTTTTTGGTGACGTAGGCCGAGACGAGCGGATACACATGTGATGTGAAGTTGGCTGCGATTTCGGCGCTAAATATTTAAAATGTATTATATAGAAGTTTGTGAAGATCTAAATAAAACGATTAATTTTTCAAAATGAGGTATACAGTATTTAATTGCAAGACAAACAATAGCAAAGCAAATCCGAAATCACGGTTTTATGTCATTCCAAAAGACAACATCTTGCTTTGCAGAAGGAAGGACAATTTAAATCCAAATACGTTTCGGATTTGCTCTGCACATTTTCCTCAAGATGACTCCGAAAGGAACTTCCAATTTGAAATTGGTAAATTAATACATTCGTTGTTCCATTTACACTTAATAGTTAATCTCAATTGATTGCATGACTTTGCGTTGAAGATGGGAACGGTTCCAACGATGCAACCACAGTCAACTTTATTTTTTTATTAAATCTCGTAGGACTTATTGCCAAATGGAAGCAGCCTGTTTTCTATGACTTTGATAGTCAAATGGAAGCGAACATTTTACACCATATTCTTGACAAAGTCAACGAATCTGAGTAAAATGTTGTTGTAACCATTTTGTAAACCTTGGTGAATCTGAACTGCAAATAATTTAAAAATTGCTTTACGCTCTAGGTCTATTCGCAACGAAATAAAAGTGTTTGTGCTTTTTGATGTTCCCCATATAATAAAACTCATGAAAATTGTTCTCGCACACTATTCCACAGGCTCTAACAAGGGCTGCAACTTTAGGCCACGTATGAGATCACAATTGGGAAGAGTGCTCCAAATTATTTAAAACTGCATTATTTGCTTATAAAGTTAAGACACTAAACTTTTTACTACTTTTCAGACCAATGACTGGTTCGATGTTATGAACATCAGAGCGAACACATGGATAAGAAACAGACATAACGGTACATTGAATTAAGCGTGCAGTGCAAATGCGAATATTTCTTTTTAACTGACGAAGCTAATGGGGACGCCGAAATTCAAGCTCAAGCTTCAAGCATTTCAAGCTGAGGATGTTCGAATTCATGAAGTAGTCCGTGTAGCGCTGGGGAATTGCGAATAAAAACATTTGAAGAATTCGATTGTTCTCGCAATTCGATTTAATTATTCGATTGAAAATTTAGCGGAGTTGATTGTTGTCTTCGATTGGTGTACAATTTCAATTGGCGGATTCTTCAATGCGGTAAGAGAGCTTGTTGGATTGTTCCACTGTAAAGTGTAAACACGAAACTGTTCGTCTTCACACTCACGCAGATGCGGTATTTGAGAGTACTATACTCTCACTAAAACTAAACTAAACAGGTGAAGAAATCGAGAAATGCATACATTTCTACAATCGGATGTGTATTCGTACCAGCCATTCTCTTGATTGTAATACTGAAAAATCTAAAATTCGATTCGTTTCGATTCGATTATTATTCGATTGTTTTCTATTGAGGCCGAATAAATCGATAATCGAATTCAATTTTTATTCGTTAATTTATTCGATTGCGAGATTCATTCGCAATTGCCGATTGCTAAGTCCTTGTTCTTCAGTAGAATTTTAAAAACCTATTGTCAAAATTTGCAAAGCCACATTATTTGCCTTTGAGTAAAATCCCCTTAGTAAAACGAATATATTTTTACCTTTGTCTGAAATTTATGCTGGACCTGGCATTGAGCTATTTTTATAAGCTAATTATGTGGATGTTACCGAATGTAAATATAATATTCAGGAATTTTAAAAATCTGCTTCCAATCCCAAGTGTTTTAATGTTGAAGAAAAATGTCTTCCTCCAATAATGTGAATATTCCAAGATTGGTGAAAGGCTTTCCACACATTATAGCATGCGGAAATTTCGACATCGAACAGATTTGCACTGAAAGGAGGTTGTTAAGAACTGTGGATCATATTCTAAACGACTTACCAATATAAGAAAGACCTCAAAGCTGAAGAAACCATTGGGGGAATTGGTTTTGGAAAACGTTTGTAAATTTGTCGCCTCTTTGTATAGTATGTTTTCTAAGCTAAGTAGAAGATTAATTGGCTAGAAATTAGCACAGTCAAGTGCTGAACAAATGAGGAACAGAATGGGAACCTTCTGATGTTGTGGCTTAAGGCATTATAGAGTTTTTTTCCTTCTTATTTAAAAGCTGTTGTGTAATTGCGCGCGCAGAGGGTATTGTTAATACTGAAGTTTCCACGTTCAAGACACAGCACGGACTGAAGGTATAGAGGGAGAAAGAGAGTCGGTACCTGTGCACATTGGTCTTAAATATCTGCGGATTATAGTCTGTGGGAAATATAACGCTGGGAAGAGCATTCCATTTTCGTGTGGTGCGGCTGGTGAATATAGAGGAGGAATGCAGTTGGCAAGCTCACTTCAGCATCGTTTGTTAAAATAGCTATAAAATACGGACAGAGACGAGACGGTACGTCGATGTTCGAGAGAGTCTAATGACTGTAATATTGTTGACTCCTATAAGTTCTATCGCTCGGTTTTGGATTCTATCTAGTAGGTGCAGTGTGGTCTTGGGAGCACCAGACCAGATATGCCCGTTGTCCTCAAGCTTGGGGCGCATATACGCCTTATAAATTAAAGCCAAATTCGAGGGGGTGAAGTATTTCTTACATCGATTAAGGAAACCTAAACAAAAGATGGAAAGTTTTCCGGTTTCATCGACACAGGCGCCATTCTTGTATAATGGCAGACTATCAAGGATTCGCTTGAGTAGCAGCAGACAGCAATGAGCTTTTGAAGCATTAAATTCCCCTCGGTTGTTCTTTCCCCAATTAATTATGATGTTGTGTTCAGCTTGCTATTTATGTTTTGTGTATACTTGAAGTTTGTTTTTGTTCCAGAAAATTTAAGACAAAAAACTTGTTAAAATAATAAGTAATTTTGCTTCCGAAATTTATTTCTCCGCGGTAACATTGAAATTGAGAGATGTTTTGTGTCAACTGTCATGGAAACAGCTGACTTGAATTATTTTAACGACAATTTATTTGAATTAAGTGAGTGTAGGAAGGACTGAAAATAATCAATATTATTTAAGGAAGAAATCCGTCAACGTCAACTTAATCAACTGTTTCCATTTCTCACATGCCAGGTGAAAAATAATGTTTCATCAAATGTCCTCAAATGTCCACAAAAACGACCACACTTGATTGGATCTTGGTTTCACAGACGGTTGACAACAACACGACAAAAACACCGGTTTCGATGTCAGAAAACGATATCTTACGTTCAACTCTGAATCACGAATACCCTCATCTTCTGTGTTCAGTTACAATTAAGTAAATAATTAAGTTGCTTATTTCATCATCTCTGATTCGATTCCTGGAGGAAGCACAAACGCCCCGAAGAATAAACGCTTTCGTTTCCTGTTACCAAAACACACAAAACGCAGACAATGGTCCATGGGCACAAGTGTCAATACATAGAAACCACTTTGTTGCCGAAACACTCCCTCAAGAGTTCGTGAGGTAAAATATTTTCTTTAGGAAAAGTTGCAATAAGTCCTTTTGAAGAATTTTCGAAGAAATTTTGTTTTGGCAAAATCCAGCTTTATTAACTTGACCACAAGCAAAGGGTGGCAATAAATTATGGGATGCAACACTTTATCACAATTTATTGTTTCTGTGAAAAGGGTGCTAAAGGAATTGTAGTCAAGGTCAATTTAATTGGAAGCTTTGCAAGTCTTTTCAGTGTTTGTATACTGCTGAAATGGTTACTCGGTTTTAAGTTTCTGGAGGTTTAGCTTCTGTACTGCTGCTTGGATTTGAAACATGGTGGATAGATTGTATGTGTTCTGGAATAAGGTATATGCTTTCGCAACAGTACTAGAAAATTCCCAATTTTGGCATCAACATTCAACACCACCGTGCGTGGTTGATACTCAACGGACGGTTTTTGTGAAAACGCACACCTGTGGCTTTACCGCATATCTTCGGATTAAAATGAGATTACGGTTAGGTTTATAAAGGTTTATGGCCTGTGAACAACCCAGAGGACATCAATAATGTAAGTAAAACACCCAACCAATGTTTAAGAAAATGCTTAGGTAATGAATGAAAATACAGCACCCATGTTGAGCCCTTGGTCAGGGAACTGTAAAGTGTCAGAGAGTAAGAGAGGATATCTGCTGCATGTCCAAGAAACCAATGAAATACTATGATCATTCGATAATTGAATGGGGAAGCATGACCAAAAACACGAGCAGCATCGTACGTACACGATAGTACGAGCAGGTGTCGCAGTAGCGCACATTCTATGTACAGTCAATACGAATTGGATTCGTACCGTAGGTTCGAAATTATCTTAACACTCTTAACTAAAACTGTAGTTTTTTTTCCCATAAATGTGAATCACCAATTATTCTTAATCATTAAGCAAATTTAGTCATTACATTCAAATTCAGATAAATAAAGTCTTACAAGCATTATCGTTCATCTGAAAATAATTGTCTATAAAATCAGATCAAATGTTTTTTTATTCACAAAATCAATGACAAGAAGACAAGACAAGGATAGATAGACAGATATTTATTTTTTAAATTACATGGCGTGAGTTACCGCACATTATCTTATACACAGATTTGATGCCTAGTTGCATTGCTTTTTCTACTAAATTTAGTCATTACATTCAAATTCAGATAAATAAAGTCTTACAAGCATTATCGTTCATCTGAAAATAATTGTCTATAAAATCAGATCAAATGTTTTTTTATTCACAAAATCAATGACAAGAAGACAAGACAAGGATAGATAGACAGATATTTATTTTTTAAATTACATGGCGTGAGTTACCGCACATTATCTTATACACAGATTTGATGCCTAGTTGCATTGCTTTTTCTACTAAACTTGTGATTACATTTGTTTACAAAAGATATAATAAATGTAAGAATTGAAATTTGAGTAGATTAATAAAAAAACATAATTTAAAATAGCAAAAAAAAAAAGAAAATAACAATAATAAACTAATATATGTCTATATTTATGAATTAGACAGGAAATAAATTTGTTTTGTGTCTTATAGTATGTATATGCATTTAACTAAGTATGTAAATAAATAAATATATATATATAAGTACATTTATGTAAGCATAAGAAGTGCAAGAGAAGATAATTCAAGAATGGGACAAAATTTCAACTCACACAACAGAAAACTTGTCCAATATATGCCAAACAGACTTTAACATGTATAACATGAAAATAAGGGATATGCCATAAAATATTAAATTTTTTGTTAAATTGAAGTTTATATCATATGCATTTTCTTGTCTGTTAATTGTTTTTGTGATTAAATGTTCTGTTTTTGTTGAAGGATGGTGCTTTTTATGTGGTTGACAGTAGGTGTTCATCAGATCTTTGATTTTAGAACCCAGTTACACTAGAAGCTTTTGCGGATCTTGAATAAATCGGAAAAAAGTCTACTACACGAATATGAGATTGAACATTTTTTAAGTAAACCCCAAATTTTGCATCTGAAATACAATGATGTGTTGCTATTACCGCCATCTTTCAACAGAAGCAATATGTATCGGGTCACGTTTGTTAACAAATTTAAAATAGATGTGAGTTAACATACCATGTACTTCTTATTTCCATTTTATCATTCAGAGACTAAGAGAAACGATAAATATTCTTTTTTATGTATTCGGTCCAGAAAGGGTCCTAACCTCATCAATCGCGTTTTAATGTCTTTTCATCCCATAGAGTTTAAGTACTTTTTGTATTGACACAGTAGATGAGAAAATTTTCGAGGGCAAGTGCGTCGGCATTATTTCTTTAGTAGAAGTGATAAAAGAAATTATGCAATTTTGTAAAAAATAAGACAGTTCGAAAATAAAGTTGAACGAGAGCGGACGTGTTCCGTTACTAAAACTCCAACCGACCGAACTCAAAGTGTTTTTTTTTTTAATTTGTGGGGATAGTACTACTCACCTGGCGTAGGGGTTTCCGTGATCATGAAGGCGCTTGCCCCGGAGTGAGGTCTGGCCATTGCACTACCGGTTGGATTGACCTCCGCGATTGTTCCTAATGCGAACAACTCGCGCGTGTAATTTTTGGATAGTAGTCATAAATGAAGTATTATGGAATCAACTTCTTCCTAGTACTACTCATCTGGCGTAGGGGTTTCCGTGATCATGAAGCGGAGGCGCTTGCCCCGGAGTGAGGTCTGGACATTGCACTACCGGTTGGATTGACCTCCGTGATTGTTCCTAATGCGACAACTTGTGCGTGTTATTTTTGGATAGTAGTCATAAATGAAGTATAATGGAATCAACTTCTTCCTCTCTTGCCACTTACAATTTTTGACAACAATATTTTTTATTTTTTATATCGTTTTCTTAAGACAAGTTGACCAATCAGAGAATGGCATTTACGTTATTTCGTGAATGACCGTCAAAAATGCATGAATAACTGTCCGAAAGCGTATGCAATTCGTCGATGGGCTTTGGGGCAATGAGCTGTGAAGTTAGGCATCTCTATAGTACTTCATTTCTGACTGGAGCAGACGTCAAAAATGCATGAATAACTGTCAAAAAGCCTGTCAGATCCGTCGATGGGCTATGGGGCAATCAGTTGTGAAGTTGGCCACCTCTAGAAATGAAAACAGCTGATGAGTTGAGTTATCATATCAACGCAGGCTTGACCCACAACATCTGTAACCTGAAGTTTGCAATGCAGTATTGTGATCCAGAGATTCAGTGTTGTATTTATGGAATACAAATGAAGAGAAATTATAACTCAATTTCAGTTATCCAACAAATAATTCATCTGTCCCTGCACTTTCTTCTTGTTTCCCTTGCACTTTCGAGTGGCTTGACTGAGGCTGGCATACATGTACCGTCGAACCTGGATAATAGCACAGCAACCGTGCCGTTTTAAAAATGCGAAAATGCAATAAAAGGCTGCAAATTCTAGTATGCTCGCATACATCCACTCAAATGAAAATAGTGGAAAACTTCCAGGATAGGTAGGAAGTCAAATGCATAGAATGTAAAAGATAACTCATATGTAGTTCCCTTTGTTTTAAGTCAATTTCAAAACAAACATCTTCTCTTGGAAATCAATGGGTGCGTGTGGGATGTGCTTATAAGCGGTAACGATTCTACGTGGACTGTTCGTTTTCTCATATTTTTGGTGTGATATAAAACGGGTTGTGCCATTAAGCGATGTGCTATCAAAGGGTCAGTACAACATGTACAAAAAAGACAAATGCCTTCGCGATAGTGCGCCATTGAACGGCTTGTGCTATTAAGCGATGTCCTTTTATCCGGGTTCGACTGTGCCAAAGTGCTGTTACCAGAAAGTCTTATATTTGGCCTCGATGTTTGTGCCTGACGTGGAAATAGACTTACCATGACCGATTTCTTATAATGTGTTCCTTTTTAGTTTTGGACGAAGAATTAACAACAACATTTACAATTCAGCCATATTTCAGCCATTCGAACATCACAACAAAGACGTCGTAGTCCAGGCTACAGTTCACTTCTCGACATTTTCGGAAATCCCTCAACTCACAAATCCTTCATTCCTCGACTCTCCTTGACCGAATTTAATTATACCTAAAAGTGGAAATCCCCATAAAACATCTAATAGCCAATTACTCGAACTTAATTAGTTCTAATTGAACTTTTCAACACAATCACTTAATCGTCAAGAGAAATACCGCTCCGTCCCTTCAGCCCTTCAGCACGTAGCCAACCGAGGCAACAACAGCAACACTCACTTGACCTACATACCTGGAGTAACTTTCTCACAGTCCTTATCATCGTTCCCACAATTAGTTTCATTATCTCCCAACCCAGTGCAGCACATCCCCCAGTCCGTTTTGCGTGAAGAAAAAGCAAACCCTATTTGGCGCAAATCCGCCTCACAGTTCTCCCCTTCCCGTTTAAATGAGATGCGATCGAAGGCGCAAAGTGCAGCCGCTTCCTGCTGTACCTTTGTTTCCAATCGAATGCAGAAAAATAAATCACAATTCAATGTTGGCTGTGTTTTCTCACGTTTCCCGGCAGCACCAGCAGCAGCACCGCTTTAAGCCTCAGTAACATCAGTAAAACGATAAACGTTGACGTTGAAGCCACGCTGAGCTACACAGCTACACACACCACAGTACGTGTGTCCAATCCAGCACCGTCAGTCCACGGCCACGTCGAATCGGGAATCGAAGAGAGCTCTTTGCATCGAAGCACTGCAAGCATAATAATGTCCATAATCACCTGTTTTTGCTTACTTCGACGTGGTAATGGTAATAAAAGCGCACTGCACAACCTCCAGCGCTGCAGCGCCCTACGCTGGCCGTGCTCTCTCACGTTTTTGCCGACGCGACCCGGCATATTCTCTGAAATCCGTGGACGACGTGAAGCAGGAGCCTTCTTGAGAGGTCGGACTGCGGAGTGTCTTGCAGCGCTTCTGTTGCTTTGTGTCTTCGCCCCAAAGTCGTATTCTCCTGCTGCTCGTTTGGATGCCAGTTCGTTTGCGGGATTGCCATTTTGATTCTCACTGGCGCTGCACTGGCAGCAGAGCGACAGCAAGTGCCGACCGATGATGTGGTGGATGTGGATGTGGATGGACTGCACGGGAAAGCACGGAAACAAAAACACCAGAGAACAAAAAACAAAACTGCAACCATTGAGGAGAGTTGCTCGTTCCAGGACGGACTGTGCAGAGCAATTTTTCTTCATTTTTATGGGCTGCGGTCGCCCCTGCCATTCGGTCATAATGAAAGCCAGCGCGTCGTTTGCCAATTAAATTGCCGCAGTTAATGTGATGCCAGATTGGGCTCCACAGTGCTGGCCGGCTCGTTTAATTGCAAATGACTCGGTGCTGATGATGTACGGGGCTGCTGCCTCTGCGGCGGGCATCGGTGGTTGGCTTCGCCGTTGTCGGCCGATACCGATAGGATGGGGCTGCACTGGCTGGCTTTGTGGCTTTTTAGGGTTCGGCTAATTAAATCTCATACGATGCACGAGGGGAGGGAGCGCCGAGTGCCGTGTCGACTGCCGGAATTCTCTCTTTTTGTTTTGTGGCAGCTTTGGTGGAACCCAGTAGCCCCGGGGCCCTTGGTTATACTCCAGCACGACCTGTTGCTCGCATCGAAATGTGCAATTTGAGATGGTCCTCGACTGCGACGTTGTGGTGGAATAGGGGTTACACCGCGCCGGCGGAGGATCCATTTGAAACTTAACTCGGAAATATTATCCGCCCTCGGTCCCCGAAGCAAACGAAGAAGTGTCAACTTATTGAGCGCTGCCGGATGGCAGGGGAGGCATTGGCGACGGTTGCATTCGATTCGAAAGTAAATGCAAATGCTTGAGGAGGAATTTTTGAACATAACAACTGAAACGGTGGCAGACTATTAATGTAATCCGCCGCCATTCAGCTACCAGATGGGGTCATCTAAGTCATGCGGCTACGAGCGGTTGAGTACAACTGCAGCAGTATTTGCAGTTGGCCCCTCGCTGTCACTGTGCAGAAGTGGATCTGGCTGCGAGATTAAAATTCTAAGTTATGGGATAGCCGTCTCTCGTGTTGTATCATTTTGCGCTGGCACTGCTATTCGGCCAAATTTACTGCGCCCGCTGAAGCCGCCCAAGGGCGGAAGAGATGTTCTATGTTCGGTGTGTTGTAATTTATTGGAAAAGGCTTTCCGCTGTAATGGGGTCTCGCCAGTGAATGGGACTGCTTGGAATTAGTCCAGTGTAGCTAAATATTTATGGGAGCCAGTCTTGCCCGTCTGCTCCTGATGACCGGAAGGGTGTTTATTTGTTTGTGGGACTGGGCAGAGTGAGATGTATTGTGATTGCAAAAATATTGTGCTCCAAACTGGGGTCATTAGTCACTGCGTCGGGGGTGTTGAATGGCATGGCGTGCACAAAGAGTTGCCAATTTCGAACATAACTGTATTTGAATCTGTTGTGGGACGGTGTATAAGGATGAGGAGGCGCATGTAATTCGATTAGAGGGCGGTCTGCTGTTGTGAAAATGTTGCTTAGGATGTAAGTAGCTTCGAATAGCCAAATTCGTGATGAATGATGAGTACCTTCTTTGTTAAACTTTAGTGACTTTCATGTCTTTGGGGAACAATTTAATTTTGGCTCAACCGAGTTGTTGCTTTGTTGGAAAACAGTTTCATCGACAAAAACTTTGCTTCACAGTTGGCTGCGTGGATCCACACGAACACTGTTGCCATAGTTGAGAACGAAAGCGGCATGGGACACCACAAAGATGAATGAAAATTAAGAACCCCTTCTATTAGTGATTAGCAACTTCAGACATGTATTTGATTACGTACTAACTGCTGAACGAACACCCAGCTTTTGTATATTATTGTAAGCTCCCCAAAAGTTCATCACATACCTACTGCCCACCCTAATTAATTTTGATCGACCTTGCTGTTCGAAGAATGAGGGTTGTGAGTGGCACCAGCAACAAAATCTCCGTTCACTCCGTTCAGTCGGAAGTAAATTTGTCTTGACCTAATAGATTCAGGCAAAACTTATTCCGGTTAATGCCAAAAGGGTTGAGATGCTAACAGGTAGTTAAGAGGGTTGTGAAGCGTTATTGTCGATTAATATTTCATCCCTTTGAATTTAAAAATAGAATTTGGCAAATTAAGAATTTGTTAAGCACATTACTTCTGACTATAGACGAGGGCTGTTCGATAAGTCAGTGACTTCGAAAATTAATTATGTACAGTGCATTCTGGATTACGTTCAACAGTCATTCGAAACTGACTCTTAAGAAGGCCAACCTAGGCATCCATCGCATCTGCCCCTTGATGAGCAAGCAAAATGGATTAAGCTGGGGAAAAAACTGCTGCTATATGGCTTCACATTATGGCACACCATCTCTAAGACCAGCATGACGAAGCTAGCAAATTTCCAAAGAAAAATATTGCGAATGTGTATCGGAATCACCTTCGACAAGGACCGTTAAAAGCACCAAGAACGCATCATCCCCCTGCAACAGTAAATGGTGACACAACAACCATTTTAACGAGGAACAACACAATCCCCGGACAACGCTACCTCAACGCGTTAAATCTGCTTAACGAGCAGAACTTTCCAACGACGTTGAACGAGGAGCTGCATGGATTCTACCAGAGGCTAAGTCGGCCACCACACCACCACCCCATTCCAAAAGGACCACCGCGGACAAACGTACTTGAACAACCCAATGTAAGCACCAGCCATTGTAGGACATAAAAAATAAGCAATAAACCGACAATAATAATAAACATTAAATTAAACAAAAAAATTCCTATTGTTGAGCCAACACCCTAACCTTTAGTTTTTTGTAAGTCTAGTTGTAATATCAATTGTAAAAATAATTTTCCGCTCACATAAACTTGTAATTCGCTAAATCGGTCACAATCTTCGACTTTCGATTGTGTTGCTTGGCCATAACTTTGAATGCAAAAATACTTAATTAACAAATAAAATAAGCATATTTGTCATTGAATGAAAGAAACAAGAAAAGAATCGATTGCGCAACATAAATGAAAGTAGAGCACAGACCCGAATCAAAAATTGCAAAAACCAATCAACATTATCTAATGCATCAACCACACCTACAAATGCTTGATATCGTAAGCCGCATACACCAACCCAATGAATAAATGCATAAATCCAGGAACAAACACACAGACAGTAATGATTGGAAGCATTGTATTTGTGTGCACTTATTTCACAAGCGCCGATAAATATCCCTTGTAACTTAAACGGGTACATGATTTGTGGTTAGCGTATTTTACATGCAAATTGAAAGTTACTAGTTAGTGTAAATACACTTGGAAAAAACACACATTTATGATGAAAAATTCGTTTATTGCGTTAATTGAGAACGTACCGTACTTGCGCTGCTCTCAATGTAGCCTTCTTTTCATTTCCAATTAATGATTTTTCAAAACCTTCCAAAACACAAATTTGCTGCAAATGCCACTGCTTTAGTTGTTCTTTTATTTGTTGTATCTGGTGTGTAGTGGGGTTAAATGCACCTTTTTGAAGATTTACAAATTCTCTTCTGAAAACTTTACCGGAATTAGTTTTTGGATTAAAAACATGTCAGATTCGAATAAGTGTTTTTTTAAACTACACTTCACAATCTTAGCTATCCACGAATCTTAACCCGCAAACTCTCCAACATAACGACGCGTTGTTGATTGTGTTTTCTTCCTGGGCCACCATGATATTTACTACATACCTACACTCTATCGCGTGGAAATAGGGCCCAATTGGTTCATAAAACATACGATGGTGGCTCCATAATATCTTTCAAGTCTGTCCTTAGTGATTCCCTAATTCCATTTTTGGGCTAACCTCACAAACTTATGCTGGTCTTAGGATAAGTGAAGGAAGTGTTTGACGGTTCTGCGTATTTGATTTTTTTGTGTATTCCCAAAAAGAAATAAAGATCTCAGAATAAATCTTTCATGCGATCCACGCCCCATCTTGGGTCAGAGTCTCAGAACACGTACAAAACTAGAAAGAGAGAAGACAGGATGAATAGAAATAGGTCTCAATTTTGTGATAATCGTGAAAGCATCTTCAGCGCATATGTTTTGTTCGCTAAGACATGGATTTACTTCCTTATTCCTACTTTGGTAACTTAAATTCAGATTTTCTTTTCGAATAGACTTGAGTAAGCTCCGAACAACTTTCGATATGAGCGTGTCTCGCATTCATTCCTCGATGGTGACGCATTTTCAATAGAATGCTGAAGTTAACTCACTAGTAACCATGTAGAAAAAAAAAAACGTTTGCAACCATTCCAAAGGTTTAAAATCAGTACCGCATGGAAGGAAAACATTGGAAAATCTAAATTTTTTTTCACTACGCAAGGGTACCGTGAACATTGCTTTGGGTTACTTTGCTCTGTGTTTTTGCAGTATTGTATTAATATCAATTCCTATTTCTTCTTATATGTTAGATATAGATATAAATACTTACTTGACCTGCAATTTTTTTTAAGTTGAAGAGTTGTTCAAAATTGTCCAACTTTGCTCCATCCGGAAATTTGATTAACTGTGTCTTCATTTAAAAAACTAGGGCAACGTCGTTAAGGTTATAAGAGGTTTCGTATTGATCTGAGTATTTTATATCACAAGAAAACAATTGGCAATTTTTTTCCTAAATAATGTGTAATTTTTGTAGTAAAACATCAAATACTATTTAAATTTAACATTAGACAATATCCGCCTTGTACTTTTAACGAATTTTTATATTTAACTCTATTATAATTATCTATAATAATTATTACACTTGTATATCATTATTAATTGTAATATTTCGGATTTTAAAATATAGTAGATTTAAGAGCACAGACGATACTTGAGTCTTTGATTTACTTTTTTTGCTTTGTTACAATCATGAAAATGCTCAGTATTTTCGAAATTGTTCATTATTTGTTCTGTATTTCATTTAAATTCTTACAAACCTTGAGAAACCAAAATTCAATGAAAAACCACGTGGTTAATTTTTACGATGGTTCCACTTAATATTTATGTAAGTCAGTGGGGTAGAACATTTGTTAGAGTTGAAGTTTTGAAATAGGTACTTATCCGCCCAGTTCGAACTGTATCTGTGCCTTTTGATGGCGTTTGAAGGCTTTAGCCGAGCTTCATTTATATCACGATTCGTGTCACCACCAAACTTGTCCTCCAAATATTCAGGACACTCGCCGACAACACTACGACGTTGGTTTACTCCTTTCTAGGTGTTTCTTTGGTAGTACTCTGAGCGGTATTGTTAATAGCATATTCAACTTGGGACAGTCTTGATGACCAATCAGCACGAACTTCTCGACTACACCCGTTTCTAATTCTGTTCGCATTTCCTCTATCCACTTATCACGACTCTGGGACACCTGAATTTGAAAATCGACATCATCAACATATACAAGAAGATGACACATATTTGTTAGATCGTCCTGCTTTCCCATATCATCGTTGTGATCATAGTTGGGAAAACATCGGCTTAGGGCAACAGCATGCCCCATAGAGACCCCACCACGATGCTAGATTACGTCGTTATAGTTTTCCAATTCCACCGAGCATAGAGCAATCCGTGGATTTACACGCTTCTTGCTTAAGTTCATTGTGAGTGAATTGCAATCTGTAATAATCTTAAATGGGATCCCCTCCAAATAAACACGAAACCGCCTAAGTGCATAAATTATTGCAAGGGTTTCCAACTCGTCTAAACATTATTTAAGACATTCTAGCCGTCTTTTATTTCCCTTATTTCTCATAAAAATGCAAATACATGCTTAAGAACATACATATTTCATCACCGCGCTGCCGTCGTTCGAAACTAGAATAAATCCTAGTGCTATACAAATACCCTCTTAGTCAAATGATTCCATACCTACAAGTCCAGTGTATATAGAGTACGTGTGATTTACATAAAAAAACACTAGTGAACATGCGCGTTTTATTACTTTCTTTGATTTCTTTCGCGAATGAAACTCCAGTCCTTAGCCACCGAACATATGACTTTCCATCCACTTGTTTCCCCTTTTGATTTTTTCCTTTGCAAAGTAATCTCTTCTGAGACTCATAAAGTGGTGGTTATCGAAATGAAATGAAATCCAAGATCCTACAGCCTGCGCAGATAGGAGGCATTCTTTTGTCCTCAAACCAACAGCGGCCGAAAAGTATTCAATAAAACAGTGAATAATTTATAACCAAAAACGTAGTTTTTTACATTTTTTGTTTGAGAGCTACAAAGTTTCACATTGGCACACTCTGAGGAGTCTCATTACAACCACATGCCCCCTTGCTTGCCTGTGGTTTCCAGGGTGACCTCTCATGTTTCAAAGGAAAGGACTCTTTTTCGTTTGTGCTGTGTCATGGCACGTAAATGTCCCAAGACAAGGGACACATTTTTTTTACTAATTCCTTCGTTGTTAACCTTCCACCGCCATATCTCTTGTGGGTCTATCGAATACATCGACTAACGATATGTATACCTCGATAACAAAAAAATTAAGAACTAGGAAGAGATCTGTCTTATCGCTTATCGGGTGGATTCCTTGGAGACGGGTCTTCTTGTGTAGCGCGGCCAGCACAATGCATGAGATGCCGGAGAGGTAGACTCGGAATCATTTTTAGCAAGTCATCCGTCTTTTGAGTCTCAACGAAATGAAGGAAATTAGTTATTTCAAAGGAAACTTGATCAAAAAAGGGACCAAGCTATTGCCGGTATTTTTCGTCGTCCACAAAGGAGTTCCCGTGTCCGGGAGCTATCGGTTTAAGGTTTGATTAAATTTGAGTTAAACTCCTAAACGGGGCACAATATGTGTATTCTTTGGCAATGCGAAGGGCGTTCTTCTCGCAAATCTACACTCCCCACATTTGCATGCAAACTTTTGAGTGTATCTTAAGGATAGTGCACGTAAGATATCAGGTCGACCGCAGCAAACATGAGCCTCATACCTGGGAACTAAAAGTTGTTCCCACTCTCGTATGGCTCGAACAGGGGGCCTTAGGAAATGAAATTATTTCAGTTTCATTCCACTCTTGGACCGCATACACGTCTTCTACGCCCATGTCCAACTTTCGAAAGGGGGGCTGCTTGAGTTGAGAGATTCTTGCATAAGTTTGCACAAGTTTTAAGGGCATTCACAACGTCTGTCTTTGCAAAGTGTTTAACCTGTTTAGCCTGACAGAATCACACTGTAATATACACAGCTCTTCGCATAACTCTTCCTCGTCCGGAGTGCGACCACGAAGTGTGCAGTCTCCTCCACACAAAACACACGCAGACACAGACTCATGGTCAGAGAGCAAAAACATTTCCTTGTGTAATGTAAATGGCGTGTGTGTGCATTGAATTCATAATGAGTCCAGCAACCAGCAACAAGGCAAGCAGTCCACTCCACACCTTCGCACGGCCGATGCAACACAGTGCAGACGGCATCACAACGACGACGCGACGAACGGTGGAAAGGTCAGAAATGGAATTCTGCCCACAGGAATTCAATAGCATGAGTGCAGAGAGCAGTGTTTTGTCATCTTTTGCATGCAATCCGTCGGAAAGACCTCGCTGATTAACTTGTCACATATAATGCCTTCTGTGCTCTCGAAGGTCCTTGCAAATGCAAGCATTTCGAAGCTCCCTGCGACGGCCCATGTCGACTCTGACCCTTCCATGGGAACACGCACACCCGGCCAAAGGTCAATTCCAATCTAATTTCTGTTCGCAGCAGGGGATGGGGGCCCAACAGTGGCAGTCTATCTACCGTCTGCCACCCCAGGTCTCACACCATCGCTGCCACCACCACCATCGCCGCCACTGCTTGCCGGCCGCCGCCAGCGCCCACTCGGAGTTAATACGATGTGCGACGTGTATCCACAGACTCTGGGTGAATACATAAGTATTCAGGTGGAATAGATACTGGCTATTATCCACAGATACATCGAACGTCACGTGCTGGGAAGATTTTCTTTTTTCTCTGTTCTCTTCCTTTTTTGTTGTTTGGCTTTCTTGCCTTCGCCGGGACCACGTAGTATGCGCGCTGCCCCCGGGCGACACGGCACTGGAGACTCTGGCGAGGGGCAAGAAAAATATGTTGCGAATGTGAATTTAAAATGCATTCCGCACTGACAGCACACTCGGTCGACGAAAACTGCTTTCAGCTTGACTTACCGTCCGTCGGCGACGGCAGCTAGACAACCAAGGCAGCACCACCACAACAGGCAACAACGGCAACGAGCAAAAAAAAAAAATTTAGCCAAACCTCTGCCAATCTGACCGCACCGTTCTTGGCGCCGAAAATTCAAGATATTTCGTGAATTATTCAAGCGGATTCGAAATTTTGGACCACCACCTACCTCTGGGCTCATTTTGTATGCTAACGTGGTAATAAATATGCAAACCTCATGTTTTGCTGTTTATTTGGATGCGAAACATATGCGACCGCTGGCCACGCCGCGCCGCCGCTCTCTGACCGACCACATACCTCCGCTGAAAGCCGACGGTCAGACAGGCTGCTGAGAGCTATGGATCCGCATAATCGAGTGAGTTATTCCAAGCTTGATTGAATTTGTGGGTAGAATCGAATTGAAATGCCTTCCCCAAAATGACCAAAATGACCAAAGTGCCCCTCTTACTTGGCTCGCATCGCAAATGATTAAATTATTTATGAACAACTTTAGAGAAGTGTGAATGGCCAACGGCTGGCCGGCCTCGTAAAATCGTTTTATTGATAAGTTCGCACTTCATTCATCACATGGAGCCGAGCATCGGCAAGCGTCCAGTGTTGAGTGTTGATTGTCGAGCGTCTGGAGCGTGTGTCATTGGGTGGAAAAAAGGGGTTTCTCATTGCCAACACACTCACCGAAACCCCGAACATTTTTTCACCAAATACGTTATACTCGCACTGAACTCCGTGTAATCCCTGAAATCGCATCCCCTAGTCATTCAGTAAACACTTGGCACTTGTAATGAAATGGTAGCAGCAACAGCGGAGGTGGCGTTGGCGGCAGACTGCCACAAGGGAGGGTGGGCGTTGTAAACAAAAATATTTTCCATTAAACTAAAAGGAATGCTGCTGCTGCTACTGCTGGACTAGGATTTATGGTATTCACTTAAAATTTTCGAATTTCATACACCAGTAGCTGAGTACTGTGTATACACGTTGAATCCGCTGCGCTGTGCAGGCAAGATATTTCAATTAGAGTCTTTCATTTGTTCGGATGGTGAGAGCAAACATTGTATACATGGCTGGGGATTAATGGGGATGGTCAACAGATTAGGCGCACACACTCGCATTTGAACAGCACACAGCACCGAGGGCAGAGAGAACATTTCTTTGCACTTTGTGATGTGCAGGAATGTGGCGAGGGGGAGAAACTATTTGAATCTGTTTTTATATTCATAGGCCATTGGGAATGTCAAAAACATGTGTTTTTAAATTGAAACTATTTAATGAAGCGTTTGCACAGAGGATGAACTCAATTGGAAAGAGTGTTTATCAAGGGCAATTATGGTGAAAAAAGGGTGTACAAAAAGACATACAAGGGATCGCCTAACTCCTTTGTGCTCGCTATGTGGGAGATTAACTTACGATGCACATGGATGGCAAATTGGGGTGCTTAAGCAGCAAATCTGGTCGTCATCATGAATGAACAAAATTCAGATAACTAGTCAAAAAAATAGATTAAAAATGCTGGGTATGAATTGGCTGGTTCTTTCGGGGAAGGTGAGAATCCAATAAAATCACTTGACTTAATTTGCTTGAGTACGAAAGATAAGAGGTGATAGAGTGTGTGCCTTGTTATGAGTCTTGGGTGAGTTGTGAGAAAGAAGGCTGAATGAGAAGAAATATGACCAACGAAGTGCCAAAAACGAATTCAACAAAGGCAAAGCTTAACTTCACAGAAAAACTGCAATTACAAAAAAAGAAGAAAACCTTGTTGGACAGTTAGAAATTCTTAAAAGAGTAGACAACGCTTGAGAGATGACCCGAGTGGACCAACATCTTCCTGCACATTCACATCTAGATAATTTAAATATTTGGCAATTCGGTGAGTGGTAGTAAACATTGGGTCTCGGTTTTCTGGGAGCAAGATAAGTAAAAAAAACATAAGTTTAGTTTTTGATCTTATAACTAACTTATGCTCAGCAAACCAACGTCTTAGTAAGTTTACATCCCAATTTATGTCAGAAACAAGATCTAAAGGAGAGCTTAAGCCATATGACACCAAATACAATGTCATTGGCAAAAGCAATTGATGTACCTTTTTGATCAAGCTCAAAAAGTGAATTAATGTTAACGAAGAAAAGAATTGGGCACAAGACTGAACCTTGTGGTACTCCAATATTACGAAATTTCCATTCACTTCGGGTATCCTTCAATTTTACTCTTTGCGATCTAGTCTTTAGACATGGCTCAAGCCTATTTAGCACGAAGCCTCGGACACCCGCTTTTTCCAGTTTTTTAATAAAAAATTGTGGTCAAATATCGAAAGTTTGATTATGTCAATGGAGAAACCAGTCGCACATTTTTTTGTCTAGATGAAGCAGCAAAGCATTACGCATTAAAGAAAATATTTTTATTGAAAAACTTAACTAACCTTTCTTTAAAAAGTCTTTCAAACACTTAATCAATAAACGGAAGTAGTGATATCGGTCTACAGTTTCCAATATCATTTGCAGAACCTCTGTTGAATAATGGTATGCCATCTGCACATTTGAGGTCTTCAGGGAAAACTACGATTGAAAATGACAATCTTGAGGGTGACAATGACATCAGCATCAGCTAAATTCGAATTATTTATAGGCTCAACAAAAACTATTACCTTATAAAGAATTAACGTTACCACAAGTGGATAGACATGAAGAACATAAATTGAATTCGATCACTCTGAAGTATATGACCAATGCTAGAAGAAATAGTATTAAAAGCGTCAGTGTTTATTTGCTATATCTTGATTATTTACTTGTAGTACTACAGGTTCTTGTTCAGTAACCTATTCACAACCTTCTACTCCTTCTTAAGATTACCTTCAACTGTGTTAAATTTGGAGCGGAAAAAAGTGCCAGCGCCGCTGTGTGGACGGCTGTGACAGGCCACGGGACATGTATACATCAGAACAGAAATCTGTAGGCAGTGTGGCTAGGAAAAGGAAACTATGGAATACAGTTTAGAGACGGGAAATACTTGCAAGAAATCTCATCTAGAGAAGTTGTTTTTTTCTGAAGGCAGAACTTAAATACTAGCCCACAATGACTGAATGGCGCATTTGGTTACGTGCGAATCCCAAAGTTAATACGTTTGCGTTGCGGGTATCAGAAAGGACTAACATCGTCTAAGTGTGCTTTTGAATTCACTTGCAGCCTTACTTTACCACTTCCCTGCCTTACCTATATCCTAGACCAAAAGAAGGAGGTATGGTCGTAGTACTCTTTTATGACACATTTCCCAGTTCTTCATTTCAATTCAAAGAGCTGAATGAGAGATAAAATCGAGACGCCCGACGTTAGCAGGCTTTGAATGTATGCCTTGCCGAAGTTTGTAGCAGCGTTTGGCGTCGCAACAAAGTGTCATGCACAGTTAATCCTGAAGTTTTTTTTTAAGTAAATAGAGTTTAAGTTAAGGCTGATAGGTTATTTGAGGTATGGTTAAGGTGCCTAAGGGTAGTTTCGGCAAATTGTGATACCACCCGCATTGACATACCCATATATATGGCGACAGCTCCTGCACAGAGCGGGCCAGGTTCGATCCCCGAATTTATCAACTTTCCTAAGTCACGGCTCCACTTCTTTCGAGTCACTGACGATGCTCAAATAGAATTCCTGCCTAGAAAAAGCTCTTTAAACTTGGCACTTCGGAATCGGCAAAAAACTGTAGGTTTCTTTAACTCGTGATAGAACAATAGCACGCACAACACAAGTAGTTGCTGTAGAAGCTAGGCCCTGTCCGCGACTTTAGCGCACATAGAAGATATGCGGAGCAAATTGGCGCTTGTGAAAAAG
The DNA here is from genome assembly GCA_905231855.2 of Eristalis tenax. Lineage (NCBI taxonomy): Eukaryota > Metazoa > Arthropoda > Insecta > Diptera > Syrphidae > Eristalis > Eristalis tenax. The sequence goes on from HG993127.1 coordinate 7,367,253, forward strand.
TGCATTAGCTGCTTTATGTTGCTACCAAGCAGTTCGCTCAGGTTATTGAAAAAGTAAGCTCCTAGGTGTGATTTTCCTTCGACTGCAGGAGCTGAGGAGGTGATGTGTGGACTGTGGTCTCTACCTCCTATTCATCACCCATCCCGTGTGCTTATGTGAGAATTACTCAGTGTTCTATGTGACGCCGCGGCTAGTCGATGAGGCAGACAATGCTATGACCGTTTAAACTAGAGTGCTGGCCATATTACCCTTGTTTGAAGGCTTTCTAGCCATTTGTGCTTAAGTTAAAATTCCTTTAAAATTAAAATGATATCCAACGATGCAACTCAAACTTGGGAGGTTACGAGTTATTGAGGAAATAGTACTCGGATGAAATTGATTAGTATGAGTACTTTCAGTAATTTAGTAAAAAAATCTGCAGCTGTCGATTGTAACCAGTACAACCTGGTATTCTTCTTCTTCTGTGTGTGTCGCCACATTCCGGGCCTAAAACAACAAACATCTGCAATAGGAACTCTGGCTAACTAAATTTGGAACTCCAACATATTTGAGGTCCTTCTCCACTGTGCGCCAACTTAAACGCTGCCAAAATATGTTGCGTTGTCCCAAATTGTCCATCTACTGTCCCCAGACTCTTAAGACTGCACCATGCATAGGTGAAACTTCTTCCACAGATGCCTTCAAAACAGACAAGACCAAATACAGCACGCAGAACTTTTCCATCGAAGTGATCAATGGCCACTTTACCGGTGGACAAATCTGCCTGACAACGGTAGAATCAGGATCATTGGCCCCCGTTTAACGGTTTTGGCGAAATAATCCCCCCAAGTTCTAAAATCTCTAAAAATTTCAGCATACTTAGGCTATAACTCATCTGCAAGTTTATCTGACTGCGCAAAAGTGCAGGCACTGAAAATATCGTAAATATTTTTTAAATATTTGTTTCCATTTGTGAACTGCGGCTTGTGAGATATGGTGTCCTGTGTGTGGGTTAATGTGCACACCGATTTTTCGTATGCCACTCTACATAAGTAAAATGAACATGTTTTCTTCTTCAGTGTCACTGTTCTGATGTACACTCAAAGTGCGCACACAAGTTTGCTGTGTATGGGCAGCCTTAAAATTTTGTATAATTGTACATAATTGCATGTTGCATTACAATCAAATTGCAATTAGCGTCAACATTCAAACAAAAATACGCTTCTTTCCAAAATTATTTCATGCTCAAATGTCATTCAACCCGGAAATGTAAAATCCAACTAAGAACAAAGTTACCAGCTAGCAAACGCCATGACACCAAAAAGTGTGCAAGATACGGGAAGAAAGGATGGAAACCACCCCGAGCCCTAAGAGCCACATGACCAGACCATGAATTGTAGCAGCAAATCGGTATTCACTCCCTTCAAACTTGGAATAATGCAATTATCGTATGCGCCGAAGGAGAAAGAAACACGTACACCGACGTGCTTCAAAGTTTCACCCCAAAATAAAAATGACTTTGTGATCCCCAACAAATGTCTGCAATAACGTTGTCTTCATTTCCCTGTGTGGCCTAGGAGATCCCTTTCGCGGCAGTCTCTACATATTTCCCCTGTCGCTGCGACATTGTTGCATCATGCAGAGGCGGCCTAAGGCCCAAAGAGTCGAAGCATGAGAAGCGAACAAAATCCACACTTTTTGGTTCCATATCAACTTTGTCACAACCGGTCAAAGCTCAGTGAAGCATCTTATTTTTATACACGCCGCCGCATGCATACAAATTCCTCCAGGAACCATTTAGCTTCATCTTCGTACGCCAATGGTAATGTAAACGTCATAAAGAAATTGAACAAAATAAAATGCAAACAAGAAATATTTTTGTTGACTTCTTTGCAGGCATCACGACTGCCTGGACAGATAAATAAACAGAAAACAAAAACACACACATTCACTCATCCATATGTATGGGAGCATTTGTGGGGCTGGAAAAAATCAACGACACCAATCGACAGACTCGAAATACCTCCCATGAACAGGGCCAAAAAAAACAGTCGCTATTTCCCAGAAATGGAACGCAAAATCGAAAACAGCACCACACCGGCTCGGTACACAATGTGACATCGAATGACAACCATAAAGCGACCATAAAAGGAGAGAATAAAACAATTATTCCATGTTCCCACTGCGTCTATGAACCTGAATAGCGCGCCTATTTGCCAGGCGGTAGGTTTCATAATGCACGCGTGACACGTAAGTCACACGGAATGCGTGCGCGATTTGAGAGAGTTTGGGTCGCTTGGGAGGTTGGATCACCGGCGGCGGTGGTGGACCACGTTGAGTTCTCCCCAAAACGCCCCCTCCCCCCCACACCACAAGTGACTGCTGTGAATTGTGAAGGTTCATTATTATTTAGCCGTGATAAATTGTCACAACTACGCAGGCTGACAGTGAATGCCAGGGCATAGGACCGTTGAAACGTGTTCTATTATTCCTTTGATGATCTGCTATGGTTTCGGGCCGAGTGTGCAATTTGCACTGGGTGTAGACGGGTGATTGCATAATGAGGCATCTGTTGTGATGCAATAATTTCAAAGCGTCCACATTTGACAATTTGCTTCTATTGCAGCGGTAATTACACACACGTGTGCCTTGCATAAGTCAACGGTGCTGTGGTTCCTGCTGTCTCCTGGTGACTTTATCTTCCATGTAGCTTTTGCACACTTAATCCTTCTACAGGTTATTTTTCATGCATAAGAAGGGATGATAAATAATCTTGTACTTGGTCAACACACACACTCACCGAGCGGCAAGGGCATACATACGTGCCATGTGTTGAAGTTGAGGGTAATTTTGCTGTCATGACAGGTTATTGGTTTAATGATAACTTAGTTGTCGCATCCGGCTTTGCCGGCTTCTCCTGTCAGACGCCACTCTCACACTGCGTCCCCTCATAATTGGATACGACTTGGATAATTTCACCCGAGGCTAGGGGGATGCCGATGAAAATTTACATACACATTCCATTGAAAAATTAAATTAATTTAAATATTTTACAGGGACAACGTTCCCTACGAGACCGAGCTAATTAAGTCGATACTGCAAGGATGGCGAGTAGGGGCACATGGCTACAAGAGGGAAATGTTTCGTACTTTGTTTGGCAACTGGAATTCGCAGCAATGAAGGGAATGTTTTTAAAGTGTTTTAGTCCATGATTGCAGTGCACCACATGGGATACGGCAGCCCACATGTCACAGCTACAATTTTGATGTGGTAAAGGAGTTTCTCTGTCATGAAAGAAAGACGATATCCGCAAGGCTATCGAATCATTCATGTCCACCTGCTTCGAGTTGCCCAAAGAAAAATATTTGGGTGCCGCTACAGTCCGAGGGGGATCCGCCCCTAGCTTCTGATGCTGGTGATGAGATCTACAATTTTATGCCGGCTCCCAATGGGCATATACTTTTTCTAGACCGATGTATTCTCAAGTCAGCGACTCGAGAGAGGTGGGGCCATGACGAGAGTAGAAGTCGAAACACCTACCCGGTTCGACGCTATAGAAGCCGCGCCGGAACATTAAGTTTGAGACCCGGCTCGAAGGATCAACATCATGGAACTGGAACTGGGAACTGATTTTTTGATGAGTAAGATGAGTCTTGGTACCTTCGAAGGAACAGATTCTACATCGACTAACTGCGACGAAGGCGAGCTGAGTAAGTGATTTGGGTTGGTGCGAAGTGCAAGATCGTTTGGCCAGATCACGAAGTACATGGATAATTAAAAAAAATGTCGCATATAGTCCCAAATAAATATCTCTGTAAATGAGCTGTTTAAATAAATAAAATCTATATTGTCTTATATAGGAAGTGCATGGACTATTTTCGAGTAAGTTGCCTACCGTTGAACTCTGCAAGCTGAGCACTGACTTTCAGTACAATCGTGGGTGCATGGGTGGGACAATTTGCTCCTGATGACTCCAAACCGCTGAGATGCACATGCAATGTGCTTTTTACATTGCTGGCCTTACTTGATTTTTCTAAATCATTCGACTGCGCTAACCCATCAGTTCTTTGTGGCAAACTGTCCTCAAAAACGGGACTGCACGGGACATTTCTATGTACAAAAAAATGTTTTTACATTTTAGGAAATAACTTAGTAAACAACAAAACAAATAATTGTATTTGTATATGTGGCGGCCGTGGCGACCGTGGCGGGTATGTGCGTCGACCCCTACGCGACTCACATTCCCTGGATTTAAGAAATAAAACTGCAACAAACTTAACCTGTTCTTAAATAGTTGATCATTTTCGTTTGCATTTTCTTTGAACTTATGTCAATTAATATCGTATTTTTTTGCGACCTTTTAAGGACCAGAACATCCGTGTGTTCCACTTTATTGTTAGTTGCCCATTCAAGTGCATTCTCAAATAATTGGACAGCATCTCTAGAAGACAATGAACAAATCGGATGATCTGCCTCCGGTTATTGTTCGCCTTCGCCGTCGTTTTGTCTTCCTCAATATCTGAACATATATACATGATCTTCGTTCCAATCGTTTGAATCGACTGCCGCATGTGCTAGTCCTGTTATATGGTTCAGAAGGTTCATAACTTATTCTGGTTCCACTGAGAAAGCATTCGATGTTGGATTGTTGCTATGAATACTGAGAGGTATTCCATCTTCATCCTAGATCGCCTTTCGGGTCTTCTTCAAAGGAAAGGACTGAAGCTTCTAATTCCTCCCATACTGCTGCCATATATACTCACTTCACAAATGCTTTAACATTCAATGCGATTGTTAATAAAATTCGAATTCAGCTCGGTCATCCAACGTGGACACATTTTTAAAGAAACGAGCTTTCTGTGTTTGCCTATAACAAGTGTTTTCACGGTCGTTGACATTAGCACACGCTAATAATGGCATCCTTTGGCCTTTTTGAGCAGTTCTTTCGCTGGGTGCTATTGATGAGTTTTAGACGTGTTTTTGTATGCTGAAAGGTTCAACGAAAATGCAAAAAAAAATGTTGCGATGTTCACTATTTAGAATAGCCTGTATGTGCTCACTATTCTGGATTGCTCACTATATCGGGCGTCTACTGTATAAATAAATTACATTCTCGTAATCAGATATGGTAAATAAATTGAATAAATATCAAGAGGGTTATCCTCAATAGAGGTTTTTATTAACAGCATTTCCTCTCCTATAATTAAAAAAAATGTCGTATATAGTGTCCAATAAATATATAGATTTTCAGTAGTAAAATTATCTTAACCAAATCTCTGTAAATTGTGCAATAGTATATTTAATGTACGATTTATAACGTTGACACAGTTTTGTAAGAATTTATTTGTCAGAGATCAATTCAACATTGGAGATGAAGATGAGAAGTAGAATGGTATCTGGGCAAATTAAGCATCATTTCCGGCAACTTATTTTGTGATATTTGCAGTTTCTTTATGCAATAATTTGGGCGGGCTCTTACTTCCATGCATAGAGTGGTTCTGACAGAAATACTACTTTATGGATAACTAGCAAGCCCACGCCAGCTTCGCTGAGCATGTTTCCGAGGACTGCAGCTAAGAGGCGTCAAATTCTTTCAATTCTTAGGGCATGAGAAATGCTATAACTTAACAGATCAGAATGAAACGTTTGAACAAAATTCATTTTTACACTATTTTAAATTGTGTTCTAGGGCCTACTTATAAACAAGAACGGAAAACCATTCTTCTACGTAAATAAAAAGTGAGGTCGATTTCCCTACCGTATGAGAAAACACCGGATATTCTACATCTATACCGCACATTTTCAAAGACTGGCCTTGTCCTCATACACATATAAAGTGATGGCAAAAGCGCTTGCAGATGGATTTCTCGATAAACCGCGCATTTGAGAAAGTCTTACCTATTCGTCTGATGATGCCTGCGAAGTGGACCTGTAGGCACATCGGTTTCTATCGGCCATACATTTTGCTTTGTCCTTTTTTTAACTAATTGACACGAACAAATTCTGAACATTTCGGTTTGAATGCCTGACGAAAATAACAATTTTTACCTCCAGTTTGGGAACTCCCATCTCCATGATTTGTTCCGTTCTTATGTTATTCTTGTTTACCTATTTTAGGGAAGTGGGCTACTAGTGAAATCACCATCCCACTTAAACCATGTTCGTCCATTGTGATACCAACCCTCAGACTACTACCACTGACCGACCACTCCAGCGTTAGGACCGTTAATTTGATCCCAACGGAAAACGATGACTGGACCAGACTTAAAAACCAGATAAAAACGCATTAACTTTGCTTTCACTGGAGAGAACCGGGGACTCCACTAAAGCAAATGCGTCATCCAGTCGTTAATTGACATACAAACCCCCTATAAAAGAATACCTTTCAGGCAAAAGAAGAATAATACAATTCAGTGTTGCCAAACTCGAGATATAAAAGGACAAACATATGTCAAACTCATTTTTATATATATAGTTGAGTTTGTTTGATCTGCTCAGCATTGACCTTCTATTTTTAAATGTGTAAAGCATATCGATGGCAAGGTAAATAACCTTGTTTATAATACTAGCAACGTTCTCCTTTGTGTCAAGATAAATACCCAGATATTGCACAATTGATTCCCAAGCAACTCTTGCTTTACAGAAGGTATTATGTATAACTCAACTGTTTAATACCCGCTCGCGAAAAAAAACAAACTTTTGGTGCCTGGAATCGTCGGATTTATTCAATGACTTCTTAACTTCAATACAATATCCTCCCAAAATCTTACTTTACTTTGATAACTCAACTAAAATGACATTGCGCGTGGCGAAGACTTATGGGATATCGGATCCCACTGCACAATTCAAGGGCTCGCGTTATTCGACTTGCGCGTGCATCTTGAACTTCGAAAATGTTGAAAAAGAAAGAGAAGAAAAGCATTAAATTATCACTGAAGTGAGAAAATGGAGAGGCTCGTGTTCCGTGTAGGATATGTAACGAATGATAAACCTAATTTCTTTTGATCGAGTCGTAGTATTACGATACAATACTCTGTTCAGACTAGATTAACATCAAGCAGACAGTTCTTCATTCATACTTCAGCCAAATTCACATCTCACAAGTAAGTGTCCAGCATGTAAATAACACAAGGAAATTTGTCCTAATATGGGTTTTCATGTAGCACCTTACGTCGTCAATTTAGTGCCCACTTGGATGTGTTTGGTTAATTGAACTTTTAACCTGCGCCAAGAACGTTTGCAAGCAAAGATAAAAACTGCCATTTATAGGTGATCTAAATTTCGTTACGTTTTTGGTTTATGACTCGCCGAGCTCATAGTTTTTGAGATATCCTCATACTTCTTTTAGGTCTTGAGGTCGCAAAGCAGTGCACCTATATACTGTACATTCAATTTTGACGCTGACTGTTTATAAAAATACACAACGTCTTCGTCTGTCGATGGTAGTCTTCGCTCTTCAATCGAAAAAATGACTAAACAGATAATTTTGCCGTACACATACTTTGCATTGTCACAGCAAATCCATGACTGTTCCAAAAAACACGAGCTGATTCCTTTTAAAACTCTTCAATGAGGGCTTGGAAGTACTATATGCAATTGAAAGTAGAACACGGACGTATATTTTATTCTTCACACGCTCATTTCTCTCACGCTCTCTTGACATGTCCATGAGCCATGGTGAATTGCATTTTTGTTTTGTCCTCATTAGATCTTAAATATTCGTTTCTAGCTCTCTCTCCTGCCAAAAGGTGATTAAAACTAGTTCAACTTACCTCCTGAAACTACATACTTCACTTGCCTTAGGCGACTACGTACATAATCGCATTTAATGTACATGTTGAGTGAGGCCAATGATGGTCACATTTTTTGGGCGTCACTCACACTCACTTAGCTGATACCACAACGATCCAATCCAGCTGTTCATCTTTTGATGAAAGCGGAGAAGGAAAACCTCAAGATACAAGATTATTTGTTCACGACAATTCAACAAGAGGTGTGCAGAGGAACGACATCCTCACCACAGGCGATCCAAGTCCAAAAACTGAACGAGCATACGAATAAGATCTTAAAAGAAGAAACAAGATAGCCATTCAGTGGTGCAAATCTTTTGCGAAATTGGTGCGTAACAAATGCAATACTAAACAGTTCTTGCGGCATGATTCGCTTCGGTTCGAAATGAGATTGAAACACAAACCCAAAGTGAATTCATTTCAAATGCGCGCATTATAGCCGTAGTGAGACTAATTTCTGGATTCTTCTTATATTGTGCAACATCTGCAGATGACGAGATAATGTGCACGATTGTTTTCTGTCAATTGAGACATTGTAAACTGCAGCCTTTGTAGACATGTATGAGTGGTGATGTAACTGGAATCCTGCGACTGAATCATGCGTCTTTATTCGACTTAAGCTATGTGCAGCATCTGTTTACACTTCTGATTGGATTTGGGACAGTCACCTAATCGAGGACTTAAACGATTTGTTTTTCCGATAAGACCCCGTATTCAGAAGCAACATATTTACTCAAATAAATAATGGGTGATTCTTGTTAGCTGCTTGCTCTTTCAGTGTTCTATTTTTGAGATTTGTGACATGTGTCAATGTTAAATATGCTCATTTAGTCTTGCCAACTGATCATGAAGAGAATTAGGTCCGAACAGTGCTTTTAAACTATTGAGTTTTATTGTAAATATTCGCCCTATGTGATTATCGCATACTTCGCCCATTTTGCGTACGTTATAACCGACAAGACAAATGCCAATTAAGCGCTCATAGTCATCAAACCAAGTACAGTGTGTTCTGAGGAAAACATTTCTGTTGTATCTGGCAGTGTTTATGAAGATGGTTGTCTGTTAGTCGCCGATAACAGGAAATGTGAAATTTTGTGTAAAATCTGTTAACGAAGATATTGATCAACATTTTTACACAAAACTTTTTTTTTTACGGAGCGGAATGACCTCTCATAGCCAATGTTCGGTCTTAAAAAAGCTGGAGGTTTTCCTCCGGGGCGGGCATAAACCGAGTTCTTATGGGATTGGTTGGAATGCACGTTATTAAACAAAGCTCCCGCAGTTGATCCGAAGAGCAACGTCAGGAAATGAAAGAACTGCTGGTAATAATATGATAATAGGGATTGTAGTTTTCGGAAATAGCTCTTCCAGGTCTCCACTCTCCTCCGGAGCAGTGGCAATTACCAGATATCGAATATAAAGTGATTAGTGCAGAGCAGAATATTGTTGTTGGGTTCTCGTACTGCTTAAGAATCTGAATTGTAAACAGTCAAAATATCTGTTGGAGATAGAGTTTCAGAAATAGGTTGTTGCAGATATTTAAAGATCTACCCTTGACTTCTTAATACTTTCTTCGTGGGCTCTTTTCTACTTCGATACAAAGTGTCACTTTATTCTTTTCAAATTGCCCGATTTCGCAATTGGTTGCAATTTGGTTTGAGAGCGAAATGACTTTACGTCAACATTGTATGGAAAATTTTAGAAAAAAAACAACACAATTTGACAGAGATCTGCTAGTTAACCGTCATAATGGTGAATAATTTGTTAGGTTTGTAATTACTGTACGGAAACTGGGATAATCTGTTATATAACCACGTACGAAAGATCTCCAGGCAACTCGATCCTCCGCCATCGACTCTAACTTATCAGGAGTTATGCCCAAGCGTAACCCGGCGAGTTTTTGGACTTGGTGCAACCACCTCGTTCTGCGTCGCTCAATTATGTGATATTTCCAACTAAGTGTTGTGCTAATACACATACCAAGCATGGAAAGTTCTCTGAGTTTATCGACACAAGCGCCATTCTTGGATAATGGCTGACTATCAAGGGTTCGCTTCAGTCACAGCAGACAGCATTGAATTCCAGTCGGATTGTCCAGGAATGCTGTCAATATCAGAGTTCAATGTGCTTATCATACGCCGCCGTTCCAATTATACGGCCGAAGTCTTGGAACGACTATGAAAAGCTGGGGCTGCTGTCATCAGCTACGGAATGGATTGCGTTAGAAGTAGCAGACAAGAGATCATTTATAAAAAGTAGGAGTGTCGGAGACAGAACAGAGCCTTGGGGAACACGCATTTATTTGGTGGATGTCAGACTTGAACCCATCCAAAATAACTTGAATTGAATGGTCCGACACGTAATTTCTAATCCATAGAAGAAGGGACTAATCGATACCATAGGCACTCATTTTCGACAACGATCTGGTTTTCGTGAGAAGATTGGTTCCACTTTTCGATGAGATAAGCTATCAGATCACCTGTTACATGACCATACAGCCGTTCATTGAAGAAGCTCCCGCGACTCAAGATATTTCATAGGCTGACAATGTATCAGCGTTTCCGCGACCTTAGAAAGAAGGGACATAAGTGATATTTGTCAATATGATATTTGTCAATATGCACTTTTTAGGGACGCGTTAGACAAATGCTGTTTTCCATCTGCTCGGAAATAGACCTAAAGAGTAGGATAGATGAAAAAGCTTACGCAGTGGTTTTGCCAGAGCGGAAGAACATCTCTTCAGAAGAATAGGCTAAATACCATCCGAGCCAGCGGATTTGTGCACGTCGAGAGCTTTACGTACTCTTGCAACTGAACGAGAGCGGAAGTGGATTTGTCTCATGGTGATATCAACGCTTTCAAGTACAGATGGCGACATATTGTAATCTGGCAGTGTTGAGCTGGCTGCAAAGTGTGCTGCAAGCCGATTGGTTTTGTAAATGAGCGTAGGAATTGAAGACGAGGCGGAATTCTTCATGTTTTTTGCAAATGACCAAAAGTTTTCACTGCCCTTGGGACATTGTAGCTCTTTTTGCTCATAGGAGAATTTTACACGTCTGGTAATTACATTACGGTAATTTCTGACCCGTTTGAGCGTATTCCGAATTTCCTCAGTAGAGTTGGCTTTGTATGTCTAAAAATTCAACTCTCTCATCCTGATAGCCTTTTGACAGCTCGAGTCATACCATGCATTTGCCTTGGGTCCGACACTCTTCACTCAATGAGGAATGAAGGAAGAATGTTTGTGATCATATCAGCAGCGGCATCCACGTCACTATCGAGGAAGCATTGCTGTGTCCGCTCCAATCGACTTTCTCCTTCAGCCATACTGTTCCATTATGAATTTGTTCTCTAACTGTGTGTGGTCATAACGAGAAATTAGCTAATGTGTCACAATGGTCAGTCAAAAAGTTTTCAGTTGTCAAACGTTCACATGGCAGGAAACGTGTTCAATAATAATGATATGTAAATAATCAGTTGTCATTGTAAATGTTTGAAAATGTTTCTTATATTCGGATATGAACACCACCAGTTATGACGACCGCACTCAATTGACCCCTCCACCGTCGTTATAAACGGCACCCTCTTTAAATAAGTCTTCCACCATGTAGTAAATGAAGCATTCACTTCAATTTGCATAACAAACCAAATCGAAAAGCACATACTGTATAAAAATAATGTTCCGAAAATCGCACAATCATTCACATTCAACTGATACAACTTCGTTCCTAGACGAGACATAACTTATCACATTCACCTCACATTTGCATTTTAGATACACAATGACATTTGCAACAAAGTTTACCATTCAAAAGCTGGCGATCAAGGTTCATTCCTAATCGAATTAGGGGAGGCGATGAGCTAGGTATGTAATATGTATGCATCCAGTTACCTGTTTTTCAGATGAGCAAACCTGAAGTTCAAGTTATCATTCCAGCTCTTGTTAGTTATGCCTACATTCAACGACAAATGAGTGATCGACTTTGTGTGTCCACAAGATGCTTAACGAAGCAACGGTCCTGACAGTTGATGCATTTTTTTGGTAATTTTTTAGATGACTTAAAGTAAACCACAATGAGAACATATTCACTCAATGGTTGGTTGATTCCAATAATTCTGGTCCTACTTTATTTGACTTCGTTGACAATTTGCAGAAAAAAAAAAACCCGGGAGATGCAGATCGACGCACACCGCCTGTACGAGCGCGCATAGAGACGAGCTATACAACGTAATGCCTAGTTGAGACATTCCTGCCAAACTCGCTAGGCTGTGCAGGACGAATATGCAGAATTCTCGCCGAACAGGTGCTGCAGTTAAAGCAGCGATTCGCTGTCACACTGGATTGCGTGTGTCTACAGTCAGTTTACCAGTATACTGGAGCTGCAGTCTCCAGTCAACTGTCATTGTATACATAACTCAAACAGTCGGTATAATACCATTGACCAATGTTCAAAAATAAAATTTTCTTGAAAGAAGCAGTAGCAAAATACGCAGCAAAAGGGCCATGCTTTTAAATTAAAAGAATTGGAAGTCAAAACATGGTCCAAATAACAGAAATGTCTTTAAAATAATCACCTCTATTAAGCTTTCGTCTTATTTATTCGACTCAAGGCGTTTGAGAGTCATGTCATTGTGCAGTCGTTTAAGTATCGGTATTAGGAAACTTATGACCCTATACTGGCAAACCTCTGTGATGTGTCATAAGTCACAACTGCCTCACAAAGGATGGTGAGTCACAAATTGAGAGGTTTTCGTATTCTGAGCAAAACCTCACAGCTTGTGAGCATCACAGGAACTGTCAAAGTTGTGATGTGCGATTGAGTACATAAGGTGGGGAAAAAGCAGAAAATAAAGCGAAATGTAATAATTTCAGGGTAATAAATAGTTTTTAGACTGCAGCGTGGAAATATTCTAACGAATTTACGAAAAATGAATTCTCCTTTCGCATTGGACAAAATATGTTTCATCAAATTCTTCCAAATTCCCATTATTATTAATTGTGCTCCAAATTGTTCTTCCCTTAGTGGAAAGAGAGCGAAAAAACAATAATGAAAACAGATTCACCACACTATGGTGTGTCTCCTTGAGAGCATTCTTTTGAATACCAAATTGGTCAAACCTCACAAGCGATGCGTCACAATTTTCGCAGCACAGTCATTTGTTAGTTTGGACCACCTCACAACCAGAATATGCCCTTTAAACGACTCGACTTCTCCCACATTTACGTCAGAATTGAAGTATGAGATGCCCAACTTCTACCTCTCTTGCCTTCTTGTTTTCTAAAGCCAAATTGACCAATCACAGACCGGCATTAACGTTATTTCATGGTCAAAAATCTAGGAATAACTTTCAAAAAGCTAGGATGGACTAGGGCTCAATTAGCTTGGAAGTTGGACATCTCTATAATACTTCATATGTTTTTATTTATATATCAATAGATTTAAAAATAAATATGTGTTTCGTTTATGTTGGATCAGGTTCTTATTTTTGAATGTAGATCGTGGTCTGAATTCCTTTGTGGCGATACACGAAGGGCGATACACCGGAACAGACCGCGGTTTCCAAACGTCATCTCGTCTCTTCATGTTTGTTATATGCACTTGAACACTTATTCTTAGGGATCTATTGCTTCATATAGTAAAATATGTCTAGTCACCGCTTTGTCGATTTCACGGAATTTTTCTCTTAAGCGGCCGTCTCCCTGTTCGCTCACACTTTTTTTTAAATTGGTAAAATAGTTAGGTAGAGTAATTCATCAACCAAACAAAGGTTACATTTTCAGTTAATTCTCACTTGGAGTGGTTAACAAAATACTGAACGCCTGATTGACCGAATCATGACAAAAGTAGAGAAAAATTACGTTCTACAGAACTAAGTGACGTAAAATGACAACCGAAATACCGATGTCTCACAGTCGGGCTGAGTCCATAACTGCAACATTGTTGCCCCTGCACTGCACAAACTATTCTGTCAATACATTTATGAACACGAATACTGCCGCAAGTTTGCAGCAAGTCAGCTTTGTCAAAAAAGTATTCATAAATGCAACACCAGTAGGAGACACGAAGAGGGTTTGGTTGACGTTTGAATTGCTAAAATTAATGTCTACATCATGTCTAAAAAATACTAGACTTAATGTTTGATTCTTATAATAAACCAGAGATGAAGTATAATAGAGATGCTCAACTTCTACCTCCCTTGCCACTTAACATTTTTTATTTCGTGAATAACTGTCAAAAAACCACGTCGATGTACTAGGGGTCAATCAGCTGTGACGTAGGGCATCTGTATCATACTTCAATTCTGACTGTCACATTGCCTTTATGAGCGCAGTTACCGACTGCTCTCATGCATAGTCACTGCAGTTTATTTGCATAACGTTTGTGAACTCGACCAGGCTCAAATCTCACTGCTCACACATTAAATTGTTTGCATTCATTTTTCTTTACACACATAATTTAATTCTGCAAAAGAAAAACGAACAAGAAAACATGTCCAATTTATTGCAAAAGCGTCACCGCATACGTTGATCAAAATTAAAATATAACGGACTCCTTCAAATTTCGTACTCGTTCCCTGCCCGCCGAGCTGAAGAACTTGTGCATCACATCATGACCAATGATGCGCTTAAACCAAGTCATTTGGAGCAGCCGTGCGTGAACGTTCTCACCCAAGATGTACATGTCAATCGGCTGGTAGCATTTATAGTCGACCTTCGAAATAGGTGCCTCTCCCTTGGGGACCTTGAAGTCGTCCGTTTCCTCCACTATTATGCGTGCATCGAGTGAGTACGCCACATGCAGCATGAAAAGTGCTCCAGTGTAGAGCGAAGCAATGCTCTGCCATTTGCTGGTTCTGAAAAACGGATGACGCGCCTCTCCATAGTCGGAGAGATACATCAGTTGGAAGTCACGCTCCGCATAGTACATCGAGAGTATGGATGACAAAATGTAGAAAAACGATGCAATGGTACTAATCAAAGTCTCCATGAACAGCGACACCCTCAATCCCAGGCTGGTGCCGATGATTGAAAAAATCATGATTGCTGTGAATCCAAAATACGGCCCGCAGAAGTACATTTTATGCGGCAGCGGTTGGTCGTGATACAGGAAGCCGTATATGTGAATGCCCATGCACAGGAATCCCATCGTGGCTTCCAGGCACTTGAAGAAGAACCAAACTGTTTCCATGCGCTCCACGATCTCTTCTTTAGTTTGGTCGATTCTATCCAGTTTGCCCAATATCGCGAACATTTTTTTTGTGAAATTCAAAAGCTGGGAAATTATTTTATGTAAATTTATTGCCAGCCGAGCTTTGAACAGACAAATTAAACTTGGGCACTTAGACCTTAGGGATCACTGAGTATTTATTTTTTCGTCGAATAAATTCAAGTGTCTTCAAAGGGTGACTGTTACTTATGTCATAAGAGACAGTTGGTGTACTGAAAACGAAGCGCGTTGCACACCGTTACCAAGGCAATACGAGATATCATCGTTAGAATTTGCATGCGTTGTTTGGCATGCTGCCCTTTTTTAAAAGTCCTCAACTGTGGGCCCGTTCGATAACTAAGAGCGTCGCTTTATTTTACGAGTCAACCCTTGGATAAATTTGTTGAAATTCTTGGGCACATCTATCAACAATTTGTTGACATAATCAATTCCAGCGACCTGTATTATTCTAATCTTATCGAAGAAGCAAAACGGAATGGGAAGTATTCGAAAGAAGCTCTTAATCCACTAAAATTCGCATGAACCTGAGTGCCTTATGTGCCTCTTTATTGAAGATTATTAGACATTTGTTCGGTTGTACTTCATCAAAGCTTCTGTGCTAAACAACTTCAATTGCTGATAAGATTTCTGTGGAGGAATAAACATAGAAAAATGATTTCCCCATGGTCGAAGTGGTCGAGAAAGTGGAGGTACTTGGCGCAGTCTTTCAGGAAGTGTACAAGGTGAACGAGAGTGTTCGCCCGAAAAACGACCTGGAGAGCCGCGTACTGGCTAACAATACGCTGGTGAACGAGAGTGTTCGCCCGAACCACGACTTAGAGAACCGCGTACCGGCTAACAATACGCTTACGAAGATCTGCAGCAATGGCGATCTGAGAACAACGGCTATATCGTGTTCAATGATGATAACATGACAGATAAAGCCATCGCCTACGAAAGAATTCATCCCCACATCATATAGAAAACAGATCTGCAAGCGGACTTCGAATCACTAAAGAAGAGTCGATGGGATATCGAACATTGTGTTAAGGCATCTCCCCCTAGAAGTGGTTAATATGTACGCAATTCTGTTTAACAATGCTCTGAATAATGCACATTATCCGGAGCATTGGAAAACTGCGATTGTACAGCCCATATCCAAGAAGACCGAGAAGGTGATAAATAGACCTCTGATCAACTGGACTAAGGACAAATATATAATCCCGGATAACCAGTTCGGTTTCAAAGCGTTGCATGACACTATTCATGCCGAGCTGAAACTGGTGTCGGATATCCAATGGAACAAGAGCCAGAAACAATGTAGGGGTCCCTGCTTGATTGATCTGGAGAAGGCCTTTGACACCGTATGGTTGGAAGGAAACTGCTGTCCGTATGGGTTGCAATGACTTTCTGGACATGCTAGTCTCTGGACACAATAGTGTCCAGAAACCCTTGTCGGTATGGGCCGTAATGACTTTCTGGGCACCCCAGTGTCCAGAAACTCCTGTCTGCATAGGCCGCACAGACTTTCTAGACACCCCAGTGTGATGACTTTCTAGACACCTCAGTGTTGATTCTGTGCTTCTATGACTTCGGGTAAGCGTATTACGTAGTGTCACCAAAAGGAGTGCTTGCACAGTGAAGGCTCCTTTTGCCGACAGTCTCTTATACGGACAATCCCCTAGGGCGGACAACTTCTGAATTGAAAACACTTTCTAAATTGAAGTTCTATACATTCCCATGGACTGACAATTCCCGTACCCGGACAAAGGTACTGCGACCGTAAGTGTCAGCCCATGGGAGCTTTCGGCACGAGTACGATAACTTTGGAGCCAAGAAATGCTTATAGTATTTTAAAAAGTTAAAGTAAAGGGTTAAAAACTAGCATTTTTTACTACGGAAGCACGGGGTCCATATCTCGCCCCGTTTAAGAGTTAGGAGAATTTTAGGTACAAATGACAAGAAAACAAATACTAAAAAAACATAGTTTTTAACCCCTCTACAAAAAGAAACTGTTGTCATTTATTGGAACCAATGTTATTGGCTCTCTCCGAGCTTTCACTGTATTTTATTTTGCCCTTCTTTTTTGTCTTTTTATACCATTATTGCATTTTTGTGTCGCTTTTGCATTTTTTCTGCCGTTTTCTCTACGTTACGAAGAAAAAGGGAACAATGACACAAAAATGCAATAATGGTTTAAAAAGACAAAAAAGAAGGGCAAAATAAAATACAGTGAAAGCTATAATGTAATAACGGTATAAAAGGACAAAAAAAAAACAAAATGCAATACATATGTGTAATAAGATACCTTTGCGGAATGGATAAACTTCTCATCTATTTAAGCGTTCTCCTCAATTTGTAAGACCTTCCCTTTCAATCAATTCTTGTCTTCAAATAATAAGTCCAACTCCTTTTAATATTTGAGCAATCTCTGATACATCTGTCTTGTATGAGGTCGACTAATTGAACGTCCTCTCTCCCATTTACCCCACACTCATCTCACCTCATCGCTGTCGCTTGCGCTCTGTTGATGTTTCGCTGAAGCTGTCACTAATACTGTTGCCGTGTTGCTACAAATATATACTTGGAATCAGAAGCACCTAAAACTTGTTCTCTTCCGATTAGTTAATAAAAGAGGCAAAGCAAGCAGAACCTATCCCTTGTGATAACATTTGAGTTGCCCCATTTCATTATAGTTTATCATCTACCGGTCCCAATGTTGACATAACAAAAGATCGCTGTGCTCAGAAAACGGTAACAAAAAATACCCAAATTAGTAACGAATCAGAAAGAAAAATGCGATAGGATCGTATTAATCGGCATCTACTGTGAGTGTTTGAAATGCCAATCCTCTCAAATGAAACGTGGATTAAAATCCACAAGCCACTCACCATTTTCTCACCAAACCACTTCCCCAGTCGACAGCGATTTGTCAGACTGCATTTCTTATCTTAATCTGCGATCGCGAATACCACCGCTAAGAGACTCATCAGAATGATACCGAATCGAATCGCTCTTCGAAACACGGTAATCTAACGACAGTCAACACCGCCGTGCGTCGTTAACCGAACGCAAAAATTTGAATCACAATGCATTCTGATACTTTTACGATCGCTAACAACGCCCCAGAGCCGGACCCAAAAACAATCACCAAAGCATCTTTTACGACGTCTACAAATGAGCCTACTAATAAAATCACATGTTCAAATTTAATTTTCATTATCAATGCGACTATACCTACGTAGGTACAGACAACGGTATACCAACGAATTACGGATTATTCAAATCGCCAGTCGAACAATAGCCTCTGCCGAGCGGTGTGCAAGTTCATTGGAACAATTCAGCAAGCAAAGCTGCATAATCAAACAAAATTAATGGATACATAAACTCATTGAATGCATAATGAACAACTTCGGTGCAATAAATTATTAATGCCATTCGCCTCACATGCCTCTCAAATCACAATGCAGCCCGAATCCACTGGGAATGGAAAGTCGATACTAGAGACACAGTACAGCCAACAAAAGCTTCATTTGCTTTCAGCTTGATAACCAACAGCAAGAAATTTGCGAATTGGAGCGATGTCTGCTTCTGTTGCCCGTCAGATTAGGGAAAATCAAGAGTACAAGTACATAGTGTGTCTGCTTTCTTTTCCAACATCTCGATTCAAACTGCAAACCACAGAGCGAAGAGGAACAACAATTGAAAACTCATTAAACTCACGGACTGCCCCCGGCAATCTGAGCGAAAAGCGAAATTGTTTGTAGAGAAAAAAAAACGCTGGGTTCCCCTCTTTTCATTCCAGTTCTGCTTTTGTTGTCCACCTTCTAATCCACTTTTGATACGAAAACGAGAGAAGGAAAAATCCATTTACAAAGGGAAGGCGTGGTAATGGCACGAATTGACTGAAACATGATTAATGACTCTGATTAATGATTCGAGGTTGAGGTGTTTTTCAGGCCGACACACACACACACTCGCACATTCCTTGCTGACCACACAGCAAACCATTTACATCTGGGCCAGGGTGGATCTGGCAACATAGAGCTGCACCCGGACAGTACTCACCGTCCGGCCGTGTGTGTACGATTCCGAAAAAGGAACAAATTGTATTGAGTTGTTAATTTTTTATTGGCAAATGATTTCCCTGAATAATTGATTAGCCTGACTTCTGTTTTGGATATTGATAAACTAATGCCGAATGATATGAGGACGTAATCGTGTTCTGTTGGAGTGTGGCAAACCTGCACAGGCTGGCGGCTGTACAGGCTGGCGGATTGAATAATTGACAGGTATAAAAATATTGACATCTGTCAAATGTGTCAACAGAGGGGTAATTGATTGATTCATCGAATCTAATCCCTATTCTTGACAGGAGTTTTATTGATTGGGACTTAAGGTTAAATTCATGGAACTTGATCTTATCATTTCGGTGACATTTCATGAATTTACAACTCCATTAGACTACTTCGAGTGGTGTGGAGAGGGGGTGTGCAGTGTGGAGACGGGATATTTGTTGAGTTTTCAAGGTTGTCTTCTCTCAGATTGGAGCTATTTACTGTATGAAGAGATTTACATACAGAATGTATTGAATGTAAATAAGCTGTACGCTTGCGTCATCTTTGGAGCACCATTGGGACGTAGGCGATTGGATTTTGGATTTATTTTTCAAATAAATGTCAAATATATGAAAGAGTGTACGCCATTGTGTGGTTTGTAATTTGACGACTTTGTTGAAGGTTCGATCCTGGACACAAAACCTTTCATTTTCACAACATCGTCGCTCTCGCGCCACTGGCAGTACTCAGAATCCGAGTCTCAGGTGGAATTCAGACACGAGAAATCCCTCCATTCTGTTACCGCTTAAAATTGGTTCTCAACTCGACCTTTTCACGGAACAATGAGATAATAACATTTTGATGATGACTTCGAGAAAGTGGCAATATGCGTAGGTTGTAGGCTCGTCATATGGTGAGGTTAGGTTGAAGTGGGTGGCTGTAGGCAGTATGGACCCATTGTGATACCACGCGAAATGACCAACTCCTATACTACTGGAAAGAGGTGGCGCCTACAACAATGGTGGGCGGATGTCGCGCAGTTTGCTCAAATTGTTGAAGAAGTAGAACCCTAGAAAAGCAGACCCTGGTCAGCCGTAGTATATCACGAGCACAGGAGATGATCTGCGGTCTTTTTGTTCTCTTCGTCCATGCAGCTTCTTCTCTCTTCACTCCAAGCACTGTTGAGAGAGTCTAATACGATGGGTGTGATGATTAGGGCACACAGGGCGACGTTTAGTGATTAATTGTTTGCCATATTCCGTCTGTTTTAAGACTTGTGGTGCCTTCTAGACGTTCGCGATTAGTAATTTTTATACACTTGTTGGCCATATTTCCTTTGTTTATGACTTGTGGTGCCTTCCAAGCATTCGCGATTAGTTATTTTGATACACTCATCTTCAGAAGCTGGTGGGTTGTAGCACAGAGGGTGGAGGAATGCTCTACTACGTCGTTAGAGACAGCCGAATGTTCCTCATTATCGGTAGCAAAATTCGTCGATACCTTAAATTTGCCGGCGAACGAGGATACAAAGTTAATCATATTTTTTTTAGCTGACAGAAACCAGCATAACGATCTATAGAAGGTCTACAAGTCTATCCGGTTGTTGTATAGTCCATTTTCGATCGACTATCGTTGACAGTCTTGAGTTGATTTTAGACATTGCGTATTGTAGTGGTGCATTGTAATGCATATAAGTCGATTTTCCCGTATATTTTTGACCTGAAGAAATTCCTATTTTGTGTGACAGAAAGTCAAAAAATAAACATATTTAAGGAAACTTAAATTATTTGTACGTTCTGTGACATGGTGCAAGGGCAATAAGGTATGCTTGACATTTCTACAGAGGCCCTTCGAATTATATATTTTACTTTGTGTGACTTGTCCAAAAAAATAGAAGAGTAAGAAATGGAGGAAAAGAATATCTCAAGCAAAAGGAACACAATTAGAAATTAGAAATATATATTTAAAAGAAAATCTTAAGCCCTAGCTTCGGAGAACGCTTTTTGTTCTCGTCGTACTGGAGACTACCACGACTGTTTTCTCAATGTGCATCTCAACCATGATACACAGACTACAAGGTATCATACTCTTTGTCTGTCAAATCGTGTGACGTCATGTTTATTCCTAATCTGTGCAAATTTTACAACTTTATGTATTTACAGATGTGGAAGTGTTTCGATTTACATATTTACATAAGCAGTCCCATATTTAGATATCATGAACAAGTTTTATTTACTTTTCTTTTTGTGTCAAATTTATTCGTTGTTTATCGTTGTACTGCACTCTTGTTGGAGTTTATAGTTCTCGTGAGTCAATTTAATGACTTTCGAATACAATACTTCATTCTCCTTTTTAAGAGAGTCCATTTGTTGTTACATTTTCAGAATAGTTTCTTGCAACTCTAACTCCTTAGGCCTAAAAATGTGGAATTAGTTATGGTAATGAAAGGTACATGTTAAAAGTTTAAACTTACATGGTTAGTTCGGAAGAGATTTCCTGTAACTCAAGCTCGTCCACGTTATCAATCAATCTGCCTTCCTGGCTAGTAGATAGTTTGACCAAGGATGTCGCCACAACCTGATAGATTTTTTTTGTGCCCTTTCACTCCTTTTTTTATTTTGCTCTTGACTCGGGCTCGTAGAAGCACTGGTAGAGCAGATTTGCTGTTGGCACCACATCATCCCTCAAAGTCCCTGCATTTTTAGATTGTGTTTCAAATTGCGCCCCTATTGGTCCTTATTGAAATGCTTAGAGCGGGAAACTGAATACACGTGAATGCACATTGTGAGACACATGAGGTCACAAATAAAAAAAATAAGGTTTGGGAATATGATGCCTTGTATTCTGTGTATCATGTATCTCAACCCTTTCATAACCGATCGTCATCGATAATCGCTCCCTGAGCTCAAGTTGTCAATCCATTTACTCCTTTAGCTCCAGTGGACTTATCATTTATTTAATGATCATATGAATGTATCGTCATCTTGGACTATGAATCCTTATCTCTCGGTATTGATTCATGAGTTACCCGTGGGCCTGTCATATCCAAGATTGGTGGCGTTGACATATTTATGACTTGCGTGACTTCATCCCGGTAGAAATTTAAAGGCGGAAACATCTGTTTTTGCAAATTCTGAGTTGCTGATTTAATAATTTTTCTTTATTATAAAATTTAAATACTTTTCCGGAAGTATCGCCAAAACGATTCAGATTTTCGTCGACCATTGTTGTAAGATTCCGCCTGGTGATACACAGAATACCTGCCATTTTGTCTAATGAACACATTGTTTCATTTATATTCAATAGCCCATCCTGAAGGCACCAGCCATCATCGGTGAAATGTAAGGAGCAAATCATGGTTTTTCAAGTGAAATTATTTCCGATGCACGTAATAGTCCATGCCTCTTGCAAGTCTCGATGATGTGGGAATATAAAAATCCGAATTAATTTTCCAAAGTCTTCCCGTTTATCTCAGCTTTTGCAACCTCTGACCGCACAGCGCGACATTTTTCTACGCAATAAAATCTTCATTTAGTGAATTTCAGTTGATTATATATTTATTTTAAAAATATGTTTCATTTTCACTTTTTTATCAAAGAAATTTAAGTTGTGGTCAATGCCTAAGAGGCACTGCTATCGAATGTCAAAAACGGACCCCGACAAAACAAAACAAAAAGTGGGCGGTCTTAAAATGGGGTATATTTTTACGAATACCCCATTTTTAAGTCGAATTTGTTCGCTGTTTGGATTTAGACCCATCGCACGGCCATCTGTGGTGACATCGAGCTGGCATAGACAGAAGCCACGGTCCTAGCTTTAATCCTTGTGCACCTCCCGCCTTGGTGTTGGCTGTTGATTTGCTGCCTTCAATTTTAACGTAGAAAGTTTGAAATGAAGAAAGTTATATATCACTTGATGGTGTTGGAGTTGAATCCCATTTGATTCCTTCTAACAGCCGTAGTTTCCTGTCAAGCGAACTGAGTCAACGTCTGTAGTCGTTTTGCACCGCACTAAACGAATCAGTGCGGCTTTCGAACCGGCAAATCGACTATAAACCCAATCTTCGCACCTGAAAAAGACCAGCAAGTTTCAAGTCCATACGCACCACCTTTTCATCGATTTTAAAGCAGCGTGTTGCGACAGCATTCATCGCAAGGAGCTTTTCGATGCGATTACGCAGATGACATCGACATCGTCGCGCCTTCCCAACGTGCCGTAGAGGCAGCTTTTACGGCGATTGATGAACAGGCGAGACGAACTGGTCTATGAGGATGAAACGAAATGCTATGCTGTCGACCAACAAACGTTCCGTTGCACATCAACTTGGACAAATCAATACGTACGACAGCTATTATTTTGAGGTAGTGAAGGAGTTTCTCTACCTCGGCACAAACGTGAATTCCATGAATGACATCTTAGTGGAGATCCGACGTAGATGCTATTTCGGCTTGTCAAAACAACTGGGCTCAAAAGGTAGACGCTAAGCAAAACTGCAGAGCCGGCTATTGGTGCCTTCGAAAGGAAGATTCTACATCGGATATATGGTCCCGTCCAGGAATGGAGGAAAAGGTACAACCGCGAACTCCACGAGCTGTACCAGGATGTGGACGTAGTCAGGAAGCAAAAATCCGTCGAATGCACTGACTCGGCCACATCGTGAGAACGGACACCAGTCCGAACCCTCCTGGTTGGGGAAGGAGACGAGGACCAAGTCTCCGGTATAAAGACCATGTAATCGCGGATGCAAGACAGCTTGGTCTTGATGACTGAAAGCAGCGTGCCCAGGACCGTCAGCGATGGAAGGCAGCTTTTGCTCAGGCTCGGAACTCCCATGGGCCTTATAAGTAAGTTAGTAGTTAGTTTTTACCAATTTGGAGTTTTCGTTCAGTTTGTCAGAGGGGACCCACCCCAGCTGATCTATCGGGAGGGGTTGTCAGCATGTAGGACCGCCATATTTGCTAGATTTTCAGTAGGAACATGTCCTGCATACCCCTTCCTGAACATCTAGCGTCGCACAGTAAATCTCTTAAGTGTGTCATCTTATTTTATTATTTTATTGATTTATTAGAACGGTTATTCTATGGGCTGGACTTTTTGTGGTTTGAAATTGTCTTTTCGTTGTTGAGCGTCTTTTTATTTATTTTAGTATTATTTATCACTTCCTTCGCTGTTTATATTTCCCACTCCACCTCTGCCAAATTTAATTATTTATTCGTTTTCTCATTCCCATATTTTTCTTTTTCCCACGAACAACCAGCTGCTCCATTACCTTAAAGCCTCGGGAATACCAAAACACCACTCAACACCTTTGATAGGCGTGATTAAATAGTGTTTATTTATAGGACCACACTGTTCAAAGGCATTTCCACGGCACTTTTAAACATGCTTCTCAGTGGAAGCTGAAAAATAACCCCACCATGCTTTATAGAATTAAGTGCACCGAGGCTTTTAATCCAAAAAAAAGAATTCGTTGAGATACAACTTTCACCATAGCGCCCCTGTACTGACATCAGTGCAGCAGTCTTTCAAAAGACTCTAGATCTCCTGATTATTATTGGATAAAGTAACGGGGTAGCATGAGCACTTTCGTGAGCACCGGAGCGGAAATGATGAAAATAGGCTCGGTGGTGTGGAGGACTAGACTCTGCACGTTGTCTGCAAAGATATTAAATCCACCATCGCCTCTGTCGATGACGGGGAGACACGCGGATCTGGTAAAATGTGATGGCAAATGCCGAACTTCTTTGCATACGAACGCACATCCATATTCAAGTAGATAGAATTTCATATCATTTCACGTATGCTTAAAGCTCCTATGACACACACATCTGCTCACCTCCGCCCCCAGCTAACAAACAACATCAGTCTCTAACAGCCACTGACTTTCAAGGCAGGAGATTGCAAGGCCAAAGTTTCCACCATGGCGACGAACACCTCATAATTTATGCATTCAACACTCATGCACTTTTCCCTCACCACATTCAAATTTAAATCTTTATAATAATTTTCAAATTTCCAACTTAGCCGCAGCCTGTGTTGCGTTGATGTGCAAAACTCCTCTTTACATTTTTTTTCTCCTCGCTGTTTTTTGCTTTCCCAACGAAACCCTGCACACCGTATAATTGCAAATGCCTAACGTGTACACGTCCATAAATAAAATCCTCCTTAACCACTGCGCACACTGTGCACGGTGAAGTGATGTTATGGAATAATCCGTTGAGTGCTGCAGCTACGTTGTGACAAAAAAAAGTTTTCCCTTCAACGGTACTCGTTGCACAGTGCACGAGCATTCCAAACGAGCAGGATTATGCAATAGATTTAGCTTCTTTTTTATCCGCGTATTTTTTTTTTTTTTTGTTTGTTTTGTTTCGGCGTGAAAAAGTTGTTTTTTAGGGACGTTTGGCACACAAGCGACTTGGGAGAACTGCGAGCAGATGAAGCCGCCAATGAAATGGAAGTGCAACTAACGACAACTTGATGTCGTACATAGGGCGGCGTGCAGGGAAACTTGTGAATTTGTTTTGGTGAATATCTGGGTTATTTTTTAGCAAAGCTTGTCGACATGATCTATTTAAAATAAAGTGTATCTGGAAAATGACTTAAATGGAGAGTTGTGCTCCAGTTCAGCTTAATAGAGTGCCATTGGTTTGTTTTTGCTTAAAGAACTGACTGAAATCTCATTGAGTAGATATGTAGTCAGTCAGTCAGCCCTCGGAAACAGGTCCCATAAGCTTGCATATGTATCTCCGTCGGATGTATCTACAGAGTGTCCTATTATAACCAAATGGCACTTTCAGTGATGGAAAGAGACGTCTATTAGGAACCTCCCTGAATCTGGAGAGTTTATTTGAACTGCATGGCGTCTATACTTAATCCGCTATGAGACGCATGCACCTAAGTTTTTCTATAAATCCAGCCTCCTGAAGTTTGCTACGACTGGTGACGACAATTATTCTTTGACATCTCGGAGTCGGTTCTCCGACTTGTGACGAGAATTCCACTTTGACATCTCTTGCCAGACTAAGGAACTGGAATTAGTGGGTGGGTAGGAGCTCCGACTTGTGACGACACTTCGTCTTTGACAAGTCTAGCCAGACTAAGGGCCTAGAATAAGTGGGTGAATCGGTGCTCCGACTTG
Source organism: Eristalis tenax (assembly GCA_905231855.2). Classification (NCBI taxonomy): domain Eukaryota; kingdom Metazoa; phylum Arthropoda; class Insecta; order Diptera; family Syrphidae; genus Eristalis; species Eristalis tenax. The sequence continues at coordinate 7,393,426 of HG993127.1, forward strand.
TGACGACACTTCGTCTTTGACATGTCTAGCCAAACTAAGGGACTGGAATTAGTACAGTGAGAGTCAAAAGTGTGCATACAGTCGTTAGCAACTAGTAAGCCACGATGCGCAGTTGGTTTGGTTAAGTGTCTGCACTTGGTTAGTGGGGTCCCCCACCCCATTGACTTATATCCACTAACTGCTGAGGCCAAAGTGGCTTTTCGCATGCTTTGCTGAATTTTCGTGTTGGTCTCCTTGTGGGACATAGGTAATAATGTCCTTTCAACTTGATTCTGTCAGAATTATCAGGTCCTCTTGAGCCCTTAGTGAACAGTCGGTGTAACTGTGTGGCCCAACATACTTTCAATTCCACGACGCAATGGAAAATTTCGCATTTTGTGAACGATAACGGATTTCTGCCATGGCTAATTGTTCACTCAACTGTTGTAGGAACCTTCTACGGTTTGTTGAAATCTTCAAGTGTGGCATGTAGCAAATGTAGTCACATCTACAATGTTATAAAAAATACCTCTCTTCGTTCTTCTCTTCGTAGTGCATTTGTCCATATTGTCAACACCTACTTTGCTTCTGTTGTAACCGAGCATCATTTTGGCTTTCTTTTGGGACCTTCAATTCCTGTGGGAAGTGGAAAGAACCACAGTCGATTCATCCTTTTGTTGGTATATATGAACACGATGTTTCGAGCACTTCCATGGAACAAATCGCAAACAAATCACGCGTTTACCATGATTTGTTTATCTTTCTCCAGTCGGTGCCATACCAGTATAGATCTATCCTTGACTGGAAAACCACTTTAAACAAGTCTAAGACATAATTGAGAGAAACAACCAAGTCCTTCCGACGACTGTGGACATACAAGAACGTTTAATGCACCCGGGTTAATTGGATGTGGTTTTATGTATAATTTTTGGCTGTTGACACCAGTGGTGTAGCAAGGGGCTGGCCAGGAGGGCACAGGCCCCGGGCGACTGCTAGTGGCGGCAATTTGGAGCTGTTATTTTTTTTTAAATAAATACAATTTACAAAAAACAGTATTTACAAAGTTTACCAGCATTAACACTGCTTCACAGTAAGTAATCAGACATTGACTGTCTGACATTCCTTCTGTTGCTTAACAACAAAATCCAATGAATCCTGCTCCGCAGTATGCAACTACATTTTATCAGAAACGATAACCAACCTTGTCTGAACTTGTAGTCTTTTTCTAGTAACAAATTAATTGGTTTTGTATTTTCACTTTTTTCGATTGACTTCGTGTTATTTTTTCATTTGTACTAGATATCGAATGCAAAATAGAAAAATAAGAAGCTTTAAGTCGTGTTTTAAACGACAGTTCAATTAGCAGCTATCTCGTGTTGTGTAGACGCGGCGCTCCGTATAGATATATCTAATTTAAAATTTGTGGGCATGTAATATACAAAAATTGCTAAAACATATCAATTTAGTCAATAAACATTTTTTCATATGGGGAAACATAATCATTGCAAATTTATCGCGAAACTAGGTTGAGAACTCTCGCGAACTCTATTGCGATTGTATATATTGTGACTTTTGACTCAACATCCTTAAAAAGGGGCTCCTTACTGATACTGGTCACCCACAAACGCGTTGACATGGGACATAGTATAAAGTCAAGATATAAATAATAAAAAAAGGGTGAATTGAAAATAACAAGCAACTTCTAGAGCGACGAAAACGTGAAAAATTTTATAAGGATATGTAGGCATCACGAATATAATATAGGTCAAATTTTTAGAGGCAGATGACTCTCGTTTTGCTATCTTATGGAGAAAATGCTAAATATTTGTTCCAACTAGTCAAAGGCACGTTGCAGGGATTGGTTCATTATTTAGAAGATGTTTCAAACAATTGGATAATATTTGCTAATAGACACAATTCTATATTTACAAGGTCTTTTTAGAAAAAAAACAAAAATAATGCCGCTTATCGCGGTTTATAAAAATAACTATTTTATTGCAATTTCAAAGAAACACAAATTTATCTAGAATTTAGCTATACATAATATAAATATAAATTATTTATTTATGCATAAAAAATTACACTATCAATATATATAAAAATGAGTTTAAAGCATGCATTAATCCAAATTTTATGCTTTTTATTTTGTTCGAAAGACATTATTTTGCAGCAGGTTTCTATTTTAAAAAAAGTCATTGAAATCACAATTGCATCAAAGGACATCATCAAAACCGCGCGTTCATTGATAAAACCATCGGCAAGCTCATTGCAAACATCTGTGAATTTATCGCAAAGCAATTCCATCATCAAGCCAATCGGCTGCTTTAAAATTGGAAAAAACAACTCAGCAAATTAAAAATGGGATCGGATCGTTGAAGACTGCCGCTCTAATATGGAATATAAATGGAATAAAAATGAAATTTTATTTGAAATTAACATTTATTTGACGTTAAGTACCAAATTTGAATGAAGAAGAAATCAGGACTCCACCACGAAATAATGGTGGAAATACAGGAGGTAGTAGACGCAAAGCCGCTTTTGGAGCGACAGCAAATGCATTTCATTAGAAATTTGGAGCTCGCTGCATTCAATTACAATAGTACAATGGATTATAGTTTGCATAGATCAGTTTCGATTGGTAAAATGGACCAAGTCTGAATATTTCAATTGAATATTGAAGTTCTCGGCAGAAGGGAATGTGCTGTGCAAATGGCGTTCATATCTTCAATATGCTCATTTCCTACTCTTATCGTTGTTGTTTCATTGTCAGTAGTTGAACGACGGCAGTATAAAGGGTAACCAATAGAATCAAATTCAGTTTATACACATAATCATGTTTTTTATAATTACTTTAAATAGCTAGAACCATTCACCTGCTCAGACATTTCAGCGGGTATAATATCATCTGGTGCAATTTTGTGAACTAATCAAAGGAGAGAGAGAGAGAGAGACTCGCCGTGCTTAAAAACAAACAAAAATACAGCTACAAACCATCGTATTGACATCTACCATCACACAAAAAGTAATTTTGCTCCAAGAATGAACCGTTTGCGAACCACACACTAAGTTATATATAAAATATATAAAAAAAATGTTGTGTATACATATATAAAATGATGTGAAATATTTTAAAAACTAATTTTATTCAAAGTTTTCTTCCTGCCCTCTTAGTTTTCACCATTTCTCAAGCCTGACTATTTGAAAGAATTTTACTCTTCTACTTTTTTTTAGGAAATATGTTCAGCGAAGCGGACATGGGTTTTTATAAACTTATTTTTTATTTTCATAAGGACATTTCAAAACACGCCCTAAAACATTGTAATTTAATTCACTTTGTATTCGATATCTAGTACAAATCAGAAAACAACACGAACTTATCGAAAAGAGTGCACTTGTTGGTTGTCATTTCTGACAAAAGGTAGTTGCATACTGGGGAGCAGCGTTCATTGGATTTTGTTGTCAAACAACAAAAGGAAGGTCGGACATTCAATGATTACATACTGTGAAGCAGTGTTAATGCTGGTACTTAGTAAATAAATTCATTGAACTGAAAAGGAATCCGTTTTGTTAATTTTATATATTATATATTAAAGCAAGCTATTTTAGCTCCTCCAAATTGCCGCCTCTAGCAAAGCTTAGCCCGGGGATAGTGTCTCCTCCTCCCCCTCCCTGTATTGAACACACAATATCGACAAAAAAATAGCGAATTTTTCAGCATGCAAGAATACTTCTAAAACTATGCCTAAATCAGCAATTGTAAAATGCTATTTATTCTCAAATGACACAGAATACAATCCGTTTCCTCTGAATGTATTTTTGAGGGGGTTATGCAAGAGACCGTGTTTATGCACACAACTGGAAACAAACATTACGCGTTGAATATTTGTCAAACTCTGGCCGAGTTATTGCCCTATGTGTGTCGAAATGTCATTGAAAATTACTTTGTCAGAGTAGAATTCTGCAAGAACACCCGTCGGGTTACAGGCATACCCAAACATTTATTGCCTCGAATCCGGACTAAATGAAATCTCATGATTTAAGACACCAATAAAATGAAAATATATGATGAAATAAGTTCGCACATAAAACCATCAATTTATTCACAGCCATAAACATCACCTGGCCCATGGCGTTTTTTAAATTCCCATTCAAGTGGCGATAGCTTTTAATCTAGGTTGTCTCTCTGGAAATTTGAAATGGAAATTATTTTCACATCGAAGGGAAAAGTGACCGTCATTTATAATCAATTTCGCAGTAACCAGCGTCTGGATATGACATTGGTCATGTTGGCATAAATAATGACCGCCCGGATGGGAGTATGTGGTGTGATGGGGTTTTCGCAGTTTTGCTAAAATGTTTCTTCTTCTGCCTTAATTTTTTTTGCTTGTTGGATGATAGATTGGCGACTTAGCCGGTTAGGGAAAAATACACGAAATCGATTGTGTCGATCGAGTGGGTTTTTATGTTTAGTCTTTTGATATTTTTCCTTTAACAGGCAGGAATGCGTTTCTTTTGCCATGTTCGATTAATTAAACGTCTATAAATAATCACGGTCAACTGACCGGAGGGAATAGAAATTAATTCTGAAAGGGATAGGCGCAATCAAATTCAAGGCGGACGAATAAATGTATACAATCCGTACCATATGAACATTGAGCCATATGAACTCACGCCTCCTCTACAACGAATTCTGCAGAGGCTGCAGAGACGAGGATGAGGAAGAAATCATTGTACACTTGCTATGCAACTGCAGTGCTCTCTCATCTCGTGGACATGGACTTCTGGGAGCCTATTATTTTGAGAGCCTGGCTGAACGAAGCAGCATAAGAGACAGCGATCTTCTTCGCTTTATTCAAGTACTTACGGTTTTGCGGAATAGGTATTCCTAGATCCGCGTGGTAGCACAATGACAGTAGCTGCTCAGTCTTATGTTCGAAAAAGAAAGATCGATCAAAAATAACCCTCAGAGCATATGTGTTCGGCTTGAATTGGTAGAAGATGGAAAAATACAATTTTCTGACAAATTAACACCACTATTTCCCACTCTCACCGGCACGGTCCATGTTCGCTGAATAAGTTGAGAAGACGCTTCTTGAAATCGATTAACTTAGTAAAAGAAGCTTCCACACTCTTCGACAGCTGCCCCTACTTTGAGTTAAAGCACCTAAACCTTAACGAGCATGTTTCTCCGAACAGCACAACATTTTACCAGCAGCCTCCAGTTAATGTTAATGTCGCTTTGAAATTGTGCTCATAATATTATCTGTGGTGGCATGAAAGTGTGATATTCCTGGCGGACATACCTGTGGTGTCCACTCGCCCATAGACTTCCACTTTGCGCATTAGATCTATAGACGCATGATTAGACGCCATCGCTTTGCTAAACCCGTACAATGCGTAGTGCCGGCCAAATGCTTCCTCATCAGCAATTCAAAAGCTTCATGCTGCTGCCCTACACAGCATGAACGAGACGATTAGGCTCTTCAACAAAACCAGTTGAAAGGTATGGATACGCAACTCTACGCGTTCCCATTTCGTCTCAAGCTTTCATCCGCGTTGTAAAAGATCTCTTTCAAAGAAAGAAGGATGCACCCGTCCCATTGAAAGTGTCACTCCCGCCAGCAACAAGAAGAACGATCCTCACCCTGCCGCAGTCACTCGAACAGCTTGAAGTCCACACAATGGACCCCGAGGCATCTCATCTCACAAGACACAATGAAACGCCGCGTTTCTGTCTTGTGGGAAGGAACCTGTTACAACGAGGACGGACAACAAACGGAAATCCCATTGGAATTGGAAACCATTCACTATCGCATCACGCAGGGAACACAAATTCATGAAAATGATGAATTAAATATTGTGCAAGAATCAATCACTTTCCATTTCACTTACTGGCTTGTTAAAATTCAAAAGAAGACGAAGCGAAAAAACTGTGAGCCGAACGAACGAAGGAAACACAATTAGTGTGCACCGGAGAGCCATCCATTAATCATAATTACACACCATGCTCCTCCAATTGCTGCGAGAGATCTATCTCCGTCATTAATAACTTTTCATATCATTCACCACGTGAGCCATAATTATCTCTTCGGCCCAATAATCGCTGTCATCATTTGTCAATCACGTCAAAAGGGCCTGGCATGCGGCACGGCCGCAGCCACTCGAAGCGCGTCAAAATGTTTACATATTCATATCTACAAAAACAAAAACATAACCGAAGCCAATCAAACGTACAGGTACCTCAAACAAATTACCGCCACTGCCAACCACTGCCGCCGTCGCCGTGCGGCTGTCGCAATAAGTCTCAAATCCCATTGAGGCGACGTCGAGAGGCCGAGAATAAAAAAATACACGCTCGTGGAAAAATACAAAAAAAACAGGATTACCACATCATCATCAGCACTGATGACTTCACCTTCGCCCGAATGGGCACAAGTCTTGGTCCTTCGCATCCCGCCACACTCACACGCACACACACTCCTCTTCGTCGTCTCCGTCTTCCTGGTGCGGGCAACAAGTGTCCAGGCACGTTCCACTCTGGGTCCAGCCAGCCATCGTTGTCGTTGTCGTCATTCCATCGCCCACTCACAATTATTATTATGCTGCTGATGCTGCTGCCGGTGGTGCTTCAGCTGCTGGCGTTGTTGTTGTGTTCGATTTTTGTTGGTGAATCTGCTTGGTCCCCCCCTTTAATGGCAAGCAACCCTTTTCACATCTATTTACACAAAACATCACATAACAATAGGCTCATCCTGTTTTTCCAAAACAAGGACACACGATGGGAGTGAAATGCTTTCCGTGCAAATCCTTTTGTGGACAGCCGTGGGGAACAAGGCAACAAAAAGGTTGAAAATTCCGCACAGTCTCCTGCACAGAAGAACACCATCGTGCCATGAACGCTCGAAAGGACAGCATTCTCTTTAATATTAAAGCGGGATACTCCACCCGTGTCTCTACTACCAACAGCCAACCGCGCCACCGTGTGTGGGGATGGCGCAAAGGGGGGAGCTTATGTGCTCGCTTTTGTATTAAAACCATTTGCTGGGTGTTCTTATGCCAAACTGGTGGAGAAAACAAAAGCAACAGCGGGCTTGGGGTGGAAAGAGTGGCGAACACGGGGCAAATAGCAGACATCCGAGAATCGCGTGTTCCGCTGCAATGCTCCACCTACCCGTGACGCATTGGCAAAGGAGTCCTCTTCGCAATGGAAACGTTCTCCTCTCTTCTCTTTTGCATTTCGCGCTGCACATCCTCGCGAAAACTTTTCGGGGGATTAGAGATTAGTCGTAATGTGATTGAACGCACGTTCAAAGAACAAGAAGCAACACTTGTTAGCGCATTAATGCGCGGTGTTCACAAGCACACAAGCTTGAGGTTGAGGTTCGGGAGCTGTCTCACTCGCTCTCTCTCCATATGTGTGCTGCGGTTGAAGGCGCCAAGCGTCTTCAGCTGCACAGGAGGAAAGCAAACCAAGGATTTATTTGAGATGCTGTAAATCAGAGATTATACATACTATGTCCTTTTCAATAAATCATGACAGATTGTGATGCTTTTGAATGTGCACGGGCACTTGCAACGAATGATGATTTATTACGGGGCTACCGCTCTGCCGAGGACTACCTCCATTGCCGTCACTGGGTCCACTTCCATTTTTGACGTTTTTTTGACAATATTTTTGGGAAAAGAGAGTGCATGGCGAATGGTTTATTGGTTTTCGTGGTGATTTTTAATTAAATTCAGGTACGAAATGTGAATCGCGATTGGTAGGTACTCAGTGTGGTGTGTGCACTGCTGCGCGACTGTCTACCTGCCACGCAATTTTAAATCTCTTGTCGATGCCATTAATCTTTCACTGTTGTCACAGTGGAAATTATGAATAGAGTTGTTTGGAACAATTGCGTGTGCATGCCGGGGAACCCTGCTGGCGATGGTACTCGCACTCAGTGAGACCTTTAAAGACTCAATAAAAGTGAACGTAGCTCGAGGACAAACACTGCTGTGGAAGCAAACCAAAGATTGGTTTTAAAGTGGTGGCGATGTCTATCACCTACGTGTTCACTGTTCGCGAGATCCTGTTTTGTCTCATGTTCGATTTATTATCTAAGCTTTAATTAATGGACCTCTTCATTCTCATAAATTACAATTTTTTTTCGAAAATGCCTTGAATTAGGAATGTTTTCGAATCCACTTCACGCCAAATCAATAAATCAGGACTACAAGGGATGCGATTCATTTTTCAAAAGAAAAACGGCCTCTTCCACTCCAAAAACAGAACCAATTTCTTCGTGAGCCGAATTCACGGCCTACCTTCTCGCGTTCATTTGTGTACGTTTAATACCAGACGCTGCCTGCGGCCGTGCACATCCTTTGCTCTTTTGCCTTAATTCGGTAATATGGCGTGTAGACCAATTTAGTTCCCATTGTTCACTATTTTTTCAGTATACCCCTGCATCAACTTTACGATTATATCGAGGCTATGTATTATAAAGGATTTTATTCTTCGGCTATAGTGCATGGACGTTAAGGCATTACCTTCTGTATACCTCATCGTTTTCACCCTAGGTTTACAAGCAATCCTACGGTCGTCGTATTCTTCGGAACAATAAACAGTTGCTTCGGTATTTTGCTTTTTGTTTTATTTAATTGTGTAGATAATTGTTGCAACTGTCGATGATTGGTTTACGCAATTGGTCAAAATAGTTTGATTAGCGTTGCCCAGGATCATCAATTATAACAAGGTAGCTAGATCTCAGGCTTGGACCCTCTTGAACCTGATATGCGCTAGTCTATGCTATAGACGAAACGGAGACGATACAATCTGTCTCTTTGGCTACGATAGTGGTAGAGAATGCTAGATCTCAGGCTTGGACCCTCCATGGGTAGCGGGCTTGGAAGGTAAATCGGTAAACCTGATTTGCGCTAGTCGTTAACGACACAGTCTGTCCCTTTGACTACGATAATGGTTTAAATTTGAATGAAATTGCAATGCCATCTCTGAGTCAACTATTGAACACCTTTCATCCATTTTCTCAGTGAATGGGGGCACAAAAAGTACAATTCCAAAAAGGTTTTTCAGTTTGTGTTTGTCGAATATATTTTTGATGGGAATGTCGTTCGAGTGCGTTAGTGTTTAGCTTCTTTCATTTCATTTAAAAGTTTTTGTTGTGCCTAATTGTTCGATGTCACGAAACAGGAAAAGTCATTGTTGCAAATTCGCAACTTGATTTTATTTCCATCATCATGTTTTTCCTTTTCCGCATTTCATTTAACGGCTCGGTCATCAGAAATGTACGCAGAGCTTACACGTCTCCGTCGCTTAGACAGTGGTTCAGCAGGATACATTGTAGTCTGTGTGACTCTTGTTGAGGAAATCATCATTAGTTCCGTTCTGCAGGCTGGACACCTCCAGTCCTCCTATTGTGTTGGTCGTTTTCCGATAGGATTGGTTGTTAGTGCATCTAGCATTCACGCCTGCAGTACGCCACGAAGTTGCCACCTGGAAGGTCGGAGAAGCTTTTGGGCTGGTTCGTAGAACAACCAGCTTTGTAGGGTCATTTGCACATCTAACGGAACGGAAACACTGAAGATCCCTGACCACTGTAGCGTATTCCAGGCAGAAACCATTGCGATTAATGAGGCATTGTTCTGGCTCAAGAACAAGGTAAGTCAGGCCGCAATCAAGTCCCTGGACAATGTCATGTTTAATTCAGAAACATCCCTTAATTGCAGGCTGTCTCTTAACGAGATGCCTGAGAATTTCAACATACACCTCATGTGTGCCGACGATCTCGGTAGGTGTGGCACATCCTCCACCCAAACAATAGGAGGTGTTCCACCTTCCATGCCAATCGCTACAGCCTACCTTCTACCAGAAGTACACACAATCAACATCAGTAATCGCAAATGGCTAAAAGGCACCACTTGTCTTAAAACAAAGGAAATTAGGCCATTGCTTAATATCAAACGATCACTCAATCCGCAAGTAGAACCTGCATGGATGAAGACGGGGTTGAAACCACAGATCACCTTCTGTGCTCTTGTAGCGTGCTGGCAGGACTTAAATACTTACACCTAGGGGTCTACTGCTTTAACAACCTCAAAGAGCTATAAAGCGTCGGTACTAGACAGCTAAACCACTTTATCGCAAGCACCAACTGGTTTTAATTGTTAGGGGGAATCAATCCGCGTGGTATCACACTTGGCCTTCTTTGGTCTTAGTGTGACTGCCATCTGCAGCCAGCCAGTATAACCTAACCTAACCTAACGGAACTGTGTTACTGTTGCAATTGGTGGAGCTAGTCGGTGATGGAAAAATAAAAATAATGATATCAAGTTTTTAAGACCTACAGCCACATGTGGTCATCGATAGAAGGCGTATAGCCCACGCCATCTATAAACCTCATGGACCGGTTTTGTTCAAATCTTCAATGCGTTCAGAAATTTTTCAGAAATTTTTCACTTCCTTAAATTCAACACATTGGCTCAAATGCGTCCCATGATATTTTGATGAAACTAACACATTATACGTCCATCATCACATCCATCATTTGTAAGTAAAACGAAAATAAAAGATTAGCAAAGTTTTATAATTATTTATTTGTTGATTTAATTTGTGCTTTTTTTGACTTAAAGCTATTCGCTCTCATCATCGTCTTGATCGGAACTGCTACATGGTGGTGGTACTCGTACTCGTACATCGGGAGCCTTTAACAGGGTTCCTTTTTGTTTGGGTCGCTGACTGCTATACGGCTAAAATGCTCTCGGAATCGTTCATCATTCTTTGGCGCAGGACAACGACCCCAAGCATTCATCCAGGCTGGTGCAGGAATGGCTGCTATAGAATGTAAAATCGGTGTTACCCCATCCACCACAATCCCCAGACCTAAATCACATCGAGCACCTCTGGGACATTTTTGAGAAGAAACTCCGAGAACATCAGATCACCAGCAAAATTCGCTTAAAAGAACCAAATGGAGGAGAGGCTTGTTGGTTGAGACCCAGGTCCACCCAGACTGTAGCGCCAAACGAAGTAGAAGTAGAAAAAGAAGAGGAGTATTTCGCCCGAAAGACCCTAACCGAAACCATGGAAAATCTTGATAAATACTACGTGGACTCTGCACCATCAAGTTAAGAAGTGTGAGTAAGTTCCGTTGAAGTCGTACCAACACAGGCTATACGATATTGGACGATCGGAGAATTAAAGTACGTCAGGAGTCTGAAAATGTACACCAGAAATGAAATATGATAGAGACACCCAACTTCTCCCTTTCTTGCCCCTTAAAATTTTTGCCAACCATTTTTTACATCGTTTTCTATAATTGTTGTTGATGTCTAGTAGTTGCAGGCGGATGATGCATGCTTGGTCATAAAGCGTATTATTGGAAGGCACCAAGCCTTTGAAGGCCCCTGCCGAAGTGTGAGTCTTGTACATATTCACAGTAGTTTTCGCAATATTGTCCTAGAGATTGTGTGCCATATTGAGAAGCCGTACATTAAGATCGACCGTATAAGCTGCTTGTATAGCAGCAGTTTTCGTCCTCTGGCCTAATCCATCAGGGGATGGATGCGATGGAAGCCTAGGTTGGCCCTCTTAGGGGTCAGTTTTGAATGACTGTTGAACTTCAACCTTTTCGTGAAGTTAACGCCAAGATACTTGATCTTTACGTTCGTTTATATTATGTGTGCCGTTAGGCAGCACTCACTTTATGCTTCGACATTTGACTGGTGATCTACATCCAGTCTCCTTAAGTACCGATTTCCCAGCACTGATACGAATAGCCCATATGGTACAGTAGCCAAATTTAATTTTTATTTAATTTTGTTAACTTTACAGTATGAGTGCATCTTTGAGAATAACCATTTTTTCTTGAGCTGTCGCTAAATGTAGTCCATCTGGAAATTATAGCAAAGAAGCTACCTTTACGGCTAGCCAAGCAGCAATTAAATCCCTGGCAGCGTTCTCTGTAAACTCTATAACATTAGACAGGCGCGCATCTCTTAACGAGATATCCGAACAGTTTAACATTCGCCTGTGCTGTGTGCTAGGCCACAGTGAGAAACTGCATAGTTGATGAGTTAAAACCGCTACTGGGGGTACCTCGTAACAAAAGTACCGCTATAGCTATCATCTTGTTACAGCTCCACAACACCTACGCACAGGAAAGCAGTGCCATAAGGACGACGGGCAACACTTGTCTAACATCAAAACAAATCTGGCCTCATCTCGACGGAAAAAGATCAAGCAGCCTGATCCCCCTAAAGAAAACTCAGATTGCTAGTCTTCTGACCAGACACGGCGGAAATGAGGAGGAAAGTACCCAACACCTTCTCTGCAAATGTCCTGCTCTTGCCTCAACTAGGAACCCAACTTATGCTGTAGCAAATCCCATCAGAGAACGGCATTTACGTTATTTCGCGAATAACTGTGAAAATGCCTCCCAAATTCTTCGACGGACTAGGGGCCAATCAGCTGTGAAGTTGGCCACCTCGGTAACACTTCATTTCTGCTGTACACATCTCATCAGTGCGAGTACACAAATCACATTTTACCAGAAACATGGACACAACGGAATTAATCGTGCGTTGTCCACCTTTAATACTCACACTTGACCATAAACGTTAAAGTTCGACCTCCTTAAAGAAGTGGCGAAAATCCCTAAATTGGACTACGAGCCGCTATCCTATACTGAATACTTTCGAGATTTAGCTGAGGAGATCATCACTGAAACAAATTATCGAAAACATTTTCTCTGCAGGGAATACAACAAATTTTGAAAAAAAAAACACTCTCGACTTAATGGGGACCGTGTGAAAAAATAAAACGCTTAATTGCCGAAAAATAATATTGTTTAATCAAAATGCCACTGACAATTCTCTCGATAGATTTCGAAACGACCCTCGTACCAAACAGTCGTCCACTGGGTGTCGTCTGTCCCCTAAATCGAACGAATTCATCCCGCTTTTGTGTCGTATTCAACATATTAATTGAGACCTTCAATTGATTCATCATTTAAATGAGGACACGATTCACTCTGTTGCCACTAAAGTTTGAACACTCATATGTCTGTTATTTTCCAATCAAAGGAACGAAAAAATGCGTTTTTTAAAGCGATACCGACTGAAGGTCCAATGGCATATGCATAGTGTCCATATCTTAGAAGTAATTAGAAATAATTATCCTTTTGTAAAGAAAAGCCCGCCTTGCCAACCGGAGCATATACTCGCATTGAGCACGTGGGCACATAACCACTTGAGACTTAAGACATTTGCCCTCAAACCATGAACGTCTCCAAAGTTAGAAGGGTGTGCCCATTACCAAGATGATTTCACGAACCATACACAGTATTCACAAGTTTGTACTCCCCACGTCCAATCACTCCAAACAGCCCAGAGGCCATTAGACAGATTGTCTAGATAGGGAAACATTTGTTTCAATATTATGACATCCTCTCACTTCCATTGTCGGGGGGGTGGGGAGGGGGGCACTCGCCCTCCTTCGTTAAATTCCCGTCATGTCCGCAACTAATTTGTTGCATAATTATTCATTAAATCACATACTTCTTATCAATACACGTCGGTTTATCGTTCATCTCCCCATTTGAATTTAATCATCTGAATTTCGCCCCCAGGAAGACCTGTTTGGGCAGTCGATCCCCTGTGCATGCAGCTACCAAATACTGCACGCTTTGGCACGTAATTCGTGTCCACACACACGCACACACCGCATAGATGTGAACAAGCGAACAGATTAAATTGCTTTTATTTATTCTACGGTCTGAAACCGCCCCCCGCTCGACGACGGCTCTCTCTCTGTATCCGATTATATCGTAAACGAGCAGTGTTACGCATTATTTACAGAAATTCTCAGATTCGAATTCACACCCTTGTTTCTGGTCACGAAAAACGAATATTGTATCAAAGAAAATGCTTTCATGTTGTGTTTGCTGATGAAAATGTGTTCCTCTCGCACCGTCCCGCATGCACACTCGTCAACATTATCAAGTCACGAAGCTTCGATTTCTGTTGCTCAACACCCGCTTTCAGACAATTCAGTTGAGCTGTCGGAGTGGGGGTAACCGAATAATGTCGCGTTGTTATGTTCGCAAGGGCGAAATATCTGCTTTCACGCTTATAATCTTTCATTCGGATATTTGAGGAGGACGGGTAGCATCAATTGCCTGGAGAGTGGGGGGAGCTTGGGACGAGTTGGATTTCCTACTCGAGCTAGACGTTGACAGTCCTCTACTTCGCTTGGTTTTTTTTTTGTACGAAAAATTGTTGTGTCCCTAATTGTGCTTAAGTCATTGTTCAGTAAGTCTCTGTGTGAGTATAAACGTGATTGTTCACATAATGGTGCCACTGTCTTCAATTCATCATGAAACACATGCAGCGTGAGTGAGTTTAATTTGGAAATGGCTGGTGAAGAAATAATTCCGTGTCAAGGTTAAATTCCAAAATCGATCAAATGTTGTTCTTTTTTCCAAGTTCTCCTGTTGATTCTTCCTTATTCCTTCTTTCTTGTAAATGAAGTGAAACTTTTGCAATCATTGAAAGTCGCTGCCACGTTGTACTTGTGTTCCTATACAAGTTTATGCACATGTTTTTTGTTTTTTTTTTAATTTTTTTGTCTTCTTTCTTACTGCGTTTTGTTTTTGTTACTTCCTGGCCACTAGTGTCCATAAAGTCCTTCGCTGCAATACTCTCTGGACACTGCTGTCCATAACGAGTTACGTTTTCACTCTGACAGGCTCTATTGGGTATATAGCTTAATGCGGTTGCTAAGAGATGGCGTAACTTGTATTATTCCATCGTTATTATTGCTTTGGAACATGTGCTGGAAAGCTACTGTCATTGTACGTCATTTCAATATATGTCATTCATTTGAAGCGTAAACAGCAATAATTTTTTTCACTCAAATATGTCGAACTTTGTGCCTGAAAAAGTGTTTTTGTGGGGAGTTCTTCTTTATTACTTTAATATGAAGAAAACTGCTGCCGAAAGTCATCGTATTTTGGTGGAACTTTACGGTGAACATGCGCTAGCTAAGCGAACGTACCAAAGTGGTTTGCACGATTTAAAAGTGGTGACTTTGTCTTGGCCAACCAGCCAAATCAACGGCAAAGCCGAATATCAATGGCGCGAAGGTAATGCTCTGTATTTGGTTGGATCAGAAGTGTGTGCTGTACTATGAGCTGCTAAAACCCGGTGAATCCATCAATGGACAACGCTACCGAACACAATTAATCCGTTTGAAGAGAGCAGCCGCCGAAAAACTCCCGGAATATGCGACCAGACACGAGGCAATAATTTTCCATCATGACAACGCTCGGCCTCGGCCCCACGTTGCTATTCCGGTTAAGAACTATTTGGAAACAGTGGACGGGAAGTTTTACCCCACCCGCCTTATAGCACAGACCTTGCCCCTTCTAACTACCATTTGCAGAACGCCCTCACTGAAATACGGTTCACATCAGAGCAGAATATCAAAAATTGGCTTGATTCATTCTTGGCTGCCAAGCCGGCGCAGTTCTTTTGGGATGGGATCCACAAATTGCCAGAAAGATGGGAAAAAGTCATAGCTTCAGATGGGCAATACTTTGAATAATACTGTTGCGCATGTTTTTCTTAAATAAACGTTCAAATTTTGAAGACCCGTAAATCGAAAATTACTTTTACCGAAGCACTGAAAGTGAAAAGTTCAGACAACACTCACTTTAGGTCACTCCACTTATTTCTGGTGGTGGCCAAATAATAAATAAGTCAATGACAGGTCCAGGGGTTACCCATGAATCAATCCCAAGAGATAACTATTCATAGTCTAAGATGAGGATACATTCATACGATCGTTAAATTAGTGATAAATCCACTGGAACTCGGATGGGAAAGTCAGAGAAAAGGGAATGGACTGACCACTTGCGCTCAGGGTGCGATTATCGATGACGATCGGTTATGAAAGGGTTGAGATGCCCGTTGAGAAAACAATCGTGGCAGTCTCGAGTACAGCGAGAACGAGAAATGTTTTCCGCAGCTAGTGTTTAAGGCTATCCTAAAGTAAATGAATGAATGAAAAAATCTTCATCATCTTAATTTTTTTTTACAAGTTGTAGTAAAGTACAAGGGTTGGTGCGTCCACCCCTACTTAACTTATCCTAAGCAGCCCCGGTACGACCAGCATTCTTTTCATGGTCCCAGCAGTTTCGAGTCACTCACTGACAATACTCAGAGTATGACTGCCTAGAAAAAGCTTCTCCAATTGGCCGTTCGGAGTCAGCATAAAACAGTACGACCGTGAAAGAACAATAGCTCGCACAAAACGAGTGGTTGTGTGGTTGGTAGACGCCTGACCAGGCTCATGTCGCTAGTAGAATCTTCTTGAAACCGTCAATATGCAAATATGACCAAAGATCGCATGCAGAACTTTTCTCTCCAATAGATCAGGGACTTCCTCATCCGCGTTTGAGATTGTCCACACCTCCGTGCCATTCAGCAGAACTGGGATGATCAACCTCTTCAGCTTGGTCCTTCGATAGATGGCTCCATTACTAAATTACAGCCCATAACAGCGACTACCTCGAAGTTATAGCTGTCCATAGTGAGACTCTGTCCAAGACATCAATGTTGCATGGCCTTTCTTGGGGACAGAATTTTTTCCTTTAATGTCTGCGAACTCCTCGTTGACGGATCGCTGAGTTCTGCCAATCATGTCAATGTCAGTCGCGTATGCTAACAGTTGTAGGGACTTCTCGAATATAGTGCAGTAGTTGTAGACAGTGCGTCCTCGCCTTGTCAAAATCCTTGAACGACATTGATGTTCTCTGTTGTATACCAACCTCAATGGACCATCGAGAGTTCTCCATCGTCATCCTGCACAACCTGACGAGTTTGGCAGGAATGTCGAAACTAGGCATGGCGTTCTATAGCTCGTCTCTGTCAGCTCGCACGCTGTCATATGCGGCCTTGAACTCGACGAATGGGTGATGGGTGTCGATCTGAACATCTTGGGTCTTTTCCAGGATCTCCCGTACTGTGGACATCTGGTCGGGATTTGTAGACTTCCATGACCTGAAGACACACTGATATGAACTTATCAGCTTGTTTATAAACGGCTTTCCGTACGCGATGTTAAGGAGGCTTATTGCTCTTTAGTCGGCGCCGTCAAAGGGGCCTCCTTTCGCGTGTACGGTTACTTACTGAAATAGCAATCTTCATCAATTGAGAGAAGTAGCGTTGCTTGCATACGCGGACGACACCGACGTGATTGTTCGAACACAGCGAGTCGTCAATGAAGCTTTGGCTGGTATTAAAATGGAGGCGGCCAAAATGGCTCTAGCGGTGGAAGAGGGTAAAACGACTGTCATCCAGAAAGGACTCACAACATCGACGACTTGGCCAGAACGTCACCATAGGCAGCTATAACTTCAAGGCAGTGAAGGACTTCGTCTACCTCGGCTTCCATGTGAACAGTACGAACAACATCAGTACCAAGAGTAAACGCAGCTTAACTCTCGTTGTTTCCTTGGGCTCAAGAGGCAATTTTGTAATAGATCGGTCTCTCGAAGGACAAAGCTAAAATTGTATAACACACCGATAATCCCTGTCCTGCTGTATTTCGCGGAAGTCGACAATCTCTTAAGCAGATGAAGAAACAGTTGGTCTTTTCGAGAAAACAGCTCCGCGTTCAATCGTTGGCCCAGTTTGCGTTGGTGAAGAAGATTCAATCGTAAACTGTACGGGCTGCACATGAGCCTAGCCAGGCAGGCATCTACGGATTCAACGCCTATGATGGGTAGCCCAAGTAGAGAGCATGGACTACACGGATGCAGCCGGAAGAGTCTTCGACTGCTAATCTGTGGAACAACTCAATTGAGGACTCCCACGGAACAGACGGCAATGACTTCTACTACGAACCTGTGGGAGAGCGCCCGTATCATGGGTGGCTCACAGAAGTAGAGAAGGACCTTATCCAAATTGGCGTGCGAAATTGGAGGCAACTGTGCTGGCCGTTTACGTCGTTCTTGAATATTTTCCCCTATTTGTCTCAACACAGCCCAGGTCAACGATCCTCCGCAAGGATATGTTCCCTCCAAAATACCAGAATAGCCTTCTTTTAGATTCGATAAGTCACTTAGTAGGGGTGGATCTGGACCGCAACTAACAAGTCTCTCCGGCGTGCCCCTACGTTGACGTCCTTCTCCACTTTTGCGAGCCACCGATGATACGGGCGTTATCCCATAGGTTGGGAGTAGAAGTCACTGCTGAACTCTGATCATTATTTTGCCCGCCATTGCTTGCAAATTAGTGCCTTTTCTAACACATTTTAGACACATGCAAATACAATACAGAATGGACTTTTCATTGATGGCAAGTGTCTGTCAAAGCATACACCATGATTGCATGCCTCTAATTGTGGCTCATTCACTAACAAAAGCCAGCAAGAAAGATAATTCTCCATCAGTGTCCATTAAGCATCATTAACCAAAATCTGCCCGGAAAAAGGGTTGTCGTCGTGCCTCACTCACCCTCGCATTCATTGAACTACGTAAGCACATGCTCATGTAGTTCTTAGCCCCTGTGTCACAAGACCTCTCTCACTTTCCATAAAAACGACATAAAACATCCCACAGAGGATGTGATGCCGTCAAGACGTTCGGTTAATATCACAGCGCAACTGCAATTTCTGCTTGAGCCCACGACTTCCCGAACCGAGTGACTCATTCAATAAACAGAAACCAACAAAGCTTCCTCTTAATGACGTCTCAACTCACGCTAGACTAAACGATTCATAAAAGCAACCCTTATCGACTGAATGAAACGCTCTTCTCGGAAACGTCGACCGGCAAACTGAACCACCACATCTTCGCAAAGATCTCAATCTCAAGAACTTCTAAGTAGATACTCGTGTATACATACGCACCACCCACTACTGCCTTCTGAGAGACTCACACACATCGACAGATAGAAAGACAGTTTACACCTAAAGTACATTACTCACTTTCCTAATCTTACGACGAGTATTCAAATTCAGTGAAACCGCCCGTCCCGCAGGTGTCCAAGCAGGCGGCAAATTAAAAATGCAAACGTTTGTATCTGCTCACAAAGGAAGGCATCACTAATTGTCAAACAGAGGCCACCTTGTTGTGATGCGTGCGACGTGGTGGTGGGCGGCAGCCTGTCACGCTTCACCGATCAAACTTCCTTTCTTGACTTCCATTCAACTTCTTTCTTCTTCTTGAGTGTGCGTGTGGGTTTGAGAGAGAGTGTGTCAAGATTGTTGTTGGTGGTAATTTGCCTAATTTCAATTTAATGCTCGCCCCCCCCCCCAACTCACCGTTGGTCGTGTGGATAATGTGCCAAAACAAACACTCGCCGCAAATACACCTTCGCCCGGTCCAGCATTCAGATACAAACCGAAGCCGAAGGCGACCGATGCCGGCTTCTGTGTTTACTTAGGAGTCATCTCGCATGGACTAATGTGCGTGTAGCACATTTGCTAGGTGATACAAAAACAATTTCATCTTGAGTCGTGTGTGCCTGGGAGATGGTAATCTAGGAGAGGAACTTTTGTTTGGAAGGGTTGGCAAAATACTTTTACGATTCATTAAGATTTGTTTCTTCAGACCGTCCAAACAGATGTGCATGCGAAGTTCCTTTGTCTTCCTGCAGATCTCGTATCTGCTCTGACGCATCCCTTAGTTGCTGCTATCGCCGATTTATCAGTGTTATGTGGCTGGCGTGAATGTGAAATTTGTACATAGTTTGTATGTCGTGCATTTCAATGGATGCGGCTTGGATGTAGATGGTTGAGAGCAGATAGAGATACCTGGATGCCGTTCGGTTTCGCAAAACGGAAGTGATTGATGGTAAAGAGTTCGAGAAGCGATACAAACACATTCAGTTATTGCCGGTGGACGTGGATACCTAAGCAGTTCGGGTCTACCCTCAGATGTGACGTTGAATGAATGTGAGGCATTTAGTATTTTCTGTTTGTGCATCTCACAAAGGTCTTTGCCACGTTCAGGCACTGCGCTAGTGGCAAGACGCAATACAAACGTCTGTTGTATCCGATACTAAGGTCTGCTTGTATCACGGAGTAATTGTTTGATAGCGCATATTCGGAAAAGCTGATGTCATGGAAAAGTTTGAGGCCAGGCTTCTTCAGTCTGTATAAGCGACCAGGCATTATCGGCTAACGGGTAACATTGCCACTTGCCTTAAATGCTCCTCTCCACGTGATATGCAGGCTCTGTTGTCCTGTAAAAATAGATTTCCAACCCACGCATATCGACTGTAAATAGGCCAACATAATTCTTTGTACGACACCCAAAAATGTTCGTTTTCATTACCAACCGTGTTTGGTAAAATAATGGATTACATTTCAGAATTGTAATTATTTACGTATAACAGCAAATCCAATTTCCACTTGTTGGCCTTTTTGTTTCAAAAAATAACAAATTACTTACTCCGTTACACGACAAAATTCATCGTACTCTTTCTAAAAAAATGGGTTATTGAATCGCAGGAGGTTCCTAGTAGCTTGTTGGTCCTAAACGGGATTTGAGGACGGCTTGTAGTCTCAGCGGCATTGAACAAACTTGGTTCAGGGTTACTCCTAAGTCTTTGGGTACTCGATCTCATTCTATTAGCAGAGCAGAGTGTAACCCTTTCGGGAACCCAGCGATATATCTTCACACAATCTAAAATGGATGATTGTGTAAACAGTGGCGTCTTCTATAATGAACTTATCCTTAGCCCTACCAGGAGACTTACCGGCAATTGCAACGTGTTTAAGAAGGTTTCGTGAATACTCCCTTGGCTTGGCTGGAATGTAAATATTTGTTCGTGATATTTGCAATTTCGTACAAAGTCGAATTCCATGGTACCACTAACTCATCTCATCTGTAGAGTGCCGCACCACAGAGGCATTCCTGGAAACTGTGAAATGTATAAGCGCACCAATCACGCTAAAAGTCTGACCAATGGACAAACTACTAAACCGACATTCACTAAAAGCTACACTTTCGATCTTAACAATAATAGAAATGATTAGCAAATTGATTTAAGAGGCAAACCGATGAACGCCATTCGCCTTGGTTATATGCCAACAAACCGGCATCGTTAGAAAAGCTCAGAGCCAATATTTAACGAGAGCCGTTCCCATCGAAATGTGTGACCGAGTCATCGAACATTGGTTACAACGAATGGGCGACCATACCCAGGTGAAGATATGCCCGACGTCGAATTCCTGAATAAATGTTTTGATTATACTTCAAGCCAAAAGTAAAAGTTTCAAGATCTCAAATTGTTTGCGTTTTGTTTCGATGAAAAATGTTGGCAAGTCAGTGTTGGAAAATCGGATACAAAATGCCCCACACTCCTGAGCATAAATGGGCAATTTGTAATTTGCTGACGGCAATCAAATTGACCAGCACCAGATGAATGGGGTGCACATGCCAAAAACCATAACCTAACTACACGCCAAAAGCTCCAAAAAGCTTTTGGCAAATGTGGTTTGTTGGTTTGGACGTAAAGTCCAACCGGAATGAACGTACCTTGCATTCAGTTATCTTAACACGTTGACTGCCATGTGTCCCACCGGTGGGTAGCGCAAAAGTTTTCCAGGAGGCCACATGACCCACCGGTGGTCACACTCTTAAAATACATAAAAACCACTTAAATCTTGAAACAGAAAACATAGTACTAATACAAAACACGCAGAGATGCGTCTAAAAAAAAAAAAACCTCTTGGCACTTTAGAGATATCTTTTTCTTAAAATGGTGGCAATCAACGAATCTTGGAATAATACACATACAGTGAAACTTCTCTAAGCCGGACAGCAGCGGGACCATCACAATTGTTCGTTATGAAACTGTGTCCGTTCTGAAGGGGTTGAAATACATGAATTTCTTCATGACAGGAACATGACGAATTGCCGATCAAGAGAGGTGTCCCTTATAGAGGGATGTCCGTAGAGAGAAGTTTCACTGTAACGACCTCTACGCCCTACTTTTGCTTTCCACTTAAGCGCCAACTGCAATATGCTTGAACGTTAATGAGCATGAGAGTGTAAAATTCCAACGAAATGTTGTCACAGATAAATAGGCCATATTGAACATATGCATGCATAGTCATCATTCAGAAATCCAACCCGAAAACGACGTCTTTACTTTAGTTTTTCACGACTATACATACGATGTATACTCAAATACAATTCAATATCAACATACGCGCGACACGGATTAAATCGCACTAGAAATGTCACGGACTCCATTATAGTCAGTCTTATGGAGTTGTGTGTATTCGCTCGCTCACCCATAAGCCTTTGGCACTAGCTCATGGATGCCCTTTAAGGGAACGATATTTTTTTCAGATGTTTCCTATGTACGTACATGTGAAGAAGTAATTGTCCGCACTGTGAAATGTCGTGAACTCCATTATAGTCACTCTTATGGGGTTGTGTGTATTCGCTCGCTTACCCATAAGCCTTTGATATTTATTCCAGAAGTGCACTATGAAAGTTGAAAACTTTTCACGATTCTTCAAAAGCTGTATTTGCGAGGAAGATATAGGTAGCATCCCTTAAATACCTCAATGCCATTCAACGTACTTACTGACCTGAAGTCCTTACCATAAGTCTGCATCCCTTCGTCGTAAGCTCTAAATGTTTCCCACCTTCCCAATAGATAATGTATTAATTCCGAATTAATCCAGGTTGGCAGAACAATGGCCTATTCCTGGATTAAGCTAATCTACTGAGCCAGCACAATCTACCTACCCAGTACCAATGTTGATTGTATTACAATGCACTTGAACGATAGTCTCTCTTATTCACAGAAGATAGTCTGATAATAGTAGCCACTCTTTGTTCGTTTCCATTCCTTTTTCTAAATGTTCTTTCGGAAATTATTTATATTTACATTTGTACATAGCTAAGTCTCTGTGAAGGTTGTCCTCCAATAGAAAATCAGAATATCTCTGCTTCGTCGCATATGTTTGTACTCTTGCACATAATCACTATATAGGCACGAGTTCTGTGCAGGTACACATATTTGTGTATTTACAAACATATTTTCAGTTGTGGTCACATAAATGGCAGTACCTTCATAAAAATCATACAAAACAGTGATGACCTTGTTTCTTCTTCCTCTGTTTCACATTCAATGTGAATAGGTACATTCAGGAATACATAAGCAAGCAATGTCTTATCTTATAGATAAGCATTCACATCAATCTTGAGCATTGGATTTGAAAAGAAAAAGTGACAATAGTGAGCAAATGGAATTTTTTGAGAATTTCTTTAGCGTAGATTTTTTTTTAAATTGTTCGTAGGTAGAATCTTTTTCCCTGTCATACCTAGCTTTTTATTGATGGTGGAGAATGTTTTTTTTCACAACTCAGCTACAGCGACAAAAAACCAGCCACGTCTATGCCAAGTTGTCAGGAAAATATGTGACAAGACAGTGACTTTGTGGCAAAAAAGCACCCTACTTGACTCATCAGACGGCTTGAATTTCAAATGTGTTTCTTACTTCTTACGAACAAACAAACAACTGACAGATAGTTCAACAGATAGAGGTTCGAAGTTACACCAAGTGGTGATCGTTTGGGATTTTTTAAATTTGGATCTGTCCAATAAACTAACACACGTTTATTAATAAGAATTACTAGTTAACACACGTTGAAGTACTAATTTGGTGTTAATTAATACGGCTGTAAATGTTCCTATAAATGTATGCACTGTTAGTTTTAGTCGAAGGGCAAAGTATGAGATTAAGTTTAGCCACTAGTTTAAGCATCTTCGTCTAGCATAATAAATGGTTTCAGGAGTGGGCGAATATACGTGTGAAGATATGGCAGTTGGCCGGGTGGCAAAAAAGTGTTGACTTAACTGGATCAGGTTGAGCGTTTGTTGTTGAACGTTGAGAATGTTTTGACAGAGAGTGCCTTTGATTGTCAAGACTCTTCCTAGATGAATGAAAGCAAGGCACTCAGTACAGCGGAAGATTTCGAGTGAATTCACGTGTCTGAGCCAATTCGTTTTTCACGGCACAATTTACTTAGGTACGACTTACACGCTGTCGCCTCAATACACGTGTAATTCCTCAGATATTTTTAGATAAATTTAGGACAAACGTGTGAATTCGTGCCCCACTAATTACATGTGCACTAAAGACGACAAGATATATAAGAGAACTTCGGGTGGATTGTAAAAACATCAACCTTTTGTGGCCAGGATTCCTGAAAGCTGGAAGACAGAATTGGATCAAGCTCATACCCCTTTTAAGGTCCTTTTGCACGGTCACGTAATAGTATCATCCGTTCACACGGTCAAATTCAAATTTAAACTCAAAAAAAAACTTTGCTATCCCGCGCACTCGCCATCTTTTAACTCCCACATGCGTTTCATGCATCCGATGCCTAAAGGTGAGATTAAAGAAAGGAAAAGTGCAAAAGCTCACGATTTCTGATACACAGAGAGAAATAACGAAAGCTGATTGGAAGACTGATACATTTTACCCGCACTCAGAAGTCTGACTCCCGCACGTTCGACTCCTCTTGCCAACAAACATCTGATTTGATGCATTGAATTTTTTTTGCCCGTGTTAAATGGGCGTAGAAAATACCTACCACTATTTTATTATTATTATTTTTTTTTCAAATTAAACTTGCTCCATCAAAGAGAAAATAAATACAAACTAACACGTGCGGAAACTTAACAAACAGATAAGTGAAGCGCTTTTGTTCATGTTCATACATGTGCGAATGCAGTAAGATATAGGAAGCAAATAAAACCAGGGGGCGGTAAAGGAAGCAATGTACGAGGACAATGAGAGAGCTGGGTGCTTCTGTAAACAAGGCAAAACCAGCAATCGACAAAGCAAATGCAAAACGAATCGAAATCAAAAGTGTGTATATAACTTTAGAAAGAAAAATAAAAACAAAAATATAGACACACCATTTAGAGGAAGAACAAGAAATAGACAGCCTGAGACTGGTGGCACATGTAATAGTTTCTTGTAGTTGCCTATGCGTGGTTTGTTTCTGTCTATCCAGCATTGATGAGTTAAATTTGTCCATTGAAGAACAATTGGCAAAGTAAACTGGTCTCCTTAAAATCCAAGGTCAAATTCATTGGCTTTGTGATTCTTTAGATTTGTGATTTTTGTCATAGAACAACTTTCAAATCTCACAGCAAACTGCTGTGGTGTTGATAGGAGTACAAGTGTGCTATTTGGTTGACCACCACTGTACATTTTATTTTTATTATTTATCATTTATTTTTTATTCATTATTTTTCATTTCATAACAGATTCAAAACTCCATACATTCAAACGTAACACTTTTAAAACTACTCTTACTCTAGACATACCCTCTACGATTTTCGAGGCTGGCTACTTTCCACTTGAAGTCTCAAAAATATCAACATATTCGTCATACATGCATGAGGTTAGGAACAATGGAAATAATGGACATCTGCGTTCTGAAAAATTTAAAATACGAATATGTTATTGCAGGAGAATAATATTTTGTCAAATGCGACAAGTTCAAGCGGTCAATCGTGCCGCACTAAGTTGCCATGTTAATCCAACGAGTGGGGGAAGTTGGACCAAGAGCTGAAAAATGGAGATCTGAGCTCAATAAATGCTAAATTTATAACAGTTTATTTTCTTTTAATAATTTTATTCAAAACATAACATTTCACAAAAGTAAGAAATAAGAAATAAGGAATCGTAGGCCTAAATAAGTAGTGGAGATTAAAACGATCCCAAGTCCAAGTGAGCACTTCGTATGAGCCCAATGGCAGCAAGTATGGCATTGTACCCATTTCTCGCCCGTTAAACTTTCAGAGAATGCTTCCATGCACATTAGACAAAATCTTAGATCCTAAATCTTAAATCTTTAACTTTTAATCGTAATTCTAAAAAATTATCTTTATTTCTTAAATCTTAAATCTTAAATCCTAAATCTTAAATCTTAAATCTAAATCCTAAGATCTTAAAATCTTAAAATCTTGATCTTAAATCTTAATATCTCAGGTGTTCTTCCTTCGCGGAACACTTTTTCTCGATATGTCCACCTTACCCAACTTACGTCATAATTAAAAAAAAATGCTCAAAACACTAGAATAAAAAAATAGTGATTTTGTTGTCTCCAAAAACAAAAAAATTGCGCGTGGTTTCTTGCGATGCTTGTGTGCCCCAACTAACCCCGCCCTACCCTACAGAGGTATGTAGTTGTACGATAAAGGCACTATAAGCCGGATAGTTAACACAAATCTGAACTTAACAGCTAGCAAGTCTAATTTTTTGACTATTAAAGCACCAGTGAAGAAAAGATAATCGTGTCGTCCCAAAATAAGTGTCTATTTGACAAATTTGTATTATCTTAGTTACTTTATGTGACATTTGTGACAAAGCCACAGGTCTGCCACACTCAGTGCCCGGTTCGGGATTGAGCAGCTCCGAAAAGTGCTCGCTCCGTCCATCTCATTGGAAAGCAACACACCATCTTTGGATTTGGCTCCTTCGATGACGTTGAACTTCCTTCCTCTGTTTGCCAGAACACCTTTTTCGCAGATCTATGGTCGCTTTCCAACTTCTCGCCGAACTCCTTGCAAGACTGCTCTTTAGCTGCTCGCACAGCCAATTTGCAAGTACTTCGCGCCTTAGTGTACCGGTCACGAGAAGCAGTGTCCCCCAAGAGAATCCAGTCTCTGTAGGTCTTCTTCTTCTTGGCTTCTTGAACTCCGGGCGTTTTAAACCACGCAGTTCTTTTCCCACCACCAGCCGCCACTCCAAGTCGCTTCACGACACAAACATCCCGTGCAGGGGCAATGAATGCTCCTGAAAACAGTCGCGGTTCTTCCTCTACACGCGATGGAACAGTTGGGTATTGACCAAGAGACTAAGATCGCGAATGCAACCTGCTGAGATGACATTTCTCCGTTCTGTGGTGGGAATTACTCGCCGGGATAAGGTGAGAAAGACGGCATTGCGCGAGGATCTCAACATTGAGGAGCTGCTTCTTCAAACGGAGAGGGCTATACTTCGTTGGTTTGGTCACGACGAATGTCCCCTTCATCACGACTTCCGAGGCGGGCGTTTAATGCGATTCCATCAGGTATGCGACCGCTTGGCAGACCCAGGACGAGATAGTTGGAGCAAGTCCAAAAACTCGCCTGGTTACGCTTGGGCATAACTCCTGATGAGTTAGAGCCGATGGCGGAGGATTGAGTTGCGTGGAGATCTCTTGTACCCCCCACCACGTCTTTAGTCAGAAGATGATGATGATGATCGCTCAAAATGGTGAATTTTTATTAAAAAAATGTTCACACTCGATCAATTATAGGACAAAATTACAAAAAAAGGTGACACGGATCAACTGAAGATAATCTCAACAAAATTGCCATTGAGATGCATGTGTGATTAGCAAAAGCACTAGTTATTGGATGACTTAATGGTTCACATCTACATTCGCCAAGGGTTACAGCATCATAAAGAAGAATCAAGTGAGACGATATAAAAGTCTGAATCAGACATACATGCTGTCCATATGAACAAAAAGCTAGCTTCACTCAATTGAAACCGTTCAACAAAGTCGACCCCCACTACATTTTTTAAACTCTCCAACTCAGTTACATTGCAGGATTTCGAAAGTGTAATCCATTCACCGCCAAGCCTCCTCCAGAAACGCAGGTAGCTACAATTGTACTGCAACGTTTTACGTCACGCTTACACTCTTAAATCCTTCAAAGTTCCCATTCAACAGATTAAAAGTACTTAACGTGGAATACAAGAAAAAATCGCATGCTAAAACCAAAACAAAAAAACACATCCATCCACCAATCATGTCACCTCGGTGGCATATTTCAAACATCAACTTCAGCAGCACTCACCACCCCGCCGCCATCCCACCCCAAGCGGGTTTTGTGTAAACATTTCTATGGAATGAAGTAGATTCCTTAATACTCAGCAATAAATCAAAATTCAAACCATTTCATTCCATTTCCACACTAGTGAGCGTTGACTCCGCAAGGACTCGCACACACACACACGCGGACATCCACTGCTGGAGCTGGAATTTATTGTGTGCTTAACCGAGGAAATAAACATTACCATCCTCGTTCTGGGCCGTTATACGCCAAATGAAAATAGAGAACATAAATAACATCATCCATGCGGTCCATAAAGTTCTTCAACGTTCAGCCAAAGAATGCTGTGTATGTGTAATTTTTTCTGTTTCTTGTTGTTTTTTTCTTTTTTCATATTTTTCGTTCTGCTCTTGCACATCCTAGTATTCATTTGCAAAGCTGATGATGATGATGGTTCGTATAAGTTGCTTCATAAAAAACATTCGCGAAAATATGTCCCTAGCGATTTTCATGTGGTGTGTGGGATGAGCGGTCTCTCCTCAAACCAGTTGAATTGAAACTTTTATTCCACCAGACGATGTGTCTTTCCTATGCGACGAGGCCGCGCCGCCGCTGCTTGTGTGTGTGCACGTATTGTGCCTTTCTACGTGATGTTTGTGAAAAATGAGCACACTCCAAGTTATAGTCATAAACTTTTAACAACTTGACTGTAAAAAAAAACACTTCGCGAGGGCTAGAGGGGTACCCGTGTACACATACGTCTCTATAGAGACCGCGTTCCACATCCACACGCTTCTTAGATGACGATTAAAATATGACTTCTCAAAAAAGCATAAACCGCTATCTTTCGATCGAAAATGAACGCTTTAGTGATGAACTGTGCTACTTACCTACTTCTCAGGCCAGCGCACCAGTGAGGATCACAGCAGTGGCAAAAGCTGCATTCCACGAGTCAAGACCAGTTTTTTTGAAGGAGTTGCTCTTATATGGGATTGACGATGGACGTGGTGTACTGTGCAGATCGGATGGGTCTTCGAATCCGGGCCACCTTCTTCGTGAAAGGGTAGGAAGACCGAAGCTTTCAAGACATCAAAGCGGGATCTGGAATTTATTGTGTGCTTAACCGAGGAAATAAACATTACCACCCTCGTTCTAGGCCGTTACACGCCAATTGAAAATAGAGAACACGACGTAAGACAGCTTTGTCTTGATCACTGGAAGCAGAGCATCCTGCACCGTCAGCAATGGAAATCAGCTAGAGCTCAGGCTCAACTGTACGTGGCTGAACTGTAATTTCCGAGGGCACTCGCTGCCTACATTACCTCTCAACCAGTTCCGTAGTATCAACTCCGAGGGCGCTTCGATGACGTTATGTACCAACTAGTACATATACAGGAATCTTCGTTATAAGCCCTTCATGTTGTGGACAGACAGGTAATCTGCCCCAAATGCATCAGCCTTACCCTTAAACGACCTCTCACAAATTCCGTATCTAATTCATGAATTGTTACACGCCCGTGGAAGTTTACAATTGACCCCCTTCGCGTAAGTCGTTACGCAGCGCTGCTCCAGCTGCAAGATGAACGTCAAACGGACTAAAACTTTAAATTTTTATTGCTTTTTTAACGATGAGCGTAACACTCTGTTCAAATATGCATGCCTACCAGAGACCAGAGCTCTAATCACGTATGACAATAATCATCTCACAATATTGTTGATTTCTCTTTAAGTATGAAAAAACTGTACCGACTGACGGAAAGTGAAATTGTTTTACCTACTAAAGCGATGTAATCAAGGTCCGAAATGATGCACGTATTATCATAGCCCCTTCGTTCAGTTTCGTTGAGTTTCTTTACTCTTGCTGAATGAAGGTTGTTAATGGAATGCATTCGACACAATTGTTTACTTTGATCGACCTACAGATCTATACCCTTGCTTTCTTAAGACCTCCCATCTCATGCAGCTCTTTTCAGAGTTGTGTTGAGGGTTATGTGCTCCTGTTAGGCGAAGGTGGAAGAGTTGTGTCCTAGAGTATTATCTCTAAGCGAGTTGCTTTGAGGAATCTGAGAATGAAAGCTGGTTCCAGTGACTTCAGTTCTTCCTCTGATATTAGGTGCTTGCCTAAATATCTTTTGCCTTTCAAAGTTTTACTCTGTTACTCCTGCTCAGCTCCTTAAGCTTCTGTAGACATTCCCACACGAGCTTGGATATGATCATAATGGAGTCTAGTGCCAGGATAGCGGCACGACTGTCCGACATTACTGCTATGTCGCAGTTGGTATAATTTCTGTCATGGCGTAGACTTCAGCTGGAAAGATGCTGGTGCGTTTGCCCATGGGTTCGTAGTACTTTGTCTGTGGATTCCTTCATCACTTCTTGATCCATCCGTATTCCATTTCACCGTGATGCTGCTCAATCTTTCGATTATGGATTTATTGCTCCAGTCTTTTTTGGTGCCGAGTTTAACGGTGAACTCTTTTTGGAAGTTGAATTTCCAGATCGCGTCGTCCTTCGGAATGGCCAGGAGTGGAAGCTTTTTCACTAGTGCATCGAATTGTCTCGACGTAAAGCAACCGTCTTTTCATTCCCTTCTTTTGCCATTCTCAAACTCTCGACTGTGCGATAGTCGTCGGAAAAGTTACTTGATGAGATCCCAGTTCAAGTTGGATACAAATGCTCTGCTTTCTGCTCTCTCTCTCTGTTCTCTCTGTTACTGCAGTACCGCTGTCTAAAGTGCACTCGTAAAGAATTTGTTGAAATTGAATTGAATTTTTGAATTTCGAGCCACTCATGGGTTGACAGTTCAGATTGAAAACAGTGTATAGCACTAAGCGACGAGCTTGGTCAGCTACAGTTCGTACAGAGTAGTGATTTAAATTCATCAAATGTGTGCAGAATGGTTCGAAACTTGTTCAATTAGTCGTACTAGTTGACTGTCGCAAGCTGTTTGAATCGATTAAGGACTAATCATGATGCTAATCATGAAGGATCTGTCTAATTCAGCTTGTGATTGTTCACCTTCTTTCCCCAATCCAAAGACGATTGCCAATGCATGTGCTCTCCGATTCACACTCCTGTTGGTCACCCTGTCTTTCACTCTAGAGGGTAGTTAAGTGGTTGATTGGATTGAGGAAAGGGATCACTTTTTGTGATCAAAATTAGCCGCCCATATCGTGGCGTCCGGGAGCACCTCGGCATCAAAAAACGACTCTCCAACTGATTCTGCACACAAAATTGTCGGCGATCATTCTCAACTTGAGTGCGCCAACTTAAATGAGGACGTCCTCCCACAAGATCGGAATCAAGTGCTCTCCAGGCCGGAACCTGATTGCTACATGACCCTGCCACCTTGGATCCTTATGTTGTTGCATATGTATGTTGATGTTCTGAACTGAAGCGTGAACAAGATCTCAAGTAGAACGTATCTCTCGAAGAGACAGAGAACATCTTTAGCCGCTTTTGAAATTTACCATGTCTCTGGGCCATTAGATCACCAATGTCTCTGCTTCTTCCAGAAAGGAACTAAAAAGTGTATAATCACTGAATAATTCTATAAGCCTTCCCCATCAGCATCACAAGCCTAATGTGACCCTCTACAAACCTCTGTTGAATTGATCCTTATCCTGGCATTTGAATTCCATGCTTGAACTCTAAGAAGTCAGTGCTGCAGAGCCACACCCTTACATTAGTTCCATTTCTGTTCCTATCGCTCTTATCTGGTCACCCTGCGCAGCCTTAAACTATTTTACACCCTGTAGAGGTTGATTCCGTGGTCTTTATGGCCGTCTACCAGTAAGCGTGCGACTATGCCGTGTGGACATATCTCTCCACGAAAGTGCTTCTCTGATTGCTTTTATCTTCACCTGAAAGACGATGCTCTGATCAGAAAGGCGGGAAGAGAGATTAATTACTCGGTAATTTGAAAAGACACCACCTCCCACTTCTTCCTTAGCATTGCAGCCATCCGCGTAGATGTGTACGGTTTCTTCGACGGATAGTGTGCCACGTTTCTACAGCGAGTGGTTTCCTCCCCACTTTCTTTTGTTTTAATTGGGGCTTCGGAATGTCTGTCAAGGAGTTGTGTGGTCGATGCTTTCAGTTGTAAATCCCTGCTAAGTAGAAAAGTTTTACTGTGGATTAAACTAGTCTATTCCCTTAACTTAATACGAGGGATCCAGCGTGTGAGTGGAGTTGCTCATGGCAGAAGCTCGTAGCTTCTACTCATGACACGCTGTAATGCACATAAAAAGGGCAATTTAAATTCATATTATACTACATTTAATGACTCACTGACGGGAAGCCCAACGTCATCAGCAACTACCCGCATTGTGCACTCCATTGTTCTTGCGCTAATGAAGTCTAATCCTAACCACTAATTTCGAGAAGCTCTACATGACTATAGTAACAAGGGTGCATGCTGTACAAAACATATTTGGGGAATGTTCGCTTACAGAAGTTCAATTGAGTTGAGAATGAGAGCAGAGAATTGTTCGCTGTTCGAAGCCGAAGATTTTAAACAGGGCCGGCCCTACCATATGTGCAGGATGCGGCAAATGCACAGGGCGCCAAGCTCCTATGGGTGCATTCTGAGGGCGCTTTCATAATTTCATCTGTTCACGCAAAAAACTAAAAAATCCACCACGCCTGTGCAGAACAATTTCTTGCACAAGCACTAGCAAATTTCCATCGGCAAAGGTCTTCGCTCAACTTTTCTGCGAGGTTTTGTATTGTTGCTTTTTTGGAATTAGTTGCTTGTGTGTGAATGCTAGTTTCAGTGAAGAAATATGCTGTTCATTGTGTCCTAGTCCTATGGACATTTTTGAGTGCTTGTGCAAGAAGTTACAGTGATCAGCCTTGGTAGGACGTTGTGTATTTGTTTCGCAGATAAGTAAATTTAAAATTCTACGCGCTTCACTCATGTGATTCCATATTAACAGAGTTTTTATGAACTGAGCTAATTATTTTGAGATGATGGACATTTGCCACTTTGACACATTTTTGCAACGCATCTAAATCTACTCCTTGTGTAATCTGGAAACGCAAATTATCATCATCGTCGGTTCCTGGCCCACATGCTCCATTATAGGGGTGGCGGGGGTAAACCACTCACGAGAGATCTCCAGGCAACTCGATCCCCCGCCATCGACTCCAACTCATCAGGAGTTATGCCCAAGCGTAACCAGGCGGGTTCCAGGTGGGTCTGCCAAGTGGTCGCCCACCTGAATCGTATTGAACGCCGGCCTCGAAAGTCGTGACGAAGCAGCCATTCGTAACGCAAATTATAAGTAAAATTAAGAATGGGGCGACAAGCGTAACACAAGCTTTGGCTCGGGCCGGCCCTGCTTATAAATCTGAGAATGCAAACATGAGCCGCAGGCTGAGTTGTTGACGTATAATAGTCGACGTGCTGTACGTGTTGTATTATAAATCTGAAAAGTATCGCTGGTGTCTATAACTTAATTCGTACCAAAATTTGGCCGTTTATTTAAGAAAAACGTGTATTATTCAAAGTATTGCCCATCTGAAGCTATGACTTTTTCCCATCTTTCTGGCAATTTGTGGATCCCATCCCAATAGAACTGCGCCGGCTTGGCAGCCGAGAATGTATTTCAGTGAAGGCGTTCTGCATCGACCGGAACAAATGATAGTCAGAAGGGGCAAAGTCTGGGCTATAAGACGGGTGGGGTAAGACTTCCCACCCATAGCAACGTGGGGCCAAGGCCGAGCGTTGTCATGATGGAAAATTATTGCCTCGTGTCTGGTCGCATATTCCGGGAGTTTTTCGGCTACTGCTCTCTTCAAACGGATTAATTGTGTTCGGTAGCGTTATCCATAGACGGTTTCACCCGGTGTTAGCAGCTCATAATACAGCACACCCTTCTGATCCCACCAAATACAGAGCATTACCTTCGCGCTCATGGATATTCGGCTTTGCCTGTTTGATTTGGCACGTTCGCTCAGCTAGAGCATGTTCACCATAAACTTCCACCAAAATACGATGACTTTCGGCAGAACTCCCCGCCAAAAATACTTTTTGAGGTGAAAAATAAATTATTGTTGTTGATGCTTCAAATGAATGACATGTACTGAAATGACGCACAATGATAGTAGCTTTCCAACGCATGTTCCAATGGAATAATACAAGTTACGCCATCTCTTAGCAAACCAAGTTATTGACCCAATATGTTAGGCATATACTTAGAATATACGCCCTGGTGCACGCGTCCGTACTTTTACGGACAAAGTTGCGATAGGCCTAAGTTTTATGGTAGGGTAAGTTAGTATAAAGTAGGTTAAGTATGTAAGTAGTAAGTTTTGCCAAGTTTTTTTTAGTTCGTAGCACATTTTCGATTACCATGAAATTCGTGACAGGGGTGAATAATGTTGCGGATTTCGGACAGATGTGGAGCATGTGCTTGGTCGTGTAGACGGACCCCGGAGAGTCATGCCTTCTCCGGTTATGTCCTCGAGAGGTCCAACCGTCGATGGAAGACAAGGACGCTGGCAGTCCCAGCGAAAGTTCAAGTCATACTTCATCTGATCTGTAGTTCATCTGTGATCTCATCGGGGATCTCTTTGATTGGGGGAATATCTTGACATGGATAGAAAACTGTTTAGCTGTCTAAGAGCTAGAAAATGCAAAATGTTGAATGTGGGGTCCCACAGGGATCAAGATTGAGCCCTCTCCTATTTACTATCTGTGCCAATGAGCTGATGTCAGTGCTGAAGTGTAGTACGGCCTTACGGGATGCGCCTAAGCTGACGAGACAACGATTAGTGGAAAAACCCATGATACAAAAGCGAAGTCCAGAACCACAACAATATGCTGAATATATATTTTTTTGACCATGGACACACGAACTTGAACAACCCGATGTAAGCATCAGTAATTGCAGGAAATTCAAAATAAACAATAAACCGACAATAATAATAAACATTAAATTGAACATCAGTTGGGAACCTATTGTTGAGTCGCTTATATATTTTGGTTACAGAAATTATTGCGCACTTCTAAATGGCATTTAGATGCCAGACGGAACAAGCAATAAACACCGGAGGAAGACAACACCAACTCCTTGATATTGGAACGAGGACGGAAGAAAGTCGCTTAATGTCGCAGTACTATACTAAACCTAATCTAACCTTAACCTAACTTACTTCATCTAACCGCCAACAGCCGTCCGTAGACAAGCCATGTCTAGACAGCCGGTTTTGCAGACAAAAATATGTGCACAATGAATCAAATATGAATTGAATTGGATTAAAAACTAGAGAGGTCGGTGCTTTCTTCATCTTGGAGCTTTGGTGTGAAAGGCAAGGTGCTGTCTATAGAGACTGGATTCCAAGTTTAAAAAAGTGAAATAATTGAAATCACTCACTCCGCCGTTGCATTCAAAACGAAGGCGAAAGTAACACTAGACCCCGACATACCACGAGTACATTACGAGTCACATTCGTGGTCGGTAAATAATTCTCATTAACTCCTCTTGTATCAAAATATCCACCCCACATTTGAAAGTCCGCCAACCTACTTAAAGCAGGCACAAACAAGGACTTGACCGACCGACCGTTCTGTTATGGATAACCCAATTATCAAGTGATTCTTCAAGTTGATTCTGTTACAGTCGTTTGTGGGAAGATTCCGCCCGCCCGTTCACAACCCGAGCGAGCGCATCCCTTGTCTCCGCACTAGACTTTTATTAAAACACCACAACCACCACAAAAAAGTGATAAATCCATGAGGGTTTTTGAATCACCCCCAGGTCATGTGTGTGTGCCAAGGAACCAGCATGTCTTTCATTTATGTTGGCTCTTGATTTATTTTTAAACGAGAGAGATTGGAAATGTTGGCAGTTTTGATGATGTCTGAGTTGCCACAGGTTCCACTGCGGATTACGAATCCATTGCGGGGAGGGATAGAGGGGAAGTTCTTGAAGGAAACAAATTTGATTAGGTGGACTTTTGCTTCAACTGGACCGACATTCAATGGGGTTTCTTCGAAGGAAATTCAATTAGTCCATGAATATGTGCTTTGGTCAATCGTTTGAAGCTTTTGAGGAATCCACTTCCGACTGGAGATTGACTGAAGTTTTGAAGTCAAATTGGGTCGACAATCCAATTTCGGAGAGAAGGCAAAGGAATGAAATCGATTGCTGTGATAGACTGTGTGCGTTTTTCTCGCGATTCCTTTATTTCCGTGCCACGGATTGCACTGAATTGACCTCTGAGTTGCCTGAGTTGAAGACAGGAGTTTAAAGGCAGTCTGAATGCAGTAACAATAAACGTTGCGCTAGGCAAAGATTCCACCCCAACCACTCGTGTTGTTTGTTCTGTGCGCCATTGCACGCTAACAATTTCAAATTTATAAATTGCCAACATTTCAGCTACAGCCCGGCACGCATCTGAGCCTTAATCAACAACCTCACCAGCTTATCGTGATCTCTCGCTGACTGTCTCCAGTAACGGGCACCAAGTTTGTGTGAGGTCATTGTCTACGTGTGTACACCGCCTTATAGGATACGTTTTCACACAGGTTTGCTGTTGAAGACTTTTCCGTTTCCTGTAACAACAAACAATGCAAAGGGTGATTTTTTTTTACAGACGACGGACTTTAAAATTGAAATAAAACAGAGAAAAATGATTTTAATATCCACGAAATGGAATTTTTTTCAGAGAAAACTCTATGACGTTAAAGTTTAAGCATGTGGAAACGGCAGACGGGTACATGGAGTAATCTATAGGTTCTCAGCGCTTCTATTGTTGGCTTCCATGACCAAATGTTGCCCAAAAATGTTGGTAATCATATCTCTGACCCCTCACCGTTGCCCGTAACGTTTTGTCTATCGTCAATCTTGAAGACACATGGACCAATAGTTCTCGACGACGTCTGCGTTCTCGAACTGAGCCATGATTTTCCAAATAAATTCCAAGTATGTAGAGTAGACACTGCTCCGGTTTGTGAGTCTATTCACGATGAATTGACAAACCTCAAAACAAGTGGGAACTGTCCAAATCGGCTGTCATCGAAAACGATGCTGCCAATTTAAAGTTCTCCGCGTTTAAAGAGCACCGCGGCGTAATAGTTAAATGGGTCACCTGCTATCTTGTGTGCCGAGGTTCAACATTCACCGCTTCACCGCTCTCAAGATCCTGACAACGAGCAGAGAGTGTAGCTGTCTATAAAAAGCTTCTACGACCTTGCAGTTCGGAACAAGCAACCCAAACCCATGACAACAATATCGAGCACAACACGAGTGGTTCTTCTAGAAGACAGACCCAGGCGCAGCTTGGAAGTTTCAACAACTGATTGCTGGATACCCTTCAAATTTGTTGAGATTATTTCCATCTTTCGACGGAGTCTAAAGTCGATGACTAAGGGAGGCATGAACGGATTATAAACGAACTTTCGTCTGGATTTGGCCAGCGTTGGTGTTCCTCTTAGGTTTTCGGAGCGCGGTGCATAGTACATGTTTTCCCTGGGATTTGTGAAGCTGGTAAATTCACCTGAGTTGAAATACAATCGATAATGAGGGAAAGGGTGATTGCTACGAATCTTACTTCAATTTTTTCTTGCAAAACGGGAGGCAGCCGCATAATGTGCAGAATAAGGACTTCGAAGATCTCATCACGGCAGTTCGCGGTGCCTTGCAAAGACTGATGGTTTGATGCTTAAGACCTACATCTGCACTCTTCCCTGCGAAAGTGCTTGTCCCACCCATCTAGTGATAATCACATGTAATCCACTTTTGAATTCCATCGTCGCCATAGGAAAATATTCCCGCAAACGTCCATCTCCCCATTAAAGCCAACTTTAAAGCTGTCATATCGAATTACAACTCCAACCAGACACAGGACCTTTTGCATTCAAATCCCACCAACCCAGCAACCCCCCAAGAGAATCTCGTGGTCGTTGTTGCCGTTGTCGTTGGTTTATCCTCACGTAGTTTACATAAATCAGTTCACGAAACTGTAGCCGCTGTCGATGCGATTTGGTGGCTGGAAATTTTCAGTCGAAATGTCGCACAAAAACGCCTCAAACATAAATCGGGATTTTCCATGAACAATATGAATGAAATCCAAGTGTCTGCCGTCTAACCCCGAGCCTCGTCCATTGTACATCGGTTACCTAGGAAGCAACAGGAATTATGTAGGTCTTTTCAAAAACAAAAAAAAATACACCACTCCATTGCCAGCAACGATGTTGGTTGGGTATACACATCTATAGCGTGTTCCAATTTCCAGTGTTGTTCTATGTACTTGCTGGTCGCAAGCAAATGCAGATGAATGAGATTGAGCTGGTAGTGACGTGGTGGTTCTTCACAATACACTGATTCCCTTTAGATACCTTTTCTGGTGGCGGCTCCTCGGTTCGGTCCTCACAGAAGGGGTCGCTTTCAGTGGCTGAGCGTGCACATTGTATGCCCGTGTGTATGTAGAAGGAGAAATATAAAATTGGCCTCCTCCTAGGTATCGGCCGTTGCGGTGTTGCCCTGTTCGTCTGGGCGAGTATATACCCATGGTTTGTGTTCACTGCGCAGCTACGCGAAGGGTGTGTGTGTGTGCGGTAGTTTAGATATGATACCCACACACGCGTCGGGCACAAGCTCAACTCACTGGCAGGCTCATTGCTTTTGAATTTGAATTCTATTTCATTTCTTTTTTTCACTTCCACTCATTCTCTTTTCTCTCGATTTCATCCATCTCCGGTTTCTCCGTCAGTAGGGCTTTTATTATGCTCTAGTGCTAGTCGTTGTTCGATCAAGCATCATTTACCGCTCCAGCCTAGCGGCGGGGTAATGTGGATGAGTTGGAATTTCAAAGGAGACGGGATTATGAACTCTCAGATAGGCAGTTGAGTGGAATTAAATCTAGAGAAATTTAGAATAGCCCGGCGAATGATTGGAGGAATTGCAACTGGAAGATGGACAGATGAGGCCTCCGATGGAGGGGAGAGAGGCCCTCCGTGCTCTCTTTATCTCAAAAGCAATGCATGTACGGCCACACTTGAGACATGCATTCATTGAGTTGAAACACAGATCTGCACTATATGTACATATTTTGTGTGCACAGGCGGTACATATTTATGCCCAATTGTATATAGACCGCCGTGTGGATGTGCATGCAGCTTATTCGCTCGGTTGTTTAAATAAACAAACGAAAGGAAATGAAAATTAAATTTGCCTGCACGATATGCGAGGATGCGAGGCTCGCTTGGGCACATGCAAGTGACATTGTGTGCAATTTTTTCGACACATGATAATTTATTTGATGACATGGATGTGAGGAGAAATGTAGGTCAATGTAGGCGACATGAAATGTAATTAATCATGTATGTGATGTGCTTCCTTGTTTTTCTTTTTTTTTCCCATTCAACGTGAGAAAGTTGATTGGATGATGACCTTGATGGATGTGAGTACATAGGAATGTATCACGATTTGCGATTGAAATGTTGTAACTTTTATTGCGACTAATAGTCTCACAACCTATTGCGAGAGTTTTTGAATATTAAAGGGTTAGTGAGATACAAAGGCACTAGCTCTAGATGATGGGCATATTTTGTTTAATTTAATGTCGTCAAGCCCACATGCTTTTCGCATTAGTGTGCGCATGCTCTATACAACCTCTTGTAGCTGCGAACACCATCTCACATCATCCGGTTATCGTCTCCCTATTTTCCGCATTCCCCCCTAGTCAATGATTTTCATTCAAACATTTTTTTGGCAAATTTTGAAAAGTTATTGTCTTTTGTACAACACTCTGGTATGACATGGTCCACAGCCCCCATCATCCAGGAAAAGGCGCAATCTTATGCGTCAGCATTTGACTGAACCATATATCGCCAGTTTGGCCAAATCACAATGTCGCGTTCGTGCGGTCCGGCGTTTAAAGGATTCAGGACGCGTTTTATCAAGCTTATGAGAATGTTATGTCAAAGCGAGGCTCCTTAATTTTTCCAAATCACAATGAAAGACGCGCGTTTCACAAGTTAAATGGTCTAAAATTCAATTTACGAGACAAAAAGAATGCAATTATTTACAAAAAATGATTGACGTACACAAATACTTGCCTCAGCTTGCCAACAATGAAAAATCACTAGTAAATATAAGAAAATTGTTTCACAATTGTCAAAAGGCCGAGTTTGTGGAAGTAGCTATTCCTAGTAGTAGTAGTCTTTTTTTTCACAAAGAAGCTTACAATAAGTAGATTATACAAGTATTTAGATTATTGTGGCCAGGCTATTCTGAGAACTTTTACTGGTTTCGATTATATGTATTTGTCGAGAACTGAAACAGAAGAATCAAGGATTTCTCTAGGTCTACCTAGAAATTTGTGCTCGCGCTTACGATATTACGGTCTGTGAACTACCAAAGCGCGACCGCTGCACATGTTTAATAGATTTACGAATATCCAACTTAAAATGTCAGAGCCCGACCGCGCGATCTCCACATTGTGATATGGCTAATAGAGAGGAATAAGTGAAGTTTCCATGTCATCCAGTGCCTTTAATAGGTTTTGGAATGATTAAAAAGTTAAAGTAAAATTGAACACTATTTTTAAGTATTTCCCATTACATAGACCAGACATTTTGGCTCACTGAAGAAATCGAGAGTTTTTTCTTCCAAATTTAATACCCAATACACTACCAGATGTCTCTGGTAATGGCTGCAAAAAATGTCTTTAATCTGTTACACTGTGTAAAATGGACACTAAATGAATTATTGTACATTGATCTTTGTTGCGCGTCGTTTTTTTGTTATTACTAAAGTTTTAGCTTGTCCTGTTATTATAAAGGGTGAATTTTTAGCTATTATCTTTTTGGCAACACTGGTTTAAACAGCTGGCGCACGTTTCGTGTTTTGTTTCACTGTCAAACATCTTCAGTCTGGTCTATAATTTAACCATGAATCGTCTTACAAACGAACAACGCTTGCAAATTATTGAATTTATCAAAATGCGTGCTCTGTTAAGAAAATTCATCGCGCGCTTTTACCGAAAAATTGTGTTCAGCGACGAAGCTCATTTTTGGCTCAATGGGTACGTAAATAAGCAGAATTGTCGATTTCGGAGTGAATATCAGCCAGAAGCATTACAAGAGCTACCAATGCATCCAGAAAAAGTCACAGTTTGGTGCGGTTTATGGGCTGGTGGCATCATTGGACCGTACTTCTTCAAAGATGATGCGAATCCTTACGTAACTGTGAATGGTGAGCGCTACCGTGAGATGATATCCAACTTTTTTTTGCCCAAAATGCAAGAGCTTGACTTGCATGACATGTGGTTCGAGCAAGACGGTGCCACATGCCACACAGCACCCGCAACAATGGACTTATTGAGAGGCGAGTTCGGTGAACATTTTATTTCACGTTCGGGACCGGTCAATTGGCCGCCTAGATCGTGCGATTTAACGCCTTTAGACTATTTTTTGTGGAGCTATGTTAAAGCTCATGTCTATACAGACAAGCCCGCTTCAATTGACGCATTGGAAGACAACATTGAAGCATTTATTCGTGAGATACCGGCCGAAATGTTGGAATGAGTATGCCAAAATTGGACTAAGCGGATAGACCATCTGAGGCGCAGTCAAGGTCAACATTTGCATGAAATAATCTTCAAACATTAAATTATATGGACCGTACTATCGATTCAAATAAAGATTTCATGCATTTTTTCTGAATTTTATGTTTTTTTTTTTTTTTTTTGAAAAACTTTCCTATAGCTTTTAAAAAATCACCGTCAAAACCAGCCAAGTAGGCCATGATGTTATGGATTTCTGGTGATGCTGTGACCTACTCGATTCTTGTAGGCCTCTTATGTTATGCAAATAGTGTCTATTAAGGCTTATGTCGGGATCGTAACTGTGCTCCTGAAACAAATCAAGGAGAACGAGTAGTATGAGAAATGACTGATGGTAGTTATGTATATTTTTGTCTTTCTTTTTTTATTAGTTTTGAAATGTAGAAATGTTACCTATCATACTTTTTCACATCTCATCGGGTTGCTTGTGAGCTGGAAAAGACGCCAGATGACATTATATTGGACAAACAAAAAATTCGCAAAATCCACCTAAGCTACACTACTACATTGTTGAAAGATGTGTCAGTGAACGGACGTGTTACTTGACTTCTCCGACAGAGCATCCATTCCTAGTAATCACACAACATGGAAGTTCTGAATCTAAGTGCTTATTGAGTCCTACCATAGCGTAGTAATAATACATTATAGTCGAAGTTATTCTGGTGCCTAAAAATAAACTGTTTCAATTTGTCCACACCGAACATTCTTTTGTTTTCTATATAACTTGAAAGTACCGCGAAGATAAAATTCTCATTCAAACTTGAGTTCAAATCCAAGCAATACTCCGCTTACGCGTCTGCAAAAAAAAAACAAACCCCACCATCATAAGTTCGTTAGTTGTGTGACAATAGTCACCATTTATCATTCCCATGTTCGCATTGATAACAGCGAAAAAAAAACATTACCTTCATAACTTACGGAAACAAGCCGTGAAAAATCGAACAGTGTAAGGAAAACAAGTGCAGTCATTAAGTTTTTTTTTTCAAATTTTTCTTAATATTAAGTTGCACGGTCCTAGTAATTATTATTTAAACACATGAATTTTTAGGTTAAGTCGAAAGACAAAGAAAAAGATTAAGTTTAGCTTAGAGTGCCCGCTGAGGGTCAGTAAGTTTGAAATAGTAACAATGTTCGTCCAACTAGTTTTAAGTTTAAGTATGTAAGTTTATTATGAATACTGCAATAAAAATGAATTAAAAAAAAAAAAACACTACAAGAGTGAATATGAAGTAAAATCGGGCTAAAAAGATTCGTTGTCTGAAAACATATTTGTCGATCAGAGCAACTGCGTGAAAACTGAATTCAATATTAAAGTTCGATCAGTCCAGTGCGCCGATTCTGGTAGAGTGCTTGGGCTCTTGTTCCGATTTCACCAACACTCATTTGACAGAATTGTTTCAGTCTTGTCTCGTGTGATAGGTAGGTGATCGAGGCAGTAGTCGGCCCGTAGCGGGGCCGTTTAATTTCCGTACAATAAATGATAGAATTTATTTCTCATTTTTAGTGTGCACCTTAAATATGCTTAATATGCATATAGTTATATTTTTTCAGATCAGATTACATAAGATTTTAATATTTCGAATAAAGTTTCTTTTACATAAAGTTTAACAAAATCAAAATCAGCATTTGCCATCTGCCGGGTATATAGTTATAAAATAGTTATATATCTAAATTAGTAAAAAAACACAAACTTAAAACATTTTATTTAAATAAAAAACTTCAATTCGTTTGGTAACAGTCGTTAAAAAGATCCGCGATCGAACACTTCCGAAATTCCAATGCCTTCCTCTAACCATCGATCCACCTCAGTGTTGCCGCTGAAACTTTGAGAAAGTCGCACAAAAAAGTGTCTCGGGACAAAAAAGAAGTCGCAATCGTCCGAAATCGGTACTGATCTTAAGATTTTACTATGCTTAGGAGTGGTGCAGTTATTCAGTTGCTTTTTCTTACAATTAGTGTCGAGTTGCGCATCAGAAACTTGACGACGTGTTTTATGAAAGAAATATGTTTCTTATGAAATAGTCGCCGAAGTAATTCGAAGGTCTGTCGTAGCGTCGCGACCTCAACTAAGTTTTAAATTGCGATTAAAGTCGTATAGCGGCAGCCCTGGTCCAACGATTTACGAGAGCAGATTGGAGAGGGCGCGAAAAGCCAACGCAATCAGAAATCAAGTATTATAGAGGTGCCCAACTTCACAGCTGATTGACCCGTAGTCCATCGACGAATTTCAGAGGCCTGTTATTCACTGTTAACTATTATTCATGAATTTTTGACGGTTATTCTAGATATAACGTAAGTGCCGTTCTCTGCTTGGT
This sequence comes from Eristalis tenax, assembly GCA_905231855.2. Lineage (NCBI taxonomy): Eukaryota > Metazoa > Arthropoda > Insecta > Diptera > Syrphidae > Eristalis > Eristalis tenax. Next base: position 7,437,164 of record HG993127.1, read on the forward strand.
CAGTTTGGCTTTAGAAAAAGATATAAAAAATGGTTGTCAAACATTTTAAAGGGCAAGAGAGGAAGAAGTTGAGCGAGGGCATAGCGTCGAATGTGTAACAATATTTTCAAAAAATTACAATGGAAACCGTATTTTTGAGTAGTCGGCCTTTTCTACCTTAGAAGTTGGCTAGTAAAGTACATATAGTGGTCGGGACGTGTTTCAACATCCATACTGTCACTACTCCAGGCCAGAGCGGCCAAACTATCAAAACGTCACTCAAAAAAATGTCTTCTTATTTCGGCCTTCTCTCTTTTTATTTAAAATAGTCATTTTTTGTAGATGCGTGTTGAATAAACAGTAAAAAGAAACCACTAATAACCCACGTTGATATTTCACTGATTTGAAGACCTTTTGTAAGCACTTTCAACACTTTTTTCCCACTACAATCCAGACGTTTCATTTCAGACATGAACTTGAATCAAACTTACAATTTAAACGAAGACACTAGACTGCAATGCGCGATGCTTTTGCTCACAGACAGGAAAAACGTTAAAATTTTGGGAACAAAAAATTGCATGTGTGTTTTAACGTGTATTAATCCGTTTTAACAAATGTATTAATTACTACGCATAATGTTTTGGCTCTACGAAGGACTACTGGAGAGGGCCGACGTTCCATGCTATCACCCTGCTTAAAAACCCGACCTAAGGAATCCTAAGAAGATCTTCACCAGAAACAGTCTCCTGAATTCTCATATGCCAGGAGTTTGGTTGAAAGCTCTCTGTCAGCCAAAGCGAGAAATAAGTCTTTTAAAAGAAAAAATTGTTACATTTGTGTTCCGAGCTGCCTCTATGCATAAAATTATAATCTTTTCGTCGATGAGGTGTGACCGCTGCTTGTTCCCAGGGTCGCAACATTTAGGACATGTGCTGATTGATTCCCTTTATGATCCTTTATGGTCCTTTTGACTTAGAGTTGGATGCTATTGGATCTTTGGTTATTGGTGATGTCGGCGTTCGTTCGATAGCTTTCGGCGTCGTCATATTTTAACTTATACTAAGTCTTCAAGGAAAGACATACAGCTCAACATCACCATAGGCTTATATAGTTTTGAGGTACCTAGGCTCGGCTCCCAAATGAACAAGACGAGATTAAACGCAAAATTACTCAAGCCAATAGCAAATAGTTTCCTTGGGTTCAAGGGGTAATTACGTAAGAGAACCCTTCTTATGCTGAACCAATATGCTGAAAACTACTTACACAGGAATTCTTCGATTAGGCTGTGTTACCCACTCGCTTATGTCCTCTTGCTCCTTTGGTGATACCTAAACACGGGGAATATCCTCTTCATGGCCATGTCCATCAGGTCCTCTCCATGAGCCGTATCCACTGATGGAAGATACTTAAATAGAAATAAGACAATCGGGAACTGGTACTACAACCATGAAAATGGAGAGTGTTAAAAGGATCTTCTTCACAAGAAGTAATCCGTTCAAACAGACACTAAAAGGCACTGCAACAATCAGTCATGCGCTCGCTGGTTCTTTCTCGGGGCAGAACTGTGAAGAATATTGACTGAAACACAATGCAGCATTGGAGCTACTTTTGAGTGACGTTTAACTTCCAACACAAGCAATGCAACATCACATTAATAAATGAGACCATCGCAATTTCACGTAACCACTAGAAATCAACTATTATGGAGATATCTGAATTTATAGCTGATTATCCTCCTGTGTGCCGACGAACTTGAGAGATTTATTGACAGCTCATAATGACATTTGTCAAGGCGCTTTAAAACCAGAAACCTGAGCGCAACATCAAGGCAGGACTATGGTCCTGCCAGTGCTCATGTATGGATCCGACACTTGGGTGTTCAGTAAAAGGCACTCTCAACTCTTAGCTGCGTTCAAGAGGAAAGGAAATTGTTGGCCCCATACGTGACGGAGAGCGATTCCGGAGACGCTGCAACCATAAGTTGTACGCTATCTACCTAGAAGCAAATGTCGTAAAGACGATAAAGCTCGGTATACTTCGGTACTCGCATGAGCGAAGACGAGCTTGTTAGGAAAACCCTTGGTGGCAGATTTTATGATGGTAGGCAGAGGGGTATACCCTGCTTGCGCTAGAAGGATGGAGTAGACCAGGACGCACCCAGCCTAGGGATGCCAAACTTGATGACATCATCCCGCAATCGAGATCGATGGAGAGACTTGTTAAAGGAGGCCAGGATCGATTATCGGTTGTAGTGCCGATGATGATGATGAAAAATACACAAATAACGCAAGTATGTAAAAGAGGTAGAAGTCATGTTTGAGCTTATAGCGTGATGGCATTTAAGGTCAGCCCCCGCCAGTAGCCGTGAGGACCTTGGTAAAAAAAATCCACCAAAGTAGTAAGTGCCTAAGTTTATTTTTCTTTCTAAGCCTAACTGTTCTTCTGTCTGGATGTAAAATCCTGTGTGAAAGTCTGGTTGAAGTTGGTGTCGGTTTCGTGACTTTTTGAGTAAAGCGTGAAGTATGAAGAGAAGAGTTAGTAGAAGTGTTTGGCAAAAAGGGCTAGAATTACAAAAATATTGAAGATAAGTGCATTGTATGGTTAAGTCTTTTGCCGTTAATTTTCCACTTAAAAAAATATATAAATTATTGTAACGTGACTTTTTTTTACAGGCTGGCGTTAGGCTGGCGACAATTAATTCTCATAAGGTCAGATGTCCACTTTCCCCCCACCTCACCCACCCCCCTCATCATTACCAAATACTTGAGTAGCCTGTAGGCAGCCTCAATTAGAGACCAGTTATAGGTACTACCCAACTGGCTGACAACTGGATCTGAATGGGCTGACAAAATGGCAAAAATTACATTTTGTTCACTACTGTTGTAACTAATTGCTATTACGTGGGAACTTAACGCCTAAAATTAATAATCCACAGAAATTCAACTAATCGGATAATTTAAATTCTCTATTCAAAAGTTGGATTGGAAGGACTGACTACTGTCACCGTAGTTGAAAATCGTTCAACATGTTGAAACACTTGCATCCTTTTTGACACTTTCCTTACACATTGAGTGTTTTTGTGTGTCAACTGACATTTTAGGAACGACTGATAAATTTGTCAGAGTGTGTCTAAAAACGGAACGTAATAAATATTGCGTTTCTCGCATTCGGAGTTGGCTGCGACGAATCGAACATGACGTGGACGCACATAAAACGTAGGCTTGTTGAAGAGACCAAATAACCCACAAGGGGACAATTGACGTGAAGAGGAGAAGATGCTCTGTTCCAGTAGAAAATGTAATTTCGCAGTCATAGAATGTGAATATTCCAGTCAGTGCACCATTGGGATTGCAAAATTATGTACATGCGATACGTGCTGGTCCAAAAGAGGATTGCCGAGGCGTAGTGAGTTGACTTGAAGACACATAGGATAAGCAAAATTTAATAGCCACAGAAAACAAGAAAGGCAAACTTTGAACATGGCTTATGCCAAAAAGGAGAAGATATTCGAAATATTAGAAAACTTTAATCAATAAAGGCCTGGATTAAAAAAAAAAAGGTTGTGCCGGCCTGTTTATAGACATAACCAAGGCTTTTGACATGGTGAATCAAAGTTGCTATGTAAAGTTGGCTGTTGAGCAAACTGTATCGGGCTGGTTTTCGGGGACTCTTTCACAGATGGCTAGAATTTAAGGCAAGAGGTTAAGGTTGGGAATTGTTTCAGTAGTTTTAGAACAATGAATATCGGGGTTCCCCAGGGTTCTGTTTTAGGCGCAATTCTTTTTCTAATCTACATCAATTCCATGTTTCTTCAGCATTTTGCAGGCAAAGTTACGGCCTTTGCTGAAGATCTTTGCATTGCGTTCGAGGCTCTTTGAACCTTTTGCTTGATATTAACTTTAATGTGCACCTACAGAGATTGTGATTTGCTATGCATTCCAACAAAACATACGTTTAGCCATAGCCTTAGATCTCAGGATTCACCTGACTGTTATTTCATCATCAACGCCGCTAATTGTGCTCGTTACAAAATGTCAAACTGCACTTGTTCTGTTGTTTCCACAGAGTCTGTGTTTGATGAAGGTGCTGCATGTGATCGTAGATGTTTGAAAATTGATGCTGTAACAAGCTACAGGTATTTAGGCACTATTATTGATGAACATGTGATTTGGTCTAACCACATTGCGGCAGTACCTTCGTTCCTCTATCCGTGGCTTTTATCAACTCCGCAGATTTTGCACAAATAACACTCTGAGAGCTGTATACTTCGGCATATTCCACTCTAAACTTCAATATGGCTTAGGGTGCTAGGGAGGTGCTCACCACCCAAAACTCCATCATCTACTACTGTTGTACAGTAGTGTGCTGTTAGAAGGATTTGTGGTGTTCCTCGTCTCACTCATTCCATGGTACTTTTTAGGTGTGTAAACATTTTGCCAGTGGGTATCTACAGAGCCCAATCTTTGACGGCTGAAGTCTAGGTAGTTACTGTGGATTCTTCGTAAACATACCATCCTTTCGCACCACCCACTTCATAGACTTCTACTGCGTCGTCTGCTTTAAGTTATTTAACTGCCTTCCTGTTACTATTCGTGAGTCAGATCACTTACTTTTCACTCATTCCTAAGTGAACTCAAAGCTTGGCTTCTAGATTTTGACCTCAATGAAAACGAAGTTTTCCTGTCATATATTGTTTAAGTCAAAATTCATGTTTAATTCTGTAAATTTTCTTACATTTTATCTCTGTTACTCTTTCTTTAGCAAAAATTCCTACTTATTTCTTCCCAATGCAATATCTGTTAAATTGTATTCTGATGGCATTTAACTCTATTTGGAATTACTAAATACGAATGTCACTAGCTATTCTTAGCATTAATAGTACATTTATTGAATTGCATTTTATTAGTTGTATTTACCTTTCTATTAACCTATGAATAAGAAATAAAAGAAAAGGCTCCGAGCACCAGCATGGAGTCAGTCGGTAGTCAGCTAGTTACGCATTTTGTTTGTCTCTAAAAATGAATTACGAATGAAAAGACATAAAACGGGATGTGTTGACACATACGTTGGGAGTTTTTTTTTCAACGTTCTGGTTTCATTCCCGATAAATGCTCAAATTTTACAACTGCAAAGTTTTCTCGGAGTCAGCATAAATATGTAGGCCCCTTCTACAGACAACAATTGCTTTAGAAGCTTGGCCCTGGTTCGCATTGAGCGCTAGCCAAATTCTTCAAATGTAGGTACATACACATACACTACATTAATTTTAATTGACTTTGGGTTTCTGTCCTTCTAAGGAGCCGAACAATTCTCAAGAATCGAATCATCTACAACTCCTATCTCGCACACAACTTTCAACAAAAATCAGTGTTTTCTAAGCTCACCAACAATCTCCATAGGTGGACACCTATATATGGATGTATGTAACTGTGGAATGGCTTGGCCATAAAATTATAAAAAAAAAACATTTCCGTTAAAACCCCGGTTCCTATTCGTTCTCACATAACCTTGCAACCAAGAAAAAAAAAACACTCATTCAAAATTAGTCCCAAAATCCATCGATTCATCAGCGAACGGAAAGAGAGAGAAAAGAAGAAGACAAAAACAACAACAGACCCTCAAGGCAAAACACATTTCCCCTTTTTGTCGACTATTCTTCTCTGCACCGTTATCACACAGCTCCAACGTTTAGCGCGCTGGTAGTTCTTGAGATAACTCACTAGTCACTAGTGGCAAATACTCACAAAGCGCACACAGCCCAGAAGTGGAATCTCAACAAAAGCGAATAAACACACTCCCATCGGCAGTGGTAGCGGCGGTGGCGGCGGCATCGGCCTCATACACCACGGATAGCATATCAAATAATAAAAACCAAACGAATGAATTCGTTGAAGAGGAGACTGAGATAACAAAATCGAACCAAAGAAAGAAAACAGAAAACAGAAAACAGAAAACGAAGAGAAACAAACGGCGAGTTGTACACATCTGTCGTGACGTCATCGCATAGCATGCGCCCAATTGAAATCGGATTCAATAGTGTGTTGTGCGAATAAAATATCGTGGTGTACAGAGAAAAAACCCGAACAGAGAATCAGAGGGAAAAAAACGAAATGAGAAGGAGGGAGAGCGAGAGCGTAATGAAATAAATGAAATTGAGGAAACCCTGCACACACTAACACACTCGCGTACGAAGCATGCTTGGGCTTGCATGACGCGTGTACTGACTGCAGTGAGCAGAGGGCTAGCGCTACCGGCAAACGAGTAATGTACTGCGCACGGCGAAGGTTCACTCTCGTTCTCTCTCTCGGAACTCGAGAGCGCGCTGCGCTGATGGCAAAACATAATCACTGATTACAGTATTTTCCTCTTCGTGCTGCGCTCTACTTCACCCCTAGTGGAGTATGTACACAGCAGCTAGAGCAGAGCATACGGATAGTTTTTGCCTATTTTTCTTGCATGCACTTTGAATCTAATAATCACTTGCGGTGGTGTGCGTGCTAGTGTACATATTGCCGAGCACCCTGGCCTGTTCTATGCCCCCTCGCGGACTGATATCAAATTACAAAACCGCTCAATTTCGTGCTTGCTGTCGCTCTCTCACCGTGAGCGGTTTGGCCGGCAAGGCAATTGCAGATCGGATTGTCGACCGACGACGTTCTCACAGTGACAGTTGTGTGCGCTGCAAGACGGCGATTGCGATACTCTTTCTTGTTTCTATCTTGTATCTGGTTTTGGATGTCGCCTCGCTCTCGCCCTCTTACTCCCGCCGTCCTCGTATGCCTCTGGATCTGATAACGTGTAAACAGTGCAAGTTATCCTTGCAGGGCTTATCAGCGTTCTCAGATCGGTTTATGTAAATTATGTCATTGATAAATGGTCGCCTGTTGGACCGATACAGTGCACATGCAATGCTTTGTACGAATACACATGAAATCCACTGCCCTGGCACTCCTTTGACATGTGGTCTCGATGTACGAGTATGCGATGGCATTTCGAAAATCCCGGCCGCCCCGTTTGAACAGATAAAGACCGTAAAACGGGTAATTAATTGCAAGGTTTTGTGCCGGCAAATTGGTTCGCTCCACTCAAACCGGATAGGGCAGGCAGACGGCAGCATAAAGTGACATTTCAAAGCACTCCGCTGAGTATAGCATAAATTCACTTCACATCATCCCCCCGCATCATGACGGCATCGCGACGGCTCGACAATTGAAATGAAATGCCACCCACGAGGAGATAAAAATAGGAAAATGTCGCATCCACATGTGTATTGTTACTTTAGGAGTTGTATCCGCCACTCCGGCACTAGTTACTGGATGAAACAAAAAATCGATCAACAGTGCCGGCGGGTGGTACCTATTCCCAATTCACATGTTGGAGCCATGTACCTATGGGGCCTCGTGCGCACCGATGGATGGATGTCAGTTGGATGCTCTCCACTTTCAGCCACCCACTCCCGAGGGAGGATTCGGACCGTGACCTGATATCATTGAACTAATTATTAGGCCCAACCAGAGATGACCTGACCCATATTTGCCATGTCATGTGATACACACCGAATGCATGTTTGACTGCGAGGATTGGGATCTAGTGAAAACGTCCACTTGCAGTACACAGATGAGATGTCCTATATTCGAGTTTTGTTGGCAGGCAGTGCGATGACCTAAATTTAGTTGTTTTCATTGATTTATCGTCCTCCACAAGCGCAGGCGGAAACATGAATGCTGCGATAGCGGAACTTTAATACGATGCCTTAAACATCTCAACTCAACTGCCAAGTTGGATGCCAACAATTGCGATACGATTCTTGTCGAGTTTCCAAATGGCGCCTGCCATCTAGGGACAGCTAAATACATCTGACTGAAATAAACTACCTGGCATTGTAATGTGACGTTATTCGAGGATTGATTAATTCCCTTATTGTACGTGCACGCACTTCATCCCTTCACAACCCCATTCAGTTCTGTTGTTCGTGTAAGAAGAACGATATTTCGGTGTCAAATTTTTGCGTGAAGCTGAGTTTGCATTTATTGCGCATTTGCAACATTTTTGAAAATTAAAAAAATATCCGTAACATAAACTTGCCATCCAGACACATACAGTGGCGCGCAGTGAAACTGGCCCACCTCAGTCTACATTTTACTGCGACTGCAAATGCTGTACAAAACTAGCACAGAATGCGTCAAGAAATGTCAATTACACATTACAACAGGTCTCATTTTAAAAGCAAACAAAATTAAGCAACAGCAACGGAATAGAATGAGATAACAAAAATGGCTCAATTGTCAAAAACTTCCTCAAAGTTTTTTTTTTTGACTTGGACGGTTGTTATTTTTTGATTTTTGTTAACTCATTTTCGTCAACGCAGGTGAAGTAGTTTTGAGCTAATGTACAGGACGGCAACCCATCAAGAGAGCTTCGAGCGTTATTAAAGTGGAAAAAGTCAGAGGGAGCTATTGAAACAATAACCATTATTATTAAAAGGTACCAAAAGCTAAATTCTAATTCCGATAACCAAGAAGTTGTTCTCCAAGCGTTATGAACGAAGAATACGATGCTGAACGCTGACAGGGTATTATTACTATTTTGTTGAGACCAGATACTAAATATACACCCTCAGACCTAGGGCCCGCCTAAGAGCATTTCGGTGGGCCGAAAGGTTCGATGGCAATTTGGCCACAACTACGCAATGAACGAGTTTTCCTTTTGGAAAATCTATTTATCTGCGAATGGAAGTAAGTTTAACTGTGCTGCGCCATTTTCGCTGTGAGCGACTGTACATATTTTTCTTTTTCCTTTTTGTTTGCACATTGGCTTAGCCGATGTCCTTGCCGGTGTCTCATAAGCCAGCCACTAAATTGTAAGGAAATGAATACTGACAACTACGCAACTGAACTTCGCTGCCTGGGTTCGATTCCGTGTACACCCGAAATAATTTTTCACGACCCACATCTTTCGAATCACTGACAATGCTCAAAGAGTATAATTGTCTAGAAGAAATCTTCTCAAATTGGTCATTCGGAGTCGGCATCAAACTGTAGGTCCCTTCCACTAGTGAGGGAACACCAGCACGTACAACACGAGTGGTTGCTGAGAAGCTAGATCTTGGTCATCTTCGGGCTGTATCGCCACCCATATTATTGAATGTACAAATCTCACTGAAAACCAATCAAACTGAACCCAGTCATGGAAGCATCAGAGCTTACATGTTTTTTTCTATTGATCAGATACAGAAAACTACAAACTTGTTCACTAGATCTATAGAAACTATCAACCAGCCGATTGCCATCGTGCCGGGGCTTTGATCTATTGGAGAAAATACGTTCAAGTTATCGGGGCATACCTATAATACCAGTCCATATCGACCTTCATCGATGCTTGTACTGAAAGAGATCTATGCAGTGAACTTCTACTACAAATTCTACAGATAATATTTTCCTTGGAAACAACTTATGTGTTTGTTTTTGGGAATGTCTACGCTAAGGTGTTGGAAGCGCGTTCTAGACCTATGGTCGAGCCCAGGATGGGGGATAAACAGTGCGGCTTTTGTCCGGGCAGAAGTACAACCGACCAGCTTTTCACTCTAAGAAGAAGGCTTGGGAGTACGCCGAGCCCATCTACAGCTGTTTTGTGGATTTTGAAAAGGCATACGACCTAGTTCCTCGAGATAAACTCTGGTTCTGCAGGAGTATGGGATTTATGGTCCTCTTCTGAGACCAGTCTCTATCCACAAACAAGCTGTTTTTCAACACCTCTAACTGTGGGTGTTTGACTTCGCCAAGGCTGCGTCTTGTCACCTCTCATTTTCAGTGTATATGGACTGGATGTTACAGCGCAGCCGAGGCGTGGTATGTTTCAGATTGGGAGAGTTGAGGGTAAGTCATCTTCTTTTTGGAGATGACTTAGTGATCCTCACATCTTCCCGGACGGAACTCTAGCGCGCACTTGATAGGTTTGTGGCCGTATGTGCTGATGCTGGAATGAAGGTTAATGTGGTCAAATCGGAGGTTATGGTCATTTCCAGAACGCCTGATCAATGCACTCTACATGTTAGTGGAGTCTCCTTGAAGCAGGTGGAGGGAGTAATGCTGAGTGCTCCTGTAGGATTGGTCAAGCTGAGTCAATTTTGGAACAGCTTGGCAGATCTGTAATCAGGAAGGCCGAGCTTGGTGTCAAAGCCAAGTTAGCGGTCTTCAACTCAGTATTTGTTCCAACTATATGTTCTGGACGTGATAAGATTTCGTTAAAAGATTCTGTTGTTCGAGAGGGCTTGGCTTAGAGCTTCACTGTTAATCAACTCGGGGATTTCTCTATAATAACTTTCTGAATAATAACACCCACCCAATGTCTCATGTGAATCTTCCAACATGGTGATTCACTTGCGTGCATTATGACACTTCCCCTTAAAATTAAAATTTTCTTGTGCATCAATTGACATTTGACAATTTAGAGCGCTGATAAATACGAATTGTCATTTCATTGTCTGCCGCAAATACAGTAGCACCAACTTCGCATTTGTGTGTCTCGCATCGCATGTCTGAACGAATACGACTTTCGGTCCCAATGCTGCGTCTGCTGCTTCTGACACTGGACATCATCCAAAAAGGTTTCCCAGACAGTGCTCCTATATACACTCTTACGTCCTCTATCCTATTGTCAGACAGACTCAAAAACTCTTTTAATCGGGCGAACCGCATCGGACCATAGACGCCTGGCTGGACTCATTTCGCCTAGCAGTCTGTACAGTTGATGGTCGTATTTGATTCCGCTCCAGGTGATATCAACTAAAACGCACGCAGAACGTTTGTCCCGAAGAGACCAAGGAGTTCTTCATCCGCTTTTTATTTGAGTTCTCGTGGATCTTCGCCATAGAGCATGTCTCTGATGATCTGTGTATTGTATGAAGTTAACCTGATTTTTCGAGAGAGGTCTCTATAATTGACACCTGAGGCCAAAGAAACCAGCGTTCGTGATATTTGAACTGGGTTTGTCCTCGTTACTTACATCACACGTTGTTATGTCAACTGTCATCGCGGACATTTCCATGTTAACAGAAATTCAAACCCGGAGACCCTGTTTACATTGCAGCATGCAATTAATCACTCAATCAGAAGAATTTTGTCAACAACAATGTTACTTATTCTAGCACTCTGAGACTGTCGTCGACTCCGGTCGCAATGTGTGCACGCATTCAGTTGAGTCTCCACATCTGGGCTGCTGTTTGAGTGTTTGTTGCCACTAGTCAGTGAGTTATCACAAGAACTGCGAGATAAATGCTGGAGCTGTCTGATAAGAGCGCTGAAACGAACAGTAGACAGGAAATGTGTTTTCATTCAACGAGAGTTCACTTTTTTCCATTTGTGCCACAGAACGTTGATGAATTGATGGATTTTGGGACGAATTTTAAATGAGTTGGTATGGGTGTTGGCAGACTTGTGTGGGATGACTGTTTAATCCTAGATGTGCGATCATTCAGGGGGGCAAACGTCGACTCTGACCATTTCTCGGTAGCAGCAAGATTCAGAGCTCGACTCACCAATGTCAGAAAGCTGCACCAGCCAACAAAGAGGAGTTTTGACATTGGACGCCTTAGCACACCAGAGATTGCCAGAGCCTGCGAAGAACAGTTACGTGATAGACTCTCCTCTACGTTGAACACCAACGCCAACGAGATGTGGTTGCATTGCCTCTCGGTCATCAAAGAGGTAGCGGAAACTACCTTAGACTAGCGACCACCCTCGACAAGAAACCCGTGGTATGATGGCGAAGCATATGAAATGGCGCTGAAATGGAAAACAAGAGCAGCGCAAGAGGAGTGCCGGGCTAGAAGACGGGAGCAGTAGAAGCTTCTACGCCTCAAGAAAGAAAGAAGGTCTTTCGCAACCCCCCTGTTCAAGGATATCGAAGAGTCTAGGGACAGACAGAAAATACCCAGGCTCTTCGAAACAGTGAGGGTAACCTTGTTACTCACCCGCAGGGAATACTGGAAGTGTTTAAGCACCACTTCCACAAGCTTCATAACCGGCCTGACCGGGAGAGAGATAGGGAATCAGAGAGATATAGGAATCAACTCCAGTCAATGAAGTAGTCCTTCCACCTTAAAGAAGTCGGCACAGCCATTAAAAGGCTGAAGAACAACAAAACCGCAGGCCCAGATGGCTTACCATTAGAGCTCTTCAAGACCGGTGGCGATTTTCTGGTAGGGAGCATGCACCAGATCTGGGCAGACGAAACCAGGCCCGACGATTGGAATAACAGCTCCATATGCCCCATCACATAAAAGGCGATCCTTCTTCTTGCAGCAACTATAGAGATGTATCCCTGCTCAACGTCGCCTACAAGACGCTGTCCAGCGTACTGTGTGAACGTCTAAAGCCGTTTTGCACCGCACTAATCGGAAGGAAATCGACTAAGGACCAAATATTCACACTAAGGCATATCCTGGAGAAGAATAGCAAGTTTCAAACCGATACGCACCATCTTTCCATCGACTTTAGAGCCGCATACGACTGCATTCATAGCAAGGAGGCCGAATTCGAGATCCGAAGAAAACTGATCCGAACACACACGCGAGGCACATTGCAGTTCGGGTCAAAGATTTCCGAGCCGTTTGAAACCTGCACCGGATTTCGACAAGGAGATGCGCTGTCGTGTTATTTCTTCAATCTGGTTCTGGAGAAGATAGTGCGGCGGGCAGCTGTAAACACGGAAGGCACTATCTTCTACAAGACGGTCCAATTGTTGGGTTACGCAAACATCGTCGCGCGTTCCCAACGTGCCGTAGTAAGGGCTTTTACGGCGATTGAAGAGCAGGCGAAACGAACTGGTCTCAAGGTCAATGAGAACAAAGCCAAATATATGCTGTCGCAAAAGGTGTCGCACACCACCTTGGACAAAACATCACCATCGACAGCTAATTTTGAGGTTGTAAAGGAGTTTGTCTACCTCGACGCAAACGTGACCTCCACTAATGACATGTTAGTGGAGATGCGACGTAGAATCGTTCTGGCAACCAGTGCTACTTCGGCTTGTCCAAACGACTGGGATCAACTTTTGCCAGAGCAGCATCTACATGTTTGTTATAATATAGATACTGGTCTAGCCAGATCCCCTGGTATCTGACTGCAGTCCTTTGCGCCAGTGGTTGCTTTTTCGTATCAGCCGTAGCCTTATACAACGGCGTCCTGAACAGTAACAGCCGACTCTGGACGGCCAAGTTAGAGAAGTTTTTTTCTAGACGGTTATACTTTACTATACTTTGAGCATTGTCAGTGACTCGAAAGAGATGTACCGGCCGGGAGTCGAACCCAGGCAGCGAGTTTCAGTTGGGTAGCGGTCGACGCACATGCCACACACGCTACGGCCACCACATTATTGACATTGCTTTTAATTTCGGACAAACGTGAGAACCGTAGCACAAGTATTTCTGGCTGTGTCATTGTATTGCTCGTCTTGGAAATCAAACATCATACGACGACGGCGGCGCTCAGTGTCCCGTCGGATGTGACAGATCTTAATGAAATTTGAAACATTTTACGACATCTTATTGTGGTCCGCAAATGATTGGTGTGGCTAAGGGATAACAGAGTTATCTTAAGTTTTAAAAAAATGTTGACTTCTTTTTAAAAGCATGATTCAGCAGTTTGAAGGCCAAATGTATGCAACAGACCCAGGACGAGATAGTTAGACCAAGTCCTAAAAACTCACCTGGTTACGTTTGGGCAATACACCTGATGAGTTATAGACGATGGCGGAGGGTCGAGTTTCCTGGAGACCTCGCGTGCGTGGGTTACCCAAGCGACACCTATAGTCTAGCATGCGGGTCAGAAGATGATGATGATGATGATGTATACAATTTAAAAAAATATATCTTTAGGTTCCAAGGTACCTAATTTTAGGAAATTTGCCACATCAAATTAATAAAATTGGTGGTGCAACAGTCCGTAGAGGGCCGGGCCCAACTAAGTCCCAACATTGAGCTAACGGTTCAACGAAGTGGCTTGCTTATAAGTCGACAACATTTTGGATTTCTCATTTCCCTGGAATCGAAAAACCTCTACCATTTGGCCGAGAAAAATATGTCACTTCAGGACCTCTGTGCTGCGGCGTTCCAGGGATTACATATAAAATTCGATGATAGGCGCCCGCAGAATTTTTTGTGGAGGGGAGAGGCAGACTAACTTTTTTCTTCTCTCTTTCTTTTGCTTATTTTTTTAATACGAAAAAATTGGTGGTACATGGCAAGTGCCAAATCTTGGCCCCCCTCGTTGAAGGCTGGTTTTGCTGTGATTATGAGAGACCCTAGGCCACCCGGTAAATAACATTCGCACACAGATGCTATTGTTCATGAGCAGAGCCAGATGTCCTTTCTGTCCCCCCGTCAATGACAAGTTAGTAGTGACCAGGGCTCACTACTCTGAAAGCAATAAAAGGGAATTCAGTTTAGTGTCAACTTCAAACAACATCTTCTGGTGTTGTTTCAGGCAGTTGTGGTCTCGAAGAATTGTGTATGTCATAGATTTGCTGGTAGTGCTGTCAGCATGTCCCGAATCACATACCACCGCATAACATCAAATTATTCATCGATTCGAAGGCACAAAGAGCGAGCCGGAAGTCGAATGTTCCATCGGACACAGGTGCAAGTGGACTGCAGTTGCACTTTGGCCAACATAAGTCCGCTGTCACACACGAGACATAGAAGTTTTCCTATAAATGGTATATGGTACCCGGGCCCCGAGTGGATGGCATGCCAATCACAATGACCACATAATTGAGGTGAACTCCAATCGATACTGTGGCCACCATAAAGTACATTGACTGCGATGTGACCGGTTCGATTTTAGTGAAGGGGAAGAAAAACTCACTAATCATTCTTATTTTGTGACACATTTTGAGTTGCTGACACAAGTCGGAGTTGTCATTTGACATCACTTCCCCCTCATTCGGCTCGATGTGAGTGGTGACTGGCATTGAATTCGGTGTACTTGCCACTCACCTTTTAGGGCAAACTTCAGCTTGTCAACGAACGCGGTTTAAATCACGAGAATGGACACAGTCTCTCGTACGCATTGCATCCCGCCAAGAACTCCAGGCAACCGTATGTATATAGGAATCCACTTGCCCCAGCCCACAGGCCATCTGTTCCACATGAGAATATGAATTCTTGCTCCACGTACAACTGGGTCTGAGTCATGGAACACTGTCGGAGAATATATGGTGTCTAGTCCCCGCGTCAGTTCTTGGCAACAACAGCTTTTCGAGGGGTATGCACTTAAATGGCGACAATTCAACCATGTCCGCGTCTTAACTGGTTCGCAAGAAAAAGGCGAAAAAAAGATAAACATCCAGCGAGACGTACTGGTTTTGGCTGCACTACCAAATGCGGTCTTAATGCTGGCGAACTTCTCCTATCTACGACGGGTATGTTTGAAAATTTTCATTCCAGACATAGTGACTGCATTAGTGAAATTTTCGCGACTGAGGTTATTATCCGGTCTGAGCGGCAGCCGACTGTGGACATATTGAGAGGTGGTCTTGATGTAAGTTCACGGCAAGTCGCGGTTGACTTTATGCCCAACCTGGTGGTTTGCCGCCAGTCTTGAGGAAAGTCCCTCGTTTGAAAGACCTCCCTGCCATCTTCCCCCTCCCCCATCGAATTCTAGGACATTAACATTCAAACCTCACTTTGATACGCACGCTCATTTACGACACTCAAGATAGGGACGCAGACTTGACGGGACAAAATTAACTTAAGGCGATAATTATTATCACTTGCTAAATGAAAGAGCACGCAATTTGTTTGCGCCAAGCGTGACTCCGTCAATAATAAACGAGCGGGCGAGCGAGCCTCGCGGACAGTTGCTCTGCGCGATGTCATAAAAACTACAAAACAGTTGCATGTGCAATTGTTTGATTAAATATAAACCGAACACCAATTACGTTAAGTGGACGTGCTGGGGTGTGTATTTATTTTGAGTAATTCAAGCGGAACACGTGTCGAAAAAATCGATCGGATATCTATCGGTGCAAGGGTAAGAGTTTCCAACGCACAGAGAGGGTGACATTTTGAGCAGTCATTCAAAGTGTGTGTATGGAGTAACTAAACTTCAGCACTCGGAACACTTTAGTTCTCGATTTGTTCATGAAATATTAATGACGAAATGAATAGAACGCGGCAGTATCTGTGAGTTGATACACAGCACAGTAGCTTGTGGGTATTCCTGATAATTTGGTTTCCTGTCATGTAGTCGTGGGGAATGTTTGAGGAGAAGATGTAAATTTCTGTATCGTTCATGTCAATGAACTTCTCGATACCACTGTGTTTCGATTTGGAGTCGTGTTGCCTGGCGCTCAGATTCATGAGCTGGTGTTGATCGTGCGGTGATTGTGTTTGTGTGTGTGTGTGAGTAGGGAAAACACAACAATAAATAATAGATCGAGGGCGCAATGGCTGTGCGTTAATGAGTTGCCCGAGGAAACGTTTAAAAGACCTGCGCAAGGTGTGTGTATGCGTGTACATACACGCCAGTGGGATCCTTTGCGCATTTAAAATGGAGTCGTTTTTTGATTTTGTAACTGGGTTTTTTATAAAACGACAATTTTTTCGATGCTTTGGGCAACGCGTACATCTTGGGGGTGGGAGGAATTGTCTGCAATCCATGAAGGTGTAAAGCCATTTTCTGGGTGATCAGCCATTTCTGCTCCAGATCAGATTTATAATTCCGTTGCTCTATATTGGAACTTCTTCCGACAAAAACAGGCAAAAAAAATAATACTGACAAGGAACAAGTTTGATCCCAAAATAGTCTACATTGAGGCCCAGGTCCACCCCGGAGTGTATCGCCAAACAAAGAAGACGGGAACACACTAATTAAAAACTCTCATAATCGGAAAGACCAAAAGCCAAAATCTGGATGCATTGTACCTGTGTTGTCCAAACCAAGCAAAATGCCTGAGTGACAACAGACATTTTCCCAGACTGATTTCACAACAATTTAGTGAAAGTCCATGCTAACCTCAAAACCAGAAATGAAGTATTATAGAGATGCCCAACTTCACAGCTGATTGACTCCTAGTCCATCGACAAATTTTAGAGACATTTTGACAGTTACTCATGAATTTTTTACGGTTATTCCAGAAACAACGTACATGCCTTTTTGTGGTTAGTCGATTTGGCTTTAGAAAACGATATAAAGAATGGTTGTCAACAATGTTAAGGGACAAGAGAGGTAGAAGTTGGGCAGATATATCATACTTCATTTCTGCTCAAAACAATGTGTTTTCATTTGGTTTGAAGTATTTTTCAACAAAAAAGTTTGCTCGATAATATGAATCTCAATAAAATGTGGACTGGCCATTTTTTAATTAGTTCACATTTTCGAGATTCTACTGTAATACAACTTTTGAACACAAATTATTTTTTAGTACAAATTCAATAAAATTATAATTTTATTTTCATTTTTATAAAAAGAACAAAAAAAAAAATAAATAAAAAAAAAGCAATAAATTAAATGTAGGATTATAGGAAATTAAACAGTCGCACTTCCCTATAGTGAACTTCTTCATAATGGAGATCTCTGTATAATATGTATTATATGAATTCGCACGGGACCAGAAAAAAAACTTCACTATATAGAAATTTCATTATACAGAAATTATATACATATATAATTTTATTTAAAATAATGAGGTATTTTAGTTTGGATTACACTTTTCCATTTTTCTTCCTCAACAAAGTTTTCTAATATATTTAAAGACATAAACACATTATCCGAGGGATTATAAGAGATGAAGAAACTCGACCTATTGCAGGTAGGCCTCTACCAAATCGTCTTTACTGGCCAAATCTTCATCAATTTCTGAATCTGTTAATGTAATGTAATGTTAATGTAATTTTTGTCAAACATTTATTTTGCAAGAAAAACCTTGGGAATCCTTAACTCCACCCTTTTCTAAACCGGTCATGTTGCTTGCTATCAGAACGGTTATTCGCACTTTGCTATGTTTTCCGCCAAAGCACTTCTCTTTTTTAAATGCCAGTGTTTTATTTGGGAAGCATTTAAAAAATAAGCCAGTCTCATCTCATGTATCAGTTTCGGCAAAACGTTCAGTACCCAATCATTCCTATCTTGTAAGTTGGCGTCAGCACTTTCTCCACATAAGGTTTTCTGAACAATTCCGTGCCGTTTTTTGAACTTATCCATCCAACCAAGACTCGCTTCAAATTCTTTGTGTCCCAGGGCATCCGCAAACTCTTTGGCTTTTTCCTTTATTATTGTTCCAGATACAGGAAGATTCCTTCCACGTGCAGCGGTTATCCACATCAGCATTGCTTCATCAATATTCGAATTCGAAGCCTTTTGCGTTTAGCAAAACCTTTTTTTCAAGAGAAATACTATTTCTCTGCGACATTTTTACTATAATCACTCACCGTCGAAGTTCAAGATATTTGTGTGCATTCAAAATGAATGAAACAGACAAGGAGACATCGAACAAACAAAAAACTAACGGATAAATTACCGTTGCGGTCGATATTTGTGCAGATGTTAAAACATTTGGACATGAGAAAGTAGAAGGAAACAAATGTATTATAAGGAGACACAAAATGTATATATAATAAAATATATAATAAAATTTCCAACTAGAAAATGTATTCACTGTTGAGAAAAATACACTTAAAACAGAACCAGACACACAGCTTGTGTTTGAAATTTGTTCATTATACGAGGAACTTCATTATATAGGAGTTCACTATAGGGAAGTTCGACTGTAATTTCAATGACACAGCTTCCTGGTTGTACTTGTAAGTGTACAGTGAAAGCTCTTTAATTCGATAGGAATGAGAATGTTTCAATTGTTTATGCAAAAATTAACTTAAAATAGCAAAAATTAAATACCGCAATGATTGATCTCAAATGTGTAGAAGTCAGATAAAATCATCAAAATCTCTATTCGGGTAGTCCCGGCGATGCACATTTGAAGTCGGAAAAAGCCATAAAAATGTGTTGCGGGAAACCCGGCAAATCACATTAAAAGTCTTCACTGTTAATAAAATAATTTCTTCCTTCACCTTCTTCTTGTACACTTTCATCAATACACACGAACAGAAAACTCTGATCGATTCGGAAAATTCGTTTATTCGGACTGATCTCCCCCAAACATTCAAGCTTAACGAGTTTTTACTGTATTTCTAAATAAAGAAGTTTTTGTCTGGTTCCGTGGGAAGTCATTATTAGAAAGTTCGACTGTACAAAACTGCAGAAAATTGTAGAAATTATTCCCGAATGATTTTTGCATCCCCCATTTTTGGTCACTGCACCAGACAGGCCTTCGCTAAAGACTCGGCCGGTGTTGGACTTGTGTTCACTTGTGTGGAGTACCAAGCTGCCTGGTTCTGAGTCCACTCATTGTTGATCGATTCTTCAGCTCTAATCGGTTTTTTGACGGGATCTGGCGATTGGAGGAGACTTTTCATGGCATCGACATATTATTTTGTTCAGCCAACTTTTTACATCTCTTCCCGTATGCTTCGGGTCATAACTACTCACAAACAACTATTTCAATGCCATCTCCCAATTAGCTAGGTAGCGTGACCTCCTCTAACATACATTGGAGTAGAGATGCGTATTCATAGCATTCTTTATCAAAAATATTGGGAACATACCAATATTCCACGAACAACATCCTCAAAACATTACACATCAGCTTTCGTAATTGATACCATGATGACACACTACACGGGCAACCACTGGCGCAAAGGACTGCAGTCAGATACCTGGGGATCTGGCTAGACCAGTATATATATTTTAACAAACATGTAGATGCTGCTCTGACCAGGGCCCGAGACGCTTTTGCCTTTACAAAGAGACTGTTTTACAACAGCCAACTCGATGCGAGGGTGAAGGTGATTTGCTACATGGCCCTCATCCGGCCAATGCTCACCTATGGCTGTCCCGTGTGGTTCAACGTGAGCTTGCAAGCTTGATGGAAAAGATTCAGTTGTTCGAGAGGGCTTGGCTTAGAGCTTGCCTTCGCCTTTATCGAACTCCAGAGTCCCAGTACAGAAAATTCTATTCCAATGAGATCTTATACAAGAGGGCGAACCTGATACGAGTGGACAACTTCCTAGTGAAGTTGATCTCGAGGTCTGAAGACGGCTTTGCAACATCGAAGGTTCTGGTGGCTGGGGAGGGAGGGAACTCCCTCGTCTAACCCTTTAGACCCGGTGTAAAAAGGGTAGTCAATATTTCATGAATCCGCAGCATCCTATGGCCGACATACACACATTAGAGTAGTTTTAGTTTTAAGGTAGTTGTAAGATGAACATAGAGAAAAAAAAAAGTAATAAAAAAAGTAAATAAAAAAACATGCACTGCAAGAGAAATCGTTTGAAAATGACGAAAAATTCACTACATTGCTCCACTTAAACGCCTCGTTCCTACCTTTCGCAGCATCGATAGATAATACTTATAGCTTTCTGAAAAAGTGAGACTCTTGGAGCAATTTTGTTATAATCCATCCAACATTGAAATGCCCCCCGCAAAAGGTGGCTTTACTTAAAAGTCTAGAAGATGCAGATTGAAGGCCAGTTGTATTAAAAAAAATATTACTTTAGACTCTAGGAAATATGCCACATTTGCTTAAAAAAACGTCTATTTTTGTAAATTTCAAAGTTCCAACTCTGAGCTAGCGGTACAGCCAAACGGATCATCAAAAGTCACAAAATTGTTTGACTTTCATTGTTCTCATGTTTGTAGAATCGAAAAACATATACCATTTGTCGCTTCGGGTATTTATTTAAACTGCGTTACCAATGTGCGCCGAGGCGAACTTGGGAGTAACAGCCAGCCAAGAAATGAATATCTCTTTAATCTTTTTTCTTTTGACCAAAACGGATGTTTTTTTATGGTGAATGTTTTTTTAATTCAAATAAACTAACGTTTCCAGTGGATCTTAGGTTATGGTCTAGCTGATTTTCCTTTCTCTCAGTGCCAACACTGCCCCCCAGGAATGTCGCAGAAGAGGAAAAGTCTCCTGACTAGTGAGGAGACTCACACAAGTGGAAAGCGACCTCAACCAACTATGCGTGCGAAACTGGAGGCACCTAGCTAAAGATCGGTCCATCCCAACTGTAGCACCACCTTAAGAAAGCAAGTAATCTAATAGACATCAGCCGATGCCAAAGAGTTACACAGAAGAGTGGGCTCTCTGTTTGGACCATTTTAAACGTAGTCTCAAAAAAAAATTAAATCACAACTGGGTTTTGGACACTAAAGCAAACCAATCAGTCATTTCTTTCAAACTATGACCTCTCAGCATTCAATTTTTGACGTTTTTGCAAGACATTTATGAAACTTTACTGGAACACAATATGCTGCCTCACTCAACCTCACTAAGGTTCGTCAGTCAAAGAGGAGATGCTAGTGTTCAAATTCCCGTGAAATTATATTTCACGTCGCCAGTTACGTGTAATACTTTTGTTCCCGGGTAATTGTCTCTGCCAGATTATGTGCGAATTCAGGGCGACAGAGTACAGCAGTATCCATGGCACCGCGTAACACACGTGAATACTGAAAATCTCTGGCCCTTGAAGAACCATTCCATAAAATCTGATAATCGATAGTCGTCTTAGACGGTACCGCAACGTGAATCTGGTCACATTCCACTGAACAATCTCATCGCTAGAGCACTTACAAAATTCCCAAAATGCTCACACTTTGAACTGATGCCCTCTCAAGGCTCAGTTACATTCTGAGACAACAAAACAAAAATCGATTAAGTCAATTTGTCTTGAGTCGAATTATCGTTAAGAAAATCAAATAAACAAAGGCATCCATCCAATCGTCGGAATATCAATTTTTCAACCCTATTCCTCGTGATGTTCCACTCACAACACGCCCATAACGTTCACATAAAATATGATTACGTCGCTTGACAAATAATCCATGCTTCGCTGAGTCAGGTGTGCGCCCATGTGTGCGTTGCGTCCGTGAGTGAAGAGAATTTTCTTAGCTTGCCTTCGTGAACGAATAAATCATATCAACCCTTCACAGCATAACTGGGCGGTCTCGAATTTATTAGATTTCTTCTAGTCAATATACGAAGTAATTAGTTCCTTAATGACCTGCTCAGAGCATCTTACTTGCGTGTGTGCTCTTCCGACAAAGGAGACTGAAGGCATACACGCCACTTCGGCACACATCGCTTAAATAATTGATTGGATATTATGAGTCCATCTACAGGCACCCTCATAACTCAGTTTAAGATTGATTTGATTTCTGGGTTATTTCCTCGTCTTCCTTTCGTCGAGATGTGGGACTTGAGTGCACATGGTTTGTTTCAAAGGATTGACTTCAACGAAAGTTCTGTTTCGGTGTGTGTCATTTGGTGGAGAACGCTTGGTCTAGGCTGGTTAATGTCGGCATGTTTTAATGGAGTTCGTATACCCGCGGTTTAATAGCTAAGATCCGCGACTGCTCCGAGAGACGAAGAACAGGTTTGGTTACTTTCGAGAACGAGTCGAGTAAAGGGAATCGCATACGCACACACTCGGGCACACATGTCAAGATTCGTGCGGAAAAGATGATTTCTTTGGACGAAGTCGTTCTGTTAGGCCTTTTGAACTCAATCAAATGAGTATTCTGAAAAGAGATTCTCTGTTGTGCGTCGTTTAAAGGTCTTGGCAGATTTATGTGAACTCTTGGCAGGAAGTTTGGTTTGTGTGCGGGTTTTCGTGTTTCGAACTTTCAATGACCTTCATACTTCAAACTTTTGTTTGGGTAGCTTTTTTGAGTGGTTTGTCACAAATGTTACCTGGTAGACTCAATGAAGTCATATTAGAATATCCCCTCCGCTGAGTTCAGGCAGTGGATTGATGTTCAAGGTTGGTAAGGCAAGACTTGTCTAAAGCAGTACACTACAAACGTTGGAGCCTAATCAAAGGAACGAAAATCACTCGTAGAGAGTACAAATGCGGTCATATGACATTGGTCCACTGGAGTGGCGAGCCGGAGACACGTTATACATGCGCGTCGGCTGGCGTATCAGTTCGAGGCAAACGTGGGCATCAGTTCTAACTGAAGTCGCTTTCTCGCTTTGTTGCCGGCGAAGCGAGGTCTTGCTATACCCCGCAGTCCCTCAAGATTCGAGTTTGGTGTCCACTGACATACATATCTATCTGAGACGAGAGACTCGAAGTTCCTTGACCAGGTCGATGATGTTGTACAAGCCGTGGAGTTAGTTATTCAGTCAAACATTATCAGTACGTACGGGGACAAAGATATATCCACCGAAGGACATTTCTCTCGAGCGACCAAGAATACAGTGGCTTATTCTAATGTCCACGGTTCTGCGTCTGCGGTCTAAGCTAAGCGATTGCCAGGAGCAAGGCTGCGGTTCATCTCTGCGTTGAAGTAAACTCGAGTAACGCCCTCTTCATGGAAGCCAAACTTACGCAAACAAATGTTGTCTTTTTCACCTTCTGTAAAATGTGTGCACTTCTTTGACAAGTTCATTGCAAGACAAAGTTGCACCATTGTTTTTTGTTTGTGTTTACATTCAGGAGAATGTCAGTTGCCATTGCCAGTCCCTGTGCTGACTCCACTAACTTGGCTGCTAAGCACTTCTTCAATCGACTGCTTCGAATTCATGTTGACCTTGATGACATCACTGATTGCTTAATAACTTACTGTGACCCCTTGGTCACTAGCCCTAGAAGGTGTGAGTTGTTTGTGATTCCATTTATTATGACCTCGACCTTGGACGTTGCCAAATTTACTGGTATCCCCGATCACATGATCTAGGCCATTCGATGTCCTTGCGTTTCCCAACACGGCGGCTGCAATTGATGTTAATAGGCTCAGTGAGATCGAATCAGTACAGTCGATGACATTGTCAAGCGCTGATGTTATGTCATTAAAACCCGAAACGACTAACTTAGCGTTCTTCTTGTTACGTCACTTTATTGTTTTTCATTTCCACGCAACTCTAACTCATTTGAGTGATGAACTACTTTATAAGTTCAAGATGACTGGCCGTCTTGAGACACTCTTAGCTAAATTTAGTTTTCGAATTCGAGCGGAAAGCCCGCTAATTACGTACGTAGATAGCGATTGTGTTTGCTCCCAAAGCAAAAGTGAACTTAACGAAATGTATCGAAACTCGACGTAGAAAGCGATTGTGTTTGCTCCCAAAGCAAAAGTGAACTTAACGACACTCGAGCGGAAAGCCCGCTAATTACGTACGTAGATAGCGATTGTGTTTGCTCCCAAAGCAAAAGTGAACTTAACGAAACGTATCGAAACTCGACGTAGATAGCGATTGTGTTTGCTCCCAAGGCAAAAGTGAACTTAACGAAACTCTAGAGGAAAGCCCGCTAATTACGTACGTAGATAGTGATTGTGTTTGCTCCCAAAGTAAAAGTGAACTTAACGAAACTTAACGAAACTCTAGAGGAAAGCCCGCTAATTACGTACGTAGATAGTGATTGTGTTTGCGCCCAAAGTAAAAGTGAACTTAACTAAACTTATCGAAACTCAACGAAGTGGTTGTTAAGGTTATGGTTACACTGTATCATTTGTGTTTTTTCGTCCGATGGCTTAAGTTTATTAAAGTCTATAAACAGTTATAGTAGGCCCGTAAATCATAAACTTTGTCCCTCAAACTGCTTCTCTTCAGCGTTGAGGATCGACTCTATCACTCAACTACAGTCAGAGTTGAGTACGTTGGTAGGCACCCTCGGACCATCATACTCGTGTCCAAAGGTACTTGAGATTCATTCTTACTTCTGCGTGGTTATCTTTTGGGTCTAGATTCAAACGATCCTGAATAAATCAGTCTGTGGAAGATGTACATTTGAATAAAGTTCTCGCTATTCTACATTTAATTCACAAAAAGTAATTTTATTTTAAAGTTACAAAAAGTTTCAGTTCTTCAGCGGATCGGCCGTTGACAGAGACTGACTTGAAATCGTAATTTGACAAATTTATGTATTTCTTTAGTTTTAGATTGGCAACACTGGAATAGTCACAGGGTGCCACAAGTCTCTCTCAGCCCGATTCTGTACAGATATGTAGCCTCAAATGACTGAATCAAAGAGGTGTTCACCGAGTGTCTGGTATCCACTTGAAATGCAATGAGTCGGGCCAAATGGATTCAACAATTTGAATGGCTAGGCATATATACGTACATTCTAGGCACATGGAGATGGTTGGTTAACTATGGGTCAAAATAAAGCAATAGCCGATGCACACGCACATACAAATTCATTCAGAAATATACTAACTTAAGGTGCGTGCCACTCTAGACGTAATTAGTGAAAGTTCGAACTAGTTGTAGATGCTCCTTGGTTGAAGTCCATATTCACCGCCTGCCCTAGAGACCACCAAGTGGTGGAAATTTACGCTCTAATGCCGTCTCTAACGACGACAGCATATCATTAAAAAATCACTTGGATGAGGAGTGCAATTATATTTGATATGGGTTCGTACACATTTCTCTGTGTTTCTGATGGTTCCGTCATCTAAAATGGAACCTTTATGTTTTTCAGTGTGTTCGTTCGTTTGTCTGTCTGTCGACTGGCAAGTTTTTTTTTTGTTCTTGAGTTAGAGAAAGAGAGGTCATTGTGTCTGATCTGTTTGAAAACATCATTGAGAGTGGTTTCAATATTGAGAGGTGAATACGTTAACAAAACAACACTAATCGAGTATGTCTGCTTAGGAACAAATGTGAATCAACCGCATGGCGGGAAGTGGGGGGAATGCATTGGTGTTCACGGCATTTTCTTGGCATGGAGTTTGTGCCACAAATTTATCAACATGTGTACGTGAAAATTCAAGAACACGTGATCCCTTTTGCCTTAAAAATTATGCCATTAATTGATTGCGATCATAAGCAAACTTCTCGGCTTGTGAAACAATGCGATCAAAATGTCAGCATTTTACAATCAGTCGCAGTGGAACATCACGTCGAGACTGTAAGACTGTCATGAAATGCAACTGAATCGTGTACCAAATTCAAATCGTTCTGAAGAACGACGAGAAGCCTTAGAAGGAAGTCTTTCTGACAGAAATGAAGTATTATAGAGATGCCCAAATTCACAGCTGATAGACCATCGACGAATTTGAGTCACTTTTTTAGTTTGTCATGCATTTTTGACGATTATTCACGAATTATCGTAAATGCCGTTCACTCATTGGTCAATTTGACTTTAGAAAATGATATAAAAAATTGTTGGCAGAAATTTTAACTGGCAAGAGAGGTAGAAGTTTGGCATCTCTATCATATGTATTCACACTTGCCCACCTCACTGTAACTGAGACCAGTATAAGAGAACGCAGATTAAGCTTAGCAAATAGGTTATTGTATAAGAATTATGAAATAAAGACTAGGTCTTAAGCCGAACAATGAACGTGCCGTTTCATTTCACCCTCTCGGGTGGTCACACACATCAGTTCCAAGGCGATGTGCATTTGAGAGTCCCACCAAAACTTTCATAAATTTGGCTGCAGTGGCGTTCAGCTATACAACTGAGTTCGAATTCCGGTCGGCACGACCAAAAATATTTTTCACGGCTCCATCTCTTTCGAGTCACTGACAATGTTCATGGAGTACTAAGTCGGCATAAAACTGTAGGTCCCTTCCACTCGTCAGAGAACAGTAGCACGCACAACACTAGTGATTGCTGAGAAGCTAGACCTAGGTCCTTTACCGGCTGTTTTTTCACTCTTATTTTTAAATCCATGTAAAACGTACTTTCTAGACAAAAATGCTTAAAACAACCCTTAAGGGCGTCACCCATATTATTATATTTATTATTACTTCATAATTTTAATGCAAAGCAATGTAATGTTAATTTATATGACCCTAGCGAACTTATTGAATTTTGCTTTATTTCCATGCAAATACTGTTTCTGGACCTCATCCAGCAAACCTCTCCAGTTAGAGCGAGGTCTCTGGTTAGCTGCACATAAAGTTCGTTTACGACGTCAGTCAGTTGTGACGCTGTCGTATTCTGCAGTGCTGTCCCTGGAAGCAGCCAGAACTCGTCAAAGCTGAGCTCCAACACTGGCGCCATTCGTAAAAAAAAACAATACAAACACGAAAGGAAATGTGTGCATGTACCTATGTATGTAGGTAAAACAGCTCGCTACAGGGACCCAGTTTTTTGGATTATAATTCCTCACTCGGATGACTTGGATTGAAGAAATATCGGATGGCAATTCAGCTGACTCATGGGTTGATTTATTGCCAGGCCAAGGCGAACATGGCAGGATTGTTTTTCGGGGATACCTACGAATGCTTAATCTTCAATCGGGTGTAGGATGGGACTAGAAGTATGTACACACGAATGGACAGTTGGTTCGATGTTTGTGTGGAAAAGGTGTCAAACATCACACAGGCATTGAAGGAAACGATGAATACGCAAGCAAGAAATTTGCCCATCTTTAGTAAAAATGTAAATAATAACATTGTTAATTTTTGTCTAGTAATTAAGCTTGTTATGAATTTTTTGAAATAAAAATGAATTAAAATGAAAGATTAGGAAATTTTCCCATTTCTAATGGAGATCGTCTAACCATGAAGTCGCTGGAGACACAAAGGGGGATGTAGTTGGCAGAGGGAACTCTGGGTGACGGGATATGGCTTGTGATAGGGAATCTTAAACTGGATGAATAGGAAAAGCCATCCCAAGACTGGCTAGACTGACAGATGTTCGGGGCTCTTCAAAAGTTTCCGGGCGTGTAAAAAAATAAAAATTGCTAGAACTCTCCATCAAAAGGCCTCAATATTTTGTTTAACCCTTAGCCACCCAGCAGCAGGTCTCAGAGACCGCGCCGACTTTGCAATTTCAGATATTTTAAGGCATTTGAGTCACACAACATTGGGCATTATAAGAATTTTACGACGAGTATTGCAAATTAAGCTGAAGAGCACTTACAGCAATTCTGTTTTTTTCTCTAAGTTAACACCGGAAATTCAAAATTTAAGGTCATAATCTGCGAGCGTTCTCCAGGACGGCAGGTGGTTACTTGGTGGTACGGGGTTAAGTGTTAATCATATTTGGCTAGAATGGATGCAGTAATGCAATCAAACCTCTGTAAGTCGAACATCTTTAACTCAAATTTGACAGTCAAACCTTTGTAAGTCGAACATCCTTTACTCGAATTTTACGGTCAAACCTCTGTAAGTCGAACATCCTTAACTCGAATTTGACAGTCAAACCTCTGTAAGTCGAACATCCTTAACTCGAATTTGACAGTCAAACCTCTGTAAGTCGAACATCTTTAACTCGAATTTTCTATCAATCGAACAAATTGTTCAGGACTTATATTTGACCACATTTTACACTCAATAAATCGAAACTGTGTATTATAGGGGTGCGAATATACCCAGTTGACTTTAAAGGAAAAGGGTACCTAGTTTGAGGAAGGACATACAACATGAATGGATAGCCCAGACTTAGTCAATAAATTGGCCAAGGAATGGAACAGATCTCGATTTGCGAGCGTTTATGTTTTTCTTTCCCGACAATTCACTTGACGTGGGTAGCCCATAAAAAATACATTCGACTCCGAAAATGTGGACACAGTCACAAGTCAGGTCAGTTTAGTCAATTGAAATTTCGAAAAGACCGATATCTATTCAATTGTCCCGGGATTTGGTAGTTCAATCAATTAGTTCGTTTAATTGAAGTTCTTTGTTTTATCCCGATCCTTTGTGCCAGAGTTCGACCTTTATAATGGAACTACCGATCAAATAAAGGTCCAATTAGCACATGTGTTTGAGGAGCAAAGCAAACCCCAATATGACTCCAGCGTGTGGTTTTTCTGTGTGAACGAAGTTCAAATATTTACTCAGACGCGAAGGGCAAAGATTCAACATTCATTTTTTTTTTTTTTCGTTCCATTCAACCATCAGTTAGAACACAAAAGACCTGTTTCATCGAGACAAAACAAAAAACAAAAATGTGAGGAAAAAAAGGAGACTAAAAAGAACGAAATGAAAAACCATGTATCCGCGTATAGTCTCATCTGCAATTCGATCGGAGGAATCATCAGCAACTGTGCAAACTGATGACTATCCCTGTTGTTCTGTTCTCTTGTGTATCTTTCTGAGAATTCTACCGGAAGAGTCCTGTTTTTAATTGGATATTCGATACACTTGTAACAACAAATCCACTTTGTCAAACCGATACTCTGGCTATCACTCACTGGGAACAAAGTGTCATCCTATACATACGAGCCACTGTGTATTATTTTTTTGTTTTTGTTTTAATTGGCAACTACACGCACAAGGAGAGGGAAAGAGAAATCAACTAAAAGATAAATTCATTGTATTCATTGGTCATTGTTACGGTTTTCTCTTATATACACATGCATATATGTGCTTGGCAATCGTGCGGCGACCGAACACACATGTGAGAATGTATGTGTGCACGAGTTTTACCAAAGAAAAAAAAAAAAAAAACAGAACATGTCAAGAAGCAAAAAAGGAAAGAAAACTGACAAACAACCCCATGGGGTGTACATAACCACCAAGGAGACAAAAAAAAAACAGAAGTATATATATACACGAAGAAAAAAGTGTGAAACGAGTGGAAAAAAGCCTTATCACCCTGACTATGGTTTGATGAATGGAAAGCATCCAGGAGAAAAAGCTCATGCCTCAGCAGCTTTTTTCTTTTTCGAGTGGCAAGCCTATGCTCCGGATGCATGACAGATCCCTGTTTCAACAGCAACAGCGTTTATCTGAAGGGGAATCTAATGTACATAGGCATGTATCCGAACCGGTGACGAAGGGAAATTAGTAAGCGATCCACGTTTAAAAAATTCATATCTCTCTAATTTCTCCAAAAACACACATTCAAGCACACACTGGCATAACTGCTTATGTACGCAGCAGAGGAGAGAACCTCTACAATTTACAGTTTACACGACTCTTTGCCCATTCTCGTTTGCCTTATGATAATTTGTGGAATTTCATTCGGCAATTTACATAAAATACAAGCTTCGTCAAGGCACTGTGCAGCCTGTTCGACGTCGTCCTCTATTTACACAATCAAAATTGGTTTACATGCTCCGTTCGGTTCCCAATTCACTCGGCAGTCAACACTCACACTCCAGCATTAAATATTTACTCGTTGGATTATGTTCGCTCCATCTCTGTCGCACAGTAGACGCATTCAAATTCTTAGGGGGGAGGAGGGAGGAGAATAGTGAAAACTCAAGAAAAAATATGCCTCGTATATAAGTGGCACTAATTCATTGGTAGCAGCGAAAAATAAAGAAAAAATCCCTCTCTCTCTGCACTAAAGTTGTCTCATGTTTTTTTTCTCTCCCTTGATGACTACTCACTCACACAACCATGCGCAGCAGTGCAGCACTCTTCGACTCTCTTTATATACGGGAGAGCTCTTGTTTCTTTTTTTGCTTCGGGTTTTTGCTTTTCGTTTCTCTCTCCCTCTGACAGTGGTAATCGCAACTCGATTTACTATTTCGCTAATTTAGTTTAACTTTACCGTTCGAGGCGAAAGTACGCACATCGCGGACGTAATCGAACCAGTGAAAGAGGGGATTTTCTTTTGATTTGCAAATTTCCCTTAGTTTTCTTATTTCCATTTCAACCGGAATAAGTTGTGCAGACATTTGAAGAGATTTGTTGAAAAAAAAAAAGTAAAAAACCGATTACCATACGAAAGTGCAGATAATTAAGTTTTTCAAGTTTTTCTGATTTATTTTTTTAAGTGATCAGTGATCGACAAATCGGGAGTTAACCTCACTTTTGTTGAGATTTGACGGCAACTGAGCCTGATAGTGGATATCACACATCAAGAGTGCGAGTGAGAGAACTCCGGCACACACTGCACTGAGAGTACGGGATTGGGTGTGTGTTTTCGCTCTTTTTTCCCTCTACACAGTTTTGTTGTTGTTCCTCTGGTGTTGTGTTTTTTTTTGCCCGTCTTGAGTGTGTCTCATTTTTAGTGCAAGAACAAGAGAGAAGTGCCCAGGGAATGTGAAAGAGAGAGAGAGAGAGAGAGAGAGAGCGCGAGTGAGTGAAAAGTGAGTAGAGTGGAAAAGATCAATGAACGATTATAAAACAGTAGTGTGAGAAAGAGAGAAGAACAATGACAGATGGTAAATAAAAGTCTTCGTCGCCACCATCACCACCATCGGCGCCGACCAACTCACAGCACATCGTGGTCTTATTTACTTTTTGAAAACGACTCAAAAACTTCCATCGCACAAGAGAGACAAGGGTACCTTGAGCGACCGTTGGCCTTGGCGAAGACATTCATTCTGCGACGAACAGTCGTAGCGAAAGGTTGCTCGTCTCATCGGTTTATTTTGTGAAACAAACTTTTCTTGACTGACTATCAACGTGTGCTACTGGATAAAAGCACATATACCAATTCATATACACAATCATATTCAGATACATAGGAAGCCACATAGTGTGTCCCTAGCGGTGTTTGTGTGAATACGAAAATATATACATATGTACATACATCCCATTAATTTTCCTTGTATCGCGCTGTTTCGCCTTCGCGTTGTCATTCGCTAGTGTGGATATTATATTGTTGCCCGCCGTCGCGTAGTAGTTCGCGACTTAAAAGTAAGCCCAACGCGCAGCAAAAAAAAAAGAAGAAAAATTTCCCATGTGATAGTGAGAGAATTGAATTTAAAATAAATGAGAAATATTCAATTAGTGAAAGCAAATTTCGAGTGAGAGAAAAAAAAAATAGTGTGAACGAAATTTGAAAAAAAAAAATAATTTAATATTGTGCAAGATCAAATAACATACAACACACAAGACGAATGTATGTTTAGTTAATAAAACGCCAAACAAAAATTAATACTCAAGCTCCATTTGAGAGCCGCCGCCCCCTCAACAAATGTGGATTATTAGGTACCCCATCCAGAGTTCACCTTCGATGGATCAACTGCTGCAAGGATAATTCAGTGGATTTAAATGATTTACCAAGCAGACCAAAGGTATTTTTTTATCCGCTTTCAAATTTCATCTCCTGGCTCATCCAACATTTTTTCCCCATTCCTCTTTGCGTTTCTGTTCCTCCCCTTCCCAGAAGAAAACAAAACAAAAAAAAAAATTAAATTGGTTCGCCTTTTGTATTTTATTTTTGAAATCCCTTTCTACTATTTCCCTTTCACTGGTTTGGTATATATAATTTTTTTTTCTCTTCTCATTTCGTTGGCCTGTCACGGGTCGTACAGATGTTTGTTGTCACACACAGAAAATGTGTTATTTTTTTCCTCTTGTTCTTGGGCTCTGTTTCGTTAGTTGGTTTGGTTTTGTTTTTTGGGCTTCACGAAACGATATCTTGTATGCATGCAGTCGTGCATATGTATACACATAGTTTTTTTTTTTTGTTTCTTGTTTAATGGAACCCCTAAGTCGTTGCGTTAAGAGTCAGCATGCGTGCAGTGTAGCGTCATTGGTTGAGGTTGCTTATTATTATTTTTCTTCCTCGATGTTATGACAGGTGGAAGGAAGTTAGAAGCAAATTATTCCCCTTTTTTTTTTGGGTAGAGCCGAAAAACCCCGAAGAATCATAATTACATTAATTTTGAAGCTTGTCTGAAGTTTGAAGAGGCTTCCATCGATTTTGACATGAATTCACAAACTTAATTTACGACGTGACGTGAAAAATGAGCCATTGTTCTGTCTACACGGGCTAAGTATAAAATTGAAACCCTAACATCTATCATTCTGACATTTATTTGTCGTAAAGCCCAGACGCAGACGACATCGACTCCCCTCCCCCCCAAAAAAACAGAAACTTCTACATGACGCTGTCGTTATTAGTTTAATGCCCAAGGCAGGCGCCGTATACATCCACATACACCTAGGTACACACGGTTATGTAAATTTCGCAAAATATATACACTACTAAACATTCTACGCACATAATAATGTCCTTTTTCAAAACTAGTTATACAAATTCTGCATGCGTTTTATATAAGAGACCACCAGACCCGACCCCCTTCTAAGCACTTTTGATACATATTCAAACAAAAACCCTTCACACAGCCAGCTACCCTTTTCGCATTTCCCACTCTCACTTTATTCTCATCCGGGACACTTGGAAAATCTAACTTATTACCATGTACCCCTGCTATTTTATTCAAACACACAAATGTGTGTATGAATGTTCATTAAAATAAATCCGTAGATATGTATGTTTCTGTACCCCTCAGCGATTGCTCGTGGCTTAGAAGTCACCCTTAACATGCGCACAAAATTCAGACACTGTCCCAAACGGGAATATTCTATTTTTTGTTTGTATCTTGTTGGTTACTTTAAACGATGGCAACGCAAACTTCATCAAATTATAAGCGACTGAATTTAAATTACGACGATATGGAGTGAGTGTGCGAGATGGGCCTTTTCGAATCGATGAGCGTCCAGTTTTTGTTGTCATGGTGACTCACTTGGAGTGAGGCATTTCATCATGTTTTGATTAAGATTTCAGCGTTTGAAAGTGTGCATCCTCTCGAGTAGTCTTCTGAAACCCCAAACTGCCTGCCCTGTGACTGATGGCAGCACAAACACTCAAGTGGAAGGGGGCGAGTGGAAGCACGCAGCCTTCCGCGAACGAGGGCCTTTTTAAAAGGGGGTGGTGCGTGGAATGGATAGTTGCCGTGTCATCGCCCAAAACTGTCACGACAAAAGAAAACCATGTCATCGTCCATAATTAAGAGGAAAAAAAAGGTGAACAAATGTAACCTCCACCTGAGTCATAATGAGTCGCAAGACATCATCAAAAGATCCGATCTGACACATGACCTCGAACCTTCAAGAGTCTTCCTCTCATCTTGGGTCACCGCTCTGGTCCACATAATCATCCTTCCAAGATCTTTTACCAAACACACACACACACACACTCACCATGGCATGTGTTAGCAGGTGTTATCAAGTACAAGCCACAAATGCGAGAAAACAACGAACACATGCAATAAAAATAAAACGAGTGTAAATCCCTCAACAGACCATCGCACACATAAGACTCGTATCAAATTTTGTGGTAATTAAGAGGACTGCAAACTTGTTTCGAGTCCCCGATACTATCAACGTCCAGTTATGAGGAGTGAACACCGAGGTCACCGTCGACAAATCAGAGGGAAACTGTCCCGCGTAAGTGTGCGTCGTCTTATTAACTCTGGCGAAGAAAAACCCCCTTTTCCAAGACCAAGAAGGGTTGGAAAACCGCCCGAGCGACCTTATGTTTCGAACCGGTAATAAATTACAAATGAAAGGGAATTCCAAACGAAAACTACTGCAGATAGCGGTAGTTCAACTTTAATTATCCTTTTGCTGGACAATTGAAATTCAAAATTTGATCATTGCAGGGGTCTCCATGGATATGCCGGGCGCGAGCAACCCTTTGAAATGTCCCATGAGTGGTGAATTAATTGAACACGATGGTCTCGACACAAGAAGGGATTTGGCTTACAAGGTTGCCAGGTTGTGAGGGTAGGAGGAGGAGACCGACCCGACCCCCCTCGGCTGTTTTAATGTCCTTGTCTTAGACGTTAATCTCGACAGGGACCACAATCTTCTTAAAGGCTCTTTAACTCACTCAGGTGGTGGTCATCCTGTTTAGAGGGCTTCCTTCCTTTTCTCGCCTTAACTCACTTGCGGACGGTCATCCTGTTTAGAGGGTTTCTCGTTTTTCCCTCCTCCCAACTCACTTGGAAGGACTTCTCATTCCTCCCTCAATTCTTATCCAAAGTCAGCCCCTGTCTTTGGAAACATACTAGACACAATCAATTTTAAATGAGTTCCAGAACAGAGCAAGACTGCCACACTCTCACCCCCGTACTGTCGTGCCATCTTTGACTGTCATTCCCACCCGTCGCACATACATGTCACATTGTTTTCTTCTTGTTAAGAGGATATTTAATTTGTCAAGTGCTTTGAAAGTTCTTCGAAACGCATGCACGCCGCCCTAAAACTTCGAGACGAAGAACTGCTTTTGAATCAACTTTTCGAAGTTTTAATGCGCTCCTTCCGGCGGAACAATGAGTTCCTCTTGCAGCCGTTCACAGGGTGGCGCTCGTACAGTCGGTAACGGCTGCCTATTGAGGGATCCTTGAAAAAGGGACAAAAATAACAAACATCGACTCGATTACCCCAGATTCGCTGTGAAATAAAAATATTTTCTTAAAATGATATGTGCACCTAAAAACACTTGAGACACGGATTCTTTTCTCAGTCTTCGTCTGTGGCTCAGCACCAATCCCTTTCCAGGTAGAAGCTCGATGGTATTGTCCCCTGCACATCGTGCAGTCCCGTATTCCGTATTTATTTCCATTGCACCCTAAACTAATTAAATGGCGGCAGGCGGTATTTTTATTTTCTCATTCCCAGCACCACCACCGAAACATAGCTGTGTCGTCATCGGTTGGTACACATGGATGTGCGTGCGTTGCATTCCTTCATTGGCAATTGGCAACAACTGTCAGATGGATATGGGAAGACAATACGTGTGGCTGGCTCATCGTTCCCTCCTTCCAACCGATCGACCGGGGGATTAGAGTGCTGTCTAACCCCCGGTGATGTGTCAACGATTGTATAAGATTCGAGGTGAATTGTGAACCCAACGCCGTCCCGTACGGAGATATGAAGAATGTGTGTGTTAGACTGAGAGAGAGAAAGGGCGAGAGGGATCTAAACGACTTAGGAGAAGGGTCGTCAAGACAACTCAAACGAAACATATAAATATACACACGCTCCTGCTGCCGCTGCTGGCATACCCAATTTCCTTTCAATTTCTTATTTTCATTCCTCCTGTCTTTTTTTCCTCTCTCTTCATTCGTGTGTTCTTTTGTCTGTTGGTTGTTGGGCTGTAAGAAGGATTTGACACGGTCGGTTGCATCGTTTTACTAACCCTCCCCGTACCCGTACGTTCTGTCCCCTTATCCTATTGTTACGCAACGTACATTCCTTGAACATTATTAATTTCCTTTTTGTATTATTATTATGATTATTCTTATTCCCTTTCAGGTTGCATGAAGCGAAAATGTCGCCAATGCCATTGCCAGGAGCTACGTCGATAATGGCGCCAACGGAAACCCCATCACATTCCATGCCGACAACAGAAGTAGCGGCATCTGCCACACACAATCAATTAAAGTCCACAAACGAGATGGATACAATGAATACAATGACAGAACAAACGTCAACGAGACCAGTTGACAATAGTTGTAATAGCAACATCAGTCAGAATGACTTTTTGACAATCAAAGACAATAAAGAGTCGTCCTCTTCCGAATGGCCTCCACCATGTTCATCATCATCCTCATCATCGTCATCTTCATCATCGTCATCGTCGTCCTCTTCGTGCTCATCCTCATCTTCATCTCCGTCATCAACATCATCGTCGTCGGCATCATCAACAACATCATCATCATCGTCGTCGTCGTCGTCGTCGTCCTCATCATCATCTTCATCGTCGGCGTCTTCAGCGTCGTCTGTATCTTCATCAGCAACAACAGCTAAATGTGATAGTAGTAACATTGAAATTAAGAAAGAGTGCGATGAAGTTCTTATTAAGTCCGAGGAATGCACTGCCAGTGACAATTTGACATTGGACTCAAAGCCAATGACAGAGGCAATCACAAACTATAGTCCTAGTGACAAGAATTCGAACAACATCACAGCAAGCTCCATCACCGCCAGTGGCATCGTCATCAACGGCAGCAATGGCAACAGCAACAGCAGTAGCTGTGGTGATAGTTTACCGTCCACCAAAGAAATCGAACCGGAAATTAAGACTGAAGAAGATGAAGAAGATGATGATGGTGATAGTTTTGGTAAACCCCGGCGGGTGTTGCTCACATCTGTCAATGCACATATCATATGCAATCTATGCCAGGGATACCTAATCGATGCTACAACCATTGTGGAGTGTTTGCATTCATGTAAGTACATCTGAAAAAAGAAGAAAAATAAATTTATAGAAACCTCACTTATCCTTAAGACAGATACCGTCGGTATTTTGACAAGGAACACTTCCTACACAAATGCCCATAAAATTAATGACACTTTTGATTCTTGAGAGCTCTCTGCAGTGCAGGGTGGTAACCACACACACACAGAGAGTGAGAGTGAGCGACGGGGACCTTGTCATCATAAATTTAACGATCGTACAACTAAATACTTCTTAATGGACTTGATTGTAATAAAAATTTAATGATGACGAAGATTTTAACTAAAATTACACACAGAAGTTGAATGGGTGAATGCGACGAGAAACGAAAAAGAAAACATCAAAAACCGTTGACAATCAAATTTGGGGATCTTATGAGGAATTGATAAAAATTTATGGGCGGTAATAGGGCAGGAAAGAAAAAAGGGAGTTCGTTTTTTTCCCATTCGAGAATCGTCTCTCAAATGTATTAAACATGAGGCAAGGCCAAGAGCAGTGATACGAGCCACAGCAAGCGACAACCGCACGGGGAGGGTTAGACTTTATTTCTTTCTGTGCGTGGCCCTCGAGGTGTGGTCGTCGTCCGTTGTTCTGAGATTTTTTAAAGAAAAAAAAAGTAAGTAAAGGGGGATGTGGTTGCACTTGGGTTGAGCACAATGTTACAATCAGACCTGTAATGGGTGATGATAAGGCTTGCTAAGATGTTGCGCATTCTTCCTCCGACCTTATGCTGGAAGTTTGGAGGGAGTTGTAACTAGTTTCTGATTACATTCTGATGAACCTTAAATGTGACCGTTGCGGCTTTCTCTTTCGAAATTCGTTCGATTTCGGACGAGTGCCGTCTGTGCCTGGACTTCCCTCAGCCTAGTTTGTCAGCTTTTGTGCTACGAGCAAGGTTAGTGGCGAAATTGAATTGAAATTCACCAACATTCAGCATTGGAGGACGTGTACTTTGTAAGCCAATTTGACCAACACACAGACTAGGCAAAAGACACTCATAGAGGCTCAGAAGGCTCATAAATTGTGCCGTGTCCCTAGGACGATAGCGGGGTGCCTCCACCTCCCCTTCCAGATCCCAGCATCACTGTGAACCAGGAACACTCTCTCCGCCACCCTCAACCGCCACCCCCTTGATTGTTTACACAAAAATCCTATCCAAAAAGGCGTTAAATTCCCTCTTTACAAATTTCACAGCCTCAAACGAGTTGAAAAACATTTCACAAGTGTCGAAGAACAAGCAAGATCTTATCGTCAGGCCCATACACATACTCATTTGCACGCATGGCCGCAATTTAAATCGGTTTGATGAAACCATATGTTGATGGAAATGCGATTTCGCCTGCTGCTGATTTCCTTCTCATAATTCCCCAGTCGGATTGCCCTGCAACTCCGGGAGTGTATGTAAACACTCCGTGGCCGAGCATACATGCGCAGTTCAGCTGCAAAGTGCTCATTCCTTTCGGGAATGAACTTTGCGTGGATGTGTGTGTGCCTGTGTGTGATTAGTTCTGGTTGATGCCCATTCTGAGACACATAGTTGAACAAAAACAAAAGCTTCATGCGATTTTAATCATTCACCATCTAATCGGTGTGCTTGAAATATCATCCAACCCTAAATCATCATGTGAGTTGTGTTCATGTTCGTTGCGTCTGTAGTGCATAATCAAAGTCCTTCGACGGGGCGCCTATTGACTTCAGTAGCAGAGGAGGACGGGCCTTTTTTTTTTGGCGTGACATTATACAGTGAACCCTGAATATTCAGCTCGTTTCTTTTAATCCATTCGAACTCATAACATTTTGCAAGCACTTTATCTCCTTTGAACTCCTAGCAACACCCTCATCTCTAAATGCTTCACAGGGACGGCGACGAAGTTTGCAGTGGATTGACCTCTGCTTGTGCACATTCTCTGCACCTGCAGCAGCATCAGCAGCAGCAGTATACCCTTACCTGGTTACGCTCGCGTTTGGTGGGTGTCTTTCCATGAATTTGCGAGTGTAATTGCAAGTGTCACCTGCTAAGGTCTTATTTTGGCGAATATTTTGTCAGACGATAGTTGTGTGTTTTCTCATAGTTTTCACAATGTGTCCTTTGTGTGCAAGCGGAAGACGTACGTGTGCAGCAGCCCTCGTGTCACTCTCCATGCAATGAGTGCAATGTGAGCGCGTGTTCCGAGATGTCGTGGAACTTTTGTGTAGACACCCATTGTATCTTATCCCGGGCGAGACCGTATTGATTTTTGTTGCAAAACTTTCGATTATGGCTTCTATTTGCTGAAAACTGTCTGCGAGATCTACCTCTCAGATTTAATGGAAGCTGGTTTGTGCATGAAAACCACGGCAATCGAATGAAGATCCGGTCGATAAGGTTTGAAGCGATGAAACTCGCCTTAATTTGTGTCATTCAAATGAACCGGCGATAGAGAGAGCAGATAATCTCATGAATTAATGAGTAGCTCATCGTGTAGGGTTTCACAAGTTCTTCTACCGGAGGGACACACAGAGCAAAATTATTTCATTCCGTGTACACAGGGACTTTCATATAGCCTCTCTTAGTTGTGTTTTGAAAAAAATTGACCGGAGAAGGAAAAAGTTCCAGCCAACCTCTGGGGCCAAAGCGAAGCCTCTTGACTTCTTGAAAAGGCATAATACCCCTATTACCAACACAACAAGCCGTCATATTTGCATATCTCTTCAGAACTCCATTTGAATACATATTGTGTACAAGGTCTGCACGAGGACCCAACACCCCCGTGTACACTTAAATGCGTTCATATACAAATTCCATTTTAAACTCACATAAATTGTACACGAGCGCATATGGATAGCTCAGAGATCCTTGCCTTGAAAAAAAAAGAAAACTGAAAAAACCTCTTTTTTTTTTAAAGAAAGAAGAAGAAAAAAAGTTCATAACCCGATAGAGAGATGAATGGCAGCGGTGCTTTGTTGAGAGAGGTCTGCCGGGGTGACGGAGAGCGAAAGATAAAACCAGCTCTCCTTGCATGACCCCTGATTTATGATTCCGACTTCATTCGACCACCATAGCCACCGAAAAGCATCACAAAAGTCTACCTGCTGATATCTTTTTCAATGAAGTTCGAATACTTGTGAGAGGGTCTACAGCGGGTGGAGGTAAATTCATTGCCAATTCTATTGGCATGGTTGCACTTGAATTGAAAACTTGCGAAAATTGCAGTCCTTGTCCTCGGCAATAATGACTTACATACCCACACGGGCACGCTAGGGGCTCTCCCCCTGCACCCCCACCCGCCCATCAGGATGCGGGTGTATTGTGTATTTGTACGGCCATTGTTCTGATCCGGACGTTTGTCAGACTAG
Organism: Eristalis tenax; assembly: GCA_905231855.2. Lineage (NCBI taxonomy): Eukaryota > Metazoa > Arthropoda > Insecta > Diptera > Syrphidae > Eristalis > Eristalis tenax. Next base: position 7,477,428 of record HG993127.1, read on the forward strand.
AAATCTTGAGGTTAACTCTCCAGCTCGTCTCTCCGTCGTTCGTCAGTGGGGATGAGAGAACTTTGTGTTGATTTTCTACTCTCGATCATTGCTTAAGGCGAAAGTTTTTTGAAAGAAAAAGGAAGAACGGACCATGGTTGTCCTTGAAAACCCATCCATCCTCATCGGAGATCCAAAAAAAAAAAAACGATTCAACTCAGTCACTGTCTCCCGTCCTATGTTTGTCACAGGGTTATAACCGGCATCAGAACATTGCACAAAAAAAACGGCGCCCCATCCGCCCCCGTTGCCAGCAACAGCGCTGGAACAACGATGTGGAACATAAAACATCCCTTCTGCGAAGCTACCGGGAGTGTGGTGGGTGTTGGTGGCTCTGTTTGGTAGCACTCCGTTGGCATGGGGTTGTTGTTCTCTTCTCGTCACTCCACGAAACCACCTCCTCCCCGCCCAACCGGCATGGAGCGCACCTTACCCGTCGGTCGTTCTGTTGGTGGCATTGGATGTTAAAGCGGAACTGCTGCGATAAGGCCTACTGTGTACACAAAAGCGCCTCTTTTTTGGGAACAATTTCTCGTGAGGGGATGAAAATTAAAGCCCAGTTATTGCAGTTCGCTTTGTTCTCAGCTTATCATCGGTTGGCGCGTGGATTTCGAGGGATTCCTTATTTTATTTCATTTTTGGCTTGGCAGGGAACATTGCTCTCTCCTCCGAGCATATAACTTCATTGGGCCACTGGAGTTTTTTGTGAGTTTCAGGTTTATTATTGTGTTGCTTGCTGGCTGTAGTGGTGGCGGTGGAGGCGGCCGTGGCGTCGGCGGCGTCGGCTTGACAGACGAATATTCTGTTGTCTTCAGTGCAATGGGATTTTTATCTGCAGCCGCTCCCACACAAACAAGAACACACAAAATTCCTTTGTGGAACTAAATAATAATGAAACAAAACCCAAACGAAAGGCGACCCAACAAAGGGATCACTGTGTGCGGAAGTAAAGGGAAAACGACGGTTTAGCTTTATCGCGGTTTTCCCTTAAGCCCTTTGTGGTTTATTTTTCGCCGATGTGGGGTGAATGTTGTGCACCCGCCCATTTCCCCCCCACCCCCAGCCAAACAGGGGGCACACAGTCGCACACATTTGTTTTAATGTTCCTTGCGTCAACCACACAAAGCCAAAGCTACTGCTACTGCCGCCGCTCGGGTGCGTTCAACGAAATTAAATAAATCACGTGACGGTTTTTCTCAAACTTTTAAATTTGGCAGTACTAATTTTTTTCCGCCCTCGGCAGTTCTCTTTATTGCAAGAAAACACATTTTTTCGCCGGTATATTCGTACCCAGACAGGGTGGGAAGCAATTTTCCAGTGCGTGTCTAGCGGGGGTGGCACACCAAACCAGAGGCCAGGAGCACATGACACCCGTTAAAACGCCATCGAATGCAGACATTTTTCGGGAGGGACCACTTTCACGATGTAATGGTGGTGACGACGACGCCAACAGAGAAAGAGGACACAGTTGTAAAGTCTGCAAAAAGCACCTCCCGTACTCCGGTTCGCTTAACGATGGAAATTGAAGCTGTAAAGTGCCAAAGCGTCTAAAAGTTTCTACGACCAGTTCCCTGCTTCTGCCTTGTCGTTCTTCGCTGGTTCGGTTTTCATGCATTTTTTTTTGTGTCGGAGGAAATGCTATTCAGTGTCAAAATTGTCGTCGAAAACAAGAGTCCTCGTTTTGTGTAGTTGCAGGCAATGCGAGAAGGGTATCCAAGGCAAACGATGAAGACTGCTTTTCTCACATCTTCCCCCTCAGTTGAGTGAAAACTTTCCGTTTGCATATTTACACAAAGAGAATTCATGAGGCGACAGGGACATCGTTCTTGGACAGCTTGTTGCAATGAGCAAAAAAAAAACGAAGAAAGGCATCAAATTGAAACTTTGTAGCTGCCAATCAGAAGACCAATAGACACAGCCTCGTTGAACAACCGCAGAGTGTGTGGGGAGGGCAAATTCCCTATCTCCCCCTCCGCCCAACCGAATCCAATTGAATTTGTAATTTACATGTGTACGTACGCCGGAAGTTAGTGAAATTCATAGAATGCACACTTGTAGTCATTGATTAACTGGGATGCATCCAGCAGCGTCCACTCGTCTCGTGTCTCCGTCCGTCCACTGTCCAGTCGATAATGTCATCCAATTTTCAACTTCACCACAGACTCCAATCGCAGTGGAATGGGTAAATAACATTCACTAAAGTGATGAACGACTAGGATGTGTTGCCTCTATGGTCCGGTCCCTTTCGGAGGACATGCTAACCACGTACAGCAAAAGTTCAAACCCACCACCATGGGTCTCTATGGCACACTCAGTCTCACACAGACTGACTCACTCACTCACTCACTATGTGAGCAAGCCAAAACAACCAAGGACCACCGGGACAATTAATCACTCGACAAGTAATCGGCTTAAATGGAAATTAGCTCCACAGGCAGTCCGTTGGTTTTGCTTAAAGCTAGACCGGTGGCTGTGCGCGGACGTCTGCATGTGTGTGGCTGTATTTCAAGTGTGTATACGAGCGCGAATGATACCCAGCGACAGCAGCTCCCATCCAAATTTCGTCCTCTTTAAAGTGAACGAGGCCCCGAGGTCTTTGTATGCGCAACGTGGCATCCGGGGCCACAAGTTCAAGTGTGCGTTTGAGTGGTGCGTTCGCACTCACGACGAGGGAGGGGAGTTGGGGGCAGGAACCTGTTTAGGGGACGCCTGTGTATGACACACAAGGTGGGTGTGATTTGCTTTGCAAAACAAAAATAAAAAATGACATGGAAAAAGCCTGGGCGAGGCATTTTTTAAGCTTGATTTTTGAATGGAGTGTGGTGTGTAAACACGTCACCCTCTTCGGCTGTCTGGAGTTTTTGAAGAACACGGCTTGAATGCCAAGCGACCGCGACGACGGAGTGTTCGGGAAACAATGGTGATCCAATAATTTCTGAAAGAATAATGACGGGGAGGGACGTTGATGGTGTTGCCAATTATTCATTTAAAAGCCTTTTAGTTGTTTTTTTTTTGGTGATAAATCTTGACTTGTCTAAGCGTTATCGCGTTTCTGACAGCGAATTGTGGATGTGATTGGTTTATTGAATTTCTATTTGCGTCTGCAGGTGACTTTTAGCCGCTTAAATAGATTGTCAGTGGATGGTATGAATTCCACTCATCTTCTATTTTATATGACAATAAAGTCACCTAAAACAATGAATGTGTGTGGGATTCTAAAACGGATAGATCTAGGAGCGGTCAGTGGTCGAGCATCGAAGTAATCAACGGATGAAATGTCAGTAGACAAACTTGATTATTTGCAAGTTAGTTTTTTAAGTGACATCATTTTTGAAAGACTCTTATTTCTCCGTCATGCAGAGTATTTCAAATGACTTTCTGTTCTGTTTTGCACACAAATTAGCATCGATTCTTAAGGCCCAACTGTAATTGACGTAAGTAGACAAAAGCTGAAGTCAGAAGTGAACGAGAAGTAGGTGAAATTTCCAAATGCTTGTCATTTACAGAAAAATCAAACACCAACAGACATTTACATACAACGCAGAGAGCGATTGACTCAAGTAAATAAAAATGAACGAAACTTGACGAAACTGAACGAAGTGGTCGTTGTGGTCACAGTAAATGATTTCTGTGCATTTCTCTCGATTGTTTAAATAGGCATAAAGCTTACTAATTTCATCAGCTCCGTTGCAATGAACGAAACTTAACGAAACCGAGCGAAAAGATCGTTCGTAGTCACTTTGAAAGATTTCTGTTTGTTTGTTCGATTGTTTAAGTTGACATAAACATTCCTTAGTTGCGTTATAATGATTTCAGTTGTATTTCCAATGTTTCAACAACTCCCCCCTTCTCCTCTCTTTACAGTTTGCCACAGTTGTATTATGAGGCATTTAAGGACAGAACAATACTGCCCACGCTGTGAAATGATGATCAACACCGCCAAACCAAATATCAAGTAAGTAAAATCAGTTTTTCATTTAACTCATGTATGCCTGGCAATTCCCTGAACACGTACTCAAACTTTATGAATAAAAACAAAATGGTCCTCATGAAAGGCAAGCAGGCTAGGCTCTCTTTTTATCTTAAATCACGGGCGAAACAATTTTCTAACGAGACATAATCCTTGAAGCGAGAAAAAAATGTGTATATAATTCAAGCAGGTTTCTCTTGTGCATACCTTAAGTAGCACAGCACACAAAAAGGATTGTGGAGAACAGAAGAAACATAAAAAAGGAAAAAAAAATGAGAACATTTGAAAGGGATTCCTTCGGGAACGTGTCCCTTAATAAATTCCATGAGTTAATCCAACTGTCAGCACAGAGATTTAAACCCATACAACTGGCGGACACAAATGTCTGATTCTGATTTGGTTGTTCACAAAAGTCTGTGGGATTTTTTGTCTCAGTTTTTCTTGTTCGCATCTGGTAACACTGGGATGGTAGTTGTTTACGGTGTCATTTGAACGACACGAGGTGGTATGAAGTCCACAAAGTCCAACGCATAATGACTTAAGATGAGAAATGAGATAACAACAACAAGAGAAAAAACTGGTCATCCTTCAGCCAGCACTCTTGGTCCATTTGATTTCCTTTCTCGTTATAGCCGGTTTCCGCATTTAAACACTTCCAAACGATGTACCCCAGGAGTGGGACCGTCTTAAAGATATGCATGCGCACCCACCCCTTCCCAACACATCGGATAAGTGCCATTCTCGAGAAGAAGAAGAAGAACTGGTCACTGAGATGAATTTAATGACTCCCCGGGGCAGTAAAACCGACTGACTTACGGTCATCCTTGTGTCGTACCTTGCGAGACTGGCGAATGAGTCCTTGCAAGAAAGTGAAAAGCACACACAAAAAAGGGATATTTTCCACCCCATTTCGCATTCGAATTTGACCTCTCTTACACAGGAAATAAAAAAATCGTTTATCAGCCGACGGACAAACGGAAGCCGGTCGAGAGTGAGTTCAGGAGAGTCCGTCGTGGGCAGTGAAAAAGTAGCCGTCTCCTGTTTTGTCGTCGTCCTTCTCGATATCAGATTGGTAATCGAATTCTTTATGTGATATGCGGTCAGGATGAAAGTAAATCTAATTTCGTCCTGTATCCTTACTCAAGCTGTCCAGGGAGGGGTGTGTTTGAGAGAGAGAGAGGGATAGAAAGTCGAAAAAAATTGTCTTGTTTTGTCTGAAGAGGAGAATGGGTCAAGAGGGCAAGTGGAGAACAACCTGCAAGGAGACGCGGCGGCGTCTGCAAGAGGTGAAATGTGTCTGACTTGGTATTATTACCCTTGCTTCCATGTTGCTGCGATAACGACCTTGCTTGTGCGGCACGGCACAGGCATGAGGTGGGCGCCCGCCAATTCACTCAAGAGGAAAAACACAAAAGGAACAGATAAAACGAAATCAACGACAAGGTCGACAGTGAAGCGAGGTGGGGAATAAACGGAATCAGCAACATTTCCATCGCGAGGGGTGGGGCTACTGTGTGTGTGTTCTGTCGTCGATGGTTGCCTGATTGGGAAACCTCGAGGCGTACTCCACAGCCTCCACTGCGCGCTGGCGGAGCACTGAAAGTGCAAAAGCAAAAAAAAAAAAAAAAACGTAAATTCATTTGATTTGATTTGTCGTGCACATTATTATCACCCCAGGAGCTACTACGCGGAACCGGCATCAGGAAAATGTGCGGTACGTGGTACGCTGATAGGGTTCGGTGGAGGTGGCATGTATGGTTGGTGGGTTAATGGATGTGCGACAATTTCCGGGGGGTTTTTAGTACGATTGAACAATTTCGAAAATAGATTGCGTAAACGACGACGACGGCAGCACGCCCCGACCCCACGGACAGATTTTCCGCTTCGATAAGCGTATTACGGTCTCTCTGTGTGGCTGTGCCTGTTTGTGTGTTCGATTGGTGGACGGGGTGTGAGACATGGGGGGCATGGACAGCTCCATGTCGGTGCGCTGCTAAAGAGCATCGGCAACAATTTGAATGGAGTGCGAACAATAAACATAACTCTTAAAGTATTCACACTTTCTTGAACGCAGAGGAGCGGACCCAGAGATCTTTTTTTCTCGTTTTCTGTGATCCACGGTCGGGTCGTTGTTGTAACGTACTCTAACCGCTAAGTGCTAATTAAACCGTTTTCAAATGGAAGAGCAAACAAATTAGGAGAGCGAAACCCAAATGTGGCCAGCATTGTTCTGGGAATTCTTCGCTCGCAGGCCAGACAGTCAGCCAGCCAGCCTGTGTGTATCTACCGACGGCTGCACAAACATCGTCCAAGTAGCATCTCAGCAACAGCAGCCGTGGCCCATGAAGGTTGGAATCGCGGAGCATGTGAAGACGGCAAGACGACGACGAAAAAGGAGAAGCACAACAAAAAATCAAGAAGCGCACCTCTGGACAAGACCAACATAGAGGGGGGCCTGGCAGTCGGTCGCTGAGTGAAGACGGACAAAACAAGCATCGTGTCGAGCGTCTGGTAGTTGATGGGTGGGGAGGGGGGCTCTCTGTCTCTTATTCTCTCTCGCTCACTCGGTATCAGTGTGTCCATTTACTATTGGGAATTTTTAATGCGCGTCTGGTTCTCGTTTGTCTTGTTTGCTTGTCAGTCAAAGCCAGGGCTTAACCTATGGCCGGAATCGTTGGCAAACAGCAACAGCAAACCGGCGAATGGTCTTGGTTGGCTGGAGAATATATTATTTCTATGGGGGGCGAGCACACACTGGTGGCAGCAGCAGCAGCAAGCACCTGAGAGGCATTGTCGACGCGTTGTGGGCTGGTGGTGGGTCGGCCACTGTTTGGCTCCACGCGATATTGGTTGGCTGTCTGTTTGCCTCTGTTAATTTTTTTCCCTTCTTTTTTTTTTTGTTTCATTCCCCTTTGCTGTGTTAATTTTATGTTTTTTCGCTTTTATCTGCGCGCTGCTTGCTCGGCCGCCACTGCCACGCTGCCGTTGTTGGTGGCAACGATGATGTGTCGTCTGGCGCGCTGTGTTGTGTGATGCTCTTTATGGGCTTTTAATGATTCCAAGGGCGACAGGTCTGTCATTTAATTGAAATGAATCGAGGGATTTGGGGTGTGTTGGATTTTCTGTTTTTTTTTTTTTTTTTTTGGTTCACTCTCAGTGATTCGAATGTGTGTGTGTGAGAGAGAGAGAGAGAGAGAGTGAGAGAGAGAGAGAGAGAGAGAGAGAGGGCACAACTGGTGTCATAATTCCCTGCCTTATTAAGACGTCACATCAACGAGCGCGAACGCACAACACCGCATGGCATGGCATGGCACTTGGGGGCGCATTCATTGCTTCTCAGAGAGAATGAATATCTTCTCGTATCATCATTTGTCATCTCGTCAGTGTGATGAGCTTAACCCACCTATCCCGTGTTATCTGTCGTTTCTATCTCTTGGGTTATTTCTTTTCGCCTCTATCCTCATCCATGGTCCTTTGTGCGATTTGATTTATGAATGGGAATTCAAAAAATCTTATTTCTTTCTCCTCTCCTTCTTCCTCATCCCCTTGTCCTTGTTGTGCGTACGTTTTCTAATTTACAAAAGAAACGAATGAATTCTATTTCAAGGATTTCTCCTCGTGGTGGTGGAGTGTCCTTATTTCTGTATCCATCCCTCCTCCGGCGTTCTATTTCCTCTCGTTGGAGGATTATCGAACCAAAAGAGCACAATGAGTGAGTGGTTGGTTAATGAGTACACAAACGAGATATGATAATGCATTCATAGATATTCCGATATTCCCTTCTTGCCGCGCGCCTTCCCTTTTCGCCGCGCCCGACACGAATTGGATCGGTTGCCATTCTGCTACGTGTCGCCTATCAATGTGGGCTCAATGAATTGTAAAAATGATGATAACGAGTATTGATTTTGGTGTTTCGTTTCGTTTTTTTCCACCGTTCGTTCCAGTAATAAATAATATATTCCAGTGACTCAGCGACGGGAAGACTGGAAATGATGAGGGGGCGATTTCGATTCTCTTTGTACCGTTCTACGCAATTTCCCTGCGTGTTTAAGGTATTTCTGTGCGAGGGATGATTGGACTGGGAATTACCAAAGAGTAGGTATCTACTCTTGAAGTGGATTGATTGGCAGGAAGTACATTATGTGTACGACGGCAGTGTTCGTTGTGTGCTTCTTGCAATATTAATGACATTTCGTCGATGTCGTTCATGTCGCCGTTGATGTTGTCGCTATCGTCATCATTTGCTGGCTCTGTTGGTGTTGGTTGTGTATTTACTCCGCTTTTTTGTTGATATTCGCGTGACAGATTGTGGGGGATTTGTATTGGCATTTTGGAGGGAAAGCAAGACAAATTTTAGAATAAGTTTTTTAATTAACTAAATGTAAATAAGGACGAGGGGGATGCCCTGTGAATCGTTTGTGGTGGTTGTCTGCAGTGTTGCTTAAAGCGTGGATTTAAGGTGTCCGATTGGAGACCACTGGACTGGAAGGAGGACGCAATTTTGCTTGATGGATGCCTTAGGTATTCAGCCGTGGTGAACAGGGAATTAATTGTTAAGTCTTTTATTGTCGCCCTGTCTTTCTGAATTGACAAGGACTGGATGTGCCTAAAATCATCTTTAAAAGCCGCTTTAGAAATAGTGGCTCCCTCCAGGCTCTCCTTTTCGGTTTAAACGAGGCTCTGTTTCAACTATATGTTGAAGTCCAAGCCGTGCCTTAAGTCTGTGCCTCTGCCTCGACAGAGGGTGGAAGTCTCTCCAAGTGAAGCCACAGCCTGTGCCTACTGTCTGCACTCTCCCACATTCAGTCCTTCAGCCTGTTCCTTACGTCTCCTCTCGAGATACCCTTCAAACATCCCATTTGGTCTCGGCGCTGCTTCAGTGATTCAGCGTTCACTATCTGATTCAACAAAAATCTTTTTTATTTATCAATGAAACTGCCGGCTAAAGTATTATTTTACACTTCATTTATTCTCTCTCAAGTCAATGACGAGGAGTCACCCTTTTCGGGTTGTTTCTGCATGTCCTACACCTTTTCAACCCTTCATGCCACCTCACCCCCAGTCATTGAGAATTTCAAAAATTTTCACTGATATTACAAAATCATGAAATTGCTTCCTCGCGGGCGGGCACCATACCCCCCCAGCCGTGTCAGGAAAATAGCAATTTATGCAGATTCCCATCAGCTTCAGGGATTGACTTAAAAGTTACCCGCTTCCTGGCATCCTTCTCAATAAAAGATAAAAACAACACTTTCTGACGTCGATTTTATCGAAGAACTCGGGGGCTTGGAGGATTTCCTTGTCACTTTCCGGCCGTTGCTACCCCAAAATTCTGTGAGAAAAAGAAAAAAAAACTAAAACCGAACTGTTTCATTGAGTTCCCTTTTGAGCCTCCACAGGCCTTAAGGATCGTAAATATTTGATCACAGTGACGTGCTGTGGGTACCAATTCGTATGTCATTCGCCATGACACTCAGGTTCGAATTAATTACAACCCTCAATCCAATCTCATCCCTTCGGTGTCCCTCTTGTCATTTCTCCATATCCTCACTCAAATCTCCCAGAGTATCTTAAATTTATATTAATTTAAAATCACTTCCTGAACATATTTACACACACCACCACCGTCGCCTAGCCTTCAATCAAAAAGCAGTTCCTGTTCGAAAACGGTTCCATCATTTCGGGGTTTTCCTCAACACCTCCGAAAGCGAAGCGTGTATTTGTTTAGGTCTTTAGCAGAAATACCTCAATATCCATGCACAGGTTTATCCCCTAATCCTTCTGCTGTTAAGGATTTTACACGTCTTGTTAGTGAGGTGATGTGCCAAAAAACATGTTACAATTCTTCCTCTTTGATCAGAGTGAGAAGTACTTTTCTTGATTGACGTTCGCTTTATGGGATCTGAGGTGTATTTCGCTCGCTTTGATGAGGGGCTCGAAGGAGGACGATTGGTTGATGCCGGAAAACCGGTCAATTTCCTTAAAAAGTTTGGATAACTAGACTTATCCCTCTCTCAACCCTACAGACGACGACGTGAATTCAAGTACAGGAAAAGTTTTTCACAACTTGTCCGTTCGAAGTTTTCTATCGAAACATCTTACCCTGCACCACCCACCCCTCCGCAATGTATTAATTTCCCTTTTTACCAACAATTCCATCCCCTAAGATTGTTTATAGTGTAATTTGCTTCGATAGTAAAATCCTTAGGGCTAACGGGCAAAATTTAATTTCCATCCATAAAGTCCGACGGCTGGTCGGTGGCTGGACTGGCCAGGCTGGCCGCCTCTCATTCTGTCACGAATTGATGTTCAATTACGGAACTTCCATGCATAAACTTTGACAACTAACTTCTTAAACTGTGTGTACTCAAGCCCCATTCCAATGGGTCTCTCGTTCTCGTATCTCTCCCATGCGATAAATGCTCAATAATGTTTTGTTTGAATTCTGTTTAAGTCCTCCAGGATAATTTATGAGGCTATGAAGGGAATTAATATTGACCCGAAAGGTATAAGTATGATTTGAGCAATTATGAGAGAATTTGTCTTGTTGTTTGTGGGGTGGAGGACGTTGATGAGGACGGGCGAAATCGATTGGGGTGTGTGCGTGGAGAGATGTGGATACGACTCAATTAGGCTAAACCATTTGTCGGCATGAATGTCGTCTCATTGAGAGTAGATGGTGACTGAAGATAGATAAATGCTTCAAGGAATTCCCTTCTGTGACGGCAAGCACATGTAAAATGTGACTTACAGTGAATGGGGCTTACCATATTTTTGAACACTGTTGCCTTCATTTGACGGCAATCCTGTTGTGAATGTGACGCCTAGATTGTTTATTTGCTTTTCTTGCTAGAAATAGAAAAGCTGTTTAGGGGATCCAATCTGTTTTCGATATTTCCGTGTCAGCTGCAGAAGCAGGTTTGAATTTTTTTGACATCTGTCATAGTCAGTTGGACTTTTGTTATGCCTAGCCTAGGTTATGTGATAAATTATAAGTTGTCATAGGCGGGGTTTCGGGCTATAGCACGTGTCAAATGTCACATTCTTATTTTTTGTGACAGGAAACGTCAGATTTCAGTTTGTTTTGTAAGGTTAAGTGCGGAAGGTAGCCTATAACACAACAACTTGTAGTTTTTGACACAAATGTAGATGTCAAACGCACTCTTAGCCGGATTCTGGTGCTGACACTTAGATTATGCAAAAATCTGTTTCGGGAGTAATTTTCGAGAGTTATATAAAACATCAGTTTCAACTGAAGCTATATTTTCTGTTCCCACGCCTAGTTTGACATTTTTCTCCGATGACATGAGTAGTTGACATTTCAGATGACATTGTCATTTAAGTCAACCAACATCTCTGAGATTATCAAATGACATTTGTCGAAGTTAACTTCCGTAACATTTTATCTGTCATCGTTTTTTTTAATACCACCGCATCTGTCATATTCATTTGACATTTCAGCTTATTTAGCTTGTCAGTTCTTCACATCCAACGAATCAGTCATGTTCAAAGAAGCCCCGACAAGTGAAGGATGGAAAATTGTTTAAATTAAAATTCTTGACGTAACTGTCACTGTCAACCGCCAACTTGACAGATTCACTTTTAACTGTCAACAGATCTATCATAGGACTGATTACAAAGATGTACCAATAACAACGCTGACAATTACCATACCACCTTTTATTCGGGGACAAGAAATTAAAGCATTAAACCCCTTCAGGAGTGGTTACAATTTTACGACGCCTCGGGGATTAGTCGCATCTACTTGAGTTCCTTCATAACCTCGCCATCTCTCCATTCACGTATTTTCTCCAGAATGTCAATTTAAAATGTCTCCATTATGCATTCCTCGTTACATTCCGTTGCCTGTTGGCGCAGGAAGCAGAAAAAAAAAGAAGTGAAATTAAAGAGGAATGGTGAAGGGAGGCGCGGCATGAGAGTTGAATGAATAGTCCTCAAACAAATCACACGTTACTTAAAGAACTTAAACTGAACATTTCCATGAATAGGTATGTAGGCAAATTTCAACCCCTTCCTCTTCTTGTTCGCCAGCGATGAATAACGCCACAAGAGAGAAGCTCACCACCGCAACAGCATGAAAAAAAGAATCTCTAAAATGTCAACAATTTCATCTAGCGCGTTCAGATTTAATTTTACTGACAGCCAGGAAAGAAAGACAAGCACTCGTTGGTCTGAGAGCGGGGAGAGAGTGCGAGAGAGAGGAAAGGAAAGGAGGGAAAAAAAAGTGATTCCATCTTCACACAGGAAGTGTATGAATGGTAAAATAGAAACAGACTGAAAGAAATTATGAAGCGTCGGCGGGGGGTAAAGTGCGCCGGGTACGGGATGAGATTAATGCATATGATGTAAACGGTAATGTAGGCGGGTAGTAATATACTCATTCGTGAGTTGAATTCCTTTTGTTCTCTCGCGTATCTACATTCTACAACCCCCTGCCCATGCCCGTGCCCACGGCATGTGTGAGTTTTATTCATGCACATGGATGTGTGTTTGGATGTACATATCGGTGTTATGACATTTTCGAAAAAAACAAAAGGCATCAATCCCGCGCGCTCCAGGGAATCGTAAAAGAATGGAATGAACAAACTTGTGTTTTCTCAAAACAACAACGCACCGTTTCTCCCTCCCTCATGTCCCTCAAACACAGTTCAAAGATTATGTGTGTCCCGTCCCGGCATAGAGTCATGTATAAGCGCGCATTATGTGTGTTTGCGGCCGTGTCGTTCGCATCGTCGTCGTCTATGGAAATGGTTGTTTCTCTCTTTCAATGCCATCTTTATTTAATTTAATTCCCATATCTATTTTCGGGATCAGCAGTTTGTTTTTCACATCTTCTCCGTTTTCCTGTTTCTTTGCCGGTTCTTCTACAACTCGCAGCGCGCTATATCTATCTCTAACAGAATAAACAAACATTCGTTTCACCGAGAGCGGCAAACTGACAAAAGAATCAACTAAAAGGAATGAAGCAGAGTGTGAGAGAGCGAGCGTGTGTGTGTCAGAGAGAGCGAAAGAGTAGACACATCGAGCGAGATGTTTAGACGAAGTAAACAATTTTTTTTTCATTTTGTTATTTTTGTCTTTCCTCTCGCTGCTTCGTCTTCCTGGTTTTTTTTTCGTCGTTCCCTGATTCCTTTGCTCTCGATTATTTACAACATTGTCGCGCACAGCTGTTCTTGGTTACGCTTTTAGTTCGTCTTCGGGTTTCTTTTTTGTGTTTGTTGCTTGGTGGGGTCTTCGAAGAAGTTCTCTTTCATCTGCAATTCGTGACGGAATGAGTTTGGGAAAGGGAGTGAGAGAGAAAGACCTGAAGTCCTCTTATCGCGGGTAGAAGGAAAAAAAATGCGCGGAGGTTGGGTACACAAAAACCAACGAAAAATCGTCTAAAAGGGATTTGAGTGATAAATGTGTTCTACTATTGCGCACCGGGTTTTTTTTCTGTGTTCTCTCTTTCGGTTTGTTTGTTTCGTCGTTCTTTGGACGGAGGGCAACAATTCAAAGGAAAGGAGAGGTGAAAGATATAAAATGAAATACTCCTTCCCACACGTTCGTTGGTAGGACGCATACGCATGCCTCGTATTATATACTCGAGTTCACCTCTTTTTTTTTCGTTTAGTTCGTGTTTCCTCGGCACTGAAGTGTAAATATGTATTAAACAACTCCGCACACTACACCGATAGCGAACTGAGCCGCATATGGGTACAGGGTGTTGTGCGCAGGGGTGTGTTCGAAAAGTATGCAACACATAATTATCGTTATTATGTGAAATGAGAAGAGGCGAAGAAAAAAAAAATAAGTACCTATATGCATACAAACAATACATAAAAACGAATTATTCCATGTTTCGTTTTATTTTAGACGAAACTGCTGGTTTTCTTTTTCCTTTTCAGTTCGTTCGTTTCGTTTCGTTTTGCCCTCGTTTGATGCAACACAATGTTATGGGCCGGTGTACATATATACTAAATTACACACGTTTTATGTTACTCAGCACGGCACAGTAATTATAGTGTTTCTCTGCGAGCGCTGTGGGCTATTGTGAAAGGGTCTCACGTGCATTTATTATTAATTTTTGTAATCGGTATATACCCACACGCACACAGTTTGCTGCCACACACCGCCACTTTCAACGAAGCATAGGCGCCATTTTTCGCAGAATTTTATGACTTTCCATCGAACGGGGAAGATATTAAGTTTTATTTCACATGTCACCGGTTTATTGTATTTTGAATTGAGCCATATTCAACTGTCAGACACTTGAGTGATTGTACAAACAATGATTATAATATAGGGGTACTCTTGATGGTCGGACCGCATGGTCACACATGAAAGGCAGAAATAAAAGAAGAACGCATCACTTGACCAAAAATAAGACAAACACTTGACACCCAACACACAGCGGTGACTTCCCTTTGCCTTTGCCAACCTCTCTGTTGGAGTACCACTCCAGTCCCATTCACGTTCAGCTGTGTGTTGCAGTGATTGTGCCGCGATTTTGTCTTCGGCTTCTCTTGATGATGGTCCACCACTCAATTAACCCAATCATCCATCATTTAGGAGGAAAAAAAACGAAGATCCGTCCCTCCGTCTACACACTCGTAAAAATTCGTATAAAGGAGCCAAGAAGTCCCGAGATCATCGAAGGACCCTAACTGATGACCCATGGGTCTTGTTTTTCGGTCCAACCTAAGGCACGAATGCCGACCCACGCTTCTCCTTTCACATGTGCTCCCTCTCTTTCACGGTCCCTTTGCTGATGGAAATATCTTGTTGCCCTGACATCAGAAAAATAAAAGGAAACAACCCAGACACACAGCATACATCCTCGCAGTCAACACAAAGAGTATTGAATCCATTCTTTCATTCAATGATTAGGGCTCTTATTTTATTAGTCTATTGGCTTGACTTGAATTCGATTTCGAACAGATTTGTAATGTGTTTTCTTTTTCCTTTTCCAGACCTGATACAACACTGCAAGCCATTGTGTACAAATTGGTACCAGGATTATACGAGAAGGAACTGAAACGTAAACGTGCCTTCTACAAGAGCCGACCAGAGGATGCGGCATTGGCATCCCCCGAACAGAGGGGTGAAGACACTGAACATTTAATATTCAGCCCTACGGAGTACATGTCGTTGTCGTTGGAATACGCTGATATTGAGTAAGTAAATCGGATTGTTTTTTAGAAATCTTTTGCAGACATTTTCGCAGTGCTTCACACTGCTGCAGCCGTTCGCATTCATTCGACATGTGCACCTTTTCTAACCATAGAAACCCATTTCTTCTTTTGTCTTCTTCGCAGTGAGCACGTATCGCCAAAGGACGAGATGATGGCACAACTCCTAAAGCCAAAGTACCTACAATGCCCGGCCATATTTACCGTCGGTCTATTGAAGAAGTTTGTGTACGGGAAGTTCAACATCGACATAAGCATGTTCAGCATCGATATAATGTACAAAGTTAAGACTATTGTGCTGCTGGATCATTACACTCTAATGGACGTGGCGTACATTTACACGTGGAAACGTGACGCTCCCATGAGGTACTTCTTTCGTGTGAAGGAGAGACCGAGGCGGATCGTACCGAAAATGAAGCATTTCTCGAAAGTGATAACCAAGCAGGAGCAGTGTGCGGAAGACAATCTAATTTTGAATTTGCCTCCGCAAGGAATGACGATGATTCACAGCGAACCGGATCCGCATACGAAGGGTGACTTGCTGAAGATTGCTCACGAGATTAAGCGGGAGGAAAAACACGAATCGGAAAAGCAGCGTCTGGCGGAGACTGAAGCCCAGAAGACCAACAAGTTGAAGATCACGCTGGTCAGCAAACCCAGCAAACAGTCGAAATCACTGCCATCTCCGAGTGGAGAGCACCCAGGCAAGAGTACGAGTAAGAAGGACCGGCTGAAGGAGCCATCGCCTCCTGCGAAGGACGAGCGCAAGGTCGAGAATATCAAACTGAAGATCGACCTGTCCAAGCAGAACAGTGTGACGATCATCAACATGTCAGACCCCGACCGAAAGGAAATCGTAAAGCCAGTGAAGCCCGAGAAGGAGTGGAAGGTGAAGAACAAGAAGGACAAGAGCTCAGAGAAGGCACTTGCGAAGGCATCCAAGGAGTCTAAGAAGGGACATTCCAGTCCTCCACTGACCGTTCCACCGCTAACCATCAAAACAGAGCGGTTCACCGCGCACAGTCCGAAATCAGTGAAATCGCCCTCTCCACCAGCCGTCATTGAGGATCCACAGTCACAGTTCCTCAAGTCATTCGCACTGACTCCCAAGAAAGACCTGAAACCACAAACAAAGCAGGAGAAAAAACTGGAACCTATTACCTTGACATTGACACCTGTGTCAGCGCCTTTAGTGCCTACCCCTGTTAGCTCCCTCATGGGACCACCGCTGAACCTTCCCACAAAACGGAAGAGCAAAGACCAGGTGAAGTCGGCGGCGAAAAAGCAAAAATGCGTGTTTGCTCCGCCCCTCACTCCGGAGAACTTCAAAATCAAGTTGCCCAAGATCAATCAGGAGACGAAGGTCGATGAGAAGCCGATGACCGACGAGGAAACTCGCAAGCATGAAAGTGAAAAGGCCGACGGGAAGTTAATGCCTCCACCATTGGTGGCCACAGTTGTGCCGGTTGTGCAGTCACCACCAAAGGTTCCACCGCCGGTGGTGGTCGTGCCTCCGACGTTGCCTCCTCCTCCTCCACAGCCGTCATTTGCGCCTCTCGTATTGCCCGCACCAATTGTGTCACCCCCAACAAATGGACTTCCGGCACCATCCGGGCCATCGGGACCATGTGCGCAGCAGGCATCGCCACCATCGCCTAAGAACGGCATTAAGCCGCCCGTTGAACCGGTAAAGAAATCAACCACCAATAACAAGCTCCCAGTGAAGTTCGCTCCACCTGGCTCGCTAACCCCACATCCAATGAGTGGACCACAAAAAGCAGCGCCTGGTAGCAGAACACCGGTTGCTAAGCGCTTCCAGCCAATTCTGCCCAAGGGAGGGCGCCCAAATCCATTCGCGAACATTCCCAACGACGTCAATAAGCTGCTGAAGGACGCCGGAACAGAAATCAAATCGATTTCGTCCACCGATGGAGCTAAGAAGAAGATCTACGGGCCAAAGACGCCCGCGATGGGTCCACCAATGCCAGCCGCGCCCAAGCCCGCGGTGGTAAATGCATGCACGTCAACAAACAACAAAACAGGTCCTGCGCCGAATTACTTGAACTTTGCGCTTTTTAATGCCACCAAATCCCGAGGGAATGAAGTTCCCCCTGGCTGCCGGACCCCGATGTACACACCAAACTCACCCATTTACTCGCCCAGTTCGCCACAGTACGTCCCGAACTACAACATCCCCACTCAACCCACGTACAAATACACACCAAAGCCGAGCCCAACGTCGAACTATCTGCAGAATGTCTTGGGTGGAAACAACAGCCCCCAGCTCTCAGGTCTGTTCCCGGCTCCACCGACAAAGAAGACGGAAAACATGGCCAGCCGCTCATCGCCACCATCGCAATCACCGTCTCAATCGCCGTCTCCGCAGAAGTCCGACGACAAGCAAAGCATCTTGGAGAAGCAACTGAAGCGGGTGTACCCATTCTCAAAGAGCCCGAGTCCAATTGAGGATCCCCCAGAGAAGCAGCTAAAAGTCAAGTCGCTGCTCAACTCTTGCAACATCAACATTCCGTCATCCCTGTCCATCACAATCACCCGGGAGGACAGCGAAACGCAAGCAAACAATGCCTCATACCCTAAGCACAAGAGCCCTGTGAACAACTACATCGAGATTCTCAAACTGCCCGATACACCGATGAGTGAGGCAGACAACAAGCGCTCCCCACAATCGAAGTCACAGCCGCCTCAAAATCAAAACCTCCAACAACAAAATCAAAAACAGAATCAGAACCACAACCAGATCCAGAACCAAATTCAGAACCAAATTCAGAACCAAATTCAAAGCCAGATTCAAAATCAGATTCAAAATCAGATTCAAAATCAGATGCAAAATCAGATCCAAAATCAGATTCAAAACCAAATGCAAAACCAGATGCAAAACCAAAACCAGAATCAGAACCAGACTAACCAGGTGGTCACCTCAGTGTCGATTCACAGCATCATGACGCCAAAACCGACGCCACCCGTCAAGACAACGATGCCTTCCAAAACAGTCACCACCACATCGATGGTGACGCAGACGGCTCCCAAGCAATTGCCGCCTCTGAACCCGATCGAGCGCAAGAACAAGTCAGTGGCAACGCCCATCCCCTCGCCTGTCGATGGCAAGAAGACACCTAGCCCGGATAAGCGCACCTCTGGTAGTGCGCCGAACTCGACTGAGAAGAGACACGGTCCGGAGGCAATCTCCCCCAAGACCCCCATGGAAATGCCAGCATCGAAGAAGTTCCGGCACATTCTTCCGCGAGCAACACCCGACCAACGTGCCGGTGACCAGGTGACACCGTTCATTCCAAACGGAATGCCAGGTCTTCAATTACCCGCTGCCGGTCCGAAAGCCAGCGCCAAGAAGACACCGGCAAAGAAGTCACCCACTCCACCGCAGATGTCCGTCTCTCCCGTCAACGGCACCGTGGCAAGGAAATCGCCACCCACGAATTGTGGGGCCAAAATCGCAACCCCCACCTCGTCCCCAGTGTCATATAACAATAACAACAACAACAATAATAATATGATCACAAACAACAAGGGGAAGAAGGGTTCTCCGACCACCACCGCCACCGCCACCATCACAGTCACTGCCCAGCCTCCACAAGACTTCGTCCTGATGCCGATGAAGAAATCGCCGCAAATGGCAACAGCAGGCACACTCAGTCCTCCGATGGGTCCTCCATTGGCCTCACCGCCGGCCAATTCGCAGCCCGACTTCAACAAGTTCATCAACGAAAGCCTGCTGCGGGCCAAAGCTCAAGCCGCAGTCCAACAGCAGCAGCCGCCAGTAGTCAATCCAGGTGCACAACCGACGATGACGCATCCCGTTGGCGGCCCGCCAATGTTCTTCCCCTGTCAGACGCCTCAATACGCGCCCGTCTACTACTCGCAGGCGTTCCTCATCGAGCAACTGACGCGAATGCGTCGCGCTGGAAACGAGGCCCTCGAGCAGTACATGCAGAAGCTGCGAGCCGATAACAAGGGTGTTGACTTGCCCGTGCTTATCGATGGCCGCAGAAGTCCCATAACAACGAAAACCACCCCAGTCGTCTCCAGTCCCCCAGCTGACGCGAAGACCTCTACAAAGTAAGGAATTTGATTCCTCATTTCCTTCCCTACCCGCCCCCATCATCACACAAACACACACTCAATTCCAAATCGAAACGTTCCTTTCACCGAGTTTGCTGTCTTTCTGTGTTTAGCCCCCCGGTTCAGTCCCCGCGGAGCGTCACTGTAAATAAATAAATTAAAAAAGAAACAGAAAAATAATTTAAGAAAAGAACAAATCTATTTTTCCCAACACAAGCACACAAAACGCAAACGAAACGCCATTTTTAATTATTATAGTAAAATTTTATTTCCTTGTTGAATTTTTTTTCTTTGATTTTTATTAAATAATTTAATGATTTTTTTTGCTAATGAAATGAATTTGTTATAAACATAAGTTATTTGCATTCGAACTGTATTTAGTGGAGTATTAGTGCTAAGGGGATAGAGAGCGGTGTTTGTCACACATACACACACTCACACACATTTCTTTTTGTTATAAATTATCAAAGTTAATTTAACTTGTAAATAGAATTATTAAAGAGGATAAACAGAAAAAAAGCAAAAACAAAAACAAAACTGTACTACTAGTAGTAAACGTCTAAGTTATTATTTATCTGTATATGTATATGAATAACGGAATAAGAAAAGTGTAAGATAAATATTGTATACGGTCTGATATATGTTTACAATTGAAATAAACAAAAGCAAACAATAAACATATTTTTTAACGAAAAATTTATGACATGAAAAAAAACTCATTGTGTATTCATTCTCTTCTCTCTCGGCATTCGCATTGTTCCTATTTTTTCGTTCGAGGGAAGGCACTTTTTTCGGCTGGGTTTGGAAGAGAGTGGTGAAACCTTTGGTATGGAAAAGGGAGTCATCTGATACCTTGCTGACGCGTGGTGAGGGTGATATCGATGAAAGAGAACTTCTTCGGTGTCACTTATGACGGATGTCCTCGTGGGAGTACCTAATTCGTTGGCACAGTAGGTATGGCTCAAGCACAAAGGACAACTCTTCGTCTAGGTGCGCGCACCTTTAGAGAGATGGTGTATATGGTGGGATCGCCTCAGCTCACAAAACGTAAGTAATGACCCGATAAAATGTCATGAATGAATGTTCAATTTGCTTGCTGTCAACATCCATAGTGTCTCATCAAAAGCAAGATCCATAAATGTGTGATCATAAAATTCCGATTTCCCGGCCCACGAGCAGTTTTAATCCGCCGGTGTTTTGTTCGTTCGATGAATCGTGACTGTCTCTCCACATTCGCAGGTAGCAGAGAGGTATGGCCGCTCTGAACATTCTTAATTACCCGCCATTTTTAGTAAACTTGTGCACCTGTCAGAGTTAATAACAAGCACACACATGAAGTCGGTGTTCACGCGAAACTATAATCGGCCCCAGTGAGGTAACCGTTCGGATCGGAAACTTTTCCGATTCCATACGAATCGGAGGATGTTTACTTTGGAGTAACATTCCGAACCGCTGATCGGAATATTTTCCGACAAAATGTAACGCAACCCAGAATCAGAAATGAAGTATTATAGAGTTGTCCAACTTCACAGCTGATTGACCCTTAGTCCATAGACGAAATTCAGAGGCTTTTTGACAGGTGTTCATGAATTTTTGACAGTTTTTCACGAAATAAGGTAAATGTCATTCTCTGAGTGATCGAAAAAAAAAAAATGGCTGTCAAAAGGTAGAAGTTGGGCATCTCTATCATACTTCATTTCTGCCCAGAATGCTGCGTTGCTACGCGTTCAATATCGGCTTTTGCCAAACGTCAAATCTGTCCGAATACTCTCCGCAAAGAACTTATCGCCGAGAATTGTACGACGGAGTGTGTATTGCGGAAATGTTTTCAGAACGTTAGCCCTCTCTAGGGCAGAATATCCATTAGTAAAGAAAAAATCGTGACAGTCCAATGGACAGAGTTACTCATGGCTACTACCACATGGGTACTCTTTAACTCTTGAACCGCAATCATAGTGGTTGCAAACCAACTTAATCGGGGCGTAGTAGCTAGCTTCGTTAAGTTTCGTTAACTTTTGCTTACTTAAGTAGGTGCGAAAGCGCTCGCAGTTGATATTGTAATTTTGCTTAACGTGCAGCTAGTTGAGAGTGAATCAGTGAATCATCTCTAATGTCTAACACCCGTATTGCAAGTGTCAATTATCAATCAATTGATGATTGATCAATTTGTCAATCAAAAAACTATGACAATTGTGAATAAATTGTCTGCTCTGAATGAGACATGATATTTGTAAAATGTCATTTGTCTTGTGGTTCCCAAATTTAATTAAACCAACAAAAAAAAATGAGTTCTGTGGAATTGTGGTTTGATGATGAATATTCTTCAATGTTTTTCTTAGAAACAAAATTTTAATTTATTTACTCATAATTTTGTATTGTTCATTACTTATCAACAATATTTAAATCGCACCACCTTTAATTTAATTTAAATTTAATTTATATTTAATAATAATTATATTTTATAAAAAAAAACCTTTTTGTATTCTATACCATTGAATGTTACCTTATATGTAATAAAATTGAAGTTGCTTCAAATTGAATTTGCTTGGAAACATTTGTTGTATTTAAGAATATTACTAGTACTATTAGCTAGCAAATGTTGGTTAATAAATTCGCTTCAAAAATGTTTTAGAACTCACATTGTTATCATAAATATATTGGGTAAATATTTTAATTCGTGCTGTTTTTCTTTTCTTCAAAATTTGAACGTTTATTTAAGAAAAACATTTACAATAGTATTATTCACAGTATTGCCCACCCTTTTCCTATCGTTCTGGCAATTTGTGGATCCCATTCCAAAGAACTGCGCCGGCTTGGCGGCCAAGAATGAATTTAGCTAATTTTTGATATTTCGCTCTGATGTGAACCATATTTCAGTGATTGCGTTCTGCATCGACCGGAACAAATGGTAGTCAAAAGAGGCATGGTCTCGGCTCTAAGGCGTGTGGGGTAAAACTTCCCATCCACTTCCAAATAGTTCCTAACCGGAATAGCAACGTGGGGCCGAGGCCGAGAGTTGTCATGATGGAAAATTATTGCCTTGTGTCTGGTCGCATATTCCGGGCGTTTTTCCGCTTCAAACGGACTTATTGAGTTCGGTAGCGTTGTCCATTGATGGTTTCACCTGGTTTTAGCAGCTCATAATACAGCTCACCCTTCTGACCCAACCAAATACAGAGCAATACCTTCGCGCCATGGATATTCGGCTTTGCTGTTGATCTGGTTGGCCGGCCAGTTTTGACACGTTCGCTCAGCTAGCGCATGTTCACCATAAGCTTCCACCAAAATACGATGACTTTCGGCAGCATTTTTCTTCATATTAAAGTAATGAAGAAGAACTCCCCACAAAAACAGTTTTTGAGGCACAATGTTCGACATATTTGAGTGAAAGAAAAATTATTGTTATTCCAAAGCATGTTCCAATGGAATAATACAAGTTACGACATCTTAGCGTCTGTTCAGAGTGGGTATTGAACGCCGACACCCAAGATGTGATGCACCCATAATAAATATGATCCAGAATAGTGTGCATATTTCTGACACCCGAACAGCAGTATAAATAAAGAGCACTGCCAAGAGTCAGGCAAGGTCTTAACAAGGCTCTCCAGCAATCACAATAGGTGAACCAAGCCTCCTTTTATCATCACCCATATTCAAGCGAGTTCAAGTGCCTGCAGTCATACCCTGGCATTTATTCAAATTGGCCCTCCATTAGTGCAACAAGACTGTGTCCCGACGCCGAAACTTGTTCGCCAGTATCCAGTTTTTATCTTACGAGTACAACGAATACAAATGTTCAATAATTTCATGAAGTTAGTGGCATCAAGTCCGGAGTGGAGTTTCCTACTTGCCGAGGGACAGCATCAACTGTACCTGGCTATCCTCGCACATTAATGTTAAACAAATAATTACCCATAGTGTACATATCGCAATCGACAGAGCCGGCAGTCGGAGATGTCGCCGGGAACCTTTAATCACAATTCAAGTTGTATTCCGCGATTCCCACAGGCGAAGCCGTAAAATGGGAGGGTTACGACTTACGATCCCTTTATCCGGACTCGAACCACGTCGAAAGGAAAGAAGACATAAATGCCTTGTTTAAGGATTTTAAGTACGTATACTATTATGCTTCGGCTTCTTATCTGGCCACCATCAAGAGAGATAAAATTTGCATAAAATTAGCATACCACAACAAACTACCTGCCGTTGACGTCAAGCGCACGATGGGTCCTCTGAGACTGAACACATGAACCAAGTGTATCCGTGTGCCTGTGTGTGGTGTGCCGGCATACAGCTTATCTCTCAGAAGGGCAACAGTACAGCTAGAACAGCTCCCCACTGAAGCAGTGCCAGCAAATTGAAACATTGCTTGTGTGCTGCAAAACAATCTTTGAAACTGTCACTGTGCAGCTCCTGCTCCTGGAGCCAACTCCTCATTGTAACCTCCACGTACTATCGTCGATTATCATCCCCATCCCCATGCCGACTCCATCCACAAGGGGAGTGACATGTGATGCGGTTAGACAATTTTCTAAACCCCTTTCATTACCGCTCGTATCTGGAAGTTTCGAGATAAATTGATTTTTAACACTGTAAATGCGTCCCGTCTTATCTTCATTAATCTCGGCACTAACTCATCTCAGCCGTTCCCACTAATTGCCGTGACAGTTTGGATTATTCCGGGAAAGGCCTAGGATGTGTGTTGAGTGGTAAACTTTAAACTATTCCGAGGTCATTAGTGTGCACACATCGTGGGTATGAGATGTGTGTGGGTTTTTTGTGCTAACGTGATGTGTTGTGACTTGTGCGCTGTGAACCGTCAATGTTTACATGGGCCGTTGTAACCGTCTTTTGTGGCTTTTAGCACATTTTACAGCGTCTGTGACAGCATTCCCTTTGAGGTTCCCATGCGAATAATCATTTGTGATGTAACACGGTGTGTCAAAGTGGTGCCCGTGTGGGTTCAGTGGATTTTCAAGAACTGCTTCCTGAAATGGAAACATGTAATTAACAACTCGCATCTTAGACTTTTTGTTCGGTCAGGTTTGGTGCCTTTGCAGGTTTCAGGCGAATAGCTCGGATCGAATGTAGGTTCACGACCAGAGCTTGGTCCCACCGAACGAAGCAGCAAGGTTTCATCGATTTTCTCCCGGAACCTACCAGGTTCCGGAATATATTTTCGAGTTTTGGTAACCTCACGGTTTCTGATAGACCGAGTTGCAGTCGCCTTGAATTCAGACGTCCATGAGAGGTTGTCAATTCGAACAAGCGTACAGTGAGAATTTCAGTTTATTTTGGACATTTTGGTGGTCCTTTTCTCACTTTGTCTCTTTCTATTTTCTGGCGTTCTCTATTATTTCCTGTCAACTGACAGCTGTTCGGGCGGCCATTTAAAATTGAGATCGAGTGACATTTGATTTGGCGGGCGCTTATAAATTGAGAGTGAGTGGCTTTGAGAGTGAATTGAGAGCGAAACCATTTCAAACTCGGTGGGAACGGGGTTTTAGTAAAAGTTCGCGTTGTCGGTTCGGCGGGACGACTCCATCGTTTAGCGAAAACCTGGAGAAATGGATCCATGGTCTCTCATGTGCACTTTGGAGTCATTTCGTTGCATAGCGCGTAAAGAGTGATGATCGGACCGCAACGACCTCCACAGGTCTGAGCCTGAGCTATAGTTGCCTTCCATTGCATCGTGGGCACGTTGCTCCCAGTCATCAAGACCAAGCTCTCTTGCGTCGTCGATGACTTGGTTCCTACATCGGAGGTTCGGTCTTCCTCTCATTCTCGAACCAGGAGCCTGGGATTCGAAGAGCTTCTTCTCTGGGGTATTAGGCCCCATGCGCCCAGTCGACGGATTTTTCTCTTGCGGACTGCATCTAGCGACCTCGCTATTGACGGCGAAGGATTCTATCGCTTAGTTGCCTCTTACAAGAGACGCTATTCAACAAAAATAGCGATTTGAGAGAATGGTCCGCTGGATAAAAGTTCGGCGTGTGATGGTCCTCTGTCAAGACACAGTCGCGGGCGAAGGGATGGGAATAGGTTTCGACTCCATAGCAATCAAAGAGCCACCTTCCGGTCGGTCGATTTCTCTGACCACGGCATGTCAACGAGGATCTCAATGTCAGGCTCAATACGACTCGAGCTTCCACATCGCCAACAACAATAACGAAACGAAATTAATTTAAATAAATTAGCATGGACCTCCAGACGGCTGAATCAACTTGTGATCGTTGGCGAGCAGTAGTAAATTGCACCGGAAAACAATTAATTGATACTGATTAAGCAGACTACGCCAAACTCAAAGGCGCATTCAATTCATTCTCCTGATGAGTACATACTCATCAACAGAAGAATGGGTGTATTTCACTTCAATCGAGAAGCTAAGGCAATTTATTCAAACGCCAAGACGCAAGCAATTCGATTCCGTGCAGTAAAACACGGACGAGAATCCATTAAAGCACTCGTACATTCGTTCGAGAAAGCGTATGTGTTTCCTGAACTGAAGAAAATCCATTGAATTGATTACTATCGTCCCAGACAGAAGTAGCCTCAATTATGTATGAGTCGGAAAATTCCTTGTAAATTGGAAAGTTTCAACAGGTTAAGCTCACGAACATTGAAAGTTTCGGCAGAACAAGCTGCCGAACATTGGTTTCGAGTTGATTTTGTGAAAGTTCGGTATTCAGCGTCACCGACTCTATCGAATGCA
This sequence comes from Eristalis tenax, assembly GCA_905231855.2. Classification (NCBI taxonomy): domain Eukaryota; kingdom Metazoa; phylum Arthropoda; class Insecta; order Diptera; family Syrphidae; genus Eristalis; species Eristalis tenax. Next base: position 7,503,439 of record HG993127.1, read on the forward strand.
TTCCGTGAAATTGAAAATGTTTAGGTCTTAAAGTCGCGACTAGAGAGTGGTTGAGGGGCGGTGGGAAAAGATCGCCTGATCAATGCGGCCTCTGACGGGCCTTTTGTTATTTCCCCCCATTTAGAGTTCACGCAAGAAACCTGAGTTCACAATGAAACTTAGTACGTTTGTGAGTGAACTGCTGGCAATTTTGTCCGCTTCAAGACAGTATCTGCCTAGGTGTCGATAGCGTGTCCTGACTAGGCAGTGACAGTGATACAGAATGTGTTCTGCATATTCAATAGCGTGCCCTGACTAGGCAGTTACAGTGACACAGAGTGTATTCTGCAGTTTCTTCGTCCTCGTTACATACTCTGCAGTTGTCATCTTGTGTTAAGCCCGTGGTTGTGAGGTGTTTCTTTAATGGGCAGTGTCCAGTAAGAAAGCCTGTGGTTATACGAATTTGACTCCTGGTGAGACCGAGGAGCTGTTTCGTTCTATTTAGAGAAAAAGTTGGCAGGAACATTTTATCCTGACTGCTACTTTCGCTTCTTAGTAGTTGGCCATGTCCCTGAGCTAATTATTTATAAGCTCTTAGCAGTGGTGATGGATATGCCTCAGAATGGTCGTGGCACTGTGAACGGTGATGCGGATCCTTTTATGGCTGCTCTTTCATTTCCTGTGTGATCGCTTTGACCTGGTAACCAAATGAGTTGGTCTCTGTTTGTGTTGTTCAGCTGGTGTAACAGTTGTAGGCAGTCCGATACTAACTTTGAAGTAAATTCATAGCTTTGGAGGGCTAGAAGAGCAGCTTTGTTGTCAGAGAGAATATAGATGTGTTTGTAACTTCCAGCTCTCTTGCCCCCTCGATGACTGGGTCCTTATATCGGAGGTTCGGTTTCCTCTCCATCTCCAACCAGGAGGCTGGGATTCGAAGACCTTCTTCGCTGGAACAGTAGGCTCCATGAACTGACTTCGTAGCTTTCAGAGAGAATATAGATGTGGTTGTTAGTGATGGCTCTGTCTATTTCTTCTCTGAGGTAGAATTCGATTGCGAATATCACAGCTTGAAGTACGAAGTTATAGATGCCCATGCTGTGTTGACTCCGTATACAGGGCCTTCGTCGGTTTTGGAGCCAGAAGTGGGGCTCGTGGTTGAAGGCGGCTCTATTTTGTTCTCAAATGTGTCTTGAGGGCAAGGTGGCCTTTTTTTTCTGGCTGAAGTTGTACTTGGGGAAAAAGTTGTCATTTACAATGACTTCCCAGCTCTCAGCTCTTTAGACAAAGCGAATTTGCTTGCGACGCATTTTGAAGCCAGCTCAACACTACCAGATTCCAATATGTCGCCACCTGTACTTGAGAGCGTTGATTTCATCATGGAACAATCCGAGCAGATGGAAAACAGCATTTGTCCAGCCCGTCCCTAAAAAGGTCGAATCTTCGTCACCCACCTCGTACCGACCTATAGCACTTACGTCCCTTCTTTCTAAAGCCATGGAAACGCTGATAAATCGTCAGCTTATGAAATATCTCGAATCGCGGAAGCTTCTTATTGTCCGGCAGTATGGTTTCCGCAGCAACAGGTCCACTGGTGATCTGATAGCTTATCTCATCGAAAAGTGGAACCAATCTTTGCACAATGCAGGCGAAAGCAAGATAGTTGCGCTTGATATTTCCAAGGCATTTGACAGAGTTTGGCATCAAGCTCTCTTGTCGAAAATGCGTGCCTATGGTGTCGATGAATCTCTTTTTCAATGGATTAGAAATTACCTTTCTTGGGTTCAAGGCTGATATCCACCAAATGAAAGCTGGTGTTCCCCAAGGCTCTTTTCTGTCTCCGACACTCTTTCTCATTTTTATAAATGATCTCTTGTCTGCTACTTCTAATCCAATCCATTCCTTCGCTGATGACAACACCCTCAGCTTTTCATATTCGTTCCAGGACTCACGACCCCGCCCTTGATCCGTAGAATTGGAACTGCAGCGTATGATAAGCACATTGAATTCCGATCTTGACAGCATAATCAATTGGGGAACATGAATGGCACCTGTGTCGATGAAACCGGAAACTTTCCATCCTTGGTATGTGTATCAACACAACGCTTAGTTGGAACGATCACATATTAGAGGTCGCCAAAAATGCTGCGAAATGTTTAGCTTTCCTCAATCGATGCAAGAAATACTTCACCTCTTCTGATTTGGCTTTCATTTATAAGGCGTATAACGCCCCAAGCTTGAGTACAACGCTCTCATCTGGTCTGGTGCCCCCAAAACCACCCTGCACCTATTCGATAGAATACAAAAGCGAGCGATAAAACTTATAGGAGACAACAATATTGCAGAGTCACTTGACTCGCTCGAACATCGACGTACCGTCTCGCCTCTATCCGTATTTTATCGCTATTTTAACAAACGATGCTCAAGTGAGCTTGCCAACTGCATTCCTCCTCTCCATGAATTCACCAGCAATACCCGTCTCGCCAGGAATGCTCATCAGTTTACCCTTAAGCCTACTTACGGACGCACAGTTAAATTTAGAGACTCGTTCATTAGCCGCATGACACGAATATGGAACGCTCTTCCCAGCCTAATATTTCCCCCAGAATACAATCCGCAGATATTTAAAACCAATGTGCACAGGTACCTCCTCTCCCTTTCTCCCTCTACACATTCGACCCGTGCTGTGTCTTGAACCCGGACATTTAAGGGTACTAACAATCCTTTGTGCGCGCGCAAATTATAAAAAAAAAAAATAATGGTCAGGTTTCGTCTATAATGGGCAAGAGCGAATATCAGCTGTTGTCAAAGAAGAACGGAATGCTTCGTTATGTTTAGAAAAAAAAAAAAACAAATGAATATCTATAATGGCCGTTTGAATTGTATTTAGAACAGACTGTCAATTTTCTTCCCGCGTTGGCTTTATATTCTTCATTTTCAGGGACCATGAAAATATAATTTTCTCAGAACAACCGCCACCAAACCGCTTTCCTCATCAGGTGAACCCATATTTCACTACCGACCACCCGCCTGAACTTAACTGGAATCCACCTACAGCAACGACTCTATTTCACCAGAACCATCTCTACGACAAAACACCGACGCAGCAATACGACCGTTGATAGATTAGCTTTGTATTTCTGTGCTTGCGATAAAGTAAGAGGCTCCCCTTTCAATAAAAAAAACTTGTTTTAATTAACTTGGACATATAAAGTTTTTACTTACATATTTTATTCCAATTAAATGTCGGATACTTTGCCAGTTTATCGATTTCGGTTTGTCATCTGTCAACTTCACGTATGTGCATATGCTTAACGAAACTTACCGAATCGTTCGTAAGCATCGTTAGATCGCTTTTGCGGAATCTCGTGTTCTCGCTCAAACGCCTATGTGCGTTTGTCCTGAGCTCATGTTGAAATTTTATTGTTCAGGCCTTCGTGCCACACTTTATCAAAGGCTTTGGGGGTGTGGAGAAATGCTGTCGAACAAATGTAATTCGTTGAAGGCGTTTGGGCGGACCCACTTTAATTAATGGAGACATCATTCCACTGCTTCCGAAAATGTAAATAACCACTCGTTTGAACACAGTCTCATTATATGTCGAAGTCCGTTAGACTGGCTCTGTGATTGTTCGCGGAATGACCTGGAGGTTGCTTCAAGTAAACTGCGAAGAGATCCGCTTTTTTGCCCTCACCCATGTGTGATTAGCTTTTCTAACTCTCTCCAAAGAGTCACACATGGCAGGTAGCTGTTCCCCATCTCTTGCTGTTCTTATTCTGAATTTAAGTTGCTCTTACTAATCATGATACGCCATGAAAGCCAAAATGGATACGTACATAATGTGGGTCGTCCTTTCATCCTTTAATCTTGAAACTGACTCTACTAGTTGCCACGACCAGCTTAGTCTCTTGATATTTTATCTTCTCTCAAAATCTGCATCACAATTGTCCCAAAAACGAAATGCGGTGCGTAGTCATAGGTTATAGTTCTTGCTCACGAATGAAGTCCCAGTTCAAGTAGCCGCTATTTGCTTCTTATCAAGATCATTTCAATTTCGTGGCAACGAACTTTTACTGCCACAAAACAAAAAAAAAAAACACAGACACGTGACAAATTTCTGCGAAATAATACCTCATTTTGAACGACCAATTTGAAACTGAAAAGTTCACAACCTCCTAGGTAACCATCTGCCATTCATTTCAGTTTCGCACCCGTTCAATCCACAGTCCGCTATCTAGACATCGCGAATATATCAGTCCCAGTCCCAGTCACAGTCCCAGTCCCAGTGCCGGCTCCGGACAATGTATGCGCTTGCATCCAAGGGGTGACTCACTTTCCGGTTTACCAACTCCACTCTCGACTCACAGTCATACGCAATTCGTGCCTCATTTCGCGTCCCATCGAAATCTACCGGATTTTAATATCCTGACAGTCCTTGGCGCTGCTGGTGTACTTCCGATTGTATAATTTTGTGAATTTACGCGTTCGTCAGCGCGTTTGTTCAGAAATGTTTACGCACGGAACCAGTTTTCCTGTTTTTTGGGGCGGACGTTCGACATTTATTCGGCATGACGAACAATACAATGCAGTGGTTCGTCTGTGATATGCATAATTGTCTAGATTTAATTCATTTGCAATGCGGAGGTAATTTTAAAGCGCGTTTGTGACCGATTATGCGATTTTTTTAGCGAAGGTTTTGCATATTTTTCCACCGCTCTGTGTGAACATCTTTTTTTAAGGGGGCATGAAATGTTGAAGTTCCCTTCACTTTGGAGTTCTTCTAGTTAGGCTTTGCCCCCTTCACTTAAGATTGATGGGAATCAAATATAAATACTTCTTATCTGTTTGAGTCTGTTGCATCTGCAACCGGATTGCACTTTGAGTGCATTGGCAGCTCTTGCTTCTAACGAACACCAATTTCGACATTTAACATTCCTTAGAATAATTTCCAAACCTTTTTTTTTTTGACATGTGAATTTTCTAACCTCTGCCTAAAAGGTTATCCGGCATTTCTTTATGTTGTGAATTGAAATTAGATTAACCCTTAATCACTCAGTCTGTTAATTCGTAAGTTAAGTCAAAACTTAACAAAGTCAGTAGACGATGCCGGTCTTCTTGGCATTCTTGGCATTATTTCATCTATCGAGCTTGACTCTAACAAATTGCAGGAATATAAGTACGAGAGATGGCGTAACTTGTATTATTCCATTGGAACATGCGTTGGAAAGCTACTGTCATTGTACGTCATTTCAGTATATGTCATTCATTTGAAGCGTAATTTTTTTTTACTCAAATATGTCGAACTTTGTGTCTGAAAAAATGTTTTTGCGGAGAGTTTTTCTTCATTACTTTAATATGAAGAAAACTGCTGCCGAAAGTCATCGGATTTTGGTGGAAGTTTATGGTGAACATGCGCTAGCTGAGCGAACGTGCCAAAAGTGGTGATTTTGGCTTGGCCAACCAGCCAAATCAACGGCAAAGCCGAAAATCCATGGCGCGAAGGTAATGCTCTGTATTTGGTGGGATCTGAGGGGTGTGCTGTATCATAAGCTGCTAAAACCGGGTGAAACCATCAATGGACAACGCTATCGGACACAATTAATCCGTTTGAAGAGAGCAGTAGCCGAAAAACGCCCGGAATATGCGACCAGACACGAGGCAATACTTTTCCATCATGACAACGCTCGGCCTCGGCCCCACGTTGCTATTCCGGTTAAGAACTATTTGGAAAACAGTGGATGGGAAGTTTTACCCCACCCGCCTTATAGCCCAGCCCTTGCCCCTTCTGACTGCCATTTGTTCCGGTCGATGCAGAACGCCCTCACTGAAATACGGTTCAAATCAGAGCAGAATATCAAAGATTGGCTTGATTCATTCTTGGCTGCCTAGCCGACGCAGTTCATTTGAGATGGATTCCACAAATTGCCAGAAAGATGGGAAAAAGGCATAGTTTCAGATGGGCAATACTTTGAATAATACTATTGCACATGTTTTTCTTAAATGGACCCAATATTTTATTAGCGGCTCATTTAAACCATAATTATAAGAGTGTGCTGTCTGATATAACAGGTCTCTTGACCGAAGGTTTCTTTCTGGTGCATACAGTTCAACAGATCGAAGTAAGTCCGAACAGTATAAGCGGGATGAAAAGAATGTCATGTACAAACATTACAGATTCAATACTTCGACTTTTTTCTAGCGTATAGCCTATTAGGGCACATCTGACATTTGATACGGAGACATTTGCTTGTCTGCATCCTGGAGAGTAATGACACCTCCGATTGTGTTCTCGAGAGGCCCAACCAACATACACCATACTCACTAAGGATGTTTCCTCAGATCCAAGTTCATCGGCGATCTCATTTCCAGCGATTCAGTGGTCACCCAGTCAAGTCTTAGTGAATTATGACTGCTGATCAAATTCAGAGAGGACTTGCACTCCTGAACTGTCCTGGAAGTGGTTAAGGGATTGAGCAAGGTCTTAAGTCCAGTTTGGCTATCATTACAGACAGAGATACTTTTCCCCTTCCCCTCCACAATATAGTTCGTGGCCATTAGGGTCGCATAAGTTTCCGATTGGAAAACCGACGCAAATTCACCTAATGAGGAGGAGTTAATAGAGGAACTTTGTAAGGTGGTGTACTCTCACCCCTTCTTTGGAACGTAGCGGTTAATGAGCTGCTACTAATACTAGAAGAGGCTGGATGTAAAGTTGTTGCGGACGATGTTGCCATAGCTACAACTGGCCAATTCGTCTCTACCTTAAGAGACATAATGCAGAAAGCCCTCAATAAGCCAGAAGCATGGATACAAACTTGCAGCCTCAGTGCTGACCCCCAGAAAACGGTTCTCGTACTATTCAACAGAAGGCACAAAATCCCTCAATTCAACCCCCCCCCCCCCCCCCCCCCCCCCCCCCCCCCTGAAGCTCCCTGACCACTGTAGCGTATTCCAGGCAGAAGTCATTGCGATAAAGGAGGCACTGTCCTGGTTGAAGAACAACGTAATTTCCAAAAGAGATACCACCACTTGTTCGGACAGTCAGGCCGCAAACAAGTCCTGAGACAATGTCATGTTTAATTCAAAAACTTTCTTTAATTGCAGGCTGTCTCTTAACGAGATGGCTAAGCATTTTAACATGCACCTCATGTGGGTGCGGGACACTATGACATACCGGGCAATTGCAAAGCCGACGAACTCGCTAAGTGTGGCACATCCTCCACCCAAACAATGGGGGGTGTTTCACCTTCCATGCCAATCGCTACAGCTCACCATCTACTAAAAATACACACAATCAACATCACTAATCGTAAATGGCTAGAAGGCACCACTTGTCTTAAAACAAAGGAAATGTGGCCATCGCTTAATATCAATCGATCGCTCAATCAGCTTAGACTCAGCAGATCTTCACTCAGGACGCTCACCGGCGTCATAACAAGGCACCGCACAATTGGCACCGATGCCCGTAGGTTGGGGGTCCCCTATAATGACTTCTGTAGAAGCTGCATGGATGAAGAGGAGGTTGAAGCCTGCTCTGCTCGTGTAGCGCGCTGGCAGGTCGCCTACTAGGGGCCTACTATTTAAACAACCTCACTGAGCTAAAAAGCGTCAGTATTAGCCAGCTCAACCGCATTGTCACAAGCACCAACTGGTTTTAAGTGGTATCACCATGGGCCTACTTTGGCCGAAGTGTGACTGCCTTCTGCAGCCAGCCACTATAACCTAACCTAACCTAATGAGATGTAGAGTCTAATGTTGCCGCCTTCCACGAAGGCGCCAGCGGCAGATCCTTCATTAGTCTAGAAGCCATCCGTATAGATTTGACCACATTCTATTCCTGGCTCAAAGTCTGGCCAAAGCCAGTCCTGAGTCTAGGGAAAGTCAACTTTGTATGTGCGCCATAAATGAAGTACCGACGTCCGCCATAAGACTGGGGTCAAATTAAATGCGGTGCGCAAGGTCTTCGAAACTCGTGTTATACCACAGACCACTTCTGATTTAGCAATGCGTCAAGATCAGAGCCAGTCATAGGAAGGCAGACGAGACAGAAGCTTAGTGATAGCAGCAGTTCCGTATTTACGTGAACGCTTATTCCACCAAAAGACTGACGCGTAGAAGAGAAGGGTCCTTATCATAGCCGTATAGATCCAGATGGATCTTTTTGCTGATACACCCCTTCTGTACATACTCAGAGTCTTGTAGGCTTTACGGACGTGCCCCTATTTATACAGAGTACTTCAGGTCTCGGACAAATCTCGGACGTACATATGTAGATGAGTCACGATATTTTTCATGGATTCATTACATCAGAGAAAGCATCACAAAATCTCTGCACCACCAAGGAATTTTGTGCACACCAAAAAAAATGAAAAAGGACGAAGGACAAACCTCTTTATTACGTACTCATCATCAATCTCAGTTTGCGTTGCTATTAATTAATTTCATAATTAATGCCTGCTATCAACGTTGCCGTAGAGAAGCAAAGCCAAAGTTTTTGCGAGCGTTTTAATTTCTGGCAGAGGTTGCGCAAGACATGTTCTCGCAGGCCTTCACTGGTAACAAATTATGATGTGGCGCCAGCTGCTGTTGGGACGAAAAATGCTTTGCAACCCATTTTAAAGCATGATGTGTTCTCAGGATTTTCAGAAATCATTTAACCACTTGAAGGACAGTCAATGACACGCTTCGCAAGAGGTGGTGTTGGAAAATCAATACTTCTTAAATCCCGTCGATTGAACAGTAAACCACAAAGCATCACCAGACACATTTATCAGAGGCACACGATTACCGTGGAGCCGAGATCAGATAGAGAAAAAAAACGCTTCCGACAGATTACAGTGCTTAGACTTCTGACGTTCTGACACTGCTTCGCCGTTCAATTTCCGGCAGGAGCGGCAACGTTTCCAGAGACTGCGGCACGGAAGTCTACACAGACGGCTTCAAGGAGGACTGCGTAGCGCTCTAGAAGCAGAAAAATACTCAAACAAAATTGCACTACACAGGAGAGATCCGAACCAGAGTTTTCATCAATGCATCAACATCCGTGCGCGTCTCTGTACACACAGAAATTCACAAGCAAAATATTCCTTTGCCTTCTCGTTGTCATCGGGGTTCGCATGCATGATGCCCACGCTGCTCTTTGCATAACTGCAGAATGTACACTGATTGCAGTTATGCACGCATCTGCCATTTTAGTTCCACCAGAAATTTAATCTCAATCTCCACGCTTTGATGGGGTTCTGCAGTACACTGCATTTTATGTACTTGAAGGCTGAACAATTTTGTCCCACACATCAATCTTCGCCTCTCACTTTGGCTGTGTTTCGTTGACTTTGCTTTTGTTTGTTCGTTTCCCCATCGTTCGTGCCGTTCCTTTGTACACTCATGGATCATCTAGAGTTCTTGTTAACCATCCATTGATTGATTAGAAACCTTTTTAATGCGGGAAGGAATTGATTGCATTTAATGAGGGAACATTTGTGTAAGTGGGAACGTCTTGAGAAGAAGTCTTCATCTTCTGCTGGAATTGGAATGAAATAATATTTCTCATTATTGAACTATTGAATATTTGAGGGCTAGATCGGACGGGGTAGAGGGGTTTGTTGATTGCAGTGGTCTCACGGAATGTATTCACCCGTGGCGTGGTCCGGCTGAAACACTGATTTAATCTGAAATTTATCCCCTATCCACTGGTGAAGGGCATCACTTATACAGACCTGGGCCGAAGAACACAGACTTTTGATTGGAATTTCGCTTGATCGTTGAAGAAGTAGGCATCGGGAATCTCTGCCAAGGAAGTGCCAGATCGCGGGAGGTTGTGGGGCTCTCCCTCCATCAATTGGCCAGGTGCCAGGTCATCTTCGATTATCGTCACCTTCGGTTCCAGCTCCTCATCGTGAGAATTCGATGGCTGAGCTTAGAGGTGGGAGCAGAGACTGATGTGAGCAAGAACAGATCCTCATCAATGATCAGTTTTAGTCAACGATGTACACATGGTAGTCAAAGACCTTACCGGCCACTGTGCTATTGCCATCCTTCACAGTGACTTTTATACTCAGAAGTTGCAAAGATGAGGAGGGAATAATGAGATCTGCGAAGCCCCAGTCTCTTAGCAGAACCACTTCTCTGAAGACCTTTGGAAGACGTTGGATATGTTAGAGTGACTGACTGGCAGCAGCCACACTTAGGCCAGGATAAGCTCGTTGCGTTCCCCGGATGGATGTAGTCGATTATACCCGCTTACGAGTTGGTACTTGTCACAAAGCGATGAGGCCAGGTTATTCAAGAAGTGAGCTCAAATGCGGAGAGGTCACTACAGCAGCAGAGAAGGTGTAGTTTCTGCAGAAGTCATTGCTGGGCAGACCCGATCGATAGGTTCGAGTTTAAGAGGCACAGAGCTTCGTGATGTAGCCGACAAAAGCATCAGAGTCGGCCAGTTCATTCTGATCACGCTTGTTGATCTCCTCAGACTGAGAGCGGGCTATAATTAATCTGCAGTGAGGCACAGTGATAAATCAAACTTCAAAATATGTGTTCCCGTGGAGTAGGCAAAACTTCAGACCTGATTCTTGCTCCCTTCGAAACAAGAATTCTGCGTCGGATATATGGTTACATCTGCGAGGAAGGCGAATGGGGGAGGAGACGCAAACACACAAGCTCCACGAGGTGTGGCAGGAAGAGGATGTAGCTCGGAAGTCAAAAATCCGTCGACGGCTCGGGCTCGACCACATCGAGTGCATGGGCTCCAAGGCTTCAAGTGAAAGCGTCTTCGAATCCGAGCCTTCTGGTTCGAGAAGGAGAAGAAGACCGGTCTCCGGTGTAAAGACCAAGTAATCACGAATCCGAGCCTCCTGGTTTGAGAAGTAGAGGAAGACCGGATGTCCGGTATAAAGACCAGGTAACCACGGATGCACGACAGCTTGGTCTTGATGACTGGAAGCAGCGTCCGCCAACGATGGAGGGCAGCAATTCTCAGGCTTAGACTCGGACCCTCCATGGGTCACCGGGCGGAGAGTAAGTAAGTAAGTAAGTAGCGATAGGCATTGTTGGCCGATCTCCACCCGGCCCCATCTCTGATGTCCTTTCTAGCGAGTTCGTCACACACGCATAAAATGGATGCTATATCAAATGTGGCCATCTAGTTCAAAAATTGACGCCAGCTTAGGGAAGTCATCAAGTGACTGCATCGTGCCTACGTACGGAGGACATTTAAAATGTAATTTGTTGCCTTGAAGCCATAACGCACGCATTTTTTCAGGAAAACAGGTTATGCTTGACGGCTTTGCCGATGAAATCTGTGATATCATCGAGTGGATGCAGAAAGGTGGGAAAAGGAGGAGATTTCACAGGAATTAAAAAGAGGACAGGGTCATGTAACAACTCCTTCGCAGATTGTGCCAGGTTCGATCTCCGAACCTACCAACATTCAAAATTGACGGCTCCACCATTTCTGGAGTGACTGTCCATGCTGAAAGAGTGCTCGTGTCTGGAAAATGCTTCTCGGAAGTCGGCATAAAACTGTAGGTCCCATCCCGGTAAAAGCTAGGCCCAGCTCGGCTTCGGACTGTCGCGCCACTCGTATTAGATTATTATATTTTAACTAGTCCTCACACAGTCCTCACACAAACATTGCGTTCCATTCACACAACAAATCGGTCCTAAGCACCTCTTCATCGTTAAAAAGTGCAGCAGTCTGCTACCATATCCGTCAATGTCCCCGTTTAGTCTGCCTTCCTCATTGGCCTCACAGTCATCCATCACTTTTTGGTAAATGCGACTTCTTTGATCTCACATTCTAGATTTGGCATCAAAAGTTGCGTTCACGTTCACTTGGCTCGCATTTGCGGGACGATTCCCCCTCGGCGTCGTTAATATTTTTCGAAGGATAAACTTTTTTTCTGTTGTTCTGTTGTTGTTGTTCCGTTGGGGTGACTCCATCCTGAAGGCACTATCAACTCCTACATCGTCTTTGTTAACTTCGTGGGGGAGTACGACTACGAGAACGTGTGTATACAGTGTTCCGACATACGAGGGAGGAAAGAATTACTCCCTTGGAACTAACTTCAGCAGCCCACCACACAATTAGAAGGCCATTAAATTCTCCTTTTTTTTTGTGTGCCAACACACGGTGAGGACAATACAAAAGTCCACCTAGGAAGCAAACACACACACAGAGAGGGGGATGAATGGGAGAAAGACGCACAATTGTTTTCTATTCATTGTGTTGCGAAGTGCAACAATAAAGAAGAAAGTTAGGGGTTGTATTAAACTATATTATAAGTTGTGCGAAAGTCCATTATCGACTGGCCTCGCAGAGGTCCCACAATGAACCAAACGTAATCCATTGTAGGAATAAATGTTTGTAGTTTCGCACGTCCAGTTCGACGAGGGTGGTTGCGGGCTTTGTCCTCGTCATGGTTAGCAAACATGTTTCCTCGGGAAAAAAAAAGAAGGAATTATGTTTTGACTGCAAAAAGAATGACGCTCATCAGGACCCTGATGCGATTACTAACACCGGGGCGTTCGAAGAAAAGCATTTCAATCCAGTAGTCTATCCGCAGCGGGTGCTCTTTGATCGATGGCATGATCTCAAGCTCAAGCCACTGCAAACGTGCCTTGCGAGAACAAATTCAACGGAACCAAAAAAATTCAGCAAAACTGGAGCATTAGGGACAGCAAATGATAGGATTTCCACGCAATTCTCTGTGCATTCCTAAGAAATACGAAAGTACACGATGGCAGCAGGGAGAACAGAAAAAGAAAAATTGGTTGGTCAAGGCTGGAGTGTCCCTTTCATTCCGCTTAGGGTTGTTCCTTTTATTGGTACTTGTCTGTCATCTATCAGTCGATGGCATCGCCTTTTGTTGACGTCAACAAAAAAAAAGACTCACTTTTGTCACTCCTGTCACAATGAGTAGTCTCAAATTTGCAAACAATCGCACGCCCGCTGCGTTGCTGTCATGTAAAATTGCACTTAATAAACCGAGGATACGTCTTATGTGTTTCTGACGAAATGACTCCCATCTATGTACGAATTTTTGTTACACGGACTGTGCGGAATAAATTGCCGTGAGGGAATTATAATAATTTGTATGCTGGCGTTCGCTGAAACCCTTGAACGATTGTGTGGACGAGTGGATCAGGGAATGCACATGGCTGGGTGCCTTTTTGCATGAAGTTTCGAATAAGCACTTCAAACCGCCTACAAACAGACTGCGTATTCAACTAATATTCAAGAAATGTGTGTACTTTGACTTTGGAAAGTTTCAAGTGGACGATAAAGCCCTAATGATACAAATTGGAGTGCGCCGCCAAGATGAGCCTGAACGGTTCAGTTCTGGAGTCCAAAAGGGGGACACTGCGCTGCGCTGTCCGAAATACAACTGTGAGAGCCCATGCACGATCCACACAGACAAGAAATCAGATCAAAAGTGGTGTGGGATTGGTTTCAGTGGCACTTGTTTGGGTACCATACCATTTCGATGGGAAAAAATCGGACACTCCTTTCGTACACAACGCCACCATCCTGGGTTGGCACGAACACTGCTTTGGAGGGCAACAGGACAGCAAATTTGTTCACTTCGAAGGACTCGTACGAAGAAAGAACCTTTATGCCCACATTCCAAAATCAGGATGCTCAATTGTTCCCGGTGGACATGTAAACAATTGGTTTACCAGAGGAGCCCACTCGAACCATGGGGAGACTGCAGAGTCTCTCCTCTGTCACTGCAACAGACTGGCGATGAAACAGCAGCTCCTCATTTGATTGGAATGCCTGAAAAAAAAACCGTGACCCAGAATGCTTCGCTTTTTCTTACAACAGTATGGACTTTTTTAGATCGATAAAGAGATGGTGCGTATCGACTCGAACTGGTATCCGTCAAGGACATGCGCTGTTGTGTGATTCCTTCAATCAAAGCACGGGATGAAGACGAAGCAAGGTCTTCAATAAATCAGTCAATTCAGTTGAGTTACGCAGATGAAATCGACAACGTGATGCGGCCCCAACGTGCCGCAGTGGAAGCTTTCTAAGGCGGAACGAGTTGGTCTTACGGTCAGCGAGGCCAAAACGAAATATATGCTGGCGACCAGAAAACATTCCGTCGCACTCCACGTGGGAAAACTTGACGATATCATAGCGGAGACCCGACGCAGAACCGCCATTGACAAGCGGTGCTCCTTCGGTTTGTCATAACAGCTGGGTTCAAAACTCCTGACTTGAAAGACCAAGATTATACAAAACATTTTTTTCTCAGAACTGCCATATGGAGCCTAAAGCTGGACGATACGCAGCACAGTACAGCTGACACATTGAGAGGAATTTATAGCCATCTTCTTCACTAGGAAAAGAAAAGCTTGCATTCTCCCTAGTGGGCAATCACTGATAAACGGAAGCTGTATTTCCAGGTCAACTTCAGTCAAGTGTTTGGGAATGTATCTGGACACAAAACTAACCTTTGGTTCCCATATAACGCAAACCATCTATTTTAAGCAGCATTTACATCCGTCCATTCACCAAAGTCAGAACTCTCAACTGAAAATAAATTGATTATCCATAAAGTAATTTTCCAAGCCATTTTTTTATATGGATGCCAAATATGGCGACACTGTGCAATGTACCACGTTGAGAAATTACAAGATTCAAGAAACAAGCGTTTAAAAATGGTGATCAACTTATCGTGGCATCATTCGAACCTGGACATTCACAAAAGAACGTGTTTTGAATTGATCTTTGAAAGAATTCGGAAATTTAACCAGCGTTGCCGGCAAACCTCTCGTGAACAATTTAAAACCGAGTCGCTTAACTTCCTGGTTGAAAATCATTGTTATTTTTGTGGTAATTTGCTCACTTGTATCAACTCAAAAACTTTGCATTTATTTGCTTATATATTACTCATTATTGTACTTATTTAATTATTTATGTGTTTTATTCATTATTTATTTCGTTAAACCGTAAAGTGATTGCTTAGTTTACTTTCAAAATCAAACTATTGGGTCCATAAATTAATTCGTGCGTTTTTTTTTTTTCAAAATTTGAACGTTTTTTTAAGAAAAACATGTGAAACAGTATTACTCAAAGTATTGCCCATCTGAAGCTATGACTTTTTCCCATCTTTCTGGCAATTTGTGGATCCCATCCCAAAAGAACTGCGCCGGCTTGGCAGCCAAGAATCAAGCCAATTTTTGATATTCTGCTCTGATGTGAACCGTATTTCAGTGAGGGCGTTCTGCATCGACCGGAACAAATGGTAGTCAGAAGGGGCAAGGGCTGGGCTATAAGACGGGTGGGGTAAAACTTCCATCAACTCTTTTCTAAATAGTTCTTAACCGGAATAGCAACGTGGGGCCGAGGCCGAGCGTTGTCATGATGGAAAATTATTGCCTCGTGTCTGGTCGCATATTCCGGGCGTTTTTCGGCTAATGCTCTCTTCAAACGGATTAATTGTGTTCGGCGGCGTTGTCCATTGATGGTTTCACCCGGTTTTAGCAGCTCATAATACAGCACACCCCTCTGATCCCACCAAATACAGAGCATTACCTTCGCGCCATGGATTTTCGGCTTTGTCGTTGATTTGGCTGGTTGGCCAAGCCAAAATCACCACTTTTGGAACGTTCGCTCAGCTAGCACATATTCACCATAAACTTCCACCAAAATACGATGTCTTTCGGCTGCAGTTTTGTTTTATATTAAAGTAATGAAGAACAACTCCCCGCAAGTACACTTTTTCAGGAACAAAGTTCGACATATTTGAGTGAAAAAAAATGATTGTTGTTTACGCTTCAAATGAATATAGACATATACTGAAATGACGTACACTGACAGTAGCTTTCCAACGCATGTTCCAATGGAATAATGCAAGTTACGCCATCTCTTAGCAAACTGCACGAATTAAGTGATAGACCCAATACAAGACGGACTTTTTGTCCATTATTTTTTTTTTTTGGAATGCATTAGTTTATTAGTAATGTTAAAACAACAAATAACGTCGAAAAAAATAACCTCTATTAAATAAACAAAATAAATAAACACTTTTGTCAAATACTGTGTGTTATTGGCAATCAGTGTAGTTAGTGGCACTGTAGGATTTTTGCTTTAAAGTGGGCTGCTTGGATATATACTACATCCTTCAACTGAGCTATCATCATTAATAAATATATCATCACTGATTATGTAATAAAATCTTTTTGGTTGAAAACGAAGCTACCTGGATCTGGTTTGATTTCTTTGCTTGTTGTTCGTCGGATTTTTGATGGTTTTATCAACTTGTGGCGGCCGTGGCGTTGTGGGTTGGTGCGTGGAACCCTACGCACGCAGCCCAGGTTCAATTCCCGGTACGAGCAGAATACTTTCCACTGCCCATCTCCTTCGAGTCACTGACAATGACCAAACAGTGTAACTGTCAGTAGAAGCTTCTCAAATTGGCCGTTCGGAAACGGAAAAAATCTGTATGTCACTTCCACACCAGTGGTTGCTGAGAAGCTAGGCACTGGCACTCTATGGGATTTAGCGCCATAGGGGTGAGACATATTTATGATCCGAAGTCGGTTCCTATCGCCTTCTCCTCTCCGGCAGCTGGAAGTGCGACTATGCGCTGTGGGTCGGTAACAAGAGTGCCTTCACAATCATAAAGAGTAAGTGTGACTTTCTTAAGGCTGCTGTTAGACTTTTGCCTTGTATTTTTCGTGTGTGTCCCTAGACTATTCTTGAGGTGAGAACTTGCGAGAAACATTGCCTTTAGCCCTCTTTAGCCTCCTCCCGTCTTATAAAGGGAATGCTTCTCTTGAGTTGTTCTTAAATTTTTTATTACATGTCTTTATGGCATGCCTCGTCATCAGTTGAATTCTGGTCACACTTGCCATGTATTTTTTACTGTTGGTGGAAGATGGCAGTCTCTGTTGCCTCCTTAATGGCTGCTCTACAGGCAGCCACATGTTGGAGTTGTGATGTAGGCGCATTGGAGATTCTTTCGATTAGATATTCGTCGTGGCATCTGACAGTATCCGATGTGCTCAGGCGTCAAATATTATCTTTGTTGTCCGGAGACACTGGGTGGTCAAGCTCTGAATCCCGAGGAACTGGTCCCAGTCGACGTTAGCTCTTCTAAGTATTCGCACATTTAAGACCTTTGAAGAGTGTGCTTACTCGCTATATATATTCCATCGGCCATTCGGAGATGTTTAGTTCGTGGTTGGCTTCTCTTGGGAGGCTTGTGCTGGCTGTAACCGCATTACGAGCTGTGGCAAGCTCTATAGTTCTAAGGTTTGACTGTTGCCGTTCCTAGCGATTTTAGCATTGAAATTCTCCGAGTAAGATCTAAGCCTATTTCCTCAAACAGCCTCCACAAGCACTGGGAAAAAGGTCACGGATGTGTCTTTGGTGGGGCTTCAGCCTCAAGAAGGCTGAGGTTGTTAGCCCTCCGTAAATCCGGCACGCTGGTGGGAGTAGACCTTTGCCATCTTCGATCACAGTGTACTTTAGTTTAACCCTCAATGGACGGCGAGGCGGGTCTGCTTGATTGCTCATGCCAAAATGACATGAGCATTTAAGAACCTTGCCCTGCATGCTCAAGCCCTGATATGAACACAATCAATGCATAAAGTCTTGTAATGGTGTGTAATAGTCTGACTCTAATCATGTCGCTGCTATTGTTAGGAAATTATGACACAATTCGGAAGAAATCACTGGCAGTGGTTAGCTGGAGAAGCCTTTCTATCGGTTGTCGGTCTCCTTGTGACGCTCGTACACTCACATCGTTACAAACTGCTTTCTTGACCCCTGAGGGAGAATTCTATTCTTTCTGACTTTTCCCAATTCAAATACAACTCATCATTTCAGATGGCATGCTTATGCAAGTGAATTTGGTTGCATTCCACAATTACTGTCGATGAAACTGATGACACGGAATTTCTTTGTTCGTTGACAATTCTTAAGTACACTCCTCTGCTGGCTTGACGCCCTCTAGGGGAAACAAGAGAGCTTCACTTACAAAAGAACTGCAAATTGCCTCCTCGTAGCTTGTGCCTGCACCACACTCAGCCTGAGTCTGCACAATTCAACGGCAGTCATAGAAATGAATCCCAGTGCACTTCGCTGGCATTTCAGTCTACCAGCCTAAAGCAGGCAAGACGTAGTCGGAAGAGGGCTGAATGAATATTCAATTTTTTCCTATTGAGATATCTCCCATTGATTCCTGTCTTCGGCTCGGCTCAAGGGAAGCATAGGAAAATAAAGGCGTAATAAGTGATCCCAAGGGCTTAAGCCAGCCGTTGGATGCATATGCACTTGATGAGATGGTGCACGTTTGGCACGTCTAGAGGATTTTTACAGATTCTGTCGGTCCGACAATGAAATGGGAATGGGGAGCGAGGAGATGAGTGAGGTTTTCGCCCCCCTATTCAACCCATCGTTCCAAGTGCTTTCAGCCGTTTGGGCACATGTCGTGCGTCCGCAGCAGCAGTCTTAGTTACAAAATGATAGCGAGTGCGATTTCGAGAACATTCCGACTGAGTTTCGCAAACCCCACCTCTTCAGGAGAAGGTGGCAGGTCTCTACTAAAAACAGACAATTGTTTGCAGCTCCAAGCAAACAACTGCATTAGTGGACCCCGCGATGCAATGAAACGTGTTCATGCCTCCATGTCGTCCTAAGAAGACACAGAGTGGTGTAATTTACGCGAACCAAGTGCAGATGGAAAATGTTGTGGAAGTTTGAAGTGCGTTACGGACAACTGAACGAGTCGGTGCGCAGGAGTGCTTCGCGTTCTGTGCCCCTTGTGCAACAACAAACTCATTTCGAAGTATACATTCGCTTTGGAATACAAAAATAAATTAAGCCACGCTATCATCTATTTTCTTTTCAAAAAGTACATAGCCATGCATATACATCTCTACACCAGTCGGACGAGCACCAGTGGTGCTTTAAGATTAAATTCGCTTTTAAGTTCACTGAATGACATGAAAGGGATGGCCGTCAGTCTCCTTGTAAGAATCTTTTCGCGGCGAAGTTTCTCTCTGGCTGCCACTTCAGTGATTCGTTTCAACTGAATTGTGGCAGTTATGTAACTTAATTAAACGGAACATTACCTGATGGCCGTGGAGTGGTGTCGACTGTCTAAAACAACTTTCAGTCCGAGGCACCAGGCCCCTAGGGGGTCATTGGCAATTCTCTGAGACTGCAAATGTAATGGAAATCCTCTTAAACTTTGACGACGCTCGAAGTTGAGTGTTACACTAATCATCTTTACATTTATGAATATTCGAGGCTGACATTCTGGAAGTCAGTATTCAAATAAGACTCCTTCCATTTGGTTAAGTTGGCTGCTCTGTGTTTTTTTTTTATCTTAGACCTTTGGATTTGGTGGTCATGATGGTTTGTCATACTTTGACCTGTAAATACATCAATAATCAGGGAGTCTGTTTGAGCAAGTCAAGAGTTTTCTGTCTCCTATTTCTTCATCTTCTTACGGTGCTTCAGTCGTGCCTCTTCAGCTGGCAAGATCTTAGGCCATCTACCTCTAATAGCGCACATCACCATGACTGAGGTCCCTCTCATGGTATGGTACACTTTCAGTCCTTGGTCAGTTCATCCAATGACTGCCATGTCGGCGCTATTAGACCTACCCATGATCTCTGTACAACTTTGTTTATGTTGTCATGTGTGTATTAATCGATAAGCCGACACGTTAGAGTGAGTGACACTAGGCCATGTTCCCAAGTCTTATAGAAATCTGATAAAATAATTGCAAGCTTTTAGAAAAGTTAAGCGGTGTGTAAATATTTAAACATATCTGCCCCTCAACATAGCGCACATTAGAAGTTTAGAGCGTAAATGAATTCAGAAATAACAATAATAAAGAAAAAAATAACCATTTGTTTGAATGATATGGCCAGGTAAGCAGAGACAGAGGTTTTGAATCTGCTCGCACTAGTGATCCCTCTCAAATACGCTGGTAAAGAATTCCACAGCCTAGCGGCCTGAACAAAATACTGGCTTCTGACTGAAGGCTTGAATATCTCGGTTGGATTATCATTAAAGATCTTGGTGATTGGAAGAATGTATTCTTTTCGAACAGATATTCAGGCAGCCCAGTTCGTATTCGAAAGCAAAGTGTTCCGATTTTTAATAAGTTTTCGAAGGAATATCCAGTAATTTGTGTTGAAAATCTTGAAACATGGTCTTTTTTTCTTCAATTTAAGATGAATGTAAACTATGATTAATTTGTTCATGCTCTTATAATCAGGCTCGGAGAATATCTCACAGCCAGATAACAATACCGGTAGAAGTAGGTATTTTGCTAACAACAACTTCACCTTCATTGGCAGAAAATGCTGCGTGACCCAGAGCCTACGAAGTCCACCGTAAACTTTAGCAATAGTTGTATTAATATGATTGTCCCAAGATAGTGGAGATTATTCCAAGAGTTTTTTGCAGTAGTAGCCACGTGGTGAATAAGTTTATTGAACAAAAACTATACAATTGATCTTATATGCTAAAGCTTAAACTAACGGATGTGCAATGTTTACAGAGCTTACGGTGTTTACAAGTTTTGGTTACAATTATTGTTTTATTTAATAAACTTAATGATGATCCATGAATTTGACATCGGGGTGTTCAGGTCCGTGTGTTGTTGTTGGTCCTCTCGGGATGGGGTGGTGGTGCTGCAGCCTATTTAGCCGCGATGCTGACTACTATCACTACTTTGGTAGAAGTGATACAGCCCGTTGGTTGATGTTCGTGGGAATGGCTGCTCGTTGAGCAGATTCAATGCGTTAAGGAATCGTTGTCCGGGAGTCGTGTTTCTCAACTCTCTGATGCCCATGTTTGCATGGTTTCCGATGTCGTGCAGTTGCTTCTGGAACAGTGTCACCAAGTATTGCTGAAGGGGAATGATGCGAGCTTCTTCGTAAAGTCTCCTGTTGCTGGGATACTTTTGACGGTCTCTGTCATAGGTGAGACCGGTGCATATTCGAAGTGTCTTCCTTTCGAAGACCGAAAGATTCTCCATGCTGGTCTTGGAGATGGTATGCCACACAGGGAACCCATACGCTATAATTGGCCGAATGAGTTGCTTGTAGAGTAGCAACTTCGTCTTCAGGGGGTATATACGGTGAAGTGCAAAGTTGGCCTTCCTAAGTGTCAACTTCGAATGGTTGTTGAATTTTAGTTTGTCGGTGAAGTTAACGCCGAGATACTTCACGTTCTCCTCTGTTGTTAATTCAGCACCATTGGGGAGGATTATCTTGATGCTGCGGCATGTGGTTGCTGATCTGCATCTACTTCTGCATCTACTTCTGAAGCACATGAGTACCGATTTCTCCGCATTTATTCGGATACCCCATTTGATGTAGTGGGTGAACAAGTAAGGTCGAAAGCCTTGTTACATATAGCAAATACCTTCGACTTTTTCTCAGCAACTTCTCTTAATGACCAATCATAAATTCGAGATAAGCCATCGTTCATATAATTAACTGCACTGTCCATTTCATTAAGCGATCGACTTAGTTGTTGAACGCCGTCGGCATACATGTGAATTTTGCAGTATTTAATAATTTCAGGTAAGTCATTTACTTATAGTGAAAATAACATGGGACCAAGAATAGACCCTTGCGGAACTTCACTTACCACGTTAATAAAAACTTGAAGATCAGCATCTAGCTGTTCAGTGCTCTCTATTGAAGTGCTTTTTCCATCTGATGTCAGTTTGACAAGGATCGACTGCTTTATAAAAGCTGAATGTAGCTGTTTTCTACGTTTGCATTTTGTAGAGAGAGATTTTTTCTTGTCAAACTCTCATTGAAGTAACAGCTGATATTTGAGTCAATTCCAACGTCAGATAGGCAAAGCTCGTTTTGTTTATCTCTGCGGTACGCAGCGGCTGATCGCAACACAGCGTCTCTATTATAGCCGTTGAGAAATTGAACAATGATGGGCGTGGGAGAAGCGCTATTCTGAGCTGTGGAGGACTGCACCCAATGGAGAAGCACAGCTGATTGTAGAGGTGGGTGAGATTTCCATCGCTGCTTTCGAGAATGCCGCAGAGAACAGCATCACCTGAAACCTCCTTCCGCTCCAAAGCATCGATTAGTTTGTGTAGCAGAAGTAGCTCAGACATTTCTGATTCCAACTTCTCAACGCGTTCGGCAATATTGGTCAACTTGGCGCTGACAGTCTCCAGCTGTGACGACCAGCATTTCTCAATTCCTTCGAGTTTTGCCGTTTTCCGTTTTTATTGTTTTCACAAGATGTTTTTCTAATCGCTCTTCAAGCTTTTGAAGAGAAAACACCGAGTTGCAGGTGTTGGCGACAGCTGGTGCGTTTGGCAGCGACGGTGTTGAGGCAGGGGTCTGGATGCAGAGGCTTTCGATTTCATTTTGCGAATATATGTAGATTTTCGTTGTACACGCTTTAAAATGAAAAATATCACTTAAATGCAGGCTGGTAGTACGAAGGTGAAGCCGTGGTTGTATATATAAATTGACTTATTTAACAAGTAAAACTATTATTTTAGTGCATTCATGTAAAATTTCATATAAATGTGATTATTAATTCGCGTTTTATCTCTAGTTAAACAGAATCATAATGGCAACTGAGACGATGATGGTGAAAACTGAGCATCGCGCTGTAATTAAATTCCTCACTAAGCAAGGAAAAAGTCAAAAAACTATTCATGAAGAGATGGTGGCTGTTTACCTTCATGACCATCTTAACCTTTCAAAGGTCAGTGCAAGGTGGGTGCCACGAATGCTCACAGCGCCTCAGAAAAAAGTGAGAATCGCAAGCTGTAGAGAGCTTTTGGAGATGTGTAGTGTAGAGAACGCGGACGGTGTTATGGATCGAATTGTTACTGGTGACGAAACATGGGTCCACCACTATGACCCTGAAAGCAAACAAGAGTCCATGCAGTGTCATAAAAAAGGAACAGACCCCCCTAAGAAGTTCAAAGTCACTCCGTCTGCCGGGAAGCTCATGGCCAGAGGTTTTTCGGACTCAAAGGGAATCTTGCCCATTGAGTACAAAAAAAAGGTGGAACCATCAACACCACATCCTACGCTTCCACATTGCATAATTCGCGGGAGGAAATTAAAAAGAAAAGACGGTGTGTTGCTTCTTCATGACAACGCTCCTGTTCACACGGCGCGAGTTTCCAAGGCTGCTGCGCGAGATTGTGGTTTCGAAGAAATCCAACACCCACCCTATAGTCCAGACCTTGCCCCTAGTGATTGTTTCCTGTTTCCGGATTTGAAAAAATGTCTTCGTGGAAAAGGATTTTCGGATGATGAAGAACTCAAGTCGGCAGTAAATAGGTATTTTGCAGAGAAAGAGGAAATTTATTTGTTTGAGGGTTTAAAAAAGCTTATCTCAAGATGTAACAAATGCATTGATGTTAGGGGAGATTTGAAATATTGAAAAATAAAAACAATTTGAATTGAATTCGCATTTTCCTTCATATTGATACCGAGAATATATTGAACGCCCCTCGTAACAATTTCAGTTCCAATTTTGTTTAAATGGCTGGTGCGTTGCACCAAGGAGTTTAGCACAAACACGTCTATTCACTACCGCACATTTTATGACATATGGTACTGCATAGTGCACTCATTTTCAGGTGATCCAGCACTGTACAGTAATTCCCTCTCTTAATGTGATATTTTCTTTCAATGTAGGTACATCTTGTTGACAAAACGACATTTTCATCGGTTTATTCACTGGCGGAATAATTAGACCTTATTTGTTCAAAGAAGACAGTGAGATCAAAATAACCATCACTGGCGCCCGCTGTCGTCCAAAAACTTCGAACTTATTTTTTTGACCAAATGCGAGAGCTGAACCTACTCGACAGGTGGCTCTCGCAAGACAGGGCTGCACGTCACGCAGCAAATTTATGTGAGAAATGGTTAAATTTATATCTCATATTGGACCAGTGATTTGATCTGCTTTGTCGTGCTGTGTCAGACTATATCGATGCCCTTAGACTAAATTCATTTGAATATGTCGATAAGGTAGTGTTAATCAAAATTCTCGAAGGGCAACTTGAATGACTCGTCTTATAGCCGAGATACCAGCCACATTGTGTGTGAATTAAATAAGACACCACGTCCGATTCCTTTGACGATACACGTCACTCTCCTCTTTCCTCCTTTGGTTCAATTTACAACGTTCTTTAGGTGAGAGCAGCAAGTGATGCTAGCTGACAAACATCTACCGGGGGATTCAACAGGAATTGGAATTGTTTCTCTTCATTGTATTATTTCTTTTTTATTTATTTCTACAGGACCACTTAAAGCGTGGCTCTAGTCAACATGAACAAGTAAAGCACAACCATTTGCAATTTCTCTGTGTTTTATTTTGACATTTAAAAATTAAACGCTTAAACATCATCCGGTCCACTGTAAGAGGGAATCCTCAATTGCTTCCTTCGTGCGTACATTCAAAAGGAAATATGCATGCGCCTTGTACACATTGAGTCAATATGAAGATTGATGGTGTCTTGTGCTTGCCTTCGTCTCGTGAATGGATCTTTTGAGAGGACACACAACATGGTCGCTTTGTTACCTCTCGTGTTATTCATAAATCATGACCCAGTCAAGACAGGACGCACTTCGGAGATGCACCTTTGTCGTAGAATCGTAGAATTCGGCAATCAATGACATTGTAGTTGAATTTGTCGTCTCAAAATAGATCTTATTGATTTCATGAGGATGCACAGAGCATTCCATTAATTTTCTTTATCTACGCTCGAGCTGAATAGATTCTTGCACAACAAGGGAACTTGCATGCCTGAAATTGTTCAATCGGTCAGGGAACTCTTTTCTTTTGTCATACTTTATAGGACCATACGTGTGATGAGTTTTGTCCTCTAGGACTGTGGTTTTCTCTAGAACACATTACATATCTTTTCATTAAGCTCGCTACCCTTCATATAATGGCATCTAGCCGATGCCCTCTACTCCCACATCGCGTTGTCTATCTCACTGTGAGAGCATCTCGCGTCATATCAATTGTCAGCTGTAAATAATACCTGAATGCGGCGACATTTGCATCTGAAAATTCAGACCTACCACTTAGACGTGCACTAATTGCAAAATCACTCCCTTGCCCCTTCATGTGCACCTCCTTCGGCAGTTCCTACCGCCTGCAAGAACCCATTAATTCAGCATTAAACAGAATGAATAATAAATCACTTATTTTCCGATTCACCGTGCCCATCTGTCGGTGGCGTTAATCACACTCTCAATCCAGACCCTCGCCTCTTCATCAAAATCCCACTTGAATAATGTCCCATCTCCGACTGCCGCAGAGACGGAGCGAGAGGAAAGGGAACCAACAAATCGCTTAGAAAAGCATTTATTTTCCAACAAAATGCCTTTGTGCCGCCAAAAACTGCTCTTAACCGCCCAAAATTTGTCATTTAACAGGAGAACTGTCCCATGGGCATAAGCCAGCCTCAAAGCTAATCCATTTTGAAAATTGCACACTCTACATATAGTTGTATGTGCCAGGATTTCAATTATCCCAACACCCAGACCACTCCCTTTGGCAGGTCTCGCGGCAACGGTAAGCACAAGGCAGCATAAGGGAGCACCCAGGAATGTCAGGACACTAAGGACAAAGCAATCGAGTCCACACACAAGCGCGACATAAATCAAAATAAAAACATCACGTTTGTCCCTCTAGCCTGCGGTGATTTCTATATTTGCGCTCATCTCACATGCGGGCGAGAGAATGAAGTTCGTTGAGATGCACAAAGAGTGTACAAAAGAAAAGGACCCTTGAATGTTGTTGTATGGTGGGGCAGCAGTAGCAGCGGCGGCAAAACAAAAAAAAAGAACAATCAACGTGAAGGTAGGAAAGAATACGGACGCAGCTTAAGCGATAAATAAGTAAATGGCTTTCATTCTCACATCACACGTTAAGAACAGCAGCGGCGGTGCGGCGGGCCGTACACGTACACCATCAACAGACAAACAATCAAAGGGAATGAATGAAAAAGCACTCCGCAGTCGGGGACAGTCCTGCCATCATCATTCAGGATTTTCAAGGTATCCGTTCGTTCGGGTGGTGCGGCGTGGCGTGGCGTGTCGGATGGTTTCTTCACCGTTCGCTCTCACCTTAGAGTAGTTGTCGACGACGACGACCACTACCACCACCACCACCATCACCGCCATAGACACCGCTGAGCTGAGCACCAGAAGAGCCAGCGGCGGCAGCAGTAGCAGCCGTAGCAGCATCAGAAGCATCACGCAAACGGAGCGTCATTCACACAGCAGTTCACCTTGAGTTATTGCTCCATATTTTTCTTTTCATTGGACTCGTTCCGTTCGTTTGTTTGAATCGTTGAAACGCAACCCGTATCCACCACTTGCCATTCATTCACGATACCGCCCACCGTCCACCTTCCACCGCCCAGCCATCGCAGCGTGCTTCTCCCGCTCCCCCAACTTGTTCTGTTCGGCTGTCTCTCTATGGGATACTTCCACATGAATTGGTCCTTCGAACAGTGGCACCCAGCCAACCTGTACAGATTGTCCTCTACTCAATGCATGGAGGGCAAAAGGACCTTTTTTATATTCGTAGCATGGGCCGCCTGTCATAGGGACTAGCGGGATAAAGGTACACGACACGTGGGGGGAATCAATCACATAAATTGTTTCGTCGTTTTTCCCTTCGCTGCACGGCGATGGTGATGCTGCCATCCACCTTCACAGTGGTGGCGCACGAGAGAGAGAGGTGTGAGTGTGTTCTGTTTTTTTTTTTCCATCTCTATGTGCACTGGCAAAGGAGCCGTGAAATGAAGCCTTTAAGGAGACAGGATACCGGCTTTCTAATTTATTTACTATGTTCCTCCTGCAGTCGCCTCCCCGATAAGGGTGCCTGTGTGAGTACAAGTGTGTGCGTGTTAGTGTTTTCACAGTTGGATTAAAGGTGACAGCTATTGGGATGCTTTAAAATTGATTTCTCCTGCTCGTCCTGCTTTTGTCGCAGGACTTCGGAGCAATTGATTGGGTGATTCGTCAGTTGGCAAATTGTATAGATCCGCATCATTTGATGGGAAAATTGTTTTACGAGTAAGAGACCGAGGAGACCAAACCGGGGCCGGATTGAGTTGCAGGCTACATGTTTCCTTTAATTAAAACTGTAACTTACTTGCGCCGGAGTGAGTGGGTTCAAGTCACGTCACACAGCGGCAGCGGCTTTTTTGTCCCTTTGAACCTATTATGCCGCTGTAGCCGGGCTAATTAACGTTGTTTTGTTAGACGTCACCATTGTGCGGAGAGGGATGATTATTATTTTGTGTGTTTTCCGTCCGTTCAAAGGAAACGAAAATAACATTTCTTTAGTCTCCGCGACGAGGATAAAGGTTCGGGCGTATTCACTTGTGGAAAAATATGTTTTAATATCCTCGAATATTTACCTACTCCCAGACGTCATCCCCCCGCAGCCACCCGTCCGGGCGCATTGAATTATGATGGAAATGGAATTTTTCTTCTGTTCACAGAAAAAACTTCAGATACACCGCAGGGTGTGTTCATAGGGACGGGCTCCAGTGCAAATACACATTTTGGCAATGGGACCAAAACCCTCCTCATACGTGCGGGAAGTAACCGTCCCCCTTCCTATCCGCGGGCTGTATCAGTGCTGGTAGAATGAACTAAATTAATTGAGATTCTCGAGGTTTTTTTTCGTCCGTTTGTGCGGCGCTCTCTGTTCGATGTGGATATGTATCAGTTGCTGTTTTTGCTTTCGCTGGCGGTATTTAGTTTCATAATTCTTTTCGATTATTTACACGTGGCCTTATTTGCAGCGACTACAAAAAAACAGGTCTTTTGAATTTGATTTTCTGTCAATGGGCAGGGCTAGCCGGAAAATGCAGTTTCACTTCACATTTAAAAGCTTTTTTGCATGATTTTGTGTGGATGTATGTTTTGTGCCCGAAGCATTGCATTGATTTTGAACCATTTAAAGGTGCACAGCCCACTGCACTCAGGTGGGGAAATTTAAAGTCGGTCGTGCTTGAGAGAGGAAAATCGATTACCTGTCAAGTTCATTGCCAGGTTTTGACTGTTTGATATTAAATGATGCTGAGTGTATTGGTGTCGTTGGGGGGTAGTGCAAACCTACGTCACAGGGTGGGTGAATGCCTGTGCGGCTGTGTGGGCTGACAAGTGAAGTGTTCATTCACAGGAGCTGTCGAATTAGTTTGAATTGACATGTCTTTTGAGCCTTCTGGAAGATCGTTGTGCCGTCAAGTGCATAAGAGCTTTTAGTCTCTGGATAGGGAGAAGACTCACTTCATGTGTGGAATACTCTTGTTTTTTTTTTCATCGGAAAGAGGTCACGACTTCTCTGGCATCGTGTCATTTGTCCAGCCGAAACCAACAGCATCCACCCCAAATGATCTTGCAAGTAGCTAAGCACTCGGAGATACCATCCAGTTGCAAGATAGGGTTACTACCGGTTATGTCCTTGAAAAGGGAATTTCCTTAAGGACACCCCTTTGTACTAACCACAAGAAGAATTGGGTCAAGTCATTTGCCAGGTCCTGAACCTAGTAAAGTAAAAAAAATACCATTTTACGAGTATTTGGAATGGAATGCTGGACAGTTTAGATTTTCGATGATCTTTAGCCGTCCGGTTGTTGTGTCATCTAGAAATGTTGACAAAGGGTTGTTGGTTGTCCCTGGTGGAACCTAGTTTTTACACAAATGAGGTGGTGCTCTTGTTTTCTGCTGTGTGCTGGCGCTGCGAGAGTAATCGAGTTCGAACCACAGACGTGTTCAGCATGTGAGTATGAGATCCTCTACGCTACATCGGTCGGGTGAAAGAGGTTTTAAAGGTGTCACAAGCGACTTCGACAGAAGCAGTCTTGGTGGTGTAGAAACGGAAAATGTTCAGAATCTTCCGCCGGCTTTAGCGACCCTCAGAGAACAGGAAGAGGAGATTTGAATGAGCATTTGAGAATTTGATCGAGATCAATACAGAGAGATATCTCCCTTAATCAGTGTTGCCGATGTGGCACGATCGTGCCATTATGGACACTTTTTCATTGAAATGGCACTTTGGCACTTTGAGATGAATACGGCACTCTGGTAAAAATTTGAAAAATTAACTACGCATCATCGCTTAGAGATAGTTTGCGAAAGAGTTGAATGTTCGTTGAGTTTTGCTGAATACATGGAAATATGCATTCACGGTTGATGTTCTGTAACATTTTCTCATTAAGTTGAATTAATGAAGGTGGATTTTTAATTTTATTTTTTGTTTGTTTTATATTTTTTTTTTAATTTTTTAATATTATTTTTTATTTTGTATTTTTTTTTTATTTATTATTATTTTATAATTCAATTACACAAAAACACATTTTCAATTTACGACACCCTTCACCTTAAAATGACACCTTTTGGCAGCAGTGGTGGTACTTTGAAAAATACTTCTCCAGCAACGCTGTTAACTATCTATACGCAACATTGAGAGTGACCTTAGACTGTGATGAAAAAATCTGAATGTGTATTCCGCCCTCCAATCCAATGACCACAATGACCAACACGCGGTTGTCACGTGTGATCGACAACAGCGTGTCACGGATTAAGTTTCCCGAAAACATTGCCATCATCGTTCGACGATTAATAAGTGCCACGATTATAAGACTTTGTGGGGTTTCAAAACTGCCCAACAACTAAATCCAAACCAATTTATTGATTACCTTCATATTTTTGAAGCAACTCGCTTCATTATATGCCGCTCTTCATCCCTAGGTAATTATTTAGTGCATTAGCCTGTATTCCTTTGTTTGCTCACCAAATTGGAAGAGACGGTCTCTCAGTGACCTTGCGTTTTAAAGATTTTCGAACCGAAATAGTTAACTACCCATGCGTGTGTGTAATTATATACAATTTTCATGCGTGAATGTAACCGATTTCCGTTGACCCGATTTAACCCGTAAAACCTCAATAGAACAGGGTGTGAAATCGACAGCATTTTTCTTCAATAACATGCTCACTTCTGGAGAGAAGCAAGTTTCCCCGGCCTCTTGAGATTCATATCTGCTAACTTTCGGACAGGACTTTTGGGATGTGCCACACAAATATGCGATCAGGACTGGTTTGCGAGAAACCGGTCGAAGTCATACCATCTCATCTCCAGCATCGCGCTGGATGATGTTACCGCAGTGACGCTTGATCTTACGACCCATGGTCCATGGTGGTGAGAAGAAGGGTAGAACTTAATGGTAGGCCCATCGTCAATTATGTAATAATATAATTTGGGTGGCGCTACAGTCCGCTGAGGGTCAGGGCCTAAAAACCACTCGTTATGTGTTTATTGTTCTGTCGGAAGCGACCTTCTCCCAACATCCACTTTGAGAAGCTTTCTCTTTGAGCATTATCAGTGACTCGAAAGATGTGGGGCCGGGTAAAGTATTGTGCTCGTACCGGAAATTGAACCTTTGCTGCGTGGGCTCAAGTGCGTAGGGGTCGACACAGCAACCCACAACGGCATGGCCGCCACTCGTTGTCAACTACTTAATACAGTAGAGTCTCGAAACAGTTAAGCAGTTTGGTTTTGGGGTGCTTAACTTTTTCTAATTCTGAACTTTTCCAAGACTGATCCAATTTTAAAAACGCTGATTATATTATTAATTATTATTGTTAAAATAGAATCCTTGCTTGTCCAACTAGTTTTAAGAATTTTTGTCGTGTCAAATTGATAAATAAAAATGAGTTTAAAACTTTATCTTACGATAAAGATGCTAAGAAATATTAGGAGCGCGGCATTAATTAAAGATATTACGGCATTTGTATTCATGCCGTAATATCTTAGAAGCAGGTTACATCCATTTGTCCTTCAGTTGTGAGGGTCTCTTTAGAGAAGCATAGATCGCGATAAAGTGGAAAATGTCCTCGACCTCGTTACGATTGCAATGCGTGCAGATAGGATTGACATCCTGCCCATGGGGCATGTATTTAAGTTCAGTTCTAGCAATAAATTTTACGCATATTTGCTTGGTTGAATATTCTGGTCCAAAGTAGTTATTGGGCCCTAGAGTACGGTTCAGAAGTTTGTAGACAAGCCGCGAAGAAGAAGATGTGCTTCAACAATCCTTATACACATAGTCATCTCGTTGCTTTAAGCATTCATAGATTTTACCTTTCCATTCATTGACATTGGCCTCTGTGAGTCCCAAGTGAATGTTATGTGAACATGCAAGCTCATCCCATTCTTTGAAAGGTGATTGATTGTACTGAAGTGCCATCGTAAGAAGCCTCTTCTGAAGACTGTTGTTCGACCTGCGCATTACTTTTATTATCTAGTCGGCATTTGCTTTCAAATTCCTCATGTAGATTTCAGGAAGACCAGATTCAACATAAATGGCATATGATGTGGATACACTTGGCAAAATGCTATCTTGCTACAGCTGTAAAAGAAAAGCCAATAGATGGCCAATGGCTGTATTTGCAAACATGTTTGATATTTCGGCTTTGAACTCGTTAATTATTTACAAAGAAGTGAATCCGAATTGGCAAGTGACACGAATAACAAAATTTCGAAGGAATTTTCTACGTGAACTTGTATTTTCACTTGCAAAACCATATATGACAGCTAGAAGTTGTATACCAAGATCGGGATCATCAGCAGCTTTGCTTGCAACTGTTTCAAGAGAAAATTCACCAGTCCAATATTTCGAGGACATATCGGCATCATCATCATCAAATCTGCCAAAGCGATCAAGAAGCGTTCCACCACAAATGAAAGGCAGATCAAGATGTTACGTTTGCTGTGAAGAAAAGTCCGCCGCCAAAAATAATATGTATGAGACGGTTTGTTGCTTTTACACAAAGGGTGCTTGTAAATATCAACATATTCGAAACGCTCGTGTAAGATGCGTTCAAGAAAAACTTATTTGAACAGATTTGCATTTGTTTCCTTTGAATAAAATTATATATGCATTTTTTTGATTTATTGTAATGGAAACAAACGAACAAATCATTGAAACACTTAATCTACGCACAAGGGTAGACAACGTAATTTTTTTGGGGATGAGATGAAGGTTGAAAACTTTTAAGACTTGAAACTGAACTTTTTAGAGATTCCCATGGAGACTGGAACCTACTTAACTTTTTGCGTGTTTACGGTATATTTGAGGCTACCAATGCAAAAGTACCGTAACCCACAAAATCCGAAAATTATCAAAAAAATAATTTCTTTGCCACTTAGTCCTCTCTAGTGGATACCAGCATAATTACGATTTTTGTGGATTACGCCCTTATGGAGGTTCGACTGTATTACAAAGACTTTAGATGCCTTGGCTATGAAATTCTACAAAATAAATTAGAAACAGCTTAGGCTTGCTTCCCATCCCAAAGACAGAAGACAAATGGTCGAGGCTGGTGGAACACTCATCGAGTGCCATTATATCCAAATAGGGACCCAACAGGGTTCAGTGTTGGGTCCTGTTTTATTTTTAATACTGTTTCAATATTCATGGACTCTATTTTTAGACTGGATTCACAATGTAAGACAACTGAATTTGCTGCTGATAAAGCCCGCATATAAGGTCATCAAAAACTCCGGCCGCTTGAAGCACTGGGAGCGAAGTCAAGGCGGTCATTTCAATAAGGTGCTACTCCAAGCATAATGACATGAATATACAGCTGCCCAATAAAGACAGAATCAGTATTATCTCTCAAACTGTTGTTGTTTCATATAAATTCCTCCGTCTTATCTGGTCGCCTTGTATTAAGCAGAAAGTGTCACTGCGTCCGGAGCTCGTACCTGGTCATGCCCAAGATCGTCGTCGTTGGGAACGAGAAGTCAGTCTCCGTGTTCATTCCAGAGTCCGATTTAACTCGAATTCCTTGAATTACGGTGGTGAATTCGCTTCAAAGAGAAGCAATTAATATGCACATCAAGTTTTTTCCATCTAACTGACGCTATGGACGCCGCCTTTGGACAATCCCCGATCTCTTCCGTCCCCATCCATGTCACATGCCTGAATCATGATTGACAGGAAATTAAATCAGCTTGATGCGCGTCCTCGTCTGTAGACAAATAAATGTGATCAACTGAATTAAATGAAACCATTCAGCGGTATAACATATTTTTAAAAAACAAAAATAAAACTGCTTAGATCAATCATCCACTTAAGTCACCAATCCGGCACCACATGGTAGGTACTCGATGGATCTTCAGCTGCTCATAAAGCTTCCCTACTACAGCCAATCATTCGCCACTAATTTCTATTCTCATCACCATGTAATGATGCGGTTGCATCTCTTGCTGAAATTATCGATTAGACTCAAGTGGCCAATCAACGACGGAACCTATCATTACCCACAGCCTTGCACTGCTTCATCTCTTGCATGCACAAACACCAAGAGGGTGGGAGTGTGTTCCCTATATACACACTCACACTCCCACACGACCATGCTCTTACGTCATACAGCACACGAAACCCGAGCACCGTAAGACATAGCATTTCTTGGAAGTCCTTCTTTCTCTCGCTCTCCTCCGGCAAGCAGGTTAACGTGAAAGGAAGGAAACAATTACAACGGCCAACAGCCAGCAGTACATAGGCATCTTCGTGTCCTTCAGCATTTAATCTCTTTTCCGCCGGAGTTTCCAGATTCATCTTCAACTGAACAACTGCAACAGGGATCCTACAATACATACACATCTACTAATGGCTGTTATTCTTCCTTCTTAATTTATTATCAGTTTGTGACCGAAAATGCCATTGAAAGGAGCGCACAGGAAGACGAGAAAAGGAAGGGCCTATGTCATCATCATTGTTGCACAGCGGGACGCATCCAGTATTAGGTTACAAGAGAGCACATTCACTGCATGCGTTCTCAGTCAGTCTGTTCGTTTAGTCTCACTTTTCCTTTGAAATTCATTTCGACACAAACCCTGGCCCTGCGTCTCCCTGCGTATTAAATTACTTGCTTGCTCGTTTCAATTGCACTAATGCGCTTATGGCACACTGGTTGCCATTGGAAACACCTCGAAGCACGCACTACGTTGTAGTTGCTCCAATTAAATGCATAGCTTCAAACAAACGACGCTAATTTTATGTTTAATCGTCTACCGACTTCCACACGAAGCCCCTCAGTCCAGTTCAATCAGCAGCGGCCGGAGGCGGCGGGAAAAAAGAATGAATGCGGAAGAACGGCGGACGGATGGGAATGGGGAAGCAGATCACCTCTCCGTGTTCCGTCGGCTGGGTGAAAAAAAATATAGGCATTCGAAAAGGATATTAACTTTGCCTGAATAACGGCTACTGAATTGCGAAACAGAGAGAAAGCGGCGAAAGAACGCCACGAAGAGGAACAATGAAAAGAAAGGAGGAAATAAAGTGAATCGCTGGCAGGATGCTGCAGCGGAGTGCGGATCTTTACGGGCCAAAGCTGGATTTTTCCACTAATCCCCGCCGCACCCCGGCGCCCCGCTGAGGATTCCAACCCGGCCGCAGTGCAAATGAAGTCCAGGTTCAAGTACAAAGTTGATTTATTAGATTCCCGTGCACGAACGCGATTTCGCAGGTTCTTTCCTCCCTCTCTTGCGCTGGTCTGCTTTTATTATTTCCTTTTATTGCTCTACATTGCTTCTGTATTCACCTTTACACTGATTATTATTCCGGTAGTTGCCGGCGGAAGGTGTGGACGTGGGCGCGCGCCACGGCTTACTTCTTTTTGTGGTCGAGCTTAGTTGGGTGGCTGGGTGGCGATTTTAACCTCATTAGTGGTGGAAAAAAAATCTAGGAAAAAATTGATTCACCTGGGGGGAAGTGGTAGACAGAGAGCAGGCGACGACGGCGGTCTTCCACTTGGGCGCCGCGACGTTGTGTGTGGGTGAAGCGGCAGGTCGATTGGTGATCGGCATCGGGTGCAAGGTTTCAAGTTTTTGCTCTCCCGCATCGTGCTCGGGTGGGTTGGGTGTTCGGTATCGCTTTGCATAAATTTTGCGGTTTCGTGGCCGTGGGTAATTGGGAAATTGAATTTTTATTAAAATTTCTTTTAAGAATGGCTTGTGGGTTTTGCTGGTGGATGGTGCGTGCGATAGGAATACCTCCCTTTCGGTGTTGTGCTATTCAAAACACCTCTTCAAAAGTTGACTTAAGACGAAAACTTTGCAAATTTCAAAGAAAACTTGCCAATGGGGTGAAAAGAATGATGGCGTGGGTAGAATTTGTTTTACTGCTCGAATTGTTTTGTGTTAGATGAGGTCAGGGTGGATTTTGGGTTTCATAGTCGTGTAAAAGATTATGTACAAATCGCGTGTTTATGTGGCGTGTTCTGTTGGGCTTAACAAGGGCTAGACAGATAAATTGAATTTAAATCAGTTTTTTCAGAAGGATAGTACATATACCCCAGACTGCGGTTGAATTGGCGCAATGACTTTCATCTGGGAGTCAGAAGCTCTCGACGTTTGTATTGTGTCAATTTATTTTGACTAGGACTAGCTCGCGGCCAGCGTTACCAACAACCACTTGATGCGACGAATGCCAAAAACCAACCCTCATGTGAAAACCAACGATCGATTTTGTTCGTTCGACTGATTTATCATGTCTTAGTCAAAATAAAACATAGGCAAGTTACTGAAGAACAAACAAATTTGAGCTTGTTTCCTAGAGAGTACCTTGCAACAGATAGTCATCACTGTAGCTAATCTAACGAAGATGTTGCTCTGTTGGTCAAACCACTCAAATCCGCATTGACATGGGAAGTAGCGTGACAGAACATGACAACATGTAATAAAACCAATCTATGTTGGGACGAATTTGATGCTATTTCCTTCGTATTCTAAAGTGAATTAAAGCCATGCGGAGGCAAATAGTAGACAATTTTTTTGTACAGTCTAATTTCTTGCCAAACACTGGGTACGTGTATATCCTCCAGATATTCTCTCCGTTCAAATTCAACCATGGTCAACATACAAGAGCCAACTGTAAGGAACCACAGTCGTTGCAAAAAGCAATAAGGGAAGTTGAAATAAGACGCTGAGCAAAAACATACTTTCGTTAAGTTTCGTTGAGTTTCGTTAAGTTTCGTTAACTTTTGATTTGGAGCAGAATTAATCACTTCGATTGATTGTGACACAAATTCTCTTATGTTTGCACCTTTAGATGAGGCGGGGGAAAACCTTCTTTGACTTAGGTGAGGGTCACACAGAAATCATTGCATATTTCTGTTCGGTAAATTAATGCAAATTCAGAATGAATGGATAAAGGAATGAACTTTGTAAAATAGCTACGTCGATAAGAAGTGCCACTGAATATAGCTTACGTCTAAGTTTCTCAGACAGGTGCTAAGGATCTAAGGACACCTCACTATTCCGCCGACATGTAACAAATTTATTTCAGAAACGAAGGAACATGTTGTATCGCGTGTTTTCTAATTTGATGTCCCCAATTGGCGGATTCAGAGTCATAAGCCTTAGAGACCTATAATGGAATTCTTTTCCACCTCAAGCTTAAACATTTCCCATCAATGTCCCACGACATCTTAAACAACCCGACGTGATAAACGACAATGTCAAATTCTGAAGTAAAAAATCCAAGATTAAACTCAGAATTTATTCAGAAATCGGTCCAATACCAGGAACCATTACAAATTGTGCTCTGCTAACATACGTATTCGCTACACTCCATTTGTTGAAAAACGGATGGTTCCGTCAGCATAAATTTGTTTGACAGCTCTTCATATGAGAGCAACCTCCTTGAAATAATGAGCTCATGTGACCCGAATATCGATTCGATTCCATTCACATATCCATGACGTAAATAATCTTATGTTTATCTTGACGTGATTGCCAATTTCAATTTGTTCTCAATGGACGTTGCTGATTGTTCCCGTAGTCGTGTAGTACGGCACTATTTGCTAAAGAGGTCTCAGGTCCATTCCCGGGCAGAGAATGAAAAACCCCTTTTTTCCTGATCACCGAACCATGACCTGAAACGGAATGAAAAACGAGCGGTCAGCGCGTGGTATTTCATGGCCGACCAAAGGGGCGAAACGTCAGGGAATATTGAAGAAGTGGTGGTTGAATTGTATCTGATGGGATATTCACGAAGAGCAATAAGTTAACGAAATATAAGCTATGAGTATGATTATGTAGAAAGACAGTAACATCCATGGGGGCCTGTGGAAATTTTGAATTACTGGCATGACAGTGCTCGAATGAGCTTCTCGAATGATTTGCTTAAAATTGGAATAAAACTTGCTATCAAAAACGCTAGCACGTAAAGCAGGAAGCCGCCTCGTGCGCTGTACGAAGGCATGTCCATTGTCTACTTTTCATGGTCAAACAGCAGTTAAGAGGCAGTAGACAAACGTCTGGGCGCCACTTGAAAGTTATTGAAATGGCCTCCACGCCTCTGAATAGTAATTGGTTGGCCGAAACGACTTCGGTTTATCGATTCAAAGCTTTGAGCATATGCTAAACAGCTCAAAGGGATACGCTATACCGAATGTATCCTTGAGAGATGTGAGAAAAAGGAATGAATATGAAAAGAAAAATGTATTAAGGGGACTGGGAAGAAACGGTATTTATTGCCTCTTTTTCACTCATTTTGTTGGTTAGCTGGTTAGAGTGATGGTTGTTGCTGTGCTTACCTTAGAAGGATTCTCGACGAGAAGGTTCCCAGTCATCCTGCTCAGCTTGTTGTATCATTCAAAGCGGTTGTTCGCGTTTCTTGCAGCGAGTCGGCTATCGTGTTGTCATTGACTGATCACAATACCTTCAATACACTCCTCGTTGTGCGCCGAGAAGAGCAAGGAGTACCCAGTCTCGCGCGACTTCCAACTGGTCCTGTCCAATCGCAGCATGAAGCCACTGAAGTAACAGCACTGGAACTCGCCGCCGGGTATTCTCGCACACTTATCCTCGGAGCACTCGTCGATTCCATCTTGTGGTCAACTTCCAGCTTGTAGCCATCAGAGCAACATCAACCGGTCGCACTCGTTCTCGTGCTTGTAGAATCGAGATTAGATCGCGCACTGTTCGAAACTGAATCGAGGGTGGTTTTGGGCCCAGATTATCTAACAAACACTCGTATTGTGGGTGCTATCATTTCCTCACGATTGGGGGATTTTATGCAGACATCGAGGCATGGAGTAATGAAAGTTATTGTATGTCGATGCACTTACCCACTGCTTCGCAGAGGTTTAAAATTGAAGGAAGAATTGACATTGAACACTTTGCACGGAATTCTGAAATTCGTCTGCAAGCTCTAGAATATTACATTTTAATATTGCTGAGTCATATTGTACCGGCAAAAAAGTTAAGCAAGCCTAACCACAATTTGAAAAGATTTCCCGAAGCAAGGCCGACGATTTTTTAAAGTAAATCCATGCCATGTCGCTATGAGTGTGAATAGTTTAGTTTTAGATTCTGTAACCTGTTTCCTTAAAGTCCTCTCTCTCTTTTTCTCTCTCTATCACACTCTCCTGCTCTTTAGTTTTCCTTTCCTTCTCTGCAACACCGATGAACGAAGGGTTGATTCTTATTTGGGACATTAGCTTGTGTCCTGCATTTTGATGTGTTTTATCGTGCGTTTGTTTTGAGGTGATGGATGGTCATCACAATTTTTATTCAGATAAGCCAGAGGTCCATTCTGAATAACAACCCAACCCATATCAACCCTGCACAGAGACACAGAGTGCTGTGGTAACAGTCGTGGGCATTGTCATGCTCACATTATGTACATCCACTAGAACAATAGTTATGCTGATTCTGGAGAGCATACAGGGGGATGCCTTCAACTCTGTTGCCAGTTCAGAGATTAAATGCATCTGAAGGCAAGTCTTTCCTTGAAGGTAAAAACCGATACAGTACAACGGCTGTAATTCGAAACTAATGGAAATCTACCCTAGTTCGAACCACGGAGGT
Source organism: Eristalis tenax (assembly GCA_905231855.2). Taxonomy (NCBI): domain Eukaryota; kingdom Metazoa; phylum Arthropoda; class Insecta; order Diptera; family Syrphidae; genus Eristalis; species Eristalis tenax. The sequence goes on from HG993127.1 coordinate 7,542,299, forward strand.
TTTTGTTAAATAAATAAGTTTATTCGAAGAAATTGTTCGGTATTTTGTAATTAAAAATGATACAAAAAGTTACAGTTGCGTGAAAAAAAATCGACAGATTTGAATTAAATGAAACGTAACCAGTGTTGCGGCTGGAACATTTATAATAAAGTCGCTTAAAAAAGTGTCTCGGAACAAAAAAAAATGTTTCGCAACTGTCCGAAATCGCTGCTAATTTTTAGGCTTTATCAAGCTTAGGAGTGCTGCAGTCACTAAGTTGCTTTTAGTGTTGAGTTCATCGCTTATGAGCAACTTAACGACGTGTTTCGTGAAAGAAACGTGTTTCATATAAAATAGTCGCCGATGTCATTTTAAGGCACCTCGGCGCGTCGCGGTCTCCAGAAAATGTCAAATTACGACTAAAGACGCATAGCGGCTACTGTATACGTAACCTACACAATTTGATGTTCGAATTAGTGGAGCGTTCGAATTATCGACTCTTTGAATGAACCAAATCGTACTGAATTGTGTTGTTAGAGCAAATCTGCTGACGTAGCGACCAGAGAAGCATATTTAATGAACCGTCCCAAAAGAGAAATCGAAACAATTTCTTCGTAAAATTACCATCAACGTTATCCCAATTAATTGGCCTTCTTCCACCAGCCGAAGCTGTCGCATGATTAGCAACTTTCTTTCCACTTGAAGAGTGTTCTTCGTCTCTTTGGAAAGTAAGACGCCCTCGCCTAGTCACTGAGCGGGAGGGCATTTGCCTTTTGCAAACATCGAGGGCTCAAGTATGATTAAATTCCCTTGATGGTACACCCGTCCAGTGCGGATCACATAGACTCCATCCCTTATTTATCATCCCATTTCGGGTGGGTTGTGAATAACTAACATCACATAGCCTACGCGCCATAGGCGAGGGGATGGTTCGGGTCGGTTTGGGTAGGCCAGAATATACGGGGAACTTCAAACCATAGTTACATGTCCCGTTACGGGATATGTACTCATTGTAAGAATTTATGATGCTTTTAGATAATTTGAAGATTTTATGCAGCAGTTGGTGTGTATGCTGTGCGAGATGTGTGTATTTTCAAATATTTGTGTAACTAGGCTGTGTGTGTAGTCCTTAGTGGAATTTTGATTAAATTCAGATATTTTCGTCGAATGAAGTCCAACGTGAGTCCCAAATCATGTACGATTTCAAGAGTTCTTGTTGACAACATGCCTATTGAAGATGAATCCTTCCATTGTGCAGGACCGTCCACACAAGTTCATGAATAGTGCATGCATTTGCAATCTGTCATTAAATTCCTTCCTCCTGGGTGTCCTGTTATGGGATATCTACTCCAGAAAGGGGTACACACACATTTGCCGGATACATAAGTGCGTATGGCATGTAAAATGTTCCAAGTTGTGTTTCACGGAGATAAGGCAACACAGTACATAGGAGGAGATAAAGCCATGGCAGACAAATTGTTTACGGCCATTAGTGTGCTGCTTGGTGGTGGGGTGTTGGAGTGGTGGCCGTAACTTATGCTTAGATCGCATCCACTGCCGAATGGTGGAATACACCGAGCCGCAAGGCGCCCGAAGCACTCATTTATCCACGTCCCATCGACTTCAGTTGGGACAACCACACAATCGAAATTTTCTAGAAAATTTAAGGTTGACATTTGCCGTGCTCATCCCATTGATTGAGATGATCTCGTTCGGCGCGAATGAGTGTATTGATGTGCAAGAGTTTACATAATCTTTGGATCCCAGCCGAACTGGTTGTGATGGCGACGAAGGACTTGGGACGACTTTCGAGAGCCTAAAGCGAACTTTATGAAGATTTATGTGAGAATCCAGTTGACTAGTTAGATGGAATAGCCCACGGACATCTGTACGAGAGAGAGAGTAACAACCAGAAGCAGTCTATTCCAGCCATTTACTCGCCACAATTAAATTAACAGAAATCGATACAACAAAGGAATCACGAATACAGGATAAGGATTTAAGGAACGTTCTAGAAAATGTCTCAAAAAGATGCATATTATGTAAAATTTACTTAAATATGTCAAAACTTAGAAAATATATAAATAATACATGAAAAATAAGTATAAATATAATAAATATATACATATACAAAATATATACAAACAATATACATTCTGTACAATGCGTCAACGGAAAAGGGAGCATATTGTGTACATACATATATATATACATAAACATAAACTGTACATATGCATAAATATAAAAAAAAAAGTATGTGAATTTCTTTAAGAAAGTCTTAATTTTTTCTTAAACTAAATACTCGGCCGGATTGTGTACCACAGAGAACATTGTTAAAGTGTCTGTTGAAAAAATGTCATCCCACACTCTTTCCACAGCCCCCGAGCATTGTTGTGGTTTCGGAACCGTGCATGGATCCGCATACCCCAACGATGTTTTATTTGATTTTAATCCGGTGGGCATGCTGCGTTAACCACAGTTTGATGTCTTTACATACATGTACACTCTGGTGTTTTAGTGAAAGACACGCTTTCTGGTCTTCAGATTGTACCCAAATGCATGTGACATTTCCTTGAAGAACCCTCACACACTCCAAGCTAAGCAAGTTCGAAGAAAGAAAAGCCAATAGGATTTTCTTAAGGGATGAAAAAGTATCCCAATCCACCACTCAAATATTGCTTCGAGAAAAATAACCGAAAATATATACAGTGAGTATTTTTGCGTGGGTATATAGTTGTGGGACGGTGTATATTACGAGTGGTGACTTACAACCCTTAGAGAGTTTCTTTTGAGCGGGGTTGTGTTCTTGCAAGAATTCACAGACCGGAGTAATGACTTTGTGAAGCCTAGAGCATTGTCTCTGTAGTGGTCTCTGAATTCTTCCAAGAACCCAATCCCACTGAATACGATACTAAAGGAACTCAGTGAGGGTTGTAATATGTACGCAGTCCCACAGCAAAATAAACCCGCGAAAATACTATGTACTTATCTTCTTCTACAAACTTTCATTCACACTATAACGTTTGTGATGAGAAAATGCATTTTTCGCATTTTTCGAGACGTTTAGAATCAGTAAATACGACATGCGCAACACCGAAGAAAATGTACGTCGACGTCGAAGTTGATATTGATCAAGTTGTTCAAGATGGACTGGCTTAAGTAAGCTTTAGCTATTGTCAGCATTGTACGAAGATGAGCCAGCGGTACATATTATTAAACTTCAAAGTCCTCTGACTTGATTGCTTCTGGGAACTGAAGCAAAATTTCAGTCGTTTAAGTACACAGAGGGACAGATTTTAGTTTCTTTCTCAAATTCGCTCAGAAATGAACTAAACTTAACGGTTATTTACCCGACTCAGTGAAACTTATCGAAGTTGCTATTTTGGTCACAATGTGTCATTTGTGTGCATTCGCAAGACATCGCCGTTGAAGTTTCCTTCCACAATATCTTGGAAGCGCCTACATCTACCAAAAGCATGCCAAACGGATTTCAGTCACTACAAAATTATATCCTCGTGTCGTTACTTACTTCTCATGCGCATGCCTGCGACTAATGGTGGGTTTCAATTTGAGCTATAGCTGCCTTCCATCGTTGACGGTCTTCTGCAGGCTGCTTCCAAACTGTCTGGGGTGCGCAATGAAAGCGGAACATCGGTCTTATTCGCCTCGAAGACTACCGCAGCTTGAACATTAGGGCTTCGTGTCGAAGAATGAAGTGCAAAAGAAGGATTTTGGCGTTCCGGACTACATCCACATAATACAGCTCTTACATCTCGCTCTATGGTCTCGGCGAAATTGTAGAGGGGTCAAAAACAAGCACCTAGAGGGACATCTCAACCCGTTTAGGAGGATAGGGCAATTTAAAAAAAAAAATGAATTAAAATGGAAAATAAAGCAATAAAGTATTATACCGAATTTGAAAGTCAGAAACCTGTTCTTTAATCCAAAATGTAAATCAAATTATTTATGTCAATAGTAAACTGAATTTTTGTTATAAAATACGAAAAAAATATATAAAAGCTTTTTTTTTTCAAAATTGTGCAGAATTTCCATTCGAAGTTCCTCGAGGTAAACTCTGGAGTGTTCTGCAGGAGCTTGGCATTGCAGGTCCTCTTCTGAGGGTCATTCACTCTCTATACACAAACTGTAGCAGTTGTGTTCGGGTTAACGGTGTTAAATCAACACCTTTCACCGTGGGCGTTGGACTGCGCCAAGGGTGGGTCTTGTCACCTCTCTTTTTCATCGTATATATGGGCTGGATGTTGCAGCGCAGCCCAGGCGAGGAATGTTGCACTTTCGGAGAGTTGAGGGTAAGTCATCTTCTTTCTGCAGATGACTTGATTTTCCTCACATCTTCCCAGACGGAACTCCAGCGTGCACTCGATAACTTTGTGGCCGTATATGCTGGTTATGGTCATCTCTAGAACGCCTGTTCAATGCACTCAACAGGTTAGTGCAGTCCCCTTGAAGCAGGTGGAGAAGTTTAAGTATTGGAAGGAGTAATGCTGAGCTTTCCTGCAGGATTGGTCAGGCTGGGTCAATTTTGAAACAGCTTGGAAGACCTGTAATTAGGCCGAGTTCGGAGTCAAAGCCAATTTCTGTGAGAGGGGTGTAGGGTGAGAAACAGAACTCAACATTAAGGAGTTGCTTCTTCGAACGTAAAGGACTATGCTTCGATGGTTCGGTTCATGGTATGAATATTCCCATCATCACAACTTCCAAGGCGAACGTTGAATGCAATTCCATCAGACAGGCGACCTCTTGGCAGATCCAGGACGAGGTGGCTGTACCAAGTCAAAAAACTAGCCTCGTTCCGCTTTGGCATAACTTCTGATGAGTAGTAATGTAGAGTGCATTGAACAGGCGTTCTGAATGTAACCACTCTTGGCTTCCGCCTTGTCGGTAGAGGTACTTTATCAGTGAGGTACAGCGTACACAGCTCCAGGTGAAGATCAGTCGACAGTTCAGCCTCAGACATCACACGAACATCACAAACCATCCGTTTCACAAAAAACCAAGACACCAAGCAGATTTGGCAGCACTTTGCCAGGGGCAATCACTTAGACAGCGACAGAGAACAGCAGCAGAAATGAAGTATGATAGAGACGCCAAACTTCTAAATCTCTTACCCCTTAAAATTTTTGACAACCATTTTTTGTATCGTTTTCTAAAGCCAAATTGATCATCAGAGAACGGCATTTACATTATTTTGTGAATACCCGAAAAAAATTGATGAATAACTGTCAGAAAGCCTATCAAATTCGTCGATGGACTCTCAGCTGGAACAGCAGTCAAGCTGCTTCACGCGACTTGAACCAGTCAAGTTACTGCTTTCGTTCAACAATGACTTTTGGTTTAATAACCTCGTCATGAAGCACCATTTGAGCATTTGGAGCCATCATTACTAGACGTTTTGGTGTGCTGTTGGATACACTGATGATGGGCTCAAGTTAATAGCTGCCCACATTAATGTCCCTACAATCTCAACTGTCATATAACATTTCGAACTTAGAAGACAGAACAATGTGTCACGGCACCGTTCTATTTATGGTAACCTATTTGTGAGAATGTCTAAGTAATTTCGTAGTCCTTTTGCGTGCATTACATCGCGTGTAACACAAACACGTCAATTAGTAGTCTATACTCCAAGACCTATGTACCTTACGTAGCAGCAAAAATAGTTCTCTTTCTATCTTTTTATCTCTATCTCTCCCTCCAGTGAAGGCTGAAACAAAAATTACTGAAAAAGACCAAATTGTACTGCGCTCTTTTAAATGGATCCAAACAAAAATTTTAAGGGCCGATGTTGATTTTGAATAACACACAAATTGTTTAGGAAATTATTGTCATTTATTTTTATTATGATAATATTGGTATGGTTCAATTATGTATGGAACAAAATATCGGCCAAATGGCCGCCGCGACCTCGGCGGCACACCTCCATCCGATGATCCACATTTTCGATGACGCTGAAGCATAATTGAGGTTATATGCCATTAATGTGCCAAATTATCTCATCCTTTAGCTCTTGAATTGTTGCTGGCTTATCGACGTACACCTTTTCTTTCGAATAACCCCAAAGAGGAGTCAAATCACATGATCTTGGCGGCCAATAGACATCGTCACCATGTGAGATAACACGGCCATTGAATTTGTCGGGCAAAAGAGCCATTGTTTCGTTAGCTGTGTGGCAAGTGGCACCGTCCTGTTGAAACCACATATCGTCCACATTCATATCTTCCAATTCGGGCCACAAAAAGTTCGTTATCATTTCACGATAGCGAACACCATTCACAGTAACTGCCTGACCGGCCTCATTATGGAAAAAATACGGCCCGATGATGCCGCCAGCCCATAAACCGCACCAAACAGTCACTCTTTGTGGGTGCATTGGTTTTTCGACAATCACTCTTGGATTATCATTCGCTCAAGTGCGGCAATTCTGCTTATTGACGAATCCACTGAGGTGAAAATGTGCCCCATCACTGAAGATGATTTTCTTCGAAAATTGATCATCCACTGTTACCATTTCTTGCCACCATTCTGACCATTGACGACGCTTGAAATGGTCAAGAGGCTTTAGTTCTTGAGTCAATTGCACCTTGTAAGCGTGTAAATGCAAGTCTTTATCCATAATGTTCATCAACGACGAGTGTGAGAGGTGCAATTGTTGGGCACGACGACGAGTAGAGGTGGACGGCTCTTCAGCCACACTACCGGGAACAGCAGCAATATTTCTTGCAGTACGAGCTGTACGAGCATGCACTGGTGTTTTCACATCTCCTACAGACCCGGTTTGCTCAAATTTTTGCACGATTCTTCCGATTGTACGCACATTTGGACGATTAAATTGACCGAAAAACTCACGAAGTGCACGATATGCATTTTGATTTGAACGCCCATTTTCATAATAAGCCTGAATAACTTTAACGCGTTGCTCGATTGTGTATCTTGCCATGGTTCAAATTGAGTTTGTCTAAAATTGAGAAATGTCAAATGAAATGCTGAAAAGAACTTGACGTTTAGGTGTGGTTCACATTCAACATCGGCCCTTAAATTTACCCACCCTTTACAAAAATGGTATCTTAACATCAACCAACCAATATTGTCAAATGTGTGCTACAACCTTTTTGTAAAAACAACTCTTTGACGGGGGTAGATTGTTGTGCTTTTGATTTTTGTTCTTGTGACTTTGTAACAGAACAAGACCCGACCAGCGTGAGTTACATGCCGCAACATGTCGCTGCACCTTCCACCTTAGCAACAATATATCTGAGCATTTGTTATTTGCTTACTGGGCATACTCATCGTCTAATTTTGTCTAGTAAGCGTCTTTTCGTGTTCTTTCATTATCTTAGTTTTTACAATTCAATTAATTGCAGACTTTTGAATAGATCGGCAAGATTATACTTAGAATCTAATAAATGTTGCTAAAGCTTGAATACATTGTTTCAATTGTGTCCATCCCTTCCTGAACATAACTGGCGCCAACCAACAAGAAAATCAAGCGAAATAATCACGAACAAGAATTCAGAAAATTCATCGAATTGCCGTCTAGATGTGAGTTCAGTATTCAAATGGGCCCAATCAGCCAAAGTGGAGAAGAGTTTGATATTAAGTAACTGAGTAAAGGGTATGTTCACATCGCACTTAGATTTGTTTTTAGTGAAGACAAGAAACAATGGACTGACGGAATAAGTCAATTTTGTACAAAGAATTACCAATTGTACTGAAAATGGCAAAGATTAACTTGCGTACTCAGAAAAGTAAATTGTACTGAATTGAGTACATTTGTAAGACATCTACTCATTTGCTCCCCCTCCCCTTTCTCTCTCATTCTACCACCCTCTCCATCATTTTCTTGTAATATTTTGATTTACACAATAGGCTTCTGATAAATATTTTCTTTTAATTAAGCGTTCCTCATCACTTGTGCTTCGTCTAATTTTCTTAATCACAATCTATGCGCATGCCATTAATGTGAGCAACACTCATCAAGTGCGTGTGCATGTGTGTCGTCTGAATATTTGAATATTTCCCTAATCTTCTTGCATCTTGATGAGGTTCTAGTATATTCGAGCAGCTGTTGTGGGTGGCCGTGAATTTACATAGCTCGGTAAGTAGTTGACAGTCAATCTTCACCACCAGGAAACAGAAGCTAGTCGTCATGAGTTTGGCAATTCCTCTAAAATCATACTTACCGTATACTTACTTAAGGGTACCTGAAGCCAATGACCTGAAGCAGCATAGGTGACAAACAAGAACCCAATGTAAGTGTCATGACTCGTTCTTGGTTCAGATCTTCTGTGAAGGATATCATCTCTCACGGAAGTCTTTGAGTTAATTTACATACCCGTACGTAGGAATTTTTACGCTAAATCTCATTTCTCGTTTCCTATTCATAGGATATCCCAGGTAAAGGTTTTGATGATTAACCTTCTTCACTTTATTAAGAAACTGGTTCGCTAAGGTTTACGGTTGAAGTTCAAGGTAGTAGGGTAAACCAGTGACTGTAGTTGAAACGAATTAACCACGAGATCGGATGTAATGGGGTATTTGATTGTGATTCATCACAGATACAAGGGATAATATAATCATGCATTCATACATATGACTACACATAGTGAGAGGCGCTACTGTCCGAAGCGGACTTCAGCCTCTAGTCTACGGGCAGCCACTGACAGACGTGTTGTGCGTGTTATTGTTCTCTCACCAGTGAGAGGAGGCCTACTGTCGAGCAGCGACGCTCGAGAAGCTTCTCTAGCGATTTGTAATCCTTACATATTGCCACTGACCCCAGAGAGTTGGAAGCGTGAATTATGAATGGTGGTCGTGGAATTCGACCACGACACCCGCGTACGAGTCGAAGTGCATAGCCACTGGCAATTTTTTAGTAGACGCATACAAGTTCTTCTCAAAAGTAACTAATACCCATAGTATCGGAGAAATCATGGGAACCATCAACCGTCGTGAAAGCACTGTTTTGGATTGTCGCGGAAGTGAATATTGCCCAAAGGACCCTTTTGAATATGTGCCACAGGAGTTAATGCAATAAAACCTGCCACTGACCAAACTTCCATCAGCAAATCGCTGCTGAATCACAACAAAATCGATTTATCAATGAAGCGGATGGTGAATGCTGGTGAAGGGTTTCAAAATTCAAGTGAGAACTAGGAACGACAGCCTGGAGGGTTTTGATGTGTTCGGTGTAATCAAACACTATGAGCTGCAAAATACGCCAAATCTAACTAATTCTGATTTTAGACCTCGACTGCTAGCAATTCGTCTTAAGCAAAATCGGCCAGAAGAGGCAAGCGTTTGCCAATAGGAAGAGTTCCTGTGTTCAGAAGTTTCGGGAACTTGATTGAGATCTGCTTTACCAAGAGATTAGATGTTCATGTCGAACGATTCTTCTGAAATTCCCCCTGTCCCATACTGGCCCAGTTGTTTGCTCATTTACAGGGTGGGCCATATGGTGTTTTTTTAAATCCAAGGTTATTTTGACACTGAGAGCTGTTTCTAGTCAGAATCATACCGAAATGATTCGCTATTTTGACAACTTCTTAGTGAAACTTATTTCCAAAGTCAGTAGTATGTAGTCGAAACAGTGCGTTGTTTGAAAAGAAAATGTAGCAGCCACCGTGACTGCTGTACGCAAAAAGTTCGTAAGTCTGGTGTGCTAGAGGACCGCACTCTTGGTCCCCGTGGTCGTACGGTGTGCGCAGATGAGAATGTGGCTGCCGTGACCAGTTTTCTTCGAAAATGAGGCTGGGAACAACGTTTCGGTCAACGGTGGGAGTTACAGAGCCATGTTAAACGACTTTTTTAAACTGAATTTGAAGACGTGGATCTGGGCGATCTCTGTTTCTTGCAGGATGGCGCGCCATGACACGTAGTCGATGCCAAATCGTGTTATCAGCTCTCTTGGCGATGTCAATTGGCCACCTCGGAGCTGCTTACCACTTATTTTTCGGGGGGTGCCGTGAAGGACCGATGTCATGTCGCTGTACAGACCCTCAGTTGGTGGCTGAATCTTCTCCTCCAAAGACCGTAAAGGCAAACAGAAACAAAGATCGCACGCAGAACTTTCCTCTCGAAGAGACCACAGACTTCCTCATCCGCTTTTGACGTTGTCCATGTCTCCGCGCCGCACAGCACGACCGGGATGATCAAGGTCTGATATAAAGTTGGCTTGTTTCATCGAGAGGTGGCTCTATTACTCAATTCTCCAGCGAGCCCATAGAAAGAGTGGTTGGCTAGAGATACTCTGAGTTTGATCTCGGAACTGATGTTGTTCGTACAAAATACGCAACATTTTATTATATTTACTGCGTGGCCGAGGAAGACGATGTCCTTGACAACCTCGAAGCTGCCAATTTTGACGCTCTGTCTAAGACGTCGATGTTGGGCGTCCTTAGCATACATTGCATTTTGCCCTCATTCACCTCTAGACCCATTTTAGCCGTTTCCGTCTCAATGCCACCAAAGACCCACAACGCCACGGCCACCACTACTTCTGAGATATTGAATGTAAAAGTTGGCCCCCTCCCGTTTCTAAACAAAGGTGTTAAAAGTCATGAATAATCGGCTTCAGTGAAGACTTTCATTTCAAATTATTTCGAACATTGTGCCCATAATAGGTTTGGAGTCATAGGCGAAACATATTAACTCGAATTTGGAAAATCTAAAATTGCTTTTATGGAACTTAGTGAGCACATTAGGAAATAATAATTGTCAAAATATAGATTTCCCAGAAATTTCTGACGTATCGCTGATTCAAAACTCAATTTTCACACAGAAACGCTCCGCTTTGATCGATCACATCGCACAAGTCGCAATGGTGTCGTGCACATTCATTTCACCCCCATGACACGCAACAGCAACCCACACCCAGTGGGCAAGAGTGATTCCGTTTGTTGAAAGTAATGTGGATCGGGAAGCACATTTGGGTGAGTGTGTGTGGAAGTATGTATATACGTGCACGTGGTTGGATGGGAGTAGGATGGCGTGGTGATTTGTTTGAATGCATTCAGAATTCATTTTTCTTGTATCTGTCCGAATACAATAGAATTCGGTTATAACGACCACTCATGGGAGACGAATTTCCCGTCGATACAAGCGGAATGGAGTAGACGGTATTCATTATTGAGTGGGAAACCAAACTTTAGCGTTTAACTTAGTCGTTATAACCGAGATCACTGTACTGTACCACTCTCACTTGACTAGCTGATTGATTAAACCAAGACAACAAGCAGGGCTGACAATGCAAATACAGTACAGCCTCATAAAGTTTTGGATGTGTCCGGAACAGCGAAAAGTCCGAACTATGGAGAAAACATAAAATGAAGTGGACAACCGACAGTTTTTTTTTGCAGAGGCCATAATAAATATTGAAATGTACTAAGAAGGTAAAGAAATGGTTTCAGAGAAAATGTCCCCACAAGAGGGGTGTCCGCCTCATAGGGGTGTCCGTTAGGCGAGTTTTCACTGCAATATATACGCATGTATGTTTGTACATAGACATGTATGTACATGTACGGACCGACAGAATAGACATGCTGACAGAGAACCCACAGAATCCGAGTAGCACCGAGAGCAGCGAATCGAGATCTGGTTTGGATGCCTCTTTCGATTCGGCTTGTTCCGTCGTCGTCGTCGTCGGGAGGAATGTTTTTTTTTCGAATTAAAAATTCAAAAGGACCCGCAGCTAGGGAAAAGAAGCATGCTATTCAACCAACACCCCGACGACATCAGCATCCCACCGCCACCAGCACCCCACCGCCACCAGCACCCCACCGCCACCAGCACCCCACATTCTGAAAGTGTCCGAAATACAGAGGTGTCCGTGCGGACTACTGAAGTGTTCGGACTAGCGAATGTCGGGACTAGCTATGCTGTATTGTACTAACGTCTCCAGGATCATCTTATACGCAGGGTCGCCCCGAGCCAAATGAGCGCCCTGAGCGAGTCCTAAGTTGCGCGCCCTCTTCTTAATTTTGCGTGGCGTTAGTCGTTTACAGATTTACAAGAGGTAGACATTCAATGTGTCAAATGAGCAAATGTTCATCATCTCAAATAATACACTCAGTTTTCTGTTCATTTGGAATCATTTGAGCGAAACGCGCGGAATTTATTTCAGAACAGACTTAATTATTATTTTGTGGCGGTTTCCTATGGGAATTTTTGAGTTAGCGTTGCGGCTCTTTTGTGGCGTTTATTTATATAGGCTTCAGAATGGGCATAATGGCTTGGCACCCTGTGCACTTGTACATCCTGCACATATGGTGGGTCCGTCCCTGCGAATACGCATAAATGTATAACTATGTTGTTGGAATATTTCGAACCCTAATTAACATGCAGTCGGTGTAGGTACCCACAATTTGACAAGTCGCCAAAGTGACAAGAAGCTACTTACACTTGGCACAAAAACACAACGCAACAACTACCACGCACAGCAAATAGTACCTCCCCACCCCACCAGTCGAACCGAAAGAATGTAGGCCTGTTGGCAAACGGGGCGATGAGGCTATTAGTCCCTTGCACTTGTTCATCCCTAGAAGCCAGCAAAACCAAATCGTTTGTCAGGCTGAAACAAGCCTCCTGACACTTTGTCCCACATATCCCGCATCACGCAAAGCGACACAAACGATTTTCCTAAATCCCTCCTACTCCCTAACTAAATGACATCCCGATGAAATGGGCCGTGTCATCAGTGCCCATCAACGTCTAAGACTTCCCGTCCACATCTTCTGTGAACCGCAATTTTGCAGCCAAATCCAGTGTGGTTTTGATGTGAATGCACGCATGTATGCGTATCTGTACAGATGCAGAGCTAATTGGCTCTTAGAGCAAGATTAACTTCAACCGCAAATTTCCCTTTCTCATGATTACCTCGAGTTACGAGCGTTTAGGGAACAGTTTGAGGCATTTCGGGCCTTTTTCGATCTGCATACGTCCACAAATACCACATAAAACCATTGAAGATGCTGCCGCACAAAAGCATGCCTGCTGTTGAATACTTTCTCCTCTTTTCAAAGAAATTATCTCTCTGCTCCCCATTAAGGAAATCCCCTCCGCCGGCACTTCACAGCACACACGCTGTGCTTGTGTAATCAAAGACTCAGCCAGCTCCACCGGTGACGGTGCCGGCGTGTAGTATCTTATTCCATACAATTTATTTCTTCAGTTGAGCTATTTAATTACGTGCGCCTATAACTAACTTTACCCTCTTTTCTTGGCATTCATCACATCCGTGTGCATTCATTAAATTAAAATCCCGTTTACGTGGAAGTAATGTATCTTCACAAGTTTAGTGTGCAGATTCACAGGCTTACTTTGCAAATACAACGTCCTATGTGTATTGACTGTACACACACACACACACGCATACACTGATGTATTCGGTATCCCCCTCGTCATTCATTCGACGGCCATGTGCTTATAAATTAACCACGAACAAAAAGCTACAGACGATTGTCTGATATAAAGTGTATCTCATGAATGTGTATCCTATTCACCACCACCAGTGCAAAGGGTGAAAGAGAGAGAGAGAGAGAGAGAGAGAGAGTAAGAGAGAGCGAGAGAGAGTGGCAGTTTTGTTGAATTTATCTCGTAAAGTGCTCTTATAACTTACCCCATGCAGACGATGCTACACGCCTTGTTACATTCTCGAGATTCTATAGAACGCGGGACTTTTGAGACTGGGTTGATAGAGAACCGACAGAATCCGAGGAGCAGCGAGAACAGCGGATCGAGATCTGGTTTGGATGTGTCTTTGGATTCGACTTGTCCCGTCGTCGTCGTCGTCGTCGTCGGGAGGAATGTTCTTTTCGAATTAAAAATTCAAAAGGACCCCGCAGCTAGGTAAAAGAAGCATGCCACTCAACCAGCACCCCACCGCCACAGGGGCACAGGAGATTCCTGGGAAATACTTTATTATCATCCCCAAAATTTAATTAAGCCTGGCATGCCACTAAACATACAATATTTACAGAGTACTTTATTAATATAAAATATAGATACATCCAAAGTACAATGTAGACATCACACGCCCTCTTAATTCGCTTCACACTTTACCTTCTCATTCTGCTTCTGGTTCTGGTCCTCCTTCGTCTGTGGCTGGTGTTGTACGGCTTTTGTGTTTGTTTATCTCAGTCAGTCCGGCACGCAATCTGCATGAGGCATCCTTTTAATTACTGGACTGGTAGACTGGCTTCCACCCTTACGCACATCCACCCACCGCACCACTGCCATCACCACACCCGCACACCCGAGGAACGAGATGAATGATAAATGGCTAATGGCTTTGATCTCCTCCCACGGACGTTGGTGTTGCGGTACACGACTGGACCTGGACTTTCAAACTCTGAATGTACTCACTCGTCTCTTCGTACATAATTGCGGTAGATTCAACAAATGCAACCAAGATTTCATTTCAACCGCAAGGATGACGACACGGCAACGACGATGACGAGGATGCGGCACGGGCGGATGAGGATGAAGGCGCGCACAAGAAGGTACATCACTCCAGTAGACAAAACTACGGGCAGGAATGAGCAACAGCAAACCAAAAAACAAAAAAAGAAGATTCGCCGACCAAAAGAAACAGATTTACGAACCGTGATACGACGACGGCCCAACCAGTCCCAGTCACAGGCCAGTCAGCCATCCAACCGAGCCAGCATCAACGATGCAGATACGACCGTACAAAAGTTTCTGTCTGCGAATTTTAGCCGAATGAATGGAGTCCACCGTCATGTCATCATCGTTGTCGCCTTCACTTCTTCTTCTTCTTCATCATCGGGTGTCCGCCCCACGACCGCCTCCTCCTCAACAAGTAAGAAGTGGAAAAGTGGAAAACTTCCTTCCATTTCAAGTTCAAATCTACAAGCCATAGTGGTCGTTATTCCCGAAGTTCAAGTTAGAGTTGGAGTTAGAGTTTGAGTTTGGAGTCAAAGTCTTCGTCTTGTCACCAAATGTCGTTCCCGCACGCTACTTGCTGCTCTCCTGCTGCATGCATAATCACTTCTGTTCCGGTTTTATTTTATTTTTTCCTTCTTTCTTTGCAGTGCCTCCTCTCCATTTCATTCCTTTCCTTTCCTTTCATGTCTTCGTCGTTTTCTGCCTCACTGGGGTGGCGGTGGTGGCAGCGGCAGCAGTAGTCATCTTGACAAGAGTAGGAAAGAAATGGAAATCTCTCCTCTGCAAAGTTGCGTCCTAAGCCGGTTCAGCTGGTAAAAGTTTGAGGCGACGCAGGACGGTGTGGCGTAAATCCTACTCAAATATGCGTCGGGATCCTCTTACCGTGCCCGCACTCAGTCGCACTCAAGACACAGCAGCGATGGAGGTGGAGAGGGGCGAGGGTTGTAATAGGAATCCACAAAATCCACAAGGAGAAAAGGAAATCCTTCAGCGGCAAACCAAACTGGAAATGCGGTGGGCGCTTGGCTTACTGTCAAACACCTCGGGTAGCAGCAGTAGGCTTGGGAGACGAAATTTGACCTGCTTCCGTGCGCTCAGGCACCTCTGTACCTCTCAGCGATTTAATTGAATGATTACCTGTCACATTTATCTATTTTTCTTCTTCATCTCATCCCCACAAGGCTTTGTCGGCTCGGCTCGGCAGTCGGCACGGCACGACTGGCTTTGTTCAAAAGGGTCCTCATTGTTCCACCCTTTTGAGTGGTTTGCGTGTGGAATTGGAGGCCAATACAATATGTCGAAGGCAGGCCGTCAGGCAGGCAACCTGCGACGATTACGCGGACGTGAGCGCTGGGTGGGTGGACCGTGTGTGGACGTAACTTATGGCCAATTGTCCATGGCGTGGATTATTGTTCCACGTAAGTGATGGATATGCAAAGTGTTCGAACGATACGTGAGTGCTGGCACACACTCCGATGGGGTTGAAACCTTTTGTGTGGCTCTTCAACCCCATGATCCCTTTCATCGGCAGTTTTGCCTTTCCGCCTATGCTGGTGTTTTTTTCCTTCTCTTTTGTGTATTTTATATTTTTTTTATTCGTTTTCTTCAATTTGTTTTACTCACCACCTTGGTGGGGGGGCAGCAGAGGTGACACGGCACATTGGGGGGAAATATTTTTTAATGAAATTGCTCTCCGAAGGGTTGTTAGCGGATTTAGCTCGAAATCCTCTCATGAATTTTTATGTTGTTTTGTTTTTTCTCTCGTTTTTTATCGCTTTTCAAAGCGTTTTTTTTTTTTTGTGAGGACAAAAAGGACGAGACCGGAATATTAGAGTCGTATGTTCCGTTCTATTTTCATTCCTTTTTTCTGTTTTCAAAAAGGCGACATTAAGAAAATCCCGGGAAAAAGCTTAAGAAAGCATTTAAACGTGCATACCCGAGTTTGGGACCTGGTCCGGTGTGCCGGAGGTGTTCGCCAACATCGTAGGGGATTTTTAAACCAATTAACCACGGCTGGTAATCAAATTGAAATGCGGTCGGCGAAAGTACCAATTTGCGGTCGTACGCAGCCGGAATATGTGTGTTTTTGGGAGCAGATCTACTTATTTGCCTGAAATGATATTTGCCGCATAATCTAGACCTTTTTTTTATCACAGACTTGACCCTTAATTGGTAGTCTACCCCACATTCGCAACTTGGACTTATGCTTTCTGCGTTTCCTCATTGATTTATTGACTCGGCAAGGGTGAGTTCGGGGACATGGAGCATTCACTTTGTCACAGGCCACTACGGATCTGATGAAGTTATAAAAGTAATGTTTTAGTGGACTATAAACAGCACACGAAGTGTCCCCTTCTGATACGGACATTCCTCGCCGGTTAGGCATGACAGAAAATATTTTTATCGCATATTTCCCTGCGACAGGGGGATGATGTCCTCTTTGTCATTTATATTTGCTCTTTATGTTGCCCGAAATGAAATAATAAAATATTTATTTTTCTAGTCCATTAATGCCCCTCGTCTACGTTGGACGCTGGTAAAGTTCAGGTCCAAGCACACAGCCGTTTGGCAATCCACTTGAAAGTGAAAATATATCTTTAATGATCAATTACAGTCGTTTGGATTGAATTCGTGATGGTGTCATAAAAATGCGTTTACCCGTGGATTTGAATTCATACGAACTGAATTGTACTTAAGAAAGGTCGAAGTAATCTGTTCGTGGCATGGCATGGCAGGTGGACGCATGGTTGCTGCCCCCTTTTGGCGAATTTTAAAATTGAAAATCATTCGCACACCGGTGAGACCGGTGTTATGGGCGTTGTCAAGTTTGTGTGGCTATGACGGAAGAGGGATCTGTGTGGCGGGCTTGTAATAATATAATAACTAATAACCCAGCAGTTTAAAGAAGATCTTATTTGTCCAAGAGGGAGTATGACATACCCTGCTAACTATCGAGGCATTTCCCTCCTAAATACCTCGTATAAAATGTTCACGGCTGTGCTACAAAAATGGTTGACAGCTTGAATCACGGAGAACAATGTTTTTAAGGAGTTCCTGGCTGGATTCAGACCTGGTTACTCAACAGTGGACCATATTACCGTGTTAAACCGTATTACAGAGGCATTTCTAGGGCAAAAAGCAGTACGCCTTTTTTGCAGCTACTCAGAGAAGTGGGATGTTGGTCAGCGCTACCGTATGGCCATAGCAGAGCACCTAATCCCAGCTCCCACGGGTTACATAACTCCCACCATAGCATTCGACAACTCAGAGAGGACTGGAAAACCCAATCATTCGCCTCAGAATACCAACTAGGATCTAGGTGCAGCGTTCTTCTGTGGTTTTAGGCTAAATCAGGAGCCAGGCAAGGTTGTTTACTGAGCCCAATACTATTCGTAGTATTTATTGAGGATATTGTTGATTCTACCAGGGGGTGTGGTATATGCCAGTGTACTACTCAAATCACTTCTCTTTGCTGACAATATTGTGCTCCTAGCTGCTGATGCTAACTGCAGTTAATGATAAATCGTTTGGCTGCTTATGGAGCATCGCTGATGATTTTTAAAAACGGTGGAGGAAGAAACTTTTCCGACGAGAGATGGCTAAACTCCCGAAGGCAACAACTGCAATAAATACGACATGGAGTAAATGTTTCGCAAACGTTTACACAGCTCAAAGTGGTTGTAGAGTCCGTTCCTTTATCGGCAGGGCAAGTGTTCGGCAATAAGAAGTATGAAACCGTCGAAAATCTCCAGAGATACTACGTCAAGCGAATTCTCCACTTGCCACCCAATAACCGAACTATTTGCTGGCAATCGTGACCGGACCATCTCCCATGTTTATTGAAACCCTAAAACTGCAAGCTCTCATTTATTAAGGTCCCCATCGTCTAACTAGGATAGCTGCACTTAGGGCTATTAGGAACAAGACTAGTTGGTTTGGCGAGTAGATAGAATTAGGCCATAGTTGTGGGATGGAGATGAATCTCAACACGGAGGCTCTTCAAAATTGAAAGCCGGTACTGACGGGCAATCTCCTAATTAATACAGGCATACACTCGGTTTTTTTTAATTTAAGTGAACCTCTGCAAATGGGGCACCTCTGCATTGGACGACGGGCAAGTTTTCGTTCCCTGAAAAACAACCTAAAATTTGGGATACAAAACTAAGAGAGGTAGAAATCACAATTGTGTGGATCTGTACTACTATGCTCAAAATTTGCGATTTCTCGGGATCTCGGAACTGCGTTTGTACAAAAAACCTTGGTCTAGTTCTGTTGTTGCCACCAACACTCATTCATTTTATTAGTGCTTCTTACATGAACATTTCAAGAACATTTTATTGGCATTTAACATTTTATGGTCTATAACTTAATTCGCGGTTTGCTAAGAGATGGCGTAACATGTATTCCATTGGAACATGCGTTGGAAAGCTACTGTCATTGTACGTCATTTCAGTATATGTCATTCATTTGAATCAACAATATTTTTTTTTTTTTCACTCAAATATGTCGAACTTTGTACCTGAAAAATGTATTTGCGGGGAGTTCTTCTTCATTATTTTGATATGAAGAAAACCGAAAGTCATCGTATTCTGGTGGTTTATGGTGAACATGTCCTAGCTGAGCAAGCGTGCCAAAAGTGGCTTGCACGATTTAGAGATTTTGGCTTAGCCAACCAGCCAAATCAACGGCAAAGCCGAATATCCAGGGCACGAGGGTAATGCTCTGTATTTGGTGGGATCAGAAGGATGTGCTGTATTATGAGTTGCTAAAACCAGTCAAAACCATCAATGGACAATGCTATCGAACACAATTAATCCGTTTGAAGGGAGCACTAGTCGAAAAACGAATATGCGACCAGACACACACAATTTGTTCCGGTCGATGCAGAACACCCTCACTGAAATACGGCTCAAATCAGAGGAGAATATCAAAAATTGTCTTGATTCTTGGCTGCCAATCCGGCGCAGTTCTTTTGGGATGGGATCCACAAATTGCCAGAAAGATGAAAAAAGTCATAGCTTCTGATGGGCAATACTTTGAATGATACTATTGCACATATTTTTCTTAAACATACGTAAATAAACGTCCTCTCATATCGTGGCACGTCCAGATTGGTTTGAATTTACTTGGAGTGCCCCATTTAGGAGGTTTCACTGTTGCTGTTGTAGAGAAGCGGAACCCATATAACACATATAATAACTGTTTTCGGGACGAGTATAAGTTAACACTCTCTCAAAAGTTGCAAAGTGTGCGAACAGCCAGACGCTAGCTCAGCGTTTTATGCCGAGCATGCCAGACGCAGCGAAAGAATCCGACACCACCGTGGGAGCGTCGCCGACTATCCACCGTGGGACCGAATAACATCAATGCCATCGTTCAACGACATCGAACGATTAGAATAAGTAGATTAAGTTTAGTTTTTAGTTGACTTAGAGCTGAGTAACGTCAGCAGTTTAATTTTAATAAAAATCCCTCATCGAGTGAAACGAAGAAGAATACGTGTTTAATTTATACAACACAGGTGATCTCAATGATGGTGAAACTCCGAGGCGAATTGATTCATCTAATTTTAATACCGCACAGGAGCGATCTCCCCGTGACTTGTTGGATATGCAATACAAACGAGAGCGGGGATGTTTTCCACTTGGAAGATGCCCAACACTGCGGGAAGCAAGGCGACACTTCTTGGGAACGGACTACCTATCAGAAGAGCCGTCGAAGAAAGGTAATAATCGAACATTTTTAATTAAATTGGGTGGCGCTACAGCCCGCAGAGGTCGAGGGCCTAGCTTCCTTGTGTAGTGTGTGTGGGCTTGTGATTGCGAAATTCTTGTAACTGGGAAAGTCATTTAGGCACGACCGAGTTGACTTGCCTTTGTTGTTTCTACTTCTTTCTGTGGCACAACGGTACGGTGTGAATCTACATCCAAACCAATAAGGCTCTCCAGCTAGCCTCCAGGTTGGTGACATGAGGCCCTCTAAATGGGTAGGGAAGACGACTGCTAGTTGACAAGCACACATGCCATGTGACACCTACAGTCAGACTACTACCACCGATCGACCATTTCAATGACAGTGCTGTTAAGTTGAACGCAACGGCAAATGCAGACTGGCCCAAATTTAACAGATATGAAACCATATAGAAGTTTGTTGACCTTGCCTTCACTGCGATTCGAACCGGTGACCCCTCTAACCAAGGGCAGGCACTTAACCAACTGCGCCATCCAGTCGTCTCTCTACCCCCCACATATAGTCCTCCCTCATAGCTCGGATACATGCCGTGTTGCATCCATCGATTCCTGGCTACATTCTCTTTTCTTCTAGTTAAGGACATTTTCTGCATCCCAACGGAGGAAGAAGCCCTTAACCATCCAACAGGTTCCAACGAAAGTTGAAGATTCCTGACCCCTCTGGATCGCACTCAAGCTCTATGACGGTCATCGAAATCAATGAAAGCCTGCATCAAGATCAAGACATGGGTAACGTTGAACTCAAAACAATGCGGTCCCAAGACCGACAGCCAGCAAATGGTCTAGTGACCCTTTAACACTCACTCTCATATAAGCGGCTTCTGAGACTCTTCGTGGTCTCACTAGGTCACGGACATCTTCATCCTCTGCGACATTCACCGCACCTACCCTAACGCAAAATATGTTTCTTGTAATTTCCTTATCAACACTCAAATCACTGCTCGTACGCCGCCGGAAGGTTTTCAAGGGCAGCTCGTAACACTCGTCCGATGTGGGGTAAAACAAATCACCAATGCATACCCTTTTACTCGCCCGTGTGCCGTGCTGCGCCGTGAGCAAATGGGAAATGGGGTGAAATCTCATTTGAAACACTTAGTTCACACATCGGTTGTTTGCGTTTTAAAATGGGAATGAATATTCACTTTCACATATTTCAACAGCATCAAACTCCCATGCGAATTGCTGGTCAAGAGAAGAGAGGGAATTTCAGCTGCACACAAGACAGATGAAGGAACAATGTGGCAAGTCAAAAACAAGCGAACTGCGTCTTGTCGTAGTGGACTTGCACCGTATACACCCGCACAACAGTGGTTGCTATGGCCATGGGCAGATAAACTTGGTGGATAATCGCAAAATAGTCGCCAAACCAAACCAAACTGGCTGAAAATTGACGAAGGAATTGGAGGAACTTTGTTGGAAAATATGCGCCTACTTACTAGACCATCATCAGCCAGAAGTTCTTCAAATTCATTCATTCCGTGGACTTTATGTTCGCCCTACAAACATTCATGTGCATGCATGTCCAGTGTGAGAACCGAGAACATTGAAAGACACCGAAAGGTTGTTCAGGTGTTGTCGATGAATAACCAGATGGTCCCTTATCATGTGGTTTCCCTCTCTCGTTTGTCCGAATAAATGTCCAATCAGCATTCAGTCGACATCTGTTCACTGGATTCTGGGGACTGCTTAAGAAATTCGAGACGTAGATCGCCGATTACCCCGTTTAACACGGCCATTAGTTTGTTCGAGACTTTTCAGGTTTTGCCGGCATAAACTTCAGTGGAATTTCCTTGGTAAGTGGTAGAGTGTCTCTCAGCCGGGTGTGGGGCATACGAATTGTCTTGCGAGAGACTGAGGGAACCTGCATAAAGCTTCTAGAAGAAGGAGTTTAGATGATTTCAGAAATCGATCAAAGGCGAAGGCAGATGCTGCAAAAAAAAAAAAAAACAAAAAACAGACCATCATCAGGGTTTAGTCCAAATCTACATGCTAGTGGAAGTCCTCACCAGGAACGGCAGACCAGCTGCATGCTAATGCTTCAAGTCCGAACAACGCCTGTTGTGAATTAATTTTGGCCAGAAATGCTGACTACAAGAGCTAAAAGAGGAATATTTTGACTCTCTCGTACTGACTCTCTCATATAAGGGCATTTTTAAAGCTGCCAGATGTTTGAGATGTAAGCCTTGACCATTGTCAAAGAACGGCTTCAAAAAATACAACACGAACAGAGCTTGTAAAAAACGCCATCTGGCAGAAATTGTATGATTTAAAATTGTATGATTGTCCCTAGCTCCCCGTAGTTTGCACACCCCACATTACTTCGCGCCAAAGAAGGTTATTCAGCTGTAGATCAGAAATGTACTCAAAGTACAAGAATGTACTCTTTTCGTTAGGACTTTAAAGCGGCCTTTGACCTTGCCTGTCAACAATGCCCCTTTTCTTCAAGCTTTCCCAGCTCGGCATATCTTCAAAATTTATAAAGGTGATTCAAGAAATGTACACGCATACCAATGCAGCAGCTTAGGATGGTACCCCTTATTGAGAGTGGTTTGAAATGAATGCAGGTGTGAAACAAGGACGCCTTCTCAGTGCATTGCTCTGTATATAAACGACATAGTAGATGCTCTGTCAGGAGGTGTTAGAATTGTTCATACCACAATCCTTGTGGTGCTGTATGCAGATGGCCTCTTCGCACTTGCAGAGTCTCCAGAACATGTGCGGCTGGTGACCAACCGCCTGTCATGTTACTCTAAGAGATAGGGATTGAAATATTTTCGGTACAGAAAAGTCGAAACTTATGATTTGAGCACGATCTCCAAGAACTCAAATGAAAAGAGCATGGAACTTCGATGGTCTGCCACTTGAAACAGTTAAAGAGTTGAAACTGAATCCATCTTTTCATCAACTTCAGCTAATATCTTAGAGATTTTTTTTATAATTTGCGCGCACAAGGGATTGTTAGTACCCTTAAGTGTCCGGGTTCAAGACACAGCACGGGCCGAAGGTGTAGAGGGAGAAAGGGAGAGGAGGTACCTGTGCACATTGGTTTTAAATATCTGCGGATTGTATTCTGGGGGAAATATTAGGCTGAGAAGAGCGTTCCATATTCGTGTCGTGCGGCTAATGAACGAGTCTCTAAATTTAACTGTGCGTCCGAAAGTAAAGCAAAATAGCTCCTGCTTAACCTTTCGTGGAAAAATGTGTTCTACAATCGATATATCTGTAAAATATATGATAGTCCTCAAATCCACTCTCCAGTTTGAAGAAATCGAAGCGTTCGCGTTCCAAAGGAACTTCATTAAAAAGCTCCTCAATCTCTTATTAAACTGTACCAAAACTGTCAACAGACTCACTAAATTCAGGCTGACTTCATACTTAAGCAGATATGATGATTCAAGAATCGCAAAGAAACTGCTTTTGTTCGAGTTAAGGAATGCAGATTGGTAGTATACGAGGTGGCAAACTAAAGGGTGATTTTTTAAAAACTATAAGAAAGTTTTTCAAGAAAACACACATAAAATTCAAAAAAACGCATGAAATCTTTATTCGAATTGATAGTACGGTCCATATAATTTAATGTTTGAAGATTATTTCATGCAAATGTTGACCTTGACTGCGCCTTAAATGGTCCATCCGCTTAGTCCAATTTTGGCATACTCTTTCAAACATTTCGGCCGGTATCTCACGAATAAATGCTTCAATGTTGTCTTCCAATGCGTCAATTGTCTGTATAGACATGAGCTTTAACATAGCCCCACAAAAAATAGTCTAAAGGCGTTAAATCGCACGATCTAGGCGGCCAATTGACCGTCCCGAACGTGAAATAAAATGTTCACCGAACTCGCCTCTCAATAAGTCCATTGTTGCGCGTGTGTGGCATGTGGCACCGTCTTGTTGAAACCACATATCATGCAAGTCAAGCTCTTGCATTTTGGGCAAAAACAAGTTGGATATCATCTCACGGTAGCGCTCACCATTCACAGTTACGTAACGATTCGCATCATCTTTGAAGAAGTACGGTCCAATGATGCCACCAGCCCATAAACCGCACCAAACTGTGACTTTGTGACCAAACTGGATGCATTGGTAGCTCTTGCAATGCTTCTGGCTGATATTCACTCCAAAATCGACAATTCTGCTTATTTACGTACCCATTGAGCCAAAAATGAGCTTCGTCTTAAACTGACCATAAAATGGAAGAAGCGCGCGATGAACTTTCTTAACAGAGCACGCATTTTGATAATAAAATTCAGTAATTTGCAAGCGTTGTTCGTTTGTAAGACGATTCATGGTTAAATTATAGACCAAACTGAAGATGCTTGACAGTGAAACAAAACACGAAACGTGCGTCAGCTGTTTAAACCAGTGTTGCCAAAATGATAATAGCTAAAAAATCACCCTTTATTAGTAACAACTGTGGCGCAACCCTACACCTTGACATGGACAACCTACATGTTTTGCAACACACTCACATTATTTAAACAAACGAAAACCACACCCGAAATACGTTAGAAATATACGCTCGAGAGACCGAAAGCAGTTAAATTATGATCTGAACCAAAGGAACGATGGTTGAGTAGGCACTGATTGACGTCCACCTGGCGATGCCCAGTGTTGTAACTTTTCCCACACATCAATCGTGCTTATTTTACCTCCAAGTGGTAGCCATCGGGCACTGGTTGTAGTTCACCCGAACTCAACTTGCTAAACTAATAAGTGCGGCCTCTTGTCCTAGGGGTAAGAAAAAAGGAACTGCCCCACCAAGTTGGGGGTTGTGCCGTCGGGGTAACTGCCTGGCTACGCAAAAAACGCTGGTTACAAAGTAACAACAAGCCTCGCATACTGACGGAATCACTGATGACGAACCCTACATACGAATTAAGGACAACGATCTTCGTGGAACGTAAGGTTTCTTTATAGGCCACGTTCAGCCGATCAATTAGCGGAAGCCCTAGACTGCTACAGAGCAGATATAACCGTCATCCAAGAAGTGCGATGGGATGGACCGGGAAAAAGAGGATGAAAAACTGTGATATGTACTACGGTGCTTATTTGGATGTGGATCCGTCGTTAAAGGCACACTTAAGCAAGAAGTATTATCGTTCAAATTTGTAAACTAGCGGCTTAGGACGATTCGCATAAAGACTAAATTCACCAACATAAGCCTGATATGCGCACATGCCCCGACAGAGGAGAGAGACGACGATACCAAAGACAGCTTCTACGAGCTCTTAGGCAAAACATACAAGCAGTGCCCTAGCTACGACATTAAAATTGTCATAGGCGATTTCAAGGGAAACCTAGGAAGAGAGAGAGTGCGTCTTTGGTAGAATTACCAGAATGTGTAACCTACACCACACCACCTCTGATAACGCATTTAGGCTGATCGGCTTTGCTGCGGGACGAAATGTCGTAGTAGCCAGTACACAGTTTCTACATCTCGAAATTCACAAAGGAACAAAGAGAGGAGATCTCTTCACCGTCAACCAGCTTGATCACATTGCAACCCAAGGCACTCCTCTAGCATTATGGATGTCCGAACATTTGGAAGTGCCAACATTGACTCGGACCACCGCCTTGTTGTAGCCACGGTAAGGTTGCGGATATCCCGAACACCGGCAAGACAAGGATATCGCAAGAGACAAGGATAGAGAGAACAGAGACCCAAATCCTTTTCCGATCGAGTCTCCCTTAACCTCTTAAGAAGGCTTGACCACTCCAACGAAACCCCTGGTTTGACGTCGAGTGTCGGCAGGCGAATGCAGCTAAGCAAGAGGCCTATAAGCGGCACTGCAAATGAGGTCAAGATTTGGTCACGAGCTCTACGAGCAGAGGAGGAGAGACAAACACCGGCATCTCAGGAGACATCGGTAGAATAGAGGGATATTATTGCAGAAATGAGATAAGGAAGTTGCACCAAAGGGAAAAGGTAGCCAGGCAAGGTTATAAAGCCCGAACCGAAGCCTGTAAGGATGATCAATGACACATCGTAGTAGAATCGCGGTCGAAGCTGAGGATATGGAGGAACCATTTCTGCAGACTGTATAACGGCCATGAGGAACCAAATGCCGCTGTCAGGCAGATCGAACCATTCCACCCGAATGAAAGCGACGATATAGATGAACAATTCCGTCCACACGACCTGGATAAAGTGCAGGTAGCCATGTCTAAACTGAAATCCAACAAGGCTGCTGGGGCTGACGGCCTACCGGCTGATCTTTTCAAAGCGGCACTCGATGATTTGGTAAGGAGCATGCACCAACTCATCTGTAAAATATGGTTGGAGGAAAGCATGCCCGATGAATGGAACCTCGGCATTGTTTGCCCAATCCACAAAAAAGAGACCCTCTGAACCAACCATAGAGGCATCTATACTCTGAACATCGCGTAAAAGACACAATCTGTCATTTTGCGTGAACGCCTAAAGCCGTTCGTCGACAACCTGGTCGGTCCATACCAGTGTGTGTGGCTTTAGGCCAGGAAAATCCACCCTCGATCAAATATTCACGCTACGGCAAATTTGAAAAAAAAAAAAAACCAGGAACAACAAATCGATACCCATCACCTCTTCATCGATTTCAAGGCCGCGTATGACAGCATTTATAGAGACGAGCTGTACAGAACAATGTCTAGTTTTGGCAACCCTACCAAACTGGTCCCTTTGTGTGGAATGCAAAGTGTGATGTACTTTATCGAAGGCTTTCGAAAAATCGGTGTGAAGTACATCAACTTTTCAAAATTGTTGTAAAGGTAATTTGAAAATAATGATAAATAAGTTGCACATGACCTGACCGGCATAAAGCCAAAAAAATGCAGTTTTTCTTTAACAATGCTTTCAAATAACTTTGGTATCAATGAAAGCTTTGATCTTGGTCGATAGTTTCCTACTTTTGGCCTAGTTTATAGGCGCCAGAAAAGAACACTTTCATTAATTTCAAAATTCACCCGTTTTTAGGGATTGATTAAAGATAAAGCTAAACTAAAATCCAACTTTTCCTTAAAATTCCATCCGGAACCCCATCGGGGCCTGGGCTGTAATTTACTTTAAGATTTGTTAAGGCATTTATTACATCCTGACACCTATATACATGTGATCTCCCAACTGGCAGAGACTGAGGCAACGGCAAAGATGGGGAGAAGTGTTCTCTTATTTTTTTCTTTTCCACCACAGCCTCTGCATGTGAAGTCATGGCTTAGCCCCATTTTCATGCCATCATACTTCAGATCATTATGGCCAGTCACTGCTCCAAGTACCATCGTATGCAACTTGTTGTCACGTTGAAGGAGTTCATCGGTTATGGAACAAAACATACGAGTGGTCAGAGAGTTCCAGCTCTATGATTGTGTCACCCGCAACCCGATACATAGCTTTGCCGGTGATGGGTTGTTCTTCGGGCCTTTTGCCATCGAAATTCTTCCGCTGTCTTATTGCCGGCTTGACTGTTAATTACCATGGTAACATCAGCCGGTAGTATTGTTCGAGACTGCGGTCATCCAGATGCCTGATAAAGGGTGACTTTTTAATCTTTTGGTTTATCACTATCAAACAAAGTACGTATGAACGTTTGAAATGTGCTGTTTGTCAACATATCACAAAACCACTACGTTCACTGGCACTTCTGAGGGTAAACCATGGTGCGAACCTAGGGTACAGCAGAGCTCAACGTGGAGCGTCTACTTTCTGGAACGAAATGCTTCGGACTTATAAGAACTTCCAATTTTCGGGACACATAACAATAATAGCACAATGAACTAGGACAGCTATTAGGTCTTCTTTCCTTGCAGACATTACAAAGTCAGGACCTCCCAGCCAGACGTGGTCAGTACTGGTCTTCCCGTCATAAGTGTCTTCTCGCACATAAAAGAAAAGTACTATACCGTCTGATAGGCAACCGTTGGATAGGTCTCATCCTGGCCACACTAGGGTCGACTATGTCCTTGACTTTGTTGGGCTGTTGAGGAGTGTGGGCCATTAATAGATTATCGAACAGCCGGCAACAATTTCATGGAGAATCAAACAAGAAAAAGTTACAAACCCTTAACCAATTCCCCCCATGTGTGTGTAATAAAGTCACAAAATCCTCCTCCCACCCAGTCCTCGAACTACACACAGCCAAACAGCCACCCATAGCCCACCAATTAAGCCTTCAGATGTGTCACCTCCGTCCGCAGGAAACATCCTTGTACAAGGGGTAAATGTGCATATAAATTTCACCACATCATATCACAATCAATTGCGTAATAAATCCCGTTCTGTGAAGTGTAACAAAACAAATACAAAAATAAATCGACCAAGTACGGTCAGTTAAACGTCCTCTTCTAGACCAAGTCACTCACTTCCGCTTCATCAGTCATTATAGCCACCACTTTGACATTCCATTAGACGGCAACTCTGTCCTCAAAATAACAGTTCATTGAAGTAATCACCGACGACATTTTGTACAGGTTGCGATAAATACCGATACCATCAAATAAATGAGATATTTATTTACCGAGCTCGTCTGCACTGTGACAGGCACTGTATCCTCAGTTGCAAGGCAAAAGAGGAACACGCCAGCAGTCCCCCCTCTGCGCACACACAGTGCCACTCGTGCTCTGCCAGCCACAACCCTTGTGGGGAAACCATCCGCTCACGAACGGATTACATCTCACAAAAGTGTATGTACACGATGCGGGGCGGTGGGTAGATACCTACTTACATGTGCTTTTAAAAAACCAAAATGGGGAAACATATATTTCACCGTAAATCTTCGTTTACTGTTACAAATGTCGGAGTTAAAAAGAAGACCACCACCAGACGGAGATGCATGCACAGATACAGATTTTATCGATTTAAAACATCCAGTTCATCAGTGATTGTTGCGCCTCTCTCCCACTCTCTCTCTCTCTCACTCTCCCACTCTTTCTCCCTGCAACTCGAATGGAACTTTAATTGCCCACACTTTGTTGTCTTTTTCTGTTCTGTGTCGGGTTAAGCCAAGTGCACAGAACGTGTGTGTAGAACTTTCACTTTCTTGACAAGTTATTAAGTGACTGTCATTAAGGCTGTGGTGCATGCAAGCACGAGATTCTAATCTGCGAACCGAACCACAGTAAACTGAATGTATGAATATTAGGTAATGGCTGGAGTGTTGTTGATAACGAAGTGGGCTGGGTGATAGACTACAGCAGATAACCTCTGGGCCCCACACAACCTCTGGCCCGTGTATGGAGGGGTGGTCGGTGTTTGTCATTATCTGATGCAGCACAATATACCTAATAACCGCGTGGTGGGGGTGCGGAGTACTCGTTAAATTTAACGAGTTTCGAGAGGTGTTGAAACTGTTTTTGGTTCTTGACAACGCTGAAAATTGTGTGATAAATTATGTGTTGCAGTTTGCGTGCAAATGGGTGGTATGAGGAAATTTACACAGAACGTGTCACGAAGTGAGGTGCAACATCAACCTCAATCGCTTAGCTAGAGTGCAGAAGATGGGATGCGTATGCTTTAGCGGAGCGTTAAGGCCTACCTCCTCCGAAGCACTAAACATACTCCGTAACCTGCCACCGATCGCTCTAATTGGCAGACAGCAGCTAGAACGGCGATCAGACTAAGATCGCCTTTAGGACTACCTCCTCCGAAGCACTAAACATACTCCGTAACCTGCTACCGATCGCTCTAATTGGCAGGCAGACAGCAGCTAGAACGGCGATCAGACTAAGATCGCCTTTAGGACTACCTCCTCCGAAGCACTAAACATACTCCGTAACCTGCCACCGATCGCTCTGATTGGCAGACAGACAGCAGCTAGAACGGCGGTCAGACTAAGATCGCCTTAAGGACTACCTCATCCGAAGCACTAAGCATACTCCGTGCCACTGATCGCTCTGATTGGCAGACAGACAGCAGCTAGAACGGCGATCACACTAAGTATAGTTAGTATAGTATATATATCCATAGATACAGGCTTCACTTTGCCTAAACTCCTCTTCGAGGAAAAAAAATATCTCAACCAGCAGCCAAACCAAGATCTTACCGGGAGTCTGATCACCAGGCGCAGATGGATCGAAGGTGTTTGGGCTGGTGTCTGTTCCAAGAATCTGAACATCCAGCTTTCCCTGCGTCTATCAAATCACTGTAGCGTCTATCAGGCTGAAATTATAGCGATTCAGGAAGCTCTGTCATGGCTTAAAAACAATGTCCCTGGAGACCGGGAGAAGGCCTCTGACACCATATGGTCAAAATAACCATATGCTCTCTACAAGCTCTATCAGCTTGGCATTAGCAAACCACTGACCGGCAAATCACAGATCAGCCCCAAAGATCATAGACAACTGAGAAGTCAGAGATCATTCGGTTTAGGATAGAGCCTCGGCGGATAAGAAATCAGACAGAATCTCAGATGTTGGACGACACAGCTAGCAGTGTCAGTGGCGCTTATATTTTAACAAACATACAGATGGTGCTCTGGTCGGGGTCCCCTGCTCTGGCCAGGGCCCGAGGCGAATCTGCTACATGGCCTTCATCCTGCCAGTGGTACAAGTTTCATGGAAAAGATTCGGGTTCTTGAGGGAGCTTGCCTTCGCCTTGACAAAACTCCAGAATCCCAGTCGAAATTTCAATGAAGGACAACCCGGCGAACGTGATCAGAGTGGACAGTTTCCTCCTCAAGTTGTTTAGAGGGCATGCTGCAAGAACTCGGTCGGAATAATCAAATCGTTGGGACTTACTATCCCAGTCTTCAATACCACGAGAGGGTTCCATACAACCTCATCGCCTCCAAGAAGTATATCTCCATTTAAAGAAACACGGTCAATGGGCATTTAACTGAAAACACGAGGTGTTATTTTTTGAGGTTATTTTTATTCTTCAGGATTCACTAGAGCTGCAAAAAGAACTGAACTTGTAACAACCTTAAATTCCTAAACCTATCGGAGGAGTTGAAGGTGCTGAGGTGTCGTTCGTCGGTAGACTACTGCGTCGACGAAACTGATGCTACTCGTGGAAGGCAAGTTGACCCCATATGCTGCTGAGTGGTGGTTTTCGTTGGTTCCATCAACTCGGAAGTTCTACTGCGTGTGACTGGTAAGTTGCTGCGTCGACAAAACTGCTGTTGTGCGTGGATGGAAAAATGATGCACGGGCAAAATTGCTATTACGCGTTGATGGTGACTACTACTGCGAGGGAATGGTTTGTTGATGATGGTGTGTTACCGATTTCACCATCGCACAACCAAGTGAAGAGGATCCCCTCCACGTCAGTAAGGCTGTAGCGAGTCGAGATATTCCCTTCAGATCTGAAAAGCTGGTTAGTGCTAACCCCCTCATGAGGAACAGTCGGTCTCGGTCTTGCAGAGATTAGATATAAATCTGATAAGATCAGCGGCAACTTATGGCCGACTTACATAGCTTGGAGAAGCGTTAAGATAATTATGAGTATGTATGTAGATTGGCTCAAGTTAGTTTAAGATGACAATTTTACACCTACTTCCCATTGACTTTTTGCCGAAGCCGTTGCGGCTAGATCGACACAAAGACCCCAGCAATTTTAAATTTAAATGGTTTGGGCATTGTAACTGTTAAAATTGTTTGAAGCTCACTTTAGCTGTCTAAAACAAACACAACTTGTCAAGACTGTCACTGAATACACTGATTGATTTCTTGTACTAATCGCATTAGTTTCCGGTTTTCAATAAAAACATTCGCCTTCTCTTGATCTTTGAAGCACACACCTCGTGCTTTAGTTGTTCAATTCCAAATAATGGTAACTTTAAAAATATTACATACATTAATACATATTGCCAACTGCCCATCACCCACTTCGACAGCCAATTTGCTGTAATAATCCCGACAAGAGAGCACACATCAGAACCCTCAGCTGAGTCGGAAAACTCTTAAGGGTGATTTTTTAGCTATTATCATTTTGGCAACACTGGTTTAAGCAGCTGACGCACGTTTCGTGTTTTGTTTCACTGTCAAGCATCTTCAGTTTGGTCTATAATTTAACCATGAATCGTCTTACAAACGAACAACGCTTGCAAATTATTGAATTTTGTTATCAAAATGCGTGCTCTGTTAAGAAAGTCCATCGCGCGCTTCTTCCATTTTATGGTCAGTTTAAGACGAAGCTCATTTTTGGCTCAATGGGTACGTAAATAAGCAGAATTGTCGATTTTGCAATGCATCCAGAAAAAGTCACAGTTTGGTGCGGTTTATGGGCTGGTGGCATCATTGGACCGTACTTCGTCAAAGATGATGCGAATCGTTACGTAACTGTGAATGGTGAGCGCTACCGTGAGATGATATCCAACTTTTTTTTTGCCCAAAATGCAAGAGCTTGACTTGCATGACATGTGGTTTCAACAAGACGGTGCCACACGCCACACAGCAGGCGCAACAATGGACTTATTGAGAGGCGAGTTCGGTGAACATTTTATTTCACGTTCGGGACGGTCAATTGGCCGCCTAGATCGTGCGATTTAACGCCTTTAGACTATTTTTGTGTTTCTATGTTAAAGTTCATGTCTATACAGACAAGCCCGCTTCAATTGACGCATTGGAAGACAACATTGAAGCATTTATTCGTGAGAAATGTTGGAAAGAGTATGCCAAAATTGGACTAAGCGGATGGACCATTTGAGGCGCAGTCCAGGTAAACATTTGTATGAAATAATCTTCTGGACCGTGCTATCGATTCAAATAAAGATTTCATGCATTTTTCTGAATTTTATGTGTTTTATTTTTTTTTTTTTGAAAAACTTTCCTTAGCTTTTAAAAAATCACCCTTTATTAATATATATGTACACAGACTAAGCAAAGCAGCATGAAGCTGATGGTGCTGGTGTATACAATGCATCACGAGATATCACGAACTAGACGAAAGAAGCAGCATCAGCTGCGAGCTTGAAATGCAGCTCAAAACGCATCCGCATTGATATCTTTGTAGAAAGTCAGGCAGGACTCAAAGCAATTAAAAGGCCAAAGTGTTACACAATGTGAGTGAATGCGCTGCTGGACCACTGTAGAAACAACGCAGTCTCCCTTCTATGGGTTCCAGTCCACATGGAAATCCAAGGAAACGAACTAGCTAAGTGTGTCATCACATACACTTGAACAACCCGATGTAAGCCCCAGCCGTTGTAGGACACACAAAATAAACAATAAACCGAAAATTATAATAAACATTAAATTTAACAAAGTGCATTAGGTGGGCCCCTATAGTTGACCCAAGCCCCTAACCTTTACTTTCTAAGTCTAAGTCTCAATTGCAAAAATAATTTTACATTGTTACATTTTGAAATCGCTGACAAACTAACCATCGCTGCTCCAATAAAATGTCTCCTCTAAACTCGATCATGCACTATTTGCTACAGCGTGGACCGGTAGTAGATCATGTCACAAAACCAATCTTCTGGCCCAAGACAAGACTATTAGTCTCGCTACCGAGAGATAACTGCAGACGAAACTGCTAACGATACTGATATCTGCTATCGAGAGATAACTAACAGATAACTGCACTATACTTGTAGGGATCATAAGAGGCCACTGCCTGGTGGGCTGCCATACCTCATAGATTAGGTTTGAGGTCCCACTGATAGATGCAGGAATTGCAAAGAATCGGCGGTGGCCGAAACTCTGGAGCATCTTCTTTGTTTCTGCCCGGCTTTAACCAATGCTCGATATAATTCTCTAGGTTAACCATTCCATAAATCCCTAAAGGATGTGGCCTTCGTGGAACCACAACATCTTATACTCATTTCTAATCTTACAATTTTAGCTACTGTGCAACAGTTTGTTGGTAACACTATGGACCACCAGGTCTATGTGAGGCTGAGCCGCCACCCCTTGACCTAACATGACGACGGTAAGAATCTATCATGAGTTTCTTTAAAAATGTGAAAAACTTTCAACTGTGTCCAGCGTCCCTTTGCCTGTCCCTTACATGTTATCAATAAATCAAGACGACTTCTGTTCCGATTTCTAAGTCGCTTTGGGGATTGCTCTGAGGGAGGCCACTTCCTTTAACTTTACATTTATAAAGCTACAAACGAGAAATTTGACTTCATACGCAATTATTTTCCTTTCTTTTGAAGCATAAGTCTCCTCCTCCTACCCATTCTATCCGCCTTACCTGACCATAAACTCGTAAACCTCCCCATTGAATTGAAAGCATTTATTGAACAGCATTTGAATTGAGTGAATAGCACTAATCGATAGTTAAATTCGTTCCGCACACTAGTTTCAACTGTAATTCTTCTGACAAAACAAAGGTGCCCGGTGGAGGGTTTATTTCAAGGGTGCCACAATCGGGCGCCATGATTAACGCTTTCCTTTCAACCAAGTGATTTGCTGTTTGTGTGCTTGGAGGTGTTTAAGTTGGTGAATATTTGTAAAAGGCAAACGTAATGTTAAGGTTTAGGTTTTGGCACAACAATAGCGGCCTAACTGATGTACATTGTTTAATTTGAAATTTGGAATTATTGTCGGTTTATGGTATATTTTTTATGTCCTAAAGTGTCTAGTGCTTACATCGGATTGTTGAAATCCATGTTTCCGTGGCAGGGTTGTTGACGTATAATAGTCGACGTATTATACACACTTTTTTACGTGCATTAAAGTGTGTATCTGAAAAATATGACTGGTGCATGAAAGTGTACAAAAGTGTATAAAATTGTAAAAAATATGAACAGATTTTTTACACTTTTACACAATTTCCTACACTTTTATACACTTTTTGCAACTTTACACACTTTTTTACACTTTTATAAGGTAAATGTATAAAAGTCCAAAAATGTGACATGTACGCAACCCTGGTTCGTGGTGGCTCTTTTCTGAATAAAGGTTTTGCTGTTGCAGGCTGACATGACAAAGTTCCGATTTCGAAAGCAGCCTAAAGGCCTCATATTTCCAAAAGAATTTGTATATTTTGATGGGGAAAAATGTTTTGGTATCCATATCACCGATTCAAACTTGTCTCCACACCTTCCATGCTCAAGGGTCTGAGTGGAGCCAAATCACACCAAATCACGTAGATTCTCTAGTTTCTTCTTAAGACTTCTTCCAACCATAGTTCACTTACTTATCTTATGGTCAAATTTCAAAGTCGCCACAATTAGTTCTAGTATCAATAATGTCGTTAACGTACATGGAGAACTATAAATTAAGTAAAAACTAACGAAACTCAACGAAACTTGTCGATGTGGTTACGACACTCACACCATGTGACACCCACCGTCAGACTACCACCACTGATTATCCACTCTCGGGATTAGTTTGATTGACTAGACGGCGCAGATTCGTTAATTGCCTGCCCTTGGTTAGTGGGGTCCCCGGTTCGAATCCCAATGAAAGCAAAGTTAATACGCTTTTATCTGGTTTTCATCCTGATCTAGTCACCAAGTATCACAATGTACCAACATGCTGTGCTGGTGTGCTGCTGAATACACTAGCAGCCCCCTTCCCTACCCTACCTAGTTCGATTGAATGGTGACTAGGCCAGATTTGAAACGCAAATAAAAGCGTTTTTACAGGAACTCGAACCGGGGAACCCACTAACCAAGGCAGACACTTTACCAAACTGCGCCATCCAATCGCCTAAGTTTATATTCACAATGAATATTTCTGTGCAATCTCTCGATTGCTTACGTTGACTTGTGTCACAATGGGACCTTTCCATTAAGGTTTTTATGTGCCATGAGCCGCTCACCTTTGCTTTGGCCAAACATCTTCGATTTCGATTGTGTTGTTCAAGGTAATAAAGGAAGTAGCAGTCCTTAAACCAGCTCCTTTCATGTGTGAATGTGGGAGGTTTTTCAATTCATCACTGCAGCTCTATGAAGCATCTGTTCTGTGCTATGGCTGGCATTCTCAGAGCAGGCGTTTCTTCGCAATGGAGGAGGCCTTAGTCTGCATGCCATGTTTTTGTGTGCTTTTTTTTAGAACTCGTGGCAACAGTGGTTGATGGCCATCAGCAGCAACGTCTATCAGCAACAACATTAATGAATCGTAATTTTCTATGATAAGTCATGAGTTCGAATCAAATTGTCTCTTGTGGGCGTAATTTGGTGCCTCGACAGTCCGAGGTAGACCAGGTCCTCTCTTCTACAGC
The DNA here is from genome assembly GCA_905231855.2 of Eristalis tenax. Classification (NCBI taxonomy): domain Eukaryota; kingdom Metazoa; phylum Arthropoda; class Insecta; order Diptera; family Syrphidae; genus Eristalis; species Eristalis tenax. Next base: position 7,578,536 of record HG993127.1, read on the forward strand.
ATTCACTCTTGATGAGTGGGCTATTGTTCTATCACGAGTGGATCGGACGTCGATGGTAGGTCACAGGTCAGATAGCTTATCCAGTTACGAGTCCACCTGGCTGGAGCTCTTGTCTACTTGTGTGCGCCACCATAGACGCGGGGGTTGTCCCAACTTGCTCGGACTCGAAGACTGTTTGGGCTGCAGCTCAGGAACCATAATCACCATAATCACACACACAAATGTTTAAGAATTCTTCACCGATTTTTGAAATTAAATAAACGTTTGCCCCAGGTCTTGGATGAGATGAAAGTCAGCTTCTCATCCATCTAGAGACGGCTCTATTACTCAACGTCATCATCATCATCTTCCGACCCGCATGTTCCACAGAAGGGATCGCGAGGGTAAACCACGGACGAGAGATCTCCAGGCAACTCGACCCTCCGCCATCCACTCTAACTCATCCGGAGTTATGCCCAAGCGTAACCAGGCGAGTTTTTGGACTTGGTCCAACCACTTCGTCCTGGGTCTGCGAAGCGGTCGCTTACCTGATGGAATCCCATTCAACGCCCTCAATTATCTCTTGCGCCCAAAGAAAAATGGGGTGGGCAAGGTAATGATAATTTCCATTCCATTTTGAGGCTCAGTCCAGATGCTTCCGCAGACTGGATAAGACTGTGTGCCAGCTTAGCAAATGGATGATTTCTATTGATTCATTTCGAGTTTTAAATAGACTTGAGAATATTCAAAAATATCGATTTTGGGTTCCTCCTTTTTCAATCTGTGGGTATTTTGTGCGTCCATACCTTGGAGAGGGAAAGTGTTGCTCAGTTCGATTTTTTGTCGGAGGGTTTTTAACGCTGCACTGGACTCAAAAACTGGTCCATTGTACACCAGGGCAGCAATCTACTTTTGCTGTATTTTCTTCGTTCGACTTCCGCTTTTGTGATGAGGAGCCTACATCATCAGCTCTCACCACATCAACGCCCGAAACCTGCAGCCTGATCCGACCAAAATGACAGAGGAAGTGCTCTGCAGTGTCTCAAAATTGCTACATGGTCTCGCTAAATAAAGCCAGTGTCATAACAAATCTTAACAGAAAATGAAACGACATCCAAGACACGCCCTGAGTATATTCCAACCAGATTATCAACTCCAACCTGAGTATATTCCAAAAAAAAAATAACAACCATGTCTCCATTTACTCGTGGACGAATGTTTCCTTTAATTTGTCCCATGTTCCACGAGAACATTGCAGAAGGCAGTCGCACGGCAAATCCTTCCACTTTCATAACGTTTTCTTGAATTTTACTGTAAAGAAGGGCATTTAATCACCGTCTGGAGAAAACGAATGAACGTCTTCATACAAGCACTTCAGAGAATTATGTGTATGTTCACACTACAGAGCACTCCGCAGACGCAAAAGATGTATTATACAACTTGCTCCTCCGGAAGAGTACGCAAATAATTAATTAGAGTGATTCTGGTTAGAACGACTAGAATAATTAATCGCCTTACTTCCTTGCAGGTAATTTGAAGTCAGAACAGATGAGACTACAATTGAAAGGTGGGTTGCCGACTAGCAAAAGTGGACGTAAGCAATTATTTGTCGTTATTCGTGAATCGGGAATAATGTCAATTCGGATGTGATCATTTCAAAGTGCAGGAATAAAACAACATTTCTGCGTTTGTGATTCCAGACAGGGTGAGTTTACTAAAAGTGATCAATGACTTGGTAGGAAAAAGACACGTTTGCCAATCGTGGGATATTAGACAAAGTATACGGGCCAATCCGAAAAATAACGTAAGTCAGCTTAGGAAATCGATGGATTACACTCAAATGATACTCTGTGACCATAATAAGCACTTCGTTTAGTTTCGTTAAGTGTCGTTAAGTTTCGTTCAGTTTTGATATTTTTAGTGGAAACCATAAAAATCGCTCTCTACGTACGTAAATGACGCAATTGTGATGCCTTTGACATTTGACAATGTTTTTGGCGAGTTTTCAATTCTGTGTGGTCGTAAGCACCAGTTTACGTCAAATTTGGGTGGGCCTTTAATGAGTGGATCTGCTCGAATAGTAGAACCGGCGGCTAAGCCCCTTCCTCCAATCAACATGCATGTAATCTCTACTGAAGTTATCACCATCATCTCCTCATAAGATGGCGGAGACTCATCAAAAGTCGTATAAAATTACAATCTGTACGAGAAAGTTGTCCTCGTTCGCCTGTGCTATGGCCCATGATTCTTCAACGAGGAGGACTTGCATATACAGGGTCCTTGTCCTTTTAAGAGGGGTCTTCCTTACACAATGGTCCGTTGAGTCCAAGGAAAACACACTTGCCATTCAATTCCAGCTAATGCCTAATTTACAGCCCCTTTGTTCCCCCAGTCATGTTGATGTGAGCAGCGTCTGTTGGTAACTAGGTGAGAGTAGATTTTACAGCTGATACCAGTGAGAAGCAAGCAATTTCAAAAACCTCAAAATGAATACCCACCCCATTGTTGGACGATCAAGTGGTTTTGACACGATCGTCTTCCGGCCGGCAAGTGCATAGGGTTCGGGTGCAAACAAACACTGGATGGTTATACAAATCGAACTCAGACCTGGATCATTGCGGTAGACCATCTGAGGCGTTCATTAATCGACTACGGTTCAAGGGAATGTGCCTTTGGAAGCTGATACTGCTTGCTGTCACAGGTGTGTATGTATCCATATGTACACGTTTAATTGCACGCATCAGCAACTAGGACCACTGCAAGTGTGAATCTATATCATCGTCGAAAACACTCGTCCAACATTCAGCAAGCAAAAAATGCCTCCAGCCTGTGTTCAAAGCGACTTAATGCAATAAAGTCAAATTAAAGTTAATAAATCACCTTGCACCGAAGCTGGTGATTGGAAAATGAAATGGAAACCCCTCGCCTTGGCCCCGAAGTGCTCGCAACAGGGGGTTCTGGGGAGTAACACCCAGTGCGAGCGTTTGCAAAAATTGTATGATACCGAAGGAGATATACTTACATTCCTGGCATGAATATTTCCCTGCGTACAGGCAAAGCCATGTAAATATTATCGTTTTTATTGCATTGCTGAAGTGCCCATTAATCCCCTCAACAGCTCGCCCAATCCACTCGAGGACGTACGTACGCCCTCTCGAGCAACCCTCGGAGCTCCACGGCAAACGATTTATCGAAACCCGGATCGCATCGGCACTCTGGACACGTGACGCAAGTGCCATCTTTTTGTTTGTCGAAAAGATAAAAGAGATCATTAAAAAATTGCATCAGTTGCCCCGCTGACGAGACGGGGATGCGTTCGCAAATGCAAAAGGGGTGCTCGCCAAGTCATACGCATACGTTTCGGTTCATCCTGGCCAAACCCACATTACGGTCGGCAATTTCCTGTTCGAGAAGCAAACCGCAAAACCCGAAGACAAATTTTCCGGTTGCCACATAATGGAATGACAAATCGACAAATTATGTCGCCCAAGGAGGAAAAGCGTTAAAATTTGATTATCGACTTTCCATTGGAACTGTGCGACTGACTGATGGATTGCTTGACGCTGTGTGTGAGTGCATGGGCTTGTTGGTCGGGATGACTTGTAACTTTCTTTCAAAGGCATCGACAGGAGTTTGTCTGAATCCACTTAAAGGCGACACCACTTACCAGTTGCGGCGAAGTAAAAGGCCTACGACCTGCATATGCATGTGTGTCCGTACGGGTGTGTACATGAACCAGCGGGGACAATGGAGTAGGAACCTCCTGTCCCCAGCATAACTGTGTGTACACAAATGACTTTGGAAAATCAGTTTTACTCCCCTAATTGCTTCGACAGGCAGAGCATTACGTTGCAGGAAACTTTTGACAGACGGTTGTGTCATGTTTTGATGGAGGACAACGAGGTTGTAAACAAATAAACGAGCTACCCCGGGAGACGGTGTGCGCTGATGGTTTGCCGCCGCCGGTTGCTAGGGAGCCCAAGCGAACCACCATACCGACCACTTACAGTCGCAGGTTTCATCCAATTACAGGCGTATACTATGTATCTTTCGTCTTCGTTCGTCGTTCGTTCGTTCGCGTCCCACTGCGGGTTGGGGTAGCATTTCAACAAGGAGACACTTTTGTCCAACAATCAAACCCTTGTCGATGCAGCACACGAATAGTCTGCCACTCTGCATGGGGTGAAGCGACGACGAAGAGGAGACACTGCTCTGTGCTCAGTGTGAACGTAGTGGCAATCGTCAAAATGACAGGATACGAGCGCACATTTTTCACTCAAATGCCGCTGCGGCGGCGAAGAGATGGGTTGGCTTGCCTACACCGTGATTATTGGGCATTGACAATGCCATTCACACACACACACAGCCGTTCATAATTACGGCGATAAGGACCTGATTAATGCCACATCCTTTTTTGCAACGTCATCTTTATCACTTTTTGCTTGTGTTCGCTTCCTGTTTGCTCTGCGGGCTGAGCAGCGACCGGGCGAGAGTTGAAATTAAACGAGAAAATAATTCAAAAGAAGGGTCCATCGGCGGACTATACGTCGCGTTTCCTCGGGGATAATGTTTGAGTGAACTTCACTTACAGATTTTTTTTTTCCTTCCACGCCTCTCCGCTGCTCTTTTGTGAGAGGATGAGTGCTAATAATTAAAAAATAATTTCAAGTAAATTGAATATTAATCCAGTTTACGTGAAAGGATACTGAGCTGCGCTCCTGGGCGAAAGAAGGCAGAAACAGAGAAGAAAGCAAGCACCGCCGACTCGCAGAGGTGAAAGGAAATAATCGATTTTCATTAAATTTTTTCTCTTCACCCTCATTTTTTTTTTTTTCATTCCTCCTCCACCTCCTCCATTCTGCTGGCTATAATTTGATGCGATTTTCAACGAGCTTACTTTAAAAATTCCCTTCAACGGGGGGAAATATGTAGAACACCGTCGCAGCGTGCGGGGGTAGTCGGGGCGGATGAATGGATGTAAGCACATTTACGTCAAGTTGCGATTTTGAATAGAAACGAGATAGAATCTGAGATCTCGAGGTAATTATCTGGTTCGTAGGACCATATTCGCTTCGAGTTTCTTTTTCTCACAATGGAAGCAGCGTTTTTCTTCTTTCGCTGCTCCCCCACTTGACTCTGTATCGAGGATATGATCTGAGCTCAGGAAGTCATTTATCTTCTCACCTTCTAGAGAGTGGATTTGAAAAGAGTGCGACAGTCTTTTGGATCAGCCACTTGGCGGGGGAGTGGGAAGCGCTTAAATGCCCTTTTTGCACGCGGAATGGGCGTATGACGATTCCTGATGACACACTCGCCCCGTCTCAAGAAAGGGAAAGTCGGGGCTGGGAATGAATGAAGTTGATCTCTCAATGGGATAACGAAACAATGGCTAGAGATTAGTCGACTCATTTCGCAGGGCTACATTTAATTGAAAACATTTACGAGATGGATGGAGCAAAAAAACGCACAACAATAGGCAGCAGTCGCTACCGAAAAGAAGAACAACCCCGCAGCATGTCCTTGGGCCCGTAATAGCATCAGAATGTGAATATTGATTTTTCCCCTATGCCCGGAAAGTTGGCCGAACAAAGCCCGACCGGAAGGAAAATGTGTAGATAGCTCTCGGATTTTGAATGCATGTCTATTGTTGTGCTCCACGGCTGGAGTCAACTTCAAACGGTTCTGTACTCGGTCTACGGTGTCTTTTTTCACCTGTAAACATTTTTTAATGAAGTCGAATAAATTCTTTTGTTTGAAATATCTGCGAACCCTTTTTTACTAATTGACTGCGATTCATAAGGCTGGCTGTCTGCTGCTTTCATTTCCATTTACTGCCGCGGATGGTGCCGGAAAGCTGGAAACTTGTTGTTGGCAGTGTTAGTCTACATATGGTTCATGCCACGAGCCCTTATCTGTCTTCGGAAATTATAATCGTCTCTGGGTGGGACCCGTTTTGGTGGTGTTGGGCACTCTCCCTGGTGTTGCATGGGGAGACATGAGTTTGCAATTAAAGCCGAGCTTGAGCATGGCCTGACTAGCAGAGATGGATGTTGATGGTGATAGCTCACGATGGAATAGCTCATGTGCTTTGTCATTGTTCCGGAAAAATACCTCATAACTCTAGCGAGCTGATGATCATCGTTATCAATCAGTCATGTCGGTAGGAGAAAGCCTGGCCCGCGTGCCACAAGGGCCTAAGTGCAGGTGTTTTATTGTAATCGCGAGTGAGTGAGACACCTTCCAGAAAACTTAATCACAGGCTTTTGAGTAGATGCTGATTATCTGACTGATGGTAGGCTTGTTTTGCAGTTTCAGCCTGCATGGCGGTGGGTAGATGGCGGATGTTCAGTACTGCTTCCATCCCACCGGTCAGCGTCGTTCCTATTGCACCAGTTGTGCAGAGCAACGCTAATCTTTGTATTTTCGTAAGTTTGCTTATGGCTTGTTTGGTTAACATTTTCTCCAGCATATGGTTGGATTAATCATTTCATTTTAAACCCATTGACTCATTTTTGGGTTTAAGCCCTTGCCTGACATATGGCCTCGCCATAAATTAATTTGTGTGAGAAGGCCAGCAGAACAGGGTTGAGATCTTAAGTGGAACGGACCAACAATTAGTTTAGCTTAGTTTATTGTCGCAAAGAGTTTGTAATGGAGTTGTACAGATATGCTACAACGTGACTTCTAACATTGCCATGATCAACTGTCCCCGCAATGCTAGATTAAAGCTGGCAGCTTTAGAAGGGAATACACGTAAAATGTCGGTCGGATGCCGAAAAATGTGTACATTAAAAGACAATAGTAAGATTCGGAGGACCCTGATGGCTTTTCTGCATACGATTGGTCACAGAAACTTTACATACCATATTTTTTAAGTAATTCTTGTTCTTCTTGGAAGAAAACGTTTAGTTCAAACTTAACAAATTCACATTTTTTAACAAAATGTTCTTTTTCTGACGTGCACTGCCTGAATATTGAGAACGTGGAAGCTGATTGAAAACCGTTGGTACCACAAAGGCAAGTTGCTGTCTTCCATAGATGTTGTGAATCCTCGGTATCGTCTGCTACGTCTCCACCGAACGAAATCGCAAGGTTCCATCAATTTTCTCCGAACATACCAGGTTCCGCCGTACATTTTCGGGGTCTGGAAACCTCGCGGTTTCTGAATAATCTCGTTAAATCCTCCTCGAGCTCATTAGTCCGTGAGAGGTTGTGAGCTTTACAGTTATGTTGGTGTTAATTTTCTCATTTTGTCTCTTTCTATTTCCTGGTGTTCTCACACGATTATGTCCTGTCAACAAACAGCTGTTCTGGCGGCCATTTAAAAATTCAGAGCGAGTGACAATTCTATTGGCGGGCACTTATAAATTGGATGCGAGTGACTTGAAAATTGAGAGCGAAACCATTGAAGTAAAAGTTCGTCCTTACCTCGCGGTTTCTGCTCGGTGAAAATGTAGCATTACGATGTCCTGCACCGCCCTTTGACTTGTGTCGACGTCATTCTCAATTCGGTGTTTATTAACCCTTTTCTTTAATACTAGACAAATTAGTTGGACGAACATTGTTACTATTCCTAACTTACTGGACCTCTGCGGGCACTCTAAAGTAAACTTAATCTTATCCTTTGTCTTTCGACTTACACTAAAAATGCAAGAATAATTGCTTTAACTGTACAACATAATACTAAGAAAAAGTTGAAAAAAAAATCTTAATGACTGCACTTGTTTGCCCCAAAACGTATATACTACCTTACACGCCACCTTAAAAATAACTTAAAATAAACTAAGTGCATATACAATCTATACACAAAGGTACACACAGGAGTAAGCATGTGAATACTAATTTTTCTTATTTTTATTAAATTATTATTTTATACATTTTTTTTTCTAATTTCTTTTTCTATTTAAAACTTACAAGCTACCTAAAATTCTACCCTAGTCCATGTTGATCGGCAGCTAACAGATTTTCATCTAATTTGCTGCAAGACAGTATACAAAGTATCTTTTTCGTATCTGCTAAGACCTTATACAACGGCGTCCTGAACAGTTTTCCTGAAAAGGTTTTCGATTTCTGAAAGTTGACTTCCAGACATCGCAATCTGTCATGAATGAATCGAAGTCACCCTGCGCGAAAGTAGTGATGTCCGCAATCTTTCTGATCTGTACACGATCAAGTCGGCGGTGTACGCAATTACGTGAGGCAGAGAACTTATCAGATCGCTCAAGTAAATGTTGAACAGGATCGGCGAATCAACGGCACCCTGTTGGCGACCATTGTTTACATCAAAAATACGTGTGGAGGTCACGTTACCATTCTTGACGACGAACTGTCTGCCGATAAGCACGTTAAACAGTAGGTAAGACGACTGGATGGTGCAGTTGGTTAAGGGCCTGCCCTTGGTTAGTGGGGTCCCCGGTTCGAATCCCAGTGAAAGGAAAGTCAATACGCTTTTACCTGGTTTTCAAATCTGGTCCAGTCACCATTTGCCTGTGCGATTAACTGGATTAACTGGAGTGGTCGATCGGTGGTACTAGTCCGAAGTGGGTATCCCAATGGACCAATATGGTCTAATAGAGCTGGTGAATCCACTAGCAGCCCCCTTCCCTACCCTGCCTACAGAGTAGGTACAGCAGTGGTTTGGTTATGCCCAACTGATTGAGCTTATAGAAAAGTGAGAGAGCGTTGATTTCACCGTGGGACAAATCCACCTCCGCACTCGTACAGTTGCAGGAGTACTTAAAGATCTCGACGTACACAAATCCGCTGGCCCGGATGGTATCCCCCCTATTCTTCTGAAGAGGTGTTCTTCTGCGCTGTCGAAACCACTGCGTAAGCTTTTACATCTATCCTACTCTTTAGGTCTCTTTCCTACTAGATGGAAAACAGAATTTGTCCAGCCCGTCCCTAAAAAGGGCGAATCTTCGTCACCCACCTCGTACCGACCTATAGCACTTACGTCCCTTCTTTCTAAGGTCATGGAAAAGCTGATAAATCGTCAGCTTATGAAATATCTCGAATCGCGGAAGCTTCTTAATGACCGGCAGTATGGTTTCCGCAGCAACAGGTCCACTGGTGATTTGATAGCTTATCTCATCGAAAAGTGGAACCAATCTTTGCACAATGCAGGCGAAAGCAAGATCATTGCGCTTGATATTTCCAAGGCATTTGACAGAGTTTGGCATCAAGCTCTCTTGTCGAAAATGCGTGCCTATGGTGTCGTTGAATCTCTTTTTCAATGGATTAGAAATTACCTTTCGAACCGTTCAATTCAAGTTGTTTTGGATGGGTTCAAGTCTGATATCCACCAAATAAATGCTGGTGTTCCCCAAGGCTCTGCTCTGTCTCCGACACTCTTTCTCATTTTTATAAATGATCTCTTGTCTGCTACTTCTAATGCAATCCATTTCTCAGCTTTCCATATCCCTTCCAAGACTCACCGAGTTGCCACGATCACATGTCAGTTGAGGTCGCCAAAAATGCTGCTAAGTGTTTAGGTTTCCTCAATCGATGCATGAAATACTTCACCCCTTCTGATTCGGCTTTGATTTATAAGTCGTATATATGCCCCAAACTTGAGTACAACCACCTGCACCTACTAGATTAAATCCAAAAGCGAGCGATAGAACTTATAGGAGACAACAATATTGCAGAGTCATTAGACTTGCTCGAACATCGACTTACCTTCTCCTCTCTATCCGTATTTTATCGCTACTTTAACAAGCGATGCTCAAGGGAGCTCGCCAACTGCATTCCTTCTCTCCATGAATGCTCATCAGTTAACCTAAAGCCTACTTTCGGACGCACAGTTAAATTTAGAGACTCGTTCATCAGCCACAGGTACCTCGTCTCCCTTTCTCCCTCTACACCTTCGGCCCGTGCCGTGTCTTGAACCCAGATACTTAAAAGTATTAACAATCCCCGGACCAAAAAAAACTGTGCCAGTAAACAGCATTCCAAATCGATTGGTTGTCGACATTTCGCATGGAGCGTCGTCAAAAGAGTGCTTTGAGCTCCTTCTCCTCATCCCTCGATGCTGGCGTCCTCTGTTGCGTTTTCCCACAGGTCGAACCGCCCTGTGTCGAAGACGCTTCGGACCCGAACTGAGTCACCCACGCCGCTCTACATGGTCCAGCCTCCTCTTAGGCAATTCAGAGGCAAAGTGGAATTTTTATTAGTTGACTGTGTATCCTCCCAGGATAACATAACAAAAGACGTTTTTTTTTTGTACAACATCCGGGCTCTAACAGCCTCTGGTCTGGAAAGCAAACGACGAATTTAATGAAATCGATTGGCACCCAGTGTGGTCGGGAATAATCCCCCTTTTGATGGGACATATGAAAGTTTCTCGTTTTATTAAATCCGCCTATCAAGCTCTATTCACAGACGATGCCACAGATTGATTTCACAATTTCCGAAAGAACAAAAGAGCTGCCTTTTCATGGTACACATGTCCATTGAACTCAAAAGTGAGACCCAGCAGACCGTGAGTCCCCTGCCCCATGGCCGTGTGTGCTCTTAGTAGTCAAGCAAAACCGTCGTCAATTTGAAGGCTCATTTGCTCTTTAAATGCCTGCAAAGACGAAACTTTAAGGTTGTCTGTCGTGAAAACGAGTTGATCGGACACCGTCGCCTAATTCGGACACAGAGCCTATAGTGATTGGCTCAAGATGAAATTCACATCTCTCATTGGATGAGCATGATGTGATCTAATATCTCAAGAGGAAACCGCCCGGCTTGCAGAGTGGGCAAACTGGTTCAGCAAGCTTCGGTGTGAACCACAGATTCGGTCGCCAAGCGATGTTCCTTGGTTTTGTTTCTCTTCTGGCTGTTTGTCTATGCAAATTACGTCACAGGCGGTTCAGTAGTTGAAGCACGAAATTCGACGTGTGATTTATGAACCACCGCCGCGTAGTCGTGTTCATGACCGAAATGGAAAATTTTCTTCGAGAAGATGGGGCTGGCTGGCTGGCTTAAGCATGCATACTTTGGACATCCTTCGAATCTTCCCCGTTTCCAAACGATGGCATTCTCCTGGTCTATCATCATCGATTCACGCGGCAAAGTGACGGAGCGAAGTGAGTAATTGGAGTCGAGCGTCGTAAGCCAACCTCCAGTCTTTCAATCTCTTTCTATTCATCGAAGTGAAGCCGCGTTTAAGATCACAACATTTCCCTGGCATAATGTCGACTTTCTTTTCACTCCACGAACAATTCCGGTTTGCAGAGCAGAGAGACAGACCTCTCAGGTACACGAGGTTCGCTTCCACAGTAAGGGTCTCAGCGGTATCAAACCTCAAACGACCTTGAAATTTGGGTTACAGGGGGGAAATGGTGTAACAAATCGATGTCCCAGTCCAGGCAGATAGACAAAAACGATTCAGTTTCACAGTCACACGTCGCATAATGCATCTGTTTCTGGGTCTGTGTTCATTTTACGACAACCCTAATTAACCTTTTAACCGACCTCGTGTTCATCTGGTCCACGTACTCCGCCTGCTGCCTGCCCAAGTGATGATGCGAGAGACGAGAGAAAGTGACAATTAAAAGCAGATTCCAATGAAAGTTGAGAAGCAAACCAACTTTTAATTAAACCTCACATTCACTGTGGACACTGGCGGGTTGTCGGCTGCAAGCGGAGACGGGTTCTTCTCGGAGTGACTCCTAATGCAAACTTGATTGTACTCATTCAGGTAGTTTAAAGCAACTCTGCCGTGCTGCAGCCGAGGTAAACTTTGTCCTCTCAGACGGGTAATGATATGCTGATATCCCCACTTTTCGTAATTAGATGTTAAACATTTCCAACTGGAATTGCATTTGCACATGACTACGTTGTGCTTGTTCCGGCTGATTGCTGTGGTTACACATTTCTGGTGCTCGCTCGGGGGTTCGTTTGTGTGCAGTTGTGTGTGTGGAGGCGACCCTGACCTAGTTGAATTGGTGCAACCCCTTTGGGGCTTCTGCTGTTGAACACAACGAAATTGGTTTCACATTTGACCAGAATTTCAAACAACAATTCGCAGCAAACTGATGGTTTGTTTCCACAGAACAATGTTGTGCTGGCGGAAATTGTTGGAAGAGTTCTTTGGTTCGTTTTCTCTTGGCCATTGAACCGCTTGCATTGTGGTCGAGAGTGGGTGTGGGAGTACAACCAGCAACCACTTCCTGAGTAGCACGAGGAGTAAACATTGCGTTAGCTGAACACACACACACACACGCACACGCATGCATGTGCTAATGACACGAACTTCCACCCTTCAAAAGAAAGGGTAATGTGAGTGAGTGGTGGCGGTGGGCACGTGGTGGTGGGGAGTTATTGGGTTTTCGTCGTTTCTGTGTATCACCACACGCTGATGGTGTTTGCATAGTTAATTATTGTTGGAAATTCAATATGTGGGGTATTTTCTCGGAGCTTTGACTTGCAGCTTGCCAGCACTGTTTGCAGTGACAGCTAATTTGACAATTGAGAGTTGATTTGTTGGCAGTACCCCTCCTTTGTAGGGGGATAGACGAGCACCGGAGCATTTCTTGCAAACTGTGGGAATTTAATCCGAAATTTATGGCAACTTACTTGGTTCTTGGATCAGTGACAAGGTGGGGGTCTGGAACTGGGAGCCCGGGAAAGGCCAAGACTCTGCTTGCTCTTGTCTATGGCGTCCGCGTAGCTAGGCAATAATGAATGCCAGAAATTACACAATTCAGACTTATTACGTCGGCACTGGTAAGACTAGTTTTTGATATTTCGCATACAAAGTCACTTCTGGAAAAGGCTACGACACCACCAGGAGCATAAGAGTTGTTAGAATTGGCGCATAGAGTAAAGTTTGGAATATGGTAGTCAGAGAGGGTCAGAGACTTCGAATATCCACAAAGAATCAAATCGGGTAGATGACTCAGCGATGCGAGATGTGCAAGCAGAACATCACAGTTCGATCTCACGCTGCGGATGTTAAGGTGCATCATTGAGAAACCCGAGCAAGATACAAAGTTGGGACAGTAGCAATTTTCAAAAATTAGAAGATGAAGACGAAGTTGGATCAGAAAAAAGTAATGTTTTCTAAAAGTAATTATTTAAAGCAATTATTTATTTTATATTATATATTTAAATTATATATTTAAGCAACTATTTGTTTGAATTATTGTTTGACATAGATCACTGGGCTTATTCCAATTTAGAAAGATCGTCAAAACTTACAACATTAACACGTTGACCACTTGATATTTGTTGTGCCGCGTGAGACCAGAGTGATCTCACAGAAGGTTCACACAAATGTTGTGAAAATTAAAGATCTTGGTGTTATTTTATTTTATTTTTTATTTATCTGGGCGTAAAAACCCCTTACACGCTAGCTTAAGACTAAAAGTCAATTTCCTTGCATCTACCTTAAATACACCTCGCATGCCCTGGAGTGATGGATTGTTCCGACAGGTGCGCTCAGGCTTCCGGTTGCCGTACGTGATGGAATGGCTGCAACAATATGTCTCCGGTACGCCAGACGCTAGGTCAGCGTTTTGCCGCTTGTGGGAACGTTGCTGGTGATCTGATGCCATCGTGGAACACATGTGAGGGAGAGAAATATTTCGCGACTCACAATACGCATTAAGTCTAAAATTGTTCTGTAGTCAATTTTCAAATCAGTCCGTGAACTTTTGGTCTCGACTGCGAATTCGTCTGTTTTCAGTACATGGAATACGTTACCCATAGTAATTGCCATTGGCCTACATGATCGAATGATCTATCCGCAATTCGTTTGCTGTGCATTCACACCGTTTAACTAACGATTGTTAAAATAAATCTAAAATGTAATGTCAGTCGATGAAGAACTTCGAAGCAGCTGAGTGTTTTATTTGCCATCCCTCCGGAATCAGCCTACAATTCTAAACTATATACCCAATGGCCTGTCAGGGTAGTCTTGGTTTTCGGCTGTGGGATCAATGTGCCACCATACCACAGTGGGTACCCGCCCATACAAAGCTCGGTAAAAAATATAATTCATGTTTTTTTCTTCAATTTAACACTTATATTGGGTCTTTAACTTGCGGTTGCTAAGAGATGGCGTAACTTGTATTATTCCATTGGAACATGCGTTGGAAAGCTACTGTCAGTGTACGTCATTTCCGTATATGTCATTCATTTGAAACAACAATTTTTTTTTTTTTCTCACTCGAATATGTCAAACTTTGTGCCTGAAACAGTGTTGTTTGCGTTACATAACGTTAAGGCACGATAGGCCGGTGGAATGCACCCAGCCGGAAAATTACCTTAGGAATTTAACTGGAAGACAAATGTCAAAACCCTGGACAACAATAAAACTTAACTTGATCTAATAATGTTGATACAAGCGGTTTTCTTTTTAATTTTCTGTAATTTTACGGTCCTTCTTTAAGTCATTTGTGCGCTGACAGTTTTATCCTTTGGTCTTGTGGCATGGTCGCCGAAACAGTGTTTCTTCTTCATTACATTAATTCGAAGAAAACTGCTGCCGAAAGTCATCGCATTTTGGTGGAAGTTTATGGTGAACATGCTCTAGCTGAGCGAACGTGCCAAAAGTGGCTTGGCTTGGCCAACCAGCCAAATCAACGGCAAAGCCGAATATCCATGGGTGCGACGGTATTGCTTTGTATTTGGTGGGATCAGAAGGATGAGCTGCTAAAACCGGGTGAAACCATCAATGGACAACGCTATCGAACACAATTAATCCGTTTGAAGAGAGCAGTGGCCGAAAAACGCCCGGAATATGCGACCAGACACGAGGCAATCATTTTCCATCACGCTGCTGAGCTCGGCCCCACGTTTCTATTCCGGTTAAGAACTATTTGGAAAACAGTGGATGGGAAGTTTTACCCCACCCGCCTTATAGCCCGGAATTGCCCCTTCTGACTACCACTGCTTCCGGTCGACGCAGAACGCGCTCACTGAAAAACGGTTCACATGAGAGCAGAATATCAAAAATTGGCTTGATTCATTCTTGGCTGCCAAAGCCGGCGCAGTTATTTTGGGATCCAAAAACTGCCAGAAAAATGGGAAAAAGTCATAGCTTCAGATGGTGCCCGTTTTTCGTAAATAAACGTTCAAATTTTGAAAAAAACAAAAACCACATGAATTAGGAAATCTAAGTTTTGAAAATCTATTTTCTCAGCCTCGATCTTCAGTTGTTGTAATAACTTTTTGGAATAGTGATTTACAAACTAAGCATTGTACTGACATTTTAGCATTCAAGTTCGTTTTTGAAGTCTCATCACTTCGCGCATTCATCTGTTACTGTTGATGGCATATTTTCGGAAATTAACATAAATAAAACGAAAACCTGAAAATTGTGCAAACCAAAGATTTGCTACGATGCAAGAGGCTACAAGTTGAATGTAAATAGCAGCAATTTGAAGAAAAAGTATGTGAGGCAGTAGACTGTACTAGACGTGTTTATATAAATTATTGTTCTTGTTGAATGAATTAAAAATGTAATGTTTTGCAAACATTTTGTAATAGAATTTCTTCTGTTTTAATTTTTCTTATTTTTTTTTTTTTGATTTACAACCAAATCTTATATCCAAGATTTTGAAAGCTAGAAACTAAGACTTCTAGTGAAAACCATGTGGCAGCACTGACTGCCGGTATGCCGACAATGTCAACCTCACTCTGTTTCGCACGCTGCTCTAACACATTTAGTCTAGTTTTTCAGGATATCGACTTTCTTTGTGCTTGGGTTTCCATAAAAAGGCGGATAGCTCAGCGCTGTATGCAGTCCATTTGCCAAAGACCGTGGCGATGAAATGACCGAGGGTTAACGCCAACTTCTCACCTTTTCTTCGGCTACACAGCTGTGGACCGAATTCTGTGGAGATATGGTAAGTCGCTAGGTTCTTGTTAAAACCAGAAACATCTACGGACACACTTGGAAGGCAACATTCACCGCTCCACTGCTAGTATACTGCTCCAAGATTGCCAAAACGTAGGGAACATTTGGACGACCATTTTGCGCTGTCTTAGAAGTAGCCGCGAATTCGCAGAACAAGCCTGGTGCAAAAGCTTCTTCGAACGCAGCTTACTCACCTTAGAGGTAAACTCATGAAGCGTCACCTCCGCCAGAGTGTCTGTGCCGAAACTCAACGCCAATAGATTCCTTCCCAATAGTATCCTCTTCTGGGACTCGAATGTTTTTTACTTAACAGACTTCATCATCACAACCTTTTACTCGCCTCTCAGGCCGGCGACCCATGGAGGATGCGAGCCTGAGCTGGCTTCCTTTGCTGACGAGCTCCTTCCTTCCGGGGCACGCTGCTCCCAGTCCACAAGACCAAACTGGCCTTCATCATAATCTAATGTGATAAAATGTGACTCACATCTGCTCGCCCATTCGAAGTCCCCTTCAAAGCCCTAGACATTGACAAAAAGTGAATTTCCCTGAAGGGCCCATCCCCACCAGGGTGCTAAAATGAATCCCAACACAAATCTATTCGCAGCTCCACTCACAATTGAGCCATCCACCCTTGTGTTCTCCTCCCGGAATCCGCCCAAGACGTCGACGTTGCGTAAGCAAACTGTCAACTCTGTTTACACTGCTCGAGAACAAGACCAAGTCCGAAAGCCACCCGAGTCCGAAGGTCTAGTTGCTCAGTGTTTACAAGCAGCTCGTCCGAATGCCAAACGTGCAGCATAAACAAAACTCACCCAGCCCGGGCGCTGCAAGACCCACCACCGCCACCACCACCTCAAGACCGCTGTCTGACAAACCACGGTTCTTGGTTGTTTTTTTTTCTGCGGCGAATAGATCTCGTTTGATTTATGTTAATTTCCCATTCTAATGCGCTTGTGCTAACCAGAAAGATATTTGGCATGGCGATGGCATACGATAAACTCAAGTCCTCCACGCGTGGTGCTGCGCAACGTTGAACGCAAAGCCGCCGCACAGGCTGTCAGTCAAAACGGGTGGCCGGGGCAAAGCGAAGTGCTCGTTGTGTGTGCCGAGTTAGACTTGTTTGTGTGTTCGGCACACTTGAGTTCAACGACTTGGCAGTCGCCACTTCATCGTGGTGGCGGCTGCTTGTAACGTATCCACACACACACGGGATGGCTCTCTGACTTTCAGTGGTGGGATCTACAACGGTTATGGAGTAGTATCTAGCCACTTGCTAGTCCAACATCATCGTTCTCATCTTCATCTCCATCTCCATCATCATCATCCTCGTCGTCATCGTCGACGTTGTCGTCTTCGTCGTCGCCGTCGTCGCCGTCGTGGTCTCCGTCATTGTTCGACGTCGCCTGATGTTCCAATCAGTCAGAGAGGAATCCGTAGCAATGTGTCTATAAATTGAATCTTATTGAGTTCAATTCCAATCCGTGGCCAATTGTGGCGCACAGCCAGTGAGTGAGGAGCAACGGTCACGTTTGTTGCTGTTCCTTGCGCTCACAAGCGAGTACTCTTTTCGGAGAAAACCGAATCACAGAAACGACCGTACTGCAACACCGGCCATTCGGGCAAAAGAGCATGTGTTCCCCAGAACAAGAAAGTAAATATTTTGAGAAGTGCCAATGGGTTTTACGATCTCGAATGGGACTCTGGGGCGGAAAGGGGTTATCGATTCTCCCCGAAAATTGTGCCTGAGTGATGACACGGGTGTGTTTACTGCGTCCAGAAGCGCAGACGAGTGGAAAAGAATGTCAAAGACGATGCCCAATTACATAAGCCCCTGAAGGAGACAGGGTGTGTGTTTGTGTTTGCGTTTGTGTTGACTGATACGATTGTTGTGGGTTTAATTGCCGAACGCTGCTGGCTGCTCGCAACCGAACTAAAATTAGATTCCATTCAGGAGCATTCAATTTCACATCTAGTGGGATTGCGACTCCTTCAAGCGGTAATCCAATGTGAGGAGCAACACAGTCGTCGCTCCGTGCTGACAAACGCACAGCACAGCACGTGCGAGTAATATGAATTTCCAGAGATGTTGGAAAAATGTGTAACCATTGCCATGGAAATTCACATTCGATTGCATTCAAGCTGGAATTGCAGGCACCCTGAATGGAGGCTACCTTGTTCGACTGGGTACACGCGAGCCTGGTGCCATTCAGCATAATTTCACTGTTGCATGCGGTTATTTTTCCGCGGATCACTGTGGAGGACCGTATATTGTGCTGGATTCCTTTGAAATGCTTTTTTCCTGCCGTACTTTTCTTTTGAATGACAATGAATTCTATATGTGCGGTGTACGGTGGGTGCTCTACAGAGCGGGGGTAGTTTAATCAAAAAGCCGTTTCTGTGACAAGCCATTGTTGCAGTGGGGGCCCCTGGTGCTGTGCTGTGACGCTGCTTCGCCTACATAACAGCGAATTCAGAGGAATCCTTAAGCGACAGAAGGAAAGAAAAAAAGCTTGAATAAAATGTCGCGGAATAGAAATAAATGAGTGTGCTGTGAATGCGGAGGAATTCTCGGTGAAAATGCTCGAAGGGCTTGCCTTCAAAGGTCTTTAAGTGCATGTCGGTGGGTTTTCCCAAACAATTCTTGAAATTCAGAAATTCATTTTGACAACTGCAAGGTTCGTTGATCGATGGCTCATAGGAATCAAATTGCATTTGTTAGAATTGATTTGTTTCACTGTGAAACTCAAACCATTTTGAAACTGTCACTCAGTTCTAACAATCCAATTGGTATGGCTTAAGGTCCTAAAATGAGTCCTTCATTTGGATTTATTTTCGTTGGACTTGTTGGAGAGCCAAGTTCTGCAGAATCTGTTCGTGCTGTGCCAGGTCTGAATCTGATCTGAAACTTATCAACAAACCAGTTGCACCAAGCCAGATATCTACGGGGGATGCGACAACATGGGCGAAGCAGTGAAGGCGCTTCCATTGTTAAGGGAAAGTCAAGACACAACTCCACATTGGTTCAACAACCTTGGCAATTATTGTTGAATGCATTTTTATTTATGCCCCGGAACGACCAACATTGTTTCTGAAAAAACAGAAACTCGTGAGAGAACAATAGGACGCGCAACACGAGTGGTTGCTGAGAAGCTAGTCCATAGATCTCTACGGACTGTAGCGCCACCCATATTATTTTATTAATATCAGTTTAATTATATTCTAGACAAAAATAAACGAAAGTAATAACAAAGACTGCATGGCTCAAGTTCAAGAAGCCATCAGGGAGAAGAAGAATACCACAAAGGCTTCTCTTGACGGGTGCACTGAGGCGCGGAGAACTTGCAAATTGGCTGTGAGAGCAGCTACAGAGCAGTCGTGGAAGGAGTTCGGCGAGAAGTTGGAAAGCGACCATAGATCTACGAAACAGGTGTTCCGGCAAACAGAGGAGTAAATCCAACATCATCGAAGGAGTCAAATCCAAGAATGGTGCGTTGCTTTCTAATGAGTTGGACATCTTACGCAGATGGAGCGAGCACTTTTCGGAGGTGCTCAATCCCGACCAGGGCACCGAGGATGGCAGAGGCTTTGAGAATAGTCCATCGGTGGAGGAAGTCTTTCAGAAAAGTTCGCCGGTGTGGATGAAATGCGGCCAGAAATGCTTAAGGCAATGGATAGAGAGGGAGTTTTATGGCCCCCTCGTGTCATTAAGGAGGCCTGGGAACCTGGTGAGACACCTGGTGATTGGCAAACTGGGGTGATCGTCGCACAAAAGGGGGGCAAAAGAGATTGCTCCAACTACAGGGGCATATATTTTTTGAATCGCTCGGGAGAGTCTACGCTAACGCGTTGGAAGCGCTCTCTAGAGCTGTGTTCGAGCCGAGGAAGGGGGATGAACAGTGCGGCTTTCGTCCCGGTAGAAGTAGAACCGACCAGCTTTTCACTCTAAGAATGGTGCTTGAGAAGGCTTGACAAGTCACACACATCGAATTACTAGGAACAATGAAAATCTTTTCATTTTAGTCACACTGTGTGGCACACAGAGACATCAGTGCGCGGACTAGCCCACACACAGCACACATTTCAGACGATACAAGTGTTCACACAAGTGTCGTGTGTGTGGGGTCCTTAACGAACCTAACTTGCGCACGATTTATGTAAAAAAAATCAATTTTATTGCTGTCACCCCGAATTCAGAACAAGAAGTGAGCTTAAGTCTTATTACAAGAAGTAATTTTACAAGAATTTAATTTTACTAGGCGATCGGTCGCCGGAAGTTCAGCAGACGCCCATAAGACAATTTTGTGTCGATATGCAATTACATTTTGTATTATTTTCTGGAGGAGAAGTACCAGACTGCTGACAATGCATTATTCTGCTGCTGTTGCTGTCTGCATCCATGGTGTTCGATTGGTGACGTTGCACCTTGTAGCTGTTGTAGTTGTTGGCTATGGTGGTGATGTTCTTGTGACTCACGCAAGAAGTGTGAATAAAGGCTCCAGACCATAGAAGCCGTTGAGTGCGCGCTCTTAGAGCCCACAGAAAATTATCTTCACGCAATGCAATAGCTGATCCAATGAGTACTTTGCATGTACAATCCACTTTTGTAGGAATCTACGAAATTTGAAATTTTCAAGTTCCTGAATTATTAGGAAATATTCAAAGACAAATGCTAACAAAACCAAATGTATTCGATCATTCATCAAATATCGAGAAGACGAACACATACGTGCCCGAATGAATTTCCGTTGAAACATCCGTCAACCGCACAATTAGTTAGCAGTTGACCAGTTCCTTCTGTCATGCATTCCACTGGTGGGCCGCATTTGCTGTCTCTCCCCCACTCATACGGCCTTATGTGTCGTCATTTTTTTGACAGAACGCAACGGAATCTACGGGCTGGGTCCTTAAGCCCCCGAGAAGCTAGTGTGATATCGAGCTCTTTGACCAATCAACATTGTCTATGTTGTGTGTTGCATTAAGACAAAATGTCATAATTTCTAACTAGGCCTACGGCCAATGGGATGTCATTGTCTTTTCCCTGTAAGCAAAAAGTCATCGTAGGGTCGTATGTCTACCCATGGGATGTCTAACCACTCGCTTTGGCAATATTTCCGCTCACTAGGAACATATGCATGTTGCTTTGATTTTCCTAGACACGTCTTCTTACACCGCCGTGAAGCGTCGTGATCCGAAATCCAACTAAATGAAGCCTGGACCAAAAATCCAAGCTCGAGTTACTGCAACCGCAAGCAACATCTTTCTCTGCAAACTTAAAATCATCATCTTCACTAAAAAGCCTCGAAAATCTTCACCACCAACCAGCATGGATTTCCCCCTGAGCTAATATCCACACACAACGTTACACCCACTAGCGCATCAGAATCAGTCTAAAAGACAAAAAGTTGATAATGGCCAATACCACTGGCCAACAAATAAACGCTTAATGCCACAGATCACAACTTCCTCGCAGCCTAACGACCGACTTCCACTTCTCTCGCGTTACCGCTTAGAAACAAACAAACAGAAAAAAGTATAAGTTTCAAGAGACTACTCGTATCTTAACTTTTATCAGACCTACATATCCACGAGATCGGATTAATTCTCTGAAAAGAATTATACAATTTTAACCGGGAAACCACAGGAGTAGAGCGAAACATTAATTTACGAACAACTTCAAAACAGAAGGTGTGATGGAAGTGGGTGTGTCTTGTCTGATGAGTTAAACATGAACTCCTCGTCTCGTCTTTTTGTTAATCGTTTCGATTTTATCATCCACGGCAAAGAGAACAACAAGAGACAAGAGGCAAAAAACGAAACCACAGCAAAACAAATGCGATCGTTGCTTTTGTTCTTTTTCTCAACTTTTGCGGAGCATTGCTTTTGTTCTCTTTATCTGGGAATTAGCAGGGAAATGGGCAATAAACGTTGTAGGTGATGTTGGCTGAATTCAAATAAGACCGGCGAATTTATTGGCAAGTAACCTGAAATACACCCTGCCGCGCGTGTGGCTTTATTTACAAATTTGCTGACCCTTTTGGTTTATCCGATTTATGTAGCGCCGAGCTGTTGCTCTTCACACGCTTCACACCAAGACTAGAATCGCTTAACAAATTTGCTTTCAAACCCTTCAAACATCTGTGCACACTTTTTGTTGTGACCCACGGATCCTTCCCTCACACTGTCTCGGATGCTTGGTCTCTTGATTTGAAAACGAAGCCCGACTAATCTCAGATAAGTTCAGTTCCAAGCTCCAATGGCCATCAACCGAAGACAACTTTCCGCGCTCGTCTCGAATCGACCAAAGCGTCTAAGATTCAGATACTTTTCAGACTGGCCCTTCTTTTGCGTCATAAGCGGTCTTCAGCTTGATATCCTGATCATTGCCCATGAGTTTACCCCACTCTCTCCCATTGAGCGATGTGCTCGCCCGAAGAAAGTTGCAGCTACTCAGCTTAACGATAAATTGTTATGGAGCAGCGAAAATATCGGCAATATTTTAATGCTGTACCAGTGGGAGTTTTGAAGGACAGGACTAACGGGCGACCGTCTTGGAAGCAGGGCCGGACGCATCATATCTGCATATGCACCAGGCGCCAAGTGGTTCGGGGCGCCACGTGCTGTCATTCTTTAAATTTAAGCTCGTCCAAACAGCAACCTAAGCATTTCTAGACGCTGTCTAACTGAAACTAGCTGAAACTAGTTCGAACAAAATTAAAGATAAAATCCTGTGCAGGGTGTTTCTTTGCCCATATATATGAGGGGGGCCGAAACGCACTTAGGCCTCTGGAGTAATGTGGCAACGACTTATATGACAAAACTGAAAAATAAGGCGCTATGCCGGCTTGCATAGACCACTCATTTCTCTTAGATCGGCCCTCTTTGGAAGAGGTACTCATCGAACTGAAGACATCGTGGAATATGTGGTGTTGCAAACGCTCCATCTGCCTCAACTCGACGTCGTTCCCAGCCGCGTTGGGCATATTCCAACCAATATAAAGCCAATGTCTGTATCGAGCCAAATGGTGGACAATTTACTTTCATTGAATTGAACTCGAAAAAAATTGTCTGATGTCATATTTCATAGTGGTGTGGGGAGACTACGATCAATTTTGCGCCAAAGGTTGATAACCATATTTTGTAGAGTAGTCAAAAACAAGCACTTTAGGAGATCCATCACAATTTTAAAAAAACGTCAACGGCAACACTTATAATGAAGTACTATACCGAATTTGGAAGCCAGGAACATGTTCTTTAAACCAAAATTTAAATCAAATTATTTATGCCGATAATTTTTGATAAATTTTGACATGCAAACTGAAATTTTTTATAAAATGTGAAAAAAATATAGTTTGGACCAACTTTTTGAAAATTGTGAAAAATTTCCATTTGAAGTGTTTTTTCTTCCAAGCTTCCTAAATGTGGCGAGATGGATCTCCTTCCTCCTCAGATAGTAGAAAATGCTTCTTTCCGACCACTCTCCAAAATACCGTTATCAACTTTTGACGCCAAAGTTATCGTACTCGTGCGCATAGCGCATAAAAATGCCTATACAATTTGATTGTTTGATAGATGAGGCCATGGCCATTGCACTATCCATGTTAGTGGAGTCCCATTGCAGCCGGCGGAGAAGTTTAAGTATCTGGGGTGTTTTTCACGAGCGATGAAATGTTGAGCTTCCCTGTAGGATTGGTCAAACTGGGTCAATTTTGAAACAGCTTGGTAAATCTGTAATCAGGAAGGCCAAGTTTGGTGTCAGAGGCAAGTTAGCGGTTTTCAACTCAGTATTTGTTCCAACTCTCATACAATTTGGGGAATGACCGAAAGGATAAGATCGCGAGTACAAGCTGCGGAGATGAGATTTCTCCTTGATGTTGTGGGAATTATTCGCCGGGATAGGGTGAGAAACACGGCAGTAAAAGTATATCTGAGTGCATCCGCATGTAGATTCGAGCAAAGCTGTGCTGTCACTTTTTGGTAAATTTACCTTTTCGTGGGAAATTTGAAATTCCATTCCACACATTTGGTAAAAAGGAATTTTCATACAAGAAAAGGGATATTCCTTGTGAAATAACTATCCTTTCATTTGGTTGTATTTTCTAACATTTCGTCAGGAATAATTTCGAATGTGAAGTTGGTCGTTTTTGTTCAAATTTGTTACATTTACACGCAGAAGCGGAGCGTATATTTCCAATTGTAAAGTAGGCAGTGTTTTTGTAAAATGGAGTGGAGCTGCAAGAATTCACCACACTCCTGACCTATGTCAAAGTCAGTGAGAGTTGAGACTTTTCGTGACCGGATTCCTTTTCCATTTAGGGTTGAGCCATGGACCCATTCGGATGCACATTCAACAGGGTACCTAATCTTCGAACAGTAGTATAAGTATATATTTAGTACAAGTAAGTTTACGTGACAAATCTTACGCAACACGATCATCATTTCAAGCTCATTTCTACACAATACCCCATTTCAGCATACACAATACCATGACGGTTTCCATGTTAAAGTACATTTGTTGCAAAGTGGTAGATTTTCAGCGATATGATGATTTTTCTTCTGCAGTGTGGTAAATTCCTAAGCTTGCAACACTGCAACAAAGAGCATACACTTTGTCCGTACTCAGTGAGTAGTTATTCCTCACGAACACAGATGGCGCACTAACATTTTCTTCAAGCGATAGTACTATTTGTTTCATATACAATGGTAACACCCCACATGTATACCTTCTTGTATCTAATTAATTTCATTATTCGTTTAGGTGCTTTACATCACGTGTAATATGAACTCGTGAATTCACGTGAATCCGTAGGCTACACTACAAAATGTATGTACCCTACGAAGCAGCAATAATAGTTCTCTCCCTCTCTCCTCTCTCCCACCCTCTTTCCACACTCCTCCTCTCTCACTCTCTCTCTCTCTCGCCTTCCCTTACTCTCCTCCAGATGTTCACTCCGCAAAATCGATCCTCCGACAAACAACAGCCTATCATCAAAAAGACGTTAACGGGGGCGAAAAGGGCATCATCACCAGCCTTGTTAGCAGCCAGGTGAAACAATATCCCGAAAAAGGGATAAAGGGAGATAAACGAGGAACGGGGGTAATAAGCAGTATCGTCAGTGAATTGAAGGCAAAGAAGGTCGTCGAGATGGATGGGAAAATGCTGAATTCGCAGAAATTTGCAAAGCGTAATATTCCGAGAAGCAGAAGGACAAAGGGGTGGGTATTGTTTTGGTTCAGAAAAGGTAATAACAACGAATGGCGATGGGTAGGGTGTTCGGATAGGTAAAAAGAGGAAATATATACAAATGTGCTAAACGGATGAAGCCGTCAATGAGTGCACAGGTGAAGCCGTTCATCTTCCGCATCTAGCTGTCCAGAATCAGGTTCAGTCATCCAAGAATTTCGTTCCAAACCATCCCCACATCACATGCATGTGTGCATCAAACCTAACCGCATTAGCGTCCCACCATGAGTCTCATAATGCTCAATAGCTTTAATTTTTGAATACACCCTCTCCACGGAGGATTTGACTCCAAAGGGCCTTGCAAGAAACTGATCCGGAGACGAAAAGTAACAACCTTCAATTGCAACTTTACGAAACACGTGCCATGCCTTCGTTTAATTTACAAGATCCCAGCACCCAGCACACACCATGTGACGTTCGAACTCCTTCAGACATCCCCATCCCAGCGACGCCATCATAACTTTTGAAAGGAAACACAATAATCCGCTGCTAACTCATATTGTTCCGATTAGGGTATATCGGTCCATTGATTAAACAAATTAACCCTAAGTATACGGGCCATTAAAATAGTCGCAAAACTCTCTCGTTGTATCCCGCTCCGCTGACGGGAAAGATACAAACACGAATTCCACACTTCTAACCATCTCACCCTAAAATGCGTCCATGTGTGCACACATCGCAGCACTCCGGGAGATTTGACGACGAAGCAAAAACCCGCAACACACACGACCGAGAATCCATAACCCGTAACCCTCTGCAGAGAAGAAGGAGCACATCCATCCCTTCCGCTCCAGTCATCCATCCACCTATTCGTCTACTCATTAAAAAATATGAAAATCGAATTACAAAATCATAAGAATTTGCATTATTTATCCAATTTGCTCCGTCCCCGGTGCTCCGTCGCCGGCTCTCTACAACCCCTCGCATTCCGTCGGCTATATCAAGTAGAATTCTGTCTCATTCCCTCGCGTGTGGCTGCACCATCTGCGTCGCTCGCTCTATTAAGCCATCTAGTTCGAGCAAATAACGCGAAGTAACGAGGATGTTCTAGCCTTGTAAGGCAACACGATGCTGCAAAAAAAAAGAGAAAAAAAAACAGGGTCCTCCTGCTTCCAACCGTCCCGAGCTGTACGTGTCCGCAAATGGAACACAGACCGAATTAACAGCAACAACAAAGCAAAAAAAACAAGACACCACAGCAGAAGGACCCTCCCGATACATTTCAGCGAACGATGAGTGCGGACGAAGAAAGATACAAAAAATGTGCCAAAGAGCATGCAACTCGTTTATATCCTGTCGCTGTGTGTTGTGTTGTGCGTTGTTTTTTGTGTGTTTCTGGGCTGTAACCAATCTCATTCACGATGTTCATCATCCGTCTTTCAAGAGAAACGCCAGTCACACGGGAGAACAAAAAACAAGCGGGCTAAGCACTCAACCCTGCGCACCTCCTTCTTCTTCTCGCTCTTCCGCTCTTCCGCTCTCCTGCTCCATCACCTTCTTCCAAGCCTCATGCTCGTCGTTTTCCTCCTCGACACAAACTTTGCCATCAGAAGAAGTAGACCTCACTCTGCTCGCTATGTAACCGCTGTTGATTGATGCCGGCAACGTGTTGTAAACTTGCTCCAAGGGGGCCGCCGAGCCGCGCCGGCAGCCAGCAATGCGAGAGGGGGTCGCGTAGGCTGTGAAGAAAGCTCTTAGTTCGAAAACAATGAGCGAACCAAATGCTAAGCGAAGTAAGGAAACACTCGCAGGCAAACAGTTGGTGCGTGTATATACACGGCCCTTATGTGCCGCAGCAGTCAGCATCAGCACTCAGTTCCATTCGCATCGGGGCTGCAATGTACATAAGTACTCTGACGCCTGTACATACGACTTGTGGATAGAAGATAGGCAGCAACCTCATTGAGTGCAGGGTACATGATGACAATGTGCTGGGAAGCTACGCGATGGCTCCGCTGCTATGTGACAGTGGCGCTAGTGGCCGCCTTAATTCGCAGCAGAATGTATCTACGAAGATTGAGCGCAAAGCAGAAGCCGTGAAATACAATAATGTACAGATGGATGGCGAATGGTGGTGTGGAAGCGACAACCACAACGACAACATGAACTAAGGCTACGACAACGAAGGCGACGGAATGGATGGATTATTTGATATTGCTGCTCGGTGTGCGCTGTGAGCTGTGAGGTGAGCTGTTTGTTCGTTTGCCTTTGTGTATTATTCTCATTTTATGTGCGCTATGTTCGCCTCCTCTTGTGTTCTTCCGATTCTGCTGATGCGGGATTTTCGTAAGCTGTTTTGTTCGTTGGGCTCTGTTGTGTGCTGTGTGCCACACATAGTAATTGAACATGGCATTCGAAGGGTAGAGTGAGAGAACAATCTTCGGTGGGACATGTGCGTGGCGGCTCAACTTTACAGGCGGAGAAATTATTGAAAGGAGGTACCTGCATGAGATTTATTTTTTCAGTCGCTAAGAGCGGGCCTAGTTTAAGACTAGTTTCAGTCCTTCCAACGATCACAATTCCTGAGGATAAAATACCTAGGCTTGTGAATCACTTAGCAGATCATTTTTGTTTGCGTTTAAACTAAGACACCCTTTTAAGCTACGGAAATACATAGGAGGTGCCTATGCATCGTTGACGATCGACAACTTGATGTTTGATGACTGGAAGCAGTGCCATTAATGAAGGCAGACAGCTTTAGCTAAGTCTCACGCCTTGTAGAAGGGAAGAGAGCCAGACTCACGTCTAGGAAAGAACAGAGTATTGCCACGAGTTGTTTATCAACCTGTAGTGACGGCGACAAGCTTATTGACTGAAGGCTATCAGTCCACTTGAACATCGTATGTATCCAAGGTCGAATGGGACTTCAGGAAGTTTTTTCTTCAAATAATCTGTCCGACAGAGGAAACTATCAGAGCAATGAAGTGCGATCATATAAGTACACAAGATGTGCACGTTGAATTACATAAATAGAGAATTATGTTGCCTTAAGCCCGCATTGAATACGTAAAGTTTAGTCATCTTAGGGTAGAGGGTATTGGATTATTCTACCATAAGCAGCGACATGAATTTAGCCAGACCGTCTTTGCAAGACTAAGGCCTTGAATATTTGATGCTGAACCTGTTATAAGTGCAAGTCAGGCAGAGAGAGAGAGAGAGAGAGGAACAGCGTTTAAATGAGCGCACATAAATGGATAATGACTTTCATTAACAAATTGAAGACTGACAACAGCTAGGACAGGTCTACCTACTTGGACAGGTCTTCTACTGGGAAGAAGACGAAGACATCCATCTCAAGATGAAGTTAAGAAATTATATCAGAGGGGGAACTCCCAAGACCACGAAGCATTAGTTGGTTGGAATCAAAGATCATGAGATAAAATTCATAGAAAAATTCAACGTAAGTCAATTGACTCGATGGCGTTTTCTTTATATTTCCTAGTTTCATCGTTATTTCAAGAAACAGCTGCAAAAGATTGAAGAAACATTTTTTAGCCGAATCACACATATGCCTGAAACACAAAACTGCATAGCTACAAAACGTCGTCTTTCAACAACTGCAATTCGAAGGCTGTTCACAAAATACTGCGTCGTGCTACGTTTGTTAAGAGAATAGAGAGAAATGTCTTAAAAACTATGGGGGCTGTCTCTAGTTTTTGACACGACGCAGTCAGCTAACACCTTTTATTCCAAATTGAGAGTCATAGTTGATAAATTTGCTTGTCATTTCGAAGTATGTCTGAAGGACTACCACTCCGTGACATAAGAGCTTAAGGCTAGAGACGTAGTGGCGCGTTTTTACAACAGTTTGTGCGTAGGTAGTCCTTCAGTCACAATTAAAAATGCAGATTTCTCTGTTGTTTTCAGTTTTTTACCCTGGAATGCTATTTGGGGTACACTCGTACCCCATCCATTCCCTTAAAAACCATGCTCCTCCTTAAAATTTCTCCAATCAGTAACAGCACTAGAATAAAATACAGTGAAGTCTCAATTGCATGAACTTATGATTGTTGGGCCAGTTCATTGGTGTAACCGAAAACTTCATATATTGGAACTGTGTATACAAAAACTTTTATTAAAAGGCCCTGTTATTCGGATTCCCTTAATTCGGAAAACTCTTTTATTCGGAAAAAAAGTTTTCACTTTTTGGTTAGGTCTTAAAGTTGACTTTAATGAAATAATGTTGCAATCCCACTGCAGACTCTCATTTTAAAACGTATCATCTACAAGAAATAATGCTATTTACATCCAGATTTAATTAATTTTAAACAAAAATATTTTGCATAGAAACATATAAAATAAAAAGGTTGTGACAAAAAAAAAAAAACGTTAAATATCGACTAAGCACGGGAATTTAATGAAAAAAAATTAGTTATTTGTTGAAGATGTAAGATCTTCTTCTTCTCCAGAGTATTGTCACTGCTTTCATTCATTACGGTACCTTAAGACACTACTGTCATTTTGGCTAACCAGATCACCATCAGTTAAATCCAAAGCATTGTTAAAAATTGAATAGTCTTTATAATTATTTATAACAATTTTTTAATAATTTGCGCTAGCTCTAGTTATTACTACCTTTAAGAGCTCTTGGTCATGATACACCACTGGCCGAAGGTATAGAGTAAGGAAGGGAGAGGTGGTTACTGTGCACACTGGTCTAATATATCTGGGGGGAAATATTAGGCCGAGCATTCCTTATCCATGACGGTTTCTTTGAGACATGTTAACGTAAGGAACTAAAAAACCGAAACCGTGCAGGGTATAAAACTGATGATACTTACACCGACCCGACATTACGTCTTCGATAAAGAATACCAACTGACTTGCACCTCCAAATACAACTAATACTACAAACAGAAGTGCAGAATTTCTCATGCAGCGAAATTAGAATACACAAGATTATATGTAGTCTCAATTTCTAATTTCGCTGCGCAGAGAACATACAATCTCAACACAAGAAAAAAATATATTTGAATATTGCCATCTCTCGTTAGGCATTTGTTTATTATTTCTCCTAAGCAACGAATGCAGGACATTACAATGGAAGAAACATTAATAGCTTTTGTACGCTCAAATAAAGTTTTGTATCACATTATGACAGCAACTGATGTGCCAAAATCACATTAAATTCTGAGCGTGTGTTTCGTGTGCAGATATGTATGCAGTGCTGCCAGCAGAAATTCTGCACATCTGTTTCAATAAATAAAAAATTCTGTCTAGACAAAATACCTGTTTAACATGAGAAAATGTTCAACCAAAATTCGCTTATATGACCGTGAAGTACATTTATTAGAGAGTTCAAATATTGAAAGAACGCATGTAACTGAGTGTTCATATACGTGAGGCTTCACTGTATGTCCAACTTGTGCGAAATTTGTTTATTTTATTATGACAAGAGACTATTATCGAATTGAAATTTAAGTTTCTTTCGGGACGTTGCGAAGTTTTTGTTTGACTATCAAAATGTGTTCGCTACAGTTGTACCCCAAAAACAATGCAATAAACCAGAAGTAAGTATCAGTTGAAAATGCAATGTAATCATCCTCAAATCCATCGGCGCAAATGTTGACAATCAATTGTAAAGTCGAACATCTCCCGATTCCTGGTCAAAAAGCACGCCAGAGGAAGTTCGTTGTTAACTGTGCTTACATTGCTCTCATTTTTTAACAAACGCAAGAAATGCAGCACAACGCAGTATTTCGGAGGGTAATTGTGTTTGGAAGAACCTGCCTTTCGGGCATTGTTCCCCACACAATAAATATTTTCCGATCCATACATTCAACCACCACTGTGTCTTGGCATTGTTCATCAGCAGTACATTCTCGTCATTCGTAAAACAATCCACCGCCATTGAAAGTAAAACTGCGAAGTAAAGTTGCGATCTTTTTCAAAATAACATCACATCAGAGCAAAGTTCCTCATAGAAGCACACTCAATGCTCTTAGGGCATAGGCACGATGCACCACACCACCACCACCACCGCTGACACCGAAGCCCTTTAGAATCACATTAACAACCCGAACAACATTCTCATTCTCGTGTCCTTTGCCAATACTTACTTGCATCCATATGGATACGTAAGTATGTATGCTCCTTCGCTCTATACCTTCATGTCATCTTGGTTTTTGCTCGACTGTTCTGCTTCTCCCTGGCGTGTTGTACCTTCACTCACTTCTCTGCTACGCGAAAATTCCAAATTTCTGAAATTCCCATTGTACGGTCGGACGGGTAGCCTGCTTTTGCGTATCTGCTGCGTAACAGCCAGCAAAACCCAGCCTAAGAACAATAGGAACAACAGCGACAACAACAACTATCGCTTCGTTGCTTACCCCTGTGTTTGAGTTTTGCAAAAAAAAAAGTAAGCCGAAAAAAAAAAATGCACAAACAAAAGAGGCAGAGGAAAATTCTGAATAGGGGTCGCATCGATGCACATAAAGACCGTATACATATGTAATGGAATCCTTTTCATACTCGCGCACGAAAAAAATCAGCAGCAACGGCGGTGATATAAGGAAAAAGCATGAAAACAGCAAAATTGGGAAATGGAATTTTTAATAAAAACGAAAGAACAAAAAAGGAAGACAGCAACCACCACCACCAGCGCCAGAGCAGCATTTATATGGCAGCCCTCCCCCCAGCCGTCATACATAACCTATGCCAGGGGTTGTTTGTCAGAGTAAGCCCTTTGGCTTAGCAGGAAATGTACGCCTTACTGGAACAAGTATATAACCATAATTGATTGGTATATACACAGGGACTGCTGCTGCCGCGCCACTCTTCGCCAATTCATGCCGAGCACACATAGAGGCTCGCGTCACTTTTTGAATCGCTTGACACAGCCGGGACCTCTGAGCGGGTACATACACATGACAGGACATGTACTACATACATAGTATGCCTCCGAGGTGGAAAAACTTCATTTCCATGGCAAAATATTCCTTTTCATCCAAAGCGGGCGACGATGGGCGAGGAGGGATTTACTTTCCCATTCAATGTGGCTTCTCTCTGCTAATGGGAATTTTCTGTTTGCCCGGATATAAGCGAGCGTGTGTATGTGTGTGTGTGTGCGGTCCTTGGAAGTCGGCACAAACGGTCTGATGGCCTGCAATACGGAGCAAGGACGTGAATCTGATTCACTAAGCTCAAGGGTGGATTTCCAATTTCAGGCAGCATTTTGCCAAAACACTGCAAAAATACGTGTGCACGGATGTGTTGGAGAAAAACAGAAGAAATGAGAAAAACAAAAATTGAGGAAAAATTCGGTCGTCACTCGGTGCGGCACGGCAGCAGAGAGGCGCATTGGAATGGAATGAAGATGATCGGACCAGACAGGCAGAGCAACAGCAATTCTGACGAATGGATGAGGATTTCGTGTGTAATTTAGGAAGTGCTGTTGGGCGATGATTTGCTTTCGATGGCACTTCTCGTCGGCCGTTCGCCGTACCCGTCTGCCGTCGGCCGTCGGCAACAGATGGTGTCATTTGTTGTCTGTGTGTTTACTTTGCATATTGGTTCCGAAAGGATATGTGCTCAGACTGGGGGTGGCTGATGAATACAAATAAGGGTGGACTTCGAGGACAGTGTCGACCGAGGACGTCGTTGCTGCTTGTAGGTGGGAATTAATGGATTAGGCTGGACCAAAGACGGCCGATATTAAATTGATATCAAGTTGGTCATTTTTACATCGTTTGTTGGAAACGACCAGAAACGGGTGGAGGCGAGAGAGCGAGAGAGGGAAAGAAAGTTTGTCGTCCTCCGATTTGCATATGAAGGAAACGTGAGTGTTGCCCGAGAAAGTTTTGTTGTTTTTTGCGGCTCTGTGCGATTGATGAGGGCACATGTTGATCCCTTCATCGCTTGGTTTGCTTCCGTAATGAATTCCATTTGGGAAATTGATAATGGACTAGGAACGCCCACAATTTCGTGTCGAGTGTGAGTCCCACATCCATATCTCATTCAATCTAAGACAACCCACCCTCATCATCGAATTCGTTACGGTTCTTCCGAATTGTTGCTCTTCTCTAAGAACCTCCGATCGTGTTGACGAGTTGATCATTTTAATTGATAGTTCACATATCCAAATACCGAGCGATATCCATCAGTCGGATACACTTAATGCGCTTTCATAAGGACGCACACAAAAGGATTATAGCTGGCCACCTGCAGGTGACTCGAGGGATTGACTGGTCCGAAGGGAACCCACCGACTGCGGGCAGGTAATGTGTCAGATGTTGAAAGCGATAATGATGTCTCTGTTTTCAGTGGTTGATCGGATGGAGGGTGGGACATAAGGATGAACACAGGCGATTCCCACCGGATGGCAGATCAATCAGAACGAGGTGAGAATCGATCTGACAGGCGGACGTCAGTCATTGTGTGTGGGTCTCTCTGTGGGGGCGATAGGTGGTTTTCTGAACGGGGCGAAAAAAAACCGATCGGTTTGTGGTTATCAGCGAGTTTTTTGTGTTTCGTTTCACACCCGAGAAGTGTGAATTTTGCTTACAAAAGGCGAGAGAACGACTGACTTTCGCCGATTCCGACGGCAATTCAAGTGTTGTCAAGGTTTCCTTTTTTTTAATTTGTATTTAAAAAATCTTAAAAATGACAAAACCCCTCGGAAATGTCAAACAATGCATGGCAAATATTTATTCCGGACAATTTGGTTTGAGGATCAACCAGGAAAACCATGGGATGGGACTCCGATATGTCCTCAAGGATGAACACACGTACCGTACTGTGTGCCGCAGTGGAGATGTTATCTTCATTTCTTTTCAGTCAGGATAGGTTCGACAGATGTGCGCCATGATGTGTCCTCATATTTATACGGGACAATGTGTTCGATATTTTTCGCATTTCCCACACAGAAAGCGCATGTACATATCTACAAACGGACACAAAGGCCAACACATGGGCTCTCATATACCTACAACCGTCGCATAACCATGCACTCTCTGCTCTCAGATATCCAATCCGATTATGTGCCATGTCGATGAGAGAACAATGGGTTCATGTGTGCATCTAAACACTGCGATGAATCCCTCCAACACTGCAGCGTGTGCCCAAGTGAAACGGATAAGCATGGTAATTGCATCGAATCTCCTGAAAAAACAACGTGAAAGCGAAGACTGAATATTAATGATGTTCGCAGTGTTTACGCACTTCTTTAAAGGCGTCAAACAGTCGTGTTGTGTGTGTACCTGACGTGCGATTGAGCAGGTAACAATGGTTTGCTTTTGAGTGACTTTATTTGCCAAGTGTGGATTTGAGGAAAACACGAAAACATTTTTCATCTTGAAGGAGGATGTGAAAAAAACAGATTTTTGACATTTACGAGCACTTTAGGGACACGCCTACTCTGCTGCTGTGAATTGGGAACAGTCTCTGCGGGCGAGAGGTGGTCAGCCTGCCCATGGGAGATTTACGAGTGAATGCAGTCTGAAGGGATATTTTCCTATCCGTGGAAGTTCGTGGTGCTTGACAGTAAATAATTGAACAGCCTAGATCGCAGTGACAGTTGAGCATGGAGACAAATTTAATGGAAAACTCGCTACCTTGGACTGACAAGTCATCTGAGCTTGTCCGCGATTAAGGTGGCTCAGGCAAGGGGAGAAGCAGCTCATCCAACTTGGGGAGTACAACTGGGTTCAGCCAGCTGGAGAGACTTGTTTGTTGACGTGCAGGTTCCCCCGAATTTCGGAGCCACACAAAGAGTTGACCTCAACCTTGGTCTGCTCACAAATGATGTTCCCAAAGTAAGAGCGATGTGAAAGACTTCTCTGTATCCTTCGAGACAAAGGATGACGGATCAATATTTAAAATGGAGAGGACTTTAGTTGACTGCTTTCAGGTCAGATAAAGTTCTGCTCTTTCACAATTGATTGGCGAAGCAGGTCTCTCATCAGATTTACATTCATACAGTAGAAGCTGAGAATGATGAACAGATATAAAACATGTTCCGTTCATCTCTTCGAGAATTCAAATGCAGTTAAAAATCATTAAATATCATTAAATATATCAAATTAATAGTTAATTATTAATTTGTTTTAAAAAACCTTATAAACTTTGGTTTAATAAGACTTTTTTTTGCCCTATTTTGTCGCCTGGAAGAAAGTTGTCTCACAATTAGTTCATCCTTCCGAATTGTTCATCTTATGGAACCGTCCATGCTTCCGAGATTCTACTGTGGATGTATCAATTCAGTGACCAAAGAGCTCGAGTTGGCTTCTTCAAATTGTTTTACATTCTCAATCACTTAGCTGGGTCTTCATTGGGTGGTGTGAATAAAAATCCAGAGTGAGAGTTTCGTCAGCATTTTGGAGGGAACACTCCATCAGAACACTCACCCTCCACTCACATTTTTAACTGCTAAATGTTATCTCCTTTTTGGTGTGACGGATTAACCCATATACGTCTGCCGTGCCCAAACGAGGACACCTAGAAAAATGCCTTAAAGTTCTTAATAATTTGCTTTTTCTTCCTTCTTTTGTTGACATTCGATTATTAGGATATTCTTATTGACATGTTTTTAAACAGAAGAGCAGCCATAAATAGTTAGAAGTGATTTTACAGCGCATCATTTGGAGTTGTGTCAGTGATCAGTGAAAACATAAAAGAAGTAATTTTTATTTGTACGTTTTTCCACAAGGTCTGTTAACTTTATATAGTGTGCACTATTAAATAAAATTATATTATTTGAGGAAAGTTGAACAAATACAATTTTAGAATGGTGTCCCCAATTGGGACCGGTGGGAACATCCGGGTAAACATTATTCTTATTTTATTTCAAAGGTAATTGTTGTGCAATCAATGGCTTAACAAACACTCAGCAGACGTAACGCATACCGCTACTGCTGTACGTGGCAAAAAATGGTGGTGGGTTTTGTTCACGTACGAGTATATGCCAGATAAAGCCGTGGCAAACGCATGGCGCCTTCAAATTCTAACAAACGATGAAAAGTTAGATCAGTTTCAATTTCGTGGCATTGTTCGTCACTATTTGAGGCGCACAAGGAGAGAAAATTTGCATCCAACAGTCTAGTGACTGACCACTTTCCCAGCAACTAAGATGTGCCGTGTGCAAACTGTATGCGTTGAAAGAGAATGCTTTGCCCAGTGAGCCCAGTGTCCCCATTTGAGGACGGCTTTTTTTCTAATGAAGGACATATGTTTTTGGTGTTTATTTTGTATTTTCTTATAACAAGAATACTTTTTACCGATTAATAAAGAAATTTTGTTATTTCCACAGCCAAGGAATTTGGAATGGATGAAGACCATTTCATAAAATATTGGAAGCTGTGGAAGAAAAACGAATTATCCATAGATTTGCTTTTGTGCATATGCATGTATAACACAACAGTTGCCAAACTGTGGATCTATGAAGCCCAATCCGGAGTCGCCAATGTATCAAAGAAATACTTTCATCTTCTCAATTCTTGGCACCAACACGGGCCACGGGTTCCACCATTCCATGCTAGGAAGCTTGAGTCTTTACAGGTTCTTGAAATTATCCTCTGTGTCTAAATTTTACATTTTAATTAATTTTTATTTTCAAAAATTCATGATAACCTTAATTACTAGACAAAAATCCCTTTTTAACATTCCTCTGTGTCCCCGAAACGTCGTTAATTATAGTTATTCGATCTTCATTTGTTTATGTTTGACAACATTGTTGGCTATATTTTGCACCCACCTTCACCCAACTTTGTACCCACCTTTGCAGCCACCCTTACTCTAGATTTCAACGTCAAATCGAGGGAAAGGACCTACTTTGAGGGAATATTTTATTCACCCCAGATTGAAGGCCCAAACCCATAGCGTTTATAATCCACAAGAATCGTAATTGCCGGATTGCAAGGGGGTGCCCAATGAAATACGTACGCTGCGACCGAAATTGATCGATTCACTC
Organism: Eristalis tenax; assembly: GCA_905231855.2. Classification (NCBI taxonomy): domain Eukaryota; kingdom Metazoa; phylum Arthropoda; class Insecta; order Diptera; family Syrphidae; genus Eristalis; species Eristalis tenax. The sequence goes on from HG993127.1 coordinate 7,615,514, forward strand.
TTGCACAAATCTAAGAAATTCGAAATTTCCAAGTTCCTAAATTATTAGGAATTCTTGAAACTAATTTTTAAGCAAAATAAAACGTAAAATATCGTAAAGACAAACCCATAATGAGCACCGGAATGAATTGCCATGAAAACATCTGTCAACCGCACAAAAAGTTAAAAGTAGAGCTGTCATTACCATGTCATTTTTTTTAAATTAATTTTTATTTTCAAAACTTCATGATAAGCTTAATTACTAGGCAAAAATGCTTAAAACTAGTTGGTAACTTACTGGCCCTGGACGTTGGCAAATATCACCCGGCGCAATGTATTCCACTTGTGGGCCCTCGTTTGCTGTCCCTCTCGCTCTCATTAGCGCTTATGAGTTGTCAATTTTGTGACATTACGCAACGCACGCAACGGATTCTACGGGTTTGGGCCTTGGGTGTTGCCTTTAACGAAAATACTTGACACGTGTGTTTTCACTCGGAGTTTAGTTTTTATTTACACCACCAGTGTTGGACCTTTCCTTAATCTTGTGTTTAAAAGCCAAATCACAACGTCGCGCTCGAGCGGTCGGGTGTTGATAGGCGTCGGCACGCGTTTTATCGAGTTCACGAGAATGTTATGTCAAAGCTTGGTTCCCTCACCAAATCGCAGTTCAAGGCGCGTGGTCTAAAATCCATTTTACAAGAAAAAAAAGGCAATTATTTCACATAAAATCACATCCAAGTAGATCCCTGCCAAAACTAAAAAATCACGAGTAATTAAGAGAAAATTATCTCACAACTGTCAAAAGGCCGAGTTTATAGAAGTAGCTACACCTAGAAAATTTTTGCTCGTCCCTACGATATTACGGTCTGTGAATTATCAAAGCGCGACCTTTGCATTGTGACTTGCTTAATGGATTATTTTTAGTTAAATCTCAGAGTAATTCCGTGCGACCGCGACCTTGTGTCTGGGTATAAAGACGTTCGTTTTCGTTTGCTCTCAATGGATTTTGTTTTTATTTTTTAAACTCAATGTCCTTAAATAGCCTCCAATGATGCTCAACACGTTGACTGCCACATGAGCTACCGGTGGGCCAGGAGGTCTAATGTACAGCGCCACCGATGGGCCATGCGTCATACGTACGTTTACAGCCGCGCATTTTCTTGGGCAATATGTTTCTGTCTCCTCCTTGGCACTTACGAGGTATTGAAAAGACCTGTCTTAGGTCTTTAGAAAAAGGTAACGAGATATCGGGAATATTTTCGAATTTACAACAGCACAGATCTGACTTTAGAGTGTTTGTAGTTCATAACCATTTTCAGCTTTTTTTGCCTTTATCACTCACATTGCTTGAACCGCTTTCTAGTTTCCATCGTCTGAAGATCATGCTTTGCAACGAGCATAAGAACCTTCTGGTCTGAGATTTCCTCCATTCCTCCATTCCTCCCATCACCTGAAGATTATGTTTTGCGTTGTTGTTGTGTTGTGAGTTTTCCTCCATCCCTCCATACACGCCCCACCATTGATTATGCTTGGAAAACATTAAAAAACACTAAAAAACACATTCAGTAAGAGACACTGGTAAATATAAAACAAAAATTTACATAAACCCAAAGGAAGACTGTCAAGTGTACTCGATCATGTTTTTTTTCTTGAACGTGGGCAGTCAATGTGTTCAACTAAACAGTACGTCTGCTAGGATTCTCGAAAGCGGTGCAATCATTTGATTTATTTCTTTAATGGGAATGCACATGAAGATGCGACACGATCTCTGGTAGCCTTGTATGCGGTTGGCTTCCATTGCGCACAGAGACAAAAATCTGACTAAGGATCATTTCAGATGCTGGCCATTGTTTCTGCTTACCATGCACTTCATTTGATAATCATCTGCATCCTCAGGGGACGAATAACTTCCAGGACACCCATTTCCAAGATTCTTATTCTTGCTGCACACACTCATTCAGTCAAGCAACCTCTATCCCCAAGACAATGACAATGCTTTGCATTGCAAGCGAAGAACTTAACTTATGTTGACTGAATGAGAATATCCCTTAATTTATTGCTGCCCATTAAATAGAGAAAATGTTCACAAAATAATAATTATCATGTGTACACGCCTTGAGACTGAGACGGTTGACAAAAGAGGGTCGCACCAAAGTAATGCCGTGCCGTCGGCAGAACCAAGCAAATGAAAATTGAATTATGTGCCTATTAAGTGTCTCAGTCTTTTAAAGTTTTTATGGCGTCTCTTAAATTATGTGCATCATTCCATTATTTTAAAATGACCACCCTCGGCATACCAAACACATACTTAAGTGGATGATGAGATGGACTTTTCAGTGCAAAGCCCTTACATTATTAATCAATGGACAATTCAAATTAAATGGTCTTTGAAAATGCGTTTATCTCCTGTGGCGGAACGAGGACCAATGGAGTTCATCGATGCAGGTGCATGGACGTTTGCCATACCGCAGCACAATGATCTAATGTGGTCCTGTCCCCTATGAAAATCTAACTCAAGTCAGACTTTTGCTTAAGTTAGCAAGCGTGATGCCATTTTGACTCTGGCGGTATGTGTGCACGCACAGTTTCTACTACAACGCTTTCCCACTGTCGTGGGACGGATGAGAACATTGGGACGCATTTTATCGAGTTTATGAGTCTGTTGTGTCAAAACGTTCCACTTAGAGACTGCAGCTGCAGTCCGCTAAAATTCAAACGATTTATAACGATTCAAAAGAGAAATTGTTAAAACGCCCGAGTCAGTAGACAGTAGCTCCATGATATCCTGCTCGATTGTGGAGACGTTTCGCAGTAATATTCCGTATCAAAGACCGATGGTCAATGCGCCGACTCCTACAGAATGCCCACGGTTCGAACTTGAACTGACCTCACATCAGCAGTAATCAACTATGTATTTGACGCCCCTTTCGCTCCCGACCAGCACAGCGCTTAAATGTTGATGGCACTGGGCACCAACTCTCTCCATTCACTAACAATGCAAAAATCGTTTAATGGCCAAGTCGTATCTAGCACAACGCTGAGGGGTTTCCTTGCCAGCGCAATACGAATAGTCGCTGTAGAAGTCACGCTAAGGTCCATCGTGAAACGATTACAGAGAAATTTGGCAGAAATTAAGTGAACAAATTTTTATTGGAAAAATCAACGATTTTTATTTGTTGTTTAGTTTCCACGGTTTCGGCGGATTGCTTCTGTTGTTGAAAAATGTAAATTAATTAATAAAAGTGCAACGGGGGATATTCTAGAAGTTCACGCCAACAGAAGGCACTCGTCGAAATCTTCAGCCTTTGACATTTCCTCCAAAAATTAAATCTGACATTTTTTCAAAACGACAATCTTTTTTTATTTTCTGACCTCGTTCGGGATCTGCTTGTGATACGAGATAATTGTGCTTCATAAGCATGCACCACAAGTCAATTTCGTATAAAAAATGGGAAAATTGAAAAAAGCGAGTTTATTGCAAACGAAAGAATTTAATGCAATAAAAATTTAATAATAAACGGGTCATTTTGGAGAACATTTTGTTTTGTATTTTAAAGTGCCAAGGAAGTGTTTGTGTGCTTCCGCCTTTAAATTTCGTGAATTGCACTTCTCTTTGGACAGCATTTGTTACACAGTTTCCACTGACTAATCAGGCATTTCGTCACATTCGTCAAAGTTCCCTGAATTTCGATCAGAATATCTCTCGATTCCTCAAATCAAACCTTTGAGCTTAGAGTACCCGCGAAGGGCCAGTAAGTTAGATATAATAAATAATCTCTTCGTCTAACTAGGTTTAAACACTTTTGTCTGGAATCGAAGTTGGTTATAAATATCGAAACAAAAAATTAGACCTCTTGGTCGCTAACCCAACGCCGCAGTCGCCTTTGCTCATTAAAATTTGACAAGCATTTCCCGTGCGTACCTACACAAACAGACTGAACAAAATAACGAAATGAAACCAAAAATCAATAGGTCCCTTTTTTCACACGCGCACATACCTATAATCCATAGAAATGAAGGCATGGATGATGTCGGGACATCTCAACAAATAATTCGTTTGCCATCACTTCCATCAAAAATAAACCAAGACGGTGTCAAAAATGACATCTTTCATGGCGTTTGATTGGATTTAAGTGAATTTACAGCCAAGGACTCTCTCTAGAGTTGTTAAAGCTCATGATTCGAAATAAATTTCATTGATAAAACTATGCAAAATGAAGTGGAATATTCACAGAAAAACGTGGGGAAACACGAACATAAAAAATCAATGAACGTGTGGAAACACAAATTTGCCGGCGGGGTTTCGTGAAAAAAAAAGTTCTCAGTTTTCTGTTTTTTCTTAAAGATAAAAGTGGGTGAGGGATCTAATTAAGGCTTGTAAACATTTATGTGAGGATACACAATATTTTTGTATCAGTTCTGCAAACACATTAATTACAGGACACTATTCAGGGACGAACGTTTTGTCTCTACCTACCTAAGTATCTGACATTCTTTTGACAATCATCACTTTATCCGTTGGCAAGTGAAAGGAATGGTATATCCGTGGCGTATGTAAATTGGATCGGTTCATACATATGTAATTAGGTATGCCGAGGATTTCAGCGCGAAGGATCTTTAATTACATCCGCTCAGCACATGGCACACTTTAAAATTCCACTCAATTTCAAGACTGGACATCCATTTGTAGACATCAGTTTGTTTAATTGATACTTTTATCAGTCTCGTTTGTATGCCGAAATATATGCTTCTTGCAGGGGAAGTGCAGCTCTTTCAGGGGTTTTCGCTTTCAGGGGCATTTCAGACGCAATAGCTCCGCTCACTTATCTCCTTTTCCTTCGAAAGTGCCTTGCAAGCCAGCCCTCCAACCTGTTAGTTACAGAAAGAAAGCGTTGATTCAATTAAATAACAAATTTAAAGAAATGTGAAATTCCTCCATCAGAATGTGCACACGTTCAGTTAAGTAAAATCGGTTCCCTTTCATTACTCAGTAAACGCTGCATTTTAATGATGTTTGCTTAATAAATCGCGTAAATTCATAAAAGACTTAGATGAATATATGCATTTTCATGGTCTATTCAGTTGAATTTCCATATATTTTCATTTCACATTCCCGAGGCACATAAGCCCACGTTCTGTTAAGTAAAAATCAATGGCGTCCTTTTGGTCATCACCCACAAACTAAAAAGTCTGATTGCATGACTTCCTGCAACCTGTGCCTGTCTCAAATTATAAGCAAATGTTCAAAAGTTTTCGTTATCATTTTGCATAATTTTCGCCAAAACCTCCACAAAAACTGCCCCAAATCAAATGCGAATAACCAACCTCCATCTCCCTCCACGAAAACTTCAAAACCCATTTATAAACCACCACCACATGCCGTGCACACACATAAGTCCAATGGAAAAATCGAAAAGAAACTCAAGACGTTATGTACTTCGCCACGCCCACATCTTAAGAACCAGTTTCTTGGCTCCACCCATCGCGGTTACTTTCTTCTTGAGCATTGTTTTGCGTTTTCTTTCTCGTTTTGAGTGACTCGCATTCGTATATATTATATGCTGTGGAATGGGTAAATGCAAGTAGTCCCTGCAGGTGGCAGCACTGGGTGTGGGGGCTTGCGATGCGAATTTACTTAACAGAACGTTGACTCTGATAGGGAACTTTTAAGTTGTTTTTGTTCGATGTTCTTGGATATTATTTGACGACAAAATGAGACGATTAAGATGAAATATCACAGAAGTTTGTCCGTTTTGTGCTTATGGGAGAATTTGTGGTGAGTGTTTGACACGAGTTTACTTAACTGAACGTGATGATTGTGCGGTGTTCTTCTGAAGTCTTTGGCTATAAATTCACTTAAATTCAATGAAACGTCATGAAATATGTCATTATTGACACCGTCTTGGATTATTTTTGGTGAAAGTGATGGCAAGTGAGTTATTTGCTGAGGACTCCGGACATCAGCCATGTTTGGTCCTTCCTCTTTATTTCTGTGGATTGTAGGTATGTGCGGTCGTGAAAAAAGGGAACTTTGTAGGTACATACTGACGTATATACGCAATGCTTTTTTTTACCCTTTGGCCGGACTCTGAGTCGCACACATCACATTCACAAGAGTTCCAGAACAATGCCGCACCGCGCCGTCGCGCTTGTCAAGGAGTGAGAAATTGTGCTTGTAAGCACACAAGGAAATCCCACAAATACCTAAGGTTAATACATATGCAGTCCCCAAGTCATTGACATTGTGCATCTTAAAGTACCACCTCACAGCACACCACAATCAACTCCCACTCCCTGTCGATCTGGAGTGCAGTGAAGGACTTGCCTCGAAAGTTGCAATGATGTGCATTATTTTGGCTCAAATATCCCCTTGATGTCTGTTGTGCAGTTCTGCCGTTGTGCGTGTTTGTTCAAACAGTGCTCCCCTTTGGGAACGGTGCGTTCGTCGGGGATGACGGGGAGGCGGATGAAAGTTGCAGGGATATGTACTCTTATGTCCTCGTGCTTGTGGTTATTCGGTTTCAGCTTGGAAACCCGAAACCGAGTGCACCGACGGCAGTTGCTGTGGCTAAGGTGTCAGTGACTTATTTTGGCTGCACTTCATTTTTTTGTCTTGACTCCAAATATTTATGGTGTCAGTGACTTTCGGCAGGGCCAAGGAAATATTTTTGTTGAGGCTAATACCCATCGTATGAGGATGCATTAATTGCTGCCAATATTTTGAAGTGATATTTATTGCCGGTGCGATGGCCACGACAAGGTCATCGAAGTGGCGACCGGTGATGGCTTCGACCCACAATCTACAAAAACTTTGACTTTTTGCGGATGTGTTTACAAACGGGTTGTTTGTCGTCGTTCCAAGTATATCATGCTAAAATCGAGTCAAGTTTCCTCTGCTCTGGAGCCCAGACAGCGAGCAAACGCCGCGGCGTTGTCCATTGGTGTTGCTCTGGAGCTCCTGTATTAGTTGGACCTGGATGTAGTTCCGACGCAAAGTTCGGGAAACTTGAAGTCTGTCAGTCAATCGACTGCCTCGAGGGAGAACTATACAAATTACAGCGGCGATAATTACGGAAGATACAACACTCTTGACTGATTGTGCAACGCACCGTAACTTTTCAGTCGACTGGCGTCTAGTCGACACAGCCCTAAAAATCCACCACCTTCACTGAACACTCCTTGGGAGATAAAATTTAACAGAAGAACCTAGTTCGCAAGGAGTTTTCTTTTCCTTTTGCGCAAAGACTGTACAACTTCACCACGACCTGACTGGACTGGTTGGACTTATAAAAATAAATCAAGCCGATTAAGCCAAAAGAACGAAGCACTTTTCCTTTCAGAAGGATGATCGAGGACCAGCGTGGGGTGATGCCGTGAAATGAATTGTTAATGTTTGCCTCATCGAATCGATTTGGACGCGAACTTCTGACAGTGGCAGAGGGCCCACCATCGTGGGGTTCTTCTTTGATGTTCCAATTTCAAATAATTGATTCACACATTCAATCAGCGACCCTTCCCTTGTAGTTTCATTCTCTTCAAGGACCCTTCATTGCATTCTCTATCTCCGCAGCTCGATTGTATGTCTCTTTAATTACATATTTTCTTGTTGCCGCACGCACGTAGATGGGACCAGACAAAACGTATAGCAAATGCCGACTGGAGAGTATCTATGTACATCCTTTGACCCAACTGCTGAGCTAAATGATGCGTGACTGCACATAAGGGCAGCCACACAACCTAGCAACGAACCTGATGAATTTGGATTAGAAGAAATGTATCATTTTCACGGTTCCTTGGTTGGATGGAACATGGTTTGTTTTCGTATCGGATAGATAACGATTCTACGTCACTACAAACGACCTGCCGCTGCGGCAGACGGCGGGATAATTTTGTTGCTTTTCCAGTGTAGACACATTCAGTTGTGTAGACAACATTTTATTGAGATATTTTCCTCGTGACGTTTTAAATCAAATTGTTCGGTAGTGCGTTGCTTATAGGGAGACGATTAATGCACTTTAAAAGACATGCCCAGGTTCACATTTCCTTGTCCACAGTCGAAATTTACAGAATTCGGTTATCTCTACAATAACTGATTTTATGTGGGGCCATGCGTCTGCGTAGAGCTAGAGGTAATGCTGGATCCTACGTGCACTAAATCTGTGAGAGACGCTCAACGATGCGGTGTCCCACTGGCTCGGAGTAGGAGTTTATTGGGTCCGGAGCTGAGTTGGACATGTCTACATGGTCTGGCCAAGGTATCAAGGTCGAATCTTCTTATCCTGGGCTCAACAGAAACGGGACCAAAGAACATGCGTGGCTTACTCGTTTTACGCAATTTCCAGCCGGGTGGTCCATCGAGTGTCTGAGCCTGAATTTCTACTCCCCTTGTTGACTCACAAAGTTGACAGTTATCTGAGCTCGATGTGGGTTTTAATGGCACCGCATTCCCCGATCCACTCCTTTCCACAACGACTGGATGGTCTTCGTCCTCTTCACCTTTAGCAAACAATGACGATTGAAGGCACATTTAACCACATTTACTACTCATGCTGGAGATATTAACAAAAGGAGACTACTCGGCAATGCTGATGAAGGAGAGCATAACCACATTCTTGTGCCCTTCGAAACACTCGCGTGTGCATGAAATAGCGTACGGGACAAATTCTCTGTAATACTGTAGAGAAACCGCACCAAGTCACTCCGACTCCGGAAATGACAACACAGGCAGGGTTGACTATACGCTGACGCACACAAGTTGAAACGGACTTTAATCAAAATTTGGATCGCTGGGGACAGGAGTATAGAGCTGGCTGGTGAAGGAGATTGTCTGAAATCGGGTTATTCAATGTAAATCAACACGATTTGTAGTTTGGGTTTAAAGACTCATCATCGATGGCATCGCAAGTGAATGATTTGCAAGTGAAAACAGAATGATTGATGGCACTATGTCTGTCGCTCATCTCATTCTCTAGCGCAGCTACTTTATTCGTGAAATCATTTTCTGGCGCTGAGAGTCGCTCTGAGAGGTTGTGGTACATTTGGTTGAATCTAACTCTCGACTCAGGGAGCGCTTCCAACCGTACACAATTTGATGGCATTTGTGGTAGCAGGGGAGGCAGGACGTTTCGTTTTCTCGCTTGCTCACTAGAGTTCAACATTTTGCACTGAGAGCGTAATCCGTAAGGGCTCCGGCACATAGAATACTTTAGTTGCGTCAACGTCAAGACAACCGTTCACTGTGAAGTACCTGAAGCGAGGGATGACACAATGAATACTTCAACGCACAGCTGATTTCATTTGACAGTCAATTGAAAATTCAAGTTGATTTGGTTATAAGTACTCTGCTTTCGACTTTTTGCTTCGGCGAGAACCAACTCCCAGACTTTCATTTCAAATTCAAAGTCCACTGAAATGTCACGCTAAAGGAGAGAGAAAAGTTAACATCCGTAGCGTCAGCGTTGGCCTATGTGTCACCTCCCAAAAGAACACATGTATTTTATGTTTCTTCCAAAGTACCCCTGACTCTGACGCATGTAAAGCATTCTTTGTGGCAGAGCCTTAACTGGGCGACTCAACCACGAGCTGAGGAGGGTCTCCTCCGGTTTAGTACGGCGGTATCCAGGCGGAACATTCGGGATGTTGCTATGCAGCACCACAAATTTTGGTGCCTGGGAAGAGAGGGCACGATCCAATCCTTTCGACCTCGATTAGAAAAGGTAGTTTACACTCCCGTATTGGGAACAGTCGGCCCTCTGTCTTGCAGTGGATTGGTTATGCTGCAACCTATGGTCGACTTATTTAGCTTAGGTTAGAATGAGGTGTAAATACAAAAAACAAAAGCCTTAACTGACACAGTGACACTAATGTTCAAACTACTTATTTTTTCCCTTTACTTTCCCTTTTTAATATTGTTTAGTTTTAGAATAAATGAGAGGAAACCAGGGCCCTATTACACCAACCACTTATCACTAATCACTTAGCAACTTATCATACATTTTGATTAATTTCTGTTGGAAATGATAAGTTTAGCAAAATAGGCCCTTTTCACTTTCCGTTGCACCAATAAAATAAAAATAATTCAAAATGTTGCATTTCGAGAGGTCATTTGAAGAAAATTCAGAAGAATTAGATAATAAATCGCGAGGAAGGCGTGTAATAAATTCGTGTATTAATTTGAACTTAAATTACGTGAACATTCGTGTATCGCGTCCACAAATTGAGTATGTCCTTTTGAAAATTGAAAGAGAGTTACAGCATAGCAGCAGACGAAACAGTGACTTACCTCCCTTGCAGCAGCTTTTAACAACCCAAGCCAGTGAAGGCTCGGAAATGGAGCACAATATCACGGAATAGGCACAATGCACGAAATCCACAAGTCAAGTGTATGCAGAGTTATTCACTGAGTGGAAACTGCAGTTTTAAAAAAATTATGCACGATACAATTCGATGGCCAGAAAACAGTCGTAGGCATTGTAACTGAGTTTTTCAACCAAGGCGGCTTTCCTCAAGTAGCAGGATGTTACCACTATGGTGGAAATAGATGCGCCAACGTTTAATGAAGGACATTACGTCAATCGCCATGGCAAACATGCATTGGTTTGTGGTCCCGATCGAAGTTTTTATGCCGCAAACGCTAACTGGCCAGGGAGTGTTCATGATTCTAGAGTTTTTGCGAATTTGAAACCGGATATCGACCGTTTCCGATGGTTTGAGATGGATTGGCTTATACCACCATTACGGAGCAAAGATTTAACCGCGGTAATAAGAAAACCAGACGAATTGTAGAAAATAGTTTCGGTAAATTAAAATATTTTTTTTTGCTTATTTTTTTTTTTACCTAGTTGATGATGACGATGACGATAATGCAAAGTTGGTTTTTGTTTTAGCAGATACGTGATAGTTTGAAAAATGATAACTGAGTGAAATGTAACGTACTCTCATTCAACGCTTATCACTTGCACTAAGCAAACAAATACTAATTCGATTATTTGCTTAGTGATCTGTGATAAGTGGTTGGTGCAATATGGCCTAGGTTACTGATTTCGATTTACAGCGAATTCACTGGTAGCACCACGGCGCAATTACTTCGAATTAACGAGCCCAACAATGAGTTCAAATTATCGAGAGTCGACTGTATAGGTACATGCATAAAATCGCATGAGAGAACGTAACGACCTTGCTCCCGTCCCGTTGTGGCTCGTTGCTGTCATGACAGTTGTGCAAATTTTTATTTATCATGCGACAAATAGGGTAACTTGAGGCAGTGTTGCCGCTGCGAAATGAAACAGGAGATCCTTTGCTGTATAAAACCCTTTACAATAATAAAATACATACTTTAAGTGGCATGGTTATGGTTACACATTCCCATAAACAGACAACAAGCAATTTAACAAGATTTTTAAAGGATCCTTTAGTCCTTCCCTCCTTCTGCTCATTTATTTGTTTATTTATTATATAGTAGCCAGAGCACCAAGGGCCCTAGGCCATACTTCTGCTCATACTTGCTATGTTTGACCTGAAAGGGAATTGGATGCAAACTATGTAAACAAAAAATATATACCTAGCAATGTGTAATGTAATGTTAATGAGCTTAGGTAGGTAAACAGAATCAGGCAAATCACTAATCAGTGCCATTAAAAAAATTTCCGCAACGAAATTTGATTGCAAAAGTCTTGCCCGTTGTTTCGCATCAGATTCCATGTTGATTGTGCTAACTACCAAACAGAAATGACACAAGATTTAAAAATTTTAGAAGCATGCCCAGCGTTACAAAGAAGAAAATAATTGGGAAGTAAATTCGAAAGGAGCGTGGGTAAGTTTTTCCGATGGCACTCATTACTATTGTGAAATGATTAAAATGAAAGGAAGGAAGCCACCTCAAGGAAATTTCAAGCGTCACTGACACTTTACTGCTAATCAACAAACTGGGAAATCCCGGATATTATTCTATTATGGGCTTGCATTGCGGCTTATTCGTTAGTTTTGCGTTTCGCGTTTGGTTTTTGATTAAAAATGTGAAGTAACAGAAGAAATGTGCTAAAAACTGACTGCGAGCAGGAATCAGTAGATTTCACTTTGTCGGAGTTAAATAACATTAGACTCATGTTACAACACGAGAAATGGCAACGCTGACTTGAGGGATCAGGCGACGTTTGAGAGGTTTAAGGGCTTAACTCATATGGCTCCAGCACAGTTGAGCGTCAAAGCCTTCGTTCACTATGATGACTCGTTCACAGTCTCAAGCTGAAATGAAAAATTCAAGTGGTTTTGATTATTAATGGACAAATCAAAAATCTATTTTCTTATAAATACTCAATTACAAATCTTTGTTTATATTTTCATGCATTTTGAACATTGCTTCGACGAGAACCAACTCTCAGACTTTAATTTCACAACCAACTCTCAGGCTTAAATATCAAATTCACTTCAGAAATGAAGTATTTAAAGTCTATTGAAATGTCACATTGTGAGGAGTGTCAACGCTCAAGGAGCGTGAAATGTCAAAACTCCATCCGCCGTGTCACCTTCCATAAGAACACGTGTATTTTGTGTATCTGTCAAAGTATCGCTGACACTGACGCAAGATGTCCCCAAAGGAATAAGTTGAAAGTTGACCAACTTCACTCGTCGTGATGCGTTTCACTTGTGGGCAACATTTGTTGTCTCTCGTTCAGAAATGAAGTATTATCGAGATGCCCAACTTCACAGCTGATTGATGAATTTCAGAGGCTTTCTGACAGTTATTCATGAATTTTTGACAGTTATTCGCGAAATAACGTAAATGTCGTTCTCTGACTGGTCAATTTGGCTTTAGAAAACGATATAAAAAACGATTGTCAAAAATTTTAAGGGGCAAGAGAGGTAGAAGTTGGGCATCTCTATCATACTTCATTTCTGATTTCTGCTCTCGTCCTCTCATTAGAGCTCATGAGGTGTCATTGTTTTGACATCACGCAACGGGTTCTATGGGCTTGGAACTTTATGTGGAACAAGTGGAACGTGTTCAATTGAATGTGCTTAAAGTGTAGATTACGCATTGGGTAATCCGGGTCCGATGCTGTCAAGTCTGAGATATTTACAACAGAAGAAAATTGTCAAATGTGGGAAATGAGGGTATTGAAAGGAAAGAGGTATTTCGAAAGACATTTCATTGGATGGACTTTACCTTCACCTCTTCTTCTGAGCCACAAAAGCGCAAAATTTACCACGGATTGGCAACTGAGACTTTTTTAATGCAAAAATGGTGTTTGTGGTAAGACATATTACAGGACCACCGGTGTCATTATTTTTTTTTGACCCACTTTCACAAAAAGAGCTTTCCACAAATATTCAGTGAGTTAATAGGTCACAGGCAATGTTTTGTTATTTCATGTTCTTGTACGAAAGTTCATAGGAGTCCATGACGGTATTGTAGGGTAAAAAAAGCAGTCAACCATTTCCCCCAGTCAGTGCTGTCAGTTTTATGACACGATCACACAAGTCACAAAAAGTGAACATTTTTTGTGAAATTTAAAAGAAAAGGATTATTTCTCCTTGACGCATTAACCTCTTCTATTTTTTTTTTTTTACAAAACCGATAAACTGATATTTCACATTTCGCATTAAATCCACAAACCAACAGCACTCGTCCAAATCATCCAACAAGAGGCCGTTTTTATTCACATGGTCTCCAATGCAACATAGCCGTCGGAGTTTCACTCAAAACAGGCCTAAACGCTTGACGCCCGGGAACATACTCAGAGTGGACGGATGTGCTTTGGAATTCGCATGGACTGAAACATTCCGTATCCGCATTCGATGGATTTATTGTGGATATTCACCTAACGTCAGAAGGACGAAAGGCTGTATTCGACGGTATTAGCGAGGAAACCATATCACCGTGGTTTATTGCATGCCTAACTTCGTCGGTTCAATGAATTGAATCAATTTAATGTGTAATACATAATTTCTGGGTCAGACGTTCGAAGAAATATTGCAGGTGCGTCTACCCACAAAGGCACATGCAACCGGAATGATTTCGGCACGCAAGTGCAATAGTAGACTTGGGAGCTACTGGAAAACTGTAGTAAGGTTCCTACCTCATTTGGGCAACATCCATACGTATGAACATTCAAATCAGCCCCGAAAGTTGATACGCTACACGCGCAGCTTAAAAAAGGCAACAACAACGTGACAGCTTAACAATTCAAGATATCAACTCAAAAGGAAGTACAATTACACGAGTAGCCTCCATTCGGATGCGTGGTGAGTTACGTAAATTATGCACATAAGTCACGTTCGCAAGAACATACCTAAATTGATATGCACATTTCCATTCACTTCGTACATATTTCATGGTCAGCACATCATATGTCCAATCGTCTGTACAGAATACACATGTGTGCATGGGGAATAACATGAGAGGCACGAACAAAAAATCCACTCTCTCTCCTCTCTTGCGCTGCTTCCAGGGGAGAAAATAAATTAAGACTCTCTTGTTCTCTCTCTCTCTCTCTCTCTCACTGCAAAGCAACGCAAATGAACGGATGAACGGTACGATATGGAATGGAATACTTCACAACGATCTGAAACACTTGACTGTCATTGGCTGGCAGCCATCCAATCAAGGGGGTATTGGAACGGAATTCACTTAGCCCACCTCTCCGAATGACTGAGAGCAACGATTTTGGGAGGGGTATGTATTCCGCTTTAGATGGACTTTAAATTGTACTTACACCCACGTGAACATGAATGGAATGCGGTGGCTTACAGTTTTGACACTTGCATATATATGTAGCAGTCGTCCTCGCATCGATTTGGAAACGTTGACGCTGCAGTGTCAATCAACCCTTCCATAACCTAAAATTCGCCACACATTGTGTACCAATGCATGGGCACACATAGTTGTTCGTTAACAATCAAAGAAAATAGTTTTCATGCAAAGCTAAAAAAATCGATTTTCTTCGCGAAAAAAATAAATCTCCACTCGCACACCAGTCCATGTTCAAATGGTCCGTGCAAGGGTGTGTGTGTGAGTGCTTACACCGACTGTATATATTCGGGGCTGTTCCATTTCCAGCTATATCGACTGCGTGACTGGGTTTGTCTCTGTCTTTCACTACACTGCTCGGTTATTGGTACGTGATTAATTTACATAAGGCCGATAGTTCCCCTACTCGCCGAAAGATGGAGCGGGTGTTGATTGAAAATGTTCTCGTTTTGCTTATGAATAACGCTCGCCAGAACTGCGGCTTATTTTGTGTTAATTTTGTCATCGTGCAGACCGTAGAGCATGGGTGTTCAGACTTGAATCATCTGGCTATCCTTTTACAATTCGCCGGGGTCCCCCTTGGAAATATGGGTCCTAATGTTTTATTCAAATTCTTTTTTTCTTCAGACATAAAATGGTTTATTTAACACTTAAAAACAAAATCATTTCTGATACTCACAGTAGGAAAAAAGACCTAACGGACTTTCTACCAGGCGGAATTCAGTTTGCTGGGGTGACAATAAAAGCGCTTCTGTTTGCTGATGATGTGATTTTATTAGCGAATTCAGCCGAAATGCTGCAACTGATGATAAACCGTCTCTATATGTATTGTCAAAGGTGGAACTTAACGGTTAACCTATTAAAATCAAAAGTGATGATTTTCAAACAGGGAGGTGGTAGACTGTGTCGAAATGAAAGTTGGCACTACAACGGGGAACCAATTGAAGTGGTGAAAAAGTGCAAATACCTTGGAGTGACAATCACTAATAACCTTAACATGGATTTTCACTTGAAGGACAAACTTATTAAGGCGAAAAGTGCAATATGTGCTACCTGGAAAAGGTGTTTCTCACATAATCTGGTTGATCATAGCGTTAAATATAAAGTCTTCGTTGGTGTTGCAGAATCGGCATTGATGTACGCAGCTCAATCTTGGGGACATACGCAATATGAGACTGTAGAACAACTTCTAAGATATTACATCAAACGAACCTTTGGTTTACCAGGAACGACGCCTAACTATATGGTAATAATAGAAACAGGAATATCGCCATTATTCGTCAAGACACTGAAGCTGCATATTGATTATATATTGAAAGTTCTTGAGATGCCTGATGAAATACTGCCAATTGTCGCTATGAAAACCACACAGAAAAGAAATCTTTGGTTTAGGAAACTGGAAGAGCTTGCAGGTTACTGTGGGATGCAATTCCATTTCACGACGACTAACCTCAGGTTATTAAAAGTTATGCTCTACGAACTTATCTCCAAAGTAGACGAACAATATAGAAAAGATTGTATTAATATGGCTACATCCTCCGTACATCTGTTGATCGATGTTGTACAGTTGCCTCAACCATAATTTATGTGAACGAAATTATTTCAATAACAGTAACAGTCAAGAACTCATATGTACCATTTTCAAGATGAGAGGAGAACTCGTTAATTTAAATTATATCCCACATCGTCCCGATTTGCCGAACTACTGCAGTCTTTGCAACCTATCAGAGAGAGAAGACATTGTGCATTTTATTGGTAGATGTCCAGTCCTTAAGGAATTGCGCAGATTTTATCTAGGCAGTGATATTAAATCGGTATCTGAGGTCAGAGACCTTTTAAGTTGCGATTGTGATATAAAACTACTTTTAAACTATTATAAAAAGTCAATCAAATATAGAAAAAATATTATAAACGAAGATTTATGTAAGACAAACAAAACCACAATTTGTAACGATGAATAGGTACAATAAATCTCTCTCTATCTCTCAGTAGGAAAAATGAAGAAATTCAGCAGTTCTTAGAAGTTGAAGCATGGCACTGCATCTCGTCCACTATGATAATTGCTAGTCTCAGGCGGGCATCCAAGTTTCATCAGTGCTTTGTAGCATTCGTTATTGAAAATGCTGATTCAGGAAAAATGAAGAAATTTCATTTCTTCGCTCATAAACTTTCAGAAGCTTTCCTCAGGATTCGGACTTCGAGCCTTGCAAAGCACATCACTTTGAAGGAGGAGAATTTCGCTCTCAAACCCCTAACTTAAGGGATTGTTAATATCCTTAAGTGTCCGGGTTCAAGGCACAGCACGGGCCGAAGGTGTAGAGGGAGAGTGGAGGTGCCTGTGCACATTGGTTTTTTAAATATCTGCGGATTGTATTCTGGGGGAAATATTGGGCTGGGAAGAGCATTCCATATTCGTGTGGTGCGGCTGAAGAACGAGGCTCGAATGTGCTTCCGAAAGTAGGCTTAAGGGTAATGTGATGTGCATTCCTGGCGGAACGGGTATTGCGGGTGAATTCATGGAGAGGAGGAATGCTGTTGGCTAGCTCACCTGAGCATCGTTTGTTGGAGTGGCGATAAAATACAAGACAAAGATAGACAAAGGTACGTCGATGTTAGACTCTGGCATTTACTCACAACAGAGAACATTTCACACGTCAATCACGAGTCGTATTTGAATACAGCAAGCCAACTGATTTGAACTGCTTCCGAACATCATCTCCAAATGGCAGAATCTGCTTTCGAAGAGCACCATTTCAGCCATGAAGCCATCGCATGTCTGCATATTCCTTTCCACCTTGTGTGAGTCACTCTCCCATCGCATCATTCTTAGGAATCTCCTGATATCGATATCAGAGCAACTGAACACTGCCTTCAAGGGCAGCGCTGATTGATTTGATGTTTCGACTCCTGAATTGGAGCTCTTTCCGGCGAATGTCTGACTCGGTGTGTTAAGGCACACACTTCGTGTAACTTAACCTGCAAGCCAACACAACTATCGGCACACTGTTACTGAGGTGATAACATTTTACCTTATCTCAAAGTTGTCGTCTCTTTCGTCTACTTTTCACATTTTCTGAACTCACATCGGTGCTGTGGTTGCCTGATTGATTCGAGCGCTTTGAGCCACAAGAGGAGGCGTTTGCACGCCTTTATCTGTCCACTTGAGGGCGCCCACTCGAAGCGCTGGGCAAGCGATCGAAATGAAAAACCAGACTCCTCACTTAAATACAAAAAAAGCTTTATTCCACCTCAGTTTTCACAGCAATTCCTTAAGACCTAACCAGAACCTCGTAGTGGTGGAGCTTAACCTCGTGTCCACCGAACGGAATGTAGAGACAATTGTGCGATGGGTGAATCTTGCCAGGCGTCAGACTGCCGCAGTGATGGCCGCGGCCAATGTACAGGGCTTCGCCGTCAGAAGTGTGTCCACAGACCACAGCGCCGGGTGGCACACAGCCGTCTGAATCGGGTACCCATCCGTATCCATAGCCGACCAGAAGTTCAAAGTCGTACTTGACGTGCTCATGTCCGCCCCATGCAACGTAGGCGCACCCCTTGCCGGGGATGACCTTTGCAGCCAGCAAGTCTCCCTCGTGGTATGCACGTCCCACATAGATCGCATCACCATCGGCATCGTGCCCAGCGTGGACTGTTCCAGGAGCAACATAGTTGCCGGTTGCGGACACCCAGGTCTCTGGCTGCACCAGCACCTCGTAGTGTTCTAGTCTGTGCTCATGCCCGCCATATGGGATGTACAGGCAGCCGTGCGAGGGATGCACCTTGCCCGGTGTAAGACTGCCCTCCCAGTGGCCGCGGCCTATATACAGCTGTTCTCCGTCCGAGGTCCGACCAACGGCGATGGCATGCGGTGGCACTGCACCAGCACCCGATGGAATCCACTGGAAGTGATGACCTGTGAGAATTTCCACGTCATGCTTATTGATTTCCTCTCCGCCCCAGGCCACGTACGCCTGGCGTTTGTTTGGGATGACTTTCGCTGGCAAGAGGTCACCATTGTGATAGGCACGTCCCACGTAGATCGCGTCACCGTCGGAATCATGACCGGCGTGGATTGCCATTGGCGGCACATCCGAGTAGACATTTGTTGCTATCCAGCTTTGCTCTGGAAAAAGAAAAACCAAAAGATTAGATTAGCTTTAGACTGTCAGACAGACTGTCCAGGAAGACCTGTCTCCCTGCATTGTTGCCTGGTTATGGATGGACGGGCGGCCTTATGTTTCCCTAATCAACGGTGTTTAGTGTTATCAGTCGGATAGCTGATTTTATAACCTTGTTTACTTGGTTCGGTGAGTGCATGAATTTATTGAGATGTCAACTTACAGTTTAATCGATTGTTGAACTTATCGATCGGAAATGTGTTCTCAAGCTTGTTCTCGTGATAACGACTTTTCTTAATCTGACGTGCCAACGATTACTTGTTATCGAATCGGTAAAGTTTCTGGAAAATCGATTATCTTCCAAATGATAACCTAGCGACTCACGTCTCCATCGTGGCGTAGGCCACCACGATCGCAATGTTTCGAAACTGTACCTTATTGTACATCATTGAATTGTACAATGGGTGAGTTCGTTTGTTGCTGTCGAATAGAGAAAGTGTGGAAGGAAGTCCTGTTCGCCAAAGGGAATGCTTCAAAGTTGCGGGGAGTTGTTCGAAATCTGTCACTTCTGACACAGGCGACACTGTCTTTGGTGTAAGTTGTTTTTGTTGAAAGTGTTTATTTTTTCTTGACAATTAACAGTTTCTCTGAAACCGTAATCTTTCACATTTGACATAGTTCGGAAATCTACGAACATACCCGCTGTTTCACGAATTGTGCCAAGATGACACAGAAGAACTTGTCTGTGGAAATTGTTGGCAAAGTCGAAAAGACACGGAATGGACAAATTTAGTCCTTTTTCATGAGTCCGGATCAGAAATGAAGTATTATCGAGATGCCCAACTTCACAGCTGATTGTCCCCTAGTCCATCGACAGTCAGAGGCTTTTTGACAGATATTCATGAATTTTTGACATTTATTCACGAATTTCCGTAAGTGCCGTTGGTCAATTTGGCTTTAGAAACCGATATGTTGTCAAACATTTTAAGGTGCAAGAGAGGTAGAAGTTGGGCAACTCTATCATACTTCATTTCTCGTCAGGATGACAGTTCGTGGAAATATCTGTCAAAATGATCAAATGTCAATTATAGCATTTGTTGACTGCGTTTTTGACACTTTTGTTGACAGAGTATTTCCCCCTTTTGGAGGTTCTAAAAAAAAAGTTGTGAAACGACCGGAAACTGACATTTATATGATTTCGTGATTAACTGTCAGAAGTGCATGACACATCGTGATTAACAGGCAAAATGTCACATAAAACCGTCGCTGGACAAGCGGTATATGCTTCAAATGTCAAACATGGAAAAGGTCAGTAGAAATTTCGTTGAGTTCATTCAGTCAGATTAGCAAAAGGTTTCAGATGCAAAAGTGCATGTGCCGTAATGACGTTCGGTACAAAAGGACATTTCAAATTTCAGCAAGTGTCACAATTTGGAGATTTTTTTCCGTTTCACGTCACAATGCAAATAATAGCGAAAGAATTCCAAAGATATCCCGTTCCGACAGACACTGTATATTCACATAGCACACCACACATCTGCACAAGAATGTTTGTACATCATTCACAGCTCACATGACACCTGCTTGTCATGGAAAAACTTCCCATCTGATCCGACAAGCATCAATTTCGATTGGAATTGTTTTTATCAAACTTACCCATTTTGTTGGTTCTCTCTAAAAAGTGCTGGCTAGTAAATTGTGGGCTCCAGTCAAAGACACGGTGCTCTGTTGGTGATGAAAATCAAGACTAAACTAACTGCCACTTTGGCAGTTGGCGATATTAAATTAAAGACAGACACACTCCAACAGACTGACGACGATTGTGCAAAAGTCAAATCAGAAAAAAAAAAATTAAAACAAATATAACGAAAGATAAAGTACGTTGCTTATGGCTGGGTGGACTATCTTATCTATGTTCCGAGTGAGTTGGTATTTACTCGTTGCCATCCCCTAGTGTTGGATAACAGTGGGTCATGCCTAAATGCGTTGATTCATCTCATGCGTGGGACTGGGTGTTTGGCTGCATTTTCTGGCTGACATCGATCAAAGAGTTTAAAATTGATGATACCGTGGAATCCAAGGTGCCAGCGCTATCGATTTTACTGTGATCGATCGACGAATTAGTTTCTTGGAACGGTGCATGGGTGTGCGTTGATTGTTCACTAGCTTAGGTGTCGCGGACTGGAGTAAATAAAAACAAATTGTTTATCTTATCGCTTTGTCAAGTGCTTAAAAAAGCACATAGGCGATTACAGAATGTGTAACACTTTGATTGGCTGTATGTGTGCTATGATTCAGTGTAGGGATGGATTTACCAAGCACTAGCTTTGGCAACAGAGCGTGGATTACATGCTATCCCCAATGTGTCATCGTGTGTATCAATGGAACTTGGGTAACTCGCTGAGTGTTACAGAGGAAGAGGAGATTGATGGAGAAGGCATTGAGTGCACATTTGCATCTGGAACGGGTATACGCCACATCCCGACGAAGACATCGGTGGTGGCACAAATCATAAGAGACGGGCTGCGGATAAGTCGAGCAAATGAGCATGTGCCCGGTGGACCATATGTCGGTGTATTCTTGAAAAACGACACGGAAGGAACATTGGTCGGTGTTATTAAACGATTGTTGGTCTCGTTCACTTCACCGTCAGAGTCGGGCACTGCAGGAAAATAGCATCTTCGCTGACTTCAAACTAATGATCATCACCTTGACTGACCATCTCATAGACTCGGAAACGTGAACAAAAAAGATACCAGGAGACCAGAGAGAATGAAGTTGTGGGTACGCACGTCGACCCCTACGCAACTGATACTCGCTGCTTGTGTTCGATTCCCGGCCGGCACGCCTTCACCTCTTTCGACTCACTGACAATGCTTAGAGATTCTAGGAAAAAGCTTCTCAATCTTGGCCGTTCAGAGTCGACATGAAACTGTAGGTCCCTTCCACTCGTGAGAGAACAATAGCACGCACAACACGAGTGGTTGAGAAGCTAGGCCATAACCCTCTACGTTGGTGTCTACTGTAGCGACACCAATATTATTATTTAGACACCAGACAGGGTTCGCCATCTATGTCCGTGTGTAGACGTTGAACAACTTTGTGTAGACTCAAGTCAATCGACTCAATTGTCGCAGTGCATTGAAAATACTCGTTCTGTTGTGTTAACTCGGCGTGCATTTTGCCAAAAATATTATGTGACCAATAAGCAGCGTCTGACAATATTATTCGTCCTTTGGTGTCAAATTTGCTTGAGCACGGCACAATGGGAGGTCGCCGACATGCCGATCATCCACGCCCAAGGCGTTCCAAAGAACTGGTAGCAGCGGTAGGAGAGAGTGCTGCCCAGAAACCACATGTGCCGTCTCGTCAAAGCGTTCATGATTTTGACAACTGGGTCACTTTGCGTCGCATGTTAAAGGATGATTTCCATTTGTTTTCCTACAAAGTGCAATTAATGCAAAGAATATTGCCGATGGACCGTCCATGTCGCTTGGCATACGGCCAAATACTCGCCCGAATGGTCGAAAGGTTCCATCTAAACATACCGCCCAACGACTTTTTGAAAAGCTACAGGAAGCTTGCTCTTCTAATGACACTACAATCCCGGGTGAAGCTGGGGCTCACCCAACAAGCCTCTCCAGCTGATAAGGACCTAACCGGCGAATGGTAAACACTGAACATGATTTTTGGGAGCAACAGTTTGACGATCGATGGGGGCCTATTTAGAAATCTCTGGCTTAGTTAACAAACAAAATTCCCGCATTTTGGGATCGGAGTATCCACACGAGATCCACATGAAACGAGGTTGCACGCCCAAAAGGTGACGGTATGACGGTAAAACCATCTTTGGGCCACGCATTGTTGTCAAGTCCACTTTTCCCCTTGTGCCAATATTCCTGGGTACCATTACAACTTGAAGGGACTTAGATTTATTATAGCGCATTTTGCAATCCTTTCAACTCAGAAGTTGAAGGTCATTTTCAAGGAACAAGTGGAAAACAAAACACGATCCGATAAAAGTCATACGCCTATGATTATGCAATGAAAATTAATTTGATCGAACTCGACTTTATGAGCGAGAGGCGTCGTGCAGCGACCGCCGCGGAGGGCCGTGTGAAGGATGAATTCCTGAAATGCAGATCTCCCCACAGTACTCAAACGAAATAATATTTATTTTTGTGGATATTCGTGCATGCTGCCAAACTCCTTTCAAATTAAATACGAATCTGTAGCAAGCGAGCACAAAGGAAGTTTCTCGTTCCACTGCCACGACTAACGGCCGCAACCTAGGCTGGGTTCTACTCATGAAGGTAAACTTCCTACAGGCCTCCTCCCTGTTGCAGAAGTTACGTTACGTTAGTTACCAGTGGCTGTCAGACACTGTGAATGACTCCAAATCCTGGCATGCAACGAAGCAAATCAACTGACTTTCGCTAATGTCGTATAGTCCTAAGGATGTATATGTTTCTATGGGGGACAAGGGGTGCCGACCTGATGAGATAACGTTTGCTAATGCAGTCTTGTCTGGAATCATTCAGTGAACAGTGAACTGTTATTACTCCGCGCTGGCACTTGGAACTAAGTCTTGATAAACTACACGACATGCATGTACGAGGTCCAGTAAGTAATCCCCTCTGCATGACTGTCAACACGAAATAGTCGGAGCATTTGACAATTCATCCCAGGATGTGATTATTGAAGCTCTAGACAAGGAATAAGTAAACCGAAAAGTATCGAAATGGACATATGAACTTCTGAGCGAGAGAACAGCTGAGACTCATGCATCGGAAGCTATAATAAAAGCCAACACAACAAGAGGTTCCCCAAGGAGGAGTCTTATCTCCCCTCTTGTGGAGTCTAGTGGAAGACGAACTTAGGCATCAGATGCCAGGCATATGGTTATGATATAGTCATTATAGTCAGAGGCAGGATGGAGGAGACCATCGTCAAATGGGGACCAACAATTACTTAAGTGCGCCATCCACTCGTCTCTGAGATTATTTCGGGGCTCCCTCGGCGGCACAATGGATGTAAGTTTGGCTAAGTGCGTTCCCCGCAAGGACAAGTCTAGGTAGCCAACCAAAATTACCTTATTTATGGCTTCACTCATTTGGGTGCATATCACGACAGTTCTACTTATGCAAGGGATGACATGATATAACTTTCCATTGAACGTCAACTTCAACGGCAGCGTTTTTTTTTACCTTCTCGCCATTCCACGCATTCCATTTCACCCAACTCACAAAAATAATTCAAGTCACTACTTCTTCCAGCACTTCAGTGAAAAACTGCACGTGTTTGATACACGTCTCTGTTTAGTATTATTTACATAGATCACGCTCTCTCACAGGCGCACTACAGGCACTCTATACCTTCGTCAGGACCTCTCCCTTCTCGTATATGCTTGTCAGATTCTTGGCGTCGGCAGAAACGTCGGCGATCAAGTCTCTGGAATGATTGTGCTAGAGTGGTGTCTGTCGGCAGTCCGGCAAAACCACCACAGTATTTTTCACAAGAAAACGTAAACTGGAGCAACTGAAACGAGTTAGTCTGTCAGGCACAATACTGGGTCCAGTAAAAGAGGTGAAATGCCTAGGAGTCATCTTAGACAGCAAACTCATCTGGGAAAGACACACACAAGAGATCACCAGGAAGGCGACGCGTGCTTAATGGGGCTGTAGTCCATTCATCTTAAGATGGATGTACGTAGCTCTTATTGGGCCAACAATCACATTCGGTGCATGGTCCAGAAGAGCCAACCTGATCAGCGCAAGAGGCACTCACACAACAAACTTCAAAGTTTGGCATGCCAGGCCATTACAGGGGCCATGGGAACTTGTCCATATACCGCCATGGATGTGTTTTGTAGCTTATTCCATTGCATCTCTCGGGTGCAGAATGTGCAAATAAAACAGTCATGAGAATGGCAGAAGAACGGATGGGAATAGACAGGTCAAAAACCTACCACTCATGGCCATTCCGAAGGATGACGTGATTAGGAAATTCAATTTCCAAAAGAAGTTCACCATTAAGCTCAACACCTCAAAGGACTGGAGCAATGAATCCATAGCCTGCAGACTCAGCAGTAACACGTTCATGAGTGGATCAAGAACCGGATGAGGGAACAGGGGCAGGACTATTTGGATACTCTTCGAAACCCCTGGGCAAACGCTCCAGCATCTTCCAGGCGGAAATCTATGCCATAGACAGATGCGTTCAAATCAATCTTGATAGGAACTACATCAACTGCGACATAGCAGTAATTTCGGACAGTCGCACTGCCATCGTACATCATTAAGTCCAAGCTCGTCTACAGAAGCTTAAGAAGCTGAGCAGGAGTAACAGAGTAAAACTCTGCTGTATACCTGGCCACACAGGGATAGAAGGCAATGAAATGGCCGACTTCCTAGCCAGGAAGGGAGCATCGAAACCGGTGTTCCTGGCCCTGAACCATTCTGTACAGTAGGAGACCATGTCCTTAGAGACGAAGTCAGGGAACAAGAAAGAAGGAACAGGGCAGATACCAGGAACAAAGCACATGGCATGAGGCAGGCCAAGAAACTCTTGGGTCAACATAACCGGAAGAGGTTTGCGGCATATATCAGAATGAGCGAAAACAACCTCCGCAACCTAACAGGCTTTTGAAGGACATGTCCCCTTTTAACCCCGGCCCCGAACGTCCTACAACATTTTAGGAAATTGTCCTCCTTTTTTCCTTAACAAGCATTTGTAATTTTGAAAATTAAAAAAACCATCGGACTCTGAATTTGAAGGAAACAGATCCTGTTTTGACTCCCATGTGTCAACCAGAAATGAAGTACGATAGAGACGCTCAACTCCTACCTCTCTTGTCCCTTAAAATGTTTGACAACCATTTTTTATATCGTCAAATTGACCAATCAGAGAACGGCATTCCCATTATTTCGTGAACAACTCTCAAGAAGCCTCTCAAATTCCCCGATGGGCTAGGGTGCAATCAGCTGTGAAGTTGGCCATCTCTATAGTACTTCATTTCAGATCCAAAAACTGGTCTGTGCCGCAGTCCGTCACCTCGGTTGCCACTATAACACGCACCGCGCATCTGGTGGGACATCTCTTAGATAAATTTTCGAACGTTGTTGGGTCGTGAATGCAAATCTTGACAGCGCCTACTGGTGGGTTCATTGTGCCACATCCCTAATGTCTCTCACATGAACAGCGGTTCACAGTAACTGACGTCTACCGAATGGATTCGTCACCAATACAAGCGATCCGAATGCCATGCACAGTACCAAATCGATCAAAAGCGTTATCGCCTTCAAATTCCAATCTAAACCAATTCAATTTGAGTTTCGTTGAGTCCCCGTGACACTTAATTCACGACGTGCGTCCTATGAAAACGGCTCACCTGTCATGTGACTGCAGTCCTCCGGTGATTGCAGAAAAATATGCAAAGACGTTCTGTACCTTGACTTCACCAGAGGCGTAACTTCTTCCTGACAAATAAACAAAGTTAGAGCGAATTTTCGAAAATCGGTCCTATTCGTTACCATCACTCAAATAAGAGACTCAAAAAAAAAGACTCTGCACTTGGCTGCAAGAAATTGAAACCACAACTGAAACGTAGAATGCGATCTAGCGCTAGAAAACAGTGGTAGTTGGGTGCGAAAAACATACGAGACGCAGGCAAAAGAAGCCCGCTCTCTGAGTCAGTGCTCTTTAAATAGTTAGAGCCCACTTCATGGTTGACACAGATTAGATAATGTTTCGGCGAATTGTGTGAGTTCGCTTATGATTGATTTGCTGGGTACTTCGATTCGAAGGTGGCCTGTCTTACGGTGTGTCTTAATTTAGTGTCAATGTTTAGGGGGAAGTACTTTGGAAAAGAATGCAGTTTGCGATAAGCACGGCCAATGGTTTAGGATATTTTGGCTGTGTCATTGTGGGCCGTACACTTACGTGGTGTCAATTTTTAAGTGGCCGATGTTTGATGATTAGAACTCATTTATGACTGGCTTACTCATGCGATCATAGGACTCGACACCGCTGGATTATGTTCTCTTTAGTCGTTTGTTATGAGCTACTGTGGCCTCTTACAGATAACACAATCCTTAAAATCTTTATGGAGAAAGGCCATAGCATATGCACTGATGACGATGAAAGGGAAACTCCTACCAACCGTCTGCATTGAAGAAACTCTCCTCGTGGGTGTTGCAAGCAAACATACAAATTCGTGTGTCTCACCGGTTCAAGTTCAATGTAACGAGATTGTGCGTTTTCAAATGTGGATTCAGTGTCATCTAGGGTTACCAAAACGGATATATCCGTATCCGGTATCCGCGGTTATTTGTACTCTTAACCGTATCCGATATCCGCGACAAAGCTCACGGGTCACATTTTTAGATTAAATACTTAATTTAGTACATTAATGAACAAAGTAGTCTAGTCGTTTTAACAATGTTTTAAACATTTCAACGGAAGTCGGAACGATATCAGACTAAAATCCAAAAGGTGTCAAAGTTGCCTGCAATTTACAATATTTCAACGTATTGGGTATACAACTTAATTCGTGTGGTTTGCTAAGAGATGGCGTAACTTGTATTATTCCATTGGAACATGCGTTGGAAAGCTACTGTCATTGTACGTCATTTCAGTATATGTCATTCATTTGAAGCGTAAACAACAATAATCTTTTTTCACTCAAAACTTTGTGCCTGAAAAAGTGTTTTTGCGGGGAGTTCTTCTTCGTGAGTTTAAAATGAAGACAACTGCTGCCGCAAGTCATCGTATTTTGGTGGAAGTTTATGGTGAACATGCGCTAGCTGAGCGAACGTGCCGAAAGTGGTTTGCACGATTTCAAAGTGCAGTTGTTCTCAACTAAGAATCCATAGCAACCTAGAATCTGACCATATTCCGGTTACACTAAATCTATACACACAACATGCTTACAACAACGCCCCAATGTTTTACAAATATTCGGCGGCGAATTGGAATTCGTTCAAATCTTCTATTGACAACAGCTTAAAACGTAGTAACACACAATTAGATACCATCTGCAGTATCACTCAAGTGGATGCAATGTGTAGAAACTTTACTGAAGTTATTACGAAAGCTGTGGATTGTTCCGTCCCTAAGATTCCTTCCAAAAATATTAAAGCTCCCCTACCAGAGAATATTCTCTTATTGATTCGACTAATGAACTCTGAGCTAAGAAAGTGGCTTTGCTTTCGAATAGACTCTTTTCTTCACAGCATGAATTTCCTCAACAAAGCTATTAAGGAAGCGGTTGCAGCATACAAAAACACTCGTTGGAGTAATGTACTGTCTTCCTTTGATAAATCTAGTAAACCGTTCTGGAAGGTTTCGAAAATACTTAAGAATAGGTCCTCCAACATTCCGCCTCTGGAAAACCTCGATCGCCTCTATATCAGCCCAAATGAAAAGACAATCTATTAGCTGACACTTTTTGTAATAACCATGCATTAACTGCACAACAAAGTGACGATTTCACTGATAGAGAAGTAATGCAAAGTCGTACAATCATTTCTAGTTCTCAGGTTCTGATAGACGAATCCTATTTAATTACTTCATCTTTAGTCAAGGAACTTATTAAAACATTAGACCGAGCAAATCCGAGCAAAAATTTAGATAAAATTGGCATTAATTATATAACTACTATCTTCAATTCATGTCTAAGATTGTGTTACTTTCCCGTTCAATGGAAAACAGCTCTTGTTGTGCCTATTGCAAAACCTGGAGGGCCCGAACAGTTATAGGCCAATAAGTTTACTAAACTCCATTAGCAAACTTTTTGAAAAAGTTGTTAAAGAAAAAATTAATAATAACTTAATAGATAGAAACATTATACCAAATTTTCAGTTTGGTTTTAGAATAGGCCATAACACATGCCATCAAAAAGCACGTGAGTGATAAATTTAATTCTAAAGAATCAACAGGACTAGTGTTATTAGACATTGAAAAAGCGTTCGACACGGTTTGCCATGACGCCCTGATTCCCAAGCTCCTGAAGTTTAACTTCCCAATGCAAATCATCAAATTGATCCAAAGCTTCCTCAAAGACAGAAGGTTTGCAGTCAAAATCAGAAACAACATATCTAACACCAAACATATCGAGCACGGCGTTCCTCAGGGTTCTGTTCTGGGGCCAATTCTGTTTAATGTCGCAGATCTGCCTACATTCAATTACAGTGTCAACGTTGCAATGTTTGCGGACGATACTGCATTATTTGCATCTGGTAGATTATTTATAGACGTCTTTAATGTACTACAAACTGCTCTCTCGCAATTTGAACGATATTGCTTCCAATGGAAGATAAAGCCAAACCCTCAAAAGACGTAAGCTACGAGGATATGGTTCACTAGGTGTAGAAAAGAGTGCTACCTAATATCAAGCTACGGTTATGCTCTGTGGAAATAGATTGGGATGACAAGTGCAAATATCTTGGACTAATCCTAGATCCATTTCAATTGTTGTAAAATAAATTGTATCGTGTAAAGGATAAAATGTCCTAATTCTCTAAATAATGTAATAGAATGCTTTGAACTACTTAAAATGAATAAATAAATGCGCTAGCTGAGCGAACGTGCCAAAAGTGGCTAGGCTTGGCCAACCAGCCAAATCAACGGCAAAGCCGAATATCCATGGCGTGAAGGTAATGCTCTGTACTTGGTGGGATCAGAAGGGTGTGCTGTATTATGAGCTACTAAAACCGGGTGAAGCCATCAATGGACAACGCCACCGAACACAATCAATCCGTTCGAAGAGAGCAGTAGTCGAAAAACGCCCGGAATATGCGACCAGACAGGAGGCAATAATTTTCCATCATGACAACACTCGGCCCCACGTTGCTATTCCGGTTAAGAACTATTTCGAAAACAGTGGATGGGAAGTTTTACACCACTCGCCTTATAGCCCAGACCTTGTCCCTTCTGACTACCATTTGTTCCGGTCGATGCAGAACGCCCTCACTGAAATACGGTTCACATCAGAGCAGAATTTCAAGAATTGGCTTGATTCATTCTTGGCTGCCAAAGCCAGCGCAGTTTTTTTGGGATCGGATCCACAAATTGCAAGAAAGATGGGAGTCATAGCTTCCGATGGGCGATACTTTGAATAATACTATTTTACATATTTTTCTAAAATAAACGCTCGTTTTGAAATTTTGCATGATAGGGGTAATTTTTACCCCTTATCCATGCCGGCTTTGAGCCTCAAAGAATAAGAGTTGAGTGGAACCCTTTGCATTTTGCACGCACTCTTACAAAGTTTCCGGCTCCACCACTCATCGCAACACCGAATAAAAAACGCTGTCAGATGAAATCAAGGGGCAAGGGAGGTCGAAGTTTGGTATTGCAACTTGCGAAGTTCCCCAAGCGTCCAAGGAAAAATACCACACTTGCTTCCAAAAGCGAATTGCCAGTATTTTGAGCTGTCATTGCAATTAAATAAATATTTGAAATTGAACACAAGGAGTCTTACTCGACAACTCCATTTCCTTCATTATCATCCTTTATTGCCTATTAAGCATGTACTGCAATTTTCGGAGGGCATATGCGCGGTGGAGAGTGCTAGGCTGACAGAGGGAGTGGAGACCTGGAAGAGCTATTTCCCACAGCATGTTTTATTTGCTCAAGTTACACGTATACAGTCAACGAAGGTACACAATTTTATGCATGAGTCATCTTAGTGCCATACTCTGTCCCATACTTACCACATGCTCGCCAAAACAGACCATCTGATGCGAAGATCGCTGACATCTTCGAGATGCTTCAGTGAGTCAGACATATTGGAAGAAACCCGTTGGCCAACTTGAACTTCAGGCTGATGCTGGCATGCCATGGTGAAATAATAATAAAAATAAAAATATAAATAAATTATTAAACGACCCCCACTCTCTGTACTTTCTTTTTATCAGAACAATTGACATTTTTCAAGGGATAACACGTTATCACACTTCTTATCGTGTAATTCACTTGCGAATGTATCGCCCGGCTGGGCTTTTATATTGGATCCCACTCACATGCGCCGCAGTTTGAAAAGAGTCACTGGCAGAGATACAGTCTCACACCTCCGGTGAATCGCGAGGAATAAGTTTGTCAAGTGTCAAGTGTTTAACTGAACGAGAAATCAAAGAAAAATGGGTAAGATTTGAGCCATCAACAAACTTTGACATCTAAGGACTTTTGTGTGCTCTGGCAGCTGTGTCGATTTGTGTGACTTCCGAAAATGCGTCTTAACTCGGCGAGTGATTAAGTGAAGTAGCAATGAGTCACACCAACTGAAGTTGAGATAAGATAAAGTTTATATTTTGTTATTTTTGTGTTCATGAGGAAACCGATACTGTTTTGACTACGTGATGAATCACTTGCACAAATCGAATTTTCAGGGCCATTGAAGCCAGCACGATAAGCTCTGTGATGATTAGTTTCTAGGAAAAAACAAGCAATATTGTTGAACTGATCCGTTTACGTCCTCGTATTTTCAGGAGGGGAATTGTCTCTGCAAAGGCCCGGTCATGTCATACAACCATGTAATTGAATGTGCTTTCTCGCAGCACTAGATGCACTCATTTCATGGAATGTCACTTGCGCAAGTGACATTCAATGGTTGCGTTCAGTAAACAATGAGGTGCAATTTAACAGGTGTCCCTTAAATGTCATGATGGACATCGAAAGTTGCGCCATTCAGACCAAGACTCAATGTGACATTTCGAATGTCAAACTCTCGTGAATATGTTTGTGGGACGCAAGTTATTTCAATGATTTCACTTAAATGTCATGATGGACATCGAAAGTTGCGCCATTCAGACCAAGACTCAATGTGACATTTCGAATGTCAAACTCTCGTGAATACGTCTGTGGAACGGAAGTTATTTCAGTGATTTCGCGTGAAAATTCACAATTTGTTTACTGAATGCCTTTCATTTTGACTGATTTCATCGTCCAGTGGTTGCGTCCGTTGAATTTGTCTTTTTGTTGGACACTTGACACATGCGACTTGAGTCACTGCATCGATTGCTTTAGCTTTTCCATATCTGTCACTTGAACCGGTTAATCGGTGGCGCGCAGGGCATTTGCAAATACTTCCTTGACCTTAGTTCCGCGACCTCAAACTCTGAGATTAACGCATTATTCCTTGTTCACTTTCAGATCATTCGTGGGTTCATTCAGGATCATCGCATGGCGTGCCGCCGGGCGCTGTTGTCGGTGGGCATGACTGTGACGGATCAGTCATCTACGTTGGCCGAGCCTTCCACGAGGGCGACAATCTGCCGGCCAAGGTGATTCCGAGCAAGAACTCAGCGTACGTGTGCTGGGGTGGTCAGGAAATTCCCAAGCACCACTATGAAATACTGACAGGAGCCAACTACAGATGGGTGCCATGTGCGGCCGGTTCGGTTCCGCCGAACTCGGTGCTCGCCGGAAACACCACAACTGGTGAGCCCCTGTACATCGGTCGTGGACATTGGCACGGATCGCTGACTGTTGGAAAGATTCATCCCTCTCATCATTGCTTGTACATTCCGTTCGGGGGCCATGAGCATCGCCTGGATACGTATGAGGTGTTGACTTATTCAATGCCACATGGATGGGTGCCTGGGAACTTGCATCACTGCCCACCGGGCGCTGTGGTCGCCGGTCACGACACCGACGGATCGACAATCTACGTTGGAAGGGCAATGCATGAAGGTGAGCACTTACCAGCGAAGTTTATCCCCAACAAGGGCTGTGCATACGTGTGCTACGGTGGCAATGAAATATACAAGACACATTTCGAGGTTTTGACGGGGCAAGGCTACTGCTGGGTGACGGGGCACCACGGCCAAGTTCCACCCGGTGCGGTGTCCACTGGGACCACTCGAGATAATGAGCCCGTGTTTGTCGGGCGCGGTCATCACCACCGCAGCCTAACGCCGGGGAAAGTGCACCCCTCACACCGGTGCTTGTACATTCCTTACGGTGGAAAGGAGATCAAGCTCTCAAGCTACGAGGTGCTGGTCAAGACCTGGTAACGCAGTCGACCAGGGGGAGAGCCATTAACATGAACAAAACAATTGAATAAAACTCTAAAATTTTAAATTCGATGACTTGTCTTTCATTTGCACAATACACGCTGTATGCCACGGCCCGCGCGGGGGGAATAAGACTCGTGAATCTAAATTGTTTGCTTTGATTTCAGGGCATAATTGGGTGCCATCATCATCGTACGCGCCGGTCCCGCCGCTCGCTGTGGTCGGTGGGCACGACACGGATGGCGCGACTATTTACGTCGGCCGAGCCTACCACGAAGGGGACATGCTAGCCGCCAAAGTGATTCCCTCAAGGAAGGTGGCCTACGTCTGCTGGCACGGACAGGAGATCCCGAAGTCCAGCTACGAGATCCTTTGCGGACATCACTACACATGGCGTCATTGCTACGACCACGCGATCCCGCCCAATGCCGTTGAATGCGGACGCACCAGCTCTGGAATGAGGGTCATCGTTGGACGAGGCCGTTTCGAGGGCAGCTTGACGGTGGGCAAGGTCATTGCTGTCCATCGTGCACTGTTCATTCCATACGGAGGCATCGAGAGACGACTGGAGAGCTACGAGGTGCTGGTCAGAGAAGCACCATCCAGCCCCTGGGTAGCCTCCACCGGAAGCAGCGTTCCCGCAAATGCTGTCCACGCTGGCCAAGACACCGACATGGCAACCATTTACGTGGGAAGGGCCTACCACGAGGGAGATCTCCTCCCGGCAAAGGTCATCCCCAACAAGGCGTGCGCCTACGTGTGCCACGCGGGCAATGAAATTGTGAAAAGTCACTTTGAGGTGCTCACCGGCGCCGGCTACCGCTGGGTATCCTCCGCAGAGGGACACGTCCCACCGGGCGCAGTTGAAGGCGGTCGCACAGCTCAGGGAGAACCGCTCTACGTCGGTCGCGCACACTACTGTGGCAGCTTGACTCCGGGAAAGATTCAAAAGTCCCACGGCTGCCTGTACATACCCTTCGCTGGCCGAGAACGGCGGGTGACGAGCTACGAAGTGCTTGCCTACGGTGACCCGCTCGCAGTTGGATATCCAGCACAGCCCCCACCCTATGCGAAGTACGATCCCGACGACAGCCAGCACCACCATCATCATCATCACCACCATCATCCCCCACCGCCGCCACCACCACCAGCATACAGCCCAGACTGCGGGGCATTTTTGAAGCTTAAGTTCTAATCATTTCGATGTTTGCAAAAAAGGCTCCCTTTGTGAATGTGTTTGTATCATATGTAGATGTGTGTATCAATAAATTAAATGCGTGTAAATAGACTCAAACTGCGTGGTCGCTGGTTTAGACATAGGCGCCGCGCAAGCTGGCATAAGTTCGGCATTTTGCACCCACAGGGACGGCTGTTGGATGTGAAAAGGATATCTTGGCATTTGGTTGGATCAATATCTGTATTTTGACAAACATATCGATATTGCTCTGACGAAAGCTGAAAAGGCCCTTGCTGTGGCAAAGGGGTTGTTTTACTGTTACATGGCCCTCATCCGGCCAATTATGGCATACGGTTGTCCATTGTGGTTCAACGTGAGTCCTTCCCAGATGGAAAAGAAGAGGTTGTTCGAGAGACAGTGTCTTCGGACATGTCTCCGGTTGTATCGTACACCCGAGTGCGAGTACAAGAAGTACTATCCTAACGAGGCAAACTTGAACAGGATTGATCATTTTATTATTAAGCTGAATAGAAGGCAATATGCACGCGCTATGACTTCCTCTAACAGTCTGATCTTTAGGCCTTCCTACCTCAACTTAATCATGAGAGAGTGCGCCTTACCCGCTTTATTCCTCTCGAGGCGTTCCTCTACCTCGACACAATTGGACTAATACAGCATCCACACGGATGTCCTGTAATCTTCCAAGTCGTACGCCGAACAGCGAATAGGCGACTTCAATATGAAGGGGATGTCGCTCGCAGTCACGAGGATCTCCTCCGGCTCAGCAGAGCGATCTCTGCTCGAGACAGGAGAGAGTCTGCCAAAGAACGGCAATTTTACTGGTGGTTACACCAAAACCAGTCTCCGCTGCCGCTGGTTTTTCTAATTGACGAGGTAGTTAACCATGGTGGCCAACTTACACAGATTTAAGGTAGTCGTAAGGAAAAATAAAAAACAAAAATAAATAAAAAAAGGTGCACCGTGGCGTATAAATTATATATGTTCGGCAAATACATGACCGTCCTGGTGCACGCGTTCGTACTGTAACGGACATAGTTAAGATTGTCTTAAGTTTTAATGTTAGGTTCAGTTAGTGTAAGTTAGGATTAAATGAGATATATAGCCAAGTTTTTTTTACCAGTTTTCTTGGCCAAACAAATGAAACAAAAACAGTGGGTCCGTCAAGAGAGAAAAAAAAAAACATGGCATAAGCCGAAAGGCATAGAACAAGTTATGATTAGAATAGCTTAGAGTACCCGTATAGGGTCAGTAGGTTAGATGTAAGTGGATTTGTTAAGTTAGTTAAGCTGTTAAGAGGGAGGCGACTGTGCAACAAAATCTGAGTACAGCTCTTCCCTTTCTAGCCTCCGCTGAGGAACTCGTGGACCACTCGGACCCCACGCTGATTGAGTGCCTTCGTGAGTGGTGTGGGCCACATTAAATGCAGTGATGTTACATAGCCTCGGAATCGAAACCATACCGAACTCATACAGTGATCGACAAAAGTCTGCGTACGGCGTAGGAATTCGAAAGGAGATAGCTCTTATTTCCAGAATAAGTCGAATAAGACAATACTTAAACTTTCAGATTCCAAGAAAATTAATTTTCTATTATTACTCATTAACGAAAAAAAAAAAAACAAAATGGAAAATACGAGGGGCGTTCAATATATTCTCGGTATCGATATGAAGGAAAATGCGAATTTAAATTGTTTTTATTTTTCAATATAATCTCCCGTAACATCAATGCATTTGTTACATCTTGAGATAAGCTTTTTTAAACCCTCAAAAAAATAAATTTCCTCTTTCTCTGCAAAATACCCATTTACTGCCGACTTGAGTTCTTCATCATCCGAAAACCTTTTTCCACGAAGACATTTTTTCAAATCCGGAAACAGGAAATAATCACTAGGGGCAAGGTCTGGACTATAGGGTGGGTGTTGGATTTCTTCGAAACCACAATCTCGCGCAGCAGCCTTGGAAACTCGCGCTGTGTGAACAGGAGCGTTGTCATGAAGAAGCAACACACCGTCTTTTCTTTTTAATTTCCTCCCGCGAATTATGCCATGTGGAAGCCTAGGATGTGGCGTTGATGGTACCACCTTTTTTTGTACTCAATGAGCAAGATTCCCTTTGAGTCCCAAAAAACTGTGGCCATGAGCTTCCCGGCAGACGGAGTGACTTTGAACTTCTTCGGGGGGTCTGTTCCTTTTTTATGCCACTGCATGGACTCTTGTTTGCTTTCAGGGTCATAGTGGTGGACCCATGTTTCGTCACTAGCAACAATTCGATCCATAACACCACGTTCTCACTACACATCTCCAAAAGCTCTCTACAGCATGCGATTCTCACTTTTTCCTGAGGCGCTGTGAGCATTCGTGGCACCCACCTTGCACTGACCTTTGAAAGGTTAAGATGGTCATGAAGAATGGTGTGAATGGTACCAATTGAAAGCTTGGTGATCTCTGCCATCATTTTCACCTTTATTTGGGCATCCTCAAGAACAAGTTTTTCGACTTCTTTGATGCTTTCTCCCGTACAAGCAGTAGTCGTGGCGCCGGAGCGGGGGTCGTCTTCAATGCTCTCTCTGCCTCTCTTGAACTCACTTGACCACTTTTGTACAGTTGATAATGAAGGTGCGGAACCCTGGTAAACAGATACCATCTCTTCATGAATAGTTTTTTGCCCTTTCCTTGCTTAGTGAGAAATTTAATTACAGTCTCAGTTGCCATAATGATTCTCTTTAACTAGAGATAAAACGCGAATTAATAATCATATTTATATGAAATTTTACATGAATGCACTAAAATAATATTATTACTTGATAAATAAGTCAATTTATATATACAACCACAGATTCACCCCGATACCGAGAATATATTGAACGCCCCTCGGAGTTCTAAAATACAGTCCACAAAAGTGCGAAAATAATGAAGCACTGTTAACGCAACGGTAGTTAGTTTCATGGCAAATATTGCTTATTTATTCGGGCATTGGCATTGTTGAGGTACAACGATGGACAGGTCGAATCAAGGCCAAGATAGGCCGACCATCGAGGCTCACTTCAAGAGATAAGCTTGTCATACAAAATTTAAATAGCTTGTTACAATATCTAACAAGAAGAGAGAAATGAATACTGCCCAGTGCATCCAGAAATAATAGGGAGAACAATAGTTCTGAAGGGGTTCAGGCAGGGCCGGGTGCGGGATGTGCAAATGCACGGGGCGCCAAACTCTATTGGGCGCATTCAGGTAGGATTTCATAAAAAATCATGTGCATTTCGCTCGTATTCTAAAAGTGAGAAAGAGAATTGAGTTCATTATTTTAAGATGATGGACATTTGCTAATTTGACACATTTGTGACGAGCATTGAAAGACTAGCTCTTGTGTGATCTGGAAGCGGCAACAAATAATAGGGCGCTCATTTGACTCGGGGCGGCCCTGAGTGCAGGTCTTGAAGACCCAGGAAAAAACTGTTGGTCGACATGTTCAATCGTCAAAAACAGATTGCATTCCAAATGCAGACTCTGGTGTAATGTTTCTCCGACGTAACAAAATTAAGCATCTTTGAGTCTGACTACCCTTTGAGAGTAAGGAGGCTACAGAACGAGCCCAAACACAAAGAAGCAGTGAAGTACGGCGGTGGACGTGTTATGGTGTGGGGCTTTATGGCGTCATCCGGCGTGAAAGAAGGATGAAACTAATCGAAGGAGGAATGATGAATCAGTTTGTGCGCATTGATATGCTTAAACGAAATCTAAAAGCAAGTGCTGAAATGTTGGGGACTACCATCGATTGTTCCATATTTGTGAAGAAATATCAGTAGGAGACAGCTGGCAATGCTATCTAAGAATAGCAGAGAGAAAGGAGAAGATGAAGAAACGTTAAACGAAGGAAGCATTTTTTGTGATTAAAAATGTTGAGTTTTTATTTTTAAAGAAATTCATAAAATAAATACACTTCGTGAATTTAGTTGACAAGCCTTTTTGTTTTAATTGAAGCGGTGAACACAAGTTTTTTACAACTTTATTTCCAGCAAGCTTGTTAGGCTGAATATATATTCTTATAAAATTATATCAGCTTGTAAATAAATAAAAGAATAAATAATTACCCCGATAATACTGCACAAATTGCGCGTATTTGGCTTTTAAAACACTGTCAACATGCTGGTAAGTTGAGGTCCAAAGTGGAGTTCGACAAGGGTGCATACTGTCAGCACTACTGTTTGTGGTGGTTATCAGCGGTGCAGTCCGTGCAGCATTGACGGACGGAAGTTATGACATTCGATGGACTATGACATCTTACTTCAACCACTTGGTCTACGCTGACGATGTTTTCGCTTCGGATAAGGGATCTTCAATGAAGTAAACAAAATGGGGCTCAAAACAAATACAACGAAAACTAAAGCCCTTGTCATTTCTGACAACCGCGCCAAACAAAACATTGTCGGCAGGAATGTGAGAAAGTAAACAGCTTTCTACACTAAGCTCGCCCTTCGTCGACGACATGTTTTTACCAAGGTTGTACTCAACCGCTTGGGCTTTGGTTGACCACCTCTCCAATTGTGTATGTATCCTGCCATTTGGTTGGTTAGAACGGTGTATAAGCGCACGACAAAATTGGCCGCACGTATTTACATTTATTGGCTCTATAATTTGCGGTTTGCTAAGAGATGGCGTAACTTGTATTATTCCATTGGAACATGCGTTGGAAAGCTACATTTGAAGTCATCGTATTTTGGTGGAAGCTTATGGTGAACATGCGCTAGCTGAGCGAACGTGCCAAAAGTGGCTTGGCTTGGCCAACCAGCCAAATCAACGGCAAAGCCGAATATCCATGGCGTGAAGGTAATGCTCTGTATTTGGTCGGATCAGAAGCGTGTGCTGTATTATGAGCTGCTAAAACCGGGTGAAACCATCAATGGACTACGCTGCCGAACACAATTAATCCGTTTGAAGAGAGCAGTAGCCGAAAAACGCCCGGAATATGCGACCAGACAGGAGGCAATAATTGACGAAACATGACAACGCTCTGCCCCACGTTGCTATTCCGGTTAAGAACTATTTCGAAAACAGTGGATGAGTGGAAGTTTTACCCCACCCGCCTTAATACCCAGACCCCTTCTTCTTACCATTTTTCCGGTGGATGCAGAACGCCCTCACTGAAATACGGTTCACATCGGAGCAGAATATCAAAAATTGGCTTGATTCATTCTTTGCTGCCAAAGCCAGTGGAGTTCTTTTGGGATGGGATCCACAAATTGCCAGAAAGATGGGAGTCATAGCTTCCGATGGGCGATACTTTGAATAATACTATTGCACATGTTTTTCTTAAATAAACGTTCAAATTTTGAACAAAAATAAAAAAATCGTTTCAAAAAGACGGGATCACATAAAACCTGAATAAGTGCATAGACGTTTAGTTGGTGGGCGATGAGTAGGGTTACCAACACGTTCGGGACGGTCGCACATTAAAAAAAAAAAGGCAAAGCAAATATTTGTCTGTGTCTGATTCTTGTCGCCAAGCCTTACATTTCGGTCAAAAATAATGTCTATTATCAAGAATGTGGTTTGCGGGAATGCCGCAACAACCACCAGGAACAAAAAACGTTGCTAAAAATGTTATGATTTTATCGCCCGCTTGGGGTTTGTATGGGATCGCACTCCTATTCAGTGCACTATAAAAAAAGAGTCATTGCTGGCGGCTATTTGAGTGAACGAGGAACAAGTGTGCCAAGTGTCAAGTGCCTAAAAAATGGGTAAGTCTAATGTAGTGTGTTAATTGCGTTAACAACTGTCAACAAAATCCGAACTGGAGCTGCATAAAATTATCCTCGGTTAATTTGACAGTTGATGCAGAAAATAGTTGTTCAACTGGGCAGATCCTACCGACAGAATTTGATCGCAATTGACACACGAGCTAAGGCCTGTTGTGTACCCGGACAACTGCGTATCATAGATGTGCTTAATTTCTAAACACTTTCCAACTGCTGACAAGTGGCTGCGGATACTAGTTCTGCATCAAACTTTAGTTTAAGGTTATTTTTCGTTCGTTCACATTTTCACATCTTCCTTGTCAAGTCGACGTAAGAACTTAGAATCACTAAGATGCACCCACTTCTTGGGATGCCACTTGGATGAGCGATGACGTGCAAGTGGCCGTGTTCAGTTTCCTTTGACACTTGTCATATGTGAGCCGGAAATGAAGAATGATAGAGGTACCCAACTTCTACCCCTCTCTCTTATTTTGCCAACCATTTTTTATATCATTTGACTTTCACGTCAGTTGTGAATAACTGTCAAAAAATCTAGGGGTCTATCAGCTGTGAAGTTGAGCATCTCTATTATACTCCATTTCTGATGTGTGCACTGCCACAACCACTCTCTGAAGTTTGGTATCGAATAATAGCTCATTTCTTTCAATGTACATGCCAATGGAATATTGAGATACTTCTTTGTTTGCTTTTAGATAATTGTTGGCTGCCAGTTAAATCATCATCGGAGATGCCACCAGACGCTGTTATCCGAGGCCATGACTCGGATGGGTCAGTCATCTATATTGGTCGAGCATTACACGACGGTTACTATCTGCCGGCTAATGTGATTCCTAGCAAAGACTATGTGAGCGTCAGCACAATTAATGAGGAATTTCCCAAGAAGCAGTATGATGTATTGACTGGTTCCAACTACAAATGGGTACCAGGGAAAGGTGGTTCAGTCTCACAGCACGCGGTGATGGGCGGAAACTCAGAGAATGGTGAGGTGTTGTTTATCGGTCGTGGACAGTGGGAAGGATCGTTGAAAGTTGGAAAAGTTCATCCGTCTATGCATCGTTTGCACATCCCATTTAAGGGCAGGGAATCCAAATTGGATACGTATGAGGTGTTGACCTACTCTATGGCTCAAGAATGTGAGTACTTTCTGACGAAGGTTGTAGCATTTTCATAAGACACTCATGTTTCTAGGCGTGACGTCACCATGCCTAAACAGCACTTGGGTTTTCACCAGCGGAAGCTGTGTGCCTGACAATGCTGTGCTCTTAGTTGAGGACAAATGCATCTACGTTGGAAGAGCATTCCACAAAGGAGTTCTCCTCCCGGCACTGGTTACCCCGGAAAAGGCGTGCGCCTACGTGCTGGTGGAAGGTAAAGGTAAAGTCGAAAAATTCATGTTTGAGGTGCTCACCGGTGATATGTATCGCTGGGAAGTTGCCGAGTTTGGAAATGTCCCTCCGGGCGCAGTTGAAGGGAGTCGCACCGATAGGGACGAGCCCCTTTACATCGGTCGCACTGGTTACTTGGGCTATCCGACTATGGGACAAGTTAAACAATCTGATGGCTGCATGTACATTACAGATGATGGGAAAAAAGTACCAGTCAAGAGCTACGGGGTACTCGTTTACAGAGATAATCATAAATCAGTAGTCGATTCCGGCACCAATTCGAGTAAATAAAACGAACATGTGTGTACCCACACTTCTGGAGATGGGCAGTTTTTAAATAAAGAATAAATTTTGTGAACAAATTGTTAAAAGTGAAAAATACTGGAGAAAGAATATCGTCTCATGCGGTTTTTTTTATTGGAGAAAGTCTGTCTCGACGCGACGCCCTTAAACAGAAGATAAGCAGGCGTCTTTCCCGACCTCAAGTTGTGCCTCGTGTGCCGCAAGGACACTAGCAATATTGTCACGCCGTTAAGGTTACATGGAAAGGGGGGATATTTCATGAAAGATGCAATGGGATCAATTTAGTGATATGAGTGTTGCCTACTACTAGGCGCACCGTCAATTCCGATGCGCGAAGGAACAAAAGCGACTTACTGGCAGAAAGAAACAACAGGAGGTGTGAATTTTAATTCTCTACTTCTACTACTTGGTTTGCCTTGATTCACCGTGTGGCCTGGAGGAGAAATGAAGTATCGTAGAGATGGCCAATTTCACAGCTGATTGACCCCTAGCCCATACAGACAGACAGTTGTTCAGGAAAGCCCTTCTCTTTGGCATTAGAAAACGATGTGAAAAATGGGTGTCAAACAATTTAAATGGCAAGAGGATACTTCATTTCTGCCCTGGCATACATTGTGCTGAATTTTGTCCTCTCCGTTAGACTCTTTAGCCCGCATGCTGCTAATCGTCTGCTGGTCGACGGCTGTAATTCCGTGTGTAACAATTCCCATGTCTAGACCGCAGTACTCGAATGCAATACTTCTGAAGGGATTTGCAGCCTTGATACGTCTATCTGCGGTAACTGGCTGGTGACAGCAATGATGAATAGTTGCTGTGGTGCAACACAGTTAGACCGCTGCTGGATTGTGCTTGGCTCCACATTGTCTCTACCGTACTCCTGGAGATTCGACAAACTGAAGGTGAGCTTGTGCCCGCCTTCGGAAAATTTGGTTATCCTGATAACTAAACCCAAGACATTCGAACAAAAATGATGAAGCGGCAAGTCTAGACCTCAAAGACCAGTGGATGACGAAAATGTCATCGCAACTTGAATCACTGTAGAATCAACGAATTCATTCAGAAAACCTTGCAAGAACTACCGAGCAACTGATGATCAACAGGTTTTTCTTCTTGAATCACTTGAAATTTACTTGAATTATTCAATTTTGAGGTCACGAAATCATCCGAGAATGATCGGGTTTTTGACATCTCACACATTCTGGTGAGCAAGCAGATGGTGGTGAGCTTGAATGGAATGACTGAATGACTTGCGGTATCTAGATAGTCAATCAGGAGCCGGCGCACAGTGGTTCCATTGTATGGGAGAATTGGAAATTAATCTGTACCCGTTGACCGATCTTAATGAAATTTGAAGCATTGTACAAGTAGTGGATGTAGCTCAAAGATCTTAATTCGCTATAATCTTGCGCCTATCATCTTTTTTCCGACTTTCCTGGGCATCCTCTGACAAAGAGACGACGGGCAGGGTTGCTGGTGATATTATGCCTGCTCCGTGGCACAGAATTTGATGTACTGCTGATTGCATATAATACCAGGAGCATACATTTGTAGCCAATGAAGCGGTTTCCTGGCCCCAAATCTGTCTAAGGCAATCCTTGGTGGATGTAGTAAAGACCTACCTTAATGCCCATTTTTTGTAAAAACTTTTACTGAATTCAACTCCTTCTTCCTTGGTGTACTGGCAATGTCGTTTTTGCTGCTCTCCAGGGTTTCAAATTGGAAGCTATGATGCATTGCAAGGGAAATAGTTTGGAAACGCCGAAAAATGCACGACTTTGCTGCACTTAAACGACTCGTTCTTCCAAAGTGGTTTCTAGTTCAGCGGATGCTTTTACCGAACCGAACGAATAAGACCGCGAGTACAAGCCGCTGAGATGAGATTTCTCCGTGCTGTTGTGGGAATTACTCGCCGGGATAGGGTGAGATACACGGCAGTGCGAGAGGAACTCAACATTGATGAGCTGCTTCTGTGAACTGAGAGGGCTATGCTTCGGTGGTTTGGTCACGCGGCACGAATGGCCCCTTCATCACGACTTCAGAGGCGGGCGTTGAATGCGATTCCATCAGGCAGGCGACCGCTTGGCAGACTCAAGACGAGGTGGTTGGATCAAGTCCACAAACTCGCCTGGTGACGCTTGGGCATAACCCCTGATGAGTCCGAGTCGATGGCGGAGGATCGAGTTGCCTGGAGA
This sequence comes from Eristalis tenax, assembly GCA_905231855.2. Lineage (NCBI taxonomy): Eukaryota > Metazoa > Arthropoda > Insecta > Diptera > Syrphidae > Eristalis > Eristalis tenax. Next base: position 7,659,206 of record HG993127.1, read on the forward strand.
TCTCTCGTGCGTGGCTTGCCCCCGCTATACCTTTTGTGGAGCATGCGGGTCAGAAGATGATGAAGAAAAAGTTGGTCTCTCCCAAGTCCCTTGGAGTCTTTTTTGCCACAGCCCATCAAACATTGAAATGAGCTCCAAAAGGTGGCATTACTTAAAAGCCTTGTCAAAAAAATTGATAAGCAGTACAAAAAAAAAAGGATTGATGCAGTTTGAAAGCCAAATGTATGCCCTTTCAAAGCAGTTAATTTGAGGAAATATGCCACACTTAACATGCTAAAAAAATACGTCGATTTTTGGTACAGCGAAACGGATCATCTAAAGTGAACAAATTGTTTGCTTCCTAGGTTCTCATATTTGTGGAATATGAGGGGAACCCCCAGCCAATAGGCCGAGAAAAATATGTCACTTCGAGTATTTCATTCCCCAGCTGGGCCACTGTGCGACGGTCGCAGCACTTTTGTCCGGCTAAGGAAGTTGTCCGTCCAAGGGAAATTTTCCATTAAAACTTCACTTGAGCAAATTATTTCACTCGCTGCCCACGGAGTTCCCAAACTAAAATGAACATGAAGACACACATGATATTTTGCTGTTTTAATTGTGATGCCAGTTGGTGTGCCTTTATCGTTCGCATACCCTTCCAAAAGAGCTAGTGGAAAGATTTGCTAAAAGAAATGTTGTCCGCCTAAGAGAATAGACTGCGTCCGTGTTAGTGAGTGTCCGCTAAAGGAAATAGAAAATGAGTGGAGATTCAATTCAAGATCCACAGTCGTGAGAAAATGTCCGCTCAGCGTATTGTCCGTCAAACAGAGTTGTCCATAATAAGAGCTTTTGCTGTAGTGGTTCTGGTGCAAGATTTGTAGATTGCTACCGGTGGTTTACAAGGTAGTGTCCTTGGAACCATATTCTTCCTGCTGTACTCCTGCGGATTCGCGGTACACTTGTTCTTACCTTCGGAAGATAGGTCGGTAGATAGGTGCAGTTGTCCTTATTGCTGTCTCCAATAAGGTGGCCACGTTCCTTCTCGAACCGCGAGGCGAAGACCCTCTGATGCCCAAGCCAGCGGTGGAATTTTGTCATCTTGACTAGACCACATCTTGGACGAGCTCGGCTTCTCTTCCATTCACCATCCTCGCAGACAGGTCCACATGACCGAAGCTCAATTTTTCTTACGACGACACCAAGAATTAGCTGTTTTGCTTAACGTGGTAAGACTGGCCATACGAGCGAGATAATGATTCAAACTCACTCGAGTGAGGAGTTTGGGCCCAAGTTCACGTGAGGAGTTTGGAGAGTTCTCGTTTGCTTCAATGTGAACTACTACTCTACTACTTCCGAAATATTACTTCCGAAACTTGCTTATCACCGTCTATTGCTGCCCTTCAAGTGACGCAAAATCTGATGGACCATAGCAGGGTTCAAACTTAGTACTTCTCGTTACCTAAGGTCCGAGGGCGGATTTGATCAAAAGCCGATGACCATCCCTCTCCCTCTCCCTCTCCCTCTCCCTCTCCCAGAAAACTTTGAGAAAGTCGCACAAAAAAGCGCCTCGGGACAGAAAAAGCCGCAAGCGTCCGAAATCGCTTGTAATTCCAAGGAGCGTCGCGGCCTCAAAAAAGGGTCAAATTGCGACTAAAGTCGCATAGCGGCAACCCAGATCAAAAGTCAAAATATCATCCTCACAGTCCGAAGCCCGTTTTGGTAGCAAATCCCTTCAGCGGACGCAGGCAATGTCGAGATTGTCGGACTCCAAACCGGAATAACATGTGTTCTCACAATTTATTTTATTCATACACTCTTTGTTTATGGATGTGCATCACCAGAAATACGCGATTACATCAGCGGATCCCGCTCGTTTCTTCAGCAAAGAAGCACGCGCTGGTTTTTGCTTGAAAATAAATCGAGATCGTTTCAGATCAGGTGCTGCGTCCGAATGCAGTTGAATCGACTTTGAATGTAAATATTTATCGCTACACACAATCTTCTGGCACCTGCTTTCGGCTGAGTTAGTGAATCGATGGGCTTCCTTCCCTGAAGCCGCCTTGGCGTGGGCGCTTTGACGCCACTGGTTTTGATTGTGTTCAAATGGGAAGTTAGTCTGACTAACTTGTTATGCAGTCTAGAGAATGGGAGTTGATCAACTGTTCATGGCAGAGCAGGGCTATGCGTGTGGTCAGCAAAATTTACTTGCCCCCATGTCACACTTGAGACAAGTGACTGATTTGTGCTTTTCCAGTTGCTGAGGTGTATGCTTGTGGTTTGACGGGTTTTTCTTCGTGTGCTTCTGTCGATATAATTAACAGTGTGTGACAGAACGTCGAAGTGAGCAACTCACTCTGAAACGCATGTGTTTACTAAAAATTTACTCATCACAACGAGTAGGTGGGGCATTTCGTTTCGATTAAAAAGAGAACCGCTACATCTCTGAGCCCACTGAACAGTGGGATATCTCGCGCGAATAATCGATGACACATTATTACGATCACATTCAAGGGGGTGGCTCTGGTAGAAAGTAATTCTGTGGTGAATACAATGGGCTGTACTGCTTACTTGCGTGGATTAACGAGGCTTAAGCATGTTGTGCGTTATGTACTGCCGCCAGGTTGGAGTTAAGGTGAAACGAATGCTCGCCTTTGAGACTCCATGCGAATCGGGGTTCGATCAAGTTTAGTAGATAACGCATTATGAATATACGCGATACGTGCGTGATGCACTCACGAGCCCACTGCGCAGTTCACTGTTCAGGAATTCTGTTGCAGGCCAGGTCATCTTGTTGGCAAACGTACAACATTATTTTTACAATTGGATCGTCACAACAAAAAACGAATGCGCATAATTTTAATAATAAATTTTTATTAACATTATTCTAGATTTCCAAAAAAAAGGAACCAAGCCGAAGGCGTGATGTAACGCGTGGCGATCTACTGACCGCTCATTTTGGTGTCCTCCTCTTTTATAGAACATTTCCATCGTTCCAATGTGATGTTTCCAAAACGGTCAGGTGAAACTACGAGTGACGCACTAACAGCCCTTGTCAGGCGCAGCAAAGTGAAGGTCGGCTGGGGCTCTGCACAAAAACTGTTTGAAAAGGAACAACCTCATCACTTTGCAGTATTTTGTCGAGCTCCCCTTTGACACCGCGTCTTCGCGTTTGATCCTCTGTCAAATACCTCCACTTCGTAATACGAGTGAATTGTGAGCGACCAAGCATTTCACAGAGTGTCTCTTCGGTATTCTGTAGTTTCGATTTTACAGATGATTCTAAAAACTTGACAGCTTGATCCCATTCGCTTTTGTCGTGAACGAAACGATCCTCCAGGGTGTTCAGTTGGATGACTCGAAGCATATCGATTGCTTTGTCCTCCCACGAATGACGACGAACAGACTCGTCGACAACGGCCGTTTCAAATACATAGTTTGATAGTTTTTTCCAAAGTTTGTTGTTGAGTGCCTCTTCCCATTTTTTCGATGAGATCTGTGATAAGCTGACGACTTCGTCTAGGATTTCACCTTTAGCCTTGTCAGACAATTCGTCTCTTCCAGATTCTCGCAATCAATGGAATGCAACAACTTGAGTGCAGCTCGAGGAATGTTTGATCGCTGACAAACCTGGGAGAGTTATTCTTCCATTCAGTTTCCAAGTTGAACCTAGTTGCCTTGAATGCATCCGCTTGTTGATCAATTGTTTCCCGAACCATCTTCCAGAATCGGTCAGATATAGCCAGGCTAGGATTCCGGCTTGTTACTTGGTGCGGCATGATAACACCTCTACGGCAGGCAACGAATCCAGAGATGAGCTCGCTTGGGGGGCTTGGAAACTTTATTCATACAGCAGCTACAACTGTGATCAACTATTGGGTCCTCTCAGACACGAATAGGGGGAGTTTTCCTCGCTAAGCATTGCCACCAGTGATTTATGAGAGTTGCTCGTGTCGGAGATAGAACAATAGGAGTCGTCCGAGTAGGAAGACAAACTTCAAAAACACAAGTTCCACCCAACCAAAAACAGTGTTTGACTGCTAGACCTCCATAGACACAATCAAATTTGAGTTTCCTAATTTCTGTACTAAATCAATTTGGTTGCTTATTCTGGGGCTGAACCAGCTTATCCTGCTGATTCCATTACCATTGTGTTCACGGACTTGAACTCCAGATGTTGAATCATGTTGAATCATGCCAAGCACTGGCTTGCGAGGAATTAAATCCAATCGTTTGGCCAGAAGACACGCATCAAATCACTGAATTCTAACGTGAGCAAATGTAGTTCTGTGCCAGAAGCTGATTCATTTTAGGCGACAACAGTTTAAAGTGTAAACTGCCCTTTAAACAAAAGAACAAACAACAATTACCCCAACAAACTGTGGGCATGCAACTAAATACGTGCGCAACCTATTAGACATAAGATCGATAAGAAATAAAAATTATGAAGCCACCAAGGTCAAACATTTTTAGAAGATCTCTCGATAAGAGACTTCCTAATAACCTGGCGTGTCGCGTACTTATCGTGAACACAAAACAAAAGCTCATTCGAGCGAAACCATGGTCAATGGCAGGCGTAAATGTCCATCAAGTTGTTAAGTCGGCGCGGCTAGCCGTTTGTTCAGACGTCATTAACTGCTTTTGAATGACAGGTGCAGCAAGTATTTGCGATCAGTGTTACGCAATTTCGAAATTCCACCAAAACACTGATTCGTCATAAATTTACCTGGGCACTGAATCTCAGAAACTTCTCGGCTATCTGCTGCCCGACACCGACTGGGAATCCCCACTTGAATTTGGCCAATAGTAGGCGTTGACACAAAACGAGGGGATTGTCCTGACTAACTGCATCGGCAATCTGAACACGATCAATTGTTCATTAGAATTCCAGCACGATGTGCACGATCGGTGATCATGACCAGCGAGCCGGGAGGCGTATCTTTGCTTCCCATCTGTCGGATCTGCTTGAAATTCAGTCAACACCTCTCCGATTAGTTCATATAACCGAAGAATTAGTCTTTTCTCGAGCCGATGTGACAGCGATTCGAATGAAAACCGTTCAGGGAAGCCCCTCTGCTGTCGTTGCGACACCACGCGAGACCAAAATAGTCAGCACACACGTCTGCTTACGCAGTGACGTCGACTTTCGGACGTACTCTTTGGAAGAAAACGTGTTTGAAGACGACGATACCCACGTCAAGTGGTAGACAAAAGCTCAAACTTGTTTTTCTTGCAGATGCCGACGTTCCGCACACGACTCTCGCGCATCAATTCAAGTGATTCATCTTGTCGCTCGTAAATACCTCAAATATTTTTTAGAATGAAACAGACGGTCTTGATGCTTAATTTGCAAAAAAAAACGGGTTATTCAATTATGGGAGCTTAGTGGAAATTTCGAAGGCAATGCATACGAAGCTGACGTCGATTCGTAGAATTGCGTCTTCTGGTCCGATGGCTTAAGATGTCGACGGCTGGGTAGTTTTTCGAAATCGCTGTCATTGTCAAATCAACAAGAATCAGGTTCAAATGACGTGTTTAACACGATCGCCGTTGCTCCATACGTCATTTGAACCTGATTTTTTCTTTGTTGATTTCACGTGAGGCTTATGTTTCAACAGGCGGCGGTACATTGGGCATCGTTCTGAGTAATTTTCTCAGAACATTCATATTTTTGTTGTTGATCTTGTTTTCGTCTCTTGGAGTTTTCAGAATTCCGTGGCAAGTAGATGCTAAAGGGATGTTGACATCCTTCAAATGGCAAGTGCTCAGACAAATGACAACTGTGTGGATGCAAGGACGCGTATCCTTTCTTACTGCCTTCATCAATTCCGGCCGCTTGTTAGTTATTTGCTGTAAAGGGTGATCAGTAGGGCCCGGATGTGCCTCCGAAAATGTCTAATTCGCAGCCGCTGAGCTGAATTGGCCATCACAAGGCTTATTTTGCGGTTTGATTTAATGGTCAACAAATCATCTTCTCGCACGAGGCGCATTTATGGCACAGCCGCAGGTACTGGAGCTGAAACACAATCTTCAAGTGTTGGACTATACCTCAATATATCCACAATAATTTACTAAACGAGACACAGTTACCGTTAGTGTTCTCAGGTATAGGGCGGTGTTAACCGACATTCAGGAGTGAGTCCTCGACGTCATCAACCTGTGCTCCCAATAAGACGCTTCTACATGTCATACAAGTGGCGTAGCGTTTGAAGTTGTGAGGGAGACACTTGGTGACTGGGTAATCTTCTCAGCAAGCGTTTGACTATTGACTGGTGGTGGGTGACGGTGGATTATTTTCACTGGAGCTACATTAAGTCTCCAGTCTGGGCTATCAAGGCCATTATTCGAGACACAAGATCTTGGACCAAGTCATCAAAAATTCAGCCAGCCACTTGAAGCACTGCCAGCGACGACGACCACAGGCGTGACTGTCAAAATAAAAGAAGATTCATTTTAAAATTAGTTTTGCTGCAGCGTTGCTCTGGTTGATGTTGCATAGAACACAAACCAGACAATCAAGTGGATGTCAATTTCATGCCTTTTGGCTATAAACGTCAGTTGCATTTAAACGTCAGTTGCATGTATTCTTGGAAACACCCAAGATGATTGAAAAGTGACATTCCGTTGGATATCGCCTGCTCGCACACGCGCTGTGTCTAGGCGGTTGACATTTAAAGGGCACCTAAACCAGTTTGGCACGCTCTAAATAAAAAACTACTTGAGTCGTAAAAACGCCAAAAATAAATCACAGATGGATAAGAAATTATTTGGTTTGCGTGACCAGTATGCCTCTCTCTACGAGGACGGTTCTCTCCGAGGTGTTGTCAAGTTTTTTTTTGGAGTCCCTTTCAGCTGGTGTTCACCGTTTCTGTCTTTGTCTTCGTTATCCGTCTGAGTCGAGGTGCAAGTAAGCTTTAGCTTGAAGCCGTGGCGTAGTGGACATGTGCGTCGCCTGCTACATTAAAGAAGCTTCGCCAACATCCTTTACGGGATGTAGTGTCGCCCATAATATTACTCGAATTATTCAACTCAAGCTTGTGTCGGAACGGAAGAAAGTAGCAAGAAATGTTGTCAAATTGTAGAGTTTAGCGATTGATTGCGCTCCCATCCAAGTATTGAAAAGTTAACGAAACTTAACGAAACTAAGAAATTTGATTATGCTCATGCCTGTATTGCATTGGCGATACTACGGTAGAGGGGCTACTATCTGATAAGTCATAATGCTCATGGCTTGCATCTTAGTTCTTATCGTTGTTGTCTTGTGTGCATGTCCAATCTTGTCTCAGGGCAGTTGTGATCTATTCACAGGCAAGTGAGTCAATACTACAATTACTGTGTATCACTTCTGCGTACTCCATCGATTGCTTAAGTTGAGTGACGTCAGTGACCCCATGTGCAGGCCTTCAGTTTTAAAGACTGTTTGTGCGTCCTGGAGACACTACTGTACCTTTAGTTTTAAACATCCGTCGGTCGCGTGACACTCACTCACAGTCGATTGGCCAATGACGTTACATCAGCCGCTCGAAATTTCTTCAGAACTAAAGGTACAGGCGTCGAATTTGCTCTTCTACTCATCATCCAGCACGTAACGCCTTCTTCTCCAACTGAGCGAGGGTTTTCTCACCCGTAGGCCATAAATAGGGCTCATACACGACACAGGCACGTCGCTGCAGACCAATACATTTTGTTGCTAAATTGCTTCTTCAACAAAGGCCTTGACCACACAAGGCTGTGCCCAAAGAGACATCGATTCGAACGATTAGTTCTGTACAGATGTCAACGCAGATGCAGACCCCTGTCATTTGCTTCCCATGCTAGGCCGATATTCGGCTGCCTATTAACGGATGTCAGAATTGGTGTCAATTTTCCAAGGTCAATTGACGTGACAGATTTGTTTTCCAAACGGAGTCGACGGTCGTGCCGCCCTAAATTAATTGTTTGTTGTCCAGTCGAGATTTGTTCTGATGAAGAAATTGATGGCTAGATGGCACTGGATAGCACTGGTGTCTTTCGGAAATCGTTCACACATTGCTACGTGGGTACTCTGGGCCATTTATGTAATATTTCATAGTTCACACATCCGAGCAAGCCTCCGAACCTGAAGCAAAGCCCTAGAAGCGCAATTAGAGAAACATAAAAATTGGCCCGAAGCCAATATGACAACGCACGAAGCACAGACAAATCGAGCACCAAGACAACAACGATATTCAACGACGCAAAGTAATGCGCAAGGGGAAGTAAGCATTTTTACGAGCAGTTCAGTTTTGTTTTTGTAAGTTCTTCAATCGCATGTGTCGTTAATGGTTATTTCTTCTTTAATGTCTCCAAAAATAGATGTGCCCTCATCTTGAATAATTGAGTACTTGTCTTTCTTTACACAAAAATATGACTGCCATAATGCGTTTGAGACGATGAGATGATGGCCTATCAATTTCCTCATTTTTACTTGAACGCTGTCAGACTCTCTGGTGGCGTTAGTTAAATTGCCGCATCTGGCAGAATTCACACGAGTCCATGAAAGACGATTGGATGGCCAAGAAGTGACCGTGCTGGACGATTACTGGATTCAACTGCAAGGGTTTTTGCATTGGCCTGGACGTGTTCTGTCACAAAAGCTAGCAATCCTCTGGCTGTTGACGAGCTCAAGACAAGCAGTCTTGCCGAAATCAGTGCTATACCGCCCGAGGTGGTCGAAAAAGTGATGGAAAGCGCTGCGAGAAGGGCAAATTTTGCTTTGATCAATGGAGACGGTCAGTTGATTGGTGTTGTATTTAAAAATAGTTCGAGTAAAGTAGGTGGAGAAGTTTATGAGTGTCGGGATCTTTTTTACGAATGATGGCAAAAGTAATGCTGAGCTTTCCTGTGGGATGGTCAGAAGTCGGAAAGGCCGAGCTTGGTGTCATAACCAAGTTATTGGCGTTCAGCTCAGTATTCTTCCTTTAAGACATTTTTACATTTTCAGAGTTCTTAGAGAATTTTTCAAGGGCTGTGGTAACTTTCTGATTAGGACGTCTAAGTATTACAGCTTACGTAATACTCAGCAATTAACACCAAATCTGTTCCCTTTTTTACTGCTACTGTTCCTAGACTTTTAACCCACGTGCATGCCCAATGTTGCCTGTAGGCAATATTGTACGTTTTAACTTCTAATTCACGTAAATTACATATTTTCTCTAAACGATTTTGTTCTCAGAATATTTCGACATGTTGTGCAAGCTTGTTGGCGACTATTTAATCGTGAGTTTTGCTAGTGATCATTTTGCAGCTGATCTGCGTTGAGTCCACGCGTACATTTTTTTTTAGGCAAAAAAAACTCAACAGTTAGTACCCCACAATCTTCGCCAAAGGCAACACTCCTAGTCTCCTTGATCTGGTTCTAGTATCTGATCCAAATGCGATTCTTCTCTTTGATCAACTTTCACTTGATTCGAATTCTGATCATGACCTTATCTTTTGTAAAGGGTGATTTTTTAGGTGTTATCTTTTTGGCAACACTGGTTTAAACAGCTGACGCACGTTACGTGTTTTGTTTCACTGTCAAACATCTTCAGTTTGGTCTATAATTTAACCATGAATGGTCCTACAAACGAACAACGCTTGCAAATTATTGAATTTTATTATCAAAATGCGTGCTCTGTTAAGAAAGTTCATTGCGCGCTTCTTCCATTTTATGGTCAGTTTAAGACGAAGCTCATGGGTACGTAAATAAGCAGAATTGTCGATTTTGGAGTGAATATCAGCCAGAAGCATTGCAAGAGCTACCAATGCATCCAGTTTGGTCACAAAGTCACAGTTTGGTGCGGTTTATGGGCTGGTGGCATCATTGGATCGTACTTCTTCAAAGATGATGCGAATCGTAAAGTAACTGTGAATGGTGAGTGCTACCGTGAGATGATATCCAACTTTTTTTGCCCAAAATGCAAGAGCTTGACTTGCATGACATGTGGTTTCAACAAGACGGTGCCACATGCCACACAGCACGCGCAACAATGGACTTATTGAGAGGCGAGTTCGTTGAACATTTTATTTCACGTTCGGGACCGGTCAATTGGCAGCCTAAATCGTGCGATTTAACGCCTTTAGACTATTTTTTGGGGGGCTATGTTAAAGCTCATGTCTATACAGCCAATTGACGCATTGGAAGACAACATTGAAGCATTTATTCGTGAGATACCGGCCGAAGTGTTGGAAAGAGTATGCCAAAATTGGACTAAGCGGATGGACCATTTGAGGCGGAGTCAAGGTCAACATTCGCATGAAATAATCTTCTGGAGCGCGATATCGATTCAAATAAAGATTTCATGCATTTTTCTGAATTTTATGTGCATAGCTTTTAAAAAATCACCCTTTACCTACAATGTGAACTTAAACCACGCAGCTGTTCCTGTGACCTTTACACGTAGAGACTATCGATCCATAAACATGAGCGCCCTCCAAGCTGCGGCACTATAGCATAGTTTTGAATAGTAAACATGCTAGTCTAGTTAGCACCCACCATCAGCTAGTCTAGTATAAAGCACCCACTGCGACTGCTGGAGGTTAGTTTGTGCAAAAACTTCATGAGACTGACATTCTAGTGGAAAACACTCATGGTCCCTGTCGTCGTACGGTGCTCACAGATGATAATGGGGCTGCTGTGGCCGAGAGTGTGGGACTCAATTCACGAACAACTGCTCGCCATCGACTCGGTGGGCCTTGCAGAGCCATCTTAGCTGAATTTTATTACTGAAGACATGGGCTTCGAAACCTCGGGTTCATGCACTCCGTGCCACACAGCCCATGCCACAATCGATCTTGTGTGCAGCAAACTCCCAGACCGTGTTAAGAGCCGTCTTGGCGGAGCCTAGGAGCTGCGATTCAACCCCTTTGCTGTGAAGGACCGATGTTATGCCAACAATCCGGCAACAACTCAAGCACTTAGTTGCAACGCACTGCAACAGACCCAAATTTGTCCAGTATTACTCCAAGATATTTGACCTCACTGGAATAGACTATTGTGGGGTTGTTGATTATTCAGGTTGACTCGTGCCCTTCTTGAGGGCAATAGAACGGTCTTACAGGGAGTGATCGATAAACCCTCTGTGGTACACCATTCCACGACTTGTAGTGCTGCACTTTTCACATGCGTCCTGTATGTCTCCAGGTCGCCATGTCATCAGTATAACGGCTATGGTGCAGCCAAGTCTTCAGACAACTGGATGGCGCAGTTGGTTAAGTTGGGGTCCCCGGTTTGAAGCCCAGTGAAAGCGCTATATACGATTTTATGTGGTTTTCAAATCTGGTCCAGTAACAATTTTTCTTTTTCTTCTTCTTTGTTTGGCGCTACAGTCCGGGGTGGACCTGGGCCTCAACCAACAAGCCTCTCCAGCCAGCACGATCTTTCGCCAGCTGCCTCCAGTTGTGCACACCAAGTTAGTTGAGGTCCTTCTCCATTTGTGTGTGCCATCTTGTTCTAGGACGCCCTCTTATGCGTTGTCCCAAAGGCTCGGAATCGAAGACTCTTCGGGCCGGAGCTGTGGTGTCAATCCGCTCTACATGACCTAGCCATCTTAAGCGTTGGATCCGAAGACGCTTAACTAGGTGCATGCCGCTGTACAGCCCGTACAGTTCGTGGTTGAATCTCCTTCTCCAGACGCCATCAATACAAACAGGACCAAAGATCGCTTGTTTACTGCAGAGCCAAGGTAGACGAAGTCCTTGACTACCTCAAAGTTTCTGCTGCCCATTATGACGCTCTGTCCGAGGCGTCGATGTTGTGCGTCCTTTCGTGATGACAGCATGTACTTTGTTTTGCCCTGATTAACTGCCAAACCCATTCTAGCCGCTGCCGCTTCAATGCTAGCAAACGCCTCATTGACAGCTCGCTGTGTTCGTCCAATCACGTCAATGTCGTCCGCGTAGGCAAGCAGTTGAACGGACTTTTGGAAGATCGTGCCTCTGGTGTTGACATTTGAGTTTCGCACGATCTTCTCAAGTATGATATTGAAGAAATCACATGACAGCGTGTTGCCTTGTTTAAAACCTTTTTTGACATTGAAGGTCTCGGTGAGTTCGTTACCGACCTTGATGGAGCAGCGAGAGTTCTACATCGTCATCCTGCACAATCTGACGAGTTTGGCTGGAATGTCAAAACTAGACATGGCATTGTATAGCTCGTCTCTATGCACGCTGTCATATGCAGTCTTGAAATCGACGAATAGGTGGTGGGTGTCGATCTGCATCTCGTGGGTTTTTTCCAGGATCTGCCGCAGTGTGAAAATTTGGTCGATGGTGGACTTTCCCGGCATGAAACCACACTGATAAGGACCTATCAGGTTATAGACGAATGGTTTCAGGCGTTCATACAAGACGGCAGAGAGGATCCTGTACGCTATGTTAAGGAGACTGATCCCTCGATAGTTGGCGCAGTCAAAAGGGTCTCCTTTCTTGTGGACCGGACAAACGACGCTGAGATTCCACTCATCGGGCATGCTTTCCTCCGACCATATCTTACAGATGAGCTGGTGCATGAACCAGATCATCTCCAGCTGCTTTAAACAGTTCCGCGGACAGTCCGTCCGCTCCAGCAGCTTTGTTCGACTTTAGTCTAGATATCGCTATCTTGACCTCGCCTAAGTCGGGGGACGGAATTCTTGATCATCCTCGTCCAAATTAAGTGGAACATTCTGCCTGACAGCGGAATTTGTGTCGTCATCGCCGTTTAACAGTCTGCAGAAGTGATTTTTCCAAATTCTCAGCATCGACTGCGATTCTACTACTAGTTGTCCATTTTCATCCCTGCATTTTCATCCCCAGTCACAATTTTTCGTTGGGATCAAATTAATGCCACTATCACTGGAGTGGTCGATCAGTGGTCTCACAATGGGTATCACAGTGGACTAACATGGTCTGAGTGTGCTGGGGAATGCCCTACCATACCTGCTCTAACCAGTTCTTTGGAGATCTGCTAACAGTTTGTCGATAACTTACTGACCAAAACAAGGGCTAGAGAACCCCTCTTGGCCGCGGCTACAGAAACGAGTTCCAGAAACAATAGTCACGGATCGACATTCCACCATTGCCCTGATCCATCGGTTGATCAAGTCTTCCATACTCTTAGAGCACTGTCGGTGACTCGAAAGAAGGTATTTTCCTTGGCACACTTGGCGTATGAGGTGATGCACCAACAGCCCCAATTCGTACGCTTATGTTTGAACTCTAAAAGACACTAATGCCTTATTTGTACGCCATAAACTGAATTGAATTGAAGTCGCATACCTCTAGCCACATTTTACTAGGAAATTTTAAACGACAATTTTGAACAGTTTGTCAGAATGGAATTGTGGAATTCGTGAATTTTTTAAGAAAGTCTAAATTTACGAAAGTGTTAATGTAGCGCCATTAGAGTCGTGTTTGTCCGTCCGTCTGAATCTGTTTCGTCGTAACCGACAGACAAAATTACTGCCACATTGTGAAATTCCTGTGTAAAGCAAGAGCATAATCGATCCAGACAGTACTTGGAGTTGGTTCATGGATTTCCTGGACTTAAGTCGGGCAGCAAAATTCGTTTCTCCAAGCACACAGAAGGGTTAGAGTCAGAGATAATGGAGGGACTTCCCATTATCTCTGGTTTGAGTTTCTTTGTATTTTGTGCATTTCTGTTCATTCTTCTCTTGTGTCGCGAAGCGTGCGGAACTGACCTGCTGTGCCAAAATTGATTACAGTAAAAGAACAAGAATTAATAGACAACGTTTTGTTTTATTATGAAATATTGAAAGAATCCCAACACAAAATTCAGTTTTAGACTTATTTTAGTAACCCGAGTGTGGCACATACGAACGGAATCTAATTCGGAATTATAACCCGCACTATTTAATATCCATGGTTTTTGACACTTGGGCCCTCAGGGAATCTTCAAAACAAACAAATCGAGGACGAGCACAAAAAACAGTGCTCATTTGCAGAATTCAGAACGAAATGACGAATGCAATGCTTTCATTCCATACAGACGTATTCGTTTTCCAAACGAAACTACCACTCCACCGTAACAGCAGTGAATCATTAAGAGGTGTTCGACCTGTTTGTGTGTTGTTTTTGAAAAGGTTGCAACGCGCTCTCTATTTCTTGGTTTTCCCCCAGATAACCAACGCAACAACGACCACGATCGACGCTGTTAGTCTCGTTAAGTTCTGCGAATTCTTCTTTCCGCGTCGTGTCCGGTGATTCTTGGACAAGTCGTTCATAAAAAATACAATCCACACAAAGTGATCGCCTCGGATTAAGACCGTGCGTCGTCGTGACTCCGGAGTGGCAACACGTGTGGATCCCCATCGGAAAACCGGTTCTCAAAATGGCCCACACGTGGTTATGCGTTCGCAGTCTGGGGATGCATTCAAGCTCCGCGGGATAAACTCGATTCGTATGCATGGCGCGTTCTCTTGGTGCATAATTTGAATTTGCGGTCGAGAATGAATCAACAGATGTTTTCTGGAAATCGATCTGGTAGATTCCCACAATCAGAAGTAATTTACTAGCCTCCCCTCCCCCATGCCACCAACGATTAACGATAAAACGATTAATCCGGATTGAAAGTAGAAAAAAAGGCGCAGCTTTTCGGTGGCTAACCGCAGATGCCTCCCACAAACAATTCGCTTATCAAGCAGAAATTTTATAAACAAATATATTCCAAGAGCTTATTTCGTGTTGTTCGATAATTCATTGTTTACCGGCGCTGTGTTATCACAGGCAATCACAGGCCGTCTATGGCTGAGTATTTGTTGAAATCGACAGACCAAACAAGAAACTTGTATCTGAACTTCAGATTCTGAAGTATCCACTCGAGAAAACCACACAAAAGCAACCGGAAAGCTCTCCCTCGTTCATCGAACACATCGCTACGGTTGCGCTTGTTCATTCATTCTGAGGATTTAAGTCGATCACATCGTGTGGTAGTGAAGCATTTTGATCGTGACCACCGAAGGTCTCACACGATAGATAGTCTCTCGTCCGCAATGTGTTCTTGTTCGGTTCGTCTAATGGAAATTAAATTATTGTTCTAGGAAGTTAAGATTTTTTTTTTTTGAAAATAATCAATTGTGAATTTGTGTGATAAGTGAACGAACGCGGAAATATATTTTTTTCTTTAAGATTTGTGTGTTCCTTTTTTTGTTTGTGCGCGATTTTAAATTTTTGCAAAAACGACAAGACGAGTATCGATTGTATTATTGAAGTGCAAGCAGCGTTCTTGTGCAACGGTAAGGACCGAATTATTGTTTTTTTTTTGATTGGTTTTGGTCTGGCATTTTGCATACAAAATTTTTTTGTAGTTTTTCGAACATTGTATGCAGTTAAAGGCAGAGAGAGAGAGTGAGGATACAGAGCAAAATAATTCAAATAAATGTGATTTTAATGATTATTTAAAGACACTTCAGTTGGATTTGCTTGAAAATTGCTCAATGCATTTCGCACAATATTCTCTACTACAGCATATAATGTCTCAACATCAAGACTGCTGTGTTTGATGTCTCGTCAAAGAATGGAGACGCAGTTTCGGAGAAACGATACAATTTTGAAGAATGTCTGAAATTAATTTGCTAAAAGTCACACATTTGCAACGTGGTGGTTTCGGAATCTTAGATTTTTTTTTCCACTCCCACCGTCTTACTCAGACCCATCGATTTGAAATTCTCCGACGAATTTGCATCAAAGTTGCATTCAATTCTGTTTTATAGCTCTAACGTGTGACCCATAATAAGCAGATAAGCAAGCAAAATAAATGAAGTGAAATAAGAGCAAAATCGATTAAATCGTGTCAACTCAGATTCACTCAACCGATGTGCAGACACAAATCCAGCAGAGATTCTGTCAAGTGCAAGCTTGAACAACTCGAGCTGATTACATTCAGTTTTGCTTTCCTCTAATCAGACTCAGACAAATCCTGCTCGGAGGTTGGAAATATTTTTAGTGAAACTGTGTCTCTCTGAGACACATATGTAATCATTGTTACATATGGATGTTATGTAGATTTTGAAATTATTTGCATTTTTTTTTAAAGACAGTGTCAACCGTCACGCCTATTGCAAATGTATTGATTTTTGACACATGTCACACAACTTTAGGATTTTAACCGAGCTTAAAATATTTGTTTTTGTATGAGAATTGGAACAATCCATCTAACCGAACGCTTATTCAAATTTCATTGCTTCGTGCTTTTTATTCGTTTTTTTGAGAACATTGTCATCTATTTCTTTTAGTTTGTATTCTATTAGAACATGTATTTACTGGTCGGAAATTTAACACACCTAGAATATAATGGTGTACTGACGAGAGTATTCCATGTTTTTCTATGTTTAAATTGTTGGACACAAGTATTATTGGGTATTAACTGATTTTTCATTTCACCACATAGAATACATTGTCGGACTTTAACGAGTATTCAATGTTTTTACTTTAATTTGTTCGACACAAGGCTCTATTCTTCTAGATAATTGGAGAATGTATTAACAGATTTCACATTTCGCAGACATGGAATTAAATACGTGACTTTAAAGGCCATTCTATGTTTTTCCTATGTTTTCTTTTAGATTGTTGGACACAAGTCTCTATTCTTCAAGATAATTGGAGAATGTATTTATTGATTTCACATTTCGCAGACATGGAATAAAATATGTGACTTTAAAGGTCATTCTATGTTTTTTCTATGTTTTCTTTTAGATTGTTGGACACAAGTCTCTATTCTTCTAGATAATTAGAGAATGTATTTATTGATTTCACATTTCGCAGACATGGAATAAAATATGTGACTTTAAAAGGTCATTCTATGTTTTTTCTATGTTTTCCTCTAAAATTGTTGGGCATACGTCTCTACTTTTCTAAGTAATAGGAGAATGTATTGTATTAATTGATTTCACATTTCGCAGACATGGAATAAAATATGACACTTAAAGGTCATTCCATGTTTTCTCTAGGCTTTCCTTTTAAATTGTTGGACACAAGTCTCTATTCATCTACATAATAGGAGAATGTATTAATTGATTTCACATTTCGCAGACATGGAATAAACCATGACTTTAAATGTCGTTCCATGTTTTTTCTATGTTTTCCATGTTTTTTTTTTTTTTTTTTTAATTTTTGAGCACAAGCTCATGAAGACATCATTATATCGGATTTCATAAATATTTTCCAACTTTCCTGTTGTTAACAAAAGCACATTTGTGCGAGAATTATCAGTAGAACTTACTAAAGAGAAGCAGCTTAAGCCTCGTTGATTAAATGCTATATTCTTACAGAAAATCATTCTCAGCTTGTATTCATTCTCAGCAGAATGCTTGGAGGGACACAAGTTGCACAAGACCTCGGTGGCACCCTAGTCCAAAAGCAATTGTTTACAGCCCCCTGTTTTCCTGTACCGGTCGAGGGAGCTAACTTCACTCTCACTCTGCAGCCAAAGAGAGCTGTGTCTATAGCGGTGTACATGACTATGGTCTGGAGCACGTCTTTTGCGCCTGGTGGTAGTGATAGAACTTCTACAACTCAGTTGGGACATTTGGGTTCAGAGGGTGATGCCCCTGCTGACTTAGTGCACTTGAACACTCGGAATGATCTCTTCAGGTCGCCTCCTAACTACCTGGTTAAACCAAACTATCGGAGAAATGACTTTAAAACGATCTTGGAGCTTTTTCATATCAAAATCCTTCGGGAAAGAAGCAGAGACATCTAATGACAGTTAGTTCAGGTGTTCAGAATGGTGTTACCATTCTCGACTGAATGGAACTATTAGAGTGGACCACCTGCCAGGCTGAGTTGCAGGTTCTTCCCACGATCAGCAATTTCTTCAATGCCCTCGTAGCGCCTCAAGGGGTACAGTCACGCGAAGGAAATCTGTTTAAATTCCTATTACATATCATTCCAGAGATGCACTCTCCTGTTAATGCAGAAGTGCTCGCAGCCAAAGGCAATTGAGGTCAAAAAACTGGATTTAATGTTCTCCTTAAAAGGGATTTCCAAGAAAAGGGAACTGCAAGAGATAATTGGAATGGCGATTCAATAAAATAAATCCTCTACATACCCCGGCCTCCTTTGGTTTCGATGCATCGACGGTGGAATGGACCCATGTCACTGTACAGGCTCTCGCAGTCCCTTCTTTATTCTTCTCGCTCATAAATGATGTTCCCTCCTCAGTGGCTCCCAATACATTTCTCACTGTCGGATATTTTATTTCCAATTCCCTCACCCGTTGAGGCCTCGCCTTGGGCCAAGATTGGAAGATGCTTCCAATTGGATACATCTTTGTTTGGCGATTGCGTCATCATTCGACGTTAGCTTGTTTATTTTGGCACAGTGGCATGTTTACAAGACTCAAGCAATTGCGTTTAAAGTAAATTTATGCCCAAGGTTAAGCGATTTTCGGCAGCTTCTCCTGAGAGGCGGCTCCAACGGCTGACAGTTGACAAAGTTCTAGCAATGATTTCGGTGACCTTGTGAACAACTGATTCCGGGATTTGATTTGCAACCCTGTTTCATGTTGTGGGCTGCTTGTCACGCGATTCGGCCCCACGTAAGAGGCATCAGCACTCAACACACACACAAGTCAGGGGGTGGACTTCGCACACTGGATGACCTATTTAGCGGCATTTAATATATTAGTCACCTTTCACGGAAGTCCGTTGGCTGCCCTGACCAGGCGTCGCATTCAATCATTCGTGGTGTAGTGCGCGAAGAAAGTTGTTTCAGTTTCGCAGTGCCTTCAGTTCAACGAACTACCTCGCGTAGAAGCGCTCCTAGAAGTGAATATTTAATCAAAAGAGAAGTGCTCCGTTTCTTTGTTTATTTTTCAAACTGTTTACTTTGCAGCTAAGTGGAGGTTGTAAAGATTAGACATGTGCCCATAGTGCCCGAATCATCAGCCAGCCAGCCACACATGTCCCATAACCGGTGTATCCGAGGGCGATAAATGTGTTATTTAATGCAAAATGTAATCGCGGTCCTCTTAATTATTCCATGCAATTTGCGAAAATTAAGTGGGTGTGTTATCTGCGTGCGTGTGTGCGTGCGAACAGAGTGATGAGAGGAGAAATTTAATAAATTTTATGACACTCACATCAGATGCTGCTGGAGCATACTAATTCGACGGTGGTTTACAATTTCCCATCTCTTCTGATTTCATTGCATATTCGATGGGTGTGTTTCTTACCTGATTCCCTGAATCAGACCTTGGGGAATAACGTGAAAACTTGTTCTGGCTGTGAAAGGCAAATGCACAGGCCAGCACAATTTCCCTTCTGGAAAAGTGACTAGCCTGTGCATTTCAGGTTGTTTGTCGGTGGAATGAATGAATCATGTTTTGCGGTACCGGGAAATGGTCTAAATGTTCGTCATTCTGCTGGACAGTATCTCATGCGTGCAGAGAAAGTGTGAATTAGTTCTGCGACTAATTGGGTTTTTGTTCAAATGTAATTAGTTGTTCGGGTGGTTGGGGAATACTGATCTACATTGTGGTTGGCTTTCAGTTCACTCCCACTCTATGCTGGATGACATCAAGTAACAATCGCTTCCAGCACTTGTAAGCTGTCTTTAGTTTTGCGGTTAAAGTGATGCGAGGGTTGATGCACTTCAAGTGATCTTTCTTCTCTTTTGTGAGCCGCGTCAATCGTTTGTTTCTTCTGTTGCGTTTCCTTACAGGTTTCCGACTTCATGATCCTCTTCGTCTTTTGTGCGCGGTGCTTATAGTGATGGAGATTTTCCACTTTAAGGTCTTCTTTGGATGTCTGCCTCCACACAGATGGCTGCACAATCCATCGTCGTTCTTCGTGGTTGAATATGTCCCTCCATTCGCAATCAATGCAAAACATGACCAACGATCGCATGCAGAACTTTTCTCACGAACAGATCAAGGGATGCTTTAAGCACTTTCACACTTTGTCTAAGCCTCTGCGATGTAGAGACGAATAGGGTTCATAGACCTACGTCAGCTTATGAAATCGGGTGAATACATAGCAATTATACGCTGTGACCATTATAACTATTTCGTTGAGTTTCGTTAAGTTTCGTTAAGTTTCGTTAAATGTTGCTTTTCTTTAGTATTAGTGAAATCAATACGCTCTACGTTGAGAAATGACAAATTTTGAATGATGTCCATTCACTCTGACGAGCGTCTCGTTTTAAAATGTCGTACTGACCAGCGTTGTTAGCCTCCTACATTATCTTCGTTATAGTAGCTCGTTATAGTGAATTTATCCCTCTGCGGTGACAGCATTACCATTCCATTTCATCCTCACTGCGAAACACGTAAAAGCCAGTAATTGGCCACCACCAAAACACAAATTTGCCTTGAATAGAAACAATAACCTAAATCTGGACTTTACGGTGCCAGACAGAGCAATTAAGTCGATTGTACCTCCAAGATATTATCAATTGCTCAGAAACAAACCTTCTCGACTGTATTATCTGCAAATCATCGGTCTGAAATAAAGCACTAAATTCGTTTACTCTCTTATCTCAAGACCTAATGATATCGAACGGCTAAATGTGTTTAATCTGATAACCGATCGTATGATGTCAAGGGTAAATGTTACGATAAGCTCTTCATGTCTTCCTGCAAATTGTTGCTCTAAGTTGTCATTCAGACATGGAAAAGCGAATCATTGTTTCTTTAAAAAAAAAAACGCAATGGTCAACCGCAGAGCGTTGTCATTCGATTCATGGAACAGAGGAATGCAATTGGCGAATTGAGTGCCAAACAGAGTTGGTCCACCGAGCTAAGTATGCTACGCAAAAAGTGGGCTTACATTCCTTTGTTTCTTGGGAGACATCTTGCGTGGCCCCCTCAACGTCTTCAGTTTGAGTATTAGAGCCTAGCGTACACACTGATGTAGCTGCTCGACTCGTATATAGGATCATCACAAGAGGGGGAGCCTCGATCTTGACTTTATTCGGTGTAGCCTTGATTTTAACCTTAGACCTAAGTGAAGAACGTTTCCTCGGGAAATTTCTCCATATCCCTTTTCAAAGCCTTTATATTCCCTGTTCTCCAACGTTTTTGTCCTCTGTCTTAGTTATGCTGTCACGCTGATTATATCAGCTAGACACATATAAATTGCTCTTCACCCGAAGTGTTCCTGGCTGGTGACGGGGATTATCAGGTTGGTAGGTAGGTAGGAGGTGACCATGTTGGTCCATTGTGATACCCACAGACTACTAGCACTGATTAACCACTTGAGTGATAGTGCCGTTAATTTGATCCCAACGACATATTGTGACTGGACTAGATTTGAAAACCAGATTAAAGAGTATTAACTTTGATTTCACTGGGATTCGAACCCGGGACCTCACTGACTTAACGAACTGCGCCATTCAGTCGCTGGGGATCATAAAAGGGCTGATTCCGGCTTTCATAAACACCACCACCTCCTCCTACTCAATTAACATATCCTTCGAAGTCCCGTTGAAAGTCAGCATAAAATTGAAGGTCCCATTCAATCATAAGTGCACAATGTCACGCACAACATAATTGCTTCAAGCTAACCTTGGATTGTGGCACCAGCAAAGGAAGAAGAATAAATTAAAGCCAAACTCGTATTGTTTTTTCCTGCATCGTCAAAGGAAACGTAAGCATTTTACAGCCGGTCTGGTGACCTCGAATATGGGTACACTTTATAACAAAGTGTTCTATTAACACTCACCCGGCGACATTTATGACTGCCAAGGGGAGGTGAGCATTGAAATTTAGAGGCATTCAACTCAGTAGCATTGTTTGCAGTCCATTTAATTATGTTCATTAAATTCCCCTCATTTAATTACGATGGGGACTTAACGCGCTTGCCAATGCGAATGCTCTAATTCTCGTCTTCGTGTGTAGAAAAAATTTGAGGATTTGAACCCTGAGTACGACTTGAAATAAATAAATAAAAAGCGTCGGGGATAAAACAGAACCTTGTGGTATACCAGCCCAAGCTGTAACCGCCTAAAAATGTACACAAAACTGCAACCAGCCAGTCACTTCACGTCCCTAACTCGTAAATTTTTTGGAAAAATTCACGAGATCCCAATGTCAGAGCTTGCACAAAGTTTGACAGTGGTCTGCCTGCTCTGCCAGAGACGTCAAATTGAAGTTGATGAAAGCAATGATTAGCGAAATAGCCACCTGTTGACAATACATCAGCCTCTCCATGATATGTCAATCACAAACTGAATGACGGAGGCAGCCCAACATTGGAAGTTTTTTGATGGATTGGGTGTTAGTTGACAGTTGCAATGTTCAGACACCAACTGTAAGAAAGACATCCGACTTCACAGTCGGTTTGAGGGACTGTTCGACAGTTGAATCGGAATTTCTGAAAGTCAATCACGAGTTCATGTAACTGACATTCTGTGATTGGCTCGCACTGTTGACAGGTGCTAGTTGACAGGAGCAATATTCAGACACCAACTGTAAGAAAGATTTCCGACTTCACAGTCGGTTTGAGGTTTGAGGAATTTCTGAAAGTCAATCACGAGTTCTTGTAACTGACATTCTCTGATTGGTCCGTTTGGTACGAGAAAACGTCTACAAATAAACGCTGTCAAAATGAGTTCAAATGTCATCATCCTCAATAACACCTGATGTTCAAAGAGTCGCGGACTTATAGAAAAAAAAGCACACTAATGTCTCTGTTTTAACAGCACATGGCAGATTTTATTTCTCTTTCATCGCTTGTTTGGTCGTCGCAAAACACGCGGATCGTCGTAAATCGATAACGATTGGCATAAATACGATTAGAGGGAGGTTCACACTTAATGGCCACAATTAAACCATTTCACAATACTTCTTAAAACTACATTTACTGCTCTCTCATAATATCATATTCCTGTCAACAATGACTTGCCTCTTGTCTCTACATCGACCGCAATTACAACTCGTGACGTCAAGCGTCGGATAAAGTACCGTAATTTGCAAGTGATAAATATTTGCAAAGAGCCTTCCTGACGCGTCCGCAATGGTTGACGTTAGATAAGCAAGAGACAAAGACAATCAATTTGCCAATAAACCATAAACTTTAAATCGTCAACTAACCTTACCCTATGGCTTTGCAGTGTAACAAGATAATAAATCCCTCCACGAGTCGTCCAGCCGAGACGCATTACCTAAGAATCTGATCAGTCTAATGGCAAATTCAATGTCAGATTGCTGCCACGATGTAACCCAAGCCCCATCTCATCTATTTTAAAACAAAAATCTATTTGCTTTGGCGGGTGTTCTTAACGATTAGATATCTCTTGTCTCGTTGCAGCCGCAGTTCAGCCTACTACCCCGTTACCTGATTAGACTTTACGACTAGCTGATAGAATTGTTATATTTAAGTTTGAGCACACACGTAGATTCCTACAAACAAGATAAGAAATGACGAAAAAGAGTATCGATATACTGGGATCGGCGAAGAATAATGTGCTCCCAACGCAGGCGGACTTCTACAGAAAATACGACGACGGACCTCCCAGAGAGATGTAAGCTCACGGCAAGACTGCTCCGGCGACTTGGAATTTAATGTTTCACTTTCTTTGCAGAGAGTCCAGTAAACCAAAGGAGGAGAAGAGCTTTTCCTACTTCCAACTGGTAAGGACGAAACCCTAAAGTCTGTCGGTTTGCCAGAGTCTCATCACATGCTTCTCTTTCCACAGTTTCGTTATTCGACAGTCATCGAGCGGGTGCTCATTGGAATAAGTCTTATTTTAGCCGCCACAGGCGCCACAGGGGTGCCCTACTCGATTGTGATCTATGGCGAGTTCACATCGCTGCTGATTGACAGAACCACCGGAGTGGGTGCATCGACACCCACTTTCATATTGAAACTCTTCGGCGGCGGCAAAGTTTTGTAAGGTTCCCTTGACAGATCAGAACGTGTGCAGATCTTGACGGTTGCCTTCTTCTTTTCAGAGTCAATGCGAGCAAAGAGGAAAACACGGCAGCCATTCACGAGGATGCAGTAGCCTTCGGCCTTGGCAGTCTTGCTGGAGGCCTGATGGAGTGGATCCTGATTGCCATCGCGCTGGATCTTTTCAACTACGTGGCCCTGAAGCAGGTGAGTCAATAGACCTTTAGAAGTTCTCACTTCACTTCTGCTCCCCAAATGAGATCACCCCTCAAACAACCTCCTCTGTTTCACGCTTGCAGATAAAACGAATACGAAGACTGTTCCTCGATTCGATCCTGCGGCAGGACATGTCGTGGTACGACACAACCACCGGGTACAACTTCGCCAGCAAAATGACAGAGTAAGTACGCTTGTCGCTCCCCTCACCGAGCACTGGCTTACCATATCTTTCTGCATCCTTCAGGGACATTGAGAAGCTGAAGGAAGGCATCAACGAGAAGGTCGCCATATTCACATACCTCATCATGACCTTTGTCATCGCCATAGTCGCCTCGTTCTTCTACGGATGGAAGCTGACGCTTGTCGTGCTCACTTGCTGCCCGTTCATCATTCTGTCAACGGCGCTGGTCGCGAAAATTCAAAGCACACTGACGCAGAAGGAGCTCAAGGCCTATTCGATCGCCGGAGCAGTTGCGGAGGAAGTCTTCGGGGGAATCCGGACTGTGCTCGCCTTCAGCGGCGAACGGAAGGAGTCCGAACGCTACAATCGACTTCTGAACCCAGCCGAGAAGACCGGTCGTCGGAAGGGTCTGTATTCAGGCATCGGTGCTGGCATCATGTGGTTCATCATCTACTGCAGCTACGCCATAGCGGTGTGGTATGGAGTGCAGTTGATCTTGGATGATCGGGACAAGGAGGTGCGCGAGTACACACCAGCCGTGCTGATCATCGTGCTGTTCGGTGTGATCTTGGGTGCCCAGAATCTCGGCTTCTCCTCGCCTCACATGGAATCGTTCGCGGTGGCCAAGGGTGCAGCGAAGACGATCTTTGACATCATTGATCGCAAGAGCGCCATCGATCCGATGAGTGAAGAGGGCCTGAAGCCTGAGGGCGTGGTTGGCAACATTGAGTTCGAAGACGTTCGCTTCCGGTATCCATCGCGATCGGAAGTCGAGGTGCTCAAGGGCCTCAGCCTCACCATCAAGACTGGCCAAACGGTGGCCTTCGTTGGTGCATCGGGTTGTGGAAAATCAACGTGCCTTCAGCTGTTCCAGAGGATGTACGATCCAGAGCACGGCTGTGTTCGGCTGGACGGCAGGAACATCAAGGAACTCAACGTGGGGTGGCTGAGGTCTCAGATCGGAGTCGTCGGACAGGAACCGGTTCTATTCGCCACCACCATCGAGGAGAACATCCGCTTTGGAAATCCTTCGGTGACACAGGCCGAGATTGAACAGGCCTGCAAGATGGCGAACTGCCACAGCTTCATAGTCCAGCTGCCGGAGGGGTACAAGACGATGGTTGGGGAGAAAGGCGCCCAAATGTCTGGTGGGCAGAAGCAGAGGATAGCCATCGCCAGGGCCCTGGTGCGGAATCCAAAGATCCTGCTGCTCGACGAGGCAACCTCCGCGCTGGACCCCACTTCAGAGAGGCATGTGCAGGACGCGCTTGAGGTTGCGAGCAAGGGAAGGACCACTCTCGTGGTGTCCCACCGGCTGTCGACGGTCACAAACGCCGACAAGATAGTCTTCGTGAAGGAGGGAGCCGTGATGGAAGAGGGCACCCACGAAGAATTGATGGCAAAGAAGGGTTACTACTACGACCTGGTGAACACAAGCAAGCGACATGAGGAAATCGACATGGACTTGGAGCCAAGGCTGCAGACGATGGCTTCTTTCCACGACAAATCGAAGGCCGCCAACGCCGACGAGGAGAGCGACGAGGAGGAAGACCTGGAGACAAAGCCCGAGCTGAAGGAGAAGTACAAGGTCTCGCTGAGGAAGCTGATGAAGCTCAATGCTCCCGAGTGGAAGTACATCACGGCCGGTTGCATAGCGGCAGCCTTGCACGGCATCACGTTCACCGCGTGGGCTGTGTTCTTCGGAGAGTTCTATGGGGTAGGTCTCCTTTGTTTGACTCTAGTTGGTGGACGTTGCTGATTTTCTCTCTCTCCTTCTCCCTAGATCCTGTCTGACCCAGACCCGGAATACGTGCAGTCGGAGGCTAACATATTTTCGTTCTTCTTCATCGGCATCGGCCTGGTTGCTGGCTTGGGGATGCTGACGCAGACCTACATGTTCAATGTCGCCGGTGTCAAGCTGACGACTCGGCTGCGGCAGACGGCTTTCAAGACGATTGTCTCACAGGAGGTCGGCTATTTCGACGACCAGAGAAATTCCGTGGGAGCGCTGTGCTCGCGTCTCGCCGGAGATTGCTCCAATGTCCAAGGGGTAAGTTGAGCAAACCCCCAGATCCCTTGGATCATCATTGACTAATCTCCTTTTGCAGGCAACCGGTTCCCGAATTGGCGTCATGGTGCAGTCCGTGGCTACCCTCTTGGTGGGCATCATCACGTCGTTGATTTTCTCCTGGAATCTCACTTTGGTTACACTCATCACTGTTCCATTTGTCATTGGCTCCATCGTGCTCGAGTCACGCTACATGGAGTCGAGTTCGAGGGTCGAGAAGCAAGCCATCGAGAGTGCATCCCAGGTGGCTGTCGAGGCGATCGCAAACATCCGCACGGTCAACAGTCTGGGGCAGGAGAAGTACGTCGTGGAGCGGTACCTCAAGCAAACCGAGATGGCAGACATTGCGACAAAGAAAAAGATTCGATTCCGCGGCACAGTCTTCGGACTGGGACAGGCCTCCCCATTCCTCGCGTATGGCGTGTCTCTTTACTATGGCGGCATGCTGGTTGCAAACGGAAGTCTGGAGTACAAGAACGTGATCAAGTGAGTAGAAAAACGTGGTTTGGGTGCACAGAAACTCATGAAACTCATTACAGGGTGTCAGAGGCTCTGCTGTTCGGTTCGTGGATGTTGGGGCAAGCCTTGGCGTATGCACCTAACGTGAGCGCTGCAGTGATTTCGGCGGGCAGACTGTTGAAGCTCTTCGACCGCGTTCCAGCCATTCACAGTCCATCGGAGCAACCCTTCAACCAAGTGGATGTAAGTCGAAGACGCCCCCCGAGCTCTCCCACTCGTATTAACTCTCGCCTTTAACCTTTCAGAAAGCAACCGGTGACATAACCTACGAGAATGTCGAATTCCACTATCCCTCGCGAAAGGAGATCCCAGTCCTGCGAGGGCTCAATCTGAAAATAGAAAAAGGCACCACCGTGGCCCTCGTGGGTCCATCGGGCTGCGGCAAGTCCACCTGCGTGCAGCTTCTCCTTCGTTACTACGACCCGATCTCCGGAACGGTGAACATCAGCTCCACACCAACCACGGAGTTCCCCCTGAACACACTCCGCTCACAAATGGGACTCGTCTCCCAAGAACCGGTCCTCTTCGACCGGACGATAGCGGAGAACATCGCCTACGGCGACAATTTCCGCGAAAACATCCCAATGGCGGAGATCATTGAGTCCGCCAAGAAGTCAAACATACACGACTTCATCGTGGCCCTGCCGCAGGGCTACGACACTTCGCTGGGCAGCAAGGGAGCCCAGCTGTCCGGAGGACAGAAGCAACGAATCGCCATTGCGAGGGCGTTGGTCAGAAATCCAAAGATTTTAGTTTTAGACGAGGCCACCTCGGCCTTGGACATGCAGAGCGAGAAGGTGGTCCAGGAGGCATTAGATGCCGCGAGAGCTGGCCGAACGTGCATCACGATAGCGCATCGCCTGACCACGATCCGGGATGCTGATCTCATATGCGTCTTCAAGAAGGGCGTCGTGGTGGAAAAGGGCAAGCACGACGAGCTGATGCGACTGAATGGAATCTATGCCGAGCTGTACAAAATGCAGCACGTAACGTAGACTAAGAACGATGAATAAATAAAAATAGACTTTAATTTAATCGACTTGCTTTTTTTTTACTACAACGGAGGTGAGAGAGTTTTGAGAATGCCAAGGCCTTGAGCATGGCTGTAGGTCTTTTGAGTGCGTGCAGGTGGTGCGATAAGTGGTGGAAGTCAACTGACAATGGGATGTGTTCGTGGGGCTGATTTAAATTCCCAACCATAATGGACGTAAGGAGGTTTAAATCAGCTTAAGCAGTCGAGGAAATACACTGAATCTATACACTGTGACTCTAATAACCACTTCGTTAAGTTTCATTGAGTTTCGTTGAATTTCGCTCACTCCTGATTACAGGAATACACTGAATTCATACACTGTGACTCTAATAACCACTTCGTTAAGTTTCGTTGAGTGTCAGGAATACACTGAATTCATACACTGTGACTCTAATAATCACTTCGTTCAGTTTCGTTAAGTTTCGTTAAGTTTCAGGAATACACTGAATTCATACACTGTGACTAATAACCACTTCGTTCAGTTTCGTTGAATTTCGCTAACTCCTGATTACAGGAATACACTGTGACTCTAATAACCACTTCGTTAAGTTTCGTTGAGTTTAGTTGAGTTTCGTTGAATTTCGCTCACTACTGATTACAGGAATACACTGAATTCATACACTGTGACTCTAATAACCACTTCGTTAAGTTTCGTTGAGTTTCAGGAATACACTGAATTCATACACTGTGACTCTAATAACCACTTCGTTAAGTTTCATTGAGTTTCGTTGAATTTCGCTAACTCCTGATTACAGGAATACACTGAATTCATACACTGTGACTCTTATAACCACTTCGTTAAGTTTCGTTGAGTTTCAGGAATACACTGAATTCATACACTGTGACTCTAATAACCACTTCGTTAAGTTTCGTTAAGTTTCGTTGGGTTTCGTTGAGTTTCGTTGAGTTTCGTTGAATTTCGCTCACTCCTGATTACTTGAGTACAGGTCAAATCAATCGCTCTCAACGTACGAAAATGATAATGGGGCTCCTTGGGTTATAGAGAATTATACGTTCGGTTCTGACCTAAGCTTAAGTTTACCTAATACAAGAATTCCAGTTGAGCCTTAGCTTAGCATGTATTTTGCTAATGACTTTAAGGTCGACCAGATTGACTTTTGTGTCGTGTCCTTGCGCCTCGGAGAATATTTAAAAATTGAGTAATTGACGGGCGTTATTGATACGTACAACATAGTATTCACTAGGACCTTGGGCATTCAAAGACGCGCTTATACAAGGAGTATTATTTTAAGTATGTAACAAACTGTTGATTGGTAGCTGTGACGTGTGACGGGAGCTGAAAAATTTGGCTCAAACCTAACCCGTCCAATCCGGATGGCTCCAAGAAAAATGAAGGAGTGGGGTGCGATCGCGATGTCTACTCTATGAACTCCTATCTCAGTCTAATATGGAAATTTTCACATCACTGTCGTCTCTTTCAGGAGGAGTTTATGACAATCCGCGAAGTCCTAACGTGGCTGAAAGGGAAGGTCATCTCGTCCAGTGATAACAGCTTTGCAGTCAACAAGTCTCTGGAGATGGGGTTTCTTAAATTCTCTCAACGAAATTAAGGCTTAATTTTTATAAATTAAAAATAATAAATTAAACTACGCCAGTGTTGGGCACGATGTCAAAGAGACATCCCGAGGAAGCTGTCCAGCGGACGAGCTTGCCAGTAGCCCATCCACTTCACTGTAGAAGAGCAGATAGTAGTCCGTCTCATCAGCTGCAAAGCCCTAAAGAAAGGAGACAATAACACACGGAAGAAGGTTGAAGGGCACCTGATGCAAATCCAAGAGCAACTTGTGATTAACGTTGAATGACCCACATTGAAGATCTTGAAGTTCAAGTCTCTCGGTTGAAGTCAACCGATATCAATATTTGCTGACTTCTTCGAGTTCATAACACGGAACATAGCAGCATCAGCATAACACAGCCACACGACATCCGTCACAGTCCAAGCCCAGTAGAACATTTGACGGACGAGCTATTTCGCTTTATGGACTTGGGAGTTGCTCGTCTGATCAGCATAGACAAGTTCAATAAACCGGAGGCGATAACTAATCTTAAGGCCAACAGTCGCCACGTCATTCCTAATTTACAAACTCATCTGTCCACAAAACATTTGCCCTTCATTAAGACGAGACGCCCTTATGCACGAATTCATTCTTGTGAATAAATATAAAACTGTCACCGTCATGTTTTTGTGTGTTTTTATGCCAATCTGAAGTTCTACAACCTAAACATCGTCAAGGTCTTTGAATGTTTTGAGAAAAAGTGGGAGCACATCACAGCGATCAAGGTTGTTCAAATTTAGTGTGGCTTTCGATTGTGGTGCTCACTATTCGCTTTCTTTCGAGAGAGAAAAGTGAACACTTTTCTTTCAGATTTACATCTGGTTTCGTTGAGATTCACTTGTAACAGAATGGACAAGTTTGTAGTACCAACGTGTGATGGAACATGAATGAATATGTTTTTGTGGAACGAAGGGGGTTGATGTACTTCTGTAAAATCGTTGTTGAAAGATGGAGCAATTGGCGGTGCAGCTATCAGTTCAACAAATTCTTTCTCTTCCGCACTCAAACTCAAACCCCAGGGACAGCTTGGCGTATTTTTTTCTTGTCGGGGGTTATTAAACACCATACCGGAGCATTCAGACGTAACGACTGTGTCCATTATACTACCAGGCAGCAATCCCCGGTCAGACTACTACCACTGAGCGACCACTCCAGTGATAGTGGCTTTAATTAGATCCCGACGGCAAATGGTGACTGGACCAGGTTTGAAAACCCATTTTGACTTGACTTTCACTGGGATTCGAACCGGGTACCCCTCTAATCAACTGCACCTTGGTGTATAGCTCCCAATTTCCGCTAGGAGGCAAATATCATTCCTATTCCTAGAAAGACAAATACCCAGTGCTGTGCTGACTACAGACCGTATTTTGACGGTATTTTGTGTTTCCACTCAAACGAGTTGGAAAAGATACTATCTTCTCGAAATGGCAATCTGGATTTCGGAGTCAGCATAGCTGCGAATCTGCTGTCCTAAAAGTTTCCTTCGACGTTAATGATAACTGCGTCGCAGTCCTACAAGGTCCCCAAAGCTTTCGACCACATTGACCATTCTCTTCTTCTTTCGAAAATGAAAAACGACTTCAATTCTTCAAATTCTTCCCTTCATTAGTTTGGTGAATATCTGCGAAATAGAGTGCAGACGGTCGTTACTGAACTTGGTCACTCTCATCCTAAAACTATTCGAACGGGTGCTGCTCAAGGCTCTGTGCTAGGACCTGCATTATTCTGTCTCTTTATCACTGATATGTGATGCCGATGACCTTATTATATACCTTTCGAGCCCTATTGGCTAAATGGAAGATGGACTGCCAGGTTAAACGAAGATCTTGTTCGCATTTCAAATTGGTCTGAAGACAATAAATTGAAGCTGAATCCCATAAGCTTTTTTCACACCACGAATCTTGTCTGTCGGATGTGTCACCTATAATTCTTGATGGCAACCCCATTACTGCCATCAATTCGGTTAAATATCTTGGGCTTCACATTGACTCCTCCCTTACATGCTGTGATGGAGTTAAGGATTCTTTACGGAAGGTTCATTGGAGACTAGATTGCAGTAGGTAATTGACGGGCGTTAATGACTAGGACCTTGGTCATTCGAAGACGCGCTTATACAAGGAGTATTATTTTAAGTATATAACAAATGTGACAGTTGATTGGTTGTTGTTACTTTGTGACGGGAGCTGAAAAATTTGGCCTGTCTTATCCGGATGGCTCCAAGAAAAACAAAGGAGTTGGGTGCGATCGCGATTTCTACTCTACTAACTCCTATCTCAGTCTAATATGGAAACTTTCACATCACAGCCGTCTCTTTTAGGAGGAGTTAAGGATTCTTTACGGAAAGCCTATTGCGAGCTACGCAGATTGCGATATTCAGCGTATTATTTGAGTCACGTTGTCAATACAACATTGATCAAAACACTAGTAATGCCCCATCTTTTGTTAAATTGCTCGGTGGATCCGTACTTGGATTCTGTTAGTAAAAATAGGGTAAAAGACTGTGTTTGTTTTATTATAACATTTCCCGGTCGAGCAGTGTGTCCCACTTGGCTTCGTCTATCTTTGGTATGAGGCTAGATCTATATTTTAACTTTCGGAATATCTTAGAACGAGTGCTGTAAATGTAACTACAAATTGAGTACCCATACGTATTCGTTACTTTTTATCTGAATACTCGTTACTTTTATATCGTTACTCGTTACTTTTGTATGAGGCAATATTTTAACTTTTGGAATATCTTAAAATTTGTGCTGTAAATGTAAAGACAAATTGAGTACCCATTCGTGTTCTTAGCGTTTTTATTTGGAAACTAGTTACTTTTTTTACTTTCGTTACTCGTTACTTTCGTTACTTTCATCAAAATTGTCTATTTTAATGCTAAAATTAATACTTATGATTTTATAACCTCAGATAGAAACGTTGTACTCAACTGAATAAAGTATTAAGGTACAGGCCTTGAACGATACATGCTCTTTTTTGTACATTTTGTACATATAACATGCTATAACATGTGGATATTTTCTGATTTGCATCTCACACTCTAACGCTCAACGAGTGGGGAAGTGGAAACAAACATGCAATAAAATCGCAAGAAAAGTAACAAAATTCGTACAAAAATTAACCATACAACCGCAATAAACCATACGACCATAGTTTTTGTTAGTAGAACATTTTTCTGTTTAAAATCAAAACAAACGTGCACACAATACAATTTGCATTTTCAAGAGTAACGTACATCGCACCCACTTTGCCAACAGGGCAATTTAAAACAAACCCATTGTTCAGATCTTCTTTCCTATACATACTTACTTACGATGGCGCTCCAATCCGGCGTGGGTCTGAGCCTCAAGCAACGAGCGTTTCCAGCCGGCCCGATCTTTAGCTAGCTAGCATAGTATGTTGTGGTCCCTTTCCGCATGCGTGCGCCACCTGAGTCGCGGTCTTCGTTTCGAAGACTTTCCGGGACAGAGCTTTGGTTTCTATTCGCTCTACATGATCTAGCAAACAGTTGGATCTTCACTCTCCTGGTTAAGTCGAGTCGAGTCACAGCTATATCTCCTCCTCCACTCACCATCTATGCAGACGGGAGCGAAAATCAGACAAACATTTTCCACTCAAAGCAGCCAAGAACAAACAAACAACTGTGACAAAGTCCAGGCATCTGCGTCATATAGTAAGACTGGACGATTAGGGTTTTATTGAGGGGTGCTTCAGTTGTTCGAGAGAGTGCTTTGTTTATCGATTGCTTTCTTAGCTGAACGAATCAGCGATGAGTAAGAGTTATTTTTCGTTTAATTTCTGCGCTGGTGTCGTTGTCTGATAGCAGTTTCTAGATAGACAAAGCCTTAGCTATATCTGTCAGCTGTGACGCCCTGTCCGAGACTTCGGTGCACGCAACGAATTGGCAGATGAGCACGCGAGAGCTGGCTCGGAGTCTGCGATCAGCGGACAGCAGCTGCAACCCTGGCTAACGAATGGGAAAACAAACTTCGCCTAGACCAGTGGACATATAGTCACGATCTTAGGCAATCCAAGCGATGAATCAGACCTTATTTACATAAGGAAATACTCCATCTTAATAAAGACAGCTTAAGACTGTTAACGAGCTCCTTACCGGCCCGAAATATCACCTTAACAGACTCAACCTGTGTCAAGACACGGATGATACTTCCGAGCACATCTTGTGTGAATGCCCGGCAATAACCTCAAGATACTCACTCCAGTGTAACTGAAGGATTGCACTACAAAAGACCTTCAATCTTTCACGAGGGAAGTGGTATGTCTTTTGATTTAACTCCAAAGATCTACCCTGGTCGCGGTGTCGTCGCCTACACGACATGGGTTGTACAAGAGAAAAAACACAATCAAACGACCCTTGTATGCATTTGTCAATAGCTCCATAATTTGTTCGGCATTATTTCTCTTGTGCATTTCGAAATAAATCGAAAAATTCCGTCACCTATATAAACACCCTCATGCCAAGTCATGACTCCCATTTGATGAGATGCGGATGCCTTCATAGCTTTGAACTTGGCCATATTGTGAACACATCAAATGAACTCGAACTCACTCAATAAAGCGATCGAGTCTCCGCTCCGTCATCAAGACCATCAGAATTCGTTTGGCGAGTAGATCATTGCCACCATCTTGCGCGGAGTGATATAAATAGAAATTAAGCAAGAGGGTGTCTCGGACGTTTATGTTGGCGAAAAAAGGCACGACTTGTGGGGAAACAGCGAGTATGTGAATATATTCGAATGATATTCATATTCATGGGTGATATCCAAAAACATCTTTGCTCCAGTTTACATTTACTAAGAACTGCGTACATGGCATGGCATAAGTGGAAGACAAAAACATGCTGGGCAGCTTATCAATACCGCCATCTTGTTCTTTTTTGATATCAGGGTCCTGGGACAGATTGCTTTTGAAGCGGTGTTCTTCTGCGCTTGCAAAACCACTGCGTAAGCTTCATCTATCCTACTCATTGGGTATCTTTCCGAGCGGATGGGAAACAGCATTTGTCCAGTCCGTCCCAAAAAAAGGCGAATCTTCGTCATCCATAGCACCTACGTTCCCTCTTTCTAGGGTCATGGAAACGCTGATAAATAGTCAGCTTATGAGATATCTTGAAACGCGGAGCTTCTTCGGTACGGTTTCCGCAGCAACAGGCTTACCGAAAAGTGGAACCAATCTTTGCACAATGCAGGCGAAGGCCAGATCGTTGCGCTCCATATTTCTAAGGCATTTGACAGAGCTTGGCATCAAGCTCTCTTGTCGAAAATGCCTGCCTATGGTATCGATGAATCCCTTCTTCTATGGACTAGAAATTACCTTTCGAACCGTTAAAATCAAAATTCATTTGCTTCCGCCTTTAAAATTCGCTGACAATAAAGTGTCCCGGACGATGTCACGCATGGCCTCGACAAGGCTTATTGGAAATAAATTTGCTGTTTTTTGGCAACATTGTGCATTTGACGCTCTAGCATGACTCAAAGAAATAATGTGTGAGTCCTTAAGAAAACCCCAATCGATTTTTCTTTCCTACTCTCGAGTCTAGAAGACCCGAAAGTTGCTATGTATGATGGCATCACTGTACCCCCACACAAAACGAAATGTGATTTGCCAACAACGTGATGCTCGCCACGGCCATCGATACGCTCCCATTCTCGTGACTGAACAGCAACAGAGCGTGCTGTAGACGTACTCTATCAATGCTTAAGGAGACCATCCAGAGGTGGATGCAGATCAGCAGCCAAATGTCGAAGCATAAAAGTAGTGCTCCCTAACGGTATAGAAATATCAACAAACGAAAAGGTCAAGTATCTTGGCGTTAACTTCACGGAAAGGTTGAAGTTCAACAGTCATGCGAAACTGACCCTTAAGAAGGCCTAAGATGCCCAAGCAAAATGGATTAAGCCAGAGGACAAAACTGCTGTTATACAAACAGCTTATACGCCCGATCTCAACGTACGGCTTCCCGATCTGGCATACCATCTCCAAGATCAGCATGACGACGCTTGCAATTTTCGAAAGAAAAATACTGCGAATATGTACCCCGCTCACCTTCGACAGGGACCGTCAAAGGCACCAAGAACGCATTATCCCCCTGCAACAGTACATGGTGACACTGTCCAAAAAGCAGCTACTAAACATCAACAGCCATCCTAACTAGGAAATCGGGATCTTGAGAACTCGTTAAATCTGCTAAATGAGCAGAACTTTCCAACGACGTCGAACAACGAGCTTCATGGATTCGACCAGAGCAGCGATAGCAATCACTATCGAGGCTAATTCGGTTACCACAACACCACCCCATCCCAAAAGGACCACCATGGACACACGGACTTGAACAACCCGACGGAAGCCAGCCAGCCATTGTAGGACATAAAAAAACCAATAAACCGACAATAATAATAAACATTAAATTAAACAATGTTCATCAGTAGGGCCCCTATTGTTGAGTCAACACCCTAACCCTTAGTTTGTAAGTCTAGCTGTAAACTCAATTGTAAGAATAATTCTGTTCAAATAAATTTTTAAATCGTGGACGTAATCCCCAGTAAGTCGTTCGAAAAAGAAACCACTTAAAAACCCCCCCTTTTAACTTCGACTCCGTGAATGCAATCTATTGTCTGTTAAACGATGGATATTCGGAGTGCAAGACTAGAGGTCTGTATTCAATGAAACTGGTTGAATTTTCAAAACTCAAAGCTTGATGGGTAAAATGAATAAAATGAATGAAATGAATACTGAATGAGTTTTGCCCCCATTTAAATCCGAACATAAACAGAATGATTAAATCTAATCTGCGGCGCACGCTTCTGGCGCCTGGCCTCTAGGTTGTCCCGACTTCTGCGTCTCCCTCCAGGCACACTCACTGATCTAATGACAGTCGTGTCGACTTAGATTCAAACATGCTGGTACTAATGCGTAGATACACTCTCCTTTGTTGACACTCTAACGTGGATACTCATAAAATAGTGTAAACTCACGCCAATGATGTAAACAAAGTAAAACAAACGAGTCAAATAAAGATAATTGCTTCGATGTTTCTTAATTTTTGGTTTCCTCGGTAAAAGATAATTGTACACAGAAGCCCACTGACATGCACAACACAATGGTCGCATTTACTAAACAGAGCACTCATTGTATTCAGTGCACACAGTGTCCTTGGTGCATTTTCTACAGTAAGCATTGTGCTCACATCAAATCAATCAAAAGCACTCATGCGTTTCAGAGAAAGTGAGTAATGGGGGAGAGTACGATGGCGCCAAGAAATGAAAACGGTATTTTGTAGAGGGGTTAAGAACTAGCATTTCTTACTATTGGAGGGGGCCTGTTTAGGAGTAAGGGGCACTTTTAAGTAAAAATGACACATGGAAAAAATCATATTAAAAAAAAACGGCAACACTTACAATAAAGTATTATGCCAAATTTTAAAGCTAGAAATTTGTTCTTTAACCCTTTTGGATCCAAATAAAACTTGGCGGTGGAAATAACAAAACTTCTTTATTAATTGATAAAAACTATTATTCTTATAAGAAAATACAAAAGAAACAAAAACAAAAAATATGTCCTTCATTGTCATCAAATGGGGACACTGGGCTTAAGCCTTATGATCAAATTCAAAGCATAAAGTTACAGTTTTGCCAACATTTCACGACACACGGTACATCCTAGTGGCTGGGAAATTTTTTTTGGAATAGTGACTGATACCGTCAACTCGATTCGTGAATACTTCGACTCTACCTGGTCTCGCGAAAAATCACTGTTCTGAATATGGTCTTCATCGGTAAGCGCACTCGGTTCAGTATCTTTCCCTTCCGCAAGCATTATAGCATCACGTGCCTCTTGAAGCCCGCGGTTTTCGTTACGACTGCTGAATGTTCACAATTACCTTTGAAAGAAAATAAGAAGCGAATTTATCCTGATGTTCCCACTGGTCCCAACAAACGATGTTCAACTTTCCTCAAAGAATATAATTTTATTTTATAGCAAACACTACATTTATGTAATTTTTGTAAGAAAAACTTACAAAAAACTATTTATGTTATGTTTTCACTTAACACTGAAACAACTCCAAATATGCGATGCAAAATCAATTCTAACAATTTCTGTCTAAAAATACGTCAATAGTCCTCGTTTGGGCACTGCAGACGTATATGGGTTAAAGTAAAATCTACATCATCATCAATTATTCGTGTGAACAGTTTTTGAATAATTCTTTAAATCAATATTTTTAGAAGTTTTGAAATGATATGTTAAATCGGCTTCATCATCTTCTGACCCGCATGCTCAACTAAAGGTGTCGCGGGGGTAAGCCACGCACGAGAGATCTCCAGGCAACCCGATCCTCCGCCATCGACTCGAACTCATCAGGAGTAATGCCCAAGCGTAACCAGGCGTGTTTGTGGACTTGGTCCAACCATCTCGTCTTAGGTCAGTTTATTCAACGCCCGCTTCAGAAGACGTGATGAAGGGGACATTCGTGCCACGTGTGAGTAACCAAACCACCGAAGCATAACCCTCTCCGTTTGAAGAAGCAACTCCTCAATCTTGAGTTCATCGCACACGACCGTGTTTCTCACCCTATCCCGGCGAGTAATTCCCGCAACAGCCCGACGAAATCTCATCTCGCTCTCCGCTTGTGTTCGAGATCTTATTCATTCATTATTCAAATTTCATGACCATCGGTGGGAGTTGGAATAAATACTGAGTTGAACGCCACCAACTTGGCTTTGACACCAAGCTTGGCCTTCCTCATTACAGATCTACCAAGCTGTTTCAAAATTGACCCAGCGTGACCAATCCTACAAGATAGCTCAACAATACTCCTCCCATCACTCGTGAAAAAGACCTCGAGATACTTAATTTTCTCCGCTGGACTCAGTGGGGCTCCACTAACATGTATAGTGCATTGAACAGGCGTTCTAGAAATGATCATAACCTCCAATTTGTCCACGTTAACCTTCATTCTAGCATCAGCGCATACGTCCACAAACCTATCGAGTGCGCGCTGGAGTTCCGTCTGGGAAGATGTGAGCATATCTGAGTCAAGATGACTAACACTCAACTCTCCCAATGTGAAACATTTCTCTCCAAGAAAAGAAGAGGTGACAAGGATGTCCAACGCCCACGGTGAAAGGCGTTGGTTTAGCTCCGTTAACCCGAATACAGCTGCTACAGTTTGTATATAGAGACTGGAAGGCCCTCAGAAGAGAACCTTTAATCCCAGATTCCTGCAGAATGCTCCAGAGTTTACCTCAAGGATCTCGGTCGTATGCCTTTTCCAAATTCACAAAACAACTGTAGATGGGCTTGCCATACCCCCAAGCCTTCTCAAGTACCATTCTTAGAGTGAGAAGCTGGTCGGTTGTACTTCTACCGGGACGACAGCCGCACTGTTCTTCTCCCATCCTGG
Source organism: Eristalis tenax (assembly GCA_905231855.2). Taxonomy (NCBI): domain Eukaryota; kingdom Metazoa; phylum Arthropoda; class Insecta; order Diptera; family Syrphidae; genus Eristalis; species Eristalis tenax. The sequence continues at coordinate 7,698,031 of HG993127.1, forward strand.
GTTCGAACATAGCTCTATAACGCGCTTCCAACACTTTAGCGCAGACTTCCCGGAGAGACTTAAAAGAGATATGCCCCTGTAGGTGGAGCAACCTCTTTTGTCCCCTTTTTTGAAAAGTGGGACAATCACCCCAGTTTGTCAATCACCAGATGTCTCACCACATTCCCTGGCCGCCTTAATGACACGAGGGAGCTATAAAACTGCCTCTTAAGCCATTGCCTTAAACATTTCTGACCCTAAGCATTTCATCCACATCGGCGGATATGTCAACTTTTAGCGATTCAATAAAATTGTTGGCAAAATATGAAAAATATTGGATCTATAAATCAATTCGTGCGGTTTTCTTTTTTCAAAATTCGTATTATTCAAAGTATTGCCCATCTCAAGCGATGACTGTTTCCCCTCTTTCTGGCAGTTTGTGGATCCCATACCAAAAGAACTGCGCCGGCTTGGCAGCCACGAATGAATCAAGCCAATTTCAACCGAACCGTATTTCAGTGAGGGCGTTCTGCATCGACCGAAACAAGTGGTAGTCAGAAGGGGCAAGGTCCGGGCTATAAGGCGGGTGAGGTAAAACTTTCCATCCACTGTTTTCCAAATATTCCTTGACCGGAATAGCAACGTGGGGCCAAGCGTTGTCATGATGGAAAATTGTTGCCTCGTGTCTGGTCGCATATTCCCGGCGTTTTTCGACTACTGCTCTCTTCAAACGGATTGATTGTGTTCGGTGGCGTTGTCCATTGATGGCTTCACCCGGTTTTAGTAGCTCATAATACACACCCTTCTGATTTCTCAAGCCAGATGAGAAATTTAATTTTTTTCAACTATCTGTTTTTTTTAATTTTAAACTTTTCATTAACTAAATTGTTTTTTTTTTAGGAAATTTGCTCCGCGAAGCAGGCATGGGTTTGGTAGCAATAACAATTAAAATATACTTTTGTCCAGTTAGCATCCACTAGATGAAACACTGTGCGCCTGAGGTTAAACTGTGAACTTGGGATCACTCATCAAATGATTCATTTTAATTTAAGTAATTTAATAAGGAAGAAAACGGAATACCAATTAGAGGGTACTTCTGGCAGGATCTTTAGCCAGCTGTCTACATTTATAATGATAATAATATATAATATGGGCGGCTCTACAGCCAGTAGAAAGGCTAGGGCCTAGCTTCTCAAAGACCACTCGTGTTGTGCGTGCTCTCACGAGTTGAAGGGACCCCCAGTTTTATGCCGACTCCGAAAGGCGAATTTGAGAAGATTTTTCCCGACAGTTTTTGTGCGTTGTTAGTGACTTGAAAGAGGTGGGCCCGTGAAATGTATTTTGCTCGTACCATCAATCGAACCTGGGCTGCTTATGCTCAAGAGTGTAGCGGTCGACGCACCAATCCACAACGGCCGCCACTGACAACAATTATGTACGTCAAATTCACTGAGATCCCTCTCCATAAGTGTGGGGGTAAATAATAATAGCTTTCATCAGTTCTCTTCACTTGTTCCTAGTTAAGTGAGCGCGAAAACACTCCTGTCACGGATTGACACTTGGCGTTGGAATTTAGTGATTATGAAGTCTTCTTTACGTTCGTTTCTGGCATAAGCATAGGTTTGCTTAAGTCCATCATTATTGCGCCTTGAGCCACCAGCAAGTATGTGATTGACGTCTTTTGTTTTATTGTTTATAGCAGCCACAAAAATAAACACAAACAATCTGTCAGCATAATTCAAATCAGACCCTACGTAGCCACCTTAATGTCTGAAGCACTAACCATGAGTAAAAACTTCCAAAGCAAGCCAATGCAACGAATTTAATGTCCATTACTCAAATTGACCAAGCGAGTACATTGCAACCAAAGAATAAGATCTACTCGAATGACTCAATTACGATCAAGTTGGCATTTTGAGAAGGTGAACAACAAACCTTATCGTCCACCAATTGAAAAAAGTACCGAGGCAACCTGTAAAAGTATCATTCAACCAACATATCCACATATCCAATGCCCAGCCAAGGTTCCCCAATCCGACTGAGAAGCTTGCACATTATTCTGAATTGATAAGATAAAACGCACAGACGTCCTCGGCCTTAATGCGGTTGCATCTTCAGAATTTGTCACAAATCGAACAGTTGTCATTAGACGCTTGGGAGCAGCGGTGAAATTGACTCGGGAGGTCGTGAAAAATAAATTGATCAGCTAATTTTCGGTTTTTTGTCCGCACGAGAGGCAAGTGAATTTTTTTTGAAAATTAGATTTTCTCTTTTTACAAGCGGAGTGATAAAAATATACGTTCACAATCTGGATGGGTGAAGGGATGTGTAAATATATCCCGTCAGTGTCATGGTTCTTCTGTAAACACGTGAAGTTTATAAATAGTTTCAATGACATCTCCCCCATGATTGTGAATTTTTTTTCCTTGTTTTTTCTCTGCTATGCGATGTGACATATCCATTAACCTTCATACATGCACACACACTCTGTCTGTCACGAGTGACATTTGTCAAAGTCAGAAGAAGCGGTTTGTTTTTGGAAAACGGAATAAAACGTCATATCGATTGGCAGTTTCGAAATTCGAATGCAGTTGTGACGGCAACCCTCTTCGTGAGACTCACAGCGAGTCATCAGATCGTTAAGTCTACAGATGAATTGATGAGTGACGGAAGATTAGAGCGACGGCCGTGCCTGACGATACGCAAACGTCTTGTCTGCGAGAAGACTTATGCAACCGAGAGATTACTTGAACTTTGATTACTTTTTCGAAATGCAAATATCTCGAATCCATTGATTGCCGTGTGAGTTTGCGGACACTGTGATCGCGCATTTATTGAGTTCAATGTACCCCGCAGTGAAATCTATTTTTGAATCAATTTGGGTTTATGTTTTTGTTTGCGCACTTGAAAAAGATAAGATATCGTTACAGATTGATTGGATTTTCACAAAAAAGAAATATTTCGTGAGGATTTCTATTTGTCTGGCAGAGGAGTAGGATGAACGAAGCATTGAATGTCGACAATAGCCTGGACGCGATATCAACTCAAACAGAGTTCCGCACACAAAAAGTTGACGAGCCCCCTGAACAAGTGTAAGCATACCTCAACTTGAGTGGAATCGAATCGAGTTTAAATGTAAATCTGTTCAGTTACAGAGAGCAGACGGCAACCAGCGATGAGAGAAGTATCTCGTACGTTAAACTGGTAAGAGCGGTCAAAGCACTGAATTCTCTTAACAAAACAAAACCTATAACAAAATGTGCGCCTACAGTTTCGCTACTGCACCATTCATGAGAGAGTTCTCATCGGATGCAGTCTTTTCCTGGCGACCGTGGCAGCACTTGGAGTTCCATATTCTGTCGGGATTTACGGTGAGTACACATCCCTGCTTGTAGATCGGGCAAGAGGTGTTGGTGTATCTACACAAACCTACATTTTGAGCTTATTTGGTGGCGGCAAGATATTGTAAGTGCTCACGAATTCGAGTTCAAGCATATAACTTACACGCACTTGATTTCTGTGATAGAGTCAACGCAACTGAGGATGAGAATGCGAAGGCTATGCGACAGGACACGGTTGCGTTTGGACTTGGTTGTCTTGCGGGTAGTCTGATTCAGTGGGTCATCATTGCCCTCTCCGTGGACATTTTGAACTCCGTGGCACTTAAACAGGTAAGCATTAGGAATAGATTGGCATCAAATGTGAACACTTCAAATGAGAACTTAAGGGCCAACCATAGTGAACGTGCGTAGTTTCGCTAACTTGCAAAGTGCTCACACTTGTTTATGCGAATTAAAGCAAAATGCCAATACTTAATGAGTAGAGATCGACATATTTCTTTCCTGCTTATGAAAATGCAAGTGAATGATTCTTAACGAAACTCAGGGAAACTTAACGAAACTCAACGAAACTTAACGAAACTGATTAAAATGGTGATTATGGTGCATCATTTCTATGTTTTCACACTATTACTTAGTTGACTAAAATCTCCGTATGTTCATTATAGTTTGACCCCGCCTGTCATTCGAACGAAACAAAAGTTTGATGCTTGTGTTGTCTTATTTCAGATCAAACGAATCAGAAGGCTGTTCCTTGAGTCAATCCTACGCCAAGACATGTCATGGTACGACACGACCACGGGTCACAACTTCGCCAGTAAAATGTCAGAGTACGTCACCCACTTCCTATCTGGCGCGAATATACTCTAACTGTCAGCGATTCTTTCAGGGATATTGAAAAGCTGAAAGATGGCATCGGAGAAAAGGTCGCCATGTTTACATTTCTGATAGCGTCGTTCTTCATAGTGAACGTGACGTCCTTCTTGTACGGCTGGCAGCTTACCCTTGTCATCATGTCGTGTGTTCCCTTCATCATCGTCTCCACGGCTTTGGTGGCAAAAGTTCAGAGTACCTTGGCCGGGCAGGAGTTGAGTGCATACTCCGTAGCGGGTGCCGTTGCGGAGGAAGTCTTCAGTGGAATTCGAACTGTGCAGGCATTCAGTGGTGAGGACAAGGAGGCCGGGCGCTATAGCAGGCTTTTGAAACCTGCAGAGACCATGGGCCGCAAGAAGGGCCTTTACTCGGGCATCGGTGCGGGCATCATGTGGTTCATCATTTACTTCAGTTACGCTTTAGCTGTGTGGTATGGAGTGGGGTTGATCTTGGAAGACCGAGACAAGGAGGTGCGCGAGTACACACCGGCCGTGCTGATCATTGTGCTCTTCGGTGTCATCATGGGAGCGCAGAATCTTGGCTTCTCCTCGCCTCATATCGAGGCATTTGGGGTGGCGAAGGCTGCTGCTAAGACGATATTCTCCATCATCGATCGTAAGAGCGTCATCGATCCGATGAATGAGGGGGGTCTGAAGCCGGAGAGCGCGGCTGGCAACATTGAGTTTGACGACGTTCGCTTCCGGTATCCATCGCGATCGGAGGTCGAGGTGCTCAAGGGCCTCAGCCTCACCATCAAGACTGGTCAAACGGTGGCATTAGTGGGGGCATCGGGCTGCGGAAAATCAACGTGTCTGCAGCTGTTCCAAAGGATGTACGATCCCGAGCACGGCTGTGTTCGGCTGGACGGCAGGAACATCAAGGAACTCAACGTGGCATGGCTGAGGTCTCAGATCGGAGTCGTCGGACAGGAACCGGTTCTATTCGCCACCACCATCGAGGAGAACATCCGCTTTGGAAATCCTTCGGTGACACAGGCCGAGATTGAACAGGCCTGCAAGATGGCGAACTGCCACAGCTTCATAGTCCAGCTGCCGGAGGGGTACAAGACGATGGTTGGGGAGAAAGGCGCCCAAATGTCTGGTGGGCAGAAACAGAGGATAGCCATCGCCAGGGCCCTGGTGCGGAATCCAAAGATCCTGCTGCTCGACGAGGCAACCTCCGCGCTGGACCCCACTTCAGAGAGACATGTGCAGGTCGCGCTTGAGGCCGCCAGTGAGGGAAGAACTACTTTGATTGTCGCGCATAGGCTGTCAACGATCACAAATGCAGACAGGATTTTCTTCATAAGTGACGGCGTAGTTGTTGAGGAGGGAACCCACCAGGAACTGATGGCGAAGGAGGGTGCCTACTGTGGTCTGGTGAGTGCCTCCAAGCGGCATGACGATATTCAGAGGGACTTCCAAGTGGATTCCAGAATGGACACGAGCGAGTCATGCGAAGACAAGACCCTCTCTGAAGGTGAAGAGCGTTTCCGGAGAAGTGAAGTTCTGGAGGGTAAGCCTGAAACTGCGGAGAAGTACAATGTGTCGTTGGGGCAGCTGCTGAAACTGAACTCCCCCGAATGGGTGTACCTCGTGGTGGGTTGCATTGCGGCAGCCATGTATGGACTCACCTTCACTGTGTGGGCAATATGCTTTGGCGAGTTTTACGGGGTAGGTCCGAACTTTTTCATTTTCTCTTTTAAATAACGGTCCATCGTTAGGTCATGTCCGCTCTAGACGAGGACTACGTTCGCTCGGAATCGAACTTCTACGCAATGCTGTTTGTGGTTATAGGAATGGTGTCTGGGATCGGAACTCTGACGCAGATGTACATGTTCAACATGGCCGGAGTGAAGTTGACCTCCAGACTGAGGCAGAGGGCGTTCAAGACTATCATCTCCCAAGAGATTGGCTATTTTGATGACCAGTCCAATTCCGTTGGAGCTCTGTGCTCTCGTCTTGCCGGCGACTGTTCCAGTGTTCAGGGGGTAAGGTGGACGCATAAGGTGGTGCCGAAGAGACTCTTGCATTAGTTTCGATTCCTCCTTTCAGGCGACTGGCACGCGGATCGGCATCATGGTTCAGGCTGCAGCAACTCTGCTGGTCGGTCTGGTAGTGTCGCTGACGCTCTCATGGAATCTCACTCTGGTGACGCTGGTCCCCATTCCATTCATGATCGGTTCGAATGTGGTGGAGTCGCGGTACATGGAGTCGAGCTCGCGACTGGAAAAGCAAGCCGAAGAGAACGCGTCTCAGGTGGCTGTAGAGGCAGTCGCCAACATTGGAACCATCAACAGTCTTGGCCTGGAGAGGTCGGTCGTTGAGCGGTATACCAAGCAAACCGAGCTGGCGAACGCTGCGTCTAGGAGGAGGGTACGTTTCCGCGGCACGGTCTTCGGCTTTGCACAGGCGTCCCCGCTGCTTTCCTTTGGGCTGTCGCTCTTCTATGGCGGACTGCTGGTTGCAGACGGCACCGTGGAGTACAAAACCATCATCAAGTGAGTGAATGAATCAAATCGTCGTTCGGGGATGCTCACGGAAGGGTCTTTGCAGGATCTCCGAGGCGCTGCTGTTTGGTGCCTGGATGTTGGCGCAGGCCACTGCGTACGCTCCGAACTTGAGCGCAGCCGTTGTCTCGGCGGGACGACTTATGAAACTCTTTGAGAGAGACCCGGCTCTGCACAGTCCCGCAGAGCAGTCGCCCAAGCAGTTTGATGTAAGTTCAGATGGTTCTGTTGCTGGGCCTTATTTCACTAATCCCCTTTTCTGGAACCTCGAAGGCAAGTGGGGACATATCCTATGAGGATATCGAGTTTCACTATCCCTCGCGAAGGGAGGTGCCCGTCCTTAAGGGGTTCAGTCTTCAGATCCCCAAGGGGACGACAGTGGCCCTCGTGGGGCCGTCGGGCTGCGGCAAGTCCACCTGCGTGCAGCTTCTCCTTCGTTACTACGATCCGGTCTCCGGGAGGGTGAGCATCAGCTCCACACCAACCACGGAGGTCCCCCTGAACACACTCCGCTCACAGTTGGGCCTTGTCTCCCAGGAACCGGTGCTCTTCGACCGGACAATAGCGGAGAACATCGCCTACGGCGACAACTTCCGCGAGAACATACCATTGACGGAGATCATCGAGTCCGCCAAGAAGTCGAACATACACGACTTCATCGTGGCCCTGCCGCAGGGCTACGACACCCCGCTGGGCAGCAAGGGAGCCCAGCTGTCCGGGGGACAGAGGCAACGAATCGCCATTGCAAGGGCGTTGGTCAGAAATCCAAAGATTTTAGTTTTAGACGAGGCCACCTCGGCCTTGGACATGCAGAGCGAGAAGGTTGTCCAGGAGGCATTGGATGCCGCGAGAGCTGGCCGAACGTGCATCACGATAGCGCAGCGCCTGACCACGATTCGGGACGCCGACCAGATCTGCGTGCTTCAGAGAGGAGTCGTCGCGGAGCAGGGCAAGCACGACGAGCTGATGCTGCGCAACGGCATCTACGCCGGCCTCTACACCATGCAGCTGGTGCCGTGACTAAAGAAATAAAGCGTCTTTAGACTGATTTAGTTTTTTTTTTTTAATTTAAAAAATGCAATAATTTAGTAATACTATGGTCGTGGGAGGGGTCGCAGGTGCGCACTGTTAGAGGCGACTGTCTTGGATGGGACCGGGATTGGCCAGGGCATTTCGGCGCTCCTGAATGGCAAACGTGAGCTTTCGGAAGGGGCCCAGCGGCAGTCCCAGTGACTTCAGGTCCGCCTCTGTTAGCAGCATCAGCGTGTCCAGGTCGATCTGTTGCTTGTGGAATCTGAAAGGAACGTCATCGGTGATCACTATGTGGTGAGGACACGGGACTAGGGGACTTACACAGCTAAGTACTCATCCAAGCCCCACACGGCTAAGAACCGCTGGATGGGACTTCCGGAGTCCTCCTGATCTTCTTCGTCACTGAAGCTGGCACCTTCCGAGTCGCTGTCGGATATGTTTAAGAACGATCGTGGCTTGACTCCTCTCGTTTTGGGGAGGGACGCGTTTTTTCTGGACGTGGTCGTCGAGTTCGACGAGTCTATGGACGACGCTTCTGGGTGCAGCTGGCTGAGAGCAGCGGTGACTGAGCGTCTGAAGGCTATGCTGCCCAACATTGGCCTGTCGAACAGGCCGGGGGGTCTTTGGAGGAGAATGTCGGTGTTGCCTTCCTCGTCATGCTGAGCGGCCAAGAAGTCCGGCTGGGAGAACGACCTCGACAGAGTGCCGTAGCCGACTCGGGGATTCTCGCGTTCGGTGTCACTGTTGGCTTCCATGTCAAAGACGTCCGTGATTTTTCCTCGCTTTCCAGCGTCCTCGTTTGAACTGAACGTCCCGACATACAACACCTCAGAGTCCCGCTGAAGACCAGTCAAGGATGTGATCGTCCTCTTGCCGTCGGCTTCTACTTCGCCGATCTTGAAGCCAGCGTCATCGTTTCGATCGCGGTCTCTAGTTTGATTCTTCATTTTCGACGCGAGCACCTTCTTTTGCACAGCGCCCGCTCGGCTGGAGACTGATCCGCCCACCAGTTCGCTGAACTTTGCACTGTTCGTGATGTTGCTCGGCTCCTTTGAGGTCTTGTTGAGATTGCCCTGACTGGCCCAGATCTTGTGCTTGAGGGCGGCCAGCATCGTGGACGGCCGATGTGGGACTGGCTTCAAATTCTCGTACTCCTGCTCAAGTTTTTGCTGGCGCTTCATGTACTCCTTGATGCGTTTTTCGCAGTTCTTCTCTGCGATTTCCTTCAGAGCTTTCGCCTTCTTCCTATGACGTGGGAAATGTATGAGAATTTGGACTTAATTTTGAGGTTATGTGTGTACTCACTTGTCGGATGTTTCCAGGTTAGCGGTAGCTGTGTCCAGATAGCGCAATATGTCGTCCCTGTTGTTAATGGCAGCTAGGTCCTTGGCACTGTGCTTGTCTATGTCCAGAGCGTAAATGTTGACTCCGAATTTCAGGAGAAAGTCCACACAGTGCAGGTGGCCCTTCGCCGAGGCCAAATGGAGTGCCGTGTTTCCAAATTGATCACATTTGTCCGGATCGCCGCTATTTTGAGAGTGGAATGTGAGTGGTTGCAATTTTAGATAGTCTGTGAGTTAGTTTTTGTACCCCCGTCCTGCCAAGAGTCTTAGAGCATCAAGGCGACCCTCGAAGGCCGCCCACAGCACTGGCGTCATTCCATCATCATCCTTCGTGTTGGCATCCTTGCGGGTGGCTTCCTTTAGGACATCTAAGAGACCGTCTTTTGCGGCTCTGGAAAGAGAAAGAAAGTGATGTAGAACATGGTCATTAAATTTGGTTTCTTGTCTTTCTGTCCGAGACCTTTGACGATCTTAAGCTAGGTTAAGGAGATGTGTGACGATAAGTCCATGTCAAAAGTGACACCACGACGAATGTGGGGAATTTTTAGTTGGCCTTTTAAAGAGTCTTATGTGATTCAGTTCTTTATGAAAAAAATCAAAAAGAAAGGCGAATGTGTGCTCGATATTACTCCATCCAAACTAAAGGGGAAGGAACTGACATTCGCTGATGACACCAAAAACCTTTGTGTTATAGTCGACAGCAAACGAAGATGGAAACAAGACAAGCAGGGCTTGGACTGTACTGTGTACTTGCAAGAAAATAGTCGGCTCCAAGTGGGGAATCCGACCAAGAACATACGATTCTGGGATTTCGAAACCTCGCGCCTTTGGCGATAGCCTAGCTGAAACCCCAGAGTTCATCCGGAGAGTTAGTGGCTGGCTGCAGAAGGCAGTCACACTTCGGCCAAAGTAGGCCCATTGTGATACCGCGCGGATTGATTCCCCCTAACAATTAAAACCAGTTGGTGCTTGGGACAGAGCGATTTAGCTGGCTAATACTGACGCTTTTTAGCTCATTGAGGTTGTTGAAGTAGTAGGCCCCTAGGTATAAGTATCTACAACCTGCCAGCGCGCTACACGAGCAAAGTAGGTGATGTGTGGTTTCAACCTCCTCTTCATCCATGCAGCTTCTACAGAAGTCATTATAGGGGCCCCCAGTGTCCTGTTATGACGCCGGTGAGCGTCCTGAGTGAAGATCTGCTGAGTCTAAGCAGCGTTTGATATTAAGCGATGGCCATATTTCCTTTGTTTTAACACGAGTGGTGCCTTCTAGCCATTTACGATTAGTGGTCTTGAATGTGTGTATTTTTAGCACAGCCTATCTGTCCAATCGCTACAGGTATGGAAGGTGGAACACCACCCACCTAGCGAGTTCGTCGACTTTGCAATTGCCCGGTATATCACAGTGTCCCGGCACCCGCATGAGGTGTATGTTAAAATGCTCAGCCATCCCGTTAAGAGACAGCCTGCAATTAAGGGATGTTTTCGAATTAAGCATGACATTGTCCAGGGACTTGATTGCGGCCTGACAGTCCGAACAGATGGTGGTATCTCTTTTGGATATTACGTTGTTCTTGAGGGAGGACAATGCAAATTTCTGCCTGGAATACGCTACAGTGGTCAGGGAGTTTCAGGGAGATAGCTATGTTTAGGTCTTGAGAATAGACACCAGCACCCACGTCTGTCTTCGAACCATCAGCGAAGATGCGCAAGGGATCAGCCAGCGTTTGATTATCAGATATCCAGTCCAGTCTGGAGGGGATGCTTGTGGAGAATTTCTTCTCGAAGATAGCTTGGAGTTGTAGGCGGTTTAGGGTGTCGTTGGGGAGAAATTTGAAGATGTGTTGAATAGTTGAGTGGCCGAACAAGAGTTCGGACCACAGTTGGAGCGTTTTCAGTCTCAGGGCTGTGCTGGCTGCCTCCTGTTTACTGAAGGTTTCCAATGGTGGAAGATGGGGGAGTATATTGTGTGCATCCGCCGGAGTGCTCTTCAAGAACTTAAGGCCATTTTGGTGTTTTCTCATTTTCTCTCTCTCCCCCCTTTCTCTCCGTCTCTCTCCACCTCTCCATCACTCTCTCTCCCTCTCTCCATCTCTCTCTCTCTCTCTCTCTCTCTCTCTCTCTCTCTCTCTCTCTCTCTCTCTCTCTCTCTCTCTCTCTCAGTCTCTCTCCCCCCCTCTCTCTCTCCCTCTCTCTCTCTCTCTCTCTCTCTCTCTCTCTCTCTCATATTTCTGGTGCTTTCAACACAAAAAGCTATTTTGCTAACACTTCAAAATTGACAGCTAATGACTTTTGAAAACACTTCAAACTCGGTGGGCCTATTGGGGTTTCAGTAAAAGTTCATCTAAACCTCGAAAAGTCGATGTGGTGGGAACATAGGATAAGAGGATGTAACCGCTGGATCAAAACTCCCTTAAAAGAGCATATTACTCTAATCAGACTACCTGACGCTTTTCGAGGGCCTCGACATAAAGAATAGAACCATAATCCCCACGAGAGAGGACAACATCCGTAGCCCGGCTGCAAGGGAAATCTACACAGAAGAATCCAAATCGGATGAAGACACTAAAGGAGATAGCGGGCAGAAGCAAGCTTACCCTATATTGGGTTTCTGCGCAAAATGTTATTCAAGGCAACGAAACACCCGATGAACTAACAACGAAGGGGGCGGATCTGCCACAGGCACAGAATCAGGCGACACCCCATCTGAAAGCAATTAAATCACTGCTGCTGACCAGCCATAAACGACACCAACTGTAGGCGGACGGAAAAAGTTCGTCATGGAAACCAGCTCTCCTAAGCTCTCCTAGAGTTGAACAGGAAGTCAATTAGTAAACTGGTACGTGTTATAACTGGACACTGCCTCATAAGCAAATCAGAAGGCATGTAAGGCCCTCCACTGACTTCTGTAGAAGCTGCAGGGATGACGAGGAACGGGAAGCAGTACTGCATTAACTCCTAACGTATCCCGCACTTCCTCGAAGATGTACATCGTTCTTAAGGACCCTTAAGTTATCAGCAATACCTTGAGAGTCCGCAAATTATAAAGAAATAGTATATAGGTCACTAATGTGCAAGTCCCACAAGTGAACACTAAAGGCACGATCTTCCACAATCCCATACAACTGTGAGCATAGGCGAATGACATTGACGTGATACGGAAGCGCCTAATAAGTACTTGGCAGTGAACAAAAGCTAAAAGAATGGACGTACATACATGAGGCTTCAAGGAAGACAACATCACAATGGGCATCTACACCTTCGATGTTGTGCTGTGAGGACTTTGTCTCTCCTACAAGCATCGAGATCAAACGCAGAATATCTTTTGCCAACCGCTGTTTCTACGATTTCAAGCGACAATTGTGTGATAGGATGAAGAAGTCATTGGTCTCTTCTGCGTTTCTACGCCACGTACAACCCCTGAACGAAGAGTCTTCGACTCCGAAACTGTGCGACATCTCAACAAAGGAAGGCCGCATATATGCTGCAACATTGTGTTGACTAGCCAAAAGCATGCGGTTTTAACTACAATTTGTTGGTGCGGCCCAGAGTCAGACGAGTATTTTCGCGGAGCAACAACATGGGTCGCTGAAGAGTGGATGGTTGATGCGTCAGCTCCTATGCCCCGCCGGGAGAACTTTACCAATTTTCATAATTCACGGCTCCACCTCTTTGGAACTACTGTCAATGCTTAACGGGTATTCCCCTCTAGAAGATGCTTCTCAAACTTCACCGATTGACCTTCGCTTGACCACCAACGTAATGCCGCTTAATGAGGGATGCCAAATGCAGTGGCTACCTGATGGAATCGCAATCAACGCCCGCCTCGGAAGTCGTGATGAAGAGGAAATTCGTGCCAAGTGACCAAATCAACGGAGCATAGCCCCGAGAGTGGGAGACTCGAATTCACTTCAACAGCAACTCGCCATCTTCTCCTTCTTCCTTTTAAACGCCGGGTTATGATCCGAATTTTGGGGATCATAACCCTCGCACTTTACTGCATCCCTCCTGGTCCGCCTGTGGGGTTCGCCGAACAGCAAGTCGCCATCGATTCGGTTAAAGGTTGACATTACAGAACCATGTTAACAGACTTTTATTTTTAAAGTGGAGGACATGGATTCGGAAGACCTCAGCCATACCTCAGCCCATGCCAAATCGTGTTATGAGCTGTCTTGCCGATGTCAATTTGCCGCCTGGGAGTTGTGAATTTTGACTTCTTTTTGTGGAGAACGCCAAGGACTGATTTCATGCCAACAATCCGGAAACGATTCAAGCAAGCCAATACCATCCTAGCCAGAGATAATGGAGGGATAGAGATATCCAGCTTCTACTTCTCTTGGCCCTTGATTTCATCTGACAGCGTTTTTTATACGCTTTTTGTCCCGTGTCTGTGAATGCGTGTGAGCTCTTGAGATCAGCTGGCGGAAAGCTGATACCCTTTCCCCAACCTAGTAGAGGGGTGAATTGGACTTCTTATGTGAAAATTCGCTAGTTAGTTGGACGTTATTTCAAATTTTGGTGTTACATTTCAACACAGTATGGAGGGGGATAAACGAACGAAAAAAAGCTTATGTTCATGAAGTCGATTCCTTAAGCTCCCATTTGAGCAAGTTATAGTCTGAGATATTAGGACAAAATTAATGCACTTAATGTATATGAATTATTCATATAAAATACACTCATACGAATCATGCGTACAGATAACTGAATAATATTATTAAAACGTTCGCATGAATCAGTTCACTCGCAAAAAAGTTCTCTCCTCATTTCGCTTATTGCTAAAATTTTGATTGAAATTGACTTTTTTATGCATTGCTTATAATTGCAATATTTTGTCACTGTTGTTATCAAAATGTAATTAGAACGTATGAGTTTTCAGAATTCATTAATTAAGGGCATAGAGTGGAACTAACTTTTGGGACAGTTTGTCCGATAGGCTGAAGGTATATAATCTAAGAATTAAATTGAGGTCAAATAGTTCCAGTTCAGTGGGCATTGCATTACATTTTTACTCACGAAATTCCATGTAACAATACATAAAGGTATAAGTATGTTCTTAAGAATACGAGTCAATTTTTGAACACCCTCCGTACAAGAATACATGGATCGTGGGCAAATTCGGCAATCTGTCGCCATTATTTCCCACTAAAATCCACGAATGGACCCTCCATGGTTTGTGTGAAATACAAGGGAACACCACTACATCTCCGGTGTGGACTAGGGACAAAAATGGCCGAAGATGGATATCTCTATCCCTCCATTATCTCTGATCCAAGCTATCCGTGAGCTGTAGCCCGAAACCATCAACCAGGTCGGGGACAATTGGGGTGACAGAATGCGCTACTGCGAAGCCAGCCGAGGCCAGCCACTTGAACGACGTTGTATTTGATAATTATTGGGAATGTTTGTTCTTACTAATAAACCAATAATGGATAATATAAAATTTTATTGCATTTTTGAAAAATAAACTTATATTTGGACCACCCTTTATTAATGGTTTCATTCGAAATCAAGTACTAAGAGATGACTTCAGTCGCTCTCGTCCCTTGACATTTTTTGACAGAGTTTTTATATTGTTTTTTCGACCGGAGAATGCAGTCGATATGCTTACGTGAGTACCTGTCAAAAATTCGTGAATGGTTGTCAAAAAGTCACTCGAATTCACGAACTCGCCAAGATGTAAATCAAGTGTGAAGTCGGCTTTCTCTCTGTCGACACATCAATAACGGTGAATTTGTAACGGAATTGTCAACAAAATGCGCTCTCCAACGCACATGTTTGAACGTATAAAAATATCTGTTAAGGCCGTGTTCAGATGATAACTCAATTTATCAGCTGTTTTCATCGATCAAATACCAGGTGAAAAATCACAGAAATGAAGCACTCCAGAGAGGACCAACTTCACAATTGATTGTCCCCTAGCCCATCGACCAAATTGAGTGTCTTTTTGACAGTCGTTCACCAAATAATGTGAATGTCGTTCTCTGATTGGTCAATTTGGTTTGACATAACGATCTAAAAAATGGGTGTCAATCATATGTTAAATGGCAAGAGAGGTAGAAGTTGCCTATCTCTATAATACTTTATTTGTGTGAAAAATATTGTGTCCTTCAAGCATGCACTCAATTCAAATGACTTTTGGCGTTAAATTAATTTTAGTCAGGTGTTTTTGCTGCTCAAATGTCACTTGATTTGTAAGAGAATTGTCAGAACGCAGATCTGTCGCAAATTGTTCCGACAGGTTGGAAGAAGACTGTGTTCGTTTTACGTTTGAAGTTTCATCCTCTCTTTTATTTAAAACGAAGCAGTATGTTGTCCATTGCTTGTGTTGAAAGACGACCGAACCACCAACGCAGCAGTGTGTTTCAGGCATTAGGAACTCGTCCGGCTGCTCATACCTTACCCTTTTGGCTCTGCTGACTGTTCATATATTCAGATTAGAAGACAGCTGCGAGTAGCCTTCATGCGGTAGCGCTTCGCCTTTCCCACATGTCTGTTTATTTGCTGCTCAAATGTCTGATTTCCCATTGTTTCGCTGTTCAAAAGTGCAAATGTGTTTTCAGAAGCCCTGGATCTACAACTTGAGCAGAAATCACATAAACAACGTGAGATTGTATGCCCTCTGCACTGGCACTGGCGACAAACCCAAACAAACATAAACTTCGTGTAGCGTGTAAATCTGTGCATGGTCCGGAATGAACAACAAACAATTTCTATTGAGTTCACAATTCCGGCGCTAATTAACGCACGCACAATGCGAACAGAGGGCACTCGTAAAACCGTTTCGTCAGCCACGAGTCGCTGTACCGAATCCCTTGTGCCAAGCGCGAAATCAAACTCTTTGTTGCCAGCCACTCACTCGTTTCTGGCAATCCATTCAACTGGTTATGCCAAACAAATAGTTAAGTTACGTCATTTGATGTCTTAAATCCAAGTCTTAAATCTTCACCAACGAAATGAACTCGGATCCGAGCAACCTTGGCCTGCTTGTTGGATTCGCCCGCTCCTCCGTGGCAGAAGGAAATCCTCGCAGTTGACCTCTAACCATTTCAAATTGCACAACCAACAAAGACAATCAGATCCGCATCTGGAGTGTGCCGCTGAGAACAGCAAACGCAGCGAAAAGCAGCGTGAATGAGGCCATTCGAGTTGTATTCGCGTGTGTTTTTCTATCTTCCACATTTCGGCAGAACTTGTTCCGTGAGTAACAACAAATTCGGTCACAGCAGAGCAATTGTCTTGCGAGCAAGTGCTGAGGACGACACGTCATGTCACATGTACACACCCGAAGCTCATTATCGACGGAACACCACCGACACCGACAACGCCACATTCATAACTTTGCTTACTTGTGAAATCGGTCGGACGACATTCTGTTGGCGAAAGAAAAATGGTGAAGTATCTGCTGCAAAAGGAGCTCCTCACTGGAAGGTCATCTACAATGTAAAAGTGTTGTTCTCCGTTCGCACGAAACTTTCTTTTCTCCTCTCACTGACAGCTGTGTGACAGTAGTTCTGCTGCCACCGCGGAGACGTCAAAAATGTGTTCACTGTCCCCAGAGCAGGATTCACAAAGCCACCACTGAAGTTTGCCTTTTCTCTTTCGTTTATTTATTTATTTTTTGCTGTGGCAACTTTCTGCAAAAATCGTCACATTCACCAAACTGATGGCATGTGTCAACGAGACGCACGGCCAAGTGTTGAGATCAATTCACAATTTCCGGACAAAGGGTAGACCGCAGACCTGAGCATAGAGACCGACGACGCAGAACATCAATCACCGAGAAAATAACAAAACAAAAACACAATGCCAACGGGCCTAACAAAATGCAGGTACAAGTACAAGTTCACTCAACTCTGATCACTGACAAATGGTAAACTGGAACTGATCTCCGGCCCGTGCACGTACGGTTCACGTGTGTCCTCTCCGCGCGGCGTTGTAAAGCAAACTGCTCAAACGGCGACAAAGTGGTGGCTCAAAGCCGTTGGGGCTCAGTCATCATAAAAAACGATCATTTTACTCAGCTCGAGACACAACGAAAACGCGTTCTCAGGTTCGTCGCAACATCATTGGCCGCTCTAGCGTGACTCAAACATAATGCGGGTACCAGCACTACGAACATGACGGCTGGCGGGTGCGGGGTGCTCGCTTCGAGTTGGTAAAGCAAACGCCGCGCGTCGCTGTGTGCAGACTCTGTCAGTTGTTATTATCGTAAAGAGTCAGCACAATTTCGGGCACACATACGTTGGTTGGCTGGTGGCTGCGTCGACGCTGTTGACAAGATTTGCGACTCTGACCCGCATACGAGTGGCGAATAGTCCTGCTGTGTGCCAGATTGCGAATTTGCGCAGCTGCACCGGCGATGCATGGATGCTGCTGAAGAAAGTATGCGTGACCTTATGAATTGAAGAGTGGACTGTGGTCAGATTGGGACTTGTCGTACTCTGCATCGGCGCGAAGAAATGAGAACTTTTGAAGAGTTTTATTCTCTTCGGAAAGTGTTTGAGTTTTCAAAGGACTGCAGGGTCTTTTTGTTGTAAATAAGAGTGAAAAATAAGACTGTTCTAGGGGAAGTCTTAAGGCCCAACTATAAGTGGTTTAAATTTATATCAGAATGGAATGTCCACAATTGCTTCTGGGAACTTACTCTGCATTTCAACACGAGTTGTCTTCTATGTACCTCTTGGTTCCGCTTTGAGTTAAGTGAGAAAAAGTTAACGAAACTCAACGAAACTAAGACAGTGTACTTAGTTTTGTCGAGTTTCGTTCACTTTTTCACTTCTCTCATCACTTCTCTGTACATGGTAAATATTGTTACGTCCGCTATGGTTTTTACTGTGCCTCTGCCTATTCGCGTTTCTTTAAACAGACCATTGTAGGCCGCCAAGTCTGAAGTGCCTCACAATTGTATGCATTTCTTGACGGCTTTTAAATGAATGTGATGTAAAGCTGTGTTCAAAATAATAGTAGTGCACTTTTAATTTGCATATCCCAAGCAATTCCATGCCAATTTTTTTATATTCTCCCTTCATATCCCGAGCAATTGCAAGCAAATTTTGTTATATTTTCCCTGAATGCAGCCTGCAAAACCGTATAATGGTAATTGACAAAACAAATACTGATCATATTTTCCACTGCAAGTCGGTTGTAGTATCAGTCAGTCGTTAAAGGTTTAAAGGTTGGCTGTTCAAAAAAATAGTAGTGTTCTAATAAACTGACTTAAAATTTGATAAAAAAATTGAATTTAAAGGTAGAAACATAAAAGTAAGAACAAATAAATATTTTTAATTTAGATTATAGTAAAATCTTGAACTTTTAATTAAACAGTGGACCGCAATAAGCATTGCACAGAGCAGAAGGGAAAATTAATTTTAAAATTAAGAGCAGATGGGAAAACGTAGGAAGAAATTCAAGAAATCATAGGATGCACAGCCCCAATGATTGCTAACGCAATAAAGCACCATCCTAAGCCCGAATCCCGTGGACGAAAAAAAAACATCAGCATTGGAGGACAGGGGAATTGTATGATATAGCAAGACGCATCCCTCTGCACCTTCAAATGTCATCCAAAAGGAGTTGGGGCTAAGTATTAGTGCTGTCACAGTCCGCAGGCGGCTGTTAAATGAAGGAATATACGCTCGGAGTCTCCGCAAGGTACCATTACTCTCTAAAAAGCACATAGCAGCTCGGATAGCTTTTGCCAAAGAACACATCACCTGGCCTGGGGGAAATGGCGCAATATATTATGGACTTATTTCAAAATTGTTCTTTTTGGGGCATGTGGGTCGGAATACGGAATATCGCCCTCAATACACTTTAAGGACCATAAAACACGGCGGTTCAAAAATGATGGTTTAGGGCTGTTTTTCCTACCACGGTGTTGGGCCTATCCATCTTATTTCTGGGATCATGGACGATACTGTATATGTTGATATTCTTGCAAGGGTAATGTTGCCTTATATTCTGCATATGAAATGCCTTTAATCTGGGTCTTTGAGCAAGATAATGACCCGAAACATACCAGCAAAAAAGCCAAGAAATGTTATGGTGTGGCCCGCACAGTCACCAGACCTTAACCCCGTAGAAAACTTGTGACTTAAAGAAAGCAGTGGCGAAGGCAAAGCCAACCAATAATAGAGAACTTTGGCAAGTAGTGCAAAGCGCGTGGCAGAATATTACAACCAAGAGATGCAAGGATTTGGTGGACTCCATGCCACGTCGGTGCAAATCAGTCCTAGAGGTTATCTTTTGTTTAAGACCCATTTTTTTGTTAGATGCCTAATATTTTCTTTTTAGTTTCAATCGACACTACTATTATTTTGAACAGGGGAATTTTGTTTGTAGGTTTTTGTTGCTTTGTATTTTAAATGTCCAAGCTATAAATGTTGTCAATTAAGAATGAATTATTTTGTTAAAAATACACCTTTTTAATCTATAATTTAGAATAATAACTTTGTATGTACAAGTTGTTGTCATTCGACAAAGCTTAAACAACCAATGTAACTAGGCGCACTGCTATCCTGTGTCGCGTTACGGCTTGAACCATCCCGTATTCGCCAAGCCCGCAGTGACTTATGGCCCAGTGAAGTTAGGCGCCGATTCTGGAGAGCTGGGCATTGACAAAGCATGTGTTGGATCGTTTCAGTATCTTCCTCGAAACCGCAACTCCGGCAGAGATCGCTGGATTCAGCATTCCATTTCCGAAGCATTGCGCCGACGGGGCAGTATCGGACATCGGCACTGTCCCACCTACGAAGCAACGCCAGAAGTTTCGTTGTTGTGCCGATGTTGAATTCTGGCCACTTTGATTTTGTCGTGGGACATTCATTTCTTGCGAGTTGGCTTCTTTTCATATTCTATCGCTTATGGTCCGGTATAATGCACTGATCGGTGGCTGCAGTGATGTGTCCGCCTCGCTGATGTCCATTTCAGACCCTTGTCTGGCCTTGTCTGGAACATACATAGTTGAACAGACATTTGACATCTCTTGTGCGGTTAGGTGAGCTAATGCAGTGGTGGCAGAAGACAGCCGAGCCGCACTTAGTTCAAAGTAGGCCCATTGTGATACCACGCGGATTGATTTCCCCTAACATTGGAACCAGTTGCTGCGTTTGATGAAGCGGTTTAGCTTTAGCTATTGACATTTAACTCATTAAGGTTATTGATGTAATAAGTCCAAAGGTGATGAACGTCCTGAGTGAAGGTCTGCTTAGTCTAAGCAGACTGAGCGATCATTTGAGATTAAGGGATGTCCATATTTCCTTTGTGGTAAGGCTGGTGGTGCCTTCTAGCGATTTATGATCTGCATGCCCTCTGTAGCGATCTGTATGGCCCCCGTCCATACACTCCACCTAGTTTAAGAACCACACCTAGCGAGTTCATCGGCCTTGCAATTGCCCGGTAAGTCACAATGTCCCGCCACCCACATGGGGTGTATGTTAATCTTATACTCAGCCATCTCGTTAAGGGGCTGTTTACCCTTTAGGCATGTTTCTGAATTGACATTGTCCACAGACTTAATTGCGTCGTGACTGCCCGAACAGATGGTGATAACTCTTTTGGATATTACATTGTTCTTGAGCCGGGACAGTGCCTCTTTTATCGCAATCGTTTCTGCCTGGAGACGGGTTATCTGGGGCCTCCAGGGAGATAGCAATATTGAGGGCTTTGGAATAGACACCCACTCCCTAGAACGTCTTCGAACCTTCGTCTGTAAAGATGCCAGCGTCTGGTTATCTGATATCTAATCTGATCTTGATGGAATGCTGCTGGATAATGCCTTCTCGAAGATAGCAGGCGGTCAATGTCGTTAGGGAGTAAGTTCTATTCATTAAGAATGGTTGAGTGACCGATAGTGAGTTAGGACTCCAGTCGGAACTGGCTGCTACTTGCTTGATAAACATTTTCAGTATTGGACGGTGAAGGAATATGTGACGGAGTGCTTCTTAGCGCTTTATTGATAAACATGCAGGCCAGCTTCTGCCTCGGATTGATTGGCTGTTGCCCTGCAGCTTACATCTTTGTGCAGTGCTTTCCTCCAAATTGAGATCCCGTACAGAAATGTCTGATAATCCAGATGAATATTCAGTAAACGATGCCTGGCTGTAGTCCGTCAGCCATCAGTGACTGATGACACTATCCTCACGAATTTCACATCCCATTTCAGGCTTGACAGTGCTTCGCGATTCGCCATGATCTCTGCCTGAAAACGCAACAGCTACTGAAGGGATGTGGTTATTATCCCAGAAGAGTCCTGTCTGGAATCTTCTTGCTCTTCTTTGTATGGCGTTTATTATGTTCATTCAAAAGGTACTAGCTGCAAGTAGAAATGTAACTGAGTCATAACCTTGCCGTTCCACCATGTCGAGCAAGATTGAAGATGACGGCAAGTTCATTTGCACGTACACGTTAAATAAACCTCATGCGGTGTACGAGTACGAACAGTGTATCCAGTTTGGTTGGCTTCCATAATGACGTGTCGCTTTGCTAGCTAAGCCTTCTGTTCAGAATGAGCTGGGTCATCCGGGGGTACATCTGTGAAACTTTAAGGAGGTCCCCTTATATCTTGCCTCTACTGGTAAACCTGGTGAAAGTTGCCTGCTGGCAGTTGGCAAACCCAGCAAATTCCTGTTCAACCCCACGTTTCTTCAGTGAGGCTTACTTACTGCTACTGCATAACATCTAACATCGCTTGTTCACACAAATCGTAGATAGTCTACCGGCACATGGTGCCTTACTACGAAACAATTATGACCTATTCTTGGCATGACTCAAGATGTCTCAACTCCTGCCTCAACGGCTCCCTCTATTATTTACTATTCGATCGTTTGTGTTAGAGATTCTTAGTCTTGTATTGGCGACGTGCTCCGTCTTAACCACCATTTAAGAGCACGTGGATATCTCGCGAACTCGCTCATCAATAACTTCATTCTCCATCGGGAAGCCTTGGAGTAGTTTTGGAAGCAATGTGATGTGTAGATAGAGGCACTAAATCCGATTACCATCAACTTATATTATTTTACTGACACTTGCAGAATTCTAGAAAATAGACAAAAATCGTTCTAATTAGACGACAATTTTTAAATTATTTTCAAACACATTATTTTTTAACATCGAGTTTGGCTTCACTCAACAATGTGAATTCTCATCTCTTACTGTACCGCCGTCTATAAGGTATCAATTATCACCAAATTTCAGCAATGTATAGAGAACAATATATTCTTCTTGAAGAGTTCCACACCAAATATAATCCTGGTCAAATACTCTTGAAATATCTCGCCTACTACTGACACTCACAACCAGTATTATGAAATAGTATACAGATGGTCAACTTCACAGCTGATTGATCCCTAGCCCATCCACGAATTTGAGAGACTTTTTTGACAGTTATTCATGAACTTTTGGCGTTTGTTTCTGATTGGTCAGTTCGGCTTTAGAAACCGATATAAAATATGTCTTTCAAGCATTTTAAGTGGCAAGAGAGGTAGAAGTTGGCTTTCTCTCTAATACCGCAACATTCTCGAAGTTACAGTACGTCAAATAAGTCATTTTGTTTAATTCAGAAATAATTTTTGAACATTTCCCTTTACACGTACTTTTTTTTATAACAAGCTTGGCTTCACTTAACAATTTGAATTCTCGTCTCTTACTGTACCGCCGTCGACAATTAAAATCCAACGTCAAATCAGCAGTTGGCCAGCCTGCTATTTGCCATTTTCTTGTGTTTTCATTTTTTATATTTGTAATTATTACGAATTTGTGTCTCCGTATGGCAGTGCGCTGTTCATTTTTATTAATTTTCGAACAGTGTACAATGGGTTTTACGAAATCACAAATGAATTCAAAAGCCCAATAATTTATCGAAACCCCAGTTCGACTAAAATAACAAACAATCAGTGTGCATTTAAGTTTGTAGGCCGTGCGTGTGTGTTGATCCTTTATCGTTTGTCGTCGTCGTGGTCGCAGTCGTTGTAGTCCCTGCGACAGGCCAGCAACAGCAATAGTAGCAGCAGTGATGCCCCAAAGGTGCTCCTCCCGAACATTTCTAGCGATGTTCACTTGGAAACACATAAATATTGATTAACAGTGTAAGGAAATCCCTTTGTTTCATGACCAAAGCCTTTAGACTCATACCACACCTTCATTGCATTTGAATCATACTGTGAAGAAGAAAAAAATAGATAAAAGTGCTAGGCAATTGAATTGCAAATACATTGGCCTTTGAAATTGATTCCGAGAAGAATACTCCGCGTAAACATTGTGGCTTGTGGCGGTAGCGGTTCTGTGCGCCGCCCCCCCTGTGTGGCCATTAGGGTCGTGAAGAACTCTTCGAATTCGGTCCAAGTGGTTGCTTTTGAGTTTCACAACATTTTTTTGTGTAATTCACATATGCGCGAGATCTGAATTAATATATACATTTTTTTGTGTTCTCGTTTTGCCGTTGTTTTAATTCGACATCGTCGTTGTCATTGTGAAGACAAGAGATAAGTGGAAAAAAATATAAATGTTTCTGGACGGGTAGGTGAGTGACCTTGTTGTCGAAGCGATCGCCTGATCTCCAACTGTAATCCCGTCATATGGACCGAATTAAGGGAGATAAATTTGTTTATAACTTCGTCGACATACTTTAATGGACGGGTAAACAATGTTGTCTTTTATGGGAAGCTGCAAAAATGTTGTCATTGACAATGACGCAGGTGGTTAACTGTAATTCAGATGTCTCTGATCTCGAGAACTGTGCATGGGGTTGTAATTCCTTTGAGTTGTTTAAATGGATTCAAAAAAATATACATACACTCAGGTTTGTGGTGGCAAAATGTTTCGTTGTTGACTGCGTTTGGGTTGCTTCAAAGTAAAGTGTCATCGTACCTTTACGTCCCCGCCCCCACAATTATTTCATTTCTGGACGGGTAGGTGAAATTGGATCTGTAACAAGTGTTCCAACTCAATCCAATTGTTTTAAGGAAGCAGACTTTGTTAGATATTTTCTAATGAATAAACTTCTGATTAGCTATTTGGGATTAATAACCTGTGCGAGAATAAAGTATGTATCGATATTCAGCTTGTCTTTTGAGTGTGTTTACCAGATTTGTGGCTGACTCTTATCGTCTCTGATGCGCAACCGAACCAGGACAAAAGATTGAAGCCTGTGTAGAGACACTCAACAGAAGATTATCCAGATGATTCCAGTATTTTGAATTAAGTTGACTAAATGTCAGCGTTTTGGACAAAGCTTATTCCATTGGGGTTAACGACAATCATGCACCACGATTTAGCATGTGAAACAACATTAGTCATCTGCTTTATGACAAACATGTGCTCTAAAAACGTCAACAATGCACACTCTGGAAGACCACTGACATTTTGACATTTAGTTAGTCAGACTCAGAGATGATGCAGGAAGAGATGGGCCACTTCTACGTTTCTTGCCCTTCAGATTGGTCTGATAGCGTTTTTTGTAACCTTTTCACAGACAGGGGGTCGTGAATACGTGTGAGCTCCATCATTCCTCCATCATCTCTGTTCAGACTGGTGGTTTCCAAACAGAGTATGTGTCATTGCGACAATCACGTGAAATGCATTTTTAGAATGACATGAAGTGTATTTGCTTGTGGCAAAAGTGGCTGATTGAGTCAAAGCGAATGTGGCCTCCTGTCAAAAGTCATCTTACGTTTCTCGTGGCGCGGTATACGGTATGTCCAACTCTAGACGAGACTAGACGTTAGTCGGATATCATTGAAGTCAATTTTTTTCATTAGCTCCTCGATTACCATGCGTTAAAGCGAATGTGGCCTTGTGTAAAGCTTGGTCTCAATTTGATATTCCTGTCAAAAGTCACCTTACGTTCCTCGTGGCGTGGTATACGTCGTGTCCATCTATGGTCTAGAGATGGACACACATCACTGAAGTCAAATTTTTTCATTAGCTCCTCGATTACCATGCGCCTTAACCTCTAAAATCTAATCGGTACCTTCAGTGGTTTGGGGCTCACTATTAGCGAAATGCTATGTCAGTGGATGTATCTCGTGACTTTTTATTTCTGAGGTTGATAGGTTGATGGACTTGGCATTTCCTCAAAGATTCTGCCTTTGCTCTAATCAGCAAGCCCCCTTCTTTATCCAACGAACTCCTTCGTTACGTTTCAGCCTGTTTGAGACGAACTTTTCGGTCACATGGCTCGTAACTATTTCAACTACATCGAGGGGAGGGTTTTTACACCTTTATTGGAAATCTAAGAATCTATGGAGGTTCCACTTACTCTCATTGCAAGAGTCATTGTCTCTGATTAGGATATGTTCTGATCAGAAGGCGTTATGCAAAGGATATTGCATTATTATATTTTCTATATGATTAGCTTCCAGAGGTTGGCTGGTCTTCACACACAGGCATCTCCTCCAGTAACACTACAGCTTTCCAGAGACACTTTGCACCTTTCATCAAAGTTGGTCCAGCCTAAACATTGGTTATCGTCTGTCTACAATTTGCTGCATGTTTGGAGTGCCAGGCATTGCAGCCAGAGTCTTCATATGCGGCAATTATTTCAACCATGCTGACGTCCATTGCTACATTGCTTCGGTTAAAGGCTCCTTGCGGGATGGACGTTAATGCAAGTAGTACACACAGTCATTAGACCGTCCTACATAACAATTGTAATGGCGTTTGCTTGTTGCTACCTTTTAATTGTTTAAAGGGGTATTATATTTCCTGATTAGACAACACGCATCCAGTCTTGCTAATTGTTTGCCGGAATCAGTCTATGCCAAGGGAATATGAGCCTAATGGACGTTATTACACAATTCTGGACAATGTAAATTGATTCAATATACCCCCTGACCCATGACTTATGTGGCAATTTAGAGGTTAGACAATTCCTACCCTGTTTCTGTGAAAAGAGCGTCTCGAAGATGAATAACTATGCAAAAGCAATTTTCAACAACTGTTAAAATGTGTACTCTTGTTTAAGAGTACACATTTCAAAGAACCTGCTCTTGAAGCTCCCAGCAAATATTATGTTGCCATTGAAAGTGTGCAATGATCTCATCGAACATTATTAAACTTGGCGTTTGAAAAAATGATGGACTACTCCATGAGCCACTAATGTAGCGATAAACTTTTGTTGATTAGCCTCAAAGAGCCACACCGCTAGGAAAACCGTTACACCCACTTTTAATGAATGCCCATTGCAATAACTGTTCACAGCACTCGCCCTCTCTCTCCTTTTTTGCTGTCTTTAAATAAGTTGTTGGTGGGATTTTGCTTATCATTGGCGGCTGCCCATTAAAAGTGTCGGAGTTAAATATTGAAATCAATCACTCCTCAACTCGTGATATCGCACGATTATTCCACTCGTCGGTGTTCTCCTGCAGCACCGCATACTGATATCATTTCCCCGCGACTGTATTAATATTGCTTGAATGCCTGTAACAATCGGTTGTTTTTATTTCATTTTATTATTTTTTTTCTGCAGATACACACACCTTTTGAGCTGCTGAAATGTTAACGTCAGTGCCAACTTTATATTAGATTTCAGTTACAAGCACCTTTTCTGTTCGACTTTCGTTTTTGAGGAAATAAAGAGCCGTTCACACTTAGATGTGTACAAAATTCTGCTGTGCCAATAATCAATCAATCTCATCCACACGCGCATTAGTCCATACGTAAGAGAAATACAACCCACCCTCATGCCACCACTAGAAGCAAGTTTGAATCACTTGTTTAATTGAAACTTAATTGAAGCGTAAGTGAATTAATTGAAAGAGAACCCGCAGCTCGTTGAACTATCACGATACACAGAGAGCGAGAGTTGGACTGCATGAGCAATGCAAAAGCAACTCGAACAATTCCTCGCAAACAAAAAAGCCAACAAAATAAAACACTAAAAAAAAACTTTGAAAACATCAATCAGCCATTGCGCCAAAGTGTGAGGGGAGACAGGGGCGAGAGAGAAACTCCTCGTTATGCGAATAATGCGCAAATTCTATAAATGCATAAGACCGCATTTTAGAATATTCATTTGGTCCTGCTTGATAGAGCACGGCTTGGAGCATTTTGGGCTGTTGATGTAAGCTGATGATCTCAGGACCCAAGGAGTGAGAGAGAGCGAGAATTAGAGAAGAGTTAGTTGTAACAGCTCCACCAGACACTAACTGAGTGACAGAGGGAGGGAGAGAAAGAGAGAGAGAGAGGAAGAGACTTTCTGTTTATTTTCGGACAAAGATTAACCATTGGCTGTATATTATGGGTAATTGCCTACAATGCTTAAAATCATCTGATCATACGGGCTCGACGACAGCTACAACGACTGCCAATTGCCAAACAACAAACATTGATAACCGTGTTGTAGAGAGTTCCACATACGGTGATCGGCCGGGGGGTAAGTTTTGCATGCGGCTCTGACATTGCGAATACTTTATTTACCTTTTGTTCTCTCCCCAGAAACAGATGAACTGCTGTCTCCAAGCCCACTAATGCCCAACAACGGAGACACAAAGCGAAGTAGTTTTAAGAAATCAATAGTTTTACTGAACGGAAATGCCAACAACATGGGTGATATTATTACAACTGGTGAGTTGCAATCCATACGTTCAGACATTTCACTCTGATATGCATCTCATGCTCATTTTTCTGATATACGTGAGAATATCTCTTGAATCTCTCTCATTCTCATTCTCCCGCTGTCAAGGTCTCCCAAGTGAATTTTTACCACAACAAGTTGCGGTAGCTTGATAAGATTAGCGATAGTAAATATTTTGGGCTATAAATTTATTGAGCTAGTCAGAGTTTGACGCGTTTTCTTGTTATCTCTGCTCAGCGTTTGGCACTCAACGTCTTGTTTTATGCGGGATTTTGTTTTCAATTTTAGTTTGCTCTTCGAGTTTAGTTGATATTTGATCTAGTCCAGGCTAGCGGTTGTTTGCCCACAGCATCAGCGACTGCAGAATGAAAGGTATATCGTTGATTGTCACATGTGTACATCCTAGATGTAGTGAGCTGGTTAAATAGAGGTGGTGAAGTGCACAAATTTCTGAAGAATATACCTGTCTGAATGATAATAATATTCAACTTTGTGATCATGGTATTTAAGGTGTAAACTTCGTAACTTGGTTGAATAAAGGTCGGTGTATGGTTGCACTAGGGACATGATGTGATGTGATGACAAAATAACTACTTGTGGAATTTAATTTTTCCTTCTAAAAGCAAGTTTCATTGTTGACGACGCAATTCAACCAAGCAATTAGCTTAAATGAACAAAATTTGGTAATCTGTCACCTGTCATCCATTCTTCGGACGTTGATCTGACATAAGTTTATCTATCGTGAATTCATGTGACCAGCGGAGTTTACACGGTACAACAAGTCGGACAAAAAACCCTTCCATTCATATTGAATGCTTGGGAGACGTTTCAAGTTCAAAGTTTCCACGTTCTCTTTACAGCGTTGAATATTGAAGGATAAAAAAAAACCGTATGCTCATAAAACCGAATTATATTATCATCTGTCAACCAACTAAGAGAATCTTCGTTTTCATTTTCGTTGGTCTACACTGATGCTTACTAGTCGAAATCACGGACAAAAAAAGGTTCTCTGAATTGTACGACCAAAGTTAACACGGAACAAGGGGAAGAGTTGAACTACCATATGGCCGATCTAAACGACAAGTCGTTCACACTGTACCACCTAGAACATAGCAAAGTCGAACATAACGAGTGTTTGAAGTTAAATTCGCCACACGCCAATAGAAAAGATCTAAAGTCCTTGGGGAAAGTATGGAACGTTTTGTAGAACTTTCTCTTGCTTTTTTACCAAACCGACTTTCAAATTCGCAACGAAGATGCAAGATTTAGCACTTACTAGCAGAATGCTTCAAAGATTGAACCAACACATCAACTTTTATTTCCAGTCTCTTTTCAAACTTATTCATATAGAGTCGGCATAAAAATTAGGGTTCACTCGTGTCATCCCACGGTTGGCCCATGCAACACGAGTCGACGTTGTAGATGCAAGACAAAATTTGTGGCATGAGTAATTGCTGGGTTGTCTCCATATCTAGTTTGGTCGGGGATCACTGTGACCAACGTGTTTCCATTGTGCCCTTACTACCGTGAGACATACTATAATCCAAAAACCAGCCACATATGAATCTTTAGAAGCTTTTCTGTTCAGCATCGCTTAATGAAGGAGCTCTACGAAGGATTGTTTTCCTAGGAATCGTAGAGAAGCTGTTGGATGGATTCTGTTTCTTCCTCATGTCTGCAACTTCTGCAAAAATCATGCGGTCTGTTAAGACACATTGAATGTGTACCTATGCCACAGTGTCCGTTAAGGGCTCTGTGCGAATAAAATGATGCTGATCCCCCTTTTGCTCAGCGTCGGCCACAGACCCCTTTCTGTTGCTTCAATACTCAGAGTTCTGGCTCCAGCCAGAGTTTCTTCTTCCAGTTTGTTCCTCACCGAGCTGAGCGGCATATGTGCAGACGGGATTGATGTAGATTCTCTCTGACATTGTTATCCCTCCTTGGCTAGAAATGGTAAGAAATCTCTGAACGTATTTTTCAAGTAGTCACTTAAATGTCACATAACGTAACTAAGACAGTACAAATTTGTCGCAGTGACATGCGAGACGTCTGAGAGAATAAGGGAGGATCAGAGATGCTGGAGGAAGAGACGGGCCACTTCTACGCTTCTTGCCCCTCAGATTCATCTGACAGCGTTTTTTATCACCTTTTCACAGACAGGCGTCTGTGAATACGGGTGAGCTAAGCGAAGCTGATTACTCCCGCCTTACATAATTGCGTTGCTCTATACTTCTAACAAGTGTGCGTGAAAATAAAGTAGTATGCGTGACTTGAGAGCACAACTGCGATGGACTGGGGGTTTTCCACTGGAAAGAGGAATATCTCTTCCTCCATCATCTCTGGGGAGGATATTAGAGATTCCAAATACTACTTGTTTGTTTCTCTAATCAAAACATTCACTTGGGTAGATAATTTGACATTATTATGCATGCAACTTCAACGAATACACTATATTCTGAGATAATTTAAACAAAACAAATGATTTACAAAAATCCCAGTACTTCCTATTGCAGTGAAAGAATCGCACGAGGTATCAGATAACACACTTAATCTATTGTTCGAAGAGTACAAAGATCCATACGAAGATGCAATTCTATCTGATGGTATTGAACGTCTCTGCAAAGATCTACGATATCAACCAGATGAGTTTCCAATTTTGGTATTAGCCTGGTGCCTGGACGCAACACAAATGTGTCGTTTCACTAAAGTAGAATTCATCGAGGGATTGCATAAAATGTCAGCCGACACAATTGATACAATACGTTTAAGACTGGAACAGACCATTGAATTGATGAAAACCGATGCAGAGATGTTTAAACAACTCTATCGCTTCACTTTTAGGTACGATCTGCTCATGCTGTTTTTAAATATATTTCATTTGGATTAATCCTGTGTTTTTTTTTTTTTTATAGATTTGGCTTAGAACCAGACCACCGCATCCTCCCATTAGATATGGCAATCATATTATGGCGTTTAGTCTTCACCCTACACAAGCCCGAGTTACTCGACCGGTGGTTGTATTTCTTGGAACAGCATCCAAATATTCGTGGTATCCCCAAAGATACGTGGAATATGTTCCTTAATTTCTCTGAGCAATGTGATATAAACAACTACGATGACACGGAAGCATGGCCGAGTCTCTTTGATGATTTTGTTGATTATGAGAAGTCTCGATTGAATGCTGCCGCCGCTGCAGCTGGTGTAGCAAAGGGTGACGATGACGACAATGCCAACAACAATAACGACTGCAAGCACCGCAAGAGCCACATTGATGTTTCATAGTATTTAGAGGCGAATTCACATCGTCATCATTACTTTTAACGAATAACTTTGCTGCAAGAATGTGTTTTTGTTTCATTTGGTTTGATTTGTTTCTTTCGATTTTTACAATCCAATGCGAATGCATTTTATACATTTCATTATTTTTGTCGAGTGATTTTTTTTTTGTTTGTTCTCTCTTGTTGTTCATTTCTATTCGATTATGTGTGTGCAGCTTTCGGTCGTACTTACCGCTTTTATTTAGTGAACTCTAGACTGCTTTTTGGGTCCGTTATGATTAGCTACCAGTGCGTTGACACATTCCCCCACGTCGATTACGTTAATTGCGCCGCCCGTTGTCGATGTAGTCGTTAAATCTCGGATAGTGATTTAATTATGCCACATACGTAGGTGTTGCAACAAAAGAAAGATTGAGGAAACAAAAATACATTTAAATACACACAAAAATGCCTTAAGAGATATTTAGGACAAAACCAAACGAAAAACAAAAGAATTAACGAATATTCTGCATTAAGCATTTCATTTTCGAAAAAGACTTACGTTCGTGCGTGTGGCTGTCGTTTTCCTATTCTGTTCACACTGACACACTACATTAGGTATGGTGAAGCATACAAAAGTAATTTGAATACATTCACCTACACAAAAGAAAAAAAGCAAATTATTTATGATTGTTGTGATACTGATAAAGAATAACCTCTGAATGTAAAATAAACTATATCCTATGTGGAAGCAATTCAGTTTGTTTTAAACAGAAGTACCATTCAAATTGGACGTCCAAGCAGCAGGGACTGAGCGCGCGCATTCGCCCACTTTGTATGCGCGATTCCTCGATTGTTTCTTGAAGATATATATATGTTTTTTAATTTTCTATTTATTATGTGTAGTACATGCACTACTGCATTGAATTGAATCAAAAAGACTTAACAGACGTTTCAGTAAATCAAACACAAAATACTTACCTTAATCGCTTAGTGAATCTGTATTCCTTTTATGTTTCTTTTCAAATAATCCAATTGAAATCGAATTGACGAATAGTTTCATTTGGCTTTTAGGTTGTTGTGATTTAAATACAGTAGGAAGCGAAAACTGCTCTCCAGGCTCTTAGTAATACAAAATAATCTAATAATTGTGTATAAAAAAAACAAACAAATATAAATAGATATATTATAAATAATGATTACAGCTATTTTTCGTGTATATTCATCGACAGTTCGTGGTTATTGCATATCGAAGCAAGTATGAACTCGAGATGTAGAGCGTGACTCGATTGAGTGAAAACAAAATAAATACAAATACCGTTTGTCTATTGCGTTAACAGCACTCAAATTGGGCAAAAGGAAAGAAAACAAAAACTATTCGACTATTTGAGCGTTGTTCTTTTTTTAATTAGGCACTAAATCGTATTTTTTAAATTCTAACAAAACTAGCAATGAAACAATTTAGATTAAAACGATGTTTATATGTATGAAAATATATTTAAATGTAAATGTACAAGAAAATATATACAGAAGTAATATGAACGAAGAACTTCATTCTAAAACGATTCGCATTTTTTTTTTTTTGTACTTAAACGTATGGCAACGCTGCAAATAGCAACGCTCTCTGGTCGCAGATGATGGAGGAAACGTAGAAGTGGCCCATCTCTTCCTCCATCATCTCTGATTGCGACCCAAATACCGCTGTCTACCGCTAAATGTTGCACTTCACACAGAGGACGATGGTAGAAGGGAATTCCGTCTGCTGAAGAGTTTTAGGCGGCTGGAGATGATCTGGTTAGGTGCATGCACCAGCTCGTCTGAAAGGTATGGTCGGAGGAAATCACTCCCGACGAGTGGAATCTCAGACTCGTTTGCCCGATCCACAAGAAAGGATATCCCTTTGACTTCGCCTTTCTGCCGTTTTAGCAACCTGGTACGTCGATATCAGTGTGACTTCAGGCCAGGTAAATCGCATTTTGGCAGATCATGGAAAGACCCCAGGAGTTCAGGTCGACGTATTCGTGGATTCAAGGTCGCATATGACAGCGTGCATGTGTAACACCATGCCTAGTTTGACATTCCTGCCAAACTTTTCAGGCTGTGCAGGATGACGATGGAGAATTCTCACTGCTCCATCAACTTCGGTAACAAACAATGTTAAAGATGGATTTAGAGAAAATCGTGCCAGACTCACACGCTAACACTAGAGGCACGATATTCCAAAAGTCCGTACAAATGTTAGCATATGGCATTAGATGGCATTGACGTGATCATCCCATTCCCAAGTGCGGCGCAGATGCATGGACATAAACGGATGAATAAGTGTGTTTTCGAGAGAAAAGTTGTGCGTGAGATATTTGGGAACGTGCGAAACTGGAGACAGCTAGTCAGAGAAAGTGTTAGTTGAGACCCGGGTCCACCCCTGACCACAACGCCAAATAAAGAAGAAGGAACATATCGTATGCTTTCAAAATTACTGCGCCCTCTAACCACATTCGATCGACATCTTTGAGAAGCAAATATCTACCAATACGCCAGTCAAACATAAGGGTCAACGTTATGGATGAGTATCCAATTAAATCCGATGATGGGACCGATTTCGCATTTATCACTGAAACTGAAGATGTGATTGACGCGGAAAGGATACTCAGTTTCCTCGAGAGGAGTCACTCTAATTGAAAGACTACCGAAAGTATCTGTCTCTCGTCCGTAAGTGGCATTGGCTATATTGATAACTGATCTCCCGCAATCAACAAAGCTAAACTTACTTTCGTCTGGGTTCCGGAAATTCTTATTTGGAATTCTTACCGGGCTCATCACAGCTTCAGTCTGTGATGAGCCCGGTCTCAGCAAACAAGATTCTCTAACTGCCACTAAAGATCGTGCTGACGTCCTTCCGCACACGCCATTGGCATCGTGAGCATCCTCTACTGCGTTATTTCGCTGGTGAGGAGTGGAAGACTCTTTGGGTTGTAGCAGTGTTGTCCAAGTGCTCTACATGGAGGAGAGTTTGACATCGATGGCAATGTTACCACGGTAAATCGATCAGAGGATCGCCAGGTACCTTTTTTGAATGCTGCAGTGAGGGAAACGCGTACCTCTCTGTAACTAGAGATATTTTCGCCCCGTCACGAAATCCAACAGCCTGAGTCCATTTTAGGACGTATTGGTATGCAAGCTGTGTTTGCCGATGATTCCAGCCCAGCGTTAAACTCGTCTAGAACGACATTGGTGTCACATTGATCATAAGTTCATAGACTAGTGAGATCATAGAAGTAGTTTGTCCTGCTTTGGTGCGTGACCACAAATTAAACTGATGTCAGCCAATTACAATCAATAGGATAAGACCCGAATGAACAGATATTATGAATAAATAATTAATAAAAAACAGAGTAAACTGTAAAGGGTGGTATTCATTTTAAGGGCCGATGTTCATTTGACATTTCTCAATTTCAGACTAACTCAATTTAAACCATGGAAAGATACACAATCGAGCAACGCGTTAAAGTTATTCAGGCTTATTATAAAAATGGGCGTTCAAATCAAAATGCATCGTGCACTTCGTGACACAGCTAACGAAACAATGGCTCTTTTGCGCGACAAATTCAATGGCCTGTTATCTCACGTACACCGAGACACCGATACGAGACAGATCAGATATAATTAAACTCATCATAAAGTTTCTCATTTGCTACCGAAATCAGGCCTTCGACTGGAGCGTAGTAAGTACTGGCAGTTTCTGTAGGATATCTATTAACAATCGCATTTGTAGACTGAATGTATCGCTCATTGGTGGTGCTGATAAAATCATATTAATTTCACCACTTGCTATGAGCATGGCCAAGGCAGTTTGTGGTCCATCAGTGAACCCGTGATGTACATCATGTCTAGAACTTAAGTCCTTTCCTGTGGATGTATCTTTTTTTTGTAGATCATTGTTTTTTGATGGATGCGGCATTCTATCATCTAGCATCGTCAGACAAGACTAATTCAATCAAGAAATTCGTGAGATCATGCCCTTGACACAAGTAATCTACAAGAAGGTCCTCGGTTCGAAACCGATCTTTTCATTGTACAGTCTGAGAGTGGAAACTTGAAATGTCCAGTTTTCGTTTGTAACCAATAAATTGACGTTGAATTAAAATTTTACAAGGTTCTTAATGTCACGAAGTTGGAAAGGTGTTACAGACCCATACTCTAAACCCATCGTATATGTATTTAATATTAATGGGACAAACCGAATGTTAAAACCAGAGATGATAGAGGTTTAGATGATTAGAGGTCCATCATCTCTGGTTAAAACTCTTAGAATTCAAATGTAGTCTTCAAATCTGACGTTCATTTGAAATGCACATATGTATGTAAATCTGGCCCCGTTTAAGGTGGCATCACAAGAAATTTATAATCCACTCAAAATATTTTAAATACCTACCAAAGATGGCTGAAATGTCACTGTTCTTACGTCTGCGCGTCATTGTGGTAGTCAATGTAGTGATTATACCTCAAAACTAAAACCACAGACATGAATAGATCGAAAATAATATTTATTGTGTCGAATACAGTTCAATACACGGTAAGAAATCTAAGTTTACACGAGACGACATTCGCTGCTCTGAGCGGCAAAAATTAAATCCTCGTGTAAGATGGATAAGCTGTTCCAGCCTTGTTTGGAAGCAGCTGCTGTTGCTCCCTCTGCAAACGGATATGATGATAGAGTGAATATACAGTGGTCCAAATCAAGTATTGGAATCCTAAATATTTATAAATAGATTAAAATTCCATTCGTAAACAGAGAGACAAATACAAACCCAAAACGAGACCAGAAATAATTGCCAATCCAACTATCTGCCCAAAAGCGTCTCCATTAGCAAGTGTAAACCACAAAATACTGACGAAGTTCAAGACACTAATTAATAGAACGATTCCATTGTTGATCAGCCACGGAACCAGCATCAAATGGCGTTCCTGTGTGCAATAAGTACCATAATAAATATATTTGTATTATATAAAGCGATCAGTTGGGTGACTCATATGTAATTTACCCCAAAGCTTATGATAAATAACGATAAGGCTTCCGATTACAGGCCTATGTACATATTTGTTTATCCAAGCTGAGGCAGTCAGTTTGAGTTCACCGATGTATTAGGTACACATATGTACGTGATAAATAAGTATGTATACAAACCTTCAATGTACCGGCGATCAGAAGAATGGATGACACAAGATTGACGACAGATAGTGTCGTATAGACGGCAAGTCCCACTGTTAGAACTGCAATTTCACATTGATGCGCAATTAATCACATTATATACCATTTGATGGTCTTTTAAAATTGCTGTATTTACCAGTTTTTAGATTTTCGGATGTCATAGTCGAATTCGAGGAATCCTGATTGTCGATAATGTATTTGACAATATCGTCCATCCGTACCAAGGCCACAGTATCAATGATAACATTTAGCAAGGATAATGCAGCGGCCACCCAGCCGATTACGATACCGGCAGTGGGCAGTCGCATGCAGCACAAGCGATTGATAGTTAACATCGTTACTATGATAAATTTTCAATATTTCCTTTCGCAAGTCTGATTTCAATTGCGTAAATGTGATTTTTTCTTCTTAAAACAGACACAAAGAGGAATGTCAATGGAAATGGAAATCCAAGCAAACTGACACAATTCACGCCAAACAACTCGAACAACAGCGATTGACTGACGAGTGCGGCAATGGAGGGCGAGTGGCGCAGCGACAAACCCAGAAATGCAAACCAATGCAAAACCCACACACACGTGTGTGCATATACATATGTAGTTGATTTCCGAGCAAAACGGTGGAAAAGAAATTGATAAACTTGGAGAATGATAATAAAGTTCTGTTTGTTTGGGAAAAGTGCAGCAAGGGAACAGCTGATTGTGAGCTTTTATTCCAGGGCCATCCGAATCATGCCGAAGCACAGGCGAAAGTGGGGCGGCAGGGTTGACAGATATTTTGAGAATGAAGATTATTTTTGTTTTTACTTGTTGATGCTTTAAAGGCAGAACCACATGGAAATTGACAGCAAAGTGGGATTTTGATTGGTTTTTATTGAGTTATCTTTAAATTAAATTGCTGTTGTACACATGAGCCGCTACTTGTGAAAGGAAGCTGAGAATTTCACGAACTCTGCCATTTCATCCACACGGTATTTTAGTACTTTAGTAGTTAAAGTTTTATTCATACTTACAGTGATGACCAAAACTAAAGTACTCACAGCACACGTATAAAAAAAAACCCTTTCATTGAAAACTGTATTTACCTTTGTGTAACATCGCAAACAGCAAGAGAAATGTAAAACATTAGTTGCATTATGTGACTCAAATTCGTCGTGTTCGTCTGAAGTAAGCAGCAACACCATCCTTCTAATTACTTGCCTTTAAATATAAAGAATCTTTTATGCTACGTTTCCACCGAACGAAACCGCGAGGTTCCATCAATAATCTCCGAACCTACTAGGTTCCGCAATTTCGGAGTCTGGAAACCTCGCGTTTTCTGATAAAACTAGTTAAATCCTCCTCGAGTTCATCCTTCCGTGAGAGATTGTGAGTCCGGATAAACCTACAGCGTGAATTTCTGTTCACTTTAGTGTTTATTTTCTCATTTTGTCTCTTTCTATTTTCTGGTTTTCTCACACTATTATGTCCTGTCAACAAATAGCATTTCTGGCGGCCATTTAAGATGCGAGTTTCCTTCGACTTCACTTTCGAACCAAAGAACAAAAAACTTAGTCCGTCGAGATGGAAGACTAGAAGCCATGCCCAACCATAGAGCGCTATGAACAAGGCGCTATGTCTCCTTTCGAAAGACTCAACCCACCTGTGAACAATAGATTAATGAAGAAAAATATCATAGTCTTGACTGCAGGCGTAACAGTGATCAGCCACATGATCAGAAGATACACATTTGAGAAGAACTTCATTGCAATTGACACCGCATTCAGGATCATCCACCGCAGAGGGGCGAACTTGTGTTCAAAAGATCGAGCATGAGATGCAGAAGAGATGATACGAAATCCACAAGCAAATAAAAACGAGATAGACACTCAGGATAGTGTAGGCCACTGAAATGCATAAAGCACTAACATTTTCATCCGAAACATCAATCAAAATCGAAATATTTTTACTCAATTTCACTTCGTCGACGTGACCCGAGCGCCAGTCTCTGGTCCCCACGTTTGGCATTTCAGAAATACCCAAAACAATGTATATGAGCTCAAGGACGCAGAATATAATGTTGAACCTGCCGATTATCAAACCGGCAGTTGGAAGGTAGATGCCCCAATTTACTGTTAACAATACAAATTCCAAATTGAATTATCAAACGACTGTTGAACTTGAAGCTTCGAATTCCGAGTGCTGCGATTTTGCTAAGGTATTAATTAGCTGTTTTTTTTAGTTCGAACTTAGGCCGCGAAGTTCAGTTGCGTGGGAGTCGGCGCACTAACCCACTACGACACAGCGACCCGCGAATGAGGTCAAAACCAAGTATATGCTGTCTTCAAGGAGACCACAACGTATCCATAGGCAGATTTTTCTTTTCGATGTAGTTAAGGACTTTGTCTTCCTCGGCTCCCACGTAAACAGTACGAACAACCAATACCAATACCGAGTTTAAACGCTGAATAACTCAGTTACTTTGGGCTTAGTAGGCAATTGACTAGTAAAGCCTTCTCTCGAAAGACGAAGCAGATATTATAGAAGACTAAACGAATCAAGGAAACAAGAGGATGTGAAGAATCCCTTTTCAAGAGAAAGGTTCTACATTCAATCTTTCGTCCTATTTGGATTGATGGTTTATGAGAAGATTCAACCACGAATTGTACGGGCTGTACTGCGACATGAGTCCAAACCGGCGTCTACCCCTTCAACGCCTAAGATGGCAAGGACATTGAGTGCGCATGGAAAACAGTGCAGTGAGGGTCTTCGAACCAGTGGGACCAGTGAGACAACGCAATAGACCCAGCTCAAGAAACCGATGGTGCACACAAGTGGAGAAGGATCTCAACTAAATTGGAGTGCGAGATTGGAGACAGCTTGCTAAAGATCGTGCCAGCTGGAGAAGCGTGTTGGCTGAGGCGGAGGTTCAATAGGAAAGAGATCTATTTCTGTAAGGGCGTGTGGAGAATTTGAAACTGAAGAAATCAGTTGGTTATAGATTATTGCCAGAACACTATCGCTTTTGAGACAGAGATTATCGGAATTCACGAAGCACAGGTCACAGTCAGGACAGTCAGACGGGTAGCTGAAAATCAGTCTTTCCCAGCTCAAAACCTGTACCAGTTGCTCGTCTGTAGAAGCGATGGCTTGGCAGCTCAACATTCATCTGTGCTGGGGGCGAGAGACATGCAACTGAGAAGCGGACGAGTTTGCGTACCAACGCAACAACCCTGTCTAATGAACTGAATTGAACTAACCTCAATTGGGAAACCCTTAAAACTCCTCCTTTGTAGGAGAGTGACCGAGCTTGAGATCCCTGGCAAGTACTGCATGCCAAACGCCCCAACTGGTTCCATATCGCTCTAAGCAGGTGATCCGAGATCAACCATCTGTCACGTGGTTGGTGTTATTAGAGGACACTGCGTCTTAACCCTTTCGACCCGGAATGCGCTCAGTGGACTTTAAATGACTCTTCTTTAGCACATTTGTAGCAAAAAATAATATTCGCACTTTGCGAACATTGAGTGAAAGGGATAAGTGAGCGACTTAAGGGGGTACCCATCGCAAATTCAGGTTAGGTTGGCAAGTCATGTCTCACTTAGTTCCAGTCAGTCTCACATAGTTATGCCCGTATGTTGGCCAGCCATCCTGATATCCTAATAAACCTGAAAATAGAGGTTAGAGAGATTTTTGTTAGTTCCTGGAGCTCCATAGCCCGCCACCAGATGTTCAGATTGGCCTGCTGGCCCAATGCGGTTTGGTCCCCATTTTTTGCCGAATATCCTGTTGGTATAACCTAGCGGGTATAACGCTTTCTCGACTCCTTCTGATTCTTGCTTCATCGTTGAGCTAATGATGACGGCTGGTTTCCCACCAGTGGTTAATGGATCAATTCTAAACGAGCCGAGTGACAATTCATTGGACCCGACCTACCTAAAACCTAACGAAAAACTCATAGAGCCTCCTGAGAATGAGTGGAAAATGCATGGCATTTTCGTAAAACACAGCATCTCAGTGGGAACTCTTGACGACGCCGCCCCATCGTCTTCCATCGTTTGTTTAGGCTGCTCCGTGAGCATTCCTGACTCAGTCATTGTAATAGACAACATCAAACATTTTTATTTGATTTTATAATTTATTTATTTAGCATTTTTCTTTTATTGAGAATAACACAAACGGTTTCTTAGGGAAAATGAATATCATATTTAATTATGTTTCTTAAATTTATATCTGCTTAAAGAAGTGAGCGGGGCGTGCCTGCTGTACGCTTTACATGTCCTTTAAATTATGATTGTACGCGTAAGTATTTTGGTGCAGAAAGAAGATTGCAACATAAATTGATCGCTTTGCTGTGAGGGTAAGCTTCGGCAGAGCTTTGTATGAAACACAATTGATTCCTCGGCAAATTATATATATATGTACATGAAGAAAGAAAACTACACCGTTATTTTGAATGGGACAAATGAACATAGAACATTGCATCAAATAATGACCGCCCAGGATATTCGCGGAACCGAGGAGAAGTTCGAAGAGGATAATTTGGTGGATTTCGTCTACGCACAGAGTGCAGCGATCCGATATCACATTATAGTAGAGAATAGATTTTCCTTAAATCAATGGCTTATCATCACACGTAGAAGGGGAAGTTTTGGGTGGACTTGTTGGCAACAACAACAGCATTCAGGTTATGGGTGTAGCTCGTGGCTGCTACATTGGCTGATAGTTTTCACCTTGGCGTTGTGCTTGTGGGCATTTTCTCCAGAAAGTCTTTTGCTAAGACATCCTCGATTTCGGCCAAGCAACTGGCAACTTCCTTTCCGGTGTCAGCAAAATTCCTCGGT
Organism: Eristalis tenax; assembly: GCA_905231855.2. NCBI lineage: Eukaryota > Metazoa > Arthropoda > Insecta > Diptera > Syrphidae > Eristalis > Eristalis tenax. The sequence goes on from HG993127.1 coordinate 7,738,967, forward strand.
GATGGGCACGAAACATTCAGCGTTGAGAAGAACCCGTACAGATCCTGAAGCGAGAGTATTTGCTGGCAGGTCAACACCAAGTGGGTTTTGCTGTTACGTTTGAAGTCCGGTTTCTGTGTTGAAAGTTTGAAAATATTGAAATAGGCCCGATTGAATAAAAACCAAACAATAATTACCGGCGAATGGACGGAGTACTTGGAGTCCATGAGACGAGCTATCCGTCGAATGTGCGGCACATACTGTGAGTTGGTCGCGAGTATATCGTCTATGTCGCCGTTGGAGACAATTGTGTTCTCGGGGGAATTGAAGTCGGTGCCGACAAATGCCCACCTGTACATTTGGAAGTGCGGTAAATTTGTTGCAGGCAACACGCATCCGAGCTCGAGCAGCTTAGCTGTCTCCAATTGAACGGATCGCCAGTGGTAAAGATGACTTTGGGATGCTACTCCATTGCTAGACGCCGACACCAGCGAGATTTGTTGACTGCAGGTGAAATAAGATGCATTAAAGTACGGCAATAGCAACACAATGACACTTTCTTACTTTGTCTCTTCTAAACTCGACTTGAGTTCCTGTTCAATGGCCAGGAACACTTGGACCATTTCAGCTATTATGGTCGGCCACAGGGAGGTTACGTGATCGGGGGACATCCTTAGTAGCAAAACACGGAAACATAGAAACACGGCCGCCTGAACTGCCGGCACTACCGGCAGAAGACGTAAGCTATTTGCAAGTTGTTCTGTTGGAAGAAATCAAATTTAATAAATAAACTGCTGCGCGTAGGTCTTTGTGTGGGTCTCACCCTGGATCTCAGGCATATACTTGTGGTATTGGTCCAGCTCACTGCAGAATATTACAAATGCTAAGCGCTTCAAGAACATAGCCCGCTGCTCGTATTCCTGCTCACGCGAGGCGAATATGTTCAAGCTGCCAGTCTGTGTCGGGGAGACGCGGCTCATGAGCTCTCGGAAAGTCGTATTGTCGTATGTCATCAAACTGTCCATGATTTGCTTCCAAAAGGGAAGGCACGAGATGTCCATTTGAAAGAAGGAATTGTCTAGGAGCAAGTCCAGCATATCTTTGCGCCAGGCTTTGCGAGTATACTGATATCCACTGAGGCTGGCTAGCAAGCTGGATGAAGCATAGAACGAGGGTATATTGCGCGCTGTGTGGTTTTTCAGGTACGGCGTGATGTTGTACATCAAGGTAGTTATTATTGTGACCACCTTGTCCTTTTCCTGTGATCCATAAGCGACGTCGAGGAGGTTCGCCAGAACCGCGGCCAGCACAGACTGCGCCTGGATGCAGTACTGTTGGGTTCCTGTGAGATCTTTGACGCTGCCATCCGGAGTAACTGGTGAGATGTCCTCCTTCACTGCGAGATTGCGGCGCAGCCAAGTCGTTTGCTCTAAGCACGCACCAGCGACGCTTGAAAGGGCGTCCACGAGACGCGATGTGATATCGTGCATATCACGAATGTCTTTTTTGTCTTGGAATGGCATCTGTGGGCAACGTTGAACGAATTCGTTAAGAAGCATGAGCAGCGCAAATTGTGCGGGCGGATTTAAGCTTAGGCCATCACGCAACAGCACCAGCAACGAGCTCCACGAATCACCTAGCTGTGGGGCCGGAGCTGATTTCATGTAGAAATAGAAAAGTTCCAAGGCGGACACTTCGATTGTTAGTCCGGCTGGGGGTCTGTGAATTGGTGGAGGCGATTTGACCACTTGATGCAGCGTTTGCACGAATGAGTCCATGGGCATCACACGAATGCTGGAGACCAGCTTGACCAGACTGAGTTGTTCGGGACACGCCTGTGGCATTGAATTCTTCAAGTATTGTTCGCTGATGGAGAGCTTTGATTCACTGCGTTCCAAGGCCGTTCGCCTGCGATATGCTTCACCGCGTTCTTGCCAGGTAACTGCAACCGCTGCCAGGAAGTTCGTTCCGTGATGCAGCGACACTGGACTGAGGAATTCCATCAACTGCTGCTTCACTTGCCGCACTTGACCCAATTCACTGTCCCAAATGGCAGCTACACTGGTCACAATCCTCGACAGATGGCTGAGGACGGCGTTCCTTGCTGCCATATGCTGTGCGCTTCGATTCTGGGGCTCCGTTGAGTTCTGCGACGATAAGAAAGTGTGCACTATATTGTTCAGCAACTGTCCGGTGTTGGAACTCTGCACAGATGCACTGGTCTGCGGGTAGGCCTGGTTGAAGAGATGAGACAAGGCCGTTTGCTGCGTGTTGTCAAGCAGGCAGTAGTGGCAGAGTATTGTGATCGCCTCCAGCTGTGAGACCACATAATCGGGCGGGAAATTGCACTGCTGCTTGAGGGAGAACTTTGCAATTTTGTCTAGGTTATTGCACAACTGGTGCACGACGCTTATGACAATGTTTGTCAGGGAACCAAATGTGAAGCAGTTCAGTGAAGATGTCACAAGGTCTGTCCAGTTTCGATGCAGATGCCTCAGGTGGTCTGCTTGGAGTGCACTGAGCACAGCGGACAGGAACATGTGCTGCTGACTGATCAGACAGTTGGGCAGATACTTGACGTTTGTCACCGGGCCATCTGCAGACAGACGCGTCGGTGAGTTGGACGAAGTCGATTCAGATTTGCTCAGTTCAGTGGCATTATTGTCATTCTTCAGCAACGTCACCTCGTACTCCAACTTTATAACGGCCATAAGCAGCCGCAGAAGTTGTATTTGGAATGACTCAGCGTGCAGTTGTTCATCGCCGGGGTTGTTGAAATTCAAGATCTCCTCCGAAAGATTGTGGTCACGGATTTGGTGGAACGAAACCACTGAAGAATTGACGCAATGAAGAATAATCTTTTGCAATTTGCAGCGGGCCATTAGATCAGCTATGTAGCAGGCTAATCCTTTGCCCATGCCCTTGACGATGTCGATGAGTTCACAGCATATTAACGTGAGCAACTCGACGCTTTGCAGTTGCACCTTGCAATTTCCGATTATATCCTCTTTGCACGGTATGCCGTTGCCTTCCGTGGACTCCTTGTGAAAGAAGCCGCGGGCGTAGTACAAACATACCGTGACGAGGACCTCCAGGTGCATGCATCCACGGTAGCTTTGACTGAATTCTGTGTTTGTTATGCTGCCAGCGAAGCCCTTGCCCGAGATACTCTTGCGATGACGAATGAGCAGTTGCTTCATGGATCCACTGGAGAATGATGTCGTGATGGAGAGGCATAAAAACGTCCGCGTGTCGCAAGCTATAATGTTGCGAAGCGTCTGGAAGGCGTAAAGTGTTTGCTTCGTATCGTAAACACCAAAGTACAGCAGCATGTGTGTGTGAAAAGGATGAATCTGGAAAAAGCAAACATTTAATTTTTTGTCTTGACTTAGCACCCCAAGGGACTTACCTTGTCGAAGTTTCTCTTGAAGTCCTTTGAATTCTTCTTTTTGTGGCCCTTCTTTCCACCAGACTCCAGGACCACGTTCTGTCTGAGAATCTCCACGTTCTGCTTGCTCTTCTCAAGTGTTTCCTTAGCTAGGTCCCATTCAATCTTTTGACTGGCTGTTCCCGTTTCAAGGCTTAAACTCCTCCGTTTATCCTCCACGTTTATGGTGGCGCCAGAAGTCAACGATTGCTGTTCACTACGCGACGACTGCTCCTCTTCAACAAACACATCTTCATCACTTCCCGCCTCCGAGTCACTCGCAGTTCCCTTATCATCACAAGAGCTCCGGCCGCCCAAGAGACTGTTGTTGCTGTCCGTTGAGGTCTTCGAAATACAACTCATTCGCTTCTTGTCCTTGCTTGAACTGCCAATCGAAGATTTCTTAAGCGATTGCTTTTCTCCCTTCAGCTTGGTGCGTTTTAACTTCTTTTGCGGCGATGCGGGTACGGATTGTTCAAAGTTCTTGGCCACTTCATCCATCAAATCACCGACAAATGTTTCGACCATATCCACTCCGGATGAGGAGCTAAAGTACTCATCAGCAACCTGAACAGAATCGTTTCCCTCCACAGCATGGCCATCGACTACAACCGACGACATTGCATTCTCTATTTTTTCAATGACCTCACTACCAGCGCGTGTCAAGTGATAAGTTTTGCGATTCTTTGTGCGATCGTGTTCCGTCAACTTCTCACTCACTCGTTCACAATCTCCGACGAAGCGTTTGATGTTGCCCAAGGAGCCGGCTCCCGTGGAGACATCTTTTTCAACACTTGTCTCTCTATTTTCCGATTCTGTCTCGAAGGTGCTACTCTCTGAATCTTCCGTGGAGGAGTCAAACATTACCTGTCCCTCATCGTCCTCGTCGTCTTCTTCCCCGTCTTTCTCATCTTTGTCGCTATTTCCGCTGCTCTTCCTTGACGACTCCATTTTGTTCGGGGCACTGCTGCTCAGTGATGTCAGCGTGTCCTCCGATCCAACTGAATCGAATTCATTCTCCAGGGGATTGATGATCAAACCGATGTTCGAATCGCTTTCCGTGATGCTACTGGTGGTTTTGTCACTCACGAAATTCGACGTCTTGTTTTTGCTGCCCAACGTGACTCCAAATAGTTTCTTCTGGAACGACCGGATCGGACTGCGTTTCTTGTTCAACGAAGAATCGATGTGATACTTAACGTTGCCGAACTCCGAGCTGATCGCGAACACCTCACGATCCGTTACACTGTCGCAATTGTCCTCTGCTTCTTTGGCTTCTAGTGCTAGCGCTTCCTCGCCCTCCCTCTTCATCAGATGGAAGTGAACTATGCCGATTCTCCGGGAATTCGACGATAGCAAGATCTTCTGCAGTGGTTTAATCAGACGCGACAGGTCTCCCCTCAGCAGGGACTCCTGCAGCCACTTGGTAACAAACGTTCTTATCGGCATATAGTACGGCAAGCCCAGTGTGTCGAGAACTCGCAACAGAGTCTTTTCGAATCCCCTTGACGGCTGCTTATCCCGCCCCAAATGCCAAAGCAGTTCGAATTTCTTAAAGCTCTGCGACTCGCTCTCCCTCAGGTTCTCAACACTCTCGATCGGCTGAATTGGTGAGACGCACATCATCTTTATTTCGGCGGCTCTGTCGGTCTTGTAGTTGGAGAGCGCCTTCATGTCGCCGGCGCGTAGCTTGAGGACCTGGGTGTCATAATGACTAGACATTCGATTGCCAATAATTGTTTCGACTATTCCACTCTCAAGGCAATTGTGCAGCTGATACAGAAGTGAGGTTACTTGAACGGGGTCGATAGCCGGCTCGCCCAAATAGTTCCACAGAACCGACGTGATGAGTTGAAATATCCTGGTTTTGTTCTCGATGTAACTCACGTGCCCGAATTTGAGCAGCGGCAGCATTACGACGAACGTCACTCCTGGACTTGTTGTGTGCTCGATTTGGGACTTCAAAAGGCTGTACACAACGGGAGGAGGGAGGATGGAATATGTTAGTCACATTCGAATGCTTTTCCTTTTGGTTGCACTCACCTGATCAAATCGAACAATGTGGTTATAGCGGCCAGCTGCAGTTCTTTGTCACTCTGGGTGTACGCAGCTACAAGTGTCAGCACCTTCAGCCAGCTGGGAAGTGGATTCTCTGCAAGAAAACAAAAGCCGCATATGAATCACATATCTCACCCAAGGCGACATTCAATTGTGTTACCTGTTTTGTCTAGGACAAGATTCTTGTTGCAATTGGGAAATGTCGACATTTCCACGAGGAGGTTTGTCGCCAGCTTAATAGCATTGCGCAGCGATTCAGGCAGTCGCAGCTCCATCAACTTGCTAATGCTCCTCTCTGTTTTTTCATCAAATATTCGTATTTTGTCCAAGTGCTCCTCACTCGACACGCAATCCTTGAATTCGGCATCGCTCATATCACTTGCTGAATCCAGGGTATTGACCAGGGAACGATTAAGCAATTGATGCAACTGCTTTGATCTGCACAACATATTCACTTGCAGTGTTTCGAAGAGCCTATCAATTTCTAAGAGTCTCTCCACGCAAACATCTTCGTAGACCTCCTCGTTTTTGAAAACATTTTCCACGTTCGGTGGTGAGGCCGAATCGGACTCTGTTTCCACTTTGACTGTTACGGAGCAGGCGGCGCGGTTCACATTGATCTGCAAGATTTTCCGGGCTATGTACACCTCGAAGAACACCTCGTACTGACGTATGCACTTTTCGAGAATGGAAAACTCATCGGAACTGCCTCCATCTTGATCATCACTTAAGAACTGCCCTGCTTTCAATGATTGTTGACGAGATTCTGTGCCGCCGTCGTTGTTTCTGCTTTCGTGAGCTGAGAGCAGAACTGGATCCAAGCTTATTGGTTCGTTTAGTTGAAAGTCTTGCGGTCGGTTCTTCTTTGTGGGACTTGAGGATTTGAGTCGCATGTATGGCGACGCCTTCTTGTTCTTGAGTTTCTTTATACTGAGCGGTGTGTCCTGGTCCGATGATGATTTTGGGGATATAAGCTGACCCGTGTCTGGGCAGATCTAAAAACATGAACATACACATAACCCCTGTTGGATAAACACGTAGCCACGGACCTCCCCAAGGAACTACAACAACAACAGCTGGTGCCACTTACCTCTTTGTCCAGCTCCGAGAGCTTTGAATACGACTTCGCCTTCTTAGTTTTCTTCGGGCTTGCGTTTTGCTTCCGATCAATATTTTGATTGGAATTCGAACGACGTATGGGCTCGTCGGCACTACTGAGACTGTCTTTATTTTGATCTACATCGAAAGCAGTAGCCGATTGGTTAAGCTTCGAATCTGATTTACTTTTTTCTAGCATGCTACCAGGATTTGCGGTGCCATTACCACTTACGGCGTTTAATACGTGAGCACTTTCTCCTCCTATCGACTTATCATCGTGTCCACTATTTTGCGTTTTGGGGTGAAGTTTTACAGGGCTTCTGTCCGAAAATGGTAATCACATGACAAGGGGTTCACTGGCTATATATTGATCTACAGTACTTACGTTATCATTGGTTGGACTCTGGAAACGATTTTCATACAAAGCTTAAGTGACGCTACGACTTCTTCATTACTCAGGTACTCCGAGTGGACTGTCAACATTTGTGTTATCGCTAGGAACACTTTCGGTAAATATATTCGCGTTGTCTCGTTATACATCTCCAGAGAGATGGTCTCCAACAGGAACTCAGTTAGGTAACAGATTTCTACTAACGACGGATCGCCTGATCCCACATGGCATTGGAACTTCTCACCTTTCGATGAAGCCGATGACGACGACGACGAAAACGATGGATTTCGAAGATTTCGCGCCAGCCGTGATGACTCATTCAGCTGCACAGAATGGACTCATTGCAGAGAGTATAGAACACATGTTTGAGGCGAACTTACCTTCTTACACGACTTCTCATAAATGATGGTCATGAAACTCCAAATATATGCCGGGTCAAACGAGGCAAATAGCAGGTTTGCCGATTTGCCAACCTCCACGTTGCCACTGGACAGCGACATCGTCCGAATGATGTCGCAAAGAACGAAATCCAGCACGGCACTACCGATCTCAGCTTTGTCCAGCAATGAGACCATGATTCTGTACGGCTTCAGGTCGACAGGAGTGCTTTCCAGACTGCATTTCAAGGTACAGATCAAGGACTGAATGAGAACATGCTTGGAATGTTTATCAAAATAAGATTCTGTTGATTGGTCACTATCATCGGAGGACTGCTCGAATTTTGCTGTTTTTGCAACTTCTGTGCCCAAGAGCCAGGAGTATAGACGACGATTGAGGGACATGTCCCTCCGAAGGATTGTGTTCAATCCATTCGTCACCAATTTCACTAGATCCCCTTCGTTCAGGTAGTTCGTATGCATGGGGAAACCTAGAAGCAGAAACTCCAGAGTGTTCCTTTGAACTAGAATCACAGAATCGTTGAGACAAGCACACAAGCCCGACATCATCACATCTCGCCGGTGCCCCATGATGAACACTTGTTGCTGCATTCCCAGTCTTTTATTAAAGTGCTCCAATAGATACGTTATTGCGGGAAGACGAATCGAGGCATTCGTTGCTACACATTCCCAAAGAACTGTATAGAAATACATCGGGTTCACGGCGACACACACTTGCGTCAGCAGTGAATTGGTCCTTTCAAAGTGGTCCAGACCGCTCTCATAGCCGGGCAGCACGCCGCTTAAGAATCCACTCAAAGCCGGTCGGAGCTTGTCACCCAAAGGCACAAAGTATTTTTCATAGATTCCCAAAAGTGCCGGACGCACATTCATCGCCGCATAACCCAGCAGTGGAAACAAACCGGCGCTGGAATGAAATTATGTTTGATTTGTGTGTGCTGAATTGTGAATTGTAAAGGCAACCAACCTGTAGGTGAAGAGTTCGGTGGCCAGGCGCTCTGGACCAGTTTTGCTGAATATAACATCGTACGTCTCCAACGCTTTCAGATGTACCCCAGATGGCAGCGCAGGATGCATACATTGTGCTAATCGTTTGGAGATTTTCAATCTTCGAGGAATTACTTGGTACTGTGTGTTGCTGGATATCGCCTGTGGATGAAATGAATGAATTGAGTGATTAAAGAAATATCGGTTGAGGTTATGATGATGGTCCACGGGATGTTCCACGGTGCTCTAGGATTCTGCGTGGAGCAGGATGAACAGGAAAATCCGCAAGAAAATGTCTACATTGTACTGGCGAATGGTGGATTAGGAACACTTGATGACGCTCTAGCCTGCTGCTATCACTGAACAGATTCAACAGCAGTTACGGATGGAATGAGAGTACTCGGCATGACGGAAATCTTCTGCCGATTCTGGATGGATGAGGATATCCCACACATAGCCCACATTCTTTGCCGGGCTGTGTCCAGCAGAAGTAAGCGTTAAGGCCGAGATACATTGAATACGAAGCTCCAGATGGGTCTCCAACGCTCATGAGTTTAATGAATCCTATCAGCCCCCTGGAACTCCCTTTCCCTATGGTTGAGCTTTTCTTTTGCATTGGGCGATGGAGTCTCCTCCTCCGATGAAGTTCCTACGGGTAGTCTATTTACAGACATTGTTGCAAAACTTTTATTGTACAACTTTCCAGAGTCAACATAAATTTGTAGATAATCCACCTCCAACCAACAGATTCAGTCCGGCCTGTACACCGAGGCGACGGAAAATAAGAACTGTGAACTTTCTACGCAATAGCAAATTCAGAGTTGAAGACGGTAATGTAAGATTCCTAAGCGAATTCGAATGAATTCTCATTGGAAAATAATCCACTACGTACTTCAACCAAGTGTTATCTTGCCGCACAGTGGGTTTCAATTCGTTTTCTGCATCCAAAAACCTCCAAGTGCGGTTAGATACGGTTGCGGTGTAAATAGTAATTTCAGCAATCTGAATCAATTGCCACATACAATGAAAATGCTATCGCCGTTATGGTGGCGTGACAAGTGTTGCCGTTTAAAAGTTTGAAAACTCCCAAAAAGAGTTCACTCAGGTTGTTTAAGACATCTCCTTCGAGAAGAGAGGACGCTGCAATTACAGAGGATGTGCCTATTAGTTAAATTCTGCTCGTCCCTGCAGTTATGATGCCGATAAGAAGTCGGAGTCGGAGATTCATCCTCATTCTGATCAGACTGCTTCATCGTCTCGGATCCAGCGTAAGTCAAAATTGCTTCATAGTGAGGCATCATTTGCCTATAGACCACTTTGAGAGTTTCACATTTCAAGAGTGCAGATCTCTACCCGGGAGAACACTGAACAAGTACCCTTTCGGGTGAGTACTTTCGCTAGTGCGGAGAGACCGCTTAAAATATTGTAATGACTGGTACTGGTAAAAAAAACAATGAAAGAGAGCAGCCGAATCCGAGACAATTCTAAAAAAACGAAAAAGTAAAAAAGCTTGTGAACGATACAGCTTTTATTCTGTTTCCTTCCAATTGAAGGTTTTCGTGAATAAAATAAACTAAACGTTTTTTTTTATTGGGTCTACAACGTAATTCGTGCGGTTTGCTAAGAGATGGCGTAACTTGTATTATTCCATTGGAACATGCGTTGGAAAGCCCTTGTCATTTCAGTATATGTCATTAATTTGAAGCGTAAACAACAATACATTTTTTTTTCACTCAAATATGTCGAACCTTGTGCCTGAAAAAGTGTTTTTGCGGGGAGTTCTTCTTCATAAGTTTAAAATGAAGAAAACTGCTGCCGCAAGTCATCGTATTTTGGTGGAAGTTTATGGTGAACATGCGCTAGCTGAGCGAACGTGCCAAAAGTGGTGATTTTGGCTTGGCCAACCAGCCAAATCAACGGCAAAGCCCGAAGGTAATGCTCTGTATTTGGTGGGATCAGCTGTATTATGATCTGCTTAAACCGGGCGAAACCATCAATGGACAACTCTACCGAACACAATTAATCCGTTTGAAGAGAGCAGTAGCCGAAAAACGCTCGGAATATGCGACCAGACACGAGGCAATAATTTTCCATCATGACACCACTCGGCCCCACGTTGCTATTCCGGTAAAGAACTATTTGGAAAACAGTGGATGGGAAGTTTTACCCCACCCGCCTTATAGCCCGGACCTTGCCTCTTCTGACTACCATTTGGTCCGGTCGATGCAGAACGCCCTCACTGAAATACGCTTCACATCCGAGCAGAATATCAAAAATTGGCTTGATTCATTCCTGGCTGCCAAGCCGGGCAGTTCTTTTGGTATGGGATCCACAAACTACCAGAAAGATGGGAAAAAGTCATCGCTTCCGATGGGCAATGTTTTGAATAATACTATTGTACATGTTTTTTCTTAAATAAACGTTCAAATTTTGAAAAAAAAAAAATAAAAATTATAGACCCAATCTAAGAAGACAACTGTGAGATACTCCTGCGAACCCATTTCGCTTAACGTACCTTCCATCAAAGTGACCTGCAGCGAACGAACAAGCAAAGCGGTTAGAACTTCTGTAAATTCCCTCGATTTCCGAAGTAGACATTAGGCTGTACACTATGGTGAGCCGTTAAATCGGGGACAATGGCAAGGAATTTATTACACGATTTCTCGTCGCGCTGAAATCACGAATGTTCAAACAAACCCAGCTAATGGAACTGAAGCCAACAAAAGCGAACCAAAGTCCGCGCTCACCCTGTGCGTTGTATTTCTTGTTGGCATGCATATGTGTGAACACTGTACATGCATCACTTGATTGTTTCCTCTCCATGCTTGGAAAAGTTGGAGCCCACAACAAATTGCAAACACTCACAGCAAGCGGTAATTGATATGTCTCAATTCGAATTTGCCACATGACTGATTTAATTGCCAATTTAAGACAATTAACTCTTATCATTCAAATCGAATGGCTCCGCTTTCAGCGGCAATCATCGTTAGTTTGTCATTCCCCCCGTGCGACAAGGATCTTCTGAACAGCGTACAATATGTTCTGCAATAATTGCGTTTAAATTAGAAACTAACTACACTTTCATGGACTTCATCATCGCACTGCTTTACCGCTCTTCCTCGAGTACAGACAATCTCTCAGCCAATTGTGCGCCTCTTTCCGATCAGTCCTCTCGACTGAAAAGTAATTTCCTGCGTAGTTGCCTACAATATGAATATGAATAATGAGTATCCTTTGCTCATCCACGCGCACTGAACACAATGCCTGTCTATCTATAGATAGAAGTCATCTAAATGACATTGACCCATTTTCTCTGTTTTTTCACGTGCGTGTGTGTTTGTGTTTACTCGTACAATTTAATTACCATGAGCAAGGAGAAACAAACAGATGGGCAACTACCTGTAGCCGCGCGAGCCGCGTGCAAGCGGAATGATTATGATATTGATTGATTATGCGGAACAAAAAGTCGGCGATGCGCTTGCAAAACTAATTACAAATTCCATTTAATCATAAGTCGCAGTCAGACGCGAGGCAATCAAATTGATTTTTCCCCACGGCACTCCAGGCATCTGTGTTTACACATGATTCGCCACCTACACACGTCAGATACTGAATCGTACTTGACTTGGCTCAGAGTCGAGATACACATATTTTCGTCGACGCTATTAGGAGTGAATTCTTGGAATATAAAGCTCCCATCATATCAGAGATGAGATCTACAGGACGTCTATAAATAGGTGAATTTATTTATGCTTGATGTGATGCGCTGAGGAAGTGGAAGTGTGGAGAATGGTTGGTTTGGCAAAGAGTGATAAGAGTCTGCCACGACGACGACTTCCTCTCTCGCATCCATCAAGCTGTCTGCGCTTGACCTTCAGCTATTGAAGCCGAAAGAGCCGAGCTTGAGAGATGAATAAAAAGAATATAAAATCAAATACCCATTGACCGTGGAGCAAAGTGTTCCGTAACTTTTGTATGGCTTGTTGCCAATGGCTACCGAACGGAGTGTTGTTGCCGTGGCTGTTGAAATGTAGTTTTCATGAGTCATAAAGCAGGCAAAATAAACGTTATCAAATAGTAGGGGGTTGTTAACCAATCGACTTACCTTATTAAGCTTGCCAAGTGCTGATATCAGATCCGCCCATTCGCTTGAATATTCAAAGTTGCGCAGCGCTTTATCAATGTTCGACATATAATTGCGATATTTGGCTTCGTTGAGAAGTTTCTTCTCCTCTTCCATGGCATCGGCTGACTCCATGCTTCTGCTGCGGGTGGTGGTGCTTGTTGTGTGCTGAGTCAATAGATCTTCAATTCGTATGAATTTCGATTTATGTTGATGCAGCTAAAATGAAACAAAAACAAAGCTTAAATAGTTGTAACCATGATCTGTCTGCTGCTGGAGCGGAACGGACGGACAGTGGTCGAATGGGGGCAAACTTCGAAAAGACATCGTCATCACGAAATGTGGAGACGATGGAGTCTGCGCGATCGAGAGCGTTGACAGAATAAACACGTTTCCACGCTGATGCTGTGACGATCTGGGCTTATTTTCCTTCCGCACTTCTTCGAACGGAAGTCGAGGTTGCAATAACTTTCTACAGATTGTTTGTCTGATGGATCTCAGCAGCCGCAGCCGCAGCCGCAGCCGCAGCCTTTGCTGGGCATTGGTTCACATAAGCTGCACATGAGAACCCTTCAGCATGCCAACGACTTTTGCGATAAGTGTATGCATGCGTGTAGTTTATGTAAGAGATATTCTTTCGTTGTGTGACCCAGTTTCTTTTTCTCGATGTGGACTGTAGACTTAGAATGCACTCAACGTTTACTGCTGCGCCTGCTTCGTTTCTCTGGTTGAACCTACATTTGGTCGAAGACATCTTTATTTTGGTGGTCATCATTCTTAACCCCGATTAGCGTAGATTCGGTTTGTTTCTCTATCACTTTGTTCACTTTTGCTTTCGTTTTGTGGGCTTTCCGTTTGGGAATTTTTTGCGATTGTGCTTATCAAAGTCGTGTAAACTGCGAATTTGTCATTATCGCCTGTTGTGTTTGAAGCAAGGTTAAGCCTCTCAACGTTCAACACTTGACGTCGTTGAAACAAAGCAACTCACAAAGAATCAGTGAATGTTGATGCAAACGTTTTTCGAAAAAGAAATGAACCAGAACGAGATAAGAATAGCCCCGTGTCCACCGTCTTATTTGACAGATGATGACGCATTTTTTGACAGTTAATAATTAACCTAAGCATATTCGTTTAATTGTTAACACACGTTTAATTGTGACAAGAGGAATTAGGAGTTAGACATCTCTACATGACTTATTTCCAATCGACACGACCAGTCGATGTCGTAGATGTCGATGTGTAGAGATGGCCAACTTCACAGCTGATTGACCCATAGGACATCGACGAATTTGAGAGGATTTTTGACAGTTATTCATGCATTTTTGACAGATATTCACGAAAAAATTTGTGAATGTCGTTCTCTGATTGGTCTATATGGTTTGACAGAACGATATAGAAAATGGCTGTCAAAAAAGTTAAGGGGCGTGAGAGGTAGAATTTGACAACCTCTGTATAAAACTTCATTTTTGATAGATGCATATAAAGCTATCAGTGCAAAAGTGGCGTAACCCACAACACCGGGAAACTACCAAAGTAACAATTTTTGATGCCCACATAGCTCTCTATGATGACCACTTTTGCACTGACAGCCTCAAATGTACAAGTGATGCACCCATTAAACGTCAAAAGTCATAGACATCATCTCTAGATGACGCTTTTTGCAATTTAAACATGCCAACTCTTCCCATCTCGATGTGAAGAGGCAAACTAAATAACGTTTTGTTTTATAATACAAGCGACATTGCAGAGATAACGTGAAAGTAGGTAATCGCAAATTCTTGAAGATATCAAACAAGTAGTTGACACTGATAGCATGTGTCCAAGTTGGCAAGAACTTCCGTGCCTAATAATCCGGCACAATCTTATATCAATTTATCAGGCTTAAAAGTATATACTCTTGTACAGAAATTACTCATTGCAGCGGAAGACGAACGAGCATGTGATAATGAAATGAATGTGTTACCGTTATTTTTTCATTACGGGTTGGATTTGGTTAGAGTTACTGAGTGCGGCAAGGAGCAGCAATCATTATGTTGCCACGCGGAACTAGTTGAAGCTATTTCGGCAACAAAGTTGATGATTTTCAAAGCCCCTGGTGACTTCTCCTTGCGGAGGACCGGGCCCTGCAATCACAGTGAAGGCGCGAAATGGTTTCCTTATTTTCTTTTTCACCTCAAAATTTGGAGCGCAGTGCCCTGTGATTATGCTGCGGCGATAAAAGTTCTGTAATTCGGCCTACTCAGTCTAATCAGACTGCGTGATCGTCACAGATCGACAGTAGGTCATCATTGTTTCGACGGTAGACTATCTACGATTTGTGCGAACAAGCGTTTCAAACTTCAGAAGCGATATGAAACCCACGCACAGGGGATTGTTACCTTAAGTGTCCGGTTTCAAGACACACCACTGACCGAAGGTATAGGGGAGAAAGGAGGTACCTGTGCGCATTGGTTTTAAATATCTCCGGATTGTAGTCTGTGGGAAATATTAAGCTGGGAAAAGCATTCCAAATAGGCATTCGAAACTAGTCTTAAGGGCAAACTGATGAGCATTCCTGGCGGGACGGGTATTACGGGTGTATTCATGGGGAGGAGGGATGCAATTATCTAACTCACTTTAGCACCCCTTGTTTCAACAGCGGTAAAATACGGATAAAGAAAGGTCGGTACGTCGATGTTCGAGCGAGTTTAATGACTCGGCGATATTGTTGTCTCCTATAAGCTTTATCGCTCGCTATTGACTTCTATATAGTAGGTGCAGGGTGATCTTGGGGCGACAGACCAGATATGAGCGCTGTACGTCTTACAAATTAAAGCCAAATCAGAGAGGGTGAAGTGTTTCATGCATCGATTTAGTAAACCTAAACATTTAGCAGCATTTCCGCCGACCTCAAATATGTGATCGTTTCAAATAAGTGTTGTGTTTATAGACATACCAAGGATGGAAAGTTTTCAGGTTTCATTCTGACTATCAAGGGTTCGCTTGAGTGACTGTAGAAAGCATGGAGTTCTTTCCACTCGACCAGTGCCGTTCCAATTCGACGGCCGCAGAGCCGGATCGTGATTCTTGGAACGAATAGGAAAAGCTGAGAGTACTGTCATCAGCGAAGAAATGAATTGGATTAGAAGTAGCAGGCAAGAGATCATTTATAAAAATGGGAAAGAGTGTCGGAGACAGAACAGAGCCTTGTGGAACACCAGCATTTATTTGGTGCATATCGCTTGAAGTTTAGTTTAAACTCTTCCTATCAAGGATTTAAGTGCCCATCGCGGCGTGGCGTAATGGAGTCGAAAACTCCTGAGATGCCCGACACGTATGCATCTCATAGTTCACGTCTCCTCTCTCAATGTACTCGTAAGTACATCGCTATGGAAAGAGCTTTTTAAATGTCTTCGTCCGAAGTCCGGACAAGAATGTGGAGGGAATATTCATGAACAACAAGAGCAAGCACCACAAGGAGCTAGACACAGGAACACCTCGGGCTGTAACACCACCCATAGACACAGGAACACCTCGGGCTGTAACACCACCCATATGATTGTCATAAAAGCTCTATAATACGCATCAGGTCAGAGTTGACACGAATCGCTCAAAATTTTTGAAGTGTCTGCCACCAGGCAAGTCACTGTAAGCCATCACCGCAGATTTTGACCTCATGTGTGTGTGTGGAAATAGCCGTGTCCAATCAGTTACTAATCTGTAAACAATACTTCAATTTCACAACCCGAAGTGTCACTGTCAACCAAAACGAGGTCAATGCAGCCATTACAGACGCCACGAGAATTATCGCAAGAAACTGTAAAAGCCACCACGGCAACAAAAACCACGACCAATCGCATTAATTGTTCGAATTTAATTTCAACTACAACCAGTTCATCAGCTTTGATGTCGTTTGGCTCTTTTTTCGTTTTGGAGTTATTTCCGTTTCGGGATGCAAACAAATGCTAAAAGTGTCTTAATTTGATTTGAATATTAATCTAATTGTAAGTTTAGAAAAAGAGACCACATTGCTTCAGCCGGGGTTGGGTTCGAGTAAAGTAATTTGCGATAGTTGGCCATTGCATTGGTAGCTCCTTTCGTGTGAAAAACTAAAGAATAAACTAATGGGTGCAAGCGAGTGTTTAAATTTATGCGATCTCCTGTCTTTGAGCGTATTCCGCGAGCTTTATTCAACGTCAAAAACGCTGAACGAACGCATTGGTCGAGTTCTCAAGTCTCAATTAATTTCATACTTATGGTTCTTCCACCGCAGCGAAGTCAGAAGCAGATGTAAAGCACCTTGGTGCTCATGGGGTCGCATTGCCTGGTTGTGGTGGAAATCGACTACCATTTTCGCATGAAGAAGTCTACCTTTGGGGTTCGTATAATATAAGACGTTAATAATCTTTGTTGACTTATAAAATTATTCTCAAATAACGAACAGTTTGTTGAGAACGAGCTCTGTCCATAGTCCCTGCATGACCGACTTCATCGCAGTTTGACTGTCACTTCGCTTCTATGAACGCACTTGCCGACTGCTGTCATGCATAGGCAATGCAGTTTTTTACATTTATGAACGCAAATCTTGCAAGGCTGTCGCAGTTTTGAATTTATGAATGCATTTGACTGTTAAAAGTTCGAATGTCTGCCTTAATCGATTAGAGGCCAAAATAAACAATCCTCTTTATCTTTACACAGTGAAACCGCCTAAATGGGGCATCGCAAGGGACTACGTAGGTTGGTAGGGAAGGGTGCTGCGCTAGTGAATTCACCAGCACACTTGGACCAAGTCAGTACATTGTGATAACCACAGTCAGAGTAATACCACTGATCGGCCACTCCCGTGATAGTGCCGTTAATTTGATCCCAAATGGTGACTGGGCCAGATTTGAAAACCAGATAAAAGAGTATTAGCTTTGCTTTCACTTGGATTCGAACCGGGGACCCTGCTAACCAAGGGCAAGCACTTAACCAACTGCCATCCAGTCGTACTTAGTCCATCCGCAATTTGGAGGTGCCCCGGTGTGAGCCTGAATGTTTGCTGAAATGTTAACTATTATAAATTATCAAATTAATGCATGAAACACAACTGAAGAATGAGTACTTAGTGGCAACAACAGAACAAGAGCAATGATGTTTGTTACAAACCTATTTCGGACATTCCGGGGGAATCGCCTATTTTTGGCATCATAGCATATGCATAGGTAGATGTACACATCCACAAAATGAGCTCTTACACTTGTGATTTCGACCTCCCATGATCCAATTCAGAGGTGCCTTGTTTGTAGAGGCTCACTTCACTAGCTCGAATTACATAGTGCCTCAATTTGGAGGTTTCACTGTATATCATAAATGTTTGTTGTTCCTTCATTGGCGGCTAAAAGGCATTGTTTGTACCAAAATCCACCGCGGATCACAAAATCTTTTATTGTATTGCCAACAACATGAAAGTGCTTGTCGATTCACTCATTCGCTTTTTATACATAAAAATACGTAAAGTGCTTCCCCTTTGTATAATGACGCCGTTTGTCTTAACATACAAGCTACTTTATCGCGTTCGTAACACCATGTGTGCAAGTATTTATGCAAATAATATTCTATTTCAATCCAGTCTGAAAATAGCGGATAAGGCAAACAGTTGATTTGACAGTTTACTCGACACAATGTCAGTGTTACATAAGTGGAAGAGCTTCAAAGTTTTGAAGGCTTGTAAACAAAATAAGCAAACAATGCTCAGACGTAGTCAATAAGTAGTCTTGTCAACGCGAGCTCTGACCATGGATTTGACATAAATAGATGTTATTCTTATCTTCTGCGATGATGATATAAATTCATGAATTGACTGTAGACTCATTTTAAAAATGTGAGAATAATACCCATGCCCCTAGGTTGGGGCCCTATAATGACTCCTGAAGCTGATGGATACAGAGGAGATTGAAACCACAGATCACCTACTCTGCTACGCACTGTCAGGTCGTAGATACTTACACCTAGGGGCCTACTACTTCAACAACCTCAATGAGCTAAGAAGCGTCTGTATTAACCAGCTAAATCGCTTTGTCACAAACACCAACTGGTTTCAATTGTCAGTGGGAATCTATCCGCGCGGTATCACAATGGGCCTACTTTGGCCGATGTGTGACTGCCTTCTGCAGCCAGCCACTATAACTTAACCTAAGAATAATATGCGTAGTGCTGTAATTCAAAACGAATCCCAATCTAACTTCTACAACAACGACTTCTGTTGAGTGTGCCATTGTTCACGACTTACGGTTGTAAGTTGACAGATGTGTCTGAAATTAAATTACTGTCAAAGTCATCGACGACATTATAGAATTTGCTATTGCTTCTGTTGTCGAACAGTGGTAGTGGCTACTATTTCAGATGTTCATTTAAAAACTGCAGCAGCATATTTAGCTTCAGTTGTCGGCAGGAACTCCACTCGTGGACCAGGAACCCGACATTCACGACAAACTTTAAGAACTAAATTTTGGAAAAACAAGGATGGCTACATACTTTGGACCCCATTGAAATTTAAATGTCATGGTAGGTGCACACAGTCGGATGAAAGCATGCAAAGTTTGCCCGATCCACAAACAAGGAGACCCCTTCAACTGCTCCAACTACTGAGGGATAAGTCTCCTTAACATCGCGTATAAGATCTTCTCTGCTGTTTTGTGTGAACGCCCGAAACCATTCCCGAATAACCTGATAGGTCCTTATCAGTTCGGTTTCAGGTCGGGGAAGTCCACCATTGACCAAATCTCCACTCTACGGCAGATGCAGGAAAAAAACCCAAGAGATGCAGATCGATACCCACCACCTATTCGTCGATTTCAAGGCCGCATATGACAGCATGTCTATTCAACGTCATGTCTGGTTTTAACATCCCTGCCAAACCCATTGTACAGGGATGACGATGGAGAATTCCCGCTGCTCCATCAAGGCCGGTAACGAGCACACCGAGACCTTCAATGTCGACGCGCTGTCTTGTGACTTCTTCAACATTATTCTTGAGAAGGTCGGGCAGAACTCACTCGCCAAAACAAGAGGCACGATCTTCCAAAAGTACGTACAACTGCTAGCATACGCAGACGACATTGACGTGATTGGTCAAACACAGAGTGCCGTCAATGAAGCGTTTGCTGGCATTGAAACGGAGGCGGCCAAAATGGGTTTAGCGGTGAACGAGGGAAAACTAAGTATATGCTGTCAGTGAGGAAGGACGCACAAAATCGTCGACTTGGCCCGAACGTCAGTATAGGCAGCTACAACTTTGAGGTAGTGAAGGGCTTAGTCTACCTCGGCTCTGCGGTAAACAGTACAACACATCAGTACCGGGATTAAACGCAGACTGACTCTTGGCAACCGCTGTTTCTAGAGGCTCAAGAGGCAATTGAGTAATAAAGCCCTCTCTCGCAGACTAAGTTGATGTATGTATAGGACCATGATCATCCCCGTAATGCTCTACGGCGCACAGGCATGGACTCCATTTAAAGCGGAGAGAGAGACAAGAGAGTTTTGGCGTTTTCGAGAGAAAATCTTTCCGCGGTACATTTGGTCCTTTTTGCGTTGATAGCATTCGGAGAAGAAGGTTCAACCAAGGACTGCATGGGCTGTACAGCCACATGAGTTTGGCCAGGCGTCTACGGATCCAACGCCTAAGATGGTTTGGCCGTGTAGGGCGTATGGACAATTTAGCTCCGGCCCGAAGAATCTTCGACTCTGAGCCTGTGGGACAACGCAACAGAGGACGGCCACGAACAAGGTGGTGCACACAAGTCGAGGGGGACCTCACCCGGCTTGGTGTGCGAAACTGGAGACAAAGATATCGTGCCGATTGGAGACATACTGAGTGAAGTCCAGGTCCACTGTTGAGCCCTAAGCAGAAGAAGAAGAAGAAGGTACACACAGTCAGGCTACTACCACTGATTGACCACTCCAGGGATAGTGCCGTCAATTTGATCAATGGTGATACATTTTGGATAACTTCGCTTCCACTGGGATTCGAACCGGTGGCCCCACTAACCAAGGACAGACACTTAATCAGCAGCGTCATCCATCCGTTAAATGTCATGGTGAGACAGGCTAATTAATGAAGCCAGTGATGGCTGAAGGCCCCAGCACAAATGTGCTCAGAAGATGATTGAATCCACTGACTCACAAACCCTAATGAGAGGTAGAGAGACAGCAATGAAAATGGGCTGCCCACAAGTGGAATGCATCGCGACGGATGAAATTGGTCAACTTTCTTCTGATTGTGCTTTTGACAGATGTTGCTATGGAAAGTTATTTCAGGTGTTGATTCGGGTGCGTTTGTCGAATGATATTTATGAATATTCATTCATTTGTTTTGTTTACAATTGTTTTTGAGTAATTTCTTAGATTCATGCAAAAGTGAATTGCACAGGCAACGTACTCACTGGGCCGGCTTTTTTTTGTGGTATCCAAACGCACGCACGCAACGGATTGTATGCAGCATTGTGTTCAAAATAATAGGAGCGCGACGTTGAAATCGATTTAAATTCTTTCCTGGCAAAAACTTCTTCGCGTAGACTGTACAACTTTTCGGTAAATATTCTTACGGTACTTTGCAAGCAAAATCAGTAAAAATGTGCACATCTGCGCCTGGGTGGTCGGGGATTTTATTCGAGAAAGTGACTGCGAACGGAAATGTGCTGTTCAAAATAATAGGATTATTTTGCAGAAAAGAGTTTAATTTTAGTCTACTGGGTCAAAAAGTAAGAAGACAAACAGCTTTTAGGTATATTTTAGATTGTTTATAAAATTTTTTGTTTAAAAATGTATTGTAGTGGGCCGTGGAAAGCACACAAATTTGGAAAAGCGAGAGCTCATCCACAAGTGAAGCCAATCGGGAAAATTTTATAGGGAGATTCAGGAATCACTTGGGTGTGGTGTCTCGGCAATTGCCAATGTTTTACGATATGTCGAATGGCCAGAATCTCGGGGAATGAAACGCAAAACGTCCAAAGCTGATGATAGGTTAATAGTACGCCCATCAAAAAACATAGCAGACAAAATTCAGCTCCCTATAAGTGATGTAACGATTTGCAGAAGGCGGTTAGAAAATAATCTTCTCGCCCGAAGCCAACGCAAGGTCTCACTCTTGACAAAAAAAACAGCTGCAAGCTCGTATCAAATTTGCCAAAAATCATGCCGATTGGCCTGCGACGAAATGCCGTAATATTCTTAGGACAGACGAAAGCAAAATTGTCCTATTTGGTGGAACTGGTTCCTGTGCTCTGGTTACTCCTGCTCGTTGTCAAAGTATTGTGGACTCCATGCCACGTAGGTGTCATGCAGTCCTGAAAAGCAAGGGCTTCTCTACGAAGTACTAAGCAACATTAACTAAATCACTAAAACAAAATTTTGAAATAACATTGTTAATTTTGTAAAATATTTATGTTTTATATGAACGCTCCTCTTTTGAGCACAGCTGTATGTTCTGGGGACTTAGTACCGTATGCCACTTATCTCAGTACCGTACTCTTTATCGCGGCGTTTACGATAATATTCTCTACCTCCGGCTTAGTGAATTCGAAGTGTTGACATGTACTTCAAACAAAGGAATTCCGAAAAATTCAGCAGTGAAAAACAAAACAAACGTATTCAGAAAAAAAAAATCTTCGCCTACAAATCGCCATCGTAAGCACGAACTACTTGCAATAGCAGCCGTTGATAATAATCAATTACGACTTATCTCTAGTGTAAATTTGACATGCCTCCGTGAGTCGATGAGTCATATTCCGCTATCTGCCTGTACACCGCAAGTATATACCAATTACTTTCCTTATCGCCAGTCTAGTCTTATCGAGGATTTAAAACAATGACTGTAAGGGCTTCTTTTTCTTGAATCGGAACTGCATTATCAGCAATATCACTGTGTGTGTGTAGGGTTATTCAGTTTCTACACCAGAACAGCCTTGAATTGTCGCTCAACTCAATGGAAATCAGGTACGACGCAGATCACCTGAGGTGGTCTTCATTTATTTATAACACTTCAACGAAATCCAGTGAAAATCGCTGACTACATCTCTAGGAAATTTGGTTTCCTGGTTACAGGAACTGCCGTAACCATCCATAGCTGATGAATAACTATGATAGGGGCTGGCATTGACCCATTCCAGGTAATGCAATGGAACAGTCCCCTTTTTGCAGATTTACAGAAAACTCGTTGTGGGTTGTTTCTTCTACCCCTACGCACTCGAGCCTACTGGCCTAAGTTCTATTCCCGAACAAAAAACCTTTCACAGCCCCACCTCTTTCGATTCACTACTCACTCACAGAAAAATGCGAACTCGTGACGGCCGTGGCGTCGTGGGTTGGTGCTTCAACCCCTACGCACTCGAGCCTACTGGCCTAAGTTTGATTCCCGATACGAGCAAAAAACCTTTCACAATCCCACCTCTTTCGATTCACTACTCACTTATGAGTGTACTACAATGCTTAAAGAGTGTAACTGTCTAGAAAGAACTTCTCAAATTGGCCATTCGGAGTCGGCATAAAACTATAAGTCCCTTCCACTCGTGAAAGATCAAAGTCACACACAACACGAGTGGTGGCTGAGAAGCCTGGCCCTCGGCCTCTACTTGCTGTAGCACCGCCCATATTGTATTTATGTGACCGTAACGTTGGGCAAAAAAAGGTTGTGAACTAAGAAGCTTGGAGCCCAAATCACGTGCAGTAGTAAACGTTTGCAATACCTCAAGAACTTCTCTTCACAATTCTAAACTCAGTAGAATAATAATGGACGTCTTGACTGAACACTGCCCATCCGATGAAGAAGTAAGAAAACTTAGTGTTCTTCCACTGTGCAGAAGCAGTCGGGCCAGGGGGAAAACTGAAAGCATATCTGCCGGCTCTTGCAAAAAGAGGGCTACTACACATCAGAGCTCCCATAAATGCCCCGAGATCTGAAAGACACGCCTTCTTCGCTACGCAGATCGCATAGCTGGGTACCTGACTTTGTAGGACTCCCACGCCTTACTTGGTCTAAGTGAATTCTCCTCTCTTAACCTTCTACCTCAGCTACTGGCACGGTTTATGCCATTTGAGGAATAGAGCACTGGAAGAGTACTTCTTTTTATGGCCAAGGCATTGCAGATACGAGCGAACGAAAATAATGGCCACTGTCTCAGTTATGAGGACTTGTTCACTCCCGGCCATGACAATGGGCTCATCGCGACTTAAGTGATGCGTGGTTAATGCCCGTTTACCCCCAGTGACCTAACTCAACAACATGAATGTGCACAAGTTTGCGTGATGCTCATCCATCATCAGCACTCCTAACCTAACCCAACTCACGTCCAATTGTTCACTTGACTGCATTCGTCTCTGTGGACATTTTTTTAGTGCCCTTTATTCATCCGAAAGACACCGGCCAGCTATCGCACACTTTTTACACAACAAACGAATCGATTGGATCCCAAATCAGCTAATTCAAGAAAACTTGTTTTAAGATTACAATCCAAAGTCTATCAACGACGAGTCTATTCCATTCATCATTTCCATAACAGGAACTCACTCCATAAACTTGGCAAGCTTCCCCGGTTATACAATCGAATCCGGTCTACTCGCTCGGACTGCCTACATTCGTGAAGTTTGTAACCAGAACAAATGCTTAGCAAATTCAAGCACAACATCTGTGCCACCTACCATTGTCTGTATGGATCTGTTAATGTTTTTCGACTTCGGCAACATATTCGTTCACTTCGCGCACCGAAAACGTTTTGAATATCCTAAAGGGATTTCCGCGAATCACCGTTTCCCCCGGGGTGGCGGCACCGACAACAAACGCGGACTGCTCGACAAAGACGTTTCATAACACTGCCACTGCTCGTAAATTTGCATTCGCATTGCCACCCCCTCCCCGCCAAATATGAAAGGGAACTAAATTGAATTGAAAAACCAAACAAATAGAAGTCGTCAACGGTAATGACGCCGATAATGAAATTCGCCGCAACTGCAGGCATAAGCCAGCCCCGCTGAGCACATTAAGCGATCGATCGATAACATTCAGTAGTGACACGACGTTTGTTCGGAAGAATTACTGTCATATTTCCATTGCGATAGGAATCGCGGATATCTTCCGAAAACTCATATCTGAAACTAGATCCCTAATATGGTTCAAATGACACAAAAATGAGACACCTCCCCACCCCGGGAGCCGTCAGTCCATCATGCGGCCAATCGTTTAAGTAAATTAATAAATCGTGACGCAAAATGGAATGATAACGCACGGGGTTTCATCAAATTATGATTCGTTTGAGGTTATCAATTGGTCTGCGGGTGCGTGTGTGTGTGGACGCAGAACTTGGGAAATTACGTGCTAATTGGAGAGACGTCATCCAGTTCACGCCCAGATGAGTTTCACTTATAACGGCAGACAGCAGCAGTCTCAGCGACCAAGTGTCAGCTCGTTGCTTGGAACTTTCCGGCGAGTTCTAAACACATTTGAGAGTCGAGTCGCATCTGTTTGTATTTAAAACCAGTTAGTGACCATTCGTACGTGCTTTCAATGCCAAGCCCCGGAGGTGGTAGCACTTTTAAATGAAAAGTTCAAAAAATGAAGCAAACGCAATTTCATTTCAACGAGAACTTCAACCGCAATGGAAGGGGCTTGGTTGGCTTGCGTGCGTCGTGGCCTTTAAATACTGCACACTGCTGTTTTCCTGCACACCTCTACACACAAGTACACATTCTTTTGTTCAGAATCGCGCGTAGTTGAAGCGTGTCTGTAACGAAAACAATAAAGACTTAGACTTACCCAGCGAGTCTGTAGACTGGCGAAATGAGTCAAAGTTATTGACAAGCAAACTAGGCTAGACTGCCAGACTGGCTAGGTATGCATGTTTGCGGCTGAAGTTGTCTCCGAAAGCAGATGTTTTGGAAGCCATTTGTTGCTTAAATTGCACGGAACTTGCGCAGAAAATATTTATCAGAAGACTGCCTGGCGTAAACGTTCGCACCTGAAGCATCGGCAGTGGGAATACAAGTGCTACTCCATTTTGCTGAGTCGACAGACAGCGATTTCTGTGAATTACTGTCACGGGGGAGAAGCCGGGTGACTTACACGATGTGGTGAGCAGTTTTCTTAACTGGCGTTGAAATCGACCACAGTCGCGCGTGTATTTTACGATTTTACAATGTTTACTGGGAAGTGCTGGTGATGTCGCATGACGCATGCCAATCGAGTGTTGCTCCCATGGTACTTGGGTGTATGCAGGTGTGGGCGATAACAACATATTAAGCGACAACTGAACTGCCTTTGCAAAGAATCCTATGTACGCCGGTAGTTATGTATAGATGATGGGATGTATCGTACAAGTTACAATGGTCCGTGGTTCTTCAAATTAGGGTGAAAATACAAATGGAAATACCTAAATTGAAATGGCCATGTAAGCACTGACTGCTTTATCAGAATGACTGTGTATACGTAAACCGAAAGCTTTGATTCACTTGTGCTTGACTGAATTTGGTTCGCTGGGTATTTTTGTTTTTAATCAGAACCCGAGCAGTGAATGTGTTGCACAGGCACTCAGAGTACAGCATTTACTTTGAATGACAGTTGGTCTTTTATGTAACGTAATCGCTTGAGCTTGAGTTATTGTTCTTAAGACAGTTTCAAAGTAGATATCGCAATACGCAAACAGGAAAACTGAGCATCGTTCCGCGATGAACCAAAAAACCAAACCAAAGTTAATTGCAAAACGAAGTTTACCCAGCAACACCCATGTGGTCACAATCATCTAATTACACATGCTTTAAGTTATTTTTAAGTCGCCCAAAATCGTTCGTCATTCCGAGAAGTACACTGCGTAGCTGTCGCTCAAGTGGGCTTTAATGTAAAGGCGAGCTCTTACCTCCGCTGACAACATTCTGCGTGTTAACACCCAGGGATTAATTGCCGTGCACGGAAATGGCGGGCTGCTTTACAAGAAATAAGCCTTGACAGCCTTGACTTTGACTAACTCGAGTTATTTGCTCTGGCAGTTGTCATTTTATCATGTGTCCTGCAATCGTGGCCAGGCAAGACTCGTCCGACCACATCATGGCTCTTAAACAATCGTGAACTAATGTGTACACTTATGTCGAGAGGAAGGCGCAGTGGAGATTTGCATCATGACGCCATATGCACTCCTTTAGTTCTTGACGCACTGGTCTGAGGGATGCACAATTCTGGAGAACGCCGTGCTTGTCTAATACGCCCTGAAAGTTGCCGTCATCTGCTCGGATTTTTGTAGTAAATTTAATCACTTTTAAATGTTTTTTGTTGGTGGATGAAATATTTTCTTTTTTAGTTTGATCGATGGTTTAAGGGAGTGCTCAAATTAAAGTGATTGAAAAAGCAAAAAGGTAACACCCATTGCTGGCCAAAAAGTGTCTAGGCCCGTCCGTCTGTCTTAGCCTCTGTTTTGTTCTCTACCTGAGTGATCTGAGGGTCTTCCACGCCATTTCTCGGATCCGTAGTATGTTTTGTTCATTCGAGCCAACGTCGTTTAAATTCTCAAACTTCTGAAAGTTGATCTGCAACCTTAAAGGAGCTCATCGTGTTTCTTATTCAATTGAAAATTTCCAACACCATTCATGACAAATTAGATCTCCATCCTTTGTAGTTCGATTTTTAACCAGATTCACTGTGAATTTGAAAAGTACAAAGCATTTGTATGCAAAGCAAAACAGCTGCCGCGAGTGTGGACCAATAAATCCTCTTGTTTCAGAACAGGTGACGTTGATGAGTGGACTGACACCGGTTAAACGACTCCGATGGCAATTTCAGACTGATTTACAGTTTTTATTTGAAACTTTGACAGTCCGTTCTATTTCCATTCCACCTTTCACTTCTCATCAAAAACAGCTGAATGACCTCATAAAGCCAACGCTGCAAAGTCTCAAAGCCTCTTGGACTTATTTCTTATAATGAAAAACCCCAGCAGCAGCAGTGGTCGCTGTGGCGGAGTGGCGTGCTGCGTCGTCTACCAAATTTTACTAACATTCATAATTGGCAGCTCCACCAGCTTCGAGTGACTGGCAATGCTCAGAGAGTCAAGCTTATCACCATGGATAGGATTTTTCTAACTTTGCCTCGATTTATTGGTTAATCGGAAGATAGTATCGACTTCATACAACCACATGTCATGTCCTCCCGATTCGAAATACGACGTATTATTCTCAGAACGGTCTAAATATCCAAAGCAGAATTTAACGGTAAAGCAAATCACACTCATTGAACTTTAAAAATGCAGACAGTTCAGAGTTAACATTGACCTACAAATCCTCATCTTTCCATAGCAAATATTATGCAAAGCAAGAGCAACAAAACAGGTACGATGACGATTCTCTGATTGTACTGGTGGAAATGGAAGCAGTTTATAACATACCATTTTCATCTGATCCCACCAAATAAACAACCAAAGCCTTTTTCATGGATATTGCCTTGATAATCTGAAGACTGACGCCCTGGCTTTGTTGCATTTGAGATTGTTGGAATGTATCCAGTAACAATACGTTAACCCATCAAAATTGTTCGTCCTTCGATTGATAAGGAACCAATTGTGTCTGTAGCTGGATTTTCTGCACACTGTTTCAGCTGGACATAAGCCACGCCCGTTCCATAAACAGGTCGCCGAAAAATCCATTTCCATAAGAACACCGCGTCGTAAGAATGTCGTTATGACATATTGTAACGACTAAAACGGGCGAGACTTGGCAGCACTAAAAGAAGTTTCTCAAAGTGCCGCAAATTAAGGAAGTAAAAAATAAAATAATAAAAATATAAAATAAATGTGCCTTGCACTGGTAAACAGACCAAAACTAATTTTTTAATTCATATTAAAAATAAAAAAAAATTAACATTTTACTTGTATTTAAAAAATTAGAAATTCCACATTCTGAATTTAGAACAAATTTTGTTAGCGCTCCTTGTCTCCTCTTAAGTCCACTTATGGTAGACTTGTTTACTTTATATTTCTCAGAAAGCGATTTAGCAGTTACACCCTTATTCATTTGATCTAGAATTTCACTTTTTTGCTTTATAGAAAGCTTAGGAACACTTTTTACCATACATAACTAATAGTACACAGTAATCCGACTAACGACACTAACGACTACAGAGGAAAAGGCACGAAAAACTACGCCTGTCACACAAAACGCAAACATCGTCTAACAAACATCTGCATAAAAAGTACAACGAATAGCTGTAAAATAACTGCCCAGGCATAGCAAAAATAAACAAGAAGGATAATATACAAATAGCGAACGAAAACCACGAAAAAAGAGTTTATGAAACAATAGTTGCTTTTATCGAGTCACTTCTTTTTCAAGGAGTTGCATTTACTGAGTCAACATTGGTAAGCCTTAAGGTGTTGCTTTTATCGAGGGTTGCTTTAATTGAGGTCGCACTGTATTTTCTTTTGCATTTTCATACCGTTATTGCCTATTTTAGCGCTTTTGTGCTGTTGTTGCCTTTTGCTTAAGGGTTATTCGCTAAAAATAAATTGTAGAAAAATTAGCGTTTCCATGATTGTATGCCTGTGCAAATATTTTTATTATTAACATTACGTAATGCGCATACCTAAAGTCATAGAATAAGAAACAAACATAAAAATGAGGATTGGTAAATTTGGAGATCGAACCTGGCACCCTCTGAGTAGAGGTGTACCCACCAACCAAAATTGTGAAGACAAACATTTTGAGAGTCTGTACTTATAACTGTAACTTGCATCGTGCACATTCTCATCAAGAAACAGGATGTGCATCGTGCACATTAAAATAAAAGGATTAATAAAAGCAAAAAAATGCCGACTGATGTTAAGGAATTCCTCAAGAAGCTTACTCTCTTTTAAATGCAAAATTAAGGGTTCCACGGCTTAGATTCCAAACATGCAGAAAAGTCGATAAATGGGCTCCACTCTTTTCGACTGAAGTAGAAAATTCCTCCTTAAATGCTTTTTTAAGTGACAACCGGAGATCATAACCAGAAAATGGCAAAAAGCTCTTGGTAGTGACATGCTAAATGTATATTATTTTATTTTTAAGTGTATTGGGTTGCCTTTTCTATTTTTTTTAGGTCAACAACAGTCCGGATCCTGCTTACGGCAACGCGCCATTCGGAGTTGGAATAAAATTGTAGGTCCCATCCGCTAGTGGTTGAACAATTGTCCGTACAACACGAGTTGTTGCTGAACAGACTGCGCTCAGTTCCCAACTAATAGAAACTGGGGTAGTTGCAATTATAAATTGTATCTACTACAATTTCTGTGAAAATTTGCGATTACTGCCTCAATAATGATAAAAAATCAATTTAGCTTCTGCGAAAATCTAGGAGTTGCATGAACATTTCGTTATCGAGAACGTACTGTGTTATGAAGAATGTTTTCCACTTATTTTCTTAAATCGTTCTCGCTTTTAATGTTCCTTTATACCCATATCACAATGCCGTGTTTGCGCGGTCGTGCTCTGACGTTTTTAGTAGAATATACGTAAATCCATTAAACAAGTCACAATGCAGCGGTCGCGCTTCGTTAGTTCACAGACCGTAATATCGTAAGCGCAAGGTAGAGCTACTCCTACAAACTCAACTTTGACAGTTGTGAAACAATTTTCTTTAACTTACTCGTGGTTTTTCATAGTTGGCAGGCTGAGGCAACTATTTGCAAATGGTGACTAGACCAGATTTCAAAACCAGATAAAAGGGTCTTAACTTTTCTTTCACTGCGATTAGAACCGGGGACCCCACTAACCAAGGGCAGGCACTTAACCAACTGCGCTATCCAGTCGTGTGTGTGACCTCTCTAAGTTGGCCAAAAATAATTGCAGCTGGCACGACACGATAAATGCAGGCGTAAATATGTGGGTGGTATCACATGTTACATCAGTGGCTTCTTAGAGGCAGTGTTGCTCTTTAACAATTGGCTCGGGGGCGAGCTGGAGAATTATCTTGATGACCGCTGGGGATGAACAAGGATTGCACCCTTCCGAGAAGGGCCACAAGGCTGTGCATGGAACAAACTAAGCAGATTCGAAGCGTGTTGCGACAGGACGATTTTTGAGTTTTTCCTTAAGTTCTTTTTATGTTTGCTGTACTTGGATTGTTTATAAATTCAGTACTTCCCAGGAGAAAATACAATGGTCCATCCAGAGATTTATAAGGAAAAACAAACAGATCCTCTCATATTGAGCACGAAATCATTGCATCCACCAGTCGATGGTAAGATTTGATTGTCAACGACTAGGCCCAACAGCAGATAGCCATGGAGTAGCTCTTTTGTTTACTTTGCGGCATCTGTTTCTGCTAATCTCCGCCCACAAATATAATCAACATTTCTCCGAATGGATTACCTTCATTTTCACAAGATCGCACTGAAGAAAGCGAGGGTGTCAGAGTTTGTCTTGAGTCAATTTGCCGGTAGAAAAATCTCATCATAAAGATAGAGGACCAATGAACTGAGTTGTGTAAGTTCATCAAAATCTTTATTGCCACCGACCATATAAATCCGAATTTATTGTATTAGCTGCAGAGCGCTCACACGACAATTGCTATTTTTTAGTTTTATAGCTTTATACTTCCAAAAACATATGTTAACGAAGAAAACTGACTGATTGTGAACGGTGGGGTCATCCATAAACATTGGCGTATAACAACAACCACACACGCCAACATTATTCAATGTGGTGTACGTTGAGATACTCAAATCTAAGTTTATTGGATGTGTAGCAGTTAAAAACAAAGATAACCTTTAAGCAGTAAGCGGTGCGGCCACGTCTCACTTAGGTTCATTTGGACCCATTGTACTGGGCTTAATGGGAACTAAAGCCAGCTGAGAATCTTTATAAATGAAGATTTTAACCATGACAGCTGGAGCCCTTACGAGCTAGAAGTTGCTCATGCATTTCTCAAGCATCATTTGATTCAAAAATCCCTGCTAGAGCATCACCAATCAAATGAATTCGCAGTTATTCGTTAGGTGGCCGTCCGAAGCGATGCAATGAATACCGCCGTGAGTTGTGTTCTGTATGCAAAGCTTTGCACTGTGCTGTGCACAGTGATTGTCGTGGTGTGAGCTTGCATGTCGACAAATGGTGTCGGCCGTTTACATTCTGTTAACGGCTTAATAAACAGCGCCATGTAATTGAGAATTATAGAAAATTGCGTTTCACAATCTACTCCAATTGACGGCATGGTGAATTATTGTTACAACAAGACGGTGTGTCATGACGCTATGGAACGCGAAATTAAATGAAAATTAATGTACAATCAATTACTCACGGGAAAGAAGTAGTTTGTCTAAAAATTGAAGTTGTTGGACGGTGTTTGACACTGTTTGACGATCTTGCTTAACTTTCTTGTTTGTGTGGCGCTTGAAGTTTGGGATAGATCTGACTCTCAAGCAACAAGCATCTCCAGCTAGCTGTCTGCAGTTTCGCAGACAATGTTGGTTGAGGCCCCTTTCCACTTGGATGCGCCATCTAGGAGACGGGCGCCTCTTTGATGTATTCACACACAGATTCGCAGCTGAATTTTAACTCGGGCGCGCATAAAGAGAAAGGAACACACATTTTTCTGCCCGGTAAACCATAACGAAACATTGAGTAGAGGTTATATAATCTTGAACAAGAGCAATCGTGTTCACAGCCCAGTGTTAAGAAATTCATTGAATCACACAAACTATGTTGAACCAGACACTATAGGTACGAACCATATCCTATACGAGTGCACTGAACACAGTCCCCCTTGAAGACAAGACAACTTCGTAGAACTTTGAAACTGCCGTCAACTGGAGCACGTACCACTTCAGTAGCGTCAAATGACAATTGCAGTTTGAGCAACATTTTTGTGCTGTTCTACACAACACACCGAAGAATCCACGATGAATTTAAGTATTCGATATTTTTGGTACATTCATAGAACTCAAATCCATGACGCGACGGTCAAAACAAATACATATGTGCTCAATGACAAGTCGTGAGTTCAACATATTTCGTTCGTTTTCGCAAAATGAAAGGAGCAAGGCACTGTTGACGCCAGCGTATTTATTTAATTGTGTACAACATCTGATCATTCCCAAGTCGCCCACCGACCTTGACTTTCAATTCTATAGCTAACCTTCCAACAAGGTGAAATATGTGTATTCGTTCACATTTATAGGCAAATACAAACAAAATTTTGAAATTTAAAATAAAAAATCAGCCTTCAAATGTCATGAAAAGTATCCAACGCACTTCTGCGGGGACTTAAGAGTAAACATCATCACAAAATATTATCAGCGCTTGCCCTTCTCGCATAACTCCCACATTAGTCATCTCCACGTAGCATAAGGTTATTTTTTGTTTGTGTATTCGCATGCACCCACAAAGGTTCGTTTAAATAACGAGCAAATTAGCCTGTATTGAGTGTTGTCTGTCTGTGTCCCTCCCCCAAACACACACTGGTGCTCTATCGTCTATGATAAGACATTAGACAACCCCATCGCAACGAAGCAAACAATTTTTTCTCTGCGTATTCTCTTCAGAATTTCCCACTTGTCTGGCCTACTTAATTCGACCGTTTATCATCATTCATTGTCTCCACAGACTGTGTGACTAATATTTTTTGTTTGCTTTTTCACCAGAAAATTACGACAGAAAGTTTCACTTGTGACTGCATGGAATATGGAGAACTAACAAGCTTTTCATGTTGGCCAATTTTTATGAAATAAATACATACAATAAAACAGCCTTGAACTGTGTGGTCTGACGGAGAGTGGATCTGAGGGGAAAACGTAAAACCCAGATTATAGCCATCATTCGATTTGTGTTCTAGATAATCATCAGCCGTCAGAAACGCCAGCTGTATCAACTTTGATTTCTTCCGAATAGTGAATCGCAGCGACACGAAATGTGGGAAGCAAAAGAGAATCTAGAGAAGAATGAGATCTTTGCTTGGTAGCTTTTATCAAGCCCACTCGACGTCCCATTATCACAGTAAATTCAACACAAAGGAGTTCTCGACTATAACAACATCACGATGTATAATATAATAGAATGCAACAACAAACTCTTAACGACTTACTTGGTGTTGTGTACTAGAAAATTGATTTTTTTAGTTCGTATTTCCTTCGTATTTTACATTTTTAATACGACGGAGACGATGTTAAATCGATAATTAGCGATGAGAGCACGAACACACGGCACTTTGTACGTTCTTTTTTCTTTTCTTTTTTATATTCTCCCCCGTCCAAGAAACACGAAACACTTGCGAAATACGTTGTTTTTTTTTCTCTTCAAGTGGTGGGGGGGATTTCTATTTTGGATCACTTATTTTGGAGCAGTATCTGGAGCAAAATGCGTTTTATCAGACTGCCCACTGTCATATTTTCACTTGTTTTCTTCGATTTTAATCTAATTGCAAAAGGTCACGTTGAATCAAGGGGAAGACTCGTTTCTGCTCGTTTAACATACACAATTTTTGTTTCACTTTTCTTTTACTCGTTTTTGCACAAAGAACGTCGTTGTTTGTCGACTTTTTGTAATTATAAAATGGATTGGAATCAAGGCATGTAGACTGCAGAGACGCTTCCAAGTGAAATTATGTAAATTGTTTATGCAAATATGTTTAACAGCATTCTGTGGGGTTCGCGACACGTAATCTCAAAAAAATATTTTATTTTTTTCGATTTTTCCTCAAGGATGACAGAAGAGAATGTGAAAGAAACGAAAAACACCACTGGACTGATGGTAGAGGAAAAAAGAAAAAATTCGTGCGGTCTGTTTTTGTTGTGCAAACTTCATTTGTGTGCGAGTTGTGGGACTTTTTTTTTCTTTGGGGAACTTTTGAAATTTCTTGGCGACGTTTGGCGAAAAAATGACAGTTGAAACTGATGGAATTTTTATACTTGAAGTTGGCAGTGTTTGGTTATACAATTGAACTGCCGTACCAACACTTGCTGGAGGACTTGAATTATTTATAGGAAACTAATTTGAAGACTTAGTCGCGATCGGCGATTACCAGATATTTGAGGGATTTGCTCTTGAAATCTCGACTGGCTCAGAATGTCCCAAAGAAACAACTACTTTTTGTGCAGACAGGGTGATATGGATATCGACGGAATAGCACTGTTGGTGGTATTTTGTTCAATGCAAGTTCTTCCAGAAAAATCCGAACGTCGTCAGCACAGGGGGGTGCATCTGCTAGTATTCCTTTCACATGGAACAATGTCATAATCACATGTTCAACATTTATCGCGTTATTACCTTTGCCAGCGACTTAGCAAATGCAATCTACCCCTTAACACAGAACAATAGGGAATTATGGCATACACCAGCTGTCAGTTTCTCCTCGTTTTTGTTTTCATTTTCCCTTGCTTACAATTTTCACAACAAAAGAGACAAAAAAAAACTGAAGCCAGATGATTCGTTTAGCTCCCCTCCGAAACTATTTACGAAGCAATATCAAAAACAAAGCAAAATACTACCAACAAATGGGACCCTAAGAGAAATGTCAAAAAGTTCGGTTTGACACTTATCCCGATTCGCACGTGGATGTCTATCATTTTTAAACTAGCATCGTGTTGATTGTGATTTATCTGAGAGTTTTTGCATATTTTCAAGAAAGTTTAATGAACTGAACAGGAACAACCATGGATATACAAAGAAAATCAAAGGATAAAAATACCTTTCGGGTAAGTGATAACTTTGTGAGTTCAGTAAGCGCAACAAGTAGACGCAAATTTGTTCTGATTTGCAGTATAAATCTTTCGGCGATAGAGTGTCGGAAATCGACATTCGTCGATCGGCTCTGTACTACATTGGACACGAGAACGAAGAACTTCCAGAAGCTGATGAAACCTACTTTTGCCAAACAATCACGAAATGGTCGGTCCTGAACCTGACAGATGAGTATAATGAATTCAGTAAGAAGTGTCATGGTGTGGTCACTCTTCCGCAGTTGCTGCACAAGAAAGATTTTGTCATCGATTTACTGCTTGAGAAACTGTCAACAGCGACTAATTTATCACTGCAGCCGTTGCTGGAGATCTTGGTTGTGCTGAGTACGGACCTGCGTGAGGAGTTTTACCCGTACTTTCAGAGAGTTTTGGATCGATTGATTTGCCTGCTGAACACGAAAGACCCCGATCAGTTGGAGTGGACTCTCATATGCTTGGCGTATTTGTTCAAAACGTTGAAGCCTTTTTTGAAGCGAAAAATTGATGTCGTCTTTCATGCCATACTCCCTCTGCTGGATGAATGTCGCTACTCGGAGGAGGTGACAAACTTTGCCGTTGAGTGCTTCTCATTCATTGCCAGGGATTTGAAGGATTACAACAAACTTCTGGACATAATCTTGGGCACCGTCGAGAAGGAACAAATTCAAAGCATTCGAGGATGTGGTCGCTTGTTCTTTGAGATCATCCGCGGTGTAAAAGGATTGTTTCACAGCATCGCAGAGCGGTTCCTCGAATTCCTCTTTGAGAGCTTGGTGAACGCAAAGGACCAGCGACGGGATCTACTCTTTGACGTGATCTCTGTCACGGTGGAGGAGGTTCTGAAATTCGTACACATTCACAATATAGGAATCTTTTGGAAAGTTCTTTGCCGAGTGGTGTCTGCAACAAAGAAGGATGCTCATGCTAGGAACTACTTGGTTATGTTACTGTTGCAAGCGGCACAATGGAGAAATGGCTGCTTCGTGTCTGAACTGGATACAGTGGTTCCGGCAATCCTGGGGATTGTAGATGACGCCTCCGACGAGGATAACCTCCTCCTGGAAAACGTATGCACTTTGATTTGCGTGATCCTTTTGTCCAACCACGCAAAGGTTTCGCAGTTGGACACGAGCCGAATGATCAGGAAAGCGATGCAAATCGGTAATCGCGACGTCTTCCAATCGTTTATCCTGAAGATCTATTCCCATTCGCAATTCGAAATCCTCGTCCTGCCCGATCTGTTGAAATATTTTGACTTGTACTTCGACCAGGAGAGTCTGGAGCTGTTAGTTCAGGTGGTTCTTGATAAGTCACCACTCATCCGCAATGGACAGCGGTTGGGGGAGTGGAAGCAGTATCCTCTGCAATTCAAGAAAGCGGAAACATTGAAAAAGCTCGAGGAGAAATTAAATAGCTTCGACGTGGAACAAGAGAATCCAGAGGAGTTTCTCGTCAGTCTAATTCTGGCACTCCATGTGCGTGGCTTAAACGAAAAGAGTTTGGAGAAGAAATGCAAGAAAATCGCCCAAAAACTTGTCGCCGATCTGAGAGGTGGAAACGTGGACGCGAGAAGGGCCATTTTCACACTTTCAATTGTGATCGAGTGTGGAATTCACTTAGGTTTCTCGTGGAAAGACGAATTTCTCACGGAGACCGTGGCGACAATCCTCCCGCACTGCAATGCAGGCACATCTGCGCTTGGAATCCTCGACCAAATCTGCACAATCAAACCAAACCTTCTGAAATCGAATGAAGATGCGCACGTCATTCTTCCAGGACTCCTCAGCTCGCGATCAAGAGGCGCTCGTCTGTTGTCGTCTCATTGCTTGTCATCCATTTACAAGACGAATCAAAGCAGCCCCTACAAAATCTTTTATGACGCGGAGTCCATAGAGCCCACAGTCCATACGTACCGAGAGCAACTTTTGCTTCTTCAAAAGTTGGAGACAAGCGGGGAGTTCTTCAAGTCAATCAAAGAGGACCGCTTCAAGGTCGACATTCTGCGATTTCTCATGGGAATGCTCTACCACAACTTCAAACTCCTCTGGGAGCCAGTCCTGAAGCTGATTCAGGACTATTCGAAGGAAATGCCTATACAGGACTTCTGGGAGGTGTACAAGCAGAAACTCGAGCAGACTGCAGAGGAGATCGCCACCGCGGATGACGGGGAGCCTGCGGTCTCAGACAGTGCCTGGACGAGCTCAGTGCTTAACTCGTTACTAGTGAATGATGCGACCAGACACCCCTCCAAACAGGATTTGACGAACTATCGAAATCTGATCTGGAGCAGGATCCACACGTTTGGGGAGATCAGAGAAGTAAAAAACCGGGAATTGGTCACTATGTTCCTGGACTTTGTCAACAATGAATTCAAGACGAACCAAGAGAAGAAGGTGTACACTTGGGACATTTCCAAAAAAGAAGACAAACAAGTACCAATGGACCTTGACGACGACGACGACGAAGATGAGGAGGCGAGCCTGCCCAAGAAGAAGGCACAGCAAGGCTCAACGAAAACAATAGCTGCCACATTGATCAGCAAGATGAGCATTTTCGTGAACCAGCCAAATCCGAAGGCGTTGCACAGAGAACCCGAGTTGTACGCCTTCTACATGGAGCTTCTGTCAGGGAACAATCCAGCTCTGCAGAAAATCGCCCTTGACTGCGTGATGTCGTACAAGAACAAATCCCTGGCCCCGTACAAGGACCACCTGTACAACATGATCGATGAGAAGAAATTCAAAGACGAGCTGGTGGGCTTCAAGATCGACCGGTCTGCCGGTGTTATCCAAGAGAATCATCGCGGGGACTTCATGAAGATCCTGCTGCGCATCCTCTACGGGAAGATGACAACGAAGACAACCAGCAAGAACGTCAGTAGTCAGGTGAGAAAGGGGATTGTATTGCGCTTCCTAGCCGGCTGCTCGACAGACGAGATTCTGTGGTTCCTGAAGATGGCCTTCGGAGTCTATGACCCAATCATTCAGAACGACATTGAGGACATTCCAAGATTGGTTGCGGAGAACTTTAAGTTAACCGCAGTGTGGTCACCAAAAAAACTTCAGAGTACAATAAACCTCCTGGAGCTCATCCGCAAACAATTCGGCGGCTTGATGGAAGATGATTTCTTGATTTACATGCTGAAGCTGATCACATTCGTTGGAGCCGTATGCAAAGAGGTGGGCTCGAATGGTGCCCAGGGCGACAGTAACGTTGGTCCAAAGATGCTGACCATATTCAAGAACGTGAAAAATGTCGCTCTTCTGTGTCTGGTCAACTTCTTCGAACATTTCGAGAACTTCCCCTGGACAGAGGGTCAAGTACACACGCTTGCTGGCATATTCCTCTGGGGAACGGTGGAAAAGCTTCCCCAGGACAGTATCCACTCTCCAACACCGGCTCTCAAGCTGCTGTTGCGCTTCGGAGAGAACCCTAAGCTGTACAGCTACCTTTCGTCGAGCAAGAATGGATCCACATTGTTTCAATACGTCATTGTGTTGCTCCTGAATGACAAATCAAAATCGTTGGTTCGAAAGCCAATCATGACGATGATAGAGCGACTCTTGACTGTCAAGGGAGACGAGCAGACCGGTGGCATCGAAGTGATTAGACCGCACATCATGCAAATTCTTGAAAGATTGAAACTGAATTTCAGCGCTTTCGGAAACAAGTCTCGCCGGCGTAATAACCTAGACAAGGGCGACCTGAACATCCTTTCACTGCTCACCCAGCACGTAGACAATGCCGATGCCTGTGATAGTCTGCTCCAGATACTCCTTCCGATATTGATCGCCAAGTCGCAGAGCAGTTCTTCCGAAGAGGTGGTCTGTCAGGTCATCACGACACTAGCAAACCTCATTAAGAGACTAGACGCACCGGAGACGTATTTGAGGAAAATCGCTCCGTTGTTTGAGCAGGTTCAAGACGTGCCAGCCCGTAAACTCCTCTGTCAGCTTCTGAGGGACATTGCGAAGATCCGAAGCAGTGCCGAGCTGAAGGAGACAGCTCAAATAGTCGCAGCCCTCAACTCATGGGACAAGAGGTGGGTTGAACAGCCCGACTACGACAAGCGGCTGGACACGCTAAAGATCATCAGCGTTAAGCTTGAGGGAGAAGTGACTACAGTCGACATCGACTTGGGCGTACTGGTCATCTACAATTGCTTTCACTTCATCAGATACGATAAGGACATGGGACTGAGAGACAACGCCGCCGAACACCTGCGAGTCCTCGTACCCAGGCTCATAAAGAGATACGAGGAAAGTCGAAAGGACATCGACTATCTCGTCGGAGACGTGCTCCTCAATCTGGTGCGTCGAGCGATAAGAGATACCCACGAGAACATGCGCAATGAAGGAATCCGTCTTTTGGGTGTGATGGTGAGGGAGTGTTCCAAGTCTCATGTGGTTTTGAGCGATATGTTCGCTTTGGCCGATCTGCAGGACCCCGAGGTCGACTTCTTCGAGAACGTTACACATATCCAGAGCCACCGTCATGGTAGAGCTCTGTTGAAGTTCTGCAGCATTGCAAAGACCCTGACAGCGGCACCAAATCAGAGGACCCTAACACAGTTCATCATGCCACTGACCACGAGGTACCTGATGACCGAGAAACATGTTGGTAAGCACACTTTGATCGACGCAGCTATCGAAGCGCTGGGAATCGTCTGCCAGTTGCTCCCCTGGCAGCACTATCAAGCAGTCCTTAAGTACTATCTGCAGAAAATGAGAACGAGTCACGAGCACCAGAAACAGGCGGTGAGGATAGTCGTAAGGATACTGGATGCGTTCCATTTCAATCTGACGCAAACTGCTGAAGATCAGGCAGCTCTAGAGGCGTTGAGGAAGGAGCTAAAGGAGAAGAACGACGAAGACGACGACAAGGTGAAAGAATTGAAAGATGAAGAAGAATCTGACGAGGACGACTTGGACTCGGAGTTGGACAGCATCAAGGATGACGAAGAAGAGCGGAAGACTTCGAATGCAGCTGTGCTCGACACAATGACAATTCTGCCCAAGAACGCTGCCAAGCGAGTCATGCAAACAATTGCTACGATCCTCATACCAACCCTCAACCGTTCGATCACCGAAAAAAGCACGTTCGATAAGAAGCACAAAGTTAATCGAAAACGCTTCAGTGCGGAGCGCGAGGAGGAGGAAATCTTGCGCGTGCCAATAGGCCTGGCACTTGTGAAACTCCTGCAGAAGTTGCCCAAAGAAGTCCTCGACACAAGCCTGCCCGGGGTGTTCATGAAGGTGTGCACGTTTCTCAAGTCTCCACTGAAGTCTGTGCGGATGCTCACACGTGACATCCTCAAGAAAATCATGCTCACTCTTGGCTCAAGCTACTTGGCGCTCCTGCTAGATCACCTCACGTCGCTGCTAACACGAGGATTTCAGGTGCATGTCCTGTCGGTGACAGTTCACGGGATTTTGGACGCACTGCGAGACGTTCTGAAACCGGGCGACATCGAGTCGTGTTTGGGTAACATTTTGGAGGTTTCCCTCAACGACATCTTCGGTGAACTGGCCGCCGAGAAGGAAGTTGAAAAAATTGCCGCGCACACTCCAGAGGCCAAGCCAAGTTCGAAGAGCTACCTTGTCCTGCATATTGTGGCCAGAAACATCCAGGAGTCGTGTCTCTTGGACATCCTAATGCCATTCAAGGAGTACTTGGCAAAAAGTCAATCGAAAAAGATGTCCACTAAAATTCAAGAGTGTTTCCAGAAGATGGTCACAGGCCTTGTGGAGAACGCAAACATCTCACGAGAGAGTCTGCTCATCTTCATCTACGGCACAATATCGGAGAGCATCCCGGACCTCCTGCCTGGAACCGAGAAGAGGGTACTGAGCGAAAAGGAGAAGGAGAGAATGCGTCGCGCTCGCCCAGACTGCTATATTATCCAACCGGAGCCCAAGTTCCGTCACGGTGCCGTGCGAATGACAGTCAAAAACAACGCGCAAGCGAATGCCCACATTCTGATAGAGTTCGGTCTGGAAATGCTGCACATTGTCTTGAAGCGGAAGAAGCTGGCCGAGATTGCATACGAGCCGTTCTTGAATCCAGTCCTGCCGCTGATAAGGGACTCCTTGAAGAGTACCCACATCCGGGTGACCACGTTCGCCTTGAAATGTATCACGTCCATTTGGAACGAGGGCTATGACCTGAAGGAATTCAAAACCTATCTGCCAGACATAGTCACCCGGCTCTTCGAGATCCTTCAGAACTTCTCCACATTCGGAGCCACCAAGCAGGAGGACAATTTCCAGCTCATGAAAAACGCCTTCAAGTGCGTGGTGGCGCTGCTGCGAAAGTGCAACGATTACGAACTGGACAGCTCGCAGATCGATCACCTCATCTACTACATCGAGCATGACCTGCATGAGGGAGGAAATCAAACTATGGCGTTTTCACTTCTGAAGGCAATGGTCAATCGGAAGATCGACACCAAGGAAATGCACGAGATCATGCTGAAGATCCGCGAGATCACAATCGTCTCCAGCTCGGAATTCGCGCGGGATGAATCACGCGCCATTCTGGTCACCTACATGATGGAGTATACACTCAAGACCAAAGTCGAGGCGTATTTAAAGTTCTTCAGCAGGCAGCTGAGCTACTCACTGCCCACGGGAAGACTCTCAGCGATTGAGTTTTTGAGCACGATCATCAAGAAGTTCCCCGTGAACGTGCTGGCCAAGAAAGCGGAGTTCCTCTTTGTATCCCTGGGCACACGGTTGGTGAACGATGACATGCCAGAGTGCAGGAAAGCCGCCGCAGAGTGTATCGAGCTGTTGATTGCCCGCCTGGAGAAAGAAACACGTCAGCAACTCTTCGAAGTGGTTCTGCTTTTCCTGCAGGCAGATAAGCCATCCGTTCGCGAGATGGGCGCCATGATGTGCTCACGGTTCCTGGTCGTGGAGAAGGACTCATTTGACTCCAGGGTGAAGGTGGCGCTTCCGCTCCTTGTCAGTCGATTGATGATGAGCAATCCAAGTGCCCCTGGCCGATTCGTAAGAGCACCAGATGCCGGTGTTGATCTGGACGTTAATGTGACAGCCGCATCCAAGTTCAAGGGAAAGAAGGGGAAGAAGTTCAAGCCCTCGCCTGAGATCACAGAAGAAGACATGGACCGACTTCGAGAACGAAAGCAGAGAGAAGTCGATCACGAAATCATTCAAATGCAAAATTGCATTCTGAAGATCCTAGAAAACTGTCCGGACATCCTCAGTAAAGAGGAATACAACCTGACCATCGACGAATTGGCCTACGAGTCACAGAAGCTTCTGGGCTACGAGCACGAATGGGTCCGTGTGAATTCGGCAAAGATCCTCGCCAGCATTCTGTCGACCTACGACTTCTCCCTGGTTGGCGAATTGATAACGAAAGTGACGAAAAAGAAGGACAGCCTCAAGGACTACATGTACTTGAATCCGGAGTACGACATCAAAAGCTTAATCCTCGATCTCTGCGCTCAGGTAGTTCCGGGTGACACCAACCCCCAGATGATGGATGAGATTGTGAAGGTGTTCCTGTATGTGGCCAACATGCTGAGAGACGTTCCGTTCGATGTCGTCAGTGTGAAGAAAGAGGAAGATGATGCGGTGGAACCTGAACGCATCAAGATAAACTTGAACTGGTTGGCGAAGAACATGAGATTCCTGGTCAACAAGGAACTGGCTCTGGCTCCACATAGCTGCGTGGCTGTAAGTATAACACTTGATCGCTTATGTGCTGGAGTGTCACCCTCAATTTCTTCCTTTAGCGATCGGCAATCTTCACCTTGACCGAGGGCCTAATTACTCTGCTCGAAGTTGAGACGGTGACCAAATTGGGTTATGCATTCCTGTCCGTACTGGTTCGTGAAATGTCAGAAGAGGATCAGAACGTCGATCCGGAGTTACGTCAGCAAGCGATGAGAGTCGGAAGCAAATTGCGCAAACGCATAGGATCCGATGTCTACGATAAACTTCGGACGAGTATTCAAATGAAGTTGATGATGCGACGAGCCGAAAGGAAGAAGCTGATTGCGCAGGAGAAAATCAACGACCCCGTGAGAGCGGCGAAACGGAAGCAAGGCATTCAGGAAAGAAAGAAAATGTCCAAAAAGCGAAAGGTTGATGTGATCAGAGGTAAGGCCGAGGGCAAGAAGAAGAGGAAGCGAAAAGCTGAAGAAGACATATTCTAAATCTGATGAATAGTGTGTGCTTTGTTTTAGTAAATATAACTTTGAAAAAGTACTCGCGTTAGTCGTTGCATATTTTATTCTAAATTTCTCATCATGATCGAGAGTTACTACGTATCATGTGAATGGCAAAAGACGATACAGGAGCTTCGAGACAAGTGCATGGACACTTGTCAAAAATTAACAAGGACAAGCCCCGTTTCCTAGCAGGCTCCCTAACACGCAGGGAGCACCTAAGGAAACTAGGGGTATTTCAGGAAGGTCTCTGCAGATGATGTCTAGAATCTAATTAAGTTCCAGAACATGCGGGCATCTACAATCAGGGGAAGGAATGAAGAATGAGAAAACTGGCTTGCAAAGAATACTCTAGAACAAATCTCTTCCACCTTGCATGTGAAGGCACAATAGATCTAAAGGTCCGCGTTGCTATGCATCGCCAAATATCAACAATAATAATAAAATACTATTCTGATGTAGAAGAGTTTGCCCGCCTTGGACTAAACGGGGGCGTGTGCTCTGTGATGGAAAAAAAAACACGCTCCTTACAGTCGCCTTCGGTTCTCGAGGAAGAGGCCACAGGGGAAAGGAATCACGCGAAGGACACACGCACAAAGATCCAAAGATCCAAAGAAGTAAACCGTAGAATTACTCGTTGCTTCTTCGAAATAACTGGGGTCAATGCTTCAAACTCATGTCCTACAGAAGTCTTATTGCTTTATGGAGCCCAAGGCTGGAGGATAAACAAAAGAGCGGACCGATTCGTGGTGTCCTAGGAAGAAGAACTGTCTCTATTTGGTTCCCATGGTCAATGGAGCAGAAGACACAATCGTGTACTAAAATGATTTGGATGTAGTCTGAACATGAACACCAATAGTTAAGCTAAGAGTGTCTTCAGATCCGAGCTTCATTTTTCCTGTGTCTCTGTACAAAGGGAAGCACGTGAAAATTCGCAATTGAGTACAAACAAAACTTCACAGCATACCTCGCAGGACACCTTAACAAACAACTAAGCACATGTGCAAGACACTGGCTTGGAGGAATGGCCCTCAAATACCATTCATTGGAGAGTCAAGTATGGGAGGTAGACTACAACCATGCGATCACACATGTTGATTGAGCAGGCATTGCTCAAGCAGAGCGGGAGTCTGTTCTGTCTCCTGTTCTTTTTCTCTCCGTTTTCTACAGAAGTCATTTTATTTGGTAAAGAGCTTCAACTCTTAGATGCGTCCTTCTGTAGATTG
Organism: Eristalis tenax; assembly: GCA_905231855.2. Taxonomy (NCBI): domain Eukaryota; kingdom Metazoa; phylum Arthropoda; class Insecta; order Diptera; family Syrphidae; genus Eristalis; species Eristalis tenax. The sequence goes on from HG993127.1 coordinate 7,783,533, forward strand.
AGCAGGCATTGCTTAAGTAGAGCGGGAGTCTGTTCTGTCTCCTGTTCTTGTTCTCTCCGATTTCAACAGAATTCATTTTCTTTGGAAAAGAGATTGAGCAGGCATTGCTCAAGCAGAGCGGGAGTCTGTTCTGTCTCCTGTTCTTTTTCTCTCCGATTTCTACAGAAGTCATTTTCTGTAGTAATGAGCTTCAACTCTTAGATGCGTCCTTCTGTTGATTGAGCAGGCATTGCTCAAGCAGAGCGGGAGTCTGCTTAGTACTTCAGTCCCCTGTTCTTTATCTCTCCGATTTCTACAGAAGTCATTTTCTTTGGTAAAGAGCTTCAACTCTTAGATGCGTCCTTCTGTTGATTGAACAGGCATTGCTGAAGCAAAGCGGGAGTCTGTTCAGTCCCCTGTCCTTTATCTCTCCGATTTCTACAGAAGTCATTTTCTTTGGTAAAGAGCTTCAACTCTTAGATGCGTCCATCTGGTGATTGAGCAGGCATTGCTCAAGTAGAGCGGGAGTTTGTTCAGTCCCCTGTTCTTTTTCTCTCCGATTTCTACAGAAGTCATTTTCTTTCATGCATCATTCTCCTTGGTGTTTGCTGTTTGTTTTTGGCGTGCGCCCATCTGACAGAGATTCAGTGTCCTCCACCGAAGTCTATTGAAATTAAAATTGTTGCTTGTTGTGCGCCCCTGCTGCGCCTTCTACTCACCTAATGCCGACAGAGTTTGTTGAAGCTTCATGAGGCTCTATATATATCTATAGTCGACATAAAAACAAAGCTAAATCAAATGAAAATCGACTTCGAATTCCGTTCAGTTGTATTTATTTATTTTTTTTTTCTTCTTTTAAATATTTTAGTTTTAGTTTAGAAACTTACTGTGAAAACAATATATAGTATAGTTTATATACAATGATTTGAATAGCTCGGTCCTTGCTTTTTTTCTGCTTTAATTCAGCATCTCTACTGTATGCAGTACATATGCAACTTGCGCTTGTTAATTTAAATAAAATTACATAAACGAAAAAGGAAAAAGTGAATTAGGTAAACATCATCCACAAATGAACATTGATCATCATAGAGTGCACACAGAGGGAGAGGGGGAGCTGCCCGTCACGAATCACAGACATGTGTTAAACAATTTTCTGACATTGTCTTCTAAATTATGAGTTGCACATGCACAGACAAAAAATCACGAAAATCATGAGAATCAAAACAAAACCAATTAGAAAACGGAAAGTGATAGTTTGTGTGGTGTTCATCTCCCGTTTACATGAACAATTAAAATTGATGCTTAACTTGTTTTTTTTTTTTCATATTAATGTTTTATATCTCACTTCATCACTGTGGGTTGCTGTTTTACAGCCGTGATGCGTGTTGGATTACAATAGGGGTTTTTTTTCATTCATTCTTATTTTTCGGTTTGTTTTGTGTTTGTTCTTGACGTGTGTTGCTGTTTTGGATTTGCCGTTTCGATTATTCTCAATAAATGTTCTGCAGCCCCGTGTGGAAACGAAGGCATTCTTTTGGTGTATGCGTAAGTGACGTGCGGATGGGTAGAGTGGTGTAGAGATAGACACATACATGTAACAGTGGAAAGGAGGGGTAATTGATCGTAATCAAAAGATTTAGGATAAAGAAAAATAGGGGAGAAAAGTGTGTAAAATTCCTGTATTTTTCCTTCTTTTTTGCTGATACATATTCACGTGGCTGGCTTACATCACATATGATCGTTCTCCTTTCTCGGCCGTAAGTGGTATAACTGTATATAGGTAATAGTAAAAAAAACAGCAACCAGAGAGGAGGTGGCAATGGTGGGACGAGGATAGTTTGGGTGAAGGAAGAAACACGGCGACATTTTCATAACGCACAATAACACTGCCCACTGCTGGCTTGGCCGCTTCAAAATACGAATCGGTTGACATTGATGTTCAATGCATTGCCCCCGCAACCACTTGAAGGCGGTGGCTGGTCGTCCTCGTCATCGGGTCCCCCTCCTCGGCTGTGCGCTCTATTGTTGAACATAGACGTTGTCTGATTGTTAGCCATTTTCATTCGGCGATTTTTCAATTCCTTGTTGAACATGCAATTGTCGCGATTCACATACTCACGCAGCTCCGGTGACAGCTCCTCCAATTTGGGAGGTGGTGGAGCCTCGATTTTGATCATTGTACTGGGAGCAGTTGGCGACTCGTGACCGCCCATTTGATAGAATAAGATGTACGGGGTATTTGGTGGTGTTAAGTTGTTTAGTTCGGCGATTTTGCACTGGGTTACGATGTCGTCATTGAACTTGTACCATTTGTTGTTGCCATCAGAGGCGTACGTGTAGTAATGGCCCGAGTCCATGCTGCAGCCGGAGTGTACAACGCCGGCATACAGATCATAGTGCACAGAGGCGATTTCCGCAAGGGTCTCGGCTGAGCATACCTTCACCGAAACGTTCTCATTGTGGAAGACCTTGTGCATGAGTTTGGCTCGCATGTGATTGCTCTGGTCGTACTTAAAGTGCTTCAGAGTTAAAATTAGGTTCTTTGGTGCACTGATTACATTTATGAAGCGTTCGGCGTCAGAGAGCTTCTTGCAGCGCTCACAGAAGTATTGATTGTCGCCGTGGAGCTTCTCTGACGAACAGTAGTAATCGATCAAATCCTGGACGGTGTAATTCGATGCACAATCGTTCTTCACCTCTGGGAATGACAGCTGCAGATCGCGAAAGCTGTCGATATTTGTGCTCTGCCAGCTGCAAGTGAGACATTTGTAGGTAGTGGCCAGTTTACCCATGAATGTTTTCTCGATGGTTGTGGTCGGTGGTCGCGATACCTTCTGCGGCTGTCTCTGTGATGATGAAGTTGCTGCTGCCGGTGGCTGCGGGTCTGCCGACGATGTGATGGTGGAATTAAATGAGTCCTGATGTCTTTGTGACTCTGTACTGCGGGCGCCATCTTCGTCGTCGTCTTCGTGATCAATATCAAAATCAATGGCTGATGGTTTTCCATCGTATTTTGACACAGCTGTAGTTCTATGGGCTAGCTCCTGTTCGTGGAGAGTATCCAACAAATACCCTAGGAACTCTGAGCTATCCTGCTGCAGGCCGGGAGTGAATCCTGGTGGTCGCGTAGCATCAAGTACTCGCGTTGGCGTTAATTCAAACCGTGATGAGTGCAACATCAATGCAATGAGCTCTTGAATTTTAATCAGTAGTGGAGACTTACTGCCGGATAGAAGGATCCCACGACTGAATCTGAGGAATATAAGTTAAATCAGTTTTGGGACATGACTGGGCTTGTGGTTTACTTACTCTTTGGTCATGGCCAGAGCTTGAAGAACGCTGTTCATGTAGCAGGTGTTGCCAAGATTTACCAAACCCACTTTCGCATTGGTGTTCATCACAGAGCGGTGACTTTCAAACAGTCGACTGTTTGAACTGTGCCGTGGATTGAGATAATCATAAGATGGAGTGAACTCTGATAGAGCTTCAACCTGCACAAGAATGGAGAATCATCAGTAAGGGAGGTCGTAGTTGAATGAAGGAGGGAGAATTGCGAATTGTAGAGGAATACGTTACGGAGCTCTGCAATAACTGCTAACATTCAATCGTCTGAGACGTCTGCAGAAATTATCACCTTCGACGTGAAACTGCAAGTTCGAATGGACCACAAAATGCAAGCCAGTTCACTAACAACTCTGTCAGCTGCTAAAAACAATTTTCAAACACTTGTAGCTTCCTCATATGGGATGGGGGAAGTTCATGCAATACTTTCGATTGTATGTAGTTGGCCGTGTAGGCTTGTGGTCACAATTTCATTCTCAGCTTCACAGCGGTAAGACTAAATTGAATGACTCTCATCGTCTGCAGCTTATGCATCGCAATGCTACATACTCCACTTTCACCTTTTGATTCCAAGCTGACACTTCTCTGTTTTCCAAGCCATGGTGGATCTTAGCGACCAAATTAACAATTTCGTTCTTTAAGTACAAGGGATTGTGCGTAAATGTCTTTAAAACCGCGACCCGCTCGTCGCATTCCTTCAACAACAAGTCTATCTGTGCAATAATCTGATTCAGTTGATCATTTTCAAACATGGTAACTACTTTGGCTCGGATATCACAGAAGACGCGCGATTCTTGAATGAAAAGCAAATTGCTCTAAGTTTCAACCATAACCTTTGTCAACTAACTCGATAAGCCTACACTTTAATTCTCTGAAGCTCTCTGGATGAAATTTGAGAATTTTTTTTCGCGCCTGCTCAGTTTCCCCTTAACCTTTCTTCTCTACACACAAATCTCCACTGCAACGCATATGCTTGAGTTTGCTTTCATCAACTCACCACAGGTTTGTAGAGATCATCGTATCCCGGAAAAGTGGCCATCAATGCCGTTGTCAGATCCACAAGAGTTTGAAGACATGTACTCGTCTCGTCTGAGTATTCCTCTTGAGCAGCTTGTTTTTTCAATTGTTTCACTACCATCGGAATCCATGGTACCACCTAAATGAGATTTAGTTCATACATCGCTTGTTCATCTGGGTGCGGGTTGGTACTTACCTTGTGAAAAACATCTGGCTTATTCTTGGTCGGTTCTAAAATGGGAAACACTATGTGCACCATCTTTGGTCGTAACACTGGCACCATCAGGGTTTTGAAGAGACCCTCAATGATTTCCAGCGCTATCTCATTCAACAGATCAAACTTTCCTTGGTCTTTTAATCCGCTCCAAATCGCCAGAATCCAGAGATTCAGGTTTTGGCAAAAGTTCAACAGTTTCCATTCACACAACAGCTTGACAGTCTTCTTTATAGTACAATCTTGGAGGTTGCTTGAGAGCAGGGCTTGCACTGCATCGATGACCATGTCGCCCGTGAACAATTGGAAAACAATTGCTATGGCGCATGATGGTGTATCATGGGCGGTGATCAGTTTGTAAACAATCTGCAGATAGTGATGGATTCTCGTCTGATGTTCTTCGTTTACCTTGGTGAGGAACTCGCCCACTTTAATGATGTCCTCCTTGAATCGCTGAAAGTCCTCCTTTGGATTGGGTACTTTGGCCAGCGCCCGAATCAATTGCTCGCAGATGCGCGACACATCATCGCTGCGAAGGTCACCCTTACGCTGCTTGTGGTTGACAACCTCGATGACTTGTAGAATCTTCGAAAGTTCGGATGTTTGCTTGACTGGATTAGATGCACTACTGCAGCCTGATGAGGAGCCACTACCGCTGCTGCTGTTCGGATTCATATTATTTTGCGACGATGACGATGCTGACTGTGTTGTCGAGGTGCCAGTACCAGATGCTCCAGATGCTCCACTTCCATCATTATTCTGCTTTACGGCCATCGCTTTCAATGGAGTGCCAACGGTTGCCTTAGTTGTTTCGTCTGCTGCAACACAGCCACTTAAGCGAACTGATGTTCGGGATTGTTTCCGGGGGCGAGTGCTAGCGGCAGCGGCGACAGCACCAGCACCAGCAGCAGCGGCAGCAGCGGTGGCGTCGGTTCCACTTGTTTTCCTTTTTCGCGAAAGCTGTCCAATGGTTACACACACAACGGAACGACAAATTCAACAAACAAAGAAAACCGTTCGAATCTGCTGCCTTTCTACGCTAGTGACACAATTATTTTGGACACCTTTGTCTCCAATAAATAAAGCGTTGCACTCTTTACAAAGCTAATTGGTGCTTTTTTCCATGAGAATTTTTCTTTTCCGTGTGGCTTTTTTTTTTGTTTTTCCTCTTCCCTTAACCTGACAAATGACAGACACACTCGAAGAGCTGGCTGCTGGACCTGATTTTGTTTTTTGCACAACTGATGATAATGTTCTGTTGATGTGATGCGAAGATGTGAATTGCGAATTATTATCTGCAAATACGTAGGTGGAAATATTTGCGGTGTTGATGGATGATAATTGCGAAAATTTCCGAAGATTTTTTTGCTGTTCTCTGGAATGCACAGTGAAAATTTTGGGAAAGCTGATGTTTTTCGTGCTGCTTCTTCGAAAATTTTGTGGATTTTGACAGATGGCAATGCACACTGAGTCAGGAGTGAGCGAGATAGACGCTGTGAAGGAGAGTGTATTGCTGTTGCGCCATCTTTGCATGATGTTTTTAAATGGCCTTGGGGGCTGTTCACTCGGTCTGAAAATGATAGGTGGGTGTTAATTGCATCAGTACGTCTAAATGTTGACTAAGTTGTTTGCGAATGGGAATACAACAGAAATGGAACGAGTATTTGAAAAGATTTGTGACGGCAATTTTTACTGGAGCAATGTAATTGGGAATGGAAAACAATATTGTGAAATTGTTTATGGTGTTAAATGATAGGTGTAAACGAAATCGTTTAGAAATAAAACACGAAACTTTATGATCGTAAAATAAGGTGACAAGCTCCAGGAAAGAAGTAAATCGTACTCTGTACTCAACACAGCGCTACACTGTTACCTAATAAGAAGTCATATCAACAAATTGGCTTTGCAACCTGGTAGCACCAACTCCAACTGCCAATCCTAATCTGGCGACAAATTGAGTTTGACGGAGGAATTCGTTGTCTGTTTTGTTTTGTTCCTAAAACTTCAATGCTTGCGTTGTGAAAAAGTGAAGTTAAGTCATTGAAATTGTTTTGACAGCAGAAATTTTGTACCTAGTAATGGATACAAAAAAAAAAAAAAATATCGATTTAATATAGAAAATATCAGAAATGAAGTATTATAGAGATGCCCAACTTCACAGCTGATTGACCTCTAGTCCATCGACGAATTTCATAGACTTTTTGACAGTTGTTCATGAATTTTTGACGGTTATTCACGAAATGACGCCAATGCCGTTCTCTGATAGGTCAATTGGCTTTAGAAAACGGTATACAAAATGGTTGTCAAACATTTTAAGGGGTAAGAGAGGTAGAAGTTGGCAATCTCTATCGTACTTCATTTCTGGTTAAGAACATGATGTAGTAGGTCACCAAAAGGTGCTTTCAAAAATGCAGTCAAGCGTACTACAGCTGATTATTTGAATGAAAATTGAGGGATCTGGTCAGCATGAAACTTTCCAATAGCTTGTAGACAGATGTAGACAGAATCAAGATCCAAGCGAAACTTCCTTAAGTAAACTGTATGTGAGAACTGCGAACCGAACGAGCCAGATGCACCTTGAATTTTAAAGTACCCAAAATTGCTTCTGGGAAGCTGCACAAAATTCTAACACCTTGTATTTCTCTAATCACGTAGCTGCCACATACGTACGATTGGTTTCGCTTCCACTTTTGTAAATTGAACGACACTTAAGGAAAGTGTTTATTATGGTTCCGGTGCATCGTTCATGCACTTTCGTTCGATGGCTAGACTCGACTTAACCTTTTCTTCACGGCTTTCGGGATCTTAATCTACGACCACTTGTACTGTTATAGTTTGTATAGAAGAATCATCGATCGGCTGCTCCGTTAAATACCGCTGCATGGTGTGGTTCATTTTTAAATCAAACCGATTCAAATTTATGCTTCTAGCGATTGTTATACATTTTGTGGTACTTAAATGTACCAGCAGTGACTATAGGGTTAAGTCTCTCTCTAAATTACCTTGATGACAAATGGTTCTGCAGTCGTGGTCAGAGAAGGTTAACCAAGGCAGCATATCCATACAAGTCTTCGAAGATGACGACCTAGTTGAAATGAGACGGTAAGTATGTCATGTCGATTTGCTAGCTCTAAATATTTTTGAGTTCCGTTAATACATCAGTTAGATGGATGCAGTCGAGTCATTTAGTTTATGTCCTTGGGAGAAACTGATTACTAGACGATTAAGTATCGTACTTTTGAGAAACTAAACCAAAACTCTGAGCTTCAGATCCTGCCATATAAGGATACGACTATATCTACAAGCTCTGTAAGTAGCGATGGTGAGGTTACATTGAAAGCGTTGACAGCTTGGTTCATGCAGACACAAAGATCTAGGCTCAGCCTCTGAGTTCCGACCATCGTCAATAAAAAATGAGGTACTCGAGGAAGTGTAAGTCAAATTCAGTGCTCGTCTCTGTCCTCAATAATGGACATATAATATGAATAAGGCGTCACAGTGGGCAGCTATAACTACGTCTTCCGCGTGGCAAACGACAGCAAGCGCATAATAGCCCTAGCCATAGCCGTTGGGTAATGGATCTGTTTTTCAAAGAACCCGGCTGACTTTATTCAAGGCATTAATACCAGGCTTGTACAAAAGTCAAAAGCGGATAAAGAAGTTGTTATCCCTTCGAGAGAACGTTTCTACGTGAGATGTCTAGTCCTGTTGGCATTGATGACATCTGGCGGAGAAAATTCGACCACGAACTATATAGCGACATGAGTCTGATCAGACGTCTATTGCTCTAACGCGTAATAACTTGTGTCTGGCTCAAAAGAGTCTTCGCCTTCGAGTCTTGTATAAGAAGGGACACTTTAAAGAGCGCATTTGGAAGCAACTAGCCGGAAACCGCAGTAACTGAAAGGGCTTGTTGGTGGAAGGGATTATTGAAGAAGGATGCCAGTGTTTGCCTGCACTTGAAGGAAAGAGTATTCGTATCTGAAGGCAACACTTCTGAAATGAGGAGCCCGTGTTATCTGTAACCTGGATACGAATGCCGTAAGCAGCACATCTGTAATGAGGGAGCCCGAGTTTTCGGTAACCGTGGACTAAGAGCCAAGTTTTGAATTCTCGCAACACACGGATTAGGTGATCTTAATTACCGACGTATGTATTCCCTTGTGCCCCTTCGCCATTGGTTGGCATTCCCTTCATCTCTTCAGGGCGGACTGGCAGACAGATTAAGTTGACCTTATTGCCGAACTCCCAAGTGTGCTGCACCCACTAGACTGGTACTCGCGGCCCTGAGCACCAACTTTTCGTAGATCTTTTGTATGTCTAGCACCTTCTTCTTCCAGCCCCTAAAAGAAACTACGTACGTAAGTCTTATGCTATGGGATCGACCAGCGGCTGCATTTCTGCTACTCACGTCCCGGGCTGAGACTTCACCTTTCCCTTCTCTGCATCTTCAGGCATAATCCGGCATGTCTGCCAACCTAACCTTACTGTGTTGCCCATGCCTTGCTTTTCAGCAGCACCATCCCGGCCCCTTCTGCTTGTGCTGTCATGAGCAAGGCAAGACCTTCTCCCTCAGTCGTCGCAACTCAGCTCGCAGTAAGACGAATTTTTCGATCTCAGCAGACTTCCGAGACATTGACGGATACCCACTGGTTTCGCGTTTGACCCGGTCGCGGATTGCAGCTGCTTGTGCAACAGAAGTCACTCCTCGTCGGACTCAGAGAAAAGTCTGACTAACAAGTCTTCCTTAGTCCCACACTTAGGTGTAACGCTCTATCCCGTACTTGTTCTGAAGGTTTCTTCACGCTCGTCAATAGCTCTCCGGAGCTTAAGGATATCCTTCTGCGGAATTTGTCTGCGTCTATCGTTCTTTATCGTTTTTGCGTCCCATGCGTATGCAAGAGTCGCTGACGCGAACACGTTCAAGCGTAGGGTTTCCTTATCCCACTTCTGATTTGCAAAAGAAAAATTGCACCACGAAATGAAACACGGCGAATACGAAATGTTGTCCTGTGCAGTCACCAAGAAAGCAACCAATTTAAACTGCTCGAAGCAATGGAGTTGCTTTAATTGAAAACCCTTTCGAATTAATATTTCTATTTACGTCCACTTGCTCGCATGTAGATATTGTTCGCCTTGAAAAAAGGTTTCAATGTTCAGCGTAATCTGATTCCATATGAAACGCAATTAAGTTCATTGATATGGCATGAGTTTTCCTTGAATCCAGCACGAGCTCAAGTGAAAATGGATTCGCATTGTGCAGATGTATGTGGCCGGTGCCATCCCTTGCGTATATCATCAAAGCCCCGAGCTCCTTTGCCATTCAAAAGTCCACCCCGGCAACTCGTTGCCGGCACAAAGTGACGGGGGTATCCATACCGTCCTTGTTAGTTAGCAAACCCTTACACCTTATTCAAATGGAAACTTTGCAAACTCAATACGGACACATCTATAGACGTGTTTACAGACTCAAGCTTCCGTTGTGCATTTGGATTGAGATGTATAGAATATAGATCGAGCACACTGCAAAACAATACGTCGTTTTTGCCTAATGCCAAAGCTTTGACCTTCCTTATCACATAGGGTTGCCAAACAACAACAACTGAGTGGCACAGGAGCCACATTTGCCTTCACCACACACCGCGACCGCTGAGGCTGTGGTGGTGGCCGGAGCAACTCACGAGTGTCGCCCACGCAAGTCATTCATTAGTTTGAGCCTTTCATTCACAGTTATTTTTCGTTCGTTTTTGCATTTACTGAGTTGAGGTTAAGGGGAACATTGAGGAGTCGGCCACTTGGAGAGGCTTCGCCACAAAGTGCCAGCAGCGGTGTGAGGTGAAAGTTGAACTTTCTTTGATTGTGCGCGGTACATGGCATCATCCCCTGTTGAAAGTATAAATTTCATCAATGAATCTTTGCCAACCCCAGCGGGAGTTTGCGAATGGATTGGCGTTACACTTGTTGTTTCTAAATTGTGGACAAATATTGTGGATGAAGTGGCTAGATCAGAGCTGAATTGAAGCTGAAAAGGACTGAAAATATGTTAACGAATGGACTTGAAAATACTTCGGTAGTGACGGGTTCTTTTAAACAGTTTAGTGCCGTCATCTGCACCGAGAGACTGATCGATGTTCATATTAGAGACCGGAGAGAATTTTTTATCAGGCAGGCCACCCTTGGATGGTCTGAGCCTAAGCAATTGCTGCCTACCTTCGTTGACGTCCCTGGGCAGGATGCTTTCAGTCGTCAAGACCAAGCTGTCTTGCATCCACAATTACTTGGTCTTTATACTGGAGTTTCGGTCTTCCCTCTTAGCTGGAGCGTTAGTGTCCATTGGCTCGATGTGGCCGAGCCAGTGCAGTCGACGGATTTTTGCTTTACACCCGAACTACATCCATATCCTGGTACAGCTCGTATAGCTTCTCCTCCATTCGCTTTCTTGCAGACGAGACCAGAATTTTTCTTTCGAATGTACCACGAATCAGCTCTGCAGTCTTGCTTAGAGTCCAGCTAGCCTTGAGAGTTTTGTAGAGATTTGGTTTTGGTCCTTCGAGTCAGAAGTTTTGAGCCCAGTTGTTTCGACAAACCGAAGTAGCAGCGGTTGACAAGGGCTATGCTACGTCGGATCCCCACTGTGATGTCGCTCGTGGAGTTCAGGTAGACAAACTCGAAAATTATAGCTGTCGATCGTGTGTCCAAGTTGGTGTGCGACGGAATGTTTTTTGGTCGACAGCATATATTTGATTCTGTCCTCATTGACCTTCAGACCAGTTCGTTTCGCAAGTTCTTCAATCGACGTAAAAGCCCCTACTACGGCACGTTGCGAACGCGCCCAACAGTTAGCGCCCAACAAAGGTAAATCTACCAAAGGTGCCCTTCACCATCTCGTTAAAAAGATAGGACTCCAAAGAGGTTGGCCTATGCACATTCCTCGGCTTTGACTCGATCGGAAGGGTTATCAGCAGTAGTAGCGGTATGGAAGAATCGACCAACCGTTGGAAAGTCGTTTAAACTCTTCGTCTTCTTAAAGAGTGGCTGTTTCTGTAAATGCGGCAAAGGCAAAAATACCCTCAAGGGGAGACTTTATTCCCCTGGCTATGGTCATTACTTGTCGACACACTATTAGCAGTTCTTCATAGATCTGACTTCACTACCCTCGGTTACGCTCATAACTTGGCTATTATGATTAGGGGAAAGCATATACGCGGACGCGATAGTATCAAATGTAATGTAAAGTGCGCTACTACAAGTCGTGGAATGGTGTAACACAGGAGTTCTGTCAATCAATCCCTGTAAGACGGTTCTAGAGCCTTCTCAAGGAGGCCACGGTTCAGCCTTGGCCACATAAAAATACACAACACCACATTAACACCTTGGAGTCATCTTGGACAAACTGGAAGTCACATATCAAGTCCGCCATATAGCCGGCTACTAGAGCACTGTGGGCCAGAAGAAATCTATACGCAGGACTCTCTCAAAATTATACACTGGTTGTACACAATGATGGCGAGAACCATATCATAGCCTAAAAAATTCCAACGGACAACTGCAAATAAAGTACAGTAATTACAAAGAATTGCCTGTCTTAGAATAACGCACCTGTCCCACACTCGCTCTAGAAGTATACTCAGGCTAACTTCCTAACCAAAAAAAATCTTCGTTACTAGATATGCCTTCAAACTGCAGCTTGAGTATAATTACTGGGTTTATAACTTAGTTCGTTAATTCGCGGTTTGCTAAGAGATGGCGTAACTTGTATTATTCCATTGGAACATGCGTTGGAAAGCCACTGTCATAGTACGTCATTTCAGTATTTGTCGTTCATTTGAAGCGTAAACAACAATCTTTTTTTTTCACTCAAATATGTCGAACTTTGTGCCTGAAAAAGTATTTTTGCGGGGAGTTCTTCTTCATTACTTTAATATGAAGAAAACTGCTGCCGAAAGTCATCGTATTTGGGTGGATGTTTATGGTGAACATGCGCCAGCTGAGCGAACGTGCCAAAAGTGGTGATTTTGGCTTGGCCAACCAGCCAAATTAACGGCAAAGCGGAATATCCATGGCGCGAAGGTAATGCTCTGTATTTGGTCGGATCAGAAGGGTGTGCTGTATTATGAGCTGCTAAAACCGGGACATGCCTTGTACAATGCCGGATATTATGGTAGGCTTTTGAAGTGTAAATATTGGATCGAAAAAGCTGGTTAAATGGTATTCCAGCACTAGATCTTAGAAGTCTGATGTGGCACACACACCACAGACAACTCGAAGATGGACTCTGAATTGGGGGCAGGGTCTTTGAACCCAACACAAGGATTGCCGTACCTATGGGGTCAAGTCCTACAGTGTTTCAAGCCGAAATTCACGCCATCGAAACAAAACCTCCACAAACGTATTAAGGGCGCTAAAACTGAGATATTTTCAGACTGTCAAGCAGCACTAAATGGACTTTCATCCAATGTAGTGGACTCCAAAACAGTCAAATGCTGCTACGACGCTCTACAATCCCTTGCTAAACACAACGAAGTGCAGCTTTGGGATTGCAGGAAACGAACGCTCAAATAAGCTCGCGAGAGTTGGCTCAGAATCGGCGTTGATAATTCGCGAACCATGCTGTAGTGTCAACTGGACAGCAGCTACACGCCTGATTAACGAATGGGAAAACAAACCCCGCCTAGACCAATGGAGAAGGGGTCAGGACGACGGGCATATAAGGAACTATTTTATCTTAACAAAGAAAGCATAAAATTGCTTACGAGCTTTCTTACCGATCACTGCGGCCTGATTTACCACCTTAACCAATTAAACCTTTGAAAAGACAAGAAGACCTCGAAGATGATGAGACTTCTGAGCACATCCTGTGTGAATGTCCGGCACTAATCTGGCTTAGGAAACGCATCTTCCATAGGGCGGTACTTACTTTAGTGTAACTAAAGAATTCCACTACAAAGAACGTACTGTAGTAGCTGTTTGTTGTTCTCTATTTGTCCGGAGCTGCATTATCGGTCCGTACTTTTTGAACGAAGCCATTGCCACAATCGTCAACGGAGAGTATAACCGACTTATCTTAACTGATTTCGTTCACCAAACGAGCGACATGTGGTTTTGAAATCACGGCGCGGAGTACTCTAAAACTGATGCTACAATGGACAAAATGCAATTTTTATTGGAGGACATGTATTCATTCACACATGGGTGACGTTGTCTGGCAACAGCCTCATACAGTATGTGCCCTCAAAGCCAACATATTTGTTGCCATCGGTAAAATTAAGATTGAGTTATTGAAGATTGGACATCTCAGATGTGCGCCGCTCGGTGAAGTCATTCATTTGAACAATGTCAGATTCCATACCCAAAGTCATTGATAAAACCTTTAGGAACACAATAAATTCGTTGATATTTAAATTACCGCTGTGGCCTTGTGGTTAGGTGCGTCGCCTGCGATTGGGATCTGGGCTCAATCCCCAACCCTGGCCCTCCACCAACAAGCCTCTAGAACTAGTGCGATCTCTGGCTAGCTGTCTCCAGTGTCGCACGCCTAGTTGGTTGAGGACCGCCTACTCCTGCGTGCGCTGCCTTAGACTGGAGCTGAGTTGTCCATATGATCTACGTGGCCCAGCCACCTTAGGCTTTATACGCTGAACACGTGGTTGTCAATGCAAACAGGACCACAGAATGAACACAAAACTCTTCTCTCGAAGAGTTCAAGTGCTTCCTTGTCCGCTTTAAAGACTGTCCATGCCTCTGCGCTGGAATTATCAAGGTCTTTAATAAAGTCAGCTTGGTCCTTCGAGAGACGGTATTATTATTCAATTACCACTTGAACCCATAAAACAGCGGTTGGTAAGAGTTACTCTCCGCTTGATCTCGGTACTGATGTACTGTTTACTGCGGAGACGATGTTTTTTTTTACGAAGCCGAAGAATGGTAGGTGTCGATTTGCACTTCTGCAGGATCTGCCGTAGTATGAAGATTTGATCTAGTATGGAATTCACTGGTGCACTTGAACACAATGTTAGGGAGACTTATCCCTCTATAAGTGGCGCAGTTAAAGAGATCTCCTCGGGCAACCTATACCGAGATTTCCCTAGTGGGGCATAGTTTCCATCAACAATACCTTACAGATGAGATGGTGCATGTGCCCGACCAGATCATCTCCAGCTGCCCTAAGGACTTCAGCGGGTCTGTCGGGGCTGCTTTGTTCGATTTCAGTCTCGATATGTGCTTGTCTAAATCGGGGGGACGGAATCCGAAGCAGAGGATTCTCAAACACCTCGGTTCGTCTTAAAAATGAAGGTCCCTTCCACACACTCGTCTACGGATCCAACGCCTAATCTGGCTTGGCCATGTAGATCATATGGACAGCTCAACTCCGGCCCGACCTGTTGTCTAACGCAACAGAGGACACCCGAGTCTACGGTGGCGCACCCAGTCCACTACCGGCTGCAGCGCCACCCACATTAAGGAAAAAAAGTTGGTCACGCATTCAACAATCCACTAAAGTTCAGCAATCACGTGCACAGTCAACCGTCAACTGCCGGGGTCATGATAAGGGCATGCGCACCACCTCATCCACGAGCTTCCCCACCCATCTGCAAGTAAGCACCAGCATAAGCATACAGGGGAGAGGTAGCAAAAAAAAAGAACAACAAAAAGCTCCCTCCACCTCAGTGAGAAACGTTTGATATAGAATTTTGCGTCACTAAAAGTTGATACAGTTTCAACTTGGATTTCGCGGGCGATGCAGTGAAAAAGAGTAACTCGGCCAAAAGTTCAGTGTTGAAGCAAACGACCCTTTACAAGCTTTTCCTAGAATCTTTTTTTTTCTGTCGCCATTCTACACCTGGCAACGGAAAAACCGTTGAAAAATTCCCGGAAAAATCGGATAAAAACTGGTTTCAATCTCATCTTCATTACCGGAGTGGAATTGTTTTGAGAAGCATCCGTCGGGGGACACCGCACGTAGCCGAGCGATAAAGGGAATCTATTTTCTAGTGAAACTAGGTTCTGCTTACGTCGTCGAGGAAAATCGATCGATTTTCCCTGAGTGGTGGCAAAGAGCAAACAACCAACGAAACGCAAGACCGAGGAGCCGCTGTCGAACACGAACGAAAAGTGGAACGGGCCAAAAGCCAATATACTCGTGCATTGTGTAGTGGATATGGCCGGCCATATGGTTTGGCATTGCAATGAAAATTAATTTGTCAACGAGCAGAAGGACGATTTGCAAATCTCTACCAAGTTAGACAACATGGTTCCGGCCGTATCAACTTTTGGGCTGGTCCTCCAGCTGGTGCTGCTCACCAACCATCTGGCGGTGTGCGAAGTGTCCGTTTATCCAGGTGAGTGATCCCGGTCTGTATCTAAAAATAGAAATTACCTCCCTACTTATCTCCGATATCGGTTCGGTTGTGTTCGTCGCATTGAGAGGGGGTGGCGGCCCTTTGGATATTGTTTCAATTAAGCCACCTCGCTCTGGGACTGGTTGCATGCCAAATGCGAATCTACATGTCTTCTGATGCAAGAAATCGATAGACACTGTATCAGTTTCATTAAACGCAAATACGAAATCATTGAATCCTCACAAAAACAATTCCACAGCGCGGCGCGGAGACCCGGCGGCAGCGGCAGAGGCGGAAGCATTCCGTTGGTGTGAATTGATTTACGCAGATGGAAGGGGGGGAGTACGTGCGCCTTGAGGTGGGCTTCCATTTCCATTTCCATTAGCAGCCTTCGAATTACGTATGCAAAGTTGTGCTACTTTTAGAATTGCTATCACTCCGCGAGAGCCCTTATCGGGTGAGGCGTATGTCACCCATTGTGACCCGAGGTGCTTTGCGTGTAGTTGCTGTGACTGTGGCCCGTTCAGTGAGTGAACTAATTGCTTCAGGGGCACGCAGGGTACATGTTTTAATGACTATCTTAACAGAGTTTCGTTTTTTTTTTCCGCAATCATGTCGTCGACTGTGGTCGGGGCTAGGAGCTGGTGTTCAGCTGCTGTTTACCACAGCCACCCACCCAGGATTACTTTTATAGTTTGCCCTAATCGGTTGAGTCCGAACATCTGTTGAATGTTTGCCACCTCTTTTAATAAGATAAATATGCTTCCTGTCGGTGTGTCGAATGACGTAAAACCAAGTCGGATGAAAACAAAACCTCATTCATTCCTTTTTTATGATGTTATTGTTTTTCTGAAGCTTGCATTAATCCGAATTCCCTCGAATTACAGGGGGAGCTTGCTGGTTTAGGGACTTGCTTGCTGGTGTAATTTGCTCCCAAGTCCACACAGCTTTACTCTCCCTTTCGGTGTCAACGACTCTTATTATAAAGACACGCTGAAAACAAACCAACCAGAAAGGTCTTGACAGATAGTCACGGTTGGCTGTGTCTGTCACAGACCAGATAAAGTGAAGTTAATGCAAGCACAGACATCGTACACGGCTGATGCATTTTGTGATTCTGAAAGTAAGCCTGAATTAAAAACATCTGCTGATTAAATTTTAGTAACAAAATGTAGATATATCAGCAGCTTGGCTCTGGCATTGTCTTACTTCATTCAAAGGGGTTCTTACAGGACTGGATTGTGAAAAAATTGCCTTTTCGACACACACTTTCGACAATAACTCACCCATAACATCGCGAATATTCGACGGGAAAACGTCAAGAGCTTGGAGATTATCTGCAGAAGCTCGTTGATCTTTCAACAGAAAATCACAAGAACGTGGTGGTCAGTTCACATAACTCGTCCACTCAAAATTATTGTTGCAAAATTGGTCGTGATCTGTGAAATGTGGCAACGGAACTACATGCCTTCCACATCCATATCATTGATTTGGGGTCAAAAATATGTCGCTTAACGAAGATAGAGACATCAGCCGACCACATTACCCACCAAACAGTGACTTCTTGTGTAGGCAATGGTCTTCCGATATGGACATATGGTTTTTCACGTTTCCATATGCGACAAGTTTGCTTTCCATCGCTGAAGGACATTTTGTGTACAAACTTAATTTTTGATACGCTGATGCTCAAGCACCCAATCGGCGTATTTTCTACGCGCTACGTGCAGTGGCGTAGCGTGGGTTGGGGCCGCCGGGGGCAGACCCAATTTATGCCGTCCCTAGTACCCTTTGTATACGGTTTCAACATATACCTACGGGTGTGTACTCGTAGGTTAGGTTAGGTTAGGTTGAAGTGGTTGACGGTACGGAAAGACAGCAGTCACAGCCTGGCCACCATAGGTATATTGCGCTACCACCCGGGTTCGGAACACCTATTCCGCAAACCGTTATTGGTGTAAATAAAGCGAAGAAGATGGCTGACTGTAATGCTGCTTCCAGAAGCTCCCAGAAGTCTAAATTTACGGGCCGAGAGAGCAATGCAGTTGCATAGCCAGTGTACAATGGTTTCTTCCTCATCCTCGTCGCTGCCGTCGTTTTAGGGGAGGGCTGGTCTAGAGGCGTTGGTTGTTATGGTACAAAGCCTTGCTAAAACACCAACACATGTGTATGTCAATAAACTGGGTGGGTTTTTTCATGTACAGCAGCATTTGAAATAGAAGGACGTGAAGCTGACGGTGACATATTTGGAGTATCATAGCAATGTCCCTCGAAATTTTGTTTGATTAATTAATTTAACTTTGTTAATAAATTCGTTGGAACATACAATTTTAACCGCTCCTAATTGCCGCCCCTTGCATTGTGCCGGCCGGGACCTGTGCCCCCTCGCTACGCCACTGGTTCCGTGGTCAATTGGCTTGGATTCTTGAGTGGATGCGCTTCAAGACACGCCCAAATGCTGTGCTCGTTGTGAATTTAATATACTTGGATTTCCTTGAACGTCAGATTTTGGTAGAAAGTGTATTTTGACGATCGAATGGCCTCAAGGCGTCTTGACAGTGCCGGTGTCTTTGAGCTTGACCGTTTTCTCTGTAGCTCGTTGTAATGGGCGATTGTGTCGACCATAATCGGAATAAGCTGTTTCCACAGAATAACTATTTTTGGAGCAGACTTTCACACATTTAACACGTCCCGCGATTGTCAAGCGATCCATTTGGTGAAATGGCAAACCTTAAACTAAACATACACAGTCTTGGATAAGATTCCGACTTGAAGTGATTGTTATTGGAACAGGATGCCTAGTCAATTGGATCTATACCCGTACACCAAAACCTTGCCGTGTCTTGGATTCTCATGGATTCGTGATCCCAGTTCAGGTTAGTCACTGTGCAGATGTTATGGGCGTCTCTCAGCGATGACCATTAATCGGGGAATCAAATTCCAATCGAAGGAGTCTTGATAGACATTTAGCATCCAAACCCAGCGCCTTCTGTTAATACACAACTTTCTGCAGTGACTTACTTATTTTTCAGGCCTGTAACGAAGGGTCTAAGTATGAGCAATAGCTGTCCTCCTTCGCTGGCTGTTCTGGACACGCCGCTTCTAGTCATCAAGACGAAGATGCCTTGCATCTGCGATTACATGGCCGTTACCGGTATACCTCTCATTCTCCCACCAGGACGCTCCAATTTGAAGACTCTCTTAGTCGGAGCTCTCTTAAATCTCTCCTAAATCTAACTTCCTCGCAACCGGGATCAAATATACGACGTAGGAACTTTCTTTCGAAGGCACCAAGAATCTGGTCTGCTATTTCGCTTAATGTCCAACTCTCCGCTCTAAAAAGCAGGCCTTTCAACAGGTTTCAGCACGGTTCGTTGCCAAGGCAGTGACTGCGTTTCTTAGTCTTGGAATCATATTGGATATGCTCGCAAGTTAATCAGCAAAAGGAGAACACACGTCATAAATGAGAAGATATGGGCTAGGTGGGTAGGTAGGTAGTAGTGGTGGCTCGATAAGAAACTTAGTTAGCACTATGTGCAGCTCTGTTACCTCTAAATAAGGAGTATGTGTATTTTGAGGTACTTAGGAAGGACATTATTTCCTTAATACCCTAGCATAGCAGAAAACTCATCGAGTGAGTTGAAGAAAGGACTACCAAACTTCTGCAAGAGCCGGACAGGCGCAAAACTGTTAAGGTCTCTCTCTCAGTTGTGTTGTTGCAGCTGCGACAATGTGAGTTGAGGGCATGATCTCCAATCGTCCAGTGGCCTGTACATACCGCCACTAGTCTAGCAATATCAAGACGATTTCGCCAAAAGAGGTATTTTATTTAGATTGTTTGTATTCAGGTCATATTTTTCCTGATGTTGCACAGTTCGTCAGTCTGGCCCATCTAAGGTTTGCTGTTTCAAGGGAGTGTGAGGATATGTCAGCCTTAACTGCTTGTAGTAAGATGAAAACCCCCTCTGCAAGCGATGGCTGAAGGGCAGATCCCTGCTTAGCCCTTTCATTTCCTGGGATGTCACTGAGATCTGGAACCCATATAAGGGCAGTGAAGAGGCCTTCTAACGATGCTATCTCAGCTCGGCATTCCTGTACTATTTTGTACATGTGACACAAAGGAGGCACTAGCTTTGATGGCTGTTTGACTATCAATGCATGTGGCAACCTTCTGCCTTGGCAAGATACTTGGGTGTATTTTGATTTGACGACATGCTTCCCGGATTGCAAATAGTTCCGCTTGGAACACGCTGGAATTGTCGGGCAGTCTATGGCGTTGCGGATACTCAGGGATTCTGAGAACACACCCGCACCGACTCCGTCGCCCTTCTAAGAGCGGCCGGATAAAATCCCTGCACATCTGACCACTGTGCCATTCTGATCTATCTGGAATTAGGGTGTCAAAGTCATTTGATGGACTAATTCTTGAGACTGTGTAGTCCGTGGTTGGATGATACCAGATCTCTTGGTAGAAGATCAAGGATGGAGCTGTGACCATAGGGTTTTTATTTCCAGCATCCAGACTCTCTGAGCCTGAAGGCGTTGTGTGCTGTAGTGTTTTCAATGTGTAGGTTCAAGGGCAGAAGATGTAGCATCGGCTTAAGAGCATCTGACGGAGTTGACCGTAGAGAGCCTGTGAATATTGCTGCTGTATGTTTTCCTAAGAGCCGGCCCCCACACTTAAGATCCGTATGTTAGAATTGGGCGAAGCACCGCCGTATGCCCATCCATAGGATCATCTTAGGTTGGTGACTCCATGTTTTACCGAAGGTTGCATGCTCCGATTCGATTTGGACATTGAGTGTGCGTGGGATACTCCTTGAACTAATGGGAGATCATAAGCTCTCACTCTCCCGAAACATCTTCATACTATTGGCTAGTCACTGTTTCTTCGCACTTTCCAGACACCAGATACGACTGGAAACCATTTTAGAGACAACTCACTTGTGATCTTCACAAACAAGACTCACACCATCGCAACGTGATCTCGATCTCATGCATATCAGCACAGAAAGACCACTTTATCTAATTGAAATACTCAGTCAGCCATGACAGGTTCAGCTTTTTGCATTGAACAAAACATAGTCTTCACACAGGTTAGGGATAGGATGAGGTTTTGGAAGGGGAGTGTGATGGTTGCACATCACTTCCACTCGGAGGCTTTAGGGCCCATTGTGAATCCCTTCATTTGTGGAGACTCTATTAACCTATCTTGTGTCACGTGATGGCTTAAACAACCCGGTACTCTTTACGAATCTTAGAAGATCCGATATATCTGCAGTCTATGTCCGTGCAGTCTATGTCCGCAGTCTCTTTGAAGAATCTTTGGCGCAGAGCAGATGTCGGATCATCTCGGTTTCCTTCGTCAGAGATCGCTGGATTCCGAACTCCATTCCCGGAGCATTGTTCCGATGCGGCAGTATCCTGTGATCACTCTGACGAGCACGCTGATCGAGATGGCTTCTTCTCTTATTGTATCGCTTTTGGTTCTGTATAACGCACTGATCGGTGGTTGTAATGAGGTGTCCACTTCGCTGATGTCCATTTCAGACAAGTGTCTGGCCAATTCGTCCGCTCTCTCGTGTCCTTCTATTGAGCTGTGGCTAGGGACCCACCAGAGTTAGGCCTTGTGGTGAGTCATGGCAGTTTATAACAGTCCTTGATCTCATCGTACATGATTCTATTGACTTCAGTCCAACTTGGCTGTCATCACAAATGGTGAGAGCAGATGGGGGGATATCGGTTACTTGAATAGGCTTGGCTGCTTTCTCAATCGCCAGAATCTCAGCTTGAAAGACACTGCAAATGTCAGGGAGTCTAAATGATTCCTGTTTGTGTAAGGTGTAAGGACTATTCCTTGTGTGTCCCTGTGTCCCTTGCGATCCGTCGGTGACAAGAGCAATCTCGTGGTTGTTCGAAAGCCACCTGTCTCTGTCGGGGAATAGAATTGGTATTCGAGGATGAACTTATTATGGGCGAGCCTACTGGAACCAATAATCTTTCTCAAGTCATCTATTATTTTGATTATGGCCACATGTCCACAGTTGGCTTGTTTCCACAAAGAGGACTTAGTCTTAGTCGATAGCGCATTTGCGGCGCAGCCTTTTCTGAATAAGTCCAGAGGAATGAGATGAAGCACCATGTCCAATCCTGCTTGCGGCGTGCTTCTTACAGCTCCCGTTGAACAGACAGCGGCTGACCTTTGTAGTTGTTGAGCATGTTCATGTAGGCTTTTGTGTTGCTGGCAGTCCACCAGACTAAGGCCCCATAAGTTATACTGGGTCTCATGATTGCTGTGTACATCCAATGAATGATGTGAGGTTGCAATCTCCATCTTTTGCCGAAGATCTTCTCCGTCCCTTCCTCCACGTTCCCCTTCCAGGAATGTTCGGAGTCAAGAATGATGCCTAGGCTCCGTCGTGAGTTTGAGTGGAGTTCCATCTAACTTTGGGATATTCCTTTTCCTGGTGAACAAAATCAGCTCGGTTTTCAGGGGGTCTGTATTCAGACCGCTCTGCCTTGCCCACGAGTAGAGTTGCTTCAATGCAGATTCCATTAGTTCGCTGACAGTTGGTAGGCATTTACCTTTTGCCAAGATAACTAGGTCATCTGAGTATGCTATGGTCTCTATGCCTTTCTCCATGAAGACTTTCAGGACTAGTCTTCACACAAGTCACATTCCTGTTCTGATGGGTAAATCCGAACGACTCAGGGCACCATTAAGACACTTGCGGTCTTCTATTTTTCGGGGGTGTGTTCGTGAAATTTGTTTTTCAAATTTAAGACCTTTTTCACACAAGCTTCATCTTTACTTCGTTGCAACTACAAAAGTTATTTAAAGGCTAACAAGCTTAAGGCTCGTACATCGATCGGTAAATTCTCAGCTATAATTGGTCTCTGGTCTCGTAGCTATTTCTGACTTAGTCCAGATGCAACCAGGCATTGCTTGTATTCCACCCGCAGTTGTGTGTTGGTGAAGGAATAATGATAATCGCTTTTCGATGGCAACCAAAACTAATCGATACTTGTCGGTGAGACTATTATCCTCGTCTAGCTGTTCGTTTATACGCGCTATAAATATGTGAAAGTTGGAAATTCTTGGAAAACGAAGGCCTTTAAGGATTTTCGTTTGGTTTCTATATGTCGACGCTAATTGACCAGGCCAACATCGAACTACTTCTTCTTCTTTGTGGGACGCTGCATTCGGGGTTGGATCTTGGGTTCAACAACAACTGCTTAGCAAATTATCGACTAACGACAGTTGATCAATCATTTAAGTCCTCCATCGTTTATTCCTGTGGTTTTTTAGGAGGTTATTATTTAGTGCTGAAAGAAGTCGCCATTATCCAGTCCTTTTCCCATTTTATGTTCTTCAATAAGTCAGTTTTCTGTCTATGGCTAGACGGTAGGGTAGGGAAAGGGTCTGCTAGTGAATTCACCAGCACCCTTAGACCATGTTGGTCCATGATACTCCACAGTTTCGGTAGGTGATCCTTAGCAAAAATCGGATGTGTAAAGCGATACTGAGAGTTAACACTCAGAGAACGTAGTGTTTTGTGTGCTTTGTGGTGGAAAATAACAAAATGTGTTATTTTGTCAGACCACTTCCACTGATTGACCAATCCAGTGATAGTGCCGTTGATTTGAGGCCAATGGCAAATGGTGACTGGACCAGGTTTAAGAACCAGACAAAAGCGTATTAACTTTGCTTTCACTGGGATTCGCACCGGGGACCCCACTAACCATGGGCCGGCACTTAACCAACTGCACCATCCTGTCGTTTTTGTGTAACTGAATAAGTTGAGTGCCAAAACATCGTATGTGCTGATACTGGGATGAAGGTTAACGTGGACAGATCACTGGTTTTGGAAATTGCCACAACGCCCGTTTAATGCACCCTACATTTTAGTGGAGTCCTATTGAATCAGGACCAGGAGTTGGGCTATCTTGGAGTGATGGAAGGAGCAATGCTGAGTTTTCCTGTAGGATTGCGTCGAGATGAAATTTCTTCGTGCTGGCGTGGGAATTAGGTTAGGTTAGGTTAAGGTGATTAGATCCTGGTTGAATCCACCCGGTGCTTTGCACCGGTTTCTCTTTTGTTCAAGGGGACTACACAAACACCTGCAAGCTGCCTAATGGTATCCTAGTGGCCTTTATTCACTCCTGTGCTGATTTACATCCAAATATGTTTTTCTGATAAACTCAGCTATGTCCAGTATCTTCAAGTGTGACATTTTCTCTAGGTTACTGAGAAAGTAGTTGCCTAGTACAGTCGACTCTCGATAATTCAAAACTCAAGGGACCTTAGATATGATGCAATAGCCAACTTCTACCTCTCTTTTTATATCACTTTCTAAAGCCAAACTGACCAATCAGAGAACGGCATTGACGTTATTTCGTGAATAGCAGTCAAAAATGCATGACAACTTCACAGCTGATTGGCCCCTAGACAGGAAGCATAGACGACAAGATTGATTTTTTATTTTTGACATAGTCTCTTCTGTCAGCTCTCGATTTGACAGCTAACTGGATTTGGTATTTATTTATTGGGTCAATAACTTAGTTAGTTAATTCACGGTTTGCTTAGAGATGGCGTAACTTGTATTATTCCATTGGAACATGCGTTGGAAAGCTACTGTCATTGTACGTCATTTCAGTATTTGTCGTTCATTTGAAGCGTAAACAACAATCAATTTTTTTTCACTCAAATATGTCGAACTTTGTGCCTGGAAAAGTGTTTTTGCGGGGAGTTCTTCTTCATTACTTTAATATGAAGAAAACTGCTGCCGAAAGTTATCGTACTTTGGTGGAAGTTTTTGGTGAACATGCGATAGCTGAGCGAACGTGCCTAAAGTGGTTTGCACGATTTAAAAGTGCTTGGCCAACCAGCCAAATCAACGGCAAAGCGGAATATCCATGGCGCGAAGGTAATGCTCTGTATTTGGTCGGATCAGAAGGGTGTGCTGTATTATGTGCTGCTCAAACCGGGTGAAACCATCAATGGACAATGCCACCAACACAATTAATCTGTTTGAAGAGAGCAGTAGCCGAAAAACCCCCGGAATATGCGACTAGACACGAGGCAATAATTTTCCATCATGACAACGATCGGCTATTCCGGTTAAGAACTATTTGAAAAACAGTGGATGGGAAGTTTTACCCCACCCGCCTTATAGCCCACGCCTTGCCCCTTCTGACTACCATTTGTTCCGGTCGATGCAGGACGCCCTCACTGAAATACGGTTCACATCAGATCAGAATATCAAAAAATTGGCTTGATTCATTCTTGGCTGCCAAGCCACCGCAGTTCTTTTGGGATGGGATCCACAAATTGCCAGAAAGATGGGAAAAAGTCATAGCTTCAGATGGGAAATACTTTGAATTATACTATTGCACATGTTTTTCTTAAATAAACGTTAAAATTTTGAAAAAAAAAAAACCGCACGAATTAAGTTATGGACCCAATAGTTGAGAACGAAAATTATGGCTTCTCAGAAAGAACTCTTAAGCTTATGTGAACGCACAAGCAACCTAAGAAAATACTTCCTTTTCACTTGGGTAGTGCTACACTCTGGATGGAGTGCTAGCCCCAATTAACCAGCCTCTCTAGTCTCAAGCTCAAGCTACCACGACTATTTGTTAGCTGTCTCCAGACAGCTCAATCGGAGACGTTCTCGGAAACCCAGAAGTTAGCAAACCAAAGCATTCCCATTCTGGGGAGCGAATATTACCAATCTCCTTTGTTGAAATTGATGCTTTATTGATCTGCCTCCACGTTCAACAGTTGCATGGAAGAGCCTGATATGAGATGTGGTTCATACATGGATTCACTGTAATGGAAGTCACATTCAATTTCCCTGATCTTCAACCCTGACTTTGTGACCAGTTTTGTTCGAACCACATTTCGCTTACAGCAAGAATCGTGGCGGCCGTGCCGTTGTGAGTTGGTGCGTCGTTGGTACCAGGTTCGAGCAAAATACTTTTCACGGCCCCATCTCTTTCGAGTCACCGCTTGAAGTCGGCATAAATCTGTAGGTCCCTTCCATTCGTGACAGAACACGTGACACAACACGAGTGGTTACTGAGAAGCAAAGCCCTGGCCCTCTACTGGCTGTAGCGCCACCCATGACTCCTGGAACACATCATCTATCAGTCAAATCAAACATTTATTTTTGTACATATGTGTATTTACAGGACTTCGCCGCAAGCCGTCACAACAATCCCTGCAACAGCAATTTGCGATTTCAGCCGATTTTCTTGCTCAACTAATGGAGGACAATGCTCGTCGAAGATTGCAGCAGCAATTCGAACAGCAACTTGAACTGATTAACCTACAGAATCATCGTCGTCAACAACAACAACACTACGGAGGACCAAATCATGCATCATACGACAATCAGAACGGCATGGAAGGCGTGGACTTCACCTACAAGTTCTCACCAAACTCTGATGCCATTCAGAGCGAGGACCGAATACCGTTTGCCGTTGATCCTTCGGATCCGCGTTTCTACGAAGATCTTCCAAAGATAGACGAGGACGGCTTCTACGAGATCGAGGAACAGCCCGTCAAAGCAGTTACCCCGGCAGAACCAAAGCCCAACAACGAGGTTACCTATCACCGCGTGAAGCCGCCAATCGACCTGACACCGATGAAGCCGGTGCAGAATGCTGCAGCAGGCGGCAGGGTGCGCGACGATATTAATGCCCTGCTCGAGAAGCTCGAGAAGGACGGCAAGGCTGATGCGATTATGAACTCGCAGAACCGAGGTCACGACGAGCACGTCGTCGTCCGTCAGCACATGGGCATCGAGGGCGAGATGGGAATGTACGTGGTGGCCCTGATAGCTGGCGTCAGTGCTGCTGTGACAGTTGGCTTGATTGCTCTGGGCATCGCTTGGTACACGTAAGTTTCATGAGATCTCATCTCAAACGGTGGGTGGCTCTTATTTTGCTTCGTCTTGTCTTAGTCTACAGAAGAAGACAAAGGCGGCTGCAGACGTTGAATATCCAGCTTATGGTATAACCGGTCCCAACAAGGACATATCACCGTCGGGGGATAGGAGACTTGCTCAGAGCGCTCAAATGTATCACTATCAGCATCAGAAACAACAAATCATTGCTATGGAGAACCGACAGCCCGGCGAGGGTCATGGTGGACTCTCAGATGTTGAGAGTGATGATGACAACGAGGAAGGTGACTACACTGTTTACGAATGTCCTGGATTGGCTCCGGTAAGTGATGATTCCGAATGTGGCACAATATTTTTTTTAAAGAACTTCTTGTAGCTGGGGTCGGTTACTCTGCGACTAGATTCTTTTTTAATGTCTCTTCAACGAGAAATAATTAAAATGTCCTTTTAGCTCATCTGTATCGCTGAATGCGTTACCTTTTTAAGAATATTACTGTTCCTGTCTCGCACTGCCTGTCTCACACTGCCTGTCTCACACTGTTTCAGGCGATTTAATGAACTCAGGATTTATCAGGAGCTTGGGATTGCGTCCATGATTCTAATCGTTGCTCTGGGCTAGTATTCCCATTTATCGTATTGCTCTAAGCTGCAGTTCATGGAGTGGATGAACCCCGTCCCTGACTTCTCTAGATTCCCATGCAGAGCCGGTAACACAAATCATGCCCCTGTGACACACACAGTCTTATCATCACTCAATAAAGTACTCAAAACGCAATAAAAAAATAAGTTTAACTTCCTCCTGCTGGAACGTGAATGCTTTTCGGTAGCCCAGGCTTTCGATCTTCTTTTGTTGACCTTGCATGACCGTTTCTTGGGGCCGTTTGCTGACACTGAATTTAGCGATTTAAGTTTCACCGGGGTGCACGATTCGAAAAGTAGATCCTAAAGGCGACTAAATATAAAAAAGGCAGTATTTTATTTCATTTTAGATTTAAATACATATTTTATCTGCAAAGCCGGAAGGGCTTGTCTGCAGAAGACTTATCACACAAAATTATTTATTACAAAAATGTTGACATTTAAGGTTTCACAATTCATAAAAAATGATATATAAAGGATGGTTACATTTTAAGGGCCGGTGTTGAATGTGAACCACACCTAAACGTCAAGTTTTTTCCTGCATTTCATTTGACATTTCTCAATTTTAGACTAACCGGGTATGTAGGAGATGTGAAAACACCAGTTCATGCTCGTACAGCTCGTACTGCAGAAAATATTGCTGCTGTTCGCGATAGTGTGGCTGAAGAGCCGTCCACCTCAACTCGTCGTCGTGCCCAACAATTGCACCTCTCACGCTCGTCGTTGATGAACATTATGCATAAGGACTTGCATTTACACGCTTACAAGGTGCAATTGACTCAAGAACTAAAGCCTCTTGGCCATTTCAAGCGTCGTCAATGGTCAGAATGGTGGCACGAAATGGCAACAGTGGATGATCCTCTTCAGTGATGAGGCACATTTTCACCTCAGTGGATTCGTCAATAAGTAGAATTGCCGCATTTGGACGAATGATAATCCAAGAGTGATTGTCCAAAAACCAATGCACCCACAAAGAGTGACTGTTTGGTGCGGTTTATGGGCTGGCGGCATCATCGGGCCGTATTTTTTTTCCAAAATGAGGCCGGTCAGGCAGTTACTGTGAATGGTGTTCGAACTATTTATAGCCCGAATTGGAAGATATGAATGTGGACGACAAGGTTTCAACAGGACACCGTCCTGTTGCCACACAGCTAACGAAACAATGGCTCTTTTGCGCGACAAATTCAATGGCCTTGTTAACTCATCTGGTGGCGATGTCAATTGGCCGCCAAGATCATGTGATTGGACACCTCTTTGGGGTTATTTGAAAGAAAAGGTGTGCGTCGATAAGCCAGCAACAATTCAAGAGCTAACGGATGAGATAATTCGGCACATTAACGGCATAGAACCTCAATTATTCCTCAGCGTCATCGAAAATTTGGGCCATCGGATGGAGGTGTGCCGCAGAGGTCGCGGCTGCCATTTGGCCGATATTTTGTTCCATACATAATTGAACCATACTAATAAAGGGTGATTTTTTAGCTATTATCTTTTTGGCAGCACTGGTTTAAACAGCTGACGCACGTTTCGTGTTTTGTTTCACTGTCAAACATCTTCAGTTTGGTCTATAATTTAACCATGAATCGTCTTACAAACGAACAAGGCTTGCAATATATTGAATTTTATTATCAAAATGTGTGCTCTGTTAAGAAAGATCATCGCGCGCTTCTTCCATTTTATGGTCAGTTTAGACGAAGCTCATTTTTGGCTCAATGGGTATGTAAATAAGCAGAATTGTCGATTTTGAAGTGAATATCAGCCAGAAGCATTACAAGAGCTACTAATGCATCCATAAAAAGTCACAGTTTGGTGCCGTTTATGGGCTGGTGGCATCATTGGACCGTACTTCTTCAAAGATGATGCGAATCGTAACGTAACTGAGAATGGTGAGCGCTACCGTGAGATAATATCCAACTTTTATTTGCCCAAAACGCAAGAGCTTGACTTGCATGACATGTGGTTTCAACAAGACGGTGCCACATGCCACACAGCACGCGCCACAATGGACTTATTGCGAGGCGAGTCCGGTGAACATTTTATTTGACGTTCGGGACCGGTCAATTGGCCGCCTAGGTCGTGCGATTTAACTCCTTTAGACTACTTTTTGTGGGGCTATGTTAAAGCTCATGTCTATACAGACAAGACAACATTGAAGCATTTATTCGTGAGATACCCGCCGAAATGTTGGAAGGAGTATGCCAAAATTGGACTAAGCGGATGGACCATTTGAGGCGCAGTCAAGGTCAACATTTGCATGAAATAATCTTCAAACATTAAATTATATGGATCGTACTATCGATTCAAACAAAAACTTCATGCATTTTTCTGAATTTTATGTGTTTTTTTTTTTTGAAAAACTTTCCTATAGCTTTTAAAAAATCACCATTTATTATCATAACAAAAAGAAATGACAATAATTTCCTAAATAATTTGTGTTTAATTTAAAATCAACATCGGCCCTTAAAATTACCACCTATTTACCACTACCTGAAATAACCACCCTTTAGAAGAATACAATTTCGAAGTTAATTTACAAATTACAATTAAGTTACGATTTTATTTTTACGGTAGATACATTTCTTTGACTTTTTTTTGCATTTCTTTTCTTGGTAAGTTGCGGAGCTCCGTTGGGAGTTCATTGAGCACCATCGGAGCTGCTAAATGTTCTGCGGCCATACTCGTTCCAGTACCTTGGAACTTCATACAGCTGTTTCTGTCCTCTTGTGGTGTTTCTCGTCTGCATTCTGTAGATGTTTTCGTTGCCAAAATTGCCAGGATTTCTAGTTTATTTAATTGCTGATCCTTGCTGATCATCGCTGCTGCGTCCAGTTCGTTGTACCAGTTCTTGAAGTCTTGCATGCGCTTGATATAGCGTTTGCATTTGAGACGCTCTTCCCCGTGCAAGTATTCCGTATCTTAGATGTGATTCCACAAGTCCGAAATAGCATTGTTTGATTACTGCTGATGTGCTGAGGTTGTTTAGGCTAAGGAGTGCGTAAGCAGGTTGACGCATTTTGTTCTTCAAGTTGTGGATATGGTAGCTCCATTTGAAGTTGTAGTCGATCGTTAGTTCTGGAAATTTGTATGTTGACACGTTCTCTATAACTCCAGTGCCGTCGTCACCTTCTTTTATTCCGTCACATCTATTTTCGTGCAAACAATCTACTTCGTGCATCTTAATCTTAAGTTTTGTTCTGGGAATATGCGGCGGACGAATGTGCATTACCTTTGTCTTAAGTGCGTTGATAATTAATCCATTGTCGTGACACCAAGCAGTGACTCTATTGAAATCAAATTGCATGTATCTTTCTGCTTCGTCAACGATCCTATGGCTAACAACGATCACTGTGTCGTCCGCACTGACAGTACTTTAACACTGACAGTAGATCATTGACGTATAAGATAAAAGCAGTGGACCCAGCTTTGACCCTTGCGGGACACCGTACTCGATCTTTTCTTCGTCTCTGACTGTAACTTAAGCTAAAGTCGAAGAAATAGTGGATCATAACCCATTAAGTTGTACTTTAACACTGACAATGACAGAAAACCGTGCAGAAATTGTGAAATAGTATCTCGTTCAAATTGTTTGATTCTTTGAAGACGATGTGTTTATTTTTTATGTCCTACAATGGCTGGTGCTACATCGGATTGTTCAAGTCCCTGTGTCCACGGTGGGCCTTTTGGGATGGGGTGTTGATGTGTTAGCCGACCTAGCCTCGATGGTGATTGCTATCGCTGCTCTGGTAGAATCCATGCAGCTCCTTGTTCGACGTCACTGGAAAGTTCTGCTCGTGAAGCAGCAGTTTTCTCTGGCTTAATCCATTTTGCTTGCGCATCAAGGGATAGCTGCGATGGAAGCCTAGGTTGGCCTTCTTAACGGTCAGTTTCGACTGATTGTTGAACTTCAACCTTTCCGTGAAGTTAATGCCAAGATACTCGACCTTTTCGTTTGTTGATATTTCTGAACCTTTAGTTAACTACCTTTCCTACCTTTATTCTTCCACATTTGGCTGCTGATCTGCATCCACCTCTGGATGGTCTCCTTAAGCACATAAGTACCGATTTCCCAGCATTGATACGAATACCCCATTTGGTATAGTAATCAAATTTGTTCGCTGTTTGGATTTTTGAATTCACGCACTTGTAGCTAAACAAATGCACTGAAACTCAAAGGAATTGAGTGACCGATTTCGTCGTACGCGTTATTTTTGTGTCAAATTTAGTAAACGTGTTGTTGAACTACAAACGCTTGAATTCAGAAATAACAGTCAAGTGGTCATGTGTGCATTGTAGCTCTGAATGTTTGATAAGGAGTTCAGACCATTTGAGTTTAATACGACTTTTGGCCACTTTAGAAGTTAACTGAAGATTGACTCTGGGTCAAAAAGTTCGAGTTTGAAAGCACCTATCACCTAAGTGTGATCTTGTCGAATGGGGAATCTAAGAAAGTGGCAGATGAAAGAAAGCCGCGAAAGTGTATAGTTTCTGTTGTGTAGTGTGATCCAAGCAAGCACACCGAACGAAAAAACCTTGCGTAACTCTTCATCCTTTGTAGGCAATATCATTTTTTGTTTTGTTTGGTATGAACAAACATTTCATATTCTGTTTTCTGAAGCATTCTATTTCAATTGAATACAATCAGCCTTATCATGGATCTCGCCCGAATTAAGTCTGTTCCCCCGAAATACTTGATTTTTGCCCGAATTGTGAAAAGGGTATCATGAATTTCGAATCAGCTGTGGCATTTCGAACAAGTGTCATTTTGACAAGTTGTGGGAAATACAAGATGAAATAATTGAATAAAGCTCGTGTCTTAATTGAAATCAGAAAACAAGCTTTTTTATAAATTGAATTTAAGTTAAAATGCACACCATAGCCATGAGAATTGTATCTGAGGTGGAAGAAGGCACCAATGAAATGAAAGTGTTTCGAAGACATTTGAGAGTTTAGAGTTGCCTGACCCATTGTATGTAATTAAAAATGTTTAGCGTTTGTTAAAAGAAATTAATACATTTACATTTCACCAGATTTCAAGAATAATATAGGCTAATCAAATTAGCTTTAACGTATTTGCTGGATATAATTGTTTTCGGTCCCAGCAAACAAAAAAGTGGGGTTCCAACAATAGTGAAGCTCGCCGCTTTCTTGCATTTTTTCTTTTTGTATACCGGAGAGGGGTAGGAAAGGATCACGCCGTTGGTCTGGCACAATCCTCTTTCAGTGCAAACAAACAAATACTTTGACTGTTGACTGAACTGTTGAAGGACAATTTAATGGGATTCACTCACATAATCGAAAGAACAAATGGTGTTCTAAAAAAACAGGTGGAGATGCTTGTTGAGTGCTATAGAATTGTACTACGCCCAACTGAAGCAGTCGAAAACGTCCACAGTATTGGATCAATTTCAAAACAAAAATACAAAACGTACACATTCACTTCTTCACATTCAACATATTTCCGCAGATGTTCTCAGTTGTCGGCGGTTATTATTGATCGCCCATATGTTTGCTAAGCGCTTGCGGTTGGTCGCGGAACTGGGTTTTTTCAGCGGCGCTGTTGTTGAGATGGGTAGGACCATTATGACCTGTCTCTAAATTAGCCGTTGGCTATTTCGGTGCAATTTATTCGTTGGGTGTTTTTTTTTATTTTTTGTTTATTCGTGGATTCATGACAATTCGCCATATGTTCGCCTGCAAAAAGCTAGGGAACATTTTAGATTTCCACATTTGTTTTCGCAGGGATCTGCTGTTCGCGAGAAGGGAATTTGTTCGAACATGTCACTTTTTTTCACGCGCAATCCATAGTAGGGGTACAGAAAAAGGGAGATACTCTTCGGGCGAGATTCATGACAAGGCTGAATAAAATTTGTCGTAGAAACAAGATATTCATATTATATTTACACATCTTTACCATTCTTGAAGCGAGCTGCTAAGAAGAGCGGGCCGTGATTTTTAGGGCATAGGCTCCGATTGAAGAAATACTCAAGGCTATCCTCCCTTTTACACAAAAGCTATAAAACGTATAATCCTGCTCAACGTCGTCTGTGAGGTTGTGTCCAGCGGGCTGTGCGAATGTCTAAAGACGTCTTGAACCACACCAATCGGTGCGTACCATTGCTGTTCCCGGTCCTATAATTGGACATCAGACAAAATATTTAAACTAAGACAAGTCCTTGAAATGCCTAGTGAGTAGATCTCTTGATATCCGCATATTCGGGCACCTACCTACCTCCACCAATGACTTATTCTTTCATCGGTATTTTCCGCTTCTTCGCTGTGGTGACAAATAAAGGAATACTTACTTACTAATGAATTAGAGTATTTGTTGCCAGTATTGTCGAAACGGACATTACCCGGGTAAGATCAAGCGCACTACTTGCGAGTTTCAGATCGATACAGGCCATATTTTTCGCGATTTTAAAGCCATTTTTGACAGTATTCATTGTAAGAATACTTTCGGGGTCCCGGTACTATCCGGTTGCGTTGCACCACGCTAACATAGATATCGGTTCGAGTACTTCCGCGATTCTTCAAACAAGGTAGTGTGGCGGAGAGTTCTAAAGAAGGAGGCACTATCTTCCACAAACCAGTCGAAATGTTGGGTTGGCATTGATATCTGCGTTAACTTCAAACGTGCCTTGGTAAGATCGATCACAGGATACACAAAACGGGGATAAATGAGGAAAAACAAAATATATACTGTCGAGCCACAATCCTTCCTCCGCAACCTTCCTAGGGTAAGGCAACGGCTACTGGTTGAAGTAGTTAAGAGGTGTTCATTCACAAATGACATCCTAGTGCCGCGTATGTTTTAACTCTGACCAGAAATTAAGTATTATAGAGATGCCCAGCTTCACAGCTGATTGACCCCTAGTCCATCGACGCATTTCAGAGGGTTTTTGACAGTTATTCACGAAATAACGTAAGAGCGACGAGAACGGCATCTCTGATTGGTCAATTTGACAATATAAAAAATAGGTGTCCAAAATTTTAAGGGGCAAGAGAGGAAGAAGTTGGGCATCTCTATCATACTTCATTTCTAGTTTTAATTCTGACTCCAAAACAGTCACTGTGTTATGTTTACTGAACAATGTTTACTTGCACAATAAATTATATTGTAAATGACATTTTTGTCAACAAACTAAGTTTTATCTCGTCACTCTTTTGCATTCACATCAAGAATAAGCCTCCAACTCCTCCCGAAGTATTTTCTTTTTCACGAGTACCATTCAATATTAATTTTCTCTCAATTTGTAGACATTTTCATGATTCTCCTTCACTTCACCAGACTCGAATGATGAATACCTTTCGAGACGTCCTTGAAATAAAGCAAACAAAATGAAAAAAAATGAACCTTCTGAGTAATCTGTAAGTCCATTAAGTTCATTTAAATGAGGACTTTAAAACCATTATATTCCATCCAAACGGTCCCTCTTAGGATCTTAAATTACAAAAAAAAAAAAAAAGATTTCCCTTCCGATTGACTTCAAGGTTGACTTCCCGAGATCCTAGAGCACAATGATTCGTAATTGAAAACCACATAAAAAGAGGATGTGAGTGTCAAAGGTTAGAGGACATGAGCCACATTAACGGAACAGTGTTCATTCACCGTTAGGGGTTGAATATGAATACGATGAAATTATGAAATTATGTGAAAAGGGCCTCCATCACTACCGACTAAACAATTAGGGCTTTTCCCTTTTTATGAAATCAATTAATTTCACATTGATATAATTTTCCTTGCCATCCTTTCCCCCTTTCAAGCAGACCGGTGAAATGGAAGTTAAAAATCCCCTCTTCTTAGACGACACCCCAGTAACTCCATCGACAGCAGGTAACTCGGTCCCCAATCAGCAGCCACAAACTCAATCGCCACAAAAGCAACAACCACGGAAGCCACCAAAATCATCAAACATCACCACCACCACCACAGGTACATCATCAGCATCCGCAACAGGGACGACATCAGCAACAACCCCAGCCGCCGCTCAGTCAGATGAAAAGAAAGATGGTGGAAAGTAGATTATTGAAGAGCGAAGAAGGGAAATTAATGATTTTCAATTGTTGTCTCAATTAAATCAAATTTTACGGATTTTTAAAAGGAAAACAAAAAACGCAACTGCATATATATACACACATTTTGATTTTGCTTTTTAATAAATAGTCGAATAAAACAACAAGAAAAACATGTTGGCCTCTGTCAAAGAAGGTGACATTTGTGTCAATTGAAGTAGAAACAAAATCAGAATCAGAAGATGAACATCTAACATTTACAAATCAGATCTTCCCGCTGAATGGTGTCAAACTTTGAGTAGTTATTGTTTTTATTTTCATTTTCGTTTCTCATTTCTGTTTGAAATGGATTCTCTCAATTGATTGAAGCTGAAGTTTAGCTTGTGAACACAGCCCGACAGGCTAAACATTGAAGAAGTCGCTTGATGAAATATACAGCAGCAGAAATAAACTTATTAATTTAAAGAAAAAAAAAATTATATATAAAGCTTTAAACACATATATAAATATATACATAAATATATTATATACAAAATGTAAATCAATGTGAATTATGAAAAAAAATAATAAACTGTGTCAATTTATGATTTAACAATTAAAACATTACCAGGTTTGTAAGAAAAAAGGAAACACTTCTCTCACAAACGACACACACACACTCAAACACATGAAACTGTATCCGAGCCTAGGGTCATGATGATCTTTTGATTAATTTCAAATTTGTTACTTAAATGCATCTTCCTAACTCCCGACAATGTTACTTATGCGCTATGGAAAGTCTATTATTTTCAAATAATTTTCCTCAACTTAGAAGAAAAACGATAAACTGTTGGTTAACAAAAGAGATGAAAAACTTGTTAGTCTAAAAAAAACAAAAATACATGAATATGGAAATACACCACACGCGGTGTCGTTGGTATAAATATATACACACACATATATATATATATATATACACACATATATTTTATTTGAGAAAAATGAATCTATATTTAAAATTATAAGTAACAGAAGTAAAAGTAAAACAACATATAATATATATATTTTCTTAATCGTATATTTATGTACCTATCAATTGTAAAAATGAATTCAAAGAAGAAACCAACCAGAAGAAGAACAAAAAAAATTGTATTGAATATCTTATACTATTTAACAGATATTTACTAAACTTAACTATTTATTGAAACAAACAATTTAGTGAAACATCTTTATTATATTTGTACCATTAGCTGAGCAAAAAAAAAAAAAACAAACAAAATATTTATGTTAACAAAATCTTTATCTAGGTGGGAAAACATACATTTTTATCTTCAAAATTTTATGAAAAAAAAACCTTATGTATGTTGTTTATGGTAAATATTGAAAGGAACAATTAATATACAAAAAAAAAATACACAACACAAGGAAGTCAGCTTCGCTTATGTTCATAACAACAACAACAAAAAAAAAGTCAACTTCAACAAAATGGCTGGTAAAATAACAAGAACAAAATATATACAAACTTATGGTCAGACACGGCAGGCGCGTGTAAACTCCATCACGATGCAACCAATTTTTAAATTAGAATTTCACAAACCATTGAATAGAAGAACAAACAAAAAAACCATTGAAACTGAATTTATTGAAGACAATTTGACTGAAACCACATGAATCTATTATACAAGAAAAAAAAAAGAAATTAGTGAACAAAAGAAATTTATGAAAGTCCTACAACTTCAATTAACATTTTTCTATTTTATTTGTAATACAAATTAAACAAACAAACAAAAAAAAAACTATATATATAATTCGAGAAAAAGAAACCGCCACAAAATTATCGATTTCCTTTCATTTCCAAAAAACTTACAATTAAATACTTCGAAGGTAAATTCATACACATACATAACCTAGCAAATCAGAGAAAAACAAAACAGAATAATAATCCTTTCTCTCCTCCTAGTCGAAAGAACAAAAACTTCTTATTTCCATTACGCCTCAAAAAAGAAAACTCCAACACCAACTTTTTTTCAAATGCAAAAAAAAGGAAGAAATAACCTCTACGGCTCCAAGTCGTACCATTAAGGCGGAGGGGTTTCTTTTAGACAAAAAAATAATAGAAATAGAAAATAATAAGAACATACATTTTATTCACATCAGATTTGTGAAGCCCTATCGCAGCATACGAGAAATAAACAATGAACAATATGGTGTGCAACTATGCGCATTTGTATAATAATGATATATAGTAAATAACACTAAATAGAAATATAATATAAATGTAAAAAAAACTGTATAAAAAACCTAACAAAATAGTGATTTTATTTCGCCGTACAGAAGTTGGAATTTTCAGTGAATTTGTGTAGTTTTCTGCGTTGATTTTTACAGTTCTTGGACTTGGTAGTCTTCTGCAGCTTCACCAGACAGCACTTCATTTCCTGGATCTTCCTCCTTTGGATGAGGCCTCAGTCTGGAATGAGCATAGCTAGTGCGGCAACTACTCCTGTTTGGTGTCTACCGAGAGTGGAAGTGACGTAAAAATGAATGAAAAGAGTATTCCAACGGCTGCTTAATGGGCCTGACCGGGAGAGAATGGTAGAGAATCAAGAAATCCTAGTCCTCCAACTGAACTTTGAAGAAGTCGGCGCAGCCACGAAAAAGCTGCATACCCCCTGATGAGTTAGAGTCGATGATGGAGGATTGAGTTGCCTGGAGACCCCCGCGATCCCTTTAGTGGAGCATGCGGGTCAGAAGATGGTGATAACGATGAAGTTTTGCTTTGCGAAAATACTTTAAGTATTAGTGTTGCATTGCGGCATTTGTTGAGCAAGTATTGTTTTTGAATGTACATTCCTGTTTGGTTACTTTTCTGATTTTCCAACTTCGTAGATTTTTATCAAATAGTAACGGAAACTTAACATCGTCTCAAATCAACCAAATAGTTTTAGAAGTGAAACAAAGGTTTTTGCCACATTTTAATGGACGCTTTAAGGTGGCCCATCCGATAAAATAGAAGTTCTTAGGTAAATATTCGGAATATGTTAAAGGAATCTTTTCAGTGAATTTTGTAAAAAATGTGCTACAATCGGATTAGAGAGGAATACCAAGTACAAACTTTGAAAATGCTGTAATAAGTCAAAATAAAAGATAGTCCAAGAATTGAAAACCTCAACATCGCTAGACTTGATCACTGCTGCTGCTGATGTTCCATCGTGTTTCCACAGATCAGTCTTCACCCCTGATGAAGCCTTGGCTTTAATAATCCAAACAAAATTAACTAAATATTAATATGACGTCAAAGAGCAACAGATGACATTGGCCATTCAATATTTCCTGCATATAAGGTCTGAAATCTATCCAAATATCAGAAACTGATAAAAAAGAAATACTTGATCATACTGCAACCAGAATCATTAAGG
Organism: Eristalis tenax; assembly: GCA_905231855.2. Lineage (NCBI taxonomy): Eukaryota > Metazoa > Arthropoda > Insecta > Diptera > Syrphidae > Eristalis > Eristalis tenax. Next base: position 7,822,378 of record HG993127.1, read on the forward strand.
CAGTAGATTGTGACGTTTTCGAATCACAACAAAATTTCAGTCTTAACCTTTCGACTAAATGGGGGTGTGATGGATCATCGGGTCAAACATAATTCAAACAAACTTTTTCAAATGTGGATTCAGTGTCATCTGATTCATATTTATTCATGACATCCGGGGCCGGCCCTAATATATGTGCAGGATGTGCCAATGCACAGAGCGCCAAGCTCCTATGGGCGCATTCTGAAGCCTTAGGCAATAAACGCTTTCATTATTTCATCTATTCACACACAAGCCAAAATAAAAACAAATCCCCCACCCTGATAATTTCTTGGGCAAGCCTTGGTAGGATTTTGTGTATTTGTATTGCGGATGAGTAAATTTCATACCGTGCCAAAATAAAGTCTTCGCGATTCGCTCAAACGATTTCATTTGCAAAGAGAACTAAGGATATTATGTGAGATGAGATGATGAATATTTTCTCGTTTGACACATTTGCTTGAACAAGAAAATGAGCAAGGTTCTTGTATTTTATTTAAATTTATAAAAAAATGTGTCATAATTCTTAAGTTTACCTCTGTATTTGGTGGGGATCAGAAGGTTGTGCTGTATTATGAGCTGTAAAAACCGGTTGAAACCATCAATGGACAACGCTACCGAACACAATCAATCCGTTTGAAGAGAGCAGTAGCCGAAAAACGCCGGAATATGCGACCAGACATGAGGCAATAATTTTCCATCCACGTTGCTATACCGGCTAAGAACTATTTGAAAAACAGTGGATGGGAAGTTTTACCCCACCCGCCTTATAGCCCAGACCTTGCCCCTTCTGACTACCATTTGTTCCGGTCGATGCAGGACGCCCTCACTGACATACGAGTCACATCAGAGCAGAATATCAAAAATTGGCTTGATTCATTCTTGGCTGCCAAGCCGGCGCAGTTCTTTTGAGATGGGATCCACAAATTGCCAGAAAGATGGGAAAAAGTCATAGCTTCCGATGGGCAATATTTTGAATAATACTATTGTACATGTTTTCTTAAACAAACGTTCAAATTTTGAAGAACAAAAACCGTACGAATTAAATTAAGGGCCCAATAAATACCAATTTAGAGTCATTTGCAATAATAAATAATTATTTTATGCATTTCAACAAAAAAAAGTGTCTTTTTTTTTATTATTTTTCAACCATTTTTGAAACATGATAAGATCTCGTGGCAATTGTACTATGTTTCGGTGCATGGGATCAAACGTTAGAGATTTAGGTCGAGTTCAGAAACGTCACACTGCGGCAGCCCTGCAAGATTTGCGTTCATAAATGTAAATAAAGTGCAGTGACTGTGCATGAGAGCAGTCGGCAAATGCGTTGATTTTTGTTTTTATTGCAGAATTGCAGGGAAACCGAAAGTGGAGTTTTTTTTTGCGAAAATGGTTCCTAAGAACATCATATGGAAATTCTCTTATTATTTTAAAGAAATTTCTGTTATTTGGAACATGTTTTGACTTCCACTTCTTTTAGTTAAAAGTATGGCCGTTTTGCCGCGTATTTTGCTACGGTTTCATTATTTAATATTTTTGAAAGTTGGTCAGTTTATTATACAGTACGAACTCGGTTAACGCCACCCTCGATTCGCGCAACTCCTCGATTTTGGCATCACTAAAGTCGTAGCACGTATTGACTCGATAAGTGCAACTTTTCAAAAAGGTTACCTCGATCAATGCAGCTTGTTCATCTGTTTTTCATTTGCATGTTCTCCTTTTGGCTGGTTACGTCTGTCGTTATTTTACAGTAATTTGGTTTCGTGTGGGTCTAGACAGACATTATCTAGACATTATCTATTAAAAAAAGAAGTGGAATTTTATCCGAGGTTGATACGGGTGTTTCAGTAAAGCTACTTTGTGAAAAATATAATGTGCACAAGTCAACAATAAGCCGGATAAAAGCAAAGGGAAGCAATCTTAGACAATTTGTGGCGAGAACTGAATCTGGACCAAAACGCGTTACACTTAAGACTTCTGAATATCCACAGATGGAAAAGGCGTTATATGGATGGTCTCAAAAGCAAAGAGCTGAACATATTCCGCTTTCTAATGAAATTATAAAATCAAAGGCAATTCAACTGTACAACGAAATAAGGGACAGTAGACTTCCATTTAATGAATACAAATGTCAACCAAACACTTTTTGAGTAGCCCACTTATGTTGCATTTATCAATAATTTTTTGGAAATGCTGACCTGCTGCAATCAGTATTCATTTCCATAAATGTATGTTGCAATTATGAACTCAACCTTATTTCCAACTCTCCCATACAACGGGACCACCGTGCGCCGTCGTGTGATTTCTTTAATTTGGTTCTGGAGAAGATAATGCGGCAGGTAGCGATAATGACGGAAGGTATCATCTGCTACCCGTCAGTCCAACTGTTGAGGTACGCAGATGATATGGCTACCATGGCGCGTTACCAACGTTCTGTAGTGGAAGCTTTTGCGGTGACTGTAAAGCAGGCAAAACCAACTGGTGTCAAGGTCAATGAGAACAAAACGAAATGTACGCGGTCGACCCGGAGCCGTTCCGTCGCACACCACCTTGGACAAACAAGAGGTAGTAAAGGAGTGTGTACACCTCGGGGCAGACGTGAACTTCACAAACGACATCCTAGTGGAGATCAGACAACATCCGGAACCGCTGCGCTACTTGGGTTTGTCGAAACAACTGGACTCAAAACTGCTGACTCAAACGACCAGAATCATGCTCTACAAAATTCTTAGCGGTAGGTAAGTGAATGGAGGCGAAGACACAACCGCTTGGTACCGTCGACTACACTGCCTCGGCCACATCAAGCGCGTGGACACCAATGCTCCAGCTAAGAGGGTCTTCGAATCCGAGCCTTCTGGTTCGAGAAGGAGAGGAATACAGAATCTCCGGTACAAAGACCAAGTAATGGCGGATGCAAGACGGTTAGGTCTTGTTGACTGTAAGCGCTTAACCAAGAAGATCTCTCTCTCTTTCTCTCTCTCTCTCTCTCTCTCTCTCTGAACTAGAGTGATAGAGAGAGAGAGTATTATACTCTTGGGTAGCGTGTCCAGGACCGTCAACGATGAAAGCCAATACTTGCTCAAGACAAGCTCTGGGTGCTCCCAAGACTTCTATGTCGATAGGTCAAAATACTCGCTTGAACACCGAAGTGCTGTGCCCTCTGTGTCCCCGATTTATTGCTATTTGAACAAATGATGCTCAAGTGAGCCAGTCAACTGCATTTCTCTCCTCCATCGATTCAACACTCCACACGCCAGACATGCTTTCGGACGCACTGTTACGTTTTTATGGACGTACAATTTAAAATAAATAATTCAGCAAGTTATAAACGATGATGATGCTTGAAATATTATTTAAGCTGAAGCCACAAACTGCATATTGCAATCAATTGTTTCCGATTACTTTTCTTATTCATCCCAGCAATCGTCAAACAGGTCCAATAAATTATCACGTTCCCGTAAAAAAAATGTCTGCTACTTCAAACAATTTCCATGAAAATACCACTCCCAGGAAAGTGGCATCACTGAAAACAAAACATATGTCATTTCACATACCACTGCATTCCAGCCACACGAAATACACCCGTTCCACAAGCATCTCATATCGTTCCACCAATGCCCAAGCACAACATCGCTCGTGCGTGAAATGTGTGAAATCCTCCTCCGGAACGAGACAAATACCTGGAACAAGCAAGAGCATGGGCAAGAGTGAGAGTAAGAGAAGTACAAGTAATTTCGTAGCATCGGGCGGAGGTGGTATCGCGTAGGGTCACAGTCCCGCAGTCAGTTCATCGGGAGTTTTCCTTTTTTATTATTATTCTTTATAGTTTGTCTCCTTCGGTTTTGATTAATTAATTTACATCTTGCACCATACCACCACGACCACACTCAATCGAATCGCTCAGCTGAACGCGCCTTCTAAAGCCGAAATATATGCACACAAATGAAAAATGAAATAAAAATAAAAACAAAGCCGCCCCAGAGTGAATATTCTTTCATTGAGAAAGCATTTCGAGTTTCTGATGAAAATTAGTTCGCGAATTTCGGTGTATGTAAGTGAGAATACAAAATTGTGTATGATCCAAGTTCAGTTGAATATGTGTGAAAACTAAACGAACCAGCCAGAGAAAAAAGGGGATACCTATCTGAAATCATCCGAGGCCGCATACAGGACACGGCAATCAAGCCACAGAAACCGCATAGCACGGTAAGTACTTTGGGGACGGCTGTCGACTGAGAAATGGGCAATAGGTGGAGCACTACCCGGAGTCGAGGTTGCGTGTGTATTTATAGAATTATTTTTCTTTTACAAAAGACGAGGGTGTGCAAGACGAGACACCACCAATTTCTCTTGATTTGCTGATAAATCATCAACTTTGACTCCTCATGCACACTGCGCGTAGGTTGTTCAGAATAATAAGTTGGCGCTGCAGCTGCTTCTGCTGCTCCATTGCAAAAAACCGGACCTTCCTCAGCTACATGTGTATGTACGCTGTGCAGGTAGACAATCGAAACGACGATTCCCTGTTTGGGGGTATGGTCGTTGTCGCCCAGTCGAAGCCCCAATGAAGCAGCGAAATTCACGTTCGATTCCCATTTCCGCCGAACAAATCGATTTTGCAGTTGCAAAGCGATGGACTGAGGAGACTCGCTGGTGAGCAATCATCAGCGACGAGTGCGCGCCCATATTTGCGGCACCCGCACCACAACCACCATCAATAATGTTGGGTGATTCACTTCTTGGTTTTTGGTTCACGTTTTGTTTACGGCTGCAAGGGGAGTGAAAAAACTATTCCCAATTCCCGCTGAGGAGGAGCTTTTCCTTTATGCTCACCGGATGGTTTCAATTTTTGCAGATCTGGGCGAGTTATTGTTTTCGTTTTGCTGTTGCTTCGAATCGGGACCACGGCGCAGATGGTGTGTTACTTTTGTTGTTGTTGAGTTTTTTAAAAAATAAATCCGGATGGATGACAGGTGTCTGCCTGAAGTGGGACAGGGGAGAATGGCGAGAGGAAATTCGAGCCCTTGAATGGATGGTGGTTTGAATACGAAGTGGTATGTTTTTCGTTTTTCATCGACGTCTCACATCCGCCGGAGGGGATGAGGTGCTGGGAAAAATGCTTGCTTTTGTTGTTTGGATTTATCATCATTATTCATGTTGCTTTGCAGTTGGTAAGCATCTGATTGCCTGACTCAAGGCTGTAGATAATCGATTGGTCAACAAGAGATGTTCTTGAGAGCACCACGGAGTAACTATCCTGTTGATAACAAAGTCAAACAGGGCCACAATGAGGCTGTCTCATTAAAGTTTCATTAAGGCTTGTCTACAGACGAGTGCTGATGAGTATGCGTATCAAGACTCCTTAATGTATCAATGAAACCCAAGCAGACATTGTGTACGTCTCCAAAGTGACCGATAATTGCCTTTCAGTCTGTGCTAATAATAGAAACACATCCCTTGTCTTGCTGCTCAGCCTGATACCCTCGGAACGAGTCTCCACAATGGACCTGTTAATGCTCCCCCTACGAAGTAGGATCAGATCAGAATAAGAGATAAACAAATTCGAATATTACAAACAAATGAAATCGTATCGATTCGAATCCATTGCTCCTTCAGTTAACGATCATCAGAAGAACAACGTCGAAGTACCAACACCAAAGCCGACACCACCACCATCACCATTAACACTCATCCTTGTTTACGACAACATAATTCGCAGGAAAATTATAAGATTTCCCCATAACCCATAAAAATGTATTTAAGGCGTCAGACTGGGCTACGCATGCACGACCCTGCTCTTCGCCGTCATGGAACTAGCAGTTTTTCGCCATCGCGGAGGTACGTGAACTGAAATTAAAGCCATCCACAGTAGATGGCCGCGTGGTATTGGATTAGCTGGCCTCTCCCTGCTCCCACTCAACAGATTAATTGAACGACACAAACAAAAGTCAGGGATGCGAAAATAGAACATGTTGTACATATTTCCTTTGATTGAAGAATGAAGCACATTAGAGGCGGCCGGACCGAAGGAACGCACCCACCCTACGTGCGTACGTGTGCCAAAATTGAAGGTCATCTGTGTTGTGCGGTGCTACATTATTTTGGCATCTGCTTTCGGATGGGGCTTCGCGATAATTGACGGTTGTGGTTAGTTATTCAGGTCTGGACTGTGGAAATGCTTCCAGAACAAAGCGGATGTTTTGCTTTCGTCTCTTGTAGCGTGGTCTTTGTCGGACTCGAAAGGGAAGTATGCGAAGAATGTACCTATTTATTTTTTGGGATAATCCGCTCGTAGCCGCCTTTGTATTGCGAATTTTTCCACGATTGATCATTCTGGCTTTGCGTCATAATGGGGATCGGGATCGCAGAACAGCAGTCGAGTGGACTGGGAGAGCATTTTTGTTTTTGTTCTAATATATGTATTGCCCGCTGCCCCATAAATAACTGAATTACAGTTTATGGCTTTTGGGGATTAGAATAGCGATGAAATGTGTTGTTTGGAGATAGAATAAACTCAACAAATCACGGGGTATGGCTGCAGGCCAATGGAAATCTTTGGAGTATGAGTCGGGTCGCTTGGAAACAGTGGAGGGCGGCGCTCGTTTGGAATTAGTCATAGGGGATCGAATTGGATGTAAATTATGCTTGTCGTGACGTGCGGGTTAGATTGCTGCTATCACAAATTACTCATCGTTTGTTTCAACGTTGTCACGGCAGACGTGGGGCTGCCAAATTTGTCGACGTACCTTTGAATTTCCTGGCGTCCCTCGTGACTGGATAAAGATCTACGAAAAATATCCTCGTCAAGCAGACATTCGATGCATCAGCACAACAACAGACGTTCAGCCAATGTCTCTCAAACGATGTAGGTACCAGAATATTCACAAAAGAATGCAAAAGCAATTATGCACGATCCCTTTGAACTGTTCAGATGCTGCAGTGCCTTAATTGATTGACTTTAAGTAAGCTGTTGATTAACTGATGGCTTAAATAAGCAGATCATTGCAACAATCTGCCCTCTCTCTCAGCGTGTGCGATGTAATTAAAATTTTATTGCACATTTAATAGGCACTGTTGGCTAGGGTTTTTGGGGTGAAATTGCTTCCGCAATTATTTGTGCCGCGAGTGATGAAACAGTATCGACGAAACCATCGCCAGATGGTGTGTGGAAATTTCGAAGAAAGAAAAAAAACCACTGACTCTTGTTGCAATGTTTGCTCGACCTGCGGGATGTAGTAGTCTGAGAGAAGATCCAGCTGTCCTGCCTAGAGATGGGTACTTGTGAAGTCGCGTGAAGAATTTATCGCCTGTGGTTACGCACTCTCCCTTGTTTGTGTGGATTCAGGTAGGTTTTGATCGAGATCTTACCTTTTTCGCACTTCAAAGAACCCGCTGATTTATTCACTGATGTCTCACGGATCGGCTGTGGTGGTGGTCTCTTTTCTCGAAATGAATCCTTAGATTCCCCGAGCCCACTCCCACATGGCCGATGTCAGCACGCAATTAGCTGTTGAATCATGGCCATGATTCATAGGTATCCAGAAACACGATTTTGCCAGGACTCACCAGGCATTGCAACTAGAAGGCAGTGGATGGTGGGGTAAACGTTCACACATGTGCCTGAATGTGCACACCAATTGCATTGTTCCATTAGGATGTGGCTTCCCGGGTGTACTGTTTTTCCTTTAAATGAACTCACGAACGTTTTGTTGTCCTGTCACCGTAAGAAAGACTTGGCCTTTCTCCGCCATTGTGTCTTTGTGAATGTTTCATAAACCTCCTGAATTGGGTATTACAATTTATAATCTGGTGTCTTTTTGTTATCAGAGAGCGCAGTCATGTTGGTCGCTTTGTGACTGAGCTCTGCATTGTTTTCGGTGAATGTTGTCTTCAGCAGTGTCTGTGATTGATGATGTGGTTGTGCCTGTTCCCAGGTACATTTGATTAATTATGCGATGGCGACACTACAGCAATAAATCTGATTTTGAATAGTTTTGCTTTAATGGGGTTTTAATTTGGTTTTGGTTTCAAGGAACGTTCGACGTCGTGTCCAAATACACCGGATATCTGTGAAAATTTGGCACAGGCAAGTTCAGACGGACCCTAAACAAATTTTCATGGATGAGCGAGCATGAGAGGTCTTTCTGGAGGAGACCACACACAAGGAGAAGACGGTTACGACTGTTGTTTTTGAAACAGACAGAATTTTAGATACAATGGACGCGACTACTGCGTTGGTGGAGTGACTCAAGTTTACGGATAATATTGCAACTCGGTATGGTCTGCCTACATGTACAGAATCTGTAACATGGATGGATGTGGTTTAACCGCGTGTTCACTTGAACCACTACATTCGTCAAACATCCTGGACATGTGAGCCTGGTTAAGAGCAGGATTTAGAGTTGTTTTTTATAATTTCCACGAACTCAGGGGGCTATGAATACCCCTTAAATGCTGAACACAGTGCGAGCATTTGGAAAAATAGGAGCCTTAGAAATGGCACTCCGATGCACATTGGTTTCGATTCTCTGAACATCATGATGAGCCGGAAATAAAGAGTGGGCTGAAGCAATCCATGTCCGTGTGGTACGGCTGAATCGCTTATTTAACCCTTCCTCCAAAATTGGGCTTTCCTAGAAGAACTTGAATTCCGGTTGGATTGCTTAAGAGGAGGGACACCTACAACTGATTATTTCAGCAGAGCATTGCTTGTGGAATTATTTACAACGGCATTCAAGAGACTGAATTATTTTAATGATGGATCCAGTCACAGGCGAGTTGGAGGCGTCGAGCACATGGCGCCAGTTTTACCTTTAGGCGTGTGTATGTCTTTTAACTTACAGCACGATCAGCTGGGGAGGAAAACTTTCAGCAACGGCTAAGGACACTGAAACATGGTTTTGGCGAGACTCAATACAGTGAAATTTCCTTTTACGCGCAACTCTCTTAGGCGGACAATTGCTCAAGAGCGTGGATCTTGAATTGAAGTTCCTTGATCCGGACGCGGACAGGGACCTCAGCCGGAGTTTTGTAAATTTAGTTGTCTTAGGCGGACACAATTTTGTTCAGAAAAACTTTCGAGGAGCTTGTTTCTTTTCTTTGCATGGTATGCGAGGACAACAACAAAAGAACAGTCCTCGAGGAACTCAGCATCTACTTCTTCGAACAGGAAGGACTATGATTCGACGGTTCGGTCACGTGGCACGAATGTCTCCTTGAACACGACTTCCGAGGCGGGCGTTGAAAAGGACGAGTTGGTTGGACCAAGTCCAAAAACTAACTCCTGAGAGTCGATGACGGAAGAAAGAGTTGCCTGGAGATTCCTTTTTAGTGGAGCATGTGGGTCAGGTGGGTCAGGAGAAGATGATGGCGATGAACAACAACGCACAGTGAGTGCGTTTCATTTCTCCGGCTGTGTTCATGTTCATTTTAGGACCCATGGACGAGCAACTCCCTTAGCCGGACAAAAGTGCTGCAAACGTGTCCGCAAATGAAAGCTTTCACTGAATGTGGTCGCTACATATTGTTTGTAATGTACACACCTACCTAGAATAAAAGGCTCTTCAGTTTCTTCCACAAAACCGAAGGTTTCGCTTTTATGACAAACGACAGCATTGAAAGCATTAAATTCTCCACGATTTTTACTCCTCCGTAGAACGATAAGTTTTGTAACTAGACGTCGTGCCACACAGAGGATTGCAAAAGTCTACGGGGAGCAACTAAGCGAGGGAAACTCTCCGTTCAGCCACCAAGCATCAGAGTTGGGACTTTGTCATTTGTACGGAAGCCTTGTTCTTCCGACCGTTTGCTTGTTTACACGAAACCTTGACCCTTAGGTCCGTGTTGTTCTCTGACTGGTATTCGTTCATCCTTTGACGGATCACTGCTCCTCACTCCTCACAAGCTTTATGTTTACTGAATGCGTGTTGTGCTCTTCATGAGCTCTTGGAACCGGGAGACTGGTCTTCGACACCCTTTGACGGATCACTGCTCCTCACTCCTCACAAGCAGCGCCGTTCACAAGTCAAAAGACTAAGCACCTATGTCGTCGGCAGAAAGAACCTAATTGATGATCACCTGCGTTCGATTTTCTATTCAACAAGTCTTGAACGGTTCGAATCTCCCGATATTTGGGAGGAAAATATGAACAAACAGCTTAGAATAAACCAGCCAAGCTTTGAATTTGGCTAAGAGCTTGCTTTGGTGTACTTTTTCCAGCTCCATTTGGCGTCGATTATTGAAGAGGATGACGTCTCTCTAAGTAAGCAAATTCCAACCCTTTGCCATTTACACAGGTTCTCGTCCTATCGACTGACGAATGTCGACACCATCACTCCATCATTTTCGGTTGACTCTAGACTCCATGAGTGAGAAGAAAATGTTTCAGAAATCCCTGTCTAGTCAACCATCGTAGCCAACAAATCGAAAAAATAATCACTAGATCGTTTGCTGAGATGCTTCACAGAAGGGGGAGAGAACACTGCTTTACTGAGTGCTTCAAAGAACAACAACACTGCTCTGCTATGAACTACTCTCCACATAATTTTACCGTATTCACTGTAAGCCCGTCCAAACAGGGATACATCACAGCTGCGTTTCTCCAGAGTTCGACTGCAAGCTATTCCTTCCAAAGTGGTATTCAGACGCAGCACGACCGATGAGACTGCACGTCACTCCCAATGCTGCTCGCTCCAAAGATTAATTTTTCCAAGTCGCTTTTCCCACGTTATCTTCACATTTAAGAACAACACTAAGCGAGCAGCGAGCTGCATTTTCTTAACACAACAATTAACGCAGACGTCTTGTTTCCCCAGGCAGAGGAGAGCTAGCCCCCCTGCGAGCAGTGTGAATGAACGTTGAAAGCCAAACACATTGTTTTCTGTTTTTACATAAATTTTCTTGACAATGTACGACCTTCATCGGTTTTAATCGCACGCAAATTCAAGCCTCCCACCTGCGGTTAGTGCTAAAGGAAAATACACATTTTCCCCGTTCGCACCCTAATTTATTCAAACGAGAAGAACATTGACCCCTTGTCCACGCGTCGATATCTCGCATGATTTTCATGGGCGCCAGCACAACAACAGACACCGTCTGGTCGGAAAATCGTGGCTCAACAAGGCTAAACGATCCCTAATTTCGCAGCCAACAATTCATAATTCACGTTATTTTTTTCTCTCGTCGTTTTGCCTTCGCAGAACAAGGTTAGACAAGTGTGGCATTTCATAATATTTTCGCATCAAGGCTTTCTCCGTTCAATAACGTTCGCGTGGATGAGTCAGTCTTCGCTCTCGGAAATGGAAGACAGAAGAATTTGTTCAACAACACATCACTGCATGCATCAATTAACCAATTGAGTGTTCGTGTGGAATGCTCTCCACTCCATTCCCGATTCGATGGCCAATCAGGCGATTAAGAATGCGAAGAATACCACCCTTAGCATATTCCATTCACAGCAGAACCAGATCAATTTATGACTGCGCTCCCTCGCGAGGCGAACTGAATCGTGCTGGGAAATGCACAAGTACGTGCCTATCTAATTGACCTCGTTGAAGAAGCAAATCCTCCTCATGCATGCTGTATCTTCTCCCCAGCAAGGCGTGAGAGTTTCCGTTTCTGTTTCGGTTTGTGTGGTTTTGACCCACAATCGGGCTGAACCAGGCCAGAGTGGAATGCATCAAAACAACCACCGGCAGATTTTAATCTGTGCCGTCTGCTAGATTGGCACTCTGTGTCGGTGGTTGGTCGGAGGAGCAGGCACAGGCGCAGACAGACTACACAGCATCGCAGGAATGAATTGGAGTGGAAATGCATGTTGCATTTCAAATATTGTTTTGACATTTAGTGTAGGCGTTTCTGTAAATAATGGCGTGGCATAGTTGTGACAGGTGATGGCAGTCGTCTCGACTGACCGACCGACGACCGAGACCTGGTTTGCTTTGGGAATGCATAAGACGAGATGCCGGGAATTTGGAGCAAGGACTTTGTGCATTCTCAAGAATCGATTGGATTTGTTGAAGCAGCTGCAGGGAAGGGTGAACAGCGAAGAGATGTGTAACTCGGTCGAGGCATTTATGAAAGCGGGATTGTCGTTTGGTACCTGAAAATCTCAACAGAAGGGCAAAGAAATGAGAGCATTTGAAAAGCTATTTTATAGTGCGCAGCAGAAGCTGAACTGATAACACGTCTGAGGTATGAATGCCTCAGTTGGCGCTACTATATGGTAGATCTGGACAACCAAAGCAAGCCGCCAGCAAGGTTAGGAGTTTATGAGTTGTCTGCGTTTTGTCCAAGGCTCATAGTCTGTTGTTTTGTTCAGGCACTGTATAGGTGTGCATTCGTCGACCATTTGTTAGTCAAAGGTCGATGAATGTTTCCCGCGAATAACAGCGCAATGTTTCGTCAAATATCAACGAACTCAACGCCATACCTAGTTGCAGCCCTCTTGAGTCTGTGAAAGGTTGTCATACCGAACAAGCCAGCAGTGTGAACTTGACTTTATTTCGGTAATTTTGGTGTAAATTTTCTCATTTCAGCTCTTTCTATTTTCTGGTGTTTTCACACTAAATAACCGCCAACAGACAAGTGTTCTGGTGGCCTTCTAAACGTCGTGAGCGAGTGACATTTTTTGTCTTATAAACGGACAGTGAGTGACTTGAAAATTGTTAGCATAAGTTCATATGAATTGTCACGAATCCACAAGAGCATCTTCGTCCAATTTTGAATGTAATCACACACCGGCGCCAACCACAAGTGACAAAAGAAGAATCCGGTTAGTTTAAGCATTTGAACGAAAACGAAATTAACAAAGAAATCGTATTAACCACTTCGTTCAGATTCGTCAAGTTTCGTTAAGTTTCGTTAAGTTACGTTAAATTTCGTTAAGTTACGTTAAGTTTCGTTCTTTATTACTTAGAGAACTCAAAGGCTCTTTACCTCCGAAACTGAGAGTTTGATGATGGAATTTAGATTAAGTTCACAGAATTATAGACACAAAACTTGACGATGGTTGTGGTTAATTTTTGTTCAGTTCCGACATGGCCTAGAGTTTACTTAAGTCAATAATGATTGTCTTCTGAGTGGTTGAAAGTATAGACATTGCCAGCCTAACCCAGAGACTGGTTGTGACACTGCTAGAAAATAAGAGTGTGTAGTCTGTTCCTTGTAAAGGGCACAAAGAATGCAAATGAATATAGGTGGTGAACAACAAGCCAGCTCCGGCAAAACGAAAATGTTTCAGAAGCGATTAGAACTCAAACACGTGCAGTATTTTTACGTTATCTTGTCAATGTGATGACAGACGTCGATTCAATTCACGATCTTGTGTCCGATAACTGCTTGCATTCGCTGGCTTGCTGCGAAACTAGAAAACATTGAAATCACACGGAACAAGAGTTCTTGTTGGCACAAGCACCAGCTCAAAGTCAATCATCCTTCCGAAGATACGATGTCAACAACACTTCCCAACTCCATCAACTCTTCACGTACCCCGTGCTCTATTTTCCCCACCGATCAGTTCGTCTAAAGAGTGCTAAAACTCTTTAGATCTGAATCTTCCACTGCCTGTCAGCGTGGAACCCACATCCACACATCTTCCCACCGAGCTCGAAATCTCCATACGTCCAGTCTCCATCGCATGCCTCGACTTCCTCAAAAGCATATCACGTTGCATGATCTCAGCAACAACTCGAAGCCTCATTGACCACAAAAAATGGGCAAAAAACAAGAAGAGGGAGAAAAAAAAAACACGCACACAAACCAATCCCCCGACCCCATCAACTGGACTGTGGGGATCTGAAGCAGGGCCTAGAGTAGCCAAGTAGCCGATTGACTATTTGTTTCACTTGTGGTTAATACACTGGTGCGCATGAGTGCACTGCACCGTGCACCCATCGCCGGTGCTGAACAGCTATATCGGATTGCATAAACTGGTAACGTTAGCTCAGAGCCGAGACTTCGGAGTCGTGCTTAATTGCCTACCATACACGCGTGTAGTATCGTGTGCAAGACGATTATTGTTGAACACACCCGCTTCCCGCTCGTGTCGATGCGGCGGCGGCAGCGGCGTCGCGTCGTCCGTTGTGACTCGTGAGACGCGAACGTGCTCAATTGCGTGACAAAATGTAATTTTCTTTTCATGTTTGTCCGGTCCAGGAGTGAGGTTATGGATGGGCGACAGTTCTGCTTGGGGAATGATGTGGTGGTCTGTTTTTATTCTCAGTCTGGGATGGGATTTGTGTGACGATCCTGGCAAATTTTAATCAAATTTCCTGTCATAAGTGTTCTCATTTGTGGTCAATTGCGTTTTGTGGTAGAGATCGTTTTGTTTCGGTGAGGAGATATGGATTCAGCTGCAGTGCCAGAGGCTGCTTTGGTATGCAGGTGCACGTTTTCACGTCAGCCAGGGAATTGTTTTATGAGGAGTTCGTTCGGTGATGTGAAGCGGTTTTCGGTAGAAGTTGATGTTGAACCGCACGAGGTGATGCCATGAATTGGTTATGTTCGAACTGAGGTTGACTCGTTTCAGCATTGTCTTGTCTTTACTTGGTCAGAAGTGCAGCTGTTCAAGTCGTCTGTGTAAGTTAATCTTTGAATTCTGCTTAATTTAAGGGTTTCATCATTTAAAGGGTTCTTCTGTTAAGGCTTGGGAGCACACCTTAAACAAAGCGCAATTCGATCACTTTCACTGGTACACAAGTGGAATCCAATGCATTGTCTTGCTTCTCCAGCATTTCGTTGCCTACTGGAGCCGTCCATAACCGACTACTCAATGAATCCTTTAAAAACCCTCCCCAATCATTGAGAATGAAAACAACAGAAGCTCTTGCGGTAACCTTTGCATTTTTAATCAATGTTCGTCCACAGAAAGTTATTTATTTAATATTCTGTTGCATGCGAATGCGATTAATAGGAGTGCGCAGCCTTGGATTTACTCAAGGAATCATTCGAGTGCATCCTCTGACAGCGGAGACTTGATTTAGCAATCCAATTGACAAGAAATAGAAGTTCGTTGCTCTCATTACATGTCGTTGCCACTGGACAAGACACATGTCCAGTTGTCCAGCCCGGTTGAAAAAATCTAGTGGGGGCACAAAAATCCGTGTCCAAGCCTACATCGTGTTGGAGAATCTCGATTTTACGACATGACATGAGCTCTGTTCAAAAGATGCCCAACTTCTACCCCTCTTCCCCTTAAAATGTTTGACAACCATTTTTTATATTGTTTTCTAATGCCAAGTTGACCAGTCAGAGAACGGCACTTACGTCATTTCGTGAATAACTGTCAAAAATACATGAATAACTGTCAAAAAGCCTCTGAAATCGTCAATGGAATAGGGGTCAATCAGCTGCGAAGTTGGGCATCTCTATAATACTTCATTTCTGGTTCAAAATTTGGATGAGATTTGACGTTTTCCATATGTGCATGATTTCCTTTCAATGTTGTGGTAGATATTGAGAGTACAAGTAGAAGGGTTAGTGAATGTCATTTTTTGACATTATTTTTAGTGAGATCTACTTCGTTGATTGGTGGTTGATTTCCCGATTTTTTATGTTGACTCTCTCGCAGCCAACGTCGAAGTGAAGCGACATGGCATACCTTGCCCACGAAAGAAAAGAGCACGGATGGCTGTTCAGATTGTGGCTGTGATGTTGGGCAGAAAGATGTCCAGTGTAGACTGTGTGCAAAAGACAGTCAAAAACTGTGTTTTGTTCCCTTTAAGCGGAAGCTCTCTTATGTGGACAAAAAACTCCAGTCACGTGGCTGTCCACTTATAAGATTTCCCTCAACTTGTATGCGTCATTCTAATCGTTGTCCCCCTTTGTTGCCTTGCTCCACGAGATCGATTTCAAGGCGTGGGATTTTACGGCACTGAAACAGGAAGTAAACTGTATTTGGACGTATTTCTTTTGTAGACAGTCAGTGTGAGCATTGCCAGTGACTCGAAAGAGGTGTAGCCGGGGAATCGAAATTAGACACCGCTGCTGTGGACACAAATTAAATGAGAAATCTGCTGTTATTTGCAAATTACATGGCTCACAGAAGAAATCAGTCATAAAGCGGTATCCAATCCTTACTTCTCTTGCCCCTTGGCATTTGCTGACAGCGTGTGTTCGTTAAATGGAAAAATTCGTAATATCCAGCAAATTGTCCTTGCACGAGATGTTAAATAAATGTAAGAATATTCAGCCCCGTCACACCATCAGTGTATAAACAGTGCGAACTTTCAATGTGTTTTGGTCTACACATAATCACAGAAGAGCTCCTTTAAAGTCGTTTAAAAATGTATTGACCTTAAAATTGATGAATAATGCAATTCCCCCGGTTGGGGGAGAATATAAAGTCTACACAAAGTGGAGCATTTTTGGGAAAGACCTAGTGTCGAAGTATTGCCCATGGAAACGAAATAAAAAACTTCCACTGGAGTATAAACGGCAACGTTGTTCAGCAATCAGCATTGAAACTCTTTCGCTTCTTACTTTGTCATACACATTTCACTCGTCATAAAACAGTCAGACACACCGGTTGATCATACAATCGTAGTCTACGGTTTCCATTCGTTCATATATTGTATTTCATTCGTAGTCAATATTTTCCACTCGTTGATATTATATTGTTTCTGTCTTCCTAACATATTTCATATTAAAAGTTTATGCTTTGACTGTCTTTGGAGTAATTAAGAGGGATACACATTCGTTCTTTCGGTCTTTTGACTCATTTTTGCCGAACTTAACAAACTTCTGGCACAACATAGAACGCGTCTGATAACTTTCACTTAAATGCATAATGTGCTATTTTCGCTGCATTCATTATCCCGCTACATTCGATACCTACTCATTCTTTCGTTATAGCGACACGAGTGCATTTAGAAAAGGGTCGATCTGGTAGACCGCCACTGTACAGTAGAATCTTAGAAAGATGAACAGATATTATACATGCTCCGTTCAATTTTTTGTTTCGCTGTCAAAGCAAAAGTGTGGTCATTAGATTGTGTGCGTATCTGTTCTCTGATGACGGCCTATTTTTGCCGTGAGATTGCAGCACTGTCTATTAGGTGCCTAGCTTTTCTTCCTCTACTACAACAAAAAGGGTTATCTCCTCCCTTTGTTTTTCATGTTCTAGGACTGTTTTCGTCTGGTGCTGACAAGTTACGGCGATCCTTCTTTTATCCCGGAATCGGACACATATTTTCTTTAAGTTTTTGGCTTCATTCCGTTAAGGGTGTTGTCTCGGTATATTTTAAAATAAAAAAATAAGTGTTTTGCGATCGTGTTAAATTCATTTGTTTGCTTCAACACAAAGAAAATTCCTTAGATTTTGATAATGTCGAAGAAAGACTAAAGTTGGGCTTGAATTAGTTGTTCATTAAAAAAAATTAAAAATATAAATTTTTCTGATTTTAACCCCCTCTGTTTGCACTGAGTTTTTGTATCGTTTAACAGGGCATGTTTCAGGAACGTAACCCCCGCGTCAGGCGATGCCTACCCTTACTTTAAGGACTAATTAAAAGGTCGTGAATTCAGTCAAACAATGTGTTCGTAAACCTAAGGCAAAATGTGGAAGTTCATCATAAACTCTCTCAAAATTCGTTAAGATTTGTGAAACTGTTGAGTGTTCACTCTATTGGATTGTTCACTATATCGAGCGTGTACTGTATATCCTCCATTTTTGTTTAGGAATAGTGCTGTGTCTCCAGAATGTATGCTGCTATTTGGATTGGGGCTCGCTCTGTCCTGACATTCGTTGGAGACTTTACTGTAATTTCTATTTCCTCAGTGTGCAGAATCTTAAAAAATGTGTCACACTGCATACATAGCTCCATTTCGAATGCAGTAAATTCCCTTCAAGAGTCGAGGAAATAAAGAATTTTATGGAATTCGGAGTCCACACCCACTCGCAGTCGTCACACTATTATGCCACTCAATCCATGGCTTACCTAAAGCACCCCTAAATATTGAGCGCGAACACGAAATCTTCTTGAGTGAAGTTTATGTTCGATCCTACACTTAACTAAGCCAGCTCTTAAGCTTGCACCATGAAAACGGCCGTACGAGTGTTGATTAAATTTAAGCTCAAGGCCAACATAATTTAAAGACCAGATAAGTTCAAAGACGGACTTTCGTGTATAAAATAAGGGTAACTGTGCAGCTTAATTTACTCCATCTCATCTTAGTGATTCGTCTCAATTTTATGTGGTTTAAACTTTCGCGTAAGCCTACCGGTTATCGGTCTGAATGAGGAAGTCAGCCTACGGGTTTGGCAACTTTTGCTGAATTTTTTTTAAGTAATTCTTCGGAATCATAAATGTTTGTGCGTCAATGTTTGATCTCGAACCAAATTCCCTGCACTCTAGGCTGGTTGGATGGTTCAATTCCGGTTCAACTCATCAGAATTGAATTGCCTGTTGACCTGGTATCCTACGAGCATTCACAATCATTCCTAGAAACCCTCATAACTTCATTTTAAATCCATTTTCTCTCGCTATTTTCTTCCGTTCGCATCATCCATCCCTCACCGGCTGGTCATACATCAAATTGCGCCATTAAAATCGAAAAAACGCCTTGATCTGTTTTCATTATTCCATCTTGAATAGTTCTCTACATTTCTTTCACCTTTGCGCACATGTTTTCGACATAACCTTCAACGAACAGATATTTCTGAATAATTTCCATTAATTCCGTAATTCGGATATTCACGGAATACACGAGCTCGTGTGTCGATACGTGCTGATTCGTCATAAATTCCTCACAACCGCTCTCGAATCGTTGTCATAGAACTTGACGCAGCTATGGCATAGCGTTCATTCATTCATTTTGTGAAGCACGCCAATGCAATCCGATCGCGTGCTGCTGCTGGTCAACGCGCAAGGGTGAGGTCATTGCAGTTGCCCTCGTGTAAATTGAAAAAAATTCGAAGTCTTACACCATGTGGGGAACACACCTCAAATTCTTGATGGAGAGTGTATTCAATTAATTGATTGCATAAGTGTGTGGATGTAGTTCGATTTGGAAGGGTGTACATATATGGCCGTGTGTGTGTGCTGCATTCGTCCAAAATTTAGAAGAAAGATGGTCATATTGGTTCCATGAGTGCGATTGAACCATAATTTGACAGATGACGGTTCATGAACGTACCCATTCAGTGGTTATCCGTCAAACTTGAGTTCAACCTGACTGCTGTCGCTCCGCTCTTCACCGTTCAAAATAAAACGCCTTTTCTTCCGTTAAATTTAAATGGAAAACTTCAAAAAAATCTATTTCAACAATATTCAATTACTTGCTTATTGGTGACTCTTGGCAGGCGGCAATGGTTGGCAATGGAAAAGAACAAAAGAAGAATCAAAAAACTCTGTCTGTTTGACAGTTCGCCTGAAATTCGTTCTGTTCGCATTTCGCCTTCCAAGAGCCACCAATCACAATCAGAAATGACGTATTCTAGAGATGCCCAACTTCACTTCACTGATTGACCACTAGTCTATCGACGAATTTGAGAGGCTTTTTGACAGTTATTCACAAAATAATACACAAAAGAACGGATTGGTCAATCTGGCTTTGGAAAACGGTATAAAAAAGAGTTGTCAAAAATGTTAAGGGGCAAGAGAGGTAGAAGTTGGGCAACTGCGTCATACTTCATTTTTGATCACAATGTTCACACGACTCATTTGTCGACACTGAGGTTGCAATTGTTTTAGGAACTCGAAAATCAAATATATTCGAACAGCATGAGAATGAGCGGGAACTCCTCTACTGACTTGGCTGTCTGTTGGATTTCATTTCAATAAGAAGTGTCAATGTGTTTGTAAACATGGCGACGCGCTGTCACATGACTTCTTCAAGAGATCACCAGTAGAGGGACCATCTCCCAGAATAAGATACTGCCAACTTCGAGGCAGTCAGGAACCAAGAAACAAAAGACCCTGATGAAGTCAAGTGGAAACACATCCCATGTTGTGGACAGCACGGCAGGTAGCACTCGATTCTGGCTCATGTCCGCAACGTAGCCCCCCGTGCAACAAAAAAATGATGTAGACCTAAGCAAAGACTAGGCCAAAATCGGAAGTCGATAGTTATGGCAAGCCATTCGGGAAATTATCCCCGCCAGCAGTGATGCCATTTGAGAACCCCTCGGTATCCTCATTCTAGGCCAAATTGAAATCCACACCACGAAGAGTGAGAAAGACTTAATGCCGTTGCGATATAACTAAACATCCTGTTGGATGTACAAAGGCCTTCTCTCGCCCTCGTCGCGCTGTTTCATGTTGTTGACAAAGACGAAGACATTTCAGGCAATCAACTGAGAAAGAATCGAAATCACTTTGCAACAATCGCCCCCTTCCTCGAGTGAGCATGTTTATCAAAACCAAACAAGCTGTCCGTGCGTGTACATACATCGTCTTATCCGAAAGAAGAGTCAGAATTGTCTGTTTCCGTTCATCATGATCAGCTCTTCTGTCGGTGCCTCCGAACACACTCAACTTAAGCCACAAAACATAACCTAAATTCTACACAAGGTCCATTCAGAGTGTATTGCACATCGTTCAGTTCGAGTATCGCTCCTTCTCGTGTATCGCCCCCCCACCACTCCGCCGAAATCTTTTCAGCCAATTCTTCCAGAGCATTTCGTACTAATTACAAGAGTAAACACGACGGGGGGGCAGGGAGTGAAAAGAATAAACAAGCTAACGCGACCTTAATCTACTTGAGATTAATGTTTCCCTCTCCCGTCGTTGGCGGTTGTGCTCTGGGCTTTTTGCGCGGCTCGCATTGTTATTCCTCTTGTTTCCCGCTTTCTTCCGATTTCAAAGGAATGCTCTGAAGCAACGCTCCACACGTTCCAATAACACACCACCGACAACGACGGATGTCAGCGACGACGCCCTTCCCGAGGAATTTTCGACAGAAGTTTTCTATTTATAAACCACCGTTTTCTCGCGCCAAGGGCCCGCACTCGCTTCGGCACTATCGATGTGGTTATTTTTGCACCAACGCCGAGTGCACAGAGATTTTCCCCTCCTCCCCCCGCGAGGCGTTACACACTCCTGGACATGCTTCCTCCATTAATTTGCGTAACAAGACAAAGAACTTCAATTGGAGACGTCAGTAGTGTCATTATCGTTGTTCCCGACACACTTCCACTCAGTTGCTGTCAGCGTCGTCGCTGGCTTAGTGCAGCGGCTGCGGCATGGCGCGTTTCCCTAAAATAGAGCGATTTATTCCGGTCTCAGGCGCAAAGTCCGCGATGTGGAAATGGGAAAAGGTTTTTTCCCGTCTTAGGTTGTTGACACTCGCGTAATGATTGTAAGAGAGGCTGTGGGATTTTTGTTGTCCGTTATCGCCTGTTTGACCCAAGCTTGACATCGAAGCCAGCGAGGGATGATAGGCGCTTATCGAGACCTAAAATTAGGCGAGGTGGCGTTGCTATGCGCAAATTGATTGAATTAACAACGAAATCGTTGAGTCATTCACGGGATGTGTGAATTTTTTTTAGTGTGAATTCCTAATTTGGAGTCGATAAGTCAAGCATTTGGGGAAGCGACTGACTTCGTTGTGAGCTGCTTGGAATTCAGCTGAATTTGAATGTTTCTTCGCCTTGACTGTGTCTGGTTGGTGTGCTTTGTCAAGAGCGTTTCTGGGTCTTTGTTTGACGGTGTGGAGTTCTCGAACGGGTCGCATGGAGGAGGGAATTGCTTACGTTTTTAACAACAAATGGAATGTGAAACAAATGAAAAAAAAAACTAAGAGAGTTGATTGTTCATTCTAGATTAAGTCAAGCAGGTCAGACATTGTGGAATGTGTGGAAGCAGATGTAAGCATGAAAAAGTACATAAATGTAATGACTTGCACATCTCTCGGTGATTCCGCAAAACTGTGGAGGTGATGAGGTAAACCCGCGAAATGAGATCACCTTTTGCACACTCAGGGTTAATTCGAGTTACAGCCGCGATTACAATTATGTCGACTGTGATTAAGATGTGCTGAGTGTAATTTGAAGTTACTCGAGAGAATCATTGACATCATCGCAAAAATGGATCGGTGACGGGGATGTTTCCAATGACTTGGGGGGTCTACTTCATTGCGCAGTGACTTGTTTACAAGGGAGATTAGCTTTTGTAAACACAAGAGCTTTATGAGTGATTGCTTGTAAACTGTATGTGGGGCTAAAACTGTACCTTACCCATAAGCCGTTGTGCATCCTGCTTGTGGTTGCAGGTTAAATGTATCTTTGTGTCCGTTGGTCCTTTGCAGGCTTGTAGTCAAAGATTATTTCGGGCGGAACTGAGTTGTCCATTCGCTATGGAAGTCCCTGTCGCTGAATCCCTAGTACGTAAAATCTTGAATAAATATCGCAAGCTGAACTCTTCTTCAGAATGTGCCAAAGTATTGTTCCAACGAGTCCATAGGGTGCATTATGGAGGATGCGGGACTTCGAAATGACTTCCACCGTTTATTCTTCCTTTAATTCAAAAAGAAAAACATATGCGTACATGGAGTCAGGGTCTAGCTTCTCGACAGCCACTCGTGTTGTGTGTTCTACTGTTCTAGCACGAGTCGAAGGGACCTTCAGTTTTATGCCAATTTGAGAAGATTTTTCTAGACTCTTAGAGCATTGGCACTGGCTCGAAAGAGGTGGGGCCGTGAAATGTATTGTGCTCGTATCGAGAATTAATCCTTGACTACGCCACGCACCAACCAACAACGCGAGAGCTGCCACCACATTGGAGGTTAGCAAAAGAAAAATGTGACCAAACTGGCAAAAATATTAGATCCATGTGAAGTTGACTGTAACGTGTTCAACTTCATCTTCGATCTTTTGACAGCTTGTTGTTCCCCACTAGACGTCACTGCAGTCATTAACGTACAGTGGTGCGATCATCTCGATCTGGAGCAAATCTGTTTGATACTTCACAGTCCGCTGCATGATATTATACGCGAAGTTTGGGGCCCGTTCCTCCCCATCGCTGTTTTTGCTAAGACACTACTCTTGTAATCTCTGTAATGTTTTAAACTCCAAAATTCATTTGTATAGTGAAACTTCTCTTTACGGACACCCCTCTATTAGGGATACCTCTCTTTAGGGACACCCCTCTATTAGGGACACCTCTCTTTATGGACGTCATGGTACCGGCATAAAGATATTCGTGTAATTCAACTCCTTCAGAATGGACAGCCTACATAATGGACAAAAATGATGGCCCTCTGCTGTCCGCTGTAGAGAAGTTTCGCTGCATTTCTTTTGACATTCTATCGTCTAGCGCTGAGGAACTATTAACTTTGCTTATGAGTTGTTTGCAGTTGAGCTGAATACCAAACGAAGATATGTGCACACTTCTTTCCTTGTGTGGGACAGTCCGGGGTGAACCTTGGCATCAACCAATAAGCCTCTCCAATTAGCGCGATCACTGTCGAGCTGTTTCCTGTATCCAGGGCCGAGTTACTTGAGGTCCTTCTGCTGTGTTGCCTTGTGCCACAGGTACTGAGTTGAAGACACTTTGGATCTGAGCTAAATTGTCCAGGCGCTGTACACGGCCTACGTTGGACCCCGTAGACCCCTGACTAGGTTCAAGTCGCTGTACAGCCCATACAGTTCGTAGCTGAATCTTGCCTTCAAGTGGCACATCGAGAGATTTTATTAATTACTCACACACTTGCTTAGGATTAATTATCATTAATGCACATCTCGATGTTATCGTTCGACTTTCTTCTTAGGTCCTGTACTTAGATTCTTATTTGATCTAATAATTATAATATGCATTTATTTATTTATTTTCTTTTTTCTTTAAAAATGTTTACTATCTAATTGTTTTCCCCAACCGTAGACTCTCAGGAAATAAATATAATCTTATTTACTTACATATCTGGTCTGCGACCAATCGTGAGTCTGCGTCGGAGCAATAGCTTCTGTCCATCGTTGACTGTCCCGGAATATGTGAACTACATTAAATTTCTCCTCTAATGAACGGTAATGACAATTCACTCACCTGCTAATGCTGTCAGTTGGGCGTTCCAAATCTCCAAGGATCTATTTTGTTTTGCCCATTCGCGTGCTCAAGGTTGCTTCTTACCCTCGAAAAAGGCAAGGGAATAGTTTAAGTGTATAACTGGGAGATTAGCTCATCGCTTGTGGAAGCACATACTTTAATTATTCTCTAATTGAAAATCTGTCATTTGCGTTCATAAGCTAATTAAAACAAGGTGTCAGCTGCCAATGTCCACCGAATTCCACGAGCCCGGAAATGTTACATTGTCTTTTCTTCCTTGCTACAGAGAACACCACCCAACTCCACTCAATGATGGGCGGCAAGTGTGGAGATTGGGGGGGGGGGGGGGGGGGGATTAGGTGGTGAGTCATGAACTCCCATCGTGGGCGTTGGGTGTCTCCTTCGCCGCTCCTTTTTTGTGAACGAGTGTGGATGTGGGTGCAAATAAATGCTGTCACAGCAATGACAACAACGTTGAGTGAACTGAAAAATAATTTGAAACAACTTGGTCTCTAAAGAAATGCAACAATTATTTTCACACGACGATGGCATAACTTTGAAGCCACTGGCCCAACCCAAAACCAAGGGCAACTCCAATTGTCATTCCCTCAAAGTGTGCACATAGCTCCGACTTGCTGTGGAGTGCAGTGTCTGAGTTCTTTCCCCAATCAGCCCAACTGATTGCCTAGATATCACGATTAACAAAACTTCCTCAATTGAATCGTGCTTGCCTGTCAATTGGCGTTTCCGGACACACCCCATCGTGTAGGGCGCATCTGTCAAGTGCTCTATCACACTTGGATTCGCTTGGGCCACTTGAAAGAGACCGTCGTCCGTTTGTTGTGTTTCCAATTTATTCTCTGCCATCGGTCGACTTTAAGTATAATTTCGCCAGGAGGGGGCGTAAATTTAATTCCCAAAGCCCAACAGCATGGCGCCAATTCATCCTTCAGAAGTGTATTTCAAGACCTCACGTTACAAACAAGCAAGCGCGCTCGCGCACATAAATCCACACACGCACACACACATTCGTTCCCCCTCATAAGTATAAATCTTAAAAATTCATTTCAAAATGCCTTGTCAAACTGACATTTATGACAGCAACTGACTCTAATTAAAAGTGAGAACGAACGAAAGCAGCAAAACAAAGTCGTTACCCCCACGACGAGCCATAGGCAACTCGTGTGGCGGCGGCAGCGGCTTCCCTCACCTACCGAACACAGTCTGAGGCGTCGTTGTCTATATCTACTTGTGCACTCACTGCTGCTAATTTGAAATTTTTATAAGCTCATTTATGCAACACACACTTAGGTACAAAACCAAAAAAAAAAAAAAATTATTCAATAAAACATTTAAATCGTTTCCGCTGCTTGAACAAAAGTTTCGCCAACTTTCGCATACATTAGGCACTGACTCCCCGCGCTGTGTAATTTGAAAAACAAAACAAGCGAAGCGACTTGACTTGACGGGTAGCGTCTGATAAGCAATCCCTGCCCAAGTTGAACACACAGGCAATGTTTTGACCTCAAAACCGCATGGCCATCGGAAAGAATTGCAAATAAGAACCGCATGAGTTGAGTACGCGCGAGGGTAAGTGAAGACGATTGTTTCGACGTGCGTTGTCGTCGTCGCAGTCGCTTAAAAGGCAAGGTCTGAGCGGATGGCGAATTTCGAAAGAGAAAACATGAAATGAAATTCGGAATCCAAACGGCAACCTTCAACTCGGACTAAAAATATATTCGTAAAGAAGAGCAAGAACTTAGCAGCATTTGTACACATAAATAATTGGGATCGCATCTATAAATCAGCGTACGATATGAATATCCAACGCACACCACACGACAGCGCGTCTAAAAATAGTGTGTCAACCGAGAGTCGTTTTTTTCGCTTTTCGAAAATTTATTTTCAACGCAAGGCGGAGAAATGTCACACGCAGTGACAGTTGTTGCCCAGTGTGGAAATGGGAACGATGCACCGTTGTTATCCGTGGCGTTGTCGTTGCTGTTGTCGTGACGTACTCTGCCATCAGTGAAGTGATAACAAAACAACCCTACGCCTGATGTTCTACTTAATTATGCACATCACAGAACTTAGGCGTACACACCCCTCGAACACAGCCCGAATGCACGAACACGAGTTCGAGTGGCCGAGCATGTACATGTGCGTGTGTATAAATAGCAAGTCGAGTGTCGTCCCCAAACAGTGTGTCACACACGCACACACGGTGACGGACGTTCAAGCCCGTGCGGTGGGCATGAGTACACTTCGAGAGGTGTCCTTAGGCCACTTATCATATGTGCCCAAATATGTATGTAAATCAATGCTCTTGAGGGTTGCGGAGGTCCAGCGATGTGCACGGATGAACGCACCCGCAGCGACTGTTGGCGACTCTGTCAAGTGTGGATGGAGAGAGGTTTCCACTTGTTTCCTTCTCCTCGGACGCTGACGATGAATTTCACGGCTGATTTATGTAATTCTTCTGGTCGAACACAGAGATTCCCTTTGTAATCGCATTAGAGATCGCATTATGAACGGCTATTGATTGGCAACGTGGTGGGATCTGAGGTTAAGTCATTCGCGCTTGATGGATGCCGGGCATGCGAGCGATTCAGACAGATGAATGTCGGTCCGCGCTTGGAAAGGCGATGGCAACCGGGAAGTGACGGTGGTGGTGAATCCGTTTATGGGCTTAATTGTGTTTTTACGGGGATCGTTTGAAGGAAATTATTAGCGAACTCCTTAGTTGTGTGGAAATAAGCCGTTTGAGGATGGTGCGGAGAGGAGACGTGTTGCACTCTTACCTACTACCGGGATTGGTCATTTTAGCCGTTGTCCGTAACGCGTCCAAACATGGATTGTTGCAGGAGATTCATGGGGCTGACTTGTTTCATCTGCGTCATCTGTTCAGTCGTCGAGTCTTCTGTGTTCGACTCAGCTTGTGAAATGTGACGCTCGTTTAAATAATTGTTTACATCAGCCGACAAAGTTTGTTAAAACTGAGAAAGGAAGTGTGGTGGAAAACAGAAACAATATTTGCTGGAATAAACATAATGTTCCACTCTATTTGAACAAACTTCTCCTGGCTATGAAGTGCTTCTAACTTCGGGGCTTAACACCCCCTTTAACAGATAATTCGACACGGCATGCAGTGCGATGCCAGGTGTGGACGTTTGGTGGGGATCAGAAATTCCTTTGTTAGGGAACAGTGTACCCCATGCCAGGGTGAATGTTCACCGAATAATTTTAAGAGATTTTAGGTAACAGATAGGGATTCACTTCAACAATAGCTGGCAGCTTTGGTGTGTCTCTATGAGGATTAAGTTTCGCACAATTACCCCATTTAATTAACCTCGTTTAATCGGCTTAGCATGTGTTTGCCTTCGATTTTCACGCCCCAAGGACAAGGACGTTCCACAGCGGAAGGCTGTAATGGAAGACATGGATTACATTGGCAAATAATAGAGAAGGGGAAACGAGATATTTGACACTGACATGCGAGACGAATGAAGGCGTAATTCACTTCCAATACCTTTGCAAATTGGTTATTAATCTGCCTCGCATTCGTTTATGTTTTCACGATGTAATTTGAAAGCTTAAACGATTTAAAATCCACGACAGAACTGTTCGGAAATTACGAAGTACAGCGAAACTTCTCTTTACGGACACCCCTCTATGAAGGACACCTCTCTTTACGGACAGTTCCTCAAGGTCCCCGCTTGGAGATAGGGCTACTCGTTTATTTTGCCCCCCTTCACAGCGGAACCCCTCTATGTCGGACACGGACATGAATTTCAACCCTTGTTGAATAGGACGAGACTGGTGTCCACCTAATATCGGACACAAAAGTCTAAAATTAACAGGGAAACGATAGAAATATTTTATGAATGCATTCCTTTGTTCGACATGCTTACTTATGTTTACACAGGTAAGAACACGCAGACTTTGTGGGAACGGATGCTTCTGATGAAGACAGAAATTGATGTCAAATTGAAATTTGTAAAAAACCTATGTTTCAGTTTAGCGCTTTTGTTACATTTTTTTGACGCTTCTACGAAAAGTCGTTCCACAATTTTCTGCAGTTTCTCTCTCAAAGACAGAATTTTACCCTCACCCCTGACAATTTACTCAACTACGAATTTTTGTGCACAATTCAAGTGGAAATCACAATCAGGGTTGCCGCTATGCGACATTAGTAGCAATTTGACCCTTTTTTGAGGCCGCGACGCGTCGAGATTTTATATACATCACACATCTTTTTCGAAAAACGTCGTTAAGTTTCTCATAAGCAATAAAGTCAACACAATTTATAAGAAAATGCAACTAAATGACTGCACCACTCCAAAGCATGATGAAACCTTAAACTTTGTAGCGATTTCGGACAATTGCGACACTTTTTTGTGCGATTTTCTCACATATTTTAGCCGGAACGCCACCCCCGTCTCCCTCTATCTCTCTCCCACCCTCACTCCCACTCCTACCTTCTCCCTCCCTCTCTATCTCCCTCTGTCTCTCTAGCTCTCTCTAGCTCTCTCTCTCTCTCTCACCCTAGCTCTCTCGCTCTATATCTCCCTCTCCTTCTAGCTCTATCCCCTCCCCTCTACCTCAGCACCCAATATCAATTGAAAATTTTGTATCCAAATATTGCAAAGGGTTCCCCTAATATAAACTTAGGACGCATGGGTGACAATTGTTGCGTGATTGCGGTGCTGGCGTGTACAAGGCCAGGTCGTCCTTACTTCACGACAAGATGCCTTTTGTTTCAGATTTTTCTACGTTGTGTATGAGTCGAGCGAGCCGTATACTTGATCTCTTCGATCCAACGGTTAAAGAAAATCATAATCGCGCATTTAAGAAGGCTGCGGCATGCCTGTAGAATCTTCTAAAACGATTAAATGAACAGGCGAATCATGTTGGTCAACATTAGGGAATAAAGATGAGAGGAAACTTCCTACCAAAGAGACGCCAACTTCGGACAAAACCAGTCGATTGACTGTTTTGTAGAGTAAGCTGTCGTGGAGGTTCGAGTGGAGGTAGTTCCAACTCTCTGAATTTCTCAACGTTATGTCTGTGAAATTCCATAGAACTATGAAAGGGACGAGCTCGCTAGAAAGGGTACTGATTCCATACTCTTTTATAATGGGGACCTGCCTTCCATTTTGGTACATGGTGCCTTCCATGCCTATTGATGGTCTACCTACACTAGGTGCCTTACAAACGAGGCATGGCCTACTCTCAATCCAAACGCTCTTCATCTTAGAACCATTACCGGCGTCATAACCATGCATTGTGTCATTGGGACATTGTCGGAACGCCGCCTATTCAATGAATCCTGCAGGAGCTGCACAGATGAGGAGGAGGAAGAAACTATTGCACATCGTCTGAAGTCACTTAGACGGCGTCCGTCTAATTTAACAACCTGACGTCATTTCCACCATTTCGCCGAAGCGTTAACTGCTCTGGTAAACAGTGGCAACACAATGGGCCTACCCTAGCCTCAGTGTGGTAATGTAGAAAAGGATAACATCTCTGTTCAAATGATAGGGAATGTAAAACAACTTGATCTTGATAACCGATGTCAGCACCGACATCCTTGGGCCAATAAGCCCAAGAAGGCTTGAGTCACCCCCTTGGTGCAGTTGCTGCTCGGAATAGCATGTCTAGCCAATGTAAGCCGATGTACGACCGCCATTCTGTACCCACTGCACGTTCTGTACGGAGAGTGATTACTACAACACGCTAAAGCCCTTCATTATTCAATTCAGCTCTTTTCCAGCCTAGTCACAAGACAGACATATTCCGAAGGGCTTGGTAAAGCTTCTCGCTTTTTGATGTTGCTCCAATGTGCACCTGGGTCCTCAATTTGGCTGTGCACTCTGCGCAACCGTGCTCCGATGCCACAAGTCCGAGCATGAGTGAACCCATCTTATTTAGCAAGGAAGTGTCTTCGCGGTGGTCGGATGAATCCAAATCCAACCTCAAAGCCCGAACCTCTGCAGCTACCCTCCATTGTGTCCCCGGTGTTCAACCGCAAGCTAGTTGTGAACCCAAAAAGCGCGTGTGCGCGGTCGTTGCGGCCGCCCATCGGCTCAGAAGTCGACAAATAGAGACCAATTAAAATTTGCTCAGATCTTAAGTAACCCCCTGCTTCTGTGCAACTTCTGTGGTGACACCATCCAATTAAGTTCGAATTCCGAGTATTCCCTCCTTGAGCTCACTTTCAAACGGCAGATTCGCCTTATCCGCTTAAGTGTAAGGCACCCCTGCGCCGCGGCAAATCGTTGTCAGCCAATGCTCTATTGAGACTAATTGCTCGAGGTTAATAAGGCTGACGCCATTTCATTCGGCAGCCCTCTCCCGCCGTCGGCTCGCTTCGCCACGTTAATTTCATTCATATATTCGCGACTCTGGCCGCTCAACTGCTTGACCTCTCACAATTGCATCAGCGTTATTTTCTTCAAAGTGACTTTGGAAATTGTCGACGGCAAGTACCCGACCGTTGCCACAGTTCGCACTGCAGACTACCGCCGCCGGCGCCGCAGCCGCCTCCGACGTCCGTTTCCACAGCATTCTTGGTAATTGACAAGCTATATCTGTTTATTGTCTCTGTACAGCACATGCATGGCTCCGAGGTGAGTTCGAGGTGAGGAAGCAGCGCACAAAGTGCCAATGACATCTTGAGATATCGATTTTTGAAGCCGTAGACGTGAGTACTCATGCAGGGCTTTGAATCGCCAACGGTCGATGATCTGTCGAATGGCTCTTGTGTGGGACCAACTTCCCCTTGAAACCGCACACAAATAGTTCGCTTAACGTCACGTGTTTACACGTGATAAGAGCGACGGCGTCTACGTAGAGTATCGGGGTTCGAGTCTAGTCGGAATTCAGTGCCAGGCACTCGCCGGCCTCAGTTCCGCAGTTGGGCGTTGATTGTGGATTCATACTGCGTACGATAAACGCCCTTACGACTGGCGGCGATCGACGCCTTCAGCCGCCAATGTGCGTACGACCGCCTAATTGAACTAAATGAGACTCAATTGTGTGCCGATATGCGGGGGAAGTGGCGGAGATACGACGTTACGAAGAATGTGTCGGCTTCCAGCAGTCGTGTCTTGCTGACCGTGTGAATTCAAAAATGTCTGATAAGAGGGCTTAGTCAATCGCGGCGCGCATGTTTACAAGCGATAAGATACGAGTGCGTTCGCTAATCAGATCGATGTGCAATCTGTTCACACAGCACCACGGCTGTGTTTACACGATTTGTCGATAGGTTTGTTTGTTCGAGGACGTATTCTAATCGCCGGGGGATCTATATTTGCAGGCTTGAATATGTTTTGATGAGTGTGACACATCAAGTGCCTCAGTCGCAGTCAATGACACTTCCGTACTTGGAAGGTGTCTTGCTTGAGATGCGATAATTTGACGGGCATGTGCCTTGACTGATGTCACATCAAATTTAACGATTGGCGAGAGCATTTTACAGCCCCCAAGAGTTGACCCCTTTGTATGTGATGAGACGTGGGGAATGAGATCGTGTCGAGAGCAAGGAAAGCAAAGGCAATTTAACGACCTCTATTCGTTTCCACCGCTGGGAGAAGGAATTACTAGGATGTCGCGGGCGAACATCGTAAAAAATGGCACGCTCGAGTGACGTTTGAATGACGTCCGGAGAGATATCGGTTTTGTTTGCTCGGGGATGTGTTCGAACAGTGTGATGCTGTAAATTCGGAGAAAGCGTGCGCGTGTGGGACGTAATTGGAAGTTTGATTGGGCGTATTGTTCTCAGTTCGACGTCAATGGAAATAGGAAACGTCACTTGTAGATGTGAACGCAATCATTCATATTTCTGTTTGCTGACTGTACGAACCGATGAATCCTTGGAATTGTGTAATTCTTTGAAAGCACCACACTTTGTTGAGATTCATTTTAACCTCGTGCGCTGCACAGTGGGCGTGATGCAGGTGTGATAATAACCAGCAGCGATGCATGTGCTGTGTTACAGTTGCGTCTGATAAATTTGGATCCACTCTGCATTAACGAGACAAGCAGGGTGACTCTACAAGGAGGATCATAGTGCTTGATGAGCCATGGAGACAGTGGTGGTGGTACAGTCGTACTCGCGGTCAACGTGGCCATTCTCAAATCTGGAAATCCCTTTCGAAGCCTAGATGTTGTCCAAGAAAACAAGCAATTGCTCCTACAGTGAAACCTCCGCCGGGAGGCACTCGAAAGGACTGCGAAAATGCGAACCAATTTGGAGGTGCACCGCTTTGAACCACATATCATCATGGCATAATTATACAGTGAAACGCGGATACCGACCGTCGGACAATTTTTGTCCGCTCAAGAGAAGTGTCAGCCTAAAGGTAGGGATGTGGCCTGATTTGTGCATATTAATTTAAGACAGTCAAGTAAAAGAGATCCACTTTGTAAATCAATACTTAACGTACATGGATGCATATACAAACAGGTCCACACTTTGTAGTATATACAAAGCAAACCCTACTGAGGAAAACCGGAAGACGTGTAAAATTCTCGTATGAGCAAAAGTTGAGGCAAAAAGTGCTGCAATGTCCCAAGGGTAGCAAAAACTTTTGGTCATTTGTAAAAAGGTAAAGTCATTTACAATGACATCCCAGCTGTCCTTAGACAAAGCGAATCTACTTGCGGCGCATTTTGCAGCCAGCTCAACACGGCCAGGTTCCAATATGTCGCCACCTGTACTTGAGAGCTTTGATTTCACCATGGGACAAATCCACTTCCGCACTCGTACAGTTGCAAGAGTACTTAAAGATCTCGACGTGCACAAATCCGCTGGCCCGGTTGGAATCCCCCCTATTCTTCTGAAGAGGTGTTCTTCTGCTCTGGCAAAACCACTGCGTAAGCTTTTTCATCTCTCCTACTCTTAAGACTCTTTCCGAGCAGATGGCAAACAGCATTTGTCCAGTCTGTCCCTAAAAAGGACGAATCTTCGTCACCCACCTCGAACCGACCCATTGCACTTACGTCCCTTCTTTCTAAGGTCATGGAAACGCTACTAAATCGTCAGCCTATGAAATATCTTGAATCGCGGAAGCTTCTTAATGACCGGCCGTATGATTCCGCAGCAACAGGTTCACTGGTGATCTGGTAGCTCATCTCACCGAAAAGTGGAACCAATCTTTGCACAATTCAGGCGAAAGCAAGATCGTTGCGCTTAATATTTCTAAGGCATTTGACAGAGTTTGCCATCAAGCTCTCTTGTCGATGGATCTCTTCTTCAATGGATTAGAACTTACCTTTCGAAGTTTGGATGGGTTCAAGTCTGATATCCGCCAAATAAATGCTGGTGTTCCCCAAGGCTCTGTTCTGTCTCCGACACTCTTTCTCATTTTTATAAATAATTTCTCGTGTCTGCTACTTCTAATCCAATCCATTCCTTCGCTGATGACAGCACCCTCAGCTTTTCATATTGGTTCCAAGACTCACGACCCCGCCCTTCGGCCGTAGAATTGGCACGGCAGCTTATATTGAATTCCGATCTTGACAGCATAATTAACCGGGGAAAGAACAATCGAGTGGAATTCAATGCTGCCTGCTGTCACTCAAGCGAACCCTTGTTAATCAGCCATTATCCATGAATGGCACCTGTGTCGATGAAACCGGAAAGCTTTCCATCCTTGGTATGTGTATCAACACAACACTTAGTTGGAACGATCACATATTTGAGGTCGCCAAAAATGCTGCGAAATGTTTAGGTTTCCTCAACCGATGCCAGAAATACATCACCCCTTCTGATTTGGCTTTAATTTATAAGGCGTATATACGCCCCAAACTTGGGTAGAACGCTCATATCTGGTCTGGTGCCCCCAAAACCACCCTGCACCTACTCGACAGAATCCAAAAGCGAGCGTTTTATCGCTTATAGGAGACAACAATATTGCAGAGTCTTTAGACTCGCTCGAACATCGACGCTATTTTAACAAACGATGCTCAAGTGAGCTTGCCAACTGCATTCCTCCTCTCCATGAATCCACCCGCAATACCCGTCTCGCCAGGAATGTTCTTAAGCCTACTTTCGGACGCACAGTTAAATTTAGAGACTCGTTCATCAGCCGCTCGACACGAATATGGAATGCTCTTCCCAGCCCAATATTTCCCCCAGAATACAATCCGCAGATATTTAAAACCAATGTGCACAGGCATCTCCACTCTCCCTGTACACCTTCGCCCCTTCACCCCGTCTTTTGTCTTGAACCCGGACACTTAAGGGTATTAAGAATCACTTGAGCTCGCGCAAATTATATAAAAAGAGAAGATCTTATATGCGATGTTTAGGAGACTTATTCCCCGGTAGTAGGCGCAGTTGAAGCGGTCTCCTTTCTTGTGGATCGGGCAAACCGTACTGAGATTCAACTCGTCGGGCATGCTTTCATCAAACTATCCTACTTTGAAGAGCTTAATTTGCCATAATCCTGTGTATCTCATCTCTTCTTATGTGTATTGCATTTTTATCCTGGTTCCTGTTGAACCTGGTTCTCAAATAACAACCCCCGCCATCTGATACGTTACGGGTTGC
The DNA here is from genome assembly GCA_905231855.2 of Eristalis tenax. Classification (NCBI taxonomy): domain Eukaryota; kingdom Metazoa; phylum Arthropoda; class Insecta; order Diptera; family Syrphidae; genus Eristalis; species Eristalis tenax. The sequence goes on from HG993127.1 coordinate 7,856,929, forward strand.
CTCGTCTACTGAGGAACACATCGTCTTTCATTCTCGAACAGGCAGTTGGTTGTGGCAAGCTGGCAAATGACTTAAGCTTCCCCTCAAGTGTGGACAGTAGCAATTCTAAGGAATGTCCAAACCTCTCACGCTTCTAGCACTCCACTCAAGCGTAGTCAGCAAACGGCTTCTGCGCCACCACTTGAAAACACAATGCATCCACTGTTCTCCAAACAAAAACAAACTTCCGGCCACACAATCAAATCCATTGAATGACGACATTCCATTGAAAAACGTATCCCAACCAATAACAATAAAATAATCAAATGTGTTACTTTACACAAAATTTCATTTAATTTTCTTAAAAAAAGAAAAAAACCGCAGCCCTACTCGTTTCCGCCCGTAATGATGCGATTTCCATAATCCGCCAGAATTGACAACGAATATGAAGAAAACCGAGAAAACATTCTCTCATCACATCGCTCAGAAAATACACGCCCACACGCGCTCAAGAAATGAGAATTGTTTTTCCCACTCGCCCCCAAGCGTTTATATCTGCGTCTTCCAGACGTCGTAAGTCGCCTGAGAGACCCCGCCGCCGACGCAAACAATGCCAGCAATTCCGCTGCAATTATCCGCCTCGCCTCTGGGGCTCCGCTGCCGCCGCAGTAGCCCACAGCACACGGGCCAATGCGGAGCATTTTGCACTAGGTCAAAATGAGCAACTAATTGCTGATAGCAATTACAAGTTATCTGAGAAATGATAAAAATGGAAAAAGAGCCGGCGCGGCGTTGGTCGGACAAGAGCCACCCGCGTCAGCAGCCAAGAGAATGCTTCTAAAAGCGTACCGCAATCGTGTCTGGCCGCACACTGTGGCGGGCAAGTGTGTGCGCAGGGATGTGCGGACAATTTGAACAAAAATTTCCACTTCAACACAACTAGAAATAGAAGCCCCTCATACACTCGTGGTGTGGGAGGGCTGCGAGCGTAAGCGCGGTGCGCCATGTCCGTGGTGTTTACAACGCGAGCGGACAGACAATTCGCAATAGTTCTTGATTTTCCTCGGTCGCGGCCGATCGAAATTCATTGAGAAAAAATGTGTTTGAGGAAATTGGAATCGAATGTGCGAAGGCGCGCATTGGACTTACTTTTCTTCCAAATGGGCGCTCCCGGCCGTCTTTTGATGGGAATTTTGTTTGCATTGTGGGATGTGGTGAAGGTGAAGCGGCCATTGGGTGAATGTTTTGAAAGCAATTTCATAGAAAAGTCCATAAACGTCTGACGGGGGTGGGTGGGAAGTTGTCTTCGTCTGTGGATGGGATGGGAAATCGGGCCGAGGTGTGGGCTAACCTTGCCGTCGTCTTCCTAGATCAACAGCGAGTTGCTGGGTGATCTTGGCTTTGTTAGTCCGATCGGGTGTTGTTTTGTAATTGGAAGTCTTTAAAAACTGTCTAATGTTTGAAGAGAGAGGGGAGAGTCAGATAGAGATAGAGGGGGAGAGAGAGAGAGGGGGGAGATAGAGAGAGAGAGATAGATAGAGAGAGAGAGAGATAGATAGAGAGAGAGAGAGAGAGAGAGAGAGAGGGGGGAGATATATATAGAGGGAGGGAGGGGAGATATATATATAGAGAGAGAGAGAAAGAGGAGATAGAGAGAGAGAGGGAGATAGATAGAGAGAGAGAGCGGGGAGATATATATATATAGAGAGAGGGAGATAGATAGATAGAGGGAGATAGAGAGAGATACAGTGAGAGAAAGAGAGGGGGGGTGTAGAGATAGATAGAGAGAGAGAGAGAGAGAGAGAACAACTGACAGACTAAGGGGATAACTTAGACGGCTGAATGGCGCAGTTGGTTAAGTCCCTGCTGTTCATGTTCAGGGGTCCCCGGTTCGAATCCCAGTGAAATGCTTTTATCCGGCTTTCAAATCTGGTTCAGTCACCATTTGCCGTTGGGATCAAATGAACGACACTATCACTGGAGTGGTCGATCTATGGCGGCAATAGCCTGACCGAGGGTTGGTGCCTGGCAGTACATTGGACACAGTCGTTATCTCTGAGTGCTCCAGAATGATGTTTTATTACCTCTTACAAAAAAGAAAAGAAAATGGGGATGACTTCATGAATCTTGCCATGGTTCATGGCTTGCTTCGTACGTACATGATTTGGGCAGTATTTCTTGAGGAGTCTCGAAGTCCTGTGCGCAAAACCGCTCGCTTGCGTTGCGTTCTTTCAACGCCAATGCTTCTGTTTCATTTATGCCAGCGACTTCTTTTCTTAGTGCCTGGGATCTTTGGAAGAGAACACAGAATAACTCTGCAGAGAACCTGTAACCACGTCCGTTTTAGGACCGTCCCTGTATCCAATCAAATGGAGCCAGCATGAGTCTGTAGTTACCTTCGAGGTTGAATAATGGCACGCACAACGCGAGTGGTTTTTTGTACAATCTGGACATTCATCAATCTGCACACCACCTCCTTCCTCTGAACACGCATTAATTCGCCACGTGGTTCTCTACTTAAGCCGTTTAACTGGTTCCTACAGCAAAAGCTATTTCACATTAATTCCATTGAAGCGCACGTAAAATTCTCGCCTGACATTGAAATGGCATTTCACGGTCACGTCCGTGGACAGGTTGCATGGTTCTTCGCATCAGGCTCGTCCATCGAATATCGAACTTTTGTTGGGCTTTCAAGTTTCGCCCGGACTGCCATTTCGCACGCCATCAGCGTGTCGTCCTCCCTTCACTGTAACTGCTGTTAGAAAGTGAATTTCCATCGAACCCAGACCGGCACAGACCCCCTCAGCATCCATAATCAATGGCGTGGCGTGGCGCTCATCACAGATTCCCACGAGCACGTCAAAGAAGACGGAAAGAAAAAAAAAATTGCCTCCATAAAAATGTAAATGTCAAACGCGTGTTTTAAATCAAAAGTTAAACGAGAAATCCGATGAAAGTAAAATGTGTCATCTTTGACCACCTCCGGTGATCTGTGGTGACTCTGGCAGCGACAGCGTATCCGTTCACTTCACCGTAGTCGATGGTGACTTCTTCTCCTCGGGAGAAAGAGAAAGAGAGGCGACGACGACCCAAACCGTGGGTATATAGGTAACTGGCGTGCACAACTCTTTGCCCGGAGCTGATTCTACACCTCTCACATCTGTGGCTCATAAAAAACTAGTTGTGCGGTGAAAACTCTTCTAGGCGGCGGAAAACTAGTTTCGGAACAAAGTACACAAGCAAATTGAGACCGAGTCTTACCGGATTGATATATTAGATCTACGGGCTGCTGCCTACCCCCCCACCTCACCACACATCATGTGGACTGTACTTTCTTTGCGTTTTGTCTTGCTGACCCACACATTGAACTGGAAAGTTGGAGGTTTATTGTGTCTTCTTCTAGGAAGCACTCTGCGCCGCGAGCAATCCTCTTTCGTCTGGCCGCCATGTGACGAGTACTGGTTCTATCGTGCCCCGATAATTGTACCCTAAGTGCGAGTCATCGTCGTACCCGGTCGCTGCTGCGTGTGTGTTCAGGTCCAAATGAAGTAATCTGACTTATCGCCCGGCAAAGTTCTTTTCCTGGTCACATGGAGAAAACTGAACCCCCCGAGGACCGTGATAGTGCGGTCAGAAGATTGTGCGGATGTGTGTTCATAGGCCAAGGTTGCTGTGAGAGCGTGCGTATTTTTTCTTCTCCTTTAATCACACTCTTGCGGTGCCACTGGCAATGGCACTGGACTGGCACTTAATTAATTTGATTACTGGTTGCAATAGGTTTGAGATAAATGACGGGGTTTCACTTTGAAAATTGATCGAGTTTCCGAGTAAATTGACGTGAAAGCATTGATGCGCTGCACTCAACCGATGTGATGCAGTGCAGTGTGTTCCCTTAAAATACACCTCCGGTAGGTGATCAGAATACATTTTGTTCAATTATTCAGGAAGTACTCGTGTTAATGGACAGCATAATTACACACGAGTCTAGGGCATGTTTGGGGAATGTTTCATGAGTCTGTCTTCATTCATCGGTGGTCCTAGGAACGCTGCTTCCAGTCGTCAAGACCAAACTGTCTTGCTGTCACAATTTTTGTGGGACCCTGTAAAGCGACTTCATTAACGATGAAAATATAGATTTCAGGCAGAAGAGCGTCGTAAACGAGACACTCATGACTTGACAGAGTGTCGTGAAATGTCTCTGGACTCAGTCCATGATCCAAGACGATGTGCAAACGATCACTGGAATAGAGACAACAATCCATTTGCACACAATCACGTGTGCAAGTCAATATTCTAAATCAGAAAAAACAGCGTATCGATTGCCGTTCCTACCGAGTGAATTGCGATAACCAAGAGATTTGTTCTATTTCACTGGAAAGCACTTATCTGGTACATGCTCGAAGTGATGTGGTGTTACGTGAAGCGACAGGAAGTTTGTCAAGCAAGAAAAGTGACTTGGTTTACTGAAAACGCATGAACGCGTCTTATCTTATCTATTGGGATCAAGTTGAAGCTGGAATCTCATTTCCACTCGGTTAATGTGAGACGAACAGCATTGCATTCGACGCGAGATAAGTGCAACTGCATCTAGGCAGGGTGCTGTGAATAGCTTGAGTGCGTCAGCAGAATTAACGAGGAGCAGAGCTGTTTGTTCAGATCAATATTGTAAGACCTCGACTCTTAGGAATTAAGTTCCTGAACTGTGATGCCTGGCAACAAGTGGCTACACTTTCGAAGCCTATCTATTTAGAATGATTTTAATGTTCTAGGTTGATGCTCTTGTTTTTGCTTACTTTTAAATGCGTGTCAAAAGGGACACAACAATAGTGTAATGTAAGCGCGCCCTTAAATTTGTTCACGATCTGTCAATGTCAACGCGTCAGTTAGGATTGCCATCAGAGACTATGAAGGGATAGAGATATCCATCTTCTAAAGGGTGATTTTTTAAAAGCTATAGGAAAGTTTTTCAAAAAAAAAAAAAAAAAAACACATACAATTCAGAAAAATGCATGGAATTTTTATTTGAATCGATAGTACGATCCATATAATTTAATGTTTGAAGATTATTTCATGCAAATGTTGACCTTGACTGCCCCTCAAATGGTCCATCCGCTTAGTCCAATTTTGGCATACTCCTTCCAACATTTCGGCCGGGATCTCACGAATAAATGCTTCAATGTTGTCTTCCAATGCGTCAATTGTCTGTATAGACATGAGCTTTAACATAGCCCCACAAAAAATAGTCTAAAGGCGTTAAATCGCACGATCTAGGCGGCCAATTGACCGGTCCCGAACTCGTCTCTCAATAAGTCCATTGTTGCGCGTGCTGTGTGACAAGTGGCACCGTCTTGTTGAAGCCACATGTCAGCGCAAACAAAAGTTGGATATCATCTCCCGGTAGCGCTCACCATTCACAGTTACGTTACAATTCGCATCATCTTTGAAGAAGCACGGTCCAATGATGCCACCAGCCCATAAACCGCACCAAACTGTGACTTTTTCTGGATGCATTGGTAGCTCTTGCAATGCTTCTGGCTGATATTCACTCTAAAATCGACAATTCTGCTTATTTACGTACCCATTGAGCCAAAAATGAGCTTCGTCGCTAAACACACCACAAAATGGAAGAATCGCGCGATGAGCTTTCTTAACAGAGCACGCATTTTGATGATAAAATTCAATAATTTGCAAGCGTTGTTCGTTTGTAAGACTAAGATTCATGTCATCTGAAGATGTTTGACAGTCAGCTGTTTAAACCAGTGTTGCCAAAAAGATAATAGCTAGAAAAATCACACTTTACTTCTCTTGCCCCTTGATTCCATCTGACAGCGTTTTTTATACGCTTTTTGCCCCGTGTCTGTGAATACGTGTAAGCTCTTGAGATCGGTGAATTGCAGTTCTTATTTCAAAATTCGCCCGTTAGTTGGAAGTTATTTCAAATTTTGGAGTTAAATTTTCAACACTGTATGGAGGGGTAAACGAACGGACAAGGCTTATGTTCATAAAGTCGATTCCTTAAGCTCCCATTTGAGCAAGTTATAGTCTGAGATACTGGGACAAAATTAATGCACTACTAGTGTACGTATTTTTGTATATGAATTATGCATATAAAATGAATCCACACGAGGCTCTCATTATTTATTTGAAGCTTTAAAATGGTTATGAATCGCCTTCTGAACATCCCCATCACGTATTATTGATTTGCCCACGAATTCACGAATTTGCCGCCGTTATCGTGGTGGATCCGGGAATTTTGTAAAAGTATGTGCGAAATGCAAGGGAATTCCACAACACTCTTATTTTTTAAGGCTCAATGCCGCCATGGACTAGGGGAAGAAATGGCCGAAGTTGGATATCTCCATCCCTCCATTCTTATGATGGTGGGGTGCAAAAGCTAACGACGTTTGGAGCTCATTAAAAATGGAACAAATATTGTGAGTCACAAGCAGAATTTCTGTATTTTAAGAAATCCAACTTTTCCCACTCTTGCCCCTTTAACACTTTTGATATCGTGTTCACAAACCAATTTGGCCAATCAGAGAGCATCATTCACATTATTTCGTGAATAGCTGTCAAAAATGCATGATTAACTGTCAAATTGACAACGTGAAGTGAAGTTGGCCATCTCAATAGGAGTTGATTTCTGGTCACAAACGAATTTAAGCGAATATTTCTTCAATGTTCACTCTTTTGAGGCGTCTTCCTACAGACAGCTCATGTTGTACTGTCGCTACAAGTCACTAAGACCGCACCGAAGTAAAGTATCACATCCATAAGAGGCTCAGTTCAAATTGAGCTAAATTAGCCGATTCTGTTCCGTTCAAATAGGTCTGCGCTGCACAGGAATCTTAAGTACATATCTCAGTTCACCTTTTGGAGAAGTTTTTATACAAATCTTGGGCTACGTCGAAATTTACAGACGAAGGGATGTCTTTTGTTCCGCTGAAGCGGCGAAAAATCTCAGCTTGGCCTTTGCAAAACTTTGAAAACCGAAGCGGCTGACTCAATTTGCATATCAAGTTCTTTCATGAGGGGAGCATGTTCGAATTGCTTTTACGCTCTTCGCGGCTGAGTCACAGCAAGCAGCAATGATCTTGGCCAGTGTAGACCAGTTGTGTCATTTTGATAAAGCGATCAAGATGGCCGACACTGATAGTAAAGAAGTAAGGCCCTAAGTCACTCCTCGTTCGGAAAGAGAAAACGCTGCAATTCCAGAGAAGGTGGAAAAAATGTTCCTCCTGTCAATCGACCTGCTCATTCTGATCAGAAACATCGGTGTCCCCAGGATATTTCGTGGAAAATAATGCCGATCAAGTCTGGCAATGGTTCTATATTTAAAGCGAGTTTCGTTCCGTATTTAATGCGAAAAACGTTCCCAATCACAATTGATCCAAGAGCACAAAGAGTCTCACTGTTAAACAAATCAGTCACATGCTAAAACCTCACACGCAAGCTCTGCCAACCTAATTAATATGAGAAGATCGGCATTTGGAACTTTAAAGGTTTCAATGTGCGTGACATTCTGATCTCGTGAATGATGATGTGACTGTGTATTACGCAGTCTGCCACTAAAACATAACCAACTTTGCTCTCCTTGTTTATTCGACCTTATTACAGGAGATTGTCCATGGCAAATAATGCTTCTGATTCCGGGCGAAGTTGCAGCACGGACATACTTGCACACCATCTCTGCTCATACAGCATCATCTGCACTTTAACATAGCGTTCATTCATCCTTTAATCGCGCAATTCTATTTGCAGGGTAGCACTTATAAACTTGGCGTCCTAGGAATGGGGCCCACACTAGAACAAATGTGCCAGCTCTCTGCTGTTATTTCATGGGTAAACATGTACGTTCCTCCGTGAATTCCTCTCTGACCAATTCAAACTTCCTGCTAGCTTTGATTGGTTTTTGTGGTCGATTTCGAGGACACAAGTTTGTGAACCTCATAAGCACGATCATTGGACGATCCGTGAACGGCACCAGCAGTTTAAAAAAAACAAGCACATGTCCTCCATCTCAGAACCAGTTGTCATTGTCACTTAAGTGTGAAAAATTCCCACATTAGCCATAACAAGCACTTGTATGTGCCCCAAATTCGCGAACAAGTTTAACGATTTCCTCTAGGTTCGCTGATTCTTTCTGAGTGAGAGCAATAAGCGAAGCACTAAAATTGTAAATCCATTGCAGGAAGCAAAAAGTAAAGATTTTTTTTCATTTTTATGACATCCCGTCGCCTAGCCCCGATCATAATTTGATGGCGCTGCAAATCATATTGCTAAAATTATCTTATGCACAATAAACATCAAAGGACACCGCCCACTCAAAGAGCTGTCGCCACTAAATTTTAAAAGTCCACCACGGCGCCCCCCCTTCTTTGCGAAACTATAAATATCTCCCGCAACTCGTACGTAAATAAGAAATTCCAACAGCTAAAAAAACATACGATTGAGATAGAAGAAGACTCAATACAGGATCATCAGAATTTTAAGCGGATTCCAGCAACACGACTGAACCCGACGTGCCCACAAAAGAGAAAAGAAAACAAAACAAATTCAAATTACTTTTTTTAGATTCATTTTGAATATAATTACTTGCGTGTAGTGAAAGTGAAATCCTCGTAACTCAGCCGTGTGTTTATTTGTATTTTGCAGTTTGATACCGAGGCTCTCACATCGATTTGGCCAGAGGAGGTGGCAGTCAGGCAAACACACCCATCCAATCTGTGTTTATTCATAGCAACCACATAAATTCGGCAATGTACTATCTGCCATGATGCGCTACTCGGAAATCTCACGAGATCTATCCTCGGATAGTCTAAAGTTTGTAGAGGTACGTATTGGGATTGAGCAACGCGACGTGATGAGGTATTCATGTTTACATTTGTTGCAGCAACCCGGAGAGGAGTACATATACAAGAACCTACGCGACGAATCTCCACCGAGCGATATATCCAATCACAGCGGTCCACTGCTGAGCAAATCATGCCATCATCAAAGTCAAGTCGGCGGAAGTTACATACCAAACAATCGCTACTCGTATGGATCGTCAACGACACCGCGACCGAGGAAGGACAGCAGCAAATCGATTGGTGGCAAAGATAGGGACTTCGACCGGATTCCCTCGAAGGCAATCAGTGCGAAAAGTTCACGAAGGAAGAACTCAATTGGCTCAGCATGTTTGAATGCAATGTCTACGTCTCCTGGTTCGGGGTGCTATTACTGTTATGGGTAAGTAGCGAGGCTCAATCGCATGGCGTCAGCTGATGAGTGCGCTTTTCTCCTTCAGATCGACACCGCCGGGTAAAACACAAAGCCTTCCACTGAACTCATCAATCAAAAACTACGATTCGGTGATATTGAATGCGTTGCGTGTGCCCGCGGAGGAGCTTGCCAGTCAGATAACACTTTTGGACTTTCCTGTGTTCTCTGCCATTCAGCCAGACGAGCTGACCAGTTGTGCGTGGACGAAGAAGGACAAGCACATCGTCACACCGAATATTGTTGCATTTACTAAGCGATTCAATCACACGAGCTTCTGGACAGTACAGGAGATTTTAAGCGGTGATCTGCCAAAGCAGAGAGCTGAAATTTTAACACATTTTATTAAGGTAACTGCAAATGTTGTCTGCACGCAACCCAGGTCTATTTATTCAAGTCTTCTTCTTCTGCAGGTTGCCAAAAAGCTTTATGAACTGAACAATTTACATTCGCTGTTTTCCATAATATCCGCGATGCAGAGTGCCAGTATATATCGTCTGAAGAAAACGTGGACTTGCCTCTCGAGAAAGGATAAACAGACTTTTGACCGCCTGGCGGATATCTTCAGTGACCAGAACAACTGGGAGAATCTCCGCGAGTATTTGGAGAGCTTACGCGTACCGTGTATACCATACTTGGGACTCTTTCTAACCGACTTGATCTACATCGACCTGGCACATCCCCACCTGGGCGGGCTGGAGCCAGAGCAACGACGGAACAAAATGAACAACATCCTACGTGTGATATCCAATTATCAGCAGTCCGATTATACGAATCTGATTCCAATTGAATCGACACAAAAGTACTTGCAATCGATCAGGTACATCGAAGAGTTGCAGAATATCTTTGAAGAGGATCAATACAAGTGAGTTGGGTGAAAATCACCAGAAATGAGCACTTAACTGACGGCTGATTTGTTTGTTTCAGAAAATCTCTCAAACTGGAACCATCCTCCTCGGGTCCGAGTTCCTCGTCCTGCAGCTCAAAGGAGTCATTCAATGTTGACGCAGCGGCACCAGCACTTGCCTGCTTAAATCTCTCACCCGCCAAAACAATCGGTTCCGTACGCATCGCGAACGGCTCTAAATTCATTCCAGGCCACAGGAAATGCCGAAGTTTAGGATCGAAGTAAGTTCTATTGCCTCACTCTTTCTCTCTAATGATATCAATCAATATCAAAATTTTCTTATATATTTTCATTGAACCTCAAACACTTGCTCTTTGTCTGTCTTTCTTGCCTGACATCATCTGCAACGGCTCATCCATTTTACACACAAAAAAACCAAACACACGACACACTCATCTCCTCGTTTTAATTTCCATTGGTTTATTGTTTTGTCCAAAATGTTCTGGCCTCTCTTTTGCTTTATTCATTATTTTTGCCACCCACCCTACCACAACCACCACGTCACCACTTTTGCTCGAATACATTCGCTCATCACTTTTTTGTTAACTTAACTTCACCCGCCGCCGTCCTCCCTCTTATACTTTACTCTCTCCCACACAAACCATCCATGTACAATTGGTTTATATTTTGTTTCGTTTATTTAAAAAAAACCGACTTAATTATCGAATAAATCGAAAAACGAAAACGAACAAAATCGAAAACAAAAAAGATTTCGTAGCACAAGCTTGCCGCGAAATTTTTATCAAAAGTGCAACTGCCCCATAATGATGATTGCGCCCGGAATTGGTACGATCTCAAACAAGCGATGCAAATGCCGGTGAGTGTACTTAAGATGTTAAGCGAAGAAGAGTTTCCTTTTTGTTTGTATTCTTTTTTTTTCCTGTTGCCACTTGTTTCAGTTTGATTTTCAGTGTGTGTACCCTCTTGTATTTGTTTGTTTGTGAGTTCTCTCTCTCTCTCTCTGTCTGTTTGACTGGTTTTAATTATGATCGCAATTTGATTTAAAACAACTGTTAAATAAATGTTTTTCTTTTTCCGCCGTAGTGAATGTGTATGTGCTAGCATTTGAAGATGTTGAACTTTGTAGAACATTTGTGGTTTTTTTTTGTTTCTTTCATTCGTTGTGTGATCTTTAGAAGGTGATAATTGATGTTCATAAAGGTGGCAGGTTCATCATTAATCTGAGATCCAAACAAAAATTTGCTGTTGTTGATTGTGACTGCTGGACACATTTGTGTACTTTTTCGGTTGTTCGCAGGATGTTTTATTTCATGGACGCATACGCTTGTGATCACTTTGGAAGGCTTTAGCCTACTTGTGCATTCAATTCGTTCGCGGCCTCTGACAGGGAATGAATCATGGTCAGTCGTGGCACTCGTGGTACACGATACACACGATACTCATCCTCGGTCCACGAATGTGTTGGGTGTTTGCCGCGTCTCGCCTATGTCGTGATATATGTGATCCTCATTCACAACTAAATTGAAGCAAGTAATGTCTTTCGATTGGAATGATGATCGTATTTGGCAAATACTGTTTATCATATCATTTCCCAACCGATTTATCTTTTTGCATTTGACATCAGTTTCAATAACTGCGTCCGCATTTGAGTGAGGTAGAGTCAACGCTATTTTGACAATCTTTCCTAAGATGGGAAACAAGAGATCTTCGTTAAAATTTTTTAAATTGCATGCGATGAGGGGTTTTTACTCTTCGCTCAACAGTGTGCCAAGATTTCTTAACTCGTGAGTAGCTTCATTAGCTATTAAAGGATACATTTTTTGTACAATAGCTGAAATTGATAAATCGCAGCTTTTCTGTACGTCAAATGCTATTTCGGGGCATGAAATTCCATTCGTACCAGCGACTCATCATCAAGTGGCAAACGTTTAACCATTTCAGCAACGACAACTCTATAAAAGTTAAGACAGCTAACCTTAACCTCTATTTTATCATTAGCATCTAATCCAGTTAAGGTCTCTTCACATTCTTGACATGTGTATCTGGCTGAGAATGCTCTCGGTTAAACGCAAATATACAAACAGCGACACGAAACCAAACAATTTCGAACACAGGAGCAATTCACATTTCACATCTGAAGAAGCAGGCAACGGAGTTTTTTTCTTTTTGAATGGAATTTGACATTTCTCAATAAGCGCGTTCAGTAAACGCATTCGGGTGGGTTGCTTCAGAGTAAATTTTTATTTGATCGTTATTTGCACTGATTTCTAGATAAAATAATGAAATATTTTGGAGAAATGAAAATACCCATTTTTTGTTCTGGTTGGTGTGAAAATACCCTTTCGCCCTTTTAGGGGCACTGATTCGCCCACGATCTGGCATCACTGATGTCGTGCCCAGTGCGATGTCCTGGGGAAGAGATACAGTCCTCGTGCTGCCTTAGTTCGTAATTCCATTTATACCTTAACGAAGTTCAACCATGCCGATGTTCTAATAAAACTGAAGAGACAGAGTTAAGGTATGTTAGCAATGTCTTCCAGATCATGTAAGAAGACCGTCCACACTCAAACACCCATTTCTGGCTTAATCCCATGCCCATGTCTTCTCTTTCTCAAACGACAGAAGTAATGTCTCCTGTCTCTTCAAAGCTGGATACTTTCTTCTTCTTTGGTTGGCGCTACAGTCCGGGGTGGACCTGGGCCTCAACCAACAAGCCTCTCCAGCCAGCACGATCTTTCGCCAGCTGCCTCCAGTTGTGCACACCAAGTTGGTTGAGGTCCTTCTCCACTTGTGTGCGCCATCTTGTTCTAGGACGACCTCTTATGCGTTGTCCCAAAGTCTCGGAATCGAAGACTTGTTCCTTTACCAACGCAAAGCTGGATACTGACAGTCTCAATAGATCATCGTTTGTCAAAATGAATGATAAAACAGAGACACACAAGGTCTTTGTTCAAGGGAGTCAATCGACTCGACTTTAATCTCACACTTTTGGATTCCAGACCCCATGTGATCATTGTACTCAAACTTATAAATAGAAGCCGGCGTCAAGAAGAGTAAAATCGTTAAGTGCCCCACACTCGTCATACTTGGGTCGGTGTGCTAAGATATGTCCTGTGTCGGCACGGTACACGGTGTGAGTAAATGCAAAGATTTCCATTCCCTGTGTTGGCGGTCCTAGAAGTGTGGCGTGTGTGGGCAAAGAGAAGTGAGGTGAGCTCTGATACCTTAAAGCGGCCCATCCACAGCACTTTGGTCCTGTATGTGAGCTAGTCCATACAGTGAGTAAAATGCAAATGTTTTTATTGTTCCGCGAAGTCTGCTATGTGCGCGAAATTGTGTGACGTTCGTGGCGAAAGGGCGCGCTCTAGAGTCCTGTGTACGGGCAGCTTAAAGCGGCAATAGGAACTTTTGAACTTTTCCTGCTGCCTGAGCGATTTACAAGGTTCTGGACAAAAAGTGTGAGACTAGTTCATGAGACATGCTTGAAGGAGACATGCGCAAATAAGAATTGATGGCCGTAGTGCAATTCCCGCACTGCTCGTGGCGCTGTTCCGTCGTCGTGCACGAAAATTGTGTGGAACAGAGCCCTGAAGGGGCACTTCAGAGGAAACAAAGGCTATTTAGAAGACTTTTTGGGGAACTTAAACATGTTGTCATTCCAACTAAATGGAGTATTGATACAAATGGGAATGATGGAAAGCTTTTGTAGGTTAATGCCAATCTTGGTCAAATGCTCTAGAAGTAGCAGGCATTACTTTTGAAACTGGTTCCACTTTTCGGTGGGTATAAATCACCAGTGAACCTCTTGCCGCGGATACCACATTGCCGGTCTTAGGAAGCCTCAGCAATTAGAGGTACATGCACTTCATAAGCTGATCAGCGTTCTCTTGACCCCAGCACGAAGGGACGTTAGTGACATGGGTCCATACAAGGAGAATGACGAAGGCTTAGGGATGAGTTGGGGAGATATGGTCTTCCATCTAAAGAAAACAAGGCAGCGACTATCTGCAGAATTTGGTTACGAAGTGAAGTACAAAGCAACCAAACCTTCGAACTGATCTGGCCCAGTAGGTGCTGGAAACTTCAAACATTTTTCTCTCTAAAGAGATCGCATGTAAATCCCGTGGTTAGCGTAGTTACAAGACACTGACCCTTGGGGTAACACGCCAGGAGATTAAGTGTAATCACAAACGAAAAGCGAGTGTGCACGACTCCCTTTGCTCTTGTCCAGCTCAAATCTCAAGCCTTAATCGACGACTCAAGTGATTTAAGCTTAAATTGCTTTATCAACACCCACGAATGGCTTGCCACCAATTGACGATACTCTCATGATCCGACTGGCATTACAATGGACTTGAACTAAGTGCAGCCCACGCTGTGATTTGAAGCTAGAGATGACGAACACCTTTTCAGAAGTAGTAAGGAAATGCCATTCGGACAAGCTGATGTGAGCACCTTGGGATCTTTAAGTATGCACTACTCCTGCCGCTGTACGAAAACGAAAGTGGATTAGACCGCTGGCAGAATTGAGTATTGGCGGAGACAACTAGAATCTGGAGTTCTTAGACAAATGCGTGTCATTGGCAGGCGTATGGTATGTCTTCCTTATGAGAAACAATGACCCTAATGTGGTCGGATGACCAATGTGGTAGGTGGACCTACATAAATGAATTTATCCCCTCTTAGTTGTCTGTTGTATCTTCGCGCAAAACTCGTAACTCTTATATTTCTTCTTCATCTCTGCAACATCAACAACAGCCACTGTCAGGGATGCCAAGACGCAGTGCATGTCTACTCAGTAATGGTTCACAATAGGACTAAAACCGATTCTAAAACTCAAACTGAACATTGATGATTGCCTCTGTTTGCTCAGAACTGGTCGTAGGGCCCTTGCCGTTCTATGTCCAGCTAAGAAATTGATGCACGCTATCCAAAGAAACGTCCTCACATCTCTTCCTTATAGAGCTTACATGGGTGGACAGATGTTAGCCTTAACAAATGTTTCGTAGTGTCCGGGACCTTGCAAAGAGGCCATAGAAGACCTCCGTAGGGTGCCCAGCAAAGCTGTTTAGACTCTGTTTGGACTCAATTCACTAGTGGGATAACAACAACACGCATGGTTCTGTAGAAACCCTCCTTCCACTTATCAATACCTGATCAATTAGTAGACGCAAATACGATATTTGTCAACTCTCATTTTCAGCGATTCAAAATGTGGTTTGTCCAGATCTGGGGAAGACGTTCGGCGCAAATGTATTCTAGAGTTTAGTCTCGGCTCGCCAGATTTCCCCTTCTCGCACCATTCTTTTTCGTTTTGTAAATCAATTTAGAGCTTAAATCAGAAGCATCCTTAGACTCCTGCACGATTAGTTCGTTCACCTTGCACCAGTTAAAGTAGAGAGTTAATGCCCAGTCAGAATTCGCTTAGTAGACAAACAACAAGCCGTTTAAACAAACCAGAGAGGATGCCTCTGCCCAGACACGCGCATCTTGTGTCGACGGCATCTGCAGCATAAACCAACGTCAATGACTTTATTTTATTATTCTCGATTAAACTCAAAATTCTTTTCTAACATTCCATAGTTTTTCATTTTCACGCACATAAATGCTCCCCAACCAGCCAGCCGTCGCTTGAAACTGTATTAAAATGTCTCGTTTTCTGTTCACTTTCAGCATATTCGGCAAAATAACGAATGGCCATAACGATGGTGCCACAAATCACCACTCACCCGATCCGAATGCCGATCACAGTGTGCTAAGTCAACCACGACACCTGTTAGACGATTCCGTGCTAGAGGATGGAGGTCATGCAGCAGCCGACGCCACATCAACAGAAAGTTCCGAGGGAGTACTCTGCCATTTGGACAGCGATGTGACTGATTTTGGTGCCGATTCGCTAAGCTTCCAGGGCTGTGTGCGAAGGAAGACTGTCCTTAAGGAGGGTCGCAAGCCAGCGGTTGCATCGTGGCAGCGATATTGGCTACAAATCTGGGCCAACTCACTGGTGTACTTCCCGCCAAAGTCCTTCAAGGGATGCGAACGTTCGGATTTTAAACGTGAACCCTGCAAGGTGTGTCCCCTGGACGGTTGGTGCGCCCAGGTGCTCGATAATCCAAAGCATAAGAATTCATTTGAGCTCTTCAGTCCAGCACATGGCACGGTGTACAAGTTTCGAACGGACAGCCCTCAGACCACGCATCAGTGGACGAACTCCATATGCAAGGCATCGCAGCGGAATGCCGAGAAGCCACTTCCAATTAATCTCATGTCTTTTGAGTAGACACAAAGCACCTTAACCTTCTTCCTAAAACCAAAATGAAATTAAAGCTCTCTATATTTCGATCACTAATTATAACAAGAAAACGTTTAAAAAAAGACTGACAAACACAAACTCATTCACTCACAAATAAAAAACAAACACAAACTCCTACTACCACTCTGTCGTACGTAATCAGTACTCATCCATGCTCTTTTGTCCTTTTTTTGTTGTTTTTTTGATAGAAGGATATTAACACAGAGGAACACTGAACAAGAACTCGACAATGTGCCTCCTCCACCGCGTGTGCGAGGAGGAGAACTCGTCCTAACTCCTAGTGTAGGGAAAAGTGAATATATATACATACTCGAAGAACACAAACGCATATATATTTAGTCCCAGTACATAGTATAGATGAAACAAAAAAAAATAATGTTCTTGGAACAATTTTGCTTTGCTTAGATTTTTATTTTTCCATTTTTTTTACTCGCTTTGTAATTACAGAATAAATTATATGTATACAAAGAAAAAATATATATCTAGTAGATAGAACTGCCCATCGGCGTGTGGGACTAGATGCATCCAATCTCTCTGATGTCTGTAGTTTGAACTTCGAATAAATTAGCATGTACTACGTAACTATGTAATAGCAAACTGAATGTCATATTCCTTCGCGTGTCTTGGCTTTGTTTAGTTCCACGGTAACGCAGAAAACAATAAATGATAAGAGATGATGATTTTATATAAACCATAAGCATATATATACATATATTGAATGTTGTTGCCATTGTCTATGCCTTGACTCCTAAGAGTGCTTAAGAGAGAAGTATGTAGTCGGTTGGTACTCTGAACGAGGGGGAGAACTAGAAGAGATAAATATAGATATATGTGAATCCTCTGAGATCGTGAAGAGTCCAGGAGACGAAGAGAATATATTGCTATTTTGTTGTTTATTTTGCTGCTTTGTATTATTTGTGTAAACTTAAGTAGCCCATAGACCATAGAAACAGAATCTATTGCAGAGGATATACATAGAGTATGTGAAAGAGTATATATTAAACAAAAAATGGAATGAACAAAACTTTAAACCGAGTTGTTTTATTCACTGCCTAAATTGCCTACACGCCTAGGCAACGATGAACGAAGTTGTTGGCTGGATATCCTGTTGCGGATCTCTCACATTACCCCACCATGGGAGTGGCATTGTAAAGGGTCAAGTTTGTTTCTGCATTTCATTTGACATTTCTCAATTTCAGACTAACTCAATTCGAACCGTGGAAAGATACGCAATCGAGCAACGCGTTAAAGTTATTCAGGCTTATGATGAAAATGCATATCGTGCACATCGTGATTTTTTCTGTCAATCATCCAAATGTGCGTAGAATCGGCAAAAATTTGAGCAAACCGGGTCTGTAGGAGACCAGTGAAAACACCAGTGCATGCTCGTACAGCAGAAAATATTGCTGCTGTTCGCTATAGTGTGGCTGAAGAGCTGTCCACCTCAACTCGTCGTCGTGCCCAACAATTGCACCTCTCACGCTCGTCGTTGATGAACATTAGGCATAAAGACTTGCATTTACACGCTTCCAAGGTGCAATTGACTCAAGAACTAAAGCCTCTTGACCATTTCAAGCGTCGTCAATGGTCAGAATGGTGGCACGAAATGGCAACAGTGGATGATCCTCTTCAGTGATGAGGCACATTTTCACCTCAGTGGATTCGTCAATAAGCAGAATTGCCGCATTTGGGCGAATGGTAATCCAAGAGTGATTGTCGAAAAACCAATGCACCCACAAAGAGTGACTGTTTGGTGCGGTTTATGGGCTGCCGGCATCGTCGGGCCGTAATTTTTTCCAAAATGAGGCCGGTCAGGCAGTTACTGTTATCGTGAAATGATAACGAACTTTTTATGGCCCGAATTGTAAGATATGAACGTGGACGATACGTGGTTTCGACAGGACACCGTCCTGTTGCCACACAGCTAACGAAACAATGGCTCTTTTGCGCGACAAATGCAATGGCCGTGTTATATCACGTGGTGGCGATGTCAATTAGCCGCCAAGATCATGTGATTGGGCACCTCTTTGGGGTTATTTGAAAGAAAAGGTGTGCGTCGATAAGCCAGCAACAATTCAAGAGCTAAAGGATGAGGTAATTCGGCACATTAACGGCATAGGACCTCAATTATTCCTCAGCGTCATCGAAAGTTTGGACCATTGGATGGAGGTGTGCCGCCGAGGTCGCGGCTGCCATTTGGCCGATATTTTGTTCCATACATAATTGAACCATACCAATATTGTCATAATAAAAATAAATGACAATAATTTTCCAAATAATTGGTGTTTTATTCAAAATCAACATCGGCCCTTAACCTTAACCATCTTTTATGTACGCCTATAAGTCGTCTGCAATCTTTTCTTCCAAGAGATAACAAGAATGTCACAGATCTCTTATAGACATTGGGGACAGCGTGGTCTGTGGGATGAAGGAGACATTCGTGCCACGTGACGAGCATAGTCCTCTCCGTTCAAAGAATCAGCTGCTCAATGTTAACTTCCTCACGCACTGCTGTGTTTCTCATTATGTCCCGGCGAGTAATTCCCACATTCTCACAACAGCACGAAGAAATCTCATCTCAGCAGCTTGTACTCGCGATTTTTTTCTCTCGGTCATTACGCAAATTCCATGACCATAGGCGATGAGTTGGTATAAATACTGAGTTGAAAATTGTAGCTTTGACACCAAGCTGATTACAGATCTACCAAGCTGTTTCAGGCCCAGATTGACCAATCCTACAGGAAAGCTCCGGACTACTCCTCCCATCACTTGTGAAAAAGACCCCCAGCGACTGGAACTTCTTCACCAGCTTCAATTGAACCTCACTACCATGTAGAGTGCATTGAACAGGCGTTCCAGAAATTACCATAACTTCCGATTAGCCCACGATAGCCTTCATTCCAGCAGCAGCACATACGGCCACAGACTTATCTAGTGGGCGCTGGAGATCCCTCTGGTGAGACCTGAGGTTAACTAAGTCAAATGCAAAAAGAAGACTCTCCCAATGTGAAACATTCCTCGCCTCGGCTGCGCTGAACCATCCAGTTTTATATACAATGAAAAGAAGGGGTGGCAAGACGCACCCTTGGCGAAGTCCACGGTCAGAGATGATGGAGGAAGAGATGGGCCACTTCTACGTTTCTTGCCCCTCAGATTCATCTGTCAGCGTTTTGTATAACCTTTTTACAGACAGGCGTCTGTGAATACGTGTGAGCTAAACTAAGCTGTTTACTCCCGCCTAACACCATTGCGTTGCTCTATACTTCTAACAAGTGTGCGTGAAAATAAAATAGTATGCGTGACTTTAGAGCACAACTGCGATGGACTGGGGGTTTTCCATTGGAAAGGGGAATATCTCTTCCTCCATCATCTCTGTCCACTGTGAAAGGAAATTGATTAAAACCAATTTTATCATAATGCCTGAAACACAATAGTGCGTTGCTGCGTTGCGTCGTCTTTCAACGCACACAATTCAATGCCCATGCACAGAATACTGCGGCGACCTACGTAAGTACAAAATGAGAGAGATGAGAGGATCGTAAGACGTAAGTCCATCGCATGTCACATTTTTGACAGATTGGTGCGATGATAAACAGCTGACTACATTTTAACGACAAAATCAATTTGGATTCGGACCAAGGAGGAAAAAAAGTACAATTGTTTGAGCAGAATATTTTTTGATTTGACCTATCACAAACGAAAACAGCTGACACAATAGAGAGAGAGATAGATAGAGAGAGAGAGAGAGAGAGATAGAGAGAGAGAACAGCTGATTATCGCATTGCGTCATCGCACCCCTCCGTAACACTGAAGTCGAACGCAGCAACGCACTATTGTGTTTCAGGCATAATTCATTACAAAAAACCTCCCAAATGAGGCACTCCAAGGGACTAAAAAAAGGTGGTGCCCCCCTTTGAGAGGATCTCTAAATCGGGTTAAATATCATTCTGTCCTAATTATACCTAATTATTATATCGATATGAAGGAAAATGCGAATTCAATTCGAATCGTTTTTATTTTTCAATATAATCTCCCCTGACATCAAAGCATTTGTTACATCTTGAGATGAGCTTTTTTAAACCCTCAAAAAAATAAATTTCCTCTTTCTCTGCAAAATACCCATTTATTGCCGACTTGAGTTCGTCATCATCCGAAAATCATTTTCCACGGAGACATTTTTCCAAATCCGGAAACAGGAAATAAGCACCAGGGGCAAGGTCTGGACTATAGGGTGGGTGTTGGATTTCTTCGAAACCACAGTCTCGCGCAGCAGCCTTGGAAACTCGCGCCGTGTGAACAGGAGCGTTGTCATGAAGAAGCAACACACCGTCTTTTCTTTTTAATTTCCTCCCGCAAATTATGCAAAGTGGAAGCGTAGGATGTGGCATTGATGGTTTCACCTTTTTTTTGTACTCAATGAGCAAGATTCCCTTTGAGTCCCAAAAAACTGTGGCCATGAGCTTCCCGGCAGACGGAGTGACTTTGAACTTCTTCGGGGGGTCTGTTCCTTTTTTATGCCACCGCCTGGACTCTTGTTTGCTTTCAGGGTCATAGTGGTGGACCCACTCGTCACACCGTCCGCGTTCTCACTACACATCTCCAAAAGCTCGCTACAGCATGCGATCCTCACTTTTTTCTGAGGCGCTGTGAGCATTCGTAGCACCCACCTTGCACTGACCTTTGAAAGGTTAAGATGGTCATGAAGAATGGTGTGAATGGTGATCTCTGCCATCATTTTCACCTTTATTCGGGCATCCTCAAGACAAGTTTGTCGACTTCTTTGATGCTTTCTCCCGTACAAGCAGTAGCCGGGGCGCCGGAGCCGTCTTCAATGCTCTCTCTGCCTCTCTTGAACTCACTTGACCACTTTTGCACAGTTGATAATGAAGGTGCGGAACCCTGGTAAACAGCCACCATCTCTTCATGAATAGTTTTTTGACTTTTTCCTTGCTTAGTGAGAAATTTAATTACAGCGCGATGCTTAATTTTCACCGTCATCGTCTCAGTTGCCATTATGATTCTGTTTAACTAGAGATAAAACGCATTTTACATGAATGGACTAAAATAATAGTATTACTTGATAAATAAGTCAATTTATATACACAACCACAGCTTCACCCCGATACGGAGAATATATTGAACGTACCCTCGTACGTACCCCTCTGAAACAAAATCCTCATTATTCTCTTAGTCGTGTCACCCAGAAATATGTGTCACTTTTTCAAATTTGTATTCTCTCTCTGGCGCAGTTGATGGTCTTCCTGATGAGAGCGGCTGTACCCCGTTTCCCATTTATGCCGTCGGATGTGAAAATGGAGAAATCCTCAAAAGAGATGTTACTTTTGCTCGTCAGACGGGTTTCGCTAACTTAGACGATGTCGGGTTGCTCAGCTTTTAGGAACAGACTAAATGCTGTTCGTCTGACGGTACTGATAGATAGATAGATAGATAGATAAAGATAGATTTATTGTACCTATTCATCTTTACAAGTTGTGGTTTTGTTTTTCTTACATAAATCGTACGAGCATGGCTTTTGCCGTCTGCCTGATTGACATTAATATAATAATCAAAAAGAAATAAGTTTGTTATCGAATAATTATAAGGTACATATAACAAGCTAATATACATGTATACACATATGTAGCTTTCGCTTATGAATTTCAAAACTCTTCGTTTATAATATTTTCTCTATATTTGATTGACTTTTTATGATAGTTTGAAAGTAGTTTTATATCACGATCGCAATTTAAAAGGTCTCTGACCTCAGATACCGATTTATTGATTGGACATCTACCAATAAAATGCACGATATCTTCTCTCTCTGATAGGTTGCAAAGACTGCAGTATATCGGCAAGTCGGGACGATGTGGGATATAATTTAAATTAACGAGTTCTCCTCTCATCTTGAAAAAGGGTAGATATGAGTTCTTGACTGTTACTGTTATTGAAATAATTTCGTTCACATAAATTATGGTTGAGGCAACTGTATGTTGATCGATGTACGGAGGATGTAGCCATATTAATACAATCTTTCCTATATTGTTCGTCTACTTTGGAGATAAGTTCGTAGAGCATAACTTTTAATAACCTGGGGTTAGTCGTCGTGAAATGGAATTGCATCCCACAGTAACCTGCAAGCTCTTCCAGTTTCCGAAACCAAAGATTTCTTTTTTGTATGGTTTTCATAGCGACAATTTTTGGCAGTCTTTCATCAGGCATCTCAAGAACTTTCAATATATAATCAGTGTCTTGACGAATAATGGCGATATTCCTGTTTCTATTATTACCACATAGTTAGGCGTCGTTCTTGGTAAACCAAAGGTTCGTTTGATGTAATATCTTAGAAGTTGTTCTACAGTCTCTTATTGCGTATGTCCCCAAGATTGAGCTGCGTACATCAATACCGATTCTGCAACACCAACGAAGACTTTATATTTAACACTATGATCATCCAGATTATTTGAGAAACACCTTTTCCAGGTAGCACATATAGCACTTTTCGCCTTAATAAGTTTGTCCTTCAAGTGAAAATCCATGTTAAGGTTATTAGTGATTGTCTGACGGTACTGTACAATGAGTTAACATTGTATCCGACTATGCGCAGTCGTTTTAGCCACGGACTTTTCAGTCTCGCTCAGACTCCTTTACCCGGATGGAATAGCACTGCGAGGTAGAGGGTGGTAAGGTAAGCACCGAACACTCGTTGGACTTCATCGTTGAGGTTGATGTTACTTCCTGTCTGCTGTTGTTGTTGTTTCCCCACATTTGGCTTGGGGGTTTTGACTTCTAAAGGGTGAAGGGTTTTTCAAAAAAAAAAAAAAAAAAACCCATACAATTCAGAAAAATGCATGTAATCTTTATTTGAATCGATAGTACGTAGTCCATATAATTTAATGTTTGAAGATTATTTCATGCAAATGTTGACCTTGACTGCGCCTCAAATGGTCCATCCGCTTAGCCCAATTTTGGCATACTCTTTCCAACATTTCGGCCGGTATCTCACGAATAAATGCTTCAATGTTGTCTTCCAATGCGTCAATTGGAACGGGCTTGTCATATAGCCCCACAAAAAATAGTCTACAGGCGTTAAATCGCACGATCTAGGCGGCCAATTGACCGGTCCAGAACGTGAAATAAAAAAATGTTCACCGGACTCGCCTCTTAATAAGTCCATTGTTGCGCGTGCTGTGTGGCATGTGGCACCGTCTTGTTGGAACCACATGTCAGCGCAAGTCAAGCTCTTGCATTTTGGGCAAAAAAAAAGTTGGATATCATCTCACGGTAGCGCTCACCATTCACAGTTACGTTACGATTCGCATCATCTTTGAAGAGGTACGGTCCAACCAGCCCATAAACCGCACCAAACTGTGACTTTTTCTGGATGCATTGGTAGCTCTTGCAATGCTTCTGGCTGATATTCACTCCAAAATCGACAATTCTGCTTATTAACGTACCCATTGAGCCAAAAATGAGCTTCGTCGCTGAACACATGTGATGTCGCGATGAACTTTCTTAACAGAGCACGCATTTGATAATAAAATTGAATAATTTGCAAGCCTTGTTCGTTTGTAAGACGATTCATGGTTAAATTATAGACCAAACTGAAGATGTTGGACAGTAAAACAAAACACGAAACGTGCGTCAGCTCTTAAAACCAGTGTTACCAAAAAGATAACAGCTAAAAAATCACCCTTAACAATCCGTGGCTGTGGTGCAGCTGGGACCTTGTTCACTGGTAGTTTGGGTGATGTATTTAGTTTCGCTACTGTTGCGAAACTCACCGTTGGCCGGGTCCTGTGTTCAGTTGCTGCCGGCATGTTATGGATGCTTACACTAATAACGCCTGCATTCGCCTATTGAATCGATCCGAGCGAATAATATAGACGATTGGTCTACACACTGACCACTGCCTTGTTAAAAAATGTTAAAAAATTAAAATGGAATTTATGAAATAGTTCATTATTTCTAATCAAAGGGCCCGTATCGTCTCTCGTTTCACGGCAATGAATCCTGCTTTGGTTCGAGCACCATTGTGTTTGTCCGCTTTGAGAAATGACACATTCCATCTTGTATACAGATGTGAGCAGGCAACTACGAAAGAAAGAGACTGGAAAAACCCCGATTTGAATCCTTAACCTCTGCTATTTCCATAAGTTGAACAAATGAGGAGTTGATAAACTCATGGGTTGTAATTTGAAAGTTGAAACCATAAAATTTGAGTGAATGAAAGCCAATCCGGAAGCTGAAGAGGAAAATCCCAAAGTTGTGCTCAACATTTAGTGAACAAAACGACCCTTAGAGTTCCGCTAGATTCACAAAACACCACACTGTGCGACGTCTAGACCCACGCGATAATCCACACAGTAAATATGTACATATGTAGGTACTTTCGAACGGTTTCCCGTCAAACCTTCAGAACACATGCGTACACACATACCCCCTCAGTGCCTTCAGATTGGTTAGGGATTCAAGTCAAATTTAGGATGTGAAACTTGGCTGTGCATTAGATTTGCTAAATGCCCCCGAAGAGGCGGATCTGTTGAAGTAATTTATGTTCGTCTGCAGTGATTTCTACTTTGGCGACACCCACTTTCACTTTGGTTTCTCTGATGCCCAGAGGTTTGAGCTGTTCGATTGGAGTGCGCCAAAAGTACATGAGGAGCCACAGGTCACTTTGAGTGAAAGTTGCAGGGACTTTCGGTGGAGGCACGTCTATAAATGATCCACTGCTCCGCACTGAAGGACTTAATCTTGGCAAGAGCCTCAACCATGATGGTCTGTGGGCTGCGCAGTGTCATCACTCATCCTCATGCCTCTCAGTTCCCAGGCACACTAGTGCAACGATCGGATATGCTGATTTCAGCGCGATAAGTACGTGCATCCAATACGCGTTATATAAGCCCACATTCCACTTACGTAAACCACTCGAATCAAAAATAAGAAAAAAAAAAATTCACTTTCTTCGGGCAGTAAACTGAATTCCATTCGGCTGGCCAGCCACTGGCCAGTGTTTTGTTTCTAATCCCAGGCACGTCCTCCCCACATCTGCTGAAGAAATGGAAATGTGACAATTTTTTGTCTCAAGAAAATCCCATAAATCCCACGACTGATTGCAAAGCAATGCAAAACCGCACGATCACTGTGACGTGATTGCCATCGCTCATCAGCGCCAGTTGTAGGTGTTCGATCAGCACGCGCCTCGGGTGCAGCAGTCGGAAGAGCGAGCACGAAACACTTGAGCACCGCTTTCGACGGAAATCGACTGAAATGGACAAAGCGTTGAGCATAGCAAGTACTTCGGATGTAGCCTAGGAGCGGGAGCACAACCAAATCGGAAGCGTGTGCACTGGGCCAAGCGGCTGTGGCCGTATAAAAACTACTAAAATCCAAAGACCGACGGATGATTCAGTTAAATGAGTGGCATTGCTCAATCGGTAGACATCTCGCGGAAGTGATACTTGTTTTGGTTTCCAGCTCTTCAAAATGAAACTTAGCGTAAGCGATTTGTAATCGATTTGTGATCGTTACGTTTAATTTAATCTTTTGTTTGCTGTCTGTGCAGATTGTTGCGGTGGTTGTGATTTGTTTGGTGGCGTTATGCGGTCCATCACTGGTGCAAGGACACCCGGCACATGTGACAACGACGTAAGTAAAGTAAATTGTTCCTAGCTCATGTGGTGTTTGTCAAGTTGTGCCGTATTTCATCGTGTTGTATCAGGCTGGTCAATTTTGTTTCGGTTCAGCCTAAGTTTATGCTATATATTGTTTCTTGTTCCCGCTGAGCGCTTGACTACGATGGAATTCTGAAAAGAGAAGAAATTGAATAGAGTCGTGGTTGCAAGTGGTAGACTAAAGATTGAATGAAATGTTCCTTGAATTTGTCTCAGTTTTAACACGTTTTCTGTGAATTTGTCACTTCTCCATCGATGTAGTCAATTCATTTTAAAATGTGTCTTGATGTGTTTTCACACTTTTTCACTTGGAATGCTAAGCACTGACCCCAGTTTGTCCCGAAAATATTGGACTTGGATGATCTTCGAAATCATTTCCATGCTTTAGTGTTTCTTTGATACCTTCCTCGTGTAAATGTGAGGAACTTGCGGAATGGAAAAACTTGATCGTGGCAAAACATCGCTAGGGGCCCATCCGGCCACGACCTGAAATAAGTGATATGCTGTTATCCAAGTTATATATCTCTTGCCTCTTGGCAAAGGCTTTATGACATTTTCACAGGCCAACCAGAGATATATCATTTTCATGGTGCAATGATGAATTGAACCAAGTGCGTATAGAAATCGGGAAAATTTGTAGGTTTCTCTTAAATTCAAAAAGTTCGTCATTATCTGTGAAACTCATCAGAGATGGGCACTGTCAGTTATGAAGTTCAACTTTTTTTTGTCCACATGAATGCGCTTTCATAAGCTCTAGTCTGTTCAATCTCTCAGCCATCCTTCATGTTCCAACACTCGCATTATTTTTCTTGAGCCACAAAGCGATGTTTACTTAGGCCACGGCTTGGAGTCGTTCCCATGCGATTGAGACTTTTTATATCGGAAATGTTTTGTCAAAACGTATTTTCACGGCTGTCTGGGATCTTTTTAACGTCTACGGATGTAAGCAATAATTAATTCAGTCCAGAGAGCGCTCAGTTTAGTTCAAATCTGTTTATTGAACTAGTTCGTTGTTCTAGTTCATTTAGTTCAAAGCAGTTCACTGCTCAGGAAATGAGTCCTGTGCACAATGCTGATGCACACACAAAGCAAATCACTGAATTTAGTTATGCTTACTTCGATTTAATTCAGTTATTCTTACAGAATTGCATGGATGCAGAGTGAGTTATACCTGAGTTTGTTGAACTACTGAACTAACACAAAACGACGCTGTGAACTAGTTCACATAATCGTTAAGGCTGTCAAAGCTGTTAAAGCTCTTCTTTGAACTAGTTCGTCCGTGAACTACACAAGCCTATGTACAAGCGCCTCTCAGTCTTCCCTTTTGGACGACGAAAACCTTCCAAAATGACTGGCCCTTGGATAAGCATCACCACACCAGGAAATATTGTTCGATGTCGTATTTCATTTTTGAGCCTTAAGACTGCAGCAGGTACTGGAGAGATATTCGACTTCACAGCCAAATTGTGCCTTTGTCTACAGGCGCTACACTTTGTTGGTGGCCAGCGATGACTGGAAGATTTTTGGGTTTAAAATGACCAACTTGGTGCTTCTCCGTCCTCCTTTCGTAGGTTTAGTCACTAAACGTCTTGACCGAAATAGTATCAGTCATCTTTATCGCTTTATTAAAGTAAATGGTTTTGTTTTTTTTTGCGAAGTAGGACCACCTGGATCCTCGTGGTAACACAACGGGTCTAGCCTGGCCTAAGTGTGACTGCCGGCCATGGCAGCCACCCACTCTAACCTCACCGAATCCACTTTTCCGTCTAATGAAATGTCAGTTCAATTTAAGGCTGTCCGCATTTTCATTAAATTAGCTGTGTGGTCCTTCTTGGTCATTATTTGCCTTCTTCTTCTTTGGTTGGCACTACATTGAAGCTAAACCTCAGAACGGTCTTGTATAGTTGTTTCCATTTTCGGCCGTCCAGTTGTGTACGCCATCGGAGCCGTGTTCTTCCTATACCGCTGTCCCTCAGGTTTGGAGTCATAGACTTTCTACGCCGTCCCTCAGGTTTGGAGTCAAAGACTTTCAATGCCGACAGAAGAGTTTATATTCGCTCTGCACGACCTAGCCATCTGAGACGAGAGATTCGATATCTCTCAACCAGATCGATGTCGATGATCGATCAGTTTCTTCTTCCAAACCCCATCATCGCATACGAGACCACAATATGAAGAGAGAGATACGAGACCATTCACGAAGCACCCAAGAATCTCCTCCTTCCTTTTGGTTAGTGTCCATGTTTCAGAGCCATACAACATGACTAGGGCTATCAAGTGAAATATGAAAGTCCAAGGTTTTATAGAGGAATACCTTGATTCTCCAGGAGAAGGCTTTATTCCTCAACTGCCTCCCAATCACGTGGGTGTTCGCGGACAGCATATACATTGTCCCCGTAGCTTAGTGGGTTGGTGCGTCGATTAGTACGCAGATGGTGCCAGGTTCGACCACAGAATAGACCAACTTTCATAATTCAGGGCTCCACCTCTTTTAGGTCACTGACAATGCTCAAAGAGTACTCCTGTCTAGAAAAAGCTCTCGCCGTTGGAAGTCGGCGTACAACAGGAGCTCCCTTCCACTCGTGGAAAAATGATAGCACACACAATACGAGTGGTTGCTGTAGATGTAGAAAATTTGCCCAGGTCCACCTTGGACAGTTCATATTATTATTGTATTTATACTTTGACTTGCCCTCATTGCGTTTCTTTCTTGATGTTCTTTCCGCTTATGTCTATAGGTAAGGCAAGTAAGAGCAGATTTGTGGAAGATTTTGCCTCTAGTGTTGACGTTTGAGTAACGCACGATCTACTCGAGAATGCTCACAGATTCAATTGTCCTATCTTCCTTCACTTTTTCCCTGTATCACAAAAACTTCGCCAAGACCGACAAAAAGCTCTTCTGGCAATTTTCATCTGCAAATGAACACGATAATCGGTGTCATCCCTCAGACCTCAGTTTTGTCTCAGACTTACTTTCTTAATTTCCCAAAAACTATTTTCTGACTTCTAATTCAATGCAAACCAGCTGTTGATCGCATTCTTGACATATTCGATTCCGAACTCACGTCGCTGCCGTTCGCGTGCATGTTAAGTGGTTTAAATTCCTATCGTGAGAGCCTACCAACGTAATGAAATTTAATGCATCGTAAATGTAGCACTGTGTGGCCTTGCTTAAGTGAAGTATATATTTTCCTCTCTCTATAATCATTCTTCTTCTTTCTTCTCGATCTTGTGGCAATCGGGAATCCTCTTCTTTTTTCCCCATTTTTCAATTCATATTTAAAGACCACCCATACAGAGTTTCTTTTAGATCTATGTAAGTCTTCAAGCCAATTAATGACGTCCCTCAAGGTAGTCACTTTGGTCCAATGCGTTTTGACTTCAATCGCTGAAGATATTGTGGATATAATGCAATTATCTGGCGGCTGTGAATCTAATTATGTGGCGGCCGTGGCGTTGTGGGTCGGTGCGATGACCCCTGCGCACTTGAGCCTACGTTGCCTAGGTTCGAATTCTGGTACGAGGAAAATAAATGTCACTGCCTTCACCTCTATGAAGTCACTGACAATGCTCAAAGAGGAAAACTGTCTAGGAAAAAGTTCTCAAACTTCGCCGTTCGAAGTCGGCATAAAAGTATAAGTCCCATCCACTCGTGCTAGAACAGTAGCACGCACAACAAGAGCGGTTGCTGAGAAGTTAGGCCCTGGTCCCTCTATGGGGACCACACATTATTTTATTATATACCGGGACATTTCTATTAGCGGACACCCCTCTATAAGGGACACCTCTCTTTGGGGATAATTCGTCATGGTCCTGGCATGAAGGTATTCGTGTATTTCAACCCCTTTAGAACGGACACCGGTCTCGCTGTTGTCCGCTATAGAGAAGTTAAGAATTGTCTCAAATCTGTATTTCTTAACTTATGTTAATTAAATATTGAATTAAAAAAAAAGTATAATTGACTCCTTTTTTTGTGGATAGCATGAAAATATTCTACCCTGTTCCCTGCCTGGTATCTCTGGTATATTGTAAAGCACCTTAAAGTCCTTTATGGGGCAAATACATAATTTTCGGAGCTTAACATTAACCAGTGCCAGTCTAGAACGTATCTCTCCTGTTTTCAGCACGCGATCTGGGGATTACATGTGACTGTGGACTAAGCTTCCGTTCCCATTAAGCCCCTGTTACACTCTTAAAGTTATTGTAAGTGAAAATATGTAATTAACATCCCCTTCTCTTCCTTTTTTTTTCTAGAATTCAACACGTTCACGCTGAAAACGCCGATGCCAATGGATTCTGGCAGAAGAAAGTCTCGTGGAAACCCCGTTGGGTGAAACATTGGCAGCAGAAGGCCATCTACGTTCCAATATGGAAGAAAGTCTGGGGACCCGTCGTTCAAAACGAATGGGTGCCAATTCCAAGTCCCCCACCAGACTGGCAAGCGGCCGCCGAGGTTCCACTAAAGTAGTACTCGTCTCCCCAGCCTCACACACGTCACTAGCATTAGTTAGTCCTAGTCGTTATTTATTTATTTATTTAGTTAATTTTAGGAAATAAAAACACCCTGTCACGTTCAATTGAATTCTTGTTTATTTTCTGTAAAAAAGAAAACACTCGTCTTACGAAACAAAATCCCCGGAGCCACGCTTTGCGGCGGTCTCCGCGATCCTGTTTCCCCTCAACTGCACTCGGCATTATTCACAATAACAAATACTAAAGCAACAGACTTGATGTAACAAGATAAAACATAAAAATACTCGTAAAGGTACCTAACTAGCGACTGAATTATTTACAAGGATGAATGGGCGAGGCGTAGGATCAGTCTACGCGCTCGCATTCGAGTTTTGTTGTTTGTTTAAATATGACAGCGATGGAAGAGAGAAGATGATTGACATATAATGGCGTATGAAGTCTCTCGGGTGCTTCTCCTTACGAAGGAATGTGTCTACTACGCTAAGACTATGTGGAGCATGATCGGAGATGCAGGTGGATCAGTGCTGTGGCGCCGCTTGTGCCTGAGCGGCCGGGGCGAAGGCCACGGGAGCTGCTGGTGCAGCTGCTGCATTTAGTGGCGATGGATTTGCTGCCGCTTCACCACTTCGCTTCCAGACGACTTTGGAGGCGGTGTCCTTGCGATCCCAATCGACATGATGATGATGGTCGTGATGGTCCGGAGTTGGGAACCATTCGGAAATGATGACTGGCTTCCAGATTTTCTTCCATGCAGGCACCCAGATCTCCTTCCAGCCTGGGATCCAGATTTGCTTCCAGGCCTCCTTCCACTTGAGTTTCTTGTCATCGATCCAGATTTGCTTCTTGCCTGGCTTCCAGATTTGCTTCCACTCCTCCTTCCATTCGAGCTTCTTGCTTGGCACCCAGATTTGCTTCTTAGCTGGTTTCCAGATTTGCTTCCATGCCTCTTTCCATGCAAGTTTCTTGTCATCGATCCAGATTTGCTTCTTGGCTGGCTTCCAGATTTGCTTCCAGGATTC
The DNA here is from genome assembly GCA_905231855.2 of Eristalis tenax. Taxonomy (NCBI): domain Eukaryota; kingdom Metazoa; phylum Arthropoda; class Insecta; order Diptera; family Syrphidae; genus Eristalis; species Eristalis tenax. Next base: position 7,888,513 of record HG993127.1, read on the forward strand.
CTTCCATTCCAGCTTCTTGCTTGGCACCCAAATCTGCTTCTTGGCTGGTTTCCAGATCTTCTTCCAGTGTGACTTCCACACCAGTTTCTTCTTCCAGAGGTCATGACTTGTGTACTCCCAGCCATCGTGATCCTTGCCGAGGTACTTCTCACCAGGGACACCGACCTTGATCCACTCAGGCGTCCAGTATTGCTTCCAGTCGGGAACCTGAATCTCCTTCCATGCCGGCACTTGAATCTCTTTCCACACTGGCACCCAGATACGCTTCCAGTCTGGCACTTGAATGTCTTGCCAAGCCGGCACTTTGATTGGCACCCATATCGGCTTCCAGATCTTCTTCCAGTCCGGCACCTGGATCTCCTTCCATGCAGGCACCTGAATCTCCTTCCACACTGGTTTCCAGACCTGCTTCCACGCAGGCACCTGAATATCCTTCCAGGCTGGCACCTTGATTGGCACCCAGATGGGCTTCCAGATTTGCTTCCACGACGACTTCCAGATTTGCTTTTTCGCCGGTTTCCAGATCTTTTTCCAGCCTTCCTTCCAGGTTACCTTCTTCTTCCAGTAGCCAGGATCGTGGTGATGTTCATGTTCGTGAATGTGTTCATGCTCGTGAACGTGAATGTCACCTTCGTCGAATCCGATTCGTTGCTGAGCTACACTTGTGCTGACTGCTTGTGATGCTTCAGCTTGCTGATCGAGCAACGCTTTGGCAGAGGTCAGGCTGAGTACGCATGATGCGCACACTAAGGCGATCTGAAAAGAGAAAGAAGATGCAGGGATGCGTTCAATAAGTGGAGCGCTTACATTAATGAACAAGTTGGACATAATCTGGACGAGAGTGCTTGAAGAGAATGTTCAAACTACATATTAAGTCAAACAGTCTACAAGAATGGACCCCGTTCGGATGGTTGTCAAAGTTTTGACGTTTCATAAGAAGTTAAAGGGTCCAAAGACAAATGTCAAACTCTCAGAAGTGACAGCGTCAAATGGCTAACTTAATTCGAGTCTTAGGAGCTTCATCAGGTTGCTGTTTGAATGGAAATTTAAGCAAACTAATGTCAACTGTCAAATGCTATCTGTCAACTGTCAAAAACCGGGAAGAATGCTTAAGATCTTCGGGGAGTTTCCTGATAAGTCTGTCTGGTTTCGTCTGCAATTCGTTTTAACTGTTGCCAGTGACACATCGCGCTGACAACAATGACAGATGTGAGAGAGGTGGTGACATTTCATGAATTTATTTATCCACTCATCAAGAGTGTTGCGACAAATTGCACGTACGATCTCGTGGTTGGGTGTAGACTTGCGTGGGCACACAGCCGGCGTCTGTCAAGCACACTACCAACCACGCTTCTATTGGACCGATCCGACCACAAGCCGGTCCAAAAAGGAAGCAACACAAACGTCAGTTCCAAAGAAACTATTACAAGAGAACCCATATGTTAACATTCAGGAAATTGCAGACTTCACTTTCACTTTCGCCAAGTGTGCTCGTTGGTCGGTCGATGATGCTGGTTCAGCGAGGTCTCCACAGTCGATTCAAGCATCGAACAACCGAGCGAACGAAAGCTTCATTCTTCGTCTTCTTCTCCTTCGCCGTGACGCTTTCGTTCACACTCATTGAAATCGAAAGTGCCGAAGTTCGGTGGTAATTGCTTTGATCAACTTTGTTGATCTCGGTTTGTGGTTCTTTGCAGACTCGATTGTGACGCACGCGGCAAGAAACCGCACCCGGCTAAATGCAGACCGCGTTACATAATTTCACTTGTTTTGCAAAGCGATCTGATCATTGGCCAACTTCAAGTGCTCTTAATCTTAGTTCCGCAGCGCACCGCAGGCAGACCTTTTCGAGATCCGCTTTATGCAACCCATTGTGGTATAAGAGGATCTGGGGATTTTCTGTTTCATAACTCGTGGCCACTCTCCGGCTTTGGACTTGCGGTCCGTAGGAGGCAAGTTTAAGGTCATAAAAGAGCTGCTAGCCATTTGAATGAAAGGATGTTGCAAAACGAATCCCCAAGTGCTTCCCTGACTCATTCGCATGAGTATCGGTTACGACTTCCCCTCCGAGTGGGTGCACCGCGAGTGGTCTCTGCCAGATGATGATGATCTTAATCGTAGGTTTGTGCAAATTCGAAAGCGCCTCCACACCGGGCCCTATTGTATAATGCCTGCGCCACTAGGCAGCGCGATGACGTGCCTTTTGTCATGCAAATCACGAGTTCATCAAACGGATTATGTTATGCTGGGGGGCCAATGAAGATGAATTGACGATGAGATTGTGAGTGCTAATAAATTGGGCCATCTCTCGCCGAATATAGGAAATGTGAAGAGGCATAACGATCGATTATAATCGGCGAATCGAGGTCAACGAGAAGTGCATGACATCACTTTATTGCCGCCGAGGATTGAGTGACGGCTCTTCGACTGCGAAATGAAAACAAATAAAAGATGCAGTCGTAAACGTAGCTGCAGGTGGAGTGCCGGTGGGAATCGCGTACGAGTTGAAAGTTAATCGCCACTGTAAATTCCGGAAGCGAAAATTATGCAATTTCGAGCGACTGTCATTTTGAGTGTTGACAGCTGTCAATGAATGTGAAGACGACTCGCTTAAGCTCTTGAAGAGGATTTGCCTTCGAGGGCACATGCTTGAAAGGATTAAAGGGTGATTGTTGCCAGAATTCAGGTGATGGGCTTCGAACGTGCGATGTTTCAAAATGTTCGTTATTCATTTTTACATAACTGACAGTCTGTGTTTACATTTCAAAATGATTCACTTGACATTGAGCCTTACGCAAGTTGGTTGAAATCAAAGAGGAGAACGTGCGACAGTGACATTTGTCAGTCTCGTGACATAACCATGGGTACAGCGTGACAAATGAAGTCGGTTTGCTGTAAGTGGTCCATGACGTCTATGCGATTTTATGGTTTGTGCACAGATTATGATGAATAAATGCGACACTGTTTGCAGCAATGACAGCGATACTGCAGATAAGGAAAAAGACATTAACGACAAGTGGGGTATAGTTGAGACATGTCATCGTTACGTATGGGGAAGTATGTAATGACTGATAAATTGAGGCATATAATTTAAGAAGTGCGGGTATTTGAAAGGGATTGAGGAAAGGTGTGGTCGTGTTTGATTGTTTGAACAGCAAATGGGGCGGTGAGTACTTAAGGCCCAACTATAATGGATGAGAGGAGGCTAAATTCAATCCAAGCAATCGAGTGAAATCCTGGCAATGATGCACTTTGGCCATTATCACTTCGAGTTGATGTTCTTTGCTTCGAAGATGTTGCTGTTTCGTTCCGTTCTGACATAACCTTAGTAAGTCAATTGTGGTGGGGCCTTTAGTCATGGGCGATAAGTCTCTCTTTTTTGAAACTTAGCGCTGTTTAGTAAACTTACAAGTTTAGAGGAGACAAACATCGTGTTCAGAATAAATTTTGCTCCAAGACCGTCTGTCAAAGAATGAAGTATGTTCGATTTGAAGTCTTCCGTTACTGTCTGTCAGTCAGTCCATTTGGCAATGAATACGTGAGTGACAGGTGTTTAAGAAGTTTTAAAAGAAATGTCATGCAAGTTAGTCTGCTCACACAGTGAATTCTCAAAAGTTTTTTCGCATCTGTCCAAGTTTGACGTATGACTCGTTATATTTACTGCAAATCTGACATTTGATGCATCAAGTCTGTGGAGATCTCTTTGTAGATAAGACATTATTAACTTCTCGCACTTAGATAAAGACAGATTTGTTGGAGTTCTCGATCGAATTGCTGTTAATTTTTGACATTTATTCTGTCATTTTTGTTCCAAATCTGACATAAGGCACAGGTGAGGACGTTATTGGTATTAATTGATAAGAATAAACTGTCTTATTGAACGCGAAACAGGATTCTTGCCTAAATATCCGACAACACACTGAAATCTCAGGTATTCGATGTGTTTTTTTTATTCCCCGTTTGACATTTGTTACGTCACTTGTCATCGTACTAATCCATAATCAGTAAACACATTTTGACGGACGGGCGGATTTGGACAAAAACCTGTGCTGTCTGTGTGAGTCTTGTAGCTTCACTTTCACGCTCACCTCAGTTGGATCTATACAAATCGCATGTCTCACTGGCTCACTATTGATAACGAGATTACTATCGCTAATTGAGACCAAATGGGTCATACTATTCGTGTCTTTTAAAGTAGACGTAGATTACCATAAACATGCCAAAAAGGAAGGCTTTCAACTTCCCTTCACTGTGAACTGGCCTGGTTTCGTTTGTTTTCCTACACTTTCCAGTACTTGACGTCTGTCATTAGCTTCGTTGATCAGCGAGTTAACACCACTTTAAATGCAAATCCCATTTGACAAGTGGGAAAACAACTGAAGGTGATTTCATTCAGGCATGCGAAACATCTTGTGATCTTGAGTGGTTCAATGACTTGGTTCAGTAAGGGTGAGAGTGAAGCTGCCCTTTGGCTGTTTCTAATCGCATTTATGATTTAACACGATTTCCACTAACTGCCGCTGTCAATTTAACCCAATGACAGGTGATCAAATGATGGGCTGCGGTCAATGCCAGTTCATTTGATGTCAACTCAGAGTGAGTGTTTGTCAGATTGGTGAGATGTTGACAGATGTCAGAAGCTCACAGTGGGAGTTCCCAAAAAGTGATGACATATATTTATCATCTTACCAGTCAATTGTATTCAATTTCAACAGAGACTGCAAGACAGCCGTCCTCATCGATTTGTCTGTTGGTAGAAAACGCCTTGGAGAAATACCTCTAAACGGTGTTAATTATTGAAGCACGGTAGTCACACAATGATTTGCAGTCAGAGAAAGTGAAATGAAAACAAATGAACCCCTCGGTGGTTAGTGTGCACTCGGCATTAATCCTAATCTGTCTGATGGTTGACAAATTTTGATCAGTTGACAGTTCACATCTAATCTAGCGGTGATAATGAAAGACATCAAGACATCACGAAAGAACTAATGAATAGTCCCAACTCACACGGTTTATGTAACCATTTTTGTGTGTGGTAAGAGGCCTCTATAAAAACATAACCTCTTTAAACGGTGTTAATTTGAGTTTTGGTTTCACTTTCGTTTGCAAAAGTCGTCTGGCGTGTGCCATTTTTTGCTTTAGATTATGTGTGAGTGGTGAGTGGGCAATGGGGAGGGTTCTTTTTTTTTGTAGACGATAACGTTGACAGAATAGCATGCGTGGTTATTTACGCAGGTCATGAGGGGACTGCGCTGTGTTTGTGAGAAAATGCCGGTCGTTAAGTGCACTTTTGTTAGCCTCGTAAATTGCGATGGGGAATGAAGAGCTTAGAGGAAACTGTATTTAAGCGAAATCTACTACATTTGAAATGTGTCACAATGACAGGGACTGATACGGCCAGTACTATGCTGGTGAGTGGGAAAGGAAAAGAAGAATTAAGTTGATTGCATTCAGTCAAGGATGAGACATGATTTTGATGTCCTTTGAATAGAACTGTCGAAGAGTCTGGGGTTTTTTTTTTGAAGGAAATGAGAACGAGATTATTTTTGTGAGCAGCTACTTTATTGTATGTTCACTCTGAAGGAAATGATAACTCAGATGGGAACCACGAAGGCACACTGGCTCTGAAGACTCTCTGGCTGTAAAGACACGCTGGCTCTGGAGGTAGGCTACCTCTAAAGACACGCTGGTTCTGATGGCACATTGGCTCTGAAGGCATGCTGGCTCTAAAGAGAAACTGGCTCTAAAGGCACACTGGTTTTAAAGGCACGCTGGCTCTAAAGATACACTGGCCCTCAGAACACATTGATTCTAAAGGCACCCTGGCTCTGAAGGTACACTGGCTCTAAAGGCACTCTGGCTCTGAAGGTAGGCTGCCTCTAAGGACACGCTGTCTCAGAAGACACGCTGGTTCTGATGGCACACTGGCTCTGAAGGCATGCTGGCTCTAAAGACAAACTGGCTCTAAAGGCACACTGATTTCAAAGCCACGCTGGCTCTAAAGATACACTGGCCCTCAGAACACATTGATTCTAAAGGCACCCTGGCTCTGAAGGCACACTGGCTCTAAAGGCACTCTGGCTCTGAAGGTAGGCTGCCTCTAAGGACACGCTGTCTCAGAAGACACGCTGGTTCTGATGGCACACTGGCTCTGAAGGCATACTGGCTCTAAAGACAAACTGGCTCTAAGGGCACTCTGGCTCTAAATGAACGCTGGCTCTAAAGGTAGGCTCCCTCTAAAGACACGCTGTCTCAGAAGACACGCTGGTTCTGATGACACACTGGCTCAGAAGGCACACTGGCCTTAAGGGCACACTGGCTCTAAAGGCAAGCTTGGCCTGAAGGACATTCGAACTCTTGGACTATTCCGAAGTATGTGAGAAATGATGCATCATATAACGACCCGACAAAGGAGTCAATTTTGTCCAACTCTGGTCGAGTAGATGACGTTTCATGGAGAGTCAAACAATGCCTCTGTCAGAAACAAGGACACACCAGACAATCCCGATGATCATTCGAAGCGATTGACAGCACTTAACTGAACTGATTTCGAGACCTGATGCACAAAGGGCTTGGAAAGTCCTTTCTTGCTTGCACCCAGAGTAGCTGAGGTCAAGTGATGGGTTGGACTCGACTTGAAAGGATCCAAAACTCGTGCGCCCAGTTGCAGATCACAATCGAAAGTAAAATTAACATCGGCAGCACATTTTGCTTGCTTTGTGCACACATTTGAACGAACTCACTCGACTTACGAAATGAAATCGCGATGAAAACTCACTGAAATCTTCTCTAAGAGAACCTCTAAATTGAACACACAAATTCATATTCACATCTGAACACACACACACTCAAAGCAACAACTGAATTAAAATCAAAAAACAAAAAAAAAAAAAATGCCATACCACAAAACTCCAACGGGTCCTCATGGTTCCCGGGGAACAGGATGAAAGAAAAACTTCTCAAAAATTCACCAAAACACTTCGTGTTAACACTCCTTCGAAATGAATATCCTCCTCCTCGACGCACCCTTGCTTGGTATCGGTTGAAAGCACCACCACAGTCGTTTGCCAGCCAACCCAATCCTCTTTGAGGGAAAAACTGTTTCAATAATTCTTTGACACTCCAGTTAAATACTGTTCAAATGCAAACCCCCTGTTTAACGGTTATATCCGACATGCTTTCAACCTTAACGCGCACAACAAACACAAATCAGCGCAAAAGCTCTCCTTCCTCCAAAAAGCACGAGCACAAGCAAGAGAAGCAAAAGATGAAAAACAAAAACGAACAAAAAAAACCGACTGGAACCTTGATTGGGTTTCATCGAGACATTGATATTGGGGTAGGGTTGTTGTGCTGGTGGTGCAGTCTCAAGTCTCAAGTCGCAAGTCTCACACAACCCAGACCGAGCGGCAAGGCGAGTGTATGCAGAAATGTTGCTTTTGCTCGTGTTTTTGCAGATACACTTGGGAAAGCTTTGAGTACCCCGAAATAGAGGCTAAGACAAGGCCTCAAGCACGTTGCCTCACACAGAAAGCTACTCGTGTTTACGGCGTCGTGCCGCCAATGTGCATCACAGTGGTGGAGCGATTTGTTTTTGTTGATCTTTCCACTTTACCTCCTCCTTCGTCGTCGTTGTTTGTCGTTTTGTTTTGCTACCGCACGATCGAGCAGTGATATCATATGATACCAAAAATGTAACTGTTATGCGGTGTAATGTTATTATTAAGTAATGCCACAACTTGGATTGGATTTTTTTGCCGTAGGCAGTGGCCAGGCAGTGGTTTGTCGATGGCGGTGTTGTCACAGCAAGGTCGTTGTGCTGCGCCCCAGCAATTCTATGTTTGTGGTCGTCTCTCTGCAAGGAATTTATAATTAGCCGATCGTTCGGAAAGATGCTGATTGCATATTAATCAGCGGACTCAAAGTGGAAATGGACATAACCGCTGACCTGGGAACTGTTGTTGATTTGAAAGAGAATCCGTCCACCCCCAGACACCCGCCACATGATCCTTGGGATTAGTGAATCGGATTTCGCCGGGAAACCGCCACTCTGGTTGGCGACATTTCTTTGATGTCATCATTCAATTAGCGGCGCGGAAGGTGACTTTCGAAATTATCGTTTCGATAAAACGACGCCATATTTGTGATATAAATTTGACAGATTTTTTTTTTGTCTTTGGCCATGTGTCCATTGTGAGCAGCACTAACCGATGGATCAGGCGTGCTGGTCGATGCACGGGGCAGTCGATCATGCATCTACACATGTGCAAACAACATCTATCCACAAGATCATACGTAATATGGAGTAAAGACATGTTTTCGAAGTGATATCAGCAGTCACGGAAACTGAGAAAGAAAACCAAATTCACTTGCTGGCGTTGACCGCACTGACACGATCCATTTCCACTCGGTTTTGCATAACAGTTTCTATGGGGGAGCAGTGGCGCGGCATCGCGGCGGCCGGGCCAAGGAGGCCGAGGGATAGATGGTTGGAAACGGAAAGAGAAAGATAAGCCCGGTATTTTGTCCGTTTGAATAGGATTAATGGCTTAAGTCTGCTGAGATGATTTGCCGGATGATGGCATTTTAAGTGCGGCTCTGCTATCTGCGGATCTAGTGGTGTTTGAGATGCCTACCAATGAACAGGGCGATTGGTGGGAGTTGAAAAGAAGCGATAAACAAGTTCATGCATTGGGTGTAGCGCAGTTTTACGATCTTTGGCTGTGGGTGAAAGTGTTTTGATGTGAGCTTAATCCTTGGGTGATTACATTGTTGTCAGGCAGATCGTAGTGTGAACAGTTTGAATTTGAGAGAGGGGATAGTGGGAAGATGTGAAACTCCATCTTCCCACTTTCGTTTCAAGGACAAAGTTCTGCGTGCGATCAATGTGATTGGAGGACTACCAGCTGGACAATGGCATAAGATCAAATGGGATCAAATGCGTATGTGCCAATGGCCAGGCCTATGTGCCATGGGAAGAAAGAAATGATGGCAATTGTTCAGGTGGTGCACTCAAGAAGAATCGCAGTCAACTTTTCGGCTCACCCAAAGCAACACGAAGAAGTCTACAAGCGTAGACAACTCACGCACTTGAGCAGAAATTGTGAAACTATTAATTGTGAAGCTGTTATTGAAACTATTTAATGCACAGACAGGCGTCTGTAAATGATCACTCCCGCCTAAAACCATTGCGTTGCTCTATACTCCCAACAAGTGTGCGTAGAAGGGGGAACTATGACGGGCTGGGGGTTTTCCACTGGAAAGACGAATATCACTTCCTCCATTATCTCTGGTGGCGATCAAACCTTGGACGACGTACAATAATTAGTCAGAATGTCTGTGATCGTCTAATGCAAGAGGAACGTGCACAAGATTGCGCTGCACAATCACCACCTCATATTTGCCAAAATCTTAATCGAAAAAGTTCAGTCGTAAATGTAAGCTTGAATCGCCCTGCTTTCGAATACGATTCAGCAATCGCCTACAAAGATACTGGCTGCGTTGGTATAGGATTTTTTCTGTCGTATGCAAGTATTACAATGCATTGAAGTTGACAGCGAACAATAAGGACGCTAAGGACGATAGCTTGAATTTCATTAATCGAAGTTAAATCACTGGAGACCAACTATCCTATCCGACGGAAATTTTGAATACGATTGATGTGCCAGGAACTTCGCCTCAAAGTTTATAGCTGAAGGTGCTATCGATCATAATCTTGCTGCGGAATCTGAATCATCTGTGGCGATTATCCGACAGTAAAAAGTGATGAACAATGTGATCCAAGCGACTATCATCAAAGGGTTCAAAGGAGACGAAGTCCTCATCCCACGAATTCCGATTATTCCAGCTGATCTTCCATTCAGGTGGATTTAGTTCCCCGTTCGATTAACTTGGATAAATTGCTAGGCCAATCGCTGGAAGTCTGTGGAATTAATCTCGAATTTTCCTGTTTCTCGCATTGTCAGCTGTACGTTGACTGTTCGCGAGTTGACTACTGATTTCGATTCCAATCAAATAAATCACATTGGAGTTTGAATTGTTTGTCTTTTATTGTCAATATGGAGTTTATCTGAAGACGTTGAATTGGGGCGAGACGAAGTTCGCCGGATCTGCTAGTTTCACATAGAATATTTACAAAAAAAAACGTATTACGTACTCAAATACATAGTTGACGCTCCCTGGAAAAACCTGGAAAAACCCCTGAAAAATCACGAGTAATACCCAGAAATGAAGTATTATAGAGGTGCCCAGTAGTCCATTGACGAATTTGAGAGGCTTTTTGACAGTTATTCAAGAAATAACGTAACTGCCGTTCTCTGATTGGTCAATTTGGCATTAGAAAACGATATAAAAAGTTTTTGTCAAAAATGTTAAGGGACAAGAGAGGTAGAAGTTGTATCATACTTCATTTCTGGTAATACCAATAACGCGACGAAGCGTTCTTTGACATATTTAGTCGGTCTTTGACATATTTAGTAGGATACACGTGAATCATTTGTGTAAGCCGAAATGGGGCGGTCACGCGTTGGAATTTTACAGACCGTAATTCGTAAGCCTTTCTTCTCGGTCGGCCTTTTTGACATTTGTGAAACATTTTTTTTTTTTTCAAAATTATTTCTCAGTTTCGCAAGTAATTAAACTTTTCTTTGAATTTTATTTACAATAATTTCATATGTTTTCTTGCAAATTGTATTTGAGGAGGCTAAACACGCGCGTTCATTTCGATATGAGCTCGATAAAACGCGTAGAAACGCCTATCAAAGAACGCCTTAAATAAAACAAAATTGTTTCACAACTGTCAAAAGCGCGAGTTTGTAGAAGTACCTCTACGGAGACATCTGTGCTCGCGCTTACGATACTTCGGTCTGTGAACTGTCAAAGCGCGACCGCTGCATTGTGACTTGTTTAATGGATTCACGTGTATTTTACTTAAAATATCAGAGCACCACATTTGTGGTATGGATTTAAAGTGCTGCCCGCTCGTTTTAGGTGTTTAAAGCGCAGCTCGCTTTAAGAAAGGGCAAAACTGCAGTAAACTATACTCTTCCGGAGCATCCATAGGGAAATGTGGTCCCTATGGCCCATTGTTTGGAATGTATGAATGGAGAGTACATCGGCACACATAAACTCAACTGCCCTATATCAACTCACAGTCGATACTGATCGAATGCCACTTGGTACTTTCGGGCATCTGGACGATACAAGGTTATGCAATGGTTTTTTGTACTGCGTGCTTGCATTGGATCTGTGTGCTTGTGCTTTGTGCTTACATTGGGGCACACACTACAAGTTGATAATATCACTTTTGTACATTACATCGTTCTTGAGCCAGGACATTTGTTTCTGCCTCAAAGACGCTACAGTGAGCAGAGAGACAGCAATACTAAGGTCTTTGGAATAGAGCAGGGAATCAGCCAGCCTCTGATTATCCGATATCCCATCCGAACTGGAAGGAATGTTGGTTTTCTTAAAAAAGAGAGTCTGACAGTAAACGGAGGGAAAACAAAGTACAAAAAATTCTGTTAGACTAGCTGTATTTTTTACAAGATTTTTTTCAAGAACGTGTCTAATGTGTGGCGGCCGTGGCGTTGTGAGCATGTGCGTCGACCGATACGCAACTGAACCCCGTTGTCTGGATTCGATTCCCGGCTGGTGCGACCAAAACGAATTTTCACGACTCCACCTCTTTCGAGTCACTGACAATGCTTAAAGTGTAAGAAGTGTCTAGAAAAATGCTTCTCAAACTTGGCCGTTCGGAGTCGGCATAAAACTGCTGGTCCGTGAAAGAACAATAGTACGCACCACACGGGTGGTTGCTGAGAAGCTAGGCCCTGGCCCTGAACAGGTGGTAGCGCCATCTAATGTGTAAAGACAGAATTAGGTGTGCATATACACCTGCCATCACCAGAGGACGCACAACATCTAGGACTCGGCCAGAACGTCGCTGTAGGCAACTATAACGTCGAGGTAGTGAAGTACTTTGTCTATCACGGCAAACTGTAAACAGGACAAACACGATCAGTACCGAGTTCAGCACTGTTTATATATAGAGCCCTCCCTCGGGCGACTTAGTTGACTCTGTATAAGACCATTATCATCCCCGTCCTGCTCTACCATGCAGAGACATGAACTGATGATGAGGCTCTTGGTATTTTCGAGATTAAAGCTCTGACGCCTAAGATCGCTGGGCTATGTGGAGCATATAGACTGCTGCGGCCGCCCGAAGAGTTTTCGGCTCTGAGCCTGTGGGACAACGTGAGAGAGTACAAGATGACGCACACTAGTCGAGGGAGAGCTCAGCTGGCTTGGTGATCGAAACTGGCGAGAAATCGGACCGGCTAGAGCGTCTAACTCGGACTGTAGCGCACAAAGAAGTCCTGCGCGTGTGATCTATTGACCTCCATACCAGAAATCGGTCTTCTTCCGCTTCTTCTCAAAGCCCGGGTTTGAAAACTGATTGCTCTATCCAAGTGAACGAACGGCCCGAACGCCTCTTGCTAGAGGTTTCCTTCGTGCACACGTCAGATGTCCTTGCAAAGACCACACAAGACAAAGTCCAACTCATAACCTCATCTCTCGACCTTAACATTCAACGATCCCCTACCAGCTCTGATGCCACTTTCAGCTGCACACTGCACACTGTGTGCGCTCTAAAATCTGTCCATGAACGTGAACCATCTCCGAGAAGTCCGCCAAGTGAATGGCGTGTAAAACCTCACGGTGAACGCGATCGACGGGAGTCCAAAGCTTCGTTACATAAGTCGCCAGCCATCAAATGACGACATCAGCATAGAAATCCGCTTGTCAGCGTGTGTGAGTGCAGCTGAGACAAGTCCGCTACCTGCACACTCAGGCAGTCCTAGGCCAATATTACAGCCATTCCGGTGAGTGCTTCCTTCCCTGGTGGCAGCAACTTGTCAGTCATATAAGGAAGAAACTCATAACAACACACATGTCCCCCGCTGCCCGCCAACTCGCGGCAGATCAGCACAGACGCCAACACCACTAACGATCGGCTTAACGATCGCCGCTGCGAGCATTATAATGAAACTGAATATCATTTTGGGCCGCCTGGGCACCGACTCGTTGGACCACTTTTACTTTCCTTTCGGAATCACTAATGCCCACATTTGGGAATCTCCTCTCGGCCGCCACCAGCGTTGTCGCACTTGACTTGGGAAACTTGGGACATTTACCAGATAATGCATGCCGCCCCGGCTCATCTGCGCGTCTTCTCGCTCACGACACAATCTAACACCTTTTACTTCCGACGTCTCCTTACACAAAACCGAAGTCGACTTTCCTGTTCCTTAAATATACTCGGTCGGGTCTCGGTGGAAGGCCTCCAGCTACGTGTGCTGCACATCTTTTGGGGATCGGAGAAATCGATCATGCCACTTGTTTACACTTGCGGTGAGGCAGAGCTTTTCGTCGGTGGCAGTGGTGACCGCCGCGCCGCTGCTGATTGCTTCCTGTCTCGTTAGAGGTCCAAGTTAGACGAAGGCACTGACTCTGCGCGGAATGTAGACATCTAACCTTGTGATATGGCGTGTAACAGCCCGGCCGGCGTTGGTCTGTTGTAACGAAAGTGAAATCCAGAGAAGAACCAACAACCGGGTCCTGCGACAGCCGCTGGACGCAAAGCTACCGGTCGCGCAGACCGGGTATTCCGGGCAATTTGCATAATTTCATAACGAAAGTAAGCGTGAGGTGAACAATAAAATTTAATTGCCCGCGCAGAATGGAACGTGGAGAAGGGAGAGTGGAGAGTGGAGAAGGGAGACAGTTATTTGCATTCAGCACGTCCATTCAGCGCGGCTGTGTTTGATTCGATTTCTTGGGTTTTCGATTGTCGTTAACATGAGTGCGACTTATGAATAGGCTCTGGGTTAATTGGCTGCGCTGCGCTCGATGGTACGTGGGCACTTTCAAGGTCAGGGGCGATGTCAATTCGAAATGGCACACATCACTGGGTGTGGTCAATGAAGGTCGCAGCGCTGACAAGGGTCTGCAATAATTGTGGACAGAGTGAAGACGTGGCTTTTGGCATTTGTGTCATGCTGTGATTGTCTTGCAAGGTGGATGGCATCTGGAAGGGAAGATATGCTGCATAGTAAGCATGCTGCAGTTGTTCCATTGCCTCAACAAAATCTGTTCGAATTTTAATTCCTTTCTTCCAAGTCGATGTTCTTGTTTTAAAGTCTGGGGGAGGAAGTGTGCAAATCCTATATAAGCTTCAACTAGCACCACCTCACGGCGGTCGCTGGAAACAATCATGTCAGTACGGTCAGACGTCTCTGCTGGAAGGTTGGCCTAGTCTAGTTGAACGAGGCGAAGGATAATTATTAAAAAAATCCCAAATTTAAGGTGGAACAGCAACCGATGAACGATTAGTTAGATAACCAGTCGTTAATTTGAGGACCTGGCGAGGTCTCACTTTAATATATTCCCATTTGTGTTATCCGGAGCTCTGGCGCAAGTGAAATTTGTACATAACCGGTACATTCCAACATAACCAAAAATAAGGTCGGGGACAGCCCCAATTGTCCAACCAACAAAAAGGTGGATGGAATCTTCAAAAGCACTGAACTGAAGATTGCAGAGTTGCCTCTGCTGTGTACCTCTGTTTAATGTCCTGCTAAAGACAATAAGATGGGCGGGCAACTTAACTGTCCAAGATAAACATATAAGGCTCAATGTAGACGCAAGGAAAAGACTCCGAGTCTTCCTTTCTCCTAATCCGTTCGATATTCCACCTAAGAAAGCAATAAATATCGAGCTAGCTAAAGTGGAGGCACTGAAACCTTTATCACGAGGTGGCCTCTGCCAGCAGTCACCTCCAGCATCCAGGACCGACTCCGCAAAGCAAAAGAAACCCTGACATTGCACACAAAGTGATCTGCATCGGGTGCAAAAGAAAAGGGAGTTCCACCCACAGATGCCTTTCTCGAGAATGTCCTAGGACCAAAGGACAGTAGCATAAAACCACAATCTCTGGACTGCGTATTAAAAGCAGGCTCTGTAACCCTAAATTGCATGACGGTGAGTACGGTGGAGTGGGTGGTATTCACCGCATAGTTGCTGAAGCATTGGGTAGGACAACCGAGCTGTGGGTGTACAAAAGGGGAATCCATTTCTCAACCATGTACGCTAGTCGGCTACTTTCCCCACAACGCCGGCAGTACCACCGAGAAAATACTCGACAAGCCCGCGCATAAAAGCGGGGGACATTAAAAAGAGTCAACAAGGGCAGATCCGCTGTTCTGGTTTTCTCCATACACCAGACAATAACAAAAGACTCTAGAAGAAAAGGCGACAAAACCCACTTAAAATTCGGCCAAGCAACCGGAGGACGTAGAACCCCTCAAGTCCGAGAAGAACTCAATGAAGAGGCACACACATTTGAACCAGAAAGAGTCTGCACAAATTGCATGCCGACAGCGAACTGCCCTGAAGCTGGTTCCACATCAATGTTACTTGTTTCAGTAGTCTGAGCGCACTGCACTTTGTAAACCCATTTCCAATCCCTCCTCAAATTCGGGACGTCTGCTTAACTTAACACGCGCAGAACAATGATCTGGGAATTTAACCGCAATGTCAACTGTCCATGCGAATCAACGGTAATCTACGAATGAGCTGTACTCATCTAACGTGGGCTAGTCCACGTTTCCAATAAACTATAGAGTGCACTGTTCTCATTCAGCTTAGATCCTCTCTTGGACTAGAACAAGAAACAATGCCATCTCCAGTTTTGAGCAAGGGACAGATGAAGTTGATGCTCGAGATGAACAAGTGATGAGAAAAAAAACCCCTCGTCCCAGCAAATCAACACAGTACCCTAAAACCGAGATCTCCATCAACGACAATCCACGACTACATTCCACTTCACAGTGCACTGTTAACAGGATAATTACTCAAGAGCCACTCGCCAAAAAGTCAAGGAAGCAATCATTTTTGCAATGGCCTGCCAGACGCCAAGTGCATGGACAAACCGGCGTCCAACCTCAGCCTTCGCCTTCGCACATGCAGCGCAGTGCCACCTCCGTGTCTGTCCAAAAGCGATTTAAGATACCGGAAAAGTCAAATGGGACAAAAGTACCACCAGCCAGTGCACGCTTGTCCGGCGGCATTCCGGTTTTCATCAAAATCTCAAGATACCTGCTCCATTAGGCCGCAGAAGGAGGCCCGCCGCGCAGCACGCAGCCCAGCCGGAGGAGGTGGCGTGGTGGCGGGTTCCACTCCCCGATCGGGGAATAAATGCGAGGCAATCGCAGAAACTTCGCGAAGCCCGTCTCACACTTGCGTGGACACAACAAAAGGTTGAGCGATGAAAGCGAAAGTCAGCGCGCCTTCCTGGGCCGGATGCGAAGGTATGGCCGATTTGATGGCTCCTTCAGTTGGCGTTTGATGATTGGATTGTAGAGGAGTTGGTATCTATTTCCTTGTCCTTCAATCGACGTCAGCGCAGCCGGTTGGTATTCACGAGAAGTCATGGACTGACTTTCGCATTGCGACAACACCTTTGATCGAGATATGCTCGTATGCATCTATGGTGCGTTGCGCGTTGCGCTGCGGGTTTCTTTGGATGCATTTCCATGGATTGCCTTGTGTGTGGCCTTAATTACGAGAGCAGTTGGGCTGTGCAGTGCAGCTGCTGCTTGGTTCGGGGAAAAGCAGCGATTGCATCAGCGGCTGCGGTATGACTGCACTCGGAGTATTTTTGAGAAATGTGTTGGATTGAAATTCAACGCACATTTGCTGTCGGCATATTATGAAGGAATTCAGTGGTATTCAGCGATGGAAGGTGGACACAGTGGCTTTGTTCGGCTGAAGCATACATTTCTTGTTACTCTTGAAACACAGGCGGTGTGACGAGAACTAAGAAACAAGGAGTAGGGGCCACACCGGAACCATGGGGAATTCCAAAATTTAATTCCATGAAGTCGCCCAAATTCGAATTTATTTTTTTTTAATTCATTTAATTCATTATATACTTGCACACTAGACAACAGTTTCGCCCTGTTGTATAATATCTCATTGGATTTTCTGTACTGGGACTCTGGAGTTCTATAAAGGCGAAGGCAAGCCCTCAGACAAGCCCTCTCGAACAACCGAGTCTTTTCCATCAAGCTTGCACTCACGTTACACCACACAGGGCAACCATGGGTGAGCAGTGGCCGGATGAGGACCACATAGCAGATTACCTTCGCCCTCGCATCGAGATGGCTGCTGTAAAACAGTCTCTTTGTAAGAGCAAAAGCGCCTCGGGCCTTGGCAAGAGCAGCATCTGCATGTTTGTTTACATTTTGTTACTGCTCTAGCCAGATCCCCAGGAATCTGTTTACAGTCCTTTGCGCCAGTGGTTGCCCGTGTCGTCCAACAATTGAGAACTTTCGCCAATTCTTTTTCGCATCCGCCGAGGCCTTATACAACGGCGTCCTGAACGGTATGGTTTCCGACTTCCGAAAGTTGATTTTCAACTTCCAGTCATCGCAATCTCTCATGAAAGAATCGAAGTCACCCTGCGTGAGAGTAGTGATGTCCTCAATCTTTTCGCCTGATCTGTACACGATCAAGTCGTCGGCGTACGCAATTACGTGAGGAAGAGAACTTATCAGATCGCTCGAGTAAATGTTGAACAGGATCGGCGAACTAACGACCTCCTGTGGGAGACCATTTTTTTTACTTAAAAAATACCTGTGAATGTCACGTTGCATGTTACACAGTAGGTACATCAGTGGTTTGCTAAAGTCTAGCCGATTGTGCTTGTAAAAAAGTCCTTCTAACCATACGGTGTCGAAGGCCTTCTCCAGGCCAATCAAGCAGGACCCGCACATCCAACTTCGAACTGAAGAACGAATCATGTGCCAGTGTCCGCTCGCTGGAATTGACATACGGTCTTACAGCGGTACGGCGGCTTTCAAGTCTCTGGACACTGGTACTTTTTCTCCGAAGACCTCAACGAGTTTCAGCCTATCTCTTAACAAGATGACTCAGTCTGGTGCTTTGCACGCACGTTATGTGGGTGGCGGGTGTGTCATTCCAGGCGTAAGGGTACTAGCTCGTCGTTCTTTCATGACTCTCCGGCACTGCTTGAAACGATTAATCAGTCTGATGGCATTACGTGTCTCCCTACGAATACTATCGCATGTTCTGATCAGACTGAGAAGAAATTTTCTCAGAATTCTCATCGCGCCCTTGTCACTAGGCAATGCTCTATTGGCTCACAAACTTTCAGAATGGGTCTACCGCGCAATGAGTTCTGCCGAAGATGCAGGGATGTGGAGGAAGAGAAAACACCATGAACCTCCCCTGGTCTTGCAGTGCCTTTCAATGAAAAGGGCATACTTTCAGTTGGATTTCGGCTTAGACATACGCAGCCGCGATTTAAATCGATTCAAAGATTTTATTTGAACAGAAAAATAATTTTCTCAGCTGACCAGGCTTACAAACTAAAAGTTGGGGTGTTGGGTCAAACATAGGGGCCTAGCTGAGGTACGTTGTTAATTTTAACGTTTATTATGTTTGTCGGCCTATTGTTTATTTTGCATATCCTCTAATGGCTGGTTCTTACATCGGGCGGTTCAAATCCGACCGCCCGTGGTGGTGCTTTTGGGTGGGAATGTAGCCGGATGACCATAGACAACCTCATGGCCAGTGTTGTTAGACTTTTTTACTTTATTGACTTTATTGACTATGCTTATGTAAAAAAAACGTGAAACAGGTAAAAAAAAGAAGGAAACTAATCTAAATTGAGCAGCCTCAAAACGGAATAATCTCTGTGATTTCCTATCTTCTTTCCCAGAAGGTACAAAATCCCTCAGTTTGACCGTCCCACGTTGTGCGGCACCACTCTACAATTAACCGCCAGTACAAAATTTCTAGGTCTCGTTATCGACATCAAGCTCAGCTGGAAACTCAGTATCCATGAGAGGGTTAAGATTTTAAGGAGGCTTCTTCTGCCCTTCTCAGCTGTAAAAAAGTCGTGGGCCGCAAATGGGGACTACAGCCAAGCATCACTTACTGGATTTTCATCTCAATTGTTAGATCGACACTTCTGTTCGGGGTCTCATTTTGGTGAGCAGCACTAAACACAGCTGTCAACTGCGCGGCACTTAATCGGGCTCAAAGTCTGGCCTGCATGTGCATAACCGAGGCACTGCCAAATCAGTCGGATGTGCTTAACATACTCCCCTACCATCCACCACAGGAAACAGATCAGCAGTCCGAACTCACCTTCGGCCAAACATCACCATCATCATCATCTTCTAAAGGGGTCGCGGGGGTAACCCACGCAAGAGAGATCTCCAGGCAACTCGATCCTCCGCCATCGACTCTAACTCACCAGGATTTATGCCCAAGAATGACCAGAAGAGCTTTTTAACTTGGTCCAACTATCTCGCCTTAGGTCTGCCAAGCGGTCGCCTACCTGATGGATTTGCATTCAACGCCGGACTCGGAAGTCTTTATGAAGGGGACAGTGCCACGTGACCAAACCAACGAAGCATAGCCCCGTTCGAAGAAGCAGCTCCTCAATGTTGAGTTCCTCGCGCACTGCCTATCCCGGCGAGTAATTCCCACGGAGAAATTTCATCTCTGCAGCTTGTATTCGCGATCTTATTCTTCATGACCATAGCTGAGAGTTGGAACAAACACTGAGTTGAAAACCGCTAACTTGGCTTTGACACCAAGCTCGGCCTTCCTGAATACAGATCTACAGATTGACCAGTCCTACAGGAAAGCTCAGCATTACTCCTTCCGTCACACCTCGGCCAATCAATCATTCTAAACGAATATAACTTGACCGACTAGACGCTGACCGCCTACTTGCCCAAGTTATCTTCGGGAAGAAATTCTCTACCAACATTCCCTCTAGACGCCAACTGATCCCCTGCGCATCTTCACAGACGCAGGGAAGGCGTGCGAGGGAGTAGGTTCCAAGACCTTAAATCTCCCTGAAGCTGCCTGATCGCTGTAGAGTCTTCCAGGCAGAAACCATTGCGGTAAAGGAGGCACTGTTCTGGCTGAAGGACAATGTAATATCCAAATGAGTTAGTACCATCTGTTCGGACAGTCAATTAAGTCCGTAGATGGCTGAGTATTTTAACACATGTACACCTCATGTAGGTGCCGGGACATTCGCAATTGCATATCCAATCCAACGTTTCTCAACATTGTAGCATTCCAGAGCATTGCGAAGCGGACGAACTCGCTAGAAATAATGCAGGCTTTGTAGTCTTTTCAGCATCTACTGAGGTT
Source organism: Eristalis tenax (assembly GCA_905231855.2). Classification (NCBI taxonomy): domain Eukaryota; kingdom Metazoa; phylum Arthropoda; class Insecta; order Diptera; family Syrphidae; genus Eristalis; species Eristalis tenax. Next base: position 7,908,772 of record HG993127.1, read on the forward strand.
ATAAGCGCAGGTTGCTGAGGAGCAGGTTGCCTCAATAACAACGCCTACGTTCGACCCTGATCTATGGCTTAGCCTGTTCAGATTGAGTGGGCCGAATCCAAGACCTCCCACTGGCCTTACAACGGGGATTGTGCTATAGGAACTTACGCCTCTAGACTAAGCTTTTCCTACAATGGTTTCTGAAGAAGCTGCAGAGGCATGGATGACGAAGAACTCATTGTGCACTTGCTATGCAACTGCAGTGCTCTCTCATCCCGCAGATCTAGACCTCTGGGAACCTATTGCTTTGATAACCTGATCTTCTTCCCTTTGTCGAAATAAAAGCACTAACCGGCTTGCGGAATAGGTATTTAAAGATCCGAGTGGTAGCACAATCCTGGCTCATGCTGGCCTAAGTGTGGCGGTTGTCGTTCCGTACAGCAGTCAGCCAGTCTTCTTTACCGTGTTACGTGTTTTTTTTACGCTTTTTTCGGGATTCTTACATTGTTTACGCGGTTTTTACATAAAAAAAGTAAATATATATTAATTATATTTTTACACAGATTTGAGGCCATGACATCGCTGCTTGAGGCCTGAAAATGTTGGTTGAAGATCGGGATTCTGGTCAAGAAATCATCTTGACCGACGAGGCCCATTTTTTGGTCAGCGGCTATATCGCTGGATCGAATGCAGTCTACAAGTGTTCAACCAAGCATCAGTGTATCCATAATTTTTCCGGAGCCTCCTTCCACTTGGACAGCAGGCTTTAATTTGACTTTTGGCTTCATAAAATATTCAGAGCAAATTACTTACGAGACCGCCGCTTCGCACTTTCAGTTGTAGAGTGAGTAAACTTGTTGCGACATGGTACAGACTTTTGTCGGAAGAATATAAATATGCTCGGACTGAGGTGAACAAAGCCCAAGGTACACAACATTCCCCGTATCCTATACAACCCAATCATAATGGGTCCAACAGGACCTCAGTGAGACGTGGCCCCACCGCGTCAACCCACTTACCTTACTTGCCTGCATAACACACCGAATTTTTCTCAGCTCTGCTGCTTAGCGTATCGTCTAGCCTTCGGCTGTTTATAGAAGGACTGGCGAGCTTTAGTCTTTCAAATCAGGAGCTCTGAATTCAGTTGCTTCAACAGATCGAAGTATCACCTGTTGCCAGAGGCGGTTCTAGGTCGTGTGAAGAGTTCACGTTTGCCCCGAAGGGTGACAAACTCCATCACTTCCTCAGAATTATAGTTTCGATCGTAATGTTTCGTCCCAGGTGCTGTGTGACGGAGCTATTCTTGTACGAGTGCCTATACTTCGTCTTTTGATCAATAACTTTAAGACCAGCACTTTGGGAGTGCGCGACTGTGATCTCTTTTAAACGAATGTACGGGGTGGGCCAGTCTTTCAAGTGGCTGCCTCGGCTGGCTTCGCACTGACGCATCCTGTCACCCCAATTTTGCAAGACTTTGTTGGTGCCTTCGTGCTGTAGCTCACTCATTGCTTGGATGATATGATTAAATCTTGGTATGATTGGTCCTTCACAACAAAAAATGTCCAAAATCGCAGCTCCGAAGCGACCAATTGACCAAGTCGCCAAGATGACTGATAACTCGACTTGGGCGCGAATTTGATGCACAAAAGATCGATTGTAGCATGAACCGCATGGCATGGCGCGCCCTTCATGAACCAGAGGTCGTCCAAATCCATGTCTTCGCCTAAGATGGCCCTGTAACGCCCACCGTTGAACGAAACGTCGCAGTCCCAGCCTCATTTTCGAAGAAAAATGGTCCACTGATGCTCTCGGCCGCATTAGCCACATTCTCATTTGGACGCACCGTACGACGAGTGGTGTTTGTGGATGAGTGCTTTCCACTAGCATACCAGCCAGTCTCACGAACTTTTTCCACAATCTTACAGCAGTCGCTGTAGAGGCTCTAATTCGGCCGAAACTTTTTTTCAAAAAAGGCACTGTTTGGGCGTGTTGAAAATAAGTTTTTGATATTTCCCAACGTTGTTCAAGCGTAAAGCGACTCACTTCCTTCCGCGGCGGTACGATACTGACTTTCTGTCAAGATGTCGAGCGGGGCACAACTGTCGGTGTCAAAATGTAAAAAAAAACGATGGCCAACGCTTTACAACACATGGTTATTTTTTTCTACTTTTTCTTTGTAAGTCTTCACGAGGGTTCTCCATGAACAAACTCCCTTGATTTGATTCACTGGTTCTACATCCCACCTCAATCATGGGCCCTTTTTGAAATCACCTAATCCATTGGCTAGCAGAAGCAAATACGAATGAAGCAAGACAACACTACGAGTGTACATGCTGAGTGTAGTGTGGACTGAGGTTAGGCGTCCTTGAGGGTGACTAGATATTTGTGGCACAACGCAATCCAGTCTCGATCATCTCCACCACCAGAGAACAATGTTCACACACATTGACGAACTTCAATTTCAAGGCAGCCGTTCTAAGCTCTAAATTCCACTTGCCTCCATTAAGAAGGCTTAGGGGAAATCTGGAACAAAGCACACCTTTAGAGAACAAATATCTCTCTCCAAGCCTCAAGACAAGGCAAAGGGACCGCGATTCAGCTGCAAATGTGATGTCGGTGGTACGGGTGAAGTGGAGGGGCACATGGGCATCATTCAATTTGCCGCCTCCATGGAACTCGAAACAACCCGAGAAGCACCGACCGCCAGTCAACAACGAAACAAAAGAGTTGGCGTGCGCACTTTTCGACACGTCGCACCATTTTCTTCTTCATTTTTCAGCCTTCAATTGGCCTCATTGACGACCAATTAATGAGTGATATCGGTTTCGCATCGATTTAATAACGATTTTATGATTCAATGCACTCGGAAATTGTAATCAATCACGTAGCTCATAGCTTCGCGATGTTGCATTGACTAGGCGCTTGCAGCGCGGCCACAAATGGCATTCCCCGATGAACTCATCGTTTATATACTCTGCAGCCGGCGATCGGCCGCGGCCTGGTCACTGAAAAAGGAATGACACAATGAAACCACAAGAGACACAAAAGCCATGTTGCACAAGACAAAAAACTCCCTCAGTGTAATCACGTTGTCGAGGGGGGGCTGCCAATCTGTGATGAAACGCGCTACACGGTTTCACATCGCATTACTCTGACCGTCGCGGTCGGCATGCGGCCGATGGCGATGGGGAATAGTCCAAACTCACACCCACTTCGAGATATGCATCATCCTCATTATATTGATAAGCGTTTCACTTCTGCAAATCGGTGTCGGCGTCGGCGTCGGCGTCGGTGCTGGAGTCGGCGCCGTAGGCAGGGGAGCCACAGCAGGAAAGGTCATGCAGTGGCTTTCGTTTTTGTTCGGTGAACTCTGTCGGATTGTACTCCGTCATGGTTAGAGGTCAGCGGTGGTATCTCACCTGCAGCAGCAACACGCACGATACAATCTTCAATGAATTGGAAAAGCGTTTTTCTTTCGCTTGTTCCATTATTCCACGTACAACCGGAAAACGATCAATCATTCGACGGACAATGGTGGCTTGCAAATCTCTGCTTCTTTCTCTCTCGCGCTTTCCTCTCTCTGTCTCTCTGGGTGGAGGGCTCTGGCCGTGTGTGTGTGTGTGTCGAATGAGTTTGGCACAATTTTCGCTTTCGCAGTCTAATTGAATGCAAGTTGAGCGTGCCACAGGCCCTCCCCGTCGATCTCGGCTTCGGCATAGAGCGGCCGATGACAGGGGGAACAATGTATCGTACACACACGGCTTGGTTATGCTTTTCCTGTTTTTAGCGATTGTTAGCGATGTATCCGCAATTCTTATTAACGTCAATTGATTGCCTCATTATGACGACATTTGAGCTCGCTATTATGTCAGGCGGGAGGGGCACAGAGCCGCCTCGAATGCAATGGACGCTTATGCAACTGAAGTTTAATGCCTGGGTGCAGGATTTCAATGCTTTTATCTTTTCGAGGACAAGTGCAAGTCGAGTCGATTACAATCAGCAGGTCGGGGGCGAAGACGATCTGACGGGTTTCTGCTGGGTACACATTCGGACGCGAATTAATGGTCTCGAGTTAATTAAACTTCAATGGAACTTGTATTCGAATGGGTGCTGTGGTTTGAAAGGAGGAGGAGGAGGAAGCCTCGATTGCCGATCGGGCGAATTTTATGATGTGGCTATCCTGCATTCGAAAGGCTTTCTCTGATCATGCAGATGCCTCAGACTTCCGGGTCGTTGACAGCAACGCTGGGGTCTGGTTGTGGAATCTATCGCGTTGTTTAACCGATACCAGGGACCACGCAGATGAGGGCGTTGCGGCGTTGGTGCTTGTGAAGACTTGCGTAGTTTATGAGGCATCATCGATTGTTTGAACTAGCACTTGGGTTATTTGCGTGGAGTGTGGTGGGCGTTGGTTTGGTCGCACTGGGAACACTTGGAAGAGATACCAGTTGTTGATACAATCAATTACAATGGCCACCCAAGTGGATGAAGCAGTGGCTTAAGCATTTTGAAGGCACTGGGGGTTCGCGAGAGTTCGCATCTGTTTCGTAATCTCGATGAAGGCTTGAGGTGGATATGGATGGGGACAAGGTGTACAAATGAAGCAAGACAACGTAACAAGTGTACATGCTGAGTGTAGTGTGGACTGAGGTTAGGCGTCCTTGAGGGTGACTAGATATTTGGGGCACAACGCAATCCAGTCTCGATCATCTCCACCACCAGAGAACTGACTAGATTCCACTTGCCTCCATGAAGAGGGCTCACGGGAAATGTGGAACTAGACACACCTTATTTTCCACGTCCGTTCTTAGCAACAGAGGTCAGTGATTGACAATTCACAGCGATTGCGGTCAACCGGAACCGATGTTTGCTGAGGCCACAGACATTGCTCGGATTTGTGCTGCATTGGAGCTGGGAGCATTTTCACGGCAAGCGATTTCAAATCACAACGCTCTCCTGCGCGATCAGTCTCCTGATGTTTCATTGCGTCCCAACAACAGTTTGAAGTCACGTCACCTGACCTGGCATCAAATCATTCACAAATGCGAGGAACTTGAAATTTAATAACTTACTACCAGTTTAAGACCGTCGCGTGTCGAGGAAGAATGGCGACTGTTTTCAGCAGCTGCCATTGCCTCTGCACGGGGTGTTTGTGGAGTGAAGCGGCTAGGCGTCGCGGCTGCTGGTGAGAAAAGATCTGCGTGGCTTAAAACGCCCGGAGTCCGAGAAGCCTTCAGAGAGAAGAAGACCTACAGAGACTGGATTCTCGTGGTGGATTCTGCTTCTCGTGACCGGTACGATGAGGCGCGAAGCTTGCAAATTTGCTGTGCGAGCAGCTAAAGAGCGGTCTTGGAAGGAGTTCGGCGAGAAGGAGTTCGGAAAGAAGTGGAAAGCGACCATAGATCTGCGAAAAAGGTGTTCTGGCAAACCATTCGATGACTCAGAGGAAGGAAATTCAACATCATCGAAGGAGCCAAATCCAAAGATGGTGTGTTGCTTTCCAATGAGGACATCTTATGCAGATGGAGCGAGCACTTTTCGGAGCTGATCAATGCCGAACAGGCCACTGAGAATGGCAGACCCGTAGTCTTGAGAGGGGCGGAGAATAGGCCAACGGTGGACGAATTCATTTTGGCAAATACGTCGGTGTGTACAAAATCCGGCCAGAAATGCTTGAGGCGATGGATAAAGAAGCAGTTTTATGGCTCTCTCGTGTCGCCAAAGTGGCCGGGGAACGTGGTAAGACACTTGGCGATTGGCAAACTGGGGCTATTGTCTCTCTCTCTGTTTCAAGAAGGGGACAAATGAGATTGCTACGACTGCAGGGGCATATCTCTTAGGTTTCCCCGGGGAAGTCTACGCTAAGGTGTTGGAAGCCTGTTCTAGAGGTTGGTGGAGCCCAGGATGGGGGATGCCCAGTACGGCGTTCGTCCCGGTAGAAGTACAACCGACCAGTGGTACTTGAGAAGGCTTGGGAGTATGCCAGCCCCATCTACAGCTGTTTTGTGGATTTAGAAAATTCATACGACCGAGTTCATCGAGGTAAACTCTGGAGTGTTCTGCAGGAGTATGGGATTGGTGGTCCTCTTCTGAGGGCCATTCCGTCTCCATGCACAAACTATACCAGCTGTGTTCGGGTTAACGGTGCTAAATCAACACATTTCATGGTTTGCGTTGGACTTCGCCAATGGTACGTCTTGTCACCTCTATTTTTCTTTGTATAAATGGTCTGGGTGTTGCGGCACAGTCGAGGCGAGGAATGTTTCTCATTGGGATGACAGCAGATGTCTACGTTATCCTCACATCTTCCCAGACAGAACTCCAGCGCTCACAGGATAGGTTTGTGGCCGTATGTGCTGATGCTGGAATGAAGGTCAACGTGGACAAATCGGAGGTTATGGTCATTTCCAGAACAGTCGTCCCAGTGTGTGGTGGAGTGGAGTGTGTAGTGGAGTCCCATTGAAGCAAGTGGAGAAGTTCAATCTCGGGGTATTTTTCACGAGTGATGGAAGGAGTAATGATGAGCTTTCCTGCAGGTTTGGTCAAGCTGGGTCAGTTTTGAAACAGCTAGGTAGATCGTTAATCAGGAAGGCAGAGCTTGGTTTCAAAGCCACAATTTTCAACTCAATATTTGTTCCAACTCTCACCTATGGTCATGAAATGTGTGGAATTACCGAAAGAATAAGATCGCGAGTACAAGCTACTGAGCTGAGATTTCTCGCGTGCTGTTGTGGGAACTACTTGCTGGAAAAGGTTGAAGAACACGAGGGACCTAACATTGTGCAGCTGCTTCTTCGAACGTAAAGGGCTATGCTTCGGTGGTCTGGTTACGCGGCACGAACGTCCCTTTCAATATGACTTCCAAGGCGGGCGTTAAATGCGATTCCATCAGGTAGGCGACTGCTGGGCAGACCTAGATCCAAGTCCAAAAACTCGCTTGATTACGATGAGTTAGAGCCGATGGCGGAGAATCCAGTTGCCTGCAGATCTATCGTGCGTGGTTTACCCCCGCGACCCCTTTTGTGCAGCATGCGGGTCAGAAGATGATGATGATGATGATGATGTAGATGTACTCATTTAGCTCTAAAGCTGTCTGGGACTGGGTCTCAAAATACGAAGTGCACTGGCAGAATATATCAAATGTTTGGGTGCAGGGACATGAGAACCATGAATGTGATGAAAAGGCTGATATACAAGCCAAGGCAGGTGCTCAGATAGTCTTTATTGGGCCCTCTCCTCTGTATGGGCTCAACACGAGGGACATTAATCTTCACTTACACAAATGGGTCATTAAAGAACTGAATCAGTTTCGGAACAGCCAGGAAGGACAAACCTACCTTAGAGTGATGAGAATGATCTGTGGAGCACGGAGCATATAATTACCACCTCCATAAAATGGACCGCACCAATACAGAAATCTGTAGACACGGGTCAGGCGAAAGAAACTATGGAACACATACTAATCGACTGTCCACGACTTGCTAGAAAAAGATTCAAAATGACAAAAAGAACGTCCGTAACAGAAAAAGTCTTCCCTGATTTATAAAGGCAACTCTTAAGGGTACGGTAGGGAAGGGGGCTGCTAGGGAATTTACCAGCACACTTAAACCATGTTGGTTCATTGGGATACCCACAGTCAGGCTACTACCACTGATCGACCACTCCAGTGATAGTGATAGTGCCGTGAATTTGATCCCTTCGGCAAATAGTGACTCAATCAGATTTGAAAACCAGATAAAAGCGTGTTAACTTTGTTTCCACCGGGATTCGAACCGGGGACCCCACTTACCAAGGGCGGGCACATAACCAGTCGTTCTAAATCCTATGACACACCCCAAGTTCTTCAATTCAATTCCAAGATCGAAAATTGTGATTGATTCGGAATTTATTGGTCGATTTTAGATTTACTGCCTCCTTCTAGCATTCCTTGGCTTCCTTGGCAAATCTTTGCAATCAAATACCAAAAAACAAGCAAATCGCCAGAAGAGTATAACACCCCCCATCCCCACCGTCCACGGTACCGTCAGTAAGCAGTAAGCAACTCATTCAGTGGCCCACTCATTAAAACTCAAACTCAATTGACCATAGACAATCAATCACCACTGATCAGTCGATTTGCATACTTTTCCGTACAAATCAGTCAATAGGCAAAGCAATTCAAATTAGACAAGTGCATGCAGTTTGCACACCTTGTTAGCATAACGCATTACAAATGCGTTGCTTGCGCATTTCCCAACGGTACAAGCGGTGCGATCCTTTTGTTTGCCAAGCCCCGGGCTGCGCAGCTATCGCAATGGGGCGAGCGCTTAGCGTGGCCCACAAATAAATAAGGTTAACAACAATGAAGTCCTCAATTGCGAATCGAATAACTCAGCCGAATTGCTTGGTAAAGCATCCGTTGCGGCCAACTCAAATGAGGCAATCCGCACTTCAGGTTCATTCAAATTGGAAGATTTAAAAGCGTCGTCGACTGCTGTTACGCTGGACGTTGTTGATGATGATGGTGATGGCGAAGGTGATGGCGCTGGTGGCTACGCTGAATTTTGTGTAGTATTTGTTGCCGAACGCGTCAAATGAAGCGTAAAGCTTGTGCGGTTTTGTTTTGAGCGGGTGTACCTTGTGGAAAGTTTAGCGGTTGCTGGAGAGACTGCGCTGTGTGCCAAAAAATATGAGAAGTTATGATGATTTGGAGAAAGTTTCGCGCCGCGTTGCCTACTTTTGGGCGGCATCTGGTGGTTTTTTTTCGGGGAAAAGAAATGCTTTCACTTGCTCGTCTGACATGTGACGCATAGATGGCGCTGATTGATTTTGATTTTTTTTGAGGAACTTTCTTCACTTACATCTGTTTTCAAAGGGAATTGGTGGATGCGGGGAGGATGCTGTGAAATTTAGGGCCAGGTAGATCGAAACGGGTTGTAATTGATTTGGGTTAAGCGCAGGAAGAGGACGGATTTTCGACGTCAACAGTTATTTTGTGGCATTTATTAATTCTTTGCTTTGCATGGGACCCTGGCAATTTAGGTTCCTCTTCATGCACTGGTGTCTGGGAGCTGTTGCAGGTCTATGAACGTCGACTTGAGAGGAAAGCCTTGCGAACTGTCCTTGATCTCGCATGCTTTGGTAGCTATTGATGAAGATTTGGCTACAAACACTGACTTTGAGCCAATGACACAGTCGAGTTCATGGTGACTCCTTACAGAAGTTCAAATTTTGTGGGACTCACACAAAATAACCTTTGACAAAAAACAGCCCACATGACAGAAAGATATGCGGGCAAGTACCTAATGTCGGAGGAAGAGTTCAAGTATCTCTTGAAGTCTCATCTCTCATTCCCAGACTCCTAAAGGAACTTGGGTAGGAGAGATTACTCTTGAATAAATCTCTTCCTTCATCGCGCAACAGGCGGGCATAGTCAACTACACAACTCTGAAAAGAACTGCGTGTGAGGGGAACTCTTAAGAGGGCAAAGGTATGGAAAGGAGGCACAAAAGATCCAAAGGTCGCTGTGCAAAGCACCCTCAGCAATAATAAGAATATGATTTTGTTCCTCTTGTATAACATGCCGTGTAGGTAACGACACCGCGACCAGAATAGATCCATTGTATAGACCGGTTGGAGTTAAGTCATAAGACAAACCACATCCCTCATGAACGATAGTAAGTCTTGTGCAGTGGAATTTTCCAGTTCCCCTGAAGTGAGGATCTCTCTTTGGAAGATACGTTTCCTTCACCAGATTAGTGGCGGGCATTCACACAAGATGTGCTCAGAAGTCTCATCCTATGCCGGGCATTCACACAAGGTGTGCTCAGAAGTCTCATCCTATGCCGGGCATTCACACAAGATGTGCTCAGAAGTCTCATCCTATGCCGGGCATTCACACAAGATGTGCTCAGAAGTCTCATCCTCTTCGAGGCAAAGCCAACAAACCGTGTCTTGACACAGCAGTAATTTGTTAAGGTGCTATTTCACGACGGAGAGGCCTGTAAGAAAGTTTGTTAGCAATCTTAAGCTTTCTTTATTAAGATGACATGACCATGTGTCCACTGGTCTAGGCGAAGTTTGTTTTCCCATTCGTTAATCAGAGTTGGTTCGATGAACGCAGATTCCGAGCCAGCTCTCGCGAGCCCATCTAACGATCTTCGTTGCCTGCAAACCCTCTGTGTCCAGGGACCCAGCCAAGCTTCACTTTGTTGTGTATGGGCGTACATGTAGCAACATTTGACTGTTTCGGAGTCCAATCGATTGAACGAAAGTGCTGCATGACTGTCTGAGAATATCTGAATTATTGCGCCCTTGGTATCTTTGTCTGGCGCAGATTTCGATGGCATGGATTTCGACTAGGAAGGACTCGGCCCCTGTTGGTACGGAACTACTCCAGAACCCATCTTTGACCCCAGACCCGAGGGTCTAGTGCTGGGACACCATTGGTCCACTTTCCGCCGTCCAATATGTCAACTTCAAAAAGCCTGCTGAAGCAATGCTGTCCGACCATGATGTCCGGCATTGAACTTAACATGCTTGAGTTGGGTGTACTAAGGTGACAAGCAGCAATGATACTCTAGCTGCAGTTTGATAGCGTATCTGGCAGCAATCTTCCTGCCGAAGATCGGTAAGGGAGTTTGCCCGAGTATTGCTTCTAGAGTTGTTGTGGGGCAGGAGCGCATGGCACCTGTAATTCCAAGACAGGCAATTCGTTGCGCCTTCTGCAACCTGATAACCTGTTGGAGTTGTTTTTGGCCACCAGAATTGCTATTGACATTCTGTCACCTCTAGGCTCGTCTGACCATTATGTCGTATCAGCTAATTCCTCATTATCGCCACAAGCAGTTAGAGAACGAATTCCCAAAAGAACAGTGTGGCTATAGAAAGAGAAAGCCGATTGGAGCGGTCTAAACAACTTCTTTAGGAATTTTAACTGGTCTATGCGTCCTCGATAGTGACGTGGATGTCGCTGCTGATATGATCACAAGCATTCTCCTGCTGTGCATGAGATCCTTCATGTCTCACAGAGTGAAGAGTATCAAGCACAAAGCAAACGGATGGTATGACTCGAGCTGTAAAGAGGCTTTCAGGCTGAGAGAGTTGAATACCCAATTGAGGAAAACCGGAATAAGCTTAAACGGGCCAGAAATGACTGCAATGCAATTATAAGACGTGTAAAATTCTCGTATGAGCAAAAGTTGAGGCAAAAAGTGCTACAATGTCCCAAAGAAAAGGTAGCAAAAACTTTTGGTCGTTTGTAAAAAACGTAAAGAATTCCGCCTCGTCTTCAATTCCCACGCTCATTTACAATGACTTCCCAGCTGTCAGCTCTTTAGACAAAGCGAATCTGCTTGCGGCGCATTTTGCAGCCAGCTCAATACTGCCAGATTCCAATATGTCGCCACCTGTACTTGAGAGCGTTGATTTCACCATGGGACAAATCCACTTCTGGACTCGTACAGTTGCAAGAGTACTTAAAGATCTCGACGTGCACAAATCCGCTGGCCCGAATGGAATCCCCCCTATTCTTCTGAAGAGGTGTTCTCCTGCGCTGGCAAAACCACTGCGTAAGCTTTTTCATCTATCCTACTCTTTAGGTCTCTTTCCGAGCAGATGGAAAACAGCATTTGTCTAGTCTGTCCCTAAAAAGGGCGACTCTTCGTCACCCACCTCGTACCGACCCATTGCACTTACGTCCCTTCTTTCTAAGGTCATTGAAACGCTACTAAATCGTCAGCTTATGATATATCTTGAATCGCGGAAGCTTCTTAATGACCGGCTGTATGGTTCCGCAGCAACAGATCCACTGGTGATCTGATAGCTCATCTCACCGAAAAGTGGAACCTATCTTTGCACAACGCAGGCGAAAGCAAGATCGCTGCGGTCGATATTTCTAAGGCATTTGACAGAGTTTGCCATCAAGCTCTCTTGTCGATGGATCTCTTCTTCAATGGATTAGAACTTACCTTTCGAACCGTTCAATTCAGGTTCTTTTGGATGGGTTCAAGTCTGATATCCGCCAAATAAATGCTGGTGTTCCCCAATGCTCTGTCCTGTCTCCGACACTCTTTCTCATTTTTATAAATGATCTCTCGTGTCTGCTACTTCTATCCCAATCCATTCCTTCGCTGACGACAGCATCCTCTTTTCATATTCGTTCCAAGACTCACGACCCCGCCCTTCGGCTGTAGAATTGGCACGGCAGCTTATATTGAATTCCAATCTTGACAGCATAATTATCTGGGGAAAGAACAATCGAGTGGAATTCAGTGCTGCCTGCTGTCACTCAAGCGAACCCCTGTTAATCAGCCATTATCCATGAATGGCACCTGTGTCGATGAAACCGGAAAGCTTTCCATCCTTGGTATGTGTACACCGCAACACTTAGTTGGAACGATCGCATATTTGAGGTCGCCAAAAATGCTGCGAAATGTTTAGGTTTCCTCAACCGATGCCAGAAATACATCACCCCTTCTGATTTGGCGTTAATTTATGAGGCGTCTAGACGCCCCAAACTTGAGTACAACGCTCATATCTGGTCGGGTGCCCCCAAAACCACCCTGCACCTACTCGACAGAATCCAAAAGCGAGCGATAAAACTTGTAGGAGGCAACAATATTGCAGAGTCTTTAGACTCGCTCGAACATCGACGTACCGTCTCGTCTCTATCCGTATTTTATCGCTATTTTAACAAACGATGCTCAAGTGATATTGCCAACTGCATTCCTCCTCTCCATGAATTCACCCGCAATACCCGTCTCGCCAGGAATGCTCATCAGTTAACCCTTAAAATTTAGAGACTCGTTCATCAGCCGCTCGACACGAATATGGAATGCTCTTGCCAGCCTAAGAATACAATCGGCAGACATTTAAAACCAAAGTGCACAGGTACCTTCACTGCCTTTCTCCTCTACATCTTCGGCCCGTGCTGTGTCTTGAACCCGGACACTTATGGGTATTAACAATCCCGCCCGCAAATTATAAAAAAAACAGACGATGACCGCGTATGTGATAATGGGTCTTGCCAACATTGTGTACAACCAATGTATAATTTTGGGTCACAAGACCTGCCGTATAGACGTTTACTGGCCCACAGTGCTCTGGTAGCACGCCACGACTAGCTTGATGTGTGAAATCCAGTTGAGTCATTTGTCCAGGAATACCCCAAGATATTTGATTTCACTTTAATAGACTGGAATGGTGTCAAGGTTGGTGCGTAACCTCCTTGAGACTGGCACTGGAACAGTCTTGCTGCTGGATGAATAGATAATCCTTCTGTGCTACACCATTCCACGACTTGTAACTGCGAATTTTTCATTACGCTACCTTACTACACTGCATTCCACTTACAAGCCAGATCTGTGAAGATCTGTTGTCGATTACTAGTGACCACAGCAAAGGAGAGAAATCCCCATCCCTCCTGTTGGGCATCCCTTGGCTGCAGTTACAGAAACCGACACTCCTCCGGAAGAGGAAGTAATTGAACTTGCCAGCCTGCCTCTCATCGGTTAGTCGATTCTTCGATACCTCGTCTCCTGATCGCCCTTGTGATCGAGTCGTAGCCGGTGTTGGCGAAAGCCGGTGTTGCCGATGTCTAGTCAATCTCTTTGGAATCCAGTGCGTTCTCTATCTTCTTGACGAGGTATTAAACCTGTTGTAGGTTAGCCTTTCCTTTATGTGAACTGGTTTGAGTGGGGGTTGGACGACTCTAACCAGTCCCTGACATTCGTTTCTTTATTGCCTTGAGTACAAATGATGTTGGACTTATGGGTCTATAGGATGTAGGCAGCTCACTAGGTCTGTTCCCCGGTCTGGGTATAAAGACAACGTTAACAATTCTCCGGTTAGTTGGAATGCAACCTCTAGTATAGCTTGCCCTAAATAAAGCTGTCAGTTTCGGCAGGATTAGGTCAATAGATCTTTGCGGGACCGCAGGGAAGAGACCATCACCACCGCAGGCTTTGAAAGGTTCGAAGGGACTGACAGCCCATTCCATCTTGTCCTTGCTGAACATTGGTCCAGACCCTTAACTCTACTGTTTACCTGGACCCTGTGGTCTGTTTTATTCGAGTGCACATGGAGTGTGTTGAAAGACTAGCCTGGGAAGTGCACGTTCTAAGTGTACCTTCCCGGTCCATCGCGTGGGTTCCATCGTGTTTCTTTGACAGTTTCAAGATCTCTACTAGCGCCTTATGCTTTCATGGGGAGTTCTGCTTAAACACGTCCACTATAATAAACGTACCCTCACAGTTTCGAAGAGCCTGGGTGCCTTTTTGAAGGCCTGGGGCAAGGCTTTTGTTTGTTTTTATGAAAGACCATCATTTTCTGCTGACTCTTCGATATCCTTGAGCTGGGATGGTCTCTTCTTCTCCTTCTCTCCTCGTCGTCTAGTCCAGTACTCCTCTAGCGCTGCTTTCTCTATCCGTTGCAGCGCCATTTGGTCTGCCTCGTCGGTTGCACGCTTCTTTTGCTCACACTCTCCATTCCAGTTGTGTCGTTCCAGACATGTATAGCTCCCGGAACTATGTCCTCTTTCGGAAACATTCCCTATCGCTCCGTACTCTCACTAAACCTCCGTAAACTCAACCTAAACATAATCAGGTCCATACTCTATATAGTTCCAAATTCACACACGTATGAAGAAACGAAGACGAAGAGACATACGTGACCACACATGGCACACCCAAGCACACGCATGTAACCACACACGTAAGTGCACGCCGGAACAATGTGCGGACATCGACCTGTATCATACGTCCACACATCTGTTGGACATGGACATGCAGTCCATTAAATACAACAAATATTGATGTGAGCACAGTTGCCTATACTCTACTGACACTCACACAAATCACACTAGAATACAGGTTTTGAACATGTCAATGGAACTACTTACATCCTCGAACTGGAGGAACAACAAATCGCTCTTCTTCAATCGGTTGGTCATGAGCTACATGTGTTCTGTGGACAAAAAGTTCCGCGACATGTTCAACGCTGGCATACCGATGGAAGTAGTCAGTTCCGCGGACATGTCTCAGGGAACTAGTTCCGACTGCGATAAATCGAATCGTTCCACGTCCCTCGCGTCGTCGGAACTGTTTATCACAACTCTACTCGCAACTTTCTTGACGACATTAATGCGAACGATATGTGGTTGCACTGCCTCTCGGCCTTCAAAGAGGTGACTGAAACCGCTTTTGGTAGGTACCCAGCTTAAAGTGGTTTCAGCCACCTCTTTGATGGCCGAGCGGCAGCGCAACCACATATCGTTGGCGTTATATTCGACGAGGGCATATCGGAGAGCCTCTCCCTTAATTCTCTTCCTTGGCTCTGGCGATCTCCAGACCAGGTACCAAGCTCCTCATGAACAGTTGGCTGGTTTCATGTCATTGAACAGTCGAGCTCTGCATCTTGCTGCTATGAGGAAATGGTCAGTGTCGGCGATTGCCGACATAGTCGATTTGGTTGGCGGTTCCACCGTCCGGAGATCGCCCTGTTGATGCGTGAATTCCTAGAGAACCTCGGTCTGTCAGTCGGAAGCCTTAACTGTTATCGGGTCGTGGAGGCTGTGCTTCCCTGCCAGTCCGCCAAACATGTCCTCCATACCAATTTTCACATTGAAGTCTCCGAGCTCGATTTTTTCGCCGTGCTGACACGCCGCTGAATTCTGTAAGGAATACTGGGAGACGAAGGTCTGGATAGAGCCAAAAATCGATGTGTGGACATTGGATCAGGAGCGAGCAATCATCACCAATTTCCAGTTTTACTCATAAAAAAGACCGCATTCTACAGCTCATAGGCATGAATGCACTGCGTCTCAACATACCACATAACGACTTCTAAAGATGCTGCAGAGACGACGAAGAAAGCCCTGTCCCAGAGAACAAGAGGCAGCGGTTCCTGGGAAATAACTTGAACTGGTGAATTGGACTTTAATATAATTGACCTGTAAGACCCGCAAAATCAGGGTGGTTTTTCGTAAAAAGGGCGGTAGTAAGACATCCCCCCATTAAGCACACAGTGAACACAACACTTTGGTCTAAGTGAGCCCTGGCCGACGGAGGGTCACTCGGGCACCTTTGTACTCACCCACTTTCCAAAGTGGCTTACGTAGCTAGTCATTACCACGGACCATCCCCTCCTCGCTCTAAATAGTGAGCACCTTTGAAGGGCAAAATATGGCCCAAAACTTACCGTCAAATTAATGGAGTGTCCGACTTTAATGAAGCCCATCATTCATCCATTAATGAAATCCCTGGTAACATCGCAACATTCACCATGTAATTAAAACGAGTTGCCAAAGTCAATTAGTGAGATGTTGGTTCGCATTAGTCAAGCGTGGCCAGCAGCTGCAAGTTGCACTGAACAAACATCGATGTTTGTCTGAATTCCATGCAACACCAGGTCACAGGAACAAACGTTGGGTAATCGAGACAATAGTGGCAAAGGTCTCACCAGACCATCACCCCCGACACTCTTGTCAACAAAGTCCCAACCGAGTCGGGCGCACATAGCACATAGCACTCAGCTTCTTCAGAGTGAAGCATCATTAGCACCTCAACGCATCAAAGCCCGACAGACATACCCTCAGTGTGTCACCCACAGCCGCAGCCGTTCGTTTCTCAATTCCTTCGGTCAACACTCTGCCGCAGCAAATCGCACATACCAATCTGTGCAAATTCACCTAAGCATTATGAAATTAATTGCAGATCATTCAAGACCGTGTAATATATTCAGAAGTGAGCTGCACCGTGCACGTATCATCTTTCCGCCACACTGCATGCAGTAATTGCGTCATAAAAGCAGAAGAGAAGAGAAGACAAAACACAACAGAAACAGTTTTCGTTCACAATGGATCACGGTGTCGGTGGTTACCTAGTTAAATATTAGCAAGCGTTTCTAGGCCAAAGATGATCGGCCGATTTGCGATCTGCTATCTGCGGGCTGGTGACAATTATGTCGTTTGCCCCAGAGCTGTCAGGGAAAAATAAAAGTTCGTTACCCAACTCTTTTGTTTTAGGTTCATCAGTGGGCAGCGGGAGTCGATGTCATCCGCCACCGACCGGCCATGTAAGCGCCTGTAACGTGTTAATGAAGGTGACGTAATGACTGAAATATGACGACCTTGTGGCGGGTTTCTGTTAAGGATGCCTCAGCGATTTACTGCTGAAGGATGAGAAGACCGGACCGGTTAGCGGTGAGTAGCGGTGTTAATTTATGTTTCGCCGGCGTTGCATAATACGGTCGTTAGCAAAGATCTTGAACTCATTACGCGACGGAATAGCAACGAACAACAACATCTTAAACAGAGCCACTCGGTCCGCAAAATCCTCATCGCTGTGGCGGCACTCACATGTTCAGGGCACACGCGGAGTGCTGGGCAATTCAATTCAATTTAACTATGAGCTCCATTTGTCTCAACTGGGCCGACACAAAGTGGTTATCTAATTCCTAGAAGAGCATGTCTAATGGTCAAACCGAATTGGGCAACGCGCACACTAAACAGCGTTTGACTACACTTTTGTAAATGATTCGGTTTGCAGCGGGCGCCACTAATGACGGTGGTTGTGGTGGGATGGCACAACAGCTTTCCGCTTTCCATTTGGGGGAAGCATTGCACTTTCCATTTCAGCCTGAACCTGAATTGTATGTGATGATGCTCAGCCGTCACTGTAAATACCCGCCGCTACCGTAACAATGCTCGAAAGTGAATCTTCGCAGGCTTGTGCGGCTGGCCTTGTCTGTTGGCTAGCGCGGCAATGTACTCATCACAACGTTGATTTCGTGTGCGTCGCCGTGGGTAAAGTTCGAGGCGAACAGATGGATCCCACTGTTCGCGGTCAAATGTTGGAAACGGCGGGAAAGTATGCCTCCTGGCTGCAGACGACTATCATTATGTGACCGGTGACTTCCGTGAGATACTCGGGCTGTCGGATGCTTGTCCGAAAAAGGATAACCATCCCAGGAGTGATGCAACATCGAGAAAAAGTGAAAGGCGACACCACAATCAGCGGTCATGTCGTGACAGCAGATGCAACAGCAGCGTCAGGTCTTCACGACCCAGGCACACGGTGTACACATTCTCATCGTTTCCTCTTCCTGCCCGTTCGTATTCATGTTTCAATTTCACGCTCCATTTGCCTTGAAAGTGCGGCGCACCAGAGGAGAAAGACCAGGGGAATTCGTTAAAAATTTCGATTTATTTACAAAAAAGACTTAAGAACTATAACAAGCAATAAAACATTCTAACAGCGTTCTCAAGAGCTTATGATCTTTTTTGTGCGCCACCCGCTGGGTGACTCTGACTATATACATAAAACATGGTACACTCGAATGAAGAATCAGATACATATACAAATACATACGTAGGTAAGAAATAAAACAGGTAGTGAAAGCTGGAGTATTTACAGCATGAAACAGTCATGGACTCACAATGGACTCACTTAACTAAGAACACACACACAAGGATGCGGGTGCGGGGGTTTAGTCCCAGCCGTGGCTGGTTGGTACCCAGACCTTTTCCCAGATTGGCTTCCAGACCTTCTTCCATGCGGGCACTTTGACCTCCTTCCAGACGGGCACTTGGATTGATTTCCATTCGTCCTTCCATGCCTCCTTCTTCTCTGTTACCCAAGCTTGCTTCTTCTCAGTGCGCCAGATTTGTACCTTCTCCTCGACCCAGGTCTCGCGCTTCTCCTTGATCCAGATTTGTTTCTTCACTGGCTTCCAGACTTGAATCCATTCCTCCTTCCATTCCAGCTTCTTGTCTGGCACCCATTCTTGCTTCTTCTCTGTCTTCCAGACCTTCTTCCAGACTGGCTTCCAGATGAGCTTCTTGCGCCAGAGATCGTGACTAGTGTACTCCCATCCTTCGTGATCCTTGCCGAGGAATTTCTCACCGGGAATGCCCATTTTCACCCATTCTGGGACGAACATTTGCTTCCATTCGGGCACTTGAATTTCCTTCCAGATTGGCACTTTGATCTCCTTCCAAATGGGCTTGTTGATTTTCTTCCATTCGGGGACCTTCTCCTCCTTCCAGGCGGGCACTTCACGCTCCTCGATGTGTGGCTTCTTCACGATCTTCCAGTCGGGCACTTGAACGTCCTTCCAGATGGGCACTTGCACTTCCTTCCAGATGGGCACTTGGATCTTCTTCCATTTCGTTTCCCAGGCTTCTTTCTTCACAGTCTTCCAGATTTGCACCCAGTCCTCCTTCCAGACCAGCTTCTTCTTCCAGACTCCCTCGGGCGGGTGGGCAAAAGCCGTTGAGATGAGCAGAGCACTGATGGCTCCGATCAACTGAAAGTGAAGAGAGACATTTGGTTTTGTGGTTAAGTGGAAGCTTACGGGGTTTGAAGAAGATGTTGGACGAAATATGAGGGGGAGGCTAAGAACGGGACTATTTTTCTTCTCTATTCTTGTTCTCAAAGGAGTGTTCAAAAATTGTTCGCTGGTCAGTCTTAAGCTATGAGCCAGTGAATCCTGAATTATTGACTCACACTCTGACACTCTTCGAGCGATGTCAAGTCCAATTTGACTTTTCTGGTTGACATTATTCTGACCTACATTTTGAAAGCCAAAAGGATGGTGCCTAAAATTCTTGATACTACAACTGGGGTGTGACTAGATCGACCTTGAACTCTGGATGCAACCTAAAATCGTACCGATACGTTTGGCCGTCCATGACAAGCAAAAAGATCAACAATTTTCAAGAATTTGGGCCAACAGCAGTCAAAATTTCGACCAACGCACTTCGACAAGGATCGACAAATCTGGCCAATGTGTGAGAGTCGCTTAATTGGATAATCTCGTTGAATGACTTCAAAGAGGACAGTACCAAAAGGTGTCAATTCCACTGTCCCCTTTTTTAGATAATTTTCTGAACTTTTTTTGACCATTTTCTGACCATCTTCTGACTATTTCTTGGCTGAGTTAAGACCACTGTATCGAGCAGGACTTGAGACAGATATAAAACTAAAAAAGAACAGGACTAAAAGTCCCATTCCAGTTTTCACAATTTTGACCAATTTCTGATCATTTTCTGACCACTTGTTGGTTGAGTCTACGACCACGGAATGTAAATGAAGGCCTGAAATCAATATAGATCGTCAAACTGTAAAAAGAATAGGACTAAAAGTGCAAATTCGACTTTTCTGATTTTTGACAATTTTTTGACCAATTTCTGATCATTTTCTGACCATTTCTTCGTTGGGTCTATGACCACAGAGTGTTAAGCAGGGCCCGAGACCAATATAGATTCCGACCATTTTCGGACCACTTGTTGGGAGCGGCTACCAAAATCTGAGTTCTAAAGAGGTGGACTCCTGAAGACTAAAAGAGTCAATTCAACTTTTCACAATTTTTTGACCATTTTCTGGCCATTTCTTGGTTGAGTCCACGACCGCCGAGTGTTGAGCAGGATCTGATAAAAAAGCAGATCAGAATTCGTGGTCAAACCATGCATTTTTGGAGGATATCCAATTAAGGACGAAATTCCAAAATTTCGTTTTAAGGCACTCGACCGTGTTCGGACTCCCAAGGCACTGTCTTCAATCAACTTCGGCCAAATCACTACGTCCGAAATTCCGA
The DNA here is from genome assembly GCA_905231855.2 of Eristalis tenax. Classification (NCBI taxonomy): domain Eukaryota; kingdom Metazoa; phylum Arthropoda; class Insecta; order Diptera; family Syrphidae; genus Eristalis; species Eristalis tenax. The sequence goes on from HG993127.1 coordinate 7,929,325, forward strand.
CCACTCACGAGTATGCTTTTAAAGCATTTTGGAACATCCAAATTTTCAAAGCCAAAGGTGACAATGTTTCACAAGTTTTTCGAATGAATTTAAACAACTCTTCGGGACACTCTACACTTGGCAACGCAGTTAAAATGTTGATGTACAAAACTGTTGCACCAACTTAAGGCCTCTTGTTTCACTTAATCCTTGTACACTTGAATGAATTTTTAAATGTTTTGTTTTTTTGTTGCTTAACACCCACCAGTAACGTAAGGGATCTCATCTTAGGCAAATCCCTTCGCGGTTAGTTAAAGTTTAAAACTCTGTACACTAGTGAATGCTGCTATGCCTCCACTGATGTGAGGTCTTCTAATAACACTATCGTTCAGCTACCCGTGAACATCTATTTATATTTTGAAAAAAGCCCAGCCGCCTCAGTAAGAGACAGTAAGGTAAGGCTGCTTTCAGCCGCCACTCGGCGGTGGCGGTGGTAGTTGTTTCTCTTAAAAAAACTTGCACACACAGGGTTGAGTATGCAACTCAATGGGAAAACGAAACGAACAAAAAAAAAAAAATAAATGCAAAGCACAACAAAAATTCCGAGGAAAAAAGCAAAAAAAAAGCAAAAAACGACGAAAGAAGTAAAACGAAAACCGAATAAAACTGATTAAACTCCCCACACAACAATGAAGCAGCACGAGCACGAGAAGATGTCTCTGTCGCTGTCTTGCTCCGACATTACCCCCGAAATCATTGGATTGGGTATCACCTCTTCGGCGGTAAGGTGGCCCAAAAGACAAGCCATACCCCAAGCCCCGTGCGGAGATTCGCATCATCTCCCAGACTCGTAGTTGCTAGACTGCCTGACTCGTTGGCGAAGGTGGTGGTGGTGATGGTGTGCGCAGCTGTGAACTGCATGCAAGAGCGGAACGTTCACGTGCGCTCTGCGGGAATCTACCACAGTAGAATTAAGTCATAGCACACGGATGAAGTGCGCACGCACACCAGCCCACCAGCTCACCAGCTCACCAGCTCACCAGCAACTTACTCTCCCTTTCAATGGAAGTATCTTGTTGTGTGTAACAGCGATTAACACGGAGCCTCACTGCAAAACGAATTTCAATTCACTTGGCCATCTCTGAAGTTCATTTGAGGTTGCGTCAGAGCTGTGTGGAGGTGCTGAGCTTAATTGTCTGTTTGAATTATACCCTAAATGGGTGTGCTGGCCAGTGCATGAGGAAAGTGTGGCATTGTGTCTTTGGTGGAGTCGTTACGGTGCAGTGCTTAAGTGCGTCAGCTGCTGTGCATTAGGCGTTGCTGTTGGTTTTCACTTGGAATACAAACTATTTGACTCAGTTTACGGAATCACCTTTCGAAGAAACAAAGCCCAAAGCGAGGAGCGTTATAATTATCGATATAAAGTCGGTGGATGGGTTCTTTTACAGCCGAGTCATTGCTGGCACAATGAGCTAGGCTTGTGGCTGGACTTGGATATTGCCCTTTACTGAGGATTCACAGCGAAGCCCTGTGGAGGAAAATTGCATTCATTCGTTGTGATGTCTCGTGTGGTTTCAATGTTTCGACGGATTGATTGCAGTTTTTTCTCTGGAAGTCGTTCGGTTCGAAATTTCGTATTCCCTGTTTGACTCTGGGAAGCCGCAGTGAGATACAGAGAGATTGCGATCGCCCTGTGTGCCACTTTGTCGGATTTGTGACATTAGGGAATGACAGGGCGCCCATAAATCCCTGACGAACGTCTAAGTTTGCTTAGGGAGATCATGTGTTTCGGACTTGTGATCAGGGGAAGTCTTGGCGTGAGTTTCTTCAGCCTGTTACTTCTGCATCTTCTAAACTTGTTAAAGTTGGTCATTCTTAGACGATGAGAGTTAGTTTCTGTCTGTCACCAGTGGCCAGTGGTGAGCAGTGAAGTGTCAATCTGTGTGTAAACATTTCGTTAGTGTCTTTGTCTGTGGCCATGTCCAGGAATGAACAAGCATGAGTCTTGCTGTTCACAGTTCGCGATCGAAGGGTTCACATTAGGGATGTTCGATGTTCATCGATGTTCACAAAACATCGATGTTGAGTGACCAAATATCGATGTTTTGGCGAGTAAAATGTTATGATGTTAAGAAAGAAACACCGGCCTTCGATGTGGCAAAAAATAACTTGCTATTGAGGGTTTTCAATAATTTTCTGGAAATTCATATGAACGGTTGCACCAAAATTCCATCATAATCATGTGCATAGGCATTTCGTAAAAATATTCAGCCTTATCATGGATCTCGCCCGAACAGCTTTTCCCCCGAAATACTTGTTCTTCGCGAATACTTTCGTTTTTCGCAGGCAGCCGTGTCATGGATCTCGCCCGAACAGCATTTCGCCCGAACAAAATTCCACTTCGAAGCAGCTGTGACATTTCGAACAAGTGTCATTTTGACAAGTAGTAGGACACAATACAAGGAAAAATAATTGAACAAAGTTTGTGTCTTTATTGCAGTTCGAAAACTAGTTTTTAGAAATTGAATTTGAGTTAATATGCACACCATAGCCATGAGCATTTTATCTGATTAAGAAGTAACCAACGAACTGAGAGAGTTTCGAAGACATTTTAGAGATTATTCTAATGCCTTGGAGTTGCGTGGACCCTTGGATGTAAACAAAAATGTTCAGCGTTTGTTGAAATAAATTCGACATTTTGAACGTGAACTTTTCGGCCCCATAAAAAAAAAGTGCGGTTCCAATACATATACGTGCAATCAATAGTGAACTCGCTTCTTGCATTTTTTTTTTTACGGGAGGTGGATACCAGAAAAGAGTAGGAAAGGATCACGCCGTTGGTCTGGCACAATCCTCCTTCAGTGCAATACTTACTGAAGTGGATCAAATACTTTGACTGTTGACTGAACTGTTGAAGAACAATTTCACTCTCGTCGCAGTTGAAAACGTCCACAGTTTTGGATCAAATTCAAATTTCAAAACAAAAATAAAATAGATTTTTTTTTTGAAAAGACGCAAAACGTACACTTTCGCTTCTTCACATTCATTCACATTTCTGCAGATATTCTCAGTTGTGGGCGGTTATTATTGATCGTTCATATGTGTGTTTGATAGGCGATTGCGGTTGGTAACAGAACTGGGTTTTTTCAGCGACGCTGTTGTTGAGATGGGTTGGACCTGTACACACATTAAGGCCGGGTGATATGCAAATTAGCTGTTGGCAATTTTTTCATTGGGTTTTTTTTTATTTTGTGTTTATTCGTGGATTCTTGACGATTCGCCACATGTTCGCCTGCAAAACGCTATGGGACTTCTTAACTTGGCATGACATTTGTTTTCGCCCGGACTCGCTGTTCGAACATGGAGCTTTTTTCCACGCGAAATTCATAAGAGGCGAAGAGAAAAAAGGGAGATATTTCGGGCGAAATGCTGTTCGGGCGAGATTCATGAGAAGGCTAATTGTTGCTACACATTGTGCATACAACACATTGTACGCAAGCTGGCGCAATGGGCGCATCTAGCAAAGATCATGTGTTAAATACGGCTTACTAGGCGGTATGGGGTAGGCACATGGGGTAGGCCATTTACACACAAAGTTAATTTTTTACTAATGTTGAGAAACACAAAACACGAAAAAAACCCCTGATATGACAAAACATAGGAACTCATTAGAGACGTTTCAACCTTAAAAAAGATACTGTCACCCAAAAATATGTGTCGCTTTGACAAATGTGTATTCCCTTAGTCACTTTATGTGACAACTGTCACTCGCACGACTATCGTATGTATTCCCTTAGTCACGTTTTATTTATTTACTTCTTTTATTATTTTCTTAAAACCTCTGCTTTCTGCAGACTATACTATTCTTGTTCAAGTACAGGGCTTATAATGTTACATTGATTGAATGCATAAAGTGATAATGACATGGTACATTTTCACATTTCAAATTTGAATCTAATGTGAGAGCATAGTTCTACTTCGTTAGAATTACTTCATATGCTAGCAAATTGAAAAAGATTAATTTAGGAAAGTACTGCAGTTCATGTTGGAGAGGTGAGAAAAACAAGCTGAACAGAATTGACTGTACTCGGCCTTAGACCGTACTTGCGAGGGAAGATGATTCCCAAGGTGTGCAGCATGAATGAGAGAATGCCTGCGCTATGCTACATGTATGAAGTGAAGGTTGCAATGTGATATTACGACTCGATCGACAGAAAGTTGTTTATTCATACAGATACTTAGGCTGTTTACTATGAATGATTTTAAAGAATGACTTGTAAATGGTGATTTTTTAGCTATTATCTTTTTGGCAACACTGGTTTAAAGAGCTGACGCACGTTTCGTGTTTTGTTTCACCGTCAAACATCTTCAGTTTGGTCTATAATTTAACCATGAATTGTCTTACAAACGAACAACGCTTGCAAATTAGCGAATTTTGTTATCAAAATGCGTGCTCTGTTAAGAAAGTTTATCGCGCGCTTCTTCCATTTTATGGTCAGTTTAGACGAAGCTCATTTTTGGCTCAACGGGTACGTAAATAAGCAGAATTGTCGATTTTGGAGTGAATATCAGCCAGAAGCATTGCAAGAGCTACCAATGCATCCAGAAAAAGTCACAGTTTGGTGCGGTTTATGGGCTGGTGGCATCATTGGACCGTGCTTCTTCAAAGATGATGCGAATTGTAACGTAACTGTGAATGGTGAGCGCTACCGTGAGATGGGATCCAACTTTGTTTTGCCCAAAATGCAAGAGCTTGACTTGCGCTGACATGTGGCTTCAACAAGACGGTGCCACATGCCACACAGCACGCGCAACAATGGACTTATTGAGAGGCGAGTTCGGGACCGGTCAATTGGCCGCCTAGATCGTGCGATTTAACGCCTTTAGACTATTTTTTGTGGGGCTATGTTAAAGCTCATGTCTATACAGACAAGCCCGCTTCAATGGACGCATTGGAAGACAACATTGAAGCCGGCCGAAATGTTGGAAGGAGTATGCCAAAATTGGACTAAGCGGATGGACCATTTGAGGCGCAGTCAAGGTCAACATTTGCATGAAATAATCTTCAAGCATTAATTTATATGGACCGTACTATCGATTTAAATAAAGATTTCATGCATTTTTCTGAATTTTATGTGTTTTTTTTTTTTTTTTTGAAAAACTTTCCTATGGCTTTTAAAAAATCACCCTTTTGTGCCTCCAATTCACATCCAAGTAGAATGCGACGTTGGTCAGAGACATGATCGAATCTTCGAAGGTTAAAGACATACCGTGCAGTCGCGTTGATTGCTTTTAACAGTTTTTGCCGAGAGAAGTTAACGCAGTCAGAAAATAATTCACAGCCATACGTTAAGATACGGACTATGAGTGCTTTGGCAAGCATTAATTTTACATTTCTTGGGAGTATAAATTCGCTAATTGACAAACCTCTCTTAAATGACATTTTATGAGAAATCGAGATAGAATGCGAGAGATTTTGTCGCTTGCATTTTTGGGTGACGCCAAACGATGTAGGATAAATTTGCAAGTTTTAACCGAAATCTTGTGTTGATAGGAATAAAAAGTTGATTAATTTGTTCACGTTTAGTGGGAAGATAACAACAAACCAGCAATTTGAGTGCCTGGTCGCTTTAATGGAGGGTAATTCCAATCACACCCAGAAATCCAAGTTCTTAAGAAAACGAATCACAGCCCTTTCATGGACTGTCATTGAATAAAGTCGAACGAGTTCTGCACTAAAAGCGATTTAAAAATGTATTTGAACGGAATTCTTTTTACAATTGACGTTACAACTAGACTTACAAAACTAAAGGTTAGGGTGTTGGCTCAACAATAGGAGCCCAATTTGTGTACTTTGTTTAATTTGATGTTTATTATTATTGTCGGTTTATTGTTTATTTTGTATGCCCTACAACGGCTGGTGCTTACATTGGGTTGTTCAAGTCCGTGTGGTATCCATGGTGGTCCTTTTGGTGATGTGGTAGCCGACTCAGCCTCGATGGTGATTGCTATCGCTGCTCTGGTAGAATCCATGCAGCTCATTGTTCGACGTCGTTGGAAAGTTCAGCTCATTTTGCAGATTTTGTGCGTTGAGGTGGCGTTGTGCGGCGATTGTGTTTCTCAGGTTCCTGATTTCCTCGTTAGGATGGTTGCTGGTTTCTAGTAGCTGCTTTCTGAACAGTGTCACCATATACTGTTGCGTGCTTGGTCGTAAAGCATATTGTTGCTGTGGTGCCTTCGACGGTCCATGGCTAAGGTTAGTCCGGCGCATATTCGCAGTATATTTCCTTCGAAAATTGCGAGCTTCGTCATGCGGGTCTTAGAGATGGTGTGCCACATTGGGAAGCCATACGTTAAGATCGACCGTATAAGCTGCTTGTATAGCAACAGTTTTGTCCTCTGGCTTAATCAGTTTTGCTTGGGCATCTTAGGCCTTCTTAAGGGTCAGTTTCGAATGACTGTTGAACTTCAACTTGTCCGTGAAGTTAACGCCAAGATCCTTGACCTTTTCGTTTGATGATATTTCTGTACCGTTAGGGAGCACTCGACATTTGGCTGCTGATCTGCATCCACCTCTGGATGGACTCCTTAAGGACATAAGTAAAGATTTTCCAGCATTGACACGAATACCCCATTTGGTATAGTCGTCAAATTTGTTCGCTGTTTGGATTTCGAACCCATGCGCGGCTGTGGTGACGTCGAGCTGGCATAAGTCAGCGAGTCATCTGCAAATAGACAGCAGTCCACTGTGTGAGTTGGATGTGGTTGATATGCCGTGCAGATCTTGAAACGCCACGGTCCCACCTTTGGTCCTTGTGCTACTCCAGCCTTGGTGCTCCGCTCTGTTGATTTGCTGTCTTCATGCAGACAGCTGTAAATTATTCTGATGAGGTTGGAGCGGAATCTCATCTGGTTCGACTTGTAGATGCGTCTCTCAATCCAGACCGTATCGAAGGCCTCTTCTACGTTCAGTAAGCAGGCGACGGTGACCTCGTTATTGTTCAGCGCAGCTACAACAGTGGTGGAACTTCGTTAGAGGAAGTAGCGTTGAATTTTTTTCCCGAAATCCGTACTGAATATCCAGAACTATGTCTAGGTCGGTAGACCATTGCTTTAGTTTTCGCTCTAACGGGCCTCTTTAGGATCTTGCTTATATTGATCAAGAACGCCTGTAGGCCTGTATCCGGAAACATTGGCAGGGTTAAACCTTTTTTGGTATTGCGACAATTTTTGCTATTTTTCACTTGCTGGGAAAGAAGCAATTCATGATGATTGTGAGAAGTATCATCACCGTTGTGACGAGCGCTTCAGCACGAAATTCGAAACGTTGTCAGCCCCGGCTGTTTTCCTCGTTGGGCTACGTTGAATAATTCCCGCAATTTCTTCGGCCGTTCTGAGGTCATCGTTTTCTGGGTTGGTTACGTTGAAGATGATGTCTGGTGCGGATGAAGTCTCAAGTGCATTGACGCAGCTGTTGACTTCTGTGACGAATTCCGGCTCATCGGGATGGGATGGTTGAAAGTTGCTTTCGAAAAAGGATTCCGACGACGTGTTTGCGTCTTCTTCGGTTGTTGTCAGTGTTTGTGACAGCTTCTTCCTCATAACGATGATTTGGTGGATTTGTGGGAATGTGTCGGGTCCTGGCTGTATCACCAGCTGTATTTTGTTGTGCGTTTGTACCGCGTTCCGAAACATGATGTACGTGCAATTCAACTCACTGAGAACAGCTTGGTAATCTCAGCTTCGTGTGTTCAGCTCCCGGTGATGTATTCGCCGCAGTCTTTTTCTCAGCTTTTACCTGATAAAGGTTTTGGATATGTACGGGTAAGTGACTATACCTGTCTCTGCTTCTCCTGGGCCCTTTTTGCTGGTCTATGGCGTTGTTGATTGGGTTCTCGAGTCCTTCAATCACCATATTGGCGTTATGTGGATATTCTCCAGTACATCTTCTTGTAGCTTAGCTACAGTCAGCTGATGTAGGTTGACAAAGTCCCCTTCTGGTCGGCTGTTGGTAAATATCGGATTTTCCAAGTGGTCCGCCGTGATCGGAATCACTCGTTAGCGTCTCGCAGGAATAGTTGCGGATCTCTGGTAGGACCAAGTTTGAGGTAGCCAGAAAAAAATCCAGTATCGATGGTGTCCTTGCGCTAGGAAATCACGATCAAGTTGTGACTGTCCACATTTTCCTCTAGCCATTTGACGATGGCTTCCCCCAGTCGCTCTGACTCGGTGTCCTTCAGCAAAAAATAACAATGATTTTCAACCAGAAAGTTTAGTGACTCTTTTTTAAATTGTTCACGAGAGAATTCACGGCAAAATCACAGCGAACAAGAACACACTGGTTAAGTTCCCGAATTATTTCAAAGATCAATTCAACATTCGCTGTTTTGCGAATGTCCAGGGCTGGAGCGATGCCACAGCAAGTTGAGAGACCTGTCGTTTTGTGAGACCTGTTATTTCTTAACGTGGCACATTGCACAAATTCTCCATACCTGACATCCTTGGAAAATTACCTTATGGATAAGTTCCGACTTTCTGTTAATGAACGGATGTCCTGGTTGCAATGGATACTTTATTTAAAGTTTCCGTCATGTGGGAACCAAAGGCTAGTTTACATCCATAAGTACTCGATTGAAGTTGACCATGAAACGTATCTTTATCAGTAAATGAATACTAGGGAGTCAAACTGAGACGCGTCACATTTTTCCATTTGGCGAGTGTAACTACAACATTTATAGGCATCCACTTTGTCGTACTGACACACGCCCCACTCCGTGCCGGCAAGTGACTACTTACGCGTACCCCAATTGTCCATGAATACGATTACTTCCTACATAGTATTCATTATCAAAACCAATTAAGTTGAAATTCATTTAATTGACTCGCTTAATTAGCATTTGTTCGTCTTAAGCGTGAGCACCTATTAAGTGGGCTATCATTTCGTGTTTGGAAATAAACTATTTATGCGTCGGTTCCTCCTTTATATTGAAATAAAACTGGTATTATAACTTAACAATGATTCGAGTTTTCTTCTGCGTGTGGGTACTTCTTGAAGCGGAATCATTTTTACGGAGTCAATCCCATCGTCGTTCGTTACTTTGAAATTTCCCAGGAGAGCGGAAACAGTTTGTTCTGTAGCAAGCGCAGAGATTGTTATGATTTCTGAAGGATCTACATTATCATCGTAGCTGGGCGATGGTCAAACTCAGCGAAAAGTCTGGACAATTCTTTGGATGACTCGGGTAAATGAATGATTTTGCAGAGTAATCCGATGTCTTAAATGAGGGCGAGAGACAAAGAGACAGGGCTCCCTTTAAAGACGGAAACACACAAGCTTTTTCAACCCTTTAACACACTCTGTTGCATTTCACTTCATAAGTTCACTTATAAATAAATTAAATCCCTTCACTTTGCATCAATTTGCAATTTAATCTGTTGGTAGGCTTAAGAGAGATAAGGCCTGTTTTATTGCCAATCTATACTCAGCTCAGTATTACTTTTACCCGCGAAGCAACAGAGAACGTTGCTAATCAAGTTACTGATCAAAAAGAACTCAGTGATCAACACTGACTACAGCGATCTCTATCACAGGTTGCACCTCACCTACGATTCAGATACCACCACTGAATTACAGATGCCGCTGACAACTCTGTTTGAAGATGCAGCAGGTGTTATAAATCTCGACGTAGGACAGCGTATCCCAACTTTTAGTCCATCCTTAGCTTAAAATACAAACGCTTGTAGTGAAAAAAATCTTATCTGACATATATAGAGCGACTCTATTCGTATCTTGACAGACAATGCGATGAAAGTAAAGACACACACCAACTTTTGACACGGAAACATGCAATTTGGGTTTTACTGAGCTGAGTATAGATTCTCAATAAAACACGCCTATAGTTTGTATAGGCGTGTCAAAAACGGATCCTTGATGAGCTCTGACAAGTTGTCCAGGTGTAAGGAAAATAAGCTGTGCTGCACAGTTCTATTGAGGCACGGCGTGACGTCATCGCATGTCAACAAAAACTTTAAGCCGGACAGAAATAAATATTTTCAAACATCTTAAAACCAAAAAAGGATTACTTTTCAAAAAAGCTTAAAGCTTCTGCAACATTTCACAGCACATTGTGGCATTGTCCAATACAATGGCGCTACAGCCCGTAAAGGGCCAAGACCTAGTTTCTTAGCACGCACTCATGTTGTGACCTACAGTTTTATGCCGACTCTGAACGGCCAATTTGAGAAGCCTTTCCTAGACAGTCCTTGAGCACAGTCAGTGACTCCAAAGAGGTGGGGCAGTGAAAAGTATTTTGCTCGTACCGCGAATCGAACCTGGAATGCGTAGGCTCAAGTGCGTTTCATTCTGGACCAATTCTTTAATTTCCCATCAATTTGCAAGTCGTCTTTTTCATTCTTCCCTTTTTTATACATTTTTGCCCACATTTCCAATGTCAAAAACAGACCCTGAGTGACGTCACAAAACAAAAAAGATGGCTGTTTTGACAAGCTGTCCAGCACACCTTATTTTCCTTACACCATGGCCCAGAACATATTGTCTAGTTTTTTTGTTTAAAATGAGTCCTGCTGTTGATGATGATGCACTCTCTCAACTTCGCTGTCGATGTATGCCTACATTCTCATACAATAATGAATAGTCGCGTGGAAAGTAAACTTCGAAAGGGAAAAGACTTTGAGCCTGCCCTGCATAGCCAAACATTAGCTAGAGAAGTGGTTGAAAGAACAGACGAAGCGCTGTGAACTGGAATCGCACTGCCAAGCTAAGTCTAGCTTCAACGCCAAGCTAAAGAGAGATCACAACTCCATCAGCCTCTCAGAACTCGGCAGTGTTTTTCAAGCGGAAGCCAAAATGATATCATTATTGGAAATACCACCGGTTGATATTAATATTCCCACAAGAAAGGAGACCCCTTCAACTGCTCCAACCACCGAGGGATAAGCCTCCTTACCACCGTTTATTCTATCATTTCTGCCGTTTTCTGTGAACGCTTGAAAACATTCCTCAATAACGTGATAGGTCGTTATCAGTGCGGTGTCAGGCCGGGGAAGTCCACCATCGCCAAACTCGTCAGGCTGTGCTTACCGAGACCTTCAATGTCAAAGAAGGTCTTAGACAAGGCTGAGTGATTTCTTCAATAACATACATGAGAAGATCGTGAAGGACTCACACGCCAACACTAGAGGCACGATCTCCCAGATCGTACAACTGCTAGCATACGCAACCGACAATGACGTGATTTGTCGAACACAGCAAGCGTTTGCTTTTCATTGAAAGGGAGGCGACCAAAATGGATTTAGCTGTGAACGAGGACAAAACTAAGTGTATGCTGTCATCGGGACTCAGACTACTCAGCCAGAACGTCACCACAACTGTACTTCGAGTTAGTGAAGGACTTCGTCTACCTCGGCTGCCAAGTGAACAGCGCGAACAACACAGAATAAGTCATGCCAGTGTCTGCTTCTATGGGCTCAAGCGGCAATTAAGTAGTAGAGCCCTCTCTCGAAGGACTAAGCTAACATTTCAAGATTATCCTATGTCCTGCTCTATTGCCCGGAAACCTGGACAATCTCAAAAACAGGTGAAGAAGCCCCTCATCTGCGTTCAGTCTTTGGTCCTGTTTGCGTTGGAGAAGAAGATTCAACCATGAACTGTACTGGTGTCTAAGGACTCAACGCCTAAGATGGCTAAGGCATGTACAGCGCTTGGACAACACTCCTCCAGTCTGAAGAGTCTCCGTGGCCAACGGAAATGATGACGCACACAAGTGGAGAAGGACCTCAATCAACTTGGCGTGGGCGCTTGGAGACAGCTGGTTTAAGATCGTGCCAGCTGCACCCAGGCCACGGGGATATTGGCGGTGACGAGACAACGCCTGAATTTGCCAAAACCCACCCATCCCGGGCAATCCTATGTATCAATCAGAGAAAGGTGGATGGCACAATCATTGAGTCAGCAAACAGAAGGTGCAACTGTCTGACCACCTGCGAGACCAGTCGGATGACTCAGTGCGACACAACGTTGCTATTGATGGTAGTCAGAGCGCTAACTGGCCGTAATCATCTGAGGTACAATGGAAACAAAGTGGGACTTATCCTTGACACCATATGCTGCGGAGAAGAAATCGAGGATACTACCTTTGTCACTGTCACAGTCTCTGCCAGCACTAGGAGGAGCACTAGGAGACACAGAATAGTGGGAGGGCACTTCTTATCAGAAATCCCACTAACCTCCTGCCAGATTTTTTGGGATTTTGAGTTGGCTCGGTAATACAGGAACAATAACATCATAAGCACGGGAAAACGATAAGAACGAGGGGAATACGAGTACGAACTATGAGGCTAACTACCCTTGGACCCTTGGACATCACAATGGGTTCCATAGGCTCTAAGTGGGATGTGGCCTACCCACGTCTACCCACGCACCTTACCTAGCCTAAAAAGAGATCATTATCATCGCATGCTTGTATGAGTCCTTACGGGGCTTACTGTGCCACATGCACGCACGCGTTCCATCTAAACATACCGCACAACGACTTTTTGAAAAGCTGCAGGAAGCCTGTTCTTCCAATGGCGCTACAGTCTGGTGTGGACCTGAGCCTCAACCAAAAAGCCTCTCCAACTGGCACGATCTTTAGCCAGCTGTCTCCAAGTTTGCACGCCAAGTTGCAGCTCCCAGGAAAGGAGGACTTTGGCGCTGTTGAACTGTAAAAAACTCCTCAGTTTCATAAATTAATCTGGCTGGTTTTAGGAATTTCACGGTAGTAAAACGTCCGCTGTCAAGGAGACAAATGACGCCCACATTGGTCTAAGTGAACTACGGCCGCAAGGTCGTCGGAGCACCAACATACCTACCTGACTGCCTCGTTCCATTTCAGCGCTGATCTTGCTAGTCTCCATAATAAAGTCCAACCTCCACAATTCAAGTGCGGTTTTTTGCGGCGTTCCTGTGCTAATTGAAGTTCGTTTGGCATTTTCTCAGGAGATCACAAGTTCAGTCACCACCGTGGCTGGCCTTGTAAATTTATGCTCGACATCAAAATGACATGACGATTCAACGCCCAGCATGTGGCTGAGACAGCATCAAAATTACGTAGTGTAGAGTAGCGTCCACATCAACTAACTCAATAAGGTCTTAGGTCCTAGTTGGTCACAGGGAACTCTGTTGATATATACTCGTAGGCAGACGCTCCAGTGGGTCCTGGACTGCTTCTCCTCTAACGAAGCCCCTCCTTCGACCTCGCTATAGATGAATCCTGACCAGGAAGAGTCCCTAGGTAGCACGAACTACTGTCACACTTCTCCCTTTGGTTCCGTCCCAACGTGCATCAGCACAATGTGGTCGCCTGCTATTGCATCGTCATTCCTGCATCACCATTCATGTCCAGCTCCAAGCGACAGCGGAGAAGTGTATATCTTCGCACAGAGCCGCAGTCATCTGCAAGCCGCAGTCGGTAATGTTTGTTTACACATTCCGGTCGGTGCATAACTTCCACCTTACTCTTGCCAACACTTCGACGTCCTCTTTCCCCCTCCCGCCATGACGGTGTTCTGCTGTGGTGACTTTCGATTTCGCTCTGCAACCCACATGCCCACACACACAACCCCGTAAGAAATAGGTTACACCCCGTGCGCGCTCCAATTTCTCCTGACAGCATCTGTCGCTTTTGCAGCGCAACTTGACATGGCCGCCAGGGAACCTGATTTCGTCGACAATTATCCCTCGATTGAGACCGCAGAAAAACACCGCTTTGCCGGGGTATTTCCCACCGTTTTTCGAGCGGCCTTCGGCGGCGGCGCGGCGTCTTGCGCATTTGAAGAAGACGAAGCGCACTAAGGCGCTCCCCTAGCCCCGCGGCCAAGTCGGCGTACTCGTAATGGCAATAAAAATTCCGCAAAATACGAAAACACCATTTAAATTTCTTCAAGACGCTCCGCCGTGGTTTACAAGTGACTTGCTCTGGCAGAGAGGGTCGTGGTGGTTCGGTGGCAGTTGCACTGTGGATCCAAGGATTGCGCAACGAGAAAGACCAGATTTTTTTACGACGGATCCGATCGATCGGATTGTGCCCAGTTTTGGTGCAGTCACAGCCAGAGACGGAGCCAGAGCCAGAGCCGGAGCCAGATTCGGTGGTTATCTCGGCGTCAGTGGTGGCTGCCGCGGTCGGCCGGCGGTTGGTTGGGTTACCTAATGGCTTGGTGCTCTCCTTGAGTGAAATTATTCTTTGGCCGCCACGAGGACCAAGTGCAGCCGAGTGATGGTGGCGTGCAATTTATTGTCGTTACTCAATGTTTGGCAGATGTGTCAGATAAGTGAAACGAAACCCGTCGTCCATCGTTCATCGTGCGTCGCTACAACGTCCGATTCCTTGTGTCACCGAGACGCGTATCACTGCCGCGTACTTATGCAACGCGAAAGCGGTTGTGGCTTTCACCGTGGCTGTGATTATGATTTCGGCTTGGTTTTAAATTAATTAATTAATTATCCTTCGGTGTTGCGTGGTGGACGCATTGATTTAGACGCTGACACCCCGGCTTTGCATGGCGATGATGGATGGCGGTTGGTTTAACAATTACTCGATGATTTTTGATAAATCCGATTCTGAGCCGTTGCCTCCGTCGCGGAGGCGTTATTTATGAAGATGAATGAGGCTGATGCGATGGTACGCGTATTAAGCCAGCGGATCTGTGAGGCGCGCGACGCCGCATTGCGACCTTCGGTGGAATTCACGATGTTTGATTCTGCTTGACTACGAATGCGGGGAAGTGTGTCAGCAGTGGACAGGCAGGCGCCGCGTCGAGTTCTCGCCAATGCTAAGGACAGCGGCCTTGGGGGAATGATTTGAAGTGAATAGCAAGAGAAGCACCGTATGCTAGACAGGCGAAGGTTGACTTGACAAATGGCGTGTCTGTGATTGGGATCCCAATACAATCGGCGATGAGTGGCGGTATATAAACGCCATTCATGATGTCACTACATTGTTTTCATTTTTTCTTTGATAGCGTGTGTGTTTTGGAACTTTGGAGGAGACCCCCGCTGATTTTCAAGGCAGTCGTGCCGCAAAAATGTGTGCTATTCGCGAGTGGAATGTTGACCACTTTACGCAGGGTCTGCCTTTGGAATGCGCAGCGAGGCTCGGAGAATACGGCATTTTAAGTGAACTAGACAGTGTGTCAGGCAGCAGTTACAATTGGAGGGTTGGTTTGACCCTATTTTGAGAAATTTTGACGAGACAATAAGGTTATCGCTCTAAGGTGTTGGTCTAGTTGGACACCAATCTGTGTTAAAATAATCATGTCGTCTCCTTAATCACCCTCTTCCGCTCATCCTGGGCAACACTGAACTGAGCGGGTAGAAAGTGTATCTTATGTCTGTGTTACACAACTATTCACAAGAGTTTAGAATTGTTTAGAAAAGTTTAGAAATGTTCAGAATTGTTTAGAAAAATGTAATTAAATGTCAAACTTTCGTAAATGAGCCATGCTATGGGGGGTCACTACCTTAATTCTTAATGCATCAATACATTGGTTTTCTGCCCTTGGTTCAAATGTCTTGATCAGAGAACAAAATTAAGTTCGAGGGTGAAAATCGGTGGACTAGATCCTGACCAACATAGCTCGGTACCACAATTACATCGGTATTCAGTAACGCTGGTAAAGCTCAGTGCATAGTAAACAAGTAAAGTATAACTCTGGGAGCCCCCCAGCACGCATAACAAAACACGAATACACACAGCAGGCTCTTAGTCGGTCTCCTGCTCAAAAGGGGATAGACTTGCACGATTATAATGACATAATATGGGTGGCGTTACTGCTCGTGGAGGGCCAGGGCCTAGCTTCTCAACAACCACTGGTGTTGAGCGTGCTATTGTTCTCCCACGAGTGGAAGGGAGTACACAGTTTTATGCCGACTCCGAACGGCCAATTTGAGAAGCAGTTTATTACTCTTTGTCAGTTATCCTACTTTTGTCAGTGACTCGAAAGAGGTTTGGGCCGTGAAAATTACTTTCCTCGTGCCGGGAATCGAACCTAGGCAACGTAGGCTCTGTGACTCGAAAGAATTGAACCTAGGCAACGTAGGCTCAAAGTTCAAAGAACAAACCTAATTGCTGTATATTATTATGGAAAATAAAGCATTTCATCTAAACGGAAGATCCCTCTTCCTGACTGAGACGAGCTAAGCTGACTATCCTAAGCTGCAACCAAGCAGTCTACCTAACCTCATGTCTTAACCTAACCGAAACCCAGACCATCTTAAACCTACCAAATTTAGACCTAACCCGAGTCAACGCCCTTCCAGCGCCGTGTGCCGATCGAGGTTCATGACGATCCCAAGGGTGCCCGATGTTGCTTACATATGCCCGTCAATGCATCCTCCATGTCAATCGACATGGCCTCTGCTATTCCCTTTGAGGAAGGATTGTTGGAAGTAGCCCCCTAGGGGAGAAACCTTAGACTGTGAGCACGTGATAGCTGGCCAACAGCCGTTTTGTGTTCGTTTTTAGGGCGGAATGCAGCCAGCGAATTTCTGGTGTTGATGATTGCAAATTGTAGATCAAGTTTCTTAAGGTTCCACTGGCTCGATGCGCAGGCAGATAGAGCAAGCCCTTGAATTAAGAATGATAGCTCACAATGATTGAGAGTTTGCGAGGATACACTGAGCCGGAGGAATCTCTAGGTCTAAGAGGGGAAACCAGCTGACTTTTGACTGACTTTCTTTCCCACTTCGAATGTCATTTTCCATCGGGAGCCGAACGTGTAAGGGTGGACATTGAACCCAACTTTGTGGTCTAAGTTATCCCCGGCTGTAGGCCTCAAGGGCACACGGACTCGTGAACCAGCTTAAGTGTCTACGGAAGGACTTTCGTTCCTACTGCGGCTTTAATGTTACCTTCTGCGTTTCCTAAGTCCCAAATGGAAGCATGGATGTTCATGCGAAAAATGCGGATAGCCCATCCCATCCGAAACGTTTGCATGCAACCTCTGTTCCATTTTGTATTAACGGCGTTCACTTGCTTACTTCTCTGGCTGGCAACCCGTGAAGTGTCTGAGTCCAAACAATCCCTGCCTTCCATCGCTGACGGTCCTGGATACACTCCTTCCAGTCCATCAAGACTGAGCTGTCTTACATCCACGGATTCTTTGTTATATCGGTCTTCCTCTTCTTCTCAAACCAGGAGGCTCCCATTCGAAGACTCTCTTAGCTGGCGCATTAGTGTCCATGCGCTCGTCGTTTCCCAAGCCAATGCAGTCGCGGGGTTTTTGCCTTCCGGATTGCAAGGGCGCTTGGAAATGTCTAAGTTTGTCCATGTCTAAGTTTGGGCACCGACCATATATCGTATGGACGAATTTCCCTGTCTAGTTCAACTCCAGGAGAAGGGAACAGTGGGCGATCAGATTGAGACCCTTCCCAGACTGTGGCGCCATCCAAAGAAGAATAGTTATCTTAAACCCAATCAATCTGCAAACCAGACAACTGGGTGACGCCCGAGCTGGATCTCAGTCTGAATATACTGGAAGCAGCGACGGACACACGCCCGCCCACCAGAAGACGGAATCTCTTATGTCAAATCAAACGGCGCAAAGCCGTGACTGCTGCTTCCTCAATCGCCCCAAATTAGAGAGACCTTGCAGCCGTTCCCATGCCCAATAGTTCAAGTCATCAACTCGAACAGTCACGAACTACAAAACGCAGTATTTCGTCTCAGCCCCCGTCTCGTGGTGGCCGCTCCGTCTTATCAGCTCCCCATTTATGGGCTCGCTGATGGCTGCGATGGCAAACAATCAATTTGATATGCAAATATGATTTATTTTCGCGGTTTAGTTTTTGCACACATTCATTCCATGGACATCGATGGTGGAACCCACCGGACCGTGACTAGGTGCGCGTGAAGGCAGCCACTGTGGTTCCCACACGCCCGAGTCAACGACAACAACTTAAGCCTCCAGCTAGTCAGTGGCTGTGTCGTGCACCTTCGTGCTGTGATCGCATCTGGCCGCTAAATGCTTTCAGAAATGAAGTCAATCGGCGCTTTGGCCTTAAAGGCGACACGGAGCTGATGATTGGCTCTTCGGCTGTGGGTCTAGTGTGTGCTTAGTCAAATGATTCACCTCGCCATGCTGACTCTGCGTTTCTTGGGCATGTGTAACTTTCCAAATCTCTTTCCTTCTCTCTCTCTCTCTCTCTCTGGCTCTCTGTGCGTTGCTGCAAGTCATCGTTTTTATAGCGTCCAGCTGCAGAGTCTATTTCCAATCCGGGACGCTTATGCAACAACTAGCCAACGGAACTCAGTGCTAGTGCGTGCGGTTTAATTGGTGTGAGAAAAGTACCTTTCTGGACCGGAGCCCCTGCTAGGTCACTTGTTGGCCGCGCCACAGCTTCGGGCACAATTGGCGACTGTTTACGCAACAGCCAACGCTCGTACCAGCATTCGGTGGCAACAATGAACAGAGCTTCCTCTTTAATCGAATCGTCTCACTGTGAGTGAGATGTAATCCGATTTGCTGTGCTCCAAGCTCCCCTCTCCCCGACGAAAGTCCGTAGAAAGAAGATCGCTTCTTGCAACACACGGCGAGTCTTGCACATGCAATGGTGCACGAATTTTCGACGTCAAAATCCAATCAAAAGCTAATTACCGGCCGCGAAATGTCGTGTCAGGTCCCCCCCCCAGCTCAGCTCCAGCTCAGAATACATAATTAAGCGCCCTGACTTTGGCTGTGTCGGCCTTATGCAAGCGCGCCCGGTTCATGAGCAACTCACAATTCACAAGGTAAACCCTACACCACCGAGGAAGTGCCGAGGAGCGAGCTCAAATTAACGATGGAAGCTGCACGATAAGACATCGCTCAGCGGGAATGTCAATAGGGCATTCGTGAAGCTACTTCCCAGTTCCCAGTCGCTGGTGTCCGCGACACAATGAGGAAACACAAGGAACCTGCTCTGCCAGTCGCGCCAGCACGAAGATGCCGCACCATGGCCGGGCCGCCTCCACACCTCGTGCGATTTCCTTATTTGCTCGTTGCGCAATCGCAGTGCCATCTCTTCCTCGACTCAGGTGGGAATAGCAAGCAGACCAGGATTCAGGACGGGCGGCCGCTGGGACCCCTTTGTCATCGTCCATCTATCACACCCCGAAATGTTGCGTGTGCGCCGCGATCAATCGGCGCAATCAGCGTCCTCTTGACGAGAAGCTCGACTCAAGGTCTGCGACTCAGCGTTGATCTATATTTCAAAGGCACCTCCACTGCTGCAGGCCAATCTAAACAATTCAGCAGAGGTTGCCAACACAAAGTGCGGTAAATCAAAAAGAAGCAAAAAAACCAATCCCATTTGACGCCGCGACGCCGCGCTGCCGTGTTGCAAGTGAGGCGTACTTAATAACGTGAAATTGAAAATTTATTTCGCGACGTATCGCACCGTGCTCTGCGGGGCGCGGCGGCCGGGGCAATCGGAATTTTGTCGAGCGGAATTTTAAGTTCGCGCTGACTTGCACATATTTCATGAACATCAGCCGCCGCAGAAGAAGCGTGGCAGAGCAACGAAGATTTGGTCACAATTTCCGTGAGAGAGAAATGGGGGCGAACCTTGTTTTGATATCGTACCGTCGTCGTGAGCGAGCATTTGTCACGTAAGAGATACTTAACATTTCAGCCGAATGCCTGGGCTGGGACTGGGATGTAATTACCTGCATGCGGTTGTGGTCGCTTTCTATGCAAAAAGTAGAGCTACAGAGGCACGGCGAGAGATTGTATCTGATGCGGGCAGATGCCACCTATTTGTAACACAAAACTGAACTGAACGCCGGCCGCACTGCCATCGTCAGTCAGTCGGCAGTGTGGTGAAATGGAGTGTCGATGAAATGGTTTACGGTGCCTCGAATAGCGTGCATTCGAATTGATTTTCTTTCGCGGACTGTTGGGGAATTTTGAACGAGTTCGAATTCTTGGATGTGGTTTTTTCCCTGAGGCAATGGAGGCGCACAATCGATTGGCCAAGCGAGTGGTTTTGCCCGAGTAGACGGGACTGCCGGAAAACATTTCAGCCAGGATTGCTATTCAAATTCTTGTGACATAGTGGCAGTAGAGCCACCTTTAGACGAACTGAGTTAGAGACGCCGGGGCATAGTGAGTGGTTGCTTCTCGACCATGCTCACGTCGGCTACAACGCTGGGTGCCGAGGTTCTGTTCTCGACACGAACAACTTGCATAATTCACGACTCCACGTTTTTTAAGTTAGGGCTTAGGAAAGAGAGGTCGGAAGAGGGTCTCTCTAACTTCTAACCCACGAGAGGCCAATAACGCACTCATCACGAGTGGTTGCTACAGAAACTGAGCTCAGTTGACCCCGAACTGTTGTGCCACCAAAGAAAACATACGCCAAGTGATCGACTTCTTCGACATAAAATGAATCACCAGCAACGTCTGCACTGCAACAGGTTAGTCGAGGCGATGGAATTAGTGGATTCATCATCATCGTCTGGCCATCATGCTCCAATAAGGGGTCGCGGATATAAACCACGCACGAGAGCTCTCCAGGCAACTCGATCCTCCGCCATCGACTCTAACTCCTTAGGAGTTTTGGCCCAAGCGTACCCAAGAGAGTTTTTGGACTTGGAGATAGGACTGCCCAGCAGTCGCTTTCCTGATGAAATCGCATTCAACGCCCGCCTCGGAAGTCGTGATGAAGGGGACATTGGTGCCTCGTGACCAAACCACCGAAGCATAGCCCTTTCCGTTCGAAGAAGCAGCTGCTCAATGTTAGGTCCCTCGTGTTCTTCACCCTATCCCGGCAAGTAGTTCCCACAACAGCACGCGAGAAATTTCAGCTCAGTAGCTTGTACTCGCGATCTTAATCGTTCGGTCATTACCCAAATTTCATGACCATAGGTGAGAGTTGGAACAAATATTGAGTTGAAAATTGTGGCTTTGAAACCAAGCTCTGCCTTCCTGATTAATGATCTACCAAGCTGTTTCAAAACTGACCCAGATTGACCAAACCTGCAGGAAAGCTCAGCATTACTCCTTCCATCAGTCCTGAAAAATACCCCGAGATTGAACTTCTCCACTTGCTTCAATGGGACTCCACTACACACTCCACTCCACCACACACTGGGACGACTGTTCTGGAAATTACCATAACCTCCGATTTGTCCACGTTGACCTACGGCCACAAACCTATCGTGTGAGCGCTGGAGTTCCGTCTGGGAAGATGTGAGGATAACTAAGACATCTGCTGTCATCCCAATGAGAAACATTCCTCGCCTCGACCGCGCCGCAACACCCAGACCATTTTTACAAAGAAAAATAGAGGTGACAAGACGCACCATTGGCGAAGTCCTACGCAAACCATAAAATGTGTTGATTTAGCACCGTTAACCCGAACACAGCTGGTACAGTTTGTGCATGGAGACGGAATGGCCCTCAGAAGAGGACCACCAATCCCATACTCCTGCAGAACACTCCAGAGTTAACCTCGAGGAACTCGGTCGCATGAATTTCCCAAATCCACAAAACAACTGTAGATGGGGCTGGCATACTCCCAAGCCTTCTCAAGTACCACTGGTCGGTTGTACTTCTACCAGGACGAACGCCGCACTGGGCATCCCCCATCCTGGGCTCGACCAACCTCTAGAACAGGCTTCCAACACCTTAGCGTAGACTTCCCCGGGGAAACCTAAGAGATATGCCCCTGCAGTCGTAGCAATCGCATTTGTCCCCTTCTTGAAAAGTGAGACAATAGCCCCAGTTTGCCAATCGCCAAGTGTCTTACCACGTTCCCCGGCCACTTTGGCGACACGAGGGAGCCATAAAACTGCTTCTTTATCCATCGCCTCAAGCATTTCTGGCCGGATTTTGTGCACACCGACGTATTTGCCAAAATGAATTCGTCCACCGTTGGCCTATTCTCCGCCCCTCTCAAGACTACGGGTCTGCCATTCTCAGTGGCCTGTTCGGCATTGATCAGCTCTGCGTAAGATGTCCACCTCATTGGCAATCTTTGGATTTGACTCCTTCGATGATGTTCAATTTCCAGTGGTTTGCCAGAACACCTTTTTCGCAGATCTAATGTCGCTTTGCAACTTCCCGCCGAACTCCTTCCAAGACCGCTCTTTAGCTGCTCGCACAGCAAATTTGCAAGTTCTTCACGCCTCAGTGTACTGGTCACTATTAGCTTCCCTGGTGACCAGCTCATCACGGTGGTGCCGAAGAGCCAATCTACCGCCATAGTCCATGCCAAACTCCCACAAGCTCTGTCCCATATTGTCGATAGCGAGCTCGGCACACAAGCACACAGCGCAACTGTAGAGGTCCACCAGCCTGGATGGCCATCTCGTCGCTGCTATCGAAGCAGCAGAATATCGATCATGGCGAGGAAGCCCACTTACGGTCCGCCGATGCTGCAGCACAAAAGCTACCTCAAAGCACCCAGCGCAGCCAAGACTCCGGATAACCACTACTATTTCATGTCACTAGCCTACACGCATGAGATGAGCAAGCGCAAGCCAATGCCGATGCTGATGCCACCCCCTTCGATCGAGCTCAACCAACAAGGTCATGCATACCTCGCCGAACTCAGCGGTAACTATCACTTCCCAGCCGAAACATCAACACAAGTTGTACGGCCTCCAAAGCCACCAGAAGGCCTTTCTGGAGATCACGTGCATCCCGACAAGCTCGAACAACAAGCCGGCTCCAACCACGAGCAGTCCTCCTAAAGCCACTCGCCCACCCCCACGGCCAATTTCCCTGGTGAAGATCAAAAAGACTCTGAGTCAGACCATCCCTGGCCGTTCTCCATCCCTGACCGTCAACACAAAGACGACCAGCAGCCGTACGCATGCGTCCATGCCGGAGCTCATCAACATGCGCAGCAACATCCCCGCTATAGTGGCCATCAAGTCAGAGCGATTGCCGAAAATGCTCCCAAACCAGAGAAGCCTGCTCACGACACCAACGGAAATCGGCAAAGTATAAGCTGTCGTTTAAGGAGCGCAGGCCAAGGACAGCGTTCTAGAAATCCTGGACCTATCTGGCAAGTCAGCGAGCCACTCGAAACCCTCAACACCCACTGCGACTGTGTCTTCAACCCCAAGTGCTGCGAACTCTGTCTCCAGCGCCGACTGTGGGCAACAGTCTAGAAGCAGCTCTCAACAAAATCAAGCAGAACATGACTTCAAGCACGGTCCCCGATCGCATAGCCGCGTCCAACAAGTCCCCCAAAGTAGAAAACTCCCCCGATGACCGGCAGAATCTGAATCCGATAACAGTGGTAACTGTCCAACAAATCAGCAACGGCGGGTGGTACCCGGACCTACCGGGAGTGGCTCCAGAAGGCACTTAGGAAGGGTAAGGTTCATAATCAAGAAATATTCTGTAGCTCGTGAAGTGTATAATCCAGTGGCCTGTCCTTCAGATCGCTTAGGTCATCGTAGGGTACCCGTTGTCAGCGGCTTGTCAAGACCGGACAAGTGCACGGAAGGTTGTGGACGCTTCAACATAATAATAATAATATGAGTGGCGCTACAGCCCGTAGAGGGTCAAGGCCTAAAATCTCAGCAACCGCTCGTGGTGATCTCTCACGAGTGGAAGTGACCAACAGTTGTGTGCCGACTCCGAACAGCCAAGTTTGAGAAGCTTTTTTCTAGACAGACTTTGAGCTTTGTCAGCGACTGAAAAGAGGTGGAGCCGTGAAAGTTATTTTCGGTCGTACCGGCCGGGAATCGAACCCAGGCATCGAGGTTCAGATGCGAAGGGGTCTACCCACATACCTACAACGCCACGTCAACATAGCTTCTGCAAAAATCACTGTAACGTACTTCTCGCTCGCCTATTAGGCAATGACCAGTCAGGATGCTGACGAGGGCCTTATGAAAAGTTCGGGATCTACATTTGAGCCAGATCGTATACAGTTCGTGGTTGAATCTTAGTTTCCAAAGGCACCCAGATGCAGACTGGGCTTCTCTATTGTCCGTTTTCCGCGCCATAGATCAGGCCAGGTTGTTTAATAATGTCAGCTTTGTCCTTCGAGAGAGGGATCTACAACTGAATGGAACATCGATTGGTCAGAATCACTCTCCGGCGCTGATGGTATTCGTAATGTTTACTAGCGAGCAGAGGTAGAAGTCCTTGACGTTGTTGCCAAGACCTGTTTAGATCCCGAAGCGCTGTTTCCCTGTTCAACAACAACCAGCTCGATGAGAGGATGAAGGTGATCACGGTCCACATCCAATCAAGACCTACCTGTGATGTCCGACCCTTTGTGCTACTGTGTGAGTCCGAGCTTGATGTAAGCGATTAGGGTGTTTGAGGGCGCTTGTCTTAGGGTTTGCCCTCGGGTTTACAGAGTACCGGAGCCGCTTGAAAAAGGGTGAACTCGAGAAGAGTGCACAATTCTCGGCTGAAGATTATTCGAGGCCATACTGCTAGAGCGGCGGACTCTGTCAATAATCTGATCACTGTGGTTTGGCGCCCCTGCAATGATCAAGAAGTCTACTCCCTGCTCCTTGCGTTTTCATCCCACTCCGGTCTTCGGGTCTTCTGAGCTCAGTGAAGTGGAAAAGGAGAAGAATCTGGGCGCTAGAAGTTAGCTAGAAGGTATAGTCTCTTAAGAATAAGCAGGTGCCTAGTCAACCAGTGTGGAGGTGGCTAGAAGTCAAGCACACATGTTGTGCCAATGGGGAAGATTTGTCATGGACTGTCGACTAGAGGTAGTAGTTTGCAATTTGCCTTGGACGTGGTCAAGGCTGAAAGAAGGAAAAACCGAAATGGAGGAAAGATAGAACCGTTGCTGTGCCCCGTGAGAAGAGGATATGTTACAAGAGCATTTTTAACAAGAATCCCATTTCCTATCCATTCATTCACCTAGAAAATAAGACAAGTTAGTTGGTTAAGACATCATTCATTCACGAAATACTGACTTAACATACGGATGGACCATGCAAGCAATAATTCTTCACACCCAGTGCAGGCAATATTCACATGGATGTCATGAACATTCAATAAAAACCGCACCACCTGGTAGCCTGGTACGCAGCGCGAGCAGCAGCAGTGTGCATAGAAAGTTTCGTGGTCGCTTCAATCCTTGCTGCGTCGGCATTTGTCCGCTGAGCTCTGCATGGCTAAGGAAAGTCACGATGTTTGGTTTGATTGCAGTGATTTTATGTGCAGCATAAAATGTCCGCATGTCACATTAAACTCAGATAAAGCGTGTGCCAAGTGAGTTCCTAAAAGCAAACGAGCTAATGTGCGGATGTACGGCATCAGACGTGTGATGCAAAGGACGGCAATTGAAACGCCTGCTGCCCGTTTGTACAGCATTCGATTCGACAGGAAATGCTTTCGACTTTCTACCTTATGTAAAGAGGTGACGTGGACTGGGTTGGCTTGGTGGCTTGGGTTGGTGTCAGTAGAGGCGACGGATTCTACCGAAGTTGCTTGGATACTAAAGAGCTTAAAGAAAGTGTGCAACATCTTCTCTGTTCGATGTCATGCAGATACAAATTTCTGACTGACCAGGGGCGACCAAGTGACTAAATCTGCGAGATCAGAGGGGACTGTAATTGCAAAGAAGGTGCAGTGCAATAGCTTCCTGTCCCTCTTCATCCCTGGAACTTCTGCAAAAGTCGTCGCAAGGGATAGCTTGTCTAGGCACAGTGATCGGTTACGACGCCGGTGAGGGTTCTAAGATTCATCCTACGACCTCTGATTAGGTCAGATCAATAGTATGTCTTAGTTGTTTTGTGGTTATGCAACCAGTGCCAGAAGACCATCCACATTTGGTGTGAGTGACCGTCGCAAGCTTCAGTAGATGTTTTGCATGGAAGGCAGTTCCCCGTTCGGAAAGGGAATTCAGGTGGTGCCCTTTCTAGCTAGTTCGTCTGCTTCGCAATTCCCCGGGATGTCAATGTGTCCCATCACCCGCATAAGATGGATGCTGAAATACTTTTCGTTCATCTCATTCCGAGATAGGTGGCAATTGAATGTGATTCGATCGCAGCTCGAACAGAAGACAATGACTATCTGATTTAGAAGAAGAAGGAGGTTTTATTCCGACATATGTTGACAGGAGACTGACAATCCGGGTTTACTTCCACGATATGTACGTAACATCCACGAAACTTCATCATCAAACTTCATCAACGTCCCTTCTTCCGGTAGCTTACGACTTTTTATTCTTTCACGACGTATAGTGACCAACTGTGAGTATGCCTTGGTCCGAAGTTGTATCACCAAAGGCAGGGCTGCATAGTGCTTCTCACAGTGTATAATGTAATTTTTGTGCACTTGTTAGTTTTCTTGCACTTTGTAACGATCACAACTACTCTGAAGCAAAATGTAAACGAAATCATGAAATAGGCTGCAATGCCCGGGTACCTTTAAGGATACAACCACTTACCGCTCTGCTATATGAGCTGGATATATAGTATTTGGTTGAAATAACGGTATTTTACTTCGTGCACACGGATATACATTTCTAATACCTGTCACAGCACTGTTACCAACTACAAAGTAATTAAAGAAAAAAAAAAACCTAATGTTTAAATTTCTTGAAAAATTAAAAAAAAAATTAAATATTTCCTACAAGTGAGTTAATTTAAAACCGATGGCTCTATTTTTTTTACAGTGGATACATTTGGAGTCAGTAAATCTAAAATAGCAAGCCGTTAGTTAATTTAGTAAAAACTAAAGGAGAAATATTTTTAAAATGTTGCACTTAAATACAAAAATTAAGGGTTTAGTTAACGATCCACTCAGTTCCGAATAGTACCTCACTAGTGATTGACGTATTACGCCCAAGTGATCCGAGTAGCAGTACAACTAATACCATGTTGCCGCCGAACGAAACCAGGTTTAACCATATATTTTCGGTATATCGAAACCTCGCGGATTCCGCGAAACCGAGTTGCATCCAAACCGACTTGCCGCCCCCCTTGAGTTCACCCGTGAGAGGTTGTCAAACCGAACAAGTCTAAAATGTGAAGTTCAGTTTATTTTGGTTTCATTTCCCTCACTTTTTTTCATGTGTTCTCACACCATTATTTCCGGTCAACAGACAGCTGTTCTGGCAGACATTTAAAAATTGAGAGCGAATGACATTTGTTCTGGCGAGCTCTTATAAATTGAGAGCGAGTCGCTTGAAAATTGAGAGCGAAATCACTTAAAATGCTGGAAACAGACGTGCAGAATTTCTCATGCAGCGAGACTAGAATACACAACATTATATGAAGCTGAGCAGTCTCAATTTCTAATTTCGCTGCGCAGAGAACATAGGACCACAAAATATGTTTGAATTTTGCCAACTGTCGTTAGGCATTTGCTTACTATTTCTCTTAAGGAGCGAATGCAGGATATTACAATGGAAGAAACATTAACAGATTTTGTACGCCCAAATAAATCTTTGCATGACATTAAATTCTGCGCGTGGGTTTCGTATGCAGATATGTATGCAGTGCTGCCAGCAGAAATTCTGCACATCTGTTTCCAGCAAAACTCTGCGGATAAGGCTCGTGAATTCGGTCCCGTGGAAACGTAGCTCCTTGCCTCAACCTTAGTTCCGTATTACACCCGCGTGATCCGAGTATTCTTACCTACATTTTGAACCAAGCTGAGATTCTGGAGG
This sequence comes from Eristalis tenax, assembly GCA_905231855.2. Taxonomy (NCBI): domain Eukaryota; kingdom Metazoa; phylum Arthropoda; class Insecta; order Diptera; family Syrphidae; genus Eristalis; species Eristalis tenax. The sequence goes on from HG993127.1 coordinate 7,956,938, forward strand.
ATAAGTAATGTGAAATATATGGAAACCCTAAATGACAAATGCAGGAATTCGTATGTAACGACAAACGGTATGCAATTTAGTGGAACTTTATTCTAAATTCAAAGCCGTCCGAATGAACCTATCCTGGTGTAATATGAAACGTGTAACTCCAGAATAAGACTTACCGTTCAGTCAAAGCTCAAATATGAGCAAAAGATAGAAAGTCAGAAGGCAAGAGCTTTCTGTCAGAAGGCTTGAGAGAACACCCAAATGTGTGCAGTTTTGTTGTTTCGATTGAGAATGAATTCTCGTGCCAGCCAAGCAAAGCGGAGAGGAGAGACAATGTAAGTTTGATAAAGTTGAACACCAAGTGGTATAGATTATCTATCAGATATGTAGTAGGAATTTCGTGTTTTTTTTTTTTTTTTTGTGCGCTAAAATTACGAATTTTTGGTAGGCTGTGTGGTAAAAACCTGGGCACCTTCGAATAAACGTTACACACCTTTCAGAAAACCTAACATAGCGTTAGACTTCGCAATTTTATAATCATACTGTAATGAAAAATTTAATTTAGTATCAAAAATTACACCCAGATCTTTCATCTCTTCGAGGCGACTAAGTCTATGATCATTTATGGAATAATCATAGACAATCGGGGATGTAATTCCCTATCCATTGTGCTTCTACCATTCCACTAGTACATCGATATCCAATTGGAAACTATTACAATCTGCTGAACTGTTTGTAGATAAATAAAATTTAAAGTCGTCTGTGCATGTTAAAATTGTACATGACCTGCCCTGCATAAAGCCTTGCTGGTTAATAGAAATAATTTCTTCTACAATGATTCTTTTACAATACTTTCAAATAACTTTGGTATCGATGAAAGCTTTGATATTGGTCGATAGTTTTCTACTTTTTGCCTTAAAGCGGGGTTTGTTAAGAGACAGCGTAACTTGTATAATTCCATTGGAACATGCGTTGGAAAGCTACTGTCATTGTACGTCATTTCAGCATGTGTCATTCATTTGAAGTGTAAATAACAATAATTTTTTGCCGTCAGAAATGAATGCTTCTATTCATTTAAAAATTCGCCAATTTTTAGGGATTGATTAAAGATAATTTTAAGTGGACGACAAAGCGAAATCCAACTTTTTTTTTTTTAAATTCCAGCCGGAACCTCATCGGGGCCTGGGCTGTAATTTACTAAGGTTTGATAAGGCATTTATTGCATCCTGATCCGGTAGTGTGAAAATGTCACTAGAAAAAGAAGAAAAAATGCTTCAAACAATCATAGACATAAAAAAATTCAAGTCCACATTCGCAAAACTGCACACAATATTACAATCCATTTCCAAAAATTAATAATTGCTCTCGACGCCTATGACGACAAACCAACGCATAACCCAATTCCCTCGAATCGGAGCCAGGTTTTAAGAGGATAGTCAGATGCTAATTTGTTTGATGACGCCTATTGAATTTTTCTAAAAACAAAACCTAATCATTTCCTTTAGAGGCTTTGTCGAACCGGATTTAAGCATTTAGGCATAATGGCCACTAATCATGTAGCTCCTTAATTAGCCTCGTTTACACTGTGCAGCGTGGAGGCTATCAGTGGAGCTTGCTATTAATTAACAGAATTTACGATTAACAGAATTACTATCCAATTGACAAGTTCTCAGAAAAAATCCCGAGGCCCTTAATAAAGGCGAAATAAGGTAAACAACACACGCATTGGTGGCTGAGCTGTCTTGCCAATTCCACAGCCTTTCTCTGAACTCACTTGACACCTCATAACTCAAGCCATCAACTCCTCATTATCTCACAGCAAGTGTGCAATTTCCAGCGCCATAGCGTTACGAGTACCATTGCTGCACATTACTGACTCAACACGTGCACTGGCCAGGTACATTTGAAACTCAGAGCCACTTAACCTCTACCACATAATAACGAAAAAAAAATGATGTCTGATTATCTCATTTAGTAGAGGTGCGCCCCACCCGGAGCCTAGACGCCAAAAAAGGGCCATTAAAGTGCCATAAAACTCCCTCGGCTCGGTAGTTGGTAGCTTCGCGATAAACGATTAACATTTTAAATCGTTATTTTATGGCCTTTGAGCAGCCATCAAAGCGGTTTCGTTCGGTTTTCCACGAGAAGAACCAGCTGTGGGAGCTGCACAAGCCCTTTGACGTGCCTTCGACTTGACGGACTGTCTTCGGCCTCGTTGGTAGTCTGCAAATGGCCGTTAAATGTATAAAGTAGAAGAAATTGCATATTCTGCTCGTATGATTAAATCTGGAGCGCACGGAATATGGGTCGGACTTGAGGTTGGAGTGACCTTCGTCAGAAGGCAACGCCCATTGTTGTTTGGTTTGCTTTCATTGCTTTGTGATTGAAGGACAAGGACGGGTCAATGAAATTGTCTTTATCGCCGATCGATGTGTGTACATTTTGTGCAGCTGTTCCAAAGTCAATTGAGTGAATTCGATCAGTTAATGCAACGTCAGAGAATGTCTGACGAAGAGGGAAGTAGGCTTATCATCAAACAAGAAGATCCCACCAAAATCACTCAAAAAACTAGTTACCCTCAGTCAGACAGCTGTCAACGACAAAAATCTCTTGAAACGCAGCCAAATGACGTCTCTCCCCAGTGGACTGGATCGGAGTCGCTCCCACCCACCACAGAGAGGCAATGGCCCAAAGCCGAAAGCAAAGATCTATAAAACGTAAGGAAGATTGTATTTTAGGGCTCAACGTGCGCCTAAGCAGGACATGAACCGACCCAAGCGCCGAAGTGGGGTGTCACCTGTCAGAGAGCGACCCCCCTTGCTGATTATTGGTGCAAGTAGTTAATTTTTTCGAAGGATTTTAATTTACAGTAAGTTCATATTTTTTCATGGAAATTGTATTTTCGAACCTTTGAATAGAGCCTGTCGCCTTCTGGCACAACATTCTCGTAAGCTCGATAAAACGCGTGTCAAAGACCGATCGCGTGAACGCACCGTTGCTATTCAGCCTTAATGCCTGGAACACAATAGTGCGTTGCTGCGTTGCGTCGTTTTTCAAAGCACACAAGTAAGTACAAAAAACTTAATCCTAGACAAAACATTTAATTCTGGCTTAACTCTAACAATGCATTTCAACTTATAACTAACTTACTGACCCTATGCGGGTACTCTAAGCTAACCTAGTCCACTACTCTAATTGCCTATCGGCCTATGCTATCGTTTTGTTTACTCTGCCAGAAGACGTATTTAATGTTTATTTCATTTTGCCAAGAAAACTTGAAAACTTGGCTCTTCAGGGACTGTTTATAATCGTAAATCTACCTAACCTACCCTAATAAAACTTAAGCTACCTTAACTATGTCCGCAACCTACGGACGCGTGCGCCAGGGCGTGTGTTTATGCGTATGCCTAACATATGTAGTGCACAGACCCTGATGAACCTATTTTTTGTTAGTTTTTTCTATTATTGTGACTCTTTTTTTTTTGTATACTTTTGTATAATTTTCTACTTGCCTACCTTAAACCTATGTAAATACGCTGTTAGTTCAAAATTACGGAAGGTATTAAAATAGCTACACCAACCGTCGGAAGCCTATTGAAGGGCTGAGGAAGTCGGAGGCTGGTTTTGATGCAGCCACTCCTTAGCGGATTCCTCTCTATCTCGAGCGGGGATCGCTCTACTGAACCGGAGGAGCTCCTCGTGTTCCCGAACGACATCCGGTTCGTATAAGAGTCGCCGTTCTACTGTTCGGCGTACTACGTGGAAGATTACAGGGCATCCGTCCACATCCAGGCCAGTTATCGAAGTAGAGGATGCCTCAGGTGGGACTAGACCATTCCGTCGCACCCTTTCGTGATACATGTCATTGGGGTAGTAAACCCCGAAGATCAGACTGTTGGTAGAAGGCATAGCTCGTGAAATGTGCTCTATTCACGTTTGCATCGTTATACAAGACCTCATTGTAGTAGTACTTCTTGTAGTCAGACTCGGATGTGCGATACAACCTGGACAGGCCCTGAGGCACTGTCTCTCGAACACCCCCATCTTTTCCATCTGGAAAGGACTCACATTAAACCACAAAAATAACTTATTTTCAGATGTCATTTGAAGTACCGAAGACATACAACGAAGCGTTTATGGCTGCGATGGCAAAAAGGATCGAAGCTCTGCCGGAAGCAGCACAAAACCATCTGCACACAGTTTTATTTAATACAGTGAATGCCGATTTTCCACAAGAAAGGAGACCCTTTTGACTGCGCCAACTATCGAGGGATCAGTCTCCTTAACATATCGTACAAGATCCTCTCTGCCGTCTTGTGTGAACGCCTGAAACCATTCGTCAATAACCTGATAGGTCCTTATCAGTGCGGTTTCAGGCCGGGAAAGTCCACCATCGACCAAATTTTCACACTGCGGCAGATCCTGGAAAAAACCCACGAGATGCAGATCGACACCCACCACCTATTCGTCGATTTCAAGGCCGCATATGACAGCGTGCATAGAGACGAGCTATACAATGCCATGTCTAGTTTTGACATTCCAGCCAAACTCGTCAGATTGTGCAGGATGACGATGGAGAACTCTCGCTGCTCCATCAAGGTCGGTAACGAACTCACCGAGACCTTCAATGTCAAAAAAGGTTTTAGACAAGGCGACACTCTGTCATGTGATTTGTTCAACATCATACTTGAGAAGATCGTGCGAAACTCAAATGTCAACACCAGAGGCACGATCTTCCAAAAGTCGGTTCAACTGCTTGCCTACGCGGACGACATTGACGTGATTGGACGAACACAGCGAGCTGTCAATGAGGCTTTTGCTAGCATTGAAGCGGAAGCGGCTAAAATGGGTTTGGCAGTTAATCAGGGCAAAACAAAGTACATGCTGTCATCACGAAAGGACGCACAACATCGACGCCTCGGACAGAGCGTCATAATGGACAGCAGAAACTTTGAGGTAGTCAAGGATTTCGTCTACCTTGGCTCTGCAGTAAACAGGGACAATACCACCAGTACCGAGATCAAGCGCAGAATTACTCTTGCCAATCGCTGTTTCTTTGGGCTCAAGAGGCAATTGAGTAACAGAGCCATCTCTCGAAACACCAAGTTGACTTTATATAACACCCTAATCATCCCCGTCCTGCTCTATGGCGCAGAGACATGGACGCTATTGAAAGCGGATGAAGAAGCTCTTGGTCTTTTTGAGAGAAAAGTTCTGCGTGCGATCTTTGGTCCTGTTTGTATTGATGGCGTCTGGAGAAGGAGATTCAACCACGAACTGTACGGGCTGTACAGCGGCATGCACCTAGTTAAGCGTCTTCGGATCCAACGCTTAAGATGGCTAGGTCACGTAGAGCGGATTGACACCACAGCTCCGGCCCGAAGAGTCTTCAATTCCGAGCCTTTGGGACAACGCATAAGAGGTCGTCCTAGAACAAGATGGCGCACACAAGTGGAGAAGGACCTCAATCAACTTGGTGTGCACAACTCGAGGCAGCTGGCGAAAGATCGTGCTGGCTGGAGAGGCTTGTTGGTTGAAGCCCAGGTCCACCCCGGACCGTAGCGCCAAACAAAGAAGAAGAAGAATGCCGATTTTGAAAATAAAAATTAAAAAAATTCATACATCAGTATTTTATTCTATAAAATTATATGTTTCGATTTTCATCAAATTTTGTTGGCATTTAGATAAGTTTTTATTTCTTCTCTCATTGAGAAACTTTTGATGAATTGTGAGCTCCTACAAGGCAACTTTCCAAAGGCCTCTTTAAGGATGTCACCATCCTCATCACACGTAGCCACGCATTCATATGTGCAATAAGCAGCGTCGTTTAACTTCGTAAAATTATGTAGAATTGTGGTTGCTTTTACAATTTTACCAGAGTTTGTAGGCAACATATGGAGCGTTGTTCCAAGTGTTCGCCACTTCGCTACTAAGATACCAAAAGCATTTTCGATTACACGACGAGCTTGGGATAATCGTTTGTTGAAGTATTGCTTTTCAGGATCCAGCAATCTCCCTGGACAAGGCCGCATGAAGTACGGCTTCAGAGGGAATGCTGCATCTCCAACTAGGTAGTGATTGAATATTTTTCGATTTAACATTTCACAAACGAAAACAGCTGACACAGTATTTTCCATCTAGTATTTGAGAGAGAGAGAGAGAGAGAGAGAGAGAGAGAGTGAACAGCTGATTATCGCAGTGCGTCATCGCACTCCTACGTAACAATGAAGTCGAACGCAGCAACTCACTATTGTGTTTCAGGCATAATGCGCTACTTAACTGGAATGTATTGTTAAACGTCCACGGTGAAAACGAAATTTCTACTGATTCTGAGTTGACCCGTTCTGTGAAAACGGGCGCAAGAGAACGCAGTGTTTTGTGTGTGCGCTGTGATGAAATAAAAAAAAAAAAACAGAATGCCTCTTCCCTCCAGAATAGAATTTGTTCTCACTTAACTCACAATTGCCACAATTGTCAAAAGGTTTGCATTTCAAACCGAATGCTAGACATATTCTCGTCACGTTCGATTTGTCCGTCCTCTTCGTTCGATTCGCTTGTGTCGAACTGTTTGATTTGTGTTTGTGTTTTGACAGCGTCCGTTCCACGATCACAACAAATCAAACACTCGTGTGCTTGTGTATGAATGTGACATTGCGTAACGCATTATGATCCAAATAATGTTTTATTCCGCCGATACTTTCGTTGCGAATTCAACACGAATTATCTAGCGGTAATCGCATAAAGAAACTTATCTGCATCGGACGCGGGTCGCCTGCAAACGACTACTGCGACGGGCTTTATGACGCAAATTACTGTGTTTTGACAAGTAAATTAATTTTAAAATCATTCACACATAATTGGAAAAAAACGCCAAGAAGCCTACCTTAACACGAATTCGCTCGAATACGTGGTCAGCGTGCCGAAGATGTTTTTGACGTCCTGTCAAGTGTGCGTTATCACAACCATCGATTGATTTGTGCAATTTTTTGTTTATTTTTTTTTCGGATGTTTATGACCCGTCCTTAAGGTTTGGTTTTGTGTCAAGCGCGTACATGTCCTTAATTTCAGTCTGATATTGGCTTCGCTGGAAGGTTACACGAAAATTGTGCTAATTTTGAATCGTCGTGCGCATCGTCTTCAGAAATGTAATGTCAAGCCAGATCAGCAGCAAATGTCTGACGGCAGGCTTGCGTGTGAATGGAGTATAGGTTTGATGAATAGGAACTGATGAAATATTTGTTTTTTTTTTATCACATGCTAGATAAATGAGTTATCATGGAGAATGCATTTTCAATAGACGTGACTGTGTAGAAGACGTGCGGATGTTAACATTGACTAAACTTGTCTGTGTCTGTTTTACCTGGAAGCGTGGGTAGCGTGTGGACTAACCTGCGAAAATTCTAGTCTTCTTGGGCTATGACGAGAAGATTGAGGCACCGCTTGTTTGCAACTATTGCATTGAACTGCGACGTAAGGGTGACGACCATGCTCTCAAGTAGCTCGCGTTTTATGGCACCAGATCTGTTGGAGGTGCCGGCGCGCTGCGTTCAGTTGATGTCAGTCAATTGCACGTACTCCAATTCTGGTAAAAATAAATTGATTGTCATCAACCAGTATTGGACACCCCAATCGTGGTGATGTCAATGCGATGCATAAAATCTAACACGTTGCCGATTAGACTTTCTGTGTAGTATCCGCTTCCCCAGCAACTCTATTGAGTGTAGTCACAAAGCAGATGTCGACGAGATGTTGCTTTTACGAGGGGCGTTCAGTATATTCTCGGTATCGATATGAAGGAAAATGCGAATTCCCTCTCAAAGCCAGAATACATGACACGGCTTCACAAGCTCGACAGGCCTGCATGTCCTCCCCGAACCACCGTGACACTCCATCAAGACTAAACGTGATGCCTTCTCTGTCGATCTCGCGATAATTCCCCCTTTTCTTCTTCCTCCCGAACGCACCCATAATTCTTTCCCACAATTGATGCACAAAGATACAAATAAAAGGAAACTGCCCCAAATTCCTCTAGGATTTCAAGTCGACATCTTGAAAACAAACACTGTTGCCACTAAATTGACGACACACACATTTAACTCGCCTTGCATAATTCAGTCGAAAATTAAACCATCGAAATGCTAATCCCTCTCCTCTTCGCCTCGTGGTCTAGTGCTGAAGCCAAATGAGCGAAAGTCTCGTTGAGAGGCGGAGTGCCTCTTCGGCGATCTCGTTAAAACAACAAAGATGTTGAGGTAAGTGCAAAAGAAAGGTAATTCAACACCCGCATCCGCCTAGAGGGGAGCTCCGCTCATAAGTACCCATCCGCCGGCGGTTATGTGAGCAGACCATGGGAATATTTATCCCGCGCTGGTCACGAGGCTGTCAATGGGCGGAACACAGACATTTGCTGTGGCGAAGCAACGGCATTTTCCGCAATACGTGTTCTTTTCTCCACCCACACGTCAATTTTGGGACGTCTTCCAAAACGCCAAGCACTTGGAGACGGTTCAGTGAAAGGGAAACAAAAACACATCAATCTTCGGCCTTCGGCCTGACATGTGACGCCGATTCGACTTGTTCCTTGCAAGACGCCCCATCGATCGCCAGCAATTTTGCAAGCTGTCCCATCAGGCAACACAGCACACACCCGAGAGCCAGACGCGTCGTTTGTCATTTCTTCTATAATTGATATCCAAAGAGTACACAAAACATTGAGTGAGCCAGCGAGGGAGAGGGAGGAGGAAAACACTTGACGAGCAATGAATAGCCTCCACTTGCTCGTTTGACGCCGTGGATACGCGGCGTTATTTTGTTTTCGTTTTTTTTTTGCGAGGCACTCTGCACTTGACCTTCCTCATCGGAGGCGTTGTTTAATTGAGTTTTCGCTGCTCTTCCTCTCCCTCGGCCACCGTGAGAGTGTGGCAGGCTCCGCGACGCACCTTCGCATTTTGGTTTCGTAACCGCAGCGCAGCGCCGCCGCCGTGTGGGATAGGATCAATTTTTGGGTTAATAACCCACAAGAGATACACGGCCCGCGAGTGCCTCTATATTTGTAATAATCTTATCGGATTACAATTTGCGACAGACATTCTTAAGCGTGGTGTTGCTGAGCGTTATTTCGTGTGTGTTATCTAACGGTGTTACTCAGCGGCTGTCTGTGGAAATCCAAGTCGAATGGCCCCCGCGGAGAAATCGATAATCATTTGAACGCATTCATCACTCGAGATGCCTTTCCTCGGAGGCTCGATGGGGACTTGATTAGTTATTTGGTGTCAACATGGCGCCATTAGTTAAGTCGACAACTCAGCGATTGCGCTACGAACAGGCCGAGGGGGCCGGCGATTAAATTGATTTTGAGTTTAATTGGCTGCGATTGGCTGACGGCACATGCCACTGAACGAGGACCGAATGGACGAGGGGAATCTATGACTGCGTCATCATGTTGATGGGTTCTCGGAGCAAGGTCGGCGAATTTGGTTGACAAACTGTGTCATGGCTCAGCTGCGAGTCGGTTGCCTCTTGAGTGGTCCGTGCGAAATTAAATCAAAACAAATGTTTGACAGCTGAAGGCCGTTGAATGCGATCAATATCGTGAAGCGTGGATCGCGTTGTTTGCTGTGGGGTCTGAGTGTCAAAATGGAAAGTATTCCCTGGCGATGACTTCATCGCCGACGTGCTTGACTTGTCATAGGCCATGGTGGTGGATGATCTTCTTGGGGTACACTTAGTCCACAAACCGTAGACGTTTTCGCGAGTAACACTACGTTCGACAAGAGAGGGGAGAGAGCACCGTCTCGCTGTGGTGTAGCATCTATTAACAGCTTTCCAGATTTTGGTCTCACTGAGCCTCGTACACATTCTTCGTTCCCTTAGTCCCTAAACAGTAGAAGTTCACGCGTACCACTACGTTCGACAAGTAAGGGGGTAGAGCACCGTCTCGCAGGTTTGCAGATCCTGGTCTCAAGCTTATCGGCCTCTTGTTAAGAGGCTCGTGAATAGAACATAGACTTTTCGGTCCTGAGCATGTTGTGTGCTAAGGTTATTGCTTTGGGTTCGACATAATTGAAGGTTCCTTCGATCCTCACAAAGGTAGTAAGGGTGATTTCTCTATTAGGCCTTCTCTTCTCGGCTGCTCCACAGAAGGCATGTTGGGATATATATCTGACGACCACATATCTGATGGGTATGCCAATCAGTGTTTCCAGTGGCTTAAGCAGAAGGCCTAAATAGTCTTGACTACCTTGGTTTGACGTGTGAGCATTTGATAGGACGACTACGATGGTCGTACAGGGCCAGCATCTAAGCACCACTGAACGATATTGGCCAGCCAGGGTGAAGATGAGGTCTGCAAACTTTTGTAGTTCTGCAGGAAAGATGCCATCTGGTTCGGGGTACGCACTTACAGACTACAGCATGGTTGCCACGTCCTTGAGTAGTCTTTCAAAAACATCAATGATTCCTTGGGAATCGGCGTCCGAGGCGAGAAGTCTGTCACAAGTGGCGACGACGATAACCAGAATGCTTCATTCAAGAGAAGAATAAGTGTTCATTCGGAGAACACAGCGGAGCACGAATGACAAACTCAAAACTCCGTATTGGCTTGGGTGTGAACCGGTTGAGCTCCAAATATGAAAACAGACAAAAAAGCAAGCGGCTGTCGGAAGTAGGTTCCTCATTCAGCAGAAACTATGTGGAGGAGCTGAGGGTCATTTGCATCTCAAGGACTTTATGCAGACCTAGACTTAGAGTCTGTGTCGTTAAAAGAATGTTTGGTTGGGCAAAGTTTTGCGGAGGCCACCCATTGTTTGTATCCTTACGCATCTATTGTGTTTGTTGAAGACAGTGGTGTCTAAAGGCAGTTCATAACATCGGTTGCACGATGTACAAGTCGATATTACAAATCAAAAGAAGTGACTGTCGTGCACCGCGGCGGTGGTTATGTGAAGCAAGCACTCGAACGGATTGTTTGTTTTTGAAATTGCATTGATTTGTTGCAAATCTTTTGTACGCTACTGTATTCGAAGTTGTTAGCAATTTTTGTTGCTCTGAATGCTGTTGGTGGGTTTTGCACTACGTCATAGAGCATGGAGCGTCGTCGCGCCGATTTCTGTTTGTTGACATTCTAAGGACATTGCCATCCACTGTCTTCATCAGATGCATGCCTGTGAGCATGCGAGCAGCCTGGAGTGAGTATGAGAGCAGCATGGACTTGGAGCACACCAATTTTTTGAAAGAAAGTACGTCCACATGCTCGTCCGGCTTGGATCTCATTTCTGACAGTCATGCAAACGGTGACAGAAGCACCGACCAATTGGGTTCATGTGTAAGGACAGTTCCTTCACTTCGGTGAAGTCGATTTAAAATCTCTTGCGGCACCCGGTTGTGGTGCAACTCCAAGCCGATTTAAATAATTTTCCATTTCATTTCACGTCTCAGAAACGCTCACAACTAGAGACTATTTAGTGGTGATAAATTTGTATGAGAATTTAGTATAATCTCTCTTACTTGACGCGACTAGGCCACAGTCGCTAGGACGCACAGTGGTTCCATAGAGGAAAAAATACCCTGAAATACGATGCTTTCTAGAGAAATGTGTTTTCTGTTCTACAAATACAAAAACTAAGAGATCCAAAATTATAAGGCTTTTTGTGGCTTTGCCCGCTTTTACCGTTAGCTCAAATCATTATCTTCTGACTCGCATGCTCCACTAATGTGGTCGCCAGGCAACTCGATCCTCCGACATCGACTCTAACTCATCAGGAGTTATGTCCAAGCGAGTTTATGGACTTCCTCCTCCTGGGTCTACACAGGTATCGCCTACCTGATGAAATAGCATTCAACGCCCGCCTCGGAAGTCGTGATGAAGGGGACATTCGTGCCTCGTGACCAAACCACCGAAGCATAGCCCTTTCCGTTCGAAGAAGCAGCTGCTCAATGTTAGGTCCCTCGTGTTCTTCACCCTTTCCCGGCGAGTAATTCCCACAACATCACGGAGAAATCTCTTTCGGTTATTCCCCAAATCTGGGTGAGAGTTCGAACAAATACTGAGTTGAAAATCGCTAACTTGGCTCGGCTCGGCTTTCCTGATTACAGATCTACCAAGCTGTTTCAAAATTGACCCAGCTTCACTAAACCTACAGGAAAGCTCAGTCTTACTCCCTCCATCACTCGTGAAAAAGACCCCGAGATGGAACTTCTCCACCTGCTTCAATCTGACTCTACTAACCCGTGGAGTGCATTGAACAGGAGTTCTGGAAATGACCATACCTTTCGATTAGTCCACGTTGACGTTCATTCCAGCAGCACATACGACCACAAACCTATCGAGTGCCTACCATCCGTCTGGGAAGCTGTGAAGAACACTAAGTCATCTGCAAAAAGAAGATGACTTACCCTCAACTCTCCCAATGTGATACATTCCTCGCCTCGGCTGCGCCTCTACATTCAGACTTTATATGCAATGAAAAAGAGAGGTGTCAAGACGCACCACTGCCCACAGTGGAATGTGTTGATTTAGCACCGTTAACCCGAACGCAGCTGCTACAGTTTGTGCATGGAGACGGAATGGCCCTCAGAAGAGGACCATCAATCCCACACTCCTGCAGAACACTCCAGGGTTAACCTCGAGGAACTCGGTCGCATGAATTTCCCAAATCCACAAAACAACTGAAGATGGGGCTGGCATACTCCCAAGCCTTCTCAAGTACCACTGGTCGGTTGTACTTCTACCGGGACGAAAGCCGCACAGTGCATCCCCCATCCTGGGCTCGACCATAGCTCTGGAACGCGCTTCAAGTAGATTTTCCCTTGTGATTGTAATATTATCTCTAAAATGTAAATGATAGGTAAGAATCATTTAATGAAGAACAGAAAGTAAGTGCTTCCCTTACCATGTCATCCGAAGGAAACCATCCTCCTATTTCCCCCACGAACTTCACGATATCCTTCTCCGAACAATAATGGTTATCAAACCATCCCCATGTTCATCCTTTAAAGTTGAGTTAGGATTATAAAAATCTGAAATTCCTTGTCCTCTTGGGGTCTCCTGAAGGATTTCATGAAGTTTAGCATTCGACGAATGAGTTGACGATGAATTTAACCAGCTTTGGTTTGATTTTGGAGTCATCCATCTTCTTACTGAAAGTGTATCGGACCAAAACATGTGATTTTATGTTACTACTTACAACGTTTGGGACAGTCGGGCCTTAAATTTCACACGCAATCCTATATTTTAAAGTGGGAGCAATTCTTATCGTCTTTAATCAACGATCGACTTTCGACATCCATTCCGCAATCTTTGATTAAAAATGTGATTGCTACGTAATTTTGTTCAGTGCGAGTATCAACAAGGAAACCTTATTGGGTCAGGCGGTTAAAGGACGAAATATAAGGCGTGTTTTATTGAGAACTCAGTACTCAGCTGAGCATAGATCCTCAATAAAACGTTCTTGTTCTCATTTTTTTTTGTCAGAAGTTGGTGCGTGCCCTTACTGTCCTGGCATTAAATGTCAAATGCGCCTCTATATTCCATTTTTTGTCAAATGTGTTTCGTAATGTTCGTACAAATATGCTTTTATTCACTAGAAAGGCTGGTGTACAAATTGGGGTACGTTATTCTATGTCGAACCATTTAGAACACCAATACCGATAATTCTGCTGCATCTTCAAAAAGTGTTGTCAGCGGCATCTGTGATTCAGTGGTGTTACGGGGGGCGCCACCTTTGATTGAGGTTCTTCAACGCGCTCTAGTCAGTATTGACTGTCAAATGAGTAGACACTGCTCAGTAATTTCCAGAGTGTAGAATTAACAGGAGCCTTGTCAACTTTTTACACTGTGTTTTTGCTGAGAGTGGCCTTGGTAAATCTCATCAACGCTAGTTTAAGGGCTTCACATTTTGTTTACTAAGTCCTTAAGTCATATGGCGGTGGTTTGATTTTCGGGCCTTCCAACCATCTTCACGGCGATGCCTTAGATCAACTGGGCCTTACGCGTCTGTTGTGGCTTTCGCTAAACATAACTCGACGCAGATCGGTATGCGAAAATAATTAAAATGGGTGTAAGGACGCAGCTCCTCACTTTGGTCACGGATTCGCTAGAACACGATGTTCTGTGTCTTGGACCTCCCCTCCTAAGACCGATTCTGAGTCTCCCATCTTAGCACAGTGACGCGCCTTATTTCGTTACCATCTTCGCCGCAAAGAAAGTTTCATATGTCGTACGTCGTGCTCCGTCAAGGAATGCCCTCAGCTGAAGAAGCCTCTCAAAAATTAGCAGCATTCTTCAAAATGTCCATCATTTTGGGTGAATGACTCCTCGACTCGCACTCGAAGACCGCCTGCTCTCCTTGAAAGCCCTCCTCGCCGCGAAGTTGTTTTCCATCGATGGCAGGCCTTCACTTACGCACGTCATCTAGCCGCACAAATATTTGGTTTTTTCCCTTTCAACGACCGAACGGAGCGACGGCGACGCTGGCATACCATCGATCACAGCCGATGGCCTCGTTCGGCCGAAATACGCACAATTTAGGAATTCTCGTCCACATTACACCAATTAAGGGGCAAATGCATTTTTCCAGTCACGCAGGTGGTCGTCGAAGAGTGTTTTCAAATAACACCGACGCGTGACTGCGAGTGTCGATCTGATGGGCCGAACTACGCGACGGCAACGTTTGTCATGCTTACATCGATGAAGAAGCACTTGTGGTCACCTAACACGAATCTACATACCATCTTGACCCGATTCGTCGCATAGTTGGGCCGCATGGTAGATGGCCGCGTCAGAGAGACCACATCAGCCAATGCCAGGCGAGCGCTCTTCATCGGGACGCACGACTGCGACGCGTACGTTCGTGGGAGTCGTATGTGTATCGGTGGTGATTGGAATAAATCAATCAGCAGCGGCGGCGTGAAACTCCGACTGCACCATGCGAGTGATTACCACACCCGGGCACAATGGAGGGATAATTGCTGCGCCACCGAGCACTTGTCGTCGATGGGGTAAGGCCTTGCAGCCCGAGCCCAGGTGTGTTACACACTCTCTGTGTTGCACGCATGCGTCTCGAGGGTCTAACGCAACACATGAGTAGGCTGAAATCATATTTGAAGCTGAACATGTACCTAATTGCTGCAAGAGAGTGCGCGCCAGCGGCAACGTTGCACAAGCGCACGCCGAGTGGAGTGCAATGAGTCTTGAACTTCAGTTGAGATCAACTGCACGCTTGATTAACGATTTTGAGGAATTGCCTGATGCAAGCAAGCAAATGACAACCTTGAACCTTGAAAGCGTGCAGGCAGGCAGTCGAAGATGAAGAAGACTGCAGCCGGCCAGCGGTGTAATTGCCTCCAATCTGTCAAAAGTGGCAGGCAACAAATTGTGTGACTGTGGGTATCTGCATGCCGGCATATGAATGTACGTGCCGGTAGGCTTCCGCGATGGTCTGAGGCTGAGTGATGGTCGTTGCGTGTTGCGCTGAAGTTTCTTCCTTGGAACGAAAGTGTCACACTTGCTGTGCTGACACGTTGCGCAGTCGATCGGGAAGAGAGTGTGAGAGTGGCATCGTTACTTGCAGGAAGAGGGCAATTGAATGCTGGCGTGCATGGTACACTGACACGAATGACTTGAGATAGGGCTGGGAAGGGATTTGCTGGCAGAGGTTATGTATGCGGCAGTGGAACAGAGGTTCACGGAGTCATTCGGCGAACATAGCAAAGTCGATGCCGACACAGCGGCAGCGACGTGACTTAGTAGCACAGACAAGGCACCAGCGCATTCTTTGACAGACCCTCCTCTGTTTGACGTCTCGATTAACTTCAATGCGACAGCTTCAGTCGAGAATCGACATTCACCCGCAGCCGTCTATTAGCGAACGCATCAAGCGCAAACCACAAATATTTGCCAACAACAGCGGAAAGGCGCGACAAACTATGCGCTGTGCGATGCGATCTGGTAATTGGATAGCCCAACAAGCCGCAGCGACTGTACGCGAAACGACACTAAAATAAAACACTTCATTAAGACGGAAGTGCGGATAATGATGGGAAACGTGCTGAGCGTCATCATTTACCAGAGTTTTACGATGATGCGCTGCATTAAATCAGCTTTAATTGCTTGCGACGGCTAGACTCGGTTTTGTAATCGGCTCAAGCGGGTGACAATCGGTTGGCAGTGGGATCGACTTACCTGACAACTTTTCAGCGTTGCTTGGACCTGATTCAATTTTGTCAGCCTACGGGTATGCAATGGAATGTGTAGATGGATGTGAGGGAAATTTCCTCAACGTATGTGCGTGGTGTATAGTTTTGGGGTGGAGGAGAGGTACTTTTTGGTGCATTCACAATGCTGGTGTGTGTGGAGTGTTGGGTGGTGTTGCCAAGTGTATTTATTTCTGGGGAATTGAAGGTGGAGGCAAAATTAAAACAAAATCAAAATTTATTTTCGATTTTAGATATCTTTCGAATAAGTCTGAACAACACACACCTTGGTTAAAATTTATTTCTAAGCTCGGGATTAATTCGATTCCGAACTTGGAGGACCATGGAACAGAGACAGGGTGCTCTCGTGGCCTCGTGGTCGTGGTTCACATCAACCAACGTGTTGGGTCCATTGAGCCTTTGCTAGGGAATGGTTTACTACCGTGAGACTTACTTTAGTCCTAGCACAGTCAGATTCACGTTTTTTTTTAGCTTAACCCGCTTAAGACTTATAAAGGGGAGCCTTCCCAGAAAATGTCTTCTTTTCCTCGCTGAGGTTGGGCACTCGCAGAGTAGATGTTGGACAGACTCTGTTTCTTCCTCATTTCTAGCAAAAGTCGACGTAGACGCCTGGCATGTGTACCTACAACACAGTGCTCGAAAAGGACTCCTATTAGCGTGCGTACATCCTTGCTACTAAGAATGATCAATGATGTTTATTTCATCTCGGCCATAGAGCTCTTGCAGTTGCTCCAGTACTCAGACAAAGCCAACGAATTGTGGCTCGGTCCATGAATTGCTAGAGATCCGAACCCTCCGCCATTTCTTTTCCTTGGATTTCAGAACGCCACGGCACCCAGCAGACCGTCACCGAATTCAGCAAGCTCTACTCTGACTGCTTGCATAAGTGAACCAGTTTTTTTATGTGTGTGGCTGTCAGAAAAATTCTGATCGACTGTCTTTGGTAAAATTTTGGTCTCTCAACGTGAGTGCCGCCTCGTGTATCGAAGCCATTTCCGCTTGAAAAACGCTGCCTTCATCCCGTTGTGACTGGGAAGAGGTCACAAAAGACCCCCGCACCGGTGACTTTGAGCCATCAGTGTCTATGGTACGCATCTAAGGAGGCACACTCGTAGTTGGTTACTCCACTCTTGTGTGGCTTCTTACACGCGGGCGCCCACTGTTACGCTGCCATCATACGCTCGGAGAAAGAAGGCCCACATCTAGCATGACATGCTGAGAGGCTTGTTGGTTGAGACAGAAGTCCACTCCAGACTGTGGCATCGCAATAAGAAGATGAAACTTATTTCTTTGACAAAACCTAGAAGAAGTGCAATTTCGTCGATCTGAACATTTGAAAGGACCAACACCATCAACCGCCATCCTCCACCAAAGCAGACGTGACCTAACCACACTCAGCACCACATTCAAAGTTGTTGCACACAAAATCTCACATCGACGCACCGCACCAACACGCTGTTGCCAATCGGAGTCTCTACGCTCATGGCTAATCACCTGCAGAGGTCTTTGACTTTGTGAGTCAATCACATGCCTTATTTGTGGGTTTTCCTACGGCTCATTGGAATTTGAAATTACCACATTTCGTTCGGAATGAACCTTGCATTTAAATTTTGGTCAGCGCCTCTGCCGTGTGCCCAGATGCAACCAGCCATTCGGCTCTTCATTTATATGCAAGAAGTCTAATTGCTTGAGAATGGACTTTCATAATCGGGATGGAGATTGACCGAAGTGTGGCAGTTTCTCTGTGCTTTGTGAGGCGGTGTCGGTGAGGGAATGCACTTTTTGAGGTGATGGGTGAACGATCTTTCAAAAGTCCGTGCAATTGCAACAATTTCCAGTTCAAAGACGAAAATCGAATGAAAAAAATAAACCTAATTTTACACACAACCTATGATCAGGTGTAAATGTGTCTGCATTCAATCTGGAATCTGGAATCAGATCGACCCTCCAACTCCCTACCTAGAGGAGGTCTAGATGGCATTATCATGGCTGAAGTCTAACAAGGCTGCCGGTGCGGACAGGCTGTCCGCTGCTATGTATTAGGCAACTGGAGATGAACAGGCAGGACACCGACCTGTGGAATATCCGTACCGTTTGCCTGACCTACAGGAACTAAGACTAAGGACAACTATAGAGGGATAGGTGTCCTAAACATCGCATATAAGAACTTCTCTCTCTGTCTCTGGGCACGATCTGTGCTCATTTTTGACGGTGTCTGGAGGAGAAGATTCCCCCCACGAAGTGTATGAACTGTACAGGGACATGACTAAGGTGGCTGGGTCATGTCCCTAAGAGTCTTCTGTCCGAACCTCTGGAACAACGCAACAGAGGACGTCCGCGTCTAATGTGGCACAACCAAGTCGAGAAGGCGCTCAAACAACTTGGCACCCGAAGCAGCTAGTCACAGATCGCACTAGTTGGAGAGGCTTGGTGGTACATGGGTGGTGGACGTACAGGTCCATCCCAGGATGTTCAAATCCACCCAAGGAGTGAAGCGCATCATAAAGACCCTTCGAGAGTCTTTCGACGTGAAGACCCCTCGAGGGACAAATCATGCCACTCGGTCCTGTTATCAATCTTCTTGCAGTACACGGACTCTAACCGCAGCGTCATTCAAATTAGACGTCATTCCAAATAATCAAGACACAGCACAGGCTGCAGATCTAGAGAGAGAAGCAAATGGTGTGTCACCATTACCAGTTAATATCCTGTCACCAAGGACGACTGGATGGCGGAGTTGGTTAAGAGCCTGCCCTTGGTTAGTGGGGTCCCCGGTTCGAATCAATGGACCCACATGGTCTCAGGGTGATGGTGAATTCCCCAGCAGTCCCCACCCCAGCCACCTACCTCCTGTCACTGCTTGGAAATTAAAGTTCTTCATGCTGAGCTTCCGACTGGTCTTCTGTCCTACGTAGCCTCTCCTTCTTCTTCTGCTCGCTCTATATTCCGGGGTGGAACCAAAAAGCATGTTCAGCTGACAAGATTTGTATCCTCCAATGACGCACACCAAATTGGCCAAGGTCCTTTTTCACTTGGTTTCTTGGGAGTCCTCTGTTGGGCAGGGCACTTTAGCCAAACAAGGCCAACGCATTTTAGGCACACAGACGTCCACAGACGTCTGGCTAGACATCAATCCCTCTACATGGCATATACTTCGTGGTTCAATCTCTTTTCCCAAACACAAACCAGGCCAGTCACTGAACCCAGCACTTTTCACTCGAAAATGATTCTTCATATACTCTTGATACTGCTCATATCCCCGCACTGGGGATAAGGGATGGTCAAGGAGTTGTATAATGTCAGCTTATATCCGCTCAGCCACCCACAACCATCCTAATGCGCTCACCCCTGAGATATCCAGCCAAGGTTGCCTAGAATTACCATCGATTGCGATCTTTCCATTTCTTAGCAGAATGTTGAAATAAAAATAGCTGCCAATCAGATGAAGTTGTGACGAAGCTGCAATCGAGTTTTCGTAGTCAAAATAACTGCATAACTGCACGTTCATAAATGTCTGATGATACATGGTCCGGACTAGGTTTTTGAGTTTTTCTGGATTTCTCAAAAGCATTTGACTCCGTCAACCATTCGATTTGGCTCGATTTGGCTTGTACTAGTAGACTCTGCATATTTTTTACAGGCGTACCGCAAGGATGTGCCCTAGGGCCAGTATTGTTTATGCTATAGCTATTTCTGGCGATGACTTACAACTCTACAACACATTTCAAATTCCAACCGATCCAAGTGCGCTTAGTGATCTCTATAGTGATCTAAACCTTTTCACAATTGTGCAAGTTAACATAGTAAGTGAGCGGATACAGACGGTATAATTCGAGCGAAGTCAATTCATCGGTTCGAGTTGCACGCCTCTATCACCTCGATAGCTGCGTTCCAAGGAAGCAGCGGGGATGCCGATCCAGCATACTCGCGACGACCAGTGTCGTATGCTTAGCATTAAGGTAGTTATAAGTTAGCGTCGAAAAGGGATTCATTCATAAAACGTAATATGAACCGTACTGTTTTGTGTTTAACTTGTTTTAGATCGGTACGCTCAAGCTTCAAATTTTGCAACGAGGATCGCTGGTTGCACTCTTGACCAATATCTGCGTTATCGACCAGACACTGCTCAGCGTAATATTATGGGAAGACATCAGTAAATTTGTATTCTAATTTAAGGCTTGCGAAATCTCAAGGAACCGTCAACCTGATACCGCCGTGGCATTGTTTCTTGGGTACCGGAAGGCAGTCATATATGTCAATTCACTTCAGACGCAGGAAATTGCTTGAATTAATCTACTCCACAATGATCCTAAAATGTATTCTTCTACCATTTCCGCTCCGCAGTCCAGTGAATGTTTGTTTTGAGTCTACCCGAAATATTTGCATCGCTGAAACTGCATCAGTGCTGCCAGTACTTTGAGGAGGAATTTACCACACTGGAGAAGACAACTGACAATATCACTGGAAGTGTAGTAATCTTCAGAACAAATGCACTGTCATGGGCTGGGGTGGTGGTATCATGTGAAATGGGCTCCTTCTGTCAATGAGTAGGTCCAGATTGGGTTCAATTTTGTGAAGCTATCTTCACTAAATTTCCTGACTTTGTCAGCGAACATAATGCTTTACGATAAATTGTAAATCAGAGTGGGTGAGGAGCAAATTTGTTCTTGGGAAACAGCCCCTAGAATCAATGGAATAGGTCTGACTGAACCTTCCTACATATTGAACAGACTTTTATATAAACAATACGTCTTGTCTGTAGAATCTTCGGTAAGGAGCAATGGTGCATTGCTTTGGAATTACGTTAATTCAAAAAGAAATTCCTTGTGTCTGTTCGAAACCTGTGACCTATTTGCCAACTTTTTTGAGTCGGTCTATAATGGGTCTGCGGTCCAGACAACGATGAACCATAACTCTAATATACCCGAGGTTCTGGATATAGGTGTATTGGAATTTACGGATCAGGATGTTGTGAATGCCTTAACAAATCTTAAAGTAAATTGCAGCCCAGGCCCCGATGGGGTTCCGGCTGGAATTTAAAAAAAAATTATCTTTAATCAATCCCTAAAAATGGGCGAAATTTTAAATTTTATTGTTATTTACACTTGAAATGAATGACACATGCTGAAATGACGTACAATGACAGTAGCTTTCCAACGCATGTTCCAATGGAATAATACAAGTTACGCCATCTCTTAACAAACCGCGGTTTAAGGCAAAAAGTAGAAAACTATCGACCAATATCAAAGCTTTCATCGATACCAAAATTATTTGAGTAGTAAAGTATTGTAAAAGAATCCTTGTAGAAGAAATTATTTCTATTAACCAGAATGGCTTTATGCAGGGCAGGTCATGTACAACTAATTTATCATTATTTTCAAATTACATTCATAAAAATGCAGAAAATCATTTACAAGCTGAAGTACTTTACACCATTTCTCGAAAGCCTTCGATAAAGTGCATCACACTCTTTTAGATCTCGAGTAATAGAAGTTACATCTGGCGTTCCGCAAGGTAGCCATGTGGGGCCATTACTGTTTCTGTTGTTCATAAACGATGTTCAGGAAATTTTCAAATATTGTAAAATTTTAACATTCGCAGACGACTTTAATTTGAATTTATCTATTAACAGTTTAACAGACTGTAATAATTTCCAATTGGATATCCATGCACTAGTGGAATGGTGCAAGCGCAATGAACTAGACCTGAATATTCAAAAATGTAACATTTATACGGCATATCGAATTACATCCCCGATTGTCTATGATTATTTCATAAATGATCATAGACTTAGTCGCCGAGGAGAGATTAATGATTTGGGTTAATTTTTGATCCTAAATTAAATTTTGCATTACACTATGATTATACAATTGCGAAGTCTAACGCTATGTTAGGTTTTCTGAAATGAAGCGGGATATAACTAGTCTTAAGGCCATCTATTGTTCGTTAGTCAGACCGTATTAAGGACACTCTTCCATCGTTTGGGATCCGCCACATGATACACAAGACCACAGATTCGAAAGAGTACAACAAAATTTCACGAGATATGCTGTCCGTAAGTTGTATTCCTTCGAAGAACTCCCTAAATATGACGGAATAATAGGCTTGCAAAATTTAAGTTTCAGGCGTAAGGCAGCTTCAGCCATGTTCATCCGCGAAAATATTAATTGCCGTGTAAATTCACCAGATTTACTTTTTCTCATGAATATCCCCCAAATCTCCCCAAAGACCTCTTCGGATGAGAAATTTACTATACGACAAGAGGCATATAACCAACTATGGTTGTAGTGAACCTATTACAAGGTGTATAAACACTTTTAATGAACTTTGCAACGAAATTGACTTTAGCTTGTCTCGAATGGAGTTCAAAAAATTATTTAATTAATACTGTTTATTTGATGTAATCCATGAGTTGCATAATCGGTAGTTGATCTTAAGTCGCGCAGCAAAAATCTGCTGTGTAAAGCGATACTGCGAGTTAACGCTTAGAGAACTTAGTGGTTTGTGTACTCTGTGATGGAAAAATAACAACAATTTCTTGTCAATAAGCACATTTTTATAACATGTGCTTGGATTGCCAAGTCAAGTCTTCGTTGTCAGAGGATGCACTCGTATGATTCCTGGAGTACATCCAAGGCAGCGCACTCCTATGAATCGCATTCGCATGCCACAGAAAATTAAATAAATAACTTTCTGTGGGCGAACATTGATTAAAAATGCAAAGGTTACCACGAGAGCTCCTGTTGTTTCATTTTTCATCAAAGACTGGGGAGGATTTTTAAAGGATTCATTGAGTAGTTGGTTAGGCAATGAGATGCTGCAGAAGCAAGACAATGCAATGGATTCCACTTGTGTACCAGTGAAAGTGATCGAATTGCGCCTTGTGTAAGGTGTGCTCCCAAGCCTTAACAGAAGAACCCTTTAAATGATGAAACCCTTAAACTTTGCTGAATTCAAAGATTGACTTACACAGACGACGTGAACAGTTGCACTTCTGACCAAGCAAAGACAAGATTATGCTGAAACGTGAAAATTATTTTTGGCATACCAGGAATCGACCCCAGGCAGCGAGGTTCGGTCGACGCACATACCCACAACACCACGGCCGCCACAATTACAATGTTTTAACTCAATTCTGCTTCATTAGCTCAAAATAACTCTGTTACTTTAGCCTAAGGCTTCATCGCTCTGGCTTAACAGCTAATTTGTAATTTTTGCAATTATTTGTTAGCTTTTTAAATAAATAAATAAATAAATAACTCTGTTGCCTGGTTGGGACAGCCTTCATTTCCAGCAACCACCCGTTTTGCGTGGCCATCTCTCTCTATCTATCTCTGCGAAGGGCAAGGTTTGAAAACCCTTTTCTAGACTGATGAGTCGAAGCAAACAGTGAACCGTGAATCCTAAAAGTTGCTCCTATCCGAACTCAGAACCCCCACAACGCCACAGCCGAACTAATCCAACCCAGCCTCTTTACCTCAGCCCAAACTAATCAATTGGAAGTGCATTAAAGTGGAATCAAAAACAAATCTTTTTAGGACTGATTTCCTCGCGAGTGTGTATCCCAATACTTCATCTGTCATGAAGAGGCTCTCACACTTCCCTGTGAGAATGCACGTCCTTCAAATCGTGTGAAGAGAGTAACACGCACCGCGCAAGTGGCTGCTGAAGAAGCTAGTCAATCTGTCCGATTTACATACGTACACCACCCCTCGATTGAAACACACGCACTTTTAAACAGTTTTTCGTAAACTTCTCACCAGTGACGCTGACTTAAGCCACTTTATTCAACCACAACCTGTGCTTCGTTACGCACGGAGTCGCACAATTGTTCCGGTTGTTACATTGTTTTTCAACTCTCGAGTACTCGTTGTAATGAGATGCGTCCTTAACCAACGAGGTGAGCAAATGAATTTGTTTAAAATTAGCGCTCAAAAACCACTTTGAAACCGTGACGCATTTGTGTATGGACGTGGAAAATACCGATCTGCGGACGACCAAGCTTCGAGAGGGACTTCATCCAACCTGGCATGCGTAACTGGAGATCGGTTTGAAAGAGGTCGTGCTGGATGGAGAGGCGCTGCTTCATGTTGCAGTGAAAGCGAGAGTTCATCAACTGCAACTTCATGTTTCACATGTGTGCTCCTGTCTAAGACACAACAACTAACTCTCTAAGTGTTTGCCTAAAATGTTGGTTTCTTGAATTTTCTTCTTTTTGCAGATGACTAGTTATCCTCACATATGAACTCCAGCGCTCACTCGATGGGTGTGTGACCGTATGTGCTGATGCTGTAATAAAGGTTAACGTGGAAATTGTGGCATACGTGAGTGCCCACTTGGCATTCTTACAAACACGCAACACCAATTGAATCACCAGTTGGACGAAGGGAATAAGTGCCAACATTTTCAAAAATCTCATTTTTTTCTAAGCAAATGTCATCTCTGTACGAAGACGCATCTGTTAGGTCGAAGAACGGAATAAAAACAATTGTCATTTCAGAAATATTAGCGATTTTAAAAAGCATTTGTTCGGCGAAGTAAATAAATCCCACGGAAAAATCAAATCAAATTATGAAGTCATTCAGTTTTTTTTGCGTTCTCCCAAAAGTAAGGTCAGACGGATTTGTTCCTTTCATCCAACTGGGATGATTCAATTGTGACAACCAGAAATGAAGTATGAAGAGACGCCCAACTTCTACCTCTCTTGCCCCTTAAATTTGTAGACAACCATTTTTTACGACGTTTTCTTAAGTCACATGGACCAACCAGAGAACGGCATTTACGCTATTTCGTGAATAACCGTCAAAAATTCATGAATAACTGTCAAAAGGAATCGGAAATTCATCGATGGACTAGGGGTTAATCAGCTGTGAAGTTGGGCATTTCTATAATACTTCATTTCTGTTTTGAATATTGTGTCGTTGTCACAGTTGAATCATCCCAGTTGGATGATGGGAAGGAAGTGTTTTTTGTCTACAAAGCCCCTTTTTTCACACGGAACCCCATTTGGAGAAAGCTGTTCCAGAGAACTCTCTCTAAGGATGAGAGCTGGTTCTACTGACTGATAGTAGGTGCTTGCAGTGAAGGTCTTTGTGTTGTTTTTTGGCTAGTGCCTCACAAAATCCAGTACATGTTCTGGAATTTCATTAGATTCTCTTAACTTGTTCCTCTTACCCAATTCTCTGAGCATCTGTCTGAGCATCTGATGATGATGTAGGTGACTAGTGCCATACTAGTGCCCCCACTGTCCGGTATTCTTGCTTTGTCGCAGTTGGTAAAGTTGCTGTCAAGTTTAATGTCAACGCATCTGTGTATGGCGTAGATTTCTGCTTGAAAGATGTTGGTGCGTTTGCTCATGAATTCGGAGTGCTTTGTCCAGGGTCCAAATACCCTGCGCCTGTTCCTTCATCAGCTCTTGAGCCGTCTGCATACAATTCAACTATATTGCTGCTCAGTCTGTGGACTATGGAAACTATGCTGAGCTCAATGGTAAACTTCCTTTGGAAATTGAATTTCCTGAACCTGTCATCCTTCAGAATGGCGAATTGCACTGTTATGCACTTCTTCCAATCCCTTCTTTTGTCATTCTCATGATTGTTCTATTTGCTCATTCTGCAATCACTAGATGCAAGGAAGTCAGCTCCAAAGGCACTTGGACTCCATCACCAGTAGTTGCCCACCAAGCTTTGACAAATCATGAGAGCGCGAGTCGCTTCTGTGTGTGTTTTTGTCCAGATGAGGCTAGCTGTGTAGGATTACTCCTAAATACTTAGCTTCTCTTGCTGGAGCCAGTCTTTTGCCCCACAGACTTATTGTTTGTACTCGTTCCATTTTTCGTTTTGCTGTAGAGGGTGCGGTGGCGGTCCCATTTAAACACGCTTGGTTGTTTATTGTTAGTCCCAGACCTAGTGCAACAACAACCCTAGTCCATAGCAGTTCAACTCAGGTTTTGACGTTTGTGCTCACAAGTCAATGACACACACTTGTTAGGAGTATAGAATAAAGCAATGGTGTTAGGCGGGAGTAATCAGCTTCGCTTAGCTCACACGTATTCACAGACGCCCGTCGTAAAAAACGCAGTCAAATGACACCCAGCGGCAAGAGACGTAGAACTTGCATAACTCTTCAGTACTTCATTTCTGGTTAGTCCCCATTTGTCACATAGGATCTCCTTCTCTTCCATCTTTCATCTGGCTATGGCCAGGATGACTATGCCATCAGCGTATACCTGACATCTGATCCCATGGTTTGTAAGTACGTCCAAGGTAGGAGCGGGTAACAAGGCCTTGCTAAGGGAGATTTGAAATTAAAAAAAAAACACTAAAAATAAACCTTAAAACGAATTCAACTTGCTCCCCAACGACACTGATCGCCTACAACCCCAAGCTATCTTCGAGAAGAAATTCTCCACCAGCATCCCTTCCAGACTGGACTGAATATCTGATAATCCGACGCTGGCTCATCCCCTGCGCATCTTCACTGATGGGTCGAAGACAGACGAAGGTGCAGGTGTCTATTCTCAAGACCTTAACGTAGCTATCTCCCTGAAGCTCCCTAACCACTGTAGCGTATTCCAGGCAGAAACCATTGCGATAAAGGAGGCGTTGGCCAAACGAGATATCACCATCTGGTCGGACGGTCAGGCCGCAATCAAGTGTTGGATCATTTCATGCGCATTTCGAAAACATCCCTTAATTATAGGGTATATCTTAACAAGATGTCTGAGCATTTTAACATACACCTCATGTGCCGGGACACTGTGACATACCGGGCAATTGCAAAGACGGCACATCCTCCACCCAAACAATAGGAGGTATTCCATCTTCCGTGTCAATCGCTACAGTTCACCATCTACACACAATCAACATCACTAATTGTAAATGGTACCACTTGTCTTAAAAAAAGGAAATATGGCCATCGCTTGATATCAAACGATCACTCAATCTGCTGAGACTCAGCAGATCTTCACTCACGACGCTCACCGGCGTCATAACAGGGCACTGCACAATTGGCACCCATGCCCGTAGGTTGGGGGTCCCCTAAAATGACTTCTGTAGAAGCTGCATGGATGAAAAGGAGGTTGAAACCACAGATCACCTACCCTGCGCGTGTAGCGCGCTGGCAGGTCGTAGTTACACCTAGGGGCCTACTACTTCAACAACCTTAATGAGCTAAAAAGCGTCAGTATTAGACAGCTAAATCGCTTTGTCACAAGCACCAACTGGTTTTAATTGTTACAAATTACACAACGGGTCTACTTGGCCGAAGTGTGACTGCCGTCTGCAGCCAGCCACTATAACCTAGCCTAACCTAAGCTTTAAAGCTGAACATGTTTACAGAAAATAAGGGATAATAAAGCCTGCATTGTAAACAAAAATATCAATTTGCTCGCGCACAAAGGATTGTTAATACCCTTAAGTGTCCAGGTTCAAGACACAGCACGGGCCGAAGATGTAGAGGAGAAAGGCAGAGGAGGTACCTGTGCACATTGGTTTTAAATATCTGCAGATTGTATTCTGGGGGAAATTTGGGCGTTCCATATTCGTGTCGAATGAGTCTCTAAATTTAACTGTTCGTCCGAAAGTAGGCTTAAGGGTTAACTGATGAGCATTCCTAGCGAGACGTGTATTGCGGGTGAATTCATGGAGAGGAGGCATGCAGTTGGCAAGCTTTGTTAAAATAGCGATGAAATACGGATAGAGACGAGGCGGTACGTCGATGTTCGAGCGAGTCTAATGACTCTGCAATGTTGTTGTCTCCCATAAGTTTTATCGCTCGCTTTTGGATTCCATCTAGTAGGTGCAGGGTGGTTTTGGGGGCACCAGACCAGATATGAGCGTTGTACCCAA
Source organism: Eristalis tenax (assembly GCA_905231855.2). Taxonomy (NCBI): domain Eukaryota; kingdom Metazoa; phylum Arthropoda; class Insecta; order Diptera; family Syrphidae; genus Eristalis; species Eristalis tenax. Next base: position 7,984,987 of record HG993127.1, read on the forward strand.
GTTTGGGGCGTATATACGCCTTATAAATTAAAGCCAAATCAGAAGGGATGAAGTATTTGAATAGGATGATTTCTAATAATTTGGACTGCATAACCACCTCTCGCAATAAATGACACAACACTGATGCCGATAAGCGAGCGAATACTTGGCGACATGTCTGATGAGTCCCTTATACTGTTAGGTGCATAGTAGGCTGGCTGTTAGCGTTTTTTTGTTGTCATATGCCCCTTCAATATCAAAGAAAGCGCATATAACTATTTCAAGGGTGAGTCATTTGATGGAATGCAGGTTCTGTGGATTCACCTGCCCTGTATGCTTGTTGCCAGTAGTGAAGAGGGGATGCATGTAGCTCCTCTTTTTCCATACTTTTAAGGAGAAACGTTTTAGGCTGATGGACGGTCTATAGGACTTTGGTAGGCTTAGGTCTTACTAACCCATTTTCGGAATGAGGCATAGGTAGTCCTCTCCACCAGAGTCCGTCTCAATATTATTGATAGATTATTAGAGTTTGACTTTCCTTTTTGAAGTAGTACTTGCGTGACTCGAACCACATCTGGGCTGTAAAGAAGATTTGGGGTCTTTAGTCTCTGGCTTTCTTTTGGTATACAACCCTGCCCAGCTGGTGTAGTGTTGGCCCTGATCTGACGGACCTTAACCCCTTCGCATCTTTTGGGACACATGTCCCACTCAATGCTCGCACAGGTAAAGGGTGATTTTTTCTATAGGAAAGTTTTTCAAAAAAAAAAAAAAAAAACACATAAAATTCAGAAAAATGCATGAAATCTTTATTTGAATCGATAGTACGGTCCATATAATTTAATGTTTGAAGATTATTTCATGCAAATATTGACCTTGACTGCGCCTCAAATGGTCCATTAGCTTAGTCCAATTTTGGCATACTCTTTCCAACATTTCGGCCGGCTTCAATGGTGTCTTCCAATGCGTCAATTGAAGCGGGCTTGTCTGTATAGACATTAGCTTTAACATAGCCCCCCCCAAAAAAAAAAATAGTCTAAAGGCGTTAAATCGCACGATCTAGGCGGCCAATTGACCGGTCCCGAACGTGAAATAAAATGTTCACCGAACTAGCCTCTCAATAACAAAAGTTGTTGGTCAAAAAAAAAGTTGGATATCATCCCACGGTAGCGCTCACCATTCACAGTTACGTCACGATTCGCATCATCTTTGAAGAAGTACGGTCCAATGATGCCACCAGCCCATAAACCGCACCAAACTGTGACTTTTTCTGGATGCATTGGTAGCTCTTGCAATGCTTCGGGCTGATATTCACTCCAAAATCGACAATTCTCCTTATTTACGTACGCCAAAATGAGCTTCGTCGCTGAACACATGTGATGTCGTGATGAACTTTCTTAACAGAGCACGCATTTGATAGTAAAATTCAATAATTTGCAAGCCTTGTTCGTTTGTAAGACGATTCATGGTTAAATTATAGACCAAACTGAAGATGTTTGACAGGGAAACAAAACACGAAACGTGCGTCAGCTGTTTAAACCAGTGTTGCCAAAAAGATAATAGCTAAAAAATCACCCTTTAGGTCTAATTGTAAGGTCGTTCACTGACTGCATTCCGGGTCTAAGGGGATTGAGTACAGTTTTCGCAGGATGTCATTCGTTTATTACAAAAAATGTGACCCGTGCACGGTATTAATGCAAGAGACTGAGCGCACATCTAACTGCATCTTGATCACGTATACGTGCCGAACTACACAAAATTCACATGTCACATGTGTCACACGTGTACGTCACGTACGTAAAATGATACATGATCACGTACAGTTAATTAACACGTCAGTTTGAAATAATACTGGTTTCGACTTGGACTGCGAAGTGGTAGATGGATACTATGAACTTTCAGGTTATACTTACGTGAAATTAAGTCACGGAGTACGTGCCACGTACTATTTCACGCGTATGTACGAAAGGTCGGGACGGGTTAAGGAAGTCCGCTATAGACCAGATCCTCACACTGCCGATCCTGGAAATACCCAAGAATCGACGTCCATCACATGTGACATGTTCAACCAGCAGCTTGCTTAAAGTCGATGCCGATCTACAAACGTCTAGCTTCAAGAGGCAATCGAGGAATAGAGCTGTCTCTGGCAGGACTGACCTCACAAGGCAGTGATGATCCAGACCCAGTTCTTCGACTCAGGGCCACGTAGAATTTCAAAAATGGATTAAGAAGAGCGCTCTGTTTGCGAAAAGATTCGACAGCGAGAGTCTAGAGATCAGTTTACAAATCCCACACGCGCATCGACACCGGTTCAACCCAACAGAAGCCCCTCCATTGAAGGTTCCGCACACAAGTGGAGAATTGTCGAAGCAAACTACTCGTCGAAAGTGGAAACAGCTACCAAAACAGCATGCCAACTGGAAAGGCGTGTTGGTTGAGACCCAAGTCTTCCGCGGACTGTAGCGCCACACAATGAATTTGAGTACAGTGGTGGCCAAAATTAATCTGAACCATACCCGCCGTGGCGTAGTAAACAGGTGTGTCGATCCCAACGGTGGCAATGCTGAGTCCATTCCCTGCGTGTTAATGGGGCAACCTCTAGCACTAAGGAGTCCGCTTACAACTCGAGGTCCCCTAAACTCGCGAGAGAACAATAGAACGCATAAAACAAGTGATCCTGTAGAAGATAGACCACTCTACACCACAAAAGTCGAATGGCTTCAGCCCGGAATTAAAAGACAATTCATTATTTTGTGTATTTTTTATTTTATTTTGTAAAAAAAAAGTTACAAGAACGTTTGTGCGTCCACAAAATGGTCGTGAGGTGTTAACAGAAATTGTCTTGTGGTGAGATTAAGGGGAAATTAACGTGAACTCTAATAATACTAGATATTTACAAGGTACATTCAAGAAAGCACGGAACAGGGCACTAACCTAGAGTATAAAGCTTTTTACAAGTAAAAACAATCAAACATCAAACAAAACATGGGCTACTTTGTACATATGTGTTTGTTCTCTCTCTCTCTCTTTCTCTGTCGACGCGGAGTCCGCTTAATACCAGCCAGATGATGACCAGTCCTTGTGGTGGTCCTCGTGGATGTGCACTGGCACATGCACCTCCTTGTACACTGGAACATGCACCTCCTTGTAGATGGGGACATGCTTGATCACTGGCACCTCCTTGATGATGGGAACCTTCTGCACGTGGTGGTGGTGAATGGTGTGCACATTGTATGGCACATGCACGATGTGATGTTCACTGCAACAAGAAGTGGCGACGTTAGTTGAATTCATAATCACTACGCTACCTTTTCGCGTTCAATCAAACGAAAGTGAAATTGCATTTTGATTGAGACGATGTGGACGGCTTAGGTAATTAGCTTGTAATCGGTCTCATTCGGTATGCGGCGGACGGGTGACGTGTAGTGCGGTGCGTGCATGAGAGCGAAAAGACGTGTCACGCAACTTTGGCACTGGATCAAGAAACTTCTACACTTTTGTCATTCGACGATACGTATGGTTTGCTGTCTTGGCTTTTTGAAACGAAGTAACGCGTAGTTGGGCATTCATCATGCGTGTGACGACGCTCTGGGGTATGGAATGCCGGAGGAGATGGGGATCTGACATGCCGGCTGAACGGATCGTGCGCCAAATTAAAAGTGAGCAGGAGCTAATTGTGTGATGTTAATTGAAGTTGTTATCGGTGAAATTTGTCACACGACCTTTACCGGGTAAGAATATTTGGGATTTCTTCTGGTGTAGCTGAAGAATTGAAAGAAGACACACAGAAGGGGAAAGTGCATGCAGACAAAATGGATAACGCGGGATTTTTTTATGTTTTAAGCTGCGCAAGCTTGATATCCTTACATCTCGTGTTTAGAATGCAAGAAGAAGTGTGACACTCTCCAGACATTCTTGAATTTGATTCTCTTGAGAAGTCCAAATTTCGAAATTTCCGAGCATGTCGAACTGAACTCTAAAAGTGAGGTCCACAGTTGCTTTCAGCCGCCGACTGAGGGTTACATCATTCGCATATGTGATGAATTTCAAGTGTCCACAACGATCACAATGTCTTTTTTGAACTTTTCTGATCAGACTTATCTGGGACATTGAACTCGGCTGTGAACCACAAAGCAAGTCATTCAAGAGCTGATCTAGTTTGGACTTGACCTCTTAGCCCACATTTGTCGTGGCCAATGTCAATGCTTCAGTCAGTTTTCCATGTTGTGAATGGTAATTTGGTAAAATTTTCGAAAAAAATGGGCCAAATACTCTCACGCCCGTTTGGGAAGAAATCCAGTTAATACTGCTTTGGAATGTACTCGTGGACACGGACCGCAGATAAATATCAACAATTTGAATGTACAGCCTGAATAGAGGCTGGATTTCGCAGACGTTTTTCGCATAATTTGAAATTTGGTACAAATCTTAACGGGTTTGGAATACAACAAGAAGTGGGTGGTAGAAATGTTCCAAGAAATGTTGATCTGTTCACAATTCAAGTGGCGATCATTTTGGGCCTTGTAGCAGGGTTTAAAATTCAGGAGGAATCTCGTGGACAACTTGTGCCAAAATTGAGTCTCTTCGAAGTAGTGAAAAACTTTGGAGTTGTACTAAAATTGTACGCATGTCGAATTCAAAATGAAAAATGTGAAGAGCAGAAGATGCACAAAATGTGTACCCCTTTGGAGTTAAAAAACTCGAGAGGAAGGTTGAGTCAAATTTGGAACTTGTACCAAAATTGCCGATTCCAATATTCATGGACTTAGAGCTGAGACCAACATTCAAGTAGAACTTTGTGGGAGACTTGAAGTTGTCTCCAAAATTCAAGTAGAATCTTGTGGAGGACTTAAAGCTGAGTACAAAATTCGAATAGAACCTTGTGGGAGACTTGGAGCTGGTGCACTATTTGGGACCTGTACCACAATTACCGTGTCCAAAATTCAAGTGGAGCCTTGTGGAAGATTTTGAGCTGACTCCAAAATTCAAGGAGAATCCTGTGGAGGACTTAGAGCTGAGTCCAGAATTCAAGTACAACGCTGTGGGAGACTTGAAGTTGTCGAAATTCTAGTGGAGCCTTGTGGAAGGCTTGTTGCGAATTTTCAAATGTTCCGATCTTTTTCTTAAATTGACATAAAATTTGAATTTAAAATTTTTCACTCCCAGGACGTATATTATTTAGAGTACGATATTATTTAGACGGTAGTCGAAGACCTCGAAAACTAACCCGAATCAAGTCAAAGTATTGAACCAGTGATGTAAAGCAGAAATTGGATCACTCAAAAATAAAAATCAGATTTTAAACGGGTGTCAGAAACTACTGATCAAAATTTTGATCAATATGAAATCCAAAATTCCGAATTTGTCAGCGTTATTGAGACGAATCCTTCAGCCATCCACGTCGCGGTCGCTTACCGAATGTAAATTTAGTCCTTTGAACATTTCTGAATTTTGTTCAAAATTTGTCTACTTACCGTTTGCCTCCCCAGCCGCCTGGTTGTGGTGCGCTGTAAGCCATGGCGAAGATGGTAGCAAGGAGTACCTACGAAGTACACAAAAAGAACGATATTTTTAGTCGCTGAATTCGTTTTCAAAAATTGTTTGAATCGATTTTCTTCTGTATCCACTTATTCAAATGTCCATAAACTGTTGCACAAAAATGTATCCTTAGAGGACACTCTCTCTTGCTCTCTCATTCTCACACTAGCTTCACTTTGTACACTCATTTTTGGCACACTTACGAAAATCTTAAGGGCGGCCATATTTAATATCCAAATGTTGGGTTATGCACGAACGTACAGAAAAATAATGTTCAACCGTAAATCTTTGAAACGAAACCGTTACAATTCACAACCAATTGTCGACTGATAACTAAACAAACTGGGTGATCTGTATTTATATACAAACAAGTGACACACACTCGACCACGGACGGAGAAGGAGACGTAGACAGAGAGCGCGTGCCGTAGTGGCGCTTTCAGCCGCTACCGCTACCGCTCTTGCTGCCGCTCGCTCATGCCACTGGTGTGAGCAAACGGGAAACCAAATCGAACCGCATTGCGGCACAGTAAAACCGAGTTGAAAGTGAGCGCGCAACATCTGGATCCAACACAACTGGTTGGTTGGTAGTTGAGTTGGTCGTGTGCGACAAGAGGGCACGCAACCGTGCGAGAGGGCTCCCTCTGCGAATACAAACGAGATGAGGATATATTGGCCTTTGGCAACGGCGCGGCCGACGGACGAAATCGGCGAACCCTTTACGCCCGTTACACCCCCAAGCGGAGTGACTGTCTGAAAGTCGCCTGGGCCTGACCTTAATCGAGTGACGAAAGGCCGTTGCGTCTGTGGCTCAAGTCAGATTTGATGGCTCAAACTCTGTTGGAATCGACAATCAAGGTTTGGACTAATTTTCGCGCCTGTGGATGTGTGGATATTCTAGTGCGGCAGGCCTTCGTCGGTCGGCCAAATCGGGTTATACAACACTGTTGCAGTTTACCCCAATTGCGTGGTCGTGCATATGTTATCCGCAGCGACGGTGGCGGCGGCGCGGCGGCGTCGGTTATCCAATCGCAGTTATATCATGGTCTGGGAAACAATTAAAATCTGCAAAAGGAAATTATTTGCGTGACTACCGAAAAAGTTATGTCGTTCGATTATCATTTCATGTCATCCCGCCGTGTTTGCACCTGTATTTCATTCGTCTGCAGATGTGCCGCTGCTGCGGGGGCGTATACGTCACGTGATGGAGTACATTTGAAAAGGATGTAATGGCGTGCGGTATGCGCCGTTGATGCTTGGAATGCGTGCATCGGCTTGCGCAACGTCTGTCAGCTGCGGAGGCAAGTTGCGTAGGAATTTATGACTTTGAATTCAATTTCAAATCGCGCGCCGACGAAAGTTATGGCTGTCGATTTGTTTCCTTATTCCGATTTGTCAATGCGAGTGCTTCATTACTTTGACGCAGGAGTATGCAGTCGTTTGACAAGGTCAGACTCTGCAAGAATCATTATCAACTTGGGTGGAAATGGATAGGATTGACCTGGGTGAGAGCTTAAGAAATCTGTTGAAAGGTCGCTTAAGTGAAAGGTTTGGTGTTCAGCTTGGAGATTACGATGATGGTCGTGGACGTAGAATAAGTTCGATTCCCCCTAGTTTGGTGATGTCTTTGAGACTTTAAGCTTGAGAGAGAGACAGAGAGAGAGAGAGAGAGGGAGTGCTTGGTTAACAAGATTAATTTAAGAAAATTCGATGGCTCCGAAATTATTCGGCACTATTTAATATTGTTGAGTGCCATTTCAAAACAACTGGTCGCTCAACTTGGCTTGGAACTTTGAATGTTCAGAAACTAGTGCAAAAAGTGTAAAAACAATTTCGAGACACCAAGCATTTACTAAGTGGCACCATTTTCCAGTGTCGTCAGATGGAGGGGCCTTTGATTTCCAGTCCAGGTTCTAAACTGATGCCGAATGAAAGTCTAAGATTGGCAGATCTAGAAGTTTCATAAATTTATCAAATGAAGAGACCTTTTGTGCTTAATTTAGGTTCTAAATGAACAGCATATGTGGATGCCTAAAAATGGAGGCCTAAAATTCTTTGGTCCTCTGAGTTGAGGGCAATCAAATATGCTGACCGAAGTTCTACGAAGCGCCAGGCCAGTGACTGAGTGCATCAGAACATCACAGACTTTATACCCAGAAATTAGCATCATTTTGATCTTTGCTTTTGCATCAGAACCGTGAAAGTGTAAAAGGCGGGTTTAAAACTTACGCATAAACTTGAAATAATTTGAGGCGCTTAGGGGTTTCACATTCTTGCTGTATATAAGTTGGATAACAACACTAACACTCGCACTCACACAGCTTTAAAGTCGTTCCATTATGTAACCATTTTAGTGCATACAGCGAAGGGCATTGTATTCTAGTGCCGCGACATGATGAATAATTTTAAAAGTTGTACGAATTTCCACAGACAAAAATTTTTAATAATTTATTTTTATCATTTTCTGCGCACAAGTGATTGTTAATACCCTTAAGTGTCCGGGTTCAAGACACAGCACGGGCTGAAGGTGTAGAGGGAGAAAGGGAGAGGGGATACCTGTGCATGTGCACATTGCTTCTAAGTATCTGCGGATTGTATTCTGGGGGAAATATTAGGCTGGGAAGAGCATTCTCCACTCTCTACATTTCACTGTTCGTCCGAAAGTAGGCGTAAGGGTTAACTGAAGAGCATTCCTCGCGAGACGTGTATTGCGGGTGAATTCATGGAGAGGAGGAATGCAGTTGGCAAGCTCACTTGAGCATCGTTTGTTAAAATAGCGATAAAATACGGAAAGAGACGAGGCGGTACGTCGGTGATCGAGCGAGTCTAGTGACTCTGCAATATTGTTGCCTCCTATAAGTTTTGTCGCTCGCTTTTGGATTCTAACTAGAAGGTGCAGGGTGGTTTTGGGGGCACCATTTGTTGGTTGAGTTTTTGAAGCATTGAATTCCACTCGATTGTTCTTTCCCAAGTCAATTCTGCTGTCAAGATCGGAGTTCAATATAAGCTGCCGTTCCAATTCGACGGCCGAAGGACGGGGTCGTGAGTCTTGGAACGAATATGAAAAGCTGAGGGTGCTGTCATCAGCGAAGGAATGGATTAGATTAGAAGTACCAGACAAGAGATCATTTATAAAAATGAGAAAGAGTGTCGGAGACAGCACAGAGCCTTGGGGAACACCAGCATTTATTTGGCGGAGATCAGACTTGAACCCATCCGAAAGAACTTGAATTGAATGGTTCGAAAGGTAATTTCTAATCCATTGAAGAAGAGATCCATCGTCAAGAGAGCTTGATGCCAAACTCTGTCAAATGCCTTAGAAATATCAAGAGGAACGATCTTGCTTTCGCCTGCATTGTGCAAAGATTGGTTCCACTTTTCGGTGAGACGAGCTATCAGATCACCAGTGGAACTGTTGCTGCGGAAACTATACTGCCCGTCATTAAGAATCGTCCGCGATTCAAGATATTTCATAAGCTGACGATTTTTCAGCGTTTCCATGACCTTAGAAAGAAGGAACGTAAGTGCTATGCAGTGGGTGACGTGCAGTACAAGTGGGTGACGAATGCTGTTTTCCATCTGCTCGGAAAGAGACCTAAAGAGTAGGATAGATGAAAAAGCTTACGCAGTGGTTTTCTTCAGAAGAATAGGGGGGATTCCACCCGGGCCAGCGGATTTGTGCACGTCGATGTCTTTAAGTACTCTTGCAACTGTGCGAGTGCGGAAATGGATTTGTCCCATGGTGCAATCAACGCTCTCAAGTACAGGTGGCGACATATTGTAATCTGTCAGTGTTGAGCTGGCTGAAAATGCGCCGCAAGCAGATTCGCTTTGTCTTAAGAGCTGACAGATGGGATGTAGTCTACTGAGGGTATCACAATGGACCAGCATGGTCTGAGCCCTCCTCTATGTATTTGTAAATAAGTCCAAAGTTTCTTAACTCTGCTGTTTATGACCTAATTTTGTTCAATTCGGGTGTTCCACAGGGTTCAGTTCTAGGTCCAATTTTGTATAATATTTACCTATCAGACCTCCCAAATTTGCCTAATTGTTTCACTGCAACATTTAATAGCGCCATATTTTCTTCATATGAAAAAGCTCCCAATGTTGAGAGCAATCTCTTAAATGTAACCAAAAGTGTGGAAAAATATCTCAGCAAATGGAACATCACATTGAATGAGGAAAAGATGCAGACTATCTTATTCACGCGAAAAAGAAAGCCCTGCTTTGTTCCAACTAGGCAATTGCAGTTAAATGGATTGTCTATAAATTGGGAGAGCTCCGTACGTTACTTGGGTATAAATCTAAATACGAAACTAACTTTTAGTGATCACATTAGTAAAACAATTAAAAATGTTGGGGTTGCAACAGAATGGTTATTAATAGGAAATCGTTACTTTCACTTGACAATAAAACGATCATCAATAAGGTGATTTTTCAAGCCATTATGCTATATGGGTTTCGAGTCTGCGGTAACTGTTCGAAATGTCACGTAAAAAGATTGCAAGTATATTTGAGGTATAAACTACTTAAAATGATGTTAAATTTGCCATGGTATCACTCAACTGAAGACGTTCACAAAAAAGCGAATGTTGAATTGATTTCTGATAGGATAGAGAAACTGAAATTAAAATTCCAAGAACACTGTACTTGTGGTGAAAACCCTCTTATTAATATTCCAAGTGATACTTTATGCATATTGTTTGTTCAATGGCCTTGTGTTTTATTTATTTATTTATTTATTTTTATATTTATTTATTTATTTGTTTACTGATTTATTTATTTATTCCCTGTCATTCCTTGTGTGTTGACGATAATTACGAAACTATATTGTTCTTTTCTTTTTTTTCTTCATATTTGAGGTATTTTCCTCCAAAATAAATAATTTTTTTTTGAATAAACAGAATTTGGCTTTATTAATTGCAAAATGTGCGGTAATGATACCTATGCCATCAATATTATGCGAAATAAAAGATCTATCTCTGGTCTGTGTGCTGGTGAATTCACTAGCAGCCCCCTTATCCATCCTTCTACGAGGAATACGGATAGTCTTGAGAGGCACGTGAATGTAGGTGTTGAAGTTCAACATAAGAAGCCTATACATATTCTAATTCAGAATATAGTGATAAATCTAAAGCTCCATGAACAACCAAACTAGTAGCGCTACTAGTGCTCTTGATCTTTCCCGGGTAATGCACGTTTCTTCAATTACCCGAGTACCCGCATAAAGCGGGTAATAAATGTCAAGGTTTGTTGGGCTACTGGGTGCCCATCATGCTCGGTTATCGGGGCCCGTAACAACATATTCAATACAAAAATTAATAAAGTACACTTTTATTTGTGAATATTACACCACAGCGAAGAAATGGAAAACATGGTTGAAAGGTGGAGTACCCACCAAAAGTAAAAAGAAGTACAATGTCTTTTTAGTACGCATTGAGTACGAAATGCATTTGAATTCATTGTAAGTAGCAGATTAATTTCCGGGTACCCGAATGGTTGTGGGTACCCGCAGCCCCAGAATTTTGCTACCGGAGTAATACTCGAGAATGTTGGTACCCGGTTACACGGGTGGACTCCCAGGTATTCGGGTATCAAGAGCTACAGCCCGTAGAGGGACAGGCCCAATCATTCTTCCAACCACTCGTGTGGTACTCCACTCCACTGTGGTCCCGTCTGCGAGAAGACGAATAGAGGAAAAGACACAACCGCGAACTCTACGAGCTGTACCAGGATGTGGATGTAGTCCGAAAGGCAAAAATCCGTCGACTGCATTGGCTTGGCCACATCGAGCGCCTGGAGACCAGTGCTCCAACAATGACTATCACCGTATCCGAGCCTTCTGGTTCGAGGAGGAGAGGAAGACCGAACCTCCTGTGGAAAGACCAAGTTATCGCGGACGCAAGACAGCTGGTTCTTGATGACTGGAAGCAGTGTGCCCAGGACCGTCAGCGATTGAACCTATAGCTCAGGCTCGGACAATTCATGGGTCATTAGCCTGTTAAATAAGATAGTAATGCTGACCCATGAGCAGGTGTACAGTGAATGTAAAAGCTGTTCGATGTAGAGTACAGGTTTATTCCCAGACTAGAGAGAGAGAGATTGGAGAGGGATTGGCAACATATCGAAGTGATTATTAAAATACCAGATGTGGACTATATAGCAAATATTTCATTCACACACTCTCTGTTTGTTCATACCGAACTGAGGTCCCTTAGCTGGTTCGTTGAGCTCCCTTTCCACTTGCGTGCGCCGCCTGCGGTCTGCCTCTACGGCGACAATTCCCTTGGGGCTGGATTCGAAGACTTTCCGAGTCGAAGCATTGGTTTCGTCTACATGCCGATTCCGAACCGAAAATTTGGAAGCCTTTTCTAAACCAGACCTAGAAGCCTATTCTATTTATACTCTTTGAGAATTGTCAGTTATTAGAAAGAGGTGGGTCGTGAAACTCTTTGTGCTCGTACCGGCAACGTAGGCTTAATTGGGTAGGGGTTTGACCACCAGCCCACAACGCCACGGTTATTGAATTAGTAGGATAATTTTTGAAGGTGACTGTCCTCTTTGATTTGATTGACTGAACGCAGCTACAGTCATATAAAATAAAAACCCACCCCACGAGAGTTTTAAAACCAGAAGGGTCGCAGGTCCCCCCCCCCCTCTGTTTGGAGTTTTAAAATAAGATCTGGCACGATCAATAACGGTATTTTGTAGAGGGTGTCAAATATGGAGGGTATGGTACTTGATATAAAGTACTTCATTATAAGTGTTGCCCTTGCTTTTTTCGTTAAAATATTCTCCTTCCATTTAAAGTATTTTTTTCCACAGTTCCCTCTACCTCCTAAACGTGGCGAGATGCCCCCCTCCGACAGCAAAAATGCTTGTTTTTGACCCCTCTACAATGTCTGTTATCAACATTTGGCGCCAAAGTTATTGTACTCTCCCCTAAAAGCATCAAAAATGTATCGAAATGTTTCTTTCTTTAAAGTGGACGTCGACAAATTTTCATGCGGGACGATTGCACTGATTGTCATGTTGAATGTTGTTTCCTACGGTTTCCGTGGGAGTCATACTGAGACATTGTTGGCAATGTTACGATCTGCAAGCCAGTGGGTTAGGAGAGGGGGTCTATATTTGTGATGATGTCGGTATTTGAACATCGCTTTTAAGATGCTTTATGAGCTTAGAAGTTTGCGGTTACCGTGCGGTATTGACTGAACGAATTTATGAACGGTATGATATCTGCTCCGTCTTGTTGAAATCGCATGTCATTGACCATCGCTGCACTTTATAAATATTATGGTGCGTCCAGAGCAATCTTCAACAACCAGGTCGAGTACTCACATCAAATAGACAATCAATGCGGCATCTGACTCACGTCCAAGGGGCGACAACCGATAGAGTCACTACTGTTCAACTCATTCAATGCATCTTTTCGAGTTCAAAATCACTTACTTCTTGTGGCCATTCCTTGCCGTGTGTGAATTTAAATCGACTGAGCAAGGTCATCATGGTGGTGAATCATTTATCGAGATTTATCGGAAACCGCACTGACGCGTCATAGCCCACATTGAGTCTCTTCAATGAATGGGCAAATATGAAGATTAATTGGTTTTTTGAAGATCCACTCATTAGGTGTAACCCCGATTGTGGTAACCTTCGACAGTGAGTGCGAACTACGATGTCAGGATCATCAATTAGCTTCGAACTTCACTCAATTGGTTGAAGGAAGGTCGCCGATTTCGCGATGGGATGACGATGAGAGGTAGTGAATGCAGAAGGACAGTGGTGTCGGTTTCGGTGAAAGCCAGCCTTGAGCAAGTGGAATTCTAACCCAGTTAGGACCTAATTGGTCGTCATTAATGACTTAAGGAAAATGATGAGGTGAGAGAGCAGCATTTTCGAAAATTGATTATTTGCCCTCAGCATCAACTAACGAACAAATCAACATCCACGGCAATATTTCGGTGCGAACAAGTTTCCAAGTAAGACCTCAAAATTACTGCCGCGGGAACTCTGTAATTTTGCAAAGACGACACAAAAAACCCACGCCGCTGTAGTCAATGATCAGCGCTATGCCCAGCGACAGCAAAGAATCCAAAGCAGGTGACTCAGTACACCTAAGCAGCGACAACGCAGGTCGTTGACATTCATTCGCCTCCCAGAGACGTGGTAGAATCTCCACTAAAACACTGCCCAAATCCACTCACATAACCCCCATTTGCAGTGTCTGCCCGCAGCAGCCTTATAACCAATTCAAGCAGTGCCACATTGCACTCATTCCGCGTAGCACTTCGTAAATTACAGCGCTAATGAAATCCGAAATATTCAGCAAACCTTTCACCGCCGGCATTGTATCTAATCAACAGATTCATAGATTTCCCACGGCAGACACTTTCCTTAGAAGCCCAACGCTCGTCACTGCCGCCGCATCTCACTTTACTGCGGAAACGTGTCGTGACAGCGCTATGAGCTACCGGTTCCCATCGCAGATCCACTCTTCACACATCGATCTATGCGTCTGCTATCGCAGGAGAAATCGATCTATCGATCGAACGGCACATGAAGAAAGAACGAAAAACATTCGACCAAGGAGGAGTCGATTGTTTGTCTCGCGGTGTTCGCGGGCGTCTGGTTCTCTCAAGAGTCAATCTCGCAACCAGTTGAAACCAGATCGGGCATCTTCGGAGCAACTCCTTTCCTTGAAGTCATGGCCACACCCAGATGAACGCCTTAGGAAACGCACAGCCGCCGCCGAGCCGCCACCTCTTGCATTCGCTTTGACAACATCATTGCCTTACCTTGGCGCAATCACATGACGCGCGAGCATTACTGAATCATCAAAACAGAGGAGATAGACCGCCAACGAAAGCGCTTCAGTTTCGTACACCCAATGGGCGAGTATGCAAATGCAGACACTTCACCGAAAATAATAGAGGAAGGTCAGATCAGCTGGGGAGTTGGACAGACACTTGCGTGTACCGCCACATCTTTGTATTCGACTAGCATTCACCGGCCGTGATCGTTAATTACATCGATCACGGATTGTTGCAGTTTTGACACACAAAAACCTTACAATCCAGTCAATGATCTTGTTTACAGGCCCAAATAGCTGGGACGGTGTGGCAAGACGCAGGCCTCAGGCCCATGCGCATGAGGACGCCCGAGAGCCCGTCTTTGTTTTGAGGTGTATTTAATGATTATGTTGATTTCTGTAATCTGTTATCATTGCACCGTGACACGTTGTAATCGGAGACGGTGGCATTGGCCAAATTGCTTGTTCAAATTAGATTGTTAATTCAAGGGTTGCCATCGCATTTTCCCGTTTAAAATAATTTATTTTTTGAGCATCCGCTTGGGAGCGGTGGAAACTTATAGATTTTGATGACTTGGCGGGTTGCACTGACTTTGATTCTACGAGGTACGTGTACGTACCTGGAATGACACGTTTCGTGTTTCAGGGCTGTTTTGAGGGCATCCAGTGGTGTTGAGGCATATTGGGGACAATCCTGATTTCTTAAAGAATCGCGCCGATAAATGGTGATTCTTTAAGCATTTTAAATTGTTGAGAGATATACTATCTATGTGTAAAGAGGAGGCACCTTCAGTGGCCCACATGTTTCAGTAAAGGGGAGGGAGGGATCACCAGGCCGCTGTGTCCTCCGCCGTCGACTCTGGCTCATCAGGACTCAGGAGTTAGATCAAGCGGAACCAAGCGAGTAGTTGTACTTGGCCCAACAACCTCGTCCTGGATCTGTCAAGGGTCGCCTACCTGGTGGAATGGGCACGGGCACCGAAGTAGTGTTGAAGGAGACATTCGTGTCACGTGACCAAACCATCAAGACATAGCCCTTTCTGTTCGAGAAAACAGGTGCTGGAACATTGACAGCCTCGTGTATTGCCATATCCCATCGAGTAATTGAACAGGAGCTTGTATTCGAGATCTTCTTCTTTCGGTCAGTGCCCAGATTTCGTGACCAACTCGGCAATCAAAAATTTTGGGACTCGTGTAACACAGTAACTTCTGATTTGTCCACGTTAAGCTTCATCCCAGCATCAGCACAGACGGTCACAAATCTATGATGGGCGCGTTGCAGTTCTGTCCTCGCTTCGGTTGCCCTGCAAATTCCAGTCTATATACAGTGAAACTTCTCTTTACGGACACCCCTCTATAAGGGACACCTCTCTTTACGGACAATTCGTCATGGTCCCCACATGAACATATTCGTGTATTTCATCCTCTTCAGAACGGATACCCCTACATAACGAAATGACGATACCGCTGCTGTCCGCTATTGAGAAGTTTCACTGTAAATATGTAATGAAAAGCAGAGGTGGCAGGACGCACCCTTGTCACCCATGTCAACGCGCAAGGTGAAGGATGTTGATTTAGCACTATTAACCCAACACAGCAGCTGTATTTTGTGTAGAAAGACTTAATGGCCCTCAAGAAAGGACCATCAATCCCATACACCTACAGTACGTAGAGTGGGCGCCAGCATTTTCCAAATCTACTCAAGGGCCATTCTTAGAGAGAAAGCTAGTTGGCAGTACCTCTTCCGCGACTATAACCGCATTGTTCACTCCCCATCCTGGACTTAATGAAGACCTTCCCGGGGAGCCCTCAGCGTAGTCTTTCCCGGGAGGACTTAAAAGAAGCAGGCCCCTGTAGATGGATCAATCTCTTCTGTCCCCCCTTTTCAAAAGATGGCGATACCGCCGAATTACTCACCGAACAATTGGCCGTTAATTTATGCGCCATTGATGGTAAGTCCAATTCCGAACCGTTGGGGCAACGCACAGAGGACGTCCTCGCACGAGATAGCGCACACAAGTGGAGAAGGACCTCAACCAACTTGGTGTGCGCAACTTGAGGCATCTGTCGAAAGATCGTTCTGGCTGGAGAGGTTTGTTGAGTGAGGCCCAGGTCCACTCCGGTAACTATGTTTTGCCTTCCATCGCTGACGGTCTTAGCCACGTGGCTTCCAAGCTGTCTTGCATCCACTTGGCCTTTGTACCAGAGATTCGGTCTTCCTCTCCTTCTCGCTCGGATTCGAAGACCCTCCAAAATGACTCATTGGTTTCCAAGCCCTGGATGAGGCTAAGCCAGTGTAGGTAGGTATTTAGGAAGAGTGACTGCATTTGCTTGCGCATCAAGAGATAAATGCAATGGAAGCCTAGGTTGGCCTTCTTAAGGGTCCAGTTTGAGTGGCTGTTAAGCTTCAACCTTTTCGTAAAGTTAACGCCAGCATACTTGACTTTTTCGTTTGCTGATATCTCAGTGCAGTTGACTGCAGATCTGCATCCACCTCCTTAAGCGCATAAGTACCGATTTCCCAGCGTTGATACGAGTACCCCATTTTTAGTTCGCTGTTTGAAAGTCGACCTTTCACGCAGCTAATTGTGGTGACAGTCTAGCTAGTTCATCGGTCTTCTCATTTACTGGGATGTCCGTCTGACCTGGAACCCTGATAAGAGAAAATTTTAGCTGGCCCTCCAAGGACGCTAGCTCAGCTCGGCATTCCTGAGAATATAAGTAAAGCAGGCAACAGATTTGATGGCTATGAAATAAAGGACAGAAAAGCTTTGATGGCTGCTTGACTGTCAATTCATATGACAAGCTTCTTGCCTTGGTTTGCGTGTAATTTGACTAGAAGACACTCTTCTCTAATGGCAAATAGGAACACACTAAAACCGCTTGGTAGTCTCAAGTCTTCAGAAATGTTCAGGAATTCAGAGAACACAACCGCACCAACTCTGCTCATCCTCTGTCAAAGAGAGCTGCTAGTGAGGACGAGCTGTGTGGCAGTTATTACCTCTCCAATAAACTGCAGCGTTCTTTGTCACTACCCATATTAACATATTTTGAAATGAACAATTCCAAATTTCGCGACATGGCATACACAAACTATTGTGCAAAGGGCAGACTATTGGAAGCAAGGTTTAAGCAACCATTCAAAATCCCATTTCGTATCTCACCTCTTACCGTCTTGTCATCACGATAACCCCAATGTTTAGTCGCTTTTGTGTAATCCAACAGCAATAAGTCTCGTTTAAATGGCATTATTTTGCTTACCTGCGGCTATCAGTGCGCACGTACGCAGTTAACCTTTATAAAACATCGTTAAGCCAATCGGGGTTGTTTTTTTGTGAATGAGCAAAAGAGACGTTGATTGAAATTATTTATTTGAGAGATATAGGAGCTTAAGGGAGAAATTCAGGCTTGTTATTCGGTTTTAGATTTGTTCTTCTGATCTCGCGAGTCTTGGCAGCCGTGACAAAGACCTTCGAAGCCAAGCATGTCATTTAGTCTAGAGGCGGATATGTGTATGAACAGTGGGATAACATTTCGTGAAATAGAACATTGAATTAACATAAGATAGCGTTGACCTAACTGCATTCCGATCAGTCGACTTATTGTGCGTTTACACCGCACCCAAATTTCGGGGACAAGATTTCGAAATCCAATTTTGGTCTCTCACTGCAATTTCAATATTTCAAATGACAGCTAGTGTCAGAATTGTTGTCAAAATTGGAAATCAGAAGTGGTTTAAAGATGAATTTAACTGATAATTCAGACATTTTCAAATTATTATATAACTTATTGGAATTATCACTTGCAATGATTGATCGTTTTGTTGACAGCTGTTTTTTGTCAGCCAGCTGAAAAGTCATTAAATGACACGCTGACAGAGGCTTGTTCATTTTGACGAACTTACAAATGCAGCGACGAAATTCAACGTTCCGCTGGAATACAATATTTTAGAAAGCGAAACGGCGAAATGCTGAAACTAGTGGAAATGGGATTAGGTGCAGTGTAAACGTACGTGCATATAACTTAAATCGGATTTTTTTTTTTCAAAATTTGAACGTTTATTTAAGAAAAACGTGTACAATAGTATTATTTGAAGTATTGCTCATCAGAAGCTATGACGTTTTCCCATCTTTCTGGCAATTTGTGGATCCCATCCCAAAAGAACTGCGACGGCTTGGCAGCCAAGAATGAATAAAGCCAATTTTTGAAATTCTGCTCTGATGTGAACCGTATTTCAGTGAGGGCGTTCTGCATCGACCGGAACAAATGGTAGTCAGAAAGAGCAAGGTCTGGGCTATAAGGCAGGTGGGGTAAAACTTCCCATCCACTGTTTTCCAGATAATCTTAACCGGAATAGCAACGTTGGGCCGAGCGTTGTTCTCATCGCATATTCCGGGCGTTTTTCGGCTACTGCTCTCTTCAAACAGATTAATTGTGTTTGGTAGCTTTGTCCATTGATAGTTTCACTCGGTTTTAGCAGCTTATAGTACAACACATCCTTCTGATCCCACCAAATACAGAGCATTACCTTCCCGCCATTGGATATTCGGCTTTGCCGTTGATTTGGCTGGTTGGCCAAGCCAAAATTACCAATTTTAAATAGTGCAAATCACTTTTGGCACGTTCGCCACAAACTTCCACCAAAATATGACTTTCGGCAGCAATTTTCTTCATATTAGAGTAATGAAGAAGAGCTGTACACAAAAACACTTTTTCAGGCACAAAGTTCGACATGTGAACAAAAATGATTGTTGTTTACGCTTCAAATGAATGACGTACAATGTCAGTAGCTTTCCAACGCATGTTCCAATGGAATAACACAAGTTACGCCATCTCTTAGCAAACCGAACGAACTAAGTTATAGACCCAATACATCACAATAGTTCCAGTTCAGTGGGCATTGCATTACATTTTTATTCACAACATTCCATATAACAATACATTAAATATACGCTCTTAAGAAAACGAGTCAACTTTTGAACACCCTTCGCACAACAATACATGGATCGTGGCAAATTCAACAATCCGTCGCCTACGAATCGGCCGCCATTGCGTGTTGGATCCATGGTTTGTGTAAAAGTATGTGTGGAATACAAGGGAACACCCCTACATCGCCGGTGTGGACTAGGGGGGCAAAAATGGCCGAAGACGGATATCTCTATCCCTCCATTATCCCTGACAGGGTGTTCAGTAGACTGGTTGAACAATTACTTGGTCACCTGGCTCTGGTACTTTTTTTTTGATTTATTCTCTTGTTTGGAATTTCCTGGGAAAATAAGGAAGCGACGCTCTAGCCAGCTTCAGTAACATTTTATACAAAATATATTTAAATGCGACTTCTTGAGTGTATTATTATGGTAAATAAAAAAAAAAGTTTTCACTAAAATATACAAAATGAAGTAGTGATAAAAAACTTGAAAAATTATAGGTGCTTCATAAGAACAAAGGAAATTTTGGACTAAATTTAATGTGTTTATTTTCTTTGAGTTTACTAATTAAATAGAAACTCTAATAATAATAATATATAGTATATGGGTTTCCAGGATCTTGTTTCTCTGCAACCAAACGTGTCACATTTTCATGCCGACTCCGAACGGTCAATCTGCTTTTTCTAGACAGTATTCCTTGAGCATTGTCAGTGACTCGAAAGAGATGGGGTCGTGAAAAGTATTTTGCTCATACCGAGAATCGAACCTGGGCTGCTTAGGCTCATGTGCGTAGGATTACATAATAGGGCGATCCTGTTACCTAATCAGAAAAATGTCTAACGTTCTATTATTTAAGACTCGCCCTTGGCTTGCAGTCATCACCGTCATTCGACTCGTTCGAAGATCGAAGTACCGTCTCTTCTTTTTCCGCATTTTATCGCTATTTTAACAAACTATGCTCCAGTGCTCTGGGCAACTGCATTCCTCCTCACCATGAAAAAAACCGCAATACCCGTCTCGCCAGGAATGCTCATCAGTTTACCCTTAACCCTACTTTCGGCGGCACAGTACCATTTAGAGACGTGTTCTGCAGCCGCTAATGCTCTACCCAGCCGAATAATTCCCACAGACCAATGTGCTCAGGTACCTCCTCTCCCTTTCTCCCTCTGTACCATCGGCCGGTGCTGTGTCTTGACTCCGTGCAAGTAAATTGAAATGAATGTATTCAGGGTACTTTATGTACTCAGTGTAGAACCGTCATGTGAATACTCGTTTCATGTACACTACACTGCATGTTTCGTTGAGAATGAGTACCCTACTCACAGGATAATCAACTATCAGATGTTTCATTTATTTAGATCCTTACGCTACGAGTACTCGAAATAAAATTAATGCCAAGCCATTGGGTTGGCTTTAGGACATTCAAGACAAGCTCTCAATTAAGTGCAAAAGAACATTTTAGCTTAGGAACGTTTTTAGTTACCCAAAGCAGAAAAATAGAAGTGTGCACGTGTGTCGCGACAATGGGTTAAGTATTCTTTCAAATTAAAGACAAGCTCTTTCTGCACTGCTGGACAGAGTGCCAGAAACCAAAATAATTCCAAACGCGGCATGATACGGGTTTAGTACTCTAGCTTTGAGATCGTATTTTGCATCGGCATAGTAATCCACGTGACTCAGGAGAGTGAAGATGGCCATCGGTGAATACGTCTCCTTCACAGCGAATACAATAACTGCGTGTACAACTCCAGCCGTAACTTGACAAGTGACAATGTCAAGAAATATAGAAACAAAATATGTATTCCTTTGTACTCAGCATGACTCTGTGTCGTGCCGAGCCTCACATAAGTTTAAGCAGCCTAATACTTTCCATTCCAACACCAGAGGAGTCATTCCAGAAGTCATTTAGGATGCTACGGCGTAGTTGGCCGAAGACAGCGATCCATCAATAAGGTGTTTGAGACCAGAAACTTTGTTAAGAAGGGGCACAGACTATCGACATGTTAGACAAAGCGTCACAACTTCAAGGTTGTCAGGGACTTTGCGTTCTTCGGCTCCGCTATGAATAGTACAGAGTACAGGACATCAGTACCGATATCAAACGCAGAATAACTCTTGTCAATCGCTGTTTCTTTGGGCTATCTCAAAACCAGGCTATCTCAAGCCAAGCAGACACATTCCTGATCCACGGAACGGGAGCATGGACAAGAAATTCGTTAAGTCTCTTCGACTGTTTTCGCAGAAAACCTGGACGAGAGGTTTTAACGACGACGAGGTGGTGTCCACGAACGCGATGCTGGCTGGGCAATGTACACCGAATGAATAACTTGCCTCCGGCAGGAGGTAGCTGAGGACGTCCGAGAATAAAAGAGCACACGCAAGTAGAGAAGGCAAACAACAGAAATCGCACGGAAGAGGATCTAGAACCAGACATTCATCTTCATTGGGGACACTGTTGCAAGTGTTTGGAACTTCTACAGTACTACTCACCTTGGAGGGGACCAGCTGTTCTGAGCGTAGTTAGAGAAGCTTTTCTTGCCAGCTGTACTCCTTGATAATCTCGGAGATTTATGGCGCCGCGAAAAGGCAACTTCTGTCTACTCGGGATGAACCATGACCGTTTGGAATTTTCGTTTGTTGCCTTCTCGCCGGCTTAAGACGTTCCCCCATCGTTATCCTTCTCTTCGTACATCGTGAATATCCTTGCGGCCTTCACGTGCCTGTCTAAATTAGTCAGCTGCCCCTCCTATTCTCACTCGACTTCGCCCCGGCCTCTCCACTCTCTGTTCCCAAAAAGAAGCTAAATTATCCGAAACAAATTTCGACAATCAACGTTTCACAAGTCTGCAAGCAAAAATTGGCGTCAAACTGTCACGGTGTCATTAAGGTAATTGCCGCACTTCAACTCACGTGAACGCAGTGCTCGGAGTAGTGACACCGAGAGCAAAACAAATTTCGCTCTGTGAACGAGAGGAACCCCTATTCCGGAAAATGATAGCCTCTACGCGAATCAAATGCCTGAGTCTTTATGTAAATGGGCGTGTGCACAGTGTGTCTTGCTCGAGTGACGCATGGAATGCGTTACGTAAACCACGACAGACCTGAAAATTGACGTGCGTCGAGATGAGATGAGATTGTCATTAGCTGACGATTTGTTGAATGGATATGGTAAGCGATATGCGTCGTGTTCGCGTTCAGTCCGCGGCGGCGGCGCTAGCATTTGCATAATGTCGTCGTAAGGAGAGTGATGAAGAAGTCGAAAGACTCGAGCTACCGTGATACGCAGATTGTATCTGGTCAGAGGGAACGTGCATCAGGATGTCTGCGACGGCGAGAGGATAGATTGACATCATTGGCGTGCAGGTGGTCGACCAGCAGCCAGCTGAGGTAATGATTTCCCGCATACCTTGGCCATATCCGTCATTGGAGATGTGTCAACGACTACGGTTGAATGAAGTGTAACTCCCTTTCACGTCACGTATTCGATGGAGTGGAATGGGGTTCGTACATGACAAGTTAAGGTCTTTGCGGCAACAATGTGCGCGTTGAGGAAACCGAAGCCAGTCGGCGACCGACGGACGGCTCCTCGGGAGACTGCTAGATAATTAATCAGCAATTAAATCACAGTACTTACGCGGATTTCGTGCAAAAAAACACAGCATTCCCCAATGGACATGGAGTTGTTGGAAGGACGAGTTTGGAGTGTGTTATGAATGACACGTGCCGGATTGATCGCAAGTGAAGAAGTGGCCTCGTAAGGAAATTCAAGTTGAAACGCACCATGACTGCGAATTCTTTCGCCGATCAATTGGAATTCCGAGATTTGCCGTGGGGTAATTATGGGAGCTCTTGATACCCGCATTCCTGGGTATTACCCGGGTGCCCGTATGGTTATTCTGGTATCCATAAATTAGACGAAATCTGCAAATCAAATGTAATCAAATGAATTTCGTAATAAATGCTTGCTAAAGAGACATTTCGACAGACAGAACCGCCGAATTGGGTATTAACCGCATTACCCTTGTAGCCGGCTACCCGGATAGTTGTCGAAACGGGTATTACACCGTGAATCATAAGATTGATTTAATGGCACTTTCCTGCCGTCAACAGTGTCGACTTTCAGATGAAACCGGAACAGATCATTCAGATTTTTGAAATCCATAATGCTTACGCAACGCATCCTGGACCAGTCCCAGTTAGCAGCCCTAAATAAATAGCTTGCCACACAAGTAAGTCAGCAACCTTAGTGTATCTCTAGGAAGGCTGTTTTATCTTATGTGAGTCCCGGCACGGCTCAGAGTCATGCGGAGTACTAAGGAATACTCTAAGATTAATGATGCCTCTTTACACACTTGTCACTTAGGAGCGTACACTAAACTTTGCAAAGCACTAGGAGATCACAGAAATGGGCTTATGTGCACACAGTTGTTGACTGCACCCAATCTGGTAGGATGCCAGCGTGATCCCTTATGCACAAGTCATGCAAAAGTCAAGTTGACATATACAGCCTACTCGTGGCGCCCCTGCACAACCATCACAACATCCCTTTTGTGGTGAACTAATGCATGCAGCCAACCCTCTGCCCGAGGGTTTGAAATAATGGGCATGTTCTCCCAGTATTGAGGTTGTTCGTGAGGTAAAATTCCTCACCACGCAAAAAAAACGAGACAACAACCTGCCTCTGATAAGGACGCATTAAATGTCGACGACCCCAGAAAATGGAAAAAGGACAATGACTTTCGGTTTTGCATGCATTCCACGTGAGGTCAATTAACAGACCACGTGCAGCGGATGAACTCGCAGAGGCCCTAGACGGTTACAAAGCAGACATAACCGCAATCCAGGAAGTGCGATGAGAAATTGCGACCTCTACAACGGCGATTGCTCCATCGAAGGAGGACAGCACTTATTTGGATGTGGAGTTGTTGTTCGAGACAGACTTGGGCAAGATCTCTTAAGCTTGAAGTACGTAAGCGAGTGCCTCATAACAATCCGCATCAAGGCTAAACTCGGGAACATCAGCCACGCCCGGCCCAGAGGCGAAGGATGACTTCTATGAGCTCCTAGAAAGAACGTACGATCAATGCCCAGCTATGACACCAACATCGTTCTAGGTGATCTCAACGCACAGCGGGGCAAGGAAGAGCTGTCGGAAACACACAGCCCGCACGACACCACTTCCGAGAAAGGACTCAGGCTGGTGGATTTCGCCTCGGGGCGTAACCTCTCAGTGATGAGAACGCGGTTCTCACACCTCAACATCCATAAGGGGACCCGGCGGTCATCTGATCAATCGCCCGTCAAGATCGATCGCATTGCGAACGACGTCAGATACTCCTCCAGTTGTCTCGATGTCCGAACGTTCCGAGGTTCGGATGAGGATATCGAGGGAAGTACGGAGTCGAGACAGGACACTACGGTTTGACGTTGGAAAGCAAACGCCTCACTGACGACTCGCTGTGTTCTGCCAATCACGTCAATGTCGTCCGCGTAAGCAAGCTGTTGAACGGACTTTTGGGCGATCGTGCCTCTGGTGTTGACGCTTGAGTTTCGCACTATCTTCTCAAGTATGTTCTTGAAGAAATCACATGACAGCGTGTCGCCTTGTCTAAAACCATGACAACATGTCGCCTTTTGACATGTAAGGTCTCGGTGTGTTCATAACCGAAGAATTCTCCATCGTCATCCTGCACATGATGAGGAGTTGGCAGAAATGCCAAAACTAGACATAATGCTGTCTCTATGCACACTCTCATATGCGGCCTTGGTGGGTGTCTATCTGCATCTCTTGGGTCTTTTCCAGAATCTGCCGTAGTGTGAAGATTTGGTCGATGGTGGACTTTATCGGCCTGAAACCGCGCGTTCACACAAAACGACAGAGAGGATCTTGTACGCGATGTTAAGGAGACTGATCCGTCGATAGCTGGCGCAGTCAAAGAGGTCTCCTTTCTTGTGGACCGGACTAACGACGCTGATATTCCACTTCTCGGGCATGTTTTCCCCCGACCGTGTCTTACAGATGAGTTGGTGCACGCTCCCAACCAGATCATCCCTAGCTGCTTTAAACAGTTCCGCGGGCAGTACGTCTGCTCTAGCAGCTGTGTTCGACTTCAGTCTAGATATCTTGACCTCGTCTAAGTCGGGGGGACGGAAATCTTGTTCATCCTCGACCAAATTAAGTGGTATTCTGCCTAACAGCGGAATTTGTGACCTCATCGCTGTTTAACAGTCTATAGTAGTGATCTTTCCAGATTCTCGGCATCGACTGCGACTCTTCTACAAGTTCACACAAGCGCACACTTTGTTTTATATAAATTTCAAAATATGAAGCTTTTAATGAGGGGCGCTTTTAAGCATGAATTTCAATTCAATACCAGGTGTTTTGATAATTTTTCTTGTTTCCCCCTTTATGTGCTTCATCTGTCAAATTTCTATGCGAGCGGTGAGGTCCAGATTGCAATAGCTCATACTTAACGAAACTTATCGAACTCGCGATGTCTGGTCTGGATGAACTGGTCGTTCTTATGCGATTGTTTTAGCTCGCTACAGATGGCCCGATACAGAGGTATCCATAATAATCACTTTTCTCAGTTTCGTTAAGTTTCGTTCACTTTTGTTTAAAGTGAGAGAGGGAGAGTGAAATGAACCGAAGAGACCGAACTGATATAGTGAACACTTTAAAACTTGACTGCTCTTCATTTCTAAAGTAAGCTGGACGTGTGTGGTGTCTTGCAAATTTTGATTTTGTTCGTTAAAAATACAACAGAAACTCACCGTCTGTGGTTATTGGTGATGATTGGGTTTAGTGCATGGGTAAGGTCTGCACTCGTACGTATGTGTTCGTAATGGATTGAATAAAAATAGTTTTGGCTACTGTTGCTGACAGTACAAAACCTTCGCAAGGCACGCTCGACCACCTTTTGATTTCTTTCATTTCGCTAAAAGCAACTCGCCTCTAAGGTCGCTCTAATTCAAATCCATATGAACGAGAATACATGCGTATAACTGCCTGACAGATGACTTCCACAAGCAAGACCAAATCGTCGCTTGGGACGGACAAGAATCAATCCAAACTCAACGCAAAAAGGCAATCAAATCCGTTAATCAACTTCCACATGAACCATTCTCGATTCTTCTTCAAATTTCAAATCTCAAAATCGATCTGGATTTCATGGCCGGTGGCTTTTACTGATCGAGTGGCATTAAGTGGAATCTCCAGCGAATTGCGCAACCGACTTGCAGAGAAGTGAATTCCGGCGTCTCACTGAACTCCGATCGATCTGTGACGACCTAAGTCTGATCCAATCCCGCGATGGATATCAGTCAAACTTTCAGACTAGTTGTATCTCAGTCCCATTAGGCAAGATGCCAGGCTATCTAATTCACAGATCTGGGTTAAACAGATCCACACTCCCCCATTAGAGCGGAACTGCCAGCAGTTTTCACCGCGAATTGCGACTACCGCAGCGCCGCTTCAGTCCATAGGTCATCCCGGATGGCTGCAGGTTGCGCGGAGATCATTAGCAAAGTAATCGTAGCGTTGGCCATTATATCAGCGTCAGCTGATGAAAGGGGCTGAATCGCATGCCGAGGTCGTTCGTTGCTGGCTGGCCTTCACCGGCAGTCACTCACTCTCGTCTGCGGAGCAATAAGAGCGAATAATAACAAACAAGAGTTCAGCTACCTCCCGAATTTTGCGGCTTACCTCATCCACTTTCGAAAGACACACTTTTAATTTTCTGCTGCTCCAGCAATCGCGGATATCGTCATCGCTCGTATCGCTCCAAGAAACCCACTGACTGACTAACTGCCTCACCGGCTGACTGCCTGACTGCATGATGACGGTGACGACAGGGAAATTGCGAATCGGACAGCACGTCAACCATTAGCAGGCACATAATTCGCGGATGGATGGGGAATCGTCGCTGCCGCAACGAGGATGTCTGGTGACATGCCGCAATCGCAGCTGACATACGAGAGTGCCTCTGCCGGTATTTTGTCATCTGCAGTCCTCGTTGTGGTCGGATGCAATTCCATTGTGCTCGATGCTCGATGCAGATGCCAATCTGTGTGAGAAATGGAAAGGCTGTCTCGTTGCCTCTGAACAAATTACATTCCAAAAGACCTTGGAAATAATTTCGATTTGCGGACTGTTGGCGTCCGTTGCATCACCGATTAACTCTGGCCCACTTTAAGTGCTCCGCTCTGCGGGTCAACACTCCGCTGGGGTGTTCGTGTGTGTGTGTCTGTATCGGTTTACGTAACGAATCGACCGCTCTGGTCAGAATGCTGGGCCACCTGATGGTTGCGTCATCTCAACTGCGGATAAGGTCTTGCCCCGGATTGCGGCACTGGCCCCCGGTTTACCGGTTTCAAGTTCAGATGAAAGTGAATTTTCGGTGCCGCATCGCAGAATCGTTGCTCTGAACGCAATTAGAGTGACATGCGACTGCGACGACATGATGGCACTGTGGCACTCCTGTGCCACCAGTCGACTGCTGCAAACCAGTCGTCTGGTTCCCCTCTCCCGGGAGGAGTGGGATTGTGCAACTCCTGAGCGCAGCCAATGGCCGGGTGGCAAATGCCGGGATTGCCAAATGGAGTTATTGTCTGAGGATTGTCGGTGCACAAGCACTTCCTGCCTAACTGCCTATCCTCCAGCACATTGGCTCGGCGAATCGCCCATCGAGTGCAAGCGGCACCGGCTGCACTGCATGCTGCGCGGTGAAATTAATCGGAACACTGGAGTAGTGGAGTAGTGCTTGGTGGAAAGTTGTTAGATGCCGAGGCGATGCGGAAATGCGTTCAATGCAAATCTGTGAGTGTAGATATGGTGTTACGTAACCAAAGTGCTTTGCCCAGTGGGGCAGACTCCTCTCGATTGATAAACGATCAGGTCCCAGGAGCGCCAGGTAGTTTAGAAAGTCTTTCAGGTTGCTCACGGAGGAGGTCAGGCCGGTGCGCGGTGGCTGTTGTTTCGATGTTTTTAATTTTGAGCAGCGAGAGAGAGGAGGACTGCGGCTGCTTGTTCAAGGCTGATTTTGGATTTCCGCAGGAGTGCATGCGAACACCTGAACTTTGTTTTTCAAAGCCGCCGAGACGTTTGATTGGGTTTCCTGGGTGATTTAAGATAGCAAGCAATTAGGAAGGACTTTTTCTGGCGATGATTGACAGCTGACAATTGAATGTGGAGTGTTTTCGGTTTCCGGGGCATTATTTTGTGCGAAAGGGAATGGCGAACATGTTTGGGTTCGCGTGAGTTGAATGAGAGACATGTTGAATGACGACAAGGACGACGGGTAGGCAGTGGTTCGACGAGCAGCTGATTGGAATGTTGTAACGTCTGCTGCAAGTCTCACGATTGGTGGAGGTTTGTTTGGTGAAGGTACACGATTAACAGAATATCTTACTTCTTGTGTAAGACTGGGGATATGATGCATATTTGTTGAGAATGCGGTTGGTTCAGTTTGTTGCGTAACAAAGCCTCGACGATTTCCTCTGTTGTTTTAATTTCATGTGTGATCAATGTTTTAAGAAAGACGATGAGTGCTGCATCTCGTGGACCCTCATGAAACCATCCCCATTTGTCTTATTGTTGTGGTAACTATTTTTCCCTGGCGTACCGGCATGGTTGAGCGGCTTAAACCAAGCCGAATACCGTCACTCCTACGGAAGCTTGTTACTATATGAACTTGTTATAGGATTTTTTCGAAATATATTCGTTGTTGCAATACTAGTGGACCCTGTGCTTGCTTCGCTAGGTATCGCATTAATATAAGGCTTTAAGAACACTCCTTTACAGACGGTTTTATCTATATTTATTTTATATCTTCTTTTTATTTAATGCTATGTTTACTTAGCACATTTCCAAGGGGCTGTTCGTTCCACAAAAAAAAAAAAAAACGCAGTTTAGTTAAGACGCGTAAAATTCTTTCAATTCGTCAGACTTGAGAAATGCTGAGACGAGATCAGAATAGAATTCGTTTTTAAAATATTTTACATGTGCACATATATTTTGCATCTAAATATATTACGTATCAGTAGACTCTCCTTAGCGTGAACGCCGGTTAGTGTGAGCACCGGATAACGTGAACAGATATTTTTTATTTGTTTTGCTTGACATGTGGACAACAATTTCTGCTTCAAGTTGACAGATAACTGCTTGAACCAGCTGTAATTTAGCTTTAAATTCCTTATTCTTGGAACAACTCTTCGACTTGTACCGTTTCTGACGTGCAACAACGTCAGTTTGTTCCTGACTTTTGATTATTGGCCACAACACCTTAATTCGTGCGGTTTTTTCAAAATTTTAAAGTTAGAAAACATGTAAAATAGTACATGTAAAATAAGTATTATTTGAAGTAGAGGGCAATGAAGCTACGACTTTTTCCCATCTCTCTGGCAATTTGTGGATCCCATCCCAAAAGAACTGCACCGGCTTGGCAGCCAAGAATAAATCAAGCCAATTTTTGAAATTCTGCTCTGAGGTGAACCGTATTTCAGTGAGGGCGTTCTGCATCGACCGGGACACATGGTAGTCAGAATGGGCAAGGTCTGGGCTATAAGGCGGATGGGGTAAAACTTCCTAACCACTGTTTTCCCAATAGTTCTTAACCGGAATAGCAACGTGGGGCCGAGCGTTGCCATGATGGAAAATTATTGCCTCGTGTCTGGTCGTATATTCCGCACGTTTTTTGGCTACTGCTCTCTTCAAACAGATTAATTGTGTTCGGTAGCTTTGTCCATTGATGGTTTCACTCGGTTTTAGCAGCCCATAGTATAACACATCGTTCTGATCCCACCAAATACAGAGCATTACCTTCGCGCCATTGGATATTCGGCTTTGCCGTTGATTTGGCTGGTTGGCCAAGCCAAAATCACCAATTTTAAATCGTGCAAACCACATTTGGCACGTTCGCCACAAACTTCCACCAAAATATGACTTTCGGCAGCAATTTTCTTCGTATTAGAGTAATGAAGAAGAGCTGTACACAAAAACACTTTTCCAGGCACAAAGTTCGACATGTGAAAAAAATGATTGCTGTTAACGCCTCAAATGAATGACGTACAATGTCAGTAGCTTTCCAACGCATGTTCCAATGGAATAATACAAGTTACGCTATCTCTTAGCAAACCGCACGAATTAAGTTATAGACCTAATAAATTGATTGTTGTTGATTGTCTTGTCGGTTGTCGGTTTAAAAAAAACCAGCAGGGGCCATTTTAGCCGTCATCATCTGCTTGAAATTCTCAGCACAATGTGGTGCTGAAGTTTCTACACTTTTAAATTTAATACATTTTTGAGAGAAGTCAATTGTTAGACAACTTATCTACTTCCGGGCGACAGTCTGCAATAGAGCAAAAAGTTTTTTTAAGAAAAACGTCTAAATTAGTGGGTTGTAAGCAACGTTTCTTTTTTTTGTTGTTTAAATATATTTGATTTAATGTTTATTAACTAAAAAAATTATATTAACTAAAATATGAACATTTTGAAAAGATGAACGGATAATTTTTTATATATCTGTTCATGTTTTTAAGATTCCACTGTATTTTCATTTGAAGAAAAGAAAATATATTCAATGGATAATGTAGTGTAGTATACCACATTCAACGAGACGGTGCACCACATTACCGACATCACTGTAGGGCCTAGCTTCTCAGCAACCCCTCACTATTGTTCTCTCACGAGTGCAAGGTACCTACAGTTTGATGCCGACTCCGAACGGCCAATTTGAGTAGCTTTTGCTAGACAGTTTTACTCCTTGAGCATTGTCAGTGGGTCAGGTGGGCCGTGAAAAGTATTTTTCCCGTGAGGGGACCTGCCACGCCACGGCCGCCTGGTGTCTGCACATCCATTTGTGCAATCACACAACCAATTCGGTCAACCATGGAAATTCGCAAAAAGTTACAAAACATCCGATAAAACCGCGTAAACAGATGAATTTCATTTCATTCAGCCACTCAGTGGGCAGTTTCAAAAGACGCACTTAAAATGTATTGCAAACAAATCCACACGACGTTACAATGCACATTCATTCTATTAGCCAAGTGTTAATGTTAATTTTCGTTGTAACATCTGATATAACATCAGCCGGCGCGGCGGCGGCAGTTATCTTTCCCGGGTTTATTACACCTTTAATGGCCGACGGGTTGCCCCGAACGGTGCTTGGCTTGGCTGCCAATGACAAGCGGCAGAGATTGGGTGCGCTGCTTGGCAAGATCTAAGGTCACGTATGACTTCCAAGTCACTGGGTGTTATTTGATTCCGACATTTTTGTCCATTCTCCAAAAAGATCGCATGGTGAACACTTGAGGTTCGCGATTTATATTCATATTCCGATTTGAAAGTCAAAGATGTTCGGAAAATTGATAAGAGTCATTACATTGGCTCGGCACACGTATACGAGTGTGCCTACATGTGTACATCCACATCCGTAGTCGGATCGCATCTGCACACTGGGCACTGTTCGTGCGAATATCAATCGAATTCGGCCGAGGATCGTAAATTGTAAATCGTAAAGCGCCCAGACGGACATGATCTTGTTTGGACACATTTCGAATGCAATTCACTTGTCAGATTTTGTGGGACACTTTGAATGAGTTCGATTTGAGTTAGCGACAAAGCCGAATCTGTGCTTGAATGAGTATAGATTGTGTATGTTAATAGACCTAGGAAGTGTTCCCGCGCATTGTGAAGGTGGTTGTTGATGTTTGATATGAGACGTTGAGGGGGAATGTTCGCTGGCGTCTACTGCAGTACAGACGAGTTTGATCAGAACGTGGAAATGAATACTGTGAGTGAATCAGGTCTGGTGGACTGCAGTTGACTTAACGAACGGATAAGAAGTGCCTGTCAATCGAAGAGACCTGGACGTGTCCTTGACTTGATCCTTGGCCCTAAGTCGTTATCTACGACATGACGCAAAATGATGATCCCTGAGATGAATAACGTTCTCGTTTGCTTTTCCTTTAAGGTGTAAAATTCGTAGTTTCTTTGGTTTCCGTCGTTCCCATCTCACTCCAACCTAACTGGGATTTTTTTTTCGATTAAAAAATTCTAGCCGACTAACTTGTTTTCGATTTACCTTAACTGCACCTAACGGCAGTTCGGGAGTTTAGTGAGTTAAAGTCCAGCGACGCGTCGCGACGCAGGGTACCTACATTGTGCCCCTAGCCTTGCTCGACTAGAAATGCTCTGAAGAATATAGCCGATGTCCTTAAATGATGTTCTGGAACCCTGTTCGACAAGTCGACGACGGATGTCAATCTTAAGTGTCAAGCATAAGTGGAGAATATCCCACATGTTTAATTTAACTTCAATGGTAGCAGGCTTCAAGCGACGAAAAAGGTGTATTAAGGTCCTTATTAGTTAATGAGAAAACTTTATAATATTCATGGGCCGCCCGGGGCAGACCCAATTTATGCCTCCCAAAATACC
The DNA here is from genome assembly GCA_905231855.2 of Eristalis tenax. Classification (NCBI taxonomy): domain Eukaryota; kingdom Metazoa; phylum Arthropoda; class Insecta; order Diptera; family Syrphidae; genus Eristalis; species Eristalis tenax. The sequence goes on from HG993127.1 coordinate 8,017,678, forward strand.
TCTGTCTACTGTTTTAAGCAGTTGTACCTACACATATGTATGTCAGGAAATAGATTTGGTGCTCTGTTCAGGTATAGCAGCATTTGTGTTTCCAAAGTTGTAAAGGGTGATTTTTAAAAGCTATAGGAAAGTTTTTCAAAAAAAAAAAACACGTAAAATTCAGAAAAATGCTTGAAATCTTTATTTGAATCGTCCATATAATTTAATGTTTGAAGATTATTTCATGCAAATGTTGACCTTGACTGCGTCTCAAATGGTCCATCCGCTTAGTCCAATTTTGGCATACTCTTTCCAACATTTCGGCTGGCATCTCACGAATAAATGCTTCAATGTTGTCTTCCAATGCGTCAATTGAAGCGGGCTTGTCTGTATAGACATGAGCTTTAACATAGCCCCACAAAAAATAGTCTAAAGGCGTTAAATCGCACGATCTAGGCGGCCAATTGACCGGTCCCGAACGTGAAATAAAGTGTTCACCGAACTCGTCTCTCAATAAGTCCATTGTTGCGCGTGCTGTGTGGCATGTGGCACCGTCTTGTTGAAACCACATGTCATGCAAGTCAAGCTCTTGCATTTTGGGCAAACAAAAGTTGGATATCATCTCACGGTTCGATTCGCATCATCTTTGAAGAAGTACGGTCCAATGAAGCCACCAGCCCATAAACCGCACCAAACTGTGACTTTTTCTGTATGCATTGGTAGCTCTTGCAATGCTTCTGGCTGATATTCACTCCAAAATCGACAATTCTGCTTATTTACGTACCCGTTGAGCCAAAAATGAGCTTCGTCTAAACTGACCATAAAATGGAAGAAGCGCTGATAATAAAATTCAATAATTTGCAAGCGTTGTTCGTTTGTAAGACGATTCATGGTTAAATTATAGACCCAACTGAAGATGTTTGACAGTGAAACAAAAGACGAAACGTGCGTCAGCTGTTTAAACCAGTCTTGCCAAAAAGATAATAGCTAAAAAATCACCCTTTATTTCGGAAATGGGCCTCATACTGACAGGTCTCCCACAAACTCATTGTCATGAGACATAGTTACATGAATTGGGACTAAGAAGGTGGTTTGATTCCCGTTGCGAGCAACATAATTTGCATGGTCCCACCTCTTTCGAGTCACTGACAAGTGCCAATACTCAACGCGTAACTATTGTGTGTCTAGAAAAATCTTCTCTAATTGGCCGTTCGGAGTCTGCAAAAAACTGTAGGTTCCTTCTATACGTGAAAAGAACAATAGCAGGTACAAAATGAGCTCTTGCTGAGAAGTTGGCTCCTTATCGAGTGCAAGAACGTTGACAATAGTATAAAGATAGGCTAAAATGTATAGTTTAAATTTTTGTAGACAGATTTTCTTTTTGCTGTCCTATGATTTTCCACATTAATAGGAAGGATCAAACTAGGCAGAGGTACGTTGCAGGTATTTATTCCTTATTTAGAAGGCATTTCAAGCAACTGGGTAAGTTTTGGTAACACATAATTTAAATTAAAGCAAGAAAAACAACAGCCCCAAATTGCCGCCCGGGGCCAGTGCCCCCTTGCCCCCCTCGGTACGACACTGTGGTCCATGTACAGCCTTCGCTAAGAATGTCCTGTCAATGATTCTGTAAGCATAGTCAATTCAACAAAAGGTGTCATTTTAAGTCAATACCACACCAACACACAGACTTGGTCTATTTCGGGACAAACGTGAACTGCACTTACTACGTCAGTTTGTCGGACATCCGAGATCATGACGAAGGACCCAAGTAATGCTCGTATTTTCCACCTCTTCTGTATGGAATCCTAATTTGAACGATAATCAGAAAACGCCCGAGGCGGGCGTTGAATACGATTCCATCAGGTGAGGCGACCGCTTGGCAGACCCAGGACGAGGTGGTTGGACCAAGTCCAAAAACTCACCTGGTTAAGCTGGGGCTTAGCTCCTGATGAGTAAGAGTCGATGGCGGATGATCGAGTTGCCTGGAGATCTCTCGTACGTGGTTTACCCCCGCGACCCCTTTAGTGGAGCATGCAGGTCAGAAGGTTGGAGCCTTCGAAAGAAAAAGTCTACCTCGGATATTTGGTTCTGCCTTGAAGGAAGGTGACAACCGCCAATTCTAAGAGCTGCACCAAAATGTGGATCTAATCCGGACCTCAAACATCCGTCCACTACATTGGCTTGACTACATTGGGCACACGAACATCAATGTTCCAGCTAAGACCCTCTTCGAGACGAAATAATCGCCGGCTCAAGAGATGTTGGCCTCCCTGTCTGACAGCCGAATTGTGCCCAAGACTGTCAACAATGGAAGGCAGCTATCAGTCAGCCTTCGGTCCTCCATGGCCAGCAGGCCTGATAAGTAAATGAGTACGAAAAACAAAATGTCTTTTTTCGCTTTTATTCGCATATTTATTTTAATTACGTGCGAAAAGAGATTTGTTATGAAAACCCGTCGTAGTTCTGCGAACAAATATTTATTCTGTTAATGACACAATTCGCAGTGGGCGCCGGTGCACGGGAGTTGGAAATAAAGCTTTGAGTCAATCAAACTTGAAAACACACAAGTGCCAAGAAATCGTAACTTGATCCAAAATTTAAAAAATAAAAATATCACTTATTTTATTAGGGTGGCGCTGCAGTCCGGTGTGGGTCTGGGCCTCAACCAACAAGCGTTTGCAGCCAACTCGAGCTGCTTCCAGTTTCGCACGCACAGTTGTTTGAGGTCTCTTTCCTTGCGTGAGACACCAGAGTCGCGGTTTTCCTCTACCGTGCCGTCGCTTTGGGGTGGATTCGAAGACCTTTCCGGAGCATTGGTTTCCATCTACTCTACATGACCTAGCCACCTCAATCGTTGGATCTGCACTCTTCTGGCTAAGTCGATGTCGCTGAACAGCTCGTACAGTTCGTCCTCGTATCCCCTCCTCCGTTCACCATCAAAGCAGACGGGACCGTACATCACCTGAAGAATTCCTCTCAACTTCCTCTCAAAGCAACTCAGAGCACCTTTGCCCGCTTTTGACAAAGTCCAGCCTCTGCGCCACATGGCAGGACTGGGAACGATTAAGGTCTTATAGAGGGTCACTTTGGTCGTTCGAGAGAGGGCTCTGTTTATCAATTGCTTTCTTAGCCCAAGAAGCAGCGATTGGCAAGAGTTATTCTTCGTTTGTTTTCGGAGCTGGTGTCGTTTTTGTTTAAATGCTTAAAGTAATTATTTTTTATTGTCAAAACTTAAATTTTACTACCATCAGTTGCAGCGGCACCAACGATGTCATGAAAAAATGTGAATCCGATGACTCTGAATGCAGATCTGAAAACTTGTGTTTGAATTCATTTTGTACCGAAGATCCATCACAAGTCCATTCAGTCGAAAGGTACTGCCTGGTAAATCTTTAATATTCATTAATGATAAACTAATTTCCGATCCCTCAGGCTAGAAACCATTTTTTTCGGCAACAACGCCCTAATTGCCCACTTTTGTGCCCAGTGCGACATGTCCACCGGACATGCATTTTGTGACTCCGAAAAAAAAGAGGAAACTCAAGAGTCTCCAACGAAATAGCTGAAATTATTGTTTATCGATGCGGCAAAAACTAGAAACCGCTTCTGACCAAAATTTTAATTCAGTTCAGATTTTAATAAATTCAATACATTGTGGGAGCATTTTCCAGCAATATTTATTGGGTATCTTCTTAGATTTTATTCAGTTCAACATTAGAGAGAAATTGAAAACCACACCTCTTGTTGGATGATCCGATATGGATGGATCGCTGGGCGTCGGCTAACGCCAAGTCTATGTCATGACACGTAAATGTCACTCACCAGAATTTACATTTGTAGGGTAACGAACACGAAGGACACCCTTAATTACCTCTGTCGCTGTCCCTGAGTCACAGGACACTTGGAAAATATTTCTTCCATAACCTTCAGGAAATATGTAGCATGCATCTGTACTCTATGTCCTTGCAGACTCGTCGAAGCACTTGGATGGCGGGACAACACAATGACACTGCGAAATGCGATGTCAAGAGACAACTTCCCCTAATGAGCATGAAACGTGGCCCGCCCTAACCCAAGTTAATTTTTGTCTAAGAATAAAAAATTTAATTAATAATCTATATGATGTACCCCATGAGTTGTTTGTTTTTTGCCAGAAAATACGTAAATTTGATATATATTGGGTCTATAACTTAATTCATGCGGCTTGCTAAGAGATGGCGTAACTTGTATTATCCCATTGGAACATGCGTTGGAAAGCTACTGTCATTATACGTCATTTCAGTATATGTCATTCATTTGAAGCGTAAAAAAAATTCTCATTCAAATATGTCAAACTTTGTGCCTGAAAAAGTGGTTTTGCGGGGAGTTCTTCTTCATCACTTTAATATGAACAAAACTGCTGACGAAAGTCATCATATTTTGGTGGAAGTTTATGGTGAACATGCGCTAGCTGAGCGAACGTGCCAAAAGTCGATGCGTGCATTTTGTCTTGGCCAACCAAATCAACGGCAAAAGCGAATATCCATAGTGCTAGTGCGTAGTGCTCTGTATTTGGTGGGATCAGAAGGATGAGTTGTACTATGATGTACTACAACCGGGTGAAACCATCAATGGGCAACGCTACCGAACACAATTAATCCGTTTGAAGAGAGCAGTAGCCGAAAAACCCCCGGAATATGCGACCAGACACTAGGCAATAATTTTCCATCATCCAACGCCCAGCCGAACGTTGCTATTCCGGTTAAGAACTATTTGGAAAACAGTGGATGGGAAGTTTTACCCCATCCACCTTATAGCCCAGACCTTGCCCATTCTGACTACCATTTGTTCCGGTCGATGCAGAACGGCCTCACTGAAATACGGTTCACCTCAGAGCAGAATATCAAAAATTGGCTTGATTTATTCTTGGCTGCCAAGCCGGCGCAGTTCTTTTGGGATGGGATCCACAAATTGCCAGAAAGGTGGGAAAAAGTCATAGTTTCAGATGGGCAATACATTGACGTTCAAATTTTGAAAAAAAAAAACTGCACGAATTAAATATTTACCCAATATATATTTTTTTTTTAGAAAATGCAATTTTTTTATTTTTAGTAGATTTAATTTTTTTTAATCAAACCCTGTTTAAGTAACTCATGCACCTGGTTTTAAAGCTGAAAATCAGAAGAGACATGCACCCCTGCTTGAAGCAGCACTTCAAAGGAATCTAATTCGTTTGCCCCCTCTGCGGGTATTTAACTATATATTGCCTATAGCGAATTAAATAGAACAATTGTCATTGTTAAATTCATCTTTTAAAGACATGCCACTGAGATTCGATTTTTTGGTGTGTAGTGCCATCAGGACCACTTTTTTATGAAAGAACCCATGAGCACCTAAAAAAGTCGTACGCCTTCCACCAATCGGTGTGGATGGTCGTTCCTGGATTCACATGCTTTTTAACTAGCGGCACTGGCACTTCAGAATTACCATCGTTTTCTGGATGGACTTCCTGTCTTAAGTCGTCGGACCCATTCGCAATTAAACCGAGAACCTAGCGGCCGTCCATACGCCCTGTACGCACATCCATAAAAGCAATTACAAAGGGGGGATCTAGATTTCAGAGGGGACTAGCCCCTGCAGTGTCCTGTCTTGCTTTTTATGAAGAACTGCGTGGAGTCGGCATTGAATAAGTCATCAAATCCAGGGTGTGTGATTGCTGTGGAGTGTAAGTATGGGCGACTACGCTCGAGTGGAAGGCGTTGCAGTTCTTGTATGTCTTGATTCGGGTGACTGCTAATAGTACCTAGCAGGTTTGTGGATAGTTGCAGGATGCACTTGTCCATCGGCTAGGTCTAGACTTCTTCGTAGATCCTTCTGGTCGGGATAAACAGCAGCCTTGAATGGTCTCTGTGGACTGTTAAGACCTTCCATTCGAACAGGCAGATGCTCTCCATTGCATTGGGTTTATTGTACACCCGATGGGACATCTGTAGGTTATTACTGGTCTGATAAGTCTTCTGGCTAAGACCAGTCCTTCTCCGGAGCAGTGGAAGTACCCAATGTAGGGCAAAAGCTGCCCTTTTGACGTGAACATCCACGTAGTTCTTAAATCTGAGCCTTTCGTTGAACAAAATTATTGTCTGGACGAGATCTTCTGAGCGTGGTCCTACCGCTGCCTCATAGGATGACATGAGTATTGTCTCGTCACTGTTAATTTTCAGTCCCCATTTGAGGTTGTATTCCCATCGTTGGATGATGTTCTTGTGGCTACCTCAAGTGAGAGGGAGGTAGCGTCATCTGCATTAAAGAGTGTATTGGTTCCCCTTACTTTGATTGGCTGGTCTGCGACATAAAGGTTAAATAGGGCTGTTACCGTCCTCGATCCTTGTGATACAGCGGATGATATAGTGGGGTTGATGCTGACGCTGCTTACCTGGGCAAAGAAGATTCTGTTAGTGAGGAATTGTATAGGAGTCTTACTAGATACGTAGGGAATCCAGAGCTAATTATTTTTGATCCAGACAGTATCGAAGGCCTTCTCGATGGACTCTGTCGTTTCACTTTTATTAACCCCTCGGGTGACATTACTGTGCCGCAGTGGGTTGGTTGTACCATGCTTAGGCCTGAATCCATACAGGAATGATGCCAGGATACCGCACTCTTCGCTGAAAACTGAGCAGATCCTTATCCCACATATCCTTAAGTAGATAGCCCAAAAGAACTTATGAGCTTATAAGTTTAGTTGCTTCAGTTTACACAAATAAGTGTGTACCGTCAGACAGGTGCCTCTAGGAAGTCTGGCGTGTTTAAAATATGGGCTAGGTGGCTCGAGATTTCGGACAAAAGGAAAAAAAATCGTATCAAACCTCCCCTTTTCGGAGTCGACACAAGACTGTAACAACACGAGCGCTAGTTGTAAGATATTGGCCACTGTTCATTTCAGGCAGCATCGCCAGACTCTCCCTTCTGTTTAAGACGGTCTCGAACAAGTTCAAAGAACAATGAAAGGAATTTTCGAATTACCAGCCCCTAGCTACGTTCCACTCCAAGCTAATCCCATGTCGGTCAAAATGTAGGCTTTTGAATATCAAACAGAGCAACCCACTCTTTCCCTCTGTTACGCCATGCGAAGTCCCTTAAAAGTGAAAACTCATATCCGTCATTAGCCCATCTCTAATGATCCCATCAAACTGTGATTTTCGGTCACTGAACCCGACCCCACCCAAAACTGGCGTACGACCCAGCCGCAGCTTAAGTTGTTAAGCTCGACCGCCGCTTGAAGCTTGAATAATAATCGAAGAGACAAAAAAAAAACTCAAAAACGAATGTCTTAACAATTACATCCAACAGCGACCAAAAAATCGCACTCATTGCATCATTTTCAAAAATTCGCGGGAAGGCGAACAAAACCGCGCACAAAAGCCCATAAACATCGGACCGAAATCGAACCCATCGATCGAATGGGTACACAGTACGCTCGGATTCGATCGAAGCCCAGCGCGCTGGGAACGTGACGCCAGGCCAAAACGTGATCCAATCGTTCACCAACGGAACACAACACATTTTGCAGAAACAAACATCCACGGGCACGGATGGTCTTTCGGTGGGCATTTCGCGCGACGCTCGCGCATCTGCACAATTCTTTGTGTTCGCCTGCTCTGAAAAGGGAAAACGAATCCCAGGCCTGACTGGCATGCCAATTGTGCTCAAAATACAAATGTTGTCTAGTCTCTTGGATCTCGAATGGATTTATGTTCCAAAGTGTGACTGTCATGTTAGCTGACGTTCGTGAATTTCGAATTAAGTCCAGGGGTCCGCTGCTGCTGGAATGGCACTCGCAGGCGAAATGCAATAAAGTCGAAGTTTTCTAAAAAACAAACCAAGAAAAATTCGCATAAGACTGAATGAAGCGGTGGCGGCGTCGATCGTGCTGCGACGAGATTGGGTCTGAAACTGCATACGACGGGGCTTGGCGTGATTGATTATCGGAAACCGGATCAGAAATCCGAGAATGATGGAGTGTCTGCCTTTCGCATTTTGGATCCTAATTTAAATTGCACTTAACCTTGGCATTGTCGATTGGTGATTGATAAGAACTGAGATAGTTTGGTTGGCTCTGAAGGGACACACAAAGTGAATGATCCACATTCGGAGAGATGAACACGAGCTGAAGATGGTGGGAGGGATGAAGCACGTTCTGGCTGAAATGCTGCAAATATAAAAATCCCCTCGAATGCAGACAACTCTGAGAACAACTGCTGGCCAAGAAAGCCAGCACAAACTAAGCTACAATGTTGACAGGCAAAAGCAGAAGACTACGATGCGAGAGAGAGAGAGACGCATTTGCCTTTACGGATGGTGGCAGAGTTTGGCTCAGCAGGAGCCATAGAAACCCATTGTTTAGAGACAACTGCCGGCATCGAATAGGGGAGGTATTTCTGATGTCGATTACAGGACGCGAAGCATTGGATTCTGCCCGTGGAGTGTGAGAACCCTTAAAGAGCACGTGCAGCCGGAGAACTTGCGGGGCCCTGGACTGACTTAAAGTTGACACCAACAAAGTGAAAAAGGTGCCACGATCACAGAAGAACGCCCGTTTCACGTACGTACGTGGTCGACTTGCGCAATTATTGCACTTAACCATTCTCAGTGTTAAATGTGGGATTTGACATAAGGGCTCTGAAGGAACACAGAAGTAAGCAAGTTTTCTAGATTTGAAGAAAAGTGCAGGATCATGGGAGGATTCAAATTTAAAAAAAAAGGGTGACCGTCCTTGACTGGCGTTACCCACGCCCACAGACTCCCTCAAATTAACTAAATCAAATTAAATTCGAAATTCGAACAAACGGTATACTTGCGAAACCCAGTTTGACGGAATGATCTCCTTTCTGGCAGACTGCCACCAATCTAGCGGTAGTATGACGAGTTCACCGAAGGAGATCCTTTTCGATGGGTTGCACTCGGGGTTTTTGGAGAAGAAGATTCAACCATGAACTGTGCGAGCTGTACAGCGACATGAGCATAGCTAGGCGTCTACGCATTCAACGCCTAAGATGGATAGGCCATGTGGAGCGTACGGAAAACACTGCTCAAACCCGAAGAGCCTTCGGCTCCAAGGAGGTAGCTGACTAAAGATAGTGCCAGCTGGAGGGGCTTGTTGGCTTAGGCACAGGTCCATCCCGGACTGCAGCTCCATTTGAAGAAGAAGTACTCAGGCCTTGATGTTGACTAACGACCACTGCAGGCAACGATTTTTAGTGCTGTACGTGGAATGTCAAACCCCTTAATAGAGCAGCCGAAGAAACCGCAGATGAACTAGGTTGCTATAAAGCAGACATCACAGGAGTACATAAAGTTGTTTGAGACGACTTCGACCCATCACTCTAGATAGAGAGGTCTGTTGGTTGAGACCACCCGGTCTGCGCCACATAAAGAAGAAGTAGGTCCGTTTGTTCGACAGAATCATCCGGCTCAGTGCTCTATAGGGAAAACAGTAAGAAGAACCGAAGACACTGGCCCCTGTATACACGCTCTTCGGAGACTATGGCTGATGTTAGTGAAAGTGTCGAAGACGACCTTAATCGATCGAAGGTTGACCGCCCGATTCGTGGCCGTTGGATTTCCTTTTGTGAGGCTAAGCAAATGATGATCGGTTTCTTGCACACAGTCTGCAAACTCTGGAAGCTTTACAAAATGTTTATTCGTCAAGTTTTGGCTTTTTTTTTATAATTTGCGCGCGCACAAGGGATTGCTAGTACCCTTAAGTGACCGGGTTCAAGACACAGCACGGGCCGATGGGTATCGAAAATTACCTTGTTCGAGTACATGCCTTAAAGAACTCGCGTGGGGGCATTTGAATGGTGTTGTATTCCAGACTATAGAAACCCTTTAGAACTCCAAAATGGGATACGCTCTATTCAAATGATTTGGTGTCTTGTCGTTTCAATCTTGGTGTCAGATTTCATAGACATGCCCCTGAAAGATGCACCGGGATAGCATAATTTTTTGTTACAGCACCGAAAGTGAATCAACGGATAACTTCGTCCAGCAACAGTTTCAAGCACCAGAGCCTCGTATCACATCCCTGTTGTTGTTCAGCGCCTCATGTCCGACTCACTTAAACTAGCCGTAGCACATGTCCATCTACCAAGTCATACTTTTAGGAGTAACACAAAAAAGCTTTCTCAATTTCATCACCCACCGAATGCAAGCTCGAATGACGATCACCATCGCTTTACAAGCACAAACTTGATCAAAACGAAGAAGCACCACCTCAAGCAAGCCATCTCTTCCGTGGTTGTCGCTACAAATCACTTCCGGAAGTTCACATCCGTCAGAGACAAATGATCAACACTTACCGCTGCGCAGTCGAATGAATTTCGCTGTCATTCGAAATCCACCACTTTCACCAATTCTCACAGATTCACGACTCAGATTTGCTGTCATTTGAATCATTCAAGTGCCCACGGCGGGAGAATGCAAGGACCACTTGCAATGGACACCATCGCAGTAAAGGGTCGTGCACATTCCAATCGCCATTGGGCTGGAACATGACTCTCTGACTGCACCACTGTCGATGAAATTGAAATTGTGTCATCATCATCAACTTTTTCGGTAGGCAAATCCGCTTCAAATGAGCCCACAGCGTGCAATTACGCTGTGCCCCGTCCGGGCGCATTCATCCGTGTGTGTTTTCTCGGAACCACTGGTAGCCCCATAAAACTGTGCAGCAACAGCGAAAGAAAACAAAAAGCAAATAAATCGGCCTAAACAAACAGGTAATTGAGTTGAGATGGTGGGTTGTATAATGTTGGCAAACTCGTTGCTCTCGAGAAATGCTGCAGCCGCAGACTCTTCGGACTTCCGGACGAATGAACAGCTGGAGGAGATATTTGAGATCGCATTTTTTATGTGCTTTCAAGTTGTCGATGCCCAATATTACAGTGGAAGTCGAGTGTTGGCTGACAGCTTCTGCGTTAATAATTGCTCATGTTGCAGTCATAGGTAACCAGTCTTTGGCGTGACCTGTGGAGGGAAGTATTTCGGATTATTGGTTAGGCGCGTGATTAAAAATTCAAGAAATTTTGAAAGCGATTCATAAGGTAATTGAATGTGACTCTAGGTCTTCATTGGAGCACTCACATAGTCGGGAACCCACCCGGGTACCCCGGTGAGCGCATTCTCGGATATCGCATGGTTGTGGGTACTCGCAACATTTCGGGTACTCATAAATTTAGACGAAATTAATCTGGTTTCAAATGCATTTCGTACTAAATGCATACCAAAAAACATTTTCCTTGCCTTCAATGGTGTTTTTGCTTTTTTCATTGCCAATATTCAAGTTGTCGAGCTGCTCTTGTAGTTCCAGATTTGCTATGTGTACTTTTGACAAAAAACACCAATTGTAATGAAAAATGCTTCAAGATAGACAAAGTTGATGAGTTTAAATATTAGGGACTATCATTGACTCTAAATCTCCTTCCATAATCACACTATTGCTTTGAAACAATATTTACGTAGCTCACTTAGAAACTCTTATTTGCGTAGTGTTTGCTCTGAAACTGCAATATGACACTAGTTGCTGGGGAGGCACGCATTTTAACAAAATCGTGCCTATTCTCTTGCTGCAAAAGCATGTCAAAAGAATTGCGTGCAGAAAACGTCGAGCACACCACAGCCTTCCTCTATTTAAGGATTTGAAAATTCTACCCATCCGACATCTATATTGTTTTAAGGTGCTAACGATATTCTTTTAAGATCAGGAAATATGAATTTTGAAATGTCGGAGAACTATAATGTGCTTTGTAATACTATGCATTTTGTATCTGCTCCCAAGCATTTAGAAATTCGTTCGCGGTTGCAGCTTGTCGTCTCTTGAATAAGCTTCCTCAGTCCATCGGAACGCTTACAGTACCTGCCATGTTTAAAAGACATCCCTTGGAATGGATTCTAGAAATTGATCCAAATAATTTGGAGTCGTTACTCAGATTATAAGCTCTTAAATTCTGATGTTTTGGTGTTTTTTTGCTTTTGCTTTTTCCCAAAATGAAATCTTATAGTCTTCCCTTTGTATTGATTTTGAATTATAAAATTTTGTATTAAATTTAGGAGACGATTGTACATTATTAGGGTATTAATAATAATTATATTTTATTTTAAATAAATTTAATAAACATAAACACATACATATATATATTTTTATATAAGAACTTTAATGTTTAATTATTTGATGTGACATTTATCGCTTTATTATAAAATACAAATTGTCACCATTTTTTCTCACTTAGTCAATATATGTCTGTAATTCGGAGTTTAATTAATGAGAAATTAAATAAAAACAAATATTCTCAAATATTATATATTTTTAGCTATTATCTTTTTGGCAAGACTGGTTTAAACAGCTGACGCACGTATCGTGTTTTGTTTCGCTGTCAAACATCTTCAGTTTGGTCTATAATTTAACCATGAATCGTCTTACAAACGAACAAAGCTTGCAAATTATGGAATTTTGTTATCAAAATGCGTGCTCTGTTAAAAAAGTCCATCGCGCGCTTCTTCCATTTTATGGTCAGTTTAAGACGAAGCTCATTTTTGGCTCAATGGGTACGTGAATAAGCAGAATTGTCGATTTTGGAGTGAATATCAGCCAGAAGCATTGCAAGAGCTACCAATGCACCCAGAAAAAGTCACAGTTTGGTGCGGTTTATGGGCTGGTGGCATCATTGGACCGTACTTCTTCAAAGATGATGCGAATCGTAACGTAACTGTGAATGGTGAGCGCTACCGTGAGATGATATCCAACTTTTTTTTGCCCAAAAGCAAGAGCTTGACTTGCATGACATGTGGTTTCAACAAGACGGTGCCACATGCCACACAGCACGCGCAGCAATGGACTTATTGAGAGGCGAGTTCGGTGAACATTTTATTTCACGTTCGGGACCGGTCAATTGGCCGCCTAGATCGTGCGATTTAACGCCTCTAGACCACTTTTTGTTGGGCTATGTTAAAGCTCATGTCTATACAGACAAGCCCGCTCCAATTGACGCATTGGAAGACAACATTGAAGCCGGTCGAAATGTTGGAAGGAGTATGCCAAAATTGGACTAAGCGGATGGACCATTTGAGGCGCAGTCAAGGTCAACATTTGCATGAAATAATCTTCAAACATTAAATTATATGGACGATTCAAATAAAGATTTCATGCATTTTTCTGAATTTTATGTGTTCTTTTTTGAAAAACTTTCCTATACCTTTAAAAAATCACCCTTTATGTTCCCACTAGACGCGAAATTGCCAAAGTACTTGAACTAAAATTGAATCAATTTGGTTTGACAGCGAAATGTCTCGACATTGCATGCAAAATGTTAGCAAAAAAAAAGCAAACTGTCAGAAATCTGCTAGTCAACTGGAATAATGGCAACTGGGAAATTATTACTGTACGAAAACTGGGACAATCTGTTATAATACACCACTTCGTTCGCAATTTCATTGAAAATTGAGGTAATTGAGGGAATTTTGAAATTGGTTCATTATATGGGAAATTGCGCAATTTCGATCCTAATTTCGGAGGAAACTGCCAAAAGTGCAATTTTCGTCCAGTGGGAACATACTACTAGAGTATTTGTTGCCTGGTAGTCGATCAATGCCGGGTACCCGCCAACTCGGGTATTACCCACATTGCCCGGGAACCAGGGTACATTACCCGGGTAATACCCGATTCGACAGTTACACAAGTACTCGGGTACCACGGCACGATTCGACAGTTACATAATTACCCGGGTACCCGGGCTCACGGGTAATTGTCGAATCGGGTACTACCAGGGTAGGATCAAGAGCACTAGTCTTTATTTATTCTGGAACCGATGGATTAAAAAAAGTTGCCTATATGAAATAACCCAAGTGTTTAATGTTATTGCTGTTTGACTCACTGAACGAATTTCCATAACCCAACTATTCCATGGATTTGACACCCACGTGTTGTCATCAAATATTGATGTCCAAAATGGAACCATATTGGCACCGCACCACATAGAAGTCAAGACTTTACGGTCTTGACGGTCAACCAATTCCCTTAGTGTCTTTAAGGGGAAAGTACCCCAATTCTAACAGCGACCCGTGGGGGGCTCGTTATTGGATTAACTGAAAATAATCAAGTTCCAGTAACGAGTCGACTCTCGATAGTTCAAAACTCAAGGGACCTCGCAGAAAATCGGTTCAATGAGAGTTCGGATTGACGGAAAAATGTCGAGTTGAAGTGAAGCACTAATCGAACGAAAACAGCACATACCTATTTGCAACAATTATTTGACACACTTTGCATTATTTTGTGAAGAAATCAGCTATTTTTAAGTTTTATTAACTTCAACATGTTTAATCAGGACCATTGAGAATACCTCGTCGAACACTTCCCTTCTTAGTCAATGTTTACGCAATGTTACAACAACGACTTTGCCTCCTTTGATGTGCGGAATTGGTTCTGCTTTCGATCCTTCTTCATCGTCGTCTTCATTGTTGTTGCGTGAATTGGAAGCTGCCAAAATGTCGTTGTCACACATAGCACAGCAGATTTCCACATCATCGTCAAAATGTACAAAACCATTGAAATCACCGACTCGGCAAAGGAAGACAAGACTCCATCCATCCTGCGAGGTTGAATTTTTTGCTTACGTTGTTCACGACGCATACCTACGAAGAACAGCTTCCCAAAGAACAGAGAACAAAAACCAAAAACGACAAGAAAAATCTAATTACTGAGAAGAGACTGATTCCGACTTACAGCGTGTTTGCTGGCTGCACGACTGTGCAATCACTTCGAATTAACAAGCGCACCAAAACACAAAGGTTTTGTTCGATTTATCAAGGCTTTTCCAAGGGACCTAACAATCAGTTCGAATTATCGAGCATTTCGAATTAACGAGTTTCGAATTATCGAGAGTCGGCTGTACAGTTAATTATGACACTCTCTAATTGGGCAACGATTTCTTCAGAAAAACTGTGCGTTGCTTCAGAAAAACAGCCTCCGTATTGGGACAAAAAGCAAAGAGAGGCAGAAATTACAAGTGTCAGAGTTAATTGTGTTGATGTGCACATGCAATGATGCAATACACACGCGACTTCCTAGGAGTGTCGGAAATGCATTTGTAAAAAAAATCCGTACTCTTGTTCTGTTGTTGCCACAAAGCACTCATTCATTTTAGTAGTGTTTTGGAGAAGTACCACTTCAGGAATATTCCCCATTATTCTCTTAGACGAGGTCACAAATTCTCGCCTCGCAGTTTTCCTATTAAATTCTCTTCCCAAAAAAATTCTACTAGTTGCAAAATATGCTACAGTTTTGTGTCTTCAAGGGGGATCAATTTCAATTCGGTGGTTGCATTTGATAGTTTGTACAATTCTTGGATGCCTTTGGTTCAGAACACGGATATGTTGGTTCCTGATTTCAGGACCTGCTTCAAAAGGAGAAGGATGACATGGCACCCTCGGGTGCCGCATCTGTATATGAGATTTGCAGCGAGTCCGTGCCATTCGAGTCTCCGCCCACCAGCGAAGATACCGACCTAATGGCGGAGGATATCACGTGTCCATCGCCATCCCCAGAACCAGGACAAAAGAGGTTTCGGAAGACATCCCCCAGTCAATAAAAGAAAACCAGGACGACCTCCTAAAGACCAACCAACGCCACTGATCCAGCCAACCTCGCTGACCCCGACGACACAACACCACCCACCTAAAAACCGATCCAAACTCTACAATCGCTCCATAAGGCCAACCCCCCAGCAACAAAGGAACCAGCAATGCCGCCAATAACGTGTTTCTCGGCAAATGTAGCTGAGGTTACCCGCTATGCCGGAATAAATAATACGAAAGTGACGATAAAAAACCTCAGCAAGGGAAAAACAATCATCAACACACGGACCACAGAAGGATTCAAAAGAATCAAGATTTCCTTAAGCAACGTGAAATCGACAACTATACCTACATCCCCAAAGCCGA
Organism: Eristalis tenax; assembly: GCA_905231855.2. Taxonomy (NCBI): domain Eukaryota; kingdom Metazoa; phylum Arthropoda; class Insecta; order Diptera; family Syrphidae; genus Eristalis; species Eristalis tenax. Next base: position 8,033,632 of record HG993127.1, read on the forward strand.
AACGACAAGCCTAATCGTAATTAAGGGAGTACACTCTTCCCACGCATACGAAGAAATCCTAGAAGAACTAAAAAACCAAGGAACACCAGCCTTCAAGGTATCTGCGTTCAAATCCACGAAATCCAAGGACGCCAAGTTCAACTGCCATGTGGTGGATGCAGAAAAATCCATGTCTGTTAAGGAAATAACGTGTAAGACATTGCTGCGAGACCAGAATATCTACTGGAAACACTTCAAAACAGAGGACATACTGCAATGCAGGAACTGCCAGCGATTTGGGCACATTACACCCCAACTGTGGGATGCATTATGTATGAGTGAAGAGTGACGCAAAGCACCAACCTGGGGAATGCCCGAGGAAAGACAGCACAGGGTCCGAGGTATTTTGTGCTAAATGCAAAAAGCACGGACATCCAGTCAGCTACAAAGGGTGTCCCCTTTATAATGAAAAGGCAGCACAAAAATAACAAGCGACAAAGAAAGCGCAACAAGAGTTCGCAGCCAAATCAAAACACTGACCCGGCCAACGGTGAGTTTCGCAACAGTAGCAGAAACTAAATACAAGTTCCCAGCTGCACCACACCACGACATATTGTCGAATTCAAAACCCCCAAGCCAAATGTGGGGAAACAACAAAAACAGCAGACAGGAAGTAACATCAACCTCAACGATGAAGTCCAACGAGTGTTCGGTGCTAACCTTACCACCCTCTACCTCGCAGTGATGTACCATCCGGGTAAAGGAGTCTGAGCGAGACTGAAAAGTCCGTGGCTAAAACGACTGCGCATAATCGGATACAATGTTAACTCATTGTACAGTACCGTCATACGAACAGCATTTAGTCTGTTCCTAAAAGCTAACCAACCCGACATCGTCTAAGTTAGCGAAACCCGTCTGACGAGCAAAAGTAACATCTCTATTAAGGATTTCTCCATTCTCAGATCCGACGGCATAAATGGAGTCCCTTGGAGTGCCTCATTTGGGAGGTTTTTTGTAATGAATTATGCCTGCAACGAAATAGTGCGTTGCTGCGTTCGACTTCAATGTTACGGAGGGATGCGATGACGCACTGCGATAATCAGCTGTTCACTCTCTCTCTCTCTCTCTCTCTCTCTCTCTCTCTCTCTCTCTCTCAAATACCAGATGAAAAAATATTCTGCTCAAACAATTGCACTTTTCTTCCTCCTTGGTCCGAATCCTAATTGATTTTTTCGTTAAAATGTAGTCAGCTGTTTATCATAGCACCAATCTGTCAAAAATGTGACATGCGATGGACTTACGTCTTACGATCCTCTCATCTCTCTCATTTTGTACTTACGTAGGTCGCCGCAGTATTCTGTGCATGGGCATTGAATTGTGTGCGTTGAAAGACGACGCAACGCAGCAACGCACTGTTGTCTTTCAGGGATTATGATAAAATTGGTTTTAATCAATTTCCTTTCACAGTGGACAGAGATGATGGAGGAAGAGATATTCCTCTTTCCAATGGAAAACCCCCAGTCCATCGCAGTTGTGCCTAAAGTCACGCATACTATTTGATTTTCACGCACACGGTGTTAGACGGGAGTAAACAGCTTAGTTTAGCTCACACGTATTCGCAGACGCCTGTCTGTGAAAAGGTTATACAAAACGCTGACAGATGAATCTGAGGGGCAAGAAACGTAGAAGTGGCCCATCTCTTCCTCCATCATCTCTGACCGTGGACTTCGCCAAGGGTGCGTCTTGCCACCCCTTCTTTTCATTGTATATAAAACTGGATGGTTCAGCGCAGCATTTGACTTAGTTAACCTCTCATCTCACCAGAGGAGGGCGCTGGAGATCGCCCACTAGAAAGTTTGTGGCAGTTTCTACTGATGCTGGAAAGACGGGCAAATGGGACGTTATGGTAATTTCTAGAACGCTCTACATGTTAGTGGAGTCCCATTGAAGCAGGTGAAGAAGTTCCAGTCGCTGAGGGTCTTTTTCACAAGTGATGGGAGGAGTAGTGCTGAGCTTTCTTGTAGGATTGGTCAATCTGGGCCTGAAACAGCTTGGTAGATCTGTAATCAGCTTGGTGTCAAAGCTACAATTTTCAACTCAGTATTTATACCAACTCATCGCCTATGGTCATGAAATTTGCGTAATGACCGAGAGAATTAAATCGCTGCTGAGATGAGATTTCTTCGTGCTGTTGTGGGAATGTGGGAATTACTCGCCGGGATATAGTGAGAAACACAGCAGTGCGTGAGGAAGTTAACATTGAGTAGCTGATTCTTCGAACGGAGAGGCCTATGCTTCGGTGGTTGTCCAATGTCTATGTAGAAATCTGCGACATTATTGTTATCTCTTGGAAGAAAAGATTGCAGACGACTTATAGGCGTCCATACTTGACATTACACCTTCGCCAAGCATCTAAGTGTGCTTGGCCTAGTCGACGGCTGTAGAGAAGACGACGACACTACAGACCACTTCCTCTGTCACTGTCCCGATTTAGCTCGGATCAGGTGGCAGGTCTTTTGTGCTGACGTGGTGAGAGCTGATGATGTAGGCTCCTCATCACAGAAGAACAAGAAACTACCAGCAACAGTAGGTTGCTGCCTGGCTCCAGTGTAACCAGAGATAATGGAGGTTAGAGGTATCCAACTTCGGCCAGTTTTACCCCTTGTACATATCGGCACTAAGCCGTAAAGGATAAGAGTGTAGTGGATTTCCCTTTCTTACAACGTTCCCAGCTCCCCTACGCATCGCAATACTGTATGAAAAATGCTGTCATATCAAATCAAGGGCAAAGAAGAGTAGAAGTACAAGTTGGATATCTCTATCCTCCACTATCTCTGAGTGTAACACTACACTCTCACAACACACAAACCTCTGACAAAAGAAAAGGGTGTTGAGTCTCTTTTTTTGTTATTAATTTATTTCGCACTAAAATTGTCCACTTTATGGAATTTGCTTCCAAGTTCTGATTGTTGTCGCTTGCTGTCGTCCACTCAAATCCCAACGACAGAAATTGTCGTTTTTACGAAAGAATGTCTTGTCCAACTTAGATATAAGGAAATGCCATAGACCAACGACAGAAAACCACAGCTGACGTTTAGGCACGACAAAATACCGAATACCAATTTCGGTCTGTCTTGTCGTTTGTTGCAGTTCACGACATGTGGAATCAGGGTCAGCCAACAGCGTCAGTCAACTACTTTAGTTTCCTACTGTTTTCTTTCTCAAGCGCAACATGTTGAAGTCAATTCGTTCACTTTATCAGATGCTCGGCTCATTTTGAATTCCTGATTAGCTTTTAAAAACTGTGCTACCCATGAATAATGCCGCAAGGTATTTATTTCGCTTCAGTAATAAATTCGCAATCGGACTATCGGTGTGACGGGCTTTTGACAAGCTTACTTTGGATGAAACTGAGAATATTCTTACGTCAACGTCGGTTGGTCTACACAGCGATAGAAACTTATCCAGGCTTCCACTAATTCAACGTCTAATACTATCCACTTACCCGCTGGAAAGAAACCGCGTGGTTTAGAAGAACTTTTTCTGAAACCTCAATCGGCCGTACCCACCGAGTTGAAGTGTTTTCAAGTGTCATTAGCTCTAGCTGTCAGTTTTGAAGTGGCTAGCAAAGAACCTGTTTGTTGACACAAAATAATAGGGTTGAGTAGAAAAGAGAAGGAGCAATGTTTCGGTTTGACAACCACACACAGACGAATGAAAGCAAGGAGGTTTGAACTGGATTTCGCCGAAAGCGCGAGGTTTCGAAACCCCGAAATTGTATGACGAAATCTCGGAGGTTGGCAGAAATTTGATGAAACCTCGCGGTTTCGTTCGATAGGGACATAGGCCATAGCGTACAGTGATTACACCATGCTGAGTGCATATATGCTGTATGTCACGCCACATGGTACGCCTGTGTTTGAGATGGAGCTTACAAGAGGAAGAGGAACTCAGAATATTCCTAAGCCCAAAATATGTGAACTTGAAACTCTTAGCCTAAGTTGATGCATGTTTTTGGATTATTGCAAGGGTCTGGTAAAAGCGTTTGCATCGTTTGTGGAAGAATAAATGTCCATTTTTAATTAAGATTAATTTCATGTTTGTTGAATTCCCTGTACAGTAAATAAAAAAAAACTCCCTTTATGCATAGCTTCCACTACTTTTCTAACCCACTGTTCGCATCCAAACGTCAAACTCTCTCAAATCGTTGCTGTCACAAGATAATGTCAGCTGAAATGCAAAGTATCATTGCGAATCAGTTTCCTGAAGAATTAATTCGTTTTGAAGTATTTCCATGTCAGGTGATTTGTTCCCATTAAGTGAAAGCATTGCCAAGCAGTAAGTCACGCAACATGCGGAAAAGCTGCAACGATTTTTATGATTTCAGAAAGATACAGACGAGACGACGCACACATTTGTCGGTTAATTGGATACATACCTGGATTGCAAATAAAATGTAATGCAATGCAATTCATTGGGCTGAATTGGTTCAATAAAGTGTTTTATTTTCTCAAGCAGTGTGGTACAGTGGTGTCAGAACATTTTGAGACACTCATATTATTTTTATTTTTTTTTTTTTTTTGGTATGATGATTCAACATAGTGAGTGCAGCGTTTGAGCTCTTTTAATATTCCCTTCTTATTTACATTTGACTTTTCCAGATACAAGATACCCGGTGTTATGGGCTCTATTGATGGCACGAGTTATGTGTCGCAACATGTCGCTACACATTTCCCAGCAACAACATTGCGTCTACGCATATATCGACACCTTCATTTGTTGACGTCTTTTTCCGATTTTAAAAAAAGCGATTTAAACATTTATTTGAGAGGATTTATTTGTAAAATTGGGCTTACAACTAGACTTGCAAGCTAAAGGTTAGGCTGTTGGCTCTACAATAGGGGCCCAACTGAAGTAGTTTGTTTAATTAAATGTTTATTATTATTGTCGACTTATTGTTTATTTGTTATGTCCTACAATGGCTGGTGCTTACATCCTTATCCTTTTGGGATGCGGTGGTGATGTGGTAGCCGACGTAGCCTCGATGGTGATTGCTATCGCTGCTCTGGTAGAATCCATGCAGCTCGTTCGACGTTGCTGGAAAGTTCTGCTCGCTTAGCGTTGAGGTAGCGTTGTCCGAGGATTGTGTTTCTCAAGTTTCTGATTTCCTCTTTAGGATGGTTGTTGGTGTTTGGTAGCTGCTATGTGAACAGTGTCACCATGTACTGTTGCAGGGGGGTGATGCGTGCTTAGTCCTAAAGCCTGCTGTTGCTGTGGTGCCTTTGACGGTCCCTATCGAAGTTGAGTCCCGTACTTATTCGCAGTATTTTTCTTTCGAAAATTGAGAGTTTCGTCATGGCGGTCGCGCGGCTATCTGTGGTGACGTCGAACTGGCATAAGTCAGCGAGTCATCTGCAAATAGACAGCAGTTCACTGTGTCAGTTGGATGTGGTTGATCTGTCGTGTAGATGTTGAAAAGCCACGGTCCCAGCTTTCCGCCTTGGCTCTGTTGTCTTGCTGCCTTCAACTGAGACGTAGAATCTTCAGGAATACAGAAAGCTATAAATTATTTTGATAAGATTGGAGAGGAATCCCATTTCCATCTGGAGAGAGAAGCATCTGGCCGAATACGACTTTTCCTACTCTTCGATTTGTTTACGTGTTAAGATCAGTGGCGTTCTTTTTCATATATGTCTCCTCCTGTTTGTTTCCGTCTAAGTAAGTAATTCACTGTCTAGTGCACAGATGCTGAGGAGTCACTGAAGGACCTCTGACGATGTCGGAACTAATAAGTTTCTTTTTGGTTTGTTTGAAAATTTCATAAATCTATTGGGTCTTATTTCACTTAATTCTTGCAGTTTGCTAAGAGATGGCGTAACTTGTATAATTCCATTGGAACATGCGTTGAAAAGCTACTGTCATTGTACGTCATTTCAGTATATGTCATTCATTTGAAGCGTAAACAGCAATCATTTTTTTTTTTCAGTCAAATATGTCGAACTTTGTGCCTGAAAAAATGTTTTTGTAGGTTCTTCTTCATTACTTTAATATGAAGAAAACTGCTGCCGAAAGTCATCGTATTTTGCTGGAAGTTTATGGTGAACATGAGCTAGCTGAGCAAACGTGCCAAAAGTGGTGATTTTGGCTTGACCAAGCAGCCAAATCAACGGCCGAATATCCAGGACGCGAAGCTAATGCTCTGTATTTGGTGGGATCAGAAGGGTGTGCCGTATTATGAGCTGCTAAGACCGGGTGAAACCATCAATGGACAACGCTACTGAACACAATTAATCCGTTTGAAGAGAGTAGTAGCCGAAAAACGCCCGGAATATGCGACCAGACACGAGGCAATAATTTTCCTTCATGACAACGATCGGCCCCGCGTTGCTATTCCGGTTAAGAACTATTTGGAAAACAGTGGATGGGAAGTTTTACCCCACCCGCCACAAATTGCCAGAAAGATGGGAAAAGGTCATAGCTTCAGATGGGCAATTCTTTGAATAATACTATACTACGTGTAAATTTTTACTAAAAAAAAACCGCACCCAATATTTGGTGCTTATCGTGATTTCATGACGATTCAATACATGTTCACCTCCAAAAAGCAAGGGAACATCTTAACTTGGTTTTCCATTAATGTTCGCCCGGATTTGCTGTTAGTAATAAAGGACATTAACAGGCGAACGGAAAAAAGGGAATTATTTCGGGTGAAATGCTGTGCGGCCTAGGTGCACAATAAGGCTGAATAATACTTCAAATGGAGTGTCTTTGTCACCGCTGCGTTTCACGGCGAACAACTTGAATGAGCAATTACGGCTCTTGTTGGTGTAGGACAAGTCACGAATTTGCTTGTATGGCTTAAAAATGGAATATATTGCCACGCTATTGAGGTCTGGGATTCAATAGCCAGGCCGGAGAAAATGCCTAAATATCAACAGTTTCCGAAATTGATCTCAGATGTCAAAACTGTCTCGTGCAAGATGTCAATTTAGGGATGCCCTTGCCTCAGACCAACGTGTTGTGACCACTGTGTCGCCTCAGAATGTTTTCTTAGGAATCTGATGAAGGACTTCGGTGTGACTGCTTTTAAGGAAGATGTGAAGGAAAAGGGTTTCTGCCTCTGTCAGAGCCTCTCCCTATCATACATTTTTCAAGACCGACTATCTTGCACGACTAGACTAATGATCTTGCGTAGAACGGCTAGAGAATTCGTAGAACTGCCCCGTCCATATGCGAATGAAACTGACGTGGTATATTGACACACACAATCGACGTCTTCGGAAAGAATTACAATCTATGAATAAGCGCAGATGAAAATAAGCACTCCAATCAGGGAGTGCGTGGACCTCTCCCTCACAGTGAACAGTACCAAAAACATCTGTCAAGCAATTGAATAATAGAGTCTCTGCCAATGAATGAAGCTGACGTCAAACAAAACAGCTACCATGCCTTTAGCTCGGTAGATCAGGTCTGGTATCTACCGAGCTAAAGGCACGAAGAATAATTTCAAAGGCGTACGAAGAAGTTCTGTGAACTGATAGTTGGTCCTGTTCGTATTGATGGCATTTGGAGAAGAACTCATAACCACGAAATATAGCTGCACAGTCTAGCCAAAGTCTAAGATGCGCTGCGCCTAAGTTGAGTAGGTCAAGTAGAGCGTCTGGAAAACTTGTCTCCCGTCCGAAGAGTCTTCGATCCAGAGACAAAGCAAATGACGAACACGATTGATATGGCGCCCATAAATGGAGATGGACCCAACTATTTGAAGGGAATAAAAATATCAGACAACGCACTAGATGGAGACGCTTGTTAGTGGAGGTCCAGGTCCACCCCCTGACACCTGCGCACACAACAGGAGAAAAGGTTGCCTTGAATCTGCTCTCACTTGTATTTTATGCTGTCTTCCTCTGAATGCTATCTTCTCCTTCGACGTAAGGAGTCGCAGGCTGACAGCCAAGTGAACTCAGTGGATGGATCGATGTCTTCGGGAGAGACACGATTGTTCTCTCAAAGGCACCCGGAGTCAACTCTGAAGTCGTATTGATCACAAAGAGATGAATACCACACGAGGGAGTTCAACAAGAAGCACTATGTCCGACATGAAATATGTCTCCGTCGAAAATGTAAGAAAGCGAGTCTCTGTTGGCGTTGCTTCGGAAGAGTTTGAAGACACGACCGCTGCCACCTAGACCCTTGAAATCTGGACGTTTATCGAGTGTTCCGTCGATGTTGCATTGCATCTTGCAGTTTTTCACTTGCTTTCAAATATTCCGGTTCGTTAATAAAAACCATCGCGGTGGCAACCACGTTTTGTGTCTCAGAGTTTCACAGGCTATTCAAACACCGCTCACATTTCTGGTGTTATGACAGAGCACTGGAAAGCAATTTGGCCGCAAGATCGGCTCCAGTGATTGTATCATTTCGTCCACGAAATCATTCACGCCGAACTGACCCACGTACACCTCAAGTCGTTGGCCAAGTGTTACGTGTCAGAAAACAAAGTGGATGCAAACTTTTAGCGCGAATATGTTTCCCATGTCGAATGCAAATTTTCTCGCATCGTCCTCATCATCAATCTGAGTCCAGTTCCTCATGCCATGACCACACGGCCATTAGTGTGATTACCTCCACAAGTGAGGACATTCGCTTCCTCTCTCGGCTGTGGTCGGTGCTCCTCACCTTGGCATTCACGCGTGACCATCTTCTGCGTGTTCGTGGCATCTTTTATTTCAAAATCAAGTTGAAGAGCAAAAGCGAGGAAAGCGGAAGAGGCCAGCTCCAGCTTAAACCTCAAAGCAGCGACGTCATTGCGTTGGCCGACAATGGTTTCCTTCATTGCCTTACTTTCATTACAATTGTACTCCAACCCGCAGAGTGCAACAATTAAATCAATCACCGGTGGCATTGGCTTTAATCAGACTGCAAGACAAGGCAGCACCCAAGGCATACCACCACCACGCCGCTGTGGTCAGGAGGAGGAGGAGGCAAATGCAGCACTTGCAACAACTTGCGCTCGGCGCGGCAGTTGTGCATGGTTGGTTCAACGGCGCCTCGGAGATTTGCCCCCACAAGGCCCGCGATCGTTTCTCCCCCTCATCGTTGTGGCGGAAAATCGCTGCCACGGATTTTTTGGCTTTTCAGCTTCCATATTTAAACGGGCATCTGCACCGAGTGTAGTGGTAATACGCTGTGTAACGGTAACGCGCAAAGAGGCCTGCTTGCAAGTGAATCGTTTCGGGAGTGATTAATCGGTCAGTTGTGTGCAAGTGAAAGAGAACCGCGATATTTTTGTATTAACTGAAGCCATGGTTGCCCTGGGAAGAAGTGTAGGTGTAAAAGCGAAATCTCTCGTCCTTGGCCACTAAGTGTCTCCTTTTGTTTGCAGGTTTGCGTGCTCCTCTTCCTCGCCGTGAGCATGATTGCTCTGTCGTACGGATACCCCAGCAAGGAGAACGCCAAGTGAGTACATCCCCCGTGTCGTGTGACAGCTCAAGCACATATATCTCGCGTTTCTCTTTCCGTAGAATTCGCATTCACATCCCGGTGAAGCATCACACACATGTGCACACGAAGACCATCATCAAGAAGGTGGCTGTGCCCGTGCCCGTCCCGGTGAAGGAGCACATACCCAAGAAGGAAGTGAAATACGACTTGGAGGAGGACGACGAGGATGAACTCGAGGGCTACCATTACTCGAAGACGAACTACGCGAAAAAGAAGAGGAGGGTCCACCATCCGTTTGTCTAGGTCTGACACCACGGTGTGCGGTGCTTAATCGATTTGATATAAATTATTGAACATCTAGTTAGTAGGTTAGTTGGTAAATAAATTCACAAGCTACAACATTTAACTGGCTTTCTTGTGTGTCGCAGAAAGTCGTGCAATGATTGTTTCGCAATTGAGCTTGGTTTTTCTGTGAATAATTTAACGTCTCACTGGCTCAGTGCGACCACACAAGATCAACTTGTTGGCCAGGTTCACTTCGTTGCGTTTGTGATCTGTCGTCCACCGTACGGCGATTCCTAGTCTAATGAAAACATAGAAAAATAGCTTTCACAGGCGAGAGGTATTTCCAAATCCCCAAAAGTATGCAATGGAAATTCAGCACGAAGTGTGGTGAAACTTTGAGAGGGTTGTTGGTGAAACGATAAAGAGGAGGCATTCAGGCGGTGTGTTGATGAAGAAACAATGCTGCTGAAAGACTCTCTAAAGCTGGCTTGAGTTTATTTCAAATTGCCATCAATAATGTCTACAAATGCAATGAGCCCAACGTCGAGCCCGTGTGAATATTTCAATGACACGCGTTCACGTTCCACGAATCGTCATGATAAGAGCATAAGTTCCTAAAAAAAAAAGAGCCAACTTTCATTTCCAGAAAAACACCACCGAACAGAAAGTCATCTCGCAATGAGGACATTTTTACCCTCTAACTTCCGCGCATGTGAACGAAACTTAACGAAATTCAACGAATCCGAGACATTCGATTGGAGAGACAAGTCTGAAGAGAGACAAAAACTGCAAGTAAGAACGAAAGTCACACAGTTAGTCGATTGGTCTCATTCGCAGAACACGCCTGATAGCTTGGGCTGAGCAACAAGGCCCGCCGGGCTTTTTGTGACAGCTTTACTCTCGTGACAGGAATACTCATCGACATCCTCATCGAATCAATCTAATTGCTTCCCACGAGTTGCCAATATTCTTCCTAAAGTTGTGAAGTCACCAACGTTACAGCCCCAGGGAGCGTCTTAGTGATGTGCCAATGAAATGGAATATATTTTCTTTCAACAGCATGCTGCAATGTGCGGAGCACGCCTCGATAAATTTCCTAAACATTCAATTAGCACATAAATTCGTGAAGCGATAAATTGGTGTCATAGATCGTGTGATTTGACTTCTTTGGATTAGTTATTGTTTATGTGAGTTATTGCTTTTCCACTGATTTTCTTTGTCGTCTCCGAATGTTGCAGTCTGAAGAGGAAAAAGCTGCACGTGACTCACTGTCCCCGGAGCAGAGTCAGTGAATCGAGAGCTGTTGTGCCGTGAAATAAAATGTTGCTTGTGCCGTTATCTGATCTACAGACCTTCCTCGTTGGAGTTGACAATCTTACCCACTATCCACTACCTATTTGTACAAAGGAGCATGTTTTATGCATATATTCAATATTTGGAGCTGTGCAAAAATATGCACGATGATGGCATTGCCTCTGCACGGGATGTTTGTTCAGCACAATGGCTTGGAGTGGCGGTTGGTTGTGAGAAAAGAACTGCGTGGCTTATAACACCCATGGCTCAAGAAGCCATCAAAGAGAAGAGAAGAAGACCTGTAGAGACTGGATTATCTTGGGGAACTCTGATTCGTGTGACCGGCAACCTACTGATGTGCTCTGCGAAGCCTATGAGCAGGCCTGGACGGAGTTCGGCGAGAAGTTGGAAAGTGACCATAGTGGCCATGGTGATAAATGTGTTCCGACAAACAAATCGTGGACTAAGAGCAAAGAAATTCAACACCATCGAGAGAGTCAAATCCGAAGATGTTGTGTGTCTGAAGCGAGCCCTTTTCGGAGTATTCGATTTCGAACAGGAGACTGAGGATGGCAGAGGCATAGTCTTTAGTTAAAGGTGATCTGTAAAGGGGGAGTTTTATGGCTCCCCTGGGAGCACGGTGAAACTGGGGTTATCATCTCTGTATGGCTCCCTTTAATGTCATTAAGGTGGCCTGGGAACACGGTGAACCTGAGGTTACTTTCCCTCTTTCCATACAGGGGAAGAAAGAGTTTGCTTCAACTACAGGGCCATGTCTCTTTTAAATTTCCTCGGGAAAGTCTATACTAAGATGTCGCAAGAGTTGTCTGTAGCTATGATTGAGTCCAGGGTGGAAAATGAGGTGGCTAGAGGTACAACCGGCCAGCTTTTCACTCTAAGAATGGTAGTCGAGATGTCTTGGGAGTATGTCAATCCCATCTACAGCTGTTTTTTAGGCATTCGAGGTGAACTCAAGAGCAGAGTTGTGTCGTTTTGAACATTTATAGCTCCCGGAACTATCTCCTCTGTCGGATACGTTTCCTATAGTTCCGCAAACTCAAACTAAGCATGATCATGTCCATTCTGCATACAGTTCCAAATTCACAGAAATATGAAGAAACGAAGGAAGGCGCACATACGTCTACAAATCTATGGGACATGAACATTTCGTTCGATAAATACGACACATTGTGAGCACAATTATCTGCAATCAAACTATATTACATGTTTTGAGGATGTCAATCGCACTACACACATAACTACCTGAACTAGGGGTAACTTTCACTAACTCTTCTTCAGAGGAATATGAGCTGCATATATAGTCTGTGCTCTGTACGATGAGTCTGTGGTCTTGTATTATTCCTTCAAAAAGTGCCGCGGACATGTTCAATGCCGGCATATACATGTAACCACATAGCTCTGCGGACATGTCTCTGGGAAGCAGTTCCGACTGCGAAAAGAATTGTTCCATGTCCGTTCCGTCGTCGGAACTGTTTGTCACAACTCTACTCAGGAGTGTTCTGCAGGAGTATGGGAGCCTCTTTGGAGGGTTGATGCTGACCGTAATGCTGAGATTTCCTGCAGGATAGATCATGTTGGGTTAGATTTGAGACAGCATCATCATTTTGAACTTGAAGTGGCATCTGTTTCGAAAAGGAATCCGTTGAAAGGAAATCTTACGCTAACGTTTTATATTGGAACGAAAACAAAAATCGTGATTTGTTCACCAGCTGCAGAAAGGTGTAGTATTTAAAAGACTATCAGCGGTAAGGGATACACGGTCGTTGAAAGCAAGAACCTAAATCACGGGTGGGCACTGTACTGTACTAGGCCCGCGCAAATTGCGCGACTTAACTCCAAAAAGACCTAGTGGCTACACACTATCTCTCTCTTTGTTTTTGATTGCTCCTTTTCTCTTTTGCCATTTTTTGAAGACACGAGACACCACACCAAGAGTCTTGCTGTAGAAGATCAGCTCATGGTATATGATTTCCTGCCAATATCACCAAACACACACAGCAAGAACTTCCTGTCCGTCAGTCTCGCCGGTTACGCTGACTAACCGCGATTCGTTCACGTTCTCGATTGACGGTATCGTATGTGATCCACATTGTGTCACCAGTCAACACCGGCTTCAAAAATGGGTCGATGTTAGTGGTGTTGTCAACTGGGTTAGCAAACCGAGTTAACCCGGGTTACGCCTAAACCGAGACAAACCGAGTTGCATTAATATCAAACCGAATTGGCGAAGCCGATGTCAAGAACCGAACACTGGGTGTGAGCATATTATGCCGAGCCGAAAACAACGCGATACAGATTGGAATTTGATGATATGGCCCATTCCACTTTGGTTCCGGCCATTTCGTTAAATTTTCGCGAATTCTGTTTTGTGTGTATACACATAATTCTCTTTTTTTGTGTGATGTGTCGGAACAAGTAAGTTGCGTTGCGATTTGAGACTTTGAGAGTCTATGCAAATATCGAGAGAGGAAGAAAAATCGAAACAATTGGCACACACACAGCCGTGCGCCTATCGCTTCCATTGTCAACGCAATCGTCTTAGGATACACAATTGAATTGGACAGTACAACTCGATTCTCCCCAATCCATATTGTTTGATCTCGCTTCACCATCAAACCGAGTTTCGTCAACCCGGGTTACAACTCGGTCTGCTTCCATTCTAACACGGGCTAGCTCGGTTTGTGAACCTTTCGGGTTGGCCCACCACTAGTCGATGTTGTTGCGGTTCAGCAGTTCTTGTTTCGCATAAACTCGAGCTTCTGTTTGTATCTACCCTTGTTCAAATGGCTCCGAACGGTTTTTTCTGTAGCTCCTGGTCAATCGAAACTTAGTTGACGGCCAGGCTCGACGGTTTCATTGATTTTATCGACATGGTAATCAATTGGCCTTCCAGACCGTGTTGCTACTTTAATTTAATGGAACTGAATTGAGGAACCAAAGCTGCTGTCAGAGTCTCAATTTAACCCTTCGAAGTCTAGAGACCATAAAACGACTGCAGCGCCTATTTTATATGAAACATATTTCTGCCGCGAAACTTCTTCGTTAAGCTTCTCACGAGTAATAAATTTAACACTAATACAAGAAAATACTCCTAATCATGACAAAACCTTAAAATTATACAGACACGTTTTTGAGACTTTTGTCAAATTTTGCAGCGGCAACACTGATCCGGACAATGAACAAAATTCACATTTTCAGCCGCCTGACTCACTTGTTGGCCTTTTTCGAAGAAAAACTAAACAATGTGGTGTATTGTCACAAACCAAAATTTCCGTTTTTTGAGTACGAAATCGTATCTTTCTAACGGCATTTATTTTGGACCCATGGTACGTATCCAACGCAAGATATAGAGGTCAGACGCTTAGAGGAAGTTGGCAATACCCTGAATCACACTAGTTTACACAGGCGAGCTGTATCACAAGAAGGCCACACTTGGATTCCGAAACGAAGTCAACTGCCATTCAAAGATTCATTCAGTCCAGTTTCGGAGAACGCGTGGGCCTGACGCATTCGCTCGCCATCTCCAAGCGCCGTCCTGAGAATGACGAAAATCTCCACCTCATCACACATCATGTCCAAGCTCCATCCCACGACACGAGTTGTATAACCCCTCACTGCCACGGACATGGATCGGTAAACAGAAAACAAACACGCACACCAACGCAACGCTGGAGTGACGACGGCGGTGGCGCAGTCGTTCGTAAGCAAAACAGAAACAGTTACGAAACGTCTTGATCCACTCGAGGTGAAAGAAAGCACGACGCACTCGGTCGTCGGACGTGTAAGTCCATGTCCGGCACTCGAGTGACCCCTCATACACACGAGTGTTTGCCGAGAGCACTTCTCGCAAGCGGTGGTTCCCACATGAGCCGCTGCATTGTTGCGTTGAAAGTAAAACGCCAAGTCGCTCTGTCAACATGTCCGACCATCAATGACCCTCACCGCCAGCGGTGCAATCTTCCTGGTGCCTGCGCACCTGCAGCTCCGCCGGCGCTGAAGTGAGCCTCGAGTGTGGACAGCAATTAAGCCACGACTAAACGGCGAACGAAAAAAGCCCACCACCGACCAATTAAAGTGAAAGCCGGGGACTATCAAGCGCTAATGGGCCGCCAGTTGGCCAAATGAAACGCATCTCGTTCTCAAATTTAAATACACAAAAAGGTACATTTTTATTTTCGTATTATACTCGACGTATCTACAAGAGAGACATATAAATAACATTAATTAACAATCTAATATATGTTCGCTGTGTGTGTGCGGATGTACGGTAAATATGTAGCACCGGACCGGGGCGGATAGCCCCGGGAGGGTGTATGGACGGGTGCTGTGCATTGGGCTTCTCTAGCTATAAACAAAGACTTAAACTTAACGAATGGATGCCTTGAGCTTGGATAAATAATTGAATTATGATACACGAGGGTGATTGGAATGCGACTAGACGACGTGTGAGCGGTGCCCGCCCGTCCTGGGCTTAGTGGTGTGGCGCTGGGTAGTTGTAGCCGCCGCTGCCAACACCGGAGACGTGGCCGGCGCTGTAGCTGTCGATGCCCGAGTAGCTGTCTCCTCCGCTGGGGGCGGAGTAGGAGGACCCTGCGTTACCGCCGGCCTGCCAGCCGCCGCCGTTGCCTCCAGAAGTGGCAGCGATGGCGGCGATCTTCTCGTCATGGCTGACGCCTCCGCCGTTGCCGCCCGAGCTGTAGCCACCACTGTAGCCTGCATTGTAGCCACCGCTGTAGCCGCCGTTACCTCCAGAGGTGGCGGCGATTGCTGCAATCTTAACGTCATCGTGTCCACCCGCACTGCCACCGTAGCCGCTGGCTTGGAATCCACCCGAGCTATAGCCTCCACTTCCGTGGCTGCTGCCAGCGGTGGCTGCAATGGCTGCGGTGATGTCATCGTGTCCGGCACCGCCGCTGGAGTAACCCCCTGAGCTGTAGCCTCCACTTCCGTGGCTGCTGCCAGCGGTGGCTGCAATGGCTGCGGTGATGTCATCGTGTCCGGCACCGCCGTTGGAGTAGCCACCAGAGCTGTATCCACCAGAGCCAGAGCTTCCGGTTGTCGCGGCTATAGCGGCGATTTTGGCGTCATCGTGGCTGCTTCCGCCGGAGTAACCTCCCGAACTGTATCCTCCGCTCAGTTGCCATCCGCCGCCGTAGCTTGATCCGCCGCTGTAGCTCGATCCACTGTTGTAGCTAGATCCACCGCCGTAGCTTGCACCGGCTCCATGACCACCAGCGGACTCCTGAATGACGGCGTATGTCTCGACGTGCTTAGCTCCGCCACCGTGACCTCCAATGGCACCACCATGGCCGCCGCTGAGTCCGCCACCATTACCGTGCTCTTCGATGATGACAGTCTCTCCACCATGACCGCCGCCGCCGCCGCTGTAGCCTCCATGTCCACCGCTGCTGTAGCCTCCATGTCCACCGCTGCTGTAGCCTCCATGTCCGCCGCTGCTGTAGCCTCCATGTCCACCGCTGCTGTAGCCTCCATGTCCGCCGCCGCTGTATCCGCCATGTCCGCCGCTGCTGTATCCTCCGTGTCCGCCATCAGCGATGACGACGGTCTCGGCATGCTTACCTCCATGGTCACCGCCATAGCTGTAGCCTCCACCGCCGTATCCGCCTCCATTTCCATGGCCACCGCCTTGACCTCCGCTCAACACGGCAACGGTCTCAACGACGCCATCGGAATGACCTCCACCGTGACCGCCGCTGCTGTATCCACCGTGTCCACCATGACCGCCACCACCTCCATGATGGTCGTGAATGATCACCTCCTTCGGGTGGCTGTCGTGTACCTCCGGCAGATGGATCCTAATATGCACATGCTCCCGGCCCCAGGGCTTGCAGTGCGCCGCACTGGCCAACAGCAAAACAGTCAACTGCGGGAGACACAAAAATCCAATATAAGTCCACCACTCACTCAACACACCAGACGCGTAATCCTTTATGCAATACTCACAGCTAGCCTCAAAGCCATATTCCCAAACAGACGTAATCCACAAATCTGAGAAGCACTTAACTGACGAGCGGACGAGTGATGTTCTCCTAAAAGGGTGAACCTCGAATGATGTGCCATCTGCAACGCGGCTGCATTTTATATAGCGTCGCCAAAAAATAACCACGAAGTGGTGGACCATGCTCCGTGCTCCGGAGCCACTCGTGACCTCTCTCTCTCTCGCGAAGCCGAATCCCCGAAAATGAGAGAGAGTGAAATGACGAAAGTCATGGTCTTTCCGAGCACGGTGCAGCGCCGCGCCACTGTGGCAATGGCAGTGGCAGAGACTCCACTCCATCGCTACAACCACCACCACCACCATCGGCACCAGGTAGACCAGCGTCGCCGTCAAGAGTGGGAATGACGCCAAACATCTCTCATAGCGTTCGAAGCTACCACTCAGTGGTCGCGGCACTGGAGTGGAAGTGAAAAGCTCCAAAACAACTCTCACAGAGCGGCTCTGACGTCTGGTGGTGCTCGTGCTGGTGCTGGTGCTGGTGGTGGTGTTGGTGGTGAACTTCTTTCTCGCATTTCTTCGGCCTTCTTCGCCGAAGACGCTCGCACTCTGTGGGCGAGGTCATGGTCGAGTTTCCGAATTCGACCGAGGATGAGCCGCGATACGCGCTGTGCACGGAATCGCCTCAGAAACAACGCATTGCCGCATACGAAGCGAGAAGAGAAAATCGCACGTAGACTAACCGCCTTGAGAGGGACTTGACACAACCTCCAACTCACGTAACGGGATTAAATCGAAAACAAAAGGCATTGATTTGTGATCAGTGATAAAGGGCTTGAGCAAGGCCCGAGCAGGTTGTTATGTGACCGGGAGAAGATGCAACGCGACCACAGAGACTAATCGCTTGCTGTTTGGTAACACGCATCGATTTTATGACATCGAGTGGGTAACGGTAACGCTATGCCGTGATTCGGCGGAAGAATACACACATGATGATGGATCTCGATTGCAGTGGAAAGTGGAAAGAAGTGCCGTTAAATTGTCAGAAAATTTGTCAAAATTAAATCGATTTTTGGCGATCTCAGTGCGTTTTGTTCAATGTGCGGTGTGCATTCTGTGGGAGTTTCATTCGTGGTTCCAGTTGTTCCGTTAAGGGGAAAACGAGGAGTCTCTTGAAGACTGAGATATATTTTATGCGCGTGCCTTTGGTGTGAGTGATATTTTTGTGATTTGGATGAGAACACTGTTTTTTTTTCGGGTTTGCTTACGCTACTGAATCGATTTTAATGCTTTCTGTAACAGCCAGTAGAGGGCCAGGACATAGCTTCTACAGCAGCCACTCGCGTTGTGTGTGCTTCTCAGGAGTGGAAGGGACCTACCGGTTTTTAAGGTCAACTCCAAACGGCCAAGTTTGAGAAACATTTTCTAGACAGTTTACTCTTTGAGCACGCGAAATCGAAGTGAAGTATTAGGTCTATAACTTACTTCGTACTGTTTGCTAAGAGATGGCGTAACTTGTATAATTTCATTGGAACATGCATTGGAAAGCTACTGTCATTGTACGGCATTTCGGTTTTATGTCATTCATTTGAAGCGTAAACAACAATAATTTGTTTATGGAGCTGGCCAACTTCACGGCTAATTGCCCCCTAGCCCATCGACGGACTTGAGAGGATTTTTGACAGTTATTCGTGCATTTTTGACGTGAATTCTGTTCTCAGATTGGTCAATTTGGTTTGACGATATAAAAACCCGTTGTGAAAAATTGTAAAGGGAAAGAGAGGTAGCAGTTGGCTATCTCTATAATACTTCATTTCTGGACGCGAAAGAAGTGGGGCCGCAGAAATTATTTTGGTCGTACCAAGAATCGAACCCAGGCAGCGGGGTTCAAGTGCGTAGGAGACAACGCACAGACCATGTGGCAAAATATTGTCTTGCAATGGAAGTACAGGCAGCCATGGAGCTTAGCTTTGATTAGCAATAGTCCGATTGTATCGTGGATTGGGAAGATGGAGCCCCCTTTGATTAGCAATAGTCCGATTGTATCGTGGATTGGGAAGATGGATTGTTGTTTAGAAAACACAGAGCCGTAAAGAAACACACACTTTTTGAGAAATTTTTAAAGACGAACTGTCGGGAACGAGACAATGCTGTCGTGAACGAGACTAAAGAAGTTTTCACAGTTGTTTGAAAGAACTGAAATAATACAATAGAATCTCGATAATGTGAACTGAGAAAAGAATACATTACGTACTCTAAAATGTGACCATTCATCAGAAATGTGCATTTTTTGTTATCTCCACTTTGTTTCTGTTTTTGTTTGCTTGCAGAGTCTAACGATTTTAAATGCGAAGAGGTGACAGAGAAGAGATAACTTGGCGCTATCCCAGATCAGATCATTTTACGTTACTCGCGCACGTGCTCATTTATGTTCCTTTTTTCTGGTGATAAGGCTTAATTTTGTTCCTCTCTTATTGCTGGAGTTCGTGTATCGCATCCGTAGAACTATAAAACTATGGCTCCGTCAAAAAGCAACGCAAATTCCATGCACTTAAGGAACAGCCATTGACAGCCATTGACAGCCATTGACAACCAATGACAGCCATGACATTGCGAGGAAATTGGAAAGTGACTACTCAGGATTAGGTCTATCGCAGAAGTATGAGGTTACATAATCCAAGTTCTCATTGAATAGCTCAAGAAACATGGAGAAAATGTGCCAATTTCAACTAACTTAGTCAAAAATCAAACAAATCATTTTAACAGTCAACGGTCGTGTTCATAAAAGTCACACTACGCCAGCCCTGCAAGATTTGCGGCAATAAATGTAAATAAACAGCAGTGACCATGCATGAGAGCAGTCGATAACTGCGTCGAACTAAAGAAGTAGGATTTTGAAAGGAAAACATACAACAATCCACTGCAGACAGTCACAGAATAGTGACTGTCTACAAAGTGCAAGAGCGAGGGGACACTTGCCCAACCTTGCTATGGGATCCAACCAATATTTTATTAATTTACTGTAACGGCATTTAATCCTGGAAAATTTCTGCGGGCGCCTATGCCTGACACCTTATCGTCTACATGACACAATCTAGAAATCATACTCGAATTTACTACTAACTCTTTACCCGTCAAGTTGTTGCGTGGACTTTGAGAAATCCATAAAACGTGGGGGCACAATTGAGTCTTAGAGTTCAATGGTTTCCGGATCACTGTTGCTTCCCCAAGAAGGACTTTGACGAGTGAAGAAATTATAATCATTGCAACGATACATTTAGACAAATTGTTCGAGGCCCTTGGGCTACAAAACCCACTTGTGATGTGCGTGCAATTGTTCCTCACGAGTCGAAGTGGAGATCAAGTGAAGTTACAAAACAACATAGACTTGGAGCATGGCCGGAACAAGGTCCGAAGACCTACTCCCCTCGCCATCATGCTTTAGCGTGCCTCCCTATTCTCGATCCTCGAGAACATGACGGACTCTATGCCCATAGAGTGTGCGTCTTGGCTTTTTCTTTATTGTGTGGAATTCAAGGTGAATTATGTCCACATCGTGTTCCCATACTTGCATGTCATACCTTGCTCCACCTTAACCGTCTAGCTCGTACGATTCCTCCGAAAAGTCTACAAGAAGCGCAACACACTGAGTCAATCCTTGCAGATGTGTTGAGCTCAGAAATGCTATCTAGTCGTTTTGTTGATTCTAAATTCGGAGGTTTGGTTAAGTTAGGCGCTTGCAATTAAAGGAGATCGAGAGAATTAGGACGCTGTCGAATTCTTCGAGAGAACCTCCAAAGGGATATCGCCTTTTTTGAGTTCTGTAAAAATGTTTTCCTCCCAGTTCCTAGACGAGTGTCAACCGGTCTGAGCCAGGTGTCACGAGCGTATGCTCTAAGTTGTGCTTAAGATTGAACACAAATAAACATAGCAATATTCAACGCTACGTTCCTCATTTTAGTTAAGTAATCCGCTGTCGTTTTCTTCTATTTATGTGCTAGCCGCGCCATCTTTGACGTGTACAATCTTTCAGTTCAGTCTCTCATTGGATATTGTCATTCCTTCGTCGAAAAGTCAATATTCCCGGAACCCTTGCTGCTTTTGAAAATGCTCATCATAGCCCGATTGAGCCCTTAAACCTTAAAGGCTCCGCCTTCTATCGACATGGACTCGAGACTTGATCTCTGATTGTTTCTGACTTGCGTATCGGATGTCTGACGATTGCCATCTTTGTGCGTACCTGACCCTCTTAACAGAACGTCATGCCAAACGATTAATAAGTGAATCCGTCCATGGCAACTTATTGCCGGGAGGACATCATCAAAGCTCTATTGTTTAGGCTTCGATCTTTTTTATGAAATTTCCCTTTCTTGCCTTTCCTTGGTGCAATGCATATTGTGTCCTTCTTGGCTGCATGACCACTCTTTGTATCATTACAATATATCCAGCAGACCCCAAGTGAGACAAGACACATGCCCATCTACTCATCAACTCACTACGAAACGGCAAGCCCGAAGCCACACACCATTCCTCGTATTACCCTTTGAACCATATCGTCAAGCAACAAGGTCACGTCCCACCGATAGAAGCAACATCCAGCGCAACTTTCCCAAATCCGCATTAACGGTCTCATTAATTTTATATAACATCTCCGTCCGACGGAATTCGGTAACTGACCTCACTGCAAAAAAACCAAAAACAAAAAACAATTCAAAACGAATCTCTACTTCTTATGACACACCTCCTTACATCATACCTGCACAGCACGGCCGGCGGTTTTACGTCATAAGCACAATTTCCATCCGATGATTTGGAACGGATGCTTCGGATGGAAGAGAGATGCTATCCGCAACTGCATTTCACCTGCGGAACCCTTAGCTGCAACTCTCAACCGCGACACGCTGCCAAACTGCCGATGGCCAAACTTTCACTTTCGTCCCAAGTGTGATGGCGAAGCCCACCGTCGCGTCGATGCCGGTCAACGAGAACAGGTTCTGGCCGCGTACACAATGAGCCCCAGCAGCAGATGTGGCGGTTCCATGCATTGGAACTGTGTTGCATAAGCACACGTCTGGGGACTGGTCCTCGTCCTCATCCTCGCCGTGATTATGCAGTGCGCGAAAAGAAAATCGTGCCGCGGCAC
Organism: Eristalis tenax; assembly: GCA_905231855.2. NCBI lineage: Eukaryota > Metazoa > Arthropoda > Insecta > Diptera > Syrphidae > Eristalis > Eristalis tenax. The sequence goes on from HG993127.1 coordinate 8,055,753, forward strand.
CGTCGCTGTCATAATGCTAAGCCTGAGTCCGGAAGGAAGTGAACTCTGTAATAACCGCTGCATGCCATCACACCGCCGTTCGCGGTGTTGTGATCTGTCTTCGAGCTCGGGAACATCGTGCATTCGCAGCTGTCTTCCAGCGAGCAAAACTGAAAGTAAACCGCCAGCACGCGTGCCCCATGTATCATCAGCGTTTGAATTCCCAGCTCATCTTCGAGCCGAACTTTGCTGAGCAGCCCAATTGGAGGCGAACGCCGCCGCGTCGCGGAAAGGTAAAAATTAGCGAGGAAGTCCGCAAAACAAACGACTTGGTTCCGTGAACACTGCGGCAAGCATCAGACTAGACGGGGAGTGACAGGGCGAGGAGTGGCAAGTTCGCGAACTTGGAGTCGAAGACAATGCATCAGTGCAAAGGAATGGGTTCACACATTGCCACAAACGAGACGGCAGCGTGTTGGGCGAGCCAAGCGCTCTCGTTTAATGAAAGGGAAAGGAAGGTTAATTGCCATGTGAGCCTGACACGACACGAAATCAGAGCATTACGCTTCTGTTGTGCCACGGAGAGGGGTTAACAGACTCACGTCAGCGCTCCAAATGAATGGGTCTCACGGAAGCTGGCGAGGCAAAAGGAACTTGCTAGGAGAATGGAAGCGGAATGATCAGCAATTTACCATCGATTTGATGATAATTCCCGGGGAAGTGGATTTCAGGTAAATCCAGCGACATAATCTACACGTCTTGTATGGACTGTGTGCGTTGATCCGTCTGCTCGTTGAATATTGAGCTCACAAATCGATCAAGTGAGAGAGCGACTTTTGTTTGTCAGTTGATTTTGTGTGGCGTTACTGATGAGGAACTTTCGCGTAATGTCTTCGAGTTTTTTTCTTTTCTTCGGATGTACAAAGTTTGAGAATGTCACTGCATCTCGAAAGAGTTGTAAGAAAACCGGCAGAACTCGAATACCATTAGTTTGGAGAAATTCCCATTTAAAAAGAAGATTTAGTTAACTCAACCGGACGCAACAGCGAACTACAGGCAACACGAGACGAGAATGTGCGAATTTAATGTGCGACACTTTTGAGCATACAATTTGTGTTTCCCTTCCTTGCCATGGCGTCCATTATGGCCTAGCCATTTTGAGTTGTACCGGTTTTTCCGATGTACGAGAAGGGTATGATTTTCCTCGGACAAAGTGTTACCGTTGTATGCACGTACTTATTCGAAATCACTGACTACGGTGAGTTGTGAAACTGCCGGGGGAATAAAATAAGGGACAGTGAGTTAAAGCCCTTCAAAAATTGGGTGTCCATCACGCTTAAAAAGACAAACAAAATCTGTTTACTTATTCAGAGACATCCTAATAATGCTAGGCTTAAGCGGTATTACGAGAGGACCTGTCGGGAAGTTAAACCCGACACTTGAACTTGGAAAAATACTTACTTTACCCGTAGTATTGGCAACTCTGATAGAGAGTGGCAGGTTGCCAACGAAATACTCAGTACGAATAAATCCTGCGTCGTTATTGTCTTGCTAAATGATCACCGCATGATTTCTGAGCCCTTGGAAGTGGCCAATTTTTTTTACTAGTTTCCTTTCAAATATTGGTCCTCATCGCATTAATTCTCCGTGGTTTGAGTGAGAATACAATACTGGAGCCGAGCCTTTTTTGAAATTCAGAAGTTTCTAATTCACATTCATGTGGTAATAATTCAAGCAACATATTGAAAAATATTTTATTCCTGACTTCTGAAGTTCTCGCTGTTCTGTTTTACTCGCTATGTATGCTAGTGTGTCACACCTATACCGAATGCGAACGACAAACAACTCTTGCAAGTTGCCGGTTCCCTTGGCGGAGTTGGTTGGTACGTTGCTTACGCTTTCGTGCAGGTTTTGTGCCCGGCTGGATCTATTCCCTTGTACATGCAACACACTCTTTTTTTTGTTTCGTTCTGTATGAATAAAATAAATGTTGCAACAGTTCGGTATCAAACCATTTTAAGTTATTGGGTCTATAACTAAGAGATGGCGTCACTTGTATTATTCCACTGGAACATGCGTTGGAAAGCTAGTGCCATTGTATGTCATTTCACTATATGTCATTCATTTGAAGCGTAAACAGCAATCTTTTTTTTTTCAGTCAAATATGTCGGACTTTGTGCCTGAAAAAGTGTTTTTGTGGTGAGTTCTTCATCATTACTTTAATATGAAGAAAACTGCTGCCGAAAGTCATCGTTTTTCGGTGGAAGTTTATGGTGAACATGCACTAGCTGAGCGAACGTGCCAAAAGTGGTGATTTTGGCTTGGCCAACCAGTCAAATCAACGGCCGAATATCCATGAAGCGACTATGAGCTGCTTAAACCGGGTGAGACCATCAAAGGACAAGGCTGCCGAACACAATTAATCCGTTTGAAGAGCGCAGTAGCCGAAAAAGGCCCGGGATATGCGACCAGACACTAGGCAATAATTTTCCATCATGGCAACGCTCGGCCCCACGTTGCTATTCCGGTTAAGACTATTTGGAAAACAGTGGGTGGGAAGTTTTACCCCACCTGCCTTATAGCCCAGACCTTGCCCCTTCTGACTACCATGTGTCCCGGTCGATGCAGAACGGCCTCACTGAAATACGGTTCACCTCAGAGCAGAATATCAAAAATTGGCTTGAATCGTTCTTGGCTGCCAAGCCGGCGCAGTTCTTTTTGGATGGGATCCACAAATTACCAGAAAGATGGGAAAAAGTCATAGCTTCAGATGGACAATACTTTGAATAATACAATTTTAAGGGCCGATGTTGAATGTGAACCACACCTAAAAGTGGTCCGTTCACGTTATCCGGAATTGACACCAAACGGTGTTCAAGCTAACGAGAGTCTACTTAAAGATGATTTTTTAGCTATTATCTTTGTGACAACACTGGTTTAAACAGCTGACGCACGTTTCGTGTTTTGTTTCACTGTCAAACATCTTCAGTTTGGTCTATACTTTAACCATGAATCGTCTTACAAACGAACAACGCTTGCAAATTAATGAATTTTATTATCAAAATGCGTGCTCTGTTAAGAAAGTTCGTCGCGCGCTTCTTCCATTTTAGGGTCAGTTTAATCGAAGCTCATTTTTGGCTCAATGGGTACGTACGTAAATAAGCAGAATTGTCGATTTTGGAGTGAATATCAACCAGAAGCATTGCAAGAACTACCAATGCATCCAGAAAAAGTCACAGTTTGGTGCGGTTTATGGTCTGGTGGCATCATTGGACCGTACTTCTTCAAAGATGATGCGAATCGTAACGTAACTGCGAATGGTGAGCGCTACCGTGAGATGATATCCAACTTTTTTTTGCCCAAAATGCAAGAGCTTGACTTGCATGACATGTGGTTTCAACAAGACGGTGCCACATGCCACACAGCACGCGCAACAATGGACTTATCGAGAGGCGAGTTCGGTGAACATTTTATTTCACGTTCGGGACCGGTCAATTGGCCGCCTAGATCGTGCGATTTAACGCCTTTAGACTATTTTTTGTAGGGCTATGTTAAAGCTCATGTCTATACAGACAAGCCCGCTTCAATTGACGCATTGGGAGACAACATTGAAGCCGGCTGAAATGTTGGAAAGAGTATGCCAAAATTGGACTAAGCGGATGGACCATTTGAGGCGCAGTCAAGGTCAACACTTGCATGAAATAATCTTCAAACATTAAATTATATGGACCGTACTATCGATTCAAATAAAGATTTCATGCATTTTTCTGAATTTTATGTGTTTTTTTTTTTTTTTTGAAAAACTTTCCTATAACTTTTAAAAAATCACTCTTTATATTAAGAATTTTGACATTGTACAATTTTTGACAACTTTGGTACTACAGCGTCAGACTTGATGACAAGCTACGCATCGATACCATGCACGTCGCCACTATTCCAACTTCACATAAAACTCGCTTCTCCCGTTTCTTTAACGTCACTGCGCCTCGCTTATTTAATTTGTTACTTGTAAACCTTAGAAATCAGTCAAAAAAATAGTGACAAAAACGGCTGTTCTCTTTTGATCATAACGAAATCGACTTGTTTTTTAGGGTCTAGCTCTAGCAAGGAACATGATGCAGTTTCTGGGCAAACAACAAACACCAACTGACTTGTGCCCGTTGCCTAAACGTGATGCAATGACCCAAATGATAGCTGACCTGCCAGTCCTATACTGACTGCTCCTTAAGCATTCTGATGGCAGTGTCGTCATCGCTCGTCCCTTCACATGGTTATGAGTGTAAACAATGCTCACAATGTACCATAAATAATCCCATCTTCCATCTGGTGAGAAAAAAAATCATCAAATCATCCGCCGGACGGAATGACCCGCGGCAAAATTTTAACCATTCAACAATAAAAGGCGTGTCATGGGTCCGATGCGAAACCATAACATTGGCAATAAGTCACCGTCTTCATTTGAATGACTCCCAGTGTGACTGTTTTCCCAGAAACCGGTTCGAAATCTCTCCGTCTTACATAAGCAATCGACTATTGCGAACAGCGGCCACCTCCCGAGGCAGTCACCGAAGCGATATCCATTCTCACGCAAATGAAGGCCGTACGGGTATTTATCTTAAACTTTCCTGTCCGACTAATTGCAGAGCCGGCCAGTGACACTCGTATAATTTGGCCCGATCTCAAACGCATTGGATAACACTTTCGGCTGTGTAACAGTTCTCGCTCACTGACGCGGCCGGAGGCTAATTTCCATGTCATCACCGAACCGGCATGCACGCCACAAGTTTGCTCTCAGTCAGAGTGACTAAATGCTAATTCCAAAGCAGCCATCAGCAGTCCGGCTCACGGCGAGAATTCGCCCATAATTGTCGATACATATGCGCATTCATTACCGCCGGCCAGTTCTGCGCAACCGACTGGAAGAGGAAACAAGCGCGGCGACAACGCACAAGACCCGAAAAAGCAAAGCAACGCAAATTTCTCCTACCCCGACGACTCACATAACCGAGCCGAACGAAAGCGAAAGAGGAGGCTTCGAAACAAGTTTCAAAGACTCGAAGTTTCATCAAAATCTGAGTGGATCCACATCTAACCCATCGGCCCATCAAGACTCATTAAAGATACGCCGCGATGGTGATCATACTTCGGCCGGGAAAGGTAATTTCTCCGTATTTAAATGAAATCAGATAATGCGCTGCATTTAGCCAATTACATAAAGCGGTTAAGTAAATCTCTCGAATGGGGCCCTCCTGCCAGACGCGCTCCAGCCGGAACGTGCGAAATGATCGCACTGACTGACGCTGCTGGTCGCCGGCGCTTAATTAACCGATGGAGGAGGCAGCCCTCCGCGCCAGACGTCACGGTCAAGTCACCAGCTACTGAGCGAGCAGCGCGCACCCCTGTAACTGATCGACTGGCATCTGCCGGAATGCACTTCAGTGCGTGGATGGATCTCATCAAACCGCTGACTTTTCCAGGTCAATTACGCCGCAGATTGCATAAGATCGCTGGCCTGGCCAAGACAATTGATGGCTTGTGCCATTCCTAGATGTAAGCGAGATAGCCCACGCCAACCGCATACCTGATCAGGGGCTTCAGAGACTCACTTTCGTGAACGAGCTCTATTTTCTCTCGAAGTGTTGCTTTCTGCGGTGCCCGGCCAACAGTGCGCGTTGCGGCTGCGGATACGAACGATTTAATTAACCGAACGTGCGTGTTATATGGGTTATTGTTGTTGCCATTGCTGGACATTATGCTCTTGGAAATTCCCATCGTTTACCAGAAGCTCGTTGCAGTTGAATTTGTAAGCTCGTTTATGGAGTGACGTGATCTGAAAGTGATTTCCTCGATGAGCCTTACACTGATCGGTGATTAAAGTCAACTGCTTTGCGGAAGACTTACAGAGTGTGTGTATGGAGTGTCGGAATATGCACATGCGTACATGAGTGGACTCGGAGCCAAGACATGTTTGTACAAAAAACGCATTGAAATTCGGCGGACTCGTCAAAGCGTCTAGTTTATTTGACTGTTAGACGAAGCCTTTCTTTTGTCGCAGTCCAAGAATGAAATGAGCTCGTTTTATACGGAAGATGTGGCTGCTTTGGTTACTTGTTGGTGGGCAACAGTACGGGAGCGTGTAGTTCTCTGCGGTGGCAATGTGGGAGAGCGACGATGGTTGTGGTCAGTGAAACTGTGGAAAAGTGAAATGAGGGGAACAAGAAGCTTCAGAAGGGCCATACGAAGAAACACACGCGACAAGGACTCACTTTTTAACTTCTTTCCAAGTGCAATTGATTCACTGATGATGTGAGGGGACAAGACGATTCAAAAGTGGTATTCTGAGAGGCACACGACTCGAAGCAAGGACTCGCTTTCTAACTTCTTTCCAAGTGTCATCAATTCTCCCCGCTCCAGGTAGGAGCGTGTACCTTCTGCTGAATAGTACCAGATCCGTTTTTTGGGGGCTTACGCTAAGACCGCATGTTTATGTCCATGCTTCCAGCTTATTGAAGGCTTTCTGCATTATGTCAGGTGGAGACGAATTTGCTAGACACCGCTGTGACAACACCATCCGCGTAGGCAATGGCTTTGCATCCAGCCACTTTCGATGCAGATACCCAACCCGCAGGAGCTGCTATCTTGTCTTCGATTCTATCCCGACTGTTCCAGGGGAAGATTTTTGTTTGTGATCGTGGACACACTTAGCCCCGAAAATAGTGTGAAATGAGTCCAAACTAGGATTTGCAGAGTTTTTTGTGCTCAACCGACTCCTGCTCTCCTTTCTGACGAGTGGAATCAGTGCCACGGCATGTCGTGCTTTAAGATTGGACCAATCCACCATCATTCCCCACTTCTGTTGATGTCAATCGACTACCGCCCGTTTCTATGTGGGGTTCTGTGCTGTATCGGCTATTTAAGCTTAACAGTCGTAGTTGTCGAACTCAGGGTTACAACTGCGGATAGTGCTATTTTCGCTGACGAGGGGATCATCAAAAGCTGCTGTTCAGAAGTTCACAATAAATGTTCACTATAAAGTTGTCTATAAATGCTCATACGCTCAGGGCGTCAAGTGATTATACTTAAGGCCTGCAGTTGCATTCCACTTATACTCTAGTCTTTGTCAGAGCTCTTCATCTCGATCTAGCTGCTTCCATTTGTGCACACCGAGTTGATGTTCTTCTCTACTTGAGTGCGCAGACTTAAACGCAGGCTTTGTCTGACTGGCTCATAGTCAAAGACTTTTCATCACGAATCCATGTCCAGACACATTGCCAGCCCTAAACGCAGGCGTCCTCGCTTGCCTTGCCTGACTGGCTCGTAGTCGAAGGCTTTTCGTCACGAATCCATGTCCAGACACATTGCCAGCCCTAAACGCAGGCGTCCTCGCTTGCCTTGCCTGACTGGCTCGTAGTCGAAGACTTTTCGCCACGAATCCATGTCCAGACACATTGCCAGCCCTAAACGCAGGCGTCCTCGCTTGCCTTGCCTGACTGGCTCGTAGTCGAAGACTTTTCGTCACGAATCCATGTCCAGACACATTGCCAGCCCTAAACGCAGGCGTCCTCGCTTGCCTTGCCTGACTGGCTCGTAGTCGAAGACTTTTCGCCACGAATCCATGTCCAGACACATTGCCAGCCCTAAACGCAGGCGTCCTCGCTTGCCTTGCCTGACTGGCTCGTAATCGAAGACTCTTCGTCACGAATCCATGTCCAGACACATTGTGTATCGGTTCCATAGGCTTGCTAGGCGCATGTGTTGGTGTACACCTAACACAGACCATTGCTGCATTTGCTCCTATACATGCCCTCAAGGCAAAGAAGACCACAGATCATACTCAGAACTGCACACAGCCGCACACGGGGCTTCAGATGGATTCAATTTATGCTTCTTCTTCTTTTTCGGCATTACAGCGTAAGGCTCAGGCAACAAGCCTCTCCAGCCCTTCCTTTCCCCTTGAAGAGACAGAGGACTTCTTCACTCGCTTTTGAAATTCTTCATGCCTCTGTACCATGTTCTAGTACTCAGTTTCCACTTGCCTGCTGTCCTTGTCCAAGGCTCGCTGTAGTTCTTCACTCACGGGCACGATTGAGATTTTCATCCACAAGATGGTTGTATGATCTGCCACTTGTGTATCATAAGTTTGTTTGAATACCCCACGTGTGCAACAGGAACAATGTGGGACCGGGGACACTCCCTTGTGGGACACCGACAGTGATCTCCTCGAACTCGAAGCGTTTTGATCCGTGCTTGAGTCTGAAAATTCAGTTTTTTAAGCATCTTCTGGACGTTTTCAGGAAGACGTTGGCTGATGTTAGCAGACTTTGTCGAAGGCCTACAACTTAGATTCCACTCGGCTGACATTCCGACCATATCTGAGTTGAATCGTCGGACTGACAGCGGTATTTGAGTGATCGCCGCCGGTGATGTAGAACTGATTCGTCAAATTCTCAGTATCGACAGCCTGTTGTCCTTTTACCGTCCCGGACGATAAGCTCTTCTCTGCACTTTACATCCATTATATCACTGCTTCCTCCTTCGCCGCTGCCACACCTCCTCGATCGCGTGCTTGTCATGTTCCTCCTTCTTCTTCACAAGAACCCGGGTCTCATCCCTTCTGTGCTGTCCGCAAGGTCTAGTAGACTGCACTTGCTAGCTACAACTGCCTCAATCAGAGGAAAAAAATCCTTCAAACCACTGCCGATTGCACCCACCTCTCCGTGTCCCTTCAATGGAGAGTGACTGTGTCCGTCCAGTGTCATCTTCCTTCTTCACTCCTGGCCCTTCAGAGCACCGTTAGCAGACCCCCGTATCGAACCTCTTCAACGCAGCCAAGACAATGTGCGTCTGCAGAAATCCTATCGGTACGCTCCCCAGTTGCTCTAACCCCCGCCGAACTCTCACACGTGTGCGCTGACTCAGTCAGTTCGTCAGTTGGACCCGTTTACGCCGGCATTTAAATTAACACATCCCTTGGAGTTTTCCCTCATTTTCGGGCGTGTCCACAACCACGTACAATCTTTGCGAATGGAAAGTTCGCTTTACGGAAATGCAGACGCATGACGATGCAAACACGGGCAGCACACTTCCAAATATTTGCGCACCAGTGCAAGCGAAGTCCTCAGAGGCCCGGCTCAAACGGCAAATTCGCAACAGCGACGCGCAGCACTTCCGCTACCAATCCGGAAACCATTGCAAGAAAATCGTTTTTCTGCACAAATACCCAAGCCTGACGTGAGCACAAAACGAAAATAGCCAAACATCAATAGAGCCCCAAACCAATCTAATCCGAAATGCAATCCAATCACTCGATCTTTATGCCGCTGAGTGCGGCCCATCTACTGGCATACTCGGGGGCATATCGATGGATGCATAAATCCATTGAACACAATCGAAAGTGAAGACGCGAGGAGAACTGGTTTCTAGAAGAGGCTTTTCCGTTTCTCCATTCCAGCGGTGCAGCGCGGCAGACGCATCTTCACCCAGTCGAGAGCATTCCTCGGAAAGTAAAGTGAGCAGGAAGTGAAGTTAAGCGGGCTCTTGCCTGGGCTTGAGATTCCAAACTGTAGCGCACTCGTGGTGTGTGGTGTGTGCGGTGTGGTCTTGGCCGGTTGTGCGAGGAGAAATTTGCATCGTCGGAGTTGCACTTCAAACGCCATCCATGATCGTGATCGGGCATTACATACACGTCGTCGCCATAGACCCTCGCCCGGGGACGGTGTGTCTTGAAAGTGTGCGACATTGTAATAACTAGTTAATAAACCGCTTCGCCTGGTGGCTTCAGCCGCATCGCCGTTTTGCCGTGTCGTGCTTGTGGAGCATTGGAGCAGCTGCGCTGAATGCAAACCATTGTTTGGGGAATGAACCGATTCTCTGTGGCTTCCGCGGTGCGATAGTGGGACGGCGTGGGAATACCAATAGAAAACTGGTATCACTTTGTCCTGGTGAATTGATTATTGCCTTGCCTTGAAAGGAGCTCTTATTCGTGTTGAAATGATCGCGCCTACCGATCAGATCGTGCTTACACGATCAATGAACTGTCGGGTGAACAATTGATAAGTGCTGCTGAATGAAGTGGGTGAGGAGCGAAGTGAGGTTTTTGGTTGTGTTTGAGCAGTGACAACGACTGTTTCAAGAAGACCATATCTTGGAGTGATGCTTCTACAGAATGAGGCAACATCGGCCTTAGCAGATTCAGAAAGGCGTTTTATTTCACATCACATTCAAGAGAAGCCTCTGCATCACGCTGAAACCTATCAATCGGGCAACGTGCTCTTCGGAACTTCGAAGCGTTCAAAAGGAGCGCAAAACAAAGCTCTCAAGATTACAGGTCCCTCTCCCCCAGCTATCATCACCCCCCACATGACCGCATGATAATGTGCTTCACGTTACGAGATCAACAATTTCCCCCAAACCAGCGCCGTATTTCGTAAGGCACACATCATAATTGCATTCAATCCCAATGCTTCTTCGATGCATGCCTCAAACATTAGCTGTTATCTCACCACGGATCAAAGCACATTTGTAATCGAAGCTAATACACTCTCGATCGCAGAACAACTGCAAGTGCTGCGCAACTGCTTGTCGGCCGCACCCGCACGCAACACAACACAACAAGATTCATGAAACAATCCGTCTTAATAAAACGACACGGGAATTGTTTATGGCGTCAGCTCCGCCCGCCCCGGCGCAGTGCGTCCAAAGTGGCTATCACAACAATTAAATTGCCAGTCATGCCCGCCGACCGGCCAGTGGTCCTCGCCGCGATTCGCTTCTGCGCGAATTGCCATTCACCACAGCACCTGCGCCCGGGCCCGAAACCAGAGCACAACCAGCGCGGGCCTCTAATCCGATTACTGCTGTAATAGGATTAATTGCTGCTCCGCACTGGCGTCGGCTGCGCGTAGGTTCGAGCATCCGAATGGAAGATCCCCGCAAAGAGCGCGATGTAATCCCGGCAAAATGCAAATTAGGCGGCCGCACTGGTATTCGGCGGCCGCGTGCCTGTGAACCGAATGCGGATTTCGGTGGTGAGTCTTGTCTATTACGTCATGGGGCCCACCGCAGCGGGCCAGCAGCTCTCCTAGAGCTGCGAGTTGCGCAATTGCGACTGACTATCACCTATCGCTCAATCGAACTCGTAAGAGTAAAAGTTTCTGATTTAAATATTCCATCGATTATGTTGGCTTTGCTGGCGATGAGCTGGCCTAGCGGTCGGTGCGATGCATAAAACCGGAGTTCGTTGGCATGACGTGCTCCCATGGTTGTCACAGCGGATGGACGGGCCATTAGGATGTCATTCTGAGGGCGTTGCCGGACCGCAATGAAGACTTTCCAGTCATTGTTTTTGAAAGCCGACTGATTGAAGATTAATCACACTTTCCAAATGGTCATGGGATGACCAATCAATGCCGATGCTGAGTTTGCTTAATCGCAAAGAAAACATATCCACACTCGGCGTCAATGTCGTTAACTTCATTCTCACTTGCAGCGGCTGCGACTGCGCAATCGCATCAACAGCTCTGTCGGTGGGTAAACATGTGCCACGGTGTCTGCTTTGGAACCTGGCCGGTAAGCTTTAGGATCGGCTACAGACGCGCAGCCACTGCCACTCGTTGGTTGATCTGCAATCAGGTGCGATCGGTTTGAATGCCACGATCAATGACGGCTGCCGCGTGGTAATCCACTGTGCAACCGTCTATAAGCCTATTCCACTTGAGTGATCTTCAATTATCGCCGCCGAGGGGGACTGATCACTTCCTTGTTCACAAAGAGCAAGGTTATTACCGATAGCGAGTGTGTGCAGCAGTGGTGGCGCATTTCACTTGCTCCGCGGGGGGCAAACCCTGTAGGCGGAGGCGTTTCCGTGGAGCGTGGTACTTTTACGGCTTGTTGATCACCCACACGCCCGCTCTGAGGTCTGCGAGATCAGGAGTTACTTCATTTCAGCCAGATTGTGATATGTGAAGCACGATCCATTTGGAGATTTGAATTCGCATTTGAGTGAAGCCATTCCGTTTGCTGCATGCCAGGCAGGGCCACAGGTGTGGTTGGGAAAATTTGTCAACATCTTTCGACTGAGAGTTGGTGAATAATGCAATCTGCTTTGCAAATGGTTCGCTTGTGCGTTCGTTGACATGCGGGCCTCATCTCTGACTGGTCCTTGGCATACCAATGAACCTTGGCGTGGCGCCATTTCTGGTTACTTGACTTAAGTTCACCTGACAAATTTCATCTTATTGGCACGCAAATGCAGATCGTTGTCTGAATGTGCTTAAAATGAGCCTAAATTGACTTTTATCGTGAACTTTATTCCATTACTCTTGCTGTCGTAGCTGTGGTTACATTCGGTCAAATGCTGGAGAATTATGATCAGCAAGAGTTTTACTTTACTTCACTTAAAGCCACATGCCATTGGCGTCCACATCAGCCGCGAGAAGACGGGCGGGTGACGCTAACAGGCGAAAGTTGCCACTAAACAGCAACTATCCCATGATGCATTCAGTGTCTGTGTGTTTCTCCAGTCTATTAATTAAACACGTATTCTTTTTCCTTTCCCTCTATGAGGGATTTTTTTTTATTAAAATTGAGCTGCTGACGTTACTAAGCCCGAAGTCAACTTGAAACTAAACTTACTCGACTCGACTTATAATCGTTCGATGTCGGTGAACGATGGCCTTGGTGTTATTCGGCCCCACGATGGATGGTCGGCGACGCTCCCACGGTGGTGTCAGATTCTTTCGCTGCGTCTGGCATGCTCAGATTAAAACGCTGAGCTATCGTCTGGCTGTTCACACACTTTGCAACTTTGAGAGCGTGTAACTTATACAAATGCGAGAATTTTTTCTTCCTAAGTCCAACACATTTGTGCATTCACATCGAACTGATTTAGAATTTAGAACGAAGAGCAGAAATAATGGAGGATGGGTACATCGAGATATGTGGGAATAGAAACTAAGGGAAGGCTCCGAGTGAAAACTCACGAGTCAAGTACTTTCGTTAAACGAAACACTCAATTTGTAAGAACCTTCCTCAAAGTAGGTTCTCTCCCTCAAGTTGACATTTGAAAACTTAGAGTAAGGGTGGGTGCAAAGGCGGATAAAGGTGGGTGCAAAGTATAGGCAATAATGTTTTCAAACGTCCTCAAAGTAGGTTCTCTCCCTCAAGTTGACGTTTGAAAGCTTAGAGTAAGGGTGGGTGCAAAGGCTGATAAAGGTGGGTGCAAAGTATAGGCAATAATGTTTTCAAACGTCCTCAAAGTAGGTTCTCTCCCTCAAGTTGACGTTTGAAAGCTTAGAGTAAGGGTGGGTGCAAAGGCTGATAAAGGTGGGTGCAAAGTATAGGCAATAATGTTTTCAAACGTCCTCAAAGTAGGCTCTTTCCCTCAAGTTGACGTTTGAAAACTTAGAGTAAGGATGGGTGCAAAGGCGGATAAAGGTGGGTGCAAAGTATAGGCAACAATGTTTTCAAACGTCCTCAAAGTAGGTTCCCTCCCTCAAGTTGACGTTTGAAAACTTAGAGTAAGGGTGGGTGCAAAGGCTGATAAAGGTGGGTGCAAAGTGTAGGCAATAATGGCGCAAATTCATAGTCAGCTCATTAATAGTGCCTTAAGTCGACTTTAGTTATAGCCGACTCTAAATCCAAAAGTCGACTTTAACTTTTCGTTATTCATAGACATATTTATGCCTGTGCATATCTAGTATCTGCTTAAAAGCGTTATTGTAAATTGATTTCTTCGAACAAACCCAAGTGTCAAAATACATGTACATGCGTACAATCTATCGCTCCAATAACCTGTGGAAGGCGAGCAATCCTATAAAATGTCTGTTTTGTTTCATTTAACTCTGCCGCTGTGAACTGAAATTTAATGAACGCAATAATGCGATCCGTTTTGAAATTTTGTTTATAATTCTGCCCACAGTTGGTTGGGAAATTCCATGCAAGGCTCCTGAAAGTACAAACGTGCAGTGTTACATGTCAATAAAAAGCTACCAGTTCACTTCTTAGTAATTCTTACCAACATCACACTGGTGGACATTTTTTCCAAAAAAATGCAATGCTATCAGCAGCTGTAGATCTGTTGGAATCGGTGGTCCACGATTCGTTCGCGTTTCTTGCACATGCGGCACTTCAAACAAAAATTTAGCCGTAATTTTATCGAACCTGTACCGCGAATAAAATTCTTCCTCCTCTAACTCTTCAAATGGACTCGATCGCTGTTTGCATATTTTTGGCTGTGAAATTAATTCAAAATCTTCAAATATGTCCAAATCTTGACCCTCCGGAAACATTTTGAAAAAAAAAAAACTGCAAACAACTTTAAGAAATCGAATCTGACAATCGATTTAGAGCCAACTTTACTTTCTTAAAATCACGTTCGACTCGTTTTAAATTTAAAGTCGACTTTAGGTTTATAGCCTACTACAAGATGACTATGAATAACAAAAAGTCTGCTTTAAGTTATGTAGGTGAATAAATTCTTTTAAAGTCGACTTTAAATGACTATGAATATGCGCCAATGTTTTCAAGCATATACAAGCGAAAATCAAGTAACTATAATTACCAACGTTTCGGGGACACTGCAAGAACCTGTATACTCGTAGATTCAAGTTTCAAAACATGGAATGGTGGAACCCGCGGTGAGAAGATGAAAAGGGCATTGGGATTCATAGATCCACCGGCAAGTGATGTCTATGGGTGAATTGTTCTCTAACACATCCTGTCTGCCGTTTGGGTTTTTTCCAGCAATTATGGATAAAATTTTAAATATTTTATGAAATCGTCTTCATTCGGTTAGGGAAGGAGCTGCGAAAACGTAAACCTTGTGATCCAGCAGACTACTACCACACCAGTTGTAGTGCTGTTAATTGTGTCCCATCGACAAATGGTGACTGGACCAGATTTGAAAATTAGATAAAAGGGTATTAACTTTGCTTTCACTGGGATTCGAACAGGGGACCCCACTAACCAAGGGCAGGCACTTTTTTTTATAGTTTACGCGCGCTCAATTGTTAATACCCTTAAGTGTGCGGGTTCAAGACACAGCACGGGCCGAAGGTGTAGAGAGAGAAAGGAAGAGGAGGTTTTACATATCTGTGAGCTAAATTCTGGGGGAAATATTGGGCTGGGAAGAGCCTTCCATATTCGTGTCGTGCGGCTGATGAACGAGTCTCAAAATGTAACTCTGAGTCCGAAAGTAAACTTAACGGTAAACCGATGAGTATTCCCGCCAAGACGGGCATTGCGGTTGTATTCATGGAGAGGACGAGTGCAGTTGGCAAGCTCACTTGAGCTTCGTTTGTTAAATTAGCGATAAAATACGGATAGAGACGAGACGGTACGTCGATGTTTGAGCGAGTCTAATGACGCTGCAATATTGTTGTCTCCCATAAGTTTTATCGCTCGCTTTTGGATTCTATCTAGTAGGTGCAGGGTGGTTTCGGGGGCACCAGACCAGATACGAGCGTTGTACTGAAGTTTGGGGCGTGCATACTCCTTATAAATTAAAGCAAAATCAGAAGGGGTGAAGTATTTCTGGCATCGATTGAGGAAACTTAAACATTTTGCAGCATTTTTGGCGACCTCAAATATGTGATCTTTCCAACAAAGTGTTATGTTGATACACACACCAAGGATGGAAAGCTTTCCGGTTTCATCGACACAGATGCCATTCATGGATAATGGCTGATTAAAAAGGGTTCGCTTGAGTGACAGCAGACAGAATTGAGTTGTTGAAACATTGAATTCCACTTGCTCTTTCCCCAGTTAATTCTGCTGTCAAGATCGGTATTCAATGTGCTTCACATAAGCTGCCGCTCCAATTCTACGGTCGTGGGTCTTGGAACGAATATGAAAAGCTGCAGGTGCTGTCATCAGCGAAGGAATGGATTGGATTAGAAGTAGCAGACAAGAGATCATTTATAAAAATGAGAAAGAGTGTCGGAGACAGAACAGAGCCTTGGGGAACACCAGCATTTACTTGGTGGATATCAGACTTGAACCCATCCAAAATAACTTGAACTGAACGGTTCGAAAGGTAATTTCTAATCCATTGAAGAAGAGATTCATCGACACACGACAGGCACTTAACCAACTGCGCCTTACCGTCGTCCATCGGTTAAGATTTTTGTTTCTTAAAATTCGTCAAGTAGTTTTTAACTTTCTTCTCACTTGCAGTCACCTCCTAGGCACACTGGACTTCTACAAGGGATCCCTCTTTAGATTCCATCTTTATTCACACCAAAATGGTGACAACATTCAGCTGTCAAAAATGTGAGTGGAGGGATTTCGAAAAAAAAGTGTATTCACACCAGCTGGAGTGTTCCCTCCAAAATGCTGACTAAGCCCTCGCACTTTTTTTTTTTTGTAATTTTGTTTATATTGTATTAAATGTAACTTACATGCTAGACAAAAGAACTTAAAACTAGCTTAACTAACTTAACAATTCATAAATTGTTCTTAATGCTAACCTACTGACCCCATGCGGGTACTCTAAGCTAATCTAATCTAAAATTATAAACGCGCCTTTCGGCTTAATCTACCTTTTTTTAGTCTTTCCTGACAAACTTGGTTCATTTATTATGTGCCAAGAAAACTTAAAAAAAAACGTGGCTAAACTTAACTTAACTACTTAACCTACATTATACTAACTTACCCTAACATAAAATTTAGGACTATCTTAATTATGTCCGTAACAGTCCGGACGCGTGCACCAGGGCGTATATGTTATGTATATGCTTAACATATATAATTTATACGCCGTGGTGCACGTTTTTTTGGGTTTTTCTTTTATTAATTTTTTTTTGGATTTTTATTTTATATATATATATATTTTTTTTTTTTTTCTTATCAACTACCTTAAAACCTATGTAAGCTGGCCACCATGGTCAACTACCGGGTCGTTTAAAAAGGCCAGCGGTGGCGGAGACTGGTTTTGGTGTAACCACCAGTAAAATTGCCGATCTTTGGCAGGCTGCTTTCTATCTAGAGCAGGGATCGCTCGACTGAACCGAAGAAGATCCTCGTGGGTGCGAGCGACATCCGGTTCGTATTGGAATCGCCTGTCTTCTGTTCGGCGTACGACATAGAAGATTACAGGGCATCCGTCTGTATCCTGTATTAGGCCAATCGCGTCTAAATAGAGGAATGCTTCGGGAGGAATAAAGCCGTTAAGGCGCACCCTTTCATGGTACATAATATTGGGGTAGTAAGCCCCGAAGATCAGACTGTTGGAAGAAGTCATAGCTCGTGCAATGTGCCTTCTGATCAGCTTAATAATAAAATTATCTATCCTGTTCACGTTTGCCTCGTTGTACAGGACTTCGTTAGGATAGTACTTCTTGTACTCAGACTCGAGTGTACGGTACAACCGGAGACTGTCTTTCGAACAGCCTCATCTTTTCCATCTGGCAAGGACTCACGTTGAACCGCAATGGACAACCGTACGCCATGATTGGCCTGATAAGAGCCGTGTAGCAGATTACCTTCACCCTGGCTACTGAAAATAACCTCCTTGCCGCAGCAAAGGCCTTGCTGGCTTTCGTCAGAGCAATATCTATATGTTTTAAACCCTCGCACTAACTCACACTTTATTCACACCGTCCATAGTCCAGAGATGTAGTCCGCACCGGGGAGAAGTGCAAAGCTTGTGGCATTCCCTTGTATTTTACACAAACCATGAATCCACCACGCAATTGCATTTAATGAGAGAAATTCGCGGCAGAGTGAATTTACTCACGATCCATGTATTGCTGTACGGAGAATGTTCAGAAGACGACTCGTATTTTTAAGAGCTTCAGTATGGACTTGCGTGCGTACAAACATACAAATGCCATGGTATGATGTAAAGACTTTAATCTTGCGTGTGGGATCTTGAGAGAAACATGGTTTTGATTGGTTGCATTTGCGCATATTCGTAGATTCAACATGAACATGGATGCGGTTGAGGGTGCTGAAGAGCGCATGATTTCTGGCATCCAGCGTGGACATCAGTATTTGTTGAAGGAGTCGCCGCACAGTTTACCAAGAGCTCGTAGGCAATTGAAAATGTAAAATGATGCTGTAGTTAGTTTGGTTTTGGTTAAAAACCTTTTGCAGGATGTACGATGTTGCAAGGTCCTTATAATTGGTCTCCTGGAACCAATTAGTTTAGTTTTTGCTTTTAGTTATTATTTTGACATAGAGAATTGTATTGTATTTTACAACACATCAGGCTAGTTTCGAGTTTTGTCGTTAGTTAGTTTCGTTAAGTGATTTTGTGTCCATCGGGGCTTTTCATCTTAATTTTCAGTTGACGGAGAGGCCAACAGTTTTTAAGTCTGTTGCATTTAAAGGTTGTCTTCCACTTTCTGGGCACTTTGTTTTCAATGTTCTTTTAGGAGAGATGGCTAGTTTTGAGGCAGCCTATGAATTCAGACTTTGAATTCTTCTTGCTCTTCGCCAGTTTCCTCTTAAATCGTAGGTTGCAAGTCGAAAAGTGGAAATATCCTCCGAACATTTCAACATCATATTTCGTCGCTTTTTTTTATAAAGCCTTAGTCATCTTTTTGTGTCTCAAGCAGACACTCTCTGACACTGTGTAAGCCAGGTGCCGTGAAATAACGCCAAGTAAAATTCCAAAATGCAGCGTTATTTCACTTTATGAAAGCAAAATAACGCCGAAGATTACTTGTGAAATAAAACCGAATGATATTTTCTTTTTATTTAATTGACTAGAAATATTGTAGGGCTATATACCTCAGAGTAAATATATTTGAACTTTAGCTCCAGGCGCCTGCCTGACAGTTGCGGACAAGAGGGTTACAATCAAGTTAGCGAGCGAAGCTAGCCACCCACCTCATGCTTTAAATACTGCATACTTGTGCTCGCCTTGCTTCGCCCGCGCTTTAAATAAAGTTTAAATAAATGAGTAAGTTTCTTGGCAGCTTTTGAAAATATTCTACAGCCCAGCTCATCAAGAATAATGTAGGATTCTAATGGTAAGAGAATTTTTCAAGTCGGTCCAGTTGTTTCGGAGTCTATTGGTAGCAAACAAACAAACAAACAATCAAATCTTTGTGAAATAAGGCCGACTCGGCGTTTTAGCAAAGTGAAATAAGACCGAGCATGAAACAAGACCGGTGTTATTTCATCATCACCGTCCACCTAACAAGAAAAATCAGCTTTAATTTAATTCTTAAAGCTATATACAGCCTTTACATAAACTATGCCTGGCGGATTAGCTCAAAAAACTAATCAAATTCCATAGCCTTCATTCAAGAATCGTGAAAACTCTGAAGTTCAACTTACCCCTTTTTTAAGAACAGTCGTTAGATATTGCAAAAGTGTTTATCAAAATTTGCAATTAAATTCAGCTATTCGCTGTTTTTATAAAAAGTGAAAAGTGCAAGTCAACTTTTTCTTTTAACATTCTCTTCTTTAATATTTTTTCTAACACGCTCCTCACACAGTTTCAAACATGTCCAACTTTGTGCCTGAAAATGTGTTTTTGCGGTTCGAGTTCTTCTTCATTGCTTTAATATGAAGAAAACTGCTGCCGAAAGTCATCGTTTTTCGGTGGAAGTTTATGGTGAACATGCGCTAGCTGAGCGAACGTGCCAAAAGTGGTGACTTTGGCTTGGCCAACCAGTCAAATCAACGGCCGAATATCCATGAAGCGACTATGAGCTGCTTAAACCGGGTGAGACCATCAAAGGACAAGGCTGCCGAACGCAATTAATCCGTTTGAAGAGCGCAGTAGCCGAAAAACGCCCGGAATATGCGACCAGACACGAGGCAATGATTTTCCATCATGACAACGCTCGGCTCCACGTTGCTATTCCGGTTAAGAACTATTTGGAAAACAGTGGATGGGAAGTTTTACCCCACCCACCTTATAGCCCAGACCTTGCCTCTTCTCACTTCTAACGCCTTCACTGAAATATGGTTCACCTCAGAGCAGAATATCAAAAATTGGCTTGATTCATTCTTGGCTGCCCAGCCGGCGCAGTTCTTTTGGGATGGGATCCACAAATTGCAATGAATTAATGACGATTGTGTGCAAGCCATGCTGAAGTTGGTAGTCCAGATTGCATTACTCAATGATGTTGACTGTCGAAAAGAAATGTCAAAAATGTCGACAGTTGCCGAATGACGAATATGGCGACTTGTACCAAAAGAGCCAATGAGGGGGAACAATATATAAAAAAAAAACTCCCTCTGTCCCCGCCTCTACCTCGCCCACATTCAAACAGTCGACAAAAGTATAAATAAGCTTTATTTACAAGGCAACCTTGATCCCAAGCCCCCATTCACCCCGGCTCGAAGGCCAATCACCTCTGCTTCTCTCCAAACCTTACTGTGCCACGGTGCTTGTTCAGGACCTTCTTCAGGTCCTCGTTTTGACTTATATTCCTGATCCTCAGCTTGCTTTTGCCTTCGGAGTTGTTCCTCGCGGTGCGGATGTTCTCGGGTGGAGGCTTAGCCGACGTGGATGGAGTCGTGGTTGTCCTGGGAGACTCGCGGGTTGTCCTGATGGATGTTGGCTCCTTGTAGGCTGTGGGCTGAGCACCCAGATTCAGTGCAATACTCTGCTCGGTTGTGGTTGTCGTCTGAAGCTGCTCCGCGGCTGAAGGCGCGCTGGGTGATCGGTTGAAGAAAAGCTTGCTTGACTTGGGACGGTGGAGGTTGTACCTCTTGAAGGGTCGTTCTGTGGTGCTTCGCGATGGAAGTCGATTGGATAGCGTTGGCTTGGTGGTGGGAAAGAACGTTGTGACTGGAGGAGGAGGCGGCGTGGTAAGTGGGACTCGAACGCGCATCGGCTTGAATGTCTGACTCTCCTGCATGCTCTTCAGGAACTGGTCCGGGTAGTTGGGTACCTCCGTTGTCGAGGCTAAGAAGTCAAAGTGATTCGATGGGCGAAAAGACGTGCCTTTCATGGGTGCTTCCGTGGGCGAGGCCAGGTATTCAAAGTGATTCGATGTGCGAATGGAAACCTCTTTCTTGGGAAGGGCCGTGGTCGAGGTGAGGAAGTCAAAGTGATTCGATGGCCGGAAGGAAGTCTCTTTCTGTATGGACTCCTCTGCACTGTGCTCGGTCACCTCGTACGAGTGGAAGTTCTCCAGCGGGGCGGACGTGAATGCCGTCGTTTCGGAGGGAGGAGCGGGTGGGGGTAAATGCACCTTCGTGTGGAGGGTACTCATTGCAAATGGTTTCGATGTGGAATACTCAAGGGTACTCATTGCGAATGGTTTAGATGTGGAATACGGTGCTTTAACGGGCAACCAGCCCTCTCCAAACTCGTGGATTTTCCCACTGACCACGTCGTCGTCCATGTAAGTCCGATGAGAGTGCTCGTGGAAGCCGCCGATAAGGCCACTTTCGACGCGCCGTTCCTGTTCCTTCTCGATCTTACGGAGCTCTTCCTGGCTCATGAAAGGCACAATCAGGTTTGGTTTCGTCGGCGCGATTGCCGATGGAAATTGTTCCACTGTCGGATTCTTGTAGACTTGAATCGGTTTCTTGGGAGCTCTGAACTTGATCACCTTCGTTCGCTTGTGTGGAGGCTGTTTCTTGAGGACGTACTTGACCTTCGATGAAGACTGCGATTCGAAGTCCATAGGCTTGCGGTACCTCACCAATGGTGGCGTGAACATATGCGTCATGGCCCTTGCGCCTGTGGCCACACCATCCGCCAACTCGTCTACTGTGTCATCCATGTCCCTCCACATGAACCGTCTTTGCATACTTTTAGGCAGCGCTGCGTATGGAACGTATTTCCACGGGTAGAAGTAATTCCTCATAGACGGCGCTGCATACCTTACCGGCCTCCTAGGTGAAAACAAAAATTCAAATTCAAATCATTCGTTCGTTACGGACTTGGTGTCAACACTTTACGAGAATCTCGCTGCGCCGGAGCACTGTAGAACTGCTAGCACCACACAGGACACAATCCACTGCCGAGAGATCTTGAAAAGAGGAAGAGCACACTGTTAGCGAAATGTCACCAGTCGGGCGGGTTCACAACTCACAAACGCGATCGGAGACATTGCCTTGACAAAGAACCACACACAATCCACAAGTCAATAAGGAGAAATGCCGAAACACAATTAGCCTGGCGAAATGCTGCTGCTGTTTCTGCTGCTGCTTTCACGTTGAATTATTTCAGTAGATTATTTCAACAGCTGATGGTGGAGTATGCTTATATACGCCTCATGGTTTGGTGGGTCCGCTTGTGTAGCCAGGCGATATCTCCTGCTGGAGTGGAAAACCGAAAACCGAAAACAATTCAATAGAAGATCGCAAAACACCTAAGCTGCACGCTAAATCGATTTTCGCCGTCACTCAACTGCTAATTTACAGAAACATTCACGGTTAAGGTTAACGTCTCACGTGCGTTCCATTTCACTTGGTTTCGACTCTGCTCCTGCAACAGAGCAACTCTCGAAGAAACTCTGCAGCTTGCCTTCTGAGCACTTGGTCGCGGTGGTATTCAGTGCCAGATCGGTATGTTTGTGTGTTTAGATCGGCAATTAAGACATTTTTCGTGGGGCAATCTGTGGTGAGTCGATCATCTCAAGTAGCCGTTCATCATATTCATTGAACACTTCTCTACACTTCATTAATAATTAATCACCTCTTTAGTTGTATTTTAGTTGAAGTTGATTGGACTGGATGGGGGCGCTATCCGAAAAGAATCTAATGCAGTGCTTAAAGTCGCGCCACCGCGGCTGCAATAGGATTATGCGCTGTTACGAGTAAGTACTCGCTTCAATTACAACGGCTGACATGCGTTTGCTGTACTGTTTGTTAAAAACCTGTTAAGGTCAGTTTATTTTTCCAGGAGCGAAACACTGTTTGACACACAATGACTGCAAGGTGTTATTTCTGAGACAGACGTACATACTGTCCTGTCTCCACATCTTCTTGCCTCAGGCATGCTGGTTACGTCACATTTAACATTCTGTGAGTAAGGCCGATGGAAAGTGAGAGTGTCGATTTATTTATGAAACATATTCGATTCGGTCTGGCTGCGTCGAAGTAATCGCGAGTAGATTTCTCTTAAATTCTTCAACATTGAGGCATTTAAGAATTTCTGGAGTAAAATCCGGAATTTTATTTATTCTGAAGAAAAATGTGTCCGAATAAAAGGGAGTCGGTTTTAATTTTTTTTTTTTTTTATTTAAATTAAATTGGAAAAAATAAGCAATGATTGATCTCAAATATGCAAGAGTCGAATAAAATCGCCAAAAATGTCTATTCGGGTGTGGGAGTACTTACAAGGAAAAAAAAAGAGAAGAGTCAGAGATTTGGTTTCTACCGCTTGTGCTGAACTGATCAAGAGTTCGAATAGATCACACGATCGGATGGTAACAGGACATACGATTTGTGTACACACTTGTGTCTAAAAGTCAAGACACTAATTTTTGTTTAATTATTGCCTACAGGGGATTCGCGGCAATGTAAATTTAGATGTCAGAAGAACCCATCAAAAATTGTATTGGGGGTTATATTTGTGTTCATGCGGTAAGCGAGTTAAGGAATCCGTCTCGAGGTTCCAGAAAAAAATCCCGAACGGGGAGGACGCGCCTCGCCCCAACTGTTCGACTAAAACAAAAAGTCTTTTCTTTATTAATTCGATTTATTTCTCTCCGATCCA
This sequence comes from Eristalis tenax, assembly GCA_905231855.2. Classification (NCBI taxonomy): domain Eukaryota; kingdom Metazoa; phylum Arthropoda; class Insecta; order Diptera; family Syrphidae; genus Eristalis; species Eristalis tenax. The sequence goes on from HG993127.1 coordinate 8,079,364, forward strand.
ATGTCCAAAATTAGACTGACTCTAAAACTAAATTCCATAGGAAACAGCGGCCTCCAACCAACCATCCAGAATGCAGGCTCATCAGTTTTATGCCGACGCGTGTATCCGGTGCGATGCAATTTGATGTTCGGTGATCGTGCGAATAGAGCGACGCAACTTGATCTTCAATGAATATGTGAATAGGTTTGCACCTGAATAAACTTAGTCTGCAATTCTCATACAGACTGCTACCAGTGTTAACTTGCGTTTTAGTGCATACAAAAAAATTTGGAAAATTCATTTATTCGGACTGGGGATCAGTCGAAGATCAGTCGACCATAGACAAGAAATGAACGATCTTTTACTGTACTTAAAATTCTAGGAATCAAGAGACGGCTTCCAAGGGAACAAGTAATGTCAGAAATGAAGTACTGAAGAGATATGCAACTTCTACGTCTCTTGCCCCTCTGTGTCATATGACAGCGTTTTTTTATAACATCTTCACAGACGTGTGAGCTAGGCCAAGCTGAATACTCCCGCCTAACACCATTGCGTTGCTCTATACTCCTAACAAGTGAGCGTGAAAATAAAGTAGTATGTGTGACTTGAGAGCACAAACCACAGGAAAGTTGCATATCTCTTTAGTACTTCATATCTACCCAATGTTTTAACCAAAGCTAATATAGACTGTTTTCTCAGATTTTTTTAAATCAACTAGATACTGATTTGTGACGTCTGGCACCTCTGAGAGAATTAAAATCCTTGAGCATTCATGAAATGTGGATTTAAAAAAATCAGACGATCATCATCATAAAGGGGTCGCACGAGAGATCTCCCGGAATCTCGATCGTCTGCCATCGACTCTAACTCGTCAGGAGTTATGCGCAAGCGTAACCAGGCGAGTTTTTGGCCTTGGCCCAACCATCTCGTCCTGGGTCTGCAAAGCCTTCCCGATGGAATATCAGAGGATACTTATTTAAAAACGCTCTGTTTTTAACAAATATTTACAATAAGAATTTAATAGATTGCCCTATTAGATGTCTAATTGTAAAATGTAATTAAAAATATTAATATTGTGACAGCCATGCATGGATGTGTGCTGAACTAATGTATACATACTCGTATGAACAGGATAATGAGAGTGAGGTCAGGTGTGCCGAAGGGACTGGCGAGAGTGGTCGACTGTCTATATTGTGTTGTATTTATTGTATTACTTACAATATATAAAGATATAAAAATAAATCCATTATTTTTCCAACAGAAGGCTTTAATAATCTTTATTACGTTGTATACGTTTTAACAGGACCGAAGTAAATTCCTTTAAAAATATAAGATTTCTTAAAATAATAATAAACATTACACTAATATTTAACAAAAGTTTTGTGGTTAATTGAATCAGTTTTGATGGAGCGCACGGCCATGACGGATTTCGTCCTTATTACCAGCAAAGAGAAAATACGCCATAGTTTACAGTTTTCTTCGGTTAAGTCGAAAACGCAAGCCAAGCGGGTAAAAATTGAGATAATTTTTATTTGTTTACGGTCCTGATATAGTAACAGCAAATCATGTACAGATTCCGTTCCCCTAATTTCGATGCCAAAGATGAACTACGCTCTGAAAGGCCAATTGTTGAAAATATCGATATTTCATTTGCCCAGGAGCACAAAAATAAGGGCGACGTATGGTGACAAAAAGTCGGCCACTTACGACAAGGTCAAGCGAAAACGTGAGTGGTAGAATCACGGTGAGTAGGCGCAAACGGTGGCCAAGCCAGGATAGACGACAGATAGGTGTTTACTCTGAAATCATAATTACGACCGAAATAAAAAGAAATCAACAAGAGTTTGACGTATCCACAAATTCAAAATTGAATAGTGAGTCTAATTTTACACCCGAATTCAGGCACTCCTCTGTGATGTGTCATAAGCAGAGATGGCAGTTAAGACTGCGTGAGGCAATCTATTCGATTAATTACTCGTATTTATTCGAATAAACCACACGCCCGATTTGTTTCATTCAATATCACATGATACTTGAATAAAGATATGATCGAATATCTTTTTTTTATTTATTTTTTTTCTAAAAAAACTAACACATTTAAAATACATTTAAGGTTAACCTTTTTGTTTTTGACACTGTATCAGACTCAGAAATAATACTACAACATGGGTTTTCGTTATAGCCCCTAGTGGACCTGCTTAAGTGGAAATTCAAGGCCTACAATGCTTGAATGAAACCAAATTGTCAGAATCGAACGAAAAGCAGCGTGTACCACAGTCAAAAAGACCTTACATCTGGGAACTTTCGCGAAATTTCAAAACCAAAATAAATTCCCATACTTACAGAACGATTTATTTCGCTCCAACTTAAGGCCCTACTATAATGCGCATGAGGGAGCATGAGCTGTTGTACCACCTCGTACCCACCCGTATGAGGCAACGTATAATGTCGTCTCATATGTGAACTTGGCAGCTGGCATATTGTGTGCACAAACCAGAGACGTTTTTAAGACCTGTGATTTTCGCTATCTTCAAAAAAGGCGACAACAGTCTACTGGAAATTTACAGGGGCATCTTTCTTCTCTGTGCTTTTAGGAAAGTTTCCACTCAAGCTCTATACCATAGGTTAACTATTTGGGTGGAGACGAATGAGAAACTAAGCATTTTCCAAGCAGGTCTTTCCACTGTGGACCAAATCTTCGCATTGATTGATATATGCCTTCTTTGTGGACTTCAAAGCTGTCTTCGACACTGTTAACAGGACCTCAAACTATAGACCATAGGTCTTTCGAGCAAATTCATCAGAGTTCATGGAGACCTCATCAAGAAGATGTCCGCCACCGGTAATAAACTGTCGGACACTTTTGAAACCAAAACAGGAGTTCCGCAAGGATGTGTACTAAGTCCACTTCTGTTTGCACTCAATATCGATGACATAGCAAATTCTTTACCAGGGGATGTTAGGGTGGGAGAGGTAGTGTTTATGTATGAGGACGATTTACTTATTTTCGCTGACAATCCACATACTCTCCAATTAGAAATTAATAATTTCAAATGCTACTGCGACATTTGGGATCTAGAGATAAACACCTCAAAGTCTAAAATTGTTGTTTTTGGCAATGCTCAGATCTTCACGGGAAAATTGGTATCTACACAGTAAATCAATCGAAGTTGTGAAAAAGTTTAACTGCCTGGGTTTTCTCATTACGTCAAATCTAGACATGCCACCACATATTCATGAGAAATCTGTAGCTGCAAAATTAGCTATCAACCTAATGTGGAAAGAAGTTTTTTGCACCTCACGAGTTGATAGTGCTTCAAAATTTAAGGTCTTTCAAGCCACTGTTAACTCTTGCCTTTGCTATGCGAATCAATCAATGAACTTGCATCTCCACATAACACAGTGCTAGATCTCACAGAGGCAAATCACTATGTATGGAAAGAAAAATTCTATGAGTGCATAAAGAGACAAGATGATTATATGTTCGAACATTCTGTATGCAGGGCGCAATACTCTTCATCGAGGCCTTTGTATAAACTTCTAAACCACTCACTGCGGAGCAATAACTACTTTCACAATGAGCTGAATACCAGTCAAATAAGTCTTATATTCAGAGCGAGGACTGAACTTTTAGAACCTAACTACATCCCCCACAGGCAAGATCTCCACTCTATCTGCACCCTTTGCAATCGCAACAATGTGGAAAATATGTACGACTTTATCGCGGTTTGCCCAATTCTACTCGAATTACGTCGACTCTACTTCTCCAAAGAATCTCTCACACTTGAGGAAGCCAACATGACGAAACATTTCGTTAACGTCTTGCTCATGTACACTCATGCGCATTATAGCTGAGACTTTATGTAAGCAAAAGTCAACGAAACTCAACGAATCGCAAAAATGATTTAACATTTCTACGCGTACGCTCAATTTATGATTGGGCCTTCGTAGGAAAAAATTAATCTTCGACTTTATTAATTACGCCTTACGAAAATCCGCCATGTTTGCCACCTGTCTGTCTATTTTTTGGTGACGTGGGCCGAGAGCGGATACTCACTTCTACGGATGTGAAAATTGGTAGTAATTTCGGCGCGAAAATTTATTAAATTTAAAATTAATCATATGGAAGTTTGTGAAGATCTAAATAAAATGACTATTTTTCCAAAATGCGGTGTGGAGTATTTAATTGCAATGCAAACAGTAGCAAAGGAAACCCGAATCTACGGTTTTATGTCTTTCCAACATCTTGCGGAAGCAATGGATTCACTCTTGCAGAAGGAAGGACAATTTAAATCCAAACACGTCTCAGATTCGCTCTGCACATTTTACTCCAGATGACTCCGAAAGGAACTTATAGCTTGGAATGGGTAAATTAATATATTCGTTGTTCCAAACTTCGCAATTGATTGCAAAAGTAATGGATTCAAGATGAAGATGGGAACGGTTCCAACGATGCAACCGCAGTCAACTTTAATTTTTATTAAATCTCGTAGGACTTATTGTCAAACGGATGCGGCCTCTTTTCTATGACTTTGATTGTCAAATGACGGCGAACATTTGACAAAGTCTACGAATCTCAGTATATGTAATGTTTTTGCTATTGTCACTGATCTGGGAGGAGGAACAGAGGACTATACAAGAATCTAGAAGTAACCATGGAGAAATATCAATTGCTTTACATTCTAGGTTCATTCACAACACATTTTCTGATATTCCCCATTTAATAAAACTCATGAGAAACCACGTTGTTGAACATGGGTTTAATAAATGGCAAAGAAGTAAGTAAGAAGTAGTAAACTTCGGAAGAACTCTCAATAACACATTAAATTACTCCAGGCTATCTTAATGTCGTTGGAGCCGAAAGGCAAAAGGTTAAGATGGCAACAAAATTGCTCTCCCACACTATTGCACAGGCTCTAACTAGGGCTGCCACTTTAGGCCACCTATGTAATCACAATTGGGTCGAATTCTCCAAATTACTTTAAACTGTAATATTTATTAAGAGTATTTGCTTATAAAGTTGACACACTAAACTTATTACTAAATACTTTTCAGGCCAATGACTGGTTCGATGTCGTAAATAAAGGGCGTAATTAAGGGCCGATGTTGAATGTGAACCACACCTAAACGTCAAGTTTTTCTCTGCATTTCATTTGACATTTCTCGATTTCAGACTGACTCAATTTGAACCATGGAAATATACATAATCGAGCAACGCGTTAAATATGGCTATACACAATGGCTCTTTCACGCGACAAATTAAATGGCTGTGTTATCTCACGCGGTGGCGATGTCAATTCGCCGCCAAGATCATGTGATTTGACACTGTTGGATTTTTTTTCTTTGGGGTTATTTGAAAAGGTGTACGTCGATAAGCTAGCAACAATTCAAGAGCTAAAGGATGAGATAATTCGGCACATTAACGGCATAGAACCTCAATTATGCTTCAGCGTCATCGAAAATTTGGACCATCGGATGGCCGCCGAGGTCGCGGATTCCGTTTGGCCGATATTTTGTTCCATACATAATTGAACCATACCAATATTATCATAATAAAAAGAAATGACAATAATTTCCTAAATAATTTGTGTTTTATTCAAAACCAACAATTTAACCATCCTTTATATAAATAAGTATCAAATCCAGTCAGCTGTCAAATCACGCAGTCCCGGCATACGTCACATAAAAAAAAAATGAAAAAATAAAGGCTCAATCTTGTTGTATGTCATTCCTGACTCTAGTCTTATTCACAGTGAGCGGATACTGAGATGGTATTGAAGCAGAATCAAAGGAAATGAGTCTAGATCATTCTGTTACCAAAAGAGAACAATTGAAAAGTACACTGTTATAACGTCGTTGAATTCGCTGCAAATCCGTAGCAGCCGCGACTTAGTGAGCAGATAATATCTAGATTTTATTCTCAGAAAATTTGTTCGTGCGGTGAGCCAAAAATTATATTGTCTGCCGATTTTGAGGAGTTCGCTCTAATGGCAAAATATTACGCACGTGGTAGCAGCACTGCTTGCTGAATAAGGCAAGCTGCCACTGTCTCCCCTGAACATTGCGAATAAGTACCTCTTACTACTATCTTTGCATTCTTTAGTGTTACCGAATCCCAGTTACTAAGGACCGATATTCACAGATATGTCTACAGTGAGCACTGCAAGCGGAGGTCCAGCGGTGGTTGTCATTACAAATCCGAATAAAAGCCACTACATTAAATGGACAGATTCCACTTCCACAGCAATTTACACTTCCGTAAGTTCGGCTCATCCGATCCGACCTTTCCGATGTCGGCTCTTAGAAGAGGAAAAACAACAGCAGTTGTGCCTCTGTCTGGACGCAAAGCCATCCCTCCACGCAAGCGTTTGACTAAAGTTTCATTCTTCCGTTTCAGCTGTGCACATACAGTCCGCCAGTGAATGCTTGACCAACCCCAGAGGAAAGTGCAAGTGAGACAGTCTACTTGCAAGAAGATAATCTTTACACGTTTAGTTTACACAGTCAGTCTGTACTCAATTTTGTAATCATTTGCGTGCCAGCGCCGGCGAATTCACTGCTCCGCTGGACAGCAGCAGCGCAAGTGGTGGACTCTAAATCGTCAATACCGTTAATTACCGCATTTGCAGTACGTACGGTAAGTGTAACGAACTCGCGAAAACATTTGTGAAGGGAAACAGAAGAAGTGAGAAGCGCGCTACGAGACAGTTCCACGGTTTCCGGTTGATAGGCTTACAGTCTCCTCACGGTTGCCTTGACATTGCACGGCGGAGTGTCCGTGTGTTGCACAGCAGGTCTGTGTCTTTTATTAGGCATTGTAATTCGAGATGATACATGTTATTGTGTTCCCTTGGGCCGGCTCAGACCGTCTGATGGGGCAGCCAACAACACATCGATCCGGTTCCGATGGCTTCTTCTGGTAGTTTATGGTAATAACAATTTGCAAGCTCATGCAAGACTCCGCCAGTGGAGTGCAGCAAGACATTAAAGCCAATCGACAGCATCGGGCGTGAGTTCCCTGCCGAGGAGAGCGAAGTATATAAAGTTGGGCTACCTTGGGATTTGAATACCAGATAACTCTCACCGACTGCCGGCGCACAGTCAGCAGACCTTAGAGTGGACACACGGGTGATATAGACGCAGCCGTGCAACATGGTGCCACAGTTGGCAGTAAGCTCCATTTAACTTGAATCCTTTCCGATAAACATCAGTGATTATTTTGTCTTGCAGAAGAACCTTGCGATCGGTATCCTTGTGACGCTGATGGCACTTTCACTGAACGGAGTTGGAGCGGCGGCCAGTACGCACAAGCGCTTCATTATTCATGTTCCGCTGAAAATGAAGAGCCATCATCACACGCACACGGTGTACACCCACATCCATCACGGAGGCGGAAAGGTGGAGTACAAGGTGTTGGGCTATTCGCACCACGGACTCGAGGGACACGGAGAGGCTGCAAAGCACGCAGTTGAAACTGGCCACCCCGCTGGGGATATTGTCTTCAATCACTACGCCGCTCGGAACGGAGAAGACCACTTGCAAGACGAGTTTTCCAGTGACTACGAGGACTGGGAGCCGTAGTTGGGGCGGACCCTGAGCTCTCCTAGACCATTAGTGCAATTGTTGACACGATGCGCTGAAGCGGCTCTCCTCCTAGGCGTCGTTGTTGTGTTGCGTGTGAGTTGTTTCTTTGAATAAGTGTCATTTTAGAATGTAATTAGCGTCAATGTATCGTTCGTTCACAAAGGAAAAACTGAGAAATAAATTATTTTTGATTAAGCGAGTGTCGTGTAGTGGTTTCGAAAGATAGCGACGAGAATGTGCATTTAAACGGTCCAGAAGTGCATTTAAAAGCAGAAGACCAGAAACTCAAACGATTCTTGAAACTAAGGCCGTTGCTTCGAAGGTGCTGTCTTAACAAACAGTGACCGGAATTGTGAATGTTTGAGTTGTGCTCGGGGCGCTTCCATTGTGTGTGGAGACTTATTTGTGTAAAGCTAAAATGTGCTTCACAAAACAAGGCACCGACAGCTTGAAGGAAAGTCAACGATTTGGTCATACCTTGAGGTATGCAATAAATTCTTTCCATTTTGTACACAATCTGACTATTGAGTGTACAGTTTGAATCAAAACGTAGATCAAGTCCAAGGGTATTACTTGGATTGGTGTGAAGAAATTCAAGACAACGCGTCAACCCCAAGAAGAGGTCTTGCATTTTAGAATATTTGCCATCTTCGACTTCTCTCATTGATCCTAGAGCAATGTCTTGTCAAGGACCAAACACATTTCTTCTATCAAATAAAAAAGAAAACAAAATGTTGTTCAAGCCAATCAGCTTACATCTAGTTTGAATTGCTGTCTGAGGTCCCGGGAGAAGTTTAGATTATACCCTGAGCCTAATACATCCACTCCAAGCTTAGCGCACTTTATTCGCATGTGTGTTCATACTCAATTTATTTCAAAACTACATTAACGACATTAGGTGACAGATCTGAGCTGTCACCGAGCGAAATTAAGAGTTTAGTGAACTGCGCCAACTACAGAGGCATCAGTCTCCTAAGTATCGCATATAGAATCTTATCTGCCGTACTGTGTGAACGCCTAAAGCCATTCGTCAACAACCTGGTCGGTCCATACCAGTGTGGCTTTAGGCCAGGAAAATCCACCATCGACCAAATATTCACACTGCCGCAGATTTTGGAGAAAACCCAGGAGCAACAAATCGATACCCACCACCTTTTTATCGATTTTAAGGCCGCGTATGATAGCATTTATAGAGACGAGCTATACAGAGCAATGTCTAGTTTTGGCATCCCTACCAAACTCGTCCGTTTGTGTAGGATGACGATGGAGAATGCACGCTGCTCAATCAAGGTCGGTAAAGACCTAACCGAGACCTTTGATGTCAAAAAAGGATTCAGACAATGCGACGCGCTGTCATGCGACTTTTTCAACATCGTTCTTGAAAGAATTGTTCAAAACTCGAACGCCAACACCAGAGGAACAATCTTTCAGAAGTCCGTCCAACTACTCGCATATGCGACGATATTGACATTATCGAAAGAACACAGCGTGATGTCAATGGCGCTTTTGTGGGTATTGCAACGGAGGCCGCGAAGATGGGTTTAGCGGTAAACGAGGGTAAGACCAAGTATATGCTGTCAACGAGAAAGGACACCCAACACCGACGTCTCGGTCAGAACGTCACAGCAGACAGATATAACTTCGAGGTAGTCAAAAACTTTATCTACCTAGGCACCGCTATCAATTCAGACAACGACACCAGCGCTGAAATCAAACGAAGAATAACTCTTGCCAATCGCTGCTTCTTTGGGCTTAGAAAGCAATTGGTAAACAAAGCCCTCTCTCGAACAACCAAGCTAACGCTTTACAAGACCTTAATCGTCCCAGTCCCAGTATGGCGCGGAGGCATGGACTTTATCAAAAGCGGATGAAGCTGCTCTTGGCTGTTTCGAGAGGAAAATTCTTCGCCCGAAAAATCTTCGAATCCACCCCCGAGGGACGGCGCAGTAGAGGAAGACCGCGACTCAGGTGGCGCACGCAAGTGGAAAGGGCCTCAACCAACTATGCGTGCGAAACTGGAGACACCTAGCTAAAGATCGAGCTGGCTCTAGACGCTTGTTGGTTGAGGCCCAGGTCCACCTCGGGCTGTAGCGCCACCTTAAGTAAGACGTCGATATTGAAATAAAAGAAATATTAATATAACAATTACTCCCGTACAGTAGACGCTCGATATAGTGAACTGATAAAGACCGGGCATGTTCACTGTGACGAGCGTGGGCTTCTCTTTCAACAAAATGTGTTGATCTGCTTTTACGTACAATACATCACAAGAGAATATATGAAATCATATTTTTCATTGCATTTACTAAAAAAACAAACCATACGAAGACTTTATTTAAAAAAAGAACAACTCATCCGTAAACGTGAAAATACGATACGTTCCATAATAAGTGAACAGCATCTTAAGAGGACTCTCAGCACTCAGCAAATTGGACAATCTACATCTCATTCACTCTTCGGTGTGAGCACGTCTCTTTCCGCCACACACGTCAAACAAATGCGTACACATTAGTTCTTCGTTGGACCTTGACGACTAGGGAACGGCGCTATAAGTGATGTGTGTGATAGTAACTTTGCTCTATGCGCATCAATAATGATCTGTTTATGCCTCCTGCATGTTTCATGAATTAGTTACAAACTTATTGTTCAGAACAGTGTAAATCGTTCAGATAGCAAGAAAAAAAAAGTCTCCATTACAGCTTCACAATATCAGTGCTCGTTATTGTTTAACGATCGGAATCGGAGATAATGGGGTATCCTCCATTATCTCTGATCGGAATGCGACTGAAATTGTGTATGAAAGTGCGCCGACAGTCCCACACACATCATGCTTCTGGCAACGCCGCAACACTTAATGAACAACTTTTCATTTTACTCAGCGTTGCCATTTCTCCTGTTATAACAGGAGTCTACTGTTATTTAATTCCGATAAAGTGAAATCTACTGTTTTCTGTTCCCAGACAATTTTTAGCACACTTCTCCTGTTCCTCCACATTTTTAATCAAAAACAAAACTCGAAAGGCAAAAGTAACATAAATACGAGCAACCAATTATCCGCAATGCAAGATTAGAATAACATCCCGCTTTTCCCGGCTTGTTGATTGGCAGTGAAGTGGCAGTGACTTCCTGTGGCTTCCTCTCATTTCAGTCATTTCACAAGAGTATTAGCTGATCTTGTTCGGTTGTGTTGCTTACGTATCCAATTCCTTTTCAGGTCAAATATAGGAAAGATCCTCTTGAAAATTGTTGAATTGCCATTTAAGTGGATGTGTTTATCTATATTAATGAGCACAGACATACTTAAAATATATATTTTATCGTTTTTAGTTGTTTTTACAATCAAACTAAAATCTGCTAATATTTACTTAAATAAGTCCAGCAGTATATTCCTGTTTTTTTTTTACATTTTCCCAGCGGCAACACTGATTTAACTCACACCGTGTGTTACACCAAGAAATCGGGGCGCGGAGTAGCCCACACACAAGACACATTTTAGCACACAAGTGTCGTGTGTATGTTGGCTTTTAAGTGCCCCATACACATCACACTTGTGCTTGCACTTACGTCGGTGTACTGAAGTGTGTCCCGTGTTGGGGTGGATTTTTGGCGTGCCACACTGTGTGAGTGAAATGAAAATGTTTTCAGTTTTTGTGTCACAGTTCCGCAAAGTGTGATGTGTGCTCAAAATTTTGAGACATGGGTGGAGAAAGCGACACCGATGTACACACTAAAGTGTACGGACTAGTGTGCTGTGTGTGGGCAGCTGCAGACGTATTTTTGAACATCCAAATGAAAGAAAATTAAGAAACGCATAGGCTCACGATATAAAGATTTGTTTCGCTCACTATTTAGAATAGTGTCTATAAAATAGTGTCTGTTCATTGTATCGGATTGTTCACCATAACGATGTTCACTATATCGAGCGTTCACTGTATTGCACTTCTGAACATTTCTCTATTCAAATACACCACTGTGACATCTGTCATTCGGTTAATAAATTTACAGCAGACAGTGGTATACAATCGATTGGAGAGCTGTCTATACTTTACCGTTGAAAACACTCTTCCTCTTCCGCGAATTAAGAGTTGTACCAAGATGTGGATGTACATAGTTCTGAAGGTAAAAAATCCATAGACTGCTCTGGCTCGGCCACATCGAGTGCACGGTCTTCCAATCCTAGCCTCATGGTTCAAAACGAGAGGGCGATCGGCTCTCCAATATAAAGATCAAGTAATCGTGGACGCAGTACAGCTTGGTCTTGATAACTGGAAGAAACGTGAAAAGCACCGTCAACGATGGAAACTAATACGCAGCTCAGACCCTCCATGGGTGGCAGACCTAATAAGTACAGTGCTCTACAAAACTTGTAATTAGCGATGGAATTTAGAAAGAGAAGATCTTTCATGCGCCGACTATAAATCATAAATGTTTCCGAAATTTCTGAAATTTATGTAAATATGTTAAATAAATAAAATAAATAAAATAGATAAAATAAATAAAATATATAAATAAATTAATTAAAACAAATAAATATATAAATATTTATTTATATATAAAAAATATAAAAATAATAAAATAAATGAAATAATTAAAATAAATAAAATAAATAAATTAATTAAAAAAAATAAAATAAGTAAAATAAATAAAAAAGTTAAAAAAGTAAAATAAAAGAGAGCTTCAGTTTTCGATAAAAATTAATTAAAAAGTTGTATACTTAGAGTTTCATTTAAAAAACAATGACAAAAACCGAATTTGAAAAATTCCCTACAAAACTCCACTGAGTACAATCATTGGAATGAGCGTTAATTTAAAGCGAAAAATAATTATTACTTTTGGGGTTAGTATTCATCGGAGATCCCTTCATACTTACAATGGATGCAACCACTTTTTACAGTAGAATAAGACCTTATATTCCCTTAACTAAAAAAGCTTATTTTAATTTATATTTAGTGCTGATATATTGAACTTCGGATACGTGCTCAATAAAAATGGCGACTGGATCAGGAGTAAGGTTCGTTGCATGTGGGGAGTGTTATATAGCAGCCACTTGGAAATGATGTGTTTTCTTTGGATGACTTGTCAAAAAAAAGAAGAAGAAAAGCATGAGTACATGAGATATTCTTTACCTCAAACAAAAAGAACACAATCCTCATAAAAACATTTGTATAGATAAAATCTTAAACTCTAGCTGAGAACGTGTCTCGTTCTCTTCGTTCTACTGAGTGCCTCGATTGCTGTCTCAAGCTGCATCTCATCCCATTCATAATTGATGTGCATCGACAACTGCCCTCTGATCTCAAGTGGTCAGTCCATTTCGTTATATTTGGCTTTACCATCCGAGCTCCAGTGGATTTCTCATTTATTTAACGATCGTATGAATGTATCGTCATCTTCGACTATGCATTTTTATCTCTTAATGTTGTTTCATGAGTAACTCTTGGTTCTGGCATATTCATAGCTGCTGGCGTTGACATGTATACAACTCCTTATTCCTTCGATTATTTCTAGCTTTGTAAACCTGACAAGTAGATAATTGTCATTTTGTGTTTAATCATTTACCGAGCAAGCTTTATGTATTGCCAATGTTATCACATACTCATACTTTCTGAGGTTGAGGGGAAGATTGATTGAATTCCCGCGATCTGCAAGAATTTGTTATTCAGCCTTATCATCAATCTCGCCCGAACAGCATTTCGCCCTTTTTTCTGGTCGCTTATTATGAATTTCGTGTAAAAAAAGTGCCATGTTCGAAAGAATTCGCTTATCGCTAACAGCAAATCCGGACGAAAACAAATGTCAAACCAAGCTTAAATGTGTCTATCTGGAATAAATGCCTTGAGCAATTTTTCGTTGTTTGTCTGTCGTTGGTCAAGATATCTGATGTGGCAAAGTCAACGTCGTGATCTTTTCCTACTCCTGTCTGGTGTACACAAACAAACGCAAGCAGGCGGCGAGTTTCACTATTGTTGGGACCGCAAACTCTTTTGTTGCTGGTCCGAAAAGTTCCTGATAGCCTGATATATCCGATCAGATATTGTCATTCCGACTACCAAATTACGAGTACTGTAGCGTCTTTCAGGCAGATACTATAGCGATAATGGATGCTCTGTCCTGGCTTAAGCTCTCTGGGAGTCACATTCAACTCAAGGACATCTGTGAATTTCCGCCAATATCTTAACGCGATGAACACATATCTGGACACTGTCACATTCCAAAGACCTACCTACACTACCTCTAAACTTATTCCGATTGGAAATCAAAATGAGGAGGCCGAATTGGAAGTCAAGCCAGAGACCTGCCATATCTAGTGCAGCAGCTGCGGAAACGAGGAGGAGGATGAATCTATTGTGCGTCTTATTTGTAATGGCTCCGCTCGAAGAAGAAGTCGCTAAGAGTTCCACTACTGCATTAATCCACGTTTTTTTCAAGGTCACCATCTGGTTCGCGGAATAGGATCAAATAAAGCTAAGTGGTAATTCAAAGTGCCGGCTCTGGCTTACTACTGACTGTTGCCAACCACCCATCTTTAACTCCAATTCTTGTCAGAATCATTCCATTTCTGAGCTTGTTGTGCTTCTTCGGTTTTAATCAAATCTCCAACCACTGACTGCCCAACAGACCAAGCATATCCCTTGCGACACAATTCTTCCACGCGTCTTTCCTAAATTCCCTATCCCTCCGACAACAGTTCAATCTAAATCTCCACCATTCAGTGCATAATTCAGATCCCCTGCTAGTGACGTTGTTCATCCTCCAGAAAGCAAGCCCTGATTAAACAGCATTTTCTCCCAGCTAACCACATGAAACACCAGCCATCCGTTTACGAAAACTATTCCGTTTAATTTACTGATTCTCATAAATATCTTAGCCACTAACTTACGAACTACAACTAGCCGCACTCCCTCAGTAGTTTATCCTGAAAGCCGGCGCCGCTGTCCTGTGCCTCTTCTCCGCCTTTGGTTTCTTCTTCTTTGGCGCTGCCCTGGTCTCACCCAGGTGCTCCCGGTCGTATGCGTGGTGGTCAATCTTCACTCGCGAACTGGACAGCGGTTTCGCCTTGGCGATGTGCATTGTCGTCGGGCTCACAAACCTATCGAAGACAGTGAAATCCTCTTCCGTGGTCGGGTTCAGCCATTCCGACGGTATGCCCGACGACCACCTCATGCCATCGCTGCCGTAAGGTTTCACCGAAGTCTCGAAAACATTCGCGTACTTTGGCCACTTCGCCGACCCACCCATGTGCATGTAAGGATATGCGCTGCCAGCCACGCGCTGGTCAATCACCACGGCTTCCGATGATCCTGTGTCGTAGTCATCGCTCACGTCGTCGTCGCTCGGGCTCGTGAACTTGTGCAATTCACCATCGGGACGGGCGCCCATGAACTCACTGGGCTTCTTTATTCCATGGAATTTGGTCACAACGTCTTCACTCACGATCGAGGTCAACTTGCTTCCTTTTGGTTTCTTCATCACCGTCGCCTCCAGGGTGTTGTCCACGCCATAGGGCAGGTCCGGGAAGTTGGGTATGTTCACAGGGATGCTGGGAAACTGGTAGGAGACCATGCCGAAGGGCGTGCTGTCCAGATCGTCTTCCAGGAACTCCGGCGACTTCACGACTTTTTTCGGGTGAAAGTAGTGCTTCTGGACTTTGCGAAAGTGCGTGTGCTTCCGGCGCACCTCCGGGATGTGCACCTTGATGTGGACACTGGAAAATTCAGAAAATTTAAAGCATTCACAGCCCGAACGGAAATGAAGGTGTCTCCAAACTCACTGCTCGCCATCGTCATCGCCGCACAGTCCTCCGCAGGACGTGAGCAGTATCTGCACAACAATAATCCACTGGTGAAGGTTCGACATGCCTGTTCGTGTGGTTTCAACGTCAACGAAAGAAATGACACATTGCCATCACTGTCGCTCCATCTTATATAGTTTCTCCACATGCATCTGGATGCCTTCTCCCAGCAAGCGATCGGATTGAGTTTCCGATAATCCCTACTGCGTATTCGTTGCGTCTGCCCATTTACCTCAGCTCTCGAGTACAATACTGCTGCGCGCACTGTCCAACACAGCGCGGCTGCGCGCTCCGTCATGGTCCGCCGGGTTAGAAATGCCACTCCGCACGGCCGCCAGGATGGTGATCCACATCAAAGGTGAACGCATACGCAAACGAAGTTCAATGCCTGATCTTTCTTTCATTCTCGTGGCGGTCTAAATCACTGCGCCGACATTGGAATGAAAATCTGCGAATGTCTGAGGTTAGCGGTAAATGAAATGAAAATCCCCCCAGACACAAGGAAAGTGCGATTGCAAAATGAAAAGTGGCGAAGATGCAGATGAAAATGAGTGGCGCCGTGGTTGGTTGATTGGCTGTAATTCAATCTGCTTAGAGAGCAGCTGGCTGAGCATAAATTAAAGAAAACACTTCGCACGATCTATGACCACAGTGCGCCGCTGTTAGTCTCCATTTGTGACGATCTGCAATTCCCGAACCAATCCGGGTTACCGAGTCTGCGGTGTTAATTGATTTCGTAATCGAAAATTGACGTCCAACTGATCGAGGTAGGGGAAGAAATTGAAAAATAACAGTGAGTCTCGAAAGCAAGGCGGAAGGATGTGTGGTAAGCCTAGGAACTTCGAGGGCATTCAACTGAAGATTCTTGAACTGTCTTAAGAAGCGTGCACTCGATGGAAGTCTGCTGCCTTCTTGTGTTCTTGGGAAGGCGATGTCTTAAGCCGACAAGATAGCTGCTTAGAATGCCACGTGGAAAATGGAACAGAATTTTCAGTTTTTGCATTTTTAGCTGAGGTCGGTGAAACTCTGAAAAAAAAGACAGGGCTCAAAAAGTTTCACCCACCGTCGTGTAGTCTTGGATGAACAACAATCTTGTCGAGTTGACTCACAGTCGGGGACCCAAGCTATTTTCCTTCGCCTTAAATTCACGCCAATGGCAGTTGTTAGGAAACTGAGGTGTGCCCAGAAAAATGTAATAATGCAAACAAGTAATGAAAAAAGCACAGGCAAAGATGTCGAATATCTAACTTATCCGCGAGGAAAAGAGTGAGCGCTGGATATGACATCAAGCTCGCGATCGTCAACGCAGGAACTACTTAACTTTTCCATGCAATGGGCTAAAGAAGCACTTATACCTGACTGGTGCATTACACTGTCACTCGGATCACTTGGGTGTGATCCATTATCGTACAGCAAGGAACTAGCCGGAGCTGACGATGAAGCGACATACGTTTGCGATCTGAGACCCACATTAATCCCTGGTGACGTAGGAATTCATGTTGTGGTTGCGAGGCATCAGAGACAAGGTGTTGCACGCACGCTTTCTAACTCTCCTCCATCGAGTTACAGTTTATAGGGAAGTCTTTAGGGATTATGCCTAGTTTTCCAAGAGGCAATCCTGAAGTTGCACCAACCACATGGCGACCGGGATCAAATGTGAGATCAGATCAGGGGATGTAATGCGTGGGAGCCATCTCAGTAACAGGGCATGCAAGTTCGGGTACTGTCGGTAGTAGAAAAATTTTCCAGGTGACGTGAGGAGATTCGTTCCATGTAGCGTGACATGATGACGGAGTTGTTCTTGGTCACAGTTGCCTGGAATGCCTACTTTGCATTACAACTAAATACTGTTGAGAAGCTCAGTCTTCGAGCTGACGGAGAGACGGATTCCAGTGCCTTAAGGGCTGTCTGATTGTCTGTGAAGATTCCAAATAATTCCTTAAAGCCTCATCTCCGCCCGGATATGCTACAAAATCCTTTGAAGAGACGAAGATCGATTCATGTCTCATTTGACGAACCATCCGTATGCAAATGTATGGACTTCCGGAACGAGATGTGGGTGTCATCAAGATGTTTGTTGAGAACGAATTGTGCAGTCATGTTATCACAGCTATTGAGTGTCTTCTCAATTTCCTACAAGATCTTTGTATACCATTTAAAAAATTGCTGCTGCAAGGATGAGTAGTTCTAGTTCAATGGACTGACTGTTGGTTCAGTAGTGAGTCTAGAAATTTTTATTATGAGCCAGCCGACAGAAGTAGCATCAAATCAACTGCATAAGTTAGGAACTTGGAATTTGCCATGTTTACTCCTGACACCATAATCTTGATCCACCAGAACAGCCAGCACAACTTCTCCACCTGCTTCAATGGGACTCCACTAACATGTAGAGTGCATTGAACAGGCGTTCTGGAGATGACCATAACATCCGATTTGTCCACGTTGACCTTCATCCCAGCATCAGCACATACGGCCACAATCCTATCGAGTGCGAGCTGGAGTTCCGTCTGGGAAGATGTGAGGATGACTTAGTGTCATCTGCAAAAAGAAGATGACTTACCCTCAACTCTCCCAATGTGAAACATTCCTTGGCTGCGCCGCAACATCCAATCCATATAAACAACGAAAATGAGAGGTGACAAGACACACCCTTGGCGAAGTCCAACGCCCAATCCCATACTCCTGCAGAACTCTCCAGAGTTTACCTCGAGAAACTAGGTCGTATGCCTTTTCCAAAACCACAAAACTACTGTAGATGGGCTTGGCATACTCCCAAGCCTTCTCGAGTACCATTCTTAGAGTGAAAAGCTGGTTAGTTGTAATTCTCCCCCATCCTGGGCTCGACGATAGCTCTAGAACACGTTTCCAACACCTTAGCTTAGACTTTTTCGAGGAGACTTAAAAGAGAGCAATCTCTTTTGTCCTCCTTCTTGAAAAGAGCGACAATTACCCTAGTTTGCCTATCGCCAGGTGTCTCACCACGTTCCCAGGCCGCAT
This sequence comes from Eristalis tenax, assembly GCA_905231855.2. Lineage (NCBI taxonomy): Eukaryota > Metazoa > Arthropoda > Insecta > Diptera > Syrphidae > Eristalis > Eristalis tenax. The sequence continues at coordinate 8,097,716 of HG993127.1, forward strand.
TAAAGACACGAGAGAGCCGTGGGACTCCCTCTTTACCCATTGCCTTCTTCTCCAGCCAGTCATACTCTTTGAGCAATGTCAGTGACTCGAAAGAACTCGGGCCGTGAAAAGTAATTTACTCGTACTGGGAATCGAACTTGGGTAAAGTAGGTTCAAGTCCGTAGATGTCGACGCACCAACCCAGAACGACATGGACGCCACAATATTGATTTATGATCAGGAATTAAAGGCGGAGATGAGTACTCCGAATTTAAGGAAAAACCAATTGAAGTTCCGCAGGTGTGTGTCATTGGTCCTTCACTATTTTTGTTTTGTACACTAAAGTCTGTTTTAGAAATTTGAAAGCAGGTCCCGTCTATATGATTAGAAAATGGACAGGGTAAGTAATAGTCAACAAAAGAGGCCTCTCAAGATGACAATTTAATGTATCAGCTGTCAAAGAATGGAATGAACTTGCTGGGCCTTACAGACGCTGATGCAATGAAATCCGAGAGTAAACTGCATAAATGCGTTAAGAAGCACGATGAAGAGTGCATAAATCTGCCTCTGCGCAACAACCAATTGAAGATCTCAAACCTAATTATGTGCATCAGGGACTCTCTTCTCAACTCTATCTGTACCCCTTACACCACCTTCCACATCGCCGTAAACCTAGACAGTAGACACCAGCAGCGACACGACATCACCACGTCGAGATCACTTCAACAAAATCAACTTTACACTTAACATTTATTAGACTACCTTAAGATAACACACACACACAGAATTTCCCGCTTTAAGGCTCATGGCCGTGCTCCTCTTCCTGGTGGTGCTCGTAGTGATGTGGGATGTGGACCTCCTCCTCCTTCGCCTCCTCAACGACTGGATGCTCGTACTGATGATGGTGGTGCAGATGCTCATGGTTGACGTGCTTCTCGTGGATGATTGGCTTCACCTCGTGCTTGATGATTTTCTCCTCCTTGATCACAATCGGCTTGTGGTGGTGGTGTATGTGCTTCACAACCGTGTGGACGTGCTTCTCTTTTGTGTTCTTCACCGGCACGTGGATGATGATCTTCTTGTGGTGATGGGAGTAGCCGCTGGAAGAAAGGTCCGCATTATTGACAGGACATCGTTCGACAGAACACCAAAGTTACCCGGCCTCGACTTCACTCATGGCCACCAGCACGCCGAGTAGACCCAATGCAATCTGCAAGAGGAAGTCGAAAGTGTCATCTCATACCGCCGTCCGGGGACCGAAACTCACCACAAATCTGATGTCCATTCTGTTGGAAAACCGCCCAAAGGATATGCGAAACAGAAACACAAATCACTCCCCGATGTGAGTCAAAGCCCAATGAAAGACGGAATGTTTGAATCATCATGTAGTGCAGTCTTTTATAATCCAAATGCAGTGCACTTCCTTGGTGGTACCATTGGCGGCAGCGTTCACATGAACAGACCAAGCATTGCTTGGTGCAGCGATTGCGTGCTACCGTACGCTCGTACGCGCCGTAAAACCGAAATTCTGGAAACACATCGTGAGTATCATTTTGACGTTGAGCACCCAATCGCATATCGGGCTTCACAAGGAACCGGGCTAATTACAATGCCGCCTCTGCAAACATGAACACCAATGTATGCGCTGTGGCTTCTGTGTTTTCCGCAATCATAGCCACAACTTTGCAAGTGGTTTCGATGCATTAGGCACATTCGCTGCTGCTGCTGGCTGGTGGATGGTGCGGATGATGGGTTATTGGAATGCCTTTGCGGGATGTGGTGCCCTAAAAAATTCGCCTGCTAAATGAGGCGTTAGCGAGCTGCACGATATCCAGTGGAAGGCATTCAATTGTCTGCACCTGGCGATGATGGGTTTTGTGTTGTCAGTTGGCACTTGGCTGTTGACAGACTTGGAAAATTCACATTCATTCGACAATGAATTTTAGAGGGATGTCTGTTGTGAGACAATATTTTGGTCGTTGCCCTTTGCATCTAGGAGTGGGAGTTTGTTGAGGAGCTGTGACGGAAATGGTGCATTGTCTTGTGGAAATAAAATACACTCCAAAATTTGATGAGCTCTGCACTGTTCAGGTTACAGTGACGTTAATAATACCTATCGTGTGTGTACCGTATGCACTGCGTTGATCAATATTCATTTTCGGGTGGCCTTTGGAGGTCTCGGGACTTTTTACGCTAGAGTTAGCAACAAAATTGATTGGTAAACACCTCGGAAATTGTAAGTCTCATTGGATAACGAACGTATGTCTAGTGACATCCCCGCCAAACGCATCAGGTTAGTTAAACGACGTGCCACAATGTAATTTTCCTTTCATCACTCTACGCGTTACGTATGTATTCACCCCGATTACGAAAGTCGTTTAACGCCTTGTCTCGAAACGCCTCTATAATGTCGGTATTACGATAGTCGTGAGAGCAGTCGTCCTAAGTCATAAAGCGACATCTGGCGATAAGATGGAACTGTGGAACTTATTCTTTGTGTGAGACTTGTCGTGCTTTGTGTCCATTTTGACGTAGTAATTTTATTAAACAAACACCAACGTCCCTCAATAACAATTTAAAAAAACTACCCCATTTCACAATTTTGACACTCAACTTTGGAATGTGCGTGGAACATAAGCTCGAGTCGATTCGCCTAAAAAGTGGCTCGCCTCTCAAAACGCCTTGTGTCGTTTTAGTTAAACCACCTTTCGTAATCGGGATAATTATTCTTAATTTTTTTTTAGGCAATATCACTTTTTTTTTGTTTTGTTTTGTATGAATAAACATTTCGTGATCTCTTTCTGAAGACCACATTTTTGTTTTGTTTTGTATGAATAAACATCTCATATTCTGTTTTCCGTGGAAACAAAATATACATTGTCGCATGATTGCGGAAAATGTGCCAGCTTTTAAGGGAGCTTTCGCTATTTTTCAGTGTGCATCAGAGACCGTACAAGCTTTCGAGAGAGCGAAATACGACACCACTTTACGAATGAGTGAGAGATACATGAGACCTTTTGAGTGAGTGCTCAAAGCTTTTGTAAACACGCATAACCACGTTCCTTCTTCAGTAACGTCAGCGCCAAGCAGATTCTTGCGAGCATTTGGGTTTCGGTCACAAGCGGGTTGCTGTCGACAAAATCTTCAGTCCATTGCTTACCTAAAATTCCACCAACAATCCCCATTTTGATCGGATCTTGTCTTCAATGTCAATGTCTATGAACTGGGATTTGAGTCTAAGATCAAAGGCCTTCTCGAAACCTTTTCTGTTTCGTAAATTTCTGCTTGGCCTTCTGAAGCTTATTCCGTTGCTTGCTCTAAGCGCAATCAAAAAGTGCCCCTTTTTCCTGTTTTGTCAACTCTCTCTTTCGCAGCCTCAAACTCACAAACTCCGGGAGCGGATGCATGAAAGAACGTGTTCACCCTTTTGTGGCCCTACTGACTCCTCGTTAGGGGAATCCCCCGCCCAAGTGTGTTTAGGACGTCCACTCTTTCACAGTTCAAGCAGACATCTTCAAAACCACATTGCTTACTGCAGTCCCTCATCCAGACGTCAACGAGCCCTGCCGCAGCGTTTGCCCAGAACCAAAAATGTTAATTAAAAAATTATAAATACATTAAACTATTACAAATATTTACATTTTCCTTTGAAGCGGTTTGCTCTAGCGTCATCAAAACTGCGATTGACACTCACAATACCACTGCGGCTCCATTCACAAGAGAACAATTTATAACGATCAATCGTTCATTGACAAATGACAATCGCAATACCGACGTGTACACATTTATTTTTTGCTATTTTTTGGCTCTACACATGTACACATGTATTTAAGTGCAAATCAAAAATATGCATACGTTCGTCGCTATGTAAGCATGTCGCACCAATACCAAATGTGAACTTTGAATGATATCTGGTCCTTTGGCTGGTGCGTTGCTCACGCCTTTTGCAAGTTCTGTGTTCAAATCCGGCTGATGCTATTTGTTGTCTTTGTGTTATAGGCAATACCAATTGGTTTTGCTGTGCTTTGTATGAATAAATATTTCCTAATCTGTTTTCCAAAGTATCCTGACACATGCGACGCATAACATTCTGCCTGTCCTACGACAGCCTACTCTTCTAGTTTTGAATGAAACTCGAGTTATGGACGGATGCTCGGCATGCTTTATTTATTTTTCAACATTTCTATTTCTGAACCAATTTCTTTTCAATGTCCCTTTCCAGTTCAACGATGTTGTCGCCGTCGTTTCCAGTTGATTCCAGAATCACAATCTCCCTCTCCCCACCTGACATCGGCCTCCTTTCCGTCAACTCGGGAGTAGGGGACTGCGCTGCCACGGTTATGGGGCACATGCATGGCACAAACTGCACAGTGGATCGTTGGTTTGGCAAGGAATAGTCCGGGTAGGGGTACGGCCGATAGAAGTTGCCCTGACTTTGCAGGTAAGGAAGGCTTCGTCTGTTGTAGATCGCGCCTTGGTCATAGTACTTGTTGGCGGCCATTCGGTCTTGAGCGGGCAATGAGGGTTGGGTTGGTGTTGGCGGCGGTGGCGGCGAGGGGGGTGCAGTGCTGGTGGTGGTTGTTGTGGTTGTCGTTGTCGGCGATGATGTCGGCTTCGTGGTTTCGGCAGTTGGTGGCAGAGAGTATAGTTCGTACCTACTGGAGCCGGCAGGTACCTGGGAGCCTGGTATCAGCTTTGAGGGCCAATTGAAGGGGCTCCCCGGGGTCCCCACAACTGAGAACGAGTAGGGAGCTGCCGCTCCGACTGGCTGGTAGGTGTATGTGCGGAAGTATCCGAGTGGTATCTGCTTAACAGCTTGTACAGGGGATTCTCTGCGGAAATAGTGAATGGAATTAATCGAAGTTAAAAAGGACGCATTTTGAGTGCTTACGTTGTTGATGAAGCTCTCCACCAGAAAGCGTGGCAGGATAGGATGAGAGTGGTGATCACCTAAAATGTGGTAGACATTGTTAAAGGAATTCTTAAGTTATTCTTAGACATTTGTGAATGATTTTTGTGCTGTTGTACTGAAGACTTCGATGGTTGCATGTCTGTTTTCCTGTGGTCAGCAAAACGTAAATTTAAATAGAGCTTAGAATGCTTAGTGTGCACCAGAAATGAAGTATTACAGAGATGCCCGACTTCACAGCTGATTGACCCCTAGTCCGTCGACGAATTTCAGAGGCTTTTTGACCCATATTGATGAATTTCTGACGGTTGTCTGATTGGTCGGCTTTAGAAAAGGGGCGGAAGAGGTAAAAGTTGGGCATCTCTATCATACTTCATTTCTGGTGTGCACTGTCGATATGACAAGGCCAGTGAGGAGATTTTAACGCACGGAGAATTCAAAGAACGTTAAATGTACTGGAGTGAGAACACTACAATTTGCAATATATCAGGGAATCTTGGATGGCAGTTTGGATAGTTTTCGAAATTAATACTAATGACATGGGGTGCGCTACAGACCGTAGAGGACCAGGGACTAGCTTCTCAGCAACCACTCGTGCTTTCTATAGTTCTCTTACGAGTGGAAGGGACCTACAGTTTTATGCCGGATCCGAACGGCCAGTTTGAGACGGTTTTTCGAGACAGTTAATACTCTTTGACTATTGTCAGTGACTCAAAAGAGGTGGAGCCGTGAAAATAATTTTTGATCATTTCGGCCGGGAATCGAGCTCAGGTAGCGAGGCGCACATACCACAACGCCGCGGCCGGCACAGATAATGCACGAAAACTCTTTTGAAAAATCGATTAATTTCCTCTCTTTCTGTCTTTTCTCTTTCAGAATTATGTAAAAAAGTCTCATGACACGACGTTTACTTGCCTGAACACGGACAATATGGCTTCTTTGGCCATATTTGTCACAAAAGGAGGCAACAGAAAAATTCATAAGTCTTGAAAGTTTCGGATCTTTGATGAGAGTTAAACAGCTTTGAAGTGAACCTTGAGGCTCTGATATGGGCGGCTGTGTCGGTGCGGATGTGTTCTCTGAATTCCTGGAAATTTCCAAAGCCTACAGACTGTCAGACATTTCCAGTGCGTTCCAGTTGGACATACTTGCAATTCGGGAAACGTGTCGCCTACTCAAATATATCTTGTCAAGATGGTAGGTTGCCATATGGCTTTTATAGCTAAGCAGCCATCAAAGTGTTTGAGTCCATCAATTAATATTCTAATCTAGCGCCTTATTTTCTATGTTAGTTTATCTAAGTTCCAGGACACAGTGACATCGCAGTAAATGAGAAGGCCGATGATCTGGCCAGGCAGGGATAAGCTTGCATAGGCGGTATACAAGTTCAATTCTAATATCGCTACTCACTTCCTTGAAATAGCAAACCTTAGATGGGCCAGATTGACAAGCTGCGCAACATCAAGAACAATGTGAACTGAGTACCCACAACCGATCTAAAATAAAAGATCTCCTCCGACGATCTAATCATGGTATCGCTAGATTGGTGCCGGTATGTACGAGACACTGGCCACACTACGCACATTGTTGCACTTTGCAACAACTCAGCTCAGAGGGAGACCTCAACATAGTTTGTTTGTGCCTGCCCGGCGCTTGCTGGAGCCAGACAGCCCGCTGTAGACCCCCCTCAGTAGACGAGACTTGACGAGATCTATGTAAGGACATTAAGGAACCAATGACTTTCATAAGACATTTTAATATTAACTTAGAGATATCTCAAAAATACACTTCATAAATACGGTAACAGAGCTGTGGCATTAAAGAGGCACATACACTCATGGCATGGCATGAAGCAAGCCAGGAAACTCTTGGGTCAATATAAACGAAAGAGGTTTGAGGCAAGATTCAAACAACATCCATATCCTTCAGGCTTCCCAAAAGGGCCAGCAGGGTCAGGGAGCACCTTAACACACTAGGAGTATCAGCAGAAGGAAGGTCTCTGCAGATTATGTGAAGAATGTAATGAAACTCCAGGACATGTACTGGGAGACGCTAGTCCACAAAAGACATGAACATCGGAGCAAGCCCCTTCTATCAGAGGATAGTGTGAGGTCACCAGAACCATCTCTCATTCTCAGACTCGTAAAGGAAACTGACGAACAGTCTAGAATAAGCCCTCAATGCCACTCCGTATGTAAGGGGAACTCGTCAGAGAGCAAAGGAATCAAAAGGCGGCACCGTAGAGGCAAAGGTCGCCGTGCAATTTACCCTCAACATTAATAATAATACTGATTAGTGAAGAAGCCATGTTTTATGCTATACACATCCAAACTCAGCAAAAGAAAAACAAAAAAACAAAATCGAGTACAGATCGAGCTTAAGCCCAGCCTCCACTAACAATCTAATTCCTTCTACAAGTGCTTTCATTCAAGAATCAACGGCCCAGCAAAATCAGCCCATCAACAAGCGACTATCTGACTTGTCACACAAATCGTAAACAAAACAATTGATCCCCGGTGTCGTAACTTGTTGCAGTAAGAACATTCACATTCGACCAGGAAAGACGTCAAATAGATCTGCCCTCCAATTCTGTAGAGGCACCATGAGTGGAACGAGTTTCATTATTAATCAAATTTAACACATCAACAGTGGACACTGTTTCATTCAATTTAAAAGAAAATCATTTTATTCATATTTTTGTTATTATTCGAAAAGAGCAAGAATAATCCATTTGTCAGCACTCGACTGTCACACAATTGAAACGTCACAAGCACCGCGTTTTCCATTTTGCAATTTATTTTCCAGTCACTACACAAATTCAGTTTGAAACACAAAAACAAAGAACAACATCCGTACCATGTAAAACGAAAACACTTGCGAGGCCATTTCCGTAAATCCTTAAACCGTGCGCGTCTTTCAGACAATTCAAAACTACTGTTTCTGCCGAGAACGGGTATCTCAAAATAGAAAGAATCACTGCAATCTGCGCAACCGTCTGTAGTGTTCTGAAACCGAACGCCCTAGTCGTGTCGGCTTTTAAAAGTCCATCCATCCCCACCACCGCGCCGAGGCGAGGAATTTTGATTCGGGAAACCCAAGTTGGGAGCACCTCAACAGCCAATCATGTAACAAAACTCATTCACACGCACACGCCATCTTTGTGGCGTTTCCCTTTTGGCGATGCATTCGTTGTTAATCTTCGAGATGATGCAGGAATGTGATTGTCTCTAGTGACACGGAACAACGTCAAAAACATGCCGTCAGAATTAACATGACTTTGAGGATTTACCGTTCGATCGGTGCCATCAAACAGGAAATAATTGATCCCATAAACAAAACTACAAAGCTGAAACAAAGACCTCCGTGTGCGTTCATGTCGAATGATTGATATTTGGCGTTCGTCTGTTGGCTGTCAAAGTGACATTCAACCATGGCTGAGGAAGAGTTAATTATGATCTCGGTGAATTGAAGAGTAACGACGATTTAACCGTTACAAGTCGTTGGATGTTTGCTCTGTTTATTGGGAGCGGATCAAGTGTGACGAGTGACAGCCCTGGCTGCTCTACTGAACGGAGATCTTGGAGTCAGGTGACGGGGTTGACGTATGGTGAGTCATTGACAGGCTTCTGCTGGGCAACGGATTCAGGAAGTCTGGTGTTTTGTATCTTTGGATGGAAAAATATGGCGGTTTGTCAGAATGGATCTATGAATGAAATGTAGCATCCTCACCTTGAATTCCATCTGCGCCGCGTGTCTTCGGGCGGCGGTGTGACCTCCGGCGTTCGTTCTGGCTCCTGAGTGACGCTCTTTGTCGGATTATCCACACCCTTCTGCGGTTTAAACTTCAACAGCTTGTTTAAGGTGTAGATCGGGTACATGGCCTTGAATCCACCGTATTTCGCCGTGTGGACAGAGTTATAGCGTCGTTTCGACGGTGCGACCTCGATGTCACTGGGGTACACGATGCGAAAGGAGTCCTTCGAAGTGCGCGGCATTGGTGTCGTTGCCTCCATGCGGTGATTTGAGTATACTCCGTTCGGAATGGGGACATTTCGAATGAGACTCATTGGCGTGATGGCTTCCAACGGACCTGTCGTCGGAGTGTAAGGCAGTGTCCAGTACTGCGACTGCACGTCGTCTTGTGAGTAGTATGAGTGGTAACAGTCCGGTCTATGGGCCGTGCTGGGATTCTCCTGAGTTAAGTAGTTTCCTGTTTCCTCCTGAATGTTGTCCCCTTCCAGTTGGGGCACTGAGCTCACTGCCGGCTCAAGGTAGGACTCGTACTTATTCTGCCTCGGATCGATGGCCTCGTGCGGATAGAACGGGATCAGTGTCACATTGTGGAGCACGCCGTTTGGGTGCGTGCCTGTGTGAGCTCTCGCAATCGCTGGCGTTGGCTTGAACTTAGGCGAGTACGGCGGGTACATGACCTGCCCCGGCACCGGCTCCTTCATCGGATACCGTCTGCTGGTCATCATCGAGTTGAAGATCATCTCAGCTTTCGCCCCGCGATACACTAACATCGGATCAACGTCAGCGTCCTCAAAGACCGGAAACATTCTCGTCCTCTTCGGAGCCTCAACGTTCCTCGACACTGCCACAGAGGATCGCATCGGTGCGGCTCTGTTCAGGTTCGAATAGTGGCTGGGCAGTCTGGGATGAAATGAGTTGGCTGATATGAACGGCTTCCGCTGGAGTGGCCTGTGCGTTGCCTCGCCAAACTGTGTCCCGGAGTGGGTCACCTTGTCCTCCAGCACCCACAGTGGGCGATCCAGCTTCAGGTAGGACTGCTTCTTGAAGAACTCCCGCCGAGGGTGCGCAAAGTGCGGTACGTTGCTGCTGTTTGCCCTTGCCCTATGGATTATTCCAAACGCTGGCCGCAAGCTCAGGACACATGCGAGAGCCCACAGCACGATCAAATCCACGGACCGTCGCATCGCCGCAGTGTAACGAAACTCTTTTCACTAATTAAACCTGAGCCTAAGGTTCCATTTGGTTTTATAGCGCGAATAGCGCGATCCAGAGTGAGAATATGTCACATGGTGAAATTTTCGTACGCTTCTCCGGGTCATAGAGCGATTTCCAAAAGATATAAAACAGCCGAGTTCCCGTCAATCCGGTTGTGTCGTAAAAAATGTTCCTCAACGATGTTCCGTCTGCCCAACGTGACCATGAGTAGATCACTGGGACAGAGCGTGACGCTTGTCAAAAACAAAAGTAAAACACGTCCGAGCCGTGGCCAGATTTGCTTTCTATCCACGTTGAATCGCGAAGCTGCCCACAGCACGCGGCGCGGCGGCATCACGCACAGGATGCAGGTGAATCGAGAGGTGAATAAACCTTCCGAGGCGCATTTGATTTATGGCCAAAAAATTGAGCAATCAATCAGGGCCTCTATTAGGCATCATTAAATTCAATTATTCGGCGTTTCATGCAGCCCCAGCGATGCGACTGCCGCCTGCTCTATGCCGGCGCAGCAGACCTATCCGGAGGCAGAGGAGGACGATTCACATGGCACAGATGCTATCGCAGCTAATGATGTGAAGGGATGGTCGTTGCCATCGGTGGCTGGTGACTGGTGGTCGGTGGCTCCTCTTGCTTCAGGAAGTCGCTTGCCAGTGTGCCAGTGCGCCACGCATCGCATTGCATTGGACAGGCGTGCACAATGGGCGTTCGTGTTCCACAATGATTAAATGTCCATTTCTATAATGTTTTGTGTACACGACTTTGTGGTCTGTGGGCCGATTTGTTTTCCCCTTTCGCTCCTTCGCGCCAGTGCCACTGGTGCTTGTGATCCGGCGGCTTAATGGTGTCGGTGGTGGCGGTCACATTTGAAAATTCACGCGTGTTCTGTCAGGTCAACGCACTGATTGATGTAACATAGTTTCGGTTTCATCTCTTCTCTCGCTGGCTTGTTGGTATTTTCGGCTTTGATTAATAATCCGAGACGCAGACGTGGGTTGGGTTGGGTTGGGATAGGAATGCTCGGAGGCGATCGGTGAATGCATTGACAAGAGCGTGGAATTTATAGCGAGAAGTAACGTATTTCTTCCTCAGTCGGCACCTTGGGTTGGGAAATTCTTTACGAATTAAATGAGAAAAATGTGAAAATGTCTGTGCTTTTAAAGTGTGTCCCTGATAAGTTTAATTGATTCGAGTTGAATTGATCGCTCGTGGAAAGTAAGGATGCAATGAGAGGCGTAGAGTCACTGAGGTAGTTTGGATGTTCCACGGTTCCTCTTCTACGTACAGTATACCTCACGACTGCTTATTTAACACAAATTAGGGCCTATATCATGACCAACGACTGAACTGAGGGATCTGTGGCTGTACATTATTAGGAAGCATAGGTTGTCGTCTTTCCAAGAACCTTCCCGGACCAAGCTTCATGCAGCTCTTTGCACCCAAGCCATTGTAGTGGACTGATTTGTTCAGGCAAATAACTCTCTCTGAACAGCCTAAGTTTGCGTTCTTTTCCTTAATTCGTTTTTTCGAAAACTTGAGCAAACCTCTAGTGAAGGATATTTTTTTCCGAGATCTAGTGCTGATGCCATCGGATACAACGCACAAGTTTGGTTGTTGTGATGACTTTTGATAAAGCAGCGACGAAATCGGAGGAACACACTCCACTAGACACTCCTCACACTTCAAAATTATAGCTGTTGATTTCAAACTACTGACCTTGTTATTGAACGAGGCAGTTCTTGTAACTTCGTGTTCGTCTCATTGACGAACTCGTTCATCGGGCCTGTTCTTTAATCGCCGTCAGTTGTCTCAAATTGACTAGAACGCACGACGTTGTTAGTGTCATCAGCGTAGTCCGGCGATTAGACTGATTAATAAGAGACCGTGACTTCGGCGCTGACACTTCTCATTGACACCAAAGCGAACATCGGTAACAGATTTGAAACTATCAAAATTATCCAGTTATGTCCCGAATGGGAAACAACATCTTCTCATGAGTCAAATGAAAAATAGATGGCCAATACGACTATTCCCAATTGAAACGGAAACAAAACACCAAAATTCTGCACATGAAATTATGTCAGTGTTAAGCGACAAATACAAATACATTGAGTCTTGTCCATTTTAGTTCAAGCGGTCGTCTACCTGATGAAATCGCATTCAACGCCCCCCTCGGAAGTCGTCATGAAGGGGAGCATTCATGCCACGTGACCAAACCACCGAAGCATAGCCCTCTCTGTTCGAAGAAGCAGCTCCTCAATGTTGAGTGCCGTGTTTCTCCCCCTATCCCGGCGAGTAATTCCAACAACAACACGAAGAAATCTCATCTCAGCAGACTTTACTCGAGATCTTATTCCTTAGGTCATTAACCCAATTTCACGAGAGTTGGAATAAATACTGAATTTAAAACCGCTAGCATGGATCTGACAGCGAGCTCGGCCGTCCTCTTTACAGACCTTCCAAGCTGTTTCAAAAGTGACCCAGCTTGGCCAATCCTACAGGAAAGTTTTGCCTTACTCCTCCCATCACTTGTGAAAACGACCGAGACACTTAAACTTGTCCACCTGCTTCAATGGGACTCCACTAACATGTAGAGTACATTCCACCAACAACAGGCGTTCTGGAGATGACACCCCGGTAGCTGACCTAATCGTGGTTGGGGCCGTGTAACAGGTTTGGGGTGTACGAGTTTATTTCCATGCAGCCCAAGCCTAGCTAAAGAAGCGCCCAAATGGCAAGAAGAAGACGATTGGCCTCAGATTTTGCCTATCCCTTAATTCCATTGAAGTGAGTAGTGCAATTTTTTAATTAGGTATCCTTTATCCTCCTATACGGTGTAATAGTATGGTGGCCCATACTCAACGTCGGCACCCAGCTTAACAAATTAAGAAAGGTACAAAGACAAGCTTGCATCTGCATCGGCGGAGCTCTAAAATCTACTCCCACTGATGCATTGGGAACTCTCCTAAACCTCGCCTCCTTAGATATCTTTGGTAAGCAAACAGCAACCAACTCCGCAGTTCGTCTAAATACGTGCGCCCAAAGGTGCGATCACACCTACGGACATGCCAAAATACTTCACAAACAAAATCTCACCTCACTTCCCGGAGAACAAGTTCGAAACTCTGATCCCAGGGAGATGCCTGTGGTACGGCGGAACCATACCTTTTGGCAGAGCCAATGGATCCAAGACTAAGGATGGAGTAGGAAGTGGCGTTTTCGCCGAGTGTCTGAATCTAAACATATCCGTTCGTCTTCAAATCACTGCAGTGTCTTCCAAGTGGAAGTAATGGCATGGTGGAGGTCCTGGCTAAGGTGGAACGTGATATCCACCCGCGATATTTGTATCTTTAAAGACAGTCAAGCGGCAATCAAATCCATCTCTTCAAACTCTAATTTAGTAATAGACTGCCCCACATCTCTCAACGGGATGTCCGAACAGTTCAATATTCGCCTGTGCTGGGTGCCAGGCCATAGAGACATTCCGGGTAACTGCAAGGTAAACTCGCAAAACATGCCACAAGACTGCCAGTTGATGAGCGCTCTTGTAATATGCACTCAAAATTAAAACTCATAAATCTAGCTAGAAAGAAAACCAATACCATATGGACTACATTCATCACCTGTCAACAGATTTGGCCTCACCTTGGCCCAAAAAGATCAAATAGTCTGATCTCTCTAAAGAGATCCAAAATCAACAGTCTGCAGTGGAAATAATCACTGGACACTGGACGTCATGCAAAGAGACTTAGCCCATTCTCAAACGACCTCTGCAGGAGCTGTTTAGACGAAGAGGAGAGGAGAAAGCATTCAACACCTCCTATGCAACCGTTCCGCTCTTGCCTCAATTAGAAGGACCACTATAGGCTCCTATATCTACGACAGCCTAAACGACCTCGGCACAACACCAGTCAAAGCACTACTCAAATTTGTTGAGGAAACTGGTTGAAATAAAACACTGCAAAAATAATAACCTCGTTCAGTTTCGTTAAGTTTCGTCAAGTTTCGTTAAGTTTCTTATATATGTGCCTATTTTGGTGGGAGCAAATCAGTTTAGTTTCAAATGAGTTTCCGTTTGACTTATGCAACTCTCTCTCATCATGAAACACCCACGTGGCGGTACAATGGGACTACTTTTGTCCTAAGTACACTACAGCCTCTTTCTATCCACCTACCTAAGTATCTCCCTATCGAAGATACCTTTCCTTAGCCAGATTAGTGCCGGACATTCACACAAGATGTGCTCAGTAGCCTCATCCTCTTCAAGGCAAAGCCGACAAACCTTGCCTTGACACAGGTTTACTCTGTTGAGGTGGTGATTCTGAGCGCAGTGGCCTGTAACAAAGCTCGTTGGCAATCTTACACTTTATAGAATAAGGCCTGATCAACCGTTTTGGTTGCCTAAGACCATGACCATGGTCTTGGCGAGGTTTGTTTTCTCATTCATAAGTCAGAGTTGTAGCTGCTGTCCAATTGGCATTAAAGTACTTCGGGAGGAACGCAGATTAAGAGCCAGTCCTGCGGATTCGTTGTGCCTGGCCAGGGATTGTAGACCGTCATAGCAACATTTGACTGTTTGTGCCTTTAGTGCAGCTTGACTGTCTGAAAATATCTGGAGTATATCACCCTTGATGCCTTTGTGGTGATTTTGTCTGCTGCAGATCTCGGTATCGTGGCGGGGCTTGGAACACTGTAGACAGTTCCTGGTATGCACGAGCTAAATAATTTTCACGGCCCACCTCTCTCGAGTCACTGACAATGCTAACAGAGAAATAATTGTCTAGAAAAAAGCTTCTCAAATTGGCCATTCGGAGTCGCCATATGGGACCTACAGTTCCCTTCCACTCGTGCTAGAACAGAAGCACACACAGAAGTTGAAAAGCTAGCCCCTGGCCCCCTAGTGTAGTGCCACCCATCTGATTTTATTAAATTCACTGTTAATGGTATGAATTCTGTTATGCCTATAATATTTGTTTCTACTTCGCTCCACAAACCGCATCACAATGCAGGTCCGACGCAAAATCGCCCTTAGTAGCCGGTGCTACTTCCGTTTGTCAAAACAACTGGGATCGCAACTCAGAGCCAGAGGACCAAAATCATGCTCTTCAAAGGCCTTACTTTACCAGCATGGAGCCGAGAGCTGGACGTTAGGCAAAACTGAGTTAATTCTTGGCGCCTTCAAAAGAAAAATTCTACGTCGGATATATGATACCGTCTGCGAGGGTCAGGGTGAATGGAGGAGATGGCATAAACGCGAACTCTACTAGCTGCACCAAGATGTGGACTTGGTCGGAAAGGCAAAAATCCGTGGACTACACTGGCTGGGCCACATCGAGGGGACGAACATCAATACTCCAGTAAGGATGGTCTTTGAATCCGAGCCTCCTGGTTTGAAAACGGGAGGAAGACCGAATCTCCGGTATAAAGACCAAGTAAAAGCGGATCCAAAACAGCTTGGTCTTGATGACTGAAAGCAGCGTGCTCAGGACAGTCAGCGAGGCAAGGTATCAATTGCTCAGGCTCAGACCCTCCATGGGTCGTCTGATCAGTATTTCTTTCTACTTTCTTGGGCTTCTTCTGAGACAAACAATGCTGTGAAAGTGGAAAGTGAAAAAGGTGTCTGCTTAGTGGAACAACAAACAGCAGCAAAATATCTCATAAATTCAATACCTTTGTAATCGCAATCTAATCCCCGATTTAGTTCTATATTTCGACTCTTGAGCCGGTTATCAATTGTATGTCGTCGGACGGACAGATAAGCCAAAACTGTCAAAATTAGCCTCGGAATCATTGGCTTAAGGAAAGTATGACAGACTTTGTTTTTATGGACCTTCCCCAAAAATGCCAGAGGATAGATAAATCGTCCCGAAGTGAGTTGTAATTTGAGACCAGGCGAACAAACAGAACGCGGTTCAAACAACTCTTTTCTCACGTATTCCCATCGCAAAAAAAAACAGCAAAGTCCAGTTTAAACCAGCGCCCCAGTCCAATTGTAAAGTACTGCCACATCGTATAGTTCGCCAGCGAAACTCACTCACATCGCAATCGATCGGCGGACTCGGTCACACAGTAAGCCACCTCAAGTCGCATACAAATCTCAAGCAACGCGTTGATTTGGCAGAGAAAGGAGTACAATCCACTGACAGCCACCAGAATTGAGCCATTCAGACGAAGTGTCTCACTCCATCCACTTCCACGTGAAAGACAAACACTCACGAACGGAGCGAGTCGACAACGCAAACAAATGCACGGAACTCCCTGACAAATGACGACAGCCCAAGAACATGGGAAAAGAAATTGATGTCAAATTAAATCAAACATTTGTCATATCGCGGGCACAATGCCAGATGGCAGGGGAATGGGATTACGGCGGGGTCTTCGGCAGGTGCGACAATGATGCGCGCGCAGGTAAAGCTCTGGCACGCCACAAAAGAACCGAATGCATGAAATATCTTCACAATTTGTTTGACTTATTCGTTAGTCGGTGTACTCATGTGTGGAGGTGTTCCATAGCGCGTACGCATGCAACAACAATGGACCGTATCCAATGAGTTATGTAAATCAAAACTGATGTGTTTATCTTTGCCTGGCGGCCGTGGTGGTGGTCGGCTGGTAGAGGATGGTGGTGGATGTGGGCGTTGCCGTAATCTGAGTGCCAATGAATCTCAGGCAGCGAGACACTCGTGCGTGTGCAATGAGAAATCTCAGAAGATTACTAAGGCTGTTCTGCCTATAAGTTACGGGGTATTGCTTTCGGAAAACTCTTGGACTTGTTTCTTAGGGCGTCTCCACGTGTTTATCTGGACTTAAGGGATTATGCCGCATGCTTTGATGATATACACTTCTTTAAGTGCTTGTTTACCTTTTTGATAAAATCTGTGAAGGGATCTCGCAATCAAATCACACGCGATGAGAGGCGAGTACTTTTCTCGAAACGTCATCGTGGGAAAGCATCTGAACATGTCGTGCGAATTCGGCAACATGCGTCAAATTGCCCGGCACGTGTCTTGGATAACAAGCCGAGATTTGGGATAAATTCGCCGGCAAATTTCAGCAAAAGAAGCCATAAATAGGGAACATCACTAAAGCATTATGCGGCACGAAGTGGCAACAAACTGTTCTAATTGCGATGAAAAGTTGATACTGAACTGGGGTACAAATAGTTCGTGCGGTGTTTAGAAATCGACCGTGTAACAACTGCTGATTGCATCGACATCTCTAGGCAGTGAATTGAAATGAAGGCGAAAGTTCAGCTTGGGACAAACACAGAATTTTCGCAATGCTTGGAAAGTTGTTTGCATTTGAGAGTAGAGAAAAGTACATAGTTTGGCTCAGTTTGACGGAACGTAATCAGCACCGCAGTGGGAATAATCACCGGACACTGCCTTTTGGCGAAGAGACTAAGACCAGTCTCTGGTGATTTTTACAGAAGCTGTCTAGATGAAAAAGAGGGGTAGGCTGCCCTGCACTCGCCTTAGCTAGGACAGCCACTCTAGGCTCCTGCTTCTTTGATAACCTAAGCGATCTTAAATATGTGTACGCATGTGAATACTCGTCATTTTTTTTTTTTTTTCTTTTTTTTTGTATTTATTTACAACTTACAAGCTACCTTAAAAACTACCCTAGGCTATGTGGGTCGGCCATGGCTTACCACTCATAGATTTGCATCTCAATTGCTGCAAGACAGTAGCCGACTGGTCCCCCTATCGGGGATACGTACTACCCTTTCTATCCCGGGTCTAAAGAGTTCGACGAGGGAGTTCCCCCTCTCCCCAGCCACCAGAATTTTCGGTGTTGCATTGCAACATCCCGAACATCCCTCCTTGGTACCGCCGTACTGAACCGGAGGAGACCCTCCTCAGCTCGTTGTGCGACGGAACGGTCGTAGTTGAGTCTAAATGGAGAAAGGCTTCTGGGGGGACGAAGCCGTTGTGGCGTACCCTTTCGTGGTATTGTATATTGGGGTAGTAAGCCCCCGAGATCAGGTTATTGACCGAGTTCATCGCTCTGGCAGTATGACCTCGAATCAACTTCACTAGGAAATTGTCCACTCTTATCAGGTTCGCCCTGTTGTATAAGACCTCACTGGAATAGAATTTTTTGTACTGGGACTCTGGAGTTCGATAAAGGCGAAGGCAAGCCCTAAGACAAGCCCTCTCGAACAACCGAATCTTTTCCATCAAGCTTGCACTCACGTTGAACCACG
Source organism: Eristalis tenax (assembly GCA_905231855.2). NCBI lineage: Eukaryota > Metazoa > Arthropoda > Insecta > Diptera > Syrphidae > Eristalis > Eristalis tenax. Next base: position 8,115,775 of record HG993127.1, read on the forward strand.
CGGGACAGCCATAGGTGAGCATTGGCCGGATGAGGGCCATGTAGCAGATAACCTTCACCCTCGCATCGAGTTGGCTGTTGTAAAACAATCTCTTTGTAAGAGCAGCATCTACATGTTTGTTAAAATATAGATACTGATCTAGCCAGATCCCCAGGCATCTGACTACAGTCCTTTGCACCAGTGGTAGCCCGTGTCGTCCAACTATAGAGAACTTTCGCCAATTCTTTTTCGTATCCGCCGAGGCTTTATACAACGGCGTCCTGAACAATTTGGTTTCCGACTTCTGAAAATTGATTTTCAACTTCCAGTCATCGCAATCTCTCATGAATGAATCGAAGTCACCCTGCACGAGAGTAGTGATGTCCTTGATCTTTTTGCCTGATCTGTACACGATCAAGTCGTCGGCGTACGCAATAACGTGAGGAAGAGAATTTATCAGATCGCTCAAGTAAATGTTGAACAGGATCGGCGAATTAACGGCACCCTGTTGGAGACCATTTTTGACATCAAAAATACCTGTGGAGGTCACGTTGCCATTCTTGACGACGAACCGTCTACCGGTAAGCATGTTACACAGTAGGTACAGCAGGGGTTTGCTAATGCCCAGCCGATTGAGCTTGTAAAAGAGACCTTCTAACCATACGGTGTCCAAGGCCTTCTCCAGATCAATCAGGCAGGCACCCGTACATTGTTTCTGGCTCTTGTTCCATTAGATATCCGACACCAGTTTCGACGCGGCATAGATAGTGTCATGACCCGCTAGTTCAGACTGAACTAGGCTGTGCGTCCGAATGCATGTAGGCTTAACGCACTGATGAGCATTTCTGGCCAGGTGAGTATTCCTGGTGAATTCGTGGAGATCAGCAGTGCCTCACTTTCTCGATTGTCAAAATAACGACAGGAACAAAGAAGACGCTCTACACCGGTATTCAAGCGATTCAATCGAGTTTGAGATAATTCTGTCTGCCGACAGGCTTATTCGCATGCTTTTGGTTTCTGCCTAGTTGGTGCACGTGTGTACTGCTTAAGGACCGGATATAGGCCTTCTAAATTGAGGCCAAATCTGATTAGGAAAGGAAACCTGAATAAATTGCATATTGGGTCTATAACTTAAATCGTGCGGTTCTTTTCGTCTGGCCGCATATTCCGGGCGTTTTTCGGGTACATCTCTCTTCAAACGGCTTAATTGTGTTCGGTAGCGTTGCCCATTGATGGTTTCACCCGGTTTTAGCAGCTCATAGTACAGCACACCCTTCTGATCCCAACAAATACAGAGCATTACCTTAGCGCGCTGGATCTTCGGCTTTGCTGGTTGGCCGGGTTTCACGTATGATTTTCCGCGCTTGGGGTTGTCGCAATGGATCCATTTTTCATCATTAGTAACAATCCGATGCAAAAATGACTTCCTTTTGTGGCAGTCCAGCAACATTTACAACAAGCAAAACCGCCTTTCGACATCTCTCGGCTTGAGTCCACGTGGAACCCAATTTCCTTGCTTTTGAATAGGTCCAGCTACTTTTAAACGTTTTGAAATGGCTGCTGGAGTGACACCCAAAGAGTCCTTGTGTTTGGCAACAATCTTTATAGAGTAATGCTTCCAGTTCTTCATCTTCAAACTCTGTTGGCTGCCCAGGACGTTCATCGTCTTCCAAGCCAAAATCACCAATCGTACAAGCCACTTTTGGCACGTTCGCTCAGCTAGCGCATGTTCACCATTAACTTCCAGCAAAATACGATGACTTTCGGCAGCAGTTTTCTTCATATTAAAGCAATGAAGAAGAACTCCCCGTAAAAACGCATTTTCAGGCACACAGTTCGACATATTTGAGTCATAAACAAATTATTGTGTCTGCGCTTCAAATGACGTACAATGACAGCAGAGATGATGAAGGAAGAGATATTCCTCTTTCAAATGGTCCATCGCAGTTGTGCTCTAAATAACTATTTTATTTTCACGCACATTTGTTAGAAGTATAGAGCCACGCAATGGTGTTAGGCGGTAGTAATCTGCTTCGCTTAGCTCACACGTACTCACAGACGCCTGTCTGTGAAAAGGTTATAAAAAAAACGCTGTCAGATGAAGCTGAGGGGCAAGAAACGTAGAAGTGGCTCATCTCTTCCTCCATCATCTCTGAATGACAGTAGCTTTCCAACGCATGTTCCAATGGAATAACACAAGTAACGCCATCTTTTAGCAAACCGCGAGAATGAAGTTATAGACCCAATAGCGTGATTCGCGTCAATGTCTGATACAGTCTTTCGGTGTCATCGGCACCAGGGCCATTCATGGATAGTGTCTGTTTATTACGACCTAACTTCAAAGGCAACAGACAGGTGCACGATTAAGAATCATGAAATTTCACTCGACTGTTCAATTCTCTGCTGTCTCCATTCTCCATCGGAAGCGCAGGACCATGAGTCTTGGAACGAATATAAAAAGCTGAAAGGACTATCATCAGCGAAATAGTGAACTGGATTAGAAGAAACATGCAGGAGAGAATGTCCATCAGAAACCAGAACCTTGAGGGATACCAACCACTCCAAAAATGAATTGAATTGATGGTTAAGTGCCTGCCCCTGGTTAGTGGGGTTGAATCCTAGTGAAAGTAAAGTTAATCCGTTTTTATCTTGTTTTCTGGTTTTCACATCGGGTCCAGTCACCATTGGGCTTGGGATCAAATTAACGGCGCTATCACTGGAGTGGTCAATCAGCGGTGGTTACCACAATGAACCGACATGGTCTAGCTAGCAGGCCCTCTGCCTACCTACCCACGCGTACTGAATCATTTATAAATAATAGAATTGAATGTGTATTGTGTGCTTATTTTGTTGTGCCGCTGTGAAGTCTGCTTCAAATCGAATATGAATTGGAGCGCAGAAGCCTAACTTCCTTCGTGTCAGCAGCGCATTTTATACACATGGGCTGTGACTGACGGTTTCAAACAGAACAGTGCTGTACGTTTGTTTATATGTGCTCCTGTGATGGAATGCTTAAGTCCTGAAAGTTTCCATATCAATTACTTTAATCATTGAACAACGTACGAAATTGTAATTCGTTGCTCTTGACCATATCCTACAACAATGCTTGACAAAATGTCTTACTTGGCTGTCCAAACTATTTCCAGTTTCCGATTGCAACAGCCTGCAGTCGCCAACATTTAAAATGAGATGTATCCAAATTAAAAAGCGACTTAGACAACGTTGAACTTCACCAACACAGTCTGCTTATACTGGGTCCCTGGACATCGAAGTGTTCGAGGATATGAGATATTATACATAACTGAGTACATGAGCAAGAAGTACAATTAATGACAGCGCTTGACCACATTTCACAACAGCTAATAAAATACGGGACTGCTCTACAACCTGCAAAATAACCAAGCTATCCCGGCCCACTCGCACCCAACCTGTTGTGTCACGTCTAGCACAAGCTGGACCTGGTACCATTTACGACGGCACTTTCGAAGGCTTATGGTGATGTTGAACGTTATCAGCCCAAATTGAGAGCAACTATCAAGCAATAAAGCGAATAATATAACTCTCCAAGCTAGAATGCCACCAAAGAACCCTTCTCCCTGAAAAGTCTCTTAACCACTACCCTTAAACCCGTAAAGCAGTTTCTCTGTAAGCAAAATAATTAAGTCATCGTCTGTCGCGAACACTTGCAGTCCCACATTTCGAATACAAGCGAAGCTGTGCTCATAATCCAATTACACACAAATAACAATCTCACTTCTGTCTCATGTCATGCAGCCTTTAAAATCCTTGCATTTTCCCTACACTCCCAACAAACATAAATAGTTTCACAAGTGCAAACCAACGTCCAAGCAGAGCTGTGAAATAAATCTCACAGCATGCATACAAGACAAACCCATTGGTAATCTACAAAAGACCAAGCCAGCCTCTCACTCGCCTCACTCGCGTTCTCGTCGTGGCGTCATTCCATTCAATGTCTTTATATTCACTCAGGGCACTTGTACAAAACGCTCAATTGTCGCCGCCGCAAAGCCAGTAATTTGTGTGTTTTACCTCAGAGTGGAGTGTGTACCCGAGGCTCAGTATCCAAGTGCATAGGAGAAAGTGATTTTTGTTGTTGTTTGATCCACAAACAATATCAAAAAGGAAACGAAAACAATACAAACACATTCACGCGAAAAAGTAATAAAAATAATAAATCGCCCAACTGAAGTATGAATAAATCGAGTTGTGCCCTGGGGCTGCTGTTGGCATTGGCTTGCCTATCACCACCGTTTGCAGTCGGTTACGATCCGAATGATATGAAAATCGCAGCCGTACTTCCGCCTGAGGGTATGTTCGAGGCTTTCTATCCAAGAGAAATGGACGGTGTGCCGAATGGTTCGTCGAGGCCAGCTCATGGTCATGGAAGTTTCTTCAAGCACCGCAACCCAGCGCTGGTCGATACAAAAAATGCAGCTGCCTACGGCTACCGATTCGATGGCAAGAGGAGATTCAATTTTGATTAAGACTCTGTGACGCGTCAATGTCGATGTATTTTATGCAATAAATCTTTTTGTGGAACGTCCAATCAAATGAAAAACGTTAGCATTTAAAAAGCATTCAAAGGAATCTCATTTATTTACTCTAAATCCCCCTAACATCCCAATTGTTACACAAAAAATATACAATTTACCGGAAAATAAAACAAGACAAGGACACAGGGCGGACGTGCAGGGCTGGGTTTTTAGCCATTAGAATTCTCTAGAGAAAATGGACACGCACACGCGAATGTTTGCGTTTGGTGGGAGTAAGTAGCAACTAGGCCTAAAGGATTTGTTTGTCTTCAATATACACGAGTTCTATGTTAAATTCTATGACTTAGTTGTTCGCTGCATTGGCTGGTAGCGAGGCTATTTTCATCTCATCCGACGCATCTTACGTTCCATCTTTCGCTGCTTCTTCTCATCAGGTTCGGGCTCTTGTGCGTTGCGTTGTGCCAACCACGGTTGAATCACTGATCCCCACAGCATCCATACAGCTCGGATGGGCACCAAGAGCAGCAAGAACCAGAAGTAGTTGGTTAACAACGTGAGCAACAGTGTGCCTGAGCTCAGAATGATTAGATCTTTTGCTTCTCTGAAAATCGAAAACGTCTTCGGTTAGCCTTCAATCTGTGGGTAATTTGTTTTAGAACATACTCTGCAATGCCGCCCACCATGTTGAGATCATTTCCAGAGTCTAAGATTGCTCCCGTCTCTGAGAATTTTGGCCTTGACATGAATGCCATAAACTGGTATGCTCCTACTAGTGCTGCGATCGTTATCACAGACATGATCTAAAATGACACAATCCACAACAGATAGAGATCTACTTAAGATATCGTGTTTTTTAGTAGGTAACATACCACAGCCAATTTACCCACTTCGAAGAAGAGGAAATTGAGCAATAATGAGGCTGCTGTACTGCCCAAGGCCATGTTCCTGTAGAAACTCAATGTGGCCGCATTTTCTTCGACAATTTGCTTCGCACCTTTTGTACCCTGCTTTCCTTTTTGTGGCTAAACAAAGGACAATAGGAGAAAATTGATTAAATGTCAATCTTTTCGAGTGGAATGTGCGTACTCACAGCCATTTCTCTGATGCCTAGATTCTGGTCAGAATCCCGATGAACAAATGCTGATTGGGAAAGTGGAATTTAATTGAAGAGGAACTTTTAAAAAGAAATCAAATGCGAATTCATAAATACAGACGTTCACCACTTGTACGACACGCGTCAACACGTATATGACGTTTGTCGATATCTGACAGTTTAAGTTTTCTGCCAACAGGGATGTTATAGAACATGGTGATTGAGAAGTTGATTTGAATACATTTGTTTCGAGATTTACTGTGTATGTTTATATAAGGCCGTTTTGTTCCATTGATAGGCAGTATCATCAAGCATCGTATTTTTCACAGAGACCTTAACATCGGCGTAGACCCTTCGGTAGCCAAAAAATTGCTCGGAGGGATGCAGATAGTGGCCTTAGATTTTAGCAATAGGGACCTTACTTAGAAAGGTATATCTTGTCGCTCATGACGTGAACATTTTTAACCCTCATTCCATTCCGTCTTTACGAAAGCGAATACAACCACGAACGGTTCAGGAACTTTTCCGTTATAACCTTTGGCATGAAGACATTATCTACCCGAAAGCAATTAAGCACAAGTCACGCTATATGCCTAACGCTCTGCACGCTTAATGACTTATTCAGACGTTGGCGTGTGAAAGTAAAGGTAATGTACCACACCCACCCACTTTAACAATTTCAATGCACACTTCAACTCCCACCTTCGTCAACTAGGAGCTGAAAATTCCTCCCAACGACTCATAAAATAAATCAATTAAACAAATTCATCCAATTTGACCCAATATCCTTTATACACAACTAGTAATAATAATCCACAACAGTTAGGGAAATAAAAAAAAAACATAAAATTAGTTGATCGTTGAAGCTAATGATAAAACTCATAACAGATCCAACAATTCCAGCATCTGACGGTAGCCTCTTTAAGCAGGAACAAGTTTTGTCGCCGGCTGCATGATTACTAAAATCCCAGCCACTGAGGATATGGTCCCGAGGATTCCAATGGTTCGTGGTGACAGCTTAGCATAGCCCAGGCCAGAGAACGGGATAAAGAAGTCGCATGCATTCTTCACGGTATCCACAAGTATATCGCGGTGTCCATAGATGACACCATAGGACTCCAGTGCCAGTCTTGACAAGTCTCTCGGCGATCGAATGCTGACCGATACCCGAGGACTTGAAATTCCAGATTTTTGCCCAGCACGACGCAAGTCAATTAATCGCACTATTTCGTAAAAATCTCTGCAGAGATTCATCATTATAGAGAGTAGCCAGTATTTGTTGGCGGTTTGACCCCATTTCTTGGCGTCGATGCTCTTGAAGAGTCCTGTCCGTGAAAGCCAGATGAAGTGGTCCGACAGCAGGTAGAGGGCTTGTGAAATTTTACTTAAGGTTAATGTAACACGAACCGCTAGGTCGGGATAGTGGATACTCTTCATGGCGGAGTACAACATGTCGAGACATTTTCCAAAACGAAGCACTATAAGAAAACTAAATTATTAATGCCTGAAGGGATACAAGAATGGTTTCTGTTTCGTACACTTTCTGAACGAGCTGAGGATGTATTCCAGAGTCTTGAATTGGTCAGCAGCACCTGGACTCATGTCCGCAGTCTCCAGGATATCCCATATTGCTCGAGATGCATACTGAATGAGACTGCAAATTGTAATAAACCGATGATATCACACACATGTCGGCATATTTGTTTACATTTGCGTTGGCATTTCACTCACCGAGCAACTTTGTCCTTCCATCCAGTTTGATTATTTAGAGCTACCCATTTGTCCATTTTATCGCGGATCCAATGCACTTACTTAATCAAAGAAAAAACACTTAGTACGCTTTATTCGTTACAGAGGGTTCTGTCTGGTGAAGTTTCGGTTCAAGGTGCAAATCAAATGAAGATATGCGAAATTCAATCTTGATTGATAAACATTCCAAAATATGTGCTTGACGTTTCCGTTGAAATGTCAGGCCGAAAGTCCAGTTAGTACAGTAGAGGCGTGAAATAAGTGTGAGATTTTTTGGGGAGAGAGACTGTGTGAATGCATGGCGGGTGCATTTTTGTGAATAAAAATGACAGAGAACGTCTATGTGCCGCAGAAATCATGGAATCCTTGGAAATATTATCGACAGTGTGAGTTAATGCAGAAGAATCACGGTTATTGACTCTTGAAAGCTGTGATGAAGGACCGCGACACGCTTCTGATTTTCGGTCTCACCCATATATCTAAAATCATTAAATTTAAGTCCAAAGAAATAATTTTCATGAATACTTCGCTGAACTCTGCCCTTTTACATTCATCTCGAGCACCTGACACTGACATTCGTAATCTGACATTTCTGAGTACCACAATCACTTGTCATCGCACAGAAAGATATTTGTTTTTATATTCCACATTTGGAGTCGTGAAGTAGTGTATGATAAGAATCCGGTACATTCCATATTTTGCAAGACCATTGCTTTAATGAGTTTGCTTAGTTCGTGTAAAATCGACTGACTACCAGTTGATGGATTATCAATACACACCGATGCCACCCAGCGCCGATAAGCACAATCGCTGCTGGGGCGGTAGGGCATGGTGTGTGAAGGTGACTCAAAAGTAAATATAACCATTGGAAGGGGTTCTGATTTATCATCTCTTCGGCAGGATATTTGTGGCATCGTCTGTGCAGTGCTGACCTGGATGCTAATTCTCTTTGCTGAGTTCGTCGTTATGCGCGTCATTTTGCTTCCAAGTCCCAATGTCATTTTTAGCACGATCAACATAGTGATCTTTCAGATGTTGGCTTTTCTTGCATTCGCATCGCACATTCGGACAATGCTTTCGGATCCAGTAAGTCTGAGAGATCTAATAAGAGAGTTTAAATATTGATGGATTCATGGGGGTAGGGTGCAGTGCCACGGGGAAACGCCACAAAGGAGATGATCCTGCAGATGGGTTATCGCGAGGGGCAAATGCTGTTCAAGTGTCCGAAGTGCTGCAGCATAAAACCGGAACGCGCACATCACTGCTCCGTGTGCCAGCGGTGCATACGCAAAATGGATCACCACTGTCCATGGGTGAACAACTGCGTCGGAGAGAACAATCAAAAGTACTTTGTATTATTTACAGTAAGTTGGCGGTTTTCTCGAAAAAGTGCGTTTCGAATAAATCTCTTATTTCTTGCAGTTCTATATCGCATCGATCTCAGTCCATGTGATGTTTCTTGTTGTGAATCAGTTCGCGCAGTGTGTGAAAAATGAATGGCGACAGTGCTCGCCGTATTCTCCTCCGGCCACTGTGTTCCTCTTGCTTTTCCTGACGTTTGAAGCTCTGCTATTCGCAGTTTTCACTGTGATAATGCTTGTTACCCAACTGACGGCTATTTTAAATGATCAGACGGTATGCTGCACTACGTCTTTGCTCGCATGAACTACATTTCGTTTTTCCTTTTTACAGGGTATCGAACAGCTAAAGAAGGAAGAAGCTCGCTGGACGAAAAAGTCTCGCTTGAAGAGTATTCAGTCCGTATTCGGGCGCTTCTCTCTGGGATGGTTTTCTCCTTTTACTAAGCCCTCCTGCAAGGCAAAGTTTGATTCACATTTTTACTCAGTCTAAATTGGCCTATAATGTGTCCCTCCAGTCACGCCAGGGACAGAACACCGGCGACGTAGCAAATTATATCGATGTTTGTTTAGTTAATGGATAGGATTCAGTGACGGCTGAAACACTGAGGCAGGCAGTGAGAATGCTTTAGGTTTCGTTCTTAATCGTTTTAAGTTTATTTAATTATATTCTCGAATGCATGGGTAGGCAATATAACTTCCGTACAAAGTGTAACGCACGACCGATCAAGGATTTGAAGACATTTTTGAACATTTAGCTAATTAAGTGTAAGGTCCAACAAAATACTGTTCTTTCAATGTAAATATACACATTTTATTTTTCCTTCATCGTGAGTCATGGGTTTTCATTTCTTTTTTTTTTTCTGTCTTTTTCCAATCAGTGTTTCTTGATAAATTTTGTGCGTACTATCTTGAGTGATAAGCCTGCCGAAAATTGTAGTAATGCCTTGAAATGACATGTCTATTGTTTGTCGATAAGAAATAGTGGATTGTCATCTAATGTGGTCAGACTCTGATTGTGACTCCCGGCGAAGTTGAAATGTGTCCCGCTTCTGCCAATGAATCAGGTCAAAGAAGAGAGAATTGTTTGAAAGGCGTATTTTGGGAAACTGTCGTAGACTAAGAAGGAATAATTTTAATCTGCCCAAAATGACTTGACACATCTATCAAGGTTACGCGCACTGGGGTAAACGGCTTAAACACATTCCAAATGGCTCCATTACAACAAGTGATGGATGACATGCCCTGTGTGTGTGTTCTTTATGCGCTATACTGAACAACTAAGAAAAGGCGAATACCGAGGCGCTTAATTTCTTATCTATTCCAACAGAATGGACAGCCTTATCGCATTGTCAGCTAAACTTGCATCTGCAAATGTAAACAAGCCACGAGTAATTATGGACACAATCGCAGAAACCTATCTGTTTGGTTTCTGATCTGTGCGAAAAATAATGGAATAATTTCCGTTGTGTTCAGTTGTTGACGTCAAGTAAAAGTTGAGTACGGATGGGGGGCAATCCACCTCGTCCACTTCACCTACATCAGATTAGATCTGCAATCATTTCTGAGTTGAAAAGCAACCATCTACGGGAAAGTATGGCTATGATGCTTGCCGTCAGAAGAAAACAACTTTACGGTCATAGGCAGGCCCCGAGTCTGATTAATCCTAAAAAAAAAACATTTATGCCAAAATGGGCGGAAACAAAGTTTTTCAAGAAATCTTCATATTCAATAACTTCTTTATTTAGCGCTACACTCCGTCTGGACCTGGCCCTCAACCAACAAGCCTATTCAATCAGTGTTATTTCTGGCTAGCTGACTGTAGTGTCGCACGTTAAGGTCCTTCTCCACCTTGTTGCGTTTCCTTAAATGCGGGCGTCCTCTCTTGTAGTTGTTGTTCGAAGTCGAAGACTCGTCGTGCCGCAGCTGTTTTGTCCATACGCCAAAATACTTTAGGAGTTGGATCCGTAGACGTCTGACTAGGCTTATGTCGCTACAGTTTGGACCAAAGATCAAAACGCAGATTTTTTCGCTCGGCGCGACCAAGGGGTTCCTGATCCGCTTTTGAGATTGCCCATGCATCCGCGTGGTACTGCAGGACTCGGCTGATAAAGGTCAGCTGGGTCCTTCAAGAGATGGCTCCATTAGTCAATTACCTCGTGAGCCCATAACAGTGGTACTAATTTTACTGCGTGTCCGAGATAGACGAGGTCCTTAACTATTTGACGCCCGAATTGGTTCTGGTCGTTTAAAAAATATTGGAAAAGTGTAAACGAAAAAAAAAAAACATCGCAGTACAAAATATGGAAAAAATTACAACGGCAACACAATGCGCTTGCGCGCAACATCTTTCATGTTCACTAGTGAGTATCTTGAGGACAGCGTAAACTATTTTTTCTCCCCATTCACTGCTAGACCCATTTTAGCTGCTTCCGTCTCCATGCCAGGAAACGCCTCATTGACGCTAGCTGTGTTCGGCCAGTCACGGCAATGTCATCGGCATACGCTAACAGTTGTACGGACTTCTGGAAGATCGTGCCTCTCGTGTTGGCGGATGAGTTTTGCACGATATTCTCAAAGATGACGTTGAAGACGTCACATGACAGCTCGTCGCCTTATCTTTAAGGTCTCGGTGAATTAGTTACTGACCTTCATACAGCAACGAGAATTCTCCTCCATCGTCATCCTGCACAACCTGACGAGTTTGGCAAGAGGAATGCCAAAACTAGACATGACGTTGTGTAACTCGTCTCTATGTACGCTGCTACATGCAGCCTTGAAAATGACGAATAGGTGGTTGCTGTCGACTTGAACTTCTTGGGTCATTTCCAAAATCTGGTCGATGGTGGACTTTCCTGGCCAGATTTTTTTTATAAACGATTTAAGGAGATCATGTACGATGTCAAGGAGACTTGTTCCTCTGTAGCGAGCGCAATCAAAGGGGTGATAGATTGCGGAACACGTTTTTGATACATCCTGAAGTTTATTAAACACGCATTTTTTTTTAATTTCTTTGATGATGGATTAACAATCGCCAGTTGTGCCAAAACTCAGAGGCTAGCCTTGACTTTGGGTCTCGTCCAAAGGGGAGTAATCTGGCATATGTTTGGATTTGGCAAGCTTCATTTGAATAGAAATTCATCAGGAATTAGGGTGTTCTTCTACCTCTGTGGAGGAGGTATAAGTGTCTGCAGCAAGAGAGCACTCTTCAAAGTCGCGGCTTTTGCGTGCAGGCATGTCTTCAATTATCGACTAATTTCCACTTCTCCCCCGAAGTCTTTGTCAGCTAATGAAATATTTGGAATCACAAGAACTGATGACCACCAATACGACTCGACTGGCTGCCACTCCATAGCTGGCACTCCATGGGTTTTTTGATGAAGACAGGATTGTCAACCTAACTTTAATTTCTTTCCATTTCGTACACCAGCAGTTGAAATATCTAAACTAAAGTCATCATCTTCTGGACCGCACTCACGAGAGATCTCCAGGCAACTCGATCCTCCGCCATCGACTCTAACTCATCAGGAGTTATGCTCAAGCGTGACGTCCGAAGCGTGAGTTTTTGGACTTGGTCCAACCATCTCGTCCTGGGTCTGTCAAGCGGTCGCCTAACCTGATCGCATTCAACGCCCGCCTCGGAAATCGTGATGAAGAGGACATTCGTGCCACGTGACCAAACCACCGAAGCATAGCACTCTCTGTTCGAAGAAGCAGCTCCTCAATGTTGAGTTCCTCTCGCACTGCGGTGTTTCTCACCTTATCCCGGCGAGTAAATCCCACAACAGCACGGAAAAATCTCATCTGCATAACCCGGTGACACTGACGTGATCAGTAGAACACAGCGATCCGGCAATGCGGCGTTTGCTGCCATTGAGACGGAAGCGACTCAAATGGTGTTCTCAAGAAAGGACACAGCATCGTCGTCTTGGGCAGAGCGTCAGAAAGGGCAGATATAACTTCGTCTACCGCAGAAAACAGTATGAACAACATAAGTACCGAGATCAAACATAAAATTAACTCTTGCCAAACGCTGTTTCCTTGAGTAATAGAGCTGTCTCTCAAAGGACCAAGCTGACTTTATATAGGACCTTGGTCGTCCCAGTTAAGCTGTGCTGGCGCCTTCGTGCAGTGCAACATCTTAGACTACACACCTCATTAGGTAAACTGACGTCGGTTTGTGGGGAATCATGGGCTATCTCCAGAGCGGACGAAGAAGACCTTGGTCTCTTCGAGAGAAAAGTTCTGCGTGCGATTGTTGTCCCCGCTTTGAATTGATGGGATCTGGATTAGCGACGTAAACCTAGTCAGTCACTTACGGAGCAAACCCGTATGTAGCTGGGCCATGTAGGGCGTATAGACAACATAACTTCGTCCCGAAGTGTCTTGAACCTGTGGGGCAACGCAACAGAGGGTGCCCGCGTTCGAGGTGCATCCAAGTGGAGTATGACTTTAACCAACTTGGCGAGAGAAAGTGGAGGCAGCTAGCCAAAAAGCGCGCTACATAAAGAGGCTTGTGAGATGTGTTCGACTGAACGTCACAATAGGCAGATATAACTTCGAGAAAGTTTTCTAGCTCTGCGCCGAGGTAAAGCCCCTGACAACATCTGTAGCGAGATCAGCAGATTAACTCTTGCCAACCGCCCGTTTCCTTGAACTCAAGAGGCAATTGACTAATAGAGCTCTCTCTCGAGAGGATTTCGGAAGAGCTCTATAAGTCTGTCTGCTCTATACGTCTGTCCAATTTTAAAAGTGGATCGTGATAGCTTTGGTCTTTTAGGGACCAGGCGCCTTTGGACCTGATCCCCGTTAATGTCATTTGGAGGAAAGGAAAATATATAGCCACCAACTGCATAATGTAGAGAGCGACATGAGTCTACGGATAGAATGCTTTAAGTATAGAGAGCATGGCCAACATGTTTCCTCACAAGAGGAGAAGAACATCAATCGACTTGGTGAGTCCAAGTAAAGCGGAATTGACACGCGGAACATTTTCGCAAGACTTTGGTAATGTCCTGTTATAGTTCAGTGTGCTCTCGGGGTTTGGTGGAGCTTTAGTGATTTATATTTTATCTCTCACAATAGGGTAATAGGTAAAGTCCAGGGGTAGAAGAAATCCGCATGTAGAACGTCATAAATGCAGCTAACCAATCATCGCACCAGCTGTGGAGGCAGCTTGGTCGAAGCCCAGGTTCACGCGAACTGTACGGAGGTCCAAGAATTCCTCCTCTTTAAGCTATATGTACAGATTCCAAACCTGCATCTGATCATCCGTTTTATGCCAAATATTCAGGACCAACGAAAAATTGCAACGAACCTGACTCCACTCTAAACAGAATCTATGCTAGAGAATGAAATACCATTGAAATATCGTTTTAATCAAAGGGAACATCTCACATGAGCGGAAGCTCTTAAATTTAGAAAACGGGAACAAGGCGCTAGGCCAGACCAGAAATCAGAAAAATTAAAAACGATAAATATCCGTTCAAATAAATGCCGCAAAAGCTGCTTAATAAATTACTGATTCCGTTGCGTAAACCGTCTAGCCGGTTAGGCGCGTTATGTCTCCACAAAACTGCACCGCCAAAACGACCACACATCCGGCGTTTAAAATACTCGCACGTCTCTCATTAACGACGTGTCCCGAGAAATAAATTTGAACAATAATCCTCCACTGGTTGGCATTCAAAGAGAGAGAGAGAGCGATGATCTCTCAAAATAAGATCACGGAACACGAAAGAGAGTCCTCCCAGTCGAGGGAATTTTTCCGACCGTGTGCGCACACAATTTTCCGACAGCCAGCCGCGTTCATAGTTCAGTCTGAGGAAAACTATCGGGGCTCCAGGTAGACACTGGACGTGTTGCTCGAAATTGAAAAGGATTTTATTTATTTTTTTTCTAACTTAAATTGTTGTGTCTGTGTGTGTATACGAATGGTATACATATATCTAACGGTATTTGGAATAAATAACTTGTCGCCGCGAAATGGTGCTTAATCGATATCGCTTTTGATTTGAATTTATTTTCCGCACAATAGAGAGCAAAAAGAAAGGAAAACGAAAATAATATCGGTCCATTTCCCAGTGAAAGAATGTATCCGAGGAAGATAGTGAGGGAAATATATTTCTGTCTGTGAGCTAATTATAGTTTTTTTGTATTTCATTTTTGAAAAATCACTTTCAAAGAATAGCAGAGAAATTAAATTAAAAAATTAAAGTAAATTAAATAATTGGAGAAAAGGAAGTGAATCAATTTTGTGAAGTGAACGTTTGTATTTGATTAGTTCAGTTGGATATCCTTTCGCATCCAATGGATGAGGTTGGTCTATCCATTCGGAATACGGATACGACACGGATAAGGCATTAAGAGGAGCAAGAGCGAAAGAAATGGATAAAGCAGCGCAAGCAGCAGGTAAGCGTGATCGATTTGTCCCCCTCTGGCGGTTTTGACCAACAGTCTTTGGTTGTTACGCAATGATCGATTCCAAAAGAAAATCCATTGAATTGTACTGTGAACCGGCATAGGGTGAGTTGGGAAACAATTGTTGGTGTTTTGATGCGAAGAAATAAATGCGAATGTTGCCTGTCTGAATGGTGATGTCTGTGGGAAATATGGAATTGGAAACGCATAGATCTGTGCGCAGTATAAACCCCTGAGGTATTATTGGAAAGGAAGTGAATTTGCTTTTATACCAAATATTCAGAACACATATCGAAACAATGCAGATTTAAGGGTCAACCATAATGGACGTATGTTGTCAGCTTAAGGAACTGGGCGAGTACACGGAAATGGCTGCTTTGCTCTCTTTCGTTAGGTTCGTTAAATTTTTCTGACTAATGTGAGGGCAATTGGAATCGCTCTATAGCTACGTAAATGACAGTTCGGGTTAAGTTATCAGAAGCAACGCTTCGAAATTTGACGTTACTTCTTGTTCATTTACAGGCGCTTTAACCGGTTCCTCTTAGGTAACCGGTTGAATGTAGAATATAGTGAAGAGACGTGTGTGTTAAGGACGATGTCTGAGAAGGGATAATCGATAAGATCAAACAGACTGAGATCACTGCTCTGTTTCAACGCGTTGATACTCTCGCCTTACGAAGCAGGGCGAAGTATTTCCTCTCTATTCCTTGGGCACCGGTTGTGAATCGAAGGGATAATCGATAAGATCAAACAGACTGACATCACTGCTCTGTTTATACGCGGGCGAAGTATTGCCTCTCCATTCTCATGAGAAATGTAAAAAAGAATGTTATGTGTCCAGAATCGACCATAATCCACTTGGAGACCGATGCAATTACTCACGTTTTCAAGAAGGGGCCTACGCTTAAAGATGCCGCCATAGTGAATGTAGACTTATGTGTGTTGCAACCGAAGCAAAAGTAGCCGGAAATGCTTCCGTGAACTATCAAAGTGACCATAATTGCACCTAAGAACTTAAGCAAAACTCCAGCAACACCTGTCATTCACGAACCTAGAGATCCAATTAAGTAAGCAAAATTTAACGAAACTTAACGAAACTAAGCGGAGTGGCCACAGTCACAGTTTTCCATTTCTATATCCATTATGGATGGGTCTGAAGTTTAAAGTGGTCATCACTTCCGTCTGCTTTTTGACTAATATACCTTATAAGCGAGGGTCTGTGGGGTCTGATCACTGAATCATGAAAAGTCACTGTTTGCTAAACTCTGTATTGTCCTCCTTGCGGGGATAAGAACTGCCTGATCTATTCAATAAAGCGAGCTAGGTTAGTATCAGAAGAAACGAAAGAAGAGTCCTCCCAGTGGAGAGAATTCTTCCGACCGTGTGCTCAAATGTGAGGTTAAAGTTACTGAATGGTAACATTTACAAGAAAATATGAAATGACTGTCAGCACCGACAATGACTTATTATTTATGGACTCCAACTTATCCTGAGTGAAGTGTGGTTCTCTCAATTATTATTATTGTTATAATTTTATATGGACAGTATTTTATATATGGACATCGGCTATTATTCAAGCCAAGTGTTTGAACTTCATCATTCATACGTTTACATTTAAGTCAAATGATCCTCTGTTAAGGTTACGTCTAAGGATGTTCCACTTTTCCAAGGATTTTCTCTAGCTTCTGTCACATTCAAACCAACTTCTGTTAGACTGTTCTCTTGTTAGGGATAACATCGATTTCTAAAAGTGAAATAATAATGCAAACCGGATTAAAGTACTTTTTTGAAAGAGATAGTGCCCCTGGTGGCTTCTTTAGAACTTCTAAATGAATACCTAGTTTATTTGCGGCCCATAGATCGTTAAACACTATGTAGCCGCCCTCAGACTATTGTTTGAGATTGAAAAGAATGTCGCTATAAATAACGTAAGCGTTTACTCATCCACTTTGCCGGTTCTCCATCGACTCGGCAGTGAAACCAAAAGAAAATGTATTTGTTTGCTCTCCTATTCTTTTACTTTTTGTGCCAGATTTGTTCAATAAAATCTGCCAGGTCCCACGAGATTCGTACGTCTTGTCTCTGTCCATCCATCCAACGAAATGGGTTTACTCATTGAACAGACCCCGTGCATTCCCTTCATTTTGTATACAATCCTTGTTTAGACCCATCCTTAAACAATCTACTCCAGTCTTTAAAACATGTTTCAATAATCCACAAACATAGCAACCATATAGTTCAGTCTAATTTGAAAAAAATACCCACGAACACCTCCCCAACTCAACCTGCTGCAGCTTCCCTGTATTCGTTTGTACAAAAGTTTGTTTCTGACTTCAACCAACCAGAATCTGAAAATAATCACCGGTCGCGCTGCAGTATAAAATAATCATCATTCCCTGCACCAGAATCACCGGGAACAAAAAAAAAAAATAAATAAAAGATGGGAAAGTCTATTTATAGAAATAGACAGGCAGCGCCAACAGAGCCAAACATTTTGGATGTCTCCAAACCCTGGCGGGACTTTACAGTTTACACACCCAGTGCCGGTGTCGTCGGACGGAAATCTTTTTTCAGTCCCCCCACCCCTTTCCGCCACTCAGAAAAAAAGGATATAACAGAAAAAAAAAACAAACTGCTTCTCATAAGAATCAGGTCTTTCTGTACACAAACGCGCAAACTTTGACGACTAAATAGAACGTTTTTGCTCGAATTTTATTTATACATTTTCACACAACCGTACAACCAGGAAAAATTGTTTGCATTAGAGACGCTACGCTCTGGTGGAGTGAGTATGTGACACGCGATTAAAATCACGATCTTTGTCCGCAAAGACAATTTTGATTTCTCTCATTGTTGTTGGCCGCCTGGCGAAGCCGCAGAAAATGTTCAATTTTCGGATTTTAATTATAAAAATTCAACAATTTGTTGGTTGTCGTGTATTTAATTTTAAACATTATGCCGAGCACATTCGATCGTGTGATGTGTCTATTTTTATTGACGTCGAATGGGGAAACGGGATGGAATGAGAATAAAAAAGAAATTCATTTCAATTCAACACTTGTGGTCGTTAACTCAATCACCTTTGAAGTGCAGAACACCGTTAAATTGTAAATTGTTAAATATACACAGTTTATGTAAATGTAGATGTGCGCGCGCCTACAGCTAGTCATCGTATCGCAACTCGAATGCCACCAACATAGGGGTATTCATCTTCGAACATTAGACATGTCAAAAACGCTATTTTCGAAAGTATTACTAATGTGGCATATGTCAGTGACTAATGTCGGGGAACGTATTTTTGAACATTTATGTGCCGACTGGTAGATTTATGCGATCAACGATATGACGGTTCGCGGAAGTGCGAACTGGCCAAATAGTTATCGGCAAACAAAATGAACAGTTTTATTGCTCTGCCAAAAGCGTTGGAAGATTAGTTTTTGGAAAACGAACGCATCGTCGCGGTCGGACGACGACGATGTAAACAATACCTGGCTGGTGGCTGGTTAGATGCTGTATTTCCTTTTTGATGAAAAGAAAATTTTTAGAATTTAATTTTCGGTGCATCTACTTTGTGCAGTGTGCGATTCGGTTTTCTCTGATGTTATTCACGGATAAGTTTATTTTTAGGTCCCTGCTGGCAGTCGGGTGCATTTTCGTGGATAAGATAAATGTTCTAACTGGCTATGGGTGTGGACGGGAATGAAATTTTTGGGAATGTATAAATAAGAATTTGGTCGAAAGTCTATTAAGAGCTGCCTATAAAAATGTTCAAAAAGTGGGCGGAGACTGAGAACGGAATCAGAGACGAGTAGGCTCGCCTTATTTTATGGCACCCATGAGGGAAATACATTTGAATTTGGTGGGAAGAGTATTGCTTTTTTTTTTGTCTTTTTTTCCTTTCAAACCAACTATTCCAGGCTGATTTGAAAATACACCAGTTTCGAATTCTTTGCACACCGGAAATGCGCCCACAGATGTGCTTTTGACAGCATTTTGCTTTAAAGCATTTTGAAAACGCAGTTTTATTGGGATCGTGTGATGGCCAGTACTGCAAGGAACATTTTTGCGGCAATCGTCTGTCTTTTGCTATCGCTGTGCTGGCGTCGCTGTAACCAACGACCTGATTTTATAGAATTCGCGGAAACTGGAAAAGGCGTTTTAATGTTTTGATTGACTTCCTTATGCAAACTCACCAAAACTCTATAAGAGAGAAGGACGAAGCATTGGAGCAAGGCAGAAATCGATAAATGAGCCTGGATCGGATCCAACGGCGACGGCCCTCAACAATTAGAGATCATCATTAGTGGACAGTTTTTGTCTCAAGGAGCTCTGATCGGTCATTGGGCCATTAATACGCATACATTTGGTCATGGCATATTTCACGTTAACTTATCAGAAAACCTGAAGAAATAGAATCTCATTGAAAAGTGCTTATTAAGTTAAGCAAATATCGAGTTTAACCATATTTTTACCTGGACATCTTGGTAGAGCCATTGGAAAGTCATGTCCAAACAAAGTGATACTTGGAGTGGACAGGCACGAGTGGGTACACTCCCCTTTCCAATACTATCCATTCTGACATCACCACAGACCGTATAATGGACAAAGCCCTCGAAAGTCGTTCGGTGAAAGTTTTAGCCAATGAGAGTCAACTATTGTCGATTAAATTGGACCGCCCAGACCTAGTAATCTGCAAATTTCAGGCCATGAAGGAAAATAGTTTTTAGACCTTTCATCGGCTTTATTGCTTTCTCATTTGAATCGGTGGATCATCTAGGATCAAAGGACGTGCAGAGTGCCTTTCAAAAAAGATTAGGCTAGTTGCCAGTCGAACCTCCTGATTTATAAAGCAAGGATTGAGGTAGTTATGATGTACCGGTAGTCTAACAAAATTGCTGTCGTGTGCAGCCAGGATCGCACTCAATCTCAGAGGATTCATGTATTTGATTTTAGAAAAGGATCAGGGGGCTATCAGGGGCACAATGTACCCAACTGGTCGACCGAAGCGGCTGTAGGACGATAGGACCACTAACTACGAAAATGAATGTGATGTCATGCTTGACCACGACTTCTGAACTTCAATTCTTCTTCCTTTTTCCGTATACCACTACTGTCCAAGGTGGTCACAGGTCAAGCTTCTTCATCAGTCTACTAAGCATCATGTTGTGCCTAATTATATGTGAAGGACACTTAAGGTTTTAGGGTGACTCCAAAAAGTTGAGTTAATGAAGCTACTCGTAGCGGCTATTAGGTCTAAATATTGTTAGTGACATGAGGGCGGTGGTGCCGTCAAATTTAACGTTTTGCAGTTGAGGTTTTAAGCGTACAAGTCGGCGCACTTGCCTAAAGGCTATTTTTACCCCGCGTACATGGTAAGCTCTAGCTGTACGCAAAGGGATCGACAATCGCGAAGGCGGATGAAAAAATACTTGGTTTCTTCGAAAGAAAACTTCGGCAAGCGATATTCGGTCCTGTTTGAGTTGATGGCATTTGGAGGAGAAGATTCTACCACGAACTGTATGCGATGCTTCCTGTCGACAGCGTGAAACCTTGCTCTTGCAAGTTGCTAAATTTGATAAGCACGCGGCTGAAAATTCTCTTTACTCTAAGTCTAAATCAAAACCTGCGAAATATAAATGTGACACATGTAAAGAAGAAGGGCATTTCAGCCGGTCATGTCGAATAAGAAAAAACACGGGAAAAAAGTCCGTGTTTAAAAACTCATCTATTGCTACATCACTTATGGTAAGTGGTAACCATGACGACGGCATCGAATGGTACATAGATTCGGGTGCTACAAATCACATGACAAAAAACTTAAAATTACTCCACAATGTGAAAAGAGTGAACAATACAAAAGTAGAAGTCGTGCAAAATACCAAACTATCTGTCAACAGTGTCCGTGGCGTAAATAAAGGATGATATTTTAAAAGCTATAGGAAAGGTTTTCGAAAAAAGAAAAACACATAAAATTCAGAAAAATGCATGAAATCTTTATTTGAATCGATAGTACGGTCCATAAATTTACTGTTTGAAGATTATTTCATGCAAATGTTGACCTTGACTGCGCCTCAAATGGTCCATCCGCTTAGTCCAATTTTGGCATACTCTTTCCAACATTTCGGCCGGTATCTCACGAATAAATGCTTCAATGTTGTCTTCCAATGCATCAATTGAAGCGGGCTTGTCTGTATAGACATGAGCTTTAACATAGCCCCACAACAAATTGTCTGAAGGCGTTAAATCACACGTTCTAGGCGGCCAATTGACCGGTCCCGAACGTGAAATAAAGTGTTCGCCTCTCAATAAGTCCATTGTTGCGCGTGCTGTGCGGCATGTGGCACCGACTTGTTGAAACCACATGTCATGCAAGTCAAGCTCTTGCATTTGGGCAAAAAAAAAGTTGGATATCATCTCACGGTAGCGCTCACCTTTGAAGAAGTACGGTCCAATGATGCCACCAGCCCATAAACCGCACCAAACTGTGACTTTTTCTGGATGCATTGGTAGCTCTTGCAATGCTTCTGGCTGACATTCACTCCAAAATCGACAATTCTGCTTATTTACGCACCCATTGAGCCAAAAATGAGCTTCGTCCAAACTGACCATAAAATGGAAGAAGCGCGCGATGAACTTTCTTAACAGAGCACGCATTTGATAGTAAAATTCGATAATTTGCAAGCGTTGTTCGTTTGTAAGACGATTCACGGTTAAATTATAGACCAAACTGAAGATGATTGACAGTGAAACAAAACACGAAACGTTCGTCAGCTGTTGAAACCAGTGTTGCCAAAAAGACAATAGCTAAAAAATCACCCTTTATAAGACTAAGGGATGGGACAAACAGGGAAGGACAAACAAATGTTAATGCAACTGTCAAAAATGTTAGATATGTCCCGGAATTGTGTGCTAATTTACTTTCTGTGCGGTAATTAACGAAAAAAGGAAACAAACTTATATTTAAAGATGATAAGTGCAACATTTTTAACAAAAGTGGAGTGTTAATCGGTTCTTCAAATGCTTCCAAGGGCTTATATCGTTTAAATTCAACTATTACTCCTAATCGAAATACAGACCACGAGAAAGTCTTTTCTGTTAATGATGTGTGATATGTGTGATATCTGACGATAATATTTTAAATGTAGCCACTTACGTCGATGATGTCTTATGAACACCATTGAGATAATTAAAAGTTTGAAGAGTGAACTGAAAAAAAATTTCAAATGGAGGATATGGGCGAAACTGAGTCTAATCCGGATTTGCGGAAGCGACGGGATTTGAAATATGGGATCACAAAAATTGATTGGTTTTTTATTATTTGTATTAAGATGCCATGGACGACTGTAATCCAGTGTCTGTACCAATTGACCAAGTTCTGAGATGTCTCCAACAAGTGAGATGTCGGATGTTCCACATACGCAAGCTGTTGGTTGTCTGTTGTTTGCTGCCCAAATAACAAGCACTAATATTTTCTTTGCATTCAATTTATTGAGCAGATTCACTTCGAACCCAGGGGAGGCACGCTGGCTGGCTGTTAAGGGCGTCATGAGGTACTTGAAGGGAACGCAAGACAAATATCTGGTGTTTCATAGAGTTCCTGCAGAGATTGAGGAGTACTGTGATGCGAATTGGTAAAGTTCACCAGTGAAAAATTAGAAAATCGTGAAATAAAACTGGTCTATATTGTGACGAAGAGTATTCGACTTGACACCTGTGGGGCAACACAACAGACGACGCCCGCGTCAGGGGTGTCGAACCCAGGTGGAGAAGGACCTTAACCAACTGAGAAACTGGTTACAGCTAAACAGAGATCGCGCTAGTTGGAGATGATTGTAGGTTGAGGTCCAGTTTCACACTTTATATATAAGATACTCATCACATACTCCTCGCAGTACCTACATCAGGCCGTAATTTGGGAATAACGCGTCGAATATTGGCTTCCAAGGTCAAGTGTTGCAGGAAAATGTTAGTAATCCTTTAATTGTATTTTTACTTCATTTTTGAAGACGTATGGATTATTGATTCCATTGGTCCATGGCGCTCACCAAACGCTGACTTTCTTTTGAACGTAATGGTGTTTCGGCAATGGCTTTAGGCGGAGTTTCTCGATTAGAACCATGTTTTTCAAAATAAATGCAAACAATTTGTCTTGGTCTCCGCCTTTTAAAACAAGCACATTTTTCAACGTATCCATAGTCGCAGCATGAGACTCCCTGAATACCTAACTCTTAAGCATACACGTTCGGTAGGGGAAACTAGAGGAGACAAGGAACTCGCAGGAGAAACGAAAACTTCTAGAAGGACAAAACTGGAATATAAACTCCGGAGCGGAGTATAAAACGATACGTTTTTTTGATAGTGAAGGAAGTCGTGAAATAGTGGATAGTGAACTCGAGTATATTACATTCGACGTCAACACAGGACAGTTGAAAGCTCAAGACAATTCGCACAGTTCAGTGCGGTACTTTCATTGCTACTTTTCCAGTCTGGTACTTAGTACATGGCAACCATGCGTCATCTCCTGCACAAGGGTTAGAAGGCTCTCAGTTCCAACTCTTTCGAGTCATTCACACGGCTCAAGGAATCCTATGCTAGACTTCGATGTTCGGAGTCGACATCAGACTGTGGGTCCTATTTACTCGTGATAGCATACACAACACGAGTGGTTGCTGTAGAAGGCGCAGGTCCACCTCGTACTGTCGATTTAAAAATTTTATTGAACAGAAAAAAATATTTACAGCTGGGATTATGTTGGTTATGTTGGATGATTAGGTTAGGCAAGCTTACATCGGATTGTTCAGTTCCGTGTGTCCGTGGTGGTCCTTTTGGGATGGGGGGGTACTGTGGTAGCCGATTTAGCCTCGATGCTGGTTGCTATCGCTGCTCTGGTAGAATCCATGGAGCTCGTTGTTCGACGTCGTGGGGAAGTTCTGCTCATTTAGCAGATTTAGGGCGTTGAGGTAGATTTCCTCGTTAGAATGGTTGTTTATCCACTAATCTTACAAACAAAGGAAATATAGCCATCGCTTAATGTCAAACGATCACTCAATCTGCTGACACTCAGCTGATCTTCACTCAGGACACTCACCGGCGTCATAACAGGGCACTGCACAATTTGCACCCATGCCCGTAGGTTGGGCGTCCCCTATAATGACTTCTGTAGAAACCACAGATCACCTACTCTGCTCGTGTAGCGCGCCGACAGGTCGTTGATACTTACACCTAGAGGCCTTCTACTTCAACAACTTCAATGAGCTAAAAAGTGTCAGTATTAGCCAGCTAAATCGCTTTGTTACAAGCACCAACTGGTTTTAACTGTTAGGGGGAATCAATCCGCTAGGTATCACAATGGGCTACTTTGGCCGAAGTGTGACTGCCCTCTGCAGCCAGCCACTATAACCTTACCTAACCTATGGTTGTTGATGTCTAGTAGCTGCTTTCTGAAGAGTGTCACCATGAACTATGGTGTGTGCTTGTTCGTAAAGCTTCTTGCTGTTGTGGTGCCTTTGAGGGTACCTGTCGAAGGTGAGTTAAATAATCGCAGTATTTTCCTTTGGAAAATTGCGATCTTGTTCATGCTGGTCTTAGAGATGGTGCGCCATATTGGGAAGCCGTAAGTTAAGATCGGTCGTATAAGCTGCTGGTCCATTTTACTCGCGCATGGAAGCTTAGGTTGGCCTCCTTAAGGGTCAGTTTCGAGTGACTGCCGAACTTCTACCTCTCTGTGAAGTTAACGCCAAGATACTTGACTTTTTCGTTATCTTAGTGAGATCTTAGAGTGTCTGATGTCTACCGTCAGGGCGCACTACTCTTTGCTCCGACATTTGGCTGCTGATCTGCATCCACCTCTGGATGATCTCCTTAAGCACATAAGTACCGATTTCCCAGCGTTGATACGAGTACCCCATTATTTATAATATTCTTTAATTTGTTCGCTATTTGACTTTCAACGCTTCGCGTGGCAATTTGTGGTGACATCGAGCTGGCATAAGTCAGCGAGCCACCTGCAAAAAGGCAACAGTTCACTGTGTTGGTTGGATGTGGTTGGTCCACCGTGAAGATATTGACAAGCCACGGTCCCAGCTTTGACCTCGTGCTGTAGCGACACCGCCATTATACTAGCCAGTGTCTGAACCCCGGCGCTGGTAAGACGTTATCAACTTCAAACTGCTGCTCTCTGCTTCGATTCTGTTTTGTTCTTCTGCCAAAGTGGTTTCTAAGCAACTTCTGAGTATGTCTTTACAAAGCATGGCTGTATACCATGCAACACATTACAATGAACTTACATTTTAAGGGGTTATGCTTCGTAAGCACATCTGAACTCATCGAACTGGATCTGACGAAGATTGGTGTTGACTAGTGGTATGCGTCACAACATCAATAGCTTCGAAAGATTTCTCTGATCGAAGTCTGTCTCTTCGCCTTCCGCTTCCCACGAACGAATAGTACATCCCCTTCATTTTGTAACAGCAAAGGCAGCAAAGTGTTAAAGACTACACTTATGCCTGCCAAGTTTCTTCTTTGAAATATTAAGCATAAAAAACACATTAAATTAAACATTTTTTACATCATATTTATGTGTGGTTACTTTTGTAGCAGAGAATTTACGAGTAGCCAAGATGATTAGGGCCAAGTAGACTTCAATCACAAAGCTATGAGGAAAAGTGATAAAATAAAAATTACACTCTCATTCTACAAGTTTGTTGTACCAAAATAAAAAAGTAATTTAAACCAAAAGATTGAAAACGAACTTAACCTAGAAATGCTTTGATGTCTTCGACACCGAATGTGATCACGCGCAAACATCCGAAACAAGTTCACGATCCCTTCGGACACTCACAACGTCCGAAGGTCTCGTCGGCAATCGATACGGCTGCGGTGGCGTCGTCGGGGAGCCAATCAATCCATTCCGAGCCCGTAAGCCCAATTAAAATTGTGCACAAATCAAAATGAATTAAAAATAAAATTTCCTTCGGCGCTTGCTGGATGATTTAGATCGTGTTTAACTCAAAGTAAGCATGTTTCAGCGATCTGCGCCAGCGAAATCAATCATTATATTAATTGAACGTGAACGAGTATATTAGTGAGTGCAATTCATTTGTCGCACCGTCTCTTGGCGATTCGGCAACGGTGGCGGTCGGCTATTTTTAGATGAAAAAAATAATATATATTCAAAATTGAAATTTGCTTTCACGAGGAACCGCGAGTATTTATTTTCTAAACTGGTTATGCAACCAAGCCATATGTTGGGTAAATATTTGAAAATTTATTCGCAGACGCCTTAGTCATTCACGGCCACACCGTGGGCTGGTCGCTGTTACATATGATGCACTCAATTAATTTGTTTATGTCATTTCCTTTTGTGCTCTAGGAAAACAAAGTGAATTGCAACGGTTTTCTTTCAGGTGTATTTGTCCTTCTGACAATCAGGTTGAAGTGGATACTTGGAAGAAGTTGATTGTGCACATGTTTTGAGGTGTTTTTTTTTGAAGAACTTTCAGATTGGTGTGCTTCAACATATGTTGAATCAACTGAGGTATTGAATCTGTTAGTAAGGAGGAGTAAAATGCGATCTTGGCTCTTTCCAGGGACGGGCTACGAATTGCAAACTCTGAAACTTCATTCATATTGATACAGTGTTGCCGCTATACGACTATAGTCCCAATTTAATTGCAAACTCTGAACTTTCATTCATACTGATACAGTGTTGCCTCTATACGACTTTAGTCGTAATTTGGCCCTTTTTTAACGCCGCTGCCCGTCTAGAGACCATGAAACGACGTCCGGGACTGTTCGAAAAATATTCCTTCCACGAAACACGTCGTTAAGTTTCTCATAACCAATAAATTCAGCACTAATATAAGAAGAAAATGCAACTAATACAACCCAACCTTAAAATTGGTAGCTATTTCGGACGACTGCCCTTTTTTTGTCCCGATACACTTTTTTTTGCGACTTTATCAAATTTTTGAGCGGCAACAATGGTACAAAAGGACACATCATCGCGACTTTTTTGGTTGTGAATTTGTGGATCGCGTTTATAACTTTTCGTTTATATTCGGTGGACATTGCTTGTCTCTGAATGACACTTGATGCGACCAATGAATGAATTCTTTTTTCTTTATTTAAAATTTATATTATATTTTGTAGCGGCAACAATGGTATAAACGGACACTTCATCGCCAATTTTTTGGTCGTAAATTTGTGGATCGCGTTTGCCTCTCTTGTGTATTGCGACTCAGATTGACAGTTCGGAAATAAAAATTTAAAAATTAAAATTCCTTAAAGAGGATTCTTAAACTAACTATGATTGATATTTTCTTCTTTATTATTGGGGTGGTCCTGGGTCTCAACCAAGAAGCGTCTCCAATTGACACGATCTCTGGCTAGCTGCCTCCAGTGTCGCCCAGTTGGTTGAGGCCCTGTTGGCACGATCTCTGTTGTCGCACAGGTCCTGGGTCTCAACCAACAAGCGTCTTCAATTGGCACGATCTCTGACTAGCTGCCTCCAGTGCGCGCCCAGTTGGTTGAGGCCCTTCTCCACCTGGGAGCGCCACCTTAAATGCGGGCGTCCCCTGTTGCGTTGTTACACAGGTCCTCGGTCTCAACCAACAAGCGTCTTCAATTGGCACGATCTCTGACTAGCTGCCTCCAGTGCGCGCCCAGTTGGTTGAGGCCCTTCTCCACCTGGGAGCGCCACCTTAAAT
This sequence comes from Eristalis tenax, assembly GCA_905231855.2. Taxonomy (NCBI): domain Eukaryota; kingdom Metazoa; phylum Arthropoda; class Insecta; order Diptera; family Syrphidae; genus Eristalis; species Eristalis tenax. The sequence goes on from HG993127.1 coordinate 8,143,595, forward strand.
GCGGGCGTCCCCTGTTGCGTTGTCCCACAAGTTAGGAGTCGAAGAGAGATTTTAGTCGGTTAAAAAAAGCGATGACCGAGATTTTTGTTGATATTCGGTGGACATTGCTGGTTTATGAGAGTTCGCGTTTGCAGGTCCCTTCTCATATGAATGACACTTGATGCGACCAATGAATGAATTCCAAAAATAAAAGAAATTTCTCGAGGACATTCTTATGCTAAAACCACAATGGATAAAGCAAAACGTGTTTTTTCTTTATTTCGTGAAAGAAGAGAACATTGTTTGTTAGGAGACTACACACACCAAAGAAAACGAAGCGGTGGTGTTTGTCGAAAAGGCGTCATGTACATTGTATAAATTAAACACTTTTGTGTTCTTATTTATATGGGCATAGTAACCCCTTTCACGTTAACTTAAGACTGAACTACAATTCTCTTACATCTACCTTAAATACAACTTGCATGCCCTGGATTCATGGATTGTTCCCACAGGCGCGCTCAGTTTTCCGGATGCCGTACGTGATGGAACGTGGCTGGCTGCAACACTATGTCTCCGGTTCGCCAGACACTAGGTCAGCGTTTTGCCGCTTGTGGGAACGTTGCTGGTGATTTGATGCCATCGTGGAACACATGTGAGGGAGAGAAATATTTCGCGACTTAACTTATACGAGCAACACACGCCGAATGCAAGAAAACAGTTTCCAACCAGTGTGGTTGCTGACAATTGCCTACTTTCTTATGACGCAACACACACCAAATGAAACGAAACATAAAAACCAAAGCAAAACAGAAAAACATGTTTCGTTGACGTTAACAAAATTTTGATTCGAGTTATAGGAGTTATGGTTTAAGTTCGTATCTTGTTTGCATCATCCCAGCATTATTTCCAGCAAATACTCAAAAGTTTTCTGGGGAAATAATATAATACAATAATAATACAATTTTTCAGCGCAAGTTCTTAACTCTCTTTTTAAGGTTATTGGCACATCCTTAGTTCGTTGAGGCTTTTCTCCACTTCTGTGCACCCCCGAAAAGAGTGCGCTTTCCAAAGGGTTGACGAGCTCTTAATGACTCAACCCCCTTAAACGGGTTAAACACGGTCAATATACCATCGCGAAATATTCTTTCCTTACACGATTCAATAATATTACACAATAATTCTTTCGTAATTAATTTTCGTGTGGATAAGATATAAAGTGGCGTTGTGGGTTGGTGCGTCGACCCCTGCGCACCTGAGCCTACGCTGTCCAGGTTCGATTCCCGATAGGAGGAAAATCCTTCTCACGGTTGCGCCTCTTTCGAGTCACTGACAATGCTCAAAGAGTATAACTCTCTAGAAGGTGCATCTCAAATCGGCCGTTCGGAAAGCTGTAGGCCCCTTCAAGAACAATAGCACGCACAGCGCTAGTGGCTACTGAGAAGTTGTTTGTCTGTGCATGCTCACTCAACGAATGCTTTTTCTTGAAGACCTCAAGTGCTTATTCATCTGCTTTTGAAATTGTCCATGCCTCTGTGCCGTAAATAATGAAATAATCAATGTTTTGTGTAAAATCAGCTTAAACTTTCGAGAGAGGGCTGCAGCGCAGAGCTGAATTAGACGGAGTAGACGAAGTCCCGATCATTGTGACGTTTTGTCCTTGACACAGTTGTTTTACCTTCCTTCATTGCCAGATCCATTTGAGCCAATCGCGTCGTGATGCCATCAACCGGGTCATTGACGACTCATTGTATTCATGAATGATCATGTCAGGCGCGTACGAATTGGAAGATCGTGCCTTTACTATTGACCTTTGAGGTGTAAGCGATCGAAGAATGCTTTTCTTACTTTCAGCTTCTCAAAATTAGAAGCATGGTGTCGGCATAAAGTCTGCATTCGATAGGGATTATCAACACGCACTTCACGATCGGCCGATATAAGAAGAGGCCATGTGTTCCTCTTCTGTTTTCTGTTCGAACAGTGATGTGTGATTTCTGACCACAGTTCCTCGGTCGACGAATTGTGGTCGATCTAGTTCAGTCGTATCTCTGGCTTAGGGACTATGTCCACTATGTCCACAATCTACAAGGGACATGTACAAATCTAAGAATTCCCAGCGATGCCTTTGATTTCTTCGCACACTGTACGAAATGTATTTGTTTTTGGGAGAAACTAAGTACCGTCCGTGCAATCCTGGCTCTCTTCCAACTTTCGAATGCATTTAAGGAAATGGAAGAGCGTACTTAGGATTTTGAATCAAAAATCTTAGCCAAGTTTTTCGGACAAATAAAAGTAGCAGGTTTTGCCGAAGGCAATTATCGAAGAAATCATCGAATTTCATCATATGCTCCTTCGTAACGCGAGACTGCTCTAAGCTGCTGCACCTGCGATTTGGACAGGCAAATTGTTCTTCTTCTATCGAAGATCTTCGGAAATACCGGAATTTTATTTTTCGTCAAAATCAGTGGAGGGAATTTATTAAGTTAATAGAAAGTAGAGAACAATGTCAAACGAACGTTAATGTCAAAGCTGCTTGGGCTTTGCAGTGTACGTCGACCCTGTCAAGTCCTCCGAATTCATAGCAAAACGTAGAACTTAACGAAGAATGATTTATTTCTAATTGATGCGGGATGTGAACGCAGCATAAATGTGAGTACAGACTTGAGGCTCAACTATAATGCGCATGAGCGAGTATGAGCATTGAGTGAGCAAATGCACCCACCCCTATGAGCCAACCTATAATGTTGTTTACGAACGATGATGAACATTCGCGAATTTGGCCGCTGGCACACAACCACACAAATGTCTGGTTGAGCATGAGTTAGAGCGCTCTGAACCGCATCGGCATATAAACTAAACTTTTATCTTTCTTTTTACGTTAAAAAATATATATTTTATTACGGGGCTCTGTTGGGCAGAGCCTACCCTTACACGAGCCAATAAATATTGACAAAAGTTCTTATGCTACCTTAAAAATTCTGGGGCTCTCGGGTTTCCGTGTGCCGTACGTGATGGAATGTAGCGGCGATCTCGGTGTCTCCGGTGTCCTAGGCGCTATGTCTGCAGTTTTGCAGGAACGATGTTTGTTTCCGTTGAAGCACCCGTGGAGCGTTCGCGAGAGAATATTTTGTTACTTAACTTATACACGAATTTGACAAATGAAAGGAAAAGTATGAAAAATCAGGTGATCTTGAATTATAACTCTTGTTAAGACACGTATACACCAACGGAAACCATGAGAAATTCTCCTTTTCACAAAAAAGAAAAACGGAAACAGTGGGGTGTGTGTTGCTCATTATGGTTAGTCATGTGCTTTTTTCAAACACGACGAAACATTTCGTTAAAGTTTGACAGTCATGTACAGTTGAGCCTTAAGTCTGCACTCACATTTATGCTGCGTTCACATCCCGCATCAATTAGAAATAAATCATTCTTTGAAACCGGACGATCAGAGACGATCGCACTGCTTAAGCAGATCGACTCTTCGGTTTCCTATCGTCATCATGAGTGCGCACTGCGCCATCCATTGGAACTCCCGCCTTTAGATTGGGTATGCCCTTCTATGCAAAAGCTGCAGCAAACGATGAACAGGAACTATTGAGCATCGGTTAAGAACACAGGGGCTGACATCTTCAATTACACTACCGAACTAAGCAATATGTGAGTGGTGGCACAATGGTCCAACTCTGGCCTAAATGCTGCATGCTGGCAGTCAGCCACCCAAACCTAACCTATCCAGTCAGGACCTCAGTTAGGCAGCATCAATAACTTTTCCTTTTTATCATGGTCTTGGTCAAAACAAGACACCTGCCTCGAATGTTCATTCTCGACTTCCTTCCGTCTTCGGCAGGATTTGTGAAACCTTCCTAGACGAAACATTCAAACCCTCATACACATCCTTGATGTATACGACAATACCCATAAAACTCTCTAAAACACATAATTAATTAAAAATTCATATTTTTTTATGACCGCCTTAATTTTGGAAGGGGAATCAAATGAAGACAAACGCGAACGGATGTTACAGCATTCCTTTGATTTCATCTTCAAAGACTCCGCAGTGTATCCGCAAGCCTCTCAAAGTGATTAACTGATGAAACTCATAAAACTCTGTCCGCACGCATTCCCTGACTGCGCACTGCGTGAAAATGGGGTCGGCACCCTTAGCCGCAGCACCATTGCATTCCTATTTTTAAAGCTGCACATTTCCGCATACTTTCTAATAACTTTTCATGACGTGTCTTATGTTTTATTTATAGATTCAGAAAATGCATCGACTGGAAACGCTAAACCGACAACATCACCACCATCATCGTCGTCCCAGCCGCAAATAACATTTAGCGAGAACTCCAGCTCCCTGGTCCGATGCATTCCCAACGAGCGAGCAACATTCTTCATCAAGATCGATTGTCCCGATGATCCCGAGATTCTTCCACTTAAATTCGAATGGTAAGTGCGCGTACTCACGCTGTTTGAAAATGATCAATGAAATTTTCGAAAGATCCCACATGCCTCCCAAGTCGCTAAGAGAAGAGAGCCGGCTTCTCTTAGCTTGGGGTGCCTCTGTGCGCAGGTCAACTTCCCCACTGACCCACTGAGAGTGAGTGGCGAAATTTGAAGAATGCTCAACACCTCAATTCTCGCGAAATCAAAGGAACTTAGTGGTTCTCGAGAATGCTTAAGTTTTTCAACGATCTCAAAAACGCCATGCACACACGCTCGCCAGTCCAACTTTGACCATCGGCGTGATCGTTTGAAATCGGTTAGTGTTGTCCCGTGTGAGTCCAGATCGCAGCCCCTCGCGATATCTAGTTCCTTTCAGTTCAAAAGAGACGACGGAAAGATATAAAATTTCGGTCGTTAACGCGTGTTGGATGTTTAATTGTTTTTCCGTTTTTGCTGCTAAAGAAAATTAATTGATTTTGCTAATTCATGTGGAAAGCCTAGGAATTAATCAAACCGCCGCGCGGCGATACGTCGAAACGTCCAAACGAAACCATCATCTGTTACCGTTTCGCATTTGTATTGGCAGGGCTAACAGTGCTTTGTGTTCCCGCTGCAGCTAATTTTAGAACGTTCTTTATGAGATTTGATAAATAAATAAGAATTTGCGCAATTTTTGTCTATTCAGTTGTGACAGAGAAATATTTCGCAATATTTCGAGTGCGAACGGTGGGCATGATCGTCGTCGGTCGTCGCGGACCCTAAGGGTTACCAACTTCAGCGATTCGCTTACGTAATTGAAGTCGCAAAGAATGTAGAAATTTCGACGACGACGTTTTGGAGATATGATGTACGCACGCCATCTGTGAGACCGAAGACGTTCGAAAATAGATTTCGCCACTTTTTTTTCCGTCGAGTGGGAGAATATTGTAGATACAAGTTACGAAAGAAGTATTTATACTTGCGACAGTTTTTTCCCCCTTTTTTTGTTGTATTCCTTTTCAACTCCACTGTGTCCGGTTCCGAGGGCTGTGATAAATTACAAAATTCTTGAAATACCCGCTCAAAGGGCAATTATTCGTGGCCAATAGCGCGTATATCCGGCGGTCAGTGTGATCGATGAGTGCGAGAAAAGTCAATTCAATCCAAGTAATAGCCTCCACGGAATTGCCTACGATCGTGGAAAAGTGTCTTCGAATGCGCGTGTGTGTGTGAGAGTGGCGTGAAATTTGTGAAAAATTACGTAAAGTGAAAGGAAGGCGGCGAATATAGAAACAAGAAAATGGGCAACGGCTGTTCAAAATGTTGCAAATGCAACGAACACAAGCACATCCATGGAACGCTGTCATCGACGGGTTCGTCTGTCTACAGACGGAGGTAGGACGCACAAGTGTTTATTGTTGTTATTCTTTTGCAATCACATTCTCGAGTGTTTATTGGCGGTTTGTTCCCTCTGGTGGCTGTGCGAAAAGGAACGCGATCAACAAATCGCTTGAAAAGTGATTCAGAAAACAGACGTTTTGAGTGTATACTTGGAGAGATTTATAGCTGCGAAGTGATCTCATTTTTTCTTTTCATTCTTTCTTTCTTTCACTCTCCGTCGTCGTTTCGGATGATGGGACTAGTCCAAGGGTAGGCCCAGAGGCTGATGGATACAAAAATATAATTTTAAAAATAATGTGCTATTTGTTTTTTCGTGCAAAAAATATGAATAGCAGATCGGCAGCTGTCATAATTTAGCAGGTGATCACGCGGGTGGATGCGGTGTTGACAGTTTATTGGATTTGCCGCCCACATTTGATTGTTGGCTGGATGGTGTCAGGGCTAAGTCAAGTGGGTTAAATAGTTTGTGGCGCCAAGGTGACGTTTGGACGTTTTTGATGAATTTTTAAACTGCTGTCACAGATTCTGTTGCGAAATGACTGCGATGATGACTCACTCTGTGTTCAGTGAATCATCGCGAAGAGTCTGAGCAGACCTGTGTCACAAAACAAGTGTTTCGGGCGATACTCCATCCAAAAATATACTTCATTTGTCGAGGGATTTGCTAGGAGAGTGGGAGAACACGAGCATTTATGAGGTCCATCGGGTCCACAGGTGGTGCATGTAGTGCACACACTAACAGAGGCGGTGAGAGGATGCTTTTTTACGATGTCATTAACTTGTGAATTGTTTAAACAGCGCGTAAAAAGCACAACATTTGTGAGAGGCAGTAGAACATGATGCCGGAAAGATCAACATCAAAAGAAGCCTCCGCACTAGATCTTTTTATTTGCTCTGATGAGTGGATTTATTGGCTCTCCTGTGTGAGGCACGTGCCTCTGTTTCAAAGTCAGGGCTTTAACAAGTCATTAGCCTTCGGGGGCGTGATGATACGTGGATCTCAGAAAATTAGAACACAACGTGCCTTCACAGACTTGCAAGACTTTCAAGTGCTGAGTAGAATGGAGCTTATAGTCACAGTCCTTACGTGGTAAGCGTAGATATGGTGGCATTAAGTCACCAGAATTTTAGTCTCCAGCACACTGGTTCATGAACCACATATAACCCTGTCATGCTTGCATAATGGGAAAGTGGATTAAGTTGGACTTACTTCAATTAATGTCGCGGTAAGGACTAGTTTATAGGAGTGGTAGGAGTTTGCCTTTCCTGTGTTTTTATGGAATGTGCTTTAAAACTGTGCTGTGAATTCTTGTATTGGTTTGCTGTGAACCGTTGTATACGTTAAAACAAGGATTGGTCACACCACCATTTTATTGGTGTTTGTCTGGATTGACTGACTTTGGAAGCCATAATTTTGCTTCTTCGTGAAAGGAATGACCATGTGTCTCAACACGATTTAGGATATAAAAATACTATTGACGCATACTTGGTTAAGTGCCTGTCCTTGGTTAGTGGAGTCTCCGGTTCGAAGAGAGTTTGGGATAATATTGCAGGCACTAGTTAGGAAAGGAGTATTTATACATGCGACAGTCTTTTCTTTGCAAAATCTTTTTAAAAGACAAACATTTCGTGCTTCTCTCAAGTTTTTACAATCGCTTTCTTGTTCAACGCCAGCGTGTTAGTTCTTTGTTAAGGCCACACAACTGAGAACGTCTCTACCACGCACCTTAGTGCCATTTGATGCACATATTCACACACGCTAGAATGACGTCTCACAAGTCCCAACGACCGCACAAGATCATGGCGAGTCACCAACTTTGAGGTTATCGTACCCTGTGAGTCTCACAGGAATTGTCAAAGTTGTGATATACGGTGGAGCAAGCCGCAAGGGAAACGTAAAGGAAGAATTATAGCTGCAGATAAAATGAAATATAAATAAAAATAAACATAAAAATATGAGGAGTAAAATGAAACAGTGTTCGTCTGTCTGTTGTGTGCGACATTCAACCCATGATCGAATGATGCTTGTTGGTGAGGAAAATCCGAATTCGTTTTCTACAACATTTCCAGAATGAATAGGTAGCTGGACTGGTAGATGTGACTGGCAAGTTTCTCCGGGAAATTGCCTCACTTAGACCTTTAAGGTCAATTGTGCTGTCACTTACATCGGCTTTTTTCCCCGACACTTCGTTGACCTACTTAAAAACTTGATTCGCACTTACTCTCTTTTAGTGTAGTGGCACCTTTAACCAGTCGGTGGTTTATGTTTATGCTTGCTATGTCCTCAAGGTTGTTGAGGAAAAAGTTGCGCATAAGTTTTCTTCTTATCTCTGCAAGGGCCGGGCAGGTTCCTAGGAAGTGTGACACAGTTTCCTCCTCCTCTTCAACCCTGCACCTTCTGCAGGAGTCATTGTAGGGCGCTCCAAGTCTTCTGGCCTGATTTCCAATCAGGCAATGACCAGTGATTGCGTCTAATGCTTTACTAATATCCGTCCTGCCAAATTCTAGGAGAATCTTAGTTTTCGATGGATCTAAACTAGGCCACATCGTATTCAATGATCCTGTAGCTCATGTCCAATTCCGCTCAACTTTGATTGGTTTTGTTTGTGGCGTCTGTCATTAGAACTGTTTTTAAGGCTTTCATTGCAATGTGAGGTGTCTCCTGATTTTTTGCCAGTGATAGACTCGCCCCCCCCCCCCCTCCCCATCTGTGCGCTATCTCCCTTAGAGACAGGCGACAGAGTTTTACCATCTTGGAATTAATCGATGAGGTTTCTAGCCTTTATGGCCACCTGACTATCTATGTAGTCGACAATAGGTTTTCCCTCTATCGGGTTCATTGAAAGCCGGCGGGCTGCCTCTTGAATAGTTGCTACTTCTGCCTTGAAAACACTACAGTGGTTCGGGAGTAGCATGGCTATTCCAAGCTCAGGCGACCTAACACCAGAGTCTGTTCCGTCCCCTGTCTTTGAGGCATCAGTGCAAAATAGCGTGACAGTAGATTTGCACAGTTTCCCTTCCTCCCACTTTATCATCGTGGGGATTACTGTCTCGTGCCTCATTTTGAAGTCCTCAAAGGGTGTCATATAATCGATAGTTTGGGAATCCTCGTGTTCTGGAGTAGCTCCAGAATGATGGCTGTTCCCCATTCGGGAACAAAACAAACAAAATAAGTGTTTATTTCTTCGTTGCTCACGGAATTTCGAGCAGCTGATCGCTCACATGAAACTTCACAAGAGAGACGTCATAATTTGCGCACCACCGACTTTATGAGTTGTGAGCATACAGCACAGCACAGAAAGAGAACACGGGCATAGTCTTGTCCAGAAGTATCATAGAGATGCCGTCTTTTACCATTTTTAATACGTTTTCTAAAGACCAATCAGAGAACAGCATTGGCGTTATTTCTTGAACAACTGTCAAAAATTCATGAATAACTGTCAAAAAGTCTCGGAAACTCGTCGATGGACTAGGGGTTGACCCCTAGTTGTGAAGTTGGGCACCTCTATAATACTTCATTTTCTGGTCTTGTCTGAACTTTGCCTTAGCTCTTGTGTAAACAAGAAAACAACATGAGGACAAAACCGCTAACCGCATAGACAACAAACTGACACAGCCATGTTAATAACTAAGTAGAACAGAACTGTTTCCTTGTTTAGTACTAATGCAGCCCGAGGCTAGATGCCACGCCGATCACGTTCAGAATAAAACTGTAGATCACTCCTTAAATTCGATCTTATTAAGTAAGTCATAATGCATGGCAACCAATCAGTACTCTTAACCCCTTGCCAACCCTAGGCGCCTTAATTCGCCCGATATGTTCAAAATCACAAAACTCCACAGACACCATTCCCTAGTCACCCCCGGCAGACACTCGACAGCAGTCAGTCTTTGAAAGATCAATTGCAATGTCCACCTTATATCACATCGGCAGCATCCAAAGAATGCAGTCCCAAATACTTTGTACATTGTTGCCCAATTTTGGGCCAACAACTCTTCCGTCAACTAAAACCGATCGCGCAGACGACGACACAACAAAACACTTTCGATACACTTGGCAATCGATGGCGAATCTCGATCAATTACAATCCGAAAGTAATCTGTTCACTGTTTCACTATGTCACAAGATATTTTTAGATTTTCAAAAAAGATACAAATTCATCGTTGTCTTCGCCGGTCCGCCGTTCGCCGGCTTGTGGATAAATCTGTTCGCATTGATAATGGATTGGTGGATGTTCTGGGTAAATCAGAAACTGCTATTGCTAAATGGATCACAGAGAACGTTCATTTGGTTCTGTCGGGAGTTGTTGAAATCGATGGCCATGGCTGGCTGACAAAATTGAAGTGCCATTGGAATTATGTGTGTCTGTGCTTTCAAGCGATGATCTGATGTTTACAATTAATTCGAGTTTCTGGGAATGAATGTACGTGGTTCATGTGTAGAGTTGTCTGACCTGTCAGATCTGTCATAAGCCGATGGTGCCTTCAATTGTTCAAAATGTCAGAAGGTGTTGAAAAGGACTGTTTCCTGGAAGCTACGGATGGGAAACAGAATGGTTCGAGGAGAACAGTGCTTTGAGAAAAGTGCCTAGATGGTGGACGGGTTGTGGCATTGATTGTTTGGAGAAATTCCAAATATTAAATAGTTGGAACATCAGCACCTAAGAGGCTAGACCATATAGAGTGCATGAACAGAAGATGCTTATGATGAATAGCAAGTCAGAAGTCGATCAATCGCAGGATAACTCTTGTAAATCGGTTTTCTATTTGCACCTAAGGGATGGATGGGCAATGGAATGGAAGAGCTTTCCGTCAAATGGCCAGAAATGAAGTACTTCTACGTCTCTTTCCAATCGGTGTCATTTCAAGCGTTTTTTATAACATCTTCACAGACGGGCGTCTACGTGTGAGCTAAGCGAAGCTGATAACTCTTGCCTAACACCATTGCGTTGCTCTAAGCGCCTTACAAGTGTGCGCAAAAAAAAAGTAAGATGCGCGGCTTGAGAGCGCAAACGTCAAAATCTAAGGTGAACTCGGATGGACTAGGCGTCTTCCACTGGAAAGTTGCATATCTCTTTAGTGCTTGACTTCTGCAAATGACCAAGCCTACAGAATTTTTATTTTTAGTAGAAAAATGATTTTAAGCCACTTTTGTGAATCATGCCCACATGGGTCTGAGTAGACCCACACGATAGTCATAGTGCGAATATCGTTAGTAAATTGGCTGGTGATTTGTTCTTAGATTTTGTTCAAGTGTAGTACAGTCAAGTCTTGGTAGTCCGGACACTCGGTAGTCCGGACACTCGGTAGTCCGGACACTCGGTAGTTCGGACACTCACTAGTCCGGACAACTCTATATTCGGACACTGTAAAAGTGTCAAAAAAAAAGTCTGTTCTCTGTTCTATGTACACATACATATATCTTCATAAAATTTTGGAAATTCCCCTCCTACTACCAGTTGTGTCGCTTTCGTGAGTCTACGCACTGTTCGTTAAGTACTCGTATGTGTCTGCTGATTTTTCACGCCGCGTTGTATGTTTTTCATGGCGAGGCTTCTCAGTTGCGTTTTGAAGTTCTTTTAAGGATAAGACCTATTTTTGGTGGATCAGGCTTGAATTTCTCATCGAAAGTTTTCTCAAAGATAATACCGAGCACCTTTATTTATTATGCCTTCCGCAAAGAAAATTATCCATCTGTAATGAATGGTGTTTGATACGTTGTCCGTCGTCCGTTGTTATTTTTTTATTTTTCTCTATAATCCGGACTTTTCGATATTCCGGACACTCCCTAAACTTGTGTCCCTTCTAGCGAGGTATATTCAGTTTTCTGTCGACCAATGTAATATTCCTTGATAAAATCTATATATATATTTAGTTCACGAGTTTTATGATTATTTCGAGAAATATTTTGATGGCGCTTGTAAATAGTGCTTGGATCGCGTGTTTGTGTTTTTAGTTTCCAGTAAAATGGTGCAAGAATGCAGCAATGGTGGTATTGTCAAACCATTATCTCGTCATCTCCTTTTCAATGTCCGGAAGTATACGTATTTACGAGGGGCGTATATATATTCTCGGTATCGATATGAAGGAAAATGCGAATTCAATTTAAATTGTTTTTATTTTTCAATATAATCTCCCCTAACATTAATGCATTTTTTACATTTGAGATAAGCTTTTTTAAACCCTCAAAAAATAAATTTCCTCTTTCTCTGCAAAATACCCATTTTTTGCCGACTTGAGTTCTTCATCATCCGAAAATCTTTTTCCACGAAGACATTTTTTCAAATCCGGTAACAGGAAATAATCACTAGGGGCAAGGTCTGGACTATAGGGTGGGTGTTGGATTTCTTCGAAACCACAATCTCGCGCAGCAGCCTTGGAAACTCGCGCCGTGTGAACAGGAGCGTTGTCATGAAGAAGCAACACACCCGCTGCGAGTTCACCCCGTCTTTTCTTTTTAATTTCCTCCCGCAAATTATGCAAAGTGGAAGCGTAGGATGTGGCGTTGATGGTTTCACCTTTTTTTTGTACTTAATGAGCAAGATTCCCTTTGAGTCCCAAAAAACTGTGGCCATGAGCTTTCCGGCAGACGGAGTGACTTTGAACTTCTTCGGGGGGTCTGTTCCTTTTTTATGCCACATGGACTCTTGTTTGCTCTCAGTGGTGGACCCATGTTTCTGCCATCATTTTCACCTTTATTCGGGCATCCTCAAGAACAAGTTTTTCGAATTCTTTCATGCTTTCTCCCGTACAAGCAGTAGCCGGGGCGCCGGAGCGGGAGTCGTCTTCAATGCTCTCTCTGCCTCTCTTGAACTCACTTGACCAATTTGTCAATATTGATAATGAAGGTGTGGAACCCTGGGAAACAGCCACCATCTCTTCATGAATAGTTTTTTGACTTTTTCCTTGCTTAGTGAGGAATTTAATTACAGCGCGATGCTCAATTTTCACCACCATCGTCTCAGTTGCCATTATGATTCTGTTTAACTAGAGACAAAACGCGAATTAATAATCACATTTATATGCAATTTTATATGAATGTACTAAAATAATAGTATTACTTGATAAATCAATTTCTATATATACAACCACAGCTTCACCCCGATACCGAGAATATATTGAACACCCCTCGTATATGTATGGGTCTGAGGAGACCCTTACACTTCATTAATCGCCTATTATACCACCGCGGATCGAAGGGTAACAGAGACAATTCAATGTAAATATTACAATCGGATAAAAGAGCAAGACCAAGTAAAAACTTTGAAGAATACTGCGATAAATCCAAAAAAAGAAAGTCCAAGAGTTGCGAATCAAGCAAAGAAGTGCAGTACCAATACTTGTACAATTTAAGCTATTTTTAAAAAGCTATCTATAAAAACAGTGTTTACAGCTTTGCTTTAAATCCCACTTTAGAGTCATTGACAGTAATAAAGAATTATTTTATGCATTTAAACCATCTCCGTTACCCGTTGAGCTACAGCAACCATTTGTGGCAATTGTACTACAATATGTTTCTAAGTACTTCAACATCGGTCCACGGGATCGAAAGTTACGGATGTGTTTCCATCTCTCTCGGCTTGCTTTAGTAAAAAGATTGACAAATAACATGTTCGTGATACGACGTAAAACCACACATAATATAAGTCGTGTTTTATTGAGAACTCAGCTCAGCTTTCATCCTCAGTAAATCGCTATTTTTGTCATGTTATTTTTTGTATCAAAAGTTGGTGTGTGTTCTTACTTTCGTGGCATAAAATGCCAAAATACGAATAGAACGCCTCTATATTTAAGTTGTTTGCCAAATGTGTTTTATAATGTTCGTACAAGTATGGTTTTATTCACTAGGAGCGTTTGTATATTAAATAAAGGATGAATTACAAATTGGGGTACAGTATCCTATGGCTATTACCATTTAGAACACCAACGCCGATAATTCTGTTGCATCATCAAAAAGTGTTTGCAGCGGCATCTGTGATCTAGTGGTATTATGAGAGGCGCCACCTATGTTAGAGGTTCTTCAATGCGCTCTAGTCAGTGTTCATTGTTAAATACCACTGAGTGGATTCTGCTCAGTAATTTTTTTTGTTGTTGCGTGTACAAGTGTAAAGGTAATACTGAGCTGAGTACAGATTATCAAAAAAAAAAAAAAAACACGCCTATAATTTACATAGATAACTCACGGCAAAGGAAAAATGATGCAGCAAAATGAAATATGAAACGAATGTGTTTATATCGAAGTTTCAACAGAGATGATGGTTGATATCCATAACTACTCGTACATCCATGACTGGTTTGATACCGGATTGATGCAAAAACACATCAGACGCGAACATTTTTTCTCATTTAAAAATATGGTCACTTAATTTTGCTCCGGATGGGATATGTATGTAAACTTTATTAACTGTTGTAAAACGTAAAACGAACGCACGTCATTATCAGGGACGAAAATGCTGAATCCGAGTATAGAGTATCCCATCCAGTTTTTCATCAAGATACTCCTCACCGAAGTGACTCATCCTCACCCCCTTCAAAATTGGGCAGATTGCAATGAAATGTTTGATGTCTTCACATTCATTCAGATTGGCGTAAAGGACAGACTAAAGTGAGATCATTGGCATAGAGGATAGACTAAAGTGAGATCTGCGGTTCGAAAGAATTGTATCCCCAAACCTGTTCACCATACAGAAGGATCGACGATGCTGTAGCTTGGAAAAGTTTATACTTCGCACTGTGTTCAATGTCTTTACGTTTGAAGCAGCGCTTCCGTACAGCGAAGATTGCTCTCATAACACTTATTATTTCGGCGAAACCTAAAATCTGCCAGATTCTCTGAAGCTCCTCGATGTCTTAGGATAGGTTATGTTGAACTGCAATGAACGCAAAGCAGTGCAGAGACCCATTATGACACCATACGGATTGGATAACCTCCTGTAGTCCATTTCGCATTTTCTAAGAAGTGATTCATTTGGCTGGTGCCGATATTGCCCAGCTCGTTTAGACTTTCGAAGCCCCCAACAGGATTTTCCTCGGAGTGGTGACGGTGCGGCGCTGTGCGAGTTTGCCCCAAAGCGAATTATTTTCCTATGAACCTTCACCACGCTCCTCTGAAACGCATGCAGATTCTTTCTCTTTAATGTCATTCAACAAGAAGGCATTGATCATAATAACGCAACTTCCTCTATCAACAACGAGAATCTTTCGCCCAGTCTTGCACCATCACTCGTTCATTCACAGAGTAGCCTGTCAATCCACATTGCTCCACGGCATGTGAAAATTCAAATCGATTTCCAAACACAGATTACAACACATCTCTACGCACTGCCACTACATGCTGCCGAAAAACTCGAGTATTCTCGCACTGTTGGCGCTTCTAAATTCCCAAAAATGCCAGCGAACAACTTAGATCCGAGCGTAAACACTGGCAGACGAAATTTCAAAATAGCCCACCGCCTGCACACCAGCTTGTAGACACTAGATAATTAACAAGGCCCGCTAAATTTATACTAAACAATACATCCGCCACACTTGAGGGCGACGGGGCTGTGGTACTTGTTTTTGGTCTCCCGGTCTCCGGCCGGATTTCTTGGCCGCAGGCCAACTGTGAAGGGGACTGCAACTTTGCAGCAGTTTCTCCTCCAAAACTATGAGCTTTTCCTTTTCAAACACACTCTCTCTTGTTCTCATTGCAGGAGCCGTGGTGAATTGCCGATCGAGAACTCCGATCGATTCCGCATCACACAGACCAGCAACGCTGTTCAGCTGGCAGTCGAACATGTTCAGCGCGACGACGCTGGTCACTACACACTCTACGCCCGCACCAAAGGCGGGAGTGTCATACGAAAAGACGTCGAACTGGTGGTCGAAGACAGATCGACCGGAGACGATCCGCCGATATTTCTGCGGCGTCTCGGCGATCTGTCCGTCAAAGTTGGTACACGGACGAGATTGCTCGTCGAGATTCGTAGCTCAACTGATGTCAAGGTAAGTCCTCCAAGCACCCACCCATCACCCCCTTTCTTCCTTAGGCTAGTTGTTGCACATTTGAGTCAAATTTTCAGATCACTTGGTACCGAAACGATCGTCGAATCTGTGAAAACGATCGAATCAAGCAAATAAACGAGGGGTCATTCTATTGCGTCGAAATCACGCCGGTGATCCTAGAGGACGGCGGACAGTGGATGGTTATGGCGGAGAACCTGGGGGGTCGAAATTCCTGCATAGCCCATCTCAATGTCCTCGTCCCGAAGGCGTACAAGCCGCCGGAATTCATCGAAGAACTGCGAGCAGTGCTCACCGATCAGGGGACGGTGTCCCTTGAGTGCAAGGTGGTGGGTGTTCCAACGCCTGTCTTGAGGTGGTTCAAGGATTCGAAGGAGATCAAAGCAGGCGATGTGTTCGCGCTCACCGCCAATCCGGACGATCCCACCTCGCTGGGCACGTACACATGCGAGGCGGTCAACTGCATGGGAAAATCGTACTCCAGCTCTAAGGTGCACGTCGTAGGGCGCGGAAGCCGCGAGGGATCCCTGAAACCCGCGGATAGGTATGTATCCGTCGGATTGTGTTTGTTTTTCTCAGCTAATGATGTCACTTGTTTGCAGCGTCCAAAACAACGCACTGCCCCCGATATTTACGAACGAATTGCGTGCCGCATCGGTACGCATCGGTGACACAATAATTCTCGGCTGTCAAGGTGAGTTTAGAGCGGATTTCTTGATCAACTGCCAAAGTATTCTGATTGCGTCGTCAGCATTTCTGTCGGGCGGTCTTGAACTTCACGACGCGAATGTGTTGACGTGGGATAGGTCATGAGGAGGCTCTCTTTCTCTCACTCTCTGTCCCTCTCTCGGGTTGTGATTTAATTTGAGAGAAAGCGAGCGGTTTCTCTTTGATTGTGTGGATCTCGTTGCGATCTCTTCAAAAGTTTTCCCTTGACTTGAGCTTTGAGCGGACATGCTCAATAAGAAGAAAATGTTGTTCCTTCAGCTGTATCACGTCATGCAGAAGGGATGACGAGTAGACGAGTATGACAGATAGACAAATTGGAAGCACCGACCGGCACAACTGTAGAGACCGAGTGTCTAGACTGGGGTTAGGGGTTGGCAGTGACAGCATTTGCCTTTCGGGCTGTTGATGCTTTTATTGACTTACACGACATCGCGCCGGAATGCATTTGACATAAGCCAACGTTGTCATCGAGAGACAATGCTTGAGGAGCCAAAAATTGTGCACTGTCTGCACCGATTGGCAGAAAATTGTTTGGACAGCTTGGAGAGAGGTTTCTGTATTGAAAAATGCTGGTAAGGAGTAGGGAATCGCCCACTTCGCTCATTTTCGTTGAGTTTCGTTCATTTTTGATTACTTGTTTGGCAATCACTGTCTATATTTGACATACGTGGTGTTAAGTTTGGTTGTATGCTCCCAGAGGCAGCTATGGTCACTTTGAAATCTGTTGTAGTTGATTCAGGAGTTTTGTTTATTTAATTGAGTAGCTTCAATATTTCAAGCCAGCACCACATTATCGACGGTATTGGTAAATGCATCGTGTCTCGGCTAAACGTTTGATTTCTGGTTGACTATAGCAGAGACACATTGTTGTCGGCTCTGCTCACTGAGGAACATTTTTGTTAACGAAAATGTCCCTGTTTGCTGATGCTTGGTAGTCTGTTGGTAATTGTGAAATTTAATTGAAATCCCGTCGCTATCCGTAAAGAGGGATGTTTTGCAGCCGCCAACGACGTCCCACGGGTGTTGGGTACCCCATCTCCGATCGAAGGTGGTCGACTACCAGGTTTCACCACGTGGAGGTGAGACTAGGAGTTCGTTGACAGAGGTAAAGTGCAGAAGCCTGTGCTTTCAGTAGAATCCGTATCAGTACGAGCGGAAGAGAGTTCGTATTTAGTGTCGATAATAGGATGGTTTTAAAATCCGGTCTCGTTTCACGCACATTGCGATTGAGTTTCGATTTTTTTTGAGGCTTCATTCTTGCTATTGTGTATGGTATGTGTTACATCGTACAAACAGCGCCTCGTTTTTGCTGTTAAGTAACATCCATATGAGCAGTGAATTGCAGACATAAACTAAACCCTTAAATAGAAATAAAATGTTCCTGATACGCAAGAAGATGGGGACTGAACTGTCGAGTTTTTCTATCGTGTAATAGCTTAACAATAATTAGTTTAAGTATGTCAATCATTATCTATGCCCACTGTGCAGCTGGGCTCAAGAGAGAGGCAAACGCGATGAAGTGTCTGTTTGTACTCAATGCTATTTGCGAATGAAGTTTCAGAACTTTCATAGGGTTGGCAGCTGGATGTCATTGCACAGCTGGTGAAATGTGATAATTTGTGTTTCTTTGAGTTTTTCTTCTTCATTTAGCGTGCGTTAGCAAATGCAATTATTTTATGGCCTTCATAAATACACAATAAAACAAATTCAATTTCCCTTATGTCAAAAAAATGTTCGAGAAATTGCGCTTAATAGGTAGACTTTTAAGGTCCGGATACACACGCATTCCGATCAGAGATAGTGGAGGGATCGAGATATGAATTAGAGTTCTTATTTGAAAATTCAATCGTTACTTGGACGTTATTTCAAATGTTGGTGTTAAATTTCAACACAGTATGGAGGGATAAACGAACGAACAAAGCTTATGTTCATGAAGTCGATTCCTTAAGCTCCCATTTGAGCAAGTTATAGTCTGAGATAGCAGGATCAAATTAATGTACCACTAGTGTATGTATATTTGTATATTAATTATGCATACAAAATGCATTCACGCGAAAACGTACTAAACTACTAATAACAATATTATTGAAACGTTTGCATAAATCACTTAAAACACGAGTTCTTAGCTCAAAAAATTTATAGAACTTAACTTAAAATTTTGACAACCTTTTTATGCATTGGTTATAATTGCAATATCTTGTAATTTTTGTTATCAAAATTTAATTTGAATGTATGAGTTGTCAGAATTCATTAATTAAGGGTATTGAGTGGAACTAACTTTTGGGACAGTTTGTCAGATAGGCTGTAGGTATATAATCTAAGAATTAAATTGAGGTCAAATAGTTCCAGTTCAGTAGACATCGCATTACAATTTTATTCACGAAAATCCATATAACAATACATATACGAATCAATTTTTGAACACCCTCCGCACGACAATACATAGATCGTGGGCAAATTCGGCAATCTCTCGCCATTTCTTCCTACTTAAATTCACGAATCCATGGTTTGTGTAAAAGTATGTGTGAAATACAAGGGAACACCACATCATCTCCGGTGTGGACAAGGGACAAAAATGGCCGAAGATGGATATCTCTATCCCTCCATTATCTCTGATTCCGATCGTTGATGTGTGGTGAGCTCTGAAGCGGTTACAGTGACTTTTGATTTCTTCCTGCTGTCTGAGCGATTTACATGGTTCTGAACAGTTCATGAGGCATGCATACAGGAGACACAAATATATCCTTATTGATGCACGTTCAACATTACTATCGCACACTCTGCTCATAGCGCTTTTCCGTCACCGTCAAAGTCCAATGAAGAACTAATGTGTACAAATTTGTGTGACGTGTGTGACGGAAAACCGCACATGTGTTCACACCGAATTGGGCACGCAAGTGTCGTGTGTATGGGGCACTTTATAACTAGGTGTATGTACGTACATGTAGTTAAGCAAAATCAATGTTCAACTTTATATTTCTTGATTTACCAAGAGCTGCTCATTTCTCAGAAAAATCTCTACAAAAGTTAGCTTAAATAGCCGCTGCCAATAAATAATTACTTTCAAAACGCGTTACACAAAGAGACAGTTTCGCAATTTCCGTTTAGTGGTTCTGAGATTCGGCC
The DNA here is from genome assembly GCA_905231855.2 of Eristalis tenax. Classification (NCBI taxonomy): domain Eukaryota; kingdom Metazoa; phylum Arthropoda; class Insecta; order Diptera; family Syrphidae; genus Eristalis; species Eristalis tenax. The sequence continues at coordinate 8,163,254 of HG993127.1, forward strand.
TGTTCATTCTAAGCAGGCAGTGAGAACGTACTAGACCGAGGGTAGGCCCTTCACTCATCTTAGACAAAGAATTTCCAATTTTGACTTGTTAGGTCCGGTTTGGGAAAATGTATTGTACTCAAGTGTTGTACACACAAGTCGCGGCTCAGGTGTACCGCACTTAAAATATGTAATTCAGAGTAAACCTAAATCCAGCTCATTCGACGGTAATATAAACCGAATAGTGTCTACTTTGTGAACACACCCATATACCATCGACTCCCGACGTACAAGACCGTCAAATTTACAATTTTTATGAATTTAAAATGTTCCAAAAAACTGTACACCCACTTTGTGATCACCGCCGACCTATCCCCTATCGAAGAAGGCAACGATCGTACTCCACCCCTCATCTCGTCATCTAACTCACCACAAATTGATCTCTTTACAGTCGTCGTTCCACCATGGCCGAAGGCTGTAGCGTGGTACAACAAGGAAGGACGTGTGGAAGGCAATGAAAAATACAAACTCATCGAGGACGGTCTTGGTGTGTACATGATCGAAGTGAAACCATCCGAAAGCTGCGACGAAGGCGAATGGAAGTGTGTGGTGACCAGTCAAGAAGGATGCGTTGGCATCTCCTCATGTTCCGTGGCAATGGATAGTGAGTCACAAGGAACCAAGTTCTCCTCCATCACTAAATTCTTTTCAATTTTCAGTTCCCAAAAACTATCGAAAGCCACGCTTCATGGAGAGTCTAAAGGCGGTGCTCACCGACGAGGGCCTCGTCTCATTCGAATGCAAGGTCGTAGGGTTTCCCACTCCAACGCTGAAGTGGTTCAAGGACGGGCAAGAGCTGAAACCAGGCGATGTCTACCAGTTGACGGGAACAAACTCCCTCGGGACCTACTGCTGCATAGCTAAGAACTGCATGGGAGAGAGCAGCAGTGTGGCAGTGCTTACTATTGAAGATATCGTCAATCAACTGAACGACGAGGAACGCATCATGTTCACGAAGCAAAATCAACCGCCGAAGTTTGTCGCCGGCTTGAAGACCCAAGACGCCAAAATCAACGAACCGTTCCGCTTCACGGTGACGGTGAAGGCCACCCCAGATCCGGTGCTGTCCTGGTTCCGGGATGATTTGCCAATCGAATCGAACGAGAGATACAATCACTACCCAGGCGAGCCGGAGATCTATCACCTGGACATCAAGTGCGTCGAGTTTGTCGACCAGGCCGAGTGGAAGTGTGTGGCGGTGAACGACTTCGGAACCAGTGTGACGTCGTGCTTCTTAAAGCTGCAAATCCCAAGGCATTACAAGAAACCGCGCTTCTTGGAGTGCCTCAGGGCTGTGCTCACCGAAGAGGGAGCTGTCAATTTGGAGTGCAAGGTCATTGGAGTTCCGCAGCCGGTCTTAAAGTGGTACAAGGATGGAATCGAGCTCAAGCCAGGCGACATCCATCGTATCATCTCCGGCCAGGACGGCACATGCTGCTTGGGAACGTACACGTGCGAGGCACGCAACTGCATGGGAGTTGTCGCCAGTTCGGCGTCCCTGCTGGGCTTCGAGGATGCCTACAAGAACCAGAAACCGGAGCCTCCAGTGAACGAACTGCAGAGGAACTTCTCCCTGTCCACCATTCAAGAAGAACGAACGTCGCAAATGTACGAGAGTGCCGTCGGAGACATAACCATCGACGACAAGGGAGACATATCCTTCTCGTTCGACGGCAAGGAGGTGTCCGTGTCGCTGTACGAAACCCCGGATCTGACTGAAGAGGAGGCCCTGAAGATTGTCGAGATGTATGCCGATCAGATCTCGGAGCATGTGACCGAACACAACATCGTGGAGCTGCCTCCCCTGAGGTTCATAAAGGAGACCTCGCAGTCGGGCAACTTGCTCATGGAGGCGGTGGTCATTGACATTGCGCCCGAGTACTTCTCGCACGAAGAAGACCTGCGAACAGAGGCTGGCATGGACGACATCTCGATCTGCGAAGTGACCATTCACGGCTCGTCCGGGCGGGAAGAGATAACATTTGACAAGGAAACAGAGGACTACGCCAACAAGAACCTGGAAAAGATGGAGGAAGAGCTCGCCATGACAGCCCCTGTACGGAAGCGGAAGAAGTCCCGTGGCACAGAGATCGAGGAATATTTCAGCTTGTCCATGTCCAAAGCGTCCGAGAGTCAGGGTGACGAGGACACGTCCGAGTTGCAGACCTTTGCCAGCGCCAGCGCTCAGATGACGTCGTCGAAGATTGAGTCGCTCGACATGGAGGAGGGTCCTCCCACGGACGAAGGGGTCCAACCCCCGAAGCGGAAGAAGGGCAAGAAGAGTCCCGAGAGCGATTCATCAAAAACAACAGACGCTGAAGGCAACCTTCAGGACATCTCTGGAGCCGCAGGAGACGGCCTCCAGCTCCTGAAACCCTCCAAAGCTGTGACAGACGAATCGGAGATTCAATCTAACCTGAAGGCACTCCTGCCCTTGGCCAAGGCCCTGAAAACTATCGAAACCCACCTGGTGGTGGTGGAGAACGAAGTTGTGTCCCAATCGACCATGATGATGTCGCCGACATCAGCCGACCAGAGCATAGGCATCATCCGCAACGTACTCTCGCCCATAAGGCAGATCCTGGGCAAGCTGAAGGTATACTCGGGAGAGATTCCCATCGAGGTGCTCTTCGAGTCAATGGAGAGCGACATCAAGGGTCTGCACACTGGCCTGCAAGTCATCGAGAAGTGCGTGGCTATGGATGAGGCCGGGGTAACGCTCATTCAGAGGACCAGCGTGTGCATCATTGACAGCGTGGGGGAGCAGTTTGTGAAGACGTTCGAGGAGGTAAAGACCATCGCCAAGAGCTTCGAGTCGGAGCACATCAAGATGCAAGCAGAAATGACAGCCGAAGACATCCAGCAAGGAATCCAGATAACCCAGGACACCATAAAGTCACAGGCCCTGCTGCAGGAGGCCCAAGACATCGAGACAGCCCAGCACGTGTCAGAGTCGGTGCTCAAGCTGCAGACCGTCCCACAGACGGTTCCCTTTGAGGCCGTCACAGAAGCGAAACTGCCCTCTGAAGCCGATTCCCTGAGGATGATCTGCCGCCCAGTGATAAAGATCCAGCAGGCCTTGGAGAACATCGAGAACGAGCTGTCGCTCGAGGAGAACGAAGAACAGCTCTACTCGCGCATCCACGATAACGTCTACGCGACACTGCAAGGTCCCATCGAGGAGCTGCAACTAGAGCTGGACAAAATCGAGCAGAAGGTCGTGGCGACCGCCGGCAGCGAGACCATAGAACAGAAGATCAACATGACCATCCTGGACATCGTGACGCCTCCGCTGTTCGAGCTGAAGAAGGGCTTGGAGATCATATCCCGACAGACTTCAGGCGACATCCACTCGGGCATGATGACAGTGGGCGCCATTGAGTCCATGGTGCCGCCGCTCCAGGAGATCCAGAATGGCCTGGCACAGCTGGGTCAGGACATCGAGTCCGGCCAGGTGAAGGAGGACTTTGTGCCCGACTCGGCCGACACCCAGAAGCTGCTGCAGTCCATCGCGCAAGGCGTCCTCCACTTCGAAACCAACATCGAGCGACTGTCGCCCAGACTGTCCCCAAACTTGCAAGCCGGTCTGTTCGGCCTGAAGGACGAACTGTCGCGTCTTATTGGTAACATCCTAGACAGCAACCTCAACAAGTACAGGCTCACGGTCCTCGAGAACCTGCGGACACCCATTGACGAACTGAATTACTGCCTGCGCCAGACGGAGCAGAAGTCCATCTCTGGATCCCTGAGCGACTTGATCGACCCGATCCGCGGACTGCGGGAGAAGGTCAAGCTTGGCGTGGACATCCTCTCGATATCTGACGTTCAGCAGAACGAGCTGAACATTCGCAGCCTAACACAGATCAAGGAGATCATCAAGGCCATTGAGATCGACATCGAGGAGCACGAGTTCAAGCTGCTCCAGCAGGAGATCGAGCTCGACGAGAAGCAGGCGACTGAGGGGGATCAGTCGTTCGTGTCCATGCGGGAAGCCCTGTCCATGCAGATAGCCCAGGAGGAGAGCCAGAAGACCATCGAGAAGATTGAGGAGATACACGAATGCCTGGCCACTCTCCAGGATGACGTTGTGCTGGAGGATGTCAAGAGCCTGACTTCGGACAACATCTCGGCTTTGAAGAAGATGGCCAAGCCGCTCAAGGAAATGCTCGAGTGCGTGGCGACGATCAAAGAGGGCGCGGCCTTCGACACTGTGCAAGAGTTCAACGAAGACGTGAACATGAAGATCCTTCAAGAGATAGCCGAGCCGGTGAATGCCTTGGCCGAGGCACTGAAGGTGGTGACTGCGCCCAGAGTCGTCGACAATCTGAAGTCAATGTCCACCCAAGACGAAGTATCAGCTCTCAAGACCTTAGCGCAGCCCGTCCAGGAACTGCGGAAGAGCATCGCGAAGATAGGCCAGGAGGTGGCCTTCGAGGAGCAAGTCCAGAGTTTCAGCGGACAGCAGGCCTTCTTGAAGATCGCGAAGCCTCTGGGTGACTTGCAAGAGTGCCTAGAGGGAGTTATTCGGCAAGCAAGCGAAGCTCTGGAAGACGTCTCAACCATGGAAGATATATCGGCGCTAAAAACCGCCGGCGAGTCGGTCTCCGAGGATCCGCAGCAAGCACTGATTAACCAGGAGTATCAGCCCGTCGAAGAAATAGAAGACCTCGAGCTTGAAGCCACCAAGCACCGCAAAGCAGAGATCCTCCTGACCGATCTAAAGCAAAGCCTCGGATCGGTGCTTGTCCACTGTACGCAGTGCGACTTGACCTCGCTCAAGGCGGAGACAATGGATCAGCTCAAGGCAACCGTGGTCAAACTGAGGGATCTCGAGAAGTGCGTGGCGGACGTGTGCGAGACCAGCATCCGAGACCCGGTGGCGTCCGTCTCCGAGAGGTCTGATCCCCGGACCTTGGCCGAAGCCGTGTGCAGCCTCGAATCCTGTGTGCTGCAAGTCCAGGACATACTTCCCCAAGAGGGGGTGACAAGTTTCTCCAACAGCGAACCCCTGACTGATTTAAAGACCCTGGCCAGTCCACTGCTGGAGCTTCGGGAATGCCTCCAGTTCTTCCACACCCAAGGTATGGAGAATGTGGACACATTCACAGCCCCCAGAGTCTCAGCTGCCTCTGGCACCCTCATCGAAGGAATCACTCCCTTCGTGGTGGCCGTGCAGGAGAACCAAGCCCTCGAGACCCTCCGCAGCCTCATCCAGGACCAGCAGCTCGAGTCGTGCAAACAAATCCTGGCTCCAATTCAAGAGCTGCAGAAGGCAGTTCATCTGATTCAAGAACAGTTCCACTTGTCCCAAGTGGAGGACGTGTCCAGTCAGAAGGCCACCGAAACTTTCGCAAAGCCCCTGATCAGCCTGCGCGAGGCTATCGTCAACATTCAGGAGCAGTTCCCCTACTCGACATTTGAATCGTGCCCAGAGTTCAAGGTTCTCCAAGCCAAGTCCAACGCAATCTATCAGCTACTGAAGTACGTGGAGCACATCAACAACGACGCCCTGGAGAACCTGGCAGACATGTCCACCCAAGCGGACATCTCAGCGCTGGAAACCTACGCCGCGTCCATGGAAGTGTCCACGGAAAAGGCGGAAGCCGTGCAGATGGAGCCGAAAGTCATGCAGCCAGCCGACATCAAGGCGTGCGTAGAGGATGGTATCAAGCAGATCGACAGCTGCCTCGAGAAGTCAACCTTCAAGAAGTCAACTGATCTCAAGGAAGTCGAAGTTATCATGAAGGAGTTAAGGACCAGCCTCCAGCAGATGCAGCAGGAGCTTAGCAAAGAGTCTGAGGGTGAGTCTTCGACTTTAGCAAAATCTAATATCGCCAGAACTCTCTTCAAGCTCAAGGAGTGTCTAGTCCACACCTACGAAGGTGGTTATGAAGAGTCTCTCGACGACATCGAGAAGACGTTCGAAGACATTCTGCAAGCACTGCCCGACCTGGAAGTCCTGCTGGCTCAGCAAATGGGCACGAAGGTGGTCAATAAACTACACGAAACCATCAGCATAGCCGAGCGCTGTGCCGAGAATCATGACGCTCACATGGAGTTCATCAGTCGACTCGCCATCCCCCTGAGGGATCTGGCAGACGACATCGACAAGCTTGGCCAAGGCCCCGAAGTGGAGCTCTCAAAGTCCTCGGCGAAAATGGTTGGACTGCAAGCGCGTCTGATGAACGCGTTCAGGGCGCTGAACGAGGTCAGCGAAAGTGTGCCCAACGAGCTGCTGGACCACGTCTTGACGGGCCAAAGCGTCATGGTGTCCGTCTTCGATTTCATCGAGGCCACCGACCCACTGCGGATCATCGAGGTATTCCAAGAGGTGGACAACATTGTCGCCCCCCTGACGGGCATGAATGACGTCCTGAGTGAAATCCTGCGGGAAGCCGATGGCGAGCAAATCTTCGAGCTTCTGAAGCCCGTCAAGGAGGCGCAGGATCTGCTAAAAATGGTCCAAGAACAGCTGGCGGCTGGGGATGAGTGGTCAAGCGAGTTGGTTCGACTGAATGAGTCGGGAATCAGAGACTTACAGGCAAAAATGGAGAAGATCGAGAACGAGATCCTGGTCAAGGAAGACCTGTCCCAACTTTCCGCAGAGGAAGTCCGAGAAATCCAATCGATCGCCGAGCCGTTGGACACGCTGCAGAATTCCCTGATTGAGTTCGCGAAGGCGGACTTGAAGCAACACGAAGAGGCCTTGCAGAAGGCGAAGGCAGCGCCTGTTGATGACTCCGAGTCGACACACAAGCGCAAGGCGGAAGTGGAAGAAGTTGGCTCCGGGGAAGCAGCTATAGTTGAGCAGCAAGTCCCCGAGATTCCTGAGAAGAAGGTGAAGCTAGCTGACGCCCCTGCTGAGACGACAGAACCAGTGAAAGAGCTGCAATCCGATGTCCAGGATCGATTGGGCGCAGAAATGTTCAAAAGCTATCAGTCGCTGCAAGTTCTTCTCGAGCGGATCATAGATGTGGAGAACAAGAGCTTCAACAAAGCCTCAAGGGAGATCTTGAGCACTCTGGAGATAACGGTCAACGAGATCACGAACATCCTCGCTGAGAGCACACCAGAGACTGTCGAAGACAATCTGTTCTTGCCGCTTTTCAAGATGCGCGACCTCCTGGCTTTCATCAAGCAGAACAAGGAGTTCAAGTCGGAGACCAGTGAGCTCTTGGTTCTGGCCAACAAAGTGTTCATATCGATCCTAAATAACAACGCTGGCTTGAGGAGGTCCTTCCTGCAGGACATAGTTCAGACGCCGAAGGACGGCCTCGCGGAACTGATACCACTTCTGGAAACCGCACCTGCCCTGGAGACCTGCAAGAATCTTCTGGCTGTCACCACAAGTTTAGACAAGTCGCTGAATGATATTGTGGTCAAGAATAAAGGCAATCAGGATAGGACCTCCGAGGAGTTCCTCGTCCTTCGATCGCACCTAATCGAGTTGACGAACCAAGCCGAAGACCTGGGCAAGCGCTTGCCCGGGGAATTCAAGAAAACGTGCGTCCAGCCTCTGCAGAAAATATGCGAGGCAGTCGAAGACTCGAAGACAGAGGGAGTCATAGAAGTGTTGCAAGAGATGGAAGCTCTGAAGGGGCCATTGAATGTGCTGAAGGAGACAATGTCGCGCAGTATAAAAAGCTTCATTGAATCACAAAAGCTAGAGGAAGACCTGAGGGCCAAAGCAGAAGCTGAGGAGGCAGCAGCAACGGAAAAAGAGAAAGCGGCTGCCGGGAAGTCCGTCCCTGAGCCAGAAAAGCTCAAACCCGGCACCGTTGATGAAGCCGCTAAGAAACCAGAGATCACCGAAGTCGTAGCCGGAAAGGCGGCTGCCGAGAAGTCTGTCACTGAGCCAGAGAAGCTCAAGACCGGCATGATTGAAGAGGTCGCTAAGAAACCAGGGATCATTGAAGTCGTAGCCGAAAAGGCGGCTGCCGAGAAGTCCGTCACTGAGCCAGAGAAGCTCGAGACCGGCACGATTGAAGAGGTCGCTAAGAAACCAGAGATCACTGAAGTCATTGCTGAAAAGACGGCTTCCGAGAAGTCTGTCACTGAGCCAGAGAAGCTCGAGACCGGCACGATTGAAGAGGTCGCTAAGAAACCAGAGAACACCGAAGTCGTAGCCGAAAAGGCGGCTGCCGAGAAGTCTGTCACTGAGCCAGAGAAGCTCGAGACCGGCACCGTTGACGAAGCCCCTAAGAAACCAGAGATCACCGAAGTCGTAGCCGAAAAGGCGGCTGCCGAGAAGTCCGTCACTGAGCCAGAGAAGCTCGAGACCGGCACGATTGAAGAGGTCGCTAAGAAACCAGAGATCACCGAAGTCGTAGCCGAAAAGGCGGCTGCCGAGAAGTCTGTCACTGAGCCAGAGAAGCTCGAGACCGGCACCGTTGACGAAGCCCCTAAGAAACCAGAGATCACCGAAGTCGTAGCCGAAAAGGCGGCTGCCGAGAAGTCTGTCACTGAGCCAGAGAAGCTCGAGACCGGCACCGTTGACGAAGCCCCTAAGAAACCAGAGATCACCGAAGTCGTAGCCGAAAAGGCGGCTGCCGAGAAGTCTGTCACTGAGCCAGAGAAGCTCGAGACCGGCACGATTGAAGAGGTCGCTAAGAAACCAGAGATCACTGAAGTCATTGCTGAAAAGACGGCTTCCGAGAAGTCTGTCACTGAGCCAGAGAAGCTCGAGACCGGCACGATTGAAGAGGTCGCTAAGAAACCAGAGATCACCGAAGTCGTAGCCGAAAAGGCGGCTGCCGAGAAGTCTGTCACTGAGCCAGAGAAGTTCGAGACCGGCACCGTTGACGAAGCCCCTAAGAAACCAGAGATCGCCGAAGTCGTAGCCGAAAAGGCGGCTGCCGAGAAGTCCGTCACTGAGCCAGAGAAGCTCGAGACCGGCACGATTGAAGAGGTCGCTAAGAAACCAGAGATCACCGAAGTCGTAGCCGAAAAGGCGGCTGCCGAGAAGTCTGTCACTGAGCCAGAGAAGCTCGAGACCGGCACCGTTGACGAAGCCCCTAAGAAACCAGAGATCACCGAAGTCGTAGCCGAAAAGGCGGCTGCCGAGAAGTCTGTCACTGAGCCAGAGAAGCTCGAGACCGGCACCGTTGACGAAGCCCCTAAGAAACCAGAGATCACCGAAGTCGTAGCCGAAAAGGCGGCTGCCGAGACGTCTGTCACTGAGCCAGAGAAGCTCGAGACCGGCACTATTGAAGAGGCCGCTAAGAAACCAGAGATCACCGAAGTCGTAGCCGAAAAGGCGGCTGCCGAGAAGTCCGTCACTGAGCCAGAGAAGCTCGAGACCGGCACGATTGAAGAGGTCGCTAAGAAACCAGAGATCACCGAAGTCGTAGCCGAAAAGGCGGCTGCCGAGAAGTCTGTCACTGAGCCAGAGAAGCTCGAGACCGGCACCGTTGACGAAGCCCCTAAGAAACCAGAGATCACCGAAGTCGTAGCCGAAAAGGCGGCTGCCGAGAAGTCTGTCACTGAGCCAGAGAAGCTCGAGACCGGCACCGTTGACGAAGCCCCTAAGAAACCAGAGATCACCGAAGTCGTAGCCGAAAAGGCGGCTGCCGAGAAGTCCGTCACTGAGCCAGAGAAGCTCGAGACCGGCACGATTGAAGAGGTCGCTAAGAAACCAGAGATCATTGAAGTCGTAGCCGAAAAGGCGGTTGCCGAGAAGTCCGTCACAGAGCCAGAGAAGCTCGAGACCGGCACGATTGAAGAGGTCGCTAAGAAACCAGAGTTCACCGAAGTCGTAGCCGAAAAGGCGGCTGCCGAGAAGTCTGTCACTGAGCCAGAGAAACTCGAGACCGGCACGATTGAAGAGGTCGCTAAGAAACCAGAGATCATTGAAGTCGTAGCCGAAAAGGCGGTTGCCGAGAAGTCCGTCACTGAGCCAGAGAAGCTCGAGACCGGCACGATTGAAGAGGTCGCTAAGAAACCAGAGATCACCGAAGTCGTAGCCGAAAAGACGTCTGCCGAGAAGTCAGTCACTGAGCCAGAGAAGCTCGAGACCGGCACGATTGAAGAGGTCGCTAAGAAACCAAAGATCACCGAAGTCGTAGCCGAAAAGGCGGCTGCCGAGAAGTCTGTCACTGAGCCAGAGAAGCTCGAGACCGGCACGATTGAAGAGGTCGCTAAGAAACCAGAGATAATTGAAGCCGTAGCCGAAAAGGCGGCTGCCGAGAAGTCCGTTACTGAGCCAGAGAAGCTCGAGACCGGCACGATTGAAGAGGTCGCTAAGAAACCAGAGATCACAGAAGTCATTGCTGAAAAGACGGCTGCCGAGAAGTCTGTCACTGAGCCAGAGAAGCTCGAGACCGGCACGATTGAAGAGGTCGCTAAGAAACCAGAGATCACAGAAGTCATTGCTGAAAAGACGGCTGCCAAAAAGTCCGTCACTGAGCCAGAGAAGCTCGAGACCGGCACGATTGAAGAGGTCGCTAAGAAACCAGAGATCACCGAAGTCATTGCTGAAAAGACGGCTGCCGAGAAGTCTGTCACTGAGCCAGAGAATCTCGAGACCGGCACGATTGAAGAGGTCGCTAAGAAACCAGAGATCACTGAAGCCATTGCTGAAAAGACGGCTGCCGAGAAGTCTGTCACTGAGCCAGAGAAGCTCGAGACCGGCACCGTAGAAGAAGCTGCAATGGTTGAGCTAAATCCAGCTGTGTTGCAGAAGACAATGGAAGCGGTTTCAGGCCTCTTTGCAGATTCCGAGACTACGGCGGCAATCGCCGAAGCGGTGTCTGAACTCAGCGAAGTCAAGGATCAGCTGGCGGCTGGAGCTTCCGAAGACGAGGATGTGATCAAAAAGGTTGGAAAAGCATTCTTCAGACTTAGACAGTGCCTGGTCCACACCTACGATGGAAGCAAGCTCCCGGATGACGAAGAAGAAGCCCAAATGAAAGCTGCCAATGATGCATTTAAGGACATCTTATCCACAAATCCTGCCGTGAGAAAACACATATCCGACGAGCTCATGAACAACACCATCAAGTCTATTGAAAAGCTCAAGACAAATCTCTGTGAAGACTCGGCTTCCGATCTCTCGAAGCAACTACGTCCCTTGGCAGAGCCGTTGTGCAACTTGAAAGACGCCGTCGAGAGTTTGACAAAGACTGACGAGGATTCTCTCGAGAAGTCTTCCAAGAAAATGATCACCCTTCAGTCCTGCCTGATGGAACTGTTCTTCAAGTGTGACGATCTTGTGCCAACCCAGTCCACGAAGAAACTCCAAGAGGCCTTGGTCAGCACTAAGGACATTCTGCTGAAGATTCACGACCACTTCGAGGTGTCCGAGCAATTCATCCCACGAATGGATATTTCCGAAGACGTTAGTCGGCTTTCCGGGCCGATAGAGAACATACTGATCTCGTTGGTTGATCTTGTCGAAAGGGCCGAAGACGCTGCACAGGCAGCTGCTCCTTTGGAAAAGATTAAAGTCGAAACTGGAGCGGTTGAGAGTGACAAAATAAAGCCCGTGGAATCGCAAGTAGAGCTAGATGAAGCCAAGAAAGCTGAAGTTTCCGAGGTCACGCTGGAAAAGATCGAGGACAAATCCTTAGAGGAATCCAAGCAGACAGCAGAGGAGACTGTCATAGCACCCGAGAAGCTGGCTGCGGAGAAGAGAAAGACGGAACCGGAACAGGCTGAGTTCTTGAAGCTTGAGGAAGCAGATCAGCTGTCTCAAGTTGAAGAAGTCAAATCCGTTAAGGCTGGAAAGGCAGAGACATCTGAGGTAAAACCACAGGAAGTTGAAGCTAAGCAGAGTAAGCTGGGTGAACAAACTGCTGAAGTTGTAGACAAAGTTCAAGCTGAGATTGCTACAAAGTCTGTAACTGAAGCAGAAGCTGTTCAGGTAGTTGAGGTCGTTGGAGAGACAAAGAAACCCCAAGAGACTGACGTTACTACACTGAAGGGTGACGTGGGAGAGGTCAAAGATGCAGACAAGAAGATTGACGATGAAAAGAAGACTGAAACTGTGGAGAAGTCTGAAGCTGACGAAACACAAGCTGAACAAGAAATTACCCCGACATCCTTGGAAGTCGAGGCGTTGAAGACTGCAGACGCAGCCAAGCAACCAGAGGAAGAGGTTATCGCAGTGTTAGAGCCTCACGTTGCCGCTGTCTCTGAAGTTGAACCTGAAAAGATCGAGAAGGTGAAACTTGAAGACTCAAAGAAGGAAGCTCAGGCATCAGATGTCGCAACCGAAGGAGTTGCGGCTGAGATTTCCGAGAAACTTGAAGTGCAGGAAATTGCCGATTTACCACCTCAGGAGACAGCTGAAGTCCATCTCGTTGACGTAAAGAAAGCCGTTACGACGGAGATCAAGGTTGAGGAGACTGAAGTCAAAAAGGGCGAGGAAGCCAAGAGCCAACAACAAGATGTGGACGTGAGTGCGAAAAAGGGCGCCGACCAAGCAATCGCAACCGAAACTATCCAAAAGCCCCAAGAATTGGAAGCTGGGCCATCGAAAGAGGGCGAAGCACCCACAACTCCCGTAGAAGCTCTTGTGGAAGAAAGACTAACTGAAGCTCCTGAAAAACTTGCAGAACAAGAATTTAAAACCAAAACAGTCGATGTTTCGGAAATAGACAAAGAAACAGTCGAAAAGATCGCAACAGTTGAAGGTAAGGACGAAGCCTTGGCAGAGACTGAAGAAAAGAAGCCAACTGAAGAGCTTACGGAGGTCTCCAAGACTGAAGGCAAAGGAGACGAGATTCAAGGAGAAACCGTATTTGCTTCCCTGGAAGTCGACAAGTCAGAGAAATTCAAAGAACAGAAGCTAGAGCCAACGGAAGCTCAGAAGCAACCACAGACGGAGGAGCAATTTGTCACAGAATCCCAAGAGCAACTGCCTGGATCTCAGAAAGAAGCTGCTCAAGTGGCAGAGGTTGAGAAAATGGCGCCCGCAACGGACCGCGAAAATGCACAAAAATCAGTGGAAGCACAAGAAGTCAAAGAAGAAGCCACGAAAAAAGAAGAAAAGAAGGACAGTTCAGAGAAGATCGAAACTCTGGTGAGCGGCGATCAGACATCGGAAATGGGAAAAGCTAAGGATGAACCCACAGCGCCTCAAAAAGAGGAAGAAGAGCCCAAAAAGATTAAAAGAAAGAAGTCAAAGGCAAGCCCTGAAAAGAAACCAGACGAACTCGCAGCAGTTCAGCCTGAAGCTGAACCGACTTCAGAGACCAAATCAGTGTCACCAAGAGAAGAAAAGAAAGACGATGGGCCCACGCCCGTGAAGAGAAAGTCCAAGTCCAAGGCAAGTCCCGAAAAGAAGGCGGAGGAAGTTGCGGATAAACCAAAGCCCGAAGGAGTGATTTCGACATCTGAAGATGGAGCAAAGGAAAAAGAGACTCCCGAAGAAAAACAAGAGGAAACCCCGAAGCTCATTAAGAGGAAGAAGTCCAAGGCAAGCCCTGAGAAGAAGAAAGACAAGGATCAAGCAAAGCCCGCCACAGTAGAAGCTCAAGAAGTGACACAGAAAGCAGAGGAACCAAGTGAGTCCGAAGCAATTGATGTGAAGAAGGACGATCAGCAAGCCGAGGAAGTGCCCGTAAAGACCGCTCAGCCAAAGAAATCGGAAGAGAGTCCTGAAAAAGAGGGCAAAGAGGAACCACAAAAGATCGTGGAAGAGAAGCCAGCAGAACAAGTGGCCCAAAAGCAAGAAGAGATCGAGAAGCCAAAGAGAAAGAAGGTCAAACCCAGTCCCGAGCAGAAACCCGAAGAACCACCACAGCCAGAGGTTGAGCAGCTTCCCACGGTCAAGCAAGAATTAGACGTCAAGGTCCTTCAAACAGCAGTCAAGGCAGTCCAAAGCCTGACCTCTGACATCCAAGTTCAGCAATCCCTACAAGCTGTCGCCGACGACATTTCCAATCTGAATAAGCAACTGCAGACAGGCTCAGAAGACGAGGAGGTATTCAAATCGATTGCAAAGTCCTACCGAAATCTGCGAGATCAAATAGTGCACACCTACGACGACTCCGCACTGCCCGCCACGGATAAGGAGGTAATGCTGGAGGAACTCAAATCGAGCTTCCAAGATCTCCTCACCACCAGTTCGCCGGTGAGGAAACACATTTGTGATGAACTCATGAAGAATTCCCTCTCAGTCATGGAGCAGTTGAAGAGCACCCTGATTGCCAAGTCGACGGAGAAGTCCACAAAGAGGCTGATGACTCTCATCGAGCCGCTTTCAAATTTGCAGACGGCCGTTGAGAGCCTAACCAAGGGAACTGACGAGGCCTTCGACAAGTCTTCCGGGCGCATGGTGAACCTTCAGTCGTGCCTCATGGACTTGTACTTCAGCTGCGACGACTTGAAGCCGCACTTGGACAAGCAGCTGGTGCCAAACGTGCAGAGTGTCATGAAAATAATGCTGACTCTACACGACCAGATAGAGAATGCCGCGAAGGACGTGGATAAGGTCGACATGAGCGAAGGAATCGATCAGGTCTCGAGTCCGCTGCAAAAGATTCACGCATTTTTGATGGAGCAAGTTGAAGTTGTCGAGCAGCAGGAAGATATTCAAAAGGATGTCGAGGAGGTGAAAGAGGATAAAAAGCAACCGGAAGAAGCGAAGGAGGCAGAGTTGGCGGAAGTTGCACAGGAAGTTGACAAGAAGGTCGAGGTTGACAAGGAAAAAGAACTTATTGTACCGGAACTTGGAGAAGAGAAGCCAATTAAGGAAAGGCAGGAAACCCCAGCAGACTTGTCGGAGTCTTCAAGGAAAGCGGAGGAAGAATTTAAGGAAGTGAAACCAACAGCACAAGAAGAGGCAGTCAAGGCTTCCGAGGTCTCAATCACAAAGGAGGAGAAGGCCCAAGAACCAAGCACAGCCGAGGAGAAACCGGTTCTAAGGGAGTTGGCAGAGGAAAAGATGGAAGAAGCTAAGAAGCCTGGGGAGAAGTCAGTGGAGGCTGTGGAAGAGGAGCAGAAGGAGACGGATAAGCCTGTGAAGAAACCAAGGAAAGCAAGTCCCAAGAAGAAGTCCCCCGAAAAGTCCGACAAGAAGCAAGAGGAAGAGCCCAAAAAAGAGGTCGTTGAAGAGGTTGCTGTGAAAAAGTCTGAGGAAGTTGAGCCGAAGGCAGCTGTAGAGTCATCTCTCCAGAAAGACGCCGTTGGCGATGAAAAGAAGGCACTGGAAGTGATAAAAGTTAGTTCCAAGGAGGATGGTTCAGGGAAGCTTGTCTCTGAACCTAAAGCAGTTGAGACTATGCTTGTGGAAGATAAGGGTGAGAAATCGGAGAAAACACAAGAGGTTGAAGAGCCAAAGAAGGCATCAGCTGAAACTAAGGCTGACGAAGTCAAGGAAACCAAACAAGACGCCCCAGTCAAGATTCAAGATTCCACTGCAAAACCAGTGGAAGAAGTTCAGGAGAAGACTGCAGAGGCTAAGGAGGAGCAGAAGCCTGAGGAAAAGAAGATCACCAAAAAGCCAAGTCCAAGGAAGAAGACAAAGAAATCGCCACCAGAAGCTAAGGCAGAGGAAGCAAAAACCGAGGAACAGAAGGCGGGCGATGTTTCTGAAGTCAAGGCACAAGCTGCAGTGGAGGAAGTCACCAAGGAATCCAAAGCAGAAACTGAGCCTGTGGTGGAAAAGAAGGATGTTGATGCGCCGAAACCTTCAATTGAAGAAATTAAGAAACCAGAAGCTGTTGAGAAGAAGGAGGAACCGGCCCAGGACACCAAACCAACCGAAGTACAGAAAGTTGAAAAAGATGCTGCAGATGGTGACGAGATGAAGAAGGAATCTGAACGGCAAGAGGTCAAGGAAATGAAAGAAGAAGAAACAAAGGCTATAGCAGCACCACAGCTGGAAGCAATCCAGGATGTTAAGGAAGTTTCAGAGGATGTTAAGAAAGCTGAAGAAGAGCGACGATTGGCAGAAACTAAAAAGTCCGTCACTGGTACAGAAGAGAAAGTGGAGACAGTCACAGAGACCGATAAACCACAACCAACCCCCGAAAAACCGCGTAAAAAGAAGAAGTCTCCTGAGAAAACTAAAGCAGCGGACGCTGAAAAGACTAAAGAACCAGTAACAGCAGCACCAGGTCCAGAAAAGAAAGAGGACCTAACTGCCAAGGCTGAAGAGCCAGAAATTACACCAGAAGGACCTCAAAAGAATGAAGAACCAGTTGCAGCCGTAAAGGAAGCCGAAACAATACCAGAAAGTTTAGAAAAGAAAGAGGAGACGGCACATGAAACTCCAGAACAAAAAGTGGCACCAGTTGCAGAGACAGTTGCCGAAAGATCAGAAAAGAAGGACGAAGCAGAGACAGCTTCAGTAAGTCTAGAAAAGAGGAACGAACCACTTGCAGAGACTAGAGAACTAGAGACATCCCAAGCAATCATAGAAAAGGAGGAAGAACCACTTGCAGAGGCTGAGGCACTTGACAAAGCCCCAGCAAGTCCACCTGTCCCAGTGGTGGAGGAGCCACAAACAGCCCCAGAAAAGAAACAGAAGCTAGTCACAGAGACAGAGAAGTCAGAGACATCGCCTGAAATCCCAGAAAAGGTAAAACAACCGGATGCAGATACTAAGAAACCAGAAGCAGCGCCCGAAAAACCGCCCAAGAAGAAGAAGTCTCCTGAGAAGACTAAGCCAGCGGAGGCAGAAAAACTTGCAACCGGAACTGAAACAGTAACCGAGGCGAACAAAGAGACAGCTGAAAAGCGTGCACCAGAAAAACCGCCCAAAAAGCGGTCCAGTCTGGAAAAGAAGGCGAAGTCTGACGAGAAGACTGAAGTTGAAAAACCTAAAGAAGCCGAGGCGGATAAATCACTTGAAGAGGCTGAGTCGAAAAAGCCTGCCATGAAACGCGCCAGTTTGAAAAAGAAGGCGGAAGAGGAATCTAAACCAGAAGAAGCCGTGGAATCTAAGCTTGAGAAACCTGTTGAAGGCGAAGATGAAAAGAAACCGCAGCCTGTCGAGGTGGGGAAGGTTGGAAAAACTGCTCCAGAAAAGCCACCAAGGAAAGCTTTAGAAAAGAAGGAGGAGAAGGCTGAAGCTGAGAAACCAGTAGCAGAAGTAGAGGCTGATGGACCTGTTAAAGAGGAAGCGGAGGATGTCGATGTACCCTCAAAGAAACGCGCCAGTTTGAAAAACGAGGCTGAAGTGATTAAATCTGCACCAGAGACAAAGGCTGAGGAACCTGTTAAGGAAGAAGCTCCGACTCCGGAGTCACCAAAGAAGAAACGCGCAAGTTTGAAAAAGAAAGAAGAGGTAGCTGAAGCTGAAAAATCCGACAAAAATGAAGAGAAGGCAGCTGAAGTTGATAAAACCGACAAAGCAGATGGTGAGAAGAAGAAGGAGAAAAAGGCGGAATCTGCTGAAGGTGCTCCTAAGAGACCGTCTAAGAAACGCGGCAGCCTGCAAAAGAAAGAAAAGACGGAGGAAAAGCAAAAGGTTGCAGAAAAAGACAAACCTGAAGAAGCAGCAACTGAGAAGCCACTCGCAGTGGAACCAGGTCCACAATTGAAAACAGAAACCGAACAAACAAGTCCGTCTGAATCAATCGATGAAAAGTCTAAAGCAGAGGCATCTGAACAAACACAGGCGAAGGAAGCCACTTTGAAGAAGGAAGAGAAACAGGACGAGGCGGAGCAGAAGCCCGCAAAGCCTGCCAAGAAGCGTTCCAGTGTTAAGAAGGCGGATAAGATTGACGAGGATGCAGAGAAGTCGGAAGCAGGCAAAAAAGAACCTAAAGAAGCCCCAACCGAAGAAGCCGCAGCTGGGCAGTCTAAAAAATCTGAGGAAGAGTCACCTGCAAGCCTTTCCAAAACAGATACCAGTCTAGACAAGGATAAGAAGGAAGATAAGCCTCAAGATCAAGCACAGGCTGTGGCAGAGCCTCCGCTGGCTACGCCAGAGACACCACAAGCCACACCAAAGAAGGACGCCGTGAAGCCCGAACCTGAAGATGGAAAGAAAACAGACGAACCCAAGGAACCTTCTCCAGAAACTGTAGACGAGAAGAAAGAGGAGACCAAATCGGAGGAAGAAAAGATCGAAACTAAGGCAGTCGAAGTGGAACCATCAAAGAAGAAAGAAAAAGCGTCCAAGAAAAAGGTCGAAGAAAAGCCGGAGAAAAAACCCAAGGAGACAGATGTTCAGCAACCAGAGTCTGTAACTAGAAAGGATGCTGTTGAAGTCAAGGAAACAACAGTCACAGCTCCAAAATCAGTAGAAGCTGTGCCGGAAGCAGCCAGGGAAACTGAAAAGGTCCACGAAACTCTGGAAGAGAAGAAGGAAGAGACCAAATTGCAGGAAGAGATAAAACTGCAGGAAAAGAAGCTCAAGGAGTCTCCAAAACCAAGCCCACCAAAGGTGTCCGAGCCAGAAAAAGAACAGAAATCTGACGGGGAAGAAAATAAAACCGCTATCGCCCAACAAAATGGATCCAGAGAACACATCGAAAAGCTGGACGAAGTGAAGGCCACGAGAAAGGAGGCCAAGCAGTCGATTGCCGAAAAGGACGACACTCATGACCTGACGAAATCGGATCGAAAGAAGGAATCGAAACGACCGCCGAACATCGATCTCAAGCTCACCAATCGCAATTCACCGATCGGAAGTGACATTAAGTTGACATGTTGCATCACTGGCAGTGATGTCACCATACACTGGTTCAAGGACAAGACCGCCATCGATCATGGCAACAACAAGTACATTATCAGCTCCACAGATGGCCTGTCATCGCTCGAGATCCGTTCGGTGGAGAAATCCGATTCGGGCATCTACCGCTGCATCGCATCGAATCGCAATGGAGAGATCGAAACAAGTTGCCTCGTCACTGTGTACGAAGTTCCAACCACAAAATCCGGCACACCGCCAATATTCACTCGCAACATCCGAGGTATGTACTCCAAGTTCATCATCAAAACAAAGTGCACACCGTACACCTCAATCACATTGCTAGGCCCCGCTGCCACCACCGGCATTCAACAGCTCCACGGTGTTTCGACTCACGAGAGCCGACTAATTTTAGCCGAACTTGTGACAGATACGCCTGGGTAAATTTAGAATGTGCAATTAGCCATGTGATTGAGGTGGCCAAATCAACAAAGTCTAACAGTCCCAATATACGGGGAGTTGCGAAAATAACCCCGTCCTATGTAGCACATAGGAAATACTTTGTTGGCTCGCACCGAGCAACCACTCGAATCTTGCCTGCATTCTAAACGCTTTCTAACGCTTCTTTTTCATAACCCATTGCCGCGCTGTTTCTTGCCAAGTTTTACTACTGATTTTATTTGTCCTGTCATTCCTGCCAAGCAAAGCATAAGATGATTCCCTAGCTATTTATGTAGCCGATCTCCCTTTCCCCAAATGGTTCACCACATGACTCCTCGCACGTCTGTTGTGTAAGTTATACAGGTAAAAGAGTCGCAACCGGATTTAACGGTAAGTATTTCTACCCTTACTCACCATGAACAAACGAAGAATTTCAAACAAAAATAGAGCATCGGAAAACATCTCAAGCCCCCACTAGCTAGACAGAGCGCACACGAGATCGTTTGAAAAGGAAAATGCAATTACGCGCAAGCCTAGTTCGAAAAACGAAAAACCCCGGTTATATAACGGTCTCGCAGAGTGAATCGAAGCAGCAGCAGAAACGGTAACAGTCTATGACAAACGACCCAAACCCAAAGTAAATATAGCACTTGGCATCGAAACCCAAATTAGCTGATATTTGTGCGGTGCGGCGGTGCGGCGGTGCGGCGTTGCTCCGAAGACCGCTCTGGCTTCTGTCACTCATTCGAGATTATCTCTAGAGGCCGTCGTGAAAGCAACCCGATCAGTCGTAGTTATAATTTCTTATCGAGCGGTCGATACACGAGAATCAAACGGAACCCAGAGAGAGATCAAATCACGAATACAGTGTCTGTGTCTAAAAATACCGAATATCTCTGCACGCAAATTGGTTTTTTTTTTTTTGTTCGAAAATTCAGTCTTGAAACCGTTTTTCAAGCTTACGAAACCGTTATTTGGATAATCCACAGTAGAAGAACGAACGCAAGAAGCAGAATTCATGGGTGAGACGGATGGAGATGTTGCCCCAACGGAGGAGCGACCATCGCAGGAGCCCGACGAGAGACCGTCGCCAGCACCGGACACACTGAAGGTGCCGACGCAAAAGAGACGCAGGGTCAAGTCGCCAACACCGCTGGGATTGCGTGGACGGAGTGCGACTCCGATCCGTGGCCGTAGTCAGACGCCGTTTTCGCTGTATCTGACGCGTAGGAGTGCCACCCCGTCGACATGGAGGAGCATCACGCCATTCCTGAAGCGGGAGGATAAGGAGAAAACGCCCTTCGAACTCGGCCGAGACATCAAGACGCAGCTGTACTGCAATAAGGCGGTGTTCGACAAGGCTCTCATCATGGATATCACAGAGCCCGAGGTGCCGCCAGTGCGTTACATAACCTCTGACATGTCCGTAATCGATCGTGCGGCCGTCATGGACGTATCGAATGTCGAAGTCATTTACGTAGTCGAAGAGTACGAAGAGTACACCGAAGAGGAGGAGGAGGAGATCGTCGAGGAAGTGAAGCCGAAGAAGAAGGAGAAGAAGGGCAAGAAGGGCAAAGGCCGTCGCACAGTCGACAGGGATGAAAGTCCCGGCGGCGAGGGCTCAGAAGGTCGCAGTGAGAGTGAAATTCGCGAAAGTGAGGATCGCGAAGAGAGCCAGGAGCCAGACGGAGAGCCTAAGAAAACCAAGAAGAAGACCGTTAAGAAGAAGGAGAAAAAGGAGTCGAGTCCAAAGCTTACGCTTAAACTTGAAATGGGAGCCGGTGCCAAGGCCAGCAAGAAAATGTTCGATCAGGCACCACCACCACCGCCCCCGGCGAGACCTCCACCCAAGAAGAGCAAGCTTGTCCTTCAACTGGAGGAGCAAGCAAAAGCCGCCAAGGCTGCAGCTGAAGAGGCTGCCAAGAGGGAGTCCGAAAGACCGAAAGGCGAGACATTCGAGGAACGTCAGAAGCGATTGAAGGCCGAAGCCGAGGAGCAGGCGAGGATCGAGGCTGAGATCAAGGCGCAGCAAGAACTCGAGGCGGCCGAATTGGCAGCTGAACTGGCCGCCCAGGAGCAGGAAGAGCACGAGGAGCACGAAGAAGAGGGAAGTGATGAGGGCAGCGAAGGCGAAGGCGGCCAGACCGGCGACGAGGAAGGCGAGGAGGGAGACCACTACGGCGAGGAGGTAGAGCACGACGAGGACGAAGAACACGAGGAAGACGACGAGTTCGAGGAGCTCCCTGTAGACCGCCGCGAAAGCAACGTTTCGGTGGACAGCTTCACCCGACCGGACCCCGAGGATGAGGAGAAATGGAAGAAGATTGCCGAAGAGGAGGGCGAAGAGTTCATGTTGCAACTGCGCAAGTACAGCATGGCTCAAGCGCGCAGTGAACGCGAACGTGATGCAGACTGGCAGAAACGTCGCGAACAGGCTCGCCTTCCACACTTCATCAACTTCCTCACTGATCGCACAGCCGAAGCTGGACACAGTGTCCGCTTGGCCTGCGCCGTCGGCGGTCCGGACCTCTCTGTGAAATGGTTCAAGGACGGCAAGCAGCTGGAACGCGATGCCACTCACAGAATCATCAACAACAACAACATCCTTGCACTCGAAATCGTCAACACAGTGACCACCGACTCTGGCGAGTACTCATGCGTGATTGCGAACACCAACGACGAGGTTACATCATCGTGTATCGTAACGATCTACGAAGTTTACAAAGACGAACCAAGTCCCCCAACCTTTAGTTTAATTCGAGGTAAGTCGAAACCGATCCCCACTCCCCACTGAAGGTCGACCCTCACACCAGTGTTTGGTATCATTTGCAGATTTCTATCACTTACACGACGACGAACTGACAATCGAGTGCCATATTCATGGTATCCCACGACCGAAGGTCACATGGTTGTTCGGCGCATTCGAGCTGAAGCCCAGCTACAAGTTCACCTTGCTGGAGGAAGCCCACGGAGTGTACAAGCTCCTCATTTTCCGTCCAACCAGCAAGGATTCCGGCAAGTACGTATGCAAGGCTGTCAATGACAGCGGCGAGGCACAAATCTCGCATGCCATCGAGGTGGCCAAGAACAAGAACTTCCATGTTCATGGAATCTTCCATGCCCGAGACCGGATCTCACGCGAAAAAGAGAGCGTGGCAAGACAGGCAATGGAAGAGGCCCTGGCCTCTAAGAAGGAGTCCGACAGAAAGCGCGCCGCCAGCCAGGAGCCGGGCCGTGTTCGGTCATCGGTCAATGAACCATTAGTTTCCCCGAAGAACAAATTGAAGATAGCCACCCAGCTCCGCGATCGCATGGCGTTGGAGGGAGCAACAATCAAACTATTCTGCAACGTAGAAGGTCCCAGTCCCGCATGCCGTTGGATGAAGGACGACAAGTGGATTCAGGCCGGTCCAAATATTCGCAATCTCACCGAGGAAGGGAAGGCGGTCCTAGAGCTCGTCAAAGTGACCGCTGAAGCATCGGGCCAATACAAGTTGGTCGCAAAGAATGAGTACAGTGAGGTCGATTCGTCGTGCTATTTGAAGGTCTACGGCACCCAGATCGAGGGAGATGAACAGGAGCCAATGTTTGCATTGCCACTTAGAGGTAAGCGATAGATAAAAGCGAAGCGCACTGACATATCGAGGTCGCGCTGTCCGAAAATAAACACACCGGTCCCGTTTTTAAGTGATCCGTCCGCTCGCTTAGCCATCGATCACCGTGTCTCTGACTTTCTATTCTTTCTCTTGTCACAGATGTTTATCACTCGTCGGAGAACGATTTGATAATCGGCACCAAGGTACGTGGAAACCCGCGGCCAACAATTTCTTGGACGAAAGACTCGCAACCAGTCGTTTCAGACGATCGCACCCAACAGATCGAGCACTTGGACGGTGTCTGTGAATTGATCATTAATAAGCCAACACCCAAAGACAGCGGAGAGTACTGCTGTGTAGCTGAGAATAAGCTTGGTAGTGTGAAGATTAAGCATACAGTTGTGGTTGATCAGTTGCCAGCGTCAAGGCGTTCGAGTGGTTCAACAACCTCCATGGGTGAGGATAAGGATGCTGGAGGAAAGAAGGGCGACAAAGGCAGTCGTCCACCCAAGGGCAAGAAGAAGGAGGACGAAGTGGACGTGAACTATGAACGCAAGAGTCGCATACCAGATATACCGCCCAAGACTCAACTGTACTTCGTCGGCAACATCACCAACCGATACCTGGCCGAAGGCAACAAGGTCAAGCTGCAGGCGGTGATCGGTGGTCCAGATCCACAAATCAAGTGGCAGAAGGATGGCCAGAACCTCACCTACGGTCCGAGGATCAGAAATATGTCCCGGGATGGTCTGGCAGTGCTCGAGTTCCTCAAGACTGAAGTCGCCGATTCGGGCAAGTACACAGTGATCGCGCGCAATGAATACTCTGAGATCAGCAACACCGCACTGCTGCACGTCTACGAGCCCAAGGTTAGCGCTGACATCGAACCAGTGTTTATACGATCGCTCAAAGGTATGTTCCAAAAATAGATGCGTAGAGAAACAGTGAAACTGATCGCTGCAGGGCGACCTGCAGTCGATCGGCTCTCGATCTTGCATAACAACTGCAGTTCTTTGTGTTCGTTATTCGCGTTGCTTATCGATCGTTTTCCTTTCAGAGACTTATCACCTGAACACAAACGAGCTAATTTTAGAAACTGGGGCCCGTGGTGAGCCCGCCCCAACGCTGACATGGTACAAGGATAGCGTGGAAATAAAGAACGAAGATCGGTATCAAATTATCAACCATCCGGACGGCACTGCGGAGCTAATCATTGACAATCCCACCGAGAAGGACTCCGGAAAGTACGTTGTTAAGGCGGAGAATCGCGTTGGAAAGAGTGAGATCGGCCATCATGTCCTGTTCGAGGGCAAGGAGTCACACATTGCGGAGAACATTCATGGTGTCTTCCACGCTGACAAGAACTTGATGCGACGAGGCCATAAGGAGGAAGAAAGGCCACCATCGGCCGCGGGCACCGACTCCGAGGCGGAAGGCGAAGGCAAGGGCAAGAAGGCAAAGAAGGGCAAGAAGAAGGAAGAGGAGGAGGTCATCGAAGTGCCCGATGTACCGGTGAAGGAGGAGAAGCGTGAGAAGCGCATTGGCATTCACTTCAAGGCCAAGGCAACCGATCGTGTGGTCGCCGAGGGCTCTCGAGTGAAGCTGACAGCATATTTGGAGGCAAACGAGCCACAAGTGAAATGGTTCCGCGATGATGAACCCTTGGCCTTTGGCCCGAAAGTGCGCCACAGCTACCGGGAAGGTCTTTGCACCCTGGAACTGGTCAGCGCCGCTGTGAATGACAGTGGAAACTACAAGTGCGTGGCTCGCGATGGCACCGGCGAGGTGTCAACCGCGTGCAAACTCGAGGTATACGCGAGACCCGACAACGCCGATGTGCCACCCACATTCACTCGCTCCATCAAGGACTCCTACCACGGAAAGGTCAACGAGATCGTTCTCGACGTCCACGTGAGGGGCCTGCCCACACCCACAATTTCCTGGGTTAAGGATGGCGTCAAGATCGAGCCAAGCGACAAGTACCAGCTAATCGATCACCCCGATGGCACTTGCGAGCTGTTCATCAGCAACCCACTCCCGGCTGACAGCGGCAAGTACGTGTGTCAAGCGGAGAACCGCAAGGACAAGGCCGAGATTGCGCACATGGTCCACATTGAAGTGAAGAAGCCGCGGGCCGCATCACCCGCGCGAGAAGCGCCCAAACTGCCTCCATCAATTGCCCAGGCGGCGGAAGAGAAGGAGAAGAAAAAGAAGAAGAAAGATGATGCCTCAGAAGAGGGATCCAGTCGCCGTGAGGTACCACCTCCACCAGATCTACGCAAGAGGCTCTACTTCAGGAACTATCTCTCGAATCGTACCGTCGCCGAGGGCAGCAGTGTCAAGTGGGTGATCAACATCGATGGGCCCGACCCAACAGCTCGCTGGTTCCGCAACGATCAACTGATTGCGTTCGGTCCTAAGAGTAAGCTCGCTTGCCAAGACGGTATCGCGTACCTTCAGTTGAAGGAACTCACCGTGGATGATGCCGGCGAGATCAAGTTGATCGTCAAGGGCTCCGAGAACGAAATTCAAACCACTTGCACGCTGTTCGTGTACAGCTTGAGCAAGGAGGAGATGGTAGCGCCGGTATTTACGGTCGGAATCAAAGGTAGGCTAGTGTCTAGTGTCAGTCGTGTCCTGGAGATCGTTTTCTGTCAGTTAAGGTATGTAGAATAACTTTCCCTCGCTCAGTGCTTCCATTGCGACTAACCCAGAGTGTCGTTGCCTCGTGTTGTTGTTTGTCTTTCATTGTCCTAAATGTTCGCGCTCTTATTTGTTCCATTAGACACATACCAGGCGCAGGTCAACCAAATCATTCTGGAGTGCAAGGTGTCCGGGAATCCGAAACCGAGCATATTCTGGCAGAAGGACAACGTCCTCTTGACGCTGCCAAGTGACAAGTACGAAGCTGTGGAGCTTCCAGAGGGCATCAAGCAGTTGATCATAGCGAATCCAAGCGCAGACGATTCTGGCCTCTACACCTGCTACGCGGAGAGTGTGGGTGGCCAGATGAAGCTGAGCAAGTTCCTCGACGTCACCGATCACATCAAGGTGCGCAAGGAGCAAAAGAAACACCAAGAGACTGAAGAAGAGATGGTAGACTTACAGAAGGAGAAGGAAAAGGCTGCAAAATCGAAGGAGGCCAAGCGCAAGCTGCGCCTTGAGGCCACAATGAAGGACATGGTCCTGGGAAGCGGCAATAAGGCGCAGCTGCTGTGCAATGTGTCCGGCCCGATAGACGAGGTGCAGTGGTACAAGGACAACGAGCGCATCTTTAAGGACTCCAAGCACAAGATCTACAACATCAACGGAACTCTGAGCCTGGAGATCTATGAGGCCACCGCCGAGGACTCCGGAGAGTACAGCTGCATCGCCAAAAATGCTCGAAATCAAGTGGAGAACAGGTGCAGCCTGAGCATTTACGACTCCAAGTCAGGATCCAAGCCGCCGGAAAGTTTCGCAAGTGCAATTAGAGGTTAGTTCCCGGCACTCGCGCCCACTTACGATTTTACATCACGTCTCTTTTCAGAATCATTTGACGCGAATCGCAACGAGATCATTTTGGAGTGCAATGTTCACGGCCGGCCGAGGATAACTTGGCTGAAGGACGACCACCTGATTTCCAATAACCGCTACCGGCAGTTCGAGGAGGTTGGAGGCCTGCGGAGACTGCTCATCCGCAATCCGATATCGACGGACTTCGGCTCGTTCGCGTGCTACGCCGAGACTGACGACCGGATAGAGGCCATAAGCGTGACGCTGCGAGCGGCTGACTTGAAGAAAATCACGACGGTCACGAATGGCCACGCCGCTGCCGATACAAACAGCAGCGGCGACGACTCGTACAAGCAGCACCGATCGTCCACCAGAGAGAAGGAAGAAGGGGATTTCTCGAGGGACAGATCAGACAAATCATTCACAAAGGAGAGAAGCTACATTTCAGACGTGAAGAGGAAGCCCGTGTTCAGCATGCTCCTCAACGACCGCACTGTGTCCGAGGGCTCAAATATTCGGCTGTCGTGCAACGTGGTGGGCGAGTGTGACATCACTTGGCTGAAGAACCACAGCCCACTGCCGGCGAATACGAGATACCAAAAGTATTTCACCGACGGCACAGCGACACTCGAGATTTTCTCGGCCCAAGCCGATGACAGCGGTAACTACACGTGCCAAGCGTTCAACGAGTACGGCGAAACGACGTCCCATGCACAGCTCAAAGTCTACCAGAGCTACGAAGACGCCCCTCAGCCGCCCACGTTCATTCGCTACATCAAAGGTATTCTACGCCGGGTATTCCACGCAAGATCCTGCTTCGGAGTCATCTCGCCTCATTGTCTGCTCAATGTTGTGTGACTCTGTCTTTGGCTATTTTTCCTTGTCTCCCCCACATCTCTTGTATTTTTTCTAAATTTTTTGCTCACTCTAGATACCTACTCCCTGAACGAGGACGAACTGGTCTTGGACTGCAGAGTGCGCGGAAAGCCCCGCCCAGAAATCCAATGGATGAAGGAGAGCGACATGATCGACACCGACGAAAAGTACCGCGTGATCAGCCAACCCGACGGCTACTGCAAGCTCATCATCGACAGCCCCACCGAGAAGGACGCCGGCCTGTACTCCTGTGTGGCTAGGAACGCAGTTCAAGAGGAGAAGATCACCCATCAAGTCGACTTCCAGGGTCGCGATAAATTCATTTTGGAGAAAACTCACGGTTTCTTCCATCGCGACCCCAATAAGCCACATCTCACCAACCCCCTGGGCAATCATACTGTCACTCCTGGCGGCACCATCACCCTTCAGGCTGAGTTCCTTCCGACCAGCAGTCCCATCGATGTGCAATGGTTCCGTGAAAAGAAACCGCTGACCGGACAGCCGAACGTGCGAACTTTCATGGATCACGGTGTGTACACACTGGCCATTCAGAACGCCGCCGCTGAGTGGGAGGGCATCTACACTTGCCGTGCCACGAACGCCTACGGAAGGCTGGAGTCTCACGCAAATGTCGACATAGCTGCCAAGGGCGGCAAAACCGCCGGCCCACCACTGTTCCTCTCACGACCGGAAACCGAAATGAAAATCGCCGTAGGTGATCCCTTCTCCATATCCTTCAGGCTTCAAGGAGAACCCAAGCCTAAGTGTAAGTCATTCCAGCAATTGCTCACCCAAACAGTCTCCCGACAATCGATCTCCTTTCAGTGACACTGTTGAAGGGCACCAAGGACATCACCAAATCGGATCGCGTCAGCAAGGAGGCCTCAGACGATTACATCCGATTTACAGTCGCCAAGTCACACATAGCAGATTCGGGCACCTACTTCGTTGTGGCCCGTAACGAGTTCGGAACCGATCGAGTGTTTGTCACAATCACGGTAATCCATCGACCAACAGGCGTTGGTTGATCATTTTGAATACTCTCTGCTTGTTTGCTAATCAAATGTATCTCTCTCCTGCTCTTTTATAGATCGCTTCTCCCAAAAAGAAATAGATCTTAACACAAACTTGATAACCTAACCTAAAAATGCTTAGCCTTAAACTGTGTTGACAGACAAAACTTTTAGTTTCATTTTCTTTTATTTTTGTTCGAAAATGCCAAACAAAAAAACTAATCTCGAATTTCAATATGATTTCGATACGGTTGACAGGTCCTGCAACGCGCCAGATCAACGACGCCAACATCACCACGTTGGGGTCAACCCTTAGAAAGCTATCCAGACATCTCCTACTTTAGAGGTAAGTCCCCCACAGTCACAAGGTGTCTAGTGTCACATGTTTGACAGTCGTTTTTTTTTTGACTTCTGCGATTGTTCTTTCATTCATTCGTTTTGTATGTTTTCTGTCATATGTCATATTAAACGTCATTTTGACAGCGTTGTGTACCTTAACCCTTGGAAAATTCCTGTCTGGCTGTCATCGTTTTGTGAGTCTGTTCTCGGTATTGTCGATATAAATGTCAGTTTCAAATTCACTTTGACAACTTGCTTTTACGGTAAACGTCGGAGGTTTCTGTCTGGTTGATATCCTTTTGTGAGTATTGTTCCCTCAAACTGTTGTTCTCCAGTCTGTGTTGTAAATGGCATTTGAAACGTAATTCTGACAGCCCTCATTTAACCGTCTGATTGTCACTCCCTTGTCAATACTCCCCTCGATTCTTTTGCGACGTCTGTGTATCGTAAGTGTCATCGCTCATAAGGGGTCATTGGAAGTTGTTGCATCACCTCCACTAAAAGTCTCCACGTTTTCTTTCTCTTTTTTTCCAGACAAAACCCTTCAACTCCTCCACTTAATCTTTGAAATATTCATAAAGGACCCTGTCAACATAACTTAACTTATTGATTTGTTTTCAGTTCTTGTTGATCTTGAATTTGATTTATTATTTTAGCGCAAAACAAAAGTGAAATGTTTTTTAAAGAAAATTAAGGAATAAAATGGAACGAAATATCTTCGCTTATCTAGAAATGAACAGAAATGACAGAAAGATATGAATTAAGGATGCTATATTGGTATTCTGCGTCTGACGTAGGATGGACTGTAATTCCTTGAAACCTCTTCACAAGACAATTATAGAGAATTCCTCCAAAAAGAGCTGTTTTGAAACAAAAATAAAGTGTATTTAATTTTTATTTTTTCAGTTAGAATATTTCTTTCTAATTCTAATTTATGTAGTTGATCATTGTTATATATTTTATTTTCTTGTACTAAGTTACAAATTTAAACACATATACACACATATATAAACGAAACAAATAATTAAATAAAAAAAAAATATGTTTCTCCGGGGAATGAATGTATTTGGTCTGGGGTGGGACTTATCTGCGAATGGAGTTCACATGTTTTTCTGTAATTGCTGAGTAGCCTACCATCATATCCTCCACAGTGGCGTTTAGTTACATTCATTAGTGAAAATTCAAGCACTAAATCGCTATAATCGAAGGTGCAAAAAAAGGTCTTGCGCAGTGTGTCACTCCGAGGGACAATATATAAAGAAACAATTGTAAAAATCTTGACGAACAGACAGTTGTTTCCCAAAATTTTTTTGCCATCCGAAGAGTGGCACACATATGTGCACGAACAGGTTAAAAAGGCACAAATCGTCAAAATCACAAAAGTTAACGCGCACTTTTCTAGAATTTATGAAAGGGATGCATTGAGGTCAGAACAGTCTTCCATTGGTCGGTGCTGCATTCACGATCACTTGGTTCGGTCTTATTCACCTTCTCGAGGGAAGTCCTAGCCTTCGACTCTATTTATGCTCGCTCGCCCATACACGGCATATTATTGACCGCCTGGATGCTAAATTTGCTTGGTGCCCCAGACGGTGCAATATTTTTCCAAAATGACGTTGACCGGTGATATTTGTGTAGGCAACATTGAAAAATCCCTAGCTAAGGTTTTTACTGCTCTGCACTTGAAAAATGGATAAACAAGCTTTGTCCACACAGACGATACAACTTTTTCATATTGTGCAATAAATTTCAAAAGCATTTTGATTTTCCACAATATTTTGCACAGACGAACAGTAATAGTGTGCACCATCAAATATTGCACCCAAATATCGAGCGCCTACGGACTGCTTTACACGACGCAATAATATTGCACAATAATTCATTTGACGAGTAAATTTCGTGGGGATAAAATGTAGATTCCTTTCTTGTTCTCGTCTTTAGTCGCGCTACGACTCTCAGCACACGGATGAATGAATATTGTGTAATATCGCCCACACACGATCAATATTTTCCCCACACTCTCAATACAATTTTGCAGTACCAACTATTGACCGTGTATGCGCCGCCTAAACCAGTGTATACCCTTAAAAAATATGAATGTCCCTAAGAAATGACTGCATTTTGGACGCCAGATTCCTGTGCCGTTCGTAGCAGAAATGAAGTATGATAGAGACGCCCAACTTCTACTTCTCTTGCCCCTTAGCATTTTTGACAACCAGTTTTTGTATAGGTTTCTTAAGTCAAATTGACCAATCAGAGAACGGCATTCACCTTATTCCGTGAATAACTGTCAAAAAATCATGAATAACTGTCAAAAAGCCTCTCAAATTCGTCGATGGACTAGAGCTCAGTCAGCTGTGAAGTTGGGCACACTTTTCATATCATACTTCATTTCTGGTTCGTAGTCTCGCCACTTTTTGCCTACAACATATCGAAAAATCCTACTTGTGTTTTCAAGAATCCAGGCACCTGTGGTTACGTCTGAAGTTCGCCTACAGACAACGCAAACAAGGTATTTATATATTCTAACAGTAGGCTACGTTGTTATAATGATTTCTCCGACCCAACAGAACAATCAGAGAACGCCGTTTATACGATTATGTGATTAAGTGTCAAAAGATACCTTAAATTCGTCGGTGAATGAGGGTACAAGCAGCTGTTTGAACTAGAAATTAACTATTATTGTGATGATCGACTTTAATTACTTACTTATGAGGCTTGCGATGCATTCAGGGTCCGCTCCTGAGCAATAGATGCCTTTCACTGTTGTCAGCCCTGGACACCCTGCTTCTAGCTACCCTGCTTTGTGATAACTTGATCTTTATACAGGAGGTTCCGTCTTCCTCTCCAGGAGGCTCGGGTTCGAAGACCCTCTGAGTTGGAGCAGCGTTTATGTCCATGCGCTAGATGCGGACGGGCCAATGCAGTCGACGGAATATATTCGCATATTGGTACTTATATTTGTACTTATATTGGTGCTTATATATTCTCTTCCATACACCTTCCTAAAAATCAGCTCTGCTGCTTCGCCAGCTTTCGGCAAAAAGAGAGATATTCCATTTTACAGCTGATAATCCTCTTGTCCAGCGACAAATTTGAGTAAATTTTGGACAGTTGATCACGAAATCTGGTGAATGGTGGTCTCACACAGTCAGGTGGTGGAGTGGGTAGCTGTAGGTTAGTGCGTCGAATTCTACCCAGGCGGTTCCAGGCTCAATCCCCGCCTGTACCAACTTTGATAATTCACGGCTCCACCTCTTTCGAGTCACTGACAATGCTCACAGAGCATTTCGTGTCTGGACTGTTGATTTCTGATTTGAACACAAGTCTCCACGCAGCTGTCATCAAATCCGAATATAAGCATTCATCGGCGTAACGACTGAATTCCTAAAACTTGCTTATGATCCAACTTACGACTACATTGACCAAAACTGCATAATAGCGACAGACGCCTTAAGGTCCTTGGAGGCCTTTTAAGACCCCTCTTAAGGTCTTTGGGAAGTTGTTTTGTGCTCCTCTTCCAGTTGTCAGAATATAAAGAACAGGTTTGTCAAATCATAAAGAAAAACGACGAATTTGGAAACTATTACGCCTTGAGTCCGTTACGTTATTGTAAATTGTTTGCTATTTAAGAAAAACAGCAGGAAGCAATTCCAGTTACAAATGAAAACAGAGACAGCTTTGAATTTGTCATTCGATTTTAAAATTGCTCGATTAGTCGGTTTGACATTACTCAATATCGACAACTCCGAAAAACGATTCCGAGAAGAAAATACGATGGCGATGTTGGAACATATTGATGGACATTTCCGATTTCGGTAACTCTTGGGAAAGCACTAAATTTTGCTTTTGGGTGAAGTCTTAATCGCTACGAAGTGAAGATTTACTTTAGCGGTTGAGTATACTTACTTTCTTACTAAAGTTGACGCTACAGTCCGGGGTGGACCTGGGCTTCAGCGCCTCCAGCCAGGTTGATATTTTGTTAGCTGTCTTCAGTTCCACACGCATTGTTGGTTGAGGTCGGTCTGAGACGCGGTCTTGCCATCCCTCGTTGGTGGATTCGAAGACTTTCCGGGCCGGAACATTGATATCCATCAGCTTCACATGACCAAGCCACCTCAATCGTTGGACCTTTACTTCTTCTGGCGATGCCGCAGAACAACTCGTACAGTTCGTCGTTATATCTCCTCCTGCACTCACCAACAGTGAAAATGGGACTGAAAATCAGTCGAAGAATTTGAACCAAAAGCAACTTCGTCCGCTTTTGACAAATTCCATGCCTCTGAGCTGTATAGCCGGACTGGCGCGACCAAGGTTTTATAAAAGTTCACTTTGGCTGTGAGAAGGCTTGTGGCTCGAGAGCATTGTTTATCAATTTCTTTCTTAGCCGAAAGAAGCAGCGATTGCTAAGAGTTATTCTTTGTTTGATTTCAGCGCTGAAGTCGTTGTCTGACTAGGTCTGTTACTAGGTAGACAAAGGCTTTGACTTCCTTAAAGCTACATCTGTCTACTCTGACTTTCTGTCCGAGATGTCGGCTTTGGACGTCCTCTCTCGTTGACAGTATATACTTATTACTTGGGCTTGCCCTCATTTGGCGTTCAACTCATCTCCCACACTCACGAAAGTGTCATTGGCACCACGCTGCGTTCTTCCGTCGGCGTATGCGGGTAGTTGGACGGACTTCTGAAAGGTTATTCCTCTGCTGTTGGCGTGCGAGTTTTGAACAAGTCTTTCAAGAATGATGTTGATGAAGTCGCTTGGCTGCGCGTCGCTTTGTATAAATATTTGTTTGACATCAAATGTCTCGTTTAGGTCCTAACCGACCTTGATGTAGCAGCGTGCATTCTCCATCGTCATCCATCACAATCGGACGAGTTTGGTAGGGATGCCAAAACTAGACATTGCTCTGTATACCTCGTCTCTATAAACGCTGTCACACGTGGCCTTCAAAACGATGAAAAGGCGGTGAGCATCGATCTGTTGCTCCTGGGTTTTCTTCAAAATTTTCCGTTGTGTGATCGATGGTGGATTTTCCTGGTCTGAAGCCACACAGCGCTTGAGCGTAGGGACTATAATTTGTTTGACATCTTTTCTCATTCGTCTTTAATTCAATATTCAGCTGAACTCATTCCCATCTCAAGACAATCGTGTTCGTCGTGTCTTTTAAGTTGATTCCGAACAGAAAAACGCCAACATCACCTCTCTTAAACCACTGATGATGCTCAAATTGCTTAACCATCAAGGCGGTGTTCTCAAACTTCAAAACCTCCACCCGTGAGAGATCATTACCACGCCAGCTAAGCCGGTTTATAAAACGGACTGTAGGAGAAATCCCAAGAAGTCTAAAGTGGACACAGGCCACAGTCAATTAGCTTGTTTATACACCCTTTTCTATCCCCACCCCAGACTAAACTCCAGCTGTCAGCTGCCGAATGGAATTTCTCTAGCTCGTATAAGTTGAGCATCTTGCAGGACGAAACATTCCAGTCGGGAATCTCAGCTCTTTTCAATTCTTCCTAAATACCACAACCGTTCCTCCACTCCGTTTGATTCATCTTGACAGTCCATTATGGTATTCGCAGGACTTCAATGTCACCCACGAATGCAAGGAATTTACATTTATAAAAAAATCAAAGACCTCTCTGTTGTGATGGCCTTTTCAGTATGATCTTAACCGAACTGACCATACGTCGGCTTATTTAAATCCCATCTTTGCCGGCTTAGACCAAATAAGGGAAAGGACAAAAGATCAAATACAGAAATCAAGCCAAGGCGGGTTCAAGGAGCCTCTTCATCATCAGCAGCACTCCGTTGTAACAAGACCTGGCACTGGTCAGCACGAACGAACTATGTGCTCTACATTTTCCGAGGACTATCAAGTGCCCCCTTACTCATTTGTTGATGCTTTTGAATGGCTTCCATAAAACTGTCAATTGACTGTAGAAACCCTTTGTATACCGAACAAAACCTCATGCGCTGTTTTCAGGACTCTGTGAAGCTTCTTCCAACAAAAGCAACGAATTTCACTCAAAGCTTGGCCTTCACCATCAGCATCTTCCTCATCTTGTGTATGTGTTCTCTTCTAAGGACCCATCCCTTCTGTAACCCTTTTTCGTCTCCACAGAAGTCGCTGATTCCCTCACACTCACAACATTAAAATCTCTACTCTCTCTCTCTTTCTCTCCCCAAACAGACCCACCAGGACCAATCAGCACTGAACCAACAGTCATAGATGCCAGCAAGAATCACATCAGCTTGTCCTGGGGCAAGCCGCAGAGCGCCAACTCAGCCCCGGTTATCGCGTATCGCGTTGACACATGGATAGTGGGTAAGGAAGGAGGTGCCGTCTGGAAGGAGATAGGGATGACCCCAATCAACTCATTCGATGCCTTCAACTTGGTGCCCACTTACGAGTACCATTTCCGGGTGACGCCAAAGAATCGCTACGGATGGGGACCATCGGTGCAGACGTCGAGTCCAGTTCAAGTTGGCGGAGCGGAGTGTCTGCCTGAGTTCGTCAAAATTCTAGCCGGACAGACGAAGGCGCTTCTCAACCGGGAATGCAGTCTGGAGTGTGTGGTGCAAGGAGCACCGAGGCCCAAAATCCTGTGGTACAAGGATGGATTGCAGATAGATTCGTCCGATCGAGTCCGGGTCAAGCAGTCGGGCTCGGTGTGTACGCTCTTCATCAGTCAAGTGTTTGAGGTGGACTCTGGTCGGTACACGTGTGAAGCAACCAACTCCAAGGGCAGGGTGTCCACATTTGCTCGACTCCAGGTTGTCGCCGATGAGAAGCTATACGCAGCTGATCACAAGCTGAAGGAGCTCGTTACCAGCGACAATGCTGCCACCTTGGGTGAGGCCATTCCCATTTTCACAATGAGACTTCGGGACCGCCGCGTTCAAGTAACCTATCCGGTACGCCTGACGTGCCAGGTGATGGGCTACCCGAGACCGGAAATCTTTTGGTACAAGGACGACGAGATTATTGAGCAGTCTCGGCGAACGGTCATCACAGACGACGGCCAGTTCAACACTCTGGAGATCAACTCCACGAAGCTCGATGACAGTGGAGTGTACACGTGCACTGCCCGCAACGAGCTCGGGTCGGTCTCCTGCCACTGCTCCTTATTCGTGGACAAGGGAATCCGAGCCTACATATCGCCCGACTTCTATATGCCTCTGGAACCGTTTTACATCTTCAAAGAGGGTCGGGAAATACGACTTTCAGCCAAAGTCGAAGCCTACCCCTCGGTGGGTGTTTCTTGGCACAGAAATGGCGTAAAGCTACGACCTAGCCGCAGAATCCTAGCCACACTGGACTCGAACGGCTTCGTGGAGCTGATCATCGCTGAGGCAACGCAAAGGGACGCCGGCATTTATGTGTGTGTTGCTTCCAATGCTGTTGGACGAACCGAGACCAGCAGCCGAGTGACCGTCGAGGAGGTCACCGAAGAGGAACGCAAGAAAATGTCATCCATACGAGGAGTAAATTTGCCGTAAGTTACGATTCCAATTTTGAAGAGGGCTTGTTCATTGAATTTTCCTGCATTCTAGGTACTCGAAGGAGCCACTGTTTGTGGTGAAGCCGCGTTCAAGTCAAGCCTACGAAGGTGACACCGTGATCATATTCTGCGAGGTGATTGGCGATCCAAAGCCTGAGGTTGTTTGGCTCAGGGATTTCTTAAAGGTAAGCTATGTTTGTGTTCATATGGAAAATGGGTGGGAAAGAGGTGGGTTCGAATTTCATTTTCCACATGGCTGGTCTAGAATTGGTTTTTTGCATCACTTTTTTTTCACAAAGAGCACAAAGGGTGTGATTTTGCTCCGTGGATCCTTTAAGACAACTGTGATAGAGCCAGTCTCTTTACAGTTTGCCTGCAGTACGTTCGGAGGCACGATTTTGCTGAGCATAATTAATTCTCAACTTGCGAAGAGCAGGTACTCACAGCTCATGCTGGAAGGATAATAACGTGTGCTCGACAATTCTACAGAGGCGTCATCGCGGGTTTCTGTTTTGATAATTTTTCTGTTTAATTTCTTTTCGTATCTGATTTGTTTCAATGCTTTATTCTAGCGTCATCAAAAGAGTTGACGACCATCGTTGCAAAATTCCGATTCGTTACTGCCTTTTTGTGCCATGAACACTTTGATTCGTTAATAATCGATAGCTGATCCTTAAGGGACCAGTCTTCGTCGTTGAAGTGTTAGGAGCAAATCCTGGTGATTTTTCAATTCAAATTGTTTCTGTTGCACGCAGTAATTCACATCTTTTCGTCTGAATCATGTGGAAAAGTAAAAAAAACGAATTATTTTCAAAAATTTTCCCAGTTATTCCAGCTTTTGCCACCTCCGACTGCATTCCGACATTTTTGAATTTACTCACTAATTTCTAATGTTCACTTTTTATCAAAACAATTTAAACTGCGGCAATGTTTAGGAGGCACACCTATCGAACGTCAAACACGAACCCTGAGTGACGTCACAAAACAAAAGAATGGCGGCTCTGACAAGCTGTCAATCACACCTTATTATCCTTCCACCATACACCACCTTCTCTCAAATCGACAATTTGTCAGCCTTTTACAATATTGTTCACAACTCAATGACCTGGCTCACGGAGCTCAGAGATTTGAGTCGTCTAAGGAAAGGCTCTCATTGTTAAGCAGAAATAAGTGACGTTTTCTGATTATGGATGGTTTCCAAAGCATACGATCGGCAAAATTTACGCATTCTTCCAATTACACCTTCTTCATCTACAGTCGGGGTGGACCGCAGTCTTTCCAGCGGACACGATCTTTAGCCAGCTTATCTCCAATTACGCACGTCAGCTACAGTCGGGGTGGACCTGGACCTCAGCCAACAAGTCTTTCCAGCGGACACTATCTTTATCTCCAATTACGCACGTCAGCTACAGTCGGGTTGGACCTGGACCTCAGCCAACAAGTCTCAATCAATAAACGCAATCTGGTTTCACGGTTAGTCGTTATGCAATCCACGTGATATCACACCCCTATAATGGGCTAAGATGAGGACTGATAGATCAGTAGCCGGTAGGTTCTGTCTAATGAACGTCCAGTGGCCATAGTCCGGTTTGGGATGCGTTTTTTTTCTAAGACTGTGTCCCGGACGACTCTAAGAAGACCTCTGAATTAGTATGGCCTTTAAAATTGTTAGTAAGTTTACGAACTTGTTTCTGGTATCCAGCAAAGAAAGAAAATGTGAGTTCAATTCCGGGAGATTCAATGCAGGCCTGAGCCTAATATTCTACCGCAATCCGCCGTGCTGCTGTTTTCGCATGAGTGAACTGATGTGACCTGCAGTTAACTGTCTGAGCATTGTCTCTCTCTCTCTCATTGACTTAAGAGGGATGGAGCCGTGCATTATAAAATGTTTGATGTCGGGAATTGAACCCAGACATTCAGCGTAGCACCTGCTTACTAACAAAAAAAATTAAAGAAAAAAACCAAAAAAAAAGCTAATTTCTTTTTTTAAATTTTCTAATGATAAAACTCAGCACAAAGTCTGAATATTTTCCCCCCACACTGTCCATCCAAACTGCACGCAACCCGGCTCAAAGTGTGATTTACCTTATACAGTCTCATTGTGCGATCACTTCATAACGACGCACGATAACTCACGCTGTATTCCTCTCCGGTGCAATATGAACATTACTCAGCCATTCGGCGCTATCTACATGTCTCCCATCGGAGATCAAGTTTGAGCGAAATTCGTGGCGCCGCCTGAGCCCACTCCCAGCGCACAGTTTAAATCGCCACTCGGACAGGTGTGGGTCGTGCGACGCGCATTGCAACGAAACAATTCTGAATCTATATATCTTCTCGACAGACACGTTCTCGAATCGAATTGAAAGTGAAGTGCAAGTGCAGTGTAGAGCGTTCATTCTACAAGGGATTCGATTAATTTATTTTTTTGCGGACAGAGACACACACTCACGTTTGCCATATTTGTTGGGTGTCACATGCTGAGCCTGGCCCGTGGGAGGGTACTTGTGTCCGGATTTAGTGTTTCAGGTAGTTGGATGTCGAATTGACAATTGTAAAAGATCTATAATTATTCATGAGCTGAGGTGAACTGTGCTTTGTGTTGATCGATATCCATAGACGAGACAGTTATCCGCCCTAGCTTGAGTCGATATCTGGTCTGAAACCGAACTGGACAGTTGAAGTCGATTGGTCGCGGAGAGTAGTTGACCCTAGTTCGTTCGTACATTTGTAACAGTTGTTCGTTTAATGAGAACAAAGTGTTTTACTGAAAGGATTCGAAAAACAAGTTCAGCGCTAAGCGATCATCTCAAGAATTTTCGAAGAAGTGCCCAGCTGCGTTCGGTTGAAGGAATTTATCGTTTGAAGGAAAAGTGTGACGTAAGGCTCGGTGGGGTAGATGTCAAGTTTGAAAATTTGAATAATTTATGCAAGACACGACTTGTCCATTAAACGCAGTGAACTGGGGCGGTCACAGACTGTGTCAAGTTGGGCCGATCAAAAGGAGTATCAATCATTCTCATAACTCATTTGTACGTGCAGTCCAATGCTATTTCGGAGGCTGTCGTAAATCATCCACTCGATCGCAAAGCCAAATGCCTTCATAAGGTTTTGTTCTGATTTTAGTGACGTTGTCTGACGGGCGTATTAAAGGACTGAATCTTAATGTCCGGCACGTGAGGTGTATGTTTTGTTAGGAATGTTCGATGAAAGAATGGAATGGGATAGGCCATCTTCGAGAGGCGACTGGCAGGTTCAATAAACTGGTGTGAGGGTATGGACTCATTTAAATGCATTCGTGTTCTTTTGAGTTTCAGAGGGCATACAAGACTCTTCTTCTTGCGAAGCGCATATTTGTTCTCGAGTTCATATTTTCAGGGGTTCCGTCATTTCGAATTTAACCTCTAGTCATTTAGCAAAAGTGGCGTTGCACACAAAAGCACGAAAACTCCCAAGATAATCATTTTTGAAGACCTCAGGTCTCTCTAGTGACGATTGGAATAATTTAATGTTTTGTGGGTTTCGTCACATTTGCACTGATAGCCTCAATTATGGCTCATTAATCTGACCATTTGTCTCTCTGTCACACTTTCGTTGCGTTCTTACGTAGCGATCGACATGAAGTTTGGGAGGCATGCCTTTTTGGGATGGATACCAATGTCCC
The DNA here is from genome assembly GCA_905231855.2 of Eristalis tenax. Classification (NCBI taxonomy): domain Eukaryota; kingdom Metazoa; phylum Arthropoda; class Insecta; order Diptera; family Syrphidae; genus Eristalis; species Eristalis tenax. The sequence continues at coordinate 8,202,806 of HG993127.1, forward strand.
AAAACTATCAATTACTAATCTACACAATTTGTTTCCAACTTACTCTGACAATCCGTATTCTTTCCGACAAAGCAGTGGAGGATGCTCCTGTCGGGCGAACGCTCCTGGCAGTCGACTTCCCGTCGAGAAGGACCACTTCCAATTTGGTGTCCGCAATTGTAAGGAGCTAGCCAGAGACCGCACAAGCTGCTGAGGCATGTCAGTTGAGGATCTGATTCACTCCGGACTACGCAAGGAATAAGAACCAGTTGCTAATTAACTAAACAGTCAATCAGTGTGTGACAAACAGTCTCAATTGTGGGTCAGTGTTCCACGTTTCATTTATTATTTAATCATTTAAACATTATCCCATGTGCATACACATACAACAGAGGACTTTCTGTTTTCTTTGATTCCACGGCAATCGGAACTTCTGTTGTTTTGCTAGTGTTCTAGTTTCGTCTCTGAATATTTTTCAGTAGTTTAGGCCTTTGGCATTGACAAATACTCGTATTCGCCTTTATTCTGGAACGCCTGCTTTATCGTGCGCTCCGACTGTACGCGTCGTGTTTTCTTATTCTGTAAGTCGTCCTTTGCGAACACACTCGTGTCATTAACTGTCTACTTTCATCGCATTCGATTCTTAATTATCTGTGTTCCGTAACTGGGACACAGTCGAATTTTACTCGAATGGTATGCGTCCTACGTCAAGGCAGCAAATTTACTCTCATCAATTTGCGGCTGCCGTGGCGTTGTGGGTCTTTGCGTCGACTCATACGCGCTTGAAAATAGGGTGTCTAGGTTCGTTTGCCGGTATGACAAAAATAGTCTCCACGGCCCCAATGCCGTGACAATGCTCACAGAGTAATAACTAGAAAAAGCTTTCTCAGACTTGGCCGTTCGGAGTGGACATACAATTGTAGGTCCCTTCCACTCGTGAAAGAACAATAGCACACCCAGCACGAATGGTTGCTGAGAAGCTAGGCCCTGGCCCTGTACGGGCCATATTCAATTAAATCTTCGGACAAATATTTTGAAAGGTCTGTATTCACACCCACTTTAATTCTTACATGTGTCACTTTGACATATTTGTGTTCTCTTAGTCATTTTATGTGACAATTGTCACTGGCACGACGATCGTGTGTATTCCCCTTCCTGTCACATTTCATGAAAAGGTGACAGAATGGGATATATCTTGTCACTTCCATATTTTTTGGGTGACGCCGAACGACGTAGGATAAATATGTAAGTTTAAAACCATATTTTGTATAAATAGGAATAAAAGTCAATTTATGTGTTCACGTTGAAAAAAAAACTGCACTGTCTGGCCTGGTCTTTAATGGAGGATAAGTTGGCAATTGAATTAAATTAATGCGACGATTCTCCACGAATCAATCATTCTATTTGCGAACTGTCAAGCTGAGTTGCAGAGACAAGAAAGGCAAACTCGATCTACACATTAACCGCGATGAAGTGTCTGTTTCCTCAAAGTGTACCCATTGCTCTCTGCGAAGGAAAAGAAGGAAACTCGATACGAATGAATTGATTGGCCCTTAATCCATCCCATACGCGCACCAATATTCCCGAGTTCTGAACCAAAGACACCCGAAAACTACAAAAATTATCAAATGCAACCACCGGCTGGAAACTTGAAGACACTTGACAGAAAAATGTGAGGCGACAATTTGTCACTTCTGTCTACGAGAAAAAGGGGGATTAAGAGTTTGCATTCAGAATTTCTGGTCTCCAGTTAGCTGGTCTCCGAATTTACCTGTTTCTTCAGTCAGCTTGAACTCGGTAAATTCAATACTGACTGGTTGTTTGGCAGGCGGTTGATCTGAAATATTTAAATCTCTACTAAACAAAAACATCCTAATTCAGTTTTGTTGGTTGCTACAAGAATTTAAATTCAAACAAGCGTCAGCCTTGCACTTTGACCAAGAACGAACACCTGTTTCATATTTTCCTGGCTAATCTATGGCTGCAACCCAACACAACGAAGGCCTTCAGCGAGTATAATGTCAGGTGAAGCCTACCCACTTGGTTATGGACTCTACTCAAGAGAGGCGGAGCCGTGAAATGTGAAAGTCGTTCATGTCGAGAATGTACATGTTTCACAACCGCTTTGAGATCCTCCAAACTTGTATACGACACCTGAATCGTATTTGCCCACTGTTTACCTTCCTTCATATTCTTCGGTTGCAAAAGCAGACACATCGTGGGCAATCATCCCAAGCACAGTACCAGACCAGAACTAGCTAAAAAATCACGTCTTTCGTTGTAACAGACCACATTGTCATCATTCCTCGCAAAGTGCCGTCTTCTCATAAGGGTCGATCTAATAGTCTGTACGTCTAACGTGCACAAACTGTCGACGATTCTATTTCAATATGAAAGTCCCCTAGCCCCGTGTCGTCACCACCACCTAGTGCTCACCGAAGACGTTCCTTTCAGATTCCACAAGCAACAGATCGACCTGGACACGCTGATGCTGCTAACGTCTTAGTAGTTGCTAGGTCAGGTACGTTGCAAGCGCAGTTCGTTTGCAGGCGATATGAAATGGTCTGGATAGTTGAACAGCTGGCAGTGCCATACCCACAGATTGCGCAGCCGAATGAATTCTTGAAACTCTTCAAAATTGGACACATGTCTTCCTCTGCTTAAAGCCACAAATCTGAGAGCCAAGGCTTCGACTACATACCTTGATTTGATTCCCCTTAAGTTAATCATCTGTGCTTTCCACTGGCAACATCAGGTATGCTGTCACCATTGTCTGTGATTTAATAGAAATTCAGTTGCGAGTCTCACGACGTATTACAAGATGATCTAAATGCTGTTGTCATACGGACTGCACAGGAAATGTTTTAGTTTCGCCATGCGCATACGAATCCACTGCATTTTCGACCCTGAAAGTGTCAATGTGATAAGCTCTAATTTTGAAACGGGTGAATTTATCCGAGGAGATAGGATGTGGCTTAAAATAACCAGATCATGTTGGCCTTATTAAGATTTACCAACTCAGTCGGGCACCCCAGCTGCAGGCAATTGGCAAGTGATGGTGGCAGCTTAAGAGGATTATTGCTAAAGATCCAGGTCCACCTTGGTTGTAGCACCTTCCTCCGAAACGCCTTCTTTTGAAGAATATTCTTCTGAGCTTTCATTCGGGTCTATCCTCAAGATTCCAAAGTCGTAGAGTAATACGATTAAAAGGCTTCAACTTACTCGATTATCCCATTCAATGGCTTTCGAGCTGCAAATATTATGTCACATTTGACTTCAACTTGAAGACGACGTGAAGCTTACACTGGACTGTCCTGCTTCTAATATGACATGGCTGAGATTAGTCAGAATCGCAAAACCTGTTGAGTCACACAAGCCTCACTCCATTACACCGCTCTGTCTCTGCGTAAATTCCTCGCCAACTGGAACATCATGATTGTTTAAGTTGGGCCTCTAATCACCGCACTTGACACCAAGCAAACAGTCATGCTTGTCAACAAATAACCGAAATTCGCAAATGCCCCGACTATTGTCTTATCAAAGAAAAAACAAAAGCAGTGACATATGAATCCCTTGCGAAGCTCACCAAGAACATGTCATTCCAAGTGTTCCAAAATTGAAAAACTTTCATAATCCACGATCAAATGTTTGTTTCTTAGATCTTCAAAGTCAAGCTGTTGGTCAAATGCGGCTTTGATAAATAACAAACGCCTTTTTGCAAGTGACTCAGTAAGCATCGTGTCAAAATAAAAATCAAGAAAACTTTAGTGTGTTGCCATTTGCCCCTGACTTGTGTGTCTTTTCTGTTTACAAAGACTTTGCTGACACACTGTTTGTCGCACTTGTCATCGAAAATTAATTCCTTACGCGCTTCAACAGAATAGACCAAGAAAATCGCTGGCACGTAATCCAGAATTCGAAAAGTCTTAATTCAGATCCAATAATAGACAGGTCTCCAAATGGTACCCAACAAGTGCTAATCTTTTTCTCACCATCACCGACTAGATAGCAATCATTTTGAGAGCAATAGGAATCCATTTACCCTATCTGTTTAATTAATGACAAAACGCATGCAACCAAAATGCTAAAAGACAGCGAAAAAAAACGTACACACAAAAGTCTATCGACTATCCAACCAAACTGAGGACGCGAGATGAATCATTCAGTCTCCATATAAGCAGAAATCCACATTTGTCCGATCGACGACCGACGTTGACCGTCTTGTCACCGAGTGTTGCGCGAAATCAACGAGTCAGCGGCGAGCGATATTGTCGCAGCTCGTGGTCGTGAAATGTTTGCGTTGTTTTTGTTTCTATTTGTCGACCACTCCGTTTAGAAAACTGTTTAATGCATGGTCAAATCGGCACCGAGTAGACTCGTTGCGAAAACTCGAAGCTGTTACCCAGTGCCCTTGAAGTTGATACAAGCTCAACGCTGGCTAACGCCAAGAATGCTCAGCTTGTGCTCTGGATCGATGATCACAAGCACGAGGAAAACAAAAGGAAAAATGTTTCCAAATTAAGAGCAAATCTTGTAACTCAAGTCGCGGCTGCCACCGAACCATGTAATGACGCTGTGGTAGCGACATCCGAGATGCATTGTGCTGCTGTGACTCGAAGCAAGACATGCAGGTGACGTTTTCACGGTTACCGCATAGATTATGCGGGTAATTGCTTCCCCTATGTGGAGACGGCAAACTAGAGAAATATGTGAGATATTTGAATACAAGGATCAATATTCAATTGGCTAATTAAAGTGATGAAAACAGCAAAGCAGCGCTAACGTGTGCACACTGCACATTCAGTGTGTGGCGGCGACGCAATCCAAAAAAGGCAAGGACGTCCCAAAGTTGTTCGGCGATCGCGCTCGGCCTGCGCACTGCCTCGACGATAAGCAAAATTTCGAATGTTTTGCGACTGACGGAATCGCAAGTTAGAGATTTGTTTGATGCGATAATTGAGGAAAAATAGGTCGTGTCTAGGTTCGTAAGCATTATTCCGGGTCTTTCAGTTCAAGTACATTGATCAGGGGACGTATTGCGGTTTCATTAGAAGAGGAGCGAGTGACTTAAACATAAATCCATTCAAAAGAAATTAACCTCACTGTTCACACTTATTTTCTTCCACAGCCTGAGTACTACAAGGACGCGCCGCACTTCCGCCGCGTAGGCGACGGCCCGGAATACCGCTTGGAGATACCCAGCGCCAAGTTAGACTTCACCGGAACATACTCAGTCATAGCCAGTAACTGTCATGGCCAGACCCAGGCCATAATCTCGCTGCAAATCTATGCCAAAGGTAAGACTTGAAACACACAAAAATACACGCTTTCATTTGGGTTTAATTCAAAAACAAAAAGAATACTAATTTACACTAATTAGAGTCTACGTAGATCTTGAGAAGTCTCGGGAACACGATCTCCTTAAAGTAGTCTTCAGCGGCGCTAAGGAGGCTCGCGACAAACTCCATGTCTGCCTGCACCCACACGTAGTGCAGGGCGCCATTGGTGTCGAATGTCGGGCTCAGAACGCAGTACAGAGCCTTTGTCACGTTAGCCATGTACATTTGAATCTGGATTTGTGCCATGTACTTTGGTGCTATGGTCTCCTTACACTCTAGGTACTTCTCAAACTCATCGTCCGTCTTGGGAGCCTTGATCTCCACGATGTGGTCGTCTGTGATTCCGTCCGGGGAGGCGCAAATGTACGGATAGCTTTCGTTCAGCAGCAGTCCACACTCTCGATATGTTTTGTTCTCCAGTTTCTCCGTCTGCTTCAGGATGAAACGCTTGTGCTGCTTCAGCTGGCGCCGCTCCTCGGTGTTGTATTCTCGCTCCTTGCAGAACACCGAATCGAGAATCTCTTGGTCCTCATGTGGGTCCTTCCTATTCGCCACTCGATGGATGAGCGAGCAGCGGATGCGACAAAACTGTGTCTCCGCCCACAGCGGCGATTTGTAGCTGTAGATGGACATCTCGGCTAGCTTATCAAAGAGCCCCTGCTTGGCCACATCCTCCATGTGAACCATGAAACTTTTGAAATCCTTGATGTAGTTGTTGCCGGTATCCAACATCGTGTGGTGGATGTAAACCGGCTCAAAATCATCCATCACTGGTCGGCAGTGCTTGTAGAGCGACGAGTCTGTCAGTCCTATCTTCTCCATTTCATCGAGCACGTTGTTCAGAAACGATTGTCCCTCCTCCTCGGTAACCTCGTCAGCCTCCTGCTCTGCCTCAACTCGCAGCTCATCGCTGGCAAATATGTCATGGATCCTCATCGCGATTGTGTTCTCTGTGGCTGACTCAAACTCATGGCCCCAGAAAGTGCGGAACACACCCGCATCGGCGTCGATCGTGTGACGATGCAACCAGAAAACGAACACAATAACATGCTGGCACAGCTCTGAAAACAAACAAAATACTATCCGTGAACACAAGAAATATGATTACCCAAAATGCACACATTACTCGTTTTCGTACTATCCATGCACTTATCACATCCAGCACTCTTGACAGCCTCCTGGTTCTCATCGACTTTGAGGTGAACATTGAACGATATCCCATTGCTTGCTGCTTCGGGACTAGTGAACGCAATCCCGCGTACCTCAGTCAATTCTCCTTTCCTCACTTGGACGAAATCAATCTTATACTCGCCACTCTGTCCCCTATCGGTGGTACAGTGAAATTTATTTATTTTTAGTCACATAAATGGAAAAATTTGTTCTTACACGTCTGCTCCACTCCGACGACCTCCTTTGCCCAGGTCAGATATGAAGTCATATACCATCTCACTGGTCATTGGCGGGATATTATTGGTGTCGCCCTTTTTGAAACCTTGCCTCAATTCAACCTCCATTGCTGTGCGCTTTTGTGCAAGCAAAAACTAAATGTGTTCTATGAGATTTTTCGAGGTTTTATGAGAAGAACACAAAATGCACATTCGCCGGAGTAGTGTATAATTTTAGATTATGGTGTACAGTTTTTGTGTGGCTTTGTTGGCACTACTTGACAGCTGCCATGAGCAGCCATGACGTGTGCAGAATTGCCACACAGGAATTATTAATATTAACGCCTAGAAGTATGCTATGTTTGATATGTATGTGATTTTAATTTTATTATTTCATGAATAAATTGCAATTATTTTCCACCCTGCAGATATAAATAAATTAAGTTCAATGGAAAAGGGTTCAATAAGACATGGGTAAGTTCCTCCCACAGCGTGTCATCACATTATCGATAATTGACAGCTGTTTTTTGTTTTTTTTAGAAACGTCGAGACTCTGCCGCTGTTCATCCGTCCACTGAAGGACTTACGCTGCTGCGACGGGGATGCCGTGACTCTGGAGTGTCACGTTGAAGCTGTTCCCGAGCCGGTGATCATATGGGAGAAAGACGGGCATGTTCTTCACAGTGGAAAGGACTTTGACATGGTGTACGATGGCACAAAGGCAGTCCTCTCCATTCGACGTGTATATCCGGAGGATGAGGGCGAATACACATGCGTGGCCAAGAACAGTGTTGGTCGAGCCCTGTGCTCGGCCTGCATTATTGTCGACGTTCCCGAGGAAAAGGAGAATCTCCTCAGTCGGCAGCTGGCCCGTCCATCTGGCCTCTTGTCAGCCAGCTCCACTCCTCGATCAACCCCCCGAACCACACCAAACAGAAGTGTCTCCCCACTGAGGCTGTCCTTCCGGCACACAAGCATCGATTTGACCAGCCACAGGCGGACGGTTGCAGCCCCAAAATTCTATGCCATTCCGCATAACAAGGTCGTCGAGGAGGGTGACAGCGTGCGCTTCCAGTGCGCGATCGCAGGACATCCAACACCGTGGTCCACTTGGGACAAGGATGGACTGATCGTGACGCCAACGACGAGGATCTCGGTCAAAGAAATCGAAGACTTGAGGATCCTCGAGATAGACGAGGTGACCTTCGATGACGCCGGCCTTTACCGGATAACCCTGGAGAATGACTACGGCCGCATTGAGGCCACAGCAAGACTCGATGTCATCGGAAGCAGCAAGTACTCCCGCTCGCCCAGCGGGCGGGCGGTGAGGTCATCTTCGTCGAAGCGAAACTTCTTCATCTCACGCCGCATCATGGGACCGTCAACGCGGATCGGTGGCCGAATGGCCCTCTCCACCGGCATTCGAGGCTCCTCGGTGCCCGCTCGAAAGTTCTACCACAACGGCGAAGAAGTAATGGAGTCGGAGAGGGTTCAGATTATTCTCACGGACAGCGAGGCTTACCTCATTGTGGACAACGTCACCGAGGCGGACGAAGGAGTGTACACGTGCGTAGCAGAGGACGACAGTTGCGTCCAAGCCACATCGACGTGGGTAGTCTTTTACGACGAAGACGCCGACATACCCCGGGATCCACCGATCATCCTGTCCCACTTGCCAAAGACTTTAGTCGCCTGCGAAGGCGAGGCGACAGATCTTTCATTCGAGCTGGAGTCATTCGAGCCGTACACATACGTGTGGACGAGGAACGGCGAGGTTCTTCCAGATTCATCCGAGTTCAAGTGAGTACACGCGCGCCCACCGTGCCGACGGAATGCAGACACGCTCAAACTAGTCTTACCACGCTTCGCACTGCATTCTGTCGTTCGGGGTCAGCGAACCCTGATGCATACCAAACCAAAAAAAACCACGCCCTCCACCGTCACCAAAACTAATCAAAATCAAAACATTTCCATCTGCCCACAGATACATCGACCACGGCAACGGAATCATCTGCCTGCGCATCCAAGACACCTTCGACCTTGACACGGGCCTGTACGAGTGCAGCGTTACGACCGCCTATGGGACCTGCAAGACGACATGCGATCTGCAAGTCGATGACCGCCAGCACGCAGCCAGCAGCGACGAAGTCGACCGATCTGGTCTAGCGCTACTGAAGCGCCCACTTCCAGTGCTCGGAACCGAGGGCATGATCACCTCGTTCTGTGCCAAGGTTCACCCAGCGAATGCCCCATCCAACTGGTCGGTGTGCGGACGCGACGTCACCGCTGACTCACGGAACTTTTCGGTAAGCAATTGATTTTCCTGTTTCATTGTTGTACTGTTATGCAAGCGACTGACGACGACCGCGACGCCAAGAGAAGTTTCTCTTTTGACAGCACTGCCTGCCGGAGGGTGGCGCCGCGTCGCCGCTCGGCGGGAGTGGGAGCGACAGCAGTCGCAGTCATTCTCAGCTGACCCTTGTCAGCTCCGATGGGTACCTTGCGCGCTTCAGTTTGTGTTCCACATTCGACGCGCGTTGACCGAAGCTAAACCAGTTCGCGGCCCCGTCTGGCGCATGTCGAGAGTTCGTAAACATTTTGAAATTCGATGATCGCAACTGCGTCGCGTCCCAAACCAGAAGATGACGAGCAAATCGAAAGTAAGCGATAATTGTTTTGTTTCCATTGTGCGGGAGGGAAAGTGCGTGCCGTCGGAACGTTGAGTCTTGAAATGCCCCATCTGGTCGGATGGCCGCCGACCGGATTGGGTGGTGATCGCGGGCCAAGAATAGATTCCGGAATGTGGGCGTGCTAATGGGCGCCTTAAATTAGAGGCAATTAATCGAATGGGGGGTAGATCATAGTGTGGAATGCAAATTCAGCATTTTAATTGCTTTATTTTGAATTGAATTCAATTTGGAGTACTGCGTGATGAAATCAGCCCGGCTGCTGAGCCTGTGCTAGGTGCGGCCGAGCAGCGCACGGATGTCAGCATCTGTCCGAGATGAGGTTGAGTTGGGTGCATGTTTTATTCATCCTCCCACCGCCGCCGTAGACGAGTAGCCGCGTTTGATTCCTGCGACGCATTGTTAACCAATCCATTTGACTGTCATTTCTCATCTCGCCTCGCGCGCGTCGCATTCAACGCACGTACTTCACCCTGGAGCTACATACACACTTTTCCTGATTTACGATGTTCGTCACTGTCGGGCGAAAGTATCAATGGCGGCTGTGGGTCAGCAAAATTGACCGATGGGAGCAGTGCAAAGGGGGACAGCTTCGTCAGACGCCACAGACATGTCCATCAGTGGCAATCGCTTAATCCTCTCACGCAATTAATCGAAACATAGCGCACCCTTCGCGCTGACATCCGTTGATTTATGACTTTATCGGCTGATGAAAGCTTGTAATCGACCGGTGAATGGGCATCTTTATTTTATTCATATTTTCGCCCGATGACGGCATATCTTTGAGCGGTGTCTTTCACTCATGCAGTGCTTATGGGGATTTATCCTTTTTTGTTTTGGGGTCCGAAATAAATCAAGTTTATGGGTTTGATTTTGCAGACATTCTTACGTTAATATGTTGCTTGGATCGTGCCATTGTGAGTGGAGTGTAATGCCAGTCAAATGTCCTCGACGTGAGGTCTTGCAGGCGTCCTTTTTGTCTACGACAGATATCGGGCAAATAACTGCGTCATTACTGGACGAATATTCTCTTTGAAAGAGTTGCTGATGGTGTCCGTTAATATAGGCTTTTTCATAATGGAGAGAAAGGCCAGTTCACATCACCAAAACCCGATCTAACTCAATATTTGTTATAGCGTAGCCAAAACGGGTTGTGTGAGAGATGTGGCTCCGTCTTGTTGAAAACACATGTCGTCCACGTCCATTTCTTCTATTTGAGGCCACAAGAATGTGGCTAATCCGATGAGAATTGACGGCGACAGTTTGAACTGCCTTATTTTCGAAGACCTATGAACCATGACCAGCCCCCGCCCACTCCTTGTCGATGCAATGATCCCATCTATGCGACAATTCTGCTTATTTGCGTACGTAGCCATTGAGTGAAATGCTCCCCATCACTGAAGAAAATCCTATGTGAAATGGTGAATAATCCAAACCAGAAATAAAGTCTGATAGCGACGCCCAACAGTCTACCTCTCTTGCCACTTAAAATTTTTGACAACCATTTTTTATGTCGCGTCCTAAAGCCAAATTGACCAATCAGAGAACGGCATTTGCGTTATTTCCTGATTAGCCGTCAAAAATTCATGAAGAACTGTCAAAGAGTCTCTGAAATTCTTCGATGGACTAGGGGTCAGTCAGCTGTGTGGGTAGGCATCTCTATAGTACTTCATTTCTGATCCAAACGCTGATGGGCAGAGTCCACTCGACGCATCTGCTACACATTCTTGAGTGAATTAACCTCGGGCGTGGATGCAAATTTGAACGTAAAACAAGCCATAACGCATCGTAAGACAAGCCCAAATACTGTGTTCCCGTTGAAAACGTTCGATTTTGGATCTTGTTCAACACATTCAGTAACGGCAACGGTTAAGACATAGCAGAGATTCAAAAATAAGGTGTTGCCTTCTAAGTAAGTTGTTAGTCATCATGCCTCTGTCCCGCTCACTCAGTTGAATGCAAGATTTAGACTTCCATCATTTTTGAAGGCATTCATGGACCAATTATTCCACCGAACCTTAAAGTTCACCAAACGGAGAGTTCTTCTGGATAAAATGGTGACTTGACAATGGCTTCAGAGTTTCTCGAATTGAACAATGTTCCTCTAAGTAAATGGTTAGCAAATTGTAAACTTTGATGCCGCGTGTATCTGACATTCTTCCTCTTCTACTGGCGCTACAGTTTGGGGTGGACCTAAATGAGTTCGTTTCCGCCCATGATGGCCCAGAAGACCTCTTCATCGTCATTCTGCATAACCTGATGAGTTTGGCAGGAATGTCGAAACTAGACACGGCGTTGTTCAGCTTGTCTCTATGCGGAGTGTGTCGAACTTCATTTTTTGAGTTTTGTTTTTTTCAGGATCTGCCGTAGTCAGGGCCGGTACGAGCTCAATGAGCGCCCTGTTCAGTTCCTACGTTAAGCTCCCACTTCTTAATTGTTTGTAGCGGATATCGTTTGCCTGTAGACCTCTCGTGCGTGGTTAAAATGGTGATGATGATGATAAATTGTTTCCAGATTACCCAAGAGGTAGACTTTTAATTCGTATCCAATCCTAATCACTTGGCGTCTTGCGCATTTGCACATATGGTGGGTTCGGCTCTGGCCGTCGTGTGAAGATTTGAGCAATGGTGGACTTCCCCGGAATGAAACCACACCGGCAATGAACAAAACGGTAGAGAGGATCTTAGAGGCGCAGGAGACCCTTCTCTCAATGAGAGAAGGGTGAGATTCCACTCATCTGGCAGTCTCTTCACCCAAATGAATTGGTGCCCTGCCATCTCATCTCCTGCTGCCTTAAAGACTTCTGCAGACAATCCGTCTGCACTGCTGTATTCGACTTTAGTCTCGACATCGCATCTAGACTTCGTATAGTTTCTTCTATCATCGTCCATTGCGTAGAGTGCAGAGCTAATGAAAGAAGAGATATTCATCTTTCCAGTGGAAAACCCCCAGTCCATCGCAGTTGTGCTCTCAAGTCTCGCAATGGTGTTAGTCTGGAGTAATCAGCTTCGCTTAGCTCACACGCATTCACAGTCGCCTGTCTGCCAAAAAATCTGAGGGGCAAGAAACGTAGAAGTGGCACATCTCTTCCTCCACTTACCTCAAAAATTCCGACAACTGTCACATCAGCTGTCACGGAAAACAATGTTGCCAGTTTAAAGTTCTTCGACTCTAAAAAAAAACCTTTACAAACTATAAATCTTTAATTTAACACGCGATGCTTACTTTTGTTTCTGCAACAGTTTCTGCTTTCATGTTTCCTTCTAGCACCGCTTTCTAAATGCAACCTATTTGCAGCTGAGAACGCTTGCAGTTGCAGATCTCAGTTTTCTTCGGGTACGAAAGTGGTAACCATGTCTTAAGCGCCTAGTCAGTCTAACAAATGCAGCCGATTGTTTTCAACAACAAGCGGTGTTCTTGTGCTCACTACTTTCTGAACACCTCCCATTAACTACTCTACACATCTTTTGCCTTAAAAGTCAAACCTTATATAACTGAAACATAAATCCATTCTTGACCTCAAACCGAAATACTGCCAAAACGCTGCCCAACCCTCGACTTGACTCTTGCCCGCTATCTGCACTCCTCGAGCGACTTTGAAATTAATCATTACCTTATTTTGTTCGTCTTCTCATACTTTGGGCATCAACTCTTGTCACTGCGGAAGCAATTTGTCATTAAACATTAAAGCATTTGTCATTATGTGTTGCTCTCTCGCTCAGAAGCACCTCCAAAAACGATTATAGTTGGCAATAAAGTTTCGGGTGCCTCCATTCAGTCAGCCGTCAACAAGAAAGGTGTGGTGACACTTACCGGAACGAATGATTCCGCTGAGGAACGCACTTTCAAATTACGAAATACGAATCATTTCAAGGTTTGACGTCAGACTACGTTGAAACAGATGAAACCAATTTTTGTTTTCGTCTAGAACATCGTCTTCAAGAAGATGAGTTAATGTTCATTTTGTTCACACTTGTGATTCATTCACAGTCGAACCACATACCGTTGATTAGGTAACAGTAAACATTCACAAACTGCATTGGAAAATATGTGGAAAATGCCTTTAGTTGAGTCACGACTCTCTCGTCGCAATCACGTCTGAGTCAAAGTGTCAGTGTTCAAACATCCTGACGTCCGATAAGTGAGGTCCGAAGTTCTGTTTGCAGTGTGTACATAGATTCTGACTTCTTATTGCATTTTTCGAAGGAATGCCATTCATGTGATGTCAACAGCCGACGCTTCATGCATTGATGCATGTCTTCCTTTTAAGTAGCAGATGCTGCCTCATGTAGAGTGCATTTAGCCGATGTGATCTAATTGATTTCATTCAAATTCGATTAAGGCGAAATATTCAAATACAGAACTGAATTCGATTTGTAAACAACAACAGATTCTAACGAAGGAATCATATGACGCATGACCACGTCCGATAATGACCGTTGGAAGAAAGTACATTAATTAGGTTACGATCTATTTACAGCGACGACCTATTCACGCTCTAATGTCAATCAAACTCACTTCAAATCAGTTTTTTAACTCCCCCCTTCGGTGCGACTTCGTGGGCGAGTGGAAGCAGTCACACTGGTTTAGAGAAGTTTTGAGTTGAACTCAAAAATGATGGACATGTCTATTTAGAAAGTCTGTCAATAGCCTCTGTAGCTCAGGGGCATATCCTTGAAAGTTCCGTGGGTGATATTAATTATTTCGCACAGATGGCAATTGAGGTCGGTAATGTAGTTCTGTGCATCACTTCAAATCTTTGTCAGAACATCTGGCGGTCAAATTTTCTGAAATAGTGCGACTTTTTGATGCATCTGCCGTACGGTCTAGGTATACATTTTGTTATCAAGCGGTTTTTTAATGTACCACCAATGCGATGGCCCATGTTCAGTTTTATCACGGAGTCCTAATTAGCTCAGCAAGGTGTCGAAATTCTCACTTCGTGAAACCCGTTCTCCGTCGCAACTTTTATTCTTAATCGATTGCTAATTTTGCAAGCCAATTAGTAGTGCTTCTGTCTGAGAGAGTCTTGGGAATTTAAGCTTGCAGTGGTCAAGCCCGAAAGATTTACATCGCCGTGGAGACAGTGGTCTACACATTCATCTTGTATTTACATCATTCCAGGCTGTGTATTGTTACTTCTGTCGCTATCTAAACTCTTGATTGCTCAAGAGCCTTTAAAATAGATTTCAAGCCCGTTAAATAATAATTGTGGGGAATATTTGCGTCGCTACACTCAGCCACCCTCTAGAGCTCGCTCGATCACTGCAAAGCTGCGTCCAGTTTTTCTCAAATATCAATTGTTGTTGTGCTACATTTTTCGAAAGACTGGAATTCTAAGACTCTTTAGACTGGTGACAAGTTGTCCATGTGCGCTACATGGTCTAGCCAGTTTAGGTCACAAGAGCCTAATGCTACGTTTCCACCGAACCGGATGAACTTTTACTAAAACCTCAATAGGCAGTTCCCACAGAGAGTGAAGTGCTTTCGCTCTGAATTTTCACGTCACTCGCTTTCAATTTGTAAACGGTCGCCGGTCAAAGTAGTAGTGTGAAATAGAAAGAGCTAAAATGAGAAGAAAAAAGTAAAGTGGAGTTCACGCTTTAGGATTGTTCGGTTTGACAACCTCTCACGGGCGTATTAAGTCCAGGGGACTGCAACTAGGTTTCTAAGAAACCGCGAGGTTTCGAGACCCCGAAAATGTATGATTGGACCTGGTACGTTCGAAGAAAATTGGTGACACCTCGCGAAGCATAAGGAGAATGAAAAGAAACAATGAGAGGAACAAACGACACAACAAACACAGCAGAAGGTAAACTGACAGTTCAAAGATGAGAGCGGGTACAGTCGGGGAGGCAGCGTCTGTCAAGCTATGAAGTGGCTGCTATGAGGGTGGTACTCCCGTTGAGAGGTCCCAACATAATCGACAAAACGATCACCATTTCTTCTGTTAGCCAAGAGGCAATAAAGGCCACGGCATCAGACATTCTGATATCGGAGCTGGTTGGGCTAGTGAATTCGATGACCATCTGCTGGGTACCGGGGCATACTGGTGTCTAAGGGAACGAAAAGGCGGAAGCTCTCTCGGACTCAGAGGAGAGGAATTTCGTGGTTGAATCTTTGTTCCTCAGGTTCCCTAATGGGGAAGAAGATCGCACGCAGACCTTTTCTGTGGAAAATAAGAGAACTTGAAATTGCCCATGCATTTGCACCGTATCGCAGGCTTGGGCTGAGACTGAATTCCGTCTAGATCTCAAAGAAGTAGTTTTTGACAAAAGTTATCCTGTTTAAAAATATACCGCCCAGCCAAGGTAAACGAAGTCATTCCTTACCTCGAAGCTTCAGCTGTGAATTGAAATATTTTGCCATGGAAGTCATAGAAGTTTGGATGCCATTTCTCGAGGATAGCTAGTATTTAGTTTTGCTCTCGATTACCCTCAGACACACTTTAGCCACTCCCGTCTCGATGACAGCTAGACACACTCATTGATGGGTCGTTATGTTCCACCAAATTACGTCAACGCCATCGGCCTGGTATCTCCAGTATTGGCTAGTAAGTTTGGCAAGATGTGCAGGAACCACAAAGTGTCCGACGGCTTGATACTTTGGTAGGGATTTCAAAACTACATATACTGTGAAGTCTCGTACAAGCGAGTACTGACGGTACCAAGAATTTTGTTCGCTTTTTAGAGGCGTCCATTGGGAGAGGGTACGTACGTTATATAAAGGGTGATTTTTTAAAAGCTATAGGAACGTTTTTCAAAAAAAAAATCACATAAAATTCAGAAAAATTCATGAAATATTTATTTGAATCGATAGTACGGTCGATAGTTTGAAGATTATTTCATGCAAAAGTTGACCTTGATTGCGCCTCAAATGGTCCATCCGATTAGTCCAATTTTGGCATACTCTTTCCAACATTTCGGCCGGTATCTCACGAATAAATACTTCAATGTTGTCTTCCAATGCGTCAATTGAAGCGGGCTTGTCTGTATAGACATGAGCTTTAACATAGCCCCACAAAAACTAGTCTGAAGGCGTTAAATCGCACGATCAAGGCGGCCAATTTATCAGTCCCGAACGTGAAATTAAATGTTCACCGAACTCGCCTCTCAATAAGTCCATTCCTGTGCGTGCTGTGTGGCATGTGGCACCGTCTTGTTGAAACCACATGTCATGCAAGTCAAGCTCTTGCATTTTGGGCAAAAAAAGTTGGATATCATCTCACGGTAGCGCTCACCATTCACAGTTACGTTACGATTCGCATCATCTTTGAAGAAGTACGGTCCAATGATGACACCAGCCCATAAACCGCACCAAACTGTGACTTTTTCTGAATGCATTGGTAGCTCTTGCAATGCTTCTGGCTGATATTCACTCCAAGATCGACATTTCTGCTTATTTACGTACCCATTGAGCCAAAAAAAAAAAATGAGCTTCGTCTAAACGCGCGCGATGTACTTTCTCAATAGAGCACGCATTTGATAATAAAATTCAATAATTTGCAAGCGTTGTTCGTTTGTAAGACGATTCATGGTTAAATTATAGACCAAACTGAAGATGTTTGACAGTGAAACAAAACACGAAACGTGCGTCAGCTCTTTAAACCAGTATTGCCAAAAAGATAATAGCTAAAAAATCAACCTTTACGTGTCACTGTACGTTGTTAGTGTGCCAATGGCAGCGACGAATATGTGGTATACATTGATGCTAATAAAATCAGCTTGTCTGCCTTTCCTTTTGCTAAATTAAAAACATTTGTTGTCTATGCAACACAATTTCTCCTTAGAAGGTATTTTTGCGTGTGCTCTAAACCTGGAATCAGAACAATCAATCCGTTTACATGTTCCAGTGCACTTGAGACCAAGGCCTGGGCTAGTTACTTAAGTTCCTCCTTAAGTTCCGGAGTTTTTTAATTCATTCTAATATAATTTCGATTCATATTTAAGTATTTGCTCTAACGACACTTCCTAGAAACGAAGAGCATTTTCTGACAAGAATTGACGTGTACGCCAATCTTTGTTTACACTGCCTGTTGAGATGAAACATATCTCGCATTTCATTTGTAGCTTGTATGTTCCCCGACAGGAGAATTGCGTAAAACACGTCATTGCACTGCTTTCTCATTCTCAGTCTCCTTTCTCAGTATTATGAAACATGCTCTGTCCTTGGCCTCGATCTATCAGCCGGACGTGCTAATTTCAGACAGGCTTCTTTGAATTCCGTGCGGCATTAGGCGCCTATTCTCCGAATCCCAGACTTTTGCAGCAAACATCTGCCACACACAGCAGTTCGAAAATATTTTGCGGTTAAACTTCAAGTTGCGGTTGTCGATTTTACGTCAGTGTTCGAAAGTTACTTGTTGACTCTCATCACATTTTCACTGAGTTGTAGCCACCGACTGATCGATTGCATTTAAATCGAAACTAAAATCAAAAACAACACGGAAGCATCAAGAAGAATCATCGCGACCTTAAGGCCTACACGGCTGTGTACTGATAAGACGCCGACTCGTGCCGCCAGTATAAACGGTTGCATTCTTCTTTTTTGTTTTCTCTCCCTCTCCGTTGGGTTATTCGTATTTTTATTGAATCGTGGTTCAAAGCGAAAGATAAGAGAAGGTAAACAGTGGAACTGAAAAAAAAAAACGTCAAAAGTATGTCACAACCTGTGTCTGCGGTAACGTCCGAAGTCACAAAAACGAAAGACAAGAACTTCGGATTTCCCAAGTCTTCGGTTTGAGAGTGTTTATGGGCGCTCAGACATGTACAAGCCTCCACATTAGCATAGTCACCTGTTTGGACGTCATTTTCATGTAAATGAGTGGAAAGATGTGAATGACTCACTTTGATTATCGGATCGGATGTCGGATGTAGACGATAACGGAGCGAGTTGCGTATCTGAACTCCGATGAGTAACCTCACCAGCTAATAAAATTCGGACTTACAGCGGGTTTCTTTTCTCCGTCTCGAACAACTTCTGCTGTTTATTCGCCGTCGCATCCTCGGCACTTGCTTATGCGGGCAATTTAACCGACGGCGGATTTCAAATTTATTTGTGTCATCAGTGTCAATTGGTGTTTGAATCTCATTTGACATTGTGTAATGTGGTTTTTCTTCTTCTCGGTTTATTATTTGCGATTCGTGTTGTCATTGTCGCTACGGTTTGGCAAATTGAAGGAGATGTTTCAGCGGTGAGGCGCGGCGCGTCGTTGCCCAAGCTGCGCCTCCTCTGCTGAAGGTCTGCTTTGTGATGATCTTTGGGCGGGCTTAAGTAGTCTTTCAATGGTTCACTTGTGCAATCTGTTTTGTGACATTTGAAGAGCATAAATATTTAACGATCTTGAGAGTGACTGCTACTGTAGATGAAAACGGTTTGTGAAACGGCTTGTGTCTGCTTCTTGTACGTTCTTGAACTCACAATGCGTTTGATTTCTTTTGTTGCTTCAGCCACTAAATCCTTTCCGAGACGATATCTCACTCCCGCATGACAATATCAAATTTCTTTTCCATTCTCGAATTTTATTGCTGGTTTATCAGTTTCTTTTTAATGCATACGTGGGGGCCATATTAAAGCCAACGCCATTTACTTGATTATCTTGCACCATAAAAAAAAAACTAAATAAATAAATTCCAGCCTGCGGGCTGATTTCTTCCATGGAGTGTGCTGTACGGCATGCCGAGAGATCAGACAAAAATGTGATTTGTGATGGAAATAGAGAGGCGTTAACTTGCTTTCAAAGTTTGGGACTTATTCTGAGGGATCCGTCACAAAATTTATTATATCTTCTCGTTCAGTTAAGGTTGGGGTTGAACGGGTCAAACTAGCTAGACAGGTTGATGAAAAATGCATTCAGATGAAATGCATCGACTTGTTGTTTTGTTATTCTAATTCGAGAGATCTCTTTGAGATTTTTCATGTCATTCCTGTCACTGCTGTTTTCAAAGATTTTCTCAGATCCAGCGGCCAATAAATAATGTCATGCGATTTCTTTTTCTTCTTTGAGTGGAGCTGCACGAACAAACATCTCCAGCTAATGCGATCTCTGGCTAGCCGCCTCCAGTTTAGCCGACCAAATTGGTTGAGGTCTTTTTCCTCTTGGCTTATCGGGCGTTTAACATGCGCTCTACATGGCGGAGAGTTGTTAGTAGACGCCTGCATAGGCTTATGTTGCTGTATACAATCCGTTCGTGGTCAAATCATCCCCTCCAGATGTCATCAACGCAAACACAACCAAAGAACGTACGCAAAAAATCAGCTTTTAACATTTCCTATGCTTCTGCGTCGTACAGCAGGACGGGACTCATATGAAGTCAGCCTGATACTTTGAGAGACGGCTCTATTCCTCAATAGCCTCTTGAGATCCAGGAAACAGGGGTTGACACAAGTTACTTCGCGTTTGATGTCAGTAGTGCAGCACAAATTATCACAGACTATAGTCAAACAGCACGAAAGATAATAAGTGTAACTCTAAGTCAAGTTCGTGGTAGATTTACGTGTTCGGTCCAAGTTTCGAATTATCAATTTTGTAAGAACTACAACAAACGGTAGGAAGTCCTCTGGAATCCTTCCGCTTTCTTATACGAGTAAATCGCAAGGCATGAGAGTGGTAACGTTTTTAAGAATATGATGAATCTGCTTCTGGTCTGTGGTGAATTTCATTCAAATAATTTGGCAGCACTGCTGTAAGCCCCTGCGTAAACCAATGAGAATGAACCAAAGAAGTGTATGACAGTGCAATGTCCTGTTTTACAGTTTCGTGCAATCGCAATCGCCAAATGCTTAAGGTGTGCAAATAATAAAAATGTTTAAAGACAAAAAATACAAAAATGGAAGTGTACGTATATGGACTTGTGGACTTATGGCCTCTGAAATAAATTTCTTTGATTAGTCTTGTGCATATAAAAATGGGCATAGAATTAATCAAATTTTACACAACAGAAGCAATGGGTGGTGTAAAAAGTCAATGCTGCCTCATTTTGGAGTGAACACTCGATAAGGTGTTATTTCTTTAAGTTTAACTATTGTAGTTATAAACCAATTAATTCGGGCGGTTTTTCTTTTTTCAAAATTTGAACGTTTATTTAAGAAAAGAATTATTCAAAGTATTGCCCATCTGAAGCTATGACTTTTTCCCATGGCAATTTGTGGATCCCATCCCAAAACAACTGCGCCGGCTTGGAAGCCAAGAATGAGTCAAGCAAGTCAAGATATTCTGCTCTGATGTGAACCGTATTTCAGTGAGGGCGTTCTGCATCGACCGGAACAAATGGTAGTCAGAAGGGGCAAGGTCTGGATTGTAAGGCGTGTGGGGTAAAACTTCTCATCCACTGTTTTCCAAATAGTGGGGCCGAGCGCTGTCATGATGCAAAATTATTGCCTCGTGTCTGGTCGCATACTCCGGACGTTTTTCGGCTTCAAACGGATTTATTGTGTTCGGTAGCGTTGTCCATTGATGGTTTCACCCGGTTTTAGCAGTTCATAATTCAGCACACCTTTTTGGATATTCGGCTTTGCCGTTGATTTGGCTGGTTGGCCAAGCCAAAATTACCACTTTTAAATCGTGCAAACCACTTTTGGCACGTTCGCTCCTTCCACCAAAATACGATGACTTTCGGCAGCAGTTTTTTTCATATTAAAGTATTGAAGAAGAACTCCCCGCAAAAATACTTTTTCATGCACATATTTGAGTGGGAAAAAAAAGTTTGTTCTTTACGCTTCAAATGAATGACATATACTGAAATGACGTACAATGACAGTGGCTTTCCAATGGAATAATACAAGTTACGCCATCTCTTAGCAAACCCCACGAATAAGTGAAGACCCAATAAAACCCATCCACTCCACACCAACCACATTTTGACAGTTGTTGGGGTGAATAAAAATGGATATTCCATTTAAGTAAGCACTTAAAGAAGTTGAGTGCAGGAGGTAACTTCAAGAGACACAAATTTTAAAAAGTAAAATGGAGAATACTGTTTCGGAAGATGGATACTTTGACCATACTTTGACAGCACCACAGGTTTCTTCAGGAATTTCCATTAATTAACCAGTACATGTTATGAAACTCGAATGTATACAAGTTCTTGAAATTATCCCCGGTGCTGCCGACGCTGTGAACTGCAGATCTTTGTTTTTCGCATTTGTATGATTAAACAATTACAAATGAATATTCCATTTTTATCCACTTTTGTTGATTTACTTACAAGAATGTTGTGAAATAAATTTGACAGCTCTCCACTCTAGTTTCCGAACGTCAACTTAATGGAAAGAACTTACTTTGCTCATGAGAGTTCCCTAAGTTTCTATTCACGTCTTGAAACTCGCCCCAAACTACTCTTGGTCAGCCATATTGAGGATAAACAGCAATGTTCCCAACACGGATAAATAGGAGTATCGTGCTTCCGTCGGTTATGTGTTTGATATTTTGTTCAATAAATGTGACGAAATAACAACCTTCGCTCAGATAGCTTTTATTGATCAAACCACTACACAGATAGACACACTGATTTCGACACTTCGAGGAGGGTCAGACTTCAGCAACATTCAAATGGCTAGACGTCTCATTATACGGCCATGTTAAACATGTCAGGTAAACGATGGACATACGAGGAGGTAAGGGTCTGGACAATAGAACAAAAGTAACACTTTCCATCAAGATTCATCTGATCAAAGATCAAGGTTTCTACGCGTTATACTCGGTAGATGGAATAAATAAATAAAGAGATGCTGGCCATAGAACGGCAACAAGCTTAAACTAATTTTCCGTGTCACTTAAAGAAGGTTGCTTATGCTTGATTAGTTTTTATTCGAAAAGTCGTCACATGATTGTATCACGGTATCACTACGTAAACTTTGTACATATGCCATGCTAAGGTTCGGTTAGAGTGGCTGACTAGCCACACATATACCAAGAGAAGGCCCGTTGTGTTATCACAAATATCTAATAGATCCTAATCCGCAAACCATCTGGAGCTTTTCATAAATCGATGAAGTTGACTCATGCTAATCGTACTTAGTTCTGTCAAGGCGTAGAAATATAGGACGCCCAATTGACTAGATCTGCAAGATGAGAGGGCATTGCAATTCCAAAGTTGTGGAATGGTTTCTTCTTCCTCTTCATCACCTCTTTCACCTGCAACTTCTGCAGAAGTCGTTAGGGGGATACCTAGTCTTGAGGCGTAAATTCCAATGGCATAATGCGCGGTTACAACGCCGATGAGTGTTCTAAAATTCGGCCTACTCATTGTGATCAGGTCGCGTAAGCGTTTTGGAACGATAGTAGGCCATAATTGCTTTGTGACAAGGCATCCAGTGTAGAAGACCATCTACGCTTGGTGTGAGTAAGCGTTTCTTTAGCTTTAGTAGATGTTTTGTGGTAGCGTAAGCATGGACGGCCAGTTCCCCGGCCGGAAAGAGTCTTGAGGTGGTGCCCTTTCTAGCGAGGTCGTCTGCATATGCCACAGACGTCATACTCCCAACTTGACGGCTTCAACATGACCACATGACAACAACCTAATGTTTGTGGATGTTTTTCTCTCTGGACCTCGAAGGTACATGCATCGAATTTTAAACTAGCTGCCAATATTCAATGTCCGGTACGAGGACCTGACAGTGCTCAGCTGGTACAACTGTCGCACAAGGAACGGAGGTGGATTCTTAAAACCTCTTCCTTTCGTCGTCTCGTCTCGTCGAATAGAGAAGACAGGTCCATCTCGGAATGTAGGGTCACCGGAATTAGGGACACTCCAAGTTCTTATCCATTTGAGCACGACTTGATATTGTACACCTTTTAAGTCACCCATTCAATAGTTCTTCCTCTCCACTTTCTGTACTCTGTGCTTGGCAATATTCGAAACACCCCGCCTTCACCTCATGCAGACTAGGTTTTTGAAATCGATTTGTCGCGCACCGCCTTGAGGAATTGATATCCATCACAAAAAAGAAAACAAACACAATTAATATTCCATAACTGCTCAGTCATTTCCACCTCCGGTCCTTGTTGCGACAGTGACCTACCCTGCATGACGCCATACATCACTTCGTCAAAACCGTCAAGCGCACCTTGTTTTCCTCACACCTTCATTTCCAACTAAAACAAATTGTTTCCTTCCATCAAACCTATACAAACGTCAAATGTCACTTCAAAGGCCAATCGATGACAAGACTTCAGAAATTGTTCGGCGAACTCTGTCACAAATCTTTTCACCTGACATATGTAAATCGGGTTTGTAAAATAAATACCATTTCGTTTTGGTTTTCAGAAATCCGATCTTTATCACGTTCGAAGATGAACAACAACAGGAAAGTTTGTTGACAGTGCTCGGATCCACTGTCTACATTAACCCCAAATTAGAATGACATTAGTATTCCAGTCGGCTCGGCTCGCGCACATAACCCAAGTCAGAAGTTTACACACAATTTTGAGTCTTTGCTACACCTTGTGATGTGTCTGCCACCTCTGTGGGGAGTTCGGCACGAGTGACAGTTTGCGTTTGTTTACTCTCACGGGCTGTACGTTCAAGGCGAGGAATTCTGTAGCCACTGTGCCTTGGGCACTTCATTCAGGACCGTTTCTCTTGAGTTCTTCAACTACTACTTTCGATGCCAAGCATCATCGTTATTCAGTGCGGAGGTGCTTCTCGGCGATTTTAATCTCCCAGCAGCGGCTGTCCGTAAACTTGGGAACATTTGCGTTAATGATGTCAGGCCTCGCAATAAAAGCTGGCCACTTGCCGCAGAATCTGTTCCGCACTTTGTGACAGTTCCTATCGCTACGGCAGACTGTAAGTGAATGGCTGACGCTATCGAGCCAATCTGGCTACATGCCATTTCCATCGAGCTCAATTTGCAAACAAGCGCGTAAGCGGAATCCCTAATAAGGGAGAAATCTCTCTGCGGGGGAAAGATGTGTGTTCACATTTTTCATCTGTCACGTCCTTGAAGCGGGTTACCCTATAAGCACCCGGCAGCAAACGCTTTCTTCTGCGTCGCGTCTATGCATCACTAATCAGCAAGTGACTGCCCTCCAATTACGCACGAGAGTCTAACGTCTAGGGAAACTATCTCGCAGAGTAAAGACCAAAAACAGATTGGCGGCGTCAAATGCTCAAGTTACCACGTTCACCACACGTCGTCGGCGAGTACCTTGCATTTCTTCGCATTCCTGGGGCAGACTGCTGTGGAACGGGAGGCGGAAGGGAGAAAGAAAACGTCACACGGTAGATAGGGAGAGCGCAATTGCCACTGCGCCGTCGCAGTGGAATCAGTCGCTCCAGTCGGTGGGGCGGATCTAGAGCACCGGCAGCGCTAAGCTCCCATTAGTCTTCATGATCGATTGTTGTCGGTAGCACCAGCTATCATCGCGGTCGCGGAATAGTTCCGCAATCAAAAGGGTCTCTCTACCTGGTGATCGTTCCGCACAAAGAATTCGAAAGTGTAAACACAAGTGTTTTCGGTGATCTGGGCGGATTGTTTTCGTGTTTCGTTCGCTTTTTTTTTATTCTTTCGTTTTTTCATTGTTTTAATTTCATAACATTCGCTTGACACCGTTGTATTGTATTGTGAACGTATTTGCAGTTGGAAGAGTCGCCCTCGGACGGAGTGAGAATATTACACGTCCTCGGCTTGGATTACACTCACAGTGGTGAAGTGCAATTTACAGTCCGTAGTCCAATTCGTCCAAAGACCGATCGCATCACAACCTACACCACGATAGCTGTTCTCCCTGGATTGCCGAAACCATCGCACTTCCAGTTGGAAGCACCCAACACGGAGGAGGTGTCAGCTGTGCCTGCGTACATCAATCAAGGACCCGCCGACTGCACAGCGCTCATTGGTGAGACAGTGAGGTTGCGTGTCACATTCGGCGGTTACCCAGTGCCTGCAGTTAAATGGTTCAAAGCGGTAAGTTGCAATCAGTTTTTTTTGTCGATTCATTTTTTTTTTCTTCTTTGCCTTAACATTTTATTGTGACAATCATTAGTGATCGCGTTTTATGTAATTATAGCCGAGGAGTTGATTTACATTTGTTGTCAGTATATGGTGAGGTTACCATTTGTGGTAATTGTCAGATGACAAGCCAGCGGGCGCTATAAATTTTCCCATCGGTTGCACTGAAATACTTTAGTTCCCTAGATTTGCGTCAGCATTGCAAAAAAAAAAGTGACAGTCGCTGTGCGTTTTAATGTTTTTTTTTTTGTTTGTGCTTGATACAGTAGGCATTGAATGTTTTAAACTCGTTTCTTATCAAATCACTGCTGACATGGTTTTATTTTTTCTAAATAAGCATTTGGGTTGAGTGGAAAATGTTTGTGCTTTTAACACATCGAAACTTTTGCGTGAGAAAGTGCGAGAAATGCGTTGAGGTCATTTCTCTCTCAAAGGTAGTCCGACATAGAATTTTCCATTTCTGCGTTACCTTTGAATTTGCTTGTGTTGGCGGTCTTCCGTCATAGCTTCTCTGGCAACAAACATGGATAGTAAATTCTGCGCTGACATTTCCATTGTCAAGCTCTCCATCGAAATGCCATCACATGATTAGACGATTGTGCCGTAAGCCAACTATTTTCCAATCTGATGGGATTGAAAATGGTTTAAGAATAGAAAATTATCAGAACTTAACGAAACTTGACGAAATGGATAAAAAGTTGGCTTACAGCAGCCAACTATTTTCCAATCTGATGGGATTAAAAATGGTTTAAAAATAGAAAATTATCAGAACTTAACGAAACTTGATGAAATGGTTAAAAAATGTCAATGAAAGAGAATGTAACCAGGGATTCAAATCTCTGTTAAGGTTCATTAAGAAGAATTCTACATCTCTTGCTCCTTAAATTTTTTGACAGTGCTAATTATATCGTTTTCTCGGACCAAACGGACCCATCAGAAAATGGCATTCACATGATTTCGTGGAAAACAATTCAAAAAGTCGCTCAAATTCTTCGGCTGGCTAAACTATGGCTAAATATTTAATAAAAGTACTTGATTTCTGTCCAAAACTGCCAGACTCATTGTTAGAAAATAAACTTCCAGTCTGAATATATCCAGAAAGAACATCTCTAGAACTTTAGTTTTCTTTGGTTACGAGTCGTTATTATAACACATTCCGTCAGAGCAACGAGAAGAGTGTTCCTCATAATTTATTTTGTAACGTCAGATGAGGTAGGTACATCAAAACTCCGATGCATGTCGATAGAGCACAGACTCAGTATAACTCTGAGAAATCCTCTGCCAAAGCATGTATTTTATAATTGGGATCGTCTCTAGAATGACTCATCAGAGTCACCAATAAAATATTCAATAGCCTAGTAGGTAAGGGGGCTGCTAGTGAATTCACCTGCACACTTAGACCTTATTGGTCCATTGTGATGCCCACAGTCAGACTACTACCAGTGATCGGCCACTCCACTGATGGTGACTGGACCAGATCTGAAACCCAGAGAAAAGCGTATTAACTTAGCTTTCACTGGGATTCGAATGGGAGACCCCACTAACCAAGGGCAGGCACTTAACCAACTGCGCCATCTAGTCGTACTATTCAACAGCTTAAGGTTGAACAATTTTGTTCGTAATTTTTAGAACCTTTAATTTTTTTTTTTTTTAATAAATCAAATGGCAAATTGTGTTAATGTGCCATTGGAAAATTAATATTGGGTCCATAGCTTAACTTGTAATATTCAATTTTAACATGCGTTGGAAAGCTACTATCATTGTACGTCATTTCAGTATATGTCATTCATTTGAAGCGTAAACCACAACATTGTGCCTGAAAAAGTATTTTTACGGGGAGTTATAGACCCAATAATTCGTTAGCACATAAAATAATCCTTCTAGAAGCGAAATTATTGTAAAACGTCCTTAAAAGAGATAATAGAGGGAGTTAACTAGACGAGCACAAGTTTGTATATAATCACATCTGTTATGAAAAAATTACGTCCTCATGGAAAACCTATTTTTATATTTGCAAAATTAGATTGATACAAGTCTCTCAAATTTTGCAATCTATCACTTTGCGGCGGCCGCGGAGTTGTGGGTTGGTGCGTCGACCACTACGCAGCCCAGGTTCGATGCCCGGTACGAGCAAAATACTCCTCTTTCGAGTCACTGACAATGCTCAAAGTGTATAACAGTTTAGAAAAACCTTCTCAAATTGACCGTTCGGAGTCGGCATAAAATTGTAGGTCGCTTCCACTCGTGGGAGAACAACTCGAGTGGTTGCTGAGAAGCTAGGCTAGAACAGCAGACGTGGTATAATACAAAGTTTTTCACCATAGACCCGCTTGAAATGAGATACTCTCAGGATTTTGTTTACTCTTAGATTTACAAAAAAAAACAACGAAATTTATCTCCAGTCCAAGAGGATGTTGACATTTTCAACAGAATTCATAGTAATCCCCTCGTTGTGGAATTACTTCTCAGGCCAGAGACTTGTGTGATCCTGAGGTAAATCCGGTTTCAAACCGTGATGGTTGCCGGCTGCTTCAATGCCAAGTTCTTATGTATCCACGATCACTTGGCTTTTATACCAGGGACTTAAAGTTATTTCCGATGTTCCTCTAGTTCTCGAACCAGGCGGATTCGAAGACCCTCTCAGCTTGACCATTGCATTTGAAAATGCTGATAGTGCAGCGTTAACAGTGACCTACAAATCCTCATCTTAAAATGTAAAAGGAAGTCGATTCTCAGATTGTACTGATGGAAAAGGAAAGCAGTTCATAGTACACAACTTCCATCTGATCCCACCAAATAAACAACATAAACCTTTTCCATGGATATTGCCTACTACTTGCGAATCTAAGGACTGGTCTTGGTTTTATTGCATTTGAGGTTGTTGGAATGTATCCAGTAACAATCCATTAACAATACGTTAACCCATCAAGCAAAATGGTTCGTTCTTCGATTGATAAGGAACCAATTGTGTCTGCAGCAGGATTTTCAACACACAGTCTCAGCTGGACATAAGCCCCGCCAGTTTCATTAACAGGTCGCGAAATAATCTATGTCTTTACGGACATCGTGTCGTAAGAATGTTGTTATGCCACTTTTACGCGGTCAAATTTAGTCAGATTCTGTTGCATCAACTGTGAGGTTTGTAGCCAAGGGAAGCATAAAACGTGTGTCCAGAAATCGGATTGAGTGAGCCTTGGCACTTTTCATTTCTTTGTTATTTGTTGCTCTCAGCGTTGAGTATCGTAAGCATTCAACGCGGTGCGGGAAAGAAAGAAGAACACAAAAAATCATATGCTATCAAAATTTGATGATTTGACCGTGTGAAAGCTCGAGACGATTACTCCCGATAAAGGGTCGTAAAGAAAAGACTCGAAAAAGTTAAACCCATGTCACAAGGTCGCATTCGCGCGGTCGGTCTCTGACAGTTGAACTAGAATACATTAAATCCGCGCTATGGCTGAACAATTTTGCCGGCCTGAAGTTCGCGTAGAATCTTTTTGTTTTCCACACACTGAGTAATTCAATTAAATAGAACACCAGCAATATATGTGCGACCCTAGACAGCGGTTTTCTTTTAAAATCAAAGAATGCAATAAATCTGTTCGCAAATTGTTCTATTTTATTTTTTATTTCATATTTATTTAACCAGTATTGCTTACAATAGGAATACTATAGAAATCTTGTAAAATAATTGCAAGCTTTAAGAAATTAGTAAAAAAATATAAACATATCTGCAACATAGCGCACATTAGAAGTTTAGAGCGTAAATGAATTCAGAAATTTAATAATAATAACAATAACAATAATAACATTCCAAATGTAGAACAAAATGATCATTTGCTTGAATTGTATGGCCAAGTAAGCAGAGACAGAGGCTTTGAATCTGCCCGCACTAGTGATCCCTCTCAAATGCGCTGGTGGAGAATTCCACAGCCTAGCGGCCTGAACAAAAAACTGGCGTTCTCACTGAAGGCTTGAATATCTCGGTTGGATTATCATTAAAGATCTTGGTGATTGGAAGAATGTAATCTTTTCGAACAGATATTCAATGCGTTCTGATTTTTAGTAAGTTTTCGAAGGAATATCCAGTAATCTGTATTGAAAATCTTGAAACATGATCTCTTTTTCTTAAATTGAAGATGAACCTAGCGATATTATTGTACTCTTATAATCAGGCTTGCGGAATATCTCACAGCCATATAACAATACCGGTAGACGTAGGGATTTTGCTAACAACAACTTTATCTTCCGTGGCAGAAAATGCTGCGTGACCCAGAGCCTACTAAGTCCACCGTAAACTTTAGCAATAGTTGTATTAATATGATTGTCCCAAGATAGTTTTTTACAGTAGTAACCCACTCAGTGGGGATACCATTGAAAAGAACACTTGGTAAACAAGTAAGGCCGAAGGCCTTGTTATATATAGCAACTACCTTCGATTTGGACCCAGGTGTTCTCTTAATGACCAATCATAAATTCGAGATAAATCATCGTTTATATAATTAAAGCGGTCGACTTAGAAAAAGTTGAACGTCGGCGGCATACATGTGAATTTTGCAGTATTTAATAATTTCAGGCATATATAGTGAAAAAAACGTGGGACCAAGAATAAACCTTTGCTGAACCCCACTTACCACGTTAATAAAACTTGAAGATCTATCACCAGCGATTACGCATTGTTGCCTTCCCCTAAGTTACTATGAGATGAGTTCAATGGATGAAGAAGAAAACATAAAGTTATATCCCAACTTTCTGCACAGGATAGAATGGTTGACTGTGTCAAATGTCTTACAGAAGTGAAGGAGTGTTAGAAATGGGCTTGTCATCCAAAGCCTGTCGGATTTCTTCAACCACTAATAAAAGAGCAGTATTACAGCTGCTTCTAGATCGAAGACCCGATTGATCATTACTAAGAAGGTTATTAGTAAACGTCGCATTTGATGCAATACTAACTTCTCAAAAACTTTTCATAAGAAGGATAGCGACAGGTTTAAATTCGGTGGCATTTCTGGACTTATTTTTTTGGAATGGGCGAGACCAGTGGTATAAGATTTAATAGATAGAATAGCTTCAACAACATCTTCTGGATATACTCTATGGAAACGAAAACCATCCTCCCGATTTGAGATTTCACTTAGCCCAATAGGATGATCAGCTGATGGGGCATTCGAAGCAGCGATAAAATCAGCGCTCAGCTTATAGCAGTTGAGATAATCAGCGATTATAGGGCTGTCCTTACCGAGACCAAGATTGTGGAGCTACTTCCATAATGAGTTACTGAATTTCAGCTTGCTGCTTTAATGAGTGGATTTAGCTGCTCTAATTTTATAAACAACTCTGTTACGTAGGTACTGGTAGGTAGTCAGAAATGTGGCATTTTCACAGTTAATTTTCTTGACATGTCTGTGATCCCAAATGTCATGTGAATTAAAATGTTGACGCAAGCCTTCTAACGACCAGAAATGAAGTATGATAGAGATACCCAACTTCACAGCTGATTGACAGTCCATCGACGAATTGCAGAGGCTTTTTGACAGTTATTCACGAAATAACGTAAATGCCGTTCTCTGATTGGTCAATTTGACTTAAGAAACTTATATAAAAAATGGTTCTCAAAAATCTTAAGGGGCAAGAGAGGTAAAAGTTTGGCATCTCTATCATACTTCATTTCTGGTAACGGCATCTGTTAGACAAGTCCCCTTTAAATCTTTAACGTTCATATCATTTTCGAACGGCTCCACACTCAGTGAACACAGCTCAACTGATTGGAACAGTTTCCCTACAATTGTCATCTTCTTCACATTTATGAAAGTTGTTGACGCTTTAAATGCGATTTAATGAACATACTTTAACCCAATTGAATCTTTTTTATGCAAAGATCTAACCAAATAGCATCGTCTCTGTCGCCAAGGAAGAGAACAGAATTCGCACTTGACCGTGAGCTAGATGCGAGCACACTGCAAGCAGAATCGAAATGTAAGCCTCCCACGAAATGCATTCTCTTCTTAATTTCATCGTGTCAACTGCAATTGCGAAGTGTCATCATGTGTGGTGGTCACAAATGAACACTGAAATGATGTCATGACACCATCGTTAATGTTTGAAGACTTTCACTCAGCACTGTGCGAACATTTTCAATTTGTCGCAAGAACTGCCTTGATCTGGTTCGTTATTTTCAAATTCAGCGCTCGTTATGACTTCATTTCCATTGAAAAACCGCAAAAACACCGTAGTTTCTGCGGTCACACATTGCACTCCCATTCACGTAGTGCCCTATTCACCTGACAAATGCCTAGAAAATAGCAAGAAAACAAAAATAGAAAGAAGAATAGGACCTAGGGAAGGGACGAACAAAGCAAGTCGAAACTAGTTTCAGTTTTAATTTCTGCGGTTTTCTTTGCCAAGCCGAGGCAGTCTACGTTTGGACTCTGAGTTTTGGGTTAGTTTGCACCGTTCGTTTAGGGCGTGCGATTTTCCCGGCTAATTGCCGTTGAAATAGAAAGTTCAGATGCGCCATGCAGGCCCAGAGAGACACAGCTCGGATTGGTTTCATAATGCCTCCATTCATTTGCAGGGTCGTCCAATAACAGAGGGTTCCAATACGAGAGTGTGTACCACACCCGGACAGTCGATACTTGAGCTGACGTCGATCACTGCGGATGACAGTGGCAAGTACACCGTAGAGATAATGAATGATCACAGTAGCGATTTTGCGGCAGCCTCTGTGGCAGTTGAGGGTCCCCCGGAGCCGCCGAGTGGAAAGCCGAGCATTTCCAAGGGACCAGATCGTGTTGCAGTGGCCTGGTGCGGTCCGCCTTACGATGGAGGATGCATGATCACTGGATTCATGTAAGAGACCTATTCAATTGTGAGCGGAACATTTCAAGGAATCTTGGTTTATTTCACAGAATTGAAATGCAAAATGAAGGAGACGGAGCGTGGAAGGAGATTGCGTCCGTGGTGGATTCCCTTGCCTACACAGTGAAGAACCTGACGCCTCAAACGGGCTACAGGTTCCGAGTGCGGGCTGAGAACATTCACGGCCGAAGTGATCCCAGTCTCCCGAGTGACAGAGTTGAGATTTCCGATCCAGAAGTTCTACATGAAGGTGAGTGTGTCTGTGGCGCAGTGCTGTCAGCTTGACTGGACTTTTTGTTTTGCAGACTTCCAGAAAACAATCTCCATCAAATCTGGTGGGGACTTCAAAGGCCGGTTCGAGATCCTCGAGGAGCTTGGCAAAGGCCGGTTCGGGGTGGTGTACAGGGTTCAGGAGAAGGACACAGCACAAATTCTCGCAGCCAAGGTCATAAAATGTATTAAATCCCGTGATAGACAAAAGGTCCAAGAAGAGATCTCCATCATGCAATCGCTCCAGCATCCAAAGCTGCTGCAACTTGCCGCTTCGTTCGAGAGTCCTCGAGAGATAGTCATGGTCATGGAATAGTAAGTCAGTGTGCCAGAGTGTAGCATCAGAGCCTAATCACCTTTTCCAATTGCAGCATCACTGGAGGGGAGCTCTTCGAGCGTGTGGTTGCCGATGATTTCACACTGACTGAACGAGACTGTATCCTGTTCTTGCGGCAGGTCTGCGAAGGTGTCGACTACATGCACAGTCAGTCCATAGTGCATTTGGATCTCAAGCCGGAGAACATCATGTGTCATACCAGGACTAGCCATCAGATCAAGATCATCGACTTCGGACTGGCGCAACGGCTGAACACCGATTCGCCGGTGAGGGTCCTGTTCGGCACTCCGGAGTTTATTCCACCGGAAATCATCAACTACGAGCCGATCAGCTTCCAATCGGACATGTGGAGCGTTGGAGTGATATGTTACGTGTTGTAAGTAGACGCCCGCAGGAAGACAGCATTCAACTGACACTCAATTTCCTTTTAGACTCTCTGGTCTGTCGCCGTTCATGGGCGACTCAGACGTTGACACCTTCGCAAACATCACCCGAGCAGACTATGACTTCGAGGACGAAGCATTCGACGCCGTATCACAGGAAGCAAAAGACTTTATCTCGAATCTCTTGGTTCATCGAAAGGAAGACAGACTGACGGCGAAGCAATGCCTGGAATCGTCTTGGCTGTCCCAGCATCACGACGAGAACCTGAGCAACAACAAGATCTGCACAGACAAGCTTAAGAAATTCATCATTCGACGGAAGTGGCAAGTAAGTTGATCGTAGAGTGAACTCGGTTTGACAGTTTTATGCTAACCCCGCATGGTGTGTGCTTTCTTTTTTGACATCATTTTTGCTTGCTTTCGTGTGTTACTTAAGAAAACCGGCAATGCCATCCGCGCACTTGGCAGAATGGCAAATCTGTCGGCGTCTCGCAGAAACTCGGCTGTCTCAGCAGCCGGCTCGGTGCCGAACAGTCCGAGGCCATCGATTTCTGGGGCATCCATGTTGAATCCAAACATCTCGGCGCACATGACATCTCTGAATGAGGAGGAGGATGACTTCAATCCAGACCTGCCGAACCTTGAGTTGAAACTGAACGTCAGGAACTCGCTTAAGGTCCGAGACAAGACGCAATGCAGCGAGCGCAGTGACTCTGGGTTCAGCGAATGCTCCAACTGCAGCGGTGGCGGAAATGCATCCTGCCACTGCCCCAACCTGATCATGGACAGATCACAGCCTCCGGCCAAGGACGCTGAGGAGGATCACAGTCCGATGTCTGTTGCAGTGCCGCATGACGTCCTCAAGACCAAACTCGAGGAGATTGCAAAGTCTCAACTCGTTGAACACGACGGTTCAGAGAGCAAACCCATGAACCCAAAAGCATGGGATTCCAAGTCCCAGACCATACAGAAGGCGAGGGAAGTGTCTCTTTCACCTCGGGAGCGGTCTCCCGAGCTTGAGCTGAGCGTGGAACACAAGACATTGACCATGACAGCCGAAGCGGTCCCGATTATGCGATCTGACTTCACCAACACCATCAAAATGCGCAAGAAATCGCTGGAGAACAACCTGGCAAAGGAGAAGGTCAAGCTACCCAAAGTCATCCCCGAAACCTCCGGTAAGGTGTCGTTGCTGAAAAGCAAATTCAGCCAGGCTCCCCAAGCGAGCCTAAAGTCCGTGAGTAACCAGTTTGAGTGCAAAACTAACCCCATACCTAGCTTGGATGTGAGTAAGTCCAGAAACGTGTTTGACCGTTTGACATCTAGTACAAAATGTATGCACACAACCCCCTCTCATCCGCACTGACATCCGCTAATCTTTTACAATTCTCGATGTTTTCTCTTTTAGCCAATGCCACATCGAAAACCTGCGCCTCTGTATCCCTGCCGAGTTCTCCCTTACCAGTTCGCTCAGCGGCGACAGTGCGGCTAAGCGGTCGTGTACGAGAAGCCACTGAACGACTGTCACAGCCGAAGACACCACAAGCTACAAGGAAATTCATAAACACAACGATCACCCCGACCAGCAATGACATACCCTTGAAGAAACCAAATTCAAACCCCGATCATCACCAAGCGAAGAATTTCAAGACCTACAAAGGTCTCTCATAGAATGTGCGAGGCACCATTGAATTGACCTCAGTCTACAAGAATAAACAAAACAAAACAAAACGCATCCATAGACCGCCATCAAGTGAATAGGCCGACGAGCCTGAAATAATATTAACGAAGCTTACAGCAAGACCCCCCAAAACAATTCGAATATAATTTATAATTCTATTATTTTACTTTGTTTGTGTAGCATGTACTTCAGTTATGTTTTTCTTTTTTTTTTTGTTTTTTTTTTAATAATTCTATTTATAAACAAATATTTAATTTTTAACAATATTTAGAGTTTCATGTCTCGTATATAAAGATTTGTTACATTAGTAGAATGTGCGCACTTTTTATTTAGATGTATGACGAATTATTTTACACCCCAGTGTGACACTGGACGGTGGCAGCCATGTTATTTGGAAATATAAAAAAACCTCAATTTCTTTTCAAAATAAAATGCACCTTTTCAAATAATTTCTTGAGTGTATTTGTAGATTTGCTGTGAACGCGAGCCGTTTATGATAAATTAAAAAAAAATGTGCCGTGACATTTCGAATCTCGAATGACTGACACGCTTCTTCAAACTGTGTTCTAAAAGTGAACTTTTTCATTTTTAATTCTTGGCTCGGCTAAAGCAGACATCGCGTACTAGAAGGGCTGCTATCTCTCTTGTCCTGTAAAACTTTCTCACGGCGTTCTTTTATAACATTTTGACGGACCAATTATCGAATATCATGCACTGGGGGCTTATTTTCTATCGCTTTCGGATTCTGATTCTGAAGTGAAATCTGATTTGAACGCGTTTGAATGCTGCCAACTCCTTACCAATCATTTCCGAGAAGTGAGCTGTCAAAATAAACAACAAAAACTTAAATGTTAAGTATGTTGTAAGTCGAATCAGTTCAATTCATTTCTTGAACATATTAAGGCGTTTAACATTCTGATACCAAGCAATATCTTTGCAGGATATTTTCATGGTTTTAGGATGCCTACGACTCATCATCATCATCATATTCTGACCCGCATGTTCCACTAAAGGGTTCGCGGGGATAAACCACGCTCGAGAGATCTCCAGACAGCTCGATCCTCCTCCACCGTCTCTAACTCATCAGGACTTATGCCCAAGCATGACCAGGCGAGTTTTTGGACTTGGTCCAACCGTCTCTTCCTGGATCTGCCAAGCGGTCGCCTACCTGATGGAATAGCATTCAACGCCCGCCTCGGAAGTCGTGATGAAGGAGACATTCGTGCCACGTGACCAAACCAGAGAAACATAGCCCTCTCCGTCTCAGCAGCTTGTATGCGCTATCTTATTCTTTGGAACAAATACTGAGGCGAACATTGTTTCTTTGACACCAATCTCGGCCTTCCTGATTACAGATCTACCAAGCTGTTTCAAAATTGACCCAGCTTGACCAATCCTACAGGAAAGCTCAGCATTACTCCTTCCATCAGCCGAGATACTTAAACTTCTCCACCTGCTTCAATGGGACTCCACTAACCTGTAGCAGGCATTCTGGAGATGACCATAACCTCCGATTTGTCCACGTTGACCTTCAGTCCAGCATCAGCACTTACGGCCACAAACCTATCGAGTGCGCGCTGGAGTTCCGTCTGGGAAGATGTGAGGATCACTAAGTCTTCTGCAAAAACAAGATGGTTTACCCCAAACTCTGCCATTTTGACACATTCCTCGCCTCGGCTGCGCTACAACATCCAGTCCATATATACAAAGAAAACGAGAGTTC
Source organism: Eristalis tenax (assembly GCA_905231855.2). Lineage (NCBI taxonomy): Eukaryota > Metazoa > Arthropoda > Insecta > Diptera > Syrphidae > Eristalis > Eristalis tenax. Next base: position 8,239,399 of record HG993127.1, read on the forward strand.
CCAAGACGCACCCTTGGCGAAGTCCAACGCTCACGGTGAGAGGTGTTGATTAAGCACCGTAAACACGAACACAGCTGCTACAGTTTGTGTATAGAGACTGAATGGCCCCCAGAAGAGGACTATGAATCCCATTCTCCTGCAGAACTCTCCAGAGTTTGCCTCGAGGAACTCGGTCGTATGCCTTTTCCAAATCCACAAAACAACTGCAGATGGGCTTGACATGCGCACAAGCCTTCTCAAGTACCATTCTTAGAGTGAAAAGTTGATCGGTTGTAGTTCTACCGGGACGAAAGCCGCACTGTTCATCCCTCCTTGGCTTGACCATAGCTCTAGAACGCGCTTTTAACAGCTTAGCGTAGACTTTCCCGGGGGGTCTTAAAAGACATGTGCTGGGGCAATCTATCGTGTCGCCTTTCTTGAAAAGTGGCACAATCACCCCAGTTTGCCAATCGCCAGGTGCTCACCACGTTCCCAGGCCACTTTAGCAACACGAGAGAGCCATAAACCTCCCTCTTTACCCATGGGCCTAAGCATTTCCGGCCGGATTATATCCACACCGGCGGATTTGCCAACTTTTAGCGATTCAATCGACAAAATAACTTCCTCCACCCTTGCACGAATCTCAGCCCCACTCAAGACTAGAGGCCTGCCATCCTCAATTCCCTGTTCGGGCTTGAGCAGGTCCCTCTATCTGCGCAAGATGTCCACCTCATTTGAACACACCATCTTTGGATTCTGACTCCTTCGATGATGTTGAATTTTCTTCCTCTGAGTCGGCGAATGGTTTGCCAGAGCACTTTTTTCGCAGATTTATGGTCGCTTTCCAACTTCTCGCCGAACTCCTTCCAAGACTGCTTTCCAGCTGGTCGCACAGCCAATTCTCAAGTTCCTCTCGCCTCAGTGTACCGGTCACGAGAAGCAGACTCCCCCAAGAGGATCCAGTCTCTTTAGGTCTTCTTCTTCTCTCTGATGGCTTCTTGAACTCCAGGCATTTTAAACCAAGAAGTTTTTTCTCACCACCAGCCGCTTCACTCCACAAACACCCCGCACAGCAAAAGTCTGACAACTTATCTCCGTTCGCGTTCTGGTGAGGATCACCGTTCCTTTCAATCACACTCCCCCATGTCGTTACATCCACGCCCACGTGAACATTGAAATCGCCCGTCAGGATATAGGAATCCATTTCTGCTACCCTTTCCAGGCATCGACTTTATCCAGGAAAGCCGTCTACTCTGACTCTAGATTTGGTGCATACACCTGCACCTCTTCAAGCTTGAGCTTAAAAAAAAAAAAACTCCAATAACCTGCCTGCCAACCTGTGACTTGTGAGTATCCCCACTACCGCCTGTGCAGACATTTGAGGTGCAACTCCCGACAGGAAGAGTTTCCTCCCGTAAAAGAGGTCCACAGTTCTAGATTCCCTTTGCTTCGTCGAGGAGATACCCACGATATCCAAACGACGCCTGGCAGCCTCCTCAACTAGCTCGAGATCCTTTCCAGAAAGCGACGAGACGTTCCATTTGCCTAACCTAATGCCGTTGTCCGTTGCCTTTTGCTCCCCGTACGCACTGGTTTGTGCATGGAGTGACTTCTTCCCCACCCCCATAGCGGCTCACGAGGCCACTGCTGGGTTGCACGTAGTTCCTTCGGCTGCCGAGCAGGACAGACCGGCCACCAGACGCTCGCATACTGCCACCATTCAGGTCTGGCTCCAAATGGGGCCTTGGTACAGCAGGGTAGGCAATATCCGCGGCCAATTGTCTTCTGGGGATGTATGAAAATAAACTTTACACCCCAAACCTGTTGTCCGCCCCCCACCGCAAGGAGGTCAGCTGTCGGGGAGGACTGCGCGCTATAATGATAATGTGTCCTTTAAATATAAATCGCAACGTTTTACCATCTCAGATTGAATTTATCGGGCGTCGAGAGCCTGTATGTTCGTCTTGCTCGGTTAAATGAGACCTCCCGTTGAACCTGACAACCTGTATACTCAGTAATAAGTAAACGAAATGATTGCCTGTCTTAAACAGGTGCTGATTATTGGCAGATATCAACTCACGTGCTCACACGAAAACTAAGACTACATTCAATTTTAATTTGAGGCAAATCACGAAGGTGCCATGAAGCATACGGCACAGATGGAAAAAGTGTGCGAAGTGAATTGTCGATCTGACAGACAAGTGCTCGTTTAAGGCAATTGACACGTAGTCAATTGTTCATAATTGGATTCATTATTCCTTCCTATATTACGGCATGGCATTGGCACCAACATTCAATTACGTCAGTCTATTTCGGCTATTCCTCAACAACTGTCTCTACCGTGGGTTTTTTTTTTTGTTGGAGATTTTTAACACTAGCCTAGGGCACTAAGGCTCAAAATCTGATCATTGTGCTGTCAGGCAGCAACCTACTCTTAGGTGACCAGCAGGCGCTTCTGTGATGAGGAGCCTTCGTCATCAACTCTCACCACATCAGCAGCGAAAACCTGCAGAGGACAGAGGAAGTGCACTGCAGTGTCGTCGTCTTCTCCACAGGCGTCGTGTGTTTCGTCGCTTATGCCAAGCATACTTAGATGTTTGGCAAAGGTGTAGTGTCCTGTCTTTTGTCTGCCAAGGGATAACAAGAATGCCAAGGATTTCTTACAGACGGTAGGTGGTCTGTCTGCATCCTGGAGAGTCATGCCATGTCCGGTTGTATCCTCGACAGCCCCAACCATCCATGGACGCTCTAACTAAGGGCGCTGGTAGACCCAGGCTCAGGTCCTGAGAATGTCTTCTCTGATCCGTGTCTAGCATCATCGGCGATCTCATATCCAGCGATCGCGTGTTGATCCGGGACTGCCGAGTAAAGCCAGAGAGGACTTGCATTCCTGAGCTATCCTGGATGTGGTTAAAGGGTTATGCAAGGCCTTAAGTGCAGCTTGGCTATCACTACAGATGCTCACACAGATACTCTTCCCCTTCCACCTGTTCTTCACAATATAGTTCGTCCCCGCTTGCAAAACCGACGCAAATATACCTAAAGAAGTGTGCAGTCAAATGTTGTCGCCCTCCACCAAGGCTCCAGCGCCAGATCCGTCATTGGTCTTGGAGCCATACGTCAAGAATCGACAGCATTCCTTTCCTGGCTCAGATTCTGCCCAGAGCCTGTCCTGAGTGTGGGGTGGGGTGGGAGGGGGGCTGGGGGGAACCAGCGTACAGGGGAAGGCCCAGCTGCAGACGAGACTCACCGTTCTTCATTCAATCCACCAAACGACAGATGCGAAGGAGGGAAGGGCCCTAATCATAGCCGTTATCCGATCGAGCTGGAACGTGCCGTCGTTACCGCGCCTTCGTTTCCCCCGCTGCACCGCCAGGCTAGATAGGTGTCAATCTTGGCTCAATCAATCGAAAAACTACAATCCAAGCGATAGGGACACGTGTTCGTCGGAACTTAGACTGTTGCCCCACTCATTGCTGGTGACTCCTGAGTCATACTCCACCAGTCTTATTTGCATTCTTAACATCAGCCAATAAATTATATTCTGCTGATCGTTGCTCGAACTGCCCGGCCTTACTAAAAGCCGGATCAAAGCAGAAGACTTCCTCCAGCGCATTGCATCATTTGGTGGTTTTCCCCTAAACACCGTTTAACTTCTAATCTCCTGAAGAGACTTGAAAATTCCAATCTGATAAGCAACACTCGATAAAATCTAAACGTGTCTCATTACACTGAGAGCAGCTCGCGAACATGACGCAGTCAGCTTCAGGAAATCATTTTAAAAAAAGACACCAATGACATGTCGTGTACGGCGGCGTACTGAAGCGTATCGCATTCGGAGCACGTCCCCCTGAACCGGTCACAACAAAACGCAAGCGGTAAACAACTGGCACCCACTCAGCAGAGAAGCACACAGCACATGCCCGCGTGGCGAATCAAACACAAACGCCTTCGCTTAGGTGTCCTCAATCACGCTTTTATTGAATCCCTCCAGAACTCAACACATAAGTAATAAACCCTAATCCTAAGACTTAACCTACGGCAACTGACACAAAGGCCCTCGCGCGGCTTAAAGCTAATCGTGAAGTTCAGTCATATTTCGTCTGTGACTCAGCCTGATCCAGAGTCCGCCCGACGCCCTCAGGGTGAGGCGGAATGTGGCTTGGATCTTGGTCTTCCCCGGCACCGGCAAGATTTCATAGCTTCTCAGCAGTCGCGAGATGACAGTCTTCATTTCCATGAGTGCGAAGCGGTTGCCGATGCAGTACCGGGGTCCCGCGCTAAACGGAAGATACGCGTACGGATGTCTGGACTCGGAGTTCTCCGGGGAGAAGCGCTCCGGGTCGAACTTCTCCGGGTCTGGGTAGATGTGTGGAAGTCTGTGCGTCGCGTACGGGCAGATGAAGACGTTGCTGCCCGCTGGCAATGTGTGCTTACTCAGTTGAACTTCTTCTCCGATTTTCCGGGCTATCAGCGGGACACTGGGATACAGGCGAAGGGCTTCCTTGATGCACATCTCGAGGTAGCGCATCTCTCGCAAGTCGTACATGGTTGGTGCGCGGTTGTCGTCTCCGAAGATCGAATCGATTTCTTCAATGCATTTAGCCTGTGCGTCTGGATTTTGGGCGAGGAGGAATATGCTGAACGCAACGGCTGCCCCCACGGAGTCTTGACCCGCCAGCATGAAGGTGCACGCCTCGTTTACGATGTCCTCCTCCGTGAAGTCGGGATTGCTGTTCGAGATCTCTATCATGTAGTCGAGGAGGCATTTACGCTCGACAGGCTCCCCGCTCGCTATGATCTCCCTGCGACGTGCGATCATCTTGCGCGTGAAGTCGTTAAGGCGGTTCTTCTGATCCATTTCGTCGGATGCGAGCTTTGTCATGTGGTAGATGCTGTCAAGCAGCAGCCACGGTTGGTAGAACCGCTCTGGCACCACTACTTTGCCTCTGAAATGGGAAATTGTAAAATCGATTAGTACATGTTGTGTTGATCATTTTGAGGCAAACTTTTTAAAATTTAAGCAATAGCTCATTTAGGCAGTGCCTAAGGGGTCCCATACACAGCGCTTTAGTGTTGAAGTGTGTCCTGTGTGTGGGCTAGTCCGCACACCAATTTATAGTGTGCCACACAAACGCTTTCACGTTTGCAGTCACTGTTCCACGGAGTGTGATGTGTGTGCGATATCGTGTGACGTGTGTGTTGCGGAAAGCGACACCGATGTGCCCATCACAGTGCGGGCACAAGTTTGCTGTGTGTGGGCTGCTTAATGGATCCTACGACTTTAGCGCGTAATCAAGTGTATTTGCGTTAAATTGCACTCGATATGATGTCTGCTAAATACACATGAATCTTGTCGGAAACGGTGTGTACCTACGTACAATAACCGTGAAATACAAGTTCAATTGCATGGCCCCAGGGGCCATAATACCAAGTAAGGTTGATTGGAGTTTGTCACGATCCGTGCATTTGAAGTAAGGTTTTGAATTGAAGGAAAAATATGCAAATTTAGAGCCCATCGACTGTCCAACCAACTACAATACATGATCCTTTCTGCCATTTTGTGTGCCCGATTATAAACAATACGACGGGTCCATATAAGTGTGGCTTCGTGGCAGGAGAGTCTACCATCGGCCAGATCTTCACACTGCGGCAGATCCTGGAAAAGACTCAAGAAGTTCAGATCGATAACCACCACATATTGGTCGATTTCAAAGCCGCATATGACATTGTGCATAGAGACGAGTTATAGAACGCTAGAAAACTAGAAGTCTAGTTTTGACATTCCTAAACAGCGAGGCAGGTCCGTTAAGTTCGGTAAAGAACTCACCGAGGTCTTCAAAGTCAACAACGGATTTAGACGAGGCGAAGCGCTGACTTCTCCGGCAATGAGACGTTTGCTGGCATTGAAGTGAGGACAAAACGAAACACTTCATGTCCTCAAGAAAGGACATTCATCATAGACAACGGGCACCTACAACTTCGAGGCAGTTAAGGACTTCGTCTGCCTCGCCTCGGAAGTTAGCAGTACACACAAGACCAGCACCGAGATCAAACGCAGAATAACTCTTGCCAACCGCTGTTTTCATGGGCTCAGGATGCAATAGACCAGTAATAGAGCCGTCTCTCGATGGACCAAGCTGACTATATGTAAGAGACTGATCATCCCAGTCCTGCTGTACGGCGCGGAGGCTTAGACTATTTCAAAAGCTGATGAAGAAGTGCGTGTTCTGCGTGCGATCTTTGGTCCTATTTGCGTTGACGGCAGTTGGAGGAAAGGCTCAAACGCGAACTGTTGGCCCTGTAAAGCGACATGGAGCCTAAGGCGTCTCAGGATCCAACACCTAAGGTAGCTGGGCCTTGTATGGAATGTATGGAATCTTCGATTTCGAAACTGTGGGACAACGCAACAGAGGACACCGGGTGGCGCACCCAGCTGGAGAAGGACCTTAACAAACTTGCAATAGATCTAGTGAGCTGTAGACCGCGTTAATTGGAGAGGCTTGTTGCTTGAAGCCCTGGTCCCTAGAGACTGTAGCGCAAACAAAAAAAGAAGCATCATGTTCGAGATCGTTTATAAACGAGATCGGACCTAACGTAGTTGTAAGCAATCTCAAGCAAACCCACCTCGGCCATAGGTGTGGCTCGCCGCAGCGCGTAGTCGAGTTGTGCATCGACTCCTACGCAGATTCATTAATAATTCACCTCTTTCTACTCCTGTATGGAGAAAGCTTCTCAAACTTCGCCGTTCGGTGTTGGCATAAAACTGTAGGTGCCAACCACTTGTGAAAGGACAATATCACGTACCACGCGAGTCATTTAGGCTCAGGACCACCTCTGAATATCGCGCCAACCATCTTATTACTACCATTATAAGATTGGGAAGCTTCAGATGGGGGGTGTTTAGAATGTGGTTCTGATGTACTCCAGCGAAATGAGGGTGAAGTCTGTTTGTTTTTCAGTACGCGTCTACTCGCCAACGGAAGAATGTCATGTACAACGAAAGCATAAGACGAAATCCGAGCTCTGGGACAGCGCTGGCAGTACCATCGCTTGGTTTGGCATGTCCGCACATTTGAGCATGAAGTGAAATGAAACTACCAAAACAGGACACATACAAACCGGACTTATTTGTGCGGCTTTTCGAGTGATGACACGGATAGTCACCTAAGTTTACCCAGCATAATCGTGAATTTGCGGTCAATTTTGGATCCGGAACCGTAAAATTTAAAAATTGAGATTCCTGTGGCGTCTTATTATGTCACAACGTTCTTGATACCGTACTTATGTATGTTCTGGCGCGTCGCGTGCTAAATTTACATTTTTATGGTTAATTCGAAGTTTTATTGCATCGCTTTGGTTAAGAGGTACTAGTGCTAGGCAAGAAAACATAAATTGCTTCTGGCAAAATGTAGTTGGAAACATGTAGGATTATTCAGTGAAAGTGGCAGGTTTGTGCGGTTTGGTTCAAAACACTGGCAACACATCTCTCATTTGATCTACAAATCGCTGCTTCAGTTCATCGTTTAATGAGTTGATGATTCAATCAAAATACAACTGGCTTAAAAGACGTGGGATAACTCGTGTTTTTTTCCTTTTGTCGCATTGAACAGTGGACTGCTGTGGGATTGTAAGTATGATTCGAACTTCGGAATTTTCGCTCTCCGTTCCGTGCGTTGCGTAATGCCAAAAAAACGACAGGATGCATCAGGTGAGGACGGATGAAGTTACTATTTCATACTCAGACTAATACCAGCCTATCAGAGCATCCCATCCAGTGACGTAGCGTAAGATGGGGCCGCCCGGGGTAGACCCAATTTATGCTGCCCCTAGACATTTTTTCACACACTAAAAAACCTTTGTAAACGGTTTCAACATACACCTGCGCATATGTAGGTTAGGTTAGGCTGAAGTGGTTGACTGCTATACGGACAGACAGCAGGCAAACTTAGACCACCACAGGTCCATTGTGCTACCACGCCAGAATGCCTATTCCGTAAGCCCGTTAGTGCTTTTAATAAAGCGAAGAAGATGGCTCACTCTTCTGCTGTTCAGTTCAGCCAGGCTATGAAAATAATAAGCTCCCAGAAGTCTAAATCTACGGGATGAGAGAGCAAGGCATTGCCGGTGTACAATGGGGTCTTCGTCATCCTCGTCTCAGCAGATTCTTCCGAAGTCGTTGTGGGGGAGGCCTGGTCTAGAAAGACAGCACAACGCATCTATGTCTGTTCAGGTACAGCAGCATTTGTATTTCCAATAGAAGGACGTGAACTGAAGGTGGCACATTTGGGGTATTATAGTATGTTCCCACTCGGAATTAGGATCGAAATTGCTCATAACGAACCAATGTCAAAATCACCTGAATTAAATCACTTTCATTGAAGTTGCGTACGAAATTGTGTACCATCACGACTTCCGAGGCAGACGTCGAATGCGATTCCATCAGGTAGGCGATCGCTTGCCAGACCCAGGACGAGGTGGGTGGACCAAGTGCAGAAACTCGCCTGCTTACGCTTTGGCATAACTCCTGACGAGTAAGGGTCGATGGCGGAGGATCGAGTACAGTAATAACAAACAAAACTAGCAGAGTTGTCACATTGTGTGTGCCCACACATTGTCGACGTAAAGACATTTCACGGTCAAATCAAATTGCGCATCGGGCAATTTCAAATGAATAAAAGAAAGTGTAAATTTGTGTCGAAGTAAAAAATAGCCCACGAAGAAAGTTTTAAGAAAAACCAGGGGTCGATCTTTAAATGTCTGCAACTTCCTGTTTCTGAAACTCTAGCCGTGTCATCAAATGTAAAATCTCCAACAGACATTTTGACTTGAAATTGTCAACAATTCAGATTCTTAAGTGGGGTCCTCGGTTCGAATCCCAGTGAAAGCTTAGTTAATACGATTTTATCTGGTTCTTAAACCTGGTCCAGTCAAAATTTGCTGTTGGGATCAAATTAAAGGCACCATCACTGCGGTGGTCGATCAGTGGTAAAGGGTGATTTTTAGCTATTATCTTTTTGGCAACACTGGTTTGAACAGCTGACGCACGTTTCGTGTTTTGTTTCACTGTCAAACATCTTCAGTTTGGTCTATAATTTAACCACGCATCGTCTTACAAACGAACAACGCTTGCAAAATTTTTGAATTTTATTATCAAAATGTGCTCTGTTACGACGAAGCTCATTTTTGGCTCAATGGGTACGTAAATAAGCAGAATTGCCGATTTTGGAGTGAATATCAGCCAGAAGTATTGCAAGAGCTACCAATGCATCCAGAAAAAGTCACAGTTTGGTGCGGTTTATGGGCTGGTGGCATCATTAACGTAAATGTGAATGGTGAGCGCTACCGTGAGATGATATCCAACTTTTTTTTGCCCAAATACAAGAGCTTGACTTGCATGACATGTGGTTTCAACAAGACGGTGCCACATGCCACACAGCACGCGCAGCAATGGACTTATTGAGAGGCGAGTTCGGTGAACATTTTATTTCACGTTCGGGACCGGTTAATTAGCCGCCTAGATCGTGCGATTTAACGCCTTTAGACTATTTTTTGTGGGGCTATGTAAAAGCTCATGTCTATACAGACAAGCCGGCTTCAAATGACGCATTGGAAGACAACATTGAAGCATTTATTCGTGAGATACCGGCCGAAATGTTGGAGAGAGTATTAAAAAATTGGACTAAGCGGATGGACCATTTGAGGCGCAGTCAAGGTCAACATTGGCATGAAATAATCTTCAAACATTAAATTATATGGACCGTACTATCGATTCAAATAAAGATTTAATGCATTTTTCTAAATTTTATGTGTTTTTTTTTTTTTTAAACTTTCCTATAGCTTTTAAAAAATCCCCCTTTAGTTGTCTGACTGTGGGTATCACAATGGACCAACACCTACCCTACCCCTACCCTTCTCGGTATGCGAGAAGATGTGGGTTGAATTATCGAGTTATCTTAACAATAATTAGTTTAAGTATCCTTATTAACGATTTTCAATTTTCACGAATCTCTCCTCGAATAAATCATTTTATTTGCGAACCGTCAACCTGAGTTCGCAACACACGGAAGAGAGGCAAACGCCATCCACAAATTCGCGATGATGTGTCTGTTCTGTTTGTACCCATTGCTCACTGCGAATGGTAAAATTCCATATCAGAAATGAAGTATTATGAAGCCCCTTAACATTTTTGACAACCATTTTTTATATCGTTTTCTAAACACAAATTGACCAATCAGAGATCGGCATTTACGTTTTTCGTGAACAACTGTCAAAAATTCATGAAACTGTCAAAAAGCCTCTGAAATTCGTCGATTGACGAGGCAAAGTTGGGCATCTCTATCATACTTCATTTCGGCTCCATATGAATGACGTGTCAGAGTTCTGTCAGAGCACTGAAAAGTGTATTTTCTTATAATTAGTGTTGAGTTTATTGCTTATGAGGAGAAACTTAACGATGAATTTCGTGTGTTTCATATAAAATAGTCGTCGAGGTCATTTTATGGTCCACCTGCTCGTCGCGGCCTCAAAAAATGGTCAAATTGCGACTAAAGTTGCATAGCAGCAGCCCTGGTCAGAGTTTCTTGTAGAGAGCTTACATGAACAGTCACCTTGTGGACCACGTCTGCCAGTTTGTGGACAGCGTTTTCACTTTGATTAATTCATGACAGGGATGGACAAAATAATCGAATAATTTCATTGATCTCTCAATTCTAATTATTCGAATTAAAATCGAGCGAAATCGATTGTTGATTTCGATTCTTGCAAAATTCGGCCTCAAAAAATGGCCTCAAAAAATGGTCAAATTGCGACTAAAGTTGCATAGCAGCAGCCCTGGTCAGAGTTTCTTGTAGAGAGCTTACATGAACAGTCACCTTGTGGACCACGTCTGCCAGTTTGTGGACAGCGTTTTCACTTTGATTAATTCATGACAGGGATGGACAAAATAATCGAATAATTTCATTGATCTCTCAATTCTAATTATTCGAATTAAAATCGAGCGAAATCGATTGTTGATTTCGATTCTTGCAAAATTCCAATCGGTATCGAATGTATGTGTTCGCCAATTCTTCAATTCGATGAGAGAGATTGTTCGATTGTCCTGCTCTGAACCGTTCGTCTCCACGTTTACACGCACGCAGTATTTGTTTTTCTACAAATTAAACTTTACATCTATGAGAATGAGAGTGATATCCTCTCACTACGACAGCTGTCGAGAAATACATACATTTCTATAATCGCCATTCTCTTGACTGTACCTGCTACTGAAAATGAATTCTAGAATATTATTCGATTACTATTCGATTATTATTCGATTGTTTTCCAATGAGACAGAACAAATCGATTTATTATTTCATTCGATTGAGAGGTTCATTGGAAATCGCAAATTCTTGGACGTTTCTACGCTATATAGTTAAGTTCGATAAATAACCCCGCAACTGTTCGCTGAACATTGTTTATTTCTGTGGTTCGTGTCACAATTATCCGGGTTTTAAAAAAACTGTGGGTGTAAAAAACTGTGCAAAAAAGTAAGAAGAACCAACAATTTAACGGCTAGAATTCGATTCCCACTTAAAGCTTGCCCGTTATCGACTTTCAAGAAAGTTTGGGCCCAGCAAGTAAAACTTATCTTCTATTACCTGTGTTCAGCGACGATGCTAATTTGTTGCAACGCAACCTCGTCAAGCCACGAAATTTCAGGGAGAGAGAAAAGAGGAAGGTGCGTAATTCTTCTATCGGATCAAGTTTCTTAAACGTCGCCATTGTGAGTGGGCATAAAGCTGTGCACTCGTGCATGAAATAGTAGCACGCACAACACGAGTGCTAGCAGGCGAAGCTCGAAGACCCAGACCACCTCGGTGGTTAGGACAAGCCCATGTTGTTCTATTAACATGCCCATAGAAGTTAAATAAAATTTGGCATACATATCAAGCCAAAGCCAATGCATTTTGCACCTTCAAAGTCAGATATTAGAGTTCGTTAACATACTCCAAAGCTAGACTTCGGTTGTGTCAATTGGCAAACTCGATCTTCAGATCGGTGAGGTTCCGTCAAAGCTGAATCACTGAATCACACTCAAAGTTCCCATCCGGAAGAGGAAACGCCACAGTCGGTGGCAAGCACAAGCAGCTGTGAATTGGCCTCCAAGCTAACTCAAGTGCTAATCTTAAAGGCCTAGATCGGGCGCGTTGATCAAGTGCCTGTAGTCATGTTAAACGAATGAATCGGGTCTACTCACTGCCTGAAAGGTGACTCCTCCATGTTGATGGTGTCCTTCTTCTTCACGGGAACTCCCAAGACAGCCTCTGGAAGAGTGAAAAGGTGATTAAGCCGACGTCGAGACGGATCCCAAAGTACTCACCATTCAAGATGTCGATGACGCAGTTGTTGACAAACTTTGCGATGTTGATCTCCTTCTCCGCTGGATCCAGGTTATTGTACATCGCCTGCGATGCGTCCGCAAATGTGCCAATGAACTTCTCCAGGATGCTCAGGTGAAACATCGGCTGGATGTGTCGACGATGGGACTTCCACTTCTCGCCACTGCTGGTGATCAGGCCGTTGCCCAGGAAGTTGTGCATCAGGCGGTAGAAGAACACCTTGTTTGTGTGTTTCTTTGACGAGAGAATCACTTGCAGGTCGTCCGGCTGCAGCACGACGAAGAACGGAAGCAAGAGGATCCATATCCGAATGAGTGACCCATACAAGTCGAATGCTTGTGACGCTGTGTTGCTAAGCACTAGGAAAAAATAGACAAAAGTCTGAGCATGTGTGCAGTGCTGGCGGGTCTCTAGATGCTTACGATCTCTCTCCTTGAGCAGCAGACAATTTCCAAGAAACGGCACCGTCGGCGGTCCTGACAGCTTCAGCGATAGCAGCACTGACTTCAAATAACCCCAGAATGTGTAAATCGTTATTCCAAGGAGCAGAAGACTGGCCAGACTCCATAGTTCCGAGTACGTCGCTCTGTCGATCTGCGCAGGTGTCAAACAAAACAAAGCAAATAACATCATTCAAGGTCAACGCCAAAATCATTCTAGACTCAAATTAATTAGCACCCTCGCGGATCTCGCTAACCGCTGGAAATTACTTAAGACGCTTACGAATTTGTAACTTGCGGAAGTACACTGGCAGAGGCGCGTTGGTAGTGTTCCCTGGCTAAAGAGGTGGCTACACGACCAGTGATTAATTAGCAAACAAATGCAGTGACTACTCAATTGTGCTAATTGACAAGCGCAACACAATTATGTAACCATTCAAATCCATCAGACTTAGAGGAACAGATGACAGGTGACGATGAGAAATGAGTGCTTTGGGTCGATCTTGAAAGAGAATCCTAACGTGACTAGGTGGCGGCGTCGGCGGCGCGTCGGCGTCTGCCTTCGACCTTGCAGTACAGCCAAGCGATGAAAGTTGACGTCTGTCAAAATTTCGTCGAACATGATACATTTCAACTCGCGACTGCTTTGTCAATCGTGCCCGGTAATGCTGCCCGACTCTGGCTTCGCTCGCTTGAAGGTCAATAGCACGCGTTTTTTTGTCTGTAACTCGCTAATGGGTGGTACTTCAAAGCCAGACAAAAAACACCTTGTGTGTAAACACTCGAATGGACACATCTTGACTATTAATTTCCTATTATTGATACTCGTGATTATTTCAATTAAAATGTCCGGTACTCGATCACTGGCTACCGGTGTACGAGATCAATTTGTGTGAATGCCCATCAATTGTTGACCGGTGAAAAGGCGCTCTGGACGAGCTCTATGTCTGATCACGTAGCCTGGCGAAGGTGTGCGTGGCTTTGTGTGTTCGGTGGGTTCGCACTTGGATGTTAAAAAAAGACCCGAAGCCAGAGAGGCTTAGAGAGCCGGTCGGTGCTTTGATTGGTCTTGTAAATAACGATCTGCTAAACTTTGCGTTGGTTTTGCGAATTTAAATTGAATAAACGAAAAGTGAAGACTTTTCAAGTGCAATGTCAAGCTGACAGGGTGTTTGTCGAATTAAAGAGTTGTTTTTATCGAATTGCTTCTTCACCTTAGGTGTTCGGAAGGCGACTCGGAGATCGACCGGAGGTTATTTCTTCTATCGGCACTGAATGTCATTTTTGACAGTTCCCCATGTGTCTGAAGTCCTCTCTCAGCTTAACACTCTCATGAGACCTGCTCAGACAGCTTCAGTTCTGACTATTCCAGCCTCAGGGATGATTCAGCAGAAAATTTGGTTAGCATGCCTGGAAACAGGTAGCCGCGGAAAGATGCGCGTTTCTACTAATTGTTTGTTTACTTACTGATTAATAAATTGTTTACATTTGGCTTGTGGTTCCCATCACTCCCACTAGCGTCGTGTTCGGATGACGCCGTGGAATTTTGGGAAAACACAAAACACTTTTGATCTGATCTAGGTGAACTTATCTATTCACACTGCAAGTGCAAAGTTTACTCAGCAATTTGATGGTTGATTTGAAAGCATTTAAGTGGCCGTTGGCCGCGAACGTGCACTAAATTTGAATGACCTAGCTCTGGTTTCAGGTGCAGTCTGTGCAATAAATGGACTCATTCAAAGCTAATCGTTTAAATTAAAATGTGATCGAGACACTATGTGAAACAGCTTTAATTTGCACAAACATCATGCCTTCCCATTCTTGTTTGCTAATCTAATTAGTCCCTCTGAGTGAACCAGCAAACCGCGGGGTCATTGCTTCTAGATGCCCACGAAGGTCGAGCTTTCGGTATACAGGCCAAATTGTGACCAACGTATCCTCTTCTAGACGAAGGAAAACACTAGGTTTTAGCGATCGCTGGGTTGAGGGCAGAATTGGCGAACGCTCAGACTGGTAATGGGCCATTGGCTTGTATATAGTCTGATATTGTGCGTGCGGACGAATGCATTGAATATTCGGAAAGCCGTTTACACCGTCGACGGAATCATATTTAATGTCTGGTGTAGGACGACTTTCGCAGCCCAGTCTGACATAGCAGAGACAAATAGACAAATTCGAATTGGATGCATTTTTTGGTATGTCCCATGGCGTGGGGAGTAGATGCACCGAAAGAAGATGTAGGAGGACATGGAGTGTCTTCTTTCGATGCGGTAGCTCTAAAGTCCTAGAACAGGAAAGGGGTCACAATCATCTATCGTGGTCGCAGTGCTGTGTGATTGTGACATTCAATCCCCATTTTTTCAATTCATTTAAATTCAAATTCGATCACTCCTCCTCTCTTGAGTCACTGACAACGCTCCAAGAATACACGTGTTAAGAAAAGCTTCTCGGACTGTTTAAAGTCGACGCAAAAAGTTGGGCTCCATAACCACAACTGCTGACACAACTCGAGTAGTTGCTTTCGATGCTATTCCTGGGTACACCTCGGGCTGTGGCGTCACCTTTATAATTGTCATATTACTGTTTTGACTTCGACCAAGCGATGGGTATATACGGTCATACGACAGTCACGCATAGTTCAGCGTCGTCGTTGTGTTATTACGCGGATCAAGTCGATCCTACTCCACGCACAACAATAATGTCTAACATGCATGAAGTAATAAATTGAATTGAATTAAACCTTACCGACCATAAAATGTATTCAATTCGATTTTGTCTATTTGTCTATTCTCTTCTAGTTTGTGATGTGTCATATTCTTTATAATAGTTTTCATAAATATTGCTTTGTCGTTCAGATTACAGACAAATTAAGCCCCTTGAGAGGGCGCTAGAAGCCCAAAAGTGTTTAAATGGTTTCTCTTCTTTCTCGCCTCCAGCCCAATCTGAAAGCATGACTTCCAATGGCGCACTGCTCACTTATAACGCCGATAATGGTCCTGAGAGGTTAACTGCTCAGTTTGATCAGGTTGTGTGATCCTCCCGGATTAAGAGTAGGTTATTATTGTTGTTGATTCGTGTGAAGAATATGTTTAGCAGTACAGAGAAGCGTTTATGATGCCACCCATCTCTACGAGAGCTGAACTACTGCCTTTTCTAGCGAGTTCGTCCGCTTCTGGAATGTCACAGTGTCCCAGAAATACTCGGAAAACCCCGCAAACAACGCCTGACACATCTGGTCGGATATAGGATATACCGACGCTGAGATCGACATATGGTCTTAGTAGAACTAAACTGTAATTATGTTTTGTTATTTTAGTGACAGAACCTCTGGAGAGGCTATAAACCAGCCAACCAGGTTAATCCTTATATCCTTGCTTTAATATTGCGGCCGCCATATTGTGGTGGGTATATGCGTTGAAGGCTATGGTGTCTCGGTTCGATTCCGAGTACGACAAGATAATTTCCAAGGAGCCGCCTACTCCTTCGAGTCTCTGACAATGTGTACCTGTCTTCTCAAACTTGGCCATTCGGAGTGGACCTAAAACTGTAGGTCTCATCCCCTGGTGAAAGAACAACAGTACGCACAACACAAGTGGTTGTTGTAGAAGCAAGGGCCTGGCCCTCTACGGGTTGTAGCGCCTGACTCATGGCCCAAGAACGATGTGTCATCATAACTTACATGGACAGACATACTTCGATCTCCCTAGGGCCTACATACAATTTATTCCAATTAAAAGACTTCCCTAAATAGCCGCCTTTCCCTTTATCAGATGACGAAGCAAATTAATATTCATCTCATGTGGGTGACCAAGTATTTCAATACTCGCATTCAACTCATGTATTTGCCGGCACACTGCCACGCCACGAAATTGCGAGTCTGATCTAGACGGAGACATAGATGATCACATCGATTTATCAATGTGAAGATCTTCCGCCTAGGCTTCTCGCTACAGCTTCTAAGCCTGGTCAGAGAGCAAGCACTACGAATTCTGGTCTGAAGTCAAAACGGGCGGGTCTTAAGCTTGTATAAAACAATACAGCCGCTCCAGTCTAGGATCATTCTCAAATTTGTCTAGACAGAGAAAGCCGGCGATTAGGACAGTCATCTGGGCAATAAACTGACACTGTTTCATTGGGACACATGCTTTGTGTGCCTAAGCTAACTTGAAGGTGATCTTTGGAGGTCTCAGCTGGAGACCACACGTCACCAGGAGGATCAGGACGAATGGGTGGTGTAGATGGTTAAGTGCCTACCCTTGGTAAGCGGGGTCCCCGGTTCGAATCCAAGTGAAAGCTAAGTTTATACGCTTTTATTTTACTTTCTGGCCCAGTCAGATCAAACTAACGGCACTATCACTGGGTCTCACAATGAACCAGCATGGTCTAAGGGGCTGGTGAATCCACTAGCCGCCCCCTTCCTACCCTACCCTACCTCAAGCCCCATCATTGTAGGTTACCCGAACCAACAACCATGCCGTAGAAAATCACCAAAAATATGGTAAATATTGCAAAATTCAAGCTAGTGCTTCGTCTTGTGAAATGGGAGTGTGGTCCTGACAATGCTTATACAACCCCTGAGGACATTCCTTTGAAAACCAGAGATAATGTATATTCAAGACACAATCGCAGAAAATATCTTCAACTCCGAACGTGTGGGAAAACACAAAAGAGGACGCCCGCATCTACGGTGGAGGGGGACTTCTACCAACTAGGCGCACGAAACTGGAGACAGCGATCAGAGAAGGCTCTAGTCGCAGAGGTTTGTTGGTTGAGATTCAGAGAGAGATGATCCACGATTCAGACAGTCGCGCCGAATCGACAGAAATTTAATCTGTCGAATAAACTCCGTGAATCAAAAAAAAAACACACAAAATGGATAAATAAAATATTCAGTAAAATCGAATGCACAATTCAAATTGTCCAGAACCACCGGAACACGTGCCAGTAATTAGTCAATTCATGAACTGCATAATATTCAGCGCCATTTGACATTCAACTTGGCTAATATGTGTACAGACGTGACACAACAGTTTGTTAAACTTGATGTTTGCCATTATTGATGTTTGTAATCCCGAGGATACATCAACTCAAGCATCGTTAGCGCGATGCGATTTATGAATGAACGTTCTAGACTTCCAGTGTTTGCCGATCCAACTGAATTTTAAATGATGTCAATAATAATCAAACAAATTGACTTTTGAAGTACGTTGATGCATTTCCTCTGTCAGCAAGTGCTCCTCACCTTTGCCTCCTTCCTGCATGTCTCAGGAGACAGTATTTACGTTCCTTCTTCACTTATGCAATCTCAATAAAACATCATCGACACTTAACACGATGTTAGCCAAGACGTGACTTACAAAAACAGTCGTAATAAGTTTGAGAAAACATTCGTAAAACAAAATCGTAAATAATTAATTTGTTCCCTCACTAAGTAGCGGTTTAAGTGAAACAAATTCTCATTTTACGGCAACTCAAATGCTCTGTTGATAACAAACTTATGCTTGTGATGAAATACGAAGAGCGTCGGACACGGCGTGAACCAAAGGAACAATTAGCGACTAGATCAAGAGATGATTCACGCATAAACACGGCCAATATAAATTAAGTCGTGCCTAGGTTCATGGATGTGTAAAGTGTGAAGGCAATAAATGACTTACACGATGTGCGCGCCCTTAAGGGTTGGGTTTGTTACACTTGATTATCACGTGGGATCATTTACGAAGAAGCATAAATCATTCTTTTGTAAACAATCAGATCATTGCCTATGATTGTCACGAAATGACGTCCGTCGTTTACAAGCGCTACACACATATGTGTAAGCAATCTGATTGGCCAAGAAATGTATTGGGTCTATAACTCTTTTATACGTGCGGTTTGCTAAGAGATGGCGTAACTTGTATTATTCCATTGGAACATGCGTTGGAAGGCTACTGTCATTGTACGTCATTTCAGTATATGTCATTCATTTGAAGCGTAAACAAACTTTGTGCCTGAAAAAGTGTTTCTGCGGGGAGTTCTACTTCATTGCTTTAATATGAAGAAAACTGCTGTCGAAAGTCATCGTATTTTGGTGGAAGTTTATGGTGAACATGCGCCAGCTGAGCGAATGTGCCAAAAGTGACTTGTGATTTTGGCTTGGAAGACGATTAACGTCCTAGGCAGCCAAAAAAATTTGAAGATGAATAACTGGAAGCATTACTTTATGAAGGTTGTTGCCAAACCCCAGAAGAGCTCGCAGAATCTTTAGGTGTCATTCAAGCAGCTATTTCAAAACTTTTAAAACCAGCTGGATATATTCAAAAGCAAAGTTGGGTTTTACATGAACTCAAGCCGAGAGACGTCGAAAAGCGGTTTTGCATGTCCGGAATGCTGCTGGAACGCCACCAACGGAAGCCAATTTTGGATCGGATTGTTACTGGTGATGAAAAATGGATCCATTACGACAACCCCAAGCATATATCATATGTGAAACTCGGCCAACAAGCCAAATCAACGGCAAAGCCGAATATCCATGGCACGAAGGTTGACCGGGTGAAACCATCAATTGACAACGCTACCGAACACAATTAATCCGTTCGAGCAGTAGCCGAAAAACGCCCGGGATATGCGACGAGACACGAGGCAATAATTTTCCTTCATAACAACGCTCGGCCCCACATTGCTATTCCAGTTAAGAACTATTTGGAAAACAGTAGATGGGAAGTTTTAGCTTGCCCCTTCTGACTACAATTTGTTCGGTAAACATCAGAGCAGAATATCAAAAATTGGCTTGATTCATTCTTGGCTGCCAAGCCGGGGCAATTCTTTTGGGATGGGATCCATAAATTGCCAGAAAGATGGGAAAAAGTCATAGTCTCAGATGAGCTTCAGATGGGCCGGAAGAATTAAGATATAGACCCAAGAACAACTGTCAAAAAGGTCGACACGAAGATCATTCTCAACAAAGACGCAATGATTGAAATTCCAACGAAACGATTGTTCTGAGATCATTGTTTCCACTTGATTTTTGAGGAAAAACTAACCGAGATCGAAATGCACTCAAGCTGAGTCCCAAACAACTACCCAATCCATTTCCTTACTTAACCCTAGCTGAAGTGTTCATTTTAAGAATAATATCATTCACTCCGTCGCAGTCTCTCAAATTTGTCAATGGAATAAGGGTCAATCAGCTGTGAAGTTGGCCATCTCTATAGTACTTCATTTCTAGTTGACACAAAATAAGATCTGTTTCATTTCATGTTTCTTATCAGATTCGTATTGCCTTTGTTTTTCTTTTAAATTCAGAGCTCGACGATTTTTGTTATTTTCAAAATTTACAATTACTTGTTGGGGAAAAAAGAGGACAATTTCGAAAAAAATTGTTGGACGTTTCGAGCCGGGGTTAAAAAAAGAACATGTCCTCCAAAAAGAGGACGCATGGCAACCCTAATCCCAAGTAACAGAGGCTTTCTGCAGGTTTCCACTGCTCTCTAGTCATCTCGATTACTTGTGGTTATAAAAGCTGCGTCTAAGAAGACGACGATTCTCCGTCTCAAATGGATTACAAGTCAGTAATTACCACCTATCGAAGCTAAGGCAGTGCGACTCACAAAATAATGTCATATTCCTTTTGGACCACGCTATAATCAAGGCAAATCATGGACCTCGGGGCAGTGGACAAGGGAATAGAATGAGACTCGTTCACCCAAACAAGGGCACAAATACGGTAACTTTGGCGCCAAAGATTGATAACGGTAATTTGTATAGGGGTCGAAAACAAACATTTTTTACTAAGTTACCATCTCGGTCCGTGTAGGAGGTATTAGCAATTTTAGAAAACAAGTGTTATGACAGGCAAAGTATATTCTACTGTCACTCGGATCACTTAATGTTGGTCCATTAGCCTCTGTAACCAACCGAAGCCGATTTAAGTTTACACCAAAGTCGAGGGAAAGCTGAGACCAAGAGCTCATAGCACATCTGGGAGACATCAGTTATCAGGGTATACGCAGAGGAGGTGGATATGATTTCTGTGTATTCTTCGTCCATGCAGCTTCTGCAGAAGTCGTTTGTGATGACGTCTGGTACCTGTCTCTTGGGTGACCGCGACCTCTTTCTATTCTAATCTGTTCAAAAAAAAAAAGCTACTGGTGCTACCGTGATTGCTCCTTTGTGGTTATGTTCATGGACGCCTAAGCCTGGCTCAGTTTCCAAGTTGTTGAGGATATTGCCAATCAGCTAACTGATTAGAATATACATGCCATCCACTGTCCTTCGAAGCAAGAATTTGGTGGCGAGCAGCACATCCTATCGAAGTTAGTTCGGTGGAGAGGATGGGCAGAGTTGTTCCGTATCTGGCTAACTCTGGCACTACGTAGTTGCCTCGAATTGGACATAGACTGCATAGGAATTCATTCGAGAGAGGGCCACCGTGGCAGATTGATACTACTTTTGCGTTAGAAGAGACAGACTCCAAGCCCTTCAGTTTCCCTCACAAACCATGATCATGCTCATATTGCAAGTGGGGATTATATTCCATTTAAGACAGTCCTTTGCGATCAGCCATTTCAACTTATTCTCTTTATCGTGCCACATGCCTCTGTGACACTGTGCTCCGGGGTGGACCAGGACCTTAACCAACAAGCACCTCCAGCCAACACTATCTTTCGCCAGCTGCCTCCTTTGTTGGGTAGTCCCAATGGCTTCGGGCCAGAGCTGTGGTGAATATCCGAAGGCGCTTAACTAGGTGCATGTCGCTGTATAGCCCGTACCGGACCAGTCCCCGAATCTTCTCCTCTAGACGCCATCAACGCAAACAGGACCAAAGATCGCACGCTGAACTTTTCTCTTAAAACGACCAAGAGCTTCTTCATCGGCTTTCAATAGCTGTCTCTGCGCCAAAGAACATGACAGCGATGAACAGAGTGTTACATAAAATCAGCTTGCTGTCTCGAGAGATATCTGTTACTTTTTGCAGAGCCTCTTGAGCACAAAGAAACAACAGTAATTCTGCGCTTGAGCTCGGTACTGGACTTAATGTCCCTGTTTACTGCAGAGCCGAGGTAAATGAAGTCTTTAACTACCTCGAAGTTTCTGCTGCCCATTATGATGCTCGATAGTGATGACAGCATGTACTTCGTTTTACCTATATGCCAGCAAACGCCTCATTGACGGCTCGCTGCGTTCGTCCAATCACGTCAATGTCGTCCGAGTAAGCAAGCAGTTGAACGGACTTTTGGAAGATCGTCCATCTGTTGTCGACGTTTGAGTTTCGCACGATCCTCTATAGTTCGTTTCTATGCACGCTGTCATATGCGTCCTTGAAATCGACAAGTGGGTGGTGGGTGGCGATCTGTATCTCTTGGGTCTTTTCCAGGACTTGACCGGCCTGAGGTCACATTTCAGGCTTCAGGCGGATCTTGTACGCGGTGGAAACGAGACTGATCCCTCAATAGTTGACGCAGTCAAAGGGGTCTAATTTCTTGTGGACCGGGCAAAAGTGGACAGGACAGAAGTGGTGTTACTTTCAAAAATATTTTCCCAGAAGAGATAAAACAACATTATCCAATACGAATAAGATTAAACGCATGTAGTCGTAAGTCTGAGTCAAGATGTATTACTTCTCATTTTCGTTGCCTTGCGCAGCTTTTAAACAGTCACTCGCCCCCTTTTGTGACCCAAGTCAGGAATTGTTTCGATCTCCATTCCCAATTGTGTCTGTTTCTCACCCATGCTCCCAATACTCAACATTGAGAAACATGTTTCAAAACCCTTGACATTAAAAAGTCGGTGACGAATTTAGCGTGTGTAAAAGCGGCCTTGTTTGCGCTTTTTTAACTACGTCGATGCTTTTATTCAACACATCGTTATGTATCGATGTACAGTTTCGATACATTACATCGGATAAAACATCGATGTATTTTTTCTCTATCCCAACAAACAAGAAAAATCCCCTGGCGAGTGTAGCGCAAATGAAGTCAAGCTTCGCTCAAATATAGACGCACTTTTCAGATCAGGCCTTACTCAGAGACACCTTGAACTCAAATTTTGCATCAGCTCTACATTTCAACATTGTTCAATCGTCCACCATGCTTGCAGTGTTACCATCCGCCGCAAGTGCACCTGCGACTTAGCAGATCTTCGCCTTATCTTAAATTTTAAGCTAGACCAAAAATCTGACGAACACATGCCACGGCAGCTTCTGAAGTTTGTATCAAAATTAAATTTCGAACCTACTCATCAGGAATTTGAATGCAGCTGCAGCCCTGAACTAACTTTACGACCACATAATGTCCAGAAAAAAAGCTAAAGTGGTGTCTTGAAACAAATTAACATTCGAAGCAGATAAACCACCGATGAGTCAAGCGAAATTTAAAAATATTCGTTTCATAAATGAGTGATTTATCATCAGATTGCAGCTAATTCGCTTATGAGAACGATCTTGAGTTAGCTTGACGCAATCTATTAGCCAGTGAGCACACACACCCATGATGCAATCTATGTGAAAAGTTTCATTAAAATTCCGCATAAAAACATCTCGATTCTATGTGCATTCGCATTCTTCTCTCCGACAGGCGATCAGTTGATAATTAGATTATGAGCAGAATCGTAAGTATTTGCTTGTCGCTATGACTTGAAGAAAGGCCCCCGAACGACTTATGTTTGTTAGCACCTCGTGAATCTTTTTCACATTAGACCGGCTAGCGGCGTCGTGGAAGGATCTATGAATTTCACAATCATACATGTACATAGTGAGGGATGGAACAGCGTAACGACATGACAATGAAAGTGGTTTGTTGTTGAGTGAAAAATACGCGCAATAGACCCGCGGCAGTTAATGGTGTCTGGGAAAATATTTACTTTTTTGGAATGTTTTCCTTAATTACCTGGGCTGGAATAGTGACAGTGCCTGTTTATGATAGGTTTTTGTGTGTTTTTGAGGAAGTGTTGGTGGCTGACAGGTGCGCTGTAGTTTTAGATTTGATTTCATGCCGAGCTTCAGAATGCGTAGGGAAACACAACACACGCGGATGCTTGGTGAAAAGTAGTGGCGATTGTTTGAGTTTTACACTTCTTTAGGGACCAGGTCCCAGTGGTTTACTGGCAACAAAGCATTTCCAAGTTCGTACCACAATCCAGCACACAATTTGACACAGCAGCACAGAAAACTGTAGACACTCTGGACTGTGGGCTATCAAGAGAGACCAGGGAAATCCTACTTGCCCTGTGTCCAAATCCGAGAATCACCTTAAGGCGTTGACCTAGCTGGAGCTCCGAAAAGTAGCTATTTTTTGTGGTGTTTGTTCGTGGTCACACAGTACGACAATTAATACCATATGTTTTTTAGCTTGAAGAATATGTATTTAAGAAGAATTATTACAAATGTTTTATATCACAAGATAAAAAAAAAATACGTGGAACACAGTGAAGTGCCATTGATACGAGGAGAGAACTTCCAGAAACAAGCAATTTCCGTCGAACATAAATAAACTGTTATCATTGTCGGTATGGCAACCGATGGGGAGTGAATTATCGAGTTTTTTTCTGACTACAATCTCAAGTCCAATTATTTTAAGTATCCTTATAAGCGTCCGTGGCGTTGTGGGTATGTGCGTCGACCCCTACGCAACTGAAACTCGTTGTCTGGGTTCGATTTCCGGTACAACCAAAAACAATGTTCACGGCTCTATCTCTTTTCAGTCACTGACAAGGCTCAAAGAGTAATAATTGTTTAGAAAAAACTTCTCAAACTTGGCCGTTTGGAGCCGGCATAAAACTGTAGGTCCCCTCCACTCATGAGAGAACAGTATCACGCACAACACGAGTGGTTGCTGAGAAGCTAGGCCTTGGCGGCTTGGCCCTCTACGGTCTGTAGTGCCACCCATATTATTTTTATTAATTTTAGTATTAACGTGGTGAAGTTGGGGGAGAAGTTTACGTATCTCGGTTGATGGAATTAGTAATGCTGAGCTTTCCTGTAGGAATGCTCAAGCTGGCTCAATTTTGGAACAGCTTGGTAGATCTGTAATCAGGAAGACCGATCTTGGTGTCAAAACCAAGTAAGACAAGATCCACAAAGTCACGACCAAAAAATTCGCTATGAGGTGTGTGTTTGCTTAAATTCTATCCGTTGCTCTCTGCGAATATGAAATCTGAATATGAATGAAGCGTCAGAGTTTGAATATTGACTCATATGAATGACTGAATTGTCAGAAATCAGAAAATATTCAAAAATCATTTGTTAATGATATGAGGCTCCAAATGAACAAAGGAATTCAATTCAAAAGACGTTAAAACTCGAATTGGTTGTTTTAACTTAAATTTCTCTCACCAGTTTCGAGAAAAATCTGTTTAAAGAGCAGATAGAAGTAGATCCACTCGAAGTATAGCCCGATCTTTTTAAAATGTTTACAGAATACTTTTAGAAAATACAAAACAAACTGGGTCTACCCTTGACAGGAACAGGCTATGAAGGCATTCCATCTAGAGGGATTATCAAACTTCTCAAGGTTGCTCTAGAGTCCTAGCTGAAGAATGAGGGCTCAACACGATACAAGCTATGAAAGTAGGTCAATTTAAAAACATCCAACGATCCCAGAAGGACTATAGTTCTAAGTCACCTTGGCGGCCATCAAAAATTCAAGTAGTACAGCGACAACTCGTTGGCGAATGAAGTATGCATGCTTGAAGTCAATGCGAACTAGACGGCAGCTGAGGAACATTTAGTAAGCTACACCCGAGGTTTAAGGAGAACAAGGCGTACTGACAGCTTTTCGTGTCAACAGAAATTAGAAGGCGGAAGCAAATGAATAATTTTCACGCACTGAATAATTTTCACGTGCCATCTCGATGAGCCAATCGAAATTAAATTCAAAGCCCAATTCTCGACTGCCATGTGATTTGAATTGAATTGGCATTAGAGGTGATCACACACAGCGTTAGTAAATCTGTCAACTGCAATCACACAAGGCGAAGTAGCAGCGAAACAAATCAAGATAATCTGAAGTCATCACTTGAAAACAGCAACAACCTCAATTTTCAGAAAGTCGTGAAAAACGGAGGCCAAGGAGGCTTTACTGCGACAAGGAGCCTTTGACACACATCAGTTTACTGCTCCTTATAGCTTTCGGCTAAAGCCTTAAATCCACATTGTGCCCTTTCCGCACACTATCCATTGATTAATTATTTAAACACTTTCATCGTCGTTCACTTGTTTTTATAGGAAACTGAATTGTGATGCAAGCTTAAGAAACACATCTCTCCAGTGTTCCGAAATAGAAACGTGGCGATTGTGATAAGCTGCCCAGCACATCATGCTTTCCAACCACCATGGGCTACACTAAGTTAGCAGAGGAATTAAAAGTGAGCAGCTTAAGTTTTTTTGTATTATTGTGCCATCAAAGTGGCAAAATATGCATGCAGGAAATGAGAAGCGCTGCGGCATCTGTCTGAATAATTAAATGCAAGTTTGCACATTGCTGCGTTTAATTATTCAGAATTTGACGCACAATGGCTGCAGTCTGATGTCTGAGTTGAAGAACTCTGAATAATTTGATTAGTCATTTGTAGAACGGTTGCAAGACCCCCCATCAACATAATCAATCTGAAGAATATCAATGAGTCGGGCTAAGGTGCTTCGTGTGCTGCTACCCTTCAACGTCGTGCCACCAATTTGTGTCCAAAAATGGTAAATATTTCAAGTTTTATGAACGCTTACAACGTCGGAATGAATGAAACCACCAGGAAGATCTCTGTGGACCCTTGACGGCACACCAAGCACAAGAATGAAGGACAACCAACCAAATCCAAGCGACACTTAACCCTTTCATACCCGATGTTGCGTGCACGCACATTGTGTTTTCGTTATTATTTCTTCCACATTTGATTTTTTCCTATTTTTCTAAATTTAAAGGGTTAATAAAGCCCGAGACCTTAAGCCAGATGAGTGGAGTTTGCAATCTGTTACAGTTGAGATGAAACAAAAACGAAGTGAAAAAAAATAATTTCAGAAAGGGAGTCCATGCCTTCTGCCCCCTTTCAATAGGAGTGTCAAAGGCTCTACAGTCTATTCCCGAATTTAGCAACTTTCATAATTCACAGCTCCACGACGTTCCTTCGAGGCACTGACAATACTCACGGAATCCGTCTGGCTAGAAAAAGACTCTCAAACTTCGCCGTTCGGAGCAGAAACAAAGCTGTAGCAACAAGCCATAAAGAGCATATGCTAGGACCAGATCAACCCTGAACTGTCGAGCCACCCATTCAACGCCGTAGCCGTGGCGTTGTTGGTTGAGCCTACGTTAGCTAGGTTCGATTCCCGGTACGACTAAAACCAAACTATTGGGTCTATAACTTAATTCGTGTGTTTTTTTTTTTTTTTTTCAAAATTTGAACGTTTATTTAAGAAAAGAATTATTCAAAGTATTGCCCATCTGAAGCTATGACTTTTTCCCATCTTTCTGGCAATTTGTGGATCCCATCCCAAAAGAACTGCGCAGGCTTGGCGCGCTCTGATGATATTCTGCTCTGATGTCAACCGTATGTCAGAGAGGGCGTTCTGTATCGACCGGAACAAATGGTAATCAGAAGAGGCAAGGTCTGGGCTATAAGGCGAGTGGGGTAAAACGTTCTCCACTGTTTTCCAAATAGTTATTAACCAACGAGGTTTTTCGGTCGCATATTCCGGGCGTTTTTCAGCTACTGCTCTCTTAAAACGGATTAATTGTGTTCGGTAGCGTTGTCCATGAAATGGCGTACAATGACAGTAGCTTTCCAACGCATGTTCCAATGGAAAATACAAGTTACGCCATCTCTTAGCAAACCGCACGAAATAAATTATAAAAAACAATATTTTTCGCGGCCAGACTACTTTCGAGTCACTGACAATGCTCAAAGAGTCTAACTGTCTAGACAAAAATTAAATAAATCCCTGCACACACGTGGAGTGTGGGAATCGAAATTTTCTTGCGAGTACGAATGCGAATTTTCCACACCGCACTCCATTCCACAGTTTCGCGTCCCACACTCGATAATTTATGGTATGACTTTTGTCTTGACATGCCTTTGAGTAGTGCTGCAGTTTTAAGGTTCACAAACTTTCCGACAGTTTGTCGAACATTACTTATTCAAACTTGGCCGTGCGGAGTCAGCATACAACTGCAGGTCCCTTCCACTCGTTAAAGAACAATAGCACGCACCATACGAGTTGTTGCAGAAGAGTTAGGCCCTGGTCTTCTACGGGCCAGTCTGCCATTGTTGAAGCCACACAACATGTACCCACCTAATATGGATCTAAAGACTAGTTTCACTTTAATCCTGTTTACATCGTTTCCTCAGAAACTATATCCTCTAACATGCTAGAGTTGGCCACTGACAGAGCAGACGGGAAACGCATTCTAATTCTGTTTCGTCTCTGTGACAATGGCTCCCACTTGCATGCGTACATGCTTGCAAACAGGAAAGTGTTTTAATCAAGATCTCTTCTTGTTCAGAGCTGACAATATGGTTTCCTTACAAAGTTAGGGATCAATGTACTTCGGTGAGGGTTTCCTTTAGAAGACGATGCGGTTTTTTATTTGAAAAAGGGTCAGCAGACGGCACAGTGGATAATTGGCTGTCCGCATGACATGACAAGTTCCCATGTTGCTACTCTAAGGCCCGATTTCACATTGCAGGCTTAGCTATGTGTGGCATCGAACATAAACTTCACTCGAGAAAATTTCGTTTTCACAGTCAATACTGTGGTTTTGGTAGACCTTGGATCGGGTGTCATTGTGAACCATTTATGAAAAATATAGTGATCGTGATCAGACCCCTGGTCCACCGACGAATTTCAGAGGCTTTTTGACAGTTATTCACGAAATAGCGTAAATGGAGTGCCTTGATTGGTCAATTTGGCTTTAGAAAATGATGCGAAAAATGGTTGTCAAAAATTTGAAGGGGCAAGAGAGGTAGAAGTTGTGCATCTCTATCTAACTCGTTATCTAGGATAATAAAATGTAGTTCGGGTGTGCCGCAAGGTAGTCATTTAGGGCCACTATTCTTTATATTCTTCATTGATGATATCATTCGATCGGTTAACCATAGTAAGTGCTTGTTATATGCGGATTACACGCAAATTTTCAGGAGCATACAAAACATGAATGACCGTCTTTTACTGCAGTCTGATATAAGTAACTTATCTGATTGGTGCATAAATAACGATTTATATCTTAATTTAAAGAAATGCCATTCAATATCGTTTGTGAGATATACTGCGTCTGCAATTCAGTAATTCCATTAGGTCTGTTGCTCTTTCTATGGAACACTCCGTTAAGGATTTGGGAGTCACGTTATATCACGCACACATTTCCCATGTCTTATCAAAAGCCAACTCAGCAGTAGGTTTCATAAATCGGAGCCATTCGCCTTTTTATCACTTTACATTTCTTTGGTAAGGCCCTTCCTTGAATATGCAGTTGTAGTCTGGAATCCCGCCTTCACTACTATTTCCGATCGAATCGAAAAGGTACAAAAGCGATACACTAAATATATTTTCTGCAAGATGCATTGGGATTTTCACCCGAGCTATAAGGCTAGGTGCCGCCTGCCTGGCATAAAATCCCTAGCAACTAGACGCATTATTCATGACGTAATGTTTGTTGAGGGTATGCTTTCCTACCATATAAAGTGTCCTAGTCTTCTTCTGGTTGATTTATTCATTTTTATTTGCCTTCTAGAGCACTTTGAACTTGGCAAATATTATTCATGAGATCTCATATCACAGAATATGGGAAAAATGAGCCACTCACAAGGATAAGTAGATTTTTTAATGAATATGCACAACACTTGGATCTGTCTGATAACTCTTAAGTCTGTTTACATTGTAATTGCTATTTTTTATTGATTGAAATTCCTCAAAAATATTGGAATATCTTTATAATATCTGTTAGCACATATGTAGCTTGTAGATTAAATAAATAAATAATTAATTTCTGGTGAAGATATTGTTATAATGTGCGTGCATCTCTAAATTTGTCTGCGTTTTGTTCCCTCTAACAGCCATTGCCTGACAAAACATGTGATTGCTTATGCAGGTTTTGTCTAATGCAACCAGGGATTAGGATTGGTTTAATACTCGAATGGCAATTATGTACTCTCTGGAGTGACACCTAATCCGTGGCAATCGTGGTTTAAGTTAAAGCTCGTTAAACGTACACTGTGAAAACACAATTCGTACTGATTCTGAGTCTATCCATGGAGCGACACTTAAGCTCGCACTGGAAAAATGGGAATAACTTATAATGACTCTTTTCTTTTATTATTATCATCTGCGCGCGCACAAGGGATTGTTTATACCCATAAGTGTCCGGGAAGGTGTAGAGGGAGAAAGGGAGAGGAGGTACACGTGCACATTCATATCTGCGGATTGTAGTCTGGGGGAAATATTAGGCTGGGAAGAGCATTCCATATTCGTGTCGTGCGGCTGATGAACGAGTCTCTAAATTTAACTGTGCATCCAAAAGTAGCCTTAAGGGTTAACTGATGAGCATTCCTGCCGAGACGGGTACTGCTGGTGAATTCATGGAGAGGAGGAATGCAGTTGGCAAGCTCACTTGAGCATCGTTTGTTAAAATAGCGATGAAATACGGATAGAGACGAGACGCTACGTCGAGCGAGTCTAATGACTCGTTTTCGTAAGTTTTATCGCTCGCTTTTGGATTCTATCTAGTAGGTGTGGGGTGGTTTTGGGGGCACCAGATATGTTGTACTCATGTTTGTAAACGCCTTATATATTAAAGCCAAATCAGAAGGGGTGAAGTATTTCTTGCATCGATTGAGGAAACCTAAGCATTTCGCAGCATTTTTGGCGACCTTAAATATGTGATCGTTCCAACTAAGTGTTGTGTTGATACACATACCAGGGATGGAAAGCTTTCACACAGGTGCCATTCATGGATAATGGCTGATTAACAGGGGTTCACTTGAGTGACAGCAGGCAGCATTGAGTTTTTCTCGATTGAATTCCACTCGATTGTTCTTTCCCCAGTTAACCCCCAGAACCCAAAATCTAATTGAGGCTACCAGTGCAAAATTGGCGTAACACACAAGACCCGACAATTACCAAAATAACACGATTCGAGGCCCTCAGAGTTCTCTAGTAACAAGTGGCGGAATTTAAATTGTTGTGGGTTATACCACTTCTGCACTGATTGCCTTAATTATTGAATCCGTCCAGAAAAGACTTGGTGGCTGTCAAGGGCAAAGCAGCACGAAGTTAAGTTCGCGGCACAACTCTTTTGTATCGATTTGCTTTTGATGATATTTTTATGAGTGCCGTTTTAAGCAATCAGCTTCCAGTGAAAAATATGTTCACATGTACATAACAAAAATCCAGTATACAACATTGGGTAGGACGGCAAACATCTTCGACTTAAGGGCTTCCCTGTCGACCAAGAGTCCGCAGTTAACTGAAACGATGGCACCTACTGGAAAAGAAAAAACTACTTCAAGGCATGTCATTGCCTCAGCCTTATGCAATGTCGCTTCTTCGTCGACAATCCTGCTTTATGGCGGCTAAGTATACGCAAAAGTCTTGGTCATTGCAGACACAAATTCTCGGGACAAGCTACACAGCCACCGTGACTTGTCTCGATGACTTGGCTAACCGAACGAAAATGTTTTCAGTCGTAGCGAGTGGAAACTGCTTCAATTCTCAGATCGCCCATCTACCATGTGAACGAGAAAGTGCTTCAGATTGGAATATTTGTGGAAAACATTGATTTGGCCAGACGAATTATTGGGCGTCTCTGATGGCAGCCAATAATCCAAAGCGAGTTCGACTACAAGGTCATGAATGAAAACCATGCACACATCGCCAGTTAAACTGTAGCGCCATCCAACGAAGAACATGGCAAAAAAATCAATCAGAATGCCATGCAAGCGAAGCATTTTATTTTGCCATAATTGCCAAAGGAACGGAGTCCAAATTGATCGGAGTCGGAAAATAACCCATACTCCGTTCGGAATTTCAATCGCCATCCTCTGCAGGGAATGTTATAGAAGTCGTCATTACTTTTTTAACTACACCATCGACTGTGCGCTGCAAAGTCATGTTCGAATGTATTCTAGTTAGCACTTCGTCCACAGGCGCATTTAAAATACGTCGACACACGCTAGTCGATCAGAACACAGTTGATTCCGACGAAAAATATGTCACGTGATAATCTCACAAATCAAAGCATGTCACTTCGGAAACTGCAGCCTTATGAATTGTCGCATCATCGTCGACAAAGATTTAGTATTCTTAGACGTGCTCCGCATTTTCGATCGCACTGAGGGCTTTATTTGCTCTTCCTTCTTTCCGACTTGCACACTCCACGACTGCAGTCTGTGCAAAGTGAGATCCCAGAAAAAATTATTGGATTCTTTCCGACTCCACTATTGCATCAGATTGAGGTTGTTAAGATTCTGCGAAGCATAAGCTTCCTGCTGCGAATCTCATCACACGTACGAA
Organism: Eristalis tenax; assembly: GCA_905231855.2. Lineage (NCBI taxonomy): Eukaryota > Metazoa > Arthropoda > Insecta > Diptera > Syrphidae > Eristalis > Eristalis tenax. The sequence continues at coordinate 8,271,672 of HG993127.1, forward strand.
ACCCGTTTGTGTGGTATTTATTTTTCTCCGATTTTTTGCTTAAAACTACAAAAATCTTTTCGGCTGCTCGACAAACATTAGACATCCACAAGGGGTCTCATTATCGAACAGGCGTTGTCGTGCACCAACGGAATAGAATTCTTAATCAACAAGTCGTGGTGGATGCTCACCGCAGACAAAGCATGTAAATAACGACAAGAAAAAATTGCGCAAGTAATTATCATCACTTCACTAAAAACTCAAGAATCGACAATAACTTGTGGTTCACATTCGCCCAGCCGCCCAGGAGCCTTATTCTACCTCCTGGGTGGTCTATAGTTTCACTTTCTAGCACTCACCAATTTTTCCACAATCATTTTATTCTCCCGCAATAGTTCACAAATGTTTATAGGGAATCAATCACTGAAACTCTGCTTTGTCCTCACTTGTCTGACACGATCGTTTAATCAAAATTCAAACCGCGAACTCGTAACGTCTGCCTACCACACACGAATCGAAAGCAATGTTTACGCGTTCGCCGATCCTCCAAGTCTAAAGCTTGTAGCTGTCGAGTCGGAGCTTTTAATGCCAGCATCAGCGTAGGGTATCTTCTATTTATAACCACCCCGATCAGCGGACGTACACGGCCGCAGATCGAGCGTTTATGATGTTTGCTCGCTTCACTAAGCACAGTGCATCGCTGGACGCGGTTACGATGGTAAGTATTCGACGTGTAGTCTTGCCTGACTTGCTGACGGAATATCCTAGAACTTCCGCTTGGTACAGACGGCGGCGGCGACGATTGCTTTGATTAGTGCTGATTATAAAATTATGTTTACCCTTTGGCGACGTGGTCTATGTGACACCGCTAGATGGTGTTGAAGATTTTAATTGCTTACAACAGCTAATCAATTATTTGCCTGCATTTAGCGAGCTTGTGACAAGGGTCGCGCTAAGTGGGGTTGTAAGCATTCTCCGGTATCCCGACGCGTGAAATTTACACAAATATCACACTGTTGCATATTGCCGGACAACGCTGCTTGTTTTCATTTTGTTTTGTGTTGACTTTGTGTAGAATATTTGAATTCTGAGTTCATTTGCAGAATAACAAAGCGCGGGGGTCTGTGTGACAGCGTGTGCATTTAAATTGTGCTTGATACCACACTTAATACGCTTTATGGCGATTTAAGTCCGTGCCGGAGGAGGATGTGTCTACAACTCGATTCGATTGAAATCGTAGTACTAGTACTCCGATTCGGATACATTGATGAGGCGGCGGGGACAGTAAACAAAGCGCTTTCCGTGTATTCCCCGGCAGATATGATCACAGAATGTGACATAATTAAATTAGACGCTCGGTATTCGGGGAGCGCGTCAGCACGGAGAAGACCGAAATGCTTAATTTAATTTCGTATTCACGGTCGCCGGTAGAAGCTGAACAGGAAAGCGGCGTGTTTAGCTAATTGGTTGCGCAGATGTACAGTCTGAAGCGGAAGTTTGTGATGAGGCGCTTCCTTGCATAGTTTTAGGGGCAGTCGTAGTTATACTCTTCGCTGGAATTTAGTGAACAGTTGGAGAGGAACATTCTGTTAAATCCAATTTTATTTACGACTGCTAAGCATGCGAATATTTAAATGTTAGCCCAAAAAAACAGATATGAGCGTGGATTGTATGACCAGCTGTACCTGCGACTTCGTACGCGTAGGCATTCGAATTTTCTGACACGATGCTTTGTTACATTCATATTTATGTGGCAGAGCTTGACTTTTTCTGCATCATTTAATCAAAATTGAATAAATAAAAATATTTCGAGTAAGTTTAGATGAAGTACTTTATTTTTCACAATACTACCGAGTGGTAAACAAGGAACCCTTATGGAATCACCATCGCATATCCGTCTAGCAGCATATGTAGCTTCCAGACCCTTTGACTTTAAGAAATTAAAATACAAGTTATTTCTGCACATCTAAATGCTCAGAAATACTTTGCACTGTGAAGCGTAGTTAAGCACCACAGTGTCCACTTCCGACCTCCCTGCAATCCTGCAACAAAACAAAATTCCCTACGCAGTTTTACTGTCACATTACTTTTATGAACGCAGTTGCCGATTGCTGCTTGTATAGGCAAAGCAGTCAATTTACATTACAAGTCTTGCAGGGCTACAGAGATGACACAATGAATACGCCAACGCACAGCTGACTGTCAATTGAAAATTCAAGTTGTTTTATTTTTATTTTATTTTTCCATCACAGAGCACACCAGACACTACCTTCTCTAAGTGTTGCTTTACACAGCAGATTTTTGCTGCGCGACTAAGGATCATCTACCGATTTTGCATCCCATAGACTACATAAACTATGCATTAACGTATAGTAAATTTCTCAACCGAAGAGATGTTTGGGGATTGGGGGGATTAGAAAAAGTAAATCTGGTGAATTTACACGGCAACGTTGCTAACGTTGCCCTACGCCTGAAACTTAAGGTTTGCAAGCCTATGATTTTACATCTATCGTCATATTTACGCAGTTCTTCGAAGGAATATAATTTACGGACAGCATAACTCTACATCAGTTTTTGTGTATCATATGGGGAATCCCAAATGACGGAAGAGTATTCTAAATACGGTCTGTCTACGGAACAATAGATGGACTTAAGACTGGTTATATCCCGAACATCTTTACTATTTCTTTGCAGAAAACCTAACATAGCGTTAGACTTCGCAATTGTATAGTCATAGTGTAATGGAAAATGTAATTTAGTGTCAAAAATCACACCCAGACCCCTTTCTTCTAGGCGACTCAGTCTATGATCATATATATGATATCTTATCGGTAATTCGATATGCCGTAAAGATATTACATTTTTGAATATTCAGCTCTAGTTCATTGCGCTTGCACCATTCCACTAGTGCATCGATATCCAATTGGAAATTATCACAATCAGTTAAACTATTTATAGATAAACACAATTTAAAGTCGTCTGCGCATGTTAAAATTTTACAATATTTGAAAATTTCGTGAACATCATTTATGAACAAAATAAAGAGTAATGGTCCCACGTGGCTACCTTGTGGAACGCCCGATGCAACTTTTATTACTCGAGATCTAAAACTATCGGTCTATACCAATTGCTAAGAAAGTAATTGGGAAACTACTCTAATATTGAAGAATGGAATCCCAAGGACTTTAGCTTGTTTATAAGCAAAGTGTGATGCACTTTATCGAAGGCTTTTGAGAAATTGGTGTAAAGTACATCAACTTAATTGGTTTTCTATTTTTTTTTATAAATGTAATTTGAAAATAATGATAAATTAGTTGTACATGACCTGCCCTGCATAAAGCCATGCTGGTTATAAGAAATAATTTCTTTTACCATTAAATATAATTTTTCTTTTACAATACTTTCAAATAGCTTTGAAATCGATGAAAGCTTTGATATTGGTCGATAGTTTTCTACTTTTTGCCTTAAACCGCTTTTATATATAGGCGTCAGAAAAGAATACTTCAATTCATTTAAAAGTTCACCCATTTTTAGGGATTGATTAAAGATAATTTTAAGTGGACGACAAAGCGAATTCCAACTTTTTCTTAAAATTCCAGCCGGAACCCCATCGGGGCCTGGACAGTAATTTACTTTAAGATTTGTTAAGGCATTTATCACATCCTGATCCGTAAATTCCAATACACCTATATCTAGAACCTCGGGTATATTAGAGTAATGGTTCATTGTTGTCTGGACGGGAGACCCATTATAGACCGACTCAAAAAAGTTAGCAAATAGGTCACAGGTTTCATCCAAGTTTGTTGTAGTCCCCATTTGCAACCTATGGCCCTATTACAGTAGTGGCTGTGGACACGTTCGTGGATATTAAGCCCCCAGTTTAGTTTTGTGTCTAATGTAATACCTATTATTAAGCTTTAAGAGGGTCCGGCATAATAAGGGTGGCGGTCAAAGTTAGGGTGACTAGGTCCGTTTTTTCTGGGGTAATGCCAGGCCGCGTTCCCTAGTCCATTTCACTAGCTTAGAGGGTCAGATTGAATAATATCCCTGATCGTGGGTACAAATTTGCCAGGTACTGCAACAGCTATATTATCCGCATAGGCAATGACCTTGCAGCCAGTCCTTTGCAGTTCCATGAGCAGTTCGTCTACCACAGCATACACCGCCTTGTGGCGTACATCTGTTAACAGATTTTCGGATCGTGGTTTCACCTAGCTTCGAGCAGATCGCTCTGTTATTGAGAAGCTGGTAAATAAAAACAACTATGGACTTCTCGATCCCGAACCTGTTGAGTGCTGATGTTATTGCATGGGGTTCAAAATGAATTGGGTCTATAACTTAATTCGTGCAGTTTGCTGAGAGTATTATTCCATTGCAACATGCGTTGGAAAGCTACTGTCATTGTACGTTATTTCAGTTTACGTCATTCATTTGAAGAGTAAACAAGAATATTTTAAATATGTCGAACTTTGTGGCTGACAAGCGGGGAGTTCCTCTTCATTACTTTAATATGAAGAAAACTGCTGACGAAAGTCATCGTATTTTGGTGGAAGTTTATGGTGACCATGCGCTAGCTGAGCAAACGTGCCAAAAGTGGTTTGCACGATTTAAAAGTGGTGATTTTGGCTTGGCCAACCAGTCAAAACATGTCCATGGCGCGAAGGTAATGCTCTGTATTTGGTGGTATCAGAAGGGTGTGTATTATGAGTTGCTAAAACTGGGTGAAACCATCAATGGACAACGCTACCGAACACAATTAATCCGTTTTAAGAGAGCAGTAGCCGAAAAACGCCCGTAATATGCGACCGAAAAACCTCGATGGTTAATAACTATTTGGAAAACAGTGGAGAACGTTTTGCCCCACTCGCCTTATAGCCCAGACCTTGCCTCTTCTGATTACCATTTGTTCCGGTCGATACAGAACGCCCTCACTGACATGCGGTTCACATTAGAGCAGAATATCATAAATGAGCTTGATTCATTCTTGGCTGCCAAGCGGGCGCAGTTCTTTTGGGATGGGATCCACAAATTGCCAGAAAGATGGGAAAAAGTCATAGCTTCAGATGGGCAATAAATACTTTGAGTAATGTGAAACAGGTTCTTCTTAAATAAAAGTTCAAATTTAAAAAAAAAATAAAAATCAAAAAATTATACGACGAATTAAGTTATATACACAGTACTTTAGAGATGGCCAACTTCACAGCTGATTGACCCCTACCCCTTGGACGATTTTTAAAGGCTTTCTGACAGCTTTACGAATTTTTGATTTTTACCGTTCTCTGATTGGTCAATTCGGACTGAGAAGACGATCTATGGTTATAAAAATGGTTGCCATCTCTATAATACTCCATGTCTGGTCTGATGTTCACTATGATGTCGCTTCTGGAGTTCTTGTTCCTAATTGGATACACATTAGTCTGTACTTCAATGAATTCGAGCTCCTGCGATCACCAGCAAGGATAAATGGAATTAAAATCTCACAAAGCTTTCCCCTCTCATCGACTCTTTCTAGCATATTAAAGGTTGCTTAGTTGCACAGGGTCTGCTGGAAAGACCTGAAGGCGGTCTCCAGTTGAAGGTCCATTACCCCATTGCCCCTTTTGCCCGATGAATCAACGATTTCCAATACTTACTCTGGGTTGCGATGGCTCACGATGTTTCCCCCCTTCAAACAAAGCACGTGTTCTTAATTTTCGATACAATTATGCAATTTTATGTAAAAAAAAATGAAATGTAATACAATATATTCAAAATGCGTGCTGTACAAATGAACCCAGAATAGAAGAGATACGTATATACAGTTAGCTATGCTCCTGGTATGTGAATAAAAAATATGAGTATGTGAGCTCCAGCTCCAGCTCCAGCTCCGGCCACCTAGATAGACTTCGAATTTTCGACAGCGACTGCATTCAATCCCGATTTTATAGCCGAAACGAATCCCAATTTGAGGAACACCCAGTAAAGCAGCGACCCGCATATGAGAATCTTGCACACTCGGTCCAGGACGTACAAGCTGCAATGCAGAGATCACTTAGACTCGCCCTCAACGGCACTGTGCGGGGTACTTACAACTTGATCTGGGTCCTAGCCCTCGGTAGCGACGAAAGGGGCTCCTTGATGACGTACTGCCGTCCACCCAGGAAGCTCGTCTTCATGTACTCCACGTCATCCAAATCGTCTGTGTCCATCTTGAATCTGAAAGTACGCAAGCTCATAATGCCGCCCATCCGTGTCTGCGCAGTCACTTACATTTTCTGATCTTTCTCGTTCAAGCCATTGAATGCCCGCATAAAGTTGTCCGACTTGAAATTCCACAATCGGGTGGTAAAAAACTGCAGCATATCCAGTCCGAGGGCGATCTTCTTTTGCACACGTATCATGCTGCGAGCCATCCGATCATGAAAAGAAGAAACAAAAAAATCTCATCAATTCCTCTCAGGCGCAACAACGACAAGTCCATACAATCTCCTCTGGCCGAAAATCAGCAGCAAGAAGTCGATGAAGTAGGCCGGCAGCCACATGAACAAGATCGCGCACACCCAATGGTACACCTTGTTTGTGGTTATGTCACCGCCAGGATACCATAGGCCGATCTCGAAGGGGTACTCGTAGGCGAACCTGCGGCCTATGTCCATGATCCACTTCCAGGTTTTCTTTTTGCTCTCGGCGCAAGTCAAGTTAAACACCATTATGCGTTCAGGCCTAGACGGACGGGAGGAGAGAAAGTGGGCGTGCATTAAAAATCGATTGCAAAAGTAACTGGGTGCGGTCTCAGTTATGCGCACAGGGTGACGATTATTAACTGACATTTGTCAAAGTCCAACTGATCTATGCTCACAATGGAATAATTTACAGCCTAACGCCTAACGTCATTCAGGACAACTGTCAACTTGGAGGCGGATGATTAATGCCTTTTGTGGTGACTGTCATGATTTCGAATTTACTTGCTCATTTGTCACGTTCATCGTCATCGTTGTCGACGTCTTCGAAGGATCGTTGGGTTTTGACGGAAGATTAATGAACGAACGTCAGTCACTCTGCACACAGGCATTTGGTAGATGCTTGCGCAGATGTCGTGCAACTATTTACGGCATTAATCACGTGTACGTGCTGAGAGGTGCATTTATCTTCCGTTTGACATGTGCTCTGGCATGCGACAGTGTCACAGTTTTTCTTCTTTTCCCTTGAACATTTCTTTCAAGTGCAAAGAGATTACGTCATGTGGAATGTGGTAATTGAAGTGACTTAATGGTGATTTTTGTTTTTTTGCTCTCAAAGTTGTGAGAGAGGGGGACAAGGCAAACGTGGGATATCCGCAAGAAGGGGAGAAGGACGTTAGCCGTCAGCTAGAGAATCTTACTGACTGATGATTGAACGAATGAAGGAGACATGATCAGACTTAGTTTAACTCAGGATCATTAGATCATGGCATCGTGGATATGTGCGTCGACTCCTAAGCTCGGTGTGCATGTCCAATTCCCTACATTTTTCAAAATTCACGTCTCCACCTTTTCGAGTCAAGAAAGATTATTGAAATAGTTGACATCTAGGGGATGTGAGTGCCTACTACTGACCAGAGCGCTACACGAGCAGACGAGGTGTGGTTTATACTTCAACTTGTATGGGGCACCCATCTTGCGGGCGTGTATGCCAATTGCACAGTGTCCAGCTGTGACAACGATGAGCGTCCAGAGTGTAAGTCTGCATGGCCTGAGCCGGCGGTTTTAAGGCAGGTAGTGCCATTTGTGTGTATCTTAAGAAGATGGTAGGCTGTAGCGATCGGCATGGAAGGTGGATCTCCTCCTGGTGTTAGAGAAGTTGTACCACAACGAGCGAGGTCATAGGCTATGCAATTGCCCGGTATGGGTCTATTCGGAAGCGCAAACTTTGCAAAGCAAGAGCAGCGAAGCAGTTGCTACGTAAAAGCATACTTTCTACGTTTACGAACAAATTATTTGCTTCTTCTTCTTAAAATATAACGACGAACATGTTGAATGTATCTATTAACACTTTATTGGAAATTATAAAGTGTACAACTAGACATCGGAAGAGGTACATGAAGGGCCAAGAACTGAGGTGGACTTCAACAAGAATATAGACGAATTCTATGTTCTTAGAAATTAACCATTCGCATACGTTGCTTGACGAAACTGTGACAGCTACTATTACCAACATGAAACGCATTTTGAAATATTCATTGTGCACGCAATTCATTGGCCATGCACAAAATACTGCGTCGACCTGCGTTGACAGAGATGAGAGAGGTGAGCTGTGAGAATTCAGAGTGGTATGTTTTTTTTGTCCAGTTTTCATGTGTCAACTGACATTTGATAAATAGAAACCAGAAATGAAGTATGATAGAGGTGCCCAACTTCTACCTCTCTTGCCCCTTAAAATATTTGAAACCATTTTTTATATCGTTGTCTACAGCCTAATTGACCAATCAGAGAACAGCATTTACGTTATTTCTTGGACAACTGTCAAAAAATCATGAATAACTTTCAAAAATCCTCTGAAATTCTTCGATGGACTAGGGGTCAATCAGCTGTGAAGTTGGGTACCCCTATCATACTTCATTTCTGATTGAAAACATTTTGGTGAGAGAGTGCGTCGCTTACGTGAGATTTCGTTGCTCTCGCCGCTCTCATTTTTCTTATAAAAGTCAAATCGTAGCACGACGCAGTGAGTGGCATGGAACCATAGTATCGTGTTGGTTGAAAAACGAGGCGATGCAGCAACGCAGCTTTGTGAAATGGGAATGCAATTTGTCCGATAATCTCCGCAAAGAATTTATAGATCGATATCGTCGTGGAAAAGTTTTCGTTCCGAGTGGCTACCTGTCTAGGGCAGCATCTTTCTGTCTGTTTATATTCGCAGGGGATCAGTCAGAGTCTGGTTGTCAGACATCCAACCCGTTCTGGAAGGAATTCTGGTGGAGACTCTCTTCTCAAAGATGACTTTGGGTAGTAGGCTATCGGTCCCTTTTGGAGGGAAGTTAAGGTCGTTAAGAATGGTCGATGGTGAGGTTGGACCACAGTCAAGGTGTTGTGACTACTTGCTTACCGAATAGTACTAGTGGAGGAAGATTCTCAACGCTCCGCTGATACACATGTACATTAGCCTGTCTGACAATCAAGGTGAAGATCCGCATGGGGCATCAATTAGACCATACTAGCCTCACTCATCTCCTCAGAAACATTTTTCAGTCAATTTTATCAAAATTATCAATTCTTCGTCACAAACTATCTTCCCAATTCAACGTCAGTAATCTTAGTGACTTTCTTGTAACCTACTAACCGCATTCTAATTGGCCGTGGAAAATTTCGACCGACCCTCTGGGAGTTAGCGCAATTATCGCCCGCACACAGAGACTCCCGACCTAAGCTAACCTATCGTAACCTACTAACTGCGTGCGAACTATTTCTTGCAATTCGAAAGTGTCGTTATTTTGTATTTTCATTGTTCCTTAACGATCTTCCAGGAGTGTTGTACTGCACCTCTGCAGATGATTTTCAAATCCACCTAAGTTTTCCTCTTGGCATCATTCACTTGATGAAATAAACGAGGACTTGTGACCGATGATCGTCTATCCCTATCAACGATAGCAAAAACAAAATCATTCCATCGTCCATCTTCGAAACAATTCAGTCCAAATTTTGGTCGAGTTCACTGCACTGCACAAAATTTTCTCTCAACACATTTATGTTCACCGCAAGTTTGCAGCTGGTCAGCAGTGTCAAAAAAGTACTCATAAATGCAACATAAAATGATAATAATAAGAGAATTTTCGTATGAGGTTCTCAGGAACAATTTTTGCATGAAAAAGTCCACTTTTCAGTTTCCCTGCAGTCCTGCAACAAACCAAAAATCACTACGAATTTGACCGCAGTTGCCGACTGCTCTCATGCACAGTCACTGCAGTTTATTTACATTTATGAACGCAAAACTTGCAGGGCTGCCGCAGGGTGAAATTTATGAACTCAGGGAAGCCCTTCAATGACTATCCTAAATAACTTAACTCTATTACCACTGAACGCGCTGGTTGTCGGAAAGATCTTGGAATAATGATTAGTACTGAACTAACATCACCTGATCACATTGAAGTGTAACCAAATTTTGAATACATCCATGTCCGTTAGTGGTTCGTTAAGCCCCATTAAATCTTCTCAAAGTGCTACAGCGCCCATCTTAACACGGATATGAACCCTGACCTGTTCATGAACATGACATGAAAAAATCTAGTGCAGGCACAAAAATCCATGTCCAAACTAACATCTAACAACGAGACATAACGTCTCGGAGAATCTTGATTTTACGACATGCCATGAGCTCTGTTCAAAAGTTCGTCATGAGATTTGACGTTTTCCCATATGTGCACGATTTTGGTTGGCTGGAGTAAATATTGCAAATATTGAGAGTAAAAGTAGAAGTGTTAATGAATATCATCTTTTGGCATTATTTTCAGTGGTATCTACTTCGTTGACTGGTGGTTGGCTGCCCGTTTCTTGATGTTGACGCTCTCGCAGCCAAGAGGATTCTACGTCTCAATTGAAGGCAGCAAGTCAACAGAGCGGAGCACCAAGGCGGGAGTTGCACAAGGATAAAAGCTTTTCAACATCTTCACGATAGATCAACAACATCCAACTGCCACAGTAAAATTATGTCTATTCGCAGATGACTCGCTGACTTATGCCAGCTCGACATCACCACAGATAGTCGCGCAAATGGTCGAAATCCAAACAGCTAACAAATTTGACTACTATACCAAATGGGGTATTCGTATCAATGATGGGAAATCGGTACTTATGTGCTTAAGGAGACCATCCAGAGGCGGATGCAGATCAGCAGCCAAATTTCGAAGCATAAAGGTAGTGCTCCATAACGGTATAGAAATATCAACAAACGAAAAGGTCAACTTCACAGAAAGGTTGAAGTTCAACAGTCATTCGAAACTGACCCTTAAGAAGGCCAACCTCGACTTCCATCGCATGTATCCCTTGATGCGCAAGCAAAATGGATTAAGCCACAGGACAAAACTGCTACTCTACTGCAGCTAATGCGGTCGATCTTAACGTACGGCTTCCCAAGCTGGCACACCATCTCTAAGATCAGCATGACGAAGCTCGCAATTTTCCAAAGAAAAATACTGCGAATACGTACGAGACTCACCTTCTACAGGGACCGTCAAATGCACTACATCAACAATAGGCCTTACGACCAAGCAAGCATCATCCCCCTGCAACAGTATATGGTGACACTGTTCAGAAGGCAGCTACTAGAAATCAACAACCATCCCAACCAGGAAATCAGGAACCTGAGAGACACAATCACCGGACAACTCTACCTCAACTCGTTAAATCTGCTAAACGAGCAGAACTTTCCAACGACGTCGAACAATGAGCTGCTTGGATTCTACGAGAGCAGCGATGGCAATCACCATCGAGGTTAAGTCGGCTAACACATCACCACCCCATCCCAAAAGGACCACCATGGACACACGGACTTGAACCAGCGACGAACATCTTGGCCAGCCTTCTTGGACAAAGCCTTTTGGAAAAAGGGAGGTTAAAAAGTTTGCTCGAGGATTCGGATCACTATACACAAGCCTCTCCCTCAAACAATGCCCTACAACTGAGGCTGAAAGTGGCGGAACCCACAAAACCCGACAATTATCAAAATAGAAATTTTTGAGGCCCTCAGAGCTAGAGACAATCAGCACAGCCACTTTTGCATTGACAGCCTCATCTATAGCGACGGCTAGCTATCTAATTCCACTTGTGTTGATCAAGTAGGTTACGTCCTTCCTCACTTTTGTAGGCCACCGTAAAGGTGGACACTCTCTCTTGCGTCTCTTTTTCAGTCTAGTGAAAGTGACTATGCATGTGAGCAGTCTGCAACTGCGTTCATAAAAGCAATGTGACAGTCAAACCGCCATCGAATGGGCAGTCATTTCTGTGTTGGATTGCAGAGAAACCGAAAGGTGGATTTTTCCATGCAAAAATGGTTTCTAAGAACAATTATTTTTATTTGAAAGCATATTCCTTTGCTGCGTGCTTCGCAGCTGTTTATTTCACATATATTTTTAAAATTTGGTCAGTTTATTACAAGGCTTCAACATTAAACCTAGCATTATACCCCTTTTTTTAGACATGACGTAGACATTCATTTTAGAAATACAACCGTCAACCAAACGTTGGACCAAACTTAAGTTGGATTTATGAATACTTTTTTGGCAATACTGACTTGCGGCTGTGTTTGTGTTCATAAATGTATTGAGCGAATATTCTCTGCAGTGCAGCGGCAACAATGTCGCAATTATTAACTCAGCACAGCTTCGAAGCCTTCAGACGTTCAAACTAAATCTTGAACAAATTGTTTCTGAACTAACACACGTCGAGGCTCAAGATCTAGAAGATCGTATTAAAACCGGATGAATGGACCACCCTCGTCTACCTGCGAACATGTCCACCCCTAGCAGCTGCCAGAAAAAAGTTGTAAGAAGACCATACGATGAATAATCTGGAGCTCATAGCCGTCGAAGAGCTTTCGTGACATCACAGTGGACCGGTTGAGGTTTAAGTGGGCCATGCCGTGACTGTTAAGTCACTACTGCCCACCTGATACATGTCGATTTACCGCTTGTAGTCAACTGTCCATTCTTTCACTTCCTACAACGATTACCCCATCAATCAGGATACAAAGACAATAAACACCACCCTGTTACGCGTGCTAAAGACCCATTCAACCACTTCGACGACCACCACAACGAGTTTGACATCATCATCCATCGCCACCCTGACCAGGCAGGTGGAACGGGTATACTCACTTCTTTTCCTGCTGCGCATAGTGGTATGGCATCACGATCAAGCCATTTATTGCTATATCAACGGGTATAACTTCAGACTTGAGCTGCCCATTGCAGATCATCGAACGAATGACGCCCTTGCCGGCGCCAATCATGACGCCAGTCGGTCCATTCATGTTGTCCACCCATCCGGGGAGAGGCTCCTGGTAGGCTGGGGTCACTGCAAGTAAATACATTCGAACAGACAGGCATGCGTTTATTTAATGAATTTGCAGAAACTGGTTTAAGGTGTTTTTCTGTTGTCGCTTTATTTATTTACGTTTGCTCACTGAACACTTTTCGCACACATACGCGGCCAGCCAACAACTGAGTCAAGGTTGTTCACGAAGGTAAACAGAGTGACACCTCGCATGTGTCCGCGACTCCACAGAAACAAGGTGGTAACAAGAGTTTGTGTTTATTGACAGTACACAGTAAAAAAACAATACAAACACCTAAGGTACGTAAAAAATATGACTTCGACTTAAACATTAGAGAAGACCGCAGAAGCCGCCCCTGCTTAGCTGGAGATGTTGTCCCACATCCCCGTCACGGAGAGAATCCAGTACAGCAGGCCACCCACGATGAGGGTCTTGCAGATGCGGTCCACGAAGTACATTCTGAAAGGACGAATAACAAGCTTGATTGGGGAAGGGATGGAGGTGAGTTGGGTGAGCGCTTACATTTTCAGATGGACCCTGGCTCGTGGCAGGGTTTCGTCCGTCTCCTTGAGGAGGAAGCGTCGTCCGCCCTTGGCACATCGTATCATGTACTCTTCCTCGCTCACGTTCGAGTTCATGTCCATGTTGAAGCTAAAAACAAACACACACAGTTACGTCGGGATTAAGACTCAGCTCACACTCGACCCAGAAGCTTACATCAACTTGTCCTGTTTCCCGAGTTTTTCCCAGAGTGCCGCATACTTTTCCGACTTAAAACACCACGGTTTCAGGGTGAAGAACTGCAAGACCTCCAGCCCGGTGGAGATCTTCTGCTGTATCCTCACCATGCTGCAAGTGTGGAGAAAATGTTAGAGACCAACCAACCCACGGCCATGCCAACAATCCCTTACAATCTCTTCTGTCCCAGGATCAGCATCAGAAAGTCAATAAAGTACGCCGGCAGCCAGTGGAAGAGCAGGACGTTGAGGCTGTGATAGAACTTGTTCGTGGTAATGCACGGGTCTGGATACCACAGGCCCAGGTTCAGAGGATAGTCGTATCCAATCTGTTTGCTCATCGATATCACATGGCCCCAGGGCACCTTGCGGTTTTCGGCGTTTGTCAGATTGTAAACCGGAACTGTCTCGGGCCTACAAAGTGACACAAATGTCATTGAATTCGAAATGCCTTCAAAAGCTAAAGCTCACCTGGTCTTCTCCTGACGGAACTCGTAGGGAATCACAATCAGCCCGTTGATTGCGTAATCCACTGGGATGACTTCGGACATGTTTGTTTTGTCAATCAGAATTGACCGGATGACCCCCTTGCCGGCTCCAATCATCAGTCCTGTGGGCCCGTTCAGATTGTCCACCCATCCGTGCAGTGGCTCGATGACAGCTGGTGACACTGTTTTCGGCGAACACAAGTTGTTTTTTTTTTTTTTTTTTTTCTTTCATTAATTCACTCTGAAACAGTTTTATGAACTTTCGACCACGACCGCGAAGCCTCTATGAATACATTTCGATGTTCATGTATGTATGGATGTGTGTCCTGTTCTGTGTTAAAATGTTTTAGTGGATGGGTGTGTGGGTGTGTGGGTGTGTGGGTGTGTGTGTGTGTGAAAATGTTTGTGTTACATGGAAGCATTATGTCTTTATGGGAAAAATGTTTGTTTCTGTAAAAAATATAGTTTGTGTAAATGCATTCAAGTTGCGCTTCCAATTTCGGAACGGGAAGCTCGCATGGCTTTTCCGGAAAGTAGTACCGGAAATCGAGAACCCGACGTGTTCACACACAGGATCAGTTTACTTGTTCAGGAGAAACCACCGGGTCAGAAACTGATGATGACGATGAATTTTGACAGAATTTTGTTGGATTGTAATTTTGTTGGAGAGCTGTAACAGCCTTGTGGGACTTGATTTTTGAGAAGCTTGAAGCTTATTCACTACCGTTATATCGGTTGATACATGATCGAGCCGATCAAACGGAGACAAGTAGAAATCAAAGAAACAGCAGTGGATTCCAAAGAACAGTTGACAATGTTCTGTTTGGCTACTAGATGGTCAACTAGACAAGCTAATGGTGATTAATGTTGAGTCTTTGATATGCGGGCGAACATCTGGGCAGTAATTGATCCAAGTTCCTTTCTTCACTTTTGCTAATGTCCTTCTTAGGAAATTGCACAACTTATCACCCTCACTTATCAATAATGCGAACAACCAAGACCCGGCGTTGCGAAACTTTCAAATCGAATGCAGTGAAGTCTCACTTAAATGAACTCTCAGTTATATGAATTATTTCACTTTCTGAACAGGAACATTTTTGTCCTGGAATTTAGTTATACGAACTGATATTCTAATAAATGTACTGTGCGGTCATATAAGTGAATTTGTGTTGAATGTTTTTTTGAAGTCAAGACAGTTATTTTTTCTAGACAGATTTTGTTTATTTTGCCTTAATTGTATTTGGACTTGCAAGTCAGTTCGTATTAATTATCGTATACATTATCGTTATATGTGTTCGGCGTCGGCAGGTGATCTGTTTTTTGTGTAAAAATTCCATCCGTATTATATCAATGTGCGCTCAGCAACAACTACACAAATGGGCTTCAGAAAATTAACTTCCTTACACGTCGTCTCTACTGGACATGACCAGGCCCTGGTGAGAAAAAATCCAGTGGAGGCACAAACCTCCATGTACAAACTAACATCGTGTCGGAGAATCTTGATTTTACGACATGGCATGAGCTCTGTTCAAAAGTTCAGCATGAGATTTGACGTTTTCCCATATGTGCACGATTTTGGTTGCATGGAGTGGTAAATATTGAGAGTAAAATTAGAAGTGTTAGGGAATATGATTTTTTGGCATTATTTCTAGTGAGATCTACTTCTTTGATTGGTGGTTGGTTGCCCGCTTCTTGATGTTGACCAGAAATGAAGTACTAAAGAGAAATGCAACTTTCCAGTGGAAAACCCCTAGTCGGTCGCTGTTCGCCTCAGATTTTGACGTTTGTGCTCCAAGTCACGCAAACTATTGTATACTTGTTAGAAGTATAGAGCAATGCAATGGTGAAATTTTTGACAACCACATTTTATATCGTTTTCTAAAACCAAATGAACTAGTCAGAGAACGGCATTTACGTTACTTCGTGAATTCATTAATAACTGTCGAAAAGCCTCTCCAATTCATCGATGGACTAGGGGTCAATCAGTTGCGAAGTTGGGCACCTCTTAATTTCTTGTTAAGTCTAGTCAGCTTCGATTACCTCACACGTAATCACAGGCACCCGTCTGTGAAGATGCTATAAAAACGCTTCAAATCACACCGTGGGGCAAGATATGTAGAAGCAGACGTAATGGAGGGAACCCGCCATTATTCATTTCTGATATTGACGCTCTCGCAGCCAGAGTTGAAATAAAGCGACATGACACATCTTGCCCACGAAAGGAAAGATCGCGGTTCGCTGTTCAGATTGTGGTTGTGAAGTTGGGCGAGAAATATGTCCAGTGGAGACTGTGTGCTACGAAGAACTGAGAAAAATACGTGAAACTAAGTGAAACTGGAACTTGGATTTGAAACAAGAAACTGCTCAAACAAAAATAATCAATTTTTTAAGCGAGTGTAGCTCAAAAACATGATGTAAATTATTTTCCGATTTGTAATATTGGATCTATAACTTAATTCGTGCGGCTTGCTAAAAAATGGCGTAACTTTAATTATTCCATTGAAACATGCGTTGGAAAGCTACTGTCATTGTACGTCATTTCAGTATATGTCATTCATTTGAAGCGTCAACAACAATCTTTTTTTTTCACTCAAATATGTCGAACTTTGTGCCTGAAAAAGTGTTTTTGGGGTGAGTTCCTGCTGCCGAAAGTCCTCGTATTTTGGTGGAAGTTTATGGTGAACATGCGCTAGCTGAGCGGACGTGCAAAAAGTGGTAATTTTGGCTTGACCAACCAGCCAAATCAACGGCAAAGCCGAATATTCATGTCGCGAAGGTAATGCTCTGTATTTGGTGGGATCAGAAGGGTGTGCTGTATGCTAAAACCGGGTGAGACCATCAATGGACAACGCTACCGAACACAATTAGTCCGTTTGAAGAGAGCAGTAGCCGAAAAACGCCCGGAAGATGTGACCAGACACAATGCAATAATTTTCCATCATGACAACGATCGGCCCCACGTTGCTATTCCGGTTAAGAACTATTTGGAAAACAGTGGATGGGAAGTTTTACTCCACCCGTCTTATAGCCGAGACCATGCCCCTTCTGACTACCATTTGTTCCGGTCGATGCAGAACCAAAAAAAACCGCACGAATTAAGGTATAGACCCAATATATAGCTTAATTTTATTGCCTAACCACTTCAATAAAATCCCAATATGTATATGTAAGGAATCTAATGTATTTTAAATGTTATGTAAATTATTCATCCCTTGATTCATACATTTAAACATTCCTTTAGTTTGTCGTTCACCTAATTCTTGATATTCATTAAATAATCTACTATGTGTGCATGTAAGTTAAACATTAATCGAACCACTTCACCGATTTTTAGAATTAAGAAAGAACAGCCAATGATTTGGTAAAATACCAACCTGAAAGGACGGTTGTAATAAAGCGCGCAAAGAAAAAACATCGTCTTTATTTTTTATGTTTGCCTGTTCCAGATAATTCTTACTTATACTTTTCGGTTATATGGACTGGCCCTACAATCATTAGTTCTTATAAGTGAGACTATATTGTAATTCAGCTTATTTTCCCTGATGAGGTTTGCCTGGTTGCTCACAAAATAATGGACTTCCACGGAATGACCCATCGAGCCCAATCTAATCACAAACAAAGTATCGGAAGGAGTTCATCTCTGCAGATTACTTGACAAACAGGTGAAAGAGAAGAAACTGTCTGATATTTGGAGTTCCAAGCTGTAATTTTAAATTTAAAATAATTACTTCTCATACCGAGAAAATGGGAATCTTTGGCACAGTCAATAACCGGAATAAATATTAGCAAGGTGACAAGTTTCAAGCCTGTTTCAAGATGGAATAGTTCCTCATTAAATAAAACAACTGTCTAATATTTCTGCTTTTATGCAAAAATGTAAAGTTTTCTTCAATAAATACCCAAAAGTGTAACGAATATCTTAGCACACGAGCCAGGACCTATTCACAAGCGGCAGCAACATATTTCCCCAAATAATCATAAAACACGAACTAAAGATAAAATTCAATGAACCAATATTACTAACCTGCAGTTCTACCTTGCTGGGAAAACTAAATAGCACTTGAAAAAATTGCTAATTTACTTACGACATCGCACTATGAATATCGTGTGGCTCTACTCGGCCCCACGTGTGCATAATTCACGAAAGTCGTTTAAAACGCATTTTTCTTGCTCCATAAATAGATCGTAAACGATTTGTGCACTGTTCCATTGTTCAGCATGTTTGAAGAAGTCGTAGACTACTGATACTCAGAAATACCAAGCCTGATTTGACCAGACCAGACCGATACACTCATATGTTGGTTAAGCGAAGAATGTCCTTCGAATCAGCTAGTTACATTAGGCAACACTGAAGGTGACAGTGGAAAGCATAGTGTAAGGCGTCAAGTGAATAGCTAACCACTGTATCACTGGCAATGGTGGTAAGTTGGCAATGGACAATAGGAGTGATGATGTCACTGATAATGGATTCTTCAAGCATACCCCGAAAAAGCGGTACACATTTAAAATTACTAAAGTATTCAGAAAAAAACTTTTAAAGTGGGACACGATTAGAGGCATTTTTTGAATACATTGTCCATTGCAGAAAGAACGGACTGACCTGTCTATTCCTTGGCTTTGAACTTGTCATCTACAACCATGAGTTAAATAACAAATGGAAGCTTATTGTTTTGTCCAATTAAGAACGCCAATGTCAAAAGAAGGATTGATCAAATGATGAATCATTTCCTCTCTCAGAAGGCAATGTCAGAGCTTGTTGAATAGATGCCTTTCATTTGGTCAAACTAAAATATTATTATTAAAAGTGTCAATTCATCGGTCGTCGGTTTGCTTTGTAAGACAAGATGTGTGACAATATGCCCTAACAGCATTAGTCAATTTTCGCTGCTTTGCAGGGGAAGCTTTCAAGCATTTTTTTAATAATTTGCGCGGTCACAAGGGTTTCTTATACCCTTAAGTGGCCGGGGTAAGTACACAGAAAGGGCCTAAGGTATAGAGAGAGAAAGAGAGAGGAGGTACTTGTGCACATTGGTCTTTAATATCTGCGGTGTAGTCTGCTAGGAAGAGTATTCCATAGTCGTGTGGTGCGGCTGAAGAACGAGTCTCTAAATTTAACTATGCGTCCGGAAGTAGGATTAAGGGTAAACTGATGAGCTTTCCTGCCGAGACTTAAGTCTGCTTCAAAATGCTATATCTTTGTAACGGACAATAATATCAAAATAACAAATTTAGAGAACGAGTCCCGGAGCAATCGAAAAATGAATACCTTTATTAACTCATTTTGAGGTTAAGCCGACTTCTGCTGTTGCGACAGAAATGCATCTTGATTGACAAGTCTAAAATCACAGGGGGACCCTAAAAGAAGGTATGCAAGGCATTCCACTATTTTATTCCTTCCAAACTTAATTCATGACATATTTAAATAATGAAAATGCAAACAAGTTCTCTGGCTTAGACAAGCTCCGAGACACTCTGCTCGAAACACAAAAAAAAAAAATACTACGGCTTTATAAAAAAAAGCGACGAAATGATGTTGAAATGTTCGAAGGATATTTTCACTCTTCGACTTGCAACCTACGATTTAAGAGGTAACTGGCAGAGGGCAAGAAGAATTAAACGTCAGAATTCATAGCCTGCCTCAAAACTAGCCATCTCTCCTAAAAGAACATTGAAAACAAAGTGCCCGAAAAGTGGAAGACAACCCTTAAGTGCAACAGACTCAAAAAATATTTCCCTATCCGTCAACTGAAGCCCCTTTAGAGATGAAAAGCCCCGATGGACACAAAATCACTTAATGAAACTAACTCACGACGAAACTCGTGAACTCAGCCAATTAGCTGATGTGTTGGCTTAATAAAAGGATGTAACAAAAGCAAAATATATTCAATACAATTCTCTATGTCGAAATAATAGCTAAGAACAAACACTAAACAAATTGGTTCTAGAAATAGCCAATGGCTCCGCCTATGTAGTAGACCAGGAGTCCTACTATCAGGACCTTGCAACATCGATCGAGGTAGTACATCCTGCAAAAGGTAAACATCCTTTAACCAAAACCAAACTAACTACAGCATCATTTTACATTTTCAATTGCCTACGAGCTCTTGGTAAACTGTCCGGGGACTCCTTCAACAAATACTGGCGTCCGCCCTGGATGCAAGAAATCATGTACTCTTCAGCATCCTCAACCGCATCCATGTTCATGTTGAATCTACGAATATGCGCAAATGCAACCAATCAAAACCATGTGTCTTTCAAGATCCCACACGCAGGATTAAAGTCTTTACATCAACTTGTCCTCGGCGTTGAGCTTCTGCCATACGTTCCCGAATTGCTGCGATCTAAAGTTCCACTCACGGAGTGTGAAAAACTCAAGCACTTCCAATCCGATTGATATCCGATTTTGAATCCGTATCATGCTGCAAGGGCATGAACCACTAAGAGACCGAAAAAACACGACAACAAAGTCAACTCATCACTTACAATCGCTTCTGGCCCAACAGAAGCATCAAGAAGTCTATCAAATATGCCGGCAACCAGTGGAAGAGAAACACATTGATCCTGTGCCGGAGCCTATTGGTCGTGACACATCCATCGGGGTACCATAGTCCTGCTTCAACCGGATACTGATACCCAATCTTCTTGCTCATCTGAATGACCTCTCCCCACGGGATCTTTCTGTGGTCGGCACAGGTGATGTTGTAGACCGGTACACTGGGAGGCCTACAAAGAACGAATACGTCCATCAACCCGTCCTCAAACAGGACTCTGTAGCAGCCTTACTTTTCGCTCGCCACTGCGAACTCGTACGCAATCGTGATGAGGCCGCTGATTGCGTAGTCCACTGGGATGACCTCCGACTTGAAGCGGCCGTCTATCAACATCGACCGGATCACACCCTTGCCGGCGCCCACCATCAGACCGGTGGGCCCGTTCAGGTTGTCCACCCAACCGGGTACTGGTTCATAAGCTGACGGTGACACTGCGACGCGCAAAAAACGATTAACGTATCTACATGGACTACAGAGTGTGTTGTACCGCGTGCATCACAAACCTATGCAAGCTCAGCTTCAAGTGTGGGCGTGCTCGGAATGTAAATTGGTATTTTCATTGCAATTTACTCCACAATAGCGGGATTGGCTGTTTGCGTTTGCTTATTTTTTCGTGCAGCAGGCGTCTAGGGATTTGCGTCAGCCAGTAGCAGCTAGTGCATAGCGTGCCGCTGGACTATGCTGGGGTATGCTCACTACACACTCACGCTTACAATTGTTATCATGCGAACTAAAAAGCACTCGTCTGTGGCTGACATTCATTTTTTTCTTACATGTGTCACTTTTTCACTACTTTAAGATTCATGCGTTTTAGCAGTGGATACAGAATATTGGTTTTGTCTTTGAATTTACTCATTTTTGTTTTTTTGTTTAATGTCTATTGCAAGCACATTAGCTGAATAAATACAAAAAATGCAAACATAGCGGGGCCGGATTTATTTTTTTCTCTTTGCCGGAGATAACTTACCATTTTTGAGAGACTCTGTGATGCGAGGTAACGCGATTTAGATAAGCATTGCATGGCCCACAAGTGCGATGTGGAATAAGGTGACAGTATATTTTTTTTTTAAGTAAACATGCTTAATTCGGGTGTATCCGAATTGTTTTTGCTGGTGGGTGATTATTTTTAAGGAACCAAGCTGACCAAATATAGCGTATGTATGCGAAAAGCGAACAAATTTACAGTTGTGATTCGATTTTGATTTATTCTTGCTGATTTTCGCTTAAGCAGAGTGTTTAATGGTTAATTTATTTTCTTGCAATTAATGATTGTTGCATAAAACATATTTAAAAATA
The DNA here is from genome assembly GCA_905231855.2 of Eristalis tenax. NCBI lineage: Eukaryota > Metazoa > Arthropoda > Insecta > Diptera > Syrphidae > Eristalis > Eristalis tenax. The sequence goes on from HG993127.1 coordinate 8,293,728, forward strand.
ATAAAATATTTACAAATGTTGTTAGGCTGAGATATTAACAGATTAGTGGTGGAGAATGTGGGCATTTGTGTAACACTCTGAAGAACTGTAAATACTTTGGGAACGCACTCCAAAAGTAGACTGCTGTCGGCGTCGGTAAGGTAGTACAAAATCGCTAAACAAAGGTGATGTGACAAAGGGGTTTGTTAAAAATTCTGTGGACAGTTGTGTTTATGCCGTTCCCCAATATTAGACTAGAAAATGGTTTAACCCAGTGTTGGCGCTTAAGAATTTGAGCAAGGGACGGAAACTGTCGCAATCATCCTCGCATTCAATGCTTCCTCAAACAAAAACAATCATGAGAAGAGGAGAATACCCAGACTATCTTTTTTAAAAAATTTGGAGCCTGAAAAATTTGAGCAAGGGTCAGAATCCGTCGCAATCATCCTCGCATTCAATGTTTACTCAAACAAACACAAGCACGCGAAGAGGAGAATACTCAGACTAGTTTTTTTTTTTAAATTTGAAGCCTAAATCATCAATGTCGCATTAGCGCGGTCGTGCTCTGACATTTTAAGTAGAATACACGTTAATCCATTACACAAGTCATAATGCAGCGGTCGCGCTTTAATAGTTCATAGACCGTAATGTCGTAAGCGCGAGCACAGGTATAGCTACTTCTACAAACTCGGGCTTTTGACAGTTGTCAACAAATTTTCTTTTATTTACTCGTGATTTTTCATTGTTGGCAGGCTAAGGCAACTAATTGTGCACGTAATTATTTCTTTGCAGATATTTTATGTGAAATAATTGCATTTTGTCTGGTAAATTAATTTTAGACCATTTAAATTGGGCCTTTAATTGTGATTTGTAAAAGTGAGGGAGCCGCGCTTTGGCATAACATTCTCGCAAGCTAAATAAAGCGCGTACTGAACTCTATCAACGTCCGACCGCAAGAGCACGACATTGTGATTTGGCCGTAAATAATGTTGGTAACTATTAAGGCACTCACTCAACTGCTATGTGAACGTAGGTAAATTATTTCTCATGAAGAAATCGCAAATTGTCACATAGGTACTCCGAAAGAAAAGAAAGCAGGAACTTAGTTTTTGCCTGCAATCAGTGAATCGGGGAAGGTCAAACATTTTGTAGTTAAAACCGTCGTGTAACTGTAGACATTACTGATGGTTTACGAAACGGATGTTTTAGGGAACGTTGGCAAGCATTTAACACAATCTTTCAACGAGACTCCACTCTCCCTTATAAGGCAAAAACGACACAAACATGGCTAAAATCAGGAATGGAGTATGATGGAGACGCTCAACTTCAACCTCTCTTGCCCCTTAAAATTTCTGACATCGTTTTCTAAAGCCTAGTAGACCAATCAGAGAACAGCATTTACGTTCTTTCTTGAACAACTGTCAAAAAATCATGAATAACTGTCAAAAATCCTCTGAAATTCTTCGATGGACTAGGGGTTAATCAGCTGTGAAGTTAGGCATCTCCATAATACTTCATTTCTGGCTAAAACATAACGTTCTAAAGTTTATTCCTACGGGTGAGTGTTCCGTTTTAGAGACAGAGGGTGGTGTGAATAAAAATTGAGTGTGAGAATTTCCTCAGCTTCTTGGAGGAAACACTCGAGCTGGTGTGAATAAAAATGTATTTCGAAAAACCTCCACTCACATCTTTGACAACTGAATGTTATCTCTTTTGGTGTGAATAAAGATGCAATTTAATGAGAGATCCCTTGTAGAAGTTGAGTGTGTATAGGAGGGGACTCCAAGAAGAATTCTGTTTCGGAAGAGGAACACTTTGACGAATTGAGTGAAAGCCCCTAAAAAACAGAAATCTGGAATGGAAGACGACGATTTCATGAAATATTTAATTTTCATCCGTGCTCGCCTAAAAGGGAAAAAAATTCATTCGTGGACAACACTTGAATCCCAATGTATCGAAGGAATGTTTTCATCTCCTCAATTAATGGCATGGCACAACACGGGTTCCATCATTCCACGTTATGAAACTTGAATCTACGCAGGTTCCTTGAATTATGCCCTGTGTCCCCGAAACTTCGTTAATTATAGTTATTTGATTTTCGCTTGTATGTTTTTGAAAAATTAAAAAAAAAATGATCGGCTATACTGTGCACTCACCCTTACTCTAGTTTTCAAACGTCAACTTGAGAGAAAGAACCTACTTCGAGGATTTTTTTTATTCACACCAAATCGAGTGTTTCATTTAGCAAAATACTCGACTTGTTTGTTTTCACTCGGAGTGTTCCTTAGCCACCCAATGGCTAATGCTAAGCCATACCTAAATGGCGAATATTTGACACGAGCTGTGGATTATTTTCCAATGGATGTGCTGCGTTCGTCAAGATGATATACATTAGCTCCCCGTTTGAAAATATTGAACATTTGTTATGACTGCACTATAGTATAACTAAAATTCAGTGTGAAATAAAGCCAAACGAAATAAGAATTGATCTAATGTCACTTTCACAAAGCAAAATAATGTCAAATATCTGGATTTAGCCTTACTCTATGCCATCATCTACTACTCTTTCATTGAATTTTCATTGCCTTTCACATTTGGAGGCATTATTCAATTTTTTAAATCGTCGAGTCACTTTTTTTCTGGTTTCTTGTATCTTTCTCTTGAAAATGTTAGGTCCCAGCACTGGTGGGTTGAGTTCGATGAGAAATAAACTCACGAGTACTGCGACTATCGATTATATATCTATCGAATTAATAGAAATCCAGATTAATGTAGTCTGAGGAGATTTTCTAGAAAAGTTCATTCCTTCGTTAAGTTTCGTTAATTGTCTACAAGTTAAGGTTGGGACAACCATTATATACGCCAGGCGACTTTAGAAATGACGTGATCAGTTCTAAGCAAAGCTGGCACCAGCTAATTCGCTTTGGAAGTTCCAAGAGTAGAAGCTATTCAACTTCTGTGTTATCAAAGTGGGTCCATATTGACCTAAGTGTGACTCTCTCTAACCTAACCTAACTGCACCGGTCTTGTGGCTGCTATTGTTCTCTCACGAGTGGGACACATCACACTAACAACAGCGCTTTCGAGCACTAAGAAGTGGTTGAAAAAAAAACAATAAAATGTTTAATGAATAGCGGATCTTCTTCAAATAAATCCACAGAAACAAGTTAAATTAAGGACGATGGCATATCAAGGTAGGCAATTACAAAAAAACATTGCGTCAACTATAGCTTCCGTGGTGTTGTGGGTCGGTGAATTGACACCTACGCGATTGACCGTACGTTACCTAGGTTCGAAAAATAACGTTCACGGCCCCACCTCTTTGGAGTGCTTCTCAAATTCGCCATTCGGAGTCGGCACACGACTGTAGGGCCCTTCCACTCGTGAAAGAACAATAGCCCGCACAGCACGAATGGGTTGCTGAGAAGCTAGGCCCTGGACCTTTACGGGCTGTAGCGCCACCATGCTTCCATGAAAATTCGCTGAGTTCGATGAGACAACTCGTCCTATTCAGCATACTCTAGTTAAGACAGAAATGATTGCGCCTCCAATACGGTTAATCATGACAATCACCTTCCTGCTAGTAGCGGTACTCAATCCCAACTGTCGGAAGCAAAGCTCGAAAATATTCATGAACGTTGCCTTTCGTTAACAACCCCTAATAATACAATAGCCTCCTATGTAATTGGAGAACGGCATGGTGTGTAAATCGACATAAATCAAGCTGTCAGACATTACTGTCTAGCTATCAGAGTTCAGTAAGTCATTAAAGGTGCATTTCCAGCTGTTATTTGCAAACTACAATAACAATAAATCGTATCGTCGTTGTAAGGAAGTGCAATTGAATTTCGTTGAAAGTATCCACGAGTCAGCCAGCAGGTGCAACGTAACAAAATGCCTTTCGGGTCAACTGAACCCTCCTCCTCCTGCGAGGACAGTCAGGCGAATCGAACAAAAAGAAGAAAAAAAACTCCACGAAACACGAGTCCCAAAGGCTGACGTAAGAAATAGTTTTTCGCCGAGCACTTGCACTGCAAAACCCACCAAGCAGGAAGGAAAACTGTTTACAAAGGAAACCTAGAAAATATCTCGCTTTCGATTTTCCATCGGCAAGAAAAGGAGAAAATCAAGTTTTTCCTCTCCTCCCATGGACTCGCTGGAGGACGTGCTGAAAAGAAAATCGTATGCAACTAAGCCGATTTGGAAACTCAATCCAACTTATTGCAGTGGCACTGCACAGTGGTGCAGTAGTGCAGTGGTACAGCGCAGGTGAACACATATTGCGCAACAACAGGAATGCTATGCCAGCCAGTAGCTGACAAAAAATAAATGCGTTGGAATTTCCTGGTCAACGCTCGAGCAAACAGAGTTGCGCACTGCTGGTGTTACAGTTTCTACAAATGGCCACACAAATCCACTTCTGCCACAAACTGCTGGCAATTCGTATAGATCTTGTTAATTGGACTTACCGATACTTGGTCTGGCGATGATAACTGGCAAATTGGGATACTCATCTCGCACCAGTATCTCGGCCAGTCGCTTCGAGTATGTGTACGTGTTCGGGTGTGGCTTCAGCAGTTCGGGTGTGATGTTGTCCAGCGTTTTCACATCCATCCATTCGGCGAGACGCATAAGATCCTCGGGTTTGTGTGGAAATTCGTAGACTTTCTCGTACATAACCTCTTGGTCGCAGTTGCAAAAGGCCGTGGACAGGTGTACGAATGCTTCCAGATTTGGCATCAGTTTGGCAATGTCCAAGACACGTTTCGTTCCAGTGGTGTTCATATCAATGGCGTCCTTCAAATTCCCCTCGAGCTTGAGCGTGGCTGCCATGTGGAACACAATGTTCGTGTTGTCAACCACTAGCTTCAAGCTGTCGCCACTCAAACCGAGACCTATAGAAACAAACAGGGTTCGTGTTCATTTCGATGAACTGTCACAGCATAGATCGACTTACCGTCGTATGTGACGTCTCCCTGAACGAGAGTGACCTTCTTCAGGACCTCGGGCTTCTCCTCTTTGATCCGTTGGAAGATCTGAAAGAAGTGGTCAAGATTAGCCGGTGGTTGCGGGGGGGGGCTACATGGTTGTGACTTACCGGGATTTTCCACATTTCTTCGAGCCTCACTTCGGGAATCTTACCCCTCTTCGGGCGCATCATAATAATGACTTGCCTCAGATCCGAGCAAGAGTAGAGGAGCTTCTCCAGAAGGACCTTTCCCATGAATCCAGACGCACCGGTGATGAACACCGTCTTGTCCTTGTAATACTGCTGAACAGGTGTGAGCTGGGCCATTGCTTCTGCTGCTGAAATGAAAATTTAAATCAATTACTTAATCAATGCGAGCTTAATCGAAGTTAAGGTGGCCAAAGTTACGATCTTGTTGGACTGTTACGACTAGGGTTCGATGTTTATTTGATTTGTCGGTTGATGTTGCTATGAATGCCAGATGGCAGTGATTGCATCGCGACAGCTTCAAGGTGCGGCTACATGCGGCCACGCCAAAACATGCATGTGCACTCGTGCAACTTGTGCATCTGATGTTTCATGAGTTACAGAATGTCTTGGCAGATTACGAGTTACATAAGGAAATGGCTTGTTTGCAATGGCGCATACGAAACTGCAAACGAGTACTTTGGTATTTGAGATTGTGAAGGCATTGAACCGAGGCACTTTCAAACCGCGTCTTATTGGAATATTACAGGCACAGACACTCAGGTTGTATGTATTTGTAGGGTGACCAGGTACCAATGACCAGTTACTCTGTCCCAGCAGCTGTCAAGGATATCAATGACATTCAGCTGTCAAAATATTTGTCATTCATCATGCTTAGTTATAAATACTCAATGGAAATTTCGTTCAGACGTCGGTCGTCACTATGGCTTCACTGTGCAGACAATAGGTCGGACAATAGCAAAGTTTGAGCATTCAATTTGACGGCCACCAACCAGGCGGAGATAAGTGATTAGTTCGAAGAAGGCCACCAAATGCCGATAAGCTGAATTTCCAGAGTACTCCAGCCTGACTCGACGTAAAAATCGATGCTGGCAACGCCGCACGTTAGCCAATGTTTGGCCCACTTTTGGCTCATCGGTCATGTCAACAAGCTAAATTGCCATTGTTGGAGCTAACACGATCAAAAAGTTTCAATCATCAAAACATCCACAAAGTCTGACTGTTTGGGGCGGAATCATCTGATCTTTCGAAACGACGTGGGAGACACCGTTACAGTCAACGGTCTCAGGCTTAGAGCGATTTTAACCTGCATTCTGTGCCACAGCGTCGTTATGTTCGAGGGGTTCTAACAAAACGGAGCTACATGCCACATAAGCACCGGAACGCTCGAAGTTGTGAAGGAGGAATTTGACGTTTGGGTCATCTCAAGACTGCAGTTCAAAAATTGTCCGCCACGAGTCCTTAGACCAACCACTTTGGACGAGATTGAGGCAAACATTCGAGGTACTATTGTCGGCATAACACCGCACATAGTCATCGAGCCAAGTCATCAACAATCTGAGTCTTTGAAGAACTGAAAAGGGTTTTCTATTTTATGCCGAATGGCATAAGTGCAGATTCAAAATAAAGCTAGAACCAATATCTCACACCGATGTTGTTTTATTTAAATTTATTTTCCTGTCGTTCCTATTTCGTCACCCTGGAGAAAGCTAAACGAGGATAAGACAGTATGAAGGTATACAGAGCCGTATCTCCTCGTGTCTGTGGTTAGAACAGTTGGAGTCCCACAACTCGAATGGGTCTCTCTCCCTGCCGTATAGCACCAGGATAAAAGATAGATGACACACAAAACTACTTTGAGTCAAAATAAACTGCTAACGCCCGGCAACATAACATGTGCTCATGAAGTCATAAAACAATGAGACAAGATACAACCGCTGTGTTCTCTCAAGCATTTTTTTATTTTTGTTAATTGGTTAAACTAAGGTTTTTTTCGGTTTTTGAATAAGTAATGAGTTTGACATTTGTGAGAGTACCAAAATACGTGTTTACTATATGTTAAGGGAGTTGGATAAGTGGAACATACTTGACCGGATGAAAGCTTGACAGATCCAACTTGTTTGTGTTCACATTGTCAGGTGCGTCATCAGCTTTCATTTTCGAATGCCAAGCAGTTATGCGCCACAGCGCTTAGCCTTGATCAAGTTTCATGAGCAACGAAAAGCAATGCCATTCATTTGTTAAATTGTCAATAGGCACCCAATTCTGGTTGTACACGGTTTTGAAGTATAAAGGTTGATTTTTTAGCTATTATCTTTTTGGCAATCCTGGTTTCAACAGCTGACACACGTTTCGTGTTTTGTTTCACTGTCAAACATCTTCAGTTTGGTCTATAATTTAACCATGAGTCGTCTTACAAACGAACAACGCTTGCAAATTATTGACTTTTATTACCAAAATGCGTGCTCTGCTAAGAAAGTTCAGGGCGCGCTTCTTAAATTTTATGGTCAGTTTAATCGAATCTCATTTTTGGCTCAATGGGTACGTAAATAACCAGCATTGTTGATTTTGGAGTGAATGTCAGCCAGAAGCATTGCAAGAGCTACCAATGCATCCAGAAAAAGTCACAGTTTGGTGCGGTTTATGGGCTGGTGGCATCATTGGACCGTACTTCTTCAAAGATGATGCGAATCGTAACGTAACTGTGAATGGTGAGCGCAACTTTTTTTTGCCCAAAATGCAAGAGCTTGACTTGCATGACATGTGGTTTCAACAAGACGGTGCCACATGCCACACAGCACGCGCTACAATGGACTTATTGAGAGGCGAACACTTTATTTCACGTTCGGGACCGGTCAATCGGCCGCCTAGGTCGTGCGATTAAACGCCTTTAGACTATTTTTGTGGGGCTATGTTAGAGCTCATGTCTATACAGACAAGCCCGCTTCAATTGAAGCATTGGAAGACAACATTGAAGCATTTATTCGTGAGATACCGGCCGAAATGTTGGAAAGAGTATGCCAAAATTGGACTAAGCGGATGGATCATTTGAGGCGTAGTTAAGGTCAACATTTGCATGGAATAATCTTCAAACATTAAATGATATATTACCATCGTACTATCGATTCAAATAAATATTTATGCATTTTTCTGAATTTTATGTTTTTTTTTTTTTTTTTTTGAAAAACTTTCCTATAGCTTTTAAATAATCACCCTTTATAACCCGCTATAGAACGATTCAATGAGATACAGCAAGTTCACAAAAAAACTGTTTGATTGAAATTTTAAAGTAAACAATTTAAATAAACGTAATTTTACTAGAAATTTAGTTATTTTATATCTGCTGAGACTTGGCAGCACTGAAGGGAATACCATTTGAATATGTCACGAATGAAGGAAGGGGGTCGCCATTCATAGTTGAACGTTTTAACGTAAAGAGACTGAGTTTTTCTTGTATCGTTAAATATCTATTATTTAAATATTATTTTTATTTTTTTGTATTTTTGTATATTTCATGCATTTATTTAGTGTCAAAGGATATAGAACCAATCCCCTTTTTTTCTCTGTATGTACTCGTCATCATCCTCTGACTCTGGGGGTAAAACACGCACGAGAGATCTCCAGGCAACTCGATCCTCCACCATCGACTCTAACTCATCAGGATTTATGCCCAAGCGTAACCAGGCGAGTTTTTGGACTTGGTCCAACCCCCTCGTCCTGGGTTTGCCAAGCGGTGGCATACCTGATGGAATCGCATTCAACGCCCGTCTCTAAAGTCGTGATGAAGGGGACATTCGTGCCACGTGACCAAAACACCGAAGCATAGCACTCTCCGTTCGAAGAAGCAGCTGCTAAATGTTAAGTTCATCGTGCACTACCGTGTTTCTCACCCTATCCCACAACAGCACGGATAAATCTCATCTCATCCGCTTGCATTCGCGATCTTATTCTTTCGGTCATTACCCAAATTTCATGACCATAGGTGAGAGTTGGAACAAATACCGAGTTGAAAACCGCTAACTTGGCTTTGACGCCAAGCTCGGCCTTTCTAATTACAGATTACAGATGTACTTCAGGTCTTTTTTTACACGGCTTTTTCTGGAACGTATCTAACGTGTACAAACATAATATGTGTATTTCTCATTTTTCATTTGCTTTAGTCATTTTTAAGCAAAGAGATTTTTCTGCAAAGAGTGTGAAATAGTGTGGAGTGCAGGGTTAACTCAACTCCGGCGGGTATAGTTCTAGCTGGTTAACCGAAATCTTAACCAGGACGCCTAGTATAGCCTTCAGACTTAAAATGTGTGTACGAATGCCAGTTTGAAACCCACGCAGTTTTTCGCGTAACCATTGAGACGCCAATCGCAAGTTGTTAGTACATAGGAGAAAGCAGAGATAATGGAGGATGGAGATATCAAACTTCGGCTATTTTTACCCCTTGCCATGTAGGCATTGAGCCGCAAAGAATAAAAGTGTAGTGGAATTCCATTTGCATTTCACACATACTCTTAGAAAATCCCCGGCCCAACCACTCATCGCAACTCCGTATAAAAAACGCTGTCAGATGAAATGAAGGGGTACCTCCCTTACCCCCTGGATACCGCTATTATCTCTGGGAGAAAGTAAAAGTGTATAACCAGACGAAACTAGAACTCAACAGAGCCTAATACGTACGGGGAGCGAATTAAACTCAGAATCATAAGAATAACTCCCAACTTCTGTGTACAATCAGCCCCTTTTGAGAGTATCTTCAGCCGATCGCGAGGGAAAACCATTCATGCCAAGCATGACTTAGAAAAAACAATCCAGGCACTCCACAAGCTGAAACTGTTCCGAGGTAAATTTCAAGTAATTTTGGTTATCTTGCCAAAAGTCTGCACCACATTAGCGAAAAATAACTGGTTTGGAAATCCTGCTGTGGTTGATTTGTGTTTATGGTTAATTCGCCGATGTTTGTATGCGCTAGTATGGAGGCGTTTATGTGCGTGCGTGCGGCTGCAAGTGATACAAATTTGCAAAAAAACAAACTTCTTTGAATAGACGACTGACTTGTACGTTACGGACCAATTCGTTAAACTTGTTTCTTCACTCCATAAGGAGATGTAATGCTAGACAGTTCACGCAAGAACTACTTCTGCGGGAATTTGCTGGTACGAATTTGTTGCAGTGTCCTAGTTTGGGTTCGATTGTTAACACGATGAATATTCCATCGGTTATTTGCAGCCCTCTGGAATGTGATTGAAGACAATAAAATGGACACATAGACATTCGAAGCCCTTTCCGCTGGGTTAGCTTGGATATAAAGTCCAAACCGCGGCATTACTTGTCAGCTCCTTGCTAAATAGTTGACTAACTTTGAAATCATCAGTAAATATCAATTTCAATTCCTTTGTTTCTCGATTCTCCGTGTTAGACGATAGTTTTTCCGCTTTGACTACGATACTGGCTTAAGCTCTTAAGGAGAAAAATTGAGACCAAAGAACGCATCTAAGTCTCTTTAACATTCTAAGCTGGAAAGACCATTAACACTATGCCACCAGCTCAATGATCTGGAAGCATAACACTTTGAGAGCAATGCTCTAAGTGTAAGAGAGCAACAGTCCAAAAGTGGACATTAGAGCGGTTTTGTGGCATAAATGCTCACCTCTTACTGGCAACATAGATGCCATTGAACTCCCGAAACAAGTTGCTTGTTCAGTTCTCTCCGCAAACCGATACTTTTTGCATGAAAAACAGAAGTCGTATCTCCTGCCATGTGGAACAAAAAGCATGGCTAGCAGCTTCCCGGGTTCAAAAATAAGAAATTCGATATCTACGAAAACTACCGCTATACCCCTGAGAATAGTTGTCTATTGGACACAACGCCCTGCAGATGGGGGATGGACGCGTAAGCCGCGTCTCACTTAGATCCTTATGGAACCATTATGCCGCCAGTAGGGGAATTTCTCCTCTTAGGATCTAGTGCGTCAGTCTTCGCCCCCAAAGCTATGGCACAACTCAACAGAGGATGCCCACGACTAAGTTGGCGTACGGGTGAAGGACTTAAAACTCAAACTGGGCGTGCGTACCTGGAGACAGCTAACCAGAGCGTTGGTTGAGGCACAGGTCCGACCCGGACTGTAGCGCCACATAAAGAATTCGAAGAAGAACACCTTCCTGTTACCCGTCATCGATGTGTTCCACATCCATTCTAACAAAACTAAAAATGAGAGTATAGGTTTGAGGGATTCTTGTTAGATCCTGGAGATCTTATAAGAAGTTGGAAGTATGTCTGTATAAATGTTTGAGGGGTTTTTGTCGATCCTTGACGTCTTGAAAGATCCTCGTCGTCCCTGTGATATGTATCTCAACTGACAGAGACTGGGGTGGTGGCACTGGTAGTTTCTTTCTTCGTATTGGGTTAGTCGCATTCTCATTTCATGATACTCCAGGTGATTGTGGCCAGTTAGTGTCATCCGGAGCAACTTTTTCTCGCACTGAAGGAGTTTTTCGGTTCTTGCACTATTAACCCATGACAAAAGAATGGTCTCACAGTTGGTCTGATACATAGGATAGCCTGAGATTGGTCCAACTCTTTTCCTGGAGCGTTTACCCGCTACCTTATTGGCAGCTAACTCCCTATGATCTGGGGCCCAGCATTGAATAATCGAGAACTACAGCTCTTAGTGGTAGCATGAGACCAACTGTGACCTTCTACCAGCGATTCTGATACAACAGCTCCTGTTTATGAATTCGTAGAAATTACCAGTGCCAGTGCATTTTAACATTTTCTTTCCATCTGTACACACGTCGATGGTCGAATTGTTGATGGATTAAAAAATTCGTTGGGAAATTACACCGGATGGGTACATGGTAACAATTGTTCGATTTGTAGTCTATCCTGTATACTCGCAAGACCAGTAGTGTTTGGGAGCCAGGCTGTGGCGTCGTCTGCGTTTGGAGGTCAAGTAAAACCTGTGACGCCTAGGCTTACAAGTCTCTGTATCACTTTTTAAAGCCTCACCATACTACGATGCCCTAAGTCAAGATTCTGATGACAATCGTCAAGATTGTTGTGGGCCTCGCTTTCTTGACTCTTTCATTTTCAACGCCCTTTAACTCGGTTGATTGGTTAAACGTGTCCAGCAGAACCGGAAATCAACTAATACATAAAATATATATTAGGTGATCTCCGACCAGAACCTTAGAGCAATTCCCGTCTACCCCACTTACCTAACCTGAGCTAACCTTGTTTTGCGACCCAAATGCCACTCATTCATTCAATCAAGCAAGCTACACACCGAGCTTGTGCCTAATTAATAAGTGTGCCTAATCATAAAGATTGTAAACAAATCAATGGAAAAACACGTTTCCAAGTTCCATTAATAATATTTTAAAATCTGACCCTATACGTAATTAAGCAGCTTTGAGTAAAGAGTTAATGACACATGATCTTATTTGACTTATGGCAAGATATCAGTCCAAGGGGCATCATTAAATCGTGTGACCTCCCAGCTCTGTGCAGAAGCCTCTTTACAGACCGGGATACATGATCGTTTCACGAATAACAGACAACATCTCCACTCCCAGCGTCAAACTGCCCACTCCTCCTTCAAACGCGGCTAATCACGATGAAAGGTAAATTTGCGAATTATTAATAGTTTAGTTATCGTGTACAATGGCACGAGTGAGGCAAAAATACTTCAGCAAAAGAGTGCATTCGGAGATCTCTCTCGTGCCTGAGCCTCGTAACCATAATTCACTCCTACCTTGCATTACAACCTCTCTGTTTACTGCATCCAATTACCGGACAAAGCACTGAGCAACCAGTCGGCGCTCTCTTCAACTTTTACCACACTTCGAAGCCATATTCAACGTCATACCAATTGGCTAGATCATCGCTCATATCACTTTCAACAACGCTGCTTTTCATTTCATTTAATTGAATCCAATAGTATATGAGAAATTGCAACAACCACATGGAAATAACCGCGTGCACACGACCGAATGCGCTGCGTTGAGACATCATTCATAACCTGGACAGAGGTTCCCACTACTGGCGCTGGTGAACCGACGAGCGATGGTCTTATGCAACCCAACGACCACGACGACGGCGACGACGAGTACACTGCTGCCTGCAGACCCCAGTGAAGCGAAAACACTTAAGTGATTGACTGATACACCATTTCCACGGAAGTCTGATCAAATGCACTGCAATTGAGACCATTGTACATTGATTCTTTGCAGGATACGTTGCTAACTGGGTGGTATTACGAAACCATCGGCTGCGGGTGTAACCGCCCGTCACTCGCAGACTTATTTAATGACGTCCGCTGGACTGTGTTTCTTTTCACACACACCGCCATCTTTTCTTTTGATCTTTGCTGACCCTAAAGAGCCGCTCAAGCCATTATAATGGTCGTAATAGAACCCGTTGCTCTCGCCAGGCCAAGACAGAGGAAAATCGGCCGAGTCATTGTTTCAAGTGTGTGCCCTCATTGCAGCAATCGCTCATAAACACTTTAATGGATTATCTATGTAACGCGTTAGTTTTCGCGCCTTTCAAGTGGAAAACGCGGCATATTCATGTTCAAACGTGGATTCTCCAGCACTCCCCTTTCGGCGGAATTTCGGTTGCGAACAAAAGTCAATCATAAGTCGGTGACTCGCCGCTAACCTTTGCTAGTTGCCGCTAAAAGCCAGAAGAGCTAACAGGAACCATTGCCACAGAGAATTGTTGTAAAATTACCACCTGTGTGACTATCGATTCGCCTTGTCTGAATTGGAATTGTGCCGATGTGACAGAAACCATAAAATGCATCGCAGGAGAGAAAGCTACGCACTTCGAAACTGAGAAGATTCCGCTTTTAGTCGTGTTGCTGAACACACTGACACGAGGAATGCCCTGACTTGGAAGGAAATTTAAGAGAGAACGATCGAAATGCATGCAGTGGCATACAAAATAACGTTAAATGTATTTTTAAAATCTGGTCTGCCGAAAACTCGTTTGAGTCGAGTTGCTGAAATTGATTAACCAAAAAAAAAAAGAAGTCACAAAGTAACATCGTCCTCGGGAATCACCTCCGAAAATATTTTCTGGAATTATTGTGCAATTTGTGAAATCAGCACACACAGAGTGGCTTGCGGTCGAAAGTCTGAAGTTCAAATGACGCGATAAACAACAAATGACACTACTACTCCTGAGAGCTGTTATGTCATACTTTATATTTTTATTTCCACTTATTCTTCTCTTAACTCCTTCGTGTAAGCATGCAAGCATCAATGACTTCCGTTTGCATTTGTAATCAATAAGAGATCGAAAGCACGAAAGCAGCAAAAGTAATTGAATAACGTTATTACTCGTAGATCGCGTGGTATAACTGCGCATGCAAAAGGGAGAAATGCGCTCGTTTGCCTGACTTTGACTTCTGATGGATCGCGATTTTGAAAATGCGGCTAAAGGAGATATGATTGAAACACATTTACAAGCCACACAGGTTCAGAAAACCGGTCTTATAACATTTATAGTCGATGATTTAACAGAGCAAAGTAACCATGAACTTAGTTAAGGGAAAAGAAATAAAAGAAGACACTCCAGTGGTGCTTAAGACATTCAATGAACTTAATCACGATCTGCAGACTTCAGTGGAGAAGCTATTTTACGCGCAAAACGGGATACGAGATGTAGATAGGGATACAAAGCCGGTGGGCCGGACTTTTGAAATACGCACCTCTGATGCCAAGGGGCACTGATTGACTTGCCATAAGTCAAGTAAGATCATGTGTCATTAACTCTTTACTCAAAGCTGCTTAATTACGATATTTAAACCCACGATTATTTAAACCTCAATTAGACCAACAAGTTGGGTCCATTCTAAGATTGAACAAACCACATTTTAGAACTCTCATTGCCCTTATAACAGGGCATAGCGCCATGAGAACTCACGCCTCTAGACTAAGCCTTCACTAAAACGACTTCTGCATGAGCAGCAGTGCCAGATCCTTTAACTTATGAATCTTAGGAGGCCTTATAATTTGATCATAATTAAATCGTTTAGCCCTTCAAACACAAGTCTTGCAACATCTCTTATTGATTGCATTACTCGCTAGGACTCGTTGCCCGCAAAGCAGATTTTATTCCCTTCTCGTTTCCGCAACATCTACAAAAGCCTGCTTGAGGGATAAATCAAGCCAGGTAGAGATCCTCATAAGCATGGGTACAACCTTGCGACTGAAAGTAACCATCTTTTTTGCTTAGAGTGGCCTTCGCCATTGATCCAGGCTCAGCCGTTGATATAGCCGAAAGACTATATCAAAGACTACCCCTCGGAATTGCTCCTTGTAGAAGTAGCGTGTGTTCATAAGATAATGATATTTCACCTCTTGTTCCACTGGCATAGTTTTGAAGTTTGGATATTCGATGCCAAGACTCTGACTGCCGCCTTGCTATGGGAATATGCTCGTACGAAATCCATAGGCCGGTTACGTTCTTGTCTTTCAGCGCAGCTTCATTTATCGCAGCCACCACAATAGTTGCAATCGACTGTTAGTGCCATGCTCGTTTTGAAGAGTTTTCAGTTGACTACCGCACCTGTACAATGCCTCCTTTTCTAGCCATCAGCTTACTATCAATTATCCCTTCAAAAGTTCAAAAGACTATTATTCGTGACGGCATTTGCGTTGACGGCAGTTGGAGGAGAAGGTTCAACCACGAACTGTACATGGGCCTAGTCGGACGTCTAGGATCCAACGCCTAGGATGACTGGGCCATGTAGAGCGTATGGACAACTTTGATCCGGCTTGAAAAGTCTTCGACTCCGAACCTGTGGAACAACGCAACAGGAGACTCCCGCGTTTTGGGTGGCGCACCCAGGTGGAGAAGGACCTCAACCATCTGGGCATGCGCTACTGGAGGCACAGTTTGTGCTAAATGAAGAGTCTTCTTGGTTGAGGCCCAGGTCCACCACGGACTGTAGCGCCGAGTGAAGAAGAAGAAGAACTGGAAACCATCTTTGTGACTGTTTGCATTGACGTCCTTGACCGACAGTTTGTCTTGAATGAGCAATCACATGGAGACAATCAATCAAGTTCAGACTTTAACACTCAACTACCGTTTAGTTTAGTGAATCCATAACAAAGAAATTACTAAGATTTGTGATCCATAAATGCTTTGAGAAATTATTTGCGCTCTCGCTAAATTTCGTTCGCTTGAGTGATCCACTTGCCAGAAATAGGTGGCTGCACCTAGTCCACAAGTTCGCCTGGTTCCGCATAGGCCTGGATGAGTCCTGATGAGTGGCCTGGAGATCTCTCATGCATTCTTCGCCCCGCGACCCCTTTAGCGGATCATGCGGGTCACTGAAGATGAGATGAAATTAGTGGTCAAAACAGGAAGTTAGTTGACATTGGTAAGAAAGCTAAAATTATGCGTACTGCTGCTTTGACATATGACTTAATGTAGAATACGCACAACAACTCACTGCTTGTAATCCACTGCCGAGAATTCGACTTTATCGCAGTCATCATTCGAGTTCGAAAGCGGCTTTAAGAGTTAAAACCCAGACGATTGAGATCGAGAAAAACATTAAGCTTAGATGATAACGTCGGTAGATGATCCTTAGTCGCGCAGCAAAAATCTGCTGTGTAAAGCGATACTGAGAGTTAACACTTAGAGAACGTAGTGTTTTGTGTGTTCTGTGATGGGAAAAAAAAGAACTGGTGGAGGTCTCAAAAAGTAATGGACAAATATGCATCTTTTGCTAAAATGTTGTCACTTTTGCTATCTGCGGAAAAAATGTTTTTTTTTACACTCTTTGATCGATAGCTCTATTGCCACATAATTCATAGAGCACACACTTTGTGAAGACTTCTCGTGCAGATGTTGGCGATGTACACTTATTGAACAGACAATTAGCACGTAAAATAAAATCAGCAAAAATTCACGGTCATAATTTTTGTTATTTCGAAAAATAACCGATTTATTTGCAAGACTAAAGAAACAAGTTCGTATGAGATTAATGAAATAAATGTACCTATTGTACAAAAAGAATATTTCTTGTACATGAAGTGAATTCAAAACTTAATTATATAAATTCAATATGCAGTGAAAGACGCTTAACTTAACGTCGCTTGTAACGATCAAGCGGTTTTAACGATCTCTCTCCTTTCATTTTCTTGACTCCCCTATATTATACACCATCCTACGCTTCTGATATAGCGTAACCGTATTTAGCGACGTATCAGATGCAATAGCCAATCATTAATCGAAGTCATCAGTTTCAACCATGATACACAGAAATTAAAAAGAAAGGATACAGAAAAACTTACAAAAATGATACAACGAAATAAGGTTCGGTAATATGATACATTGCATCATAATCCCGAACCTTATTTTTTCATTCGTTTTTTGAGTGACGTCGTGTGTATCCTAACGGTACAGAAATATCAAACAAATGAAAAGGTCAAGTCTCTTGGCATTAACTTCACGGAAAGGTTGAAGTTCAAAGTCATTTGAAACTGACCCTTAAGAAGGCCAACCTAGGCTTAAATCGCATCTATCCCTTGATGCGCAAGCAAAATGGATTAAGCCAGAGAACAAAACTGCTGCTCTACAAGCAGTTTATACGGCCGATCTTAACGTACGGCTTCCCAACCTGGCACACCATCTCTAAGACCAGGCGAAGCTCGCAATTTTCGAAACACCCATCCTAACCAGGAAATGAGGAACTTGAGGAGCACACTCCCCGGACAACGCTACCTCAACGCGTTAAATCTGCTAAACGAGCAGATCTTCCCAACGACGTCGAACAACGTGCTACATGGATTCTACCAGAGCAGCGATAGCAATCACCATCGAGACAAAGTCGGCTAACACATCACCACCCCATCCCAAAAGGACCACCATGGGCACACGGACTTGAACAACCCGATGTAAGCACCAGCCGTTGTAGGACAAAAAAACAATAAGCCGACAATAATAATAAATATCAAATTAAACAAAGTGGATCAGTTGGGCCCCTATTGTTGAGCCAACACCCTCACCTTTAGTTTGTAAGTCTAGTTGTAATCTCAGTTGTAAAACGAATTCCGTTCAAATAAATTTTTAAATCGCTTTAAATCGCTACAAATATGTCAGTTGTATACGCAGATTCCGTTTCCGCCTTTTAGCAGAGTTGTGAATAATTGTATGTGTAATTTTATTATCAGATTTTATTGACTACCAGGTTGTTGCTGTAACGATTAATCGTGGTTTATGGAACGACTATGTTGATGATCAAAACAGTCCATACATTGATCACCCAACAGAAGCCACACACAAAGTGTTCAAGTGCCTTGGTGATGGAATTATCAAAGACATAAAGCACATTACACAGGCACCTTTGGCAGAACTCCTAGACACATATGTACACGACCTGAAAGTAACACCTCGCTTAACACCATTGCACTTAACTGTAAAGCACATGAATCTCCCCACAACGAACTTATTCGTGATTCGACGTCTTCATTTTAAAAGTTCCTTGCATCGAATTGAGACCCAGAAAAGCTGCATCTGGACTGGAGGCAGATGTCCATACCAGGATATTGGATAGGAATGCAAAGAATTGTGGTAAGTATGCGGTTTGGTGGACGAACTAATATGCTTCCATTTCAGAAAGGAATTCAGATAAGCATAAGGTCACTAAATTTGCTTTTCGAATGTATAAAATAAAACTTTGGAGCACTAACCTACCGGCTTAATCCGGTCCTGTTGCATTTATTTGTTGCTATAATTATAGCCAAAGGAAGTATATAATAGGCCTCCGAGCTAACATGAGTTCAAATAACGTCTACGATCCAACTCAGTCGGTAGGGATGAAGGATTAACATCCGATGGCGGTCAAGACGTCGATTAAAAGAGGAGCAGAAATGGGTGCTTACCTTCAGGCGGAAAACAAGCAGGCAATTGAAGAAAGTAACTTAAATAATATATAACTTCAGGTCTTTTAGATTTAGTGGCTGATATGTGGCTCTACAACCCATCAAGGACCGAGCTTCTCAGCAACCGCTCGGACCACATACCAGCTGAAGGCAACGAAGCCACTAATCTGACCTGGACGACCGCGATTACTGACGGAGATCTTCTTAAGCCAAATCAAAAATTGAGTTGCGGTTTCACGCTTACGAGTATTCTCTTAGTCGCTACAGTGACATGTGTCACGACTAAGAGAATAAGGGGGATTTAATGAATGTAATGGAAATGGTTATGACTTGTGCATAAAGCGGGTAGAAATTATATTGCTTAAATTATTTTTAAATGTAATTTGTATTTTAGAAAAATATAATAATAATAATATGTGGCGATACAACCCGTCCAGGCGCTAGCTTCTCAGCAACCATTCGTGTTGTGGGTGTTATTGTTCTCTCACGATTGGAAGGGGGACCTACAGTTCTATGCCGACTCCGAACGGCCCATTAGAGGAGGTTTTTCTAGTCAGTTATACTACTTGAGCATTGTCAGTGACTCGAAAGATGAGGGACAGTGAAAAATAATTTGGGCATACCAGCCAGCAAGGTTCGGTTACGTAGTGCTCGACGCACACGCCAACACCGCCATGGCCGGAATAAGAATTCAAAATCTAACCCTTTCCGAAAATAGCTTAAAAATTTAATTTAATTTTTTATGAATTGTTCACTTTCATATATAAACATAGATTAAATTATAAAATCCTGACACAAAAGATTCACAAGACTTCAATATGACCGAAGGATGCATGTGACGTCACACGATTTGACAGATAAAGAGTATGATACCTTGCTCATGACTTTTGTTTATTGTCAGAAGTTATTAAACACCAGCAATGAAGTATTGTAGAGATGGCCAACTTCACAGCTGATTGACCCCTGGCCCATTGACGAATTTCAGAGACTTTTTAACAGTTATTGAATGCTGTTCTATGATTAATCAATTTGGCTTTAGAAATGATATAAAAAATGGTTCTCAACAATTTTAACAGAAAAGAGATGCAGAAGTTTGTTATCTCTTTATTACTTAATTCCTGGTGTTTAATAATCTCTGACAAAACACAAAAGTCACGAACAAGTTATCATACTCTTTATCTGTCAAATCGAGTGACTTCATGTGCTTCTGTTAAACAGCACACTGAAGCACTCAGACATAACAACTGTGTCCATTTTAGTGCCCGGCAGCAACCCCTAGTCAGTCTACTACAACTTATCGACCACTCCAGCGATAGTGCCGTTAATTTGATCCCAACGACAAATGTTGACTGGATAAGATTTGAAAACCCGATAAAAACAGTATGACCTTCCTTCGCCTGGGATTCGAACCGGACTCTTAACCAACTGCCAACGCCATCCAGTCGTCCAGTGGCACGACTTACAACCACGGAATTAAGGGATACGAATGCAAACTGAATTGATTTAATGTACATGTGCACATATGTCTGAATATTTCACCTTATTTTGTTTGACTTTGCATTGGATAAAACCAAAAGTTTCCTTTACGGTTGGAGCTTATTCGAGGTCTATTGAGGTCTGCAGAATGCTGCTTGTTTCAAACAAAAGCTTAGCTTGATAAAAGTTTAAACAATTGCGAACAAATTTCCCTAGAGCAATGATTGTACAGTCTTTAAGACATTACTTATGAAAGGCCCAACAGGTTAACGAGCCGACGGTGTTATTAACTAGCAAAAAAATAAATCAACCAGCTGACAGTTCACTTCAATAAGAAAGAACAATGGAAAAAAAAGCAATTATCTCATTCCAATTAACACCACGATACTATACACATCCATAAAGTCAGTAGTAAACGAATACACTTTGAGCACAATTCAACACTGGTCACAGACGTTCTGTCGACCGATCTTGTGGAAAATGAATGAATCCTCAACAAACACTAATCATATCCTTTATGGAAGTCAATATCCTGGACCTGGACATTCTACCGCCATAAGGTCGACACACGATTTTCTTGTCCCCAAAAATTCAGTCATTCTTGTCAGTAATGTCATCCATGTGCATATTCGTATTTGTTATTATGTCATCCATATTTTGTCTCCTCGGATGAGTTTCTTCAAATGATCCCAATAAACACAACAAGTGCGGCAGTCGTTGGTAGCATGCAGTCACGACTCTCGTCAGGAGACATATGGATTGAAGGAAAGGGATAGTCGGCCTTTTGGATCTTTAAACAACACAAAGAAGATTATGCCAGTAAACAGAGAGACAGTCATTTCGATGATTTCCATGACACTCCTTTCGAATTTTATGCAACTGACCTGACACTCTGTTTGACTACGCGCCAATATTGCAATTAATTAATTATCTTTGGATTGCATACATTATCAGGAGGAAAGGGAAATCTAGATCGCTATTTTGTAACAGATACACGCTTCTAGCATGCTTCACTGCCTTCACCTTTCAAAGCCACTTGAACTAAATCACTACTCGACGGCACTCATGTTGATGGATAACTTGTGTTCTTTATTGCTTAAGAATGTACGTCTGTACATATGTATGTCGTCACGAATCGTGTACAGTGTAGATATTTGAACTAAGCACCAAACGCCAATATATTGCCGACACTTGGAATGCGTCACTGTTCGTCCGTCTCATCAATGCGCGCAAACGAGTTCAAGTAAAGCCGTTTCCCATAAGGATTTCAGTAGATGTTGTATTTCGATAACTATCGTGACCGATAAAATGAAACCGCAAAAAATAACTTCCTAGCTGTGTGCTTGAATAAATTAGTCTGCTGATACAACCAGTGGAACAGTAACACAAACACTTCGGCGCGGCGGCGGTTTGTGGGAAGTGTGTAGTCTGCAACAGTGAACATTTATTTATTTTCAAAATCATCAACAGCACTTTGGCCGCACATGGCGGAACAAATTGGTTTCCGATAAGCCATCTTCCATTGACCCATTGTGTACATTGGCATTCATGTGAAATGTACACACTATGCGAGAGGCTGGGCAGACACTTCCGAAGGTTACCAAAAAGTCACACTTATCTCAGAATATTCCGCTTGAATGAAATTGTTTGGATGGCCGAAATACGCCGGCTCAATCTCAGTGATCTTAGCTGCTTTCCCATGACCGCCGCCGGACTCCGAACCAAAGACCTCAATTCGCAAAAGCCCCGGAGTTGTAATCCACTCCACTCGAGAGACCATGACACTCGACCATCAACAAACAAACACAACTCATTTTGACACAACCGTGCCACACAGCCATTCTTTGACTATTTCAAATGAATAAATTAATTATTCATGCGCTGCAGATAATAACGAAGACAGCAGCCTCTTCTAGCTTATTTTAGATTCTTGTATACTAATTAGTCTTGTAGCCAAGGTCAAGATCAAAATTCTTGACCCAAGAGGAAGAGACGAGGAGTACTACGATCGAGCATTGTCACGTGGTCGACAAACCGGCTCCGCCGTCGATTTTGTTTATATGTCAAGGAAATGTGTTCCAAACATCTTTCCGGGAGTATTTAAATACAAATTATGCAGCAAGTCTGGTTGAGCTTGGAAATAATTCAGCCATCGTGTGGCTTACTTTTGCATAATTGAGCCGACATAAATTGGATGTTTATTATGAGGAAATTACTAAGTTCTTGGGAAATTTTAAAAAAGCAGGCCTAGTTTCCTTGTCGTATGGCAAATGTGTTCGTCCAAAAGATGTTTAAATATCTCTCAAGAAACATGAAAGATCGATGTGACTAATTCGAGGACAGACATTGAAGGGCAGATTTGAACCGATCTTGTAAACGATTATGCATCTATTTGGCATTGACAACAGAGTCTTAGCCAAGATTGTCTAACGAACGTATTTTGCGCGATGTTTTTTCTACTCTTCCGAATCTCTGTTTCCAGATTTTGACTGAGTATTCTTGCCGAGACTTCTAAATCCAGTTGATGTCTGCAAAATTCAAGTCGACCAGAAATAGAAGACCAGCAAGACCAGGAGTCATCATTTCTAAGAATGACAACGCTCTCAAGAGGGTAAGATATTTCCCATGCCTTCGTGAACTCACGCTTGCAACGTTTTGTACAACCTCTCTGTATGTCTTTCTTTTGTAAGTGGCTTAAGCTAGGTATAAAGTACAAAGGGATAGCCGACTTCACATGGTATATATTGACCTAAGTGTGACTCTCTCTAACCTAACCTAACTTAACCGGTCTTGTGGCTGATATTGTTCTCACACGAGTGAAACATATCATGTCCCTGACAACTATTCAGCGCTTTCGAGCACTAAGAAATGGATAAACAATAAAAATTAATTCCGGATCCTTTTTTAGATAAATCTACAAAAACAAGTAGAATTAAAGACGATGGCATATCGAGGTTTGGTATTACACAGAACATTGCGTCAACCCTTGCGACTGTGGCGTTGTGGTGCATCGAGTCCACTCCTACACCCTTGACTCTACGCTACCTAGGTTCGATTCCCGGTACGAGCAAAATAGTGTTCATGGCCCCACCTCTTTCCAGTCACTGACAAAGCTCAAAGATTACAACGGACTAGAAAAAGCTTCTCAAATTGGCCGTTCGGAGTCGACATAAAATTGTAGGTCCCTTCCACTCGTAAAAGAACATTAGCATGTAACAACGAGTGCTTGCTGAGAAGCTAGGCAATGGCCCTCTACGAGCCACGATGTCTTTTTCTTCTCAATCCAATTTCCTTCAAATGATTTGAAGTTTGAATACATTTCCAGGATAGTAGGCAAACATATAAACTCTTGCGACACAACGCGAACTCATCGTCCGTATATCAGCATGCAATCGGTGCATGCAACGGTTGCACGGTCAATGGCTGCACGCTCAAAGTATAGGTGATCTTAATCCCGGGGTAATTTGCTAAATTCGATGTTTAATTTTTGGTGCAGACTTTCACCCATATTCCTTATGTCGAATGTCTAGTCGTATCGCATCTGCTGGGCTGTCGATGACTTTCCACACGAATGTCACTCAATGTCAAGTCAAATGGAAACACATAAGTGTTGCGGTCTTAAATTGTGTGTCAGATTGTTGATTGCAGAATAAATCGTGATTGTTGGAATTCATTGAAATGACCGTAGACTAACCAGCGTCTTGAATAACATAAAACAAAGCTAGCTAAAAAACAAAACAAAAAAGCAACCACTCGAGTGTAGCGTGCTGTTTTTCTCTCACGAGAGAAAGGGAGCTGCAGCCTACTCCGAAAAGCGAAGTTTGAGAAGCTCGAGATAGGTGGAAACGTGAAGAATTTCAACTGTTCATTGTGCCGGGATTGGAACGTACAATTGAACTTAAGCAGATACGCTTCTGAAGCCACCGTGACAGACGACCTTATATGTCTAGAATGGAATAAGAGATACGAGAACAAAATACTGGTTACAGAACAAGAATGAATGTATAGACAGCCTAGTAAGGGTGTTGTCATTGTTTTGAATGTGAACGGTGTCTTGAGGGTTTTCAGAAATTTCCCATCCCATTCGATGGCCGTTCTGCTTCGGTGACGGATCTGAAGCATCACCAGGCAACACTGGCAGCTTGAACTGTCACAAAGGAATTACAAGCATTCATTAATGCCGGAAACACAATAGTGCGTTGCTGCGTTGCGTCGTCTTTCAACGCACACAATGCAATGGCCATGCACAAAATACTGCGGCGACCTACGTAAGTACAAAATGAGAGAGATGAGAGGATCGTAAAAAGTAAGACCATCGCATGTCATTATCGAACATATTAGGAAATTTTTGACAGATTGGCACGATGATAGACAGCTGACTACATTTTCACGACAAAATCAATTTGAATTCGGACCAAGGAGGAAAAAAAGTACAATTGCTTGAGCAGAATATTTTTTGATTTGACATTTCACAAACGAAAACAGCTGACACAATATTTTTCATCTGGTATTTGAGAGAGAGAGAGAGAGTGAACAGCTGATTATGGCAGTGCGTCATCGCACCGTAACATTGAAGTCGCACTGCTGTAGATTTTGTAATTCTCTAAGGAATACCAGAGAAAATGCCAACAAGCAGTGGGTATTGTCGTACGACAACATAAATGTCAGCTCATGTATCAATCAGGCAATGGAACTCTTTAACGTAAGACGTCAGAAGACGTCGCACTTCCACAGACAAAAATAGTGAAAAATGAAGAGCAACAGTTGGGGAAAAGTTGTGTGAATACGAATCAAACATTATGAAATGAATTTGGGATAATCGAACACCGATTACCTCGATAGGATACGTTCAGATTTAAAGAAGGAAAAGACTCTGACACCGTTGTCAATAAAGTGAAAGGAATCGCTCGACATTATCAACAGACGACAGGGAACTCCATTTGTTTTGGTGAAAATTGAATGTCACTACACATGGATGTGCTAATTGATGCTTGAACCTGAGAATCTAATTTTACTCAAAAAAATGTTAAATCACAGAGAACCACGCACACAAACAACGTCAAATTAGCTTACAACTCATAATTAAATGATAAAATACTTGTATTCCATGTTCTTTAGTGATCTTGAAGAGCATTGAGAAGATAAATTTATTTTACATGACGAAAATGGAATCTGGTCGTGTAACTGGTCGGTAAGGGATTATGAGCCAGTAGCAAAAATATGAGAGAAATATTCATGAAAAGGAACGTCCAAACGGAATGGACACAGCAGACATAGAAGACGACAGTATTTTCGAAAGTGCCCTACAGATGAGATGAAAGCAGTCGCAGCTCAAAAACATAAATAGCCGAATAAAGACTTGCACCTTGACATCAGAGGCCTCTGCTTGGTGGAAGGGGGAAGCAAATTTATTTCATATTTCAGCCATTTCTTTGCGAAAGACAATGAACTTCGCTTCGCCAACGTCATTGGATTAGGTCAATGCCTCTGGGGGATTTGAAGTGTGCCAACCTAATTTAATGAGGTTAGTGGCATCAAATATTCATGAAATTAATGATTTGTGGGAGCCGCGTTTATGGAGAAACTTGGAGAACCGAATGGGCTTTTTTATTCATGAGAAAGGGATGAGGACCTTTTTTTTAATTTGTGTGGATATGTGTGCAAACGAAGCAACTCTTATAAAACTCGAGGACTTGATCTGTGAAATGCTTGGCGATCTGAATATTTGTTTTGCGACTTTGTGAAGTGGGTTATACATAAAACAAAACAGGTACTTGCCCAGGATTGAAGGACATTTCTAGAAACGCCGTGTGTCAAGCCTCTTAACAGGTAGACGGGGTGACGGTTTTGTTTTAGACTAAAATCATCATCATCTTCCACTAAAGGGGTCG
Source organism: Eristalis tenax (assembly GCA_905231855.2). Lineage (NCBI taxonomy): Eukaryota > Metazoa > Arthropoda > Insecta > Diptera > Syrphidae > Eristalis > Eristalis tenax. Next base: position 8,319,927 of record HG993127.1, read on the forward strand.
CGGGGGTGGAGAGAACTCCAGGCAATTCGATCCTCCGTCATCAACTCCAGCTCATCAGGAGTTATGCCCAAGCGGCAAGTTTTTGGTCTCTGACCAACTCTACCTGACCTAAGTGAACATAAACTTATGTAAAATTTTAACGAAAAGTGGAATGAAGCATCGACGGCGACGACAATGTTCCCATAACCCCCTCTGAGAAAATACGCAAAATACGAAAGATACGAAAGAGAGAGGGAGAAAATACGAAATTTAACCCTTACACAAAATTCCAGTTACCACTACTCTCTATATCCAGCATTCTGACAGCTGTGTCCAAGTCTGAATATTGGAACAGTCAATTGGGCCAAAACTGGAGGGTCTGAGAAGCCTCAAGAGTTTGCTCAAAACGATGTGAACAATAATTTAAGGTGCCGCTTTTTCAAACTCTCGTCAATCCGACCTAAGGCGTACCATTGTCTGTCCAAGAACGAACGCACTCATGCCTCTTACCGCTTCAGTGTTGACAAGTTGAGCTTATTGTCATTCAATTCTAATCCAAAGTCCAACAAAATTGTTATCCTTCCCGGACTGTCTAGAGCGGACCCCTCTTCAACAGATGTGTCAAAATGTGACACACTCATCCACAAAGAATCGCCTAGACGCATAGTCGATAAGCTTCGCATTTGCATTTCAACAACTTCAACTAAACAGGTCATCGACGTCGACACAACGCAAACCAGTTAATTGACGTCTACCCAAATTACCAGTATTGCCACACTGATGGGTTGTCCGAATTCGAGCAGTTTGCAAACTCATTTAACACCCAAAACTGTGAATCCAAAATCTGTCTGACCTTGCATACAGTTGCTTGCCCATCATCAACAATGCACACCAGCTCGTCAGCCAGGAAGTATTTACGGATGTAACCGACAAGGTAACGTCTTGTAAATGAAAGGTCTTATCAACATTCGAAAAACGATAATCGTATGCAAAAGAATACAACGAACAGGTTGGCGACACAAAAGACAATCGAAGATTCTCAACCATAGGCAAGGTAACTCAATTCACTCGGAAGCATCCATCAATCGCCAGCTTTGCCATGGAATTATGATAAATATCAGAAGTTTTGAGTTGAAGACATTCATCAGCACGTGGTTTCACATTGGTTTCACTTTCAAAGTCATCTGCGTCCGGCTTGATTCGGCACCCATAATAACACCATTTATATCGAACGTTTGGCAACTCTTATTGAAGACATCCTCTGAAAGACTTGCAATCTTTATGCTAATGCCGTCATTAGCATATGGCCAGTGGTCAGTGGAGGAAAAAAAACACACTTTGCATCTCAATCTTGAAAAGGCGTTAGGTAACCAAAATGCAAAATCTTTCGGATGACATCTTGACAAATGGCCCCACCAGCGATGGATGCTTAAAATGGCACAAATATAAGCATTTTTCCACAGAAAATTATTGATTCAAAATTGGTTGGTTTGAATTTTGCAAAAATCCAACGCAATTCGCTGCTGGCGAACGGATCGACGAACGACCTACTGCCAGAGGAAAGCGGCCGCTGCTTTATTGAGCAACGATCTCTGACCCCAGGTTCTAGTGATGGGGTACGAAGCAAACTCCAATGATTGCGCGATTTAAATTCTTAGCTCTGAAGTGTTAGTTTTTGTGTAATGAAAGGAGAAATGCACAAATGTACATATTTACTATATACTCGTACCTTTTCTGGCGTTTCGTAACGAAATATAAGCACAAGCACTTTTGTTTTCACTTTTATGCGCTGAAAGCCACACACACTCGGGGGGAGTAATTAAAAATTGTTCGTGTACAGAGTACGTTTATAATGTGCTAAACACTCGACCGATCCGACAGATGACAGACTTGCTGCTGGTTGCGAGCTGAGCGGCGTCCGATTGAAGACTGAGGTTCGCTGCTGCTACAACGTGGTATTATGAGGCAGCTCTCCTACCAGAAGATGTAACACAGCAATCGCGTCGGCCAACATCATTCTGGTTTTGCGATGTGGGCTTCGCTCCAGATGCGAAATTGTAGATACACACGATGAGATTTCAGTTTGGGTTGTTACTTGTTGGTAGGACGTAACACTTTCTTGAAAGCAGAAAGTGAGAGATGCCGATGACAGTGGCGAGGTGACGAGGGGGTATTTTTCGCTTTCATTGAAGGCCATGCCGCAGAGACGGTGCGTCGGTAAATTGTTACCATTGTCATGTCAACGGTTTGATGACGATAATTGAGGCTCGTAAAAGAATCAACTTATTCGCTCCATGGGCGCTAAAGATGCGTGAGATCGGCATTTAGCTTAAATGGATATTTAGGACCGATTTTGATTTTTACTAGAGTGGAAAGATGAGGCGGAGGGGAACAGTCGTGGGTCTTGTCTCAATTTAGCTCATTTAACACTGATTCGCGAAATGTTGTTCATTAAGTTTGCAAATCGCACCGATTTGTGTTTAGATACATTTGTTGATCGCTTGATTGCCAGCGGAAACATGTTGTTGACCCCGCGATGTAATTGACAAGTGTTGATACTCAAATAATTGATTGCCTGCTAAAAGTGGATTTCGCAGTCATGATGGACGTTTAAACGGCAGCGGATAGGGCAAATTGGAACCGACACTAACATGGTGGTTTCCCAAGACAGGAGCGGAATCATCAATTACATGAATTATGTGTTCCATGCATTGCCACCCATAGCAGAGCACAGTAACAACGCCATTAGGCCTTTGAACTGGCATCTGGAATTTTCTAATATTCGCACTCATTCATCACATAATTTATGTGCCTGATGACAATAATGCGAGCACACTTTATAGGCTTTTGAAGTCTAGACGATCACCTCGCGGGAGCTGAACTACAAAAGAGATTCGTTTTAATATCTTCTAGGCCATCAGTGCGAGCTAATTACTCGAACAAGTTTCCATCGAATGGGGAACCTATACAGATTGCATTCATCTCAAATTAACCATTTCTTGAATTGAATTGATTGCTCTGAATGGGAGAACCTCAAGAAGGAAATTTGTACTTTCTATTCACGGCAATTTGAACCAAATTGAACTCTGTTTGGGAAGTTGACAAACAGAAGAAATTAATGCAGTGTCCCTGGGGTCGCAGTCTAAGATGGAATGCATTTTGAGAACCTAATCATTGCTTAATAGATAAAATACCTACTCTGAGGCTTTATCAGTTTCAGCAGCAGCAGTCACACTTAGGCCAGTGTAGTCCCCATGCCAGAAATAATGGAGGATAGGCACTGCCAACATCGGCCATTATTCCCCATTACGACATTGAGCCGTGAGAATAAGAGTGCAGTGCAATTCCATTTCACTTGAACGATGAAGACCATCGTTAAGGGAATTTTTGACTGAAATCGAAGTCTACTTCAGCACGGCTTGAGGAGAGGAGCAGGAAACATCGTCTGGAGTTTTCGTCATCTTATGGAATGAGAATTCCGTTCTTCTTCATATGGACGCAAGAGTCCGTGGAGGATCTGAACCTCTTCAAACCTCTGTAACTAGCATGTATCTTTGCACTGCGAATTTGTTGATGTCCTTCTACAAGAAGTCCTGTAGAAGTCCTGACTTTGTTCATTGTCCCACAGAGTCATTTGAGAGGAACACTCAGACCAATGGCCAAACCAGCCAGCATCGAAATCAGTTAATAACGAGCAGTCGTTCTAGATTAGATGTCCAGTCAGTTTAATATTTCTGAGCTAGGACCCAGGCCATGAAGACATTTCAAGCAACTATGAAGTGAAGAAAAGGAGTTTGCCAACAATTTGACAGCTGATAGTTTAGGGCTAGTAAGAATGGATATAACGTGCTTTCATTATTCACTAATGATTGTTTCGTAAGCAAATCCCATACAAAATGGTGGAAATACTGCCTTAAATTGGTCGACTATGAAGAGATGAAGGTTTCTATAGGTTTCACTTAGAAGCTGCTTGAGATACAGCGATGCTCCGAGATTCTGGAGAAGATCTAAAGTAGTTTTCATACCGAAATGGGGGAAAGCGTATCACAGAAGTGACGGTCTACTCAATAGACTTAGTTCGATCGGGTGTATCGCATTGCCTATATCGCACAAGCCGTTGCAGGAAAATTCCCAAGCACTATCAGAGACGCGATGTGAACATCTCTCAAAGTCATGGCCAAATTACTGCAATATACCCGAGGTTCTGGATATAGGTGTATTGTAATTTGCGGATCAGAATGTAGTAAATGCCTTAAAAAATCTTAAAGCAAATTACAGGCCAGTCCCGATGGGGTTCCGGTTGGAATTTTAAGAAAAAGTTGGATTTCGCTTTTTCGTCAACTTAAAATTATCCCTAATCAATCTCTAGAAACGGGTGATTTTTAAATGAAAGGAAGTTTTCTTTTCTGATGCCTATCAGTTTAAGTAAAAAAGTAGAAAACTATGGACAAATATCAAAGCTTTCATCGATACCAAAAGTTATATTTCCTCGTAAAGAAATTATTTCTAATAAGGCAGGTCATGTACAACTAATTTATCATTATCTTCAAACCACATTTATAAAAATTTAAAAAAAAAATCATTTACAAGTTAATGTACTACCGATTTCTCGAAAGCCTTCGATGAAATGCATCACACTTTGCTTATAAACAAGCTACGGCCTTTGGGATTCCATTCTTCAAGTGGCCCAAAAGTAGCCAAACATACTGTGGTTTTCCAATTACTTAAATGACAGGAAGCAGTTGATAAAGATCCACAGTATTCGGTCTCGAGTAATAAAAGTTTCATTGGGCGTTCCACAAGGTAGCCACGTGAGCCATTACTATTACATTTCTTTTGAAATTTTCAAATACTTTAAAATTTTAAACATTCGCATACTCTTACCCGGCTCCACCACGTAACGTAACAGGGTATAAAAAAAACGCTGTCAGATGAAATCAAGGAGCAAGGGAGGTAGAAGTTGGATGTCCATTATCTCTGCCCCATGTGTTGCCACGCGGAACTAGTCCTTCCTATTCCACAAGCCAGTTGATGCTTTGAACCCTCATGTCAAAACACCCGGGTGTGTGTTTTCATTTTCAAATTGATATACTTTGAGTTCAAGGTGCCGTATCGACCTCCTAAAACATTGTTTTTTATCATATTCCAAAAAAAGGGTCAATACTTACAAGCAGTTTTTGGGATTTACCCTCATATCAACACACTCGAGTATACATAGAAAAATGGATATAAGTAGTTAGCTAGCAATGAAGAAAAGCACTTGCTTCATTATAAATTCATATCCCTTAGTCATTTCACTTTCTCTTTTTTTTAAATTGGAAGATATTGCATTTTATTGGGTATATAACTTATTATACACTCAAAATTTGAAAGTTTATTTAAGAAAAACATGTACAATAGTATTATTCAAAGAATTGGCCATCTGAAGCTATAACTTCCCATCCCAAAAGAACTGAGCCGGCTTGGCAGCCAAGAATTAATCAAGCCAATTTTTGATATTCTGCTCTGATGTGAACCGTATTTCAGTGAGGGCGTTCTGCATCGCCCGAAACAAATGGTATTTAAAAGGGGCAAGGTCTGGGCTATAAGGCGGGTGGGGTAAAACTTCCTATCCACTGTTTTCCAAAAAGTTCTTAACCGGAATAGCAAAGTGGGGCCGAGCGTTGTCATGATGGAAAAATATTGCCTCGTGTCTGGTCGCATATTCCGGGCGTTTTTCGGCTACTGCTCCCTTCAAACTGATTACTTTTGTTCGGTAGCGTTGTCCATTGATGGTTTCACCCGGTTTTAGCAGCTCATAATACAGCACACCCTTCTGATCCCACCAAATACAGAGCATTACCTTCGCGACATGGATATTCGGCTTTGCCGTTGATTTGGCTGGTTGGCCAAGCCAAAATTACTTCGCTCAGCTAGGGCATTTTCACCATAAACTTCCACCAAAATACGATGACTTTCGGAAGCAGTTTTCTTAATATTAAAGCAATGAAGAAGAACTCCCGCCTTTTCAGTCACAAAGTTCACAAAAGTGAAAAAAAATTATTGTCAAATGAATATACGCTTCAAATGAATGACATATACTGAAATGACGTACAATGACAGCAGCTTTCCAACACATGTTCCAATGGAATAATACAAGTTACGCCATCTCTTAGTAAACCGCACGAATTAAGTTAAAGACCCATCAAATATCCAGGACCGTGTCAAGAATGCCTCCACGACCTTCTGTTGCAGAAGATCCATTGGGTGTAATTGGGGACTACAGCCCCGTCAGTAGTGAGAGACCCATACTGTTGTGTGGAGGTATAGCTCTATACCCATCACTATACTAAACTCCTCTTCGAGAAAACATTTTTAACCAGTATATTCCCAGATCTTGCTGTGAGTCTGATCAGCAGACGCTGGACGGTCGAATTCGAATCTTCACAGATGGATGCAGTGTTTATACCAAGGATCTCTACGTCTGCTTTATTACTGTAGCGTTTTTCAGGCTGAAACTATAACAATGAAGGAAGCTCTGTCATTCTTAAAAAACAATGTAATGTCAAGCATCTTCTATCGTCATCTGTTTTGATAGCCAGGCAGCGATCAAATCTCTGGACTCTGTCACTTTCGACTCCAAGACTTCCCTCAGTTGCCGCCTATCTCTTAACGATATGGCCAAGTATTTAAATATTAATTTTATGTGGGTGCCGGGACACTGTGACATTACAGAGAATTGCGAAGCGGATGAATTCGCTAGAGAGGGAGAGATCCACCCTCTACGCCTATCGCTGATATAAAACATCTGCTAAAGCTTAAAAAGCTTGCTCAAACAAATCGCGGATTGACAACATGCACAGGATGCCTCATTACCAAACAACTGAGCAACATTAGAATCAGCTTTATTCTTCGCCTTATTAAAAGACTAATTGGCTTGTGGAATAGGTACCCTTAGGTCCGAGATTAGAAATCATAATTTTTGTGTTGGTCATAAGCGCCATAGTATGCATTTTAAACCAAAGAGTATGACTTCAGGTCACATTTCATGCAGAACTCCTCATGAGCATATGCCAGTAAGTCTATGGTTACTGAATATGGAGCGCTACATGACAACGAATTTGGCGAAGCAGCCATCGTCGCTTATGGCAAATGAAATGGAGGCGTCTAAAATAGATTTGGTGGTCACCATGCAAGGATATAAACCATCGACAAATCGAACACAATGTCTCCATGGGGTTTCGCCTGCCTCTGCATTTGTGTTGTAATGGCAAGAAATGACATCAGCACTGGGTTCAACGGCAAATTTATGTTTTTAATGGTTTCAATGGGTAGTGGATTAGCAGAAGCGTTTCTCGCAGAATCAAACTGATTTCTCCTATATCTCGATAAGGAGTGGCTAGGGTGAACCTCGTTAAAGGTGTATACAGGACCAATGGTAGCTTTTCGGTACAAAGAGATATTTTAATGTTTGGCCAATGTGCCTTGAAAGTGAATGCAAAAAAAACAATATGGGGTGTTCTGTGATATCTGCCTGACCAGGGCATTAATTAGTCATCAATTTCCGGAAGTCAAAGCTCCAAAGGAACCTTCACATAGAAGTTTGTGCTTGGAGCCTAGTTGAAAGCTTGGTTGTTTGAAGCCCAGAACTATTTTAAGGACTTAGTACAAGACGCCTAAGAAACATACTCAATCAAACCCCAAACTCATTCGAATACGGATAATTGACGACTCTTTGAATATATTTAATGGTTGCAAACAGCAAACAATATCCCCATATTTCAAGAGGGTTCCTTCGAAATTTGCTCAGAAAAACACGGATGTTTGTGGACTTGTTGGCATAGTCCCCTGTCTTCAAATAACCCTATTAAAAGGAATATAAGTGTTAAATCACACGATCTTCTTCTCGCTCGCTGCTTCGATCTTGGAATTTTAATGCCTTTTTTTTGACAGTGTGTCCCAAAAGCTCCAGTCTCCCTGAATTTTTCAGTTGACGAAGTTCAAACACTTTTATTGTTCAATAATGAAAACTCGTTACATCGTGTCACGTTCCATTTTTAAAAGCCATAAACTGTCAGCTGTCGAATTGCATTTTTTTAGTTTTGGCAACAATTTACTTCACAAATGAATGCAATTCTACATTAGACAAATCTTGCGTTCATTTTCGGAAATCCTTTGCAACCTCCTTGCTTTGTACACTGACTTTTACTCTCATATCATAAGAACATAACGTAACTAAGTACATAACGTAGCGATTACAATTATTGACACCCCAAATGTTTCACTCAAGTAATGGCACCCCATCACTCAAGAGTGACTTTCTCAGTAAATGCTAAAAAATCCTATTAGTACCTATTGCTTAAGGAGGAATTTAGTTCGACTTTTGGAAAAATAAAATTAGGTACCGTCGAACTTCTAAAACTCGAATATTTGATAACTCGAATGGAATTAGCTGGCAATAGCGCCAAGAGTGAAATTGACATGTAATTTTTTCTGGATAGCTCGCACTTCGGGAATTCACAAATTCTGCGTATTTCACAAGTTCCTTCTGTGATGAATCGCTTTCGGGGCACTGGGTTTGTATGTCCTAGTATACTTAAGTAAATCGCGATTTCGTTGTGCGTGAATAAGAATTATCGATTTTTTTATATGATAATTATTTCCCTCTACGTTTTAGATTGCACCCAATTGTATTAATTCTGTATTTTACTTGATAACTCGAATTGTTTGTGGCAAGTAATGGTTCCAGTTATCGAAGTTCGAATGTAATTTAATTTATTAAATTCGTATTGAATTAAAAACTTACTTTTTGTTTATTTCCTTTGAACATAATATAAAAAGGAGATGTTTATTTAAAAATTATAATTAATTAAATTTGCAGTGAATTAAATACTTCTTATTTTTCTTTCCTATAAACAAATATGTATGCTTATCTAGCTTTTTGTGTCGGCACAACTATATATTTACGAATTTCCTATAGCTCAATGCCTTATAATTAATTCGTGCGGTTTGCTAAGAGATGGCGTAACTTGTATTATTCCATTGGAACATGTGTTGGAAGGGTACTGTCATTGTACGTCATTTCAGTATATGTCATTCATTAGAAACGTAAACAACAATACTTTTTTTCACTTAAATATGTCGAACTTTGTGCCATAAAGTGTTTTTGGGGGGAGTTCTTCTTCAGAGATGACCTGGAGAAAAAGGAAGAAATACTCAAAAACTAGCTGCCTGCCGCTGAATAATTCCATGTTCAATCAATTGTGTTTGACGCTTCCCAATTTATGAGGCTAGTGCATGGTGAATGTATCTCACTGCTCTATTTCGCATTTAACTCATGAAAAATACTTAAAAATACGTAGTGTCATATAGTCATTGACTATAATGGCTAACGGCACAATAAAAGCACTCGTTACGCTATCAGAGGACAATAAATTTGAGGATATGTGCGAGCACTTCTGTCAGCCACATTTATATTGCCAAACCCCAAAGCAATTGTCCTCTTTGAAATTCTTACGTTTTGCTTTGTTTATTATCCACACTATCAACTGTGTCGATCAAATTATTCTCATAACCCAAGTTTGCCAATCTTCATTAGGTCTTACGTTCGACATTCACCACCGGCACATGCAACTTCTTAAGAACTCATCACCTACCACGGCTCATACCTTGACCCATTCATACTAAGTAACAGCTCATTTATTCCTAACCACCCTTCGTGATTGAAACCATAACCATCCAGCCACTCACACACTAATTGCAAAGCTAAAACACAAGCCATAAGGTTCTGCTCTCATACACACAGACGCCTGTCGATCAAGCTGCATCGGTCATTAACAGACTACATTTTCACAGAGGCTCTTCTTCAGCTCGATTACCCTTCAAGGCCGGCTCTAAGGCAATCCATGCAATTAACTTCCGACCGATTCAATATGACTTTTAAGCGTGCTATTGTACCTGTTGTCACCGATTGTGTGTCTCCCCAAATGTCATCAGTAATTGAACACTTAAAATGTAATTTTGCGTATCGAGGTAAACGCAACGATACACACGAAATCGCCTTAGAATAATGTGCTCTGCGCAAGGCTTTTGCAGAAACAAATTTTGAGCAAGAATTACATAAAGCAGAAAGAAAACTATGCATTGATGCGGTTCATTTCCGCTCGCGGCTTGTGCGAGTAACTCTGTAATGGGTGGAGGGTTCTACGATTGCGCGTAGATTCACGCAAGAGTGCATTCAATTGCAATATGATCGCCGATGTACATGTCAACTTTCCTCTCGGCGAAACCTTTTAAAGACACATTCAGATGTAAGTAGGAAGTTACAAGAGGTTTTGTCAATCAGTGTACGGCGCGTGTGTCGGTGTTTCAATGCGTGAGGCTGAAGCGCCTTGGCTTAGCGAGTTTACTTGTTCCGCTTCACTTAAGTCCCAGTCACTGCCTTTACATTACACAGTCGAACGTGAAATATGTTTTGTCCAATACCCTTGTTTTGTTCAGCTCGAAGAAACTATGCCTCGCTGAATTCTCAGAACATTCCTGAATCGAAATCAAATGCTATGGTTCGATTTCAGCGGCCGAAAACCGTACGAAGGCAGAATAGTTATGTGCTCATATCCGTGTGATTCCCAGCCGGTAAGACCAAAAATAATTGTCACGGCTCCAAATCTTTCGAGAGACTGCCAATGCTCAAAAGGGTTTCTTAAACTTGACCGGTCGGAGTCGGCATAAAACTGTCCCTTCCACTCGTGGGAGAACAATACCACGCACAGCACGACTGGGTGCTAAGAAGCTAGCCCCTGGCCCTCTACGGGCTGTAGCGCCACTCGTATTATAGTTATTAATTTCCGTACATGGAGTATAATTATATATATATTCTTTGTCTTAGTCTAAGCGCGTTTCTATTTTTCTCTCAAACAGATTTCATTAATTCCTTGTTCAGAAATTGTTTAATTTCTAAATTAATTCTACTCAAACCCATAAGGCTGTTTTTACACTCTCTAACTCTGTCGCCGACTTTCCAATATTGTGAGATGAGGCAAAAGGAATTGCAAAGATCATGCTTAAAAAGTCTCCTGTGTGAAATCTACTTAATATGATTAAAAACAAGCACACGTCAATTTAAATGCCCATCTAGAGCCCTCATTAACACAATTACAAACCATAACCCACGCTGAACGCACCCATTTTGAACACTTGTCAACAAAATTTCACCTACTCGTTCGTTTTTCTCATCAATTCATCAATATCCTAGCACCGAGCACAACGACCGACACAAAAAAAAAAGAAAAAAAGAAGGAAAACCCCACCTGAATCTATTCATCTCTTTTTCGCTTGGAGACATTCTTTTTTTGAAAGGTCGCAAGTGGCAAGTCCCCGTCGTCAAAATCCGCATGTTAATTTTGCGGAGAATTCTCTCGTGTTAATTGAAATTCCATCCAGGAAAATTGCATAGAAATTCGCTTATCAATTAGATAAAATAACATAGAATAAACAATGGCCGATTTAGATGATTTTTTTGCTAAGAAAGATCGCAAGAAGTCAAAAGGAAAGAAATTCTTGACCGCCGATGAGTTGGTCAAGAATTTAGAAGACACGTCAAAACGCGAACCACCAAAACCGAAGAAAGAACCAGCCCCAGCAGCTGTTGTTCCACCAACTGTGAGTAGCGTGGCAAACGACACCAATGACAACGTTGCGGATCAGGTAAGCTAACATGATTTTTTTGTTTAATTTTTAAAGATCAAATGTAAATATGTAATCCGATTTTGTTGGTCGTGCAACACCAGCCAAAGGTATCCAATGACGAGGAATGGAAGGAGATTGAAGTTGAACGAAAGGATTACAGCGGCCTTAAAATTGGCCAATTAACTATAAACGATGAAGAGCCAAATTCTCAAAACTATGGAGACGGTGATGGTTATGACGACGACGAAGGCGAGGGCAATGATGGTAATCAACTTTCCGAGATGAAAGGTCACGGCCCATGGAAGAAAGTTATACCAGCCGAAGAGGTAACACAGATTCCAATGGAAATCGAGAAAAGTAAAGTCTACATCAGCCCGGCTATGAGAAATAGCGTAAGTATTTGCAGACATGTTTCCTTTAGTTCCTTTGTTGTTGCATAAGATGGTGGGAGGTCGGCTCTTTGATATTTTTTCCTGTTTCATTTACCGGCTTGCTCTTGCTATGTGGCAGAAATATGTGGTCACAATAGTTGTGTATACAAACAAACAAACTAGCATCAAATGTCAAACAATCCGTTTATCTCTATCAAGAGATGCACTCGAAAAAGTTTCAGAAGCGTCTGCAATTCAGTTCGAGAAAGTGCGGGATTTCGAAGAGAAATTGTGTCGACAGAATCGATCTTTCAAACCGCCCACTCGTTGCTCAACGCACCGATGCTTTCTGACGTGTTACGAATTCAGCACGTGTGTCAGTTGAATCCGGATTGCGTTTTGTGCTCTAAATTCTTAACCGGGAGTTAAAATAACGTTTGATTGTTGAGAAACACCTCGGCATTGTTTTGTGTAAAATTTCACATTCACAACAGCCTCCCACTGGCAAATTAACAAATGCACATTCCCCAGCAATGATTCATATCAAATATTGTTATTCTTTTGTTTTTAGCAAAATCCTGCAGTTATGCGAATGAATAAACTACGCAAAGGCACTGCACCTGACATTACCAACGAAGATTACTTCCCCACATTGGGTGCTGCCCGGCCAGAGGAACAAAAGAAGAAAAAGAACGAACCCGCATTTGAAGAAGTTCGACACGGCGGTCGGGTGCAACGAGTCCAAGAGCAGACAGCAGCGCCAGTCTCGGTAGCGAATCGTTTTAAGTCGCTAGAAGAGGACGATAGCTAGACTATCGTTGAGTTCGTCTCCACCACCAACCTTCCCCCTTTTAAACAGAAACAAAACTCACAAAAATTTAATTGCAAATATTTTTCTAATTGTTTCGATAACAAATACAGAAAAACAAAAAAACAACAAGTAAAGAACTCAGAAAAGAAAACAAAAAACCAACCGACAAAAATATTATAGATTTATGTGTCTGAAGGCTGTGGTGCTGCCCGCTGCTTTTGTGCTCCTCTTCTTCCAGCCCCGTTATCGTACCGATATCGCTTCATTTCGTTTCGACCAGTTTCCAAACCGCGGCCGCTTTCCAACGTACTCCTCCTGTTACCGGCTGAGTGTATTTAATTTGATTTATTTTGCATCTAGCATTTAGAATTTACCAATTGCGAGTGTGAACGCGTCGTCTGTGCTTTCATCATCCCACACTCGTGATGGCCAGCGTCTGTTTCGTCTGTTGTGAGTGCCGCGCCGGTTATGCCAAGGATGTCCTGCGAGTATCATTTGTCCTATATACACACACACACACACAACATACAGTATATCGTTCGTTCAAATAGAATATAAATTAAAAAAGAATAACTGATGATAAAACAAAAAGAAAAGAAAAACTAAATAATTATGTGAGAAGATCAAATTAAAACATATTTAAATCTTTATTATACATATGAAAGGAATCTTTTGGAAATGTCTTTTGTTTTGCTTTAGTTTAGTGGTTCTTGTTGAAATTGTGGACACACGAATCGCGTCTTGGGCGATTAGTTGTCCTGAAGTCAGAGTGCACCTGGCCCTCAACCAACGCACGATCTATGGGAAGCTGCTCCCAGTTGCGTACACCAAGTTGGTTGAGGTCCGTATTTGTGCAAGCCTCCTAGATCGTGGTCGTTCACTGCAGTGTTGTCCCACAGGCTCAGATGTGAAGGCTCTGGGCCGGATCCAATTTCTCCATGCGCTGTATACCATAATAGGCGTTGGGTCAGTTGTCTCCTTGCAATTTCGCTATGCACCCCAATCGGCTCCTGTAGATGCCCTCAACGCAAACATGACCCTCGGAGATCTCCGAAGAATCGGAACACCATAATATGCTTACGAAACTGTCTGCATCAGCGCAGGACAGGACTGGTCAGCGTCTTGTAAAAAGTCAGCTTGGTTCTTCGAGAGGCCGGAGCAAAGGGAGACAAACAGTTCCAGCGTGCGAGCTCGGTGCTAACAAAAAAGCGACAGAACGCAATCGGGATTCTACATATCGTCTATGTCCTGCATAAACGTTCCCTGATGTGTCTGCTCCGAACACCGCCTCAGCAATTTAATTGCTTTTGTCTAATGCTAACAAACGCCTCACTCATTTGTAATAGCTGAACTGGAAGATCGTGCCGCTAGTTTTGGGCTACTAAGAACGAGCTGCATGCAGGTTCTTGTGCATGAGCAAACAAGGAATATGTCTCGCTTGTACGGTATCCTATCTACGTACCAAAACGATATCTAACGATATATTAGGAGTATCAGTGTACCATCCAATCAGTGTATCAGTACCAATTAAAATATCAATCATACAAATGTCAGCCGACAACATTCATTGTGGGAATGTTATAAACGGTTTAGGAATTAGACCTATTAAAGTAGATTGATAATTATTGGGGGCCATGACGTAGTGGGTGTGCGTGTTTACACTTGGTGGGCAAGTTCAATCCTCGATATGAACAACTTTCAATTTCCACGACTCCACCGCTCCACACTTCGAAGTCGGGATAGCTCTCTATATCCCCTACACTCGTCATAGAACAACAGCACGCACATTAAAAGTGCCTGCCGTGGCAGCTAGATATAGACCCAGCTAGGACTGCCACACCCTTATTATTATAAACAATTCACAATTCGTTTAACAGACACTTTATTTTCATTTTAAACAACACTGCATCGCCCACAAGCCACCTTCGTGTCACAGTAGATTACAATCAGCTGTTGTTCAATTTTCTCTCGTAGTTCACAGCCATATCAGCGAATATTTCCTCCAGCGGTCGATCCTCGAACTCACTGCAAGAAGACACGACAACACATTTAGTAATCTAGATCGTCGAGAGCTTTAATATTCGCGTCGCGTTTAGACCTTTCACAGTATGGAAATTCTTCACTGTTTTTGTACGATGTCAGATATTTCTTGGACAACATCACTTCAGGGTACTTCTTGATCAAGTACAGCCAACACGGAACTGTGGAACTAAAAGCAGATAATCAATACGTTATCCCCTACAACCACATCATCGCATACCCATCTTCCGTTTGAATTTCTTGAATCTCTCTATCATAGAAATCTGGATATTGTTCGAGTTCATCCAGCTTTGCGAACATCATTTGATCCACTTCGTAGATCTCACCGTCCACATGATTACCGATTCCTTTTTTATTTAAGAGAAATGGAATGTAGTACCGTGTTCCTACCACCAGGGGGAATTTCTCTACCGTCCTTCCGGTTGATACAAACTGTGATTTTCCGTTGCCGGGATTGGATAACAAAGTATGATTTGGTTCACCTTTCTTCAATGTTCCGTACACGAATACTTTTATTAGATCTGATGAAGCCATCGTTGCGAAGGTTCGTGGAATACTAACAAGTTTTTTAGAGAGGCAATTATGGAATCGAATGTTACCTAGGTACTTGTGATGGGGAATATTTACAAAAATCATCTAATTTTAGCTATTCCTCTAAGCCTGTAAGATGTACATAGATATCGTCTGGATGAGATAACAATATACACGCACTCATGCAACTAATTTACACAAATCTAATGATTGTTGGCGATAAACAAGTTAATTGTTTAGTTCCCGTCAGAGATAATAGAGTGGACTAGAATTGAAAGACAGCTGTCAGACAGAAAAGTGCTGCCAAATTTTCACTCAAATATGATTGAGTTTTTATTGTTAAAAGGAATTTATTTGAATATCTGATTGTGAAGTCTATTTACCTAGAGTATATGAATGTTTTGACTTTGTTGTATGTTGGGTAGAAAATTTGGATAGGTGCATAGGTGTTCACTGAAGCGCTGCGAGATCGATCCTCTCTAGCGTTAGGAGCAGTGTTGGCGTTGCAAAATTTTATAAACCAACAAAAGGGAGGGTTAAAGGACTCACCTCCGATTTTCTTTATATTTGTTCTATATATAGTCGACCGCATAAAAAAGATTAAATCCAAATCGATTCTTAGCGCAAATGACTTGGAAAAGACAATTCAGAAGTGAAAAGATTGAAATATCTTCTAAACGGTGTAAGTTAAAGTGCAAAAAGGTGATTAAAACAAATTGTTGGTTAAACCTGTAAGAAAGTCTAGCTCATTACAAATAAGGACTTTTTTCCACAGGCTTTAACCGCTCACGCGACTCCGTCGCTCCGCTAAGGGTATGTCAACAACAGGCAAGCTGGCGCCTGGAGCTTTGATTATGACTTTAAAACATTTCAACGGATTGTAACAATTTATATCTCACGTAAAGTCTTTAATTTCAGCTTAATTTTGTGCATAATATTTTCGTCCTTTCCAGTAGCTTGCGCTAAGAACTGTTTTGGATATAGCATTCATAAATGGTGGACTATGCATGGAAAAACTTTCAAGAAGTACGCTGAGTACGCTCTTTAAGGGATTTCTCCTTCAAACGGAGCAAGGATCAAAATTAATGTACAGCGCCATTAAATCATGGCTGTAAAAGAATCCACATAAAAAGAAGTCCAAGCTAGCTTAGAACTCTGTGCATGGAGTATAGAGGGAGCGTCTACATTCGGCGTCAGGTCTTCAAGCCTCCAACAATTTAATCCCTTAGTGGAATCCGTCGGAATTGAGTTTCACTTCATCTATCCGTTTTGCTTTAACTTTCTACTGCTATCGTGGAACCCGAATATGTTAGGAAACAAAACAAATATGCAAATCAATAATCTCCTCCTTTTTTACTTAGATATCCAACTAATGAACCTCCTAAATCTTCAGTCATTGTTTAAATTCGAATGCCATTGTTAACAAGGACTTCAATACATTGACAAAATGATTCAATATGCATTGCATAAATTGCATAAAATGCAATGCTCGATTGTTTTGTTTCATTTTATTTTCTTTACAAAATATAAGTATATACAACTTACTGTATTCCGCCAAAAAGGAACACGAATACTAAACACTAGATTTTCATTCAAAATCGTTGAGGGTCCTAGTTCGCCCTAGTAAATGCTAATTTATGTATGCGCACGTGATGTATCGACCGAACGTAAGTAACCAAAAAAAATATAATTCGTCGCGATGATTCACAAAGTCTACAAATATCCTGTTAAGCAGATTTTACTTCTTCCTTCGCCGAATAGGAAAGATCTTCGTTGGCAGGAAACTTGTGGCTCCTTTTGTTCCTTGTCACGTAAGGATGTTCAGGCGAATTCTCATACGATGATAAAAATGGAAGTGTCAACAATTTTTGTGGATATTTCTGCAGCAAATAAACCCAGCATGGGACAGTTCTAAAAAACAAGACAAAAATTATGATTTAGTTGCGATTGTTCCGTAATGTGTGTTTCATGTGTGTGGGTGTGTGGCGTGTGTATCAACATACCCCTCTCCAATGCCAATGTTCATGTCGTGCTGTTCGCGCTTGTAAATATCCTCGCAGTCTTCGAAGTGATCCAGTGATTCAAGCATTCTATCGTCAACGTCATAGATTTCCCCTGAGACGTAATAGCCCAAGCCTGGTTTGTTTAAGAGGAAGGGAATATTGTAACGTGTGGCAATGACCAAGGGCAGCTTCTCCATTGTGGTTGCACGGCACCAGAACTTCGCATATCCGTTCCCACTGTTCATAAGGATTGAATGGTTTGGCTGTCCATATTTCATTGAATTGCAAACGAACAGTTTGTGTAGTGCCGATGAAACTTTCTGTAGACGATTGATAAAGGGAATATTATGTATTCATCTGTTTTTGTTTCGATTTCATACAAGTAAGCAGTAAAAAAAAAAAAAATTGCGTAAGAAACTCCAGCAGACCTTGAATAGTGCTCTGTTAACCCTTCACTCTCTCTGTCTTAATAAATCCAATCTTAATATGTAGTTGCAAGTCGTACCTGCCGGCAATTCTTGCTTTGGTTAAGTAACCGCCGACACCATGGCCTTGAATGTGTCGGCCGAGTCGATAGTTGTTTTGTGCGCTGTTCAGACCAACTCAAATGTGTACGAAATCATCGTCAAAGTGGTCATAAAAACAAAAGCATGATAACAATGAATTTTCATTCCACTGACCCGAGCTGTCACCCAAATCAGAGCTACACCTCATTCGGATCGTAAAATTTTCCCAGATTTGACACAGGCAGGAACCAGTTTAATGAGTTTTATGCCACTTCATTTTTATTTGCATTTCATGGCGGCGGGTTATGAACTGCTGCGTTCTCCTCAAAATTCGGCAACAAAAATATTTTTAATCAATGTATGGATTTTTGTGGAAATTCTATTTTAAGCATTCGTCTTGTTTATTGTTTCATTCATGCGTTGTTTGGCTTCGTGCCATAATGAAACATTTCATGCTAATCATTCGAAATGATGTGACGTAAAAATGCCCCTGCACCGGAAAATTGATGAAAAAGCAAAACCCGAGAAGAACAGGTATTGCGTTGATGGGTGGGTGACTGTGGTAAGAAACAAGTTCATCTTCCAATAAATATGAATGTGCATTTGGAGATTATTGAGCTGAACTAGTTTGACAAGACATTGGGGGGCTTTTGAAAGTCGGAGCAAGAAAGCCGTAACCTATGTAAATTAATATGAAATAAGGACGGGATTACTGTGTGGATACAGAGACAGACAATGTCTGGGTTTCAAAATAGTGACGTTTGAAGCAGAGAACCAAGTTGTAGGTAGACTTCTCTGCCTCTTCTGACTGCGTCTTATAAATCGTTTGTTGAAACCAAACGGACCAATGTCATTTAGACTATAATATACAAAAGAAGGCTTCTCAAATTCGTCGATGGACAAGGGTTCAGCTGTGAAGTCAGCTTTCTCTCTGTGCTCTATTTCTGGTGCTGTTATATCACCAGACCCTTAACTAAATATTTCAGCAGTGGGCTGGACAGAAAAATGAAGAAAATCAGAGTCAATTTATGTATTCGTTCGAGCAGTCCATAGCAGCAAAAATCGCCGCTGCATATATCTACATAAATATGTGAAAGCAAGCCTGTTTAAGGCTGTGTGAATATTTGAACAGCCAACTATAGAAAAATTGCGGCTGAATTATTGAATGCGCCCTACCAGAAATGAAGTACTATAGAGATGCCCAACTTCGCAGCTGATTGCCCCCTAGTCCATTGACGAATTTGATAGGATTTTTGACAGTTATTCACGAAATAACGTAAATGCCGTTCTCTGATTGGTCAATTTGGCTTTGGAAAACGATATAAAAAATGGTTGTCAAGAAATTTAAAGGGCAAGAGAGGTAGAAGTTGGGCATCTCTATCATACTCCATTTCTGGAGCCCTACATATGAGTTTGTAGGGCTTTGTTCCTAGTTTGTTCCTATTTTCGGAACAGTCCTGCAACCTGAGCGTCGAGTACTAGAAACGTCGGATGAAGATAGAATATGCATCGATTTTTCAAAATATTTACAAGTGACTTGTTACCCATTACAAGTAGGTACAAGTGTAGACAGTACAAAAATAAAAGACAAGAAAGGATGAATAAAATACTAAGAATCAATTCATAATGTAAAAGCTGCCGGCGATCTCTTTAAAAGTGTCTCTTTTAAATTGTCATCGCCAAGCATGCGGCGAATTATTCATTTCATTATTCATTCGATGTCTGAAGTCCAAACGAAACGGTCGGGTAATTTTTACTAAAATAAAGTACTTACTTTAAAAAATATAAAGCTGTTTAAATTCTCAGTGCTTACACAAGTGACCTAATTTTCGAAGTGGCATCAAAGAACACGAAGCTTGGAGCCCCTTTTTTTTCTGAATATTTGAACTAATGTGGGTTTACGCTGGGTCCAGGTTCTATCCCCTAATTTACCAACTTTCATAATTCACAGCTCCACCTCATTCGTGTCACTGACAATGCTCAAAGAGCACTCCTGTCTAGAAATAGATTCTCATTTCGACTGTAGGTCCCATCCACCGACATGAGTGGCTGCAAGGCCTAGAAGTCCATCCCGGACTCATATTATATTATTATTATATGGACTTGTTCAGAAAAATGATGATAAAGTCAATCGTCGTGTCGCAGAGATATATGCTTCGTTTTTTTAGCAGTTGACTAAGGACCCGATTGCGATTAGTAATCGAAGTCAATTTTGCTGATTACGTTGGTATTGTGTCACTCAATCGACAGAGAATGCGAATAATGTAACATCACGTAACTTTTCAGACGACTATCGTCCAGTCGGTCCAAGTAAAAGGTATTGTGGATGACTTACTCCATGTTTATTCTGTCTAGAGTGCTACTAAGAGCAACAGCAAATGACATCGGTTACATGAAGCGAAACTATTGTCCAAACGAGAACACGAGACTGTTGCCATTCTACATAATTACATGTAACTCACAATTTAAATACGTTTGATAGTTGTGGCAGTCAAGTCCGTCAGCGCGTGATTGGCTTCGAACATTTAACGATCAAAAATAGAGAATCGTTATCGGGGTCTGAAGTGACTGAGATAGACAGTTAAATTAAATATTAATAGTTTGTCGTCACGTACGTAGATTGTCTTTCCAGAGATAAACTACACGCGGAGAGTAATTTAAATATGTCAGAGTACCGCTGTCACAAGACCGGTAGGGACCAACCCGAATCTAGCCTCGATATATAAACGTGGAGACATTATCTTAACCATCTGAGAAGTTTGCCCATGCAACACAAGCGCCTTTAAAGTTTCCTAAATCCCTGAATCCTAGCAGTTTCAGTGGAGACTAAGTCAGAAATACGAATATACCACCCCAAGTTACACCCTGTGATGAAGCTGGTGGTAATGGTGTCCACTCTGGTCGTTATGGGTGTTAGAGTCAGGCCAGAATAACTTGACCATAAAACAAGTGCTCGTTTTCCAGCTCAGAGAGTGTCTCCCATAAGCACCAAGGGAGATCATTTCTGGACTTTCAGAAGGGGATCAATGTCAATGATCTTTTGTAAAATCCCAGCGACGATCTGATATGAACACGTAACTATTATGCGTTCTAGACAATTTCCTTAGTTGACAAATGTAAGCACTTTTTTCTCAAAGCAGTCAGATGACAGCAAAAATTGCAAAAGTAAGCTTAATCAAATGTGATTAACTAAATGAAAACAAATGAAAACCCCTATTTACGCGACCTGCGACAAATCTGTGGTCACAAGCCATAACCGAAGTCGACTTGAGATGAAACTCAGTTACTCACATTACAAGATTCAGGATATCAAAATCTATATGTCGCTAGGGCTAAAATTGTGAAAGTATAAGTATAAGTACTTAAAATAAGCTTTAGTTGAAATGTTCATACATTTTTACACCGATGGAAAACTCTAATCACATCCGCTGAAAAGTAAGAAAGAACGACTTTAGTGGCTTGTGATCACCGATCAATTTCAGTGGAATTCTTCAGAAAAACATCATCTCAAATCATCCTCACATAAATCTCAAAAGGAGATGCAGGAGTAATTGTAGCCAATGACATGTTGACAACATGTTGAAAGTCAAAAGCCCATTACTCAAGTTGCTGACAACACACTTCCACTCATACTTCTAAAGTGCAGCCTATAATTAAACAAGTTGACACAGTACGCCTGCCACTTCGACCATGTTTCCAGAAAAAAAGAATTGAGAATACCAACCGAAAGAAAGAAACAAAACAGAAATACTTTAAACAAAGTTATATAACCGCCATCAAGTCTACACACGCACACGTCTATCTAACTGCGCAAATTGTTTACCTTTTATCTGAATGGGAAACCAACAACAGCCCCCCGCAGATACAACTGAATTTTCGACATTTTTTTTTATCTCCAAATTAGCGAATACGTACTTAGGTTGACGCATTACGATTTCATGTCGTGATCAGGTGAAAATGAATCGCATTCAAGTTAATTAATACTGTCTTCATAGACACCCTTGAACGACTACTCCATTTAAGTGAAATTACACTTGGAATGAAAAGGGTGGACAAACAGGCTTCTGTGATTTCAAATCAATAAAACCAGCAATCACATGTGGTTTAGAAATTATGGAATTACTGAAATTACAAAGCTTTTGAACAAAGCCTTACAGCAGCAATTTGTAATTCCCTTAGAACATTTTTCTTTATTTTATAATGAGACTTCGTCACGCAGCTGTGTTACATAACCGCATGCGAGATATGAATAGAAGTTATCCAAAAAAAAGTACCGCTCGCAAAATCGATAAGACATCGCAAAAGGCATTGACCTACGACAGACAAAACAAGAGGAGATTTATTTAAATGCTCAAGGTTGGTGAGGCAAGACTAGCCGCGTGGGGTGAAAAAAAACCCTTGAAGATGATGTGACAGGCCCTTTTTATCCACAATTTATCTCCACACACGCACATACCAGCGTAGCATACAATTCAGGGTCTGCGACTGTACTCGCCTTATGTAACAAGGCCGACTTACCTTCAGTCCGAACAAACTACTACCCTAAGTCTTTGAACTTCCCACACCCACAAGCATCAGTAAAAGTTCCTTGCACTTGTTTTGCTTTCATCCCGTGTCGTGATAAAATCGGCAGACTTTCCCACTTCTGAATTAATTTCTCTATTTACGATACCACCTTCAAGATACACGAGTATGAAATCGAAAGTGAATGCGACAAGCGTCTGACAAGCACACATAATGTAACCACACTTCTACAATATTTATGTTATTTACTAACCCTCAAGTTGCACATCTTCGCTAATTTATCAAATTCGTGAAGTTCTTTTGTGAATTAATTAAACGGGATTAAGCACTTAAGTCACTTAACAGCGATTGAACGATTGAAAGACTATCTCTTCTAATGGCGGTCGTGTGGCTTCACAAATACGAGGAGCACGCTCTAGGGAGACGTCGGAACAGACCAAAGGCAACTGCACCGGACGAGAGAAGAACTTAGACTGAATGGTGAAGAGAAAATTGTGAGCGGTTCATGTCGTACTTTTCGGTAGGTAGGTAGTCGGTTAAGGGAAGCTCCACGGAGAACGGGGGTGTTTAAACGCCGAACACGCGTAGGTAAGTTAAATACAATTATACATAGCTTATAAATATGTTTATGTACATTCACACACATTTAATTCGCATTATTGTTTTAGTCGGCCGGCCTTTGAGTGGGCCTTTGATGATAGTTTGCCACAGCTGATTGCTATTCACTTGTGGGAATGTAAATCGAGAAAGTTCGATCAATTTTATCATTCCTTCAGATGAGGAATGTTTTCGACGTTTTTTAGGGCACATAGGCTGAATTTAGCGTATACAGTGAGTGGAAGTTTGTTTTGTCCGGATAAATTGTTTTTTATCCATTCATACAAGCAGAGGTGATTGTTTTAAAACGATGCTCAATCTATAAAAAAAAAACATTCTTGAGGTACTAAATTATAAAATGTCAGAGTGGATGGTTTTTTTTTTTCAAGGCCACTCTTAGGTTCTGGTTATTGTTCAAAAACATTTACTTGTCATCTAAATTGCAATGTGTACGAGTGGAACCTTTTTTTACAAAAAGGTATGTAGATATCGTCTGCCTCTGTCGACAGAGAAAGGTCCTTAGACCTGCTCCTTGACTACTGGGAATTAAATAGGTATTCACATAAATCTATTCTCTTGAGTTCAGACCCGTTAGACAATAGGGCAGAGATTTTTTCTGACTTTCCCATGTACCTATTAAAGAAATCCGGTAATTATACTCGTGATCGTATTTCTTTCTTGTCGAATGCTCAGGGATCATTTTATAGCAACCACAGCACGATTTCCTTTACTTCGATTTTCCTCAGTTGGTTTTTGGACAGATGTAGACACCAGTCTCGACTCAAATTTTGTGGTGATAACGAATTCTTGTGCATGTTGTGGAATTGTCTGTTTTAGGTTTCTCTGACTACTATGCTTCTACTATACTACTTGCGAATAGCGCAGTCATACGTCGCGTCGTTGATGACCTTTGCTCTCCCTATATACTTGTAAAATCAAACGTCCAGGCATTTGGGCACTATATGATACCGCATGTCGAAATGTTGCCGTACTACCATTAGAGAATAACCGGAAACATTAACAATGGAAACCTTGACAAAGCAATGTTTAAACACGCGACTCTTTCTACTGCAAGACGGAAGTAGACATTCGATCGATATTTGGGCTTTAGTAGAACGCTTGCCACCCGCCGTGCACTGGTGTCGGAATCGTTTTTTGAATGAATGAATCTCAATGACGGTGGACATAGTCATACCCGCAGACAAGAAAGAATGGACGAAATCAAGCAAAAAAAAAAACATATTTTTTGAGAATGAATAGATAAAATTGATAAATCAGTCTTCTTGTTATCCCACAGCCAGCAAGCCTGTCCAGATGGAATGATCTTAAGCCAAGTGTCTCCAATTACGCATGGCAAGTTGGCTGATGTTGTTCTCCACTTCCACTTGTGTGTGCCATGAATGTCGGTGGGCGTCCCCTACTGCAGTGTCCACATGGAGTGTTCTCAACAGTTTCTCTTTTACTAAAAAAAAAAAAAAACTTGGAAGCCTTGAGTCTACACATTTTGAAATCATTTTTCATGTCTGATAGACAAACATTTAAGCGATCAACTGGATTGGATACAGATCTGTTACTGGCTTAAGTTTAGATCAGATCTGAACGAAAATTAGCGACAAACATCATCTAATTTTTGGTAATTTCAACAACTGTCATTTACCTACATAGTCGCTTCGATTGATTTCTTTCCAACTTAAGTAACTCAACGAAACCTATGGTCACAGAGTAAAATTTCTCTCTATAGCTTAAGTATTAGTACATACTCCATGCGTCCATTATGGTCGGGGCTTTAGAAATCTAACTATGGCATATGACTGAGTGTCCAGATGTGGTTGATATTCTAATCTGTTTTTAAGTAAGCCTACGGCTTGGAATACATTTCTGGCTTTGGCCGAAACAAGATTGAATTGAAGCTAAAGAAAGAATCGAAAGACAAATTAACGTCATCAACTATGACTCCATTTTTTTTTACCGAGAGCTCTGCAAGTCTACTAAAAGAACACCCAAGTTTTTGAATTATCATTATCTAACTACAGTAAAACACGCCAACCATTCTGAATTAACTAGATTTTACTGTGTTGATTTTTGATTGAAATGTGAGTCCGAGGCCAAACAATGTTAATCGATAGCGAAGTAAAGGGTGATTTTTTAGCTATTATCTTTTTGGTGACACTGGTTTAAACAGCAGACGCACGTTTCGTGTTTTGTTTCACTGTCAAACATCTTCAGTTTGGTCTATATATATATATAAGACCATGAATCGTCTTACAAACGAACAACGCTTGCAAATTATTGAATTTTATTATCAAAATGCGTGCTCTGTTAAGAAAGTTCATCGCGCTTCGTACATTTTATGGTCAGTTTAGACGAAGCTCGTTTTCAAGGGTACGTAAATAAGCAGAATTGTCGATTTTGGAATGAATATCAGCCAGAAGCATTGCAAGAGCTACCAATGCATCCAGAAAAAGTCACAGTTTGGTGCGGCTTATGGGCTGGTCGCATCATTAACGTAAATGTGAATGGTGAGGGCTACCGTGAGATGATATCCAACTTTTTTTTTGCCCAAAATGCAAGAGCTTGACTTGCATGACATGTGGTTTCAACAAGACGGTGCCACATGCCACACAGCACGCGCAACAATGGACTTATTGAGAGGCGAACACTTTATTTCACGTTCGGGACCGGTCAATTGGCCGCCTAGATCGTGCGATTTAACGCCTTTAGACTATTTTTTTTGTGGGCTATGTTGCAGCTCATGTCTATACAGACAAGACCGCTTCAATTGACGCATTGGAAGACAACATTGAAGCATTTATTCGTGAGATACCTGCCGAAATGTTGGAAAGAGTATGCCAAAATTGGACTAAGCGGATGGACCATTTGAGGCGCAGACAAGGCCAACATTTGCATGAAATAATCTTCAAACATTAAATTATATGGACCGTACTATCGATTCAAATAAAGATTTCATGCATTTTTCTCTATTTTATGTTTTTTTTTGAAAAATAATAGCTTTTATAAAATCACCCTTTAGTTCTGAATCCGATATAACTTACTTTTAAACACAATACCCCATACGTAAACCACAGCATGGACAAGTGTATAAAATGTTTTCAGACTCACTGTTGTCTGTCGGAAAACTCCTCCAATGTTTCACTCCACTTTATTTCTGCTCGCAAATACAAAATCAGAATGGAAATGTGACACAATCGTGTACACATAAGTGAGTTGTGAGTGTGTGAGGCACACTTTAAGATAAAAATGTATTCTCTAGATACAGTCATATGCCTGTACGATGTATATATGTACACGAGGAACAGCCGGCTGGACGGAACCGCTAAAGCTGGGAGGGAAACGAGTACTTACATACAATAATCATACGATAATTCCGCGCATTTCATAAGGAGAACTTCTTTTTATTCTCATTCTCGGACAATTTGTTTTGGAGGCCAACACGAAAACAGATGAAACCAGTTGTGGCTCTTTTTCTTTGCCTCTTGTTAGAGGGGAGTGTTTCACTCTCTACTGCGGAGTAGCACAACACATATACTCGTGCATACATATGTTTGCGGTGTTATGTTTATTTATATCGGGAGGTCTTCGCTTGAAAAAGGGGTGTGGTGGGCAAGTCAGGGAAACGTTAGCGCAGGTGATTGCGACTCAAAAAGAACGCATTTAATCAGCTGACTCTGGCATACCACATAACCACATTTTGTTCCGTCTTTTTGTCTGTATCGCTCTCTAAGCTTTGATTGCCGTACATTCATACATGAGCTGTGCCGTATAGGCTGCCGCAACATTTTCTCTATTCAAAACTATCGTAAAGAGGCGATAACAGAGAACAATGACCTACCATATCCACATACTGTTCAAGTGTCTATTTTCGCAACTGCCTTCGTATCACCATTTGAAACTGTTTGCGGGGCGTCCGCTAAGAGGTTTCTTGTGACCATCCACGTAGTATTTACAATCATACCATATGGGTGATAAGATATTAAAATGAATTAGAAACTGCGTAAGATTAGATTAAGTCTTATAATATTTATTGATGAAGATAGATACTTGTTCGTGTGGCGCATTCTCCTCGGAAACGAAAATGGAGTTCAAGGCATTTTGGATGACTGTGGTTTCAGATACGAGTTGATACTGCTTGATGGACGTACTTTTTGTTTATTGTCAAAACGAAAATTGAATGATGAGCTCTAGCTCAAGATTAAATTATACCTCGAAGGGGGAGATAGTGGTTTCTCTTTGTTTCTTTTGTTTATGTGAACATTTTAATGTTCAAATGACTTCAGTTTTTATGAAAGCAGCAGTAGCTCTTGTAAATTTTATGGCTTCAGCTGAATGAAAATTATTTAGGCACGACATTTTGCAAGAAGATCACGCTTATTGTTCAGCGTTTACCTCCCGGCCGTGACAACAAATCTAGACAGCTACAGTATTCCCCTTTTTTATTTCAACTTCAAGAATTGATCATCGTTTCTTGACATGTGATATAAGTTTCCAGAGAAAATAATGCCACAAGTGAACAAGGCACAAGCTGGATTCAGTATGCTTCTTGTCTAATGCTACGTTTCCACTGAGGTCCCGATGAACTTCTACCGATTTTGAAGCGGTTTCGCTCTCCACTTTCAAATCAATCGCTCGTGATTTATAATTGCCCGTCAAGACAAATGTCACTCGTTCTCAATTTTTAAATGACCGCCAAAAAGCTGTTGAAAGAAAGTAGAAAGAGATAAAATAAACAAATGAACACCAAAATTACCAAAATAAACTGAAATTCACTCTGTATGCTTGTTCGGTCTGACAACTTCTCGTGGAAGGATGAATTTAAGGGGGCTACAAGAGCAACTAGGTTTATCAGAAACCGCGAGGTTTGAAGAAGGTTTTCTCTTACATGGCCCTCGTCCGGCCAATGCTCACCTATGGCTGTCCCGTGTGGTTCAACGTGAGTGCAAGCTTGGTGGAAAAGATTCGGTTGTTTGAGGGGGCTTGCCTTCGCCTTTATCGAACTCCAGAGTCCCAGTACAAAAAATTCTATTCCAATGAGGTTTTATACAACAAAGCAAACCTTCTTTAGAGAATATATTGGGGACCTGGTAGATTGGGAGAAAATTGATGAAACCTCGCGGTTTCGTTCGGTGGGAACGCAGCATAAGCTTCCATCAATAGTAGTCTAAAATTTATAATTAACTAGACGGACAGTCTGGTATTTTCTGCACATGGAGAGGAAGAATGTTATTGGCGTCGTGGCATCTTGAGCATCGTTTGTTGAGATAGCTATACAACAGGGCTTGTCGGTCTAATAGTAGAGGGCCAGAGGGCCAGAGGGCCTAGCTTCTCAGCAACCACTCGTGTTGTGCGTGTATTATTTCTGACGACTAAGGCCGGTTCAAATGATCTTGCCTTGTTGAAATGAAGTTTTATCCTTTTGTGCATAGTTTTGTCCAATCCTTAGCCTTGTACTTTTGTGATAATGGATCGTTTACAACGTTTTTTAGTTTCTTATTTTCGAACAATCATGTTGTTACTAGATAATTGGAGATAGAGATATCTAACATCGGCCTTTTTTTACCTAGTCCATGGCGGAATTGAGCCGTAAACAATAAGAGTGTAGTGGAATTCCCTTGCATTTCACATATCCTCTTACAAAATTCCCGGCACCACCACCAAAAAACGTTGTCTGATCAAAACATGGGCCAAGGGAGGTAGTAGTTGGATATCTATCTCTGGTTGGTGCTGTTTAAGAATACTGCCACAGTCATGTAATGGGCTTAGTGGGTAAATAAGGACTTCGTTACCTGACGAGAAAGACAGCTAGGTATAACAGCCAGTATCAGACCCTATTCGGGCCGTCGGCATGAGAAGTAACCATAACGCCAGTTGTTGATCAACTCCAACATTTTTTTAAAGAGACATCTGCAATAACGTTTCCCAATTGTTGTACCTTTTGTTTCGCTCAAGCCATTTGATTAGTCCCTCCCCCATTTCCACCTTAATTGCAGAAACGAACAGGCTGAGGAGACATTTCCTGACCTGATCTGTGACTATAACCTTACTCAAAGTTCTAAACAAAATTGCAGTCTCTTCCGAGTTGCCTACCAGCCGATTTTACTTTCTACGCAAGATTAAAGAATTATTATATTAAATCTTACGAGTATGATCTCAAACGTTAACTTTCCATGATAATCCAGGCAACTGCCTTTAATCTAGTTGCGGCATACTCGTCAAACTTCTCAGTCATATTTCTGAGTCAATATTTATAACACAATAAAGATAAAACTGCAATCATAATGACAGCATCGATCATTCTTAAATTCAACAACAAAATAAGCTTCCAAGGCTACCAAGTTTGTGAAAATGAAATATGGACATATACCAGTAGAGTGAGTCTAAAAGTGTACTTTCCTTCGCTGTAGGTCTTCAACTTCTATGTGCGTCCATTAGCATCGATGGCAGAAGCATTAGTATCACGTTCCAACCCAAGAGTCATAACCATCAGTACGTACTGCGTATTATAACCCTCCTGCAAACATTTAACGCAAACATAGCAATCCCGCTTCGATTCCGCGCCCTACAAACATATCGTACTATTGCAAACAATAAATAAGAAAAAAATCCCCTCTATTCCATTAGCAAGGCAATCGAGTGAATAAACACTTCAGCCCACCCAATGGCGCCCATCGATGGCACAACTTTTGCCAGTTTCTCAACTCATAGGATAAACAACAGAATTCTTCTCGACAAACCTGTCAAAATTGTGACAAATTCGCATTATTTTTAGCATACCTAAGCGTTTCTCTTCTGCGTCTTCTATAAACAGCTTTATGGCCTGCTCAAAGACGTCAGCAAATCAAGATCTAATCCAAGAACGTACTATACCTCGAATGCATTCACACGCGCGAATGTACTGAACAAGAACTAAGAAGTGACGGCCGCTGAACCATGTGTATGCCACACGCGCTGTCCGCGTTTAGATGACACCGTTTGTATGTATGTGCGCTGGGAATTTAACACAACCTTTGCTAGCTAGTATACGTACAGTTAAACACCTGTTTGTGCGTTACTAGAGCAGTGCTGTGTCGGGTGAGCACATGGTCGGGTATTTTTTTAGATTTTAGATATGTACATACATACATAGTTCGCATGAGTTTTGGCGGGAGATTTTCACTTGCGCCTGAAGGTATAGCATGAAGTATTCGGATTTCTGTTGATGTCTGCTATGGAGTAGAGATCTGTTCGATTGAAGAATAAATAATTTATTTTATTTTAAATTTAAAGCTACACATGGTTGAAGCAGGCAGTTAATATTTTTAGATTCATAAATATGTTGATGAAATGACTAGGTTTTGTTAGCTAAGGAGTGCAGACTCCGTCGACGTTGTAGTGAGAATTCCTGTTGGAGCAGGCACACATGTCAGGTAAGTAGCAATGTGCATTTGGTCCACACTTTCTGCAAAATAAAAAAGGGATTGTTTCTTTAGTCAAATTTCGTAATTCGAACCAAATAAAATATAAGTGAGAAAAAACTGAGTTGACTATATTTAATGCGTCGAAAATAAAACACAGTTAAGTGGTGTTCACATTCGTAGTTCACACCTGAAATGAAGTGTGATGTAGATGCCCAACTTCTTTTTGACAGTTTCTCATGAATTTTTGACAGTAATTCATGAAATAACGTAAATGATATACAAAATGGCTGTCAAAAATGTTAGGGGGCAAGAGAGTTAGAAGTTGGGTGTCTCTATCATACTTCATTTCACGAAGATCGCCAACTCTTACGATCCATTCATATGAAGTTTTCTCATTCGCAGACACACCATTGCGAATTTGTTGGTGGTGAAATTGTGGATCGCGTCTGCCTTCTTGTGTATTGCGCTGGCAGATTGATGGTTCCCCAATAGAATGGCTGATTCGCAGAGAAACAAATTAAAATCGTAAATTAGGATAACTAAGTTAATGTTATGTTTCCACCCAACCGGAATCCCAAAGTTTGGATGAAAGTTTACATTAGAGTCATTTGCTGTCAATTTAAGGTGACCGGTAGAACAGCTGTTTGTTGACACGAAATAATAGTGTTGATAGAGAAAATGAGACAATAAAACCCAAAATGACAACAAGCTCAAGTTCACCCTGTAGACGACTGTAGCTGTAGCCTTTCTCAGTGCACAATGATATGCTGTCTATTTGCAGATGAAACGCTGACTTATGTCATCTCGACGTCACCACAGATAGCCGCACGAAGGGTCGAAAGCCAAACAGCAAAAAAACCTGACTACTATACCAAATGGGTATCAATGCTGGGAAATCGGTACTTATGTGCTTAAGGAGACCATCCAGAGGTGGATGCAGATCAGCGGCCAAATGTCGAAGCATAAAGGCAGTGCTCTCTTGCGGTACAGAAATATCAACAAACGAAAAGATCAAGTATCTTCACGGATAGGTTGAAGTTCAAAGTCATTCGAAACTGAACCTTATGAAGGCCAATCTAGGCTTCCATCGCATCTATCCCTTGATGTGCAAGCAAAATGGATTAAGCCACAGGACAAAACTACTGATCTACAAGCAGCTTATGCGGTCGATCTTAACGTACGGCTTCCCAATCGGCACACCATCTCTAAGACTAGCATGACGAAGCTCGCAATTTTCGAATGAAAAATACTGCGAATATGTACCACGCTCACCTTCGACAGGGACCGTCAAAGGCACCACAGCAACAATAGGCTTTACGACGAAGCACGCGTCATCGCCCTGCAACAGTATATGTTCAGAAAGCAGCTACTAAACATCAACAACCAGCCTTACGAGGAAATCAAGAGCTTATGGAACACACTACCCGCACAACGCTACCTCAATGCGTTAAATCTGCTAAACGGGTAGAACTTTCCAACGACGTCGAACAATGAGCTGCATGGATTCTACGAGAGCAGCGACAGCAATCACCATAGAGGTTAAGTCGGCTAACACATCACCACTCCATCCCAAAAGGACCACCATTGACACACGGACTTGAACAACCTGATGTAAGCATCAGCCATTGTAGGAGATAAAAAATAAACAATAATAATAAACTTTAAATTAAACAAAGAACATCAGTTGGGCCCCTAATGTTGAACCAACACCCTCACCTTTAGTTCAAATAAATTTCAAAAAAATTTTTATATCCCTTTTAATCGCTTTACAAAAAGTGGATTTTCATGTTTGGTTCGTTTTGCTGGAAAGTTGCTATTTTTGAAAGTTCGCGCTCGCAGTTCTTGGTTAATAAAGAATTTGTGTAGATGGGTGAGGTTACAATCCCTGGTGGGGCTGGGTCCAGCATATGCAGCAACCACTCCAACTTAAGGGGCCTACCAGCATATGCAGCAACCACTCCAACTTAAGGGGCCTACCGTCTCCTAAAGGAAAAGTTTGAGGGGCTGTTACTTTCACTGACTTAAGAGAGATGTAGCAGTGAATTATGAAAGTTCATCTTCCTAGGAATTAGATTTAGGCACCCAGCGTAGGAATTGGCGTAGCTATCCCCTAAACCATGGTTTCAACAATTCGTTATTCTTCTCGATTTTCCTCATTCACTCATTATATTCGACTGCCTGTCAAATTCAGCACTCTATGGATAATGCTGGTGACCAAGTTTTTCAAAAGTACCGAACGACTTCCCAAATTGTAAAAGCAAACGATTTAAACAGAACCAAAACGAGCCAAAAATGTGTGGATGATATAAAATGCTTAAGCAAAGGAGTCCACGTGTACAGGCTTTATTTTTTGACAAATTTAGCAACCTTAGAAGGCAATCCATTCGTAACATGCCACGGCGACAGTGATTTTGAGAAAAATTCTGTGCACTTAAATTTGGTTGAGGTGTTCGGCTTTGCGAGGGCCACCGATGCGATGTTCTAAAAGCTCGGAGCTGAACATTCTTCAGACTCACACATGATACAGGCTAATAATCGCCAGCATGTTTATCAGATTTTGATATCATCCACGTCTTTGCATCGCACTGCAGGCTACAAACTGAAATAAACAGCGAAGTCGTGCATCAATTTTGAACCAATTGAGATCTTCACTGCAATCGTTGCATTATTTTGTCCGTGCTCCGAACTCATCACACAATCGCAACCATGTTTGAACTTGAAACCTGCACAACATTTCAAACACGAAGTAAAGCTTGAATCGAAATCAAACCAGCGCCTCACGCTGCTTCACTTTGTTTAATGGACTTGCAACTTTGTGTCATCGCATCGCCACGAGATTTAATTATTCTATTCAGAATCACTGACAATTACTGTGTACACTGACAAAGTGGTATGTTATTAAACCTAAACTTTAAAAAAAAAAGTTTCCGTTTGAACTAAGCACCAATTAAACGGAACCTCATTTAAAAGAGTTTCCCGCACGGAAAAGTGGACACGTCAGTCAACCAATAATTACGAATCCATAATCACGATGCACTGCCGAGAAATAACTTTTAACACAACCATCACTGCAAGCACTTCGGGTAATAAATCACGTAAACCTGCGCCCGTCTTCGACAGCAACTAATTTCCTCTTGAACACTTTACTTACTTCCAACATCTCGGATAACAGAGTTGATCGGACCCCGTTGCAGTGGTGTTGTAGATGTAACTCTCCACACAGGTGCAGGTACCGTCGCTGCTGCAGCTACCAAACCGGCATCGTCTGAAATTTTCAAACTCAATCAGTTCCGATAAACGCCTCGGCAATCAATCATAGACCTCACCCCTTGCATGCGTCCGCCCAGTTGGGATGCCATAGGCACTTCTTGAAAGTGGTGTGGAATTTTGTACCCTTCGGGCAGACGCACAAATCGGGCGCGGCACATATTCCCCCCGCCCTTTTGCAGCCGTCGACACAGTCCGCAGTGCAGAGGTACCCTTTGCTAATTGACGCCGTGTATCTATCTTCGCAGGCGCACGTATTGTCCGAGTAGCAGATGCCGCCCCCACAACTTAGCGGACACCGGGCCACGCAAGTCCGGGCGTTGACGATGAGAACTTCATATTTCGAGCAGGGCGGTGAGCTCTCCTCACTCGGCGTCAACATCAAGGACAAGAAGATGATCGCTGCAACCGCGAAACGTATGGAATATCCACGACAGTCCATTTCCTTCGACGCACGGATTCACAGCTGATATTGTAAATATTCGCAGACTACTTTTGCAACCGTTGACTTCGACCCGACTCAGTGGATTAACAATCTGATGGTACCGCGATGAATGAAAATTTCCGGCAGACTGTGAGCAGAAACTTAAATTTGAAAGCAAAGACCTCTCGCGCTACTGAACTTGCACTTTCTACTGAATCAGTCCCTCGCAAGGTGGGGAACCTGCTAATTTTGAATATAGTTTATATTGATTTAAAACATATTGTCGCGAGGGACGTTTCCAATGAAAGTTATACATTTAAATTTAGAAATCACTTGAAAGCTGATGGTAGAATGAATGTTCGGAAAAGTAGGTTAATGCCCTCATGCATGCGGTCTGAAACAACTGATCTTAGATGTAATATGCAAATGTAATTAGCGAAGCTGAAAACGAGGCAAGGCTCTGTCGTGACCTATGTGGGCTCCAGTGAGCCATTTCAGTCTGATTATTTGAACTCACGTTCAGTGATATGTAACAATTGCCTGCTGAAACTGTACTGGTTGAGTTTCACGTGGCCAAAATCATTCAGTCCAGATTTGCCACCGAGAACCGGATATTGCTTGTAATTTGAATAATATTAGCCAATCTAAACTTGTTTATGTTGGAAATCTGACTAGACAATCCACACAATAACCCCGGAGTTAAACTTGCAACTTCTCTGCAAATAATGGCCAATTAAGCTATACATTCGATGAAGAGACAAACCGCGAAATCTGGAATTATGAATTTTTTTTCACTTTCTCCAGGCGAGCGTTCAGTACAGATCAGTTCGACCTGAAGACAGCTTCTACTGCAGCGTCCTCTTATTAATTCACAAGTGGTGGGATTTTATGTTCTCGACGGGTATACGTAGGGTGACCAGCTTTCACAAATGCGATTTTGGGTACACAAGGAAATATAATTGTTTTAAATCTTAGTCTAATTTATATGAATATCTCATATGAATATTTAATAAATAAACACTTCACTCTTCAAAGAGGCAAAAAGCTCAACACATGAAGTTTTCATGTATTGGGTGTATAACTTAATTCTTGCGGTTTTCTAGAAGATGGCGTGACTTGTATTATTCCATTGGAACATGCATTGGAAAGTTACTGTCAGTGTACGTCATTTCAGTATATGTCATTCATTTGAAGCGTAAACAACAATAATTTTTTTTTCACTCAAATATGTGGAACTTTGTGCCTGAAAAGGTGGTTTTGGGGGGAGTTCTTCTTCATTACTTTAATATGAAGAAAACTGCTGCCGAAAGTCATCGTATTTTGGTGGAAGTTTATGGTGAAAATGCGCTAGCTGAGCGAAGTGGTTTTGGCTTGGCCAACCAGCCAAATCATGTCCATGGCGCGAAGGTAATACTTTGTATTTGGTGGGATCAGAAGGGTGTGCTGTATTATGAGCTGCTTAAACCGGGTGAAACCGGGACGACACTCCCGAACACAATTAGACGCACGCACACGCCTGGAATATGCGACCAGAAAGGAGGCAATAATTTTCCATCATGAGAACGCTCGGCCCCACATTGCTATTCCGGTTAAGAACTATTTGGAAAACAGTGGATGGGAAGTTTTACTCCACCCGCCCCTTCTGAATACCATTTGTTCCGGTCGATGAACGCCTGAAATACGGAAGAACGCCTGAAATACGGTTCACATCAGAGCAGACTATCAAAAATTGGCTTGATTCATTCTTGGCTGCCAAGCCGGGGCAGTTCTTTTGGAATGGGATCCACAATTGCTAGATGGGAAAAGGTCATAGCTTCAGATGGGCAATACTTTGAATAATACTATTGTTCATATTTATCGTAAATAAACGTTAAAATTTTGAAAAAAAAACAACGCACTAATTAAGTTATAGACCCAATAATACGTACAAAATGTCTTTTACAGTTGAAAAGCTCAGCCGGTTTTACCGGTGGACCATATCTTATGTACGAAAAAAAGCATTCTCTCAATTGCGACCGTGCTTTCATTCCAACCATCGATTCTTAGTAGCAAGGCCGCTTGTGCGCAGTGTTTATTTCCCTTGCCTTTATTTAATAAGACACCACCTCGATCATTTTGACGTTGACTAGTTACTTTGCTGAAAAGTAACAAGCCAGAACGGGAAACATTTTTACATTTTCATAGTTAGATGCGTCAATGTAACAAAATGGGATTTTCCAAATCGTTTTTTAATACTCGAACACAATACGCTGCTATCACGATTAGTGCGTGCGCAAGAGAACTTCGTTAAGTCAGACCAAATCAGGAATCATTTTGGAGGCACATTCGGCAGAAGGGAATCTTCGATCTAATCGGAATGAGTGGTATGCTCAACACAAATGTGTAAAATATTCAAATTGGCTTGGTCACTTAGCTCACACATCAATTGACTTGACGACGCAACACCTAAAGCCTTGTGGTGATTTTCCGATTTCAAATGTGATTCGATTTCCACACTTTCGCTTTTCTTGATCAAATTGTATTTTCCTTGCATTTTTTGATTAAATTTAATTTTTACAAAAACACTCGAGACCGACAAATCAAATCAACAGTGGAGTCCTCGGGTCGAATCCCAGTGAAAGCAAAGTCAATACACTTTTATCTGGTTTTCAAATATGGCCCAGTCACCATTTGCCGTCGGGATCAAATCAACGGCACTATCACGGGAGTGGTCATCACAATCTGTGGGTATCACAATCGACCAACATGGTCTAAGTGTGCTGGTGAATCCACAAGCACGTCCTCTAACGAGGCGCCAAACACTGATGCTGTGTTCATAGCGTTGATATATAAAGTGGCAGACACAAGGAAAGACATTTTAAAGGCTGTTCAGATTTTATCATTCATTAATTTTTTTCCAACTTCGGTATAATAACTCGATTTCAGTATATTTGCGTGTACCGTGGCACTAAGAATTCAGGTTGTATCAGATCGCCAGCAGGGAACCCATAGACAAGTTAAGGTCCAACCATAATGGACACAAGAAGACTTAAGTCAACCGAAGCAATCCGTCGAAAGCTCAGAAAAAGTACACAAATGGTTATAACAACTTCGATCAGTTTCGTTAAGTTTCGTTCAATTTTGCTTACTCAAGTGAAATCAATAGCTCTCTACGAACGTAAATGACAGTAGATGTTGCAATTTTATGTAAGTTCCCAGAAGCAATTATAGACGCTATGAGATTTAACGATGCTAAGTCAATATTGGTTAAGTTCTTACAATTCTGTAAAAATTAACAAGCTTGTCGGTAGATTCTTTAATAAAACAATCCATTGCATCTCACTGCATAAAACAGACATGGCAAGGATTTGTATTGGGTGGATGACGCGTATCTCTAACTTTACCAGATGACCACTTGAATGACGACGAAAGGGACGATGCCGACAAGTATATTATAATATACAAAGGAGACGGTTCAAAGGCAGATCATAGAAGAAACAAGCGCTCCCTCAATGCCTTAAGGCCTGCTTCACGATTAACATGCTGCTTGATTCAATTGATGTGGCGCTACTGATCGTAGATGATCTAAGTCTAGCATCTACAACATTCTCTGGTGTTGCGCATGCTTTTGTTCATTCACGCGTGAAGCGTACCTATGGTTTGCAAACTCTGACAATCAATCACTTAGAATTAACTCTGTTCTCGGATAGTTACGGTGATTTAGTCGTCAATTTGTGAATAGCATCTGCATTTTTTAGGGCCAAGAAATGATGACCGTCTATATTCTTCTTCTAAACATCAGAACTTATCATGTATACAAATTAAAGCAATTGAAATACCAACACAGTGAGCAAACAAGTGATCCTGATCCAGACATTGATGTTCTCTAAAAAGTTGATGCATCTACACTTGAATGCCTACTATCGAAATAGATTTAAAAAAATAAGCGGTGTCAATTGAGTGGTTTGTATACACCTCATGACATAGTTTCCAATTTACCCCCCTGCCACGGTTTATGTTCACCGACTCTGCTTCACTAGTATTTTTTAACGACATGGCCATGCATGCATCTAAGCATGGCTTCTCCCCAAATTGAATACAGGAGCTATTGGTCGTTTCCGAAGACAGATACTTAGCTCCATTTTTGGTCCCCTTAACGGCATTCCCAATCAAATAAAATGCTCAACCGAGAAGTGTGTGACATGAGTGGAGTTACCACAGTTTGATGGGCAGACTCACAAGAAAAAAATGTTTACATGAATTAAAATCTCAAAGCGCAACCACGTCCAAGTCTGCTACCAAAAACCGGAAGTGTGCACATTAACAAACTTGATATGCAACTGTGGGTGCGCATAGTAAACGAGGCTGTTTAATTAAGCGTTAGATTCAGTGTAGCGCCACCTACATAAATAATGAAGCAAGTTGCACACGCCTTCGTTATTTTGTCAGACTTAGTAAAATGTTGTTTTTTTGCTAAACTGTCGCCGGTGCTATAAATCAATCGGCATTAAGAGCAGTCTGTGTACGGTGAGTGTCACGTAGTGTGTCCGTGACCGATTTAGATGATCGACATATCCACTGTGACGTCACACTAGCTCGAAAAAAGCCTTGCCCAATGATTTATATGAAAGCAAGGCTCCTTGAACTTGCTTTTTGACAAGGGAAGGAGTTTGGTCCAGAAAAGGAGTAGAGAACCAAAATCATTCAATATTCCAGTGAAAGGGCAAGTTCGGAGAGTCGTGCTTTCCTTTGGCTATCATCATCATCATCATCTTTTGACCCGCATGCTCCACTAAATCGGTTGCGGGGGTAAAGCACGCACGAGAGATCTCCAGGCAACTCGATCGTCTGCCATCGACCCCAACTCATCAGAAGGCATAAACAGGCGAGTTTTTGGACTTGGTCCCAAATTGAAATATCTCGTCCGGGGTCTGCCAAGCGGCCGCCTACCTGATGGAATCGGATTCAACGCCCGCCTCGGAAGTCGTGATGAAGGGGACATTCGTGCCACGAAGCATAGCCCTCTCCGTTCGAAATAGCAGCTGCTCAATGTCGCACTGCCGTGTGTCTCACCCTATTCCGGCGAGTAATTCCCACAACAGCACGGATAAATAAAAAGATAAAGCTTGTATTCGCGATCTAATTCTTTCGGTCATTACCCAAATTTCATGACCATAGGTGCGAGTTGGAACAAATACCGAATTGAAATTCGCTAACTTGGCTTTGGCACCAAGCTCGGCCTTCCTGATTACAGATCTACCAAGCTGTTTCAAAATTGACCCAGCTTGACCAATCTTTCAGATAAGCTCAGCATTACTCCTTCCATCACTCGTGAAAAAGTCTCCGAGATACTTAAACTTCTCCAACTGCCCCCACGGCAGCTGACCTTCTAGTGGTGGGCAACAGGTTGGAGCTGTAGGAGTTTATTTTCATACTTTCCAAGCCATAACAAGAAGAACACGATTGGCCTAGGATATTGCCTACCCCGGTGTGCCAGGGCCCCATTTGGAGCCAGGCCTGAATGGTGGCAGTATGCGAGCGTCTGATGGCCGGTCTGTCCCGTTCGACAGCCTGCCGGGCTTAACCTGAAGGAACTACGAGCAAACTAGCAGAGGCCTCGTGAGCCGAGTTTTCCATAACTCTGGCCCATAAGTCAGGCTGAATTTTACTGATGGCTTGTATCGACCTATAACGCTCGCCACTGACCGATGACGCCGCGGTTGGTTTCCCGTTAGAGGCTCAACATTAATTAAAAACCTCTTATTAAAAATCGGTAATCACCATGAAAAAACTATTGGCGCAGGTTGAAGGTCAAATGTATGCCCTTTAAAACAAAATAAAGCCTTGAATTCCAAAGTACTTAATTTTAAGAAATATGCAACATCAAATTTGCTTAAAAACTACGTACATTCATTTTTGTAAATTTCAAAGTCCCAACTTTGAGTTAACGGTACAGCGAAACTGATAATAAAAATTCAACCAAATTTTGGCTTTCTACGTTCTCATATTTATAGAATCGAAAAACCTATCCCATTTGGCCGAGAAAAATATGTCACTTCAGGTATTTCTTTTTCCACTGTGCGCCGCCAGCGTGAAATTTACCAGACGACGTGACTTTTCACGATCCATTGAACGCTCTTGAATCTCATGTGGATTGGTATCGTCCCAAATTGCGTTCTCATCGCTGAAGAGTTGCCCGAACAGAATACCCACCACTCTATGTCCGTCCATATTTAAAAAAACAGACTGAATAAATGACATCCCATTTGACAGATGAAGCTTCAATAATCAGAAATGAACCATGACAGAGATGAGCAACTTCTACCATTTTTTATATTCGTGAAAAACTGTCAAAAATTCATGAATAATTGTCTTAGAGCCTCTGAAATTCGCCGATGGACTAGAGGTCAGCTGTGAATTTGGACACTCTGTCATACTTCATGTCTGTTCAAAAACATGACCGCTACCAACTGTCAAAATTCGGAAGTCCCCTATTGGAAGACCCTTTATTAGTGAGTATGTGTCACGGATGTTTTCGAAGATAAACATTTCTGGTTTCCTACATTTGCAGTGATGCCTTAGTTGTGTTTCAAAAAGGTATCCCTACTTCTGCAGGGATTGTGCGCCGTAACGAACCAAACACCTTTCCACTAGGATTTTTCTTTTCCATCACAGATCACACAAAGCATTACATTCTCTATGTGTTAACTCTCGGTATCGCTTTACATAGCAGATTTTTGCTGCGCGACTAATGATCATCTACCGCAGTTAGTGGCTAACTGCAAGGAGGAATCAAACCTATGCTGGCTTAAGCCCGTTGTGCTACCACTCGGATCAGGCCTAAGGAGAAAAGCTGGTTGTTCTATTCATAAAGCGATAATATGGTTGACCATAGGATTGCTTCGATCTGATCGGTTATCGAACCACTATGCTCTTTTTTTAGTGTAGACTGCCCTACAGGAACCGAAGAGAAGTCAATGGATTCTTGTTTGTGTCTGCAACTTTTGTCATGTCAAGTCATTGCAGGGAAGACTCATCCTGAAGCCAATAGCCAGTACAGGCTTGCTCCCTTTTAGTCGATTAGACTTGGTTCGTTTCAGACCATTTACGGTTTGTGGAATTAAAGGTGTCAAGCGTTTGAAAATATAGGTGTTTGAATGATGAGACTCTGTGTTGGTACCAAGTCTAGTGAGTTAATTGGCTACACAGTTTGTAATGTCAGTGTCCCCACCATCTTGGCCATTTCATTATTTCTATGCCATCTCTCGCTGCTAGAAAATCAGACTCACGGTCTAAACAATTGACAACATTCCACTAACACGTATAACACCTGTGGGTCATATTCATCCATTTAATAATGCACAAATGGAATCTTCACTTTAAAGATAATTTGATAATGAAACCTCGGTCGAGAGAAAGAATAGATTCTCGACACTTCTCCTAGTCTCATGGCGGGATGCCTTAAGGTGGTACAATCAAACTCTTAGTTACACACTTAACTTCTCCCGTTTTCCGTCGCTCTCAATAAGGAAATCGCTCGCTACAAGCACTCATACATTCTTGCACATCTACAACAAACCCATTTGCATAATGATACTTATAAACCCACCCCGGGGCTCGACCAGCCTTCCTTTTTCACTGTCAGAGGCTTCATTAAGCCATCCTAATTAGTGTCCGGCACAATGTTGCATAACCACTATCAGTCCATCAACCAGTTATTCACTCTGTCTCACATCGAACTATCTCAAAACATGAACATTCCTCCGACAACTACGCCAATTCACTGCGGAGGCATATCTTCATCAGAAAAAGTCAAACAATCGTAACACATTCTCCCCCGAGGCCACACATTCTCCCGGCTATCGGCACACAGACCGAACCCAGAATCTCATGTCAATTCCAAAACATTTCCCATATAAAAATGAGAAGGAAAAAAACGAATTAAATAAAACATACAAATACAAAAATTCACTCAAATCCCAAACAACAACAGAAAGCAGATATTAAAAACACTGCAACAGTTCCCAAGACCCATTGCTTGTCTTGCCATTATTCCCAGCACCAAAGTCACCAGCCACCGACAGCACCACGAGCACGACGAGCACCACCAGCGTCAGTGCTGCCCGAGCTCGTCCACCGCCCGCCAGTCAGCCGATATTATACGAGTAGTACTCAACCCGATCTCATTGAAAACCCAAAAAGCGTTCAAGCGAAAACTCCTCGCGCCCTCCAAAAAACGCGCCGAAGCACTCTTCTCATCGTCACCATGGCAGGACTACAGCGAACAGTCAGTCTTCCGTTGGCAGTCATCGCGGCTGGATTATAACCTCGTATCACGAAGCCTCCCTCAATGGGGCTTTTTTGTGTTTCTCAGTTCGCTACTACTCGTACTTTGGTGTCGCAGTGTGCAGTTGTTGTTGTGCGGCGCGCGTATAACAATTCATAATTGAAAATAGAAAAAGAACTTGACTTGATACAAAAATAAAATACAAAAAAAAAAAAAAAAAAAACAGAACCAAAAGAGGCACACACACATAACTCGGCACTCGTTTGGGATCGTTTCACAAAATTTTTGCCACCAGTCGACGCATTATTACACTGCGACTGGATCCAGTGAACAGTGAAGGAAGTCAGCAGAGTCTTTGAGGCACTGCAGGCGGTGAAGGCGGTAAATTTGCATACCGGCTGTGGATAGGCCAACGGACACAACGGGCGGGTGTGAGCGGAGTGGAGCGTGCAGTGTAGCGTAGTGGCATCGAAAACAACAACAGCACTGGAACATGACAGAAATTCCTAATCCGACCGCGATATAAATTTTACAGTTTTATATCTAGATACATATAGCGAAGAGCAAGCAGGAGGAACACTGAGCTGAGGACACGCACTCTCTTGATGTGCGCGCGAGCAAAAGACGAACGCGCGCGTATTGAATAACCAGAATCGAAGGTAATAATATACTTGGTGGGACCCACCTTTTTTTTCCAAAAACAAAAAAAAAAAAAAAACAAAAAATCATACATACTTTGGAGCACTCGATTTATGCATTTATGTTCTATTAGTGGATCTAACGACGTGCCACTAAAAATCGAACAGATGGCATTGACGCACCGGCCAATTGTTTATTTGTGTTAGCGTCGAATGGGAACGAAGTACACGAAAGGGTGCACTCCCGAAAACCAAAGAAAAAATAACACAACATACTCGCTCACAGTGTTCGCCGGGGAGATTGTATATACTCGGAATTGTTTCTTTTTTCGTTTTGTTTTGCTCATGGCGAAGAGGTGATTAATTTATGGTAATTTTATATTTAAGTTGAAAATTCAAGGCTGTGCGTCATTGTGGTGTTTCTGGTGCGTTTGGAATGATCACTAATAAATGTTGGCGTAGTTTTTTCTTTTACTTCATCTTGATAAAGCTAAGCGTAGCGGGGATTCCAAGAAGAGACCAAAGCAGGTCGAAGAAGAGATGAGTAAGGCGGCAATCTAGTACTGTGGAAGACGTGATATCAAACGGATTTCAAAAAGCAAAGATGAATTGCAACAGTAGTCACTTGAATTAGAAGCGATCATTCTGTTTCAAACATTTTCATGAGTTGTTGCCTTTTTTGGATGATTACTTGAAGGCATTTAGACATGGATCTATAGAAGCATCCTCGCCGCTTTCAGCAATTAGAAGTTATTCTCTTCAGCGGGTGCCTTTTTAGCTTGATTCCATTTCAGTCTTTTATTCGGACAATTTTGCTATCTCTTGACTATAATCTTGTATGAAAGTCGCTTTCTCGCCGATGGTCTCCATCTTACTTGTTTAGTCCGGTTTTGGGTGGATTGAACTTTATTCAAATCGAAAGCCTGGCTAATATCTAAAGTCATAATCAGATGTTCCACTCTCTCTATCTCTCTCTCTCTTTCTCTATCTATCTCTCCCTCCCTCTCCCCTCTCTCTCACTCTCTCTCTCTCTAATATATCTCTCTTTCTCTCTCTGTCTCTCCCTCATATCTCGCTCTCTTTCTATCTATATATCTCTCTATCTATTTCTACCTCCCCTCCTCTCTCTCTCTCTATCACCATTATTCTCTCTATTTATGAAAAGTTTCCACAGACGATGACAAATTCAAAATGTGCTCAAATATCGATCAAATTCATCGATGGACCTTTTTCCTGTTCCTGCAAGAAAAGAACCGCTAGAGCGATCTCTGATCAGTTGCGTTCAATAGCGCACAATCGTGATAGTTGAGGCGTCTCTACGCGCCTTCTTAATTTTCCAACAGCCTCGGAGCCATGAACACCTCCGCCAGACCCACATTGTCCTTGCATTCTTCATGACCCACTGGTCTTGAGCGTTCGAGCCGCCCAGTCAGACACTTTTCGCTTCACAACCTGTACAATTCGTAGTTGATTCGTTCTTCTCCACATGCCCTCAACCAAGCGACACACGTGCGAGTTCCTTGTCATTTCCGCCAT
This sequence comes from Eristalis tenax, assembly GCA_905231855.2. Classification (NCBI taxonomy): domain Eukaryota; kingdom Metazoa; phylum Arthropoda; class Insecta; order Diptera; family Syrphidae; genus Eristalis; species Eristalis tenax. Next base: position 8,364,499 of record HG993127.1, read on the forward strand.
TCCCTTGAATCGTTCTCAGAATCACTGATTCCTAACTCAAAACAAACCTCACTTTCTCATTAAATGATTAAAAGATATGAAAGCTCTTTCCAAGTAAATAGCAAAAGTCAATCTCATGTTGCATGTCTGATATCTGTCCGGACAATGACTGACATTGCGAACGCATATGCATTTGCATTTCACATTCACTCCATCAATAGAGTCACGCATACTAATCATACATCTGCCGACATAATGAAACTCATTTACCTTACAAATCAAATAAGAGAATTCCCTATCGTCTGACAAAAGGAACAGCGTGTGTTTTTGTTTATCTGTCATCTTGCACGTATTACAAAACAAAAATCCAAAACGAGACGACTTTTCGTCGTCGCCGAGTGTAAACGCATAGCAATGCAAACAAGGGGCATTGCTCTCTAGATAATCGCACAACAAAATACATACATACGTTTGTATGTATATTTTGTTTTTCTTTTTCCTTAAAAAAAACCCAACTACACAACTCTCGTACACTCCACGAGCGCCAAACTGAGCTTCTGTCAAACTAAACAAAGTATCTTTTGGATTATTTCTATCCCGTCGTCTATCTGAGATCCGAGCAGTCCCTCGGGGGGTTTCTCCATCAGCTGTACTTCGTATTCCAATTTCGGTGGTTCAACTTGAACGGCTTGTGAGTGCGGTACGCGGTACGTGCGTATTTATGTTGTTACTGTTCCAATTTCGGGGAGCATCAATCAATGACTATGAAGCTGATGATCCCCGCTTCCTCTCAGTCGTTTCTTTTTCTTTTTTTCCGTTCGTTTTCATCTCCAGCTGGTCTCTGATTACAATAATAACAATGATAATAATAACAACAACGCCAGCAATCATAATTACAGCACGATGTGTGTTTGAAAGTGAGCGGGTGCGGGCATAATTAATTACCTACGCATGCCGGTGGTGAGAGGGCAAAGCAATTACATTCCCAGAGAGCGTACACCGCCCACATTTCCCTTGAATAAAAGAAAAATAAATAAACACATTAGAGTAACGCTGGAAATTGTGTAATTACAGTAAGTAAAATTAATTAAATATTTATTCAAACATCACACAAGCAAGTTGTTGATCGAGTTTGAATGTTTGCTTTCGCAAACAAAGACATCCCTTATTTCCTAAGGGGGCATTACGTAACTTCTTCATTCGACAGACATGACAAGTCCAGGTTGTGCAGAGATTGCACCCAGACCAGCAGAATGTACGTGCTAATTTGAACTGTCCACCCCGCCTAATGAGTTGTCTTGTGGTGTACATTCAGAATTCATACATAAAGCGATTAACGCTGAATGTCGCACGATACGAAATTTAGATATGAGTCCTCAAGACGGCAGATGGTTGGATGTCATATTTGAATGAGTTCAGGAAATGCAAAGCACTTGGGGAGTTTTATTAAAATTCCAATGACAGCACTGCTGAAACAAATGACATCACCACTTAATGACGGCGCTTGGTTTAGTAGTTTCTATTATGAGACGCATTGTGTATTCAAGTTAGTCGCTCTGTTCAAATAAAACTGAAACGTGCTGCAACTGACATACCAGCTGGAGGCAGCCGCTCTCATAAGTCGGTTGCATCAAGACCGACAACTTTCCTGGACTCGCTTGGACAGAGTTCTTTGCGCAGGATCGAGTAGCATGAACACTGCTCGTGTGAATAAGTGGCTGATAATAATGAATTATGCATAGTCCAGCAATTCGTAGTTTGAACTCGAATGAGATCGTACTAGAATTTTGCTATGCCGTATGTCGTACTTTCCGCATTGATCCTCAATTGCAACATCTCGTATAATGCTCCGTACTCGAGTCTCTATTTTTTATAGAAATAGTCGCAGTATTTGGCTTATATTCGACGGTTCGGAATAATGCAGGACTTAGGTACGAGTGGACATTCGACGTGGAATATGAGTGCTATCAGTGACTAATCCATCACAGTGACTTCCAGCTGATTTCTTACATGCATTTTGAATGATACACACATTCTATTTAATTCGTCCAAAAATTGGTTGAAAAGAAGCTGAATGTTATTTGCTCGTGTCTGCGGCGCACTGTAAATGAAAAACAAAGAGACTTTGGCTTTGTAAAAAAAACAAATTTACGACTTTATTGTAAAATGAACTTCGTTTGTCTGGTTTTGAGTTTGCTTTGGTTTGGCTTGTTTAAAAATTGTATATTCGTCCTGGCGATCCGTTTTGTTTGCTGGCTGACAACAGAGAGAGTGACGATTCAAGTTTTTTTTTTGCACGAGATGATATAGAAGGCCACCTCTCATTTGTCGGCCAATCAGAGGTGGGCTTCATTCACATATCTCCCTCTATCCGCGAAAATGATCTCTACGACACGCACAGTGGTCAGCAGTGGAAAATACCACGAGTCACATATTTGTCTCGGCCAAATGGTATAGGTTTATCGATTCTACAAATATGAGAACCTAGAAAGTCAACATTTGGCTGACCTTTGATGATCCGTTTCGCTGTTACCGTTAGTTGGAACTTTGAAATTTACAAAAATGTATGTTGCATATTTCTTAAAATTAAATATTTTTGAAACTAAAGTTATATTTGGTTTTAAAGGACATACAATTGGCCTGTAAACTGCATGAACAGTTTTCGTCGGGTAGTAAACTAAGAGTGTGACGAAATGTATATCACGAATAAATGACCATTCTAAACATAGCTTGCAATTACTTTTGACGCAGCTTGAGATTGTTCAAGTAAACTAACCCATCCATTTTTGATTAGTGGGCACTGAATTGATTACGTTAAATGATTCCAGAAATCCCCATTTAGGGCAGATGTTTAGCCTTCTGATATCAACTTTGCTTAATTTGTTGGTTTATAACTAGCTGTTGGGTGTTATCCTTAAATATTTTCCTCTTCTATGTAAATTACTAATTACTATCAAAACTACATTCAAGTTTTCTTCATGGGGACCCGTTTGAAATTAATTTTTGTTGAGAACGCAGGCACCTGTATGCTATATGCTCTCTTTTGTGACCAACTGTAGACATTTGACGTAAGTTAATCAAAAACATGTTTGAATGTATAGGACTCTGACATTAATAACAACTTTCAAAAGTGAAGTTTGAGAAGCTTAGGAGATGAAGTGTCCTTTAAGCAATGCTTGCGAGCCATGGAAATTGTCTGCAGATGTCGATACAACCTCTACGACGCGAACGACGACAAGTTTGTCAATCGAACAATTTCTCAGCATTAGCTTACTACAAGGAAAAAGAAATAAAACCGACCACCATTCTTCTTGAATGTGTTAACAGAGGACAAGCCAAGCGTAACCAAGCGAGTTTTTGGACTTGGTCCAACCACCTCGTCCTGGGTCTGCCAAGAATGAATGCCAGAATCACATTCATAGCCCACCTCGGAAGTCGTGATGATGTAATGTAATGAAGTAATGAAGTAATTCCCACAACAGCACGAAGAATTCTCATCTGATCAGCTTGTATTCGCGATCTTATTCTTTCGGTCATTACCGCCCGTCTCTTAGGTATCGGTAGTAAATATTCGTTACTCTCCTTGAATTCCAAAAACCGGTTGTGCATTCTGACTAATATCATATTACTTCCAATACCTGGCCACAGTCCATCAAAAAGAACCACCAAGAGTGCCAAGATTAAAGAATCCTGCAAATTTGAATTCATTTGTCAAGCATACATTTTCCTATTTCAGTCGATAATTTCGCAGAAATAATTTAATCTCACAGCCAAATAATACATTTTAATACATGTTTGCCCTTCACTATCTTCTGCTTGGGAAATTCACCCTAGACTATTCACTTCCAGCCAGGGTTCCCTTTCGTGCTGAGACAGGGCATTAATCAACTATGACGTCGCGTTTGAGAACACATCTTCACATTTAGCAACCCCTGCAATGTATTTTCATTCACCCCAAGTTGTCACTGCTTGAGTGTATTTCATGTCATACATATGTAATGGTCTTTATCTGAGTCACAACAATTACGGTTCGGCTCGTTAAACGACATGAGATAGTTCCATCAATTTGGCCTCCATTCAACCACTTTCGAACAATCAATGAATGGCGCCCTGCGTTCATTCCACTTCCCCTATATTTGTAATAATCTGTACGAAAACGATGTGCAGCTTGCTAGTTCGAACTTTGCAGACAAGCAATCTTTAGAGCCGTCATCAAATATGCCTTTAACTTGACATAAGTCAGAGTGACAAAAAGGGGGAGATAGGACTCCACCGTGAAGAGTTAACTGCAGCTTCGAACGCCCTAGGTAGAAATGTTGCACGGTTTAAGAGTTTAAGATAACTCCCGAAACGATCTTAAGTCACCAGTCGATTAGTTCGGAGTTCTCATTAAATTGAATACTTCCTTCAATTCAAGAACAAGGCCCCTGGCTTCGTTGATAAGTGTAACAACTTCCATAGTTCACGACTCATCTCTCTCGAGCCACTGACAATGCTCAGTGTACTTGTCTACAAAAAGCTTGCCAAACTTCGCCGTTCGGAGTAGGCACAAAATTATATCTCCCCTTCCCTCCTGAGAGAACCTGTCTAGAAGCTAGGCAAATGCTCCCCACGGGCTGTTGGGCCACCCATATTATTACATATTGCATTACAAAAATCCAACCCCTGATTAAACGCGATCACTTCCTATTCACAAATCGTTGACTGAATTCTGTTCCATTCGCTGTGGACACTGTAGACATATGTCACTCATCGAGAGATAATGGATAAATGCTAAATTCGAGCAAAGGCATTGTCTCAGACACTCCTGTTGGAGATGGCGAACTGTCTGATCATCTCAATTCTTTTCTTAAACTTTTTGACGAATATGCAAATCTGACAATGATGGCTTGAATAACTCTAAAGAAACGATTTTCTCACAATCTTTGGTGGCGATTGGGAAATACGTTACAGATTTTGGAACAGCTTTAGAATGAATAAACAATGTAGAATATAAACGCCCTTATTATATTAGTCGTGTAACATGTCACTGTGACAAATTCGTATTCAATTAGTCACTTAAATGGCACATAAGGCGACTCAGACTGTACCAATCTGTCGCAGTGACGTGAGAATAATGGTAAAAGTCTGCTTAGCTCGGACTGGGAGCCCGTACTGAACTGCAAAAAAGGACGTACACATGTAAACAAATAAGTAGGAACCTCAATCAAACTTGACATCCGCCCTTACTCCATGGATACGTGCTTACCTCTCAGGCGGACGACGCGTGACCAGCCACGACGGCGAGCCGCGTTCCAGTCATTGTCGTATGTTCGAATCACATTGTTTTAATCCCCCTGTTCTCTTAGTCGTGTTACACAAAAATATGTGTCACTTTGACAACTTTATTTGACATTTGTCACTTGCACTTGCGATTGTGTGTATTCCCTTAGTCACATTTCATGAGAAGGTGAGATAGAATGTGAGAGATTTTGGCACATGCCTTTTTTTGGGTGACGCCAAACGACGTAGGGTAAATTTGTAAGTTTTAACCCAAATGTTTTTATTGATAGGAATGAAAGTTGATTGATATGTTCACGTTTAGTGTTAAAACTACAATAAATCAACAATTAGAGTGGCTGGTCACTTTAATGGCGGATAATTCCAATCACATCAAGAAGTCCATTCTTTTTAAGAAATCGACGTTTGCACTTTCCTTTTCTTGTGCTGTCACCACATACGTGCACCGACATATCCGTGTTCTGAACCAAATGCATCCAAGAGTTGTACAAATTATCAAATAGAACCACCGAATTGATATTGATTCCACATGAAGACACAAATCTGCAGCATATTTTGCCATGGAAGAGATTTTGATTGGTTTTTTGTCATCTCACTCGAATTCAAGAAGACAGATTTTGATGTGAGGTGGCAGAATAATGCGAGGCGACAATTTGTCACCTAATAATAAATTTGTCTATGAGAATAAGGGGGAATGCCTGAGGTTCGATTTCACTTCAGGGGGACCCAAACCAGGAGCCTCGAATTTGAAGACCCTCTTAGTCGAAGCATTGATGTTCATTCGATTGGTGTGATGGCGCCACTAGAGTCAACGGATCTCGTCCATTCGCCCTCCGCGTAGACGTTATTGCAAAATGATTTTCGATGGCAATAATCAGCTCTCCGCTTCGACTCGATACATATAACAAGACTAGCCCAGTTAGTGTTTAAAAGAGCATAATTTCCATCGAGCGATTTAAAAATTTATTTGAACGGAATTATTTTTACAATTGTGTTTACAACTAGACTTACAAACTAAAGGTTAGGGTGTTGGCTCAACATTAGGGACCCAACTGATGTACTTTGTTTAATTTAATGTTTATTATTATTGTCGGCTTATTGTTTATTTTATATCTATTACAATGGCTGGTGCTTACATCCGGTTGTTCAAGTCCATGTGTCCATGGTGGCCCTTTTGGGATGGGGTGGTGATGTGTTAGCCAACTAAGCCTCGATGGTGATTTCTGACGCTGCTCTGGTAGAATCCATGCAGCTCGTTGTTCGACGTCATTGCAAAGTTCTGCTCGTTTAGCAGATTTAAGGCGTTGAGGTAGCACTGTCTGGGGAGTGTGCTCCTCAAGTTCCTGATTTCCTCGTTAGGATGGTTGCTGATGTTTAGTAGCTGCTTTTTGAAAAGTGTCACCATGTACTGTTACAAGGAGATTATGCGTTCTTGGTCGTATAGCCTATTGTTGCTGTGGTGTCTTTGATGGTCCCTATCGAAGGTGAGTCCGGTACATATTCGCAGTTCGTCATGTTGGTCTTAGAGATGCCAAATTGTGAAGCTGTAGGTTAAGATCGGCCGTATAAGCTGCCCTCTAGGTTAATCCATTTTCCTTGCGCACCAAGGGATAGATGCGATGGGTGCCTAGGTTGGCCTTTGTAAGGGTCAGTTTCGAATGACTGTTCAACTTCAACCTTTCCGTGAAGTTAATGCCAAGATACTTGACCTTCTCGTACCTAAATTTATTTTTCGACATTTGGCTGCTGATCTGCATCCACCTCTAGATGGTCTCCTTAAGCACATAAGTACCGATTTCCCAGCATGATTTCCATGCTTTGAGTCAGAAGTCATGCCAAATTGTTTGGACAAACCGGAGTAAGAAGGTCAATTCTGCGTCAGATCTCCACAAGGACGGAATTTGCTGAGTTCACTTTTCCCGAAGGTAGACAAACTCTCAAAAACTCAAAAATGTTTCTACCGATCGTGATACTTTATCGATTTCACCTACATTTCCAGGATTTGTGTAAATATTTGGCGAAAGCCGCACTGCCGATAAGTGTGCTGAAAAGCATCACTCAAGGCGCTACAGAACAGCGGCAAGCTCGGGAAGTTATCTCATGTGTATGGATCATAAGGAGTTCGTCGGGCATGCTCTCGTGGTCCCAAGTTCTACAGATAATCTGTTTCCAGTCAACCAGACTGTCTGCGCGAGACTGAGGTACATCAGGGACTTTCAAAGCATTCAAAGAAACAATAGGCACGATTGAGTTGTCTGTATGACCTGAGCAAGACATCCTCGCTAATGGACCAGCAGCAACTTTAAATGGTTTATTCTTACCCTTATGCTCCTCGTAACATTCATAATACTCTGCCCTTAAAAAACTGCATGTCCGTCCTCTAGACTGAGACGTGCTGAGACTCCAGCACGAACGATTGCTGTCGGAATTATGCAATAGCTTTCCATTAGCTGCAATGACGCCAAAAATGTATTTTTATCATCATATCCAGACCAGCTTACTCGGACCTCTTGTAATCTTGTTTAAGTTGGAGTGATACTTGCCCACAAACATGCACACATCTTGTGACGCAGAATAAATCGAGCTTCGAAATCAAAAAAGTACTTCATTAGGTTGGCGCTCATTGTCAAAGCTATCTTACACAAGTTAAAGCGAACAATTTAATCACACATCATACCAGCCACGTGCAGAGCGCGACTCAAAAACGACAAGGGAACTGTTTATATTTATCGCCCAACCAGGCAAGAGGGAATTTAATCTGCTTGCATGTGGCAAAGTCCCTGCACTTCCATAATGTCGCGAAACGAAAAACTGACGCAAGTTCACAGAGTTGGCAGAGGCATTCACCTGCCATGCTGGTCCCATGCATTCATCTTAAGCCTGACCAAGCACATCTGTTGTAACATTAAACCGATATGCGAATCACTTGTGCGCGCACTGGCACGCCCAGCGTTGTGCGTTGTCCCAGACGATCATTACTCGATCAGACGGGACCCACCGCAACGTTCCTAATTTTAGCGAAATGCATCATTGACGACAAGCACCAACAAAAGGCAATCAAGTTGGACACACCCGCGATAGGCCACAATAGAATGGCGCGGCAGCGTTCCAAAGCGAAGTTCCCCCGAATCGTTTGCGACCGGTGGTCGGTGGCGGGTTGCCGTTTGTAGAGACGACGACCGACGCACGATCCACAAAGGCTAACGATCGGTGGCGGTGAGGAATGACTCTTGAGTCGCACGTTGAATATAAAGATGACGCAACTCGGAAGAGACCAGTCATGTAAACATGTTTGATGGTCTTCATTGTTATTCTCGGGCTGCCCCGAAACCGAATTAGTAGTTCGAAATTGGGACGTTGATTACTCGGCTTCCGTTCCCCGTTCCACTGGATGTTTTCCCCTATTATTCACCCGACTGACAGAGTTGTGTTCTGTTCTTGTGCTCCCTTGCAGGCGACGACGGCGGCGGTGGTGCGAGATAAGTTCTAGTCTAAATGAGCGTTTGGAGGACGTCAGCAGTTGGTCACACAATTCAAGTCACAGGAACGGAAGGTGCTGGGAACACACGCACACAGAATGTGCTACATAATCATCACAGGGGGCAGCCTAGTCTGGTTTATCTTGAGCCTGACCGCTGATATGTTTATCGTGTCGGCAATAGTCACGCCAAAGTGGCTGATTGGTCCCCACGTGGAGCTGGAGGCATCGGGTGCATCAAATCTCACCGCCCACCGGTATCCGTCGGTGGGCATCTACACACGGTGCAAGAAGATGGAACGGATGGGCTATCACTGCGGGCCATTTGACTTGGACGGCTTCGCCACAGACAGTCGGGTCTATCCGGGCGAATGGAAAGCGGCGATGTTCTTCATCTCGTTGGGGTTTGCTGTCCTTACAACGACCGTGTTCCTGACGCTTCTCACCTGTTGTCGGCAATCGTTATTCGGCAAAAGTATCCACAACATTACCGGCTGTGCACAAGTGGTTTCGGGTGAGTAGAGCGTCGGACGACTGGATGTAGGAGACCAGTTGAGATGTTGAATCATTAATTTTTTGCTTTTTCATTCTTTCTCTCATCTTCTCCTGCAGGGATCAGCGTAATGATGGCGATATTTTTGCATCCGATGGGCTGGGGCGCACAGAGGGTGCTGGCGCTGTGTGGACCTGGAGCGGAGCCATTCTATCCGTCAATGTGTAGCGTGGGTGAGGACACAACAAGAATTTTCTATTATGGCTCATTTTAAGTGCTGCACATATATTAACTCTTCTTTTGGCTAAGGTGTGTGTGCTAAGGAGGTAATTTTATTCGGGGTCTGTGAAGAGTTATATTCATCGTCGAACAGCTGCATTTTGACGAGATTATTGTGAGGTCATGTGGGATAGTATTTAATGTATGTAAATGGAAGCATCAGAATCTTAACGCCGGTATATCGGAGGGAGCCAAGTGAGGACGACTGTTTCATGCTTGGTTCAACGGAAGGTGAGCTGTTCGTGTATCACATCGAAGTGGAGCTGGCGCTGGCGTAGCACTGCAGCAGCTGCGAGGATCGTCGGGAAATCCTACGCTCCTCTTTTAAATCGAGCATTATTTGAAAAGTTGTCTCAATCAGACGAAGGAAACCGGAATCATTTGAGAACCCTTCAGATTTTGTGTGGTCTTTGCTAAAGATCCATTGTGCCACTTAACAATCATGTGAAGAAGTCCATCCAGTGTTGAGGCATTATGTTTACGGAAGGACATCTCTGTTGTCACAAAAAAGTGAAATTCATAACTACCAAGGAGATTAAAGCACGGTACCTACACAGTGCCCACTTTTAGTGGAAATGTCGTATTCATCATTTAAAGAAGTAAAGACAAATTCCCTTTCTGACCTGGTCAACGACAAGAAGAGGCGATCGGAACAACTGAGAGTAATGTTTATGGACAAGGAGGTTGATGAATTACAACTTCTGATAAAAACGATGTGAAAAATAGGTTAATTCAGAAGTTGAAGAGGCGGAAGTTCGGAATGTCTTCCCAGCACTTTCCGCGGTATGTTTCTTTAACACACCACATCGTTTTATAGGAGTGTTCTGTTCCGATGCTTACCACCGATCGCTAACGATGGGTAACAAAGTGGTTGTCATTGCATAAAGTTCCTACAGGGATTTGCTTAGCATAGAACTTTACGATGGACCACACTATTCCCCCAAGCAAGAATTTTTTAGATGAATGGCAATAAATTTCAGGAATTCACAACATAAACTTTGTACTCGAATGGGACAGTATTTGTTCTTCCAGTTGCACTCTACGACTGTACGGCTGCAGTGAAAGCTGGAACTGAGTCTCAACCAACAAGTCTCCCCATCTGGCGCTTTCTCTGACTGCATCCAGTTAGGCACATCATGTTTTTTGAGACCCTTCGTCATATTTCAGGACAGCCACTTTATGCGTTGTATGCGAGATTTGATGCACCCGATGCTTATAGCTCCACGTGGGGACCAATCAGCCACTTTGGCGTGACTATTGCCGACACGATAAACATAACAGCGGTCAGGCTCAAGATAAACCAGACTAGGCTGCCCCCTGTGATGATTATGTAGCACATTCTGTGTGTGTGCGTTCCCAGCACCTTCCGTTCCTGTGACTTGAATTGTGTGACCAACTGCTGACGTCCTCCAAACGCTCCTTTCCAAGTTCACGTCGCTATACAACGCGTTCGTTCCAGCATCCCTCCAAGATGTTACTGAGAGTCTGAACACCAGATGCTGGATGGTCCTCTGCTTATTTTCACAGTTGGATGAATGGGGTCTATTCCAGGGATCTAAACATCCACCTACCTTTTCGATTACCGAAGCACCGTAGCGTCTTTTCAGGAAGGAAGCTCTGCCCTGTCTGTCTGTAGTGGCGACTCACCACTTCGACCGCACTTGCCCGTGATCAGATCACAACTGCCCTGAGACACGACCGAACATACACACAAGACTTCAAGAGTATTGTGACATCAGCCATCCATGCCTATAGCTACACATAGCACATTACCACACAACTTCGATCTACGCTCGACCCCAAACGATGCTTAAGCCTGGTCAGAATGAGTCATCAAAACAGACCAGAATGATCAGAGGTCGCACGCAAAGCTTTGATCTCGAAGATCCCAAGGACATTTCCATCTTATGACACGATTAATGTCTACATCAGTTCATCTGCTCGTTCAGTATTCTCGGTACCCATAGCACTCAGGAATCATACACTCACGAATTTAATTAGCTTATCCAGCTTCGCAGTAAGCACCGACTGGTTACAGAAGTGAGAGCTATCCAACGCGTGTGGTAGCACAACATGTGCTAAGTGTGACACCTCTCCGCATTCAGCTACTAGCAAGCACTCTGATCCTGGTCTTAATTCACAACAAACTTGTGTTGAACTTTGGTAATCAAGATTTGACTGCTTGCGAATTAGCACAAGTATCCACTCATAAGAATTGATTTTGACAGCAGGCCAACAAAAGTAACTTGCCAAGCAAGAGTTAGCCATAATCTCAAATAACTCCGCTCCAGCCAAGTGACAAGAGTTGTAGAAAGAATATACACTTCTAATCCTTTAAGGACCACAACAAAGTAAAAAGTCAAAAATCAAAAAATTACTCTTGTCTGACTCTGAATACATGCTATTTCCTCACGCCATCCACCCAGTCTGCTTTAGAAGGTAAACAAAGGCGGACAGACAACGTCAGAGACACACACTTATCAATGCAAGTGTTGCAACAGCACAGCATTTATACGCAAATATTATGTAGTCTCAAACAGCTCCTTCCTTTTCAGGTATATCATTCTACTGTGCGATCATTGGGTCACTCTTGTGCTTTGTTTGCGCTGGCATCAGTCTGAAGGCCGAGTCATCGAACATGCGAAGTCGAGTGAAGCGGCGCGTCGAGGAGGGCGATCGGCTGGTGTGCATGCCGTGAGGGAGTCACAATTCCGAGATAATCACAATAGTCTTAAGCCTTTATTTGTATTTTATATTTTTTGTTGAATTTATTAACTTTTTTATAATAATTTACAACAATTCATTCACAATTAGTACGTAAGGATAAGGATCGCAATAAAAATTACGTGTTTTATGAAAAGATCACATTGAGGTTTCAGTGGCTGTCGACAAGAGGACCGCCGCTGGCGTGGAGAGCACCCGTCTACTTGCGTTTGCCTTTGGACTTCTTCGTGGGCTGAACGTCGGCTGTTTGTGTGCTCGCTTTGGGGATGTAGACGCCATGGTTTGTTTTCTTGAGATGTGTGAAGAGTTTGTTCTTCGACTCGAACGTTGATTTGCAGGTGACGCAGACATGGCTGACATCGTTAGTGGGGGCTTCTGACTGAATGCCATCGCTGGACGATTTCTTGGAAGATTCCTCGGCTAGTGGTTGTGATATCGATGGTGGTGGTGGCTTGGCTTCATCTGGAGCGGTGGTCTTCTTTTGAGACTTTTTGTTTTTTGATTTCTTTGCTGCTTTTTTTCCCTTTCCCCATTCGTCGTCGCTTTCTTCTTCATCTCGGTTGATCGTTGGCAAGTAAATAACTTCCTCATTGCCACTCACATCTTCTTCCAGATTCACAGTGACCTTTGGGGTCTTCTTTGACTTCTTGTTCTTTTTGCCTTTTTTGCTTGGGGCGATGACAGTTTCTTCCTCCTCCTCCTCGATATCGACGACAGCCTCGTCCAATTCATCGTGAAGACCTTCCAAGTCGTCCTCCTCGGCTAAAGGAGGAGCCGTATCTTCCCCTTCGTTGTCAATACTGTTATCAAAGGAGTTCTCCTCCTCGTTCATTTCCCTCTTGAGCCTCTCTACGTTTTCTTTGTGTTTCTTGCTGGTTTCGTGATTCATGAATGCCTTGTCGTTGGTGAATGCCCGATTACAGGCAACGCAGTACAGGTCATCGACATAGTCCAGCGTGTCCTCGTCACCGAAGTTCATGTCTTTCGTCAATTCATTTAGTTCCTGTGACCCACTTTCCTCCTCCTCCTCCGAATCTGATTCGAACTCCTCACCGTATTCCTGCTCGAGTTGTCTTAGCTGCTCCTCGTAGGCATCATTAAAAGCGTGACCATTCGTTTTTCGAATTTCTTCCAGCTCTCGGTTACGTTTCCTGATTTGTTCCAGCCTGTTCTGCTCCTGCTTTTGTCGATTAAGAGCTGCTTTCTCTTCGAGGAGCTTTTTGTTTGCCTGAACACGCTTGTCCCTCTTCCTGACAAAGGAGACCAAGTTCCTAACCTAAATATAAGATACAAGCTGTAAATGAACACAAGAAAATGTCTATTTCACTCACCTCTTCGTTGCGTTCTCTTTTGGCCTTCTGTGCAACCTTTTTCGTTTCCTTTTCAATCTCTCTCAACACCCGACGGTCCTTGATTTCTTGGATGTTATATGGGCACAACCAGGCGTATGTTTTCTTCGTACAATAACTTTGCCAGTAAGCGTAAAATGGCCCGACAACATCCTCGTAACTACTTGTTGAATCACCGAATTTGGGAATTTCTTCAATTTCCTCTTCGTCGTCCATGAATTCAGCATCCTCGGCTGTGAGCTTCTCAAATACCTCAGCGTACACCTTATAGAAACCCTTAGCGTCATCGCCATAACCCTTAAAGCACGACACTGTGAAGTACTGAAACAAATCCAAGCTGTTGTCCTCGTAGTCAGAGTTCTTCCCGCGAAGAATTTGTTCCCTATGATTGTCGTACCATGCACGTTCGTGCTGATCCGACAGCACTTCGTAGGCTTGCTGAAGTGTTTGGAATTTTTCCTTAGCCTCATCGAGATTGTCAGGATTCTTGTCCGGATGCCAGCGGAGTGCTAGTTTTCTGTATGCCACCTTTATATCTGCATCGCTGGCATCTCGTGCAACACCCAACTCTTCGTAGTAGCACTTCATGATGTTACGTGATTACCAAACAATTGCAGGATGCTTAAATTCAACACAGACAATGAAAACCACCGAATGAACTATGCCAAAGAAAACAGCGAAAACGAAAAAGATTTTACATTCGATGACAGCAGGGTAAGCATGCCGAGTGAATTTGACGCAATCGAAGGCAAAACAAATCAACGAAGTGACATTTGATAATTGCAGTATTGCCAGAGCTGAAATAAGCTGCTATAATTTTGAGCAGTTGAGTGGAGCACGTTATGATAAGGCAGTAAAAACACAATGCAAGGGCAGTTAAACAGTTTAATAAAAATATAAGGTTACAAATATTTTTAAAAGAAATTTTCTATTCAACCAACTTGTATTTTCTATTTATCATTTAATCCGAAAAATAAGATCCTTTGTCAGTGTAATTCAAACGACAATAAACTATTTCTATTGTAACAATTTATAAATCAAAGATATGCAAAAATGGCAGAAATGCACTTTTTCAGAATAACAACATTTCTCATTGTGGTAGTTAATGTAGAATGTCTAAGAAAATGTAGTAGACGCAGAAAAATGGCGTTCGAGATGTCAAATTAAGGTCCGTTCAATTGGGCTTGTATGTGAAGAATGTGAAAACATTCTAAAAACACTGCAAAATTCGCATGTAACAAATGTAGGTAATCAATGAAACAAGTGTATTCAAATAACTACGCGTAATTAATAGAGAGGGTTAACTCATGGCAGTAGGTCCACTCTGGTGTCTCTGAATGAATGTATGGCTAAACTATGATACGCCGAATGGAAAGATAGTTTTTCAGAAAGTCGGTAACTTGGCGGACCTGTCGTTGTGGGTTGATGCGTCGACCCATACGCACTTGAGAACTGAAACATCATGATGTCACAGGCTTTGTACAGGCTTTACATTAGTCAAAGCACATTAACGAAATACACTGATCAAGCTATTGACTGATCGGAGACCTGGCATTCCTCAAAAGTTGATCTGTGTTAGATATGAGATAATAACGATGGGACCCGCGACTTTTTGGTAAACTATTGACATTACGGTCTCTAACAAAAAACGTCTAGGAGGCGATCGGGGAAAGGTAATACATCTTTTATCTCTGTCGGTGAACTCTATTTTGACACATCAAGGGTCACTGGCACACCTAGAAAGGAAAGTTATACTGCGGTACAAAAGGGTATACTGCGCTTTACCTGGGCCGCAATCATCAATCCTCTGCAGCTAACGCGATCTCTGGCTATTTGTATCCAGTTTCGGTTGGTTGACCTTCCAAGCTTGTGTGCGACACCTTAAACGTTTGTGTCATCCGTTGAGGTGTACCACAGGTTCGCAGTCGAAGACTCTCCTAGGCAGTGTCCGGAGGTTGTTGGAATGATTGATGTGTTGCAAAAAGGGAGCTTGGCTCTTCGAGAGAGCGGGCTCTATGACTCAGATGCAGGAGATACTCTGGGCATGATGTTGATGGCACAGTTCACTGCGGAGACGAGGTAATTGATGTCCCAGACTACCACAAAACTTCTCAATATGAGACTTTGTTCAAGAAGTCGATGTTATAGATGATATCCTTTCATGAGGTAAGTAAATATTTTGGTTCAAACACTAGAAGCTTTCCTTATGGCTAACTGCGTTCGACAAATCACCTTGATATCATAGGCTTACGATAAATCCGGATTTCTGCATCGCGCCGCTAGAATTGGCCTTTAAAATGCGTACCATCATCTCAAGAACTATGTTCACGAGCCGCTTCACAGAACGCGTCACCTTGCACACAACACATCTTTAACATTGAAGGTCTAACTGAATTTTCTTCCAACCTTTGATCAGTGAAAATTACCGCGTCAGGGATAACAAAAGTGGACGCTCGTTCTTTATCCACGTTCCAATTAATGATGTGTCCAACCGATGATTTCTTAAGCCGTTTTAACGCGAGTTGGAATTGAAGCAAACCGAGTTGCAACTCGAGTTGGCTAACTCGTTTTCAAACAAAATTATTTGATTTTGGTATATTATAACCAGGTCAAAAGTAATCGTAATCCAACCGAACCTCTGCATAACAAACCTCATTGCAACTAATTAATTGATATCACGAAAATTTGTTGATTCGCCTCAGGTTCATTATATCGAGGTTGTACTGTACGTTCACCATACAAAACCAGAAATGGAGTATTATAGAGATGCGCAACTTCACAGCTGATTGACCCCTGGTCCATCGACGAATTTCATAGACTTTTTGACAGTTATTCATGAGTTTTTGACGGTTATTCACGAAATAACGTAAATGCCGTTCTCTGATTGGCTATAGAAAACGTTATAAAAAAGGTTGTCAACAATTTTAAGGGGCAAGAGCGGTATAAGTTGGGCTTCTCTATCATACTTCATTTCTGCAACAAACTCTATTTACTTGATTTGATATTGAGACAAAGTAGCAAAAAACAGCCTATAGAAAAAAAAGACTAATACAAATACGTATGTGACCATGTAAACAAGCGAATATCTAATTTACACCAAACAATATCGAACTCCAACTAGATATTGAACCGGGCAGTAAAACTCTACTCTACAAGACCAATGTTCATCTGTGTGTGTAATGTTCTCGCACCGAAGGCGAATGTGTATTCCCTTCACACCGTGTCGAACCGTTTGCAGTTTTGATCTTTCAATATACTATAAACTTTAACTCGGTTCAACTCGGTTTGGGTGTAACTCGGGTTGAATCCGTTTATCAACTAGTCTCAACCGGCATTTCTTGAGCCTTTCCTAGTCTTTTCAAGCCATATTAACGGCATTTATTCCTAGGAAGTTCTCGTAGTCAAGTGGTAGGCATCTGTAAACAGTTCTGCAGGTAAGTACAACTGTCGAATTACGCAGGTGACATTGACATAGAGTTTTCAACGAGTCGTAGTGGAATCTTTTAAGGCTATCAAGCGAGACCAGCTGGGCTAAGGTCGTGAGGACAGAACGAAATATATGATGTCGACCAATAAACGTTCGGGCACACCGCCATTTCAAAACATCACGGTCATCTACAATTTTGAAGCAGCAAAGGAGTTTATCTCCCTGGAGCCTAACGTAAACTTCAGAAACTACTTTTTAGTGAAGAATGGACTTAGAAATGGCCCTTGTCAACGGCAACTACTTCGGTTTGCAGAAACAATTGGGCTCTAATCTCCTGACTCGAAAGACCCAGATCTTACTTACTTAAGGTGGCGCTACAGTCCGGGGTGGACCTGGGCCTCAACCAACAAGCGTCCCAGACAAAGACCCAGATCGTGCTCTGCTATTATTTTGAAGCTCCTGATATCCTATTTGAAGCCGAAAACTGGACGGTAAACGAAACTGCAGTCTGCGAGGAAGGTGAATGGAATAGAAGACATAATCGCCAACTCGATGAGCTTTATCAAAATGTGGATATAGTCCGGAAGGCAGAAATCTGTCGTCCAGTCGACAGTTTGGCCACATTGATCGCATAGACACCAATGCTCCAGCTAAGAAGTGGGACCTTCAGTGTCGACAGGGAAACCGAGCCTCGGGTATAAAGACCAAGTTAATGCGAAGGCAGCTCAGGCTTACCCCCATGGGTTGCAGGGCTGACAAGTCAAGACAATAAAACGATCAAATATTCAAGTTTTCATTTATTTATCTTATAAAATTCTTTTAACTTTCTTCCTATACATGGATACAAATTTAATTAACTTACCACTTCGTTAATTTACACAACAATAGGAGTATATTATAATGAAAAGGAAACAAAGGAAACGTAAACGAAGAGGAAGACAAAGAAAAATATGATCAATCTAGTTTCAAATGTAAAACTGTGTCAATACAAGTGCACTCTCTGGTTTCATAAATAAATGATACTCTACCGTAAAATGACAAAAATAAAATGTAAAAATGACTTGAAAAAATGCTAAATAGCGCATTCACTTAATAGATATATATAGACAGAAGATACGATCGGGAGGAAAAAAATCATGAATTTCGTTTAACTATTCTATTAACGCTATCGTTCGCGCACACTGCTCTACAGTTCGTCGTGCTTTGGCCCCGAGAACTCATCGTGTGAGATGTATCCGTTCTTGTCCTTGTCCTCGTGCTGGAAGATCTCCTCCACCAGTTTGTCGTTCTCCTGCAGCATGTTCTTGAGCTCATCTGTATCCTGACCCTCGACGGCGGTCATTTGTTTCTTCAGGTATTCGCTGACCTACAATACAAATAAAGGTGTACACAGATGTGAATGAGTGATGTGTGAAAATTAAATTAGAGCTTGGAAAGAATTCGATAGAGAAGAAAATCGTGCAGTTGATTAGTAACTGGAAAAGGAATTTTGAACATTAGTCACTCAAGCTGTTGGGACAACAAAGTTGAACGGATTGTGTTGTATTGTCTAGGGAAGCCAATGAACGTTCGATTGAGATGAGACTGGTTTCCTGTGTTGAAGCTGTAGGTACATTAAATGGCGTTTAAGAGGATGGTGGTGGGGAATTAGCGTCTATCGCATGGACTTCAGTTGTCTTTTGCTTGCTACGCACCATGAAACATTCTTGTTTTGATGTACATTTGCAGCTAATAGTGTAATAAACAGTAATGGTCTTTTGTGGGAACATTCAACAAGTCGAGAGATAATTGTATGAGTAGAATGGTGAGTTAGGGTTCAAAATGTTGATGTGACGGATATGCCATTAAATGAGTTTCCATTGTCGTTAGATTCTCAACCTTCCACGGTAATGACAAGGCTTTAAGACTGAAGAAAAATTGCCATAAAGACTGCAAAACCAACCGACTTACATGCACCTAATTGGTTAGCGTAGCCTTCAGACGTGATCATCAGTTCAAATCATCTGATTTGGGCATTATGTATCAACTCACAACAGCGTTCAGCAATCAATTAGATTTTCAAATTTGCCACCAGACCATCCTCCTCGAATGCAGAAACCATGCCCATGAATCATGTCTTTCGCAAGATGTCTGATGCATTTAATCTTGATGCACACTGCTCTGATGCGCGAATTACAACACAGAGGCCATGGAAGACGATAGAATATGGAATTGATTAAAGTCTCGAGGTAGATGTCGGTTTCTTTTGAATATTTTTCAGTGAAGGATACTAGACCAGGTCTTGAGTCGAGTCTGTGCTCAGTCCAGATGCGCTGAATTTGCCTGCGAGTGTAGGAGTTTGTGAGGGTTTACATGGTCACCCATGTGGAATAGATTTGCAGAGTAGACTACATGAGGTTATCTCCTTTTTTAGTGACGCGTAGTTATTCGAGTTTTTCGAATTTTTCACATTTTTCACATACAAGCACAATTGAAATGACGTTAAATTGACATTACAACTACATTTTCAAATCTGGTCTACGTCTACTACGTTTTACTACGTATACTACATTAACTGTCACAATGAGTAGCAGACGTAAGGAATTACTCCAAAAAA
This sequence comes from Eristalis tenax, assembly GCA_905231855.2. Lineage (NCBI taxonomy): Eukaryota > Metazoa > Arthropoda > Insecta > Diptera > Syrphidae > Eristalis > Eristalis tenax. The sequence goes on from HG993127.1 coordinate 8,384,104, forward strand.
GTGACATTTATGCCATCTCTGACGACTATGACCTAACTTTTAGTTTATTAGATTTATTCCGACAGTTTTTCCAACTCTGCAAACAACTTTTAAAGTTTATAGTCGGAATGGCGTTCAGAACACAGACCGACTCGACTTTATCTCCCCCATCGTGTCCAAAGAGCGGCGTCCGGAGTCCTCAGGGAATAGCCAGGGAACAGCCAGCATTCGACCGCCTTTTGGAGCACCATATCTTTAACGTTGATGATATTTGACGATGCCCAACTAGGACGATCGTTATCTTCACACTCTCTACTTTCGTTGAATTGTTAGCATCGCTTCTAAATATTTTTGTGATCATAGCCTAGTCGCGGAGGCCTTCCGATAATGTATCAACTAAGTTTCATTTCTCCGACGAAACAAATATTCTGCTCAATCTAATCTGACGTTTTAAAAATCGCTCACAGAATACGTGAGTAACTACTGAACACATGCAGATTTTGACAAATGACACAAATGGAGACCTAAAATAAAATATATTTGCCGGAATCATCCGCTACAGGTAGAAAACTTTCCGCTTTCTGTTGATCGGATTTGGGTTAAGTGCCAACTACATACAATCGGCTTGACGTTCGCGGTCTAGCGATAATGAGCATCTGCGTACATTGCCATCTGTCAGAAATTCTTCCCGTGTTTGCTTTTTTTTCATTTTATTGTGAAAGAGAAACCAATTCTCATGTTCTCAGTCCGCTTATTTAGGTACGTTGGCGGCCGGGGCGTTGTGGGCATGTGCGTCGACCTCTTCGCAACTGAAACTCGTTGCCAGGATTCGATACCTCGGCTCCATCTCTTTCGAGTCATCAACAATGCTCAAAGAGTAATAATTGTCTAGAAAAAAGCTTCCCAAACTTGGCCGTTCGGAGTCGGCATAAAACTGTAGATCCCTTCCGAGTGGTTGCTGAGAAGCTAGGCCCGGGCCTTCTACGGCCTTCAGCGCCACCCATATTATTTTTATTCTATATTTACGTTTGCTCGAATTATAATTCAATATCAGCTGATTTCATAATATCAGCCATTTTTCATATTTTGCCTTTTCTGGCCAACTCTGTCCCACTTCTCTGATCCTTCCTTGATCCCCTTCCTTGTCTACCAACTGACAGTTTCCACCGGATATGGGTCAAAGTCAAACGTCAGGATTAGTCTACATGTATTCAGTGTATACCTCCGGGTGTCGTTAGTGTTTACTTAATTTGGAAATACTCGTATTATAAGGTATTCCTAAAAAAATAGAGAGTACATCCTTCACCTCAGTAGAGTATGCCAGGTATTCCCCCCGACCGCATAGCACACCAAATGACCAGAAACAATCAGAAGAACAAAAAATAAAAGTGCGACCCATACATATAGGTTTACCTCTTCGCGGCTCAACATGTTGTCCTTGTTGTCGTCGATCTCTTTGAAGACATTGGTGGTTGGTGGTGTGTTGCCAATGTTAATCAGTTCAACGTCGAAAATCAGAGTAGCCTTTGGTGGAATAACATTTCCAGCACCGCGGTCACCATAGCCCAACTCTGGTGGAATGGTCAATTTACGCTTTTCACCTAAAAACCGAAAAAAAGTCAAAGAATGAAATGTTTTAACGAGCATACAACGGGTGAAAACTTTTAATTGCTACATGAAGTGCACCACCACTTACCGACACACATGTCCAACAATCCCTGGTCCCATCCTTTTATCACTTGACCAGCGCCCAACTGGAATGTGAAGGGTTGATCACGGTCCAGGCTGAAAGAAAAAAGAAGGTGGAATGAAACAAATGTCTTTAAATTTTTCATCTTGTTTTGGGCGAGCAAAGTGCGCCACATTACAGCTAAATTTAGAGACATTGACGGTATCTTGCGGTAAATAATGACACACTAACACATTTGTCATATAATTTGATAGCTGCTCGAGCGCGTTCGCTCATGCATATCTCTTCACACGATTCATCATTTTGTAATTTTATTTATGGAAGTACCCACCGTTCAGGGTGGTGTCGGCATTGCAAAACCTACTGACAAGTGAGACTAGCTGCTCCCCCACCTATCACCCACCCACGTGAGAATACACCTCATGATGCGAGGGAAAAACAAGAAAACACATTGAAAAAGACAATTCTTTTACCTGTCATGCATGATTATGCGAATAAGGGGGTAAGACGCTGTAAATATTTTATCACATCCCGCGACTAAAAAACACACAGCCATCCAACCACCCACTTTGATTGAGTGCTCAAGAACAGCCTCCGCGATGTACTAAATATTTAATTATCGCCACCCAGCCATTTCTTAAAGCCAGACTCTCGCTGGCACCCCAGAGCCGCACCATCAGTTGATGTTGTTTGTCTAATGAGTGAAACGGTCACCTTAAGGGCTCCTCCACTTGGCTTTCACAGGAACACGTCCAATTTATTTATTGCCGCGAAACGTCTCCTTCTACTGCCCGTTTTCATTTTTTTGTCAAAAAGTTTGCAACATGTTTCCCAGGAGCATCAGGACAATGCGACACGGGAGCAAGTCCTTATTATCTACGACCTGTGCCTCGTTTACAAACATATGCGCCTGGTGGCGTCTCGGTGTCTGCTGAGTCGGGCCGGTTTTCTGTTCTTTTTTTTATTTTGTGTCCTCCCGAAGGTGAAGTTTTCGATAAAACTTCGTTTTATGTCGTGTTGCGCCCGTCGTCGCGGAGTTCATTTTTAGTTAATCTCTTGACAATTCATTGCCAAAATGATGCTTGTACATTTTTCTTAAGGCTCACAACGACTAGGCAAATGTTCCAGCAGCCAGCCATTTAGCCTTAGCGAATTGTCAAAGAACAAGTCGCTCCATGACGGTGTTTTCAGTTTTAGTAGTTCGGTTACAACATTTCTTTCCCCGAATCTACGTCTCTGACAGTGACACTTTAGCGAAATCCACCTCGCGCTCGCGTTCGTTCTCTGCTCAACAACGGTATCGTTATTGTTATTATTATCCAAGTCTCAAGGCGGCAGATGGGGGATGGATGGTCGGTATTTGGTTCTAAAGAAACGTTTAAATATTTTATGCCATCCTCGAGGGGTATCAACTCTGGAATCACCCTGCTGGCGCTGGTTGGGGGTGGGCGGTCGCGACACGTAAGAAATCGCATACAAATGTCTTCGCAAACAAAACACAGGGTCTTTGTGTTCCCGTTGTGTTTACGTTCGCCGTTTTTTTGGCAATATTCACACGCGGGATTTCGGTTTCCTGAGTAGATTACAGTGATGCCGGATTTACATTTGGTTATTTGTATGAATTTTTATTGCATGCATTGCCATGAATATCTAGTGGAAGAGGAATGGAGTTACCATTTTATGGTTACCTCGGTGGTGGGGGGACATATGAACGTTTTAGGTGTCAAGCTCTCAGAATATTACGAGCAGGGGTTTAGAGGTGATTTGCGGAAAAACACTTCAAATTAATAATAATTGCCGTCATAAGGCGGAGACACTGGAGACTCGTCGATTCGTATGAATCATAAAGCCAGATTAAAGGATCAAACATAACTGAGTTAAGCCAACCTGAACTGATGTCGGAACCGAACGAAAAGTAGCCAGAAACATCGTGAAATTTCAATGTTACCCACAACTGTAAAATTCCAACATCAACTGTCATTTACGTACGTACGCACAGAGCGATTGATTTCACTCCCATTTAAGCCAGCAAAAATGAACGAAACTTAACGAAGCTGAGAGAAGTGGTTATTGTGGTCACACTGTGTCGTTAATGTGCACGCGCTCGAATGCCTAAGTTAACTTCATGCTCCTTATGCAAATTACGGTTGAGATTTAAGAACTATCTCTGCTCCATGCCCCAGAAACTGGGATGGTATCAGAAGCAAGCTCAGAAAATCATATGTACTCTGGTATACTCGATCGAAGCCGTCGTAAATCTTCCTCTGTTCATTATTGTTGCCCCTTTGGAGATGAGTGCTCAGATGGAAACTTTTCCTTATTATATGACGGAGTGGACGAAATTTCACTCCCACTACCAACCATTTCTGCACGCCCACAAGTCCTCCTTTTCACTCTCCACTCTGGACATTGCATTATCCCTCAGATACCAATTACAATGTGTCAATTGGATGAAATCACAGACTTTTCATAATTTATCAAACACAGGAAGGAGAACAATTCGCAAATTAAATTCACAATACCCTTCCTTCCTTTGGATCGGAACAGCACTGTTTATACAAACAACAGCAGGGAGGGAAGCAACTGTCACCCGTGGGACAGGAAGAAATCAAAAAATCACTCCACACATTATCAGAGTGTGGTGAGTCTCCATAAACGGATTCAATTGGGGATGAAATCATCGGCCAGCACACCTCAGTCAGCACGGCAAGTGGTTGTTCCACTCGACTCGACCGACCGACCATCAGTGTTTATCCGCCCAGACCACACCACTTACACAAGGACTCTCGTTGGATTTTTGTATTTTTTTATGAGTCCACTAAATATTTGATGAAGTTTCCTTTTTGATATTTTTTCCTCTTTTTTTCTGTAAAACTCGTTTTTTTTTTTAGATATTTATTCCAACTGCTCCACCCAGGAGTGATTCCCGAATCAGATGTATTCAAATGGATGTGGAGACCTTGCAGGACTCCCCGGCCTCGCTGCCTGTACACACATGTAACCCTATTGAATAATGTAGAGCATATCGATGCGATTTTTATGTGGACCCTGAATGAATCTCAATTTTTAGCACTTCTCAACTTCGTCTACCCCTGCTCTTGGGTCGAGTATCTCTGTGGGAATGCGAATTTAAAAGATGTGGTCGGTGGGTTTTCCAACCTCAAGTCCGAACGTATCCTGGGATTAATATAGACGCTCCTTCATCCTGGCAAGCTTGTGGAGAGTGAGAAAATGCGGACATCATTATGTTGTGACTGCAACTAAGGTGGAACCGCCTCTGCCTGTCCAAGTTTAAATCACATTCTCCTCATCCTAGCCGCACCGCATATATGTGTGTTCCTCTTCGACCTCCAATCATAGAAGTGCGTTGCTCTTCCAAAGTACCCTTCTTCGTTACAATTTATAGTTACATCAAGGCATCACGTTCGTGAAGCATTTATTCGTGCTTCTTCCTCGAAAAAAATTTACTGTCTACGCGATTCATTCAAAAACCATGGGTTAGACTCTCAGACGCCCAGTGGTGCCCTATTGCGCTGCTTATTAATTATTTAAAACATTCTTCTTCAGCTTGAGACGTTGCTGAGGGGCTCACGCGAACGGTATTACCATTCCCGATGCGCTTTTTGATAAATCCCATGAAATGGAGAGCAGCAGAATGCGAATGAAGAGCTTGAGCATATGAGATCCTGGAAACATGGTGTAAAGCGGCCGTTAATTCGGAAACGAAAATTGCACAGCAAAAGAGTTATGGCCCGACATTTTGGATTGTTTATATATCAATGGGTGAGTGTGTGGGGTTTAAAGTGCAGTTAAGGCACGCTCGTTTGATTTTATTGCATTCGCTGGATAAAGAATTTTCGATAAGCGACTTGTCTGGCTGATGGTAGAAAGTGAAAATCAATCAGAAAGCAGTGGTACATGCCGAGTCATGAAGTTGCTGTAGACGAAGAAAGCAGCATCAAACACAGACTTTGGATGTTGGCCGGTGATAATTTCTCTCTCCGAATTCAGTCCAACATTTCAGGGATTTCGCGTTAACGGAAATGCTGGTGCAAGTTTTGTAATTTTTTACGATGTGACGGGAAGGATGTAAATTTGGCAAGAAATTAATGTCAGTACGAAAGTAACCACTTCTCGAAATTGCCTTGAGTTAAGTTAAGCTTATATCGAGAAAGGTATCAAGAATCATCATCAAATAGCACATAATTGGTTCTTATGCAAAATTCCAATATCAACTGTAACTGATCTCAGCTAGAGAACAGCTGTGTTTAGTTTCCATTTCAGTAAGCAATAGATAAACACACTCCAGACCTATGGTATTGTTTCCAAGCAGAGGTCCTGGTATTGAAGGAAGCGGGCAGAATGAGACCAATGTTATATATCGCCAGCGGATGTTACCATTCTTAATGACAGTCAAGCAGCCAGATAAGGCAATGTGAAATAAATTCCAAGCTAGCCGCATGCTGCCGCAAACAAATCAAAGTTCCTGGCACTTGATTATTTAATACTGGCTGCCAGGTTAAATGATATGTCCGGTAATGAGGTAGGGAGTGAATATGGACTCATCCTAGGCAAAGATGGAAATCATGTTCCCAGAGACGGTGATCAGACGGTGGTGCTTTCTAAAAATTCTTCAAATCTGAATTCTTCAATCTGATTGCCAACTACTGTGCATATGCATTCTTTTCGGACCTTTTTCAAATTTGGCAAAACATTGGGATGGCTGAACACTGCCCAAGAAAAACCTTACCTAAGCTAAAGTGAACGAAACTTAACGAAACTGAACTAAGTGGATACTGCCAATGTGCATCGTATCTGTGTATTCGCTAAAGTTGAATCAGGTTGCGATGTTACCGCATCGGGTCATCGCACTATACAAATCTGTTCCTTCTATAAAACTAATTTCCAAACGAATAACTAATGCCCTTTTTCACAGTGCGAGCTGTCGATCTATGAATAAACTCAGAATAAATACAAATTTCGTTTTCACAGTGGAGGTTGAATGACAAATTCGACTTAAGCTGAGGTTTAACTTAAACCACCGATTGATGGTTTGATGGAGATTGATGGCTGACGTGTCATTCCAGAGAGTACATAATTGCCATAAGAGTATTCACACAGGCAATTAAATATTTTGTCTGGCAATGCTTCAGATTTCAGCCTTTCATTTAGTTATTGGAGGAAATTCGCCCAAATATTGCTGGGTTTGAGATTGCATACACATTCGAATAGTTTTGTGCCTGTCACAAGTTTTGTGTTCAATCACAATCACTATTTTTCACGGTTCACATTGCACTCAGTCCATGGCCACCCTTAAATATTGAGTGTGAAAACGAAGTCTTCTTGAGAGATGTTAATGTTCGATCCTACACTCAGCTCAACCAGCAGATAAGCTTGTACTGTGACAACGGGCTTAAATGATTGATTAAAAGGGTTCCCGTTGAGTAAATCGACACTGTGACCGTGACCGTCCTCGCGAATAGTTCGAACGAGAGTAATAACTCCAACGACAATCCATAACAGAAAGGATCTTACCACCGAGACTATGACTGCCATGGCAATGCTCTTGACCAGGTATGTATGTAGTTATTGAAACCACAAGTGTGTGCGTTTTGTAACAACGTGTGTCAAATTATTGTTGCATATGTATGCACTTATTTTGTTTGCGACCTTCGCTCCATCTCGACAAATTCTCGTTAATTCGAACTCTCGTTTGTTCGATTTTTTTTAAAGGTCTCGTGAGTTTCGAATTATCGAGAGTCGGCGGTATCTTCCATTTTTTGGTAGAAACTCGTGTCACATCACAATGCGTTATTCATCAGTCGCTGAAGTGAACAATTACACACCGTCTCCACTCGACATATTTCGAACAACCATCCGCGATTTTCTCTTTCGTGGCCGAGATATGTCATGTCGCTTCATTTCAACGTTGACTGTAAGAGCGTCAACATCAAAAAGCGAGCAACCATTATCGAAGTAGATCTCACTAAAAAATTATGCAAAAAAATGATATTCACTAACACCTCTACTCTTACTCTCAATATTTACCACTCCACTCAAACAAAATCGTGCACTCCAAACTCAAGTCCAACTTTTGAAGATAGTGGCATAAGCTTTGTCGTAAAATCAGGATTCTCCGACCTGCTGTAGGTTTGGACAAGGATTCTTGTGCCTCCACTAGAATTTTTCACATCATGTTCATGAACACGGTACGGTTCATGTCCAGTGGAGATGACTTGTTAGCGTAAATAAAATGGAGGGTATTTTTTTTTTATTTAGGCTTCAGTGTTGCCTGTACTAAAAAAAAGTGTACATTATTCGAACTTAATCTCTTAGCCGTGGCGAAAGTCATTGTGACAAATTTGAGCTGTCTTTGTCAGTTTATGTGACATTTTTTTGTCACAGTGACATGTGAGACGACGTGTGGCGTGGTTCTACTATCCGATGTGCAGCTTCGCCTCAGCCAGCAGGCCTCTCTGGCTAGTACGATTTCTATGAATGATCTCATGTATTAATTTCTTTCGTCTTCGTGGTTTCAATTGCGGACATTTTTGCAACAAACCTTCTTGCAATGCCTTTTATATCACAAGCAACCGAATAAATCAATTAGACGCAGTTAAGGTTTCTCCGCCAATGGCAAGAGTTATCATGTTTTCCTTCCTGTCACAACAAAGCCAAAGACATTTAACATTCATTACCATCCACCAGCCATTAAATCGCCTGTAATTGCATGTCATAAATCGTTCGAAGAAGCATAAAACCCCATCATTGTTGCGCCACACAAAGCCTCGCTTCAGCAACATACTATCGCGAAAGGGAAAACATCACAGAATGTTAAACGGATGTTGTTTCCTTTTGAAAGATCTCTCGTGAGAAGGCAATTTCCGTTTTTTGTTACCACTTCTGTTTCCCCTTCCCCAGCGCAAGTAAGCAAAAATGAGCAAAGATCATCAGTAGGAGAACCCTCAGGCAGTCCCATTGTATGTTAATTAAGCTTCATTTGTTTAGCAAGCAAGACATGTGAATAAACAGCATCACCCTCCCATCATTTGTTAAAGAACCTTAATTACGTCGACGCATCAAATTGGGTGAAAGTCTTTCAGACGCGCTCCTTGATCCAGCGCCTTCGATCGAGTGCCCACTTGCGTTCGCACCCATAAACTTTCTACTCGATCGATGATGATCGATGTGATTCAGATTTAGTCTTTTTTCCTCCTCCTTTCTCAGCCCAGAATGGACAACTAGAAACTTTCACTATTCCTCTCTTTCCAGCGCACAAATATATGTCAGCGACTAGTGGGCAAAGAGGGGGTGGAGAATGTGCAATAAGCGCGGTAAACTTTCTGCTACCTACCAGCATTTGGGTACAGAGCGCCTGTGTGTGTGGTGGGCTGACTGCACTTGACTTTCTTATGGTGCATGCACATGACAATATATCTTCTCGCTCACAATGTATGCAGCGAACCGTGGCTGGCGTGAAGTAATGTTACCTTGCAGCGACAAGAATTATGGCCGAGGAGGAGAAAAAAATTCACAAATTAATCTACCAGTGCCGGGGTATCGGGATGCAGTCATAAATTTGACTCATGCCCTGACAGCAGACGCCGACAAGACACCTATTTCATGTCAAATTTAAGAGATCAGGAACTACTGCTACCGACATGATGTGCTCAGCTCGGAAGCTGAGTAAATGAGATGCTTCAGTCATAACTTCTAATTAGGTAATTGGCCCGCTTCGGCTACACAATGACAAATTAATTTGCAAGCGCAAGGCGGCACGGAGCAACGGAGACACAGAGATACCCTTAGGCGCACGTGAACCCGTTTAGACGACAACGTTGATGAAACAGGTTGCAAAATAGTGACAAAAGCTGTGAAAACGTGACGCGAATTCCACTGGACAATTGTCTAAATATTTTATAATTCGTTTTGTCTCTTGCCCTGTCTTCTACTCGCCACCGTGGGGGGATAAATAATTCAAACAGCGGTTGAGCAAGAGCAAGAGACACAGCGAATCGTTGCGTCGTTGTATCGTTGTTGTCCTCCTTCACTCGTGCCCGTGTCGTCGTCGTCAAAAACAATGCAAAGATGATACAACAGGAAGTAAATTGAGGTGAGTTTTTCATTCAAAACACCACTAGTGGCGGTAGTCACCCCAAGTGCCAGATATTTTATTCATCCAAAAGCCGCCTTTAGCTACGTGCTGGAGGTTGGCAAACGACCCAAACCCGAATGCAATTCACTTTCTCCGGTCGAATGGAGGACGGAGGATAGCAGATGGGTGGACGGACGAGTCTGGTTAGTGGATGGTGGTTACATTTGTTTCGTTTTTTCACTATTCCCGCTTCGTCTGCGTCTTCTGGTGATCTAATGTGACCTCATCGTGAGCGTCGTCGCTGACGGCGGCGATGTCGGACCGAAATGAATGGCAAACATGGTTGCATAACGTAATCCTCTTTATAATTAATCAGACACGTATGCAATTGTCTTCGAGGAAGAAGATACTGCCGCTGCTGGTCATGCCATCAAAAGAAGAGAGTCCTCCCAAACCGGGGGGCCTGGCGCCCATCGATTGAAATTAATTTCCACCCAATGGCTCACTTACGGCTGTCATAACCGAGGGTACTGCCGCCATTGTAAGCAACCCGTGGCTAATTGAGTACCGCTCATTCGGTTTTTGTGTTTGGTTAGCCATTTGATCGGGGCAAGCACGCCTGCTTTGGACGTCAAATGAAAAGGAGTGAAACAAGAAAATAAACCTGGTAGCGTCCTCTGTCGCGAGACTCCGTATATTTGCTTTAAGCGTTAAAATCTTATCCTCAGTCTGCCTCAGCTTTAATTGCTCGCGCTGTGCACCTGCTTCACGGATGGCGTACAAGAGCACTCCCTCACAGCAGAGGCAGAAGGTGAAGGAGATTATCCCTCGTCAACGATGTGAAAAAGATGTTCCTTTCTGCTAATTTCCGGAAAATAGTGCCCTCTGGCATATGCCATCCTCAGCGCGATGCAGCCACAAGAGCACAACCTTTTAAAAATCTTCCTTCAGCTCTGATGCATCCACAATGAGCCACGGCACACTCAACGATGCACTCACTCTCAAAGGTGTGAATGTGCTGCACCAAGGAATAAAATCAGCATTTAAGATTCTGCTTTAACGCTCCAACATCAACAAGTTCCATATGTCTGAGTCCAACCGAGATACATGATGGATACAGTTTGTGACAAAATGAATTCAAATTGCACCGCACACAAACTTCGTCGGGGAGCAATTCGCCCAAAGCAGCGGGTCAACTGGAGAAACAATTTGCCATCCGCCTGTTCGCTTTTGATTTTACTCAATTAGGCAAGGACAACCGACGACAAGGATGCGAAGGTGGAGTTGAAGGAGGATTTTTCCAGTTAAACTTCTGACTCTATGGATGGATGGTTGGATGGGAGAGAGCCACTTAAAATGTCGCATGGTAATGTGAACAGGGTTGGTTGGAGGTAAGGCAGGGCGCCTGTCACTTGGGAGTGTGGAAATTAATTCGTATGAATCTTAAGGAAAAGTTGTACATTAGAGTGTCCGCACGGGATTTGGGAATAGTGAACATTTCATAAGTGTACATTTATTTTCTATTTCTGATTTTCGTTTAAGAACAACGGAAGCTATTATGGTCGCTCCTTTGTGTAAGGGTGAACGCATTTTCTGAAATTTAAAACTGACTCAGAGTCATCCCTATCCTATGTTTTGAAGGACCGGAAAAGCAATACATTTTTGATAGTGGACGTGGGAAAAGGGAAGTGTACTCTGCTTAGAGCATCGCCATTTTGTCCAAAGCTTCACAATGCGTAGACTGATCTTCGAGGTAGTCAGGGACTTCATATACCAGTGAATAGGCCTAAGAACATAAGCATAATAACTCTTGCTAACAGGGGACTCTTTAGACTTGTAAAAGGCCATCTTTAGAGCCTCTATACAAGCATTCATCACGCTAGTCCTCCTCTACGGCGCAGAGTCATGGACAGTTTGGATGAAGAAGGCCTTGGACATTTCGAAAGAAAGTTATGTGTGCGATCTTTGGTCGTCTTTGTGTTGGTGGCACCTTGAGGAGGAGATTCAACCACGGACTGTATACGCACATGAATCCAACGCCAAAGATGCCTGGGCCAAGTATCGTGCACGGACAATTTCGTTCCAGGATCGAAAAGACGTCCACTCAGAGCATGGCAACAGAGGTATGTTTAACGTGGTCGGCACAAGTGAAGAACGAACCTCCAACAACTTTTTGTTAGCAACTGAAGGCAGGCGCGCATAGATCACACTAGCTGCAGAGGACTGTAGGGCCACACAAGAAAAAAATCATTCAACGATCCGACAGCGTGAACCGACATCTCTAACTCTATACACTCATGTGCTCAATAAACCACACAAATCGGGCATTCAACTAAAACACCCTCAATCCGCTACTGTTCAAACCTCAGCGAGAGTCGCAACCCTCACTATTTCTATAATTCATAAAGTCCTCCACTCGCGTCGTGCTGTCTGATGTCAAAGCTCCAGCCAAACTATAAGTACATTATGAAACAATTTCCGGTAGGAGTTCTCCAAAAATTTATCATCTATCTTCCATCGTTCAAACCCCACCTAAGCTGAACTATGATGTACTTTTCGGCACACGCCCTCAGGGCACCACTACAACATGTCATTTCGAACCATTCAGGTGAATTATGATTTAATTTGGCAGTCAAAGGTTTCTTTTTGCAACCTCCAGACCAACAAGCGCACACATGCAGATGGAGCACAAACAAACATGTGTCCCACTCCCGTGAGGAGAATCTATTATGTTTCCCCATTTAATCTCCAGCGAATTGGAGCTGAGAACGTGTTGGTTCACCCGTGATTATCAGCACATGCTTCCCGCTGCCGCACCGCTTGGTCGGCTTATCAAAAATATCGTAATAAACAGCGTCGATTCCTACATGTCATAAATCAGAGCAACTGAAACCACACACGCTCAAGGTGTCATTGCCAACGAAGGAGCTCCGCGTCACAATTTTGAAACTTAATCCGGTGAAAATTCTGTGTAAACATGTTCATTGTGTCAGGGAGAGCACACTACATTCTAGAATAGGACACACTTATCCGTAGAATAGTCGTCGTCTTCCACTCTCAATTTCCTAAGTTAATTATGCCAACACTTGGCAATTTTGGGGTGGAGGAAGGAGGATGGGTGCCCACAAATTTGTTTGAATTTAATTACGTGGATTCACGTGGGAAATATAAATCAGCCGACAGAGCCGCGTCGGGCTGTATAAATTGAGAAAATTCCCTTTTTTCAATTTAAATCACTGCATCCACACAGATGCACAGACACGGACACCCTGACAGGGATTGAAGGAACGTGTTAGCTCCAGTGGCTGCTACACAAGGTCCATGACACCGGGGCTTTCAGCCCTATTGTGTGTCGGGGATGGTCTCCAATGTGGCGATTTTCTGGTTAAAAGATCTCTTATCGATGCGAGCCTAATTTACGAGTCCAATCTGCATTGTGCAAAGCAGTAGCGCGGAGCGGCGTCCGGGTCAAAGAATGAACGAAAAGAGTTGAGCGCTAATTTACGCATTACATGCGAGAGGATTGTGTGCGTTTTAGGTGAATGCTCGGTGGGCTGATATGCGATCAATTTACTGCTCAGTTCAACTTACCTGGAATCGAATTTCTTGCCGTCCACCAGTGTGCCGGTGTAGTGCATTGTCAGCATGTCTCCACTTCTTGTTTTCTGATCGCACACCTCAGGCGTACTGACAACGTCGATTTTGAGGTCGTCACAGACAGCGCCCGCCACAAAAAGGCACATTACAATAAGTACTGTTTTGAACATCATCTGAAAAGGAAAACAACAATTAGGTTAGGGAGAATGTTGAATGTTGTGTAAAACTGCTTTAAAAGGTTAAAATTAAGGAAAAATGTTCATCTTCCTCGGCATTTCTAGGAACGCATGAATAGAGCCTCACGGCATTTATGACTGAAGTATCAAATTAAAAGTGTGAAACCTTTCAAGGCAAACCTGACAAGACAAGCTCATTATTTGACATTTTTGACAGGCTTACGTCATTATGACGTAATTGATGACAGAAATCATAAATCTCAGACGCTGTGCAACTTTGAAAGGGGAAAAGCTGCTTATTTGGCATTTCTAGAAAGGCGGAGCTTGACGTCATTTATGACAGTTCTGTGACAGAAATTTCAAATGAGAAACTCCAAGTTTTATATACACTTAAGGAACTGCAATTTCAGAAATAAACACAACTTAACAGGACTGATGACAGTTAGATGACAGGAATAGTCGATTTGGCAGTCTCTGACTGGTCAAAGAAAACAATATAAAAGGGGCTGTCAAAACATGTAAGAATAGAAAGCTGATAGAAATGAGATTTTTAGGTCTTGTTTTTGGACATTTTGTGACACTCAATCGTCACCAAGCCACATATTTCTGAATTCATGTAAAGACATTTCAAACACTTACTCATAATATGGGTAGCGCTACAGCCTGTAGAGGAACAGGGCCTAGCCTCTTGGCAACCAGTCGCGCTATTGATCTCTTATGAGTGGAAGCGACCTATAGTTTTTATGTCGCCGACTCCCAATGGCCAATTTCTGAGAAGTTTTTTAAACAGCTACAACTCTTAGCGCATTGCCAGGGACTCGAAAGAAAGGGCTGTGAAAAGTATTTTGCTCGTACCGGGAATCGAACCTGGGCTGCGTAGGCTCAAGTGAGCACCAACCCACACGACCGCCACTTTCTTCACATACTTTAGACAAAACCTTGATTTGAATTCTCTTAATTGAAGATTAGGTATTTAGTGTGTAGGTAGAGATTGTAGCTTCTACAAAACGACACATTTTGGTGGAACGAGATGTGCAAAAAAGTGTTGAATTGAAGACAATTCGAAGGTAAGCCCAACCCGTCGCATAAATGCTGCCCGCTTTAAATTGCTGCATTCGAATTATGTTTGATTTTATTGACCACTGTCTGTAAAGCCATTCAAAGACGAGAAATCTTTGTCTCGCTTTCAACGAGTAGAATTAACGCGGCTGCAATGGACTAACGTGTCGTGGACTTAAGGAGGTGAAATAGACTTCTTTGAATACAAATTAATTTTGAGAAATTTAAGAATGGATGAATGTTACAGAATTAACTACACAAATGTCGTAGTCGTATAGTGGAAGCTTGAAACGACGAAGTTTGGCAAGCTTCAGCTGACAGTCATACTCTGTGATCACTGTCAGAGGCATGAAGTTAGATCATTAATTCGAACTAAAGTCGTTTGAAGTTGCGGAATGGCGCATGTTTTTGTACTATACCTAGAACAAGAAATACCATTGCGCGTATTTTCGGGAAAGATGGACAACTACTTTGAGAAACACGAAAATGGATAAATATTGCCTTGGCCTCCTGGCACCAAGAAACGACATGGCAGTCAATATTTTAATGTAGATGCACTAAACTGTGTTCACCTGTCACCGAGTGAATGTCAAAAGCTTGAAAATGTAATCAGATAGTAATACCCGACTTGGAGGTTTCTCGAAAGGAATTATTAGCGGAATGCATTCACATCTGATTGTCCCCTTGACACCCAAGAATTTGAGGGCTTTATTGACAGTTATGAATTCATGCTCACGAAATCATGTAAATAGCATTCTTGCCTTAAGCTTAATGGGAACGTGGGTAGATTTCGATGCAGTGTTGACATGTGTCAACAACATGTCATCGATTCCTATTCTACTCGCATGATTTTCTACTAAGCAGCAAATCTAGTAATTCAATTAATGTCTTTCGGAATCACCCCTGACATCCTACATTTGTGATGACTTTGAAGTAAGGGTAGGGTATCTTTTGATATGATACTTATTTGATATTTTGTCTGCTCTTTTTTTTGTCTCGGAACCTGCGCACAGAGGGCTTTAGTGGCATTGGGTGCAATTTATGGTTAAGCGTCTTTATGGCCACCTCAGTATCTATCTTGCACTCATAATAAATGAACTTAGTACTTCCGCTGGCAGTTCATATTTGCTCAACAAGCAAATGAAATCAGTTTCCTATTCATTAGCTTCACTTAAGCTGTCCAAAAACAAGTCGTAAAATGATCACGGAAGTATAATACAGGTCTGAGAAGCGCCCCCACAGATTATCAAGTGCAAGTGCCATTGCAAGTGCAAACCTCGTTCACAACTTGTTATTCCAACAAAATTTCCATTTGAGTTTAAAGTCAGACACAGCCATTCTCACGAAGTGACCAACAGCGTAAACGAGTTTAATGCAAAAAGGCCAAACTCAACCGGCATCCTAATCATTTCATTTCTTCAGACACTCTTTGATCAAGAGATTGCTGCTTGGGCTAGGCCATTGGCGTCGATGATGCACTCTACACTCTACAGCCAGTTAGCTAGCCAGTAGCGTCCATGTGAGGGGGGAAAGCTATTTGTTTCTAGGCCAGTTTGTGTACAGTATGTGAAACACGTCTCACATCGCAATATCATCGCAAAAGAAAATCATTAAGCCCATCACAATGCAGCAGAGGTTTTATTTAAGCACATTGCATAACATTTCAATTAGACGAACTCTGGTGGTGCAACACGGAACTAATCACACAACAGCTCGATGACAATAGATGTGAAATCCATATCTGTGGATACAAACAATCGCCAATTACGATCGCTTTCAGTGATGCTCAATCACAACGGGCGCCCACTTTCCGGATCTGATTTCGTTTGCTTTGTCATCTCCCACCGCCAAAGAAGGCACTTTTTCTCCAAAAAAGAAAATATCTAATCCCCTCAAGGCGAAACGAAGAGAAACTCTCACAACACTGGCTTTGATGTTTAATGATCGTTTATTTTTGGGAGTCTTAGTTCCCCTTTTATTTTTGCACAAGTGTTGCGTAAGTGGCTTGAGGTGAAACTAGCGGTGTATCCGCACATTCAGGATTCAATTGAGGGAAAGTGCCCAGACGGTGTACAAGGCAAGACACGTTTGCATCTGCAACACCCTGCGGGTTTGATGAACACTCACGTCTGGTGCATCGCAGATACACATCCAAACGGAATGTCTCGTAATGTCGGATCACTGGGTTTTTTTTTTTTTCTTTTTTTGGGTTGTGAAACATGTTCGGTAGCTTTGATGCACGGTTACATCTTGCAGGATTTTTATGTCATTGAAATGCACAAGGCGAACAGAGGTGCAACCTCTTGTCCGGAGGTCATTATTGGTTAATGTGCTTTCGGTGTACGTAACACGATCTGTTTGCCTGGCAGTGTGATCAGGAAGTTCAGCGGAGAAACGAAACGAAACACTTGCACAGATGTAGACAGACCTGCTGGATGCGGTAAGAAAGCGGGACAACATAAAGCGAATCGCTCCAATATGAATTTCTCGAAGAAAAGGTGTCATGTTGCGATTGGGAGATGACTTGAAATAGACGAAGGAAGGAAAGCAGGGCCTCTCCGATTAGCGTGATCTCTCTCGGCCTAACATTAGTCGCTTGATATTTGACATTTCATGTCACTTGAGTGCACAGCTGTCAACTTGTGATGCCAACAAACGGCAAACTCAACACCTTTAAATTAAGTGAACGCAAACAATCAATTACAACCGTTCAAGGGTCATGTTCTACTTTCGGTCAGAGTACACACGATTTGTAATTTCTTTTTCTTTTCAACAACATCACGATCACTATGTGCGAAACAGGTTTGGAAATTTCGCGCGGTATTGAAGCGGCTTCATGGGCGCATATAATCATTGAAACCGGTTCAAATTGTTGTCTCAGTGTGAACAACAAAAACATCGATGGCACCACAAAGAATATCATCTGTTGATGTGGAGCATACACATGATTCAATCAAAAAACGACACGTCAGTTCTACGAAAAGTCGTTTGAAAAAAAAAAACAAAAAACATCACAAGTGTGGATAAACTGCCACAAGCTTCAAAGAAAATGTGGTAGGGTGTGCTGCAAGTGACAAAACTACCTGATGGTAGTCTTGTTAATGAATATTTTCGCCAGCCAGGAAATTGTGTGTAAAATGACACAGGCATTTTCGCACAGAGCTGGAGTGCTCCATAAAGCAATAAATCTCACACCCACGAATCCTATTCGAAGTGAAAGTTCGCTCCGCTTGCCATTGTTATCTTAGACAAATATAATGAATTTATTATTGCAATTACACTGTCATTGTCATTCGTGTCACTTTCTATACCAGCAGACGTCACTGAATGACAACTGCTGCAGGGCTTGAGACGATCACTGAACGAGACTTCATAATTTGCGATATTTTATGCACGTTTTTTTTTCACGAATTTAATGAAATGCTCATAAATGGTGTGGAACTGACTTGTCATACATTTTTCTTGTTGAATATGACCATCCCCAGGGTCTGATGCAACATTGATGAAACACAACAATTATGAAAGTCGAGGTAAATTATTTGTGCAGATGTTTCTCGCTATGTGAATGTGTGCACAGCCTTTAAACGCGGATTGTTTGAATTACCAGTTAACGCTTATGAATGTCAATTCTTTTTTTTTTTCACTGAGCATACATACACGCTGTTCATATGTTCATTGTGAAAGAGTTGTCTGATCTGAACGTAATTCTGGCAGATCAGACAAAATGAACGTCATTTTGAAAATGACGTCTGACATCTACATGATTCGGAAATTCTGACAGATCAGCTAAAACCGGCGTTTATTTTACCGTCTTCTCAAATTCGTGTACATTCCCCTAGATGACTTTGAAATGGTTCCGGTTGAACTAACGCCAAGAACTGAACTGAATGTACATATTCGGAAAGGAAAGAAAAAAATCTTAGATAGAAGAGAGAAGCAAAAGATTGCAATGCACAGTGACGCGTAGCAACTGACCCGACGAACAAACAAGTGTGTTAATCTATGGGTCAGCTTATGCAATCTGATGGTGCAAGAAAAAAAAAACGAAAAAAAAAAACATTTCTGTTCTAAGAATTCGTTTTCGTTTTCTGATCACGATTATGCTTTGGTGTGGTCTCATTTTGTAACGCGTGGCATAGGAAATGTATTTCATTAAGAAGTTATGTGGAATGCTCGATGTTTGGGCTGACTTCTGAATCGTTGACTCTTTTAATGGACAGCTATTGGGAGATGGAAAACGAGGAGCATCAAGAAAGAAACGATTTCCAGATTTTTTTTTAAACTGCAGTTTTGTACACGGCTGTAAATGACTGAAGCGGAGACTCGAGTCTTATCAATCGAAGGGATTCGCCCCTTCTTTTCATGAACATTTGTCTACTCATTGAGAATCGAATCAATTGTTATCAAGAGCAATCTCCCCGAGGGGCAATTCATAGTCTAAATGCTCCTTTACAGTTGTAGTAAAGTGTCGTGTCACATTGAAGCAAATAGTCTCATCACTTGCGTGTTATCTTCTCAAAAAAACAGAATTACCGATGTTTATCAGTTTGCGAAATTGACCACCTCCACATCGACACTATAAGACAGATAACACAATCAATTTTAATTCAAGAACACCAACGGTTTTTTCAGATGAAACAGAACTGCACCTGTTGTTGGATGACAAGCTGCTGATAATAATAACATTTTGGCGTAAACAAATTATTGAGAAAGTTCAAAAATTGCTCCCGGATCCGGACAAAAACGAAATCATGTCACTCCCAACTTGGAATAGTCTTGATATTTTTGCCATACAAGGTGAACATTTTGACGTCATTATGACCCTCGCAAAATGAAAGTTCTCGCAGGTAGCTACCGCTAAATGTGCGTGAATCATTAACACAACGTAGGAGAAACCCCAGATGAACTCATCTACCGGCAAAAACCATCACAGTTTAGTTCTTATTTGATAAGCAAAAAAAAAATCAACAGTCTGCTCCGCTGCATACGCCTACTTACAATCGCTACGGTTATACCTTCACATACCCATCAGGTGAACCTACTGCGTTGCAAAGGTTCTTGACCCCCGCGTATGGTGCGGCATACAGTGTGATCTTACTGTGTGCACACGGGAAACTATACAAACTATACAAATGATGTGGGCAATTAGCGCCGAACCAGCGATTTAACTGTGCGCTGTTTTTTTACCGTTTCTTCTCAGTCAGTAAACAAAAATAAGACTGCGTCCTGTCATCGTGATAATGAAATTTCAAATATGTAATTGCCATGCCACGACTTCGTCATGCCACATATCTTCAGAAAAAAAACACATTTTTTTTCTTACTTGCCCTGCCACTCGTGCCATGGCGAAGAACAAGACACAGAGTTAATGTCAAACTGGTCGTTGACGTTTCATGATCTTATCAGCAAGAACTTTGCCGACCCAACTTAAGTATGTCATATAGAAGCCAAGCGCCAATAAGAGTTCGAAAAGAATTCACATTCCTAATCAGGTTAAAAGAAGCCTAACCCTTTCGTCTAAAAACAAAAAAAAAAAGTGATTTCCTCTCGCGGCTCCACGTAATCATTCACGCGATCATTCCCAGAACGTATGGGCGTGAGTGTGTGCGTGTGTACTCTTTCACACCCGTCCAACGATCAGCAGCGATGTTCAGTCGTTCGTTCGTTCTAATGAACTGTCACTTCACAACTTTACAACTCTAAACAATCTGCGTGCGCAAGCAATTAACCAACAAATCCCCGCACCAATTCAGACACCAGAAACAAGTAGCAATTTAATTTAATTTAAGAACAATTTAGAGTTGGACTTACGTTTGTAAAATTATTAACTATTTTGGAATTGTAAAAATATATTTGTTTCTCTCTCTCTTTCGTGCGCTTTCTCGCTTATATTTTATGTACGCTACGTATGACGGTATCTAGCAGCAATCACAACCACTTGGCATCGCGTTCGGAATACAACTGAACGTTTGTGTTTGGCTCTTGACTGGATATCTCGACATCGCCCATCGGTTGTTGCGGCGGCTCGCCTCACGGCTGCCTTCCCCCAATCGGAAAATACAAAGAAAGGAAAACAACACAACAGCAGGCAGCAAGCGAGAAGATAGATATTGTGCGTTTTTGGGGCCACCCCACCCCCGTTTTTGAATAGTCCTCTCCCTGCTTCCCACAACAGACATGTACAACAACCGGCTTTGTCATTTGCATTTGAGATTTTGTTGCTGTGCTGCGGGATGTGTATTTGTTTTCGAATTTTTGATGTTATTCCCTTTCTTTTCCACCATCATCGTGGTCAAATGTGGTGGGAATGTTTGGAATTGTGTTGTGCAATGCGATGAAATGTTGCAGCAACATTGATGTGTGGAGGGAGCTTTGAAGAGTTGCCATGTCACGTATTCGTCAAATAAAATGCAAATTATTTAAATCACTTAGTTGGTGTATTGTTTCTACGGATTGAATGGACGCAATTTAGTGCTATTTTTAGAAGTTTTTTAGACGTTGGAATACTCTTTTCTTCTAAGTCTAGACAATTTTGATAAGCGCCGGCACTTTGAAGGCAGCGTAGTAGTCGTTTCACTTTTCTTAAATTTACGATTCAGGCAACATCGATGCAGCTCATGAGAGTGTGGCAATATCCACAGAATAATCGTTGACACGTATGACGTTAGTAAGGTGTAAATGTAACCTGGTATAGAACTGCAGACAATTTCGCACGTACATCACGTACAAAGCTATGAAGGAGCGATAGGTGAATTTAAATTTTCATCGGGGCACAATTTTGCAAATTGATGTCAACTTGTTGGATAAGCCAAGAATTACCCACGACATAATTGTTCGGCTTAGAAATTGGTGAGCCTACACAAAAAATTTGTTCATTGGTTTTTTCAGTTTTAACAGGCATTTAGAGAAAATATTAGAATTATGCATTAATACAAGTGTACCCAGTGCGAAGTCGAAGCGTTTTATTCTGGAAACAATATTTCGAGCAACCTTCTATGAGTTGCTGGAGCGCATGACGCACTTGGAGTGTCTAAGCGTTTTTAGGTTATGGGAATATTGCACCCGGCTGATGGAATGCGACTTATGCTAAAGCTGGTATTAATTTGTACATAAGAGTAGTTGTCTCTATTTGCGCGATAACACTGTTTCGCTGCAAGATTCAGCTTGTCATCCTTGTGCATAGTTACATGCTTACTTCGGTTCATAAATCCGATTTCAGTACACGACATGTTAAGCTGAACAAAGGACAATATAGCATTCGCTGCACTTCATCTAACAGCGGGTTGCTGTCGATGGCAGAGCACACAAGGAATGTTATTCACGTTGATGCTCAAGGTTAGACTGCAGCTTTCATCGAGTCGAATTCTTACATTTTTCAAATAATATCGTGGACCACAATAATAAGACATTGAATGTCAATCCTCCAGAATCTGTTTTGTGTTGACTTGGATCTCTATTGAATATCGTTCGGCAATTATGGCGAGAATTGCTTCTGAAGGGGGACGACGTGAATCTCGTCAATTTGAATTGAAATGAACGAATTGTTACCTGTTTATTAATGCCTTGTAATGACTAAATGTGTCCGCCGCCCGGTGGAGTAGAGTAGTAGATATCCTACATAATAGGTTCAATTCATTCGAACACGACTCCACCTATCTGGACTCACTGACAATCTTTAACGAATATAAGGATCTCAATATTCGCCGTTTGGAGAAGCTAATCAGATGAAAAATTCCTATCATTCGCGGGTAAAGTTGTTTCAGTCAGTTCCAGCCAAACACACTACTTCTAGGTCCAAATCAACTCGGGCTGTAGCTTCACCCACACATTATTACATTATTTGAGAGTCAAGTCCCAGGACACTATTGAATATTACTTCGCCTGGAAATTTAACTTCAAACGATTTGCAAGCTCGTTAGGAGATACTGAAATCGTCTAGTTAAGAGATTTTAATTTTATCGACAACCTACCATGCCCTACGCCTCTTTTGGAAGACGGTTATTAACTTCATAGTCTATACTTGTGCTTAAATAATCTTCCAAATTTGTTTTTTGTCATGCGATGTTAAATCTACAATAGTATTGAAATCTGTAATTTCAATTCATCAACTTGCATAATTTCGTGTAAATAATTCCAAAACTATGGCATCCCCAGAAAAAGCTTTACGTATTCCAAAGCTGTTCATGCCATGTTTACTCCTAAGAATATGCAAGACGTTCACCAACCAGCAACCTCACAGTGCATACTTACCACAGCAATGCCCTCTCAGTGTATTCAAACAAGTGTCGAAACATGTTTCCAAGGAGAAGGATACGCCCATCTGTGGAAGGACACCAACAAAACTTGAGTTGCTCCTCCCCTCAGAGAAAAGCTCATCGAATCATGCGTCGTTATTTATTTAAAAACAATCAACGAAGTTCAACAAAACCACGTGTTGCGCATTATGGACGAGTTAATCTTATGCTAAACACACATGACAAATCCAGCTTAACATTGTTTGAGCGGTGGCATCTAAATCGCCATCGGGAGATCTGCGTATGTGCCAAAAGATAAAATAAAAATCCCCTCGTTTATATTTAATTACGTCTAGGTATACCTATGTTCGCATGTTTTGTGCATTTGTTCAAACAGCCTCGCCATACGTGTCGTATGTATGCCGACAATTTGTAGGCCGATAATAGAAAAAAGCTACATACTTCAGTCTGCATTTAGGTACAAGTGTCTCACACGCTCGATACGACTCAGAAAAAACAAAATGAGTTAATTACCTCAATGAGACCTGGTGATCTCGTTCTTTTTCTATGGCGAGTCTATAAGACAGCAAGCAAGTGGTATGCGCTGCTTGATTAAGATGTCTACGAGTACAACAAATCGGGTAATGTTTGACAAGATGATTTGCTCATCCAAAAGAGATGCCATTATTCTGGGGTACGTGTGTGGAGGATTTGGCTAAGAGTTTTAGTTCACGTTTTAATGTGTATCTTATGCATGTATATCTGTGCATTCTAAGATGCGGAATTTGCCATCTACCATGGACTTCTTTAAGGCAATAAAGATGAGGAATGCAGCGGTAGGCATAACTTCCACATCTCTACCATATTCCTAAGTTTTGAAGGCTTGAGTGGACAGCATGCTACTGAGAATCTGTCTCTCTGGCCTTGAAAGAAATAGGAGGCAATTCTTATGAATTGAGTCTTAACAAAAATTATACACACTACAGACGAATGTCTAATTCGACTCCGCCGTAAATTCTATAAATCACGTCCATAGATCGAAGGGAGGATAACTTGGCTAGTTGTTAGACAAAAGATGCAATTGCGTGAAAGAATGGTACGACATGACTTCGGAGAGATGAATAATAGAGAAAGGCGTTGGAAAATTTTGACTCAATACTGATTGGACTTTAAGGCAGATAAGGCCTTCAGCGGTGATTTTATTTCTTCCTTGTGTGCTACAGTCCTTGATGAGCATTGCCTCTAGCTAGCTGGTTTCTATTGCTCACACCAAGTGGCTTGTGGATTTTTTGCATCAGTTCCTGCCTTGCTCGGAGAAGACAGATGTCATGCCTAAACTAAGAAACGGTGTCCTAATGTTTGACTTGCAAATATCCTTTGAATCCAGTACTACTGGCAGGTCTCATTCACATTTTAACCAGGCTGGACATGAGTAAATCCCTGAATTGAACAAATATACGCGTTGCTGAATATATTTCACTGTCTTTTGCTGAGACATTCAGAACTAAAAATGTGCCGTCATAGGGACTGGTTAATTCGCCGATTAACTCTAACTTACATTAGCATTTACATAGCTGATCTGATAGGATGACTCCAGTATGCGAGGGAACTGATTGTGTACAGATCAGAACGAAGAACACTCATTCAGCATGACCACGATTCAGACATCGTTATCGTAAGACTAGGAACTGACCGTCAAGCCACAGAATACGAAAACAGTGAAGACTAAAAACGAAAAGAATTCAAATTGAAGCTACTGACGCAAAGAATTGTGCGCACGCACTGTGGGATTTAGCACAAGAACCAACTCGATGCGAGGGAGCAAATAATCAGCTTCATGGCCAGTATTTGGCCGAAGTTGTTTATGAATGCCTTGTGTACTTCAAATTGGGAACTTTATGGAAGAGGTTGATGAGTGTTTGGCTTGCTTTCATCTCTACAACAAGAGCACATCGGAGTCTCAATGCATAGAGTTATATCGTAATATAGTTCTGTACAAGCATGAACTTAGTAGAAGTGGACCGTTTCCCAATGAAGATGATTCCTCATCTATCATCAGCGGGGAACAGGGGCCTTAACTACTTGCTCCCCCCCGAACCAGTTGCCTTTTCGTCTGATCCATGATAAATGGATAGGGCTGATGGCTGAGGATAGATGACTCAACTATAATCAATCGCACAATGCACTCCCACAAAGAGGCTCCCCAGTACGCTCATCACACTTCTTTGCTGCAGTAGCTGTAGTAGAAGTATATCTTAACGAGATGTTGTAGATGTAAGTGGATCAGTGGATCTGGTGGTCGAATAAGAATCGAGTCCTTTCGATCCATTATATGCCCATTGTGTCTAAAAGCCAAAGACTCAAAGGGCCTTTACTTTCCAAAGTGTGAATTCAGCTTGTCGGTTAACCAGCCACTCAAACGTAACCTAGGGGACTCAAAAGTAAATTAGAGAAACCAGTCATCAGAGAGAGTCAATCACCACGTGCTAGAAAGAAAGAGAGTGACAAAGACACGCAAAATTGGGTCAGCAATATCTTCCTTTCTACAAGCACAAATGTATTCCAGGTAATTCAGTTAGCCATGACTGCAGAAAGTCACAAGTTAGCAGTCTATACACGATCCCACTTCTCGTGCTTTGCATCGCTCTGATGCATGATGTGACAGCCTCAGATCATTGATCGGCACTTCCCCCATTCTGTCCATCGATCTTCCAACAATTTGACAGAAACGAATGTGTACACATTCATTAAAAGCATCTGCGATGTTAGAATATTAATTGCCATTTCGGAGAAATATGGCATTATCCAAGCCATCATCATCATTCGTCGTTATTACATTAGCACTGGCGACAAGTAGTCGATTACAATAAAATTAATAAATATTTTGAAGATTGCGAGGTTTAAAGATGAATTGAACATGCCACAGGAATGGCTAATGAAGCAACTGTGCGAGCTTGACAACGCCGTTGACAGTGGATTACGTCGAAAGTGACACTTACTCAGTTGTCTGGAATTTCGCGTGATAGATCAAACAAACACTAAACCAAAGTTGAGGTGAGGATGATTAGCAGCAAGGCTATGCATTCGAGAGATTTAAATGAACATAAAGATACGTCCTTCAGATTTTTGTTTTTCTGATTTCATGTATGTAAATAACTTCTGGTGAATGGATGCTATTTAAACTGTCACAGATGTGTAGAGTGGAGATTCATTGAGTCTAGAAAACGACTTTCGACAAAAGCACGGTTGAAGAAATCAAAATCAAGTACTTTTCAAAATTTGAACGTTTGTTTAAGAAAAACAAGTACAATAGTATTATTCAAAGTATTGCCCATCTGATGCTATGACTTTTTCCCATCTGGCAATTGTGGATCCCGTCCCAAAAGAACTGCCCCGGCTTGGCAGCCAAGAATGAATCAAACCAATTTTTGATATTCTGCTCTAATGTGAACCAACTGGAAGTCAGAAGGGGCAAGGTCTGGGCTATAAGGCGGGTGGGGTAAAACTTCCCATCCACTCTTTTGCAAATAGTTCTTAACCGGACTAGGAACGTGGGGCCGAGCGTTGTCATGCTAGAAAATTATTTCTCGTGTCTGGTCGCATATTCCGGGCGTTTTTCGGCTACTGCTCTCTTCAAACGGATTATTTGTGTTCGGTGGCGTTGTCCATTGACGGTATCACCCGGTTTTAGCAGCTCATAATACAGCACACATTTCTGATTCCACCAAATACAGAGCATTACCTTCGCGCCATGGATATTCAGCTTTGTTGTTGATTTGGTTTGATGGCAGCATTTCGGACATGCAAAACCGCCTTTCGACGTCTCTCGGCTTGAGTTCATGTGGAACCCAATTTCCTTGCTTTTGAATATATCCACCTGCATTTAAACGTTTTGAAATGGCATCTTGAGTGACATCCGAAGATTCTGCGAGCTCTTCTTGTGTTTGGCAACAATCTTCATAGAGTTATGCTTCCAGTTCAAACTTTTTCATCGCCATCCAAGCCAAAATCACCACTTTTAAATCGTGCAAACCACATTTAGAACGTCCGCTCAGCGGGCGCATGTTTATCATAAACTTCCAGCAAAATACGATGACTTTCGGCAGCAGTTTTCTTCATGTTAAAGTAATGAAAAAGAACTCACCGCAAAAACACTTTTTCAAGTCAACAAAGTTCGACATTTTTGAGTGTAAAAAAATTATTGTTGTTTATGCTTTAAATGAATGACAGATACTGAAATGACGTACAATGACAGTAGCTTTCCAACGCATGTTCCAATGGAATAAGACAAGTTACGCCATCTCTTAGCAAACCGCACGAATTAATATAATTATATAATTTTCGAGTGTATG
Organism: Eristalis tenax; assembly: GCA_905231855.2. Classification (NCBI taxonomy): domain Eukaryota; kingdom Metazoa; phylum Arthropoda; class Insecta; order Diptera; family Syrphidae; genus Eristalis; species Eristalis tenax. Next base: position 8,411,286 of record HG993127.1, read on the forward strand.
TATATTTTGTAAGTGAGAGGGATGCCGTTAAGGGCACTCTACTGCTTAATGCTTCGTTGCCACAGAGCGAAAACGCCATGCTTCATCAATTCTCTGCGAACCTACCAGGTTTCATCGTACATTTTTGGGGCCTGGAAACCTCGCGGTTTCTGATAAGCCTAGTAAATAAAATATTAAACCTAGCCCACTTGAACTGGTCTGAGTTTGAATGCAGATAAAACCGAGGTAGTCCTTTTTACTAGGCTCCAGTTTACAATTCTCAAATAATGTAAATACTTTTGGCCTTATTCTGGACAGCAAATTAAACTCAACATTTAAAAATTAAACATCTCAACATTCTAAAAAAGTTATAAGTAATGATAATGAGTCCCGATGATGAACTTGAAACCATACTAACCCCCCAACCCAACCATACATATTCTTGGTAAGCAATTAACAACCAACTGTTCAATCCGATTAAAGGCATGCTCACATCTCAGAGAAAGACTTCTTTATCGAAAATCTGATTCCAGAAAGAGACCTGTGGTATGACTGTAATATACTATTTGTGTTCTCTGAACAGCTTCACCTTAACTAATCAATTCATCTACCCAATCATTGCAGTGTCTTCCAAGCGGAAATAATGGCGATCAGCAGTTCCACCACCTGGCTGAGGTTGAACCCCATATCCGCCCTCGATATTTGCATATTTACACGCATCTTTTGACGAGATATCCGAACAGTTTCGCAATTGCCTTTGGGTACCTGGGTACCAGGTCATAGAGACATTATGGGAAACCGCTGACAAACTCGCAAAATTCGCCACCACACTTCCAGATGATGGGACATTTTGTGGCATACTCCCCTAGCTACCTTTTGAATTACAACTCAATAATCAAGGCAAACTAAATGTCGTATGGAAGACAGGCAACACTTGCCAAATCACCAAGCAAATCTGGCAAACCAGCAAAATCTGTCACGACCCTAAAAAATCTGATAGCTTGATCTCCCTTAAAAGATCCAGAGTCAGCACCGCAATGGGAGTAATCACCGGACCCTGCATATAGTTTCTACAAGCGAAGAGACTAAGACTATTCTCTAAAGATTTTTGTAAAAGCTGTCCACATGAAGAAGTGTGAAACACCTTCTCTCTAGCTGTCCTGCATTTGCCTTAGCTAGGAATTCCACTCTAGGCTCCCGCTTCTTGGAAAACCTAAGCAATCTTAGAGAAATGCCCATCAAATCGTTCCTGGATTTCACTGACAAATCTGACTGGCTGCTGTACTAACCACGCCGCCCCAACCTCTCTTCAGAAGACGACTGGACGACGAAGATCGTAAAGTGCCTGCACTTTGTTAGTGGGGTCCCGGTTCGGTCAGTCACCATTTGCCGTTGGGATCAAATTAACGGCACTATCACTGGAATGTTCGATCGGTGGTAATAGTCTGGCTGTGGGTATCAAAATGGAACAACTTGGTCTAACTTGATCTAACTTTCCTTCCCTACTCTACCCTAAACACCCCATTGTGTAAACCGACGTGGCAGTACAGCGGGCCAGTACTTTGGCCTAGGTCCACCAAAGCCACTTAGGTAAATAGGTACCTACCTACCTACGCCATATTTTGTAGGTATTTTATTTTTTTTATTTGGACTTGTATCTTCCTTATAATGTTCCCTCACTTGAAACTCACTTAAAAATTCACTTTCAGAAATCGGAAACCATACAGGACGCCGTTGTATAAGGCCTCGTCGGATATGAAAAATAATTGGCGAAAGTTCTCAATCGTCTGTCGACACTGGCGCCAAGGACTGTAGCCAGATACCTGGGGATCTGGCTAGTATCTTTATTTGAAGAAGGTGAAGGTTATCTGCTACATGGTCCTCATCCAGCCAATGCTCACCTATGGCTGTCCCATGTGGTTCAACGTGAGTGCAAGCTTGATGGAAAAGATTTGGTTGTTCGAGAGGGCTTGTCTTAGGGCTTGTCTTCGCCTTTATCGAACTCCAGAGTCCCAGTACAAAAAATTCTATTCTAATGAGCGAACCTGATACGAGTGGATAATTTCCTAGTGAAATTGATTCGAGGTCATACTGCCAGAGCGATGAACTCGGTCAATAACTTGATCTCGGAGGCTTACTACCCCAATTCACAATACCACGAAAGGGTACGCCACAACGGCTTCGTCCCCCAGAAGCTTTTCTGCAGCTAGACAAAAACGAACTGATGCAATACATAGATGCGGTACCGCTCATCTACCACATCGCCAGATCGACTGTGGATGGGCGACTCAACCATGACTGTTCCTTCGCACAAAGAGGTAAGGAGGGTCTCCTTTGGTTCAGCACGTCTGTTTCGAGACGGGATGTCCGGGATGTTGCTTCGCAACATCGTAAGTTCTGGTGGCTGGGGAGAGAGGGAACTCCCTCGTCAAACCCTTTAGATCCGTTGTAGAAAGGTTAGTGCATATCCCCGAAGGGGGGAGTAGTCGGTCTCTGTATGCTGTCCATATGTAAGTTAGTATATAAGTTTTAAGAAAACAGTTTGGTTATTAAGTTTTTTGTTCAATTTTCTTAATTTAATAAGGTATATATAGGTCGAAAGACATAGCATAAGTTGAAGTTTAGTTAGAGTGCCCGCTGAGGGCCAGTAAGTTACACCTAGCATTCTTCATTTATCTAGTTTTAAGCATTTTTGTCTAGTATTCCTTGATTTGGTGCTTAAACTTCAGCGCATGGATGGCCAATTTCCACACACCTTTTTTTCGAGTGTGGGGCTCACTTTTCACTGAGTGAATACGTCAACAAACAATAAAAGAAATCCAAATGTGCATGTCGAATGGTAATGAATGATCACCCACAAAAAAGCAAGACAAGTTGTCTGGACAAATTTGTTTGCATTTTAGTGATGTCAACTGGGAGATTTGCCTTTGAACACATTCAGTAGCATATCTTTTTAAATGCGCCATCGCAAGAACAACACATTTTAGTTGTACTCGCAAACAATGTCTGTGCCTCTGTCCGATGAAGTCGTCGGCTGTGATGATGCATAGAAACTTGATACTTCCGACGGCTTCAACAGTTTCGCTTCTTTTAGTTAGTGCGCAATCTTCGTTTTGATGATTGGATGCGGGAATGTGCATATCACATGTCAGTTTTTTTGACAATAAAAGCCGTGTGATCAGATAATACCAATGTCCTCAAAAGCATTTAAAAATGTTAATTAAAAACATAGACCCCTGTGGTATTCCACACTGGGCTATTTTTGTACTCGTATTCACTGTCTTCACTGTGATTGCCCTTCTCGGTTTCGTATCCATTCTTCATCCTCTTCTTTGTGTGCGGCTACAGTCGAGACGGATTGGACAACCACCAAGCCTCTCCAACATACGCGTTCTTTGGATAGCCTTGAGGCCTACTCGCATGTGCCACTTTAGACGCTGGCCTCATCTGTGCTTTATCTCACAGACTCAGTGTCGAAGACTGTATGGGCTCTTGTACGTGACCTGCCACCTTAGGCGCTAGCTCAGTAGACGCCTGCTCAGCCCGGACATTTCGTGGATTAATCTTCTCCCCCAGATGCCCTCAATGGACAAACAGTTCGCCGGCAGACCTTTTCTCTTAGCTAGAAATGGCTTGTGCTAGCTGGATAGGCTTGCCCAGAGTGTGGCCTCGTCGCGTATCACATGCGTCTTCAAAAGATCATCGATTTCATTGGAATTAACGGCTATTCTATGTCAGCTATGTTTATTAATAGCAACGTGAATTCCGTTCCAAAGAAACTTCGATCTAGGCAAAACAACAAACACCGAGACTCTGCAGCCATGAATGAAGTCAAATTTTCTCAAAGTTATTTCCTCTCGGCTCATCAGCATCATCTTCATCTCGGTGTATCAAAACCTGTTTAAGGATGCAAAGTCTAGCTTCAGTCGGTGAATACCCGTCACGATAAACTATAAACCTTGACATAGACTTACGTCAATTAATTTTTTGCCTAATGCCTAATAAAACGATTCAAAGTGAAAATATCTCATTAAAATGTATCTCCCGCAACGCTATGCAAAGTGGCTGTCGAATTTCTTGAAAAGTTGCCAGTGACCCATCAGAATGTCTGTGTGATCGTGACTAAACTCGGTTTCAAGCGTTTCTTAATTATAATTTATCTTGGTGGCACCCCCCGCTAATGAACTCTCCTTTATTTACATGCGCACACATAAGTATATCGAAATTCAGTCGATTGATCCCATAGCACTTCACCACCTCACTCTGGGAAGTCCGGGTGACTGGAGACACGACTTGTCTATGCCCCGCAAGATGTGATTCCAAGAATCTCTCACTCTCTGCCGAAGCGACTACAGCTGATCAGAGGTGAGGATGGACGCGAACGCAGAAAAAAACAACACACATCTCGAAACAATGAATGCCGGTGGCGGCGGCGGCGTGCTTCGCCAATCGCCATCCCACCACCATCATCACCACAACCACAGACGTCGCTTTCTCTCTCCTTCTCTCTTTTTCTCGCCTTGCGATTGTGCATTGATAATCAAATCACATCGTCAAACTGGTTGCAGTTTGCAAAATACATCGGACAAACTTGTACGCTGTGTGTTTTTGTGTTCGCACCGGGTTTGTTGTTAGTTGATTGAATTCCAAACGCGGTCCCACTTCATTTCGCATTTCGCTGGCTTGTGTTGTTGAAACGGGAGAGAACAACACAACAAAAGATCACGCGACCTTGATCGCTTTTAATTTTCCGCCCCATTGAGCGTCAATAAAATTCAATTGTCACACAGCTCGCCCATCTTCCCGGGGGAAATGATTTGATTGCGCTATTCTGGTTTCGACGCAGCCACACACTCTGCGGGGCTTATTTATTCAGAACTAGCGCGAGGTGCCAGTGCTAAAGGTGAATTCTACGCGCCCGATCGCTAAAAGTGCAAGTGACGCGTTGTTCGAGTGTTTCTGTGTCTGTTGCGGTTTTCCTTTGCATTCACTGCTCCGATCACGTAAGAAGCTGGTAGAAGATTTTAATTATCTTACCACAACCGCGCCGTGTCGGACATCGTTTCCGCGACGAGCTATACATTCAGAAGTCAACTTAGAGAGCCACGTCGATGGTGCGTAAGGCACAAACCATGACAAAGTCCAGGGATACAGTTTTGGTGATGGATGGGAAAAGTCACGATCGGATAGCAACGATCAGCGGCCTGGTGGACGAGGGAGATTTCTCTGGAATCGTTAACCCAGCTTTCACACCCGAGTACGGAGATGATGGATGTGCTGTCAGGGGAGCTACCGTGCGCCGCGAGGAGCGGGTTAAAGGGTATGTTTTAGTTTTATTGATTTGTTTACCTACTCCAGTGATGAAGTATACCACTCGACGAAGCTCACGCTTGTCGCATAAATCGAGAGAATAGTCTCAGTTGAAGCGATTGTCGCTTTGACATGTGCATACAATAAATCACTTTCAGGCTATATCTATCAGTCCGCGGAGACAAATGAATAATGATCACTGGCGTTGTCACATGAGTGTGCATACACTCCGTATCTGCTTCTGCATCTCTAAAAAACCACAAAATTCGGGCGACACACGCGACAGATTGTCGCAATCACGAAACCTAGAAATGGTTTGTGTACTTCAATATCAGGTTTAACTCGTATTTTCGGACTATTCAATTGAAGTTTGAACGTCAATCATTATCGCCGTGGAGTGCCTAACCGCAACAATTTGGCAGCAGTTATTGCTTATTGGCCTTAAAGTGAACTGAGCAAAACACGATGGGTACTGCTGGTGCCTGTGGATGTAGGTCGAGTGCTGTCTGAGTGTCATACAAAAGCACGCAATACGTATACGACCTGTTGGTCTGCGGACTTAAGCTTTTATTTCGCCCTGATCCTCAGAAGACATCAGCGTGGATTACGTGTTATTCACATGGTCGGGTATACTCCGAGCTGAAATCGAAGGTAAGTAGAGAAGCTACAGCACTTATCACCGCACTCACCAGATCACGTTTAATTCACCACACATTTTTCCGGTGGCTTTAAATCGAATAATTTCTGGTAGTTCGAAAAGTAAAACATCGGTAAGCTTTTCGGTGTGAAAGTGAAAATGATAAACACTTGCGCCTAGAAGCATACATTTTTAATGCGGCTTGGTGTTGATCTTCGGTGAACTTTTTTCAGTGGACTTTGGTATTTAAGGCTCAAATCTGTTTGTTTAGTTTGCTCGAACTTGGTTATTTCACTTGGTTTACCATCAAACATGTGAAATAGTTAATATTTAATTTGTAATAACTACTCTGCAAACAGGAACTACTGTAAGGGTCTGCTATACAAAGAACGCAGTCGTTGTCCACTGTTGAACATTCTGAAGAGCTCTCAACGGTGTACAACGCAAACGATATGCAAACTGCTGTATGACCCTACAACAAAACAACATTCTTCTTGGTGATTTCAAAAAGCTGATCATTCGGGCTAGTAACGCCTTCCTACTGGAACCAATTTAGTCGGAATATGAAAAGTCTGTAATCATAGTTGGATTTGGCGACCTAGACGATCAGTGTCCACGTAATTATTCAGCAAAATTTGAACAGCTGTTAGATGCTGGAAGTTTTTTTTACGAATAGGGATTAAATCTTGCACAGCATGTGTTAGAACAACAGCAATCACAATCCTGCACTCGATTAGGATTACATTTCAAGATCTCTATAGCTTACTCCCCACGACTGCTTTGCTTAAAACCATCTCAATGTACAGCATTGCCTGATTACTACGTAGTTTTAATATAGTTTTGTGAAGTGAATTTGTTTTGTGCAGGCTTTGTCTTTTAACGCACTCAATTCAATGGACATGCACAAAATACTGAGTCGACTTGTCTTCGGAAACATGAGAGAGATGAGAGCATCATAATAAAACGTAACAAATAAGCCCATCGCACGTCATTATCGAACATGTCGGAACATTTTTGCCAGATCGGTGCGCTGTACGACCGAAATTGAGAGTTGTTCTTCAAAATTGACAGGTTTTAGCGTGAAGTGACATTTGAGAAAGGGAAACAATGGAACAGCTAACAAAAAATATTTTAACGATAAAATTATTTGAAATCTGTGTATGCTGAGTGAAATGAAAACAGCAGACACAATATTTTTCATCTGGTAAGAGAGAGAGAGAGAGAGAGAGAGAGAGCGCAAGAGAGGGAGATAGCTAGAGAATAGCTTATTAACGTAGTGCGTCAATATGAAGTCAGCTGGGTATGAAGTTCAGCCATAAGAGTTATTGAATTTAATATTTCACTCATTATGGTATACAGTTTGTGAATTACTCAAACTTGTAATACACCCGACGGAATTGTGAATGTATTACATTCATTTGATGGAATTTATAATAATCAGCACAAATCGCAAAGTGTGTATGCGAAGAATAAATCTTTTTTTGGTTTCACTTCACATGAAGACTTCAACTAAATTTGTTTGTTGTTTCATCAGCGAAGAACTGTTTTTGAATCCTCAATTTGATATCTGCTCACACTGTTTATCAACTGTCTTCACCAGGCATTACAATTTCCATAAAGTTTGCTCTAAAATCCACAGCTAACCATTTTCAATACTATTGTTTAATTTTAAGAATTGCCACTTCATATGACATTTTCAAATGTAAAAAAAAAACTCTGAGCAAGTGTCAAAATAACACATCCATTCAATTTATTTTCTTCATTACGACCGTGCGACTTATGGGCTCTCAATATATATCCCTACAATAAACAGCACCCACAAAATGTACATTTAACCAAATATCTTTTACCATTAATCCAGTCAATGCAACATGCCCATTCTAAAGGCCATCATGCCTTCTCATTCCTTCCAATGTGTAGTTCATTTCATTCATTCATTCAAGTGTACATGCGCATTCCATATTCCCAGCCCAATAACTGGAAATCATATCGTTTTGACATTTGGAAGAACAATTGAAAGAAAAAGAAGAAAAAAATAAGAAACACCTCATATATTGTTCATTACTTCCACAGCTGGAAAAGTGACAAAAATCAACCTCGCTCCGACTACTGGATGAACTGTGCGCCTACTTGAGTAGACTATTGTTCAGAAATAAAATTCTCAATTCTCATTCGAAGTTCGCATCGTGCAAGGTGAAGTTACGGAAGTTATTTGACGTCTCCGAGTGTCATATCGGTCGTTTGTAGTTTTTCAACTTTTCTGTTCATTTTTCTGCAGCGAAAATACACACCAAAAATTCCATCAATTATCTCTGTACAAAGTGACAAGTATTCAAGTGCATTCATTTCACAAACTCTTTAACTTTGTGTTTCAGTTTTTGAGCAAAGAGAAAAAATATACCTATTATTAGAAGAAAAATAATCGATTTTCCGTGAACAACAACTCATTCCAAGTAAAAAGAAAGAAAGAAAAAAAAAAACAAAAGGTAAAGGTTATCGCAGACCGAGGAAAGGTGTAGTTTTTTCGCAAAAAAAGAAGAAAATTGAGAAGGCCATAGGCAGCTTAACAAAGGAAGCAAACGATTTATTTGGAAACCTCCCTTTTAGAAGAACAGGTGAGTTGCCGCTCCATAGACAGTGAATTACCTAACTCTTTCGTCCCACCTCCTCCCACTTTTCTTTTTGATCCCGACTCCGTTCTACCTCCTGGCAATACAAAAAAAAAAATGTACAACTCCCAAAATCCTGCCCTTCCTTACCCCACTCACCTCCCTTCATTTTTTGTCGATTTTTTCTTTTTCAATTTTCATTTTTCTTCTTTTCTACAATGGACTCTCCTCATCGCACTTCGTTGGTAGAGTTTTCATTTAGTACTCTTTGTTTTTTCCTTGTACTGTCGTAACCATGTAGAATGTAGTGTGTATTACGATGATGTGAACATTGTTCATTCGTTTTTTGAAATTCATTCTTGCTTGTGTAACTTACTAATCAATGTTGTCCACCACACATTTACCTACCTACTGTACTATCTATTCGTCTATCTACTTGTCTATGTCTGGCACAGAGCCCCCCATTCCTTTGCTCGTTTCATGTTGTACTTCCGTTTAGAGTTGCAATTTTTGGTTTCTTTTTCCTATTTAACGTTTATCGTGTGCTGTTCAATGTTGTTGTTCTTGATGGTTAGCGTGGTAAAGAAAAAATAACGAGAAATTTTATGTACCTAGCCACCCACCCAAACCACTTCCTTCCGAGTAAATGGTGCCCCGGAAAAATCATAGAAAAAGAAAAGAACCTCCATGTAATCAAAGATTGGGTAAATATATTCGAAATGAGTCACGGGCCAAAACGAGTAGTCAGCCTGTCTGTCTGCCTGGTACAGATGTCGGCGGTGGCAGCAACGAACTCTATGCCAGTGGGATGATAGATACCAACCTCATTCTGACGTAATACCTCACGCTGACGACCTACACTCTCCACAGTGGTAGCAGCAGCAGAAGCAGGAGGTAGCGGTAGTAGTGGTGGCTTAATGCATTTTTATTGTGTGTAGGGCGGCAGCTGTATGTATGTGCCCTCATTTCGCAAATGATTCCCCGAGCAAGAATAGTCAGCTGGGAATCCTTTCACTTGTCCGTCGCTCTCATTTTTGTATAATTTTTTTTGTTTTTTTTTTCCCTTTCATTTTCGATTCTAAAACGTGACTGCTACGTTTTTCGATGTGTTCCTTTAATTTTCGTCGGTTTTCCAACACGAATCTTGCGCCGATTTTAATGAGTGATTTTTAAGGATAGCTTGGCAAGGAAATGAATGTGCTTATGTCGATAATAATGAAGGGGTTGCTGTAGGCCAGCAGCAGTGAGTGTGGTGTGCCATCCAGTTCGTTGGGATGTGGGGTCTACACTTGTGGTTTGAAAAGTTTGTAGGTTCCTTGTTACCATGGTTGCGGCGACTTGTATGTGTGTTTGGTGCGCACACACACCACACACACTATTGAGTTGAAGATTCCAATCTCTTGTGGCTGACTTGTGTGGCTGCGTTAAGTCTGTTAAATCCTTGAGTGGAGGGAAATATGAACAGCTTCTCATGTTTTTTAATTTATTCTCCTGCCCTCACGTTCAGACCTTGTTCTTCTGATGGGGACTTCATGGATTTTCCGACATTTATAGGTTAGCCACCACTGTCCCAGTTACACAATCGAATTAATTTAATCTTTTCCTCGGCGAACTCTGAATTTTGAAGCGCGGCTGTGTTCAGAAGCAAAACAGACGCGTACCAGCAGAGTGTGCAAAAGTATGTGTATACTGAAGCAGTTTCACTAAAACTTGTTCGCTCCAAAGCAAGCTGTGTCCAGCGTTGTTGAACTTGACTTCTTAATAGCTCGGTGTAAATGGGTCATTGGTAATTGAATATTGCTGTCAAATAGACACATTGACTAGCGGAAAGTCATAATAAATCATATGACCGCGTCTTATGTACAGTTTTGGCGTGTCGATGTAGGTATGTATGGTTTATTGACACTGTAATGAATTTACGTCTTAATGGATTTGTATTGAGTCCCCGTTCACCGACTGCTACGTGGTGGGTCACTGATAAGTGCAATAGCTTGCTGAAGAGCCGGGAAAACAAAAGAATGATACTTAATCAAGGCCATATTATAGCTCGAGATGGCAGCGCTCAAACGTCATTCATGTCCTTCGAAGTATTTTATGCCTCCAATAATGTCTGTTTATTCATCAGACTGCATTAAGTGGAGTCAAAATTCCAAAAGGATATACAATTCCCTAACCCATGCCAAACCACATTTCCGCCAGTCGCCTGTGGAGCACAACCACATCGAAGTTGTGTCACATAAAATCGACGCGCATTAAAAAGCTTGCCTCTCTCTCTACCCTCAGTCACCATCAATCGACTTAAAATTGATACATTTTACAAATTATTGGATATCCACTTAGCAATCTACCTCATTGAACAATTTGTGATATTCTGCGGTGGCTTGTATTTTTTCCAACCCCTCTGCGGAGGGAATATAATACTCTCCCCTGCCATAGATGATGAATCATAATTTTCATCACGGTCTTGCGGTCACACAAAGCCATAGAGGAGGGTCTGTGTGTTCCCATTATTTTAGCTCGTACAACTCCAATCAGCATTAAATAATCATGAGAAATCACTACCGGCAATTGTCCGAGATTTCGGTAAATATTGAATACGTAGCAGACCGTCGGGATTTGGTTGGTGGTCAACTGGCAATGCACTGATGTGTGTTTCTTTGTTTGTTTGGCGCTGATTGCATTGACTTGTACGATGTCCAGAGTTCTCTCGGGTTAGATTTTTTCTTACACAAGTGTTGATTGATTCCGCTTTGGATTCTTAGTCACTGGCCATTGCAACAGAATGTGAAATGGGAATTCCAGACTAGTCGACTGTGAATCTTAAAGTGAAATGATTAATCAGATACATGCATGTATGATAGGACTATCCAATTCGTGGTCTGGAGTTACATCTCTGTGTCAATCACATGCGTCAGCGGTGTCATGCGAGATTGTTCTTTTGATGGCTAGTCTTTCTACAATATGAGCAAATCGTTTTTGTACAAAATGTTCAACAATGGGCCCTACGTACAGATTATGCGGGGTTTCTTAAAGTCCACTCGCTCAGATTGGGTGCGACGGCATCAGCGTTTTCATGTTCAGCAGCAATTTCTTCAGTGACGAAGCTCACTTATCACTTGTTGGATACGTTAGCATACAAAATTGTGCATCGAGTGAAGTGAAGACCACATGCGACTGTTGAAACCGTGGCACTAACAATCGTCAATGAAGAAGAGGAGAGGTAGTAACAGCTGATGCGTTTTTATAGAATTTTTGACTCAGAAAATGCTCTTATTCCTATCTAAGCTGACTATGCAACTTGTGGCAGGATCTTTGAGATACAATAACTGTTCATTGAAATTCCCTTAAGAACTAATGATCTCCGAAAAGAACTGCGCACAAAAACAGTCCTTGTCTGGATCTCGACTGTTCAGTTGTCCATGTTTGGTCTTGTTCTGCAGTTCATTGGGCCTCAACCAACAAGTTCCTTTGTTAGCGCTCATAGCCGCTTTCTTACTATATTTATTTCTTACTATAATGGAATGGAAAAATGACTGCGGGCGCACATCATGTTGGTTGGGACCTTAAACTCGGGAGTCTTTTCCTACGTCGTCAATCAGTTGGATCCAAAGTGTCCGTGAGAAGGAGACCCATGTCGCTGAACAGTTCGCGATTCAGTCTTCGTCTCCAGGTTCCCTTAACACAAACAGATCTTTCGCACAGAAAGATCTTGAAGAGACTAGGGAATTCTTCATGCCGTTTTGCTTTTGATCAAGGCTTGATGCGTTTTCTAGTACAAACGTGACAGGTCCTAGCTAAGTGCAGACAACAAAATGGACTCACATGAGTCTGTTTGCCAGTTTTAACAGTTACAACATTCAACACTGACCCACGAACAGTGTTTTAAAGTTCTTAAATCCTAACAACTGACGTCATGATCTGACAATTAAGATCGACAAAAGGACAGATAGATACGTTCGACGTCTCTTATCTTTTCACTTGATAGCTGAATGATACGACGCGACGGTTATGATATGACCGTCTTACGTGACATACCACATAGACATGCAAGCTTTAAGCCAACTTAAATCCTCAAGTTTTCGAAAATGTTCAAAACGACAATGCCACAAGTCATATAGAAGACATTGCGTCGTGCGAATAAACTTAAAATTATCAGTATTGCGACGTATTCCTTTAGTGGCGTGTCTAGTTTCACTTTCAGAATACGAAGTCGTCATCGTCGAGTGGGATTACCTTTGTTCCACATCGTGTGTCACAGCGACCTTGACGTATTCACTGTTGTAGCGTGTTTCGCGTCGATTTTGCTCAAATTAATGGTTCATGACGGAACTGTCAAACTTGGGCTGCTTTTTTCCCCTCTAGTTCTTCGTTCACTCGAAATATGTTAATAAACAATTCGAGGATCGTAGTAATGGTTTGGCTCTGGAGGAGGTTTGATGAGGACTGTCGAGTTGCACTAAGAAAAACTGGTCCCTCTAGAGTGTTTCATAACAAGTTAGTCGATTGTGATACATGTCTCCAGCAAAATCCTTTTCATTGTAAATCGCAGGAGAATCAACGACACATTTTAAAGTGGATGAAACTTAACGAAACAAAGTGGTTATTTTCACGGAGAATTTTATATCTGTTTATTTGCTCGATTTGCTGAAGTTGACTTATGCCTCCTTATGAATGGACTTTCAAACGCGAAGTCGTCGTCTCACACAGCTAAAATAACACACCGACAATTGTATACACTTCCAAGGTTAGAAGTTCAAGAATACCGTTACCACCAAAACAATGTCACTGACATTCACCTAATCGGCGTCAAAACATGACATGAATTCTATGAAACAATGTCCACCTTGGACGGAGAGTGAGAACCCCTTGACCTTGATTGCAACAAGAACTTGCTATATCATGACATTTCCAAGATCAATTCCCTAAAAGAGAATGTCTCAGGCCACCACTAAACCATTGGGCGATAAAATACCTAAGATTTACGAGAATTTTGATCGAAATTGAAAAGCCATTGTGCCCCCAGAAAAGCTGATGAGACCTTCTTGTCCTTAAGCGAAAATCCAATTAACACTTGAACACTGCCAGGGGGTACGATGTGCGGCCTGATGGCACGCCATGGGCACGATGGGAAGTGGAAATATTTTATGACTCGACTTAACAGCTCGAATATTTGAATGGGGCATTATAACCTGGGAGGGGAAGAGCAGAAATAAAGAGGTCAATAGGGTTGTAAAAGCAAACCAATACCCGGTTGACCGGTGGGCATAAAATGTCCTTCTTGACACAGGAACACATTCGGAATTGCTGTGTGTGCAGCAGTGGTAGGTGTTGGTTAATCCGTTGCTCGGTCACGTCACATCATAAAGTCGCGGGCGTGGCCACGGAGTCAGTGGAATCACATGGTGGCCTAAGCTCTCGAGTAGTGTTGTGTCCTTGAAACTCTGTTTACGCAGCACAAGTTTACGCGCATTAATTAGAGGAAAGTTAGTTTAAAAGAGCGTCTCATAATGAGTCGAAACAATGCACCTTTTCAGAATGAGGCCTAGTGTGCATTTGTCGTCATAGCACAATGGGAGAAAAGTCCTTTTCAGACTTCGTGGATGGGAAATTCACATGACGATGTATGTACATATGATGACGCATGTGACGATGTGTGGTGGCGCCCATCATCACCAAAGTGCCAGGCATTTAATCTCGCCCTCTTTATATAATTTCCATTGATTTATGCTTGCTGCAGAGAGGGGGTGATGTGTCACAATTCTCGAGGAGTACTTGGCACAAGGTCACCACGTCCGTCGTTGTACACCAGCGCTCCGACCGAGTTATGAGTGTGCAAGTATTGGCCAAACCATTTTCTATAATTTCCTTCCTCGTTTTCCCACCTATGAGTGCCACCGCTTCCTTTCGCCGCTTGTTACTTACCATCTCTGGCTGGGTAGCTAAAATGCTAGCCAAAGTGGTTTTATCGATTTACCTGGAGCCTGACCCCGGTTGTTCCACTGTACTCCCACAACAGGGGAGCAGACCGATTGCTGTCACTGTATTACGTAAGGGTTGAGTTTTTGTTGTTTTGTGGCACAGCCATGGTGCTGTGACCACTCTTTTGTTTGTCCATTGGGGCCGCCAAAGAACTACACGAGAATTTGTTTCGTCCACCGGATGGCGGTTGGTCGTTTCGCAGTGTATGTAAATGCCCTCTACAAGTCTACCTGTGATGGTGACGGAAGCGGGCTTTAATGGGCGAGCAGATGAGTGTGCGGTCATTTTTTAGGTCGTGGCACAGAACACAATGGTTAGTTGCTGTTTATTAGCGTTTTCGAAGACCAGAAATGGATTGCCCACACAGCAAATGTGAAAATACGAAGAAATAAAAACAGAAAACGTGTACAGTAATTGACAGGTGGTCTAGTTTGTTTTTAATCATAGGCAATTATAGCAGCGCGTTTTAATGGAGAGAAGGGCTTCAGTGTGGTTGTGCACTAAACACAACGTCTCTGTGACGACTTGTTTGTCGGTAGTCGGGGTAAACAAACCGGTAGGCAGGATAGGAGGAGATTCTTTGTGATTGCATGTTCCACTATCAATGTGTATTAATTAGTTGGCTGTGTTGCTTACCCCGAGTTCTGTACTTGGTATGCATTAATTCAGTTTTCTTAAGCGTTTGCCACGAGTTGAGGGTGCGTCTATGCAAAACTGAGAGTAGTTTTATTCTCTGGGGAAATGCGTTACATAATTTGAGAAGTTTTACCGAATGAAGGAATCATTTCTGAGGTTATGTAGAAACACGTAGGAAGGGGCGAATGCGAATAAGCAAAGGCGCGAATATTTTTGCTGAACAACAGCTCCAATTTCAACGGAGTTGTGCTTTATTGTGGTTTTTTCGGTGAGTTCTGAGTTGTGGGTATGTCGGTTTCGAACAAGAACGAAACTGAGCTGAAGGGGGTATTCAATCAAGGAGCCTTTTTGCACCAACATTGTACTTCCGTCACTCAACCATATTTTTGGACTAAGCAATACATCAAGTCGATGAACAATTTTAGACTTTCTTAATTAAAATCTAAAATTATTCGAAAAGGCAAATTTAAGTTGTAATTTGAGTGAATAATGGAAATGTGTTTCAACTGAGGGTTAATAATAATATGAGTGGCGCTACAGCCCCGCTAGAGTGCCAGCTTCTCAGCAAATACTCGCATTGCGTGTGTTATTCTTCTCTCACGAGTGGAAGGGACCTGCAGTTTTTACCAGAAATGAAGTATGATAGAGATGCCAAACTTCTACCTCTCTTGTCGCTTAAAATGTTTGACAACCATTTTTTGTTCCGTTTTCTAAAGTTAAATTTGGCCAACCAGAGAACGGTATTTATGTTATTTCGTGAATAACCGC
This sequence comes from Eristalis tenax, assembly GCA_905231855.2. Lineage (NCBI taxonomy): Eukaryota > Metazoa > Arthropoda > Insecta > Diptera > Syrphidae > Eristalis > Eristalis tenax. The sequence goes on from HG993127.1 coordinate 8,427,204, forward strand.
CAAAAATTGATGAATATCTGTCAAAAATTTCTGAAATTCATCGATGGAGTAGGGGTCAATCAGCTGTGAAGTTGGGCATCTCTATAATACTTCATTTCTGGAAAAAACTGCAGGTCCCTTCCACTCGTGAGTGAACAACTTTTACACTGACTCCGAAGAGGCTAGTTTTAAGAAGCCATAAACCCTTTGAGCCTTGTCAGTGAATCGAAATGGGACCGTGAAAAGTAATTTGATCGTACTGGGAATCGAACCTCGGCTGCGTAGGCTCAAATGCATAGAACCCACAAATATACCGCCGCCATTGAGGGTTACGATTGAACATTTTAGTTTATTGAAAAGGTGGAATGTTGAATATGATGAGTGTCGAAGGAAAGTTACGTTCTTTTGATGTAACGCCTTCTATCAGATCCAGCACCAGAAAGAGGAACGTTCCGCGTCGACTCAGTGTACACCACCTCGTCAAGCCCTCCGAGGTCATAGCAAATTTAAAACATGGCTATGAATCGTTCACGGCTGGTTGCACATTCATGCTGGATTTACATCCCGCTGATAAGATTCACATAGAATGCGTCAGTAAAGTGTGGCTCAAATTAGCCACGAACTGCGAACCCGAACTTGCCACAAAAAGTTATACTTCATGATGTGCAAAATGATGCGGATTGAAATATCAAGTTTTATCGACAAAAGTTTAAATTGTATCTCCGCCAATCAATCCTTCCATCTGCGAACTCTCAAGCTGAGAACACAATAAAGAGGGAAACGCGATACACAAATTCACTACCGAAAAATTCGCGATGAAGTTTCAGCTTTCCCGAATTCTACCCGTAGTCCGTTGCGAATGAGAAACCTCCCTATGAAGAAAGTGGCAGAGTTTGCGAAGGAGTCTGCTCATGTGATTGGTTCAAGCAACACAAACAAAGCCCATGTTCATCCATACATTGATGAAAGAACAAAATTAATTTTATGACCGGATTGCGTGTTCTGATTTAGAAATCAACTCAATATTCTTTTTCCATCCGTAACTTAAGGTTGGATTATCATTTGAAAGCCACTTGTAGAGGTCCAAATACAGCCAAACCACTGTAAGACGAACACCCTTAAGACGAATTTTTCTATAAGTCGAACAAAGAATTTTCCCATATCTTACATTCCATAAATCGAACAATATATTTGTTCCAGTGACTACTCGACTTATGGAGGCTCGACTGTAGATATAAAGGGCTTCTCATTCACTGTTTCCACGTCCATATTTTTCGAGGGGACGGAGTTGGTGTTTGGAGTATACATTGCAGAGCTCAAAAATCATTCCTGACTAAGACTGATTAATATTAATCTAGTGACGCGCGTCTTCTCGCCGTAACCAGTCCATATCCATAGAAGGTGACCAGTAACTTCTCTACCGATTGTGATAGGCTACATTGCCCACATAGCGGAATGCCTTAAACCAAACCAAAATTGCTGAAACAGTTGAAATCATTTTGACTATTTATTCCGACACAAATAGTCAATCATAAAATTAACAAAAAAAAAATGAGAATCTAGAGTATATAATTGTCATTCTTTTATGAGACAAATATATCCCATTTGAATGAACTGTTCGGGTTCAAAAGAGAAGCGCGTGTGACCAACGATCCAGACAATCTTCTCGTAAACCCCATTGATTTGTGAACAAAATATACTCAGCGTGGTTCCTCAAACAACAATGAAATTGAGTAACACAATTCCACTAAGTGAAACCACAAAGAACCCGAGAAAAATCGATCAAATCAAATGCGATAAGCAGTGTAATCTCACACCTCTCGATCAGTGTGGCATGTCAGAGACTGCTTGTAGTTCGCAAAGTAGGCGCGAATGACGTTAGCAATTCACACCACCTCTTGGCAACCGTATCACGTTTCGTCATTGCAACCATCATATGACAATTTCACAAACAAATCAACAAGATGAGTGAGTCACAGAAAGATCCATTTTCCCCGCGCAGAAGTAATCAGGAACTATTCAGTCTGTTCACTGAATGGGGTGTGTTCCCAAACGTGTTGGTATTGCTGTGTCTGTGACATCAGATCGATCAGACAAAAACGATTAGCAAAGCACATCATTGAAACGAACTTGTTTAAACACTTTCAATTCGATTGATTTGAATAAATGCAGCTGCTAATTGACTTGCATTCCATTCATAGCGAATCGAACGGGTCTAACGTGTTGGTGTACGAATGTCAAATGACGTTTCAAATGACTTGCTTGATCGATTTTCGAATGCGTCATCGATTGTTGACTAGCTAGATTGATTTTCATTTTTGATTAGCATCAAAAATTTGTATTGTAGTTTTTTGCTCACAATGGAAATGAATTTATCGCAAGTCTATTTTTGTTTTATGATGGAAATTGGTGATCTAATTGTGCATTGGGGCGCTGGAATCGCGTTTTTGGTGTTCGATTATCAGATGGTGGCCATGAATTGACTGGATTAACTGTTCGTGTTCGTCCAATTTAGGATTTTTGGAACACCAAGGTCATCTGGCTTCGTATACGTGACTTCGAAAGGGAAGTGAAGTTTGACGGCGCAATATGCGCATTTAGACTTGCGGTAGAAAGTTTCGTACGATGCAGGAGCTTTCAAGATTTCAACCGGATGGTCTGGCTGGCCAACTGTTGAAATATTCTACTGAATTCATCGTTCTTTAGTGACTTTGTTTTCCCAGTTTCATAGTTATCAGCAAAATGGAGATTTTTGTATTCGTACATTTGAAAACGGCGCCACGCAAGAAAGTTCAACTGCAACTTTAGCCTGGTCAACACTGAGTCTGATCATGAAGGCTGGGAGATCGTCGCATAGAAGAATGACCACATCTAATGTGACAGACACGCGGGCTACGTTCCCACACTCTACAAATCCGAAGTTTGAAGGAAACCGTGTTCATTCGACACTTCAGACAAACTTTCCCAGACCTGAAGTCATCAAATTTGTTGAAAACAGCCTACACCGTTATCGACTCAGTCCGGTCGCGGAAATGAACTCGGTGTGGGAAACACTCGAGGAAGCAACTTCCGCGAACTGCAGCTTGCCTGAATGAGAAGTAATAGATATTTGATAAGTTTTACTTCAAGCTTCGAATGGGACGGTCGACTTCTCCTAAGAGAAATTAATAAAGAGTTTTTCTGAAGTATATACTTGTATTATTCTTCTATTTTGTTTGGTTTCTAAAGAATACCAAAATACATAACTCGCGTTCAGGGAACAACCAAAAAGAACAGAAGTCAACAACCAATAGGTCGTTCCCGCTAAACATGAACTGGTTGCTTTTAAAATCGAACTAAGTAACACTAAGTAGGTAATGCCCTTAGTGTGTGTCAATTGCAAATCAGTCAATGAACTGCATTTTATCTCAGGCTTGGACTGTATGCTAAGAAGCTCATCATTCTACCCATTCGAGCTAAAAAAAATTATTTACGGCAAAAACTGACATATTTTACAGCGGTTGTCATATAATAAGCAGGGTTTGATTTATCACAAATCCGTTTGCGTGACGAAGACCCCGCAAAACAAAACAAAAGCTTTTCGTACATCCTCAAGAGTTATTGACTCAAGTCAAGGTAATGATTCATATTTTGCTAATTGCTGTTGTGTTCTCATTTTGTGACCGGATCAAATGTCTGATCCAGTGTTGCCAGGTCGTGGGACATTTTTTATATATAATTTTGATTTAAAATACTTGGAACGTACACATATTCTTTTGGCAATAAAATTCCTTGCCAATTGTTATGTCTTCTGTATTGTATTGTCAACTTCAGAGCAGTAAATGCATCGCATTTCGCAGCACTATTCTACAACGGACAAGGGAAATTATCTCAACTATTGATCCGAATTAAATCACTCCTTCAAAACGATGAATGGAAGGCAAAAGAAAACTTCCCTGAGGGATTCCATTTGAAAAGTTTGTTCCAGAAAAACACATCAAAGCTTGGCAATAATATTAATTGCTTAGCAGTTTATTACACTGTCATACACTTTGTATTCATGTTTGTAGACTTATCAAAAAGTTCTCTTACGTTTATGACCCTCACCCTCGTGTTCACCCAAGGCCTCAGCATTCTCGGCATATTCAGGCAAATGATGTGTCATAAAATCCATCCCCTCTGCAAATCTTGCCATGAATCATATTTCACAGCCTGGAAATGTTACATAATCAAATCTCACACTTGTTCGTATTCACTTTCTCGTTGTTTTTGGGTCGGTCCTAGCCATTAACACGAAGATATTTCAATATATCCTTGCTCGGGGGGCGGAAAGCCCCAGCAGAATCTCCATTTCGGAATGCGCAAAAACAAATCTGAACGACTGACCTGGGGAATGGGATCTAATAAAAGGTCATTGCTGTAACCCTGCAGGCATATACTTTCGAATTTCCTGTTAAACAGTACTTTTTTGGGTCAACCTATGCCACATCCCTTCGAATCTACACCAGTTCTCTGAGTCATGCCACGGGAGGGAGCCGTTTTTGGGGCAAAAGACAGCAGCAGCAGCAGTAATAATTTGTTTGATTTCTTGTAATTGCACTTTTCAACACATCCCGTAGTTTGGGTAAATGATTCGAAATTTCCTTTGCTCTCATCTCCAAGATCCCGCCAACACCAAGCAGCCTCCTTCATCAATCCTTCTTCTTCATCTTCTTCGCCTCTCATGTCGTCTGCACTCAAGGATGTATGACGGTTCTCAAATTAACATTCCATTTTGGAGCGAGAATCGCTTTTTTCCCGAATTAAAGTTAATTACTTTATGTCTTCTCTTCGTGCCCTGATTGAGTGTTTGTTCCTCAGGAACGCCGCTCGCCCTTGCGAGAGATATGCGCCGCCCCACGTCGTCTACAAGCCATTGTGTTCGAGTTCTCGTCTACATAAGGGTACGTGAGTAAAAGTCATTACTGGCGAAAAAAAAACTTTAAATTGAGTGCAAAAGAAAATCGAAAACACAGGACGACGAGAGGTGGAAACCCTTTCAAGTTTCAGTACCAATGACGTCATTCACTTGATTGCACGAAGCACTGCGACAGAACAAGAGTGACGAACATCACGTACGCCATCGAACGGAGCATTTACACTGCAGATGTTGGCGTCAAAGTATATTTGATAATTTTGTTATGCTTTCGTCGAGTGTGCAATGAGATGAAGCTGCCGTCTCGGTCGTCGGCTTGTCTATCAATCGTTGACCTTAATTCATTACTTCCACGTTTTTTTTGGTCTGGTGAGGGGACGGTTAAAGTGAAGTGGTGACACTCGGAATGGCTTCATCCGGAATTGAATGCATTGAAATGGGAGTGGATGTCATAATTGAAACGAGCGAGGGTGTAAATAATGTTGGTTCCTGGAAAAGTTTGTCGTTCGATTGCAGTCCAAACTAATTATCCGAGTGGCTTCACAGATCATGAGCCCTCATGATCCTCTAGACTTTCCGATTTGAATTGAAACGTTCGCATTCGAAAACATCTTCAGTCATACACGTTCACTTTAAGAAGTGCACACTACGCGGTTCGTGACAATTTCGCATGTACGTTCAAGGGGGTTTATTCGATAAATTAACTCATTACGTAGACGATAACGGTTGTTCATTATACCAGATTGCGAATCGGTATTACAGTCACTGAATGATTTGAATTCCAATCACAAACGCAGAGCTCAAGTCAAGGTTGAACAAAAAAATTCCTCACGATGGGCTTGCAGAAGCAGCAGAGGTTAAGAGGAATGCAAATGAGCAAGGCCCTTGCCGGGGGACTGAATTTGAACAAAGTGAATTTTCCAGACAGACGTGAAATATTCTTGAAGAGCAGTTTGGACGTGATTTGAGAGATGGAATACATCTCGATGATGTTGCCGATACTAATGAGAGTATAATTTTATGCCATCGTTGCCTCGATGTGATTTGCGTAGAGAGAGAAATCGAATTGTCTGCTGTTCAGTCAACTAGGCGAAGGTTACCATGTTGCTCAGTCATTTGACACATGCTGGAAACATGCAATATCCGCCCTTCCTTCCGCTCTGTTAGGCGGACAATCAATAATGACTGTGTCTTGAATTGAAATGAAACACATTCCAAAGCTCATTTGTCTAAAAAAGCATGACATTTTCGATTTATAAAATACTTAACTGACAAAATTTGGTGTTCGAGTTAGTGGAACGTTCGAATTATCTAGTCTTCGAATTGCCTAGGCAGTACTAAGGCAGTGTTAAGATAAATTCAAGTGGCAGCCTCGAAGATGAATCGAAAATGAAACAATTATTAAAACTGCCAAAAATTTGATCTGTCATTTAAATATTGGGTCTATAACTTAATTCCTGCGGTTTGCTAAGAGATGGCGTAACATGTATTATTCCATTGGAACATGCGTTGGAAAGCTACTGTCACTGTGCGTCATTTCAGTATATGTCATTCATTTGAAGCGTAAACAACATACATTTTTTCCCTCAAATATGTCGAACTTTTTGCCTGAAAAAGTATTTAGTGGGATCAGAACGGTGTGCTGTATTATGAGCTACTAAAGCCGGGTGAAACCATCAATGGACAACGCTACCAACAAAATTAATCCCTTTGAAGAGACAGTAACCGAAAAACGCCCGGAATATGCGACCAGACACGAGGCAATAATATTCCATCATGGCAATGCGCGGCCCCACGATGCTATTCCGGTTAAGTACTATTTGGAAAACAGTGGATGGGAAGTTTTACCCCACCCGCCTAATAGACCAGACCTTGCCCCTTCTGACTACCATTGCCCTCACTGAAATCAGAGACTTCACATCAGAGTAGAATATCAAAAATTGGTGGCCGGCGCTATTATCCACAAATTGCGAGAAAGATGGGTAAAGTCATAGCTTTAGATGAGCAGAAATACTCCATGAAGTACATATTTCCTTCGAAACACGAACTATTTTAAAATTAGAAGTAGAAGACCGCACCTTGAACATAGAGACACTGATGAAGACAAGCTTAGTCTGTATCCACTGAATCCGGAGGTCTCGGAGACCATCAATTCCCCGAGGAAGGCACATTCAAAGCTCAGGCCACCTATCGAGTCATTGTCCTATGAAAAATGAAAACGACAAAGCGAAGTAAAATTTTCTATTCGATGGGATGTTCAGTACAAACATGTTTTAGATACATGCACCTGATAATTAGGAGTGGCTGATTCATGGCTAACTTTTTGCTTTGAGAGGAAAGGGCGCTGTAGAGGTGCACAAGTCGCGCAATAGTTTCCTCCTCTTCCTCGTCTCTGCAGTTTGCAGAAGGAGGGAAGACCGAATCCAAAGGCTTGAGTTGGAATGGCACAGCGCCCAGAGATGATGACAGTAGCACTGAACTAGTGTCCTTTCTTACTTAAATCTCTCCTTGAGATCTTTATGTTTTCTACCAGAACGCATTTATTGACCTCGACTGTCCGACTCACTCTCTAGGGTATCCTAAGAAAGAAATTGAAAGAATCACATTGTCCAATACAATTCCATTTACACGAAAAATGCTCCAAAAACACGTTCACATAACCTCTGTTTCGCACACCAATCAAGCCGGAATAACAGAATACTGCAAATATAATACAGCTCCACATGCACTTCTCCCCATTGTCTGTTATTTCAAAACCTGATCAAAACGAAAATATACTAAAAGTAAAAAAAGTGTACGAAAGTATTTTGAGAGCAAGGACAGTAAGGTCAACCTTGGCTCTCAGAAACCCAGTGGATATTCAATCCCGAACAATCGCCCGGTTGCGGTGATGTAATCCACATCGATTTGCATATCGAATCTTTCATTCAGCTCACATCATTTCGAAAGCAACTCCAGTGATCAAGAATGAGCTGCGATTTCATTACGTACTTGTGCATTTTTGCCGTTCAACTAGCAAACACAGTTAAACCCAAAAGCTGTCGTTCCTATTCAAAAGTTTCCCGAGGCAGGGTGGCACGATGAGCCAGCATCAGTGTCAGAGGGGGGAAAACTCTCGTCAACTTCTCCGTTGGCTGGGGCTTAGCTTTTCGCAGAAATCACCCGGAGAAACATCGGCGAAGGATTAGTCTCTGAAATAGCGGTAACCGCGACTTTTATTAGCATTACGGTTTTAATATGCACATCCCGATGTTTTTGGACTTTTGTCGCACACAGCGATTTAATTTTAATCTCGCATTTATTTTTATTTACGATCGTATACTTTTAACGATAGACGCAGTTGGACAGAATAATAAATATGCCGCGTAACCCTCGGAGATGAAGTGTGCTCTCCTCCTGCGTGAAGGCGGCGGCGGGCTTTTGCTTTGCGCCGCTGCACTGAATCCGCACCCAAATGTAAACAGCTCTCGCCGTGCCGTTCGCTTGAAAGCGCTCAAAAGTGGATCGCTTATCCATGAACAAATGCGCGTTAAGCTAAGCACAAATAACACGAAATTGACTTTTAATCTAACGATAACTGGGGAAGCTTCTGTTTGCTGAGTATTTGCTCGCTAAATCTCAGGAATTCGTTCGAGCTGCGACAATTAGCTGGAAAGTGATACGCTGCTATCTTATCTGCGCCTTGCTTGATTTTTAGAAATTCAAACACGTCGTCGCTCGGACTGTTGTATTTGACAAATTCTAATTAACGTCGAGTGTTGTTGTCCCGTTTCGTAGACAATACGGATTAATTCCGAGGCAAAAACAATGACACAAGGCGCGCACAAAGAAATTCATAATTGTCGGCCGGAATCACTTTCAATCGACTTCCTTTGAGCTGGCAGCATCTCATTTCGTTGCCCCTCCTCCACGCCAGTCTTTGAATGACTTCATCTGGTTTTTCAAACACTAGCTTGACGATTGGCGGTCGTCGCTTGTGGTGGCGTATCTCAATGATTTCATTCCAGATACAGAGAGATAAATTTCATGACAAAAAGTACACATAGCTTTTCATATTCAACCCCCTCAGCTCGAGGGTGGCTGTCGGGGTTGGTATCATCGACGTGGCGCGCTGCTACTCGAGGAGGTTATTGCGACGTTATACCTAAAGTGGAATTTTCTCGACTTCCTTTCGCGGTCTGCGGCTGCATGCTTGATTCTGTGTGTTGGCGCGTAGATTTTTGTTTTTGTTCTGGTTTAATTTGAAAACGTCCAAATGAGGAGGCTTAACGAGTTCAATTGAACGGAGGCTCGACAAAGGCGCGTTCATACTGGAGTGATGAGCGCGAGAGCTTAAAGGAAATTCATGTGCAACAAGAATCGAGGGAAACGAATTGCGTGTCAGCTCAATGACACCGCTGACAATGATTGCAAAATGATATGGCTTTTGTGAGAGACAATTCTGACCGGAACGATGAACGACTGACATCGACGACGCAGAACGGCATTGTTGAGTTTACTTTACGGACGCTACTACGGGATGTATGTACATGCGGAAGCTTTCAAAACAAACCAATTAAAGTAATCTGTTGTTTTCTGGATATGGTAATAATTCGAAACTGTTTTCTTCCCAACACTTGCACGCACACGAGAAACAATGAGATCATTTACGACTTGATGTTGCGTTTGTCAGTCCAAATTGAAAGATCTTTGTGTTGTTCAAGTTATTGCGACGTTTCTGACGTACCACTCTTTTGCAGTATCAGCTGAGTTGGCCTGCGAAAAGCTTCAGCTTCCAACATGATCTCCTCGACATCACAACGCGCTTAAGCCGAACATGTTTAATCCGTTCGAGTTATACAATGCATCTGGTTGCTGTTGTAATCCCCTTCATCGGCGATTAACTCTTAATTCGGTGTTCAATCTTTTATCTGTTATCCATGCCGGACAGTATCACGAATTGTTGAATGCGGGCGCAACTACTCACCAACCTCATTTTTTCACTCTTGTCATGACAAATGTGTGAGTACGAGGGGGAACTAACTGTGGGAATATGTATGCGGAATCTATGCAATAATCCGGTAAACGTTGACATATGTATCTTTTTTTTTTTGCGATTCGCATGACCTTTCTGACGCATGGCCATGACTATTGTGTTTCCACGTTTTTTTGACATTCAATGGCGGATCCAAATTTCGTAAACGTTAACGTTACGAACAGACAACGAAACTTCATGCTCCATCACGTTCAAACATCGCTTTGAAGTGGTCATTCGTGGCCGTTGTTGTTCGCTGACAGTTTCCCTTTTCCGAGTGATTCGTCCCAAATGCAGTGCATTCGATCTTTTTGAAATGGTCACTGTTTGGGACAATTGATGGATGTTAGTCGCATGCCATCAAACCACACGTTTTGATTGTTCATTGTTTGGTGGCGGCAGTTGAACATCCACGTTGCTGCTGTTCCTTTGCGACTTCTGGATGACACCCTCAAATAAGGTTGATGGGACTCACTGTCATTTGTGTATCGCATCGTTACTCCAACTACTGTCCCTAGTTCGCGTTAACTTGTGCGTTTCGGATGCTATTCTGGATGTGAGTGAATGTGCATTGCCCTCGCAGTCAACTGTACAATTTCCTATTAATTTGGGGCAGGTTGTCATTCGAGGACTGAGCACATTCACGGAAAACTCAACGCCTTGATGACTCTCGCCGCTGGCAATACTGAATCAGCGCGCAGATGTTTTGTGGACGCGGTAATTTATTTATCTTACGAAAGTTAGAAAAGGCAACTGTTTCCAGGTAAACAGAAGCTTATTGTCAAAATCCAACAGAAAATACTAGAATCTTTTCCTCTCCAACTAGTAAGATCTGGTCCAGTCACCATTTGCCGTTGGGATCAAATTAACGGCACTATCACTGGAGTGGTCCATCAGTGGCAGTAGTCTGCTGGGGGTTGCTGCCTGGCAGTACAATGGACACAGTCGTTGTGTCTGAGTATGGTGTTTAATAACCTCTGACAACAAAAACAAGCTACAAAACACCTGACAAGAATGCTGTCAGGTTATTGACGAAGTAAACCCTTAGGTGACTACTCCTCCGGGAGGAAGAGGCCTTGGCACAGAAGTTGCACAATGGTTTTCTTCTCCTCCTCGTCTCTTCGCCTTCTGAAGAAGTCTTTGTTGGATCGACCCTATCTAAAGGAATGGGTTCCAATGGCGCAGTGCTCAGTGACGTCTCCGATAAGAGTCGGGCTCGTCATCCTAAACAGGCTGTGTTGTGTGATTGGGAGTAGGACTTTCAAGCTTTGCAAGATATTTTGCGATAGCGATATGCATTGATAGCAAATTTTCACCCGGAAAGGGCACTGAACTAGAGCCGCTTCAGCGTCACAGTGTCTCGGCACCCGCATAAATTGAATGGTAAAATACTCGTTGAAAGATGGGCGGCATTAGAGGGGAGTCTTTGAGTTAAATGTGAGTGCATCCAGAGACTTGAAACAGTCTTGGTGTCGGCACAAGACATGACAAAGCTGCCTTGATCACAATAAGTAGCCTCTGCTTGAAAGATGACGACCGCTACGTTGCCCATCTGCGGAGAGAGGATTCTCTCTCTCTCTCTCACTCTCTCTCTCTCTCTGTGGTTGTCAGACTTAAAGCAGGATCTGGAGAGGATGCCGGTTGATACGTTTTTTTCGAACGGAGTTCCCATCAGTTTTTCTAGCCCTGAATGTAAATCTGTTAAGAATGATATAGTCCTGAACGAAGTTCCTATCACATATGAAAGGACCTCAGTCCAACCGCCCTGCTGGCCGCTATCTTTCTGCCGACTATGTCTAAGGAAAGATAAAGGAGCATTCGCTGATCCGCTGAAACATTCGGAGGCCGCCCGTTGCCGACGCTCGTCCCTGTCAAACTCAGTCCACCATATAGGAACTCCATAGACTAGTATGCATCTAACTACGGATACGAAAAGCCACGAGAATGCAGCCCCATTTGCATTATCTTTCCTTGTGTAGAAATACTAGCTTGGTATTAACAACTCGAATGATGAACTTCGGAGTGATTCTTGGAATACATAGAAATTATCTCCTGATGAACTGTCTGATGTTTTAATCTGCTTGAGAACATGGCCCTTCCTTATATGCACAGTCTGCAAAAGTGATATTTCCTCCTCCAGTGATGAGAGAGATCAAGGCGTTGGTTCGGTGATTGTGGATTCATTGTTTGAATGGATTTTGTGGTACAAGCCTTAAAGGCAGGAGCAGAAATGGAGTATTATAGAGATGTCCAACTTCACCCCTAGTCCATCGACGAATTTCAGAGGCTTTTTGACAGTTATTCATGAATTTTTGACAGTTAATCACCGTTCTCTAATAAACGGCAGACATTTTAAGGGGCAAGAGAGGTAGAAGTTGGGCGTCTCTATCATACTTCATTTCTGCGCAGGCGATAACTTAAATCAGAATTCTCACTTGTCCTTCTGTATACCTTAACGAGTTTATGGGACATTAAGAATTTCACAATTTCTCGACTGCAACTCCGGCTTATCCAAGGACACAAAACGTTCCGCCTTTAGTCAACGATTTTTAAATACTTACTTCGACCTGTTTCAAAATAAATATCGATCAATCTTGCCTATAAATTAACAGATTCCAGTCAGAAAACCCACCCAATAGCGTAGCACAAATCCAGCCCACAATCGGTGTCGGTTGCTGGGGCTATTTTTGATGTGTCAATTGATTTGAATCCATTTGCAGAGCAATTAAAAATCGTCAACATAACGGACGCACCAGCTAATGCGTTCAAATTGATCGCTAATTAATTTACAATTGAATAAAGAGCGTTTTATCTTTATTAGCAACAATTGCAGAATTATTTTCATCCAACCGGCGCGGCGGTTGTGTGCGGTTCCCCCCTCAGCCAATGTGATTCGCATTTAATTCATTTAAGGTAAAAAAACGATGACTCATAAAATGCGATTTTAAATGTATATTGCATTATTAAACAATTCGTTTACACGTCTCCCCATTTGAACGTGGAAATAAAAACAGGCAATATCGGGGGAAAAACACCAAGAACCGAAACTGTGCAGTGTTGGCGGTAAATTTATTCAGTCCCACATATGAACACGAGCCCTCACACCTCTTGCCAGCACTGCAATTGTGGTTACAATTCCCACAGAGAACATCGCAAATCGTTGGCGATGCAGCTGCATTTCATTTCACAATCGCAGGGATGCATGCCCGAACTTCGGTCAACCATGAAACCTTATCCGGTTTATGTGGCTGCAATGGCAATGGCGAGATAACATTTAAGGGTTTCTCTCTGAATCGCCCCCACTTACCAAGGGGGTGTGGATAAAGGCTGTGACCAGCCGCAGTTTTTGGTGAGACTTGGGCGTTTTTCTAAAAGTGATACGTGTCTCCCTTGCATCGATTATGCACAGATACGTTGTTTGTATCGAAACCGGGTCACAATTATGTCACAGCATTGGAAGCTGCAGTAAAATGGCCGTCGAAGGACACGACACGGGGAGGCGGCTTGCAGTTCGTTTACTCGACCTGGTTGTCCAGTCCGGGGACACAAGCAGCTAGCGGGGAACACATCGCAGAAGCCTTTCAATGAAATTACATTACACCCAGTGTGTTCTCGTTTGATGAGCCCCCCTTCGCGCACGCTGTGCGCTACCGCAGTACCTGGTTGGTGACGCATTTACATGCGTTCAGAGGGACTTAACATGCGCCTAACAAAGGGGGGCTACGTCCCCGCCGGCGATTCTTGTGATTCTCTGTGCGATAGGAGTGCTAATTACCCAGACACGCTTTTGCATTTTATTCCCCCATCTTGTCCACCAGCAGCTTATATTTGCCCTCTCCCCCTCGGTCGCTAAAGCGCGCTTTATTTGTTACTATCGGACTGAGGCATTCTCTGTTCGCAGCTTGCGCGCCTTGTCGTGTAAGCGTCGTCGCAGCTTGGCTCAACCCATAATCACTGTGTCAGCAGGCTTAATTTAAATTTAAATTGCGACAATCCGGCTAGTCTGTGCACAGCGAGAGATAAAAAGCATTTGGACAGTGTGGGCAGTGGCTGTGGGTGGTGGTGAGGGGGGCAACTGGAGTATATTTGCCCTGTGACTTTATTTGGATTTAATTAAGTCGGATGAGTGCAGAAGCACACTGGCACTGGCGAACCGAGCAACAGTAGCATCAGGGAACCCAGCTCCGCAGATCGTACTCCGAAATGATGATTTCGCATGCACAAATATGTGTGAGAGGACTGCGAAGAGGAGGAGGAGGAGGAGCAGGAGACAAGAATTATTGTTTCAACTTTGAGTTGAGCTGTATATTTGAGTGGGCAAACACACAATGTCAGTCAGATGGAACGATTGCTGGTTGCAAGAGATGAGCTCAAGGTTAAACAGAGGACTTTCCTTTCTTGATCTTCTCGAGTGTAGAGATTTGCTTTCTGTTTGTCAGCGTGTGTGCACAACGAGGGAAGAGTGCTGCGCTTTGAAATTGATTAACAAGGATTCTGAAGAAGGACGTACTTGCTCTGACGGTTTGATCAACGAGAAGTCGAATGCATTCGTCTTGAAAACATGATTTGATTGAGAGCGTGCATTGCAACGGATAGTGGATGCATTGTCATTCTGAGACATCTCAGCCATGGGAATGCAAATTGCCACGAAGTGATGCGAGAAGTGCTTTGAAATTCGATTTTGCGGATAAAAGTGCTCAGTTGATTCTTGTAGATTCTGGTACCGATCCCATTCGTGGTGGATTGTGTGTATACCCTTCCGCAGGCGTTGTGTAATTGACATCTTAATTAATTCGTGGCACAATCATAGCATAATCATAGCCAATCTCATGCAATTTATTCGTGTACGAGGTGACCAGATAAGAGCGATAGGAATAGAGATTTGCATAAAACAACAACGGCGTGGGATATACAATTGATTCTGGCTTAACTTTGAAGCCACATTCATGCCATTATGAATGGAATAGTGCATCATGCAAATATCGGTTGGTCAAGTTTTGCATGGCTCGGTCGTTATTCGGACAAAACCATCTCGAAGTCCTTGAGCTTGCCCAGAGTGATTGGCTTGTTAGCGTATACTGAGGACTTGAACTAGCCCAAGACAAAATAATCGAGTGTTGCCAATTCTCGGCGGCCAATTGAAGAGCGCCCTTGAGGTGACCCAATCGCGGAATTTATTTTCCACAACTTCGAGTGTTGTGTGGTTTTTCGGAAGAAATAAAGTCCTATCATGTCAAACTGCAGCAAACAGGCAATCTTTTTGGATTCATTGATGCTTGACCGAACACTTGAACTTGTTCTCGCTCCAGAAATGGGAATGGGGTTTGTGGACACAATCGCTAAGCCAAAAACATGCCTCGTTCGAGATAATGTTAGTTTTGGTCAAGATCTGAATCTGAACCAATGTTTCCTGCGGTCAATTAGCAAACTCAAAGCGCTGTATATAGTCGTCCACGTCCTACATGTACGGATATACGCCGGATTGGCGATTCCCAATTGAGATGATCGCCGTCGAATCAATATTTTTGAGTCTTCTTCGATACTGACCACTACGACGGCTATGATTTCTTCATTTCGCATCAGCCTTTGTCTGGTTGATGGTGGTCCAAAAGAGTGTACTCACGCTCAAACGTTTCCACGGTGAAACGAATTGCCTGCACACTGAAGCCATGTGCCGGCTCACATGACAACGAAATTCACGTTGCGTATTTACAACTGAGCCAGGTTTCGAGTTCGGTAAAGTGAAGCCATGTATAAGACGCCAAACCTAACTAAATATGCTGACAACTGGATGCCTTGGTAAATTTGACAGCTGCCTTGACGTGACATTTAGAAAAACTATCATTGCCACGCGATCACCCTTTACGTCCCCAGATATAAATGTGAGACTGGCAAATGAATCATCCGTTGTTACGATTGTTCAGGTTGATACAGATATCAGGCACAGACGAGGGCATGGTGCTTGACAGACTTTTGGCTGTGAGACGTCTGATAATCTCTAGCCTGCGCTGAAGTATAAATGGAATGAAGTAAGTTAAATTTTGATTGTCCGTTCACTTACGGGTTATTACGGGTTATATTGGGAAAGCTCTTGTTTCTAAAATGTTTCCGTAGAAAATCTATGTCAAACGAGTTCTGCAACAGACAGCGACATAGCAGCATGAATCTGCAAAATGACTAACATTAACGCAACTGACGAATTCAATGCAACTTAAATTAAACGAAAAGTGTCGATTTGATTTGGAAATACCTGCATTCCAGTGTCTCAACTTACGTCAACTGATAACAAGAATTTTATTATCTCCATATACCTCTTTTCGATAAGATATCATCAACGAAATCACATAAATTCATCATCATAACTCCACGCATTAAATGATGAAATTTTACCTGCGTCACTTCAGTTCCAACGGGGGTGAAGAAGAAAAAACAAAAATCTTCTTTTCAGCCATTCTCAAGGTAAAACGAATTTTTCCATCAATCACACATCAATTAGCATTTATCTGTCAGAGACGCGAGACAAATTAGATCTCCAGTAAAACTGCCGACCATCATGAATGTCAACACACGCAAGAACACAGCATTTTGCTTGACCTAATTCCATTCGTCCAGCATCATTCAAATTAGGCGCTCTCTCATGGGTAAACTGGAAACGCATTTAACTAAACTAACTTTAATAACAAAATAATTTCATTATTTTCCGTTTTTCTTCCTTTTCATTTTTTGCAATTTACTTTTCGGTTCTCTGCAGATACTAACGCCTTGCTTATTTTCGTTCTTTTTCTTAAATTGCCTACTCTTAATTCTTGTTGTAATCGAGGACCGAGGGAAATTAACATGATCACAAAACCACGTCACCATCACAAGTTAACCGCACAAATAAACTTCTATCACACACGTCCTCCTCTCACTCTCTCTCTCTATCAATATCCAAATCATTTTTCTGACTTCCTTTCTTTCCAAGCCTTAATTTTTTCGATTCTCAATAATTTGTGTTTATATTTCATTTGATGTTTATTTTTTTTTTCTTTTTTTCCATTCTGTTCGTTCCATTTCGTTTTTTTTTTTTTTTGACTGAATCGCGAAACTTTATTTCGAAATATGAACAAAAATCGATACAAATCGAATGTCATGCATTGGCTGAACATCCACCACCACCACCACCACAACCATCACCAACCACCGCCACCACACGGCACCTATATCATTTTGCTTCGATGAAAAAAATACTATAAAAAAAAAACAAAAATAAAATATATATAAAAAAATAAACTATTTATGTAAATCTATCTGCCTTCCTTCTTTGCCGAAAATAAAATTGATAATAAAAATGAAATGAAACAAAAAAAAAAAACTCCCATGTATCCACATATACTATATACTTGCAATTCGGATTGTTGCTTTGCTGAAAACGCTCACGCGACACGCACGCAACGCTTTTGACTGGCCGCAGAGTTAAAAATAAATCAATGTAACGGAGTCGCAAAACCGCAACCACCAAGTCTATCCAATCAATCTTAAGATAAGTATTTGACGACAAGGGCGCGAACTATAAGGAGAGAATCTCCGTCTGTGTGTGTGGGTTAAAATAGGAAAAAAAACTATCCAAACCAACCAAATCCAAAGAGAAGAAGGAAAACAAAAGCATGCCACAATCAGAGGGTGGTTATATATCCTTGGGTGATAATCCAAATAGCGCCATCTATAATCAAACAACAGAACCCACCGGACCGCAATCGGTGCTTGAGTCTGTTAAACGGGCAATTGGTCAAGTTGTTGGTAGTAATGGCGGCAGTGCTGGCGATACAGCTGATTTATTAGCCTCCTCCAAGGGACGTCCAATGGTTGTCGGATCGAGGTAAGATACTTTAACTCCTCCTCCTTCTCCTCTGTTGGTTGATGTTGTATATAAAAATATTTCATTTTGCTCTTTTGTGTTTTAATTAAATTTGTGTCTTATTTAGTGTAACGGTGTATTTATGTATACATATAAAGTTGTTAAAGTACATGTATTTCAATTCTGTTCAGAGGGGTTGGTGTAACGATAAAACATACAATTAGTGCTTGCTGACGTTTATTTGTAGCTGTTTCCTCTTTCATCTCAAACTCATGTTTTTCTCATCCTTGTAATTTTTTGTTTGTTGTCTTCTCTGGTTTCTAGGCGGTTACTACTCATGTTCCAATGTAGCGTATCCCACTCTTTGTTTTTACTTATGTTTGTATATAGTTTCGTATCTCAAAATATCTAGCTCTCGTGAAAAGAAACAAAAACTAATTGATTATAGTACGAACGAACACATCCTTGCATCGGTGGGAGGTTCTGTCCACCAGGTCAGTACAGCGGGACACACAAATTGTATCAGAACACGAATTCATTAAAATTCGAGTGACCACGTTCGCAAATGCTAACACAACTGTGCAATTAGATTGTGATTCAAATGCAAATGCATACCTTTGTGTTTATTTAACCATAACGACTGTATAGCATGCAACGTGCCCGTTGTTACTGTGTGCATGGAAGGCCGTACCGGTACGGTGGGACGGCGGCGGCGCGGCTTGTGGGAATTGATAAGGGTTTTAATGAAGTAACTTTGAGGGCCGCAATTTGTGAGAAAATGAAGCAAGCAATCAGCGAAATCAGATATTTCAGGACTTTACTGCGCTTATTTTTGTGCCAAATCGAGGTCGTAATATTGCCAAGGTGCAAACAAGACGTGCATCAGTTTGGACTCAGATTTGTTTTTGTTTAAACATCACGATAAGATGTGCTGATGGGGATTTGGGATTTGACTATGATGTAGTCTAAGACAGGGAGAGAGAGAGAGATTGTTGTTTGTTGGCTGTCGGCAAAGTCACAGACAGTTACAGTTTATCACCCGATAACAAGATGGGAGCCAGAATTCCTACTAAATTCCAGACACTGACAGCTGAAGTCAATGCAAATATTTTTGATACTGTGCACCATTCTCTGTTTGTGGTAAGGGGAGAATGCTTTCCTGACCTTCTGTATTATTTCATACTTTGTGTTTGACGGGGTCGAAGATTAACTTTATTTCAGTTCTCCTTCGAGTCATTGACAATGTATCGAGAGTCCAGCTGAGGGCAGCGTGCACTAATTCCAGAAGGTGTATGGTGGAGTGTCCCCTTTGAGGGGCAGGACAACTTGCAAAAAACGCCGCTGGTCTTCGAGAGAAGACCACACAATGGACCCATATTGACATTATTGCCATTGCTTTCTGCGGGCAGACACTACAATCGAAGCAAAAATATGTCAAAATCATTGTTCATTCAAACGTGACTCACTTGACTTTTTCTGTCAATATCATTGACCGATTAAGCTTGTCTCAAAATTTGCCTAGATTCGAAATCATTTTTCTGTCGCTGTAATGTTATGTCCGCAACCAAAACAAGCATTTCTTCAGCAAATGTGCATCTGTTCAAAATTGCTTGAATACCCTTCAATCTGGGCATTCCATCGTATGACTAATCGCCATTGTTGGTTTCTCTGCGCTAGATGTGAAGATTCTATTCGGACGAGCTTGCTTACTAACTTCATAGCCTGACTGAAGCTGTAGTGTACATGGCAGAGTCCACAGAGAGTTTGTCTGGTGGATGTTAGATTCATCGTGAACACTGCCAAATTGTTGATCTTCTTTATTTTCGCACATTTTTTAACATTTAAGTAAACTTGAGTTGGAGCCCTTAGTGTCCACTTCGCTGTACTGACCTAGCCAGTAGCACTAACATCTGGACAAGTCTCTGCTTGTAGTGCAGCCCCAACAGTTTGTGGTTGAGTCCTCTATTTTACTGTGAGTCCTCTATTTTACTGTCAAAGGTTCAAATACCACAAGTGTCTTTTTTGCTTCCCGCCCGATCATTTTGGAAAGTAGGTTGGAATAAAGTGTTGAACAAAGTTGCCGACATTATTGTCTCACTGCGCCATTGCCACTTCATCTAACCAAAAGCAGTCATTGGTCGGAGTCAGGTTAAGGCTGGCTCTAAGTACACGTCATCCAGTCTAAATTGGCCTTGCCCTTGTCACGTTGATTATATAACTATTCGAGAGCTGTCTTGTCCTTGTTTGATCCCATTTAGGCATTCATAATCTGTTTTAGTCAATAACTTTTCATCGACCAGTCATTGAAGCATTATTGAAAATCTTCGGAATAAGTAGTGGGCTAAGCATTGAACCCTGCGGGACACCGTTTAGATTTTCAGCTCTCATGGAATTGCAAACTTAAATTTGCTATCGGAGAATCCTTTTTAAAAAATTCTTGTTTAAGACTACTTGGCTTCGGAAATTTTACTAAGACTCGCGGTCTTCTTTGAGAAACATGACAGCTGGTGCCCACATTTTTGGGGACCCCTCTACTCTGTAACCTTTTTGACTAGGGGTATTATGAGTACGTACAAAAGTTGGATAGGATTACTCGACAGATATGAGAGATGACGGAGTATGGGGTCGGAGTCGGAGTCGGAGCGAGATGCGTCGGGGCCAGATTCTCGACTCCGGCAACGTTCGGATTAACCGAAGTGATTAGAGGAGGGCGGAGTAGACGGCTTCGAACATTTAAATTTTTACAGCAGAATCGAAGACATGCATGAAGCCACCGTCTTCAAACGAATCACAAACAAATTCAATTTGCAAAAGTTCGGTAACATAAACTTCAGCCCCTCCAACAAGGAGTTTCAAAAGTTGAGCCTTAATCGCATTACCTCCTCGCTTCGCTTGATAAAATTCGAAATGTCATCAAAAAAGAAGTCGTTTTCATTTCTCTAGGGAACCAGTCAATACGGCATGACTTATTGACTTTCCGGTCGGACTAGCTTGTTCATTATTTTCGTAGCCTGGTGGAAATTTTCGAAAGAATACCTTATGACTAATTTATCGGTGCAATTAATGGCTGGAGCCACACTGGTCCCCGACCAGATAACGTTCTCGTCCTTCTGAATTCATGCATGATTAATGCATAATGGTTCAGGGTCTATTAGGCTCAGGCTTCCGAAAGGCCATTTCGAATCGATTTCCATCAAATTTGAACTAAACGAAGTGTGTGCCAAAAACATCCTGTTGTTGTTCTCATAGCCGATAAGAGTACTACACGCCACAGTGTGTGTGGAGGGGGATGGTCGTCTTGAGTACGCATTTCTTTGCTGAAGCATAAACTGCTGCCGGTTCGTCGCCAACATTATGTCGATTCGTTTATTTGAAATTGGCCCTGCCCGCTCCCATTCTGATTAACAAGGGCTCCAGCACATCCATGGACGTTGATTCCGAGGTCACCCGGAGTTGGTCACGCAATACTTTGGTGGGTGGTAGGTAGTTTGGGAATGGGAACATTGTCCGCCAATTGGGCTCCTGCGGCATTCATGTAGATACTTGCCAAAATACTCAAACCTAAAATGCATCGATTTTCATAACTCGTGTCTCAGTTGACAGTTGTCAGGTTGCAGTTTCCAACCACCAATGGGGAATACGTGGCCCCAGTGCACTTGGAGTCCTTGCAACAATTCTGTCAATATCAATAAAAACTAATGGATGAGACTTGCATGATTTATGGCCATTCCCCGGTGCATTTGCTGTCACCGTCCAAGTAGATATTTGATTAGTTGACTCAACTGGGGGAAGGACAAATGCATCGCCCACCAGCTTGCCGCTCAAAGGCGAATGTGGAATGAGAGGGATATTGATTTTTGTTCCATCATTTTGATGTCGTTAAGCAAAAGGAACCGAACCGAGTGAGAACTCTTCACTCACTTCACCTTGAATGCGGAAAAAGACCGACCGACCACCCTGCAGGTTGTGACAGCACTTCTCTGCTCGCATTCGCGTTCGATATGAACCGAGGGGGGAGCCGAGCGAGGCGTATCCCTTACCATAATTCAGCAAATTAGGTTAATCATATGTCAGCATGTACACATGTCAGCCGTTTTCACAGTCCGAACATGGCGGAGCGGGGAAACTTATGGCATTGTTGTCGCCAGCGTTATTGTAGTCTTGGGGTTGCCACCTTGGCGTCTCCTTGGGCCGCACAGGCAGTCACACGTCACGATGTTTCTAGCGGAAAAATCAATACGGGGTGGTGTGCCGTGGGTTGAAAGGAAAAATAGAAAAAAAAATATACACAAAAATAAAATGATACTTTGGATTACATAGGCTATCGCAATTTTATGGCATCGCGTAGATACTTTGCCTCAACACACACATTTTGTGGATGATCTCATGGCAAAGCATTTGCAATCCAATTAGCAGCTCAGCTGAGTGTGAAGTCCGACAAAATGGTTGCGAAAAAATAAACGGTTCGGTATCTTTCAAAATTCACAAGTGAGAAATTGTTCAGTCTGCTTCCATGGCTATCGACGTGGAAAATGGCCACAACAAGCCTGCATGTCGAAATCGATTTCTGAGGGGTGTATCGGCATGGACTATCTAAGTAATATGAGTTTAATCATTACTGGCTACTGCCAGAGCATGGGGTTGAAGAGGACGACCATTTTACAAAACAAACGATGTCGCTGCTTGTTGGAGGGACGGCCAAAAAAGTTATGCGCTTCCCTTAGAGTTCCTGTTTGACTGGGTTAATGCACTCAGAATGAGCTCAGCATGGACATAAGCAATTTCGGGTTATTTATGACCTGGCGGTTGTGAGAGCTTTATTAGTACATCCGTTGCTCTGCCAAGTTTTTGACTATGTACGAGCATTATTGTTCATCCCGAGTGGTAGGATACTCGTGTGCGAGAGGATGGTGGTAGCTGAAGGGTCATGACTTACTGAGTTGTTTAAAGTTTAATGAAGCGATCGGGGAATGAAATATATTCCCAGACAGCTGCGGCCAGTCACTTGGGTGGTGGAATAAATGATTTGAGCTTACATTTTTGTACGCCATCAATCGCTTGTGCTTCGAGCACATTAGCCGTACAAACTGACAGACGGTATGTCAATGAAGCGTGATTAAATGCGAAGTTATAGGTAGCAGCTATTTATAGCCGCCAGCAGGCAAATCAACGCAAAGGTTAGGTTAATGCTTATAAGTCAATTTATGTGCAGTCTTATTTTTTACGTCCGTGAGGAACTCAAAGGTTTGCGACCTCACTGTTATTTGTGTGATCTTGATTCGCTTTTTTTCTTCATTGTGCGCATTATTTTCTTCACAGTATGTGCCAGACCTGATCTCGGAGCGACTTATTCATTAAAACCGACGTTTTTTCCACTTTCTTCACTGTCCGCCTGCATTCGCCTCGAGTGTGGTGAATGTGCCAAGTTTCGTGAGTGTCACTAGAACATTCTTTCTTTCAACATTTGGCCAAACGAATCTGTGGGAAATAGTTTTTAAAATGTTTTCACCACAAAATCACTGCCGACAGGAGCTGATAACTTTTTTAACCGCTTCATTGTATTTTACAGTTAGTAGTGCATTAGTCACTGTGATGTATAAACAAGAATTTTACGACAATCATGTCAGTTCCGCCCTTAATGAAACGCATACTACCTCCCAAGAGAAATGACTCAAGTTGTGGACGTTTGTGGACATTAACCATTCGCTCGCATTTGTGGATCACATTATAGGTTGCTTTTATGAGCCATCAAAACTTTAAGGCGAAATATACACCGTTTATTGCTTTATAACTGTCGTCTGTCAGCAAATATTTTCAAAGTTTTGGGTCGTCTTTCCCTGACTATGTTCACCGACGACATGGTTTAAGTCGATTAAGTCATGAGCCCCACAGGGTTACAGAGTTAAAGAGTGTTTTTTTCCATTGTCAAAAATAGAGACCGATCGAAGATTTGTCTAAATAGTAACACTGTCCTGTAGGTAGACTAGGCCTCTTCCTCACAACGACAAGGATGAGGAAGAAACCATTGAACACCTGCTGTGTAGCTACAGTGCCCTCTCTTCCCGCAGATTCAGACATCTGGGGGCCCACAACTTCGATAATCTGGCAACATAAGAGCCAGCCATCTCCGTAGCTTTAGAATAGGTATTCACAGATCAGCGTGGTAGCACAATTGGCCAATACTGGCCGAAGTGTGGCTGCTGTCTTTTCCGTTTCACTTCAACTTAACCTAACACTGTCCGAGAAAGATTTGCAAAAATATCAAACGAATCCAAATAGGATGAATTCTGCGAAAAATCAACTGGCCAAAATCCATTTATCCGATCTTGAATGATTTCATGCCCCTTCGAAGTTACCCTGTCACCAATGAGTTGATAGGAGATTGATTTGAGACATTGGCAGCACACTTGACCTAACGCTCACAGAAGAAATGGAATATGAATGCTCAATTTCATGGAACAAGTTTGAGGTTAAGCGTATCCAACTCAGGTTCCTCTTTCAGAAGATTTTACTGATTTGTCCATTTCTAGGGTGACTTAGTTAACAGGAGAATTGAGTGCCATTGTTACCAGCAAAAATAAAACATCAGTATCCAGTGAAGTCCAGGTAGTTTTGAGGGAAAAGTACTGGTGAGATCCTTCGTCCTGTTTGCGTGGACGATATTTGAAGGAGAAGAGTCAATCACGAACTGTACTGACATGACCCTAGTCAGGGGTCGACGCCTAAGAGGGTTGGGCTTTGTAGAGTGTATGGACAACTAAGCTCGGGCCAGAAGAGTCCTCGACTCCGAACCTGGGGGTAAACGCAACAGAGGATGCCCTCGTTTATGGTGGCGCACCTAGGTGGAGAATGACATCAACTAACTTGGCTTGCAATGGACGCATCCGGCCAGTGATCGTACTTGCTGGAGGGGTGTTGGTTGAAGCCTAAGTCAAAAGTAGTAAAAAAAAATTTCAAGTCTTCCCACTTTTTTTGTCTATCGAACCGAGTAACACTCAAAAAATACTAAATACATCAGCTGGACAGGACCCTTTAGGTGACGTTGAGCAGGGTTATGCTTCTGCAGATTGTGAGGAGAATCTGATATTGCAGTCCTCGGGCATGCTTTCGTCTTTCCAAACTCTCTCTACCAGACCATAGCCATAAGACATGAGGAACTCTGATATTTTTGATTTCAATTGAAGAAAATGGGGAGTGACTGCAACATCACTAAGCACTTCGACCGCGATGCATCCATTGGGCCCACTTTCCTGATCTTGGCTACCTTGAGAAGTTTGATGGAATGCCCTGAGAGTGTGTTCTTCTTAAGGTGATTCTGTTAGAAAAAAAGAAAACTACTTAATATCAGATTTGAACACTCGACGAGTAGGTGTTACATGTTTCATTTAATTGTACACAGTGTCTAAAGTTTTCTGTCCCATTTTGTGCAGGCGATAGTTTCATGAGAAGTGGCCAGTTTCTTCTTCAGTCCTCTCACGAGTGGAAGGGACCTACAGTTTTGAGTCGACTCCGAACGGCCAGTTTGAGACGCTTTTTCTTGGCAGTTATACTCTTTGAACATTGTCCGTGACGCGAAACAGGTGGGGCCGTGAAAAGTATTTTGCTCGTACCGGGAATCGAACGCACCAACCCACAACGCCACGGCCGCCAAGAATTAAATGCCAATTTTTTGCTTGGGCTTCTGCCTTTCCATCCACCTCTTGGTTCTCATGTCCCGGTTGCCATATCAGTTTTAACCTGTTTATCTTTGCCAGCAAGTTAAGTTCTTCATATCTAAGTCAGACTCGATTATAAATGAAATTTCTTCGTTCCGTATAAAACTCTCCTGGTAATGTCCGAAGGAGCTGTTGAAAGTGCTGCTTAAATACGTCCACTAGTCGGTTTGCCCTCACAATCGCCTCCAAGTCCCACCAACTACACATCATAATCATCTTTTCGTTAATATAGGCGATAGTTGCATGAGGAGTGGCCAGTAAGTCCAACACTCATTATCCTCATATCAGACTTCTTCTTCAGTTCTCTCACGGGTAAAAGGCAAAGCTGCGTCGTTGCTGACTGGCCTTGGTCAATCGATGAACTCTCATGACTCCGAACAAATTCACTTTTCGTCGATGCAAAAAAAAAAAGAATAAAATTCCTGTCTTTGCAAAGGACAAATATTGCAGTAAAATATGGTCCTTATCTGGAGCAGTCCTTATCGTACGGTTGATTCAGTAAAGAAGATAACTTGAAATGCACATCGTGTTGACAAAAGTCATGGTCTAATGTAAACTTTAAACACGCCAGTGCATTTTTCCTCTGGCATTTACTACGGCGAACTGTAAACAATTAGCTGTCTAAATAAAAACAAAGTCTCAGAAGTTTCCAACCTAGGCAAAACAAATTTACAATTTATTCGTTTAATAAAAATTGGATTTTATTGTTTGCTCGTTGCTACTGCGTTAGCAAACCAATTCAGACTGACATTTTGACTTCGGAAGTAATGGGAGCTTAGGCTTCTAGGCTGTATAGAGGGGCACAGGTGGCAGATACGTACTACTTTGCAAAGCAGGATGTCTGTCCCTTGCCATGACGGGATAAGAACTTTTTCTTCTTTGTTCGGTACTTGGTGCGCCCAACTGGTACTGCCTCACTTGTTTATGCGTGGCAGGCATTCATTTTATACCGACTCTGAATGGTGTAGGGCTCTGGTTAGTGACAGGGTGGTGGTGCCGAAACAATGACTTTCGGAGTACGAGTCGATGCTATTACCCACTTTGCAGAGTTTCGAGTTCCCTTATTTTGAAATGTCAGACTCTTATCCTGAAATTCGTCTTCATAATTCCACAATTTCAGCAAAGCGTGTGTAACGCGAGACTGCAACGTCTTTCAACCCAAAAGAGCTTCGATGCACGCGTAAATGGATCACAAGCTAACCGATAAAGCGATTACAATTTTTTTCTCGTAGTTATAGCATCAGGAAATTCTGGTATCGAGGCTGGATCGGTGGAATTCGTTGACCCTTGAATCCAAGGAAACAAAAAGGTGGGAAGCATCTCTAGCAATCCCGCTCAACTATATAAGAATGAAACTAGAAGTTGCGGCCGTGGATAGAGTCGCAACGAACCCGAGGACCTGGTCTGAGTATTGGAGCAAGGGCTCTATGGTCAACGACGAGCAAAAAGAGATCAACATCATTAATCGGTTTTAGTTGCAAGATATAGCATGTACTCATGATAATAGGAGTCCTTTCCGGACGGTGTGTCGACTTCTAAGCTAGGGATTCTAAGTCAATCCAACTTTTATAATACATGCTAATAGGAGTCCTTCCCCCACAAATGTTCCGCTTACCAACTTTTCAGAAGGAAGAAATATAATCTTCCATAGCAAATAAAAGAAGTCAGTTCCTAGGAAAGGACTTCTTCATAGAGGGGAAGTTGTGCTGGTGTTGAACTGAAAAACCTCCGAGATCCTATGTGGATGTTTTACGGTAGTAAACCATTCCCTAGCAAGGGCACAGTAGACCCAACACGTTGGTCCAAGTGAACCATGTTGGGTGCGTGCTTCGACTTCTAAGCTAGTGATTCTAAGTCAATCCAACTTTTATAATACACGGCTCCATTTCCTTCGACTCTGACTGACTATGTCACAAGAGTATTCCTGTCTAGAAAAAGCTTTCGCAGATGTCTAATTTAAGTGCAGGCCTCACTTAGACTGACTTCGGTAAATAGAGTCACCACAACGGCCGACTCAAAGTTGTTTCTTAAACGTTCGGTGAAACATAATCCAACTTGGAGCGTGCATGTGAATTTCATGTTTGTCGAGTCCTTGCGGGAGTCATGTTTTATATATACAAGTGTGTTCTTCCTTGTTTTCAGGCCAGTTCGGGGCAGTTTCATAAAAAACGCTCCGGCTTTGTTTCGATCTCCTCCTATGCGCGGCACTTCTCTCAAGCATTTGACAAGATCATTCCTAGTTTGTGGGCATCCCAAAGTAGACAGCACTCAAGACGGGTTCAATTACAATGCTGATTGCACTTAACATTGGTGACATTCCTTCACTATGAATGTATGTATTTCGTTTTTGTTATATTATCATCGAGTCACAGTAGCGCGATAATTTTTGTTGACCGTAGTCCTGTCCCATCTCTGAAAACTATGGCTTCATTGCCAATGGAAATATTGATGGTTCTGTTACTAGATGACTGGTCTTAAGATGAGTTGCTTGTCAGCTCTTTCATTCCCTAAATTACCTCGGTTTAAACTCAGAAGCTACGGCTGAGCTGGAGAAGGCAGGAATCGCTTTTGGGTTGAAAATACGGAGTTTGAAAAGTTGGGAAAGATGGCCAAAGAAATGGCTGTCACTGTCCACGTGCCTCTCATTGGCTTTCCTGATGACGATGACTTGGTCTTGAAGTATGCTGCATCAATGCTGCTTTAGGCTGCCAAAAGCACTGACTGTGGTTTCAACTCCTCTTTCCGGCTCCAACACAATTGCAATTCACCAGACCAGGCTTTATTCAATTTGTCTGTTTTTTAATTGATTCTTCGATCATTCACCGAACAGTTGAAGATCAAGGGTTGCCGTTTCTGTGAAGTTTGAGTTCAATTCTTTCGTTAAATGTTGTCCGACAGCTTTCTTAGCTTGCCGAGTGACTCTCACTAAAACCACAGAATCTCCTTGAACACGAATGAATGACGAATACGCATCAAGTGCTTTTGTGCATACTTTTATTTTTTTGACGGCTCCAAGTCTCCACCAAAAAATTCACTATCACCGAGTGCATTTATTATAAATCCTCAACGAGGCTTAGAAAACCCAAGTCAAGGTCGTTTGTATCGTTACGCAGTTCACATGACATAAACAAAGCCAAAACCGATCAGGTAAACTATACCTCACATCATTGTTCCGCGCCTTCTGAAACCCGTTTCAGCTCGTTCAAAGAAAATCGAACCAGTTGAAGCCGCTTTATTGAATTGTGTCACGAAAACAATGCATTCCCCAGTCATTCACTCCGATCGTCGTCGTCGTCGTTGTTGTCTTTGTCTCACCGATTCCGCAAAGGGCGACATCCGGTGTCTTATGCTCTGTCTCTATCTCGGACAATGTAAACACATTCATTATAGTAAATCGGTTAATCAGCTTGCAAATATCAGTAGCAGCAGTCACTCTCGAGCAGCGGGTGAGTGCAAAAAAAAAGAAAAGAAACATCAACAAACGCCGCCAACGACAACGTCTTAGGCAAGTGTGCGCGCACTCTACAGTCAGAAATAATAATCGCTTCGTCCGGCTTTAACTAGTTCATGCTGGTCGGAGGCCGATTCATCTCACCCAGTGGAACAGTTGGCTGAATGGCTGAACCGGGCTCACTCGTTTCCCCACGTTTTCAGTGTTTTGCTGCGACTGCTGCTGTTGCCACAGCCATTGCGACACCTATCGTAATCCAC
Organism: Eristalis tenax; assembly: GCA_905231855.2. Taxonomy (NCBI): domain Eukaryota; kingdom Metazoa; phylum Arthropoda; class Insecta; order Diptera; family Syrphidae; genus Eristalis; species Eristalis tenax. The sequence continues at coordinate 8,456,354 of HG993127.1, forward strand.
CACCACGGTGTTCGGTGCCAAAGTGGAAGAGGAACTCATCAAGAAACTTGGATTACAGCCAAGAAGGTGATGATGATTATGATTTGAGTTTTTCTTTTCGTACTTGTCTGCCGTTTGCATTTACATGGCACGACACTGAATGCCGGGCGCGCACCGCACAACTGGTTGTAATTTCAGTTCGAGGGTGGAAGCACAGATGTATTTCATTTTGGAACGACTTCCTGGCAGCGATTACAAATGCATAGCACGTCCAATCCCACAGGGACTCGCCAGTGGGCAGGAAAGTTGAAGGAACTGTATATTCGCTTGGGCCTCTCGGATCGGGGACACATCACACAATACGCAATTCAATTCCGTGCGGGCGAGTGCGACCCGTGGGAAGTGCAGAGCTGGCTATTTTCGTAGGTAATCGCGATTTCAGAGAGCAGGGTGTATGGGCGTACAGTGGTGTCCACAAGTCGTTGGCGTTTGAAATCGAGTTTGTACTTGCGGCCAGTAATGTAAGTCGATCGGATCTGAATCACACCCATTCCGATTTGGGCCATGATAAGATGTCAGCGAAACGTGACTCTCAGTAACAGCGTAGTTGGTTAATTGATTTTTATCGAATTGCCGCGCTATCTGGGTGTCAGGCCTCTCGAGGCACGTCATGAGCTCATAATTGATATCAATCTTATCTGTTGTTTGATTTTGTTTATCTACCTTTGTGCACACAAACGAAACTTTGGGTGGGTGCCTCACGTATTGGCAAGGAAATTTACCAGGCTTTTGCTTTTGAAAGCCTCTAGTGCGAGATAGAAATATTATTTAACGACCCATTGACATTGTGCATATGGAAGTGCAGTGGGCGCTTGTGCCAGCACTGATGTTATTTGCAGTTAACTCTGAGAAAGGTTACTGTGATGGCTGACTGTTCCTCCGTAATGACTGTTTGCTTATTTGAGTTTGAAATCGATTATGGCTGGGGCTTGCATTCGAAAAGGAAACGTTGCCCATTTCCTTGAGATTGCAGCCATCGATGAAATTCAACTTGTGGAATAAATAAATATCGTGTCCTCACTTAGTTTCATTAAGTGTCAGAGGCGGGCAATTGGCACAGTAGCTTATCAGTGCTGTGGCAGGAGCATAGATTGCTTGGATGTGACTTGCTGCAGGGCTTGATCGAACCGAGCAACTTGAGGTGAGCAAATTGAAAAATTGCTAACAGTGTAGACGAGTTGAGTCATTGCCTTTGAAGTTGACTGAATATATCTTAAATTAACATAAAAACTAAACAAGTTCAGTTTTAAAACAATCAGAAGCCAAGCCTCTCAGCACATCTCCTCACCTTGAAGCTTAAATTTTCAACTAAGGTATTATTTCACAAGTGCAACACCATCTCCAGGACTCATGGAGACGAAAATGACATGTCTGCATAGACCAATGATTCCATAAACCGTCAGAGACCATAGTTAAGCATCGTAGTAGATAGAGATAGGAATCCTTACATGACATTTATTCCGTTTCAAAGGAATTTCATTAACAACTCAAGGGAAGTGTCATCGAAAATTCTTCATCGTCTTGGGCTGGAGCTATAGTCAAGTGTGGATATGTGTCATAGTCAACATGGCTCTCTGTACATCAGCTATTTGATGCCCCTTTCCAGATGTTCATGGCACCGGGGACGAGGTCTTTCATTAACGAGTTATCCTCTCGTCCGCTAGACCCGACTGAATTGACTAGAACGATCTATTTGGATGCTCCAGCTGCTCTTAAAATCAAACAATAACGATGAACAACACCTTTCAAATACGACAGTAGCACAGCCAATGTCTAAATGCCCGTCCCCATATTTGAGGTCTCGCAGGTCTATTTCTGTTGATCATTTTATTATTGAATCAGCGACAACCGAAATCGACTAATCGCGCCTGTTACAACATTCATTCAACGAACCTAACCGGACTAACCTTTGTCCCGTGCACTCATAAGCTGTCTATGCATTTTTCAAACATTGCACTCAAATTAATTGTACTTTGACTGTATATATTTGTCTGGGCATGTCGTCATGTAGGAAGTACGTCGTGTTGTAAAGGCGACTGGGTGTCTGGGTTTAATTCTGGGCACCTCAACTTTCAATGCACCACATCTTTTAGAAAGCTCAAAAAGCTTCATTACTTGGAAGTGACTTAAAACTGTAGTTCCAGAAGCGCCCACAAAACAAAAGTGTTGTTACAGAGGAGTACCAATGACTCAGGTCCATACTGCAACGCCACCCGAAGAAGAAATCGAAAGTAAATTACGGAATGAGCTGGCCATTGAAAGATAACATTGTTTTCACAAAAAATGTGCAAACATTTCCGCAAATTTAAATCTTTTTCTGTCACACGAGCTGAAAGAAACTTTGTTGATCGTGGACATTTATAAATAACTTGCAACGTATTACGAAAGGAATTATTGTTGTTTGCTATTCGATGAATGTACAAATGCGTATCACACCGAAAAACAACTCTTTTTGCAGACTTTAATTTATCGTTTTTAATGTCAAAACGATACCCTCGTTCAAAAATAGACTAATCTAATCTGCGTCAAACGCATATACTTCCCCTGGTAGAGTGCAAAAATATTGACAAAGAATGTGTGAAGATATATTTGAGATGCGAAATTCAATTGACGCGGGTGCTATAAATTGCCGATCTCATGACAAGTCAGTTTGTTTGAAGTTATGGTCGAAGTGTGAATTTTGTGGGGAAACATTGTAGAAGTGTGCATTTTCAGTGAGATTATATGATGCCTTTAATTCTGGTTTCCTTTTCAAAGAGTGCTTGCAATCAGATTTATGATATTTGATCTTCGATTTGACTGGAGTTGCAATGAACATGGTAAGGCTATTTGCTTTTATCTTGAACGGATTGATTGATGGGGTTGTGTACGTCTGAAGCAGAAACGAGATGGTCAACTTTCCAGTTCCAGTTCAATCCTCACCCTCATCGATCGACGAAGTTCGTATTTAATGACGAATTAATCGAGATTTGTTGATGAAGCTACACATGCCTTATTTTGAAGCGCAACGCGATAATTATTCCCATGACGCGATGCGAAAAGTTGTGCAAAATATTCCGTAACGAGTTCAGTTGTACATTAATTAGAGGAGCCAAGTCCACGGACTTTGTCTACTTTTATTTTTAGGATATTTTAACATTGATTTCCGAAAGCATCGCAATGCATTGATCGATCGATTGACAATGAATTCTCTATTCGAAGTTATTGTGTTTCATATATTCCCAGACGGGACTCCAGTGCGCGCCCACTCGATAGGTTTGCGGCCGTATGTGCCTGATGCTGGGATGAAAGTTTACGTGGACTAATCAGAGGTCATGGTAATTTCCAGAATGCCTGTTCTGTTAGTGGACTGCACATGTTAGTGGAGTCACTTTGAAGCAGAAGGCAAAGATTAAGTGTCTCGGGGTATTTATTACTAACGATGGGAGTAGTTATGCTGAACATTTCTGTGGGATTTCCCAAGCTGGGTCAATTTTGAAACTATAATCAGGAAGGCCGAGCCTGGTGTTAAAGCCATGTTACCGGATTTTAACTCAATTCCAACATACCACCATCATTTGGATGCTTTTTGAAAGAACTAGATCCCGAGAGGAGATTACTTCGTGCGGTTGTGGGATTTCCAGGATAGGGTCAGACACGCGACTGTCTGCGAGAAACTCAACGTAGTGCAGATGCACGAATGAGGATGTTCACATCAACACCACTTGCAAGATGAGCCTTAAATGCGACCGCTTGGCAGGGCCAGGACGAGGTTTTTGGACCATATATAGCTCAGCCTTCTGATCCCACCAAATACAGAGAACCACCTTCGCGACATGGATATTCGGCTTTGTCGTTGATTTTTGGCTGGTTGGCCGGCCAAAATTATATAATTTTTTACGCTTGGGACTGTCACAATCGATCCATTTTTCATCACCAGTAACAATCCAATACAAAATGACTTCCTTTTGTGGCGTGTCCCCTCAAAAACACTATTTCAGGCGCAAAGTTCGACATATTTGAGTGAACAAAAATTATTGTTGTTTACGCTTCAAATGAATGAGATTGAAATGGCGTACAATGACAGTAGCTTTCCAACGCATGTTCCAATGGAATAATACAAGTTACGCCATCTCTTAGCAAACCGCACGTTTTTATTTTTATTTTTTTAAGTTATATACCCAATACAAAAACCCTTATGGTTGCGCTTTGGCAAACTCGTGGTGAGTAAGAGTCGATGGTGGAAGATTGAGTGGCCTGGAGATTTCTAATGCGTGCTTGGCCGCACTAACCCTACCCCATGCGGGTCACTGATGATATTTTTTTTCTCAATTTTTAAAAAAGATCCTTAATAGTAAGAAATTAACACAAAATATTGGTGTTATCACAGAGCCAGGGGCATGATACCCACCGTGTCTAGTAGTTACCAAATCTCTGTTGACAGTTCAGTTCTCATGCACGCATGCAATTTGAACAGGTGGACATCCCTGACCACACATGACCCTTCTGCACTTCTGAGTTCATTCACCCAAGGATGTATATCCAATTAGGGCAGCAACACATTACTTTCTTCCTCAAATCAAGTAATTTCTGAAAAGACAATGAACTACTTCTTCAAAGGATGTCGAACGATGATTACCTGAATTTTTAAACACTCTCAATAATTATATCAGCGATGTAGTTAAATAGCCATTATATCACGACTGCTTTCATTTTTATTCACCTCCCGCTATCACTTTTTCTCGGTTAAGAATTTTATAAGGTCGTTACTCGTGACTGTGAAGAGGGCGTGTTATCACCGCTTTGCAACGGATCTTAAGTAAGTGCTACGACCTTCTCGTGAGACAATGATTACCCTCGCGTTTACTCTTTTCCAAAACATTAAGCAGTCTCCTTTCCCCTGTTATTCGTTAATTTATATCCCAGCTACATGAGAAAAAGTTAAGGTTGACCTGCCTTAACGTCTGGAATCACACTTATTGATTCTCAAATTCTCGAACAAAAGAAGCTGCGTTAAAAGTAAACATTTGAACTTCGCATCAATTTAAATCACAATCCCACTAAGTACATCCTCCCTGCGCCTCCACTCTGAACAAAAGTCAATAAAAGTGGTCTCACTCTCAAAGCATATATCGGAACAGCCAAGCCATAAAGTTCTTATCTCCCCCTTGAAAGAGCTTATACGCGTGTCTTAATGTGCCTCCCTCATCTTATGTCGCTCTTGCTTTCTCTCTTGTCGTAAATTACTTCTGTGTTGTATACTTTTTTTTGGGTTTTTTATTTTTTGAGCGTGCGTAAAATTTGTGTTTTTTCCCTAATTGACCTTGTGAGAGATGGGTCTCAACTTTTCCCTACTCACTGGCATTTTATGCGCAGATGAAAGGAATTTCTTAACCAACGAACGTCGGACAAATATATGTCAATCTGCTTATTCGGAAGAACCCACTTTCGGGGAGGGGCGGGTTCTTGATGTACACACATAGAATTGAAATTTTCTTTAAATTAGTCATTCAGCCTGAAGCTAGGGCGTTTGGTCAATCCTCCCTCGAGCTGTCCAAAGATGAAACGAAAAAGAAACGTAAGTTCGGGAATGTTTAATATATCTTGTCTGCTTTGTGGTTTAAATCTTTACTAAAATATGATGGCATTGCTTGAGTATTTTTGCTTGGCGGTGTTGTATTTTATGCAAGATTTCTTACAGCTGCTCGTTTGCACGATTCGTCATCACTTTCACTCATCCCTACACATGAGCTGCATATATTTGAATGGGTTCCCTTTTGTCAAGGACAAGGGAAGCCGCCACAGGCACACATACACTCACCATGAGACAATATTTGTATCATAAACTTGTAATGAACGCGCTTGCGATGCTGTTTTTCTTCTACTAACTCTTCATATTGTAATTATGTCCTTCCTTCTGTGTACATGACATTGTATCTTTTTGTGTTTTTGTTTTTAGTTTGTACTTTTTGTTTTCCTCTTTCAATGTTTTACGTTAGATCCTTTCACTAACAAACTCACACACGTACTCGTATGCTTTTCTGTTGTTCTTGTCTTAACTATGAACTTGGATACAAACTTGAGATACAAACTAAAATACTGACATTTTGAGTGTAAAAACGAGAAAAGAAAGAAAATAGTTCTAGATGAAATTCGTTTTTTTTTTTTGAAATTTTTTTTGGAAAGATCCTTTGCTTGCATGTTTATAGTATCTATTTCAGAGATCGTGACAAAACTGGTAAGACACTGAACACTAAGATGCCATCAGCACCAGCACACACTGCCGAGGAGGCACGTTTACTTGGGTAAGAGCAGCTTTCGTTGTTTTTCTTCTTTTTGTTTTTTCCTGTGTTGTAGGTATTTTTTAATTTTCATAGTTCCTATATGCGATGGGATGCCCTTATTATTTGTATTTATTCACGAGGTAAACTGTGTAAAAATGTGTATTTACTTGTATAATACGAATTAAATAGGAGAGTTATCTCCAAGCATTTTTTTCGAGTGTTTTCTGGGCTGAAAACCACACCGGACCGAGGGATGTAAGGACTCAGAGGGAAGGGCAAACTAAAACTTTTCCTCCCTCTTTAAACTGACGAGAACAAAAAGAAAAACTTCCAATTGCTTGGTAAAAGTGCCTCTGGAGAGCATTGTACACCCGATATTATAGAATTTTGTACCTTCCACTTATTTTTTTTTTTTCTTGTGTAAAATATTTTGTTTCTGTTTATCTCGTTCTCCACTGAGAACACCACAGTAGCGCCTGCACTTGATACTCCTTGAGCATGAATAATTCTCGAAAAAAAAGACTGTGTGCGTGTATGTAAACATCAACAAAACTCTGCAATGGAATTAAATAGAATTAAATACAAAAAATAGAGAATAGTTTAGAAAATGACAGAAACAAAAACAAAGCAGACTGTTGCGCATTTTTTAACCTATGACTATGACATCTGAGGTGTTTTTAGTAAAACTTGATGTGAATATTCTCTAGATAGATGCGTGTGCGTATATTTATTATTTTCACTGGAGTATACTGTTTGTGTTTTGATCCGTCCCCTCACACTCAGGTTGAGTGACCTTATGTTCAGTTGTGCTAATTGGGGAAAATTTATATTTTTGTAGCACCATGCCAGTTGATCCTATGGATGATATTGAATTGCGCTCAGTTCAATTGCAATTCAATCGGCGCAATTCAATTGCCGACAATTGTGAGGTGCACACTGTGACAACAGACAAAGGTGACCTCCATGTGGCCGTTCAAGGTGATCCGAAGAAATCTGCCATTTTGACTTATCATGATTTGGGTTTGAACTGTAAGTTATACTTCTCGAATAGGGACACATTGATTGGACACTAATGTTTGTTTTATTTCTTTCAGATGCAACAAGTTTCTCTGGATTCTTCAATTTTCCGGATATGCGAGACATTTTGTCCAATTTCTGTGTGTACCATGTTACAGCGCCTGGACAAGAAGATGGTGCACCCACTCTACCAGAAGAGTAAGTCTAAATATTTTATTAACTTTTCATCTTATTTGCGGTTCTCTTAGACTTAGGAGCACTGTTGTGTTTGTTTACACGAAGCTAGAGTTTTATAAAATAAATTGACTTGATCTACACTACTTCTTTCTACTTTACGACGTACGCCATCATATATTGCAGTGATTAGCTATTATTCTAGTGATTAGCTATTAATCTGGATCTAGCTATTATTCTAGAAATGTGAATCTCTTTCTGCTTACCAAGTTAGTCATTGAGTGTAATGGTACCACAATTTTCTTGACAGGAAGCAGTCTACTTGCCATTACCCTCCAATATGGCCTCTCCCTTCTTTTAGCCATCAACTAAGTCCCCAAGCGACTTCGATATATTTTCTACAGAGTGCAACCATATAGTAGATTCTCTTCCTTCACTCCTACTCTGGTTCAAATCCCAATATGGGCAACTACTCCTTCGAGTGAAAATTCAGAGAAGGCATCTAAAATATCACTTTTCAGATTCGTCACAAAACTGTAACTGTCTCATGAGAGAATAATGTCACGCGCAATAAGAGTGCAGGAGCTGGGCACTCGTCCGTTTATTACGTTTACTGCGTTAACCTCATCTGTGGATGAGGAAGATCAAGCCATAAACCTTCACCAGGGAATCTACGCCCTTACCCCATGACATTTGGATGGCCTCCTTGCTTATGATTCCGATTAAGCCAGGAAATGTTTGTATGCACAAAAACTGCCGTCAAGAATTAAGTCGACTGCGCTGCATATCAACCAGCGTCCAGTGTGCAGGTATTCCACACCCAATGACGCATTTGCTGAATTAGTGAAACCACTCAAAATGGAAAATGTCCCTGTGTTCTATGACTTGGTCGTCTGTGAAACAAGCGATATTGAATATTTTGTGTAAATGCAGTGCCCCTGTGTTCTATGACTTGGCCGTCTGTGAAAGAATGCAGTGATAAAGCTGCGAAGATGCCAGCTCGAACTTCTACTTCATTTATTCTTGCTGCTTTTTACCACCTGCTCTGACGGTAGTTTTTTCTCACTCAAGTTAAGAATAAAGGAGATATGAATCTTAGGCAAAAGCAATCACTTAATACGCCTTGGGGACCGCCAGTCGTGACTAGGTATAGAATCCTGAACTTTATTCTGAGGATCTAGAATCCGGATTATGCTCATGCACCCGCTAATGTAACCTTACCAGACCCTATCTATGTCTTGCTTACCAACTACGTCCATTTAGAGTCAATAGACTGTAATGAGAGATATCTTCTGCTCACATTTTGCACGTTAATTTCATTCCACAGCTACGTGTATCCATCCATGGACGATTTGGCATCACAACTACTATTCGTGCTGTCGCAGTTTAAATTGAAACTTGTCATCGGATTCGGTGTTGGTGCTGGTGCCAACATTTTGGCACGTTTCGCTTTGCAGAATCCAACAAAGGTCGCCGGCCTCTGTCTAATCAACTGTGTGTCGACTACTTCTGGCTGGATTGAATGGGGCTATCAAAGTTTCAATGCCCGTTTCTTGCGCACGAAAGGCATGACCCAAGGTGTCGTTGACTACCTGATGTGGCATCACTTCGGTCGCAATCCCGAGGAACGCAATCATGATCTTGTCCAAATGTATAAGCATCATTTTGAGAATACTGTCAATCCAACCAATTTGGCAATGTTTATCAATTCATACATCCACCGAAATGATTTGAACATCACCCGATCGCCACCACCAACTCCTGGTCAACAGGCAGCAATCACTACCCTTAAGTGTACAGTGGTGAATATCACTGGAGCTTTGTCTCCACATGTTGAGGACACCGTTACATTAAACTCACGCTTGGACCCTGCCAACTCAACTTGGATGAAGGTAAAATTTGAAACATACTTCCTGCTGTGTTATTTTATTATACTGACATGTCCTTGCAGATCTCTGATTGTGCTATGGTGCTTGAAGAGCAGCCTGCAAAACTCTCTGAAGCCTTCCGGCTTTTCCTCCAAGGCGAGGGATACGGTAAGTGTTAGAACAAAACCACAAACAAACAAAAAAAAAATATAGATTCATCTACAAAATAAAACAACAACTTCTACAAACATCACGATAAAATCAAAGCATCTGAGAAAAAATAAAATCCAAACGAATCTAGCAAAACATTATTCATAAATCATAGAGAACCTAGAGCGAAAGATCACACAACAGATATACAAAACTATTCATGTTTTCCTTTTGTTTTTGAAATCTTTCTTCTTTACGTTGTCGTCTCTTCATAGTTTCTCCTCATTGTGTGCGTGTGTGTTTCCGAATCTGTAGCATAAAGTTTATCTTTCTCTCTCATCCGAAATATTGTTGTACATTTATTTCAAAGACAACCTATGCAAAGACTTTCTGTTCGTAGCTATTCAAAATTTGTTTCGTTTCTTTGTTTGTTTTCCTTTAGACGAAATTCCTTTTCTTTCTCACAACAAAAAATATATATATGAACACAAAAACACGTGAAAATCAAATTTTGTATATAAAACTGGTGATTTCGCCATCAAAGTAAGAGAAAATATTTCTCACAAAGCATCGAATCTATAAGTTTGATACTTCTTTCTTTTTTTTTACTAAGTACACACAACAGAGAAATAATCTAGAAACATGTAGTAAAATATTTGTATTAATGCTTTATATGCTTCTGCTGTACAAACGAAATTATTCGGACAAAACACAGATGAAGCCCATCAAATGGAGTTTGTGCTGCGCTCTGCGTAAAGTCGTTTTTGAAATTCATTGCTACACATTCACGTTCACACGATTAACAGCCCCCTTCGAGTTCTAATCCGCATTCCAGTTTTCCAATAAGACTCATTCAAAAATTCCCCCGATGGATGAAAACCAATTCAGCGTGAAGATTTGAAACGCTTATCGTTGTTTGCAAAGCATAACCTCCCATCTGGATGAGCGTTGCAATTATTTGATAATGCTCCTATGGAGAAGATAGGAATGGCCACTTTGAGATGAAATCAAAATTAGTTTAGCCATCGAACTATGTTGAAACTCCTTCGAAGTTCTATTCAATGATTGAGGAATTTTCACTTTAGCTGAAGTTATGCAAATTATTGTTGCATCGAGCAGAGAAGAGGGAGTTGTGATTCGCAATCCAGGGATGCTTGCACAGTAAGTTGTAACTACTTTGGCAACGTTGAAGATTGATGAAGGGTTTGATTAATGAAAAGCATTTCGGTGAAAAATTGTTGAGTGAGGAGCGCTTGGGGAACAGTCACTCCTTACGTTTTCCCATAAACTCTTCGTTTTCAGTTAATGAGTTTTCATAAAGGAACAGATGAGGCACGCACGAAAGAAGGGTGCTCAAGTGGATGTCACTTATTCCTGGTTTTCACTGATTTCACTGATGGTTCATCCTTGTGTCATTTTTCAATGCATTCAATTTTTATGTGAATCGATAAATCGGATAAGGTTTCAGTGATTAGCATTCGCAGAGTTTGCCATGTTTCACTCGACACACACTGATATGCTTGCTATCCCTTTTTGTGAGACAGCGATTATGAGTAAGCGAATTTTCTAGTAACACATGGCAAGAGAAGTGCTTATTGCACAGAAGTTTTGGGAAGAAAGGACTGGATCGGGCTACGGTCGCTGATGTTCAAAGATGAACTGAAGTTATTTTCGAAAAGCCAATGTTTGTGGATTATTCTACACTTTGATGGTCACAAAGGGGTAAGGAGGAATTCTGGAGGGACGATCAGATGAGGGACGCACGAACGAAGGAAGCTCAAGTGAATGTCTGTGGATTATTCCACACTTTGATGGTCACAAAGTGGTAAGGAGGAAATCTTGCGAGGAATTGAAGGAGAATGCGGTTTCTGGTCTTCTATTGGATGAGCAAGTTGAAAATGAGCGTCTTCACTTCCAACTCGTTTGAACAAAAGCATTCTCGTTACAAACCACCTATGGTATTTTTTTGTACCCCGTTTATCGGGTAGATGCTGAATGCCCTCGCTTTTAAGGCACTCTCTAGACAGGAGACAACACCTTCTGACTACCACTAAGTCAAATTGATTAGTATACAGACGGCTTCATTTGGCGAAGACTTGTGGTTTTTTCAAATATGGATAAGTGGCAGTCAGAAGGTGTCAAGTCTGGAGAATACGCCCAAATGCTAGAGGACTTCCCAGCTGAGTTCCTGGGTTGGTTCAGCTGTCTGTGACCAAGCGTTGTCGTGCTGTGAAATCACTTTTTGCGGTCTTTGGATCAAAAATTGTATTTTTTTCTCAAGATCATGACTTGACTCATTTGGACTGGGCGTGGAAGTTTTCGTCTTCTAATCGTTCTGGACGTGGAACACATCAAACCTTGGAGCACATCAACTGCCACTCTGCAAGTGACTGAAATTCGTCTCAAATAAACAATGTCTCTGCTGAGTGCACACCAAATGGTCAGCTTATTCGATGCGATTCAGTTGAGTTTTTATGCATGTACACACAATGCTTAACTATGAGTAATTGCAAGATTTTCGCCACAAAGTTCTGTTCGATGTTATTTAGCAATGCTTCATTATGCAGTTACTGCGCTGAACAGGCGTTGTTTGCGTTGACTTGCGACAATGCATGCGTGCTAACATCCCTTTTCAGTCTTGATGTTGTGCAGTAACCAAATAATTATGCAGCTTGAATATCTGTGTTAAATGATTATGTGTCATTTGCTCTTACGTCAATAAATTTATTCTGGAAGCAGTGCGACAGATATTTTCTGAGCGGTTATGTGCGTCGCCCTATTGCATTACAAATAAAGGAGTGCCTTCTGAAATCGATGTTCCCTATTTGTTTATGCAAATTTGAAAATGCATTCACTTTGGTGTTTGTCATCAAATTGAACAAGCGTACGGTTAACAGAAGGCACACAAGAGACTGCATCAAAGTGCTTGTAGTTCGAAAACAAGTTTTCACCATGTGGTAATGAACATCCAACAGAAGTGATTGTAGGTGTTGGGGTAGGTCCACAAATCGCAAAAAAGGGAGCCTATTTCTCGTGAACATTAAAATGTGTAGCAAATCAGACCCACTCCATTTAATGGGCAACATTTTTCAAACAAAGCACTGCCGATGAATCCAGCCGTTTTGTTTTTTCGTTACATTATCATTTACGTTTCTAAATATTTTTCTTTTGTAATTTATTTAAACAAAAACCAAACAACGAGTGTTCAGTAAATAAGTGTAGTCTTTTCCACACTAGTCGAGAAACAAATTAAGATCCATTCAAGCTTGCATACACGCCGTAAGAGGCCTCAAACGCATCTTTCGATGTCCATACTTACGTTTGAAAGACATTTTAGAAACCTGACCCTTAGAATATTTTGCTTTAGAGAGGTAAAGCGTACACGGGTATACCGTATGCCGTTTGTTATTTTTACCTTATAACATTTATTATAGCCTTACAGGTGTTCTACTTTCTGTGAATGGATGAGTTTTTTGCAAAAGCTTTGACTTAAATTTGTTTAACACAAAGCGAACGCATTTTGATCAGTATTTATTTTGTTTTTACATAAGAAAAAAACATAGTATTCAACCAAATGATGATGTCTGTTAGGGAAGCTTTGTGTGAATGAATGCGTTTTGTAAACAGCACTTGAAGGCAAAACAAAACAGAGACTAACAATGAAGAAAAGTTAAAATATAATTATTGTTAATGTAATTCGTTTGCATTCATTAAATTTAATTAGAATTTATAAACAAAATGAAACAAAAAAATCTTATATATTTATTAATATCAATTTGTGAACAGCTTACGAAATATATTTATATACTTTATGAAATGTATGTATAGAAAATAAAAAAATAAAAAACCAAAGAGACACTTTATATGCCATCTAAGAAAATGATGAAAACAAAACTTATAAGAATATGTTGTTTATAAAAAAAAATAAAACAAAAGTATTTTGAGATTTTGATTAAAGAGAATAAAATTTTAAATTTGCTTGCAAAAACAAACAAAATAAAGTGAAATCAAACAAAATTGGACATTTTTTTCAATATTAAGTTACGCCATCAGATCTGTTGAACTTTTTCTTTCGAAAAATTTACTTTATTTTCAATTAATTTGTTTTCTATTCACGCTTGCTGCAGTCTCTCTCTGCGGCGACATTGGAGTTTAATACGTTCATTCGACACATAGAAACGAATTTCAAAGTATAAGTTTTTTTTTATAATCATTGATTGTGATGTTTTTCTTTTTAATCGATCCATTTAGTTTTACTGTATATTGTCCATAAGCTTTTGGTTCACGAATTAAAGACGATTTTAGTTAGTTTTTAAGATATCCTTGTTAGCGACCCATACAAAGGTGATGAATTGCCTCGATACGAGAAATGATAGTTCATGAATAGTTATTTTTAAAAACAATCATCGCTGGCAACACTTAGCTTTTTTTTTTGTTTTGGCAAGTGTAGTTGGTGGAAGAGCATATGTAGCTCGCGTCTCCCTAAGATCATGATGGACAAGAAGTTGTACACTGCCGCCGTAGACAGCCTTGTGAAGGGAAGTTCCTGCAGTGGGCATACGTAACTATCTTTTGTTTACAACACTCGCATTGAACTCCAATCGTCATCGGGGCGGAATAAAAAAAGAAATCACATGCAGTAGTTCGATTTGTTTTTTTATTGAGTTTATAAGCGACTCACGCTAATCTAGAGTTGTGAGGTTGTGTTGATTGTTTGATTGAGAATATTAGACTACACACGAGAACATTTCAACTCCATGCCATGGCAATGTTCAACCTAATTTTTATCAAAAATACAGTTTTTTGAAACCAAGACTTTTTTCACTTTCGCAACCGTAATGATACTGCGAAGGAAGCATACGAATGATTATTCGATGCACGTCGATGTTATTTAAAGAGAAACCTGCAAAACATTACCATTTTTCTCGTTTCATTTTTTGAATTGTTGCCAGTTTTGAGGCCGTTTTGGCCCATTAAGCGGCTATTGTCTAGAATTAGTTCCTGACAAGGCTAATTCTGTACTTTCTTCGGTATTATTCCACACTAAACATGTATAAGTCGTTTTACAAGCTTCATGGGTGACAAGCCAATGGGTTACAAGCCTCATGAATAAGCAACCATAATCAATTAAACTCGATCGAAGGACACTCTTGTCCTACTGATTTCGTCATGTGCAACGGTGGCGTAAAATAACATCAAATAGGTGATTTAATTGCCTTTCAAAACCGGCTCAAAATTCTGTATTTTAGGTTAAGTTAGCTTTTAGAAAATATTGCATCATTGCAAAAGTTTGTGCTCGATTTGATAATGAAACACAAGCGAATTTCGGAATGACTTCCAGAACGGGGTTGATCTTTAAGAATCCGAATCACCGCACGATCCGAATAAACTTTCGGAATGTTTTTTTTTTTTTTTTTTTTATTGAAATTCCAAGACTCCTTTTCGGCTCCTTTTCGAAACATGACGAAGGTGTAACTTTTCGTTCCCCATTTTGAACATGTTTTTTTTTTTCACACACAGTTTTCCTTAACACTTCGGGGTCTAGCGATAAAATGACTGCCGATGCGATGGTATACAACAAGTCCAAAAAACAAACAATGGCTGCGTCATGCCGCAAACTTTCTGCCACGTATGACAAACTATTGCAATGATCCAATATATGAATTCTTGACCAAAATAGCCGCCACCGTATTTTTTGTATGGATTTATTTAGATGGCAAGATTGGCGGGGAATTAAAGTAGAAATTTCGACTAGAGTATGGGTCGCTTAAACCTTCATTAGGACTTCAGAATTCAATTCGTTAGGACTTTAAAGAGTTTCCTGTTGCCTTAAAAATTAGTTTTTTTAAAATTAAGTTTTTTTTCCTGGTATACGATCTTGTTTTTCTCATTTTTCTGTTTCTCTTTATTTCTTGGCTTAACTTGACATGCTATATTTGTAAATTATGTGGAAATGTGGAATTTATAATACATTTTTTTTTTATTTATTCACAAATGCATTTATTTACCAACCTTGGCACTAATAATTAGGTAATAAAATACAGTCGAGCCTCCATAAGTCGAATTGACACGGGAACACATCTTGTGTTCGAGCTATGGAGTGCAGACTATATTTTCCAGCGTTCAAAACGTTGCAGTTTAAGAATAAATTTCGAATTCAATTGAGACGTATGTATGAAATACATCGAAACCTTATGGACACACTTCGCATCGTTTTCACATTAGAACACTCTATAGAGGCATGCATAAAAAAGCAGTAACATTGGTACGGTGCGCATATTCTTCATTTTGGATCTATTGTTTGTTTATTTATATTTCTTCCTTTTGTTTTCTATTATACTTCACTCATTTGCACAGTTGTTCTTGTATTTAATTGGGTAAGCAACTATCAAATTGGTCATCTCATTTCGCAACGAAAAAAGAAAGTAGTTAGATAAAAGCAACAAAAAAACATAACACTCAATACTAGGGCAGACATTGGACATACACCACAACACTCAGAATAAGACGTAGGGATTTTCTGTAAACAAAACAAAAACAAACAAACGAAAAAGAAATGTTTTAAGTAATTTGGATATGTATTTATTTTTTTCTTTTTCTCTCTTATTACCCACCACCACCACCACTACACCATACACTACCATCCATTATTCCACCTACAAAAAAAAATTCGACTCAAATCAAAAACCAAAATCCTCCTCCCCTTTGATTTGGTCAACCGTTTAATTCATACACATTCTCGACCTCCATTCATCGCGTAATCTGTCGAAAAACATTGTGTATGTGTGCCATCGAATTACATTCAACTTCTGCAACATCGTTGGATCAACAAAAAACAAAAATTAAAAAAAATAATGTACATTCTGCCTTCTGGTACGTATATTACCCCGTATTCTTATGTCAACGATATTTGTATTTGTTTTTTCTTTTGTTAAATTATGTTTTGCGGTGTCTTCCATTTCGTTTCCATTCCATTCAATCATCAGCTGAAAAAATGCAATAATTACTCATCACGTGTAGCCCCGCTGATGTTTATTAATTGTAATGAAGTTTACCCCCACGACCACCTTCACACCGTTTGCTCGTTCAGAATGTTTGAAAAAATCCAAAAAAAAATTGCAATGTTTCGTACTTACTAAATGGAGAATATATATGTAAAGACAAGTGGAAACTTGTGTCCACTAGGGAGAGAATTAGTTGATTATGTCTGTGTAACATGCTTGTTTTTCTATACTGCTTTTTTATACGGTACTTTCAAGGGTCTTAATTTGGTGTAACTGGTAACAGTGAGTTTTGCGTTCTTTAGTTAGGGTTTTGACCAATACTAGTTTTCTTTTGTAATTTTCGTTTCGCTTGGAGCTTTTTTTTTTGTTCACTTAAAATTGGAATGTTTTTTTTTAATACATCATTCATTCATCATTCAACTGGACAGTGGATTGTGCTAAAAGTCTGTTCATCTAGACTGGACGACAACATGTCAACTTCTTTCTT
Source organism: Eristalis tenax (assembly GCA_905231855.2). Lineage (NCBI taxonomy): Eukaryota > Metazoa > Arthropoda > Insecta > Diptera > Syrphidae > Eristalis > Eristalis tenax. The sequence continues at coordinate 8,473,356 of HG993127.1, forward strand.
ATTGCAAGAATTCTGCTGTCATGTCTTGAATCTTCAACATGAAGATGGCAATAAAATAGAAGTAAAATTGATTGTTCTAATTGTCTTTCCAAACCCATTTCATAGATATTAATATTTTAAAGCTTCTGCTTTTTCTTTCTGAAGCCACAGTTCGGAGAGGCCCTTTCTCCCTCCATCTATGACTGTGCCCAATTTTTGGTTGAGATCCTTCTCCACTTGTGTGTAATACAACAAAAGCGTGCGTGCTCTGCTGCGCTGTCGCTCAGGGTCGGTGTAGAAAAAAAAGTTTGCATGTGGGTGTGGCCTACAAATCAGACGCTTCGCTAGACTCATGTCAGTGAGAGTTTAATGAAATCTCTGTACCTCCATTGATGTTCTTGGTTGAATCTTTTCATCCAAATGCCCTCAATGCCAACAGGAGTAAAGGCCAAATTTTAACCGCGTGTTCGCGCGGTCGGTCTTTGATAGGCGTCGGTACGCATTTTATCGAGTTTACGAAAGTGTTATGCCAAAGTACCTCGAGCTCAGTTTTCCAATCCATTCTGAAATCCATTTTACAAGAAATCCCTGCAAAGAATGAATTGTTTACAAGCCTCAGTCCGCCAAAAATGAAAAATTATGATTAAATAAAAGACAGTTGTTTCACAACTGTCAAAAGTTTGTAGAGGAAGTTCTATCTAGAAATTTGTGCTCGAACTTTCGATATCAAAGCGCGACCGCTTCATTGTGACTTGTTAAATTGATTTACGTGTATCCTATGTAAAATGTCAGAGCTGAAGCGCGAGTTTATGATATAGGTATAATGATAGCACGATAGTGCTCGATCTTTCGATATTACGGTGTTTGAAATCTCAGAGCCCGAACGCACGAACGCTACATTGTGATATTGGTGTAAGGATCACACGTAGAATTTTTCTTTCCTGGAAACCAGGACCTCTATAACGGTTTGGGCATGTATCCTAGAACTATGAGCTCTGAAAAATTTGTTTGGTATGTCAACTTGTACTTTTTCATTAAAACAATGAAAGGAACACATCTCGGTAGAACGTAGTACTTCGGGAAGTGCGTAGGCACAGAATGAATGGGTACCTTGATGTAAATTTAAACGAGGAGAGCGTAGCGACTTTGAGAAAAGTAATGAACTCAATTAATTAGAGTATCGTGTACTTTTTTGGATGATGTACGCTATTGTGATGTAACTAACACGACTATACCCCTCACTATGATCTCCATCCAGTAATGCGTGCTGTGATGTGGAAAAATATATGTAAAACAATAGAAGACTTCGCGCCGGATATGAAAAGCCCCTTGCTCTCCAAATGACCCATACATCTTATTGGGTATTCACTAGAGGGATTGCCATTAGCTGAGTTCTTTGTCCACATTTCCTTTTCAAGGATCTTGCAATCCTCGAGTTCTCAAGGTCTAGAGTCAATCTATACTACAAAAAAATAAATAAATAAAAATAAACCAAGGCGAAATTTAACGAAACTGAGCTTGGAACAACTATTTTCCCAGCTCAGTTTCGTGTATCACCTTATTCAGTCGATTGCTTTAGTGTACTACATATGGTTGGGATTTTAGTCTATGTGGGCCTAAGATATAGTTTTATAGTCGTGGACACGTGTAGTATTTCGTCACATATGTGTACATATGTGAGCGGGTTCGTCATTTTTCGACGAAAGTATATGCTTTGTTCTACCACTGGGCTCATTTCAATCCTTAAATCAATCTGGGTTTTTTCTACCCCATCGTCTCTTCTTTCTTAGCCTACCTCACCGTCAGGCTAAGCAACACTGGTCTTTACTTGGTTCAGTCAATACATGTTGTTCTAATTTTCTGTCTTCTAAAAATCTCCATATTTGACTTAAAAATTCAAATACACCCAATTTTGTTTTCACACGTTTTAGAAAAAAAGTGATCTGATTTTTACACGATTTTTCATTCGATTGGAAATAATTTTACCAACCGTTTTCTTTTAGAAATTTAATCAGGAAATTTTCTTATATGCTCTTATTCTTTCTTTATAAATTATTTATTTAATGCATTTTGCAGTGTTGAGAGATATGGAACCAATCCCTTTTTCCATGTACAATGTCTGTTTTTTTACACTGTGTAAAAACAGAATTATCAATTTATGTATCATTCGGTAATTTGAATAAGACAAATACAAATTTGTTCATCTCATATTTTTTACTTTATTCATAAAGTTTAAAAAATGGCTCCAAATTTTCCTCAGTTTTGCTTCTCTCTCTTTGTATGTTTTAAGATTTTGTAAATTCATTTCTTTTTTATTTATTTCATGATCTTGTTTTACTTATTTTTAATTTGCTTCTTCTTCTTTTTTTTTTTTGTTTAGCTGTTGGTGCACTACAATCGTTGAAATCGAAAATGTCATTCGACAATTCACAAAGGTCTAAAAGTCTAATGTCACTCCATCACACTCATTCGAAAACGGACAGAAGGGATGACAATTAACATTTCCCGAATGCAATTTCTTATGTTTTTTCTTTCTTTCTTTCTATTTCTTTGTTCCCTATATATATACAAATATTCTTATACACACGTTTATATAAATTTATATAAAATTTAAATATTATGTTTTATTTAAGAAAAAAAAAATTGTATCAGTTTTAATTTGTAATTTTTGTTAAATTGTATTTCATATCTGTTTCTTTTAGTTGATTGTTTAAAGAGCAATCGCTACATATGTAAGATATTTTTTTGAGAGGTTAATGGAATCCAGAGAAGGGCTTATCTCTGTACCAGATATTTGTAGTCACTCGAGTTTCTCAAAGCTTGTGTGTAGAAAACACACATATCCGGAGATGTCTCGTTTTTACCAAACCTCTACAAAGCGGGGATACAAATATGAAAATTGAAAACAAGTGAAAATGTGAGCAACAAAAAAGAACAAACGCAAATATAACCAAATCCAAAGTCTGTCTGCAAAACAGACGACAAAACATGATGAAAAGTTCACACGACTGATTGTACTTTTGTTAATAAAACAAATTCATTTCTTTTTCATGATTTACATGTTTATATTTTATTGTTTTTGTTTTGCATAACTTTGGCCATACGCATATATAAATACACTCATGGTCAAGAGAAAAAAAAAGTCATTGTATCGTGTACCACCTAATTTATATATGATTGTGTTTTATTTTGCACGACTTATATCTTATTCAATTTAGTTGTAGCTGTGAAGTATCGTTTTTAAGCTCGAGATCATTGTATTTAGTAGATAACATAGAATAAAAAAAAGAAAAGAAAACAATTTATTGCTTAACATTTACTCTCCTTTCATTTGCACATAAAGCTCTGTATACGCAATTATTTTACTATGTAGTGTTCGTTTTTGTTTAATTTGTTTTATATTTACGATTTGCAGTAGAACAATTTCGGGGTACGTTTTATGAAAAACAAAAATGTTTTCGATTGTGTACATAATAATCGACAAAGTTGTTCTGAGCTTAAGAGTATCATTATGAATCATAAATAAAAAGTAAAATAATACAAAATAAATGACTACGTTTTTTATGAAGACGATGATGATGTTCTCACAGGGTTGTCTGTATTTTTGACTTAACGGTCGTAGATGGTAGGCAAAATTTTTCATAAAATAAAAACTCGTCTTTAATCTTTTGAGTGGTCGAATCAATAATTATGATGGAACAATGGAACAGAATTGAAAAACAATTTTCCGATTAAATATCACTGGCAGCAGAATATTCCTCTCAAAATGGTTTTTTTCAGCAATCTCAAAATGGGATTGTTTCAGTAATAACATCTTCATTTTACTCTTACTGTCCAGCCATTTCTTCGGGTTTAGAAACAGGAACATCTGGAGAGTATGCAGATAGGGTAGCAGTTCGTGGCAAAAATATACCATGTTTGTCATTTCATTGAGGAGGCCATGCGGTCGCGTGAGCGAGTGTGAGCAACCGCGGTACCGATGGCATGAACAGCTTTCTCATCTGTAATGGACGCTCAGTTGAAATGCCTACAACCTCAGCTACCAATTAATCGTCTACATTTCGGGGAGACCTGGGCCGCCACCACAAGCCTCTCCAGGTGATAGGATCTTTCGCCAAGTGCTTTGAAGTAGGCTGAGGTGCTTCTCCACTTGTGCGCCATTCGTTTCGTGGCCATTCTCGGTTAAAGATTTTTTACCCACAAGCACGGGATTAAGCCTTCGATCTCCGCTCTTGTATCCTCTATATCATTTATTTCTTAATTGTTATAACTTGTATTATACTTCGCTGCGAAATAAGTGAGCCGACTTTTACACAAATCCATGCAGCGTTGATCCAAGCCTGAAAACATGCCTTCTTAATTTATCTTCTTTTTCTGGCTGTAAATTATTAATCTTAAACTTATCATGAATTCAAAAGCATAAATTCGGTCGCTTGAACTACACGGCCATTATTGGAAAAGTTCCCTATTTGAGCACATTTCCATCGATGATTCCTAGGAAAAGGGCACACTTTTCTCTTTATTAACAATTTATTATTTTCAATTGCTTAACATCTTATGACTCACTAGTTACTTTCTGATATAAAAAGATCTTACCGTCGTTCAAATAGGTCCTAAAACAACAATTTATTTGAAGAGCCGGGATGTTGCATGTGCGTAAAAAAACCTCACGAGGAATCAACTAAAACCCGGGTTATTTTCGTGCTATTTTAATTTTCTGTGCTGTTTTTCGGATTTTATATTTAATTGAATTATTAATAAACCTCCTACTTCGGGGGCTGCTGACAACGAACGGGTGGATTTAATCGGCTGGGAGCTTCATTTTTTCCGTGTACCTATGGCAATATTTCTCACTCTCATCCTCGACAAAAATAAAAACACTCCTTATGGAGGGCAGAACATACATTTACAACATGCGTAAGTTTAAGTTGAGTGAGATGAACATTTTACGGTAGTCACCTAACCTCAATTCAATTGCTTGCTCTTGAGTGCACCGTGTTGCAAGTACTTTATGGACTACCTTTTTGTGTTGGTCTATGTGGGGCTATGAGATACGGTTCAAGTGTTTACTTTATAAGTTAGGATCCTAAGGTGTCTGACATTTCCCGTTGAGCATACACATATTTTCAAACGCCCTTCTATCTATTCGAGCACATGTTGAAAGACTTACTTTTAATTGGGCAGTTCATTATTTATTGCTTAATTTCTGGTTTATTTTAACTATCAGCATTCTTTTCTCCGTGCTTTCGGTGCATATGAAATGTGCTTAAAACATTTCGGTGCTATTCCTTGTAAGCCCATCCTTCTGTTTCAAAGTATTTGATTCCTTAATTCTCCTTGACGATCCACCCAACAAACTATTTTGCCTGCGTTGCCATTGAATTTTCAAATTTTGGCAGCAAAATCATTAGTGATGGCAATTCCTTAACAAATTGCTGTGTGCAAATCTAGTACGAATTTGACACGTTGTGCAAGTTGCGGAAAATGAGAAAACAATGAAAATGAAAAAAATAACGACACGATAAAAGCAAGGTAGTCGCGTAAAACAACATAGGGAATCAGCAGAAATGACGTATGACAGAGATACCCAACTTCACAGCTGATTGACCCCTAGTCCATCGTCGAATTTGAAGGATAATCATGAACATTTTGACGGTTATTCATGAATTTTTGACAGTTATTCACGAAATAACGTAAATGACGTTCTCTTATTGGTCTTATTGGTTGTCAAAAATGTTAAGGGGCAAGAGAGGTAGAAGTTGGGTGTCTCTATCATACTTCATTTCTGGGGAATCAGGGTGAATACGTCATACAAAAATGTCAGCTGCCATCTGCGATCCGTGAAAAAGTCGCCTCGAAACACCGACCATTCATCGCCATACCATCTCATCAATTTATCATTCTTATCAAAACGACGTGACAATTACAAAAATTAAAAACACACACAATACATAATACTACATAAATCTTAATTTACAAAATTTTTAATTAATTTCCAAATCCCACCACTACTCATACCCGTTTGTACACACTCCCCTCCCGACCACCCCCTATCTACAAAAACAAAACAAAAAAAAAAAACCATCAAGATGGTTGCGAAAAAAAATATTTAACAAAAACAAAACTATCCCCCTCCTATTGTGCGTGCTTTAACAACTACTAAACACAGTAACGCCCCTGTCTTCGCCGACAACGCCATCTGGTGCGAGTAAATCAAAATCAACATCGATCTTCTTTGGTAACTACCATCATCAGCAACAGCACCACCACCAACAGCAGCAGCAGAAGGACGCCGACATGACGAATGGAAATATCAGCGAGAGTGGTAACTGCGAAGGTACAGACGACATGGACACCAACGTGGACATGGACAATGCCACTGTGTACACGGGAATCAATCTAAACTCAACGAAGATACGTATCACAGAGAATCCTCTGCCAGAACCGGTTTCATGCTAGATTTACAAACGATACGATATAATTGTTGATTTGTTTGGATTTTTTTTTTATCAATTTTGATATCTTTTCTTTCTCACTTAGTACCATGCATTTGACATACAAACTAGAATATCCTCCTGCCCTTAGAGTGTCTCCCAAATAGCCCACAGATGATATCCGAATAAGTTTATGCTGTAAAAAAACTCAAGTACTCAATATTCATGTGGTAAAATAAACCGTTACGTAACATTGTTAACAAAAATCTAGTTAGCTGTACAAAACAAAAAAATTTAGTAAACTGATGATGCACGGTAAGCGACAGAATCGGAGTTGTGACTCAACGAATTACTGACAGTCACTGTGTACAATGTTTTCTTGTTTTCCTTGGAAAATTTCTTAAGTAGTCGCTAATTGTGACACAATTCTGTAGACATACACATAGATGCGTAGATACATTTTCAATCTCTACCAATTCGAAAGTCGTTCTAGAGAAAAATCAACAAATGAGTGCTGAAGTGAGACAATGGCGATGAAACTACTACTACACTTGCTTTGAGCTTTAGGTGAACAGCTTTAAGCTGAATGTACATTTATATAATAGTTCAAATAAATATCTTTAACGAAAATAAAACTAAAAATAAAATAGAAGACCGTGTTTGTAGTTTTCAAGTAGATAACAAACAAATTAGTGACACTCACCAAATTGAATTGGTTCAAGAAACAAAAAAATGAGAAACACATACATCTATAGTTAAAGGAGACCTACATAGATACTCGCCATTTAAATAAGTGAAAAGTTGTAACTAAGAAAACAAAATACATTAAACTATAATTCTCTTATTCGTATAATTTTTTTTGTGAATAAAAAAAACATGTATTTCCAATTTGTACCAAGTCCTGCGATGACCAACCCAAAGCGTTGTTAAACCTTGTCTTCTTTTACATCTTAATTAATTGCACTTGTATGGATATTTATAACGCAGCTACTTAGCTTTAAAACAAAACAAAAAACCTATGAATTTAACAAAATGAAAACCAGAAGAAAAAAGGGGAAGCATACCATAAAACCAAACAGGGAATTGATTTATAATCATAAAGTAAATAAAATAAACAAAAAAAAAATACAAAACGTATAGTATATTTTTTAGCATTTGCAAATAATTTTTTGGATTTTTCTCTTTTTTTTTGAAAATTTTACAGCGTAATCATACATTTTTTCATTTCACTTTGTGCCTATTATAGAGAGAAAACCAAAAAGGAAATACTAATTGTGTAAATGTATTTGAATCCCTTGCTAAGAATAAATAAGTTTGATGTGTACTATTTTAATTTGTTTGATGACAGTGACAGTTTGTCGGGGAAGTATTTTCTACAAGGAACAAGTTGGTCGGATGGGATTTCTTGCTAAAAGAAGACAGACTCATCTGCTAAACTGAGTTTTAAACAATCGACTGACATGGATTCGATTTTGAAAGCTCTTTTCGTCAAAAAGTTGTAGTCACTAATTTTTTGTGACTATCTATCATTAGCATTAGGATCAGTATGTTTTCGTCTGCCGTGAACTTTGTTCTCGAGTAGGCAGAAATGGATCCGCTTCTTTATTAATGCTGGCTTATGGTTCACGTGGTCCTTTATCCACGAGATTTTACCTCAAACAAGGAAGTCCGAATGGAGAATATTCAAAAGTCTGCATGCTGTAGACTCTACGTGTAGCTAAGAACTTTGAGCCTTGAATGGAAAGACTCTCTTAGCCGAAGTACTGACGTTCAAACCGTCAATGTGGTCAGTGAATTATGCTGTCACCTTTTTTATTGAATTGAGGTGAGGACTCTTGGAACTTGCTTTTGTGATCGTCAAACTTGTAGGTGTCGACATTAATTGATGATGACTTCAATTCATGATCACGCTGCTGATGGCTGTCAGGACAAAGTAGTTATTCACGATCAATCGCCTTACTTAAGGTTGTCCTTTTAATGTTCTCGAACCAGAGAACACGAATTGATAGATTCTCCTAGCTGAAGTTTTGATGTCCAACGAAGTGCAGACGACATATTTTTACCTAAGTCTAAGGCCTTGATCAGTTCAACGAGTTCATGTTATCGAGTTACGATCGCCACATTCTGAGTCACATTGAACTAAAGGTAAAATATACGACACAGCATCAATCGGTTTTATCTTTCGGAAACTTATCTTTCGAATCTCGGTGGAATTCAAGACCAGAAAGTAACCTAAAATCCACTGACCCTTTCGCTTGCTTTTACAAAACATGAAAAACACAAAATGTCGATAATTCCAAAAGCAACGTTAATGAAAAGTAAAGCAATTGATCCGACAAACGTCACAACTTTTTGTCCTTTGTACACAGCTCCTCTGTGATTCTCTGATAGTTCCAACTCCATTCTCACATTCCACTGCATATTTCTTTTAAACATAACTCACAGCTGACCATAGAACCTCCTCAGAAGGACCCGGTGCATATTTCCTAGACTTTCAGAAACATCGCACAAGGTGTTCTTTGGCTACAGCGGAGTATAACAGAACAATACACTCAGCACCGCACACAGTTTCATGATAGATCTTGTGAGTGAAACTTTTTTCGTTTACTGAGGAAATACCCGCCGAATTGGGTCTACTAAAGATGGGACCGATGTGAACATCTAGGGACCTAAATTCATAACTCTCCGACCAGTTGGTAGTGCTTTTCAGATGACAGGATAGAGACTCTTCTTCATCGCCTTCGTTGCCATCTCTTTGCTTCCCAACAACACAAACCATTGAGATCCGCTGGAGATACTCGAAAGTTGTTGTGAGAGGTAGGATCTCATACGTTTTTCCTTTGCAGGCACAGTGGACATGTTCAGAAACCTCCTCATAATACTGTGTCCATTTCTGGAAATCAATTCAAAGTAGGTGATTCCTTAGTAGACACTTAAACGATCATATTTATAGCATGTTCGGCCTGAACAGTGTTGCTTCTATCTTGTTTGAGCTTGAGTTCCGATGTAGGTTATCCCGTCTAGCTGCGGTTTGACTACCACATTACAGATTTTGCTCCTAGAAGAGTTGTTTCTGAACTCTCAGTTGTTGCCGGCTGTCATAATTACTTTGAATAAAAACTGAAAAAATCGACTAGAAGACTCTAAACGCCCTGTGTCTACTCCTAGCAGAATCTAAATCACTTTACGTGGAAATTCTTAAAATTAACCAATTTTATGTCCTTCACAATATTTTCTTATGGACTTGAATTGAGTTGATACGTGCCATCGGATCAACAAATCTTAGATCAAATCATATCTCAATTCAGTTACGAGTCAAATGATAATTTTGAGAAGCCAAATTTAACCACTTTCAAAGGCAAGCAAAGCAAAGTTTAATTCTTTGTAAAAGTACATTCCCGACAAACTGCACTTGAAAATAAATTAAACACGACCTACATACACAGATAAAGATAAATTAACCATATCAAAGGACTAAAACCAATGTTTTTGAAAAAAAAAAAACAATATTACATACCCACAAATATTTAAATTATATTATTAACAACGAAATATACAGAATCAAAAGAAATGAAAAAAAAATGTAGTTAAGTTCAGATGATTTTTTAAAACATTATTTGAAGCAACAACCAAAACCAAAAATAACTTCTTTTGGATAAACAAAAGATTTAAATGTAAAAGTTTTTAAATTTTACACAAAAAATATAAATAAAACGCTTTGCTAAAAGCAACCCCGTTGGGACAAATCAATCAAACAAAACACACATCAAAGAAAAAAAAAATAGATATAAATAAATAAACGAAAAAAAAAATTTAATTAAAGCAAAAAGTTATCAAAATGAATGAAAATAGGTAATAATGAAAAAAAAAAACGAAAAGATAAGATAAAATAATTTCGCTTTTGTAAAATAATATAATGTGTTATGAGGAAAAACCAAAACATTTTTCTGAATAAAGACGATTTATGCAAGCTAAAGTGAGGGGATATTTGTTTGATTGTATCTTGCGGTGGTGCGGAAGTAAGTATTTCAGCAACAATATCTCTTCAGTTTTTTTATTCAGTAAGTAATGTTTTTTATTTTAAAATTCTTTATGAATGCAAAGGTAAGTAATTTAAAATTAAGTTAATTTAATATTAAAGTGTGATTTTTTAAAAGTTATAGGAAAGTTTTTAGAAAAAAACACATCAAATTCAGAAAAATGCATAAAATCTTTATTTGAATCGATAGTACGGTCCATGCAATTTAATGTTTGAATATTATTTCATGCAAATGTTGACCTTGACTGCCCCTCAAATGGTCCATCCGCTTAGTCCAATTTTGGCAGACTCTTTCCAACATTTCGGCCGGAATCTCACGAATAAATGATTCAATGTTGTCTTCCAATGCGTCAATTGAAGCGGGCTTGTCTGTATAGACATGAGCTTTAACATAGCCCCACAAAAAATAGTCTAAAGGCGTTAAATCGCACGATCTAGGCGGCCAATTGACCGGTCCCGAACGTGAAATAAAATGTTCACCGAACTCGCCTCTCAATAAGTCCATTGTTGAGCGTGCTGTGTGGCATGTGGCACCGTCTTTTTGAAATCACATGTCATGCAAGTCAAGCTCTTGCATTTTGGGCAACAAAGTTGGATATCATCTCACGGTAGCGCTCACCATTCACAGTTACGTAACGATTCGCATCATCTTTGAAGAAGTACGGTCCAATGATGCCATCAGCCCATAAACCGCACCAAACTGTGACTTTTTCTGGATGCATTGGCAGCTCTTGCAATGCTTCTGGCTGATATTAACTCCAAAATTGACAATTCTGCTTATTTACGTACCCATTGAGCAAAAAATGAGCTTCGATTAAACTGACCATAAAATGGAAGAAGCGCGCGATGAACTTTCATAACAGAGCACGCATTTTGATAATAAAATTCAATAATTTGCAAGCGTTGTTCGTTTGTAAGACGATTCATGGTTAAATTATAAACCAAACTGAAGATGTTTGACAGTGAAACAAAACACGAAACGTGCGTCAGCTGTTTAAACCAGTGTTGCCAAAAAGCTGCACCCTTAGCTTATCAAGCGGCGAATACAGTGGGTGTCATTAATATTCCCTGTTTTACTCGAATGTGTGAAAAATTGCAGTTACTGGTTAAAACCAAATGGTTTTCAATCCAATCTTTTCGGGCTCGGTAATTTCCTTTATTTTCTTTGAGGTTATCAATTTTTTGAACCACAGATATTCAATATACACGAAAAACTATGAACAAAGTTCCTTCATTCATATTCGGTTTCTTAACTTGCATTTCTCTTTACGGTTTAGATCAAAGAACCCTAAGCTCAGATTTGTATGTCTGTTTTGAAATTATCATATCGTACACCATTATTTGGTAATAGCCTGTTTAAAACCGTCCACAAGTAAACAACAAAACAATAAAAGGGACTGCAAAGCGAAGAACACTCGCTGAAAACACGTGAGTTCGTGTCAACCCATCATTTAAAAGGTGAAACTTACTATGAAATTGCGGAAAATTTTAAAATGAAACCTAGTACGGTCGGTGACATTATAAGACGCTTCAGGAACGAAGGCCGTATCGAATTCAATAAGCAATTCAGCCCAAGAACTTAACACGACGCGAAGAATGTCGAAGAACGCTTAAAAATAAGAAAAGTTAAAGATAACAGTCGTCTTAGTAAGATAAGATAACTAAGATAGTAAGTCAGCTGTTGGTTGAATGCGGTAAGTGAGTTTCTGAGTCTACAGTTCGCAGTGCTATCAAATCTGAAGGGTTCAATGGTCGAGTAGCAAGGAAAAAGCCTTTCGTCAACTTGGGCAGCCGTAAAACTCATCAAAAATTTGCTAAAGCTTACAAAGAAAAAGATCCATTATAGTGGGAAGATGTAATTTTCCCAGATGAGAGCAAGTTTAATCTTTTCGGGTCTGATGGAACTGTTATGGTGTGGCGCAAGAAAAATGAAGAGCTGAAATGTAATCATTTGGAGGTAGCGGTGAAGCATGGGGTAGGTCATGTCATGGTGTGGGGGTGCATATCGGCAAAAGGTGTGGGCAATTTCGTCTTTATAGATGGGATTATGAAGGGAACATTATTTGAGAATTCTGAGAGAAGATTTGAAAGAAAGCACTGAAAGAAAGTGTCTACTAAGGAATCACCTACTTTGAATTGATTTCCAGAAATGGACACAGTATCATGAGAAGGTTTCTGAACATGTCCTCTGTGCCTGCAAAGGAAAAACGTATGAGATCCTACCTCTCGCAACAACTTTCGAGTATCTCCAGCGTATCTTAATGGTTGGTGTTGTTGGGAAGAAACGAGATGGCAACGAAGGCGATGAAGAAGAGTCTCAATCTTGTCATCTGAAAAGCACTACCAACAGGTCGGAGAATTATGAATTTAGGTCCCTCGTGTATGTTCACATCAGTCCCATCTTTAGTAGACCCAAATTTCCAGGTCTTTCAAATTCATCATCATATCAGGATAATAATTCTAAACATAAAGCCCATATTTTCCGCGAATGGCTGCTATACATATACCTGACTTCAACCCTATCGAAAATTTGTGGGCCGAAATGGATCTCCGAATATGGGAGACCCCTGTTTCTTCCGTAAACGCTCTGAAGGTTAGGTTGCAGGAAGAATGGAATAAAATAAGCCTGGAATATGAAATATTGTAGCCAACATGCCAAAGCGATTATGCCAAGTTTTGGAGAATAAAGGACACGCTTCAAAATATTAATAAATTTAGTTTGTGATTATTTTAATTTTTATTATGTAAATTAAACAAATTTATTATTTTAAATAAATTAAAAAGTTAAAAAACCGAATATTAATGAAGGTACTTTTTTCATAGTTTTTCGTGTAAATTGATCATGTTGTAATAATTAGTGATTTTTAACAAAAATTGCTAATCTCGCAGAAAATTAAGGAACTTACAGAGCAGGAATGATTTGGTTAAAACCCATTTGGTTTTAACATGTAGCTGCAATTTTTAACATATTCGAGTAAAAATCTGAATATTAATGGCAGTTACTGTACACTACCATTTTTTTAATGTCTTTCTTGGAAAATGCGAGGATTGAAATGTGTAGCTTGGATTGAAAATGCCGACAGAAATGATAGCGAGTGTGATGAAGAATGGAAAACTTTCATGGACTTCGCTGGTGCGACTAAAAATGGTTCATAAAGACTACGTGTGTGAATGTGTGAGAAAAATACAAAACGACATTCTAACAAAAATATTCAAAATCTGAGTGATAGGCCTACTTTAACTACTCACAGGATATTGACAACAGCCAAGTGTTATTTTTTGTATAAAAGCATAATTTGTTTAATGCAGAAATGAAGTATGATAGAGATGCCCAACTTCTACCAATCCTGCCCCTTACAATGTTTGACAACCATTTTTATATCAAACACACAAAAGTTAAATTTTTACAAATTTGTTTGGACCTATAACGGGACGAGAAGTAAACAGTAGCCTTTCCTTCAAGGGTGATAAAAGAACTTTCCTATGCAAGATCAACAAAATAATTGAGTTTTTGACCGAAAAAATATAATGCATGCTTGCCTTAGGGTGTGTTAACGCCGTGTCGTAGTGGTGTTAGGTGCTTCAACAGGAGGTTCTGTGTTCAATCCCCGAATTTACCAGCATTCACTGAGAATGCTTTAAGAGCACTCTTGTCTAGAACAAGTTTCTCGAACTTCGCCGTTCAGAGTCGGCATTCAACAGTAGGTCCCTTCCACTCGTGAGACAACTGTTATATACAAGCAGAACACGAGTGGTTGCTGTGGAAGCTAAGCCCTGGCCATCCACCGGCCTGCCCCGATTGCAAGTGCCGATTGTCGATTAAATCGACTGTCGAGGAATCACAATCGACGAAACTCAATCGATTAAGAATCGTATTTTTATGAATTAAAAACGTGCATATGACAAATTCGTATGCGTCTGTCAGATAAGTATGTCAAATCGAATTACATTTGCAGCATAAAATGTTTATTTCTGATTTTCTGTCGCACGCTTAGAAATTTATGACCGACAAAATTTGAAGAGAACATCGACTTATATCGATCGCGATCGACGATCTCAATACCAAAACAACCAATCGACAATTGGTGCGTATCGATTTTCAATCGATAATCAACACTCGCAATCGGGGGCATAATCTTTCAAATAAAGGTATACTTCGTTAGATTCATACTAAAACGTAAAGCGCTTGCTTGTAGTAGAAGAACTGGGGTGGAATGGAAATGATGGTGGCAGTTTTGATGGTCATCTCCAGCTGACACAGTAAAATGCTGTCTATTCGCAGATGACTCGCTGGCTTATGCCAGCTCGACGTCACCACAGATAGTCGCGCGAAGGGTCGAAATCCAAACAGCGAACAAATTTTACTACTAAACCAAATGGGGTATTCGTATCAATGCTAGGCTCCTAACAGAAATATCAACAAACCAAAAGGTCAAGTATCTTGGCGTTAACTTCACGCAAAGGTTTAAGTTCAACAGTCATGCGAAACTGTCCCTTAAGAAGGCCAACATAGACTTCCATCGCAACTATCCCTTGATGCACAAGCAAAATGGATTAAGCCAGAGGACAACACTGCTGCTATACAAAACTGCTGCTATTTCTAAGACCAGCATGACGAAGCTCGCAATTTTCGAAAGAAAAATATTGCTAATATGTACCGGATTCACCTTCGACGGGGACCGTCAAAGGCACCACAATAGGCTTTACGACGAAGCACGCATCATCCCCCTGCAACAGTAGATGGTGACACTGTTCAGAAAGCAGCTACTAAACATCAACAAAGAACTTTCACTTCAAACGACGTTGAACAACGAGCTGCATGGATTCTACCAGAGCAGCGATAGCAATCACCATCGAGGCTAAGTCGGCTAACTCATCACCACCCCATCCCAAAACGACCACCATGGACACACCAGCCATTGTAGGACACACAAAAAAAACAATGAACCGACAATAATAATAAATACTAAATTAAACAAAGCACATCAGTTGGGCCCCTATTGTTGAGCCAACACCCTAACCTTTAGTTTGTAAGTCTGTTCAAATAAATTTTTAAATCCCTTCTAAATCGCTTGGTGGTCACGGTTGACTATCAATCATTTCCATCATTTTCAATTTGGTGGGTGTATTTACTACTGTGCATAGTTTTTTCATACAATTCCAATGATTTCGCTAGTACATACTACCTTTATTCAGAACTTGGAATATAGGCGCGTCGTTGCTATAATGCGTTTTGTCTCTAGTTGTTCATTGGTTCGTATGCGATGCAAAATGTGTTTTTGCTTGAAAACAATTAGGTGTTGTTGCGTGCCAAAGTTTGGTTTCAAATTAAAAGAAATTCAATGTACTTATCAAAGTATAAATATTGAAGAAACAACGTGAAAACGTCTCGAATTTAGCTGTCACATGGAACATTAAATATCTTGCAATTTGACCTCTCCAATCGATCCATCACCATCTTCAAAGCACGCGATAAGCGCTTTTCCAGTTCATTGTCTTCGCAAATCGCTCCAGCGGTCGATCTCATTGGTTACACCATTTCTCTGTGCACTTCTCATCGGCTGAGTTGATAGTACACTCGTTGCAAATCGATTTTGTTTCGCCGCCAACAATTGCTCCAAGAGGTTGACGCTGGACGGTGAATGTGCGGTTGTTCCCTTTAACTCGCTTTTGAATTCAGTTTTTCTCTTAATTTTACTTGATTTTTTTTTTGTTATTTGAATAATAATTTGTAATTAGCATCGTCTTGAGAATAAACCGCTTGAAGTGCTGTGTACGATTCCAACCAAACAGACACATTCATTGATCGCTGGAAACTCAACCATGGATACGCGGCTGCTCTTTTGTATCTTTTGGATAAGCCAATTCTACATGTTCAAGCCTGGATATTCGTTCAGCATGACAACAGATGAATTAGATTTAGCATATCCCAAAGAGAAAGGTAAGTTGCTGTATATAATTGCTTGCCGTCCGGATTCCATTACACTGATCGACAGAAATCTCTTCTCGGCGATCAATTCTTTCGTTTATTGCCCAAATTGCATGACCATAGGTGAGATTTGGAATAAATACTGAGTTGAAAATCGCTAACTTGGCCAAGCTCGGCCTTTCTGAGAACAGATCTACCAAGCTGATTCAAAACCAACCATCACTCGTGAAAAATACACCGTGATACTTAAACTTCTCCACCATAAACCATCTCCACCTGCTTCAATGGCGCTCCACTTATATGTTTTTTTTTTTTCATCACAGAGTACACAAAACACTACGTTCTCTAAGTGTTAACTGTCAGTAGCGCCTTACGCATCAGATTTTTGCTGCGCGACTAAGGATCATCTACCGATTTTGCATCTCATAGATTACATTAAATAAACAATATTAATTAAAGGATAGTGCATGGATAAATTTTTTAAACTCCAATCGAGACAAGCTAAATCAATTTCGTTGCAAAGTCCATTAAAAGTGTTTATACACCTTTTAAAAGGTTAATTACAACCATAGTTGGTTCTATGCCTCTCATCGTATAGTGAATTTCTCACCCGAAGAGATCTTTGGGGAGCATATAAAAGTAAATCTGGTGAATTTACACGGCAATTAATAATATCGCGGATGAGCATGGCTGACGCTGCCTTACGCCTGAAACTTTAGGTTTGCAAGCCTATTATTTTACATATATTGTCATATTTAGGGAGTTCTTCAAAGGAATATAATTTACGGACAAAAAACCTCATGAGATTGTTTGTACTCTTTCGAATCTGAGTTCTTGTGTATCATAAGTCGAATCCCAAATGATGGAAGAATATTCTAAATACGGTCTAACTAACGAACAGTAGATGGACTTAAGACTAGTTATATCCCGAAAGTCTCTACTATTTCGCTTCAGAAAACCTAACATAGCGTTAGACTTCGCAATTGTATAATCATAATGTAATGCAAAATTTAATTTGGTATCAAAAATTAGACCCACATCTTTAACCTCTTCTAGGCGACTAAGTCTATGATCATTTATGAAATAATCATAGACGATCGGGGTTGTAATTCGATATGGCGTTAAGATATTACTTTTTTTGAATATTCAGCTCTAGTCCATTGTGCTTGCACCACTCCACTAGTGCATACATATCCAATTGGAAATTATTACAATCAGCTAAACTATTTATAGGTAAATACAATTTAAAGTCGTCTGCGAATGTTAAAATTTTACAATATTTGAAAATTTCGTGAACATCTTTTATAAACAAAAGGAAGAGTAATGGCCCCACATGGCTACCTTGTGGAACGCCCGATGTAACTTTTATTCCTCGAAATCTAAAACTATCGATCTTTACCAATTGCTTCCTGTCACAGACGAAATTACCATAACATCTGATTTTTCCACGTTAACTATCTACATCCCACCACCCGCGTGGTGGTGTTCCGTTCCGGGAAGGTGTGAGGATAACTTAGTTACCTGCAAAAAGAGGATGACTCTGTCTTAGGATCATTAACTTCTTTTCCATGTTGCCACTTACACTAATAATAACCTAAGTAAACTTGACGAACATAGCTCATGGAATGTTTCCAGTTCGTGGGCAAGTTAAGCAAATTGGAGATTTATTTGGCACTATTATGGGCTGATCAAAAGACACCGCTTGTGAAAGTATGCGAAAAATAAATAGCTCCCCAATAAAGAATTATGCGGTTTTTTGCGGAAGGTCATGGTATTTTTTGTTGGAAAGGATTATATTTTAGTCTTAGTTGATTTCTGCCTTGTATCTGGTGTGTTTGTGTCTTGCAGTTTGCAATGGAACCGACAATCTGGTATCGAGGCCATCGAACCGAGAACAACACTATAGGAACCTACGCGATCGTTACACCAACTGTACGCTTGTGGATGGTAATCTGGAGCTCACATGGTTGTTTGGTCGCAACTTGGATTTGAGTTTTCTGGAGAAGATCCAGGAGGTGACCGGCTATATACTAATCAGTCACTTGGAAGTTGAGAAATTCCCTGAGAAATTCCTCCCAAGGTAAGTCTGAGTGAGTGTCCCTCAATTGCTCGCATTTTACTGACACTTGTTTTTGCTTTCACACAGGCTTGAAATAGTTCACGGACGAAAGCATTTTAAGCCGACATTAACACATACAGCACCTTCTCAAAATTCGATTCTGCTTCGAATGTTGTACTCTATTTGAAATAAATATGTACGATTTGGTAATTTTCTAGAATACATTTTAAAATTAATACGGCTTATATAAGAATAACACATTTCACGTTTGAACGTGATCAAACATAAATAAATTTAACATTAATTTTCAAAATAAAGCTTTTGAACTTAATTTAATTTACTCGTGTACAAGCTTCTGTTGGGTATATAACTTCTTCTTCTAAGAGATGGCGTAACTTGTATTATTCCATTGGAACATGCATTGGAAATCTACTGTCATTGTACGTCATTTCAGTATATGTCATTCATTTCATTGGTTTCAGTATATGACAATATTTTTTTTTCACTCAAATATGTCGAACTTTGTTCTTGAAAAGGTGTTTTTGCGGGGAGTTCTTCTTCATTACTTTAATATGAAGAAAACTGCTGCCAAAAGTCATCGTATTTTGGTGGAATTTTATGGTGAACATGCACTAGCTGAGCGAATGTGCCAAAAGTGGTGATTTTGGCTTGGGCACCCAACCAAATTAACTGCAAGCCGAATATGCATGGCGCAAAGGTAATGCTCTGTATTTGGTGGGATCAGAAGGGTGTGCGTATTATGAGCTGCTTAAACCGGGTGAAACCATCAATGGACAACGCTCCCGAACACAATTAATCCGTTTGAAGAGAGCAGTAGCCGAAAAACGCCCGGAATATCCGACCAGACACGAGGCAATAAATTTCCATCATGACAACGCTCGGCCCCAGGTTGCTATTCCGGTTAAGAACTATTTGGAAAACAGTGGAGGGAAAGTTTTACTCCACCGGCCTTATAGCCCAGATCTTGCCCCTTCTGACTACCAGTTGTTCCTGTCGATGCAGAACGCCCTCACTGAAATACGGTTCACATCAGAGCAGAATATCTAAAATTGGCCTGATACATTCTTGGCTGCCAAGCCGCCGCAGAAAGATGGGAAAAGTCATGGCTTCAGATGGGCAATACTTTGAATAATACTATTGTACATGTTTTTCTTAAATAAACGTTCACATTTTGAAAAAAAAAAAAACGGAGTAATTAACTTATAGATATAACCAAGTGCAGGCACTTAACCAACTGTTATATCCAGTCGTTGCATGGTGTCACGTGGATGCCGGTCGATGTGCCCAAATGGTGTCACATTGACACCTAACATGAAAACTAAATAAAGACTTTTTATTTATATTTGAAAAATATTGTTAGGTCCTTATTGGAGCACCCGATACAGAGGTGTGTAGAGAGGCACTTGACAAAACATGACCCTAATGTGATGGAAACTTGCAAAAGCGATCGGAATGGTGAGTATTATTGATTATAACCACGATAAACGAGCACTGACATTTCAGGCCAAATGACATGTTGTTCAAAACTTCCAAAATATTCCCGATATGGCGTTACTTTGTCCTGTAGATCAAAGAAAGAACCTCCCTGGAACTACGTGCCAAGAAAGAAACAATGTGAGCCTAGAAATAGCCAGCGCATGACCCAAGGGTTGTACATGACTTCCCTGGGAAGGAAATCCCTGTTCACTCGTGGGTCACTCGGCAGTAAACTTGTTAGGCAATCCACAATCTGCAATCCAAGTCATCTGCAGGGTAAATCACTGAAGGCTAAACTTTAGTAGTTCTTCTCCCTTTATTAGAACACTCGCTCAATCAAGTCTTTAATTAAAACATATACAAGCCATCAGCGAGGTACACTGTCCTCCAACGTACTTCCTAGTTTTACATGAATTACTGCAAGCCAAGTACGTGTTCGTGAGCAAGTTATACAATGTGCAAAGTGGCGTATAAGGACGATAAGGAATTTTCACTTCACTGGTAATAACACCTGCTGATGACTGGGAAAGGACGATGCTTAAGGCCACAAATAAAGCGAGGGCAACACGCATTTTGATAGATTTTCTTAAACACTTAACGTGGAACTTGTCAAATTTGCGAGACAGCAATTGTTTTTATATCTCATCGTCTGAGTTCGTTTTGTCAATGTATCATTGGCAAAAACGAAGCTGTTTAAACAACGGTTGCGTGCAAATATTTTACTTACTGTGCAAGAATATGTGTTTTCACAATTCTCTACGTATTAGGAATTTGGGAAACACTCACCATCGCGAGTTGATTCCATTCATTCTCTGATGGGTCTCTTGGATTTGATCTTATTCTCCAAAGACTTGTTGGCAAAATTACGCACAAAACAATAGCAGGTTAGTGGAGAAAACAATGCAACAACAGGCAAATCGAATCTGCTATGTGGGAGGATAGGGCAACGGACCTGTGAACAAGTCGAAACAGTGTGATCTTAAGATTGATGAATGTGAGCACCATCTTCTTTTCAAATGACATGTTGACTACGAATTCACAGCATTAACAACTACAATTTCATCTCACTGGAATTAGATACATGACTAACCGGTGGCGTACATGTAAACATGTATATATCTTATTTTTTCATAAATAAAATAATTTTCATCGCACGTGAACAGTTTGAAAGCGACCGGATTTGTGAAAATTTCATGTTACATTTCATGCACATGAGCAAGTGCAACAACCAATTTGATAAATGGTGAGACAGGAACGAATGGTGAGATGTCAAAGTGGTTGCATTCAGGGGTATTTTTGCTTTTCGCCCGTATTCTGGCACACCCCTGTGATGTCAATCAAATCATAGGTAAGCATGGTAAGTCACAAATTGTGAGGTTTTCGTATTCTGAGCAAAACTGCACAGCTTGTGAGCATCGCGAGAACCATCAAAATTGTGATGTTCTTTTGACCAGATCCTGTAGTGACATTCGTGTTTGGTTTGATTAGTTCAACAAACAGTCAGCCATTATGCTGATTCACTTGATGTATATAAAAAAAATGCTAACACACCGCTTAAGGAACCTTACTTCTTTCCCTTCATGGAGGCCACCGGTTGTTCAGCGGTAGGTTCTCCTATTCTGCAATTTTTCCAGATCACCCTCTCTGCCCAGTTTCACATTGTGAGCTGAATGTGGAGTTTGACATTTAGTTTTAATTTTGAACTAAGCTCAGCTTGTAGTTTAAGTTAAACGCGAGTGTTTTCCCGTTTAAGCCTCAGTTCTGCACCAGAGTCCACAGCTGCATTTTCTTTCGCTCTTTTGAGAGTGGGAGCAGTTTGCGCTCATGAGGATGGAATTCATTACTTCATAATTTGTTCTTAAATTTCAGTTCAGATTTCACTGTGACGAGTTAAACGAAAAAATTTGAACTCGGCTTAAGGTTTAGCTGAATTTAAGTTTTAACCTTCACTGCGCAACGGGGCTTAAGTCTATGATCTACAATCTGCATAATAAACGATGTCTATGTGTTGCCAGGAGTGTTTAAAATTGTCTTGCCTGGGTACCTCTGAGCCTATTCTAAGTGCCGCGATAGTAAGGAAAAAATTGCCTACCTCTAGGCTAAAATGTCCATTGTACACTTACAACTACCATATGGTGGTCATCTTAGCTAAATCAGTGCGTACACTTCGAATTCTTCTTTTTCTTTTTCTTTTTTTTTGGTGTGGATTTGTTTTTGTTTTGCATTGCTGACAAGTCTACAAAGTACAGAGTCTAACTCTTCTACACCGGAGTACCTACCAATTCAAGTTTCCCAACAATTGTTTTTGGCTTGCACGTCATTATATTGACGTGTCCTTCGAGTTCCGCGATGGATTATCCGTAAATTCAACATGGTTCAACAACCCAATTTATTTTTTTTATATTATAATTACATTCATTTATTACATTACATTTATTATATTATAATTACATTCGTCATCATCATCGACTTCTGACCTGCATACTCAACTATGGGGTAAATCACGCACGAGAGATCTCCAGGCAATTCGATCCTCCGCCATCAACTCAACTCATCAGGAGTTATGCCCAAACGTAACAGGGCGAGTTTTTGGACTTGGTCTAACCAGCTCGTCCTGGGTCTGCCTACCGGTTCGCCTACCTGTTGGAATCGCATTCAACGCCCACCTGGGAAGTTCGTGCCACGTGACCAAACCACCGAAGCATAGCCCTCTCCGTTCGAAGAAGCAGCTGCTCAATGTTGAGTTCCTCGCGTACTGTCGTGTTTCTCACCCTATCCCGGCGAGTAATTCCCACAACAACACGAAGAAGTCGCATCTCAGCAGCTTGTATTCGCGATATTATTCTTTCGGTAATTACCCAAATTTCATGACCACAGGTGAGAGTATTTTCAATTTTTTAAAAACCTTTTTCTCTCTTGATGTTGTCTTCAAAGCACAGTCAACTTCTTCAAGTATTCACTCAATACATTCCAACTTTACTCGCACCGAAATGGAGGCAACACTCAACTGTCAGAATATGTGAGTGAGGGGTTTTCGTTAAAGTTAACGAAACTTACTTTTATTCACATCAAATGGAGTGTTCCCCCCAAAATGCTCAGCAAACACTCACACTAAATTTTTATTCACACCACCCATTGTCTCATTTTCTAAGTCTCGCTATAAATCTCGTTGGGTAAAGGCACATAGTCGAATCGATTTGTTTTTAAAAACCAACCGTACTTGTTTTGATTTTTATTTACTTGATTTCCTTGGTCTGAGGAAAAACGTGGTCAACCAAGTACTCCCTTCGAAGCTTGTGCTGAAAGAACTAAGAGAAAGCAAACTGGAAAATAGAGAGAGTCCACACCAGTTGCCGTATTAATTTATGCTACTCGAATGAGTTTGGGGGCGGAAAGACAGGATAA
The DNA here is from genome assembly GCA_905231855.2 of Eristalis tenax. Lineage (NCBI taxonomy): Eukaryota > Metazoa > Arthropoda > Insecta > Diptera > Syrphidae > Eristalis > Eristalis tenax. Next base: position 8,496,698 of record HG993127.1, read on the forward strand.
TGCTTCCAAGGAAATTTCAACTACCACTCCTGATCCAGCAAGAATGATACAAGCACTTATAAGAAGTCAGCGGAATCGAAGTCTCTAAAGTCAGGTAAAGACGTTCTACGGTTGGAGTACAATTATCTCGACATCAAGATAATTAGAATGAGTGCACTAGAAAAATCAGCCAAATGTCGAACATAAAGGTAGTGCTCCCTAACGGTACAGAAATATCAACAAACGAAAAGGTCAAGTATCTTGACGTTAACTTCACGGACAAGTTGAAGTTCAACAGTCATTCGAAACTGACCCTCACGATGGCCAACCTAGGCTTCCATCGCATCTATCCCTTGATGCGCAAGCAGAATGGATAATGCTTGAGGACAAAACTGCTGCTCTACAAGCGGCTTATACGGCCGATCTTAACGTACGGCGTCCCAATCTGGCACACCATCCCTAAGACCAGCACGACGAAGCTCGCAATTTTCGAAAGAAAAATACTGCGAATATGTACCGGTACCGGACCGGCAAAGGCACCACAGCAACAATAGGCTTTACGACGAAGCACGCATCACCCCCCTGCAACAGTTCATGGTGACACTGTTCAGAAAGCAGCTACTAAACATCAACAACCATCCTAACGAGGAAATCAGGAACCTGAGAAACACAATCCCCGGACAACGCTACCTCAACGCGTTAAATCTGCAAGTTCATCAGTTGGGCCCCTATTGTCGAGCCAGAACCCTAACCTTTAGTTGGTAAGTCTAGTTGTAATCTCAATTGTAAAAATAATTAAACAACAAACAATTTAAAAACATTTTTAAATCGTAAAAATAATTTTCCGTTCAAATAAATTTTTAAATCGATACAAAAATTGATGATTCTTGTAAGAATATCTACACGCCCTCGCGCAACTGTGGTTCCTGAAGAAACTAAGCACAAGCGCACAAATAAAATCCATTAAAAATTCACGCGATTTTTTCCCATTCAAACTTCTCTCAAAAATTCACTGAATGCTGCCAATAGATCGCACAATCTCTTACGATCAGCCACGATTCTCTTAACTCCTCCAGTTGATACATCGCCACTCAAAAGAGATTCCGTAAGCACTTGCTCAGTCCATTCTCTTCCCACATCGCTCCAGCAGTCGATCTCATTGGTTAGCTGCCGATACCATTTCTCATTACACTTCCCATCGGCACACACTCGCCGCTCTTTACTCGCTAGCCGCGCCGCACCGTTCAGTGTTTGTTTAGTATTGGTGTTGAATTGAGAGTACACTCGTTGCAGATACATTTCGGTTCGCCGTAAACACTTGTTCAAAGAGATTCCAAGCGAACGGACGGCGGACGGACTGCGTGCGATTGTTCCCTTCAACTCGGTTTCGAATTCAGTTTTTCTTTTAAGTTTACTTATGTTTTTTTATTTTTCGTTTGAAATTCCCAACGCGAATTGTTTACGTTCGTATGGACAGCAAACAATTACGATTTGTTATTATTTTCCTCTTGTGAAGATTTTTTTTATTGTGTTCTCCTTTCGTTTTTGTCGCGTTTGCTAAGTCTTGGTCTTGCGGCGGAGTGGTTGTCGCGTTGCGTGATTCACGCTCGTGTGACTTTTTTTTTATATTTATTTCTTCACATAAACAATAACGTTTAAGCGGCCAGAAGACGGATTGCAAGCAAAACAAAAAGTACAAACAAATAAATAAAAATACGGATCGCGCTTAAGCAGCCAACAACAATAACTTCGAGTGGATAGAAGATATTCTCCGGGTGCCGACAGATACAGCTACGCTCAACCGCATTTGCCCTGAGTGATTGCAAAATATCCGCGTATCTAGTGCCAGTGAAGAGGAATAGAAAAAAAGGAAAATAACCGTGTACTTGTGGTGAAGTTTGGCATTTACATACAGATTGTCTGCTCAGATACACTTTGTGTTTTCAAAACTATCTACTGCTCCTCCTCCTCCTTGTGCATTGCAGCCCAACAAGTGTGTCCAATTGTGAAAACGAGAGGGAGAAGAAGAAAAAAAAATCCAACAAAACGAACGTATTTTTGAACAAAATTTCTGAAAACAACCGCGCGCGAGTATCCACACACGAGTGTATGTGCAAATAAATACCCATCCCAGAGAGGAGTAGTCCATCCATCTCATGCAAATGTTGCTTTCGGGGCAACAAGTGGTTTTACCAGTTCTCCCCGCCGTTGGTGTGTGTTTCCCGCAACACCAGCATTTCATTCATTAATTCGAGTGAACTCGAGCTTTACCTAATGTGCACTAAGTACCATGGATCGCACAGCATCTAAACGTATTGATTTCCAATAGAAAAGTATCTACAACTTGTGCCAGTGCAATTAGCATCGTCTTGTGAATAAGCCGCGTGAAGTGTTGTGCAGCATTCGAATCAAACAGAAACATTCATTCATCGATCGCCGAAAATACAACCGGACAAACATGGATATACGGCTGCTCTTTTGGATCTTTTGGATATGCCAATTCTATATGTTCAAGCCTGGATATTCGTCTAGCATAACATCAGCAGGATATGTCGACGATGGCGACATGAAAGGTAAGTTTGTTGTTTGCCATCCCCTCGGATTCCAATCCATTGATGGATTCAGTTGTGATTTCATAGTCAAACCGGTGTCGGTTCTGTGAGAGAAGAATAGGACTCGACGGTAAATGGACAATGCGAGCCATTGAATCAGACGAAAACTCATTTAGTCGGGTGAGGAAAGTGCATCTGTCGGTCTGCGCTATTGAATTCCACAGTCGCACCCTTGAACAGGTATAAACTATCGAGTATATAATTGGACAGGTAGTCGGCGCAGTCTAATGGTTCCTACCTGTGCGTCTCTCACACACATACTCTCCCTCATCACAGCCACACAGACGAGTGCACACACATTGCACTTTGCTTCATTCATGAGCTGGTTCGCCTAGCTGCTGATGTGATGCGATTGATAATAACTCCACAGGCAATTTCGGGTTCTCAGCAGCGACTGCATTTGGCTTCGAGTGGCACAAATGCACGCCAGACCAGCCCTGAAACCGAAACCGTACCGTACACCGACCGACTCCCGTCGTGGCGATTGGCAAACTGAGAGATAAACGCGTTAATTGCATAAGCGAAACGAGCCGAACCGAGTTGCATCGATCTGGCACTATGCGCAGAACGACGACTTAGACTCCCTCTCTCTCTCTCTGGCCGAGAATCTGCAAGGCATGTAGTTGTCAACTGGTGGGGGAGGGGGTGTATGGAGACTGCTGCTTTTTGGAGGTTACTTCTGGTTGCGCCGAAGGAGGTGGGTGGCGTGCTAGACTGAGAGTGTGTATCTGAATGCTTGGCGTGCATGGAATTATTGCAAAACGCCAAGTAATGGAAATAGTTGCACTTGAGAGATAACAAGCGCAGCCAGTGGTCGTCGCCCATAGGTGCATTTTATTGCGATGCTAATGAGCCCCAGCCGCTCTCTTTGTGCCTCTGCATGGTAATTGGCATGATTATAAGCTCATTTTTTTTCCTGTGCTCTCTCGCTAACCCTGCCTGTTTATCGACACGAATACCGATGGCCAAATGAACGAGTTTGCATCTGTGGCTAGCAATTTTGCGGATCGAACTAGTTTCTGGCTTTTAATTGCTCTCTGCTGAAGGAATGTTCTGTTTTTCTTCATTGCGAAAAAATAAGCCACACTTCACGACATGCTCGTACACTCGAACACTCGTTAGCTTGTCGTGTCACAGTGTGTTCTTATTTGTGACATTCGTGTGCGTACGTTAACCTGCTGCTTCAAGGCTTACGGCTTATTGTCTTTGAACATTTTTTCACGCTTCAGTGAGAATTTTATTCAAAGCGAAACTGAAAAATAGTTTAAATCGCTTTCGAGTAAATTGATTTGGGTCGTTAAGCTGACCACGGTTGATGTCAATTTCACATGACACAATTGAGAGCGAGACCGAGAGAGACAGAGAGAGAGAGAGATATGTGATGCGATTCGGGATAGATTTTTGGTCGTCGTGTGTTACTTTCAATCACACGTGTTAACTCGGTATTGAGGAGGGTGAAGTAATTTTTGTAACTTCATGGTGGGGAACTTCGACGGGATACACAGAACAAAGGCACTGCGACCACAAAAAGCTCTTCGCTAACTTTCGTTAAGTTTCGTTGAATTTTGCTTACTTATGTGGAAGAGCTCCTTACTGTTGCAATTATGGGCGCTTTATAGTTTTATAACATTTCTGCCTACTTTTGTTCGCATAGTAGGCTTAAGTCAGATTAAGTGCATTATGGTTTAGGATTTGGAGTCGGTGGCGGAGAATCGAGCGATCAAATACCGTCAAATATTTACGCTGGCAGTAAAATGATGATCGAGTGTTCGACTTACAGAATAAGTAACACGGTGACAGTTAGTGAAGCTTCAAAATGGGATGGAACCTATGAAGAAGATGTCAGAAGTCAGAAGTCTGCAGTGGGAGTGGAATCTTCGCACTCTCACTCGCAAGAAGGTTCTTCAGTAAAAGTGCTGAAAAACAGAAAGAGAGTAGTTCATTCAAGAACACATATGAATACAATTAAAGCGATGTGCAATCGGTGGATTTAGATCTAAACCAACTGCGACTCGCGATATCCGAAGAACAAAACAAAGAGAAGGAATGTCCAGAGAACCTTCGATATCATGCCAGTATAAATCGAAATATGGAATTAGAGGGGCACAGTGTGCAATGCTGAAAGCAGCAAGGTTTATATCGCTTTCTGTGTGTCCGCTTCCTGCCGCCATTCTATTTTGCTGAGCTCTTGAAGTCCATGGAGCCTCCATGCATTGTTCCTGTAGTCACTACTGTCAGGTTTGAGAATAAAATTCCATATGCTAGACTTCTGTCGCGAAATATATTTCATGCTGGCCGCAACGTCTTTCCTAAAACCCACGCTTTCCTTGGATCTATCGCTGTACATGATTAGTGCATTTAGCTTGAGATAGCCATCTCACAATGACCACCGATGTTTCAGAGAGGATGGCCTCTCGACACCCGTGACAAGACAACGCGCCATAATTCATTGCGAGCTGTCAAGCTACAAACAAACAGGGATTATGACACAACTTTGGCCGACATATCACTTCCCCTGAAAAGAGAAATGGGCACACCTTGGCCAACCCAAAGCCTGGGAACCGTCAAAATGAATGCATGCATCTGCAGCTACCGACTGCATCCAATCCACCATGGCACTCTTATCTCTGAGAGGGTCACTTCTCGAAAGTCTCTAGCGCGAGTTTCCCAGCATAATTCAACGACTTTCACCTGATTATGATTCACCAGAAAAAACAAAGATGACCGTCTTGAATGCATTCATTTATATGCATGGACAAATGCTTCTGCAATTCGACACTGTATCCATCGCTTTGCTTGGAAGCCGACGCGATCAGACCACCCAATCGGGCTCAGACCCACGCTGCATTAGTCGGTCTTAATTGGGCACTGAAGTCGATGAGATTAGGCCGGGAAAACAAATCGATTACACATTTCGGGTGGAATTAAAAACAAAAACTGAGAAAAGCTTCAAATGAAAAAGATTAACTCGAATGCAAAGCAGGCGGAAGAATATTCTGTGAACCAATGCATGGGAATTATGTAGATGATGATATAGTGATCGTAGATATGGGTGTGATCCAATTCCCACATGGAACTGAGGGGGTATCTGTGGCCATTAATGCGATTCTGACGAATATTCGAACTGAACTGATTGCAGCTTGGCTGGGCGGGAGAGGGTAGCGGAGCGATTTGGGAATGACGTGAGATCTGGGGTTACACGTGTGAAGGCCAGTCTAATTTACGAATTGAATTAAGTCAATTAAACCCGATCGCGAATCCAGAAGTACTCCCATGAGACGAATAAAAAAAAATTACGATTTGGTTAAGACGAAAATGAGGTCGACTAATTTGAGGAATTTTAAAATTGACTGTTGTTTGGAAACGGACAAGAGCCAGCACTCGTGATTCGATTCTTTCTGAGACTCGTCATGGACTATGGTAGTTAAGGTATGGTAGTGGGCTTAAATTTGTCGGTATGAAGGCAGCCCTAAGAGGGAAGGGGACGCATGGTGTTTCCAGGGCATTTTTGGAAACAGCGGGAGTGCTTCCACATTGGATGGACCTAAACCAGTTCTCCTATTAATCGCAAAGCAGGTATGTACTTGAAAGAAGCTCTGCACTGATTCAAGATCAAGCGGGTAAAAGACAATGAAGAGTGTCTGTACATGCAGGCTGGTGTCTAGTTCATAAGTTGGAAGATGAAAGAGTTCTATGAATAGTCATAAACCTTAACGACGTCTGCCCGGACAGTGGTCAGATGGAGAAGGTAGGATGGAAAAATGAAGATAGGGAAATCGAACCCGTATTTCCTTTTTCTTGAAGAATCTAGCTACATCCTCTGCCCTTTTATGAATCCATTGCTTCGAAGAAGTTCGGTAAAGGGTCCACAAGCTTTTCTGAAAGCTCGTCATATAGTCCCCAGAAATCTAGCTCAGCTTTCGAAAAACAGAAATATTCCGAGAGGCTAGCAGTAACTCACAAAGGCTCGAAGAAATTCGCAGTGGCTCCCAAGAACCCGCAGGATCTAATCGAAGGCAGAAGGCATATGGCATAGCTCCAGGATCCGTAACGAAAGAGAATGAAGACATTTCATGGTCCGGCAACAGTCCTGAATGTTGACAACTTTCGTATTATCCTTACAAACAACAAGAAATTGGACGAGGCTACGATGACGAGACTGTCCTGAACAGCAGCTCACGTCGTCGCAGGACCTTAATCTCAGATCTACAGAAGTGATTGAGAGTATTCGCACTTACTGTTCATCTTAAGAGAATTTCATTTCTAAATTGACATCTGCCGGAAGTGGCGTACTACTCTCGTCAGTCTATGGCGCCGTAGGCAGGAATTTAAAAAAATCGAAACCAAAATCCCGAACCAATTCCTTGGCAGATCTGTAGAATGACAATGCGGGAATGAAGACCTTCCATGGTCGCCACAAGATACAGTCATGACGTTGCGTCAGCGTGTTAGCGTTCAATTAGTGGCTCTCCTTTGAACAAAACGCAGAGCAATCATTACAAACTGCCGTCATAGTTAACAACTCAATAGTCTAATTGTCACTCAGACACAAAGCACCCAAACAACAACCTTCTGCCTTGTAACTTACAACTCTCATATCATTAAAATCTGAGTTGATAGCAGTCATAGGTGATTCCCTTTCCCTGCACATTTACATTTCACTGCTGCGCTAATTATATACCTCATCAGCAGTCGCACAACCACACCGCACCATCTCTCCATCAAGCCCACATGACCATCTGTCACCTACGCCACTGATATGCATTGCACTTGCCGGTGTGAACTAGTTTGGGTTGCGATCTCCTCGTCGAATCTGCAAATTATTGCGAAGAAAAGTGGGAGAGCAAAAAAACAAGAAAATCGCACACACCCATGTCGGCACAAAGGTGCATGCTGTGGCAGGTGAGCCAAGAACCCAAACGAAGTCCAGAGAGAGAGAGAGAAAGAGAGAGAGAGCAAAAGAGATGGAGAGCAAAAAACCGATTAACAACCTACAGATGCAGGTGTACCTCGAACCTTCTCCTTAGTGACTCGTTTTGTACACACTTTAATGCAGTCGTGGATTTTTATGAGATTGTAGCTTTCCCTTCCGCCAAATAGACGGTCGACGCTAGCGCTGATAGTCGATACGATCGTCGGACTTAAATAGGTGCACTGTCGTGAGAGCTCTCACTGTTTCTCTGAATCTATTGCCCGTTATAAAGTGAGTTACGATGACGAAACTGATGTATTATCAGACGATGACTAAATGGCCAACGTAATCAAGGTGCGACGATAAGAAATTGTCAACAACCTAACGCAGCCGCGCCGATGCGCAGCCTGAAGAGAGTGGGCCACGTCTTTGATTGAATAAACAGAACTAATGTGCTTTTGATAAGATAGTGAACAATCTAATTTTGCCAGTAAATTTCATTTCACAACAAGCTGATTGCTGTCTCCGGTTGACTGTGGAATGGGTCTAAAGGACGACTACTGATGGGGTATCTTTATGGGATGGGCTTTGGGTAATCGGCGATTGATCCCTGACACAAATGCCAAATTAAGTGCATGAGAAACGTAGAAAAATGGAATTAATTATATGTCTTATCTGAAATGGGAGTGAGTGTATCGATAACCGCAGAAAAAGTACACCAAACTACTGTACAGAGTTTTGTATGAATTCATGTGTCCATTCCAGTTATGCTTAAACAGAGACACAACCTTGTTTTGAACTTTTATGACGCTGTTTGCAATTTCCAACAAATCCCAAAACAATGTTTTTCTTGTGAACCGGGTGATGATAGAAATACTGGTCATTGCTCCCGTTGACAAGCCTATTTTCGATTCGTGACTGAGCATGGGAGCTCCATACTTTTCGGGAACTGGGCAAACTTTTGATCATATTCTGTTCCCAATTGTACCGGTTAGACATTCATTCGCTTTAAATTGAGTAGATCTAGGCTTTCGTTCGAACAGCAAATGGAATTGGAAATATAAAATTTGTTAAGCTTTGAATCGTTGCCCAACCAAGAGCACTAAGTTCGTGTAGAAGTTCGGTCGATTTACTTCACGTTCCGTGCCAAGTTCGGCACGGACCTCAATTGGAAACGATCGAATTCTTAAGAGTCCACAATTGAGGCCACTTGAACGAATGCATTTTTAAGTCACTTATATGCAATTTCACAGCAATTTGGATTTCCATGTCCTAGTCTATTAGTTCGCCTCAACGTTAATTGAATTGTCATCACATCGAAGGATCGCCCACTTGGCACCCAGACATTCCTCTTTCGCTTAAGGATCCACGAAGACACACAAAGTGCCACTCAGACATCGCACACAATAACCTCTTCGAGCAATCCAGCCCCGGCAATCAGTTCCGTGTTTAAGTGGTCCTCGCACAGGCAAACACATTTCGCACTTCAGTGACAATCAGTGTCTCACATGTGCTGTCTCCTGCCGTCAGTCAGGTTTGTCCAAAGTCCACTGCCAGCGATCGCACATGGAAATACTTATGCCGACGTTTCAAAATCATGTCGCAAGCCACTCATATTTCATACCCTAAAAATATTTTTCGAAAAAACATACAAAAATGTGCATCGCTGCAGTGTCGCACACAACAACAAACGGATGTCGTCTGCACTTCACCAGCAGAGAGGCCCGTGGATTCGAAGAACAGGGAAACTTGCTTTCGCAGGCGAGAGAGAGAGCGCAAAAAGTGAACAACAAAGCAAAGTGGAACACTTGATGACACTTAGAAATCATTTCCTGCATAGGAGACCTTTTTGCGACGAGGAAAAACAATGAAGGCCATGGTCCGGGGACTGGCAGGAAAGGGTCGAAAGGAAACAATCAATTCGGGATGATTGGCATTCCACCACACGCTTTCCAGGAATTCCGAATTCCGGTTATGAATTATGTCTACGGCTGTGCTTGGGTCCCCGATGGCGCGTGCATACGCAAGTGTGTCCTTTGTCTCGACGCCTCACCCACGCATCCACTCGACACTCGTATGTCAAGACCGACGACGCAGAGACTTCAAAGCGGAAGGAGCACCACCCCAATCGATTCACTGCCGATGGCAACCATTTGGCGGGGAGAATGGCTGCCGGTGGATCCGTTCGATAAATAAGCAACCCTCTCCAGCTGGCGGCCGCGATTTCGCGCTTGAAACAACAATCTAGATCGGTCGTAAACAGACTCTTTCGGATTTTGGGTCTTCGGGACGCCGCAGCGGTTTATTTTGAAGGTAAACAGAGACGTGGTAGGTTGCAGCTGGAGGAGGCCTCTATATTTTCTATTTCTGAGCATGCACCGTGTGGGTACATGCGCATCCGACTTTCGCTTGGGATTGGGCCATCCGTTGCCGGTGTGTGATAGATGCTCGATGCCAGTCGTCCGTGTCCGCACAAGGCATGCCAGTGTGTTGTGTTGGGGGGAGGTTGGCGACGAATCCAATCAAGCATTTCAATTGACCGCCATGAAGGCGACTCGACAGGCGCTCCACTTATACTCTCTTTCACTTGACTGAAGCCGTATCGTTCTCCATTCAGTGGGCAGCCCTCCACTCAATACGATGCCGCAGAGCCAGAGAAATGATGATTGCTTTGCGTGTCGGTATCGGGCAATGAAAATGTGCGCTGTACATGTGTGTGACGTGATGGGCAGGCGTCCGTTTTCAAGTGGCCACTTGTGTGAGATTATTCTTTCATGGACGCTGATACGGAGACACTCTGCAGAATTCATATTTTCCTTGGGCGCAGCAGCTGCTGAGCTGCATTCACAAGAGGGGATGATCTGCTCAATGAATGGAAGTCCTTCATATTTTCGGCTGCATGCACTTGAAAACACACGCCGCCGCCGATGGGAATGGGCGTGCAGGCAGGCCTGCAGATCGACATGATCGTGGGAAGATCGTTCTAGGATCTGTGGGATTTTTTCACATGAAAAAAAGAAGAAGAACAAACAGATTTTATGTTACGGGTTTCGCTTTCACTTTGACAACAAGCAAGATTCCAGAGCTCGGGCGGAGCTTCGATTGGCATGTTATTGGCTCGCTTGGAATGATGGCATGTGATCTTGATGGGTGACTAATTTCAAACCTCCTCACATTCCCTCGGCTCTCGGGTTGAATTAATTCAATGATTGCGAGGTTAGATACAGTGCTAGTGCTTTGAAAGTCATTTCTTTCGACTTGGCCTTTGACATTAGGAAATTGATGATTTCAATAAGACGTCTAATAGATTATGTGTGTCACAGGATGGTGGTGGAATGTCGCAATTTATGGACGGAATGAGCTGGTGATTTGACGTCAGAGATATGTAACTAGATCCTGTTCCACATTTTTCGAATATCAAACTTCAAGCTTCAAGTGATCTATCTTCGGAACTTATGTTGACAGGCAGAGTCTGATACCAGGGAAAGTGGACAAATATGAGACGAAAATCATTCTTGGAGGGAAAAAATACAAAATTCATAAATTGATCGTCAAAAGAGTTACATAATCTGCAAATCAGATCCGTTGCAACAATCTTGAGAGATTGAGAGAATTAAGGCAGTAGGAAGTAGAGAAGCAAAAAAATGCCTTGACGATCATCGATCTATTGATCATTGGGAAAAATAATGCAAAGATTCAGTAATTGATTGTCAACTTGTGGAGTGAATTTGATGGTCTTTGAGCCCAATATCAATCTTTTTTCCCGCAATTCTCGAAGACACGATCTTTGAGCCAAGGTTTCGTAAATTTGGGACTAATTTTGTCTGAATTCCTCACCGATCCGATGATCGGCCGCTGACGGAAGACTTTAATCAATATGTTGTCAAAAAAACAAGGGGATGCCAGCACCAGCTAAAAGTCGATCGACCAGTACCAAAATTTGCCAATAAATCTCATTGAATTCTCTCATGGTGATCTAAATTTAAACAAAAACACGAACAAAAATATTATGAATTCAGAAAAACCTGCTCATTTATCATTCCCATCGCATGCCAGTGCTTTAATGAACCAAACAAATTCAACTTTCCATTCGGATTCTAAGTATCGTCCGTCTATGTGCCCCATCAGCCACTAAATCAATTCTAGATGAAAGCACCAATTGGATATCCGAACACGGCCATAATTGCAAATGATCTCAGTTTGCCCTGCTGGATACGTAAATAAATCAAAAATCCTCAAAAGCCAATTCATTATGATTCTCAAGCATGGCATACAAATCTTTATTCATTCTTTTTTTTTTAAACAATTCCCACAACCAACTGATCGCCATTGTGTGTCGGAGCGTCTCTCCCCATCGTGCAGAGGATCATTGATCTATGCGATCGTGTGGAATGAATATATTCTTTCGTGTCATTTTTGTTGCCTCCGACCGAACAAGTCGATTCTTAATTTAAAACATATTACTACTGAACTTTGAATTACAATGGCAATTCATCTGATAATTAGGTTGGTCTGTGGATCTTATCTCGCATCGATGACAATCGACAAGGGTATGCGACACACACATTTATCTCAATTGGGTGCTGCACGTAAGCTTCGTGTGTCTCGCTTCCATTTCGGAAACTGGTTTTTCAGTGGACAGTATTTAAATTTTTGTTTCTTTCTCTGCATGTATCTCAGGCATGGAGGCTTGTGAAATGATCTTTGTTTTTGCTGTTTGTCAAACGTTCATTAAGAAATTTTGTAAAAACTCCCAAGGAACTGGTTTTGTGCGCTGGAAACCTTTGGGAATGAGTTCAATATGCGGACCTAATTTAAATTTTTGTTAACTAGATACACTGTTGGAGTCTTTTAATCCATGTGGGCTGGGCTGTAATTTCTATTCTTCAGAAGGGAACGTGTGTTTCTTTTTCAAAGGAAGCTTTAAATTATTTTTTTTATGAATTTTTAACTTATGAGAACTCTTGGGTCAAGAGGTGGTGATCAGTGGCAATTGGATGATCACTAGAGGGGTCTATGGCTTTTGAGATCGGTGACTGGCCAGTCACAGGAAGTGTAAGCCATCGATGTCACATGATCTATTACTATTCAAGGTCGTTTAATGTTCCTAAGAGCCATCGGATGAGAAATATTCAATTGATCTGCGCGATTCCCTCGCGCAGTTATTCAACTTGGGAAACATCCTCAGATTACGTGGCAATGAATGAATTGTCATTGGTAGAAATTAGAAGGCGATCTTTGAAGATCTTTGAATACAGCTCAAAGAACCTTCAACTTGACTGAGTGGGTTCTCGCAACGTTGAATAACTTAAGAAATAGAACAGTGATTGATTGTGAATTAGCGCCGATGAGCTTCAAAGGCAGAGATCATCCTTGAATCTCTGTTGATCATACACGTTTACCGGAGATTCAGATTCAGATACAACTCAGCTTTCAAACATTGACAACCCCCTGACGAAGTCGTGCATTGTGAATTAACTTAAAAGACAATACGAACAACCTTGTGACACAGTTGATTTCCCCCGCATTGTTAACAATGTGGTGATCGCGGATGATCTTCAAAATTAACTCGATGAGCCTTAATGCCCATTTGACTCTTTTAGGTTGCCTTCAGAATGTGCCAGATAATAGACATAACAAATTCAGACTTGGTGATCGTGTATGTCCCCTAACATTGTCGTTATAGTTGGTGATCTTTCGGAGGGCGAAGATCAAAGACCTGGATTTAGATCAAAGAGAGCCCTTAGCAAGTTAGGACTCATATTCAATTCTTCCTGTGCAATCAAAATTTGGTCGTCAGTGGACTTATGCCATTCATCCGGAGTAAGTGATCGTGTTCATAACTAAGTCTCAATTGTCCTTACCAACATTGTCAAAATGACGACTCCAATGGCCTTGAGAAACCTTCTTAGGCTTGGTGATCGTGGGGTTTGGAAAGCCGTCGTCGATGATGTAAAAATAAAAAAAAATTTGTTATCGGAACTGAAACACTCTTCTCAGAGCTGCCGATTACGATCGTAATTTGAGTAAAACATGTTTAGAAGATCACTATCAAATTCCATCAAATTTTAGATTCCTTCCCTGCAACAATGTGTCAGATGACCCAAAGACTATGCGCTTCTGACTCAGCAGGAACTCCTTCGAAACTATCTTCTCCAGTAAAGAAGGCAATCAGTCTGAAGCATAGGAAACCTACAACTTCGATGACAATTTGTCGTTCATCCACAATTGCATTCAATTATATTAGGAAGTTCCCGAACGTGTCGTGTAACTCACGTCCGTCAGACATTCCACTGATCGACTGACCAGGACTGGCTATATGATCTTCTCCAGCATAAGTTGCATATTATATTTTGCGCAAAAAAAAAGAAGTAAACAAAACGAAAATGTCCATCAACGCGGGAAAATTATTGATGGCATGTGCGCAAAGCGTCGTTCACTTGTTGCATGTGGCAGTTCTTTATGTCACAGTGTCGCTTTGGTTAATTAATTCAATGAAACTCAGTTACCAGTAGTTGTTGTATGGTGGATACCGTGCAAAAAGGATCCCAACGCAAAAACCGTACTGATTTTTATCGTTTTGTCACTTCCGGCATAATTTATTTGCACACATATAGGGTGTCAAAGAAGTCAACGCTGTGATGTTGTGGTGGTGGCTTGTAATTAATTCGTATTTATTGAAGTTTGAGCGGAAATATCTAATAGACGCTGGCTGAAGTGATCATCAAGCGGAATGAACATAATATTTGTGTCGTGCAGATAAATTTGCTTCTGTTTTCCTCCGGACAGCATGGTGATCACATTTAAGGGTATAGGCGTTACAGTGATCGACTGATCGCTGATGATCTTGTCAGAGGGTCTTGAAAAATGCACTCTTGATTAACAGATTTTTTGAATTTTTTAAAGAAAATCAGCATTCTATGAGTTGATCGTGAATTGCGTTTGATTTCGACTTCTGGACGCGGTCAGCGTGGATCAGACTGAAGAAGCATACATTTTACTTTTGCAACCCTTGACCTTCACAAGCCCCATGACAAGCGATTTCAAAACCCTCCTCGAACGGATATCATTCGGCCTCATTTATGCGTTCAAACTGCCTTCAAACATCCGCAGACGTTGATACGCACGCCTATGTTCACCAACGATGGACGCGCAATGGTCGGAAATGAATTGCCAGTGTCCACTACTGTGAGGGTGCGTTGAATAGGCGGATTAACCTTTACGTCGAGTGCAGAGTCACAAAATCCATTCAGTGCCCACGAGGTGTGGAGGGGAAGTTTCCTCACCTTGGCTCGAACTCACTGTCACTGGTCACTGAAATATGGAAATCCATAACTCATTCTCTTCCCTGCCCGATCATTTGATGGCAGATCGGTGGTGATCTTGTCGTCCAGATTAGAGTGCGGCCAATTCAAAAGGATCGACGAACTCAAAAAGAGGGCTTATTTCACGGTTGACAATGCACACATACGCCATCATGGTCGCATGATCGTGCAGAGGAAGTCAAATTGGTATAGGTAAAGACAGGCGCGACGGCACACTCAGAGCAGATTATGCAAAAGGTTATGTTGGGTGCGCCGCACACACGTGTGACGCGACGATGGACGTGATTAATTCCTCAATTTACATTCAGTTTTCATAAGTTCTATAAATTCTCTCCGCTGCGGTAGTGAGGAATTCAGAGAACTCTCCCAATCGTTTGGCTTAAGCGAATTGTCCTCTGCGGAGAGGACCGTTCATCAACCTGCTTAAGTGTATCCGATTTCAATACATCAACGCACACACAACGTGTATTATTTTTTTTTTGTTCGGCTTTGGATGGTTTTTCTGATATTGGATACATTTGGCAGTAGAGCAAGGATGGTAAGCAAGAGAAAGCAAGCAAGGACACAGAAGCAGCAGCAGCAGTGGCAGCTTGTGTGCGTCGTCGTCGATGAAGCGGAGTAGATACACACGTTGAGGTCCAGATGCAAGCTGTTGCTTGGTTTCCACGAATATCTGTTTAGCCTGTTTGCTCATCCTGCCGATGAGATACAACATCTTTTCATAAAGGTAGGCGGTAACGGGTCGCATATGGTATTTCAGTCTACCCTCGGCAGCTTGGTCAGAGCAAACCATGTTATGGTTCGTGATTTTAACGCGAGCACATGCGCAAAGGGCCGATTCCGTAACCCATTTCAGAGCGGAACAGCAACGCCGCCGACAGACTCAACGTGAGCACGCGAAACAAAAGGGAAACGCTGAGAAAATAAATGAAAGAAAACGAGGAGAGGGAATGCGAGACTTGTAACGGCAATTTCCACTTAACCGACTATATTTCAAAGGCCCTTCAGACAGTCGGACTGGCTGGGCAGTCGTTCAGACGTTCAGTCGACAACGCCGGCGTTCGCCCGTCGTCATAGTTGCTTGCCGCAGTTCCTATTCTTGGCACATTCAATTAGCATAAGAACAACAAGCCAAACGTCAGCGCGCTGCTGTTGGGGGCGATTTCATGGGAAAATGAAAATTCAAATTCGAATTTAAATTCACCTTCACACTGCAATTGGGAACTTTTTATTTCATTCGTACTTAAGTCTGTGCTCTGCTTTGCCTTGGTTCATTTTTCTCAGCTTTATTTCGGGAAAGGCAAGCAATGACTTTCAATTGTAATCTGTGCAATTCTATCCGTTTCACTTGAGGCAACAGGGTGTTGCACACGGAATCGTTTTGGTTAAACGTGGAGATGCATGCAGTATTTCTCTTTTTTAATTATCGCTTCAGAATATCTGACACAGACTGAGACTTCCTTTGATTGCGTGAACTGATATTTGGAGGCGCTCTTAAAGGTGCCTTTGCTTGTGGCCAATATGCTTCGACTTTGCAAGCAATTTTATTTGAGAGGTCGTTAACGAATTTAAGGCGTAGTAAAGTATTTTTAAATCAAAATTATTGTGATACGCGAGCAAATTTGGCAGCACCGTTCTGAATCGATGTTTAGTAACGAGTACACACCCGGCACACAAACTTGTTCTCGTTGTGTTCTTCCGATTGTGGCAGTAAACCAAGACAAACGTTTGAAGAAATAAATTGGAAACTTTAAATACAAATTAATTTGTTCGAGTTTTTATAAAAGCGATCGACTAATAAACGATTGAAACGAGAATTTGTTTCTGACCAACGATCACTCAGTCTGTGGCTTAAGACGACCACGATCTGTTAAGGCTTAGCCAGAAACTAGACCTCTGAAACGAGTCAAACCTCCTCCAGGGATGGAAGGATACAAATTAAAAATGTTCATCAGATTTTTGGAATCAGATATTTGTCAAGCTTGAGTCTTGAGTTGGATTTAGAATTCATGACTATTGCTTGACGCCCAAGTCTACTGAAGAAAAAGACGAATTAAAAATGAAATCAGAACGAATTAGAGCACTCAGCCCACACCAATGGCATGTCCAATGACTGCAACCGATCCTCGGAATGATCTTAAGAAAATGTCTTCTCCGAAATGGATTTGGTCCAGTGACCTTCGGCAATTGGGGCGATCTTTTCCTTGCTGTCTCACACTCCAAGTTGTTCGATCACCACGAAATTTTAACTGATCCTCTTCGTCACGCATGACCTTAGAAAATGCACTAAAAAAAGCAAATATCTGATCGTTGCGTCTAGTTAGGCACGGATCTTCTCGTGTTCTCCTTAAGTAATCCCTTCGGGCAATGTCGACTGATCTTCTTGCACACTTTGTTCGTTTATAAAGTTCTGAAAATATCTTGACCATCCATCCAAGGCGAATGAAGACGGAAATCAGTCACCGAAACTTTATTTCATCCACTCGCTCGCACTAATGTGTTATCACACAGAGATGGACGATTGTGATCGATCAGCATCCAAATGATATCCCTTTACGATCAACCCACAGTTTCTTGATTTTAAGGGCAAAAATTAAAGAAGCCTCCCCACGTCTTCCTTATCTCACATTCCACGGCAAGACTGACATCATAATTGATTGGTCTCTCATAATTGATGCGTCTTAGATATCCGACTGAACATACCCTCGTACCTCGGCGGGCGAGATGGCAACCAACCTCAAAAGCCTTGCTTAAATCCAACAGAAACAGGTTCAATGTAGTCAAGCTCTGCCACTGTCCTCCAACGTCCAAGCAATTCAATGAAACTAAAATCAGCGACAATCATGAACCCAACAACAGTACAGTCACACTGATCGCATGGTGAGCATCCATTTGATTATGATGAATCTTCGATCTTCGTCATCTGCTCACAGCACTGATTGCCACTTAAACGATGGCACTGCACAACGACAGACAACGTCAAGATTGAATAGAAAGCAACAAAGGAAAATCGATCACTGCGATCGTCGTCATCAATTAGTGAGCAATGATGATCTAGATACTCTCATGAATCATCTTCCATTCGGCATTCGGCATTCGGCAGTCGGAATCTGTATCGACGCCAAACCGAAGAAACACAATTAACCAGAGCGAGGAGATAGAATTTTTGTTCCGTGCCCTCGTTCGTTTCGCCTTAGCTTGGTCAATTAAAAACAATTGAGCCACAGGGCAGAAGTGTCATGGCGCACACACAATCATCGTCCGATTGAGACAGCGACCGACGATGACGACGATGGTTCGCCCTCTTCTTGAGTGGATAAATTTTGAAGGCAGAGAGTTATTCTGCTTGGACCGTGGAGGACCGATTGCATGCGACATTAATTTCAGTTACCACCATCACCGACGTCACCGTCATTGATGGCGGCTGCTAAGGCACCGCTCGGTGGTGGTGCACTGGTGCGCTGGTGCGGTGCGCGCGCACGTTCCAATACGTACCCTCATCCTATTAATTCAATTTGGAATGTGTATGCCACTTAATGAAGCGCAGGAACACCACCAAGTCACACTGTGGATACCTAGTTTGTCCGAAAAAGAAACTTAAACGCTTCCCATCCCACTTCATAAGCGAGCACACGCAATGCAGTTAATCCCTACCGAGCCGAGGGAGACCTAAATTGGCCGAACGAAGCGAATGTCTTTGGAGTGAAGGCCTGCTGGCCGCCGAACTGCTTAGCCGCTGAGCGTGCTCGTTGGCTGTTCTGTGCTCGGTCTTAATTGCGGTTAATTGGTATTAACGTTTGCTAAACTGCTGCTTGTCGCGTATGTGTGTGTCCATAGTGGACGTAGATGTGAAAGAGTTTGCTCCAATTTAGGCGTTTTCTCAGAAGACGATTTATGGTTTCTCGTGTTGCTTGTATTTTAGGGATCCCGGCATTCGAGGTCAATGGTCCGCTAAATCTATGAATTTAATTGGTCACCATTTTGGCAACTCTTCCCTCGACTACACAACATCAGCACCGCTGCCATCTCTTGTGAATTATGCTTTCAAATGATATTCAATCAGAGAGAGAGCAAGCAACTGTGGTGCAAAAAAAAAAAAAGTTAACCAACAACCCAGCGTACAGCACACAGTCCACATCCCATCCACTCTTGTGGTAATTCCCTTTTTCGCTGTTGTCATCGTTGGTCTCTGAAAATATGGAAAGGTCTAGGTAGGTGAGCCCCCTGCCGGCTCCGCTGGCAAGCCACCTTCATATCGATATTGCCGCACAAAGTCATGATGAAAAGTGTACGAAACAAGCTCCGCCAGTGGATCGAATGGTGGCGGTGGCTGTTGCTGGTGCTTGTGCCTGTGCCTGTGCCTGTGCCTGTGCTTGTGCTTGTGCTTGTGCTTGGGATTGGGCTGATCGTCGTCGCGGTGCGGTGTGGCTGTGGTCGTGGCGGTGTGGTGCCTGTGGCTCTCGGCCCCGATAGCATGGCATGTGTGAGAAAGATCGTATTCCCTATCTCAAGCCGGTTCAGTTTCCTGTTGTGTGTTGTAAAGGTGTACAAAAGAAAGAATTATGATGACAACAACACGAAAGCAAAACGAACAAAAAACAAAACACACACACACAGAAGCTGGAGAAGGCGAGGAGAGGACGAAACGAAGGAAAGAGCCGAGAGTTGTGATTTTAAGCCGCGACTGGAGTTTGTCGGACTGAAGTGTAATTCACTCGGGTTCTTCATGAAAGAAAAAAAAGGTCAAAAGTGCAATTTTTATCTTGCCTCCCTGGCCGGAGGCGGGGGAATTACAGGCAACTGCCAGCCACCGGCTTCGTTGAATAGGCCCGAGTGGCGAGTGTGTGCGTGTGTAATGATCTGGAGTGAGATCTTGTAAGTTGTCAGCCGTTGGAGCTGAAAGGGGTCAGAGGTTGCTGTCTTATCTCGTGCACATTGCATTGGGTGATGTTATTTTCGTTTTGTTTTTTATGTTTATTTTTCCTCTCAATTGATTAACATGATCTGTGACTTAGGAGAGATTTTGAATTCGATTTGTCTCTGCCTCCGGTTCGAGACAAAGTCGAAACGAATATCGCTTGAGGCTGGCGCTGATTGGTGATAAGAGCTTCAGAACGTGTCGTTGATACGAGTTCGGCTCCGGAATCGAGTCAACACTTCGAAGGACAGGTTGATGAAGGCCATCTATGTTTTTCTCTCGATCATTCTGCTGCTGTGGTTGATGGACTTTGCAGTCAATTGGCCTTAATTCAGAGGCACAAGAGGGTACATAAACCTTTTACCTGACTCCCCCGTTTTGTTTTAACTCACACCGAAGCTCACTTCTTTCAAACGAAGTGAATTAGTTGTTCCAAAAGTCAATGTAAAGCGCATTTATGATTCGGATTCTGATCAAGGTTTGTTTCTTGGATCTTGCCATTATGAGCGGAATATACTTCCATACTACTGTCTCAGGCTGCGACTCATAGTGGGTCTAAGTCAGAGCAATAGCTGGCTTCCATCGGTGACGGTCCTAAACAAGTTTGCAGTCACCAAAGCGAAGCTGTCCTGAGGCCGCGATGATTATAAGTGTGGTTCGGTCTTCCCTCGGGCCATATCATCTTCTCTGGTGAGGAGGTGCGGATTCAAGGACATTGGTGTCCACGCCATAACTACTGGCCGAGGCAGTTTGCACAGTCGACGGATTTTTGTGTCCTCTCTCCATTCATTTTCCTCGTAGATAGATATTTCGTCAACTCGTCAAGAGAAATGTTCCTGAAATAAAACCAAAACTGGGAGTGTTGTGGAACCGTCTAAAAAAAACCCGCACGTCTTTCACATCCATATCTTCGACTTGAGGCCAAACAAATTCAGTTAACATGTGCCGACGGTGACCATAATTTGTTAGTACAGTGAACTCCCTGTTAAGGGACACCCTCTTAAGTGGGCGATTCTATTGAGCGGACAAGATGTACTACAATGGCATATATTTTGGTTGTTTTTTTCCCTCTTATGTTGACAAAAAGCTAATATCCAGTGGCTGTCCAGATAAAAGAGTGATCACAACGTACCCACTTTATTTTTTTAGTATTTTAACGTGTTCAGCGATTGTTAAGGGATACGCATTGTAAAATTGCAAGCTTTGAACTAAACACAAACAGTCTGGGTTTATCGTGCGCTTTAACCATTGAACCATTGGATGATCCTGTCGGAACCTGATCGAAAGACCATAAGTTGTTGCTTTAGGACTGGATACGGAGACATTCACTAAGTCTGGTCACTCAGAGCTCATAATCAGTGAACACTCTGAGCGGCGAAGGTGAAGTTTGAGATGCGTTTTTTACTTCGTCTTACTCTCGGAGCACAGTCATTGCCTTGAGAGTGTTACAGCTGGCAGTCACGTCGCGAATCATTTCTCAGAGCACCCTCTCAGCTAAATATGCCCTTCCCCCTGCAAACCAATACTGCAGCTAAAGTTGAGAAATGAAGTCCATAGATTCCATCAGATTCCTTAACACGTGAAGCTTCCGTAAAATAGACAACCACACAGTCACCACATCACTGAGAAGCCAAACGAACCGCAGCAAAAAACAAAAAAAGGTCACAACCATCAACCACCGCCATCAACACCGGCAGCCATGCTGACCAGGTTGGATGTCTCAACACATCAGCCTCTTCAGGCCTAGATCTGTAATCGAATACGTCGAGATCTCGTGAATCGCAAAGTTGCGCGCTCTTTCTCTCGGTCTTCCTCTGTGTCAATGACAATTTCACTTTGGCTCGGCGCGTATTTGTCGCTGTCATTGTCGTTGCGCGAAGCCGATGCGAAGAACCTGTACTGAATGCCAGCCACCGTGTGACCGTGTGCAGAGAAAAGAGACTTGCACAGCTGCGTCAAACAATGTTTGATGTTGTTTTCTCTCTCATCAAATTCATGGCGTCATCACAACCATAGGCGGCGACTCGACGTCGGCAAGACGCTCCCGATCCCGATATTAAATTTGGCTGGCTTCGCAGAGATGCCACAATTGTGTGACTGCGTGCGGATCTGATGCGCGCTGTCAAATGAATTCCATTAATTGCTGTCAATTGAGTGGGTTAATTGTGTGAAACAGCGAATGTGTTGTGGTGGTCCACTGCTGACCACTTGACCGTTGGGAGATTTTGAACAACAAAATAAACTACACTCCAAAATGGCCGCAATACAATAACTATCGGTTATGTAACTTCACACAGACCTAGTACGTATGTATCCCGCAATTATTATCAAATTACCGAATTGAGTGCACGCTCTATTGTGTCTTGTAACCGGATTTATTTGAATCGACGAAATGGTGAAATGGTGGCCAAGTGTACGTAATGAGGGCTTCCTCAGTGGCGACGATCCCCTTTGTCGTTTCGGCAGCGTACCTCATTTCCGTGTTCGGCATTCCTGAGAGGGATTCCTGTGATGCCTCGGCGAAGGGACTTAGCTCATAGATTGCGCATTTATCAGTTTCCGGTGTTAGACCAGTTTACTTACTTACCCTGGCCTTCTTCGTAGTTTTCTTTCCTTCTTCCTTTTGTCGCTGTACTATGCTCTGATTATTAGTTCATGTGTCTTCTTCCCTATCGTCTTTTTTCTTAATTTTGTGTCATAGAACGCGAGTAGCGTACTTTGTTGCTGTAGCTGCTGCGTGATGGTAGATGATGCGTGACGTTGGGTGGTTATTAGGGAAACGTCATGTGATCATCACGCTAACATCAGATTTGCTGTGGAAATTTGTACATGTCAAGGCGGCGGAACGCAGAAAGGAGTGATCTCGTAATGGGTTGAGGATGTTCCTCTTCAGAATCGGAAGGAAGTTGGTTTTCTGTTTTGTGTGTGTGTGTGTGGAAAAGAAAATCAAGCTGATGATGGATGTGAAGTTGCTTTCCTGCATCCGCTGTGAGATGTCTTAACTGGTTCTGTGGTTGGGCTCCACTCTGAATTTGATTAGAACCCAACCCTGAGTGATGGGAACTTCCTCAATGGTGACAAAATATACGGGGGACTGTGAATTAAAATACCTTGCGCGTCTTGATAACAATGTGATGGCATTGCGTTTCTCCTTTAAAGAGGAGTGCCTGTATGTGCTGTTTATTAAGAATATGATTTTGTGTGGCCCTCTTACGCTCTGTTTTATCCTATCTACACGTGTTTAACTTGAAATGCTGTTGGAGACAAATGATGCGGAGTTCTTTTAAATGGCGCCCAACACGCAGACAAGAGTGCTGGTCCAACGTCAACCTCGGCCGATATCACCATCCACATAGGCAGTTCTAAAATCGAAATATATACTAACGTAATCATAATCTAGCTAGGGGACGTGGTCCCGTGCAATTATAAACCAATGCCGTGAGTTGTGCTGCTACCGTTCTCTCAGGAGTGGACTGTAGGTCCAAGTTGTACCCCGACATCCCGACACTGAACGAAGTTTAAGAAGCGTTTTTAGACAGCTTCTCAGTCTGAACGCAGCATTGTCAGTGACTCCAGACAGGTGGACCCACCCCATATTATGAAAGGTTATCAAATCGAGAACCGAAACGAAATTGAAGTTTTGGATTTTTGAATTTGAATGACAATTGAGTGTCCATTAATGGCTTATATTTTGAAGTGAATTTTGACTTTCTAGGCCAAGGCCATATATGACAATAGGTACTCCGTTTGTGGTTGCATAGTGCTCGTCGTTCGTGTCCGCTAACTCGTATAACCAGCTTCGGTATCAGTGATTAAACAGTCCAGCTGTTCCCTTTGCTGACACAGTTAGATAAATCCATTAGCGCCCGCCCTTCACGCCAGGAATAATTACTTCAACTCTAGCCCCTAGACATCATCGCTTTATGTGCAATAAAATGTAGCGGCAATATCAGATTCAAGCCTATGCCGCTGTCTAGCGTGTCATCCATAAATCGTCTCCAGCCTGACATCCATAAATCTCTGCATCACTTCATTATAACTCACATCAGCGATAGTAATCGCTGACTAAGCCTTCGCAACCGATCGTGATGGATAAACAAACGATCGTGGTGTCGATCATCAATCGAAGATCGACGCTCTTGATTCAACAAAAGTTTCCTGTTTCTAGTCGACGAATGTTTATCTTGCCACTCGATTTCGGGGTCCAACCAGATTTTGGCCCTTCACTGTGCGACGGAGAGATCGCCTTGTATGATCATACTGATCGTTATCCACTGCGAAGTTGGTCTCGTAAAGATCTCCTGAAATAACTACTGCCGGCAGGCCATAAAGCCATTTGCACAGATAATCACGTCGATTTCCCACGAAACAACTGAACGATTAGCCACGATTCCTGTGTACCTTGTATCTGCGGCAGTAATTGCTTGTTGTAAGAGGCACAATCGTCACAAATCATCTAACCGCAATGTGCACTAACAACATGCGAGTATGTGTCCGTTAAAGTAAATTCCAAAGCTCAAAGGTTCCTTGATCTTCCCCACCACTAGCACCGCCAGCACGACGCAATGACCGCGCACTTACTCGTACATTTTGGGTCAGATGGGTGATACCAGGCGAAAGGTTCTCCACAAATCCACAAAAGACGAGGCAATCAAGCACACCACACGTTCACCATGTGTGCCTGGGTGTGTGTGTGCGTCTGTTTGTTTCATGTTCCTTTTTGGTTTTGCATTTTGATTCACACCTCACGACGGCGCGGCGTGGCCCCTTGACCAGCACCACCGATGGCAGTCGTAAGTTTTGTAAACTGCACTCGCCTCTGGCCAATCCCGCGGCCATGTTCGTTCGTGGCTAACAATGTGGGCCTCTATGATGACATGAATAATTACATCGGTTTCCCAGGCAACGGAAAATATGTTTTCCTTTTTGTTATTGACTCTGTTAAACAATTTAAATTACACGCATATGCGGCGAAGCTCACAATAAATTCGAATTTAAATCACGTCTGGTGTGGTGGTGAATGGCGATGCTCAGGTGAGGCGGGTGGGACGGGGAGGGGATCCTACCCCACACTACCCCGCGCTCTCCTTCAGGAATGGAGTGACTCAGAAATGCCTCATTTCATTGGAAACCGCTTTGAATTCGTTTTGAATTTGTCTGACAACATGACAAATTGGTTTGTTCTCGTGTGGAAATGTGTTCGTTTCAGGGTGGTTATGTTTGTTTATGCATTTCGTGGCCATTTTGGGTCCCCTTCTCCGCTCTTTCCATTCACAAACCGTGTATGTATGTTAATCTGTGCCCAATTGCAGAAAACATTCAACAAACCCCCGCGCGCCGATTTGTGGCAAATGACCACATTCACTTGATGGTCTGTGCTCCTCAGTTGGCTAATGTCTATTCACGTTGCGCAAAGATGCAATTTGGCACAAAGACCTGAGCACCGCGTTGCAAAATCGATTAAAGACCTGATGAGCTAGCTCATAAATGCACACGTCGCATATATTTTGTCTGAAAAACACAAGTACGGTGAATGTTGCTGGCGTTCGAGTTCAGCTGAATCAATATGAAAAACAGAAACAAAAAAATCCCACAGATACTGGAGGTGACGTGACTTCGTGATTCGAGGAAGCTCGAAATAAATTGGAAATTTGTGCTCGTAGCAGTGTGCACGGCCTTTAACCCGGCCGGTGGTGGCGGAGGCCAGCCAGCAAGACTCTCCTCGAAAACCGCAAAAAATAATGCAGTTTTGTGATTTTTCACTCTGAGCTGTAAATGAAAGCGCAGCATTGGCTGTCAATATTTAATAAATGCAACAACCAGCCGACCGACAGACGATGGAAAGAGATGGGAGAACAATAAGCGAGAGTATGTCAGTGACTCGACTCGTTTGTTTTTGTTGATCGGAATCTCGCGGATCTCACGTCAACTGTCAAATGAGTGGATTTATCCAACTATGCACGTGATTGTGTATGTGGCTGGATGTCGCTGAAGGGGAATAAACAAAAAATTCGATAAGCCGTATGGATTTCAGTTAATCTCGCTGACGTAGAGGGTCTGGGTTTGTACGATGCAGTGCTGGCATTTTCAGGCGGGCAGTCGGGTTGAATTTATTTGGAATTTTACTCAACATTTGAGTTTTGAATTTTGCTATTATTCTGTCTTCTTGTTACCTTCTGGTCCCCTTCTACATTGATGGCATAAAATACTTCGCAGCTCTAGCTCAGAATTTGTTCGAAAATTCGTGAAGTTTTGATTATTTTGAAGAAAGTAAAAACATGCAACCGTTGGTTTGAATCACTGTGCTTTTGAGAAAGTGTCGAAACGTCAAAACTTGGTCCCGAGTCTGTCAGCGTTGTTCCCAACAAATGCAATTCATCCTCCTTCTTCCTCGTCTGGATCATTGGCCCAAAACAAGGCAATTCCAACTAGAATTAACCGTCGTTTTCACCACGTAACCTTGCAAGAACATCTATCAGCACTCGATTCCACTTTCATTTGTCGAAACAGGTCAAATAATGTATCCGAAATCGACGAACAAAGATAATTCTGTCAGCTTAGCTATTAAAAGTGCGACAGATGGACAATAAGTGGCACAGCCAAGTTGATTCAAAATTCCTGTGAAGAAAAGTTACAACATCTAGTACTTAATCCAGTCCGCTAGCTGTAGCGGCTCCAGAAGGCGTCGACTACAATGCACGGCTGCAAATGAAGCACATGATCAGCAATGCTTATTGTCTGCAAGTCCAAGGGTTTCGTTTCAAAGAGTAGAAAGCAGCTGCCTTAGTGTAGAGGAATGGGTGCATCGAATCCAGACGTGTCACGATCGATCCCTGAATTGACCAACTTTTATGTTTGACAGCTCCATCTTACGACACTGACAATGCTCAAGGAGTATTTACTGTCTAGGAAAACGCTTGTCAAACTTCGACGATTGGAGTCGGCATACAAATTGTGCTGGAACAATAGCACGCCCAACACGAGTGCGTGACTGTAGAAGCCTAGGCCTTAGTCCATCATGGCCTGTAGCGCAGTTAAGAGTCTGTGTGTTCCCCTAAACCGCAGACAACCGCCGACAAATTGTCGAATTTTTCCGTAACGCTGACAGCAATATCATGTTAAATTCACTTCAATAGCCTCACAGTTGTCGTATTCCAGAATATCTCCATTAAATGTTTGTCTGTCTGTTAATTCTAAGCTTCTAGGCTATGGGATGGGTCCTTGTGATATTTCAACATTTTACGAGGATTATATGCTATGTTTACCCTTCACCCACATGTTAACGAAAATTCGTAAATCAAGCATAACGACACTTGGTTAACAAATAATG
Source organism: Eristalis tenax (assembly GCA_905231855.2). Taxonomy (NCBI): domain Eukaryota; kingdom Metazoa; phylum Arthropoda; class Insecta; order Diptera; family Syrphidae; genus Eristalis; species Eristalis tenax. Next base: position 8,523,774 of record HG993127.1, read on the forward strand.
TGACTTTAAAATTCGTGGAGTTTTCTATATTTGCAAAACATTTGGCAGTACCGTCACTGACATTTGTCTCAAATAGGCTCTGCTTCAAAACACATACAAACAAGGCGTTTTCCATCTTCTCGCCCAACTAGAACTAGCGAACCCTTCAGGCAGAGACATGACCTTACTGAGTAGGTTGTTACCGGCGGCGACCACCACGATTGAGTTCTAGTTGTGCTACGGCGATTCAAGCCAGTTCCGGCACGTGCACTTCTTTTGAAGCAGAACATGTTATCTGCTTCGAATACATGGCCGATCGCAAAGAGGGTCCTCGAATCCGATCCTCCTGCTTCGAGAAGTGATAACTTGGTGTTTATACCGAAGGTTCGCTCTTTCTCTTCTTCGCGGTTTGAAGACCTCTCCGCTGTAGACCATTGGCGCTCGATGAGGACAAGTCAGTTTAGTCGAAGGATTTTTGGTTTCCGGACTCTATTCACATCTAGAGTAAGTGGTTCTGTCTGCTTCTCCAATCGCACCCCACGCAGAATGCAAGGAACTGTCCGGATTGAAATGTCTGCTGGAGGAGTGTTGAAAATGTTGTAGGAGGTCTTCGATGAACAGGATGTGTTACAAAAATGTGTGCAATGTGCTCCGAAAGCGAAGATATAGACTTGATGAGTACGTCTTTAAGTGCTCGTCTGCTCTTTCACGCTAAACCTTAATACACGTCCTTATGAAATCTCGACACTGTATCAAGGCTGATGGGTAAGTGGTTAAAGGCAACCACATTTTACAAAATATTCGACACATATCTAGTTACATACGAAATTTGGTGCAGAAGGTAGCCGTCAGTAAGTAATCGACACTCCAGTGGTAGTGCCGTCAATTCGATTCCGACGGCAAACGGTGACTGGAACAGATCTGAAAACCAGATAAAAACGTATTAACTTTGCTTGCACTGGGCTTCGAAACGTGGGCTAGTGTAGCCAAGGGCAGACACTTACGCAACTGCGCCATCTACTCGTCGACCTTATATGTACAGTGTTGGCCAAAACTAAAGCACGCAACACTGTTCTGGCCAACAGTGTAAATGATAAAGGATTTGATTTGATTTTTGTTAGCTTCTGAAGACATCTCCAGCTCTCAGACAGGGTAAATATTCGACACCATAACTCTCAAAATGCATGCACTCCTTTAACTTGGGCATATTCTTGCATCTTAAACTTCATCGATTTTCAACAAATTCAACCGCGATCCACTACCATTTTGCTGACTGATCTAATTGAGTGCATAGATACTAGAGTCGATCAAAATTCCAAGACCCATTCAGCAACCCATTAAACCACACATTTCCCCCACCACAATACAATGTTGCCCTCACAGTTGTTTACCTAAAAATAGTGCAAAAACCCTTAAAAAACCGAACTCAACACATTCACAGTCAGACACAAGAAAGGTGAATGAATCCCCCAACTTCAAAGAAAACGGTCACAGAAACGCACGTTTCTTTGCCGAGAATTTCATTGCTACATAAAATCGCAAAATAAACCAAAAACAAGAAAAAAAAATAAGCAAAACGAAACAAAAGTCATATTCAGCATAAGCCTCGTACCTTGAACCTGGAACAAATTCACACTCCCGCCGCACCAGGTACACCAAGCAAAAGCGCTTCAAAAAGGTCGCCAAACACACTGGCACACACACACACACGCTCTCACAGTGCAGACACTCAGTGGCTGACTCTGCGAATGCCCAGTCAATAATGTGTGTATGCATGAAATCGCGTTGATCTCGAGCCCCCAGACATAATGCACAGGCATTCATTTTACGCCTGAATGATTCGTATCTATCTTGAAAATTTAATTAAAAACAAATAGGTAGCATTGTGTATATTTTACAACTACTAAATGCAATCATCTCACCTCTTGCTTCTCCTCCTCCGTCATTGTCCTCACCCTTGATCGGGGCTGTACGCGTACTCCTCATCTGGCGTGCCTGACTGGCATGGCTGGCATAGATGGCATGGCTGGCATGGCTCCACTCCCTCTCCCGTCGTCGACGTCGTCGTACCTGAGTCAGAGAAGACAGGGAACAGCCTCACCGAACACTACTTATTCATGCTTCATATTACACAGTCGAGTGGTTGTATCGAATATGTGTGGTAGCCACATTTTATGGTAATAACGAAGTTGGCCACTTGGGCGCTTAAGAGGCCCAACTTCAACTTCAAGTCCAGCGGCCGGTGCGCGGTCTCCTGCAGGCAGGCCTCTGTCTCTCTTCCATGCTCATGCTGATGTTCTGGAATTCTCCACATGGTCAAGCATAGGCCCAACAGCAGCGGCGGTAGCGGCAACAGCAACAGCAGCAGCCATCGATAGCGGTGTGCGTAACGTACCCGCTTCGTGGCGTATCTGATTCTCATTGCTGTCACGTAGCTATGCTACGCTTGAAATTTATTCCCTCTATGCACAGACAGGCATTTCTGTATTTGATTTCGATAATTCACTAAATCACTCCACATGACCAAAGATAGGGCTCCTAACAAGCCCAACGAGTCCAGTCAGTCAGCCAGTTCGCCAGTTCTTAGCCCTGGTTAATGATTCTTGTCTTCTGGTTTTTTGTTGTGCCTTTGTTTGCTCGCCACAACCTCGAGGAATATTAATCCGAGGCAAAGCTGTGTTCAACATGCAGATTTGATGCCGATTTGACATTCGCTGTCAGTCTGCATGTCAAACACGGTATCAGCCAGCACAACACACAACAAAAAACAAACTGCGAATGCAAAAACCGACTCAAATGCTATCCGACAAGGATCGGAGCGAGGAAGATTTTCCCATGGTTAGACGCTGCCCGTTGGGAATGTTACGCAAGAATCATCGCGCACCTTATGGTCGCTCTTGGACAAGATGAGCAGCCGCACACATGTGCAACGAACTGTTTGGGTGGGTCTCCATAGATCACGTTACACACTTCAGACTAATGCTGCCACTTTTCCAGAACAATGACTCTCTCTCACACACCATCTCAACAAGAACAACAACAGGATATGAGCCTTAAATCATTTTTCTTGCTTCATCGCACTTCCATTAGCGTTCATGCGTAGAAGTCGCTCGTTGGCAGTGTTTTTGTTTCCTTTGCTCTCACTCTCTCTTCTCTTCCCTGCCGTCTCCGCCAGGAGGGTCAAATTAAAGGACATAATGGAGGTGAACGATATGGCTCTCCGACTACCTAACCCAGGTTATTCATGGAAGTTATTGATGGAAGATAGGCAGGTTTTTGTGCGTTCATATTTCAGGGAAGAACTTCCTTTTGTAACGGAATGCATTTGTTGTTGCTCTTTTGTGGACGGAAATACGGGCGGAAAAAATTGGTTGTTGTTGAAGATCAGTCCTTAGGGGATCCGGAATGTGAATCTGGTGCGGATCATGTGCAAGGAAATGGATAAGGCTTTGATTGAGACAATTATTTGGGGGAAGTTCTTACGATGTGTGCGTGAGAGAGTTTGAGGGTGGAGTTGGTACCTGCACAAGGTGTCTGTTACTGATGAATTGACAGATTGATTGATCTTTTTCACGCCAGGCTCTAAACAGTGTGGAAGCTGGTCTTGCGATGGGATCTCATGATGACCGAGCAAAGTGACAGAGAAAACGCTGGCAAAATGATGGTGGAAATAGGATCCCTGACAAGATCACACAGAGATCGTACCTAGCAGGAGAGTCTTATTTGTTTAGGGCCAGGTGGCCATGGGAGAAGATGAAGCGACATTCAGACTTGGCATTGATGTGGGACAGCTTCTTCGGTGGGTTACGCATCATCTTCATCGATGTCAGAGCTTTCGAAAGGAGTGAATGATGTGTGCTTATGAAAAACCATGTGGAGGAGGACAAGGTGACCAGATCAGTTTTTAGATGGGAAAAGAAATTGAAAGCAAACGACAATGGTGTGCAACATATAAATTGATTCTACGTTCAAGCCATCATTCAAATGGGCTGATCACTGGTAGTGCCTAAAACGAAGGTGCAATTTTTGATGACTCCTTCCAATATGTGCGGTGTTATTCCAGCAATAGCGCCACGCAGTTTGACGTCGAGCTTGTTCTAAGAGGTTGTCTAGTTTGCGTAGGATAAGGAGAAAACAGTCGAGTGATGTCCAATCCCATGATCACATCGGCCAATTGAAGAACACTCGCCGTGAGATGACCCAGCAGCCAAATTTCTACTTCGAGCGTTGTGCCGCATGTATGGCATGTATCGCCGTCTTGTTGGAACCAGAGCTCGGATGCATTGATATTGGCCACATGACATTGACATCATGAGACATTGCAATCTTTTTCTAGACAGAAATACTCTTTGAGCATAGTCAGTGATTCGAAAGAGGTGGAGCCGTGAATCATGACAGTTGGTAAATTCAGGTACCGTACCTGGCACCCTCGGCGACGCACCAGCCCACTACGCCACTGGGACTCAGTAATAGCGGGTACTTACAGAGCTGAAATTGGGTTTGTTTCCGAACATGCTTTAAGATCAAAAGTGGGTGAATATGGCTGAGGGCTAAACCTTTTCGCTTACTTTGCTGGTTAGTAGGTAGTACTAAAGTTCAGAAGGGCTCCCTTTTAGGCATCATCATCGGTTTTGGCCTCCTGTTTTTGAAACATAGGGGGAACATTTATAAGATTCCCACTTTCATAAGGAGGGTAAGAGGGTAACAGGGTGAACAGACGTAAACAAATTGACAGGGCAGGAAGTGGATCCAAAAGAATGTGTATTCATATACTGCATAGAATTCTGCAACAGCTAGATTATACTGCGATAGCAAAGGGTAATGCACAACATGGAAGATCACCGACAACTGCAGGCACTGCGGATAAAGTCAGGAACATTTTGGAACACCTCCTAATTAGACTTGTAAATTAAAGACATTTTTCAATGACGTACCGGAAAATGTCTTATTTTGGAAAAGCTATCAGATTCCAAGAGATAGCCATCGATTCCTCGATGAAGGTGCCGTAATTGACTGTAATGTCAATTCATGACTGACAATCCAGTACAACATATAAAAGCCGACATATTATAGGACCAGATCCTGCAATGGCGTCTGGAAGATCCTAGGCAGTAGATGAGCTTTTGTGTAAAACTTTAGAAGGAAATGAAAATGCCTTAGACCGATTATGGTCTCGGTGCATGTGATTTCACTCATCTTCCATGACGATGGATTTTGAGATGTCTCAGGAATATATATCAATCTTCTTATCTGGAATCCAACTATAGTGAACGTACGTAGACTTAAGTCAACATCGCAATCGAGCAGATATACAGAACTGATACACTCAGTTTCGTTAAGTTTCGTCCACTTTAAGTGAGATTGAAATCCATCGCTCTATTCATGAGTGGAATTTTACGTAAGTCCTCCGAAGCAATTATGGGCACGTTGAAATCTGGCGACTTCGATTTCTCGACTACATTTCGATCCAGTCTGTCATAAGTTTGAGTTTATTTAAGTCAATTTTGGGGTCTTTATTATTTAGTGTGTCATGAGAATTTAAGCGCCAAGGTAATCATCTTGTCATGATTTTGTCATGCTTTGTCATGGCGACATAAGCAACGCATTACAGCACTAGGAATAATGAGAATTAACAAGATGATTGTGCATCAGATTTCCTTGCGTTCGCCAATATATGTAATTTACGAGTACGGACTCTCTCCTTTTCTTTGGAGGAAGAGATTTTTTCAAGTATCGTCAAATGTGCATAAAGGAATAAATGAACACATTGAAGATGGCGTCAACACTCTAGGTAGTCACCAGTATGTGCACTCCGGTGTAATCATGTCGCTGAATGGATTCTCTCTCACGTCCTCTTGTTAGACCCTGTTCTCGTCGTAAACGAAGTGATGATCAGTTTCGACTTCACTTATGCTGATCACTACTGGATTTGTTTCGTTGGTTAGAAAACGAAATGTCTAATCGATTGCTACATGAACTTAAGTTGCCTCCCTTCTAGTCTGGGTTCGTGACAGTATGATGTCAACCGTCAGTCAGCCAGAACAATAAACGTCATTCAATGAGTGATGAGCTGGAAGTTCTTATTGAAATCACACTTGTTTTCGATGCACAAAGCAACCACTGTATCTCCGTATCTCCCATGCATGTCCCAGCTCTTTATTGCTGCACACAAACAAAAAAAAACCAGCCGAGAAATGACTAGAAATTAATGCCACCTCACTCACATTCCATTTGGCAATAGTTCCACTTCACCCGAACCCACATCGCAATCATGCTTCACACACTGAGAGCATCGTGATCAAATATGATTAACCCCGGGGTCGTATTCAACATAATTTTTCCAGCGGACAATTATCAGAACCGAATTCCAAGTCTTGATAGGCCGAGAGACAACGGGCGACTTCACCAGTGTTGTGCCTTCAAACGTTGCGACATCTTTCATCTCGCATTGTCGCGTCGTGCGTCGTCGACTCAACTTCAGCCATCAGCCATCAGCCATCAGCCAGTCGGGTACGTCAGTGATCAATTACAGTTAGCTGCAGCAAATTGAAGATCTGTGAGATCGCGTGTGTGAATGCCTTAATTGCTTCATGCAGTCGCGTCCATCCTCGCTGCCTGCACCAGAGATACAGAGATACATTTAAAATCGAATTCCAAATAAATTCAATTGAAATTAATGAGTTTCCTTATCTCATACCCAATGGCTATTGCTCTTCGACATCTGAACAGAGCGTGGTTTGATGTATGAAAAATGAAAAATGAAATTTAACAAAACAGAAAACAGATACTCGTTGTTGTGGTCACTACAGCTAAATCGGGCACGGAGGTCACGAGAGTTATCGCCGCCCGAATGACAGGAGAAAAATATTTACATTCTAGACTTGGGAAGTCGTGAAGTCGGGAAGTTCCAGTGTACAGCGCGTAATTTGGGCCGAAAAGAGAACATACAATTGAAGTGCTTAGGCGGCGTTAATGGTCAACTGCTCCGGAGATTATCCCCAATGAGCTCGACCGACCGACTGTTTCGTTCGCGTATCTCATTCGCCTCGCTTCGAGCGATGGCGGGTGGAGCGTGGAGGGTAGAGGGTGGTCACAAGCATGATGACCCGTCTTCGGGCCACAATGACCATAAATCACACGCTCCATGTTGATTGAGGATTAATTTTATTTTTCTCCAAGCGAGAGACCATTAAGACTTATTATTACAGGATTAAGCGATAGACACACATCAGCGGGGCATGGATGGGTGAGGGGGGAGGGTGGATGGTGAAGGGGGGAAGGGGGTTCCATGAATGCTACTCATTACACGACCAGTTTTGAGTTGATCATCTCCATGAAACGGGCACACAGTAGCCAGTTCTGCGCCGAGCCAACTGGTTGCATGAGACCAAATTTGCGAGATCATAACTCTTGACAAGACCAAAATTGGAACACATCAAGCACACAACGACCGCTGCCTGGTGCTGGGTGCATACACACGCGTCCATCAGCATCAGTCCATCCGCACAGAGCAGCATCTGTCTAATCCGAAAGCAGCCAAAGAGAGATGGTCCACAATTGCATCCTACATCGCGCGCATCGCATAAATGGACAGAACAAGAGTCCACTATGAGCATAGAGCGAAGGAGACACTCTCTGAATGACAGACAGTGGACAATGAAGATACATTATGTTCCGTCAGCATTCATTTTGCTTGAGCACAACGATCGAGGGGAACGAGGACCAAATGTGAAAAGTAGTAAGGACCATATTCGACTGTGTTGCAGGCATCTAGAGAGTTTGATCACCATAATTGGCTGACGTCTGGCAAAGGACCGAACGGAGAACCGATGCAGAAAACTGGAATTTGTCGTTTGTTGTCCGATGCTTTGTAGTCATTCGTCTCTTTGTCCATTTTTGGTGTCACGCTGTTTGTGGATGAAGAAGGGCGACGACGCGACGTGTCTCGTGTTGTTCTCCGACGTCCTTACCTTCGCGATGTCCTGAAGTTATTTATTGAGACATTATGAGGGTTGTGTTGTGATTGTTTATAAAAGGGTGACCTCGTGTATTTGCCGCGTGCGCAAGGCTAGCCTCAAGACATCCCGGCGACTGATATAAGGCTCTTGGAATGTCAACAATGTGGATGGCTTCCATGTTAGGTTGTGGACTTTGACGAGGTTGGAGCGGCTTGGCTTAAGTTGGTTGAAATTTTAATATTTTTTTTTTCAGTATTTTCGGTTGTTTGTCATTAAAATTCCAATCATAATCGGTGCTCTGACTTCTCATCCATATCAGGTGACTGTTGCCTGACGGTCATAACCACGTCTCACTTAAGTCTTAATGAACCCATTGCCTGAACTCCGTAGATTAAGATCGGGTAGCGACTTGGTCATTCTCAATTAGGGCTGAACCGGCATGATATTTGGCGGCATACGCTTTGTTGCTCCAACCAACCGTCCGAGTGAATGTACTAGCCTATAATACGAGTTTAACCGGTCGTCCTCTGATGCATTTCACATTTTTAAACGATGCTTCGGTAGGGAGCTGTGCAGCTCATTTGTTCTTGTTTAGCGGTTAACATCCGAAAAGGCTCACATCGTTGTCCATCTTCCGATATCCTGATGATTCGTCTTCAATAGTCATCAACGCGAATGAAATTAAAGAGCGAGTCTGGACGAAACTATTGATAATGTCTGTGCACTGTCAGAGCTGTCTTTCGGTAGTTGTTTGATGAACTTTGTTCCGTATTTCTCACAGCAAACACGACTCTCTTTGTTCTCTCTTGTCTCCGTTGTCTAAGCGTTTTGTGTACTGACATGCTACTGAGCCAACAATGCATCGCCGATCACCACCATTCGACAGCGAATTACAATACTACATAATTTTATGCCCAGTTCCCGAAATTTCGAAGCAAATGTTGGCCAATCGGCGCTAATACTTGCACGTCCTGGATTTAGTGAGTCTTCAAACTAAGCGGGAAGAATTCCCTTAAGTGGACGCAGAAGGATAAAGCGGGACAACAAGACGAGTCGAAATTCAGTGCCTTCATAGACGACGCGACATCGAGTCGATGAATTTGGGTATTTTTCCACATGCACTCTTCGTCTGGGTCTCGGTGAGACTGCATCGTGCAATGACAAAGATAAAAGCTCTACATTTTTCATCCTTGTGTAGCTGGGATGTCGCTGTGACCTGGAACGCAGAAAAGAGACATTTTGAGCTGGCCTTCTAAAGACGCTGGCTCAACCCGGCATTCCTGTATGAGAACCTTCTAGATTGGCTTTGGCAGTGCAAAGTAGCTCAGAGAAAACTCCCGTCAGTCTGGATACCATTAAAGTCCCTGCACATCTGCCCGGTGCTGGGGTACTTCTAACGGTCTTTGCTTGCTTGATTCGGAGTAGCTTACCTTCTCAGAAAATTTGGTAATATTGTCGAAGCCTTTATGTCATCACGATTAAAATGCAATTGCACTGAATAAAAGTGACGCTGATACTTGGTTTGACAGAAAATAATTCTTGAAGATAACAAATATTGAGTTAAAAGAATTGCTTTCGGCCAGTCCAGACTCATTGTCATGCCTTATCATGTTCATGCTTTGACCCCAGTCTCCCCCTTCTGACAGTGACCACCCGTCCTCGTCAGTTCTTCTCAGACCAATCAGAACTCAATTTTATTCTGACGGATTTTCTCGATATCAATAGCTGCCGACTTCGCGAGTGAGCTCACGCAACTGATACATCAACACAGATTTGAAGGCATTTACGTCACGAACAGGTCTCTTCAAACTTACAAAGTACAAGTCCATTGCCTTTATCTATCACGATCTGCAAGCTACCAAAATCCGTACTAGATGCTCCCGAAGTTCACTCTCTCCTCCTTGGTCAATGACACTTGAATCTCTCTCGCACACTTAATCGCCAGTGTGACACTCAAAATTCCACTGTCACTGTCAAAATCGAAATCGCGCCAAATTCTCATAAATTCGTGACCAACAACTGCAACTGCATGCCTTGCCTTTGGAAATCCATCATCGAGCATCTTTAATACCAAATTCATGGCATTTCACGAAAAAAAAAAAACCAAAGACTCTTAGTGAGGGATTCCAGAACTCAAAATTTTTGCATCTGTTCGACTCTTCAGTTTTTAATGGATACCCAAACATAAGCTGGTAAACAAATAAAACGAGAAACCATCTCGAACGAAGATGAAGTGCTCGGATATCCAAACAAAAGACACAAAAAACCCATGCCGGTCCAAATGGCGATCCAATTGGATGGAAGCAGAGAGCGAGGGAAAAAAATACAGATTCCTTTTTTTTCCCATCGCAGCCGAACGCATGGTGGTTCATATCTGCAATCGGTTTTCGAAGCAAACATTTCGAGATGAAAACAGAGTTTTTTCTTCTCTTTCTGTACACATTTTTGGCATCACTGAAAGAAAACGAAATCCATTTGGGGCGCGAAGAAATGGAGGAACAAAAAATACCGTGAGAATTTCCCAAGCTCCACTTAGGCGCAGCAGAGAAAAAGAGAAGAAGAACAGCAGGACTGATCCACATCTTGCAATTCAATGTCACAGTGTCACGGAGCGGCGAGGAAAATCTTTCATCTTTTCAAGTTCCCGATGTCGCGCCGCTTCTCTTGCCGTTTTGGAAAATGTCAAACGCAAATCCCCCTGAATCCAGAGAGATATGCGCCCGGCCACATGGCGCAGGGATGTTCGTCCGTTTGTCATCGTCGATCGGGAGGAATTTAGATGTCAGCTCGCACGACGATGGCGAGGAGGAGATACCTTGTAACGACCGACTGTTGACTCATTATCTGTGGTGTCAAAAATTGAAGAGGAGATGATGTGTGGAGGCTCCTCGTCGTCGCGGCCGCGGCCGTCTCTGGATCAGCGTCAAGCGCTGTGAAGTGGTGGCGTAATAACATGTAAGTGCTGCGAGAGTGAATGGGACTGCAGAGACATCGTGAGAATTATTTAAATTCACTGTTGTTATCTGCCGCTGCCTCTGTGGTGGTGGTGGTGTGGATGGTGACGGTTGGTTGCCCGATAATTGGTGCGAAAGTTAATGACAACCCACCCAACTATGGATCACAATTTTCACATGGATTTTCATTTCAGTCTTGTCGCCTTTGTGTTCGTGGACGCGATTTCCAACAATGGCGTGTTTATTTATTTGAAAAATTCTGTTCGTTATTGAAGCACTTAAGGGGGACGACCACATTATGGGCCGTCGTAAGTGTGTTTGGCTGTGGGGAGGCCAATGCACGAGGGACCGATAGCGACTCCTATTCAAATGCATCTCCATTGAGGCGCATCCATTGTGTGTGCGACGCGATCGTCGTGGTGCGCTGCACACATATGGTGGCGCATCGTGTTTATGTGATCGTTGGCACGGGGGAAGGGTTGCACCCATACGTTATTAGGATTAAGCGATGCAATTTATTGGAATGACAAACTAATCCATGATCTTTTTCTCTATTCCCTTTTAGGTAAGCATTGGAGTGGAAGTGAAATGATTGATACCGATCGTCTGCAGTGATCTTGAATGTGTGAGTTGTTGTTTACTTTGGAAGATCTATTTTTTGAGAATTTTAATTTTGAAGATGCCTTTTGAACAGCACTTGAGGTCTGAATTGGACGGGGTCTGATCTGAGGAGCGGATGGGATTCCGTTTTGCTTGATTTTTAATGGGTCAAGATGTTATGACTTCCTCCGATATGAGATTCTGACAGAGTGAGATAGAGAGAGAGAGAGAGTGGGAGTGCAGAAGTGAATTTTCTAAATTAAATGCCATCCCATACCACCGCAGTGAACTTTAATTATGAGATCGAATTCTAAATGGCCGTAGGTGGACACTGCGAAAATGTTAGACACGAGTGCCTGACTGCATAGGCATGTTGTTCGATAACGCGGTTTAGATATCGTCTATCCATGAAACCGATTGAATTGGTTCACGTTGATGCTGTTGAGGTGGCATAAATTGCTGAAGAAACTTGCTCGCGAGTGGAGTTTTCTACAAGTATTTGAGCAGAGTGAATGCCTCGATCTCCTCCACGTTTATTTAACGTTTAAAGAAGTCAACGCGGAAATTCATCCTCTTCCCAAGCTTGGTGATAGCTTCTAGCCCTTTATACCATCGCGGAGTCTCTATAAACGGGCCTGTTCATTGCAATTGAGCAGAGTGAATGTTTAAGGTTAAGTTAGGGCCAGTTATGTTTTGTATCCATGACTTCAGGCCATTGGCGATTGGTGAGCCTTGGGAAATGTTTTCCTGTAGCTAAAACAAGGGCAATAGTTCTCGGCTAAGTAGGTATGATCATGGTGAGTTCGACGACATCGCAATTTTCACAGTATTCCGTTCTGAAGGCTCTCCTGTTGCCATCAATGAGGCTTCCGGGAATGTTGCTTAAAGTCACCAAGACGACACACGATCGCCTGGTGCCTTGCCGGAGATTAGGTCGTCTTTTCCTTCTTGAAACAGGAGGCTCGTGGAATCTGACTCTCGAACCGTGAGGACCCTCTGAGTTGGAGTTCATTCTGTCATTCTGTGGTGGTAGACGAACTGCTCACAATCTTCGCCTCTATTCACATCCTCGCACTCAGGACATATTTCTTACGAAGGCATCTAAGAATGAGCTCTGCCGATCTTATTCTCCTCCAGTAATCTAATGAAGCTAATGTTTAAGTGCATCTCATCTCATCAAGGGATCCTTATTCACATTAGTCTCTGCCTAAAAGACGCTACAATGTTCAGGAGGTCGTGGAAAAATACAGAGGCTATATACAGTGTTGGCCAAAACTAAAGCAACTCAGACAAAATCATAGAAAAGCAAGGCTGAAGAGCACAACACGCATGGGAGAGCATATCGTCTTCCAGGATCGCTTTCTTCTCAAATCGACCAACTCCAAATCCTGAGCAACATCCCCAAAACATGGTTTTTCCTTCTCCTATTTTCGATTGAAATTATTGGGTGGGTACACCCAATTACCGCTGTGTTTCCTTAAAACTAGTGAGTAGGAACCATTTTTGATCCCCAGGCCATTGAATGTTAAAGTTACTGCTTTGTGATCAACGTACACCACGATAGTAAGATTGAAGTCCTTATAGGCCCGACTTGATTTTCTATTGCCTCTCACAAGCGAGTGTAGTATGGCCGTTTCTACATGCTAACCATTTATTCCACTTGCTTGCTAGACAATGCTTAAATTCTTATAATCTACTTTAAAGATCCCTTACGGCTGCTAGAGGCTACTCTGAAAGTTCATTCCTCTGGCGTTTGTCAGTGAGTCTTTGCACGTTCTTTTTATAAATGACGTTGAAGGCGTTTCATGACAACACTTCGGCTTGCCTAAAACCGTTCGTGACAATGAAGGTCTTTGTGAGTTCGTCCCCGATTTGAAAGTGAATGCAAGCAGTCTTCCTGGATTCGTTTGGGAGGAATGTCAAAACTACTAGACACAGCGATGTTTAGCGGGCAGTCATACGTGTCCTAGAAATGAACAACCATGCACGTATGGTATGTGGTCTGTGTTGCCGAAGTCTCTGTGTTCTATTTGGCTGCCAATATGTCATGAAGAAGCACAAATTTAGACGCCGAAGAGCGAGGAGTCTAAAAAAAAAGATATGGTCACAGTTTCTGAAAGCTGTTCAGGTACTGAGCGGTGCAGGTTGTTCCATTTATAAAACCTATTTTTGCACTTTAAATGCTGACTTTTCATAAATCGTTTCCGATCGGCACTACTTCCCTGTCCCTTCATCCATTCAATTGTCTCCGGTCAGCTGCTACATTATTCTGCAGCTCTGACTAAAAGCAAACTTGGTCAGACACACCGACTTGATCTTTCTACTTCTTGTGTGGTCTTTCGGAGGTTCTCGTAAACAGTCACTGTTCCCCACCAACCAACGACACAAAGGTCACAAATGCCTTCTTCACTTCTCAGCAAACCTTCATTCCTTCGTAGTCTCTCATGAGCCACCGACCACCAGCAAATATCATTAAGCCTCGCGTAGCATGAAATTGCGCATCAATTTCTGCCCATCACAAGGCCAGACCTCAGAGTTCGTCTTCAAGCAAGAAAGAACGGGGAACATGGCGTAGAGACATAAAACTCACTCACGCCCTGACTCATGCAATATTTTTCGCCAACGTCCTTCAACAAGATCTCGTTTCACCCACTTCGCTTCCGCCTATCCCTTTAGCCAGCTCCCTTCCACTCCATCGAACTCCCCTCGTCGTGCACGCACACTGAAGGCATACACACTCGTAAATCCAACCACATTGTAACGCCGTCAATCACCACCTCAGATCTTGGCAGCCATATGGAAATTACGGAGTTCTAGTTCCGCTGCTGCGTCGCTGCATGTGTGTCCATGGGGATAAGGATCACTTCACTTCCTCACGACGCCAAAGCACCGCACAGCAACGGTCGTTCCAGGAACCATACCTGTTTTCCATAATTATAATGTCACCCAAATGCTCGAGTAAGTTCCCAACTTGTAATTACCAACGGATACCCGGCCAACAGGTGGATTGCTACTGCTCGGCCGGTCACCGGGTGACATGCATGACAGACCTGAGGGAGAGATTCCTCCTGCCCTGCAGCAGGTTCTGTTGCGTTGCCCCTTCACAATCGTGTGGGCGATGGTTTTTCGCTTCCTTCCTTCCGAGTGCGCGGCTGCATTTCAACTGTTATACTCGCGCTGCCACCCCCGCTAATGTGGTAATAACTCATTCGTCGTTTGGTCGTTGCGACTATTTTTGTAACGGTGAACGGGTTAATGGACTGGGTTTTTGCTTTGCCCCACAGAGATGGCTTCTGCTGCTGCTGCTAATTACAATGTTGGCTTCGGGGCTCTGTCGCATTTTTAGTTCCGAAATAAATCAGTTGTTGATCCCGCGAGCTGGAGCGGAGTACCAAGTGGCCGGCGCAATGAGGTAGGGAGATTGACTGCCGACACCGAGAACACACAAGGGAATCACAAAGCGTGGTAATTATTTAACGACCCAACGCCAGCAAAGGAGCACACCAAATTCACGCCTCGCTAGTTCCATCGACCGCTGCGGCTCTCTGTGCGATCTGTGCGATGTGACATCGGTCCAAAAGGCACGGTACGGCAAAGCACCGGCTCCAGCGACGCGGCCTCAACATCGTCATCATCGTCCAGATTGAAGTGGGTTACCGAATTCGTTTCAGTTCGCACTCGCACTCGTTTTTGGACGGAATATCGAGAAAAACAACGCAGTCGATAGAACAATGAACGCGAACACCACCGCACCCCAGCCTGTGGTGGCTTGACTCGCGATAAATAAATAAATTAAACCATTTATCATCGGCCGATCCGCAGCGTGGGCGGGTGGGAAAGTGTTTTTGTTTTTCTCCGACGATAGTGCGAAATTTTCACACCAGCCGATCCGGGGCCATCGCATCCCATGATCGGGGTAATTGCAGCGGCGATGCCGACTCATTGGCGCGGGGACTGCAAGTGTCAGCTATATGCATTTCCAATGAGCCTGGGAATATGCTTGACACAGTTTTCCACCGTCTAGTGAAAAATAAACGATTTGTTGTTTTTCCAGATCTGTCATCAGATACCGAGCCAACATGTAGTTGGCACTGGCCAATAAATTGCGTTTGAAGTTCAATTGTTGTTCGTGCTGACGCATTTGCATATGCACGCTCCGCCGTCGCACAGGGTGGAGCACATTCTCAGCGAGTGATTCTGTGTGGTTCACGCACACGCCGCAGGCAAGTGGTGATCAATAAATGGATCATTATCCACGCTATGATCGAGATAATCGTTCCTAGAATAAACTGTCTTGCCGGGGCCGCGTCCCCAGTGGCGCGCAACCTGGCCCTCATCATACGCTTGAGTTACGGGAAAAGGATGTGCGAACGTGCGGCAACCTGATGTGCGGAACCCGTTTTGGAGGATGTAAATCGCCGGAAATGGTGGCAACTTGATTGGAACTCACCGGTCGTGGCCGAGGGGGCCGCAGAAATGTAATTACTGTGTGTGTGTCGCGTAGTTTAATAAGTGGCGATCGGGTTGGCCGGTGGAAGATCGCCGGCGTCTAAGACCGATCGCTGTCCTTTTAGAGGCTGAAGTGAATGAACTTTCCGCTGGGGACGGCGGTAATGTGGGATAGTTCAAGCGATGTGGATGGAGAATGTGGGCTTGAGTTGTGCACAGTTTTCCTGCAAATTCTTGTTCTGCCTGAGCGTGACAAATACTCTTCGCCTCCAATCTGCTTTGCGATCGAATTTCTTCGAAGTGATGAACAACAGAATGGAGGGAACATGAACAAACCTGACATTGTTCTGGAAAAGTGGTCAAGTTTGTCTTGTGATAGATCTCCTCTTAGTGTGATCTGAAGTCGATCAGAGGCAGAGGGATGTACCTAAAATAGAAAAATAAAACTTGGGAGAAGTGGCCATAAACAGCCTTTCACTGAAATGGAGAGGGCGATCGATTCACTTCTCGTTAAAATCAGTTAAATCTTGAGCAAGGGATATATATTATAGACCCAAATAAATCAATTCGTGCAGTTTTTTTTTTTCAAAATTTTAACGTTTATTTAAGATTAACATGTACAATAGTATAATTCAAAGTATTTCCTATCTGAAGCTATGACTTTTTCCCATCTTTCTGGCAATTTGTGGATCCCATCCCAAAAGAACTGCGCCGGCTTGGCAGCCAAGAATGAATCAAGCCAAATTTGGATATTCTGCTCTGATGTGAACCGCATTTCAGTGAGGGCGTTCTGCATCGACCGGAACAAATGGTGGTCAGAAGGGGCAAGGTCTGGGCTATAAGGTGGGTGGGGTAAAACTTCACATCCACTGTTTTCCAAATAGTTCTTAACCAGAATAGCAACGTGGGGCCGAGCGTTGTCATGATGGAAAATTATTGCCTCATGTCTGGTCGAATATTCCGGGCGTTTTTCGACTGCTGCTCTCTTCAAACGGATTAACTGTGTTCGGTAGCGTTGTCCATTGATGGTTTCACCCGGTTTTAGCAGCTCATAATATAGTACACCCTTCTGATCCCATCAAATACAGAGCATTACCTTTGCGCCATGGATATTCGGCTTTGCAGTTGATTTGGTTGGGTGCCCAAGCCAAAATCACCACATTTGGCACATTCGCTCAGCTATCGCATGTTCACCATAAACTTCCACCAAAATACGATGACTTTCGGCAGCAGTTTTCTTCATTTTAAAGTAATGAAGAAGAACTCCCCCAAAAACACTTTTTCAAGCACAAAGTTCGACATATTTGAGTGAAAAAAAAGATTGTTGTTTACGCTTCAAATGAATGACTTATACTGAAATGAAGTACGATGACAGTAGCTTTCCAACTCATGTTCCAATGGAATAATACAAGTTACGCCATCTTTTAGTAAACCGCACGAATAAGTTATAGACCCAATAAAACAAATAAAACAGTCAAACCCATGGAAGACAAACATACTTAAGACGAATCATTCTTGAGGTCCAACAAAATGTGTTAAGTGTTCCAGAACCATGATTCAAAATGTTCCCATATTATACAGTCCATAAATCGAACAGAATATTTGCTCCCGTGACTAGTTGACCACAGAACGACATGTTCTGAGTTTGGGCTAAAGCAGTAGCTTCACGGTCACGGCCTCGGTCAGGCAGCGCAAGTATTAGAAGTCAAGACCAAATCGTCTTACATCCATGAACACAGTCTTTAAAAAAGTCTTATCCTCCTTTCCCCGCAACCGCTTTAGAGATGAGATGAGATGAACTGTTGAGAGATTTTGAGACTTTTTTTTACTCGTCGAGTCAGTGTGGACGGCTCCAGTTTCCTCCAGAAAGTGAGTCAATTCCTCGCTAGACGATCTGCAAACATCAACAATGACAAGGCTTCCCATTCCACCCGTAAAGTCTCCCTCCTCATACTCGTTGTGGCGCCATTTGCGTACCAACAAGCCGATCTGAACAAACATCTCAGGCGTCTGTAAACATCTTGTTTATGAACGTTGGCTTTTGTTGCGAAATCTGCAAGCATTTCGGCTTTGATTTCAGAATTCTGGGTAATCTGTGTTTATTTCGAATTCTGTGTTTCTCTGATTCTGGAATGACTCAAGCTGCAGCAGAGCAATCTCGCGCGCAGTGGAATCCAACTACAGCCAGCTGTGACATAAGACACAATTAATCAGCCATCAATAAGCATGGACGCGTAATTCTTGGAACTGATATCACTCCCACCCACTACAGAAAGCCAAACCATTACTCAGGCGGCTCAATCTATACCAAGCCCAGTACCCCAGCACTCATCCACCCCCGGCCTCGTCCGGGTTAATTATGCAAAAAAAATACCCAAAAACCCATTCACCACTCAGTGGGCTCGTCGAGAACAATGTACGTGTTTCAAATGCCTGATCCGAAAGGAAAACTACAAAAGCTCCTATTGTTGGCGTCTCGCTGGGTAAACCGTTTGCATAAAATTCGACTCTCACGAGTATGACAGATATGATTAGACGCGATAATTTAAAATGAAACGACTGCGAATTGATTGGAGACGCTGAGTATGCGCAGCACGTCAGCAGAATTATTGTTCCATATCGACCGCATCTAGTGGCGTCAAAGAAATACGTTACGAGTGGGATTCAAATCGGCTTTTGGGATTGGCTTGGAACAAATTAGCCCATGTCGCCCAAAATTGTATGCTGAACTTGGGTGAATTTTGGCGTGAACTGTGTTTTGGCGTGAATTTGTCTTGTGTGAAAATGAAATTGTGTCCGATTTCCTGAGGAAGTGGAAGTAGTAATATTTTGGAACTACACACGTCGACATCGTACTTGGGGCGGCGGGCTTAGTTGGATTAAATGGAGAAGAGAGTGCCAGTTAAGCTTCCGAAGCCGATGTACAAATGTGGATACAGCCGAAGGCAGGAAACTAGAGTTGTCAGGGATGGAAGGTTGGTTTAGTCCTTCCAGAGGGAAGGACATGCACCAAATTAAATCAACAATTTCGTGTAAAATTCAAAAAATGTCCCATTTTTTATTTGGTGATCACTTCTTGTTATCTTCCATATTACGAGGACTTAAAAAAAAATGTTTGATCTTACGAGATGAAGTATATGGCTCCTTCTGGTCTCTTACACGTTATATCCTGGTTTGAATGTCATGTCAGCAACGTTGACACCACACATTCGATGAATTAACCTGAAAACCGAGCCAAAATTTGGATTCTCTTGGGTGCAAATTTAAATACGAACGCGATTTCATTGAATTTTGGATGCCAGTGTATGCACTTATGAACAATTTTGATCAATTTTCGCATTTCCAAGCACTCACCAACATTTAGAAATGAAACTAGAAAGGAACTCGTATGAATTTCCACTGTGTGTCTGAATTCTGTTAAATAATTGTGATATTTGCGAAGCAAGTAAGTGATCAACATTAACTATTCTTCCTTCTTTGTCGAGGATGAACCTTGCCCGTCACTAGTAAGCAGATCCATTCAGTGCGATCTCATCAGTCTCTCAAAATGGAATCGATTTGTCCACTGCCTTCAGACCGTCCTTAACCCGAACAACAGTCAACTTTGTTTCAAACTGTCACTCTCTCCAGTTGTTGTCGAATTTCCCAGTACAGTCGATAGAAACAGCCTCTAAAAGCTTTCATTTCTCATTTTCTCTTCTTTCCTCTAGCACTTTATGATCACTTATGACATGATCACATCTCAGACCGTTCGTTCTTAAACTCTATGCGCCACCCTATTATTTCTTCCCTCAGACACAAACCGGTCAAAAGGTACTCATCGTGGACACGAACTTCAAGCAATCGCCACAGTCTTCGTCAAAAGCACACTTCGTTAAGCTAAGGCTTCCACCGGGCATCTTCCCACAAGACTTCGTTTAGTAAATGCAGCAACCGATTCCAAGCAACAACCACTCATCGAACTGCTTTCGTTAAACCAATCTTCACACCCGATTCCATGCAGTCGATCAGTTTTCGTTCAAACAAAAATTTTGGTTCTCGTCCAAGACACCGTCATCCATGAGCCACCACCGTCCGAATCTAATCAATCACACCCTTGCTGCAGCCCAATCAAAAACAGATAAGATGTTTTTGGCGTCCATACCCAAACCGTCTACCGGCCCTTATGTATCGTCAATGTTATTTTTTTCTTCGAATCGTTCCCCTATCGCGAACACTGAAACCCGCTTATCATTTGTTTGCCTTTCGCCAAAGCGGTGTGCAGTCATAGCGGCCGAATTAGGAGAAATATTCAATTAGCATTCGTACACACAGCAAAGGCAAAGATTTACGCGCGACAACGCAAATATTGACGTCTTAGAGCGGCGGACCCGCGACTAGATAGTCGTCGCTTGTGTTTGTCTAACTCTACGACGCACAATGGCTTTCATTGTCCCCAGTGGCGGTTGCAAATTAACGCGATTGAATTTTCCCAGGAAACGCCAAAGATTCACTGGAATCCGCTGGATTCGGGGGGATAGAAACCACAAATCCCATCCATCCGCCATATGCGCGGTGTCATAGCGGATAGGTCACATCAGCGGTTCATGGGATTGTCAGGCATTCCAAATATGCTTTCACGAGCCTAACCACATCGGTGAGTGCTGCTGTTCTTATTGGAGTTGGGATTCAAACAAGTGTTCAGCACGGACTCAACACGTGTGTGAGTGTGGTTATGTGAAGGTATGCTTTGCCAATGTTTTTTTTGTGTTGCCACCAAAAAGTCAGCCAGGTTTGAAGGTATGCTACCGCAGTTGGTAGCTGGAGTCAGCTAGGTGAGGAGTGTGTGTGTGTACGTGTGGTCCACTCGCACACAACTGTGCGCACAGCATCTGAGAGAGAGGCAAAACTGCCGCAAGGAAGAGAGAAGGAGAGCGCGCGTCGAGCCAGTTGGGATACCATTTTTGGAATTTCAATCTGCTCTCCAAGAAAACCGGTTTCAGTCGCAATTCACTTCAAAGATTTACGCACACACACACAGAAACAGAGAGAGTTGAAATAATTATTGGAGAGTTTGTTCGAGATGTACGCACACACTCGCGCCTGGAAGCTAGCCACATTGCCATAGAGGGCAACCATCACCATCGTCATCATGATCATCATCATCGCCATCATCACGATCGCCATCGTCAGCCTTCGTTGGCCTGTATGGCCAGCGACGGACCAAGTCGATGGTGTGGTTGTTGTTGCTGTTGGGTTCGGTTGAATGCCGAGGGGCCTGAAAGGTAACCGTCAGATAGTTCTCTACCTAGGAGAAATTATCATCTGTGACGGGAAGGGGCAAAAAACCAAAACAGCAGTGTCTTGAGGTGTAAGATGATGGGGATCTTTAAGTTGCAAGCGAAGTTCACTTTGGAAGCGAAGTTACAACTTCGAGCTTGGGCATGCTGTGACTCTTAGGCCTCTTAGTTACTAGACTCTAGATTAGAACTACGCTTAGTCTCGAGATTGAGGGTACACCACAAAAACTGATTTCGCCCCAAATTCGCCCTCGGCTATACGGTGATGATAAACAATTTGGATTGCTGACCCAAGGAGTGACTACGACACGCCCTTGCATCTCTAAACTTGCGCTCGGTTATCCAATTTTTGCACTTAAAACTTTTTCCGCGAACACAGAAACAGAAGCTTGTGCTTCTGGCGGACAGATCAGCTGCTCTGCTTAAGACGCTAGCCACGAAGGCACAAACAAAATGTTGAACTTTGTACCAATCTGTGGCTATGGACAATGGCAGCGCGGACCTTCGATTCCCTTCAACAGCAATCACAGGCTCGTGAAAATCATAAAATGTCAATTCAGATATAAGAAACTGAGTTGGAATCTGAAGTTCAACGATGGTGACGATTTTAGTCAGAAATTGCCGCTTTCGGAACTGACCTTCGAGACGTTTTAGAATTTTTCACAATTCGACTTAAAGCAGGGTCCTTACTACAAATTTTAACAGCGTTTGTAGTCGTTTCTGTATCCATTGGACTTCCCACACACAGCTCCAAAGTAAATGTTTAAAATTTGAAAATTTGAAATTGTTTAAAAATCTGTGAACCCAGCGAAAGTGACAAAAATTGGGTTATCGTCAGAAAGTCTTAGTTGTTGCAGTCTGATGAAGACGTCTCTAATTTCGCGGCGTCCTTAACATTCGAAAAAAAAAGATCTCTGATCATTCTGATCATTCTGAGAATAGCAGAAGAATGTTGTAATTTTGCTCATAAATTAAAATTTTAGTCTTTTTCCTTAACACGGTCTCTGCTGTGTCCCCTTGGCCCAGCAGATCTTCTTTTTGTCACGTAAACAGCCTTATTCCCAATTTAAGGTGATCTCCCTGAAATTGAAAGAAAAGTTAACGACGTCGACCCAAAAAAACATTAAAAAGCCCAACGACAATTTGATAGCTGCAAAAGTGTTGCCACCACCACCAAAATGAACTCCTTGCAACCTCACATCGTCAAAAACTAGCGCTTCAACACCCACACACTGGCCTATCCAATCCGAACCCACTTGCACTCCATTTCTCCCGAGTAAGCCCGCCAAGTGTAGCTGCATTTTCGAATCCGTCTTAGGCATCACGACTGTTTGCATAGCATTTGCTGTTAAGGTGGGGATACAGTATGTATGCCCCCCAGATGGACAATATGCGAGATGCTGGGGTCCATGATCCATGATGACTGGGGTGTGCTACTCTGACATCAGGATTTTTCTTCATTTATCCACCGTGATTGCAGCTCGTGCTAATCCTCTCGTCTTGCATGCCACTTCGATTCGATGTTCCCCTCTCTCTCGCATCACGAAGGTACGGATATAATTAATCCGCTAATTTATGTAGGTATCACCTAATACACGCTCAAACCCGGGATCACATTCAGGTTCTGTCTCTTCTTACGATCTCGTGTTGCAGCAGCACCAGCGGTGCACCCGTGCTGATTCTTAAACGAAAAAAAATGAATAATTGCGAAATTTCGCGGATATACGAGTGTGCCGTTTTGGTTTGGCTTTTTCATCTAGCTCTCCACTCGCTCAGCAGCTCAGCAGCTCACCCGGTTCCATACGGGCCATGTGGTCGCGCTGCTGCGCCGCTGCCACTACGGTGGGTTTTCCGCCATCAGACGTTTCGATTATTAATTCTGGTTTCGAACGTTTCTTCTCGTTTCGGCCATCAATTATGCTTTAATCTGATTATAGACCACGGAGCTGGGGTTATTCTGTGTTGCTGATGCTGTTGCTGCTGCTGCTGTGCCCGCCATCACTTGGTGTGGAATGCAATTTTTTGTTCTCTTTTTTTCATCTTCATCCGGGTTTCTATGCGTATCGCATCTTCGATGAACACACTTCTTCCGTAGGCTGTTTCGGTTTGCTGATGATTTAGCGGCCACCCACCGGATTGGGCGACCCACGAAAATGCATTTATGCATGGGACATGCATATTTGACCGCCTTAGATGGAAATTAGGCCTGTTCAGCTACCGGACGTTGGGCAATAAAAAATGTTGTTTGGAGGACGCGCATTAAATACCGATCACATAACCCCTCTATTGGAATTTAGTGAATGGCTAGAGTGGCATCGAAGCCACAACAAAGGATTAGACCGTCGTTTCTCAGCGACGTTCTGCTTCATTTATGACTTTGTGACAGGAATTTTGTCACTTGTGAGCTGGAATTAGGTCTTATGAATGAAAAAGATGATTGAACGGCAAGCTGAGCGTGGGGTTTTGGGGGACAGTTTCCCAACAAATGACTTTCTCGAGTGATCTTCCGGCATTTAGACCGCAAAAGTGTCTTAAGTCTGGTCTGGGTTCTAAAGCCATCGAATCTCAACATTTTGATTTGATCTTCTTATTTGAAGGGTTTAACGGATACAAAAAGCTGGTGCTTGGTGCTCCTCATCATCAGACAAGAATGTTAAACTCTGTTCCTCGGGACCTGCGAATGCTTAAGGGCTTAAGGGACGTTCACATCACTTTGGACGGCAAAGTCAAATATTTGCCTAAATGTAACAATTTCTTAATCTTATTCCCAATTGATCAATTGTTGATTTGGGACATAAAAATTGAAAACAAATTTGAGACCGTTTGCCCATTGTCTGATCATGATTGTGACAGCTGTCAATCAAAAAATTACACATTTCATGGCTTTGATTGCCCTAACGTGGCATGAAGCAGTTGAGTATTTTGTGCAAGCCTTTGGGATACACCAAAAGACGGGATATGTTTCTGATCAGAGAAAAGAAAACATCTTGACAGCTGTCAATACAAATGCCATGACGTGACCCACTGTAGTGTGACTGAAGTGAAATAAAGTGTCTCTGTCCAAGCGAAACCAAGCGTATTTCAGTTCTGCATAAATCAGAAAAATTTGCCAGATTTGACAGCTGTCATTAGGAAACTAAACATTTCGCTTGGAAGCGATATATTTAGTGACAGAAGGTAGACGGTTAATTTGTAAAAATTGTTGCACCTCAGTTGACGTACGTTTCTGTATTCTGGGAAAAGAATCCATTCTGACAGGTGTCATTTGAAGAAGTAATGCCTTTTAAGTTCTTGAGGGGACAGATTGGTTGATTCTACCAACTTACTTATTTTATCCAACTCCAATCTATAGAATCTAATCTCACATCACCAGTCCTTCGCATCACAGTTGTTGGTGCCTCTCTATATGAACCTCGCCAAGTATGACAGCTGCATACAAAAGCAAATAAGCGTCAAAAGTATCAAATAAATTCGCATAAGTATGGCACTCTGCTCAAATGTTGCCAGTAGTTGACTGACATTGTCACTGTTGCTGCTGACACTTCCTCCAACTCCCATCCTCATCTCGTCACACTGCAGACATTTCTCAACACCGAACACTGAGCCTCAGACTGACTCCTGTCAAATACTCAATCACTTACAAAGAACGTCAGATGAAAGCGTTCAAGCGCAGTAACCTAAACAAGCCTAAACAAATCAGGTCACAGACCTTCAATGGCATTTGTGGTCGTTGAGTACACAATCGTTTAAGATCTCTAACTTGTTCCCCAGCCCTTCCCCACCGCCCATTCCCATTCCCATCTCTATTTCTCCCTCTCTCTCACTCTTCCGCAGTCTCATCTAAAGTGGTTCAATACTTTAGAGTGCATTCCAGATGTGTTCACGAGAAAAGGATTAGCTTTGCCCTCATCAGAACCCTAACGGCCAGGCTGGTTGGCTGGCTGGCTGGCTGGCTGGCAGGCAGAGTACTTTATGTGTTTACCCCAAGAGCCTCGATGTGACTCTTAAATTGTATTCGGCTTCAGAACTCGCGTATTCTCGAGATAATGTCAACACACTCGAGTGTGGAGGTAACTTATGTCACTACACAGCCGCTGTGCTGTGCCTCTCGCTCGCGGCCTCAAGCCGCATGAAGTGAAAATTGCTTTTTATTTCTTCTTCGCCGGAGAGCCTCCTTCACCGGTCCTAAGTGGATAAACCATAAAAATCTCCAAACGAAACAAACACACAAAACAAAGTGAAAACAAAACAAAACCAACATCGCGTTGAGCGCAAAACATTTTGTCGGCGAGGAGGAGGAGGGCCATCTCGTTTCTGTTCGAGAAGTGCCAGTGTGATCGACGGTGATCGTGCTCCTCGTTTGAATTCGTGGTCACGAATTATGATTTAGTGGAGAGGTCGTCAAGATTAGGTTCTGTTTAGTTTTGTATTTTGGTTAGCGTCCTGCTTTTGAGGTGAGCTGCACAAGCCGCCAGAGATTACGGTCTAACTCTTCGGAGATTCCCATAAATACCGGTCAGTGAAAGATGCTCACTCCTGCGGGCCAATCTGCCGTGCTGCTCCCCCGCCTGTGTCCCGCACCTAGTCCGACCGCAAGTAGTTTCTGTGAACTTATGGAGTTCCGATCGTGCAAATTCCAAAACATTATCTGTTCGCTTGACGATCCCCGAAAGCGTGTTCGTTAATCCTTTTCGTTGAGCGGTCGTGGCGGCCAGCACCCAAATGGGAGAGGAGAGACTGGAGAGACTAAAAAACAAAACAGAAAAAAGGGCGACGACAAAATGCCGATGATGCGATGGAGAATTCCTCTTTTGTTAGCCAATTTGAGGCTGCTGCTTGCCTGAAGGTTGTTGCTCAAGTCATTTGTTCCAAAAGCAAGGGCATATCTCTTCTGTTCGTGGTCCGCTCTTGGAGACGCTCGCTCTCTCCCCGTTATCAGATCAACGTCCGCCGCCATCGCATCGTCGTTGGTTGATGTGCGCTTCGCTCCAGGACTCCGAAGCAGGCACGACATGGCTGTTGTAGTTTAGATGGGATTTTCTTTTAGCGAAAAATCCAAGAATCCTCATTATTTGGAAGAGATGCATCGAATACAAAGGCGATTCGCCGGACTTTGCCGAACAATAAAGGTGTAGAGCAGCATTTGTCGGATACCGATGAATTGCCTTGAGAGACGGCTGAATGCTGGCAAAGGGCACTTGTATGGTGGCATGTAAAACATGCTCCTAGACATCTTCACAAGTAGTGGATTCACATTCAATGGTCAGTGGATGTGAGAGAGAATAATCTGAAGCGGCGTCCAAATGGGCGAGTTGCATTGAGCTTTGTTTTACTAGATGGGACTCTCGAGTCTTGTGTTTCCCGAGCCTCGACTAACATTTGGTGTCGAATAGAAGCTGTCCGTTGGTGCGAAGCTCCATTGGCACAAACAAATTGCATTGTTCTCAAGCTTTTCATAATTTAACACCATTCTCGAACAACAGTTCTTTCTGTAAAAGATATCAAACAAGTGACAGCTGTCAGCGACACTGACTGTCAATGCCAGTGACAGCTGTCAGATATAAGAGATTGACTGTCAAGAGCCACAGCTCCCCCAAAGGGGCACAGAACAGATTTTTCTGTCGACTAAGCCCAAGTCAAATGATGTAACATCAGTCTAAACTTTGACAGCTGTCAAAGCACGTAGACTATTCACATGGCTTGTGGTCACGTGCTAAGAATTGCATCTAGCTCATTGTCACGCTTTCTCCAAAACCATGCCCTCGCTAATGCAAGCAGCCCATTCTCGCCAGTCCAGTCTCGCCACTGCCTTCGTTTATCTCCTGAACGTCGAAACGAATCTCCTTGCTAACATGCTGCGGCAACAGAGTTCACGCGGACGCATGCGAGTATGCAAAATAACCCTCGGGGGGATACATAGATGGTACATCACCGGGGATTCTTGTTCTCATCCTCATCGCGGTCGCCGCTATCCCATCTTCATTCCTGTTGTTGTCGCTGTCGTCGTCGTAGTCGTCGTCGGCGGCGGCGGTAAGGATTAAAGCTCCAACGTGATGGCGTCACACTACCCATTTTATGCTTTATTTTCCCATCCTCTCTGCTGGCCTGTTCGTATTCCGCTTCGATAATAATACCCAAACATCCTTGAGATTTCATATCGGCTCCGTTCCGAATGCCGCTCAGTGAATTCCGGTGTGAGTTTCCTCGTGTGGCTTCGCCACGGATGCCAATGTATCCAAATATCGTGTTTTACTGGTTTCACAGTGTTTCGCGAATTCGTTGTGCATTTTGTGCATTGATCGCGGGACAAAAACAAAAACAAATCGACGGCAACGGCGACGACCATACCTGGACCACGGATTATAATCTCTGCACGGCACTTAGCCGGTGGTACGGACTTCAATTCGCCCTTCCTTCGCGCATGCCTCGTTCGACGGAACCCTCACTGTGTGACTGTGTGCCTGTGTGCCTGTGTATCTGGTTAGTACGTCGTGCATATCTGAAGATTAATTTTCCACGAATTTGTTACGGAGTCGCACAAATGCGGCAACCGACCGGGCCCGACACACCACCACCGGTGACGAGGATAATTCGCCATCACGGTGGCGCGCAGTACTCCCCTGGCGTGTATCGCCCGATGTATCCAAGCGATTAAGTGAGAGACCAGTCCAGAAGTACGGTTTGCAATTTATACCCGTACTTCAAGGAAATTCTATTAAGTTTTGATTTTTTTTTATTCTTTTTTATTCTGGTGTACGGCTGAGCTCTTGATTTTGGCTGACGGGGTCATCGGCACAAATCCCCACCGGAATGTGTTCCCTCTCAATCGTCGCGCTTTTCAGTCATCGACTCGCGTGGTCTATTGAATATGGTTTTTTTTGGTGGGGCGGGGGCTTTCTTGTGATGTCCCAGCAAGTTACTGAAGAGCCGAAGCACTTTGTCAGCAGCGGGAGAATAATGGAGCACGTAATGACTTCCAACAGAAGTCGGTCGATTATTCACTCGGCGGTATTTCCATAATCCTTTCCACTCGATCGATTCATATGTAAAATCCATAGAAGCAGTCTGTGCGACAGATATTTTCCCCTCCAAGCCCGGGTGCTGCGCGGTTAAGGTTTTTTGTGATTCTGTGGCAGTAGGACGACGCATTTAGTATTTTAGCCGCTTTTATTTGTTTGTACTGAAATTCTTGGAAAACAACATTTCGCATTCGGTGTTAAGTTGAGGAATGGTGTTGCCAGCAAGCCATGAACGAATATATGAATTTGGCCGTGGAGCTGTTTAGGAAGCCATTCTTGTCGCGTATAGTCGCGCTGTGGCGTTTGAAAATATGTCACGGCAATGAGGAAAAGTACTTGAATTTTGAGTGGTTGAGTTGCCCGAAGACATCTCGGCAATGAGCGACTAAAAATGGACTAATGCGAAATAGCAACAGACAAGTCATCAACATTAAACGGGCACTGTTGTGGCTCAAATGTCCCGCGTTTATTGACGAGATGGACAAACATTTTAACACTTAACGGGGGAAGTGGTAAATCTTGTCAAGAGTGACGCAATCGCTTTCTAATGTCGCGACTGCGTTACTTGCCAAACTTTTCTTTTTCTCCTTCCTCAGCCAACAAGCCTCTGCAGCTCGCACGATCTTTAGCTCTGCCTCCAATTTCGATCGCCAAGTTGGCTGAGGTCCTTCTGCAATTGTGTGTTATCGGTTTCATTGGCGTCCTCTATTGCGTTGTCCCACTGGTTCAGAGTCGAAGACACTTCGGTGCAGTCCATGCCATCCTTAGAAGTCTATTTATGCTCATGAATCTTCGTCTCCCCTGAGTCCCCTGAAAGAGATCGCAAAACATTCTCTCGAAAATAACAGGGGCTTTTTCATCTGCTTTGAGATTGCTCATGCTTCCGTGCCATAGAGCAGGACAGGGATGATGACGGTGTTAGATAATGTTAGCTTGGTCCTTCAAGGGGAAGGACACTAAGAATCCAAAGAAGCAGCGATTGTCAAGACTTATTCCGTGTTTAACCTCGGTCCTGTTGGTATTCGTACTGTTTTTTTGGGAACCCAAATCGCCAAGCTTTAGATGCCACATAGCAGGACTGGCAAAATAAGAGTTTTCTAGGACATGATTTTGGTTTTCGGTTTTGAGCCCGGTTGCTTCGACAAACTGAAGAAGCAGCGAATTCCAGGGGCGATTCTAAGTCGGATCTCAATGTCATAGTTTGTGGAGTTCATGCTTGCCCCGAGGAAGACAAACAGCCTTACTACTTCAATATTGTTGCTGTCGATCGTGATGTTTCGTCCCAGGGGGTTTCTGGTGGCGGGGTCAATGATCATTGAACAAAGAGATCGGGCTCCGGGTATGTTGCCTGACGTGGCCCCCTTACAACCTTGCTCTCACTCGGGTTTCCCTAAGTTATTTCAATATATATATTTTGGGCTTTGGGCTCCTATTGTGCATAGGTGAAAGCGATCTGTTCTAGAGTACTCCCTCTAAGCCTAAGAATGAGAGATGATTTTAGAGATCTCATCCCAATGCCACACAGAAACCCAGTACATGTTCTGGGATTTCACTAGATTCTCCACAGAAGCTGTAGACACCTTCCTCTGATGTCCATAGGTTCTTTAGATGCTCTTTGACTCTGTTATGCCATGTAAGGATGCACTTTTCCTCATTTTAATACATGTCTCAAATCTCTTGCGATTGTATTGACCCAAAAGTTTTTTTGGCCTGCTTCATGTCGTGAGCAAAGTTCCATGTTTCTGTCTGGCACCATTTTGCAGTTCACTGAATCATTCTCTGAGGACGTGGTAGGGTATACTGCTGAGAATGGTTCAAGGCTCCCTTCCCGGCTAGGGAGTTGGCCATTTCATTGCAATCTATTCCTGTATGGTCAGGTGTCCAACAGGTTTACTCCTGCTCAGTTCTTTGAGCTTTTGTAGGCACTCCCACACAGGCTTAGATTTAATGATCACACTAGTCTCCTGTCCTGTCCGACATTATTGCTATGGCACAGTTGGTATCGCACAGTCTACGGCATAGATTCAAGATTCAAGGAGATCCATAGTTCAATTCAGATCCACAAATAGAACTGATATTTTCACAAAACTTGGGCTTCCGAGTGCTTATTCAAATTTTACTAAATTCTGACGAATGGAAGAAGTCTATCCGGCACTTAGTCTAGGTTCTCTAAGAAGTCCATCCTTGTGGAAGTCCTTGCCAAACTAAGAACTTGTCAATAAAATTACACAAAGACCTGAAGCACATGCTTCCTGGCACCAATTATCATCTGGGATGTATTCAATTAGGCGTGTTCTGTTTTTGAATGGACCAGTATGGCGCTATGCAATTCCCACAAACATCAGTATTTATTGACATGACTAAATAACTTACTCCCTAGGCCAGCGTCCCATGGACTGTCTACGTCTGAACTGAGGCTGCCCACCATCCTTGACAGTTCCGAGCACACTGCTCCAAGACATCAAGACCAAATCGTCCTGCGTCCACGATTATTTGGTCTTTCTACCGAAGGTTCTTTATTGCTCTCCTTCTCGAACTAAAGGACTCGGTTCATGATCCGCTATCGGGGTCGAGGGGGTAAACCGCTCACGATGTTCAATTTCATAAATCAAGGAAGCATGACCTGCAAGCCATGCAAGGGCCGAAGGTCAAACGAGAAGCAAGATATCACCATGTACCCGAACATCTCCTGATTTCTGCGAGGAGGACGAGCTATTCAATTTCGCAGTATGAAAGGCTGGGTTCACCCGAGCTCGCAAACACAATGAACTAGGTACTCAGCTCAATGCCTTTGAGTGGCAAATTTGGGTTGTCATTAGATTAAGAGCCACAACATGGCAGAAGTGCCTTGTGTTTTTGTTCCTGAGTTCGTTGCCGACCCTGATGGAGCAGCGAATGTCCCCACCGTCCTCCCGCACAACCTGACGAATTTGTCACGAATGCCAAAACTAGACTTGGCGATGCATAACTCGCTCCATGCACGCTGTCATATGTGGTCTAGAGTTGGACGAATAGGTGATGAGTGCTGATCATCACTAATGCACATTCCAGTGAGACACGGCAATAAATCGTGTTAAGTCGAGACAAAGACTTATCAGTACACAATCTTGAACATTCCCAGTTGTCATGTTGTTTATTTCGTCAATTAATTCACTCTTGAATCTGATCTCTGTCAGACCGAACGGAGTGACTCAAATTCTAGTCAATTACTTGGAGGCTCTTTGGCCAGATACCATTGTCTTCTCACTCACAGCATACCAGTGTCAAACCACGCCATTTGACTACGAACGTCATAGTCCACCTATCCCCATAAATCTGGTGACCACACCATTGTTATGTGCTGTTCATCTAAAAGCATCCACAAGCCACGCGTAAGTACACAACCCAACGCCGTGCCATATATTATCGCGACCACACTTAATGTCTCAGATCTTATCCGAGGGAATCCTTTTTGTAAAATTGTGTCCAATTCTACCTCAGATTCGCCAGAAGAATCAATCCCCAGGCACAGAGAAGGGGAAGAAATAAGCCCCATCTTCGCATTCTCAGAAATCTCGATCATCGTCGTGATGCTAATAAACTTGCAGCAACTTCAAAGCCCTCCACCGCCACCTGGCAACACTGTTGACTCCGCTCGCTCTGCGGCAGAAGCAGTGCCTTCACGAAGCCATGCTCACGGCTCAAGTGTGATTCTGTGCAAATCTCGTTTTTCGTTAAATCACGCCGTGTTATTACCCTCGTGTTGTGTCAACCACCTCGTCCCGCTGCCACCAGCCAGCCGGCCGGCCGAGCTGACAAACAAACCCATTTCATATTGTTTACATGGTAATTAAAAGTTCGTTCGGTACGGTTCGCGTCGGAGTGGATTTTTGTTTTTTGTGTCGACCTCCCTGTCCCCTCCCCCCGCCAACCGCTGGGGACGGAAAACGAAGAAAAAAAGAAATACGTTATTTTTACCGGCGCGGCAACTGAAATACTTGTGTACTTAAACGATTCAAAATCGACGCACAGCCGCGAACGCTTTCAATAGCTAAGCGAATTCCAAGCCAACACCTCCCCCCCTCCCCACACCACTGCCTGCTTGGCAAACAGGGACAGGGTTCTTTAATTACTGCTGAAACGAAAATACTACAAAAGGAAAAAACAAAAATACACCCAAGCGCTTCGCCAAACAACCGAACATACTTCGAACGCAACAACAACAGCAGCAGCGCAGCGGCAGCAGCAGCAAAGCGCCTCAAAGAAAATCCACCCGAACTGTGCGCTCAATTTTCGTAATCGGATTTCGTGGAGTAAGATACAAATAGTTTCCTACAACTGCTCAGCTCACATCTCATCAAGGGCATTGGCTTGGCATGCGTTGACAATCCCTCAATTGCCCTATTGGGCTCTGCCGCAATCGCACCACCACCGGCTCTAAGCCAATTAATGGCCATCATTCAGTGCGAAGGGATTTTGAGGGAAGAGAAGAAAAGACCTAAGATGTCGCAGCACACTTCTCCGAAGTGGAGGCCTATTTTTCCAGCGTGCCAAGCAGAGTAGACTCATGCCAGAGAGCCTCCCAATCAATTAATAATCCACGTGGGCACAACGAATCGATTGTTGTCTTATCTGCTCGCTCTTCCGGTGACTACGGAGAAGTTGCGTGGATTCCCTGGCAGATTACAAGAGCGTGCGCGTCGCAGGAAATCGCAGCGAATGTATGTATTTGCGAAAGTAGCGAGGTGATTCGGTGCCGTTTGGGATGCTCTCCAGGAGGAGTGCACATACACACGTGCTGCCAGTGGATGAAGGTATTCAGAACACACAAGGTTTTTCTTTTCAGTTATCTTATCGCTGGTCGCAGGGTTTGTTTTGTCAAGATAGTCGTGTCTTGGGGGACAGAGCTATATTTCATCACGCGAGCCACACTCGGAATTGATTTGTTAGATAAAACATCTGGCTACCACAGCGGACCGTTTCTGAGTGCCATTCGTTGTTATTCCGGGACTGTTCGCATGGCCGCCGAGCGGTTTTCATTCAATGAACCAATCCACATTAGAAGCTAGAAGATTCGGCCACAATTCATTGGCAAATCCGCGTCAAGGCATACCTCAGAGCAGCATTTCTTTTCTTTTTTACAAATCAGTCCGCACTCCATGGCGGCGGCGGCGGAGGTATGCGTGTTCGAACGAATTTGTATGCGGCGCGGTCTGCCGATTCCATCAATTTAAGTTTTATCCTGTCATCGGCAAGATTGAGTGTGAATAATGATGTTGCCCTAAAGTTGATGGGTTCGACGAAAATTTTACATGCGCGACAGGTTCTATGCGCGTCAACTCTTACTCTTACGAATTTGGGGGGGAAATGAATCGAAGCGAAGGGGAAGCGATAAGTGCTTGTGCCAAATTTACTGCCGACAAAAGAGCTGACAATTCATCTGATCGACTGAACTGTGATTCAAGTCGGTGTCACAATCTCAGCTTACGTCAAAAATTGTATAATAAACTGAGGCACTGACATTGAATGGTGGAGTTGGCAGCGATTGAGAGGAATGTCGTTGTTTAGTTCTAGATAGTTTCTGAATTTTTGTCGGGTGGTGGCTCCTTTTTTGACATCTCTGCGAATACCGTACGGACAAGAAATACCATTTGTGATGTCAGACTGTGTTCTGGAGCGATTCACATTGCAACCTTCTTCCAATAGGCCTCTTCTCTCTAAAATGAATCCAGTTTGGGAGAACAACATTTGGTTAAGATGTCCTTTAAAGATGTCCAACCCAAACAATGCTTCCCTTGAGGGCCCCTTGAGAAAGAAATCTACCCTATTTCCTATATTTTATTTTTCTTGAGTTCTTGTTGCACCTCCGCCTTAACAAGATGCCTCCTTACCCATTTCTTATTAAGTGCTTCTGGTTGGGGGGACCATCAACTGGTTTGGATTTCCTTTATCATATCATCATGTGAAGGTCCGCCGTTGTACGCACTACAAGACTATGAGAGACATGATTGATAAGACTGATGCGCTACGCTTCAAGGTTTGACCATTTCTTCTTGAATAGCAAACAGGGCCAACTTGCAAAATTTAGTTTCTTCATCAGTCTGTAGGTCTTGAAAGTCTGTGTGTGAGTGTGTGCCGAGCTCTTAACCGACGACACAAGCATATAATAATAAAAATGGGTGGCGCTACAGCCCATAGAGAGCCAGCAACCTCCAGTGTTGTGCGTGCTATTGTTCTCTCACTAGTACAAGGGATCCACAGCTTTGTGTCGACTCCGAATGGCCAATTTGAGAAGCTTTTTTCTAGAAAGTCATACTCATTGAGTATTGTCAGTGACTGGAAAGAGGTGGGGCCGTGAAAATGAGGCTCAAGTGCGTAGAAGAGCATTGCAACACTCATTTATTGAGGTCGTACTCCTCTTGTAAATGAGATGGGCATCCAGAAGAAAACTTGTTCACCTTGCAAATTGAAACTGGCAAAGACGATGGGCCCTCAACGATGGCCTAAATAATTCAAGCAAAAGGCAAAATAGGTATTTGCTTTGATCCATCGCCTAGCTACATCGTTCATCGCTTGAGGACTATGTGGTCACAAATGACCGTTGTCCTAATTTTATTTCCACATGTCGCTCAATCGCTTGTCATTTAAACGCCCATAGCGTGGTGTTTGTCTTAAGCTTTCCAAGCTTTCAAAAGCGATGCCAAGTAGCTAAACGGTCCCCGAATAGTAGGTTTGCAGATTGACAAGGTATCACAATCAATGTTTTAGAGATCGTGTAAGGAACTCAACAAGGTGACGATTGCTGGACAAAGCACAATGAGTCAGGCCATGGCGATCGGACTAGAAACCTTGACAGAGGAATATGCATTCATCACATTGATCTGAATGACATAAGGGAGACAATTGGAGCTTTACTCAAGAGCAGGCTAGGTTAGATTTGCTGATAGACTTCTGAGATTCGGCCTCCTCATTCTGACCAGACTGTGTGATCGTCGTGGATTTTAAGTAGGTCCCAAGCTGGGCTAACCGGCACCTTCTAGAATTCCAAAGTTCGAACAATTGTTTGCATTAGTGCCTCGAATGATCAGTCATAGGGGGTGGAAATAGGTGAGCTACTTCATATGCACGCTGACATCAATAAAATGCGCACAATTTCCGCAAACCTACTGTTGCTTGCTGCTTTGAGCTACATGTAGGCACAATGAGGTTTCAGAGCCTTCGCTCGCAGCGATAAGCCTTTTGTAAATACGAAGATGGCTACTGGAGGAGCTGACTCAAGAACGAACTGAACAACGATATGAGACTGGTCAAACGTCTGTAAATCAAATGCATTCACTGCTGTGGCTGAAAGAAGTGGAGCAACAGTAGTTCAAAGAGTCTTCGAGTACAACATAGAAATAAGGACCACCTCGGAGCGCGGCAACATGACGGATGACCGTACTGGTTGAAGAGCCCTGATGGTGGCCGCCTGGATACAAAAAACCAAACCGGTCTTAGGTATGCCTGTTTTGTCATGTTTGTCATATAGAAGCTGAAGCCTCAAAATAGCGTCGCTAGGGGCTATAGTCATGACATTGTGTCAAGTGGCATTGGCAGGGTAGTCATAGTCTACTGGGTGGGGTCCAAGTGTTTGCTGGCAGCGTCTTCTGGTCACCTCGCCTGTGATGGCTGCTCGAGGACTATCTTCTCATGGACAGACCATCTACGTCACAGTGAGCGTGACAATGATAGTGTACAGAACCAAGCCAAATTATTATTTTTTTTTCCAACTCCAATCCTCATTCACGGAAATTCGTCCATTCACAGCTTACCTCAGAAACGCGACATTTAAAGAACAACCGCCATTTTCCACCATTGACAAGCACTTCCTTGTTATGTTCCTCCCCGCTGGTGTCTATCTTGGCGACGATTTCTGTCTTTCATCAGCAAATTTTGTAGGCATTTGTGAAGAATGGTTTCGTTTGTTTACCGTGTGATTCCCGCTTCTGTTTTTCGTGCGCCAATCATTTGCACAGAACTCCATAAAAATGCCCTAGGCCTCCTCACTTTTCCCGAGAAGCAGCAGTGGCCTCGACGTAACATGAGCATAGATAGTAGTTCTTGAATCAAATCTATTCACACACTGTCCCTAGGTATTTCATTTCTTTCGAAACTCACTCACACTCCGCCCGAGGTTACACTTGCCGAAACCAATTCCAAGGAATTACCTAGGCTTTGATAAAGTTGTCTCCAATTCCCACACCAGCCATGCACAACCCTTTCGTTTGCGTGCCCTTTTCGTGTGCCTGTTCATGTGGGGCTTATGGCATTCCCCCTTTTGAAAGGGACCACCCGACAGATTACCGATCGCGCTAAATCTGCCCGCATGATCGATCGATTTCACGAGTCGCAGCGCAAACCAGGCCACGATCGAAAAATAAAAAGAGGGGGGACCTCTCACATTCCCTTCGCCGCTGGCACCGAAGCCGGTACACTGAATCAATTATGAAGAAATTTCAATTTAGTCCGAGTGTGTGCCGCGCAACACTGGAGACGCACATTGCCAAGACAACAGGATTAACTGCGCGGCACCTACGTGCGAACACTTCTGTGCAAACAAAGTGTCTGAAGTGGCACTTGAATTATGTCCTTTTGTTTCAGTTGCGTAGCGCATACCTTCGGGGCCTCGGGCACACAATGCACGCCAAACCACCACTGAGCCCCATGAGATATTAGAGCACCGCATGCGGTGCTTGTTCTTTTGCACGCTGCACTGCTGCTCTGCTGCACTCATGATCATCATCGGCCCTGCACAAACGCAGCCCAACCGAAAACAGTCTTTTGTCTAGGAAAAATGCCCGATCACATGTGCACTCGAAACTGATATTCGAACCTGAAAAAAAAAAAAACACACAAAAAAGGTCGAGTACCTCAACAAGACAATCCAATCCCGGACCTATTGTAATGCCATGGATCATTGTTGGCAAAGGACACGCCAAGAAGAGACGAAGGTCGATCACCTGCCGGTACCTGGGATGTGATCTATTCATCTGAAAACCGATCGCTGAACTTGTTCGCTCTCTTCACTCCTTGACTCTGCCGCACCGAGAGGGACGAGAGACAAGACAGAAACAAAGGCCAGCTCGATGGTATTGTCCAAAAATCCCAACCAAACAGAGAATGAAGAAGAAAATCGTGAAAAGCCCATCAATTCAAAATCAAAGTCAAGACAACGACGTGTCTGTGGATGAGGGCGAGCGAGCGGAGTCGAGGTGCGAGGGTGAGAGATCAAATATTTCAAAGAATCTTTCTCAATTCGTCTAGCAGATACTTTTCTCTTTTCTCCTCCGCTTCGCTTCGGATTCGATTTGGTACATTTGATTCGGCGGCGATCGTGGAGGCTGTGGCGGCGGTGGCGGTGTTGGCGGGCGTCGGCGGCGGTAAGGAGTCTCTCGAGGCACACGGGTTATTGATGATGATGAAGAGTGGAGAAATCCGAAGTGGATAGAGTGGAAATGGATGGCCTCAGGTGGTTGTGGCGCATCAGTATTTATCATAATTTGACAACCTCCTCCCCGACTGTAGAGAAGGGAGAGAGGAGTCGAAAGACCGATCGAGCCAACAGCAGCGAAGGATAACACACACTCTGTAATGAGTAGCAACTTTTTGTGAATATCTAGAGGCGACTACACACAAGTGATTGATTTGACGGCTGAAACAAAACGCTGGCGCGTATTGCCGATGCCGCGCAGCCGAAGCCACGGAAGGCTGTCAGATTTGAAGTGCACGAGAGTTCCCTTCAGTGATCATGATCATGACGATAATCGCTTGTATTGTTCTATTCCGGCTAAAGTGGTTCTTGACCGCATCTCTCACAAGCGACTTGATGATGATAAGGCTTTTAATGGACGCATGCCTGGGGTACGTACGAGAGAGAGTGCCTCTGTGCCTCTCTGCCTCTGGCTCGAGACCTCTTATTTCGGTGCACAGAGGGTTTTAAAGTTAAATTGGAATTCTGGTTGTTTTACGACAATCCTAATCTGGGCCAACTGAGTGTGGGTACTTCGTGATGGCGAGGTTTTATTGGATTTTTTTCTTGGAGTAATTTGGATTTTATTGGTAGCCAATCCCAGGTCTTTGCCTGGACAATGTGGTAAGTGATTAATTGCGGAGAGAGAATGTCGTTTTTCAAATGGAGGTTGACGTGACGAGTTTTTTGGTGACTCGTCGGCAGAGAATTCTGAAAGATTTAGCCTTGAGATGGGAAATGGGAGGGGAATCCGATTAGAAAAGAGGCTTGGACTCAATTGAATACGATCTAGAGGAACAGTCACTTCCAAAGATGGTTGAGACTGGAAATAAGCGTGGGTGTTACAAGAGCTGTCAAGATTGAATAAAGAACATCTCCGTCAGACTGACCGAAATGCTTGTGCTTAGCTAAATTAATAGATTTTGATTGGAAAACCAACTACATGGCCCATTACAGTCAGCACGATCCTGCCCTAGCTGCCCCTAGCTGCGCACACCAAGTTAGTCGAGGTTCCTCTGCGCTTTTATACATCAAATCAAACGCAGCCGTCTTCTGTTGCGTAGTACCACAGGCGCGGTGTCGAAGATTCCTTTGTTTGGAGCCAAGCTCACCATACGTTTGCCAGGTCGCCTTAGGTGTTGGATCCGTAGACGCCTGGCTAGAGTCATGTCGCTGTGCAGTTTGTTGTTGAATCTTCAAACGCCAACAACGCAAAGAAGATCAACGATCGCACGTAGATCTTTTCTCTCGAAGATTTGTCACATTCGCGAAAAATCTTAAAAGACGAATGTCCTTACGCCCTTTCAAGAATAAACTCGAATTTAGGCCTCAAGTCAGGAAAATACATTGACCCCGTTTTAAATCGAAGTGATCCCCAGTCAGAGGTTTACCACGATCGTTTACCACGAATCATATGCAATGGATGGCGCAGCTTACAACCTCACTCAACTTGGAAATATCTTTCAATTGAATGCGCTCAGCGTTTCCAAAGATCAGGCTCTTCAAGTGGCGCAGTCTACAGTCGTAGATGTGCATCAACAGACTTGCCTCTCCAACCAGTGTGATCTCCTGCCAGCTGAAGCTAGTCTCTGTGGTCTTCCTCTACTTTGAGTCTTGAACCGGAGTTAATTCGCCGGTCAATTCGCCTCCGATCATATGGGGTAGTCCAGCGCTACCTTAGGTTCTTTTTGCTTAGGCACGAGCCGAAGCGTAGGCGTTCATTTGATGATCATGTCCTTGTCACCACCCCTGTGGCCCCCTGGCGTTTGACTACCCGAAGTTAAAGCTGCTTATTGTGACCTCCTGTCCAAGTCAAAAGAATTTCATAAAGAATTCACTGGCAGTTCCCTGTGTCCGTACAACCACGCCAATATAATCGTTTCATGCTAGCAATTGATATGACATTTGAATGTTGACACGATCTTTTCAAGAGCCGCCGCGATTGTACAGACAGCCAAAGTAAGCCTTTCTCCCTCTTCCTTA
The DNA here is from genome assembly GCA_905231855.2 of Eristalis tenax. Taxonomy (NCBI): domain Eukaryota; kingdom Metazoa; phylum Arthropoda; class Insecta; order Diptera; family Syrphidae; genus Eristalis; species Eristalis tenax. Next base: position 8,563,482 of record HG993127.1, read on the forward strand.
ATCACAAAACGATGTCAAGTAGATGTTGAGTTCCAAAAGTAGATCACAAAGCCAATCATCACCTGGCCGTCGTAAATGTGTTCTGCATCGATCCCGTGTCCGCGACACTTGAGTCCCCTTTGTCACAGAGTCACACCTTCGTCCGGTGTCGCTCAAGAGGGTTCCCAAGAAAAACAAATCAATAATTCGCAACACAATTCCGAACAAAGCGGAACTCAAGAACAAGTTGCATACATCGTGTATACATACCTGGCGCTATGACCCATTTTGCATCAAGCTGCCTTGAGACCTTGCCCGCCGGCCACCCGCCGCCACCGCTGCTGCTGCCGCTGCTCGTTTGTTCGTTCGCACCGCTCACCGTGCAGTATACCCCAAGCTAATTCGAAAGTAGTTTCTTCAAAAAAATCCAAGAAAACGAATGAAAAAAAATCGGAAAAAAACCAGAATCCATCGGCTGCGATATTCTGGCCGCTGGGTCGGTGGTACCGATCGATTCGTCATACGTCATCTTGCTCCGAGTTCATTTGGCCTGTTGTGTATTCCTGTTCCCTTCATCTTTATGACTTTCGGCAGATCTGTGGCAGAGCGTGGCAAAGGAGAGCTGATCGCGTCTCACAGGGAGATCCTTGAGCGAAAGGCCTTTGATTGAAAGACAATGGCACGCCTCTCGAGTTTCTCTCCTTGTAGTCTTTTGTTCAGCGAGCACTCAAGTATTCGTTCGATTTCACGGAATCAATCCCATGCTCTTCAGATCAGCAGGAGATCTCCTCTCTACCTGTGATCTATCTTGCGCATGCGTGTGTGAGTGTGCGATCAGCTTGACAGGTGGAATTTGGTGCTGTCGAGGGAGAACTGTTTGAAATTAGACGCCGACCGCCCGAAAAATGCTGTTCACCAGTTGAGAATTCATTAGGTTCCCGAGATACTCCTCTCGGTTTTAATTTCTGTTCTTCTTCTTTTTTTGTTTCTCTCATCTGCTCATTTTATTAGATACGTATCTCAAAGTTATAACTAATTTTTTAATGTTTGTCTTTCTTTTTTTCTTTCGTGGCTCATTCCAGGTAAGGACATCGCTTTGTAACACTTCAGTCTCTTTTTATGGGTGGAGCTGGGGGATTGACTTTAATGGCTGCAGCCAGCGGTCCGGTGAGTTATGCTCGTTAATGTGTCCGCGATAAGCCGCGAAGATACATGTAGCAGTGGCTAATGAATTTCTGTTGATAATTAGAAGGGAAAACTGCAAGTTCTTCAGCTAGCTGAGAGGTGATAATTGCTCTGTGCACGATGACCGCCGATTTCGTGATGTGTCACAGGCTCGTAGTCACCAGCGAGTGGTGTGCTCGCCTGCCATGTGGCTGAGTGGCTTTAATTGCTCTTGACGGCGATTATAATGAGGTGATTGTAACCCTTGGGGAATTCCAGAAGTAGGGTGCACTTGTCAGAGTTTATGGTGACAATAAAAGTGATTTTGGGTGAAAGGAAGTGAAAAGGTAGAACGGACTGGATGGGAATTTGACTCGACTCCGGAGTGGTGTTTGTCGATGGCTGCGGTAGTGACCTTGGAAGTGGTGTGGAGTTTTGGTATCTTTGACTTGAGTAGACATTTCGTCTGGCGCCCGACTAAAGCCATTGCCATCGCCAATGCCTCGTTTCTGTGACAGGTGACAGTGAATGTCCACAGTTCTGATCGATCGTCTTTGAGTTCTTCTCCACCAATGGAACGCTGGGTTATATTTCACTGATTTTCGGTCCCCGTGGCTTTCGCTTCTCTTGGAAGCTTCGGTCACTGGCCTAAAAATAGTTGGGCCCGACATATTTTCAGTTCCACTAGTCACCCAGTCCACTAACAGCGCCAAGGAACATAATTGCGAATCAGAAAACGGTCTAAAAAGAATGTTGCGACCTTCAGGGTGAGGAGGTCAGTGGCCTAAAAATGTTGGGACCTTCAAAATAAGGCAGCCAGTGGGCTAAAAAATTTTGGAATATCTTTGGTCTTGTCCTTTTGCTATCTCTAGGGACTTCATTTCTAGACAGTAGTCGAGGATCTTCAGAGTTCAGGGTAATGTAACAAATGTTGACCAAGTCATAGTTCCAGTCCCTAAAGGTCTCTATTCTATCCGGAGTATCAAGAGGATTGATGGAACAGGCAGCAATCTAAAATCTGTGGGCCACAACTATTTTTAGCCCTGTTCCTGAGGACCGTGCTGCAAGGCAGTGAGTGGTTTCCAAATCGTTTCTTAATCACATAGGCTACTTGACACCATTTTAGCACCATTCATGTCAAGTTCATGCATTTGACTCGTGCCGTGTTCTCCTTCCGTTTCCAAATCATGCCAGTTGCCCGTTCTGATTGAGTCAGATCGATCACACTTGTGCCGCAAACCTACGAAGCCATTGCTCTACATTTTCCTACCTTGAACATCGTTAACCTCGTTTCACCAATGTCTCAAATCGGAAGCTCAATTAATCACAATTTGTAGGCAAATTAGTACTCCGCGCAAATATGTACACCTCCAGAAGAGAGAAAGATAATGCCAAGAGTAATCCAGAATCAAAGTCCATTTCAATTCTTGAGCGCGGCAAAATTGTTCTGTCTCACTCCAGCTTGACGTGGACGGTCAATTTGCATGAACATCATCTTTTGCGTACCTCCCTTCAGTACGTGCGAACTTTTCCAAGGAACCCCTATCTAAACAAAATCCAGCAAAAAGAATGAGAGATACAACGAAAAAAAGACAACACACAGATTCACCGAAAATCCATCCACTTAGACCACTCGACGGAGAGAGATCCACTTACGAAACCAGAAAATTGTTAGCATGACAAAAAACGTGTGTTTGTTCAAAAAATTTGTGTTCTCGTGATTCGTGCGCTTCTTTCATTTCTTTGTTTTCTTGTTTGCCCATACGTCTGTGGTTCGCGCCTTGTCTGTGCCGGCGAAGGTTTTTGGTTTAGGTGATGTCCCACCGCCACTGCCATGGAGATGACGACGCAAGCGCAACCATCATCAACGCCAGCATGAGAGTAACAAAAACAAAAGCGCGCCATCAATTCGAATGGATGGAAAATTCAACGTCGCGGTTGTATGGGAGGGAGGGCCGGGTGGAGGAGATTGGGGCCATATCGAACCGCGCGATAAACGTTTCTTCGGAAATACGCCAGCAACAAGTTCGGCTTGACCTGTGTTCTTGTGAATACCGAACACAGCGTGGCCGCGAGACTGAAGCTGAACTCGAACAGGCGCACAAAACGTCTCAGAGGCTCTGTGTGCTTGTGGTGTGTGCCTTTGCCTTTCGGCCACCTCTCCTTTTGTTCTTCAGCGCGCAGCAGCGGCGATGACGACTACGACGACGGCGGTGACTACACGAAAATCGCGGCCGACTCTGGCTGGTGTGCCAATGAATTGAATACATGAAAACGAGCAATGGAACAAAGTGTTTTGTTATTGATTTGTTGGCGTCTTTTTGGAGTGGAGATCGTAAAGAAGTTAGGAACGCTCCTCCGAGCACGGCTCTTGGGTGTCTTGCTTGATTGGGATTATTTTGTCGCCGAATCACAAGAATGCCGATTGGCGAATGGCGAATTGAATGTAAGACGGAGGGCCAGAACTTGTAAACAAAAACCGATGTGGAGCACGAAAACATGGATACTGCCTGAGCCAGATGATGACGGGGAGTGGGAGAGTCTATCGACTGGTAAGGGCCTTCGAGTGTGCTAATGGCCACGGGCTAGAGTTGTTTGGTTAGGAATTTCTCAAGTGTTTGAGGTCATTACGTCGGAAATGCAATAAAGTCTTATTGAGATCGAGATGATCCACAAGGAGTGCCACTGGGAGTGGACTCATGTTACCTCTAATCTCTCGTATACAAATGATTTCTGCGGCATTCAAATGAGTGGACTTTGGTCGACTCAACTTGAGGATGAGATGATGAGCGGTCTTTCTTGTTGCTTTGAATTGAAATAACAACCGAGTGAGAGGGAGTGTTCGCATGGGTCATAGAAGGGAAAGCGAATTAGATGCGTGATGTGTGCGATGTACAACGTAGAAGGAGAAGTTGTATTTGATCCAATGTGGTTTAGCACAGAACAGTTACAAGAAGGAGGTGGAGGCGTAAGATCTGGCCATCTCAGAATGCTCGCAACCTACTTTGAATATTGATTGAAGCCTATGTCCAGGTACAGCGAGAGGACGTAATCAAAGTGTCCCTAACGATATAATGAGACCAAGAGCACTTAAGCTCTCGCAAATAGCAACACCCTTCGGCCATATTAAGAGTTTCTCTGCACTAACTCGCCTAAATTTCGAATTTCTATGCAGTAACAACATGAAGTTACGAATGGCGCCCAACGAAAGTTTCTCGTTTGCCCCTTTCTCCGCATTTTGTGCCGTAAAGGCTGCTCGTAGACTCATACATAATAGATGTGATTGCTGTATGTGCCCTGCAGGCACATGTGCATGTTAGAAACGGTGAGAGTCGAAGATCTTGCTCTGTTGTCCGACCCATCCCCACAATCCACAGCACATCCCCACTCACAGTTCAGCATCGTTACCAGCAACGATACGAAACTTAATCGATTTTCATTCCGACTGCTTGATGATCTCTAGCCTAGTGCCCATCCCAGAATACGTACCGACTCAGCTCCAAGCCCGATTGAACTCAATTATAACCTTTTCCTATCATCACCTCCAGTCAGGAAATTGCCCTCCCCCACCCAACAGTGTTCACACTTGGCAGTCGCATTGCCACAAACGACCAAACTGAAGTCATAACCCCTTACGAAATAAATAATCGATATCTTCTTCGCTGCCCACTCGAGAAACCAACCGACTAACAACGCCTTAAGCTCGCAATCACAACACACCGTCCCGCGTGTACAACATCAGCAACAAAAGCAACCAGATCACGAGTCGGACTCATCTTCATTATTGCGTTCCACACCCGAACTCAGAGCGTTCCCTTGAGATGACATTTTCGGTTGCATTGCAAGATTGGGGGTGCACCATTGTTTAGAAATACACGAAGACCATAACTTTCCAGCAACAGCCCGATCACCACACACCAACAATAAGCGATCCCACACATATGACAGCACAACTGAGTAAAACAGTGTGTGAGCCGTGTGTGTTTGCAGGGTTTACCTGGCGTTGCGTTGTTGTTCTGCTACCTTCCTGGGTCGGTTTTCAAATGCATACGGAGGTATACGTGAACTCTCCGCATACCATCACATCACAGGTATGACTCGGAGAGAGCGAGAGAGTGTATGCACGCACACATCCACGTAGATCGTCGCTCTTCCAAATATGTGTCAGAGTGTGTGTAAAATAAGCCACGGTTGAAGTGTTTAACCGAGCAACACAGGTAACCCTCAGGTAACGCTCGGCGCTCTCCTCACCGATTTCACGTTGATTTTTCAACACAGCTGTTGCTTGCCGCTCGACTGCTACTCTCTGCGACTGTGATTGTATAGGGGCCCATAGTTGAGTGCGATCGGTGTTTGTGAGAGCAGGCGTCGGATTTGAACGATCAGTTTTATCCAAAACGTATGATTGCGCAGACGCCGGACTGTATACTTGCCGCAATCCGAGCTGAGACGGGCTTTGCAAAAACAAAAAAACCAAACTAAAAGGAAAACCACAAAAATAAATACATCTCACTCTCTGGGCCCTTTTACGAGCTCAAAATCGCGGGCCGACACGATCGATCGTTAATTGGATTTAATTTTGTGTGTGTTCCTCGATTTGAAACTCAATCTACGTACGTGCAAATACTCGAAATACCAAAACAGAAAGGCCCCCCTTTTCGATCCCAGTGTGTGCTAAACAGTGTCTTGTGCCGTCGTCCAAATTTCAAATACGGATTAATAAATAAAACAAAAATATAATAAATTAAACGAAAAAAAAAAAATTAAATAAAAGAAAGAGGAAAATAAACGATCACTCAAACTGGATCGTAAAAAAATAAGAGAATTTCTTGTTTTATTAGTGCGCTGCGCGGCGACGGCGGTACTTCAACTTCAGGCTTTGCATGTCACACAAAAAGAAGTTAAGTGAGTGAGTCGAAGTGTGTATAGGTTTCGGTGGCTACTCTAGTGTTTGCCTGCGAGTGCGCGCGTGCGTGTGTGTGTATGTTGTATCCTACGTAAGAGCCAGAGCCAGAGCCACAGCCAGAGCTCAGAAAGTCAGCGAGTACAACAGCTACTAGCTAACAGAGTAACATAAAACGAAATCGTTCATTCGAGTGTGAGATCAGTGAAAATAACAAAAAAAAAGAAGAAAAAGCAACAACAACAAAAGCAAAAAAAAAAACAACGACGACGAATTCACATGCGGATAATGTTGTCATGATGAAAGGATTACTAATAGTGGGACTATTGCTCCTCAATTTTGTAGCTCAGTCCCAATCGGCACGGGATCGTACCGTACGTAACAATGATCGATACAGCAGTGGTGATGGTAACGAACGATACAACAATGGTGGCAGTGGTGGCAGCAATGGTGGCGGTAAAAAACGCCAACAGGATCGTTTCCATAGACAACAGCAGCTACAATCCAGTAAACAGTATCAAATGCAAAAGTATAGCAACAGTTCGATTTCGAATGCACACAATAACACCGATGGTCATACGGAATTTGTTAAGGGAAAGAGTAAGTTTCTTGCAAACATTGTGATTCAAATTTGAAATGATGTATGAATGTGCTCATTCCTGGGAGTTCAAAATGGGAGGGCAATCGAACTGAATTAGAGGAATCTTTTCGGTTGGAAACAGTCTCTAATATCACTGGGGTCGAAATTGTTTCCAAATCATTTTTGAAAGATCAGCAGAATGTCATGTCAGTTTTCCTAGTTATCCGACATTCGTTAGATTGAAATGGAATGCGTCAAAATTTGGATACACTTTTTGGTCGAAATGCTTATTGACACGCAATCAATTCATCGACTTTGGCCTAGTTTTTGTAGTGTTTTGCTAAAGTGATGAAAATTGTTCAAAAATCTGAGCTTGTGTTCAAATGTCAGGGGGAATTTTACAATAAACCGAATGGCTCCATATAGCTCCAGAAGCCTCTTTTACATGCTCTAAGGTCCGAACAACATTTTTGATTTGTTCGAAATTTAGGATAAATTGTGTCTTTGCCCACTTCGAGTGGCGCTACAGTCTGTGGCAGAGCTTCAACCAGAAATACTTCCCAGATAGAGCGTTAGCTGCTTGGTAGAAATTTGATCAGTCGCTTGAATGCCTTTGATTTTTGTACAAAATGTCCAGAAATTGAATTTATGACTTGGGCCTAAGCTAAGAAGCCTTTCCAGCTAGGGCGATCTCTGGACAGCTGCCAAATTTGATAGATAGCTTGATTACATCTGTACAAGTCATTCAAAGACTAAACTTTGGCCTGAACTAAGAAACCTCTCTATCCAGCGCGGTCTCCAGTTGTCTGGCCAAATTTGCAATTTCAGTTGCCTGATTGCCTTTGATTTCTAAATAAGATGATCCCCAAAGACAAGTTTTAAATATCGGTTTTGACTACTTATCAGAACTGTCCTAAGATTCATGTCAAATGCATACGAATACAGGTCTTAAATGATGTCACAAATATGACACGTGATAAGACGTCCAAATTTGTTGACACATTCACTGTTCAATGTTATGAAACACTGCGTCTCTGATTCAAATCAATGCTAACTTCTCACATTTTTCACAAAATCGACGAGCATGCTGAATCAAAAACCAAGCAAAAGTAGTCGCCCGTGGCTCAATCTTTAGTCAAATTATTCTCAGCTTTCGTATAAAATTCGTTCCACAATCGCCTCGATTCGTTCCCAAATAAACGTGAAAAAATATGCCAACTCTCCATCAACCTGTCCAAAGCGACTTTGCCGATTCCCATGATAAATAAATACCGGCCCCGAGGCACAAGACGAAAAGTCAAACAAAACGATGCAGAACATCTAATAAATTCCAATCCATCTGAATTTATGATCCACAGTGTTTTGGAAACAAAAAACACAAACGAGTCATATATTTATCTACACAAGCTAAATTAATGAAAAGGTTACAGAACCTAGGTCTTCGAGTGAACACTCCGCTCAGAGTCTGTTAATTAATAATATTTTGTGTTTTTTTTTTTTTTTGCGACCTCGGGAGATTAACCCTTTCCACCGATGATAATTAAAATGAGGTTTTTTTTCTTCTTCGAACTCAGTCGTATGGCATTAATTTAAATAACAATTTTCAGTGTGTCTTACACGGTTCCGTCTGAAATGCCCAAGAGAATATGATTTTATACGGAGAATTATGGTTGATTTGCATCGATTGGCTTTGAGTATCTTCTTCACCGCTGTTCGACGTATTGACAGCGTTTAAGCAGAAACTCAAAAGTCTGAGACTTGGGGTGTGAAATTCTGTTCGTTATGTCAACATTTGTGCAGAAATATGTACATGATCTGTCATCGCGGTGTTTTATTAATTTTTAGACATGACATAAGTCACGGATGATGGCGATGGCTCAGGCACTAGTGTTGAAGTGATGATTGATTGTTATGGATGAACAAACTATTGACACGTTAATCGCGGGTCACTTCGCATGGGTTACACGCACGATTGATTGAGTGGTCACATCCATAACCGTTTTGTTTGGGATATTTGTTGACTCAAAGCAATCCATGTTACAGTTGAAGACAAGTTTTTGGAGATGTTTTGGGCAATCAATTTAAATCACCCGGCATGGTATTTTGATGCGACTTTTTGTATTTTTAATCGGCGTTATTGCGATCAGAAACATTTTAGATCAAAATTTTGAATTCATTGGTCGAAAATGTTTCTGTTGTTTGTGATCAGAGGATGGGTGTATTTGTTAATTGAATCGAATAGATGGGTAAACAAAGCTTTTCCTTGACCAGAAAAATGTTCGAGCAATTTTTGGACTCGCTTGATTTTTTTTATCGAAAACTTAAGGATTGGATCGACCGCATTTTTGACAAAATCTTGAGCTACACCAATCATTTCCCGTTGAGTGTAACAAAAAAAACTCAACGAACCTTGCCTTTGATCAGAACAACCAAACCAAAACAACCAAACTTTGGTCAGAAACATTTTCGATCAAATTCTGAACTTCATCACTTTTTTTTCAAATAAATCAGAAGAAAATTCTCAAAAATCCAATCTCTTCAGATTACTTTGGATCCAATTATTCTTCGAGCAGAAAAGGACAAACTGGAAACAATTTCGATCAAAAAATTTCACATACCATTAACTTGCCCAATTAAAACCTATCAAAGGTTGCCAAAAGCTAACATGTTTGATTATCCAAATGTTGGCCCTCTTCCACTTCCTAATTCCAATGTTCAGATGAAAAGCTAACTTTTGCAACAGAAGAAAAGCAATGCTTAATTGCTTGGCTTCCTAGTGAGTTGAAGGTGCTTAGATGATGTTGGTACCTTGTCCGCACTAGCAATTGCGAACCATTTATCTTCATACATACGAACAGCAAACAAAGACGCTCTAGCCAGCCATTTTGTTTAACCGTCTATTTTTTTTTTTTTGTTTTTCTTTCTGTTTGTTAACATCCGCATTTTAAACGAAATTTCGCGTTGCAAAGACAAATGAACCAACGGCATTGGGAGCGAAAGAGAAAGAAACCACGCGTCAATTAATTAAAAATTCGACTCCGTTGTTTTATTAATTTTTACTAGCTAATTAATGCGCGTTGCTAATGATTAGATTGTATCCATCCATCCATCCATCTATTCATCCTCATTCTTCTCCTCCTCTCTGTCTGATCGTTTCTCGGTCGAAGAGTGTGAATAAATCTTATGGATTTGCATAAATTCTCTAAACAGCCGCCAAGCGTCTCATTGGATTCCTCAGCTAATTACAATTTAACAAAAATAAATGCCATCCGCAAAAGTGCAAAAAAGAAAAAACTACTGAAGATGTCTTATCTCCCGAAACATCGGATCTTTCTACATCCCGTACCTCCGCTGAGGAGTCGAGTAAAAATATTTACTTTTGTTATTTGCTGCATGAGTGTAACAAATTTAGCAAACATACGAATCGATTTGTCAAGCGTGTACAAGCGAGAGAACACTGCCGCGAGCGCAGTGGTGGCGATGGTGGTTATTTTTGTAGGTTCCCCTTCACTTTTTTTCTCTCTCCAGTCTTGCCTTCAGTGTTTTTTGGTATTTTTTGTCTTGCGTTTTTTTCCTGCTCTAACTTGGGCTTCAAAAGCCATCAATCTCGGGTTTTACGAGCATTTAACGTCTTGTCCGAAACGAGGGAGACCTACTGGCAGTATCTGCACTTAATTCGTTTTCGTCTTCATTCGAAGCGCAAACAAAATACACTTCAAGTGTATAACGAACGACGCACAAAGCGATATGATTGCACTGAGAAGTCGAGAACATTGTGTCAACAAAAATATGACTCTCACCTGGACTTAAGCCCCAGAGACCTCCACCTGCACCCCCCATGTCCACTCCCCGTCAACGGTATTCACAAATCCAGAAATAAAATCATAAAATTTTCAAGACATCATATATTATTTGATTATGTTCATGTAGATTACTCTGTTTACAAAGTCACCGAACACAAGACGCGCCATACTAGTGTGTGCATGTGCATGTGCATGTGCATGTGCATTCGCCTCTGTCCATGGTAGGGCTGTGCAGCAGTTTTTGATATGTTCAGGCCTCCGACGAAGTGGGCTGAGATAAGATACGAAAAGAGTTCTGTTCACGAATCAACAACATCAACATTAGAGGAGCACAAAAACGAGATAAGCCCAAACTCAAGACCCACAGATATGTCAAGCACCCTGAAAGGTCTTAAAGCAAGACGAGAAAAAAAAATAAGTGTACGCTCGTATCTACTACGAGTTTAAAGAGGTGAAAAATAAAACTAAAATTGTAACCGTTCAACAACGCATCGATATCGTGTTGTCGCTCGGCTGCAGGAGGGGGGCCCCATAACATGCAAATAACATGGGAAGAGTGGAAAACTGTCGCATTTGCGTAAAATTATGCATGGCACGTAGGAACCGGAGTGAACTATGGACGCATGGCGGTGCATGACAAGCGACTGCGAACCAACCTCCATTGCAATCTGTCTGTTTGGTCTTGTTTTCATTTTTTTGTTGTTATTGTTGTTGTTACGTTCCTTATGAATTTCTAGGAATGAACAGACGAAGAGAGGACAAGAAGGAGAGACAACAAAAAAAAGAAACAACACCGACTGCGACGACGACGATCCGCGACGCGCAACCGCGATGACATCGATGATGATGGTGATGATGACAATGATGGAAAGAAGAGACGCGACTGTTGGAATTCCATGTCAACAGCGATGACAGTTTCAGACGAAATCTGTACTGGACATTGCCTGAGGTGGGATGACCACCAGAAAAACGTTTGACCAAAAACAGTTTTGCGAAAAAGAAATTAGAAAAAATATTTGATTTTTGAGAGAACAGAAAATATGTATTTGGGCATTGACATGTGTCAGTGTGACATGGTAAGACCCTCGGGGAAGTGAGTAGCCTTGACAGCACCGAATTGAGCAGAGTCAAGAGGAAACGATAAAGCATCACGGGGCGCCAGAACAATGAACCAATCAGTTTTGACTTTTATTTGGCCAGAAATTTTACAGAGATTCAAGTCTTGTTATAGAATCGATGTTTTTCGACATTTTTGATCAGAAATTTACAGAGCTTTTGGTCATGCCATATAAACGATATTTTTGATCAGAGATTTAAGGAGTTCCTACTCATGCCACAGGAATGACATTTTTGGTCAAAAATTCAAAGATTTTGTGGTCAGTTCATAGAAGGCAGATTTCTCGACATTTTTGGTCAGAAATTTTACAGAGACTCAAGTCTTGTTATAGAATCGATGTTTTTCTACATTTTTGATCAGAAATTTACAGAGCTTCTGGTCATGCCATATAAACGATATTTTTGATCAGAGATTTAAGGAGTTCCTACTCATACCACAGGAATGACATTTCAAAGAGTTTCTGGTCATGTCATAGAAGGCAGATTTCTCGACATTTTTGGTCAGTCGTTCAATTGAACAGAAAGGGCACACGAGACCCTGCAGTACAAAATTGAGTGTAAACAAATAGTCGAAATATAAACATACTCATGATGATACCCAAATTTTACTCAAATGTTGGGCCTTTGCTACAAATTCTGTCACCTTCAAACCCCTGTTATGGAGCTATACTTTTCTGTTTTTTCATTGCTAGTCAATCACTGAGATCCCAGCGAATCTCTGAGCACAACGTGTTTCTGTCTTCGGAACAGAAATTTCGGGCATGATCAAATCAGATCACCGATCGCATACAAAATGCATTCCAGTAACTCCATATAACCGATTCTATTACCGATCGTGGCATGTGGTGGATGTCGGAGAGATTGCTGATACTTTCATTGGGCCCTTTGCCAAATTTGTTTGGTGGTAACGATCAGTAAGGTCTAGTAAGGTCTGTAAGATCGGAAGATCGGTGTACTAATTAATTTTCAAGTTCAGCTAGAGGCGGAGTTTAATAAGTTGGCCATACCGTTTGACTTGAAACAGAGATTTTCTGGAATTAACTGATCATCTATGATCAACCGGTCGATGTGTAGTTTTTCGGCAGCCTATTGATGCTCTTCAAATGAAGATGTTTCAGGCGACTTTAGCCCGACGACGTAAGTCATAAGTTCATTTGAAGGAAAGACACGATCTCTTGTAAAATTAAATTTCTTCAATTTGTTCACCAAGATTATTGATCAACTCGCATTAAAACGCATGATATAGATATAATCAATGTTGCATGTGAAAGACGAGGTGGATTGATTCCCCCATAATTTCAAAAATGCAGCTTGTCGGGCAAAACTTCCTGAATCCGATCACCTGCGTAAATTTGAATGATCCCTAGAACTTGATCAGTTTCGACTTTTAAAAGATAAACGACCAGCTTTCTTTTTCCGCCGTTGATAGATATCGTCTCATATTTCCCAACGACATCATGATCTCTGATCTTAAGACAGATCAGATGAACTGATCGCCACCAACATTGACCAGAAACGTGTGTTCCATTTTTGAAAAGCAACCAGACTCTTGATCTCCTTCAGAAATTAAAGACCATTTAAACTCAAAAGATCGCTTTGGAAAGTCATAAAATCAAATTCATCATCGCCTCGGACCAAAAAGCACAAAATCATCATCTCACGACAACGATCAACAATTTTGCATAAATAAATGGAGACACCTGAAAGGCTGAACGGCACTCACATCCACTGTTAGACAGGGAACATCAACAGTTAGAGAGTAATAATTAAATTATTGAATTTGCCCCAGATGACATCATTTTGCGTCAGATGATGTGTGGCAATAGCAATAGAAATCGAAAAGCATTTCCTTTTTTCCTCTCACAGTCGCATGACATGGTTTTCTCAACGCGCCAGAGATGGTGTCAGCGAAGTGCTAAATGGTTCAATATACAGCCCACGTCACTTACATTTTCATTCACGAAATCATAAAAACAATTAAACCTCGAAAAAACAATTAACCGTCGTGGTAGCGCGAGAATGGGACAGCTATCTCGTGCGTGACACAGGCTAATGCAGTAAAGTACTTCAAAAGATCTTTGTCTGCTCTTTTCGCTTCTGATGGTAACTGAATGTAGGCTTACCAACGTAGACGCTTAGAAGATAATAATGGGAGAAAAATACAAAAAAAAACGACTTACTACGAGAATAAAAGACAGAAAATCAAGCTGAACGAAACTGGATAGTGAGTGGTCGTCGTAGTCGTCATCATCATCGTCGTTGGCTAGTGGTTTGGTTGTCATTGCACCCTGTCGCATGAGATTGCATGCTAAATGCAATAATCACACGAAAGAAGTATCCTCGGCAAATGTCAACATGACCCAACACATTACAACAGCAATCGACTTAGATATATTCTATTTGCAGATACATTTTCTCCCCACACACATCATCGGAGCGATATACCCACTCACCTGAACACTCACGCATACACACGCGCTCTGTTGAATTTTAGTTTTTATTCCTGGTTTCGAACTCAATACAGGTTTTCCTTGGGCGCAAAACAAGAAAACACACAGCACGTACGGCTTTTGGGTATGTGAAGAGCGGAGCAGGGGACAGAGCTTACACAGACACACACACACACGCGCAGAGAGACAGGCGAGTGTACGACCAAGGGAGACAGAAAGAAAACAACGTAGGCGTACTTTGTCTCACCACACACCGCCGAGGTGATTTGATGGGTTCAACACAGAAAATGCACAAGCATCTGTAAGGCACAGGCACAGTCAGAGGCCCAGGCAGAGGCACAAACTGAAGCTGACGGGTGCAAAGAGATTCAAAAGCGGTGCAAAGGCATAGCTGACAGAGCAGCAGAACCCTATAATTAGGCTCGACATTTTCCTGAGGGCACATCATCAATATGCTCGCATGCTCGTAACCCAGCTCACAAGACGAGACAACAGACTCTCAACGGTCGACTCTATGGTTTGGTTGCATTGTCTGCAGCTAGCAACCCCATTTGTAGTGCATTCCTGTTGGGCTAACTCGTTTACAAGATAATCACGCAATGAGTGCCACCAACTTGCACACGCATTCGAAATGTTTTTCCATTCGCCAAACGAGTTTGTGGCGCCGCCGCTTCGCCACTTTATACCATCGTCGTCTTGGTCCGTCTTAGGTTCGCGCGTCCAGTTCTTCTGTGCAGATATTCAATTGTCTTTCGAAAGCGTTTTATTGCTCACGCCACGAGATAATTGCTGGAAACCCGAGAGTCAAAGCGAAGCAATTTTAGAATGCTTCTGTTTCTGTTTCTGTTTCTGTTTCTGCTTCTCCGGCTATGGTGACTATGAATTCGTTTTGCACATAACTCCTTTCGGTGCGCGATTAGTCTGCTCGGCACAATGCAAGATTCCGATGAATTATTTATCCACACTGCGCGTCTGGAGAGCGTTAATGACTACGGTCGTCGTCTATTCGCCTAGCCCCCCATGTGTGATGTTGCTTGAGTGAGTGTCTCCTTTGACTTGAGACCGCACGTGCTTCGATTTACTTTCACCACACATCACATACTTTTCATGTACGTACATGGGGTGAGGTGGTGGATGCGAGAGTGCAAACCTGTTTAACTGTTATTCACTTCAATCTAAGTTAATTGAAATGAATTTCGAAGAGATGAAGGAACAAAAAAAAAAACAAACCAAAAGCTTAGAGAAACCCTATACGAAACAGAAAGACAATCATTACACCACTCCCCGTCCCCACCAACAGCCACAGCGGCAGCAGCAGCCAGTTCTTGCGCGTCCACTGTTCAATTTGTAGGCCGCCCAGGCCATAGTAACAGCGTTTGATTTATTCTTAAGGAATTTCCAGCCATCCAGTGGGCCCTGGCTAAAAGGAACGATAATAACAATAATTTTATGACAATTTTATCTCGGATTTAAAATCTTAATGGTCTTCGGTGGTGATGCTGTGACTGTTGCTGTAGCTAAACGTAGCTGCCTGCCCCCCTTTGGAAATCCCATATAGGCCCAGAGTGGAAGGTTATCCAACCGAACAAGAGAAACAAACCCGATCAGCCAACTCTCGAGCAGGCAGGCCCAGCCCGACCCGAATTTTTGTACCACAACTATCGTTCCTTCGTTGTTTTTCTTTTTTGCTTTTATTTTTTTCTTTCTTCCCTCTTTTGTCTGTTTCTTTTGTATCTCGTCGTATCTCAGTTGCCTTTTTCGTTCGTTCTTACGTCTGGTCGCTCCCTCTCTTGATGTACATTATCTGTATCGGGGCCGTCTGCGACTGTATACGTGTATATGTGTGTGTGTGTGTATCAGTTGGGTTGATTTTTGTGTGTTTTGTTGAGTTTAAGAACAACTCGGATAGTTGTATTCCAGGTGTGTGTTGTTTTGTAAAATGTTTTCCACGAAAAACCGTTTAAGCGCACAGTCCACCATCACAGTCCGGTTCCAGCATCATTTCAGGCCTCTCCTTTGGGGTAATTTTTGTTTTTATTGTTGTTGTTGTTTGGTTTTCTTTTGGGCCTGTCTACAGTGGGACCAAATGAAATTAACTATAGATTTCGGTGGAGCTGGAGAAAGAGGGTGTGGACTGTGGAGAAAGATTTGTCTTAAAGATAGAGAAAGAGAGAAACGTGGTCCATGATGATGAACTTTCCAGCATGCCACCGATAGAACTACACATCCATTCACACTCGCACGCACACTCGTACAGAAGCATAGGCACACTCCGGCACAAACAGTGAACCATGAGGGAAAGGTAGAAAAATTCGACGAATTCTCTGAATCCGCATGCGAGCAACTGGTTACTAATTTATTGCCTTGTTATTAGCTTCTATTATTAAGAAGAAAAAAACATCCGCAGAAAGGTAGACACAAAGTTCGCCCGAGTGATGGTCTTGGATTCCGTGTGTTTTGAGTGAATTCAAGTCAAGTTCGCTGGCCAACTCTTTTGTTTCAAACTCCTGCAATAGTTTGTACATTCTTGATAGTCAACCGCTCGTCATCTGAGCAGTGTTTTTACTGAGAACGAGAATGTCATATCAGATTGATTTCTTCTCCTTAAATGACGCACACCTCAGATAAATGGAAACAGATTATGGTTCAGGTAAAATTTCCCCAACTTTTTGTAAGCGTCCCATCCTTCTCCGGATAATCGTTTGTTGTCTCAGAAGATCACCCGTTGCGTTACCTGTTCGTCTGGCTGAGAGAGCTCATTGCATACGGGGAAAAACGAAGTCCATCTGTTAGCTGTTTTTTAATTCAAACAACGAAACACGATACACATTATTGAGTAACGATGATGCACACACACACACACACACAGAGTTGTGTGTTAATTAAGTGTCAAATGCATAGTCACTCCGTCACTGTCTTTTGAAATACAACAAAATGTGTCGGTGCACGGCATTAATGTGTCGGTGTACTAATTATAGATGCACGGCAATTATGCACAATTAGTCGATGTCGATGAAGGAACAACAAAAAAAAAAAAACACGAAAAAAACCCTGCTCGAGCATACAACCAAGAACAAGCAACAAAACCACTGTCGGAACGTGTGTCTCTTCCATCGCCTGGCCATCGTTTTGCCATACGAACTTGCACAATCGCACGCAGTAATTACATGCCGCGGTGAGTCAACTGACATGGTAATGTGGGGTCATTTATTGATTTTTGATATGTTTTCCAAAGAAAAGCAACAACCATTTGCACAAGTCCTAATCTCGTGCATTCATCTTTTCATCGATGATAGCTGAAAATGATGAGGCACTGCGATGAGTAGTCACAAATAGGGTCGTGTTAATCGACGAGGACAGACCAGGAAAAAAAACCAAACAAAGCATTCCAGACACACTCCAACGACCTGATTAGAGTGCTAAACGTTATTGGCTGTGGGTATGCTTATACGTTTGTGGCGAAAAAATGGAAGAAATAAATTAAGGAACAAAATTCAAAATAAAACCAGATTCGTCAGTTTTAATTATGTAATTAATTTTTATTATATTTTTCTTCTTAAATTTGATTGCGTCTCATGTTTCGGCATGTGTGTTGAATTGTTTCGCTGAAGACAACCACATCAGCTAATGCTGCATACGTTGCACAGAATTACGTCAGAATTGATGGCTAAGGAGTGTCAAAAAAAGTCTACTCGTATTCAACTAATTGGTTTAGAAAGATCATGTTAACTTGGCAGATGGTCGTTGTTTGTTCGAGTAAAGGAACGGTGGTGTCACTTAGCACGAGTTAATTATAACTAACACCCGGATCTGCTGTTCGGAAAATCACCTTCAATACTTGCTGGTTGACGTCTATATTTTGCTCCTCATGTAAAATATCGGTTTTGTTGGGACCTTCTCAACTGACTGAATTCAAAAGTGACTTAATGAAGGCATCTGTGTGTGCTGGTAAATTATGTGATCTCATTGATATATGTAGTGTCGGTGGGGACTGGACTTTACTTGTTCCCCCGCCAAATGGGTTACTTCGAGATAAGTGAAGTTGGAGAACCACTTGACGTTCACTATCATCCTAGAACATAATGAATGTTCGCATAAATATCATTTTCATGCATAAATTTTCTCGGCTATCGGATTGGGTTTTGTGTTGTTTTTTTTTTTTCTGGCCTGGGTGATCGGCCGCCCAGGTCGTCTTTGAAGCTGACTCCGATAAGGTACATGAGTTATGACCCAATGGTGGTGTGTGGTGAATGGCTTTGAATGAAGATAGAAACGTGTGAGGTAGTGTCAATCAATATTTTAAGGTGTTGCGACCATTGATTGTGGTCATTTTATGAAAAGCTTTTAAGAATCCATTAAGTTGACATCTTTATATATTCGCTGTGAAGTGCGGGTGTCTTTGTAGGGTTTTTGATACATGAGCTATTGTCTTCTGACATCACATTCTCATTAATTCATCGAAAGGCTGGACCACAAACTTCTAGTGAGGCACAACAATGGAGTTGCTTCGACTGTTAGGCCGACATGTCTCCGGGCAGTCGATAGTTGGTGGATTAGGAAAAGTTTTTTCTGGCAATAGGATTAAATCCATTCCATAAATGGCTACAGTGGGACACATTATTTCGTGAGACAGTTAATCATCCGTCGGACGGTCAGATTAGCCTCCTCTCAGTCGATAGTTGACAACTCTCTTGAATGAACCTCGCACTACCGACTGATGTCACCGTTCTAAATTGTTTCAAAATCATTTCCAGCCAGATCTCCCTCGACTGCTCCTCCGATCGACAAACATCCCGCACACACCTAATTGGCTCGCATCACACTCCCCTCCAAGCAACCGCCACATCGCTCATCAATGAATTCCCAGCGAATATTTTCTGCACCGAAAAAATAACAAAGAGATGGACAATCCTTTCTCATAAACTCCCACAAAAATGTCAACCACTCGAGGTTGTCCTCTCGAAAGGAACACAAAAAAAAACGCAAACATCTTCGCATCCAATTCGATTGTCGTGTTCGATCTGCGAAAGAATGTCATTGGAAATTGCACGGTACAACCATTAAAGTCGGCGTCTCCCAAATTGGGGGCACGATCAAATTCTTCCTTCTCCTCTGTTCCACCATACGACGGGCCGTGGACATTCCAAATATTTTGTTCAAACATTCAAGTCATCCACCCCTCTCTCCCTCTCTCTCTCTGTCGTCTCGATTTTGGAGAATTCTCAGCTTTGTTTGCCGCAACGGAAGAATCCAATCATTAATTATTATAACCTCTAATTAATTTTTCTTCTTTCGATTCAGAGACGATTGTCTCCGGGGCAAGTCTGTGCGCTTTGCTGGCTCTTAACTACACGTACGCACAAAACAAATCCATCAATCCGTCAGAGATACGTCTGGATGGCTGAAATTTGGAATTTATTTATTTATGCCTTGCAGCAGTACCCCCGCCCCTCTCCCTACTCGCTGCAGTTCTGAACTTCATTCGAATGGTCCGTCATGAGCGTATTTCTTTTGTTGAGAAAGCGGCCTAGTTGTGTGGTAAATCGTATGAATATGCCCACCTTTTCAAGCGGAAAGCCGTTACAATGAGATGCACATAATTTGAATTTACAAAATCTAACAAGCGCCATAGATCTCTGATCTCCGACACTGGCGAGAGATGCAGCATTTCAGCATTTCGGGCATTGTGGCGGCACACGCCACTTTCCATATGTAGACCGCCCACCAGTGAGGTGGCATAGGCCATCGAGGGAATGCGGCACAAGTGTGCCCTTTACGAATTCCTTCCATCGAATATCTGATGAAAATACCTGTTTCTGCTCGATGAGGGTGATGATGGCGGCGGTGGTGGGCGGTTTTCGACCATTTTTCTTCTCGTACTGCCATTGCTGCTACGCCTTTGGTTGTGGCGGCGGGCGTTTTTTTTTTTTTGTCTTGGAAGTGAAAAATTATTTTCTGAAGAGACGTCGGAATGAACGTGTGATTTCGATGTGATAAATAGAAACCCACCCACCATGATGGGGGTGGGGATCAGTGTATGGTGGTGGGAGGGGGGAGGGTGGTTAACTCATGTGGTCATGAATGGTTTCGCAATGATTTTGTGTTTTGAAAATTGTTGAAGGTTCGGTTAGCAATTACAGGCGATCATACCTCGCCTCGACTTCAATAGCGATGATTGCAAGAAGGCGCAATGAGTGCACTTTGAGCGCCTGATTCACTGACTTGGGCTGTCCAAAGAAGAAGACATTTGTTGCCGAAGATCGACAAGCTTCCGGTTGCCCTCAAAATTGTTCGGAAAGACTTGTTGATTGACGCATAAGTCCTCACTAGAACCTTTCTCTCCGAAACGACGGAGAAACTTGTTCCACGTCCAAGACTTTTTTGAACTCTAGGTCTATTCAAAGTAGGATGGTTAATAAAGAAATGTCTGCAAGTCTTGGTGTTTGATTCCAAAGACTTCTATGAACTACAGCCTAACAAGGTGAAGAGTGTTACAAAATTATGATTGCCTTCAAAAATCTTCCGCAAAATGCGTGGGTTGATGTTCCATTCCTGCCTTGGCTATAACTCTATCCAAAGATGGTGAACAAAAAAATATCTTCCCGAGATTCAGAAACTTCCGCTTGAAGAAACCAAGACCCATCAGACACTCGAAGACCGCCCTGATCAACGACCTCCTCCTCAGCAACATTCCCTTCCGTTCAGACCTATCAAATGGCCACGTTTCGATCAAATGACGCGGTTATCAGAGGGGCCTCTTCAATTCCTCACACAGTATGCATCCTCGTCAAGAGTCACAAAGTCTCCACAAAGCCACAGACGTTCACCACAATCACAAGGAATGCGCGTGCGGTTCGCAGCTTTCCTTTGCATCGATTTCATATGATTTCACCTAACAGAGCCTCTCTCTCTCTCTCGGCCAGCTCTCTAGCGGATGCACAGATCAAATAACGAAACCCATATGAGTGCTGCAATTGATTTGCCATCAACCTAGAAAAAGATTCATGCAAATGAACAAAAAAAAAAACGTAAATACCTCACGTCGTCGTTGGCAGTTATGTTCGCCGATTTGTCAGCAAATTTTATGATTGATGGCATTAGGTAGAGTAATCAATGGCACAGGCGCGCTTTCAGTGTGCCATATGGTTTTGTAATCGGAAATCAAAGAAAAACGGAAAAAACAAGATACAGTGAAATCCACAACTAATGACATGAATGAAACCCACTTCTCTGGCGATGACAGACAGACTCATCGTTTGGTGCCAACGAAAAAAAAAAAAAAACTAAGAAAAGAAAATAAAAGCAAACAATCGTGTACCAAACACAAAACCGCATATTGACCAACTTCCTGTGCCTAACCTGCTCTCGTACTACCAAACCAAACCCACACACGATTGTTGTTGTTGCTTCTGATTTTTTTCGGCGGAAGACGACCAAACGGCAGACATCTTCAGCACGCGTGCATGCGACTGTGTATGTGTTTTTGTCATCATCTGCGTCATTGTTTAAATTTGTCTTTTATGCCACCACACGGTTAGAATCGGAAATTGGTCTGAACAACTAATTAATGCGTATCAATTTAGTTAGCATAATGTTTATGGTAATGATAGTGACTTTCCTGAGTCGTCCAGCCTAAGCCGGCTGGGGGCCCTACGCATCTTCACAATGGCTTGCTGTTCGGTGATAAACTGTCGCCCACAGATCGGATGTGCTCAAGTGTGTGTGGAAAATGTTTAAATAGGTGGGTGCATGCTTGTAATGTTTTGTGTCACAAAAAGCTTTTGTTTGAGGCCTACTTTCCAAAATCTGTATCTCTCCCTCTACAGCGTGCGCACGCCGTCTCGGGTGTTGTCAGTTACTGATGAGGCCGAAGGTTTTGTTTATGGAAGTGGGTGGATTCGGAGATCTGTTTTATTTTTTTCTGTGGGGGCACCGTTAGTAAAAATCGTTATCATTTTTCTTTTCGGGTTTTTCACGGCTCTGATGATATTTTACGATCAGCATTTCCGGTGCGTGCGGACCAGTTTGACAGAAGAGTTGAATGGCGAACTTCGTAAATTTCAGTTTCATTCATGATTTTTTTTGTCGCGTGTTGCAACTGGTCGGTTTGGTTTCTCATTAATCGAATAATGCGTGCATTTGAAATTCATAGATTTTGACCCTAATTTCGATCTTTCGCCGGACACATGGCACCTAGCGCCCAACTGGTGACATCGGTTGTGGGCTTAGTATTTCCTGCTGAATTTTAATCGTCTGTGATATGTGTTAGAGAATTCGACAGCATTTCAAGTGCTGTCCATCCATATCGTGATCGTTTGTCATCTTCAACTTCTCTCGTCGGCAAGGCTCTTTTGATATCAAATAGACTGCCACAAGTACGCCACGATTCCGCATCAATCTTGTGAAACTGAACTTATGAATATCAGTGATTTGGAAACACACCGGCAGCAGCAGAAAAGACTACCCCAAAGCAGTCAACAATCACGATCGCCGATCACGATCATCAAACAATTCGGGACCAAACTCAAACCAATTCGAAATCCTTTTCTCCTCTCCATCATTATTCTCTCTACCTCGTACCCCTTCCTCCTCCCACTTTTTTTTTGTTTCTTCAAGAACGAATCGTGTCTTAAGGCAACAAATAACAGATTTCCAAATAAATCTACCTCACGATCGATGTGCACAGTATATAGATAGATATTCGTATCTATTCTATGATGCAACCTCGAATGCATCCGTACAATTGCTGGCCGACCGCGACGTCGTCGTCGACGTTGTCTTCGCCGTCGCCATCGCCATCGCCATCGTCATCGTTTTTCTTCTTGTGTTTTTTTTTTCCTTCATCATCACGACGCTGAAGCTGACGCCTCTAGCCCAAGTCCAATGGTAAAACAGCATTTGCCCCGACTGGTTTTACCAATCTCTGTGTACTCTCCTTTCACACAATCCCGATTGCTGCCTAAGTCCAACTTGTGCTTGCCATCATCGCCAAGCGAAAGGTCTAAAGTCCAGCAATAATAGAATTTCTTGTGGTCTGCGCATTGCGCACTCCGCCGCGCACCACATTTGCGCGGATTATCGTCGCCTTCCAGTACACACAAGTAACAAGAAAACAAAAAACCAGAGAGGAGAGGAACATTCCACAGGAGTTGAGTTGAGTGTAGATTTGAAAAGGTAATGCCTGCCAAATGTCGCGACAGTGCATGCCTCTGAGGTTGGGCTGGGGAATTTTCTTTGGCCTCACGTCGTTCTAAGGAAAACAGATACAGTACAGTATACGAGTACCCTTCTCACTTCGGCGATGCGAATGCATTGGTGTGCAGATGTTTATTATCTATCGTTTGGAAAATGGAAATGAGAGACAACAACAAGAATAACTTTCAGATCAGTGTGATCGAGTCCAGGAATAGCTCTTGCAATTCGAATTGAATTTCAACGTGAAACAAGAGCTGTGCACCTAATTTCTGATAGTTGTGTGGTTGATCAGGGGAGCACATACATGTATGCATTGCCGGGGGAATGAAAATTGATTATGAGTTGAATGACTTGAACTGGTAGCGGGTCAGCAGTTTTCTTCTTCTTCTTCTTGAATTCTTTATGAATCAAAGTCTGATCGGGATTGGGAGTGGATTGACTTTTGCCACTAGTTGTGGGGTCAATTGTGGCAGAGATTCAATGGATTTTATTCGGGTTTTGACGTTTGAGCCACGATCGGTAGCAATATCCTTCGATCAGTCATCCCTGATAGGGCTTAGATCGTTCCTTTCATGCCATAGAAGGACAATGAACACTAAGATTCTCCAGATTCTTGTGAGATTTTTCAGCTTCTGTGGAGGAGGTCAGCCTTTTGAAGATATGGCTTAGGTCGTGCCGTTTAATCGAGAGGAAGACAATGAACGCCATAATTCTCGAGATTCTCATTTGATCACTGTATGTGTTCTTCACCACGATCAGTGTAGGCTTTGTTTTAAATCAGCAATGGGAAGTAGAGCATTCCTTTCCCACGAGAGAAGTGCAAAATGGTCCTTGCGCTGCCAAATATCTTCTCACAGGCCTTGCTCAAGATTCACCACAGATGTCGCTGATCACCAGATCATCGCAATCAAATCAAAACAGTCGATTGATTGATGAGTTGTCAAATGAGAAGAACTATTGTAAGAAAAACTTGTTTTCCAGAGAGCAGAGCTTTTGTGTAATTAATTCAATCACGGCACTAAACCTCCCAGCATCCGACAGAGACACAGAAACACAGCAACACTTGTTCTTGTTCTTCGTGTGGCTAATGTTGTTGTTGTTGTTTCACTCGATTAACACCGACCATCAACTGCTGGTGGTTTTCACCGTAAAAGGACAAGCTTTCCTCTGTGAAATCGACTAGTTTCTGTGTGTAGATCGATGACTCTTTTGGTCATGATCACTCTCTGCCGCTGACTGAACAAAATCCAATCGAATGAGACAGGCGAACGGAGAGAGGGGGCTTATTATAACGTTTCTTTTTATTGATCCAGGTACATGCTACCTTATTAGGGATGAATTGGGACTTTTATGATATATTTGTCTGACATGTGGCGCCGAAATCAATTTATCTAATAACCTTGTATCGTGTGTGTTTTGTGTTTTGCAGTTTGCATTGGAACCAAGTCCCGATTGTCGGTGCCATCGAACCGAGAACATCACTATAGGAACCTACGTGATCGTTACAACAATTGTACGTATGTGGATGGTAATCTGGAGCTCACATGGTTGCAGGATCCCAACTTGGATTTGAGTTTTCTGGAGAACATCCGGGAGGTGACCGGCTATATACTGATCAGTCACGTGGACGTTAAGAAAGTCATTTTTCCAAGGTAAGTCTGACTGAATGAATTCCATTCACACATTCAACTGACAATATTGTTTCGTTTACCCACAGACTTCAAATAGTTCGCGGAAGGACACTGTTTAAGCTGAACGTTCAGGATGAACAGTTTGCCCTGTTCGCGACATACTCGAAGATGTACACACTGGAGATGCCCGCGCTGCGGGACATCCTACAGGGTTCAGTTGGATTCTTTAACAATTTCAATCTGTGTCACATCAAAACGATCAACTGGGCTGAGATCATCTCAGGACCGAAGGACATCTACAAATACATCTACAACTTCACACTGCCCGAGAGGGAGTGCCCGAAGTGTGATCAATCTTGCCAAGACGGTTGCTGGGGCGAAGGCCCGAAGAACTGTCAGAAATTCTCGAAGATCAACTGCTCGCCGCAGTGCGCGCAGGGGCGGTGTTTTGGACCAAGGCCCAGAGAGTGCTGCCACCTGTTCTGTGCGGGCGGATGCACTGGACCCACGCAGAAGGAGTGCATAGCCTGCAAGAACTTCTACGACGACGGGGTGTGCAAGGAGGAGTGCCCACCAATGCAAAAGTACAATCCAACCAATTACCTGTGGGAGGCGAACCCGGATGGCAGGTATGCCTATGGAGCCACTTGCGTGAAGGACTGCCCTGAACATCTACTGAAGGACAGCGGAGCGTGTGTGCGCAGCTGTCCGTCGGACAAAATGGCCAGGGATGGCGAGTGTGTGCCTTGCAATGGCCCATGCCCCAAGACCTGTCCGGGCAAGGCGATTCTCGATTCCGGGAACATCGACTCGTTCAAAGGATGCACCGTGATCGAGGGCTCCATTCGGATTCTAGAGCAGACCTTCACTGGCTACCAGGAGGTGTACAAGAACTACTCACTCGGCATCCGTTACCTGTCCATGCACCCCGATCGGCTGGAGGTCTTCTCCACGGTGAAAGAGATCGCCGGCTACCTCGACATCCAGGGTGTGCATCCCGACTTCAAGAACTTGTCATACTTCAGAAACCTCGAGATCATTCACGGCCGTCAGCTCATGGAGAACTACTTCGCCTCGCTGTCGATTGTGGTGTCATCCCTAGAGAGCTTGGAGCTGCGGAGCCTCAAACGGATCAACTCTGGAGCTGTGGTCATCCAGCAAAACGAACACATGTGCTTCGTGAACAACATCGCGTGGGGAAAGGTGCAGAAATCCATCGAACATGGTGTCGTCATTGCGAAGAACCGGAATGAGACCGATTGTGGTAAGTATTCCTTCAGCCAAAGTCTGAAAACACCGGTCTAATGTATTCGTTTCATTCACAGAGAGAGACGGAATGGTGTGCTCGGACCAATGTAACAGCGCTGGCTGCTGGGGCGCTGGACCCGACCAGTGTCTAGAGTGCAAGAACTTTGAGTTCAATGGAACCTGCATTGCTGACTGCAAGAACATTACGAAGTAAGTGTGCCTCTCTCATTCCATACCGTCTCCCGTTGCATAACTAATAAGCGTCTTCTCAATCCATCCTCAGTGCCTATCAATTTGACGCAAAGACCTGCAAGGAATGCCACCCAGAGTGCCGGACGTGCTCAGGACCCGGCGCCGAGCACTGCGACGAGTGCGTTCATGTACGCGACGAACAGAGATGCGTCCCAGAGTGTCCAGACAACAAGTACTCCGACTACGGCACCTGCAAGATGTGCCACCCCACCTGCGTAGGCTGCACTGGACCCAGGAATACACTCGGACCGGGAGGCTGCAAGACCTGCAACCTAGCCATCATCAACAGTGACGCCTCGGTTGACCGCTGTTTGAAGAAGGAGGACAAATGCCCCGAGGGCTACTACTGGGAGTTCGTGAATCCCCAGGAGCAAGGAAACCTGAAGCCGCTGGCTGGCAAGGCGATCTGTCGTAAGTGCCACCCCCGCTGCGAGCAGTGCACTGGATACGGATTCCACGAACAAGTCTGCTCCAAGTGCGCCGGCTACAAGCGAGGAGAACAATGCGAGGACGAGTGCCCCCCAGACCACTATGCGGACGAGGTGCGCCGTCAGTGCTTCGAGTGCCATTCGGAATGCAAGGGCTGCAGAGGACCCGGCTCAGAGGACTGCATTGCCTGTCGCAGCTTTAAGGTTTTCGGCGACGGGGACTACTACGACAACTCGACGTCCTTCAACTGCACGTCGAAATGTCCGCCGGAGTACTCGCACGTCATCTACCAGTCCTTCGGAACGTACTGCTCCGCCAGTCCGCCGAAAGGATCGAAACTCAGCGCGAGCCACGACAAGTACGTGGTCTCGCTGATCGCCTTTGGAACTCTCTTCGTGCTACTCTTTACCCTGTGCGTGGTCACCTACGTGTGCCGGCAGAAGACCAAAGCCAAGAAGGAGGCTGTGAAGATGACGATGGTCTTATCTGGCTGTGAGGACTCGGAGCCACTGCGGCCGACGAACATCGGAGCGAATCTGTCAAAGCTTCGCATTGTCAAGGAGGCTGAGCTGCGCAAGGGAGGCGTCTTGGGCATGGGTGCGTTCGGACGTGTATTCAAGGGCGTCTGGGTGCCGGAGGGAGAGAACGTGAAGATTCCAGTCGCGATCAAGGAGCTCCTCAAGGCGTCCGGGGCCGAATCAAGTGAAGAGTTCTTAAGGGAAGCCTACATTATGGCCTCAGTGGAACATCCGAACCTGTTGAAACTTCTCGCGGTTTGTTTGACCTCACAAATGATGCTCATCACGCAGTTGATGCCACTCGGCTGCCTGTTGGACTACGTCCGCAACAACAAGGACAAGATCGGCTCCAAAGCGCTGCTCAACTGGTCGACGCAGATCGCGAAGGGAATGTCGTACCTCGAGGAGAAGCGTCTGGTGCACAGAGATCTCGCGGCGCGAAATGTTCTCGTGCAAACGCCATCCTGTGTCAAGATCACCGATTTTGGTCTCGCCAAGCTCCTGTCGAACGACTCGAATGAGTACAAGGCCGCTGGCGGCAAGATGCCCATCAAGTGGTTGGCTTTGGAGTGCATACGTCACCGCGTGTTCACCAGCAAGTCGGACGTGTGGGCCTTCGGAGTCACCATCTGGGAGCTGCTCACCTTCGGTCAGAGGCCGCATGAAAATATCCCCGCCAAAGACATACCGGACCTTATCGAGGTCGGTCTCAAGCTGGAGCAGCCCGAGATCTGCTCTCTAGACATCTACTGCACTCTGCTCTCGTGCTGGCACCTTGACGCCGAGATGCGACCCTCGTTCAAGCAGCTTGTGAACGTCTTCGCAGAGTTTGCGCGAGACCCCGGTCGGTACCTGGTCATAGCTGGAGACAAATTCACCCGCCTGCCCTCGTACACAAGCCAGGACGAAAAGGATCTCATACGTAAGCTGGCGCCGACTTTCGAGGGTCCTGAGCCAATAGTCGAAGCGGAAGACTACCTGCAGCCAAAGGCCGCCAGACCGGGTCCCAGCAACGAGGCCTCCGACGAGCTACCAACCAAACTGAACCGCTACTGCAAGGACCCCATGAACAAGACCTCGTCTGGCGGCGAAGACGAGACAGACTCGAATGCCCGCGAGGTTGGCGTCGGCAACCTCCGGTTAGACTTGCCAGTCGACGAGGACGACTATCTCATGCCCACGTGCCAGGCGACGAGTGCGAACCCCATCGGAACGGGTCCCGGCGGCTACATGGACCTCATAGGCGTCCCAGCCAGTGTGGACAATCCCGAGTACCTAATGAACGGCCAACCGTTGAGCAACGGCGACGCCCCAATCCCAACCCAAACCATTGGCATTCCAGTGGTTCACATGCCAAACGGCACAGCCAATGGCGTCATAGTCGAGGGCGAACAAACCAGTTCCGATCACGAGTACTACAACGACACGCAGAGAGAACTGCAGCCGCTGCACCGCAGTGAGACACGAGTGTGATGGCTCAAGCTCCTTCGGGGCAACTGAATTCTCCTAAGACCTAAACTAACAAAATACTTGCCACAGCGCGTATGAGTGAGTACTTGTCACCCAGCAGGCTTTGTGGGGCTCTTAAGAGCTCCACCCTTGTGTGTAAAGTTTTAGGATCGTTATACAGTTAGCTAGGCCTAGGTTATATTGTTTATGTAATTTCACTATGAAAGAAGTGCCTTTATTCTCGTTATTGTACATTAAAGCCGAATAATAGATTGTAGCCTTAGTACTTATGTATAAGTGTGTGTTCTTCTTGTATTATGCACAATCTATGTAACTTACCGCTAACTTCAAAATGTAAAAAGTTCTTCTAACTTAACGCATAAATAACCCACAACCATCGCGCACTTTGCATGAAGTGTACATCTATCTGTGATAATAGATTTAACAAAAGAAAAATAACTAAAAAACCATCATAAATTGTAATTGTTTTTAAGTATAGATATTTATAGCAAAGACCGAGAACAAAATGTAAATTAATAAGACCAGATGTTGTAGTTGTAGGTTGACATTTCTGTTTTGACAAGTGAACAGCGTGCGCCGACAGTTCGGTTCTATTTGAAATAGAAACCGATCTGTCGGACATCTCGTTTCACCATAATGTGATTTCTTTCGCTGACAACACGACGGTGGCATCCGTAGTTTCTGCCACGCCGACCAGACAGTCCGGGTCAGAACGTCTGTCAGTCTTGTGTTTTATTTTGTTTTTAATGTTCGCCTTTCATTTAAGCAATCAGTGTGTTTTATATACTTAGTAATGTACTGTGCCATTTTTGCCTTCACCGTTAATCGATAAGAATTAAAATAAAACCCTAATTTATTGGCACAAAATCAAAAAAATCAAAAAAAAATGTTGTTTAATTTTTTGAAAAAAAAATTGTATAATTGTATATTTAACATTAAAGCGTGAAAGAAATTGTTACTTATTTTGCCGTTCGATGTAGAGTAGTAGACCAATAAAACACCAAGCATGAGAAAAACAAATAACACAAGCTTATAAAAAAGAAACAAATAAATTAAATATACTATATATCAGCGTAAATAGATATTGTTTAGTTCTTAAGTAGTATCTATCATTTATTGAAATTGTACACACTGTTTTAAATTGTTTTCACATATTTATATAGAAATGTAATATTTTAAAACAAAACCATTTTTTTATATAAAATAAATATTAATAAATAAAAAAATAAAAAAAAATAAATTCGTCTTTCTGTTGAGGCTGGAAGTGCCTGGAGGCGTTGTTCTTCATCGATGGCTGATACAAGGGCGGAATTGCTTGTTTGCTAGTTGGGGTCCCTGTGCGTTTCTCTGTTTTAAATCTACAATGTCCAAAGGGGTGTGAACAAGCAGGTCGTTCCACTCTTCGAGATATCTGCCTCTGATTCAGTGGAACGCCGTATCAAAAGATGTTCAATGATTCAGGGAATCTTAAGACAGCCATTTGATACGCCCTAGTTCGACTGAATCGTGGTAGAAGATTTTTGAGCCCAAAATGAGTAGTACTGTATACCTTGATACTTCGATGATGAATGTCGGCGAGCACATGTAGCCAAACAGGATGCGGCACTGCAGAGAAAGACTAGAGCTGCTAGCCAGCTCTACAAGTATAAAAGAAGAGAAGACACCGACTTCTCCATTAGAAAAATGCCGAGTCTGAGAAGCGCGAGATCGCGGAAATTGATAGGTGCTACAGCAGGAAGGAAGTTCGAAAACTCTATCAACATATAAGAAAAACGAGCCAAACGCGTAAGAGCAGTAAAGTTACGGCTGGTGGTTAAGCTGCTGGTGCCGATGGACTATCTGCTCCGTCAAAGCACCTGGCGATGGTTTGCAAGGTGCATAATTACACCAACTCATTTGTAAACTCTGGTCTGATAGAGGTACAGAAGCCCGACGGATCGTTTGCCCGATCCTAAAGAAAGGATACCCTCTAAACTGAGCGAGGTAAGTCTCCTGAATATAGCATATATTTTCTTGTGTAAGCGCCTGACCAAACGTCAACAGCTGTGCGCGTTCAGGCCTGCAGGATCCACCATTGACCAAATTCACATTACAGCAGATCTTGGAAATGACTCAGGAGTTTCAAGTCGCCTGCCCTCGGGCAGTGTGGTGCCCGGTTCGAATCCCAGTAAAAGCGAAGATAATACGCTTTTATCTGGTTTTCAAATCCGGCCTAGTCACCATTTGCCGTTGGGATCAAACTAACGGCACTATCACGGGAGTGGTCAATCAGTGGTAGTAGTCTGACTGTGGACCAATGTGGTCTAAGTGTGTTGTTGAATTCACTAGCAGCCCCCTTCCCTACCCCCACCCTACAAGTCGACACCCACCATCTATTTATCGACTTTAAGATCGAGCGGTGAAGCACATTGTTTAGATTTGGCGTTCCTGCAAAACTCATCCGTCTTTCCTCATTGCTCGGTAAAATCGGTAAGGATCTTAAAGAGACTTTTGATGTCCAAAAAGGCCTTAGACAAGGCAATGCACTGTCATACGACTTTTTTAATATAATTCCCCAGAAGATCGTGCGTAACTCAAGCTTCAACACCAGAAGTACGATCTTCCGAAAGTCACGCAAATGCCGATGACATAGACATTACCGGAAGAACTCAACGGTCTGTCAATGGGGCATTTGTGACCATCGAGGAAAGGAAGCGGCTAAGTTAGGTCCTGGAGTAAATGATGGTAAGACAAAGTACATGATGTCTACAAAAAAAACTCCATCAACAGCAACAGGAGATACCACGGAGGATAACCCTGGCAAACTACTGTGTCTTTGGGCTTGGACGGCAATTGGAAAACCAAGCCCTGTCTCGAAGTACCAATCTATCTTTATATAAGACCTTGCTAGTCCCAGTCCTGCTGTATGACACAGAAGCATGGGCAAATTCAAATGCGGACGAGGGACAAAATGGTTAGAGGAAGACCTCAGATCAGACACAGTCATAGGCGAATATGGAATCTTCAAAAGCACCACAGCAACAAAAGGCTTTGCGACTAAGCACGCATCATTTGCCTAAAACAGTACATGATGACACTGTTCAGAAAGCAGCTACTAGACATTTAGAACATCTTATGAGGAAATCAGGAACCTGAGAAATACAATCCCCGGACAACGCTACCTCAACGCGTTAAATCTGCTAAACGAGCAGAACTATCCAACGACGTCGAACAACGAGCTGCATGAATTCTACCAGAGCAGTGATAGAAATCACCATCGAGGCTAAGTCGGCTATCACATCACCACCCCATTCCAAAAGGATCACCATGGACACACGGACTTGAACAACCCGATGTAAGCACCAGACATGTAGAACATGTAATTCCGTTCAAATAAATGTTTAAATTGCTTTCAATGGGTAGCCAATCCCTTAACCTTATTTCTGAGTGACTCCAAACAAATTTCCTGAAAAGTTCCCTGAAAAGGTTCCCGGACGACGACTCAATCCATTTCAAAAATCACCTGCGCCATCGCTCTATTGTCAGGTTCTTGTCATAGATATAAAATGCGTCTGTCAGGAAAATCCTTAAATTGTTCCCTCTAAAATATCCCATAATTGGTCCGCATTTATATCCCGACTATGCACTCGCTAATCGAGCTGAGACACAAACACTGTTTTCCCTCTAAAATATTCCACAATTGGTCCGCATTTATATCCCGACTATGCACTCGCTAATCGAGCTGAGACACAAACACTGTTTTCCCTCTAAAATATTCCATAATTGGTCCGCATTTATATCCCGACTATGCACTCGTTAATCGAGCAGAGACACAAACACTTTTTCCCTCTAAAATATCCCACAATTGGTCCGCATTTGTATCCCGACTATGCACTCGTTAATCGAGTTGAGACACAAACACATTTTTCCACAATCGTATGCAAAATATCCCACATTTCCCCTCAAAATGTTCCCTTTGGATTCCCAGTCACATTATGCCCTCTACCAATGAGTCTCCTTCGCCTGAGAGTGCCTGTTATGCAACCCTTTCAGTGTCCGGAAGTTGTTTGCATTTTTATGCAAATTGCAAATCATTCTTGTATACAGCAGACCGCCACACCCGGATGTCGGAATTTCATAATTTCCACTGAACACTCTTGCAAAGTGAAATGTTTGCCGATGTCGATTGTAACAATGCACTTGAATTGCTCTCGATGACGTGACTTAATCGTGATTTGCGTCGACCATTTAGATTGCATCAGGCACGCCCACGCTTTCGTCTGGGGCAGGTCAGGTGTAAAAATCGCTTTAACACTTTTGCATAACTTAAACGTTTGCTATTCATTCTTGAGCGCTGATGGTGGGGCATGTGAATGAATTGAAGAAACTGCGAGTTGCTGTGCAAAGTGGAGGGAGGCAAAAAAGGATATCCTCCCCTTGTAAGTTTCAGAAATTTATGCAAATTCTGAGAAAAGCTACAATGATTGACAAGAGAAAGTTGGGGCTGAATTGGGAAGGGTGCGAGTGTATGATGAGTTGGGTAATGAATTCGGATAACTTAATGAACACTTCTAAGAGGCTTTGTACGTCAGTTGAAGATGGGATAGGGATTAGAATATTAACTGGTGTCTAAATCGGTGTGACATCTTAATTAGGCAATCGGACTTCTGTCAGGAATTGCAGGGTGAGTGTGTTTTCACAATTTGAAATTAGGCCTTGTTTCAGTGAAGAAATTGTCGCACTCCCAATTTCAAAACGTTGTGAAAATAATTTCGATGATTTCGACCGAACCCAACGAGCTGTTGGTGGGATATTTGTGAGCTCAAAAACGAGCGATGACATCGAAAATTCGCGGGCGACGTGCAGCACTTGGGCTTGGCGACCACAATATATCGAATACCATATTTTCTCTCAGTCACGCGTCAATTAAAGCCGTTGAATCGAACATTCTGACAACGAAACTCGTCAGGTTATGTAGACCAAGCGGCAATGAGCTTGTCCTTGGTGAACACGGTGTCCGTGTGAAAGTTACCATGGCATACTTACTTCCAAAAGGGAATTCTGAACTAGTGGAATATGTGGCTATCAATTATGGTTCCTTGAGGAGCACCAGAAGCTGCCAGAATGGAGCCAGTAATGGATGGCTTACTCTGGATATTGAACAAAATGATGGCGCAGTTAGTTAGTTTTTAATGAATGTAAAATTAATACGCTTTTATCTGGCTTTAAACCTGGTCCAGTTACCATTTGTCATTGGCATCAAATTAAGGGCACTATCACTGAAGTGGTCAATTAATGGTACATTAGAATCTTGGTAATGGGAGCCCAGATAAAATGAACTATCAAATCGCGTGAAAGGGAAGAATAATGCATTACCTAGTCTAATATGTGAACTCGTACCCATTTTTTTGATATTTGAAAATGTTAACTTTCTGCTTGCTTGCAACGTCTAACGGGTTTAAAAGGGTGGAGGTGACAGGCTAAATATTGTACAATAGCGCCATTTGGCACAGGAACATAATACCTTAAAAGTATTGGAGTGTTAGTGCGAATATTAAAAATATAAACTTAATTCAAAAATCAAAGTCGTCCGAATAACAAAAATTTGGTATCAAACGACAGCTAAAAACAAAGATCTTAACGTTCTGAAAAAAAAAATTCCTGGAAACTCTATTCACCGTTGTGTGTCATCTTAAACCACAAACATTTTTTAGTAAGAGAAATGTAAGGCATCATCGTGTTCGTTTGAAGTAAGTAGCAACGCTATGCTTCTATATTTTTTTTTTTAATTTTTTGCCTGTTATTCAAGAAACCTTTAAGGTGAGTTTGAATATCTTACGACCTATGCAAGTGGTAGTATACTGTTTAGGACGACGTTGTATAAGGCCTCGGCAGATACGAAAAAGAATTGACGAAAGTGCTCAATTGTTGGACCAAACGGGCAACCATTGGCGCAAAGGACTGTAGTGAGATACCTGGGGATCTGGCTAGACCAGTTTCTATATTCTAACAAACATGTAGATGCTGATCCGGCCAGGGCCCGAGGCGCTTTTGCCCTTACAAAAAGACTGCTTCACAATAATCAACTCGATGGTTATCTGCTACATGGCCCTCATCCGGCCAATGCTCACCTATGGCTGTCCCGTGTGGTTCAACGTGAGTGCAAGCTTGATGGAAAAGATCCGGTTGTTAGGGAGGACCTGTCTTAGGGCTTGCCCTATAGAACACCAGAGTTCCAGTACAGAAAATTCTATCGCAATGAGGTCTTATACAACAGGGCAAACCTGATTCGAGTGGGCAATTTCCTGGTGAAGTTGATTCGAGTTCACACTGCTAGAGCGATGAACTCGACCAACAACCTGATTGCTGGGGCTTACTACCCCAATCCTCAATACCACGAGAGGGTACGTAATAACGGCTTCGTCCCTCCAGAAGCATTCCTCCACTTGGATAAGCACGGTCTGATACAAGACGTCCATGCTGTACGTCCCGCTCATCTATCACAGCGCCAGATCAACTGTGGATGGGCGACTCAACCACGACCGCTCCGTCGCGCAACGAGCTGAGGAAGGTTTCCTTCAGTTCTATAAAAGTTCTGTTATTAAGTTTTTTGTCCAATTTGCTTAATTTAATATTTTTCATTCAATGTCCATGTTTCGTTTAAATATTTGCGTTGTTAGTTTAGGTGGAAAGACAAAGCATAAGTTTAAGATTAGCTTAGAACGCCCGACGAGGGCCTATGAGTTACATCTAGCATTGTTCGTTTATCTAGTTTTAAGCATTTTTGTCCAGTATCTAAGTATCTCATGAATTAAAGAATAAAAATCAAATGGTTGTAATTATCATTTGCCTTGAAGGTCTTAGGCTTATCCGTTTTTTTGTGACATTGTGACTTTGCATAGACTTTTGAAAATGTACCCAAATGTACCCACCGGGAGATAAGGTTTAAGATATTCTCCTGGATGTTGCCGTTCAGAATCCGTTTTCACTTTTTCCCATAAGTTACCCAACCTATACAAATTTAGTTTTTTTTTTTGTTTTGTTGAAGTTTTCCATATCATTTCCGCATCCAACTTCAATTGTTTTTTGCTGGCGTTATTAGAGCCTATTATTGGAATATTATGAAAGGGTAATTGTTCTTTAACAGTAATGCTAAAAAAATTAGGCCATTTCCACATTTGGTTTAATTTTTTAGTTTTTGGCAGGGTTATTAGGCTAGGAACGAATGGGGCTCTCAGTCGTCATGCCAAAACACGAACGTTTTTTCGAAACGCTGAAATAAGTTCCGAAAACCTTGACCTCATCAAACATTTCCGAATTTTAATCGAAGTAATATTGACTAAACATGAAATTGATGCAGACAAGCTTGGAAGTTTTACCACTGAAACGACGACTGTTTATCTTTGGGATTATGCCTGGTAGTATATGCCTGCAAGCATACACAGACTTTTGGCACGCAAAAGAAAAAGTCCAAGCTTGACTATTACCTCCAGAGCAGCTGTTCGAAGAGGCCCAAGAAGCCAGCAATAAGGAGTAGAGACGGTGCCGAGAGCATTTCAGACGAAAGTCTTCTAACCGATTTTTACTGTCTTCGGATCCATATTTATCAAGCAATCGAAAAAGAAATCCACTCCACAGGAAAGTATTGCCCTGTTAAACGAATTTCCATCAAGTAGCAGCTTAGAAGAGGACGATGATGAGAGTGGACCATCTCCGGTTGTTGTTTTCTGAAAATAGAGGACCCTTTTCCAGTTATTTAAATCGGCTGCCTTTTGTACTAGTCCTGTTATATGGTTCAGAAGGTTCACAACATCTGCCGTGGCCACAAAGTTAGCATTGGCTGTTAAATTGTTGTGAAGAATACTGAGAAGTATTTCATCTTCCTCCTCACAACCGTCTTTCGGGTCTTTTGCAAAAGA
This sequence comes from Eristalis tenax, assembly GCA_905231855.2. Lineage (NCBI taxonomy): Eukaryota > Metazoa > Arthropoda > Insecta > Diptera > Syrphidae > Eristalis > Eristalis tenax. The sequence goes on from HG993127.1 coordinate 8,600,118, forward strand.
ACGGACGTTTTTCCTGCATTTTGCAATGGCTGAGGTGTCTACAATGCCGAATTTCCAGCTTCCAACCACTGATGAATCGTGACAACATCGACCTATTTTTGAACCCGATGCTGACGAAAACAGGATCAATTGCGACAACGTCAAGCGAGAACAGTCGTAGCCAAATGGCGCTGAGTCGGCGCAAACGGTGGCCAAACCAGGATTGAGTTAGTTAGTTAGTTTAGTTGACTAAAAAAGAATGGATTTTAACAATAATCGTAGTCTACATGGCTTGGCTTAGGTCCGTCTACCAGATCAACATTTAAAGTATGTGTTTCTAAAAGTTCTCCTCCATAATACATTTTCTATAGCGCAGTGCGTTTATTGCATACTTGTACAATAGATTCCAGCCTCGGTCACCGTTTAAGATGTTTGTCGCTTCTTCCAGCGAGAGTACCTGTGCTCCAAAGATGTGGCAGCAGAATTCTTTATGAATGGGATATATAGAGACGAAGTGGAATACGTCCTCTCGTTCCTGAAGTTTGCAAATATTGCCCAAAAGACGGAGTTATGGGCGATGCGGTATAAAGTTTTAACTTATCAGTTCACCTCTTATTTTAAAGATGCTGCTTATCATATCCCTTGTGAAACTTGCCATGAAATATGTTGTGTCGTGTAAATTGTGGTTCGATTTGCTGTAATATGTCCTGTATTGCGACGACTTGGCTTCATTCACAAATTAGTTGAAGATTCTATGTCTTTCTTTCTCCAACAGTGTGTAGAATTTATGCCTTAGGTGGATTTGCTGCTCGTCTGGTGCAACTCGGCCCCAAAATCACATTGCGATGCTAAGTTTTTCCACTCTCGGAAACATTTTCCACCGTTAACCAGCATTTGAGTAAGCACTATACTCGGAATCCTTTCTTGATTCATTCCCATGGCTCTTAACACATAGTCGAAGTGGATTTTGAGGGTTTCCAAAAATAGGGGCGCTACTCCAGTTTCCTGGTGAAGCGTGTAGCCCGAGAAGTGACTGATGTTTTTATTGTTGATACAGCTACCCCAAACGGAACATGAGACAGCTCTTTTCGCTTCAGTTAATTCGGTTTCCAGGTGCTTATTCATATTTAAATTAGGCGTAATCAAGACACCAATTCCCGCACAATTTCTATAAGCTCACCCTGAAACTTCCACTTTTCATTGCGGAATTATCTACCTCCACCATCCCTGAATATCATCATCTTAGACTTTGATAGTTTGACTGTCAGATTTGAAGTCTTGCAGTATTCGCCGAGCCTGTTTATCTAACTGCATTGTGTCCACCGCGTCTGCGAGGAAAACAATGCCATCAGCAAACATGAGAGCTGGTATTTTGGCTTGATTCATCTCGATTCGACCTCTAACGTGGTCTGTTATAGCATTTATATATAGGATGAATAAAAGTGTACTCAGCACGCACCCCCATTGTTGTGCTAACCTCCTCTGATAGATTGTTTCCATCCCAAACACAGGCTGAGTTATTTTTGTACAAAGCTCTCAATACTTTAATAACTTTTGTTGGGATTCCATAACCGTTATAAAAAGGGCTTCACGAGGAATAGAGTCAAAAGAGCTGTGTGTTTGGTGGCATTGGCAGTGAATCATCATCTATGAGTTGATCTCCAACGGCAAGACCTGAAAGAAGCAATCGCTCATAAGCGGACAGGTTTGGCCAATAGGAGAGGAATTGTTTTCCATCCAGAGAGCGCCAGACTCTGGCCAGTAGGGGCTTGCCAATAAATAATCCTGATTGGACCTCATTTACTATAATAAATACAGCCAGTATTATACACAGTGTAGAAGCAAAGGACTTATCTTTACTACACCTAATATAATTATCATTAGGAAGCCTACCCGATTGCCTCAAAATCGTGTTAACCTACTGTGCCGATGCCAATCAATACAATTACCAAATCATTTAGGCAACAATTTCCGTCCCAATTAACCTTTACTCACTTAATTTACGGCATCTCATTATGCCATTCCAATTGGAATACCGAAGGGGATAACAACCCCTCACGAGCATTCCCAAAGTTCCCAGGACAAACATTTTGATCACGTGAAAAAGAAATATGCGCCATTCCACAAAGCCACCGGCAAGTGGTCATCCCTCAAGAAGCGAATCCAGAAACCATCAACCCGTCGAGCAGGTGGAAACCTCCGATCAGAAGAGATTCCCATGCTCACACCAACCCGTGTGCAGGCGCTTCAAATGGACGAATGTTAATAACCTCGTTACACTAATGCGCCGCACATCTTTGACGTGGATGATGCGTGAGCAGGCAGAGCAGGCATTACTCGTCAGCCCCATCCGGTCAAGCAGTGAACCCCAGAGCGCCAACACGCTGAGCTGGAGCTCTCACAGCTCGGTCATAAACCAGAGATGACATGCGCCCCGAACACAGTTTTGCAATTAATCTGGACAATCATAACATAAATTTTCCGTGTTTATGTTCGGTCTTTAAGCATCAACTGTCGGATGAGTCTCCGCATTTGGTTTTGTTTTCCTCTTCATCGCCGCCCAGCACTCAGTCTGAGCATTTACGCAGGAGCAACGGAGCAACAGCCACGGCCGCAGTTTGTCAATAACCGCACACCGGCCACGTTGCCATCATCGTCTTCGTCTTCGTCGTCGTCGTCGTCGTAGCGCACTAAAAGGACCCATTGATCGATTTCGAAACATCGACTTTCTGACAACCAGTAACGACCGCCGACACACTAGCAGGGAACACAGAAGCACTAGGGCCCATGCTGATGCCGCTATGCAGCTAACAACGCGCCGCAGACGCATCCGCGCATAGGGCATAAGCCTCTCCAAGACCGACTGGCTCAACGACCAGGTTAATTAAATCATTGCATCTGACCATTAGTTTCGCGTTGCGCTCCCAAAATCGTTAAATCGATACTAAAAATGCGAGGAATCCACTAAATGTGTGCACCCCGGTTGGCAGGCCCTCGTATAACTCTCTTTAATTAACGCTTAATGGTTTATAGGGCACATCTTGATATTCGCGTCGATCGAGTCTGCTCCGTCTGCGCCGCGACGGCCCGTAGAGGAGCGCCTTCTAGCTCTACTGGATCGCTGGCAGCAATAGAACAGCAGCACTAAACCGAAATCCGTTCCAGGTTTTTAAGCGAACTTTATGGCATCTGCGCACACACGGTCCATCACCGTCCATCACCGTCCATCATCGCTGCAGCAGCAGCCACAGCAGCAACAACCAGCATCACTGCACTTTACTGCATTGCACATCATCCGAGAGCCGCATAGTCGAATGGGCGAGCAACTGCCCGAACGGCCGGATGGATGGAGAAGAGCCCAAAGGGGTTTATGGCGGCAATAAGATAAGAATGTCATAACACAAAAGAGCAATTAACTATGAGAAATTAATTTAGCTCACCGCGTTAAATAGACTCACCACCGCACCGCACTGCACCGTCCTAGTCGTCTGCGTCGTCAACGCGCAGAGGCTGCGCGCGGTGCGCAGGAGATAACAACTTCCCAAAAGAGCTTTTTATTATCTCGCCTATCTGCTCAGGGGTTTAATGCCCGCGCCGCGCCTCGGGCCAGCGCAACACCAGATGACCGTAGAAAGTCGGAGAGAAATGCACGAGAGATCAGGGCACTGTGCCCCGGGTAAACGAACTGCTCTAGATGACACCTAGGCACTCGGCAGTCGACTTACGGTGAAATGAAGCAATCAAGTGTATCTGTAACAACTGTCAGTGTGCAGGTCACCGTGATGTTTCAACTCTGTCAGCGACCCAGAGGGGCGGCAGTTTTCCCATACAGCAAGCAGTGACTAATATGTGGCGACACGCGTCCATACATGCTCACGAAGCGACGCGACAGACTCTGTTTTTTTATGTGAATCCGTCTACTCTCGCATATCCGAGGCGATGAGGTGTGAAAAGTATCGCACAGCATACACACTCGTACCCGTACGTCCGCAGTACGCCCATTTCGACGAGGAGGCGTGCTCTATTAAAGCAGCCGTCATGCTCGCGGATAGCATACGAAGGAACATACACATAGAAGGCGCGATTGTGGGCGGAACTCTGTGGATGTTCAGCGCATCATGGTTGAGTGGGCTGAAGCATTGGTGAACTTCAATGGTGGAAGCTGTGCGACTGGGGGGAATCGTGTGACGGTGTTGTGGGTGGTTTTTTTTTTTTTTGAATGACGGAGGCCACCTTGTTTTTGCTTTCGAAGTGAAGATGGCTGGATTTTGTTTGCGATTTTGTTTTGCGCAACTTTGGAGTGTCCACAGAGTCGGTTTCGTGGGTTGAATGAGAGTCGCGTGGTTGCGGGGGCATTGAGCCATAGCTCCATTCTTCGTAACAGAAGGATGTATCACTTGCAAGACGAAGGTTTAATCACACTGGTGTTCCTATAGAGGAGTCAATGATTGTTGCTTGTTTGACAAACGCCCAAAGCCAAATCGGGCAAAGCCGAACAATTAAATGAGGTTCGCTATTAACCCTCTAGTCTCCGTTCCTATGGTGTCCTATTATTGTCAATCGGTTGATGTTGGAAAATCTTCTAGGACATTTGGAGTTACTGTCGAGCAGGTAACGCTTCGCGGGCGCATTATATTTAATGTGCTCTGATTCATCAATAAACTAGGCGGCCCACTGTCAGCTCTTTCAGGAACCTCATCAGAACTTAGCACGTTCAGTTCTACGGGGTGACTAGATAAGAACGATTAATTTACATAAAACAACAACGATGTGAGATATCAGATTCACTCCGGCTTTATTTTTATTTGTCATTACATATTTATGGAATATTACATGCCCGCCTCGTCTTCTGTGTCAGTACTTTAATCGTTTAGTCAAATTTATGATGGCTTGATCCAATATGTTCGGCGTAGCAAAAGCGTCTCGAATGTTGGCCCTGAGCTCGTCCAAAGTGGTTGCGCTGATAGCGTAGATTACGAACTTGACGCCGTTGCAGAGAAAGAAATCGAGTGGTGTCAAGTCGCCTGATCACAACGACTAATTGCTGAACGCTCGCCGTGGGATGATCCTATCAGCACATTGTTGGCTTCTTGTTGGAATCCTTTCTCGGATATACCAATATTGTCGAACTCTGACCACTGAATCGGTCTATGCCTGAAACAATTAATGGCAACGGTGTCTCATGTCGTCCTTCTGTCGAATAAAATACTGCTCCGCACGAAACAGCTAAGATTTGGGAATGCATTGATGCTTGGTCAAACACTTGTAAAGTCCATACGCAAATTTAGTTTGTTGACATTGCCGCTGAGCCAAAAATGCACCTAGTCCGAGAAATCCGGATCTGAGGCAATCTTTTCCATCGCTCAGTTAACGAACTCACGGCCATGTATATGGCTGTCTGGCTTCAGCGCTATCAAACAATAAGCCGGGTTAACTGCCTGGCTATATATATAATCCAGCCGATTGGCGGCATTTCTAGGTCTTCTTCGATATTGACCATTCATTTCACTTCAATGTCTGTCTGGTTGGTGAATTTAATTCCAAAAGGTGCACCCCTTTCCCTTCTCCATGGTCCGATGAAAAAAGATATGAAGACGCCCAAACTCAGGACGAAATTCACCACTCCCACGAGTGTGAAGCAATGCGCTCTGAAATGACAAAACTTTACTAAATCTAACTAATTTGACATCTAGATGTCACTGGTATCGTCGTCAGATGCTGAAACATAACAATCATTATTATCTGGTCACTCTTTTCATGTCGTTGATACTGACGTTCATTTTAGAGTTTTCATCAGTTTTAATTTCGAGTTTAGCTAAAATCCGTAAAGGACTCTCTTCTTCTAGCCTTGTTGCCTCCCGTTCACAGATTCTTGGTCTGCGCCCTCTAAAGCTGACATCATCAAATCATCTTGTACCATCAAGCATTCACTCGCAGGATATCAATGCCATTGATTAGTCGCAACAACAAGTTTTGATGTACATCATATTGCGATACATGCTTCACTTTGCTCTTCAATGCTTCATGACCATGAACTCGGTAAAATTTTTGAGACTATCGCCGATCGAATTTCATCACATTTCGAGTGTGTAGCTTCAAGGCTACTTGAACGCCGCACGGCTACTTGGCATATAATAATCTAAGATGAAGGAATGCCGCGTGTCCGGTTTTGAAGATCCACTATCGAAGTCTTCTTCGTGTGAATAACTAAGAGAGGCACCTTTTAAGGTAAGTGTTCGTTTTTTAGGCTTTTAAGTAACTTTTTTTCCGGTTTTTGGTTAATTTGTTGCTTCTGCAGACGTTCTAAAATCAACAAAATGCCATTTGAGATCCTGGGCAAAGAAGATATTGTTTAAAAGTTGTGTTGGACTGAATATCAAACCAGAAGTCATCACGTTTTGCACGCCATGTTGGTTTTAATGGATGACTTTCCAACATTTGTAATCATGACTTGCATAAATCTTGACTAATGCCAATCATGTTGATGAATTCTTTGCTGACACTCAGTCATCGTCGAGTCATTTCGATTTAATACAAGCCAGCTTAAGACGTTATCACCAAATTCCATTATTTTATTCTGCAACGACTCACTGAGTTTCAACATAGATCCTTTGCTAGATGGGGTTTTTCGAGAGACAATGTCTTCGCATCTTCGAACCTATCCCCTTTTTTGCTCTGCTTCCAAAGAATTCGTCGGGGATATCTACTTGTAGCCGAAATAATCAACCTTGTGTCACAAACTGATGTCAAAAGATGTCACTGAAGTTAGTGTTAATGGGTCTCAATCAATCAAATATTCAAGGATGTGTTGTCCAGCAGACACCGAATCATGGTTGTTGTGGTGTTGTGGAGTTTTATCCGTCGCGTCCTACACAGCCCCAACCTCGTTTTGTATGACACCGACTGTCAGTGGAGTAGCTTTCGCCCTTTCAAGTCACTCATAGGTCTCTGGTTCATATCCGGCTCGAAGGACCCACTGCTAAGTTTTACCACCTTACCACTGGAAGGGGGATAGCAATAGAAAGAACCAAAATCCGTGGTCCTAGAACTACTGTCCATGCCTAGAAGTAAATAAATATCATTTTACCAACCAGTACCAACCCAACATAAATCAGCTGTCGGACACTTAGTCCGTGGGACATAGCATTTGGAGTGAAGCAACGTTTGTCACAAAACTGGACAAATAGGAATTTCGTGTCTTTATGAAACATTATTTTTTATAACATTAAAAATGCTGCTGATACCAAGTGAGTGAGTGTACCCGGACTCTTTGCCAGGCGAACTAACCATTCCTAAGTGGTTTGCTAAATTTCGTACAGGCTATATGAGCACAGAAGACAGTGAACGCAGTGAACGTCCAAAAGAGATTGATACGGACGAAAACATCAGAATCCACAAAATGATTTTGCATGACCGTACTGATCGATATAGCTGTCAGAGGCGACAAACAAAATTGTATGAATTATATTCTGTCAATCGAACGAGCTCTCTAATAGGTACCAACCAAAATATGAGCGTCAAATGCTTAAGTTTGTTCTCTTCAGTGGAACCCCGCTCGCCCTTGCAAGTAGCTCAAAGGTGCGCGCGGCGACTCAACACTTTCATGCAACACACAGAAGCCCGTTGCTTACTGCCACATAGGGTTGTACATTTTAGTTCAGTCCAGAGAGCGCTCAGTTATGTTTATTGAACTAGTTCGTTCTTCTAGTTCCTTTAGTTAAATGTAGGTAGTTCACTACTCAGGTAAGAATATAAAGGCCCGTATGACACTAATAAACAGAACATTGCGAAATTCACTAATGAAATATTCAGTGAGTGTGTACGCCGCCCTATCCTCATAAATTCGAAAAAGGCAAACGCAATTGATTGGAAATTGTAAAACAACTTCATTATTCCGTCGATGGCAGCTTGTTTCTTGGGATTTCTTCCGTTTTCTCTGCTTGAAAACCAAATAATAGATAATACACATATAAAGGGTGATTTTTTAGAAGCTATAGGAAAGTTTTTCAAAAAAAAAACACATAACATTCAGAAAATTGCATGAAATCTTTATTTGAATCGATAGTACCGTCCATATAATTTAATGTTTGAAGATTATTTCATGCAAATGTTGACCTTGACTGCGCCTCATATGGTCCATCCGCTTAGTCCAATTTTGGCATACTCTTTCCAACATTTCGGCCGGTATCTCACGAATAAATGCTTCAATGTTGTCTTCCAATTTGTCAATTGAAGCGGGCTTGTCTGTTTAGACATGAGCTTTAACATAACACCACAAAAAATAGTCTAAAGGCGTTAAATCGCACGATCTAGGCGGCCAATTGACCGGTCCCGAACGTGAAATAAAATGTTCATCGAACTCGCCTCTCAATAAGTCCATTTGTGTGGCATGTGGCACCGTCTTGTTGAAACCACATGTCATGCTAGTCCAGCTCTTGTATTTTGGGCAAAAAAAAAGTTGAATATCATCTCACGATAGCGCTCACCATTCACAGTTACGTTCGATTCGCATCATCTTTGAAGAAGTACGGCCCAATGATGCCACCAGCCCATAAACCGCACCAAACTGTGACTTTTTCTGGATGCATTGGTAGCTCTTGCAATGCTTCTGGCTGATATTCACTCCAAAATCGACAATTCTGCCAAAAATGACATTGAGCCAAAAATGAGCTTCGTCGCTGAACACAATTTTTCGCGCGATGAATTTTCTTAACAGAGCACGCATTTTTGTTGTTCGCTTGTAAGACGATTCATGGTTAAATTGTAGACCAAACTGAAGATGTTTGACAGTGAAACAAAACACGAAACGTGCGTCAGCTGTAAACCAGTGTTGCCAAAAAGATAATAGCTAAAAAATCACCCTCAATTCAGTTCGATTTAGTCCGGTTGTTCCAACTGAGTACATGTACGCAAGAAGGTATATCTGGGCTTGTTAAAGTACTGAACTAATTGAGCTTAAATGAAGTGTCGTTGTGAACTAGTTCACTTGTTGGAGCTGATTTTCGAACTAGTTCCTTCGTGAACTACACACACCTACTTCCTGCCCACTTTGGTGTTGCGATCTGATGTGCGGTGGTTTATCGCAATTTGTTCATCTAACTCTTCCGTATATTTGGACTTTGTCTGTATATAAGTCAAACACAAAAACAGTGAAACCTCCGAAGTGGGACACTCTGCAATTGGGGGACCTCCAAAATGATTCGCACTACGTGCGTACACTCGGTTTTTTTATATAAGTGATCCTATGCAGATCACCTCTGAAATGGATCATGAGGCAACGCTTTCATTAGAAAAACGTTTTGTTGCCTGAAAACCCACCTCTAAATTGGGACAAATAGCAACGAGAGGTAGAAATCACAAGTGGCAGAGCTGATTGCGTCGATATGTGCATCTACGTACGTCGGAAATGTGTTTCTAAAAAAAATCCTTGCTCTTGTTCTGTTGTTGCCACAAGGCACTCATTCATTTTGGTAGTGTTTCATATATGAATTTAATAATATAAAATGGAAAGTTAACATTTCAGGAACATTTTATTTCAGGGCTATGTATAAATGGGACATAATGATATTTGCCCCAATTTAAAGGTCCTCTCAAATCGGGACACCTCCAAATTGGTTCGCATTTTCTTAGTCCCTTGCAGTGTCACATTTAGGAGGTTGCACAGTATATATATAGATTGTATGGGGATTTGGTAGCGCAATTTTTGCGATAAAGATTGTTCCATAGGAGACATTTGTTATGAGAGTTATGTGTTGTGAATTAAGGATTCCGAATGGCCAATTTGAGAAGCTGTTTCTAAAATAACTCTTTGAGCGTTGTCAGTAACTCAAAAGTGGTGGGGCCGTTAAAATTATTTTGCTCATACCCTGAATAGAGCTTACCTAGGCTCAAGTGCGTAGGAGTCAACGCAACTGCCCACAAGGCCACTTGGACATATCGTTCATGAATAATTGAGTATGCGAAAGATCTGTGCAAAGTGGGTGCCCCGCTAGCTCACAGTCAAGACAATGTACCATGTCACAAATCAATGAAAATGATGTCAACATTGAATGAATGGGACTTCGTATCCACAGTATTCTCCAGATCTGACCCCCAGCGACTTATCTCAGACCTTCGTATAATCAACGCTGGGAAGAAACCTAGTGCCAATGAAGAGGTAATCTCCGAGACTGAGGCCTATTCTAAATCGAATTTAAATTAAAATGTGTTTTGCTTTCACCAAACGAACTTTTTACCCGAACTCTTACGCGGGTGAGTGGATAAGCCACGCCTCACTTAGGTCCTGAGTGCAGAAACCTCTTCAAAAGAGCGAAAAGATGTGATAAAGACTCTAAGACTCTGACTCCCACAAGGAATCTTTCAGTATTGAAAAAAATTAGCTATGACAGTCCCAACGATCTTCCCAACGAGTTCTAGAAGCAGAATCTTCTAGTTTTCTTCAAAACCCCGATGGGCTTACTTTGGTCTGTCTTCTGCAGTCAAATACATAGGTCCTTGTGTCTCTGAATCACGCTCCTCTTTCAAACATGGTGGCTCTTGTCCACACTCTCCAAGAGCATGGTCACTCGTTGTGTTATCCATGAATCGTCAAAAGACCTCGTCAAATTGAAAAAGGGTATCTCTTGTCAAATGTCGTTCTTTTTTTAGTATTAACTTGAGCCATATCTGATAGATACAACTTCTTCTGTTCTTCTTCGCAACATTCAAACTTAAGTCACAAAAACTCCGAGTCTAGAATGTTCGGCAGTAGAATCAAAACCCTCCTCACCGTTCAATTCATGACCCTTAACTCCAGGTCTTTCACTCGTATTCACATTAATTTGTGGTCATGCATATGTGATGAAGACTTGTGACAACAAGTTAAAACAACAAAATTTGCACCATCTTAGGCCAGTAACGAAGCGCTTGTGCTGAAGTAACCTTACTTTAGACGACGCACTAGAAAACTTGCCTGGGTATCTGGATTCTGGGATACAAATCGGACGAGGATCTTTATTACTGACTGGCATCAACAATCAAGCATACCTTTTTTGAGCGAACACAATCCACACGTGTTCTAGCAAGCATCATTGTATCGGCTTAAGGCATTGTGGCGTAATCGTAACGTTTCATCATCATTTTCTGACCCGCATGCTCCACTAAAGGGGTAGCGGGGATAAACCACTCACGAGAGATCTCCAGGCAACTCGATCCTCCGCCATCGACTCTAACTCATCAGGAGTTATGCTCAAGCGTAACCAATCGAGTTTTTGGACTTGGTCCAACCACCTCTACCTGGATCTGCCAAGCGGTCGCCAGCTGATGGAATCGAATTCAACGCCCGTCTCGAAAGTGGTGTTGAAGGGGACATTCGTGCCAGGTGACCAAACCACGGAAGCATACTTTCGCGATCTTATTCTTTCAGTCATTACCCAAATTGCATGACCATAGGAGAGAGTTGGAACAAATACTGAGTTGAAAGCCGCTAACTTGGCTTTGACACCAAGCTCGGCCTTCCTGATTACAGATCTACCAAGCTAAATTTTGACCGGCTTGACCAATCTTACAGGAAAGCTCAGCATTAATCCTTCCATCACTCGTGAAAAAACCCCGAGATACTTAAACTTCTCCACCTGCTTCAATGGGACCCCACTGACATGTAGACTGCACCGAACAGGCGTTCTTAAAATTATAATAGCCTCTGATGTGTCCACATTAACCTGCATCCCAGCATCAGCACATACGGCCACAAACTATCGAGTGCGCGTTGGAGTTCCGTCTGGGAAGATGTGAGGATAACTAGTGATCTGCAAAAAGAAGATGACTTACCCTCAAGGCTCCTAATGTGAAACATTCTTCGCCTCGGTTGCGTTGCAACATCCAGTCCATATATACAATGAAAAGGAGAGGTGACAGGACGCACTCTTGGCGAAATCCAACGCCCACTGTGAAAGGTATTGATTTAGCACCGTTACCCCGAACACAGCTGCTACAGTTTGTGTACAGATAGGACTCTATATGCAAATTGTGTCCCGATGTGCTCGAAGAGTGGATAAGCAATTCGAACTTGCTCGCCTCATGAAACTAAACTTGATATGCAAACGTAGAAGAAGAGGTTCGTGTCAATGCTTACATGTATCGGCGAGCAATGTTAACCTACTTTCTGTGACCTGACTTGGACAACATCGGTGGCGCTAAGTGCCAACCAAGCGAAGCAAGGCTCGAAGTTGCGAAGGAGAAATAAGCCAAAGAAGGCGAATTTTCATCAATCGGCTGTCGGTTGACACCAGTCAATCGATAGGATAAGATAGGATATTCTAACGAGCAAACCAACTTGGACGAGCTTCTGGCCAACATTAGAGACGCTATTGTTGGTTGTACACAGTGACCTAGTGAGTTGGTGCATCGTCGACTCCTACGCTGTGAATAACAGGTCCAATCCCCGAGTTTACCAACTTTATAATTCATGGCCCCCTTCTTTCGAGTCACTGGCAATGCTCAAAGAGATTCTCAAACTTCGCTGTTCCGAGTCAGCAGAAATCCATTCGTGAGAGGACAAAGCATGCACAGTACCTGTGGCTATCGTAGAAGCTAGGCCCTGCTACACCATTTGAACCTTTGCGCAGTGCCCATGGTCGCTTCAGCATCACTTCAGATCATTCTTTTGGTCTTTCTTTCAGCAACGAACAAGTGAAGCAGAAACCCCACCCTTTTCAGTTGTTATTGAAAACAACAGTTAAAGATACTAGTTGTCCGTGTCCTCACCTAAATATCATTTCGGTCGGTTGAAAGATCTGAATCGGACGAAAACAAGTGCTGATAGCATTCCGTTGTTGCCCAGCCTCGTTTTATCGCGGTACCTTCACATCCACGCACACCTCATTCCGACGACGGAGTAATGCGTTTCTCGTAAAACATCATCTTCAGACGTCTAGATATGCTTCGGTTTAATTTACCACACAGTCGCCCTCCTCGGTACGACTTAATCCCGAGGAGCACTCATCAAAGTGACTCTGTTGCGGTCGTAGTCCAGAGATGACACTCAATTAGTACCTCATTACGTTTCGAATTGCTTCCTGGAACAATGGCTATCCAGCCGTCCGTCCGGGGCTAACCGTAACCATCATCCTCCTTCCACGGCTTCACATGCGAATTGTCCCACCACCACCACAATAACAACAACAACAAGTACCAGCATTAAGCATCAAGCAGCCAGCGAGGCATTCGGTCACCCAGCCAGCAGCAACAATGAACCCGTCAAAGAACTCCACATCTCGTCATAAACCAGATTTTTTTATGGGTTCACTTTAATTGTAATCACTGCCTGGCTCTCTCGCCGTCTCCCTCACACCTACACACTCCGTCCATCGGCGGGCCGGGCATAGGTGCCGCCGCTGGTACGAGGTGTACTGATTCCGAAAAGACAAATAGAAATGTTAGCCATCGGTGCTGCTGGCTTTTATTGGACAAAGGGGCCATCTCCAGTCCAAAGTGGAGAACAATGTTCGGCGTTCGATGGTCGGTGGTCGGTGCTTGGTGGTTTTCGGTGCCCTTTCTTTTTTTCATTCTTGCAGAGAAAGAGGAGCCGCCGACACTGGCACTGACATCGATACCGATACCGCCACCATCGCCACCACCACCGCCACGCAAACACATGTCCAATGAGATGGATAATTTTATTCCCTGCCCAGCTACCGATGGCGCGCGATTAGCATAATCATTGGACTGAGGAGCTGCCGCGCCGCGCCGCAGTGGTGGCCGAACTATTGAGAGATCTCCTGAAATGTTAATTGGAACAAACGTTTGGACATTTGTCTAACAATTTTGCTAATTTGAATATCAAAAGATTATCGCGCCACGGAATCCGTTTGGAGAGTGAGTTCCAGCCGCAGCCCCGATTTGTTGGAGAGTGTCGAGTGTCGGCACACTGAACGGATCTGGAGTGCAGATCTGTGTGCCAACCTTCAATTAGGCTGATCTGGTATGGCATCGTTTAGATTGGAGCCAGATAAGCCTCGCCACTGCTACTGGGTTCCTCTATGTGAGCACATGACAGATGGACCGTTGAACGCCGCCGACCAATACCTGTTTGGTTGGTAATTGGATCTAGGCTCGTCTTCCAAAACGACGAACAAGAAAAAAAAAAAAACCCCAAAAAAAAGAACCGAATCGAATATTTGAGGCAATTTGTATGCGGCGGCGACGGCGGCAGCGCGATCGACAAAAGGTGGTTCCAGTGTTTGCCCGAGAGTGTGGGCCCCCGGCAGATTGGGCGGTTTGGTGCCGCGGGAAATTTGTTACGGTCGGTGGGCTTCCTTAGAAGTTGTCTAAACGGTTATTGTCATCATCGACTTAATTATCAATCAATGCGTGGAGAAACATCAATAAGGTTCGAATTAGAAATGCCGCTGCTTTTGATTTGTATCGAATGGGATGGCAATTGGATGGGAATTGGATGTTTTGCGAGAGCATGTAATTTATGAGATTTTCATGCGTGTTGGGAACAAATTGAAGGCTTGACAGTTGGCAGCGGCGCGGCTTGAGATTGAAGAGGGAAAGTGTCAAGAAGTATAAAGGTGTGTAGAGACTTCTTTGCATTCCACACCCGGAATCGAAAGCAGACTAATAGGCAGTGAAGACTAAAAGAAAGGAGTTTGAATTCATGTCCAGGACCCACATGATCCACTTATGGGTTCTCGGGGTTAAAGGCGCAAGATCTCCAGGCAACTCGATTTTCCACCATCGACTTTAGCTCATCAGGTGTAATGCCCAAACGTAACCAGGCGAGTTTTTGGACTTGATCCAACCACCTCGTCCTGGGTCTGTCAAGCGGACGCCTAACTGGTGGAATAGCAGTCAGCGCCCTTAGTTAACTTAAGGAAAATCCGTACGACAAGACAAGGCACCCTTGTGGCGTAACCATCAGTTGAAACCGAAAGTTGGTCTGTGCGTACTTACTCGTTCTGAAGAGCAGTTAAGCTTACTTATGTACTTATCAGGACTGTGACCCCTGGAGCGTCTGAGCAAAAGCTGCCTTCTAATGTTGACGGTCCTAGGTTAGTTGCTACCCCTGCTACCCATGCTACCCATCAAGAACGAGCTGAATTTTGTCCGCGAACACTTGACCCTTGAAAAGAAGATTTGGTTTTAGCTGGAGCGTTGGTGTCCATTCGCCGAGCCAGATTTTTGCCTTCCGGACTACATCCACATCCTGGTACAGCTCGTAGAGTTCGCTTAGTTATGTCTTCTCCTCCATTCGCCTTCCTCGCAGAAGTGACCGTAAATTCGACGTAGAATCAGCTCTGCTGTCTTGCTTATAGTCCAGCTTTTGGCTCCATATAGCAGGAAGCAAGATGAGATGAGCATCACTTTGGTCCACCGAGTCAGGAATTTTGGGCCCAGTTGTTTTGACAAACCGAAGTAGCAGCGGCCACTTAGGTCACGTACGTGTGACAGTTTGAACTGCCATTGCTATCTGGTCGTCCCTTATGAGCCCGAGACCATATTTCTGGCGATGGAGAGTACTAGCACACATGCCACATGTTTACAATGCAAGGTCATGTGAGGGGTGGCCGGCCGCGACGTTGTGAGTTGGAGCGTCGACCCCTAAGCACTTGTGCCTTCATTGCCTAGGTTCTCACGGACCACCATTTTCGAGTTACTGACAGTGCTCAAAGAGTATAACTGCCTAGGAAACGCTTCCCAAAATGGCCTTTTGGAGACGCCATAACACTGTACGTCCCTTCCACTCGTGAAAGGACACTACCACGCACAACTTGAGTGGTTTGCTGAGAAGCTAGGCCGTGGCCCACTACGTAGCGTCACCCACGTGAATGCTAAAAATCTTAGTCTCAACTATAAATGTATGCGATCAATTCAAGTTTCTTCGGAGTGGTGTTCCCCAAAGTTCTGCTTTGTTTACGATACTCTTTCTGTTTTACTAATTATCTGCTGTCTGACTTATTGAATTTTTGGGAAGCATTGATACGACGTTTTATCAAGGAATAGGCGAAACCTGTGACTAGCCTCTGTCAATGAGCTACTCTCATCTCCAAGTGCTGAAACCGGTAACCGAGCACCTTTAACCGAGATTGGGTACCTAATTCCGTAGGACGTCATTGGCGGCTGCAAACTAGAGAGATTGAGAAGCGAGTCTATATCAGGGCTCATCTCTTTTAACGGATGGCGAAAATGAGCTGTTCAACCGATAGGGCAACGGAGACACCCCGAGCTCCAGTCAGCAGGGGCTAAGTGTTGCGTTCCCCTTTTGGAATCATTCCAATATATTGCAACCTCAAGTCTAAAATGTTTCTTCCAGAGTTGGCGGCGGATCCCAGTTCTCTCCATCACTGGTGACAATTATCCTAGTTTCCTTATTGGCTCTTAGACTTAAGAGCCTACCCTTCGACTGTAGGATTGGATGGACATAGTATGTTAACCACGTCCCACCATGTGATACCATAATCAATTAGGGTGCAAACGATAGAGAGAAATTTAATACGTCTACACAACAACCCTAATAAATGAAATCTAATATAATCTTTTCTTGCGTCGAAAAACGATCTTCTCTTGGAATGTTCATCAGTTCAGCGATCTACAGGCGTGGTCAGAGAATTCGCAAAGAGTGTTTTAGTTTTAGTAAATGCCTATCAAAAATGTGTACCATATTTGACAAAGTGCTATGTATTTGCTCTATATTGGAAACTTCTTCGGGGGAAAACTCTTGTGTTTCCCAATGCGACTGGAACACATAAATTAAAACCTCTTATTATCGGAAAGCCTAAACAGCCCAAGGCGCTTTCTGGATTTAATGTAAGTCAAGCAAAATGCCCGGATGACAACAGAGATTTTCCTAGGCTGGTTTCATAAAATTGGGTGTATAACCTGCTAAGAGATGGCGTAACTTGTATTATTCCATTGGAACATGCGTTGGAAAGCTACTGTCATGGTACGTCATTTCAGTTCATGTCGCACTTTGTGCCTGAAAAAGTGTTTTTGCGGGGAGTTCTTCTTCATTACTTTAATATGAAGAAAACTGCTGCCGAAAGTCATCGTATTTTGGTGGAAGTGTATGGTGAACATGCGCTAGTTGAGCGAACTTGCCAAAAGTGGTGATTTTGGCTTGGGCACCCAGCCAAATCAATTGCAAAGCCATGGCGCAAAGGAAATGCTCTGTATTTGGTGGGATCAGAAAGGTGTGCTGTATTATGAGCTGCTAAAACCGGCTAAAACCATCAATGAACAACGCTTCCGAACACAATTAATCCCTTTCAAGAGAGCAGTAGCCGAAAAACGCCCGGAATATGCGACCAGACACGAGGCAGTAATTTTCCATCATTATAATCGCTCGGCCCCCCATAGCTATTCCGGCTAAGAACTATTTGGAAAACAGACCAGACCTTGCCCCTTCTGACTACCATTTGTTCCGGTCGATGCAGAACGCCCTCACTGAAATACGGTTACATCAGAGCAGAATATCAAAAATTGGCTTGATTCATTCTTGGCTGCCAAGCCGGCGCTCTTTTGAGATGGGATCCACAAATTGCCAGAAAGATGGGAAAAAGTCATAGCTTCAGATGGGCAATACTTTGAATTTTGAAAACAAAAACTGCACGATTTAAGTTATATACCCAATAATTTAGTAAAGGTTTCTTCTATCCTCAGAACTAAAAGCTATCCTTTCGTTTAATGTATTCTTCAGCAAAAAAGGTTTTTGTTTTCTATTCTACATTGTGACCCTCTCAAAAATGTGAACTGGCCATGTTGTAATTAGTTCACATTATCGAGATTCCACTTTTCTTGCGACGCTATCCAAAGGAAGGCCCCTCCTTGACAAGTTCTGCTGAAGACCGACTTATCACGGCTTGTGCCAAAAAATCCAATTATCACTTCAGCAGAGGTAACACAGGAAGTGACATAGACTAGTAATTAGCACTAGACCGATTCGAAGAAGGATAATTGAAGACTCTTTAATCGAATGCGTAGCCCAGCCAAAGCCACTGGTTTCCGAAAAAAAACTTCTGCGATGTTGCTGTTCGCGAGAACCTATGGAATGAAGGGTCTATCATTCTGGAAGAATATCTTGTGGAGTGACGCATCAAAATTTAATCGCTTCGGATCTGATGCATTGTGAATATAACGCTCATGTCTACTTGTGGGACTCTGATGCCTCTCTGCACCTGCTAGATGGAGTCTAAGAGAATGATAGAACTTATGGGAGACATCAATACCACGAAATCGATCGACTCGCTTGGACGCTGACATAATGTGTCCTCTGTGTCAGTTCTTGTCTTAGCTGGTAAGTTGCATACAAAATTGTGCGAAAAGTGTCTAATTTAGTTGTTAACCTACATTTAAGAACCGTGCTTTTAGCGAGTAAATATCGAATTCAGACTTTTACCTAGCGTCGTACCAACAAAAACAACATGTACGAGATTGTCGCATCCCCCTGAACTGCGCTTCCCCTGGGACACCAAATTGCACCCTAAAGCATTACAGTGCACATGCACATTTCAGTTCGATTATTGGCTGCAATGCATCCTCAACCCCAATTCAGAAGACGGAGCGTAATTACAGTCGGAACTAGCACTTGTAAGCTGACAATCAAATCCCTCCATCCCCAAATCACAGCTCAGTGGCACAGCCAAAAGTACAAAAATCCAACACAGTCACCACTCCTAATCGTCTCGCGTCGTCTGTGTTGGTGTTGTCAAACGTGCGAATCCAATCAATCACATGGAGTTGATTTTCGGTTGCACTCAATCGATTCATCGTTGGTGGCATAGGTATGTGCACACGAACACACCTCGACAGCATTGCGTTTTAATTAACTTCCCCGAGTTCGACACCGGCCACGGACAAACAAACGCACAATCGAACCCCACAAATCCGCGAGCAACCAATTTGGCTCTGCGCGATCGGAGTACGTGCGTCGAATTCGCACGCACATGCGAGTAGATACGCTGCTGCGCTGTGTTGCTCTACGATCATCTATGTACACGATCTGGATTCGTGGCCATTTTTGGAACCCACTAGATTGGCAGCGAGGTGCTAAGTGTAGCGTACCGATACCGAGTGTGATGCTGCTCGGCGCGGCGGTGTGGTGGCACAGAGCGAGAGTAAAAACATAATTTTCCCAGGCGATCGATTCGCGATGATTGCGTGTTTTTCGAGTTGTTTTGTGGTTGTTGTGCTGTTTTTCTTCGCTCCTCTCCTAAGGACGCATCCGCGCGCGATCACTCCCCTTGTTGAACACATTTCTTTTGCGTCGGCCGGGGCCACAGCGATCGGTGCTACTGGATGGTCAGAAGCCAGCTGTGGTTTTTGTACCAGCCACAAGTTTGTTTTTGTCTTGTTGTCGCCGCGTCTACGAGCTGCCTACAGATATGGACTACGGACAAGCTTGTTGGCTTGTTCGAGTCACACACACGTGTACCGGAGCCCGGACAGGGACACACATCGCGCATTGCGCGCGAGCAGGGACAGCGAGGAAGAATTTATGGGGCGTTGAAGTCAATTTGCACCTCGGAATCAGTGGCCAGACTTAAATGGATATTAATGGTTACCTACAGCGTTGCTCCGGTGGATTGGTCGGGGCTTAACGCGCGCACGCTGATTGGACTCGAGAGGTCTGGTGCGAGTGTCGCGAGTGCAGCAGTTCGCCTCACCGCATAATTGCGTCGTGAGAATTTCCAATTGGTCTACCCTCGAACTGGATTTGAATTGATTTGCATTTGTTTAATTCGTGGACGCGCTGCGATGCGAGACAAAAAACCACCCCTTCTCGGATGGGGCTCCTTATGTATTCCGTCAACGTTCGGGCGCGATATAGAATGCAGCAGTTTTTGCGCGATGCCAAGCCCACAGCTAAGACAATCTCCTCTAAAGATTTCAAATTAACAAAAAGCCGCTATAATTGTATCACGTGCACGGTCATCTCGCGGATCTCTCGCAGATCGCTCGCGGGCCTTGTTGCCATTGCTACTGGTGAACGGGCCAAACGGGCTCCGTCCCGTGAGCAGAGTTCATAAAAATTGAAGCAGCAGTCAATTGCGGTGCGCGTTGCGAATGAAATTCCATGACAGCACTGACTGACGCTCTGACGCTCTGGTCTCCAGTGCAGTGTAGTGTGGTGTGGTATGGCATGGTGGCTCCGCAAAAAGCGTCGCACTCAAAGGAGAGCGCGCGATTGGTATCTGAAATCTTACACCATCTCTCTATGGATAGAGAGCGGCAGCGGCAGCGGAAGCAGCAGCAGCAACGGCTGCGAATGTAGTGGCATCGTGATGCGAGCGATGCCAGAGTGTGTGATGATCTCGGTTTTTGGGCAGTTCTCCATCGTTCGGCTCAGAAGCACATTTCTGAACGTGGATGACCAACAGAATATTTTTATACGGTCGCGATCGAAATATCAATGAGCAGCAGCGAGCATCCATGGACACCATGGACAGCATGGATTTCGATGTTTGCGGATGGCCGGTGAACGGGGGCTTTGTGCCACCGTAAATCAAATCGCTCAAACGAAATTCTCAAATCAATGGCTGATGGCTACGGCCTGGGGGCTGCGAGCTTCGCGCTTCTGGATTGCACTATGACGGCTGGCCGTATGACGGCGGCGGGAGGATAGTGCAATGGTCGCGGAATGGGTGGTTTTTGCCGCGGCGCAGATGTCCTTTCTCGGAACGACATATCATGGCAGAAAATTTATTTTATGGCGGTAATGGTGTTATGTTTTACGCGATTAGCAGTACACATACCCAGCATTCGCGGGCACCGCGGAATCCATCCGGCGACCGATCGCGATGATGAAATATTTCACTCAATCTACGGTACGGATCTATGAGAGACGCATCCGGCCGCGAGGAATCATAGAGGCAACCTGGTTTCTGACTAGCAATAACTAATAAGCATTTGATTGGAAAGTGCATGTGAAGCTGTGGAGGATTCCTTGCGTGGCTGCAATTCCGTGATGCGGCTGCGGCGACTAGTCACGCCGAGCGTTGGTATGCGGCACAGTGGTGGTGGCTGTCTGCCCTGAAGAGGTGTGGTTTCCGCAGTCGCCAGCGGGCTGTGTCTGGTATGTTGGGCATTCGGCTTCGGCGCTATCGAGATGATAGATTACTTTGTAAGTGAGTGCGCTACGCCCTCGTATGCATGGGAAGACTATTTGGAGAATTCGTGCCATTGGCACCTATCTCCGAGGACACATAGCTGGCATTTTGTTGGAGACCGAGTTCTGAGCGGAATGGATGTTGATGAACATGTCCAGTCACTGTCACAGAAATTGCGATGATGAGCAGCATGTTAACCACAAGGGAGGCAATTATCTGCTATGCTGAATGATAATCTGAGACACTGAGGCTGATCTTAAAATTACGAGAATCCTCGCTCGAATCGTGGTGCGTGAGATCGTGTTGTTGGCCAATGATATCGAATTGGGACTAAATAAAATGCTTGCTGGTGGAATGAAACTTGGGGCTTCACTGACTTTTCGCCTTCCTTTTTTTATCGGGTGGTCCTGGGTGTTAATCACAAGCCTCTCTAGTTGGTACGATCATTAGCCATCTGCCTACAGTTATACACTTTATGTTGGCTTAGGTCTCCACTTCTGTTTCGTGTCGCCCATCCGCTTTATATGGCCTAGCCATCTTAGGCCTTGAATCCGTACACTCATGTGGCTGCAAAGCCATCCATTAAGCCATGCCATCATTGCAAACATGGCCGAAGATTGAACGCAGAACTTTTTTCTTCTTGAGATTTTCGCGGAATAGAGTAGAACAATGCTAATCAAGGTGTTATATAATGCCAGCTTGGTCCTTTTAGAAAGGGAGTCCGAAGAAAAAGCGGTTGGCAAGAGATATCCTGCATTTAATCTAGATTGATAAAAAATAGTAAAGGTAACAAGAGGCACTCCTGATGCAGGCCAAAGCACACGACGAAAACTGCAGCCATTTACTCAAACACAGTTGCTGATGCTTGTCTACTGAATGGCCTTCAAAAGAGGACAGTCTTGTCGCATCTCCTTTCGATTATGTGGATGTTGAAGCGCAGCCGAGGTGAGGAATGTTTCACAATGGAGGAATGCCTTTGGGGGGGCGAAGCCGTTTTGACGTACCCTCCAGTGGTATTGAGGACCGGGGTAGTAAGCTCCAGAAATCAGGTTGTTGGCCGATTTCGTCGCTCTAGCAGGATGACATCGAATCAAAATTTTGTTCTCTCTTATCAGGTTTGTGCTGTTGTGGAAGATCTTATTGGAATATAATCTTCTGTGTTGGAACTCTGGGGTTCGTTACAGGCGAAAACAAGCCCTAAGACAAGCCCCCTCAAACAACCGAATCTTTTCCATCATGCTTGCACTCACGTTGAACCACACGGGGCAACCATAAGTGAGTATTGGGCTGATCAGGGCCATATAGAAGATTACCTTCACCCTCGCATCCCGTTGGCTGTTGTAAAACAGTGTCTTCGTAAGGCGCGGCTTTCTTAACAGAATGGTTTAGGAAGCCGACCTCCGACTTATCGACGTTGATTTTCAAATTCCATCGCAATTTCTCACGAGTCCCATGAACTCCGTCCGTATCTGAGGCCATTGGTTGTCTCTGAACCATTTTCTTTTTACGTGGTGAAGTGGTAAACCCCACGCACTATGCAAAAAGTCTTAAGCTTCGGTTGTAAAAACTAACGCCTCATAATAATCCGCATGAGGGCTAAATTCGGGAACATCAGACTGATTTGCTTCCATGCCCCGACGGAGGACAAAGATGACAACAGGAAGGATGACTTCTACAATCTCATAGAAATGGCATACGATAAATGCCTCAGTGACGGCATTCTAGGAGATTTCAACTGGGCATGGAAAACATCTTCGTCAAACAGTCATCGAGAAACACAGCCTGCACGACACCACATCCGATAACGGACTCAGGCCGGTGGACTTTGTCACAGAACGTAATCTCTTTGTAGCTAGCACGAGGTTCCCACACTCCAAATCCTGGCGGTCCCTAGTTCAATCAACCGGCAACCAGATTGATCACGTTGCGATCGACGTCAGGCACTCCTTCAGGTCAACATGCGCTAGCTGAGCGAACGTGGCAAAAGTGGTTCACACGATTTAGGTGATTTTGGCTTGGCCAACCATCCAAATCAACGACAAGCCGAATATCCATGGTACGAAGGTAATGCTCTATATTTGGTGGGATCAGAAGGGTGAACCATCAATTGACAACGCTACCGAACACAATTAATCCGTTTGAAGAGAGCAGTAGCCGAAAAACTCTCGGAATATTCGACCAGCCAAGAGGCAATAATTTTCCATCCTGACAACGTTGCTATTCCGGTTAAGAACTATTTCGAAAACAGTGGATAGGAAGTTTTACCCCACCCGCCTTATAGCTCAGACCTTGCCCCTTCTGACTACCATTTGTTCCGGTCGATGCAGAACGCCCTCACTGAAATACGATTACATCAGAGCAGAATATCAAAAATTGGCTGGATTCATTCTTGGCTGCCAAGCCGGCGCAGTTCTTTTGAGATGGGATCCACAAACTGCCAAAAAGATGGCAAAAAGTCATAGCTTCAGATGAGCAATACTTTGAATGCTATTGTACATGTTTTTCTTAAAAAAAAAAGCCGCATGAATTAAGTTATATACCAAATATTATAAGTATTGTTATACATTTATTTGGCTCTAAAATTGTTCACTTTATGCTATTTTCTTCCATGTTCTGATTGCTGTCGCTTAGCTGCCAGCCACTCAAATCCCGACGACAGACGAGATAGTCGTTTTTATGAAAGAATGTGGCGTCTTATCGACTTAGGTAATAAGGAAATGGCATAGATCAACGACTGAAAACGACAGCTGACGTTCGTGCAGGACAAAACACGAATACCGATTGCGTTCTCTTCGTATTTTTGTCTAGTATGTAAGTTTATTAAGAATATTGGAATAAAAATGAATTAAAAAAAAAATTACGTTGTGTCGTGTCGCTTGTTGTCGTTTACATCATAGCGACTCAGGGTGAACAGCTTTTGTGTATGTTTTGTTGATGTAGGCATTCCAAGAGAATTTCTGATCCAATGTTATGTCCAGAACATTTACCTCTTCATTTAGTGAAATACCGACTTCTTTAACTTTAAGAGTTTGAAGTTTGGAGTTTGGATATTTGTTTGGAGTCCTTCTTCATCACACCAGTTCCAGGTAACTTCTAGGGCTCTATGCTTAAAATTTCCTATAATGTACTCATGATTGCCTTTAATGATAATGGTTATATCGTCAGTCTAGTATGTAGTATGTAGTATTGGCAACACTGCCCTTTGATATATCATAACACTCATGACATGCAACATACATCTTATCTCGGTTGTCTAGTGTACATGCTCAATCTTGACCAAGTGCGGTCGTATTGGTGAGTCGACACTTCAGTCAACATATCCGATGGCTGTTTCTGTGGCCATTACTGTTAAGAGCATACAAAGTTCATCTATCAGAATTGAAACGTCTAAGAGTAATGATACTTACCTCTGATGAACCTAATCTGGCTGCTATATGCCTTTTATGCCGCCGGACTTGCCCCCAAAGTTGACAGGCACTGTCCATCCTCAGCATTGAGCCACACATTTCGTCTTTTTTCGACTGACGTCAACAAAAATGAAACACATCCAATCTCTCTCTATATTCTTAATTTTATTTCTTCAAGAACAGAAACTAATCTTAATCTATCCTACCGCTAGAGTGTGTATATACAAAAAACGAAAGTTCTACATCTACACAAATAAATAATATGAAACTTAAACATCCTATCTCGCTCGGCGCGGCCTGGCCCTCAGTTGACCACCTCAACGTTCTCTTCCACCTTCACAGCATCCTCGTCCACGTCCTCAGCAGCGACCGCAGCCGCAGCCGCCGCGGCTAGGAAGTTTTCCCGTTTTATCTCCTCCGACGCCTCGATCATTCGCAGCCTCTTCTCGGGCTTCTTCAGGAGCTCCTCTATCGAGTAGGGGTTCCTCTTTCTCGAACTCAGCTTGGTGTTGCCGTTCATGAGGGGCGTCACTGATGGCGTGCCCACGGTCGATGTGGAGGGTGATGACTTTCCCGAATCGCAATCGCTCAGCGGATCACTGCCGCCGCCAGTGGTCAGGTCGATGGAGCTCTCGGACTTGGTCACTCCACCGCCGCCGTGGAAATAGCCGGGGAACTGTGCGTGCGCGTACGGGAAGAAGCCCGCCTCGTGCATGCGCTGAGTGGAGTACAGGAGCGATGGATTCCAGAGCCAGTGCTTGGGGAAGGATGCTATTTGATTCTGCTGCTGCTGGGCGTAGCTGAGATCCTGCGCGGATAATTGCGATGAGCTGCCGCTGTTCGCGGTTGACACGGGCAGTGTGGGGGACGGCTTGATTGGAAGTTCACTACGGGTGCTGACGCCGTAGCGGAACTGTGGTGGCGGGTGTGTGAGCGACGAGGACGTTGCCACAGCAGCCGCTGCAGCTGCGGCCGTGGCCACCGCTGATGGGTCGCCAGCTACCACGTTCCCATTCGCTGCGTAGATGTGCTGCTTCAAGTAACTCTCGTGCATGATGGCGTTCTGCTCGTTCGACGTCATCTCGTCCGTCCAGAGGCCGCCATTCCGCAGAATCCGATTCACCGAACTCACCGAGGGAATCGAGCTCGGATCGCAGATCCTCTGCTGCAACAGTTGGTCACGAATCTCCCACGCGAACATGCCCGGATTCTCCTGCTTGAAGCGTAAAATCTTCTTAACCACTGTCGGCGTCGCCACTTGCTGTAATGACACACAAGAACAAATGTCAAATTAAATACCGTGAAATTTCACAATTTTGTACAGCTTTGTACTTTTTGCAATTCTCTCTCACACACGCAAACCCTTTGTGCGCCCCTAATCGGCCCCGTGTCACCCCAACACACGAGTGTCTCTCCTCATAAACAGTAGCTGGCGGGCCACTTCACTTTTATTTGCACTTGACAGGTAAAACGTCACACAGCAGCTCAGGCAAAAAATAAAACATGAACAACGTGAAAAACAATCAGAGCTCCGTTATCTTTTGAAAAGACTGTATTTAGCTGGTGTTTAGTGTTTACCCTTTTTACAGCCCAAACCACAGCGCTACACACGGCAGCGGTGTGACGTGTGACGAGGCAATTCATTAAAAATGCATAACAACCCCTGTCGGGGCTAAATAATGTTGCTCCAGACCAGGCCAGACCAGCCGCAGGGGCACGGAAAGAGAGAGGGGGGGACTTGAAGTGCGATGTGTGTGTGTTTGGTGGTTGCGTTACCCACGCTTTGGTGCTATCTATCTCTGGTGCTGCTGCCCCTGTTCATGTACGAGAGCACCCCTAATCAGCGCCACTAGGTAATTTCATGTTTCATGTGGCGGTGATTGATTATTCCGACCAGGAGCGGAGCAAAAAATAGAAGAATGTCTATGTTCACTATCGGGGACAGATCCACCAACTTGTATTCGGCCAGGACACACCGGGGACACACGGAGAACACCGGAGAGATAAGGCACATGTGAGTTGAGCTTCAGCCAGTGCACGACCTGGGGGAGGGGCAGAGAGGGAAGGGAGGTGCATAGGCTTCATGCGCGTATTTATTGGTATAATGTTGTAATTAGGTGTTTTATGGCACAGATTACACAGTCACATCGTGTGAACGCGCCCATCGGTGACAGGTGGTGCTCGTGAGATAATAAATTGAATTTGAGACTAAGAGGGATGCGCGCACACACTCATGCACACCCACCACCCGCCAGTCAGGGAGCTGAGCAACTCAATTAAAATTTTACAAATCACCACGCAAACAACGAGGACGACGGTTTGTTGACATTATCCATCGACTCGATCGGACACAGGACACACCGGACACTTGACACAGGGTCAACTGGATGACAAATGGACTCAAACACACAATCATTCAGTCACTCAGCTATTCACACTCACCTTTGTCTTACTGCCACCAATCGATCCGGGCCTAATGGAACCAGTTTCGTAGAAACGTGTCAAAATCTTCGACACACAACCTGCAACGACAAGGGGAGAAGACTCATGAGTGTTGGGCATTAACATCTTAATTGGCTGCGAGCCGTGAGAGGAGGATGGAAACGGGGGCGGATGAGGGAAAGAGATTTGTTCGGTTCTTTTGGGTTTCAAACGTTAATTTAAATTTCAAATCGACGAGACTCACCGTGCGAAACAAGTAATTGCCGTGATATATCACACGGTCGAACGCCCATTAGAGCTAATTCGACGATCCGGCGACGAACACAGTCGGGCAGTGGGCGTCCATTGACAAAAACGCCGCCCAATTGATTCACACCGGCTTGTCCTGAAATGAGAAGAAAAAAAGAAATAAGAACAAAATCAGAAAAATCAGAAAAAATCGAATACAAATTGCTACAAAAAGTGAACTCAGTTGGGACTCTGGCCTAATTGGTATGTTAATTCGGGACCTGCCCGTGTCTGTGGACTGTGTCGGCTCGCGGCTCTTGGTCGGATAGGAAGTGCATTCTGGTGTAGGTTCGGTGCCTTTATTGGTCTCGAATATAAATGAGAGTAGACAGTAGCTGCGTTTTTGGTCTCATATCTAATGGATCGCATTTGAGTTCGAGTTCGACAATTGAAAACCGTTTCCATTTAAGGAATTGTGTAAATTGTTTGGATTGAGTCGTAAGCGGCGGAGGAGGAAGACGGCATTGGGTGACTAAATGTTGCTCAAATGAAATGGAGCTTTGAGATAGTTTCGAGAGAACAAAGGGAAGTGATGCAACAACAAAAGCGATGGGACACAGCTTTTCGATTTGTTTTTCGACAAGGCCTTGTATTCACATTTCGATGTGTTCGAGATAAGAGGTTTTGTTAAGTTTTTTCCCCAAAGTCATGTCGTCTAATTAGCTTTTGCCTTCTGGGTTTACATGGGTGTCCTGGAGGAATCTTAAAATTCAAACTGTTGTATGCTGTGTCCATTCATTTGCATCGACAAGTTCACTACTAAAGTGGTGATAGAAAGAAGTAAGTTTTCGACATTTTCAACTACAATGAAGACTTCAAATAATGGGGCTTTCAAATCGCGAGAGGACACCTTGTCTGATCAGACAAAATTAGTTGTTTTCGCTCTGCCGTTGGTAAGGGGGACAATGTCAAATAATCAGTGTCTCAGTGATGTAAAATATGACAGTGGGAGTTTGCAAAAAAATGACAATAACTCTAGCGTTCCTCTCCCCTCCTTCAACAACATTAGACAGAACTTCTGCCAACAGTCCAAACTCATCTCAATCTATGAGCTCATCAGCCCACAACCGCTTCGCCTTCAATTTGTTTCCCATAAACGACGAAAGGTCATTGATCTGTCTTGCAGTGAAACTGAGAGTTGCCGTCAGCGTATTTAGTCGAGGCAGTCGGAAAGAGAATCAAGGAAATCAATCTTCACATAAATAGAAGTTGAAGTGGATGTAGAGTCAAGCTCTAATTCTAATTACTTCACATGTCAATTTTCTTGATGATATCCCTCCATCGGGCACTTCAAACGGACGATGATCTCGGTAAGTTTAGTTGTTCTCTTGTTGATAGTGTTTCAACCTCTATGAAGTTCACAAGGACTTTGCAATGTAAATTCCCTCTAGCAGCAGGGTAGCCTCATAACTCTGACTAGAGGAGGAGATTGCCATCGAGCAACATGCCTGAACGGTAACAGACCCATAATAAGCGTCAACCAACTAGGCAACAGACAGGCAGCTGTACGCCCCTATTTCACAGCATCCAACTGTTAAAGTGGTTTCCTAAGAATCACTGTCGTTCAAGAATTCATCAAAGGAGGTTACGTGCAGAGTGTGGGGTGATCATTAGGCGATTGCTGAACATGTCCTCTGCCACTACTTAGGAAACAACACACATCCATCGCACCTGTTGGAGATATTTTCTGGCTACAAAGGCATTCTTGCTGAAATGATGGAAAAATTGTGCAGATTTGATTGAAAAATGATGTCGGGAATGATAAGGAATGACACTTTTCGTGGACTATCGCTGGAATGATGGAGAATAGAACATAATACATGTTAAAATGTGTGAGAAAACTTTTGAAAAAATGCCATTTCTGGAATGTTGAAATGATACTGCACCGCGGGGACTAAAATGATAAGAAATGACATTCTCGGAATGTCATTTGAAAACTGATAGTCTGATCGACTGATAGTCGATCAACCCCCACCCGGAGGAGTTTCTAGTTCATTCTGCAGTCAGACTTCTTCTTCTCGGAACTCTGAACAATTCTTTCAATTCCTAAGCCCCGCACAACTGCGATAGAAAACGGTGCTCGACCAAAGCGTTCCTTCTCTCCAGTTGATTCCAGTGGGATCATATTCTATTCCTTCAAGTGGACATTTACTTCCAGGCTTACACTAAGAACCAAATTATTTTACGAGCAACACTCCTGTTTTTTAACGCTCTTCCTACATCGAATGACAAAAATAGCCACAAAATCATCACAAAACATCCATGACTAGTGACTTCATTTCCAGTTCACCCAGAAACTAAAAATCAAAAAAAAAAACACAACATGTCCCCTAAAGTCGCACCCAATATGTAAATGACATCAATTCCAAATTGAACACTTCAAATGTGCGCATCAAACCAAGATTTATTGCCAGACACGTCACGAATGAATCCGTCGAAAAAAAGAAACAGATTTCCACGCCAACAAACGCACCAGACACATGAGCATACACAACCCGACGAAACAGGCCTCGTCCCAAAAGTCATTAATTCAGCAATTTCCATCTTTGTAATGGCAACCACCAACCAAAGTGTACTTTAGCAGCGCAAGCCCCAGCACCACAGGCACCACCAACACCACCATCACCAGACCAGACCCAACAAACAAAGGAAAAAGAAGGAAAAACAATAAAAGAACAAGCCAAGAACCAGTAACAAGAAGAAAAACCGAAATGTCAAGAAAAACACTGGTGACGACTGGAATGTAACTATCTTACACCATCGCCAGAATATCTCGCGCGAGATCTCGAAACGAAAGATTTCCATCATCATCATCGTCATCATCGAGAGACGAACGATCGTCGATCCATCCATCCAGTCAGTCAGCCAGCAAGCCAGCAAGCCAGCAAGCCAGCCAAGCGAGCTTCCCATCCCCCTGGCGGGCACGCTGTTGCACCGGTCAGAAGGACAGATCTCCGAACAGAATATTTCTACACGGTCGCGCTCGAAATATTAATGACCGTCCTCCAGACGTTGAAAAAACAGGAATCACTGCGTGCACAGAGGCAACTCAGCGACCAACCAGCCCGTGGTCGTCGTCGTCGTCATCGTCAAGCTCGATCAGCGCGATCAACCAGCCAGAAGCCCCGTTTCACTCCTTCAATCGATCCCATTGATGATGCTGAGCGGTGAATCGATGTTTTTGTGTTCCGGAAATATGTCGACCAGGTCGACGCTGGCCCAACGAAAGGGTGTTAAGTGTTTTTGGCACTTTTTGCCCGCTAATTGTGCAGATTTCGTAAATTTTTATTGCCAAACGCAACCCAACCGGATCCCGTTGCATCCGTCAAAAGTGAAGTGCTCCTCCGCTCGTAGCATCTGCTCCAAGCCAACGCGCACCGCCGTGTGGCGGCATCAAAATGCATTCGATTTTATTGCAGCGCTTTGCTGTCAGACGACCGGGGCCAATAAAAATAATAACCGTGAAAGGTTGCATTCAGGGCATCTGATAATTTGGGGAGATAATTGTTGGTGGCTCTCACTCTCATTTGCCCGCGAATTGCACACACTCACTCGCAATGTGCACTCGAATTATGGTTACGGCGTGCGAATTACAGTGTTCGACCATTAAAACGCAATTAAAAGGGTTGCCCGCGAAAAAAAGGGGGCACTCGTGACTCGACTTTGCAGTGGCGGCGTGTGTTGCCGCCTTCAGCGTGCATGCATGCGGGGCTAAGACATCTGGTGGGTTCGAGGAATGCTGGCAATAAACTTTCGGAGGGAATGGACTCGATAGTCAAAGCTTAACAAAAAAATTAAGGCGGTTTCGGAGGGCAAGACCGTCGCTTTTTCTCTTTTGTCTTGACCCTCGTATTGGCAGCTAGACGATGCTGATCCCTCCGCGTTCCACAGCATCGGTTGGAATCGTAAAAACCGATCCGCGCCGATACGGGAAATGATGAAAGGCCCCAATGATCCGACCATTAGGTAATGAGCGTCGTTCGAGTTATGGGATTTCCTAGTACAGATGCAGATAACAGTTGTGAGCAGTGAGAGAGGCGAGAGAGACTCTGTGGTACCCTTTAGGTTTGGTTTTGTGGAAGGGGCAGGGTAACCGTGTGGACGTACGTAAACTACTTCTTTTCCGTTTGATAAGGGATCTTCGGTTTGATTTGGTGTTTTCACTCACTGCCCCATGCACTGGAGAGGTGTCGACAAATGACCCGAAACTACGGTGCTAATGATGCGGTGGTGGTGGCTGTTGTGTTGGCGGCGGCGGTGGTGGTGGCAACGGCAGCGAGACAGTGGCTGTTGCGTTGTGTGGAAGTGATGATCGTGTCAATAGCAGAATTTCTGGTACCACACACACATGCATCAAATTCATCGGTCGTTCTCGCTAACAACCACGCCAGGCAAACAGACAAACAGACAAACAGCCAAACAACAAGAAATTGTAACAAACATAAAATACCAATTAAAATGCTGTTAAAAGGCCGAAACACTCACTCACCTGTATGTGGCATGGTTTTTAGGGCGGCGTTGGTGATCTATGCCCGTTCACTACTGACGATGATGATGGCGATGATGGCCTAGTAATTATCTCTCCACTTCAATCAGACGCAATAAAATTCTTATGTAGATTCGTGTGTATTTAATGCGCGATGCCGATTTATTGTTATTGACTATTTCAGATCGGTAACTGACTGATTTTGGGGGCTAAGCTGGTTTGGTTTGGTTCTCCTTGCTCTCTATCCTCCACCTCCTCCTTTTTTTCTTTCCTTCACTATCTGGGCGCTGCTCGATTTCCCCGAATTGTCTGTCAAAACCCTGGACGATCTCTTCTCTGAAAAACAGAAGGAAAAAAAAAAACACAAATGTAAGTAAATTAGGAAAAAAAAATCAATTTCATTTGAGAAAGAATTTCTCAGTGAATGCGCGTAAGGGTGGCGTAAGGCGGTGGTTAGTCAGTTGAGGCCTTTCGATCGCATGTTGACGGTCAATAAAATGAAACTCTCCGAATAGAAGAATTAAACGTCAAAACGACGTTCGACTTTCAAACGTGAACCACTCGCCATATATGGCAGACCATAAAATTAATTCCAAGTCCATGGGTGATATTTATCGGCTGTGACCGCCGCATAAAGCGCAATGGTTCCATGAGCACACGCTTAAGATTTTTTCACGTAAAGGTTTATGCAAATTTCCTCTTTCTCGTCGTACCTGCCCACCCCACCCACCCCACGGTCAACCGACCCAACACTAGACCCTGTTGACAGTGTACATGAGCTGAGGTTAGGCTTTTTTGTTCCACAAAAATATGCTAAGTGGAGTCAAAATTTACAACCTGATGAAAGTGATCCTTTTGTTGTGGGTTAGCGGTGACGGTGGCGGTGGCGGTGGCGATTGCGTTTCAAGTCCGTTTCACAAATTAAGTTGTAGAAGGACATTTCATTTGTTTTTGTCGGCGACGGGGGGCTTAAACCGTCCACAACGACGACGCATACACATTCCTGCGAAATTTCTTTTCAGTTTCAGTTTATAAATCAAAGAAAATAGCTTTAAGCCAATTAAAGCAGAGATAAGGATTAATTATGTCCCTGCTTACTATTCATAGTTTTTTCCCAAAAGGTTCCTCGACTTGGACTCTGACTCGCTTGACTCGCCATTTCCATAATGAGCTGGTATTTTATATGCGGCCTGACCACTGACCACTGGCCACAGAGCCCAAAGTGGCATAGAGAACGACCAAAGCGTGAGGGTGGATGAGCGGTGAGGTCTGTTTTGTTTTATGTTTCCGAGCTTCAGGCAAGAACCAAAAAAGCCCTACGCTCTAGTTTAAGGATCAATAAATCCAGAAGAACCGTATAATTACTTGGAATTGAGGTTTTTGTTTTTCCTGCCATTAGTGTTGGGGCTAATGTGCGCGAAAATAGAGTCACATGAACGTTTCCACCACCCTCGGCGTTGGGGTGGAGTTTCTGTGCGGTGCGAACCTTCGACGGAATCGCCATGTGGAAGGAGGGTGTGAAATACACTAGCGAACTCATCAGTTCAGTTCCTATCATCCATCATCTATCACTCCTAACTGGTTTGCTTATGGCCCCAAAGTCAGCACGTATGCAAACGAGTTTAAATGAACTTTTAATGGCTCGGTTCAGAAGCAGAGCGACCACTTTGATTTCTCGCTTTATCAGTCATCAGCCCATACGCCGTAATGTAATCAGTCTGCCACCTTCACACATGTTTAAAACACGGCAAGGAATAACGAAACAAAGATCGTTCTGAGATCTCGCCTCTGATGACCGCAGAAATATCCCACAAGAGAGAAGGGCGATTGTATCGATTTGCGGCCGGCAAATGACTAAAGCAGATCGTTACGAAGATTTTGATTTGCAAATCACAACTTTTGACTGACATCGTCATTGCGCGGGTGTTTAATGGATTGACGCCCGGTGTCGCCACTAGGTATTTGTCCGTTTTAGTGGGTTCACTGTGTCCAATTTGTGCACGGGAAAGTCTAATTTACTTGTAATGATCACCATCGAATGGAGGAGATCAGCAGCGGGAATTTCACGGTCGAATGGGTGAGGTTTTGAATTCACGGCGACACGGAGAGAGTACTGAGAGCTGGGTGAGTCATTCGAAAAATGCCGGAAATCAGGGCATTAAATGTGGAATTCTACGAATGAGTAGAGCTGGGGTATCCACCCACTTGTAGAAGGTTCTTTGAATGTCAGCCATGTCAAATTGAAACCTTGAATGTACTGTACACCTAAGCAGATGTTGTGAACGGCTTTTCTAATTGCATTCACTTTTTCAGCCAGCCTTCCTGACCTAGACCCAGGTTAGGCATGTGGCTGCCCTGAAGATGCGTCGACTCCTACGCTCAGGCTTCTTGGTTCGATCCCCGACAAGAGCAACTTTCGAAATGCACAGCTCCACCTTTTTCAAGCCACGGATAATCTCAAAAAGAGTACTCATTTCCAGAAAAAAAAATCAAACTTCGCCGTTTGGAGTCGACATAAAACTGCAGGTCCCTTCCGCTCATGAGAGAACAATAGCTTGCGCAACACGAGTGGTTGCTGAGAAGCTATGCACGTACCCTCCGAACGGCCAATCTGAGAAGCTTATTCTAGACAGTTATACTCTTTGAGCTTGTCGCGACTCGGAAGAGGTGGAGCTGTGAAAATTATTTTCTCGTACCAGCAATCGAACCTAGGCAACGTAGGCTAACAGGCATAGGTGCGATCACAAAGCCGCGGCGATACTGGCTTAAACGGTGGAAATCAGTCCAAAGCGAGTGACAATGTAGCCCCAGAAGCTTCTGTATGCACTTATTCTGCGCCGTGTTATTCGGTACAAAGTTAATTCAGGTCACAAAAAAGGCGATGAATTGACTAAGAACTAATTGGATGCGGCTGACTAACACTATGAATTGCTTAGTCCAGGGGTTCCCAAAGCGTGCGCCGCGGCATCCTGATGCGATGTAGAAATTAAAGAGGGGCGCCGCGGGGTGAGTTATTCACAAAAATACAAATTTATTTGAGCTTCGCGCTGCTTGTATATCTACCACATACAACTTTTGACTTTGGGAGCTAAACTTACAGTCCTTTACTAAAACCAGCATATTTTTTCTACGATATATCTTACACATTTAGAAAGACAATTCAGTTGTGAATGAAAAAGATGGATGAAGGCGGCCGTCAAGACTGCTTCAGGCAATTGTATAAATATGCGCCATCTTATGAACTGGTTGTCTCACGAGACCTGATGGCCCTTTTCGCGGAACACTTTCGAATATCTTCGAATGGTGTTCAAAATAATTTGCAGATGATGATGGCGAAAGGATATATTTCGTGAACAAGCTCCCCCAGAATTCACATCACAAGTGAAAGAGGATCTCAATGAACTCTCTTGCGACAGCGATTTAAAACTATATTCACCAATTCCGGTTTGGTGGAGTTTTGGTTATCGATTCAAAATTAATATCCAAATTTTTGAAGCTTTATGCATTTTCATTCCGTTTGCAACATCATACTTGTGATCAAATCTGGCGTCGTGACAGAATACTAAACTTGTTGGAGCGCCGTGAGCTGAAAAAGATTGCTGCAATCGGAAAGGTTAATAGTGGTTCGCAGACTAAAACTGATGTTTGGACTAGACGTGTCCACGAGAAACCTTTCCGCCATCTGCTACATTTCGAGAAATTCCGCAGACATAATGTACAGTGTATGGTAATGACGAAATGTTCCGCAAGATGTAAGATAGGGTCGATCAAAATAAGGTCCACATTTATTTTACTCCGCTCAGGGCACCTCAACAACTCAACATAGATTTGCACGTACAGTGGCTCAAATAAATTCAATAACACATATTATCTTAAATTTTCGAATTTGTGTGATTATTGAAACTGTAGACAACTGTCGTTGATTGGATTTTTTTTGCAAGACCTTGAAATTGTAGTTTTTATATTTTTTCTGTAAGTCTGTTATTCCCCAAAGGTATATTTACTTTGGTCACCGAGTGTATAGTCGTAGTATAACTGATGATATTCATCATCAGCACTCGTCTTGAAAAAGCATTGTTAGAAAAAGACCGGGATAATCAGTGAAGGGTGGTATCTAGAAATAATGATGGCAGTGTATCAGAGATTGCCTGAGAAAGTTTGCGAAATATGGGTAAACTACGAGGTCTAAGAACCGCCAGAAAGCATCTGAACCACCGTCGTCACCAACGCTGGGCTGACAAAGATTATAAGAAAGCTCATCTTGGAATTAGATAGAAGGCCAATCCTTTCGGAGGTGCATCTCAAGCCAAGGGCATTGTACTTGAAAAGGTAGGAGTTGAAGCTTAACAGCCCAACTCTGCTCTTAGACAGTGCGTTGATTTAGAACGGCAAGAAGATCAGCGCCTTCATAACTCGCGATGGCAGCTTGAACTATATTGAAGAAAACGACGAAGGCCTAGTTGCAGGTTTCAGTCGTAAAGGTCACGCTGTGGGAGATATTCCCGGTGTAAGGTTTAAGGCTGTCAAGGTTGCCAACGTTTTTCTCCTGGCCTTGTACAAAGAAAAGCAAGAAAGACCACGATCTTCATTATCAAGTGATAGTTTACTTTTATATAAAATAAAAAATCATTCGTGGAAGAGTGATAACTAGTGTCGTAAATGTAGAGGGCGAGAACTTTTTTTCCAAGTTGCAACCTTGTTTTCTGTGAAAGCTGCTGATTTGAACAGATCTCGGTTGTCTTGAGGTTAGTTGGATTCCGATATGAATAGGCGAAGCAACATTTACGAAAACAGTGGTTCATATCAAGGAACTCAAACTACACTTCTTTTACATTCAGAAAGAGTTACCGTTTGGTGCGCTGGAATCACTGGGTCATATGATCATGTCATGATGACAGTCAACGGCGAGCGGTACAGACACAGGAATATTAACTTGGACGCGTTATTGCCGAAATACGGGCCGTGTTCATAATTGCAACATTGTCGCCCCTGCACTGCGGAACAAAATCCCTCCTGCCGCAAGTTTGTTGCAGGTCAGCATTGTCAAAAAAAAATGCAATATAAGTAGGCGACACAAAAAGTGATTGGTTGGTATTGCTAAAATGAATGTCTAGAAATGAGTATGTTTGAAACACAACTGACCACCTTTCAAAAATATTAAAGAAGGAATCTGTAGCAAGATACGCAAAAAAAGAATTGAAAGTCAAAACATGACAGAAATGTCTTTAAAGTAATAAGACAATTTCCGTATGATGTTCTTAGGGACTGTGTTTGCATGAAAAAATGCAACAAAAATCACAGCCAATTTGATCGCAGTTTGACTGTCACATTGCTTTTCTGAACGCAGTTGCCGACTATCAGGCATACTCACTGTTTGCAGTTTATTTACATTTATGAACACAAATCTTGCAGGGCTGCAGCAGTATGACGTGTATGAACTCGACCACATTATTTTTGCCATCATACCAGTCGCGGCTGTCGCATAGTTTTTTTTATATATAATTTGCGCACAAGAGATTGTTAATACCCTTAAGTGACCGGGCTCAAGACACAGCACGGGCCGAAGGTGTAGAAGGAGAAAGGGAGAGGAGGTACCTGTGCACATTGGTTTTAAATATCCGCGGATTGTATTCTGGGGGAAATATTGGGCTGGGAAGAGCATTCCATATTCGTGTCGTGCGGCTGATGAACGAGTCTCTAAGTTTAACTGTGCGTCCGAAAGTAGGCTTGAGGGTAAACTGATGAGCATTCCTGGCGTGACGGGTATTGCGGGTGAATTCATGGAGAGGAGCAATGCAGTTGGCAAGCTCACTTGAGCATCGTTTGTTAAAATAGCGATAAAATACGGATAGAGACGAGACGGTACGTCGATGTTTGAGCGAGTCAAGTGACTCTGCAATATTGTTGTCTTCTATAAGTTTTATCGCTCGCTTTTGTATTCTATCTAATAGTTGCAGGGTGGTTTTGGGGGCACCAGCCCAAAATTCGAGCGTTGTACTCAAGTTTGGGGCGTATAAACGCCTTATAAATTAAAGACAAATCAGAAGGAGTGAAGTATTTCTTGCATCGATTGAGGAAACCTAAACATGTCGCAGTATTTTTGGCGACCTCAAATATGTGATCGTCCCAACTAGGTGTTGTGTTGATACACATACCAAGGATGGAAGGCTTTCCGGTTTCATCGACGCAGGTGCCATTCATGTATAATGGCTGA
Source organism: Eristalis tenax (assembly GCA_905231855.2). Classification (NCBI taxonomy): domain Eukaryota; kingdom Metazoa; phylum Arthropoda; class Insecta; order Diptera; family Syrphidae; genus Eristalis; species Eristalis tenax. The sequence goes on from HG993127.1 coordinate 8,638,023, forward strand.
CTATCAGGGGTTCGCTTGAGTGGCAGCAGGCAGCATTGAGTTTTTGAAGCATTGAATTCCACACGGTTGTTCTTTCCCCAATTGATTATGCTGTCAAGATCGGAATTCAACGTGCTTAACATACGCTGCCGTTCCAATTCTACGGCCGAAGGACGGGGTCGTGAGTCTTGGAACGAATATGAAAAGCTGAGGGTGCTGTCATCAGCGAAGGAAAGGATTGGATTAGAAGTAGCAGACAAGAGATCATTTATAAAAATGAGAAAGAGTGCCGGAGACAGAACAGAGCCTTGGGGAACACCAGCATTTATTTGGTGGATATCAGAACGGTTCGAAAGGTAATTTCTAACCCATTGAAGAAGAGATTCATCGACACCATAGGCACGCATTATCGACAAGAGAGCTTGATGCCAAACTCTGTCAAATGCCTTGGAAATATCAAGCGCAACGATTTTGCTTTCGCCAGCATTGTGCAAAGATTGGTTCCTCTTTTCGGTGTGGACCTGCTACTGCGGAAACCATACTGTCGGTCATTAAAAAGCTTCCGCGATTCGAGATATTTCATAAGCTGACGATTTATCAGCGTTTCCTTGACCCTAGCAAGAAGGGAAGTAAGTGCTATGAGTCGGTACGAGGTGGGTGACGAAGACTCGCCCTTTTTAGGGATGGGCTGGACAAATGTTGATTTCCATCTGCTCGGAAAGAGACCTAAAGTTTAGGATAGATGAAAAAGCTTACGCAGTTACATGCCCGAAATCATTTGTAAGCATTACAGCCACCATATTCTGTCGAATAAATTGAATTCCACGGGCGTGAGACCATTTTTCTGTGTTATGCGTTTTATTTCAATTTACAGTTATCGGCCTCTAAAATAAACACCCTTCAAGAATGATTGATAATCATTCAGAATTGTATATGAAACCGAAAGTGTTGTGTTCTTCTTAAGTGGCTAATTCTCGTCCACCACATGGATAGAAATGCCAAATTTGCGTGATGACCACGCAATTTAGTGGCGAACAAAGTTCTGGTGCCTCATGTAAATTAGATTGAATTATCAAACGACCGTGTTTTCAATAAGCCTCTGAATCGGAATCAGAACGTCAAAATACATTGCCGGGTATTATCTTGTTTTCAAAATTCAAACAAAATCCGCTTCTGTTTTCTCTTACACGTTGAATTTGGAGAGATTATGGCGGGCTTCTTGGCATCTACTGTGCGTACTTCGCTATCTGTTGTCAGTATCAGATCACTTCGGAATGGCCTGGATGATCTATCAAATGACCTTTCATATACGAATTTATCAGTAAATTCAAATCTTATTTCTTTTGAATTTTCAGCCATTGGGTGTTAATAGGCCGTCTTACTTTTGATGCCGTTTTAGAACGTCGAGATATTGAGAAACTGCGAGACACGAACGCTTCCATGTTACACTCTTGGAGGTTTACCAGAGTCCGGCAAGAGGTAGTGGTGTGAAATAAAATACCGAGTCCATTTAAGCTCATACCCGGAACTTTCAACAGACCATCATGAATGCGTGAATATGTTCCACGGTTACTGTCAAATTTTCTGGCTCCTTTCAAGACTATACAGACGTTGCAGAAGTATGTAAGACTCTTGTAGACAAAGGCGACCATAGCAACTAATTTGTTTCTCTTTTCTTTTTTAAATATTCCAATATTAAAAATATTGATCTGATCGCATAGCCAGAGGGCGAGCTCTGGCGGGCGCCTCCGCTTGCAGACTTCAAAACTTCACTCGCACAGACAAACAATGCAGCGTACCTATTTCCCTCGTAATCCTTCTCGTAAAACTGATCCCAACCAGAAAAACTTAAAGCGATTCACTCATAGACCAGATTCTGATTGGAAATCCATTCAAAATGTGTCTCATTTCTCTTAAACAGCTCAAAAGTGTGGTCAATCATCACTGTCAACCAGTCCACCGGAAATAAGCCTAATCAACCGTCAAGTCACACATCAAATTCGCGTCAAACGAAGCCTTCATTTCCGTTCGATTTGCGTGAGAACTATACCGTCTTCTCTCATTTGGCTCTCACAGACAAAGACGAAGGGACTTTTCCAGCTCCCATGTCAAAACGTAGCGGGCTAAAACTAAAACAAATTTTCGCATCCAATTAGCTCGCCATTCAATATTCATTTTTGAGCAGCTCCCAGTGCTCCGAGTCAACAAACCAATAAATTACGATCAGCGGAAGTCGTCGTCGAAGTTTCCCTGACTCTAGCACTGACTCCACCAAAACTGATACCACTCTCCGCCGTCGATATGGACCGTTTTCGAATGGTCTGACCGACGATTACAGCGGCATCGCCGACGACGACATTTATGCAAATGGTGTGGTGGTACATATTTTCCGGTTTCGTAGTGGGAATCTGTCGGCGGCCTATCACCTGCGGCTTCGGACTTCTGATCCAGCGCACAACTAATATTCCATCGGCAACGCTTGGATTTGTTGATTTTTCGGTTAAACTTCTTCGTCACACGCACACGCAATCGTCGCGCAGTGAAGACAAAACGTCGAGAATTAATTTCGAGTTAAACATCAACTGTGACGAGTGAATGGGATTGTCTCCAGATCTTGGCTCTCAGCCGACGCTCTATCCATCGCCAATCGCTGGTTCATCTGTCAAATCGTCCGGCTAAGCTACCGAAGGTATCAGAGCAGCTCTCTTCTCAATCATATCAGCATAAATTTGACTCGCTTGGGAATATGGTCATCACGGGCCAGCGCTATGACCGTGGGAACGTTGGAACGAAGCGTCGGGTTGCGCCTCTGTGTTCGGTGGTCGGCGATCGGTGATCTGTGTGACAACTCTTGGCGCTGCTGGTCGCGCTGCGAATTGGGCCATGCAAATGGCCGCCATCGTCATCAATTAATGACAGCAAAGCACAACAAAACGACAGCGCCACGGAAACAATCATAACCAGTTTGCACGTATCGGGCGAATTGGGCAGCACCGCGGAGCCGCTGATTTGGTTAATCGTTAATAATTTTATTTATGCCCCGTTGACGATTCTAATTTTATATGGTCCGGTAGTTAATTAGCAACTTTTGCAACTGGATTTATATTTTATATTTGATTACGATTTGTGATCGCCGGATATTTATTATGTAGATATCGATCAATTTTGCATACTGAACTCTGTCATTCAGTCATAAATCGGGCGCTTGATTGCTCGCTGCTCGGTGCTTGGTCCCGGTCGGGGGCTGCAGCCAGGGCTTCGCTTCGGCATTGGTTACGTAAAGTAGCAATTAAATCGGTTTAGGGGCGATTATAACCGCAAAGTGCGGTGATCAATAGGATTGAGCGCCGGCTTTGATTTTCGATCCGACGACTGTCACGTCAGACTTGTGTTTACACATATTTTTGCTCTTCACACTCTGCGTCTGGATGAGATAAGTGGTATTTGATTTTAAAATTAAGACGGCACAGCGAGATAAGCCTGAAGTCAGTTAAGTTTCGGTGAAAACATCGTGGCGCAATATTCAATAAGCTTTCGAACGGTCTGCCCAAGTGATTGGGCGTCGATTGGTGGTAAATCGACAATTGATTGCGAATCTTTCTAAATTTTGAAACCTGCTCAATCTTGGGTATTTCCACTTCCATGATCAATATTTTATGTAAGCACGAACGAACATGTGAATCATTGTAAATGAAAAGGACGTTCCTCTCAGTTTTGTTTAAATTACTCAAATTTTACGATTTTTATTATTTTTATATTACATATATATTTAATGCGACAGTGCTGCCAACATTGAAGTGGTATTTAGTCCAACTCAAGATGGCACTCAACTTGATTATGAGCAAACATTTTCGAGGAATTTCACAAAATTTTAATGATACTAAAGCTCTCAAAGCCAACCACATGAAAGTAGCTTGCAACTGCCATCGTTGGGCGCCATTTGTATGGGATGAGCGCGATGGTCTTAGCCAAAGCAGCATATCAAATGATGAGGTACGATGAGGACATTTTTCAAAGTTGTCAAGATAGGTTTGAGCTTATTTTAAGTAAAATGAGAACAAACAGTCTTGCCTTCTGGAAGGAAAGAAATTAAAACGCTATTCCTACAGCACTTTACGGTCAGCGTTGTCATTTGCCGTGATGCCGTGAAAATTCCCTTCTGAAAACGGCATTAAACACACGTCGGCTGTCAGTACAGACAGACTTTGAGGAAAAAACGCCAATAGTAGTAGCCATCACGCCATCACACGTAGCATCATGTCCACGAGACATGGACTGGAACAAATCTTAGAAATACATTCCAGAATAATATACAACTGCTTTTGGACTTTGCTTTTGCCTTCTGGTTTTTGTTTTTGTGCTGGCAGGGTCTGTACACATATTGCATGGCATACAGAGCGTATGGACAACACACCTTGTGGGAGACAAAATCTGAAGAAACACGGCTAAAGTGGTTCAAAGCAATTGAATGTCACTAAAAGCATCCTGGCATGCGACACTGGAGGACAGGACCTAGAAACGCACGGCTTTGTGCTCTAAGTCCACTGCGTGACGCTGACGCTGACGTGAAGTCGTTTCTTTGGATACCCGGTGCACACGCAAAGTTGGCCAACCACTCACTTCACCACTTTCACAAGAACAATGAACAAATCCGTTGACACTCATCCTCTTGACACTGAGTAGGCCAACGCCACCACGATCTGATCTTACAAAAGCAAAGGGCACGTGGCGCACTTAATTGCCGACGCACTCCACCGGACTCGACACCTCTCCGGCCTCAGTGCATAAATCCATTTACACCTCCAGATCATTGATAGGCACACACGCCTTGCGAAATGTGATATGAGCAATTAAACTCGAGCGGTGTTTCGCAACAGTTGAACTTTGCACCCGCTCTCGGAGGCACTGGCAACTGGACCAACCACCCGATGTTGGTCTAGAGTCTAGACCACAGCCACGGCTGGAAGCTTTAACGGGCCACTTAACGAATTTCATTGAGCAATATGTTTATGCTGCCAGATCGAAGTGCTGCCAAGTTTTGATGAACTGTAAACTATGTAAATAAATTCTGAATGAGCTCTGACTCAGCGGCGAACCTCGACCCACTTCTAACGCGTCACTATTCGAACGTTAACCGCAGAATTGCGAAATTGCGCTGCGTCATAAAACTGACTTTTAATTTCGCACTTAGCCAGTAAACGAAGTTGTCAGGAGCAAAGATCCCGATATCACACATCTCGAATCACATGAATTTGTCGTTTGTTGTATCAATTGGAAGAAAATTCGATCGCAATATTGCTCACCTCACTTGTACAGCACCAGCACTACTTTGGGTTATATCCGACAGTTGATGGGGAAAAACAATTTGCCTCAGTCACGAGATGAGCACGAACCATCTGTCAACAATTATTGAATTCACTTGGGAAAGTTTAATTTAATCCAAATCACTTTATGTGGCAACGAGGAAGCAACGGTGAATCAACCGACATCAAGCCGAATGCACACTTTTAACAGAGTTTAATTTTGATTGGTAAGGGGTTTTCGTTTTGCGATCGACGATGAATCGAATCGAAGCAGGAGAACGAGGAGTACGCGTGCTATCACTTGACCACTACCAAAAACAAACTAACAACTGAATCGACGGTCCGTAGAAATGTTCCAGCACATCGGTCGGTCGCGCTTTTTTGCCTCTTTTCGGTTCGGTCTCCGTCTCACTCTGGCGCACGCATTCCCTGTGAAATAACCATTTCGAACCGAAACCCATCGCCGTCACAGGCCCACAACACACAGCGTACAGCACACAACACACGGTAAGAGTGGGAAGGAATAACACACCTTCTGCCACGGTTGATAGATAGATACGAATACGGGCACGAAGTCGACACACTGGCCAGCAGCCGCCTTCGGCAGCAGCAGCACCACCACCAGCAACATCACCACCAACCAGAGACGAGCATTGAGCATGACGACACCGGACAAACGAAGTCATCCCATAGGCTGGAGCGTCAGCAGCAGCAATTCATTCATTCACTCTGGGCGCTCGGTGTTCATTTCGTTTTACAGTTGCGGTGAATTTGGAGGCGTTACCCGACCGATGCCGTCGTTTAGTGGTGGTTGGTGGCTGCCGGCTGGCAGTGCGACGGCCAGAAAAATGTCGGCACGATTCGCTCTTTGCTACGCATGCTGGTGCCGAACAGAGAACAGAAGGAAAGGCACACTCGGCAGTCGGTGAGAGACGAGACCACCGAGCAGTGAGCAATGAGCAACGAGTACCGAGCACCGAAGACCGTGTGACGAAGTGGAATAGCGATACGTTTTCCAGTTCATTCTGCCACAGTGAACGACGTGGCGTAACCGTCACAGACACATTCTCGGTTTCCGGCCAATCGCAATGGCAACGGCACGCGAATGCAATCGAAGACAAACATCGGGTGTACATTTAATTAAAAGGAGGACGAGTGCAAAGGTGGCATTGGTGGAGGAATACACTCTCTCTGGAGTGTGAAGAAGACACACTCGACTGGGACTGGGACTGGAGGTGGGGGTGCTCCCCTTTCTCCCAGCGGCGGATGGATCGATGAACGGAATGGATGGGATGGATTATCGCACGATTTGGTCGGTTAAGTGTTTCAATGGAAAATAAATTGAAAATGCCGCAATGTGACAATCGCGATAACAACGAATAATGATCGCAGGCCGGAGCACGGCAAAACCGCCCTTATCTGGCGCTGGTGCGGCTGCTTCAGACGATGATGATGATGAACTGACAATTGAGCCAGTTCTGGATGGAATCTAATTTCGGTTAATAAATCGCGTGCGGTGGGGTGTGTGTGCGCGCTAAGTGCTACTGCGGGGGTTAAAATTCAATTACCTACCACCGATTCCAGTAAGACGACGCGACGGGTAGTTTATGGTCGTTTTTTCGGCTCTGTTTCCATTTCAATTACAGCAAATGTAAATCTGTGCATTGAGCTGGGATTAGTTGTCGATGGCTATTGACTGAATTGTCCAGTTGTTTGGTGTCGTTGGCAGGGGTGAATGGACTGATGGATATTTTGTATCTCTTGAACGTGGAACTGGGAGGTTTGCCCTCCGAAGCAGAGAAGACGGATGTGACTTCATGCAACAGTCACCGCATGAATTACCGTCAGTTATGAAGAACATGAAAACTGCGTTAAACGACTGTATAAGGTTAGCAATTAACATTTTCCCTAGTTTTGAGAAAAAGACCAGTCAGACGCTTGACGTGGTGTGACTCAACAGAAATTAATATTTTATGAGGCTCATCATAATTCGCACCGTGAGGTACTCTTAGCTACATGAGCGTTTAATTATTTTCCTTTTTAGTTCAGATGAGATTCATTTTGAATGTGACATGACAACAACCTTGACTTGGAGAGATCTGCTTTGATTCCGGACACTTAAGGGCATTCGATGTGGAGTGCGATTGCTACACTAATTTGCAAAATACTGTCTGATGTGATTTTAGATCTTAACCTCGCACTTCCGAGTCCTGCATAGGCCAACACTCTTGTGAGCGGGGCTGCCGTTTCAAATTTTCGCCGAGGAGTATTTGAAGGGTCTAGAGGGGAGAATTTTGCTCTCGAAGGGAAACATTTTTTCGAGCGTATCGAGCGTTTTTGCCTTTTTCTGCCTTAATTTCCAGGAGTCGACGCACCAACCATCTATGCTACGTCGACACATGCTTGGGTTTTTAATCGGCCAAAAAATCGTGAAAACATACAAATTAAATGGCTAATCGGCTGTGAAAGTTCTGTTGAAAGTTCAATTAGCTCGTTCAATGCGCTTCTAAGACACACCCGGAGAAAATCATACCCAAAATATGTCAAAAAGCTCGTTGTAGTTACATGTTACTACTAAATGTGCATTTACGTTCCTTTTCGTATTTTTTAATAAATGCATTTTACTTGTTTTGGTTTGCCTTTTTTTCACATTTTAGGTCAACAAAATCAGGACCCTGCATATCATACAATTATTTATTCAAATTTGAAAATACATTTTATACAGCTTAATAAAAAACATGTACTATATGAAAAAATTATCTTGGTAAATTAATCTCAATAATTTCGAAAACATCTGTTTCTTCATCATTGAGGAACTCCATTATTTAATTTCCACTTGTGACATGTCTGGGTTCAATTTACGAAAATTAATGAATTTAGACGGGATAAACAGACTTTCACACTGAGCAAAATGTAAACCCAGAAAAAAAATGTATTGTACTAAACTATTGGGTCTATAACTTAATGCGGTTTGCTAAGAGATGGCGTAACTTGTATTATTCCATTGGAACATGCGTTGGAAAGCTACTGTCATTGTACGTCATTTCAGTATATGTCATTCATTTTAAGCGTAAACAACAATAATTTTTTTTTTTCACGCAAATATGTCGAACTTCGTGCCTGACAAAGTGCTTTGCGGGGAGTTCTTCTTCATTACTTTAATATGAAGAAAACTGCTGCCGAAAGTCTTCGTATTTTGGTGGAAGTTTATGGTGAACATGCGCTAGCTGAGTGAACTTGCCAAAAGTGGTGATTTTGGCTTGGCCAACCAGCCTCCAATACAGCAATCCTCTGTATTTGGTGGGATCAGAAGGGTGAACCATCAGTGGACATCGCCGAACACATTTAATCGGTTTGAAGAGAGCAGTAGCCGGAAAAACGACCGGAATATGCGACCAGACACGAGGCAATAATTTTCCATCATGACAACGCTCGGCCCCACGTTGCTATGCCGAGCATTTGGAAAACAGCGGATTAGAAGTTTTACCCCACCCGCCTTATAGCCCAGACCTTTCCCCTTGTGACTACCATTTGTTCCGGTCGATCCAGAACGCCCTCGCTGAAATACGGTTCACATCAGAGCAGAATAGCAAAAATTGGCTTGATTCATTCCTGGCTGCCAATCCGGGGCAGTTCTTTTGGAAGTTCTTTGAAACTTGTGTTTAGTGATCAATTCAAAAGGAAATTGTTGTGTGGATATTATCTTTTTTATCGTTGATATTTTGCAAAGTCCTCAAAAATTGGTACATCGATACTTATCGTTTCTTAATTTACGCATTCAGATCAACAGAACCGCCGATTTTCAAAATTCGTTATTTGATGTTCCGACCGATTTTGACCGATATCTATCACCAAAATTAGTAGGCTCAACATACAGCCACTGCTCGACTTTCGCAAACAGCTTAATTTAAATTTTGATCTTTATTCACGCAGTAATCGCAACAGACAGACAGAAGCGATAATCGCAAATGGACTGTACTTAGAAATTTTTGTCTAGCATGTAAGTTTGTTAAGAATATGACAATAAAAATGAATTAAAATAAAAAAATTTCTTATATACATATTTTGTTCTTCTTCCATGTTTTTATGTCACATTGGCTTAAAGGGAGGGCCAAAATGTATCCACTTTGGAACTGAAGATCTCCGAAGTGGAGCAGAGCATATTATTAAATACCCCCGCTTTTGAAATAATGCAATAAAAATGCAAAGACGACTATCTCATTTTAGAGGAGATCTGACAGACTTAGAAACCGTTGCTACTTCGGTTTGTTGAAGCAACTAGCAACTTAAAACTCTATAACCTTTCTAATCCTGTTATATGGACTCAAAAGCTGGATGATCAGCAAAACTTAGCTGATTCTTGATGCCTATGAAAGAAAAATTCTACGTTCAGAGATATGGTCCCTTCTGTGAGGCAGGTGATTGAAGGAGAAGACACAGCTGCGCTCCCCCGGCTATATCCAGTGCATAACACCAATGCTGCATCTAAGAGAGTCTTCGAAAGCGAGCCTAGTGGATCAAAAAAAGAGGAGACCGTATTTTTGATTTTGGGTTTGCTGACTGGATTCAGCGCGTCCAGGAAAGTCAACAATGGAAAGTAGTTAATGCTGAGGATTCTCAAAAAAAAGAAGAAGAAGATTAAATGATGACAGGCAGAAAGTTTTTTCTCCAAAATCTCATGTAAATTGGGTTATAAATGTAAGAGTTGTTGAAGTGGGACAGGCATGAGGGACACACGGAAATACAGATCGAAACTATACAGGCTCCGTTTGTTAAACGAAATGGTGCAAAGAAACATATTAAGCAGCTCTTTACCAAAATGGGTTAGCAGTATTGGCACTATCACTGATCCCTGCGGTACTTGAAAAGAGCTTTTTAGGCTTATGCTTGCCATACTTCCAGTGATGAAAGAACCCAACGTAACTTTTGATTGTTAATGAATTTAGCTTATTTCATTTTGTATAATTATGGCATATGGGATTAAGTTGACTTTGAGGTCATAGGGCAGCGGCTCAAGAAATTGCGCGAGCAATCATTATCCAGTCACTTGGAAACATCTCCGTCATTTCTGCGATGTGTTGTTTGTGTTTTTGTCGATTCGACATGACTGTCTGTTTGCCTGTGTGTGGAATGTTGACCACCTTTCATCTCAGAGAGAAGAGCGTGGCGAGGTCTTGGGCTTTAATTCTTCGAGGTCACATTCCACTATCTCAGCCAATCCGTGACCAGTTCGCCGCTTCTGCGTGAGGTAATCATGTGTTCAAGTCATTCGTACAAAACGCCCATTGTGCCATATCAGTAGTGCATGTGTGTTTTTATTTACACCAGAACACGTTCGCTAAAGGAAATCTGTTATAATCGATCAGTAGAACTTTCTGTTGATGCCACCATCGTTTTTAAATATGTACGACCAGATGATACCGGCCCGCCACAATCCACACCAAACACTGAGTTTTTGCTGTTGCATTGCCTACTCGTAAATAAAGTGTGGTTTGCAATCATTCTGACTTGCCTTTGCATTTAAGAATGATTAAGATAGGTTTTGTGGTCAAATCGAGCACCCCTTCCAACTGCTCCAAACCAACTGAGTTCTTACTGAACCGTTGCCTCCGATCGCCTTCTTCCAGCTCAAGTCACGATGGGAAATTCGGAAAAACGATGTCTGCGGAAAGGCGATTTTTTGTATGCGGCACAGAATTGACGTGTTCGTCTATACATTTTCACGGACATCTCCGACTATTTCGTTAGAATCTGCGTTTCGTTGTGTACCAGAATACCAAAATGAGTAGTCGCCTTGTAACGACGGCCATGCTTACAATAAAATTGGGGCAACGAGACCAAGTCGTGTACCTCTGATTTTCCATTGACGGAGTTGGGGGACTTTTTGACAGTTAACAATGCATTTTTTTACTTTCAATCAAGAATTAAAATAAAGGACTTTCCCTGATTGGTCCAGTTGATGTGAAAAAAAAACACACACTATCTAAAAAATGTTAAGGGGCAATGGAGCAAGAACTCCTCATCTCCATAATACTTGATTTCCGTGTTCTCTTTCATGACAAGTTCTTACTTCTGAAACGTCTAAATCAACACACTTCTTGGATAATCCGTCAGAAATTTCGGGAGTTTGAGTGGGAGTCACAGTCAACCATAAACGATTGACGGAACAGTCTCTTTTGCTGACAGCATTTGTTTGATTTCGTTATTAGATATTTGGGAGAATCTCAAAGGCGCCAGGGGGCGACAAGTGCCCCTCCTTGCCCCCGGCGGTCGCCTATGAATAATCTCATACAAGTCCATGATGACTTTCCTTTTTCAGAAGCATTCTGCTCTAAAGGCTAAACGAAATGAGTTGAAATATTCCACGTCTCACACCCAAGGCAAGAATAACCTGCATCCAATTATTCCCAAAATGTCTCAACAGATGCGAGTGCGTCCAAGCCGACTTCCTCAGCTCTTGCCAACGCATGAATTCAAACGGCCTTAGGTTGGCATTAATCAAAACCTCTCACGGGATGTTTATGAATTCAAACTTCCTCTTCGGTTTTTTTTTTTTCTCCCAACTGGCATTGAATTTGAAACAAATCACAACACATCCGCCTAACCAGTGATTCCTCAGTCCGAGACGAAAGCCACTCTCAGCGATTCCCAACGACTGTCACTTCCATCGAACCAGAGATTCTGTCGAATCCACAGACACAGAACAGAACCCGCCGCAGCCGGTGTAGAGAAGGTGTGCGTTTGTGGTTAATTTTATGGCAATCCAGTTCATCATTGATTTGCATATTGTGTGTGTTTATCTAGGCCCTCCTTTGAGAATCACCGCCGCCACCTGCCTCATTCCCGGCAACGAATGAGATTGTAGACATGTGTGATCTACGGTCACAGTTGAATGTGCGCATTAAATTGACTTCTGTTTGACGGAGCGTGAAAATTGCGGATGCCTGCGAATTGGTGGTGACTGGTGGTGATGATTGCCTAATCCGGGTGCCGAATGATTCAAATCGAATCTGGTTCTCGGCGGCGAACTAGTTTGTGGCAAGATTGGAAGCCGAACCCTTTCCGCACGCGGTCCAATATGCCGATTGTGATGTGATCTCTTCATTAGCCAGTCACTTGGAAACATCTCCGTCATTTCTGCGATGTGATGTTTGTGATTTTGTCGATTCGACATGACTGTCTGTGTGCGTGTGTGTGTGGAATGTTGACCACCTTTCATCTCAGAGAGAAGAGCGTGGCGAGGTCTTGGGCTTTAAGGATCCAAACACACGACCAGCAAACCAGTGATTTGCGCGCTAATGACAGGGTTACTGATCGCAACGAACCCAAAGTCCTATTAGCTCCCTAATTTGCATACACATACACACAGGTCCCAGGAAAAAATCACCGAGAGACAAACGCAAGAGAAGAGAAAGAAAAAAATCACAAATGGTGGCAAGAATGCCCCGGATCCTAATGCCACGGCATACTGCTGGGCTACCTACCTAGAGCACGCTTACGTGCGCGTGCGTGATTTGAAGCAATTAGTCGTGAAGGTCCATCTCCCCCTATCTGCATCTCAGTGGCGTGGTTCTTGTTCACGGGCACTGGGCATGCTGCCCCACTTGCCAACTTGCCACTGCGGGCTACTGCAGCAGAAATGCATTAGATGCGGATTTTTGAGCGAATCAAAAATTTGTAGCTTAATTTGGTGGAGCAGAGTGAGGAGGCTCATCTCAAGGTCCAGGCAAATGGCCAACATTTCATGGTCATTATCTGGATTTGAAGTACGCAAGTGGGTGGAATGATTGCAGTTGGCCGCAGGCTCAAATGACTGACGATGCCCTCGAACTCTCGAGGGGAATTTAAATTGGCTACCCTTGGCCAGACTGAACCGGAGCAATGAACCTGGTCCGCACGTCCCCGTCCGGCGGCGTCCATCACCGGTCTGGCATTGGCTCGAATTGCGTCTATTATTTCCGCTAATTTCTCGAGACTATTTTGATGTGGCAAGGACTATAATTTATCCCGGAGTAGGAAGGTTTGTTTGTGAATAGACGTCTAATGTCCCGTGTCGAACGGTCGAGCAGGTGCCGCACGGAATTCAGGGTGATCATCATCAAATTGACAACACATTGAAGCGCCGCGTCGTTTCCTTACCTGATTGCGGATACAGATACAATTAGAGGACGTTGAACGAGAGTTTAGAGATTTCCTTTGACAACAATGGGACCGTACGCCCGGAGACGTTTTGGCACACGAACAGGTAGTTTGATTAGAGATGGCATTAGGGATCGCGTTTCTAAATGAGGATCATCATCGTTGCCGATGCCGCTGTTGCCGCTGTTGCCGCTTTGGGGTTCGTTTTTGTGATCAGGTGTCTTTTGCACCTTTTGCGAGCACATACACGTTATCGCATGAACACGGGCATTCGTTTGTCGGATCCAGCACCGGAATCGTGTGTGTCGTGTGTCATGTCGCAGGGATGTTCGAGCGCAATTACAAGATTGTTGTCTGTCCCTAGTGCGCTCGTAAGGAGGTTATCTCGGATTTTATGAGTCGAAATGATGTCCAAATGAATTTATTGCGAAGTCTTTTTTCGGGGAAAACAATGAAAATGTTTATACATTTTATTTGGATCGCTGGATTCTCGTAAATCATTGGCGGGTTTATTTGTCAAGTGTAATTGGATTGTCAAATCAGATGGTGAGCTCCCTAAGACAAGGCGAAGGCGCACCGAAATGTACGAGTTCTGAGCACACTTCAGGCATCAGAAATTATTTATTGACTTAAATATGAGAGAATTTGTGGACGAGGGGTTTGCTTTCGCATTTGGATTCAACATGGCCTAAGTGACTGAACTTAGACAGGAATGGATGGCTCAATGACTGACGGGATCAGAGAACTGCCGTGCAGGATTTGGGCTTGCGCATTAAGCTTTCACTCTGAATACGGCTGCTGATGTCAGTACAGTAACTGCTATCGACTTATAATTTCCACTGACCCTGCATTTCCTCTGCCAAGCTTGCCAATGCATGTTGGCAAAAGGCACGCTGATTCAGAAGAGTTGTCTCGTCTGCCGAATATTCGTCATGATTAAATACTTCAAACACACAGCGGTTGAGCTAATGTCACACGCGTTGCTCGCTACAGATTTGTAGGTACGTGAAGTACCGGGCACTTCGTTGCTGCCGGTGTCTATCAGGAGACAATGCCGTAGTCTTATGCAGTTCTTGGCCGTTTCAAGAGCAAGGGTCAGCTTTAATTGACGGTGATTGCAGCAAAAGCTCCCGAGTGCCCGACGAGGGCCAGCAAATTAGAATTTATAATGTCCAACTAGTTTTAAGCATTTTTTGTAAGTTTATTATTAATTAAGCGATAAAAATTAAGTAAAAGAAAGCCAAAAAAAAATTGCCCAAAATGTTTTATTTCACTTTTGTGTCATTTGCAGTTTGCTCCATGGAGTGCTTGTTTGGGATAGGTTGGGTTGAAGAAGGGGAGTGTGATGGTTTATCATCACTTCCACTCGAATGCCTTGTGATTTCCTTCATTTGTGGAGTACACATTCTGTCAACATATATTGCCGCTTGATGGCTTAAACCACCAAGTGATCTTTGCGAATCTTAGAAAATCCGACATATATGCATTCGCTACAGTAGTCTCAGTGAACAATCTTTGGCACAGCGAAGCTAGGCGCCGATTCTGGAGAGCTGGGTAGGCTTTGTTGGATCGTGTCGGTCCCTTCCTCGTCGCCGCAGCTCCGGCAGATATCGCTGAATTCCGCATTTCTGTGATCAGTCTGTGTCCAGTGATCACTGCGACTAGCACACTGATCGAGTTATGGTTCAACAACAGAAGCTTCTTTGTTTTTGACGTTATCAAATTACGTAACAGTAATTTCTTGCGAGCCAAGACGAGATGGCTTCTTCTCTTGCTTATTGTCCACTGCATTGATTTTCAGACCCTTTTCAATTCCTGGCAGGCGATGATTTGGTAAGGAGCATGCACCAACTCATCTGTAAAATATGGTCGGAGGAAAACATGCCCGATGAATGGAACCTCAGCATAGTCTGCCCGATCCATAAAAAAGGAGACCCTTTGAACTGCGCCAACTACAGAGGCATCAGTCTCCTAAGTATCGCATATAAACTCTCAGCCATTCGTCAACAACCTGGTCGGTCCATACCAGTGTGGCTTTAGGCCAGGAAAACCCACCATCGAGCAAATATTCACACTGCGGCAGATTTTGGAGAAAACCCAGGAGCAAGAAATCGATACCCACCACCTTTTCATCGATTTTAAGGCCGCGTATGAAAGCATTTATAGAGACGAGCTATACAGAGCAATGTCTAGTTTTGGCATCCCTACCAAACTCGTCCGTTTGTGTAGGATGACGATGGAGAATGCACGCTGCTCCATCAAGGTCGGTAAAGACCTAACCGAGACCTTCGATGTCAAAAAAGGATTCAGACAAGGCGACGCGCTGTCATGCGACTTTTTCAACATCGTTCTTGAAAGAATTGTTCAAAACTCGAACGCCAACACCAGAGGAACAATCTTTCAGAAGTCCGTCCAACTACTCGCATATGCCGACGATATTGACATTATCGGAAGAACACAGCGTGATATCAATGGCGCTTTTGTGGATATTGCAACGGAGACCGCGAAGATGGGTTTAGTGGTAAACGAGGGTAAGACCAAGTATATGCTGTCAACGAGAAAGGACACCCAACACCGACGTCTCGGTCAGAACGTCACAGCAGACAGATATAACTTTGAGGTAGTCAAAAACTTTGTTTACCTAGGCACCGCTATCAATTCAGACAACGACACCAGCGCTGAAATCAAACGAAAAATAACTCTTGCCAATCGCTGCTTCTTTAAGCTCAGAAAGCAATTGGTAATCAAAGCCCTCTCTCGAACAACCAAGCTAACGCTTTACAAGACCTTAATCGTCCCAGTCCTGCTATATGGCGCGGAGGCATGGACTTTATCAAAAGCGGATGAAGCTGCTCTTGGTTGCTTCGAGAGGAAAATTCTTCGTGTGATTTTCGGTCCCGTCTGCATAGATGGTGAGTGGAGGAGGAGATATAATGACGAACTATACGGGCTGTTTAGCGACATCGACTTAGCCAGAAGAGTGAAGATCCAACGATTGAGGTGGCTAGGTCATGTAGAGCGGATGGAAACCAATGCTCCGGCCCGAAAAGTCTTCGAATCCACCCCCGAGGGACGGCGCAGTAGAGTAAGACCGCGACTCAGGTGGCGCATGCAAGTGGAAAGGGACCTCAACCAACTATGCGTGCGAAACTGGAGACAGCTAGCTAAAGATCGAGCTGGCTGGAGACGCTTGTTTCAGATTTCAGTGGAGCCTTGCTGTAAACTAAGATGGTGACATCTGATGGTTAGATATCGGTTGTTTGTATGTGTTTGTCCATTGCAGGAATCTCTACTTGGAAGACACTGCACATATAAGGGAGTCTAAATGATTCCTGTGTGTGCAGACCAGTACCTGTATCCGTTTGTGATCCGTCGGTAAAAAGGGCGTTCGAAAGATGTCGAAGAACAGAATTCGTATTTTGAGGGAGAAGTCATTATGGGGAGATAGTCGGTTGTGGCTTCGATGCTACTGGAACCATATCTCCACCCAAGGTCATCTATGTCCATAGTCCATAGCATGCCCATAGTTAGCTTGTTTCCACGAAGAGGGCTCCTTACTCTGAGAGCGCTTTTTGCGGCGCAGCCTTCTATGAACAAGTGCAGAGGGAGGACCATGTCCAACACTGATTGCGGCGTGCTGCTTATAGCTCCCGTTGAACAAACTGTGGCTGACCTTTGTACTTTGTTGACCATGTTCATATAGCTCCTTGAGTTGCCAGCAGTCCACCAGACTAGGGCCCTATAAGTTATAATGGGTCTTGTGATTGCTGTGCACATCCATTGAATGGTTTTTAGTCGTAAGCCCCATATTTTGACGAATGTCTTCTTGCAAGAATAAAAATCGCGTGTTTGTTTCATGCTTAGGGTAACGGTACTAGTGATCGGCCACTTAACATTTTTCAAACTGCTCCTCTCCAGTTATTAAAGTGTTTTATGAAAAAAGGTTTAAAAAATGTCTTTGAACGCCGTTACAAAATGTGAATAGCTAAATAATTTTATTTGAATTTTCAATTTAGCACTTACTGGTCTTGAGGAACTACTAAAATAATGGAAAAAGTCTTATTGCTCAAGTGCTCCGCCACAAAATTTTGCTGATAGTCCTCAAAAGTTCTAGTAAGTAAAACATATTTAATAATACAATTTAAGGGTTTATTTAAAAGCAAAACATTAAATCAAACAAACTATATTATATGCAAACCATTAACATATAATATAGTTGACAAGAGTATCCAGTATGGTATTGTTGAAATCCGGTGAAGTAAAGGGAGTTTTTTAGCTATTATCTTTTTGGCAACACTGGTTTAAGCAGCTGACGCACGTTTCGTGTTTTGTTTCACTGTCAAACATCTTCAGTTTGGTCTACAATTTAACCCTGAATCGTCTTACAAACGAACAACGCTTGCAAATCATAGAATTTTATTATCAAAATGCGTGCTCCGTTAAGAAAGTTCATCGCCCGATTCTTCCATTTTATGGTCAGTTTAAGATGAAGCTCAATTTTTGGCTCAATGGGTACGTAAATAAGCAGAGTTGTCGATTTTGGAGTGAATATCAGCCAGAAGCATTGCAAGAGCTACCAATGCATCCAGAAAAAGTCACAGTTTGGTGCTGTTTATGGACTGGTGGCATCATTGCACCGTACTTCTTCAAAGATGATGCGAATCGTAACGTAACTGTGAATGGTGAGCGCTACCGTGAGATGATATCCAACTTTTTGTTGCCCAAAATGCAAGAGCTTGACTTGCATGACATGTGGTTTCAACAAGACGATGCTACATGCCACACAGCACGCGCAACCATGGACTTATTGAGAGGCGAGTTCGGTGAACATTTTATTTCACGTTCGGGACCGATCAATTGGCCGCCTAGATCGTGCGATTTAACGCCTTTAGATTATTTTTTGTGCGGCTTTGTTAAAGCTCATGTATATACAGACAAGTCCGCTTCAATTGACGCATTGAAAGACAACAACCAAAATTGGACTAAGCGGATGGACCATTTGAGGCGCAGTCAAGGTCAACATTTGCATGAAATAATCTTCAAACATTAAATTATATAAACCGTACAATCGATTCAAATAATGATTTCATACATTTTTCTGAATTTTATGCGTTCTTTTTGAAAAAACTTTCCTATGGCTTTTAAAAAATCACCCTTTATATGCAAATTTATTCATTTATTCATTATTTATTCATTTATTAGAATCATCCCTTGAAGGTCTCCGAATCACTTCCCTCGACGTGGCGGCTGTGGCATTATGGGTATGTGCCTCGACCCGTAGGCAACTGAAACTCGCTGCCTGCGTTCGATTCCCGGCCGGCAAGACCCAAAATAACTTTCACGGCTCTAGAAAAATGTATTGAAAAAAGCTTCTCAAACTTTGTCATTCGGAGAGGCTAGGCCCTTGTCCTCTACCGGCTGTAGCGTCACCCATTTTATTGTTACAATTCGAAAACTCACCGCGTTGCTTATTGTCGCCCCGCTTCAATTCCTCCGTCAACACAATTGTGTACGAATGTAGGTCCAAATCAAAATAAGCCAGGTTGAAATTCTGGCCAGAAATGAAGTATTGTAGAGATGCCCAACCTCACAGCTGATTGACCCCTAGTCCATCGAACAATTTCAGAGAGTTTTTTGACAGTTATTCATGGATTTTTGACAGTAATTCACGAAATAACATAAATTCCGTTCCCTTATTGGCCAATTTGGCTTTAGAAAACGATATAAAAAATGGTTGCCAAAACTTTTAAGGGGCAAGAGAGGTAGAAGTTGAGCATCTCTATCCTGATTCATTTCGGTTTCTTGCTATGTCCATTTCAACTGTTCAGAACCAAACGACATTTCTGGGCCTTGACACTGGCAGCTACGGCGACTGTTTTCGTCATTTCGCACCAATCTCTGCCTGGTTGTTGTCTTAAGCTCCAAAAGAGTTTACTCACGCTCAAAACTTATCCACAGGCAGTAGAATCAACACTATGGACCCCTGGGTCTGAGTGAATCCATCACCTACGATGGACGCCACATTACCTATCCACAGGGTGGGGAAAAGCCTGCACACTAAAGCCATGATTATGCCAGACCCCACGACGAAATTCTCGTTGCTTATTTACAACTGAGCTGGAACTTTTGATGATTTTTTAAATAATATCCGCACGTTCGGCAAGCGTGGAAAAGCATCACAATTTAAAAGGCATGTCGTTCCTGTTAACCAATCGCAATTCAAACGATGTGTCAACCCGCATGAACAGGAAATGGATGAAATAGAATTTTACACGCAATTTTGCAACGTTCTACAGCCGAAATGCTGCTAAAACGGCCTTGCTCATAAAGCATTAAACCATTAAATAAATGGCCTTTGCAAATCTTTTGCAAAAATAAATGTCTCCACTGTTGCCAAAGTAAAGCTGAAGCTGAACTGAAAATCCAGTGGAAATCCTTATTACGGTCATGTCAACAAATCCCGTGCGAGATCACATACACAACCCTTAGCCAAAAGGACGTGTGCAGAGCTTGACTTCACACGTCACGCGTTTTTTCCAGTTTTTCCACCCAAATCAACTCGGAAAAAATGCCTGATTTTAGACAAGCCTCCAAACATATTCAATTCTAACCAGAAAACATTTGCATATTCCGTGAACTGTTTATCCGACGGCCTATCGAATCACTCATACTTCCCCCTCCCACCGCCCACCGGTTGACTCAGCTAGAACTGAAGAGGAAAACAAAAATGCCACTCCATGGCGCCGAGGAATCTCTGCAAAGTGAAGATAAAACCGTCCGACAATGGGGACGTTGGCATCACGAAGGACTTTTCCCATCCACCGAAGCGTCAAATAAGATCATATTATGTGGCATTCGTACACTCCTCGTTGCTGCCGCTGTCGCTGGCTCCCGCCTCCTGTCAGGCTGTCAGGAGTGAAGCTTGCGCCTGTCAAAAGTCCATCCGAATATCACAGCTCATGCACGAACGCACTAACACACCCCCGATTCTGCTCAAAATCGTTCGGTCTTTGAACGCCCGAAGCACAACCAGCCCACTCGAAACTCTCCAGTTGACAATGGGATTATATTTTGACTTCTTTAAGCACCCTTTATCGGATAAGGAAACAATTACCCACACTCGAGCTCATCACCGCTATCCCCCGGCAGAGTGTGGCACACCAGCAGCAGCTCTGCTAACTGGTAATGCTGCGCTGCAACCCTCCTTCTTCGGTACAGGACGCAGCCCGAACCCAAGTCTAAAGCACTGGTAATCCCTGGTGTAATCGTTACATAATGGTCGTGTTGGCAAAACACTTTATAAGTGGATTACAATGGCAGGGAGCTGAGGCGCAGTTGTGGCAGCGACAGCGCAGCACACTTCC
The DNA here is from genome assembly GCA_905231855.2 of Eristalis tenax. Classification (NCBI taxonomy): domain Eukaryota; kingdom Metazoa; phylum Arthropoda; class Insecta; order Diptera; family Syrphidae; genus Eristalis; species Eristalis tenax. The sequence goes on from HG993127.1 coordinate 8,658,808, forward strand.
TGCCACACTGTGTGCTTGGTCTCTCTCTCTCTCTCTCTCTTTCTCTCTGCCGGCTAATCAGACGAGAGGGTGACACAGGGATGCTCGGGTGGTGATTTAATTTAATTTCACAATTGAATCGGTTTGGTATCAGTTCCAGAAGAGGTGGTCCAAGGCATTTGGGGTGGTTGGCCATGTGAGCGATGGTGATGAGTGGATGACATTGTCTCATCCCTCTTGAGTCGAATGTGTGAGAGGCTCACACTGTTCTCACAAGTATTAGACATGAACGCATGAGAAGTATGTGAATACTTGGCCGTACCAAGTGAAGTGAGCAAAATAGGATCGGAACAGTTTGTAACTTCACGAAGGTGCACATTCAATGATATGTTGCTCGACAATTAATTCAAGCGGGTGGTCTCGTCCATTCGCCTCATTTGATTTGAACTTTATCGGGCTACGAAACCAATGTAGCGACATTCCAGGAAATTATGAAGTGGACAAGTCGGTAAGGCGGCCAAAAAAACTAATCCCTCATTTTACTGAACATGACTCTTCTTCGTCTAAGAGCGCTACAGTCCGGGATAGACCTGAATCTCACTCAAGATGCCTCTCCCGCCGGTCCGATCTCTCCCTAGTTGTCTCCCGTTTTTCACACACAGTCGGCTGGGGTCCCCCTCAGTGTCACCTTGTACGTGGGCGTACTCCTTTGCGTTGTCCCACAGAGTCAACTTAGTATTCCGAGAGATGGCTCTGTTACTCAATTGCCCTTTGAGCACAAAGAACAGCTGCTGGCTCGGGTTTTGATCTCGAAACTGATGTTGCTTGTACTGTTTACCGCGGAGTCGAAGTATACGAAGAGCTTGACTACCTCTCAGTTACAGTTGCCTACAATGGCTGAGCCGTCGATGTTGAGCGTCCTGCCTTGATGACAGCATATACTTCCTCGTTCACCGCTAGACCCATTTTAGCCGATTTCGTTTCAATTTCAGGAAACTTCTGTGTTCTGCCAACCACGTCAATGTCATCCGCGTATGCTATCAGTTGTACGGACTTTTGTAAGATCGTGCCTCTAGTGTTGGCCTGTGAGTCTTGCACGATCTTCTCCAGGACGATGTTAAACAAGTCACACGACATGGGGTCGCATTGTCTAAATCATTTTTTGACATAGCATAACTCTCCATCGTCGTCCTTCTCAGTCGGATGAGTTTGGCAGGAATATGAAATCTGGACATGGCGTTTATTATGTACCTCGCCTTGAAATCGACGAATAGATGGTGTATGTCGATTTGTATTTCCTGTGTCTTTTCAATGATCTGCAGTAATGTGAAGACTTGGTCAATGGTGGCCTTCCCGATTGCGACGTTCCGTCAATTTCGTCGATGTTGTGTTATTTTGTTTGCACCAACTTTTGAAAGACTGTGCCTCCGGCATTGGCGTTTGAATTTCGAACAATTCATTCAAGTACGATGTTACAGGAAACATAGCCACCTTGTCTAAGTCCACTTTTGACTTCAAAGACATGACTCTATATAGCTCGTCTCTATAAATGCCGTCATATGCGGCTTCGAAATCGATGAACAGATGGTGGGTATCGACTTGGCCTTCTTGGGGTTGCTCCAGGATCTGTCGGAGTTCGAAAATTTTATGGACTGTGGAGTTTCCTGGCCTGAAACCGCACTGATATGGGACAATCTGGTTGTTGCCAAAGGGTTTCAGGCGTTCACACAATATGACAAATAAGATTTTGTATCCGGGAGGAGACTGATGCCTCTGGTATTGGCGCAGTTGAGGGGGTCAATCACAGAACTGCAGTTTTGATGTTGAACTCTAAAACTATACTACTTCCACAAAATTCCAGTGGGCCCCCTTTCAGTCTAACTAATGCGTTGACAGGCACAAATTTGACTTGACTTCAGTTTATTTGAACTCCGTCAGAGTCGTTAACATATTCGACGTGTATTCGCAAGAATAAAACACAGCAATGCTGCGTTCGACAAACGCATTGATACGAATTAGAAATCGTTTACAAACGAGCAAAGTTCGCATATCGATCTGTACGCTGAAACTAGACCTCTTAAGTTTTCCCAGCAGACACCAACGAGTGATTTCTGAAAATTTATTCTCGAAATTTGACAGCTTCGCTCCTCCAGCAGTTGCGGCCAACGCGTAATTGCAGTTTGAATCACTGCGAAAGTTGGTGCATAGCAGCACAGCACACCAGGTCACCCCACCACCCCGCCACGGACAAGGAATGCGATGAATTTAGCATTTTTTGTTTCTTTTGAAGTCTGTTTTATTGCCTTGGCCATCAAGTCTCTGACGTACGAGTAAGGTGGACCCCCCTAAATCATTGTTCAAGTGGCACATCATAAAAATCTCTCCATTCATGTGAATGCGCGAGCCCCATCGACCACAAGGCATCAAGCACATCGTAGAAGGCATCGCTGAGACCAACCGCTAGGGCAGCAAGCGCATTAATTTTACGACGCCTCGAAGGGTTCCAGTAAAATTAATTTTTGCTATTTTACAAGCGATTTACAGCCAGCAATTAAATATGCAGCTACTGTTGAGCAATGTTCCATTTAAGACAGCATTTGAGCTCTGTTCTTGCGGCGTGCAGTAACACGCGTCCCATGCGCACCACCAGAGAGTTCAATGGGAGTCCGCTGAGCGCGTCAAGTGATTGACACTCGTGAAATCGATTGACTGCACCGATTGACGCTTGAGCGAGGCCAATGGACTGCGTCGAATTTGCAAACACTCCTGTTGCTGAGGAAGTCGGCTGAGTCCGTCCAGCCACACTTTAGGGAAGTGATGCCTCCGCCAGGAGAGGCGAACGTTGTCATTACACAAATTGGTGTGCGGCTGCACCTCACGTCGTTCACTGATTAATTAAGCACAATTGCCTTCAATTAGCCCCTTATTCCGTCCATCGGATCGATCGGCCGCTGGCCCAAATGGGCAGCCCCAAAATTACAGACAGCCCACTGTCGTGTGGCCGCAATTACTCAGGCAGAGTCTGCAACGGGCAAGTGTCCTCGTCTCGAGCATTGTTCTGTTCTGCGCAGTCGGTTGGATATGCTGCCCAAAAATGACATGCGGCCGTCAACACCACGCTGTAGCGGCCACACCGCACTCTGTAATGCCGCCACCACCACCACGGCTAATGATGACGACGTGGATGATGAAAGGGCAGCCACTCTGAGTAAATGACCGGTTGCGCGGACCATCAATCTCCGGCCCGATCGCGCGGGCTATGTTTGGTTAGACATTTTTCTTTTCTTTGGTTTTTTTTGCAAAGACGTCGTCCATCCGACCGTCATTCATCCATCGGCCGTCCGTCGTCGGCTCCGTTTATCGTTGTTTACTCAAATAATGAAGTTTATATGACACCGGGTTGCGTCAATTTGATGCACCGATGCGATGAACGATGAGCCTGTGCGTCGGTCTACAGCCCGCCCCGGCCTAGCGCTGATCGGCGCTCTGCTCTCGTTTAACAATTATGTCAGTCACTTAATTTATCGCGCAGCGAAGACAACCGACGGACGCACGGGGCAGGAGAGAACTACGCCCGGGGTCACTCGAGGATGGGGGCACCCATTGACCAAAGGGACAGCACGCAAACTTTTTTATTGTCACAAGGCAGTAAAAGGTCACGAAAGCCGTTGGGGTTGTTTGCTCACAGGAGGAACACAGCAATCGTTGCGCTGCTACATTGATGTTGCCAGCGCTGCGGTCGCCTCAGCGGCACTGGTGAAATTAAGTGAGATCCCTATTTACAGATTGTATCACTTTTGGTGATGGTGATGTGATGTCGTGCGCTCGATACGAATATCCGAGTATCCTCGGCCGGTTCGGGGTTCGGGTGTGGCGATGTGAGAAATTCTTTAATGTCGTAATTACCGACGGTATCTGCGCTTCCATCTAAGACACTGAAGTGAATCGGGTGACCAATTAAGCAGAATAAAGGGAACGCAGTCCCGGACGACCGGGGCCAGAGGACGAACCTTCCAGGTACAGGTGTATGGTCGGTCGAAGGATTCGCGGAGAGTGTTGTTCAGGAGTGAGTATGATCAAATTGTAATAGTTTGACATGAGAAATTTATGGAACGCATTTCGTGCGTAATCAATAGCAGAATGCCGCAAACTAAGGGTGGACAGTGACGACAGTGGCGTGCGGGAGGCAGAGCGGCAGGGCGGCTGGGGGGCAGGGAGGAAACGGAACAGTAACTACGTTGCGAAATTGGTGTTTATTAAATAACGTTTTACAAGCGATAGTCATTTCCTATTCCGTCGCAAGGGGGTTGACTAATTTTCAGTGCGTGACACTTTATTTTTCGGAAAAGCGGCAAGAACTAAAACAAGGGGTGGTGTGACAAGGGAATGGGTTCCAATGTGATACGTAAGGCAGGTAGGAAAGAGGTGAGTAAATTGAAAGGATGACCATTTCGATGTCAATTATCAGTGTTCTCGTTCCCGGGCGCAATGACAATAGGGTTAAAAATGTGTGAAAATTATCCCCGCCCTTGGTCCGAAGTCATTTTTGAATCAGTTTACATGGGATTTTGTTTTTAAAAAGACAAGTGAGAAGCCTTCATGTAGTTAGTTTATTTTCCTGTTCAAATGAGTCGTCATCCTTTGAATGTGTTAAGTTCGATTAAACTTGTCTGTGGTTGCATTCGTTTAGTTAGCTCCGGTCCTTTACGAAAACGAAAACAGATTTGGTTTGCATTTGCTTCTATTACTTGTCGATTAAGGCACAAATTCTACGATTTTTCCAGAATTTTTGGCCACATTTCCACATTTAAACGAAGCGTGTTACTTTCGTTGAGTCGATTGTTGTTGATTAACCAGCATAGACGAGCTAGAGTACTTAGGTATGTCGAAGGCAAATTAACAAGATAATCTGGAGATTATACATCGCAGTGCAAATAATCTTCACTTCACTGGTTGTGATCAGCCATTTAACCAGTAATGAGCACGATCGCTACAAACAATTCTCGGATTAAATGCCAGAAATGTCGGCTTTCATTCATGAGAAAGCTGAATCTTGTCATCCTTCAAACCCAGACTTTTGTATGGAAGTGTCCACCAAGTGGACGAACAAAGAGCAAGCTGTAGAGGACGTCGTCGAATTGATTCATTTGGATTTTCTTTCATTCGTCTGCTGCAATATTCTTTTCAAAACATAGACTTGTTATCCGCAGCTGCATCATGGCGCAAGGAAATACATGAATTTCAAACTTAACGAAAGCGTAACTTTAGAGCTCTGTATCTTGCACACCCCTTGACATAACTTGCCTTGCAACAACTCCATATTCCAAATCAAATTTTTGGTATTCTTGCCGCTTTTTAACCACTTTGCGGCGACCCACTAACTCGAATTGGGTGCCCATAACTTGATATTCGATTGCAATGTCGCCACCCAGGAGCCGAGACTACTGACCGTAGAATTATGACAAATGGTAGGTCTGGCCAAAAGCTAACAATGATATAATATTCGGCCGCGGAATGGGAATCTGGGAGATGGAGGTCATTTCACCCCATTTTTCTTTGCACATCAACAGTTTTAAGACGGAAGAGAGGATTATTTGAATAGATTCCACGAAGGGTAAACTTTTTCGTCCAACTTTATAATAGACGACTTATTTCGGAAATTAGTCAGTCTCAGTTAGTGTGAAATGTGATGTTGAAAGCGGCATTCTTCGGTATTTTTGAACTCTTCTGGCCTACCAGATGTTTCACAAACCGCAATGGTATTCGAATGGATTACTTAAGAGGACTTCTTTCCGTCGTTCACCACCCAAGAGGAAGAAACACAAACAGCTCCAAACACTGCTACTTTGGATTGTCAAAAAAAGAAAAGAAAAAACAACTCATAACCAAATAAGCCACAATCATGCTCTGTATAACCTGGTTTTGCAAAGTTGTGCTATACATGAGACTCTCTATCGCAGCTCCCCAATCCAACCATCAGTCGAATATGGAATCGCTGATGTTGATCAACTGGATGTTTACAACTCGAATCGGAAAGTTTCCCATATTTACTCTAGTCGATTGAGAAAGGACCGAATTTTGCCAGGAATTCTAATTGCATGGGATAACTATGAGTAAACATATAAGCAAACCTTCCATAGTCTGGTTTTGATTTTAGGAATACGATTGAGGATTAGGTCGTGTTGACGGGTGGACGATAGATAAGTCTTCGTAAAACACCGCGTAACACTCACTGACTTCGCAGCCGTCACTTAACACTACTGGTCCATTCATTTCACTTCCATTCTGACGTCCGCATTGAATAGATTCCATTACGAAGCAAAACCATTCCCTTCTCGGTCATTCATCAGGCAACCAGTTGCGCGGGAGAATTCCCGCCGGAACAAGAGCACGAGCGCGCATCACACATTTTTATGAATCGCAGTCGACAACACAACACAAACCAGAGGATCCACACTTTAATTGATTGGATGTGTCGAATCGGGAGAGCCAAGCACTTGGCGCATTCGTTCCGCGATTCGCACCTGCAACGAAAGTAAAAACGACAAAATACCACACGCGAACACACATTCGAGCCATTAAGCGTCAGAATGAAATGATTAAGGGCCAACCGACATCAATTAAGACGGCCATCCGACTGAGCCACACTCCACGCCACATCTCGCCCAGCCCTCTGTCATCTCTCATTCCATCGCTGACAGAAATGGACTTAAGTGTCCCTAAAGACACAGCTTAATTTGTGTTTACATTGCTGCTCGCAAAAGTGACGTTCATCGCGGTACAAATTACTTTGTGATTACGGACGCGTGCCTTCGTCGTCGTTGTCGTCATCGTCTTCCAGACACCGCGCCGAGCCGCCTTCAACCTTCCTGTAAGCTTACACCACTTGTGGCAATTTCCCTTTCGAATTGCGCGCACGATAATTGCCCAGTGGCCACATATGCTGCTCGTGTCTGGTGGTGTTCACTTGTTCTTTCGCATGTTCTTCGCGAGCAGGAGGATTGGCGGTGGCGTAATGACCACCTTTGGATTCCTGCGAGATGTGTTTTGCTGGTGTCTTCTGGTCGTCTTCGCGGAAATCTGTTGCACTGTCCTTCAGTTCGAACGCCGAAATCAATCGTGCAGATGATGAGCCCTTTGATGTATCCACTCGGAAGGAAGTGTTGCTCGTAGTTTAATCCACAGACACTTCCAGATCAGATAAACAGAAGCAAATACTAATCCATCCATGTGCTGCGCTGACTTCCACTCTCACTTCCGCCGCGTCGGACGCACCTGTCGACTAGAGCATTAGCGAAATCAACTGTGGAGAATTGGAATTGCAGCCCTCGGGATATGCGGCTTGTAGTTGCCCTCCGTACCTGATGTCCAACGCCGAAATCTTTGTCTGCTGTGTCTTTGCACCTTTCGGTTAGCCTCTGCGGTACTTGCCGTTGCCCGCTGTCGCTGCCGTTGCCATTTGTCCTCGTCCTTCGGCAGGCGAGGTGCGCACTGATGCACTTTTAATTATACGGATTTTAATGGAATCGACGTGCGTCCGAATGTGTGATGCGGGGTCCTGACGACTCATCCCCCATCAGCCTCGCTTCCTCCTTCGCCGACACGTCCCGTGTCCTCTGCGAGTTGATGTGTAATTTGAATTTTATCAGCAATTTGTTAATTTCGTTGAAACTTGCTATGCTTGCCCGTGTTTTGTTTGCAGCCAACACTGGCGTGCTGTGATGCAATGTGCTCAACCGTGCTCATGCTCTGCTCGTGCCAGAGGTGCAGACAGTGGACGCATTTTGTTAGCGTTTAAATTTTCGCCTTATTAACTAAATTGACGACACCGACAGATACTCTGATTCCAGGTTTCCCAGTCGTTGATGACAAATAATTACAGTGCTATGCAAATAGCCAAGCGCTGTGACGTGCGTACTTACGCGGGGCTATTCGACATAATACAGCCCCCGAGAGGTAGTTTTGGCAAACGGCTTCCAATTAGAATTCAATTTTATAGCTTAATACACTCCCGTGCACTTGTGGTTAGCTCGAGCTTCAGCTGGTGACGGCGATTCGATGATATCGACATATGAAAATGTTGGTGCTTGGGCACAGCAGCAACACCCTTTTGGCACTTTTGGAAACCGGCTGCGGACAGTGGTGCAAAAACGTCAGTAAGTCGAAGAATTACGAAAGAAATTTTTGTTCACCAAATTTGTGAGAAGGCACAGACAAATAAGGTCAAGAGAGCACGCACATCCTTTTCTATTCTAGATTATTCCCAAACGATGGTCACGTAAATATAGTGTCATGCAATTCGTGGCCGGCGTTTGACATTCCTGTCTTAGAACTGCTTTCGAAGACTGGATATAGATTGAGTAGTAAGTTCCACATGATTGAACAAAATTCAAAAAGACTGTCTTAAGCATGGCCTGAGGTATCATCTAATCACTTTTGTATTGTGTCTAAGTTGGGTTAAGTTGGGTGAGTGGCTGGCTGCAGATATCAGTCACACTTAGGCCAGTGTAGCCAATTGCGGCTCCACGCGGCAGCAAGTGGTCCACCTTGCAATGTATGGGGAACATTTTAGTCTTGGGTCCCTTTAAGTCCTCATACATTTCTTCGACTTACAGCGACGTTTGACTGTAGTTTATAAAAAGGAGAAAGAGTGCCGGTGAAATATCATAAGCTTGAGGATCACCAGGATATTTAACTTGAATCCAACAATTTTAAATGAAGGGTTCAAAATTGAAGTTACAATCCATAGAAGCAGATAATGATAGATACCACAAGCTGGTATAATCGCCAAGCTGCTTCATAAATAAACCTTAGAAATTTTAAATTTTGTGAGGATGTTGCTTTCGCCTGCATTGTTCAAAAATTGGTTCCACTTTGCGGTGAAATATACCATCAAATCACCAGTGGACCTGTTGCTGCGGAAGCTGCTGCCGTTATTGTGTCTGGTTCAAGGTACTTATAAGCCGACGATTTGCCAGCGGTTCCGACAACCAGGAATGAAGGGACGTGAGTCGAGGTAAAGATGGGTCGGTACGAGGATAGTGATCTCTTGCCTACGAGTCGTTGCTTCTACAGATTTGCCAGCGGTTCCAACAACCAGGAATGAAGGGACGTGAGTCGAGGTGAAGATGCCTCGTAGATCTACAGTCCTAACTGTTAGACAAATGCTGTTTTCCATTGACTCGTAAGGAGTGCAAAGGAACCGCGTGGAAGAAATAGCTTACGCAGCGGTGTATAGAGGTCTAGTTATGTTTTCATGCCAGCTGTTTGACATAAAAAAAACACTTTTCTTTTTTCTGCTTTTATTTCTTTATTAAAATATAAAATATAAAAATATATAAAAAAATATATAAAATATAAACTTAAAATTAGGACGAAAAACTTGAATTGAACTTTACTGCGATGTTGAAAATGAAAAGCTCCCAGAGCGTGACATCATATCGACTGGGCAGATGGCGCTGCGATTAAACTACAAATTTCAAAGATACACTTTAATTGTCCGGAAAATAGAACGGAGTGGAAATTGGGGAGTTGAATTGGAAAGATCGAGGCGTTTTTTTTTAAAGCGCAGCAAAGAGCAATTTATATTCTTTTTTTCCCCTTTGTTCCTGTTTGTTAAATAAAGTTTTGTTGCGTTAAATTGAATCACGAATAAAGTTGTTTAGTTTTTTTCTTTATTTTGCATTGGGTCCACCTCCGGAATTCAACATGCGAGTTGTACGGGGGATCCCGAACTTAATTTTACTGCGAGTTGTCGAGAAGAGAAGCACTGACTGCATTTGCTGCAGGCTCCCAAAGCACAAAACCGCTGACACAGCCCTTCCGATGAGCACAGGCCCGTCTGTGGGAAAGGAATCCGAAGGTTTCACATTTACGGGCGCGTGTAGCGCAAAAGTAGAAGCGTCTGTGAAAATGATCCGTGTACCGTTGGTCATGCACACCGCGCGTGTTTGGAGTATAGTATATGTGACACGATGTTGATCATGAAAGGGGATAGGGTTAAGGGATGGAGAACGGAAGTGAAGTCTCCGATGTAAATGTCTGAACTTCTTAGAAATGGCTTAACATGAGTTGACCACCAGAGTTTGCTTTTGATAGAGATTCAAAAGCTCACATTTAATATCAAAAAACGTCTGACTCTTTGTTGAGAAATGAAAATGGCAAGAACTCACACGGTCTTTTAATGTTCGCACCCCAAATCCATGTCTTTTTTAAACGTTAAATTTCATCGTTTAACTAATTCGTGGGGTTTTTCCTCAAAATTTGAACGTTTATTAAAGAAAAACATGTACAATAGTATTATTCAAAGAATTGCCACACTTTTTCAGGCACAAAGTTCGACATATTTGAGTCGTTGTTGTTTACACTTCAAATGAATGGCATATACTAAAATCACGTGCAATGACAGTAGCTTTCCAATGTTTGTTCCAATGGAATAATACAAGTTACGCCATCTCTTAGCAAACCGCACTAATTAAGTTATATACCCAAAACATCCCGAAGAAAATGAGTGGTCGATTTAAAAAAAACGTAGCAGATCTCGTTTATCTACTCATTTTCTAAGAAATTTCACATACGACGTGAACGCTGATGAAATGAAATATCTCCATACTCTCCCATGTCTTCAGATTTTTGAAACATAGTCGTTACTAATAAAGCTTCTGTGGCATTTTTTTTCACATACCTTCCTTTGAAATTGTTTTTTAAAAAGAGCTTCAGAAACAAAAAAACAACAACAGATATCATAGAAAGGAGGAATTACAAGGTGTGGTCGATTTTGCACTTTGGGTATGAGATGTGGTAGATCTCAATATTTCGCAAGACAGTGATAGATCTGCCACAACTGTGGTAAAGTCCCAATACTGCTCATAATACTCATGATATGTATCTTAGCTCTTATCTTTGTTGTTTTGTGTGTATATTCAATCTTGTCTCAGGGCAGTGGTGATCTGACAACCTGCAAGTGCGGTCTTAGTGGTGTGTCGACACTACAAGAACAACTACATATTTCCATGTTTGCTGATTAATTGTGGGCATTTTGACAATTTTAGGTTTTCTTCACCCTAAAAAGCTATTCATATTTTGCACACAATAAAGTTATGCTTCGTCGAATCTACGAAGACCATCTTTAAGCTCATCCGACGAAGGATATCTATCCAGTGTTAATCACAAAAACCTCAAAAATAAACATTTCTTGGAGAAAACAAAACGAACTTCCAATGCCGGAAACACAATGCTGCGATTGTGCTGCCATCGAGTGACGTTCACTTTCAACACAAGCAATACAATGACCAGTGGCGTAGCGAGAAGGTGGCAAGGAGGGCACAGGCCCCGGGCAGCACATTGTACATTTTCGAAACGAATTCTTTTTTCAGTTAAACGAATTTCTTTGCAAAGTTTGCCAGCATTAACACTGCTTCATATTAAGTAATCAGACATTGAATGTCTGACGTTCCTTGTGTCACTTAACGACACCATTTAAGGAATATGCCACTACATTTTATCAACATAGTCTTTTCTTAGTAACAAAATAACTGCTTTTTTGCAGGTAAGCTCGATATCGAATACAAAGTGTGTGGTTCAGGACAGATTACCTTTGTTGGGTTACCGTACGACTTAAGAATCTGAATTGTCAACAGTCAAAATATCAGTTGGAGATTCTACATTTGATGACGAGGCTAGAGTTTCAGAAAAGGGCAGTTGCAGATATTTAACGATCGACTCTTGACTTTTCTTAATACTTTCTTCGTGAGCTCGTTTTTACTTCGACACACGGTCCCACTTTCGTTAAATCTTTTGAAATTGCCCGAAGTCTTCACAGCACGCAATTGGTTGCAATTTGGTTTGACAGTAAAATGCCTTTACGTCGACATCGTGTGGACAATTTTAGCAAAAAAACACGATCTGTCTGAAATCTGCTAGTTAACTGGTATAATGATGTGCTAGAATTGTTTGTTATTATTTTATAATACACAATCATCATCTTCTGACACGCATGTTCCACTGAAAAGGTCGCGGGGGTAAAACACTCAAAGATCTCCAGGCAACTCGATCCTCCGCCATCGACTCTCACACATCAGGAGTTATTCCCGAGTGTAACCAGGCGAGTTTTTGGACTTGGTTCAACCACCTCGTCCTGGGTCTGCCAAGCGGTCGCCTGCCTGATGGGATATCATTCAACGCCTGCCTCGGAAGTCGTGATGATACACAATTTCGTTGAAATTGATCTAATTGAGGCAATTTTGAAATTGGTTCGTTGTGAGGGAGATTGCGCAATTTCGATCCTAATTTCGAGGGAAGTTGTCGACGTTACTCAATTTCGTCTAGTGCGAACATACTATAGTACTCCAAATATGTCAACTTCAGCTTTACGTCCTTCTATGGGAAATACAAATGCTGCTGCACCTGAAAAGACCACCAAGTTCATTGACTTGCATACACATGTGTATTGCTCAAATGAATCGTAGGTTGTCAAATGGCTTATTACCAAACAACTCTGGCCTACGCTCTGCCCTAAATGATTGATTGATTTACTGATTAGACTGAGCAGGCTGAATCTCATTGGTGTTATAACAAGGCATTCTGCCATAGGAACTAACACCTCTAGACCAGGCGTTCACTACAACGACTTCAACAGAAGCTGCAGGGACGAGGATGAGGAAGAAACTATTGTACATTGGCAATGCAACTGCAATGCTCTCTCATCCCGTAGACTTGTACTTCTGGGAGCTTATTATTTTGATAGTCTGGCTGAAGTAGGCAGCATTACAGTCAGCCATTTGCGGAATAGGTATTCCTGGACTGGGTGGTAGCACCTATGTCTGTCTTTCCGTACAGCAGTCAGCAACAGTACAGTATATGTTGTTCGTGTGTGAAAAAATTACTAGGTGTGGCATAAATTAGGTCTGCCCCGGCTGGCCCCAACCCACGCTACGCCACTGACAATGACACGGCCTGAAATATTTCAATCTGCTATCGTTCTTGGGTTTTGCTTTAAAGTTAGAGCAACTTGAGCCACAATGCAATACCCTACGCATAACTATCACATGCATGTGGAAGCATTTTCTTGCATTTTGACAATTCCCATACAAATTGAGGGTTTTTTGTGTGTCCGCTGACATTTGAGAATTGAAATGCCTGAATACAGAGGTACTGCCAAATCCGCCAATTCCATCCGAAAACTTTTGCACCTGCATGTATCCTCCGTCTGTCACATGATAAGCATGCCAAAAGCAATTTTCGGCAATTTTTTGTTGGCAAGCGTATCTCTTCTTATGGTCACCTCATTAAATGCCACAGCATCAAAGGGACGTGGATGCGTGTGCTCTGGTTCCCGAAAATCGGCGAAGGATCAGTATGCATTCATGTTCGCATTTAATAACTATCATTAGTGGATATACTTTGCTTCGCCTTCTGTCCGCCATCCTTGCCGCGTCCAGAAAATGAAAACACAATTCAGCACAACATGGAATCGATCGCCAGTGCACCGTGTTTGACCCATCGACAGGGGTGGTGGTGGCGACTGGCTGGGATTTGCAATTAATTGTTGTTGATAAAAAATTAAGCCTACAGCACAGCCAAGGCTGTATTTACTTTGTTCGCTTGCTACCCATTTATTCACTCACTAATTAGCTGATGAACTTTAATGGCGACAATCGATCTCATTTGCATCATAAATGAGTCTCCACCACTCGTGGATGCTGTGAAGCTGTTGCTTCCTTTGTGGTCTCTGCGTCAAGCGTCAGTCAGCTCGACAGCGTGTAGACCTATTTCGAACAGAGGAAAGACTTAATTTGGCTTTTATGAATTAGCTGACATTAAAAAAGCCGCTGGAACGGAAGGTTGTTTCAAATGCCTGTTCGATTTGAATAAATTTCTAGTTTCGGTTGGGTCCGCACTCCGCTGACCGGACGGTCGTGGTGGAATTTTATATGACGGGTTCTTAAATGATTGCTCGCAATCATACAGTAGCAGTTTCCTTCATAAACTTCTTTATTTATACGGCTGATCAATTGTTATTTTTCGTTCGCTTTTCGGATTTGTTTTTATGAAAAGATCCAAACGTTTATTTCTATGGATGTTTGTTGGGGTCTTGCTTCGTTTAAGTCCATGTAGGTTTTACGCTGATTGTGTGCTTTGTCTGGACTGGTGTCCGGGTTTTTTATGGTCTTTATTTATTTGTGGTTGTTCATCGAGCAGTGAATTAGGATGTGGTGACAGTTTTCGTTCTTATGGTTGACAAGGTTGTTTTTGAATTTATTAATTCCTGTTGATGCTTGAGAATTAAGTGGAAATTAAGACCTTTCTGTTACGGTAAGTGCGGGTAGTTCTGTTAAATTATTGAGTTGACAATTGGCGGGTGGGTTGAAAGAGAATGACAGACAATTCATGTCAAAGGAAATAAACAACTGGGGTGATATTGTTTTTCGGTTTCTTTCATTTATTCTGAAGAACACATGATGACGTGATGCTGACAAAACGAGGAATTCTAGTGCAGAAACAAGAGGAATTCAGTAGTCCCTTCACGACACTGTACTACATGAATTTAATTGGACTTTCTTCGTAAATTAAGAGATATCATCATTGTTGGCCAGGTTCAACTGTATCATCTGAATTCCGTCAGAGATAGACATTGGTCTCCTTTACACTGCACTTCTCCTCGATGTAGATAATATGACGGTAGGAACATCGAAGCTTGAAACTTTAAAGAAGACGGGATGACCTTGTTCGTCTGTAAGATATGGTCGTATATCCGAGAAGTGAAATTCTCGTATCGTATGCTCGATGGTGTATGGAATCGTATCCGAAGTTAGATTCCCCCACCGATCGAGGCAAACAACTTTTACTGGAAGTTGGGCCATCTTTCAAGTCACTGACAATGAAGAGAGTATGACTGTCTACAACAAGTTTCTCAAATTGGTCCTTCGTAAGTCGGCTCCCTTGCACTTGTGAAAGAACAATAGTACGCACAACACAATTGGTTGCTAAGAAACTAGGCCCCGAGCTGTAGCTCCACACACATTGTATTATCGGCAATCCTCAATAAAGGATTCTTCCTTGATTAGTTGAGGCAACTATGTGGAGAAGGGTAGAGAAGGGGGCTGATAGTGAATTCATCAGCACACTTAGACCATCTTATGATTGTGATACCCAGACTACTACCACTGATTGACCACTCCAATGATAGTACAGTTAATTTGGACCCAAAGGCGAATGCTGACTGGACCAGATTTGGAAAGCAGATAAGAGATTCGGACCGGGGACCCCACTAACCAGGGGTAGGCAATAAACCAATTGTGCCATCCAGTTGTTCTGTACTTTCTGTATCAATGGGTTTAGTATTCTCTATGGTGTCTTGTGTAAACGCGAACAAAAATCTGATACTTCGGCTTCATGCCAAGGAAGTCCACAAAATTCCGGCAGAGGCCCAAGAAATACAGACCAACACCCACCACCAATTCTTCGATTTCAAGATCACATATATAATGGCTGTATTTCAAGAGGCAATTGAGTAAAATGTCTCTCTTCTGAATGACCAAATTGAGTTTTTGAAAGACATTGACATCATCCCAGACTGCAGCTCAACAGTTACTGTTGACAACAAGTAATTTGATGCACATGTAATCATCACGATCTTCCCGAACTCATGCACATGATCACAAGGTCACTTCACCCTACCTGGACAACTTAGAACATAGAAAACCCGAATGCAATCCGATCGCAAGGATAGATGGATACGCAAACGAGACAGATTTCAACGGGCTTGTGTGTTACCACGGCAAAATCACCCCAACATGAGGAGTCCCAATATCAGGATTTCCTGCACACCTGCGTCCTAACAAAATCTCCTTTTGTTTAGTTTAACTATGTAATTGATTATTGTTAAGGCAGAACACGTTAGGCTAAGATATGAAATAATAATGCCAGCGACATTCTTTGGGAAAAGAACACCCAAATGTGTAACTTAGGCAGACCCATACGCCTAAGCTGGCTAGTGCTGCTCCATTCACGGTTGATCAAGTCATCACTGGGCGATCTATGCTACACAAGAAAAGTGAGCAGATGGACACCTCAGGGAGGAGTACTTTCACCTCTCCTACGTATGGAAGGAAGGGCAATATGGGCAATATGGCCATATTCTACTCGGGTAGATTTCCTTCAACGCCAAGAGAGTGTCTCAGTTATGGACTAATGTTAGTTAATAACTAGACGCAGACTCGAAGACTGAAACCTCAGCCCAAGTAAAACTGAACTGTTGCTCAATAAGATGAAGATCCCTTAGTTCACCTGGCCAATCTTAAACGGAGTTGAACTAAGACCCTAAAAGACAGTAAAATACTTGGGGCTTGTACTGGATTTCAAACGCATGTGGATAGTAAACACAGAGGACCGTGTAAAAAAGAAGTACGTAAAACTTGGGGTCCCAAACCACAGGTCGTATACTGGCTATACACCAGGATAGTAAGATCCATCGTAACGAACGGCTCTCTGGTGTGGTGGTAAACAGGGGAAGAATATAAATATATTCTCATACAGCCTTGTCTTACAACAACCCTGACGGCAGCACTTGGGGCCATTATCTTGTTCCCTCCTCTCGACTTGTTTTGTAGTACCAGTGCAGCCTCCTCTGCCCTGAGACTCAGAGAGGCGGGATTTTCGAAGTAGGAAGCACACGGTCAAGCTACCATACTAAAAACTTGGAAAGCAAGCGCAAAATATACCGGCAAACCGATTACCTTCTGCCAACCTTGGCTCCAGGAAGTAGGTTCTACTTCCGGACTAGGAAAAATGGAAAGAACGAGTGACGACAGTGGATTGGGAGGTCACCCTACACACCGATGATGGCTCAAAGACGAGCGCTGGTACAGGGGCAGGGATCTTCCCTGACCTCTTCGAAAAATCCTTGGCACTAAGGGACGACTGCAGCGTTTTTCAAGTCGAAATGGCTGCCATACATGAGGCGGCACTCACGCTGAAAGGTCAAGGCGTTACCGGCGAATTGATCTTTTCTGGCAGCAAAGCTGCAATAAAACCATAGCATCAGACATTCCGACATCGAAGCTGGTTGGACTATGTGTGTGACCCTCTGTTGGGTATGAAAGGGCGAACGTGAAGAACGGCTCGGAGGTAAGACAATCCCTGGCAATCCCGTACGCGTAGCTAGTAGACGAAAGCCTGGATAGAGCCAATACTCACTGGCTCAGCTTCAATATTGTGACCAAAATCATTGATCGGCTTTGGTGGCAGGGACCTTACGTACGCTGCAATGCTAGTGAACACATGCAGTGTTACTGAACATACCGCACAACGATTTTTGCAGAACGAGAGACGAGGAAGAAACATAAGTTTACAGACATCTGTTCTGCGAATGCCCCAGTCCTGGCAATGAAAAGAAGGTATTTTCTAAGAAAGCACTTCTTCTCGGAACTAGAGGAATTAAGCAGTGTTGGTCTGGAAAACCTCCTAGAATTCGCATTTGAATCTGGCTAGTTTGCAATAGAATTGCAATAGGTAGCACGGTAGCTTAGCACTACTAAACATGGGAACAATGGACCAAACACACTGGTCTATGTGAGTCGCGGCGTTACAAGCTGACTGGCTACGCAACAGAAAAAATCGGTTGGTTAAGTTGGTGCATACAAATGTGCAGAGTTAAAAGCAGATCACTAAAGACCACGTTAACTGGAGATGCTTATTAACCGAGGCCATGACCCCCCCGCTGACTGTAGCGCCATTCAGAGAAAATGTTTCGCATTTTTCATCGGGATGTGTTGAGTTACTGAGTTCAGAGATGCATTGTTTGTTTGCCAGCTCAGCAAAATGACTACATATTTGAGCAATGACTGTGGAGACTCTTTGTTGCTTCCTGTGTCATTGTCGAGACCTTTCATATAAACCAATTGATTAAGAAAGGACTGCATTTTCATGAGCCATCAATAGGAATATACTAGAAATCAATCAGCATCAGAAATCAGATCAAAAGCAATATCTGAGCGAAGAGCCGCTGCAATGGATGAGTTCTTTGAATCAGTCTCAATACTGTGATGTGCCTCAAGGTTCTATTCTCTGTCCATTATAATTTTCAACTCAACTGAGGTCTTACCGTTTATTCTCTGACCGTATGACAAGGATCAGAATGATAAGTCATTCGTAAATTTCAAGCAACAGAAAAGACAAGTGTGACAGCTGATATTCAGGGATTATAGAAAATTAAGGTTTTTTTAAGCGTTATTGATATTTGGCTATTGTCAACCTTGGGGTACGCAAAACCCTCTACAGAATCAAAGATAAGCACAATGTTTCACTGTATGTCGGATTTTAAGCTGCAGGTACAGTGTACTCTCTCCTAACGGACACCTCTCATAACCGGACACCTCTTATAACCAGACAATTTCAAAGAATGGAATTATTTACACCATTTTTATTGTCAAGGCCGTCACTATTGCGGCCTGGTGTCTGCGTCCGATTATAAGAGAGTCCGTCTCTTATAATCGGACACAGACACCAGGCGTAGAATTCCACTCTCTCGTAAACGGACGAAATGCAACTGACACACTTCGCTATCTTTTATTTTGTTTGCTTTGTTTTAATTTTCAAACTATTGAAAGAAAACTTCTGACAGCCATTTAACAACATAACAAAACAAAGAAGTGTTCGTATGTAAGCGGCAAAAGAAGAAACCGGATAGACACAAGCCGCCAATTTCAAAATTAAAATAAATCCAATTTCCATTTTATGTTCTACCACATTTTTATTGTGTTTCTTCTTCGAGGTTGTTGATGTCGTGTCGGACACCTCTTATAACGGACATCAAATTTCTTGGTACCATCAAAGTTCACTGTATCATCTAAGATGAATATCTTCGAAATGCGAAAGTAATAATATTTGTGATGTATTTGCGTACATAGAGTGGAGGAGAAAGATCTGTGAGTACCAGGAGGAGGTGAGTATCAAAATGATTCTTCTTGAACTCAGTCAATACTTGTGAATTGTTCAAAGAGCTTTACAAGAGCGTTTAGGAGATTCAAAAAGTGATGAGGTGAATTTGGAGACTTGAAGGCAAAGAAAGATGCTCTTGACTCGTAAGAGGAAATTGAAACACCATTTAGATGAAATTAGCGACGACTAACGTCAACAAAGATTGTTGGTTGTCAGTCCTGAAATGTGCACTGGATTTTTCAAGCTTCAGATCATCCATGCGTCGTAGGCCGGACATGTAGTAATTAAGGACTGCATTTCAATTAATTGTTTCTACTGATGTGGCTAAGGCTAGTGTCGAGAGGTCATTTTTGAACTCATTTCTTGTTCATCGAATATTTCATCGCATTAACATCTATCAGCCGTTAACGCAGTTGTTGAACAGAAAGCCCGATTCAAGAAAAATGTAAATGTTCTGCATAGATGAAAGAAAGAAATTATATAACATATAATTTGTTTAACGGAAATCAAATTAATTGCTGTACTTTTAACTTAGAAACTAATTTATTTATTTATTTATTTATTTATTTATAATTTTGGGACTGCTTAATAACTGTAAGATACAATATCTTATGAGCTAGTTATAAGCTAATTTCTACAAAAAGCTGAGCAAGCTTAAAATTAAGTATATATTTAAAATTAATAATGAATTCAATTAAGATAAAATTAAGTGAGAACTACTTTTTGAGAGAGAGAGAGAGAGAGAGAAGGAGCCCTGAGGGACACCAGTGGTATTCGGGAGAAAGTCAGACAAGTTATTCCCGACTTGCACCCATTGTTTCCTGTCGGTCAGGTAGGAGTGAATAAGTCGTAGTTTTTTACATAAAAGAACGTGATTAACAGTATCGAAAGCTTTTGAAAAATCAAAATGTTACATCATCATTATCAAGTTTTTGCCTAATACCCACCGTAACGTTTACGAGCGCAGTGATACAACTGTGCTTCTTACGAAAACCATATTGTTTCGGGGTATAGTATAGAGTTCGCCGAGAGATAGACACTGATTTGCTTAAGTAAGATCTCTTCGAAGCCTTTTGATAAAAAAGCAAGGATTGAGATAGGTCTAAACTCATCACCTAAGTATAACTTAGTTGGAGTTGTTTTTATTTTGAGGGGGGGTTCATTAGAAGAATCTGCCAAGGGTCTTAACAGTATAGTTCCGCCACTGTTAAGACACATATTTTGCCAATTTAATAATGCACTGTTGTTTGTCTACGGATCTGTGTAAGTATGTAGTTTCAACAGGACACGACATTAGGCATTCCTGATCACGATATGACTTTAGTGGAGTTCATGTTTTTAAATTTTATAAAAGGGTATGTGTCAGGGTTAGTGTCATCAGTCGCCACCACTCATACGCCTAAGGTACAAATTGACCCCTTAACAAATTAAATGCCAACACGGTGAAGAACAATTTCGACAATAGAGTGCATATACTCACGCAAAGCCACACAGTAGTCTCTGTAAAATCGAGAATATGTTGAAAAATATTTTTGACATCTAAATTGCCAAAAAAACATAAAATTGAAAACCGTAGTTTTGAGCTAAGAAAGCCAAACAATTTTGTTCCAACAATCAGTTTTCATGTATGTCCAATCGAAAAATCAGGAGCACATCTCCACAGAAAGTATTTAATTTTTCTTCACTTTTTCTTCTAGGGAACCACTGTGCGTTTTGGAAGCCATATGCTGTGCACTTTGTAAATATTGACTGAGTGTTGCCTCACTGTTGAATTTCTCCTTGAGTACGCCTAAATATTCTAAGCTATGCTCAGAATGTTCACATTTTGCAACTTCCAACTGAAGCCACATCTTAAATTCATGGCAGGAAAAATTCAAATAGGAAAAGGAACTCACAAATGAAAAATCCTACTTCAGGTTAGAAAGTGCTTTTAAGACAAGCTGTGTGGCCTCAGATCCTTGGAAATCATTGAATGAATATAATTATTGAACTCAAGGTAGAACTGTAACCATGAGGACTATAATGCCAACAGAACTGAATCCAAATTCTGAAATTCAAGACATCAAATCACCACACCAAATGGAAGCTATTTACTAGGCAGACACCCCAGAGAACAATTCTGATCGGACACACTGCCTGAGAGCACCCAAGCCAACAGTTCATCTGCAATTGAATATTTGACATCACGCTTAAACACGCTAGCAGACAAGACCTACAACCCATTTCCTATAGCATTCCCTCCCCTCTGTCATCATACAACAATTTCGTAGAGGGGGGTTCAAGGATTCCCTTTCATATCCCAGTCACAAGGATAATAAATTTATTTTTAATAATGTTATCACACACAAAACGTACATCGGTTACAAGGACTCCTCAATCACTGCTGTGTGCCGTTCTCAGATAGGGTGCCTGAGGGTAATGTTGCGTAACACCAAAACAAATCCAAGGACCGGTCCAACGATGTCAACCCTTATTACCACGAACAATGAGTCCGAAGTCACAAGCATTGCGATTTACCGACATCCCACTGAGTTTGTCAACACTTCACAATACAAGATAATAATTTATCTGTGAACGTAATTACTGTAACATATGTGGCAGTACTGGTCATGGTCCATAGTTCTGGCCGTACTTATCCAACCATAAAACCGCCAATCATTCGAAATGAGAAACAGAAGACATGTTTGTTTCAACAACACAACTGTCACACACTGGCCACATAATTAAATCATAAAACTTCGATGAATTTCGTTTCGGCGCCATATCGTTAATGAAGTTGACAAGAGTTTGACAAGTCGCTGTCAAGTGATTACTTGGAGTCTATAGTCTACGGTCGAAGCAACTTAATTTTATCTACTCTATGGAAATATTATTAGTTCATCTCCCTCTCTCTAACTCACTCTAAGCAAGCGACTGAAAGGTCACTAATTAAATTCACATTAACGATAAAAGTCAACAATTTGACGTTTGTCCCTCGGTTAAGGGGATGACAGTTTCGAAGATCACTCTTGGTTATTTATTAATCTGAAGATTAATTTCGGAACCATGGTGGTCGCTTTAGTGATCCATCAAATGCCTGGACTCGAATTTCACGGTTTAATGCTGAATTAAAAGACGAAACAAAAACAAACAAAACAAAACGCATTGACATTAAGTGTGACAAGTGCTTACGAAAACTATGAAATGTCGTCGTGTTCGTTTGTTCGTTGCTTTGTTTTGTAGATTGCAGCCCGGGGAGAGTCTGGAGACAAATTTTGAAGTGTTTCCAATAAAAAAGCAGTTGATGGATACGATTTTCGATTTTCATTGGTGTGCTGTAAAGCACTTGAAGTGTCCCCTCCCAAACAGAAAATTTGATTGCACGGGCAATAAAGAATGAGAATATCGAAGCGGTCCGTAATGTGATACTGTAGGTATACAGGTTGATAACTCCGACGTCCGAACATATCCCTATTTTGCTGTGGTCCTTTAATTTGTGTGTAAATAGTTTGAAAGGGTTTGATGATGAGTACTGTTTGATGGACTGGTGTTAGATTGATAACTGTATTAAAAAATGGGATGGTGCGTAAAAGTCAAATGTGGATTCGCTTCGAAATCGGAAAATGACCTTTAATGTGTACGGTTCTAGGAAAAATTGAACTAGCCTGTTTTTTTTCTCTGCTTAAGGAGTCACGATCGTTTTTTAATAGACCTCGCACTTGGTCTGGGGTCTTAAGGGAGTGCCCGTAGATCGTTGGGGTTTATTCGAAAACAGGTCACTGAATCAGCGTTGACAGGTAGGTGTCAGTCGTACATCTGTCAAATGAACAAATTGTAACAAGTTTTCTGTTCTCGGTTTCTACTGAGCAGTTCGTGGCTTGGGTTGGGTTGATGCTGGTGAATAAATTCTGCTTATCGGGAAATGGAAATGCATACTTCAAGAAGAGGTTAATGATCCTCGTTAACATTTAAACGGTTTTTTGTTCGATTTTATTAGAAAACACGACGCGACACAAAAGAGCGTGTAGAAGGGCATTTCTGTTATGGGAGACTGCGACTGCGGGGACTTCGTCACTTAAGCATTGTTTCCTGGAACAATGTCACAAGACCGAGAGCCTAGAGACATTACAGCGCTTCTGACGAAGGGTGGGCTCGTTTATTTCGCTTTCCTCGTGCCATTCTAACAACCCTGACCTGTCAGCTCTCATTTAATATATTTCCTTACTAGAGCAATGACGTAAAGTTCTAATCCTGTGCACATTTTGTATCACGCTTTCATACTTTTCAGCTTTTGTCAGAAGGGAACGAAAAGTAGCCAGAAGTATCGTTAAATTGCAAGTGCCCAAAACTTCTTGCGCGAGCCAACACCAAGTGTAGAGCATGATTGACGTCTTTCCCACTGAGGTAAGCAAAATTGAACGAAACTTAACGAAAATGACAGAAGTTGCTATTGCAGTTGCATTCTACACATTATCGCTGCGTCTGAATCGAATAAATTGACATAAGTCTGGTTGAGCATTTAGAATTGAAGCCCCCCCCCCCCCCCCATGACTTTACTTGAGACCTGTCAAATCTGAAGCAGTAAATAATTTCCAATGATTGTCAAAGACACCAGATTAATTCAGTGCCACAAAACTCGAATTAAAAATTATTTACGGAGCCTCCTGAGTTGAAAACTTCACCAAATCTCTGGCACCCGTCCCGAACAATGCAAAACCTCACATCACTTTGATCCCCAATTAGAGGTAAATAACCACATACAAGTGTACCCACAAGGCCACGCCCCACTTTTAAACAAAAGAAACATCAACAAACAATAAACATGCACCACGGCGCCCCGGGGCGGTGTCGATCCCTAATTGCATCATGGTCCTCCACACACTCTGTTCGAGCTCCCAACGGGAGCACAACGACACTCGAATCATTCGCCGTCCATTGCTCCAGTCGAAATCTCACGCCAGACTCGTGTTTTAATTAGACATCTCGATAGCATTGATTATGATCGGCACATGATCCACACTCCATTGAAGCTGTACAGTGCCGACGAAGTCCAAGGCGTCCAGGGAGCACCTGAAGCAATGCGAGCAGGAGGTAAAAGCAGCGATGATGATTTGAACGACGATGACGGCGAATTACTTAAACGGAAATGCAATTTGTTCAGCGCATTTGTAAGGAGCTGATAAATCCATCGATTGTGCGCGTCGTGCCCTCGTGGCGTGTGAC
Source organism: Eristalis tenax (assembly GCA_905231855.2). Lineage (NCBI taxonomy): Eukaryota > Metazoa > Arthropoda > Insecta > Diptera > Syrphidae > Eristalis > Eristalis tenax. Next base: position 8,682,928 of record HG993127.1, read on the forward strand.
GCCGACCACGAACGCCACAACGACGACGAACGAAGATTCGGGCAGACAGGCACACGCAGGATATCATCTTTAAAGACCAGTTTGCGAGTCTGCCTACTAAAATTTGGGGGTCGTCAGCAAAAAAGGATAATCACAGCTGCAGCCATGGCAGCGGGCACATGGCGTAATGTGCACAGAAACAATGCACCGTGGGATAATTAGAACCTTCGACGCCGGATTATGTTTGCCGATTTATTGTGTCTCAATCGAGATCGGTGATCGGTGGTGATAATCGACTCGATGCACCTCGTGGGGGCACCGGCGAAGTGAAACATGTTTAAAAACCTATTCGATTGATGACTCTCATTGAAAGCTAAGTACGACTTAATTTAATTTAGCTCGTTTCGATAAGACATCAGCCGGGATGAGGTGTGTTTAATAATGACTTCAATTGCCGGGGGTAAATTTAGGCAGTCGACGAAGTGCTGAATGATTACTACTTTGCGAGGACAAGGGGCTCGTGTTGAACTAATGGCAGTAACCATAACGAGCTTGGCTCAATTGCAGGGCTAGATTATAACGAACATGCTCTGAAGAAAGTCACTTCAAAGGGGGGTCTTATTGAGTCTAGCTGAATGTCGTCATTTCAATCACAATAGTCGTATAATAATCCTTCTCGTGGACTTCATCTGTATGTCAGAAACTGAATGTTGCTTAAAGTGTAAATTGGAAAAAAAGATACCCAAAAATGATCCGATTATGCCCATTTACTGCACACAATTGGGCACACAAAATGCATCAACATAATCTTAGTTTGATATCCTAGCTAACAGCATGATAATGGTGCAAGCGAGTACAGTGGTACTAAATGGGTCCACTCCCGAACATGCTGAAGAAAGTGTGCAGACAGGGACGCGTCATTGTTTGCACAGCAAACCTCACAATTATCCACCAAGCCTTGAACAAAACTTTTCCAATAAAATGACTGAACCACTACAACTGCAATCGTTGCAACGAATCAGGAATAAAAAGACGAAGAGTTAACGTGAAGTGAAACTACCCACCTGGAACAATGCTCTTTTACTGGACGCTTCAATTGAAAACGAATACAAAATACGAGAATGACAACCAGTCCAAATCCACGGCCACTCAAACTGTTCCACATCATGATGCAGTAATTGCTTGCAGGTAAGTGAGTTAATACAGCACCTATGAGTATGCAATGGCTTAAGAAAAATAGTGAACAATTTTATTTAAATGGAAGAACAACAGTCGCCGCCTATGAATAAACCAAAAATTGATTTTGCACAGAAAAATAAACTTGCAAAGTGTTACGCTGATTCTACATGCTTTCATTGCAATTGAAACTTGGAAAATACGAATTCACACTGAAACCCAGTTGATTTGCTTGACAAAGCAAAATAGTATTGAGTATTGAGTATTAACATTTACAATAGTATTATTCAAAGTATTGCCCATCTGAAGCTAAACTTTTTCCCATCTTTCTGGCAATTTGTTGATCCCATGCCAAAAGAACTGCGCCGGCTTGGCAGCCAAAAACGAATCAAGCCAATTTTTGATATTCTGCTCTGATGTGAACCGTATTTCAGTGCGGGCGTTTTGCATGAACCGCAACAAAGCGCAGTCAGAAGGGGCAAGGTCTGGCGGGGTAATACTTCCCATCCACTGTTTTCTAAATAGTTCTTAACCGGAATAGCAACGTGTGGTCGAGTGGTGTCATGATGGAAAATTATTGCCTCGTGTCTGGTCGCATATTCCGGGCGTTTTTCGGCTACTGCTTTCTTCAAACGGATTAATTGTGTTCGGTAGCGTTGTCCATTGATGGTTTCACCCGGTTTAAGCAGCTCATAACACAGCACACCCTTCTGATCCCACCAAATACAGAGCATTACCTTTGCGAAGCCATGGATTGGCTGGTGGGCCAAGCCAAACCACTTTAAATCGTGCGAATCAATTTTGGCACGTTCGCTCAGCTAGCGCATGTTCACCATAAACTTCCACCAAAAGAAGATGACTTTCGGCATCAGTTTTGTTCATATTAAAGTAATGAAGAAGAACTCCCCGCAAAAACACCTTTTCAGGCACAAAGTTCGACATATTTGAGTGAAAAAAAAAATTATTGTTGTTTACAATTCAAATGAATGAAATATATTGAAATGACGTACAATGACAGTAGCTTTCCAACGCATGTTCCAATGGAATAATACAAGTTACGCCATCTCTTAGCAAACCGCACGAATTAAGTTATAGACCCAATATTTATTTGATGTAGTTAACTCATCATCGAATGGGACTCCCTTTAGTGTAATCTAATGACTACGTGCTTCGTTTTTCGCCAGAATTACAAAGTCGTTCGACCTTGCGACCAGAAAGCTCACTGGAGCGGCCTGTTGGTAGTATCCACACTGAACTGATGCGGAAAAAAAAGAGAAAGGCGAAGCAGCTACCATTAAAAAAATCCATTAATTAAATGATTAACACACAGTATAATGTGGAGCTCCACTTAGCATCTACAGCAACCACTTGTGCTGTTCTCATACATGGCATTGTCTCTAATGGTTGGGGTGGACACGATTTAAAAATGTTACTTGTCAATTTGAGATTTAAAACCAGAAATAGTATGATAGAGATGCCCAACTTCTACGTCTCTTGCCCCTTAACATTTTTGACATGAATGAATTGAATAATTGTCAAAAATTCATCAATAACTGCCAAAACTTCAGCAGCTGTGTTCGGTGCTAAGTTAACACCTTTCAGCGTGGGCGTTGGACCCCTTAAAGGGCACGTCTTGTCACTTCTCATTTTCATTACATACATAAACAGGACGTGACAGTGTCCAGACGATTATCCTCACATACTCTCAGACGGAACTCCAGCGCTAGCTAGATAGGTTTGTGGTCGTATGTGCTGATGCTGGTATGACAGTTAACGTGGACAAATCAGAGGTGATGGCTATTTTCAAAACGATTCTTCAATGCACTCTACATTTTAGTGGATTCCCATTGCAGCACGTGGAGAAATTCAAGTATCTCGACGTCCGAGCTTTCCTGTTGACTTGGCCAAGCTGAGTCAGCATCTGTAATCAAGAAGACCGAGATTGGTATCAAATCCAAGATAGCGGTTGTCCACGCAGTTTTTGTTCCAACTCTCACCTATGTTCATGAAATTTGGGTAATGACCGAATAAATACGAGTTGAGCCGAGATGGGTAGGGATGGTAGGGTGAGACACATGGCAGTACGCGGGACCATTATGCTGGCTTGCTTCTGGAAATGCTTCTATTATTTGGACACATGTCACGTATGTTCCCATCATCAGGACCTCCGATGTGGGCCTTGAATGCGATTCCATCAGGTGTACGACCCAGGACGAGGTGGCGGACCAAGTCCAAAAACACTCCTGGTTGCACTATACTCCTGATGAGTTAATGTCTGTAGAGGAGTATCGAATGACCTTTAAATCTCTCTTGCGTGCGTTGGCTCCGTGACCGCTTTGGTAGATCATGCGGCTCACTGAAGATGAAACTAAAACATAGAATGGGGATGTAACGAAAGGGGTTCCTTTGTATTATTTAACATTTATCAATTCGATCAGTTTGGTGTTTTTCTTATATGCTGCAATGTCTAGTGCTTACAAAGGGTTGCGCAGACTCGTGTGACCATGTTGGTCCTTTTGGAATAGGTTGATGGTGTGGTAGTCTCGGTAGTGATTGCTCTCGATGCTCTGGTAGTAGTGATGCAGCTCATTCGTCAATTAGTATAGCGCGATGAGGTAGCTTATCCGGGGACAGTTCCCAAGTTCCCGAGTTCTGTTGTCTGGCTCGATGATCCGAGATTTGGCTGTTGACTTGCAGCCAGTTCAAAACTTCATTGTTTTGCTTTCGGCCATCCGCATGGCGATTTCAGAAAGTCATCTGCGAACAGGCAGCAGTTGGCTATATTGGTTATATGTGGTTGGTCTGCAGTTCTTCTTGAAAAGTGGGAGAACTGCAGATTAACTTGAAAAGTGGGACAATCACCCCAGTTTGCCAATCGCCAGGTGTCTCACCACTTTCCCAGGCCACTTTAATGACAAGAGGGAGCCATAAAACTCCCTCTTTACCTATTTAATTAAGCATTTTCAAAAACCAATGCCTTACTCCATCTCAAACAACTCGTGTTGTATGGGCTAATGATGTATCACAAGTTGATGCGACAGGTTTACAGTCTCATGCCGATTCCGAACGTAGTTTGAGAAGCTTTTTTTAAAACAGAAAATACACTTTGACCATTGTCAGTGTCTCGAAAAAAGTGGAGCCGTGAATTATGAAAGTTGGGAAAGTCGGGGACTGAACCCAGGAGTCAACGTACCAACCCGTTTCGTTACGACAACAACTGTTTAAAGGTAGCTTCTATTAAATTTGCTAATCAATATTGACAGCCGAAGTACACGCATTCGATACCACTTTGACATTTGTGGTCTTCGTAGACCCTTAATTCAACAAACCAATGTTGATCATTCCATGGACCCAATTGAACACATTGTATTCTTTTGTAAGAAACGTTCGTAATTTGACCGTATCCGAGGATCGAATCATCCAACCCATCCTAGATGCCTGAATAGCAAAAGAGGTTCCTTTTGAGGATCAAAGCAATTGATTTTTTTTTGTAGAATTTTCACCTAAGTGCTATTCACGTCGTGATCTTGGACCGCATAAAGATGAATTTATAAGTGTTAAAATATTGTGTAACGTGTGTGGCCGCCCTTGTAGCGCTGTGGGTTGGTTTGTCGACCTAGCTTCCGCAGCCCAGGTTCGATTCCCGGTACGAGCAAAGTATTTCTCACTGCCCCACCTCTTCCTTATCAAATTGACTTGTTCGGAGTCGGAATAAAACTGTAGGTCCCTTCCAATCGTAACAGAACAATATTACACAACACGAATGGTTGCTGAGGAGCTAGGCTCTGGCCCTCTACGGGCTGCAGCGCCACGCATATTACATTTGCATTAACTTGTAGAAAACTGGTTTAAATTTCAAAAATACCGATTTTATTGTTCGATTCATACATTTCTTATGCGACTTGTTACATAAGCAGTAGTGGTGCACAATTTTACGACTTGAACAATTACAATTTCGCAACCCGCGAAAAATAATGATGCCATTTTAGTAGACTGGTCGGCAGCATATTCATTGTTGCCGAACAGACATTGTTGACAATGTAAAAATTTACAATTTCCACAGTTCTCATGTCGCAGGTCACAGATCAACTGCAACACTTTACTGTTCGTGGTTAAAATTGTAGTCAATAAATGAACATTTTCCACATGTCTTCACAACCACTAATATCTAGAGGAGTCCTCCTTTACTTCAGCTCACATTCCACAGTAATGAATCACTAGAAATCATACTCAAATGTGAAGTGAAACATTGTACGGTTCCAGAAGCAATAGCACAACACAAAGTCCAATCTCTCGATATTTATGCAATTGAACCTCTCTCAAACTAAAATTAAGTGATGAAAGTGAAATTAAATCAACTCTATCATCCAGTCTATCAAACTCAACAGTGCGCTCAACTAAACTCGGAACGAACAGAAAAATAAACCGCATTTCTTTCCTTCAGGCCTCATTACCACATAATGGCTCGTTCGATACGCCAATGAGTTCAGTTCAGATTGTTTCTTTTTTGAAAATTTTCACCTCGAAGACCACTTAACGGTCTATGAATTTTCATTGATCCGACCACAGTTCGGATGCTCATTTAAATTCACGGCCTTACCAATTTCTTCACAAGGGCCTACACGCCCCCAAATCACCGAGCCACCAACATCACTTGTCATTGAGCGCGGCAGTCTCAATTATCTCCAATCCGTGTCTAATTAGTCACTTTGTGAGCCCATCAACCTTGCACAATGCCATGCTCCAAATGCTCTTGTCCTCCGGCATAAAAGTTTTGCGCACTTCATTATGCGACCTACCTCTTCCATTCTTCTCTCCTTCATCTTCGCTTCGATCTAATTAAAACGTTGCGATGATGCGATTGTGATCTGAAGTGACGGTCTACACTCTCCACTCAAGTGGTCTCCAAAGACGGCGCACAGTAGTAGAAGTGTCAAACCGCATTAAAACTCATCACTTGAACGGGGGGAAGCACAGTAAAAGGTTGCCAGAGATCTGATGTAACGCAAAATTATGATCAACGCTATATCTGTCATCCATCGACAAATCACCGCTTATTAAGATACCAGTCGAGGCGAAAATAAAAGTGAGATACTCGTATGCAGAAAAAAGACGTATGTTTTCATGTGTTCCTCTTCGCGGTCTTTCACGGTTTTCCTCCTTCTTCGCGGTCGTCTGTCGGTCGATTGTGTGTTTGGTCGACGTTTTTTTTTACGAGCCTCGGTTGTTGTGTGTTTTTTCGTCTCCTATAAGCCAATAACATGCACAAGCATCTGACGCAACCGACTGATTGTTGCATAATAGAAAATGAGTATAATCGCGACGCGCTAGACCGGACTTTTGCCACAATTAATTGCCGTGCCTGAGCTGAGCGAGAGCGCTGTGCGATGGTTTTTGACTTCCTTCAGCGTTGCGCAGCGGCCGCTGTCACTTTCACCAGACGATGTGGAAAACCAACAACCAGTCAGTGGCCAGTCCACTCCAGACAGTTTTGTTGGCTTCTGGAGTTTCCTGCTGTTGTTGCTTTTGTTGAAGCGGCACGCAAAACTGGATTGATCGCTAATGGATGATCAATCACGCAATCGTGTGTCAGTTGCCACGATTTTGACAGTTCAATTAAGCAGAAAATGTCATCAAATCAGATAACTGATCTTTTGATTGTTTCGTCATTTGAAACTAACTGTCAACTGCGGCTTTGTTGAACGCACTCATCAGCAACTTGTCACTGGAAACTGTAAAACCACTTCCCAGTTCAGGCATTCAGCTCGGTAGGTACAAATAAAAAGATTTGAAGAATTTTTTTTTTAATTTTTTCTTTTACTTAATTTTTTTTATCTATAAAAAAATTACAGTAGTTCATCGCGTACGATACGATATATAAAAGTATAACACATTTGGTTTATAATACAAAGAGTGGTGTCTTAAGATCTTGGTTTCGTTTTGGGGGGAGGGGGATTGGGGAGAGGGTGCAGACACCACTTTAAGTCAGCTCAACGTCGAATGGAAGTACTGCACATCGAGTGCCCCACTTCCGGGACAAAGTTTCATCAATCTTACAAACAATTTGCTTTTTTTCATAATTTTTTTTTTGCCTAAGCATTTTTTTTTTGATTTAGTGATGGTAAGAATGATAAGGAGAACTATAGAAATTTGGGAGAAACAAAAAGATGGGGTTTTTTTCTAGAAATTTAAAAGGGGGCCGTCCTTGCGTCTAACTCACTATTCATGGTGTCCGTAGGAGTGCTCTTCCTTGTGGAAGATTGGCACCTCAACTGGGTATTTCTCGGGAATTGGAATCTCCTTGCGGACGGGGACCTTGACTTCAGAGTAGACTGGGTATGGTTTGTCAATTGGGACCTTGACTTCATATGGGACTGGCTTCTCGACGGTGTATGGTACCTTCTTCTCGACTGCGTATGGCTGTGGAACTGGAACCTTTACATGCACTGGATATGGTTTATCAACGTAGACCTTGTATGGTTTGTCGACTGGAACTTTCACCTCGTATGGGACCTTCTTTTCGACAACCACTGGATATGGTTTCTCAACTTCGACTGGGTATGGTTTTGCCACCTCAACTGGGTACGGCCTCTCAACGGGGACCTTCACTTCGTATGGTACCTTCTTGATGACTTCATATGGTTTTGGTACAGGAACCTCAACTTTCACCTCGTATGGGACCTTCTTGATCACTTCGTAGGGCTGTGGCACTGGTACTTTGACCTCGTATGGGACCTTCTTGATCACTTCGTAGGGTTGGGGAACGTGCACCTTAACTTCATATGGCTTATCGACGGGGTATTTGACTTCGTATGGTACCTTCCTTTCGACAATGTATGGTTTTGGAACATGCACTGGGACCTTGACGTACTCCTTGACATGAACTGGGTACTTCTTCTCAACGTAGTAGGGCTGTGGCACCGAAACCTTGACCTCATACGGTACCTTCTTCTCCACGGTGTAAGGAATGTGCTTGGTCACAGTGTATGGGACTGGGACTTTCTTCTCGATGGTGATGGTTTTGATGTGTTCATGGTGAGAATGACCATAGTCTCCAAGGTATAATCCACGCTTTTCCAGATTCTTTGATTCCTCATTGGGAGTGGCTTCAGCTGCCGCTGGGGCTACCTTCTCCTCGGTTTCGGGAGCGCTAGCAGCGGCTTGTTCGGCTGACCCGCTGGCCAATGCCACGCACAAGGCGAGACAGGGTAAGATAAACTGCAACGAAAAAGAAGAGAACAGCAATTACAATCAAGCCATAAGATATAAGAACTATTAATTATGCACGATGAACACGGAAAGCAATCAGAGCGAGCGCGGTACTCGTCTGTTATCCTTTCTCTTACGAAACACACAACCGGTTGTATGCACGATGCGGTAATCCAATTCGTTTTCGTTTGCAATTTCACTTTCGTTTCATTGCACTGCACCGCGTCCTTCTTCCGACCGCACTCCAGCTGGCGGCTGAGACGAGCGGTGATGTTTATTGCACAGTCATCTTTGGTAATCCGATTCACAATTGCTGCACGCGTCGCAACCACTGCGCTGTACTTTTATATTTTCGTACACTTTCCCGCAAGCTAACTCAAGCAAGGATTGAAAGATCCAAAGAACGAGTATTTACCATTCGCATGTTGAGCTGCTTCACTTTTGATTTGGCAACGAGAGGAAAGTTATTCTCGAGAAACTGTTTAACCCAAAACGAGATCCAAGTTGGTACTGATTCAATTTCCAAGTGCAACCTGGTATATATACAGATGGTGGCTTTTACCACTCTCCTACCACGACGATCAGCTGGTCTGTTGCTCGTTTGTTGTTGGTGTCGTTGTGTGCTGGTGCCGTCGCTGGTGGTGGTGGTCGCGACGTAGATAGTAGATGGTGGGAATGGTCTATGTTCACAGTGTGCGACGGCGGCGGCAGACCCCCCAACCTAAGACACCATCCACGGTGGCAACGCAGCGGCCGTAGAGGCTTTGATTTTTGGCAATCCCTGTTCTATTCCCTGGGTGCAGTCTCCCGAAAGCTTAAAACTTGCATTCAGGTCCACGATGAGTTGGCACAATTGAATGGGCGCAGGCCCATTATCGACAAATGATCCAAGGTGTTCAACGGATGAGAGAAAATCGGATTCTTTCACTTTTTTTTTCCTTCGATTGGAGTCACCCATGAATGGGGGAGTTTGAAATTCGTCACGATTTAGGCCAAGTGGCTTGTTAGTACCCGAACAAAACCGAGACGCCTATCATACGCTTATTTTCGTAAGGTTGTGTAAGCCTACATTTTGGGCAGTAATTGAGATCGGGCACAGTTAGAAATATGGACGACGCCCTAGCGTGGTAAAAGAGAAATAATGACCATAGGCGGTCAAGGTCATTTTGAAGTGCGGCCGATTGAGAGATGAAAAGTGCATCCAGACATGCAGACATGTTCGACCTTGCTTTTGAGAGGCAATGACAATACCGACAGCCGTCAGTTGCTTAAGGCAATTTTTTTGTAGACCCATTCGGAATTATTTTGAGGTGTCGCAACGAAAAAGCATCGGCCCTTCGCACCCCGGACAAAGGCAGTCCCACAGAGGGCCAGCGTGTGGATTGTTAATCTATTATTTATCGATTTTGCAATGAAGGTCAATAAAATCTCGTCACTTCTTGAAAGGGCTTAGTTGTTAGACGCAGCGTGCGACGGGCGCAATTGGCATTTCAATGGCGGCGTCTAATCGATTGTTTGTTCAGCAACTAAGAAAAACTCAGATTTCCATGGAGGAGACTAAAGAAAACTCTGCGGTCCAGCAAATTATGTAAATTCACTGGGGCTTAATTACGGAGAGAAAGTGTCAAGTCAGTGTTCTTTGTGAAAGTCAATCACCTTTGGAGGCATCGGTGTTTTCGTAAGAAACATGAATATGTATGCCTTGGCATTGGCAGTGGCAAAGTGATGTTAAACTATCGACATGGCATCTAGATTTTGAAAATTAATTGATGGTGGCTTAATAAGAATTCCTGGTTGAATGGAACTCAAACCACGTTAGACGCAGCGGGCGTCTGTGGATACGAGTAGTTGGACATTGGATAAGTATTAATTTATGAATAAGCTTGCCTTTTCTAGTAAACGCATTTAAGAACGATGAATAAGATCTATTACGATTTTCCCTCCTCCCCGAGTCAACGTATTGGGTATGAAGGCAATCTTCTGAGCACTAGCCACCTGTTGTAAGTTACTGTACGGCACAGCAAACACACCTGAATGAAACCCCGAGACTATCACTCCACTCAGTTTCTTCCACTTTCGTTCACGCTTGCTTGCTTGATTATAAGCGAATTAAATCATTCTCTTATTGCGTAAATGATGGTTGGGGTTGAAATTTGTGTAAGGTCCCAGAATCAATTATATTGGCACTTTAAAATTAGACGATGATGCTGGCTACCTTTCCTTCGGTCCTGCCATAAGCTTAAGTGTCATTTACAGATGGGGTATAGATAAATTTCAAGGTTTAGGTGCCTGTAAGAATTCAACCGCCTGCTTGTGCCTTGTTGTCGTTGCGTTGACTGTTCAACTATTCAGATTTAAAGACAACAGAATGAACACTTCTAGTCAAAGTAGTGTTCAGTCAGAGGCTGTGGTGCTGCTCATTTAGGTGGTTCTGGCAGAGCTTCACACGCCGTAACCATAACTTCGTGAAACTCGAAACAGCGGTGAACAGTGCTTACAACATCAGTTCTTAGATCAAACACACAGAATAACTCTTGCCAACTGCTGCTTCTTTGGTCTTAAAAGTGAGTTGAAGAATAGAGACCTCTCTTGAAAATCCAGGCTGACTTTGAACTAGGAGTGGGAGTCCGTGGGACAGAGAGAACCCAACGAAAGGACACGCTCCCATTAAAGATGAATTTTGAGTAATCCCCGCTAACTTTGTGCGCGCTATTTTATGCAGATACTCAGAGTTCGCTAACTAACTGGGGGCATTTTTGTTCCAGGTGCACCACGAATTGAAGCGCAACAAAAACTTTAAGAGAAGAATGAGGTTCGAAAAGGACCGCAACCAACTCGGCGAGTGACTGCGACACTGAAGGCAGCTAACCACAGACCGTGCTAGTTGGAGGGGCTTGTTGGTTGAGGTGGACCTGCCACCCTCGACTGTAGGGAGAAATAAAAAAGAATAAGAGAACATTTGACGATAGCACTGAAGCGTAACAAAAACTTTAAGCGAACAATGAGTTAAAAACATTCATCCCTGTGCAGCATTTACATATGGAACTACGAGTATGCTGCCATATAAACAAACTTTTTTAGGTGTCTTATTGTTGTAGTTGGCTTGATTGAAGCGCGGGATGTCAATGGATGCCAAGGTCATCGGATTTCCCAGAAGCTGAACGGCTTTAGAGAGAAAGCTGCGTATCGTATCAATATTTACTCGACGATCATGACAAGCCTGAATAAGTGACTGGATTTTTCAAGTCCAAAACGAAGTATAGTGATAATGAAACTGATAGTGAGCAAGGTACTTACATGGTATCGACAAGTTTGGGCTGGTTACGAATGAGTCATTTCAGACTGGAAATGGGCAAAATGCATTTAATGCAACGTGTAGACAAGCACTTTAACTAGCTATTAAAGCGCACGTTATACACAAACACAGGAGGAACCAGTTGCTCCCATTTATGCATGAACACCAATCGACTACTTCAAATATGAACCACAACTTATATCACATTAACGCCTTTCAGCTTGATCTCCAGCCACGCCTAAAGCGAACGTCTGTTGAATCGGATATCCATATATGTTTCCTGTATCCTCTAACTTCCTGATACGTAAATTCAAACTTATCACAACTTCATGTTGAGCAAACGCACACGGATTAGTAGTTGAACACTTTGCCGTATGCGTCGCAGTTCCGAATTAAAACTAGTTTCGAATAAATCTGCTTTCTATGACAAGTCATTTGTAGCACCAGTTGTATTTGTAAACTTGTTTGATGGGGTCCTGGTCCTGACTGGCTGTTGCCACAGTTTCCTTAAATGGTAGATAAACATCTGAACGACATTTAAATATGATAAAAATTGAACTCAGCAAAGGAAAGAAATTAATGAAGGCTATATGAAAAGCAAGAGGGACACTCCATTTGCGAGCCGTACGAGTACATTTCGTCACAGAGAGGTGTGGTCTTTGTAACTATGTAGTTAAAACGTTTGTTAATGTGTTTAGAAAACATTGTTTATGGTTCGTGGCTCTGTTTTGCGTCTCCACTTCATGTTGTGGTTCCGAAAGTAAATTTTTGTTTTAATATGTTGCTTGTATCGTGTCAATAAGAAGAGAATGGAACATCATTCATAAGTCGTCCACTGGAGTTCCTCCATAAAATATAGGGCAATAACTCGAACACGACTTGACGAATATTCGGTATCATCGATTTTTTAGTTGTTGATCTTTAGACAGGATCTTGCATCGGATTTTGATGGCAGTTTACTTTAGCAAAACCAAAAACAACTCGTCCAGGAAATTATTATTGCAAACCTAAATGGGGTCTTGTGCGCCCAGTTGAAAGCACATATCTTTCCCATACACATCTTCGTTTTGAGACAAAATAAAATCGGTTAACATTTGACATGCAGCGAAGCTGGAAGCGTAAAAAGCAGCGCTGCAACGAACACCGAGCGCTGTTCGTGAGCTCTGCGTACAGAGAGGAAGAGAAGAGACCCGAGAGGAAAAGTCTTCTGAACATCGTATATAAGATCGTCTCTGCCGTTTTGTGTACTCGCCTGAAGTCGTTTATAAACAATCTGATGGGCCCATATCAGTGCGGCTTCAGTCCGCTACGACAGATCCTGGAAAAGACGCAAGAAGTTCAAATCGAAACACACCACATACTCGTAGATTTCAAGGCCACATATGACAGCGTACATAGCGACGAGCTATACAACGCCATGTCTAGTTTCATCATCCCTGCCAAACTCGTTAGGTTGTGCAGGATGACGATGGAGAATTTCCGCTGCTCCATCAAGGTCGGTAACGAACTCACCGAGGCATTTAATGTCAGAAAAGGTTTTAGATAAGGTGACGCCATTCACGTGTGTGTGTAAGGTGGTGCTTCTTAGAGAACCCAATTGGTACTGAGTACAAACCAGGGCTCTGAAAGTCTAAAAAAGGATGTAGATTTGCATTTAGAACAATCGTTCGGTGATGAGGAGCAAAATCAATTCATTGATATTCATTCAATAAAGGGTTTTGCTAGAGTCCTGGACAGGAACAGAAAGTGAGTCAAGGATTCTGGTTCTGCCGAGTTACTACTGTCATGTGACTTCGCGCAAGACACACGCCAACACTAGATGCACTTCCAGAATTAGGTATAACTGTTAGTATACGCTGATGACATTGACGTGATTGGCATTGAGGCGGAAGCGGCTAAAATGGGTAAAGCGGTGAATGGGGGCAAATATGAAGAATGGTGTCTTGGAGAGAAAAGTTCTGCGTGCGATTTTTGGTCCCAAAGGATCCTAAATAAATACTTAAAAAATAAATAAAAAAATAAAAAAATAAACTGAAAATTGACGATGACGGTAATACCTGATTTTCATACCAAATTGCGGGCACTTGTGGGCACTTATGAGATGTCAATGTGTCTATACTTTTTTTGAAGAAAATATAGTCTGAAAATTCAGTTAACAGCCGAAATCAATTCCTGATTTGAGCTGAATTTTCTTAGTGTCGATGGAAACCCAAGTGGGAAATATTCCACGCTGTAAATCTGACCTCGATGTGAAATATATGGATTTGGATATTCTTCAGCACTCTCACTAACGACAGTCTGTGTCTGTGTCTTAAAACAGACACAGTTTTCCATATATCACGCATAGTTGGACAATTATTTCGTAAACTGTCTACGTGCCTACAAGACATTCAGAGTCAGAATCAGAACTTTCATAATAAGTCTTCACAGTTAAAACACGCTCAGCGACTGTACCTTCATGGGTCACTGTCCTGATAAATATAAGTGAATAAGACCAAACGTTGATGACTCCTCACTCCACATTGCTCCCACTCCCTTCACTCAGTCTAAACATTATGTTACTTTTATTCCTATCAGCACTGGCACAAATGAGCCAACTGTTATTTCCTCACCCAGCGTACCTTAACTGCAGCCTGTCCTTTTAACCGCAATGCTATGTGCTTATGGAATATTCCCAGCCAAAAATGAAGATATTTCTGGTTCATTGCAGTGAACACCATATCCTGCACCATCTGTTCTCCAACTTTGTGCGAGGAAGATGAAGTACCAAAGCTTTGTCCAATGACCGTGTCAGAATTAATTTTACCATCTTCAATATTCCTTGATTTTGGATCCAATGCCAATTTATTCGTTGTTTATAAATGTAATTGATAATCTTCGATAAATCTATGTTTTGCCAAAAATGTCTTCGTAGTTGATAGTGACTCTTCAGGAATCCTGTTAAAAGTCAAAATACACTTCAAAGTATCCATTTAAATTAAGGGTTGAGTTCTTGAAGACTTCGTTCATTGTACCGACCTTGGTTGAATTTTCTTCTCCAATCCCCATCACGAAAGGACTGAAAAATCTACATCTGATTTTTACATCAAGACGCATGTCGTAAAACAACACTCCATTTACTCGAGAATGTTCTTGAACTATTCATAGTTATGACTTTGACAACGCTTTTTATAAACTTACCACTTTGGCCCCTTAATGCAAATGCAAAGAATTTACTGCAACAATGGTTGTCACTCAAAATCTTAGAGCTTAGAATCCTACTACAAGAACTTCTCGTCGTCATCATCTTCTCTTGATTGAATAAACTCATGACTAAATAAATACTCGCACTTGTTGTTCGGATAGCCTCCCGTGCTACAAACCACTTAAGCAACAATTCACAACGATTAATCCTTATCTTCTGACTGCTGCCATTTGGAATCCATAATTGTTAATGATTCCCCAAACATTTTTTTTTCACTATCACAATGATTTAATTGACCAACAAATATTCATGCACACACGAGTCCAGAAATCGTTGCCTAAATGTATTCGAAAACAAGTTTAGAAACCGCAGCAGATGATTCGAAATGAAAGAGTGATAAATAGCTCTTTAAATACCACACAACTGGTTGTTGGATGGTGTAATAGAGCATCGACTCGATCCCACACATGATTTATAACGACCGACGATAAACACCTTTTTATCTGTCAAACTGACAATATCTTTGGTAAGTCGAACTTGATTTGACAACCAGTGTAATCTTTGCTTTTGTAAACGATTGTGGCCTGACAGAAATGGTTTAAGCCATCAAATTATCTTTTTTGAAGATGAAATTAAGTGCACGATTTTGATTTTAAAGTATACGCATGCTTTTACCTGAACTTAACCAAACATTTCATCATTGTGAGTTGGAATAAATAACATGGTCATTCTCATTTTGTCCACGGATCTTTGGTTATATTGGCGAAGAAACCCCTATGCCCGTTTTCGCTCTTTTAAACTCAGAATCAATACACATTTCGTTTCCAAAGTAGACGTTCAACGATAAATTCCAATTAAGTAGTGATTTAACTTGAGCCACCGATTGCCATGGGTTATTTGTCAATCCAGAGATTACATAAATGTTATTCGTGTATTCAAATAAGCTTAACCCCAAAATACACTAGAGAAAACTTACACAAGCAACCAAACATTTTGTCAGGCGATACTGTTGTCGAGAACAGAACGTATACAAATGTATTGATGCGCACATATTAAAACAATATCTTAACCTACATGAACATGCACTTGCTGAGTTGGTGTGTTCCCTTTTGTTCTTTTCAGTTGAGCCCTGCAGTCTGACACGTGTGTGTTCAATCACGATCACTCAGTCTAAGGCTGATCTAACCCACCCTTAAATACTGGCTGTGAAACGAAATCTTCCTATTTTATGTTCGATTCTACACTATGCTAAACCAACAGGTAAGCCTGCACTGTGAAATTGGGCATTAGGGTACAACTATAATTGAACAAATTAAACTGAAGTCAGAACCGAACTAGAAATTGACAGACGCATGGCAAATTTCAAAGTGTCCATGGGAACTTTCACAAAAATCGAACGGCAATCACGTAGATACCGAAAAATTTTGTTAAAAAAGAACGAAACTTAACGAAGAAGTAGACGAAGTCATTAGAAAAATTGCCACAGTGTGCATATATCCTTTCTGTGTATTCGCTCGATTGCTTAAGATGACTTGCTTGTAAGTTACGTGCATTATGGTTGATCCTTGAGAAGTCTTCAACTTAAGTTGCCTTCTGTCCTTCTCAGGCGATAAAACTAGAACATATTCATTGGAAAATGACAATACCTGCCAATTGGCCTTCATTTCTAAATCAGCTATAAGCCCGTCTATAGCTGTTATAAGGTTCAGCAATTTGTCGGTTTTTGCTTTTACCTAATTGCCTTCTACGTTGACTCAGCAGAATTAAGCATTGAGTCGCAAGAATTCCAAAAACTCCACCTAAGCACTGAACGAATCATCTTCAACAAATAAATGCAAAGATCCAAGAAGCATTTTACTACCCACAGGCCTTATCTATAGACCACATCAATCGACTTTCATTCTTACGCATGTCACAGCTGAACTATTTACAGAAGACTCTTCTACCAGTCGATAAACGTCAAAGTTGAGATAACTCAAGTCAAACAAACTACACAAGATTCCAGCGCAGCTAATCTGTCCTTTTGTTTCATATGACGACAGACTATTTTTAAACGGTTATTATATCAGCCTCCACTGACAGTATGATAAATTATCCCCAGCGGCCTAGTAATAATGTCAAGAATGATAGCTCACACATGCTGAATCAAAACAGAAGAAGAGTCGCAAAACAAACAAATTGCGGAAACGACTTGTCTAATGCATATTTAAGCAAATTGTCAAACAATAAAACCGCGAAATCCCGACTTTTCAGCATGTGCCATTTGTCATGCTGCTGTTCTCACATGAAAAGTGACAGTGCTTCACAGGGTGCATCGCCAACTGCAAAAAATTGCAAAAAAAAAACACTAGCAGTAGCAGTTTGCAAATAAAAAACACACACAATAAAACATCAAATAACCTGTTGACGGCAATAAATTGTCGAATTTTGTGTCAAATATGCAATCAAATCGAATGATCTTAACAAACATCAAGAAAAATCGTTAAAAAGACCTAAAATAAATTAAAACGTTAAACTATACTAGGTTCGATTCCTGGTACGAGCAAAATACTTTTCACGGCCACACCTCTTTCGAGTCACTGACAATTGATTCAAATGATTATGATTCTCAAATTGGGCATTCGGAGTCCACAAAGATATGTAGGCTCCTTCCACTCGTGAAAGAACAATAGCACGCACAATACGAGTGGTTGCTGAGAAGGTTGGCCCTCTACGGGCTGTAACACCACTCAAACTATGCAGGCCATCGAGAAAACATGAAATGTGTACCATTGGGTGAATTCAAGACAGCCTTCACCACCCTGTGCACGTAACCTTGCCATCGGGCTATCGATGTTTTGTCAGGCACTGTTTGAATTATGGCATTTGACTTTTGGCACTCGACTATTTTTTTAATTGCTTTGTACCAATTTGTTTTATATGAGGAAAAAGGAACGAAAGAGCCAAAGAGCATAAAACAAAAGAAAACAACATAAAATGTCGATCAAATATGCAAATGCGAAGCGCGCCAAGTGCGATTATACGGCGGACATTGTTATGCTAAACGTCTCTGTGCCAAAATAAAATGGAGATGTAAATGCTTACCATTCCAACCACACTTTTGACCATTGTAATTCGCTAAAAATGAATGTCTGCAAGATGTGAACAAAGGGAAAAGGAAGTATCTGGCTATCGCGGAGGCAAAATCTACATCGGTGAGGTTAGGGGGCGTAATTATCATAAATTATCTGATGCGACGAGGCGGCTTTGTGGCGCGTTTAAATTTGCAAGAAAGCAAATCACATTCATCTTTGTGAACGGTTCAGTGAATGTCGTGCTTTGGAATGTGAATGATGTCCAACAAGAGGTTATATGAATTATTTGTAAATTTCTTTGACGCGGTGACTGTTGAATGGAGTTTGAAACTAGTACCACCGCATCAAATCAATTGCTCACTACATAAGAACAAGCATCTCTCAGTTATGGCGACACTGGATATATGTCAAATTGACTTTCAGTCGATCAAAGAGTTTTCAAAACGGAATAGCCCAACCATAATGGATGTTAGGCAAGTTAAGCCATCACGCGAGTACACACACTGTGCTCATAGCAACCACTTCCCTCTAATGATATGTACGTATAGACCGAATCCCGTCGCTAACTCTTAAGTAAGCAAAACTTAACGAAACTTGACGAAACTAGTTGTTATTAGGGTCCCAGCAGAAATGAGGTACTATAGAGATGATCAACTTCACAGCTGATTGTCCCCGTGTCCATCGACGAATTTGAGTAAATTTTTGACAGTTATTCATGAATTGTTGACGGTAATTCAAGAAATAATATGATTGGTCGATTTTGTTTAAGTAAACGGAATAAAACAAGATTGTCGAACATTTTATTGGGCAATAGGGGTAGAAGTTGGATATCTCTATAATACTTCATTTCTGAATCACAGTTTGCTCCATTGCATACTATTACAGCAGTCCCTCAATCGTTGAATTTCGTTCAGTTTTTTCTTATTTAAATGCAAGTGAAATGAGTTGTCATCTACGTATGAAAATTACTGTAGCCTGTGCTGGTTTTTCCACATCTCTATTTTGATCCACAAGCGATTCATTCGGTTGGCACAAGGTCCAATAGACTGTGCTTTCATGTATAGTAACGCAGAGAGAACTTGCCATGCCTCTTTTACCGCATGGCCTCTTTTAATACATCTGTTATCGGTCATTGATTATCTTATACCTGGGTGGCCTTCTCCCGTACACCACCAAACCATACTTGTTCTAGATGAATCCGTAACACTATCGGTAACCAAGCACGCCACTGATCAAACGAAAAGGTATAACAGCAACAATCGATGCACAACTGTGTCAATCAAGTCCAAACCACACCTCGAAGTTATCTATCTCAGAACCATGACACACAGCTAAGATGTCCGCCCTTCAACAGAAGCCGACCAGTGCGTCAGGCCCTCAATATCAAATCTCACAAGTTGATAAGTATGGGATGCGGTGTGGTCACTTCTTTCATTCGCAGTCGCTTGCTACTTACGCCCATTTACCATGTTTATGATTTCAGTTCCAATTTCCTAATCTCCATTATGTCCACTATCTAGCAGCTGATCTTGTGAAAACGGAATGTAGAAAATCCCCCGTTATTGCAAGCTAGTTTAACATTTACCCATGCATATGCATTTTCAGTTGCAGTGTCCCCGAAACAAACAATGCAGCGTGGTCGACATGTGCCCTCACTTCGAAGTCCAACTGTCAAATCGATCATTAACCTTGATTTATAAATGACAACGCCATTGCCTCCACTGGTCAGAGCGATGATTAGTTGTATGATGGCTGTACAAATAATTATGTTAATGCCGACTCAGCAACCACCAGCGTTGCCGCCGTGCGTGACGTAAAAACGGTTTGGACGGTTCGTTAGAATTTGTGCTCGAACGAACCTCTTCAGTTGTCAGCGCTCTCGCAGTTTCACCACGGGACTATTAAATTACCCGGTCGTTGTGTCGGTGTTGAGTTGCACCGGATTACCCAATCGAAAGTGCGGTGTGATTGCAACCAGAGTTCCTCGGTACACGCGATCTGCGTTTCGATTTCGATTTCGATTTCCATCGATTTAATTGCTATCGAGAACTGTCACACAACAGAGACAAATGTCAATTCGCCATGTACTGACATTCGCGCAACATGAGAGCCGATTCAAAACGTTCATTGCTCGGGTTCGCATCAGATCTACCGCGAGGTCGTTGCATCGTCGATCGAAGACGTTGTGATTCCAATCAATTCGTCGCCAACAGCAGCAGCAAGTCCCACGGATACGCGCACACTGTAATCGTTCATTGTAGTTTGACGTAAACTTGCATAACTAACGGTATGGTAAGGACTGCACCAGTCTGTACCAATCGCCGCACCGGCAATCTCTGAGCGCGCCAAAAGGAAGAGCGTGAACCAACATTTGGATAAATAATATCGAAGCGAAATTAATCACCTGTGCCCGGGGTACGTTCAGAAACGAGGAAGAGGCCGGGCTCACGTGAGTCCGTACACACTTCGAACACAATTAGTCAATAGATAGAGCGCTTTGGTTTTGGTTTAATTTTGTTCGAATTAATTAATTCTGTCTTGCAGCTGGGTCCTCGTTGCACTGTTGTGTCCAAATCAGGAAGCCGCTTTCAATCGGCAACGGAATTTGTAAATCGATAACAATGCACCATGGATACGGTAGTTGAATCACGTTAATTGCTCGAAAGTTATGCTTGGAGTTGTGATAAGGAATGCAGGAATGCGCCCATGTGAGTGTCGCTAAGGAAATCCACATGTGAAGAAATTGACTTAATTTGAAATGGAGGTCAGTCAAGAAGTGGCTATTTTTGAATTTGAATTAACAATTGTGACGATTAATCGTCAACTTCGTCAAGGAAAAATTTAAGAACTCAACGATGAAGGCGTTCGTAAAATTCCACATTGTCATTGTTTAGAGAATAATGAAGCTTTTAAAAAACAAAATGTTTAAAACAGCCGCATATTTGTTATGCACGCAATACTGATCAAATCACGACCGAAGGGGTTTGACGTTGTGGGAACTAACGGTACCCAACGGAATTTTGGCCAACTAACAGGCAGCGAGAAATGGACATGTTGGAACAAAGTAGGTTAATTAAATTTAACAATCCTTTCTATTTTGTTGTTGCTACCCACACAGCTACGATATAATTGGAACTATTTAGCTGAGTGCCATGCTCTAGAATGGGCCCGTAAATAATGCAACCAGTCTAGACAAATCATCTCTACATCTCGAACTGATCCTACATCTCTCTATGCCGACCAGCTTTACGGACAGACAAATCCGGAAGAATCAGATGTAGAATGATAGTAAGCATCTGTTGGAAAATATGTGTTGCAGCAAGTGCGAGTAACATCAGTGTTGAGGAGAAGGACGGCGGCACGTTTTGTGACGGCTCAGCTCGTCGGATGGGGTTGTTCTTTTCTCCTCCGTCATACACCACCATTTTGCAAAAATAGATCAGAAATAGAGGAAGGAAAGGTGGTCAAGGCCTATACCACCAAGGATGCTGTCAGGAATCGCTGAACTAAGCTATCTGAACTAAACTGCAACTTAAATGAAATACCCACCTTACAACTATACCCAACATAAGTCAAAACTTACTTTCACCGAGTCAACGCCCTTTCAGCATCGTTTTGCGATCGAGGTTCGTAACGAACCCGAGGGTACCTTATCTTGTTGGCATGGGGGACATCCAGGCCTCAATCGATAGAAAGTTAGCGGAGACGATAGCCATAGCCTGAAAAATAAGTATATAATTCAAAAGTTCATTCATTTAGCTGTCTTTGAACATTCCACGATGTTTGTGGACATTCTTTTTATAAATTTATCTATTTTATTTTTGTTTTGTAGAACAAGTTCCGAGGACATAACAGAGAGGCTACAAGGAAGGAAGAGGACCTTCGGGGGATTCGAATGGATGGTTTTTTCAGCATACACGTTGCAAAAATGTCGTTGGTAGTTACTTTCGTTGAAGTTGGTACAGCAACACAGAAATTGCGCCTGCAAAAACATAACAGTGGATTTCACATACTTGCACCGAACAAAGACAAAAAATAACATAAATTCATACATTTCGGATAGTTTCAACATTTCAGGCCATTTTGTCATTCAGTTTCCAACACTTCAAAATGTTGGCTTTTTGCGAAATTTTAAATATCGTCGCTGCATTTGTAAGTTTGTCAAATCGAACAAACCTCTTTACAACTGTAGCACGTCATTTAATGAATTTTCAGCCCCCTGATAAACAAAAAACAGCTGTCATGACAACAGCAAATTGTTTCAAGTGAATTAGTATTTAACTTAATTTTTAAATTACCATAGCTAGCTAAAAAAAAACAAATATTCTGACACTGCCTGTCATTTGAGATTTTTAAGTTTCAGTGGGAACACAAAATTGGACTTCGAATTTTTTTTTTCCCAAAATGTTGAAATTATGTGCTGTGTATATGTACTATTAGACCACAAAAGTCTTATTCAACTAGTGCACTTGGGCAAACGATTGTCCTTGTTGATTGAATGTCAGTCGATCCTTGAGTGCATGGTCAACCGGCGCAGGATGCCAATTACGGCCTACCATCGATTCGATACGATCCGAGACTCAGCCTGATCAAAATGCGAAGGAAGAATCTCAGAACTCTATCGACATTTCCAGGCACTCTACCATTGAATCTCTTCCTACAACGACTTCTGCAGAAGATACAGAGACGAGGAAAGTGAGGAAACTACCGTACACTTTCTACATAATGGCAGCACCCTCTCCTCCCATGGCCGAACTAAGCAGCATTAGAGACAGCCACCTCAATCGCTTTATCAAAAGCACCAACTGGCCTCGGGATAGGATCGACCAGATCCGCTTGGTAACACAACGGACGGGATCAAGATTGTAAGCAGCGGCAATTACGATTTCTCTGAAGCGTCTCCTGATTGTTGTCACTTTTTTCTCCACGCAATGACACACATTCTCCGACTGCTTGAATATTCATGGCTAATGCAGGAAATCGATGCTAATCCTTAATCATTTCAAAATCATTCAAAAGTAAAAGTAAGCAATCGAGATCCCTCAACATTTCATCTGAATCATGTTAAGCCTTGAAAAGCCACAAGAATCGTTCATAACAGACCGACACAGTTCCCTTGTCGGATCAGCTCCGATTGACTTTGCTTTACACAACCAGCCAACCTACTCTCACCAAATCCTATCCAATTTCGTGTCATAATTTTATCGCCCATGAAACCGTTGTGTGCGATCTGTCAGAAATGAGTTCGATCTTATCGCATACCCACATAACTCCGTTAAGTGGCTGGCTAATTGATGTTGACCAAAATCCCATCGCCCAGAGATTGCTTGCACAGAAGAGCCGCGGAAGCAACCTATTCACATGCCAACTTAGCAGCTGACGACCAATCATGACCGGTCATGCAATCCGTTGCCGTTGGATGGCGCACGGGAATGTAAAGTGACTCCCATCGCTCTGACAAGTGGCCACGAGAAACAAATCCAAAGATAGTTTACGGCCCTGGTTCAGCCACTTGCGAGGAAGTAGTGCACTATTGCTGACTCCACTCTCCAGCGGTCTCTTCTCTGCCCTATCCGTCCCACCATCGACGTCGTCGTCCGTGCAGTTTTTCATTTTTAAAATTGCCAGCAGCACATCGATCAGGTTTTTCCTACATCACGACCACTCAGTGACGTTGTCACATGTGCCAAGTCAGGACAGAAGCACAGTTCTCCTGCTCACTAAGGAAAATCACTCCGAAGAAAATGGTGACCACCTCGGCTTCAAAGTGACTGCAGTGGAACGCGCGAAGTCTCCCGTTACGTTTACGAGTATCTAAATAATTATTTGGAGCAAAAGTTGCATTGTTATGAAATTCGATTTTATCGGTTCCGTGTGTGTGCAGCTTTCAGTCGTAATCCACTTGCGGACCCAGTCCAGTGTGGCTGTGGTGGACACACCACCGCGGCATAGGAAGATGAACGGGTGCCTTTAAGTGAGTTTTGTTCGGCTCGTGTGCTGGTACCAGAAATATGGGGTTTCTTTATAACGTCGTTACTCGTTGTAGCTGCTCTTGGACTGCATTCGCGCAAGACACAAAGCGTTGCGAAAAAACCCAAGTGTTGTGTAGTACGTTGTAATAATGGTGATATGCTGATGGTGATTGTTGTGGGGATGGTGATGGGGATAGTGTTGGCAGCGGCATGAGGGACGCCGAGCTTGTTCAGTGTGCAACAACGAGAGCATGCATAAATTGAACACAGCCCAACTCAACTCAACTCAGCTCAAGTGTACAATAATAAAAGCGTTGCGCAATACTTTCTCCATATTTGAAACGGGGAGTGATCGACAATGCCGCTCAGATGACGTCGTTTGCATCAGAGACACCTGTCACCGCTCAAGGAGGAAAGGCTCCAAAAGTGCACAGCTTTGGGGGGTTGACTCAGTTGATTGCAACTATTTTTCGGTTAATGGTGTCTGTTCCCAGCTTGGGACTGTCATCTGGAGATAAATGAGCTGTTGTTGTGGTACGGTGTAGCATGGTTTTCCATCCGCTGCTGGCTTGGGATTGCTTACACTATCACTGGATACCTTAATTCATACTCGGCTGTTGGAAGTGCGAAATACGCTGTTACCACTTGGCTGTTAGGGAGGAGTAAGCCAATGTGCATCTGACTGGAGATAAATTTCTTCCGTAACTAGAGACATGGCTAGGGAATGATATAGTATGTGCTGGCGACAGACATGAAATATCTTTTGTTTAGGCGCGGTTTAATGACATTCGTTGTTCATATCGCACGAAGAGTAAGTGTGTGTATTAAGGCTTCAAAACTGCGACGTTGGGAAGTGTGCATCATTTGCTTATTGCGTTGCAGTGTTGCGGTCTCAAGTGTTCTTCCACGAGCGAGAACACAGTTACCTAGTGCGGTGAAAACTTAATTTTAGAAATCGAGCAAATTGACAGAAATGGAATATTGTGATCTTAATAATCACTTCGCTTAGTTTCGTTAAGTTTCGATAAGCTTCGTTAAACTTTTTTTCCTTAAGTGGGAGCGAAAGGAAAAGCTTTCATAAGGCACGGTTTGTGGTCACAATATGGGTAAATTATCAGAAGCAATTAGTACATATACAGCAGACAGCCACTTCAACCTAACTGCAACTTACCAGAAGCAATTATGGACACTGACTACTTCTCTACTTTTTGTTCGGTCCTTAAGACTTTTTGGACTTCCTAAATCTGTGAGAACGTGTACACGGGAGAGAGCAGGCCAAAAAAAACTTAGAGCCGTTGTTGGCTCCCTCCAGTCAAGACACATTTCCGAGTAATTTTCATTTTTATGCCAGAGGTTCGGTCTTCTCCTTTTCGAAGCAGGGGCTCGGATTCGAAGACCCTTTTAGCTAGAGCGTTGGTGTACATGTTTTGTGTGCAGCTTTGCCTTATTTCTCACCTGCTTCAAAAACACTTCCATGTTTACAACTGCCTTCCGTATTTACGGCTTCCCGACGTTATACATTCTCTAGTGCCAGATTAAAGAAATCACACGAGAGCTCATCTGCTATTCGAAACTCGGTGCAGGTTTCAAGCGGCCCGGAAGTCATTGAATCGTACTGCACGGGGTCCTGAATTCGGTCATCGCATCGTGAATGAACGAATGCTGTCTTTCGAAGCTTTAAAATCGATGAAAAGGTGGCGTGTATTGCTTGAAACTCGCTGGTCTTCTCCATTACCTGCCTGAAGATGAGGTCTATAGTCGACTTGTCGGTCTGGAATCCGCAAGACGGATTTAGACGTTCACACGTTACGCTGGATAGGATCTTATTCGCAACGTTGAGCAAGGATATACCTCTATAGTTGTTGCCAGAGGTATGATCGCCTTTTCATCTTAATTGAGTTCTCAGTTACATGTGAGGAATTTTAAGTGTGACTCTATAGAGTTCAAGTTTCAAAGCAACACTCTTCGACCACTGAAATTCACTCACAATAAGTACTTACAACAGATTTCGTCAGCCACTTGACTTCTGGGCTCCACTGTCCTTCAACTATCGAGGAGACAGCTACAGGCCCCAAGAAGTAAACCAGCACGAGCACGTCTTGGATGTGTTAACATAGACTGTGGCCTCTTTTCAACTATCCATCCATCTATCCGCACAGACTCCGTCACGTAGAGCCATTCAAAGTCAACAGCCTTTTTGGATTTGACAGCAATTATTCGTTACTCTCTTCCAATTCCAACAATCCGTTGTGTGTCCTGAATAACCTCAATTTATAACAGCGATAAGCAATCAATCGGAGAGCGAAACCATCAAAAGTGCCAAGATTAGAGATTTTATCTGATTGATCGTTATATACCCGTGCATTCAGTAGAAGACGCAACAAAGTGACACCCAATCACCAGTCGTGAATGCCAAACACAAGCGTGGGCACATTTTTGAACCTATGCCAAATATGTCAAAACCTCGCAGAGACCTTGCATTCACATCCATCCGTCAAGTAACACCTTTCCTCTTACAGCATCAACAGTAGCTGATGGCTTCTGTAATTACGCCTGAATTTCGCTCGCACATTGCGAAAATTATTGCACGCAGCATTTTCACACATCAGGCACCACAAAGACATCGCGGCGACCGACTAAACCGGTGATAAGAATCTGCCGCCTCAGCTTTGTCTATTTATTCAGCTTTAGTCAATTTCCCGCCGACAACGGGCTAGGCTTACTTTCTTTGCCATGCTCTGCACGTACGTCTATTACCGCATATCTTGACCAAGCATCAGCCGAATCCGCGGCAAGACCAAATTCCCTGCCGCGTTGTATTCGGTCAAACGATGACAGGTAACAGGCAGTGGTGAGCAGAAAATGGTAAGCAATTCAACTTGATTACCGGCATGTCCTCTCCCCTGTGCTTCATGAGAACTTGCGTCGCAGCCATGCATACCTGCCACCATATGTGGCGGAAGGCTGCACGAACGACGACGACGCGCGCCGGAGCGAGGTAATGAGTGTTAACTCTTGCGCCTATGGTCTATTTCTGATTCACAGCTGTGTGCTTTCATAATCACAACTCGCTGCTGGTTGTATATCGTCTTTCCGTCGCGTCAGTCGCTCGTTCGCCGCACTGACATAATCAGCCGCATTTCCAAACTGAAGACCGACTACCAGCAACTGCACTCACTCGTGATGGTGGTTGCTGTTGGACTGATTTCAGTCAGATTTGGCAAAAAAAAAACAAAATAACTCGATTAATGTCGGATGCCTGCAACGACCTTCGAACAGACACAAGCGCCGCGGAGCGCCGCTCTGAGGCGGATGGCTGTTGTGATGATTGCTAATCGTCGTCTAATGAAAAGGCTGATTGATGGAAAGTGATGAATTATCGATTCAAAGAATCTCATTTTTTTGTGGACTCTCAGTAAAAAGCAAATCTATTTTCAAGGCCCAACAAGGTCCAGTTTGGTTCGTTAGCCTTCATTGTTTCCCCCGCGATGCTTGTATGTGGGACACAGCAAGTATCCCCGCTGAATTTTAATAGGTTACGCAATCCGAATAGTTTTGCTAAGATTTTGATTGATGGACAAAAAGGCAATTATCAGAAACATACACACAAAGGCTTAAGGCTGCCTGCAATGAGTTTTGGATTATACAATGTCTTGTGTTGGACCTGGATGTTGTTTGTGGATGTAAACCGTCAAGAGATACATGCCGGCTGAGATGGCCTGATGACGGATCTTGTGAAACTTGATTTTTATCCTAAGTCTGGGATTTCGTGCGAATGTTTCCCCATTAAGCGCAGTTCCTTGATGTTGAATGCACGCTTTTGATTTTGTGGACAACATTGGAGTTCATCTATTCAGCATTTGTTTCCTGTCCAAAACGTACTTACGCATCGGTGTGTACTCCCTAATACTTTTGTTGAATGACAATTCAGTGATGACTGAATGTGGGACTGGATCAACGAGCCGCTATAGCTGTTAGAAAAACTTACTCACTGATTGCAGTTGAACCAACACCGAGTTCAACAAAAAAGCAAACAACACGCACACACACACTAGCTTGTGTAGTTCACGAACGAGCTAGTTCAAAAAATATCTCTAACAAGTAAGCTAAGTGAAGCTACCTTACCCATTTTAGCTCAATTACTTCAGTAGTTCACCAAGCTCAGGAATACCTTTCTCCCCATACATGTGACTCAGTAAGCACAACCGAACTAAATTGTTGCGTTGCCAGTGGTGTATGTGACGGTTATGAACTACATTGAACTAAATGAACTAGACGAACGAACTAGTTGAATGAACAGATTCGAACTAAACTGAGCGCTCTGACTGAGACTCTGGACTGAACTAAAATGCACAGGCCTAGTGAATTTGTAGTTTTGGACTTTTGACACATTTGAAAACAGACACTTGAGCTGACGTAGTTACAATATGATGGACAGCAGTCGGTAATATCTCAACATAAGTCTTCTTAACTCGGGGAAAAGATTGACTTGCATATGCTAAGGTCAACAACATCCATTGATGCATTGAATTGAATTGAAGAAAATGGGGAGTGTCTGTAGCATCACTCCGACCAGCACATTAGAGCTACCTTGAGAAGTTTGATAATCTCTCTAGATGGAAGATCCTGATAGTCTGTCCCTGTTAAGTTGATTCTGCTCCTTATCTTACATTTACTTAATGTGTGATCTATAGCCTATCAAGGCTTTTCAAATCCAGAGATCTAACCATAACATCTAAGCTATTGCTGCACCAGTACTCACGTATGAATCGGAAGCTTGGGTGCTTAGTGAAAAAGGACTACAATCAGGAACTGTTTACTATCTACCTCGAAGCTAATATTGTGACAAAAATTAAGCTAGGTAGACTCCGGTGGGCAGGGCACCTAGCTAGCATGGGCGATGTGGAACCGGCTCGGAATGTTCTTTGTAGCCCTTTTTATGGTAGACGACAGCGTCGTACAAAAGGCTTACGCTGGATAGCGATCGAGATAGGTGGAGAGAATGGCTGATGAAGGCCAGGACCGGATCCCGATGATGAATGTCAGATTGGGATACTAGACTCGGGGGTGTTCTATGGTTTTCCTTTAATTTTCCACTGGGTCTACGGTTTTCTGGTTCGCTGTAGCTCCTTTGGTGGCCAGAAAGGGTGCCAGTATTCTTAGGTCAGGCTTGTTCGGATTTAGGGCGTCCTTGTTTCTCCTAGGATCGACTTTCGTGAATTACTTGGAGTGTGCAAATCCCTCCTGACTGTTCACGAAAAATGCAGCCAGTTGTTTGTTGTGTGTGTTATATGTCGATGTTGCTTCATCCATGAAGAGAGAAAGGCCAAATAATCGGCGTTCTTGCCACCTTGTTTGCTTGGATGTCTGCTTCTTCATTGCTCTTCTGGTTTTCATGTCCTGGCACCCATATCAGTTTTAACCTGTTTTACTTTGCCAGCGTGGTTAGTGTTTTGTGGCATTTTCAAACAACCCTGGAGTTTAATGTGAAAATGTTTAGTGCTATACGCACTTTGTGCCCACTTTGCCTAGGTTCCATTCCCGGTATGTTCAAGGCACCCCCTCTTTCGAGTCATTGACAATGCTCCAAGAGTATAGCTGTCTCAACTTGGCCATTCGGAGTCTGCTTGTGAAAGAACATCACGCACAACATGAGTGGTTGATGAAAAGCTGTCCGCGGCCCTGTAGATGCAATGTGCTGCTTCAGTTAGAGTTCAGCTTGGAATATTGAGGACACTCTGTTGAGGGCATTTAATTACATCTAGGTCCTACAATGCCTGCTCCTACTCCACTTTCTTACTTTGACTCGTCTGTCTACCATCTTTGGGCGTCGTCATTCATCCAAGGAGGGCAGTAGCATACATATCGTAATGTGTAATGTTTGTTAAAGTCTAATATTAGGGTCATGAGGTCACTCACTTTAGTTATTTCATTATTTCATATTATTGCAGCAGAGTATATAATTTAATAATAATAATAATTCCTTTTTTTAAGTATTTTCTTTTTTTAAAAGAAATTCTAGTGTTCGCACTTATTGAACACCCTCCAATTGTCAATAGTTTCGGTAAAAAAAATTTTATTTCAAGCAAATGACGACCAACTTCTCCTTCATTGTAATTCTAATTCTGGTTGGTGTTTGTTGGTAAAGTTATTTTAAAATACAGTTTTATACAGCGTCATATTGGGCAGCACTACACTTTGAGGTAGTCAAGGACTTGGTCTACCTCGACTCTGTATTAAACAAAAACTTTGACCTTGGAACACCAGTACGACATGGATGCTATTGACAGCGAATGAAGAAGCTCTTGGTCGTTTTGAGAGACAAAATTTCTGTTTGTGTTGATAGCGTTTGGATGAGAAGATTCAACCACGAGCTGTACGGGCTGTACAGTAGCTTGCACCTAGTTAAGCGTATTCGGATCCAACGCTAAGATGGCTAGGCCATGTATAGCAGATGGATACCACAGCTCCGACCCGAAGAGTCTTCGAATTCTGAGACAGCACAACAGAGAACCTCCTCGAACGAGATGGCACATACAAGTGGAGAAGGACCTCAACCAACTTTGAGGCACCAAACAATGAAGAAGAGATTACTTACCCTCGCGGTCCATTAATACAAAAATTCAAAATTTGAATTCATTCGAATGATTTTGATGAGAGATATTTATCGATTTCTCTTGTGTTAGTAGTTAGTAATTAATTAGTAGTCATTCGAATGATTTGTTGAGAATCAAGATGTTGCACTAATCGATTACCACTCAAATGCGTCCATCACTAGTTGATAGCTAATTGATCACTAATCGCCTTCTTTGCCTGATGCCGATTCAAACTGAGATGAATTTTGGGACGAATTCTCCTTTCCCCATGTTTGCAACAGAAATTAAGTACCGCACCGTCTGCAGCGAGTGAAAGCAAGAGTTCAAAGAGAAAGGTTTCTCGGTGACTCTTGTTTTTCTACATATTGCATGTTGACACTTGAAAAAATAAAAATGGAATCGATAGTCCCATGATCAATGTGAATAAACTTAAGAATTGTTCCCAAACAGTTCTTGTCACGGATTGAATCTCGTTTTGTCTTGACACTCACTCAAAGAACAGTCAGATTCATTAGCATACGACAGGACGTGGAGGCAACAAAATGAAATCGTCTGAGCTTCCTTAACACGTTGGCCGCCATATGATCCATCGGTGGGTCAAGTAATATTTTCCCAGATCGTGTAGGACTTGCGTACTATATTATTAGGCTAGCAGGTGATAAAATGGGGATTATATTTGAGCCGTCGAGCATGCTTTAGTTTTCCATACATGCTTTGTACTCGAACTCCTCGATATTTTTTCAGCAATATTTGATGCTGCTGGTTTGCAACATGGTGAGATTCAGATGAAACTCACTCAACCACCGACAACGCAATTCTTTTGAAGTGTACATATCACCTGTCATCTGACGCGTACTTCTATATTCACATAATTATGTACACTTCAGTCTTCACTGAAATTTCAAATGTTTATCCTGCAAAATCAATTCAACATGGAAGCTGCTTTGGTTGATTATACAACACACAACCAATAGACGCAGGCAGTCTTGTATTATTTTTACAAGAAGATTGCTTACATAACGCAACCAATAACCGCAGTAAAATAAAACTCTCGTATCTGCCAAGCTTATTACACAGATTGAGAGTGAAGTGGTTTGTCTGGCAAATAAGGAGTTAAGTGGTGTGCCATACGAGAGGAGTACCAGACTGTATGCAAATTCGATTGGTTTCTCGATTTGGACCATGGCTTCACATCTGAAACCGTTCAACATTGTATCATATAGCCACGATTGGAAATGAAGATTTTATGCTGTTTGTTTTATTCTTTTTTACATTTATGATGTAAAGTTTGCACATTTTTTGTAAGCTCAAGACTGGACTGACTGGATTACGAATGGAAACAGAAACGTTGTCGGCAATTTGGATAGAAACACTTTTTAGTTGAGGCGTTTATTTCTGGACACAGTGGTGTCAAAATGTGTGGGCGGAAACTCAGTGTCCAGAAACGTCTATTTGTATGGGCCGCAATGATTTTCTGGACACCACAGCTTACAGAAACTCCTATCGGTATAGGCACCAGAGTATCCAGAGGTGCCTGTCAGTATGGGCAATGACTTTCTGGACACCAACGTGTGAAACAAAACAAAATCCATGGATGACAGTGGAAATAATAAATCTATGTAAGCTCTAGATTAAATGGAAAAACTAGATAAAGTGCATGAGCTTTGAAACTAAATACAAATCTTACCGCAACTAGGCCAATAAAGGAGTAAGGAGTACTAGTTTAGTTGCAAATACTTTATTTATAATCCAACGGTTCAAAATATACAATAATTAAATAAAAAATAGTTAAATCGATTAAATAAGCATAAGTATAATATGGTTTGGCCTATGGTCGTCTACCAGAGTAGAAGCGTGCTATTAAAACAAACTTACGGAATACAAAAAAGATACAAAATACCTGGATGCTAATAAATAAAATCTTAGGGAAAACGAATAGCAATGTTATACGTGTTTTTTTTTTTTTTGCAAGCGAATATACGCTTAAATTTAAATTTGCATGTAAAATACACTAGCAACAAATCCCATACCCGATTAGTGCGGATAAAAACAATGCTTCCAATCCTTAATAATTTTCTGCGTCTTCATTCCTGAATTTAAACATTCATTCGATATGAAGCATTTGTAGGTGTGGTTGACGTATTAGATGATTTTAAAATGTTTGTGCAATTTGTGATTCGTGTCTGTGCTCTACTTTCATTTATGTTTCGTAATCGATTCTTTTCATTGTTTTTTTCATTCGAAGAAAAATGTACTTAATTAATTTAATTATTAAGTGCCTTTGCATTTGAAGTTATGATCACAATCGCAAACCGAAGATTGTGACCATTAACGATCAACCATCACCTTACATGATACCACCCCTGGCTACCACAAATGTCATTAATGTCGTCGGTGCTGCCAAGTTCAGGTAGCTGCACAGCTTGTAAAAAAGTCATTGGAAGAAATAAAATTCCCAAAGAAACTGAAGTTGCCATTTATTCGACCCATCTGTAAATCGGGGAAAAAAAGATGATTCATTAAACTGCCGTTCAATCTTTATTCTACCAGATCTAGATAAGATAATTGAAGAAGTAATGGCAAACAGAATATGCTGCCAAATATAAAATCGTTAATAAAAACCAAAGAGTTAGCAAAAACAATTAATACCAATCTGAATAAGGACCATCATTAGCTGGTAATCTTTATTGATTTAAAAAGGCGATTGACAAACTTTGTCTAGAAAGATAAATAGTAAACTGGAAAAAATTGGCATCCGAGGTGGATTATTAAATTGGTTTGCTAGCTACCTTTGGTCAAAGTTTCAAACCGCTTCTGTAACCTGCAAAATGCTGAACTGGGAGTACCACAAGGATCTTTCCCAGGACCACTCCTCTTTATATTATGTGTGAATGATATGCTTTCAGTGCCGTGAAATAGCATTGGATTTCATTATGGTGATACGGCAGATGTGGTGAGCAACAAAAATATTGACTGTGCTATTCAGACTATGCACTCAGAGTTTATTTATATATTTATGAATTGATTGGTTCAACCATCTGCTGACTATAAAAATGTATTTGATTTCATTAAATTCAGAAAATACATTTAATTGATTTAATTAAGAAAACAGGGTTTTCATGACATTTCTAAAACAGTCCCTTTTCGTTGAAATATCGATTTCCGATGAGACAGAGTTATGTAATTTAAGAGAGCGACTGATAGGATTATTTTGACCATAATTAGTACGAGTATGATAATATCTTAGTTTATTGCAACGATAATGGACTTTTATAAGTATAATATAATAATGCATATTCTTCCCCCGTATATAGTTCGAACACCGATTAAGATACGGATCCACACTTTTGAGTGTTTGTACAAGCATCAACATTTTTTAGCCTTAAGGATAATTGCACAGACAATATTTGCACAGTAAACGCATACCGATATTTTGGAGTTGAAGTGGACTACAGCTTCAAGTGGGATCTACTTGTAGTCCTTATCATCTGAGCAATTGTACCCCATTCAATGTCCTAATGCCATCTTTCTAGTCATGGGTGGTGTCAGTTTTGCAGTCCCAAATTATTGCATTATATAAGTAGCGCAATATAGGATAATGGATGTTCAGAGCGCGCAAAATAAATTCTTTAGAATTTTCTTGATGATCTAATAGATTCAGAAAAGTTAAACAACTGTTTCTCTTCAATGTAATGGTTGAAACATACTCCGATCAACGGTTTAAACACAAATTGGTCACGAGGTCAACACGAGACATAGGGCGGAAGGTCTACTAAAAATCCCCATGAAAAATAGTGCATACGGAAAACAACAGCTATCCTTTGCAGTCTCTTCAGTCTTCAATTAACTTCCACCGTTAAGGCGATGTACATCAGAAAGGAAAAAAATTCAAAAATATTCAATAAAGAACAACTTAAATGTGTGTGTCTAAACTAAACTAAACTAACAGTGTCCAGAAACTCTGTTCAGTATGGACGCAAATCTATTTCTGGAGACCGCAGTGTCTAGATAGCGATTCGGTAACTAATGACTAGCTGAATGTATCCTCCGATAAATTGTGTATCTCAATCATAACAAGAATTAAAAGGGAACTGAAAGGGATAAATAATTTCACAATCCTTTAAATATACCCCGAAAAGGAATTCAATTCAAATAAAATTGAAAACATTACGCTACACATCACATACACAAACCAATTAATTTTTCCACACTTCAATGGTGGTGTGCCTGCTTGTGACTACTTGCCAAAAATTTGACAACTGTCGGCGACACCAACAAGCGATCAAAAAGTGTTTTGTCATTTTCATCAGCGTATTTGTCGCAATTTACATTTTTACTAAACGCTCTAAGCATTCAATTCAATGTAAGACACAATTTCACTTGCAATTTTTCTTCTACTAAATTAATTTGAACTCAAAAATATTAAAACTACTCATCTTCAGAAATATTCCCCAACTAACCTCAAAAAACATATATTTTTTTCTCAACTCATTCTTTTGTTTTACAGCGAAATGTTCCTTACCCGGTCAGAATACGATAGAGGAGTAAACACCTTCTCCCCAGAGGGTCGTCTGTTCCAAGTGGAATATGCAATTGAAGCCATTAAATTGGGATCCACCGCAATTGGAATTTGCACACCAGAGGGTGAGGGCAGCCGTGTACACTGAACAAAGAATTTCCATTACTCACTTTGTAACCCAAATATAGGAGTTGTATTAGCTGTGGAGAAGCGTATCACTTCACCTCTAATGGAACCAGGCACAGTCGAGAAGATTTCGGAAGTTGATAAGCATATTGGCTGTGCCACTTCTGGGCTGATGGCAGATGCTCGCACTCTCATCGATCGCGCTCGTGTTGAATGCCAGAATCATTGGTTCGTTTACAATGAACGTATGTCCATTGAATCGTGTGCCCAAGCAGTATCAACACTCGCAATTCAATTCGGTGACAGTGGTGACGGTGGCTCGGCTATGAGTCGTCCATTCGGTGTTGCTATTCTCTTTGCCGGCATTGAGGATGGTGATCCACAACTGTGGCACATGGATCCATCTGGAACTTATATCAGATACGGTGCTAAAGCTATTGGTTCTGGCAGTGAAGGTGCACAGCAGAATCTCCAAGATAACTATACAGACAAGATGACCCTTAATGAAGCTATCGAATTGGCTTTGAACACCCTTAAGCAAGTCATGGAGGAGAAACTGAACTCAACGAACGTCGAAGTGATGACCATGACGCCAGATGGACTCTTCCGGATGTATAAAAGGGACGATGTGGAACAGATCATTACCAATTTGGTGAACTAATTTTTAAGGGATTCATGCGGTTATTGTTCTTTTTTTTTTTCTTCAGTAAAAATAAAAAATGGAAATTCAATTCGCTGCTTGTGGTATTTTTTGTAAACAGAATAATAAAATAAAACTGTTCAATTTATAAATAAAAGTAAAGGCTGTTTATTGGGTTAGATGAAAATGTTGAACAAGTACAACAAATCAGGCAGCAATGGAGTGTTGGAATGTGGGCAGCGCTAGACAGGCTTTGACATGCTTTACGCAAATGTGTACTATAAAATCGTTGCTATAGAAAGCATTGGGGTAGACATTCAGTCCCTCTGCCCTACTGAAACAGGGAGCTGGATATATTCATCATGCAGGAAGAAGAATCTAATGAAGAAGATTCTTATATCCACGTTACAGCACACGTTAGAATTATTTTTCGTTATTGTACTCACTGGAATTGTTAAGCTTCAACTCGAATGTGGTAGTAAGCATTGCCTATGGCCAAATTACTTTTCTTTCCAGGCGAGCGGTTACCAAAAAAGGGATTTTCTGTCCAAAAAAGACGGGTTTCCAACATTTGCAGGCTTTTTTTCAATATTTTATATGCATTTTTCGTTTTGCGGAAATATTAAGTCCAACTTGACAGACGTCCAACTTCCCAGATCAGTTTAATCTGAATTGATAACTCGCTGGAAGAGTCAGCCTTTTTTGTGAATATTTTGCATGCATTTTTCGTTTTGCGGAAATATTAAGTCCAACTTGACATGTGTCCAACTTCCCAGATCAGTTTAATTTTAAGCAACATACAGTCGCTTCATGATACATTTGACAATCGCCAAATCACATTGAATTTCTTTGAATCATTTGATCTGCGATTGTGCACGACAATGTTGTTTCCCAGGATCAGAGTCGCAGATTCTGCAGCAAAGCTGAATTATCTACATATGTACCTTGACGACCGTAGAGAACAACGATGTCTTGAATTTATTGAATTACCCAACAAGTTTGTCATCACTCATCTCATGTTCAGTGACCCGAAGGGATTGAGGAAGCAAAGCACGACCCAGACCACTCGACCCACCGCCATCGACTCTAACTCATCAGGAGTTATGCCCAAGCCAACTTTTCGAGTTTAAATAACGAAAATGATCAGACCTTGCTTTTTTAAGTTTAAATTTGGTGTATTACGGAAGACCTTAAGAATATTACAATTTCAATATATAATATAAATTTCAATTATTCGTTCAATGATTCTTTAACAGGTTACGTCTTAACAAAGACTCATTAATATGTGATTTGTTTAAATTTCTTATTTTGTTTTTTTTTTTTTCTATTTTTTAGCGTAAACTAACAAAATCACTTATGTACTAATACAAAATGGTGTGCGTTGTATGTGCGATATATTTAAATATCATAATCGTCTCGCCGTGTGAAGCTTTTGTTTTTATTTCTAATGAAAACGAAAAGGCACTAATACTCAAACAAAAATAATAATATGTATATGTGTGTGGTATAAATGTGTATAATTTTAATAAAATAATAAATAAGAAAATAAATTCTCTATTTATTTAACATCCTAGAAAGCAGCACACTCGAGGCGAGAGAGCGCGAGACAATACTTTAGTACTAATAAGGAAGAACAAAAGAAAAAGAGGGAAACAAACACGAACACGATAAAACGATATTAAATACAAAAAATAAAAAATAAAACGTTATAAAGTTAATTTTCAATGAACAACTCTAATGATCACAGTAGTTTCGAAATTTCCCGATTCGCGTCCTCTTTTATTTCTTGCTTAATAACTAAGGAATAAAAATGTTTAGACATACGTATGTATTGTATATATGCTTCTACTTAGTTCGTTTTGTCTACGACTACGTCTAGAATAAAATCAGAACTCGATTGTTTATGGGCGTGTTTTCATCCAATGGATTGTAGTAGCTTCGACACACTGACACGCTGGGCAAACTCGCGGGAGGGGGGTGGTGTGAAGATTTTAAATTAGTAAGGCACCTCATGGTAGATCTACTAGACTACCACTATGGAGGGTTTCTTTTCTTTGTCTTTTGGGAGGGAGAAATTATCGAGTATTCATAGTAGTTATGAGTATTGCCTTGATGTGATGGTTCGTGAGCTAGAGATTTAAATCTTATCGTACGTATACTTGAATACAATAGTAACGGTATTTGTTAAGGTTTTCTTTTGCTTTTAGTTTAAGACTCCTCAATGTTATTTCGTCGTCGAAGTGTTAAACTTGCATTCGGGTCGCTGAGAGAATACGTTTCTGGTTCGAATACTGGGGGGCACTCCATGTTCGGGTATTCAGGGGACACCAATACATTTGAAGCAGTCGCCGGCAGCTTATCAGGTAAGGTCAATGGGGGCAAGGGCATGGATGCAGCATGATCAACCGTCGAGGATGGGCCGGAATAGGGCTGAAAAAACAAAACATTTCGTTTGACTGATGCTTTCGTCACTGTATGGAAATTTAAAATATACCTTATTGCTAAATTCAACTGGTGAGAAGATTTCATGTTCATAATCCTGCGATGAACTTGAACTGCCGATGGCATTGCGTCCACCAAAAATGGACCTATGTCCACGTGGCGACATAACCTTCTTCTCCTTCGTGGACTTGCTAGAGGAAAAGCTCAATTTCGACAATATCGGCATTGGCGCTGAGTTTTTTCGATGCGCATCGTACTTTTTGTCTTTAAATTCATTGTTGTACGTGTGGCTTTTCTTTATGCCACCACTGGCAGGAGATCCCTGATCAACTTTCCCCTGACTATTGTATATTTGCGATGACTTCTTGTTCAACGGCAGCGTCATTGACGTTAGACTCTTGGACTCGTGGCTCGAATGCTTGAACTGAAATATACGCTCGCTAGACGTTTTGAATGCCTCTAACTTTCCCTTTGTCTTTTTAAAGCTTCCACCTCGTTGACTTGTCCTATCACTCTCGCTGCCGCTGGAGTGCTTTTTCGCCTGCTTTGTTAGCTGCTGCATCGTCTGAAGTTTCTGCAGACGAAGCTGTTGCTGTCGCATGAGCTCTGAGTAGTTTTTATTAGCGCGACTGTCCGAAATAGGCTCGTCCCCCGATATCAGCTCATAGCCGAAATCCCGAAGTTTAAGACCCTCCTTTGTTCGCGTTCGTTTTATGTCCTCGTCGTCGGGCTTGAAGCTCATTTCGTAATCAGGAGTTTTAGGTAAACTTCGGCTTTGAATCTTTGAGAGCTTTCCGTTTTCACCTGGTTGCTGATTGTCCGGACCTGGTTTGCCCTTCAGTTGGAGCCCTTTCCCACTGCGGTCGTCTTTTTTCTCGACTCCGAGAAGAACTCGATTGTTGTACATCTCCTGGGCTTCTTCTTTTTGCTTTTGAAGCATCAAGTCTTTGAGCGTCAGAAACACTTGTAAATTGTGCGGCGCATCCCAGGAGTTCCCAGGATTAATCTTTGGCAGAGAATAGTCCAAGGTTTTCGATGTTTGGAAATCAAATTCTACCAGATTCGGATTGGAGGCGTGGATATAATTGTGGGGAAGTGTTCTTTTGCCCTTTTTGCTGCTCTCTGTTGAATAGCTTTTCGACAGAGAGCTAGAAGAATTTGGGAGCTCCGATAGAGTCGGATTCACATGTACAGTTGGTCGAACGTTGCTCTCACTCACCGAACTGCGGCTCGCCGAGAGAGTTACTTTGGGCGCTGGAACTGGTGGTGGCGCGTGATGTTCGGGTGTGATGTTGGCCTGAAATGGATTCTGATTGGGATCGGTGTATCCAGGCGTGTTAGCACCAATTTGAATGCCAAAACTCCCACCCGGCACCTTGCGATAGCTTCGGTACTGATCAGTGGGCACTGGAATGTCGCTTGACGGTTTCTTTTCCCCACTGCTGCTCTTGAAGGGCAATGTGTTTTTTGTGAATTTTCGCAAGGAGCCCAAGTATTTCTTGTCGTGCTTATCGCTTGAGGTAGGAGTTTGTTGCTGGCAGCCTTTGGAGCTTTGAAAGTCTTTACTGCCACTTGGCGAGGGAGTGCACGCGCTTTTACTCATCGTATCGCTCTCATCACCTGAACTCTCTGTTTCAGAAAAGAGTTCTTTCGACAAAACTTCCATTTCTGATGAATTCGATGGCGCTCCGATCTTCTGCTGCAGAGTCGCCTGACGAATAAAGTCCATCCACTGGGTCAGAGCCTCCTGCGATTCTGCCGCAAAGTAAAACGTTTTCGATGGATGATACACTTTGAAGGCAAACGGTTTCGAATGTACTTCCTGCGACAGATAAACAATATACAATGAATCTCAAAAGATTGACAAAAAATTGTGCTGACACTCACCTTCGCTAGGGACACTGTGAACCCAGGCAGATACACAAAACAATTTGCCTTTAGTGCCTCCTTGTTTCGAAAGCCATACAAATTGGTGTCCATCAGGACAAAGTAGAGTCTTGCCCAAAATGTAACGCCGCGCTTATCCTTTGTGCGGCGGTACAAATGTCCCTGTATGTCTCCGGTGCCAAGAATCTTCAGAGTTATTTTACGCCGCTTGGCAATTAGACTGTTCTTCTTCTTCAGAGTCAGTGTCTTCGTTTTTGTTGGAGTATGCAGTTCTGATTCTTCAACAATTTGCACTGGATTAATGGAATTCGCTGTTGTTGCTGCTGCTACTGCAGCTGCCGCTGCTGCCGCGGCTGCTGCTACTGCCGCTGCCGCTGCTGTTTCAGCAAGTTTCGCCTGCTGCTTCTCTGGTGGCATCAAATTAACCGGCTTTGGGGGAGGCGGAGGCACTACTATAGGCGGCACCTCGCTCGGTTTCCTTGGACGCGGGGGTGGTGCCGGGGGTGTTGTCAAAATAAATTCTTTTCGCGGTTCAATGGCTGGAGGCGTGTCAGACTCTTCCCCGGAATTGTCATACGCTGGAGTGCTGTGGCTTTTATCCAGTCTCCCTCGTCTTGCAATTGTCACGTGGTTTATCGCCTCAATTAGAGGAGCTTTCAATGCCACTATAGGAGGAGCGGCAGCCGGAACTGATGATAATTGGTCTTTCTTTTCACTTAAGCTCACATCGCTTTCAATTGTGGTATCAATTACAGTCACAACAACATCCTCTTCATCTGCGAATGGGATCGGCTCATATGTCTCCAAGATTGTGTTGTCTACATTGCACGTGTATTTCTGGTCGACCGGATAGTCCTCGTACTTCATGTTCGCATCGAATCGCACTACCTTGCTCACTCCTGGTTTAGATTTGTCCTCACTAGATGCCCGTTTAGCGTCCTCCGATTTTAGATCTTGCGAGAAGCTGCTATTCAATCCGATAAGTTTTCCATTTCCCGCAGAGATTCCTAGGCATGTGGTTGGCCGTGGAGCGATTTCGAGGCCAAAGCCAAAAGAAACCGACTTGTCCCTAAGGCTGGGTGAGGATGGGTCTCCATTCGGAACGCCTTTCTTTTGCTCGTGCCTTGGTGGAACTCCACCTACGTTCTTCAATGAGTACAACTCACCGCCACAAATCGTATTCCTGCGCTGCAGTACCGCCCTGGGCTTAGGGTAATAAAGTCTAATCTCCTTTTCAACTGATTTCGGATCAGTTGGTGTCAAAATATCACTACAACTAGAGTCTGTGTCCGAGGAAGCGCCCTTTTCACTTATTTTTAGTGGCAGATTGAAGTCAGGTACCGGCAGGAAACCAGGCCGTGGACTGGGGAGGTTCTCTGTCCAGCGTGTGCCCATGGAGCGCTTCTTACTTGGCAGCCGATAGGGCTGCATATAGATCTGGCCATATATCTTCGTATGCTTTGGTCGCTTTTTAAGCGTCAGCAGCACATCTGGAAGTGACTCCTGTAGCTGAATGATAACCGTCTTATATTGCCATCCCACAACTGTTTGATAGTTGATCTGAACAATTTCATCCCCGTCCTCAATTTTACCCGAATTGTGAGCGGGCGAATTGTATTTGATTTCAGTGACCTTATGTATTCCATGGTAACTCGGCTCAATACTGAAACCTAATTCTGTTTCGCGTTTCTTCAACGTTACCAAACTGAGTGAGGCCGGCTGCAGGAGCATAGGATCAGTTATATCCTGAATGATATAATCACCCAATTTCGCCAATGTCTCCGCAGTTATCTTGATATGCTCAACGGGATTCTCAACGAATCGATCACGTTGTGCACTTGTTGCCATTTCCAGTCCCAACCGCAGCATATTCTTTCGAATCTCATTGAATTGTAATTGTCCATGGAACGGAGCTCGATCGAGCCAACTAATGATTGGTTTTATTGTTGCTATTGTCCTCGTAATATCATTTAAGATTTGAGTCTCTATCTTTGAATTATCACAGTTTGTTACCAATTGCCGGTAAAGATTGCGTGCAGCTGTTGCCATATGTAACGCTAAGAATTGTAAATTCTCTTTATCTAAGTTATAATGCTGTGAATGAGAATGAGAAGAAATCAGTGAGTGTCGTTACGAATAACATGTTATAGTGGACCAGTATCATGAACTTTCCAAATTCTGGAAGTGAGATTCATCTTAACCTGAAAACGCAAAAGTGCTTCTAATCCACTTACAAAATTCCTAAGATTTTCAACAGCCTCCAAAACAATCTCCTGATGTCCAATCGAACTCATACCCAGTTGCTCCAATTCATACGGCCGAATATTGAGTAATTGTTGTCCCCCCACTTGGTTATTCGTAAATGAGTAGACATAGTTGTACATAGAATCATCAAGGCCTAATAAAAACAAAAGCAGTCAATCAATAAATTCAATTTTAGACTTTTTATTCAAAATTTCCTTTTCGGCTATGAAAAATAAACAGAATAGGGGAGCTTCCAACAGTATTCCAAAATTCAGCAGTGTGGCGGAATTCGAACGCAATCTGCCAAAAACGGTGGAGCTTCTAAAAACCAAAGAGGGCAATAAAGTGTATGTAGTCGGAGCAGTGCATTTTAGTCTCAAGTCACACGATGACGTTTCCGTAACCATAAGAAACACAAAACCCTCAGTAGTTATGCTGGAGCTGTGCCCATTGAGAAAATACATTTTGGATATTGACGAAGAGACACTCTTGAAGGA
This sequence comes from Eristalis tenax, assembly GCA_905231855.2. Classification (NCBI taxonomy): domain Eukaryota; kingdom Metazoa; phylum Arthropoda; class Insecta; order Diptera; family Syrphidae; genus Eristalis; species Eristalis tenax. The sequence continues at coordinate 8,725,768 of HG993127.1, forward strand.
AGCTTCAACTTTAGATGCCAAGAAAATAAGAGAAATAATATCTGCGAAAGGTCTGGTCAATGGAATGTTCTATGTGTCATTTTTAAGAACAAACGCCAGCATTACCAAACAATTGGGCGTTGCTCCAGGCGGAGAATGTAGAAGGGCTGTGAGTGAATGCAAGAGACTTCAAAACTGCAAAGTAATCTTGGGTGACCGCCCAATCGATGTAACAATGCAACGTGCATTGCAGCCCCTCACACTACGCCAAAAGTTTCAATTGTCAAATATTTTCACCGACCCAGCCGTAAGCAATATCACAGCTGAAGAATTGGAAGCCTACAAATGCCGGGACTGTGACTATTTGAAAAGTCTTCGAACTCATTTCCCATCAGTGTATCGATCGTTTGTCACCGAACGTGATCAAATATTGGCACACAATCTGTGGTTGGCATCAAAAATGGGAGGAAACAGATACTGCAATGTAGTCGGTGTCGTCGGTATGGGTCACATGAATGGTATTCTTCGAAATTTCGGAAAAACAACTACAGAGGAAATCATGAAAATAATGAAGCACGACGGAATCAAATCGAAGGCCAAAACAAACATGTTTACAATAATAACGAAATTCTTGAAATATCTTGGACACAAATGATGTTGTGGAATGTCTGGAGTGATGAATTCCTCACCTTTTAACCAATCGGTCACTTGATCGGGCGTCCATTCTGCGACATTTATGTAAGCCATTACTTAGTTTATTTCTATATCCAGTCGTTTGCTTTTTAACTGTTGCATACATCAATATCTACACACATAACATTCACATTTTTAGATTGATTGTTTTGCTTGTAATAATTTGCATATTTAACTAATTTTTTCTAAAACAAAAATATAACACAAATTCCAGCAAAGATGTTTTCTTCTAATGTAACGCAACACTTGAGTCATTTGGACGTAATGTAACGTAAGCCAATGACAGCTCCTGAGAGGACTAATGAATGACACAAGGTTATGTTGTGGACACATTTAGCTCGAGGAACAAGATGAAATAAAATATATGTGATATTGGTTTATATTTTTTGTTAATCATACTACATCAATCGAATAAAGATGGTTGATTTTAATAATGCTTGTGTATGGCGAATGATAAGTATTTCAGCTATGACAGCAAAAATATGTATTTTCTTCTATTAATGCATGCAAGTAGTAATTGACACCAATGTCCTCCAAGCTTGATAACTAGATAAGTTAACGATATAATTCTTCCACAATTCAGCGGATCCAGTATTCAAGCTTAACAAGCCGCCCCCTTAGCCATGAGGATTTTTTGCAGGTTGCCTTTCTCGTCATCTTTAATATTGATTGATCGGTTATCGGATCGGTCTATTTCTGCATCATCCGACATATTAATTTTTCAGAACAATTTAATACCCGCATTCAAAATAGCAATTTAAGCTTAGTCGAAATACGAGATATAACCGATGCCATAAAAGGATACCTATCACTGAAAAATACATAACGAACATACCCTTAAATATTACTACGCATTTTCAAAGGAAAAAAACTGACGTCCACTAACGTCAAGTGACAGTGGGGCCAAATCCTCATCTCCCTCATAGTGTCTAGTGCCTGGTTGAGAGATCCATTTTTCCATCATAGTAAAATGTCTTCTTCATCTCAGCAGCAGATACCAAAACAAGTTAAATACTACCCATGTAGTTCAGCCAGTTCTGACAGGTAATTCAGCAATCATCATCATCACAACATCATCATCTAGCACAACACATCTCATTGTGATAAAGTAAAATACAAAAAAAAAAATCACTAAACAGTGCGACGGTGAACGTGACTTGAAATTGATTTGCCAAGAACGAGGAACTTCCACGAGTTTGTTCCTTCGGTTAACATCAAGTGTTTAAGACAGATGAAATATTTATTAAAGTGAAATATTGTGTTAAAAAATAAGTGTGTCTGAACTGAAGAACAAAAAGAAGGACATTTACTAAAAATACTTTACTTGTTCGTTGGTGATGCCGTCGTTTGCGATTCATACTGGAAATAAGGGTCACATGTAATATTTTCTTTCACAATCTTTTGATTTATTTTTTTTTTGATTTAACATATTTTCCATTCGTTTCACGTGCAACGCAAATTATTATTTCTGTTGGCGGAAGTGGAATAAGTTAACGTATTAACTTTTATTCACATTACCGACGAGAGTGCAAGAGCAGGCCACCAAGTGTGCTTCTGGATGCAACATTTTCTAGGTTATTGACCAGCCCCTCGCCGTCGTCAGAGCAAAGATTGCCGGCGATACATGTGCTGCGGGGGCGTCTCGTATGAAGAGAAAAGTATCCTCTTACGGAGGTTAACAAATTTGTTAATAAGAATACACCTAAAAATACCTACATATCATTTTCACAGCCACAGTTTTCATGAAACGTGGCTGTTTTGTCACATAAAATCGACTATCCACGAGATATTTCTCCTTGTTGTCGTCATCAAATTGCTTCTATAAATAATTAGGATGAATAAAGTTGTTCTTACAACTTGAACATGAACAATCATCATGTGCTATGCTGTGGTGTGCCCCACTTTTATTTTTCTAATGGTTTTCGGTGTCTGAACGAATTGACTCACTTAATTGATCTAAAATTGAGAATAAGACGAACTCGAAATCAATTTGCACGACGGTATTCGCATGTATGTGATACAAGCATTCTGCAAGTACATATATGTAGTTATGCACATGTGTGTATTCAACTATTGGACGTGATAGCAAAGTTGTAGAAAGCCAGATAAACAAGAAACATTTAGACTATGACGCATTGGCATTTTAATTCTTCAAGTCGGTGTCGCTATGAATTTAATTTTATTAGTTTGTTTTGTTCGTGCTTGTATCAACATAAAAAGCATGCTAACAAAGACATCCACCTCATTACTATTGCCATTTCGAATTGATTTTAATTGGTACTAAGAGCATGAAAGACATGCGGACCGGAATGTGGTCTCGCAGTGACCGGTGAAGTTTGCGTTCGTGTGCGTAGATGGGCCTGTGCGTGGCTTAAGTTGAGACCGGCAAACGTAAACAATCAAGGACGGTATACGACTCCGTTATCAGACTCAGAGCGATAAGAAAATCTCGTGTATTAAATACCGTTGCGTCAAACAGTATAAGTCAGCCGTGAACATCACTTGTCTTGCTATAGCTTTAATTTCATTAATTTATGCAAATTTATTTTGTAAAGTTTTTCTTGGTTTGTTTATCTAAATGTTATTGACAAAAGCTCAACATTCTTTCAGTGATGATCGTCCAGATTTAACTGAGCCACTGTATTTGGACACGGGTAGAATAGATTATGATAAGGTCGATGGCGACCTTGGTGCATTTCAGTGTTGCCCAGCATCGCCGACAACGGTGCCCGCGAAGACAAAGGCAAAACGTTCTAGCCTGTCGGAATCACCGGCAAAAGGATTACACCGGTCATCACGACCACAACGTCAGCGTACAACATCAATAAATCAAAACTCAACAACAAATCCATCAGAATGCATAATTCGTGCAAACAATCGCACAATCTACACAGCAGGCCGACCACCGTGGTACAATTGTGCTGGACAGCAAGTTGAACCGTTCGTTATAGGTAAGTTGTGAAGTGCTATGAAATGTATGATACATGAATTCATACACATTTCCTCCCATTTGTAGGAATATGTGGAGGTAGTGCCTCTGGAAAGACAACAGTGGCTCAGAAAATTATTGAAAGTTTGGACGTTCCCTGGGTTACACTATTGTCAATGGATTGCTTCTACAAGGTATTCAAGTTTTTTCAAATGACATAGCTTTGCAAACTTCGGTTGATTGTGTGTAGAGAAAATATGAATGATCAAGCGTATCATACGAAAACAATATGCTAGGTCAGTGTTCAGCTTTCATTTTCCCATTTCAATCAACTTGAAGATAACGCGATCGAACGAAGTGAAATTAATGATTTATAATATGTGTACAATACACCCGATCAGTCAAGCTAACCTTTCTTATAAGATAATTAATAATTAAAACAGGATAGATTTCACCACTCGCGCGATAATGTACTCTTATCATTTGTTTTCTTATCTGCCACAGAGGTATCTGTATACAAATATGACAACACCGTCTCGCAAGTTCGTCTTCCATCTTATTCGAGAAAGAAAACAAAACATGACGCATAATAACCCTACAATGCACGTGACAAAGCAAACGCAAGAGAACACGTCTTTAATTACCCTTTACTTTTCTTTCCTCATTTTTGTGTCTCATACGTAAGTACATACGTTCGCCATATAAAGAATAAACGTCCAGACGTAAACCATTGACAAAAGAATCTTTAAAGGCTGTTGGCTTTTCCCCCGTACAATGTACTCTCTGAAGTTAATTAATCCTACTTCCCGTCGATTCTTCTACCAGTTTGTTAATTATATTATTTACTCTTTTCTCGTACAAAATTCAACAATAAAGTGTATTTGTTGACTACAATCAATGAGGAAATTATACTATCGTTCGGTGGAGGCGGTAATCTGCGTAGTATCACACACACATGCTGATACGTAGCCGGCGAATTAAAAATAGGTTTATTTATGTAGCCGCCTATGAAGTAGCACGATCTATCAGTAGTATACTGTATTTATTTAGCGTGTTTATGTATATATGGATTTGAGTACGATCTTCTCACGCGTTGTTGTTGAAGAAAGTTTTCAACCGCGTCTTCGATTTATTGTCTATAATACGGAATTATTTTTCAGGGACGACTTGTTGTTGTCTTGGATTTGTTTATAGAATGAATTCGGATAGAAATACAGGTGACACATTGGTAGGGGCTCTTCACGGCCATTCACGTGCCCCAATTCTTTTGCACAGTATCATGTTTATTGGCTACTTCTTATCCTTATTTATGTTCATATTTATTACATTACCTGAGGCAATAATCGAATTTTCACGATCCAGCCTAGTTCGCAAGTAAATCTGCTTCGTTCACTTCATGTGTTCGCAAGTCACACTGAAGTAGATTCGTTGACATTGTTGTCTTAAATTTGGACTATCCTGTGAGATCCATTCTGATAATATTGCTGAAAGAAGTGGAATGCCGAACGATTCAATAGTTTTTAGTTTGTGACCGAAATCGAGCTGATAAGGATATTGCATAATCGTGCTAAAAGTGGCACCGAGCAATATCGCATGCGACATTAGTCACTGATACGTACTTGATAGGTTTTGCAAAACGATATAGATAGACAAATTCCGAAAGATTGGAGACTATCAGCGGAACCGATCTCTCTCTTAAACGTAAATACACATCAAAAATTGCAGGTTATCTATGTTTAGAAAAATTATTTAATTAATTATCTAGTCCATCGTTTTATAGTTAACCTTTAACGATCTTGAAGGTTGTGTAAGGTCTTTTGCAAGCGGCATTTGTATCATAAATGACGTTTTGCCTTTATTTTTTGACATACATCTGTTTCGTCGTTGCGTAGTGGGTATGTGTGTTAACTTCTACGAACATAAACCTACTTTTTTTTTTTTTTTGTTAATTTCTTGGAACGACGGACGGTTGTCCTTATTCACGGCTCCACCTCTCTTCGGTCAATCAGTATAACAGTCTGGAAAAGGTTCCTCAAAGCTTGACTGTACCCGCGGGAGGAGCCACAAGTCCCCCACCAAGGCTGTAGCTCCATAGAACATTGTTATTACTTCAAGTTATATTCAGATACTCTCACGCAATTAAACTCATCTTCCCTCGATCCAGAATAAACAAAAAAACTTGTATGAACTGCCTCCGTTGTAAAAATCCATTCACATCAATCCAGTGCGTCCGTCATCATCGATTGCAAATGCAAAACTAAAACAAACAAACTTCCCATTTTTATTTACAGATTCTAAATGAGAAACAGCACCAGCAAGCACTGTTAAATGAGTACAATTTTGATCATCCCGATGCGTTCGACATCCCACTGCTTGTTGATGTGCTCACAAAACTCAAAGAAGGTCGTAAAGTGGAAGTGCCAGTATATAATTTTATAACACACGGACGTGAAGCACAAACCAAGACAATGTACGGGGCAAATGTCATCATTTTCGAAGGAATCCTTGTATTCCATAGTCCAGAGGTACTGAAACTTTTGGATATGAAAATTTTTGTTGACACTGATGCTGACATACGTCTTGCTAGGCGTCTTAAACGGTAAAATGACCTCAAAACGTGTATTTACATGAGAAAATATTCTAACTCTTCAATTTCCAAATGCAGTGATATATCACAACGTGGCCGTGACTTGGAGGGTGTTCTGAAACAGTATTCAACCATGGTCAAACCATCGTATGCCAATTATATTGCCTCAACAATGGCACATGCCGATATTATTGTTCCTCGCGGTGGAGAAAACAAAGTTGCCATTCACTTAATTGTTCAACACGTCCACACACAATTGCAGTTGGTGAGTAAAATGAGATTTCGAATTTACATAAATCAACTTCAATTTGCATTCTATTTGCAGAGGGGTTTCAAATTACGTGAAACACTTGCACATTCGTATATCGATCAACCAATGCCAGATTCGCTACATTTGCTGCCGCCTACACCTCAAATCAAGGGGTTGCACACTTTCATTCGGTGCAAAAACACTTCCAGAGACGAGTTTATCTTCTACTCGAAAAGACTTATCCGTTTAGTGATAGAGTATGCATTAAGCTTATTCCCATTTAAGACGTCCGTTGTCGAAACCCCACAGGGTGTGTTTTATGAGGGTCAACGCATGGAGAGTAAGAAAATATGCGGTGTGTCTATTCTGCGGGCTGGTGAAACAATGGAGCAGGCTGTGTGTGATGTTTGCAAGGATATACGAATTGGAAAAATTCTTATTCAAACTAATCAAAGTACTGGTGAACCAGAACTGTATTATCTAAGGCTACCCAAAGACATAAAAGATTACAAAGTCATTCTAATGGATGCGACTGTGGCAACTGGTGCTGCAGCAATGATGGCTGTTCGTGTACTTCTTGATCATGATGTTCCAGAGGACAACATCATCTTAGCTTCACTCCTCATGGCTGAAATTGGTGTACATTCAATTGCGTATGCGTTTCCTAAGGTTTGTTTTTCCAAACTCCATGCGAGAATATTTATTCTAATGAAATGCCATTTTTTAGGTTAAAATTGTCACTTCGGCACTGGATCCAGAGATTAATGACAAGTTCTACGTGATTCCTGGAATTGGCAATTTCGGTGATCGGTACTTCGGTACAGAACCCTCAGAAGAAGATGTGTAGACAACTCAAAGATTCTCACAAACGCACACGTACAGTCTTCTCTTAAGCTGAGAGCGCCCCCGTCGGAATGGTCAAAGGAGCTAATAAAGAACTCAATAACTTACCAACACCACCAGTAAACGCATCCTATGAAGAATTTTCAAAAACAAAAAACCAACAAAATTATCACATCGAAGGAGATGATCAGTTTTCAAGAATCTTTCAGTGCGAACGCAATTGAAAACTTTTTATCTCAACTTAGGGTTAAACTGTTTGAGCGATTTGTGCACAACTGCTCTGGTGTTTCCTTTGTGTTATCGTCTCTTTCGTTTTGAATAATTATCAAACTATGAGGACATTCTTCCGGTTTTTCCTTTCTTCGGCATGATTTTACTTAATGTTTTATTTTTATACGCATGTTAACATTTAAATAGCTCTGTCGTAATTTAACATTAGGTTTTTAATTTATAATTATGGAATAAATTTTAGCTAAAACGTGAAAGTGAAGCGTTCAATTTACTTGTATTATTGTTTAATTGACAAATAAAGGGATGATGCGCTAAACTGCTTTGTTTTGTGGAACAGATATCTGTGTGTGCATTTTTAATGTTATTCATTGGCACAAAACCCAACAACACGAATTCATCAATGTGCCCTACAAATTGAACTGTCATTCCGGTTAGCTAGTCAACATCAAACATCTGATTCATTGCGACCGCAATCAAAAACTCATGGTCAACCAGTCTGAATGACTTCGACTTGTGCACATCTCACATTCATAAAGAAGCTGATTATTATGACAAGCACGTAGATCGCCTGCATGATCAAATTAGAGGTGAGCTTTGTAAACAATTGTGCAAAGATAAGGCTATCACAGCCTGACAATCGGATGTCGCATTTGTACTTAACCCAAACATGCCAAACAAAACAAACACTTTTTTGCCATACATTGCATGTATTTTCTATTATAAAATCTTTCGCAAGAGCTGAACAAGATAAGCAATTAAAATCACAATTAAAGCATAACCAAGGAACTTGGTTTTAGAATCATCTTCCGATTTGATTGATCCATTGGCCAGGTGACCATTCTGCTGAGTGTTTGTGACTTTACTGCACTTGGTCCAATCTTGTTCATCGTCAAGAATCTCTGCAGACATGCTGAATTTGGTAGTTGAGACGATTTGCACTCTGACTGCCGTTCCAAGAAGATTCTTTCGCATAGGTAGTAGAACTTGCTCATAGAACTTGTTATGACCTACATAATGTTTCTTGTCGTGGGATATTTCGGTTACGAGTACGGTGTAGATTTGCCCCACCCTCTCCGAGTACGGTTGGTAGCTATTGAAGAGATCCGTTAAGCGTTTAGTTCTTTTCTTCACCAAATTTGGTGGAATACGAGTCATTCGGGCTGCTGGTGTTCCGGGTCGTGGGAAGAATTGATTAATGAATAAACTGGGGAATTTGTACTTCCCGCACATTGTCATCGTCTCCTCAAAATCATCTTCGGTTTCAGTGGGAAAACCGCAGATGATGTCTGTGGCAATCGTCAACCCAGCAACGCGATCTCTCAGAAAGTCCACTACATGTTCGAACTCCTTGCGGCAATATTCACGTTTCATTTCTCCTAACACACTATCGCTTCCACTTTGAACGGGCACATGCAGGAACGAGTACACGCGTGGATGTTTTAAAATCTTTGCAACTTCTTCCAAGTGCTCCAGAATGTATGGCGGGTTTGTCATTCCCACTCTCAACATGCAGGGTTCAGGGATAACCTCGACTAGTTTCCACAGCAATTCGGGTAATGACGAACCTATATCCCTGCCATAAGCCCCTGTATCCTCCGATGTCAACCAGATTTCACAGCATCCCTCGCCAAACGCCTGCTTAGCGCGTTCTACAATCTCTTCTGGTGAATAGCTGGCCAAATCACCTCTGGCATGTTTGGTCTTGCAGTATGTGCATTGATTAAGGCATCCAGAGTTTATCGGAATGATTTCAATCAAAGGATTCTTTCGTATTTTTGGTAGAGCTAATTTTGCACCAGCAACCTTCTTTCCATTCTCCTTCTTATCACGCAGCAGTCTCACACTGTGACCCTTTAGAGTCTCCTCGACTACTTCTACCACTCGATCGATCTGCTGTACTCCGATCACAGACATTCCTTTCAGATAGTCAGCTTTCGGTGCTCCCTGTGGCACACAACCTGCCACCACCACGTGTTTACCATTTTTCATTCCGTACTCGATTTCATTACGAAATGTATCCTCTGACGGATTCTTCACAGTGCAACTATTCAGCAACCACAGATCAGCATCCTCCTTTTTGTCTGTCAGATTGTATCCGTACGCAGCCAACTGACCGGCCATGTATTCCGAATCAGAGTTATTATGAGCACATCCCCATGTCTTTACAAAGACCTTTTGTGTACCGGGGATTATGCTTTCGTGCACCTTCGTCTCCACTACGGGTTCCTCGGGTGTCAGGGTGATGCGCTTTTTCGCTCTCACTGCTACATTTTTCTTGTTTTTGTAGCGCTCATTGGGTTTTATATCCTCTGCTGATATCAAATCTTCGATGTCGTCAATAAATGTATCAGTTTCAAACATTTTATACTAATATTTCGTATTTGCACGCACTGAAGGAAATTTAAATAGGCTGAATATCCCCTAAGCAGAGGCCACGAGTATTATGACAGCTGTCAAGTCGGCACAAAATGTCATTGCTGCATGGTGGTTATCGATAACACAGGCCGCAGTGCCCTGTGGTGACAATTAAATTCGAACTCAACAAATTTCGTTACTGACTCCTGGCGGCGGCGCTGCTGATGAGGCTTTTAAAAATAAGACACAACTAATTGGTAAATTTTCTTTATTGATCATTCCCTTCGGCCGGGATTTCTGATTTCACTCTTGCATATACTGCAGACGAGTCTCCTCCGGTTGTCCGATGATGACCTTCGTTGCACATTTACTTTTGGTTTCTTTGGTCGACAGCAGCATGGACAGAGGTTCGTCAGCGGTACAGTTTCGCCTTCTTCGATGGTCTGTGGCAAATTCTTCCCTCTGGTCTCGGGCAGCAGTAATGTCGCAAAACCTCCAATGACCAGTAGGACACCCATCACAATCAATGGAAGCACCAGCATTTGTTCACCCTTCAAACAGATATAACCATGGGTACAGTTACCTAACCATTATTTTGTTTCTCTTTCTTACCATGTGATTAATGATTGGAATGAGTATTGGTCCAATCATAGCGATGACAGCACTGAAACTCATTCCCAGACCCCGTACAACGGTTGGGTACAGTTCAGAAGCCAGAAGTGGCAGGACAACATACGACGAAGAAATTCCCATCTTTCCGACGCAGTACAAAATTATCATAACCAAGTGATCCTTTGCGTAGAGGAATGTCGCTATGCAAGCAGTGCCGCCAGTGAGCATAGAAATGCAAAGAACCCATCGTCTTCCGAAGAGATGCAGTCCTGGCCAGAGGAATATATACGTTGGTAATTCCACAGCGCCAGCGAGGAAAAAATTCCAAATCTCATCACCGCCCAGAGCGGGGGCATAGTAACTCAGTCCCACGTAGACACTTGTGTTTGCGAACCATATGAACGTGATTATAATCGTCTTTTTTCTGATGTTCGTAGATCGGAAAAGATCCATGATCCCATGAGATGATGCACTCTTTTTTTCTGACTTGGGCTGGGAGAGTTTTTGCTCCAATTCGGTTGTGTAATTTGGTGGCATTTCCTTGCCATTGACACGAGCTATCGATTTTAAGATTTTCGCAGCTTGTTTGGTCTTTCCAAATGCAGTTAACCACCTTGGCGACTCTGGAAGTACAAAGAAACACGAAAACAAAAGCAACAAGGGCAGTGAAACGGCCAACGTGAGGAATCTCCAGTCACGAACGAGGTATACTACACCCGCCAGGAAGATGAGACCAAAGGAATACGCTATGTTGGAGGCTATCGTACAGAAGACTCTCTTATCCGGTCCGACTAGTTCAATGGCTAGAAAAAAACAGCAAAGTTCGTTACACGTCCTTGAAGTGAGTGGAAGGCATTGCACAGACTCACCCAGCACATAAGGACTTGAGAGAATAGCAGGCACTGTTAAGCCCACGATGAATCTCAGTCCAATCCATGAATAGTAGTCCCAGGCGAATGCGCTTGCCGCACATGCCACTATCTCAATCATCAAGTAAAGATAGAACGACGGCTTTCTGCCCCAGATGTCCTGAAGGTATCCAAATATGTAGTTCCCTAAGAGTCCAGCAATCCCAAATACCACCAAACCCAGAGTGATGTAGAAATTGTTGTCACACACTAGGTCCCACTGCGAATGAATGTGTCTTCAATTAATCATCCCAGAATCGGCACGGCTCTACCTCTGTGACCACAGTATTTGGATACATTTGTGTGTCGTAGTGCCATCCGTTTTGGCACTTCACCACAGTCTCCCCTCGCGGATCACCAATGTCCCAGACTTTGTCCAGTGCCAGGTCATATGGCGTTCGGTACTCCAAATATCTCACGATATCAGTGTAGTTGCGTGCGTACATTTTACATTCCGAATATTTGAGTGCGTTGTCGACGTAGTAAGCGGGAATGCTGAGATTCTTCACCAAATCACCGTAGTCCCGCGTCCAGGGCTCAAGTTCTGGTATTCGACACCAGTGTTCTGGAGTGGCAGCTATGAACAGCTGACTGTATTCAAAATAATCTGATTAACCACAAGCTCAAGGGCATTTTCAATTAATTCAATTGCAAGCACCTGTAGGCATGGAATGCACACGGTAAGGCTGCTGGAAGGAGCACTGCACAAATGATCAGCTTCTGATAGATCCCGAAAGAACCGACCTCGTTAAGTACGTCGTCAAAGTCCATAATTTGTATTGAAAGGACAAAAACAAGAAATAATTATAAACGCCCGCCGAGTACTCCACTTTTCATTTCAAATAGAAATCGAATCTTATTTGAAAATTGATTTACTTTCAATTACTGTTGCATGCAAGACCGTTATTTGTTCAAGCTATCAGCTTGACCATTTGACCCGTTAGACGTCTAAAACGATACTGAACGCAGTCTATGACTATGAACAACCTCAGGCACAAGGGTGCCCCCAATACGCAAGCTACTAATTTAACTGCAACAGTTTTGTCGCGCCAAGCAGGAATGAGGTTCCCAAACGAGACCACCGCAGCAAATAGCAACTTTTCTCGATAGGGGGTAGAAGCCGCGCTAACCTATTGAAATTGGCCACTTCAGTTTGTAGTAAGATGAATCGACGGGTCAGGCGACACACCACAGCTGCGCATTTGCCGCTGAACTTCACATTGAGATTCGGAGGAAATCACAGTGACTGACTGAGATATGTGCGAGCCTCTGCCTGTGGCATGGGACATAATTTCATTACGAGTGTCTAATTAAGCACACTATCTGTCGTGGTCGTCATATCATCGTCGTCGGTTAGTGGTGCTCTTTATTGTGGACTCATCGTTCTTGGGATGTAAATATATTTGCTTGCCATTGAATGAAATTGTCTATTTAATTATCAGCGGGGGGTCTAAAACTGCAGTCACCGTCACCGCCACCGCCAACGGCCACACTGTTGCAAATTCTTCGCCGGCGAAAACTGTCGCACAATTATGGTGCACTCAATGTATAGTCAATGCCTCATGCTTATTAACCCATTAAATGAAAGCAAAATAATTTGCATTTTTCGTTTCGGTTGACTCATGTGTTGTCGTGTCTCTCTGACTGCTCTATCAATTAGCGTACAAGGAAGCATGTTTATTTATTCATTTTTTCTAAAACGTTCAGCTTCAGCTATGTTGAGAAATCATTATGAGTTCAAATTGACGGCATTAAGACCGTGTATTTATCAGGCAAATCTCGGATCTGACACACTTAGCAGTCAAGATGAGAAACGAAAAGGAATATTGAACTACCTTACCGACAATATTAAGAGTGGGTGTATATGCACTAGATTGGTATCTAGTGGCGTAGTGGGAGTGTTCGTCAAAGCCGACATGGGCTTAAGTTCAATTCCCGACACGAGCAGGGGCTCCATCGCTCTTGATTCATAGTCAGAGAGTATACCTGTTATGAAACTGAAATTCGTGACAGGATAGTACCCAAAACATGAGTGGTTCCAAGCTTAGGTACACCACCACTTCCCGTTCAAGTATTTAAGACGAAGAGTTATTATAACGAGAACGGGAATGATCAGAGTAGAAGCAGATATCTCTAATGGAGTAGAGAAGCCACAATTGGAAGTCTTGTTCATGACATTCTGAAATAACTTCAAAACAGTGCGTTTGAAGTTGGAGTATTCATTGTTCATGTTCGGGGATTGCAGTTGAAATTTTTGAGAAGTGCAATGCAGCTGTATATACGCGTATGTGTCTGAATACTAAGCACTTTGCAACATCGATTGCAGTGACAGAAAGTTTGTGGTTTCAATTATGCGTGTCATTCATGGACAATGGCTGGAGGTAAACGACAATAGATTTGCCTATTATTAAATTCTTTCGTTTTGTGTATTATTTTGAACAGCGTGCGATTTCTCGTGAATACGTGAACTTTGGCACCTGCACAATACTATTAATTAGTCAGAATGGTAGCAGAAATACAACGGACATAGATGATAGAATTGGGACGATGAAGTATAGCGGTATATATGCAGTTTTGAAGGTAGCTTCTACTTTTTCTTTATGTGGCAATCCAATCTGTATTTATGCCAAGTTGTTTAAGGGGCCTTCTACATCTTGTAGGTGCTATCATGTCCCAAGGGCGACCTCTGTGTCGGTACACATAACCTGGACGCCTGCCTAGACTTATGTTGCTGATTTTGAGCCTGCGTCTCCTCTAATTGATCGCAGCAGAACGTTTTTCCTCAAAGATAACAAGTACATCTTTATTCGCTTTTCAAATTGTCCATTATTCTGCCCGGAGAGCAGGACCAGGATGATCAAAGCCTCCAAGCTAAGAATGGACAACAAATTGCTTGTATACAAAAATATACAAATCATAAAGCCTGTTTGGATTTATGGCGTACAACATTATGCATACTTTTCAAAATAAGGTGCTTAGAACTATCGTTAATGGTGCATTATATCATAAATGGCGATATCAACAGACACCCGCGAATTGTTGTAGAGAAATACAAACTACTGGTTGAGTGCTTGACTTAGTTATAGGGAGGTAACATATATAGGGAGGCGATTTTAGTGAGTAAATACCTCCCACTGCTATGTGCGAACGTTCGCTATTACCTCGGGTTCGAAATAAATGAAGTCTCTGACTGACGTCGAAGTTAAAGCTGGCCGTTGCTTTGTCTAAATATACTTCGATTTCTTAGTCGCCGGCAGAGTCTTTCTAACACCTGAATGTACTTCTGGACGACCGTGCATCTAGTGTTTTCGGCGAGCTTTGCACGATCTTCTTAAGAACAATTTTGAAGAAGGCACATGATAGCGCGTCGCCTTGTCTCAAACGTTTTTTGACATTGAAGATATCGACCTCGAGGAGCAGCGACATGACAGTGTAGTAACTCGTCTTTAAGTATGATGCGATCTTGAAATCGATGAACAGGTTGTAATTGCCGATCTGCTCATCTTAGGTATTTTTCGGGATCCGTCCTAGGTTGTATCTGGTCTAAAGTGAATTTCCCAGGCCTGATGCGACTCTGATAAGGACGATGATTATTCTTTTATACATATCGCACCCTCAGTATTGTATTTCATGAACTCTGTAGTGTATTGTTTGAACTTCTCGCAAATTAATTTGTGTAGAATTATCGCTGCGATATCTAAACAGCTTCAGGCGAGCACATGTCATGCAAGGTCGCATTTGATACACCAGACAAATGCATCGTTTGCACGATAATTATTCCAATTTCCGCCACCGTATAGCTTCCAGCGCAGAGCCGAGATTTAAACGCCAACTAACACGATTTTGCCATTACCTACATTATATACGAGGGGCGTTCAATATATTCTCGGTATCGATATGAAGGCAAATGCGAATTCAATTTAAATTGTTTTTATTTTTCAATATAATCCAACTTTCAATCCTCTTTCTCGGCAAAATACCCATTTATTGCCGACTTTAGTTCTTCATCATTTGAAAATCTTTTTCCACGAAGACATTTTTTCAAATCCGGAAACAGGAAATAATCACTAGGGGCAAGGTCTGGACTATAGGGTAGGTGTTGGATTTCTTCAAAACCACAATCTCGCGCAGCAGCCTTGGAAACTTGGGCCGTGTGAACAGGAGTGTTGTCATGAAGAAGCAACACACCCGCTGCGGGTTTTAACCCGTCTTTTCTTTTTAATTTCCTCCCGAAAATTATGCAAAGTGGAAGCGTAGGATGTGGCGTTGATGGTTTCACCTTTTCTTTTTGTACTCAATGAGCAAGATTCCCTTTGAGTCCCAAAAAACTGTGGCCATGAGCTTCCCGCAGACGGAGTGACTTTGAACTTCTTCGGGGGGTCTGTTCCCTTTTTATGCCACTGCATGGGCTCTTGTTTGCTTTCAGGGTCATAGTGGTGGACCCATGTTTCGTCACCAGTAACAATTCGATCCATAACACCGTCCGCGTTCTCACTATACATACGTTCATGCGATTCTCAC
The DNA here is from genome assembly GCA_905231855.2 of Eristalis tenax. Classification (NCBI taxonomy): domain Eukaryota; kingdom Metazoa; phylum Arthropoda; class Insecta; order Diptera; family Syrphidae; genus Eristalis; species Eristalis tenax. The sequence continues at coordinate 8,741,676 of HG993127.1, forward strand.
TTTTTTCTGAGGCGCTGTGAGCATTCGTGGCACCCACCTTGCACTGACCTTTGAAAGGTTAAGATGGTCATGAAGAATGGTGTGAATGGTACCAATTGAAAGCTTGGGCATCCTCAAGAACAAGTTTTTCGACTTCTTTACAAGCAGTAGCCGGGGCGCCGGAGCAGGGGTCATCTTCAATGCTCTCTCTGCCTCTCTTTAGCTCATTTGACCACTTTTGCACAGTTGATAATGAAGGTGCGGAACCCTGGTAAACAGCCAGCATCTCTTCATGAATAGTTTTTTGACCTTTTCCTTGCTTAGTGAGAAATTTAATAACAGCGCGATGCTCAATTTTCACCATCTTGCCATTATGATTCTGTTTAACTAGAGATAAAACGCGAATTAATAATCACATTTATATGAAATTTTACATGAATGCACTAAAATAATAGTATTACTTGATAAATAAGTCAATTTATATACACAACCACAGCTTCACCCCGATACCGAGAATATATTGAACGCCCCTCGTATAACACATGCGGAACGGTAGAGATTTTGTACGCCTTGACTTGTGACTTAGACTCTACTCGTAAATGTTTTCATCGGACTAAATCTGGTGCATGCGTCCAACAAGATCATCCACAGCTGCTATTGCGATTTCTGCAGACAGCCGAATTGCATTAGCTGAGTTGTTTCGATATCAATATCTATCTAAATCGGGGAATAGCGGGAAAGAAATTCTCGTCTGCCATCGTATTTGGGTTCACATCGCCGCTTAATTGTGTACAGATGGACTGTACAGCGCCATGAGTCTAGCCAGACGTCTACAGATCCAACGCTTAATATGGCTCCGCCATCTGTGGCCCGAAGAATATTTAACTCTGAGCCTGGCGGGAAGGGACCTCGGCCGGTTTGGTGTGCGAAACAAGACACAGTTACCGTGAAATTGTGCTGGCTTGAGAGTGAGCGCCCTAAGAAGAAGATTATTGTCTAAACTTTGCACCCGTTCGATAATTGCTTCACCAGAAATGATGCATGACTGACAAGCACAACTTCTACCTCTCTTGCCCCTTAAAATTTTTGACAACCATTTTTTACATCGTTGTGTAAAGCCAAATTGACAAATCAGAGATCGGCATTAACGTTATTTCGGGAATAATTGCCTCTGAAATTCGTCGATGACCTTGGGATCAATCAGCTGTGAAGTTGGGCATCCCGATGATACTTCATTTCTGGGTAAAACATTATACCTGATAATCTTATATTCTTTCACAATGTCATATTCAATTAAGAAACATTCCTAATTGTGACATCTCTTAACGACATGGACGAGCATTTTAACAAACAGCTCATGTGGGTGTCGGCACATTGTTACATACCGTGCAATTGCAAGGCCGATGAACTCACAAGGTGTGGGACCTCATCCTTTCTTATACTAGTTGGAGTTCCACCTTCCATGCCAATCCACTTAAGATACACACAATCAAACTACCAATCGTAAATTGCCAGAAATGGCCAGACATTCGCTCAGGACTCTTATCGACTTCATACTCTGGACACTGCGCAATTGACTTCATGCCCGCAGGAAGATTCTTGCTGAAGCTGCATGGATGAAGAAGTGGAAACCACAAATCACCCACTGTGCTCGTGAGCGCTCTGGCAAGTCGTAGGTACTACTTCAATAATCTCAATGAGCTAAATAGCGTCAGCATTAGTAGCTTCGTCGCAAGCACCAACTGGTTTAAATGTTAGGGAAAATCAATACATGGTGTATCACAATGGACCCATTTTGGCAGAAGTGTGACTGTCGTCTGCTGTGTTAGCCACTACTACCTAACCTATACTCTTTCAAGAATAAGTTTCCCCTCAGAAGTGAAATGAAACAAGGATCTTGTCATAAAGAAAAAATAACTTTATTTTTACTCTTCTGGAAACAATAAATTTGTTGTTCGTTTAATATTATTGTGTAATTCATAAAATAGCTTTAACAATATATTGGATGTAAGTAGGACACAAATCATAACATTATTCTGCTTATGTACGAACATATATTTTTATTCTCATTTGCATGGGTTAGTAGTGGAATAACGCGTTTTTCATCGTTTTCAAATTTTTCATTTTAAAATATATTCTTCAAGGACTGTTGTTTTTGAAAAAAAAAACCATATAAGTTTATTTTACACATATTTTGGTTTCATATTTTATATTTCTTATTGTACTTTTTCTTCTTACTCGACTGGGAGTTAAACCTGCCTGCACAGGCAGCAAGTTATACTCCAACTCATTCCCTGATTCCTTCAAATCAGTGTAACATCCCTTTGGTATTCCCTGTCAGCATTCTGTTTATTTATCTGCTTCTTATTGCTATATATAGAATACATGTTTATATACACGAATGCGAATAGTTATTATCTTAGATCCATAAGATTGGGTTCAACAAGGTGTGTATCATTAAGAGAAAAAAATACAATTAGTCAAAGAAGGCTGAATAAGATTGCTATAAGTTGTTCCACGTTTAACTTTATCACCTGTTCTTAGTTCAATTTGGTACACATTACAAATCGGAAAAGTATCCAAACGAATTTCGCTCGATAGAATTTGGTATACAAAATAAAAGTTACACACAAACTTTCTTTCATTTATATTAAATTAGACTTCAGTTTCGAAAACTACATGAACATGATGAATTAAGGAAAATAATTAAGAAAAATTAGAAAACAAATAAAAACAATTAATAAATAATTAGGTAATGTATATGCAGCATGAATAAGGAAATCGTTCTTTATACTGACGATCCACGTCCAGTGTCAGCATCAGATCAATCTCGCGAGCCCACAATTGCCAAGATATAAAGGAAAATATTTATAATGTCGAGATACAGATTGAGGGCCGCAAAGATGTATTCTTCCGGACTAATGGAATACTTATGTTTTCCACCCATCATCAGTTGAGTATCGTATATCAAATAGACCGAGAACAGGAGTGCGCCCAATGAGGAATAAACCAAAGTCATAACTTTGCCGGGAATGAAAATTGCGACAATTCCAAATATGAAGAATATAAGCAGAGCGACCAAGAGCACTCCTCCGCACATTGTGAAGTCGTATTTAGTTTGCATGGCGAATATAGACAATGCCAAGCAAACTGCAGCGGTTATTCCGATTGCCATCATTACCTGAAAGACAGAGGTGAATACGTTTATATGATGTTTGTAATACTTTAAATAATAATATAATAACTAAATAGCATAAACAAATGTTTTGAAAATATCTTTCTATAATTCACATAGTTCAACAGTCCTTTTATGGCGTTTGCGCAAGTTCTTTGAGAGTTATTCTGAAGAATGCCTGTCTGTCTGAATCCAATTTAGGATCCAAATGCGTTGTGGCTAAATCAGAACTAAGTCCAACAATTTTTCATTTAGATCTTTTGGACGAAAGAAGGAGCATCTTTCAGGCGGAGCTGGTAGCCATGCAGAAAGCAGCGGAGAGCCTGAAACAGCGCTCAAAGCCCTTAAAAGTAACGTAATAAAGTTCAAAACGGTACTCAACTGGTTCGATGCGCTGCATGAAATAATCACGCAATCTCCTTCCTATGGGTTCATGGACACGTAGGAATCCAGGGAAACTAACAACTAACGTATTGACAAACTAGGCATCGCAGGTCCGACAAAATTCTTCTTCTATGAACTCGACAATGAACTATTTATTACAGCAATGTATCCCTCAAAACCAAAATCTTGCCGGCAGAACTAATAATCTCGCTAGCGAGAGATAACTGCAGTATACTCGTGGGGACCATTACAGGCCTGGTGGGTCACCACACTCATAGACTATGCCTGATTCCCACTGATAGATGTAGAAACTGAAACGAATCGGCGGTGTTCGAGCATCTTCTTTGTTTCTGACCGGCTTTAGCCAAAACTCGATACAACACTCTAGGTCAACCACCTTATCTAATGTTCTAATCTTTAAGTCCCTAAATGATGTGGCCATCGAGAACCCACAACGGCCTACACATTTCGCAAAAACCACTGGAACATTCTGCTTAAACAAAACTACAGTGAACTATAACTAAGTTTACTCTGTTTAGTGGTAGCACTAAAGCCACCCCCTAACTTAACCCAAGATTCAAATCCAACATTGCTTTATAAAGTTTGCTTTAACTCCGAGAACACCTCAAACACTTTCTTTCACCGAAGCCATGCATGATTATTAACATACAAATATGTATGTATGCAGTTTGATGCAGTCTAGCATAGCAGTTCCTTTGAAATGCCGTCCAAGGGATTTACTGGTCATTGAGAGCATTTACTGAGCAGGTATCATGCTTGCACACACCAGAGGACTGAAATAATAGCCGCCTGCTTGAAGTTACCGAATCCCAATTATATCGGATCAAACTATTTGCGGATACCCAGACAAAAAGTAAATTTTTCATATTTTCTCTAATCCAGCCAAAAATATTCCGAACAAAAAGAAACTAGTCTGTCTACATTAACTAATAACATTAGCTCTCTATCATAAAGTCAAAACTTACCGCTTCAGATTGGTAGCGTGCTGCAGTTATACCCATTAGGAACGACTCAGCTATCGTGAACAGTCCCAAGAATATAAAGTTCGTTGGTGTCTGTCGCCGTACTCCCTCGCAGCAAGCCATGCAAATCATTGTAATCAAAAGCATTCCCAATGCCACCCAGAAGAGCCAGCTATTCCTTTGTGCCCATTCCTGTGTTGGCTTGTGATAGACGAACAATGTAACAATTCCAAATGTGACCAGCAATTGTCCCTGAAATAATATAATTCATAAATAAATGAAATGCTTGGGTATCAAATGCAACTTACCATCAATATCATGTAAACCTTCCGAATGAATCCTTTTCGAATGCTCTGATCGTCGAATGAGAAATTCTTGACATCCTGTGACTCGGGATCCTCATAGCCACCGTAGCCGGCGGCACCTGCAGGGGGTGGCTGAATAAAACCTGGTTGTGGTGCATATCCACCAGCCGGTGGTGGATAGAACCCACCTTGTGGCGGATAACCTCCCTGTGGTGGAAAGCCACCTTGTGGTGGGTATCCGCCTTGAGGTGGTGGTGGGTAACCACCTTGTGGGGGATACCCGCCCTGACCGCCATAGTACTGCTGATTGTTAGCGTCTGTGGATTCCGAATTTATTGATTGATACATTATTCTAATTGCCTTTCCAGTTCCAACCAACAATCATTCACACAAATTAATTGAAATTCCCAAAACAAAAATACAAAAAACTACTTCCACTACTGAACTTCTACGCCAATTAAATTCGCTACGTGTGAGTTTAATTTGTCAAAGAGAGTTATCGCTTTAGTGATAAACGAAATAAATGGATGAATATACTTCGTATGCACGCGGAACGAATTCGGCCAAAAGTTCTAACTATTTGCCACCAAGCGCAGGCGGTTGACGGATGGAATTTCACAAAACCACTTCAAGCCTAATCTTATCTCCGCTCTGTGCTGTTTCATTTTAAATGAGTGTGAGAGTTGTTTTTACATAAGAGTCTCAAATGTGAATCGGACTGCGATTGATATGGGGGTTTCTCGAGAGCGAAACCAATGAATCACATTCTTGCCCCAGTCAACACTATTGATAAGCGCTTTGAAATTAATAAGGGTTCTTCTATTGGAAACTGGAACAAATTCAGCACATTTGAACGAAACAATTGGGAATAAACAGGAAAACATACGAAGAAGCTTCAGTTTTATCGTGAGGGCTTGCAATTCTCTACGGATTTGTTTTTCTCAAAGGTCACAGCACGAATATAACGAAAGCGTCAGTTTGCGATTACAATATGACACATCCGGAAGGTGACGAATTTTTGTAAGATTACTGGAAGTCAACGACTGTAAGCAAGATACGAGTAAAGTAAACAACTTTTCACTCGTGGCAGATGGTGACAATATTTTGAATGAATGGAGATCATCCGATCGAATTGCCTAGAGACTCACATTATGACATACTGTGCGGCCGACGGTTTTGGGCTGATAGGTTGTGGGATGGTTAGTTGAACAAGTGTGGGTTCATTTTTGAGTGTGACAACAGCGACTGCAGAGCTGTTACTTCCGCACTAATTAATTAAAAAGAGAGAAATCACACAATGGAAGTGGAACAAAGTCCAAGTTCCTTCCCTAATTCTAAAAAATTAAGGATAATTTTTTGTGACAACCAAATGGCGATCACAAAAGTATACACGCATAAACTATGGCACATAAACGAAGTGAAAAATATAGTTATTAACCAGCTAAACCAGTTTGTTTTACAATACGTGCATCACTCTAAGTTATGATGAGATCGTCAGGCATACACGAATAAACAATAAAAACAGCCCAGGGGTTACGTTTTTCTCTTAAGAACGGATATGATTAGGTAATTCGTTGTCCTTCTAAGCATGACGTCGACCATTTTCTGGAAATGGGAAAGTAATGAAAACGATGATATAATCCTTTTCTCACATGGTTCTCTAAATGTTTCAGTAACATTCCTAATGAGTTAGGTTAGGTTGCAGCGTCTGAGTTATGTACAGAAGCCAGCCGCCACACTTAGGCCAGCATAGGGCCATTGTGCTACCACACGGATCTATGAGTACCTATTCCCCAAAACAGTAAGTGCTTTTAATAAAGCAAAGCAGTTCACCGACTCTTATGCTACTTAGTTCAGCCAGGCTGTCAGAATAATAGACTCCCAGAAGTCTATATCTACCTCTGCAGCTTCTGCGGAAGTCGTTGTAGGGAAGGCGCAGTACCCTGTTATAACGCCAATAAGAGTTCCTCAAGCTATAGTTTACTGTTGATCTAGAAGCACTTGCTCAGATATTCCTAAAAAAAAACTGACCTCTCACCACTTAGGTAGGTCCAAGGCAGTAAGTAATTCATAGCCTAAATATTCACTTTGTGTAAACAGAATTCGAAGGTCAGTAATGGGGCACCCGATAGATGCAACCATGAGATACTACATCTTTCGGCTACATGCAAGCATACGCGATTTTTGCTACAGTTGTAGAGATGAAGAAAGGTCTCACATGTGACTTGCGCTTAAAGACCTAGCATTGAACATCTCTTTCCAATAACCTGAGCCTTCAAGCCTTGGTTACTTGAAGTAATGTCTGGTTACAATCTTATATTTCAATTGAAAATTTGATATTTTTGACGAGCTAAATTAGTCATGCCAATTCTGACAATCGTCTTTAGATTGTGTTGGTACCAGAGCGCGACTTCGGTTCTATCGTCTTTTAAAAAAAAATGAAATTGCGTTGAAGTTTCACCGTGTTCGGCATACATTATCAATCAAAACAACAATGGGCAGTGTGAAATCCGTGAATAATGAATGGTCGCCCAAGTCACACATATTCAGACGACTGTGAAACTCAGTCATCTTGTATAATTATGCCTTGCATACATGAATGTGTTTGAAGACAGCTGCGTACATACGTGCATTCAAATATTTAGGCAGATGCTGCAGCACTGCTAATTTCCTGCAGTTGACTGCAAAGAACAAAAACCGTTTTGCAGAATAAACGAAGGCGAACTGACGTCTTGAAGCGTTTTCTGTAACATCCACAGATGAATAATCTCTGCGGTGTGATAAAGATCATTGCCTTGTTGAAAGCATGAATTCCCATGGCGCCAAATTTTGCTCACTTGTCATTTAACCCTATATGATATTAATTCTTTACCATTCGCTCTTCTGTTAATCCCTCTGTTCTTCAGCGTAGTTTTTGATCGACTTGGTTCAAATCGACCAATTGTATACACTAGACTTCCTTTCATCGGAAGATAACTTATTCCAGAAGTGCTGATTCCCATAATAATGAGACATGTTTGCTATTTATTCGTTACCTCTCTTGAATTATTTTGCAGAAGCTGGGGAAAATGAACTGTATTTCAGCGAGCATGCCTTTAAATTAAGAAGGAAAATGAATTATTCGGTTGAGCTGTTTGAATTTTGGTCTCGTTTTAAGCCAACGACTAAAAGTGACTTGTTCAGAGCATCCAGGTCTCGGTCTGAGAATGAATTTTGGTGTCGTTTAAACCAACAACTAAAAGTCACATGTTCAGAGCATCCAGGTCTCGGTCTGAGAATTAATTTTTGCAAACAACACTAATATACCGTGTACCTACGCTTGCCCACCATAGAAAACTTAAATATTTTTGATAAGAAAAATCCCCATTGTTCCAAAATGAAGGTAGCAAACCAAATAGAAGATAACGTTTGCATACATTTAAATCTGCACAATTACTTATATTTGCTTATAAATATACTGTAGCTGCGATAAGTCGAGGGGTAGTTTTAAAATTATGCATGTTTATCTTCCCATGGAATGTTCAAGCGATTTCGTTAGAAAATGTAATTGTGCAAGTACATTAAATGAAATGAAGCTTCACAAAGGCCAACAAAATATTCCCGTGCCGCATCTATGATTACATTATAAATGATGTCACTAAAGCGATAACTCTTTGAACTGCCTAGTCTTAATTAACATCCTCCTAAAATGAAACCCATTAAGATACCAAACAAGCAAAAGTCTTTGAATTATATTAAACACCAACTGAATTTTCTGCGGAAGACATTAAATATGCACTAATCAAACTATACAAACAAATATTTTAATTATTCCTATGTACAAAATTTTGGCTGCAAGTTATTACAGTCAATCAGCACTTTACTTAAACATGCGCCTGTAAGTACTAGCTAATGGTTATTAGTAAGGTAAACCAATTAAAAGAAGTGTTATTAATGATGCACAAAGATAGAATATTCTGTAGAAACCTTGATAGTACGGTGGAGCGCCACCTTGCCAGGACATTTTCTGTGTTTTATACTTTTTACTTTAGTTGTCTAATTCAATGTCTACTCTTTAGACGTGAGATGGATAGGATTTTGACACTTAACACTGCGAAATATAAGACGAAAAATTCTTCCATTTAGACGGACAGCCACAATCAATCACTTACCGAACATTTTGAATTGTTTAATCTATCAATTGGCTATCGATCAGTACCTGAAAATAAAAGACGAAAGAAATCCAACATTATTCGTTGTCAGCAACTGAACTTATTACTTGTGCGTAAGACTTTGAAAGTAGGTGCTCTCAAAATCACACACCGATAAGATGTTTTCACTTAAGCCAAAGATAAGCTTTCACGACAACTCAGACAACAATCTATCACCGTTTTAGTGTTAAAAAATTTAACTTCAAAGAATTAATTGTTTGGAACAGAATTAATTAGCAATTCCAAATGTAAACAAACAAACGCATCACGAACAATAACTTTATTTAGATCATTTACAACGAAACATGTTCTCTGTTCGGCATTTCTGGGACTTCTCCAAATCAGACAGTTGCGGAAAGAAACCGAGGAGTGAAGTGTAAAAAAATGAAATCCCCTCATATGACTCATACTCTTACCGAGAACCATTTGGTTACTCCGTCAGATCTTACGAAAATTGCGTCGATACATTATAAAAAAAAAAAAGGCTTAGACAAAATCGATAGATATGACACGAAAAAATAAGCCAATTGCTTACCTTAGCAGAAATCTGAAATTGTTTTGAAGTATTTAGCCGAATTTCGAGTATCTAAAGCCAAAAAAGAAATCACTCTCGTAGCTTATTTTAATTGTAAAGCAATTTGTTTCTTTAGAAAAATGTAATCACTTGAAATTCACACAACATTCACGTAGCACAGTTAAGAACTGACAGCCCGACGAAGTTTATTCATGAACTGCAGTTTGTGAAATTTATTTCGAAGAAAAGTTCGAAGATTCAGGTATACATGTAGGAAGGGTTTCTTTCTAGAATAAATCAATGGCAATGCAGTGCGGTACTACAGTATGGTAAAAAAGTAGGCCATTGTATGAGTCGGAATATGGTATCTGATATGGCAGACAGATCAATTTTTCAGAATAATTACATTTCTTACATCGGTTACTCATTGTGGTAGTTAATGTATTATTCGTAAGAAATGTAGTAGGCGTAGAAATGTCAAAATATAGTAGAGATGTGAAATCAAAGTCATTTCAATTGTGCTTGTAAGTGAACAATGTGTAAACATTCTAAAACCACAGCAAAATCCACACTTGACAAATGTAGGTAATTAATGAAACAAATCGGATGTGTAAATTATTTGAACAACTACGTGTAATTAATCGAGCAGATTACCTCATGTAGTCTACTCAGCCATTTCTGGTCAGAATGGATATCCACGGTATTCTTAAGACCATTGTTGACACTTTAGAGGTGAATAGAAATGGTAAATGTTTAACCTGCTTTGAGCTGTATAAAATGTATAATGACATTTTTTTTACTGTAGTTGTGACTGATTTTTCTGTAATCCTTTCAAAAAATAAAAAGGATCACCATAGCAAAAAGCTATTCAAATTGGTGCAAATATCAAAAATGTTCTTACGAATAAAAGTTGAACCCATAATATATTATGTGACATATAATATTAAATGTGACAGATCAGATAGTGTAGAATTATATTTGGAAGTACATACATTTTCACTCACGCTCTCTCAATTGGTATTCTCGAAGTGCACTAGACTTTAAATATAAATACAGACTGTCGAACCATTTCAGGGGGAGTATGAATTAAACATCACAAAATGATGGCTTTCTGATACAAACGGTAGCTCAAGACGTTTAATCCGAAATTCCATCCACTTGTTGGATTAAGTTTTACTATTCGAACGAATCTCCGCCGGGTACTCCACTATACCGACATTGTTGCAGAAAATGCACAGCAACACCAACATTTTTAAATCTTAAAAATTTATCACATGCTCGAAATACCCCTTAGCTATGAACCATTAAAAACACATCGATTCAAGTCCAAAGTAAGCGATGAGAAACTAATAACCTCTTCCTGTTATTACCCAAAGCCCAAAACAAAATGTAAATGTCAAGAAAATGGTTTTTTAATCAATCATTACTCAGAAGTGTCAAAATCTCAAGAAACATATAGACAATATCGCTATAAATACACACAGCAGCAAGAATATAATCATCCGGGCTTAACACCATCGAACGGCACTCTCCGCCAACCATTGCTTGGATATCAAAAATAAGAAACACAGAAGCCAATACCGCACCAACTGATGCCTTTACGTATATCATTGTTTTTGAGGGAAAGAAAGCGACCACCAAGGCAAACAGCATAAAAACTATAGCGAATATTAGAATGGCACCGCCAAACGCTGTAAAATCGATTTTAGTCTGCAACGCGAACAGTGTCAGTGCCAAGACCAGAACTGCGGTGATTCCAACAGCCATCAGTATCTGAAATGAGTCAATAAAATATAAGTCGAGGTGCATCTCAAGGACTGATTAAGTAGAAGTAGCGGTATCTTGTAATGTATTTTGACAATAAGTGCGTGAGGTTCAAGATGCAGCTCTTGTCTCTCCCTCTCTCTTACCAATCCTGAAGGGTATAAGCATGTGATGAGACTCAAAAGAAACGTTTCTGCGCCCGTAAACAATGCAAGGAGAATATAATTGCATGGTGGTTCTTTGCGGACAGTTTTGCAGCAGGCAATTGAACATACCGTCGTCAGCAGGACAAAGAGCGCAAAAATTGTTAAATATTGATGCTCCAATAACCACAATTTTACGTCTTCTTGTGTCATTGCAAGAACCATTGCAGTAAACGTTAACGTCAATTGAATCTATGAAAGGGATTCGGTACTTATTTTCTAGATCATTGACATTGTCACCGCCTCACCATCAATATAAAGCACACCTTGCGAATGAAGACTTGACGAATCCTCTGTTCGTTAAATGCTTCTTTTGCTATCCGTCTTTGCGACGCAATGTCGTAGTCTGTAAGGAAACGCACAAATGAACGAAATGTATGTATTTTAGAGAAGAGATGAAAATAAGTTGGACGGACGCACCATCGTCATGGGTTCAATAACTTACTTACCAGACATTTCTAATTGTTAACTGTAACTTTAGGTTTTAAATATGTTCCATAAAATAAATGTTAAATCTAAATTCTTTTCTTTCGTTTTCGTCACAAAGCAATTGGCCACTTGAAATTTATTATCGACGTTGAATCTGGAAACGAAATCGATTGTTGAACTGTCGTATTGAAATTTGAAATTGATTTCGAACATATTTTCGATTTTTGCTTAATTTTTTGTAGATTGGCTTTTTTCTTGTAATAAATGAGTGCTGAAAGTGTACTGAAAACGATAAAATATAATATAATTTGGAATTAGCTCATAGGAAGTTGAAATATCGTCTTCTAATCCAAGCTGAGGAAAGTTATTTAGATCTACCTTACCGACAAACGAATAACTAACCAACCCAATACGTTACTTGTGCGTTCTCCACATCTGAGAACACTGTATGAGAAATGTCAAAATTCCCAGGTGCCATGTCACATCGTCGGCTATATACGAGTGTATGTGTTTCTGAGTGCAACGTGTGGTGTGGATCCGATTGTAGGCGGCGTTTGTTTTAAAACCTTTTACTTAAATTATTACTCAATATTGTAATACACATAGCAAGTGATTAGTGGCGATATCGAAATATCGCCAATAACTACTTTCAACAGTTTCTAGTTGTTGGTAAGTATCGAGCAAAACCAGTTTTCCGACTCTTCATTGGGGGGGGTTATGAATCATCTCCAGCATGGGATTCAATACTATTTTTTAGCGATGTAGATTTACACGTACAATTTCCGCATGGGCAAAATTTAAGTAGATCTGATTTGGCAAGTGAATTAATGTGTTGAATTGCATTCAAATTGCATTTATGACGTAATGACGCATTTTATGATGTAATACGACGCCCCTATGCCGAAATTGTGTGTGGAGGTAATTTGACGATACCTTATCAGTGATGTGGGTCACCAAGTTGAAATAATTTGGTTATTTTAAACCTTATCAAGCCGCAGTCGTAAAAAATAACAAATAAACTTTGTTTTTCAACAGAACAAGGGAATACAGTCAGTTGCTAAAAGTATGGCAGCGGAGAATGAAGTTGTTGAAAATGGAGGGACTGCGGAGGAGCAGCAATCAAAGAAAGCTGCCAAGAAGCAAGCAAGGGAAGCTCTGAAAGCCGCAAAGGTGATAAGCATAAATTAAATGTTCAGCAAAACAGACATTTTTTAAGGTGAATTATTTTTTCTAGAAAGCCGAATACAAGCAGGCATCCGGGAAGGAGAATGCAGATAATAATGCAGAATCAGAAGAAGACTGCTCGATTGGGAAATATGGCTCAGCCGGTATGATCCAGTCGAAGGATAAGAAGGAAGAACGCGTGTTCGTACTCGTGCATGAGTTAAAGAACCATGTTGGTAAGGGCACAGTGTGGATAAGAGGACGTGTCCACACATCACGGAGTAAAGGAAAACAATGTTTCTTGATCGTGCGACAACAAAGTAGTACTGTTCAAGGCCTAGTTTCTGTTAACGAACATGTTTCAAAGCAAATGGTTAAATTCTCTGGAAAGTAAGTGCAACCACTTCCCATGGAGCTGACACACATGCTCAATGTCACGTATTCCATTTTAGTATCCACAAAGAGAGTATAATCGACTTGGCTGCGAACGTTGTGTCGGTGCCAGTGAAGATTGAATCATGCACTGAACAGGATTTGGAATTGCACATCACAGAGATATTCCTGGTTTCCCAAGCAAAAGCTCAGCTTCCGTTGCAAATCGAAGATGCATCTCGTCCGGAGAACGCTGAGGTACGCGCTTTGCACAAACCTCTCAACACATGAAAGGCAATAATTTGTTGTTTGTTTTGCAGGAAGATGGTCTTAACATTCGAGTTAACCAGGACACAAGGTTGGACAACCGTGTTTTGGACTTGAGAACGCCGGCAAATCAAGCCATATTCAGGTTGGAGGCTGGAGTGTGTAAACTATTCCGTGATATTCTTACAGAAAAAGGTATATTTGCATTTGACACGACTGCCTTGAAGAATTGACTTATATTTTTGATATCTTCTAGGTTTTACCGAGATCCACACGCCAAAAATCATTTCTGCTGCCAGTGAAGGTGGTGCAAATGTGTTCACTGTTAGCTATTTCAAAGGTAAGCCATGATTGCTAGAAACGCAAATATCGTATCTCTTGTTTATTAGACACAAAAGCGATAATTTACTCTTTATAACGGACGTCGTTAAATCGCAATATAAAGGTACTACGTATGAAAGCACCCACTAGTTTCATAAAGCTCAATCTAATTTTATCTGCTCTGAATTCTTTGGGCGATACGGCTGACCTTGACATATGAAATTTCAAGGCTCCAAGAAGAACTCAACATTTCTTTCTTCATCTCTTTGACCCAATTTGTGCTTTTAAGAAATGCAGAATATTTTTTCTTTTTTCGTGCTGTCATGTCTTTATGCTGTCTCGTGCGTAACGACCCGCACTCAATGAGTGGCAACGTCATCGTCCGCCCACACGTTTCCATGTGCTGCTTGCCGCTGTGCGTCACAATTTACGTTCACCAACTTTGAGTCAAGGGTAATCTCGAATAGTTTCATTTTTCGTGGTGTTATAACGTCAGACAGATACTTTTTTTTGGAATTGCAATGCTTTGTGTGGTTTGTGAGTGGACACTGTTTCTAGGCGAATGTTAAATGGAAAGTTAAAATCTTTTATGCGTTGCGACTAGATGATTTGCCTGTGGTTGTTACACACACTATGTATGATTCAAATTAGCAGAATGTTGATTGTTCATTTTAATGCGTCGCGGGGTGGGACTGCAAGTTAAATATATTCATGTATATATAGCGACACGGCATGTAGATTAGTCATTTGCTCTTGTTTGACAAGAATAATATCAGGATCAATTAGATCGACCTTGTTGGCTACATTCGTGGATATCCTAACTTATGGCCCTTAACTTATTTCGTAGCAGCAGAGCAAAAGGAAAATTCCACTACGATTTCTACACATTAACCACTGGCAAAATTAATTATTATCAGTCGAAGGGGAAATTGCCTTATACACTGACACATCGAAAACGAGTGCGGTTAAATCAGCCAGGGTCTTTTGTGATATTTTCAAAAAGCCAATAGCACTAATGTACAAACGAAGCATTATAAACGAAGCTCGGAAATACCGCAGCGCAACCGCCCTGGTGGCTAGACAGTTGTCTGAGAAGTTTTAGTCGGAGTCATCTACCCTTTTTAATTGGCACACATTTATTGCGTCTAATTCAGACTTCTGCAGAAGATGGAGAGGATATTAGAATCCATCATCGACATCTGGTCACATGGTCACCCCTGAACTTAGAAGGAATCTGCCTTCGTAGATTCATAGATGGATCTGGGTGGTTTTGGGAATAATGGAGAAACATATCACTCATTAAGGACACAATTCCCTATCCCCTTAAAAGACACAATGAATCTAAGTGAGCCGTCGGCGTAATGTAGTCTTGGGATCAATATACCTATAAAAAGCCACAATGGACTGAACACGTTAAATCAGAGTGAGCGGTGGGCGTAAACCTTGAGTCGTTTTTTTATTTTGGGACATTTGATTTGGAGCCCTTTTCTCTGACAAAAGTTACGAATAATTTTACCAAAGCCAAAGAAATTAGGAACATCCAAAATAACAGATGATTGAATAAATGACTGAATGCCCGACTTTCATCACAGTAGTAGCTAGAAAGTCACGCAAGACATTTAGATGGAATTCGAAGTGATGAATATGAAATCTCTTCAAGATCGACTAGACGGATGTCGAAAAAGAATTCAATTGTGCCCGGTCAGGCGAGTAGCATCATCAAGACCAAATTGTCTTGCGTCCGGGATGACTTAGCTTGGCTTTATACTGGACTTTCGGTTCTTCTCCTTCTTTTTCATAAGTTAATCGTTCCTTTTTTTTAATTTTCAGACTCAGCGTACTTAGCCCAATCACCTCAGTTGTATAAGCAAATGGCGATTGCAGCTGACTTCGACAAGGTATTCACAGTTGGTGCTGTATTCCGAGCAGAAGATTCCAACACGCACAGGCATTTGACTGAATTCGTAGGCTTGGATTTGGAAATGGCCTTCAAGTACCACTACCATGAAGTTCTCCACACCATCGGCGATACATTTACGGCGATATTCAAGGGCCTGCGTGATTCGTATGCTCGAGAAATTCAAGCAGTCGGTCAACAATACAAAGTGGAACCATTCAAATTCCTCGAACCCCCACTGATCTTACAATTTGCTGAAGGTGTTGCCATGCTGAGAGAAGCTGGTAAGAATAAACATTTCCCATCACGTCTATAGAGGCATACTTATGCTCTTCTTCTTTTAAAGGCGTTGTAACCGGTGACGAGGAAGATCTGTCAACGCCCAACGAAAAATTGCTAGGTCGTCTGGTGAAAGCCAAGTACGATACTGATTTTTACATGTTGGACAAATTCCCATTGTCAATTCGACCATTCTACACAATGCCGGATCCCAACGATCCCAAATATTCCAATTCATATGACATGTTCATGCGAGGAGAAGAGATCCTATCGGGAGCACAACGTGTGCACGATCCTGATTACCTCGTTGAAAGAGCTAAACATCACGGAATAGGTAAACAATAAAATGAAATGCTACATGTTCACATACTCAGAGTGTCCCTTGTTTGCAGATATTTCAAAGATTGCCGCTTACATCGAGTCCTTCCGGTTCGGCTGTCCGCCACACGCAGGTGGTGGCATTGGCTTGGAGCGTGTTGTTATGTTGTACCTAGGACTTGACAACATCCGCAAGACATCCATGTTCCCCCGTGATCCCAAGCGAGTAACCCCATAAAAGTCTCAAAGCGACTCTAAAATTACTCACAAGCAGAAGCCGAATTTCAAAATAAATGATAAAATTGTGAAAAAAAGAGAAAACCACCTCGGCTACAAATTGAATTAAATTCTTTCGTTGTATTTGGTTGTATGTTTCAGTTTAACTTTATATTTAAAACAAAAGAAAAAAAACACAAACCCTTTTTATTTTATTACGTTTTCTCTTAAATTTACTTAATTAGTTAGCTAGCCACGCGGTAACATTCTGTCAACTAAAATAATATCATATTAAAGTCGTCACTTTTACAAGTAACGTCATTTGTTTGTTTTGGTTTTTACACTCGGTGTGTGGTGGGTAGCTTTCCAGCTGAACCATTCCCAGTGTTAACTAGTAACTGGCCTTCTTTTGGTATTGAGCACGTATCACTAACATGGTCTGCAGGATTGGATATCTGTAATTTGATTGTTTATCTCACCACCCTAGTTTAAGAATGAATGTTGAATATTCACTCAATGTTTTGGAATAATTCGAATGTGCCGACTAATTCGTTTTGAACAAAGAAAATGTCCAGTAGGCTGGGACTATGAGTACCGATATGACTAGATATCATGACAATAGTGAACCATGTTGTAGGCATTGTAGAAGGAATAAATACCATTGATTCCTATAATGGTCGGGAAATACCGGACTTTAGAAATTATGCCGTCGAATTAAATGTTTGCTTGATCATCCGGAAGAACATGAAACATTTTATCATTGATGAGAGACGCGACAATGGCAGTAATTGCGTAGTGTCAAGGAAGAGCGTCAACTCCAACTTTGTGTGCCTAAGTTAAATTATTGACACGGACAACGTTAATGCCAGAAATTAAGTATTCAAAAATAACCGAATTCTCTCTCTTCTCTGGCCCCCTTATTTTATAACCTTTTAGAGAATGCCATTTACATGATCCTGACAACCCCTTTTGGCGACTTCATAACTCAACTCAAAACGCGGTTCGATGATCATAAGACCCTATCATCATTACAAAACAAAATTTAACGAAGAAAAATGAAATTTTGCGAACGATTGTTGGATTGGGATACTTTGAAGGCTGAGTTTCTACTGTGGAACACAGAATGTCATGAACAACCAGAGCTAGGAGACTGTAGTAAAGAACATTTTCCCAACACAATTGTATCCCAATACATTGTATGTTGAAAATGTTGGCAACTTTAACAGTATTGACATGTACACAAGACAGAACGTTTTCGACCATGAAACGTTTAAAACTTTTTTAAGAAACTTTCGGTTAAGATCGGCCCAATGTCCTTAATGTCGATACATCTGGAGATAGAAATAAATACTGGGGCAGAGTCGGCTAATGCGATATGCGATTGTTGTTATCGAATTCGTGGTTTTCAACGTAAGTGGTGACAGCTAAATTATTATCGTTTCTAAGTATTTTTGTTCAGTATTTTCTAGAAAAGCATTGCATTTATTTTAATAAAGGGTTATTTTTTAAAAGCTATAGGAAACTTTTTCAAAAAAAAAAAAAACACATAAAATTCAGAAAAATTAATGAAATCTTTATTTGAATCGATAGTTTGAAGATTATTTCATGCAAATGTTGACCTTGACTGCGCCTCAAATGGTCCAGCCGCTTAGTCCAATTTTGGTATACTCTTTCCAACATTTCGGCCGGTATCTCACAAATAAATGCTTCAATGTTGTCTTCCAATGCGTCAATTGAAGCGGGCTTGTCTGTATAGACATGAGCTTTAACTTAGCCCCACAAAAAATAGCCTGAAGGCGTTAAATCGCACGATCTAGGCGGCCAATTGACCGGTCCCGAACGTGAAATAAAATCTTCACCGAACGCGCCTCTCAATAAGTCGTGCGTGCTGTGTGGCATGTGGCACCGTCTTGTTGAAATCACATGTCATGCAAGTCAAGCTCTTGCATTTTGGGCAAAAAAAGTTGGATATCATCTCACGGTAGCGCTCACCATTCACAGTTACGTTCGATTCGCATCATCGAAGTACGGCCCAATGATGCCACCAGCCCATAAACCGCACCAAACTGTGACTTTTTCTGGATGCATTGGTAGCTCTTGCAATGCTTCTGGCTGATATTCACTCCAAAATCGACAATTCTGCTTATTTACGTACCCATTGAGCCAAAAATGACCATAAAATGGAAGAAGCGCGCGATGAACTTTCTTAACAGAGCACGCATTTTGATAATAAAATTCAATAATTCGCATGCGTTGTTCGTTGGTAAGACGATTCATGGTTAAATTATAGACCAAACTGAAGATGTTTGACAATGAAACAAAACACGAAACGTGCGTCAACTGTTTAAACCAGTGCTGCCAAAAAAATCACCCTATATTTCGTATTTAAGAAGTCTTATAGAGCAGCTGTTTCTTCAAACGTAAAGGGCTATGCTTCGGTGGTTTGGTCAAGTGGCACGAATGTCCCTATAATCAGGACTTCCAAAGCGGGCTTTGAATGCGATTCCATCATTCTCATCCACAGATCTCTGGATTACCTCGATTGTCAGATCGGGATCACAGTTTGGTTACCAGCACTATACAAAGCTGTCAACTGCAAGATACACAACCGGATGCATTGACTGGCCTGCAAATGCATCAACGGAGTGCTGAGGAGCACTCCGTCCGATGAACCTAACACCTCCCACATACTCATTTTGGCAAGCAAGTAGCAGCCAGTACAGCTTTGCGACTTAAAACACTCCGACTGTGGTCCGAACTCTCTCAACCAAACCATTCTTAACGAGTACAACTTCCTCCCTAACGACACCGACCGTCTACCACTCCAGGCTATCTTCGAGAAGAAATTCGCCACCAGCAATCGTTCCAGATCGATTTGGACGTCTGACAACCATAGTGTCCCCAGAAATTGTTGTTTTCAAATTGAAAAAATGAATAAAAATTATTGGTGGGATCCCAGAGCAATTGCGGGCACCAATGTTGACAACCATACGCCGGCTGATTCCCTGCGTATCTTTACAGATGAGAGGGTAGGTGCAGGTGATCTTAAAATAGCTATCTCCCTGAAGATCCCCGACCATTGTAGAGTCTTCCAGGCAGAATCAATTGCGTTAAAAGAGGCAACAAAAAAGAGGTTCTGACTCAAGAACAACGTAATATCCATCTCTTCGGACAGTCAGTCCTTGAAAAATATCATGTTCAATTCAAAAACATTCAATTGTAGACTATCTCTGTGCCCGGACAATGACGAATTGCAATGCCGATGACGTCGCTAGATGTGTTACATCCTCCTCTCTAACAGTAAGAGGAGGTGCATCTTCCATGGCGAAC
Source organism: Eristalis tenax (assembly GCA_905231855.2). Lineage (NCBI taxonomy): Eukaryota > Metazoa > Arthropoda > Insecta > Diptera > Syrphidae > Eristalis > Eristalis tenax. The sequence goes on from HG993127.1 coordinate 8,761,766, forward strand.
GCTACAGCCTATAATCTACTTAACATACACACAATTAAAACTACCAATCGTAAATGGCTAGAAGGCACCACCTGCCATAAAGGAAATATGTATGAAAATCACAGAATCCTAAACGACCATTCAGTCTGCTTTGTCTTAGCAGATCTTCACTCCGGACTCTCACTCATTTATGCCCCCGGGATGGGTGTCATGGATGAAGAGGATGTAGAAATTACAGATCACCTACTCTAGCTAGCACCTACTACTTCAATAGTCTCAACGTGCTAAATAGCATCAGCATTAGCCAGCTAAACCGCTTCGACATAAGTACCAACTGGTTCCAATGACAGGAGAATTAAATCCGCGTAGAATCACAATCGGCCACTTTGGCTTAAATCTGACCGTCTTCTGCAGTCACCCACTCGTACCAAACCTAACCTTACCTTGTATGTGCAGGCCTTGGGGCTACCAGAACAGATGAGAGCGTTGTACTAAAGCTTCGAGGAATTGAAAATGTAAGACAAATCTCCATTTTGGCGACTTCGAATGATCGTTTCAACTGTGTTTTGGGTTGATTACAAAGCCGAAGCCCTAATCATTGACAATGGCTAATTACTATGGAGTCGCGAAGTGAAGCAGGCAGCATTGAGTTAAGAAGCATTGAATTCATTTCCGCTATTAAATGTGCAAAAAAGATGATTTGTTATTTTGGGACTTGTTCAATTCCGGAGGCGGACCCAAAGCAAAATAGAGAAAAAAACTAAACAACTTTAAACGTGATTCAATTTAACACAACGAAACTTTATTAAGCAAACAGGAACAAGGGAAAAAAAGATTATAAATTGCGTTTAATCTTTGCTACGCTCTAACCGCCTCGATCTTTCCAATTCACAACCCAATTTCCACTTCAAGAAATATCCGTTATATTTTCTGGCCAATTAGAGAGTATCTTTGAAATTTGTAGTTTCATCGCAACGCCATCTACCCGCTCTACGTGATGTCACGCCCAGGGAGGTTTTCATTTTCAACATGACTGAAGTCGTGACTGTGTATAATCTTTTCTTTGTTCAAGCCTCCAATATCCGATTATCGATCACTTAAGACGGGTGGCATGTGTTTTCTTTTCCTGAAGTATCTAGTTGTTACTGCCACGTATACCCCAAATATCGGCATCTTCATATAGAATTGAAACAGTGGCACTGACCTCTGATGAAATTTATAATTTACAAGCACGTGGTATCAGTGTGGAGTGCTTAATAATATGTACAGTGAAACTTCTCTATAGCGGACATCTATGGGACCATCTTGCCCCTTGTGTATGGGTCGCCGTTCTAGGGGGAAGCGTAAGTTATCTACTCATCGCAATCCGCACAGGCACGCGACGGCGAATACATGCTTCGTTAATTCCAAGGACGAACAAGCAGCGTTATCTGCTGCGAGTGAAGGTTGGAATGTTTTTTTCAAAATTGTAAATCAATCGGATCTTTACATATCAACGCACGATTTTTTTTTATTTAGATTTTCAAATACTAACCACTTTTTATTCCTAAATGTAACGCAGACTATAAGACTATACGTAGGTAAGCATCTCGTATTCAGTTCTGTAAAATATACCAGTTTCAAAATACATTCCACTTACCGGGTTAGTTAAGTGCTTCAACACTTTTGACTCTGACTGTGCTAACTCAAGGAAATGCAGTTATCCCAAATTGTAAGTCCTACCAAAGGGAAAGGACGCACATTGGAACACATTCTTCCTATGAGCAGTGAATTCCAAATTCAATACATGCAACAGTTTCTGTTTTTGTTTGGCTGTACGCTGTAATTAATACAAATGGGACGCCGCTATCCAAGAACACTATACTAATCTTGTGTGAAGGCTCAAAGTGGACCTGGGCTATATTATGCAACCATTCATATGTTCCTTGCTCAATTAAAGATATTCTGCATAATGTACATGTAGGAAAAATCTGTGGTTAGCTGTCAATACTTTGTCCTTTCCTGCGTTGATTAGTGATCGTTGTGTTAAAAAGCAGTTAACCCACATTTTTGAGTGAAAAGTGACCTTGTCAAGGGACTTAGTCGCAGCCTGTCTGTCCGGGAAATTTGGCCCTGTCACTATCCCTGTTGAACACCATGCCTAATCAGGATTGTGCTTCTTTTGTCACTGTGGCTTCTGTTTAAAAACGCTTCGATGCTAAGAGAAATGTAAGGAAATATCAATATGAAAGTCCTTGGAGCAGAATGCCACTCCTTCATCCACTTGTGAATCTACACAGAGAAGAGAACCAGCTAGTGTCGGAAGATAAGTCTAATGTGTGTAGTCTGGAAGGTATCCTGATTGAGAACTTCTTGTCGAAGAAAGATTGGCTTGGTAGGAGATCGGTGTAGTTAGGAAGGGAATTGAATTTGTTAAGGATAGTGGAATGGCTGGCCACATCGAGCGCATGAACACCAGTTAAGAGGGTCGTCGATTTCAAGCCTACTGGGTCGAGGAGGAGAGGAAGCAAGACTGTCTTGATGCCTGAAACAGCGTGCCTAATACCGATGGAAGGCAGCTGGGTTAAGCGATATTGCTCGAGGAATAAAAATTAACCCTTTTCTCAATCCCCTCAAACAGCAGCCGAAACTACTTGACTAAAGATAGAGTGTCCACAGTCGAGTGAATTATCTTTGGATGGCGAAAAGGTACAATCGTAAGTTTGCTCGTCGTTGAAATTAGTCTTATGTATGTACGTAAGTAAGTGGTAGGGATGGAGGAATAGAGTTCCAAATCTAACCGTGGACCAGTTAAGTTCTGCGCAGAGTCTTCCATTGTCCGTGATGTTAATTTTTCGGTCATGGCGGCAAACCCAAAATGTCTTACAGCTACATTACCGCACATATTAGTTAGAAGTAATAGGAGGCTTTTAGGAGCATCTGGACATCAGTCAAGTACAAGACTCGTACTTCTTAATCCAAAACCTCATCAAAGCTGAGAGAATCTGTATCAAATGCATAAGTAATTGGGGTTTGCATCATGCAAAACCAGTACATTTAAAAGGCCGTGAGTTTTATTGTTTTTCAATGCATGCATTCTTTATTCTCTTCAACTTGTTCCTTTTCTTGGCAGATGTAATCAGAGGTGCACTTGCACAAATATTTTGAGTGAGTCCCATCCCCCGCTAGTTGCGTATTGTTAATTAAAGGGCGAGATATTTATAAAATGTGATATTTAGATGCTAGAGATATTCTATCCGTTCTCTTATTTCTATTTACTCTCTAAGTCTATGGCCAAAAGCTGAGTTCGAATGTTCGTACTTTTCAGGAGAGCAGTTTAAAGCAGAAGTGAAGTATTATAGAGATGCCCAACTTCACAGCTGATTGCCCCCTAGTCCGTCTACGAATTTGATACGCTTTTTGACAGTTATTCATGAATTTTCGACAGTTATTCACGAAATAACTTTTGGCTTTAGAAAACGATAAAAAAATGGTTGTCAAAAATGTTAAGGGCCAAGAGAGGTAAAAGTTTGGCATCTCTATCATACTTCATTTCTGGTTTAAAGTTTAGGAAAGTCAGTGGTCGCAATTTTAGATTTTGAAATAGTTGCGACCTAACTGAAGGCTGAAGAAAGGCTTATAAATGTTGTTTTAAAAAGGACTTAAGTTAATAGCTGCATAGGATAACACCAAAAACTCATTTTAGTCATAGGCACCTCTATTTAATTGGTTTATAGCCAAGTGTTTTATAGCCAATCCACACTTGCTAGCAACTCTAAATGGATAATGATAAAATTAGTCGTGTTTAAGAGCAAAATCAAATAAAGAACAAAGACAAGGCAAAGCCTTGGTTTTCTAAGATTTGAAGAAATTTGGATGTAATCCAGACGGAGGCATGCCCACCTGTTTTGTAACCTTTATGCAGCAGTCGAACGTTCTGAATGATCAGAAGTTGTTCTTCCCGGTCATCATTAAATGCCTGAACGTCAACCAATAAGCACTTTCAGGATTTCACTATAATATTTAAGTACTTGATTAGTCGGTAGCATTCCAAATGATTGGCACCCGAGGATGGACGTTCAACATTGCATTTCCTTCTGATGCGATGTGTCCAAAGACGTATAATTAGTTCGTGCTCTGATTCTCATCTGTTTTACAACAAGACTGGGCTACATCATACAACAAATTAGTGGTATCTTTATTATTTTTCTAAAATTTCTAAATTGAAATTAATTTATTTGTTGCAAAAAAAAATCGAAAGACAAATTATGTACTTTTGCTTGTAAAATTAATGGAAGCCATTTTCAAAGATTTGTGTGTGCAGTTGTGGATACCGTAAGGTGTCCTCTGTCTGAACACATTCGTGAAGTTATGTAAATAGAGTTGCCAGAAGTATTTCTTAACAAATCGGTTTCAGGAAAAATATCCGGAGATTGAGAAAAAATCGGGAGAGTAAATAAAAACTCAGTACTTCATAATATAAACAATATTAAAAAAATAAAAAAAAAAATAATGTTACGACCACATTTGTGTTTGTGTAACTCATTTAAAATACAGTACACATAACAAATACTGTTATCTTTACATAAGTATCCTATTATATATTATATATTGTTGCGTCCAGTTTTAAGCCATAGTCAATGCCAATGAACCTACTCCATCAAGGTTGTAATCGAACTCACCGAAACCGAGTAGAGCCCTCTCTCGATGTCCTGCTCTATGACGCGGAAGGCTGAACAATCTCAAAAGCGGATGAAAAAGCCATTGGCCTTTCGTCCACGGATTCAACGCCGAAGATGGCTAGCCCATGTAGAGTGCATGGACAACACCGCTCCAGCCCGAAGAGTCTTCGACTCGGAACCAATGCGGCGGGCAACGCAATAGAGGACGCATGTTGTTGGAGAGGCATGTTGGTTGATGCTCAGGTCCACACCGGATAGTAGCGACATTAGAAGAAGAAGAAAAATAAGGAAATTTGAAAATTCGGGAGACTTCTTAAAATTTCGAGGAGTCACGGTCTCCTATTAGTAAAGCCGGGAGACTCCCAGAATTTGCGGAAAACTGGCAACCCTAGGCGTAACTACACGGTTAGAATCAATGGAAAATGTATCAGATGATATGATCAGTATGTCATCTTTTTAATAAGTCATTACTTTTACAGTAAAGCTAACGTTAAAGTAGGGGGCGAGGGGGCCTTTTGGCGTTGACCACACCCGAGTGTCTATTCCTAGAGACTTCTGACTACCTGCGAGCGCTCTTCGCAATACTTTAAGGTACTGTTCTTCTCCTTTTTTCTTCCTACATATATTAGAGTTCTCTTCTTCTAGAAATATAGAGTGTTTTATGGATTGTGCATAGGAATGGTAACAAAAACCAGAAACGCAGTATACATTTCGGGAAACTTGCAAATATAGAAGAATTATGATTAATAATCAGCAAGTTCTGATAGGAGAAGCTCTGCATTAGCAGAGCGAAAACAATTATACGGGATGCATAGTTGGTTTAGTTTTTTTTTAGTTGGTTTTGTGTGAATGAGTACAATTTATTATAAATTATTTTGAAAACTACAGCACATTGAATAACTTAGCAATCCCATGCGTTTTTGTTATAAAAAGTGGTGGACCAGACTAGGTGTAGTGATGGCATGTAAGGTTGCCCCCTCCAGTAGTCGGCTGTTTGAGCAAAAGGTTGTTGAAATGCAGCTGCTAGTTTCTTCGTTAAAATTGTAACTTTGACTCAACGGTGTTTACAAAAAAGTCTTTAGGTTCGAACTAAATAGATTTTCGAATTACTGGATACTCTTTCGTAGTCAATATTTTACATGGAAATTTTAATTTTTTAAACAGCTTATAACAATAAAATTCTTGAGTTTATTCAAAGAAAGTTTTCTTGTGTAATTAAAAATGAAATCTGTTTAGAAAAAAACGAAAAGGGTTACAGTTGCGTGGATTTTTTTGAATTATAAAATCGTATTTTTTTGATTTTTGAATTATAAAATACGCAACGTGTATTTTTGGTGTTCGGATTAGTGGAGCGTTCGAATTTTAATTAATATGTGCGTTTTTTTTTTCCAAATTTGAGCGTTTGTTTAAGAAAAACATGTACAATAAATAGTATTATTCAAAGTATTGCCCATCTGAAGCTATGACTTTTTCCCATCTTTCTGTCAGTTTGTGGATCCCATCCCAAAAGAACTGCGCCGGCTTGGCAGCCATGAATGAATGAAACCAATTTTTGATATTCTGATCTGATGTGAATCGTACTTCAGGGAAGGCGTTCTGCATCGACCGGAACAAATGGTAGTCTATAAGGCTATAAGGCTATAAGGCGGGTGGGGTAAAACTTTCCATCCACTGTTTTCCAAATAGTTCTTAACCGGAATAGCAACGTGGGGCCGAGCGTAGTCATGATGGAAAAGTATTGCCTAGTGTCTGGTCGCATATTCCGGGCGCATATTCCGGTTTTATCAGCTCTGATCCCACTAAATACAGAACATAACATTCGCGCCATGGATATTCGGATTTGCCGTTGATTTGGCTGGTTGGCCAAGCCAAAATCACGACTTTTAAATTGTGCAAACCACTTTTGGGATGTTCGCTCAGCTAGCGCATGTTCACCATAAACTTCCACCAAAATACGATGACTTTCGGCAGCAGTTTTCTTCATATTAAAGTAATGAAGAAGAACTCCCCGCAAAAACACTTTCAGGCAAAAAATTCGACATATTTGAGTGAAAAGAATTATGGTGTACGCTTCAAATGAATGACATATACTGAAATGACGTACAATGACAGTAGCTTTCCAACGCACGTTCCAATGGAATAATACAAGTTACGCCATCTCTTAGCAAACCGCAACACAAATTAAGTTATATACCCAATAGTTCGAATTATTGTTCGTTTCAATGCCAGTAATATAAAGTATTTTTTTTACTGTTTATTGGACACAAATCTAAAAAAAATGTTATTTTAAATAAAAAGTGAGGAGGCCATTTTTTTGGATGATACTTCTAAGGTCGGCCGCCCTGGTCGAATAGTGAAAGTACAGGTGTGCGGGTTGACTACTAAGTACTTAGATGGCCGACTTCTGATACAGAGTTGAACTCTCAAAAATGAGTGGGGAGGGGGGTACTACTCTAAAATTAGGTTTTTAATAACATTTTTGTAAATAATTTCTTTTAACACTAAAAATGCTTTGAATTCAGAATTAACACATTCCAATTAATCATAAATGCTAAGTGTTTTATTCTATTAATTATAATAACGGATTTTTTAAGAGCAAATTTAATGGAAAAAAAAATACAATCAACGTAGTACAGGCTCGTAGTACTTATACTTGAACTGAACGAAAAGTAGCCAGGAGCACTGTTAGTTTTCAAAATGTCAAATTGCTTCTGAGAACTTACAGATTGAACGATTATTTGCACACTTGCATTTAAGTAGGTATAGTAATGAAGTACAGAAACTTGACGAATCTGAAAAAAGTGGATTTAGGTATTCTATTAAACGTGCCGATGTACGAGTATTCTAAAGGTCAGATCTCAAGATATGATTGGTTTGTGGTTTTGGTTACAACATTTGGGCATATTTCTTTATATGATTCAATTTTTATGTCTTAGCTGTTGGAGTGCAGTGCAATGGTCGAACACAATTAACTGCTCATGTCTGCTGTCCTAATCAGGACTCACGGAGACATCAAAAGGAAAGCAATCCCATGGCATGGAATCATAAAACCATGTATTACCTCATCAGTTTCCCCCTGGCATATTCTTAGTATTCTATGCTCAAATAAAAAAAAAATATGGGTAACTTATTGCATCCCAATCGTGACATAATTTGTGGGTCAAAATGTAATGAAGATCTCCTGTCCTGACCTCATAGTTAGTCCTGTTCGAAAAGCAAACCAACCCACATTTCTGTTCAAACTGAAAAAATCATAAAAAAAAAACCTCTTTGCATATGTGTGACGAGAGTGATTGTGTGGGAATAGCAGCAGTTGGATGCACTGTTCTGTCATAAATAAATTTCGAATTGCCAGCAAGGTATTTAGAACGCACCTTATTTCACCCTAATGCTGTCATATTCCCTTAATCACAATGCTCTAGCCCACGATGAAGCCGCATTCGATTGCACGCAAATCCTAGCCCATGGCCTGAAAAACAAACAAAAATCAATATCCTCCCCATTTTTACTGCACAGAAAGCTTCCCACACACAAAGCACTGCCAGAGCCACGCCCCACACGGGTATATTTATCCACTTTATCTATGTAGCACATAATGAAACTGAATAATTCATGACTCCCTTTCACGAAAACTGGGCGTGGCTACGACCGAGAGAGGATCCATCCAATCATATGCATAAAAACTGGTTTCTACACGTCACACCCTATGCTCTGTATTCACACACACTTGGCAAGAGGACACCAACACTTCGACACGATCTCCAATGATGCTTTCCTGCTTATGCAGACGTGAACTAAATGCGGCGGGAAGGAGACAAAATGATGTCAGTGAATAAAAATGGCATCAGCCATTTCTCTACACTCCTCCGTTGACTTGTCAGCAAACGAGCACAACGCAACTGTCAAACAACCCAGCAGTCGCTGTTCAACTCGAAAAGTTTAAGTGCTCGATTGCGCGCGGCGGTCGAAAATTAAGCGTATTCTGGTTAAATATTCAAATTTCGTATCAAATATTCATGGATTCTCAGAGATAGTTCACGTAAACATCTGACAGTTGCACTAATTGATTTCGCTTCAATCGGCAGTGTCAGAGTGATTTTGATTTTGAAATTCTTGCCCCATCTTGGCTAATGTGTAGTAGAGCAACACCGTGATACAACCAATTAGACTGTCAGTGTGTGGCATCTCCTCTCTGATCGAAGGAATTTCATCGGGAATCCGATAAAACCAAAACGAACAACAAATTGTCAGCGCTAAAACAGAAAACAACAAATTGGATTAGTCAGAAACAGAAGAGAGATTGAGGAAAAAAAAAACGGTTTTTAACCTAAACAAGATTGAAGTTTGAAAAATTTTCTTCTGAATGTGCAATAAAACATCTCGCATGTGCCTGTGCCCGAGCACCTGCAAGTGTGTGCAATATTTAATTGTATTGGCTTTTGTCATGTAACATATTTGAAAAAATATATCGCGCCGTCATTAACTAATTGGATCGCTAGCAATTTTTGCTATCTGCATCGCATTCTACGTACGACCAGTGCAATAGCGGTGAATTATCTACTGTCGCTGTGCGTCAAAAGCAACGATAATTAGTGGAATTCACTTCGTGTGGCAGACGGCCGACGAAGGCGTTGATTGTATGAGTTATGGATAATAAATTGTGAATTTTATTTTGCTGCAATATATTACATTAACGGTTCGTGATAAATAATTGTGCCGCGTGGTGGTGAAATTCCTTCTTGTGCTGGAATTTGGTGAAAAAAAACGAATTGTTCCTATCTAACGATTCGTCAATTGTATATGGATTAAGAGGATTAAGAGGAGTCTACCAAGCCATCAAGACCATCGGTTTGTATTCTATTTTCAGAAAATGATTAAACAGCGAATGTCGTCTGTGCAGACCAGTTGTTGCTACTGTCATTCACAATTGGCCAACTGACCAACTGTCTTGGGAGAAATTAAATGGCATCGTGTTGATAATAAAACGGGATTCTATTCCCGAATAACAGCATTTAATGCATAGTCTCTGAGGATTAGATTTATCTGAGAGACTAAACATTTTGAATTTCTCACATAGCACATTATTGTTCGTGCAAAGATTTATGCCCACACTCGAGATGGGAGTCTCTTATTTTTATGTAATTAATTTTCTCCGCTTAAAATAGCAAGTCTAAAATTAGATTTCGAGAAGTGAAGAAGCGACTTCACATACAAACATGTAGACGGAATCGGATTCCGATTCGGATTGATTTGGCAAATGTATTGTCCACTGTCACTAGTTGACGCATAATAATAGATGTGATTCAGTGAAGGAATGCGCGGTACGTTGAAATTCAAAGATCGCAGATTTTTTAATTATTTCAAATGGTCTTTTGGAGGAGGAGGAGGAGGAGACGGAGTGTGGTGGAAGTACAACAAATCGATTTATTGCAATGTGTTTGCTCGATGAAATATTATATTTTTTCACAGAAGTTTCATTCAAGTTTCAGTGGAGGAAGGATTCCAGATTTCTGTCACACTGGTTTAAACATTAATTTCGATCAATAAAGTAGAGTCTTGACATTGATTGTAATGCTCACAAATTACGATCCTTGAAACTAGTGCACTACGGATTACATTAAAGTAAAAAAAAGCAATACAGAATTGTATTCTTTTTTCGGATGGGTGGGAAGATCAAACAAAAGTAATCAATTTCAAACGCTCACCAATAATAGTGTCCTCTGTCCAACATGAGAAAAGGCAACAGTTTGAGGCGATGCAGCAATTTTCGTAGAAGAAATTGCATTGAATGCTGGTTTTCGATACACCTCTGATGGCCGCATATGTTTTTTCGCAGCATCTTCATAGCAATTCAGTCATGAACTTCATGCAGAACCCATTTTGTATCACCTTCTCGATTTGTCCATTTCCGACCATATCGCTTTTTTGGTGGTTCTTCACCAGTCTCCAGTCCTGCTCCTTAAACTGGTCCATCCTGTGTTTGCCACCGTATCTGTTGTTTGTCAATAACCCGTCGGATTTAACCACAGAAGAAAAAAAGCTTTTAGCCCAAATGTGTCTCACAGTCTTGCTGATTTATCGTCGGTATGAAACGTTTTAACGAAACCGAAGCACAGCATATTTATTTCTTAAAGCAGCATTGAATGTTTGCTAAGGGCGACGTTTGTGATAAATGATTAGAATTTTCATTAAGCGCGACGGTTTAGCAATTAGAAAATTTCACCTCCAAAAAGTGCTTGCAACTTTGCGGCGCATACTGGCACTCTCACACTACCTTACCGTCGCAAGTACTAAACTGCCTTATTACTTAAAAGGGAAATGGATTCCACCTGAGTCTATTCTAAGCCAATTCCGTCGGTAGAGTGATTGATGAACTGAACGTTCATAGGCTTAAGGAAATCTAAAAAAAAGTAATAGATATATTTACATTATTATGTTCAATGCTATATCGGTTAGCCATTTCTCAAATTTCAGTTGCATATCAGGCTAAACTGAAGTTGAGGGAACCTAAATATAACTCGGAGGGAATAATTTTCCCAAATGACCTTTTTTTTTAATTCATTTTTATTTTGATATTTATAAACAACTTAAATTCTAGACAAAATGCTTAGAGCTAGTTAAACGGACAGAATTATTATATCTAACTTACTGGTCTTTCGCAGGCACTCTAAGCTAAGCTTAATCCCCAAATGACCCCACACCTACATATTTTGCCTTTGACCTGGTTTTTCTTGTTTCGCATCTTATCAATTGACATGACATACAATTTCGAACGTCAGATTTTGGATTTGTTGCCGCATTTTGTCGTCTTTCTGCCTTAAACACGTATTTGCAAAAAAACGAATGGCTTTCTTCAATCGAGCACAATACTGGAACAAACGTTTTTCAGAAGGAACTGTAAAATATGTTTGCTGTTGTATTAAGACACGAGGTCAACGCATAAACGGGCAGGGCCCTAGCTAGACTTTTATGCGCCCGTTGCGAGCTTCTATACTTTCGCCGTCGTATGCGTGTACTTGAAGTTGGTGCTGGTAATTTTTGCGCCCTCCTGGCAGGCCCTGTGCCACCTGGACACCGCTGGCAACGCTGGCACCGCCATGGTTATCGCACCGAACGGGGGATTTATTCTTTGTTTGGGCTTATTTCAAAATATCTTTAAAATTCTCCAAAGTTGCTTTTAGATTGTGAATAACAGGAGTGCGTCACAAAATTCAAGAAAATGGAATGAGATCCATTGTACATCAGTGCATTCTGTTGCTCCGTAAACATCGTTTTTCCTTTAAAAACAACTTTTAAGGATATCAATTTCAAAGGTCCTTTGAGCCAGAGCTGGCCCGCGTCTGCGATAGTGCACTCAAGAAGAGAGGAATCTCAATCAAATTGAAGTACTATCGCACAGCCATACAAAGAAAGAAACTATGTCAATACTTGATTTTAAAATTTTTAAAGTTGAATTTTGAATAGTTTTTAAATAAAGAAGTCCATTAAGATCGATTCAATTGTTAGACAGCCCAGACCGCAACATTTCCGAAGTGCGAATTAAAAATACAGTCAAGCCACTGTAAGGGCGTAAGGTGATCCAAGATTAGAATTTTCCTGTTTTCGGCACTATTCGACTTATGGAGGTTCGACTATATTTGACTGCTTCCTCCGCTCATCACTGCATGACGTGTCATCTCACTTAAGCCATTCAATCAAAAATGTTGCAAACATAAATACCAACCTTTCACTGTCATAATGACACTCATCAATAATATCATTAAAGCTATTGACGTTTAAACAACTCTACACTCGCTCTGTCATATTTAATATTCCCCCCTCTCGGCTGAGACGCAGCACCACTGCCGTCTTGCACGCGGCAATTATTTGTTCAACAACTTTTCTTAACTCGCTACCGCAACACAAATAGGTGTGTATGCGTCAAGCCAGGTTCCTCCACAAGTGAAAAAAAAGAAATGAAAAAATCGCTAACAACAATAAACTTTTCTACAACTTCCATTGGCAATGGAGTGACTCGGTGTGTTATGAAAATAAGTCGAAGCTTCTGAGAAACTCACATCTCGCTGTGCCGCACTGCAAATATGGCTAAAGAGACTCACTCACTTAGGCTGCTAATGCCGTTGAGCTGCTTCGGTGTTGTTGTTTGCCTAGGCTAGACAACCTGCCCGGCCAGCTGGCAGTTGAACGTATCACACAGTCATAGTTTGTGTGTGTTCCATTCAGCAAAAAGAAATAATAGCAAAACTCTCTTGGTTTTGGCCGAGAGCGCGATGCAATGCTGTACACACAAGCACACACTCCCCGCAACCGGTAGCAACAACTATCTGCTCAAATTGTTAATAATACACCACTCCGAACAAGGTGTGCACCGACGACAGGTATCCAATGTAGTCCCAGGGTAGCTGGCGGGCAACTTCTGGCTCTTTCATTCAGCAAACTCCAAGACCGACCGCACTTCCCTGACGATCTTTAATGAGACAAATATTTCAAATCTGTTTTGTTATATGGCTTTTTTTGTTTTTAATTTCTTCTAATTTTTTGTATCCAATCAGGGGCCTGCTGTGGTGACGAGTTGCAGGCTGCGTACATCAACGTTCGACAGGATAGCAGAGACAAAAACCGACAGCGGCAGCGATATGAACGTTTATATGTAAATGCTTGCGCGATATCGTCAGGAAATCCGCGCGGTGTTTTTGTGCCCCCTTCCCTCTGTGCAAAAAAAAAAAAAAAACGGAAAGAGTGAGAGATCAAATAGATACACCTAGTGATTTGGTTGGTGGCTTGTAGTGATTCAAAATTTGAATTCATTTTATTCATACATCCGCGTGTGTGTGTGCGAGTGTCAAGTGAAGAGTGTAAAATAATTGAAAAAAGTTAAATTTGCTGTCAAAGAAAACGTTTCATCAGTCAACGGCAGCAGTGTTGGAGGCGGTTTAAGGCTTGGATATATCGAAATGGCAGTATCCTGCCCTGAAGTTATGTACGGTGCTTATTATCCATATCTATATGGCCGTGCTGGACCCAGTAGATCGTTCTATCAGTACGAGAGGGTAAGTTCATTTGCTCATTATTTATTTGTATTCCCATATCGCATCTGAGAGGTGCCTTTTAATTATTCATTCAATTTGCATGCATCACACGATGCGGAGTGTTCGCTGAAAAATATCACGTCTGAAACTGCTTACAAATGCATGCCGGTCCGTTTTTTGTTTGTGATCTAGTCAGAGGGAATGGGAGCCTCTTTAGGTCCTCTGGTTTGATGGGTAATTATGCCAATGGGGGAACAGTCAACATTGTGCTTTAATAATCCTTCTTATACACGCACACATGCGTACTGTATTTGGAGAGTGTAAACTGCGGTACATCAGCCGGCAATTAATTTAGAAATATGTACCTTCAATGTAACGCGCTGTGGAAAGAGAGAGGCAATAATTGTTTCTGCTTCATCTTCACTTAGTTGGAAAAATGCACTTCAGTTTCTTTGCTGGTTCTTGAAATCGTCTGAAGCATAATTTGATTCATGATTCCTTACGGAATTAGTATACATTTCACACAAATTGCTTTCCTTTTAACTGTTAGCGACTCTGGCGGAATGAATATGCATTATCTGACGTGGTTACAGAGGCTACGCTCGTTTTATTGGCATTTAAAACAGAGAATTCTTAAGATGCTTGTATTCTAATATCGTTTGGTCATGCAATCTGTATCTCAGGACGGTTTTCCAATGCGATAACAAGGTGAGAACGAACATAACGTTGTGAAACAGCTGAAACTGAATTAAATGCACTCGTCGCCTTGGAGCGCTTTAGTTTCGAAAATGAGAAAAATTGGCTGTAGTTCAATCCAAACAACCAAATTAAGCAAAGTAGAAGGATTTCCGTAATCCAAAAATGCACTTTCGTCAAGTTTCAAAGGGCCCACAGTTGGCCTACAATTGGAACTCCCAAAAGTGAACGGACCTTCGAAAATAAGCAAAGTTCTGATGTATCATTGGAGTCTGTTGTCTCGTTTCTTTTTGTTTTTAATTTGACATAGGTACGTATGCTGCTTGCACATTTCAGCACACAAAGTGTCCATTACGTTTCTCCACTGCAAGTTAAAATTGTTCGGGAAATACTTCGGAGAAGGTATACAACATATCCGGGTTCCCTCTGAAAGGTTTACCAAACCGTGTTTGACGAAAATTTAACGAAACGAAACGCGAGCATTTGTACTGTCAAATTCGGTCTGACAGACAGGGGATGTTTCCCGTTCCTACCTTAAACAGTAGCTTGGTATATGACACTACAGTGAAGTCTCTCATAAGCGGACACCTGTGGGGCCGACACTTTTCGTCGGCTTTATGGAAATTGGTAAAAAACGTTTGCCATGAAATAATGAAATTAAAGTAAAATATTGCTTTCACAATGGCAATTGTTCAGTTTTCAATTTTTTATTTAAAACCGTATGAAAACGTAGGAAATGTGTGTGCTTTTAAGTTTATATTTAATGAAAAAAGGACGACGTAAAATGACTCCAAAACACGCCATATTATTAAAATATAATTCATCCATCAGGACGAAATTTGTAAGGGCTGGTCTCCAGCATTGAAAGCAGAATTGCGAATAGACTCACAAGCAGTTATAGCACTTCGTTGCCTGGACCCAATTACTCTGAATCCTCTTCCCTTGAGGCATCAACATTAAAAACACATGAGCTATGTTCCATATTCCATCCTTCGTCTGTACTTTATGCATTGACTTTAAACACAGAACTCTGTAGCAGAAACTTTTAGGTTTTCCTTTCAAGCAGAGAGAGAGAGAGAGAGAGAGAGGAGAGAAGACGAGCATAACTGCAGTTTTGCCAGCTTAAGACAAAAATTTTTTACAAATTTAAGAAATGTACTGTCAGTGTCAGCTAAAAGAAAATAGGATAATCGAGCCGTTTGAATTTATTTTGTCCGATGCGAGTTGTCCAATAAACTAGGTGTCCGCCAATGAGAGGTTTCGCTGGAATACATACTGCTATCACTTGAAAAGAAAGAAAAAAAAATCGTCTGATAACAGTACTACAGGTTTCATATACAAGGACAGTGAAAAACTACAAAATCTCCGTTCTCGCACCCTACTTTAGCAATTTTTCAAATGCAGCTCATGACAGAGTAAACATTTTGCCATCCGGCGAATTTTAACTAGAACTCAAGTACTTGCAAGACTTCACAGCTGACTATTCCCTTGCCCATCGGTGAATTTGAGAGGCGATGTGAACGATGTGATAAATGGCTGTCAAAAATGTTAAGGGGCAAGAGAGAGAGAGAGAGAGAGAGAAATTGGATGTTGTTTCTGGTAAAATACAAACAAAACGACTTTCTTTATACTCACAAAAAATATGGAAGAAAGTTCGTATAGAAAACAATTCTCTGTCAAAATGAATAACCAACTTCTGAATTAATGTTCTGCACATTTTATTCTGTTCTCTTATTAAGTGGAGACATTTCACTGGGAAGGCTGAATAGGAAGTGGTGGTATTCTCTGAACATCTTAACCTTAACAAATCAATCCATCTACCTAATCATTGCAGTGTCTTCCAAGCGGAAAAAATAGCTCAGCGAATCCCCGCCCTTGTTGAGGTGGAACGTGATATCCGCCCGCGATATTTTCATCTTTACGGAAAGCCAGGCAGCAATTAAATCCCTGACATCGTTCTCTCCAACTCAAAAATAGTAAAAAAACTGTTGCAGATCTCTTGACGAGATATCGGAATAGTTTTGAGGTCTCATGTGTTAGTTAGGTCATAGAGAAATTATGGAAAACTGCAAAGCTGAAAAAGTACTCCCTTAGCTTCCTTTAAGTTATAACTCAGTACTCAAAGCATTCTGAAAGTCAATGCCAAATGGAAAATAGGTATATCACCAAGCAAATCTGGCACAGTCTCGATTCTAAAAAGTCTGATAGTTTGATCTCCTTAAAAAGATCCAAAATCAACACCGCAGTGGGACTAATCACCGGAAACAGCCTATTGTGTCCTCACGCGAAAAAACTAGGACTATTTTGTGATGATTTCTGCAGAAGTTGTCGAGACGAAGAAGAGGAGGAAAGTGTGCAACACCTTCTCTGCAGCTGCCCTGAATTCGCCTTAGTTAGGAAAGACACTCTAGGCTCCTACTTCTTTGATAACCTTAGTGTTCTGAGAGAAACACCAATCAAATCGCAATTGGACTTCACTGATAAATCTGGTTGGGTGTCATAACAATCACGCCGCCCCAATCCCTCTTGTTGTGTAAACCAACCCACGTGGCAGTTCAACGGATCTACTTTGGCCTACTTTGGCCTATGTCCATCTTTCACTGGTAAAGGATATTTCATGTGAGCGTGAAAATGTGCCATTGGGCATTTTTTCGTAAAATAACGTCTATATAAGCACATTTTTTTGAACAAATTCTAAATGGCGTTCTCTGATTGGTCAATTTGGCTTTAGAAAACGATATAAAAAGTTATTGTCAAAAATTTTAAGGGCAAGAATTGGACATCATTTCATTAATTCAGGAATTGAAACTGATACTAAGCACGTTTCACATATTAGATTAAATAAATGCTATGCCAGTTACTGAGAAAAGTTCATGGTCCTTCCTTGAAAATTGAGAATCTTGTATTTTCTGATTATTTTTGTTTGTTGGGATTTAGTCTATCTTAAAACATTTTTTCTCATACTCTCATGCCATTGACAGTGATATCACTCGTTCCCAGCAACTTAGCAACATTTTTTTAATTCGACGCCATTCAAGCAATGACTTTTTTTTCAAATTAATAGCATGTATTTGGTAAAAATAATTTTGTATGAAAAGAGAACAGCATTCTGTAAAAAATGTTTCAGTACTCAAATACAAATATGAACGGATGGATATTATGCAGACTAAAAGTCTTTATTGTGTTCTATTCGCTGATACAAAATCTCCGTCGGGTGTTTGTATAGAGATGTGAAGCTAATACGGATGAGCTTTAATTTTTAAATTCCGACTGTCCTTTGCTCGAGATTGCACGAACCACCGACACTCGAGATCAAATAGTGGACATCAGTGTCTCAAATATACCATATCAACTCGGGATCAGTATGAACAGAAACAAGTTCTAATTTGGAATGTGAGGAATCTACATTTCTATATTCTAGAATTCTATATTACATTTTGTAGAGTTCAGGTCGTATTTTAGAAGTTGAATGCATATTGCCTTTATTTTTATAATAGACAATCTCCTTGTACAAATGTTAAGAAGGTAGACAAACATTCTGTAACTTTGATTGGATATGTTCAAAAATTGGGTTCTGTGACTTAAATGAACATAGCCGCGGGATTTGCCTTTTATACGGCAGAACAAAAAAATGTTTTTTTGGATGTTGTTAAATGAATAGTGAACAAAATCAGTACGTATTGACCTGAAGCCTTCAATGGTGCATTTAGATATCAATTAAGTAGATGTTCAACTTCCCTTCACACATCAAATTGCGTTGATTCTTCGTTGTTTTTATAGTGCCTGTGTGAATACATGTCAGCTGCTTCGCATTTCTTCAAATATGAAATCAATTGATGAAAAATAGAAAAGTTTGCGTGCGAATTGTGTTATCAACTTGATGAAAAACGAAGATTTCCCAGAGGCCCTCAGAGCTCTCTAGTGACAGCATAATTTTTGGTACTGATAGTCTCATATGTAAATAGCGGCTTTCACACTCAACAATTTGCTTGACAATCTGGCCCAAGGCCAATGTGAACGCTCGTTACAACCAAACCGTAAACTTAAAGTGCGGTAGACAAAACATTTTGACTTTTCAGTTTGATTGATCTACTTGCACTTAGGTGTGAACACGTGTTGTACAACTTCAGTACATTTCTCATTTTTATTGGGATTTTCGAGAGTGCATATCGGTGGAATGAAAGATGACCTCAAATGTGTAATGTTGTCTCGATTTTTTTTTGTAAAGGAGACCATTACCAGAGGTAGAGGTGAACAATGAATATATAAAGTGTTAAAGGAATGGATTCAGTGGATTAGCAATACGGGTGCTAAATCTGAAGCAACTTCTTCCTATGATCTTAGAACTGCAGACTAACATTTATGCGATGTAATAGCTTTATTTTGATGTGTGGGCTTATTCTCCTCAATAGCTCTGCCTGCGTCCGCTCATCCACACGCAAATAATTGGAAAAATCATCTGAAGAATTTTAATTTAATTCTCTTAACAATGTTACCACAGAGAAATTATTTCTTTGCTTTATCCAGGGTTTCACCCAAACTCGCTTGTTTTGTGCTAGATTTTTCCTCATTTTCCATTATTTCATGAGTAAAACAGAAAACAGTGTGCCATTGTATGCAAACACTACGAAGTTTCTCTCAAAACAGAAGTCTGCCAACATCTTTCGTGTGTGAACACTAAGCACCAATTTGTCGCCATTCAAATCGTCGCGACAAATTGTTCAGTGTGAACGCCGCTGATCATTAGATGAATCCTAATAGGGCGGCGGCGCATTCATATTTAATTCGTAGTATAGTAGGTCTGAGCAGAAAGTTTTGAGTAGAGCTACTCTCTACTCACTCGGGCCTTTTGACAGAAGTAAAACTACTTTATTTTTTAAAAGTGAGTTTGAATTTTCGGCGGCGGTATTAGTAACATTTTTTTAGTTACTACGTTCTCTTCTAAAATGATTTTCAGAACATTTGACTTGCCTAAGGCTATCGTTCCATTTCGCCATCAACGCCTGTCACTGACCGACCGGTCGCTGTTGTATTTGGCTTTATGATCGATCTGACACTTGTTAGGTTAAAACTGAAAAATAAGTGGCCTCATTCCGGAACTCGCAAACGACATCATTCAGCCATTAGTCTCCCAAAAGTGAGTCTAATCACTGGTGTACTTCAATGTAATTTACATCTTGAATACCAAATTTGTTATTCATGAAAATGGTAAATAAATCTTCATCATCATTCCTTTGCACAACTGCCCATTTATGAATCGTTAAGTGCGTCCGAGAGCTTTGTCAAGATGTCAGCTGTCAAATTGATTGCCATCAGAAAAAGTGCTGCCAACATTTGAGTCTGTGAAAACATTTTTTCCATTTGCTGGTAATTAATTGTTCATGTTTTTGGATATAAACTAAACTTCTGAGTAAGCACCAGTTTTGGAAATTCGGCATTTTTCAATTGCGAATATATCAAATCAATTGTGACGTCGAGTTTATGTATGTGTATGAATCTCATTGATATTGGAAGGACTGTACTCTGCAGTTATAATAATTAAAATTTTACACTGAATTTATGAAGTTGTATGTATTGTGTGTCTCACTTACTCCGCGTCCTCTCTAAGCTTAATCCAATTCATTTTCCTCCTTCTTCTTTGTCATGGCTCGAATTGGAAAATGTCAAAAAAGTGTAAGTCCAAAAAATTTGCTTGCATTATAGCCCTAAACTTAATCATTTTTTGTTTGGGCTTACACAGTATTCATGCTTATCCTCTCTTTAAAAGGATCACATAAAAAACAATGTCAACCAATTCGAAAATCATGACATCACTCCACACATCAACTCGCACTCGCTTCGGTTGCCATTCTTTTTCCCACAATGCAATCGATGATAATTTTATTTTCAAAAGAATAAAAGACACCGGCCAATTGCCGGTAAAACACCGCCGAGTACAACTGCGATTAAGTTCATTAGCATTCGCATGCTTCCCCACAAGAGTGGACAAAAGCAGCCAACCGTCAACATCTCAACCAGTTCCAGTTGCCCTTCTGCTGGTTTCTTTCTGCCCCCGCCGCCATTGTGACATACGGGGCATGGAAACCGTCGTCGGTCGGTCCCTCTGGCAACCTTGGTCAAAAATTATTAGGTGAGTCAATTTTGGGGAAGAACTTCATGTTGGCTTCGGGCGACGTGGTCCCGGCCATGTCGTTGTTGGACCACGTTCTCAGGCCAATGTGCGAACGAAGTCACATAAAATAAATCACCGCAAAAGGGACCGATACCCGAAAAGAAAAACCGGCCCGAAAGGGATCTGTGCCGCAGAACAGGATGACAGGGATCGTGTTTGGCGATTATCCCTATCTGATCACCGGTTAGTTGCGTTCGATATACAAATTTTCGATCTCGAAGCTCAAATCAGACACAGGCCAGGGATTTACTATAAATTACCGAAAACACGATGAGCAACTGAACGAGCGAGATTGGAGTCACAAGCTCACATAGCCTCTTAACCTCATCGCTGATTATATAGTCGTCCTCGTGCGACGACAATGACGACGACGAGGATGGCGATGAAGACGACGAGAACGACAACGGTAACGACGCGACGATGTGCAGTACGACTAGGAGGCAGACGACAACGACTGCCCTAACAAATCCCACAGTTAGCCCTGCCTGGGTCGCACTCACTCACTTAGCGTTGGCAAATTTTCCTCTGCTTCCTCCATTTGCTTTTTGTTCTTTTCGTTTTTTTGTATTTGCTTTGCTTGCTGCGTGCGCACTCTTATTTGCGTTGTGGGCTTCTCCATTTCTGCGGAGGTGCTTAGCGGCCCTCCTCTATATGGTCATATCGCAGCGTGGATAGTTTTATCCACTCCGTGTGTAGAGGCCACCATACATAAAAGACCAATTTTGTTTTAGTGCCGCGGCCTTGTATAATTGGGCGTTAAGACAGTTGGAATGCTTTTGTGCTGGGCCGCCAGCCGGTGATGTTTCAGCCAGAACGAGCGACCCTTTGGACGACTTTTTAAGGTTTACCTTCTTTTTTTCGCTTCTCTGTTTCTTGCATGAGACCGTGCGGAGTGCACCTTTGCCATGGGAACTTGGAAGCAGGCGATGCAAAGTATAAAAATGGCCACGTCTCTGTTAGCCAGCGAGGTTTGCCCATCTGGGAACTATTGCTACGTCATTACAGAAATGGGCAACGAGAGAATGTGTAATCGGAAACAACTAGTTAAGAGTCTTAAGGACCTTTACATTATCACGCTGGAGTGTAATTGAGTGAAGATAACGAATTGAGATGGAGAAGAGTGTGCACGCCCGTGTCTGTCATGTGGAGTAATTTTTTTGACGTGACAGCTGATGATTGACAGGCGACATGCAGTCTGTTGGTTATTGCGACTGACAGTTGATTGTGAGTTCGGACAACTTCGAATTTGATGGACAAAAAGTTGTTCAAATGAGCCGAGCGACGATATTTCATAAGCCGGACATCAGACCGTGCATATATGATATATTCCGGGGCTCTGTTTCGACGAACATCTTCTTAATTAGATGGCACAAAAGACCGTGATGGGCGTGAGTCAACAAGGAACAATCGCTTGCTAGTTTACTGCAGTTTCGCGTCATCATCATCAACGCAGTCGGAGTATTTTTCCACTGTGTCCAATGTTTATCGTTGATGTCGCCAGATGTCCCAAAGGCTAAAAATCGATGATAGTTTGACGGTTTCCGGTTTTTAATTAAGCATGGCCTTTGACGTTTTTGTACTGTGCAGTCAGAGCAGACAGAGTCTGCAGCAAATGCTCAGTCCTCCCGTCAACAACTGACAAACGAGAAAAAAGTCAGTGGTTGCATTTGATATAAGAACAAAGAGTATTGATTGAGAAATATACTAAGTAACCGAAACGAAACCGAATTTATTCTTTCAAAAAATGTCCCCGGTACGGAACCTTAAGAATGTGAGTGCTATTGGCACTTGGACAGCTTTTTTCCTCCACAACTTATGAAGTAACAATAAGGGCTCATTTATTTCAAAGATAATCGAAAAACAAGTATTTAACAACCACCCCAGCCTACGCAATCGTCTTCGACTTTTCAAAGCTGGTTCGAGACTCATTTCAAGAGACAAGAGTTGATGTGGATCCAAGCGTCCTGCAAAAGTTACGTATTAACGGAAGTTTTTGACTTAAAAATTACTCTGAGATTGCGTATAGCTAATGCACATCCATTTCATGGGTCGATGTATGACAAACGCCGCCTTTGTATACGTACGTGTACAGCCGCTCATGTAACTCTATTTGCATTTCCGCGATAGTCCAGTACCAGCAATGCGTTACTGGACATGCATCCTCAATCTTACCACCCTTTCACCAGGACCAGGTACATAGATCATCATATTTTCAAACAAGCTTGATGACGGGAGTTTCGAGCACAGACTTAATGTGGATGCTTAAAGTCAAACTTAATACTACTTGAGGACCAAACTTAAGCTTATGTTACTGATGAAGGAAAACGTGCCGCGGCATCATAACATTTCAAAGTGCACAGAATTGCACCCGGGAACTTGTGCAGAATTCCATCACCGATTGTTAGTTACGAAATGGAACTGGAGCGATATTCATTCTGGTCGCCGGTGCACAATTCAGACTTTTGTATGAAAAAGTTAAAACTCCCGGCGTAATGTTCTAAAATCAACATATTTTCTTTGTATTGTACATCATTGTAGAAAACCTGCCCTTCATTAGAGGGGTCCCCAGTTCGACTCGCAGTGGAAGTTGCTTTCATCGTGTTTTCATATCTGGTCTAGTCACAATTTGGTGTTGGGATTAAATTATCACTTGAGTGGTCGATCAGTCTGAGTGCCGTACGTAATTAACCGTACAGTAAACCGTACATACAGTGTTCCAAGAAGACGACCACAACGTTGGCCCAATTTACACCCACAACAAAGTTGCAAATGTTTGGCTGCCTTCTTCCACTTTTCGAAGCTCTCCTGGGTTTCTCTGGAATCAGCTGCAAAGTTCAGGCTAGACCATGAGTTTGAGTGGACATTCACTAGAGAATTAGTTGGCCTCGACCAGACAGAGTGCCCCCTCTTTTTGGATACACAGCCAAACACATTCTAGAAGCACGACTCAAGTCAAATAAGCAATTCCTCCTAAAATAGTAACTCGATCTATTCTTGCAATGCCTAATCCCCACTCCCACAGCAGTGCTGACTGAAAATGTGCACAACAATTGCCGAGAGGAATTAAATAATCAGGCAGACATCAGCCATCACAAACCCCTTCCATTCCAACCCATCCAATCCCATCAGTTCAGTCGAAACCAATCTGAGCAGCTAGCAAGTCATTAAGCGTCTTGGTGAGATTCCAAAATCTGAAGCACCTCTAATGATTATAATATTTAGTCAACGCATTAGCGTGATACTCTGCGGCTAATGTGTGCCACCGATTAGGGTCGATACGCCGATAAAAAGTGTTAATAACGGCTTGTTCCCTGCGGTGGTGGCATTTTTGAATTTATAGGCAATAACTTTTCGGTTCGGTTTTAATTTTCGTTCGTTTGTTTTAAGAGCATTCCAGTTGTACCTCAGCCATCACCATCACCATCAGCATCGTCATTATCATCACCACCACCACGTGCTTGTCACACAATGGCTGCGGTGCGGTGTGCGCTGCGCTTGTCAGTGCAATTGGCGCCGGGTTGCGTTATTTTTATCAAAATATCATGTGAGTGTGCATTTAGTGTTAAAATACTAAAATTTTAATGTCTTTTGGTTTGCCTTTGGTGCACGCCGTGGGGGTAGGGTTAACAGTTGTGTCGTTGGAGCACAGAAATGCTTGATTTATGATGACATCGCGCGAGTTAAGACACTTTGGTGAGGGAATCGAAAAAGGAGCACGCCACGAGGCGACGCGCCGTGCCACTCCGCACCGGGGGGAATGTGTGTAAGTCACAGATGAAATCCCTAATGGATAAGTGAAAGGATAATAAGGGATAATACATTTGTGTAAAAGGGGCTTAGTATTCCAAATGAACCGCGAAGATTGTGAGCGCACCCCTCTTGTTGGGAAACCACTAATTAAATCTTTACATTTGGGGCTGTCTGATGGCGCAAGAGATGAAGATTTTTCCAGGAAATTTTCGCTTTGTAATCGGCATGCAATTAAGCTGGGTGTTGTCTGTGTTTTTCTATGATGCCTCTGTTAGACTTTGTGGCGAGCTGAATGACGTGTGCTGAATGCCGACGTGTCGCGGTGGAATTGTTGCTGATGTTCAAACGTTTGCGGAGCTACAAAGTGGAGCGTGGAAATGTTGTCAGTTGAGATTACTCATTATCCCAAGACTGAGTGATGATGGTTTAATGTTTTGCCGATCTAAATACCTTGTCTTGTCGACGGCGAATGTGCACCCTTGATCAAAAGGATGGATATTATTAGTCCCAGACTTATGAAATGGATATCCACATGCCCCCGCAAGGACGAGGTTAAGATAGTAATATCGAGACTGAAGTCTAATAAAGCCACTGTTGCGGACTCGCGGAGGAAAACGTTTCCGACGAGTGGAGTTTAATATTCCTTATCTACAAGAATGTAGACCTTTTTGACTGTGCCGTGCTTCCTACCGACGGAGAAATACGCGTACGACAAGCGTGATAATGGTCTCCTTCGATGCATTCAAAGCTACCTTGTCTCCACAGTGAGCAGTCCTGACAACATCCGCATCGAGATCAAACCACTGTGCAACCACGGGGAAATTTAGTTATATGTAGAACCCTTTATCGATTAATCAAGACGACGCACACAGGAAACTGATCAACTCAGTCCTGGTGCAAAGGCATGGACTATATCAAACCAGATAAAGAAGTGAATCGATAATCCGTCCTACTGTTCATCTAGAGCCCTCGTCCAGTCTTGACACCTCTAGATACGTCGCTTCCAGCGGTGAGCTAGTCAAAGCATTTTTTACATGGAATATTAGTTCGTTATCATCCTTGGTGGAGCAGCTAGAGTTCTTCATCATGATTCACAGGACTCGGCAGGATTGTGTTGCTGTAAGAATTTAATCACGTCGACCCACGCTGTTAGTTGGCTAATTGGGCGCTGGAAATGTTGGCCAGGGATATCGATCCTGACCAAAAAATCATATTCAATCTCGGACAAGACTCATGTTATGTAACCAAGCTAGATTCCTGTTATTTGAGGTCCACATGTGTTCAACCAAAATTCAATGCATCTACAAACATTGACTGTTTGGTGCGGTTTATAGAATGATGGCATCATCTGACAAGATTAGGTTAAGTTGTAGTGGCTGACTGGTAGATAGCAGTCACTATTGAGATACCACGCACATCTGTTTAATCCTATTTCGCAAACCAGTAAGTGCTTGATAATTGGAGATGACTGACTCTGATGCTACTTAGTTCTGCCAAGTTGTTAGAGCTTCTATTTGACTTCTTCTTCGAGATGAGAGAGCGCTGCAATGACAGCTTCTTTCTTTTTCTCATCTCTGCAGCTTTAACAAAAGTCATTCCAGGAAAGACCTAATCTAAATGCATGAGTTCCAATGGCTCACTGTTTGGAAAAGACCCGAGCTAGACAACGTCCATATATAAAAACTGAACGAAATGTAGCCGAAAGCATTATCAAGTTTCTAAGTCCCCACAATTGCTTCTGGGCGCTACAGCCCATAGAGGGCCAGTGCCTAGCTTTTCAGCAACCGCTCTCGTTGTGCGTGATACTGTTCTTTCACTGCTGGAAAGGACCTACTATTTATGCCGGCTCCGAACGGCCAATTTGAGAAGCTTGTTCTAGACTGTTGTCAATTGTCAGTGACTCAAAGGAGGTGGGGCAGTGAAAATAATTTGTTTGTTTTGTCGAAAAAAACCTAGGCAACGTATTCTCAAGTGTGTAGGGGTCGACTCAACTGCGTATGTAGAAAGGGAGTCATTTCGCTCCAATTTACGAACGAAACTACCGAGACTAACCGGTAAAAAATATTTGTGCAATATTTCGATTCCTGCGAAGCAACGTTAACCTTAAAAACACGTGTCTTTGTCCTTGGAGGTCGAGGCTTGAGAATGGTTGAAGAAAAATTAAATGAAACTATTCAGCTTACCTCTCAAAAAATGCTCTGATGCGGTCTGAGGTGTCTTGTCACGTTTTGCTTTGCCTTTCGTCATGCCTCAAAATACAGCTAAAGGACACCTCCAACCAGAACAAGTCCCCTAGGCCCCTTGGTATGGCATACCACTCCAGAAGCTTTCTTAGACTTCAGCCTGGGTATTGTTATATTGGCATCCAATTGGGTACCAATTTGTTTACCGCCTAATTCCAAATTTAGTAAGACAATCACATTCGGACTGAAATCTTGACAGAACGTCAGCGCGCACTCGATGGGATTGTGGCCGTATGTGCTGACGCTGGAATGAAGGTCAACGTGGATAAATCGGAGGTTATGGTCATCTCCAGAACGCCTGTTTAATGCACTCTACAGGTTAGTGGCAGGTGGAGAAGTTTAAATATCTCGGGGGTCTTTTTCACGAGTGAGTGAAGGACCAATGCTGAGCTTTCCTGTAGTTGAAACAGCTTGGTAGATCTGTAATCAGGAAAGCCGAACTTGGTGTCAAAGCCATGTTAGCGGTTTTCAACTCAGTATTTGTTCCAACTCTCGCCTTTGGTCGTGAAATTGGTTTAATGACCGAAAGAATAAGATCGCGAAGACAAGCTGCTGCGATGAGATTTCTCCGTGCTGCTGTGGGAATTACTCGCCGGGTTAGGGTGAGAAACACGGCAGTGCGAGAGGAACTCAACATTGAGGAGCTATCTCTCTCTCTTTGGTTAATTTGGTCTAAGAAGACGGTATAAAAAGTGGTTATCAAACATTTTAAAGTGCGGTAGAAGTTGACTATCTCTGCAATAATTCATTTCTGGTTGGCACAAGGCTGTAAGCAGAAATGAAGTATAATGACAACCATTTTTTATATCGTCTTCTAAAGCCAGATTGACCAATCAGAGAACGGCGTTTACTTTATTTCGTGAATAACTGTCAAAAAGCCTCTGAATCGTCGATGGACAAGGGGTCAATCAGCTGTGAAGTTGGGCATCTCTACCATACTTCATTTCTTGCTGTAAGCCTGCTCAGAGTGCACCTCATCACTTCTCTAAACAAACCTACAAACAAATCCCAGACTTTAGCGCCCGTCGAAGAAGTTTTTCCAACTTCCATCTCTGTAGTGTTCAGTGTTGACAATCGCTCAAATCGTCAATGACAGCCACGAGCCAATGCCAAATGCACAACTTCCTTTAGCTTGTCATTCCTGTCCTAACTTTATGACAGACATAATGAAGTGTGTCACTTTCATAATTTCTGAATGTCAATTCCGCAAACAAATGACTTTTGAGCTGTCTGTCTTGACTCTGATGGGAAACTAGGGGGGATTAACTACGGATTTATTTTCAGTGACAACTACGTACACTATGGTATTTAGTAGAAATGCTATTGCACTCCAATTTATTTTTTAAATACTATACATTCTTGCTCATTCCATTGTTCTTCAGTGCGATCTTATTTCTACAACGTAAGCTCCACCTCAGACGGTCATAAATGTCAACACGATGAAGTTCAACTGAATTCGTTAAATGACGTGGAACACTAAAAAGAACACCTTTCGACACAGATCATCTGCGATGGCAGCTAGCTAAGCCATTTGTCTTTGAATCTGTGCCAAGTGCTTGTCTCCGCATTTGACGTCTTTCTTTGTTCTCTTTTTTTTCTGATCAAACATTTGACGTATGCTTTTCTTCTCTTCTCATTTCAGTTTAATCAAGATTTATATTCAGCTTCTGGAGTACCATTGGCGTCATCCAGTGCATCTGGTAGTTCACATTCACCATGCAGTCCCATACTCCCGCCCTCAGTTAGTGCAAATGCAGCTGTGGCAGCTGCTGCGGCAGCGCACAACGCGAATGCCAATTCTAGTTTATCAGCGATACCAATCGGAAGTAGTAATTCCCTACATAGTAGAACATTAACCAAAGAGGAGGACATCGGGACGACGCGGAGTGACAATGAAGGTAAGATTTCAACCCAATCCCATGACCATCGACAGCGGACTCAAGTTCAATTCAGCCCGATTTGTGGGTGCAACGCAACGGTAATCGTTCAAGGTAAACAGTGCGCGCACTGAAGCCAAAAGCCACTCCATCAAAATAACGATCGTTTAACATTTTAAATGAATATTTAGCATGAAATACTGTCTGTCATAAATCCATCACTCTGAACACCTGAACGCGAAAAGTTGGCATTTCATTTGCAGATACCGCCATTTGCGGATACCGCGTTGGGGGAAACCCTGCCATGGAAAACCTCTCTACGGAAGTCAGTCGCTCGTCGATTTGTAAATTTATACGTTCGCGTTGTCATCGCTTGTGACAGTGAAAATTGATTACGAATTGCGGTCCAAGCAGCGACCCCTTCCTCGCGGCTAAATAATTCACGTTTACATTATTTATTTTGTCGTTTCGTTTCCATTCACTTGTCCCCTCGTTTTATGAACTTCTGTATCAAATGTCAGATGACATCAAAATGTGTCTCTCATCAGTGGGCGCGCGCGCGTTTGTAAACTATGTTCACTCAGGTGTGCAAACTGTCCACCACCATCGCTTCTACCGCTGTCAACACACACAGCCCACAGCCGGGGAACGTCAGTGAGCAGCGTGAAGAAACAGAGAAAAAAAACGGAGGAGAAATGTTAATAAAAATTCACGCAAAAACATTTAAGGAATGTATCATTCGGAATCGTTGAGATATTTTAGATTCCATCTGCTACTTCAGTGGCGGCGATGGTGGTGCCGGTGACAGCGACAGTAGTGGCCACTCCAGGAACCCTCTCTCGAGAGAACTCTGTTCACTTGCTCTGAATGTTTATTTACGTTTTGCCAGATATTTATTAATGTGCCAATAAACTCGAATCAAATTTGCATACCACACCACATTCATTTGGTCGACCGTGCGGCAATTCTGCCCTTCATCTTCTTCTTCTCCTCTGTGGTCAACGCTAGTTTGACTTTGCGGCAGAACGGCTCGTCAGTGAAGACCTCAGACTTGAAGTGTAGTGTGAAGTTTATTCAAATACCGAAAATGCTTTGTGCGACTAATTAATTTGCACATTTTTGAAATTGTTTTGTGTCATTAACTCTTCCAAACAAGCATGGAAATGTTTTGTGCGAATCTGAACGCGAGGATCGCCGTATAGGACAAATACGAGGAATTTTTTGAATCCCGCGCATTCGTCGTACCTACACACATACACTCACTCACTCTCACACGTACGCACGGCGGCGTGCTGATTCTTTTTAGTTTTGTGTGCCTTGTTTTTAGTTTCGATTAATCATTCTGTGATTAATACTTGTCAGTCGTGAATGTGACATTTGGCTGGGCAGGTTAATCGAGCATTCATATTTTAAGATTTCGTTTACATTGTCTGGTGAGTAGCATTGATAGCAGTGAGTAGCGTGGGATTTTTTTCCGTGACCACATCTTCGTAATCAACGCTTTAGGCTGTTCATTTGATTCGGTGAAGGAACTGGGGTTTGACTTGCGGGTGGCACTTAAAATGAAGATGTTCAGATTTATTCTGAATGTGAATATGACAGGGTGTGAATTTTCTTACAATTTTGTGTGGTTTCAACAGAGCCTTTTGCCATGGGGTTTCTTTATCCAGTTGGAAACTAATGAAAGCCGAATTCTGGCTGGTAAATAACCATACATTATTTTTTAGGCTTCTAACTTTGCATACATTTATTTGAAGATTTTACATCTCTTTTTTGTTGTTTTTTGAGATCAAACAAAAGCCGCTTTCCGCTCACTAAAACATCTGAAACCAAAAATTCCAACGGGATTAGAAAGAGTACATTTGACTCTGGTATGAACTAGGATTATTAATTTCGCACAAAAATTAACAAAATGGCGGACCTTTGATTTTTTTTCCTGAAAATCGCTGTTTTTTTTCAGCCGCAAATCAAGTTTAAGAGTAAAGAAGATTTGATTCACCGATTTGGTTTATCCTAGTTCATACCATATTACGTATTAAAATGTGCAACAGATT
Organism: Eristalis tenax; assembly: GCA_905231855.2. Taxonomy (NCBI): domain Eukaryota; kingdom Metazoa; phylum Arthropoda; class Insecta; order Diptera; family Syrphidae; genus Eristalis; species Eristalis tenax. The sequence goes on from HG993127.1 coordinate 8,792,227, forward strand.
GGATTAATAGTTTGTGAGTAACCTCAAGCGCCAAGAGTTACCTCAAGAGTTATGTATTTTGGTATTCTTTGGAAACTAAAAAAAGCTAACTAACTCTTTATTAATTTCTCTCTTAGGAGAAGTCGACCATCCCGTCCGAAGCTTGAATTAAACCTGTCAAATATCTATTACTTCTCATTCAGACAAGCTGCAGTTCGCGGAAATGGCTTACTCAGGTGTTTCCCAGACCGAGTCGAGAACGGTGCAGGTGTTCAACAAATTTGATGACTTCAGGTCAGTTTCAGACAGTTTGTCTGAAGTGTCGAATGAACACGGTTTTTCCTTCAAACTTCGGATTTGTGGAGTGTAGGAATGTAACTCGCGTCTCTTGGAGTTTGGCTGCTGCCGTCCAATATTGACTCACATTGTGACAAAACCTTCGTTTAATATACATTCCGCTGTTTGGGCAAAATTTTCAACAATGTTTCTACCATTATATATGAGTTTGGGGTCAAAATTCCAGACACAATTATTGAACGACTCGTTGTACTTCTGCGTATTATTCCTCAGGCATCGGTGGAGAAGTTCATCTGCTGACAAATTTGGATGATGATGGGCTTTATGGCTTCCTGCACGTCATCGTGTAATTCCGGTGGAGGGGCACTAATAAGAGCTAGGAACCTGCGAGGTGGCCCATGCATAAATCATGCATAAAATCGGCTATATCTTCAAGAGTTTGTGAAATTTTCACTTGAAATTTTAAAGGAACATTCTTGAATAGTTATAGGTTCGAATTAAATAAATCGATTTTTTGAAATCGAGAATGGGGGGGGGGGGGGGGTTAAGCTTAAGCAAATAGCGTCTATTGGCGTTAATACAGTACCAGAAAGGACAGACTTATTCCACTGACACTAATAGTAGGTAGGTAAATAGGGTAGCCTGACGGCCCACTGGCCGCAGATCATTTAGACCAACGTGTTGGGTCAATTGTCCCCATGTTCAGGAGTGTTGAGCTACCGTGAGGCCTATTGCAATTCTCAAACCGGCCAGATTCTTGTGCGGATCCTAGGAGGTTTTTCAAACCAACACCCTAAGTCCGATATCATCAGATGTTGGATAGATTCTTTTTCTTCCTTGTCTCGTTGTGCGGTATCGCATTGCATGGGCACCTATAGCACAGTGTCCGGTAAAGACTCCCATTAGCCGATCAATGATGTTGGTTTCTTCTTGTCCAGCTTCTGCCATACAGCCCTAGATATGGCTGCAGTATTCAGGCTGAGCCAGTGAGTACTGGGCTTCGTCTTCCAGCTTCTTCTATACGCGTACGGGATTGCCGGGATTCTCCCAGCTCCGTGCCTTTTTTCGCGAGGAGACTCTCGTCCTTCCAGTATTCCCCGGTACCCAACAGAGGGTCACGGAAGTCTCCAAGTACATCTTGTTGTCGCTTTGTCTGCAAAGTCCAACCAGCTTCGACGTCAGAATGTCTGATGCTACGGCTTTAATTACCGCTTGGCTATCAGAAAAGATGGTGATGGTGATCGATTTCAGCGCAAGCGCCGTCTCATGTATGACACCCACTTGGGTTTGAAAACGCTGCAGTCGTCCCTTAGTGCCAGGGAGTTTTCGAAGAGGTGAAAAATGTTCCCTGTCTATGTACCAGCTGCGCTCTCCCACTCTACTGTTGCCACACGTTCCTTCCATTCCTCCTTCTTTTCCGAAGCCAAGGTTGGTGGATATAGAAATTGCTTTATGTTCTAACTAATAAACAATCTCCAATCTTAAACAGCACGTCTTGACTCGGCACAAATCGGAGCTGTGCGTTCGACCGATCTGGCTTTGTGATTTCGGTAGAAAATGTGTTCAAATACCTCATAATCCGAAAATACATCCCGTGCGTTGGTTTGTGCACAGATCTTATTATCCGAGTTTATCCAGCACGAAGGGCATTTTGATGGATGAGTTTTTGAGTTAGTTCTTAAGCGATAATCAAAGTTGGGAGACATAAAGCAAAGTTAAGTAATCTGATACCACCTTCACCAGTCAGTTAAGTTTCGTTAAGTTTCGATTAGTGTCAACTCTATCCATGTATGTACAAGATCAGTTCTTTTACGGATTCCAGGAGCGTGCTTTGAGATGCTTCTGGCTACTATTCGTTCGGTTTCGGCATACCTTTTAGTGAACTTGAATTAATTGAGTTTGGACCATAATTATGCACTGTAATGGGTGTTTAATCAATCCCATTAGTAAGCTTGTTTGAAAGTACACCCTACTTACTATCATAAACGAAATGAACCTTGAGTTGGAGTAATTAGGTCCCAAAAGGCTGAGTTGCTCCTATTCTCCAACTTAGGGGGCATTCATACATTTCAGACTACTAGTTCAAGCGTGAAAATGCGAGACATAATCTTGAATAGGAAACTCAAAATCCCAGGACAATCTTGTGGATGGACGCACAGATTGTCAGACCAATTGGGCCATATGGCAGCATAGTCTGGGCTAGAAATCACGAACTGAAAGGCATTGACCAAGGTACAGAGAGCCAATTAACAGTGCTCCAGGAGCCGATTTGGAGGTGATACTGTACCTACTTGCTAATAATAGACCTCTACATGGAACAGCCTCAAGGAAGACTTCAAGCAACAGCCATACTGACTGACTGTTAGGTCTCAATTATTCCTGGCCATTCTTCTATTAAAAGTAAATTGCTGATTAATCAAGTGGAAAGCGATTACATACTTACTTTTAAGGAAAGTGTGTGTGTAAATAGGTGCCTATTCTCATACAGGTATGAGTGGCTAACTAGCGAATCCATCAATGATACGAGCATTCATGCTTACACTGATGGATCGAAGATGTTAACAGATAAAGGAGCAATGTGAAACATGTTCCATCGGACTTCCGAAGTATGGCCAAGTTTTCAAAGCGAAGGTCCTGGCAGTGAAGGAAACAGCCAGAATGAGAGGCTTTCGAACTAAGAAGAAGCAACCAGAATGATATATTAGAAATGTCGTACACATAATGCCGCCAGATATTAGCTTTCATGGAGTCACGAAGCATGCATTAATCGATAGTTCCATGCTGCGCTCCAACTTGAATTTGACCCAGGACATTCAATAGATCACACCACCACATCACTTGAGCAAGTTATGAAAACGTGTTTGACGCGACGAAGAGAATGTGGACTTCTTTAAGGAGCCATGAAATCACTTGAAGTATTAGCCTAAGGCCTCAAAAGCGTTAACCCGAACAACGCCCTTCTCTACGACAAAATGTTGCTAGCTCGTACTTGCAGCATTCGCTGGCCACAATCATCTGAACCATGATTTGCCAACAACTAGCAATAAACCAATGAATCAATTTGAAATTGAGCGTGGATTCGTTTAACAAGCCTTACACGCCTCCTCCACACGGGTACTCATTGACTCACCTTCGAACATGCAGTCATCACTATCTCTGCCATTGCATCAGTCTCTGACAATGGGAAAATATAACACTTGCAGGATACCTTGTCCATGATCGTCTTGAAGACTGTAAACGTTTCTTTGTTTGACAGATTTGTTGAAAAATCACGCTTGCTGCATTTCCGTCAAGATTAACTGGTACAACGATCTAACGTAGCAAGGGGACTTTCTTCCCCCAGTCCTCATGGACTCAAGTGCGAAATGCCAAGTACCCGTCAACCCACATACCTGGCCTGAGATCAAATTCTCTTAAACTCAATCTAACGCGTTCAAGTGCCTGTCAAAGTACGAGTGCGCGAACGCTCCGCTCCGATTTGACATTAAATGTTCTCTTGCATGACATTTTTGCACACATTGTGTCAAAAAGCTCACACGTTCGATCGCAAAATATGCAACTAATGACAAGCCATTCCTTTACGAGCACGATAGTTAATTATTTTTCTTTTCAACGCCATTTCTGTACACGTTATTTTTATTTTTTTTTTTTCTCTTGTTCTTCTCTTACAGGCAGACTAGTCGGAGCGCATCACAATGATTCCTCATGTTCATCGGGTCCCGATTCACCTCGACATCAAACCACCGTTAAAGATCACCCACTGGATAGCGCGAGCGCGAGTCAGGGTCATCAATCCAGAGCGCAATACATTTCAGCATCCTGCGTTGTCTTCACAAATTACTCCGGCGACACGGCAAGTGTTGTCGACGAGCACTTTTCTAGAGCACTTAATTTTAGTAACAAAGAAAGCAAAGGTAAGCATCTCCTGCGTGTGTTTGTGTATATGTAGGTCGAGTCATTTAAGAAACATTTCAATTAAAGTTCCATCATGAGCAGAAGAAATTTTTTCACAGCAATTAAAAGAGTACTTCGCTTCAATGCGCAAACCATCTGACAGCGCAATTGCCTTTGACAGATGTAACTGCACAAGCACATCACCAGAACAGAACAGAACAGAACAGAACAGCGAGCGGTCTGTCTGTCTACCTGTCATTGAGCGGAATGACACCAAAAATAAAACCTGCTCATTATCAAAAGTACGACTATTTAACAAAACGTCACACGCACACACAACTTCTGAGAATAAGAAAACAAACAAGCCCTCCGTCAACTCGAATGCCGTCGAATGCCACACACGGACACACGAGTACATCGCCACTGACAGGACAAAGTCATCTGACATGCTTTTGATATGTCAAAAGAAGTGCTCAACAGTAAATTAAAATGTTAGATTTGCCCAAAACGAGGCGGATGCCATTGCCAACGCGACAGAGCCGGCACACATATGATTTATAAAATAATTAGTTTGCTTAATGAGATTGAAGACTGGGTGGTGGTTAGCACTCAATTTGCATGTACGCGGCTGAGTTGTAAGGGACCAGTGCATCGTGTGGACGACTAGGCGACAACTAGACCCAGTACATGCCGCCCTTTGATTTATCTCAGATGAGCGCAATCGGAGTAGAGGGCATTAATTCAGCGAATTGCCTCATTTGATTGACTCTGAATGATTTAGGAATGCGTTGGGCCGGGCCGGGCCGGGCCGATGCTGCGCTCTTTGGCGCTGGAAAATCGCGTTTTCGAAAATAAAACTGACACTTTGCGAGATGTTCATAAATTAATGCGGTCGACTGCATAAATTATTCCCCCGGCGCGGCGTCTCTCTCTCTCTCTCTCTCTCTCTCTCACGCTTATATTTCGGGGGGATGTCAGTGATCTGGGAGGACGTGTTCGTCGTGTGTTTTGGTGCTGGCTTCGGTTCTGTTGGCTGCGAATGTTAATGGGAATTTTGTCGCCATTTGACAGGAACGAGAATAAATTAAATAATAACCGAAACAAGCAGATTTAAGTGTTTTTCAATTAAGCCATAAAACAGCTGTTTATTGGATCGTAAATTTCATCTGATGTCAGCATGGTTGTTGTGGCAACCGCCATCCTCATCGTCGCTGCCCACCGCTGGCTACCGCTAAAGTTAATGACCAGAGAGGGTGTCTGCCTGATGCTATTTAGTATTCAAAAAATGTTCCAGCTCAGCATCTCAGTGTCTTCAGATTCGGTGGGAGATTCCAATTGAGTAATTGCGCGCATTCCTGGACACTCCGGAAGAGCACATTTGCATACTAACCACGCGAACGTGTGGCTGCTTGAAAACGCGGACAGCCAAGGTCACAGCAACTAGACATCTGAATGCTTCTCCTCCTCCTCTTTCAGAACAGAAATCTACGCAGTTTGGTGGGCTGTAGCAATTTTAAAGTTCACCTGATCCAAAAATACATTTACAAGTATGTTCGTTTATCGAATTGATTCGAATTCGGATTTGCGATGTAACATGCGCACTCCGAAGGTATGTGCCACCGTTAGGCGTCTAAAAATAAGATGTTTCACTAAGTAAATCCAAAAACAGAAAGAACCGCTGTTGTGTCGCAGTGAATGAGTTTAATTAGATGCTAGGAATTTGCCGACGAAATTCCGATTGGGATTTCTTTCATTGCTCGATGCATTTATAGAATGACACTTGGTGCAGTGACACAGGGACACAGACTGGGCGGACGGACGAGAGGAGGCAGACGATTGTGCATTAATGTGTTATTTCGGTGTGCGGTGGCATCCGGGATGTTTGTGCTGGTTGCCTGCGCTCGTGCTCGGTCAGATCGCTACAACTGCATTTCACGGACGGTTTCAGGGTCTTCGGCGAACGATGGGGTAAAACTGTTGCCCGGCTTGGCAGTCACTTGGAGATGTCAAGCTGACCACCCAATTGGAAGGGTCCATAAATGTCAAATTAATGATTTTTATCTTGTGGTCGGTAGCAAAAGGACGGCAGATTCGTCGTGAAGATATGAATGAAAAGGAGGCGGACCTGGAGAAAGTAATACGCACTGCCTCTCGGTCACGTTTTAATTAAGAATTCTGCTACCTGTTGGCTTGGGTTTGGTATTGATTTTTTGTCGTGATAAAGATGTCTTGTGGGTTATGACTTCTGGCGTTGAAGAACAATCAGTCGAATATACCGTGTCTATTTGAGCGTGCTTTGGATGTAGTTTATACAAATTTTCAGGCAAATGAATAAAGCAATTCACAAAATAAGCGATGCCACTGAAAAAGTATTTTCCCAGTTCCCTGACGACCAGAGGGTTTCGAAAAATTCAGACATTTCGTTATAATTTTGATAGCAGTTCAAATCAATGAAACATCAAATTTTCACACGCTGCAAACACAAACTTGTCTCCGTAAATTTAGTACCGATTTAAGAGAGCAGTAGGATTGACTAGATTCGTGTTGGCTAGGCAACGGGTCTATGTTACTGCTGGATGCTCTTAGGCTAAATGGAGAGAAGCGTCAGAAAAATGTCCACTCAACGCGGCGCGGGAGCTCTAAATACTTTCAAAAGAAGGATTCTTGGTCGAGTATTTGATCTGGTTTGTAAGAAAGCACTCGCTGCTAAGCCATCGATCAATACTCAGAAAAAATACACTGACCATAATAACCACTTCGATACGTTTCGTCAAGTTTCGTTAAATTTTGATTTATTAGGTGGGAGCGAAATGAAACTGCCGATTTTGGAATTTTCTTTTATTCTACGCTCATAATAATTGGTCTGATGAAGAAGAATATATGAAAGTGGGCTTAAATCCTTACTCTTCTTCTTCATGTGGCGGTACAGTGCAGAGTTGACATGAGTCTTAATCCACAAGCCACTACATCAACCATGATATTTTGCTAGCAGCCTCCAGTCACGATCGTCACGTTCAGATCCTACATGAGGTATGTGTGCGTCACATTAAACGCGGCCATTTTCTGCTGTCTCTCAGCTTGGGTGGGCCAAATACAAGTTTCTTTTTAAAAATGTATTAAAATGAACAAAATTAAATATGTCCATGTATTATGGTTTTATTAGTAAGAACAAACAATCCCATTAATTATGAAATAGGACGTCATTCAAGCGACGGCCTCGGCCGGCTTCGCGCTTTCTCCCACCCCAATTTCCCAAGGCTTTGTTGATGGATTCGGGCTGTAGCTCACGATATGGGCCATAAGTGCTTAAATCGTTTCCGGTTTGTTGGCATAACATCGGTCAAAAAGTCTAAAAGGGTCAAGGTCAGCTCCAAGGCGGCCAGGCCTTAGCGACGGCTGATAACACGATTTAGAAATTTGCTGCGCAAAAGATCGATTGTGGCTTGGGCTGCATGAAGTAGAGGTCGTCCAAATCGATGTCTTCAAGTTCAGTAAAATAAAAGTCGGCTAACATGGCTAATGGGAAACGTCGTTCGCCGCCTCATTTCGAAAAAAAAATGTTCCAATGATGCTACATACGATGGGGACCGTGCGTGTTGTTCAATAGCATACCAGTCTCACGAACTTTTTGCACTAATTTGCATAGTCACTGGGGTGCTTAATTTCGGCCAAAACTTCTTTTCAAAAAACGCACTGCACACAGCACTCACTTTGGAAAGAAGTTTTCGATGTATCACAACGTTGCTCAAGCGTGTGGCGACTGTTTCCGTTCCGCGTAGAGAAGACATGATACTGACTTTCAGTCAGGATTTAGTGCGGGAAACAGCTGTCAATGTCAAAATAACCCGTAATTTAAACACTAGAAGTCCCACACTGCATAAGTAGATGTTGTCTAATTGAAATGCCAGTTTAAAGTTCCCCATTATCACTCGATTGTGAACTTCAAGCTGACTTGGGACTGCAATGACTTGGCCGAAGATTCGGTCTTCCTCTCCTCCTCGAAGTAAGAGGCATCGAAATCTGGATTTTTGCCTTCCGAACTACATCCACATCTACGTGTAGCATAGAGTTCGGGGTTGTTTTCTCCTCCATTCACCTTTCTCGCAGATTGCACCATATATCGGACCATTTGACCTTTAGTCTTGGTCACCTTTTTGAAGGCTATTCCGGATTTTTGAAGTAAAGATTCCTTGATCTTCTATCACCCTTTCCTGGTCATGTACAGAGAGTCTTGGTGTCTTTCCGAAAACCAGACTTTATAAAAGGCCTATATTTCTTGTTCTTCCCTAGACTCTTCGATATCCTTAAGCTGAGCGGTTGCGAGAGTATTTTCTTTGGGCTTGGAAGAAAAAAATACATTTAACTTGACTTGTACTTGTCTTTCGTTCATCACTGTAATTTGGGTATTTCCCAAAAATGACATCCGCAGAGGTTGTAGAGAAGAATTTATTGTCTTCATTACCGACACCGCCTGGGTGGATGGGATCTGCAGGAAGTGGACATATGAAGGTAACATCAAGCAGGTCGTTAAATAGTCGTTCCCATCTGTCCCTTGCTAAAAAAGCACCCTTTTGTGCACTTATAGTTTAATTTCTCAACCTCGGAACCGGTCATGCCGACACCTCCATCCCATGTCTCCCCCAATTGACCACATCCGTGACAATTCCCACACCTAACCGAACCTAAATTAGGTCGAGACGGTGTTTTCGGCTTGCTGTGCACTTGAGATTATCGTTTATTTTCAACGAACAAAATGCTGAAGCTCGAAATATGCACGAACAATGCATATCACAGCACTGAGGGAAATTCTCTCTGATCTGAAGTAATTTCCTTCTAAATGTTCCCACATATTTCTGATCAAAAAATAACACCACCAACTACCGCAGACAGTTCACAAGTGATTGTCAGTGCATTCCATTCACTGTTCACTCCATTACCGACACGTTAGATGTCATCCGGCGGCGTACTCCTTTTGGCAGTGGAGTCGGAACACAAAACACAAGAAACCAAAGGACAGTCATTTCGAAAGCCAAATTTGACATGATTCCCAAAATGTACGGTCGCGTATTTTGCCGCCATTCAACTTGTATGCAGAGTGCGCATTTCGAAATGCACCCATTGACATTCCGATCTTTGGTCGCTTCGTCAGCCGCCATCGTGCCGATCGCATAAATAAGATTTTAGAAGTTCTCCATAGAAAGGTATCCAACATCGCATAGGGGGCAGTTGGTGGAGCATGTGTAGACACAGAGAACGAGGGGAGAGGGAGGGGATATGCATCTATCTATTTATTTTTTGGTAATTGAAATTCTGTTCCTGCACGCTCCGCACAACTGCGTGATCCTATGCAGGTTTTATGGGAATTCCTTGGTGGTGGCATTTAAAGTGCCCCTCGATTTACTATCACTCATACGCAGTGCCACTCCGTGAAGCTGTCGTTCCGATTGGAAGAGAGGAGTGAGTGAGAGAGCGAGCCTCCTCGCATCCATTCTGTAAACTCTGGCACGCTGCACGATTGTCAATGCGACACAAGATAAATAATTCGACTTCGGATTCGGATTCGGCTTCTGCTGCTGCCGCTGCGCTCTTGGAATGTTTGGCGAACAAATGTTGTCGTATAATTTTCCATTCCCCCCGGGTTGAGAGATGCACCCGGCCGAAGGCGCAGTGGCAGCGGCGGCGGCGAGTGCAAGGAATTTCCTTCTATTTTCGGATTTTTTTCTGCTTTTCTTTGCCTTTCTTCTTTTTCCGTAATCTGGTTCGGGTTTCGGGACCTGGATACATTTTCCACGAAAACACACGCAAGCGCGGCCAGCGCGCTGCTGCCATCTTCTGGAGGAGATTGGTATTTTTATTACGCCAGAGGGAGCGCGACAAGCCCTAGCAATGTGTCATTTAAATCAAATTAATGTAATAAGGCGTGGAGTTAAGTGAGACATTATGTGCCGGGTACCGTGCGATGCCAGTCGAGCGCGGATCAGCCCATTAATTCTGGTCCGCGATGAGGTTGCACTCCGACTCCGTGTGACGTGTTAATGCGCAGTTTGGGAGGCCAACTGCATCCGCGACCTCTATCTCTCTGAGCAGACTCCGACTTTGAGCGGGCGGCTTAGACGTTTCAAAACGACTCAAAAGAGTCAAACTTAACAGATTCCACACGAATTCCGTAGGCAGTTGTAGAATGCCAACTTGCCGACTTGCGATGCGCGGCTGAGGTTGTGTCGTGTTGCTGGCTGCGCTTTCGTAGGACAAAAGGTATTTCTGCGACGAAGAAGCTATCCTTGTCGGGCGGTTTTTTGCCGTACTCCGCACAGCGCATCTAGCGATCACTCGAAACGAGAAGAAACCACGCGCAAAGCGCTGCGAAGAGAGAGACAAAAGGAAATTAAACAGAAGAACAGCGGGGAAAAAAGTGCAAAATAAAAGAGGGAACTGGTAGAAAATAACTCGGAAGATAGTGTTGGCTTCATGCTGCAGATACAAATCGGATTTTTTTCTCCTTCCCTGCGTGTGTGAGTGTGCGTGTGTGTTGCGATCCGGTTGCAAACGAATCGAACACATCAAAGGAAAACCCCGACGACATTCCTCGCCCCATCTCTGTGGAAAACTGCACAAGACGAGAGGGAAGAAGACGGAAAACGTCCCCCTCTCTGGCTGCTCATTCTCCATCATTTGCCATCCAACCGCGTCCTCCATCTTTATTAAATATACTATCTCCATCACTCCAGTTGGTTTTAATTTGCTTATCGGTGGTCATCTTCGTCTCCTCTTTCAGAAGCCTGTAGTCCAATGTCAGCTAGAAACTTCCCACCCTCGTTCTGGAACAGCAATTATGTGCATCCTGTGCCGGCACCAGCGCATCCTCAAGTAAGTCCTCGTCTCCTCCCTCCCCGAGTGTATTTGCATCTCGATATCTGGTGACAACTTAACCGATTTCGCTTGATAACTCTACTTGGAACAGGTTAGCGATTTGTACTCGACTGACGGTGGCTACACCACAGACCCCTGGGTACCGCATGCGGCCCACTATGGCTCGTACGCACACGCAGCGCACGCTCATGCGGCACATGCGCATGCATATCATCATAATATGGCGCAATACGGAAGCCTCCTGCGACTGCCGCAGCAATATGGTCATGGATCAAGGTGAGTTATGAGCTATAGCTTCTGCTTTGAGTCGGACATGACTTAATTGTATGTTCGTTTTGTTCTTTTTTTTGCCTTCACAGACTTCATCATGATCAACAGACGGCCCATGCTCTTGAGAGTGCGGCAGCTTACTCGAGTTATCCTACAATGGCAGGTAAGAGGTTTTCTTATGACACAACTCAACTTATCAAAATCCGTGAAATATGTTCTCGTGGATCGGCCAGGCGGCACAGAGATTGGCTGTCCATGACCCTCTTTGATATCTTACTATTTTGTTTGGCTTTAGTCTCAATCAATACCAAGCCGACGACGCATGGATGGTCTGAGCCATAGTAATTTCTTCCTTCCACCTTTTACGGGCTTGGATCCTTGCCTCCAGTAAACGAGTGAATGATGATCTTTATACCGGACATTCGGGCTCCCGACTCCTTCAGACAGCTCGGATTCGAAGATCATGAGCTCATTAGTTAAGTCCACGGATTTTTACCTTCCATCTTGCCTTCCATTCTCTTTCTCCTGCTCAGTCTTCCGTGCACCTTCCACGCGTACGAACCTACGTCGTTCTTTCGAAAGCAACACTTATCGCCCAGCTGCCGATTTCAAATAGCAAAGACTGGCGTATCAAGTATGAACAAGCTGAAGTAGCACGGGTTGCCGAAAGCAATTCTGCGTCGGATTGCTAGAAGAGTGTCATTTGAAAAGTTCACGTTCGCACCTCAGTAGACAAGCAATAGTGATGTGTTCTCCTAGGCCAGAATGTGACGGAGCGATCCTTGATTGCATGCATATATTTTTTCTTCATTCATCCTAAGATCAGCCCGCCTGTTCTCCATTCGCCCATCCACCACAACACGTGGGAACACCGTCGAAAGATGTCCATGTTATATGTGTAACCCAGTCGCAGTTGGACTTATTTCCGCTGTTTACAGCTCCCACCCCAATTTCTTCTGATGAAATGACACGACAACGCACCTCCTTGTCGAAACTCTGTTAAGATTTCAAACGTCTCGGATATCTTGATCAGAACTCCACCGCACGGCGCATCGTGGTGCGACATTCGCATTGGATAGTTCCTTGCGATCAATACTGTCGTATGTGGCTTTAAAATCGGTGTGAATCAGACTTTTACAGGATTTGTCTTGATCTATAGACGATTTGCCGTGCCGGAAGCCGCACTCGTTTGTGTCGAACGTTTTTAACCGTTTACACAGTCCCAGGGATATATACGAGTAAATGTCTTCTGCGATCATTCTTGATAGGGCACATTGACCGCGTCGAACAGCGGAATTCTGCCATTTGCCACCGATTTCCACTCAGCAATATGGACAATGCCTCTTTTGGATTCGTCTTATTTACGGATAAGGGGAGATTCAATAGAAACACGTGTACGTGAAAAAAAAAATATTAAAATTGCTTTAAAATTGTCTTAAAATACCACGCGGCTATGTTACGGTTTCCACGATCCTCAGCAAAGTAGGCAAATATGCTATAAATGGGACACTGATGTGCTTCATCCGAAAACGTACCTGAAACGCACGCGAACTCTTTGCGTATCTCACCACTCTCACTTTAATTCATGCTTTTGCTCCGATATATCCTTGTGCTAACACCGGTGTTTATAGACTGAGGCTATAGTTGCAGTAGTGACACTCACAACTATTCGACGTCTGTAACAAAGCCGACGGTGACATGCTTACCGGCCTTCGACATCTTCGTGGTCCTACCGTCGTCAACATCATAATTCCCATTTGTCCAAGTCTGTTCCTCTTTCATCATCATTAATTCGTCTTCAGCTCTGGGATGAATGATATCCACGCGAACTTAAATCACTTGTCGATGTGAGATGCTAATTAACGCATTCGACATAATTTGGTTGGCGAACTGTATAATTCGAGTAATAGCTCGCATTTCAAAAATCTGTTGACATTTAAGTCGAATCAAAGGTTCTCAATTGCCAACGTCACACGTTTATTCGTTTGACTCGCCAACCCTAGGGGGTACATTCATGTCATTTTGTTTGGAATTGAACATCATTCACTGGCAGTGCTCCAAGCGGTGGGTTAAATTTTTAGTGACACGGTACAATATGTGCGCCATTTTTCTGGCAAAGAGTGTGTCGAATGTTGGCCTCAAACTCATCTAAGGTGATTGGCTTGTTAGCGAGGACTAAGGACTGACGTAAGCCAAGAGAAGACATCCTAGAGGTGCCAAGTCGCACGATAGCGGCGTCCAAATGAGAACACTCGCCGTGAGGTGACCTAGTCTCCAACTTGCTCCTCCTCACCAACTTCGACCGTTCTGTTGCTTCCTCGGCACGTAGCGCCGTTCTATTGGTGGCGCAGCTCAGAGCTCTGGGCACTGTGTGACGAATTGCCTGCACACTGAAGCCATGATGACGACCGGCTCCACGACGATTTTTGCAACTGAGTGGATAATGTGTCCACGTTCAGCAAGCGTGGAGTATATGGTGCATGAGGAAATGGCGTACCTTCTGAATACGTTGACAGCTGGACATATACGCTCGTAAACATTTTTCCAAGGAGAGTTGTGTGTCAGAATCGTTTTTTTGTTTAAAGAATTTAATTTAGAGTAAAATAAATACAAAATATTGGTGCGATCTCAGAGCCAGAGCCCCTCCCCCTGCGGTTGCCTATGCAGTGGTAACTTTGGCAGGTGCTGATTGGAAGATCTGCCAAAGGTATGCTTGCCTTTTTTAAAAAAGTGAATTTTTAAATTTCTTTTCTGAAGCTCTCCCACAAAATGCTGCCCGATATGAGCGACATTTGAAGTTTGCCGAAAAGCGGACTTAAGTCGTCTCTCTTTGGATCCAATTTGGAGAATTCCTTCACAAGCACATCTCCATTAGTTCGATTTGACTACTGTTCTCCAGAAGAACAAAAAAATGTATATCATCCTCTCGCCCCCAGCCAATACCCACCCATTCAGTCCTAAGCCTTATGACAGCCCAATGCAAGACTTAAGTTTTGGGAAATATTTGCTCAAAATGTCATATTTCCAAGCCGCACGTCCTTCTCATAAACACCATTGTCCGTTAATTAAAATACCCCCCAATATGCAGTGCTCGTGCCGCCACCCACAAAGTGGAACACAAATTCCAGACCCGCATGCATGTGTGTATGCGAGCTCATAAATATTCTTATCGCAGGACGAAATTATAATAATTCTACATACAATACATGTTTCGCACACAATCGAGGGTACGTTCAGTTATGTGCAGCACACATAAACTTTATGTAACCCCCGTCGGAATGTGCCAGGCTGCACGGCACAATGGCAAAGCCACCCTCTACCAGCTATGTCATTCCATTGTACCGAGAAATGATAATAAATTCACTCCCCTCGCACACATGCAAGGGAGTGTGTGGGTGTGTGTGTGTAAAGAGGGAGCTTTTGTGTGAAGTATCCAATCCAAAAGGAAACACCCCCACCCCTGCTCAAAGGAAAGAAAATATGCGCAATGCTCACATGAGGCTCGAGAAATTATAAATAGAACCCGACAAGAGGACCGTCGACAGCGACAACGACAGAGGCCGGACCCACTTGGCGCTCTCCAACAAAGGAGTGCGGAGAGACGCCCAAAAGGCGGGGATGGGCGGCGGACGGTGGCATGTCATGGCAACTTAAAAACTTATCCCCTTACCTCAAACAACCATCAACCCTTTGTGCTAATAAATATCCCTTTGCTTTGCCGTACATGCGACGATGGACGGTGTGTAGCGTCTGACGAAAGTTTTATTAAAAAGGGTCACTTCCGTGGAAGGGGGGGTTGAAGCCTTTGACATGTGATTTTGTGTGTCCTTGTCGCTGGTGAAAGATTCGCTTAGATTTATACGAAAGTATTCCTTAATGTGTTTTTCGCTTTCCCCTTTTTTTGACTAATAATTAATTTAAACGTCTCTTCCATTTCTGCTTTCGTTTCAGGGCTGGAAGCGCAGGTACAAGAATCTTCAAAGGATCTCTATTGGTTCTAAGTTGTTGGGACAAAGTGTGTTACAAGTGACGGGGTGTGCACACATCAAAGCCGAGGAGGTGGGCGGTCATAACATGAATTTGTAAATAAATTGTAAAAACAAAATAACCTAAAGTGGAACCACACAATGAACGTAAAGGAGACAACACACTGAGAAATTGGGGGGAGAAGTATACCGGTACAGGCCAAGTAGGTTAAAATAAAGACCATGTAATAATAAGGTATTTACGGTCTTGAAGGCAATTCTTTTTCGTTTTTCTGTCGAAAATCATCAACGCTTCGTCGCGGTCTTTGTTTGAGATAACAGTCCTTCAGTCAGTGAAAAAGTGATTTTAGTTTGCTGGCTAAACTGAAGGGTCTTGGTTCCGGTAAGCTGATTTGGTGGCAAAGTTGTCTGCAGGAGCATACTACTACTAGGAGCATCTTCTCCTATGTCTGATTGCTCTCCACACTTTCGCGTAAATATAGGCGCCGACGGTCACTTATGCATGAATGAAGAGTGTCGATTTCCACATAAACTTATACTCCGCTTAAATCCACAATTATCGGAAGCTTTAATAGGTCCCCATGACGTAGTGGATCTACTGCCACGTTAAGTGTCTGGATTCAATTTACGACACTGAGAACTTTTTCAACTCTCTTGATTTAACAAATTTTCTCAACATACGCCGTTCGGAGTTAGCATTCTGTAGGCCCTCCCCAATCATGGCATGGCCATAGTAAGTACAACAAGAATGGTTTCTGTATTCTGGATCCAGTTCCCCCGATATTTCATGCTTCACTCCATATTCGCTCATTAACCGGTGAGTGGCGATGCCGTCGGGAATTATTTAATTCGCATTTTATCCCGCGATAGAGGCTAATCGCGAAATCTGCGAAGGCCAGTATTATGCATCGCTGGCAATTGGAGCAAACGGTCCCCCTTACAGACGTATCCATTGACTCCGTGATTTACTTTTCTTGTCTGCAAGAATGGAAATCATTTTATTATGTCATATGCACGAAATTCAGTCTTGAAACATTTTTCGAAGTGTTCAAAAATGACAGAGTATCAGAAAGTAGCAAATGGAGAACTTTTCTATATTAACTGACAAGCGAAATATTTTTAAAACAACTGATAAATTTGGATTGAATGCTTTAGCAGAAACGTTTTTTATCTTCGAACGATGCTCCAAAAACATTTTATCATACTTTGCCACTTCCTTAAATGTGTCCAATTTGAAATATAATTCTTTTTTCCATATTCAACTTGTCCAAGAAATGCTTATTCCCTTCTGGCGGCATGTCCGTGATCAAAATTTAGTGCGAGTGGTAAAATTTTAAAATGTTTCACCATGCGTTGCGTTACTTAACTATTTCTGGCAGCACTGGTTTGATGTGTTGTCAAAGTGTCGAAGCGAAATCGCGCCGAATTCGAAACACTTTCGAACTCAACCCATATCTCGTGATCTAGAATCGGAATTCGTTGTTAAAGATGTGCACAGATTTTTTGGACACATAAAATGCATCAGTAATTCGACGAATAGTCACGAAACATCGCACTCCTATCGCCCAAAAAGACTGTAAGACATTCTTCAGACATCAAGAAGGCTTCGGGTTTCCGTAAGTGGTTTGCTATTTCGAAGGCAAAGATTTAGTGGTGACTTCAGAGTCATTTGTTCTAAAACAACAGTGACTTTGTGTAGTTATGAAGGTAAGGCAGGGAAGGGGGCTGCTAGAAAATTATGCAACAGCACACTTAGACCGTGCCAGTCCATTGAGATACCCACAGTCAGACTACTACACTACAAATGGTGAAAACCAGATAAAAGCGTACAAACTTTGCTTTCACTGAATTCGAACCGAGGACCCCACTAACCACATGCAGTCGTCTTTGTGTAGTTATGAAAATATTGATCCGATTCTTCCTTTCCCTTAATGCGGTTAAGCACAGTAGGGCATGATGCTTCTATTCGTTAAGTCTAAATGTTCTTACTTCCATGACCACTTGGTTTTTCTTCTCTCGAACCAATGGGCACTTATTTAAGACCCTCCTACAAAGATGATCGGCCTTTCAATCAACCCTTCAACCAATTGCATTCTGTCTACAGTCTGTGCTACATCATTCTAAATGTCGCGACGACTTCTAACAAAAAAAAACTTCATCTCGCATAATTGTGGTCGAACTCGAAGTCGATTACAGTCAAGCTTCTATAATTCGAACATGCGTAAGTCGAATTACATTTGTAGGTCGAGTTTTCTAAAACTCGAACAAACGTTTCAGGACTTAAAGGAACCCAAGACTTAAATGTCACACTTGAACATTCCATAAATCGAACATAATTTTGTTCCCATGACTGTTCGACTTATGGACATTCGACTGTATTGTGTTCGATTTATGGAATGATCGACTTATGGAGTGGAAATATGGAAAAATTAAAGTTTTGGGTCCCTTTTACTCCTGAAGCCCTTGTTCGATTCATAGAATATTCGACTTAAAGATGTTTGACTGTATTTGCAAGTACCGATAGGGCTTACATCTAGGGGAGAGGAGTATGCCTATATATTCGATCCATATTTGTACTACCGTGTTTAGCAGACCTGCATGGTAATGTCTTAGGCTTTTTTATGTTATTTTTGCTCCGTCACTCTTTCTTCAACTCTTGCAAACTTTTTACTCACAAAACTGATCATCGTGTGAATCCTGACTCCAGTTCTCGAAAGACAACTCTGTGGATAGCTTGTCAGAATGTCCAATTCTTCACCACTCTGGGGAGTTGATTTTTCCCGAACTGTCATTTGCCAACCAGCCTCTTTTCAAAAAAAAATATTGAAATAAGGTTTGGGAAAATAGCTAGCAATAACCAACAAATCAAGTAACTTCCATCATCAGAAAACAGAAAATAAGACCAAGGCCCTCAGGTTGTAGCAGAAATGAAGTATGATAGAGATGCCCAACTTCACAGCTGATTGACCCCTAGTCCATCGACGAATTTCAGAGGTTTTTTGACAGTTATTCACGAAATAACGTGAATGCCGTTCTCTGATTGGTCAACTTGGCTTTAGAAAACGATATAAAAATGGTTGTCAAAAAAAAAAATTAAGGGGCAAGTGGGACATCTCTATCGTACTTCATTCCTATTTTATAGTCAATACGATCTTGTTGCCTTTCTTCAAAACAGTAAATCAAGCAAACCTTTGGTTGTCGCAGTGTCAAGCGAGCCGAATCGTTGTGGTCATGTATCGAATGTGCGTCAAAATACACAGCCCCATTGTACGTACTAGAATGATTAATTTAATTGTGCAAAATACCACATAATTACAGTAGACCAAAATAATATAATTTAGCCAATAGTGGACAATGATGTAAAAATAAAAATAAAAATAAAAATAAAAAATGCAAAAAATTAAAACAAAAAACAAAAATGTTTGTAAATTAATAAAATTTATCAGTAAATGTGAATAGTTATAGATGTACGTACTTCTAGTATTAAACGTTGAATAGAGACAAAATTATAACTCTTAGACCTAATGAATAATTATCACCTGTTGATAGAACATTATTCACTCGATATTTGAAAAAAAAAAACAAAGGAATATATTAAAAAACAAAACCTGTCCCGTTTACATGAGACCACAGCTTCTTTGATTGATCTTAACCTCTCCCCGCGATCGGGTATCCGACGATGAAAACAATTTAATGTATCTGATTGAAAAATGAATGAATGTATGTGAATTATTTTAATTATCTTATATTTAAACTAGACTTTAAGATTAAACAGAAAATAAAAACAAGAAATGCAATTTTCCAAATGTCAAGAGAGATTCTTCTTCTTCCTTTTTTTTGTCTTTTTGCTGCAAACAATCCTGTGTCATGTGTTGATCCATAAGTTGATAAATGGGTGGCGAGGACACGTGAAAGGACTTCATTTGAAAGCATTCCTGCATTTAAACCGCACCAACTTTGGGTAGACTCGCCGCTAAAAATAGTCCAACATGCTGCCATAG
Source organism: Eristalis tenax (assembly GCA_905231855.2). NCBI lineage: Eukaryota > Metazoa > Arthropoda > Insecta > Diptera > Syrphidae > Eristalis > Eristalis tenax. The sequence continues at coordinate 8,811,524 of HG993127.1, forward strand.
CTTTGGATTCCTTCAATTTAAGTGCCATCACGTTGGTGCAGCAAACAGACCACACCAGCCCACTGGAGGCGCGGAAGCCTAACCAACCAACGGAGCCCAACCAACCAACGAGTATTAATTATTCGGTGAAAAATCGTTTCGATCTTCATTAAGAATTCGATCGTCAAAGTGTATTTATTCAAACCGATCGCATTCCATATAGATATACACTTTTGTACGGGCATCGAGGGGGTTCATTATGCGACGATGAGATATTATCATTCACGACATCGCTACAAGCGCCGCGCCGGCCGCCACCACCGCAGCCGCCGCCAGTCCCTTCGGCTGGCTCCAACCGATTGATTTATGATAAATCAAAACCGGATAACTTCGATTACAGCTCGACGATCGTCATCGTCATTCACGTATCGAGTGGGAAATTAATTTTTTTTCAAAACGCTTATGACATGACATCGCCGGAGCATAGCCATTCGATAATCCAATTGAATCCTGATCTCGGATGTGAGAGCGATCGGGATGAGAAGATTTCTTGTCGTGATTCGTTTAAACATCGGTGGCGGGCTTCTGCAATTGATGACATAAATTTTCGAAATATCGATGAAGTTCGATTCGATGCAAGACTGTGCGCGGTTCGATATTCGGTTCGGATGAATGAATTGACTCGATTCGAGGAATCTTAGGTGACTGTGAGCGCCTCCGAGAGCAGCGGGCACTGCTGTTGGGATACGGGAAGCAAATTCTACGACCTCGCCGACTCAGATGTTCCAGCGATAAGGGTATCTTGTTTTTCTTTAGGTTTTTTGTTTTTGGCTTTGTTTTTTGATGCTGTTACCATTTTGAGGAGGCTGGGAAGATCTTTTCATGGTCATGCGGTGTGTGGCTACTTGTTGGACGGAATTTCTGTGGTTCTCAATGTTCGGTTGACACTTCATTATCAGCATTTAGGAGATGAATTCGAAATGTCTGTGTCTTGGGTAGCACACGGAGGCACGAAGGGAATTGGAAAGACCTGCGTGTGGTTGATGTATGGAAGCTAATTAATGCAGCCGCCTCGCATGTGCGTTATCTCTGGATGAGGGTAGCTTCATTAATTTATTGAAGATCGGTAACAGGGGGTAACCAATTTGCATGTGATTTGTTGAATACAGTTATGGAAATATTTTTCAATAAATAACAACAAATGGGCACAATCAAATGGCCCGGTGTTTTAATTTGAAGCTGTGTGGGCTGCATCTTGACTTGTTGATGCACAAGAGGAATGGTCAGAAACTGAGAATCCGCCAGGAAAAGGATTTGTATTGAAAAGATGAAAGTTTTCGGGGTTTTTAAAAATAACTTGAGCATTAAAATATTGGTTGACTAGATATTGTATACGGTCCCGAAAGTTTCTTACAACTTTTTACACATCTTTTAATTTAAAATTCAATTTCTGACTTGAAGGGATTACAAATTCGAAATGGTCCAAAAGCAATTTACACGGCAACAGTGAAGGCAGCCAAATCGTAAAAACAAAATCGTTCTGTGTCACCAAAAAAGAGTAATGACTAAATTGTGCAATTTTACTGAACTAGCGTGGTTAGGGGAGAGTGGGACTTAATGTAACACTTTTACTAAGATCGATGCTTATGATACACATTTATCATAAACGTTCAGGAAATTTTTATTCGACTTTTCTCAGGATACAACTTTGAAAAAAGGCCTGTCCACAAAAGTCCCCCTGTAACAAGGACTTAAAAAGTCCTAGTTAGGAATGTTAGCAAAAAGGAATGGATTTTAAAAATGAAAATAAAATTCTTAGTCTATATGGTTTGGCTTAGGGCCGGCTACCAGATTAACGTTTAAAGTATGTGTTGTAAAGGTCCTCCTCCATAATACATTTTCTATAGCGCAGTGCCTTTATTGCATACTTGTACAATAGATCCCAGCCTCGGTCACCGTCTAAGATGTTTGTCGCTTCTTCAAGCGAGAGTACCTGTGCTCCAAAGAAGTGACAACGGAATTCTTTAAGAACGGGACATATAGCGATGAAGTGGAATACGTCCTCTCGTTCCTGAAGGTTGCAAAGGTTGCACAAAAGAGGGAGTTCTGGGCGATGCGGTTTAAGTTTAAACTTATCAGTTCACCTCTTATTTTAAAGATGTTGCTTATAATATCAATTTGCTGTAATATGTCCGTAAAAGAGGATGGACACTGCAGTGGCACGAAATATTTTCTGTTTCGATAACTGGCTGATGTTTTTATTGTTGATATTGCTACCCCAAACGGAACAAATAGCTCTTTTCGCATCAGTTAATTTGGTTTCCAGGTGCTTATTCATATTTAAATTAGGCGTAATCAAGACACCAAGATACTTGTATTCCCGCACAATTTCTATAAGCTCACCCTGATACTTCCACTTTTCATTGCGGGAGTATCTACCTCCTCCATCTCTGAATATCATCATCTTAGACTTTGATAGGTTAACTGTCAGATTTGAAATTTTGCAGTATTCGTCGAGCTTGTTTATCATTAACTGCACCGTGTCAGCGAGGAAAACAATGTCATCAGCAAACATGAGTTCTGGTATTTTGGCTTGATTTATCTCGATTCCACCTCTAACGTGGTCTGTTATATCATATATATATAGGAGGAATAAAAGTGTACTCAGCATGCATCCCTGCTTCATCCCATCCCAGCTTGTTGTAAAACCCACATCAATTTTTCCAGACATTCGTCAAGAGTCGTCATCTGAATTGCTGCCATTGCGTATGGATCCTTTTATACATTTGGTCTGCGCACAATTTTTGCATGAGGAACACAGCATCCATTTCTCAGGTGGCAAACCGATCATGCACAAATATTGCTCATCTTCGTCCACTTTATTTTCATTGTTTATTGTTTTTTTCTTTTTCCCTATATTTTAATTACTTTTATTTTCTTCTCAAAGAGTGCTTCGTTTTTCTATCGTATCATTAATGAATGTAGTGTATTGGCAACACTTCGGTAGAGCGTGGAAGGTGCTCTTCGAAATGTCATCATACTCATGACATGTGTCTTAGGTCTTATCTTTGCTTCCTTGTGCGCATGCTTAATCTTGTCTTTTGCTACTTTTCCACTGAACCGAAACCGCGAGGTCCGGATGAACTTTTACTGAAACCTCAATAGGCGTTTTCCACCGGGCTTGAAATGGTTTCGCTCTCAATTTTTAATTCACTCGTTCCCAATTTATAAGTGCGCGCCAAAATAAATGTCACTCGCTCTCAATTCTTAAATGGCCGCCAGAACAGCTGTCTTTTGACAGGATATAATAGAGTTAGAAAATAGAAAGAGACAAAATCACAAAACGAACACCTAAATAAACTGAAATTCAAGCTGTCGGCTTATTCGGTATGACAACCCCTCCTGGACGGATGAATTCAAGGGAGCTGCAACGAGGTTTATCGGAAACCACGAGGTCTCTGTATGGCGGAACCTGGTAGGCTCGGAAAAAGTTGATGAAACCTCGCTGTTTCGTTCGGTGAAAACGTAGTATCAGGGCAACTGTGAGTTAGCCGACACTACAGTTATTATTGCTGATTTTCTCCATTTCCTATTACTGTGCTTCTTTCATTGCTCCGCATTCTGATAAGGCCTTATTTCCTCAGGGTGGAAAGAAGTCGATTGTAGTCCCCGATAGGCCTGGTAGACAGCACTCATGTTCATCGTAGACAGTTAAAAAAACCATCGAGCACAAATTACGTTACAAAAAATCGTAACACTTCATTACATATACACACAATTAAGACCAAACAACAGAAGATGATAAAGAAAAAAAAACTCAAAACTGTATCCATTCGTCTGGAAAATGAGACCAAAAATACAAAATAAATTACAAACATGCCTTTTCGGGCAAATCTTATTCTCCAGCACTAATGCCCGCTGGAGCTAAATGTAGGATCGAACATTAATTCAAGAAGATTTCGTTTTCACACTCAATACTTAAGAGTGGCTTAGGTAAAGCATGGATTGAGTGGCATTGTGAATAGGGATCGTGATTGAACACAAAACGTGTGACAAACACAAAATGTGGGTGTACTGGAATGTGTGTGCAATCTAAAACTGCGAGTAATCGTGTAAGCCGAGCAATATTTAAGCGAATATCGTCTAATACACGAAGAGCTGAAATCTGAAGCACTGCGGGACAAAATATTTGGCCGATGCGGGTTTCCTGGGATGTATTTTGGGTTTAAAATTACTTGCAAGTATGTTCTCTCTGGATTGACACTTAAGCAATGGCAATCGAACCACTAATTACTCGTAAGTGGAATCTATCGTCAAACTTCCACTGTGAAAACTACATTTTTATTGATTCTGAGCTTGTAAGGTCACATAAAAATAAAACAAAGAACACAGACTCACTCGAGAACGTATCGCCTCAACAGCTTTTATTTAACAGAGAGCGTTAATAACATCGATCAGGCTTTTTTATAACATTCGTATAACATTAGTATAACAGTATAACAGCATACAATGTAATTGAGATCAGAGAACATACATAATTGACAGCTTACATAATTGAGAACATAAGTGTACATCATTGAGAGAATTATAGCAAGTTGATAGACGATATAAATTAAACGCTTACAAGCTTATCCTTAGATCGACACTTAAGGGGCAGTGACCGGCCCAGACCTGTTTTATTACGCAGAGGTATGAAAATTCCAAAAGCGGAAGAAGGGGTCTTTTGTCTCTTCGATATGAAGGTGAGGGAAGAGATATTTGGATCACGTTGGCACTGACAGCTATCTAAATCTAGCCGGGGGGCTAGAGATGCATCCCTTAAGATTTATAGGCCATTAAGGAACCTAGACATAGATAACTTGGTTTAAAAGAGTTTTTGACTCCCAGCCTGCAGGACAACGCAACGAGGACCGTCCGCATAACCAACTTGGTGCGTGTAACTGGTTGCTGCTAGCTAGCAAGAGACAAGCTGGAGAGGTTGGTTAGTTGAGACTCAGGTCCACGCCGGACTATAGAACCAAGTCGACTTGTTTAAAGAAGAAGAATAAGGAGCACATCTCAAGGGGAATTCTACATCTAATCTCTAATCTCCTCCTCAGTAATAAGGCTCATGTTTAATAAATAAACACTTTCACTACATCAATGTTATATTGCTGATTTAGGTGCTAATTTGTCTTCGCATGTGTGGTAGACGAGTGTGCGGCTTAAAGGAAAAAGGTACTTAAAGCAAACCAATCGATGATGTTTGGATGGAAGTGATTGTTTTCTTTACAGGATCGCTAAGCGCACTAATGGCTGGGGATCTGACGGATGGGGGATATGTTCGTAAACGGCATAATATTTGTTCGAGTTTCACACGACTGCGCTACAGCTCAATTCATCACCACTTCCATAATTTTTTCCTTTGTAAAATTTATTTAAATCATTGCTGCCAATTCTTCTCCAAGCGAAGCATCTTTATACAGGATTCAAGTATGTTGAACGTTGGGGTAAAGTCACGAGCTTCAACATTGTTTCAAATCGCTCGAAGAAAGCCCAACACATGATGTGACGTTTGATTGAGCAAACAGTTGGAAACATTAGTGCGTCAATGCCATGCAATCGGAAGAAATCATCACACACGATCTGGTCAACTGCTTGAATTACCAAGCCAGTCTCGCAATATGTTGACTAACGAAATAATACACAACCGAGGTGAATTTCTGTAATTGCATGGCATCTCATTGATGAGACATGCCGACCACATCCATCACATGATCAGAAATTGATGGATATAGCCAGAAGTCAACGGATCTTCTCATTTTCATAAATTTTATGAAACCCAAACTCAGGGACTCCGCTCGAATTACAAGCAGCGACAAATTTTCACTTAAGTGTGCTCCCACAATTTATTAGCCGCACTGGTACTTTACTGCACTTCACCTAATGACATCGCACCCAAGCCCAAGCGACGACCTCAGACAATTGCGTTTTAAATTAAAACATCCCAACGATTTACAACCGCCGCATTATTATCTCAAGGAGTTCAATAAATTTCACCACAAATGACACGTTATGCCATCTTATCGAGTTTCGGGTCGTGACAGTGGTGGAATGGTGGAGTGGTGACGACCCTAGTATCCAATCGAAGCGGTGCGGTATTTAGCGTCATTGTCACTGTCTGCAGCAGCATTCCGGGAACGATCGTGCGCGCATGCAAAAATAGAAATCAATTTGTTCGATGGTGGGTCATACCCCGCCGCCGCCGCCGCTGCACGCCAGTCTGCGCCCATAGATGAGAGTTCAATAAATATAAAATTCCATCTCTAGCGGGCGGGTGTATATTTTTAGGGGCGCCGCATTGCGCATCCGAAATATTGTCATCTTTCCATTAAAGTCACGAATTAGTTGGCCCGTGGGATGGCGGAGCGAACGCGTCCTGTCCCATGGTCGATTGATTTAGGTAAACAAACCGCGCACTAAATCGTCCGCCCGGAGGTGCTTGGGCACATCTAACGCACGACAGCCTCACGCTCCCCGTTGTCCGCATGATGTTCGGAAATAATGTATGACAGCAGTTGTCAACAGTTGGGCATACAACCGATACAACAAGGCTGCAGCGCTTGTAATGCAGCGTCGATATCTTGATTTTCCGCTAAAAATCCATCAGCTGTCGTTCAGCGATGGTGCGGACTTTTCCGTTCCCCAAAAAAAAAACGAGTGAATTCTTTATTTGTAAAGTCGCAGCAGCTCGTCGATGGACGAGCCTTCCGTCGGCTGCCAAAGGACGGAACCGGTCGCTGAGAGGAACTTATTAAAAAGCGATAAACCCATTCATTTGCGAATTGTTGAACACCTTGAGGACATCGTGCTGAGGGAAGAGTGCATTTTTATGCTAAAACAATTCGCTTCCCAGTGGTGTCTCCATTGTCTGTGGCTGCATTGTCCACAGCGCTGCTGCTGATTCAGTTAGTCCTGTTCCCTTATGCCTTCGCCTTTTGGCAACATCATATTTTGTTCTCGCTTTTTGTGCCTCACGTTCTTGTCCTCTTTCTATCCTACATTCCATGTGTTTTGTTTTTGGGTGTTCTTTTTTCGTTTGAATGTTCGTGGACAAAAAAGTGCAGCAGTGAGAACGGCAGTGGCGTGAGCGTCAGCGACATGACGGGGAGTGGAGCGAGTGGAAGTGATGCCCATGTTGTGTGCGCGGGTGTTTTATTTATGAAAGTTCAACGTCATTAAATGGCATTTTGTGTTTGGCGTGACATTTATATTATGATTTATGCGATACGGGAGCACACATTCGAATGTTGATGGTCGTTAGTTGAACAAATTGGATCGTATCATTAGGCCTGTCTATTAAACGGTGATAATGGATGTGAGAAATTGCCTACATTCATGGCTATTCGGATGATGTGCATTGGCAGTATATTGACTTGGCAGTAGAGATGGATTTAATCCGATGACAGGGAAAGAAACTTGTCAGTTCCGATCATGACCTGGAGTGAATGACATTTAGTACTCTTAGTACTCTCTTAGTACTCTTAGTCGATCTTTCATTAAAATAACACCACTCGAGACGAACAACTGGTTGGGCCAAAGAAGAACTCCCAAGTGTTCGTATATTACAGGCATTTGTATTAATTTCTTTGTATGTACACATTAAACAAATTGTATGAACATTTTAATGCATTATGTACGAAATATGGCCGGCAAATATCACGAGCTTAAGACCCAATTGGCGGGAAAGACGACAAGTTCAGAAAAAATTAATCATTTGCAACACACTGCCGCACAGATTCCGTCCATTCCCTTAGTGCATATATTTCTATGAGCCAGGACGGTCAGGAACTGACAAAGGACTGACCAAAATCATTGTCATGAAAGCTGATCCTGAAATAGACCAATTGATCGTTGACAGAAATTGAAACAAATCGATAATTACAACGCATTTTTGTGTACTATGCATTCACTTCCATCGTTGACGGTCCTGGGCACGCTGCTTCGAGTCATCAAGACCAAGCTGAAGCCGGAGAATCGGTCTACCTCTCCTTCTCGACTCAAGAGGCTCGGATTCGAAGACACATATGTGTCCATTCGCTCGGTGTGGCCGAGCCAGTGCAGTCGACGGATTTTTGTCTTCCGAACTACATCCAATCCTAGAATTTATCTTCCGAAGATAACAACAATCATAGAGTAGGACTGGTAAAAAGAGAGCATGACTTTGGTCCTTTCAGTCAGCAGTTTTGAGCTCAGTTGTTTCGACAAACAAAGTGGCACCGGTTGCCAAGGGCGATTCTACGTCGGATCTCCACTGTGGTGTCGTTTGTGGAGTTCACTTTTGCCCAGGGGTAGACAAACTCCTTTACTACCTGGAAATTTTAGCTGTGGATCGTGATGTTTTGTCCAAGGTTGTGTGCGACGGAACTTTGGAATATTGGTCGACAGCAAATATTTGGTTTTGTCCACTTTGAGACATTGTGAGTAAATGTCTACCAAACAGAGCCGAACGAAATATCGCAAAAGTAGTGGGTCAAGTCATTTTGTTCGTATTCCTGTGACTCGAAATGGACAGTTCGGAGTGATTGAATGTATAATTTTGTAGGTCATTTTTGTGAATTTTTTTTAATTGTTTGAATTGAAGGCATTGACCCCACTAAGAAAGTACCCCCAGACATGGTCTCTGATATGGCGCTCTGGCGGTTTTAAAATGTGGAATTAACTTGAACAGGTTGTTGGACTTATTCCAGTTTTGCGAATGATTTGCTTGATGGATGTTTCGCCTCGTCTGTGCTTTGAGTTTAAGATTCTTCGGACAAGAGCAAGCAAAGATCACAAAATAGTGAATCGTCTCCTCCACCATCAACGCAAGCAGTTCCAAAGGAAGAGCGCAAAACGTTTCTTCTTCATTTTTTGTCTTCCCAAGCCCTTACACAGTTGGGTACACCACAATTATCCACTCACTGATTGCTCCGTTAATGCGAGGTCCCAGCCAATAAGCCACTCAAGCTAGTACGATCTCCGACTAGCTGCTTTAAGAAGCGTGGACTATTTTGAAAGCGGATAACGAAAACCTTGGTTTCAGCGAGAAAAATACTGAGCATGCTATCCTTGAAACTGCAGACAAACCTAGAGTCTGCATCCAAGTCGTGACTCTAAGTCGAATAGTCACTGGAACAATTATTGGGTTCGATTTATGGAATGAATGAAATATGGATGTTCGATGTGGATGTTGAAATGAGGATGTTCGACTTACAGAGGTTTGACTGCATTTGCGTTGAGGGCATCGGGATGAGAAGATCAAGCCATGGGCTGTCCACTGAGCTGAATGCAGCCAGGCGTTTACGGATATAATGCCTGAGGTGACTATACCATCGCAGGGACAACCCGGAACGATGTCTAGCAGCCTGTAAAACAAGGAGTTTTTGAGGTGGTGTAGAGTAGAAGTGCAGAAGGACCACAATCTACTTGGAAATTCGTCCATCTGCGAGCATTCCTGCGTGACTAAGTTGATAATGTCAACTCTCCTATTTTGTAATGTGTTTCTCTATTCAAAGGAACAAATTTACGAGATCATTCGGCGGAAAGAGAGCAAATCATTTGACAACCGACAATCCCTTTTTGTACATATAACTACTTGTTTGGTTGCGCTGTTGCACTCGCAAGAGTTTGATGAATCTTAATCGCATATTTGGCTACATTTGTGGTTATCAAGGTCCTCGTTCTATGGAGAATGGGTGTCGGGACGTGTGAGAATCACAAACAGATTTCTTCGACTGCTTGAAGGATTTTACATTCAATTCGCCAACCAATTCCATTAAAAACCTCACCTCTGGATTATTTTTCTTATGCTACGTTTCCACCGAACGAAACCGCGAGGTTCCATCAATTTTCTCCGAACCTATCAGGTTCCGCCATACAGAAACCTCCCGGTTTCCGATAAACCTCCCGGTTTCCGTTAAATCCTCCTCGAGTTCATTCGTCCGTGAGAGGTTGTGAACCCGGATACGCTTTCCGCGTGAAAATCATTTTATTTTGGTGTTTATTTTCTCATTTTGTCTCTTTCTATTTTCAGGTGTTCTCACACTATTACGTCCTGTCAACAAACAGCTGTTCTGGCGGGCATTTAAAAATTGAGAGCGAGTGACATTTCTTTTGGCGCGCACTTACAAATTGGGAGCGAGTGACTTGAAACTTGAGAGCGAAACCACTTCAAACTCTTGGAGGTTTCAGTAAAAGTTCATCCAGACCTCGCGGTTTCGGTACAGTACACTACAGATCTTCTGAAGTTTGACCGATCTCATGCATTTGTTAAGGGCGAGAGCAATCTAACCCCTCTGATGCTCTGTGAGACACAGCGGCCGGTTATGATGTACCTCCACACCGAGTTGGATCGCCGCGATTTGGGCTCAAATCAGAGCCATCACTAAGCTTCTACAAAGAGTCCAACCACATTGTTAGACACTGGACTTAGGTTTCAAGGGCCTTGACCACCCGTGGTACCGGAATATTGCCTCCAGCCGTGAGACAATCGAATAACAGCAGAGGCTTCAACAGTAGCACTTGTTTGTGCCATATTAGATGTCACGGTTTGTCCTTTGCGACGATTTATTATTGTATCGTCTATAGTTTGGTAGATTTCTAGAGTCCGGTAGCTTGAATCCTTGCAGATGGAGCAGTGTTGTCGAAGTATTTCGTGGAATCTTCATAGCAATTGTCACTGTCCATACGTGCTTAACAACACGATTGGTTTAATTCAATCAATTGCTTCTCCTTGTTCAAAGTTCTGCAGCGGCGCTGTCAAAGAGTAGAAAGTCAAAAGGAGGACTTGTAGTTGTTAAGGAGGACACCGAGTTGAATCCACTTCAATAAATACCAATTCCAATGATGCCCTGGCATAATAAGTCAACCACCCCATTGGACGAGGCATGTACTGAGCCAATTCGAATTACATAAATAAAACCTTTCTCTGAAAATCAAATGCAATTGACTTCCGAGAAATATCCAAGCCAGGGCGCTATGAATTTAATGAGGAAATTGTTCCACCAGAGTTCCATTCATTCAAATTTCGTGCGCCCCCGTTTGAAACGTTATCCTCGAAAACACGAACCTCTGCACCAAACAATCCCCAAGAATTTGAACATTCAATAGAATTCCTTTGCAGCGAAATATGCGGAAGATACAAACGCACACACATTCCCCCCAACTCTAGATGTGCGGGAAACACATCCTAAAAGTTATAACGCTGTCAACTGTAGTACAATAGCGCCCGCCTCGAGTCTCTCACGCTGCGGCACTCTCATGGAGACCGATGACACCCAGGAACGTCACCGCTAATGTATTAATTTTGTGGTGTGTCACCGATACCGCAACAAAGCCAAACATCCCGAAAAAAGTGCATTTTTGTCCTTTCTTCCGAAGCGCAACCAAGCGTTACTGAAGACGGGCCACAACAAGGTCCCCGAAGGCGCAGCGATGGAAGCGAAACAAAAAAAAAAAAAAAACACGCACACCCAAAGACACAACAAGAAAATGGTAATTTTCTTCATCGCGAGGAATAAGAACATCTTTGAACCACATGTGTGTTTGATCGCGTTTTTTTTCCCGTGCGGTGTCAGGCTCAAGCATCATCGCACACGGAGGACCCAGGTCCGTCATGCGCTAAACTCAGCTACCACCATCGGAGCGAGGTAATACGTCATTTTTAGAGGTCGGCGACTGAGCCGGTGGCGTTAGTGTGATTTATTTGTCTGCTAACCAGATCGCGAGGATCACACAGGACATAGAACTCAGCCCAAATTAATATTTTTTGTTTGCTCTCACTGTCTTCAAAACGCTCACATGCGTGTGTGTTCGGTGTTTTTGAGGTCGTTTCCTGAACGCGCTTGGGAACAGTATTGATTTTTAATTATGTGTACTTTCCATTTCAGTTCACAGACACCCAGACGGCACCCGGGCACCGAGTAGGAGATGATGGAAAGCGGCTTGTGGTAATTGAATGCAAATGTCCTCGAGAGGGTGTCATTTGCTTAATTGATTTGATGGATGACTCTCACCACCATCCATGCGTAGATGACAATAATTGGATCGATCGAATCTCCACCTACATCCGGCGGAGCCGCAGGAAGCCGACGTGTCGCGGAAGTCAGTTAATCTAAAGTTGCACTGCAGCCCACTCCCTGGGCCAACACAGCAATAGACTCGGTAATAATCTGCTGCGGCCTATGCCTTGTATTCCACGAGAAGGTGGTGGATTTGAAAATTTCTCGAAAGTTATGCGGGAGTCCTTTTGCACCCGTTAACACTCGTGTTCGTGCTCGTATATCGTACTTGTGTCTTGGCAGGATTCGTATGTACCTTAGGCCGGAGGGTGTCGTCGGCGTCGTCTTCATTCGTTCGTAGTAATTCCCTGAATTCCTTTGATTTTCTTCTTCTCCTTGGTGGGTATTCGCTTCCGAAGGAGTTTCCAATTGGTTTGACTGTACTGCTCGAGGGGTGGTGGGTGGATGGGTGCGAGAGTTGCTTTGTGGATACCACAAATTTTGGGTTGATTTCATTTTCAAAGATTGCCAAGGCGCTCCTTGGCTGTTGAGACTTAATTTGCTCATTATGTGGATGTAAGCAGCGTCAGCTCCGTTCCTCCCTGGGTGGGGATCAGATGGGCAGTGCCTTGAATGGGTTTCCTCGGGTCGAGCTGTTATTAAGTTCATAACTTAACATGAACTTGAGGTTTATAACCGCTAAAGTATTCAGTGAAATGTATTTCGAAGTTTGTTTGAAAATCAATTTGAGACACAAGTTGGTCAGTGGAGCGGCTAAAATAAAGGCGGACGGGCTTAAACTTTTATTAAGTGATCCTGGTGCGTTAAGTTGGCGACTTGAAAAATCAAATTTACTCTGAGCAGTATGGCTTTGCAAGAATGTGTATGTGTGGGGTATTCTTCAGCAAGACTGGACAAGCCAACATAAACTAGTTGCGACTGTGTATGTGGTCTTCAAAGCGAGAATTATTGGACTTTGAAAGACTCAGGGATGTATTTCTTCCCTTTTATGTTCTCATGTAGTCCGAGTAGCGTGACTTTGAACTCTTGCGAAATTCGGATGCAATGACAGTTTTCAAAATGTGAAAGCCAAAACTTACTAATATCCAGCGACTCATGGAGAGTCTGAGTTTGAGCTGAAGTTGTTCCTCCGTGTACAGTTCGTGATTGCGTGCCCTTCTTGGTTTTAGTTTTCTAAGAAGGGCCCAAAAATGGAAGGCAATAAAAATCAGTTTCTGACCTTCCGCTTAGTGTCCAGCTTTCGCCTCCCTATAGCAGTACAGTAAGTTTTCTTAGGGTATGACTTTGGCCCTTGGAATCAGAGGGCAAATTGTTTATAAAAACTGAAGTAGGTTGGAATGGTTACCGAGATTGATTCTGTGTCGGATCTTCAGTTTTCCACAGAGAACTCCTTAATAACTTCGAAATTGTAGTTGCCCCCCAGGCATGTGGTGAGCCGATAATTGATCGACATCACACATGTATTTTTGACTTAAGCACAGCTCTTTAGAAACGAGCGCCGAATCAATGGCATCTGCGTAACCTAACAGTTGAACTGATTTGTAAAGATGGGGAAAGATGGACACGACAAGAGAAACGCCGCCGGTTTCTTTTAGTTTCGAGATTTAGCCAATTTCGTACATTTTTGAATAAAATTGAAGGCCAAAGTCCCATTCAGAATTCGGCGACTGATGTTGAGAGATTGGAATAATATCCCACCAAAACGATGATAAGACTTGGTAGTAAGCTATGGAGTAGTCCTTGCTTAATTTTCCTCATTTGTTCATAATATTTGCTAAGGGATGAAGAAAATGCACTAAAGCCAAGGATTTACCGTAAAATAATACATTCAACTTTTTGAATGTTCCTCCAAACGGCAGTACTGCCTTTACGCTTGCTGAAGTTAACTCATTAAAAAGGCATATACAGTGGTCGCTCAGAAATTAGAACCACTTTGTTTGTGTCATGGGGTAATTTGAATTTCCGAAATTTTTGGAAGTCTTTTAATTCACTTAAAACACAAGAAAGAAAGAGCGTGAAACTACCCCCGAAATTTATTATTTTCACACGACCCTCTTTTTCCAATTTTCACTTTTTTATCGAGACTGAGCTAAATAGGTACCGACATGCGAATCAAGTCGATAACCAAATACAGTCGACTCTCGGTGATTCGAAACTCGAGGGACCTCACAAACAATTCGATTTAACGTGAGTTCGAATTAACGACACATTGACGAACTTCCAGCGTGCTTGGTCAAGAGCATTGTCTATGACTGGCGAATATCTCTTCGGTCACTTCCGTTCTTAGTAAATGTTAACACAATGTACAAAACAATGACTTTGCGTCCATGTATGTGACGGGGGAAATCGGTTCTAATCCCGATTCTTCTTTATCGTCGTGTTCGTTGTTGGAAGATGCCAAAATTTTGTAGCCACACAGAGCACGGCATTGTCAAAATGTACAAAATCTTGGGAAGTCACAGATTAATCACAGTTAGGAAGAAGGGTACATCCATCCTGAGAGGTTGAATTTTTTACTTACGTTTTTCACATCGCTTATGTCACAATCGAACGAGATCGACGCATTGTAAAGAGCAGCTTGGCAAAGGAAGGAGAACATCATCATCATCATCTTCTGATCCTCAAGGGTCGCGGGAGTAAACCAAAAAGATTCCTTAGAAGTAGAAATGAGCTTTCCATTCCCTGTCATAGATCAAATTATGAGTGTAGCAATCCAATAACTCGCGCCTTTATGCTATACAACTCCATTTGTTATGAAGTCGATCTACAATTGAGTAGGGATAGTTTTAAGAATATAATTATGAATTTTTTAAACTCTTCTAATGCATAAGTATTCGCATCATTGTGATCAAAAGATGTAAATATCAATTGGTTGAAATGAATAAAACAATAAATAAATTTATTCTGCAGTTGGTTCAGTCATAGACACCTCGCAAGAGGTGTCTGGATAACGCAAATTTTGATGATTTTTATTGCTTCTTTCGGAGTGCTTTTGGCTTGAACATCTCTCTTTTCGAATTCCATTACCGTTTTCTTACAATAAATGCTCTAGTTGATTTTTAAGCTCTATTGCACCGATCGATTGCCGATGAGAGCCGGTGAAAGTAACTAATCTGAATTGCATGAGGATTGAGCAAAATTTTCAACTTTAAAATTCGCAACGCCCTTGATTCGTGTACACTTACAGGACAATTTACGTATGTATTGTTCAAAAAATATGTTCATTCAAGTA
The DNA here is from genome assembly GCA_905231855.2 of Eristalis tenax. Classification (NCBI taxonomy): domain Eukaryota; kingdom Metazoa; phylum Arthropoda; class Insecta; order Diptera; family Syrphidae; genus Eristalis; species Eristalis tenax. The sequence goes on from HG993127.1 coordinate 8,826,776, forward strand.
CCGTCTAAACCAGAAATGAAGTATGATGGAGATGCCCAACTTCACAGCTGATTGACCCCTAGTTCATCGACGAATTTCAGAGGCTTTTTGACAGTTATTCACGAAATAAAGTAATAGCCGTTCTCTGATTGGTCAATTTGGCTTTAGAAAACAGTATAAAAAATGGGTGCCAAAAATCTTAAGGGGCAAGAGGGGTAGAAGTTGGGCACCTCTATCATACTTCATTTCTGGTCTAAACATCCAAAAGCTCAAGACATTCCTGATGCGAACATATGTGCATATTTAATCAGTACAGTACGTTCTCGATTAACGCAACTCTCGATAGAAGCGACTCCTCGATTTTCGCAACAGCTAGATTGAATTTTTTTATCATTAATGAAACTCGATAATTGCAACTGCCCCAGTTTTTTTAATTGTGATAATCGAGATTGCACTGTATTTTAAAAATCGACCATCCAAGTAAATGCCTTGGCGTTAATGCAGAATTTTGTCTGCCTTGCAGCGACTCAAACGGAAACTTTCATTAAAATGGAATATTTATCTCCGAAATGGAACAGTTTTTGTTTTGCGATCGAGAATTTTTTTTCGAATTTCTCACAAAATCATCACCTTCACTTGGTACTCACATAGTGTCGTCGCCTCAAACACAATTACAATAAAATGTAGAGGAATGGACACGTCACCTATTTCTTTCTCACACAATTTGTAAATTAATTTTTTTTTGTTGAAACGTAAGCATTTTTTTTCACAAATCTTGCAACTTGTTAATAACAACCACAAATCGCTTTTGGGGAAACGAAAAACAAAGAAGTTTTTCTGCAAATATCGCTTTGTAACCACAAATTTGCTATACAGTAGAACCTCGATAATGTGAACTCAATAAAACATCGCCAGTTCACATTTTAGAGACATTCACATTATCGAATAGGGAAAATATACTTTTTTGTTGAAAAATACATTAAACAAAGTGAAAACACATAGGTTTGAGGTCAGCAGAAACCTCTACTATATTGTTATGAAACCAGCCGAGAAAATATCTGTTCTCATCCAGGTTAATTACAATACAGGAACAATACACTCAGAAAACGCTCTGGGATTTTTGAACTTTGAGAGGTTTTGATTTGTGTGTTCCAGTCGCATTTGATGATGAACAGTTGCCTTTTTCGACAGCAAAAGAGTTTTCCCCGGGAGAAGTTTCCAATATGGAGCAGGCAATATTTTGGAGCAAGACAATTTTCACTGGCGTAGGCTAAAATTCTTCCAAAATGGACGTTATAACTTCATTTTTGCATACCTCCTCATAGTCTTAAAGTTTTTCGGAAGCGATGCAAGAACTCCACACAGCACAAGGCACCAAAGAAAGAAACAAAATTAAGCATTAACAGGGTTAGCCTACTTCACCTCCCCATAGTCTTAAAGTTTTTCGGAAGCGATGCAAGAACTTCACACAGCACAAGGCACCAAGGAAAAGGCCAAATTAAGTATTATCAGGGTTAGCCTACTTCGCCTCCACATAGTCTTAAAGTTTTCCGGAAGCGCTGCAAGAGCTCCACACAGCACAAGGCACCAAAGAAAGAAACAAAATTAAGCATTAGAAGGGTTAGGCTACTTCCCCTCCCCATAGTCTTAAAATTTCGGAAGTGATGCCAGAACTCCACACAGCAAAAGGCGACAACGAAAGAAACAAAATTAAGCATTACCAGGATTAGCTTAAGGCTTCATCGCTCTCTCTTAACAGCTAGTTTGTAATTTTTACAATTGTATGTTAATAAATATTTAAAAAAGTAAATGAGCATTAACATGAAAAAACGAACATAAATTAGCGCCATATTATCTTTCTGCTGTCACCACTTTCATTTTTATCCCGTTAGACTTTACCAGCAACCAAAACTATTTTTTCAGTTCTCATTATCGAGATTCAACTGTGCCCAGAATTTGGTGAAACGACAAAAATGAAGCACTTGCAAAAACATATTTGTAAGTTGGCAAAATATGTCACAGATGGTGTACATGCAGAAAGACTATCACACATATTGCAAAAAAGAATAAGCTTAACAGTACTACAGTAGCTACGAGTTTGTTTGATTCTGCAAATTTAGTAATGATACATGGCCCTCTAGGCGCTTAGTCGAACTCAAGTCCTTGTCCTATTTCTGTCTGAATCTTTTCCTCCAATCACTGTAGAAACAAAACGAAATGTAAAACCATGCCCGCTGTACTGAGATTATGTTTGACTCGTGACGCTAAGATCGTAATATCGAGACAACAGGATATTCTTCTTTGAGTTTGTTTAAGCCAATCGTACTTGAATCAAAAATTTCAACTTTTTTGATGAAGTAACCGGATTAAGCGGTTGAATTGGATAAGCTATCTTAGTACAGTCAAGGTGCAAATGGCATGAATAAGGACAGAAGTGGCCAACCCACTCACAGGTTTTCCAACTGAGTCGTAGAGACGAGATCTAGCCAACAAATATGAAGAAAAAATCCACTCAATTTTGTGTAATACACAATATACAGTGCAAAATACAGTGCTGTGCAAAACATTTGCAACTGATGGCATTTGTCCCTTTTATTTCCCAATATTTTTTGTTTTAATAACGTTGAAGTTTATTTATGCATTAAATGTGCTTTGGTAGTTTATATCTGCGATTTGAAGATCATTGCGGTTTTTGGAGTGATTAAGTAGAAACACTGTGAATTTGTGGCAAATTAATATTTTATAAAATAAATGGCCGGAAACAAGTATGGTTCCGAAATCCGATCCAGAATTTTGAGCGACTATAGCCAAGGAATGACTCAAAATCAAATTTCATTAAAATATAAAATCCACAAATCAACAATTTGCTGCATTATACAGAAGGGAAATGAGAAAAATATTAAAGATAGAAAAATATTAAATATTGTTCAGAAACATCGTCAATCGTCATCTAAAGAGGTAAAGCTGCAACTGGAATTGGATATTGACTCATCAACAATAAGCCGAAGAACTTTAGAGGCTGGGCTCCGGAGTTAAAGAATGTCAAGGCCCGCTTGAATTTTGCCCGGGCTCATTTGGACTGCAGTCTTCAGCAATGGAAAACAGTCTTATTTTCCGATGAATCTAAATTTAATTTGCATGGATCTGATGGGAGGCAACGGAAGGCACGTGAAAATACCGAAAGGCGAGCGACTTAACCGAAAGTACACTAAAGGGGCAGTGAAACATGGCGGTGGTAGCGTGATGGTTTGGGGGTGCTTCTCAGCGCAAGGTATCGGTCCGATCCGGCGAGTGGAGGGAATAATGGTGTCCGAAGTCAATGACAATGACCCCAAGTACATGTCTAAACTAGTAAAACGTTGACTTGTGGATTAAAAGCTTAATGTTTTACAATGGTCTCCTCAATCAATAGATCTCAACCGGATGGTTATAAGAAGAAATGGAAACAACATTTTCAAAAAAAGGGATAATCTTGTGAGATAAGACAAAAATGGGAAGATATTCCAAAAACCTTTATTGACAATTTAATCGTATGTAATTTAGTTAGAAGTAATGTCCCAATCATAACTAGACCAACAAACATTCATTGAATGTTCGTCAATTTATGCGGACTTGTGCATCTCTTGGTTAAGTCACAAGATACGCTTACTCACCCTTCAGCATTTGAAGTGAATTCTACCAAATATTTCAATTCGCATTTTTTAATGTGAACGAACGTCCAGAAATGAACAATACAACTCGGTGTTCAATACCTTCGCACTCACTAAGATGCTTACGCTGACTTAAACTGATCGATGCAAGAAAGTGTCGACTGTTAAGGCCCATAAGCCGTGTATGTTACTTTCAAGTTCGTTTTTAGCCAGCCCGAAGGAAACGAAAGACATCTTTGAATTCATCGAAGTTGTGGAAAATTGTTTTCTCCCTTATACACTGGAGATTAATTAAAGGAAAATGACTTAAGGGACACATTAATCTAATCACAATCACGTAGTGAAATATCGAAGACTTCCAAGCGATCTCCCAGCCACTGAGTGGTGTCGAGTCAGACATTCGCTATGGCGGCACACCTGCCGCAGGATTACTCTGCACATACAGAGAAGGTATACCTCATCTCATGGATACGTACCTACTCATAATCAACTGCATGGCACTTGAATAAATTATTTTAATCATGTCAATTACAAATCATTACACCGTGCCTAATTGAATATTTGTGTAATTGACATTTATGGCGGCGGAAAATGAATTTGGCCAGTCGGCGACTGCGGGTCGGGTGTGGTGAGTTGGGCTCGAATCGATGATCCGGTCTTGTAGCGCACACCCCTCGCCAACAAACGTATCTTTTATCTTGTCTCTTTATCCGTCCGTGAGTAGCCAAATTAATAGTATATAATTCAACAATAGCCGCCTGTCTGCTGCGGCTATGTGAATTGTGAACCCCCTCCTGTATGCCACGCAAGATTGAACGAAAATCAATAAGCCAGACAAGGAGCACCTGTGGCGACTGCCTGGAAACGAACGAGATGGCAAAGCAGCAGAACACACACACCACCGAACATCGCCACTCTTGACTGGCAGATAGTCACGCCCCAAAGCTTTTCATCTGAAGCGAGATGGGCATAGCTCGCCGACGCTATATATGATAGCAGCCAGGCATGAGCGTAGGAAAGAGAGGGTGGCTGGTCGCGTTGGGGTTGGGCAACAACTCAAATGGTTGCAAGCGGACACCGTTGCTTCTGTTGCAGCCGTTCGGCAGTGTCGGCGGCAAGGTTGTCCTCAGGAAAAAATTTCTTGGGAAAAAAAGGAAGCCCAAAGTGCAATGCGCCGCAAATTAAACAAAAGATAAAGCATTTCCATTGAAAAATGTAGGTACACACTGAACACACACACATGGGGGGCTCCCCACCACTGCCGCTGTGGAAATATTTCGGCAAGTGCACACAATGCACAATGCACTCTGCACACGCACATGTAATTTTTCTGACGGCGAATTCGTGACCGGTTCGCGGCAACTTGTGTGTTAATTAGTTAAATGGTGGCTTTGCATGGGAGGGGGGGGTCTGTCTACAGTCTACGGTCTACAACTAGTATCATAGCGGTGGAATAATTGTTTCGTAATTAAATTGGGCGGTTCTGCAAGTGGTAATGTGGTGGGCAAGCTTCTTTGCGCCATCGTGCCGACGAGACAGATCCACCGTGCGAGACTGAACGAGAGAGAGAAAGAGAGAGAGAGTGTGGGGCAAGTAGCAAAGACGGCGTGCATTCAGTTGGATGCATCCACACAGGCACACACCGGCTTGACGACGACGTCTGCACTCTGCATCGGTTCGCTTCTGCTCGCTCTCTGGGGGTAATGGATGCCATTTTGCGGCATTTCAAAGAGCATTCCGTTATGAGTAAATCCTGGACTTGCCAGGTGAGGACGGCCAGCTACCGCACTGTATCCCAAATGTGTGCATGTGTGAGAGACCGGAGTGATGCACGACATTAGCAGATACCACAAGAGAGAACAACAACAGCGACAGCAAAAATAGTCTTATTAATAATATTCGAATCCGTCTAACAGGCACAGTGTTACAGCGCCTCGCGCCATCGGGTAGTTGACGTACCTACATGAATTAAAATGCATTGGCCTGATTGGATCGACGGTAGACGTGAAAAGATGACAACGTCAGCAAAAAGTGTCAAAGACAACTGCAAAGATTCGCTGGCACTTTTAATTACGCTTTTTCCTCTTCATTTTTTGGTTTTACTTTTGCAATGTGTTTCGTCAAAACACGTGCGAGCTGCACTTGATTGGTTCGAGTAGTTGGGACTGTCGTGGTTGATTTTTTCTCGTTATGTTATGTTAACGACAACTATTGCGGAGACATTAAATGTTTGGCTTCAGTCAAATATAACAATTCAAGAAATGCCTATGTGGTGCATTTTATGCGAATTTTATTGGCCATATGACAAGGATTGATTTCCTGTCAAGAATTGTCCGGATTGTGGGAATACAGATAATTGCAATTGGGGCTTTCAGCTTTGGCTGTGCTCGTGCGTTTCTCGAACTTCAAGAAGACTCGAGTAATGAGACATTTTCGCATGGAGATTTGAATGCAATAAGCTGCGTACTCACAGTGGAGACAGCAAATTTGTGGTGGATGCGCTCGGATTACGGAAGTTAAACATGTTTGAATGTTTCCCCCCGAGAAAGTGAAATGATGTTGTTTTCGCATTTCTTGGGATCAACAATTGATGTTGTGTTGGCCGATTATGTTACATTGACTTCGACAGAAGCAGATAAGGGTACATGTAGTTTCACATGATTCTTGTGAACTCTCGTTTAGATGATCCGGTCTGGAAGTTTAGTTCAACTTGTTCGCTTAACTTTTGTTGCTGAAAACAAGAAACTATTGCTGGACGAAGTGATGTAACAAAATGAGTGCCCACTGTTGCGTATCTCGACACTTTTACCGCGCGACATGACACATTAGCACGTATGACGATTACTCATTGCTTCCGAGCAGTGCGTGTCGCACTCTGTTGAACATAAAAAGTTAAACGCGATCCAGTCCCAAAGTTGAACCGCAATTGTTTTTAGTCGCGTTGGTCGGTTCAAGCGACTGGTGTTAGTACACAGTTGGCGTGTACTGGGCTATAAGTCATACAGGGAGGCTGGTGGAACGCGATACGAAAAGAAAATGTAAGAAGTTGTTTCCTGTGTAATCGCTTCCACTGCTTTTTGTTTTGACAGTCTTACATTTAGATTTCCGGTGGACTATGTATCCAGAATCTGGATAGGGCATCGTTATCAAGGCTTAAGGCTGCATCACAATAGTGTGTTGCGCCAGCTGATTTTATGTTACGGAGAGAGTGCGATGTCGCATCAGCTGTTTTCATTTCCAAAATGTTCAAAACAAATTTCAAATTACATATGCACTTTTGTTGTTAAACTAATTTTAGTCGGCTCTTTCCATCAGAAATTAAGTACTATAGTGATGCCCAACTTCACAGCCGATTGCCCCCTAGTCCATCGAAGAATTTGATAGGCTTTTTGACAGTTATTCATGCATTCACGAAATAACGTAAATGCCGTTCTCTGATTGGTCAATGTGGATTTAGAAAACGATATAAAAAATGATTGTCAAAAATTTGAAGGGACAAGAGAGTTTCCGTTTATCAAATGTCAACCGCAAAAAAACAAATGTTCTCAATTTGGGAGAAAAGCTGTCAAATTGGAAGAACATCTCTAAACTTCGCTCTCACATCGCACCTCTCTGTCAAATATTTTCGACATTTTCGACAATGACGTGCGATGGACATGACTCTCATTAATTTTTGCATTAATGCAGGTCGACGCAGTGTTTTGTGCATGACCTTTAAATTGTGTGCGTTGATAGACAACGCCAGCGCAAACGCATTATTGTATGTCAACCATTAGAGTCTATAAATTTAGTCCAAAGAGAGCTGAGGCTGTTCTTTTGATGAAAGTTGACATTAGAGTCTGCACACAATTGACAATAGTGAATAGCAGTAATCTTTCGTTGCAATCAGTCGGTGATTTTCAAATGTGGACAACATTTAATGTGCCAAACGGGCTTAATCGACATTGCTGTCATACAATGCAATCCCCGCGCAAAATGGGAATATGCGGATAATCACAGTCAGTCAGTCAGTGTTGCGCAAAGATTTATACCCATATCACATTGGCGGGTTAGTGCGGTCGGATTCTGGCTTTGAAGAAGGTAAATCCATTAAACGAGTCACAATGCAGAGGTCGCGCTTTGATACAGACCGTAATATCCTAAGCCCGAGTACAAAGCTCGAAGTAGATCTACTTCTACTAACTCGGGCGTTTTGACCGTAGTGAAATAACTTTCTTTTATTTACTCTTGATACTTCTTGATTTTTCATTTTTAGCGGGCTGAGGCAACTTTTTGTGTAAGTAATTATTATTTTTTTAAGTTGGGATTTTATCCATAGTTTTGGCGTTTCCTTGTAAAACACATTTCTGAAAATTTCACTATACGCTTGATTTGGAAAACAGAAGTTGCCGCGCTTTGGCTAACATTCTCGTAGACTCGATAAGACGCGTACCAAAGCCCATTAAAGACCGACTGCGAGAACGCGCCTTGCGATATGGCCGCTCTGCATTTAGAGAAAAAAAAACAGCAAAGTTTACATGTTCATTATGCTTCATGTATCCCTTGAATCGGAAATTGTTTAGTCTTATAATAAAACGGAAAAGAACAAAATTATTCAAAACAGGCTGGCTAATCAAAGCAACAGGTTGTGCTCAGTTTTTGTTAACAATGTAAATGTTATACGCAAAAAAAGTACCATCCATCTATCCAAACGACAGGAATAAGTTGACGTACACAAGCTGTTTGAGGTGAATCCATGTACCACAAAATCTGTCTAGCAACACTCTGGCACTGGTGATTAACATGCGGACAATAGGAAACAAATTTGAAATATTTAAACAAAACTGCTTCGGCTTCGGATTCACATTTGACTTCTGCGTTCGCGTTTCAACTCCGGCTGCAGTCAATGTTAAATCGTTGCGTTAAGAGTCATTCCGTTTTTTTATAAAACGTATACATACTGTAGGAATATGCACGTCCTACGGCTAGGGCTGGCTGTTTACGTATGACAAATGCAAAGAACATGGGCAAATAAAATGAGGATAATCATGGCTTGGGACGGTCCAACTGTATCCGCATGTCCTTAGATTGCTGTGGTCTGCTTATGTTCTTGAGGAATTCTCATTTTCTAAAGCTACTGTCTAAAATAGGCCACACACTCCTTTCGGGTCAGGTCAAAAAGAAGATTGATGAGTTATAAATGAAATATACATGAATACTTGAAGTGTTCGTGCTCGTGAAGAATCTCTTAGGCCCCTCTTCAAGGTCAAACGCCATTTATCGCATGTAATCGTATCATACTTTCACACGGTCATCGAGGTCATTCCCAAGTCGAGCGCAGATGTTTTTTGTTATCCAACAACCAGAAATGAGGTACTGTAGAGATATGCAACTTCTGCGTCTCAACTTCTGAATCTCATGAACTCATGAGCAACTTCTGAATCTAAAGAAATTACACCGAGATTTGACAGCGTTTTTGATAACATCTTCACAGACGGGGGTCTCCTCCCAAAATCTCATCCTAGAGAATGCAATAAGAGAGGGAATGCAAATACAATAAAGAAAGGAAAAGTGCAGAAGCTCACTCAACAGCTGAAACGATCTATGATGCTCAGAGGAAAATAACGAAAGCTGATTGGAGAGGTGGTACATTTTCCGCAATCATGCGACGCGGGAATCTCCTACAGGTTTCGGGTCCTTGCTAGCGAACCTTTAATTGTGTAAAAGGGGCCTAAGTCAAACAGTCCCATGTCGGAGCTGCACCCAGCGTTGCCGGAAAATTATTTCTGAAGGTGCCACCACTGCTACCAAAAAAGGCACAGGGTGCCACACAAACTTAACCAATTTTATTAATTGCATTTCATTAGAAAGAAGAATAACAGCTAACATGGTGTGTTTTGTTCTGAGTTGGTTCGAAGTTGTTCTGAATAAATGCATTCAACTGCTTCGGAAAGTAGGCAATGCAGCGCTTGTTCTTAAACGCTCAAGTAAATACAATGTGCATTTTTAAATTGTTTACCGGAGCGCCATATTCAATCTTTAAGTGCCACAGTGACATTTCAATAAAAAAGAGTGTCATAATTGCACTACAGTGCCACATCGGCAACACAACAAGAGGCAAACTTTGTTTTTCCTTGAGGATGTCCGTTGGTGTATATCCACGACGGCGTGTATATTGTGTGCGTGTTCTTGATGAATCTGTCACAAAGATACTCGTGTTTACTGTTTCCTTCTATACAGTATTTCACACACAGTTTTCTTTTTACCTCAGCAATCAAAACGCCTGAAATGATGCATTGTGGTCCTAACAACGACTTCCTTCGGTTTTAATAAATTTCGTTCACCTAAGTGGAACCACCTACTAGGCCCAGCCCGTAGAGGGCCAGGGGGCCTTGCTTCTCAGCAACCACTCGTGTTGTGCGTGGTATTGTTCTCTCACGAGTGAAAGGGACCTCCAATTTTATGCCGATCCCGAACGGCTAAGTTTGAGAAGCTTTTTCTAAACTGTTATTACTCTTTGAAAGAGGTGGTGACTCGAAAGAGGTGGAGCCGTGAAAATTATTTTTGGTCGTACCGGCCGGGAAGTGAACCCAGGCAGCGAGTATCCACAACTCCACGGCCGCCACGTGGAAGCATTCATCAGGACGTTTATGACAGCTGATGGTCGAATTTCGCACAAGTACTCAGAAGCAATTCGAAATTTTATGACACTTCTGGCTACTTTTCGTGTGGTTCCGACATAAGGTCAAGTTTATATAAAATAAATTATGGATGGGCCTTAAGAATCTGGAAATTTATTTTCCTATGATGTAATTTTTTTCATAAATAATTCCTACATGTAGGGAGTGTTGCTGCACATCACTGTGGAACATTTTTCTGTTGAAGAGTCGTATACAAATACTCCTCTTTTGAAGGTGGCATGACTTCAAACTTTAAGTAACACTTGCGGCGCCTGCAGTTTCCGATGTCATTTTTACCATCTTCTTGCCTTCAATGACAAGTTGTAAAGTAATTGCTGACGCTCGACTGAGATAAGAGAAAGCTTATCCAGAAGATTGCTGTTAACAGTGCTAACGAATATAAAGTAACAAATATAAATAAAGGCTGTATTTTAATAAAGACATATTGTCTTATGTCGCCATTAATTTCACTACAAGGACGGAATACTGCTTGTTGAGCCCTAGCGAGTTATGAATATGTCAGTGTCTGGCATATTCAGAACGGGTAACGATAAATTCGATACCTTTATCCGGTCACTGCCCGTGAGAGTTGACCAATCGATAAAACCAGGACAATGAAATGTACATGTGTCGCAACATTGTAAAATTGCTGATCTAGCGTCTGCACATTAAGGTAAATGATAAAAAACACGTAAACAGGTGGCAGCGGGGATTCACCGTCAACCTGTTCTACCGCTCGCTTGTTTTGTAAATTTTGTACTACTTTACGGGTAATTTGAAAATAAAGTTTATTTAGAAAATAAGCGTGGTGTCGTTTCGTAGCGGTGTTGCGTGTGGACACTTTCATAATTTACAGCACCTCTATCAAGTGGCTAACAATGCTCAGAGAGTAATACTCTCCTATCTGTTGGTCATCTCCATTCTTGAAAGAACAATAGTGCGTACACCACATGTGGTTGTTGAAGAAACTAGGCCCAGGTCCACCTCGAACTGCATTAAATTGTATCAATCACGTATCATGTAGCTGTATTTTTCACCCATTAAATTTCAACATGCCAAAGACAGCATTTGCTCAAAGCTATTAAAAGCACACACGCACGATTGCAAAAATATTCGCATCCATCCACGAGCGCGTACATGCATACATCACCCTTCCCCCACAACTGAAACAAAAAAAGATAAATTCCTTCCCCAACTGCTTTGTTTGCTGAATAAATGACAAGTTAGGTGAAAAGATGAAACATCAAAACCCGACTCCACCATAAATAATATACCACACTAAATGACAGTAATGAAAACGATTCGGAAATATTTCCTTTGAAGGATCCTTCAAACCACCGCCCCTTTCATCATCTTCATCGTGTGCCATCTCAGTCATTCGCACAAGATGACGGAGGAGACAATGAAGAAAACAAGAGGAATTTTCCGCTGTTCGTGAGTTTTTCAAAAGTGCTTTGTTCTCAAAAGGAAAATTCTGGTTTTTCGATTCGCTTTCAAATGGTTCGGGGGTGCGAGTGAGTGCGGACTTGGTTTCAGATGTTCCAAGATTTAAAGCATCAATTTAAAGGCTGTGATGGAGTGGTGATGAAAATTCAAGTGTTGTTTGTTTGGAATTTTGGATGTTTAAAAGGTTCAACGTACTTAACCGATCAAATCAAGAAAATTGAATCCTTTTGTTTTTCTCAAAGGAATTTAATGATGAATGCTTGAATTTTGAAGAAGGGTTCCTTTTCTAGAATGCCTCGGATTTGTGTGTGGCTTATGGACAGTTTAACGGATTGCCATGCAATTTAGGAGCAAATGGGGAAATTGGAGGCGTTTTCCTGGCCGTGTGGTGGGCGTAGTTGTGACGGCTGGACGCTATATATGCCGTCATGGGATACGTGGTATTTCGGCATAAGGTTGGATCAATATCTGTTTGACAAGCATCGTCTGGCTAAAGCTAGAAATGCTTTGCTGTTGCAAGGTGGTTATATCGCAGCAGACAACTGTATACCAGGGTGAAAGAAATCTGCTACATGCGGTCAGGTATTGCTCTCGGTTCTCTCCTGAGGTTCATGACTCAAGAATAGATTCTTCTGGAGACTCCTCGGAGTGTCTTCGGACGTGTTTATTACGTCTGTGCGCCCGAGTCTGAGTGAAAGAAGTTCTATCCTAAAGAGGTCCCATACAATGAAGCAAAGTTGACCGGGAAAGATAATTTTATAATTAAGGTGATCCGAAGGCATATTGCAAGACTTCCTCAAACACTCTGAATTTTTTTGGATTACTACCCCAATATTAAGTGCCATGAAAGAGTGCCAGGCATTTTTTCACCTAGACAGGACTACCTTAATACCAGTGGACAGTCGACTTAAATAAAAATGTCGTGTCGCTCGCAGCCATCCTGGTGGCTCCTCCGTTTGCGTTGAACGACCTCTACTCGCGACAAGTGGACAGTCGACTTAAGTAAAAATGTTGTGTCACTCGCAGCCACCAGGATCTCCTCCGTTTGCGTTGAACGACCTCTACTCGCGATAGGAGAGAGTATGCCAAAGAACGGCACTTTTACTGACGGTTACTCCAGGGTTAGGTTTGGTTAGAGTGGGTGAATACCTTAAGGGTAGCCACACTTAGGCCACAGGTAGGGCCGTTGTGTAAAACAACCATTTTTGACATGGATGTGAATTATTTACCGACACTGCTGGGGCAGCGACAATTCCCATTCTCATCCTCAACAACCTGACGGGCTTGGAGCTAGATACGGCGGGGTATAGCTTGTTTGTACACTCCAATGCGCGCTGTCATATGCGGCGATGGAACGACGAAGCGATGGGTTGTTGATCTGACACTTCTTGCATCTGCCACAGTGTGAAGACCTGGTCTGGTGTTGGACTGGACTGAAGCAGTTCATAGTCGTCTGCATTTTAACTAATTCAATTGTAAAAAGTGTTTTCTATTGAAATGCTTGTCTGGGATGGGGGAATGAGAATAATGCGTGAGACGACTCCTAGATCACGAACAAATAGGTGCTTGGCAGAATTTGTCAGAAACATGTCGCAGCAAAGGTCTAACGAATGTCGAGGTGGATAGGGCACAGCCTGCTTCAAACGGGAACTGATATTGGGGAAATGGCCTTTACGTGGTTCACATGAGGAGAGAGTAGTCGAGGTCGGCCACGCTTAACTTTGAGGCGGGCCAAGGAGCATCCACATGCCGGCAAATACTGGTCGGAAGTAACTAGGCTGGCCGAGACTAGGCTGGCGTGGATATCGTTCGCAGGTTCCTTGCTACCGCAATGTGCTCCATAGGAACAAGGTTAAATAAATAATACATATGTAGGGACTAAGTTTGGAATAAGCATTCTATTTGCATAGGGGCTTCAAATTACGTGAAACATTTGCACATTCGTAAATCGATCAAACAATGCCAAATTCGCTACGTTAGCTGCTTCCTACACCTCAACTCAAGGGGCTGCACACTTTCGTTTGGTGAAAAAACACCGAAAAGACTTATCCACTTAGTGTTATCGGTTAGAGTAAGCATTGAGCTTATTTTCATTTAAGACGTCCGTTGTCGAAACCCCACAAGGTGTGTTTTATGAGCAACATGGAGAGTAAGAAAATATGTGGTGTGTGAAACAATGGAGTGTGATGTTTGTAAGGATATACGAAATCAACAAAATCTTATTCAAACTAATCAAAGTACTGGTGAATCGGAACAGTATTCTCTAAGATTACTCAAAGACATAAAAGATTACGAAGTCATTCTAAAGTATGCGACTGTGGCAACTGGTGCTGCAGCAATGATGGCTGTTCGTGTACTTCTTGATCATGTTGTTCCAGAGGACAACATTATCTTAGCTTCACATTCAATTGCGTATGCTTTCTGTAAGGTTTGCTTTTCCAAACTCCATGCAAGAATCTATATTCTAATGAAATGCCATTTTTTAGGTTAAAACTGTCACTTCGGCACTGGATCAAGAGATTAATGACAAGTTCTATGTGATTCCTGGAATTGGCAATTTCGGTGATCGGTACTTCGCTACAGAACCCCCAGAAGCAGATGTGTAGACAACTCAAAGATTCTCTCGAACGCACACGTAAAGTCTTCTCTTAAGCTGAGGGCGCCCCCTCCGCAATGGTCAAAGGAGCTAATAAAGAACTCAATAACTTACCAACACCACCAGTATAGCGATGTCCTGACATTGTGTCAAGTGGAAACATTTGGTACAATGACGCTTTTGAAAGTGTCATTAGGCCGAATTATTAATATTTGCCATAATATCGCTTTCAAAAGGGTCATAGGCCCAAACTAGTTTGTGACATTTTGCCAAATTTGGTGCAGGCTCATAAGTCCACAGGGCATTAGTCCACAATCTTTACAATCGGCTCAAAAGTTTTAAAGTTAAAATTAATTTATTACCGCAGGCTTTCCGCAGAGTTTAAGCAGCTCAGGGGACTTCGTCGCTTCACTAAGAGTGTGTACAACTTCAACAACTCTCAGGCGATGGGGGCATGCTGCCCTCGTACCTATTCATATCATACAAATTCCAATACACAAATTGACATATTGCCAAATTGGCCATATGACGCGAAATAAGCGACCTAAGCGGCTTTATGCCAAATGTCAATATTCGGCCTAATGACACTTTCAAAAGCCTAATTTTACCAATTTGTTTCATTTTACAGCATTCAAAGTTTGCGCCACTGTGATGCTCAGCCGGTAAGCCATGTGTGGTTGAATAACATTTTTTTTATTTCGATTAAATTAAATGAAACACACTAAATCACAAAATTCCTCAGATTGGCTCTTATTAGCGAATCAAAAGCACTTCATTCATCAGAAGTCCAATTGTGTGTATCTACGGCTACGAACCTTTGTGTTTCACTCATTTTGCATCATCTGCATTGAACATTGCATTTCATTGCAACAGTGTGAGATTTGTGCACCACCATCAAAGTGAAGTGCAACATCTACGCCGGTCGTTATGAGCTCTCGGTGCCGCGGTTGCATGATGCATCATGCATCTATCAGGCCATTCATCCATCCATCCATCACTGAATTCGTATTCCAAGTCAATTTTAATAATAAACCAACCCAAGTGAACAAGTGTTCTGCAACAGAGTGCAGTTTAAACGATTCGCTCTTCATCCGCGTTTTATGTGATTTTAAAAAGTGCATTTCGTATGCTGAGCACACGGAACGGAATGCATCCATGTGAATACGAATACGAATGGGATGAATATGCAGTGAGAGCAGAAAAAGAGATACTTGTTTGTGGACTGGGTTGAATTTTTTGATTCATTGATCTGCTTCTTGCACATCTCTCTTTAATGTGTGCTCCTTGAATTGAGGTGATGTGGTTAAGTAGAATTGGGAGGGCTCTTCAATATTTTACAGATCAGTGCTCGATCTCGCGATAGTTAAGTCTCACTTTGTATTAAAATGAAATGGACACGACTACATCATACTATGATACTTTTAAAGAAGTCCGTACACAATCTAAATTGTAAAGTTAGTTGTCAACATGAATTCCGTTCGTATCCGAGGCATGTGATTGTCTCTAAACTATTGACTTTTTACGTGGTTAGAAGCTAACCTCACGCGCAACCCCCAACTGGGAAGCCAGGCCCTATTCTTAAACCCTCGGGCAAAGGGTCCGGGTGTATCCGGTGTCGGTAACATCGCTGAGGCTACGAGTGTCGCCTTTGGCCCCGACATGGCTTTGGAAGATCCTTCTAGACCTGAGCTCCGAATATGTCGGAGTAGGTCTAGAAAGGGAGGGAGCGCACCAGGTAGCTCCTGCCTGACTGGAGTTTACGATGTCGTCGTTGGCCAGACAGTTCCTCCGGCGCCATCCATAAAGAGATATAAGCCCTGGTACAGACTCACTCACAATTTTTTTACTTCACGTCTATGAATCGGGCTTGGTTCCTAATCATGTCCAGTGGGTATCATGTGTTAAATATGTGTACAGCTCGCATACATTGATGTTGTCGATATTTGGCCACAGGAAGTGCGTTAACATCGTTCTGTACCTGAGATAAGACCACTGACGGCAACATTGTCTCCTTCCTCATTTCGAAAGAGTTAAGGTACAATGATGGACGCATTGGTGCTTGGTCGAACACTTGTGGATTGTGTTCGTACCAATAACGGCTTTTGTTGTTGAGATGGTTACTGCGCCAAAAATGGGCCTCTGCCGAGAAGGTGATGGCCTAATGTCTGCGGTCGTCGTGCTTCAATTCCAGCGTTAGCATAAATCTTATGCGGATGTTGGCCCAAATCCAACCACAAAATAAGCCCGATTGATACTCTGGCGATGCCCAGTTCAGCTAATTGGCGCCGAATCAACATTTCTTCTTCGACCTGCTACAGCTGCTAGGTTAGGTTAGGTTAAAGTGGCTTACTGTGCAGGAGTGCATATTGTGTTACCATGCGGATCAATGGATATCTATTCCGCAAGCCCAGTGCTTTTGATAAAGCGAAGAAGGTGGCTGACTCATAAGGAGGACAGAGCTTCTTGCATCGCTGTTATTTTAGCCTGATAGATGCTGCAGTGATTTCGTAAACGAACAGAAAGCTGGTCCATCTTCGATCCGTCTGTTAGGATTCGCAGTGGACCATCTCCCTCTACACCTTCGGCCCAAGGGATTGTTAATACCCTTAAGTGTCCGGGTTCAAGACTCAGAACGAGCGGAGTTTACTAGACCCCTAGTAAAATTTATCAAAGAGGTTTTGGTATAGTGAGGTCTGTATCTATCTCTGCGGAGGATCGTTGAATGTCCAGACAGAAGTTCTTTCCAGTGATCTCAGTCTTAACGCTGCTGTCTAAGGCTGCTGTCTGTCTACCAATTAATTCTATCGGTGGAAGGTTGAGGAGTATGTTTAGTGCTTCGGGGAGGTAGTGCTAAACGCTCTGCTAGTGCATACGCACGCCATCCTCTGCACTGCAGCGAGTGGTATGAGGTTGATTTTCTCTTCGAGTGCGATCCATACAATTGCGACGACAACAGTATGGCTCGGACCACTGATACAAGTAGCCAATGGACCGTCCGGGGTTTTGTGCCCATTTGCACCCTATGTGGTGGCCTTCTTGACACGTTCCTGGATATTTAGCTTCCAGCTTAACGGCATGTCTAAAATAAGACCTAAGAACTTTGCGCTATGATCTAGCTTTTAGGGAGTCCCGCATAGTGAGAGAGGGTCGAAATTAGAAATTTTGTACTTCCTAGTGAAGAGTCTAGGACGCCTAGGCCGATTTAGCTAGTCCATTTCACTAGCTTGGAGAGAACAGACTGCAGAATCAGTTGTCAATCAATGGCAGTGACCTTGCACCCTATGGCAGCTAAGTTGTCGTCATTTCGCAGCAGTCATTTCAATGACTTTATACAACTTCTCCATATGACATATTTCTGCTCAACATCACAACCACAATCTGAACAGCCATCCGCGCGTTTTTCTTTCGTGTGCATGATATGCCACAGATACCATAGATCCGCATGGTAACACAACGGACCTATGCTTGGCCTAAGTGTGTCCGCTGTCTTTCTACGGAGCAGTCAGCCACTTCTACCTAACCTAACCTAAGATATACCATATCGCTTCACTTCAGCGTTGTCTGCGAGAGAGTCGACATCAAGACGCGGACAATCAACCACCAATCAACGAACTAAATCTTACTAAAAAATTAAGTTCTTCCAACGCTGGACTCTCATTATTTAACCGATCAAACAAACAAATCGAGCACGCTAAATATCTAGGAACGCGTAAAGAAGATCACCACAGCTCTTTACTGCTAGGGTGCATAGGCTGTCAATGGGGGCAAAACCCCGGATGGTCCAGTGGCTACTTGTGTCAGTAGTCAGACCTACTGACATACTGTTGGCGTGCACGGCCAATCTCGCGTCCAACTTTTGAAAATCAAGATACTCCGACACGATGCACATTTGGACATGGATTTTTGTGCCTCCGCTAGATTTTTTAACTTCACGTCTATGAACCGGACATGGTTCCTAATCGTGTCCAGTGGATACTATGTGTCCATGTGTAGCTGAAACCTTGCCATGATGACAACGGATCTCACACCAAGATATATATAAAATAATAAAATGGTAAGCCTAACTGTTTATTTTGACAGCCGAAAATCATTGGTCACTTTGACAGCTGCTGAGACACAGCAATTCGAAAAACCATCTTTGTTGTTTGGGCACCCTTTGACGACTGGATAGCGCAGTTGTTTAAGTGCCTGCCCTTAGTTAGTAGGGTTCCCGGTTCAAATCCCAGTGAAAACAAACTTAATGCGCTTTTGCGCTGGTTTTCAAATCTAGTCCGGTCACCATTGTCAGTGGTAGTAGTCTGACTGTGGGTGTCACAATAGACCAGCATGGTCTAAGTGTGCTGGTGAATCCACTAGCAGACCCCTTCCCGACCCTGGGCAGCCCTTTAGAATCTGGAATTCGTTGTTTACTTTCTGTGCTCCTCAAAGGCAGCTTGCTCCATTTTGTCACTGAACATACAGTACAACTTTTTTATGCGTACATACAAGCCATACAAAATGATTACACTAAGAGAGAAGAACAGCCATCTTTAACTGATCACTTTAGACTTCTGCGAAACCACAAGTGATGAGGCACCCATCCACACATCATTCACATCTGCTGAAACAAAATTACACTCGAGACAGCAAGTCAACCCAAGCAATTCTTTTTTTTCGTATTGGCAATAATTCCACTCGTTCTTAAGACAACCCTTAACAATCCTAACAACACGCAAATAAAAAACGAGAGAAAACGAAGAAAAGAAAATAAAAACTTTTAAAGCCACATTAACCTTTTAATCTAAGAAATACCCAAAGACCACTGTTTGTTCTGTTGTTCCTGAACCTCTTTCATACTCGAGACAAAAGGGTTGTTCTTTATTACTCCCCGTCGCTTAATTACGCGCATTTTGTCGCGTTTATTAGGAACCGAAACTCCCGAAATGCACCCACCGTTCATTCATTACGTTCTTCTTCTTAATTTCACTTCAAGATCACCATAGAAAACCAAGATAAAAGAGGAAGGAATTTTTATTGTGAACAAAACAAAAAAAAAAACGAAAGGATAACACAACACCCAACCAACGAGGAAAATGAAGAGCCACACAGCCGCCGAGGAGATGGGGTTGATGTGTTGACATGTGCCGCTGTGTAAGGGCGCGTGTGACAACACTAAATGAGTTATTGCCCCAAATAGTAAATGTCAAAAAGTTTCACTTTTGTTTTAATGTCAACACACAAATTCCTTGATTAGAAGAATTCATTAAAACACACGAGCAACGCAGCCCATTTGGGGGCTGGGGGTAGGATGAAAAATTATCGGGTACGTGGCTTGATCGGGATAAGGTTAAACGGTGAACAAATTTTTTGGAATATCGAAGCGCTAGATCCGTGCAGATGGCGACAGTTGACAGTTGAACCCCTTTTTATGAGTCGTTCATGTTTTGGGGTTAAATGAAGGGTTATTCATTAAGATATCACTAAACCAAGAAAAAGGAATGCATGAATTAACAAGAGATGTTTTTTTTAAGAGTAAAGTATTCAGAACCAATTTCGATGGGAGAGGTAGGGTTGTCGGTGTTATCGGTGAACATCACTTCCATCCGGATGCTTTAGGGCCCATTGTGAATCCCTTCATTTGTGGAGCACACACTCTATTAACCTATCTTGTGTCACGTGATGGCTTAAACCACCCCGTGCCCTTATCGAATCTAAGAAGATCCGATATGTCTGCATTCGCTAGGTCCGCAGTCTCTTTGAAGAATCCTTGGTCCAGGCAAGCTAGGCGCCGATTCTGTAGAGCTTGGCAGTGGCAGGGCAGATGTTGGATCGTCTCGGTTTCTTCCTCGTCGTAGGTCGGGTTAGTGTTATTTGAAGAAACAGTTGTTGCTACCTCATGTCTGAGGTTAATCGAATAAGAGTGCAAAGAGGTGACTCGGTGTGTTTAGAATTTTATTCTGCTTAAACAGGAGTTAGGAATACGATGCTTAGGTGTATGTGACTGTGGACAGTGGATCTTAGGTCTATATCAGCGTAATGTGATTGCTCGCTTCTTCTAATCCTAATTACAGTCCAACTACAGTCGTACAGACGATTTATGGAGTTCAAATTGTGAGAAAATTTAAGTCGTGGGTCCCTTTAATTCCTGAAAGATTTGCTCGACTTATAGAAAATTCGACTTAAGAATGTTCGACTTACAGATGTTCGACTGTACAGTGGAAGCTCTTTAATTCGGAAAACAAGTTCATTCGGAAGAAATACTTTCCGATTTATCCGAATTAATGAGAGCCGTTTTTCAAGTTTTTACGTAAAATTAAAGTAAATTAGCAAAAAATAAATAACGCAGTGATTGATCCCAAGTATGTAGAAGTGGGATGAAATCATCAACATTTCTTGTCTTTTGTGTTAATTCTTGCATATTCCATCAAATGGAACGTCTTTTTGGTGCATACAACAAAAATTCGGAAACTTCGTTTATTCGGACTGACCTTCCCCCAAACTTTCCGAATTAAAGAGTCTTAATTCGTGCGGTTTTTTTCGTCTAGTCGCATATTCCGGGCGTTTTTCGGCTACTGCTCTCTTCAAACGGATTAATTGTGTTCGGTAGCGTTGTCCATTGATGTTTTCACCCGGTTTCAGCAGCTCATAACACAGCACACCCTTCTGATCCCACCAAATACAGGGCATTTCCTTCGCGCCATGGATATTCGGCTTTGCCGTTGATTTGGGTGGTTAGCCGGGTTTCACATATGATTTTTTGCGCTTGGGGTTATCGTAATGGATCCAATTTTCATCGCCAGTAACAATCCGATGCAAAAATTACTTTCTTTTGTGACGTCGTGTGCGTCGTGTCCCCGCAAAAACACTTTGTCAGGCACAAAGTTCGACATATTTGAGTGAAAAAAATTAATATTGTTTACGCTTCAAATGAATGACATATACTCAAATGACGCACAATGACAGTAGCTTTCCAATGTATGTTCCAATGGAATAATAACAGTGGAATAATACAAGTTACGCCATCTCTTAGCAAACCGCATGAATTAAGTTATAGGCTCAATACATGTCCAATGTACCCCGTGAGTGGGGAAGTATGATACAAATTCCATTATCTAATAAATAGGTCAAATTATTTTTTGTGAATGGATCTGGCAGTAAATTCGTCTTATGAAAGCTAGTTAAGAAAAAACACTGAACACATCAAATACTTTAATTTGATATTTCTGTCAATATGACGCCCATTTTTGAGCCCAAAAAAAAAAAAAAATCGTAGCCCCCTTCTCACATGAACGCCATAACTTCCAACTTCAAAAACCAAAATATTCCTTCAAAAAAGATAGCACCAATCCAAGACTAAGCCAGCCAATTAATCGCAAGGATGTGCATGTAGCCAGCAAGGCAAAAATCCGTCGACTGCACTGGCTCGGCTACATCGAGCTATTGGACACAAACGCTCTGGCTAAGGGGGTCTTCGAATCCGGAGGCTCGAATATTCGAGAAGGAGAGGAAGACCGAATCTCCGGCTTAAAGACCAAGTAACCGCGGATGCAAGACAGCTTGGAAGCAGCGTGCCCAGGACCGTAAGCGATGTAAGGCAGCAATGGCTCAGGCTCCATGGGTCGCCGGCCTGATAAGTAAGTAAATCTGTTCATTTGAAAAGAATTCAATAAAATCTGAACTTCCTGCTCCGATAGTCTCACAAACATCACCAATTCCTGACTGATGCCTCTCACTTTTGGTCATTTCCCCCAACCGAACACATCCTCAAGGGAAATCACAAATTTTCTCACATCTTTGACCAAAGATTTCATCGCATTTTTTTTTTCTTCTCCAAACAAAACACACTCGAAACTCCATCATTTATGTATTCTGCACCAACCGACAAACCGACCACGACCAAGCGTCCTCGTCTGTGCTGGTATTCCATTCACAGTGAAAAAGTCCCTATTTGTGTTCGCCGAAAACAGAAAGGAGGCGCGGCGAATTTCCTCCACAGGAAAACGCGACAGAAAAAGGTAACACAGAACATCAAAGTCACAGCATCCGCGCCACCGACATCCCAACTTTGTCTCCCTCTCTCTCTCTGTTTCTGTTCGTACTCCCTCCCAACCGATGCGACCGATGCTACAGAAGCAGTCGCAGGCCTGTGCCCTGTGAAAGTGGTCAACTGGTGGACATCTCTTATGACTGACTGTCATCTTTCCTCAACAGTAGATCAATCAAAACGCACATTCATCCATCGCGCAAATGGGAAAAATTTACGCACGCAAAAAAATTCCCGCACCAATAATGACCAATCGGAGGAATCTTAAATGCATCATCATCATGTTGTCTTCGCTCCGGCATCAGTTGGCGGGCCAGAATGGCCACAGAGAACACTATCGCATCCTGGCTGGCTGGCTGGCTGACTGGCCGTTGGCCATTCGATCGGTACCTACACGCCGCCACGCCATGCCGTACATAGTGCCATCAGCGGCATTGACAGTCGCGTGCAAAAGAAACTCTGAAATTAATTTCAAAATGTTCCCCTCGCCGTCTCTTCGTGCCGAGAGTTCTGTGCATTTCCGTTCCCCCCAAGCCATGTGAGAGTGTGTGCCCGATGGATGGGCTCTGTCGCTGCCGCAAGGATCGATTAACCATATTCTTCTCCCCGAAAACATTCCAGCTACTGGACGCGGCCAGTTGTGGTCGTATGTGCATTTGACGACCATGTGCACATGGTGTCGCACGGTAGTGACCATTCGCAATGACTTCCAGCCTCGGCATGTGGGGGGATCTTAGGCAACCGCGCCACTCCGCTCCGCACCGAATCAAGAGGACCAAGTGCTTGTGTGTGCGTCTGTACACAAATCCCGGTATGGTCGCTGTGTTGTCCCTTTTGAAGCTGCACCACCAACTGCTGCTGATGCCGGCCGGCCGGCCGGTCGCTATTAATCTGTGGACAGAAAAACAACTTGAAAGCATTTCGACCGAAACTAAATCAAGAGACAAGAGCCCGCCGCCGCCAGTGAGAGATGGCAATTTATCGGATGACCACTGCTGTGAGAAAAACCATTTTCGCCGCTCTGCCTTGTTTTCGATCGGGAATTTCCGATTACTTGCCCATAACTCCGCTTATGCGGCGACGATTCGCCGCTCCGATCCGAAATAGAGAAACAATAATCCCCTAAGTATAATGAAGCCATTTTGAAAGCTCGCTCTATGAGGGTCCCGCTTCTCCACGCCTTCGCCATCACCATCACCGTCACCACCGTCAGCGTCATCGGCATCGCCATAATCTGAGACCACTCCGACCAGGCCGAACCAGTCCCGGTGACCTTTGAGGCTGCCAGTGTAATTGGCCGCGACATGCATATAATTGATCGCACTCTCGGTGCTCCCCGCCCGCTTCCTTTGAACCGAACCCGCCCCGCGGCGGTCCTGGGAGATTTTGTTTGTGCCTTTTTCGCCTGTGCGTCCTTTCATTCGCAGAAAATGGTTTATCATCGAAAAGAGAGAAATAAAAATCAAAAACAAAAAAGCACAGGAATCTCTGGAATGTAAGAAGTTGGTTCCCATGGCTTCAGCTTCAGCTGTTGCGTCTTGTTCCGCGCTCCCGCGTTGCGTTGCGCTGATCGTCGTCGTCCTTTTTAATTTGTTGCCGGAGACGGTCTGCCTTTCTTTTTCTGTTTTGCTCCTCTCGCCGCCTGTTACCGTCCGTCGTCGCATCCGAACACCGCGCTGCGCCGTGCCGCCGGTCGCTTCGTATCAACCAGTCGTCGGTGTTTGTTGACTTTTTGCTTTTTGACAGGCGGTTACCACAAACATATGCAAACAGAAGCCGATCGCAAATTATTGCATTAGCTCCGCCGCGCCGCTGATATCTGTTTGTGCGAACCTCAGCCGAATGGGAACACACACTTCCAACAGCTCCAGCAGCAACAACATTTCGATTGAACTTTGATAACAATTTCAGTTAACTCTCGGCAACATGTTGCCAATAACCTTTGGGGTTGGCGGGAGTGTTTTACAGACAACAGCGGCAGGCGATTCCATGATGCGTGATGCGTTTTCCCAGCGTTCGTGATCTCGGTGCGATTGCACGCATCTTAGAAGAACGAAAGACACGCAGACCGAAGACAAAACATAAACGAGCAGCGGATAAGCAACGATTGTTTGAATTCCTTCGAAAGGTTAGGTTAGAATGAATATCTTGAACAAGATGTTGTTGTCGGGTGCAATTCGCGAATCGAGATTTCGGATGTCGTTTGGATTTACTCGTAAAAAAATGCTTAATTTTCGTTATTGATAAGGGATCTTACATGGTTTCTGTATCACCTAAAGACTGGAATTGAGCGGGTTCGGAGGACACTCCTCTAGACGGAGGTATGTCTTCTGCGGATTCCTGTGTTGCATACGCTGATTCTATGAACAACAAAAAGTGTCTTCTGCTTTTGCTTGCATTCGCAGCGGTCTCGTTGTTACGAAATGGAGGAACTCAGCATTGTACCACTTCATTATCACTTTAGGCGATGACATCAGAACGTGCATTTGCTATTGATCTATTGACATAGATATAGTAGCTAAACAGACTTGTTCGTTTCCTATTTTTCTCGACGCATTTGAAATGCTTTAGAGCGATGGCATGTTCTGTAATGGATCGCCATTCTGCTCCTTTTTAACGATGTCAGCATGAAAGGGTTATGACGACGATACAATGCCAAGTCTACTGATATTCTTCCTTAACTCGACAGAAGTGTGTGAAAAGACATACGGTCTTACGCCAACACCGAGCTGCGACGTTTGAGAAGCCCTTTCAGACTGGCATACTCGGAAGAGGTGGAAAATTCAAAGTTCGTGTCGTGTAAAATATTGAACCACCCAGCGAAGGTGGGAGTCGACCCCCATGTCGGTGGATAGACCATGGGGGCACCCTTTGTGACATCCCATCGACATTTTTCTTTTTTAAATTAAACCATGTTCTTTTCAAAAAGAATTTCCAAACCAAAGTAACTAACTAAAGTCCAAGCTACTTCTTAAAAAACATCCCTAGCTTCATGCCGCAGTCACTAGTGTTGTGCTTGGGCGCGTTGTTCTCTCACGAATGGAGGGGACCTACAGTTTTACGCCAATTTGAGAAGCCTTTTCTAGACAGTTGTACATCCTGAGCATTGTCAGTGACTTGAAAGAGGTGGGGCCGTGAAAAGTGCTCGTACCAGGAATCTAACCTGGGCTGCGTAGGCGTCGACGTACCAACTCACAAAGGCACGGCCGCCACAGACAATAACGATATAAAAATCGTACACAGTGGAACTTCTCTAACTCGAACTTCTATTACTAGAACTTTTATCGCTATTGTGAACACTGATTTTTCGCATTTACCTCTATCGAGTTCGCTGTTGAAAAACAGTCTCTATGCAAGATCGAATGCGCCTCGGGCTCCAGCCGATTTCGAACGACGAAGTCTTGCAAGCTTTGTCTGAACAGGAAAATGATGGAGCCGTAATTTAAGAATATTCTTAAATTCGGGCATTGAACGTAGAACCACCAGGATGTGAGTCGACGTAACTATCTCCTACGACACGACGGCCGCAAACGGATTGATACACTATTTGTTGGAGTTGAAGCAGTAAGTCTGTAGACTCTCAGATAAACATTAGTCCTTGTAGGTTAGCATTTAGACATAATCAGCTACAGTCAAGCACAATACGTCACGGCGTTGTGGCTACGAGCTTATGTATCGACTCCAATAGTTGGTGTTTTATTTATTCCCTGTTTAGAATTAATTCCCGACATGAACAACTTTCAAAATTCCGTGACAATGCTCCGAGAGCTGACGACAATGCATTTTTTAAAACTCAATTGCCATTTCATCAAATGGACAGTTTTCAAGTGTCTGTCTAGTGTCTACACAAATGCAGCGTCTTAGAATGCACTTGTCGTAGTTGCTACTTAGGCAACAAATTGTGCTTGTCCTCGCGTAATAGAGGTTGCCAAGATCGGGTATTCTTTCCGATTCCTAACTACCTACACAAGTGCGCGATTCATAAAGAACGCTGATTTAGCTGATGTCCTGATGTTCATGAATGTAAAAGAAAGTCGTCTAATCTCAACAGCTACTAAAGCTTATTTCGTCTTCCCACTAGGACTTTGTGTATTTTTGTTCCTTATTTACACAAAATCGTGATGTCCATCTAAAAGCGCGATTCCACTTAACCACACCCTGATTCACACAGCCACCCAAGATCTCCGAGCTGTTCCGTGCGGCAGCTCTTGAAGTTCGCTTCATTCAGAGCCCTTGAGTAAGACATATTAATAAAAATAAAATCCAATAAAACAAGTGCATCATGCAAATTTACACATTTAATTAAAATTATCGCTCCACCCCAAGCAGTCCTAATCGTTTCTTCCTCCCCTCGAGTCGAGTTATTGAAAAGCCAAACATCCGTATCCACTTGACAACCCCCTCGCCGCGGCGATATCCATTTATTTGCTTTTTTAATAAAACAGGTGCTTGCCTCAAGCACATACGTTAGCAAGCCAAAGAACAACCCCGCAGTGAGGACATCATCATCTTTCATCCCAGAGACCTCGTCGGACGGGCGCGGCCGGGCGGATGCCATCACCATCAAAAGGCCGTGCCTGCCTCATCATTGTCATTTCAATTGTGTTGCGCCCCGACAATGAATGCTAAGCGATATTATTGCTGCGTAATTTGTTTTGTGCGTGTCTCGAGGGTTGAAGGTCGTTCGGATCGCATCCCTTTCAGCAGCCAACTGTGATATCTTCTGAAAGTCATCGACACCCTCTTCCTTCGACTCGAAGGACTCACGCAATATTGGTACTGTCGACCATGAAATTAATGGCATTCGGACATTTCAAAGCCGACAACTGGGAAGTGGAGAGATGATACCGTGCATGGTGATGCGAATTTAATAAAACCTTATCCGGAAGATCCATATCGGACGCGTGAAGCAGGAGCAGGCGGAGGAGGAGGGGTGCCACCAGCTTGCTCGCCGTCAACCCTCTCAGGCATTTGTGCCAGTTCACTTGGATTCGCTCGAAGCCGTAGACAAATCATTTAATTTGTCGTTTATTAGTTTTTTCCCTTCGGCTTGGTGTGCCGTGGACTTAATAGGTGGCATCCGAACAAGATTTAGACGATTATAGAGGGATGAATTGAAGTGGGGCGCGCGGGTATGAGCCTTGCGAAACTGGTTTTATGGCGGGTGGGGTGCATGGGCGAGAAGAGCTGTGTCATTGGTGTTGGAATTTAAAATTATCTTGGCAATAAATTCAATAACCCTTGTCCTTGAATTGAAGGATGTGAATCTTTAAGCTCCCTTTTCTATGAAAACACGTGTTTAAGTCGGCATCGATTCAACTTAACGATTTATTGAACATTCATGGATCATAGATATCAAAGGTCTGCAATGAATGTCTTGACACCAGTTTCAAGACATTCATATTTTTTTGAGTTCAATGTTCATTGCACTCACCTTATATTTGATTACCGAGTGAGGACATCGCCCGTTAATAACCAAACACTAAGTTCAGGGTACTCGAAGAGAGCGGGAACACTGCACTGTACTCGGTGTCATCTTGCTGCCATCTTTTTTCATTTGAGTAAAGCCACCATGAATAAGAGGAGTGCATTCGTTTGGTTACCAGTCGATTGAATGTTGTACAGTGTTTGACTCTCGAATAGCGGTGCTCATTTTCAGTGCACACTATTCCAAATGATTGCAATGAACACAGTACACTGAGCTACTGTACACTGTGGGAACATTCAAATGAGGGCGTTCATGCAGACCTCCAATAGATCTTCGATGCTCCCACCCAGAATTACTCCTTCGGAAGAAGTTGTGTTGTTCAAACAAAACAGTGTCGGAGACAGGCTTCTGACATTTTGAAGGACATCGGAAAAGTAATGCAGTTGAACAGCAAATGGAAAATACTCGGAGTAGATATGAATAGAAATGACGCTGCTACAACATAAACCTTTGATTTTACTCGCTTATTGGTAACAACTCATTCGAAAGCGTTCGCATTCCCGACTTTGAGCATAGCGAGCTTCTGAGCATAACCAACTTATGTCACATAGTTTCGATGCCATCCCTTAACTTCGTTCGTTTACCTCTTTGACACATTGAAAGCCGGTAAATTGGAAGAGATGCTATGGCATTCGAATAACTTACAAAGATCATTTGATAAAATTGCAAATAACATTTTTATTTCTGAACAGTCGAGTTTATTTTCAATTTGTTTCTCCGGTCAAGTAATAGGTTTTCTCGAAGTTCCCAAAATAAAGAAGCAGCTTACAGTTTCGAACCAAACAGCACAGATTTTTATCCACGCTTTCCTGTGCCTTTAGCCGACTTCAATCACTTTCATTCTTTTAAAAAAAAAAATATGAAGAAATTTGCTGTAGTTATCAGCTGTTCATCTTTTTCATCATTATCCAGAACAAATGCACCGATTGTGGATTAATGAATCGGAAACAAATTCGAACTCTTTTAATGTTCATGTCCATGTGCAAGTTCGCTACTGCCAACTGCCATTGATTGCTTAATCCCCCTTAAAATTCCTTTCTCAATCATTTTGTCCCTCACAGCAGGTTTTCGTCAACAGTTCGAGACCAAGGACAGACTGGCTCTCCAGACAGACAAAGGTACTCCTTTAAGCTATCACATTGTCCTAGCTAAAGACAGTTTCGCTTTTTTCACAATGGTCTCTGGCTTATACCAAGTTCTCACCGAACCGAAACGCCGGAATTTGGATGCAGTGGCGTAGCGAGGCGGAGAGCACAGGCCCCGGGCTGCACATTGCAAGAGGCGTCAATTTGGAGAGGTTAAAATGGTTTGTTTTATATAAAATTTACAAAATGATTTCTTTTTAATCCAACGAATTTATTTACAAAGCTTACAACATTAACCCATTTGGACCTAAATAATACTTGTCGGTGGAAATATCGAAATTTCTTTATTAATTGATAAACAGTATTATTGTTATAAGAAAATGCACAAGAAACCAACAAAATATATGCCCTTCATTGGAAAAAAGGCCGTCCTCAAATGGGAACACTTTGCTTAAGCAGTATGAAAATATTTCAAGGCTTCTCTTTCAACGCATAATGTTTGCCAACGTGTTTCTTTATGAAACACGGTACATCTTAGTTGCTGAGAAATTCTTTTTGGATAGTGACTGATACTATCATACGGCAAACTTGGCACCGCAGAAGCTGTTGGACGCAAATTTTCACTTCATTCATGCAATATTTGTAAGAAAACAGACTTAGTGGACACACGTACAAGTACAAATTCCTTATTTTGTGTTTTCACTGATCACTGAAACAATTCCAAATGATGCGCTGCAAAATCACGTGTAACTATTTCTGGTTGCTCTTCTCTCTAAAAATACGTCAATGGCTTCCTAAGAATCGAATCTCAACGATAGAAGGAAGAAAAAACAGATTAATAAGAATTTTAAGGCATTTCTTTAGATGTCCTCGTTTGGGCGCGGCAGACGTACATATATGGGTTAACACTGCTTCACAGTAAGTAAGTAAGGATCTGAATTGTCATCAGTCAAAATATATGTTGGAGATTTTTTATTTGATGACAAGGCTAGAGTTTTAGAAATAAGAAGATATTTAAAGATCGACCCCTGTATTTTTTAATACTCGCTTCGTGGGCTCTTTTTTTTTACTTCGAGACAAAGTCACATTCTCTTTTATTCTTTTGAAATTGCCCGAAGTGTCAATCTGTTAGAAATCTGCTATTTAACTGGCATAATGGTGAAAACTTGTTTGTACGGAAACTGGGATAACGTGTTATAATACACAATCATCATCATCTTCTGACCCACATGCTCCACTAAAGTTATCGCGGGTGTAAACCACACACGAGAGATCTCCAGGCAACTGGATCCTCCGCTATCGACTCTAACTCGTCAGGAGTTATGCCAAAGCCGAGTCTTTGCACTTGGTACAACCACCTCGTCCTGAGTCTGCTAAGCGGTCGCCTACCAGATGGGATTGCATTCAACGACTGCCTCGGAAGACATGATGGTAAACAATTACATACGCAACTTCATTAAAAGTGATCTAATTTGGGGGCATTTTGGTACCTGAACAGGCATAGATGCATTGTGCTGTCTTTCTAGACCAGGCTTCCCCTACAACGACTTCTGCAGAAGCTGAGGAAGAATACGTTGTACACGGCCTATGCAACTGCAATGCTCTCTCATCCCGTAGACTTAGACTTCTGGGAGCTTATTATTTTTATAGCCTGGCTCAACTGAGCAGCAAAAGAGTGGTTTGCGGAATAGGTATTCCTAGATCCGCATGGTAGCACAGTGGACCTGTGGTGGTCTAAGTGCGCCTGCTGTCCTTTCGTACAGCAGTCAACCACTTCAACTTCACCTAACCTACATATGCGTAGGTCTATGTTGGAACCGTGTACAAAGGATTTTGAGTGTGTGAACAAATTACTGGGGGCGGCATAAATTTTGTCTGCCACGGGAGTTAAAATCGTAACCCGAATAATATAATAAACAACACAACTATCCGGTGTCGAGTCCCTTTATTGACTAACTATTCATTCATTTCTTTAACTAACTTATGACATACGTTAACAATTCGTTGACTCGCCAACATGATGTCAAAGAACGAACCTCAAGGTAATCACCAAGCAAGCGGATTGGCTGTGCTTGCACTTTGGTGTGCAATGCTAAGTTCGTTGACTAGGTTTGAGTCAGCATTTCCTGTTGTTCTGCTCATATACATAAGTCGGACGGCCCCAACCCACGCTACGCCAGTTTGAATGAACTTTTGCTGAAATCTCAATAGGCCGTTCCCACTGAGTTTCAATTCTTTTCAAATGCCATTAGCTATCAATTTATAAGTGCCCGACAAAACAAATGGCACTCGCTCTCCATTTTGAAATGGCCACCGAAACAGCTGTCTGTTTCTGGTGTAAGGACACCAGAAAATAGAGAAAGATAAAATGAGAAAGTTAACACCAAAAACAATAACCTCTGACGGATGGATGAACTCAAGCTGCTCTGGCCAGTGTCCGTGGTGCTTTTGCCCTTCCAAGGAGACTGTTTTACAACAGCCAACTCGATGCGAGTGTGAAGGTTATCTGCTACATGGCCATCATCCGGCTATTGCTCACCTATGGCTGTTCCGAGTGGTTCAACGTGAGTGCAAGATTGATGGAATAGATTCGGTTATTTGAGAGGGCCTGTCTTAGGGCTTGCTTTCGCCTTTATCGAACTCCAGAGTCTCAGTATAGAGAATTCTATTGCAGTGAGGTCTTATACAAACCTCATAGGAGTGGACAGTTTCCTGATGAAGTTGATTCGAAACCATACTGCAAGAGCGATGAATTCGATCAGTAACCTGATCTCGGGGGCTTTCTACCCCAATACACTATACCACGAGAGGGTACGTCAATACGTCAATCCCCTAATGGGGAGTAGTCGGTCCTTGTCATGCAATGGATTAGATATATATCTATCAGGTGTAACCTATGGCCGACTTACTTATCTTAGTTTTAGGGTAGTTTTTATGTAGTAAATATGAACAAAAAAAGTAAATAAAATAAAATAATTTAAAAAAAACAATGTAAGTACACACGCGTATACATGTGTATACAGATGTATATTATATATTGGGAATATAGCTTAACTCGTGTGGTTTGCTAGGAGATGGCGTAACTTGTATTATTCCATTGTTATCATTCCATTGGAACATGCGTTGGAAAGCTACTGTCATTGTACGTCATTTGAGTATATTTCACTCATTTGAAGCGTAAGCACTCAAATATGTCGAACTTTGCGCCTGAAAAAGTGTTTCTTGCGGGCAGATCTTCTTCATTACTTTAATATGAAGAAAACTGCTGTCGAAAGTCATCGTATTTTGGTGGAAGTTTATGGTGAACATGCGCTAGCTGCGCGAACGTGCTAAAAGTGGCTTGGGCCACCAGCCAAATCAACGGCAAGCTCTGTATTTGGTGGGATCAGAATTGTGTGCTGTATTATGAGCCACAAAAACCGGGTGAAACCATCAGTGGAAAACGCTACCAAACACAATTAATCCGTTTGAAGACAGCAGTAGCCCAAAAAAGCGCGGCATATGCGACCAGACACGAGGCAATAATTTTTTATCATAACAACGCTCGGCCCCACGTTGCTATTCCGGTTAAGAACTATTTTTAAAACATTGGATAGAAAGTTTTACCACACCCGCCTTATAGCCCAGACCTTGTCCTTTCTGACTGCCATTTGTTCCGGTCGATGCAGAACTTAAATACGGTTCACATCAGAGCAGAATATCAAAAATTGGCCTGATTCATTCTTGGCTGCCAAGCCGGCGCAGTTCTTTTGGGATGGGATCCACAATTTTTTCAATCAAATTATAAAATTATAATTGATTATATGTCTATTTTATAAGGTAAGGTTATAAGATAAGGTTAAGTTTAGCTTAGAGTGCCCGCCGAGTGCCAGTAAGTTCGAAATAATAATGTTCGTCGAACTAGTTTTAAGCATTTTTGTCTAGTTTTGGAAAGTAAAATTGAATTACAATGAAATGAAATGACGGATGAACTCAAGAGGCCGCAACTCGTTTTCGCGGAAAGCGAGAGTTTTTGACACCTTGCGATTTCGTTCGGTGGGAACGTAGCATTAAAAGCGATGGATAGATAGATCCTTGGACTTGACGCATACATATTTCCATTCCTTCATTCGTATTCCGAACCGTATGTGAATATTCGCCGAGGACCGTCCAGCGACTAATTGGCAGACTTTATGTCCAGAATGATGGTGTAGAAATTTTTCTCGAACAGGGAAAATTGAAAGAAAAGGTAAATATGTAAACTGTTCAATCAGAAGTCTATCAGCTCTTTGGCTTGCACTGAAAAGGTTTGAAAAGGCTTACATCGAAACGGGGTATTATTCAACTTCCAACCTCCAACGCCAAATGATTTGATAAATTTAAGGATTTGATGATGATTTAAGTGGATTTAGTTACTCATTTAGATCAAGACAGTAGGTACCTTGTTTTCGTGAAAATTATCCTTAAGACCCGTATTGGCCGCGGCGTTATGAGTGTGTGCATTGACTCCTGCGCAATTGAATGTTCGATTCCCGGTGCGACAAAACAAGGAAAATAATGTTCACTGCTCCACCTCCTTGGAGTCACTGACAATGCTCAAAGAATAATAACTGTCTAGAAAAAGCTTCCCAAACTTGGCCGTTCGGGGTTGGCATAAAACTGTAGGTCCCTTCCATTCGTGAAAGAACAATAGCACGCACAACACGAGTGGTTGCTGAGAAGCTAGGCCCTGGCCCTCTACGGGCTGTAGCGCCACCTATATTATTATTATTATTGTAACCTTAAGAAGCCCGTCCTAAACTTCGTTCAAATCTTTAGATTTCAGTCAATGAACAACTTCATGCCGTTTCATAGGGTACGTCAACTTGGACCTGCAACAAGACGCCCCACTGCGCGGATTCTTAACTTTGATTGATTTAATGAAACAGTCTGTAAACTGAACGAATATGGCAAACTCTCTGCTTAAATGTGTACTCAACAATGTATCAGGGCGTTTGCCGAAAGCACATGTATGCTTTACTGGAATGCACTTCAATGGTTCGCGAAGACTGACAAAGAGTCGTCCTTGACGAACCACTAAAACGTCCACACACGTCTCAAACTCTGTATGACACTGCACACTTGACAGAAATATTAATGTGATCGGCTGGCAAAACTAATTAGAAATTCCTCCAACTCCCCTGTGATGGCCACGTGCCCATCCTACATCTCTCTCCCATCACCAATTCATTGTAATAAAGGAATTTATAAATATTAACTGCTTGCATTTGTTTTCAAGTCCCTGTGTCGCCCCTGCAGCCCGGCACACAATCGCACCACCTGCCTTACGATTCATCACTCGCGGCGCGCTAGAATTGCTGTGCCTGCCACTGCAGCGGGGACAGTAGCAGAGGTGCGGCGGCTGCTGCTGCGGATGGGTCCTCCTCTCCCCAACTGGTCGGCCGCGGTCGGTAGCATTTTATGTCGGTGGTACCTGATAACCTTATCACTTCCATTCCGCGCGGCGTCTTCTGCTGCCGGGCGGCTAATGTATGCATACATGCGAGCGACGCGCACTTCCTTGGCCCTTATCTTAATTGCTACTGGCCTCAACGAAATGTTAAAGATGTTCGAGAATGCTTATTAGCACAGAGATGACCACCGTGACACCCATTTCGCGGTCTCGTTTCTACCTGGGCGGTATTCTGGATCAAATTGTGCAGCGTGCGGTGTGCGGTGAGTCTTCGTAGGCCCGGTGGCATAGTCTGCCATCACTATGGGAATTATTGCGATGAATAATGGGAACGAATGGCACTGCTCTGGCGGAGGTCATGGAATCAGTGAATTTGTTTGCGGTACGATATATGGAGCCGTTGACGATAGAGAAGCACTGCTGGTGCCGATGGTGGGGAAATGTTGTGTTATGTGAGTTTAATTGACTCTGAATAGCTGACACGTCTCATTAGGGAATTGTAGAGACTCAAGGGTAAGCGGTGGGCTTTCTGTGTTCGACTCGGTTTTGATATTTATTGTGAATGAATGCGAAAGTTTTGCTCATATAGACGACGCGCATCAAATTGAACGCGGGTTAATTTGAATGGGGAAGTAGATTTTCAAAGCACTGACTAGGTTTGAAGGGACCTTATTGCGAAGGTGCTGAACTGGAGGAAAATTCTCTTGATGGCGATCAGTAAACAGCTAAGGAGGGACAAAGCTTAAAATTAAGGATTAATTACACTGGGGAACAATTTTTGAAAAAAAAAAAATCTGTTGAGTTAAATTTTTTCACCTGTGTTACAGTTTCATCATCACGTCAGAGTTAGTGAAGTGGAGTCCAAATTCTCGCCGACATACGGGGAGTAGGCAGAGTTAAGTTCACATATGCAGCACTTACCCTACCATGCTTGCAATGTGGCTCTACTTAAACTTCCCCACCTGCTTCAATGGGACTCCACTAACATCTAGAGTGCATTGAACAGGCGTTCTGGACATGACTGTAACCGTTCAATTTGTCGACGTAAACCTTCATTCCAGCATCAGTACATACGGCCACAAACCTATCGAGTACGCGTTGGAGAACCGTCTAGGATAATGTGAGGATAACTGCATCAAACCTGGTAAA
This sequence comes from Eristalis tenax, assembly GCA_905231855.2. Taxonomy (NCBI): domain Eukaryota; kingdom Metazoa; phylum Arthropoda; class Insecta; order Diptera; family Syrphidae; genus Eristalis; species Eristalis tenax. The sequence goes on from HG993127.1 coordinate 8,862,282, forward strand.
AAATACGACTCTTCCAATGTAAAAAATACCTCGCCTAGGCTGCGCTGTAACACACAGTTCCTACATGTAATGGAGACGTGGCAGAGTCACCCTTGACGAAGTACAACGCCCACGGTGAAGATTTGAGATATTCCACATAATTTTCAGTTTCCTCAATAACGATCTCATTCTCTTCGTTCTTCTTCATCAGTCCAAAGCAGTTGTTGTTTTCTTCGTCTTCATTATAGTCTTCATAATAAGTCTTCATCGTAATTGTCTTCGATTTCATGCACCGAACGAACCCGCGAGGTTTCATAAATTTTCTTCGAACCTCCCAGGCTCCGCCATACATCTGGAAATCTCGCGGTTGCTGACAAATCTAGATGCAGTCCCCTTGAATTCATCTGTTCATGACAGGTTGTCAAACGGAACAAGCCTACAGCGTTTATTGGTATCCATTTACTCACTTTATCAATCTCTATTGGTGTTCTCACACTATTATTTCCTGTCATGAGACAGCTTTTCTTGTGTCCTTTTAAGAATTGAGTCCGACTGGCTTTTGTTTTTGAGGGCACTTATAAATTGAGAGCGATTGACTTGAACATTGTGAGCGAAACCACTTCAAACTCAGTGACAACGGCTTATTGAGGTTTCAGTAAAAGTTCATCCGAACCTCGCGGTTTCCGTCCGGTGGGAACGTAACAGTAACACATTCTTTTGTTCGTCAACTGTTCTTGCGTATATTCGTTCAGCTAAGGTGTAGTTCAGAATGAAGCACAGTAATTTGTAGATAATCCGAATCAATTCTTGCAAGGGGGTATTCGGATTATCGATTTATTCGGACCAACGAGCGCAGAACAAGACAAAGAAAAGACGTACGAGAAATTCGTGTTTATTGTGCAAAGCCAAAATAATATTAAAAATTAAAGGAAAATCCTAAAATAAATTCATATTCGATTGTGTTCACTCAACTCATACAGTTTGCTACGCGAAATCAGTAATAAGCGTTTGTTTTTCCTTTTGCCCGAGCGTGCCTTTTCTGTAAGGGTTTGTAAGACTAAAGTATCAGAAACACACCCTTTGTTCTCCAACGCATATTCCGTAGAAACAACGAACGCTGTTATTGCATCTTCATGCTTAACATTCTCTTGCTGCTGATGCATTTTTTTTTTTGTTTTTATAATTTGTTAATATACTTAAGTATCCGGGTTCAAGACACAACACGGGCCAAAGGGACAGAGTGAGAAAGGGAGGGGAGGTACCTGTGCACATATGTTTTAAATTTCTGTGGATTGTAGTCTGTGGGAAATATTAGACTGGGAAGAGCATTCCACATTCGTGTGGGCGGCTGAAGAACGAGTCTCTAAATTTAACTGTGCGTCCGAAAGAAGGCTTAAGGGTAAACTGATGAGGACTCCTGGCGAGACGGTATTGCGGGTGAATTCATGGAGAGGAGGAATGCAGTTGGCTAGCTCAGTTGAGCATCGTTTCTTAAAATGGCGATAAAGTACGGACAATGGAGAGACGGTACGTCGATGTTCGAGCGAGTCTAATGACTCTGTTGTCTCCTATAAGTTTCATCGCTCGCTTTTGGCACCAGAGCAGATATCAGCGTTGTACTCAAGCGTGGGGCGGATATACGCCTAAGCTAAATCAGAGGGGGTGAAGATTTCTTCATCGATTAAGGAAACCTAAACATTTCGCTGAATTTTTGGCGACCTCAAATATGTGATCGTCCCAACTATGTGTTGTGTTGATACACATAACAAGGATGGAAAGTTTCCCGATTTCATCGACACAGGCGCCATTCATGGATAATGGCTGACTATCAAGGGTTCGCTTGAATGGCAGCAAACAGCATAGAATTTTTTACAACACCAGCATTTATTTGGTGGATATATGACTTGAACTCATCCAAAACAACTTGAATTGTTCGGTTCGAAAGGTTATTTCTAACCCAGCGAAGAGGAGAAGTATTGGCTTCTTCGCTATCTGGCTATGTACTCTCCAGAATGTTTTTGTCATTCATCCAGTCGATAATTTCAGTTGAATTCCTGATTACTTTTTACATACTTCCATAGTTTCCGCCAAATTTGCCAGAAGTTGGCATACAATTGGCTTGGGCCATTAATCGAGCTAGCGGAATATCGTCATCAAGGTCCCATTCATCTCACTCAGTGAAGGATAACAAAACTTTCCAACAGTTTTTCATCATTTACTGTGAAAGCCCCTTGACAGCATGCTTTTTAAAACAGTGATTATTTCAGCATTTGTCAGCTCAGCTTTGTTATTCTTATGATATTCTGATCCATGGGCTGGATCAGTGACGGGACGAGTGACAAGAATAATGTTGATATCACGCCGCCTTGAGTTTTAAATCCAGGAAAGTGAAACGCTTTTTTCTCGGTTTTCGTCCAGGACAGATTTTCCGCAGAGCATTCGTTCGTATGTTTTTTTAGGGGTAGGTTCGGATTGTAGAGTACATAATGAGAAAAAATAGACCTTCGGATTAGCGCGATATTCGGATTAAAGGTGATTCGGATTAGTGAACCACTACTGTATTATAGAGACAGTCAACTTCTACCTCTCTTGTCTCGTAACATTTTTGACAACCATTTTTTAAAAACGTTTTCTAAAGCTAAATTGACCAATCAGTGAACGGCATTAACGTTATTTCGTGAATAACTGTCAAAAATTTATGAATAACCGTCAAAATTGTCATGATTATCCGTCAAATTCGTCGATGGACTAGGGGTCAATCAGCTTTGGAGTTGGGTATCTCTAGTATCTCTGTAGTTCATACATAAATCATTTTTATAGACTTCAATCTGCATTCTAAGTGTATTTCTTATAAGCGTGGTTCTCATATCAAATAAATAAAGCACGTAGTCTTATGGGAAAATGCTCCATGCTCGTGCCATCAAATGTCTTTCTTATACGCGACTTTCTTATTTCCGTTATTCACTGTATTTGGAAATGTGACAATTGTACAGTATGGTAGATAATTGCTGTCAAAGGGTTTTCATATATTAATTATTTTAAGTCCGCATTAAGCAAGCTATAACTTATCCCTAGATTTCGATATGTTGGTATTCCTGTGCCTAGTGCCCTTAAAACCAACTGCCTCGGCCGACTTAGACCAACGAGCTGGGTACATTGTGCCCTTAATGTCCAACCAACGTGAACCAGATCCATTTATGAATCCCATTAGGATTTTTCAGTTGGATCCTATTTAAGACCTCCAGCTCTACAAGGAAGTGTTTTCCCGGAAACTGCATGCTCTCCCTCGACTAGTCGAACAGATTATCTTTCTTGTGTGATGCCAATACGCAAACGCAATGCGCCAATGACACATCGCACAGTAAACTAAAATTACCGCTGTGTATGCAGCGCCATGGGACTCAGTGGATGCCAGAATGTCCCGGTATAAAACAGATATTCGTCGTATTTACCGAGGAATGTGAAACTAACTAAAACTATGTCATTCTGTCATTCATCACTTTGCCTCAGTCACTGTTGACAGTTACATAAAGTGATACAATGTCGTCCAGTTGCTCAAATGATAGGAAACCATGGTGACAAAAGGGAAACCAACTCATTTTTTGAATTGTTCGTCAGCCTTTTAGTTCCTCTAATGGCTTTCATATCCTGACACTGACTTTTACCTGTTGGACGGTGGAATTCCCACGCACCCTTGGAGTTGAAGAAGCTAATTCGGATTTTGAGCACTGACCGGCTGGTTATCATGAACAAGTTTTTTCGAATCGGAGATACCTGCCCCTATAGACTTGGTTTTAAGACCTGAATTAACTTTAACAATGCAGCTCCAATGAATGAAGGCTTATTCTGGTTTCCATGGTTGGGGTGAGGTAAACGTCGATGGTTGGAGCTAAAATTGAGCATATCTCTGTGGAGAAGCTATTATTCATTGAGGATCGGTCTAAAAAGAACCCGCTGTCCACGTTCGTGCTGTGAATTCTACTATTGCAACATAAATGTTTTTAATAAACAGCTGTATCCCCATTTTGAAGTGGAGTGCAGTACTAAGAGCATCTCTGTGCACAGAACTGCTTCATTTTCTTGACATACTATCTGCGATGTTAAGCACTTGAGACAATCAAATCTAAAATGCTACCGCAAAAAGAAGACGAACAACAGCATTTCTATATTTCTTCTTCTTCTTCTTGCAATCTTGATATTTTTAGTGAAATTTTACCAAATTGTCGAAAAATTATTTCTGTTTTAACATTAACTCGGAACTCAAAAACTTTCATTGTGTTTACAGACTAAGTGACGCGTACAGCGGCTGTTCGATACTCGATTTCATTGCATGACAAGCCAAATTCCCGCACTGTCACTTTGACAGAACTCAAACAAATATTAAATTTCACCGTCTTATAAACAATTTAGAATCTGCAGGTAGAAATATAATCTATTCATCTAAATTCTATTATTAAAATTTTCCTGAATTGCAGATTCATCCACTCCTCCGGCATACTCATCCTCGAATATACATTAACATGATTGAATCATCGTTCAAATCCCATCATGAGACGTTTGAAATTTGCGAAACCAAATATTCTCTGCGAATTCTTAAGATGAAAAATTCAACCTTCATCTATCTTGGCTTTGATGGCAGAGAATCCTTAGAGACAATTGGTCTCGCAATGCCAGTCGCTGATTCACCCGACAAGGTGATCAGCACAACCGCGTTGGGCCCCCAGCTTGGATACGAATCTCAGCAACTTGCAGAAAAATTAGTCAAGCGTCTGCACAAACCAATTTACGTCAGCTGCAACATTCCCTTCGATCGATTGAACATGCCAAAAGTCGAGGAGAATCTCGTGCAGGTGCTCCTGAAAAATCCAGAAATCGCATAACTCCAGTCCCCCGTGAAAACATATGTGTCAGCTAATTTTTGTAAATAAAAACCTCCACACTAATTACCTGTCTATGCATTGAACATCGTCGTGGAGGGTTGCACATATCCCATGTATCCACAAAACAATTCCGTTCCATAGATAGTGCACCGATTGAGATTTGGATTTATTTTTGGACACGAGCAATAATAGACCGAACCATTCGGACCCCACGGACTTATGTGCTCCCATTGCATTCGGGTTCAGATGCGATGGCTTGCATACACTTGGCGCATACCTCCAATGAAGGTGCGACGAGTAGCACGTGCTAGTTACGCTCAAATTCACATCCACTCAAGGGGAGAGTTCATGTGGTGTTTTTGTCTCTGTTTCTTCCGGTTGCAATCGGTGTGTATTAACTGATTTTTGTTTGTTCTTGTTTTTGTTTTATGTGAATGTTAACTTTTTGTGTGTACTGTTTAAGCTGCAAAAACTTTTAAGAATTTATGAAGGCTATTGCGTGTTGACCTCCAGTGGATTATTTCAAATAAAAATAAAAAAAAAAAAACATATTCAACCTTCGGCCGCAGAGAGGAGGATTCTCTCCCCCTCTTCAACATTCAATGACACCCGGTGTGTGTGAGTGATTGATAAGAGCTCTGAACGGGACAGAGTTTGATTTGCTAAAACGAAAACAATGACAAAACGTGGTCAAGCTGCTATGACCGCTTTAAACGTGAACAGCAGTGCTCTGCCTCCAGAGATAATGTCAAAGTTATTAAATTTGGTTCAGCTGATTAACAGCAGGATGGTATACGGTCCCTCCCCCATTGATTAAATTTAAGTGGCACGTGGTCAAATAAAACGTTTTTGATTGCAAGAAGGTTGTTTTTGAGGATTTGATTGTGATGCTGAGTGCATTCCGCTCTGTAGATCGACTCTTGAAACAAAAGCTAGGAGTTTCTTGATTGTTGAAGAAATTGTTGGTATATTTGTTGAATAAAGTGAAGTTATTCGCTGTCTCCAGGAAAGGCTTAATGGGTACATCATGATACTGAGCAAAAGTAGGGATCGTCGGCATACACGAACGAAATAAATCACTTTTATTTCTTATATATTTCCAACTGTACACCACTTAGTAAATACTTGTTAACTGATAATTTATAAGCGGGTACAGCTGAATATTTTCACGTAGTGGGAGTGCTCCGGAAGTTGCGCAGGTTGTGTGTGTTCGATCGTAGGTTCATAAATTGGGAAATCCCTGCGTCGATCGGTTCTGGTTGGTACTTTGCACCCAAGGTGCCGTTTGTGTTAACGAACGGTGATTGAAGAACAACTCCTGCTGGTAGATATCAGATTCGAGGATATGTGTTATGTACAGTTGTGCAATCTCATGTCTGTAAATCATATGTTAAGGACTGCTCCAACTATGCTTGGTCAAATTGCAATTTAAATTCGTTCTGTGACTTTGATGCTGATCCCTGGTTGCGTTCTAGACAAATCATCCTTGCTTGTTGTAATCTTCCCGGATTCAATTGACCTATGAGCTCGAGTTTATTTGTAGATTGTCTACATGACCTACATGACCTATGTTCCTGAGACCTTTTTGATGTATCCGAATATGTCGGGTTGTGTTGCATGAAGACCAGGAATAAAGATAGGCTAGTAATAGAGGATAGCCTAGTTTCTGAGTTTAAGGATTCTGTTCCAACCCTACATCGTTGGTTAAGGACTGCTCCAACTATGCTTAGTCAAATTGCAATTTAAATGTGTTTTTGGTAATAAACTGTAGAGAGTCAATGTGGCTTTGATACTGATCCCTGGTTTGGTAAGATATACTGCATATTTCCCTACTTTTTGCATGATAAGCTGGAGTCTGGGCTCTATACCAGGGACCTGGGATTCAAAGGTCATCTGAATCAAGAAGTTGATCATGATTGTTCATAATCTTGAGACAGCTGAAGTATTTGATTGATTCCTTCATCATTCTTATGTATGTCTGCAGAGTTTGCGATTTCTATTTGATTCTTTGCTTTCATTTGATCGCAGGAACATGTACATATACATATTAGGGCTAGCGTAGGCCCATTGTGTAACGAAGCGGATCAAGTCAATCCTACCCTAGAATTGAGTTGCGATGGGGTTAGTTGATACTAACGTTGCCAAGTGAATTTTCCTTCCCGCCTCATTGTAGGGCAGACTCTATTTGAAGGCGTGAATGTTAAAGGTGCAATGCCCATTGATAGCGCCGAAGGTAGTCCTGAGCCATCCTGGTCAGTCTAATAGGGCTATGTCATCACAATTATTTCTTAGTGAGACACACTGTGCCACTATATCATTTGCGATTGGTGTGATCCATCTCAATATGCATCAACATATTTTTTGTAGTAGCGAGGGGCATAAATGGCCCATCTCTTTCTAGAAAGAGCGTCGAACTTGGGCCTTTTCAAATGAGTTCGTCAACCTTGCATTATTCTCGACTTTCACAGACCCTTATGAGACGGAGGCTAAAACACTCGGGCATTTCGTTAAGCCATATGCGACAGTTCTAAGAGTTGTATGTGACTGCATTTAGACACTTAGTCGTCGCCTGGCTATCTGTACTTGATACTCATTGCTTTTTTGTTTAAGCCAAGACAAGGCTTTCTTTATCGCTATAGTTACTGCGTTAAGGACGTTACAGTGATTCAGGAGTAGGATTGACGGTTGAATATTTACATCATTCGAAAAGATTTCCGCTCCATCGTCTTTACATTATAACAAGACTTCAGTACAGTCCTTTTTGATCTTCCTTTTTGACACGGTTGCGTTTTTAGTTTCGCTATAATATTGCATCATTTTTTCAATAACTTGAAGACGCCGAATGAGTTGTTTTTCCTCCTGATGACGGTGATTTTGTCTTTGGACATTTCAAACATTGCGCTCTTTTCTTGGACAGCTGCCCCAATCAATGGTAGATCTGTCTTAGTCATATTTGGATTTTTAAGAAATCAATTTATTCAGAATATCGAACAAACTTACACTTGGCCGCATAAACTAATTCAAACTCTTGTATCTCAGCTACTATAGCACTTGTACAGCATTTGTTTCCTTGGATATTTTTTTTACCACTAATATGCTTATACAATTTTGGCGTATCGAATAATGATGTTTATTAATTTGCTTTCTGAAAAACGACCAAAAACCACAACCCGCCGTCGATTATGCGTACAACAGCAAGCCACGAGTCGCGGTACAACTCCAAGCAGCCGCATAGAATTAGGGAATATGCGATTACCGCTACACAACGAATTTTTCTCATGACTTTGGTTGTTTTTTTGAATACTTTTTGATATTTGTGAAAGATAAGTTCATAAAAATAAGTCCTTCAAAAATTAGGCAAAATGAATTTGTATTAAAAAGAGAAAAAAAAAATATTATGAAGCTATTGATAAATTGGAAAAATTGTTGGTACTGACAAGTGAGCTCGTCAGTGCAGAGAGTGGTGGCTAACTATGTACCAACTGGTCCCACCTTATCAGCAGGAACATAAGGGTGTTAATGATGAACATAAAGGGTGTTTTTCAGGGGCGGAGAACTTAAAATGTATAAAGACAGAAAAGAAATCTTAAGCATCCATGAATTAAGATATTTTGTCAGTTAATTTCATGGCATTAATGTTTGAATATGATGACGCGTACTCTGTATCCTGTAGGTAGACTTTTCACATAATCCTCGCAGTACATCAGTCGGTATTTCCCATCAAATGTTAGCTCGAATTCAAGTATATCAAGCCCGAGTGTTTCATGAAAATGTTAGTAATCATGTACTGCCTACCGTTGACCGTAACATTTTGGTCATCATCACTTTTAAAGATATATGGACCAATGATTCCATTAGCGCAGCAAACGCTAACCTTTTCCGGATGCAAGTCGAAATACCATTCGACAATGGTCTAGTTTCTTGAATTGAGAAATGTTTTTCAAAATAAACGCATATTCATGACGAGTGGCAATCCAAACTAACTTCAACACAACAAAGAACTGTCAAATCAGCTGTCACAGTAAATAATGTTGAGGACATAAAGATCTCCGTCTCTAAAAAAAACCCTTTATGTGTACTCCCATAAAGTACAATCCACTTGCATTTGCCAGGTGAAAACTGACATGGAAAACTTTATATGGAAAACAAATGTTCCAATATTGTGTGTCGTAAGAAAGGTAGGTAGTGAAGAGAGCTGCCAGTACACTTAACCAACATGGGGTCCATTATGACACCAACAGTCAGTCTACTACCACTGATCGACCACCCCAGTGATAGTACCGTCAATTTGATCCCAACGGGAAATGGTGACTGGACTAGATTTGAAACTAGATAAAAGCATTTCATTTCACTGGGATCCGAACGGGGAATCCCACTAAACAAGGGTAGGCACTTAACCAACTGCGCCATCCAGTCGTTGTAGTTCGAGGCCTTCAACAAACTGTAAAAAGGTGCACATTGGATCTTGGCTGTGTTCAACAGCATCCCATGGTTTGATAATCACTTCAAAAGAAGTTGTTGTTTCTTAAGCATTGTGTCCGCTAACACAAAACACTCTTCAACATAACCTTCGATCTAAGTTTACGTACGATCTGCGGTCTCGTTTCACTGGTCGCCGGACAGCACGGGAGATAGTGTGCCACAAAGATAGAACCACAAAAAACCGGTTCCGGGCATAAAATGTTCGAGATTCTTTTTTGTCTTATTCTCTTGTGTGCAAATCACGTAAACAACTCGCGAAATAAAAGTGCGCGTGCTATCCGCAACTAAAAAGTATTCACTCGCCGAAATGTGTCCTTCTAACTGATAGCTGAGGGAGTAGGTGGTGGGTGATAACTCATTTTTTTTGCATATAAAACCGATATTAGGCACTTATCTAATAAAGTGGTTCATGAACTCATTATGATGTGATTAAGTGTGAGGTGGGTGGGATCTTTATGAGGGATGAATAAAAGGGAAAAGTGATTTCTTTTTTGTTCCGTATACGTCAGAGTGGTTGCAATTGAGGGGAATGTCGGCAAGTTTATTTTCAGAAGTGGAAAGACTGAAGTGGAACAAAATGGTTTCCTACACTTTTCATTTTTAAAATGGTATTAAGTCGTTATAGGACGATTGGAACCTATCCTAAGCCATCATAATTGGGCAACCATAATGGCAGCAGGGAGACTTATACTAATCATAACAACCACACTGTTCAGTTTCGTTAAGTTTCGTTCACTTATGCTTGGAGGGAAATAAATCGCTATGTACGTACGAATGTTAATGATGGAATGTTGGAGTTTTGCGAAACCTTCCAAAAGCAATTATGAGCACATTGGAATTTGGCGATGATTCCGAATACTGGTGGCGCTCCAGTCCGAGTTGGATCTGGGACTAGCTTCTACAGGAACAACTCGTGGTGTGGACGCTACTGTTCTCTCACGAGTATAGGAGACCTACAGTTTAATGGCGACCACAAAATGCGAAGTTTGAGAATATTTTCTAGACAGGAAATACTCTTTGACAACTGTCAGTGATAGAACAGAGACAACGCATTATCATGTTCAAGCCTAATCCTGAACCTGGGCTACAGTCAACAAAGCTTTCCAGCTAACGCGATCTCTGGATAAATGTCTCCAGTTTCGTGGTTGATGTCCGTCTCGTCTTGTGTACGCCATATTATAGCCGGTCGTCCTCCGTTGGGTTGCCCCCCAGGTACGGAGTTATCCACGTGTTATTTTTCCCACAGGTTCGCTCTACTTAGTGCAAGCGCTCAACTTAGGCGTTAGATCCGTAGATGCTTGGTTTGGCTCATTTCGCAGTAGAGCTCGTGGTTAAATTTTCTCCACCAGATGCTGTCAACGTAATCAGAAATTCTTTTTTAAGGTGGTCCATGCCTCTGCACCGCATAACGGGACTGGGATGTCTTATATAAAGTCGACTTGATTTGAGAAACGTAGTCGAAGTCCTTAACAACCGTGCTCATTGTAAGTTCTGTCCACTCGTATAGTTTATCTCTTTCTTGAGGTGATCCATACCAATCATTTTCGATAAATGCCTGTTGCCAATCTCTGTCAAATCAATCATCACCGTCAAGTCCTGCAACCTCAACCATTTCGACTGTCGACTGTTCTTCGACCAAGTATTTCTAGGACTGCCGCGTATTCTTCTATCCTTCGTAAGCGGGTTTCATATCATCGAGTGGTTTGCTTTGAAATTGTCACCTTCTCGGACAATGTTAAAAATCATAAAGATGTACATCACATTCTAAGTTGTTTCCACTCGTGAGAGAACACAAAACCCTGCAGCAGCACTCCCCAATCTTGCCTATCCCATCCCTGTATCGCGGCACGGCGACGAATTCATAACTTTCCCAACATACTCACTAATTGTCTGAGAATGTTACAAATCAAAGCATTATCAAAATTTACAAAAACAAAAAAAAAAATAACTCAAGTCATCCGGTCCGGCTCATGCGACCCCCGATAATAAACGATACGTATCAAGGTGAGATAGTTTCTAATCAAATCCCTTTCTAATCCACATTTTCACCGCAGCCATAATGAAACTGCGAGTTTGCGTTTGCCGCCTATGGCCGGGCGATAAGGGAAAACTGACTTCTCATCATTCTGCGCCCTCCAGCGCCACCCTCCAGATAGTCAGTGCCTTGGAAGTGGTTTTCACATACACCCCGTGTAGACTACGATACGTAACTTCCCCCCATTAAGATACACCAGATAAGATAACGGTCCGCCCAAAGAGTGTCGTTGGTTTCGCATGGTCTGGTCTGGAAAGAGCACTACATGTGCAGGAGTCTTCGCATGTGGCACTGATAACACTGATAAGTAACAGTAAATCAACAGTCTGAGTCCGTATCATACGTCATATGATACGATAAGTGCTCGCTGGTGTATAGCCCCTGCGTGCAGTGTACCCAGTTAGTCGCGTACACCTGCGAACTGTGCGAATCACCTCTTCACGTACTCGTAGGTCTCGTCACTTCAGGCGGTAATCTGGGACATGCGTATGTCTCGCCGTCTGGAGTTGGAAGTACAACATACCATAGGGAGCTGATAAAATTTTGCAAAAACAAAAAAGCCTTGACGGACTGTTTATCGTTGTTGTTATTTGAAAAGTCGTCGTCGTCGTTGTCGTCTTCGCCGTCGACCGCCACTTAGTTAAAACAAACGAAAGAAAAGTAGCATTAGGACACACATTCGCCGCACTACGGCAGGTGGTATGATCACGCTATCCAATTGAACTTTGGATGTCTGGAGAAAAGGAATAAAACTAATTTTAGATAGGTTGGTTATCTCACCCCTCCCCGTCTTTGACGGATACTTCCCTTGATAAGACGATCGGTGATATGCTGTCGGGAAAATCCACAATTCCTTGGTCACACTTACAAGCCAAGCGGTTTGTTCTAGATTCGTCTCACAAGGTGACAGTTGTCCAAAAGTGCTTCCTTCTCGAACAAATCAAGTCTGAACGGAGAAAAGAAAAGTAAAAATCGTCAGGAAATAAAAACAAAATAGACACATTTCATCAACGACTACGACCGGGTTTAATTTACGTTACCGCTAAATTCGCCACAAATCAGCGATAGCGAATGCCCCCTGTGGGTTGTTATTATTTAGCGTTCGTACGTTTCTCTCCGTCTTCTCCGTTTTCGTTTTTCCTCCCTCTCATATTGCGGCGTACAGAGTTCAGTCTCGGCAAAGTAACACACTGCCACCAGTTGCGACATATGGCGGGGCGGTGATTATTAATGTTTTGCGATACAGTTGTGAGGCTTCATGGCGCGCAATCTGGTTATAACCGAATTCGCCGGTCTGACAGCTTAACTGAATTCACTTTTTTTTGATTTTATTTGTAAACTTTACTGATAGGACGATTGGACGATTGGACGACTGGACTGGGGAGAAGGAGAGAGAGAGAGAGAGAGAGAGTGTGTGTCGGTCGGTCGGTGTGCAGCTTATCTTCCGTTGCCCAGTTAGCGTAGCTTGAGGGAACCTTTATACTGGAAAAGTTCAATGAGTTCATCGTATCATTTTGTGTGTATAGATTAATCTAGTTTTGAATTGGTTTCCAGATTTCCAACCGATCAATCTGTTGCAGTTAATTTGTTTTCGTCGCTTTTTCCGCTGCTGGTTACTATTTTTTTGCATTGCCTTGCTTTGTCTGTGTAAACACTTTATGATCGGAGAACGCAGTTGTGGAACACAGCCCAGCTATCGCAGTGCTAGTGTCCAATGCTTCAGATGACATTGCTTTAAGACTTTGATCGTCTAGCCGGTAATAAGGTTAAATGTCCACGCATTTATCTGCATGCGAGACTATTTGCATGCGCTTATCGCCGCCCTAAGAGAAAATGCAAAAAAGGACGCGTTTAATCGATGCCATTAGTTGTGGTGCTTATAAACTGCCGCAGTGAGCAGTTTCAGTCTCAGATATCAGTGTTGACCGTAAGCGGAAGACCCCGGGGAGCAAAAGTTATCTTCTCTTGTTTTGAGTCAAAACAACTGAGAGTCATCCGTTTACACCGTACAGCGAGCCACGCGCACTCGCAAAGTTCGGTGTCACGATGCTTTCGAAAATCCAACGATCCCCGGGGTTATTCTGCTCAATCTACTTGGGTGTTTTGTATCAGTTTCTTATCTAGAACGAAGAGAGGAGTTGTCAAGGTCGTGGACCTGCCCCCAGATAAGTTTAATTTCTAATCGGGTGTGCTTTCTAAGTTCTAATAAACTGCGAAAAGTTTGGCAGCCAGATTGAACCGGATTGCGGACTCTGTTACATGATTGTGAATTGAATATTTTTAGGGAAACAATAAACAAAGAATATACGAGTACAAGGTGAAATGACATCATCAACTGGGAGTGGTGTTTGCAACACCTAAGCAATCTGCGCTATTTATTTGCTGATAGATTGTTGAAAAGGTTACGATTGTTTCTTTTAGAATCCTTGGCTTGGCACTGAACCAATGGTCTAAAGTTGACATTAAGGGCGCTCGATGAGCCGTGATGCATTTATTGTAGGAAACGTACGTGAAGTTTGTTACTTCTTTTCTCATTAAATTTAACTTAAATTGCATGGAACATCTAATGTCTACCAGAGCCCATTAAGTCTCTCATAGTCGCTGTGTGCGGTGGATTCCTTTGTGAATGTAGCTTGTCCCACGTTCCATTGTATTTTTAGCTCTTCTGTAGAGATAGGAGTAGCTAGTTGTATTGTGATCGTCGTGGAGGTAACAAATGTACTCTTGAATTAGTTTAAGTTTTTGTATTGCTTGGCATTCTACTCACTGAACTTCAGAATTGCAAAGCCCACAACCGTTGTCCATTGCCGTTCACCTTATTATGGCTGTGCTCGTACTTTTCTATCGAGTCGCACATGTGTTTGCTTGCCCGATTTGATCTTGAAGTGAAGATCATTTATTCGCACATGTGATCTCTAGAATCCTGAAAGAGGAACCCAAGAAGTGCAGACCAATACTCCGACCAATCACCTGTTTGTCGATTTCCAGGGCGGATTCCACACATAGAGCTCAGAAAACGCCATATCTAGTTTTGATAGTTCTCACCGTTTTCCTTCAAGGTAGAAGAAATCGGCGGGACTTTTAATAAAAAAAAAGTAGTTAGCTGGCTTGCGAATTCTTCAACATCGTACTGGAGCAGATCGAGCAAAACTCATAAGCCAACACTAGAGGCACTATCTTCCAAAAGTCCGTTCATCTGTTAGCTTGGCATTGGCTTGATTGGTTGATCGGGACTCCGAACTCTGGCATTGCCCTGAATAGTTCACCAGGAAGTTGCATGCGGCTTTGAAATCTATTAAGGGTATCGCGTATCAATTTAAAACTCACTAGTATTTTCCATGATTTGTCTGAATGTGAATGTCTGGTCTTGTATAGTCGGCTTGTGGGGCGGAAGCCGCACTTTTACGTGACGACTGCGAACACGTTTTAGACCTTCACACAGTAGACTACATCAACGTTGGTATGATCGTCTTTTTTCTAGATGGGGCATATGGAACTGATGTTCTAGTCGTCTAGGGTTTGAGCCCGATCAATATCTGCTTGCCATCACTGACGGTCTTGCTTCCATTCATAATGACCAAACTGTGTTGTCTCCACGAGAACTTGGTCTTTATTCGGTCTTCCTCTACTACTCGAATCAGGGGGTCGTAGTCGAAGACCCTTTTAGATGAATCATTGGTGTTCGTGCTCTCGATGGGACCAAAGCAAGTGCAGTCGTATCATCTTGTACACATCTTGGTACAGCTCGTAGAGTTCGCGGTTGTGTCTTGCCCCCATTCACCTTCTTAGCAGAAATGAACATGATTATATCCGACATAGAATCGAAAGCATCAAGAATCGCGTCTGCTGTTTTGCTTATCGTCCAGCTTCTTCGGCTACGACTGGCAAAATATCAGTTTTGTTGTGCATTTATAGCGGTTGCCAAGTGGCATCATAATTTGTCCAACAGGACCTAAGTGAGACGTGGCTTGCCCCCGTAACCTTTGTAGAGCATGATTTTGGCCAGAGTCAGGACTTTTGAACCCAGTTGGGGCAATTCTTCGTCGGACTTCTATGATGTCGTTTGTGGAGTTAACGTCTGTCCGCATGTAGATAAACTCTGTGACTACCTCAAAATTATTGCTGTCGATCGTGATGTTTTGTCCCAGTTGGTGTGTAACGGACGGTTGCTTGACAGGATATAATTTGTTGTTTCCTCGTTGATCTTAAGAACAGCACATTTCTCCGGTTCTTCAATTACCCTGAATACTTCCACTATCGGCGTAAACCAGCAGTTGGACTGACTTGTAGAAGATAGTGCGTTCCGTGTTCACAACAGCCCACACTATCTTGTCCAGTACCAAGTTGATATGCTGAATGATATCTAAGAGTTTGGAAGCTTTTTCTCCTCCCGTCGTCCCACAGCCCCTTCTAGCTAGTGGTAGGTAGTCAAAAGCTATTTCCGCACCTCCTTTGATGCCTGACTGCGGCAATGCATCAACATATCGTTGGCGTTTTCGTTTAGTTGTTATATCTCTGGTCTAGTTATGTAGAGTGCTGTCGGGTGTCCAATGTCATCTTTGTTGATTGCATGTTCGAACAGTCGCACACTTATCGTACGTACAAGTGCGTGGTCGATTTGATTGACACGACGCCTCGGCACTCCAGTCGCTATGTGGTTTCTTGTGCGAAGTGTTTATTACTACATTACGTACTGTATCAAAGTCCGTGAGTCTGAAGCCGTTATCTGTTGTCCAATGGCAGTGTTTCCCAATCTCTCACTAAGGTGCCCCCTTACTGATTTTGACTTTGCACTCACTGACTAATATTTTGATATGTACGGTAGGTGCCTACGGTCTCTGCAATAGGGGCGTGTGCACTTGTGTGACGTGGATTCTGTGGAACATGCTTTCTATGATTTAAGGATATTTGCGTATGAATAAGTTTATTTATGACACAAACAAACTGTACATTATTTACATTCCTGCAATTACCCAACTCTTAAGGTGACTGCTACTCGCCAGTCTACACTCCTAGTCCGTCAAATCCTCCAAATACAGATAAAAAAGTTTGTAGTTATTCAAATTTTTTGAGAAATAGGGAGTGCGCTACAAGCTATCGCTACCAGTCTTCCGTATATGCTAACTTTGCGACGCACGGACGAAAATTATCCCTAGTCCAGCCGTGTACTACACGGTGTGTAGTTCTAAGGCTTAGCTCTTTAGCGTGTCCTTGTAGGACAAGTGAGAGTTCGCATTTATGTAATCTCCAGCCACTAGACAACGCATTGAGTGTGTTCTCAAGTACCAATTGCATTCATTCTTGTCGACATTTCATCCACCATGATGAAGTGTGAGGCCTTTTTAAAACCTCTTACTGCTCTTTGGGTAGCAGCATCTAACATTCACACGCGACTACCTTCCTTAATAGTGATCAACGCCAAGTTGTTATAATCTAGTACGACACTATGACAGCACATCAACATCCAGTCAAAAGAAACACATTTGTCCTCGAGCTTGTGGGACGTGCATAGAACAGAGCATTCGAGGAGGGTTGCCTCCTAAACCAAATACTCTAGCTCGAGTTTAGGATTGCAGCAGTGAGTGTTCTGGTTCGGGAGTTACCGCTATAGATATCGCTTTTTCTTCAAATATTGAATCCACATGTAGACTCACATTGGTGCTTTACTCTCTCTCTGCTTAACGATCACTTGGCAACATTCATTTCCTCTTTAGAGTGAGCAAGTTATTAGATGCCGTAGGCAAAGTCTAAGAAATGGTTTCTCCCCATCCAATGAGCAGATTATGTGAAACTTTCACTAAACAAAGAGTTAATCATTGACCAAAGCTAGTCATCCGACTTCATTGTAGACTCCTGTTGCCACAGCTGAAATGTTCAATAAATAGCACATCAGGTTGTCATGCCCTTGCCTCAACCTATTCAACCTAGCCATTAGATTGCGTTCCACTTTCGTTCGCTTTGTTTTTCCAAATTCCCTGTATCGCAATTATCTTGACTGAAATCGTCTGTGATGTTCCTTTATCTGACTTGTGAAATCGAATAGTAAATCACAGTTCTTTTTTATTATTATCTGTAATTAGTGGCCGTGTCTGGGATGTGACGAAATGTACGATGAAGTGATTTGTTGGACTTCCCAGCATAAGTCCGATGGCTTTGCGAGTGTTTACGAAAACCGGTTCATACTTTATCTTCATAAATTCTCCCTGTGTCCTGTGTACCAGCGGAAACACCCACCCTCATTCATTCCAGAATTACGTAATGAATTCAATTTGAAAATACCAAATTTCTGCAGAATTCCTAATCAGGGCCTGCTCACATTTCCGCGAACCACTTGTCGAAATTCTGAGAAAACGAACCTTAACATCGCGCAGCGGAAATTCCTTAACACAAGAATGCCGGCCGTCAAGTGCTAGCCTAAAAAAGTATTCAGTTGCGCCCTTGCACTTTTACTGCCTTCATTGCTCTTCTGTTCAGTGTTCCCTTTCCTTGCGTTATCGAGTCATGATAGCAGCATGAGTACTTGACTTTGAGACAATTGCCCAAGAACACGTAAAACCCCACGGGCAGACCTTGTGCTCATACGACACACACGAGAACTTATACAAATTTATAAATACTCGTAATATTGTAGCAGACAAAAGATATTAAGAGTGTATCATCGCCCCCAATTGATCGCGCCTATCAGAATGTTTCCACAGACGCTACCCCCCGCCCCAGTTCCGGGGGTCGCGAAGGGAACCACTGTGCAAGCAGACTTTTTCGCGATAACGCCGCACTCCATCCTCGCAGTCGGCAGTGCTGATGGCGGCGGCGGTGGTAGTGGTGTGGGCCTCGAACGCTAGCGTACGATTTTCATTAACGTTTTCTCATCACAGGCGAAATTGTTCTATACACCCATCGGTGTTGCCATTGTTGTTGTTGGCGCGAAGCGATAAGACTTATCAGCTTTGCTGGCGGGCAGTCTGCTTTAAAACATTACACATCAGTTTGCTGTTAATTAGTCGTTAAAAGTACTTCAACCGCTTAGCTCAGCACCGGAGTTCGTTCGAAGGAACGGATCAGACTGAAAAAAAAAAATACAAAAAACTAGACATTCGCTCTCTCAGTGTGCCTCACTTCAAACATTCCTTGCTCTGAAGACAGTCTTACCTTTATAATAATGGAGTATCGCAATACAAGTTTTAGCCCACAAGTCGGAAGCTTCCCCCATACGCCGCCATACACGTACGGATATGAGTTTCGCAACTTCATGCTGAGTGAGGACGACCTAGCCGCTCAGCACTACTTGCGTTTTCCAACACCACCAATCACCCCGCCAAGGGATAGCTGCACATCGGACGGGTGTCGAGTGCCCTTGTCGCCAGAGGCAAGCAGTTGCAGCACAGTGGATAGCTGCAGGACTAAATCCGTCATAATGAAGGTCAGTTTTGACAATCAAATAACAGAGGTCAAGCCAGTTCCAAAGGACCGCGAGAGCTGCTCTGAAAATGAGTTCACTTGCTGCTGGACAGACTGTGGAAGGTGAGTTGTGATACGTGACAATCTTTTGCGTTTCATTTGCTAACAGTGAACATTATCTGCTTATCCATTTGCAGGCTTTTCGATAGACTTGAATTGCTCGCTGGGCATGTGACTCAAATCCACGCCATTGCGTCTTTGGACGGCCTCTACTACTGCAAGTGGGAGAGTTGTTCGCGGACATCCAAAGGATTCAATGCTCGCTATAAAATGCTAGTCCATGT
The DNA here is from genome assembly GCA_905231855.2 of Eristalis tenax. Classification (NCBI taxonomy): domain Eukaryota; kingdom Metazoa; phylum Arthropoda; class Insecta; order Diptera; family Syrphidae; genus Eristalis; species Eristalis tenax. The sequence continues at coordinate 8,881,400 of HG993127.1, forward strand.
TCGCACACACACCAAAGAGAAGCCGCACCAGTGTCACCTGTGTGAGAAGAGTTTCTCACGGGCAGAGAATCTGAAAATACACATCCGCTCGCATTCTGGAGAGAAACCCTACGTCTGCTCCTTCGAAGGATGTCGAAAGGCATACTCAAATTCATCAGACAGATTCAAGCACACACGGACACATTCAATGGAGAAGCCATATGTATGCAAGGTGCCCGGCTGCCAGAAGCGCTACACAGATCCGTCCTCGTTGCGCAAGCACGTGAAGACGTTCAAGCATTCTGAGCAAATACGCGAAGAGCCAAAGCCAATCGCAACTACAGATGACAGTTATGCAACGAATACAAGTGAAAGTCACAGTGATAGATACATGCTGGAGGAGCCATACGAGGATCAGTTTTACGCGTCGGATGAAAAATCACCCGCTTCCGAGTGCCTCAGTGGTTTCCACAAGCCCTTTACTCTCAAGTACGAAAGTTACTACTACGGACCCCATGTGTCGGCGGATCCCTACTGGATAACAGCAAGTGAACGAAGTCACAAATTTGTCCTCCCAATGGAACCCATGGACATAGACTCGCCTTTGGATCTCAGTACAAATAGAAGATAGGATATAACGTGCGTGCAATTGTAGTGGTGCACTCACCCATCAAATATGTTTCATCTAGTCGTATCTAATAATAACAATGCTTTTTTTTATTTATATACTTTTAATTCATAGATAAATAGATAGATTTAATTTGTTTCATGGACAAATGAACACAAAACTATGCAGCTAAAAATAAAGACTGTTAATTGATAAAAGATCGAGTGAAAATTTGATTTCTTTCTCATTTTATTCTTCCATTTATCAAACGGTTCCATGATAAATCAGGCCCTGATGACATATTTGTTGTGCATTTCGACGGTGGAGAACATTTAATGGAGATGACATTATTGTAGTCACTCTATCTTGTCTGGGATGATTGAATCGGTGGAGGATTTCAGACTGGGTTGGGACTCCACACTGCTCGTAATTCGATATTCGCAGAATGACCATGTGCAAGTTTCAGTCAATATCAGTATTTAAGCTGAGAGCTGGCACCGATTTGAATGGCTTAACAACTTCATACTACTACATGCGTATTAACATACATATCGTACATTTGTCAAAAATATATATTTTTGGATTTGATGTCTGTCAGTTGTGCACGGCTCGATCTTGAAAATGTCTGACTTTTCCAAGGCAACATTTTATGACTTCCGCAGTAGGTTCCAGTAGCAACAGCAAAACTGAACGAGGTCAAAGAACACAATGTGCCGACGTTGAAGGCTGTGCTTAAAAAGGTAATTGTCGCAAAGCTACGCCATCGACGTCATCTGCTACGTCCGCAGAGGTCAGCGGACAAATCCAGCATTTTCTAGAAATTAAAAGCATGGCGAAAATAACTTTGGATTCGAGTTGAAAATGAATGCTAACTAAGCAGGTTTTTTTATCACGGCGTGGGAAAGGCATTTTTTCCTGGATGTTTGTTGATCGACGGACAATTGATGCCACTGTTGAAAGCCAAACCGATGTGATTCCTACAAGAATTCGAACCCTTTAAACTTTAAGTAGGTGGAGATGGCTGAGGGAATGCGCCATAAATGACCAGTCCACATGAGCTTGGTCATATCGTTGGAGCAGAAGTCGAAGTTGAGGATGAAGCGAAGTAAGTTTGCAATCAAAGATAAGGAGGAAGCTAAGTAAGTAAGTGCATAATAAAAATTAAGTTGTGAGATGATCTCTGGGAAATACATATCTAGAGCATACGATTATCAGAGGTGGGTGGCAGTAGAGGAGTTGTTGCACCATTTTCATGTGTTCTTCACCCAGTTCTGCAGAAGTCATTATCGATGGGGCCTTGTCTTATGTAATCTCATTCAAGTTAGTGTTCTGTTCAAAGAAAACACAGAGCAATCGGAATGCAGTCCGGCCTAGATCTCCTTCGAGGTTTGTTTGCATGCAATGCTCGTCAGTCATATTATGCTGCTGTTCTTCATAGCAAATGCCAACAGAGGACGAGTGTCATCCCTATATATGTTAGCTCTGTGGTGTGGGAATGAGTTGTTGCATTGCCATCTGGCTCATGCCCTGGACAACTGCTAGCCATATTACCGTGGCCAGGCACACATAACATGTTGAGCTACGCAAGGAACATTTTTAGAAATAAACGACACCTTGATAAGTTTAATTAAATGACCGTTATTTTAAAAACATTTTTACACATGCCGAATACACCGATTAATGTTTGCAGTACAGGATATGCATTAAATTTGTTGTACTTTGAAATTATACTTGTTTTATTAATGAGAACAAAACTCTCAGAAACTGTATTTTGAAAAACCTGAAATTCTTACGTTATCTTTGGAAAACAACACATATATACTTGTACTCTGTTGGGTTGGTAGACCGTACACACGATTTACGATATTCCCGGCAATTTCTCGATTTCAATAACGAACAAACCTTTGTTTGTCAAATTGTATGTCAAAAGATCACAAACAAAATTCAACGATCACATTCGAAAGCAAATTCAATTCAATTCTGTGTTCAGATAAATAGCATAAATAGCATAAGAAATACAATAAATGTCTTATTCAGCAATATTCAACGCATTTGAACTTCTAATTGCTCAGAAGGCATCCTTACGACCAAAACTGCAAGTCCTCTCCGATGATCTGTTCCCATCCGGTGGTCCAGCAGCAAAATCTCTTATAGAAATCACTGGACCCAGTAATTCAGGCAAAAGTCTTCTATTAACAGAAATAATTGCATTTACCATACTACCAACATATTTCAATGGAAAAGATTCGAGTGTTATACTCATTGATTTAGATCATAAATTCTCTGTTCCGCATTTGATGAGAGTTGCAGAGAAAATCATTGCACAATCCGGAGAAAAACACACTCAAGATGATGTTCAATTTACAATCGAATTGAGGTTGCAATCTCTGCAGATGATAAACTGCTACTCGTCTGAGCAGTTGGAAATGGCAACGGATACAATTGAAGATCTACTAGTGGCAAATCATGATATTGCACTTCTGGCTATTGACAATATTGGAGCATACTACTGGGAAGATGTTGACAAGAAGCTTATAAGAAAGGAGACACATTACAAGAATCACATTGAGAAACTTAAAATTATTTGCAAAAAACATAATATTGTGTGTGCGTACACAGTGGACTCGAATTACGTCCAGTCGAAGGGACGTAGACCCAATATCGATTATTACTTTGAAATGAAAGCATTGCATTCTGCAAAAAACGGCTGCACAGTGAACTTAAAACTGGCAGATAGGGGCGGTTGCATTGACAAAATTTTACGAATCGATGACTCTGGAATGCAATATAATAAGTCACTAAGCCAATAACTTGTCTCATGATCTAATCTGTGTGTTATTTGAATTTGTTTCCATTTATTTATTTGATCCTAATAAAGTAATATTCTATGGTATTAGCTGAGAAATTATTTTACAATTGAAAGCAGCCGATTAGTGGTTGTCGTTAGCAATGACATTTTGGCGTTTCTAGATGAAACCAGGGGAGTAAACCTCTTATTTGTCCCAATTCACAAGCCTGTCTTGCTAGAGCGAACTCTTGCCTCACTATATGTGGACTTAAAGCATAGTGTTTTGGGAGAGTTCTAGTTTAAAATCGGATGAAAGTAATGCACAAATCGTACTGAGATTCAATTTAGAGGATTAATCTGTGTCCAGCCAAACTTACCTCACCGGCTTGTAAATAACACTTTTAAAAATAATTTCGGTGATGAATGTGTAAGAATTTAAACAAAAATCTTTCAACTTTAGTACAGACACCCTCAGAGCAGTGGGTGCGAAATTTATTTTAAGGTTAACTATTCTTCTATGAGGAAACCAAAAAATTAATCGAATACATAATAATCTAATAGGGAGAATATATATATATATATATGTATATATATTTAATACGACTACGAAATACAATAATTACAAAAAATATCATTCACTCATAGCCAGATAAAGCAATCTTTTGTATCTGTTAAACAGAGCGCTTAGGGATTCATACATCATCTACAAACAATTGCTAATGCCAGGGAATGTTTAATACGTATATCACCTTTTGGAAACCCCAGCGATGCTGAGCTAGTTTATTTATAGTCAAACGTACTGGTTTTAATACTAGAGAGAAATGAATACGGTAACAGTTAGAGTTCTATATAGTCGGTATACGCAAAAACTGTATGTTTTTCAAGTGAAGAGATATTTTGATATTGTCGAGATTTTACGCGCGAAAGAATCGCACAACTCGCACAATGTATTGTCGACAAATCGGACATTCACTGAGCACTTTCCCACAGTTTGTGCATGTCGCCATATGCCCGCATTCTAAGATCACGCACTCAATGGGAGCGTCCATGCAGATTTTACAAAGCTCATCGGTTGGTAGTTTTTCAACGGCTAAAGAAAGAAAAGGTTTAGAATGTAATTTCACTCTTTTCCATGGATATGTTTACCTGGGCAAGATTTTAGGTTTTTCCACAAGCGTGATACCCGTTCGAAGAGTTCTTGTTTTTCGCAGCAACCCTTGTAATCCACCCGGTTGAGAGTAAGAACTTGTTTAAGTTGCTTCACAGTCAAATTCTCCAGTTCTTCCCTGCAAGACAAAAAAAGGGAACGTTGTTGATCACAACTGGGGAAATGTGACATTTCAAATATTTACAGCGATTCAAAATCATTCAGGTTAAGGAAGCGTCTTTCTGCTGCTCGAGGATCATAGCCATCCTCATCTGTATGCGCATAGACGTGTATTCCCTCGTTTTCGTCTGGATATGGTGAAGTGGCACTGCCAACGTCAACCAATTCACTGCAATCAATTGATCTGGTTCTGTTTTCAAGAAACACAAGGAACTCGTCTAGCTCACGCTTGATGTCAGACTCAGACATGTTTGCATTCTCCAGGTGTCTTCTCATCTTGGTGATGTGGTGTTTGATGCTAATTTTGTTCTTCCCACATTTTCCACAGCATTTACGGTCACGCTTCCAACTGGGACGTCTTTCATTCTCACGGTCTTCCTCCGCTTCCTCATCATCATCATCATCGCCCTCTTCTTCGACACTCAACTCCTTGTTTATTCGCGGGAACATTTGGTCTTCTGCCCACCGCCGTCTATTGATGTACCCATCTGATCTCCGACGCAACAGTCGTTTGTGTCTGTAAGGAAACATAATTGCAGCGCGACTTGGTCCAGACGAAGATTCTGAAGAAACCAATGCAAGATCAGTGGAAACGCCTGCCGAAGTTGTGGCGCTACCCTCGTCCTCCAAAACAGCATGCTTCTTATTTTCACTGGACAGTGGATCCTCAGCCTTATCAATGAACTGCCAAGTCTCATTTTGGATTACTGATTCGGTTTTATTGTCATCAGATATGCCACCAATGGCTCCTAATTCCTCAAATGATGACTCCGATGAATCCTCATAGCTTCCGATTTGTAAACTGGGTGAGCTTTTCGGTGCCAATCCGTTGGTGCTGCCACTGGCAGACGGTCCCGCGACCAGGTTATCAACTGGGGAACTTGTAGCTGGCGAAGTTGATGGTCCACCACCTGCATCGCGCTTGCTACGGTCCTTAAAAGTAGTTATGAATTCATCGTCGGAGCATTCGCATTCCGATGCGTTCGTTTCGTCATTTATTACAGTCTCTAAAACTCTATTTCTGGCACTTATGTTTGCAGTTTGTTTGTCTTTTGACTGTTCCGATCGACTACTGCTCTGCCCATCAGTTGTGGGCTGCTGTGGAGAGCGTGATGCCGAGCTTTGAGAGGAAATTGAGCTTAAGCTAACAACTGGACTTGAAACAGGACTTGTTGGTGTACTATTGCCTGTTGGCTGTTGTGGCTGTGGTAGAGGTGATTGTACTGGCGGAGTTTGATTCTGAAAACTAGAGTATGCTGGGATTTCTCGAGTGGAAATTCTTGGCTGCTCGGTTATATGAGTTGATGGTCCACTTGCTGCAGCTGCATTGGAAGTGTTTGCATTTGCTGATGCTGTAGCTGGTTTTGACTCAAAATTAAAATCACTTGCTATTTTATCCGTGAGATTGTTGAAAAAGTTCTGACACGTTTGCTTAATGTTGTCGAATGGTTTGTCCGCATCGCTTTGATCCGAAAACTTCCTTCCGTTTGGTGCGTTTCCCACATTTGATGCATCGATCTGATTCACATGTGTCAGCACTAATCGTACCAATTCCTCTTTTTCTAGATTTTAAATGATAGCGTATGAGTAAATGTGATGTATTCTGAATGTCCATACGTACCCACACATCCTTTGGTGGATATGTGTTTTGACTGCAAGTAAAATATTAAGTCCTTTGGCTTTAACTGAAGCAGATCTACTTTAAGTAATGGACGTTTTGCAAATATTGCACAACGCTCACATAGAACACCGACATTACGATGGTTCAAGCAGTGGCTGCAATAATAACGCCTGAAACGAACCAAATATTAATCTTTGATAATTAAATGATATCCCTACGTCAAAACATGTGAGCTAGTGAGAAAGAAGCATTCGATCATCAAACGTAAGAAACGCACAAATTACTGCTAATTGATCAGGGCTATGCCAATGCGTGCGAAATATTATACCTCTTTATAGTGGCATATCGTTTGGTTGTTTTCCTTTCAAGTTATTTTTAAAAACCTCTGGGATTTTATAACATTGACTCAAGCGTTTGTGAATCATCCTCATCCACTTTTGCTATCATCTGTGCATACATACATACATTCGATAAACCGAGAAGGCTTATCTTTAATAAATATTTAATAAACAAGCAGACAAAATTTGCGTAAGCGAAATGATACGCTTCTACAATATTTTCAGCACTGACTATCAGAAATATTTCCACAATGGATCACGCTCTGACATATTTCAGGTATAGAGATATGTTCTAATGATACAATGAACACCCCAAACATCGATTTGTTTTGTGACATTAATTTCGCATTTTACAACGCTTCGTGGGTGGTTTGTATTGCTGGCAAAAAAGTGATGTATCACTGCGAGTGCATACAAATTCAATAAGCATCACTAACATTCAAGTTTCAATGTCACCACCACACTTCAAATATTGTCACTGTTGTTTTCGTTCTAGTCGTTGCACTCACCTGCAATCCGTGCAAATTCGTTTCCGACGAAACACCGTGAATTGCACATTACAACCTTCACAAGGCATATCGATTTGATATAAGATTGTATCTCGAAGAACAATTGTTACTACCAATTATTTTGTCATATAGATTAAATTTGGGAAGAATTAACTGATCCAAAAATGTTCCAATGAGTAATCAGAAAAACAATTGACTATCTACCACCGACTGCGATCGATTGCTGGCGAAATCGCAATGGTTCTACTTGGTGGCTTTGCATTGTGTATGCATTTATTTGAAGTGTAAATTCATATTATTATGAAACATTTAACAAAATAAATTCAATTTTTTTTCTTGGTTGAGATTTGTTTGACGAATATTTTTGAGTGATTTTTTTTACTTTTGATTGATTGAAAATAAGACTTTAAGTTCTGTTTGTTTTATTTGGAAATCATTGAACTTGACAGATGGAACGACAGGAATTGAAGAGTGGTGTAGGTGTGTTTGACTGGACTTTAGCTGAAGCAGAACGGAATCATTTCACAACGCACCGTTGGTGTCTCGACTATGTGCTGGTTACGATATCTGCTTTGACGAATAAATATGTCACAATCAACTGTTTTTTTTTTTTTTCATTTCAAGCATTGTTAAATTACTTTAAGGTTTCCCGCCCAAAAATGTATGCAAATTTCCTACTGAACCGAAATCGCGTGGTTGAATAAACTTTTATTAAAACCTCAATACCTGTTTCCCAACGTGTTTTCAACTGTCACTAGTTGGCAATTTTTCAAGTGACCGGCAAAACAGCTGTTTGTTTCTCATTGTATGGTGTATAAAGTAGGCGTGCAATATACCTAGTTGTCTCTTTCTATTTTCTGGTGTTCTCACACTATTATGTCCGTTGTGAATTGAGAACCAGTGACATTTCTTTTGGCGGACACTTATAAATTGAGAGCGAAATCACTTCAAACTCGGTGGGTTCATGCAGTCCTAGCGATTCGCGATTCCGGATTCAACTAGCTTGCGCCGAAAATGTGAGGCGAAAGTTTATGGCGAAAGCTCGAAGGTTTGGAGAAATTTAATGAAACCTCGCGATTTCGTTTGGTGAGAAAATAGCGAATGTTCATCATATTTGACATGAGTATGATCGGAGACAGCAATGAATTGTGTATTCATTTGTGGTATGTATTACAATGATGCTCAACTTCAGAGTGCATCATTTTAGATTAGTCTATCGATGAATTTGAGAGACTTTTTGACAGAAATGAAGTATGCTAGAGATTTCCAACTTCTACCTCTCTTGTCCTTTGAAATTGTTGACAAGAACTGCACAGCTGATTGACCCCTAGTCCATCGACGAATTTAACGGATAATCATGAAAATGTTGATGGTTATTCATGAATTTTTGACAGTTATTCACGAAATAACGCAAATGCCGTTCTCTTATTGGCCAATTTAGCTTTAGAAAACAATATAAAAAATGGTTGTTAAAAATTTCAAAGGGCAAGAGAGGTAGAAGTTGGGCATCTATATCATATTTCATATCTGATAGGAACTACATTTTTGGCCATAACTGTCAAACATTCTGCTTGTTCTCTTTGTGCTGTGCAGGAACAGTTATTCTAATGACAATAATCATGAGTTCTAGCAACGATTTAAACGAATCTAGAATCATAACTACAAAGGGCAATATAAAAATATTGATTGCAAATTGCCTCCTGTGAGGATTGAACTCACGACCCCTGGTTTACAAGACCAGTGCTCTGCCACTGAGCTAAAGAGGCGAATACCCCATTTAACCTCTACTTCATACAACAGTAAAACACATACACATGCGAATCTAGAACTTTATTCATTCATTATTTCCCATATTTGTGTTATTTTGGATTCAATCCCTTCCAACTTTGTGAGTCACAATGGGTCGATCTATTCGAATAACTCGTTCGGCGACACTAAAGTACCCCTCATACTCCACTATGTCGGGGGTTGTATCGTAATGATAGTGACCACCCCAATTCGTTGAAGAAAAGCTATGGAAGTGCTGCAAACGAAGGTCCAAGCCCTAGAAGAAAATAAAAGCACGATGAGAATTGGAGAGACAGTACAACTGTACAAATGTCTACTTACATTCTCATGTGTTATTAGAGTGCCGACGGCGTTCAGTTGAGCTGGCATATTGTAAAACTTAAGCCAGTTATTGACGTCCTCATCCGTGTGAATTGGTACCTTTGAGAAATCACGCATCACATGCTGATGAGCGGATCCCTTTTTAATTAAAAATGTTCCACCCAGACCTTGTAATCGAATTAACACATTTGTGAATGAAAGGAAAACAAAATAAAATGCGAACGCCCCCGGGTGGGCTCGAACCACCAACCTTTCGGTTAACAGCCGAACGCGCTAGCCAATTGCGCCACGGAGGCACATGCCCAGGCAGACCCCCCCCTTTAATTCGCTATTTTAACTCACCTACACACTTCTCTCCGTAGTTCTTTTCCAAACCAAGTCGCATTGATTCGATGAAGTTGTGGCTCCCCGTTCGCTTAGAGCAAATTACTTTTAACACTTTTCCGGATTGCCCTTGGTTTAAGAACAGATTTAACAATAAGGCACTCCTTGTCTCTTCACGGGGAAATTTCTCAAGAACGCATTCCTCATTTTTCCCCTGGACTTTTGCTGTGTAGCTTTTGTTCGTAACTTCGCCTTTAGGTGATACCTTAAGGTTATATATTCCCTCGCAGTTAATTTCACGCAATGGAAAAGGTCCAGCTCCGGCTCCTATGGCAATGATATCTGTGTTTACATTGGGCATGCACCTCAGCATCAACTGCTTGAGGTCGTATACTTTCGATCTTTGAACAGTAGGCAAGAGATATGGTGGTCCTCCTACTTCCAGTAGTGCTGGCGATCCTCCAAGACCTAGATATATGTACATGGGTACGGATCAAGTCTCAAGGATTTGGTCAAGGATTGATCAAGTCTTACCAGGGGTAACCAGATTGTAAGGAGTCTTTGTAAGATTCGGGCAATCAACAATTTGAACAGACACTTGCTCGAAGTTGGTGGAAAGTGCCGCTTCAAGAACTATAAGAAGAAGGAATCAATTAAATGATCACTTATAAAATTCGGCGGGAAATAATATATATTTTAGTTTGAGCACTTTTGCAAGGCCTTTGATGTGAAACTTAAAATTTCTATAAACTTCTGCTCATTTAGTGTCTTGGTTCGCCATTCTGATGTTACAGATTTTTTATCAATACTAGATACTAGACCAGTGTATTTCTGCCCGCGGTACACTGCGAATTTGGAACTCAAACTGGTTGTTATTTATTGTATAATGCCATTCTGCACTCATTCTGGCGGCCATAAATCAAAACAAAAAGTTTCAGTAACATTTTCCATTGCAATCTATTGTGTGCGAATCCACCTGCTCAACCCGGGAACATCTGCAAGGCAAACCAGACTTCTTGAACATATTCAAGTGATTGCGACAAAAAACCAGACATCGAGGCAAACCCTCATTCACGCACTTAATGCGAGAGAGAACGAATGGTATTCTTTGATTTGACGATCTCGAAATGTGCAGAAAATTAGGGACCCAGTCTTAGTCTTACTATTATCTCCGAATTTGCTCAAATATCAGACATCAGACTGAACGTGCCATTTACACATAATCTACACCTGCACTTGTTTCCAAAGACCTACGTGCTAAAACAAGTGCGACACTGGATAAGGCATTAGATGTTGTTAGTTGATTCAGCTTGATTCCGATAAAATTATTTGGCAATATTTTGGCAACCAACGAACTTTTTGAAGTTAAATAAAAAACACTTAGAATAACCATTAATGTGATGATATGTAACATTTCCTTTTGCTTATTTTTTAAAGCCAATTCTTCAGCATTTTGTGATCTGTGTAACAGCTTGTTGTAACTTATGAACCACACTGTTCTCGAACTTTAAACTTGTTACCTGTCAAACTTTTGAAACGCTTTTGTGTTGTTTGACCACACGTACACTCGCATACGTTTCCGATATCAAAATCAAAACAAATGCACAAGTTAGAAATACATCCACGTAGTCTTGTATTCGTAATTTTACATGCACTAATCCGACCTCAAGTGAGTCGTCAAAGTGGATGGACTCACCTGATTTCACCTCCTCCAAACTGGGCACAAACAATTGTTTCTCCTCGTAAGAAAGATCGTTCACATTTAATGCAGACATAGTGCGAAGATGATTTTATTACACAAGCATATGCGAAAAATCTGGTCGTGATATCGCCAATGGATGGATTAACTACAAATTATTTTACTGGAAAAGCTATGCAGTAAGTTTATCAAGCAGAAACACTTGTTGACTGAACAAAAATAACTCGGAAACAGGGTTTAAATGCAGGCACTCGACTGAATCCAGAAACTTTGCTCTACAGGGTGATGGCGAATCAAGTAAACACACTAAGCACTTCGGAAGTAAATTAGGAAAATAATGTATGTATTTGGCACCAGAGAGCTTTTGGAATTTGTGTATGGAATTGAGTGCAAGCAATTTATAACTTGTTTTTCTTTTTCTCTTCGCTTTTTATTCGAATATCTTGGGAACACCACCCCCATTAAATTATAGCATTGCACTGTTTTTACACCCTATCCGAATAAATACTTACAGATTTACATACCTAAGTGGGGGCATATATTAATTCCGTAAATCAAACGCTAATTGATAAGAGGAACAAATGTGAAGATGTTTCTTATCAGGAGTACAAGCTGAGACACGTGTTTTGCCAGCTATGGTGTGAAACCTCTCAATCTCCAACACCAATGGGCAGAACATGTGATAAAGCAAAGAGGGCTTTGCGTCATTGCATCGCTGAATGTATTTATTGTTTGCAACGACCTGGACAACCGTTGGGTACGAAGTGCTCGTCGTTTTAATACATTCTTTGATCCATCCTTGTGTAACAGGGTTTTGTAAGTGATAGGAAATACGTAAATCCGTTTCTTTCTAATATACTAATATAACTATATATGGGTTAGGTAGTTTCGGCTACAAGCTGCGGGCGAAGTCTAATGTCTGCCTATGTGTTGTGCTCTCGACGTAGATGTGACATCACATTCTACTACAAGCAGGTCGTTGGAGTTCCTGTTCGGGAGTGACCTATATTATACCCTCCCTACAGTATTCTGTTTTGTGTTGAGTGGGTGTGGAATCCTCTAATCAACACCGGAGTGTGTTCCTTCGCCTCGATACTCAAATGTGAGGGAAACAAGATCCAAAACAGATACGGAAATATAGAACATAAAAGTAGGGAAGAGCTGCTGTTACTGTACGTGGTGAGGTAAGCATTTTGTTTGTTTACCAATAATTGAAGAACTTCTCACTCGCCTCCGAAACAAAGTGAATTCATTTCTGATGCGTTTCAAATTGACGTCATAATGTTCGTCTACCAATGGGCCCTGTTGAATGTGACCTTCTTCCCGACCTAGACTGGGGCCATCAAGGGGTGATTGGAAATGAAAATAACGTATTTTACTCCTATAAATAGTTCTTATTTACTCTTATTATTATCACGTTATTACAATGTTATTTTTTACGTTATGAGTTCAAGGTTCAGTGTAAAATTTCATTCAAGTGCTACATGTGTATACTTGGAAGTCATCAAAATAAAGGAAATGGAAAAAAAACTTAAAGCAATGGATCTCTGAAGCTTTGTATTACAAACAATACAATGGTTTAATGAAAGAAAACTAAAGAAAATATTCATTTAAATCTACTATTAATGATTGGGTCGTGTTTTATAATCTAGGATTAGCTTCATTTCATGTCATTAACATAGGCATCTAATTCAGCATCAAGTTCTTCAGCTGTCGGCGCTGGAGTCTTCGCGGCATTGCGACGTCCCGCTGGACGTGGAGCAGAGCCACCACCTCGTCTGGGTCCAGGTCCACCTAATGAAAGTAAACGCTTTTAGTAATCTTATCTGAAAATGAGGTCTAACATTACATTACCTGCGCCTCGGCGGGTATTTGTTGGTGGTGCTCGTGGTCTTGGTCCGGTTGCCAAACGGGCTTTACTCACTGGCGAAGGCACTTCTGATGTAGCTAGTTGAATATTCATTGGGCGTCCGTCCAATGGGACACCATTGTACTGTTTCATTGCCTTTACGGCATCGGCTCTTCGTTCAAAGACCACATCGGCAGTTCCTATACAAGAAAAAAAAAAATGAAAATGAATCGAATTCCATTAATTTAAGAAAAATATTTCGCAGTTCTATGATTCCCATAGAATGGAGTTATATTTACCCAGTGAACGTCCAGATCTGTCGTAGTGCACTGATGCGCTTTTGAGCGGCCCAAAATCAGCGAATAACTCGTGAATATCTGATTCCGAAACTCCATAATCCAAATTTGAAACGAGCAATTTCGATGGTCCCCCGACGGATCCTCCTGTGGCGGTCTTTAAACCGGCGCCACCTCGTTTTGGTCCATCATACATATCATGCTTCCAAGCGCTGTTTACATCACCCTAGAATTTGAGAGGTTGGATTTGATGATGCATGTTTGTTTCCATTTTGTTTCCCTGCCAACTGTCATCACACCGTCGCTTGAATGATTAACTTTCTGATCAGTGAAGAACAAGATATTCTCGGGTATTGGTTGGGACACTCTTGCTTTCCCTACCCGTCACTTAACGCATTTTGTGTACTAGGACAAGGGAGAGGATACTGATATCGCATTCAACGGACACATCGCTCTCGAATTCGATGGTGAAATTTACACCCCATCTGGAAAATGAATCACCTATGTGGGTACATATACTCGCATGATACCACAGCCGAAATTAGTTTTAAGTATACGACAAACGTACGTGTAGGATTTTTTTTCCGGATGAAAATAAAATTAGTACATATTTGGATTGAAAAAATAAATACTTTCAATGCAATTTTCACATTCGCGCTGAATATAAATTAAAGATGGCCGCTACCATTTCACTTTGCTCTTCTCATTGCTGAAACTCTACACAGCACTACCACTACGACGAATGTACATAAAAAGGACATTCGCATACTTTCTTGTGGATTTCCAAATGAAAGTCACTATTTACCCATTAAACTGAACATTTATATATAAAACTAAACAATTCATTTCCTTTCAAATGTCTTCAGCGATATATGCATATTGACACACAAGCTGTCAAGAGGAATATTTTGCTTTTCAATCACCCAAACGGAACAGCGCCATTTTGTTATAATTTATGTGATTTTTTTGTATACTAAAGTCCAACGATCTTTACCCTGGGAAATTTGGATTTTTGAATACCGCCACGATTGCGACCCTTAAGTACGGGGCCACTGCCTCCAGTGATGCCTTGGCGTTGGGTCCCGCTTTGAATGGGACGAGCAACTTTACGCACTGGTCTGGCGCTTCCACCGCCAGCGCCGCCACCACCACGGCGTGGGGCTCCTCCGCCTCGACGTACTTTTAGGCCACGGGTTGACTTAATGATGTCATCTAAGCTCATTTCAATTTTATCGACCATTTTGTTTTATTTGTGTGGATTAACTTTTACGAAAATATATTTTAGAAATTGTGAGCTATTTTTGCTTGTTGAACTTTTATTTCTCTTTATTCTTTTTACACAATGTTGCTATTCGACCAGAAGACACCAACGACACCAGCGAATAAAAATCACGAACTGAACTGATCCAACACCAAACTGAACGAAGCCTATATAGCAGCTGCCTCGGCTTTACTCTTGGCGGGTAATTAGTGCGTTCAGGGAAATGTGAGTAGATTGCAAACAGGGTGAATAGGTAGAGATGCGAATAATTTAATTACTTTTTCTCGGATTCTACTATTTTATAGTCCTTGGGAATTTTTGAAGTGACGCGACTTATCTAGAATAATTTGAACTCTTCAGACTTCAGAAAACGCACTACCAGACGTTACACTTAATTGCCTATTTCTGACGAAGAGATTTAACAATTTTATTAGACCACCGTCCTTGAAAAGGCGGTATCAAGTCGGAATTAATCCACCTTTCAGAAATAATGAATACCAGTTAAGAACACCAAAGAGTTAATAACTCTACTTCAATATGTTCACTAAAATTTGCGTTGATTTTATAATTTCTTCCGTCCAAACTCGGTTTACTATTCATTGTTCTACTTAAGGAACTAGTTTCCATAATATGCAAAACACCTGCATCCGTCATTATTGTTCGCTGTAGACTATGGTATTCTTTTACAAATATTGACTCTGAACTTACAACGATGCTTTGACACTGCATGCAATCCTCAGCTTATATTGAAGCTGTCCGAATAGCTTTGGGTTCTATTTTGTGTTATTAATCCAAACTTATTTCTACTCAAATCGGAGGAGTTACATATTCACATATTCAGGTCCTCCCTACACGATGCAACATAGTTGTTGTGCTTGAAGTTTGTTGGGGATATTACGATTCCCGTTGTTTTATGTTCTGAAAACGCAATTTTGTAGATCTTCATAAAACAAGAACAAAATATAATGTTACAAAATGCTCGCTTTTGCCTAGTTTAGGAGATATGGAGGTCTAAAAATTTATGTTTTCCTACGAAATTTCTCGAACAAAATTAATTTTTTGCATAGTTATAGGCATACTCTTAGGATGACTCAATATGAAAAATTCATGCAAAAAAATCTCAATGAAAATTTAGGCATAATCTTAGGAGCAATCAGTAAATTTTGTTTTTGACTAGTTTAGGAGATGTCGAGGCTTAAATAATCAGAATTCGGCCTTATTTCGTTTTAAATCTGGAAATTAAACTTCAGCTCCAGGCGCCTGCCAGACAGTTGTTGACATACCCTCCCTTAGTGGAGCGACGAAGTCGCGTGAGCGGGTTAAACCCTGCGGAAAACAGGGTTAAATTCCTGTTTGCGAGCAAAGCGAGCCACCCACGTCGTGCTTTATATAAGGCGTGTTTCCACGGAAAAAAATCGCGCCCTCTTTCACCGACTTTGTAGTTCTCAATGATTGAAACGTTCCCAATAATTCTTATAATTATTAACCAATTCGGCGTATTCTACGATAGTAACATATTATGTACTTGGATTACTCCTAAGATTATGACTAATTTTCTGTCTGCTTTATGCATGTTAGTTTCATATTGATACCCCTAAGAGTATGCAACATTGTATTATAGCAAAAATGTTCATACCCATAACTAGGCAATCAAAATTCTGTCCCACACGCTAAAAAAATAATTTGGCATCAGAAATCCCACAGGAAAAAATGTATTTTGAAACATCAATATCTCCTAAACTAGGCAAAAACGAGCATTTTGTAACATTATATTTTGTTCTTGTTTAATGAAGATCTACAAAACTGCGTTTTCAGAACATAAAACCACGCAAATCGTAATCGTGCCAGTTTGTTTGAACTTCAATCCCTTTCATTGTGAATAATTTTTCCAGATTACTATTTTCTTCATTTCAGTTCAAGTTTTAGTGCAGATAATTTTTTTAATTTTCAGTAAAAAGTATGGTAAATAAATCGACGCATCAGTTACCATCATTGCCTTTTTTATTCGAAGACTTTTTCCCAGTGCAGGTATTTAAAAAAACTTTTGAACTCAACTGTGTGAAATGTCAAGGCGTTAGACCAAGATCGGTGTCTAACTGTAGTGAGTTGTTTGAGATTAACAAAATAATAGAGATGAATAGTTAAAAAGAGTTACATTTTCTGTAGATAATTTAGTCGTGCGTCCACAGAGTACATAAAATAAAGTTGGCGAGTTTTGGTTCATATAATCTTATCATGTTTTTCGTGCATTTACGACGACAACTTTCTGCCAAACAATTTAGACTTTGCCATTCTGCAGTGTGTTCCCTGCTACAAATTCACAAAATCGAAATCAAGAAACTTTCATCATTTTCAGGCGGCGGCTAGAATGGAATCACTTGCAAAGGTAAAAGTGAAGCAAGGAACAGTGGTTGGCCGTGAGGAGTTACTTCCAAACGGAAATCCATACCAATACTTTCGTGGCATTCCGTATGCAGTACCACCAGTTGGAGAATTCAGACTTCAGGTAAGCTTTCCTATATATTGAAATTTGATTGAAAACATTAATGTACCTCTTTAGGAACCCGTTCCACTAAAAGCATTTGAGACTCCGGAGATCGATTGCTCTAAGGACGGGAATGACTCTTTACACAAGGATCCATTCAGCGGAGAAATTATTGGTTCAGAAAACTGTCTCTTCCTCAATGTGTACGCACCAAAGAGCAAGCCTGATACCCTTTTCCCAGTGATGGTATACATACATGGCGGCGGATACATGTTTGGCAGTGGCAGTGGGTTCCTGTGAGATTTATTACACCCATTTCCATGATTTTAAGATTGCATACATTTTCTCAGTTATTCCCCTCTTTATCTTGTGCAAGAGGAAGTGGTTGTGGTTACTCTTAACTACCGCCTTGGAGCCTTGGGATTTCTGTCACTACCTGAAGGACATATACCAGGCAACTTGGGTCTCAAAGATCAGGTAAAGTTATGTTCCTCTTTGATTAACGTAATCGTAGTAACAGTTTCTTCTCAGCACCTCGTTCTGCAATGGGTTAAGGAAAACATTGGTGAATTCAATGGAGATCCAAATAACGTGACGTTGTTTGGTGAAAGCGCTGGAGCTGCTTGCTCACATCTGCATCTCTATTCCAAAAATTCGAATAAACTATTTCATAAAGCGATCGTTCAGAGTGGAACCAGTAACATGCCATGGGCCATGCAGGAGAGAGCACCCATGAAGGCAATCACACTGGCTAAAGCACTAGGTTGCACATCAGATGACCCCTTCGAAGTTGTTAAATTCCTGAGAAGCTATGAAAATCCAAACGATTTCATCAAATGCCTCCCAAAATTACTTCAGGCCGATGAAATTCGTCGTGGTTTGGCTATACCCCTTCAACCGGTAGTGGAGAAAGAAAGTGTGGAATCAATCGTCACAGAAGCGCCACTAAATGCAATGAATAAACCCAACTCTATAGACATTCCTTTAATGATGGGTTACAATTCAGCAGAGGGATTAGTGGTTGTTTTTAATGCGGTGAAAAAACTGAGTGCAGTTGATAATGACCTAGCTAGGTTCCTGCCTCGAAACATTAATTTGCGTCCGGATGATTCGAAGTGTCTGGACGTAGCCAAGAAGATCCGTGATTTTTACTTCAAAGGAGGCAAAGTGGATGAAACAAATCTGAATGCATTGGCTGACCTAACTGGAGACTTCCATTTTATAATGGACTGTCATTTTGCAGCAGAGGTCCACTCCAGAAAGCAACATAAGTCACCACTTTACTTTTACAGGTTTGATTACAATGGGGGATTGAATAAGTACCAACAACTATTTGGTTTAAGTCACTTGAACGGAACCTGCCATGCCGATGAACTCTTCTACTTATTTCAATCCGATCTGGCCAAGGAACCGTGGGAGGAGAGAGACAGGAGAATGGTTGAGAAAATGTGCAAACTCTGGACGAATTTTGCCAAATTCGGGAATCCAACTCCTGACAAAAATGATCGTTTTGTCGACTGCAGCTGGGAACCAGTGGACAAGGTTACGGACAACGAGAAATTCAATTTGAACGCATTCATAATTGATGAGAAACAAAGTATGATGGTGAATCCCGACGCAGATAGAATAGACTTCTGGAGGGAGATCTATAAAACTTATAATGGTAGTCCATCTAAATTGTAATATTTAAGAAATATATGACAGTTTCGGCATAGCCGCAATTTGTGCAATTAAGAACAAAGATCGGCCAAGGAGTCTAACATATTCGACTAAATTCGAATAGAAGTTTGATCAATCTAATCTCAGTCTTATCTAAATCTTCCTAGCCGTTGGCGTAGAACATGTTATCAGAGTCATGGCTTTGTGTGTTTGACAAGTCAATTTATTTCGCATGTGGGTGAAGAATGCTTTTATTATGGTTTTAACAATCAAAAGCGTTTCTATTGGCGTTGAATATACATTTGACAACCATACTACCACTACTGTAGCCAAGTCTTGAGCTTCGCACTTTGAATTTGTTAGTTTTAGACGACGTCGTTCACATCAGTCAGATTTGCTTTAAAATATGCAAATTGTCTTGCATCGGCAACAAGTTGACTTGGGGCAAAACTCGAAGTTCACGCCGTTTTAGTTTATACACCTGTTATCAATTAGTGTGAAGTGGAAAGTATTATTCAACGATTAGTGCGCTTTGGTCTGAAATCTTAGGTTAGATATACAGTGATCACTGATCAGGCTAAGTCATAATGCAATCGGATGCGAGGGTAAAGGTGAAGCAGGGTACACTGGTTGGTTGTGAAGGGTTGCTCCCAAATGGGAAACCTTATCAATTTTTTAAGGGGATTCCGTATGCAGAACCTCCAGTGGGAGAATTAAGGTTTCAGGTGAATATTACAGGAAATTAAAAGGACCAAAGTCTAAAAAAAACTCAATGCATTGCTTTTAGGCTCCCATTCCACTGAAGGTATTTGCAACGCCCGAGATCGACTGCACTAAGGAAGGTGATGTGGCTCCACAAAGAGACCCATTTACCGGAGAGTTCATAGGTTCAGAAAATTGCCTCTTTCTGAATGTATACGCACCCAAAGGTAGTGCAGACACTCCTCTGCCGGTGATGGTTTTTATGCATGGCGGGGCATACATGTATGGCAGTGGCAACAGCTTTTTGTAGGTTATGCTTCTGTAGCAGTCGTTTATTTCCGTACTAATAATATAAATTCCTAGGTATACCCCGCATTATCTTATTCAGAATGACGTTGTAGTGGTCACACTAAATTATCGTCTTGGAGTACTGGGACTTCTTGCATTGCCTGAAGCAAGCATTTCGGGGAACATGACCCTCAAGGATCAGGTGAAAAAACTTGTTTTAGAATCAGAAAGAATGGTAACAACACTGTCCTTTAGCATCTAGCCTTGCAATGGGTCAGAGAAAACGTATCCGCATTCAACGGTGATCCCAATAATGTGACGCTTTTTGGTGAAAGTGCTGGGGGTGCTTGTGCACATTTACACCTGCTTTCGGAGAGTTCTAAAACACTTTTCCACAAAGCAATCCTTCAAAGTGGAACAGCTAATATGTCGTGGGCAACAATGAAGTTGGAGAGATCTCCTGCCAAGGTCATGAAATTAGCAAATCTGTTGGGATGTAAGTCGGTTGATCCTCTGGAAGTGATCGATTATTTAAGAAAGTATACAAATGTGAATGATTTTGTTAAATATGCTCTAAAGGTGTTAGACACCGAAGATTTCCTTCGTAGCGTGCCGTTACCCTTACGTCCAGTAGTAGAGAAAGTGACTGGCTGTGCAATTATCACCGACGATCCCTTAAGGGCAATGAGCAAACCTAACTCAATCGATATTCCTGTAATGATGGGCTACAATTCAGCGGAGGGGATAATGCTTCTTGGAAAGGCGATCAAAGATTTGAGTTCTGTTGACAAAGATTTAGCAAGTTTAGTGCCTCACACTTTCAATATGCGACAAAGTGATCCGAGGTGTCTTGAATTGTTCCAAAAGATCCGAGATTTTTATTTCAATGGTGGTGCCGTTGATGACCAACAATTGAACGCACTTGCAGACGCTTATGGAGACAAACAATTCATAATCGCTTGCAATGCTGCTGCTGAGTTGCATTCCAGACACCAACACAACTCGCCATTATATTTCTACAGATTTGATTACATCGGAGGGTTGAATTTGAACAAACACCTCTCCGGCTTTGATCATTTGAAGGGTGTATGCCATGCGGATGAACTCTTTTACATTTTTCAATCCGATGCAGCTAAAGAGCCTTGGGACGCGAATGACAAGATAATGACAGAGAAAATGTGTAAACTTTGGACAAATTTCGCAAAATATGGGAATCCAACTCCTGACGAAAATGATCGTTTTGTCGACTGCAGTTGGGAACCAGTGCGCAAGGTTACGGGCAACGAGAAATTCAATCTGAATGCATTCATAATTGATGAGAAACAAAGAATGATGGAAAATCCCGACGGACATCGAATTGACTTCTGGAGAGACATTTATGAAACATACAGCAGAGATTTGCAATCAAAAATGTAACATCTAAAAAATAAAGTATGCCTGTCCGTGTTTCAAAGAGGGCCATAAAAGCATCTCATTATTAGATAATTTCAAAGACGATTATTTTGTTTGTTAGGCTGCCCTTATCTTTCCCAGTCGTTTGAATGACTTGACAATTTACAAAAAGCTTTATCAACTCAACCGATCTTGTTTGGAGCTTTTTTTTATATAAAAATACCCCAGTGTGTTCGGTTGATAATAGAGTTGACCAGTTACTGTTTGCGGTTTACGAAATATTTTCCTAGAAGTAAACACGGAGAATATACTTTTGGTTTACCATAGAATATTACATATATTCATTAGGCTTTAATTCCTTCAATTCAGGAACGAATATGCCGCCAAGGGTCGAGGTCGATCAAGGCACTGTGATTGGGGGTGAAGGCGTTCTGCCGAACGGGAAACAATACAAGTTTTTCAAAGGTGTTCCGTACGCCGTGCCACCGCTCGGAAAGTTGCGATTCAAAGTAATTCATAGGTAAATGTGACGTGATGTAACGCTTATTAATCATGCCGTGATAGGCACCCGTCCGATTGGACAAGTTCTCTGCTGCGGAAATAGATTGCACTAAAGAACGCGACGTGTCATATCAAAGAGATGGATTCACAGGAAACATAGTTGGGTCAGAGGACTGCCTATTTTTAAACGTCTATACTCCTCAAACGGATTCAGATAAGCTGATGCCTGTAATGGTGTATATTCACGGTGGTCAATTTTTATTCGGCAGTGGAAACAGTGATTTGTAAGTAAACGTGTTACTACTGTGTTTCCCGTCACTCATTGTTGGCTTCTTAGGTACAATCCCCTCTACTTGATGCAAGACGGTGTGGTTGTAGTGACAATCAACTATCGACTAGGTGTTCTGGGATTTCTCGCTCTTCCTGAGGCAAATATTCCTGGGAATGCCGGCTTGAAAGACCAAGTAATTATTCGAATTTATGTGAAAGTACTCTTTGTTCCGGAACACATATATTTTTTAGCGTTTAGCACTGCAATGGGTTCAGGAGAACATAGCGCGTTTTAATGGAGATCCGATGAATGTCACAATCTTTGGGGAAAGCGCTGGCGGAGCTTGTACTCATATGCAAGTTCTTTCAAAAGTTTCGAGGCAATTCTTTCAAAAGGCGATCATACAAAGCGGTCTTGCATCTATGCCGTGGGCTTTTAGTTCCAATCCGTCAGAGGACACCAAAAATCTAGCCCAAGCGCTTGGGTGCTTCTCTCAGGATCCATTCGAGATTTTAGAATTCCTTCAGAAAATATCGGACCTTGACGAATTTATTAAACCCTTCCTCAATGACACGAAGATAGAAGAATTTTTCGACGGCCGTCCCATACCCCATAGGCCAGTCATTGAGAAACCTTCCGCAGAGGCTGTCCTTACACAAGAATCATTAGATTCTGTGTCGCGGGAAAATTCTCTTGATATTCCCATTATGATGGGATACACTTCAGCCGAGGGCATAGTCATACTTCAGGCAATTAAAGAATTGCAAGGCTTCGAGAAGTATCTACCTCTGAACATTCCCAAGGACATAAGATCACATTTGAATGAGCAGGAGAAGGCAAAGATTGTGGAACTGATGACGCAATTCTATTTCAAAGGTGAACAAATTCAAAAGGAACACGCAGATAGCGTCAAAGATTTGTTAAGTGATTACTTTTTTACTCTCGAAATGAACAACGCGGCACGGATCCATGCCCAGAAACAAAAAACGTCACCGTTATACTTTTATCGTTTTGATTTCGATGGAGCACTTAATATCTACAAGAAAATATTCAACGGAGAAACTCTAAGCGGCGCCAGTCATGCGGATGAATTGTTTTACCTGTTTCAAGCAGAAATGGTACCAGAACCTTGGGACGAAGCTGCCAAGAAAATGGTCATAAGGATTTGTAGATTGTGGACAAACTTTGCCAAGTATGGAAATCCAACACCCACCATAGATGGAGAGATTATCGATTGTATTTGGAAACCTATCGCAGCGCCAGATGGAAAGGACGTGACTGTGAATGCATGTTTACTAGATAGCCAGCTTAAAATGGTCGACAATCCCAATGTGGAGCGTTTAAATTTCTGGAAAAGTATTAAGCAACAGTTCGGTGATAATTGATAATCAGTATGTTGTATTTAATTGTGTCTATGAATGTATGAAATAAACTATGACGCGTTATATTTTAAAAAACATTTGGTTTTTAATTTCGATTCAGACAAATGGAAGCACAGGTTTTTTTTGAATAAATTAGCCCGTCTGATTTAAGACGCAACAAATGCGTATTTAAATCATCTTCATACACACATATGTACCACACTCACCCAAGTTATTTTTGATATGTACAAAGATAGCGTCAGATTGATAATAACTAAACAAATGTCATATACATACGTATGTATCCGAATACATACTTGTTACAAACGCAAATGCATTTGAAATTTCAATTAAAACCATCATTTGTTTATTTTGTGCATCCATTGGGAAAAGCTCCCATCCATCCAAACGTCAAGTGAATAGTTTTCTGTCAAACTAGCTGGCATGATCGGTAGGTATCTGCGTTGCTTAGCTAATCTAGTTTCAAGTGTACAGACTACACGGAATAACGTTCGCGTTTCCCTCTTTTATGTAATCTTATCTTTTGATAGTCTCACGAAAATGTTGTTTCGGCGATTTTCTGCAAGAGAAGTTCGACTTTGCCATTCTGCAGTCGGTTTCCCGTCAAATCATTTCACTAGAGTAAAAATTAAGAAAAATCAGTATCACTTCTAGACGGCAGCTAAAATGGAATCTCTTGCAAAGGTAAAAGTGAAACAAGGAACAGTGGTTGGTCTTGAAGGAATACTACCCAATGGGAACCCCTATCAGTGTTTTCGAGGAATTCCATTTGCATCACCCCCAGTGGGAGAATTGAGGTTTCAAGTGTGCATGTCTAAACAATACAAGAGAGCGTAATTACTTAATAGTCTCCTTTTTAGGCACCGATTCCACTGAAATCATTTGCAACGTCCGAGATCGATTGTACTAAGGAAGGCGATGTGCCCCTACAAAGACATCCGTCCAAGGGAAGAATTATCGGTTCAGAGAATTGTCTGTTTCTGAATGTGTACTCACCGAAGAGTAAAACTGACACTCCCCTCCCAGTTATGGTGTTCGTACATGTGAGATCTGTTAAATCTCCTTAAGTGCTTTCATGAAAAATTTAATTTCTCAGCTACACACCCCTTTACCTCATTCAAGAGAATGTGATTGTAGTTACCCTAAACTATCGTCTTGAAGCGTTGGGATTTTTGTCATTGCCTGAAGGGCAAATGCCTGGGAACATGGCTCTTAAGGATCAGGTGAGATTGTGTTCTTCGTTTAGTTCACCCAATCGTTTTTCATGAAACCTCTTCTCAGCGTCTGGTTCTGCAATGGGTAAAGGAGAACATTCGTGAATTCAATGGTGATCCAAACAACGTCACGTTATTTGGTGAAAGCGCTGGAGGTGCTTGTGTACATATGCATCTATATTCCAAAAGTTCCAATCAACTGTTCCATAAAGCGATTGTTCAGAGCGGAACCAGTAACATGCCGTGGGCCATGCAAGAAAGAGCCTCCACTAAGGCAATCACATTGGCTAAAGCACTAGGTTGCACATCAGATGATCCCTTCGAAGTGGTTAAATTCTTACAAAGCTATGAAAATCCGAACGATTTCTTGAAATTCATTCCAAATGTGCTTGAATTCGATGAAATCCGGCGCGGTTTGTCAATACCTGTTCAACCAGTAGTGGAGGAAGAGAGTGCCGATGCGATTGTCACAGAAGAACCACTAAATGCAATGAATAAATCCAACTCCATAGACATTCCTTTAATGATGGGTTACAATTCAGCTGAGGGGATCGTGCTTGTCCATAACATGATGAAACATTTGAGTACCTTTGAAAACGATCTAGCCAGACTAGTGCCTCGAAATATTAATCTGCATCCAGATGATACGAAATGTCTTGAGATTGCGAAACAGATTCGAAATTTTTATTTCAAAGGAGGCAAAGTGGATGAATCAAATCTGAATGCATTTACTGAAATTATTGGAGATCGTCATTTTATAATGGACTGTCATTTTGCTGCAGAGGTTCACTCCAAAAAGCAACATAAGTCACCACTTTACTTTTACAGGTTTGATTACAATGGGGGACTGAATAAGTACCAACAACTATTTGGTTTAAGTCACTTGAACGGAACCTGCCATGCCGATGAACTCTTCTACTTATTTCAATCCGATCTGGCCAAGGAACCGTGGGAGGAGAGAGACAGGAGAATGGTTGAGAAAATGTGCAAACTGTGGACGAATTTTGCCAAATTCGGGAATCCAACTCCTGACAAAAATGATCGTTTTGTCGACTGCAGCTGGGAACCAGTGCGCAAGGTTACGGGCAACGAGAAATTCAATCTGAATGCTTTTATAATTGATGAGAAACAACGAATGATGGAGAATCCCGACGGGGATAGAATGGACTTTTGGAGGGCAATCTATAGAGCCTATAATGGTACTCATTCAAAATTGTAGGTAACATTGAAACGATTGAATTGTTTCAATCTCGTTCCGATTGCAGCGCATAGAATTTATAAAGTTGGTTTGTGGAAGTAAAGGAGGCCATTTTAATTAGTGTACTCTGTAGTCAATGTAGTAAATCAGGGTGGTAATAAACTGTGTAGAAACACAATTTTGCGTTTAGCTTTAACCCGATCCATTTGATGTAAGAAGACGGTGTATACTGTACCTAAAAAGTGAGTTCAGTGTAGAGATAATAATAATAACATCCGTGGTACTACAGCCCGTAGAGAGCCAAGGGCTTGTCGTGCTTCTCGTGCTAGTTCTCTCAAGAGTGGAAGGGACCTACAGTTTTCTGCCGACTCCGAGCGACCCAGTATCCGAAGCTTTTTCCAGACAGTCATTACTCTGAGCATTGTCAGTGACTCGAAAGAGGGGGGCGTGAACATTATTTTTTTTTTGTTTTGTCGTATGCGTAGTAGACGACGCACATACCAGCAACGCCACGACCACCACTATTAAGCGAACTAAGATAGCGAGAAGATATCCAAATCTGGCCAGAATTACCACTTCTCCATGACTACGAAAATTGAGAGTAATACGAAAAATGAGTCACGTTTTCCGGTCGGAGAAGGTTTTCAGATGGTAATTCACAGACCTCACAATTCAGATGAAATCAAGAAGCAAGGGAGGTAGAAATTTGATATCTCCTTGCTCTCTTATTTCTGGTTGTTTCCTTTACCTACCGACTGAGGTATAATCGGTTTCCTTTCAAATACTCACCAGTAAAATTATACGATGTTTCTTAAATACAAAAACACAAGTGATAACTATGGCTAGGTTCGGTTTACCGTTTTATCAACCTGTAACAATGGAAACATCTGTGCATACAAACATCTCTGCAATGTCCAATCGAACAGAACTCACACATCAGCTGTGCTGTCATCGTTGTCATTTTATCGAACAAAAAGTAAATATGAGCAATTACTTATCAGTTTTCACATAGAAGAATTAATCATAAACAAGAAAACTACTCGATCATGGGGGCCCTTTTTGGAAAAAGCAAAAAGCCACAATCCAGAGTAACAGATCAGGATCGAGTCGTGTTGGTAAGTGCATGAAGTAGGCAAATATTGAATTTGCTTTGCAAACAAAACTCGTTCCAGCAATTGAAGCAGCAAAGAGATCGTCTGAAACAGTATCAAAAACGAATTGAACTAAACCTTGAAAAAGACCGTGAACTTGCACGAAAATGCCTTCAGATGGGTCGAAAAGAGTGAGTATTCAGATTATGTGTTGTTATAAAAGATGTTAAAGATCGTTACATTCGCTGAATTTCACAGGCGAGCAAAGTTACTTCTAAGAAAGAAGAAGTATCAGGAGAAACTGCTCGAGAACACCGATGTACAATTGGAGAACATTGAAAAACTAGCCTCAGATATTGAGTTCGCTCAAATCGAAGCAGAAATAGTGAATAAACTGAAGTTGGGTAATGAGGCATTGAAAAAAGCCAATGAAGTGATGAATATAGACGAGATCGAGCGAATTATGGACGAAACAAAGGAAGGTGCCGAAAAGCAAGAAGAAATCAACTCGATATTGTCGGGCACACTAACAGATCAAGACGAGGAAGATGTTCTTGCCGAATTGGATGATCTGGTGAATGCTGAGGACGAGAAAACAAGGAAAGAAGCCGATACCGATATACAACTGCCCGATGTACCTGAAGACGAACCAGTGGAAGAGAAGCGCGAGAAAATCAAAGGGAAGCAGAATAAGGTTCTGGTCGAAGCTTGAGCTTGTTTTTTATTTGATTTTATACACCTAAGCCTAAGAATATGTATTTTGCAATTGAAGAAGTATAGCTAATATAAAAAAAATTAAGAGTACTGCGTATGGTCGTCACATGTAAATATATCTAGAGCTTGCCAAAATTTCACATAGCAGCCATGCGAGCGAATCGCATGATGTGGTCATGGTTTGTGGGAGAGTCTGTGCAGATGACAACTCGTTGCCATGTTCGACTCTCGCTAGACTTACGAATCGCCTCAAGAACAGCTTGTACATAGAGTCCATCGTCAAATGTAGCAGCGGCCTGCACTGGTTCCTTCACCCATGACGACTCCTTTTGTGCAAATGCCTCTTTCAGCGCCCCCACCATTTTGCAAAGTCCCTTGATGTAGGGCCTGGGCAACTGAGAATCTGATGTTGAGAAGTGTAAGTCTTGAACATCCACGTAAATGGCTTCTTCCTTCACATCCCTTTGTTGGTTTTCAACCCGCGAGCGCAGTGCAAACAAATCTCCACCTCTAACAACCAAGTGTCCGTTCTTTCCACACACCAAAATCTCTTGGACAAATGAGTTCGACGATACCATGTGACTGTGTAGAGATGCAGTCACCAGGGCCCCGCCCTCCAGTTCCATTTGAAAGTTGCAAAAGTCCGGAGCTGATATCTGCCGTATCCCATTCACGGATGAAGTGGTTTTTGTGTATGCCTTCACCAGCCCATGGACCCGTATCGCACGTTGATTCAACAGGAAACTCACCAAGTCCACAACATGACTGCCGACGAGATTAAGTGCTCCGCCGCCCATTGCTGCATCGCACATCCAGTCGAATTTGTTCGGGAACAGTGATCCCATTTGGATGCGAACATCAATAAGTGTGATTTCGTTGACAGGCCCAATAAGTTCATCATGGAGAGCACGCTTCATATGCGTAACCGCTGGCAGGAACCGTAAAGAATGATTCACCAGAGAGATGAGTGTTGGATAATATTGTGAAGCCCGCACCATTTTCATTGCGTCTGCCTGGCTCAGACCCATTGGTTTGTCGCAAACGACATGTTTTCCAATCCCCAGAGCTTTCACGGAGATCTCTGAGTGCAAATATGGTTGACATATTATGAACACTAAATCTACATCTTTCTTCAGCAAAACATCATCAATTTTGTTCGTGAAGAATGGTATCTGCAGTTCACGCGCACATTCTTCTGCTTCCTTCAGTGTTCGTCCCCAAATTGCTTTGATTTGGAATCCTTTCTCGCGCAGCAATGGTACGAGTACCTTCGCTATGGCCCCGGTACCAAAAACACCAATCCCAGGTAACATGATGGACGTATTACCTAAGAAACAAATTTGGATTATGCTAGGAATGCGGAAGGTTCTTTTTTACAGACCTATAATGTTTTTTTGTCGAGTATTTGTCCGATCCAGGAATCTCAGTCACAAAACATGTCGATGAGTGAAAGTAAGGAATTTCAATCACTGAGTAGGGTGTTGGAATTGATGGATATGTACATGTCAAAAAATCAAAACAAAACCTGAAACTGTTTGATTTGTTGTACAGCTTGGATGATTGTATATGATGGTATATGACAACATGATGGTCTTTGATGATGCAGTTGCTGAATAGTTGAATTCCTCAAATCTAGAAGCTAAGGTATTATTTATTAGATATTGAGAAGCATCAAGATGGGATTTTCGTTATTTTCCTTGCAAAGTGAAAAAGCAATGTTTTGTCCTCTGTTTTATTAAAGTTGCTACCTTTTAAGCATACCTCATCTCACTATGGACATACCTGGTCTCTCGTCATCTCGTTCCCGATTCCACCATGTTTTCTACCACGGTTCAAAATGTCATCGAGTAGTTTCTAGACGTCAAAAAGTTGTTTGTGTTATTTTATAATTTGCCTTACATTTGCAAAGATTTCACAAATTTAAGAAAAAAATAATATTAATATCATTTAGTGTTCCTGAAAAGATTTCGTAACAAAAGAATGTCGTTCGATACGATTCCAAAAGATCTACGTGGCCTTAGAGCCTGCTTAGTGTGTTCGTTGATAAAGGTAAGAAACTGCACTGCATATTGTAATGTATAGCAAGTTCTACTAAAAATTTTGCAAATATTACTCCTTTAGACATTTGATCAATTCGAATACGATGGATGTGACAATTGCGAGGAATTTTTGAGGATGAAAAATAACAAGGACAATGTATACGATCACACAAGTAACAATTTTGATGGAATTATAGCGCTGATGAGCCCTGAAGACAGTTGGGTTGCAAAGTGGCAGAGAATAGGTAAGAATTAAATTGCTTCCCCATATCAAAACGCATTTATACCTTGGTTTTTTCTTCAAAGGTCGTTTTACAAAAGGAATCTACGCAATCTCAGTGTCTGGAAGCCTCCCGACGGGTACAGTTAGAGAGATGAAGAACCGAGGAATCCCATACAGACCGCGTGACACTAGTCAACGATAAACAAAGATTTTATAACTTTCGCATCGCTTCTAACAGAATAAAAGAAATAAATATAAGAAAGAAAACCAACGTTTATTCACTAAAAATTGCATTCTCAATGACCAAGCCATCCCCACCGACAGTTGTCTCTGTTATCTCGTATCCACCCTCCAGCAGTTCTCTACACAGAACGGTGAATTCTGCCTTATTTTTATAGTCAGCTGGCAGAAGCACAATAGCATATCCGCCGCCACCAGCGCCGGTTATTTTGCAGCTGAAATTATTCCTCTCGACGATTGAAAATATTTTTTCCAGGCTTTCGTGAGAAACTCCAATAGTTTTTAACAAATTGTTGTTTATTCGAAATAGCTTCTCCAGCTTGCTGAATTTCACACCATCCTCAAGTTCATCACCCAATGTCTGGTATATCGGAACTGCAGTGTTAACGACCTCTTCCATTCCATCCCAAATGAGATCAATGACCCTCGGAAAGTCTGATCTCAGAGTTGCCACATCTTGAACTAGTTTGGCTGTACTGCGGGAAACTTTGCTGTCAACAAGTAGAATATGCAAGGGTCTCACAATATCAATTTCGCTGAACGGTTGGTTTTTAGAGAATCGTACAATCCCACCGTACGTGCACACTGTGTTGTCAACTCCTGATGGATTTCCGTGCATCACTCTCTCTGATTGAAATGCCCATTCCGATACTAGTTGAAGTGAAGACTTTGATCTATATGACTCAATCGAAATCTGCTGGGATAGAAGAAGGAATGCGGCGGCCAGTGTTACTCCGAATGATGCAGAACTGCCCAATCCAGCACCAATATTCAATTCTGACGTTAATCTTATTTCACATCCACATTCTAACATGTTTTTCTTAGCTGTTATAAGACAACCGCAAAGTAGAAAATAAATTGCTTGCAATGTTTTGACCTTGACCAAAGTTTGATCTTGAAATTTTGCATTTACAATGTCCTTTATTTCCTTCAGCAAAAGATCCTTGTCCAGAGTAGATGAATGCCGGCGTAAATACATGTCTACAAAACTATTCACTTCATTGATCTGAATCTCAAATGAACACTGTAGACTATCCAAATGAAACGCAGCAACTTGTGAGTCACGTACTTCCTGCAGATGCAAATGGGTGCGAACTCCAACTACAGCGGCGAGCGCTGGCTTCATGTATACTACGGAATGTTCTCCATGCAAGATGACCTTTCCAGGAGATGAGATTTTGATATTAATAGAAGACATTGTGAATGGTTGGCTTTCTTTTTTTTTAGAGATGAGAAAAATATGTATATTATTGCTGCTGAACTTTCTCCCACTGCTCGGGCGTGTAATTAGTCTGAGAGAACGCGTGAATTTCTTTTAGTTCCTCTGCAAGCGCCGTATTTACTAATCGATGTCTCTGTAATAGGCCTTTGCCTTGAAATTGCTCGGAAACCACAATAACTTTGAACTTTCCACCACAACCGTCCGATTCGTCTACAGCATTTACGTATGTTGCTCCAAGTTTTTCAGTTAGTTTCTCTTCCAAGTATTTAGGTGTGTAAGTTGTCATTGTTACTTAGGCTCTCGATTGTTTTATTTGCGGATCTTCAAAGGTGAAAAGTGGGGATTAAAGGTTTAGGTTAGGCCTTTTTCTGTACTTTCTGCTTGTTCGCAGCTTATTGTTTACGCCAATGATGGACAAATATGGTGTTTCTCTTCCAAACAGTTCTCATAGATGTTGCATGCGTTCAGAAATGCGAATCATAAGTCAATCGAGAATTTATTATTGTTTACAAAGTTAAAGTTAAAAATATCAAATTTAAGAAAATATCAATATTAAGATTATGTCATATCTGAATTCTTTTATTTGTAGGACCAAAGGTAGAACCAAAATATGTGTAATATCTCTCATTTATAACCGCGGAATGACGTCTATGAAGTATGTATTTTCGAACGCTGTCTATTTCAAATCCACATTATTCCATATGTCACTGAAAGCGCCAATGTGATGAATATGTTTTAAATATATTTTGCAACACAATCTTAATGTTAAATTTGTTCAGTGTTCTTCAAATCAATTCCTAGTTTTATAGACAAGACCAATTAGAAACTAATTCCTAGTTGTAATCGGTACATTATTTGGGCAGAGATGTCTTTTTCGTTTGGAACAAATCAGACTGGTCTGGGAGCAACAAGCACACCGGCTAAACGTAAGGGATTCAACTAAACTTTGATTTATTGCTTAATTTACAAACAATTCCATGTGAGCGCTTAATTTGCCTAAGCTTGTTTCCGCAAATAGGTCATCTGTGCAGCCCTCGGCCGCAGCGTTAACAGCTTCTTCACATCGTTTATATTTCTAACGCTTAGGTTCCTTACGTCGATTCTGAACAAATAAGAAAGTAAAATTAAATCCTTCAAATTGAATTCTTGTTCACACAAACTTTTTTAAATACACCACTGCTCCCAGATAGGAAAAGAATACAAAAAATGGGAAGAGTAGAAGGAAACCCAAAATTCCCATTTTGTTCAATGCGTTTGGCGTTCAGCGTTCAAGACGGTGTCTAAATGGAAACTGTTATCAGAATTTAGTTTGAAACTACACTCAGTTTGTGTGACACAAATATACACAGTGTTACACAATATCCGACTTAGATTTTAGCACTTTATCAGCAAAACTTAGAATTCATCTAATGAGCACATGTGTGATCTCTTTTCAGCGGCAACTGGGTTAGGAAGTTTTTCATTTGGAGGAGCAACAACAAATCCAGCTCCGGCGTTCGGGCAAACAGCTGCTACATCCACTGCTCCAGCGTTCGGTTCAACATCAACATTTGGCGCACCTGGTATTTATTTATGAGGATATACAATGCAGTTGAGCTTACACTTTTAAAAATAGGTTTTGGAGCGACAACATCTGCACCAACCCTGGGAGGATTTGGTGGTTTCGGTAGCACTACTACAACCACAGCAACCCCAACTCTAGGCGGTTTCGGTGGTTTCGGAACGAACACAGCGACATCATCCGCCCCGAGTTTGTTTGGCAATACCTCAACTGGGTTTGGAGGCTTTGGAGCAACTTCTACAACATCAACGGCACCAACATTTGGGGGTTTCGGAGCTAGTGCACCAACAGCAAGTGGCTTTGGAGGGTTTGGAGCTGCAGCTACCACGACTTCCTCGGCCGGCGGTTTTAGCGGGTTCGGAAGTGCACCAACTGCGACGCAGTTTTCTGGATTTGGAACTTTCGGAGGATGTAAGAAATATGAGATATCGTTTGTTGCCGCAAATTATATACTTTACATTTCTTTTAGCGGCATTATCAAAGCCTTTCGGAAACACTTTCAACTTAGGACAGCAACAGCAACAACAGCAGCAACAGTTGCAATTGCAGCAGCAGCAGCAACAACAACAACAAATCAGTCCAGATGACGCATTTGCTCAGTCTATTTTCAATGTGTCCATTTATGGCGATGAGCGGGATACACTCATTGCCAAATGGAACTACTTACAGGTCAGTATTGTCTTTCAGTTTCTGAAGACGATTGCTATCTTTTTTTGTAACAGGCTATGTGGGGCGTTGGTAAATCATTCTACTCACAAAATGCTGCTCCAGTTGAAATCAACACTCAAAACTATCTCTGCCGCTTCAAATCCATGGGCTACAGCCGACTGCCAGGGAAGGACAACAAGATGGGGCTTGTGGCCTTGAACTTTAACAAACCACTTTCAGATGTCAGGTAAGTCACTAGTAGTAAATTTCGAATGATTGTCCTAACCCATTTCACCATTTTAAGAGCTCAGCAGCAACAAATAATTAACAACCTCAATCAGGTTTTTGGAAATAAACCCAACCTCGTGATAAATATTGAAACAACAAAGGAACAAGAAGATAAAAAATCCCAGATAGTAATCTACATCGAAGAAAAGTCTCAGATATCACCAAACGAAACGAAGAGGGTTCTTGCAACTGATGTTTCCAGTTACCTCAACCAGCCGAATGTGAAACAGCAACTGGGTACATTGGGTATAGAAGAAGTACTAGCCCTGGTTCTTCCCGATGAGGATCAACTAAAAGAGTACCTGGAAAATCCCCCAAAAGGAATCCATCCACGCATGTGGCGTCAAGCGAAGTTGGACAATCCTGATCCGAAGCAGTTTATTCCTGTGCCAATGATTGGTTTTCACGACCTTAAGTGGCGCATTAAGTGCCAAGAAAACGAAACTGATACACATGCGCTCTATCTCGACAAAGTGGAACGTGATTTGGCAGAGTTGAAACAGCGTCATGCCGCAACAACGGCGAAAATTATGGAGCACAAAAGGAAATTGGCAGAGCTTAGTCACAAGATTTTAAAGGTACACTTCAGTCGAAAATACAAAGTGGGTCTCTTGTAATGATTGTACATTCCATTCCAGATTGTGGTTAAACAGGAGTGCACTCGAAAGGTGGGCATAGCTCTGTCACCAGAAGAGGAGGCATTACGCAGCAAGCTGGAAAACATGCAAGCCATAGTGTCGGCTCCAACACAGTTTAAGGTGGGTACAAAGCTTTTATAACTTATTTGAGAGGCTTAAGTCTTTGCGTTTCCAGGGACGTTTAAGTGAGTTGCTGTCACAAATGAGGATGCAAAGGAATCAGTATGCCCTGACGGGAGGCAGTGAATACACGATTGATAAGGACTGCGAGGAGGAAATGAAAACATTCTTAGGGATGCAACAAAAGGCGATGGAAGTTCTTTTGGAAACAGTGAACAAGGATCTGAAAGCCTTGCAGATCATTATCGATGGAATGCCAGAGTTGGTTAGGGGATAATGAGAAAATAAAATGAATGAGAACAAAATGTTTTTTTTTTCAATGTGATTTTTGAAGCTCGCTCGAACTTGAGGGGCCAGACAGTCAGGATCTGGCCTAGACTGGATTGAGGTATTTTTTTAGCGATCCACATCCACATGTGTGGCGTCTGTTTGAGAGTGCAACTATCTGCATGTCTGATACTCTTCTGCTGCAGTATATCTATGTAAGACTTCTGAGGAGTGGTCCAACTTTTCTGAACACAAATGTATACTATACGGGAAGAGCATGCATGATGGCTTCCACTACAAACATCAAATAAGAAAAGGATTGCTTATGCTTACAAAATTGTCTGGTCTAAAACAAGTTTAGAAATCACGGCCTTAACGTTGTACTTAATAACCAGATGAACGTTCACAAACCACTCACCGCTTTCAGCGTCATCATTCCATTAGAGATACACGACTTAACTTCTGTATCCTCTCTTTAGCGGAACTTACCTCACATCATATCACTTTCGTTTTCAATGAAACTAGTTTTTCATGCATTGTCTGTGGTCCGTAGTTACACTAAATGGATTGCGGATCTTCACGGAGTACAAATTCTAAAAAAAAGACCGTTTGTTATGATTTTGTAATAAAACGCATTTTGATTTCTGCGCGATTGGACGGGTAAGTCAGCCTGAATGTGTACAGAGTGACTATGTCACGATGCGGGGAGTGGGTAACCTGATGCCACACCAGAAGTGACAGCAGCAACATAACTTGCAGGTTTGGTTTGTTTTCTTTCTTTTATGTGAATTTCTTGTATCTTCGAGTTTCCTTCCGTTTTGTTATGACTTCTGCGGAAGTAAGTGTCGTACAAGTTGTTATACTCTTATTTTCGGTCATATGGAAAATCGTATAAAAACGATGTAAAGTATTTGATTTCATCACACTTGCACGTGATTCAGTGAAAGAAAAGGATACTTCGTACGAAAGTTTATTTTACTTACATTTAAACGACTATTTCTTTCATTAGATATGGAACGAGGATTTGTTGTGAGTAACGTTTTTGTTTGATTAAACAAATTTAAAACTACACATTCTTTTAGATTTTGGCAATCATAGGTGCATGTGCCGCTGTAAGGGTTCCACATCGATCAGACACTGCATCGATTGAAGTGGCCTATCAACAACCAATAACAATGGATCGTTTTGAAGCCATGCTGGAAAGGGCAAGCCAAATTCTTCGAACCCCACCGCAAGTGGTAGAGCCACAACAAGACTCAAATAACCACTACCAGCAAGGCCATACGGAGGATCATCAAGACTCTAACTACTATGTGCCACTGTTTCAGTCGGAGCGAAATGAAAAGTTGGACGCAAAAAGTAGACAAATGCAATACATGATGCCACCACCAGAAGATAATATAGCGGCAAATTTTTATGCGATCAAACAAAAGAAATTGCCCAAAAAGTTCATGAACTTAGAGAAGCATATCAATGTGAAGGTTATTGGTGATGATAGCCCTAGGCCGGATATTCCGCCACAGACGCGTGGGTATGCCAAGGAAAATAACTTTGTTTTTGACGATGTGATTTATGGTGTTAATGCTCAAGTTGCTGTCCCAGAAGCGATACCCCAAGAGCATAATACTGACCATGGAATTATTGCCCCAATCTATTCGAGGAGACTTCCAAAGTCTGAGGATATGTTTGCTACGTCTGCCTTGAAGAGGGAATCTCGAATGAGGGGTGGATTTCCGATTACCAGATTTGCCTTTGTGAGATATTAAGTTTTTTTTGTTTTCAAACATGCTATCCAAATTAATTATTTATGTATATTATTTAAAACCAATAAAATGTATATTAAACTGAGTTGATTTGCGACCTTTCTGTTGAAATGTCCATAGCTGCAAAACGTCGAAGTAAGAACGGGCATTGAATCCTTTTCGTTCATACATGTGCTTAGTTGCTGATATGAAATCGTTTTTCCCGTATTTCACCTTTGGTGGGTTTTTAAACCGCTTGAAAGCGTGCCACAGATTTATCATAACCTCATAAAACCACGCGATTAATTGTACTAGTACGATTGGGTTTATTTTAATTCATGTTATATAAAAATATAAACAATTTCTTGGCCTTATGTCATCGTCGTGGAACACAAATAGTGATTATTAAAATTAATCGTAAATTGCAGGTCATCAGTAGGCAGCGACAGTTACATTAGTCATTTCATTTCCCGTCAATCCTTTACGTACAACCTTTTCGATGTCATCCAATAGCCCGGAGGCACCAAATCGGAATAACGTTGGGTTCAACCATTGCAAACCAAGAGTCTCCTTGACCAGAGTCATCCATGCAATTGCTTCCCGCACTGTACGAACTCCACCTGCGGGCTTGAGGCCTACAATCTGCCCTGTCTGCCGTTGGAACTCTTTGATTGCATTTATCATGACCAATCCAACA
This sequence comes from Eristalis tenax, assembly GCA_905231855.2. Taxonomy (NCBI): domain Eukaryota; kingdom Metazoa; phylum Arthropoda; class Insecta; order Diptera; family Syrphidae; genus Eristalis; species Eristalis tenax. The sequence continues at coordinate 8,918,689 of HG993127.1, forward strand.
GGAATTGTTGCATTAACACTTTCCTTGCCAGTTGATGTTTTAATAAAATCAGCACCAGCCATCATCGCTACCATTGACGCTTTATAAACCTGAACAAGAAAAACCGATAGAGAAACGAAATAACAGTGTTTCAATATTCACATTATTCATGGTTCCAAGTTCTCCAATCGCTAGAATTGTCTTTAAACGCGCTCGATCGCCGCAAGCTTTTCTCATTGCACAAACCTCATCGTAAACACCTTCCCAATCTTCGCAAAGAGCTAAGGTTCGATTGATGACTATATCGATCTCGGATGCACCAGATTCTATAGCAAAATGAATCTCCTGAAGACGACTTTCCAAAGAATATTGACCAGTTGGGAAGCCTGTAGCTACGGCTGCAACGGGAATCACAGATTCTTTACAAATAGTCTTAATTGCTTCATAGGCGTCGGCTACTCGAGATGGATATACACAAACAGCACCCGTGTGTATGCTTTCCTTGAGAGACGGCTCAATAGAGTTCAGTAGATGCAATGGAAATGGAAAGGCTGCACGTAGACACAGTCGGTTTACATTGGCCCTGGTATCATCTCCTGCTAGGGTTGTAAGATCGGTTAAGGTGAGCGCTTTAAGTGCCCAAACCACTTCATTAATTCCGCTAACATTTCCGCGAGTAGATATTTCTTTTGAAATTGATTCTAATTGACGTAAGTTTACCGAAACCTCGAGCAGGCTCTTGTCTGTAGAGAATAATTTTTGAGTAAACAGTGTATATTGTGGTTTTTGGATTGCAATATGTTACCAAAGGGTGTTATTTTATTGATATTCATTGCTTTTAATTTGCTAACGAAAGTAGAAGTGGATCTACTGAAAGTGACGGAAAACAACCAACTGTTGATTAGATTACAATGATAAGGTTAGGTGACATTTGTCATGTCAAAATTTCATCACTACAGTCGAGTGTTTCAAAAATAAACCATTATTTACAATAGCAGGTAAAAAACTTATGAGAAAAATACTGGTGTTGATTTTCGATGGTGCTGCGATGATGCCACAGGTTAGAATCTTCGGATAAAACGTCTAAAACCTCGAGGTTATACAAAGCACACGTAACACGTAGGCAGTGGAAAAAACCCAATAGGAAATATCAATTGGTAATTGGTCTAGCTGGAGTGGATTGTTGGTATGCAAAATGTATTTCTTCTTCAGACTTCAAGAACTTGTTTGATTTCGCTGAAGTGATGGATATAAGGAATAAGTACAGGCTATGTATGGGAATATCAATTTCCAAACCAGAGAAATAACGCACGGACACAGTTTTAATAGGATTTTGGCAAAAAACTATTTTTTTTTTATTGCTTAGTCGATTTATAAAACATATGGGCATATAAATAATACGACACTTTAGGGACAAGTAAACAACAAAACACATACAAAAGGTAATACCATAAATGAGGTACTTTGATGTGACCAATCACAGAAAGATAGATTATTGCCAAATTAGAATCCTGTATTAAGTACACTTTCCTTCTCGCAGTTTCTCTTAACGATGTTTCTCCCATTGTGACCAGTAATTTTGACTCTGCATCTCATACAATCGCGAAACTGTGCGATCGAAGGCGAATATTTCCTCCTCGCCGGTGATTACGCTTATATTCGCATCTTTCTAAAGCAACAAAATGGGAAACATGGATTAAGCAAAAACTCAATTATTAATGTTCAAAGTTCAACATACTGATTTTTGGTTAATCTTTAAATCGTCTAGCAATTCTCTTTCCGCAGAACTCAATTCTGCATTCGGATTTCGAGTCAAGTTGAAAAGGTCAGTAATTGCGACGTCTGCAGATACCACCACACGAACCCGATTGTCATATAGTGTATCGATAAGAATAATGAATCGTCTAGTCTCGGACTTTTTCAGAAGATTCAGCTCAGGAACATCTCGTATCAAGACGGTGTGGAAGAATTGTGCGATTTGTAGATAATCACTGCTTGCCAATGGCTAGAAGAACAAAGTATTCTATATATTTTGTATTTCTTCAAAAACAATTGGACTTCATACTCTTTCGCAGAGCTCAGCGAATGAGCTGTCAAGGACCTGGCCGCAGGTTTTCGCAAATGTGAGATTTCTACCAAGATGAGTTATGGTGCGAGGACGAATGATATCGTTTTCCTGAGAACAAAGAATTTTAAATACTCTATCCAACTGCCCGTTTGCATCCCCTTCCGTTTTCCTAAAAAAAAAAAAAAAACAATGGAGAAGTAAATGCTGTTGTCATCAGGTGTTATACTTTACTTACAAGTAATAGTGTCCGTCCTCCTTCTGTGCCAAGCGTCTGTAGTCCTTGCCACTATCCAATTGGACAACCTCACATTGATTTTTCAGCAATCCAATAAAGGGTAAAAAATTACTTCGCTGTAGTCCGTTCTTGTATAAATCATCTGGGGGGCGATTGCTCGTAGAAACCATGACAACTCCCAATTCGAACAAGTGACTGAACAGACGTTTCAAAATCATAGCATCGGCGATGTCTGTTACTTGAAACTCATCGAAACACAACAGCCATGATTCGTTTGCAATTAAGTGGGCAACAGGTTCTGTAGGATCGAATGGTGTCTCTGACTCCTTGTTCCGACTTCTTGATACAGTCAGTTTTGTCTCATGGATTCTCGAATGTACATTTGTCATAAAAGCATTAAAATGAACACGTTTCTTCTTCTCAATCTGAAACTCAACGTCTATTAATTAAACTTGTTTCGAAGCATTTCGAGGTCGCCTCACCATTACACAACAATCGAAAAACAAATCCATTAAAGTTGTTTTTCCGACACCAACACTCCCGTAAAGGTACACTCCTTTGGGAGTGTTACTCGCAAGCTTGGAACTGCCACCAGAAAAGAAACCAAATAATTTTGATTTACTAGCAAGCTTAGTTGGTTGGTGGTTCTGCACCTGAGCGAAGAGAGCGTCCAATTGTTGTGCAGCTCTATCCTGATGCTCATCATGTAAGAGTTCACCTTTTTCCACGCGTCGTTTTAATTCTTCATATGGTGTTAAATGTGGCCCACTCGAGTACGTACAATTTGGGATGAGGATTTTAAAATTTCGGAGTCTTACACTAAACATCTTACGCGGTTAAATTTGAAGTCGAATCAGGAGTGAAATTAAATTTTGTTCCCTTTGGTCCGTGGGAATGAGTTTGGGTTTAAAATCGAAACACTGTCAACTTATCTCAAAAGACATATTACATAAAACAAATGAGAAGTGAGTGAGAAGATTTCCCTCACAAAAGTGTTTATTTAAAAAAAAACAAGTCAGATTATGTCACAGGTGTGGAAATCAGCTGATCGAATGTGTGGATCGTATGTCTAGTTACGTTGTGGATTGTATGGCGCTGCGAGCGGTAGAAGGTATTTTAATGTTGGCTTCGCCGAATAATGAGAATAGTTCACAAGTGAAATTGGATACTTCTTGTTTGAATTTCTAGACACAAGTCGAATAAGACCTACAGACCAATGACTTATTTGCCCGTGCACAAGCTGTGTGCTACGGTTGAAAGCTAATGAAACACTATAATGCTTTCAAGGTTAGCAATTATTTTAACTGTTACAACGAAACTAAATCCGTGGGCGTCAGATATCAGCGCGGTAAGGTATATGCATGTTCTTTTAGTAAGAACAATTATTGGGCTCGCTTCTAATCCGACTCAGACAAGAAATCTTACTCGCAGTTCACTCTTAGTGAAGACAATACCGTCGTGTCATGGTCTTATTGGAGAACTGAACTTGTTTGGTGTAGATCTGTGGAAACTGAGAGGACTCGTTGCATCAATATTTTCCATGTTGAATAAATAATGTTCTTTTCGATCAAAATGTGGGACAATATGTTTATTGACAGAAGCAAAAGGGTGCTTAAATGTAAAGAATGACCCATATGCTAATTCACCATCATTATCATGCCCCTTCTGATGGAATATCTCACAGTGGTCATCTTCCAAGTCTATTCCAAGCTCTCCACCACTGCAGACACAAACACTTGGAGATTGATATCTTGTAACACAGCGACATAAACACGATGTTCACGAGTTAAAACGAGACACAGCACAGCTAGACGAGTGCATAGCCAAACAATCATGGAAGTTGAACAACCGGATAGCTTCGCCCGCATTAGACTTCTCCAGTACCCATGACTTGAATGACTAGTACCACTTTTTAAATCGTTATTACAGTTCGAATAGCTGACTAGTGTCTGGGTAGGATGCGCCTCGGTAGAGACGAACTTTAATTCAGCATCACTGTGATAGAGTGCCCTCTTTGTGTCCTATCTATGCCAGTGAGGAAAAGTTGCGTAACGAATCGCAGAGCAAGTATCTTGATTCGTGCAATTGTTGCCTTCCGCTGCAGGGTAGGGATCCTCTTCGAATATACAGCGAGGCACACCTCATCGTGCGATATCGTTTGGTTATGAAAGAGTGGTATACATTGCTCACTTGGTCGTCACTTTTAATTTCGGTTCCAAAGAGTTCTCGTGTCATTTGAAAAGCTGGCGCAGTCAATGGCTTTGGTGTCTGATTTTGCGCACGTCCATTGACCTACTTGGCTTTAGACAAAGACGCTTCCGATGTTGCGACTAGATTAGTATACAACTTAACGTATCTTGTTTTGTATATCGCCGCAGGCATTGATTCTCACCTTGCTTCGGATTGGCTTGATTTCGATGTGATCTTTCGCGATGATATCGCCCTAGGTCTTACACTCTCCCATCTTGATAGATCGCCGGTCGATTTGGTGGAATTTTGAGTGCAACATGTGATTGGACATTTTCAGCTGGCATCGCCCTGAGGCTTAAGTGGCTGAGATAATTGATTTGTGATTGTTGTGCAATGCGTGACGTCGACGTGTTTTGGTTGGCATCAGTAATCGAGGAGTGGTATTTCAGCCAAAGGTTTTCAAGCTCATCTCGTTCGATGGACGTGTCTAACTGCTTGGGTGTAAAATATATTAATTGCCAGTCAGCGTTGATCATTTGGTGTAAGCGAATTTTGTGCCGATGCTTGACTACTTGACGAATCATTCTGCTTAGCCAAATCGTTCTCCATGCAAAGTCGGGACCAGTTTCTTGCAAGCTGTTGGATTTACAGTTAATGGCTCGTTACTGAGGCCACTTATACATTATAGCCGAACTGCCTCTTATACCCTAATAACTTATGACTGCATTCGATTAATGGCCAAGAGTAACTTTCGTCATTGCTTGGGATGTTTTGCTGCTTTTTGCAAATTGGGTATGTGACCAACCAATTAAAAATTAATGCGGTTTAAAGTATTAGGCTAAGTGTGCTTTCGTTGGATCCCGAGTGTGATAATATAGATTATTGCTTAAGGGTTTTACTTACGGGATGCGGCTCGGGTTAGAGGCATAGTAAGATATAAGAGTACTGTTTCGCAATAGCGAACTTACTGCGAGTGTAACCAGTGAGCTTTGACAGTGGCCAACTGTTTTCACGCAAAATTTCATTACCAATTGGCATTTATGTACATAGAGAGCGATTTATTTCCTCCCGCCTAAATGAGAACGAACCGAACAAAAATCAACGAAGCGCTCCGGCAATGTATAATTTATTTTGTATTTGCTTTATTTTTTTAGTTGACATCATATTCCTTTTTTCGGTTGTTGCTTGCCTGTGGATGTCCCTAGTGGTTCACGATGGAACTAGTTAAAAAGTTGATTTGACAGATTCCGAGCCAGCCCTCTCCGAATTCATTACATTCGTTGCCTGCAAAGCTTTTGTGTGAAGGAACCCAGCATCACTGTGTGGATTGAAGTGTGTCGTAGCAACATTTGACCGTTTTTTGGCAGAAGACTAATTTGCTTATCTATAAGCAACTTATCAGACCTAGTGCACAATAAACCCCACATCAATGGAGAGAATCCGTCTGTTCGAACGGAAGGTTTCAAGAATGTGCACTGGTCTCCACAGAGACCATTCGACACTGAAGTTCATCCCGACCTGAAGAATCTATGAAGAAGCCAATATATTGCCGATAGACAAGTATTTACATCTTGTAGCCTGCCAGGAAGCTGTTAACAGTCATCCGAATCAAGACATACAAGAACTGCAACGACTTCCACTAGCGCAGTCATCGATACTTACAAACCACAGCAATCACACACCCTGGATTTGATGCTCTATTCAATGACGACTCCATGCAGTTCTACATAAAAAGCAACACAGAGCACTACAGAGGCTTGTCCCCTCTGAAAATATTTTACATGTTTTTATAAATAAAGGGTGATTTTTTAGCTATTATCTTTTTGGCAACACTGGTTTAAACAGCTGACGCACGTTTCGTGTTTTCTTTCACTGTCAAACATCTTCAGGTTGGTCTATAATTTAACCATGAATCGTCTTACAAAAGAACAACGCCTGCTAATTATTGAATTTTATTATCAAAATGAGTGCTCTGTTAAGAAAGTTCATCGCGCGCTTCTTCCATTTTATGGTCATTTTTGGCTCAATGGGTACGTAAATGAGCAGAATTTTCGATTTTGGAGTGAATATCAGCCAGAAACATTGCAAGAGCTACCAATACATCCAGAAAAAGTCACAGTTTGGTGCGGTTTATGGGCTGGTGGCATCATTGGACCGTACTTCTTCAAATATGATGCAAATCGTAACGTAACTGTGAATGGTGAGCGCTACCGTGAGATGATATCCAACTTTTTGTTGCCCAAAATGCAAGAGCTTGATTTGCATGACATGTGGTTTCAATAAGACGGTGCCACATGCCACACAGCACGCGCAACAATGGACTTATTGAGAGGCGAGTTCGGTGAACATTTTATTTCACGTTCCGGACCGGTCAAGATCGTGTCGCCTAGATCGTGCGATTTAACGCCTTTAGACTATTTTTTGTGGGGCTATGTTAAAGATCATGTCTATACAGACAAGTCCGCTTCAATTGACGCATTGGAAGAGAACATTGAAGCATTTATTCGTGAGATACCGGCCGAAATGTTGGAAAGAGTATGCCAAAATTGGACTAAGCGGATGGACCATTTGAGGCGCAGTCAAGGTCAACATTTGCATGAAATAATCTTCAAACATTAAATTATATGCACCGTACTATCGATTCAAATAAAGATTTCATGCCTTTTTCTGAATTTTATGTGTTTTTTTTTGAATAACTTTCCTATAGCTTTTAAAAAATCACCCTTTATATACATTTTTTCTTACCCCTTTTTAAAGAAAATTACCAACCGAAATCATTCAGTTATTCAATCATAAGATGAAGCATGTCAAACTTATTGTAAAATGATGCACTGTTGAAATTGTCAAGTGGAATACGTCGGGCCCCTATTGTTGAGCCGACATTCCTATCTTAGTTAAAAGTCTAGAAGTCTAGTTGTAAGTCATTTGTATATAACGGACGAAAAATAAAGCTAATATTCTAGAAAAATCGAAAAACGGGGAGAAATAAGTTCCATTAAAAAAATGTAATATACAGTGTAACAGATTTAGCAAATTTTTCGACATGTCCTAGAAACATAAGAACACATACAGAGAACCAAAAAAAAAAAAAAACTGGGACAATTACAAAAAATGAAAATAATTATTTTTTTTAATGTTTTGTGTGTTCCTTTTGCTTTTATAAATTCCTGCAATCTTCTGTTCATCGATCCGACCAGGTTTTTTGTTACAGCCGATGGAATTTTTTGCCATTCTTCATACAATGCTGTCTTTAACTCTTCTCTGGTACAAATGGTTCTTTTTCGAACCTCATTTTCTAAAACAGCCCAAAGGTGCTCTATGAGATTAAGATCTGGACTTTGGGGGGGGGGGGATGCGGCAATACCTTTTTTATGTTCCAAATATACCAATCTTTTGTTATACCGGATGTGTGCTTTGGATCATTATCATGCAACAGCATTACAACCGGCGGTAGTCCCAATTTTTCTTTGGTTTCGGGGATACAACGTTTTAGAATATCAACGTATTCAAACTTTGTTAAATTTCCTTCAATTACATGAAGAGAACCAATTCCGTTTGTTGCCCTTGAACCCCAAACCATTGTGTTCCCACCACCGTGCTTAATTGTAGAAGTGACATTTTTGGGATCCAAAGCAGATCGATGAACAGTAAGTTATAAAAGCAAAAGGACAACACACAAAATATAAAAAAAAAAAAAATTATTTTCATATTTTGTAATTGTCCCAGTTTTTTTTTTGGCCGATGAATTTGCACTATTTTTGATTTAAACCTTTAGTTGCTAAAATTAAAATAATTTGCTAAAAATTAACAATAAATGTGTTTGGATTACTGAAACCGTATTAAACTGCAGTTTCATATGCAATTTATTTCGTCTTAATAGGTAATAGGTGTCCCAGTTTTTTTTTTGAAGTCCCTGGCCAGTTTAGTTGAGGTCATTCCTCACCTGGGTGTGCGACCTTAGACGCAGGCGTCCTCTGTTCCATATTCGGCCGGAGCTGAGTTGTCCATGTGCTCTACATGGTCCAGCCACCTTAGTCGCTGGATCCATAGACGCCTGCATGGCTGTACAGTTCGTCGTTGAATATTATTTTGAAGATTGAACGCTTCTCTTGAAGAGAACATGAACTCCCGAATCCGCTTTTCAGACTGTCCATGCCTTTGCGCCGTGCAGCAGAACTGGGTCCTTCTAGAGACCGCTCTCCTAGGTACTTAATTACTCCTTAAGCCCAAATATGAGTTGAATGAATTATTCTGCGTTTAATCTCTTCACTGATGGTATTCGTATTGTTTACTTGGGAGCCCAGGTAGACGAAATCCTTGTCTACATCAAAAAGTATATCTGCCTATGATGACGTTGTGGCCCAGTCGTCGATATGCTTCGGTTTGTCCTTATTCCCCGCCAGATCCACTTTGGCCGCTCTTCTTTTAAATGGCAGCAAACGCTTCATTGACGGCTCTCCGTTGAATCACAACAATGTCGTCCCCGTATGCTGGCAGTTGTACGGACTTTTGGAAGATCGTGCATCTTGTGTTAGCGAGTGAGATTTTCTCAAAAATGATCTTAAAAAAGTCACATGACAGTGCGTCGCCTAGTCTAAAACCTTTTTTGAAGGTCTCGGTGAGATCGTTTCCGACCTTGATGGAGCAGCGAGAATTCTCCATTGTCATTCTGCACAACCTGACGAGTTTGGCACGAATAACAAAACTAGACATGGCGTTGTATACCTCGTCTCTACGCAAAGGTGGAGTGTGTCGATCAGCATCTCTTGGGTATTGTCCAGGATTTGCCGTAGTATGAAGTACTGGTCGATGGTGGACTTCATCGGGCTGATACAGCACAACCTATCAGGTTATTCACGAACGGTGTCAGGCATTACACAAAACGGCATGTTATGCGATATTTAGGAGATGTACCCCCCGATAGTTGGAGCAGTTGAATTGTCTCCATTCTTGTCGATAGGTTTTGTTGAGTTCAGGTGTTCTCTATCCCTCTCTTAAGTTGAGTGCTGCAGTCTGACTCGTGTCACGATCAGTGTTGGGACTTCAAATTTTCAACGTGTGGTAGATCTCGTTTACATATCTAATAAGTTTCTAAGAAATTTCACAGTACGTTCTCGATTCACGCACCTCTCGATTCACGCAACTCCTCGATTTTCGCAACAGCTAAATTTAATTTTTTATCATTATTGACGCAGCAATTGCAACTTTGCATATATACAGAAACTTGATAGTTGCAACTACCCCAGTTTTTATTAGTTGTGATGATCGAGAATGCACTGTACTTTCATAAGTGCAATGAAATAGTTCCATACTTGTACACGTGTTACTAAAAAATATTCTTCGTAATATTGTGTACATAATTTCCGTTGAGATTGTGTTTTGGGAAGGGTTTCAAAAAAACAACAACAAGACGCAGAAAAAGGAAGAATTACAAGGTGTGGTAGATTTCGCGAGATAGTGGTAGATCTACCACAATTGTGGTAAATTTCCAACACTACTCACGATCACTATATTTTTCATAAATGGTTCACAATGACACTCAATTCAAGGCTTACCCAAACTAACCTTAAATATTGACTGTGAAAACTAAATCTTCTTGAGTGAAGTTTATGTTAGATCCTACAGTTAGATAAACCAGCAGATAAGTTTGCATTCTGAAGACGGGCGTTTTGGGCTTATGTACATAGTGCACTGCACAGCTTCCTATTGATATTAGTATTGAAAATATTTAGGCGCGTCGGAAGCTCCCCTAACGACGAAGGTCTCGGTCAGCGCATTTTGTCAACTTATAATAAATCCTTTGCATAACGTGTCCTTCAGTGTAAATTGTACGTATAGTTGTTCACAGGGTATCGATAATAGGAAAATTGTGTCTGACCGACTCTACTGTAACAAATATACTAGTACAGTACAGCATCGCTAATCCGGACACATAATGCCTGCAAGCGACACAACTAGTATTGGAGTTCACATAATTGTATGAACATGTATATATACGTATATGCACGCACATGGAATAGATTCCTGTTCTGTCAGAACTGGAAAACTTGAAAGTGTCTGAAATATAGAGTTGTCTTGGCTACTGAAGCGTCCGGACTAGCGAGGCTGTACCGTACTAGTACATTTGTTACAGTAGAGTACATTTGTAACAGTATAGTAAAGATGTTTTAACACTGCCTGTAGCCAACTCTGAGCTGTCTGTAAAAAACGTAACAAATATGCATTATCCTAAACACATTCACTACGAGTCACATAAAGTACATACACGGAATTGCAATTGCTAATCTTTTAGTTTTACTATCAAATGCTGAAGGTGATGAAGAGCGTAGAATGAGTTAGTTTCATCAAAATATCTTGGGAGGTATTTATGTTAATGGCTTGGAGGAAGAAATCTTAATGATCTATGCGGTGGGGACCTTTATAGGTTTTAAAAACTTGATAATAACAGTAATATGGGTGGCGCTACAGCCCTTGGAGGGCCAGGGCCTAGCATCACAGCAACTTGTGTTGTGCGAGCTATTGTTCTCTCACAAATGGAAGGAACCTACCTAAGTTTGAGAAGCTTCGTTGAGCATTGGTAGTGAATCGAAAGAAGTGGGCCGTGAAATTTATTTTTTTTCGGACCCAGGCAGTGAGATTCAATTGCGTAGGAGTCGACGCACATGCACACAACGCCACGACCACCTCTAGAAACTTCATAGAGCTACATTTATTCTGTCACCAAACGTCACCAAATTCTGCATATCTACAATTAAGTGATAGTGAATCGATACCAAGCGTAGCATCAATAAAGTTTCACTAGATTCGCGAAATTGCCCACAATTGGCCACGCCTGTAAGTTTCTCTGCAGGATTAGGGGAAAGGTTTTTAAAAATCCAAAAGTAGTGTCCTTCCATTTCATGCATTTCTCAATGAAACGAGGTACTTCTTTCTATTATTTCCATTCTCTAACAAGAGCCTCTTCTGCAAAAACCTGTGAGTACAACTTTTTATTTGTCAACTATCATATGCAAGATCGCTAACGAACGACTTTTGCAATGAACTGACGAGCTCGAGTCACATAGTCCGAATGTCCAGTTCTCTAATTTGTGAATCCTTCATAAGTCCACTTTAAACGAACGAAGTTCTCTCTTTTAATGCCCATTGGTCGCTTCCTGTCGCCCGCACTCTATCTACTCAGCACTTGAAGTAACGTTGATTTGAATGATCACCAACTGTCACTTAAATGGCGGTAATTAATGAAAATCCAAAACTTTCAATTTCACTGTTCACTTTTGTGCCTGTTACAATAGAGGGTCCTCCATGCGAAGACATTGATTGTGAGCGCAAAACTTCCCGAAAAAGAATACCGTCTCAAAAAGTTTTTCTCAACAGCAAATCATGTCAAACACAATTGGCCGTCAATACAATTGAGGTGTCCATTGATCATATAAACTGCAATCAACTATGTACGTCCGACTGGCTTTTGTTGGGAGCGAGCATTTCAAAAGACCGACATAACCAACAAGACCGACCGAAGAAGAGAAGAGAGAGAAGAACGATCGAACAGAAACAGCAAGTATCACCAGTGAAAGTGCAAGGTAGACCTGTGAGTTATGACATGATCTGCGTAGGATGGTGTACTCGAATGTTTCTTTTTGATAAATTTCGAATCGGGATTCCGGGGTGAGTTGTACGCTCCCTCGGCAGAATAATTCGTCGATCTACAACACAACAGGCAACAGACAGCAGACAACAGACATCAGGCAATCCCATTTTCCACTCGTACTCCAAAGCTGGCCGACTTAATCAGTGCAATTTGAATTCATTATTCGGCTTAGGAGCAGCCAAAATACCACCACACCAACATCACAATACCCACGACGACGCTGACTCTGACGAGTGAGACGAATCGGAGAAACAATTCGTCTCTAACCGTGCTCTCGAAGTACGCGTGCGGACTGTTGCACAGCCAGACTGTGCAGCATCTCAGAGCAGATCCACCAATACTCAGCGAATCCAAAAAGACAGCCAAAAGCCACACAAAAGCCGCTATGAATGAAGAAAAAGCAAGGAGGCCAGCACTACTGGTATTTTGATGGTAGACTCAAACCGAAAACGCCGGAGGAACGAAGAGTAAAGCACGAATCTTGCAATAAACTCGTACACCACATACATTCGCTAGTGTCGTCCAAGTGAAGTGGAGAGAGGTTGCTCGGTTGGTGATGGCTTTTCCCACCTTTTGCGGGGCGCAGCACTCTATAAATAGGCTTAATGGGGTCGGTGCATGATCAGTCTGCTCGCAAACCTGCTTTCACCCGAAACAAAGAGTGTTCACGGTGCCTTCAACAGTTTGAAATCAAATCGCGTGTGTGTGGATTTCGAAAATCTCAATCGATTCGTTTACCATGAAAGTGTTTGTAAGTGTCCCCTGGATTGGTTTGCGCCGATCCATTTTTTGTGAAGTTTAAGTTCTTTTCTGAAAAAGCGTTTGTTTTGTTTTTTCTTAGATTGTAATCAGTGCTTTGGTTCTGCTGGCCGTTGCTAGCTGCAGTGCACAACAACAGCAGCAGCAACAGCAGCCACATCCGAATACCATTCCCAGGCAGGAGGGTAAATTCGAATACAAGGAACCACGTGACACCACAACTTGGATACCAATTTTGAAATACAACAAGGAACAGAGCGAAGATGGATCGTACAAGACCGAATACGAGACTGGCAACAACATCATCCATGAGGAGACCGGATTCCTGAAGGACTTCTCCGATGTGAATCCCAATGGTGTGCTCGTCCAGCACGGACAGTATTCTTATCAATCGCCCGAAGGTGACATCGTAAATGTTCAGTACACAGCCGATGAGAATGGTTTCCGTGCAACTGGTGATCACATTCCAACACCACCACCAGTGCCAGAGGAGATTCAGAAGGGATTGGACCAGATCTACGCTGGCATCAAGTTGCAACAGCAGCGCTTGGAGGAGAGGGCACGAAACGATCCGGAATTCGCAAAGAAACTGGAAGAACGTAAGCTGGCCAATCAGAATGGACAGTACGTTGGACTGCTCGAGAATTGAGGAGTTTTGACAGAATTTCCCTTTTTGTCATCGGGTTTCCGGGGGAAGATTGGACAGAAAATGTTGCTTCTTGTTTCAATGGGTTTGTCTGTGGTCTGGTCTAAAGTGGCATCTGGAGTACTCTCGAAACCTCATAGTCCTTTGGACACATCAAAAATCAAATTAAGACAAGTCAATCTTCAAGCTGACACTAGACCACCATCCCAACTGAATCAGAGGCCAATGTCTGTATACTCCTCAAGGACCTATGCTCCACATTTGTTTTTTAATCGTATTTATCCACTCTATCCATCTATCTCCCATAACATTTGACGGGGTTGTAGCTCGTAAAATTGTATTTTCTCTCTAATTTCTACCTTCGCCTTGTATGTACACATACACGTTGTTTTTCTTGCTCTTCTATTTTGGAAAATTTATTTATACACGAAAAAGCCTTTTTAAGAAGAAAAGAACATAGTAAAGACTGTGATGATTTCCTTGTAAGTTTGCCCACGCCTTGGAGACAATGGAATCCTCATTTTTGATTGTTTGTTAAATTATATACGAGAAGTGAATTTAAAAAACAATAAATGATAAATTAGAAGTAATCAATTTTGTGTTGTTTTTTTTTTCCATTCATCCGTTTCAGGTCTGTTCGTCTCCTTACACAAAAGTCTTGCGTAACAATCGTGTGCGCATTTAAATTACCGGCTCGGGGAGTTGAACGATCATGGGGGTTTTGAAAATCGACTGGAGTCGGCTCACTTTCACTTTCCATTGTTGCTGTGACTTGACTGTGTGTTGGGTCTCGTCTCTTGGTGGGTATTCATCGAGCTGTGTGCCTTGGGATGCTGCGATTGCTGTCGAGATTGCCAATCGCGATTCGAAGGAAGATGAGTAGCAGGTTACAAGAGCTGCGTGTAGTTATTTTTGTTAAATTGTTTATCCGCCAGCGTGCGAATGAATGGATGAGGTAACACACTTGTGTAATAGTCATTGTGTTGATCAATTATGGGATAATTAACACGTGAACACGCTGGTCATCTTGGACCGAAGACATTTGTTGGCTGACGTTCAATGAACTTGGTGTTTGCTTTCAATTAGGTGCAGGCACACTGGGATTAAGTAAGAGCAGTTACTTCATTGTTTGTCTGTTGCTTGACGTGTAATTAAACACCGACTCGTGACAAGTGCTCACACCTTAGGTTTCGAATGCATCATCATCATCTTCATCTTCTTCATGGGAGTTTACCTATTTGCTTTGCACAGAACTGTTGTCGTTGGTGTTGCTCAAGGCGCAGTGAATCGGCGGTACTGCTGCATAATGGGTTTGGTCACAACTACTAATGGAGTGGTGCCACCAGATGTAGGTATCTTCAAGGCTCTCTGATTTATTGGCAAGTGTGAGCAGTGATGTGGGAACTTGTGTTGCTTGAGAGAAAAGTCTAGAACTCGACAACGTTCTGCTTGCCTTAATTGATACTGTTAAAAATAGAAACTGTTAAATTGTAAACCAGCCAGAACACCTACAAAGTGAAAAGTGGAAAAATTGCAGAATCTTATAGTTCATTTATGTTTGGGCAGTTGCTAAAGGAAAGCCTACTAAAACATATCCCAACATTTTGCGAACTTACAACGTTCTGCTTGAACGAAGAATTCTACTTCTACGAAAGGATAAACATTTAGGCGTCACAAAATACTCGTACTTATAGCCTCGAATGTTAAAGCTAGCTAAAGACTTGTGCCGCTTGAGTGCCGCAAAGCATTTTTTAAGGAACACATAAATAAACTATTTTAAAAAAGTACGGAATCAAAAGTTGAAATGTGCCAGTTCTTGGACAATGACCTTGATGTCTGCAAAACGTTGCAATCAGTTCTGGACTTTTAAGTGAAAGTGACTCAGGTCGTGACGTCGAACACGCCTTCAACTGGATTGTGTAACTGCATGGATTGTACTGGAAGATTCAAATCCCTTGAAAGGTAAGTACATCTGAATTTAATGAATAATATTGTTGGTGCTACAGCCCGTGGAGAGCCAGGGCCTAGCTTCTCAGCAAGCACTCGTGTTGAGCGTGCTATTGTTCTTTCACGAGTGGAAGCGACCTACAGTTTTATGCCGACTCCGAATGGCCAATTTGAGAAGCTTTTTCTGGAAACTTATATAAATTGAGCATTGTCAGTGACTCGAACGAGGTGGGGTCGTGAAAATTATTTTGCTCGTGGAACCTGGGTAAGGCTCAGCACATGTGCGCCGCACATGAATTTAATGTTTGTGCGACGAGTCAAACTCATCGTTTATGTAGCTGCACAATCTGCAACTGTTTGGTAAGAGTTAAGGCTCAACCACGGACGAAAGCAGAGTTATATCAACCAAGGAAATCAAGCTTACACTACTCATTATATACACCACTATTACCATTTCGATCAGTTTCGTTAAGTTTCGTTCGCATTTGATTTTTGCTTACTTAAGCGAGAGTGAAAACAATTGCTGCCTTCGTAGGACGATTGACAGTTGATGCTGGAATGTGGCGTCAGTTGTTAGAAGAAATGAAGTATGATAGAGATACACAACTTCTACCTCTGTTGCCCCTTAACATTTTTGTCAACCATTTTTTATATAGTTTTCTAAAGCCAAATTATCCAATCAGAGAACAGCATTTACATTATTTCGTGAATAACTATCAAATATTTCTGAATAACTGTCAAAAAGCCTCTGAAATTCTTCGATGGACAAGGGGTCAATCAGCTGTGAAGTTGGGCATCTCTATCATACTTCACTTCTGGTTGTTAGATTCAAAATGTCAGTTCTGAATTAAGCTTAGGTTTACGTCAATTATGATATGGTCTTTTCTCTGCGGTCGATCTCTGAACTGACGTTGTTAGCGGAACTAAAGGAATCGAAGTGCCTTGCTACTCCAGAGCTATCTACTTTTTGTGGCGCTCTGTACTCTGTAACGTCCCTTTTCGAAGATATCATGGGATTGTTTCGCCTCCGCCCCATTCAAGTCTGGTGACTCCAGTGTTAGCCAGTGAATTTGAATGGTCATCTTATGTATTCCTATGCTGAAAAAGCCCTAACTAAAACTTCTTCTTAACATCTAAAGACTAGTGGATGTAATGGAGCGACTTGCGGTCTCCATAATGTTCTAATAAAATTTGCCGGGAGTGTTTAAACTTAAGATGGTGCTGTGCAACTTGTTTCTATGCACGATGTCTACACCCACATCGATGTATTATTTGCAGTACCTTTCGTGAAACGAAAAAGTGGAAACCACTCTCATGGGATTCAGGAATTTACACAAAACCTTAGCGAATATCTTGTCACGTTGATGGGTTTATCCCCCGTTAATTCCCAGAAGACCTCAGTTCAGGACCATAAATCAATAAGAGCTGTCACACAATCACTGCTATGAATAGTCAAAGCCATTCATTTTGATTGATATCCTGCTCTGAAGGCACATCATTTTGCATATCCCAAATATTCCCACCCTTGCGATATGGCAAACCCTCAGTTATGTCATCGTCTCATGTCTGGAATGCTTAGTTTCCTTCGAATTTCGCCATCAATCTTCCTTTGACATTGAGTCCCCCAAACCGCAATCATTCCGCTCACGTACCTGCCGAACAACAAGAAAAGAGTATACTCGTGTCTTCTTCACAGGTAGCATCTCCTATGCTTCCATAGACAGCTTATTCTTGTTTTTATTTCCAAAAGAACCAACATGCTCCACTCCTCTGACAGGTTCTCATAGCTGTCCAAATATTAACACAGAAGAAATAAATTAAATTGCGACATAATAAGATGGAAACTATTAGAATGCATTCGTCGAAATCTGAAGAGACCTCCACAGCGGCAGAGTGTATAGATTCACAAGACGTTCGTTCGATATGATCTGAATTTTCAACGAAAACGCCAGAGAATGTGCTGCCTCCCGAATGTGAATGCCGCCAACACCACACCACCATCGATGAAGACGAGAAAAAGAAGAAGTATTCTACTCCGACTTCTGCGATTCAATCAGCCTTGAGGTTTTGAAATTTATACCTCGTGACAAAGAGAGAAACCACATCGTTGTCACATGCATTACTAATTGAAACATTAAATTGAAACTACGAGTGTTTAAGCAGAACAATGTAAACGGCGGCGATGGAAATGTCAGATTGATCAGTCATAGAGTGGTGGTTGCATAATCGGATGTTTCGATGAATCACTTCGGCGGCTGCGTGGAAGAAGAGATGTGGTTCTTCGATTGCGCTGGGTGGTGATTGGGATCCATCTGTCGAGTGTTGGTGCGTATTAAATGCTGACAGGCCCATAAAATCGGTGACAGCACATGTTTGAGCAAGTGCTTGGGTGGGAGTGAGAGATGTTTAAATGTCAATGGATTGGATTTCGAATTGCGTAACGCGCCTGCACATGTTTGATCGTTTTATGTCATCTAAGGAATGTTTTTATAATCGTAAGCAGGGATTAACGCATATTCTGTTGCAACTAAGTGGATAACGTGTTATTAAGCTGGAAGATCAGTTGACTTTCTTTTCATTTCGAGTTTCTTATGCAGTCTCTCAAGAAATGGACGGAGTTACACCCGGACATGGGTGGAGTGAAGTTCACGGGCGTTCACAACATCAGCTGTCTTATCAGAATGAGGACTTGTTGGAGTTGAAGTTGGAGGTCGACTTTTAAAAACAGCAAGTAGAGGTGACGTTTTGATGAGTGTTTCATATTAAGAAGCTGTTGTCGACATGACGTAGTGGCTGGGTGCGGTGATTCTAAGTTAAATTTCCAACAAGAACAACTTTCACAATTCACCTTTCGAGCTCTCTCTGGATACTGGCAAGGCTCATATTGTTTATCTATTTGCAAAGAAAAAGCTTCCCAAATTCGACATTCGCAGTTCGCATACAATTGTAAAGGCAAACACAAGATGAACGTAGGGAGACGTAAATTAACATAAGGAATTAAATAAATTGATACATTGTGACTATAATGATCACTTCGTTGAGTTTCGTTAAGTTTCGTTCAATTTTATTTACCTGAGCGGGAGCGAGAGTAATCACCGTCTACTTACATTGTGAGTAGTGTTGGAATTTCGTGCAAGTTCCCAGAAGCAATTATGGACATATTGAAATTTGACGATAGCTCTGGCTTCATTCAGTTCTGATATAAGCGTAGGTTTCCTTATGACAAATATGCCTGGGCTTTAAGTATGCGAAACACGAATGATTGTTGTAGAAGATAGGCTATAGCTTACAGGAAACTAAACCGGCGATTTTCTGGAACAGTGAGTTCTGAATCACTTACAATGTCAACCCACCAATCTATCTTAAATTGTAGCGTCATGTCATGTTCTGCTGAGTGCAGCTCGTGGAAAAGGTTCAATCACTAACTGTGCGTACTGTAGATCGAATTGTGTCTAGTCAGGCGTTGCGGATCCAGCGCATTAGCTGATTGGGATAAAGAGAGTGCAAGGACAAGTCGGCCCAAAGAATTTTCGACTCCGCGCCCATCAGAGAAGAGAACGGATGGTGGTGGCGGTTAAGGGGGTGCACGCAAGTTGTGCTTTCACTAAAAAACCACTAAAGTGGTTAACAGGAGGGTCTATAAGAGAGAAAAATACCATCTGCGTATCTTTGAAGGAACACAATAAAGAAAATAGAAAAAACACAATAGCACACGTATCAAGGAGGGCAATAATATGTCTCAAGAAAATGTGCACCCGCCTTTATCATCATTACGAAGGACTTACAATATGCGAGTTCTTTGAGTACGGTTCATCTTTAACAAATTAACCAGAATCTTAATTAAGTGCGAGAAGCGAAGACGCTTAAGATCTACGATCGCTGAAGGCCACGCCGCCAGCAGTGTGACTAGTCTAAGCATTTGCATAAATGTCAAAGTAGCTGCAGATGAGTGCCTTTATGTATTTCATTGGTCGACTGAATTCCGGTACATGGACGCTGCAATTTCTAAAAGGTTGACACAAATTTATTTTATGGATATGAGCGGTGGATGCGGTGGTTTAACGAGTCTTGCCAGTGCAGTGGTCAGCCGGACATTCACCACCAGTGTTTGACTTACGGGCCAAATAATGAGAACAGTAAAATTGCAATTTAATTGTTTGTTTTGTTAATTTACTAGGCTTTCATTATAACAGGAATAGAGATCGGAATTTAAGTAATGTTTATCCTTTGATCTGACTCAAATTTTGCTGGATTTGATCAAGATTTAATTGAATGTGATTTGAATTTGAATAGATTGGCATCAGAGTATCAGTAACTATGACAGGGGAATCTGGTGAAATATTGACTTTCACTTCTCAGAGTCAGGTAGTGTATAATAAAATGACAACGCCGTACCGGGTTCCCTAATTCAGGAATGAATTTAAGAAGGTTTGTAGTGGTGTATAACCACAAGAAAATACATTTTTTAATTATAGCGTGAAACCGTACTATATCAAGTTAGGGCGCAAAAGTTGTCGTAGGTCGTTTGCAATAAGAATATCTGAGCCACAGAGGAGTGAGAGCTGGTTTTACATTATTGTACGAAAGGGTGGATTTTATTTCATTAGACTCAGAATGAGAAGTATAATTATGTACGCCACCAGCAAAGTAGTTTTCAAATAATAGTGGGAGGAACATTTTTTTAAAACCTCCAGGGAGGAGCAGACCGGTATTCTTTAATGGGATTTGCAAGATTAGAGTTTGATGCAAATTAATAACCTTTTCTAAAATATTAGGTTCAATGTGAAGTTCCAAATTTAAGGCCAACTACAGCTGGCCAAAAAAGCGGATAGTCCTGCATCAGAGCTAGGGTAGTCTCATAAAGTATGCACTTCGTTTAGTTCTAAAAGGACACTAAAGAGCTATACAGTCAACATTAAGGCTCTGGGATATCACAAAATACTAAATAGGCACAAAATATCAGATTGAAGCGGATTTGGGTGCCAGGGCATGGAAATCATAAAGATGATGAAATTGCTGATGGGAACGCCAAGGCAGGTGCTCCGATATCCTTCATTGGGCCCTCCTCCCTTTGTGGATTCCACAATACGGACGCTAAACCTTCACCTACTAATTAATCATTAATCAAATAAACCGTAAACTTGGCAATACTTCCAAGATTGGGCATAGCATATGATGTGCGGTTACCTCTCTGTTGTATGCAACTAGTCTATCGCTTTCCTCTTGTGGAGACTGGTGGCTGGAAGGTGGAAGCTGGAAATTCAACTCTGCACACTACTCTAGCATCGCTTCTATTTCATCCTGGCGTTAAAGTTGCGGTGAATATATTTATGGGGATCTCGAGACCATTACATTTGAGAGATGGCAATAATTCCCATATCACAATGTTGCGTTCGCGCGGTCGTGCTCTGACATTTTAAGTAGAACACATGTGAATCCATTGAGCAAGTCACAATGCGGAGGTCGCGCTTTGACCGTTATATCCTAAGGGCGAGTGCAGATTTCTAGGTAGAGCTACTTCTACAAACTCGGAATTTTGACAGTTGCGAAACAAATTTCAGGTTTTACTCGTGTTTTTTCAATCTTGACAGGCTGATGCAACAATTTGTGTACGAAATTAATTTGTTGGATACGAAAGAGACGCTAATTTAGAAAGACTTTAAAAGTAAATTAGGGTTACTGGCACATGCCGTACGTGGATGAATGGAGAGAGAGTCTTTCAGGACAAGCGCACTTAACCAAAATTAACAAATTGACTGGGGAGAGGGATTCATAGACATGATATTAAGTGCATAACAATGAGCGCTTTACAAGAGATCGCGTGAGTTGTAAAGTGATAGACTTAGCTGCTAGTGCTTTATACAAAATCAAGCGAGAATAAGGGGAGCACCATATTACGTTTTTTGTAGCAGCTACAGAGGCAAAGAGAAAGGGATGCATACAAGGCTGCATTACTTCGTCATGTACCCAGCATATGGACCAGCTAGAAAAATAACGCCAGGTAGACATTCGTTCAGCGAGCCAGAATAACAGTCGGATACAAAAATCTATAACATAGAAAGGTTTCTTATTGGTAAAAAGTAAAAAGTTCCCATATTGGTAAACCACAACTAGTAAGACAAGTGGTAAAGGAAGGGCGAAAAAAAGCAATCGAGTACTTAAAGATTCTCAAGTTGGAAACTGGCAACACAACGGACTAGGGTGAACAACTGGAGCCTCGTTCCTGAAAGTGGAGGTCACTCTACCAGAACCCATCCAACATCTAACAGATAGAAGTTCAATCGCACTTCAATCCGGATACAACCCACGATCGCGTTAAAGTCATGTTGACATTCATAGATCTCAATGTTGGATTTATTACCATAACCACATTGTGCAAATGTTCAAATTCTTCAGCTTGATTTATCAGATTTATCTAGGTTTTTGCAAATGATAAAAACAAGCTCATTTTCGGACGCGTGACTGAAATAAATACGACTGCTTAAAGTGTAATTTCTATTCACTACGTCACATGGATGGCTTGACACGCAAAGACGCGGCACCTCTGTTGGGAATTTAAAACAGTTAACAAAATGGAATCACTTTTTTGTTTTCTTTGAATGCCTTTCACGTCACATTGGGTGCTGACTATTCTGTAAGTGGGATTGGCGGTCGTCGCACTTTAAGCTCAACCGAACTATGCGAATGGAGAAATAAATTATTTTCATTTTTTGCATTCTTTCTCCTTCATATGTACTTCACTGATTGGAGTGAATCTGATCTTTAAATATCGAGAAAAGTCAATTCTTTTATTGGAAATCAATGTAGCGTGTAAACCCATCCATTTGGAGATTTGAATAGCGCCTAAGAGTATGTTAGATATTTTGGTCGTTGCGTTATGTGAGTGCTGTCAGAGAGGTTGGTGGATGAGTGCAGGGGCACTGATTATGCTTTCAGCCTTTGGGCACAGCGTCGTGGCTTCTATTCACTAATCGCCTTTACTGCGTTGTCGCTTTTAATGTGAACAGTAATGTTCGTGTGCAAGTGTTACACTGACATCGAATATGAGGGAGAGTGTGGTCACAATAGCGGGCACCGTGCACGAGTAAGAAAGGCAGTAAAGTCCTGTACACAAGGAGAATTTAATTCTCTACACGATGCATAGGCTGTGAGAATTACAGCACTTGTCCCAAACTCAATATGGCAAATGGCAGAAAGCAACTTTGTCAATCAGTTTTGCATAACAATGAACAATTTATCCACTAGTTCGATGGGTGAAGCACAACATTCCTCCCTCTGACTGTGTTAACTACATCGGCATCCGATCCTAACGACTGTAAGGAAATCCCATTCACATTTGTTAAGGATGAGCAGCCTTTCTCTGAGTCTTCTCTGAGTTTAAGGACAACGATTGATAGGGTGGCGTACTATATCCCCGGAAGAGATGTGCGACAGAGGTACACACCACCTTTTCAAATTCATGAGACCATTCTGCCATCATAAACATTCCGCACATACCTTTCCAACACCGATCTGTCTTCAAAGCCCCTCTCACCACACAAGCGCCAGGCATCTCGGCCCAGCCGAAGCTGGCCAGTTTTCTCTCACTTCTTTCGAATAATCGATTACAATCGAATTGATTGAGTTTCAAGTTCAAATGACCAACCTTGTACCATTCAACGCGATGCCGTGTAACAAACATCATGCTACAAGTACTCATTAACAAATTTCCATAAGCTTATGCCAATGAGCGACTTGCAGACGATGAGATAATTCAAACAGAGTGGTGGCTTAGTGGTCACCTAACCCACGTCTCAGATGTCTAGGACAGTCAGAGTGTGTTGGATCATCATCTATTCAAAATTCGCGTCTTGCCTTAGCTCGGATTAGTCATTGTTAAATGGGTCAATGTCACTCGAGTACTCGAGTATTAGATCAGCGAATCTCTTGGACGGATGCCAACGTGATGGTTTTTATTGGACAGTGCGTGATGTGCGAGAGGCACAGATTGTTGATTTCGTCGAATGAGCTCGTTTTTTTTTCATTCTCAAATTTGTTTGGATTATCCAATGTGTGGGTGGATGATTGTGCCTCATCAGGATGACGGTCATGCGGCAGTGTTGGACACAAAAAAAAACAAAAAACACCGATGCGGGCTTTCGATTGGACACTTAGTATGATCCTCAACAGATTCTATTGAATTTACCTCCTGAATGAAAGCGATGAAGATTATCTGGTGTGGGCTGTCCTGAATTTAAGTTTGGATATCGCGATCAAAGCGCCAAAGAGGGAACCGCGAGTTGGTACGTGTGTTGGCACACTAAACGAAGGAATTGATCTGGGAAGTGTTTGCAGATTTAGTTGTGGATGTTTTCATTTTCGTTCCGACTTTTTCAATCGACTGCCAGTGCTGGTGGCTAACTTTGATTGGTTGACTGGTGGTGCGTCATTCAGTGAGTCTGTCTAGGAAGTTAGAAGTTGCCTTCAGTTGCACATCAAACTGAGCGAGGTTGCATTCTTCATAAGCAGCAATCTTCTTTGCCTTCATATTGTAAAAAAGCCAAAACTCGTTAATTGATAAAGAAACGATAAATGAAGCATTGTTCATGCATATAAACCGAAAGGAGATTTTTATCGATGCTTCCTTATTTCCTTCCGTCGATGCAAAGAGTTTTCTACATATGCCGCTGTGAACCTCGGCTAAGTTGTTTTATTAGTGGATTGCAGATAAGCTGCAAGCTGCTGTGTCAGTGAGTGAGATAATCCATGGTCCGTCAAATTTCATTTTCACTGCACCACCTAGCTTATGTCATTAACAGGGTTTGGAGTAGAAATCGTACAGGCAGTAACCTCATGTCTGGTTTCGAGAGTGGAATTGCCGAGCTACGATGTTCGGAACAGAAATTAATTACAGGGACACAGGGCAACTTCCCAGCTGATTGTACCCTTTCCTACCAACGGTAAATTCAGCAGAAGTATTTTGACAGTTTAATGACAAGCACACGCACTTTGCCTTATGTCAAAGCAGACTTGATAATACTCTCAGATTGGTTCATGAAAAAGTTATAAAAAACGCAGTCGAAAAATGTCAAGAGGTAATGCAGTAGGTGTGGGGTGCCTGACGTATGTGTCGACATCGGCACAAAACTGCCTTACTCGAGAGAGGACAGCAGATGCATAACAAAAATGGCTGCTGAAGAAGTTAACCTGAAATAGAACTGTAGAACCATCAAAGGAGATCATATTCAAAAGTAATGAATGTGAATAAGTTTATAACCATGCTCCACTTAGACCTTTATGGTCCAATGTGTAGTCACTTTTCGACTTTGCAACCTACCTCTCCCGTTGATTCACAGCATTTCCTGTTCTGAATCGACTGATCATTTTAATATGTCAATTTCAACCATTTCATGACCATTTATGCCGGTGTTGCTAATTGTGGTAAGCTTACATAGTTCGAGGTAAGTTTGAAGTCTAAACAGCTTGGTAAGATAATACAGAAAAAAGTAAACCCCTATCGACTGAATGTCTTTCTTTTCCTTAATCTCGCAAGGATGTGAGAGTGCTACATTTTCTTCTGTAAAATTTCACTTCAAGTCAGTGCTGCCAGGTACCATGACAATCCAATGTTTTGAATGATGTCTTAACAAATGAGAACCCCTTTGGGGTTTAAGGGAAAACTCGGTCTCAATTTGTAAATGGTCGCCAGCTGTTGGTGACAGGACATAATAGCGTGAGAGCACCAGAAAATAGAAAGAGACAAAATTAGAAAATAAACACCAAAATAAATTGACGATGTAGGCTTATCCGGGTTCACAAACTCTCACGGACAGATGAACTCGAGGAGGATTTAACTAGGTTTGTCAGAAACCGCGAGGTTTCCAGACCCCGACCTGGTAGGTTCGGAGGAAATTGATGGAACCTCTCGGTTTCGTTCGGTGGAAACGTAGCATAAACCTTGATTGAATCCACAGTGTTTTCACCAGACACGAAATTTGTCTCACGAATCTTTGCCGGAAGCCCCAACCATTGGCAAATAATCAGACAAACTTTAATGTTTCCTGAAGGAAATTTAAAAAAAAAGAAAAAAAAAAAATATTGTCATATTTTTCCTGAAGTGTACAACTGAACGCACTCGTCTCTCTTTCTTTAAAAAAAAGTGTCTAGATATCGATAGATGCCTTTATTTGCAAATTTCAGGCGCCGTCGATATTGGTAAATTCTTTGACAAATATGAGCCCAACCATAATTGAATTAAGTAAACTAAGCCAATTTTATGTCAGAAGCAGCGTCAAACTCAAAGAGTTTATAATTGCTTTTGGCACAAGATATGACGTATCCAAAGGTCATTAACGTAAGGAAAGGCTTATTTCGTTTCCACTCAAGTAAGTAAAAATTAACGAAACTTAACGAAACTAAACGAAGCGGTTATTATTGTCACAGTGCATCATCTCAAAATGACTCAAGTCTCCTTACGTCCATAATGCTTTTTAACGAATCTTAACGAAACTCAACGAAGTGGTTATTATGGTCACAGTGCATCATCTCTATGGATAAAGTTGACTCAAGTACCCCTCTATAATGTTAAATTTTTAAGATTTTTTATTCACAAAATTGGGGAAAAAAATGGTCCTTATTAATTGACTATTCGATATATCACAATGGAACTCAAGCCGTGGGCATGGTTCTGGAACATCTATGCTCGCACACGAATGTTACTTTCGCCTGAATATACGGACATAGAGGACTAGGGCATCAGACATGGAAGCTCTCTAATTCCCCTTCGAGTGGTAAAGGTGAAATATTGACAAGTCTTTTCTAGATCCACGTTATGTTACATGACAAGATTCAGCAAACTCTGTATGGATCGTAAACTGTAAAGTATTCGCAGTGTGACAACGATGAACCACGGGATCAGCACTAGATAAGACATCTATAGGAGGATCGCTATCGTTAAGGACCATGTTGGCAAGATTGGCACTTCCTCTGTTTCGGTTAACGTTGAAGAGGTATCTCTTATCCATGTCCTGTCACTATTGTGATCGATAAATGGGCTTACTATCACTGCTATCAACTTTTTCTTCAACTGAACTAACTTGTTATCCCGAAAGAACACCAGCTTGTGTTTAATGAGTCCAATAGCTAACGGTTCACGCTATTCTTTAAACCCGCGAATAAAGTTGCCGACCGTGGCGTTGTGGTTGAGTCTGCTTTACCCAGGTTCGAATCCCAGTACGCTCAAAATAGTTTTCACGGAACCACCTCTTTCGAGTCACTGACAATTCTCAATGAGTACATAAAATGGTCGTTAGGAGTCGGCATAAAATTGTAGGTCCCTTCCACTCGTGAACGAACAATAGAACGCACAACACGAGTTGTTGCTGAGAAACTAGACTCTGGCCCTCTTTGGGCATAACCGGTGGTATGCCGTGGTTACCCCTCTTCCTGGCGAGGTCATAAGCTATTTCATTCTTACATATGTATCGATTAGATGTGGATTAGTGTGAATGATGCTTGATAGCAATCAACCACTCTAACCTAACCTGTCGTAGTATATCCCTGTGATCGAGACCCGGCCCAGGAGATCGAGCCTTGAGGGATCCGAGTTCTTCGAGATTACCGATCTTGCATACAGATGGACTATGATTTTCATTGGGATCCAAGCGACCGTTAGTGAGAAAAATAGTGACCGCTAATTAGACTGATTGCCTTGCAGTGAGATAGACATCAAATCAACGTCGGCTGATATCATTTTGGTCACTCTTGTAGACTGCCAGGAAAATTCTGCTACAGGCATATGAAGATGTCTTATTCTGTGTGTCACCATCTTCAACCGATCCGTAGATGAAAAGATCTTCCTGACACCATGGTATTCACATATACTACAATGATCAAATTAGTCATGTAGCCTTGGCTACCACAGCCGCAGTCACAGAATGGCTTCAGCAAGCATTACTCATCCTGAAGTTCACTTGACCTTTTATGTTGTTGCAGGTGTAGGAGCCCAACCCAAGAGTTGCGCATTAAGCATATGTCCGAGACAAAAAGTAATAACGGTCGGTTGGAATTTTGATTCTCGTACAATCTCAATCGCACGCCAAGAGACATGGCCAAGAATAGTAAATTTTATTTCAGTTGTGACCATGAAACGATCTTGCAATCGACCACCACCAGAGCCTATCAGACGAGTACCCGTTGCCCGAGCTTGAAATAGCAACCAAATCTATTCGTTGATGTTGCACACTCTTTCCAATTGCGTGACCTTGGACCAACGTCCATCCCCCTTCACAGGCATCAAAATTCAGAGATGAAATTTTTCCTCAAATTCACCGTCCATTTTCGATACACTTGACATTCGTTGAAGCTATGATCTCATCCCGTCGGATTGATCACGTTTGCACAACTAATCTAGCGGATCTCTTAAAGATGAATTATAGACGTCTGCAAACAGCAGCAGCAATGGTTACCGATACAATCTACTTTTGGGAGTGCCGCAGCAGCCGCAGCAGCAGCAGCCAGCCAAGCCACTCACTCACAGGGGAATCCCGATTGAGCTCACTTCAAGGGCTGACAGCCGAAATTAATGACCATGCGTCTCGGATTTTTCGTACGAAGCCAAAAGAAAAGACAATTCTCGGAATTACCTCGATCCCTGTTCAGAAGATTTCATCACCCTTTTTGACAGTCAGCCGCCGCAGAGACGTAACCACACGCTGGAACGTGATGTCTGCGCGGGTACCACTCATCTCGTGACCACGAAGCCACCAGACATACACACCTATCGACATCGATCTGAATTTGTTACACGAATACCCGGAGTGAGCAGATTCTGGCGGAATTCATCAAGTGCTCGCCGAGCATCGGATTCATGGTCAAAGCTATGAGGTTTCAAAGCCGCAAAATGCGGGCACGGTTCTGAATGAAACCGCATTCCACACCACTGCCGGGAAGAGATACGGTTCCACTTCGAACCACGAAAACTAACAACATGCGATGTGGCATGCAACTGGCAACTGCCTGCGGGGAAAAGCAAAAGTGAGAGAGGAGAGAGCTAAACTGGCGATTCGCAAAAATCATCACTCGTGTGTTAACTTGGTCTCTTTCTGGTCTCGACTTGACCGTGTCTTTATTATCAATTTTCGCTTTTGTCTTCAACGACTCCGTACAACTTAATTACATAACAACAAACATTTTTGAATAATTTTCTCTCTTGGTAATGACTAAATGATTTAAACGGTTTTGGCATGATGCGTGCTTGTGTGTGGGTGTGGGTGTGTGTGAAGATGTGTGCGCGTGTGTGGTGAGTGTGTAGTGGGATAAAGTGGGTCAAAGGCTGAGTCCCTGTGTTTATTGAGGCTGGCTTGATGGCACTGGCTCGGGGGCAACTGGCAGATGTTCTCCTTCGGGTTGGAAGCCGTTCTCATCGGCGATGTACCGGAGAGTGATGATGTTGCCCTCGGGGTCGGAGTATGTGTACGATCCGCTTTGGACGAGGATGACTTCCTCATGTTCCTCCAGAGTCTTGCCGTCTTCATCGACCGCCTGGGGCACAACGATGGTCTTCATGTATCCTGTGTTCTCCACCTTGATGCCGTTCGAAGTCTCGTAACTGAGAGGGGGGAAGGAAAAGAATTTCTTTAGAAACTGTCAATGTGTATGGCAGTGGCAACACCGACCTGTTGGTGTAGCTTCCATCGGGATTGCTAACGTCCACTTGCTTGAGGATGACCGCAGGAGTGGTTGAGACGATGTCCTGGGCCTGGGGCCGGGCGCATGCCACAGCAACGAGGACGGCTAGTCCGAAGAAACGAATACCGGTATTGAACATGTTTCTGGTGGTTTCTGACGGTTTCTGGTGGCTTCACGTAATCCTTTCTCAATGTGATCGCGATTTGTAACTGATGTCGGTCTGCCGGGTGGACTGCCTATTTATAGGAGGGATCCGAGCGCTCTTTCCCCTAAATTGACAACTACCACACTGACACGGTGGTGGTGTTCTTATTTGCTGCCCCGGAGATTCACGAAGATGAGTCTGTTTGCTCGTATCGCATACAATGACGGCGCGAATACGTGCGCATGAGTAGCTGGCGTTGTGGAGCTGGGAGAAAAAAAAATAAGCCGAAACAACAAAACTCACACAAGCAAGCCGCACATCGCACGGACTGATCACTGAAGTACGCGCGAGTGCGGAGAGCACGCGGATGGGTCGAACGGATCGAGGGGCCCGAGGGAGTGGAAAGAAAAGCAATTGAAATCGGCCGCCGGGAAGGTGAAGACGTCGATGAGACAGATTGTACATTGAAACCTCTCAGAGGGTTGGGTTTGTCGGGCTGCGGACGACGCACAGCGGCGGCGGTATTAGATTTTCGCAACTGGCGGCAGTTGTGGTGGTGGTGCGGCTGCTGCTGCTGCTGGTGGGTGCTGGGAGCGAGCAAAACGCGGATTATGTTACTTAATTCGGATAGGAAGTGCCCTTAATGGCAGTGATTAATACGAAACCAATAACACGTAACGGACGGACGGATGGATGGGGTCCATTGTGACTTTGTAGTGTGTGCTGGAGTTTTTCTTGCGACTGTTGACAGGAGAGATGGACATGCGTATTGTTGCGTCTGTAAACGGATTTCAGACATTGAACATCGCTTACAATGGCTCAGGAATGGAGAAGGCGAGCAGCGATGCTTGGTCAAGCCATGATGTCTTCGTCAAGAATAGAAACGGACTTGTGTGATATGGATCGGGACTTGAGCGAATCAGGTCACGTATTGGTCGACGGTTAATTCCGATTTAGATAGCCGAACATAAAATCCACATTCTTCGGTTCATCTGTTCATAGTCGCTGCCAATGCCAGAGATATGATCTCATTTATTGAAGTCTTGAAGGAGGAGCTGTGTGTGTGCATAATTGATTAGACAGCTCGGCGGGGATTTCAGGGAAATTTGTTATTCTCCTGCAGTGACGCTCACTGAGATCTCTGAGTGTGATGCAATGGTCACTGGGGAGGGGACTTGGAGCTAGACTTCGCTTTTATGTCGTGTATTATTGGGGAATATTTAATTGAGATGTTTCGGGCGAGGAAACACTTATGACTGGGTGCAGGCAAATTGGCATCAACGGCTTAAGCCTGGAAGTATTCTTGTCAATTTCGATGCAATTCGCTGTGCAGTGGGGCTTGTTCTTTGATTCGAGTTGGTTGCATACTCTTGAGCTATTTTGAGAACCAAAAATGAAGAGAAGAATACGACGCTGGAAGATTCAAAATGTCGGATTAATGTCCGATATTTACAATATCACAGACCTTCGAGACCGCGGTCTAAACACTTACAAAATGGCTGTTGTCCAAGAAGTAAACGGCCACATTATTGGGACAATTAGCACGCATAATAATAAGAAAGCTCTTAAATTGTACGTCCCATTGGAATTTGTGTAGTGGTGACACATACACTCGTGCTCACACAATTAGACCACGTGTGATAAGAAGGTGGCTATTGTTTCAATTCCACACCTGGTGTTCCGTTTTATGTTCTGTGTGTGGTTAATAAAGCCATTACCCTGGCGATCATTAGCATGACCCCTCAAACAAAAACCAATTGGCGGCGAATCAGAAGTTCTTGTTGACCAGAACACATCACCAACAATTGACCCTATACCACAGTGGACAATAGGCACCGGTGAATACTGAATGGCTTACGAACGAAGAACGCAGTAGTTACGAGTCAAAGCAATTCATTTTGTCAAACCAATCGAAGTTTGCGGCATGCCGAGTATGTAAGTCACTCTGGAAGGATTGAAGGCAGTGGTTTTTGATTGCCACGACATGCGCTGCCACCACTGAGATCCTCTTCTATGACTTGAGTGCTACCACTAGGAATTCGATAACATCCATAGACAGGATATGCTTGCTTGTTATGTTAACTCTGTTTAATACTTGACATGAAGAGTAAGAGTAAGGTTGGGATAGGTATTTTGGTATACAGGCTGCAGCATCTTATTTCTCATTAATTTCGCGTATTCAATTCCTATTAGTCAGTCTGCGGTACAGTTTCGTCAAGTTATTTACGCGAATTCGTTCATCGTGAAACCAGAGATAGCGCTAGCTGGAGATGGTTCTAAGTTCAGGTCCCTGGATGATTGCTTTAAGTTCACCTTTTTCCTTATCTCATTAAACTGCGTGCGCTCACATAGTGAAGCCATGAAGTTTGAATTGTTCCTTAAAGCTGACGGTTTGTATTTTCACAAAAATTGTTTGTTAAAATAATACATTACAGTGGGTGTTATGCGATCATTTTTGGAATTTTAGAGAAATGGGTAGAGATGGGAGCAAATCTTAGTGTTTTGTAAATTCTATTTCAAATGTGCATAAACAGCAGAAATTACAAACGTTTTGTGCCAAGTGAAATATGCAGTCGATGTTTTATTCGATGTTATGCATCGATACGTTACATCGATACTTGACGTTGAATCAACGGAAACATCGATGCTTTCGATACATCGAATAAAAACATCGGCGTAATTGAAAAAGCACAATCAAGTCAGACGAAAGTTGCAACTGAAATTAAAAGTTTACATTTTTGTCCGTTGTCCGCGCGAAAGGGATCAATTTTCCTCGTCTCATTAATATTAAAGATCCAACAGTCTGCAGTGCCTGTCCATTATACCCCGATGCTGGGGCACAGTGGGTTTAGGTTGGGGATGATGGGCATAAAGCTAAGTTGGGTTACTGCTAGGCTTGTGTAGTTCACGAACGAACTAGTTCAAAAAAGGGAACTATGTGAACTAGTTGATAACGTCATTTTATTTTGGCTCCTTACTCGGCATATATGCAATTCAGTAGGAACGAGATTACTGAATTGAACTGAATTGTACGCTTTGTTTTTTGTGTGTTCGGGCACTAGGCTTGTATGTGCAGGAATGCATGTCTGTAAATATGCGTTTTATGGTGGATTTATTTCCAGTTAAGTTTTGCTCGTTGATACATTAAATTGCATGTTTGCAGAGGAGACAGCAAGTATTTCTTGGAAATAGGCAGCCACTATTTTCAAAACTGTCTGTGTTTAAGGTTAGTGTATATGTATATTATCTGTCTGTTTGTAGTTAGTTTTCAAGCAGAGAAAACGGAAGAAACGCCAAGAAACAAGCTGATGTAGATGGGTTACAATTTTCAATGAGTTTTGTTGACTTTTTCCAATGTATGATGCTAGAGCTGCGTACACACTAGCTGTGCGAACGTGCCACAAGAGGTTTGCACGATTTAAAAGTGGTGATGGGATCTGTATTTGATGAGCTGCTAAAACCGGGTGAAACCATCAATGGACAACGCCACCGAACACAATTAATCCGTTTGAAGAGAGCAGTAGCCGAAAAACCAGATACGAGGCAATCATATTTCCACCATGACAACTCTCGGCCCCAGGTTGCTATTCCGGTTAAGAACTATTTGGAAAACAGTGGATGGGAAGTTTCACCCCACCCGCCTTATAGCCCAGACCTTGCCCCTTCTGACTACGATTTGTTCCGGTGCAGAACGCCCTCACTGAAATACGGTTCACATCAGAGCAGAATTTTACAAATTGGCTTGATTCATTCTTGGCTGCCAAGCCGGCGCAGTTGTTTTGGAATGGGATCCACAAATTGCTAGAAAGATGGGAAAAAGTCAAAGCTTCAGAAGGGCAATACTTTGAATAATACTGTTGTACATGCTTTTTCTCAAATAAACGTTCAAATTTTGAAAAAAAAAACCGCACGAATTAGGTTATTGTTATTTGAGTCACTGTGGTCTGAACACTAATGCGTTTCTAAACGCTGTCTGAATGCAATTATTTTCTAAGAAAACAGAAAATAGCGCAAAAAAGACCACAATCAGAAATGTTACCACTCAAAAATTTCCATATTCTTCTATTAGGTACTATTTTTAAATCATTAGAATGCCACTGCTTATATCGCTTCGGATGGATTGTTCTTAACCCCAGTTCCGGCAGTGTGAACATATCTTCAAGGTCGCCGTCTCATTCACTGTGCCAGCTTGTGGGTGTTCTTTGCATTTAGTGTATTCATAATGATTGCTTAAAATATTTATTAGCAGTATAATGTTAAGTAGTCATGCAGCATTGGAATCAGACACTATTTGATGAATTCGCAAGAGGCTGGCGATATTTTCTAGGCGTCTACGTTAGACTTATTCAAGAAAGCAGCATGATTCCTGTGAAATGTGTCTAATAGGAGCGTGATTTTGCGTTAGAAAGAATGATAACATTCTATGACGTGCTCCTAGTCTTTCAACGTTCGTTGAGAAATCAACTTTATTCCACTCGTTTTTCAATTGTGACACGGAAACGATCCGGGTCCGGGTTCAGAGAGTGAAGTTGTTAATGAAATATGTGAAGAAAGGTTGTTATAAGAATTTAGCGGTGCATGTACTTACCTAGACGACAGCTTTTAAAGGAAAATTTCATTAAAAAATTCGCATTATCAGCCAAACCAAGCAGGTTTAATGCTACGTTACCACCGAACGAAACCGCAATGTTTCATCAATTTTCTCCGAACCAACCAGGTTCCGTCATACGTTTCCTACGCCTGGAAACCAGAAATGAAGTATGATAGAGATACCCAACTTCACAGCTGATAAACCCCTAGTCAAAGACTTTTTGACAGTTATTCATGAATTTTTGACGGTTATTTGTGATTTGAAATGTGATTGAAAAAATGGTTGTCAAAAATGTTAAGGGGCAAGAGAGGTAGAAGTTGGGCATCTCTATCATACTTCATTTTTGCTGGAAACCTTGCGGTTGTAATTTTTTCATTTTCTATAATTTTCTATTTTCTGGTGTCCTCACACTATTACATCCCGTCAAGCGGCTGTTCTGGCGGCTACTTTAAAATTGAGAGCGAGTGACATTTGTTTTGGCGGGCACTTATAAATTGAGAACGAGTAAGTTAGAGAGAGAGAAGAACCCACTTCAGAGCGAACCCACTTCAAACTCGGTGGGAACGGTCTACTAAGGTTTCGGTTAAAGTTCATCCGGACCTCGCGGTTTCTTTTCTTTTCAAAACAAATGCAGTGAACTCCATGTACACCCAGCAGCAAGCTAGAAATGAAATATGATAGAGATGCCCAACTTCTACCTCTCTTGCCCCTTAATTTTTGACAACCATTTTTTATATCGTTTTCTAATGCCGAGTCAGAGAATTTTGTGAATAACTGTCAAAAAGTCTATCAAATTCGTTGATGGACGAGGATGCAATCAGCTGTGAAGTTGGGCATCTCAATAAAACGTTCTTTCTGCAGTTAACCTTATAGTGAGCGACACTTCGTTAAGTTTTAATTTTCATATAAATTAAGAGGACCTGACAGTCGAGTTTATGAGAATCATTTAATTTTGACGCTTTTGTTGAATAAGTTACATTATTATCTGTTTTTCTATTATTTTTCAGTAATTATCCTACATATGTACATATTTTTAATCCAGGAGCGTAACACATCTTGGAGGCCAATTTACAGCTTCATTACGTGAAATTATACGTTCATCAATTTCCTCATAATTTTTCCTTCAATAAGTTCATTATTTCGCCTGGTGTATGGCACGTAGCGCCGACCTGGTGGAACCACACCTTTCAAACATTCATGCCGTTCAACTGGTGAAAGAAAAAGTCATTAATCATGGCTCTAGCGAATATCATCGGACGTAACATGCTAATTAGCCTCGTTTGTGGGAAAGAGTGCCATGACTGTACTTCGCCCACTAAATTATGTGTTTTTCGGGATGTGATTACTATCTGCGTTCCAAGACCGACAATTTTGTCTGAGTCAACAATGATCTTCATCGCTGAACATAATTCTTCGATAAAATAACGGATCCAAGGTCATTGGATCTGGGCGCATTCATCGACATTTTGACGCAAACGATGATCGTTCGACTTCAGGTCTTTCACGAGCTGGATCTTCAACGCCTCTAAGCCCAGATCCTTGCGTACAATTCTGATGAAAGGGAATGTACAAAGAGTTGATTTTCTTCAACACTCTCACGCTCCCCGACAGATAAAATATTATCCGCAGAAAATGTATCTGTCTAAAATTTGTACATGTTTTAAAAAGCATCAAAAATCTCATCTGTTCTTTTCAACATCTTGAGTAAAATGAAACGTAGGGGGCCATCCAATACCAATTTTACATCTGTTTCGAGCACATCCAACAAACCGAACTGCTGTCCTAGACTTAGGATGTGTTGACACTTGTATGGGGTAGATGGCGAAAGACAAGACGGGCAAGTAGCTTTATTGGGCAAAGCAAGCTTTTCTTTTCCTTCCTTTTGTGGAGCAACAGTTAAGGGACTCAATCATCAACCCTCTGCAGCAAGCGACATCTTTGGCTACCTGCTTCCAGTTACAAAACCATTGGTTTGAGGGACTCCTCCGCTTCTGTGCCCCACATCAGGGATAAAGAATAAAGGCATTTTAATACACTCATATCTCAGCTTGGCTGTTAAGACGATGATCTTTTTTTCCGGATACCACATTGCACCTAAGTGGCCGAATGGTGGACTATCTATGAAAACCTTATTGGAGACACCAAAAACCACCTCAGGTCTGTCTTTCATCTCTCAAGTGGCAAAAAATCGTGGTTCTCAGGTGAGCGTCAGAAGTTGAGGAGTTCTTAGGCAGTTCAAGCGACCAAGAGAAGTTCTTATCGACGGTCCCTAAGAGCTGCACCAAGATGTGGATGTCCGAAAGACAAAGGTTCATCGACTGCACTGGCTTCGCCACATTGACACCAATGCTTCTGATGCGAAGTCCTGTGAATCGAAGCCTCCTGGATGGAGAAATTGCGAAGGATGAGTCAACCATAGAAGACGACATTAAGTCAGGATCAGACGGAGCAAATACACAAACTTACTCAAGACATGAATCCAGCTGACAACGGAGTGCATAGAGCATACGCCAACGACATATGTGAAAAGAAACTCACGTACATATCCATTCCAACCACAAAGTGTTGATGCGTGGTTGCAATTTGATCTAGTGGTATCAACCGTCTATACTTACTGATGAATCAATTCTCGGCGATTTATTTAAATGTGAATTAAATTTGTTACCCTGTAGTGGATGCTTGGAAGACATGTGCTTTCAACTGGACACTTGACATTGTTGACATTATTGCGAGAAATATTTCCATTTCTCGTTTGATGATGTGAACCGTCCACAAAGACCGTGGGTTTTGACACCGCTGGAGTTTTCATATGAGTCTTGACGCTTTGCAAACGAATATTCGTCAAGTTTTGGCTGAGTTATTGCCTGGTAACTGTCAAAAATCATAGGAAAAGAAATTTGAATAAAACAAAAATAGTGTGTCCTGTGAAATCGATTTCAAATCTACATTTATGCCATTATGTATGATCAGCACGTATGATCAGCAAATGACGCCTTGGCTTCGCTGGCAGTGTTTCAAGCGGTCTTTCCAATATTTGATGACTCGGTCCAACGGGTGGTGTGAATAAAAAATGAGTGTGTGAGTTTCCTCAGTATTTTGAAGGGAACACTCCATTTGGTGTGAATAAAAATTTATTTCATTAAATTTAAGGAAACCTTTTCTTTCCAATATTTGATGACTCGGTCCACGATGAATAACATAGTTTGAATAGTTTGAATAAAAATTGAGTGTGAGAGTTTCCTCAGTATTTTGAAGGGAACACTCCATTTGGTGTGAATAAAAATTTATTTCATTAAATTTAAGGAAACCTTTTCTTTCCAATATTTGATGACTCGGTCCACGATGAATAACATAGTTTGAATAGTTTGAATAAAAATTGAGTGTGAGAGTTTCCTCAGTATTTTAAAGGGAACACTCCATTTGATGTGAATAAAAATGTATGTCATTAAATTTAACGAAACCCCTCCACTCACACTCACAGCTGAATGTTATGTCCATTTTGGTGTGAATAAAGATGGAATCTAATGAGAGATCCCCCTTTCTCTCAAGAGAGAAAAAAGAGTAAATATGAAGAGTACTGTTTCGAAAGAGGGATACTCTGACAGATTAAGCGAAGAAGGCAATTTAATATTGAGTCTATAACTTAATACATGTTTTTTTTTGTCTGGTCGCATATTCCGGGCGTTTTTTGGGTACTGCTCTCTTCAAACGAATTAATTGTGTTCGGTAGCGTTGTCCATTGATGGTTTCCACCGGTTTTAGTAGCTCATAATACAGCACACCATTCTGATCCCACCAAATACAGAGCATTACCTTTGCGCCATGGATATTCGTCTTTGCCGTTGATTTGGCTGGTTGGCCGGGTTTCAAATATGATTTTCAGCGCTTGGGGTTGTAGTAATAGATCCATTTTTCATCACCAGTAACAATCCGATGCATAAATGACTTCCTTCTGTGGCGTTCCAGCAGCATTTCGGACATACAAAACCGCCTTTCGACGTCTCTCGGCTTGAGTTCATGTTCATTTTGTTTTGTTTCATATATACAGCTGCTTTAAACGTCGAAATGCCTGCCTGAGTGACACCCAAAGATTCCGCGAGCTCTTCTTGTGTTTGGCAACAATCATCATAGAGTAATGCTTCCAGTCCTTCATCATCAAACTTTTTTTGGTTGCCCAGGACGTTCATCGTCTTCCAAGCCAAAATCACCACTTTTAAATCTCGCAAACCACTTTTGGCACGTTCGCTCAGCTAGCGCATGTTCACCATAAACTTCCACCAAAATACGATGACTTTCGGCAGCAGTTTTCTTCATATTAAAGTAATGAAGAAGAACTCCCCGTAAAAACAATATTTCAGGCACAAAGTTCGACATATTTGAGTGAAAAAAATTATTGTTGTTCACATTTCAAATGAATGACATATACTGAAATGACGTACAATGACAGTAGCTTTTCAACGCATGTTCCAATGGAATAATAACAATCGAATAATACGAGTTACGCCATCTCTTAGCAAATCGCACGATGTAAGTTATAGACCCAATAAAATATTTTAAATTTCCGTGCTTGCTGGAAAAAACCCAAATGCCACACATGTTGCGTTGAAGAAAAATGCATCCATAGACAACACTTTCCAAACTGTGGATCTATGAATCCCAATGTCCTCACCAACTCCAAATTGGGATCCCGAAGGATCGACGGAATATTTTCATCTTCTCAATTCTTGGCATACCGTGGGTTCCACCATTCCATGTCATGAAACTTGAACCCATACAGGTTCGTGAAAATATCCCCTGTGTCCCCTAAACTTCATTAATTATAGTTATTTGATTTTCGTTTGTATATGTTCGAAAACATAATTGCCTATACTTAGCACCCACCCTTACTCTAGTTTTCAAAAGTCAACTTAAGAGAAAAAACATTCCTTGGAGCTTGCCAATGCCACAGGGTTTCGACGATGAAGTGGAACAAGCTGATATTTATCTCTACATCTGTCAATGTCAGTGTCGGTGTGACTTGAGGTATAGAACACTGGAATACCACTTCCGTCTTTAATAGACCAAAAAATAATCATTATTTCGAGAACT
Organism: Eristalis tenax; assembly: GCA_905231855.2. Classification (NCBI taxonomy): domain Eukaryota; kingdom Metazoa; phylum Arthropoda; class Insecta; order Diptera; family Syrphidae; genus Eristalis; species Eristalis tenax. Next base: position 8,957,653 of record HG993127.1, read on the forward strand.
TCCTGATGGGTGGTCGACGTCCAATGAACTAGGGCAGTCGGGGCCTCGGGGAACGCAATGTACACTCGTATCATAATGAGAAATGGATAATTCAGCTACCCTAACTTAGCTAGTGAAGGGCCACACAGTTCTGCCCTAGCGGCTGTAGAAGCTCCAAGGTTCTCACCAATCCTGCCCTGGGTGGAGAAAAATGTGACAGCAAGGTGATCCCAGTTCACATCGTCATTTATTCTGGCAGCCAGACAGCTACCTCTGGATACAGTTGCTAATGCGAAGGCTTGCCTCAACTCCAAAAGTCAACTATCAGTCCATTCAGTCAAAGTTTCTGGCAAGTAGTGATTTGCGAGATGTGATGCAATGTTTTCGTGTTTCGAAGAAGATACAACGTTTCCACGAATGAAGAACTTTTGAATATTCGATTGTAGCCTTAAAAGTTGTTGACAATGACTCAAGTTTGCTTAGTCTGAGCCGTTGAGTGGGAACTTGACGCACGTCCTCATCACAAGAACATTTGCTGTGGCATTTGTTAATGAAATATAATGGACTTCAACTCATAAGAGAGCTGCATGCCAAGAACCTTGAGATCTTCGCGTCAGCTGGCGACTAGCTTGGACTTGACTTCTGTAGTCAACAGTAGTACCTCTAGGCTTGCTGTGTGGAGTGGTGGATATTGCTCCGGTCACGCCTAGGCATGCGCGTCACTGAAAACAACATTGCCGATTTAAAGTTCTCTATAAAAAACACTATTTGTGTGCCTATTTTCTTAATTTGTGCCCTCTAAAAATGTCAACGTTTAAGTATTCGAAAGACTTCTGGAGAGAAGCCAAGTCAATATATACAACCCACGTCATTAAAGAGGTAGCCACTGTCATTTACTCGAGCACATCTAGATTAATCAGAAGATAGGTTGCTAGATCAAAAGTTATTGCTGTGCAGGATAATAAAATGCGGAATAAATTACACAAATGCATTTAATCAAAGCCAACAAAGCTGATTAAGTCTTGTGGAAACTGGATCTCTTGACAGCGCATAAATTAAAGCACTAAACCCACTCACTCTATGTCTCGTCCATGGCAAGCAGTGCGAGACGATAGGATTCGAATTCGAATTCATGCCAGGAGCCCAAAGTTCCATTTTGATTGCCACAATCTCACTAGCCAAGTTAGCCAACTAAACCAGTTCACTGGAATTCGTTTTAAAAGAACTCCGTAGCTCTCCAATCTCGTTTCGTTCGTTCCTCCTCAGAGAGTCGATGTTCAAAGTTCTTTTTTAATCTGAGGCCTTTAGAGACAAGAATAGCATTCCTAGCGCACAAGTCCAACGAGTGCCATTAATCAAATCAGCCTAAGCCGTTGAACAGCTAGCGTGTGTAGTGTTCCAAAGAGAATAGCGAAACAACACGCACACGTTCGATGCTGATTGGCTTTGAACTTTCACTTGGTAGATGTTTACAAATATTTTCAAAGTCAATGCTCCATCGATGAAGTCATAAAATGTCCCTACTGATCTATCGTTCTCTCGGAAGACACCGGCTCTGGCAAGGCGACCAGCACAGCGCTTAGAACTCGACCGTAGTCCAACAGTGGGTTATGTAAATTCACTTGAAAATAAGCTTCACTTTCATTGCAAGCCACCGTGAGATGAGCAACCACTCGCTGTGATGCTCACAATTGATTATCCAAACAGCGGGAGTCTAACCGTGTGTGTGCGTATCGATGAACTCCGTCCAAAAAATCAGCCGCACCACACGAATAAATTAGCACAGGGGCGCAACAAATTCAAGATTGATCCAAAATGTGTTGACTTCAAATATTTACCGAGTTGCACGGTCTTAGTGATTGCCAAACCCAGCCGAGAAACCGAGGGACCGCCAGTCAACGACTCACGAAACTAATGCGCCTCACGCGTCAATTATGATTCGAGGCATTCATAGTTCATACGTGTCAACGTTCTCACCATTTCCACAGTTCTTAGCCGACGCACCGCGCCGTATGACTTTTGTTTTCTGCTCCAGGAGGTCGGTAACCCTTACACTAGAGATCGTCTGCTTCGTTTTGCATATCTGAAGCTCAAATTACCGCCATTTGGCATACAAATATGATCCAATGCGCGCCCGGAGCATGCTCGCTTCTTGCTGTCACACGATTGGTATGCCCGGCTGTGGGCCCACCTTGTTGAAGCGCTCGCTGTACACCAATTTGCGTGATTGATTTGTGGTCTGCCATTGCGCTAGGCGTCAGCAAAGAGTGCGACAAACAATGAGTGTCTGAATGAAATGTTGGTGTGGCTTCATGGTGAAGCGGCGTCGTGCGTTTGGCTCTGCAGTTGAGGGGGGGTTGTGAGTTTGGTAAACATGTCGGTTGACCCATCGGTTTCTTGGTAAATCCTGAAGGACAAACAAACTGTTGTCAAATATTTAAGCGCTAATTGATGTTTGGCTGTCTGAGAGGGTGTTTGCCCGCATTCGGGTGGAGTAACCGCAAAAGCAGATCAATGCAACGAAAGTGATGTGGATTTCCTCCCAGCTTGACTGAGTGTGGGCCGGTTTCGAAGATAAAAACAACGAAATCCCGCTCAGTTGAGTGGAATAAGATGAAGGGGGAGACTGGCTGGTTCCAGTTCTCGTGATGCCAGAAATAGAATTCGTGTCTCGTGGACTGTGTTAGATAATATCTTCTGGTCAATTATTTCGCTCGTAAATCTAAATTCTTTTCACAAAAATGATAGGAAACAAAAACAAAAACATATGAGAGAGCCCCCTACACTCAAAGGCAATTTGCATAACTTTTTGAACTCGAATTCTTGATTAATTTGTTGACAAATTCAATAGATCTGCGCAGAACTGGTTTCGCGTGATTAGAATCGATATTTATGAGGATTTTTTGTTTTCCTGAAGCTTTGCGGCTTGGCTTGAATATTGCTGCATGCATTTTGGATGTGATGTAATTTCAAAGTTATGCTTGAACTTTTGCATTTAGCCGTCTGTGTGGGGAATCTTTGCAAGTCTGGAGGCGATCAGGGATGCGAGGGCGATATGTTAGAGTCAAAGCTAAGCATTGGACAACTCAAGGTTGTATTGGGTGTGGATCTTGAAATAAGGTCAAACGTACCGTGATAAAGATTGCCCAAGGGAAGTCAATAAAATGGTCAATGTCATCTCGTGAAGATCTTTAGTGAGTTCTTTTGTTACTAAAAAGCGTGTTTTTGCTCTGAGACTAATACTGAGCCCGGAAGTTATTTTTTTGTACCGGATCAAGGCTCCATCTCTCTCTCATCTCACCGACAATGCACACAGGGTAGGGCAGAGTAGAAAAAATAGCTAAAATGTAGCAATTCAGAGTTAGCATAGAACTGTGGGTCACCTTCACTTGTGTCAGTACAGCATGGTTAGTTGTTGTTGATGCCAGACCCAGTACCACCTCTGGCTCTATCACGATCTTTTGTTTGTTCCGTTGAAAGCGGACATAGCCATCGTTGCAGTTATTCAGTACACATCGGCAATCTAGTTGATAGTCTAAACTTGACGAAACAGAAGAGCAAAGGAAGCAACTCCCCGCAACGTGAACTCTTCTAAATTCTGAATAGACAATCTCTGCATTCACTCTCCCCCCATCGTTTTCACACACACGCTACCCGACTCCACTCAATTTCAAGACACTCTCAATCATAAAAAGTATACAATATTTATTTACAACGAAACATTAAACACAGAACCAAGTTCACGGCAAATTCTAGCAGAAAACACACAAAAATCTCCATTCTTTCGGCAGTGAGGCGGGCAGACAGACAAACAGATAATTCAAATCACATAAATGCACTTAACCCTTAACCTTGGTCTCTGGCTCGACGTAAGGATGCGCAGCAATATAGTCCAAAGCACGCTGGATTGCTGGTGGGATTGGTGGTGGAGTAGGCAAATGTGCGCCTTGTGGCTGGTAGCCGTTCTCGTCGGCGGTGTATGAGATGGCGTACTCGTTGCCGTTATCCATGGAGATGTACGAGAACTGGCCTTGAACAGCCTCGCCGCCATGCTCTGGATCGATGGTCTTCAAGTAGCCATCCTGACTGACTTTGGATCCTTGGCCTGTCTCGTAGCTGAAGAGAATCTCATTGATTTGGAACCCTTGCAAAGATTAGGCTTACACCACTTACTGATAATGAAACTTTCCATCGTGCTCCACTTTCGATTCGAGTGTAACTAGGGGATCCTCCTCGGCCGGAGCGGCAACAGCAGCGGCGAAAAATCCAAGCGCGAAGCACAAGATCAAAGAACCTTTCATTTTGACAGTCGACTTAGTTCCTGCTCTGTGTAGAGACGTCTCACTAATGGTAATCCTCAGATGAGCTCCCAGTGATTTTATAGCTTTGAGGCGATGTCTGGGCAACCAAGACAAGCACTCCAATTAACTAAGACAGCGCCAGTCAGCGTTCACCCCTGCGAAAGGAATTCCAGTTTTGCGTCGCGTATTGTCTCGGGTTTCAAGTTCGTGGATGTTAGTCTTTATCGCCTAATTCAACGGACACCGATCGCGGATACTCGTATCGAAAAAACAGCGCACATCTTGCTGATCAATTTGGAGTGGCGTTAATTAATATGCATAAAAACCTGATTGATCTTGTTTTATGAGGTTGTTGCCGACGTGATAATAGGTGATTTGTTGGCCAAGTCATAGAAGCCCAGAGCTTATGTGCAGCATAGGGGAAGGTTCAGCTCGGAACGCCGTAAATCACTTGCAGATCTGGCGTATCATCGTCGATCTTAGATTGAATATTTAATTGAATTGGAAGGAAAATGCTACCGTTTCAGCAGATAGCTGACTCCGAGTTATAAGCTACTTAATTCAACGGGCGGCGGAACCATAAAGACGCCCCCCTGCCCTAATGGCTGAGCGAGTTGTCTTCCGAGGAAGAGTCAACTGTCTGGGCGGAAGATGAATATCTCAGACGGAAGATCCACAGCCACGGTGACAGATATACGAGTATTAACAAAAAATTGAAATTCTCCGATTCCGAGGCGATATTCTCAACTCAAGTCTTTTGTGTGATTCTGTTTTTATTGCCCGAGCGTGAATGATTGGATTCTGGGGCAATTTATTGGGTGTTTGTGCATTCGAGGGAGATGGATGCACTGTGAATGACGTGTCATTTGTTACGCGGATTTATTGGCGATAAAGGTGAAACTTCACCTCTGCTGTAGCACATGGGCTTTGAGAGTGATCATCAAATTGAGATTAAATTGAAATCGTTTCATTCAGCAATGAAAAGCAATTAATTTGAGTGATTAATGGTGTGGTTGTAATGTGGCGTGGGGACGCAAATTTAACAATGTGTGAAGTGGTTGTCGTTATCGTCAGATATTTGCTTTGGTTTGGGCATATAGATCGGATGTTGAGTCACGGGGGATGTGGAGACCCTTCCACTGGGACTTTACGTTTTGTGGGATCGAGTGAGAATATGATTGGATTAATTTGTTGAACCAGCTGATAGAAGATGCAGGACTCATTATAAGATTTATAAGATCTATTAAGCACTAAATACAATTATTTGTTAGAACCTGTTGTCTCTACGTACATTGGGGACACTTGATTCAGGAGTATTTAGCTGAGTTCCTATGGCGGCATCATTTTTTGTTGGGTTGTTTGGTGCGGTGGTGGACTAGGACCTACAAGCCTCCCCAGCCAGGACAATGTTTTCCCTAGATGTCTTGGGTCTACGCATGTACGTAACATCCCGTGCTCTGTTTTCCACAAGAAAGGAGTCGAAGCTGATTTCTGCTCTCCCTCCTTTGCTAGATTTGCCAATGGATCCGCAAAACCTTGAACTCACGCTAAGTAAATATAACGAAAGATGGCTAGAAAACATTTTTTGCTTAGGTTTTGATACTGTAGGACGCGCTGCTGATTCGGACTGATTCATAAAGTTGCTTGGTTCTCTATGTAAGGCCCTTTTCGCAAAATGAAAATGTGTTGGGGGTCTCAGCAAGTTTCTCCAGATATCGCGTACTCTGTCCAGTTCCTATCATAACCCTGCACTAAGTTGGTTGAGGTTCTTCCTCCACTTGTGCGAGTCCCCTGACACTAGGGCGTCCTCTGCGGTTTTGTCTTAAAGGCCTTTTCGGGCCTCATCCAGATTGCTCGACTAGACTCAGGTCGTTGACCAAGCTGTACAATTCGTAGCAATTCGAACATCCCCCTCTCGAAAATAACTTGGTCTTTAGAGATGGGTTCGTTGTATTCAATAGTCTCAACAGACGAAGATTTATTCTGCATTCGATCTCTGTTCCGATGTTGTTATTGCGGACGAAGTCTACCTCGAAGTTGTAGCTACTCATTGTGACAATCTGTCAGAGTGGTCGATGTGGGCGTACTCTTTCGAAAACAACTTTGTATTCAAACCCAATGATTTTCAAAAAAATTCACGACTTCACCTGGACCTAGTCACTGGCTAGAGAATATTTGCTTTCGCATGCACTGACAGCAAGTAACTAGTCTCAATTTTTTCCCTCCCATGACCTCCCATGAATGCAGCGTGTGTACGCAGATTATAAGCAGCCAGCCAAGACGACTGGATGGCGCAGTTGGTTAAGTGCCTGCCCTTCATTAGAAGAGCCCCCGGTTCAGAGCCAAAATGCTTTCATAGTGTAGTACTCGAAATCTAAAACTGAAACACAAGAAATTTATTTGGTTTGAAAGAAACACGTCTATACTTTATTGCTCCTACTCGTAGATCAGGAGTCTTGTCTCTTTTCTCGTTATTTCATTTTGCCGGTAGCTCTTCGAAAGGAGGGCTGCTTGAGTGACACCCAAAGATTCCGCGAGCTCTTCTTGTGCTTGACAACAATCTTCGTAGAGTAATGCTTCCAGTCCTTCATCATCAATCTTTTTTTGGCTGCCCAGGACGTTCATCGTCTTCCAAGCCAAAATCACCACTTTTAAATCGTGCAAACCACTTTTGGCACGTTCGCTCGATGACTTTCGGCAGCAGTTTTCTTCATATTAAAGAATTGAAGTAGAACTCCCCGTAAAAACAATATTTCAGGCACAAAGTTCGACAAATTTGAGTGAAAAAGAATTATTGTTGTTCACGCTTCAAATGAATGACATATACTAAAATGACTTACGATGACAGTAGCTTTCCAACGCATGTTCCAATGAAATAGTACAAGTTACGCCATCTCTTAGCAAACCGCACGAAGTTATAGACCCAATATTTTCTTCTAATACCAATATACCTGAAAGACTACTAAGTGCATTAACGAGCTGCATTTTGGTGCCGCTTCTATGTTCGAGTCATAATTTTGTAAATCGAGCGCCCATCTAGCGGTAATACTTAGTGAATTGCAATCAGTTACAATCTTGAATTTAATCCCTTGCAGATACACTCTAAATCTTTGTAGAGCATAAATTATGGCCAAAGTTTCCAGCTCAAAACTACGATACTTTGCTACACTGGATGAAGTAATTTATCCTCTTTTCTTTTGAAGAAGTATGGCAACGAAACCAAATGGTGGATCAGTGGTAGTAGTCTGACCGGGGGTTGCTGGCTGGCAGTAAAATGGGCACAGTCGTTATGGCTAAGTGCTCCAGTATCGTGTTCAATATCCACAGAAAAAAAAACAGCTAACCATAGATAAATATTGGATTAATTAAAAGAAAAACCTCGCTGATGTACGTCCATAGTGAACATGCTCGAACTCAAGGACGAAAATCTCCAGAGCAAAAATTATGGGCAATCATTTCATCAAATACACAGCATTTATGAAATATTCTCGAATTGAAGGTTAAATTGTATAAACCCAGTGGAAAAAATACTCGGAAGCGATCAGAATATGTCCAAAGACACGGACCAGTTATTTTCCGTCGAGACATTGCTCGTCCCACTGCTGATCAAATAAAAACCGCTTTTCCAAATATTAATTGGGAAGTTCTGCCCCACTCGCCGTATTCATCAGGCCCCTTCGACTATTATTTTATTCGACTGATGACGCAATGTCTTTCAGAATAGAACTTTCGTTCTTAAAAAGAAGTGAAAAATGAACGCGGTGAATGGGTGGGATGAAAAGACATGGTGTGGAGGCGGAGTACATCAATTGCGAGGAAGTTGGCAGAGAGTCATGAACTGACGATTACCAATACATTATTTATTAAATTTATTCATGCCAAGTTGTTTTAGTTTTTTTTTAGGTTTCTTTAAGGTCTGGCTTTGGACGTAAGATTCAAGGGGAGGGAGCAATGTGCATGTATTTGTGTGAGTTGAAAGACACTTTGCAACAAACTGTAGCAGGGGCTTAGGCCTTGGACATCGTGAACGTGCATCAATGTGTAAAAAACGACGATATTTACAAGATTTCCTGTTATGTATCCTGTTATGCTAGTTCAAGACGAACTAGAAGAGTTTTGCTTGCATATACAGTCACTCACAAAAGTAAGTAGATAGCATAAAGTTGTCTATGTCAACAAAATAAAAAAAAAAATAGAATTAAAATCTTAATAGTAAAAAAGAAATAGAATGTAGATTTTTATTAGTACTGTAGAACAAAAACCAAGTATGAGAATGTCCCATAAACGATATGCACAACATGTGACTGTAAGTCCGAAGCTGCTTCCGATACTGAACACATTCTGCGCCACCTGGTATACGATAATGGTTATGCTGGGCCTAGCGTCCACAGCAGCACCGTGCTAGTGTTCTCTCACGAGTGGATGAGACCTGGAGCTGTATGCCGAATCCAAGCTGAGACGTTTTGAAACAACGCTTTAGAGATGAGCAGTCGTTGAGCATTGTCAGTGACTCGAAGGGGTGAGTGAATTATGAATGTCGGTATATTCGGCACCTCTACACCAACTCACTACGCCACGGTGACCCACAAAAAAAATAACCTTGACGGCATGCGCCGCAGGACAGTTCACTGCATGCGAGAATGTTCAGTGTACAGTCGTCCGTTAACTGCTAAAAAAAGTCTATATAGGGATTTGGTTTTAGGATGTGTTTTTTTTTAGGTTTGGTTAGGTTGAAGTGGCTGACTGCTACGTAGATGGACAGCAGCGACACTAAGGCCAGCATAGGTCCATCGTGTTACCACGCGGATCCAAGGATACACTAGTACGAACCAAGATGGCTGAGTCTAATGTCGCATAGCTCAGCATGAACCTGCGGGGTGAGTGAGCACTGCATCTGCATAGCAAGTGTTCAATGGTTTCTTCCTCATCCCCTCTCATTATAAGGAAGGCGTAGTCTAGACGCGTGAGTCTCGATGGCACAATGCGCTGTTAGAACGCCAATGAGAGATTGAATCTGATCAAGCTAAGCAATCGTTTGGGATCGATCGGGCATCCTGCGCCCGATGACCATCTGTGGTTTACTTTAACAACTTTTTCAAGCTTTAGCCGATGTTTTATAGTATCGATAAGCATGGAGGGTGGATCCGGAAAGAGTACGGAGGTAGTGCCCTTTCTTTCATTCGCTTCGCAATTCTCTGGAATGTCGTAGTGTCCCGGCACTGTTACATAAGTTGGATGTTAAAATAATTAGCCATCTCAAATAAGCGGCACCTGCATCCACCTTTGATCCATCTGTGAAGATTCGCATTGGACCGTCTAGCGTCTGGTGATCAGACTCCCAGTAAGATTTGGGTGCTATGCTGGTTAAGAGATTCTTCCCGAAGAGGGGTTTATGTATAGTAAAGTCTGTATCTATGGGTATAGAGCAATACCTGCGTAGGATCGTTGAATGTCCAGACTGAAGTTCTTTCCAGCTTTCAGCGATCTTAGTCTGATCATCGGATGTGTTTTTTCAACTCAATCCCGGAGCAACCTTCATGTTCAATGGTTCCACGTCCCTCGGGTCGCATGAAATGCTCATATAGTACATATACCTTGAAGTGCCTAGTGGCGGCCGTGGCGTTATGAGTTGGTGCGCAGTCGACGCAAGTTCGATTCCCGGTACGAGCAAAATACTTTTCACGGCCCCACCTCTTTCGATTCACTTACAATGCTCAAAGAGTATAATGGTCTTCTAAGCTTCTAAAACACGGCCGCTCAAGGTCTGCGTAAAACTATAGGCCTCTCCACTAGTGTCAGCGGCGGCTATAGAAGCCAGGCCCAATTCCACATGGGACTGTAGCTCCATCCAGACGATTGTCAGCTGTTCTCGTTTCTCAGCAGTCTGTGGTGGACCTCTGCCAACAAGGCTCTCCAGCTATCGCGAACTCTCTATAGCTGTCTTCAGTTGCTCACACTAAGTTGGCACCTTAGACGCTGGCGTACTCTTCTGTGTTGCCTCCACAGGTTCGAAGCCGCGGGCGCTGTCGACTAGTGCTATGTTTTTCATACTTTCCACATGGTCAAGCCAGCTTATTCGTTAGATCCCTAGACCCCTGGCCATGTCAGAAGTTGAATGCTCTCCTTTAGATGCCATCAAAGCAAATATCACACACAAACATTTTTCTCTAAGGACTTCATCCGTTTTTCAGAACTCGCAAGCCTCTGCAGCGAACAGAAGGACTGCAATGATCAATGTCATGCATAAAGTCAACATGATCCTTCGAAAGACTGCTCTGTTGCCTCTTGAGTCCAAAGAAACTGCGATTGGCAAGAGTTATTCTTCATTTCATCTCCGTACTGATCTTGTTTGTACTGTCTACTACGGAGCCAAGACAGACCAAGTCCTTCCTCACCTCGAAGTTATAGCTTTGCTGAGAGTTATTTTCAGCAAGTTGTCTACAGCCTGAACCATGTTAAGTTCATCGGTATTTTCTGGCATTGAGCCAAAGCGGACCTAGTTAAACTTAGAACAGAAAATCGCTTCGAACTGACATAAACATCACCATCAATCATCTATAAATAGAACCTAGACAGAAAACTTGAATCCGTAACAAAAGCCGAATGCAGAAAAAAAACCCAACCAACTCAGATAAAGGTTACTTGGTTCAAATAGTTTCGATTGGATTTTAATTAATGCGATAAATAATTAAATTGAATCGTAAGACATCCGATATATTACCCCAATTCGAAAACAACTCAATAACCATCTCATCAGCTAACGATGATAACGATTATAACATTCAAGTTCCCTACCAGTTTAGATCGAAGCTCACCACCACCGTCAAACCGCACACCGCATTTCACCCGCCAACATTTGGAGAAACAATAAAACATGTCTGGAGACATTTGCGGTTTTTTTTTCAAAGAATCATAAATTCTTTATTGCATCTTAAAGTACTTCATATATATTTTACATTTCTTAACAATTTTTTACAACATTTTTTTCGGTTTATTTAGTCGCGATATCACATAGTGCCAAAAGTTGCCCATCGACAGAGGTGTCGAGTCGTCGACAGAAGTGGGGGAGAGGTGGAAAGGGACAAAAGGCTGAGTATCATTCAGACATAACCTACGAGAATTTAACTACATTTGGGGGTTAGTAAGAAGAAGAGAAACGCTTTGTTTAAACAATTTTGTATCGCATTTGCTATAATGAAAGAAAGTGTGTTTATATATCATTTAAGATCAGAGATAGATTAGATTACGTACGCTTGTATTTATAAACAAATAACAATAATAGTGGAAAAAATAAAGAGTGTCTCGGTGATAAACTTTTTACAACATCAACATATTCCTGGTTCGTTCAGTCAGTGCGCAAGTGTGGTGTTAGAGAATGTATATGCGAACATTTACAGTGTGTCGTCTTTCTGTGTTCTGCGTTGGTGTGGTGGTGGTGGTGGTGGTGTTGGTTGTCATGTGTGTTGTATCGTACAGTAGCGATAGAATAAGATTTTATACATATTTTATTTCGTTATTTCATTTAAGGGAGTTTAGGGCAGCCATTGAGCATCGTATCATTACCAACCTGTGCCAGATCATTCGTTTGTGGTTGAGTGTTGGGCTTAATTCTTTGATGGAGGCAGACTGAGCAAGTAGTCGAGAGCCTTTTGAATTGCTGGTGGGATTGGTGGTGGGGTTGGCAAATGATCACCGGATGGCACGAAACCGTTCTCATCGTCGGCGGTGTAGGTCAGCGAGATGAGATTTCCTTCAGGGGATGTATACGAGACGGCACCTTGGGCAATTATAACGTCACTCGTATCGGGGGATGATGACTTCTTCAGGGTGCCAGTCTCTTCGCCTTTGATGCCATTTGCCGTCTCATAGCTGCGAAGAGATAAACATGATTAATGTTGTTTTCCTTATTCAAAGCAGAACTGGTTTCAAGCCGAAATGATACTGATGTGGGAAACCGTGCTTGATGCTTGGAGGCGACTTCAAAATATTTTGGAAATTTGAAATAAAATCATGCGAAGGTCAATGGCAATTTGATTAGCATACACAAACCGCAATACTAGCGACCGTGCTAATGTTTGTTTGTTTTATTTTTTTTCAAAACAAATCGGGTCATTGCGAACTGTGATGTTGAGTTAAGGGGAGAATTGATTGGTGCACGATTTGTGTGCTTAAGGTGAAATTGCAATTATTGCAAATTGCGTTAATAGGCGTTAATTAATGTCAAACTTGGTGTGTTTAAAGCATAACTCTGTCAAGGGCCTCCGAGAGAAGGTTTCATTTGCTCTGTTGTATGTCCCTGTGTGCGGATTATTGTAGTGTTACGCATTATAAAGCGAAGAATTGCTACGAATCTATGCAAGAGCAGTTTGTTCAGCTTTCAATAAGAACTCAGGAATTAACGCGAGGCAACCACTCAACTCCTTCGTTTCTCCTTCTCCTTGTCTCCTGCCTGCTGCATCTGCGTGAGGTCTGCAGTTCCTCTAAGCTCTTGCAATTCTGATCGTTCGATTTTTTAAGAGAAATTCAAGTTCGATCACCAACTCTTGCATTAGCCATCACATTTCACTCACTGTCCAGATACAGATCGCCTGCACACTTCAGCCTAAGACTATGCAACAGAAAAAAAGTGAAACTCACCTGTATTGATACGATCCATCCGGTTCGATATTCGATTCTTGACTGATGATAGCAATCGGTTCATCGGCCCTTTGTGGGGCGCCAACAACCATTGTCACCGCGACGGCGATTAATAGAGTGATTTCCTGCAAATCGGAAACAACAATTAAATGGTGATGAATTTAGATGCTATTTCAAGACTTCAGAACGACGAACGAGGCAATTGCACCAATTACGAGAAAATTACTACGGAATATCGCATCGTGACGATATAATTGAATTTCATTTATCTACTTTCGGATAGACTTCCCTTGCACGATTATTGACCAATATCCGCAGCAGCAGCAGCAGTCTCGACCTGAATGTGAAATTAACATCTAATTGTCTGTGACTTTGCGCAAGCTGAAGTTGGCGAATTCCTCGACGTCGCCGTTGTGTGTACTTGGCTTTGATTAATTCTGTGTTCTCAGATGCAAATATTTTCAACTTTGAAGTGTGAAATAAATTTACATTTTCATTCATGACAAGATGAGTGAGTGATGATGAGTGAGTGAGTGGTTCAACAGGTTTCAAATTGATGACAGATTAGCCTCGCTTATGCAATCGCAAGATCGGCCTTATCAAACCATCGGTCGCTTTGTAAATGGCAAGCACTTCTGTATGAACACCTTTATTGAATTATAATGGTGCAGCGTTTGTGACATAATGTGGCACACCTCAAAAGAAACATTGGTGGCTCTGCAAAGGCATCACACTGTTAACATTGTTCTTCCTGAATGGGACTCGAGATAACGAAACCGTAAATCACGAAGACAAAGTTTATCTTTGCCTTGGATCGCAAACAATGTGACGACGATGCAGCACAGCATCTCGTGGGCACTGGCACTGGCGGTCGTGGTCGTGGTGGTGGTGGTTTCCTCACCTTGATTGCACCCGCATAATGAGACTTACCTCTGGTAACCTCAATATCTTCCAAGCCGCCGCACACTGGATACTTTATATAACATAAAAGTTCATCACCGGGAATTGCTTCGAACAATGATGCTACTGCCTTTGCTTGATGATGACGAAGAGAAATAACCACAAAACGACACCGACAACGACAACGACAACGACGGCGACGACGACAATCGTAGCGTGTCGCTTGCGGAAAGGTCAGTTGGTGGAGATTGAATTTGTGCCGGGAATACTGGCTAAAGAGTGCAGCATAAGTTGCACTGACGTAAGACTGTTGGTTTTTGACTTGTGCTTGTCTATCGTGACCATCGGCACTGAGAGGCGCTGTGCTGTTACGAATGGACGCAGACAACTAGTCTGAAGATGTTACGACTTTAAGGTGTGCAATTGTCGCGGTGTAATTAAAAGTGGCAACAGCAGGGGATGGTGAAAATTGTGGTATAATTAACGAGTGCACGGTTGGTGCATGGGTGTGGTGAAGATGAACTGAAGGGATTACTTGGAGCATGTTGTTGGTGTTTGAACATCATTTGTGGAGTTCAAGTGAATTTGTGAAACTTGTGTTGTTTTTTGTAAGAAAGGGGCTGGGTGATGACCTTGAAGCTGTGATAAATGTTCTTGCGAGGATTTAAAAAAAAAAACAAAGAATGGATTTCAAGCAACAATTGCTGCAGTGGAAGCAACAATTTAAAAAAGAGCAACACTTTAGAATGATCTAGGGCATTGATTGTTGCTCGAAAATAATGTGTATGGTTGTCTTTAGTCCGTAGTGGACCACAGCAACCGAAGTTTGAGAAGCTGCAGACAGGTGTGCTCAGAGAAAGGTGGATCTCAGAATCGATGAAAATCAGGAGTCGAATGAAGAAACTCCGCGTAGTAGTTGAAGCACGTACCCAAAGCACATCTGTTTCAAGGATCTTCACGATTGCCTAAGCAATGCGGACTGCATTAAACTCATCTCACCTGAAGTGATTCAGTGAGAGAGGAGCCTTTAAGTATTCAAATGTTGGATGCAATGTTTTAATGGCGTTACTGGCAAAGGCTCAGGACATTCTGTTAAAGTTGCCTTAACTGGTTCGAAAGCCTAAACTGATTCTGAGAAAGAAATGTATCGATAATCGATAATTTAAGCAACATTGGGCCTTAACAGTCCAGGATGCAGTTGGACTAGCAATCAAGTCATTAAGTTGCCTGAGAAGTTTTTATTTGCAACAGAAACAGAAAATGTCTGCGATGACTTAGGGCGTTAATAGCAAATAAGCAAATCCCAAGAACGAGCACACAGAAAAATGATACATCATTAACTTGATTCATTGACGAACATCGTTAAGTCGCCAGACTGACATTGGCTTCCATGGGAGGCCTCTGCAACCTCAGAGAAGGGTGTGCCTGCTGCCGCCTATGACAGAAACAAGCGATCAATCACATGTCACATGTTCAGTGAGATTGTGAATGATTTTGACCTTGATTCCAATAGAATCGCTGACATTTAAATCTTTCAAATCGTTGCCCTGAACCAAGCTTCGAAGAACAGACTGGATCACCAGTCATCACTCACAATTGTCCATCAAGTTAGTCCTTACAAAATTTACACAATAAACACAATTTTTGACTTGTTTCACTTACGATTTTCATTTTGAAAGGGAAAAGGCAAAACTTCGAATTCTTCACTTAAAATAGCGATATCCTTGCGAGGATCCCTGCGATTCACAGTCAAGACCAAAAAAAAAAGAACACACACTTCAAACTATCAAGCTACTTGCGCCTTTGGCTCCAGAGAAGCTGGGTGGAACAATGAGCTTTTAATGATACCAATTGCCGGGAGTCTCCACTATTTATATGCATCTCAGAAGATGCATTTTTGCTTTGCATCCACCACCGACCGATAGATACCCCCAGTCGATTGGCGATGCATTTGTGTTAGGTTCGTGTACGTATGTATGGCCGCAGGTATCCCCGCTCGTCAGGTGACAATAACAAAATACTGTGCACACAAATGCACATCTATGTGCATGCATAGGTAGACGGTTGCTGCTATTCAAATAATGCCAACCAGATGCAACACAACGAAGTGGATGGAAACTGTTTGCGTCTGGTATCTTCGTTCAGTTACGCGATGCGCTTCTGTGTAATATTGTTTTTGGTTAATTCAATTTCTTGCTACTCCCTGGTGACATCGAACAAGATTTATCTAGATACTTAGACCCGCTCTTCTCCGCACTGCCTCACCGGCGGGGCTGGGGTATGTGCGATGGACGCTGCGAGAGGAGGGTGTATGATGCTGGTCCAGAGATCAATTGAAATAAATAAATTTCTTAATTATCTAACACCTTTTTGTTAGCAGATTGATTGCTGGATATGGCCGCCAGGGCATCGGGGGAATGGATAAAGTTCAGAACTTCTTGGGCTGCCATGTATGGGACAAGTGAACTTTGGATGTGATTCCTTGCATGGTGGCACTTGGCAAAGTGGAAGATTGATGGCGACGCTAAACGTGGCTGTTGGTTTTGGTGTGGTGGTCACATGGGCTTTGGCTCAGCAACCGAGAGACCTCTGGCTAAATGTCATATTGATTTAAATAACATGCAATTTATCTATCGTCTGATGGATGTGTGGTGGATCGAAAGAAATATTGCTCGAATGATTCAGTATCAGTTTGTCGTTGGTTGAGGGCACTGTTGTGTAAGGATTTCTCTGTGGTTTGAATTTTTTTGTGTCGCACCTCTGCCTTGAAGTACGAAGGAGTCCTGCACGGGTCACGGTTGGAAGGGTAAAACTCCAGTGCAGAGCCTAAGGTAATCATGAGCATTTTGAAGTGGCTGACTTACTTCAAAATGGGAAGTAGACGCCGCGATTAAGTGAACGTGAATAAATAAAAACAAAATTCCATAACGTAGTCGCTGTGGCGTCGTTGAAATGTGGTTGTAAACGACTGGATGGCGCAGTTGGTTAAGTGCCTGCCCTTGGTTCGGGTCCCAGGTTCGAATCCCGGTGGAAGCAAAGCTTATACGTTTTGATCTATGTTTTATTGGGATCAAATAAACGACACTATCACTGGAGTGTGGAGTCGATCAGTGGTAGTAGTCTGATTGTGGGTATCACAATTTACCAACATGGTCTAAGTGTGCTTGCGAATTCACTAGCAGCCCCACACCTACCTACTATGGGTGTCACAAGGTTCGCTTTTCAACACGAACCACGTTCACCAATTACTGTGTTTCTCAAATGTTGCCAAAGGGTGGTGTACCTAATGGAGGCCACACTAGAAGAAATCGCACTAGCAAAAGAACGACGACGAAATGACTGGTTGCGGTAGATGAAACGATAGGCCCAGTTCCAACTTCCAACAAGTAATCCTTTGTCCGACCAATTACTTCATTAATCCGACTGTTCGCTAGATTTCGCTAGATTTTGACGAATTAGCCTAGATTTGGAGTTATTCAGTACAACATAAGTTAGAGTCTTGCACAGAACTCTTCTGCAATGAACAAAACCCCCGGTGCCAGTCAGAACTGGGTCAGTAGAGTAGTGTGGTGTCCCAATTGAACTTTATGTAGGTACATCTGCAACATCTAGAGGCGTATTTTTGGTTCCCCTCTAGACACATCGGTATTGAGTACCCTGTCGGCTCACTTAGACCAACGTGTCGGGTCCACTGTGCCCATGTTTGGGAGTTTTAAGCTACCGCGAGACCTACTGCGATTCTAAAACCATACAAATATTCATGGGAGAATCCTAGTCTAGCTTCGAAAAGAAGTGTTTTCCTAGAAAATACCTTTTTTCTGAGCTGGTCTTGGGCAGATTCTGGATATATTCTGTTTCTCCCTCGTCTCTGCAGCTCAAAATTCGTTGTGCGGTATGTTCACTGGCATTGCATGTGTACCTACGTACATCCCTGCGACTAAAGCCGATCAATGATGTTGACCTCTTTTTGTTCAGCTTCGGCCATAGGGCCCTTGCTGTGGTTGCAATATTAGGGCTGAGCCAGTGGGTATTGGATCTATCCAGGACTTCGTCTTCTAGTTCCATCTTTATGGAGCTGAGTGGCGTGTGCGCTTAAGGGATCCAAGCTTTGAGGACTTCTTCTCGTGACTGTCCGCTCTATCAGTACCTTGGATTCCAGTCCGAATTCTCCAAGGATGTCTGCAAAGTCCAACCAATGTCAAAATGTCTGATGCTATGAATTTATTGCCGCTTGGCCATCAGAGCAGGTGGTTATCAATTCGCTTTGCTTGTTCAGAGCCAGCACCGCCGCTGCAGTCATGTCTTAGTACCAGGGATTTTTCAAAGAGGTCACAGACGATCCCTGCCTCTATGCTAGCGCTCGTCAATGAGCCATCGCCGTTTAGGCTGATCTCCCCCTCTGCTGTATCAACTCGTTCCTTCCATTGTCCCCAGTCCGGAAATCGTTGATAGAAACTCTTTGCTCGAGCTATGGTTGACGGAAGGTAATCGGTGTACCCTATGCTCTGCGCTTCTTTCCAACTTTTTAGTATGGCAGAGTGGCCGCCTCTCGGAGCATCAGGATCGAGGAGGAGGCTGCACTGGAGAGGAGGATAGCCTCCGGTTCTGCCGTCGGGGTTGTTCTGAACTCCGTTTCTGGTGGGATAGGTGTTCTCAGGGATCTTTCTCTCATTGATAAAGAGCAACAGTTCAGTTGTACTTGGGTTGACATTCACTCCTCGGGTCGGTGTCCAGTTATTAACTAAGATTAGTCCATTACCGAGACGCTCACTAAGCGTTGAAGGAAATTTACTGTGAGTATGGCCCCATAGTCTGCGTATGCGGTGACTGTGAACCCTGCCTTCCAGGATCCATAGTAGAGGCGAAAGTACTCCTCCCTGAGTTGGTCCTCTGCTCACCTTCCTCTTCCAGTGATGGCTCGATCAAATCTGTACACAGCATCAGCCCGATACACTCTAGAGGTATCACTTTTCAAAAATGATATATTCGAAGTAAGTAACGCGAAATCTTTTTTTTTACAAACAAAGAATGCTGATCCTCTTCACCCTCTGTTCAGAACATACTTCAGTGGCTTCCCAAACCCACTTTATAAAAGCCATGTTTTAAGAGAAAACATTCTTAAAAATTGCAAAGTGTTCACTTGCATTGCATGTGTACCTACTGCACAGTGCCCAGTTAGGACTTCTATTAATGTACGTAAGTCCCTGCTGCTAAAGGCGATCAACGATGTTTGTCTCTTCTGTCTCTCATTTGATTTTTTTCGTTTTTTTTGCACTTTTTATCAACACAATTTGGAATAATTGATTTGAAAATGTCCGAAGATGTCTTCTACTCCGAGCCTGTGGGAAAATGACTCCCATCAGCAGAATGTCTTCAATCCCATTAGCTTATGCAATTGAAAGCAAGTAGCAAGAGTCCCAGCTGGATGGGCTTGTTGCTTGAGCTCCAGGTCTACTCCGAAACTTGAAACCATCAAAAGTGGAAGGGTAAAAAGAAAAAAGAGAGGATTCAATCATCTAAGGAAATAAAGCCAATACACTGTAGTCTAGTGGCAGCTCCAAACCATGAAAAGATCGTATCCAAAAACAGCCTTTAAGTCACTGTACCTTTTTTTTCTAATCACAACTTCTGTGAAAGCTAATTTTGCTCAAGACAATATGTAAAGAGTGTTGAACACATCCGTCCGAGACTATCTACAACGTGGATAAGTGCTTCGAATCGTAGGCTGAAGGTGTATGGCTCCGCAGTGCTTCTCGACTTGTGAGAGACCAAGATGAGGAACCAGGTACTCCTCGAACTTAAATGCCATTAAAACAAGAAGAATTGTTAAAATTCCAGGTGATGATTGTTCTGTGCGAGAATATTGACTGCTCCGGCTTGGGATGTCTTCTGGAGTGTGCAATGTGTTGCTAAGCAAAATTTGATCAGGCTGCAGATGAAGACCGACGACGACCGTGATGTACGCATACTGAGCAGGATCTAATCAAAAAGAATTCTGCTTTTTGGCTAGGCTCAAACGGCTGATGTTAGTAGTCCAGTAAGGGTCCAGTAAGGACTCGAAAGCCACGTGGCTTGTGCATGTATCCGTATTCTCTGAGCAAAGAGCTAATTTAGTGATAGGCAACGCATATCCCTTGGGCTAGATAGTTAGGTAGGCCTGTCACTGGACTCACAAGCACACTTATACCATGTTGGTCCATTGAGATGCCCACAGTCAGATTACTACCACTAACGGACCACTCCATTCATAGTGGCGCTAATTTGAACCCAAGAGCATATGCTGACTGAACCAGATTTGAAAACCAGATAAAAACGTATTCACTTGCTTTCATTGGGATTCGAAGCGGGGTCCCCACCAACCACCCAGTCGTTCCTCTCGCTCGGGCTATAAAGTGTGCCAAATAATGGAGCCACTGTTCAGATAGAAATCAGAGTCTGGTTGATATCGAGGTTATGAGCAACAACGACCATTATCCATTAACCAGGCGACGACCTTAATTAGGCACCCACAAGCTCAGGATAACTCCAATCACCTTGTCAGGCGAAACATCAAGCCAGTATAATCGGTATCTTTGGTTTCTCTTTTATTGGAGATGTGCAAAGAAGATATTGTTTCTCTGCATAGGAGGGCCGCGACTGTCCGACCTGGACCCACTCATTTTTGAGCGTGCTATTGAACTCTGAGTAGACATTTTAGTTCTCCCGAATAGCCCTCTGAAGACTCGACAAATTGGGCAAAATTCTGACTGACTGAAAATATTTTGATGACTGTCAAGTGGCGTGCAGAACAAGACCAGTTGATCGAACAGCCGGACTGGGCTAGTTATGTAACAAACGTGTCGTCATCTAAAAGGGTTCCGTGTGCGGAGCGACTTCGTGCCTGATGCAAGATCCCTTTGCCCAGTCTTACTGAATACTTATTTATCCAGCAACGAACATCGTTCAAATATTTAAACTCAATTATCATCAAATATTGAAACAAGTCGTTGGTGGAGGCTTTTCGCAAGCGCTATGCAAATTACAGTCACACAAAGTCCACTGCAGTCACAGCAGAGGACGCTCCGGCGCAACAAAAAAAAGTGAAGAAGAAGCAAAAAAAAGGTAAACAATCTGTGGGACAATCTAGTCACGACAACAGGCAAATTCAGTGAAACATTTTGCTGCGGGCACTCTGACCCGCAACGGAGTCAGATCTGCACTGAAGATCTTCCATGGTTCGCCGAAGTGGATTCCATTGAAGCGGATAACACTCCGGCCGGAGATCTCTTCAATGGACACGCCCCTTTTATTTTCATTATTTATGCCAGTTGCGCTACATTTAGTAATGGAACTTTAATCAGCTAATCAGCGCATAAATGCGGTAATTAATGCTTGGTTGTCTATCGGCCGTTGGCGATCTGGAAATTTACTGTCATTGTCTTCTCGGTTAGCTGCCCGCAAAGAGGATGAACCGCCATGAAGTCATGGATGAGAAGGCTTTGTGCAGTCTTTTGAAAGGTTAACGCAGCATGGTGTGAATTCTAGGTGAACGAGAGTCGGACATTAAGAAAATACAATAATAGTGATCTTCACGCCGGCATTGAAGGTTATGATGGGCATGAGCGAGGGAGTGTTGGATCTTCAAAATGGTGGAGCTGCATGTATTCTTCGTTCTATGATACGGTAAAGAAAAATCTATGATTGCTGCAGAAAAGTTCAACTTGCAGACCTGTCTTGTTTAGGCGATGATACGGCTCTTGGACCCTGTTTTTTTGAGCAACTGTGCGTTCTCTCATGAGTGGAGATCTTATAGTTTTATTTCGGCCTTGATTGAAATTACTTCTTGAAAGTTGTAGCGCCTGAATATTGTCAGCGAGTCGAGTGAGGCGGTGCCACCAAAGTGAGTTCATGGGTCTGTAATCGATCTTCAGTTTACCACGTTGGAACTCAATTCAAAAATCAAAGTCTTCCGATTGGCAACAGATTGATATCAAGCGACAGGTAAAACAGCAGGTCTTAAAAAGGTGAACAAATTCCTGACATCTCAAATTGCACTACGTGACTCAAATTCGTCGTGTTCGTATAATGTAAGTAGCAACGCTATCCTTCTAAATGTCACTAAAAATCAGCACCTTGTGGAAGTGGAAGCCGAAGATCAAGCACCAGCCACGAACATAGTCGTCGGAAGAACCTTCATAAAAGCCAGTGAAAGAGAGTGACTAATGGGGAAGCAGTGCTCGTTGGAACGGATCCGAAAGGAGCAGGTGAATGATCCGGATCTATCGACAGCTTTCGAGTGCAAAGAACATGGAGCCAAACCGACGCAAGAAGGAATGGCGAGGGAAAGTGCTGTCGCCAAGGCATACTGGGCTGAGGAGCTGAGTCCGTTTCGTGGGCTGCATTGCTTCTGGGAAAGCGAAGAGAGTGACGCAACAGGAAACTTGATTGGGGTTTTGTTATTCAAATAATCTTTAAGGTAAGTTTGAAGCTTGTACGACCTCAGGAAGTGGTAGTAATTATCCTTTGGCTTGAAGGCCTTAGGCTTACCCGTTCTAAAGCACATTGTGACTTTGCATAGACTCTTAAAAATGTACCCACCGGGAGATAAAATATTTAATATTCTCCTGTATATTGCCTTCAGAACCTCTTTTCACTTTTTGCCCTCAGCTGCGCAACTCATACAATATTTTTTTTTTTTGCCTCTTCATCTCTACAGCCACCGTAAATTTTTTATTGAAACATTACAAAAGGCTAATTGTTTTCTAACAGATCTTCTGTGGTGCGAATAAAAATTGGGCCATTTCCACATCTGGGGTACATCTTTTGGTGCCAAAACAAATAGCTGGGAGTACCAATGATGGTCACACAGCTCGAACATTTTTTCGAAACGCTGAAGTAAGCTCCTAGAAAACACGTGTTGACATTGACCGCATCAAACATTTCCGAATTTTACTCGAGTGAGTATGAAATTGATGCCGACAAGTTATGGAAGTTATGAAACTGAAACGAAGACTATTTATACAAACAATAGAACACAATAGAAATCATCAAAGCTTGCATACTACTACTAGGTCAGCTGTCCGAAGAGGCTCAAGAAGCCAACAGTAGGGAGTACAGACGGTTCCGAGAGCAGGCGAAAGTCTTCAAAACTAAATTCAAATAGAGGTATCCTCAACCGATTTTTACTGACTGTCCTCGGGTTCAAACGGACTGGCCATCGAGCCAAAGTATAAAAAGCAATCGGAAAAGAAATCCATTCCATAGGAGAGTACTGCCCTGTTAAAGCCTCTCGAAGAATTTCCATTAAGTAGCAGCATTAAGTAGAACACGATGGCGAGGGCGACTAATTTCAGATTAAAAAAAAAATTGATTAAATTATTGCTAAGAGATGGCGTAACTTGTATTATTTCATTGGAACATGCGTTGGAAAGCTACTGTCATCGTAAGTCATTTCAGTATATGTCATTCATTTGAAGCGTGAACAACAATAATTCTTTTTCACTCAAATTTGTCGAACTTTGTGCCTGAAATATTGTTTTTACGGGGAGTTCTACTTCAATTCTTTAATATGAAGAAAACTGCTGCCGAAAGTCATCGTATTTTGGTGGATGTTTATGGTGAACATGCGCTAGCTGAGCGAACGTGCCAAAAGTTGTGATTTTGGCTTGACCAACCAGCCAAATCAACAGCAAAGCCGAATATCCATGGCGCGAAGGTAATGCTCTGTATTTGGTGGGATCAGAAGGGTGTGCTGGATTATGAGCTGCTAAAACCGGGTGAAACCATCAATGGACAACACTACCGAACACAATTAATCCGTTTGAAGAGGGCAGTAGACGAAAAACACCCGGAATATGCGACCAGACACGAGGCAATAATTTTCCATCATGACAACGCTAGGAAAACAGTGCATGGGAAGTTTTACCCCACCCACCTTGTAGCCCAGACCTTGCCCCTTCTGACCACCATTTGTTCCGGTCGATGGAGAACGCTCTCATTGAAATACGGTTCACATCAGAGCAGAATATCAAAAATTGGCTTGATTCATTTTTGGCTGCCCTCGCAGTTCTTTTGGGATGGGATCCATAAATTGCCAGAAAGATGGGAAAGAGTCGTAGCTTCAAATGGGCAATACTTTGAATAAAACTATTGTACATGTTTATCTTAAATAAACGTTCAAATTTTGAAAAAAAAAACCGTTATAGACCCAATAAGAAATAATAAAAATAACGCAAATCAATTGAAATTAATGATCTTTTATTTGCGTTTTACTTAAAAGATGGTGATGATGGACTTGATGCTATGATGTGTTCGTTTCATCAATATGCAATGGTTTGGAGGCATGGATTTCAATCTGCTACTACATTTTCGGAACATTGAGAAGATTTGGACGGAGGTTTCTGGAGGATGGATTCGGCGGAGTATTACCCCTATCCGTCCTAAGACCTTCATAGAATCAAATTTATACTATTTCCGAATAAAAAACCGTTGTATGTGGATAGTACAGTGATACCAAGCGCCACATGATTTAAGTTCCGCTGGGCGTTGGCGTCGTCGCTCGTCACCGCCGCCATCTCAGATACATTACCTGCTTTAGCTAAGAGCGCAAAAAAGGTTTTCATGCGTAAGCAGGTTGCTCGGGTATAGTGCTTGTCTCAAAGAAACGGGTGGGTAACCAAGAAAGTTCCATTGCGCAACCAAGTGGGTCCCCAAGGCGTTCATCTACTGAACCTATACACCGTCGTCAATCTTGTCATTCCTAAAGTAAATTTTAATAAAACACATTTAGGATTTCGCTGATCGTGCCATCATGAATGGAATATAAAATCATTCAAAAGCCATCCTTAGTTGTTGCAGTACTCCATTCTGACATGTCGTTTTTCGATGAGATTTCGACACAGATTTCCTGTCCAACGGGGACAAACACCACTATCTTGTGGCCAGTTAACAGCACAAAAACTCGAACATTTCCTTGCAACAAATTTAGAGGGATACCGTTGTTGTATGAGATGTGACACCGTCTTGTTGAAACCAGATATCATCCACTTCTCTAGCTCTGCTTTGATGCACATGGGAATTTGATAATGTTGGTTACACATGCACCATATTGGAAGAAGGGTGGAGAAATGACCAAACCAAATTGTACACCATACAGTCGACCCCGGACTAAAGTGCAGACCAAGCAGTCTTGCGTCATAACATGGTCTTCATCACAGGGATACAGGTCTCTTGAACTAGGAGGCTCGGATTTGAAGAAACTCTGGAGCATTGGTGTCCATGCGCTTGATGAAGCTGAGCCAGTGTAGTCGTGTTGTTGGGTACTACCCAATTTTGTCAGCACATTTCGGTAACTTCCTTCTAATTCTCATGAACCCTGGAGGGAATATTCACCTTGTCATGGTACCAGCGCCTACCCAATGCCATAATCGTATCCACTTGAGGATTGAAAACTTTGTGAGCAGAAAGCAAACCATGCCTAGGAATGAAACCGCGAACGCCTTGACACGCTATCAAGCGACATTTGACACTTTTGGCTATTATTCTGACTCGAAAAGAAGCCTTGACGACTATGTAACTACAGTGGAGGAACTCTCTATGGAACTGGAGGAGCCACTATTACCTGAACCAGTTGGGAGCGCTCTATGAAAGCCCGAACAACGGAAAAGATCTCGGAGAATTCCTCAAAGCGCAACACATAAAAAAACATATTGAATGCAAAGAGGGCTATGTCCCTAATTGAGAAGGAGAGGAACTCCCTAGCATGGGCAACAGAGGTCCCAAGTCAACCCAACACCCCAGAGAAGAGCGCCGTCACTAAGATGTGCCTTAAGCCAGACCTCTGAGATGTATACCGTCAATAAGACGGGCTCTAGACAGGTTAAGTGTGGGAACTACAGAATAGGCAGCAAAGAGAAAACCCGACTTCCGGAAGTCGCTAGGTAAAAATCGCGCTTGGTCCACAGGTTTGATGGTTAAGACCTGGATTCGCCCGATACTGTAAAATGCCACTGAGAAGAAGGGTCCCTTTTTCATTCGGCTCGAATTGTCTATGATGAGGCGTCGGACCACAGTGACATTCCACAAAATTACGTAAAAGACAAACTTGTCGGACATGCAAGTTCTTAAAGAAATGCCTCCGAACAAATCGCTAGCAACAGCAAACCAGTCAACAAGGCACCACCAGTTACCTCTTCACCCGCAGCCTTGGACAAGCAAACTGTTATTTTTTTTGCGAAATCTTTCGAAGCCAATCCGGGATAGTCATCGCGAAAATCAAAGAAGCACAGCCATTTCAGAGAGTTAAAATCCACATCACCCGTGCAAGTAGCGTGAAGCATTGCAGCGGCCACTGCAAAGTCATCGCTGCGCAGTCATACAATTTCACTCCCATCGCCCGGTAGGCGTTTCTGAACACTAAAGCATCAAGCAATGATCAGATTCGGTTTTATCGCCGATGTTATGGTCAACAGCAACACTAACCTCATTCACAGTGCGCAATGCACACAGACGCGCGTACCGGCACTAAGAGGCTTACGTAAGGCGCTCTGCCCGGCGGGGGTCGGCAGTGAAACAAAAGTGAGTGCTCTTCAGCCTGAGGCAACCGGCTGCAGCTGGATCCAGGGGAGGACGGCTCGCCGTCTATCCAATATGTCAAAACGAAATGTCGTAAAATATCAAAAGCTATTCAGTGTTAAGTGTCGGCGATCCGCAACAGGCGTAGGTGCGCCAGACGGTGTACAGTGGCTGACGAATTATCACACTTCGTTGCCTCCATTTGCCGGAGAGTGTCCAGAGTGGACACAGAGCCCCCACTTCGGAATCGCGGAAGTGCTTGCGACATACCATGTCGACAAAGATAAATGCAAAGAACTCAGCCATCACGTACGCGGTCAAGGTGGTGGTTCCGACTGCCGCAGAATGAACTTGTTACCATTCAGTAGCCATACACCGATCGAACCCGATGGACGGCTGCACCAGTAAACCAGTAATCGAGTGCCACAGTGGATCAGTGTGTCGCGACGGGCATACTGGTGCACTGCAGTGAAGAGCGGACACGTGGCACATTGGCATTGATGTCAAGCGTGTGCGGTGACACTCTAATCCCCGTGCTTACGGGTAATTAAATTGACGTAAGTCTGTAAGATGAGTGTTTTTCTGCGCAGCTCAGGTCGGCTCAGCTTCCCGGTCGCGTATATCACTGGACTCGAACGGCTGGCGGAGGCCTTGGAGACTGGAGTCAGCCGAGCATTTACTTAGGACGTCCATACATCAGCAGATCTGAATACATAAGTAGTGGAGATTATTGAATTAGCATAGCTCATGGAATAAATGGATGCTTTTATGTGAGAAAGACTGTTCTTGGACGGGTTACCCTAGACTTGATGAGAGCGTTTTGTGAATATGAAGTTCTCAATCACAGCGTGAAGCGGAGTTGGTGTCTTAGGGCAGCCAATAAAGTCCACACATTGGAACGTTTAGATGGTGTCTGAATCTTAAGATTGAATCGATTAAGAAACAGGATTCTTTTTAGTCTCTTTAGGTTGGTCGATGGAAAGTCTTTGAAGATTCTTAAAGACTGCGTGTAGCCACGCTATAGCTACGGTGATGCAATCGTTGTCGCGTCCACATATTACAACACTCCTGGATGAATTATTTGGTGAATGGGACAGGTGTAGTCTTCAAAGTGGCTCACATCTTCTTTTCATCCGATTTTTGGTTAATTCTGACTCACAATTCGAAGTTTGCCAAGTCATGAAGGTCTATCCTGCGTTAATTTTCACGTCTTTTTAGCAATCAGATATTGAATTAAAGAATTTACAAAAATATCTACCACGGTGTGGTGAATGTGTGCAACAACACAACAATGAGTGTCTTTGTTTTAGGATCAACTAAAATACGTCATATGGTTACTCTATAATGGTTTAACATTTTGTTGTTTCACAAATTCAGCTGCTTTTGCTTGCTTGTGAGTCGTCGAGCGTCGATTGTGTATGTCCTGGAGTAGGGCGCCACTTGACGCGTTAAGTCTGGATGTTCTTATTCGATTTTTACGGGACTTGCTAACACACTTTTTTTAAGTCATCCCGTGGCATGTCTGATTGGATGAACACTTGAACACAGATTTTTCAATTTTTAATATTTTAAAGCGTCTATGTCGTGCTACATTGTGCCTTCCAGGGATTTTACGAAATTTTACTTTACTTTGGATTGTTTGAGTCTTGAAAATAAGTCATAAATAGTATTACCAACAATTCTGATTATTTTTTTTAATTTGGTTAGTACCGTAAATCCCAAATTTGGATGGCATTATTCTGTGGACTGTATTCAGGAGCGTATGTAGGAGGTAGCGGAAAACCCACATGTTCCACTAAAGGGGTTTCGTGGGGTAAACCACGCACGAGAAATCTCCAGGCAACTCGATCCTCCGCCATCGACTCCAACTCATCAGGAGTTAAGCCCAAGCGTAACTAGGCGAGTTTTTGGACTTCGTCCAACCAGCTCGTCCTGGGTTTGCCAAGCGGTCACCTACCTGATGGAATCGGAAGTCATGATGAAAGGGACATTTGTGCCACGTAAGCAAATCATCGAAGCATATCTCTTTCCGTTCGAAGAAGCAGCTGCTCAATGTTGAGTTCCTTGCGCACTGCAGTGTTTCTCTTTCCTATCCCGACGAGTAATTCCCACAACAGCAAGGAGAAATCTCATCTCAGCAACCTGTATTCGCGATCTTATTCTTTCGGCCATTACGCAAATTATGTGACCATAGGTGAGAGTTGCAATAATAACCCCTAACTTTTCTTTGACTCCAAGCTCTGCCTTTCTGACTACCAAGCTGTTTCAAAATTGACCCAACTTGACCAATCCCACAGGAAAGCCCAGCATTACTCCTCGCATCAAGTCCCTGAGTTACTTAAACGTCTCCACCTGTTTCAATGGGACTCCACTAAAATGTAGAGTACATTGAACAGGCCATCTGGAGATGACCATAGCATCCGATGTTGTTAAAATTGTTGAAAAAAATTAAAAAAGGGAGTAAAGAAACATTGCCTATTAAGACGTTTCAACTTGGCGAAGTGTCGTCAAAACTGATTAAAGAAATACTTATTTTTACGTTACCACAATTTTGTTAGTTTTTGTTAAGCTCACAAGTTGTGAAATTTTGAGAAAATCAGAGAACATGCCAATTTGTGTTTCAACACTGTATTGATATTCCCGCCACTGTGGGACATAATACTGTTTTTGAGCTCAGGTTCGATTTCCGGTACGAGCAGAATACTTTTCACGGCCCCACCTCTCCAAATCATTGACAGTGCTCAAAGAATAATAACTGTTTAGAAAAGGCTTGTTAAAACTCGTGAGAGAACACTGGCACGCACAACACGAGTGGCTAGGCCCTGCCCCTCAAGTGGCCCTATAGTGAAACCTCCTAAATGTAACACTCCAAGGGGGTAAGAAAATGCGAACCAATTTGAAGGTGTCCCGATTTGAGAGGACTTTTATATTGGGACAAATATCATTATGTCCCAATTATACACAGCTCTGAAATAAAATGTTTCTAAAATGTTATATATGCGGCGGAGGGTTAAGGATTTGTGGATCGACGTGTTGGCACCACGACCCATCACGCAACCACAACAGCGAGATGGATAACGGGACAGTCAGAAGCAGCCGGCAGTCAGTCGAATGTAACTCGTAAGACACGTTACCTCGAATGTTCACACGTATCACTTTAAAACGGAGAAATATTTCTTTTGGTTAAATAAATAAAGTTTTGCAAAGATTTCACTCAGAGTTCTCAGCGACTAAATATATTATTAAATTGATATATGAAACATTAGCAAAATGAAAGAGTGCTTTGTGGCAACAACGGAACAAGAGAAAGGATTTTTCTTACAAACGCATTTCCGACATTCCGGGGAAATCGCATATTTTTGATAAATGTTCGTAGATGTACACGTCCACATAATCAGCTGTGCTACTTGTGATTTCTACCTCTCGTTGCTATTTGTCCCAATTTAGAGGTTGTTTTTCAGGCAAGTTGTTTCCGAATGCAATCGTTGCCTCATGATCCATTTCAGAAAAAAAAAACCGAGTGTATGCATGAAGTGCGATTCATTTTGGAGGTGCCCCAATTACAGACTGTCCCAAATTCGGAGGTTTCGCTATATAATGCTTGACTTGCAACACACCAATTCCCGAAGTATATCAGTTTCTATGGCAGATATTTATTTGACCTTGAGAATTTTAAACCAATCTTAGAAACTTTCAGGCACTTTGTTAACCCAAACAGACTAGCACCTCAAAACCTTGTGATTTTTGCTTATGGCCCTATTAATGCACACTATTGGGAAATTTAAAAATTACCGTACTACTATTTTGTTAGTAATACTACTCTTCTGAGACTTCTGTATGCTCTGAATATTTCTCTCCGACAACACCTTTGTGGCCTGTGTGACAATAGGGCCCTGTGATAGCTGGTGAAAAACGTGGTCCGATAACTTCACCAGCTTACAGGCCTCACAAAATTGTCAATTAAAATTTGTATTGTATTAAATATCTTCGTCGCTACATACAATTTGTCGATAAAATCCCGAAATTCGAAACACAACGATATCCCGAAGATTTCTCAAAGATTCACAACTTGATTCATATGGGTCTTCAATATTCTGAGGGACATCAACAAAACAGTTTTTTCAGAATTTAAAAATGTATTAAAAAATCGCATTATCATAATTATGTAGGTTTTATGTATCTGATTCTAGGATATCACGTAAATCACTGCATAAATTGACGAGCTATGACAGTGTGACGGTAAGATACAAGGATTTGACGAAGAAACCCTTGTGACAAACGCCCGATACGAGAGAGACACTTCAGCAAAATTTCTCCAACTTCCTTCAGACAGAGGCCAATGAATTGTACTTGTCAGGGATCACTACATACCAGTACCTTGATGAAACACATGTTTTCATGCTCGATTATCGTGCATGAAGCTGGGAAGAATTCTGCAGGAAAGTATTACTCTGTGAAATGATTTGATTATAGGCTGGTTGCCAACAATATGGCTCTACTGTTGGTATCACTACCAACAGCTGTTGGTTGTGACAGACAGTGCCTTAAAATCGCCATTATAATTCGCACACAGAAAATCAAACCGATTAATGTTTTGGACTTCGTTCAATGGTCAATAGCTCTACAAAAAAAGTTGGAAATTTGTGGTGGTGTATATTATATGGTATCTGTATATCGTGATGGTATGTATGACGTTACGTGGTATATATCGGAACTTGGAAGTCGCTCTTACTCAAAAGTATACAATTTGTATAGTGTATTTTTCACGTGCGAGTCAGCCTAAAAGCCGGCAATATTTATGCAAGATTCTGGAGATGTGCACATTGAGGTCATAGCACTATATTACACCTGGCAGTGATCCTCATATTCCTTTTTGGATCCATTTGCAGGACATTTCAGACGATTGCCCACTGCTCGAGGATCAGTTTTTTCAGTATTTGTCAAAGTGAAGATAAGTAGGGCAGTTTTTTGCGGTCTAATTCCAACCTTACAGATTTTGGTTTAGGTACCAAGTCTTAGAGAGTCTGTTCCAGGTTAGTATGAAGTTGTGAATGTAGTCCGGGAGGCAAAAACCGTCGACTACATGGTCGCATAATGTACATAAACAAAACAAGTTCCGACTAAGAGGGTCTTCGAATCTGAGTCGCCCGTTTCGAAAAGGAAAGAAACACTGAATCTGCGGTGTAAGGATAAAGTCATTTCTGACTAAAGGATTCCTGACAGTATGATTGCAGCGTTCCCAGGGTCGATGGCAAGATTGTCTACGAGGCTAGAGAGCAATTCTCCATGTGCAGAGTTCAATAATTATAATATAGGTGGCGCTACAGCCCGCAGAGGGCCAGTACGTAGCTTCTCCAGCAACCACTCGTGTTGTACGTGCCATTGTTCTCTCACGACTGGAAGGGACCTACAGTTTGATGCCGACTCGGTATGGCCAAGTTTGAAGAAGATTATTCTACACAGATGTTACCTTTTGAGCATTGTCGTGTGATTCGAAAGAGGTGGGGCCATGAACACTTTTTTTGTCGTATCCGGAATCGTACCCAGGCTCAAAGTGAATAGGAGTCGGCGCGCAGACCCACAACGCCACTTGTGCGGAGTTTAGATAATCAAATTCGACGTATTATATCCAAAATCTAGAAATAGTACATGTTCTTTAATTGTATCAAAAAAACCTTCGCATCGTTTGAGGGTCGTCTCCTTAAATTCCATCGCCCATACCTTTCATGCAATAAAATACAAAACCAATGCTTAACACCAGAATCTATTACCGATCATTTGAGGTGTTAACCTTTTTCTAATTGGACCGCATGCCGGTCTTGTGGAGTGTGTTATGATCAAACTGACATTCATCCCAACACGAGGCAACCATTTATCTGCAATTACTGATGCAATCCAACACACATTTAATAGGCTGTCTTCGGGTTGTCTTGCCGCCTAAGAACCAGTCCAAGTTTTATTACGCTTCAGCTGTGAAGTGCTACAATCCTAATTGCGGTTTCGACCAAAGATGGCCGGACCACTGCTGAGCAACCACAAGCGGGCCCATGCCAAAAGAATCCAAGTACACCAGAATGTTGTAACGCCACGAAGGAGATGACACCAAAAGGCAAGCGCATCCTCTGCCGCCCCAGACGGTGGCGAGCGATGCCAATGTTAGGCATATGTGCTCGTAAAGGCGCATGATGATGATCGCACGCCAATGGGGCGCATATCTATTGATTCTGGTCTATTACAAAACTGGTTAAGTCTCACTCTCTCTCTCCCGCTCACGCTTACTGTCTCTGCAACTGACATTTGATCTGTGGCCTTTAAGAGACGTGTGGTGGCTTCATGGCATAAGAGGCGCATGCGCTGCTGCCAATCGATGCCACTGCTGCCGCCGCCGGTGCCGCCGTTGATGCGCTTCCATTCAATAATTCCCTGCTCGCCCGCATCTAATTGCACTCCGACGGAGTGCATGAAACAAAGCGCAAAAGGAAGGAAGTATGGGACCCATTTAAATGGCGAATTCTTGGAAGTTCCACAAGAAACCGACACAAATGACAACAATGGGAAGGTGTGCGATTGATTATTTATAGACTATATGACAGTTTTGTATTGTCTTGCGACGACCTTCACAGATTCCCGACGGTTCAGCTAAGACTATTCAAATGAATGGTTGAATGCTTGGATGGTTGAATGGGAGTGTGAGAGTCTTGAATTGAATTCCACATTCATCCAGGTGGCCAAATGCTTTATGCTCGGCCTGAAGCAATTTGCGTGTCTTAAGATTTCGCGATGGATGAAGGACTGGTGAGTTAAGGGATCCTAGTTGTAAATGTGTGCGCCCACTTTCGCTAGATTAGACTCTCACCGGTTTATCAGTAAGGGAGACGGAATTCAAGCCGGAATGTGCTGAGATTATTGAAGGAAGATGGTTATTGCAAGAGACAAGTGTGAACGAAGAGAAGCGTGAACGAATATCGTCGATAAACCTGGTCCGAAAAGGCAGGACGGCGCTGATTGACTTAAAGGAAGTGCAGAGATGCAGGGACGAATGAGAGATGCCAAACAGGCGATGGTTGTTTTAATCGAGAGCAGGCGTAAGCATCGCAGAACCAGGAAAGCCGCGAGGAGGAAGAATTATAATGAAGTTGAAAACTTCAAGGGTGCACTGACAAGCTACGAAGGAGTTTACGGTGCTCAACAAGTGCAGGTAATGCCGAAAGCGACGAGAAACCAAGCAGCCCAGGGAAGTTCGGAGGAGCCAAGAAGAAAAGCTGAGCATTTGAAGGAAGCGCATGTAAGCTAGCAAAATGATGATGATGACCAGTTAACTCAGAACTCAGAAGACCCACGAAGGATATGGCAGTGTTCAAGTGCAGACTATTCAAAAGCGTCGAGAAACAAGGAAGACCAGCACAGCTGCGAGGAGCTAGGAAGAAGAATCGGCTAGGAACGACGAATAAGGAGTTGACGGTGCCCAGCAATAGCAGGTAATTCCGAAGGCGCTGAAAACCAATAAAGACTAGGAATGATCGGAGAAGAAGAAGAAGCTGTAGGCTGAGAAGATAGGAGGGTGGAACTGTAGACCCACCAAGCGCCGATGAGTTACGAAGGAAATGGCGGTGCTCATCAAGTGCAGATAATTGCATGACTTGACCGTCTCTTTGTGTGTCTTTAGATGGCTTCAAGGTAAGATAATGAACATCATTCCTTTTCAAACTTGTCTGTACAAATACAGCGTCGGTAGCGATGAATGATGGCGCCACGGTAACGTGCAAAATATAAATACTTGCGCCTGTGTTCTCCATTTCAAATGGAGACTCCACTTTGTCAAACACGCTCCTCCTGTGTCCATAATTGCTTGACCCACAAATCGGCGATCCAGCCGTGGTTGGTCTTCAAAACTCAAGTATCGTCTGTTATGGAAATCGCTTTCCAATCAACTGTGCCGCACTCAGTTGCCGGGGCAGTTCGGCCATGTTTGTATGTTTCACCAGTTCATTCTGATGGCGTTTGTCACTTCTTTGATTACTGCTCCTGTCTCCTCATTCCAAGGCGCAAAGCTATGTCACGATTCTTTTCCACTCATTGTTTAATCATCATAAAACCGATGAAATACACAACTTCATCATTGCCTGACAGCTGTTGGAGCATCAAAGCTGACAGATCACCAATGAAACAAGAAACATTTAAAGAGAATTCCATCGACGGCAGCAGCAGCATCTGTGGTGCTACAGCAGGTTTATGCCTAATGGTCAACCTGTTGCCACCACGACCACTACCCTGATGGCGGCATCGACGACCTTCACATTTTCACAATTCACAAGCGTCTTCGGAGTTTTGTCGGCAGCGCTGCTGTTGCGGTTTTCATACTGAATTGCTAAACGCGATCCGGTGGTAATTACAACAATCCGCGTTGCGATGGAGTCAATAAAACCTGCACGGTAACCCGTAATCCGTAACCCGTACTCCGTAGCTCGTAATCCATGACTGCATGATGCTTGATATTGAAGATCCGACCTAGACAACTGACAAATGTCTCTGGCAGCGCACACACGCACACGAGTGTTGAAAGTGGTTTTAGCACTATTTTGGGCTGCTATCGTTCCAACGGCGGCGCACTGCGGCCTGACCAGCAACAATTATTCGTCCGAACAATAACTTTTTATTGAGTTTTGATGGATTGGGTCTGTTGGCTTGTATTTTATCGGATTGAATCTGGTAATTTATGAGAAGCGATTGCCGCGCCGCTCTGGTGCTGATTTGGACAATTTTAGTGCTCATTAATCAAGTGGGATTCGGTTGGGGAGCGTATGGGAGGTTTTTGGTAGCAAATGCTTTTGATGAGTTTGGTTAAGTGGAAGGGTTCTGAATGAATGATTAATTAGATTGACTATTCGGTGACGGTTTTTTCAGTGTTGATGATGAAGGTCGGAAGTGGGGGACTGGAAGGAAATGTGGTCTTATTGAGTGATCAACAGAGAATCTTCATGAATTTATTATTTTGCGGCCTACATGGTCCGGACTGACTGAAGTCATCTCTATTTACATCATCAACAGTATTATAAGACTTTGAGATGAGTCGACGCTGGTGAGAGGAATCGTAGTTTCGTCTCTGATGCTTTTATTTGCATGTGTTGTACATTCTTTAATTGAGTGGAAGCACTTCTGCAAAGTCTGTTCAGGCGTTTTGTGTGCTGAATGAACGATCTGGTAAATCCTTATCAGTAAAAGGAAGTTTGCAATAAAACAGATCTTTACGTTGCGGTAGGGCCTGGATAAGGGTCACGAAGTGTAAATAAACACTGACCACCCTTTCGTCGATTTTTAGGTCGCAGACGACTGCTGCAGAAAGACGATATGTACGCTGTTATGTCCAATTTGGACGTAACAGGTTGTGCAGGTAACGTGCAGGAGAACTATACCTGCTTCCATAACAAGAAACACATTGCGGGCATGGTGCCTGGCTGGAACTCATAAACGATTCGTCTTTTCCTCGTCTAGTTACAAGAGATGGACGACCAAAACGGGCTTAGATAAAATCCAACCAGTCAGCCACTACTCTCTGCGCTGACGAGTGAGTTCTACCAACAAATTGTTCAGTTTATCTATAGGCTTTACCCTCAACGTATAGCTTTATAATAATTTTCAAGCTAATTTCTTTTCCCTTATTTTTTATGGACTTATTTGTATGAACTTATCTCTCGCACGTTTTTGATACGTGTAGTATTCATAAAACATCCAAAGTCGATCGGTAACGGTAATCGCACATAACTTTATTCCACGCAGCTGCTCGCAGACCTGCGCCGTTTTTTTTTTTTGAGTGGTTTCATTAAAAAACTAATGACAATTATTGTTCACACTCAAATTGGGAAAAAATATTAGTTACAAAGACAATAAGGAATCAAATAAAACAATGTTTGGCTCTGTAAGTACTATATTAGCTGAGATATACGCGTTTGGATTTTTCTTATCAATATAAAGGGTGATTTTATAGCTATTATCTTTTTGGCAACACTGGTTTAAACAGCTGACGCACGTTTCGTGTTTTGTTTCACTGTCAAACATCTTCAGTTTGGTCTATAATTAAACCATGAATCGTCTTACAAACGAACAACGCTTGCAAATTATTGAATTTTATTATCAAAATGCGTGCTCTGTTAAGAAAGTTCATCGCGCGCTTCTTTCATTTTATGGTCAGCTCAGTTTTGGCTAAATGGGTACGTAAATAAGCAGAATTGTCGATTTTGGAGTGAATTTCAGCTACCAATGCATCCAGAAAAAGTGACAATTTGGTGCAGTTTATGGGCTGGTGACATCATTGGACCGTAAAAGATGATGCGAATCGTAACGTAACTGTGAATGGTGAGCGCTACCGTGAGATGATATCCAAATTTGTATTTGCCCAAAATGCAAGAGCTTGACTTGCATGACATGTGGTTTCAACAAGACGGTGCCACATGCCACACAGCACGCGCAACAATGGACTTATTGAGAGGCGAGTTCGGTGAACATTTTATTTCAAGTTCGGGACCGGTCAATTGGCCGACTAGATCGTGCGATTTAACGCCTTTAGAATATTTTTTGTGGGGCTATGTTAAAGCTCATGTCTATACAGACAAGCCCGCTTCTATTGACGCATTGGAAGACAACATTGAAGCATTTATTCGTGAGATACCGGCCGAAATGTTGGAAAGAGTATGCCAAAATTGGACTAAGCCGATGGACCATTTGAGGCACAGTCAAGGTCAACATTTGTATGAAATAATCTGCAAACATTAAATTATATGGACCGTACTATCGATTCAAATAAAGATTTCATGCATTTTTCTGAATTTTATGTGTTCTCTTTTGAAAAACTTTTCTATAGCTTTTAAAAAATCACCCTTTAATTAATGAGATGTACAACGACCAAGGATTAATCACGGAAAATACCAAGGATACACAACTCATATGGAAGAAAGCAACTTTCCTTTGCCGTGCCAAGAATATTCAACCAACTTCCACGCTCCATATTGAGTATACAGCCGGTGCACACCAGCAAAAAAGAATTACAGAAATATTTACTATTGAACTACCTAAACTTATAAAATTCTACAATAGTTAATCTATTTCCGTTCCCATAATAACGAGAATTACTCTGTTTTACTGTTGTTTTACTCTGTTTTTAAACTATTTTTCTGAATAATCTTCTGCAGAAAAGCCTCTAGGCTTCGCAGATTCTCTATTGTCTTTTATGTAATCCAGAATCAATTGTTATAAATAATGTTGTAAGGCCAACCGACGTCTCACATGGCCTCTCTCCTACAGCTTCAAGGTTGTATCCAGCAGATAACTCCATGGTGTCGTTGCAAGGCATTCTGATATTGCATTGTAAATGGAATATTGTAAATTTATTGAGACAATAAGCTCACTCACCCATGTTTCACTCATTTTTTTGCGTTGTGCGTAGCCACATGCGGCCACGAGTATTTGTTGGAATAATTTTGGCCACTGGGCCATCACACAATGATATGCTGAAATCGTCAGTGTTGTAAGAAATTCATAAAACATGACCGCATCTTATAAAAATTGGTTTGAACGTGGCATATATCTTCCTTCAAACACATGTAAATTTATAGAGCCTGGCCAAGCACCATGTGTCCGTTGGAAGGTTTCAAAATATGTGTCCGACGCGGGGTTAAGGTGGGTAATAGTACCTTTACACCGGACCCAAATCCAACATTTCGGGGATCCGATTTTGCGTTCCCACTTCAACTTCAGCATTTCAAATGGCAGCTAGTGTCAGAATTTAAAGATGAATTTAAGTGATAATTCAGGCATCTTTAAATTGTTCGGTTCATCCTTATTGTGATTATCACTTGAAATGAGTGATTGATTTGTTAAGAGCTGCTTTTTGTTTATGTCAGCTTGCTGCAAAGTCATTAAATGACGTACTGAATCTGTAAAGAGGGTTGTTCGATTTGACGAACTTACAAATGCAGCGACGAAATTCAACATTTTGCTGGAATGCAATATTCCAGAAGGCAAAATTCCAGGAAATGTATGGCGAAATGCAAAGTATTTGGGCTGTGTAAACATACTAGGAGCCAACCGAGCCCTTAAAAATTGTTTAGCAAAGGCGACAAGGCAACATCGTTCTAGAAAAGATAGAAGCGAAACTCACATGCTGTTAAATGAATTTCGTTGTGAGAGAACGAACACAATTAAGTTTAAGATATCATATGGAACGCAGTACTAATTTATTATTACTGCACACGCGATTTGCGTGGAGTGTGGGAATGCAATTACGAATGCAATCTTCCAGACATTCGGCCGGCGAGAGAATTTTGATTTGATTATTTGTGGCACGATAATAAATTGAGGATAATTTTGTTCGCTGAAAGTTAAACACAACTTTGGCATTTCTTCAAATTCTGGATTTGCTCTCATTCACTAACATTTTATGGTTTCAATTTTCAATTTACAACTTATGAGTTTATTAACTCCTGATTTTCTCAACTTATGGACACAGCTGAAGTTAACGTATGAATTCAGGGATTTTGCTCTCTCTCTTTCTCTCTCTCTATCCCTGTCTCTCTCTCACTCTATTCTCTCTTTCATTATCGTAGTTGCCTGCTCACGTGTGTATACAAGATGGATTGATTGTGATTTCAAAATAATGGTCCTCTAGCTAATACAGGATCCATTAGCGTGAAACGAGAGAAGGTACTTCCGTTTTGATTTGACATAATGAAGTATTTCATATTTTTTTTTTTCATTTGTTGAAGGCCCAGGGAATTACGGGCAAATACAGACTGATCAATCGTATTACAATATTATGCGCTCTGATCAGTTCAATAGGCGAATGCAGACTAAATTAGTGTAAGCAATACAACTGAGCGTAGTCGCTTGTGTTGTTCCCCATAATATAGCCGGCAACAACTGAAAATATTCGCCCTCAACTATACCAATGCACATCAGATCCCGTTTGTAAATTTGCCAAACGAATATGATGAATTTCCTTCTCATAGCTGCGTAATAAAGTTGAAAATGACATTGTATGTGCCGATTGTTAAAAGTGTCCCAGGGGAAATTGAAGTTGCAAAACGTCTGGTTTTTAAATTTTCTGTGAGTTAACAGAGTTAAAGAGTGAACAAAATCGCTCTCTCTCTCTCTCTCTCTCTCTCTCTGCCTCTCTCTTTGAGACCAACTCCGAGGTTGATCAACTCCTAAGATTCCAGCAAGTTGAGCAGTTGTGAACAAAAGGACCATTATTTAGCTTATATTCTAAGACCACCACTAAAGGCACAATCTTCCAGAAGTCCCTTTAGCTGAGGTTGCAAATTTAAAAATGCTGTGATTTGTTGTTTCCCTGTTTACCAGGCCCATAAGGGCTACACTCAGTTTTTTTCAATCCTGAGGATATAAAGCCTTATTCGAAGGCGGAACAAAGGCATATTACTCCGGAGAAGGAAGCAAGCTTAAAGGAGTAAATAAAACAGAAAAGCTAGAATCTGTGAGAAGAAAGGTTTTAGATTCCCCATCCGAGGAAGAAGATGAGCAATCTTTCTGCCCCGTTTGTTACAACCCATTTTGTCAAAGTTTACTTATTTATCAGGACAAATGGAAGGTCCAGTCCTCAGTAATTGCTTCCTTCCATCACGGACGGCCCTGGGTACGCTGCTTCCAATTATCAAGACCAAGCTGTCTTGCAGCTGGTTTTCCTTTCTTTCTCGAACCAGAAGAATCGGATTCGAAGACCCTCTTAACTTAGCGCAGTTGAAGAATTTTAGAAGAATTATTGCGGACTATATCCACATCATGGTACAGCTCGTGGAGTTGGGGTCGATACAGCAGGACTGACAATATAAGAGTTTTATAGAGCATATTGGTCCTTCGAGTAAGGAGTTTTGAGCCCAGTTATTTTGACAAGCCGAAGAAGCATCTGTTGCCAAAGGCCGATACGTCAGTTCTCCACTAAGATGTGATTTGTGGAGTTGACGTTTACCCCGAGGTAGACAAATTCCTTCAACACCTCAAAGTTGTAGGTGTCGAGTGTCATGTTTTGTCCTATGTGGTGTGCGGCGGATGGTTCCTTGCTCGACAACATATATTTCGCCTTATCCTCATTGATCTTAAGACCAGCTCGCTTCGCCTCTTCTTCAAACACCTTGAAAGCTTCCACTACGGCTCGTTGGGAAGGCGCGACGACGTCGATGTCATCTGCGTATCGATGTCATCTTGCTATGAATACTTTCGTACGCGGCTTAAAAATCGATGAAAAGGTGGTGCGTATCCTATCGCTGGTCCTCTCCAGGATTTGCCTTAGTGAGAAGATTTTGTCTATAGTTGATTTCTCGGGCCAGAAGCCTTACTGGTACGTGTGCTTAGTGCGGTGCAAAATGGCTTTAGACTCTCACCCAGTACGCTGGATCGGATCTGGTAGGCGACGTCCTCAACCTCTATAGCTGTTGCCAGAGGTCCGAACGCCTTTTTGTGGATGAGGCATAGATCTGCGTGACGACGAAATTAAAACTGGCACTTCTTTGAATTTACTTTGCTTTTAAATAAAATATCATAAAGGACTGTATTTATTTTGAAATTCTTGTTACAACACTGCCTAGGTTGCAACAGCTGGGCAGCTGTTCACTTGCTTCACTCTTGTATTTGATTTTCGAAGAGTTCCCTAAACTGGGCTACCAAAGTTAACAGATATCGGGGGCGATAAAATAAACTGCTCAATAATAGGAATAAATATTGAATGGTAATTTGGATTATTAATTTGTAAGCTGTTCGTTGCTGTCCAATAGACTGATGTAGTTGGCGCCTTCCCATATTCAGACAAAACCTTGTGAGATCATGGGAGCATTGAACCAGAACGTTGACTGAATCCAGAAATCTAAATTTCGTCTTGGCAGTTTTAATTGATGGTTTTTTTTTTGGTTTATTTGGATTTTTGCGTCTGAACTAGGTCATGGTTGACCATTACGATACCACGCAGATTGGATGGGTGACTATCCTCGTTATGGCGCCGATGAGCGTCTTGAATTAATACCCAACAGAATTTGTTTGCAACTTTGTATAGAAGACATTTACAATGTATCGCTAATGTCGGCTGTCAGGCCGAACGCTAGGAATTTAAAGGCAGAACAACCAAACTATTCATGCCCTGTGATCTACCATACTGTCTGAATCTGAATTAATCATGCTGTACACCAGAATTATTGCAATATTGAGACTGAAGAATGCCTCAATCGGAGAGTTCTTTTATCACGTCCACAGCCGCCTACATCGCGCTTCATCATTCGAAAATTAAAGACCACCCCATTCATTACTCTGGCATGGAAATGGTCTTGCCTTTCACCTGTCAAGAATTATTTCCAACCATTTTGAATTTCATTTGCTAATTTTTCATGCCAAATACGATGGAATTCTGCAAAAGGAAGGAGACCGCTTGCACGCGTATATCTTGTCCGCGGACAAAACCCATCCCACGGTCGACGACAGTCAACGAATAAAATCGTTCCATTTACAGTGTTGAACAGCGGCTCGATGCCGATTAGAAAGTCATCATTCGGAAATCAGTTTTGAATTTTATGACGAGGGCGTGTTTCTGAACATGCCCACCCCGTGTTAAGTGTCACCGCGGGAAACATTTTGTCAAGTGTTTTTTGTTTCTGAATTAATTTGTGATTATTGAATTTGTTTTGTTTTTGAGTTTGTCTTCTGCTCCGTTAATGCGCCTCGGAAGTTGCCAAAGCAAACACGGTTATAATTTAATTTGCTCAACAATTTGCATAAACACGATATTGACTAAACGAGGCAGTGACTAAACGGAGCCATGCATGACATTAAGTTTTATGACTCCGATATAATTTGGTACCGTCTTTCTTCGTGATTGCTTTCGACAGATGGCGCTGCGGTCAACCGTCTCCGCAGTTTTACGCTCATTTGATGCTGATGAGGATAAATGAAAACCTTTGAAATGGGACAGAATACAACTTGATCTGGTTTAGGCTGTGTTCTGAATGATAGCGAGAGAGATAGGTTTGTTTATTTGAATTGAGGCCACTGGTGTAGTTTTTGGCCGTTGCCATGATATGAGTTTCGCAGATAGTTGAATGCTTAGTAGTAGCAGCGAATAAAATGGAACAGGTCGGGTTTTGATTACGGAAATGTGGCTAACGGCGGTGAACTGGTCTCAGGAGTTCCATAATAGGTTTAAAATAGACTTGATTTTCGTTCGTTTAAATCCGGGATATAAAGATCGCTGTTGTTTGAGAACGTTCGGCATTGGCAACGAACTCGATTTGAGCGCGAACTGATTTGTCATCGTCTTTAAGTTCGTACAGGTACAACCCAAACAAGATGTGATTATTGCGCTACCTATTGCGTGTAGGTTAGGGTAGGGAAGGGGGCTGCGAGTGAATTCATGAAATCCATTGTGATACCCAAAGTGAGACTACTACCATTGATCGTTTCCATACTCCTGTGATAGTGCCGTTAATTTGATCCCAACGGCCATTCCTGATTGGACCAGATTTGTAAACCGTATTAACTTCGTTTTCACGGAGATTCGAACCGGGGACCCCACTACCTGAAGGCAGGCACTTAACCAACTGCGCCATAGAGCACCATCAACTTTGCGCTAGCTGAGGAGTGACCTGAGATTTTGTGGAGATTAGCATGACAATAAAAATAAATCATTTAAAAAAAGCCGTTCAGTATTATCTAGCAGTCTGAGTTAGTCGTCAAAAATGTTTGAGAGATTGTTCAGAAATAAATACTTTCATAAATTGCCACCATTGAGGCACTGACAGGTTCTATGTAAATGGGGCTTGGACGTTTTACGACGTTATTCAAATTTATATATTGGGTCTTTAACTTATTCGTGTGGTTTGCTAGGAGATGGCGTAACTTGTATTATTCCATTGGAACATGCGTTGGAAAGCTACTGTCATTGAACGCCATTTCAGTATATGTCATTCATTTGAAGCGTAAACAACAAATCATTTTTTTCACTCAAATATGTCGAACATTGTGCCTGAGTTCTTCTTCATTACTTTAATATGAAGAAAACTGCTGCCGAAAGTCATCGTATTTTGG
Source organism: Eristalis tenax (assembly GCA_905231855.2). Taxonomy (NCBI): domain Eukaryota; kingdom Metazoa; phylum Arthropoda; class Insecta; order Diptera; family Syrphidae; genus Eristalis; species Eristalis tenax. The sequence goes on from HG993127.1 coordinate 9,001,098, forward strand.
AGAAAGCTTATGGTTAACATGCGCTAGCTGAGCGAACGTGCCAAAAGTGGCGATTTTGGCTTGGCCAACCAGCCAAATTAACGACAAGCTCTGTATTTGGTGGGATCGGAAGGGTGTGCTGTATTATGAGCTGCTAAAACCGCGTGAAACCATCAATGGACAATTAATCCGTTTGAAGAGAGCTGTACCCGAAAAACGCCCGGAATATGCGACCAGACACGAGGCAATAATTTTCGATCATGACAACGCTCGGCCCCACGTTGCTATTCCGATTAAGAACTATTTGGAAAACAGTGGATGGGAAGTTTTACCCCACCCGCCTTATCGCCCAGACCTTGCCCCTTCTGACTACCTTTTGTTCCGGTCGATGCAGAACGCCCTCACTGAAATACGGTTTACATCAGAGCATCAAAACTTGTCTTGATTCATTCTTGGCTGCCAAGCCGGCGTAGTTCTTTTGGGATGCGATCCACATATTGCCAGAAAGATGGGCAATACTTTGAATAATACTATTGTACATGTGTTTCTTTAATAAAAGTTCAAATTCGAAAAAAAAACCGCAAGAATTAAGTTATGTACCCTCTAAATCCCCCCTATTGTTAAAAAGCTAGTTTTTAACCCCTCTAGAAAATACCGTTATAAATTCGTACTCTCCACTTTAAACATATAATTTTCGAAGTGAAAGCGTTTGTTATCAATATTGTGGGATGAATTTCTAGAGGATATCGAAGACGTGAAGTGTGCCGATATTCTCTATACAAAGTGTTAAGCTTAGAATTTTTAAATGATTATAGGGACCTAACCACTAACCTGGGCAGACAGTGATTTTTTTTTCGATGTAGAGGTCAATGAGGATCACTGACACAGTTCTATGTTTCCTGCTACTGATATGTGCTTAGGGAAATATCCTTATCACGCTTCAAGTCCATTGGCTACAACTAAGCGTACATAAGCAATACCAGTTATTCCCTTAGACGAGGTGACAAGTTGCCGCCTCGCATTTTTCTGTCACCTCACAAAAGACTACTCAAATTCTCAACCCAAAAGAATTCCACTAGTTGGCAAGACATGCTGCAGATTTGTGTCTTCAAGTGGGATCAATTTCCATTCGGTGGTTATATGTGCTAAGGCTTGTAATTTTAGGATGCCTTTATTGCAGAACTCGTTCGTATTGGATCGCGTCTTTGCTATACTTTCCAGATTAACAGATTGACTTCAATGACAGCCCAAGAAAAATGATAATGCAAACGTTTCGTTTTCTTCAAGAATGGACTCCTAAAACCTTAATTTATAGCTTTCTGCATTCCAGAAGATTCTACTTTCAAATTGAAGACAACAGATGAACAGAGCGGAGTACCAAGGCGGGAGTTGCACAAGGATCAAAGCTGGGGCGGTGGCTTTTCAACATCTACACGGCAGGTCAACCACATCCAACCAACACAGTGAACTGCTGTCTATTTGCAGATGACTCGCGAAGACAGCTGGACGTCACCACAGATAGCTGCGCGAAGGGTCGAAATCCAAACAGCGCACAAATTTGACTACTATACCAAATGGAGAATTCGTAACAATGCTGTGAAATCGGTACTTATGTGCTTACGGAGACCATCCAGAGGTGGATGCAGATCAGCAGCCAGATGTCGAAGCATAAAGGTAGTGCTCCCTAACGGTACAGAAATATCAATAAACGAAAAGTTCAAGTATCTTGGCGTTAACTTTACGGAAAGGATGAAGTTCAACAGTCATTCGAAACTGATCTTTAAGATGGCCAACCTAGGCTTCCATCGTATCTATCCTTCGATGCGCAAGCAAAATGGAATAAGTCAGAAGTCAAAACGGTTGCTTTACAAGCAGCTTATACGGCAGATCTTAACGAACGGCTTCCCAATAAGGCACACCATCTCTAAGACCAGCATGACGAAGCTCGCAATTTTCGAAAGAAAAATACTGCGAATATGTACCGGACTCACCTTCGATAGGGACCGGTAACAGTACATGGTGACATTGTTCAGGAAGCAGCTACTAAGCATCATCAACCATCCTAACGAAGAAATCAGGAACCTGAGAAACGCAATCCCCGGACAATGCTACCTCAACGCGTTAGATCTGCTAAAAGAGCAGAACTTTCCAAGGACGTCGAACAACGAGCTGCATGGATTCTACCAGAGCAGCTAAAGCAATCACCATCGAGGTTAAGTCGGCTAACACATCACCACCCCATCCCAGAAGGACCACGATGGACACACGGACTTGAATAACCCGATGTTGATTGTCTCCAGCCATTGTGGGACATAAAAAATAAACAATACACCGACAATAATAATAAACATTAGACTAAACAACGTACATCTGTTGAGCCCGTATTGTTGAGCCAACACCCTAACCTTTAGTTTGTAAATCTGGTTGAAATCTCAATTGTAAAAATAATTCCGCTCAAATACTCTATTAAAGCGTCGCAACAAAATCTCTCTCAGTCTATTACGATCGTCGTGCGAGTGGCAAATGTCACATGAACTGACTATTTTTGGGTGACACGACCGAAGAGAATAAGGAGGAATGTTGCATTTAAGTATGCACTCAGAAATCAAGTGCTGGATGTATAGCTCAGCAAGGAAGCAAGTACTCATGGTCTTCCAAAAGACCTGCAAAAGTAAAGTGTTAAATTAAACACAAACCTTTTTTGCCATCGAAGAATCTATGAAAAAAAAAAAAAAAACGGGAAATTACTTGCAAAGTCCCAAAATTCATCTCCCTCATTTTTAGATAAATTTCAAAGGAAATTCCTTCCCACAATTTCTACGCAAATACATGTGATCCGAAATATGAATGGCGACACTCGATAAGATCAAATCAAGAGATCTATGAGATAATCAACGGCAACTCCCAGGGTTACCCGTGTGACCCCCCGCCTTACGGATGCATAAATTAAAAGCACAACTCTTTCAATGCGGTGAACTCAAAGCATACCCTCCGCCGAACAATCAAAACAACGTAGCCAACCGCTTGAATGGTTTTATTTCTCATTCACGCCATTTATGTCTATTTTATGCATGTGCGACAGTCAACGCAAGTCAACCGCCCAAGAAGGAGATCGACAAAAGCGAACGTGAAACAATTTCGAATGTATCGCGTACAATATCTTCGACGTTAATCAGCTCATCTTCGGATGAGAGTCACAGATTGTCTGTGAAGTCTGCCTAAAAGTAAACTAGTTTTCGTGACAAATCTCATGGGAACGCAAAGCCAGGGAGAGAGAGAGAGAGAGAGGGCGAGATTGAGAGAATGTTCCTCTCGGGTCTGTGAGTCTCGAAAATTGGAACGATTTGCGGAAACATCGATCACGAAAGTGATCTTCATATATAAGTCTGCTGGGTGACCAGTCCACTCATCAGTTCTATTTACGTGTTCAATCAGCAAAGATGTTCAAATTGGTACGTATCCTCCGAACGCAGGTCTGCAGGACAAGTATATTCATGGATTATGTTTTAGTGCTTCGTTTTCGTCAGCCTCGCGCTGATAGCCGCCTACGCTAACGCACAGTCGATAACTAGTCCGTTCCCGACAGCGCCACGTAATCCTTTCTTTGCGGAGCACCTCAAGCGAACAGGATTCTACAACAGAAACACCTTCGACAGCAACTACCAGAAGAACTTCTTCCACCGGTCGTTCAAGACGCCAGTGCGCACAGGATATTTCCCCGACAGCCAAGCAAGCATTATCGCTCAGCAAAAGGACATCCGCGCAAACGGTGCCTACGACTATATTTACGAGACTGAAAACGGAATCCGTGGACAGGAACGTGGCGTTCCCAAGATCTCTCGTGCCAACGAGCCGTCGAACAACGTGGAGGGTTCCTACACCTACACCGATCCCCAAGGACTCCAAGTGCTGGTTGAGTACGTCGCCGACGAGGACGGTTTCCGTCCTGTGCTGTCGTGTGAGTAGAGTGAATTGTCGACGTGTGCGATTTGTTTTCCTAACGAGCGACTCCCCTTCCCCTTCCTAGATGCGGGTGTCGGTGCCGCAGGATTCATCAACCGTCCCGAGCCAGCGTCCACCGTAATCTTGCGACGACCTTAGACTGAGACACAACGTCAGTGAAATTTGATCTGATGAGTACAACAACGCAGCCTTAACTACCTCCACGCGTGTTCGCCAGAAACCTCATAGCCCCCTAACCCTAATAGAAACATTTTAATTTAATAAAAAAAAAACCTCGAGACTCACATTCAAATACAGTTTTTCAATTAACTTTTAACTATTATTGGCGTGAAATCAATTAGGCAACGTGAACGGTGAAACCCGAAGCCAACGAACCAGCCAATCCGAATTCGCCCGGTCCCCCTTGACGGCTTTTTCTCACGTTCACGCCGTCCCCTGAGACGGATTCGATTATTCGGTTATGGAAATCCAACAAGAGGATCAGGAAACCGAATTGGATCAAGTCACGGCCTGTCGGCCGACCGAGGGGACCAAAGGGGAGAGCCCACTGCCCGAGCCTCTTGCCTATGGAAATCAATGAATATTGATTCAGAATTTGAATCATTTCGCATTGCGGTGGAAGTTATGAGCCGAATTTGAATATCAATCGTAAATGGTCACCACGAATGTGACCATAATGTGGTGCTTTGGAAGCCGATTAACCAAATTAATGATCATGATATCGAGTTTGGACATTTATTGTCATTCTGCGAAGTGAGAGATGTGGATACGCTCTTTGGCAATTGACGCACGACATGGTCTTCGCCTTGTTAAGCCGTCTAATGAGTTGGTTCTCGATGAGTTTTAGATTGATTGGATCTTTACTTTGATTGGCAGTCAACTGGAGACGGATTTTCTTTTAATGAGCCTGTTAAACGAGGAGGTTTTGTGCTGATTTGACGTCAGGTGAGTTAACGACCCGAGGGTGAAGAGTTTTAGATGATGCTTGAGTGACATCATCCGAATAAGTATCGTTTGTCCTTCAAGGTCTCAAGGTCTCAGGCAGGCAATGGTACTTTAGTTGATTGGACCTTCTGATGCTTGGAGATTCGGTTTTCGGATTTACATTTCAGGACGCGACGGCTTCCTAGGCTTAGAAGGAGCAATTTCGACAATCTCTGATCACGCATATAATCGGCGGATAATTAGTCTTGTTGTCGTCTTTAGCCTTATCGTCGTTGATCACGTCCTCTTTGATCAAGTACGCCCTCATGACACGACCCTTGACTATCGGGTTTTCTTTAATCGCGCATTTTTCCATCAAGTCCTTGTTAACTATGACCCCATTGGGCAAGTTCTCGTTGATCATGTCCTTGATGATAAAGTACTCGTGGATCAGATTCTCGTCTATCAATTCCTCGTTGATATGATTCACATCTACACAAATCCTCGTGCTAAGTGCCTCGTTGACCAAGAACTGAGTAATCAAGTCCTCTTTGATCAAGTCCTCCCCGACCACGTCCTCTTTGATCGCTACCTCGTTGACCAAGTTCCCGTCTACCAAACCCTCGTTGACTGAGTCTTCCTTAACTAAGTTCCCCTCGATGGAGTCCTCCTTGATCAGATCCTCATTCTCCAGGGCTTCTTTGATCACTTCTTTGTGCATCAAGTTCTCGTTGATTGCGTCCTCGTGACCAAATCATCGTTGAGCGACTTTTTACTGATCACGTCACCGATGACCGTATCCTTGTTGATTAATTCTCCGATGAACAAGTGATCATTGATCAAGTCATCTCTGAAGACGTCCTCCTTTGTAAAGTTATCATTGTCTTCTTTTATCATGTAGTCCTTGACCAAGCCCTAGTGACCAAGTCTTCGTTGACCAAGTCCTAAATGATCAAGTCCTCCTTGCAGAAGTTCTCATTGATCTGATCAGGACTTCACTGATCACCCCCTTTTTGATTACGCTCTTTGACCAAGCCCTCCTTAATCATGTCCCCGCTGATCAGGTCCTGGGGATCAAGTTTTTATGGATCACTTCTTCGTTGCCCAATTACTGTACCATCAGGTCCTTGTCGACCACGTCCTTGTTGTACACGAGCTCTCTGATCCCTTATTCGTTGATAGAGTGCTCATTGATAGCGTCCTCGTTGATCTTCTCCTTTCTGATCTTGTCCTCGCTAAGCATGTCCTCGTGACTAATCCGTTAATAATCAAGTTCCCGTTGATCGAGAAATCTCTGATCATGTCCTCCTCGTCAAGTTATTATTGATTGTGCATTCGTTGACTATGTGCCAGTTGACTAAGTCCTTGTTGATCAAGCACCCGTTGACCAAGTCCTCGATGTTCTCAAATTGCTAGTGGATTAAGTTTCCATTGACCTTTCGCTGATCACGCTTTAATTGACTAGATCGCCTTTGATCACGACCTTTTGATCTAGATGATATTGATCATATTACTGTGATCACCTCCTCGTTGATGAAGTCTTCGTTTACTAGGTCTACGTTGACCAAGTCTGCGTTGGCCGTGTTCTCGTTGTCCGAGTCCTCGTTGATCAATTCTTATGGATCACTTCTTCGTTAGCCAAGTTCTTCTCTATTCGGTCCTCGTTGATCACGTCTACATTGCCCAAGTCCTCGTTGACCAAATTCTCATTGATCACGTCCTTCTTGTCCAAGCCTACGCGACCTAATCGTCGTTCATCAGTTCCTCGTTGTCCAAGTCTTCGTTGGTCAAGTCTTACGTTGCCCCTGTCCTCGTTAACTACGTCCTTGTTGATCACGTCTTCGCACTCGTTGCACAACTTCAACTCTTACGTGCTCTGTGCAAAGCTCATTAACACTTCTCAGAAGATCAATGACGAAAGATTATAGACTGGCTCCATCCAATTCATTGAGTTTGAACCCCGATTGGTTCACTCAATTAATTTAAGTAACAAAACGCATACTTGCTTGTGAATGCCGAAGGAACTAAAGCCGTGCATCTGACTCATACCAAGTCGCATAATCTGGTGTAGGCAACATCACCAACCAGACATCGGTTCTTCAACACCGGCGAGTGCTCGAGACTGATGATCTTCAGCGATGCATATCACACCCACGTGAACGCATAATTTTAAGGTTGTTGTCCGTACTGAATTTAATGCGACTTCTTTTTTTGTGACAAACTGAAAGGGATTTGATTTCGAATCTCTGCTCTCAACCGGAATCTATAAATCCGGTGCGATAGCAGTTAATTACATCGGTTCTGTGAAATGTGCTCCGCTTGGATTCCCTTCGATCAAACACGAACCGCTTGCATCAAGACGAGCTAGTTTAATGGTGCTTCTTATCGGAAATTGGAGACTGAACAATGTTAAACACAGAAATGGCAGTAAGGTGGGCAAATAATTCGAGTCGTTTCTAGTTTATTGGCAACACTTAAACGGCTCACGTATGGAAATTAAATCGAATCTGGTTGCATAACTCGTTTGCAGTTATTTTGAGGGACGTCCGGTTAGCGTGTGATTTGAGAGGATATCATGGTTGTGCTGAACAGTTAACTGAAGAATTTTAATTAGCCATCGAGACGAGGATCGGAATTTAACCCTTCGACGCCCGAATTATTTCTAGTGGTTTCGTCATTATTTCCGGTTAAAAAAAAAAAAGAAAGGAAAAAAAAAACATTGGACCAAAAAATATGGAAAAAATGAAAACGGAAAAAATGTGCGTGCATGAGTTATGTGCCTGTCACCTAAGCCAATATTTAGTCAGCTTACATCGGCTTACTATAGCCAAGCCAACGATGGCTTGTAAACAAGTCTTCACAGGCAATCAGATGAGGTCTTCTAAATTTCATGACTAGCCAACCTTGGCTTGTAAACAGGACGTTACCGTTTGATCTTTCGAGACGAGGAAGTCCTACGGTCCCACGGCAGATGAGAAACGAATCAGGAGTGAAAGTTCTACACCGTTTGGTTGGAGGGCCTCTTCCTCAAGCTGGTCAGGCTAGGCATACATGATCTAAGACATGATAACAGGTAGAAAGTTCGTCCTGAAAAGTGGCGATGTAACTTCTTTCAAGGTCGTTGACATCAAAAACGTTCTGCAACAGGGAGTGGTTGGGTCGCCGATCCTGTTTTCAATATTCACTGCAGGTCTTATGGGTTCAATGCCGCACTCAATTGCGTACGCCGACGATTTAATCGTAGTGGCGTACAGATCAGGTCCGAAGGTCGAAGTAATAAATATCTTATTGCAACGTGACTTCAAACAAATTCAGCGATTTTGCGAGGACTGGAGGTTGATTATCAACTTTCTGAAGTCTGAAACTATCCTTTTCAGGACCCCGTTGTACATGGGGTACGCGCACAAACTGGCGTAAGTTCCGCATTTTGGACCTACAGGGACGGCTGTTAGATGTGAAAAGTGTAGTCTTGGCATTTGGTTGGATCAATGTCTGTATTTTGACAAACATATAGATATTGCTCTGACGAAAGCTAAAATGGCTTTTGCTGTGGCAAGGGGGTTGTTTTACAGCAGCCAACTTGATTCTTGGTAATCTGCTACATGGCCCTCATCCGGCCATTTATGGCAAACGGTTGTCCATTGTGGTTTAACATGAGTCCTTCCCAGATGGAAAGGATGAGGTTGTTCGAGAGACAGTGTCTTCGGACCTGTCTGAGTACAATAAGTCCAATTCCAACGAGGTCCTGTGCAACGAGGCAAACTTGAACAGGATTGATAATTTTATTACTAAGCTGACTAGAAGGCATATTGCACGAGCTATGACTTCTTCTAACAGTCTGATCTTCGGGGCTTACTACCCCAACGTAAAGTATGAGGAGAGAGTGCGCCTTACTGGCTTTTTTCCTCCCGAGGTGTTCCTCTACCTCGACACAATTGGCCTAATACAGGATCCACACGGATGTCCTGTAATCTTCCATGTCGTACGCCGAACAGTGGTGGGGTGAACTTCGGGATGAACGAAATGTCGCTCGCAGTGAAGAGGATCTCCTCCGGTTCAGTAGAGCGATCTCTGCTCGAGACAGGAGAGAGTCTGCCAAAGAACGGCAACTTCAGTGGTCGTTACACCAAAACCAGTCTCCGCCGCCGCTGGCTCTTCTAAATGACGCGGTAGTTCACCATGGTGGCCAACTTACATAGATTTAAGGTATTCGTAAGGAAATAATAAAAAATAAAAAATAAAAAAAGGTGCACCGCTTCGTATAAATTATACATGTTCGGCGTATACATGACATATACGTCCTGGTACACGCGTTCCTAATGTTACGGACACAGTTAAGATTGTCTTAAGTTTTGATGTTAAGTTAGTGTAATTTAGGTTAAAATTAGATATATATATATAGCCAAGTTTTCTTGGCCAAACAAATGAAACAAAAACAGTGTGGCCATTAAGACAAACAAGAAAAAAAAAAAAACATAGCATAAGCCGAAAGGCATAGTACATATTATGATTAAAATAGCTTAGAGTACCCGTATAGGGTCAGTAGGTTGGATGTAAGAGCATTTGCTAAGTTAGTTAAGCTAGTTTTAAGCATTTTTGTCTAGCATGTAAGCAAATGGATTAAAAATAAAACAAAAATGAAGGAAAAAAAGGAGTGAAAGTGGTTGCACCAAAGTGTAAGAATAAAGAAATAATTCGGTACAGTGCTTCATTTTATTCCGCTTTCGCTCCACCAAACACATAACTCACTCAACTTCGGGCATCAAGGGGAGATGATGACTGTAGTTTGCATGACACTCTATTTTAGGGGAGTCAATGAGCTGCACATTCGTGTCATACGTGGCGAATGAGTTTGACTATGGAGAAGATTTTCTGGCATCTTGTCCTTCAAGGGTACAAGGTAGGTAGGTACTTAGGGTGACTGCATGATTATAATGAAATCATGCTCACTTAGTGCCCACAATCCAATTTACCCTTTGACATAGTAGTGATTCCCTCTTGGGATTTGCTGGTCATATGTGACTTCTTCTGACGATTATTTATAGGCATTTATTCGCTTTATGAAATTTTGGAATATCTCTTGGATCTATGTTACTCAGATCCTCATGGTGATGGAAGTGGTATTCTGCCTAGCAGTCTTCTTTTTGTTTTCGCATGCGCAGGGCATGTACCGAGGTGGTGTAGTACAGTTTCCTCTTCTTCATCCATGCAACTTCTGCAGAAGTCATTTAAGGTGCCACAAATCTTCTGGCATGCCTATGAGGCAGTGATATCCTTCTTGCCCAATTTTAGGAGGCTATCAGTCCTTCCTAGATTTAGCGTAGGCCAGATCTCTTTCGATAATCCGCAAGTATCAAGCTCCGACCATTTGTGGTTAATATCGTTTTTCGCAATCGTCATCAATCGCGATTTTATTGTTTTCAGTGGGGAGTGGGGTGTCTCCTGATCTGGTGCCACTGGCATACCCGGGGCACAAGAAATACCCTTGTGCCCCGGGCATAGGTTATGATTGCATCTGGCCGCCTTACAGATAGACGGCAGATTTTTACCGTCTTGGAGTTTATTGATGGTGTGTCCAGAGCTTTTATGGCCGCCTGACTGTCCATGTATTGAACAATAGATCTGCCGTCGATTGGGCTCATTGATAGTCGGATGGCTGCCTTTTGAACAGCTGTTACTTCCGCTTGGAATACACTGCAGTGGCTCGGTAGCCGAATTGTCTCAGAGATCTTTGGCAGATATGCATAAATGCCTGATCCCGTGCCTTCTTCCGATTTGGACCCGTCAGTGTAGACTTCGTTACAGACTTTGTCATCGTCCCATTCATCTCTCGTCGGGATTTAAGTCTTTTGCATTATTTCGAAGTCCATGAAAGGCGTCATATAATCTGTCTCCCTAGGGACATTCGAGATTTGTTGGAGTTTTTTCGACCATGTGCTCTTTTCCGTGGGTCTTGTCCCATCGGTTACCCTGAATTTGTGTCCATCATTTTGAGATAAGTGTCCATCGGAGGGAGATGTAGTAACATTTCCAGGGCGGCTGTGGGTGTGGTTCTTAGTGCCCTATGTTATACAAATGCATGCTGATCTCTGTATACAGTTTATCTTGGTAAGATTTTCTTTTACTTGTAGTGTCATCCAGCAGACAAGGACGCCATACATCAATTGTATAGCCAATGCGTTAACTTTGGTCTAATTCCCCATTTGGGGCCGACGATGTTCTTGCATGTGTATAGTGCAATCGATGCTTTCCTGATGCCTGCCTGTATGTTGCGTTTCCGGTTTAATTTACTGTCCACTATGATACCTAGGTATTTGGCATGATCAGTGAAAGTCAGTTCTTTGCCTTTTAGCTTCGGTGGGGCTACTCTAGGGATTTTATATCTTCTCGTGAACAGCACGAGTTCCGTTTTTGATCGGTTCACATCCTGTCCGACATCGTCTGTCCTTCATGACTTTGAAGGATGCTTCCTTCTCGTCCCTGATAGTGTTAGGGAACTAGGGTTAGTGCGATATCATCCGCATACGCAATGGGTTTACACCCGATCGAACTTAGTCTTTTAAGAATACCATCAACTACTGTTATCCAGAGTAGAGGAGATATGACTCCTCCTTGTGGTGTGCCCCTAAAGACTTTTCTCCGCAGTTTCCTAATTGTGTTCAATTCTTCTGTAGTCCAGGGCGTTGTTTACACATTCTTTGATGCAGACTTCAACGTCGAGTTTACTTAAGTACGAGGACCGGTAAGCCTCTCCAACAAGCGTACCAAGTTGGCTGAGGATCTTCTCCTCTCATGATGATCCATCTTCGACTCGGGTGTCTTTTTTGGCGTTGTCCCACAGATAAATAACTTTTCATTTATCAGCAGAAAATAATTAAACATCATACATACATCACACAATCTTCGATACGGCATTATGCACAGATGACGAATAGTCGCCCCGCTGAGGGCCAGTAAGTTAAAATGAAAGCATTGCTCGGTCAACTAGTTTTAAACATTTTTGTCTAATATGTAAGGATATAAGTGAACTGATAAATAAAAGTGAATTAAAAAAAAAAACGAATGGTCGATGCTCGCGCTGCTTCCAGAAATCGGGACCAAAATTTCTTAAATTTTTGATGACCCATGAGTAGTCCTCACACATTTTCGCAGTTAAGGAACCGGAATTAGATCGTGCGCCGCGTGAACAATTCATGCAGTATTTGTCAAAAAAAAAAAAAGGCTGACATTCAAAGACGATGCCATAAAGCCAGTGTTGGCGCTGAAGAATTTGAGAAAAAAAGTCGTAATTGTCTGAATTGGCTACTAATTTTGAGGTTTAATCAAGTGCAGTAATTTAATTGCATTTTCTTATAAAAAGTGTTGAGTTGAGAGTATTGCTACCTGTTTCATGAAAGAAATATGTTTCATATAAAATAATCTCCGGCGTCATTTTATGGTCTAAAGGTGCGTCGCGGCCTCAAAAAAGGGTTAAATTGCGATTAAAGTCGCACTCTGTTTAAAGCAACCATTGGAATTTACGGATCAGGATGTAATCAAATCTTAAAGTAAGGCCCCGATGGGGTTCCGGCTGGCTTTTTAAAAAAAAAGTTGGAATTCGCTATATCGTCCACTTAAAATTATCTTTAATCAATGTCTCAAAATGGGTGAATTTTTAAATGAATGGAAGTATTCTATTCTGACGCCTATATATAAAAGCGGTTTAAGGCAAAAAGTAGAAAAGTATCAAACAATATCAAAGCTTTCATCGATGCCAAAGTTATTGGAAAGTATTGTAAAAGAAAAATTATATTTCAAGGTAAAAGAAATTATTTCTAATAACCAGCATGTACAACTAATTTATCATTTTTTTCAAATTACATTTACACAAATTTAGAAAATCAATTACAGGTTGATGTACTTTACACCGATTTCTCGAAAGCCTTCGATAAAGTACATCACGCTTTGCTTTTAAACAAACTAAAGTCTTTCTGATTCCATTCGTCAATGTTAGAGTGGTTTTCCAATTACTTAAAGGACAGGAAGCAATTGGTAAAGATCGATAGTTTTAGATCTCGAGTAATAAAAGTTACAACGGGCGTTCCTCAAGGTAGCCATGTGGGGCTATTACTCTTTCTTTTGTTCATAAATGATGTTCACGGAATTTTCAAACATTGTAAAATTTTAACATTCGTAGACGACTTTAAAGAAATTTACTATACGATAAGAGGCATAGAACCAACTATGGTTGTATAAACCTATTACAAGGTGTATAAACACTTTTAATGAACTTTGCAACGAAATTGATTTTAGCTTGTCTCGATTGGAGTTTAAAAAATCTATCCAAGCACTCTTCTTTAATTAATACTGTTTATTTGATGTAATCTATGAGATGCAAAATCTGTGGATGATCCTTAGTCGCGCAGCAAAAATCTGCTGTGTAAAGCGATACTGAGAGTTAACTCTTTGAGAACGTAGTGTTTTGTGTCCTCTGTGATGGTAAAAAAAAAACAAAATGCGCCCTGTGTGTTAACAGCACACACTCGCACCGATTTCTCTGTGTTCCACACGGTGTGAGTAAAGTGAAAAGATTTTCATTTCTTGTGTCGGTGTTCCTAGAAGTGTGATGAGTGTGGACTTGTCCGCACACTGTCATACAAAATATTAGTCGCATTCCGATTGTTGAAGAGCAACGAGCTCTGGTATTGTGAATTGATGGATACATGAGGATCCATTTTGAAAACTCTGCAGAAAGTTACAATATAAAAAACAGATAATTTTTGAACATTGAAGCTTAAATATAATTACTACCACTTGCTGAGGTCGTACAAGATATCTTCCCAATTCCTTCAATAACAGGCAAGAAATTTTCTCTTGCTCAAAAATGTCGTCTTGTCGTTTTTTGCAGAACGTTAATACCTGGTGTTATATCTGTCGTTTGATACCACACTTTTGTCATTCGGATGACTTTGATTTTTGAATAAAGTTCTGATAGATTGGGCAAAATAACACACTGTGCGCCGTGTTGGGGGCATAAGACGTAGTGGCCACCTTTGCGTAGTGGGTATGTGCGTCGCCTCCCGTAATTGGCTGAAAATTCTCGGGAAGTAAAACTGCATATTGTTGAGTTAAACAGATACTTAAGACGATACCTTAACAGTTTGTAACCAGGGAACCGTGTTCTAAAAACATTATTAAAAATCTAGTCGAGATAGTTAAGAGTATTGACGGATCTTAGAAAAGCAGCCATTAAGACTGTTGACGTGCTGGGTCCTTCAGGAGCGCCAGAATTTGGCTGACCTGCTCCTCTAACCGATCCATACGCAATTCGATGGATGATTTCCAATCGAGTGCAGGATCGTGAGCTCTTGGCACTGAAGCTAGCGGCACTACATTCGGTAGCTCCTTTCTCGTGCTCCTCTGGCCAGACGCCATTTGGGCGTAAGACACTTGAGGGGTGACGGTTATGGCTGCCCCTAGTTTATCTTTCACTGGGGGCTGCTTCTGCAGAACCATTTTTGTCTTCCGCTCTTGGAACTTAGTACAACCCCGATAGTTAGCGGTGTGCCCGCTTGCTTGATGAACAGAGACAATCGCCTTCAGTAAGAGGAACGAAAAGATTAGCAACCCCTGCAAATTTGGTTTCACTCGCCCGAAACATACATAATCCATCTGATCGCTTCGCATGGTGTTGAAAACAGCTAGTAGTCCTTCGATGACCAAGAAACAGTTCCCACTGTCTGTGCAAATTGCTGTCATTGATGATTGGCCCGTTAATTCGTGACCGGTATTTACTTTATGGTAGCTTTTTTCACATCGTTCGTCGGAAAGTTGAGCTGGAAGTGCGTGTATTGGCTTAAATAGCTGCGCGGTGAATTTGGTTGAACTCCATCGCCGATCGGATGCACAATCTTTTATTCGCATGACTGTAAGCACAAACGTGTGGTTCATGTCTAAGTTAAAGTTTAAGAGTCACTGACTGTGTGGAGCCCCTAGGAGTATGTTGTAAATTTACCCATGGTGGGATTCTTCTTCAGAGGATGGTTAGTGCATATGCTTAAGGTGCTATAGTGACATTTAAGAAGGGAGATTAACTGAAAGAGTGAATTCTTGTTGAATGGGTTCATAGCTGGAATGTCAAATAAAGAAACTGTCTTTGTAGAGGTTAGAGGTCGTGAGCTATGGGTCCTTAGGTGATGCTAGTAAAGGAAGAGTTATGCTTAGTTGCTACTGTAACTACTTCTCTTTCACCTGCTATTGTTTTCTGATTCAGATTGGCAAATCATACAAACTGCTTGCAAAAGTCCTGATCACCGGTCATTTAGTCAATAGAAGTGGGGTGCATAATGGGAACCTGAAGACACTATAAGAATGCTTCTGAATTGTAAACAACGTCATGACGTCCAGTTTCCCCAGTGTGCATTCTTCCCCCCTGTCCATTCTTCCCCAGGACTAAGTGCAAACTGAACCCATGATTGGACACAAAGTACTTCGCTGTGTTCGGTCGAAGCCTTCTTAATTCAATTTTGATGTTGCGCATGTCCCCCTTCCAAACCAGTGCTACTTCGATTTGTCCAAACAACTGGCCTTTGTTGTACAGAATTTTTATTTTTCAGTCCTGCTTTTTAGATTCTTTTCTTGGAGACAATTTATAGCACACGCGGGGGACTGTCCTGCTTTTGGAATACCAAGGATGGAAGGCAGCTATAGCTCAGGCTACGAACCACTCAAAGGTCGCATAGGTAAATTTTCGGGAATATTACAAAACCAATTGTCTGACGCACAGTGGGATGATAGTACTGTTTTGAAAAGCCATTCGGTATTCTAATCAATTAAATAAGACACCTTGTTTGACAGACCGCAACGCCCAAAATTGGAATGGGTCGAAATTAGACAGTGGTACAGGGCTAACATTCTGAGACCAAGATTTCACATTCCTCTCTGCAAAGACTCCGCAATATTCCAAGCGGAGTTCTCTACTCAGAACAAGATTTCCGTCCCCCCATGGTCAAGATAGCGATATCAAGACCGAAGTCGAACAAAGCTGCTAGAGTGGGCGGACGGTCCGTGGAACTGTTTAAAGCAGCTGGAGATGTTCTTTGCGCATGCACCAGCTCATTTGAAAGAATTGGTAGGAGGAAAGCATGCGATGACTGGAATCTTAGCGTCGTTTGTCCGGTTCACAAGAAAAGAAACCCCTTTGACTGCTCCAACTATCGCGGGATCAGTCTCCTTAAGATCGCGTACAAGATCCGCTCTGCCGATTTGTGTGAACGTCCACCATCGACCAAATTTCCACACTGCGGCAGATCCTGGAAAAGACCCAAGAGATGCAGATCGACACCCACCACCTATTCGTCGATTTTAAGGCCGCGTATGACAGCGTGCGCAGAGACGAGATATACAGTGCCATGTCTGTATATCATTGTTTTGTCATTCCTGCCAAACTCCTCAGGTTGTCCAGGATAACGATGGCGAACTCTCGCTGCTCCATCAAGGTCGGTAACGAACTCATCGAGACCTCCAATGTCAGAAAAGGTTTAAGACAGGGTGACACATACTTGAGAAGCTCGTGCGAAACTCCAACGTCAACACCAGAGGCACGATCTTCGAAAAGTCCGTTCAACTGCTTGCCTACGCGGACGACATTTACGTCATTGAACGAACACAGAGAGCCGTCAATGAAGCGTTTGCTGGCATTGAAGCGGAAGCGGCTAATATGCAGTAGATCCGGCAATTTATCATCACGGAAGGAAGCACAACATCGGCGTCTCGGACAGAACGTGGGCAGCAGGAACTTTGAGGTAGTCAAGGACTTCGTTTACCTCGGGTCTGCACTGAACAGGGACAATAACTCCAGTACCGAGATCAAGCGATGAATTATTCTTACCAATCGTTGTTTCTTAGGGCTCAAGAGGCATTTGAGCAACGGAGCCATCTCTCGAAACACCCAGTTGACTTTATATAATACACGGCTCATCCCTTTCCTGTTCTATGGCGCAGAGGCATGGACGCTATTGAAAGCGGATGAGGAAGCTCTTGGCCGTTTTGAGAGATGGCGTTGATGGCGTCTGGAGGAGAAGATTCAACCATGAACTGTACGGGCTGTACAGCGGCAAGCACCTAGTTAAGCGTCTTCGGATTCAACGCTTAAGATGGCACGGTCATTCTGAGCCGATGGACACCATAGCTGCGGCCCGAATAGTCTTCAATTCCTCCAATGGGAGAGGACGTCCTCGAACGAGATGTTGCACGCAGGTGGAAAAGGACTTCAACCAACTTGGTGTGCGCAACTGGAGGCAGCCGGCAAAAGATCGTGCTGGCTGGAGAGGCTAGTTGGTTGAGGCCGAGGTCCACCCCAGATTGCAGCGGCCCTCAAACTAAGTACTGGACAACTGTACTCCTCAGTGAATATCTTAATCCTCTAAGCCCCTAAATGTAGGGATCTACCACTTGCCAGAGCTTTACACGGGATTGTGTTTCCAGCTCCTTTTCATTCTTGCGTATTCTGTAGAAATCATTGTAGGAACACCCATGACGCCGATTAGCATCTTGAGTTAAGGCCTGCTTAGTGAGTGAACGTTTAAGATTTAGTGCTGGCCTAGTTTTAAGGCAGGTTGTGCTCTCTTGTGGCTGGTTGTTTTAATTGTGAAGCTGGTAGGCTGTAGCAATCGGCGTGGAAGGTGGAACTCCTCCTGGTGTTAGAGAAGAGGTTGTACCACTCCTAAACTGTTCTTCGGCTTTGCAATTGCACAGTACATTACAGCGTCCCGGGACCCATATGAGATGAATATTGAAATTCTCAGTCATTTCTTTAAGAGACATCATGTAATGTTCGATCGAAGACTGAAGCACAAGCCGAAAGAAGCTACACAAACTGATCCAAGGCCATTATGATTAGCACTGACTGTCAACTCTTCATGCAATCACCACATTCGCAGAATAGGCCGGCACTGTGCACAGACTGGAGAAGCAGTGAAAATGCTGAAACAGAATTCTCAGTTCTGCCATTACTTCTGTGCACGCTTGTCTGCTGGTTTAGCTAAGTGTAGGATCGAACTTAAACTTCACTCAAAAAGATTTCGTTTTCACGCTCAATATTTAGGATCGAAAGAGCACTTCATTCATTCAAACGAGAGATGCAGGAATTCGGATATCGTGATAGACTGCACTAAAGTGGCCTAAGCTGGATCGATACCGAACAAGCAACCTTCTCAGAATGTGCACAAGAGACATCGGTAGCCTAACCCTACCCTAGGCGATATGGGAATCAATGCAACAGGACTATGTTGAGCTTTCAACGAATTCAGAGGACGCTGTATGGATGAAGAGGAAACGCGTCTGCACTTCCATTTCCACTGCTCGGCACTAAGCTCCTTAAGAAAAGGAATTCTGGGCTCAGACTTATCTGACGTGGACGTTTCAAGGATTGACGGCTCTAATCTTCATGAACTGACACCCGTCACGTTCTCCGTGTGATGAGAAGAGCTGTAAAATTAACGCCGTTGGGAATTTTTGCTCCGACAACTCGTTACAAAAATGTCGTTACTAGGTACTTTCGTTACTTTCGTTGTTATTTCCGAGAATGGGTTGAGCTGTGAACGTGGTAACAAGTCTAAAAGTGCGAAGATCTTGTCACTGTCGAAGTAAAATAGAGCCCTTAACTCATTCCTGGTAGCGTACTTCTGAAAGTATATTGCGTTGCTGTCGACGCTCATAACATGTCAAACAGCAGACTAAAGAAACACACCAGGGAAAATCGTTGTAGAGAGAAAATGATATGAGCTAGTAACGATATTCATTGGATAGTCTTCGTTTTGTTTCGAAACAAGGTCGATAATGGAGTACTCGTTACTCAGTAACGAGTAACGCCATCATCCAGGTACAAGTGATGAACGGCAAGGAGTAGTCACACTACGGTCATAACTAGCCCCGCTGTGATACCGAATGAATTTTCCTACGAGAGTTTGAGAGCAATTCATGAGAGCAGAGGAGGTGTTGGGTGAATTCCTCCTTATCCGCATCTCTGCAACTGCTGCGGAAGTCGTTACATGAGAGACCCTGAGTCGTTGCAACTTTGCCAAGTTTCGTTGGCGTCTCGATTGACGTTGCAAAGTAGTAACCGCATTCCCTCTAAATCCTTAAAATTGTGTCCCGAATGACCTTCAACGTAGGCCACGTAACGTTGTGTTCACTAAATTAGCGAGCTAATCAGTAGAACAAGTCAAACATCTCTTGCAATCAATAAAGACCCACTCCCACAACAATTTCAGCGATTTAATAAATTATTCTTAATCCGATGGGCACCCCCGATTAACAAAGCATATGTGAACAATAGTTAGAACATCCTTCAGAAGCATCGAAAATATCAGAGGTTTCGTCGTGACTCACTGCGGGCCAGATGACATTCCGAACGTCGCGTCCGCCCGGTCAAATGGCGCGCCGGCACAAGCGAATTAATCTCGCCGAGGCATTCAAACAGCGAGTGAAATAGCGTCTCTATGACGTTCAAGCCATTTGCATTCGAATCGAATTAAAGCCCAGACTCTGCCGCTGTATGAGTGAGAGTCAATAACACGACCGTCGCGTCGCGTTGCTGTTGACACGGCGATTGTTGTTCAGACCAGATTGCTCGCGCGAGATACGAGTATGAAATGTCAAAAGGGGTGGTCGCAACACAATATTCCACACACACACCGGTCTCCACTCTCAAATGGACCCTCTGACGGCATTCCTCGGAGTGACTACCACGAGACATTTGATGGCTTCTAACAAATTGAAAGCATTTTGTTACGGCAGCAATCAAGACGCTTGCTATGCGCCCCATGCGGACAGCTTGCTGCCGATAACATCTCGGTTTGTTGAGGTGTCCACCTGGCCAGGGGAGCTCGTTAATCACGCGACATTTCCTCAAAAAATTGCGCTTGTCAACACTGGAGAGCGTACGTATCTGGCGTGGTGGCTGTAGTCATGTTCCTGTACCCGTGCGTGCGATTAGCCCGTGAATGCCAATCACCTTGGACCGGGGGAGAGATATGATTTATTTGTCCTCGTACTCGCATTGTGTCGTGTAGCAGCGCATATGTAGTTGATGACCTTGCAGTTGGACTTCCCATAGCATCTAGCCGAAGAAGACCTGCTCTTCTTGGCACGACATTGCGCACGCTGCTCTGGCCGGCGATGCTTGCGGGTGGGATTGTACCTAGTCAGAGCTATTTGCGCACCGACGGTTATGATCTTGCTGTATAAAAGGATTAGTCTCTTTGTGTGTACCTTAGTGTGTACTGGTTGTAGAATCGGTTTTTTTTTTGCTTTACAAGCTGCGACGGCGACGGTCTCTTGTTGTGTTTCATTGTGTCATTGTCACGGTATTGTTGTGAAAACAGACGAAAAAAAAAACGAGAGTATAAACAGACGCGAAGGCAAACAAAAAATAAGCAAAAGTTATTGTGACACTTCCAATGGGCGTTGCAGTTTAATTAATTAAATTTAAAATTTATATTGGCTCGGAATTCGCGCTGTCCATTAACGCTTGTTAGAAAGTGGACAACAAAAGAAAGATATTTGAACTTGAGGTGGCTTCTCGGTTTTGTTTCGTCTCTAAAAGCAATTAACGGCGCATTCACATTTTATTTTTGATCACATTCGGTGGCGTCGGCCACGGCGAAAGCGTAACTTATTTGCACATTTTTTGCATTGTCTTTGCGTTCTATACGTGATTTTATTGCATTCAGTTTGGTTTTTGTTTGTGCTTGCGATCCACCTGATCAGCAGAGCCCAATTAACAAGTTTGTCACACGAGTCTATTAAAAATGTCCGTCCCGTTGGGGTCAGTCAGTAATGCTCTACTCTGCGGAAATATCAAGTAGGTCACTCATTCGCTGTACTCTCTGTCATTGCCTGCTCGATCTGCTAGTGATTCTGTCGTTTGATTGATGCTCCGATGGGCGAGAGTAAACCTGTCTCTGACGTCCGATGAAGTGTCTAATTTCCAGTTTGCAACTTGGCAACACTCGGAAGCTGAAGCTATGCTGGTGGCAGTTAAACCAAGTTATGATTTCAGCGGAAATGTCATCTACTCAAGTGGCTCTTGTTTGAGTTCACTTTCACAAAGCAGTTGAGGCGGTAGTTGATGCTGTTGTTGGTCTGTCTTCTGTCTACAGTGTTCTCAGATCGTGAGATTAGACTTCTTATGTGTCATTTGATGGCGAGGCTTGGTCACGCGCGGGTATTAAATGGACGAGGTTATGCCCCGTGACAAAGCCAGTGGTCGTTATCGGATGTGGTGTCGTGCAGGTTGTGTTTCCCGATGCAAAGATGTCTTCCTTAAATCTCCGAGAACGATCTTGGCGTCGAAGCTGGGGCGTTGATCGTGTATTCTCTGTAGGCGATCATGTCGGCGTTCTTGTTTCCTGTCCGGTGCAAATCCGGCGTTCCCAGTTAAGCCTTGATGCGGGCTTTTATGAGGTGTTCGCTTTTAGGAACTTTTTGTCTAGGTCTATCTCTCGACCAACGAATTCCAACATCAAAAATAAGCGTAGTAGATGGTCGTAGTTTTTCATCCTCTCGTTGCGCGGCCCATTCCACCGAGTATGAATTGACTTACTTAGCTTCTTACTTAGGTGGTGCTACAGTTCGGGGTGAACCTGGGCCTCAATTAACAAGCTACAACAGTCCTTAGCTATCTGGCTCTTGTTGCGCACAACAATCCGTTTGAGGTCCCCTTCAACTTGTGCGCTCCACCTAAGGCGAGATCCTCCTGTACTGCGTTTTCCATTCGGGTTAAATTCGCGGTCCGAAGCAATGGTGTCCATTTGCATTACATGTCCAAGCCATCCTAAGCGACTGATGCTCAGTTTTTTGACCAGGTCGTTGTCGTTGTACAGCTCGTATAGTTTCTCCTCCTCCAGACCGTATATTTTCCCATGAATTTTTGTTTCGAACCGACCGAGGATATCCTCATCCGCTTTTGACAGAGCCCATGCTTCAGTGCCGTAAAGTAGGACTGGGGTGATTGAGGTCTTATATGGGATCTCCTTAGTTGTTCGGGATAGGGCCTCACTAGTCAGTCCTCCTATACACCATTTTATCTCTGCCAGGGTGTTGTTGCAAGAGTCTGTAGAGGAGCCAAGGTAGACAAAGTCCCTTACTACCTAAAAGTTAAAGCTGTCGAATGTGATGTTCTGTCCAATCGTCTTCGATGTTGTGTATCCCTTCGTGTTGACAGCATGTGCTTGGTCTTACCCTTATTTAATGCTAAACCCATTAGGACAGCTTTCGTTTCGATACGGACCAGTGACAGCCCACTGAGTGCTGCGATGTCGTCGGCGTACGCTGGTAGTCGCACCGACTTCACTCTCCACTACGGCAGCCACACGTTACCACCTTTCTCAGTGGGTGGTACTTTGCCAAGGGAGCAACATCTGGATATGAAATGGCCAGAGTTAGAAATTCCTCTTTGGTTCAGTTGTCGTTTGATGGCGATCGACTGGAAAGGCTTAACCTCTCAGCGTACTATGCATACCCTCTCACTGTCCGCTTCGCTTACAGGCAGGCGTCTGTGGATCAAGCGTCAAAGACGGCTATGATAGCATGTCTTCGACTAGAAGAATCTACAGATTCGAGTGAGTAAAAGAAGTCAGTGGCGTTCGTCATAAGTTGTGAGGGCCTAGTCTAAAGACAGACACGCTCGTGTTCTAGATTTCACTTATTTTACTTGAACTTCACGTTCAACCCTGTTGATAGACAAAAACCTGATACCTGTTGCTGCATTCCGAGGTGGGCCTGTGTCTATCAAACACTCGTGTTGTGCGTGTGTTCATGAGTGAAGGAGATCTAAACTTTTATGCCGACTGCAAACTGTGATGTTTGACAAGCTAATTTCTGGCAGGAATACGCTTCGAGCTATTTTCTGCCAGTGGCTCGAAATAGGTGCGAAACGGGCTGAAGGATGCCCATGTTGGTAACATGTGCTATGATTCCTCAACCCATAAACACCTCCCACTGGAGCGATCTCTGGCTAGCTGCTTATAGTTGCACATGCCAATTAATTTGCATCCTTGCCGCCTTTCTGCGCCACTTTAGATCAGGCCCTCCTCTGCGAACGTTTCCCACAGCGTCGGAGTCGAAGACGCTTTTGGCCGGAATCATGTCGTCCGCGGGCTCCACAAAAACCTTAGAGGTGGATCCGTAGACTAATCTCGTTGTACAGCTCCTATAGTTCGCGTTTTTCACCCTAGGACTACGTCATTAGCTTGTCCGTGGCTCTGCGCTTATCAATGCCTTATTTAAAGTCAAGTCCTTGTTCTTCAAATAATACTTGGCTCTTGAACACAGTACAACAGCAGCTTGCAGTAGTTATTTTGCTGTTTGGAGCCAAGTTAGACGATGTCTCTAAGTACACATTGTGATGCTTTGTTTAAGACAACGCGTCGATGTCGTTTTTAAAGACCGCTTCTCGTTGCTCATAACTACGTACGCTACGTGCTACCAATCGCATTTAGTCCTGCTTTTGTGAGTTGTTACACGATTTTCTCAAGACGTTGAAGAAGTCACGCGAATTGAAGCTCTCGGTGACATTGGACGTCTCGGTGAGTTCTGGAGATGTTCCAATCGTTATCCTCCACAGACTTACAAGTTTGGAAGGAATGCCAAAACTAGACATGGCGATGTATAGACCGTCTCTATGTCATATGCTGCCTTGAAATCGAGGAATATGTGGATAATGTCGATCTCCACTCCTCTTTTCGAGGAAAAGGAATCTGTGTAGGTCTGGTTCATAGTGGCGGTTCCACGGATTTAATCCAGACTGAGAGAGAGTCAGAGAAGATCTTGTACGCAATTTAAACGAGGCTTATCCCTCGATAGTTGGCGCAGTCAAGCATGTATCCATTGTCCTGCTGTCCTCTCCCTTGTAATGTCTTAAAACTGTCACACATCCAATAAGCCACACATTTTTACCGTTAAGCCTCTAACTCATCGCACGTTACGTAACTCTTCATCTTCACCGCTGTTTCTCCGTTTCAATGATGATGGAATTAGTGTCACATTACTCCAAGCATTTGATTGTCTCTTTGATGGTCCCATTATGTGGAAATTCCATTTGAAGCAACAAGCTCATACCTCACCCAGTTTATAGTGCGATTCTCTGTTTTCCGCTGAGAATCTCGCCTATAGACATTGAACTTTAAGAATGCACTCTTGGATGCGAGGCAGAGAGATGATGGGTTCAGATAGTCGTGATCGAGAATTCTTCTCTTTATGCACTTCTACGGGATTTGACAATTAAAACGACATGGGATTGCGATGACGATGAGTGAAGGCAGATAATTACCGTCTGCAGGCTAACTGGAATTGATATTCTGCGCAATGGGTAGCACAGATTGATGAGGGAGCTCCTCTGCCGTGCCACTGGATGGGAATGACAGAGTTCAGACAAATGCTCTTTGGAAATACCCCTGAAATCTTAGAAACGGGAGGAAATGAAGGAAGTCACGGAGCAAGTTGCGAAGAATGCGATTTGAGTTCCATTGAGCGTTGTGTGTGGCTGTGCTGATGGAATTGCCGATGACAGACTTTGACTAATCGTCACACTCATAGTGGGCAAGGATCAGCCACTTTTGTGATTCGCGTCACAACACGATCGAAGTCTGTGATATTATTTGAAAAATTGTCATAACATGCATGAATTACGGTACTCCTCTTTTGGTTGAGAACAAGGCTCAAAATCCAGCTTTGACTCTTGTGAACCATGCAGACTGTGGCGAGATCAGTTTTTCGTTTCGTAATATTTTGGTTCTCCTATGCCTAGGCATTTTGTTTCTGCTATGGTTGCGCTGCTTTTACATTTTTGGTGATGTTTCCTTGAGTCCTGTGCGCATCTTCTAAAGGAGTTTGTTCTTCACTGGGAGCTTACTTTTCTCTCACACTCGGGAGTGGACTGAACAAAGTAAGTGACTACATAGATCCTGTGGCGGCCGTCGCGTTACGGGGTGGTGCGTCGACCCCTACGCACTTTGGTGTCAAGTTGACCAGGTTCGATTCCAGGGACGAGCAAATAATGTTCACGAATGACCCGAATCTCCTTCGAGTCACAAATAATGTCTAGAAGGAGCCGGCATAAAACTGTAGGACCCTTCTACACATGAAATAACAACACCATTCATAACACGAGTGTTTGCTGAGATTCAAGACCCTCCCATGGGCTGCAGCACCACCATTAACGCAGGCCAAAGATTGACTTCAGAAAATTTCTATCTTCTTCATCTGCTGTTGACATGGACTATCTGTCTCCGCGCCATAGAGCAGGACAGGGATGACCAAGGCATTATATAATGTCAGAGTGGGTTAAGTGGGCTCTACTACTTAATAGACTCTTTAGCTCAGAGAAACAGCGATTGGCAACAAGTATTTGTACTCTTTAGTAGGGAGCCGTCCTTAACTGCGTCGAAACTATATCTGCCTATGTTGACGTTGTGGCCAAGTCGTGTGCTTCTTTAAAGACAGCATATATTTCGTGTTGTCCTCATTCATCACTAAACCAATTTTGCCCGCATCCGATTTTTTTGATCCATCGACTGCACTGGCTCGGCTACATCACGCTCATCGACAGTAAGGGTCCACCTAAAGGGGTCCTCGAACACGAGCTTCCTGGTTGGAGGAGGACTGAAATTCCGGTATAAAGACCAAGAAATCTCGGAGCAAGACAGGTTGGTCTTGATAACTGGAAGGAGGGTGCACAGGATCGTCTGCTATAAAAGGGAGCAATTTCTCAGGCTCAGCAATATTAAAAACATTTGGAAGAACGTGCCTTGTTCTACATGACCTTCTCAAGAGCATATAATTCGTTTTTCGCCCATTTACATGTACATGCAGCCAGATCCATGTTAGACACTTAGGTGTCGCAATCGTCTCGTTGGCCTGAATCCAAACTTGTATAAGCCATCTAGATTGTTCTTAAACGGCTTCGATGAGCACACAAAAAATTGGTTTTCTGAGAGAGTCTGGGCTGCCTTGATTGAAACAAGTAATAAACAGAAGGTGCCTCTGATTACACACATATCCACTCGTGAGAGAACAATAGCACGCTCCGGCCCTGGCCTAGCTTACTTTATTATGTCACTGATCTGAAATCAATGTGTTCTCAAAAAGAAGATATGCGATTTAAAACACACACTTTGAGTTCGTTCGGTTGGAGTTTGAGTAACGGAACAAAGTTGCTGTTGACGGTAGGCATTAACTGTCATGTTGGTACACCGTTTCCCTCTGGTCCCACCAAACACACAGTATAACCGTTTCGAAAACGAAACAAAACACACGTATTTGTTTTGAAGTGTTTTGGTGGTGGTTGTCGAAACACACACCGAATGCAACAAAACTGTTTCGAACCAGAGTCCTTGATGATAATTGCCTTCTGTCTTATGGCGCAACACACGCAACACACACCAAACAAAACAGAAAAACATGTTAAGTTGACGTTAGCTGACCTGCTGTTTTTTGAAAAACGAAAGTTTGATTCCGAGCTATAAATAATTTTTCTGCCGGACTTATGTTTCTATGAGAGTTCGTGTCTTGTTTTCTGATAGCATTTTCGATTAATCCCAGCAAATAATCAAAGGTTCAATCCGCTTTATGGTGAAGTAATTCAAGTTTTCAGCTCAAGTTCTTAGGTCCACTAGTAAGTTTATTATCACATCCTCAGCATTTTGTTTTATATTATATGGATGCGGACGGGGAACTGCCGTCCATGCCTATCGCTACTACAAATCATCTACTGAAGCTTGAACGCTTACTCACACGAAACGTAGATGGTCTTCTGGCACTGGATGCCTCTTCACCGAACAATTATGGCCTACCATCGATCCAAAACGCTCACGCGACCTGATCTAAATGAGTAGACAGAATCTTAGAACTCTCATTAGCGTTATAACAGGGCATTGTACCACTGGAACTCACGCCTCAAGACTAGGTATCCCCTATAATGACTTTTATAGAGTTGTAGGGATGAAGAGGAAGAAGAAACCACTTCACACCTTCTTTGCGACTGTAATGCCCTCTCATCCCGCAGATTTAGTCACTTGGACGCCCCATATTTCTATGACTTGACAGTCAGCATCAGTCAGCTCCATCGCGGCTGGTTCGCGGATTAGGATCTATTAGATATTGTGCTAACACAACGCGCCTACTTTTGGCTTATGTGTGGCTACCCTGAAGGTAGTCAGCCCTACCTACCTATGGATGCAACCACAATTCTCTGCCACTTGCGTCATTTTCCTTAATTGCTTGCAAATGGTATAGGCACAACTTCCTCGCCTGAGTCCGACGACATGTTGAAAAACATTTTGTTTTATTTCCACGCACATCCAACGAAACAAAACAAAACACATTGTTTTTTACTGCTTCGCTCGGTGCGTCATTTGTTCGTTTTTTTTTTGTTTTACTGTCGAATCAAAAACGTTTTGTCTGACCCGGTTTGTTATCAGCCTAAAGGTGTCGATGAAGTCGATGTAGTTATACAGATCACCATGCCATCAGAGCAGAATTACTAGCACTACAGTACTATGTGTCTCTTGTAGGTGATTAACTCTGGTTGAATGGCCACGTTAATCTTTGAACTTTTTTGCATATGCAGTGAAAGTATTGACAAATTAGACCTTCAAGCCGTACTTAAGTTGAAGAAGGTGAAGTAACGGTCAATGGAACCGTTCTCAAATCGTAATGTCATGATGAAATCCAGTATCACGGCCATTACCAAGATTTTGATGTGCTCTCATTCGATTTGAAATTATACACCCCTAAATAAACACCCTGTAGTTCCAGTTTACAGCACAGTGACATCAGTCCATTGAACGGGTTCCACCATTTACCAATCGATTAAACTTCCAATTCTCAACTTTCAAAGGTTCACCAAGTCTTTTGCATGTGATCCTCTCTAGATGCACCGAATCTCTGCTTTTAAGCACTTGTATTCCAAGGATGTTCTGCAAAATTAAATTAGACGTAAAAACGTCGTTACCGCGCCAGTGTTGACCCGGTTTTTGGTGGCGGACTGGTTTCCGCTTTAATTGTTCTGGTCCGCGTTCGTCGTGGAAAATACCTTGAATTTTTTCGGCGATATTAGTAGTGGCGCTTCGCAACATTTTAGGACGATTACCAAGAGTTGCAGACTTATAGACCATAAAGATCGTTTTACGCGATACCCAGCCCAGCCCGTCCACTCAGTCACATCTCACAGACTGTTTACACACATCGACCGCAAATCGTCGAACTCAATTAAAATGTAATTTTATTCAACCAGATCTGCGAACACCCTCAAGAGAGTATCAATCGGTGGCTGTTAAATTCTACATCGCATTCCGCCTTCTTCTTCGTCGTCGTCTACAGTAGAACCGCAAAAAAATTATCAAATTATTGCAAAACAAAAAAACGAACAATTTGAATACCAATAAATTCGTTTACAATTATTATACCGGCGGAGGTGTTCGCAAATTAATCACATCTTCCTGTCATTACCGCATCAGAGCGGGCTGGACTTCAATTGAAATTGACTGATTGATAATTATTACCAATTTGGCGGATAATGGATGAGTGGCGTTCGGCCGCGATGTTATCCAACAATCAGATCATATTCGTTAGCAAGGCAATAACATCGACAGGCCGATCGACGGGACCGGAACGTGAATGTGACCCGTGAATGAGTGTGGTAATCAGTGTCAGATGCTCTTATGTGTTTGACTCATGCCGGGGTGGAAGGTGAACGCTCGACTTGTTTGGACATTCCTCTAAACAGGATGCACGTTGCTGCTCTGATGTTCCTTGTGAGTGTTCCTCTGCGGAGTATGATGAACTCTTTGCGGATCCTCGGGACTGCGCTGTGTGGGGCGGATACTGATTTGGGAATTTTAATTGAGAATCAAATATGAGATGTTGAGGTTGTTGTCGGCTGTAACCTTGGGTGAACTTAAATGGTGCGAAGTGACTCCAGATGTGTGTTTCCGATTTTGGCCCAGACTGCATTCCGACTGCACTGGGCCATTCCAATGGAGGCTCGTTAAGGTGATTTGATCCATAAAATGACTAATTTGGTGTCACTGAGGATGTAAAAATTGCAAATAATGGCATCATTTCCACTTGAACTGCGTGTCGAAGTGTATTGCTTTGCCCACGCATTGGTCCAGAAGTTGTCACTTATTTTGCAAGTAATATGAAGGTATCCTCAAGGTGTATCCGGCGATGTACGTGAGGTCACTCAGAAACTGACTGAGGTTCAGTCGCCCCTTAGGTGAATCAAGCGAGTGAGATTGAGAAAAACCCTCAAGCAGTTCTGCTGAGCAGAGGTCAGTGAAATCGATTGGATTGTGGTTTTCGGATTCATTCGACAATGGATGTCACGTATGCAAATCAATTTTATTGATCAAATAAATTCAGTCATCGTCGTGCATGGTTGATCAGTCGATCGAATTTAATCCCGTGAGTCACCGGCGGCGCCAGCCAGATCAAGGACTGATTGTCTGAAGGGATTTTGTACGTTTGTTATCCAATTTGTAATGGTGAACGAAAGGACTGTGTGTAAGGTCAATGACTTAGGAAAACGATATTTCTATCGACCAGGGATATTATGCAATCGGCTATTTCCATGCAAGTGAATGCGACCTAGGCGTCAATCCACAAAATAAGGACCTAGTCGTCTTCGCTATGAAGTACAAAAAGACGCTCCACGGGTATCGACTGCTGTAAAAGGGCCATAGACTGCAATTGGCTTTTTGCATCAGTAGTCAGTATGTTATTGCCATATTGCTGTATGTTGTCGCAACTTGGTGGACTGCGCTCGAAAAGAATATAAGCTAATACCACTCGATGGAGTGCAGGGAATGGAATGCATAGGCATCAGCGGAGTACTGAGTACAATCTCCTCCGCTCTAAATATACTCCTGAACCTGTCACCGATAGAACTAGTTGGTGCGCAGAAATCAGCTAATACAGCGATGAGGCTGAGATCACTGAATATATGGAAAGAACCTAAACACTCCCACACACCTTCAAGAAGAACTTCTCAACAAGCAGCCCCCTTTAACGATCCAGCTATATTTTCGACTGCCGAAGTACTGTAGTTTCTATCAGGCTGAAAAAATGGCAATTAAGGAAGCTCTGTTGGGAGTAATGAACAATGTCATACCAAGCACAGATATCGTCATCTGTTCCGATAGCCAGGCAGCGATCAAATCTCTGAATTCAGTCACTTTCAACTAAAAGGCTATCCTTATTTGCCGACTATCTCTTAACGAGGTAGCTAAGTATTTTATTTATTTATTTTATTTTTACATTCATCTTATGTGGGTGCCGGGACACTCTGACTGGAAGGACTATGTTTGTTCACTTGTGTATACAAGAATTGTGTAAATGTTTAACCGTTTAGTGTCTAATGGTAAAGTCGATAAAAAGGGCGCAAGTCGTGTACTCTTTCCGGGTGGAGACCCACCATCCATGTCTCTACAATTATCTGCTAAAGCTGGAAACACTGGCTCAAATGAATCGCAGATGGGCAACTGACACAGGATGTCTCATTACCAAACAACTCCCGCCTACGATCGATCCAACGTGATCGCTCAACCTTAGATATAATCTTATAACTCACATTGGCATTCTAACAGGGCATTGCGCCATCGGAACTCACTCCTCTAGGTTTTCGATTTCTGCAGAAGCTGCAGGAATGAGGATGAAGAAGAATCCATTGTGCACCTCCTACGTCATTGCAGTGCTCTCTCATCCAGTAGATTTAGTCTTCTGGTAGCCTATTACTTTGATGACATGGTTGAACTTGTCGTCTCTGATTTAAGAGCACTGGCAACTGGTTTCCGGAATAGGTATTCATAGATCCACCTATGCTGGTCTGAGTGTGGCTGCGGTCTCTCCATGCGGCAGTCAAACAAATCAACCAAAACCTCCCAGTTCTGATAACAGCAAGGACGCGTTATAAAATTTTCAAAGGACTATACCAACGGCATTTGAAACTAAATATAATCTGTCAGAAATTCTATTTGCTTCAGTTTCTGCTAAGTAGTGATAGTTAGATGCTGGCAATTGGGACTCAACGACACATCCTGTTAAATGAGTTCAACAAGACTGGAATAAATGCAGCTTTGCATTGCCTAATGGTAAACTGACGAGCACTCCAGGCGAGACGGGATTGGAGGTAAATTTATGGAGAGGAGGAATGCAGTTGTCAAGCTCACTTGAGCATCGTTTGTTAAAATAGCGATAAAATACGGATAGAGACGACATAGTACGTCGATGTTCGAGCAAGTCTAATGACTCTGCAATATTGTTGTCTTCTAGAAGTTTTATGGATTGAGGAAGCCTAAACATTTTTCGCGACCTCAAATATGTGATCGTTCCAACAAGTGTTGTGTTGATACACATACCAAGGATAGAAAGCTTTCCGGTTTCATCGACACTGGTGCCATTCATGGATAATGGCTGATTAACAAGGGTTCGCTTGAGTGACAGCAGGCAGCATTGAGTTTTTGAAGCATTGAATTCCACTCGAGTGTTCTTTCCCCAGTTAATTATGCTGTCAAGATCGGAATTCAATGTGCTTAACATAAGCTGCCGTTCCAATTCTACGGCCGAAGGGCGGGGTCGTGAGTCTTGGAACGAGTATGAAAAGCTGAGGGTGCTGTCCCAGTTGAGTCTGAATGAATGTGAATTTGTGTGTGACAGTCCGTTTCACCGCATTCTCGTATTCTTCATTTGCAGCAAAAAACGTTTTGCAGTGCCAAGAATACGTATAGAATGCATAGCATAAGACGCAGTTCTCATAAATCTATTTTATGTTGGTGGAACGCTCTAATAAATCAACTCAAGCTAGGACTGAAGCTGCGGCTGCTACTGGGGTTGGAGTTACAACTGAGACGGTGTGGTGTTTTAGAAGAGATGATCATGCAGTATTACAAACTCTTGATATTACTCGGGTAACACCCGTTTCCACAATTACCCGAGTATCCGGGTAATACCTGAGTTGGAGGGTACTCAGCATAGCATGGCCACCGGTAAAAAAAAAACACTCTTATTCAATAAACAATGTATAATGGACACCTTTATTTTTAAATATTGCACTACAGTGAAGAAAGGCAAAACACCGATGAAAGCATAAGTCGTTGGTGGAGTTACACACCAAAAGTTATAGAAGAAGGAAATAATAAGAATTCATTGTAAGTAGCAGATCAATTTCGTCTAAATTTACGGGTACCCGAAATATCTGGTATTTGAATTTTACTAACGGGCTAACGGGGTAATAATCCGGGTATTACCCGCATTCCCGGGTATCAAGAGCTACAGTGTAAGCATGCATTTTTATAACGATTCCAAAAATGTGGGTTTTGCCCATTGTTCCTGAATAGTACGAATTCAAATGAGAACAGTCCCCAAACGATCATTCTGAGTAGAAATTAGATGCCATATGTTCGATTCCTGTAGTCGGTGTTCGATTTTGGGCTCTCATCCCGTATAAAAAACGTCTTTGACGGTACCGCGAAAAAAATGCCCAAAAACATCTCAGCCACCCAGGCTATGTCGAGGACATGGACAACTCAGTTTCTCAGGAAACCACTTTCACTCCGAAGTTCCGAGACAGTGTCATTGAAGATGTTCAATCTTCATTAAAAAACGTGACGCAGACCAGTTGAAGGCAGCCTCACCCAAGTTGCCGTCCAAAACTGGAGGAAGTCGAAAGTCGTGCCTGCTCAGGAGATTAATGGATGTCAGTCTATATCTTCTTGTTGAATAAAATCCTCTTGCACAGTGGCAGGAGGTCGTACCAGTGTACCATTTTTATTTTTATGACAGTGAACCCCACCAGCCCCCACCAGTTTCTTCAACAGCCGCCAAGGTCATTCAAGCACTGGTTGCCAAACTGAAGAAAGAAAACTATTTATACTCAAATCGATAACCAAGAAACCATTTTTCATCAATCAGTACTGTATAACAAATTGGATCTAATCTGTTTCATTAACATTTAATTAACCGCATTTTAACGACTCCCAACGCACACACACACGGACAGTCGGCGGAGCCGCGATGAAATTCCGTAGTTAAAATATGTAAATCGATGGTAGTTAATTTTGTTTTGATTTACCATCAAAATTTATTTTAAGTTAATCGAAATTCCATTGAATGACAGCATTTTGACGTTCAACGTCAGCACATAACATCTACATGTGCGCATGTGTGTGTCGGCGGAGATTTTCTTCGCTTTTTCCGAGCCTTAGTCGGGGGTTCTCTCTCAAAACGACAGTCGAAATTCACGGTCAAACGCAGAGAATAGTTTCAAAAACTCACTTCCACTTGATGCTGTGAACTCTGAACACCGTCATCGTCAATGTCTCAAGGTGCAAACGCGAGTTCTCGCGAATTTCTTTCGCATCGGCAGCGTGGCGCCGCGGCATCGATGTCGCAGTGACTAAAGATGATTCAGATTCATTGGAAATCACACAGTGAGCAGTCAAAATTCAAATTCAAATCAAAAATCAGAAGAATGTTAATCGAGAAGAACGGTAAACAAATTAGTTATAAGTGTTGTTTTAACGACAAGGGAAAGTCCGCGCAAATCCACCTCCGACGACGAAGATGACTCTTTTCGAAGATGAAATCTTCGCATCCTCCACGGCGAGTTTTGAATTTCAAATCGAATGCATCTAGTCTAGAGTGACTGACGCGTGACTGCACCGCGGCGCGATGTGTGACTCTTGAACTTATTTGCTCGATCGGCGATCGAATGTGCACACCATTAACTCGTTTCACTTCGGATCGACATACTTTCGAGATGTTATCATTGATATTTATTATTTTATCCGAAATTCCGTATTCCAAATTCCAGATCCCCGGGTAACGAGCTTGGCTGCTTGCTTTTATTATTATTCGAATCAAGGGGCAGAATAAATTATTTAGTATTTAACATGTGAAGTTGACAGATTTGGATTTGATCGTTATTTATGGAATTATGATAATCCAATCGGCCACGCTCTATGTAGGCATGCTCCGATGTCGTGCGTCCGATACGCAAATTTTGATGACTAACTTGACAAGTGTGACTGATGACCGGAGTCGTTTTGTAAAAATGTGAGAAAACATAAAATCCGGTGGCTGGCTACCCTAAGGTGGCTATTAATTTGAATTTTGTTGACATCTCTCTCGGCTTGTGTATAATTGATTGATGCGCCAGGTACTTACGAATGCAATTTGAAAGTAACAAACATTTGTCAGCACAGACGAGTTTTAATGATCTGAATTCTTTGGTCGAGTGACGCAATACGTGTCCGACGAGATTGCACCGAATCGTGCTTGGAACCTGTAGGATGACCTGTTTCAATGTCACGGTTGTAGAAATATCAAAAAAAAAAAAAAATCGGGTTATACCAAAGAGGTGGGACGCACCCCGTGGTGCAAGGTGCAACGGAACGGGTGGGAGACAACAAAGTTCACGGCACCTTTGGATCACGGCTTGTTTATGCATGTCAATCTGACGTACTGATAGATGCAATGAATTCTGATCAATATTCCGCGAGAGTATTGCTGAAATGTTTGTTTTGGCAGCTCTTAAGAGACGTTTAAGTCATTCGGATATCCAAGTCGGGGCACGTATCCAAAGCGGAAATGTATCATTCTTTGAGGCATGAAACAAGTTCATCACCCCGTACGTGAGTGCTGAGGTCTTCTTTGCATTTGATCTTTCGGTTTGGGTTCGATTTTGGGATGTTTATGGATCAGTGTTTATTGAACTCCTTTTGGGCTTTCACTTGTGCACTCAGAAAGTCACACGATTGGGCTCTGTATGGATCACTTGCTGATCGCAAATGCAGTCTTTTATGCATACGGAATGGCAGGCAATGCATTTTGTTATTTTCCTCGGTTCCACTTCAGAGTTCAGTCCGCTTTTGATAAAGAGGTTGCTTCACCTTGGGGAAAAGCCTGAGTCAATATTTTGCAACACGTGACATCAACTGACATCGTCCAAAGACTGCTGCTTTAATGTCCCGTCTTCGTCTTTGGGTGGTGATGCAATCAGAAATGTGATTTTGGCACCATTCTGATGGGACCACATCATGCAACATGATCGGATCCTGGTATATGCTTGTACTTGTATGCACTCTGTATTTACGAGCATGCCTCGATATCAGCCATCAGTACGAGAGCCTCTGATTCATGACTCAATGATGCCAGCTACACTGTGCTGGAATACAACTCAATTTACTGCACTAAACTGCACACCTCTCCTCTCATCAATTCATAGCTTCCGGTGGTCCAATAGTAGGCATTCATTAATGAAGAATTATTTCAGTATTCTTAGCATTGTTTTCTTCTTTTTCGAATGGCGGTACTGTTGGGGTTGATCTTTGGCCAGCCTCCTCCTTGGTTGACTATAGTTCTGACTGCTCCCAAATAAATGGTTATCGACTAGTCTCTACAACTGTCAAATCTAACACGATAAAGTGTCATTCAGACCTAGGCTTGCCATGGTTGTCTGAGCTAGTTTAGGACTAAAAGATTTACACTCAGGACATCATCTACCTTAAAAAGAGGAAACCACTAAAAACAAAAAGTAGGACGTTTCGCGCCGCTGTAAAAAGCGGACATGTCGTCCAACAAGAGGATGCATGGCAACCCTACTCAGACCGAAATGATGGCCAAAGTGAAGATAAAACATAAAAATCACTATGTCTGTGCCGAAGAAGTTGTTTGGTAGAAAAACAATGCTGTTCCAACACAAGTGCTGTAGTAAATCGTAAATAAAAAATTTTTTATAAAGTAACGAGTACACCTTATACTTGCACGTTCCGTGCAAGAAAAGACATGGAGTACATAGCAAAAAAGAGGATTGATTCCCTACTGTTAAACACTGTAAAAATACTTAAAATAAATGATTCATACAAGTGCTCGATATATGACCCATGTTTGTAAAAGGCCCACCACAATACCACATACAACTGGAAAAGCATATACATGACACCATAGATACATTCATTTTCGAACTGACTATCAATCGTTGCAACTTGGTCAATTTTGGTCATGAGATATGTGGTATTGAGCACATGGAAGATTTTTAATTCTTATTTTAAATTTTCGGTTAAGTTTTGCCAAATATTACTTTTAAATAAATTTTCAACTGTCTGAAAATTAGTTACAGGGGTTACAACATTGTGTAGTCCTCAAATTAAAGTTTCAATTTGTGAAATCAAATTTATTTAATGGTTCATGATGTGTGAGATATTTCAGAAAATAGTGAATAAGCCGGATGTTGGGATTCGGTTTATATATATAATTCTATATAACTTTATTCGGTTAGCTAAGAGATGGAGTAACTTGTATTAATTAATTGGAACATGCGTTGGAAAGCTGCTGTCATTGTACGTCATTTCAGTATATGTCATTCATTTGAAGCGTAGACAACAATCTTTTTTTTTTTCACTCAAATATGTCGGACTTTGTGTCTGAAACAGTATTTTTGCGGGGAGTTCCTCTTCATTACTTTAATATGAAGAAAACTGCTGCCGAAAGTCATCGTATTTTGGTGGAAGTTTATGGTGAACATGCACTAGCTGAGCGAACGTGTCAAAAGTGGTTTCCACGATTTAAAAGTGGTGATTTTGGCTTGGCCAACCAGCCAAATCAACGGCAAAGCCGAATATCCATGGCGCGGGGGTAATGCTCTGTATTTGGTGATGAAGGGTGTGTTGTAGGGGTGTGATGTATTATGAGCTGCTAAACCCAGGTGAAACCATCAACAGACAACGCTACCGAACACAAATAATCCGTTCGAAGAGAGCAGTAGCCGAAAAACGCCCGGAATATGCGACCAGATACTAGGCAATAACTTTCCATCAAGACAAGGCTCGGCCCCACGTTGCTATTCTGGTTAAGAACTATTTGAAAAAGAGTGGATGGGAAGTTTTACCTCACCCGCCTTGTAGCTCAGACCTTGCCCCTTCTCACTGCCATTTGTTCCGGTCGAAGCAGAACGCCCGCAGAATCCACAAATTGCCAGAAAGATGGAAAAAAGTCATAGCTTCAGATGGACAATACGTTGAATATTACTATTGTACATGTTCTTCCTAAACAAACGTACAAATTTTGGAGAAAACTAGAGAGAGAGAGACCCAATATATAAATATGAAAATCATCCAGGATAATAAATTGTTTTCTATTGAATACCTTTCAGTTGACTGCTCTCCACTAGTGCTGTTGACAAACGTGTAATTGAGTATCGCGACTTCTATAACGTGACCAATAAATATCGTTACTTCTTTTGGTACCAACTTATAAATGTGTACTTCTTTATTCCAGAGTTTGTTGTGTGTAAGTGCTCTCACAGTGGAGGGCAACACAATATGTTTTCAGAAGTACGGAGAGTCTTAAACGTAAATACCAATTTCAATAAAAGTAACTAGTAACGACACATACATTACATTAACACAGAGAGTGGGTCGGAGGTCGTTTTCTCCTCAGTCTCTTCATTATGCATCATCGGTGCTAGGCGGCTGCAGAGAAGATTGGAGGTTTGTTTTCTCCTCAGTCTCTTCATCTATGCATCATCGTGACCTGTAAGAAGGGTATGTTTACATTACTTGTTGCGTGTATTATTATAGATCGAAGGCGATTCATTTTTGGCCATTTGTAGTTGCAGGTATGCACCGTGTCTCGTTTGTATGAATGAAGGCTTAATCTCTGTGGTTTTTAGAGTTTCAACTGACTCAGAGGTAATATCAGAAACTGACAATTGTGCCCAAACCCTTCCTTGTTAGTTCCCCTGGGACATGACTATACCTAAGAACGCTAAGTCAATTACATGCATACATGTACTTGGTGTCGCGTTGAGAGATCTATTGCAATGCTGATATTTTTTATGATTAATTGAGAGTTTTTAATACTGCCTGACTTTCGGCAAACTAGCAAAACGAGACTTCGATCTTGTCAATAGCAATTTCGGTCTCACGAATAGCTCTCATTTGTTCTTTCTACAGTGGTTCCATAATTTAAAAGATTTGCC
Source organism: Eristalis tenax (assembly GCA_905231855.2). NCBI lineage: Eukaryota > Metazoa > Arthropoda > Insecta > Diptera > Syrphidae > Eristalis > Eristalis tenax. Next base: position 9,038,983 of record HG993127.1, read on the forward strand.
CGGTTTTGGGAGCTGCTGCGCCAGCACCTACCCCATTTGTCCATCAGTGTCCATTTCTGGATAATCTTTCAGCAATGCACACTTGTTTTCCCATTGTGGACGTTGTTAGACTGCCAGTGGTTTCTTTGTCGCGGAATATGTAAGAACTGTACAGACCATAATTCCAAGCCTGCTCAGTTTTAACACTAGTTCGATCACTAAAATTAAAAGAGAGCGGCAACGTTTACGACGTCCTCAGAGTTCTCTGGGATTCAGAGTGATTCTTACCAAGCAATAGGAAATTGCGCCTTGCCAAATCATTGATTATTCTTATTTTTGGGCTGCTCTTTTGCAGCAGGCATTTTTGTTGATTACAGCGGGAGAAGAAATTTAAGCGTCGAGTATATCTTATAGCTTTGTGTAGATTTGGTCAAGTCCCCAAATCGAAAGAGTTGATTTGAGTTGGTTTGAACTGATTACATCTTGGTGCATACATACATTTACACGAGATTATGGAAACAATAGTTATCTGGATTAGTGTTGTGCCAACCCGAAAGACGAGTTAACCCGGGTTAGAATAGAAGCACACCGAGTTGTAATCCAAGTTGGTGAACTCGGTTTGATGGTGAACCGAGACCAAACAATATGGATTATGGAATGAGGCAAATAGAGTTGTATTGTCAAATTCCATTTTGTTTCGGGTTGGTTTCGCTGTTCTATGTGTAGTCTAAGATGATTGTGTTGGCAAGGGAAGCGATAGGCCAATATTGGCGGTGTGTGTGCAAATTGCTTCGATTTTTCTCTCTTCTCTTTTATCTCTCTCCGTATTTTTTTTTTTACTCGCAAGTCGCAACTCACCTCAGTACAGAACACTCACTAACATGAACGAACATTTACTGAAATACTGCAGGTAGTGGTAGAATGTTACCCTCCCGAAAGGGGCAAATCGAGTTCCATTCTGTTTGGGGTTGGTTTGTGTTCGGCATCATATGATCGCACTGAGTTGAACCGTCTGCACTCAGTGCACTCAGTTCGTTTGATCGTTTTTGCCAATTAGGTTTGATTATAAATGTAACTCGGTTTGACTCGGTTTGGGTGTAACCCGAGTTGACACACGACCAATCTTGATGGCAGGGTGTAGGTTCCAAAATGGTTGCGTTTGAGGGGTCTGGTGTGTGCAAATTTGTACCTCTTCCATTGGTATGTGGCTTTCAGGTGTGCTTCCGATTAAGTTGCATTTTCTTTGCTGGGTTGCTAGTCCTGCTGTTGTTGTTTTGTGCTCCTGAGATGGAGCTAGAATACACGTCATTCTCTGTGTGCTGTGCTTATCGTATCAATAACGGCCGTTCGTTTTTTAGGACTGTCAGAATTCAGCAATTTTGTTCTCATTGAGCAATCTGGTTATCAGTGATCAGTGAACGCTTATCCAGTGCATACCACCAAACAACGTACGACTGCTGTAAATATCCAATGCACCGTTTCAATTTCTTGGGTCTCCCTCTTTTTCCCAATGGTCCAGTTAAGCTTCCTGTCATCGAAGTTGTTTGGCTTGGTAGGCAGATCGCAGCAGACTTCCATTTGGCAATGTTTCGGTAAATTGTGGAATCTAATGACTTCTCTGGAATAAGTTCAGTTCAGTCTTTGTCGATTAACTCCAAGGACGTTGGTCTATTTAGAGTGCCTAGCAATGGATCGCGAAGAACTGGGGGATGTTTCTCACTGACTGGCATGACATTGTCATGCGCATATACTTTAACACTGCTGCCGCATTGATCGAGTTATATTGGAGTTCGTTTACAGTGAGAAACCAGAATTCTGGCGGATGAGCTGTGTACTTTGTTTTATAACAGCAAGTAACTGAATTATGTTTCCAATCTGCATTCAACCCAGAAAATGCCATGTGAGGCAGCTGACAGAGCTCTAAACCAATTACCTCAAGTTCCACTTGCAGCAGGCATTTAATTCGCATAAAAAATGTGGTCTCAGATGAATTAGCTCACGGAAAAGTACGAACAACTTCATCAGCGATGACGTCAAGTGCACACACCAAATTATTTCCCGAATGTTGAATTCGCAATCTTGACGATCTTGACTAGATCTTATGTCATCCGCTTGCAACAGGATCACCTTCAAGAACTTACGCATCGAAAATATGGAAAACACCCAGCCATCTGATCAAATGAATCAGAATCCACGGACAAAGAACTGGTTGGGATTTCACGGATTCTCACTCTGGATTAGAAACAGTGATGTTATGATTGGTCATGATTGAGGAATTTTGTGCTCGATTTAGAACGTAACCGTTAGGGGAATAAATTAGATTGTCAACCTGCGGTCGAGAGTCTTTTAATTGTGACGTTACCTGACATTTTGATTGTGTTTTTTTTTATGGCAGCTGGCCAGAAAATGAGATGTGGTTGGTGATGTTTTGGATTTTCTATGACTACTGCTGAGAGATTCTTCAGGAGTTGGGATCGTTTGAGGATGGGAATGTCTCTTCGCTTTGCCGGGGAACGTCGAGCAAAATTCTGAACAGATTGTGATTCTCTTCTTTTTCTCGTCCATTTCCGATGGACAAGGTCCACATTTCGAAACAAACAGCAAGCGTTTAAGTTCTGAACATTTTGCAACAGAAATCGATCGAAGAATGACGAAGGAATCCAACCCTTTTTTGTCGAAAAGTCGCGAAGAAACTGAGATCTGAATTCACATAAATCAACCCAGCATTCCGGTACGTCCCATAAAAGGAGCTACCATTCGGTTAGTTTTCACCCGAAATCCCAACAAACTCTCATCAGTAGCCAGAGCATGAGGATGCAAAACACAGCCATTCGAAGCCATTAACTCAGTGAAGACCATTTGCACGTTTCGCGTTTTATAGCATCATTACCGTCAATACAGCACATAAGCTGAGAAGACACTTCTTCGCAAGGCAGGCTTAGTCATGGCAATTCAATTCACAGAGCGCAAGTTCACAGAAAAAAAAAAATACCTCAGATCCCAAACCGACATGGAATACGTTCCACAGTCGCTGATGCGAGCAACTTTTAATCGAATTTACTACTCAACTGACCTCCATTCGCAACTTCCGCCTACCGTGCACCTTCGACACCTACTCGCAGCCTGAAAAGTGGATTTCCCTGCTTCTGGTGGCAATGAAAAGGTGACAACAGCAAGCCCACATCATCGTCATCAGAAATATATTCGAAAACAAAAGGTTCATGCACTTTGTTCACAAACCATTTAACCGTCGTTCGATTCTGCTTAATTGCTTGAAACACCACTTGTTGTTGTCTCATTAAAGTGCAGTAAAACTGTAAGGATCCTATTGGCTACTAACTCACCTCGAATCGGATATCAATTCGCTGGAGGTCTTAATCTTCGAATTAGGGGAGCAGCAATGAAAGAACTGACAGCCTTGACCTTTATTGCACTTGCAAACTCGACTTTGATAGGGTCTCCGACCTAAGCCCAAAAACAAAAAAGATAACATCAAATCTGCCAATATCGATGAAATCCTCATCGTTAGCAGCACTCGCATTCGGAGTGCGCTCCTGCTGCGGCTGCTTCAGGGAATGAGGGCGGATCGGGCGGTCGCCGCTTGTGTCTCAAGCCATATCGAGAACTCGTTTATCGATATGATTGCAGTTTTTTGTTGCTTGTGTGAGGGATTTAAGGCTGTCGTTTATTGAGTCGATTTTGAAATAAATAGCCTTAGTACATTTATTAAATGAACTTGTGGTGTTTTTTTTTTTTTCAAAAAGCCATCAACCAAGGAGTTGAGTTGAGGTGACGGTGATGTTACTGACGCATGCAATTTAGAGCCTTTAAAAATTAATTGCGATTATTCCCGTGTCGGCACTGTAGGATGATTGATTTTGAAATATGATTTGCTTAAAAACTGGTCAGAGCGGCCGTTGCATCGATCTTGGGTCTACACAAGGCTTGAGTTCAATATCCTTTTTAACAAAACCACCACCTGTCAAGGGTCAGTTTCAATGCATTGAGGCATCATTTTGAAAATCGTTTCGTGTATGAGTGGAGTTCAGCAACGAGATGGAACGAGTGTGTTTCTATCCTGATGCTAGTGATTTAAAAAGCGGTTTCAAAATTTATCTAAACGGAATTCTTTTTACAATTGAGGTTACAACTAGACTTACAAAATTAAATGCTATGGTGTTGGCTTACCAGCAGGGGCCCAACTGGCTGGAGACAATCAACATCGGGTTGTTCAAGTCCGTATGTCCTTGCTGGTCCTTCTGAGATGGGGTGGTGATGTGTTAGCCGACTTAGCCTCGATGGTGATTGCTATAGCTGCTCTGGTAGAATCCATGCAGCTCGTTGTTCGACGTCCTTGGAAAGTTCTGCTCGTTTAGCAGATGTAACGCGTTGAGGTAGCATTGTCCGGGGATTGTGGTTCTCAGGTTCCAGACTTCTTCGTTAGGATGGTTGTTGATTTCTAGTAGCTGCTTTCTGAACAGTGTCACCATGTACTGTTGCAGGGGGATGATGCGTGCTTGGTCGTAAAGCTTATTGTTGCTGTGGTGTCTTTGACGGTCCCTGTCGAAGGTGAGTCCGGTACATACTCGCAGTATTTTTCTTTCGAAAATTGCGAGCTTCGTTTACGGTCCCTGTCGAAGATCAGTCCGATACATACTCGCACTATTTTTCTTTCGAAAATTGCGAGCTTCGACATGGTGGTCTTGGAGATGGTGTGCCATATTGGGAAGCCGTACTTTAAGATCGGCCGTATAAGCTGCTTGTATAGCAGCAGTTTTGTACCTGATGATAGCGTCCTCGTAAACTGCTGACCCGTTTCATTGGTTCAGCCAGAAATAAGCGGACCAACTCCTGGTCGACTTAATGGCTTGGGGCTCGCCAAGAAAATACGTATTTAGCATTTGGATTTGCTTAGATCTCGACACACTGTTGGGCGAAAGGGAATTATTGGAATCAGATGTTTATGTAAACATGGGATTTGGGAAGATCACAAATGTGAGTATGGCTGTGTCACGTTTTGATCGCATTAGAACCAAGAACCAATGCGTCCGACGACGGACAACGCTCGGGTTTGGTTGTCTCAATGAAATGAGCGGCAACTTGGCCAGAATGCTACTTTTAGTTTCGATGTTTAAATGGACTAAAACGTCTGGGCATTCTTTGAGTGCTCGTGCGAGAAATTATCGTGCTCAGCTTTGATAGGATTTTTTGTATTTGACTGGCAGATGAGTAAATGATGCCATATGGACAGAGAACTGAATTTATTATTTTGAGATAATGGACATTCGATTATTTGACACATTTGTGACGCGCGTTAAAAGTCTACCTCTTGTGTAATCTGGAAACAAATTAAGAAGAGGATGCCAAGCGTACGATTTGCACAGGGTGCTACTTTATCCCGGGCTGGCCCTGATAACAAATATAGCTTTCCCTATCTTTACCTCAGTTAAAAAAAAAATCACCTGTATTTTCGTACTTTACTTTTTGCATACCCAGGAATGTGGGGTGTTGACCATTCGGAAACTTGGTAAACATTATTTCCCTACGCCTCAAATTTACTATTCACTATTGAACCATTGGACAACGGAAGTAGAAATTAGTTTATTTGCAGTTTTATTTGAATTCAATTAAATTCAAGATGTGAACAAAAATAAAATTAAATAAAATCAACAAAACAATCCATAAATTCAAAATTAGTCGTTTCAACTTTTAAATGATTAATTCGCCTTTCCTCGTTGCCGTAATCGTCTTGATCGTCGTTCTTCTTCCTTTTTCCTGTGCCGGTCGTCCTTTCGTTTTTGCTTCGCCATTTTGTGTCTTCTTTCCTGAAGATACGTTCACTAAGTCACTACTATAGCCTAATACCCCTTTCCCATGTAATCTGCTCTATTTGCGATATTTGCTAGGTTTCTCAGAAGCTCGTTACGATTGTAATCCGAATAAATACAGATATTTCGCTTGAAATTCCTAGAACATATCCGGGTATGCGGTTGTTGACACAATGGTTAAACAATTCGCATTAATCCTAGTCGCGTGTATCTCGACTCTAACAGACCACTGTCTGTTTCTGTTTAAATTTCCGGAGTTTATGCTTTCCATACGTTGTGAATGTTGTACATTTGGATACTTGCTTTTATTCTACCAGAGACGTACCGTAAATACCTCTAGCAACCATTTTCTCTGTGATCAGTCGCATCTCACATCCTCGACGACTGTTAATGTATCCCTAGACTCATTGAATTTTCTTGGGTCTGCGATCTTAAATGATTTTGTTCTAGGCAATCCATCATAGTTATGATGGAACACTAATCGCTGTGAGGACGGAAAGCAATTTTCGACTGAAGACCGAATTTGCAAAAGTAAAGACATGCACCGCGTCTTGCGAACACAGAAATCTCTGACATTTCATCCACCCGACAGTCAAACAGTGATCATTTCCAAATTGATCTCCAATCTCCATGAAGCTTCGGTGCTGTGTACTATTCAGAAATAAGGCCAACTCTCTAGCCCCTTAAAACTATCGTTTTTTACACCGTTTTCTCAAACCAAATTGCAACAAAAGTTGTTTGCTAAAAATCGTTTTTTTCTAAAAATGGTCGCACTTCGTGGTCCATGTGAACAGCACTGTCCAGAAAAACCTTTTCAAAATACGCCGCTTAAAGTCGACATCAGATGTAGGTTCCTCCCAAGAGAGTAGTTAAACGCAGTGGTTGCTGTAGAAGCTAGGCCGAGGTCCACGACGAGCTGTAACGCCACCCATATCATTATTAGCCAGTGGGGTTTCACAAGAGCGGACGACATTGAAGTGATTTAAGTCCCCCCCTTATTCAGTTAAGTATTTTATGGTCCACCAAATGGACCGGCTCAAATGGGTCTCGTGCTCTGAAATGTCACTCATGAGCGTCACACTTGCACCGCCAGTTAGAAAGTGCCAAGGTGATTAGTGAAGTCAAACGTTTGCCAACGATAACCTTTCAAAACCGAGACATAAAATGGATTAAGCTTCCTAGCTAGTCTAGTTCCCTGAAGGCCCATAGTCAGGTTTATAATCGGTTTTGTGTGAGAAACTTATTTTAATTGTCGTATTTCTTTAATTGATCCTGAAGATTGTCCAGAATAACCGCTTTTCAAATCACCGCATACTGGTTCTGTGAAATGACTAAACAAATAACCTTTCTTCGCATTGAAGGCAAGATTTCATCAGGTCCCAATATAGCCGGCCGGCCAGCCTGCTTGTGGCTCAACTCGTCCACCTTATATATGGATGAGGGCAATCCCAAGGACCCCGGCAATCGCTCTACAATCCGCCCGACAAACGAGAGCGCAGCATAAGCACTGCCTGCCTGCACACAGCTGGCGGATCGCAGCCATTAACTCGAAATTCAATCAAATCGGAGCGAATTTAATTAATCGAATTGAATCAATTATCATGCAAAGCATATACCATCGCCATATGGCATATAGCACCAGGAAGCCACAAAAAACGAACTGAAAAAATATATACGGGTATTCAGAGACAAACAAGCGAAGCACAATAAAATCGATTAGAACCGCTTAGACACATTAGACGAGCAGCAGAGAGACGAGCTGTGAGTTTTATTGATCCTCGGATGCTATCTCCCGGTTTTTCTTCTCCGATAAAACCAGTTGTTCGATCGTAACTTCTGCTTTACGGTATCACGGTATCTCCGTGAATTCCACTCGTCTATAGATTGATCCACATTCACGTCCGTGTGCATGGCCAGAAAGCGATAACGCCTAGCTGAGTCACTTGGCGTCAACCGCTTTGCGACCGGACCCGGGCGATGTTGACTTTTTCGTTCAGTCTTTGTCTCCACGGCTGGGCCGGCTGCCAAGCATCAAGAGTCGTTAAGTGCACTTCTTCAGGGCACACTGCGGCAGTTTGCTGCGAAAAATGTCCGACACGTCTGCGAGCGGTATCTTTTAGTGTTTCCTTGCACCTTGTGACTTATTGATGAGATTGACCTCGCATCGAAATATGATCGGATATGCTCTTTTCCATTTCCTGGTCCAGCAACTTGGACGGACGCACGCTCTGCATGTCACGGATACAATTTTATCCCTTTTAGCTTGGAATGTGGAATTGATCATAAACTTTTTCTTGATGCTCTTCGTTTTGCTCCTTTGCCTGGGCACCTCGCACCCGTTGATATCTCGGCATCGCACCGGCAGAGGGGCAACTCAACATTGTCGCCGTCATCGTAGTCGTCTTCGATTGGCTTTGTGTGCGACAGTCGCAGATCTTATTAACGCCGGTTATCTAAATATATTAGCAAATCTCGTTTTGGGCGAAAGGAAGCTAATAAATTGTTCGTTTTGACGAGAATCCGCTGTCGGTCCAGATTTGGCGCTGCAGTGTTTTACGACAAACGAAAGTTTAAGTCGTTGGTTTGGGTATCTATAGACATCAAGGTTGAATTCCGTTTGAATGACCTTTAAGATAGAATTATTTTTTTTCCTTTTTGTGCGAAGATAGAAATAAATTTTGAATTAGATCATTCAACTCTTTTCGGGACGGCGCGCGGCCGTCTCGAGTCTGTGTGAATGCTTTGGGAATGAGACTGCTTGTACGGGGGTGGTGGTTTGAAAAATGAGTATATTTTGATGGGGGCGGGACCTGCATTTGGAAGAGTTGTTCATGTTCTTTGCAGTGAAATTCTCGCCTTGAGTCACAGAGGGGTGATAACGACTCAGAGGGCTTCGTTTCGAGTGCCGGCTTATCGCTGGTCGGTGGCTGTACCAAAACTCTCTCTCTCTCGCCGGATGTGTCTGATTTCCGTTAGACGGTCACGATTCTGCAGAATCGCTTATCAATTCTGAATACTAAATTCATATTTTCGGATTCCCCTCAGTCTAATTCCGATGACGATGAAAACAACCTCGTTTGTTAATTTTTTTCTGTGGGGAGGGGGATGTTGTGAAATTCCAAAAGTGCTAAGTCACTGATGAGAGTTTTTGTCACGAAACATTTACAATAGAACTCGATGAACGCCGACGATGATGATAATTTTGACGCCCTTGCTAGCGGGCAAGGTCCAAACTGATTTTCCTCGAAACAAACTTTGTCTCAAACTTAAGCGGTTAGTCACTCGAGTCACTGCACACATACGTGTCGATTTGAAGGTATTTCCCTAACGCTAGCGATCAAACTTGCATCACGAGTGATAACTGATCACATCATAATTCTGTCATCAAGGTGATTTTGGTGATTAAGGGGATTTCGCGGTCAGACTCAGTTGGAAATGAATCCATTCTTAGCTGGAAGTCATGAAGTGAAACAAAGCCACGAATGGCCGTGACTCATGAACTTGACCCTTGATCCGGTACACACTGTACCACGTGTCATCAGATCACTGCGTCCGTTTAGGCTTCCTTTAGTAATCTACCAGCCATTTTCTAACATTTTTTTCGCATCGCAGTCGATGTGTCATAGAGCACAGCGTTTACCTTCCAAACTACATTCCAAAGACAATGGCCCATAAAACCGATCGTAACCTTAACCAATCCTGCCTACCTATTGTGAGAAAAAGATCAAAATGAACACCAGGTCGGCGAACTTCAGGCCACCCGAGTCCCTGAGCGACGAATTTCTCGTGAACCCAATGCGAGGCACCACACGGGGCACAGTCTGAGTGGAAAATGGGTCGAGGCCGATCGGGCTCATTCACAAATTTGTGATCATCGAAGGCTGTAAACTCAACCAATCACTACGACCAACTGATATCCATATCGAGAGGTAGAAATAAATCACTGAGTGTTTGCTGGTCGCGAGACACTTCGCTCCGTCAGAACTCCGTGAATCTGTGTTCGGTGTGGAAGGCCATTCAAACGATGTAATGCATAATTTTATGTCAAACGATGTTCAGATAAACTTTCTCATAAAACGAATTTGAATACTTTACATGCAAATCCGAACAGAACTGATCAAGACCTCTAGTGTGGGTAACCATATTCAGAGGCTTTTACGAGCGGGAAATGAGCAAAATGGAATGCCCACTTGCGGCAGGAATCCGTGGGCGAGTTTAATGTATCTGTCGCCAGCAGCATTGATTTTGTTCTAAAAAAAGCATTCACTAGCTTCGCTTGGACTTTGGGCACTTACGTAGGGCTCCTAAGATTACTTCCGTTTGATGGGAGTTTTGTTTTGGAATAAATCTTGTCTCTGAAAACTATTTTCAATCATTTTAGAGACGTTCTGGCGATGATCGTATTTTATGCGAATAAGGTGAGTGACTTGCGCAATAACTCCTGGTTTACAGCCCATTCATGTCGGCGCTTAGCTTCTGGGTGTGGTGTTCTGTTTCTCACAAAACTCAGAAGGGAGCTTTGAACTGCTGAGCTGCTCATGTGGAAAACGATACCATAAAAGATTTAACTGTGGTGTGGGTGGGATTTGAATTAATTAAACTACTGGTATTAGCCGAGCACTCCCGACTTGATGGCAACTAATCCCCGGCTTTGAGGGGCTCAGAATCAGCAATCTGCAGTTGTGTGCATATTTCTGTTCCCAAACTGGGTTTTGCCATCCTTTGCAACATAACAGTCTCTGAAAGTGAAAAACCCCCTCTTTCTGGACGGGAATCTTCTCGAACAAGGGGAAGAGAAATTTGATGGTATTTGGTCAGTCCCTTTTGTCATATCAAGCTTCCCTGTCACTGTGTCTAAGCTCTCAGCAAGTGCTGTGCGTCACATTCAACTGTTCCTTGTCATTGAGTACTTTTTGATTGATTCGCCGAGGCATGCATTATGATGACTGACATCAACACAATATGTGAAAATAAACTCTGGTCAATGCGAAGTCTGGAGGAAGTTGTAGGTAGGTAGGAGAACACTCAAGCCATGTTGGTCCACTGTGATAGCCACCACTGTTTAGTTTAGTTGTATTCTCCAAAAGTGTTTGTAATTGGGCTTTGGAAATATGTTACAAACGTACCGTCTAACATTGTCTTCAAATTATCCTCTCAATGCTTCAAAAACCACGTAAAATGTCAGTCTGCTGCACATGTCGTTTATAAAGACATAACAAGTGAATATAATAAATTGCCATACAAGGCAATAACGCCAATCTGCGAAGGCAGATTTTTTACGTACACTATTTTTTAATTAATTCTTGTTCTTCTACTATACAAATTCACATAGTTTACGAATATATATTTTTTTAATTCTGTGCACTGCCTGGATATTCCGTAGAGCACGTGGAAGTTGATTGAAAATCGTAGATACCCCAAAGGCAAGTTGTTGTCGTCCATAGCAGTTGTGAATCTTCGGTATCTTAAGATGTCCTGCCGCCCTTTGCCTTGTGTTGACGTCGTGATCAATTGGAAACCCTTGATTTTAAGTCATTTATAAAATTAAGAACAGAAAGTTTTTGGATACTTAATAAACCTTGGCGTTGGGGGTTGCTGCGTCGACACCTGTCTAGAAAAACGTCTCAAATTGGCCGTTCGGGGCCGGCAGAAAATTGTAAGACCCTTCCACTCGTGAAACAACAATAGCACGCATAACTGAGAAGCTAGGATCTAGCCCTCTACGGGCATTTGCGTTAATTAACCTAAGTCTTCACTTGGATTACCACAATTCTCCTCATACCTGGTACCATGCTTAGCTGGTGATAGAATTCTAAATATTCTATTCTGAGCCCTTTGAAGATCCATGATTGTGAAGTATCGATTCCACCAAGGCAAAGTGTCCTTGATTTAGAACTTCGAATGATGAAGAGAGTAAATAGATTGCTAATCCCACTTAAAGGTATTGTCTACTTCAACATAACGCTATCGATAGACGTTCGCTGTTTGAATATACGCCCTTATTCCTTTAGACGTGTCACATGCCACTGTGACAAATTTATATTCACTTACTCACTTAAATGTCACATACGTGACTAAAACAGTACAAACGTGTCACAGTGACACAATCCACTGTAAAGCTCAAAGATGTTTGATGATGCTGTTTTTGAGCAGGCATTCAAATTTGTGGATGATTTCGATTCTGATAAGTGTTTTCATAATGTGTGAAGGAGTTAATGACAAGTCCATTATCGTGACACTAACGTAGAACTGCTTGCATTGTCTGGGTGGCACAGTTGATGATGTTGTCGTTCACAATTAGAGCAGGTTCATCAGCGTATTGGAGCCTATTTTTTAAAACAGATAACAGTCACCCTACCCACCTAACTTATATATTATTGACATACACAATGAAAAGTAGGGCCCAGCACTCACTACTGAAGTCAGTGATTGTGTAGAGATGATGTGTAGACAGTGATGTGATTGTGCAGTCAATTTGATCCCAAAGGCAAATGGTGATGGAATCGAAACCAAGAGCAAGCACTTAACCAAATGCCCAGTCCAGTCCTCTAAGCGTCTAAGTGGAACATTGTTTTGTTCAATAAACCTGCAGTCACCCTACCCACCAAACTTATCCTATCCTTTCATTCGGTTTACTTGACCCTAGCTTCTACGCCAAAAACCAGTTTCTGTGTTATACTTTTCTTTTACGAGGGGAAGGAATCTACCCACAATTGCATGCCGATTTTGAAGCATAAAAAGATTATACCACTGTTAGAGGTACTTAGGAGTCAAGAGTCGACGCTCAAATCACAAATTTTATAAAATCCACTGACAAAGTAGTGACACTTTCTCGTTTGACCAACTCAGTGTTCATTAGAAAGCCTGGAGTTATTTTGGGATGTATATGTATGACAGACTTGGTTTTGATCTTGATCGATGTGCTCTTAATATTTTAAATTTTATTAAAAAAATTTAAAATATAAAAATCCCTTAGAGGGCCAGGGCCTAGGATTTACAACAACTAACCCGGTTGTGCGTTCCATCGTTCTATCGGAAGTGGAAGGGACCTACAGTTTTATGCCGATTCCGAACGGTCAAGTTTGAGAAGCTCTTTCTAGACAGTTATTACTCTTTGAGCATTGTCAGTGTCTCAAAAGAGGTGGAGCCGTGAAAGATATTCTTGGTCGTACCGGCAGGGAATCGAACCTAGCCAGAGAGTTTCAGTTGCGTAGGGGTCGACGTACATTACCACAACGCCACGGGGTAGGGAGCGACGCTCATACCCACAATGCCACGGCCGCCACTCTTAATATTTAAGATTAACCAATTATTGCGTCGTCGTTGTTATCAAACGTAGGTGCTGATGAATAAGACTCTTAGTCCCTACTTTTGCATTGATGACACACTATCCATGAAAAGCGGATCCTAGGACTTCAATGTAAGAGGCTTGATCACGTTTATATTATATTCCCTGTGTTAAAACAAGTAAAATACTTGCTCTTAATTATGTGAGTGACCCCTTTCGTGGTCGCCGTGGTGTAGTGGGTATGTGCGCCGACTCCTATTAACTAGAAACTGCGGTGTCTGCTGTCTAGGTTAGATCCATCGTACGACAAACAATTTTCATGGCACCACCTCTTTCTAATTACTGGCAATTCTCAAAGAGTTTGCTTGCCCAGAGTTGGAGTCGACAATGACACTGTTAGCCCCTTCCACTCGCGAGAGAACAATAGAACAAACAAGTTGTTATAGAAACTAGGCCCTAGCCCCCTACTGGCTTTCATACTGGCCAAAGTCATTATAATTTCATTTGTCTGAATCAAAGCCTCAACGGAAGTGATTCTCGGAAGAAAACTTTTTCGATTTTATTCCGAATTTAGAAGTATGTGAACACATTGAACTTACTCGTACATCCTTTATTTTTATTTCAAACTAGTGGCTATTGAGTGATAAGAAAACACAGACACTTTATTTGAATGGAATCAAAATCAGTTGACAGCGATATGATGAACAATATTTTCCGATTTATTTTCCCATACAACTAAAGGCAGTTGACCAACACGCGAACTTGCAAATTGGATATTCTCACTTTTTTCACGCAACCTTTCCATAGGGGTTTTCCCAAAATTGTCTTCCTTAAAAAGCTTCTTCTTCGTGCCATCCGTTCTCAATTAGTCAATTACTATACATTTTTGAAAATTGTGAAAATCTAAAATTTGTTGGTGGTATGAACGTATCTTCAGTCGGGCGACTGTATGGCCTAAAATCAGTGCAAATTGGCTGCGGTGGCCTGGGTCTGGGTTACATCTCCGATATAAAACAAATTTCATAAGTGACAGTCCCATCTCTCTCCACTCTCTGACACACCTCAGAGCAGGAATGAATTGGTATAGAGATGGCCGACTTCTCAGCTGATTGACCCCTGGACCATCGACGAATTTGAGAAGCTTTTTGACATGAATTTTTGACAGCTATTCACGAAATAACGTGAATGCCATTCTCTGATTGGTCAAATTGGCTTTAGAAAACCATATAAAAAGGGGTTGTCAAAAGTGTTAAGGGGCAAGAGAGGTTGATCTCTTCTATGATACTTCATTTCTGCCTCAGAGATTAAACCTGGCCACACTCCTGCCTGGAATCAGCATAAAACTGTGGAACCCTCTAATTGTCAGAGAACAAAATTCATTTACAATACGATGGCTTGCTGTAGAAGTTAGGACCATTTTTTGACATAATTTGCTAACGTTATGAGCACCACTGTAATGAAATCGATGCTCAGGCCGACGTCCCATAAGGTGCCTGAACATGAGCAATGTCTGCCTTCCATCGTTGACCGTCATGGAATCGATCCCCATGTGTTTTGTTTGTCAACATCTTAGTGAAAAAAACTAGCATGTCTTAATCACCTGCATCGTGGAATTCCGATTTCCTTTCTCTGACTGAAAAAACCACTGATGTCACTTGACTCTATTTATGACCAACTATCTAAGAAAAGACGATCAAGCAATCACCAAGCCAGATCCCAAACCAAATGCATCCATGTGACACAGATCCTCTGTAACCACTAGTCCTCAAAACATGCTGTCTCCAATGACAGAGGACGGTCAAACAGTTTCTCGAAATAAAAAATGTCACCCGGAATTTGCGTGGGAGAAACGTGATCTTCTCTGCTCACCTCATCAAAACAACATTTCAAAGTCGCAATTGAATTCAACTAAATAAGCTTATTTGTCTCACTACCAGTATATCACTTTCCCCAAAAACAGTGATCACATGGCACGAGTAAATGCCTCCGAACAACTTCACACCATAGAAGGTCATAAAGATAACACTAAGCGCTTTTCGAGGGAAGTTCTAAAATTAAAATTGACTTTTCCGATTCTCCGAACGGCTATACCGCAAGTCCTTCGGCGTCAAGTAGTGCATCCGCTTTCTCATCCTGAAACTCGTAGAACAGCATTTCTCGAAGTGCGACTCAGAGGGGGAAACTCCGCACAGAATTTAGCACACAAAAAAAATCACCTCATCATCAAGGTCTTCGACACTCTTCCCCACTGAAACGTCCCCAATCCAGCCCTCCCTCAGATCCGCAGCAAGAATTTCTGCCGAAAGCACACACGAATCTGCGCGGTAGTAAAATTAATAATTATATCAAGTCAAGTTCAAAGGCGACATCAGACTTGACGTCACACTCCGCGATAAGGTGAACCAAAAACCCACAAAAAGAAATCAACAACACCAAAAAAAGAAGAAAAACACTCTTCTTCTTAATCGTTTACCACTTCGAATGAAAAAAATAAAAAATCATAAACACAACAAAAACAAACAAAAACCCACCACTAGGTCCCATTTAATCTCCCCAACAACACAGTCTCGTCACCTGCATATCGACACATTCACATCTCGTCACAGCCGACGAAGAACTCTTACTCACAGCCACTGGGGCTCAGAGTATCTCAGACTATTTAAATGTGACTTGCAAGAGCAAATGATTAACATTCCTGTACCAGTGGTCAAGCAGTAAGGATATATACACAACACAGCCGCTTCAGGTTTACACGACAACCTCCAAAGGATATCCCTTCGAGCTTTGAGATCCCGGCAAATATTCTCGAGAAGTGCGCGAAAAAATAAGAAATTAAAAACAAAACCAAGTGGAACACGGTGTGTGGAACGTAACTACTCTTCAAAATTCAAATACGCGACAGTGAATCAAAATTCTGTTCAAAAAAGTGATTTTTAGAATTTTTTATTTTTTCAAAATAACGTTAAAATACTAGTCAAAAATTTATAGAAAAAAAACCATAGTAAATAACAAACGCACAAAATGAATTCAAAAGTGATCATCTCAGTATGCTTTGTGGTGAGTAGTGGTTGTTGTTTGTTGCACCACATCACACTCCATCTCTATCTCTCTGCCTGCGGTGGGAGTGTGTATGTTTGTGTGCCTAAGTTTAAACTAACTCTCGAGTGCGTATACGTAACAAAATTTTTGTTTGAAACCACGAAGATATGTGTGAAACGCAGACGAAGTAGGGAAGGAGATTTATGCTCTGGATTGCGGACGAGTTTTGTTGGCAGAAAAAAAAAGAAGCGAATAAGATGTTTCTGTTTTTTTTTTCCTGGTATTCTCGATATCTGTAGATACGTTTGAATTGTGGCCGGAACAGAGATATAAAGTTAATGGAAATGCTATAAAATTAATTGCTGTGTTGAGAGATGAACTATAAAATTGATATTTTTACACATCCGAACTTTGCATTTAACCTCCATCCGACGCCCACTGATGGAGAGTTCTGCTTTTTTTATTTAAAATTTTATTGAACGCGTTTAGGTTTGAGACGGAAATGATTGTGATTTTTAAGTGAATCAGTTCTAGAGTGTAGGTAATGCAGTGTGGTGCAATGCAGTTTAAGCAAACTCGATGTAGGAAAACTAAAATCGTGACAAATGACGGATTAGAGGCATATTTCTTGATGAAAATTCTTTGATAAACGAGAGGATCGAGGATGTTGGCACCCGACAAATTAGAAGACAATCGAAATTAAAGTCAATCATCAGTTATTGGTGACAGATGAAATGGTCAAATTCTGACAGTTGACAGATTAGAGCCAAATAATGTTTTCCATCAACTATCTGCTGATGAATATACTTCTGCTGATGACAGGAAATTAGTTCCGATAACAAATTCTATCAACTTTTGATGAAAATACTTTGACAGTTGAGATGAGCGAATTCTGACAGTTGACAGATTAGGGTCAGATGAACTTTTCTATAATTTTTCGATGAATGTGCTTTGATAAAAGACAGAAAAAAACAGTCTGACAGTTGCGGGAAAAAGGAAACTTCTACTTCAACTACAGATAAGGTTACCTTGACAGATGACATGCAACAATTCTGATAGGGACATTCGATAAAAAGTCATCAACTGATGACAGAAGGAAATGTTCTGACTGCTGATAGATTAGAGTCAAAGAAATTTGAAGTCCTCCATCAACTATCCAACAGATGAGAGGAAGAAGAATGTCAGATGACAGATTAGAGACAGATAAAGCGTTGTTCGGTGTTGACAGATTTTGATTGATGACTGATGATTGACTGAAAGAAACAAATAAAGATAAAGTCTGCCATCAACTCTTTGACAGGTGACAGATGATGCGTGAAAGTATCATCAAATTGCCATCCTTCAGATGATAAGTTAGATTAATTACCGACAAATTGTGGTCAGAATATATGACAGCTGTCAGTTAACGGAGATAGTTTATGAATAGGATGTATTTTGTAAAATAAAAACAAACCAACAGACACGAAGAGCGAATCAAGATAAAAGACGACGATTGATCAAGCCCATTGAATAACAATTTTAAGTATCGCCAAGTAAATAAAAAAAAAAAAAAAAAAAAACGATATTTATTCAAACCTTAGTTTGAATCATGCTGATCCCATGCAGTGCGCTCGATGGCCAAGAGCGACTAAAAATTTGCAAATCTCTCGTAAAAAGTGGCCACAAGTGTGAGGCTTTCAATAAGTTTAAAGCTATAAAATGTAGCAAAACATTTTTGAATTACAAATGCAAAATGTCTGAAAGGATTGCCGAAATCAAGATATTTCCCATTTGCAAAGCCGACTGGGCTTGTATAATACGGCATAAACGATGGGCGGTTGATAAAGATTTTTACGCAGTTCGGATGGTTGTAAAATTCCGAGTTGAAATCATTTTCGGGCGTCGAAACCGCGAATAGAAGCAAGTTGTAAATTTTCGCTTGTGTTGTATAAGAAATGAGCGGGAGTTTGGAATTTGAGAAGCAATCGCGTTGTTGCTTCAACGATCGGTGTGATATGCGTGAAAGAAGTTGCTCTACTTTCGATGGTTGATGGTATCAAACTAAAAATGCGTTACATCCACTAAAAGAGTTTCAAGAATATTTCATAGAATTACATATATTTTTTTTCTTTTTTTCTTTTCGGTCACAGTTAACAGTTGTTACAGTGTGCAATGGACGAGCAGCATCATCAGCACCAATTGGCAAGTATCAAGTTTCAAAGTCAAACCAAGACGATGGCAAATATAGACCAGTGAAGCGAAATGAAGGTATTTCAATTGTTATTGTAGACCTATACGTTTAAGACCTTGGATGGTGGATCGAAATAATACCGCTTAAACGTACTGTTCTAACACCTTTAACAATTAACTGAATATCCTCTTTGCTAATGAGTTTTACATAGATAACCCAACAAAGCCATTTAGTTGGTATCGGATAGTGATAGTGACTGATGGAAATTCTTACTAGAAACAAACTAAATACTCTATATTCATTTGACTGGGTTCTTGTTTTGTTTTTCTCGTATTGTATTGGTAATCTTGTAGTTTGTTCTTGTTGTTGTATAACTTAGTGGGTAGAATAACTTGATTAAATTTCAATCTTGATTGAGAGTGGGGAATAATATGGTTTCTTTTTCGCGTCGCCTGTAGGTCGTTACATACACATGGTACAGCCGTACGTCCACGTTCCTGATAATCGTGAGCTAGGAAAGTACGTGCACGTACCGATTCCATATAACGGGGGTTATGGTCCATATTCTGGGCTGCTTAATCCCTATCGTCATGATGATAATGGAAACTATGAGTAAGCGCACAAATCTATCTATCTTCCATACAATACTCATCCGATTTCTTGTTTTTCTTTGCAGCAAGTACACAGTAAGTAATGCAGATTTTGATATACCCGCCATCCGTCTTGAGTACGGTTTCCCCGATCATGATCCTGCTAAACCGAATGCGTGTGAAGTAAATACTCCATCAGTTACCGGCAGTTCGAGTGATCCGATCCGTGACGCAGATCGTGACGTGACTGCTGGCACTGACCAAGATATTATTCAATCATAAACGTGTATATATTCCATCAAAGCGACCCTCTGAACAACCGACATTTTTGTATATAAATCCACGACTATTTTTTTGTTCTTGAGAAAAAAAAAACCTATATGTATCCATGTATCCATCAACTGCTTGAAACGAGAGTGAAAAAAAGTAGAGAAGAACTCATTGTCATTTTGCATAAAATTAAAGTTAAAAAAAAAATAATAAGATCCACACACAATTGCATGCACATTTCCCCATTTGTATCTATTGAGCATCAACTACCACCACCACCACCACAAGCCACCAAAAATTAATCAAAAAAAAAACACACAGCACATGCATGTATTTTTGTAAGCCTAAAAAACCAAATCTACAACTCTCAATGCGTATCCGAAGCTTGGCGAACGTTGGCGGAATGCAATTTTTATTGAAAGAAAAAAAACAATTTTGTTATGTAGACTACGTCGACGACAACTAGACGGCCAACGACAACCACCACGACGACTGTAAGGCCACGTATATTCAACTACCACGAGGAGGGCGGATGGAGAATCATTCGACAGGAGGAGGAGAAGAAGAAGCACAAATACGATTTCTTGTAAGAACACTACATCACAACCCACATGAGCCTAACCCACTAATCGATATGTATCTTCTTGTTTGGTTCGCTGCGTAGGTACCTCACGGAGAATGGAATTTATGGCGAGGAGAAGGCGCATTTGCGTAAAGGTGCTGGAACAGCTGCATCTGGTTACTATGAGTACACCGGTGACGACGGTGAATTGTACCGTGTGAACTACAAGAGTGACGAACGCGGCTTCATTCCCGAGGCAGATCACATTCCAACTCCACCACCAGTTCCGGACGCAATCAAGCGTGCGCTTGAGTATGTGGCTAAGAAGAAGGAGATCCATGGCAAAGTTCAAACTGGACAATACGAGCATAAACCAGGTCCAGTGAAACTTCAGAACATGCCAACCATCGATAATCCTGCCTCCGTTGCAGTCAAACCATTGGCACCACCCTCCATTTCGTCGCAACCAAGATTTGTGCAGTACAATGCCGGCAATCAGTATGGTGCCCTGCCCACTGGCTTGGGAAGCGTTGCCGCTCAGCCGGTTCAACCCCAACAATATGTATCCCAGAACGTGGCGCCCTACGAGAAGCCCCAGCAGCAAATTTCAGAAAGCGAGCAATCACAACTCGAGCCTGAACCCAGCGAACAGGTTCCCCTAGCTCAGCCACAAGAAGAGTGGCAGGCCGATCAGGCTCCAGCCGACCAGCCACAAGCCGACCAAGCACAAGCCGACCAGCCTCAGGCTGACCAGCCTCTGGCCGAGCAACCACTGGAAGAGCAACCTCTGGCCGATCAGCAGCAGGCCGAACAACCGCAGGAGCAGCAACCATTAGATCAAACCCAACAAGAGCCCCAATCTGCAGAAGAACTCCCACAGGAGGGTCAGCAGGTGGCCGCGGATCCAGCAGAGTACGCTGAAGAGGTTCCACAGGCATCCGAGCAAGTCGAAGAAATCCTGCAGCCCTACCAGGTCCCAGAGCAGTTGACAGACCAGAACAACTACGAGTACGCAACGGCCTAGGAGCTATCGATCACATAGCGTGACTCCCTCAGAGCGCTGCAGACCGCATGACATCATCAACATCATCGCCATCCCCAAAAACCGCATCAGCCCGCCCCTAATGTTTCTTCCTTGCGCGCCCATACAACGACACATGACATAGGAGGAGATAGGAACAAAAGATTGACGAGAAGAAACGCCAAGTGGGGGATGGACGCACCCGGTGCACGCCCAATATCCCCCTCAGTCCAAAGTATTCCTACCATACACACGCACCCTCACCCACGCACACTCACCAGCTCCACCGCATCAAATGCCCATACTATGCCCTAATTTTAATTTAATTGAGTTTATACAAAAAAAAAAAAAACTGTATGTATGTATGTATTGTGTATTATTAATATTATTTATAAACGAAAGCGCATCCTATTTTATTTGTAAATTGCTCGCTTAATTATTGTAAGGAGTTTGTAGTTGAGTGTAGAGTTCGAAACAAATACAAGCAAAAAGTGGAACATAATCAATGAGTTTTTGTTTTTTTTTTTTTATGATGCTCACAAGCTGTTCTCGCTTTCAGTCGCTTTTGAGAACCGACATCCGACATCGACATTCAGCGGCGGCGCCCCGTGAAAATTTACACCTTTTTCAGCGTTTTGATCGGCTTTGACAAACGGCCTTGAACCTCCAGGCGACCTTATGCTCCAATAAAAGTAAGCTCTTGCATCGAATTAGGGGTGATTTGCATAAATTTCGTTGCTTCCAAATGTACTGGTTTCTAAACGTCGCCGCCCGCACCCGAAGAACGCGCTATGACGGATGTTTGCACCTTCGACAAGGTCGGCGACGACCGAAGTGGCAAATCGAATTCATTGCGGAACAATGGCTTAGCATCGATTAGGAATGCATCGCGGAATGCTTCGGTTTTATCGCCCCTATTGATGGAACCGGTAGTGGTTTCGGGTTTGCGGCTCTTATCACCGCGAGATTGAAATATGACGTCTATGGCGTCAGCGGGTATAAATTTGTAGCTCGTGGGGAGCGGGGCAAGATTTATGGGGACGGGCGGCAGGCGCTTGCGATAAGGAGCTGCCTCCAGATGTTCAGAATATTGATGGTTTGGTCTTGGCAGAGGAACTATCTGGCTGTCGGTTCATGTTGCGGTTGTGGCGGTGTGGGGTATTTTTGTATGGCATTTTCGCTCTGAAGCTCAGCCGTCTTGTGACATTGATGAGGCGGAATTTATGAGATCGACGATTATAAACAGGAAATCTCGTCAATGAGGAGTGGAAGTGGAGAAGGTTGGAGTTGGGTCTGGCTGGGAAGTGATTTGGTGAGAAAATTGGACTGGTTAAGTTTATGGCTTTCGGATTATAGGTCGTTGAGGGATGTGCGTCGGTAATTTATTGCACGGTCCGAACAGCATTTTTTGTTTTATGGCGGATGTGTGTGTGATGCATGCCTATTGCTTCACGTGTGCGACGTAAACCGTTGGCGAGTTTCGTCAGGAAATTCAAAAGGCAGCTCGAGTAATGTGTCAAGAATTACGCACGCGAAGAAAATGAAGGCTAAACTGTAGATGCGAAAAATCGAGTGGTCATGGAAAAATAAGTGTGATGACGATGTTAAGGTTGTCAGGGAAGTATTACCACAGCAGTGCAGTACAGAGAAGTGGAATAGCATACTGTTACGCTTCTTCATCCCGATCCAATGCATGCCATCCCAACCAACATCTCCTGCAGACGTCATTGGAGACGAGTCGGAGTTTGAGGAAGGGTTTCAGTGTCGGTTTAGAGACAACGAGCTTCGAATGTCTCTGGGATTTAGCTCTGGTGGAGCTCATGCACAGTTATTTGGTCATAAATACGATTCAGTGGCTCCTGATAAGTTCGATTGGCTTAAACATTCCACGAAAGTTGTATGAGCTACTCTACGCTTATGCAGATTCTTGGAAGCATTTAATGACCGTTTGTGTGTCGGTAAAAGTGCAGATATGCATTACGTTCCATTTTTGCCAGATTATTATTCGATGCAAGTGCACTTGTCACTCTGCACTCATATGATATTCATTTGAACACATTTTTCTTCACGTTTCAGATTTGTTGGCGGAATAGGAGATTATCAGCTTAGAAGTGCATAGATCGCTGTCGCAGACAGACACCATTTTAAAGATCGCCTTAAAATGGAAACACCTGGATTTTGAGTCAGACTCTCAGATGAGAACCACTTAATAGGTTCTGTACCACGATCCTAACCGGGAATCATCGATAGAGGAGACGTAATTTAGGTTCAATTGTAATTAATTTTTTAGTACATTTTAGCACCCAAGTTGTTTCGACAAACCGACGCACAGTGCGTCAATTTAGTACATAGTGTGGGAAAAAATCAAAAAAAAAAAAAAATCTTCCTGTTAGCAATTTTGGTTTTATTTTATTTTAATTCAATCTGTTTTATGCAAATAAAATATTAACATTAAAAATATTAAAAAAAAAAAACATACACAAATCATTATTCTCTTTGATCTTCAAACTTAATTATGTAGGTTTCGATGCTGGCATCAATTTTTAATATTTTAACATAAATCTGAAAGCTTTCTTCACTGATCTTCTTCTTCTCGCACTGATTTAATGTATCATGAAAACAATCCAACATAGCAGAAATACGGCCAGTTGAACTACACGACCACAAATGGAAAATAACCCTATTTGTGCAAATCTTAAACGAGGATTCCTAGAAAAGGGGCAAGTGGATGCAGACGAATTTTACCAATTTTAAAAGGTCACACATTTGCCTTTATTAAAATCTTTTGGATTGCTTGGCAATCTATGACTCTCACTAGATAACCTTTATATAAAAAGAGACGACCGCCGTTAGAAAAGGTCCTAAAAGAAATATTTGTTTGAAGAGCCGGGGGGTTGCATGTGCAAAAAAAAACAACTAAGTAAACTGTTCTTAGACCACTCATGAGAAATCATTTGAAAACCGGGTTATTTTCTGCGCTGTTTTTCGGATTTTATAAATTAATATAACGAATTCAATTAGTTTCGTTAATAAACCCCATGTTTGGGGGGCTTTTGGCAACAAGCTGGTGGATTTCATCGGCTATGAGCCTCATTTTATTCTTGTATGAGAATATTTCTCCCTTTTCTAATCTTACAAGTCATTTTTGGTAAAAGCAAGTTTTATAATTTTTTTTTCTACGGGACCCGCAGCACCTAACAACGGTTGCCAAGATAGGATGTTACATGACACGACGAACACCCGACCATATCGATGACATATGCCTAACTCAACTGTTGGACGAATTAGTTTGATATATGTATTGTCTCTGTCTTCTACCACTATCTTCTCCAGCACCATATTGAAGAAATAATACGACAACACATATTCTTGCGGCACGAGTACTATACATTTGGCTCCAAGAAAATCTAACGGTGTTTTGTAGAGAGGATAAAAACTAGCATTTTTTACTATGGTTCGGGGACCATCTCACCCCGTTTAGGAGTTAGGGCTATTTTAGAAAAAAAAAAAAAATGAAAAAGAAAATATTAAACAAAACAAGGGCAACACTTGCAATGAAGTACTATACAATGCTTAAATCAACTCTGAATCGAACACAAAAAACCATTGGTTTTATGTCTTCTAATTTTTGAGCAAATTCAGTATGGTACTTCATTGAGAGTGTTGCCGTTGTTTCTTAATCCTTTTTTTCATTTAATTATTTTTTTTTTCTAAACGGGGCGAAATTGACAACCCTCCGTTAGTAAAAAGTGCCAGTTTTTAACCCCTCTACGAAATGATGTTAACATTTCCTGTGACCAAAGTTATCGTCCTCTCCCCAACATTGCAGATATCACTCTGATATGAAAAAAAGGCCAACAGATTAATAAATAATACATTTCCGCATTTGGTTTTGTTATATCTTATCGTCCCCTTTTTGTCGTCTCTTAATTTAATTTAAATGGGTTGGGTCTGAATGTTGTGGTCTGTGTGTCCGTAGCGTTGTGGGTTGGTATGTCGACTCCATCGCAGTTGAACCTACGAGTCTAGGTTCAATTCCTGGTACGACAAAAATATTTTAATTTAATTTTTATAGAGTATGTCTGAGTATTGCGGCCTGTGGGGCTGTAGCGTTGTGGGTTGGTCTGTCAACTCCATCTCACTTGAACTTGTAGGTTTCTCGGTACGACAAAAATATTTTTCATGATCCCACCTTTTTCGAGTCACTAACTGTGCTCAAAGTGTCTGCAGAATGCCTAAAATGTCTAGGAAAAGTTTCTCAAACTTGTTCATGCAACAGTAGGTCCCTTCTGAAGGAACAATAAAACCAACAACACGAGTAGTTTTGGTGCTCGGCACAGGTCCACCTCAAACTGTCACAACACTCATTGTATGATTGTTGTTATTAAGGCTGAAAACATACACTGGATATATCCATGAAACAGGAGAACATTATTCCTTACGAGACTACTAAACAAAAATACACGTTTTTGCTTTGATGTGTTTTGGTGGCGATTGTCGAAAAGACATGCCATTGTATACGAGCAACACACACCGAATGCAACAAAACTGTTTCGAACCAGCGCCCTTGATGATGACTGCCTCCTTTCTTATGGCACAACACACACCAAGGAAAACAGAAAAACATGTTGCGTTGACGTTAGCTGACCTGATGTGAGCCTGATTTCACGTACTTACGCCAGGTGTTCCGACGTTATGTAGCATTAAACAAGATCCGAGACATGTTGCACAGATTCTTGTATGGAACCCTGAAAAACTGGACTCAATTAAAATTAAGACACTTCTGAAAGGCTATGGGGCCAACAATTGACAACAGTGGCGTCTTACTTCAATGATTAATGACGAATTGTGTTTGTTTACTCATAAGAGGTAGTTCGATCATACTTATCGTACATCATTGCAAATAAACTTGGTGCGGTATTTCACAACAATTAACCGGATCTCTAGTCTTGTTTCAATCGAAAATGAGGTCCGTGCAGGTCGGTGGAAACTATCAACAAACCCAACAACATCAGTTCTGAAACATCGATCCAACTAGCTGTCTGTTTCATCAGAGTGCACAACATTCCAAACATTTCCGCAGTTCTCACAAACAACAGCGCAAGGGCAAGATAGAGAGAGAGAGACAAAGAGAGGGCGAGGAGAGAGGAGAAGCTCCACCACCTTCAGTGATACCAAATAAACATTAATTAAAACCTGTCACCCGAACACGCTGCAGATGAAGTAATTAGATATTCAAAACATCTTCCATTCCAACAAGCTATTTACTCAGTCATGCGGCAGTAACATGCACGCACTCATCCGAACGGTGGCACCGCCTCGGGCAATTCAATCGCTTACAGACGGCGACGACCCCAGACACTAGACTCAACAAATAAACATTTCTTCAAAAATTTAGAGTAATAAACATAAATGTTATTGATTAACGAAAAAACGAGGATTCCATTGATTGCGGCTCCCGCACAGTGGGCATTCCCGATCATAAGCCATTTCCACGGAGATTTGCTGCGCATCCAATTAATTTTGCCATTCGCCGGGCAATTAAACGAAAGAGATCCATAAAATCAATCGGATCGCAGTTGACAGGGCAAACATCTCCGCCAGGATCACCGATCATAAAACCGAACCTGATGCGATCTCCGGCTGAAATATGGAATCGCTTGCATTCCGGCCGGAGTGAGTGACTTTCAACCTTTGTTCCAGTCGCATGTGGTTCCGGTGTGTTGGCGGGGCACTTAGGCCATTAAGACGTATGACTTATGTCGCCTCGGGCCGTATGGGCGGAGCGGCCTGTCAGCGAGATGTGCGCTTGGGGAAGTTATGGCTCTTATTTCAAAAGTCGATCGCATTACTGCACCCGGGTGCGAACAGTAAAGATCGAGTAAATATGTGCACTTTGTCACTGTCATAACTTTGCATTTTGTCAAGCTCGTTTGCCAGCTCTAATGGCAGGCACTTTGTGGTTCAGAAGAGTTTAATGGCAACACACGCGCAGCTGATTGCTGCCTGCGGACGGGTGGGAGCGAATGCTTGGTCTCTGGTACTTTTTTACGGCCATGGGCACTTTTTGCGGTGAGGCTGAAATCTGTGAAATAGGAAAGGGCAAATCTGTTAGGGAAAACGCAGAATTTGTCACTATCAGGGTAAGGCATAAAGTCTTTGGCATAAAACTATTCCGTTCGTCGATTAGCTTCGACTGACTGACTCAAATCAAACTCAGTAAAATGAAGTCAATCTTTTCTAATTAATCCTAGTGCTGGTTAGCTTCCTAAGGTTGTTGAAGATATACATGTTTAGCGTACCACGATTTTTGTACTTGACTGTATTATGGTACAAATGGGGAAAAGGGTTCCACTTGTCCTTGGATGTAAGCGAAGTGGCGTTTTTACTATCTTACTGCGAATGAACGAAAAACAAGTCTGTAGGTGATGACTGCTGAACACTGCTGCATTAACTTCAGGACAGTCGTTGCAATAAAATCGCAGTACATAATGTTGTCGATACGAGTTCGGTCAAGTTTTTTTCAGCCTACATATTCCCAGATGTATTCCGAGAAGCAGAACAGCATGAGCGAGGTTAATACTGATCTCAGCAGATCCAGGTTAGTTATGCGTAATAATTAGGTACGCAGTCTATTAGCTTCTGTAAATTTTTTCGTGGGGCTTTCTTACGGCTTCGCAGTTTCCAGAAACGTTGCTGTTCTCCTGCACCAGGTTATTCGTACCATTGAGAGACAGTTAGTGGCTCGAAACAGTCATAGGTTATAATGGGACTCTATGAAGGTATTTGATTGCAGCTTGGCTGTCTTGTTCAAATGCAGAGGCTTTGTCAGATACATACAATATTGATTACAGTGATTTATAATGCACGAAAGAGGGCAAGCAAGTATGCATGTTGAGTGACAATTAGCCCGTTTCTGGTCAGTAAGACTTCAATGATCTGAGCTTGGACTGATGTCGACTTCCATCCTTGACCAATCTAGTCAAGGACTACCTTGCTTCCATCTTTGCCCAGCTCCTTCATCTGGAAGACTTCGAAACTTCTACTAGGCAACCAGTGTGACGCGGTATTGTCGATGGAATTGGGTACACCGTTCAGTTTCTGTAATAATACGGAGTTATCCGGATCCCTCAAAATCACTAATTCCTCATTTTGAAAGTTCTTTTTTTTGTGTAGCAGGTATTGCTTGAATTTTAACAGTGCTTCGATAGACGTCCAAGCCCTACGTTTGGATCCCCCTTTTTAGTTTTTGTTTTTTTTTTTTTTTTTGCATCAAAAGTCGTTTCCTGATTACACTTTCAATGCGTGTCACAAATGCGTCAAGTTAGGAACCTCAATAAACTCAGTTCTCTGTTCATATGGAAGCATATGAGCGAAACGCCGAGAAGCCCTGCTCGTAGCTCGGTTTTTGAGCTTCGATCCCCAAATTTTTATGTGGATTGCTGTAAGAAAGATGCAGTCATAGGAAAAATGTTCTGTCTTAAATATCTGAAAACCTTAAAAATGTTTGGTTTTTGGATTAAAAATATTCTTCTAAAGAAAAGCAGCATACTTATCATGGACCCTTGTGGTACACCATGCTTTATATGGTTGAAATCGCCTACTTAAAGGTCGTTGCCTCTATCGAACATCTGAGATCCTATCTTACCGCTGAGCCTCGAGATGAAAACTCCACTGATTGCTGTCCAGGATGATAGCACTATTGAGTAGATCTCATGCCCATGTCTCAGGTAACGGTTGCAAATCGAAGTAATGAAAAATATCAAGAAGACCTACTCAAACTTCAAAAGGGATTAACGTGGTGGTGAAGCATGATTAAAAAGTCTATTCGTTCATTCTATGAAATTTAATATCGTTCTTCAATTATGCATTTTTAACCTGCAACAACAACTTGCGACAACAATGTTTTTACATTGTAGTACATGGTGACACAGTTCAGGAAGCAGCTACTATACATCAGCCACCATCCTAAGGAGACAATCAGGAACCAAAGAAACACAATACACAGACAACGCTACTACAACGCGCTAAATCTGCTAAACGAGCAGAACTTTTCCAACGACGTCGAACAACGAGCTGCATGGATACTACCGGAGTAGCGATAGCAATCGTGATTTAGGCTACCACACCACCACCATGGACACATGGATTTGAACAACCCGATGTAAACACCAGCCATTGAAGGATATACAAAACAGGCAATACATCGACAATAATAAATTAAACAATGTAAATGAGTGGGCCCCTATTGTTGAGCCAACACCCTACCCTTTTGTTTGTAAGTCTAGTTGCCAATGTAAAAATACTTTTTCTGTTTAAATACAATTTTTAAGTCGCTTTAAATCACCTTCCAAAACTACGAAGGTAGGATTCTAGGACCCCCGAATAGACTATTTTTGCTCATGCGCTCGAACTCACCCAGCCAATATAGTCGACGGATCTTTGTCTTCTTTACGACCCTTACATTTATTCACTGCTCTTAGAGTTCGGGGAAATATTCTCTGATCTTTCTCACAGGTCTTGTCTGTGTATTATCCGAAGTAGAAGGTTCTATCCGAAGGAAACTTAGGGTGCTAAAGTCTGTGGTGGACCTGGACCACACTCAACATGTCCCTCCAGTCGGCCTGGTCTCTCGCCAGCCGTCTCCAGTTTCGCACACCAAGCCGGTTGGGGTCCCCCTTGACTTGTATACGCCAACTTGGTACGTGGGCGGCCTCTGTTGCATTGTCCCACAGTCGAAGATCAGCCTCACCGTCATACACCTTTCGATAAACATATAACACGGCTTCTCCTTCTTCTGCCGTCTGCTGTCCGAGGTTAAACTAGGCCTCAGCCAACAAGCCTGTCCAATTGACACAATCTGTAGACGCTCAAAATTACTCACGCCTCTAGTGAAGAAATCGAAGATATATATACAATATCCATTGTTTGCGCAAAGTGAGGTTGATGTTGCCATGGACGATTCTGCGTCGAGTCTCTTGCTGACTTGAACAAAATAAGTTCAAGCGTTCTTTGGGTCATTCCCATAATCTGGCAGAAGTGTAGGAGATGCTTCTGAGTTTCGCCAACCTCAGATCTCTAGTTTCTGCATATGTCTATAGAAATAGATGAGAATGGTGTTCCACTGGGCACGATTGTCGGCAGCGCTATTGGCGGCCAGGTTTATGCTTTTTGCTCAGAGATTTGCATAAATCACAGTGCGTTCTGTGAATTCTTGAAGCAACAGCAGCTCAATCGAGTCTTTGTCGGGCCCAGCTCCATTTTCAGTAAGCTTACAACATAATCAACCGAGGCCAAAAGCCACTGACTTCAAATGAAAGCAAGGCTATCAAAAAGGGGACAACTTCAGAAGCGACCAAAAGCAATGACATAAACATCAGTTCAACATTCACTTCTCTTTTTTTCCCCTATTTTCTTTGAACCGGCTAAAACTATGCTCTTCAAGAGAATACCCTCTGTGACTCAAGTGATTTGTGGAATTTTCATAGACGGTTGGCTAATTGCCACCATCAGCTGCAGAAACCAATAACATCCACACTCGCAGCGCAAATTAAAGGAGACGATGCCATAAAACGGCAAGAGCCCCCGCTGGCCCTTTGGCAATTTATTCATTCGCCATCGCTCATAAAAGATCGACCACTGTGCCACTGTGTCACGAGTTATCCGAAGCACCGTCGGACCCATCGGAGATGCTGCGCGTTCCAATCGAAGCCTTACACAACAACAGCGGCATTTCCTTATTTTAAGCTCGAATTATCGACAAAAATTCCAATAGAGTTTCCGTAACAACCAGGCTGTGTCAACCTGCCCGGGTGGGTTCTCTAAGTCAATCAATTCGCGACTTGATTGCGCACTAATGGACGGAGTGACATCTCCAACACACTCACCAGTGGCAATTGATGGTACAGCAGCCACGGCGTCATCCACCGCCTAGAACACAATTACACGATTTTCTCTTAGTTTTCGAATAAAAATGTATTTTATTTTCCTCCGCTGGATAGTAGCGTAATTTAAACCTGCAAGTGCACTGAGAATCGCTTCATTTGACCGTCGACCACTGAGGTGTTGAGTGGGTGCTTCGGCAAGGTGCGCGTGTGCGGCGTTTCACATTGTCAGTCGATGTTGCTGCAACTTGTTGCTGAGACATGGGAGCGAAAATGATTATTCAAATGGTGAGTGTCTGGTGGCTGCGGTGGGACGCCCGTTGACTGAAAGCGACTTATTTTCCAGATTATCTTGGCCGCGGCTCTGGTGGGTAATGCCGAGGAGTCCAAGCCGCAGACGTATGTAAATACTGGCAAATACATTCCACAGCTATTCGGGGTCTCTGGGAAGTACATGCCGGACAACCGCGGGAAGTACCGTCACATTCCGGTGCCGTACGACGGTGGCTACGGCGATCGTGGCGAGAAGTACAAGCACGACGAGCGAGCGAGATACTGGCAGCAGGATGGAGTGAGTGGCACCTGGGAAGTGCCCGATGTCTACGAGGATACAGCGCCATATGCCGAAGACTCGTACAGGCCAGAACCAGCATTCCCTAGCTACCTCCCGTCCGAGTCGGATCCGAGCTCGCAGTCGTATGCCGTCGACTACAAATACGACCCAAACGGGTGGAGAATCATTCAGTTTCAGTGGAGCAAGGACGGCAAGACCCGATACAGCTACTTGTACGAGACGGAGAACAAGATCCTGGCCGAGGAGATCGGGAAGTTGGCCATGTTGGACGACAGCACGACGGCGATTCGGGTCAATGGTTTCTTCAAGTACCAAGGGGACGACGGCACCGACTACTCGGTGGACTATGTGGCCAACGAGCACGGATTCTTCCCGATGGTAAGTAGTTAGTTGTCAGTGTGTGCATGCGAGTGACCATTTCTTTGGCAGGGAAAACACATTCATAAGTCGATCCAGAACGTCTTGAACTTCCTCATGAAGAATTCCACAAACGCTCCGATCATAGCTCCCTAAGAGACCGCGTGTTGTGCGATTGTGTGTAGATTTAAGAGAAGAAATGTGAAAAATAAATTGAATTTGATTTGTTGGCTGGTCTTTGCTTGTACTTGCAGAGCAAGTTGTCGTCACAAGTTGATTAAATTTTAGCTTGCGCGTGCAATATTCTTGGACCAGTTGTGGTTGGTGGTTGTTTTTAAGTAGAGTGTGGCCGCAGGGAATCATTGGCTGTGGTGGGAAACAGTGGATCACTGGAGAGTTTTGTGCAGTTATCTCACTGAAGCTTCAAGACTTCTGCTACGGTGGTAGGTGAGCTTGGGTGTCAAGCAACAACACTCTGCCGGTGACAGGATCGTTGGAAAGCTGCTTTCAATATGCAATTACAAGTTGGCTGAGATCCTTCATTACTTGTGTGTGACATCGGTTTCGTGGACGTCCTTTATTGCGTTCGTGGCCGGAGTAGTGCAGTGGATTGATTGCGTTGTCATACAGCCTCCTCGTGGCGCCCTCCGGAAAGCCTCCAAAAACAACCGCTTTGATGTCAGCTGATACATGCAGCGGTTCTGCGCCAAAGGGCTTAAATGAGGAGCCGGTCAGTTTTTTGAATAATTCCCGCGCGCACAATGGGTTACTAATACCCTCCGGGTTAAAGCCACAGCATGGGTCGAAGGTATAGAGGGAGAAAGAGAGAGGAGGTTTGGGAAGAGCATTCCGGATACACGTCTTATAAATTAAAGCCAAATCAGAGGCGGGGATGTATTTCTTACATCGATTAAGGAAACCTAAACATTTCGCAGCATTTTTGCCGACCTCAAATATGTGATCGTTCTAACTAAGTGAGTGGAATTCAGCAATGTGTAGAGCAAAGAGGCTGAATTAGTTCTGGATGTACATATGTCTACCAACGCGCTTTGAGGCAGGTGTAGGTAGGGCCACAATGTTGCTCCAAGCTTGGTTAGCAATGCCCCGTCATTAACAATACCCTGCCGGGTCGTATGCAAAAAGCATTAATTTAGACTGTCTCTGTCAGCTTAAGTCCAGCTTAAGTCTCAACAACAAAACTAAAGTTGCCAAAAGTGAGAGTAGAGTCTGGGCGAATGCTTGCGAGCCATTCTGACGGGTCCTGAGCAGCGTACTCCGATCCAAATTTGTTATTTTGGTTGCAATTAAAAAATAAACAGCGTTCTACTGCTCGGCACGCACGTTAACCTCAACCAACTTGGACCTTTCGTAGATGTCTCTGCGCACGCCACTTGTGAGTCATTTTATATGGGATTTCATCCATTTCTAAGCAGATTTGTCCGTATGCTCAGTATGGTCTATCCTACTCAGCCATGGAATCCGCAGACGTCTATCCTGGAGAACAGCCTACTCAGTGTGTGCTTAAATCTTCTACCAAAGATCGCGAGCTTAGATCAGAGGCGATCAAAATTTCCCTCAATTTCGACATAGTTCACGCTTCTCCGACAGCCCCATGGAGCCTCTAAGCCTAGGCGCACTTGATGACTTCCCACACTCTCCCTAAAGTAGGCTGTACATTTTCGCTTTCATTCCAGTTCATTCTTCGGTCAACGTTACTGCCAGAAATCCATTATGGACAAATTTGAGGTCTTCTTTTCTCACTAATGGCGTTCTCTGGTTTGTTCGGAGAAAACATCAAAAAAATGTTGATGGACAAATTAAGCCGACTATCTCCGTAATTGATCTCTGGTCACTGTGTACACTCAGGTGCCTCATAGCTATCTGATCGGATGGCGTGAATTGCACCGGTGACTCTTAGGCAAGACCTTGTGGCTTCGTCTTTGGTAGTGGTACTTGGAGCACTTACTCGTCGCAATCGTCTGAAGCACCTACTTGTTCATTGTGTGGTATCACAGTCCGGTGTTACTCTGCGCCTCATCCAACAAGACTCTTCAGCCAGCGCTAACTCTGGCAAAGTTAGATGATGTCCTTATGCGCTTGTGTTATTTTCTTGAAAACGGATGTCTTTGGTTTCATTGCGCAATTGCGTAGAAATCGAAAAGACTTGCACAGCAGAGGCACATTGGCACCGAGCCATTGGATTCCCAGACGCGTGACAAGACTCATGTCGTAGCTCGTGGTTGAAAATTCATCTCCAGATGCCAAAAACACAGACATGATCCCTGATCACACGAGGGGAAGGTCCATGTCGCCCATGCGTCTGCACCGTGGAGCTGAACTGAGATGATCAATGCCTTGTAATAGGTGCTTGATTTTCTAGCGTAAAATATTTGACAGCTCACGTGGGATTTTTGACATGCGTCAGAGTCAAGCATGCTCACGTAGCGTTGGTATTTCAGCATGGATAGGCTTTCACTTACTTCGATCATCAGCTAGCTTAATTAGGGATTTGACGTATTTGGACTGGACTTTGATGATGAAATGTCAAAGTCACGGCCGTGGTGATGTGGGTTGTTGCGTCGACCCTTGCGCTCTTCAGCCTACTCAGCCTAGGTCCGATTCACGGTACTTTTCACGTCCCCACCTCCTTAGAGTCCCTGACAATGTATAACTGCCTAGTAAAATTCTTGTCAAATTGGACGTTCAGAGTCGACATAGAACTTGAGGTGCCTTCCACACGAGTGGTCGCTGAGAAGCTAGCGCCTGGCCCTCTATATTGGACTCTCTCTAAATTGGACGTTCGGAGTCGGCATATAACTGTAGGTGCCTTCAACACGAGTGGTCGCTGAGAAGCTAGCCCCTGGCTCTCTTTATTTTATTATATTATATTTATTAACCTATGCTGACAAGCTAGCTCCAATTGCAGCCTTAGAATAGAACATTACACGTGTTACTAGGGAGATGCCACCCACTGTGCTTAAAATATGACTCAACATTTGAATTTCGGTATGAGTTACTTCAAACGTAGTCATGGCCAGTAAGTACATAAAATAATTCTTAGAAAGTAAATGGCAAGAATTTAAAATCCAAACGTTTAAAAAACTACCCTTTGAAAGGTCAGCTTGTGCTTGTGGGGATGTTAGTAGACTGAATCCCTGTCTACTTTAAAGTATCTTCGAAGTTCTTTATTTGCCGATGCTTTTTGAGCACAAACTCTTTGATCTCCTTGACGTGTTGTTGATCAGCTGAACTTGATGGTCGTCCATCGTCAACGCTACCTTCTAAGTCCTTCGTATTGTTTGCACCGCTTGTAAACGCTTCGACCAATCACGTCAGTAGATTGTATGACTTTTAATTCAAACCAACGCGTATCCACTTGTCTTAACAGCTGCACGTACTTCTGAAAAATCATGCATCCCCCGGCGCTGTGAGTTTTGCACGATCCTCCCTGAAGAAGTCACATGACATGCCGAAGGTCTCGATGCGATCGTTACTCTGAAGAGCACAATGCATCCAAGGCATCATCTGACACTTCTTCTTAGCAATTATAACTAGTTTATCAAAATCTCTCAAGTTACCAGATTACATTTCAAAAATGTGATAAATCAAACAAAAAACAAGTACGAATGCAATTAGATTTGTTTTGAAGCAGCAACAAAGGCTGACAACTTAAGCTGGTTTAGTATTGAGTTATGAATAATCGTGTATTATTTATCTTGACGGCAATCAGGTGTGAATGGGGGACTAAAGAAGTTTGTTCACTCGCCGAACAGGTCGTCGATTCGCAGTTCGATAGCGATGAACGTTTTAATGCAAGCACTTAGTCATATTTAAATGCCTAAGAGTAAAGTGACATGAGTCATAAGGCCGGCATTCCCATGATCAAATTTATTAGGCTTCCAGTCACAGTAAGTTCAAGGTATTCAAGATGTATTTATCGACTCCTACGCACTTGAAGCTGTGATGTTTCACATCGAATTTACAAAGCGTATCAAGCTGTCCATACTTGTGCACACACTTTGGTGTGTATCGTGTCGCTATCCGCCACACACGTCACACATGAAAATCTCTTCTTTTTAATCACACAGTGTGACACCAAAAATCGGTAAGCGGACTAACCAGCATACCGACACAAGTGTAATGTGTAGCGATGACACTGAAATATACAGAGGAAGCTTCTCCAACTCGGGCCTTCATAGTCCGGTAGTTGGAAACTGTAGATCCTCTCCATTGGCAAGAGGAGGAGAGCACTTACAACACGAGTGCTGTTGTAGAGGCTATTGGAGTTCCAAGTCCCCTAAGATGAGGTATTCTTTTTTTGGAAACCGACTAGGAGACTTGTCACCTGCTTGTGCTCATAATCAGAAAACTCTTGACACCTAGGAAACGACGACATAATTCCCTTTAAGACCGTATATAATTCAACAACTCTCAACAAAGTCCTTCCGAGGACATACATAAGTATGGGAATACTAGAAGAGACACAAAGAGTGTTCCATCAGGATTTTTTGTTGCCTTAGATCGACAAACCATATTTGCCAGCTGATTTTATTAAACTCAAATTATTTGCTCGAATATATCTTCTAGCGCGCCTGTTAAACTGCTTTCCTCCATCCTTAGGTATTGGTTCTATAATTTAATTAAGCGTAACTTGTATTATTCCATTGAAACATGCGTTGGAAGGCTATTGTCATTGTACGCCATTTCAGTATATGTCATTCATTTGAAGCGTAAACATCAATAATTTTTTTTTCGCTCAAATATGTGAATTTGAATTTTAGTGGAAGTTTTTGGTAAACATGCGGTAGCTGAGCGAACGTGCCAAAAGTGGTTTCCACGATTTAAAAGTGGTGATTTTGGCTTGGCCAACCAGCCAAATCAACGGCAAAGCCGAATATCCATGGCGCGAATGTGATGATATGTATTTGGTGTGATAAGAAGGGTGTGCTGTATTATGAGCTGCTAAAACCGGGTGAAGCCATCAATGGACAACACTACCGAACTCAATTAATCCCTTTGAAGAGAGCAGTAGCCGAATAACGTCCGGAATATGCGACCAGGCACGAGGCAAGAATTTTCCATTATGACAACGCTCGGCCCCACGTTGCTATTCCGGTCAAGAACTATTTAGAAAACAGTGGATGGGAAGTTTGTAGCCCAGACCTTGCCCCTTCTGACTACCATTTGTCCTGGTCGAAGCAGAACGCTCTCACAATCCACAAATTTCCAGAAAGATGGGAAAAAGTCATATCTTCAGATGGGCAATACTTTGAATAATACTATTGTACATGTTTTTCTTAAATAAACGTTCAAATTTTGAAAAAAAAAAACTGCACGAATTAAGTTATAGACCCAATATTACAACTAAAATATTACTTTTTAACGTTTTGTACATTTAAAAAAAAACAATTGTCTGGGTGCAAACCTAAATTTTCAGTACCCGTACCCGCTTTTTTTATCTTAAAATCTGTTTTTTTAGTTAACTATACACTGTCCGCACACTGATGTCATTGAAGAGCCATGCAATATTCCTTAGCTAAATTAAGCAAAATACACATAGGTATCGTTTAAAAGTATTAAAACATGAATCCAGTACCCGGAAACCAAGAAATTTTCGTAAAATTTAACCTTTTTTTTTTATTGAACACAGAAATAATTTATTTTTAATCAAAACTAAACCTAGTTTAATTATTCTAGTCTGGGTTTCAAAACTGGTCTAGTTACCATCATCAAATTAACTGCACTATCACTGGAGTGGTCGATCAGTGGTAGTAGTCTGGATGTGGGTATCACAATAGACCAATATGGTCTTAGACCATGCTGTTGAATTCACAAGCAGCAACCTACCTACCTACGTACTTTGATGGGCAAATGACATGAATAATGTTAAAAATACTGAAATATGGAAAATAGAGCCACTATTTTTTATAGAAAAAAAAACGCACTTAGCTGCACTCTGCACGATGCGAATTTTGCAAGTCACTTATCGCAACGATTGGATGCTTCGTGTATGTATGGAAGAAACGAAGCTGATTGTTTTTGTATTTATTTTCCACACTAAAACTGGATTTTTTCACAATAAACGAGTGTCCGGCTACTAGTGTCTTTACTAGGGTTGCCATGGCTGTCTAAACTAACCCAGGACAACAATTTTTAAAATCCCGGACTTTGGAGGACATCATCTACATAAAAAAAGAGGACTAAGGAGGAGGATAAAATGAAAACAAAAACTAGGCCTATGAACTCAAACATAAAAGCAGTTTGAGACTTAGAGGGCTGACGCATAGGAGTCAACATAAGATCATTTTGATTTCTAACAAATGATTTTTATTGGCCCTGTTTTCTTCAGAGTTCGATGATTGTTTTTTTTTCCAAGATTACAAGTACAAGTTAGGGAAAAAATAGGAAATTTCTTAAAACGCTGCAGGACGTTCAGCGCCGGGGTTAATAAAAGGACATGTCCTCCAAAAAAGTCATCGTCTCCAAACTAGATTCTTCAAGAAAGTGTGCAAAGATATGTGAAGGCGGTACGAATTACTTCTTCTACACACGGAAAAAATATGACAATTCTGCACAAATGGCATGGTTTTATGGGGGAAATGCTTTATTTAGATTATTTCAACGTCGTTCAACTACACACAAGCATGCTTTCATCTTCAAACTGTGTATATGCATATGTCTTCAACTCAGCTTATCTTGCAGGGATTTTTTGAAGAGCTTAACGAAAGTATCTTTTACGAGGGACAGACTGCCAGCTTTAAAAAGAAAAATGTGGTCCTAGCTTACCTATGTACGGAAGAACAATGTTCAATGTTTTCCAGTTTTGCATATTCTCGCAAGAAAGCATGCTTGATCGCTGGACATTTGGATCTCTATTAGATAACTCTGACATTGAGAGTGCACAAGGCCCATTTTGATTAAAAAAAAAAACCCATCCTACGACACTAAGCATTCCGAAAACCGAGTCTCTTATAGATCTGCAGAGTTCTTCTACCAAGCTCAGCCCCTCAACGAGTTAACGCCGTTCCAGCGTTTTTGGGCGATCGAGGTTCGTAAAGGACCCCTTCATTTTGTTGCAGCGAGCTAAGCAAGGTAGCTTCAGTGTCGAGGAGGAAGACGGTGGTACGCTTGCGACTGAAGCTACCTGCTTAGCCTGGTGCACCAATTTTCGATCCTTTTATCTGAGTTATGGCGTGCGTCTAGAGTTGAACAACGAACTTGAAAAATCGTCAACAAAGAGTAGGCATTATAGAGATATTCTAATTGTACCCATACAAAATCGGTATAACGCTTTTTTGACTACAACCACTTCTTCAATTTGTTCTCTACAGGATCGACTTAACCTCGGTTTCTCAGAAATACGAACAAGATTCATACAAATGAAATCTGCTGGTTCTGGAGAAAGAGATGAAGCCCGAATCTCATTTGTTATGACCAAGTGATCGGAGACACACGTCAGTTTGGCCCTATACCACTCAGTGTGACAGTCTCCATGTGGTTCCCTAGATATCTTCTCTAACAGGTGTCCTTTTCGAGGAGATCTCCTGACCAACGGTCTCCTATATAACTTCACCAGCAACCATGTCAAAAGTTCTTGATACCAACCATTAGTCATGCCGTCAAAGTAATGCGTTAAGAATGCATCACTGATGGCGGATTTTTAGCTCGGAATGGAAAGACCAGGAGAATACCAAATAAATACTCAATCATTTGCTATTTATATGTTTAACCATTTCCGCTCCTAAATTAGTCCGCAACCTTGTGGCATGACTAAGGATGGCAGCGGCTAAAATTCCCCAGCTATCATTTACAGATCGCCGCCGGCATGCGGCGTAAACAAGCTCAGCGGTTTGTTATTTGTTTTATGAGCAAAGTTCAATTGCATACGAAATCAATCCGTTCCTCGTCACCGGATCACTCGCTTTGATTCCTTCCGCTTCATATTTCCGGAACATCTTCCACTTGACACGTACAGCTCCGTGGGATCTTCTTCAATGACTGCTAGAATTCGGCTTCAAATCCGCATATACACAGCATTTATAATGCTATTAACCCGAACCAAGCCCAAGAGGAAACGCCAACGACCTTATTCACAGTTTTTCTTTTTTTTTTTTTCACCAACAACACAATGGCTGACCATTACCGTCATCTTTTCGGCATGTCAAACCTAGTCAAGCGACTATATTCCACCATTTTTAATCGGATCACGTTCCGGCCGCATCAATCAGATTAGCCATAGTCAAGTACTCACTCGTTCGGTAGAAGAAATAATGAAAAACTTTTGATTTTATTGCAAATACAAGCTGATTCAGAATAAATTGAAGGCGAAGTGTAACGCAGACTCCGTTAAAAAATGAGAGTCTCCAGGTCGCGTTGCGGGGACGACTATCTGCGACGATTTGATGGAGCGTTTGCCGCCAAGAAAGCCAGCAACCGGGCAACGTGTGGTGGCGCCTTGGGTATGTGCTCACCCTCGGGAATGAATCCGTTGTTGTCGGCGACGTAGTTCACGCGGTAGAGCAGGCC
The DNA here is from genome assembly GCA_905231855.2 of Eristalis tenax. Taxonomy (NCBI): domain Eukaryota; kingdom Metazoa; phylum Arthropoda; class Insecta; order Diptera; family Syrphidae; genus Eristalis; species Eristalis tenax. Next base: position 9,079,071 of record HG993127.1, read on the forward strand.
ATCGTCGCCGGTGTACTCGTAAAATCCCTTGGACCGGAGGCCCTCCTCGCCATCGTCAAGAGGCTGCACGCGACCATCTTCTTCGGCCAAGATGCCGTTCTCAGTTTCGAATCTGAAATGGGATTTTAATTGTGTAGTGCCTAGAAGTATGTGACACTTTTCTTGAACAATCAGATGTGTGTGGAGCATGCCTGTGCTAAATATCGTAAATTTCTATCGAATGCACTTACAAGTAGTGATATCCGTCGGTATCGACGCTGTTGTCGTCGCGGATAATCTTCCAGCCGCCACCTCCTTCGCCAGTTCCTTTGCCCTGAGAACTGGGTTTCAACGGGGCTTGGGTGAGGATTTCGATTACCGGCCGCCTGGTTGTGGTTGTGACGGGAGCTGGGATTGGTTTTTCACCTGGACCTCCAGGACCATTTTGACCCGTATACTGGCCACCGGGGACGTCCACATGCACGTACTTACCATCGTTTCCTGGGATATACCTCCCATCGCCTGCTGGGCGATAACGCCCATCGTTCTCAGGGCGATAACGTCCATCACTTATAGGCTTGGGTCGGAGAGGACGATAGCGTCCTTCAAAGATGCTCGGCCTACGTGTGGTTAACGGAAAAGACGGTCGATATCGACCACTGTCCTGGCCACCAACTGTCAGCACGTACACCAGTCCGATTGAGAATATCTAGGACGAGTCCGTTTTAGATTGAAAAAGGAGCGGGCTGCGGTCGGGTCTTACCAAAAGCGTCTTCATTTCGGTAGCACTCGCGGTAGCGTTATGCGTTCGACGGCTCCACGACTTGGGTCTTTTATAAGGCTATAAAATCGCCTCCAATCTGACAAGTTGATCCATAAAGGCGGATACTTTATGGCAGTTTGGCTGCGTAAGCAAATGGCGCGTCCACTCGACATGATTGAACGCACTGAGCGGTTCAGCTACTCGCCATTTCCACCCCCTCATAGTGTGCCACCCTGTGACGAAGTCACCGTGATCTTTTGCAAAAATGGAAGCTATCATCGTATTTCTCTCTCATAAGGCCTCTTCAACGGTAATGTCATCGGGACTTGAATAACGTCCCACTTGCGCAGTTTATCTGATTGAAGGCGAAATTGATTTTTCTAACGATTCTAGGCCACACCTTGTGGTCTGGCCATCGCGGAGTGAGCGATGCATCCGCGAGATAGACTCGTTTGATCGCGTAATTAAGAGTTATTTGATTGCAGTAATCGATTGACGCTGGACCGCTGCGTGTGTCATGAGTTATGACGGCAGGGCTCAGATGGTTATGACTTGTCTTGGACGGTCCGCTGCGGGGAAATTGTGCAAATGTGAGGATTTATGTGTTATGCTAAGCAGTGAATCCGGAGTGATGTGTAATTGCAAGAATTTTATGAAGGCTCTGGGAAAAGTGCTTTACCCAGAGGAAAGTCGAGACCATGATTCACCGCAACGGGCCTTACATTGTAAACGACTGCAGATCGCGTTGACTGGAGAGGTTCGTAGGGCTGGGCTCATGTCTGACGAAGAAGAAGAAGACTCTAGAACCAAGGGATCAATGAAGTTGTCAAAATCATGACAGGCTCGTGCATCGGGAAGTTTCTTCTTGTTTCCAAGGACTATCGCTATGTCCTTGTCAAGAAGCGGGACGGAGAGAGTTCGGCTCCAAACGGAGTTTGAGCGTGAAGGTGTATACTGTTCACTGAGACTATTTGTCCCACATCAGCGGCAACTACTGCAGCTTCCTCCATGATTCATCACCGTCCAAGTTTCCTCCTCTCAAGGCCGCCTGATGCGACAAATGACTAAACTATTCCACATTTCCTAAAGCCTGCAAGAACTATTTGGCTTCGCTCCTTTATCCGACTCAACCGTCAGTTAATCGCACGAGTAAATATCTTTAACACATCAGAATCGCATGCTTGTCACTTATTTTTTAAATCCAATTTAACGCCGTTTAGTGGCTTGTCAATGTCACATGAAACGGACCGAGACAGTCGATTTGAACGTGACTGATGCACATCAAAGCATCATTTCTGGTCACTTCATTTGTACATCTGTCACGTTACGGTATCACTTTACACACGATCCCCTCCTGAAGATCATCAAAACACTTGTTTCACTCTGTAACGCCGCATTCCTCGCTAATCTTAGAAGCAGCGTGACTGATTTGTACAGAATTCGTTGCATGTGCAGAGGCATTTGCTTGCACGAGTGTGACAAGTGGTTCCCATTTGAATGTTGGCACGCGTTAGAGGTGTGCGAAGATGTGTTTTTGGTGACGGTGTGCAGAGGCAACTACATGTGTTCATGCATGGGACTGTTCTCCGATGACTCTAGGAATGTGTACATTTTTGATTAAGATTTCAATCTCGCTTCTACTCCCCGAGCATAGGATCGATGCTTCGCCAAGGGTGGTGCGAGGATCGAGCTTGGAACTGCTGAATGCAAACACTGTGATAGGAATGTCTGTTTCCATCCCTGTTGGGTGGTATGACGCTTATACACTGGTGTTCATATCTTCGTCATCGACAGTTTTAATCTGTATCGACAACATGCGGTGATCGCCTCCTCTCCGTTATTACTTCCTTGTAGCCAACACCAGTTAAGGGCAGGATGCGACCAAATAAATGGGGTTTATATTTAGTTCCTTAAACTGGTACAGAGTGCTGGGGATTGGAAGGCGTATCTCTAAGAAACTGTTGCAGTCTTTTGTGAATTGTTGATCCAATTTAGAACTGCCACCGCCGCACACCACCGGCCTTGTATTCTAGTCAATAAATGTACCGCGACATGATGGATAACTTTAAATAAAAGAGGAGCGGGCAGTGGACGTACTCGAGGTCTATGTGTAAACATCTTATCACCGCAGTGTCCCCCGAATCGATGATATCCGAACGGACAAGGAACCTTCTCGATTTTTTGACGAATATTTAATCAGGTTCAATTTATGTTAACGTTGATACAATGGGCTTATGATAGCTGGAATAGGAAACGTATACTTGAGACTGCAATGTACTGAGATATGGTTTGAGCGTCGATGATTGTACCACTTTGAGTGGTGGACACTTCTGAGTTAGAGCTCATTTGAAGCTTTAGATATTTTCTCAAAATCCTGACCAGGATCACAGCTGCAGGCGTGTTAAAATTTATATCAAAATCGCCACTTAGAATCATTGGCCACAGATGATAGTTCATTCCCAGTTGAGCTGCAGCACCTTCTGTGAATGGCAAAAGTACGAAGCCGATGATTTTATCCATGGACTGGTTAGGAGAGTTATAGACAACAACAGAAATTACGCTCCGGCCATTTGAGAGAATGCATGCAGGTGCACATAAAGGGTGGTTAAATTTAAGGGCCGATGTTGAATGTGAACCACACCTAAACGTCAAGGTTTTTTCTGCATCACATTTCTCAATTTCAGACTAACTCAATTTGAACCATGGAATGATACACAATCGAGCAACGCGTTCAAGTTATTCAGGCTTATTATGAAAATGGGCGTTCAAATCAAAATGCATATCGTGCACTTCGTGATTTTTCAATCGGAAGAATCCTGCAAAAATTTGAGCATACCGGGCCTGTAGGAGATGTGAAGACACCAGTGCACGCTCGTACAGCTCGTACTGCAGAAAATATTGCTGCTGTTCGCGATAGTGTGGCTGAAGAGCCGTCCACCTCAACTCGTCGTCGTGCCCAACAATTGCACCTTTCACGCCCGTCGTTGATGAACATTATGCATAAAGACTTGCATTTACACGCTTACAAGGTGCAATTGACTCAAGGCCTCTTGACCATTTCAAGCCTCGTCAATGGTCAGAAAGGTGGCAAGAAATGGCAACAGTGGATGATCAATTTTCGAAGAAAATCAACTTCAGTGATGAGGCACATTTTCACCGCAGTGGGCGAATGATAATCCAAGAGTGATTGTCGAAAAACCAATGCACCCACAAAGAGTGACTGTTTGGTGCGGTTTATGGGCTGGCGGCATCATCGGGCCGTATTTTTTCCAAAATGAGGCCGGTCAGGCAGTAACAGTGAATGGTGTTCGCTACTTTTTATGGCCCGAATTGGAAGATATGAATGTGGACGATATGTGGTTTCAACAGGACGGTGCCACTTGCCACTTGACACACAGCTAACGAAACAATGGCCGTGTTATCTCACGTGTTGGCGATGTCAATTGGCCGCCAAGATCATGTGATTTGACGCCGTTGGTTTTGTTTTTCTTTGGGATTATTCGAAAGAAAAGCTGTACGTCGAAAAGCCAGCAACAAATCAAGAGCTAAAGGATGAGATAATTCGGCACATTAACGGCATAGCACCTCAATTATGCTTCAGCGTCAACGAAAATTTGGACCATCGGATGGAGGTGTGCCGCCGAGGTCGCGGCGGCCATTTGGCCGATATTTTGTTCCATATATAATTGAAACATACCAAAACGTGTTTTATTCGAAATCAACATCGGCCCTTAAAATGTATATCCCCGATATCTCGAATTGCAATACCCAATCCGTTGGTTTGGCGGTATTTAATTTTCATATTTGGAGTAATTACATGAGAAAATATTGGCAAACTTTTTGTAAATTCATTGGTTTATTAAATTTATTATTAACAAACGAAACCTTTTGTAATGGTGAAAAGGATTAAGATGTCAAAAAATATTGGTTAATTTTGATCAATTGACGTGCAAAAACTATTGACATTGGAATGAAGATTTTCACGCTAAATGTGCTGGTGAAGGAAAATATCGAGTACTTACAGTAAACAACTCCACTCAACGTAAACCACAATTTTGTTTGTCCAGTTCTACTTTGTCGAGTGATTTATAATCCTCAAGTATCACAATTGACACTTTTACAGTTAATTCAACACTTCCCTTAATTATAATCATGCAAATAATAAAATAATACTAATTCCTGCTCAAACATAAAATAGACGTCGTTCTACTGCTTGCATTGGATATAATTATTAAAGTATTTTATTATAATCCTTAAAACGTCACAGTACACTTCCACCGTCGGTAACAGGGCTATTCTCACTCATGACAAACGGTTGTCTGCACGCGCTTTGATGTCATTTCCGGTAACGACTTCTGTCCACATTAGTTTCAAATCAGCGAGCGATAAGATGTTGTATACGTTGTTGTATACAAAAATTGTATACGTTTTACAACATGTCTAAAGAAAACGTAAAAGTTTTCCTAGCTTTGAATTTTTTATTTGTCCAGCAGCTTTGAATAAAGCAGCTTAAAATTAAAATAAATCGTCTATAAAATAATATTTGCGAAACTTTGCACCAAATTGATTCTTGTTTTAAAATATTCTTTAGAGTCTAACTTAAACAACTGTACAATATATAAGTATTGATGGATGAGACTAAGACGAAATTTTCGCAATAAATCAAAAATTGTTCAAATGATTTTTGTAATTTGTAATTCGGTGTGAGTTGCGGTTTTTAGTAAATTCTGTTGTTTGTGTAAAATCCCATGCCAACCGAGTTATGATATATTTTAACCGATTGTTCTGAACATGAGCAGTGTTTACTGGGCCCATAGGGGCCATAATCAGGCTCTTACAACTCTGATGCCTTATCCGAAGGTGGAGCAAAGAAGGAAGTACACTACTTGGAAATCGAGAAAATTATCCTGTACGAGGGAGACGGAATCACTCTTAGAGGCGAAAATAAAAACCGCGTCTAAAAGTATTCAAACCGAAAAACCAACTATCAGTGAAAACAAGGGTTTGGACTTCTTATCCGAGGGGGAAGATGGGCAATCTTTGTGCCTCATCTGTTGCTAACCATTTGTTCAGAGTTTGCCAGTTGAGAAATGGGTGATGCACGATGTGCTGTATCGTGCAAAAAGTGGGCCCACACCAAATGCACAAAAAGATTCATACGTTGGTATGGCTGCATTAATACCTATTCGGATGACGACTCTTAATTAAAGTTTCTAAAATAAATTCTTATTAAAAAGACGTTATATTTTATTTTAAAGACGTACCTCGTAGGGTAAAACATACAGTAGCTAGCCGAGGTTACGCTTTGGTGTTAGGTTACTCCTGATGAGTTAGAGTCGATGGCGGAGGATCGAGTTGCCTGGAGATCTCTCGTGCGTGGTTAATCCCAGATCAGAAGATTAGATAATCAGAAGATGATGGTGATGATGATGATGAAGCTGTGTAGGTCAAAAACGGGAATATTTACATAAAATGCCGTATTTTCATTTTTGGTTGAAAATCGGCTGAGCTCGTTACTGGAGCTTGTTTATTTTTTGTTAACCCAATACCGAGCTCCCATCAGCCGTTGTTGGAGAACAATTAAACCTTTAGGTACCGTAATTCCTTTGAATTGATATAATTTTGCTGCAAAAGACTGCGATTTGAAAAAAAATCAAGCCACCAATCTTTAGTATTCTGTGACCTACATATTCAATATTTAGCAGTCTTTGAATTTGGCCCTCTCTTTAGAAGTCTAGGAATTCAACGAAACAAATTAGAATTTTTCTATTAATCAATTTTTTTCAGAAAAATGTGGTTTCCCTCCTATTTCCAAAATTTACCAACTCGCCTTGTGTTTAGGATTTATTAAGGAAAGCGAATGATTGTAAAGACTCATTGCAGATATCTTGTCTAAACGGCATGATCATCAACAGTACAGCTCGCGAGAGTCTGTTGAATACATGATTCTTACTGCAAAAACGCCTGATCTATTATGCAAGCATTGTTTTTCAAACCGCCGCGGATCGCCGAGGCAAGATATGAACTTAGAAGATTCATGACTACTGGATGGCGCAGTTGGTTAAGTACCTGCCCAGGGTTAGTGAGGTCCCCGGTTCGAATCGCGGTTTTCAAATCTGGTCCAGCCATGATTTGCCATTGGGATAAAATTAACGACACTTCCACTGGAGTGGTCGATCGGTGGTAGTAGTCTGACTGTGGGTGTCACAATGGCCTAACATGGGCTAAGTGCGCTGGTGAATTCACTAGCAGCCCCTTCCCTGCACTACCTCAGATTCAAGACATTTTTACATCGGTCCAAGCACTTGATCACTCTCTCCGTCTCTGTTGATACTGTTCGAAAGACTATAGACATGTTCGAAATGATAGGTCTTAAACAATTTTTTATACAGTGGTTGCAATTTCCTTTATATATTTGAACTAATAACATTGCTTGCACTGGGACTCGAACCGGGGACTCCACTAACCAAGGGCAGGCACTAAAGCACCTGCTCCATCCAGTCGATAACCCTCGCGCCCTTACTAATAAATGCTTGTTATTGTCAAATAATGCGATGTCGCACAGACAACTGTACAACACATCACAAGCGTAATAATAGGAAAGACTGTCAAGCGAATGTCATATGTTATGGTAAAAAAGTTCTTTGCGCCTCAGACCCCCTCAGTACCTAAGACAGAGCCTTGTACCGCCCCGTGTCAGAAAATTAACAACATTTCATATCTTGATCTGAGATCATATTATGATCTGCTAGGATAAAACAGGGGAAGCCTGCATTTTCTAATTTCTTCGGCGATCAGTTGGCGGTAACCACATTCAATCTTTTGGCAATGCAGTACACTTTTTTCATCACTGTTGACTTGCCTTACAACCAAAATGAACTGCATTAGTAAACATACCTAGTTGCATAAATAAAGCTCAGAATAAAGAAAAGAAGGTAGATAGGTCTGCAGCTACCAATATTAGTATTCAAATGCTTTTTTGTTCAGTGGATAAGGTAGTTTGATCTCATTTGAAAAAATTTCGTCTTGAACTGACCTAGACCTAGACCTTCAATTCACTTGCCCTTGCACCACACCACACATCAGCTCTGCTTCCCCCTCGAAGTCATCGCTTAGTTAAAACGCCTTCCTAAATGCAGTCAGCTCACAATTTAATTATCACTCAGAAGTGAGACATGTCCTTTGTTGTCCATCTCAATTGTCAGTCGATATTTCATTCTTTTAGACAATTACCTCGACTCTTTCCTCTGTCATATCAAATTTCAGGGAATTTAGCCTCATTTGCTTAAAGGCCATGCAACCCAAAAAACTGGACAAGCTTGTTTAAATTGGAATTATGTATTTCGTCGGATGTCTTTGAAGTCACGTTGCTTCGTCAACCTATTATTTTAAAGAACAAGCATAACGAGTGCTGAATCATACGACCAAGCTGACATCTCACGTAGGCATCGCCCGAAGACAATCTGATTGCAGTCGGAAATGTTTGATGGACAATGTTCTGGGGTGCGTTGCAATTTGGTAGCCTCATCTCGGCACTGACTCTATGCCGATGATTTCCCCGCATTCCCATGTGTTGCCTTCATGCATCTCTGACGGCTGCAGTTGACCTGCAATCTATTTCAACTACCAAAGCTCAACATTGGCAAACCCAGCGTTTTGTGCAACGTTCACAAAGTCCGCCCTTCATCTGACGGAAACATTGGCAATTGCCTCGGTCCAGGATGTCACTGTTCATATCTGTCTCAAATGCAAATCAGTCAGAGTTTCCCAATGAAAACCTTGAAATGCAGGCATCTCGGCCACATGCACACCGGATCTGGCGGTAGACCTAGATCTTTGACTGGCAACCTTTCGGTGCAATGATTTCATTTACATAATAAATTCCCTCTGCTCAGTCTTTCTCCGGCTAGGAGCCGATATGGGTGCAGCCCACTTAGCCAGGCCGCAGTGCCGAGATCAGAACACACGGAGCACACTCACTCGCTGACATTTAGATACGAGTACGAGTTTTATAATTTCCCGATTGAGATGTGCTCCAAGCACGGATGAACGGCTGAGTATGTGCTGTGAGTCGTCTCGCCGACACATCGCTGCCGCGCTGATGTAGTGACACGGTGTTGTGTGGCACATAACAAAGCCGTGCCGTGTAATTGGTGAGGAAGAGCAGCGAAATTTGCAATTCACACGTTTTGTGGTTTATGGGATGCATTCAGGCGATTGGGCGGATGCGCACACAGTTGGAGTTCGACGGCGGCGCGGTGATAGCACGTGTGTGTCGAAATGGTTCTCCGACTCAAAGGTTAGCTGCAGCGTGAGCGGTCTTCGTTCGGCAGGCGAACAGGTTGGACACGAATTGGGATGTTTTGCAATTTGAACGCAATGCGTTTTGCATATTTAGCCAACTTATTGGCAAGAAGACTCGAATTGATGTGGGACGGGGGTTTGCTTTGGGTTTGCTTCAATATTTTGGGTACCAGTTGACCGCATGTGGTGAGGTTACTTGGTGCAGGAATCTTCTGCGGGCACTTGTTGGATGTTTAGCAATTCATACAATGTTTGCTTTTCAAAGCCAGATGTTATTATGTTTTTTATTCGACATGGGTTCATGTTTGCGTACACGTGTAAGATTCAATCATTTCCATTTTGGGAATTCACACTATCTAGGGATGGAATCAATGAGCTATTGACATAGTTTAGAAATCCAGATACCTGCTCCCCACAATTGAGTAAAGAAGTAAGCAAAGTGTCCTCAAGGCTCTTAAAGTTTAACTACCTTGTTTGCTGCTTTATTATGCTGATGTCTAGGTTACATGAGAATTCAAACGAATCTCAGAGACAGAAAAACAACATCTAATACAACACGAATGTGGATCGAACGCGTGAATGAATGAGTGAGTTGCTCTAAGTGTATCATTGATGTTGAAGTACTCCTACACAGTCATTGAATCGTGGTTGTGCAGTTGTTACATTTTTTGGGTAGCTGCCTTCAAGCCTTTGACAACTATGAACACTAGCAAGTACTCTAACATCATCCCAGATACACTTGGGAATCACTGGAATAAAGCCACACTGGCAGTGCCTGTGTAGAGCCAGTAGGATTAAGAGTAGAAGCAGAAGAAGCGGGGCAAAGTCTGTGAATAGGGGGTAGGGAAAGGCGGCTGCTAGTGAATTCACCAGTACACTTGGACCATGTTGGTCCATAGCGACACCCACAGTCAGACTCATTTGATCCCAACAGCAAATGGTGACTGGACGAGATTTGAAAATCAGATAAAATCGTATTAACTGACCGTCAATTTGATCCCAACTGGACGAGATTTGAAAACTAGATAAAATAGTATTAACTTTGCTTTCACTGGGATTCGAACCGAGGACCCCACTAAACAAGGGCAGGTCTTAAGCAACTGCGCCATCCAGTCGCCTAAGTCTGTGGACAAGTCGAGTGGGGTTGAAAAAGGACATTTATTCTATCAGGCGTCCCTACTGACCATTTTCGTCAATTGTATTGTTTGCTGTGCCTCTCTCGATGCAATGATTATTAGGTTCGACTCATTAGCAATCGAATGACTTCCATAACTGCACCTCACTCGAGTTGCTGACAGTAACAAAGGATGTTAGTCTAGAAACTGTGGATTTTCCTCCACTCGTGAGTTGAAAACTTGTGGTTACTGTACAACAGAGGCCCAATAAAACGATGTCGATAGTCCGCGATGAACTTGGGCCTAGCTTCGTCTTGGAATCTAGCTATTTGTAGACAGGAATACTTTCTGAACATTGTTAATGACTTGAAAGAGGTGAAGCAATGAATTATGAGAACTTGGTGAATTCGGAGATTGAACCTACCACCCCCGTCCTAGGAGCCAATTAACGAGCCCACAACCAGAAGAATAAGACATGACATCCATATTTGATCCCTCACTCAACTCACTATCAATCAAATATCTCAACGTTCACAATTATTACAACTGATATGTTCAGGAATGGTTAAGACTCCGCATTCATGAGTCACCAGGAGAAACCCCGGAAAATAATGGCTACCATCACCAATCATCGCTAAATCAGCAACTCTATAAAAAATAATTAAAAATATTAACTTGATGTTAAATCAGTTCAATTCCGAATTCGAATATTTGGTCCTTTGTTTCTGTATCTGTAGATGCCTTCGCAGCGTTTGATGAACAAATGAAATGAGCCGGTCTTAACGTACTTACCGCTATCAGTCACTGCCTAACTGGAGCTAAACGAAGGCAATTACAATATCTTAGTCGATGTCGAATCATCCTACAATGTTCCGCAAAAGATCTAGCTCGAAGGACCAAAATATATGTATTCACATATTTATGCAAAATAAATAATTATACGTCCACCATTAAGACCGGCTTTATAATCGAAGCTGATTCTGGGTGCCTTCAAAAGAAAAATTTCGTGTCTGACATTTTATCATTTTCCGGGGAAAGCTTATGAAATGAAAGACATGTCGAACTCTCGACTGGACATGAACCATACACGAAGCACTGTTCAAATGACGGACATGAATGTCTCTGTTTTACAATAGGTGCTGGAATTTTTTGTTGAATGTAGTTGTAGATACCGCATCCTTTCCGGAACAATTTATCCGGAGGCTAGACAAATAGACCTGTCCTTCCAGTTGCAAATTGTGCGTGAGGGTTAACTTCCACACCAGGTAAAACATTTCTAGTTCAGAAGCACAAAACTGTCATAGGAACCTGCATTAGGAAAAAGGACAATGACTTTCGGTTATGCACGTGGAATGTGAGCTCCCTTAGGTAGATAGGGTAGGAAGGGGGCTGCTACTGAATTCACCGACACACTTAGACCATGTTGGACCCTTGTGGTACCCACAGTCCCACGTCCCACACAGACCACTCCAGTGATTGCGCCGTTAGTTTGATCCCAACGACAAATGGTGATTGGTCGAGATTAGAAAACCTGATAACTTTGCCTTTACGAACTAACCAGGGGCAGCCAATGAACTCGCGGAGGCCCTAGAAGCCTATAAGGCAGATATCACCGCCATCCAGAAAGTGCGGTGGGATGCGCGGAGCAAAAGGAGGACGAAAAACTGTGACGGCCACTATGGCGACTACTTCATAGAGCGAAGGAAGCAGTTACTTGGATGTGGATTTGTTGTTCGAGGCAGACTTATTCAAAAAGTCTTAAGCTTTAAATACATAAACGAGCGCCTTATAACAATCCGCATCAAGGCTAAATTCGGGAATATAAGCCTATTCTGCACCCATGCCCCAACTGAGGACAAAGATGAGGATAGCAAAGATGGCTTCTATGATCTCCTAGAAAGAACATACGATCAATGCCCCAACTACGACAACAAGATCGTTCTAGGAGATTTTAATGTTAAGCTGGGTAAAGAGGACATCGTTGCCAGAGTCATAGGTAAGTACAGCCTGCACGACACACGTCCGAAAACGGAATCAGGCCTCTCTAAAACTAAGTATCAGAACCTCTCTAAAACTAAGTATATACTGTGATCGAGGAAGGACGCACAACGTCCTAACGACTCAGCCAAAACGTCACCATAAGCAGCTATAACTTCGAGGTAGTCAAAGATTTCGTCTATCTCGGCTCCGCGGTTAATAGTCCAAACAACAGCACTACTGAGATCAAACGCAGAATAACTCTTGCCAACCGATGCTTCGATGGTCTGAACAGCCAATTGAGTAAAAGACGCCTCTCGGAAGATTAAGCTCATCCTCGTCCTGCTACACGGCGAAGAGGCATGGACTATATCCACAGCGGATGAAGAGCCTCTTGGTCTTTTCGAGAGAAAATAACTGCGCGCGATCTTTGGCCCTGTTTGCGTTGATGGCATTTGAAGAAGAAGGTTCAAACACCAACTGTATGTCCATGAGTCACGCGTCAACGCCTAAGACGGTTAGGCCATGTAGAGCGTATGGGCAACTAAGCTCCGGCCGGAATAATGCTCGACTCTAAGCCTGTGGAACAACCACCACGTACAAGGTGGCGGACACAAGTCGAAGAGGATCGCAGTCGACTTGGTGCGCGAAACTGGAGACAGCTGGCGAGAGATCGGTCCGTTTGAAGAGGTATGTTGAGTGAGGCCCAGGTTCACCCCGCACTGTGGCGTCCTAAGAAGAAGAAGAAGTAGTTGTAGATAATGAGAACACAGGGAGAAGTATTTATTGTAGAATGTAATTTTTGGCACTTTATTAATTTCAATTCATGGTTGGGTGACCGTAGAGAGGCTCATACAAAGAATACATCGATGTTCTTTTCGACGCATTGCCTCCAAACGTTACACCGATATTTGTATTTGAAACCGCCTAAGCAAGTCAGACGCAAGCTACTCAAATGAAAAGAATGACTCGAACCTACCGCCACCACAAGCACACAGAATAATAGACATGCCAACTAAGTCTGCTGCATTTTTCATGCCTGCCGTCCGTGCGACCGGGTTGTGTTCTCTTCACATTTGTAAATATAGCCGAAATATTAAAGTTGAAATTCAACTGTGTACGTGCTTATATTCGACCAATGAAATACATCGTTAAAATCCGAAATCATCCGATACATCGAATAGCAAACTTCGATGTTTTCGATGTATTGATGTATAATGAGGAACCCTAGTAATTTTGACTCTGTGGCCACCGACCCGAAATCACGAGATCCGGATGAAATTTTACTGAGACCTCAATAGGCCGTTCCCACTAAATTTGAAGCGGTTTCGCTCTCAATTTTTTAAGTCACTCGCTCTCAATTTTTAATTGTGTCTCACACCAGAAAATAAAAAGAGATAAAATGAGAAAATTAAATCCAGAATTACCAAAATAAAGCGAAACTCACGCTGAAGGCTTCTTCGGCTCGAGAACCTCTCATGGACGGATGAATTAAAGGGGCTGCAACTAGATTTATCAAAAACCGCGAGGTTTCCAGACCCAGAATATGTATGCCGCCACCTGCTCGGTTCGGGGAAAGTTGATGGATCCTCCAGGTTTCGTTCGAAAAAAATTAAATGACATGACATAACTTGCCCACTGAAAGATTCTTGTCCACATTGTGGTTGTGAATTTGGTCAGCTGTATGTCCTGTAGAAACGGTGTCTAATGTAAATGCAGTCCGCGGACACACCGAGCGCATGTAACAACAAAGTTCTGCTTAACAAAGGCATCTAATCTCACCGTCGAAGATGGAGGAGGAGAACAATATCGAAGTGATCGTAGAAAACTTGGTCCGGATGACTGGAGGCAGCGTACCTGCCCTTGGTTCATGCCCTGACCTGGTCGGCATCGACTAAAGTAAGTCTGTATTGTGAAAGTAGGTGGAGCTGGCGAACACTGCGAACTCAAATCACACAAAGGCGACCGAAGAGGATTCTGAACCTAAATTAAAGCTGCCTTCCATCATTGACGGCCCTGGTCATCTTTGTTCAAGTCATCCCATTAAAGCTCTGTTGCATCCGCGATGTCTTGCATTAATACCACAGAATTGCCATTCTTCTCCTTCCCGAACTAGGAGAATCGGAATCGATACTCTTATCTGGAGTATTTATGTCCGTGGGCTCGATCCAATGCAGCCGATGGAATTTGTCCTCTCAGGATGCATCTTTGTACTGCTTATAGGGCTCGTGGTTATACCTTCTCATCCATTCACCTTCATCGCAGCTGAACGCAAGCTTAAACCTTCACTGTGAAGCTGGAAGGTTAGAGTTTTGTCGGTTTCTGGGAATAGACGTATAATAGTCGCAAAAAAGACTGCTTTCTCGCACGTATTCTCTTGCCAAGATAGCTGGATTCATTGTACAACCAGTCAAGTTCCTCATTTTGAATGTTCCAAGCGCCTGAAGGATGGACATCTTCCAATACGCTCGACTGTCTGTTTGGTTATCGTTCATTGCTATGGAACTATGTAGACTCAAAGCCTACTTGCGCACCACATGAGGAGCTCATGGAGTGGGAGGACTGCAAATGTACTGATCAAGACTCTGCTGAGTCCTTGTCGATCTAAAGGTAAAATGTGTTTGCCTTGCATGCCGATTGAATGAATAAGACTGTTCTTACTGCAGAAGTATATCTCACGTGAATTCCATCACAGAGTAGATGCAACACAGTGCACACCACTGCATGCGATCCGACAATACATTTGAATACAAAAGAATTGCAAACGTCGGCTGTGATTTCATCAAGCTAAGAAACAGAATATGAACCAGTTTCGAGACGAACTTCACACGCATTTTTGTTTGTTCTCATCGCGTTTGTGAATGACAAGCGCAAAGTTTCCACCGAACTCCAAAAAAGAAATAATTTCAAATTTATATAACACCTCGCACCTGACGAAACTACAAGTAGGAGCGCAAAAAGGAGCACAATAAGCCATGAACCCATCACGTTCCACCCTCGGCAATGATGGTCAGTGAACACCGAGAGAGCGTGGGCGTCACCAGGCTCTCCTTTCCGCCACGGCCTTCAGTTCACCTAATCAACAGCAGCAGATACCACACCCCATAGATACGTGATAAAAATCCATTAGATGTCGGTTTTGTAAAAAAAGTTCTCGAGTATTTATTTTAAATTCAACTTAACATCTAATTTGATGAGTATTCTCCGTTCGAAAGCGTGTGTTCTCTCTCACTCTCTCTCAGTTGACAGCGCGATTAAATAATAATATTTACAAAAATTCAACAAACACGTGCAAATGAATGAAAGATCACATATGTCCTCGTTGGTGGATGTGAGACTCGGGGTGGGGGGGTGGTGGTTGGAAGAATATTTCAATTAACTTGCACTGGCGACGCGTCGACTGTGGTCCGCCTAGCCTCTCCTGATGGGGCTCAGTCCCTGCTCGGGCTGGGGTGGGGCGGTGGCGAGGTACTCGAGGGCCCTCTGGATTGCTGGTGGGATTGGTGGGGGTGTGGGCAAATGATCGCCCTGTGGTTGGAATCCGTTCTCATCGGCGGTGTACACGAGACGGATCACCTGGCCATCTGGAGCCGTGTACGAGAACTGTCCCTGTGCAACCTGTGGAATGAAGTAATTCGATTATGCAAGTAGTTCGGTGTGTAGGCGAGGCGAGCGCCCTCGGGCGCGCTTTCGATTGAAATCCTCTGCCGGGCACCATCAATTACCATCCGACCACTTTCTCGATGGATTCGCGCACAAAAAGAGATTTGGAGAGGCACACGGCCAATTTGGGCACTTTAGCGACTGCGCTGTCATTCCGCTGAGGTCAGGCGCGACTTAAATACCAACCGGCCTCCCCGGCAAGCTCTAATCCAGGCTAATGTAATTGCAATCGGAGGCTGTTGTGTAACGCCTCTGTCTGGCGCAGAGCGGAGCGAGTGAAATTAATCACCACGAAGGCGGCAAAGGTCGGCGGCTGTTGGTACACCGCTCTGGCGTGTCTCTGAGTGGCATCGTCGGAATGGTAATTGCTGGCACCAAGGTGCTCACGGAAAGGTCATTTGCAGTATGCGCGGCATGCGCGCCGCACCCTCGCATCCAGGGATCCACCTACCTGTGCTTCGGTGTCTGGGTTTCCGGCATTCTTGAGGTATCCTTGCTCTTCGGCGGCTATTCCATTGCCGGTCTCATATGAGTACTTGTAGGATCCGTCGTAGTTGACTTCCTGCTCCTGGCGGATGATCGGGATCGGTTCGGTCGGGCCCTGCGGCTGTGGGGCTGAGCTAACCACCGCGATGAAGGCGACGAGGACGAGAATCTGTGGAGGAGACGATGTGTGTTTGGTTATCCTTTGACAGGTCGTCGGGCTCGGTGTAAATCCACTTACAAAGAACTTCATGCTGCTGCAGACTATCGGGCTTAAGCGATGACTTGGAGGTTTCAAGAGAGTGGGCTCCTTTGAGGATCACTTGAGCACTTTACAATTGAAACTGTACCCTTCTTGGTTACAGTCGGGATTATTTATACCGAAAAATAATCTCTCCAGAGGCGCGCTTCTAGCCCGCCGCGGCCGCCTCTATCAATCCGTGTCGGTGGCGGGCACTCACACATACGAACGACGACAGCAGCGGCAACATGAAGTTATCAAGCGACCCTATGCCGGAGCGCCGAAGAAGAAGGAGGAGGAGGATGAGACATTTTGTCTCTCGCACACGTCTGAGTGTGCGTGTAGAAGAATTTCTTTCACATAACCACAAGACAGAGACACACGGCTCCACGAGCACGGCTGTGGCTGTGGAACATGAAATTTACAAGATCCACAAGATCTGTGCGAACGAATGTGTGACGAAGATGGTCACTATGGTCGATGCGGCACTTGTTCCACTACCACTTACCACCACCATCGTCAGCCGCACCACCACAGCCAGCCGACGGGGCTGAATGAGGGAAAAGCTAATTGTAATAAGCTTTGCCATATCGGATGTGCTAAGTGCTGCAAACAATTGATGATGGCACATTTGATGATCGACGACGGGTGATTGCTCATCGCGCGCAGCCTGGTGTTAGAAGTCGTTTTGGTTATGTTAACCCCGAGCTTACACCGCATTCTGTCTTGCGGCCAGTAATGATGGTTTATTGTGTCTCCTTCGACCCGCAATCGGAGCTGTTGGATCTGCCGAGTGTGTACGCCGGAGCGGTGGTTCGACCGTGCCTAATCAGTTCAGATAAATCAGCTGAGGCGTGCACAAAGAATAGAATAGATTGAGTCTCATCCAGCGGCTGGGGTGAGCAGTGGAGGGCGGCTTGTTCACCTCTAGTAGTCATTCGCGCACAACGTTCGTGCACTTTTCTAATGAGATTCTTTTTGTTTTCGCTTCTCGTTTCCTCTTATCATCGATGAGGCCCCTGTGTGATTTGGGTTCTGGTAGTCATTTGTTAAGTGTCAGAGTTCTTGAATAAATTAATATTTCACAAAACCAACAAGTGGAAGTGCCTTATGCAATGGTACAGCACATGGGTGGGGAGGACAATGGGATTTGTTCGCGTGGCGGGAGAAATCCGCTTACGGTTTTCAAGTTTGCCATACTCATACTCTTTTGTTTCTGGAGGCGATGCGCTGATGGTGCCCCGTCCGTGGTCGTTGGTTTGCATTTATTTAAATCGATTAATCGAGGCTGTTGCGTGATCTCGCATGACTTGGCTGCGGTGACACATTGCAAATGGATACCGGTTACGTGTCGACGAGATGGTAATTGGTGGCGGCAATTTGTTTTGGTCGGGCGGCGGCATCTTTAGCGGCTGCGTTCTTCATCGATTCGTTGTGATCCCCAGTGACGTGGAATATGAACGGAATTGTCTTGGGTAATCGATTAGTCATTGATTGGTCATAGCATGTTTTTTTTTTCTGTGTGCCTTCGATCCGGATCCGGATCACTGTGCCATGGAGCATAGATCTTGGCTGTGATTTATGTGGTGTTCAGATGAAATGTGGAAGCACCATGATTTGCTGACAGAAGAGTGATTGATTTATTGCGGATAGCTTGGGAATATTAGCATATTTATGACTTTCGTGGTTTGGAGAAGCAATTGACAACAGATGTATGCTAATGAGCTCCAATAAAATGAGACACAATTTGTCAGGGGTGAAGTATCTAGTCCTATGAACCAAAAGCTTTTATTTCGAGAATGACGGACGTGTGGTAGATTGATGCTGTGGTAAGGACATAGGACAGACTTCGTCAATACATGTGTCATATAAGAGCGTTTTGTTCATTTCTCAAGAATTCTTTGCAAAATTCTTGTGAACAAGACTTCTTGTGATATGTTGCATAATTATTGTAACCTGTATGATATTTATGCTTGGACTCTATTTCCAGAACTCCTGTTCAATGCACTCTACGTGTTGGTGGAGTCCCATTGAAGCAGGTGGAAAAGTTGAAGTATCTCAGGGACTTTTTCACGTACAATTGGTCAAGCCGAGTCAGTGTTGAAACAGATTGGAAGAGCTTTTTGGTTTGGTAGCGTAACACGAATGCCCACATCAATTCCGAGGTGTGCCCTGAATGAGCTGCTAGACGACTGCTTGGCACACCAAGGAGGACGTGGTTGGACCAAGACCAAAAACACGCCTGGGTACACTGATGAGTTAGAGGCGATGGCGGAGGATCGAGTTGCCTGGAGATCACACAGGACACACTTCGACGAATTCTTTTCCGGAGCACGCAAACTATGGTAAAAATGAACCCATTTCTAGGGCTCTGTAATCTTTTAAGGAAGTCTGTAATCATTTCGATTTTCACATTTCGAGAGTGTGCTTCAAAAACATTGTATTTGGTCCATTCATTTCTGACTACTTATGTTATTGGTCAGAATTTCCATAAATCTAAATTATAAAATAGTTGATATTGTTTATTTGCACCTACTTTTTATTCTAGTAATCTATAAAGCTAAGCTTGTTGATGGAATTAATTAAATAAATAAATACCAGCAATAAATCCAGAACAGATTAATAATGCCGATCGGAATGTTCTTTTTTGAAAACTTCTTCCGGGGAAAACTCTTGTGTTGTCCAAAGAGGCAACTGCACCCGGTACATCAAAACTAGCTAGGAATGTGTGAATATGTTGGGACCATCAAATGCGACTGGAACGCACAAATTAAAACCTCTCATAATAGGAAAGACCAAAAGTCAGGGCGTTTTCTGGATTTACTTTGCCTGTGTCGTACAAGTGAAGCAAAATGCCTGGATGACAGCAAACGATTTCCCAAACTGGTTTCATAATAATTTAGTAAAGGCTTATAATATAATATAATACAGGTGGCTAGCGCCAAACCCGGGGCCTAGCTTCTCAGCTATGCCTTCAGTTCTATGCCGACTCCGAACTGCCAGTTTGAGACACCTACACTCCTTGAGAATTGCCAGTGACTCGAATGGTGGGGTCGTGCAAATTAATTCGCTAGTACCATGCATCGTGCCCAGGCAAAGTAGGCTCAAGTGCTTAGGAGTCGACGCACCAACTCATAATGCCACGGCCACCACGGAAATAAATGTCTATGCTAACCTCGATACTATGTGGTTTCATTGGTTAAATGTTTGTTCAACATAAAGGGTGTTTTTTTTTCAATAATGTACGTCTCTCTTAAATGCGACGGCCAGTTCACATTTTTGAGATTTAATGGTTGTTGAAAGAACTTCGGTCCAAAATTAGGACCAAAATAAGAACTGTTACCTTGCCAGTACTGCATTATGAGCCAAAAGCTGGACAATAAACAGTCCACCGTCAGAATTGATGCCTTTGGTGACTTCAAAGGCGAAATTCGGGGCTGGTCAGGTCTGCCTCTGAAGATGTGCGTGGAGGTCAAGACTCGTCGACTGAGCTCAGTCGGTCGCATCGACCACTGCATTATGAGCCAAAAGCTGAACAATAAACATAGTCCACCGTCAGAACTGATGCCTTTGGTGACTTCAAATCAAAATTCGGGTCTGGTCAGGTCTGCCTCTAAAAATGTGCCTAGAAGTCAAGAATCCGTCGACTGAGCTCAGTCGGTCGCATCGACCACAGAACGGCAGCACCCCAGTCATGAATATGATTTTCTCTTGAGGATGCTGAAGCTCCGGGAAAACCAAGGCATCTAATGTACATATTTTTTTTTGTCTGGCGAAATTGAATTTATTTTTTAACGTCGCCTCTACGTAGTTCGATACACTCTTGTCAACGATATTCCATCTTGTTTAGCTCTTTCGATCTTACCGATCATTTGTTCTTGGTCATTCAGGGTTCATATGACGGTATCATTTAAAATTGCTTCTGACGTTCTGGTGCGCCTACGATCGATTGATTCTGTTGTCCGACTGGTCCCGCATGTGGTTAGAAGGCACCACCTTTTTTTTTGGCGTTTGTTCGTTTTTTTTTTGACGTTGAGAGCCCGCAGTCTCAGACTTGGCAAGTTAATCAGCTGCTTCATTGAAGGTTATACCCGGGACCCAGCATAGAGTTTCCGAGTGCTGCGTGATGAGGACTTTGAGCTCTTCGCGACGTCGTACAATCATCTTGGACAAGATTTCTATTGCAGCAATTGCTTTAGCCAACATGAGCATGTGGTGTTTACAACATTGATATCAGTCTAGCTGCTCCAATCATCGCTTGGAAAACGCAGCCGTTGTCAGAGTCTCTGTGTGGAGCAGTGCATGTTTCAGAATTCGGAGGAAATGCATTTTATTGGTATAAAGAGCAAATATCACAACGAGTTGATTTGAACCACATGCACGCGTCACAGCATTTAGATGATCTATCACTGGCGGTGTCGATCAGTGGTAGAAGTCTGTGGGTATCACAATGGACCAACAGGGACTAAGTATGCTGGTGAATCCACTAGCAGCCGATGATGAAACGTCCTTATTCGTGCGGTCTACAATGCAACATCCTTGATGGATTAGTAACTGATCTTCATGACGCAGTGGCGAATCTTCATCATGTCACCTAATTAGAATCACAAATTTGGAACTGACATCAAACCATGTGAATCAGTGGCGAATCCTCATCATGTCACCTAAGGAGAATCACAAATTTGGAACTGACATCAATCGACGTTTTTCAAAATCTGTCTATATGGCACTTTCGAGACTTGAGGGCGCATAATTTGTGCGAGTGATACGAGGTTGCACGTGTCCTTAGAAGATAAAAAAAAAAACTAACAATAAGAGTTGTATAAACAGAATGAGATGTTTTAATTAGCATTCCGTGAGAGAGAGCAGGCTCCATAATATTGATCAGCCTCTGGTATGGTGTTACAGCCCTATTGTTGTGCGGTATTGCACTAGGATTAAAAATTATCCCTTTCGTCAATCGACTCAAACAGCAACATAAAGTACCTTCATGAGTGAAGAAGATGGTGTTCAATGATCGGGTGAATCAGAGATGCCACGGATGGGCACGCACGCCTTTGGATCGAAAGGTAGTTACTCGTGGTAGAGGTTCGGTTATAATACTTGCTATTAAAACACGAAACTCACTTACAGTTCTTTGATCATTGTCTTGGATCATTGTACGTCCGTAACTGTTTGACAGAAAAAATGTAAGCGCCACCTTGCGCCAAAGACGCTGACCTATCGAACAGCCTTGGTATTTCGATTTCGTAGTCAAGTCATTCATTCTTTCCAACCTAGCTTCTACACCACTGTCCCCTTCTAACTGATCGGACAACAACTTCTCTGAGGTCCTTCTTCTCTTATAATCCTCTACGCACCTCTGTTGCCGTGCTGCGTTCCACTGGTCGCTAACTAAGACTAAGCATCCCGGTTTACATTTGTCAAAAATTGTGGTTCCGTCTACATACGGCGGCGGGCTAAAATCAGTCTGATGACAAAATTCCCGGAAAAGAATCCCCATAAACAATTTCCCATTAAATAAAATTCCATCGCTGTCATGACAAAGTGAAAAACTTAAGAAGATTGAAATTCTCCACACTCAAGTAGCGCCCACATTAGCCTTGGATTTGGTTAAGCAAACTATTTAGATGTCGAAATGAGCTATTTCCA
The DNA here is from genome assembly GCA_905231855.2 of Eristalis tenax. Lineage (NCBI taxonomy): Eukaryota > Metazoa > Arthropoda > Insecta > Diptera > Syrphidae > Eristalis > Eristalis tenax. The sequence continues at coordinate 9,101,248 of HG993127.1, forward strand.
TGCAAAACCTCTGAAAATGCTAATTATCTTGCCATTTGTTTTCGCTTTACGGCGGCACTGTGGGTTGCAGTGTGTCAGGTTGCCGCAGGTCAAGTTCAATATTGGATTTCTGTCAAGCGAAGAAATGTGCATAATCCTTTCCTAGGACCAAAGGAAACAGACGAACAATCGTTCCACACGGGCAATGGATAAGGCTCTGAAACGAAATTCAGCAGCGGCGGCTTTTTAACGAATCGCATCACAGAGACTCCCGGTCGCCCGGTGATTTATAAATCAAACACACAAGCGAGCAATTCAAGTTGAGTAAAACGCCAAATAAACAAATACTCGTTCTGGAAGTTACCGGGCTAAATTAATGCAAAAAGGTACAAACCGTGCGTTGTTCAGTCGATCGATGTCTGAGGTCACAGCAGCCAGTCGTAAAGAGTGCTCTTATAAGCGGGATAATTATTTTGACATTTAGATCTGTTTCTTCACATCTCCGGTATTCAAATATTTCGATTTCATCTAACCTGTCCGACCAGTCATCTTTTATTGGACGCGCTCCGCTCGATTGGGCTGCCCTGGTGCACCACTCAAACTTCGAACTTGTTGCTAATTATTTATGTGGTTCGACTGTATTTTGTCCTGCGACGGTGGGGTTGTGGCGGTGCACTTTCGGACACGATTCTGAATTGTGGTCGCACGAGCAGACAATTGTTCGATTTGAGTGACTTTTCCGACTGATTGCCGGTCATCAACGAGATAATTCAACAGGGAATAATGGGGCTTCTGCAAACGAGTGATAACTGTTTGTTTGACGAGGGGAAGTCGGTCGTAGTCTACCTTGAATGTCATCGTTCGGTTAACCACACGGGCAGAGGGGGGATCCTCTAAAATCTCCTCTCATTTGCTTTCTTGTATATCGGATCCAATATTAAATTAGGCTAACAATGTGAACCCATTAGTTGGCTGAAAAATAGTTGGCTTTGCCAAAATCATCCAAATCTGTGCATGAATGTCAAGAGGAGTGACAAGCTTGTTCAGCTTGCTTTGTCCAGAAATTAAGCTCTAGCAGGGGGTTAGAGGTGGACAATCATAGAGCAGGTGTCAAACAGGCATGGTTTCCTCTACGAATCTGCTTTCCACAGTGCTCAGCAAGGAGAAGTGAGTGTTTGGATTTAAGTAAACTCCTGACCGATGGGTCCAGCAATGCTGAACCAACGTCTTAAGCGAGTTTTATTTTTATTGACTGTATTTTACGAATCTTACGGACACCATCTTCGTGAAGAGCGAGGCCAATCAAAAACCTCTTGCTGCGTCTCAGAGTGTTGTCGACTAGAGACTCTTGCTACACAACGACATAAATCTTAAAATCTTTCATCGATTTAAGTCTCAACCACAGCCACTACAAAGCTTTCAAAGGCCGGTCAGCCAAAGTTTCCTCAAACTATTGGGTATGTCAAATAAACAACCTTTGGAGCATGGACGTTTCCTAAGCCAATGGATCCAGCTCTTGCAGTGTCCATGCAGCAAAGACAGTCGACAACGTGCGGAGCCTACGTCCTAATGATTATTTGAAGGAGAATAGTACTTTGCAACCGCTTCCACTTCAGTTTGTTTGAAAGAACTTCAGTCCAAAATTCGGGCTCGCAGGACTTTATTTTGCCGGTACTGCATTATGAGCCGAAAGCTGAACAAAAACCAGTCCACCGTCAGAACTGATGTCTTTGGTGACTTCAAATCAAAATTTGGGTCTGGTCAGGTCTGCCTCTAAAAATGTGCCTGGAGGTCAAGAATCCGTCGACTGAGCTCAGTCGGTCGCATCGAGCACAGAACGCCAGCACCCCAGGCATGAATATGGTTTTTGAATTCCCTTGATTCGAGAAGGAAGAGGATGCCGAAGCTCAGGGAAAACCAAGGCATGTCGGACGCAAGTCGACGGAACCACGACGACTAGACGAACTCAGACCCTTCATGTGTGACTGACCGTAGAAGAACTCAAGTTGGTACAAGGACACAGACCAATTGGCCGCACCCACGTTTAGGACCCCATCCATAGGCCGAATGATCAAGTATTAATAAAACCTCTCTTAGCCGTCGTTTTTCCAAAAATCATCGTTAAATCGTTAAAACTTGATACAGTACATAAAAACGTTTTGGTTCATTCGCCGTAAGTACTTCTATCTCAATCTCATGTTCTTGTGAATGAGTCGTCCCCCTCCAATCGAGCAACAATGAATAACAAACCATTTCAGTGCAAGGGCCGACAGCCATCAAGACCGCTGCCCTCAGCGTTGCCATGTCCCAGCAACGGACGGCAGAGAGCGTTGAAAATTTGAAATCAAATCAGAACCTTCATTTCACAGTCACATCGCAAACCTCCCTCGATGGCCTTGAAAGTGAAAGATTTCCCAAGACATTTAACGATCAACAACTCCATCTAAATTCCACTTAAATGGAAGCACTCAAATTGCCAAAAAAAAAAAAAACAACAAACGTACATCCATAACACGCTCAAGATCCATGTACCTATCTTCAAATGCGTGTCAAGCTTAAATAGTATTATTTCGCCGCCTCCTCTAATCGTAAACACCGGCGTGTATCAATTTATCACGAACGTGAGCGGCATTCCGTTTCGGCTCCGCAGCTTGGCCACTTAAGTCCCCGCACACACACTTCCACGCATGTCACCGTCTGCAGATTGGCGACAGCGATGATGGCGGCAAATGCGGCGACAGTGGCCCATCAGCATCCCTGTGAATCAGTTGTGGTGTGCTCAGCGTCGGAACCTTTCTCATGTCGACTGGCGTAACACTCTTGTCAGAGATACAATCGACTGATTCCCAGAGTTTAACCTTGAGCGGCATATTTGCCTCTGTCATACTGTACCGCAAGGTGCAATGGCTGCCTAACTGCCGTCCTACCTGCTCATTTGCCAAATTCAATCCATTCCACTCCAGTCGGCTTTGATATACGACGCAGAGGTGTGGAATGAACAGAACCCACGATAGATATTCCAAGCATCTGTCATGCGATTACATCATGAGCCGCAGCCCAACACGCTCGTCGCTTGTCGTTGCTGTGGTTGTCGTTGACGTTGTTCCCGACGACGCCGCGCCGCTGCTGCTCCTACCAACATGATCTTAATTTCACTCCCAGAGGTGACTGACATCTGAATTTGGCCCGCCTGCCATGGCAATAGATTCACAACTCGTACTGAACATGCCCATTGAATTTTATTACCTACAAATGTCACATGGAACCTGCGCGAGAAGTGCCTCTAATTTATGTGCGCCCAGGCACGCAGGCGCGCGGCTCTAACCAACCAACCAGCCAACCGACTCAGCCAAGCCAACGGCAATGCCTAGAGCAGAGTGCCTTACATTGGCTCAGAGATCGAGGGTATTTCCGTTTCGGAAGAACACGTATGTGCATGGGAATTGCAGAGAATGCCGGCTGCTGCTGCTGCGCGGTTGCAACCATGTCACAACCGGCGGCATTCGATTTCGATTTCTATGAATCCGCCCTGGTTGAGTAAGCGCTGCAGCTGGGTGCCTGCAAGAAGCGACTTAAAAAGTTTCACTTTCCTCCCAAGGTGAGGTGACCGCCTTCGATTTACACAACACCTTGCCTCGCGAGATGAGGCCCATAAATTATTCGCGAGAAATTCCCCAGTCCTCGGCGCAAATGAAGCTCACGCGGGATTAAGAGATACGCATGACATTCCGGCAAGTGCCACTAATTTTCATCTCGATAAATCCTGAATTAAACTGTTCCATGCGTGGTGGTGGTTATGATTGCGTAAGGCTCTTGCGATAAAATATCTATTCGTTCGGAGGGACGCAGGTTGCTGCGCGCAACCTTCCACAGTCGCATACGAGCACGCCCGGCCACAGAGGTGATGATAAATTATTGAGTGCTGGCCATCCAGAGTTCCGTGGAAGAGTGTCGCCGATTTCAACAAGTAGTCAACGAGGGGGACACGTGAAGTGTCCGAAGATGAGGATGATACTCGTGGTCACTGGAACACAGCCGAGAGCAAGTAAAATAAATCTTCTGAGGAGCATCCACAGATGCACACGGCGACCGTGCGAGGCCCATTGTTGGACTCTGGGAGTTTCTGGGAAAATTGTCTCGCGTAATTGCGGGCGCGGGTGACAGTCGCTGATTTATTGACCATGCTGACCTTAATCCGTGGTGTACTTCACAGGTTTCGAAATTGTTTTGACAGCAGGCTAAGTGGTGCGAATTTTAAGATTAATGAGCGGGGCTCAGAAAATGGGGATCTGCTTTGTTCGACATGCAACTTGGGTGTGCACTCAATAAACGACTGCTGTCCGATACTCGGCTGATCGCTTGGCCGAACGCGGGAAGGATATTGATGACCGTAGGCTTCGTCTTGAATTTCTGTGGGTGTGGAGAACCGGATGCACTTGCTGCGCTTTGGAAGGACACTGGTAAGGTATCTGGTTCCGCGGCTCTGATGGACGGGCGGTATGAAATTAATTGATGTTTGTAAATCCTGAAGCGTCTGATTTCTCTTGAACCACTGCAATTGGCAATTTACCCGGACTCAATGACTTGTGAGCGGTGGTTGTTAAAGCAAGTGCGTGTCATAATTCAAATTTGAAGGGCTGCAGTAATGCAGAGCGGAGCTCCTTCGATCGGCTGTGTGGAGTGAGACTGTGAGTTGCTGTGCCAGTAAAACTGGACGCGTAGATGGTACGGGTTGTAAATGTTTCAAAGTCCTACGTGTGGCAGTTGTGAAATTGGTCCTTTCCCATGCACATCCAAATTCTTAATTGTAAACCTTGAATGTAATGCACTGCGTTTAGAAATTAACAACAAGCTAAATTGTGAAAGGTTTATCCTGGAAAGCGATCGGACTCACAGAGCGATTCTTCGGAAAGAATGGGAAAAGGATATAATTTAGGAGTGCGCTAAGGTTGTATGCTACACATTAGATGGCGCTAGAGTCTGGCATGTGCTTGGCATGTGTTGTGTTGATCCCACATACGCAGACCGCATCCGGAATTACGTAGTTTTGCATGTCACTGAGGAGAGAGAAGTTCTGCGGGAAATTAAAAAAGCAGTTGAAAAGCTAGGAATGATTATCCAATTTGGTGAAACGCATCTCTAAGTGCAATTCAAGGACTTGTATGCCCTTGCACTGCAATTGCCCTATGGCTGCCTAAAGCTGATCGCAAGCTTTAAAATAAGTGTCAATCAATAGATGCATTGCCGGAGTCACTAATCCTGGCCATTCCAAAGGATGACGCGATAAGACAATTCAACTTCTAAAAGGAGTTCACCGTTAAGCTCAGCACCAAAAAAGACTGGAGCAATGAATCCATAATCCACAGACTGAGCAGCAATGCGGTGAAATGGTATATTGATGGGTCAAGAACTGATGAAGCAACAGTGGCAGGAGTATTTGGACCCCGGACAAAGTACTACGAATCCATGGGCAAACGCATCAGCATCTTTCAAGCAGAAGTCTATGCCATAGACAAATGCGCTCAGATAAATCTTGACAGGAATTATACCAACTGCAACATAGCAATAATGTCGTGCCGCTATCCTGGCTAGATTCCTTTATCATCAAATCCAAGCTCGTTAAGGAGTCGAGCAGGACTAACAGAGTACATTTTTGTTGGATACCCGGCCATAGAGGGATAGCAGGCAATGAATTGGCCGACGCTACGAAAGGAGCATCGGAATCTTTCATAGGCCCCGAATGAAGGATCTGGTGCTTGTAGCTTCTTGCAGGGCGACAACATTAGGCTGCACACCTCATTCGGTAAGTTTGCATCGGTTTTCCTACCTGAAAACTATACGATCCTATTGCCCACAAGCTATATGGTGAAGAACATGTGGAAGGGGAAATGTATCTGTGTCTGACAGCCAAGCTGTACTTAAAACATTTCTCAATCCTTTAACCACCTCCAGCATCGTTCAGGAATGTAATTCCTCTCTGACTTTGTACGGCAGTCAAAATTCACTAAGACTTGTCTGGGTCCCGAGTCACCACGGGATTGCTGGATATGGAATAGCCGATGAATTTGCTAGACAAGGATCAGAAGAAACATTCTTAGGGTCTGAACCTACGCGGGGGTACCTGCGTCCTTGGTAAGGCCCTTAGATGGTTGGGCCTAGCGAGAATACAACCAGAGGTGGCATGACTCTCCAGAATGCTAACGTCCGTAAGAAGTCCGCGGCATTATTGTTATCTCTTGGCAGAAAGGACTACACACGACTTACAGGCGTACTAACGGGAAACTACACCTTCGCTAAACATCTGTGTGTGCTTGGCCTGAACGACGAAAGCCTCTGCGACGCCTGTGGAGAAGACGACCACATTGCAGAGCACTTCCTCTGCTGATGATGTAGGCTCCTCATCATAGAAGCGCCCGCAAAAGTAGGTTGCTGCCTGGCAGAACAATGGACTAGTTTTTGAGTCTGACTGCTCCAGTGTGGTGTTAAAAACCACTGACAACTAAAAAATCCGCGGAAAGAGGAACCAATACTTCTCCCATCGGTTCTCTTCCTGCGCCATAATAATCATTTCACTTAGTTTCGTTAAGTTTCGTTCACTTTTCCTTGCTTAAGTGGGGCGCAATTAATCGCTCTCTGTGTACGTAAATAAATTACGGTTGCAGTTGGCAACCATGAAAAATCTGAAGTTTGGCGTTGTTTCCTGGTGCTTTTTTCTTGGTTCTCACATAAGCTTAGTAAATTGTAAAAAGTTTCTATAAAGATTTTTTGGCTGAGGGAAGAATCTTTATGAGAAGCAAACTTATACATTTTTACTTGAGTACTCCTAGTTTCATGTTAGAAGCTGCGACAATGTTTGTTCTTCAACTGAGCCTAAGATGACAGTTTTCTACCTTTGCCGTAGCTTATGAAGAGACCGACTGTTAAGAAACGAAAGCTAAGCGATCTGAAGATCTATGCAATAATGCCCTCGAAGATAATTTCATTCACCAAAAAGGACAACCGACTTTCACCCAGGCGCACCACTGCGTATCACCCGCGGAGGAAGCAAAACAAATTTTTAGAGGCTTTTGCAATTTTTTAACAACAATATTTTATTCATAACATTAAATGACTTAGAAAATGTTTAGTTTCGAAAACACTCGGTTAATCACTTCTTAGTTCTTCTCAACGTATGGCTTGGCGGTGGCCAAGTAAGCAAGGGCCTTCTGGATTAGGATTGGTACTTCGGGTCCGACTGGCAAATGGGCACCGGTGGGTTGGAAACCGTTCTCATCAGCGACGTATTGGACATTGAAGGTTTCGCCTTCAGGTGAGTTGAATTTGAATTGACCTTGAGCAGACTGCAAAGCGAGACAGAAGACAGAGATCATTCGATTGTGAAACATGGCAGCAGAGTGCAGCGTGTACTTACGATGCTCTCAGCGTTCTTCAGGTTTCCAGATTCCTGGGCAAGGATACCGTTTCCAAGTTCATAGGCATAGTTGTAACTGTCGGGGGAGACTACAAGTTCGTTGCGGAGAACTGGAACTTCCTCGATGGCACAGGCAACAGCCAACAAGCAGGACAGAGCGACCTACAACACACAAATGATCAATTGTAATTGTTGTAATCCAATGCATTGGCTGCGAGCGAGCTTATCCTTTCCAAGGAGCAGCGGCCAGGACCAAGCAGAGCTGTACTTACGAAGAATTTCATGTTGAGTTTCGTTGGGTTGTTGTTCTTCTGTTGTCTAACTGAAGTGATGAACTTATGATGGTCAAGTGGCTCCTCACGCTATTTATATCAAACAGCCGTCTCTGGATTCGAGATCGATACAGCCGCACAAAACCTGTCAACTCGCGAAGATCAAATAAATATAATAATCATAAAAAATACTAGTTTTTTCGCCCATCTACCTACTTCGTCACCTCGCCGCCGGACCCGGTCTGGCCACTGGACAATGCCAGAAAACGCCCGTAAAGTTATGCAAATATTAAACGAGCACACCAACGCCAAGCCGGGCAGAGCCATCAAAGCCGGTGAATAATAACAATAACCGGGCGGAGGACCGGTGACGGCCATATGCCGTCACTTTGTAAGCCAGTGGAAATTTAAACAAATAACTGTTAATTAAATCAGGAATGGTCTTCTTGACCCAGTCGAGGGTTGCTGCCTGACGACGATAACCGCCACCGCTACCGTCATCCCCGCCGCCGACGCTGCCGGACCGGTGCTAATGGAAAGTAAGAGTGATACCTTGTGCCTGGAGTACTTTCCAATGGAATTCGAATTTGAGTTCTATCTTTGGTTAGAATTTGAGTTGAGGTGGTCGTTGGAGTGGAGTTTTCCAGTTGATGGTGGTCAGAAACTCAAAACGAATCGGAAGTCGAATCGAAAGTAGGGCACTCGATTGAAGAAAACCATGCGATCGGTAAACGAAATCGAAAGTGGACTGGTTGAGTGGATTTGCCATCATCTAAGTAGGCCCTTGGGCCAGTTAAATGGCGTTTCCACCGAGGGTGCCATTAAGTAACGGCGGTGCCTGGTGTGAAGTGTATGGTCATTCAGTTTTAAGTGGCTTGGAGCAGCGGAATTTAAGACTTGAAAATATTACGCATTTGGAAAAGAGGAGAAACCGTCACACGCCGTGGTGAATGACCAAAAAAGGGAAGATGTTATTCACAGCTGGAAGGCAGAAAGTGGCACCTTACCTTGGGAAATCAGGTTTTCGATTTTATTCCAGAGTGAGACTTAGAAGTGCCTTGATTGGGCTTCATTAGATTCTTGCGCATTTTAGAGTTCCCGAATGTTAAGAAAAGCAAGAAGCAGAAATGGAAGCAAGTTTCTGTGTTTTTTTGTGAGTGTACAGCCTTGGTTCTAATTATAATTATAAAAAAAACAGGAGTTCCGCAAGGGAGTGTACTTGGCCCTACATTATTTCTGTTGTACATCGGGGACATACCTCATACTGCGGCTAAATTTGTGGCTACATTTGCGGATGACACAACTATCCCTCCAACGGGAAGATCAGTTAAGGATCGTTTTGCAAAACGCATCAATGATCTAATACAAAAGGGCATGGGCAAATGTCATGATGCCTGTTGTGTATACCAAAGGATCGCTGACTTTGCATCACTACTTTTGTAGTGTCATGCGCAAACATTTAGGAAAACACCCAAGTCCTTAACTAAAATACTTCAATGAGTTCCTGACAAGTCATACGAGTGAACAAAAAAAAAAGATCTTCGGCGACTAGGCGGACACAATTCTTGTAAGATGTTCTTGTAATCGGATGACAGACTTCTAAATGTATTGTAAGTTGCTACTTACTTACTTACTCACTAACTTATCAGGCCGACGACCCTTGGAGGGTCTGAGCCTGAGCACTTGCTGCCTTCCATCGTTGACGTTCCAAGGCATGCTGCTTCCAGTCATCTAGATCAAGCCGTCTTGCGTCCGCGATCACTTGGTCTTTATACCAGAGATTTGGTCTTCCTCTCCTTCTCGAACCAGGAGGCTCGGATTCGAAGACCCTCTTAGCGGGAGCGTTGGTATCCATTCGTTCGATGTGGCCGAGTCAGTGCAGTCGACTGATTTTTTCCTTCCGAACTACATCCAAAACCTGGTTGTGTCTTCTCAGACGGGACCACATATCCGTCGCACAATTTTTCTTTCGAAGGTAGCAAGAATCAGGAGGACTGGCAAAATTAGAGTTTTGTAGAACATGATTTTGTTCCTTCGAGTCAGGAGATTTGAGCCCAGTTGTTTCGACAAACCGAAGTAACACCGGTTGCCAAGGGCGTCGGATCCCCACTGTGATCTCGTTTGTGGAGTTCCCGTCTGCCCCGAGGTATACCTAAATCGAAATTGTAGTCAGGTTCAGTTCTCAATGTTTTGTCCGAGGTGGTATGCGACGGAACGTTTCTTGGTCCACAGCATACATTTGGTTTTGTCCTCATTGACCTTTGAGACCAGTTCGTTTCGCCTGGTCTTGAATCGCCGTAAAAGCCGGCGCGTTGGGAACATCATCTGCGTACCCCAACAGTTGGACCGACTTGTAGAAGACAGTGCCTTCCGTGTTTACAGCTGCCCGCCGCACTATCTTCTCCAGTACCAGATGGAAGAAATCACAAGACAGCGCAGGTCCCTTCCAGAATCCGGTGCAGGTTTCAAACGGCTCGGAAATCCTTGAGCCGAACTGCACGGTGCATCGCGCATTTGTTAGTGTGGTGCGACACTCCCGGGATCCCAAATTCGGCCATCGCATCGAATAGCTCCTGGCGATGAATGCTGTAGGATGCGGCCTTGAAATCGATGAAAAGATGATGAGTATCGATCTGAAACTCGCTGATCTTCTTCATAATTTGCCGGGGCGGAAATGGCCGCACTGGTACGTGCCGAATAGTGCGGTACAAAACGGCTTAAGACGTTCACACAGTACGCTGGACAGGATCTTGTTGCGACGTTGACCTCTATAGTTGTTGCAAGAGGTAGGATCGCCTTTTTTGTGGATGGGGCATGTAACTTGCAGGATTATAAGCTCGTGCAAAGTGTGTGCTCCCATTTCAAAAATCGGCCCTTAAAATAAAGCTAAAAAATACAATATTTAAATGTGAAAAAAGTTATAATCCGTTCTAAAATGATTGAGTATTCAGACGGTTTTACGTTAGACGGTTTTACGTAACCCGTATTTATTGAAGATGAGACAATATTAAAAAACAGGCCCCTGGTGAGGCATCGAAAAATGTTCCCGCGATCTTGAGAGTTTACTCAAAGACAATGGGCAGGACGACATCCTACTAGATCCTAATACAATTTTAATGGAGGTTTCATCTGTAGTTTTTCGATACGTCCGAAGAAGTGATCACTATGATGACAGCTGCTGGAGAGCTCTTGCCACATGAACGTTCCAAAGAATTAGTTTCTTCTACAAGGAGTTCCTTTATTTGTCGTTCCGATGAAGCTGTACCTGTCCTCGTACTACGACTGAAACCCAAGTAGTCTTTAGCTTTGTTGATAAAAGCGAAAGTCCCAAAAGAATAGTCATTAAGGCTAAATTTGGGAATATCAGCCTGACCCACGGACAACAACAGCAACTCTTCCATAATCTCCAAAAAAAGAACAATTGATCAAGTGCTTATCTTTGAAACCGGAATCGTTGTAGGAGTTTCTAAAGTTAAGCTGCATGCTTACTGGAGTCACTGGGAAACAATTGCAAGCCTGCGGGACAGCCATGCGTTAACGGGCTCCGTCATAGGACAAACTTGTTCCGATCGATCACATTGCAATCGATGTTAGACACTCATCCAGCGGTGTTGATTTCCAAATCTTGTGAGCAACCAACCTCGACTAGGCTCATTTCCTTGATTCGGCTCATTTTATGTAGCAACCAACCTCGACTCGGCTCATGTCCTTGTTACAGCCAAGATAATTAATCGGATATCCACCAACATCACGGTTTAGCGTGCGTCTTGAAGCTGCAATCGCAACGGATTGCTAACATTTTTGTCCATCGAGTCCTCCAGAATCTCTCTTCAAGTTCGGCGGATCCTGCACATACCATCGATGAAGATTGGAGCCGTTGTCAAGACCCCGTCAACGCAGTTGCCTCTGATGTTCTAGGTTGAACGACACCATTGTTTGGCAACGAGTTCAGACAGACATGTAAATTGAACTACTGTCCGGTGTGATGGTGTACTGTTATGGCAGGAATGCAATCCACAGGGGTTTGTGTATAAAATTCAAAATATTAATAATAATGATATGAGTGGCGCTACAGCCCGTAGAGGGCCAGGGCCTAGCTTCTCAGCAACCACTCGTGTTGTGCGTGCTATCGTTCTATCCCGAGTTGAAGGGACCTACACTTGTATGCCGACTCCGAACGGGCAATTCGAGAAACTTTTTCTAGACAGTTACACTCTTTGAGAATTGTCAGTGACTCGAAAGAAGTGAGGCCGTGAAATATTTTTTTTTTGTCCTACAGGCAGCGAGTTTCATTGGTGTAGGGGTCGCCGCACATACCCACAACGCCTCGGCATCCACAAATTTAAAATAAAGAACTGGTATATAATCACAGTCCATAATGGATACTTGAAGCAGACTGTTGAACGGCGATGAGGCCAAAAAACCTCTGTGAGGCGGGATGATCTACTCAAGCTAGACAATAATAGACGCATTTTGTCCCTCTGACGTAGAAGATGGCAAAGATAGAACTAGTCTAAAGTGCAGACAAGGCTGCTGGTGCAGGTTAGACGGGTTGTCCCTTGAAATCGTTAAGGCAGCTGGAGATGAAAAGAGTTGCAACTTTGTGTGTAAAAGCTAAGAGACGGCCTTGTGACCGTGGTTCACATGGACCAACGTGTTGGGTCCACTGGCCCTTGCCCACCTTAGCATCGACCTCTTGCAGAGAGTGTCACAATGAGCAGATTTAAATATGACGAAACTCCGACACTGCAGTGATTAGTATTAACAACATTAGCACCGAAATCAAACCCGGAATAAATCTTTCAAATCGCTGTTCATTTGGGTTCAAGGCGCGAACGAGATCGGTCCTCAAGAACGTTCGATTTATTTTGAAATGTTCGTTCTAGTGCTCTTGCCGTTCCAAAAATTACCCGAGTATCCGAATAATGCGGGTAATACCCAAGTTGGCGGCACCAATCGTTGTCCGGCTACCGGGTACTTGTCATCATCGCAACGAATACTCTAATTTTATACAAAAATGAATAAAGTACACGTTTATTTGTGAACTTTACACGAAGAAGGGGACAACACCGATGAAAGTCATTGGTGGAGTATCCACCAAAATTAATAGAAGTCCAGTGTCTTTTTAGCACACATTAAGTACGAAGTTGCTTTGAATTCTTTGTAAGTAGCAGATTAATTTCGCCCAAAGATACGGGTACCCGAGCAAAACCCGAGAATGCGAGTACCCGTTTAGTGCCCGGGTATGCGCGCATGAAGAGCTCTAGTTCATTCCATGCTTGTACTAAAATGAAGTCTGCAGGAGTAGTTACGTGCGAACGGAAAGTTACGTAATCTCCCCATGTTTCTAGCTTCAGTCAAATGAGAACTGGTTTTCCTATGGTGTCTCGACAATAAATCGAAATCTGTATGCAGCATGATGCCCCACTTTGAAGCTGATTGAAGAAATTTATCACTTGCTCTGAAAAGCTTTCGTGACATAAACATGCTTCATTCCTCGTGGTTCTCATTCAGATGGCTTGAATTTTTCTCATTACGGTTTTAACAGCAATTTTGGGATGTTATCGGAGCTTATGGGTCCGCAGAGGGAAGTAAGTTTAAGCGTCGTCTGAAGCGTCAGTCTCCAGCATAACATGTTACTCGTTGTCCTCAATCCCCCACTCGAGGCAAGATCAAATATAGTCAACTTAACTGCTGGTGGTGTTTCTGTATGTAAGCAGTCACTTGATTCGGGAATGCATCCATTAAACGAAGGTAACTACACGAAATTTATTAATTAATTGACTTCATTGCCGAATGTCGACTGCGTCTTGCGGAATTCAAACTTCCAAGTGTAAACGAAAAAAATGATGTAATTTTTATTCAATTTGAAAACGCTTAGCTTTTGAATTTGATGTCAAATTTTATCGCTGTTCGCTGGAATTTAAAGAATTCGATGGAACCTCGGCTTCAAACGGGAGACGTCTTTAATTGGACGCTATTTATCGTATTTTAATTCAATTTCATTAATTACTTGAAGCTGATACATTGCATGGGCATCTACATCCATAATGATCTCTGGCATATTTATTTCAGTTTCAGGGTTGCCATGTGTTCAAAATAATTTTTTTTGAAGAACAGATACTTGGACATATCCGAGCACACATCAACATTGGTCCGTGATTCGTTTGGCTCTCTGTGGACCTGAGAAGAATTTGCTAGCTGGTATTAAATCACATAGCCAACATCATCAACACCATCAACCAGATGGCTTTAGATCTCGCAGTTCCTTAACCCTTTCGACACGGCTTTCGAGGTGGAAAGCTGGGTCCTCAGAAAGAAGGAACCCGCTGTTTTATATCGACTCCGAACGGAAAATTTAAGAAGCGTAGAAAACTACACTAGTTATACTCTTTGAGAAAATTATTATGCTCATACAGGGAATCAAGTGCGTAGGGGTCGACGCACCAATCCACAACGCCACGGACGCCACTAGCTCAATTAAATACCGCTGCCCAAATTTCGCTGTACGGTATGGTTCATTTTTATACCAAAAGCATTAAGAATGTATGTCACTAGGGATGTTTATACATTTTGTGGTAGGTACTCAGCCAGCCGTGACGAAAGGGTCAAGGCAAATTGCATTTACTTGGCAACCCTATAACTCAAAGTTTACGATATAAACAGTATTTAAGAATGGACGAATGTCAGAAATAACATTGACAATCTAATCAATCAGCCCCCCAGAACCAGTGGAAAGCAAACTTGACATTGGCAACCGAAGTTCAGTTTGTCAGAGAACGCCAACCGATGAGCATCGCGTTGAAGTCGTCCCTCTGTTATTCAACTTTGTGGTACTCAGTGTGCTATGTGTAGAAGCTCTCATTCTTGTAAGACTGTGATTGGACAATTGGACGGCAACCCTGGTCAACACACGAGCCACCTACAACTCACTGCCCCCACCATCAGGCGCATCTCATTGAAGACGTGCAATCGAAATGGAATGTTAACACACTCACTCTCCAGCCGCCGGAGGCCAGTTTCTTTCGATCACGGTGGCGAAGCCCGCATTGCATTCGTTCGATTGAAGAATCCACCCGGTCATGATAGACTAAAGGTAATCAAGTGCTCTTTAGAGTCCAAATGAGACAGCCAGCCACACGGTTCATCATAATCACCGAAGGAGCGTGAACCATAATTACTTTGTGAGCATGAACCTGTTCAGATGTCAAGCCGCAGAATGATCCCATCGCAGTCGTGAATGTGGCTTTGATTTCATTCAGAAATCCCCAACACTCATTGTTCTCTCGATAGCCACTCACTCATCCATCCGACAGTCTAGAATTCTGCTTGCTAGAGCGCAACCGATTGGTGGTGCGGGGTCTCGCCTCCGTCGTGTCGGGTGTTTATAGGTCAAGTTCGTCAACGCTGCTGCAGCGGCGTGCAATCGATGTCCCATTTCACTTATGCACAAAGGACAAAGCACAAACGAAGAGAGTTGCTAACTAGCTCTGTTGACTGAACGAGTTAAGCCAGCAACCAACCAGTATGCTAATGAGAGGAGCTGTTTCAAATGCAAAATTTTGGTTAATTTCGTAATACTGATGCGGCTGCAAGCCGCCTCTGCTCAGAATCACCGGTGTAGCACGTGATGTTAAATGGCAATCGAGTAAGACGACGAAAACGAAACCAGCAACCAGTCGGACTGGACCCCGAATCGAGGCGAATTCCACGAGCAGTCCATAAATCGAATCGACGGCTTCGCGAATTTTGATTGCCTGTTTTCGATTAAATAGAAATCGTATTTTTATACTTCCTTCTGGCTCGATGGCGATGTGAGATTTAGTTTGAGCCTCAAGATTGGACCTTGAGCCGAAGAGGGATTTACATATCTATTTTGCTAATGGCTCATAAGTGGCGGCCAAAAAGGTTTCAATGGCCACGTGCGCCGAGAAAGAGCGATCGAGAAAAAGTCTCTCACTGGGCCTAACTTGGACCTTTTTTATTTGACCATGATCACTTCACGAATCTTGGTGAGAGAAGATTCGATGTTTTATACAAATTAACGTGTATCGGGTTACAGAGTACCGCTTGAGAGATGAGTTGTTTATTTTTGATCCAATCAATTAATCTGCGAAGCTGCTCATTTCCTGCGTTGTCAGCGTATGTGTGGCCAGCCAGCAGAGCTTTTAAGCGGCATTTCAGAAACTCATTGATAAACGTGGAATGTCCGAAGAGAAAATTTGAATAAAAAAACCCGACTAGACTTCGGTTTACCTTGGCCTACGTCTCACTGTGGGGTATTTAACTGCAAAACAAAGCGATTTTTTTTTTTTTGCAGACTTCAAATAAAAATACCGTAGCTACCAGTGGCGGCCGTGGAGTTGTGGGCAGAAAAGAAGTATTATAAAGATAGCCAACCTCTACCTCTCTTGACAATCAACATTTTTGACAAGGGTCCAATCAGCTGTGGAGTTGGCAATCTCTTCATTCCTGGTTGTGGGTCTGTGCTTCGACGGGTGCGAACAAAATCCAATTTTCAATGAAAGATTCTGCTGGGTCACTAGGCCATAATAGGCCTATACAATTGAACCTAGCTGCCTGGTTTCGATCCCCGGTACGGTAAGACCCAAGCGCCTTAAACACAAGCATGAATGATTGATGGTTCACAGTTGTAATAGTTTCTACTCAAGCTAGTGGAAAAGCCCGTCGTACGACAGGAAGAATTTCATACGCAATTATATAATCAATGAAATTAAGCAATTTTTACTAAATAATGTATCGCAAATAAGTTAAATCTTAACTAAGTTTAAAACTAATGCATTTACGAGGGAAGCATTCGGTGTCTATAAAATTATATACACCCTTGGCAAGGGACGTGGACCTCCTTCCGTAAGTTACCATATTATATGCTTTTTAGATATATTTTTTTAACTTACATTTATTTACCTCATGGATATTTTCGACACAGTAAATATTTGTTTAAATACTGGGTCTATGACTTAATTCGTGCGGTATTTTTTTCATTTTTTTTTTTCAAAATTTGGACGTTTATTTAAGAAAAACACGTACAATAGTATTATTCAAAGTATTGCCCATCTCAAGCTATGACTTTTTCCCATCTTTCTGGCAATTTGTGGGTCCCATCCCAAAACAACTGCGCCGGCTTGGCAGCCAAAAATGAATCAAGACGAGTTTTGATGCTCTGATGTAAACCGTATTTCAGTGAGGGCGTTCTGCATCGACCGGAACAAAAGGTAGTCAGAAGGGACAAGGTCTGGGCTCTAAGGCGAGTGGGATAAAACCTCCCATCCACTCTTTTCCAAAAAGTTCTTAACCGGAATAGGAACGTGGGGCCGAGCGTTGTCATGATGCTTCGTCTGCTCTGATCGCATATTGCGGGCGTTTTTCGGCTACTGCTCTCTTAGAACGGATTAATTGTGTTCGGTAGCGTTGTCCATTGATGGTTTCACCTGGGTTTAGCAGCTCATAATACAGCACACCCTTCTGATCCCACCAAATACAGAGCCTTACCTTCGCGCCATGGATATTCGGCTTTGCCGTTGATTTGGCTGGTTGGCCAAGCCAAAATCACCATCGCGCAAACCACTTTTGGCACTTTCGCTCAGCTAGCGCTTGTTCACCATAAACTTCCACCAAAATACGATGACTTTCGGCAGTAGTTTTCTTCACATTAAAGTAATGAAGAAGAAATCCCCGCAAAATCCCTTTTTCAGGCACAAAGTTCGACATATTTGAGTGAAAAAAAAAATTGTTGTTGTTTATGCTTCAAATGAATGACATATACTGAAATGACGTACAATGAGTAGCTTTCCAACGCATGTATGCATGTATCCAATAATATGCCATAATACAAGTTATGCCATCTCTAAGTAAACCGCACGAATTAGTTATAGACACAATATTAGGGAGAAGAGTAAACGCCAGAGAGTTTAAAAATAAAAGACGTGTTTGTTTGTTTTGTTCTTCATCTGCCTTCGATTTCGGCACTTTACTTCTGAATAATTTCTTCATTCTTGAAAATCCTACCCCTTATACATTCTCATTCTTTATTAATAGCTTAGGTCATTTTGGGTGCACTGGATTTATGCATAGCACTATGCATAGTATGCCGTCGACATTCTTTCCTAAGTTGTCGGTATTTTATTGCATGCGACAGAGTTCCCTTGTGATTGCGTCACACATGTCTTCTTAAGTATACTCGTTACTTATGGTGCTTAGGGTTTCCCGGTGATAATGAGTGTACCTGTAGCGAGCATAAAGTGTGCTGACATTGACTTTTCTGTGGCGAGAGCCATTGCTAGGTGTCGTAGTGTGGAACGAGGAGATGAAAATGACTTGAATGAATTGAAATTAAATGAGAGGTCTGATCTTATTATGTAGCCCCTAATGTGCGGGTAGTACACTTGTAATAACAAATAAAAATAACATTAAAATATATTAAGTATAAAATGCAACAAAATATCATTTTTACGATTATACATTAAGAAGCGGTTTGAGGAAGTGATTAATTTAATTTCCTCTTCCTACTTGACGTGCAATTGATTTTCCGTAGCTCTTGGGGAATGTTATTTACGATGCATGGGATGCTACACTGCAGCTCAGATTCACCATACACATTCCTGAAGTTTGGGAGGTAGTGCATTCCTTCTTCGCGTCTCATACTGGTGGTTTATTCTGATACTATACATAGGGACATTGTAGTACTAGAAGACCGCTATCATCTGGAAGATCCTCTTAACCGTTGTATCAGAAATGAAGGACTATAGAGATACCCAACTTCTACCTCCCTTGCCCCTTGAAATGATTGCCAATAATTTTGTATATCACTTTCTAAAGCCAATTGACCAATTAGAGTACGGCATGCAATTTATTTCGTAAATAACTGTCAAAAACCCTCTATAATTGGTCAAGGGACTAGGGGTCAATCAGCTGTGAAGTTGGGCATCCACTTCATTTCTGCGTTAAACCCCATATCGCAACTTCGCATTCGAGCTGTCACGTACATAATTTTTGTAAGTCGGAATGCAGCGGTTGAGCGGTGAAATTTCACAGGTTTCTTAGGTAAAGCCCAGTCTTGGGCTTTTTGACAATTGGAAAACAATTTTTTTTTGAATTTATTCTTCAGTTTGAATTTTTGGCAAACTGAGACGATTATTTGAGCAAGTAATTAATTTTTCGAAGGATTTTATTTACAGTACGTTCACATTTTTTCATGGAAATTGTATATCAGAACCTTTGAATAGGTCAAACGCACTCCTTTATTTCGATGGGGAAAACAGAGCCTGCCGTTGTTTACACAATATTCTCGTAAGCTCGATAAAACGCGTAGCAATGCCAATGAAAGACCGCGCCAACGCGCAGTTTCGCTTCAGCCATTAAGAATGTGTTAAAGTGGCCTTCCTGACGCAAAAACTTTGTTGCAGCATTTTGCAATCTCCGTAGTTTGTTGATATGGGTAAATAATGTATTGCCCCAGGCAGGAATGGAAACGTGTGCTTTGTGATTAAGGCAAGCCATCGCGATTGAGGAACATCTTAGTTTTTTTTTTGCAGACTTCGTTTATGTGCGGCCACCAAGTGAAGTGATCGTCCATGATAATGCCAAGATATTTATATGGTTTGTCTGCTTCAATTACATCGACATTCAGCGGATCAGTGCAGTTGAAACTGGTCAGTCTGATTATTGAGGGTAGATACTGCGAATGTGCTTGCATTTTAATCTTTTTTCGTATTGATTGCAAGCCCGTTATCAGGACACCATTGGCAATTATTTTTGTATATCCAGATTGGAGCCGTATTGCTGGTTGCCCGAGTGATTTGTGACAAACGACAACTGCAGTGTCATCTGCATAAGCGAAAGGAAAGCCATCTGTCAAACCTTTAAGCAGATTATTCGTGCACAGTATGTACAAAAGCGTCCCAAGTTAAGAGCCTTGTAGGACACCGTATGCTTCCTCGCCGGTCCATGATTTCATCCAGTATGCTAGTTTTGCTCGAATGTCAATATGGAGTGCTTCTATGTTTCTGTGGCGATTCACTGTGTTGAAAGCTTTGCTTAGGTTAAGAAAAAGGAATAACACGTGACGGCGTTTACATAGGTTTCTGTTGACGAGATCTTCGAAGTTGCAGTAGTTTGTTTACGCTCTTTTTTGGAATCCGAATTAGCAAGTATGCTTTTCTTCATCATCATCATCATCTTCTTCTGACCCACATACTCCACTAAATGGGTCGCGGGGGTAGACCACGCACGAGAGACCTCCAGGCAACTCGATTCTCCGCCATCGACTCTAACTCATCGGGAGTTATGCCCAAGCGTAACCAGGCGAGTTTTTGGACTTGGTCCAACCATCTCGTCCTGGGTCTGCCAAGCGGTCGCCTATCTGATGGAATCGCATTCAACGGCCTCCTCGGAAGTCGTGATGAAGGGGACATTCGTGTCAGTGCCCGAAATACCCAAGCGTAATCCTCTCCGTTCTAAGAAGCAGCTCCTCAATGTTGAGTCCCTCGCGCACTGCCGTGTTTCTCACCCTATCCCGGTGAGTACTTCCCACAACAACACGGAGAAACCTCATCTCAGCAGCTTGTATTCGGGATCTTAGTCTTTCGGTCTAAATCTCTAACCACAAATTCCAATTCTTAAAATCCCAAGTTCTCTCAACCAGAATTTGTCCCTTAATCGGTTCTACCGTTGGCAAAATGGCTATGGGTCGATAGTTATCTTTTTTGTGCTTACCTTGTATATGTGACTAATGATTGATGTTTTAAGCTTTGTAGGAAACACTGCTAGGTCGAAGCTGAGACTTATCAGTCTTATAATGATTGGTACGATTAGGTCTGATGTTCTAGATATACGCCGGACGCTTTCTTAATTTGTAGACATACCAAAACATCCGCGAGATAAATTGAATCACATGGTGGGATGCAGATCTTAATATATAAAGTGCTTTGTATGTAAGTATGTCTCACCTACACCGATTGTGCTCGAAAAAAAAAAAAACTACTGGAAACTATCGGGTCTGTTGGCCGAGTGGGATTGTGCACAGCTCACATTTTCTATGTGAAATTGTTTTTTTTTTGTTTGTCTGTCGACCAAAATTACCCAATGGAATTTTTGAATAAGGAGGATCTGCAGGAGGGTCAAACAGTATTTATTCCAAGAATCGATCTTGCACCAGTTAATCCAGACCTTCCATTTGCGAGATGTCCAAGACGACAATTCCCTATCAAATTAGCATTTGCTATGACAATCAATAAGTCACAAGGGAAAACATTTGAAGGGCTCGGAATTTATTTACCAGAACCAGTATTTACCCATGGGCAACTTTACGTTGCAATGTCCAGAGTTCGTCGCGCAGGTGACTTGCAAATTCAAATTATGCAGGGTCCACACCATGGACAAATAATTTTAGGTTCGGACAAAATTTAAAAAAAACACGTTGTATTGGGTCTATAACTTAATTCGTGCTGTTTGCTAAGAGATGGCGTAACATGAATTTTTTCATTGTTATTATTCCATTGGAACATGTGTTGGAAAGCTACTGTCATTGTACGTCATTCCAATATATGTCATTCATTTGAAGCGTGAACAACAACAATTTTTTTATCACTCAACTATGTCGAACTTTGTGGCTGAAAAGTGTTTTCGCGGGGAGTTCTTCTTCATTACTTTAATATGAAGAAAACTGTTGACGAAAGTCATCGTATTTTGGTGGAAGTTTATGGTGAACAAGCGCTAGCTTGTTCCAGAAAGATGGGCAAAAGTCATAGCTTCAGATGGACAATACTTTGAATATTACTATTGTACATGATTTTCTTAAACAAACGCTCAAATTTTGAAAAAAAAACCGCACAAATTAAAATATATACCCAATAATAAAATGTTCGATTATTCGTAATATATGCCTTCGTTATATACTCGTAGGCCCATCACATTATTTAAATTATTAAAAACACAATTTATTATGAACCACCCACAAATTTCCACCTACTCAAGATCCCATCAAATACGCAGACAAACTAGAGGCTTATGCCGTGCTGCAAAACAATACCCCACTGTGCGTCTGTTAATTATAATTTTTGGATAACCGCCAGGCGATGGCCATGATATTGAACGTGAAAATTAAGGTTTGGGCCGGTTTTGAAAACGTTTTGTTCATTCAGCTCATCGCAGACATGCTGAACTGTATTTTGTCTCTGCTTGTTGTTGTCCTCCACAGTCAATGACAGCTCGCCTTATCATTCTGATGTCATTTAGTAAACCGGAATGTAGTTCCGCGGTATTTAAAGCGGTTGTCCACTATGTAGGCGTGCGCCTCCTAACAATGGGTAGCAAGGTTATATTCGGAAACATCAGCCCAATTTGCGCCTCCCAATTTGTCGGAGGATAAAGATGACGACAGCAAAGATGACTTGCATGATCTCCTAGAAATAATGTACGATCAATGAACGCTATGACACCAAGTTCGTTCCAGAAGAATTCAACATAAAAATGGGTGAAGAAGACATCTTTGCTAGAGTCGTCGAAAAGCACATGTGACTTTACCTACATCACTCATGAGAAGATCGTGCGGAACTTACTTGCCAGCAGGATAAAGGTACGATATTCCAGAAGTCCATACAACTGCTAGCATTAGCGGATGATTGGCTTTCATGTGATTAGCAGAACACAACTAGCAGTCCAATAAACGATGACGGCCAAAATGCGTTTAGCGGTGAATCGAGAAAGGACTCACGATGACTGGGCCAGAGCGTCACCATAGACAGCTATAACTAAGAGGTAGCGGGGTACTTCGACTACCTCGGCTCCCAATTAAACAGTACAAGTAACATCAGTACCGAGATCACGGAGTATAATTCTTGCTGATCGCTGTTTCTTTGAGCTCAGGAGGCAATTGGGTAGTAGAGCACCCTCTCGAAGGATCAAGCCAACAAATACCTTGAATACCTCCCAGTCCTGACATGCGGCGCGGAGGCATGGATAATCTCAAAAGTAGATGAGCAAGTCCTTGGTCTTTTCGAGAGAAAAAATCTGCGTGCAATTTTAGGTCCAGTTTTTGGAGAAGAACATTTAATCATGAACTGTACTACTGGGGCTGTAGAGCGACATGAGTCAGGCGCTTTAGGTTGCTGGGCCGTTTATAGCGTACTAACAACTCAGCTCCGGCCCGAAGAGTCTTCCACTCCGAACCAGTGGGACAATGCAACACGGCGGCGTTTAAGGTGGCGCACTCCGTTGGAGAGGAACCTCAACCAACTCTTGACTCTTGAGGCAGCTACCCAGAGGTTTGTTGGTCGATTCCCAACCTCATCCTGATTTCATGTAGCTCGCAGGATGGGAATTTATACATCGAGTCAGTACTGAATTGTTCATCAGGTGCTGACGCCATTGCATTCCTTAAAATTAGGTTTTGGTGAGGTTCGCCCACATTGTAATAAAGGGTGATTTCGTAAGCGCCTAGAATATTGGCCTCGAGCTTGTTCAAAGTCGTTAAGATGTTAGCTTAGATTTAAAACCTGACGGAGGCCCAGAGAAAATAAACGAGAGGTGTCAAGACAAAGGCCAATTTATGAACGCTCGCCCTGATGTAACCCAGTCCCTCCCGTTTCTCCTTCTCAACTTCGAACGTTGCGTTCCTTATACGGTATGCAGGGGCCGTCTTTTTGGAGCAACAAGTCGGATAAGCTGTTAGGTGGCAAATCCGCAGCGGAGTTATTTTACCACATATGCTGCAGTTTTAATCACATCGCCAGGCTGGCGGATTCCTGTCTGCCGACTAAGGCAATTGGCGGAAGATTGAGGAGTATGTTTAGAGCTTCGAAGGTTTTTTTTTTCTCAACGCTCGGCTGATACATGTATACGCGACCCCTTCGATTGGCTTGCAGTTGATGTCCTTGTCCAGTGCAGTCCACCAAATAGCGACGAGTCTGGCCACTGATATGAAAGCATGTGGACCATGCCCATTTTCACCCTGTAGGCGTTTTCCATCATTATAGAGCAGCGAAGTATTTTCTGACAGGTCTGACCTCGATGTTGGCCAACTGCATTCCCCAGAGGCCGCCATGACAACATCGTCTGCATAGCACAGAACCTTGTACACATGGCCTCTTCAAGGTCAGAAGACGTCCGCTCATAAGCACTACCTTCTACAAGAAAAGGGAAAGCCTCCACTCTCTTGTGAGCCTCCGTTATCACTCCGTACTAGAGACCAATTCCGGTAAAGCTGTCTCCTTACTCTTCCGATGCCACGGTTCCAACCACCCCTTCTTGTTCCCTTTTCCTATGGCAGTCCTGTCAGCAATGAGGATATTTTTTGAAATACCTCACAAGCTCCTTCAAAAATGTCAGGACCTCTCAATGATCTGCTCCCCTCGAGGTTTACAGAATTTTTCACATTTCGCGTTCCTCTCCGTCGTTTTCACTTTGATTCCCAACTCGAAATGTCAAGCGAACAAAATCCCCATTAATTTATCAAAAAGCAATTATATTAGCTATTTTACTCATAAAACCGCCAGCGATGACATTGATGGCATACTTCTTCGCGCAGCACAACGGACGTGTTAGCAATCAAAGCTGGTACCCAACCAGTCCTCAAATTCATCGCCAAATGGTACGTGTTGAGGAGCGCGAAGAAAAACCTGAAAAGTAGTTCGCGCTCTCACCCCAATATTCTATGCTATAAAATCAACTCGACAAAGCAGTCTTTGGGCAACACTCTCGACGGCATCTGCATCTGCTGTTTGGAACGACTATGATCGCTTTGGATTTCGAATTAATCGTCGAACTCGCTTGCTAATTGCCCGTCCTTGCCGTATCGCTGCCCTGCCAGCACCCGTGTTAAGGCCAACGGAAGAAAGCAGCGTTTACAAGCGAGTGTCATTAAAAAATAAATGGTCCAAGACCGCTTGTTGCCGCGAACAAAGCATCAGCGGGGCTGTCCTTCAGAAAAAAAGCAATTTCGAGTTCCCTGTCGTCTTTGGTGCTCGTCAGGTCTCCTTGAACCAAGCGGCTAGGGTGTGTAATGTCATCGCAACCCGCCTGGCAGCAGTTAAACTGAACGAAAATAACCGTCCGTTGGATTCCCATAAATTAGCCGCTCCCGAGTGCCATCCGCCAGAAAGCTGATGTTATTGATGTCGCAACATGCACGGGGACGGACAACTTGAAGCCATTTCCTGTTTTGCACGCATTAGAGGTTAATTTGCTGCCTCGCTTCGTCTTCGTTCTCCAATCCCAGTTGTTGGCAATCTGCTGGGAACCAGTAGGAGCACTTTCCTTTTCGTTGGCAGACTTTTCGTGAAAATTACAAGAGTTGATATGGGTCTGTGGGATGTCGACACGAGAGCAATGATCTCTCCTCAAGTGTGTCTCGAAACCGGTCCAATTGCGAGAGTTAGATTAGCTTTCACACGAGGGCGCGGCGGCCTGGGGAATGAGCTTTAACGATGCTAATTTGATTTTACGGCTCACACCGTTGTAGTGGCAAGTTGTTCCACATAAGATCGACCTTGATCTTGACCACGTTGATGTCGATTAAGTGGCAACGTGAAAGATTAAAAAAAAGCCTGACGTCTTGTTTTACATGAGTCCAGTGAGTTATAGCCTTCGTTAGGCCGTTTTCCCGGATTACCGTGGAGATGCTATTATGCGAGACGATGTGATAAAATTTACGAGACCCTTTCCTAAAAGTTGTTGAGTTCTATGCGGCTGGGCTTGAAGGTTCTAGTGGTGACCTTGGGTACCACAGAGAATGACGCAAGAGATCTGTTTGTGATTTAATTTCTGATGCCTGCTCTGCCGATGCTCAGGAATGTGTAAGCCAATAACATCATCTTGAAAAAAACCGGTTAAGTGCGAGTTAAATGGTTCCTTCATTACAATTTGTTGAGTTTAGTTCTCCATGGACTTCAGCTCTTGTCATATCATAACTCTATACTATTTTGTGTTGAGGAACTATGTGTGGGCCGAGGAATTAATTTCGTTCATGTCCTGGTATGTTTACCAAATAAATTCGCTTGTCCCTTCACCTGGACCTACAAACTTGCTAGATCTCATTTTTTACATCCGAGAGTCACCGATTAGGTCTGTAAGATCTGACAGACTTATAGACTCATGGAAGCCATTTTGACAAATTTTACACACAGTCATCCAAAAATACCCATTTAAATCGACAGATCCGACGAACTCACTCTTCCGAAATTGTAGCTGACGGCAGCATTATCCGCCGCCAGGTTGTGTGTGTACCTCCGAAAATCCTTGAAGGTTCCAATTAAAGAACTTCTATCTCTGGAGCGATTCGAAAATTAACCTTAATTAGATTTATGGACAAGTGCAGCGATAGAAGCCTTACGTGCAAGGTAGGGTCGAAGAAATTCGTCGGCACACTTCGGTTTCCAATTGGAGTCATTCTATAGGCAAGAGTAATCCAGCCGATCTCATAACAAGAGGGATTAGGTGGAAGCTGGTGGAAGCCGTTGAAAAGCTACATTCGTCCATGCATCGATGGACCTAGTTGCCTCAAGGTTATTGAATTACAAAACCATTTCTTCTTTTAATATCATACAATGCCGCTGACAAAATCAAATAAATCTACAAGATACAAAAGAACCGAGGAGAATTCTTTGAGGCCAATCATTCGTTGCGAGTACTGTAGTTCGTGGTTGACATTATTGATAGCAACAGCTTGGATGTTCCGATTCATCAAATCCCTCAAACGCATGAAGAATACAAGCAACTATTTGACTGCATACGAGAAGAAGCTGAAATTTACTGTCTAAGGTACGTACATAGAACAAATTTCTTATTTCTTTAAGAAAAGAAGGTAAATTGCCAGCGTCATCAAACATTCAACAAAACTTCGACCATTTCGGATTATAAGAAGCTGCCATTAGGAGGGCGACATCAGTCGTTGGAAGAAGAATTATCCATCAAACATCCCATCATCTTGCCTTCTAATTATCCAGTCATGCATGGATGTCAATGTTGTACTTACTAAGATGCGGCAACGAAAGTATTCGAAGGCAGAGATGGGAAGGTTCGTGCATGCGAAGTACGTTTGCCCTATAAACATTTGTTAAGAAGACCTATTTAGCTCCCCATATCCACTGGAGCTGCCAAGCTATTCCCGAGCCTGGGAGTGTTAAAAAAAAACATTAAATAATGTATTTGTTCTCTTTATCGATTATTGCATTTTCTCTGGTTGCTTTTTTTTTACTATCAAATTGTTCTCTCAAATAAAAATACAAAATGAATTGTAAAAGACTACCAGACCAGTTCGGCTTTATCCTCGAAATTAACATGACTTTTTTTTTTGTTTGCAAAAATTTTTTATTTTTTATTGTTTTTTTTTCATTCATGATTTTTTTCTTAAGGGTCCCTTTTGACTTATTTTTCGTTGAGAACTTAAGCACCGTTATACTGTACCATGACTTTTGACGCTGACTGTATATAAAATGTAAATTTAAAATTAAATTTAAATTTAAAATTAAATTAAAATTTAAATTTAAAAATAATATATATTTCGGTGGTACGTCGATTCCTATGCTGAAACCGGGTGAACCCATCAATGGACAACGCATCCGAACACAATTCATTCGTTTGAAGAGAGCAGTAGCTGAAAACGCCCGGAATATGCTCAATGCAAATTAAGACCTTTTTTCATGTGGTGTTGCCTGTGTTATCTATTGTGGACATTCGTGTCCATAATTCGCCAACCGACTGTCAATCAGGTTGATTGTATTATGTCCTACTCCTGGCAGTCATCTAGTAGCTATATGCTCAAAACTTTCGAGGAGCCAACAGATGAGAAGGCTCTGATTTTTTTACGTTATTGTAGCCAGAGTCTCTCAGAATACTTCTGTTTGTTCGACTTCGCTGACACAAAAAATTGTTGGAGGTTAGAAATGTTGTGAAGAGTCATTAGAGAAAAAAACTGCAAGAGTTCGACGGACGGCACTTGCTGGCTTTGAGTCGAAGTCGTATAATTCGTCAAAAAACTTCAAAGCGCAACATCATCAACATCTTCTGACCCGCATTACCCGCTTAAGGAGTTGTGAGGGTAAAGCACGCACGAGAGATCTCCAGACAATTC
Organism: Eristalis tenax; assembly: GCA_905231855.2. Lineage (NCBI taxonomy): Eukaryota > Metazoa > Arthropoda > Insecta > Diptera > Syrphidae > Eristalis > Eristalis tenax. Next base: position 9,128,999 of record HG993127.1, read on the forward strand.
GATTCTCCGCCATCGACTCTAACTCATCAGGAGGTATGCCCATCGTTACCAAGCGAGTTTTTGGACTTAGTGCAAGCACCTCGTCCTGCATCGGCCAACCGGTCGCCTACCTGATGGAATCGCATTCAAAGCCCGCCTCGGAAGTCTCGATTTTGTGTACATTCGTGCCACGTGACCAAACCATCGAAGCATAGCCCTTTCCATTCGTAGAAGCAGCTTTCAGTTCAACATTGAGTTCCTCCTAGCGACAGCATGAAGAAATTTCATCTCAGCAGCTTTTATCAGCTTGAAGTCCGACATACACCCACACAAGTCGTACAGCTTTCTCATTTCTTGACAATCTTAAGCAACGCTTTTAAGCTTGCATGCGCTTTCACTATTCTTGGTGGCGACAAGCACCCCCTATCCAAGAAAGCAACCAGCAGCAAAAGCAATCCCTCGACAGCAAACTTCCCGCTCTGAGAAGATGATTGGTATAAGGCTCACTGAAAAAGTTACTAAGCCCAATCAAACCGCATTGCATACTTCCAGGCCGATGCAATTTCTCGACTGCCATTGAACCTTAAAGACACCTCACCATTCGAAGGCAGTGCTACAAAAAGCAGACAAAAATTAACGAATCAGCCTCACCCGCAGCGAACAAAAGAGTTGGGCAACAAACTTGATTACCTTCCATAGCGCCATTTGATGATTTATGTCTCGCGGCAATCAATCATAGATTTATTGTTTTATTGTTAACATTGTATCTCGCACAGAACCTCGTCACCAGCTACCGTTGCCGTAAATTATAATCCAACACTAATTGTTCACCTCTCATCAGCCATGGCAACGCGTCGTCGTCGTCGGCGGAGACCTCTTTAACGGCCCACAACACACTTGAGTACTTGCCGCGGCGACTGCGACCGCAATTAGCTCTTACAAATATCTATAAATAAAAACAAATTGCCCCCGCGGCATGGGAGATATGCATCCCGGAAGCCCCCTCCGACTAGTACCGTTTAAGAATTTGTAATCTAAATGGAATCGTGATGAAGGTAATGAGATTGGGATGCTGCCGGCCGTGTGTTTGGCAACAGACGTCATGCAGATATCACGGGAAAGTGCTCTCCGCCAGCCTAATGAACAAACACACACATCAGCATCTAAATTATGGCAGCACAAAGCGGATACTCCCATTCAACTTCGAACTGATAAATTCCATCCGACGTGCTGTGCCTCTCCTGGGAACAGAAGCGCAGTGCAAGTGCGCCGCCTGAGTGTGTCATCATGTCACGGAATCTGAGATTTGCCATTCGGCAACGGTTAATTGTGGTTTATGCAACTGACGGCCGGAGAAGGGTCCCTCTCTTGGCTGTGCGGCCCGAAGCTTCTCTCGAGTGTGTCTTTCTAAATCGAAGTCAGAATCAATCACGCGGCTGCATTGGGAATGCCAATGCGTGCGAGTGAGTGTCTGAGCGGTTACCTTGAAATGTGAATTCGATTTAGAGGGATGGCAGTTATCGCCGGTCGCCTGCGAGTCGATTCAGACTTCTTGCTCGCTCGTGTGATATTTGCCGAGTGCTGTGGGTATCTGTGTCATCTGGTTGGCTGCTCTCTGCATCTGCATCTGAGGCGAACCCTACTTCTCGACTCGTCGATTGAGCGGTAATATGGGTGACCTTTACCGATAAATCACTTCGCTGATCCTGTTCTTCACTGGAAATAATGATTCAAGACAGTTTCGGTTCCGTGGTGCATTGAGGTGAAATGCAATGCAGTGCCTACCCTCTCGTAGGAGTTCTGCTGCGATGACAATTTTTAATGGCACTGCGACGATGCTTGTCATGGAGAACTTTTGATTCGATTGTGTGACATATGGTGGGTGCCAGTGTGTGTGTGTGTGTGTGTGTGAGTTTAGGAATTTATTCGGGATCAAGCCTAGCATTGTTTACACGATGGGAGCTAGTGTGAACTTGTTACGTCATAATGGAGCGATATACATTTTCCCTTTGGGGGAATCTTCAAAGTGAAAGGTTCGCCTGAGCCCGTCGCTGATGTGCCATGAGACGGTATCGGCAGTTTTTTTTTTGCTGGTTTGTGTGCCCGCAGTTGTATTGCCAAATGCTGAGACGCCCAGGTGTTGGTTGGAGTTTTACTGACTGGCCTACGGAATGAGCGTCTAGCGGATCGACGGTTTTCCATTGATCTGGCGTATAACGAGTTTCGATTGGTATCGACTTGTAAATTTGCTTGCCAAATAGTTCCCATATCACGTAAGACGTTACACACTGCAGAAGGGAAAAGGAGAGGGGAGAAGCCCTGGAGAGTATCTGGGTCCCAGATGCAGATTGATTTTACTTCAACACTTCACGGCCTCAGAGGTGCCTTAGATTTGAATGGAATACGCATGAAATCCTTGCCCCCAGTTGCTTCATTTTCGGAGAGATGTCCGTGCATGATGTCTGCGTTTAAATTGAGGAATATTTGTTAATTAAGAAATTCAAACGGCGTCGGCACTTAGGCTCTGTCAACTGGGAGACGAGCACCTTCGACCCATGGTGGGGTAGTGAGTGGGGATGGTGGTGGAAGTTAGTTTGTGCTCTCTTACGAGAGTGCAAGAAAGTCGTTATTCACAAGAATGAATGTACAGATTGTTCTCTTTATTGCAAAGTGAGTTATTTTCCGGGAAGTTATGATTCATTTAAGAAAACCACGCGGACGCAAGAATGCCGTCAGATGCAGCGAATGTGGAAAAATGGTTTGCCTATTGCACATGCAGCAGCTTGCTTACTTTCGTATTCTCATCCGCGTATTCACAAGACACTTTCGTTTGAAATTCAAAGAATTCTTTACAAGATTAATGGTTCTCCTATGAAGTGGGCGTCATCAGACGCATTTGTTTGTCGACAACAAGATTTGTAAGAGTTCTTATTAAGTTAGAAGAGTTGATGTTTTGAGGCTGCAAATCAGCAGTAGTAATAAATATCTTATTGGAGGCTAGGGCATGGAATTGAAATTAAAGCATCATCTCTCAAAAATGTGAAACTGAATATTTTCGTTGGTAAGTTCAGCTCGTTTAGCAGATTTAACGCGTTGAGGTAGCGGTTGTCCGGGGATTGTGTTTCTCAAGTTCCTGATTTCCTCGTTAGGATGGTTGTTGAGGTCTAGTAGCTGCTTTCTGAACAGTGTCACCATGTACTGTTGCCGGGGATGATCTGTGCTTGGTCGTAAAGCCTATTGTTGCTGTGGTGCCTTTGATGGTCCCTGTCGAAGGTGAGTCGGGTACATTCGTCATGCTGTACGAATCCGTACGTTAAGATCGGCCGTATAAGCTGCTTGTATAGCAGCTGTTTTGTCCTTTGGCTTAATCCATTTTGCTTGCGCAATAGGGGATAGATGCCATGGAAGCCTAGGTTGGCCTTCTTTACTTCAACCTTTCCGTGATAGATACAAGATACTTCGCCGTCTCGTTTGTTGGTATTTCTGCACCGTTAGGGAGCGCTACCTTTATGATTCGATATTTGGCTGCTGATCTGGATTTTTCTCTGGATGGTCTCCTTAAGCGAATACCCCATTTGGTATAGTAGTCAAATTTGTTAGCTGTTTGGATTTCGACCAGCGCAGCTATCTGTGTTGGCGTCGAGCTAGCGTAAATAAGAGAGTCATTTGCAAATTGCCGTGTCAATTGGATGTGGTTGATCTGTCCTGTGGATGTTGAAAAGCCACGGTCTCAGCTTCGATGCTTGCGCAACAGGCGGTTGTGTAATGTGTACCGGAAATGAAGTAGTATGGAGATGGCCACCTTCACGCCTGATTGACCCCTAGTCCATCGACGAATTTCAGAGGCTTTTTGGCAGTTATTCACGAAATAAAGTAAATGCCGGTCTCTGATTAGTCGAATTGGCTTTAGAAAACGATATAAAAAATGGCTGTCAAAAATTTGAAGGGGCAAGAGAGGTAGAAGTTGGGCATCTCTATCATACTTCATTCCTGATGTGTACACACAGCGAAAGAGTGAGTGAGGGAGTGAGTGTATTGTCTCAATAAATTTACAATATTCAATTCAATTCAATTTACAATGCAATATTAGAATGCCTTCCAACGACACCATGGAGTTAACTCTCCAATGCTGGATAAAGCCTTGAGAGTCCATCTGAGACGTCGGTTGTCCTTACAACATTATTTATAACAATTGGTTCTGGACTACATGAAAGAAGGCTATTCACAAAAATTGTTTTTACATATAAAACAGAGTAATTTCTGTTATTATGGGAACGGAAATAGATTAATTATTGTATAATCTTATAAGTTTAGGTTGTTCTATAGTAAATATTTTTTTAATTCTTTTTTTCCTGGTGTGCACCGGCTGAATACTCAATAGGGAGTGTGGAAGTTGGTTGAATATTCTTGGCACCGCAAAGGAAAGTTGCTTTCTTCCATACGAGTTGTGTATCCTTGGTATTTTTAGAACCTCATTTGCTCTTTGCCTCAATCGGTTGTTTAAATCGTTGGTCGTTGTACATCTCATTAATTAAATTGAAAAGAAAAAGTTTTCTCGACGGTTAGTAGATTTAAATCTTCACTATGACTATACAAAGTTTCTACATAGCGACTAACATACTTACGAGTAGGTCTGAAGAGAATCTTGAAAATTCTGGTTTGAACCCTTTGGAGTTCCATAATTCTATAACGCGATGCATTACCCCACGCTGTTATTCCATATTGAAGTACCGACTCCACTAGAGAGAAGCATGCTTTCTTTAGTACTTCAAACGACGGTTGGTAAAGAGCATAGGAAGTATACTTTTCAAAACGAAAATTCAAAGCAGACATTTTTAAACTTGCCACTTTAAGTCTATTTCCGTTTTAAAATTGGTCCACCGCTCTTGCTGCCTATTCATTTCATTGAACAAAAACGGAAAACTATGCATTTCTGCTTATTTTAGGATTAGCAGCGCTTATTGTTATGAATGAACATTTGCGAATTGTTATTGTTTAAGCAAATGAATATTTTTGCCGATGTGAATGAGAAGCATTATGTTTGGGGAAATAATCATTCGTCATTCGTTTTCTGTCTTCCATATTTTGTTGCCAATTCTCTGTGAATATACTATATATGGGACGACTCTAACGAGAAAAAATGAAATTAAAGACCTTGGTATGATTTTTGATACGAAATTGAAGTTCTCATTTCATATTGACTACGTAATCGCTAAAGCAAACTCAATGCTTGGGTTTCTTAAACGTTCTTGTTATGAATTTTCGAATCCGTATGCCCTAAAGTCAGTTTACGTGTCTCTTGTACGTCCGTATCTGGAATACTGTTCCGTAATATGGTCTTCATCACATTCAAAGCACGTGTTACGTTTGGAAAAGTTTCAAAAGTCCTTTACGAGATTCGTTAGAAAAAGAATGAATTGGAACCTTGAATCTATGCCTCCCTATAAAATAAGATGTGCCTTAATAGGACTAGATACACTAGAAAAAAGACGAAGTATTCAATCTATTATGTTTATTTATGATATTTTCTCGTACCGTATAAACTGTCCTGATACACTTCAATGTGTTGAACTGTATGCCCCAGAAAGAAATCTTCGATCAAGAAACCTGTTATACCAACCATGACACCTATATAATTATGGTTTTAATGAGCCGCTTACAAAAAGCATTCTCAATTTTAATTCTGCCTGTATCGAAATAGATCTATGTGATGATAGACTGAAATTCAAAAATTCAATTCCAAATCTCGGAATAAAATTCATTTCGTGCCTTAGTTAAATATGTTTAAATTTCACGTTTATTTGTTATTATTTATCATTATTAATTGTATTTATTATAACTAGCTAATTACTGACTTAAATAATTATATAAGAATATTCCCTTATTATTATTGAAATACGTATTATACTTACATCTGCAATCTGTAAGAGAGTTAAACTCGGTAGATGAGATAAAGGAATAAATAAATAATATTCACTTACACCTACTTATGAAATTTCATATTAATCTAGCGTCACCATTTCACGTGCTGAGTATGAGAAAAACACACGCTAATTAAATTAATGTAAACTAGCATTAATGTTCATCACTGTTCACAACGTGACCGCTTTCTAAAGGGTGATTTTTTAGCTATTATCTTTTTGGCAACACTGGTTTGAACAGCTGACGCACGTTTCGTGTTTTGTTTCACTGTCAAACATCTTCAGTTTCGTCTATAATTTAACCATGAATCGTCTTACAAACAAACAACTCTTGCAAATTATTGAATTTTATTATCAAAATCTGTTAAGAAAGTTCATGGAGCGCTTCTTCCATTTTATGGTCAGTTTAAGACGAAACTCATTTTTGACTCAATGGGTACGTAAATAAGCAGAATTGTCGATTTTGGAGTGAATATCAGCCAGAAGCATTGCAAGAGCTACCAATGCATCCAGGATAAGTCACAGTTTGGTGCGGTTTATGGGCTGGTGGCATCATTGGACCGTACTTTTTCAAAGATGATGCGAATCGATCGTAACTGTGAATGATGAGCGCTACCGTGAGATGATATCCAACTTTTTTTTGCCCAAAATGCAAAAGCTTGACTTGCATGACATGTGGCTTCAACAAGACGGTGCCATATGCCACATCCCACACGCGCAACAATGGACTTATTGAGAGGCGAGTTCGGTGAACATTTTATTTCACGTTCGGGACCGGTCAATTGGCCGCGGTTTAACGCCTTTAGACTATTTTTTGTGGGGCTATGTTAGAGCTCATGTCCATACAGACAAGTCCGCTTTTATTGACGCATTGGACGACAACATCGAAGCATTTATTCGTGAGATACCGGCCGAAATGTTGGAAAGTATGTCAAAATTGGACTAAGCGGATGGACCATTTGAGGCGCAGTCAAGGTCAACATTTGCATGAAATAATCTTCAAACATTAAATTATATGGACCGTACTATCGATTGAAATAAAGATTTCATGCATTTTTCTGAATTTTTTTTTTTTTTTTTTGAAAAACTTTCGTATAGCTTTTAAAAAATCACCTTTTAGTATGATGCTGATGAAACCTACGACAATCTTTGTGACGCTCTTCTTGGGCTTCTTCAGAAACCTCTAGTTTGTTTTTATATTTAATCAATTCATTAAACAGCGCAATTCCAGAATTCGCTACCATATTTGTCACTACTCTCTCTGAAATTGAAACTGCATCTGTCTGATTTTTCGTCAGCAAAGTGTTTTGTTTTGACGGGCAACCGATCTGCAACGACATCATTCAGCATCTATGCTGGCCATTTCTTTTCAGCAACTGGTCGTACAAAAACTGAGCTAATTGATTTTGGTGATGTGCATAAAGGGGTTTCCTTATCGTCTGAATGGTGCACACCACGCATATAATCTTTCCTACAGAGTGGATAGAAATTGGAATATTTTCGGACGTTGTGCTGTCTGGGACATGTCTTAAAATGAAAAAAAAATTGGGATGCATGCAATCAAAATTCTACCACACTTTATACTCCTCCAAAACGGATAGGGTTTCACATGCTTTTTTTTTAAATCCGAAGGACATTTTCTTCACCATGAAAATTTAAAAAGTTATACTAACCCTGAAGTATTGAATTCATCGGTCCAACATTAAATACATCAATTCTTCGACAATAAAGAGGCTATAGATGAGGTCTTACAATCGAAACAAACAAATGTGTGCAAATTTACTTCCTTCACGAAATGACAGAGCGTTGGTTAACATTTGTTTTGTCATCTTGGAGCAACGCCTCCACTGAGCTGATGGGCCCCCCAATCAGTCACTGTCCAGCACTGGTCAAAGACTTGTCGTAGAAGGCGGACTAGGTCATCCAAGTACAAATTCTCTAGGGCTCCTACACGAAAAGCAGGACTGAAGACCTCCTCAATAGAAATCGCTCCGAAATAGCTAGAATCTTGACTGTAAGTACGGGGCACTGGCCCATAGGCATCCACGCTGCTAGACTCGGAATACCGTTAAACCCACACTGTCAACAATTTCTAATCAATATCAGCTAGAATCGCGACATTGAATTTTTTTAAGAATATCACACTTGTGTGCAAAACCATTCGCCGATCACATGCAGGCCAGCCATTGCCATCGGTTGAGTTTGTTGCTGCTGACAGAACCAATATCATCCACGAAAAGGATGCTAAATTCACAAACAAAACAGATCTTATGTTTATGGCAAAATTTCGCAATCAAACTTACCCCATGGTACCACGTCGTGAAATGGCGTCACTATGCGGATCATTGATTTCACAGCAAACAACGCAGCTGTTGTTGCGTGACTTGCAACGGATCACCACATATTGCACTTTCAGAAAGTCAGATAGGCAAAGCGACCAATTCGCTAAGGGAATGTGGAAATCGCAATTCCTCGGAGGTCTCTGAATAGGCTTCAGACGTGTCGAAGATGGCGTTCATGTTGTGCTGAAAACAATTGGCACAGATTTGATGGGTTTGAGTGAACTGCATGTAGAGGAAGCCACAGATATTCCTGCCTCTGTACGGGATATTTGTGAAGTGAAACGGCGTGGAGTGGAGTGGCAGCACTGGTGTCTTAAAACGCCCGGAGATCAAGAAGCCCTCAGAGAGCAGAAGAACCCCTACAAAGTCTGGAAATTGACTGCGCGAGCAGCTAAAGAGCAGTCCTCGACGGAGTTCGGCGAGATATTGGAAAGCGACAACAGAACTGCGGAAAAGAGTTTCGGGCAAACCATTCGCCGACTCAGATCAAGGAAGTTCAACTTTAACAACAGAGCCGATTTGTTGCTTTCCAATGAGGTGGACATGAAGTGCGAGCACATTTCAGAGCTGCTCAAGCAACAGGACACTGACGATGACAGACCCGTAGTCTTGACTGGGGCGGGGATTAGTCCAATGCTGAAGGAGAGGGAGCCTTATGTCTCTCTCGTCCCATTAAGGTGGCCTGAGACCTGCTGACCTATGGTCGAGCCCAAGATGGGTGTTGAACAGCAGACGACCCACAAGCGACCAGCTTATCATCCTATGTATGCTACTCTAGAAGGGTATGGAATATGCCATACCAGCTGTTTTGCAATTTTGAAAAGGCGCACGACCGAGTAACTTGGGGTAAACCCTGGAGACTTATGCAGGAAGGCTATTCAGTCTGTATACACAAACGATAGCAGCTTTGTTGCTGTTAATGCTGCTAAATCCACAACTTTCACCGCGAGTCATCTTGTTTTCTCTCACATCATCAGAGACGAAATTGCAGCACGAGCTGGATAGGTTGGTGGGGTTGATGCTACAGGAAGGTTAACATCGACAAATAAGAGATTATGATTTTTTTGCTTGAATGCCTGTTCAACGCACTCATCTTGTGCAATGCTGAGCTTTCCTGTTGCATTGGCTAAGCTGGGTCAATTTCGAAAAAGGCTTGGGAGGTCTGCAATCAAGAAGGTGTCAAATCCAAGTCTCCAATCTTTGTATTCCAACCCCCACGTATGATCATACAATTTGGGAAATGACCGAAAGAATAAGATCGCGAATACAAGTGTGATTGCTGCGAGTGACTGCTGCAACCCCTCTGACTGTGGCGCCCCCTAGGTTGCAGTGACTGAGTGAAGAAGGCAGTCACACTTAGACCGCAGCAGGCCCATTCTGATGCAGTGGAACCCAAATTTTAAAAAAAAACCTCAAGATCACTTTCAAATCTCTTCAATTACTCGCAGAAATTTACTAAGCGCTAAAATAAGTTTACGACTTATTTATCTCATGTTCACTGTTTTATTTCTCACGGGCTGTACTTACTTTCCATCTCAAAGAATTCGCCCATGAATCTGAGCATGCATACGTCGCTACCAGATGATAAACTGCGTCTCAATCGACTACCAGACATGACCTTCCCGTGGCACAGAAGTATTTCAGCTCACAGCCTTCGCTTGAATGCAACAAGGTTCCTTCTTCCACCATGGCACACTTAAATTGCTGGGCACCCCCAGCGGCGGCGGTGGTGTGGGACTAGTCGGTTCTACTTTGAGTCAGCAGCTTTTTGATTACTCTTCTGTTTGGTTCCACTTTTGCAACCACGTTTGAGCACGGCTGTCACGCAGATGCCTTGGCCTGGTATGACTGTGGCAAGTCAAGTTGTAAACATTTTGATTAGAGACGATTGTTCAAGCTGTGTACCGATCGACTTTTCGATGAGAAAGGGAATATCTTCTCCACAGGTCCTTGACTTCAACGGTCGATAGATCACAATCCACAACTGAATGCCAAACGGTCGAAGAAGGGTGAAGATTCATAAAGATTGCTGACACAATATGGTTTATGACATCGCAGACCTTTCCGTCGCGACGTTGGCAATGCGGTTAATTGGACGAAAATACAGACGAGTTTACGACTACTTTAATGGCCTCCAGATCGGCATGAAAGTGCCAATTAAGCTGGAGGCTGATGCCCATTAAACCAGTGCAAGCGGCATTATTTTTGCCTCGCTTTGTCTGAAATACAGTGACATTTCGCAGAGACTCTGATTGGCGACTTCATGATTGAAGGATCTCGAATAAAAGCCTGTCTCAAGGAGCTTCCTTGCCACGACGCAAATTAGCTTCATTGGGAGTTGTCGTCCTCGGATTAGTGCTTCGCCCCACAGCGCATGCCATTCGTCTGCGAAATCAATTAGCAATGCTTCCATCTCCACTCACGACTGTGACCAGTGGGGGCACACCAAAGCAGTTAATTGTCCTTGCTGCAAGGGGGATGCACAATTAAAAGCTGTCGTCCCGCCCACCATCAGCCCAGAAATCTCGATACATCGTGAGGCATTCAGAATGCACAGCCTCGGTGGGACCCACAAAAGTCCACAAGCAACACGACGCTCAGACATTCCAAACTCAAGCAATTACCACGAATCATTCTGCAACCGCTGTCTCTTCCACAGCCAAAGAGCGCACAGCCGCCGCCGCCTTCCCACCTCTTCGCAGGGCCCAGCAGTGGTCGGTTCGGGTTCTTCCGAAATCGGGGAACCGAACCGAGCGGCAGTGCGGTGATGAATAATTCAAAAATATGCACACATCCCGCTGTGCACATCATCTGAATTGCACAGGTGATGTGCATCATTAAATCGACATAACATTCAGCATTTAGCATCGCAGCCGCTGGCTCCGAGTGCAGCGATGGCTTCGTGTGCGCGAAGCCAGCCATCGTCAAAGTCAGCATCCAGCGAGTGAGTTGAGTGCCTCGTCAGAATCGGCGGAGTTCACAATTTCTGATGGGACGAGCAGCAGCACACCAGCGGCAGCAGCAGCAGGTGACATGTTGCGGGCGTCGAACTGACAGTTCTATGGAGTAACTCCCCCAAACGGCAAACGCCAAACGCCAAACGCCAGTCAGTCACTGTCAGTGAATTATGTGACATGATTTTGTAATAAAATTCCTGGAACATCAATTCTGTGTAGCTAGTGGTGCACGAATGCATCTCTGGGAGTCCGATGACAGTTGACTCATCCCGAGACTCGCCGGAGGCGTGCTTCTTTGTTCAATCGCGCATCTGTGATCGCGATAGCGCCGCGTACATATGTCAAGCGCGGAGCGAGGCGACTCCAACAGCATCCCGCCAAGTGGATGGGTATCAACGAAATTATTAATTTCGAGACGGAGATGCCAATTTGGACGAGATCGCTAACAGGCGCCCTCACAGTCTCTCCCTTATCTAATGAGGAATACCACTAGACGAATGGCGGCAGCACAAGATTAAGTTTCTGGTTTAGTGGAGCGCCGGTGATGGGCTTGATGAATGGGTTTATCGTGAGTAGGAAATCGTTGCCTGTGTGGGCTTTGTGGGGAGATTTCGAGATTTACTGATGAGGCTCATGGGTTTGATGAGTTTGCCCGACAGGCACTGGGGGATAGGGAAATGTCATACGTAGTTGGTTTCTAAAGCATAGAGGGGGGAGTTCCTGCGTGGTTCCCATGAATGGGAGAAATGTGAAAATGAATGGAGTTTGGCGAACACTTGATTGAAATGAGGAATGGGTTTCTTCATTGGATTCTCTTGAAAGGATTGCTCTCTGTCTGAGTGTTGGTTGCCATTTTGAAACTGAGGGAGTTCTAGGTAAGATGGGAATTTTGTTTTGCAATGGTCTTGGCTTGGTTCATTCTCTGACCAGCAGCAGGGTTTGTATACTGCGTAGAGTCCACATAAAACTGCCTTAAGCTGAATAATAGCAGAGCAGGCAGCCTCAGCTTAGGCATTGAGTGCCCAGTTTCCACAAGATTTTCTTTCTTAAGAAATTCAAAATGGAAAACTGGAAGAAGAAAGAAGGGCCAGTAGAACTCGCAATGTGGAAAGTCGTTATGAAGGACGAGCCGAAGGTGCGGATACAGGCAAGAATATTTTTTATGTAATTATGTAAGTATTGTAGTGTAAAAGTACGTGACACTGAATGTGAACAAAAAAAATCCTTTGAAATTATCTGGTTCTTTGGCGGCTTGGGTTGGTGTGTTGCTCACGGTTTCTGCAGATCCTTAAAATCTCACTTTGTATGAATAAACATTTTGTTGACGCCACACGACACAACTGGGTCACAACCCAAAACAACGACACATCAACCGATACACCGCGTGCCTACATATGCTAATACTGGGTCAGTAACGCTCATGTCAGCAGTAATATCGACACTGCAAGTGCGACGTACGTTAAGTGGGACATATCTAGGCATTTCATAATTATGTCTTAAACTAAGTTATTTTGTAATGTTAGAGTAAGCAAATTTATTGCATAAACGAAATGGAAAGCCATCAATAAAGCGTAGTATTCATACCGATACTAACCCAACGTATTCAATTTCCAGCGATCAGACTCCAACAAGTGATCAAGTTCAAGTGCTTGCTTCGCCATTATCATAACATACAGCAAGTTTATGTGCTTGGTCTTATCGTATGCAAACGAGCCTATTAATACATTTCATATTCTGTTTTCCGAAGTATTCTATTTCCAATGAATGTAATGAAATTTGCCGTAGAAACAAAACAAAATATACATGCGGCAGCGTAGCGTAGCATAATATTCTGCCTCGTACGACATGCTTCTCTACTAGTAAATTATCAAATGAATAACTAGGAGCAACACAAGGTCTTCTTTTATTTTCTTCCTTTTTTTTCTTGTGGCGCTACATTCATGGGTCGACCCAAGCCTCAATCAACAACACACCAGCTGCCTTGAGGTCCTCCTCCACTTGTGTGCCTCACCTTAGAATAAGGTCCCTCAGTTGTATTGCCTCACAGATTCGGGCCCGAGATAAGTTACCCATGTGCTCCACATGGCGCAGCCATCATATGCTTTGAATGCGAAGACGCATGACTAAGATCATGTGGATGTTGGTCGGTTGAATTTTCTCTTCCAAATGCCAGTAACGCAAACAAGACGAAAGATCTACGTCTTTCCAACCACCAACCTTTATCTCGAAGAGACCAATAACTTCTTGTTATTGTCCTTTTCGCCGCATGATAGACCAGGACATTGTGGTGGTATTAGCTCGGCTTGGGCCGCCGAGAGAGAGAGAGAGAGAGCTTTTCTATTCTGTGGTCTCTCGAGCTCAACTAAACTGTAGTAGGCTATAGAAATTTCGCGTTAAATCTCAGTGCAGGTATTGTTTGGACAGTTTACTGAGAAGCAGAAGTGGACACCCTCGAAGTTATAGCTTACCATTGTACAGCTCTGTCGCCAAGGCGTCATATACAGTTCGTGTTCCCCACTTTCACCGCCAGACAGACACGAGAAGAAAAAAACACCAAAACTGAAATTTGGAAAATGGAGTGTTTGCATTTATTTTCTTTATAGATAAATTACTGGGATATTATTTCCCAAAATGTTTGCCAAGTTATGTCAAGGGATGTGCGAGATACAGAGGTCTAAGGTTATGCTTTCGTGTGGTTTTGAAATACATGTATTTTCTGGCAGAGATTGCTAAGACCAAATTTTTTAATAAAAACCATGCTATTTAACCTTAAAAATTGCGGGTGTCTTAGAGAGGTTAGAACGAGCCCACTAGAATCAATATTTTATTATTTTTTTTCCTTTTACAGTCTTAGCTCCACAAAGCTCCAACAAGTGTTTTACAGTTTTAAAAAGCTACAATATTCAGCAAACTATCCTATAAAGAGTGGTATCCCCTGGGACACAAATTTGTTTCGCTTAATCGGTTTTCAAAAATATGGTGTTGACTTTGGTAATGTCATAAAAGTTATAATTTCTTGGCTGATAATTGTTGGAAAGATTGCAGTTGGGACTTTATTTTAAAGAAGAAATATAAATATTTCTTAAAAAAAAATAAATTAATCCGTGAGCTGTGACATATTCAGTTTCTTATACTAGAATCTTAATTTAGCACGCCTTTGCTTGCTCTTGCTTGTTGGGCCAACCACCAAGAGACTTTAACGGAGTTCTGAAAGCCGAAAGCGTGCCCTCTGCATGTTGTAAAAATCATACCGCAAGAGCCTTTTAAGTGTAGCAATGTGTTGATCAAAGCTGTAAGCTATATTAATGAAAATTTTGTATTCGAACTCCAGAGGGATGCTATTGATATAAACTAGTGCTATTAAGGAACACGAGAAAAAAAGATTTGAAGCAGAATTCATGTCAAAGGTTGGAAAAAAAAAGTTGACGTGAAACAAGGAACTGGAATAATGAGGGCAATACTTCAAGTCCAAATGTGGCTGCAGAGAATGAGAACAAGAGAAGGAACAAGGACAACAAGAGCTATAGAACCCTTCACTCCATGTTCTCGGGTATCAACGAATGAGGATATTATTGACATGATCATGATATCATCCGATCCACCCAAGACCTGAGCCAGAGGAAAAAACATGTTCTTTTGAGTGAAGAGGCTCTTGAATTAATTAGGTAACTTACTTCATTTATTTATTTCCTTTATTTTCATAAAAGTCAGTAAAACATATAATTCCTAAAAATGCAAAAACTCTTGTTCCACTGACTTTTTTCTGGAGATGTTTGTAAGGCCAATCAATGCATGTTGCTCCCCGTTCCATAGTTCAGATTTGATTATTTTATTAGTTCCGCATCCCATACAAAGCGACCAATGTAAACCGGCAATATCGTCCCTCTAGCGTTATCGAATGAGTTTCGGACGATCTTCTCAAGAACGATGTTACACGAATTGTCTAAACCCTTTATATGACGGTTTTACTTTAAAGGTTTAGTTCGGTACCATCGGCATCCTGCACATCGTGACGACTTTGACATAAACTTCGAATTTACACGTGGCGGTATATAACTCGTTTCTAAGCACTCTGTCAGTAGATGAATAGGTGGTAGGTGTCAATTTTCATTTCAGTCTTTTCCAGAATCAGTAGCGTGAAGATCTGACTCCCCTCGTCTGAAAGCACTAATTTGGACCTATCATATATTTCATAAGCGTCTGACAGGCTATCATCTGTTTCAAAATGAAAGGGAAGATAGACAAATCGGAAAAAATGACTTAAAACGGGAAACATTAAGCCTCAGAGTGAGATCACCATAAATAAAGGGTGATTTTTTAGCTATTATCTTTTTGGCAACACTGGTTTAAACAGCTGACGCACGTTTCGTGTTTTGTTTCTTTGTCAAACAACTTCAGTTTGGTCTATAATTTAACCATGAATCGTCTTAAAAGTGTGAAAAATGCAGAATGAACAGATTTCTGACTATCAAATAATAAAAACAGGACTTCATTGTAAGTGTTGCCGTTGTTTTATTTTTCTTTTCCATTTTTTACAATTGCCCCTAGCACTTAAACGAGGCGAGATGGACTCATAGTAAAAAAATGCTAGTTTTTAACCCCTTTCCAAAATATTGTTATCAATTATTGGCGCTGAAGGAGTCGTACTCGTGCTCCCCGAAATACGTACTGTATTTGAGGACTCCCAATTTAACGCTATTCCGTCGCAGTCAATGGACTGACATGTGGATCGCCTCAAAATCGCAGCAATTACGTCAAATCTGCTTGTCAACAACTTAAAAAATCACCAACCATGTATTCACTGCGGATGGTGGAGGAAACTTTGAATGCGTAATATCTTGCATTCGTGAACAGTTTAGAACGACAACCACAAAAAAAATGTCTTACTTGCAACAAAATTGCTTGTTTGCCCAGCGCAGTTCCTTCCCAGAATGCATCGCGCCAAAGGAAATGTACATCGAACAGATCCTAGGAAACAGAAACAGTTCATCATGACTCGTTAATCCAAAATATAACCCGAACTTGTCCTCCGATGGGTCTTTCTACACCAAATCAACTTTGAAATGGGCACACGTTTTTCTGTTCGCATTTCTGCGTAGCAGTAGTCCATGGCTTCTTCAAATATGCTGAGATGCACACAATGGAACCGTGCACAATACGTTTTTGATATATTTATGGAGGGAAAACAGCATTAGAAACGACTTTCGTGAATCATGCACACATGGGTCTGGTGAGACCCTATTGTTTATTTAGTTTAGGTGTTTCATAATTATTTTTGGAGATATTTTGCTGCCGCTTGTGAATTGTGTTGTCAATTTTGTGTACTTTACGTTTCTAAAACCATGCAGCGAAAATGCAGAGAGGGTGATATTTTTACAAGTGTATTTGGTTAACTAAAACGTAACGACACATCGCTACATCTCTAGTCACCTCCGGTTTCCTGTCCTGAAATATACGTATCCTATGCGTATGGGTCTGGACAGACCCTTACGCTCTACTTACCGCCTAACATGCCACCGCTTATCGGAGGTTTAACAGTAATTTGTGAAGATCCTGAAAGACAGGGCGTTACTTCTCTTGCTCTTGACATGTTCGAAGCAGTGTTATCAATTGTTGTTTAACGTACTATACTCATTGTAAAAGATTGTGCAAATCGCTTTTGTGCTTTTTCAGGTCTTATCACTCGAGAGGAATAAGCCTGAATTAACCCTTTAGACCTGCTGTCCTTTGCTTTCAACTATATTGCCTGTTTCAATGTTTCACACGCTCGGAGAGGAGCCAGGAGACTCTTTGAACGCTGCATCCATCGTCGTCCGACGTCTCCGAATCGGCGAACGCTTTCAGTGTTACCGTTGAAGGGTGTGTAATTCGCTGTCCTTGTACAGAAGCTTTATTTGGAATCAGAATTTGACAGACTGCCTTTCACTTAACTGCCTCTTGAGTCCAAGAGTAAAAACCTCTATAAACGGCGATGTCTTTTGTGAGCTTGAATCGGACTGGGGCAACCAGAGTTCAGCACATCGCACCCAACTAAGTCCGATGTGACATATATTTCGTCTTGTCTTCTTGTGTTACATCCATTTCCGCTTGGATATCCTTCCAATCAACGTGCGTTGACAGCATCAAACGTCATCGAAAAGCCACGACAATCGACAGTGCCGACAGTATCAGCTGACCACGATTGTACGAAAAAAAGAAAACGATAAACCATTGCCGGTGAATCCTCGTTGGCGGCGTGAAGTATAAATTGATTAGTTTTCCTTAATTGCGATTGCACTTCATTTGCATACGCTCGCCCGTGCTGTTGCATCATGCGACGCCCAAGCATACGTGCGACCTCAGCACTGCCGGGTGGAGAGTTCCTGTTTGTGTTTTCCACCAGATGTCTCAGACCGAAAAATCCCACTGCAATCACGATTCAAGTTCAAGGTAACAGATGCACCGCCACCACCACACCATCACGGCCAACGCCACCAACTGGTATCCCATATTATGCTTTTGAGACATGCATCTCCTGCACGGAGCCGAGCATCGGTCATCAGCACCAATTGAACGGCAACAACAGCTGAACGGCGGTGCCATCATCAGCATCATCATCGCGACTCACTGACTCCCGATGACACAACAATGCCGCTTATCCGGCGCGGTGATCGCTGAATAGCTTAAGTCGACGCGGCGGTTCGTTGACGGTAGCAGGAGACCCGCCACTAGGCGCACGCCCCCGCACGACTCTCGACAATTAGAAGTCGCGGTGAGGTCTTATTCATTCTTCCACCGAATTCGGCGGCAGCTAGTGATTAATTCACAGCCACGCTGTCAGCAGCTGTCCATCGCCCGATGACATCTGCTTTGAGGGTTCAGCTGCTGAGTTTGTATCGATTGGGTTCCCAGCTAATGGCGCTCCCTCGGCAGTCAATAAATCATTTGAGTCTGGTTCGGCGGATCCACGCGAAAGCGAAGCTCTCTTGCCCAACCGTGCGTGCCGTGGACGTCAACCCATTAATTAAAGCCAAGGACCAGGCCAGGTACACTGAGCACCGCAGACGCATTAGTGACTTTCACTGCAGAACGCTGCTGCACTGGAAACGAAAACATAATCTCACACCAGCGCGAGCGTCTCGCAAAGAAGACACTCAGCCAGCTGTTCATTGGTCATCTTCTCGGCCATCGTCGCCTAATCAATTCACACCCGTGGCAGGGGGGCTCCTCGGGGCGCCGCGGTGCGTATGGAAATGGAAATTGAAGATCGCGTATGCCATCCTCGAAACTGTGGAATTAGAACAAATTGAAAGGTATGCGCGTGGTGCTGTGCGAATCTTTTCGAAAGGCATACCCCGGTCATCCGGTGAGGTGGTCAGTTTTGGAGAGTGTGTGAGGAGTGGGGGGCGGGGGGAGGCCTTCAACTGGCAGACGGTAGATTTTAGTGCCGTCTCTAGCCGATTGCGTGGATAGGTGATGCGTTAGCGGTGATGGCACTTGCCGGAGGTTGATTGGCTGTAAATTGAGCTTTAGTTGTCGAAATTAAACGCAACTGACGTTATTGCTGATTTTTTGAGAAATGGAGGCCATTGGAATGGATTGTGATATGCCATTTACAGGTTGATCAGGTGCAATGAAGTGCATCTTTGTCGACAGGTTTGATCGCACGCATGCGACACTGGACGACGAAGTGTAGCAAGACTCGCTGCTGGATGGGCAATGACTTATCGGAACGAATTCAGCGATGACACAATCTGGAACGAGATGAGTATGGAGGAGTGCGTGGATTGTGGATTGCGTGGAGTGTCCATTAAGTCGAATGAATTCGAAGCATTCAAATACCGATTATGACATAGTGGCGCGCAGTTGATGTTCGTTGCGCTGCATCGAAGGGCAAGTGGATGATTACACGATCGTTTACGGTGAGTGTCGCACTTAATGATAATGGCATGAAGCAGATGCAATGCTGCAGTGATGAAGGGGATCTGCCTTGAACTTGGGTGCGGGTACGTCTGAGGGGTTCGCATTGGTTGGGATATTTTGAAATAATCTATGAGACATGGAGAGGGTTCGTGATTTTGACAATGATCTGAGCTTAAGACTAGGTTTTTAGACTGAGTTGTGGATACTAGAGACCGAACCTAGGGTTTGAAGAAGAAGTGATCACCGATAAAAGTCATCTTGATCTTGATGATTGGGAGCAGCTTGCGTGCAAGATCACATCCTGTATGGCTGTCTGGTGTGAGAACTTTGTGCATGCACAGTAGAGACTATGATTTATTCAAGGAACCGCCATCCGGCTGACGAACACGACGCGATATCGAAGATGAATAATTTCACGTCTGATTGCTATTGAAACCTAAAAGTATCCAGACTCGTGTGCTTTCTGAAAACTAACTTCTTCACTTCAGGACGCCAAGTCAGAGCGACTTTTCAAAGACGCGCTGATACCAGAACAGAAAAGGCTGAATGGATCCAGCGGTAAATGAGAGCAGTGCACAGGAGAATATCGTGGGATTTCAGCCCAAAAGAGACGTACCTATATACTCTCTCTCACAGCATCGAGCTGGTTTCATATAAAATGCCGATCATACCAATCCTGGTGCCGGACGAAGAAGCATACATTTTCTTCTGCATCGAATGAAGAAGGATGTGGTCGTTCTTGGGGCAAATACAGCGTTCTTTGATGCAGTTTCTGTTATTCGTGGTTGGAGGAGACTTATTAAAGATGAGAGCTTTTCTGCAGATATTAGTCTAGTCAGCCAATCAAGGATATAGCCGAACATTTGACATTGAATTTCTGAAAAAATGCCAAGATTTAAGTCCTGTTGCTTGAGTAAATCTTTCAGTGCTTAGCTTTAGAAGAAGGAAGGCGGGCTCGTTTCTTCGAACTCGACTTCTGAGAATCGATTGCCGCTTCGCGGAGGATACCTTGACAGCTCGCCGGCGAGCACCTGTTTCCAAAGAAGATTGTACCCAAAATCTGTTACGCCGTACATTGCTAATTTTGATGCTGTGAAATACACCAGAATTTAGAAATTCAGACCACAAGCCTTGCCCCATGTCCCTTTTGTTTTAACTCAAACCCATTATGGCAGCACAAATGAGTATGACAAGGGCATCCTGTCTCTGGTTAACAGGTTGTCCTATTCCTATTCCTCCCTCCCCTCGACTTATTCTGTAGCGACCTTCTGTTGGGTATCAGGGCACACTGGCTTCCAAGGAAACAAAAAAAGCAGACGGTCGCGAAGGGGATGAGCTGGAAGACTCTCGGACAATCATACCAATCCTGTTACCGGACAATCCCTTATGCATTCACGAAGTCCTGGACAGAACCATAACTCAATGGTTTGGGCTGGAAATTGAAGCAAAAGGCGATCGACAGCACTGATCGGTTTTATTCGCAAGGAAATGCGCATGTTAATTGCAGTCCTTACCGGGTACTGAGCTAACAGTCCACGCATTGCGACTGAACACACCGCATAACGACTTTTTCAAGAGCCGCAGAGGTGAGGAGGAAAGATAATCTGCCAGTAGTAAAAGGAGGGCAGTTTCTAGGAAACCACTTCTTGTCAGATCTGGAGGTCTTGAGTGGTATGGAAATATAAAAAACCGTGTGAAATATTACGGTAGAAGCATGTGCATTAAATAGCATTGAATCCAGGCCAAATATCCAATCGTGACATGTAAGTTCAGCCGAATGCAGCCAGCTTGTTAAGGCTGTGGATCTCAGAAATAGAAGACTCCATTGCGGCGGTCCATACGTCGAGTCCTAGCCAAACACATCAACGAGTCAAGAGCAACATGATCATACAAACTTCTGTTTCTTTTCATCTTAAGAATTCTTTCTAATAACCAAGCGATCTAATCAGCTCGGAACCAGATTCCGAAGGCAAAGAATGTGAATATTGATTCCCAAAAGCATCGTTTATGTGTTTCAGAAATTCGCCTTGATTGCCACCTTTACCTCCTGAATTAGAATCTAGGAAGACTTTTTTTTTCAATTGTTTTAAGCCGGATCTGTCGTGATGGGGAGGTGTTTGGTCTTCACCTGGGTCAGAAGCAGGTTTCTTGGCAATTGTTGTGACTGCTTCGAACTAAAGTCTGAACTCTAGACCCTACGAACTTGCAGGGCATATTTTTACAGTTTTGGTGGATACCACCGTCTATGCCTCTTTGCTCTTTATTATGAAAAAAACAACACTAAGATTCTAGAAGAGAGGTTTGAAGAAGCTGTGCAATATAGGACGAATAGCTCCGTACTGAGGCACTGCAAGGTTTTTAGCCAACCAGGCGGTGATTGAATAAAACTTTAGTTTAGCTTTAGTTACTTTTTCAAGAAATAAACGGTCTCTCCTTCTCTCTGCTCCACCATGGTCAATAGGTAGGTTTCTTCTATTTCGCAGAGATATCTAGGAACGTCGATTTTATTGACTCCTGGTTTCCCATTCGAAGGTCCGTATTCAAATGACATCAAAGACAACCTCATGTCCCCTCATGTCCCCACATTTTCACTTCATGAATCCCACTCCCTTCCTGTGACACAGTGCAAAATCACACCACAAAATGACTAACGACACTTCTGCGCGATTGCCAGAAGGTAATTATCGCTCCTCGATCAGGAATTGGAATCCCTTCCAATCACTAATTGCCCACTGCTTTGTCTGGACAATTAATTACGACTAAATACAGTGTTACCAAACACGACATACCACACATTCCATTATCCAATCGAAGATGCACAGCACCTTTTGCGAAACGTTCAAGAACCACACCGTCACCTCTCGCGTCTACCGGCTCGCAATTGATCTCGTAATTTAGTCTCAAATTAAAATTTTAAGCATCCATCCACTGACAAGCATCACAAGCATCGCAGAGCCCATCATCATTCATAATGCTCAATCGGAACTGACTGAAGAACAAACAGAAAAAAAAAATAACGAAAAAATACCACACGACCACGGCATGTGAAGTCTCTGGTCGCCTACAGGGGACAGATCACTCTCGGCGACTCTGTGTGACTCGGGAACTGCGGCGATTGTTGCTGAAATCAACTCTGAACTGCACATGCTGTGGAAATGCATCATCTCCAGCTACGAGTACATGGGAGAATCAACCATCACCATCGCCACCAACACCACAATCCACCAGCTCTGGCTCTGGCTGTGGCTGTGGCTGTGGAGAGTGAGGACAAAGGGAGGAGCACTGGTACCTCGTTCACGTACTCGTACTCTCGTCACTCGGTGCTTGTACTCGTATAACTTGTACCAAAATGTTTCATTAGACAGAGTGAGCGGATTACATCTCAACCTCTGGTGGTGTACCCGTGTATTGGTGACTTGAGGTCGGGAGGATTCGACAAAATATTCGTTTCGCGCGCTCTGCTGTTCTCATCCATTACAGCGGCGGTACCGCGTCTTGTCTGTAATTGGTATAAAATGCGATTTAGTTGTATATGCCTACTATTAGATTGTTGATTCTTCTTCTTCTTCTTCTTCGGCTGCTTCTTTTTGTTGCTTCTCTAGTTGGTGGTGGTGTTGTTGTTGTTGCTGCTGCTGCAGCTTTGGGTTGTTTTGGTGGTGGAATTGTCGTTTAGCCAGCGCATGTGGTGGCATCTTCTCACAGGGGGTTAACAAACACGGCTTTTCCCGATTCGAAAGGTGGTATATATAAAAGACGGAGAACTTCTATTTTCATCGTCACATTAGTTCCAACAATAGATCGGGCTAAACCTCCACTGGTAACAGCATCAGTTTCATTTGCCAGCTAACGGTATTAAAAACAAAACAGAAGTTTCGCGCCAAAAAATTATTTTATTTGAATTACAATTCATCCTATCGCGGTTTTATTTGTTCTGTGGATAAAAAGGATTTCCATCATGAAAGTGGTAAGTGGACGAATAAAATTCAGATGAAATGAGGGTTATTTTGCTCGCTCGAGTGAGAGATTGTGTTTGGATATCGATAAGTGCATTTTTTTCTCCAAAAGTGACCTTAAAGTTATCGTTTTTGTACGAGTAATTAGAGTCGACTTGATTGCTGAGAACGACTCGAGATGAGTCGCTAGACTTTGAGCTTATTCTTCACCTTGCATTCTGGTAATTTAAGGCAATGTTTTGGATGCGTGTGAGTCAGCGGTGATATTGTTGAAGTAGTTGAGCATGCCATAGCGAAGTTTTCGAGTGATTCCTTTTTAAGATCAATCTGTGCTATGAATCATCTCACTTTGGAGTTTTTGATCTGAAATTCTGATCACTAGTTTTGGTTAATTTTGACCAGCACATCCTTAAGTGTCTCTGGGAAAAAATATAACATTTAAACTGTCTAATAGTGCAATGCTGTGTCATGCCTCACTCGGCTTACACAATTTTCGATCAGAATTTTCTGTTCAAAAGAGACTTAATTTTGATCTTTTTTCAACGAAGTAACCTCATTGTTTAGAGCATATTGAGGAGTGAATTGCGTATTCCTTATCCACAACATGTTGCTTGGATACGTTCTAAATTTTGGAGCACATAATATTTTTATCTTCTCTGAATTGAAATTTTATGAGGTTTTCAGAGCCACTGATAAAGTCTAAAAATGTCCAAATCGTGGGAATAAAAGTTCCAAAATAAGTACAAATTTAACACACGTGGGAACTATAATTTAACAATTGGGGGTGCCACAGTTCATGGTGGCTCTGAAGCTTGCTTCACAACAATTTAGATCATCCAAATTTTCTGAAGATATCTTCTTAAAGAAGTTCAACTGAAGTGGTAACATAGTGTCTTGCTACTCATTCTCTATGGTTAGCCAAAGACCAACGAATACCATAAATCTAAAATCTCTCTAAATTTTGGGTCCAATTTTGCTCTTACCGAAAACAAGAAGCATGTTAATGCCAGTCTACGTTTCATAGTCTGATTTGAAGGAAAATTAATTAAGACATTTTGATTTCAAAGAATTTGGCTCACATTTTGTATAGCAATTTGGAACATATTCTGATCAGAATTTGCTCAGACCTCGTCAAAAAAGTCTTTCAGTCCCAATAACTGTTGTGATGTCTTATGTTGAAATTTTGACATTTTGTGGCATTCTCTGCAAGTTGCACGCTTCTCGATCGGCCTAGATTTTGTCCAAAATTTTGTACTTAGCGAACGCAAGGAGACTGTTACAATCAATCTCAGTTTTATTTCAATCATCACCTTCAATCAAACCGTTGTGACTTGAAAAGAATTTGGGTCGCAATTTAGATCACAATTTGGAGCCCATCTTAATCGGGATTTGATCAGAAATGAGACCGTCAGAAACTGTCCATTAATTGATGTGATCCCTTCAGTTGAAAATTCAACATTTTGTGGGAGTCTCTCGGTTGATCCAATTTTGTACCTAACCCAAACAAGGAGGCATTTTCAGTCGATCACTGCCTGAATTTGAATTCCTTCCATAAAGCCTTGTAACATGAAAGGAATTTGGATCAAATCTGCAGTTTTTCAATTTTGGGTCAGAATTTGTTCAGAAATCTGATCTCAAATGCCATTCAGTCCGAAACATTTCCGAAGTCTGTCATTTCACCAGCTCTCAATGACCCTATGTACAGACTTCATTAAGCTTCAAAGAGGTGCAACGAGTAGACAAAGAGATTCAAGAAGGCACACCATGATCTCAGATATGTAAGAGCCCGTGGCAATTCAATCCCAGCCTAAAGGGTCGTGTCTCCCTCACTAATCTCGACTAAGTAACATTTAATCGAACATGAGGAAGTTTGCCATCGATTTGTATGCAAAATACCAACAAATGACATCAACGGGCTTACGTCTCTGGGGCACTCGCGTCTATCACCTACGGCACCTACAGTTGAGCGCCCCAAATGGAGTATTCAAAGTCATAAAACGTGTGCAAGCAATCAATTTTATCATGCCAGTCGTTTCTGCGATCACGAATGTGAGCACTGACCGCCGCCGAGCTCCCCCAAAGGATGATCTGCAACCAGACACATCACAACCACAAGTGTTTCCACTTTTCCCAGCGTCGGCTTCACTTTTTCGAAACAAACTCTAATTGTCTGGATGGCAAGCGTGAGTTAAAGACTCCCACTTGGTCGCACGCAAATGCAGCAAGACAAGGCAAAAAATTGAGAAAAATAAATGCCGACACTTTTATTACCCTCGCCCAACTGAGTGGCAGACTGGCAGAGTGGCTGGAGTGCTTCAAGATTAAATCGGTTCCCAACCATGTTGCATCTCTCACACACCAGCCACCCAGCCAGGCAGGGCGCCTTCCGCAGATTTCCCAGACAACCGATATGACAGCAAACTAGTGCACTATGCCATTTCAAAATCGTAAACCTAACCTATTGTTACACATTTCGAGACTACACACAGTTGTGTGATGGCTGGGCCGATGTAACATCACCCTGCCCGGGGCGCAAGCGCTCTAAAATTGCTAAATCGTTGCACCCCCGGCAATTCATGAACTGTGATATATTAAATAACATAAACGGATCGACGATTGCAACGGCGACGACCACGATGGGGAGCACTAGGCCAGCGTCGGCAAGGCTAGACCGGTGAGTAAGTGTACATCCATGGCGGATGTGGTTCATCTGGTAAGAGGATGGCTGCTAAATTTGCATCTGCACACAGTAGTAACCTGTTTCGTTTGTTTGGGGACTATGAAGAAGTATCGCACACGCTTGAGTCTATATATGGCGGTGGCGGATGCCAAGCAAAGCCATGCCACGCCAAGCCGAGTTCGGGTATAATCACGATTTCTGTGTCTCTTTGTTTGGGCCTCGATAGAAAGGAAAGTCATCCGCTAAATGTCAACATTAAGGACACACATTTCTCGTCGGCTTAAATGTCGTCCCTGCAGATGCCGACGATGGGTTCGTCAGACGGCAGACGACGGTAGAGGCTAGACGCGTTCGACTTTCTCCGCGATGCCAATGCCAAGACAGTGATCTGCGTCGGTTGAGTGATCGCGCAAAGCGATCGTTACATCATTGTTTCCAATTCCACTGTCAAGCGGCGTAACAAATGTCAAATTCTGACTTACATGGCCGAGAGAATCTGCATTGCAGTGCCGCCAAGCGAATTCTTGTTTCGCAAAAACGACGTAACACACAAAAAACATCAGAAGTCGTGAGATACGGCGTGTGACCCACAATGGCCACTTCGGTGAGCATTGGGAGCTTAACGGCGTCGGCGGATGCCATCGGAGGGCACATACCTGGCTCCGTAGCTAATAACTGAAGTGTCAAGCTGTGCGACAACGGTCCTACCCAAATGTGATTCTCTTCTCGTGGCATTGTTTCATTTGTATCTGCAACTGCGGCAGTAGGTCGTCCGCTGATCGGTGTCTGTCTAATTAGCCGTGCAACGGCGATGTTATCTCGGGGTGGCTCAACCCGACATAAAGCAGCAGCAGCACCAGCAATTGTTGGGCTCGGAGAGCAGGCGTACGTAGGCATTTGGAAGTCGTGAATCAGATGACACTAAGCAGCCTTAACTGTTGGCTGTCATCTGCTGCGACTTGACTCGGCTCTTCGTCTCTGTCCGCATCCACTGACATTAAGTTTTTGTTTTTCTGTTTCTTTTGCAGGTCATATTCGCGACGCTTATTGCGATGAGCACCAGTGCTCGTTTAGACAACAACTACTTGCCACCACCACCGGGTGCGGCCGGTGCTGGAGGCGGTCCCGGACTTCCGACACCTGGCTTCTCGGGCGGAAACAATGGCTTGGGCGGATTCGGAGGCGGTGGTGCCCCGGGCAGACCAGGCGGTGGCGCTCCAGGAGGCGGTTTCGGAGGCGGCGGCAGAGGTGGCGGTGCCCCCGGACCATCGGGCCCCCCAATTGAGATCATCTCGTACGAGAACGAGAACTACGGCGATGGAACCTACAAGTTCAGCTACGAGACCGCAAATGGCATCACGGCCCAAGAGCAAGGCGACATCAAGAACAAGGGCTCCGAAAACGAGATCCCCACCGTGATGGGTTCGTACTCATACACCGCCCCCGATGGCCAGGTCATCACTGTGACATACGTAGCCGATGAGAACGGATTCCAGCCGCAAGGAGACCATCTACCCACTCCACCCCCAATTCCAGAGGCTATTCAGAAGGCACTCGCCGCGACTGCCGCCGCCCAGGGCGGTGCCGGTGCGGGAGCTGGTGCTGGAGGCTATGGCGGAGCCGGCGGTGGTGCTAAGGCTGGCGGATACGGCGGCGGAAATGGAGGAGGCGCTGGCGGTTATGGTGGCGGCAATGGAGGAGGCGCTGGCGGACGCCCCGGTGCTGGAGGACGCCCAGGCGGCGGTAACGGACGCAATGGCGGCGGCAATGGAGGCGGCTACGGCGGCGGTGCCGGTGGCGGTGCAGGAGGAGCTGGCGGCGCTGGCGGACGGCCCGGCAACGGTCAGTTCAGCCCACAGACCGGCTACAACTACTAAGACGCGCCACGGACCACGGACCTGCAACACCCCTTCTTTTGTATAATAAGTGCTATAATTTATTGATTTTTGTTCGAATCCCAGAATTAATATTTAATTTTTGCCATTTACCACGACGTAAGCTGTAAGCTCTCATTCTGACGAATTCGGCGCATGTGGACGAAGTGAAACTCCTTGCAGATGGATGCCTCAAAATTGATTTATCGGAAAGTAGCTGGGCCCATGCTGCAATATGGGACCCGTTTGGACAGATTAGATTTAAGAATCGATTATGGCTAGTGACCCAATGTCGTTCATCATGTTTGAATACTCTCTTTCTCTCTCTCTATCTGACTCTCCTTCTTCCTCTCTGTGTATCTATGATTTACCGCCTGCGAGGAACCAGCGGCGGCGGTATTGTTGTGTAATATATGAATACGGTATCTCTATTATTTTATTATTATTTTTTTATTTTATTTTATTATTACGTAATTGTCCTTTTTTGTACTCAAAGTGAACTCATAGTGAACAAATAAAATGTTCGAAAAAAATTTTAAAAAAAACGTCTTTTCAATTTTACCAAACTTTGAACTTGATTATTTTGATGATGTAGATTCAAGTTATGCAAATGCGGAGCTAATGGGGTGAAGGGTCTGCCTTTCATGCGAAGTATTCCGGCTACATTATGTGACGTATAAGTGTCTACGGATTCAATTCGAACACGTTGAGTGGAATAGTGTTGGCATAGGTGATTAATTACGAATAACACGAACCGTAGTAGAGGACGACCAAGGTCATGCTAGGCGTTGTAAAATCGGCTTCAATTCAGACACCTACACTCAACTATAGAATGCAAGCTCAAACAAGCTCTTGAAATGAATACGAGCTCACTATATGGCACATGAATGTGTTCAAATACTACAGGCGCCTTCATCTATTTAAACCTGTCATGCTATTTGGGGAACACTTGTACCCCAGTTAAAATTCTTAGAATTCCCGCCAATCAGTAGTAGCATCAAAATGTGCGTCCAACTTATGCAAAATAATTGTTTTATTTTGTTGTGGTAACGAAAAAATATTGTTGATCTATAATTCAAGTTTCTTGTGGGATGTGTGGAGTAGTCCCCGGTTAAAGCAAACCCCTTTTGCTCCAGAACTTCGTCACGGTTAGACTGCTGTGTTGTTACAAAAACTGAGACAGCGACCATTTTTTTAGATGAATTGGATTGGGACGTTCATCGTCTTCCACCACTCTTAAATCGCGCAAACCACTTTTGGCACGTTCGCTCAGCTAGCGCATGTTCACCATAAACTTCCAAAATACGATGACTTTCGGCAGCAGTTTTCCTCATATTAAAATAATGAAGAAGAACTCCCCGCAAAAACACTTTTTCAGGCGCAAGGTTCGACATATTTAAGTGAAAAATTATAATTACTGTTGTTTACGCTTCAAATGAATGACATATGCAGAAATGACGTACAATGACAGTAGCTTTCCAACGCATGTTCCAATGGAATAATACAAGTTACGCCATCTCTTAGCAAACGGCACGAATTAAGTTATAGACCCAATAGTCAAAAAACAATGTACGGGTGCCTGAAATCGACATGATAAAAGGAAGAAAGTTCGTCCTGAACAGTGGCGGCGTAGCGTGTAGTGTAAAAGTGTATTAAGGCATTTAGTTAGATCAATATCTACATTTTTACATTGGTTTGCCGAAAGCTAGAAAGACGGTTGTTTTACAACAGCCAACTTGATAACAGGGTGAAGGTTACATCTGTAACGACTGTGGTTCAACGTTCGAGAGACAGTGTCATCAAACCTGCCTCCGCTTGCATCGTACCCCAGTCTGAGTACAAGAAGTTCTTTCCTAACTCGGTCCTTTACAGCGAAGCAAACACGCCAAGAAAATTTTAGCCACAAATTGTTGAGTCTGAACGCAGCTAATGACATTTCCTTTTTTTTTTTCAAATTGCATCAGTGTACTCGTACGTACAATTTTGTGAAGCACTGTACAAAATATCCAGCATAATGCAGAGGCATGGGCAAATTCAAAAAGGGGTGAAAAAGTCTTTGGCGTCTGCACAAATAAAGCTGTGCGTACGATCTTCGATCCTGTTCGCGTTCATAGCTCCCGAACCGAACTATCCAGTGGAACAACGCAACAACGTGAATATGCTTGCGACACACGCAAGTGGAGAAGGACCCCCACCAGCTAACGAAATATCATACAACCTGAAGAGTTCCGTTGTTGCAGGACCAAGTTCACCCGGTCTGTATATAGATTAGAGAAGAGGTAGATCATGTAAACTAAGCTAAAGGGCACCTCCTATTGGCATACATCAAAGGCTCAAACGAAATTCTTTCCGAAAATTGTTTACCCATTTATGTGTTGCCCTGCAAATGAATATTGCCTCATCTTCGGACCGATTTCCTAATCCTCACTCGGAACAGTTTTGAATTTCTCACATCCCAGTCTGAGGGAGCGTACGTCTTGACCTTTCTTATTTACGACCCATCGTAGACCGCCGAACCGTGCACATCTCACTTTTTGAATGACATGCATGAACGCACCTCAATCATATTGAGTGCACCGTGGAAAGGTCAAGAGCTCTTGAACTCACACAAGAAATCATATTTGAACAGAAAATTGTGAAAATGGAAATGGAAATGGAATGCGGGTAGTTGCATTCACTCGGACGTGTTATGTGAGTTGTTCGGTTTGACCTGCCAAGGTTGAAGGCATTAGCGATTTATAATCGTGTACAGTTGAGTGTTGAGTTTAAATTGAATATTGAATGAGGTCTGTGGAAATTGAAGATGAAGGAACAACTAGCTGAGGAAGGCGGTAGGCTGGCGCGTCCGGAGGAGAGGCTGTGTAAAGAGAGTCACATGAAAAGGGTGGGCGATCTGTGGCTGTATTCCGCAAGCGTATGCTTTCATTAACAGATTTGTACACCAGTTCTTCCGTCGGCTTTTACACTGTGTGTCACAATTAACCCACTCGAGTCTTGGTCGTAGTAAAAGACAGTTTGTCAAACTCCGGGATCGACTTGTCTTCAACTCATAAATGTGCAATAGCAGTCACCCTTCGAGTAGCTCTAGAAGTTATGTACCACGCGGGTTAACTACTCCCGAACATGGAACCAGTTGGTGCTTAGAACAAAGGTTTTGCTGGTTTATACTGACGCCAGTTCGGTTAGATTGTTGAAAAAGTGGAATCCTTGTTGGTGTGAATACTGACGTTTAGCCAGGGAACTATGTACGCAGAGGAGGTTGTATCAAGAGATAACAAGAGAGCATTGGATTTCTTACAGACGTTTGCAAACGGGCGTAGAGCATGGACGTGGTTAATGGCTGGAGCTAGATCTTAAGTACAGCCTGGCTATCGCTACAGACACAGAGACTGCGCCCCTTCCACATGTTTCACTTTATTTCATGGCCATTAGGATCTCGTAGGTTTCCTTTTGGAAAACCGACGCAAATTTACTTGATGAGGTGTGAAGTCTCCACAAATGCCTTCATTAGTTATGGAGCCGTCCGTGAAGATGAGTTCTTCCGGAGCCAGTCCTGAGTGGAGGGGGAGTCGACTGTGGGTGCAAGGTCATCGATGTTCCAGTTTTAAAAACCACTTCTTTTTAAAGGGCACCTGCCCTTGAAAGTTCACCCCATCGTGTGAATATCATCTGGGGGATCTCAGTAGAGCATCAAGAGCATAGCCAGGAGTACTGAGGCACTGGCTGGCCGAAATGAAGTGATATCCATTCACAGAGCATATCCCGGAGTACTGAGGAACTGGCTGGTCGAAATGAAGTGATATCCATTTACAGTGATCAGAGGGTTTATGGAGAAGGCACCCACCGCTTTTTGCGCCTCCGATCTGTCTGTGTATATTCACAGGGGATCGTCCAGCGTCTGATTGTCAGTCATACAACCCGACGTGCAAGGAATGTTGGTAGAGACTTTCCTCTCGAAGACTGTCCAGGAAGGCAATTGTGGACGATTGGTGTCATTAGGAAAAAGGTTGAATTCAAAAGAATATATGAGTGACCGATGTTTGAGGGATTTGAATCTTTTGTGTGCCTTATAGGTCTAGTGGGGAAGGTAGAGGAGTTCCTTAAGTGCTTCAGGCGAAGTTCTTATAAACGCTCCGCTGATGCACATGCAAGACAGTTTTGCACCCGGTTGAGTGAATTGTAGTTGACAGCTATGTTTAGTTTCGATTATCCACCGAACTGTGACTCCTTACATTTGTGTCGGTCTGACAAACGAGGTGAATATGCAGTGAGCAATGTGTGAGTGTAGTCCTAGGTCCACTGTGCTCTTGAACTCACATCAAACATCAAACTGCAGCGCCATCCACATTATAGTTGAGCTAAACAGTTCCGACGACGAAACGGACATGGAACGATTCTTTTCTCAGTCGAAACTGGTTCCTGGAGACATGTCCGAGGAACTATGTAGTTCCGTTGATATGCCTGCATTGAACATGACTGCGGGACTTTTTGAATGAATCATACAAGTCCACAGAACTATATATGCAGCTCATGTTCCGACCGATTGAAGAAGCGTGAATTATTGTTGGTGTTTCCCCGAGTTCGAGGTTGTATGCACATATGTAGTTCGATTAACATGCTCAAAACATGTAGTTTATTTAGATTTGTGCGTCTATAGTCCAGATAGATTATTGTGCTCGTATGTTACATGTCTATGGCCGTACATTGTTCCGACTCAGGTGCTCACAGCCATGTTTCCATGCGGGTTCTTGTGTGTGCCATATGTGCCTGCCATGTGTGGCTTGTGTAGAATTTGTGTATACAAATTGCTACATTGAGTTTACGGAAAGTTACGCAATGTTTTCGACAGACGACATAGTTCCGCAAACGACGACTATACATGTCCGGAACTACACAACTCAAATCTAGAGCGTCCGATTCCACAATCCCAGGAAATAGCACGTACATTCGCAGGCAATTATTCCCTCGGTTGTTGGGTGTGAGATAAATGCGAACACTGCGCAAAGGTTCTCTTGGAGGATCCAGATGGTGCCTTGACTTGACAACAAAGCCAGTACTCCGCGTTGTGTCTGCCAGTACTCCGCGTTGTGTGACATTTTTGTTTTGAATTTTCTTGGGTTGGAAACTAAGAAAAAAAAAAATGTCACGTATACGCCACAGCGGTCAGTTTCTGCAGTTTTTGCAGCATCAGTCAACTGAACTCCAAAACCTCTGAATTGCGTGCTGCAGTGATGTGCCCATCAATAGCTGTCAATTTTACTGCATTCCCGCTTCCAACTCCTTGGTCTGAATACTGGTCACCAGCTTGGAGGATTTATGACAATCCCACGCTGGCATCACTCATCCACTGACATACGACAACATAGCCAACGTCAGACAAGCTTCAGGCAACGAATTGTTCAATTTCAAAGTCGGTGCCATATGGAATGTGTGCCGTTCCATTGTACCCGCAACAAAATGCTTTGTTTGACAAACGGTGAGAGGCACAAATGCCTGTCGGCTCTTGAGGTCGCTCCAGTCAGTGGTTCAGCTTGATCGGACCACCCACTCACATTCGGGATGGCGCCCTCGCGTCGGAGAATGTTCAAGTACTCGTCAAGGTTCTATCGTTTGCTCATATTTCACCTCTCACGCTATAAGTCACGCGCCCAGACCTCTGTGCACCTTCGAATTCCGTGCGCATCCTCCTCAGAAGGCAGAAGCTGTCTGCTACCATTTGCATGCCAAGACAGCAGCTGACAAGGCGCAATTAGCCATCCCAACATGTAGCTGCAGCTTCCTCTCACTGACCTCCATTCGAAGTGCGACATACGATGTCGGAAAAAAACCGCGGCGGGTGTAATGCGCCCCAAGGAACCAATCGCATCGAATGAAGAAATCAGCATTTCGCCAAAACCTGACTGCCCGTCCACCCCTTATCTGCCGTCGCAGATCGTCTGCATGAAATTCTACACCCGTGCCAGTTGGCCGGACCAGACCGGGCCAAGCCTGGCCTCTCCTTTAGGGGCATAGCACACCACCGACCGGACAATCTCCAGTCAAATCGAAGCGATCTTCCCAATCTGGCGGCCAGTCTTTGTTTGATGTTACCTCGATCGCCGGTGGCAAGCCGCCCCGCCGCAGCCGCCGCGAGATAAAGACCGCATATCTGAGGCGTCTTGTGTCCGGAGTGATGGCTGCATTTCATTTTCCTCAGCATGATAGCCGCAATTAACGCTCGCAGTTCGCAGTCCAACTATTCCGAGTGCATATGACGATTGCGATTTGTCTTCTCCGTCCGTGGGGTTTCGCTGCTGGATCGGTGTCTTCGGTGGAATCAGGGACACAAAGTGAGGCGAATATTTGCGGTTGATAGTCGGTCGGGCGGTCGGTCGGTCGCATGTGAGATGAAGACGCGCGACCATCGCACAGAGCACAGAGTACAGCGCGCAGAGCTGGAACAGCAAAGTGAGTGTGTGAACTATGATGTCAGGGACTTTTGTTGGTTTCACATTGGTGGCAGATCACACCAAGAGGAGCGCGTTGGGAAACGAAAAGTGTGGCAATTCCTTTTTCTGCCACACGACGAGGAGGACAGAGCGGTAGGGTGGGACACAGAGAGAGGCCCTGTGAATATGCCTGGACGGTGGTGGTGGTTGTTGTTAAATTGAATATTTTAATTGAATAGTTGGGTGAGCGGAATTTGCATGGCGAAGCCGCACTGCGCCGCTCGTTCACGAGGCTAACCCGACTGGGGTGACTCCTATTGGATTGTTTTGCAATTCTGGTTGTAATTGCGATAAGCTTGATGTCATTTGGTGGCTAGTGTGCGGTGAGAGTGTGATGCTGCAATAACCGCTTGGTCGGGTTATGAGATAATGAATAATAACCTCAAACTTGAAAGTTGTCTTAAAGATGAAGATGGTACAGACATTTGTGAGATGATGATGTCGGCGGATGTGAGCATGATGAAGGCGTAGCTCCCAGCAATGGCACCACAAACAGACGGTGACGACATGAAGCTACATGACAAAATCGGTGGAATCCAAAGAGGGAATGTGAGGGCAAATGCCAGGTCGCGAGCATTCGCAGGGTCGCCTTCAGTCAACCGAGAGCCAGTCGCTGAAGGATGCGTTTGGTAGTGATGCCATTCCTCAGGTTAGATTTTTGTGGCTGACTAGGCCAGTTGCGTTACGCACTCGTACCCCAATCAGTACGTCCACAACTCATTGTCGAACACTGAATGCGACGTTTGTCAATTTCAATTAATTTTCCGAGCTTTCAGAACTTTCAGCAGCAAAGCAAACGTTCAGATCAGAGGACCGTCGCATCATTGATGCGCTTCCATCACGATGCAGGCATGAGCTCATGGCCATTTCCAAGAAGACCCAATCAACCTTGAGCTTTGGGCCACCCACAACGTGGCAAAAGAGTTAAGAGGCACACAACACGGTTACCACCACGACGTCATGCAACCCAGAAAAATGATGAATGCACTTGTAGACAAGGCGGCATCCACGGAAACCCCATAAATTAAGCACTCAACAACCAGAGCCATAACTTATGCCCATTCCATAGCTGTTAACATGTAATTGTCAAATTAACACCTCTGCTCATTTGCATATTCACCGTCCGCCAGGCTACGCCGCCGCCGCACCGCCACACCGCCACACCGCCGCACGGCAGCTCATTAACGTGCCAGAGAAAAGTTCAATAAATAACGAGCCACTGGAGATCCCACACCCAGTCGCGTCGCACGAAGACCATCTCTTTGGACCATCGCAGCCGCTGCGACGTCTGCCAATTGATCGCGCCGTGCACCCGCAACCAGCCGCGGCAAGAACATGGTGACGATGTTAGAAGCACCATGTGGTCATGCCGATGCTTGCCGATGTGATTTAATGTCATCCCGGCAAATGTTAACATCATGAATGAGCCACAGACTCCGGCGCACACAATCGCAGAACAAGATCTCCGAACCACCGGTTCACGGCGACGCGGGGGTCAAATATTTTGCGCGACCCCTTTCGGGCCGTGCTACAGTTCTGAATGCGAGCGATCGCTGCGTCAGCCCCACCGACAACGCTGTGCGAAATGATGTGCCGATGATGATGGCAGCTCTCCGCTTTCATGGACCCGCTCTCTGGCCGTTTGACCTTCAATTACACGCGCGTTCACATGCCAGCGCACGGATCCGCGGAATTTCGAAGTAAAAGTCGATCGCCAAACCTGGTGAACTTGCGTACCGTCTGTCTTATGCAACGATGACTACTGATGCTGCTGCTGCCGCTTCTGCTGCTGGTTGTGTTAATGTTGTGCCATGAATGGGATGTGCGCGTCTTCATTCAAATGCTGCTGCTTCTGTCAGTCGCACTCACTTAGCCAGGAGAATGGTGCACGACCACAAGACGCGGTCTGTGCTCGGCGAGCAAATATAAGTTATTGCCTGTTGGCATGAAATGATCAGCGTTCCCCTCTAAGGCCCGGATTCACACACACGGCGACTGGAGTACTGCGGCGGGAGTTAAACATTCGAGGCGACCATAAAATCATTGGAATTGGGATTCGAATTCGAAGATTTGCAGATACACTTTAGTTTAGTGAGTTATGGCTGTTGGGGGGAAATGCAATAGGTTAGCGCTCGAGCTGCGATGCTCCAGCGATGAGTTAAAAGTCAGTGGAGTAGTCTGCAGTCAGCAGGCACACTGATTGGAGCGCTTTTGACCGAGTTTCTGGGTGCAAATTATGTCATGACGCGTTGATGATGATGAGGTGCACGGATTTCGCGACTCGAAGATGATCGCTCTGCTTGGTTGATTTCGGAGAGGAGGAAGCGAAGGTTTCGTGAATGTTAATGGTCTCCGTGTGGGACTGATGGTGTAACTTAGGGGAACACCTTTAGCGTTGATTTTGGCAGGTCGATAGTGCATTGCTTAAACACTGGTCTGGGGTCTGCTAATTGAGATTTTGCTCATCTTTGGACTTGCCTCGTGATCTCCATCAGATTGAGTTGGTGATCTCTTGGCGGACGCGTGGGAGCACTTTGCAAAGGTTTGGCATGGACTTTTCTTCGATAATCGTTTTGTGATGAACTGTTGACCCTTCACGGCACGAGATCTCGCGTGTGGATTGAACTAGAATTTATATTCGTGACTTATGAGTGTTTGGGATGGTAATCAGTTTGATCTCTGCTCTTCTTTCCGCTTCCTTGGCAGAATTAGTCAGGCTCTATGCAAGTCAAGCGATGTGAACTCGGAACAAAGAAGTCTTTAAGTGCATTTTTTTATCAGCCTGCGCTTCACAATGAATTCATAATTGAGCTGGTTTAATCAACTTCCATTGTACTTCTAGTGGAATAACCTCTACGGCAAGTGCCAAGAGGTTTTGAAAACGATCCTCGCATTGACTGATAACTGGACGACTGGACGCCTGGATGAGTGGACGACTGGATGACTGGACGACTGGACGACTAGAAGACTGTACGAATGTACGACTGGACGACTGGATGGCTGGAAGACTGGACGACTAGACGACTGGACGACTGGACGACTAGAAGACTGTACGAATGTACGACTGGACGACTGGATGGCTGGAAGACTGGAGGACTGGGCGACTGGATGACTGGAAGACTGGAGGACTGGGCGACTGGATGACTGGAAGACTGGAGGACTGGGCGACTGGATGGCTGGAAGACTGGATGACTGGACGAATGTACGCCTGGACGACTGGATGGCTGGAAGACTGGAGGACTGGGCAACTGGATGGCGGAATCATATACGTAAAACCAAGTCCAACTTATTTGTGCTCTCTCATGGAAATCAATTAAGCCCGATTCAGAATCACAGGTATGCAACTGGAACTAAACTAACTGATAATTTGATGTGAACGGGCCCCAAAACGACAATTTGTATGCAGAATAAGACCACTGCGCTCAGTTTCGTTAAGTTTCGTTATGATTGCCAAATTTATCACTTTCTACATTCTTATTTACAATTTGTGTAAATTAGAGTAGGGGTTGAAGTTTTGACATTTATAAATTGGCCTAGATAAACTACGATCGTGCCGTAAGATAACTCTCAGGAATTGAGGACTACTCATCACTTGGTCACCTCACATAGAGATACCTATGCCCCATAATATGTAACATTAACCGACGACTATTCCCCAAACACAACAACAATGTATCCAAGGGTCCATACCGCAAGCTTTTCGTTGACATCCTTCGTATAGTGCAGAGCAGACTGAAGAGTGAAACAACAAAGGCTTAATGTAAGCCTTTTCCATTGACCGTCGTTGAAATCTAAATGGGCAGTACCCCATCTTCTACAAATGCGTGCACTGAGGAAGTTGCATTCCCTCTAAATTTGAATCATAAATAAAATACGCCAAAGATTCAGCATCCCTCAGATGCACTCAACCGACAGCCAATGCTATACAGGTTCCACAATCACCTCGATCGACAACAGCAATCAATTTATGTTCTTCTTTCCCGTTGGCACTCTTACACCATCGATCTAATTACTGCCACAAGTCAATAAATGCATCGAAACCGATTGTGTAACAGCAAAAGATTTTTTAAAAGTCAGGCAAATTTATCAATGTATCTCATCGGAACAATGAAGCACTGCTGCCGTTGCTGCCGCCACCGACAAGTGGTCATGCTTGAACTGCAGCTTACTGGTCTCGATTTGGAATTCGAGATCAAAAGAATTCGCTTGATTGACCTTTTCACGCTCATCCATTGTACTTTGCCTTTCCGGCGATCAGGAAAGTGAGCTTTGTGTGGAAAATTCCATCCAAAATGTATGCAATGAATTTTTCGATTACAGATGGGAAGACTAAAGCTTTGGAGGTGAATCACTTTATGAGAGGTCCTCTTAGGCTGAGACGGGTCGTGAAAAATGTTCTGTAAGTAAAGACATAGTTTAAGGAGTTTGCTGTTAAGTAGTTTTCTGTATTCAATTGTCACGGGATTCTTCAGTGTCGCCTTACACCAGCAGCAGCGAGGACACCACATACACTATTCATGACAGTGAGGTCATCCTACGATTACCTGCCGTTGGACTAAAAACAAGGGGTTGGACCGAAGTTGGGACCGATGCTGTTCACATCATAATGAGCTCACGACGAATAGCGTACTTCGAAAATTCTGACAATTCATTCACATGAAGTTTTTGGAGTTTTCTCATTCACAGAGAGCAATGGGTACAATTTGAGCAAACACACACTTCAGCGCTATTTTGTTGGTCATGTGTTTGTGGTCGCGTCTGCCTATTTTGTGTGTACCTACTTAAGACTCAATATAACAAAAATTATGTATATTTTATAATTTCAAAAAATGTATGGAAAAATAGTTATTTATAAAAATTGATTGGGGTTTCGTTACTTGGACGAACAAATAATAAAAATCCAACCGGGGCACAAGAGGACGCAAAGAGAACATATTACGTGGATATATTTTTATAAGCATTGGCTACTCAACACACAGTTTCAAAAAAATATAATATTCCAAGATATTTATCTGTGAAAACCACTCTAGAGGCTTTCCAAGGCGGAAGCAGGAGGTCTGCGGTGTTTTTAAGGTGTTTCTAGTTATTTAGTTACTAGAGCTGTTAATTTATTAGAGCTAGAGCTGTTAAAATTTAGTGTACTAATTTTTTTTTTATTTATTAACTTGTTTCTTTAATTATATGTAATGAATTTATTCTGTCTTTTATTTTTTTTTTTTTGCAATGAGTTATGATGAAATAATGTTTTTAGTTCGTTGTTTGTGTGACTTTGCTGCTTTTGTTAACTTTGTTTGCTAAGAGATGACGTAGCTTGTATTATTCCATTGGAACATGCGTTGGAAAGCTACTGCCATTGTTCGTCATTTCAGTATATGTCATTCATTTGAAGCGTAAACAACAATCATATTGTTCACTCATTTTGTCGAACTTTGTGGCTGAAAATGTGTTTTTTTTACTGGGAGTTCTTCTTCATTACTTTTATATGAAGAAAATTGTTGCCGAAAGGCATCGTATTTTTGGTGGAAGTTTATGGTGAACATGCGCTAGCTGAGCGAACGTGTCAAAAGTGGTTGGCACGATTTAAAAGTGGTGATTTTGGCTTGGAAGACGATGAACGTCCTGGGCCAAAGATTGAAGATGAAGAACTGGAAGCATTACTCTATGAAGATTGTTGCCAAACACAAGAAGAGCTCGCGGAATCTTAGGGTTTTACTCAAGCAGCCATTTCAAAACGTTTAAAAGCAGCTGGATACATTCAAAAGCAAGAAAATTGGGTTCCTTATGACCCCAAGCCGAGAGACGTCGAAAGGCGATTATGCATGTCCCAAATGCTGCTGGAACGCCACAAAAGGAAGTCATTTTTGCATCGGATTATTACTGGTGATGAAAAATGTATCCATTACGACAACCCCAAGCGCAAAAAATCATATGTGAAACTCGGCCAACCAGCCAAATCAACGACAAAGCCGAATATCCACGGCGCGAAGGTAATGCTCTGTATTTGGTGGGCTCAGAAGAGTGTGCTGTATTATGAGCTGCTAAAACCGGGTGAAACCATCAGTGGACAACGCTACCGAACACAATTAATCCGTCTGAAGAGAGCAGTAGCCGAAAAACGCCCGGAATATGCTACCAGACACGGAATATGCAATCATTTTCCATCATGACAACGCTCGGCCCCACGTTGCTATTCCGGTTAAGAACTATTTGGAAAACAGTGGATGGGAAATTTTACCCCACCCGCCTTATAGCCCACACCTTGCCCCTTCTGACTACCATTTGTTCCGGTCGATGCAGAACGCCCTCACTGAAATACGGTTCACATCAGAGCAGAATATGAAAAATTGGCTTGATTCATTCTTGGCTGCCAACGCAGTTCTTTTGGGATGGGATCCACAAATTGCCAAAAAGATGGGAAAAAGTCATAGCTTCAGATGGCAATACTGCGAAGATGTACCGATCTTACCTTCACACATCATCTTCTTGGAGAGTACATGGTGTGGTGACGCAGTTCAGGAAAGCTGATAAACATCTTGAACCATCTTTAGGAGGTGACCATAAGCGTGACAATCTCACGTTCTCCCTCAACGCCCTAAATGCGCAACGCAACTTTAAAATTACTGCGAACTAGCATGTCCCAAGATATGGTCGAATAGCCAATAAGTAGCGTATGTACTTCTACAACAACCACATTGCTCACACAAAAGCCTTAGGAACTGAGTGGCATATGTCATCGTTGTGGTTACGAGAAATGTCAGCTGTAATCTGTCCCATTTGTTGGATACGTCAAGATGGACTACTGCCACTGATGGTGTCAGGAATACTTTCGCCTTCTCCTGGAGATCGCAGAAGTGACGACATCCTATCTTAAACAGTGCCAAATGAGTTATGATCGTGGTCATCGTTTTCGTCTTGAAATTTCAATATTTCATTGCATAGCAAGAGTATTCATCGATTCATTTTCTATAACCTCGTAGCATGTCATTGCCAAAAGTCATCAAGATGAATACAAAAAAATTAGCAATGGCTTGAAGCTCAAACTGACAAATCTTTTGGATTGATCCTTTATTTCCCACCAACTTCTGTACTGTTCGAAAGGGATGCCCACTAACGCGGAGTACAGGAGACTGCTGTTCTAGATACAAAGCTGTGGAAACTCATAATGTTCATGGCTGAACTTTAGGAACAGGGATACTTATCCGAATTCCTGTGATACCTCGACACTTCCACCTCCTCGCCATTCGATAAATCAGTTATCATTCTAGAATGCTGGGGTCTGTCTGCTTTAACCAGTACAAGTGTCGACTGAAGCAGTTCTTTCATTACATCTAGCACAGCCGG
Organism: Eristalis tenax; assembly: GCA_905231855.2. Taxonomy (NCBI): domain Eukaryota; kingdom Metazoa; phylum Arthropoda; class Insecta; order Diptera; family Syrphidae; genus Eristalis; species Eristalis tenax. Next base: position 9,170,436 of record HG993127.1, read on the forward strand.
TGAACGGTAATCACGTTCAATAAAGTAGAAGAAGTTGAATAACAAGCACAGTCGGACTGGACTTGCTCTACATCTTCGAGATTGACTTAAACATGACTACTATCACGACGGTGGATGAGGTGTCCCTAAATGGTAAAGTGGGCAGCCGAACACCCTCGGAGAGGACATTAACATGTCGCCTGGACTCAGCCTTTTAAGCTGCCCTTGTTTTCGACAAAATCTCATACATATCCTTTGCTGCTCGTAACTTTTATTGATTTAAAAAACATACGTAATTGACTATGGAATCATACTGAATGAGTATATATGCGGGTAAATATTCGATTAATTAGATTGCTGCAGAAATACCTTCCACAGATTGAAGAGACATGTACAGTGTCGGGAAGTCGGGCGGGTTCTAGGCCGCAACAGATTTCTTGTAACGTCGATACTTGTTGTAGGCGAAGGGGTTGATGATCTGATTCGGGCGACCTTGCAACTGCTGTGTCAGAAGCTGTTGCTGTTGCTGATTCTGCTGTTGCTGTTGTTGTTGTTGTTGCTGTTGCTGCTGCTGTTGAAGGTTCTGCTTCTGTTGCTGCTGTATGCTCTGCTGCTGCTGCTGTGGTATCGTGGTGGCACCGGTATCCTGAAACTGCTGCCCGAAGGGCCTCTGCTGCAGCTGGGGGAATTGATTCTCTGGTTGATATTGTCCCGAATTTTGCTGCTCATAGATTTTCCTCTGCAGCTGGAGTGGAGTCAGCTGGCCGGGACGCAATGGCTGCTGGCTTTGGAACGCGGGAAAGGGGGTTTGATAGGGATTCAGGTTGGGGTTGATGTTTTGATTGTACGGCTGCAGGCCGGAGGTGTACTGTAGAGACTTGGCGATTGCATCGGGAATTGGAGGAGGAGTGGGTATGTGGGCACCCTCAGCACGGAATCCTAGACAGAGGGGAAGGGTCAGATGTGTGGACATACGTGTGTCTCTACTCACCATTTTCATCGGCAATATATGTCACGCGAATGGGTGTGCCCTCGGGGGAAGTATACGAGTAGGATCCCTGCACAACCTGAGCCTCCAGGTCCTTTACTCCGGGGTTCTTGATGTAGCCCTGTGCCTGAGCGGTAGTGCCATCGGCAGACGAGTATCCGTACGCAAAGCTCCCGTCGTAGTTCAGTTCATTCTGGTAGGCAGTGATTGGAACGTAATTTTGTGGATTGTATTGGTTGTAGCCCCTATAAGTAGGCTGCAGACAAAAAAATAGTCAAGTTCGCTGTTCAACTCTTTTGACGTCACGTTTGGGGGAAAATGAATTTACAACTGTCCGGTGCTTATTGTTGTTTATGACCACTGCTATGATTTCACATGGATTCCGACAAATTGTCATGAGAAATATTTTCCCCGTCTCACGTGGTCTCATGCACTAACTGACTTACCGGCGGCGGCACAATCGGAGGCAACTGAGTTGGAAAAGGCTGCTGCCTCAGGAGTTGCTGCTGTCTCCTGAAGGGCGTCTGATTGAAAATCGTATTCTGTTGACTGAGGCATCCGCTCACGCAAAGCAACATGACCAGTCCAATGGAATCCTTTCACAGAAAAAAAACACGAAACACCAAAAATCAGATCATTGAGAGACCTTAAGGACTCTGTGCAAATCCTTACTCGAAACTTTGTCCTCTCCATCGCTGCTGTGACTGTTGGTTTGAACTGAATGAAAAACGCTCCAACTGATACACCCTCTGTGCTCAATCAACCGACTTCAAATGATGCAGCGTGAGAGCACTCCGATACTATTTAAGAAATTCTCACAAAACGCACCGTATCTCACAGCGTGCAAGGTGCAGTGTATCTAATGAGCTTAGATAGCTTTGAACGACATGCAACTAGTCTTTGCACTACTGAAGATCTTCGTATTTATACAATCAAACAGATGAGACTCAGGCTGAGTATTTTAAGGCACAGCCCCTCAATCGTTTGTTTTGGTTTTGGTTTTATGTTGTGCTTCTCTCTCCCAGCCCACTACTCGCTTCCCCCGCGGCAGCAATCCTCAACGAAGTTGTACGCAGCAGCGGTAATGGGGTATAGAGTGCTTCCTGTGTACACATCTTAGATCTTCCACTGAAATGTGAAAATTTATAACGTTTTTCTTTCTTTGCACTGTTCGCCGACCAGCGCCCATGCCACGACGCCGCGGCGCTGCTTATCTCCTTATTGACTAGCTTGTACTTCGTTGATGAACCCTACCTTGTACTGCAAAGTGATTAGTACTAGCCTATCTAATAAATCTCTGCATCTGCTTTGTTTGTTCTTCAATGCATGCATGTATCTTGTATCTGTTTCTAATTGAAGCAAGCACAAATTCTTCTTCTTTTTGTATCCTACGAAAGAATGAAGTGATGACGCAACAAAAAAAAAGTCGGAGATGTGAATACGAAGAAGGGAGGCGAGATGTAGTAGGTGGCGCAGAAGTAGTTCACTGAATGGTCTCAATGGAATTAGGAAGAGTTATTGCCTTTTTGTTGGTATTTGACAGAAGGACAAGCTGCTACTTGCGTTTGCTTTGTATTCAGTTCAGATGAGATAAACTGAAAGGGGGTCTCTGCTGGTGCGTGGAACGCATAGGCATTTCCTTTGTTCTCCTTTCTGCTGATGTGCGGAGAGGTGTGTGTGAGATTGTTGCTACCGATCAGTGTGTGCTGGATACCTTTCCGCATTCTTAATATGGGCATTGTTGTAAACAACACTCAGGCAGATGCCAGCCAGCGAGAGTGTTGTGAAATTATTGTGGAAACTGATGGACGACCTCAACTAATGCACTTCATGCGGCCCTCTGTTGGGCGCCAGACTACTCAGAAGTAAACTAATGCACTTCATGCGGCCCTCGGTTGGGCGCCAAACAAGTACTAAATCTACTCATTTCTTCGACGTAGCAGTTACCATATTTTCATGCTTTGGGAGAGTATTGTAATGACAAGTTAGTCCAAATCTGTGCACGTGAGGACTTGCTCTCTTGCAAGGCATATGTTCTACTGTTTGATGGCCAGACAAGTACTAAACCACTCATATCTTCAATGAGACCGCCGACGTGACTGTGACCATATTTTAATTACTAGGGGACATAATTTGAGCATGGACTTTTTGATGGTTTTCTTGTGCATTTTATGTGTCCTTTTGTTGGGCGCCAGAAAAGTACTAAATCACTAATGTTAGACCACCAACACGACTGCAAGCATCTTTTCATGTCAAGCGAAATGTTTTATGATTACTAATTCGTCCTAGTGGCAGCCGTAGCGTTGTGGAATAGCACGTTCGCCCAGGTTCCATTTCATGTACGACCAGAATGCTTTGCTTAGCCCCGCCTCTTTTCTCAAACTAGCCGTTAGGAGTCGGCTAGTAGGATCGGCTGTCTACGGATTGTAGCGCCTCTACGGTTTGTAGCGCCAACCATATTATATTAGTATTAATTGAACAATGTTCTTTTCATGTCTTATTTTGGGCACCAGGCTTGTACTAAACCATTAGTTTCTTCAATGAGACAGATCACCAACGTGACGAGAAGATGCTTACTTTCTTATGCCTGGGGGTATTCTTGTGTTTACTAGTTAATAATAATTTGTGTCCGTGAGACCTTGGTATTTTCTTACAGTTCATTTGTTCTTCTGTTGGGCGCCAGACTAGTACTAAATAATTAATTTCTTCGGGGGTCTCATTGACGTGACAGTAAGCGTTCGTTTATGCCCTGAAAAGTCTGGTGGTCTGACGATCTCTCTTTGTCATTGGTAATTTCTGCTGAAAGGACTTTAGGACCTAGATCTACGGGAGTAGATCTGAATGATAGCCAGTCAGTCTATCAGCAGAAATATGACTATACCATGGATACCAAAAAACGTATCATCCAGAGATATATTGAAGGACGCATAGAAATCCTTCTAAATTCCTAAAGACTCTACCTTTCTTCCCTTCTTGGTGACGAAGAACTAGTCCATCGAACATAGCCGGGATTACAATACATTTTATTCCAAAATCATGAAACCAAATCTACTGACCTACAGGTTCCAACCCACCATCCAAACCAGAGCTTGATTCGCCCACCCGCTGTGTTCACAATCCAAACACCATGTCCCCTATCACCCGGATTCCACACAAAAGTTTGTCACATCAGATAAATCGTTGCAATTTGCTGTGCACCCCCACAGTGGGAGGAGATCAAACTAATTACACGGCCATGCATCGCCACACACCGTCGACAGAAGTGGCAATTTAACAGCAGACCCGTGGGTAGGCAGCAAGTAGTCGGTTTCCCTCACCGACTCATTTCGTTTTCTTCTCCAATTCTCATTCTCCTCCAGTGGATATCTCGCTTTGTCACGGATGGCATCTGGATAATGCCGATCATTCGCCGCTCCGATGCCGAGGGTATGATGTTCCTATGATTAATTGTCACTGACACAATGCTTCGTGCTGCACACTGCGCTGTGTGTCCACAATCCGGGTATTTCCAGTCAATTTGCATCGACTGAGTCTGAGGAACTGAGCTTCAATCCTCGGCACAGATACCGAACCCATGGATCTCGGCGACGGAACAGATTAATTGCCCTTACCACTGGTTATTAATCATATTTTTATGTTTTGCTTTGGAAGTTCTGACTATTAAGTCATAACGCCATCACAATGCGGTGACTGCCATCGGAATCGGATTTACGGACTTACAGCATTTTAGCATTAACATTGCAACCAGGGAGAGACTTGCTTCTGAGTGAGAACTTATAGCAGAGGATCGGCCTGATTGGGGGTGGAATGGAATTGCATTGGGTGTGTTCGGTGGGCTGCCGAGGCAAGTGATATTTTACGCACAGAAATGTCACGATTCGAAAGCGAATCGTCGACTTGGCGCGGTTTTCGGTGGGTAGGAGCAACAAATGAATGAAATATGTTTTGGGGATATCCGCGATATGGTTGAAGATACATTCCGGGAGGAAATGCCGCGCGCAGGACCATTGGATCTCCGTCAACAAAGAATCTATCCGTACAAGTTCGGATAAAACGCAATTTACTTGATCTAAGTGACAGCAGTAAAAAAAAAAATAAGCATCAAAGATGGCTGAAAAGTTATGCGAAGTAACCAATTATTATTCCAACTAAATGGCAACTAGCACGCGGTTGGCACACTTCGGGGGCAAACGTAAATGACATCTTAGTGGTGATTCGACGTAAGATCGGTCTTAGCAGGCGTTGCTACCCCGGCTTTTCCAAGCAACTAACGTCCAAAATCAATGAGACAGATCTCCAACGTGAATTCCGTCCCTAGACCCACATGCATGACGCCAAGGTAGTTACATCGAGGCAGATGTCGAGAGAAAGCTACAGGCATAGACTGAAATTAACTGAAATTAACTGAAATTTTTGAGGCAGCTGGATATGATCTGGTAGTGTCATCAGTACTATGCAGTCGTAGGAAAGCAGTTTAGCCATTTCACAAGATAGGAAACCGGGCCTCTGTGTGCCCGCCTGAAGTACTTCGGCAGGTTGAGGACCCACGACAACACACCAGCTCGATGACCATCATATACTCGTCGATTTTTATGGCAATATGCAACGCATTCCTGTCAAGCACGACAGATTGTGCAGGTTGACGATGTCTATAACACGCTACTACGACAAGGTAGTAGGACAGTCCATGTTACAAAAATATATAAAATAAAGGCGATACGCTGTCATGAGATTTTTTAAAGTCATTCTGGAGAAGATGTGAATGAACTTGCCAAAAGGCTGGTTGAATTTTCAATTTGGCAGCACCAATCGCAGAGACAGCGAATTTGACAGTTGTGTTTACAGTGTTGCCGAAAATACCCCTATGATCAATGAGCAGAGCTACACAACAATGCTCTCTAGAGACCTGATTCCGATACAAAATTGTCAATCAAAATACCTAGTATCAAGACAAAATAGTTAATTTCTTGATTGGGACGCCTAATGGACAACCTATGAATGATGTGTAAAGACGGCAGCCCTCATAAAAGTTAAGGCCTTGCCAACAGTCGCAGCTTTATTTGCGTGTCAAAAAATTAGATCCCCAAAGCGCATTTTATTCAAAATATTAACTTTGGAGGAGGATCGAGTTGCCAGAAGACCTCTCGTGCGTGCTTTACCCCCGCGAACCCTTTATCCGATCATGCGGGTCCGAAGATGATGATGATGATTTTCTACACAACCTACGCTTCTTTCAGTTATTTGTCGAAAGACGCAAAGCCCCTTTCTCTCAATTTTAGGGGAACCACAACAAGAACATCGCCCAAGTTCAGTGCAAGAACTATCCACTGCCTCTTGTCGATTTTCTTGTACTTCTCGATCTGCTCCAACTGAAACTCGAACTTTGTCAGCCCACTCTCTGGTCCGGGATATTCCTTTGGCAAGTTATGCTCAGAGTTCAAAGTGATGGGGTGCATTGTGGTGACATCCGGGTCGTCGCATTCAACGTGGACCTCGTAATAATGGCTGGTCTGCTAGTGGATTCACAATCACACTTAGACCACACAACTACCACTGTTGATTGTATCATTTATGCGGGGCAGATCATGTGCAACTAATTTATCATTATTTTCAAATTAAATTTAGAAAATTTAGAAAATTATTTAGAAATTTATGTACTTTAGACCGATTTCTCGAAAGCCTCCGATAAAGTACATCACAAGCTTTTAAACAAGCTAAAGTCTTTGGGATTTCACTCGTCACTATTACAGTGGTTTTCCAATTACTTAAAGGACAGGATGCAATTGGTGAAGATCGTAGTTTTAGATCTCGAAAGTTACATCGGGCGTTCCGCAAGGTAGCCACGTGGGGCCATTACTCTTTATTTTGTTCATAAACGATGTTCATGAAATGTTCAATTATTGTAAAATGTTAATATTCGCAGACGACTTTAAACTATATTTATCTAAAGCTAGTTTAACAGATTGTAATAAATGGAAATGGGGTATCCATGCACTAGAGGAATGGTGCAAGCACAATGAACTAGAGCTGAATATTCAAAAATGTAATATTTCTACTGCATTTCGAATTACATCCCCGATTAACTAGATTATTTCATAAATAATCACAGACTTAATCGCCTAGAAGACATTAAAGATCTCGGTGTAATTTTTGATACTAAATTCAATTTCCTATGGTTATACAATTGTGGCGGGGGTAAACAACGTACGAGAGAGCTCCAGGCAACTCGATACTCCGCCATCGGCTTTTACTCATCAGGAGTTAGAGAACCATCTTGGATTCGCTTTCAACGCCCGCCTCTGAAGACGTGGTCAAGGGGACATTGGTGCCACGTGACCAAACCAACGAAGCATAGACCTATCCGTTCGAAGAAGCAGGTCCTCAATGTTGAGTTCCTCGCGCACTGCCATGTTTTCCACCTTGACCAATCCTACAGGAAATCTCAGAATTACTCCTTCCATCACTCGTGAGAAAGACCCCGAGATACGTAAACTTCTCCACCTGCTTCAATGGAACACCACTAGTGCATTGAACAGGCCTTCTGGAGACGACCATAACCTCCAGTTTGTCCACGTTGACCTTCATTCCAGCAACAGCATAGACGGCCACAAACCTATCGAGTGCGCGCTGGAGTTCCGTCTGGGAAGATATGAGTATCACTAAGTCATCTCCAAAAAGAAGATGACTTGCCCTCAACTCTCCCAATGGGAAACATTCCTCGCCTCGGCTGCGCTACAACAACAGACTGAATGGCCCTCAGAGGAAGACCTTCAATATAATACTCCTGTAGATCACTGAGTTTACATCGAGGAACTCGATCGTACGGCTTTTCCAAGTCCACAAAACAACTGTTGCTGGGCATACTTCCAAGCCTTCTCAAGTACCATTTTTAGAGTGAAAAGCTGGGCGGTTGTACTTCTAGCGGGACGAAAGCCGCACTGTTAAGCCGCCATTCTGGGCTCGACCATAGCTTTAGAACGCGCTTCCAACACCTTAGCGTAGACTTTCCCGGAAAGACTTAAAAGAGATATTTTCCTGTAGTTGGAGCAACCTCTTTTGTCCCGCTTCGTGAAAGGTGGGACAATCACGCCGTTTGCCAATCGCCAGGTGTCTCACCACGTTCGCAGGCCACTTAAATGACACGAGAGAGCCATAAAACTCCTTATTTACCCATTGCCTTAAGAATTTGTGGCCGGATTTCATCCACTCACGGTGGTTTACCTCCGCTACCCCTTGAGTGGAGCATGCGGAAAGTGATGATGAAGATGATGATTATACAATTGCGAAGTCTAACGCTATGTTAGGTTTTCTGAAAAGAAATAGTACTTTACTAGATTTTCGGGATGTAACTGCAGCTGTCTTAAGTCCATGTCTTAAGTCCATCTGTTGTTTGTTAGTCAGACAGTATTGAGCATACTCTTCCATCATTTGGGATTCCCCATATGTTTCACAAAAACTCAGATTCGAAAGAGTAGAAAAAAAAATTCACGAGATGTGTAGAAGAACTCCCGAAATATGACGATAGATGTAAAAAATAGGCTTGCGAGCCTTAATTTTCAGGCGTAAGGCAGTGTCAGCCATGTTCTCCCGCGACGTTATTAATTGCCGTGTAAATTCACCAGATTTACTTTTTCTCGTGAATATCCATTCTGTCAGTGAGTAGGTCCAGCCAGACCTTTTGCATTTTCGAAACCTATTTGATTGTAGAGCTATCTTCACCAAATTTCCTGACTTTGTCAGCGTACATATGCTTAACCTTTACCATTAACCACACGTTGGAAATCCAAGTGGGTGAGGAGAACATTTTTTTTCTGTAAACCAATGGAACCAATGGAATAGGACTGCATAGGTGGACCTTCATACATTTATCACGGCATTTTGCACAAATTACATTTGTTTAATATTGGATCTTTTGTTATTTATAGTGGATCTGAAGCAGAAGATTTTAGTGGCGATGGCGATGTTTCCGACGGAGATGATTCCAATGCGAACTCAAACTTGGAAGTTGACGAGATGCAGGAAGAGGTACAAGCAGAAAACGATCGAGTTCTCCAAGTGCAAGAATGACAATTCTCCGAGAAATACTAATTGCCCGTGATGAAACAAAGTGGTACAAACAACCCACAGCAACAGGTCGTCTAAGAGCACACAATGTCATTCGAGATGAGGAGCGCCTGGTGTATAATTCGTAAATAAATCCCAGCACATTACAAATTTGATACTGACTATGACAACTCAATCGATCCAAGCCTGTTTGATTGTCACCTAATGTGAGTGAATTCATAAAACTTCTAAGTAGTACATTTTTCAATCACTGACTGACTGCTCCAATGATAGGAAGTTAATTTGGGCCCAACGGCAAATGCTAATTGGACCAGATTTGAAAACCGAATAAAAGCGTATTGTCTTTGCTTTTACTGGGAAACGGGGACCCGAATACACAGGGAGTCGTCAATGAAGGGTTTGCGACAAAAACAAAGGGCTGCGACCAAACTGGGATTCGAAACGGGAACACGAAGAGCACAGCGAGCCGTTAATGAAGCGTTTGCCGACAATTAAAGGGATGCCAAACGCGGTAAACCAGGGGAAAACGATAAATAAACTGTCGCCAGGAAAGGACATGCAATAATACAGAGCTTCACAATAGGCAGCTATAACGTTGATGTAGTCACGGACTTCGACTACCAAGGCTGCACAGAAAATACAAAAAAACATCACTGCGAGCTGTACAGCGATATGAACATATGCAGTAGACCACATGAAAAACTGAATCTTTGTGCCAACACAACTAAAGAAGCCCGCTTATAAGGATGGGCACACGATTTAAGAATGACCTCAACCACATTAGTGCTCGTACTTGGAGGCAGCTATTTTCAAACTGCCTTGTTTCTACAGCTTCCACTAATGGGTCGTCAATCTGAAGCCGACTTCGTCCGACTGCGAAATATGACAAGAAGCTTACTCTACAGTCATATTCTAAGTATTGTTACCGAATCGAGTGTGCTGGTACCATGAAATGAAATGAGCAGTGGAGTTCAGGATTTCCAAGGTTTTTCTTGCAATATAAATGTTTGACAAAAATTACATTAACATTACATTATATTAACAGATTCAGAAATTGATGAAGATTTGGCCAGTGAAGAAGATTTGGTAGAGGCGGTGTTACCTACAATAGGTCGAGTTTCTTCATCTCTTAAACTAAAATAACTCATTATTTTAAATGAAATTATATATGTATATAATTTCTGTAGAATGAAATGTCTATATAGTGAAGTTTTTTTTTCGTCCCGTGAGAAATTCATTATAGGGAAATTCGACTGTATTATTATTATTATATCTTTATCAGTTATATGTGTTAAAAGGTAAATTAAATTTAGGTTAAACATCTTATAACATGTGGCAGTGACTTATTGGCAAGAGAAAATGTGGTTAATGGTTGGCGGCTAATTGATGTTGCAAGGACTGCCATTCTTTTTTTCAACAACAACCTCGGTTATTGCAACTGCCTTAAGTTCTATTAGTTGCGTAAATCGAGTTTGGGCAGTACATTTGTAAAATATGAAGTATCCATTAGCAAAAATGACTTATCTATTTTTTTTTTTAAATTCCGCATTTTTCGGCGTTCGATAACCTTTTTTGCTGATGTCCTCCTGAAATTAAGTGTTTTTCTTTCAGTTATACTCACAATCCCGGATTAGCTCATAACACTGTAGAGATGTATAATAGGGACCGAAAATGGAAAAAAGCTAACAAACAAAAAAGACTTGAACAAGTTAAGACAAAACAAACTTTTTAGAGATAGCCATGAAGACCGAAACCTACTTAACTTTTCCCTACACTTAACTTTTGTGCGTCTTAACATTTTCGAGGCCTTACTCTAATCGCTGGACATAGAATACTTCGGAAAACAAAACAAAAAAAGTGGTACTGACTGTAAAAAAGATGTGGCATCAGCCAGATTTGAACACAGAACTTGCAAAAAGCCCTTGCTTATATAATGTATTGTTTGACAAACGTTTGCATATTTTCGAATCGCACATAAATATTTATGTAGAGCCAAACAATGAAATCGGAGTTCGTAAACTGTAGACAACGTATAATAGAATAATATTCATAAAGCCAGACATTTGCCTGTAACATAATCCACTCAATCCGATTTACACATGTGACACAAATCGTGCCGAGAAAGATGAAGATCCCTTTTTTTGACTTTGTGGTTCCGAAAAAACTGTAGGTAACTTCTTATGGTCGAGCGATCCTTTGGCTTCTTTCGAATCACTCGCATTCGTAAATCATCTCTTCGTAAAAGAGCTTGGGATACTTTTCTTTGCCCAGCAATCATGACCCTTGAGCTTCGTGCCACAACACCGCAAATCGTTCTGTAATCATTCGCCGTAGATAGTGTTTGTTGTTGCACTTCTCTTTCAGGTTTGCCAATGCTTATGCGTGCCTGCCATAGGCACCCTTTAGACGGTTAAATTTTGACTCATCAATTGCCATCATTTATCGCCGTTTGTTTGATTTCCCCTGACTAATGATGGGCGACAATTTTGAGGCAAAGTTAGTGAAATTTACAATTGGGATGACCTTCACATTAAGGAAGACCGTTTTCCCTCTCCTTTCGAACACTGTTCAGAAAAGACGGGTTCCCAATAGTTTAACGTTCGTAAACGTTCGTTTGCAAGATCGATTGAGACGTAAACCAAAATAAAGGGTTGCAGTAGAATGACAGGAAGAAAATGTGTGTATATCGATGTTCCAACACACCAGAAGATGTGTTATCCAGGACACGCAGCTTGAAATGGTTAAACGGTCTGATACCAGAAAAAGGGATAGCTCCAGCCAGATTTGAACACAAAACATGTACGAAAGAGTGAGCAGTGAGTTCCACCTCCACCAAGGGACTCGATACCTTCCAAGGGTTGTTTTTCGTTCGCATACATAGCATACATAGCGATTCATTATAGAGTGATGCTGTTAGCTTCGAGAAGTGCAATGTACATTTTAGCAGATGACAAAGTTCTTCTACAGTTTGGTTGGACCTGAGTGAACCATGCAACTCCATCTAGCACGGTCGTGTGGTAGTTGCTTGCAGCCACGCATGTTCAGCTGATTGAAGTCCCTTTTCAGATGCGTGCGCCACCGAAGGCGTGATCGCATTGTCACATCATTATCGCATTGTCCGTCGGGGCTGGATCGAAGACTATCCGGGCCGGAGCATTGCGGTCCATTCGTTCTACAAGACCTAGCTATCTGAGACGGGATACTCGAACTCGTTTCACCATATCGATGTCGCTGTCGATGTCCTTCTCCAAACGCCATCAGTACATAAGGGACCTAAGATATATAATTGTTCCTGAATTTCGTTAACCAGTCACAACTTCTCCTGTTCTTAAATAAAATACATCCGTCACCTGACCGACGGGTGCCACCAGGACCCAATCCATAGATGCCGTAGGTTCCTGTGATACTCCATCAGTACTCCATTGCTTAACATGAGCATACTCAAACCGAGATTTTACTTTTCACTTAATTTAAAAAATAATTACGGCCCCAACAAGAAGACCCCTATCACATGCCTCAAAAACCGTATCACTGTCGTGACATTAATTATGTTAATTTCCATACATTATGTAATTTAACATATCTTGTCCCCCCTTTCCTTTCAGCAGACGTCGAGTATATGAGGTCAGCCAGGCCACAGGATGTTATGGAGACGATTATTTAAGAAGTACGTCACAGCAGACTGCTAGCGCAGAGCGTCCATTCCAGCAAGACAAATCACGGCACAATCATGGACCATATGACCATTTAAAGCCCATCATAACAATCGTCCATCAACCCACCAACAACGGAAAGCCAACAAACCCATTTTTCCTCCACCTCCACCGCAATGCACACACATTCAACGATTCAAATTGATGGGTCACGGTGTCAATGTGTTTCGCTGCCAATCCCCGCAGGCATCCATCATCGTCATAAACATCGAAGCAAGCTCCGAACATAAACTCAAACACAATGCCGGCATTTGGGACACACATCCTCCATAACTCTCCGCGCAACCCATGAATTCCGCCAGCCATCACCGCCAGACCACAAGAGTGACTTGGCAACCGTGCCCCAGCCCTCTTCGTCTTCGTCGCCATCGCCGAGGCGCAGACGTTCGATTTCCACGGCAACTTCTTGGCAGACAGATGCCACGATGTGGAGCACATGTTCAGTCGCACAGCCAGAGTGGTGCGAAGCAGTTCTGAAGAGCTCCCTCGAGGCGACATCGCTTCCAGGGGGACCGCCGCCGATCGTGTGCGCATCTTCCTTCTGTATATCGTGGTCTCTGATTTGTAATTACTGCCAACTGCATCGCGTCGTGTGTCACAGAAGCATGCTACAAATTTGCTAGATGCACGTGTGCGCCTGTTGTGATCTTTCGCACGAGGATCGGGCGATATCCGCGACCTGGAATGTACGAGCATGGCGTCTGGCGATTTGTCGAACAACTGACGCAAGACCGGTGCCTGGGCAATTAACTTAATTGATTTACGAGAGCTTTTATGCTCACGCTACTGTTTGTCGCCGTCCGGATTGTTGCACGCAGCCTTTGAACGATTGCGTGAGGCTCGAGGTGATTAATGGTTTACGTGAGTGATTTATTTGACACCGAGATACAAATCTTCTTCATAAATGTTTAATTTGGGTTTCAGTGGTGGTCGCTGGAATGTGTGAAATGAGCTTGTGACTTTGATTGAGTGCATTCGGATGGGGGACTCGTCGAGTTTGAATTACGACTTCGTGGCTCCACGAAATGCTAAGAAGATTCCCGAGATAATTGGCTGAGTTATGGCATGTATTCGATTTAAGTTTCGTTTGAAGTGCTTTTTTTCAATTTTAGATAAAAACACGGAACTGATGGAGGATCTACGCCGAACATGATACAACACCAAACGGGCGTGGTGACTGCTGATGGTCGGCTATCTTTTCTGCTTTCATTGTCAATAGTGCAATAAAGTTTTTATAGAGTTGAGTGTGCGAGGAAGACGACTTCAACATGCATTTGCAGGGATAGCAAGGTGTCTTGTCTTATGCTTGCCAATAAATGTTTATTTGTGTTGTTTGTCTTGAGGGCAAGGTGATGGGGTCATCGTCATCGCTGGGGTATCTTCGATAGCTCCAGTGTTGTGTGCCACTGTCCAGCGGGGCTCATGGTTTCGTCACGCGCTAGTTTTTGCGCTGATCAGAGTTGTCTGTTCTTCAAAGCCTTGGTTTTTCAAACTGAGAGTAGTGCCGAGAGTTGAGAAGAAAAAGTCTTCGTTTGTAGATTGAATTTATGGATAATAGGGACGTTTACCCAACCGCTAACTAAGAGATTAGTGACGACAGAGATGACTGGACGCGAACCTTGGTTAAGTGACTACCCTTCATTGGAGGGGTCGCCGGTTCGAATCCCAGTGAAAGCAAAGTCACAATACTTTTATCGAGTTATCAAATCTGGTCCAAGCGCCATTTGCAGTAGGGATCAAATTTAACAACACTGTAACTGGAGTGGTTGGTCAGTGGTAGTAGTCTGACCGGGGGTTGCTGTCTGGTAGTAGAATGGACACAGTGATATGTCTGAGTACTCCAAAAAAGGGATAAGCGAAATAAGCGCTAGTGGTATTTATGTGGTATTTACGGACGTCACGGTCCGAATAATTTTCGATGCATCAAAAGAAAGCCGTAACCAAGATAGCATACACAATTTGAGGTACAAAAGTTGATAGTACTGGCAATATTTGTAAGGAACTGGTTCTACATTGGTGCAGCTTCAGTCTTAAGTAAGTACACCTATTCGATTCTCGGCACACCAGCTTTTGTTTTCAGAAAAACAAATAAGCGTAGCACATTGCTCCCTAACAACAGCTCTTAGGTTCGCGTTGATGGTTGTAGTCGTTCTCTTTTAAAGATTCGAGTATGGGCCATATATGACTTTGTTCCTAGAAATGAATGCGGATTCTGCTAAAGAAGGTTCGAATAAAAGCTTCAAAATTCAATCACCGCCAGTATGAACTCGCCCGAATGACTCAAAAAGCCTATTTTTGCCTAAATGAGAAGATTAAGGGTCGTTTCACTATTGTTTCAACTTGCCGGAAAACTGGTAGCTTATCAACTTCGGGGTTGAATTTAACTCCAACCCACAGTCTGAAATATGAAACCAAGAAATTGTCCAACATTCAGTGTTCAAATTTCCCCTTTCACAATCCACACACCCTGTCATTTTGTCATTTTCAACTTTGAATTGACTGTGTGTCCTAGTAGTGTTCGCTATGAGAAAGAGAGAAGTGTTCGCTATGAGAGCGAATGTTTTCAGCACAGATAATGGTTGGATATCTCTATCCTTTATTATCTCTGGTTTTCAGGTGCAGGTTTTCAGGTCGGCTATGCGATGGAGAACAGCACAAGCGTTTATGCACATTTGTAATGCTTACACTAATAAAGTCTGCATTCGCCTATTGAATTGATCCGAGCGCATACTATTCTAATACAATTGGTCTGTGTGAACGAATCTACCAAATTCTTCATTATTCTATATCAAATTGAAAAGCCAGTACCTTCTCTCTTTGCAAGGCAATGAATGATCGTACTAATACTGGCCGAGCACCATTATTTTTGTCCGCTTTGAGAGACGAAAACGATAAATGACATCACAATCATCCCATCTTGTATACATACGCGAGCATGCAACTACGAAAAGAGAGAGAGCAAAATCCCTGCTTTCATCCCTTAACTTCTGCTATTACCATAAGTTGAGAAAATGAGGAGTTAATAAACTCATGAGATGTAAATTGAAAGTTGAAACCATAAAATTTGAGTAAAAGAAACCAAGAGAAAAGAAGTTGAAGAGAAAAATCCCAAAGTTGTGTTCAATTTGTAGTGAACAAAATTACCGTTAAGCTTCTATTCCGTCTCCGGATAGGACTACAGACCGACTTGGGTTGGAATCAGAACATCGTTTAGTTGAACATCGTTCAACTATATTTTATGAAAGCTGAGAGAAGAGCTATTTGTGATTTTGTCGAATGAGCGACTGCCCTGCAAATTCTACTGGCGGACGATTTCGATAAAC
The DNA here is from genome assembly GCA_905231855.2 of Eristalis tenax. NCBI lineage: Eukaryota > Metazoa > Arthropoda > Insecta > Diptera > Syrphidae > Eristalis > Eristalis tenax. Next base: position 9,186,503 of record HG993127.1, read on the forward strand.
CACAGAAGTCTCCCGAAGTTATGAGTAAGTATGCACTTGCAGAGAAGCACAAGTTTAAAATAGTGTTGGTTGAGGTTTCGGCAGATGTGGAATGGTTGCTTTTCGTAAACTGATTTATTTTTTTACCGATTGGTTGCTTTTTCAATTGGGGATCTAATTGGCCCCAAATCGAAGTAAGCCGAATACTGTGAAGTCTGTTTTAAATGGCAGTACGATCCTTAACGTAAACCACAATTTGAACTCAATTTAAGGTTTGAACGAAGCTGTTGAACCGAATAAATCGTGGAAGAACTGAAGTTTAAGCCGAAAGTGTTGTTCAAAACCCTATTCTGGTTGTGATGTAGTCATAGGTAGACCTACCACTATTTTGGGAAATTTTCAAATCTACCACATTTACTACCGAAAGTGCAAAATCTACCACACATTGCAATTCTTCCTTTTAATGCCATCGGTTGTTGTTCCTTGTTTCGGAAACCCTTCTCACAATTTCTAACGAAACGAAATTAGGTGCAAAAAATTACAAAGAAGAGCTGTTAGTAACGACTGTGCTTAAAAACTATTTAATTTCATTTTAGAAAGCATACACGTAGTATGTGAAATTTCTTATAAATTGAGTAAATAAACGAGTTCTACCACGCTTTGAAAATTTGAAGTCCCAACACTGGTCACAACGCACAAATGTCTGTGATGCGAAAATTGTGATGCTTACCTTGTGAGGTTTCAGAATAGTTGTGAGGTTTTCAAGAATAGTTACCATGGTGTGGTGAATTCGTAATCAAAATTTTGTTCTTCTCGCTGTTTTTGCTCTCATTTTCTTTTTTCTTCTTATTGCCCTCTCAATGTCTGAGACGAAAAATGAAAAGCAAAATGATTTGATGATTGTGATGTGGTCATGAGAACATCACAATTTTGATGGTTCTTGTGATGCTCACAAGTTGTTAGGCTCACAATTTGTGACTCCCCATGCTCTTGTGAGGTAGTTGTGACTTATGAGGCATAACGGAGGTTTTGCAGAATGGCGCATAGATCCTATGCGGATGTGAAATATGTAGTTCAATGATTAAATTACCCATTGCGAGAAGAAATGAGAAGCAAACATAGATTTGTATGGTTACGCATTAATTACACTTTTATTTGAACGTAAGCGACTGCCGACATACTCGAGGTCTCATAGGCAGCTGAGCAACACAGAAAGGGGAGTTCAAATAAATAAGGATAAAAAAGGTAGCCCCCTTCAGTTGTGAAAGAAGAATATCACATAAAACTCTGTTAGGTGCTGTAGAAGAAGTAGAACCGAAACTACATCAGAGTGCAGTGTCCCCCTCTTCATAAAACAAAGGCAAGAGCGAACTGCTATAAAATTATGACATTGATTTTTTTTCAATTGAAATTGACTTTTTCGATTGGTGGACTAAGTGCATTCATTATTTAGATTTTTCCAAAAGCATTATATCTGGCAATAATCACTAACAACTGTAGTATTGTGTCCATAACTTAATTCGTGCGGTTTGCTAAGAGATGGCGCAACTTGTATTATTCCATTGGAACATGCGTTGGAAAGCTACTGTCATTGTACGTTATTTCAGTATATGACATTCATTTGAAGCGTAAACAACAATCAGTTTTTTTTTTTTTCACTCAAATATGTCGAACTTTGTGCCTGAAAGTGTTTTTGCTGGGAGTTCTTCTTCATATGAAGAAAACTGCTGCCGAAAGTCATCTTATTTTGGTGGAAGCTTATGATGAACATGCGCTAGCTGAGCGAACGTACCAAAAGTGGATTGCACGATTTAAAAGTGTAATTTTGGCTTGGCCAACCATCCAAATCAATGGCAAAGCCGCATATCTACGGTGCGAAGGTAATGCTCTGTATTTGGTGGGATCAGAAAAGTGTGCTGTATTATGAGCTGCTAGCACCGGGCGAAACCATCAATGGACGACGCTACCGAACACAATTAATCCGTTAGAAGAGAGCAGTAGCCGAAATGCGACCAGGCACGAGGCAATCATTTTCCATTATGACAACGCTCGGCCCCATATTTATATTCCGGTTAAGAACTATTTGGAGAACAGTGGATGGGAACTTTTACCCCACCCGCCGTATAGCCCGGACCGTCCCGCTTCTGACTACCATTTCTTCCGGTCGATGCAGAACGCCCTCACTGAAATACGGTCCACATCAGAGCAGAATATAAAAAATTTTCTGGATTCATTCTTGACTGCCAAGCCGGCGCAGTTCTTTTGGGATGGAATCCACAAATTGCCAGAAAGATGGGAAAAAGTCATAGCTTCAGATGGGCAATACTTGAATAGTACAATTGTACATGTTTTTTCTTAAATAAGTGTTCAAATATTGAAAAAAGTTATAGACCCAATACAGTGAATGGGCAATAATGTTACTCTTATTAAATAAACATAAAATTCTACAGTAATATTAATTAGTTTTGCATTTACACCTCGGCCACAGTTTTCCTCAAAAGTTGTGAAAATTATCTCGTTATTCCCGATATTGTGTCCGAGTAAACTACAAAATATGGTACCTGGACATTGCATCACCTACTTTTTTTTTGTTTTATTTAATAGTTCAATACAGTCTCTCTATTCCGGACACTCTCTAGCCTGGACACTTCCGTAGTCCGAGCACCTCTATATTTTGGACAATTTCAAATTGTCACCTCTACAGTCCGGACAGAGTATTAAAATGCGTACATATTTTGACCCTTTTCTATGTTCATACAATTGTAGGAATTCCCCTATTAGTTGTATCGCTTGCAGTCGACTCTGGAGTTCACACATCGTGCCACCTCGATATTGATCAAGGATAAGTATATTTGCGTCTGTTGGTGGCGAGTCTCCTCGAGAGACGTATTTTTGGCGCTTCGGGTTTGAATTTCTCACTGAAAATGTTCTCAAAGATAATATGCCCTACCGAGGTAATCTTTCGCAACGCATCTTCCGGCGTACAATTCTCCGCCATAAATTCTTTGCGTTCTTTTGGTTTTTCATACCATGTCGCTTCATCGTAACGTTGACTGTGAGTGTGTCAACATCAAGAAGCGGGAAACCAACCACCCATCACCGAGCTAAATCTCTCTAAAAAGATTGCCAAAAAAATTACATCCACTAAGACTTCTACTTTTACTCACATTTTTCACCACTCCATTTAAACAAAATCGTACAAGTGTAGTCTTGTCTTGTCCAACTTTTGAAGAGAGCTCACGCCAAGTCGAGACTCTCCGTGACGATGTACGTTTAGAAATTAATATTTGTGCCTCCACCAGGTTTGTTCACATCAAGTGCATGAGCCAGGCATGGTTGGTGTCCAGTGGAGACTACGTATGTCCGCAAATGGGGAGCTCAGGCAGCTTAAAGAAATCAATTATTTTTGAATTGCTCATTCATTAGTTACACCTGCAGCACGTTTTAATCTTTGAAACACTTTCGGGGAGCTTGTGTGCCCCACGATAGATAAATGACTTGTGTCACCCTAACTAACGAGCCCCGTCGATCAAATTTTCGGACAAGTACCAGTGTTTTCAATGAAATCCACCGTCGCCGCCGTTCAAAAATCGTGATTTCAACTGACGTCAAAATAAGCAGCTACTGGCAGGTGCTTCGTTAATTTTAACATCAGTTCACTACGAAACACCAGAGAACTGGAAAAAGTTCTCGTGTAAAATTAACGAACGGCGGACGTGAGCTTTTCAATTAGCCTCGAATCGCACAAGCATTGTACCACACGACACGCCTGCACCTGAAATTGTTTGCCTGGGACTCATCACAATGATGACGTGTGGGCGGAATTCGGAGGAATCAATTAAGGGATCCAAGCCAAATTCGTCAGTAATTAAGTGCCAGTCATGGAGTTTATTGCCGCGCATGACGAGAAGCTCAAGCTGCACGACGGCGACGGGGGTTTATTGCGGCATTTGCATTTTGATGAGGATGTCGGCATCCACCTGTGGGTGCAGAGGTGAAGTGTGGTCCTAATTGCAAACGAGAAGATGTGGCATCCAGATTTGTGTGTGATTTATTCGCAAAGATTTCGTGAACGATTGATCACTGCTGCACGCAAAGGCGAAGGTGCTGCAGTGGCCGATCGCGTGTTTTTCTGCGATTGACTTATTGGATTTTAATTGATGCTTTCAGTGATTCCACGCAAGAATACATGGGTTATTCTTATAATTGACTTTCTGGGAAAATGCCAGCCAAGTGGTGATGGGAGATTGCACAGCGATGACTCATGATTTTAAATGTGTTCAACACTCTGATCGTGCAGAATGTTAAATGGTTCATTCTGGATTTGAGGAATCTACTGAATATAAGTTCAATAAGGCTATAAGCTAGACTTTTACATCCCCCTGCTTCTTCGCCTTCTTGCCTTGCTTTCGCTGGTTTGATGACACAGCATTTGACTCAGCAGGTGAAATTCCTAATATTTTGGAGGCGATTGCTTATGTTCTACGAAACTGACCACAGACCGCAATGGTAGTGAAAGCAAAAACCATTCAAATCATAAGTGCTTTCCAAAGAAATGACTAGCGGCGACGAGAAGTGCTAAGTGGTGTCATAATCGTCGTCCGGGCGAACACAATTGGGAACCGGTTTACGGTCTCAAATCAGTATTGTTCGGCAATGAATTAGTGTAGTGATCAAGCGTCCAGCGCGCTCAAGCTATCAAGTGTCGTGTATTATATCCAAATGCACACAGGTATTCACAGCATTTATGTGAATCCTCGGGAAGATGTTGAACACGAGCAGATACGCGTTGATTTGGAGTAGATTTATTTGCATCTTGGGAGGCTATTCAAAATCACATTCTCCCAAGCCCGGCGAGAATGTCCTTTGGCATCAACAACACTTCACTGACGAACAACTCGAAGCCTCAACCACTGGGACTAGAGCATGCAGCTTTGAATAGGTGCTCCATTCACAACAAACGTGAGCCCTTCTTCTTCTTTCGCTGGCGTTACAGTCCGGGGTGAATCGGGGCATCAGAAAACATGAGCATTCTCTTGTCTAGGTATGTACGATCAGCTGATCGAAGTCTGAGGTGAGTTTGACTTATCGCCACATAGCCTGTACTGTCGTCGTTCAGTCTCATCGTCCAAACACCATCGGCACATAAGACAACTCTCCAAATATCTCTTCTTCCGCTTTGGTTAGTGTCCATGGTTCTGCGGCATACAGCTCGAATGAGACTAGGGATAGATGGATTTCATGGTTCCGAAAGAGGGCCTTATTCCTCAACTGCCTTCAAAGCCCAAAGCCACAGCGATTGGCAACAGTGACCCTCGTTTGGTGTCCTTGGTTAAAATAACTCCTGAGCCTAGGTAGACAAAGTCATTCACTACATCAAAGCTGTACACAGTCCCTCACGTCGGTGCTGGTTATATACTTTGTCTTACCCTTATTCACCGCAAGATCCATCTTACCCGCTTCCTTCTCGATGCTCCCAAAAGCCCCACTGACAATCCGCTGTGTGTTTTCTGTCATCGGCATACGCGAGCAGTTGTACAGATTTGTGGCCCGGTTGTTGACGTTGGAGTACCACACGATCTTCTCGAGAATGACGCTCGACAGTGTATCGCCTTGTCTAAATCCTTTTTTAACATCAAAGCTCTCGGTGAAGTCGAGAACGGAATGTTTGAACTGATGCCAAAACTAGAATATACACTTTACAGCTCGTCTCTATAAATACAGTCACAAGTGGCCTTCAAGTCGGCAAAAAAACTGGTGTGTACCGACTTAGAGCTCCTAGGTCTTTTCCAAGATCTGTCGTAATGTGAATAATTGGCCAATGGTGGATTTCGCTGGCCTGAAACGGCTCTGATATTGACCGATAAGGTTGTTGACAGGCTCGAACACAAGACGGAGCAAATGATCTTGTATGCGACCGTTTAGTTTTCTTTTGGATCGGGCAAACGATGCTGAGATTCCATCCGTCGGGCATACTTTCATCTGACTGGTGGCCAGACCAGTCATTCCCAATTGCTTTGAACAGTTCGGCCGGCAGTCCGTCCAGTCTTGTTGGGCTTTACTTTGGTGATTACTGGTGTGACGTGTCTGTGGTCAGGAGGGCGGAAATTAAAAGATCTTGCCAATGAGAGATTTCATCGGGGCCCGTCCTGAATACGTTCCAAGATTCTGCAGAAACGCCACTCTATGGACCGTGTATATTCCATGCATACACTCTAATCCCATACTGACTAGAAGGAAATCTCTGTCACTTGTTAAGGTGTACAATGCAATCCCAACATGCAATTAGAATGTTCACTCATCCGTCAGCCATTTTGCAATTGTTTAAATACTGCCAACTCCCTAGAGCTGGTGCATTGTTAATTCCAAATTATAGCCGATCGTTGCTAAGTCAACTTTTGTTTTTTGTGACTTCAGTTCCCAATGTTATGACATCAGTGTTTCGGGTTGCTGCCAAATGATTATTTGCGAAAAGGAATTGAAATATCCTCATCCGAAGCCGATCGGTAAATACAAGCCATTGTTGGAGCGAAGGAATGAAAGGTGAAAGACTGCAAGGGGAATTGTGTCCGGTCTGTGACAGTGTCGTTCTTCAGACTTTTAAGGCTGTGACTACTTCTTAAAAGCTAGGTGGGGGATGGCATTTCTAAGGTAGAACGCTAATCAGCAGTTCGAAGTCCTGCTTAAACACATCCACTATTCCTTCAGTAACGAGGTTACCCCGCGCACCTTTCCTAAGGCCAGAGGCAAGGTTTTTGAATTCTTTATAAATGCCCGGCGATTGATCGCCTGAAGAATATAATTCGAACAAAAATATTTGAATCTCCACAAATAAGGAGAAAAAAAACTATAAAAAGACGGGTTATTTCGAATTCACCAAACAAATTAAATATAATTTGTTTAATTCAAGTTAGGTATGCAGAACAGCTAATGATTAAGAACTTCTGAGCATCGTATTCGCAAAAAAAAACCAACAAATATTCACGTGACCGCCGTCCTTTAAACGATCAGTAACTCTTAATTCTACATACACACATATATCATCACTTTTGCCGTACGATCACCTCTCGATAATTCTTCACAAGTCACAACAAAATCAGGTACAGCAGAACAGGCAGAACCACTAGCAATTAACTAAGCAACTTGAAGTAATTCAAGACCCGCCCGGGGTGAAAAAATATTCAAAAATTTCTAATTTATCTTAGTCGAAATAATAACATGTATATGAAACCATTGTATCAACTGTTTAAAATCTGTTTGAAATAAAAACTCGATTTGCCAGAGAGGCAGCAGGTGGGACATGTGAGCATTCCACTCTCAGTCCAAAGTGAAGTGTACAGTTGAACTGGATGATGTTCGAAGCGAAGGGCAAACATTCGCCGGGAACATTGGAATTTACAGGTATATGAGCGTCATTGCGCGGGGTAAGAATTTTCTAGTGAATGCGAGTCTATCATCACGGTTATGTAGAGGTTTAAAAAAGTTAACTTGGCTCTGTTTGGAAGTGGACAGAATGTTACAGCTCTGACAGCTTCTTGACATCTTTTGAATATTTATAAAAAATCTTCCGAGAGAGTCTCAAGGCTTAAAGGAGTTCACATCTTCATTCTCTTGTGCCCTGCAGAAACATTTTCAAATCACACCACATACCACTCTCAAGGACACTCTGCGCGGATGAACCGAATTTTACTTCCTCCACCTCCCTGATCTAAAAATATTTCATTGAAGCAGAGCAAATAGGTCTTCACATCATCACATCAAGACCGCCTGATCCACTAAAAATGTCGCGTGGTAAACCAGTCACGATCGATCTCCAGGCAACTCGATCCTCCGCCATCGGTTCCAACTCATCAAGAGTTTTTCCCAAGACTTGGTCAAACCATCTCGTCCTATGTCTACCAATCGGTAGCCTAACTGTTGAAATCGCTTTCAACGCCCGCCTCGGAAGTCGTGAGCAAAGGGACATTGGTGTCACGTGACTAAACCATCGAAGCATAGCCCTTTCTGTTCGACGAAGCAGCTGCTGAAATGTTGAGATCCTCGCATTCCTCACCCTATCCCGGCGATTAATTCCCATCCCACATCTCAGCAGCTTGTTCGCGATGATTTTCATTACAAAAATGTCATGACCATAGATTAGAGTTGGAGCAAGTACTGAGTTGAAATCCCCTAACTCTGCTTTGACAAAAAGCTCGGCCTACCTACCCAGCTTGACCAATCCTACAGGAAAGCTCCGTATTACTCCTTCCATCACTCGTGGAAAAAGACCCCGAGGTACTTAAACCTCTCCACCTGCTTCAATGGGACTCCACTAACGTGTAGAGAGCATTGAACAGGCGTTCTGGAGATGACCATAACCTCCGATTTGTCCACGTTAACCTACATTCCAGTATCAGCACATACGAGTACGGCCACAAACCTATCGAGTGCGTGCTGGAGTTCCGTCTGTGAAGATGTGAGGATAACCAAGTCATCTGCAAAAACAAAAGACTTACCCTCAACTCTCCCAGTGTGAAACATTCCTCGGCCGGGCTGCGCTGTGAAAGCTGTTAATTTAGGACTGGTAACCCGAACACAGCTGCTACCGTTTGTGTTTAGAGACTGAATGGCCATCAGAAAAGGACAATCAATCCCATACTCCTGCAGAACACTGCAGAGTTTCCCCCTAGAGACTCGGTCATATGTCTTTTCCAAATCTACAAGACAACTTTGGATGGGTTTGGCATACTCCCAAGCCTTCTCAAGTAGCATTCTTAGAGTGAAAAGCTGGTCGGTTGTACTTCTTCTGGGACGAAAGTCCAGACTTAGTCGACGCCGTTGTCCGGGGTAGTGCACCGCGTGACTTCCTTGCCACTCCCATAGCGACACGCGAGACCACTGACGGTTTGCTCATAGTTAGTAGCTGTCCGGTTGCCGAGTGGGACAGGCCGGCCGCATACTGTCACCATTGAGGTCTGGCTCCAAATTGGACCAGGGAAGGTGTGGTAAGATACCATAGTTTAACGAATTCCATAATTTCCTTCCGACAATGCTGATAACCACCACAAACAATATTGGTGACATGTATGCAACCTTTGACGAACTCCCTTGTCTCCTGTGACAGCATGGTAGGTAATATCCGACGCCAATCGCCTTCTTATGAGAGGCTGTGCTTCCTAAGCCAGGTTTGGGCTGTATAAACATAAATTCACCGTACACCCTAAGTCTGTTGCCCGTCCCAGACCACGAGGAGTTCCGCCCCCGGGGGGATAACAAATAGGTCCACGGGTAGATTTGGAACTCTGTTCCTCCATACCTTCCACTTACTTACTTATATTAAAACTAATTTCATCGACGAGGAAACCAACGATTCTACCCTTTTCCCATCCAAAGATAATTTACCCGACTGTGGCCACTCTATCTTTAATCAAAAAGGGTAGTTTCTGCTGCTATTTGAGGCGATTGAGGAAAGGGTTCATTTTTATTCCTCCTAGCTTAACCTTTGAGCCTGAACTATAGCTGCCAAGCATCAAGACCAACGCGTCTTGCTTCCTCTCCTCCTCGACCCAGTAGGCTCGGATTCGAAGACCCTCTTTGCGTGTGTTCATGCGCTAGATGTGACCAGCCATTCCACTATCCTTGACAAATTTAATTCCCTTCCTAACGACACCGATCTCCTACCAAGGCAATCTTTCTTCGGCAAGATCTTCTCAATGAGGATACCTTCCAGACTACACACTTTAGACTTATCTTCAGACACTAGCAGGTTCTCTTCTCTGCGTAGCTACATAAGTGGATGAAGGAGTGGCATTAAGTCTCTACCCTGAATATTTCCTTACATTTCTCTTAGCATTAAAGCGTTTTTAAACAGAAGCCACAGTGACGAAAGGAGTACAATCCTGACTAGGTATGGTGTCCAACAGGGATGGTGGCAGGGGTAACTTTTCCGGACAGACAGGCTGTGACCAAGTCCCTGGACAAGGTCACTATTCACTCAAAAATTTACCTCAATGGCAGCCTGTCTCCCGATGAGGTGGCAGGAATTGGAATAGCTACCTCTTGTGCCAAGTCTTTTCTCTTGTAATGTGGGTGACATAATATAATATAATATGACATAACATAACATAACATAATGTGACACTGCGTGTAGTCACAATGTCCTAGTTAAACAGAAGAGCAGCCTTATCGGCTCAGGAGGCTCGGAGGAAGTAGGGTAACTCAATCAAACTTGATGACTAGTCCGACAAAACAGTGAACTGACAAACCCCCTTCACAAGTTCCCCTCACATACAATTCTGCTCATACGAGTATGTGGAAGGGATTTATTGTAGCAAGAGCATTCTCTCTATGCCAGTTTCCTTTAGTCGAAACTGTCGGAGAGAGAGTCTCATGCTTACATATTAGGCTCGAGCATTTTTCAGAAGTGGCAACCACGCTTTATCGTTCGCTGCTGACTCCTCTCTGTTTAACACACGCTTTCTTATGCAAAAAATAACCCGATTTCCATCGACTTATTTGCTGATTTTATATTGGTTTCTTTTAGGTTTTTTCTTTCTCTTTTTATTTTCGATTGAAAAAATCAGCTATGAAGCAGATTGGAGTGATTTATTGTGTAATTATTGTTGGGCAATAAAAACTGAATTAAAAACTGCGGAAAGTGAGAAAAATTGTTCTTGTACTTGTACTGTGGATTAGCAACATAACAATTTACAATACAATATATTATCGACTTACCATTTCAAGTTTTCCACACCACGCCACTGGTTCTTATTCCCATTTTTTATTAAATGCCCTTTCCTGCTTGTTTGTGTATTTTAGTTTGCCTTTTATACGTTTTTATGTCAACAAGGTCGGGACCCTGCTTATGACAAATAGTGAGTAATAATAGGACTCTTTAATGATCAGCTTTTGTCGCATGAATGCACACATTTTGTGCCTTTCCGCAAAGTCTTGGGAAGATCGTACCGACTTCTATATACGAAGAAGTAATATAACCTGTTCGTCATCTGCCCTGTATGAGTCCAGGCTTCACTAGAAGTAGACAGACACTTCTTTGACGAACTGGTTGTAGTGGCAGCATTATGCCACGGTGAGAATGGGCTATCCAACAAGGCCGCGATCTCATACCACAAAGAAGTAAACACAGCGTGGCACGGTTTCATAAGGGGTCACTGTGCTTGCCCTCTAAGATGAGTTTCCCACTCCCACGTAATTATTTTTGGGCAGGCATAGGGTCGAGGAATTCGTTCGTGCGATGCCCTTGCTTTTCGAGTTGCCTACTTGTAACAGTAAATGACATGCATTTAAATCGCATCACCTTGTACGAACTGCTTTTATGAGTCTTTTGCACCTTACCCATCCTAAACATAAGACCCTCTGCTGACGCAAGACTTAGTTTGACATCCGCTTATTTATGATTCCACTGGCATTTATCGCAGAAGTCTGCGAGATAGCTTATCCTTCACCAGTACGCCCAAAGCCAGCATTCGTCATTGCACATAGCACACCGTGGAGTGGAAAGGAAGCGCCGAACTCTTGTGGGGCGCTCAACAAACAGGTCTTGTAGCACACTCAAGATCCAACAGCCACAATGCGTCATCACACTCCAAGGTTCTAATGGTAGTCGATTAAAGGTCACCCAGGCATCCGCATCGCATGTGAGAAGAACCGCGGCGAATTCCTTTGAATTGATTTTCAATCTTCACTTCCAAGAGATACACCCAAACCCCAGACGAAATTGACGGTAATTAACATTCCGCGATGGCTGGCGAACCTATGTGTGCGGTGCGCGGGCACACCTAACCACCCGAGACCGATGGAATTTCGCATTCCCCAGATGCAGCCGCAGAAAATCAGATCGCTGGCGGCTATTCGATGCATAAGGTTACGAGGGTAATAAAATTCCTTGATGGAACCAATCGCTCCCATCGGATGCCATAACACACAGGCCACCCGATGCACCGCGAGCGGATGAAGGCAGACGGCACGTCGCTCGTCGCGCTGCCGTTTTCAACGTCTGCATTTGGCCAGCAGATCTTATCCATCTCATGGTTGGTGTGGTCAGACGACGACTCTGGAAAGTGAAAACTGGGTCGCGATTCCGTTCACAAAACGGCAATCGTTACGCAGTTATGCAATCGAGGTGCATCACTTTCCGGCGCTCATCGGCATGAATGTCAAACGGGCTCTTGGCCGACTGCAAAGGTCGCACAATCCCAAGACAGGTGAACCGCCCCAAATGCAATTGCATCTCAGAATCGTAAATGGCGTCGCTCTGGTTGGTCTCCTCTGCCGGCAAATCCGGAATTTATCGCCGGTTATGAAATGGGCACGGGATGCGTCACCGAGCGCTCTCTGCAAATTTCCCATTAACGCTTTACACGAAAAGTCAAAGTACGACGATAAATATTGTTGCCCCTCTCCCTCTCTCAGCCTTTCTGTACATCTGTCCGGCTGTCGGCTTGTCTGTTTGTTTGGCCGTTAGTCTGGTCGGCTGTCTGACGTGGTCTTCTCCGTCTTCCGCTTGAGCAACGAAGTCGTTCCCGGGATGAAGATGCAATTCGCTATTTGTATCTGGCACTCGTATCTGCAGCGCAGCGGCAGTTATCGTGTTCGGCAGAGGTCTCCGTGCTGAGCTTCCTCCTGTGCATCTGGTGGAAGGGACCGATGAATGGGAAGCATCCTGGAGGCAGTCGCGCCGCTTGGGTAGGTCATGAGGTATCGAATCAAATCAAGTGTTGCAGTTGTAGGTGATTGTTGTTACATGACATGAAAAGTGTAACCTGATGCCGATGCAAAGAGGCGCTAGGTGGGATTGTGGAGCATGCACGAAAGGTGCGCGAAATCACTTGTAGTTTGAGGAGTCGCTGTGAGATCGTGTGCTTGGCGGGACTATGAAATGCGGATTTGGAAACTGGGAGCGGAGAAGGTTGGGTTTTGATGGCTTTTGATTCATTTGATTTGGGTCGATGTGGATGATGGTCGATGATTAATTCCTAGTCTCACGTGCAGGCGGCGGGCAAGTGTCGTGGTCTCCCTTATGCCGAATAGTGGAATTTTAGAAACAGGACAGAGAGTGTTCGATTTCAGGCGTAGCAACTTAGTCGACAGCTCAGTTCGTAGTGCCGTGCTGGTACGACCTCAGTTGAGCATCCTCTAATTGGGCGCACTCAACGACATCGTCCATCGGAGTGATTCACAGCCAACGAATGAGACTCAGTCATGCTTTTCGCAAACACCACCTGTCTTGTTAGCAGCTTTGCAAACCGATGGATTCTGGACCAATTTTTCAGTCGATTCTAGGAAACTGAGAAAAAAGGTCATCGCTTTCATGACGTCTGTCCTCAACTCTCATAGTACACTTTCTCAGGAAAGGTCGTTGGGTGGGTAATTCGGTGCCCTGATGGCCGTGACTCACCTAAGTCAACGTGTAGGGTCCATTGTGCCCTTGCTAGAGAATGGTTCACTGCTGTGAGAAGTACTTCAGTCCTAAAATCAATCAAATCCACACATCCAGGCCTTTCAGTTCAACACTACTGATGTCCTCTAGCTTTATGAAGAAGTGCTTTCCTAGGAACTGCCTCCGTGGACAGGACAATCGCAGAGCTGATGATAGATTGTGTTTCTTTCTCATTTTTGCAACTTCTGCAAAAGTCGAAGAAATGTTCAGACGCATTTGAACAGTGCCCTGTCACGACTCCTATTGTTGCGACTTAAGTCGATGGTGATGATCTCATTGCGATCATTGTCGGCCGTTGAATCCTTGTCACCAGGGATCATGTCAACGCTAGCAATCACGGATATTCCAGGATCTGGGGATACTCATGAATCAAACCTAAGAAATAGGGATTCATAGTCCAAGAAGACGATACCTTTATACGATCGTTAAGTGAATGATAAAGCAACTGGTGCTCGTATGGGGAAGTCAAAGTTAGGCAAATGGACTGAACACTTAAGCCCAGAGTGCCATAAACGATGACGATCGACTATGAAAGGGATGAGATGCAGATTAATCGTGGCAGTCTCTACGAAGAGAACGAAACACGTTCTCCGCTAGTGTGTAAGATTAATTTTTACTAAATTTTTTTAAATGTGTAATTGTGTTCCCTCCATTTGAGGTACTCTTTTTCCTCCCTTTCTTCTTTTTTTGAAAAAGTCCTCTAACGTCTCTGAGTCTGTCAGTCTCTGAGCCGTCAGTGTACAGGGCGATCACCCCTTGGACTATTGCCGAGTGTTCCTGCCATTCCCCAAGGAAGCTCTTCACTTACTGGCAAAGCAAAATGATGTCAGAGTCTAGACTCTAAACTCTAAGAATTCCCAAACAAATTCCATGTAAGGAGAAAACGATAAGCTTCGTAGTTGGCGTTGTCAGGTATTTTTAGAATCAACGAGGGAGCTGCAAAATATCGATATAATCAAAGTCTAGTGCCATGAACAACAACAGTTTAAATCGATCATTTTGAGACATCTAAGTGACTCATTACTAGCTCCGGCTGACGGCTTAGTCATAAAATTCCGTTTAACGGGACGTAGTAAATATTTCAGATCTTCATTTGTGGGGCACATAAAAGCTGACTTTCCCTACACTCAGGATTGGCTTCGGGCAGAATCTGATCCAAGAAAGGAATGCAGTCGTATCTTTGCGAATGGCTCCAAAACCAATGAAGGATCTGGCGGTGGTGCCTTAGTGGAGGGCGACTACATTGGAGAGCACACCTAATTAGGTAAATTCACACCGGTTTTCCAAGCGGAAACCTATGCGATCCCAATGACCACGGACTCTATTGTGAAGAACAGGTGGAAGGGAAAAATCAGACCCAAGCTGTGACACCCAAGGCGTTACACGATCCTTTGACCTCTGAATTTGATCGGCAGTCATAATCCCGTGGTCCGGGGTAACCACGGGATGTGACCGCCAATGAATTTTCGAGACAATGATCAGAGGAAACATTCTCAGCACCCCGGCATTCTTGTTATCCCTTGACAGAAAAGACTGCAGGCGAATTACAAACGGGACACTACACCTTCGCCAAACATCTAAGTGTGCTTGGCATAAGCGACGAAATGCTCTGCGACGCCCGGGGAGAAGACGACGACTCTACAGAGCACTTCCTCTGTCACTGTCCCGCTTTTATTCGATGTAGGCTGATGATGTAGGCTTCTCATCATAGATATGCCTGCTGCTCTTCCGAAGAAGAAACTGCAGTAGCTACATCTACTGCTTGTTAAAAAATAAATGAAAGAATATTAAAACACAGAGTTTTGACGTTAGCACCTAGACTGCGAAAAAGTTTGTTGTTATCCGGGCAGTTGTAGATTTTGTAGCCCCATACTAGTGATGGGCATAATTGAATGATTTTAAGCGAGAAAGGTGATGAGAGAGAGAGAGATGAAGAGAGGCTTTAGTAATCGAGGTATTTCAATAATCGAATGATCATTCGATTGATTAGTAGAAATGAATTCGTTGTCACTTGTTCTCTCGCTAAATTGATACATTGGTCGAGTTCTCTTGTGTCAATAGTCAGTGGTCATTCGAATGCTTAGTAGTCATTCAAATGATTGATTAAGAATCGAGATGTTCTCGAGATGTTGTAATAATCGATTTCACTCGAGTTAATATTTGAATGCCTAGCTCATACACCTCTTTTTCTTTGTCTGGCCCTACAGTCAGGGGTGGACCTGGACAAGCCTCTCCAGCAAATACGACCTTTAAGAAGGACCTCAACGAAAAAAAGACGCTCAGTAGGCGATTCGCGCTGTACATACATCTGCGATAGGCCTAATCACGAATAGCCAGCTTCAACTTTTCTTAAAATTGCAATTTTGCCTTGGTTATAAGGAATCTGTAGTGCTGGACAAACAGCATTTCTTCTTTCGACACAAGAACTCCCCACAGCACAAGCAACGAAAAAAAGAAATAAAATTTACATTGATTACATTGATTCGGCTCTGGGATAGCACCATATTCACTTTTTGCCGTCAGCAAGAGACACAAGAAAAATGCACATTTTCGAATAGCAATTCGCTGCTTTAGCACTCATCGACTTGTACGCTGAAGGGAATAAGTGGATACTGGACAAAAAACCTTTCAGTCTTTTACATGTGCTGTGCCTTGTGGGAAGAAATCGTGCGAATGTCGATTGCGGTAGTTGGTACATCTGGGATATATCTCCTCTCAGAAACTGTGCTTCCATTCATCATTGTTCTGGACTAGATGCTATTCATACCAAAGATTCGACTGTCCCGTCCGCCTACAAACTATCCCGAAGAGCGTACAGCATACAATAGAATCGCTAACACAAGACGGCCTGGAAATAAAACTGGTCGTGAAACAATGGAGGATAAGGCGCTGCTGTTGAAGAATATCCGGAAAATTGCATCTCGAGAGGAGCCGCATCCGATGTCGAATTTTAAGACGTACGAAACTGCGTGCAGAATCAATAAATGAATGGTGCACACATTTTTCCAAACCTCATGCATTTGCCAAAGTCTACGAACACGAGTACCACAGTTGCTCGTGGACAGCGACACACGTATGACGAGGTGTCGCAAGAAGCTGCAAGTGGTTCTTCCGAAGGACAGATCAGCCATGCGATAAAGGTTGTCCACTCGAATCCAATGCCTCGACTTTGTATTCCATCGATCCGAGCACTTTGCGTGGAATGTGGAGCGATAAATTATCCAAACCTGCTCCAAACTACCCCACTCCCACGCAGCCATCATCTTGCATATCATCGCTGGCAGTCTGCATTCACATGCATCCTAATTCAAATCGCAAATGCAAGTGTATCGGTATTTACTGCCCTCCATGAGAAATCAATTTGATTACGTCCCGAACATGTTCACAGGCCTAATCGCTTTGAACACCGCACTTGACCTTTTCGCAAGCCATCATCGCAGCCGTCGTCGCCAACCAGAGTCGCGTCGGTGCCGGTGGTCGACTTCTAAGACCATCATCGGTCAGCTCCCGTCGAACTATCAATTGCATCGATCCCATAACAGCCGTGCGTCGCCTGCGATAGGCCACAGAGCTAGTCCGTTGCCCAACAGCAAAAGTAATTAGTATCTCGGCTCGACTGCCCCCACCGCACTCGTCCGCAGCCAATCTGGTATCATTAATTTATTCTAATCCATCTTTATGGCTTGCTGTGACTGGAGCGATGCTTGCAAAATCCCCCAGTGCCCGGATCTCTTGCGGGGGAGGGGTGCGCCGAGAGTGTGTGCCGCACGCAATTTATCGACGCCTTACGTATGTTCGTCGATATTTACAATTTGTCGCAAGAAGCCGCATCGCCGGTATCTGCACGAGAATCTCTGGTGCGAGGGTGGCTTCTTCCCCGCCGATTGAGGTGCGTCAAAGCCACATGCCTGCGGCGTGAATCTGCCGCTGAGCACGGCCACTGGTACGGCGGTTGCTGCAGCGCGCTTACATGTTGTTCAGATCGGTGAGATACAATTGCAATTAGTTTTTGAATTGGATTTTCCGATGGAACTTTTTTCCCTCCTAGGTCTCGCCGTATATGTCAGCTAATGTCGACAATGAGTCAGCGAGTCAAATCGATTTATGTGACGCATCGCGTTGGAGTCGGTCTCTGGGAATTTATCCACTTTGACTGGCGTACGGTCGATGTGCAGGCGATTGGGCAACACTCGTGATTGGTTGCCGTAGACACTAGTCCGATGCCATCAGTAAGGATTTGTGGCGTTTATGCCCGCATTTGGCTTGATGTGTCAGTAATTTGAAGTGATTACGGAGTGAGTTAGCAGAAGATGACTTCAAAGCATTCGTTGACAATCATCCCACTTGACATTCGTGCATTCGAGTGACGGTGACGTCCAATCCGGACGGGCAGGTAGAGTTGTGTATGCGATGTCAACAAATATGAAGTGAACCAATGTCTGCAACATGGCATCGACAAAAATGACCATTGCAGCTATTTTCTGTTCATACGAACTTTTTCTAACTTGGGGATAAGGTAATTGGTTCGATCAGCAACTTTGTAGCATTCGTGAGGATCGCATTGCCGATCGGAGTCTTAGACGAATTCCGGACTGCTTGTGACCTCGGTAAACACAATTGTGACTTGTTGAGGATGTACTACTCACATCATCTCAAATCTGATAATTTTTAATGTCGACGTGCCCATCCACTGGAAAATTTTGATATTGCTGAAATCAGCGGTCTGCTCCCAACGACTCTAAAACTCAGAGTCTGTGTTCGTTTTCGGTCGATTTTGCACGGAGGTAGACTAGAGTATCGCTAGACGCTGACAGCGCGACGTTGAGGTCTGTAAGGGTCCAAGTTCGAGGAAGAATGGGATACCTCCTTTCTGAGGTATAGAAAGATTGCAACCACAGAGAAGCAACAAAGTGCACAAAACAATGTGTACTCTTAACCGAAGAAAAAAGCTTTCAGAGTGTGAATGATACTTGTGGGCTGTGGCAAAAAATAACGTCTGTTTCTTCTTTTCGCCTCTTCCATTCATGTCTTCAGCTGGGTATTGACAAATTTGACCCACAATGATGGCATGCGATGAGTAGCATAAACAGGTGTTTGGGAAGAACGAAAATGAGAAGAAAAGATTTGAGAAAGATTTGTGAGGATACAACTGTTTGCGAGATCGACTTGGATTACACATGGCGCGCCCGTTGTCTTTGCAAATGTGGTTTAAGGCACAGGATCTATCATCTTTGCGGGAAAAAATTAAGAGAATACAATTTTAGAAATATACCCGTGTATGCGTATGGACTGTATATTTAAAAGAAAAAGCTTCCTTTTGGAATAACTGCGACGAAAAAATTAAAGACGCGATTTTGCAATTCGGCGTCGGCCAAGGAAGTGATCCATTTTTTATTATTGTATAAGGAAATAGGCAGAGACAAACATATATTACAAATAAGATCTATGCTGCTTAAGGCTGAAACACATTTGCTGCGGCAAACACAGCGCTTCCACATGAAATTGACGTCTTCATCACTTACTTCGTGTGTTTACTACAGTTCTCTCCCTTAGATTAGGAATTCTGTCTTAGAAGCTCCAGCTGCGGATATACGGACAGACACCGAGATGATTCTATAAAGGTCCTTTTTTACAATTTTGGTAATACAGTCAAACATCTGTAAGTCGAACATCGATAATTAGAATTTTCTATGAGTCGAACAATTTTTAAGAACGTGTACATATTTTGCACTCCACACCACGGCTCTCTGTTAGCTGAATACCCCTTAAATCGAACTTTGACACATGTTTATTCGTGTCGCTTCATATCATAAACTCCAACACCTGTTCAAAGCATGCTCAGTCAAAAGCGAAAAAAAGCCAAAGAAAGGAAAAGGCGTAAGTTATATTTTTATCACTTACTTCGTGTGGACTGCACGGATTTGAGTATGCCAAGCCCATCCAAAGTTGTTTTGACTGTGGCTGTGGAGTTTTGTGCCGGAGTATGGGATTGATGGTCCTCTTCTGATGGCCATTCAGCCTCTATAGACAATCTGTAGCAGCTGTGTTCGGGTTACCGCTGCTAAATCAACACATTTCACCGTGGGCGGTGGACTTCGCCAAGGTTGCGTCTTGTCATCTCCACTTTCCATTTTATATTTGGTCTATAACTTAATTCGTGCGATTTTTTTTTTCAAAAGTTGAACGTCTATTTAAGAAAAAGATGTACAATAGTATTATTCAAAGTGTTGCCCATCTGAAGCTATGACTTTTTCCCATCTTTTTGGCAGTTTGCGGATCCCATCCCGAAAGAACTACGTCGTCTTCATATTGAAGTAATGAAGAAGAACTCCCGCAAAAATACATTTTCAGGCACAAAGTTCGACATATTTGAATGGACAAAAATTATTTGTGTTTACGCTTCAAATGAATGACATATACTGAAATGACGTACAATGACAGTAGCTTCCCAACGCATGTTCCAATGGAATAATGCAAGTTGTGCCAACTCTTAGCAAACCGCACGAATTAAGTTATATACCCAATAGTTTCCTCGCCAGCCAATTAAAAAGGAACGCATCTCTTAATGTTCGGTTTCCAGATTAACTTACTGACGGTTAAACTACGTCATCGACAAGATTTGAGATTTAACTGGTAATTGGAAAAGAAGTCAGCGGAAGCTTTTTGCACATGTAGGCGGATCCTCGGCCCGAAATGGGGACTGAGACCGAGAATGGTTTACTGGATGTATACAGCTGTTGTCAGACCACTTTCAACATATGGTGTCCTTGTTTGGCGGCCAGCACTGAGTACCAAGATCAATCTTAAAAGGATAAGTAGGATGAAAAGATTCTGGGACTTCGTTCCACATCCTCAGCCGCCTCAGTCGTAAAGAATGCTACAGCTTCTTCCGACGGACATCTATGGGAAGCTGACAGCTACCAAGGCTGCATAATGGCTGCGGGAATGCAACCGCTTGAACAGATCAGACAACCTAGGACACACAGAAATAATCAAAAACGTGAAACGGAAAAGCGACGCATGCGTCTTATATAGCGCCCGCTTTAGACTTCGAGTTTCGGTATTAGCTCTTATCACAGACAGAGCAGACTGGGCAAAAGATTTTGCAAGGAAATCTGCCAACCTGGACATTTACACAGATGGCTCAAAAACAGAGGAAAGCACCGGACTAGGGATATTCGCGATATCACCGTCGGCCATTAAGGTTTTGGATGCACCGTCAATTAAATCAAAGATGGTAAACTTCTGCTGTCTATCACGCACGGAGATTAGATGCAAACTCACCCTATGCTGGGTCCCTGGGCTTAGTGGTATTTCAGGCAACGAAAGAGCCGACGGGTTAGCAAGAGCAGAGGTGGGTCTGTCATTGGCAAATAATGAGGACAACCCATACCCCTCACTTCAAGTAGTAAAGAACTTGTTACTTGCAGATGGTAATTGGTGACGGATGGAATTAGAAACTTGTAACACTTCGAGGCTTATCAGGCCTTCAATGAGCCCAAAAAATAGAAGTCCACTCCCAAAGTGAAGCGTGAGTAAAACTGAAAGGAGTGAAGTAGTAAAACGGCCTTCTCGGTATGCAGAAGAAGGGGAGCCCCCACAATGACTTCTGGAAGAGGAAACTACGCATTACTGCCACGACACTTGTCCAGCCCTTGCAAGAACAAGGAATAATGTACTTGGCAACTACTTTTTCAGTTTATTATATTATAGAAGAAATGTCACACATTAAGATTGGAGACACAGCTAAGTTCATTGGGAAAACGAATTAGCTGTTACTCGGCATGGAAGGCTAGGCCACTAGAATAGCTACCAAGTGTTACTGTAGTCGATTTGAATAAAAGGGGAACCGGTGCCAATCAGCGGGCAGTGATAGCACAATGGATTCAATCAGGATCTAAGTGTCCAAACAATCACCTCGACCTAAGCTAGCCTAGTCCCCTCGCATAGCATTGAAAAAGGCAGCACTAGTAAAGAAGAATCCAGACTCCGTTGGTTTACAACGAAAGGTCTTCAAAGTCACTGACTATGTTCCCGTAGGGAGCATGCACCTGATCGTCTGCAGAATTTGGGAAGACGAAATCATTGGACTTTCTGTATGAGTGGGTAATGGACCTTACTTATATTTCGCGTGCATTGTCTGATGGCATGTGTGAGTGTGTGAGTGGATTCATATGGAATTGGTCACAACCAACGGACTGCTCCTCCATTGCCGTTTGTCACACCACCGGGAGAACGTAGTCTTGGTATCGTTGGGCAATTAATGGCAAGAGCAGCGGCCTTTATGGAAGTGGTAAAAGAGTATGTGACTTCGGCATGTTTTATCGGTCCATCGCCGTCATGCCAATTCCAAGAGTCTGGGTTGACCATGCTTGCTCCGGCGCATTCTCGTACACACATGCCCAATATGCTGGTTGCATAAGGATCCCGTGTGCGGATGTGACATTAACTGCAATCGGACCCCTCAAACCCACCAGACTGCATTTTTACCAGATCACTTAAAGTGCTGACAAAAACCACCAGTGGCAACACACATCCTAGTGAAAGGAAAGACCGTGTTGTTCTTAATCATCTCCATAACACGAATAGAATGCAATGTATGCGTGGTTGCATTTAAACCACCCGCCGTCCGATTCGACACCGCTCATCCTACATCATTTCTCTTCGTCTTATTAGCAACTTCCAAACTGCTCATAGATGCATGAATTTCCAACAACTAAAGCTAGTCTGCACTCCGAAAGCATTCCAAAATAACGATGCTTCATTTTATTTTAATTAATTTTCAGCAGAAATGATTTCAGACAGAACCATCAGAATGTGGACCCTGCCATGGCCCACCTGTTTGAAACTTGTTGAACTTGCTCTTCGTACTCCGCAGCAAATGTATTTCGTCTTCGAAATTAAACAACCGACTGTTTACAGTTTGCTCTTGGCAAGCTCACCCTCAAATGCGCCTTCGTGGAGGATAGGGTGATTATCCGAAAATAACTTAAATCACAAACCGCTTCTGTTTTAACCCAAAAAGTCATCATTCGGTACCGAATGTCTCCACACAGGTGCATCGTAAGCACTTAGTCCAGACTTAAGACGATTAAGAAAGTCCACTCCATCTTTATCGAGATGTAAAAAGCACCTGTTCCTGTTCTGTGAGATCCTAGCTATCGGCGGACTGAAACTTGTTCTCGCAGCAGCTTCACGACATTCTGCTAGTACGCCGCGCAGCCTCGTCGTAGCCACAGAAATCGGAATGGATAACGTAACACAGCTTGGCCGGACAGCACGTCTCTCGAGCACAAAGGAATCGGGCTCAGAGTAGATATCAGGTTATGCAGTCGTCTCAACAAAGAACAAAACACACATTTATTCACGAGCAGCATCTCCTCTCTAGCGAGACGAAAATACCAACAAAACCTGATTGATTACGGGTTTATGAGGCAACATTGAAGGCGAATTATCAAAGACACTTACTTACGGCCCCATGCAGGAGCTTCATTAATTTTCTTCTTCATTTTGATTATTCTGTGCAACCTCTGACAAGAGTAATTTCAGCAAATTAACAAAGTTGTTCACGTCAATTGATGCAGGCGATGCGATGGGTTGAGAGTTCAATGCGCTTTAGCACGGTGCACTGTGGATCGTGTGTGGAACATGTTCCAGATCTATGCAATCAAAGAAGCTGGTCTCAGTTGCAGATGCAGACCAGCGTTGACTTGTCTTTTTTTTGCATATATGAATATGATGACGGATCGCACGGCACGTAGGGTAGGCTTGGTCTGAATGCCTCGCTACACCAGAAAGGTGGACCCGGTGTTGGGTGATATTTACGAGGCGCTCAGTGAGAGGTCGTAATTTATGCGAACTTCATTTCGGAATTTATGATCTGTAAATGTTAGAAATAAGTGAAGCGAACTGATTTACATCCGTGTGCGGCGAGCGACTAGCAAGTGAGCGTCGTTAGTTCATCGGTTGGCTGTAGTTCGCAAGAAGGTGCAGCTCTTGAGAAGACATCAAACTGGTTTTTATGAGTTCTAGAGTTATTAAGTCAAGGAGGCTTAGCTAAAGGTATACTCCATCATGGATGCTTCCGGTTATTGTGCTTGTAAAGTACACCTTTATGTGGGGGTGCTGTTGTAGATGAGTGAATGGAAGACTGTAGGATTGGAATGAGTTTGAAGAGCCCTGACTGTTGGCCGTATTGTGTTCCATACACGAAGTCGCCTTCAGACTCAGAGCCATTCACTTAGTGAAGGTTTCTAGAGCTTGTAATTCGCCTTTTACTCGGACAACCTTTTCTTTGAATATCGTGACAAAAGTTTGACTACAGGAGTCTTATGACCTTTAACCGAGTGTGGGACTCCGGCAAAGTTCTGAAAAGTTGTGCAAAATGAATTATTTAGAATTTTGAATTTTGACTTTTGAATTTTCACTCACGACTCTTGTTTCTAGATTCTAGATTCTTGATTCTTGATTCTTGATTCTTGATTCTTGATTCTTGATTCTTGATTCTTGATTCTTGATTCTTGATTCTTGATTCTTGATTCTTGATTCTTGATTCTTGATTCTTGATTCTTGATTCTTGATTCTTGATTCTTGATTCTTGATTCTTGATTCTTGATTCTTGATTCTTGATTCTTGATTCTTGATTCTTGATTCTTGATTCTTGATTCTTGATTCTTGATTCTTGATTCTTGATTCTTGATTCTTGATTCTTGATTCTTGATTCTTGATTCTTGATTCTTGATTCTTGATTCTTGATTCTTGATTCTTGATTCTTGATTCTTGATTCTTGATTCTTGATTCTTGATTCTTGATTCTTGATTCTTGATTCTTGATTCTTGATTCTTGATTCTTGATTCTTGATTCTTGATTCTTGATTCTTGATTCTTGATTCTTGATTCTTGATTCTTGATTCTTGATTCTTGATTCTTGATTCTTGATTCTTGATTCTTGATTCTTGATTCTTGATTCTTGATTCTTGATTCTTGATTCTTGATTCTTGATTCTTGATTCTTGATTCTTGATTCTTGATTCTTGATTCTTGATTCTTGATTCTTGATTCTTGATTCTTGATTCTTGATTCTTGATTCTTGATTCTTGATTCTTGATTCTTGATTCTTGATTCTTGATTCTTGATTCTTGATTCTTGATTCTTGATTCTTGATTCTTGATTCTTGATTCTTGATTCTTGATTCTTGATTCTTGATTCTTGATTCTTGATTCTTGATTCTTGATTCTTGATTCTTGATTCTTGATTCTTGATTCTTGATTCTTGATTCTTGATTCTTGATTCTTGATTCTTGATTCTTGATTCTTGATCATTGATCCTTGATTCTTGATTCTTGATTCTTGATTCTTGATTCTTGATTCTTGATTCTTGATTCTTGATTCTTGATTCTTGATTCTTGATCATTGATTCTTGATTCTTGATTCTTGATTCTTGATTCTTGATTCTTGATTCTTGATTCTTGATTCTTGATTCTTGATCCTTGATTCTTGATTCTTATCTACCCTTGACTCTTGACATTAGACTGCTCAGCTCTAAATTTTCAGGCATTCATTAAATCCAATACACGACTTTAATCGCTTCCCTGTGAATCAAGAGATTAATGTATTTTGACATCGAACACTCATGCATGAATGCACGTCCTACGCAACATTCAGCGGAAACTGATTGCGCCTTTTCCGGCTCGAATACATATTTCTGCTCATTTTCTGTTTCTGTTCATTGCCACTCATTTTTCATCCACATGCCAAGTCGACAGCAAAGATAAACAATAACCGATGAAGCAGCCGCAGATATAAACAAATCATGACGTCTCGCCTAACATCGACCCCCACCTACCCTTGACATTTAAAAATCCTCTTGGCCGTCACAAGAAACATGTTTTTAGCCGAAAATCCAGCGAAACAAAAGCTGCACACAAATATTACTACCAAAATCCCAAACAAACAAACAATCGTGTAGAACGCGATAAAGAACCACTAAAATTCGCTTCGCGCAGATATTCCGAACTTAGCTGTATAAAAGCCTGGGATTGGAGATACCACAAATTAGTTACAATTAGTCTGTCTTTGCCAGAATAACAATAAACACCAACTTAGTCAACATGCAGAAATTCGTAAGTTACTGGCCGAGAGTGTCCACGAACACAGTCTGATGAGAGTTTCTCTTCCTTTTCAAGGTTGTCCTGTGCGTCTTCTTCGCAGTCTTTGCTGTCGTTCGCAGCGTCGACCCCGTAGTTGAACCCATTGCGATTGTGAGGTCCGAGTCGAACGTGGAGGACGATGGATCCTACAAGTTCATGTACGAGGGAGCCGATGGAAACTTCCGCGAGGAAGCCGGACAAGTTGTCAATGCGGGAACTGATGACGAGAGCATCAAGGTCACAGGATCATACAAGTACATCGATGCCAATGGAGAGGAGGTCCTCGTCCAGTACACCGCCGATGAGAATGGTTTCGTGCCAATTGGCAGCAACATCCCAAAGGAGATCTCTGATGCCGCCTTGGCCGCCAAGGACTTGCCAAACGAGGAACCAGTCAAGAAGGGCATCTAAGCACATCCTTTCTGCGGCAAACCTGTTAACAGTGTGATTTCTTGTGAATAAAATTCTGCGTAGATATACCAATTTTGTTTTGAAGTCTTCTTAGTTACTCCTACATGGCCAAGGATTGTGTGGTGAATGTGAGTCCTGATCGCTGCCTCGGATGTGTGTTTTCAATTAAGAGTCATGTGTGAACTCATTTTTTCAAGAGCAACTCGACCACTTCCAGAAATTAACAACATTCTGGGAGCCCACTGAGAGTGTTCTAAAAATAGACCAAAAACCGTGATGACCTAATGAGAGAATTTAATTTTAACTCAAAGAAGCAGTCATTTCGGTTTCTTCGGGGACGGGTGGCCCTGAGTCGTGTCGTGACATAATGCATTATCGAGATGATCGTGGTGCTGTACGAATAATTTATTCTCTAACAAGACGACACATTTTCGGGTTTTTGCGAATGATTGATAAGATCTTCAGCGAATCCTGAGGAATGTTGCACCTGATACAAGCACGACGTGGTCACGGGCGGGAGATGATGTGGCTGAAGCGAAGTTCGGACAACTAGTTACTTTTGAAATGAGATTCATTTTCGTGAAGGTTTCGTTAGGTCGAGGACTTAGTGGCGCCCTACTTGGTTTATTTTACTGGTGCATTGTACTCCGACTCGGCTCTTTTAGCGTTGATCCATTAACTACTGTTGGGGAGTCATCCCGACCTGAAAATTAAGCGACGTGTTTCTATTGTGTGTGGCCAGGGTTCTATAATCCGTCGTGATCTCGGCTCTGATGCATCCAGTTGAACACTCTAACTTGGTTAAGGTCCTTCTTCGTTTGTATCCGCCGTCTTAGATGCGAGCATCCAATGCTGCATTGTCCCACAGACCAGGAATCGAGAATTCTTCAGACCGGAGGCAAATAATCTCTGCAATGTCATATAAATTAGACATTGGATCCCTAGACGCCTTGTCGCTGTAAAGCAAGTACAGTTAGTGGCTGAATTGTCTCCTCTAAATGTTCTCAACGCAAACAGGATCTGACAGCAAGCAGAACTTTTTTCTCGAAGAGACCAACAAATGTTTCATCCGCCTTCGCTTTAGACAAAGTTCCAGGAGTTTAGATCTGCGTGATGTGCCACCCGGGTAGGAACAGATGAGATGATTGCATTCTTTCCATCTCTTCCTGAGCCATGCTGTTTCCCCAGAATTTATTTGCAACGACAGCTAGTCTCCTTAGTCATCCCCAAGACGGAGTGTCCTCCAATAACACAAACCACAAGGTCAGTGGTTAATATGATCAAAGAAAGCAGCTGCTTGCCGCCATCTGGACCTAATCTTTGTCACATCGTTTTGAACATGTAGGATCTATACTTACTTTCCCAGTGGGCAGAGTTGCGTCCGCTTCACTGTTGCATGGAATAGTTTTGTGGACTGGCAGACGCTAATATTGAGCTGCTCAGCCATCTCTTCGAGAACAACAGTTAGATACAAGTTTTAAGCTGAGAGAGAGAGAGAGAGGGATGCTAATGTCCTGATGTCCGTAGTTGGAAATACAATTACGTAGGCGGCCAAGCATGAATTGAAGAAAGGCTATTATATAACTAGCTATATAAAGGCTCATAAGAGTCAACGCATGTAAGGTCATGCTACGACGAAAATTTGAGTGCATCCGTTCTTTGACTGGTTCATTCTCCAGTCCAATCCAATCCTTGCACACCTTGTGACCGATATTTCACAACCAACAGTTGCGCATAAATATTCATCATCATGGTGTCCCCCGGAGTGCTCAGGCGTGTTATGAATGAATGAAAGCCCTCCAAGTTCAATCTCAGCCATTTGTTCAGAGCTGGCTGTGACATTCGTTGATGAAGTGCTCGTATTTCCAACATATTTGCAATTTTTTACTAACATGCAGGCATTCGGTCAATGTCCACATGAACGACGCAGCCTTCCAGTTCCCTGACGACATTAAATGACTTTCATAAGAAACTGCGCACTCATCTTGTTTGTGCAGAGAGATCAAGGTTGAACTACGCCTCAACCTTGGCCGAAGCTCCTCAAGCGAAAGACCTACTTCTAACTGTCTTCCGTTGCGCACTTCATGTTAGGTGAGGGCTTAGTCCTCCTTTTCCTTTGTGCTACAACTCTAGCGTAAACATCCCCGTGCAACTTGTTTTACTCAAAGTGGAATAATCTTCTAATGGTTACTATGTCCTTGTATATCCTTTCAGACAGATGGAGCTGGTCCCTGTTATAAACTATATATTTTTGGTAACAACGCCGTCCCCTCCTCCAAAGGTTTCGGTTTGATTTTCAGCACATTTGGTGTGCAACAACAAACATTTGTGGCGCCATCTACCTCCTGTCATCGGCGTAACTCATTCAGACTGAATGAAAAGAAACGCGTCTCAAACTTAAAACCACAAATCATGAGGGATTGCTGGATAGGCTAAATCCAACTCGAACAGCATCACCCACCAAAGAAGAGGATGTAGAATTGAACTTGACACCGACACCCAATTGAAAGGATGAGCAAGATATAAGCTAATTGACAGAGCGAACCCTCTTACTCATCTTGACCACAGAAATGATCATCTCCATGAGACTCTGATGACACCGAGACCCTAACAAGTTCGTCCAATTTAAGCGTGTTCCCCCCCTTTTTTTGGCTTAATGGTGGCATAGCGCCACTTTCAAGGTCACCAAAATTCGTACACGTGATCAGCCTCCCCCTGCAATTTCAGTTCCCTTGAGCATCAGCAACGCATTAGTCAACGGAATTAAGTGCTCAAAGAAATAGGAAAAAAAAACACATAAATCAAAAATCTATGAATACACGAAAAACGCACACAATTCATCAAGGCAGAGGTCATGGCACTTGCATTTGTATTTTATATTCCGGACTGCGCAACGCAGTACACGCATTCCCTCTCAATTTCACACCGAATGTCGAACTGCCTTCGATACATTTTTAAGTAACCGATAAGGCGCTTGAGGCTCTTCCTCAGTCGATTGCTGCTAATAGACCAAGTAATCTGTTGTATGTAATCTGTTGTATTTATTCCCAATGAATTCCATAAATCCACGCGCCATAATCACACGTCTGCATCGACAAATTAAATGTTTAGATTTATGCATGTGTGTACTTCCTCTAGGCCATCAATCAGAGAACAGCTGAAACCGGATTGCGGCAATCTGCGAACAAAATCTCATGAATCACCGGCATTGTGTTCGGATGTATCACATCCCTGTGATAGGGTAAATCGTCACACGTTGGGTGAAATGCGAGAGGAAGATTGTGGATGAATTTTGGAAAAATTTTAAATATAATTGAATAAATAAATAAAATAAAATAAAACATCAGCAGTGTGAGACATAACATATATTTGTAAGAAAAACGCATGCCATCATGTACGGAATAGCACTTCATTCAAATGGCCACCTGGGCTTCGCTGGCAGTGATTCAAGCAGTCAGTCCAATTTTTGATGACAAGGTTCAATATGTAAGAGGTTATTCCGGTAATAGCTTGTAAGCGAATGCTATCAAATTGACGTATCCCCAGAGCAAATAATCTAGTGGTGTCAAGTAGGCGACGTTTGCATTACACAGTGGTCCCGCTGTATGTGAGAGTTGAAAATAAATCCGTAACTTTCGATACCTTGGACCGATTGAAATGTTTGCTAATGACTCTAACTTGGGATTTAAAACAAAGCCGTAGTCATTATTTATATGAATAAATTAAATTATACAAGCACTCGTAACATACATTCTACTTAAACATAAAGAAAGTAAGCAATTTAGTAAAGGGTGATTTTTAGCTATTATCTTTTTGGCAACGCTGGTTTAAACAACTGACGCACGTTTCGTGTTTTGTTTCACTGTCAAACATCTTCAGTTTGGTCTATAATTTAACCATGAATCGTCTTACAAACGAACAACGCTTGCAAATTATTGAATTTTATTGTCAAAATGCGTGCTCTGTTAAGAAAGTTTATCGCGCGCTTCTTCCATTTTATGGTCAGTTTAGACGAAGCTCATTTTTGGCTCAATGGGTACGTAAATAAGCAGAATTGTCGATTTTGGAGTGAATATCAGCCAGAAGCATTGCAAGAGGTACCAATGCATCCAGAAGAAGTCACAGTTTGGTGCGGTTTATGGGCTGGTGGCATCATTGGACCGTACTTCTTCAAAGATGATGCGAATCGAACGTAACTGTGAATGGTGAGCGCTACCATGAGATTATATTCAACTTTTTTTGACATGTGGTTTCAACAAGACAGTGCCACATGCCACACAGCACGCGCAACAATGGACTTATTGAGAGGCGAGTTCGGGGAACATTTTATTTCACGTTCGGGACGGGTCAATTGGCCGCCTAGATCGTGCGATTTAACGCCCTTAGACTATTTTTTGTGGGGCTATGTTAGAGCTCATGTCCATACAGACAAGTCTGCTTCTATTGACGCATTGGAAGACAACATCGAAGCATTTATTCGTGAGATACCGGCCGAAATGTTGGAAAGAGTATGCCAAAATTGGACTAAGCGGATGGACCATTAGAGGCGCAGTCAAGGTCAACATTTGCATGAAATAATCTTCATTATCTTATATACTATAATCTTCTTATATATCTTATATATCTACATTAAATTGTATTGACCGTACTATCGATTCAAATAATTGTAATTATAAATAAATAAAAATTGACCGTACTATCGATTCAAATACAAAAATTTCATGCATTTTTCTGAACTTTATGTGCTTTTTTATTGAAAAACTTTCCTATAGCTTTTAAAAAATCCCCCTTTATAATAAGGCTTGCGATTTATTGCTAAGTGGAATGGAATCGGTTCAGGCCTTAAATACACAATCCAGGGATCAGATGATTCCAACATTTGATGAATAACATATTCATTGGTTGCCGATCGAGAAAATTGTCTACTACTATTGATTCGATAGTACCTGTCATCTTTATTCCGACTTACCTGGGCCTCCTCTGACAGTGATCCGACGGGCATATCTGCTGATGATATTATTTCTTCTTCTTATGCTCTGTTGCTGGCATATAATACCAGGGATATCAATTTGTAGCCATTGTAGCGGATTCCTGGGCATAAGCTCCAAATTGTTTCCAGGATAACCTACCTGATTTTCCCCTTGATTTCATCATGGCGTAACTTGTATTATTCCATTGTTATTATTCTACTATCATTGTCCGTCTTTAGAACATGCGTTGGAAAGCTTCTGTCATTGTACGTCATTTCAGTATATGTCATTCATTTGAAGCGTAAACAACAATATTTTTTTTCACTAAAATATGGCGAACTTTGTGCCCGAAAAAGTGTGTTTGCGGGGAGTTCTTCTTCATTGATTTAATAAGAAGAAAACTGCTGCCGAAAGTCATCGTATTTTGGTGGAAGTTTATGGTGTACATGAGCCAGCTGAGCGAAAGTGCCAAAAGTGGTTTGCACGATTTAAAAATGGTGATTTTTCCTTGGAAGACGATGAACGTCCTGGGCAGCCAAAAAAGTTTGAAGATGAAGAACTGGAAGCATTATTCTATGAAGATTGTTGCCAAACACAAGAAGAGCTCGCGGAATCTTAGGGTTTTACTCAAGCAGCCATTTCAAAACGTTTAAAAGCAGCTGGATACATTCAAAAGCAAGAAAATTGGGTTCCTTATGACCCCAAGCCGAGAGACGTCGAAAGGCGATTATGCATGTCCCAAATGCTGCTGGAACGCCACAAAAGGAAGTCATTTTTGCATCGGATTATTACTGGTGATGAAAAATGTATCCATTACGACAACCCCAAGCGCAAAAAATCATATGTGAAACTCGGCCAACCAGCCAAATCAACGACAAAGCCGAATATCCACGGCGCGAAGGTAATGCTCTGTATTTGGTGGGATCAGAAGAGTGTGCTGTATTATGAGCTGCTAAAACCGGGTGAAACCATCATTGGACAACGCTACCGAACACAATTAATCCGTTTGAAGAGAGCAGTAGCCGAAAAATGCCCGGAATATGCGACCAGACACGAGGCAATCATTTTCCATCATGACAACGCTCGGCCCCACGTTGCTATTCCGGTTAAGAACTATTTGGAAAACAGTGGATGGGAAGTTTTACCCCACCCGCCTTAAAGCACATACCTTGCCCCTTCTGACTACCATTTGTTCCGGTCGATGCAGAACGCCCTCACTGAAATACGGTTCACATCAGAGCAGAATATCAAAAATTTGCTTGATTCATTCTTGGCTGCCAAGCCGGCGCAGTTTGCCAGAAGCTGGCACAAATTGCCAGAAAGATGGGAAAACGTCATAGCTTCAGATGGGCAATACTTTGAATAATACAATTCTACGTGTTTTTTCTTAAATAAACGTTCAAATTTTGAAAAAAAAAAACCTCACGAATGAAAATGTATACCCATTGAAATAAATACCCATTTCGTCTATGTTTTCTCGAAATGTTAATACGCTCCTATCTGGTTCCGGTTTCAAAGCCGGTCCAGTCGCCATTTGCCATTGGGATCAAATGAACAACACTACCACTGGAACGGTCGATCGGAGGTTCTGACTGTGAATGTCACAATGGACCTACATGGTCTATGCCTGCTCTACCCTACCATCTTTGCTCGAAATTCAAATTGCAATAAAAATGTTTTAAAGGCAAAATTACTCAAGTTAAATTCCATTGCACGATCAGAACAGTGTTTATTTCATGATATTCTGTCGCACGAATAGCGTCCACTATCGAAAATCGATCAGAATCGACTGTCGAAAAAATTCGATCGTTGGTCGACGATCGACACTCGCAATCGGGGCCAATGATGCCATTTCAAAAAATTACATTCCGCGAAATGGAACCATTTCTTCACCAGCTGCTTGACATGTGGCGTATTTCTGCTAAAAATAATCTACACCGTCGTACAAATCCACCAAAATCAAGCAAGAACGTTTGGTCTTGTTTTCTAATCGCAATAGTTTCAGTTGTTTCAAGAGCAGTACAAAACCTGATTTATCTTGAATTTCAATGTGTTCATTGATGAGCTATGATTTACCGTACCGTGAAGGTCTTTGCGCGACTCGAATCCAACTTCTTAATGGCTCCAGCTAAAAACAAGGCCCAGACGAACGAGTATACCTTGTCATAATTTTTTTCTATTTCTGATGCTGTACCGCTAAACAGTGGTTGGGTGAAGTAAGGAATTGAAAATGTAAAGAACGGAGAACATGCTTTGCTCTGTAAGCTACCCGATCGTGGAGAACGAAATGATTGTGTGAGCCTTGAATGGACTTGCATTCAGTTCATCAAACTCGTAGTCTCGCGAAAGAGTGGTAAGCGTTTGATGTTCTCGCTTAGATGTAACACAGAAGGCACCTTCTACACCCTGCCTTAAATTTTATGGAAAATAAACTGCAAACCAGCATTTCAGAAAACATTTCACTTAAATACAATCCCCGAGTTCGACTGATCGGATCAAAACGAGATCGCTTGAATAATTTTACGTAACGGCTTGCAGTTCGAAGTTATTCCACTCCCCGGCGATGGCGCCGGACAGCATTCCACGAGCTATGGTTTTTAATTGCCAATGAATAATTTTCGCGTCTCGAAAACTAGCGCACACCACAGCGTAGCGGAGTTGCGGAGCCTCGCCTGGCAGACATTAAATCGAACGATTAATTGCACAAGTGGTCGAAAATTCGCGAATCAATCAGTTATAATGTCTCTATTTGCATCCGAAAATAACTCGTGTCGTTCATCATCGCCTCGAAAGCGAATCCGACTGACCACTGACCTTTCGTAATGATCACCTACCTGCCGCGGCTGACAAGATTTCACCAAGCCCGACCTAGTGTCGGGAGCATCAATCACGTCACTTCCATGATCTGTTGTCGCAGAGACAAAACAAATTCGGACTCTATCAAGATTGGATGCGTCACGTCGGTAAGATCGTGCTCGAACCAGAAGACCTTGCGAGATGTGTGCCGCGTTCGAGACCTTAATTTCAATTCACAAAGTGAATCTCTTCAATAAATTATCATAGCCGGTGCTGACTGACAACGGCAACGGATCCGACCGCACCACCCTTGAATTGTTGTTCTGCTGTTAATGAATTCTAATTTTTAAACGAGTTAAAGCCGCGCGGACCGCGTTGGCCACACGAAAAGATCAATTTTAACATAACGCCTTCGAAGTGGTGCGAGTGGAAGCAGGAAAGAAATTCACAGCTCTATCCACAGACAACGGATATCGAGTTTGAGATACAAATTTTGGCATTTAGACATTTACAGGCGCGAAGTGGGCCGATATAAAAGACTGCACCCGCCGGCGAACCGCACTAGTTCGATCGTGCTGTTGGATATATTGACATAAAAATCGCCATGAAGAGTTTCGTAAGTGTACCGCGAGCGGCTGGCGCCGTTGGATATGCAAAGACTAATTGGCTTCCAAACCTCCTCTCGCACATGTAGATTGTTCTGTTCGCTTTGAGCGCACTCGCCTTCGCCGCCAGCTTCCCGCTGAGCGAGGATGACGAGACGACCAGGGCCCCAATCCCAATTCTACGATCGGACTCGAGTCAAGGCGACGATGGATCCTACAACTTCCAGTACGAGGGCGCCGATGGCACAGTACGCGAAGAGACCGCCAACATCGAAAACAAGGGCACCGAAGACGAGGTTCTCAGGATCACCGGATCATACAGGTACATCGATGCCAATGGCGATGAAGTCCTGGTCACCTACACCGCCGACGAGAACGGCTTTGTACCCGTGGGCACAATCATTCCAAAGGAGATCTCCGACGTTGCTGCCGCCGCCAAGGATCTGCCAAGCATATACGAGAAGGAAGAGGTCCTGGTAAAGGAATAGAGTGTTAAGTGAGACTGTGAGCGAGCGTGGTTTATGTAAATAATATTAAACAGAGACTTGATACACGTGCGGTTTTTCACTGAAGTGGTGGAAGAAGTAGTGACTTGAATTGTTGTTGTGAATTGGGTGAAATGTGAGGTAGTGATCCAATGCGTGGAAGGACGAGTCACGAAGAAAGTAAAAATGTCGTCGTCGTTGAAGTTGGGTTGCACCAAGCAAGCTGGCACTCAATGGAAAGTTCCATCATGTCATCCATTATGTCGTGATATGCACCCAAATGTGTAAAGCCATAAGTAAGGTGAATTTTTGGTTGGTTACCGGGACTTGTGGGGAACGCACTTAACCAGAGCCTTACTTACATCCATTGTGCCCCGAAAAGGACATCACAAAAATGTCCATTGATCTCAGCGAATGACTCAATGCAAAAACTCAAACGAAAGCGAAAGTTCCCTTCGAACCACGTCAAGCATGAGACAAGAATCTCGGATCGCAACGTGTCGCATCCATTTGACGTCACGAGCTATTCACGGCGAATTCGATAAAAAAAATATCATCCTTGTGGATAGACTTCAAAAATGTAGTCGGTCTTGACAGCTGTCAGACGACAGGTGTCGCGTTTGTAACTGTGAAAGGGAGACAGCAATATTTTTGATGGTAGATAATCTCCACCTTTCATCGATATCTCCCACAAACGTAACCGGATCTCATTTTTTTACTTCCAATCTCCACATCTCTCAGTATCGTTGTGTTCGCTAATTTTTCACTTCCGAGGAAGGAGAGTAACAATCGCTCTCTCCATCTCTCTCTCTCTCTCTCTCTCTCTGCGTACGACAATGACAGTTGGTATTCGAATTTTGCTTAAGTTCCCAGAAGGAATTGTGGAGACTTCCAAAGTTAACGATGATTTTGCTGATTTTCGTTGGATTTCGTTAAAAGCGTCAAATGATGTCGTGTACGTTAGTTGCTTAGTTGCTCTAGCGACCGCGAGTCGACAACCTGCGTTGGAGACATCGATGCGTTTGCTGTCACAAGAACGATAAATAAATTTGCCATTCTCAAGATCTCTGCTTGTCAATGATTCGACATTTTTCGAAGTTTTCATTCGTCTTGAGTCCATCTTCGCAGACCATCATAGCCGTTGCGACAACTTGGAATTAGTCCCTCATGGGAGGACTACAACAGGACAATCGTGTTCCGGAAGAAAGGACTACTCGGGCTGTAGAAGAAAATCGCACGTTATGCTAATTTAAAGGTCTGCTGGTCTGTTGTTGGTTGGGGTCTGACTTCTGAGTCTATTCAGAGATCATTCCAATCACCCGTCGATGTCCACATTTCTTTGAAATTATTGTATTATTTTTACCACTCAGCTGTTTTATGAGAACTTACTTACTTAATGGCGGCCGTGGCGGTGTGGGTTGGTGCATCGAGCCCTACGCAGTGCATGTTCGATTCCCGATTAACTTTCACGGCCACACCTCTTTCGAGTTGAGAGTAAACTGTCCAGAAAAAGCTTCTCAAATTGACCGTCAGGAGTCGGCATAGAACTGTAGGTCCCTTCCACTCGTGATATGACAATAGCACACATACCTCGTAAGCT
Organism: Eristalis tenax; assembly: GCA_905231855.2. Taxonomy (NCBI): domain Eukaryota; kingdom Metazoa; phylum Arthropoda; class Insecta; order Diptera; family Syrphidae; genus Eristalis; species Eristalis tenax. The sequence continues at coordinate 9,222,933 of HG993127.1, forward strand.
TTCTACATAGGCAGGTAACTTCAATGATGAAGTTGCAAGCTAAAGTCACGTGGTGAAGTCCCCAGCTCAAGCGGATGTGTATGCACACCAGCAGGGTGGGCGTTTCTAGGTATTACATCAAATAATGCCACGATTTTATGGCATGTTACTATTTAACGATCAACATTGCTGTCGGTTAAGTATTTGAAATTCAAGTGATGATGCCCCATCTTGTGTTTTAAATCAGCTGCACTGTAGCGTCACGGCTTTGTTGTGTCCCTTCTTTGATACAGTTCCAAAGTCTGTCTTATGGGACCCCAGTCGCTCTAGATGGGATACTTTGAGTCAGTCTCAGTCAAGGATATCGTGTTCAGGTTGGACATTTTGAGTAGCAAATGTTCAATTGTCTCTATAGCTGGTGTCTGCATTTATTGGTCCTTAAGCCTATTTTTGTGTAAGCGGTGGTTGTATGAAGAGTGACCAGTTGTGGAGCACTCAAGGTACACTGATGTGGGGTTTCATTGAGTTCAAGGCTATATCGGCATTTTAGAATTGTGTCTTAGTTCCCCCCCTCCAGGTTGTTCCATAAGTGGTTCGACAGGACTTGAGCTCAGTCATTGTGTAAAGGCACTCCCACAACTCACCACTGGTTGGCCATTGTGGGACAACTGAGACCCATCCCTGTACCTTTATCCAAATTTGGTTGACTGACGTACAAATGGAAGGCATACAATCCTTCTGCTGCAAAATATTGACGGCACAGAGAGATCACAGCCGCATTTACGGTCAGTGTTTCGCAAGTGGAAGCAAATTCACCATATATGATGGCCGCAGAACATACAAAGAGTCGGAGATAAACTGACATTTTTACGATGCATGCTTTAACCAGCTCGCCGGGATAGGGTGAGGAACACGGCAGTGCAGTGAACTCAACATTGAAGAGCTGCTTCTTCGAACGGAGAGGACTATGCTTGTTGGTTTGGTCACGTGGCACGAATGTTCCCTTCATCACGAGATCAAGACAGGTACACTACCGCTTGGCAGACTCAGGACGAGGTTGTTGGACCAAGTCCAAAAACTCGCCTGGTTACGCTTGGGCACGACTCCTGATGAGTTCGAGTAGATGTCGGACGATCGAGTTGCCTGGAGATCTCTCGTGAGTGGTTTACCCTTGCGACCCCTTTAGTGGAGCATGCGGGTCAGAAAATGATGATGATGATGATTTAACCATCCACTTTACCCAAACTCCTATGCTTACTTACCCCTCAGGCCTGCGACTTATGGAGTGTCAGAGCCTGAGCAATAGCTGCCTTCCATCGCTTATGGTCCTGGGCACTCTGCTTCCAGTCATTAATAACAGAGGTTCGGTCTTCTTGTCCTTCTCAAACCAGGAGTGCCGGATTCGAAGCTGGAGCTGGAGCCTTGATGTCCATGCGCTCGATGAGACCAAGCCTTCCATGACCATGACCATCTTTCTGTCTTCAGCTTCCTCGCAGATGTGACCATTTATTCGGCTTAGAATAAATCGAAGGCACCAAGAACCGGCTCTGAGGGTTCTCGTAGCGTCTAGCTTTCGCAAACAAGTTCATTTAGTTCACTGCACCCACCGTTCTGAAATCACTGAAAATGCACGGAGAGCACATTCTCAAGAAGTCATCGTGGGATATCAACCTTTTGACAGCGGACTAAACTGTCATCTCTTTGTGAAAGCATGCACATGATGAATAGTTGTTGAAGATGGGAGCCAAAATCGGCAGACTGTATATTGGTCACAAATCAGCTATGTAGCCTCCAAATTTAGACACTTTTTAGTCTTTAGCTTCTCTGAGCTGTCATTTCAAAGATTGGCCATTTTACTGTCATGAGATTTCGTCCAGTTTGTGACCTATTTGACGGATCCAACGCCAAAGAGAGGCCCCTTGGTTAAGGCCCAGGTCCACGCCGGACTGTAGTGCCAAATAGAGAAAAAGCAGGAAGACAAGGAGCTTGGTAAACATTTTATACAAATACGAGGCTTTAAGCAACATTAAAGTTACAATCACGGCCTCCAGCCCGAGTCTGAGGTCACCATCACCAGGTTAACCCAACCCTCATTTCCAGGAATCCCTATCATTTAAAAACTAATCAGGAAAGCTGTTCCTGTCCAAAGTGGCCCTGAACCTAGCTCCTACATCAGTCACTCGGCTTGTGGATCTTATCCTTCGCTTCACCAGTGCAGTCAAAGCATCAGTCTTTACCTCAAAACCTGGGCAATTCTCAGCATAACAATGAATTACGATTTCCAAACGAATTAGAACAACAGAAAACAACTACTCGACAATGAATTCTTAGTGAACTTCATCATCGACAATGTGTTTCGTAACATCGTCTTTACTCACTGCTTTCCCCCGCAGAATATCAAACACCGCCAAGGCCAAACTTGCTGACTTTGGAATGTCGCTGCCCAGAACTTGGTGCTTCGCAGTAGAACTGTAAGCTTTAACGACAGACCCACAACGATTCCGCAGTTAAATCTGCATCCACACCAGAATGACAAGTGATTCTCGGACTGAATGAAACACACATCGTCACTGACCATGATAGACCGCAAGTACAGCTGTTTGTGATTGTCGCTTGTCCCCTCAAGCAGAAGATCACCGAAAGACGTGCGTGACCAGAACCAGAACTGAGTTCTGAAAACTTTGGCCACTTCTTGATAAGCGACTTTGACGGGGAAACCATTGCGTCATCATAATTTCTCGGAAACCAACTTTTCTTTTCAGTGGAAGCCAATCGAACATGTCGTTCCATTCCGCCGGGAAATACGCCATATGATCCGTCCCATTGCCATGAATCATCTTCCCAAATCATTCCTTCCTCTCTCGCGCTCTCTCTCTCTCGGTTGCAATGAGGACGATTTCTAAGCCACACACGCCTTGCCAGCTGGAAGCTGATGGAAACCTCATCAATAAACATAAACAAACATAAAAATTAAAGAAACTTCGGCAGCTGAGGACTCACACCTTTACCTTTGCCATTTCGCAGCGGCTCATGGCCGCGCTAACGAAACTAGTTTCGCTTCCATTGTCGCCCCTGACGGTCTGTTAACAGAGATAACACGGTTTTTTTTTTTTTTTTTGGGAATCATCTCTCATCTCACGTATCGCGTTGTGGACGACGATATATGCTAATTCTAGGCGGTATATAAGCTTCTAACGTTCTAGCCAAATCACGTAGTTCTTCGTTAGCCCCTCCGTAGATCACTCAACCAGCAAACATGCTCAAGTTAGTAAGTATCCTAATCAGCGGCTATCGTCGATCGCGACTGATCGCAGCACTTCTGTTCTTTGTAGACACTGCTTTTGGCGCTCGTCGCCTTCGCTGCTGCCGTTCCAATCCGCGTGGAAGAAGAGGAGAACTTAATTGACACAACCGAAGCACCCGAGGTGATTGCCATCATTAAGAGCGAGTCCAATCAGAATGCGGACGGTTCATACAACTTCTTGTACGAGTCCAGCGATGGCAGCTTCAGGGAGGAGAACGCCGAGATCGTCAGCACTGGAAGCGAAGAGGAGAAGGGTCTCAGGATCACCGGCTCGTACAAGTACATCGATGCCAACGGTGACGAGATCGTTGTGACCTACACCGCCGATGAGAATGGATTCGTTCCAGTTGGCACCAACATCAACAAGGAAATCTCTGACGCCGCCCTCGCCGCCAAGGACCTGCCAAAGGAAGAACCAAAAGCGAGATCTCTGAAGCTGGTCGATCCTGTTGAAGAGGTTGTTGAAGAGGTCGCTGAGGAAGTCGTTAAAGATGTTGCAGCACCAGTTGTTGAGGAAGTGGTGCAGGATATTCCTGTAGCAATTGTTGAAGACGTGCCTGAGGCTGTCGCCGAGCCAGTGATTGCTGCCTCCGCGGAGTCCGAATAGATCGTCGCTTACTCATTCAATGAGTGATCCTGAGATTAAGTGCAGTCTTAAGTTTTTTTTTTAGTTTATTTTCTATTAAATAAGATCTTTTTGATAAAATTAAGTGGGTTTCAATTTAATGGGGGGAGGGTCGTTCTCTGGGGACTGTCTTATCAATCTGCTAAGAGCGTCGGCTATCGTATTTGTAGGGACACTAAGGATGGTTAGACCGTTTTACGATCTTTCTAAAGGAGCTCTGACGGTGTTACCGCTCGTTCGGCACTTCCTTTGGGCAAGTCAACAACGTTCTTGGGTGCTTAATCCGGATTAGAAAGGAAAGGGATAAGGACAGTATAGCTTTGATTTGAGACATGTATGGACATGACGTCACTTCGGATCGCCTCCTGAACAGGACAGGTACAGGTACAGGACAAACCTCTGGAAAACTGTGTTGCTTTTTAATTCGGATGAATACCGCATTTGAAGATGTGTTCACAAATTTCTTAGCGCTTCCGTTGCCCTGAAATGAAGGAGAGCTGGACATTTCAAAGGTCGGCTTTAGTTCGGCAATTATAATTACAATTTCGAAAGTTTTTCGACTCAGCAACTGTGGTGTATGCGCTTGGTTCCAATTTTACGCCACGTGCGCGTTTATTACATTAATTTCACTTTCTTCTCTTTCTAGAGTTGTAGAGTGCATGGAGAACATCATGGTTAGGCTGAACAATCGACTCAACCCCTCTTATTTGTCAGGAGGTTACATCCAAAGTTGGGCCTTATTTCGGTTCCAAAGGTGACGCCTCGCTTTACACAACTTGTCTTCGTTTTCCGAAGTAGAGACCCTCCGGTAAGGCTGAATTACCTATCACCAGCCAGCATTATGTTGTTAAAACTGATTACTTCGGCATTCATCCGGATTAGATGAAAGGTTCAAAGTGGATTCCAAACGAACACATGCGTATATAAAGGAATAACGGTGTTAGGAGGGGATCACAATTTGACATAGGCACAGATGATATCATTTTCGAAAGTGAGGTAGACTGTCATTATATTTTTTCTCTAATCCGGATTCTACACTTAGAAACGTTGACCATTAAAAATTCATGGGACACTGGTCACTAGAGGATTAGAATTCTCGTCCGTTTTAGAAGATAACTTTTTTTGAAACCGATCAAAATTGCCATACGATTATTTCTCTAATCCGGATAAAGCATCCAGGAACATCGATCGACCTTAAGCCATCACCAGATTGGCATCCCGCTTACTGACTGATATATTTGATTCCCTGAGGCTCTCTTACGCCGAACCTATAAAAGCTCTACCGCCGGATTTGATCCACGAAATCGAACGAAAACACCCTTCACTTGCTCTCCAGATACAGAATCACACTCCAATCATACAGGAATTACGGCCCAATTTAACACTTTCATTTCATCACCACTTCACTGACAAATAAATAAGGGCTATGAACAACTACGGCAGGAGGTTCCTTAATGCTGACGAAACATTTAAAAATCTAGAAAATTTCCGGCACCTCGACTCAAGTCAACAACGAACGCCAAATTCAAGAAAACACTTATCTCCAAGCCCCCAGATATATATATACTTTGCAAAAAATCACCGCCACCAGTCTCATGACTCTGCCGATAAATGGGTCAGCCGTCCCAGCCATTGGCAACAGATGAAGGAAAATATTTGCGGAACCAATTACCACGCTTCTGGTTATCCCCGCTACTGCGGAAGGCACCAACTCTAATCAATAGCCTCTGCCGTCAAGCTCAAGCTTCACCGCTAAATGATCAAAAATGGGCAAACAAACTTATGCTGACAGCAAGTCTGCGTCAATCTGAAAGTCAGTTTCAAAATGCGTGCTCTGTGCATGCGGCTCTCTGCGCGTCCATAATTGAGCCATTAGCGATGGCGTAATAACTTCACACTCGAACATCAGCAATTAGACTAAGTCTGATAAAAACGCCAAAAACCGACACCGCACCAGTCCAGCCTATTGCATCACTCCTCATTAACACCTCAGTCTAAAGCAGGGCTGTGGCTGCGGAGGGTGCCTATAAAAGGCCTTAAGCGGCATTGGACTTCGATAGTGTTTATGTTGTCCTACGTCGAGTGCAAGCATAATCATGGACAAAAAGGTAAATCTTCGATTGCGAAGCTTTGGTTGGGAATGGCTTTTTTGAAATCGTTTTTTTTTTAATTTCTTGCAGATTTTGGTACTGAGCTTGGCTGTCCTTTTGGCGATGGTGTCGATGACAACGGCTAACGTTCCAATATCGGTCTACGACGGACAAGGCAGACTTATCAGCCAGGACAATGGCGACGGCGTGATCCCGAACTATAATTTCGAAATACTGCCCAGTCGAGAGGGGCGTCTGCTCAATGATGACTCCGATGCGGGCGGTCAATATCCCCAGCCAGGCAATTTCTGAAACGGTTGAAAATGGACGAATAAATGTTGACAATGGAATCTGAAAGTAGACTGGGTATTTCATTTTCTGGCGACGGTTGCGTTTTAGGAGTTCAACTGGACCCACTCCGCTAAGGGAGATGATTCGGATGACTGCCGAACTGCACAGTTTAGGTAACAATAATGATGGTGGACGATGGTGCAAAATAACGGCGAGTTTTAAGGTAGAGAGTTGCCGGTTGTGCCACTCCATTTGTGGCATAAGGTCTACTCCTTGCCCTCCTAAGTCAGATGTGTGAGAGGAGCGAAGATCGAAGTGGCGACAAAGGCTTGATTCTGCCCAGATTCTAAGCCCTATGCGGCGTGAAGCGTGAACACTGGATACTGAAACTAGCCGGGCTCTGCAGATCATCGTCCGAAAATTTGCCCAGCCCTTCGCATGACTTCGAGCGCTGTTGTGGCAGAATAATGTATTCCCAACATTAACTGGTCTCATCAAAGAACGCCGAACAAATTTCTTCTCGAAGGCGATGAACACACACCCAGAGCAGTCTAACTTCTCAAGTGTCTCCGTCCTCCTCCACATCGGCAAGTGCCTGACGGGCAAACTGATCTAACTGCTCCAAACCTCAAGTACACCTTTCACAATTATTGGGTTTTTCAAGAGGCTTCGTCGCTCCAATGGTAACTTTGGAACCGCAACTCAGGCGCTCAGACTAAGAACCCGTTCCGCGCGCGTTTCTTATTTCTACTCCACCGTCAACCTTCCTACTTCGTCCGCCCCAACGTTTCCCTCAGCACAATCAGACAACCCCTGAGTCCAATGTTCAGTCCTATCTTCCTTTCAAAGGCCATAGATTCACATTCCAGAGTAGTTGAGGTCCTCATGTGGTCTGCGTCGCTTCGCCATGAGTACCTCCACAACTGTCGAGCAGGCGACTGTGTCCAAAGTTCGGGCATATTTCCTTTTTCTAAGACGAAGAACCTTCGCGACCATGTTTACATCAACACCAGCTTTCGGCATGATTCAGCTGCACAACCGACTGTCCTCTACAAATGCCTACGACATTATTACAGCGCCTGCTTTATTCAATTCAAATCCACAGTTTGTCGCTACGGGACTTTGGTTGTGTCAAGTGTGGATGAGCCACAGGCTACCTTGAGAAAGTCGGCCAAATTCCCAAACCAGCCGAGTTTCGTAGCTCCTTTCAAGCCTGTCTCAAGCCTACAGACACGCCTTCTATTTCCTTCATTGCACTAAGCAACCCCTACTACCGGTTCAGGCACACGCCAAGAGCCGTATCTCACATCTCAGCATGCAACTGACCTACGAACAGAATCAATAAATCACTGCAAACTACAAGACATCAGCCAGAACAAATCCTATCAATCTCAGCACAAAAAAAAAAAAAAAACCGCTATCGGCAGCGCGTTCAAACGACGCTAATAAATCTTATTGTTGTTAGAACCACACACAGTTTCTGGGTAGCAGCGGCCTTAAAATTTTTAAATATTTCATCATTCTTAGCGACACTTCCTTATTTTGTCACTTCTGCGAGACTTCTGCTCATGAGGCGACAACACAAGTTGTCTGACTCACGAAGCCGACGCCCGCTCTCGCGCGCAGCCTCAAGAACGACTAAGATGCTAATCAGTCCAAACGTGTTTCCTCAAACACTTTCGATGGAATTGGCAGTCTTGTACGAACTCATGTCAACACGATAATGAATTCTTGATTAATTCATTTGCCCGTCGCACGGACGCGGTTGCTTAGGAATGAAAGCGAAACGGCACACCAGATACGTAGCTGCCCGCGGGTGCTCTCTTGCGCGTTCCCTTACTGTCTCAGGCCCCAGTGGTGGTGGCTTGGCCGAACTATTGCGGCTGTGACTTAGTTTCGATGGCATGTTAATCCCCCCCCCTAATTCTGTCATAAATTGCCTTTATGGCTGACGCTTAATATCATATTCAAACATCTGTTGTTGACTTGGACGCCGCCGAGCAATGCAGATAGACCGGTATCGATATTTTCGGCGGTTTACCAGCGAGTCCATTCAGTCATAACCGTGAGCATCGATTCTGGCTAATTTCGAGACGATTTGCATGAATAATGAATGAAATGATTCTCGCTGGAAAACGCATAAACGACTGGAAGCATAAGCGGCGATGATGACTGCTCTGAGGTAATAAAACTTCGTGGAATCGGTTCCATCCAGATGTCGCAGCATCTTTTGACCGCCGACTCTTCTAACACACGTGTGGCCTCGGAAGATTCTGTTTTGGTTGTCTATATTTAGACGCGATGATGTCAATGGCCTCGTGATTGACAGTGGACGGTGAAGAGTTGTCACAAATCCGACGTCGGGATGGCATGTTTTTCTGGACTGACTGCTTTCAGGTCGTTTCAACTCCACCCAAGAGCTTTGATCGACGATCACGACAGAAAAAACTTCGTAAGTGGTTCTATGGTCTGGCAAAGTACGTCGCAGCCAAAGATAGTTAACGAGCTCCTGGTCTTAATCAAGACTAACGGCTGGTGAAATTATCTCAGTTTTGGGTCTCAAAGTCTAGCGCAGGCTGCTAATGTAAGGTCAAGAGGGAAAACTTAATTGCATCGTAAAATCAAATCATCATGCAACCATGCCATGAATCACTTTTTGAGTGAGGTGACTCGCAAAGGTGACTCGGAGTATCTGAGAAAGGCGAATTCTTTCATGGCTTACTTATGAGCCTTATTTTTATGTGGTCTAGACGATAAGGTTTGTCGATTGTATGTTTTTATACCGATGACATAACATTCAGGAATAGCGAAGGGGACCTTTGATTCATGATCATGATTTGCTTTTACTTAATTTTGTGTAAAAGAAGATTCAGTGAAGGTTCGTGTGTCCTGTATCGAACCGTAGACCATGCCTACTAGTCGTCACCCCAACATTGCGTTGCCGTAAGCGCCATTTTAATGTTTTTCGGCTTTGCCGTTGATTTGGCTGGTTGGCCAAGCTAAAGTCACCACTTTTAAATCGTGCATACCACTTTTGGCACGTTCGCTCAGCTAGCATAAATTTCCACCAAAATACGATGACTTTCGGCAGCAGTTTTCTTCATATGTAGAAGACCTCCCAGCAAAAACACTTTCAGGCACAAAGCTCGACTTAGTTGAGTGAACAAAAATTATTGTTGTTTACACTTCAAATGAATGACATATACTGAAATGACGTACAACGACAGTAGCTTTCCAACGCATGTTCCAATGGAATAATACAAGTGCGCCATCTCTTAGCAGACCGCACAATTAAGTTATATACCAGCAGCAAACGTAACATCTTGGTCTGCCTTTTATTTGTGGTGGAACACTTCTTGATCGCTTTGGCATATTTGATGAAGATGATGCCTCGATATATCCTCGAAATATTGGGCTGGTGAACTTTCTCTTGAAACAGTTGCAAGCAAAGCTGCTGATGACTTCTAGCTGTCATATACTTTTTTGCAAAAATTCCTGCCAATTCAGATTCACTTCTTTGAAAATAATTAACGAATTCAAAGCTGAATTATCAATCATGTTTGGCCATCTATTGGTTTTCTCTTACAGCTTTGTTAACTGCATCCTAACTGCCTATATTGAATGAAAACAGAAATAATTAGAGGAATTGGAATTTGAAGGTGCAGTGTATATAAACAACCCTTTTTTCACCAGTTCCAATTTCAATTGTGCTTTGCAATAGATGGAGAGTACATTTATTTTTCTTGCCATGCACGAAACAAGTGCTGTGTTGTCGGTGAATGCAGATGTTGATTGATACAACGGGTTTTTTTCGCATTTAAGAAGCTTTGGTGGAATACTTTTTTTCTCATAGTTCCAACCATTGTAACGCCTTTTAACAACAATTTTTGATCAAGATAATACGAAGAAAAGAAGTAATGTTAACCACCATGTTAACCATCAACAAGGTGGAAAATACACCGTTTCGGCTTGTCTCTTTTGACACGAGCTGGCACCAATTGCTTTTCCCAAATATAGTTGAATCTTCCAAACATAAACAAAATTTTGTTTAAATTTGTATTGACGAAATTTGCATCATCCACGAAAAGCAAGTAATTGCTCGCCAACTGTAAGACATTCACGTGGATGGTAATAATCTGTTAGTAAGTTGGACCATTTATCAAATACATCACAATGGGAGCAAATTGTCTGTCTTCTACTTATAACGTCGTCAAAACGAATAACTCGGTGCATGTATTCAAACGTTTCTTCGACATTACTGCTTTGAACACAGGACGACCTGGTGAAAGAGTTCGTCAAAATAAACCAAGTGTAGTTTCGTTTTTGGCTCTAAAAATAAGTTTGTCAAAAATCATTTGAAATGAAATAGAGTGCAATAAGGACTTACCGGTAAACACCAGCTAAAATCACCAATATATGCTCGAGTTAGGTCACCAATCAAAAAGAAACACGTTAAATTATTTTTTAATCAACTAGCTCTATATATGGCCAAGTCTTCACAGATTCGATCACTCAGCATCAAATCTGTTTTGCAAACTACCCGTGGAAAAGGAGAACACGACAATGGTTAGAAGAGTTACAAATATGTGGGTGAAGAGGAATTTGGGAAAAGGCGTGTTATGCACAAACAAACGAGAGGAATAGGAAAGTGTGATAACGTAGGACAATGTGGACGAAGGCAAGTGCGCAGTTGTTGCTGGGTGATCGTGGTTACCGAGTCTTGGCATGGTTACCAAGATATAACCCTCGCAACATATTCGAATCGATTTGTTGGTGGTCCTTCCTGTATATAACTTGTGAATACACATTCGAATGGAAAAAAAGTAAAATAGCATCTTTGATATCAACAATACGAGCTTCTGCATATCTTGTTATGCCGGGATGACGAGAAATCACATTTTCATTACGCATCTCAATACTTCATCTGTCACTTTGATGTTAAAATGGTCGTGGTTGCCACACAATACCGTCTTTCGAAACAAGCAATCGATCCATACTTTCGCCATCAACAACTCATTCGTTGGTTTCATTCGCTTCCTCTTCATCGTCATCACCAACATTTTCTTCTGGTACGAATTCGCCATCACTGTCTCCAGACATATCACTATCAACACAATCTTCACCACCACTTTCATTCAAAAATTTCTTCATCTGTCAGATATCTTGGTCTCGACATGGTTTTTATTATTATTTTTATTAGGTTCACAATATGCACTCACGAAGTTCACTTGCGAAAAGAATTAATGCACATGACTTTTTTTATGAAGTGCACTAATTAATCATATGCGTACCCTTGTGTGGGACTATCTCTGACTATTGTGATAAAGTCAGAGAATCCTGAAAGTGTGCAATTAGTGGTTTTTGAAAAAAAATGAGGAAAAAGTTCCTAAGGCCTGAGATTTTTTCCAATTTGGCCAAATCACACAAACCAAGTCTATTCAAATCACTTGCAAGAGATAAGTACTCGACGGATCTATTCGATTGTTTCTTGTCGGTGTCCAGAAACAAACGAAGTCATTAACAAAAGCGCCAATCTGGCATCTTTGACCACTGAATTACCGAACACAGAAAACCGAAAATTCTACGAAACGCACTTTCCAACCCTCATCAGTTCTCCTTAACTTTCTAGCTGATCAGAATCTGTGTACGAACGCTCTTTAAAAGTGTTTTAAGTCAAGATGTAAATCTGTTAATTACTGCATTGCGTTTATTTGCAACATTCTCGTCCCAGATACATCTACTCCTCGGCGCTCGCTGCAAACTGCAGCCATTGTCTGCACATACATCATGTACACAGAATCTCTGCTAATATGCATCCATGCATGCACAGCCACTTCTACTGCCGTCAAGGGGGATGCGTGCGTTTTAACGAGCTTCGCATGTCTAGACACAGTCAAGCACTCGATGTCTATCAACCCGAACACCCTTTCGCTGATGCATTTGTCATACCGTAATCGTATTGTCTCTCCAATATGACGCATGGGTTGCTTGGGAAGATGACATAAGCAGCGAATGCAAGCGCAAAGCTGCCATGAGAAGCTGCGATTCACTGCAGAAGTTTATGGTCCATTCACAGGTCATCGGGAATTTGAAAGATTTGCAACCGCTTGGGGAGGTACTGTGCCCGTCGTTCCGTTATTAGATCATTTCCATACGCCACAATCGCGACGCGGTCCAACGTTGCGGCGACGATCGTTATTTATTGCCCTCAAAAGCTGACTGCGCAGTCCTTCAGTTGGCTGCAGTTGGGGGCGACGCTGATGGCGGTGGTTCTGGTGCTGGTGGACCAGGCAGCAGCTGCGGATGCCAATGTTGATGGAAATTACGATATCGGTCAAATGGAGATGATGCACTACGATAGAGGTTGGAAATTTTCATAAATTACACAGTCACTCTCATTGTGAATTGGCTTGGCGACGAGGAAGATTAGAAACTTGGGCCGGGAAAAGGTGAACGTCAGGCACTCCCCGGCAGTTGGGGCCGGACGGATGGTCCACAACAAAGGCCAGATTCCGTTCAGTGCGTTTTCCACCGAAGTGGAGTGTGTGTGGGAAATGTCAGAGACTCATAAGCGAATTGATGTCTTCATTCTTCGTTTAGACTTGATAACTGATGGGTGCTCGGGATTGCGGCTGTCTGCGCTTGGGGAAATCGTGCCCAATCGAATTCCCACGACAGCGAGATCTGTTGGAAGGGAAAATGGGAGCGTATCGGCTAACGAGATTTTGATTGTGTTGGCAGTGATGAATGAACCGGAGGACTGCTTCCGTTTTTGGCAACAGTCTTCCGTGTGCACTCTTAGAGGCAGGCGTGTGGGTTGACTAGAATGCATCACCGCCTTGAAAGACTGTGCATCGCGACAGACTCCGAGTGTGAAGGAGTGGCGCGAATGAGATTCTTTTGTGGTTGTGTGCATAGATTCGTGGCAATGAGGGTGTTAAGTGTTCACTCTGTCCTTGACTGATTTTGTGATAAATGTTTAAATGTTCACAATGATTCTAAAAGCTGCTCAGTTTGGATGCATGGGCAGAGTATGTTGCTTAGTTGGGTGGTGTAGGTAGCGGTTTGGTCGTTAGCTGTGATGGCCGGTGCATAAGTAATCTTGTAGAGCTCATAACACGGATTGAGTTCTAATCTGTTGCACCTTAATTACAGCTGAGAAAATTAAAATTGAATATCCGTTTTTACTTCAGCTCACTGTTTGTATTTGGTCACCGTTCTCCTTCTCTTATGAGGATTGGTCTGTCCTGGGATTGCTGGCATATCCGTCAGCCCGACCATGTTTCTGTAACCTGTCCTCAAAACAGCCCCGCATGGTCTTTCATGCAGGAGTCGGGTCCATGCTGCTGTGTGGAGTCGCGTTTGGGTTCGCGGGAGTTGATAGAGGATAGCTGATGGCATGTGTTTGTATCAGCGGAGCGCAAGGGAAGCCAACTGCGCAGCTCTGAACATCTCACCTTACAAACAGACAGCAGTTCACGGCGCTCGAAAATAGCATCAACCGCAGTCCGCTTGATAGAGTGCAGAGGATGGCATGCTTCTTTATCAGCCGAGCGCTAAGGACAGCCAACTGCGCAGCTCTGAACATACATCTCAACATACATGCAGATAGCAGCTAGCACGGCGTTTAGGCTGAAATTGTTGCACATTGGAAAAGAACTTCTGAACACTTCACTATTCCACGCAGGTGTTGATCTATCCCCAAAGGACCGATATGTCATCCATGTCTATCGCTACTCGAGATTAAATCGTTGCCTGATTGGAAAGAGTAAGCCTAATCTTAGAACTCTCATCGGGATTGTAACTAGGCACTGAGCCACAGGAATTCACCTCTTTAGACTAGGCCTTCCTTACAACGATTTTTGCAGAGACAAGGATCAGGAAAAAACTGTTGCACATCTGCTATGCAATCGCAGTTCTCTCCCCACAATAACCCTATACTGGCCCTAAGTGTGACCGTTGTGTTACCAGCAGTAGGCTACTTCAACCTTGCCTAACCTTATCTGTCATCAAAAGGAGTTGTTGCTTCTAGCACGTTTCCATGCTCGGAGGATGGATAAGATGATTTACAGCTGGGTCGGTTAAAATAGTTTACAATTGAAACTTTTGGCGTAGTGTTAGGGGCTGTAATGCACGTTGCATTGTTACGTCGATTGGGCGGTCACCCAAGATTGCTTTGCAGTTTTGAAGTCTCTCGCATTCATCACAGCCCTTCTACATTCTCCGCCTGGAGCACCGCCCAATTGTTTCGTAATGCTGGCGTTTGTTCTTAAAAATGACACATAGAACATTCCATTGACCATTGACTTATTTTCTTGGCATCTAAACGGCTTCCTTCAAGAGTGTCTCTTCGTCAATATCCAAAATGCATTTTCTCAATGGGCACAGCTCTAGCATAACTACTGAGGTTTTTTTGTTTCTTATGGTTACGGAGACGTCATCGTGTGACTTGAGACTAAAATGTACTGCTCCGACTACATACATCCATTGGCAGACTGCCTTCGAATTCCGCCACACTGCTGAATGTCGGAATACTGTTGAAAGCTTCCCTAAAGGAAAGGACATTTTGGATAAAAAGTCTAAAATTGAATTTATTGGTTGACTGCTTTTGTATTTATTAGGTCTTGATGATTTCAGAAATGAAGTATGACAGAGATACCCAACTTCACAGCTGATTGACCCCTAGTCCATCGACGAATTTGACGGATAATCATGAACATTTTGACGGTTATTTATGAATTTTTGACAGTTATTTACGAAATAACGTAAATGCCGTTCTCTTATTGGTCAATTTGGCTTCAGAAAATAATATAAAAAATGGTTGTCAAAAATTTTAAGGGGCAAGAGAGGTAGATGTTGTGCGTCTCTATCATACTTTATTTCTGGATGATTGTATGTATAACTATGTCTACTCATTTGCGAATAACCAAGTGGGGGACAACAATTACTCAATATTCAGGCGTATGAATTGGAGCACCTGGGTATAAGTTCGATTGGACATCTTGTTTTGGAGGCTGTTGAAAATCTTAAGAATTTTGTAAGTGGATTTGATGCACTTTGGCGTTTTCAGGTTAAGACGAATCTCACTTCCAGAACTTGGAAAGTTCGTGATACTGGTCCATTTTATTCGTAAAGACACTCACTGATTTCTTCTCATTCTCATTCACAGCATTGTAACTTAGATAAAGAGAATTTACAACTCTTAGCGTTACATATGGCAACAGCTGCACGCAATCTTTACCGGCAATTGGTAACAAAACTGTGATAATTCAAAGACTCAAATCTTCTCAAACTTTCTGAACGCGAATGGAAAATTCTGCGTGCGATATTTCTTCTGTCTGCGGGAATGACGAACGATGGGGAACATACATCAGATGTGCATATAGCTTCAGCCACAGGACGAGTTCGTCTAACTCGCCCATAACCTCTAACTGACCCATAACCTCTAACCAATTGAAATAACCTGAAGAGTGTTAAAACAAAATTCGCGAAAAAATGATGATTTAACACATTCACTACCAGCCAAATTTTGTCCATGCACGAAACGGTTCAAATCAAGTTCACGTAGAACAGCGACAGATGCCTGGTTCCTCTCATCATGTCTTGTGTGTAGTTCCAAAAAGTTTGACAGGTGCCAACAACACGCGGTGTTCCCAAGCGGTCCCCCAATCTAAGTACTAACCACGCCCGATGCTGCTTGATTTCGGTGATCGGACGAGAACCGATAGGTTCAGCATGGTCTGGTCGTTGGCAAAATTTTGTGTAGCATACCGCGTACTAGTGATACATGTAAGATACATTTAATATAGTCAACGCACTGCACACATTCCACACAAACAAATTAAGCATATTGCACATTCTCAGCAGCCGTCTAGAGTTGACGACGTACATTAACTTTTGAGGTAGTAAAATTATTTGTCTACCTCGGTGACATCTACTGAGCAAACACCGCTTCGCCACACACGGTGCAGACAATCTACACAGGCTTTAGTTTGTATCGCTTCGTCGTGGTCGCCGGGTCGCCATTGCTTTGGCAATTGAAATAAAAAAACGAAGAAATTTGGACCAAGGATTGCTACAACTTTCATAATTTTCCAAAATCGAAATTATCCATTTGTTTTTTACGATACATTTTTACGATATGAATTTTTATGCTGGTCTGTGCAAAAAGACAATTTCACGTCGGATGGTAACTATCAGGGCCCATACACGACACAGACACGTCGTTGCAGACCATGCAAAATTCAAAAACTTTTTTTTTATTAAAAACAGCTCAACATTATTAATCTTACATAAAATATACTATTGCACAATTTACAGAGATTTGGTTAAGGTAACTTTTGAATTCGCTGCAAACATGCGACATCAATAGACACCACACAGACGGTCTGCGCAGACACGTGCACAGCAACAAAAAGGATTGGTCTGCAGCGACGTATCTGTGTCGTGTATGGGCCCTATTGGTGACCATCAGACGTGGAATTGTCCTTGGCAACCGTTGCTACTTCCTACAAAACAACTGGACTCAAAACTCCTGACCCGAAGGAACAAAGAGTATAATGCACAAACTTATTTAGCCACTCCTGTGGTATGGTGTCTGGACGACAAGCAACTGAAGAGAGCTGATTCTTAGTGACTTGGGATAAAAAATTCTGCGTCGGAAATATGGTCATGTCCACCAGCAAGGTGAACGAAGGAGAAGACCTTACCGCGATCAGTACCAGGATGAGCATTTAGTCCGGCAAAAATTCGAGGAGTTCACTGGCTAGTGCCCATGGACATCAATGCTCCAGCTAGGTACATACTCGTAGGTAAGGTGGGTTAATTGACTGTTCCACTGGACTAGTTTGAACCCCTATACTCCTCCCTTCCTTGATCTCGAAATACAATTCAGGTGTTATTTCGCAACAAGGGAGGATTAAAACACAATTGAACTCTCCGAATTGTTCAACGACTCACCAGAACCCCTGATTCTAGCAGGAATTTTTAAAGCTGAGGGTCTGAGACTGACTTGAATGGTATCAATGTTGATATATCCCTCTTGAGGTCATCAGATCAACTTCGGTAACAGAAATCAAGTCTAAACTGGCCGCAGGCTGCAGCGAAGACGTCGAAGTTATCTGCATGCAGCACTTTATTCTGTGCTGGGTCATCGGTTAGAGGGACCCAACCGCCAATGAACAGCGAATGAACATGCAAGGAGCCGAAACCGACAGACTAATGTGTCAAGCTACCTCCATACCTCCAGCGGATGTCAAGAAAAATTAAGCACCCTCTAACCACGGATGCTCTGCAACAAGTTGAACGGTGCAACTCAACTCCTACAAGTTGCCAACGATGGTTGTTAAAACACTAACTGGCCATAATCACATCTGCCAACGACCTTACAAGCAGCGGCGGCGGCGACGAGGAGGAAATAGAGGACACTCCTCACTACCTATGTGACTAACCCAGTCTGCCAGTTGAGACATAGAACAGTGGGAGGAGATCCAAGACCTCCAGGATCTAACAAATATTCCACTGAAGTCTCCTTTCAGCTTCATACGGATATAATGAGCAACACTTCAACATGACAAGTATGAAGTAAGAGGACATCATGGGTCCAGCAGGACTTAAGTAATACGTGACTTAACACCGTCTATCCACATACCTAACCCAGCCAAAAACATTACGAACACAAGCTAAATCTTGATGACCAGCGTGTCGAAGCCCTGAATGTTGGAGGTGTCGCCCAACGTTGCAGTCGACGATATAGTCGGATTAACACAGAATCATTGATCAGAACCAAGTGCAGACATACACCGACTTCCTTCATTACCCCCCATCGTCCCCCATTACACAGTCCGCGAGTTTGAGAAGTTGTTTTGTAAACAGGAATGCTATCGGTGAAGCGCTAACTTAAAAGAGGTGGAGTTGTGAATCATAGCCGTGGGAGTTGGTACATCTTCCCACTATTCCGCTCACCTCGAGATTATCACACCCCACCCTGTAGAGTCGTCCTATACACAGTCCCACAGTCATGCTCTAGTGATCCTTCATCAGACATGTAGGTGCGTGTACCCTTCTAACCCCAACCCTTCGGAGAAACGCCAGCCGTGCTCCAACATCTCTCAAAACAAACGTCTTCAACCATGCTCCACATAAACGTGGGTTCTCATGAAAAACTCTGCACGCCACAATTTGGATCCAAAAACTTGAGCGAATGAGGTCTCAGCAACCGTGCGAAAGCCGAAACCGCGTTGGAATGATGTAATAGGCAATTCCTGAGATCTGCTTCTGGAATTCCGCCTCCGCTGCGTTCAGCAAACGATTGAGAAACAATAGACACGGTCAAGCAATTGTTCACTAATTAAATTCCATCACGACCCCGCTCTCCCCCGACAGACATTCTAAAGAAGTTTCTTTGTTCCACTCGACTCAACCGACCGCACAAAACCTTATGTCATAGGGCACAAGCGGCAAACTGAAAACTGCACGTCTGAACGAAGTACAAACCGCAAACCACTGTCCAACTTCACAAGCACTCATAATTAATTGAGGATCTGTGATTAAATGAAGATCACCTTGCTGGCTGGCTGGCTGGCTAACTGACTGACTGGTGAAGGTGTGCTCCCCCAACGCTGCCAATAAGTGCGATGGTCTCAATCAGAATCCAAGAATGCGACCACCACAGCCATCCGCTCCCTCTTGCAAAATGTCTAAATGGCGTATTTAATAACCGCACAGCACAGCACAGCCTCGTATCGTGGGCTCAGCAGTGCTCCCTCCTCGGTATCCATTCGGAATTGGCCAGCGGCGGTTTGTGGCATCTCTGGCGCATACAACACCGCCACCATCACCACGACCAACTCCATGTGCCACCTCCTCTGGCGGAGATCTATGTCGGTGTGTGCAAATGGTGAATCTTCTGGATTCATTCACATCCCCCACTGCGGAAAAGCTTCGCTGCAAAGAGCTTACACCGCTCGGTGCGCGCAACTAAATCAAGGCAAGACTTACACCGGCTCTACAGCCGCATACTAGCGCTGCAAGCCGCCCTCTTCGTCTTCAGCGAAATTAATAAATTAAGATTTCTAAGCCAGATCAAGCACTTGTCTTTGTCTGTGTCCGCGAAAGTCGCCTCCCCGCGTCTGTGTAGTGGTTTCGGTTTGCAAATTAAAACGGAAAATAAAACACAAATTCTACATGACGCCCCCCATGCATGCCTAAGAAGGGGGGAACCGTGCCGCGCGCCTTGCAGGCCCCCATCTCCGGTGCTCTGTTGTTGCAATTGAACTTTTGCCAGTTGGTGGTGTGAAAAATTAGATGGGTATATAAACGGATGCCATCTATGGACAGGGCATCATCACAAAGTCGTGTCTCACCAAGAGTGAATCTACCTACCGTCGTCTACCACTGTTCGGGACCAAGTTGTGAAGTTTTTAAAGTTTCCTCTGATCCTCTAATCCGAGTCCTTGTTGGAGAACCATTCCTCTGTTCGTTTCATTCTTGAATCAGTGTTGTAAATCAAAATCAATTAAATATGAAAATCGTAAGTAAAGTGAGCAGATTCCATGTACAAGCGCTGAAGGACTTGAAGTGATCCATCCTTGATCTGTTTTGCTTGTGCGACAGACTGTGCGAGTGAGTGAACGACGTTTCCGTGTGCTGGTTAACGACACAGGCTGGGATCTTATTTGACAACTAATTCAATTCTAAGTGATAATGGGTAAGAAGAGGAAAAGCAAGTGGTCAGTGGATCGCTGTGAACTAGTGTAAGCGGTCCATCTGAGACGCAGTCGTTCTCAATGAACGTGTGATCTCAGCCGAGACTTCCGTGATGAGCTGACTCAACTCTGAGAAGTTCCCGAGAAGTTTCTCAAGCTAGCAAGCGAAGCCAAGCAGTACTTAAAACTAATTGGTGATCAAGGCCAAAGTTTTCCAAAGAAGGAGTCTCCTCGCTTCAGATTCAATCAGTGATGCCACACGAAAGTCAGAATCCTTCTGTATCCGAAGTTTTGGTGAATGTGAACAAAAATTCTCCACAAATTCCTCCAGTGCTACCAAGCAATGTTGGTTGTAGACTCTCGATTCCGGCTTACAAGTCATTCTATGTGAAAGAAATTAAATTCTTGAACTCTTTCCTGTCTCCCCTGTCAGTGCTGTCAAATTGGTTGTGCCAGAGCAGGAACATCCGATGGCAGGCCTAAGTGTGGACGAGGTCTTCATACGTTGAAATAAGTCTTCGGAGCTATCTTTTGGAAAATAAAGTCAGTCAGGGGGCAACAACATCAACGACTACTGTCAGTGCAGCCAAATCTGCATGTCCAAAGAGAGAAGTAACGTGCTTTTCTTCCAAAATTTCTTCAAAATATCTGACGCGTTGACACATATCAATATTTTTCCAAATGTTCAGATTTTTCATTCAAAAGCAATTACCTGTTAGTGCTGCCAAACTAGAATTGAAGCAACGTCAATATACACTTGCTTGCACAAAGGGAGAATAAATTTCTTAACTTTTAAATTTCTCATAATGGAGGCTTCTCAAATGTCAATCCAAATATAAGTGCTGCCAAATCTATGTGAGTGGATGTAGGACAACCAACCTATGTCCACTCACATAGATGCTGCGCTTCAGAATTCCCTTCATGACCCCTGCGTTGGCAAATGTGTATAGATGCTTCACATTTTCAAAATACAGTGCAGCTGAGTGCTGCCAAATTCAAAATTTGTGCGGTGAAGTACGCATTTGGTGTTATTTGCTTGAAAACCCTGTCCGGAGTCATAACATATTAACTACAAGGTTATTTATAATAAAGGTATTTTCAAACCCAGCAGCCAGTGCGGCGGAAGTGAGAAATGTTCGCTTCAAGAATGCTGCAAGGTCTGGTGTTGATAGACTGCTCAAATTTTGGAAACAGTCCATTTAAATGCTGCCAAGTCTGAAGGACTGGCAAATACAAAAATCGAGCTTGATGGCCTTAGCCTGAACAGTTTTGTCACAGCCGAAATAAGAATAAATTCATTCGCTTTCATGTTGCCTTTAATTCATGTCTTAAAAGGATTTAAGTGTCAGTGCTGCCAAACATGTAAGCCAGAAATTTGACATAGCAATGTGATTAGGGCATGCCAAAATCAATTCAAGATGTCAGTCTTCTTCACTCCAAATCCAAAGCACGTACTTCACAGAGATGTTGACAAGAAGCCCAGCAGTCTCCCCTCATTATTCAAAGCAGGCAACACTGGTCATTTTGAAAAGCTTTCGGATTATTTAACCGCCTATCAATGACTTTGCGTCAATTCGCACAATTCTTTCAGTCCAACACGAAAAGATTCCGATTGCTCAAGCAATCAAGCAAAATCCGACTTACACAGAGACACAGATGTGATAACCTTCAGTTGCAAAAGATCAGATAAGACTGGGAGTTTCCCATCGTAATTGATTAGGAACACGGCAATCGCAAACCGGACGGGCGTACACACAGCACAGGCTTATGACCATTTATGTGCTGTTAACGAATTTAATTAATTTTGCAGCACTTCGCATGTGGTTTGCTGTCATAAAATGTGACTCTGTGGCAGCACTGGTTGATGGTGGGAGTTTGAATATAAATCGTGGTTCAGTATGGGAAAAGATAGGATTGCGTGATTTGAATACGATGGCTCTTGAGTGACGTTTCTGACGCAACACGCGCATCCGTCGTCATCAAGTTGTAACCATCTCCAGTCAGTCAATTCATCATTCTTAATTGATTTGCAACACGTCCACGCCTCGCTCTTCATTCGGACTCGAAAACATGACCGTTACGCAGTTTGAACGCCCTCAAGGCGTTGTGGCTCGGGTCGGATTGCGTATAATAGCTCACTTTGAGGTGATTAGATGTTTAATCTCCAGCACTGAGTAGACACATGGGTGCACGCCTTCGAGACTAATGTCGGCGATTAACTCAACGACCTGAGATATTTTGCGACGCTTGGCTTGTTAATCGCAAGTGCACAGAGCTTAACCTTTGCCTGCGGTTAAGTGGACTGACGTTTGAACTACTTCAGCTTTGTGGTCCGAAATTGTTGGGGATCGTGGAAAGGTTGTGGTCTATTTTGGCATTCAATGGATTGGTCAGTTCTTCTTTGAGAGGGCCTGCAGTTCGGGCGAGTCTGAGCATCAACCAGCAAGCCTCTAGGTAGGTCAATCGAAGTTGGTTGATGACTTGGTCAAACATGCGTCAACCTTCTTTTTTGTGTGGAGTAAAGTTCCAGACAGCAGCCAGAAGCCTGCATACATTTTTTTTATGCGAAATCTCCTAAATTTGGCGGATTAAGTGGCATATTTGACTCCACACTCCGTCTGGATGTGAAAAACTCACGCAGTTCATGAAACTGCCAAAGGCTTCTGTTCAACGACGCTATAATGAAGTGTAAATGAAAATTGTTGAAGCCAGTTAGGAAATCCCCTGAGGACAAAGATATTTAACTAAAAATTACCACAGCAAGTGATGCACAAGCTGCGAGGTCCAGAAGAGCTGGAAAATGTCAGACTTAATGGGATGTGTTCACAAGTTGACTATCCAGGATCGCACTCCTTACTGACACCAAATGTCAGCGATTGGACAGCTTTCTGTAGGTAATGGTTTCCTTTACACGAAACAAGAGAATCACTCTTGTGATGAACAGTGTGCGTCTGGCTGGCGCGACGTATATCGCAGAACTCTCACCCCAGTGACATTAGACAGCAGTCAAGTGCTACGCAAAAATAGAATTTACTATCAGATGCATGCCAGCTATGTCGAGAACGAAAACCTTCCCATTATCTGGTATCGACTGTTTAGCAGACTGTGCTCAAAAGCACACATGAGAGTAAGTCATGCCATCTTACACAACCTCAACTACCACCCAATGAAACCGACTTCCCGACTGTTAACAACGAAACCCCGACAATCACCGGAAAACCTTCGAACAAGTGTTACATTTTTGAAAGTTGATTTCCCCAACCCAGAACCATTCACCAGCACAACCCCCAATGAGGGGGCTAACCCCCAAAAAATTTCGCAACCCACACACCATCCATACACACCATTAGTCTCGATTCAAATCGAGGTCATCGCAAATTACAGTGCGAGCATAAAAAATCCACTCAACTGCACATCGCGCGCCCATAATAGCTAGCCAAGCATAAATAACGACATCCAGCAGATGCCGGCGACCGAAAAAAAACACACCACAAAAATCGGTCTTAGCCCTAAATACCAGCCAATTTGAATATGAATGCGTACCATTAGCCGGCGAGTGAACGCTGCTGCACCTTGTGACGCAATTAATTCAGAACTTCGATGCAAATTTCACACACACCGAGCCACGATGACAACTCCCATCCATTCACTCACAGCACAGCACTGGGTCGACGACATGATCACTTTACGGCCCGAAGCCTCAGCCACACACACACGATCGTAAGTTTGTTCATTTTTCTTGTCTTTGTCTTCGGAAAAGGTCACAGCATTGATTGTTGCCATTTGCGCTGGAGTAGCATCCGCCCAATTACGCGGAGGTCTCCCACTGCCCCGGTCGACGTACGATCGTGATGCAGTCATCTTGAAGCAGAACTATGACTTGAACCCAGACGGCTCGTATGTATACAAGTGAGTACACACCAGCTTCCATTCATCCCGGCGACAAACACCTCGCTCATTGGGGAAACGGGTGACTAATAGCATTTGTCACACCTCCCTCCCACCATCGGCCATCGACTGAAGGGGGGAATGGGCTGCATGCGAGACAGCCAGTTTAATTCATCTGCATTTTCTACTTTCAGTTTCGAAACCAGCAACGGAATTCGGGCCGACGAGACGGGTTACCTCAAGAATCCCGGCACCCAAGTGGAAGCTCAGGTGAGTGGTGGCGACGGCGGTTTCCGTCCTGTGCATCATATCCACTCAACCGCGATGCGATGCGGACGCTGAAATTCTAATTTGAGATGTTAAATGTTAATTAGACGATGGATGGAGGAGATTGTGCGCCAGTTGCCCAATTCCTCGGTGGCCACACCAGACGTGAACTTGAGGTGGGCGCCACCACATTTGCGTGATGAAACTTCTTTCGTCTGTGCGGCGCTCGTCATTTTCTTGGGAAATCCCAAATCGCGTGTCAAGCGGTGAGAATGGGAGTCGTCCGGACGTCTCTGTCACACAAGAAAGCATCTTCGCATGCCGTGTCCACAAGATCGTAAGAACACGAATATCGTAAGTGGATTGTGAAACGATTTGTTGCATGCTTGTAGGATGAATCGTAATGTGTGCCGCCTACGAGTAGACCGGGGAGAAGATTTAAGAAATCAGACGGGTTTGAAGTTGAATCTAGAAACTGCCAAAATGTCACGGAATCATTAGCATCCACTCATTAACTTCCACTTTCCTCTTGAAATCAAAATTCGATGGTTAGGGCAATGAAGTTGTGGTCCCACATTGAAGTAGAACGCATTCATCGAGAAATGTAGCAGCTTTGAGGGGACGCGAATCGGGACGTTGTTTAGCATTGTCGCCTGTCCCTTGTTCGCGGCTAATAAGTTTCCGACATGTATCACAATAAAAGGCAAAACTGCGATCATGACGGTATTCATGGTATTCTTCTTTGTGTTCGTGTCTCCTTCTTGTCTTAAAGCTAATGGCGTCCAAGTCTTTTCTCGACGAGACTTAGGGATTCTATTGCATCCTTGCACCCGCTGTTCAATCAGTTGGGTCCACTAATAATAGGCGGCATATTCTAACATGACTCACTGTGATCCCTTATAGACAAGACACGATGCATAGTGTTCGATAAAGACGCACAGAAGCGTGTGTACATCCTTGAGGCTTAAGCTGACTATCGGACCAGACTCAGCTATCAATTTCTGACCTAGCGATTTGTGGGCATTTGAGATTGCTAGAGAGTACCCCGGCCAGCACCATCTCTCAGAAGACAAATCGCTCTTGCATTTCCTTGGAAACCAATATCTCTTGGTACCCAGCCCGGAGTCGCAGAGCTCAGTAAAAACAGTGTGGTTGGCGCAAAAGCTCGTAGTGGATCTGGAATAGCTTCTTCTTTGACAAATTTTAGTATTTAAATGTTGCATGTTGCAGAACCAAACATGTTCCGATGTTTGAGTACCCGGTGCCACGGTGGTTAACGCTTTGGCTACTTCATACACATGCTCCTCGGCCTGAGACCCTCTGCAATTCATTTGAAGTTCATTGAGGTACCCTTACAGCCAAGACGAAAATCCGTTCAAGACCTCTTAAGGCCTCCTCCATGATGTTATCCAGACATCTTCGCAATACATTTGTGCCTCCACATACAAGCCCACTTCTAGTGTCGTGCACAATCTCCCCGAAAAACACATTCTAAAAAGAACGAGATTCCCTGGGTTAGTCCCCTTTCTTGCCCACAGAAGGGGACTCCCAAGATGTCATCTGAAATTAATCGATGATTAAGTCGAAGTGAAAGCAAATCATTATCTCAGCTTCATCCACGATCTATCTCCTTGATCACTTTTAAAAGTTCTCAAATGTCGGCGTCATCTCTTCTTTGCTTGACATTCTGCCTCTACTTTAAACAGATTAAAGCAGAAGTGCGCTAGACATGCTTGTCGCACTCCCACCTGTCATACAAATTCTGTTCAGTGAGCTGAACTGGTTGGACTATGTCCACGCAGGTCCCTGACCCAAACACATAGAGAGCGATTACATCAACTTTTTTGCGAGTATTTATGATTCAATCCCCCGAGACATTTGAATTAATTATTCATGAAACTGGTCGATCCTCTAAGCCAGTGTGACTGGATGAAGTAAATACGACCTACTACTCAAAGGATTGACAAGACCTACACACACTGGATGGTGTCATCAGCCATCATTTGAAGCACTTAGACAGACGACTCGGAGTCAACGAAGTTGCAGCTCAACGTTGAGTTCCTCGCTCACTGCCGTGTTTCTCACCCTATCCGGGCGAGTAATTCCATGAAATCTCATCTCAGTCATCATTCTTTTGGTCATTACAGACCACACACTTTCAGTTCTCAAATGTCATTTTGCTAGAATTATGGGAAAATGACAGTGTGTAGCTTGGAATGATGGAGAAATGATGGCGGGAGTGATGAGGAATGAAATATTGAGTGGTGCAAGATAACTGATACTCATGTTGACATGGGACATTGGGAAAATGACAGTGTGTAACTGGGAATGATGGAGAAATGATGGCGGGAATGATGAGGAATGAAATTTTGAATGGTGCAAGATAACTGATACTCATGTTGACATGGGAAAATGACAGTGTGTAGCTTGGAATGATGGAGAAATGATGTCGGGAATGATGAGGAATGAAATTTTGAATGGTGCAAGAGAACTAATACGGTGTAAAAATGTGTGAGAAAACTTTCGAAAATGTGGACTGCAATGATAGGGAATGACATTCTAGGAATGCCATTTGAAAACTGTGTAGATTATTTGCGGTTTCAAAGTTTTACCATCAAATTTGCTTGTGATTAGAGCTAAACCAACTAAACCCAACTAACTCTACCATCGCGTATGTATCCTGTGTATCCTGTCTCTTCGCCATGTTTGCAGAAGACTCTTCGTTGACGTTAGGTCTGCACAAACTGACTGGTTTTAAAGTCAGCAGATCCAATGCTGCGACTTTGATGGCAGCCTAATTTTGGAATGAATAGTTCTCGATAAGTCGGTAGAATTAATTGCTGTTTCTTCGTTTACAGTTGTCTCTCCCGAATGAAGGGACTGCATTCGTCTCAAATAACTCTTGAAGAATTTTCAGATGACACGTGTTGCAGTAGCCTCGTTTTTCGTTTTTTGGGATGCGAATGCTCATCTCTTCAACGGAGTGAAAATCCACCACGCCTCGAGAATTGTATGTGCTCGAAACGCGTTGTGAATTTTGTCCATCGTGGTATATTCTGTCGGTGCGCCCTCGCGTCCGCCGTTTGTCTAGGTTCAATTAATGACTCGAATAAATTTCATAAGTCATGGTTCCACATCCCCTACCCTACCATACCATGGCTTGGCATGACAAACTCATCATTCGACTCGGCATAAAACTGAAGATCACCTCTGTTGAATTGCTGTCGTACACTTGTGGGTAGCAAAAGGCACAAGGCTGTCCACAAGATACAAGGCTGTCCAAAAGGCACAGTGCCGCCCACAAATCACACAACTTTCTGTCCACAAGGCACAAGGCTACACAACTGAATCCGTTTCTGAATTGGATTTTGGCACACAGAACCGCAACGTGGCTGAAGAATGATAGTGCTTGGAGTAGTGTTGGTGCCGACCCAAAAATTCCTAGAAATCAGAAGAGATTCCAATCTTGCGCGAAGACAAGACATCTCTAGCTCATGTCAAGAGGCTAAATATCAACAATTTAAAACAGCTGCTGCCTCTCCTCCATGAAAGACACTGTATTCAAGTTAGAGTGCACACCACATATAATGTTTGAACGCATCATTGTTGTAAAAGGCATACGCGTCTGTTTTATTTCTACAACTCTCGATATCCTAGCTTGGAGTCGCCTTACTACAGTCGAGCCTGTTGATATTTTTGCATGAGTGCTCTGAAATTTCGTGACTTACTGAGCTGATGTCCAGCACATAACCAGCATTATACGAATACATAGATACTCGCTCAGTGTTAGCAGAGTAGTTCACCATAAATTTACGAATGTGACAACTAGCATCTTCTGTTGTGGACTCCAAGCCTCTGAGACATTGTAACAGAGGACGCATGCGTTTAAGGTGGAGCACCCAGGTGGAAGAGGACCTCAAATAATTTGACGAGCGAAACTAGAGCCAACTAGCCGGAGATTGCCGGAGACCCGGCAGCTCCAAATAAAGAAGAAGAAGACCACTGGAGTCTATAACAGGACTCCACCTTGCGGTGTCCCAACGTCTAGCAGAGTCCTGCTTCCACTCCTCATTTATGGAGGCTTGCATTATGTGTACATAGCCTCTAGACTCATAGATGGACAGTTCATAGTCCAAGCAATTGGATCTGAAGCTGATCACCAAACTTAAGATTCGGAAGTGCTGTCGATGAGAAATTTCAGTATGCCATGGCGGTTATATCCGAAACTTTGTGTTTTCCCGTCCAACCTTTGTCTTGATTCTAACACAAGACACAACGAAAAGTTCATACCGATCCAACCTTCCCCGCTGGATTCATGGATGTTCTCACAATTGAGAAAACTGGCGAATACTTCGGTTTGATCGACGCTGTAAAGGGGCGTTGCACCTTTCACCGCATTTCTGCTGCTTGTACTTGGCCTCACAAGCTAGGCAATGTCCGCATGACTCAGTTGGGGACTAAGCGTGTTCCGTTCCTAGTTACACACGACGGCAGGATCGTACAGGTCTGCAAGGCTACCGCTCACAGGCAATTTGATCCCGGAAATTTGTGTATAATCACGGGTCGTGCCGCGAGACATATCCAGGTTCCTTCCACGTCCAGGACACTCAGGGGCGTGTATTTGCCGCTTTGATCATCGGCAAGTGCAACAAGCTTTACATGTTGCCCAAGGGTGTGAAAATGAGCATTTCCGAAAAGCGCCACAAGAGGTTGGCAGCCAAGACCGCCGGCTAATCATAAATATTTGTATTCAACAAAATGAAACTAGACTAGTCTACCACAAGACTTGTGGCGAATTAAGTTCCAACGAAAAACGTGTGTTACACCCTGCATTGTCATAAGCCGCACTGGTCTTGGTGGAATTGTAAGCAGAATGATTCCAACTTCACATGATGTCCCTGAAAATTTCCAACAGCTACAGACGTCGTAGATCCACCTTCAAGCGAATCCGCCAAAAAATGAATCACCTTCAATCGCTGAATTCCCCATCTTGACTCATTAAGTCCGTTCATCAAATAATTAATTTAACATACTCCTCCCAGTGGTTCACATTTTCAGTTCAAATCAAGACAGCACAGCGCATTGCACTGAATGAGCCACAAAGACGGCAAAGGCGATGAGCAGAAATGTGTTAACTATTTTGAAGGTCATTGAAGTCGCTCAGCATGAACGCTCTGAGCGTGTTGATGCCTCGTAAAATCGGAGAGCAAGACAATTGGCACTGACTCGAAATGTGAAAGTATTTAACACAGAAATCGGTGGTGGCATAAGAAGAGCTAAACCAGTCCAATGAGAGTGTTTGATCGGTTTTATTCTAGAGAGTGTTCGATCGGCCTTACTTTCACGGAAATTTCTGTTGGACTCAAGGTCGTTAAGAGTGTGTATCCTGTTGGTTAGCCACTCAAGGCATATTCTGCTTCGGTTGCCCTCTAGAAACTCTTGAGGTACACTGGTCTTAGCCACGCTCCTCTGCATCGCAGTGCAGATTGGTTCAGACACAGTCCCCTCTTCCGAGCTGTAACCACTTTGGCAACAATCATCGGGTCCAGCTGAAATCCCATCAGAAAACTACAACAATCATTGCACTCAACTATCCCCCCAATCACACAACCCCATCCTCTTGGGTCATTCAAATTCACAAGTTTCCCCTTCAATTTCAGGTAATGCAAGGATCCTACTCGTACACCGGTCCCGACGGCGTTGTCTACACCATCACCTACATCGCCGATGAGAACGGCTACCGTGCCGAGGGTGCTCACATCCCAACACCGCCACCAGTGCGAGCTGCCAACGCACCCCGGTACAACTTCAAATAAGCGCACGATGGACGCGATCAAATCAACCCCCCAATCTCCCGTGTTACATTGGCAGCAGAATGAAGTGAAGCGAAATTGAGAAGACATCCCCCAAAAAAGGCAACTCTAACAAGACAGCGACTTACGAAACGATAGGCATTAACCAACAGCAACCCTCAACCATCCACTTTCTCTCTCTCTCTCTCTCTCCTCCATTCCCTGGCCCACGCCCCGTCAACCACGTTTTTTTTGTACATTAGTTGAACGTCTCTTTATTCTATGTATACGTAATTTTCTTTTTCGTTTTTAATTTTAAGAAAAAGTGTAAAAATAATTTAAATAAAACGCGCAAAACTGCAACACGAATGCAAAAGGAAACATGTCTTTTCTTATAATTTTCTCTGGATGCCGACCCGTTTCGGGGGCTTGTGAATGGGAATCGCAGAGTTCCTGGCATTGGCTTTGTGGCATCCCTCGCAGTCGTCTTCACGCCCCCAGTCGAGGCTTATGACGACGCGGCACTTGCCAGTGCTGTGGAAGAATTTCTGGAGTTTCGCAATCGACTGGGCCTGTGCGCCGTCCGCATCGGCTGGGTTGTCACTGGCCACTGACTTGACTAGCATGGCCTTGATGTTGCACAGTTGCTTTGCATCGATCCTCAAGCCTAACACTGGGCAGCCACAGTGTAGTAGAGAAGGATCCATCACGGGCACGATGGAGAGGTACTTCGTCTCGTAGAGCACTCGCCGGATGTTCCTCTTGAGGAGATATTGGAGAAGGGTCGGGCTTTCTTTCGGCTGCTTCTTGACTGGTACGCAAATCGCATTGTACCCCCGGACGACGATGACCAGACACACCCCAGTGACAAGAACGCCCAGGACTCCTCGCAGAAGCTGCCACAAGCACCGATTCTCGTGCATGGAAATGGGGATGTAATGAATGTAGTCCCTGACAATTTGCTTGGCCAGCTCCTGGCACTCCTCCGGACCCAGAAGATCCGGCTGGACGCTGATTGGCAGCTGGTCGCTAAGCAGGGACCTCACACTCTCGGGGAAAATCAGGTGCTTCAACTTCAGCAGCTTGTTCCACAGCTTCTGACAGCCGGGCTTCGTCGCTAGCAGCGCCGTGCAGTGGTCCAGGGCTTGATACAACCAATTCGAGCAGACACTCGCTAGGGTGTTCTCATCTCCTTTGTCAATGTGAAACAGCTTACGGCACAGCTGCACCATATACGGCTGCGTCATCTTCGCCAGGGGAAAGTAAATTAACCTTCAAAGGTTTATCCCCAAAGTCAATAAATTCAAATCGAAGCCAAAGCTGGTTGCTTTACTCGAACAACAACTAGTTCCTCGATACGATGGGTATTTCTATAGAGCTCCAAACGGTGGGGCGCTCGACATTTGCCAAATCAAATCACTGCAGGGGATTCACACTCTGATCAGCAGTTCGGAAGAATCGTCAGCCGGTTAATGGTACGCCTTCGTCTCGATCGAACTATGGACCATTATGCAAATCGCACCACTCGAATATTCGGCGTATACCGACTCTTTGTTGCGAGCAATAATGTATTTGTTCGAAGAAACGAATCGCCAAACAATTTGACAGGTAAACAACAAACTACTTCGATATTTGATTCGTAACCAGTTTTGATGATTTTCTGGTTCAGCCGCGCCGCTAATTGGACGATAAAGGGGGCTTGTCTAGAGTGTGTGTGTGGCCGTGGCAGTGAATGTCAAGGCCATGATTTATGATGCTCTAACGATTTTGAAGACACTTGAACCTCTTGTTGGACACACAGAAACTCGCCGGTGCTTGGGGGAAACCCGAGTGGGAAGACAAATGCGGCGAGACAATGCCCAACTTCTGGAAATGATCTGATCTATAAACTCATACTTTTACTCATCTTTTGGTTGAACTTGACAATTCAAACAGAATTTGAGGTTCGGTCCTGCGGGTTTTCCGAATTGGCTCCATTTTTTGTATAATTTGAGCGCGCTCAAGGGATTGTTGCTACTCCTAAATGTCCGGGACCAAGACACAGCACGGGCCGAAGGTGTAGAGGGAGAAAGGGAGAGGAGGTACCTGTGCACATTGGTTTTAAACATTCGAGGAGGTCCTTGTGCACATTGCGGATTGTAGTCTGTGGGAAATATTAGGCTGGGAAGAGCATTTAATATTCGTGAGGTGCGGCTGACGAACGAGTGTCTAAGTTTAACTGTGCGTCCGAATGTAGGCTTAAGGGTAAGATGATGAGCATTCCATGCGAGACTAGAATTCGTGGAGATGAGGAATGCTAACATCGTCTGCTAAAATAGCGATGAAATACGGACAAAGAAGAGACGGTACGTCGATGTTCCAGCGAGTCTAATGACTCTGCAATATTGTTGTCTAGAAAAAGTCGTATCGCTCGCTTTTGGATTCTATCTAGTAGGCGCAGGGTGATCTTGGGGGCACCAGCCCAGATAAGAGCTCAAGTTTTGGGCCTTATAAGTTGAAGCCAAATCCGAAGGGATGAAGTATTTCTTGCATCGATTAAGGAAGCCTAAACATTTCGCAGCATTTTTGGCGACCTCAAATATGTCGAACTAAGTGTTGTGTTGAAGTTCCTACAAAGGATGAAAAGTTTTCCAGTTTCGTCGACACAGACGCCATTCATGGATAATGGCTGACTATCAAGGGTTCGCTTGAGTGACAGCAGACAGCATTGAGTTTTTGAATCGTAGAATTCCACTCAATTGTTCTTTCCGCAATTAATTATGCTGTCAAGGTCGGAATTCAGTGTGCCTAACATACTCTGCCGTTCCAATTCCACGGCCGAAGGGCGGGTCGTGAGTCTTGGAACGAATATGAAAAGCTGAGGGTGCTGTCATCAGCGAAGGAATGGATTGGATTAGAAGTATCAGACAAGAAATCATTTATAAAAAAAGAGAAAGAGTGTCGGAGACAGAACAGAGCCTTGGGGAACACCAGCATTTATTTGGTGGATATCAGGCTTGAAGCCATCCAGAACGACTTGAATTGAAGGGTTCGAAAGGTAATTTCTAATCCATTGAAGAAGAGATTCATCGATACCATAGGCACGCATTTCTGACAAGAGAGCTTGATGCTATTTATTTATTTATTTAATTAACGATCATAATTTATAACTTTTAACTTAAACTTAATTATAAATTAGTCAATAAAAGCATTAGCTAAAGAATCAGCCTTAGGCTTGATGCTAAACTCTGTCAATTGCCTTAGAAGTATCAATCGCAGTCATCTGCTTTCACCTGCATTCTTCAAAGATTGGTTCTACTTTTCGGTGAGATAAGCTATCAGATCACCAGAGGACCTGATGCTACGGAAACCGTACCGCCGGTCATTAAGCAGCTTCCGCGATTGAAGCTATTTCATAAGCTGACGATTTATCAGCGTTTCCATTACCTTAGAAAGAAGGGATGTTGGTGCTATGGCTCGGTATGAGGTGAGTGACGAAGATTCGCTCTTTTTAGGCACGCGCTGGGCAAATGCTTTCTTCCATCTGCTCGGAAAGATACCTAAAGAGTAGGATAGATGAAAAAGCTTACCAGCGCAAAAGCACATCTCTTCAGAAGTATAGGGGGAGTACCACCCGCCCAGTGGATTTGTGCCCGTATAGTTCTTTAAGTGCTTATTTCGTTGTGGACAGAGAATTTACTGCTTCAAAGGCGCTTCGTGTGAAGTCATCCAGCAAGTGGTGTCATTGTCAATCATTAATCCTAGGCACAATTTTTGCGAAAGCCCACCCGACGACTGGAATACGAGTCCTATATGCCCCATCCACAAAAAGGATGATCCTACCTCTTGCAACAACTATAGAGGTATATCCCTGTTCAACGTCGCTAGCAAGACCCAGCGTACCATGTGAACGTTTCAGGCCCTTTTGCACCGCACTAATTGCCACTTACCAGAAGCGGCTTCCGACCCGGCAAATCGGCTATAGACCAAATCATCACGCCAAGACAAATCCTGGAGAAGACCAGCGAGTTTCAAATCCATACGCACCACGTTTTCATCAATTTTAAAGCCGCTTGCGACAGCATTCATCGCAAGGAGCTGTTCGATACGATGGCCGAAATTGAGATCCCGGGCGTGTCGCACCACGCGCGATTCACCGTGCAGTTCGGCTCAAGGACTTCCAAACCTTTTGAAACCTACAACGGATTTCGCAAGGAGATGCGCTGTTGTGTGATTTCTTCATTTAGGTTCGGGAAAAGATAGTGCGCGGCGCTGCTGTTAACACGGAAGCCAAGTTAGTCCAACTGTTGGGGTAAGCAGATGACATCGACATTGTCTCGTGTTCCCAACGTTTCCTTTATGGCGATTGAAGAACAGGACAAAACGAAATAAACGCTCTCGACCATGGAACGTTCCGTCCCACACCTCCTTGTACAAAACATCACGACCGACAGCAGACATTTTGAGGCTGTAAAGGAGTTTGTCTACCTAGGGGCATACGTGAACTCCACAAACGACATCGCAGTGGAGATCCGACGTAAAATCACCCTCGGCAACCGACCGGAACGACTCGAAGGACGAAAATCATGCCTCTACAAAACTCAGCTTTTGCCAGTCCTACTATATGGAGCCGAAAGCTGGACGTTGGGCAAAACTGCAGAGCTGACTCTTAGTGCCTTCGAAAGTTAAATTCTGCGTCGGCTATATGGGCCCGTCTGCGAGGAAGGTGAACGGAGGAGAGGACACAACCGCGATGTAGTCCGGAAGGCAAAAAATCCGTCGACTGCACTGGCTCGGCCACATCGAGCGAATGGTCATCGACACTCCAGCAAAGAAGGTCTTCTAATCCGAGCCTCCTAGTTCGAGAAGGAGAGAAAGACCGAACTTCTGATACGTGGACAGCTAGATCTTGGTGACTGTAAGCAGCGTCATCAACGGGAGACAGCTATTGCTCAGGGTCGCGGCCCTGAGAGGTAAGCAAGTACAATTTTTACGAAAAATGGTAAATTTTTAATTTCGATTTTAATTAGGAACTCCGAGTTTATCGCGATGGTTGGGCAAGATTCGACTTTTTGAGAATCCGTGCCTCTTCCCTGTTCGAAGAGCGCACGAACAGCTCTCGTTGCTCGTTGCAGCGTTGCTTTGTAGGCTTCCAGCTTCACTGCACATAGCAACCTGCACTCGATGTATGTGGTATCGTAAAACCCGGCACATCAGTGCAGGCACCAACAGTCTAAGAAAATGGGAGGCATTGTCAAGAAGCGCCCTGATTGCTTCTCGACAACGCCTCCCATTTTCTTCGACTGTTTGGGCAGGCGTCGTCGAACTTAGAGAGAGTTTCGGGGAAACTCGATCAGCAAAGGCCATAGCAGTCCTTTGCGATTGTAGCTTTTCGCTGATCTATTGATAATTCTTATCTTGGCTACAACAAGGAAATGGTCCGCGTCGATGTTGGCTCCTCGGAACGTTCCGACATGAAGTAGACCGGAGCAAAGCCTGACGTCGATCGTAACGTGATCAATTTGGTTGACGGTTGATTCATATGGGGACCGCCTACGTCCGTCCCGTGATAAGGTCCCAAGCCTGAGTCCGTTAGCGGATGTGGTGTCGTGCGGACTGTGTTTCCCGATGACTCTAGCAAAGATATCTTCCTTACCCAGCTTTGCGTTGAAATCTCCTAGACCGATTTTGATAGGGCTGGGACATTGATCGTTTGTTGTTTCTAGGAGATGACCGAAGTCATAATTGTTGTTGTCATTTTAGTCCTCAAGGCGGAGTCATCGTTCTGTTAAAAAAGTTGCCGCACCAGAGTAATTTTCACACTCATCCGTTACAGAGCAGCATTCTGTGTGCGGGTACAAACTCCTTCAACTAAACCTCGTGTCTCTCTCGACTTCAACTAAACCTGCGTCTACAAGTTTTTTCCTAAAATCAAAAACTAATTAAGTCAGAATTGGAGCCTAATTCAATCAGAACAAATGGAGCCTTCAAATTCGCGGAAGCAAGGTAACTAGGTCTTGATATCCGGAAAGAGAGACCCCGTGGCTATGCAAGAATGCAAGGCAGAATTCACTCGGTTTCAGACCATCCATACAACGCTGAGAGACAAAATAAGCAAAACTCACTTTCAAATTTTGACAAGATGATGAATTTGTGTTCATGATGACTGTCAACTGAGATTTAGCCCTCTACCCTAGTCAACGAGGACGACAAGGGCCTCAACCAACTCGGGGCTCGTAGCTGACGGCAGATCTCGATTTCTGGATTGACATCTTGGTAGAGTCACACAAGGTTTATGCGCTGTTTTAAAAAATAGCGTGCACTGCAATGCCTACCGTGAGATGAATGTCGACAACACAGATTTTGCAAGACGTATGCCCAGTCTCTCGGTTAAGCCACAGCTCAACGATTTATTCGGTTTCACAGTTTCGTTTAAACCTCAGCTCAGCAACACAGCTGCATTTGCTTAGCGCTTTTTAAAGCGAGAGCATTTTCCTCTGAATACAGCTGCAAAAATTAAATTGACTGTCACCAGATCAGGAAAACCTGTTGAAATGGTTTTGCTGAAGAAGCTCCGCTCCAATCTTGATTAACACTAGAACTGCGAGTGGTGGCAGCGGAAGAAAACCACCCGTCTGGACGAAATTGCAAATTTCCTATTAACCTCCAGATAAATTCAATACACCTCATCGTGTGCTAAACACAAAACAAATAGATTATTAAGTAATTAAATGTTCAAAACAAAAACAAGCAATTTGAAACCAGATTATCTTTTCTTGTGGTTCGCCTTGAAATATGAACGATCTCTTGGGGAGCTCAAATGCCAAACCATTGTTCTCTAGAACGGACGCACAAAAGCAAACAGAAATAACCTGTCGACCAAAGGCCAAGACAAATGATCGCACCTCCACCGATTTAAAGCCGTCTACACTGTCGTTCATCTCGAGCATCTAATTATCCCGAACTGGATTCATCCGGACAGCGGTTGACTCACCGCTGCCTGTCGGACTCAAAACACTGAAAGTGGTATTCTCTGATCTCAATTTATTTCTCGTTTTATACAATATATACAATGTTCATTTACAGGCCGGGCTTAACCGAAGAATCCTCCATATCCATGGTGGTGATGTCCACCGTAGCCGCCGTAGCCACCGTATCCACCTCCGTAGCCGCCATATCCGCCACCATATCCGCCGCCAAAGCCACCTCCGTAGCCACCGCCATAGCCGCCATATCCACCATAGCCGCCGCCGTATCTGCCGAAGCCGAATTGCCTCCTGACACGGACCAACTCGGGTTGCTCCTCAGCGGCCACCTGTTCGTATTCCTGGACCGCCTGGACGCAGGCCAAGACAATGGCGAGCACAGCGAGTGTGATGAAGAAACGCATCTTAAGCTTGCTTTCTAAGTTCTTGTTGCCTTTAACCGTGAGACACTTCAGACAAACTGAAACTGATACCTTTCCAAGAACGGAGATTCGCTTTTATACAATCCGTCGAACGTATTTACCGTCGGGTACATACGTCAGGGGATTCGAAAGGACTGGAATCAGAAACAAACAAAATCAAGCGATGATTAAGAGAAAACAAGAATATTTGGAATTTTTCGATGGTTTATGGGTCTATTGGCTGGTCTGTGCTGCTCCCCGCGCTGTCCCATGAGTAGCCACATATGCCAAGGTGATCAATTAATGCCACAAGACAAATGTGAGTCGATAGATGTCTTGTGTGTCGTTCATCTGTTTATCCTCGCCGAGATCAAGGTGTGCGGTTTTGCGGTCAGGTGAACTTTGGCGCAGAGAGGTCTATTAAAATGCGTGATGTCTCCGGGTAATAGGGCCGATGTGCCTCGGGAAGGCGAGGGGGATTACGAGCGGATAACAAGTTTTTCCCTGTGAGAGACAATACATCTGAGATAGTCTGTAGATCATGGCGGAATAATGGCTGCCGCTACTTTGCGGTCGCTAATCACTTGTTTTTGTTTTTTTGCACTAACACGTGTTTGTAGAGCAGATTTTGGGTTGTTGCCTTTGTCGGGTAAACAGGAAGTGCTTGTGGGGACATTAAAGTGGGATGATGACAGACGGAGCATGGTTGTCTGCGAGACCAAAATACGCAGGTCCACATTAGGTCTACCGTCATTCGTACCGCCCAGATTTTGGCGCAACATGGCTAGAAAGTGTAAAGACTTTGTTTTGTAGCAAAATGTATGTATTCTAGTTACTAAGTAACGAATACTCAATAAAGTACAATGTAACGAAACGTTACTCCAAAATGAATACCGTTACTTTTATCGTTACTACCTGCACTATAGCCAAGCGACATCGATACGTTCACTCTTGCATGGCTTAGTATACTCGCATGGACATACGAGAGATGGATATCATACACACACAGCACGGAAAGGGTAGATGTGCCATCAAACGAACCCCCCCCCCCAGAATGGTATAGCGTGCCCAGCAGAAAAAGAAAGGCAAAATAAGGCTGAAATAATCCTTATTTCAATACAGCCTCCTTAGGCGTCAGGGGATGAGGACAGACGGAGCATGGTTGTCTGCGAGACCAAAATACGCAGGTTCGCCCATTGCGTGGATCCGAAACTAAAATTGGACACAATCATGATTTAACTTTCGATCAATGTAGTGCTTGACTTGCAGTTTTGTTTCATGTGCCCTACACGGGAGTTAACACAGGACTTGATCCTGACAAGGTAACTTTCGACTGCACATATCGTCTAACAACTTGGTCATAACTTGAGGATTATTAATTTTCAAAGGTTATGGATGCAAGAACAAGCTCCAACGGCGACAAAACACACGATCGTGGAAAAAGCCTACCACGATCTGTCTGCGTCTACCTATAAGTACGATGAAATTAATCTTCTTTTCTTTTAGAAAATCGACCATTCCTTCCCTTCTCTTCCTGTCATACCGCACACTACAGTGCGCACAGTACGCATCGACGAGCAGTGGAAGCCTTACAGCCGATCAGCAGCGCGGTGCTTAAGAGTCAAGGCTAGATATTCTAGATAATACCAAACCAATGGAATGAACTGCAATGGACAAGATCGCAGGATCGAGTCGCAATTAACACAACGATCTTCATATCAAGAAGAGTAACTTTCATGAGCAGTCATTGTACTTTAGGGCCCCAGATATATTAACTTTAGGACTTTAGGGGCCCTTTAGGGCCCCCTAGTAGCACAAAAATATCACCTACAAGTGCCTGACACTCCACGAATCACAAACCCCAGCTGAATTATGGCGGCGCCAGCTGCACACTTTGCTACAAATCGAAGTGGGCAGCATAAGACTATAAAATCTCAATCTATGTAGATAGCCAGAGAACGACCATCAATTGGTATGTCAACAAACTTTTGGTTGTCTTTTCGGGGGACGATACGCAGTAGAAACCGGTCTACAACTTTTTTCCTAAAATTTCCATTTCAAAGCCATGGACGATTTATTGTGGTCATCCCTTGGCATTTAGCATGAAAGTTTAGTTTGTTTGTTAAATGAATGAACTCTGCCCAAATTGCCGTAATTGCTTGTCGGTTTAGTCATCAAATGAAGTTAAGACTGACCAGACGGAGGTAGGAAAGGTTTTCGAGGACATCGAGAAGCTCTTATTTTGAGAACTGGAGTTTTAACAATGACAAACAAGAAGAATCTCCAATCCCTGAATGTGAACATACTCGAAACACATTCATGCGCAAAGGCAACTTCATGCACGTTTCACATGGATCCTTTGTACTACCCCCGAAGCGACTTAATCCGATAACGACTGATATGAAGACGGACAGTCCTTCATAACATTTGCTTCAAATGACGTCGTCAATCCATCCACCATTTCAAAAGTACTCGTTGTAGCTAAGTCCTTCAATAGGTTCGCCATCCAATTCAGATGCAATGCCATTTATTGAGACCGTTGTTCTCTGGCAAGTGACAGTCCCTCCCACCCCAGCCTTCAATGCCATACAAAAAAATGCAATTTCATCTCTTCTTCATCAGAATCCACAGGTTTATTATCTCAATTCGTGAACTTAACCGTAGAAACCTCCACGACCGCCACCATAATGTCCACCGAATCCACCGAATCCACCACGTCCACCGCCAAATCCGCCACGTCCACCACCGAAGCCGCCACCGCCGAAGCCGCCACCGCCAAAGCCGCCAAATCCTCCACGTCCGCCTCCAAATCCACCGAATTGCCTCCTAACGCGATTCAATTCTTGAGTTGGCTCGTATTCCTGTCCATCCTGAGCTGTCACCTGCCATACGGCCAGGATCATGGCGAAAACGGTAATAGTTAGAAAGAAGCGCATCCTGTAGCTTCGGTTACTTAACTGATGACTTTCCCACAAATCCGTGGTTCTTTTATATCCACTCCGAATGACTAAGAATCGTAGGAAAAAAGTCACCGGACACGGCTTAAACTCGTTCCATAGACTACCGCCCCCTGCATACTGCTCCTCGTTCTACACAGCATCTCCCCTTGCTCACGTATCCGTAAGCAAATTAATCTAATGAACAATGATGCTAGTGAAGTAAAACCAGTAACTTCAGTTTTTTTCTTTCTTTTTTTTTGTATTTTCGTCTTAATGTCTTCTTAAGAGGTTGTTGATAAATATTATGGTCGCAGCAGAATTCTAAACCGCAAAGCGATTCGAATGAATATTAATTCGAATGCACCTCCAA
The DNA here is from genome assembly GCA_905231855.2 of Eristalis tenax. Lineage (NCBI taxonomy): Eukaryota > Metazoa > Arthropoda > Insecta > Diptera > Syrphidae > Eristalis > Eristalis tenax. Next base: position 9,263,550 of record HG993127.1, read on the forward strand.
ACATTGGCGGTTTCCTCGCAAACAATGGGCGCGAGTTCGCGAGTTAAGGTTCCTTGAGTATCAGAAGAAAGAAAGGGCGGTATCTTGGGGACAATTCGAGCGATGTCGGCGAGTGGTCAATCGATTTTTGAAGGTCACTTGCAGTGCTTCAAGTGGCTTTATATCGGTAAGTGCTCCTCATGGCCGATGTTCATCTTCAGCATAGACTAGTAAAGGTTGATGGCTTACGACTTAAGACCATAGGCCAAAATACCCACCTGAGTGTTCCACGAACCCAACCCATTGGTATGAGCTGTTGCCTGCCTGAACAGCTCATCAAGAGGCCTGGAACTTTGCCCAGCAGAGGCGAATATCGATATCTGCTCAGATGTCTCGGCTTATGATAGAACGACAGAAGAAGCCAGTCATAAGTCTACTCCACGTGGAATTTCTGTAAGCTCTTGACATTGGCATTACGGGCTCTTGTGGACGATTGCCACTCGATCTGGTGAATATTCATGCGTCAGCGGAAGGGCTTGACTTCAGAACTATAGCAAAAAGTGGCTGTGTTGTAACAGAGCAAGGGATGTGTCTAGTCAGCTGGACGATTTTGTTACAAACCTGAAGAACTAAGATGAGTCCTGGCAGCACAGCTGTACAAATACGCAGTTTGCCAATCAAAACTACTTGGAGAACTAATTTCTCACCACACTATAATTGTGTCCGACTTTTCTTCAGATGGAAGCTGAATGGTCCGCAACGTCTTAAAGGCCAAGTCACTTTATGCTTTGATTCAAAGACGACTTAGTAAATTCATGTCGCCCTACAGCTCGTTATTGTGGTGTTCATACTAGACAAGCGCTCTTCGTTGGTGATAAAAGCATCACTTGTGCCTGCTCAGCTCATAGTTTACACCACAGTCCATTGTGAGCCTGCGACTAGCTTCTACAGCAACCACTCGTGTTATGCGTGCTATTGTTACCTCCCGATCTATACCGACTGCAAGCGCCGAAGTTTGGGAAGACTTTTGCAGACATTTAAGCTCTCTGCGGATTGTTAGCCACTCAAAGGCGCCGTGATCAATGACAGATGCTGTTGTCGACAATCCACTTCGCAACGCCATGACAGCATTACAATAACCTTTCATGCCGACTAAGGTCTTTCTCTCGCTCTAGTTCATGCGCCAGTGATCCACCAACAAACTAAGTTTTGTATGAAGCCACATTGTAAGAAGACGTCTTCCTGAGCCCAAATATGCAGTGTTAATCTCATCTCTCTCCACATACCGATTTAACTACATTTGTATTTTGATCGAGCCGAGGATGATGATCCATTTCTCGGAAGCTTAAGGTGGACAGGCGAAGGTGAAAGGTTATTTCCACGTTCAGATTAAAAAAAATATTAACATTTACTAAGAATGGGCTTGTGTCTTCCTCATTTGAGTGAGGATGTTGGAAATTTCTTCACGCTACCTCTTGGCGCGGATGTGTGTTCCCAATCGTCGCTTCAAGAACTTCCAGGCACGCTTATCCTTGGACACCTTCAAGAATTCCATGGTTCTCTTCTCGTATGGGGCATGATCAACAACCTCACGGACGAGATTCCTCAGATTATCCTTCCAGGCTGTGCCGGTGAGTCTTGTTCTCATATCTTCTGAAGTATGTGTTCGAAAGCTCCCAGCAAGTAATTGTGGAATTCAAAAACATAAATCTTCGCAAATCGATGTGAATTTTTGCTCGCCAGATTCGAAAAGGACACCCTCTCTCTGAAGCAATTGGATTTCATCGATTAAATTATAACTTGAATAGTTTGGCGCTGTCTTAGCTTGAACACAGATTAATTAGTATTTCTGACATTCGTGGATATATCAAGGTTTCAAATGGCATTTAGTCTTATACACTTTAACTTTCAAATTGTGCAAATTTTGATCATCAAAATATAGACCAAAAGATTGTTTTTCACCAGCTCAGCAAAAATTCCAATGTTCCAAAGCAACCGCTGTGGCAAAAGGTCAAACGAAAGACTCACTTTTTATCGTGATTTAAATGATTCATTAATCATTATTTATGCTATGTGAAGTCTTTTGCACACGCCATTCGTCTGTTTGAGTTCCGTTAAAATGTCATGTCATTCCCAATTCAGAAAATAAGTCGAACATCGAAATTGAAAAGCTATGAGTTGCTCATTTGCCATTGTGAACAGCCACCAGGAATCGTGGTACAAGGACCAGTCATAGGTAGGTAGGTCCATTGTGATACCCATAGTCAGACTATTACCACCGATCGACCGCTCCAGTTACAGTGCCGTTAATTTGATCCCGACGGCAAATGATGACTGGACCAGATTTGAAATCCAGATAAAAGCATACTGACCGGGGACCCCACTAACCAAAGGCAGGCACTTAACCAACTGCGCCATTCAATCGTCAAGGACCAGTCATTCTTTGCCAACAAAAATATGATAAAGTTGGTCATTCTGGCAACAATTCAATTTGTAATTCATGCTAAGAAGAGAAAATAGTTGCAATCAGAAATCAACACTTATAGAGATAACCGACATCTTCCTCTTTTGACCCTGCCTGAAGTTTTTTGACAGCGTTTTTCATACCATTTTGTAGGACCAAACCAGAAATAAAGTCTTGAGATAGCTAACTTCTACCTCTCCTGACCCTGTCCCAAAATGTGTGGCAGCCATTTTTTATATCGTTTTCTCAAAGCGAGTTGACCAATCAGAGAACGAAATTCGCATTATTAACCGTCAAAATGTCAAAAGTCAAAAAACCACTCAAATCCGTCAATGGTCAAGTGTACAATCAGCTGGACATCTGTATAATGCTTTAGTTTTAGACCAAACGGACCACTTAGAGGTTGTCAACGAAAAGTATTTCCTGAACGTTCCAAATGACAAATATAAGTTTCTAATGTTAAGAGCCAATAATCTAATGGCAAAAATAAAAGGCAAGTAGAGTTATGACAAGTTAAAAAAACCGGAGGAATACATAATTCCTCGAAGCACTGTGACTACAATGCACTATCTCTCTCTCTCTCTCTCTCTCTCTCTCTGGCATTCGAATTTTGACTCCGCTTCTGGCTACTTTTCGTTCGATTTTCACATAATCAGAGTTTTACTCACATACATTACGGTTTGTCATTTTATTGTAGGCTTGGGCAAACTGCGTAATTTTTATTGAATGAATGATTATAATATATATGCCGAAGCCGAATCAAAAACAAAACGAAAAGTCCCAGCACTATGAACTCGCCACGTTAGTTTCGTGCACTTTCAAGACCGTGCGAGGCGACAGAAAATTTACCAAGTTTGTGCATTTTTTCAATCATGTCTCACCAATCGTTCAACTCACGAACCAGTTTTGTTTCTGAATGTATAGAGATATCATCCAATTCGAGGTTCGGTGACATCTTTGTTTAAATTTAATAATAATAATAGGGGTGGCCCTACAGCCCTTCTCAGTAACCACTCGTGTTGTGGGTGCTGTTGTTCCATCACAAGTGGAAGGGACTTACACTTTTATGCTAAATCCGAACAGCCACGTTTGGGAAGCTAAACAGTTATTACTCTTTGTTTCGAAAGATGTCGGAAGGAGCTTTCTGAAGCCACATTGTTCTTTGAAGAAAACGTCCTCTTCAGCTCAAATTACTTAGCATGGGCTTGTGTCTTCCTCATTTGAGTGAGGATGTTGGAAAGTTCTTCACGCTACCTCTTGGCGCGGATGTGTGTTCCCAATCGTCGCTTCAAGAACTTCAAGGCACGCTTATCCTTGGACACCTCCAAGAATTCCATGGTTCTCTTCTCGTATGGGGCATGACTAACAACCTCACGGACGAGACCCCTCATGAACTTGGTGTGACGAGTTTGAATGTTCTTTAGGCGAGAGCCACGAAGTCCCTTGACTTTCTTGTCGCCCGTGTATTTTACATTCTTGACCTGAAGTGAAAACCGCTTATATTTCCTGGTCTCGATTCCAACGAATCTACTTTACTGCTTTACTTCCATTGACACCTCGCTGGTCCTCCAATAGCCTCAATGTCATCTGCTTACAATGGCAATTGTGCCAAACTTTGGAAGATCATCCTTCCAGGCTGTGCCAGTGAGTCTTGTTCTCATATCTTCTGAAGTATGTTGTTGAAAAACCGCATGGCAGCCTTGCCTATAATTGATTATATCGCTGGAGTTGAAATTCAAGTTCTCTGTGTTATCAAACGGCATTGGCACAACACCCAAATCTCCTTCGGGGGTCTGCGACATTTCAGCTGATACAGATCAGAAGCTGATAGTTTTGCTAACGGGAAGCTTGACAGCAAAGTAGATAACATCCAAGCACAAGGCGGAAGCAGAACGAAACTATTTCTCTTGACAACTAGGTTGCCGTTAGGACCATTACATCAGCATCCACCTTATTAAGGAATTCGGATATATTCGGGACGCAGGAGAGGACAAATGTCAAGCACCCAGAATTAGCTTTCAGAGATTCGGTCATGAGAAAACCGATGAACTGGGCAGATACGCGGAATGCCTAATCTGGCTGCTTATCCCAGTGCCCTGCACTGATCGGTGTTATTCTTAAGATCTCTGCTAGGGTGTTCACTTGTTTTGCACATGCTAAGTGGCAAAGGCTTCTAAGACGCACGTTTCATGTTAAGACATCGCATCACACTTCCTTTGGCGGCCACCCTCACAACATGCCGTTTGGCTAAATATGTAACACCTAGAGATACAAAAATCTCAAGAACCACTGGCCCATGAAAGATTACGCAGCTAGCTTAGACACTAGGCAGGTTGCAGTTGCTGCTACCTATGTATACAACTTTGACACACATCACTCGTGTCTGCTGAGCAAAGGCTGAAGCCAGGCAACGAACTCTGGGGGCACCATCTTCGAATGGCCTGTCAAGGAATTGGTAATTTCCCTCAAGTTCTAGTAGTCTTCATAAATAATACTTGCAGGCCTCTTAACTGATCCTCCGTCGCACGGTGCTCATATGAGCCACTTAGAATCCTAGAACATGTCCCATACAATCGGCCGCACTTGACGTGTATTTTAAAACTGGACAAGCATTAGGCAGTGATGTGATGTCGATTCAATATACCTCCTCATATCGATTTTGAAATTCATCTGAGGCAAAGCAGCAAGCAGACTGTTGGAAGGCCGGGCAGAAACGGGCAAGCCCAGGCAGCGATGGCAATCTTGCAACCGGCTACGCCAGGGTATAGACTCGGGGGAGACAAAAATGATAAGGAATAGGAAGTGACGAGCTTCGGCTAGGATCATGGAGCACATTGTTGCACGGACCTCAGGTGGCGGAGGCAAGAATGAAAAGGAACCTTGGGAAAAACAAGCGTCTAACATATTCCAATGCAGAGTGCAATTTCATCCATATCGGCACTCTGTCGTTGTTTTCAGTTGGTGTGTGTATTCATCCGCAGAAGTTCACTGTTGTGCGATCAGTGCAAGTCGCACCATTTTACTACTCGCTTGAGTTACGCATCCGCTTCCAGACGTCGGATAGGTTAATTTTCACTGACGTCTACTGCGGACGAGGTATGGAGTCCAATTTGCAGTATTTTTGTTTCACGACAGTATTGCTTGTGAGACTAGGAATGTTTGGAATGTGATAACAGCTAGAACGGAGACATGTTCGCTTCTGTACATCAATAAGGACACTCACATTCGAGTGTACAGCGAGCAACAGTTGAGGGCAAAGATTCATCATGTGCAAGAGCGAAATCCACGAAGTTGCAATGCAGTCCACAGTGAGCTGTTTCATCATCGAATTTAAATCGAAACAAAATTGAATTAATGACCTATTCTAATGCTTTATTTCACTACAAATAATCAACCATGGAATCCTCCGTGACCGCCGAAGCCACCGCCACCGAATCCGCCACCTCCATGGTGTCCTCCGAAACCACCTCCGTGGCCGCCAAATCCGCCGCCTTGATGTCCGCCGAAGCCGCCTCCGTGACCGCCGAATCCGCCACCCCCATGGTGTCCACCGTAACCGCCTCCGAATCCACCGAACTGTCTCCTCACTCGGTGGAGCTCTTCGTCCTGGGCGTTCACCTGCCAAATGGTCAGGATCAAAGCGAGCACAGCAATAGCAAAGTACACACGCATCTTGTGATTGTTTATCAACTTCTTGTAACGAACTGATGATGCTGCCACCGATCTGCGAGCGTTTATATATCGGCCGAGAGTCGTAGGAAAAATCACCGGCAACAAAGAAAACTCGTTTCTCAAAAGATAAACGAAGTCCAGATGATAATAATTATGCAATACACACTCGGCGTGTTCTACGCAGTGGCGGGGTTTCGCATTTTATGATTTTGCCGAATATTACCATTCTGATGAGAATGCTGTCCGAAGATTGAAATTCAATGGTCAAGAGGATGAGTAATTAACTGCGTGTGAATCCGACTGGTGAACCTTGCGAAGCAGAACACTTGGCGAGGTGAGTGCGGCCGGAGGGATGCTTCAGTCGCTGTTAATCGCTGGGTGTCATGTCGTTTAAGAGAATTACAAGAACGCCTTCAGGACTGCGGAGATGATTTGAGAACCCTGTGAAGGTAAACAAGCGTGAAGCAGTTGACCTTCCGAAGACCGGCGAAAACTGGAGACTTCTATGTCCGCACACCCAAGTAGAGTTTCTCCGTCGATTTCATGAATTTCACACATTTTACTCCCACGTTTGAGCTTCCAGTTTGGTCTAACATGGCACTTACTTATAAAGACCGGCATTCGCGAATTCTAGTCGACACTTTGCCTGCTGGAAGCTTACGGATTCGGGGGTACAGACAGACTAATAGGTGAGTCACATATGGAACTAGACTACTTACGTACTTAACGAGCTCCCGACCCGTGAATGGCTTCTCCCTGAGACACGGCAGCCTTCCATGCCCTGTGGTCCCCAGTTGTCCAGACCAATTTCACTGGCATCCGCGATAGCTTGGTTCTTGAATCGGAGTCTCGGTCTTCCTTTTCTTCTCGAAAGGGTTGTGGTAGGAAAATCCGACACGTGTCCGTGTCAGACAGTTCTTATTTTGATTCTCAATCCAAAACTGCTCTTTTGCTTGAGTTCATGGGCATAGATTTTGTTCCTCCTTTGGACTCTGTTTAAGGTAGATGATGTTCTCCAAAGTCCGGGATTTTAAAACATTTTGTCTCAGGCAGCTTAGATAGACATGGCAACCCTTATCTTCTCCTTCATTACCCCTCCTCGCATCCACAGCCTCTTCTTTGTACAGTCCGGGGTGGACCTGGGCTTCAACCAACTACCCTCTCAAGCCAGCACGATCTTTCGTCAGCTGCCTCCAGTTGGTTGATGTCCTTCTCCATTTGTGTGCACCATCTCGTTCTAGTTGCGTTGCCCTAATGGCTCAGAATCGAACACTCCTCGGGCTTGAGCTATGGTGTCCGTTCGCGCTACATGACCTAGCCATCTTAAGCATTGGATCCGAAGACGCTTAACTACGTGCTTGCCGCTGTACAGTTAGTGCTTGAATCTTCTCCTCCCGACGCCATCATCGCAAACAGAACCGAAGACCGTACGCAGCACTTTTCTCTCAAAACGACCGAGAGCTTCCTCATTCGCTATCAAGAGCAGGACGGGGATGATCAGAGTGCCATATAAAGTCAGCTTGGTGTTTCGAGAGATGGCTCTGTTACTCTATTGCCTTAAGTCGAAAGAAACAGCGATTGGCAAGAGTAATTCTGCGCTTGAGTTGGGTACTGGCGTTATTGTCAATTTCGACTGCAGAGCCGAGGTAAACGAAGTCCTTGAATACCTCAAAGTGTCTGCTTCTCATTATGAAGCTCTGTCCGAGACGCCGACGTTGTGCGTCATTCCGTGATGGCTTTTTTGCCCTGATTTCCTGCCAGACCCATCCCCTTCAATGCCAGCAAACATTGTTCATTGACGTCTAGCTGTGTTCGTCCAATCGTCCGCATAAGCAAGCAGGTCAGGTATTGAAGAAATCACATGACAGCGTGTCGCCTTGTTTAAACCTTTTTTGAAATTGAAGGTGTCGGTGAGTCCGCTATCGGCCTTGATGGAGCAGCGAGAGTTCTCCATCGTCATCATTCACAACCTGACGAGTTTTGCAGGAATGTCAAAACTAGACATGGTGCTGTGTAGCTTCTGTCTATGCGCGCTGTCATATGCGGCCTTGAAATCGACGAATAGGTGGTGGGTGCCGATCTGCATCTCTTGTCGAGTGCTCTGATCTCTGGTCGATGGTAGACTTTCCCGGCTTGAAGCCGCTCCGGTAAGGCCCTATCAGGTCATTGACAAATGTTTGCAAGCGTTCACACAAACCGGCAGAGAGGATCTTATACGCGATGTTAAGGAGACTGATCACTCGAAAGTTGACGCAGTCAAAGGAGTCTCCTTTCTTGTGGACCGGACAAACAACGCTGAGATACCATTTATCCTGCATGCTTTCCTCCGACAATATCTTACAGATGAGCTGATGCATGCGCCCAACCAGATCGCTTCCAGCTGCCTTAAGCCCCTCCTAGCACACTGAAAATTCGCTAAAACGTACCCAAAATGTGCTCCATATCCACCCAACACTCGGCTCCATATAGTAGAACTGTCAGGATGAATGTTTTTTAAGTATGCATTTTGTCATTCGACCTAGGAGTTTAGAACCCATTTGTTTCGCCAAGCCGAAGTAGCCGCGGTTTCCTAGAGTAAGTCTTCGTCGAATCTTCACTAGGGTGCTGATAATTACTCCGAGACAGACTCCTTTACCAGTTATTGTTGCCAACAGTGACGTTCTATCCTTGGACAGATGACAGATGATTAAGTTTTTTCTTCACAGCAGCTATTTGGTTTGGTCCTCACCATCAACTCGTTTCGCCTTTTCATCGATGTCCCTCTATAATAACCCGCTAGGAGCGACCTATGTTGTCAATGTCGTCTTTGTAGGACACCAACTGGATGGATTTGTTGACGATAGTGCCTGATAGTGTATTAATGCCGGCCTTACGCACTCTTGTTCAGTACAACTAGACTACACTACGGAGAATGCTGAAAGTAGCATTCCCTCTTTGCCAGGCTATACTTCATTTAAGAGGTTGGCATAAGAGATTTTTTGATGCGATGGTTCTGTACTGATTTCACCGCGGAGCCGGGATACGAGGAACCCCTGACTGCCTCGATGCTAAGGCTTCACATTGTGACATGCTTTCAATTAGATATTCGCTTTAATCTTCCCTCAGCTTCACCAGCAAACGTCACTACTGCTTTCTACCAACCACGTCAATGTCTCACACGCATGCTATCATTGGACTAACATCAGATCGGACTTCTAGAAGAAGATCATTCCTTTTAAAAGTTGGCACATGACGTCGTCTCATAATCTTGCCTTAATGGGCACAATGGACCCAACACCTTGGTCTAAGTGAGCCGCGGCCAGTAGAATGTCAGGGCACCCAATTTACCTACCTTTTGCCCAAAACCTTCTTTAACATTGCATTGACGTGTCTGTGAGTTCGTTACCAACCTTGATAGAGCAGCGGGGATTCTCCTTCGACATCGACATCTTTGCCAAAACACCAAAGTGTAGGTAGTCAAGACTTTTCCTGTACCTCAGCCTTCAGTGATGAGCACTAAACACATTTGTCAATCGCTGCTTCTTTGAGTAATAGAGCCTTTTCTCGAAGGATCACGCTGAGATTCATCAACGCAGTCCTACTGTACGGCGCAGAGTCACGAACAATCTCAAGAGCGATTGAAGAAATCATTGGTCTCTTCGAGAGAAAAGATCGGCGCGCGACCTTTGATCTTGTTGCGTTGATGTCGTCTGGAGAAGAAGAGTCAACAGTGATATGAGCCCACGCAAAGTAGGGCTCTTGGGCAGCCTAATCTTCGACTCCGAACCTGTGTGACAACGCAACGAAGGACACTTGCGTATAAGTTGGCGCCCGCAATTGAAGGAGGACATCAACCAATCGGGTGCATTAGCTTGAGATGCTTGTTGACTTAGGCCCTGGACCACCCCGGAATGTTGCACCACAGAACAAAGACACCGTGAAAACTGTTTGAAATCGTGGCTGAACAATAGCCCTCAATCATTACTGGGTTTACAAGAGTTAGAGAGAGTTAGAGTTTACAAGAGTTAGTGTGTCGATACGACAGTTCCTAGGACAACCTATGTCTCGAGTCGAGGACAATGGTAAGATGCTATGACTGTCTCAAGCTCGGCCGTACTGATTCGGCATTCAACTCTAGGTAGATGGGTAGGGTGACTGCATGATTATAATGAAATCAACTTGGACCATCTGGTCCATTGTGCCATCACGTTCGGCTTAGTGCCCACCATTTTACCCTTTGACCTAGTAGTGATTTCCTTTTGGGATTTGCAGGTCATATATGGTTTTTTCTGACCATTGTTTATGGCCATTCAGTGGCTTTAAGAAATTATAGAATATCTCTTGGATTTATGTTACTCTTCTATGTTACACTTGAGGATCAAGGCCTTTGGAGTAGTATTCGCCTAGCAGTCTTGTTCTTGTTTCCGCAAGTGCAGCGCATGTACCGAGGTAGTTTAGTACACTTTCCTCAACTTCATCATCCATGCAGCTTCTGTCTGAAGTCATTGTAAGGTGCCCAAAGTCTGGCGTGGTTGCCTATGAGGCAGTGTCCAGTTAGCAGCCCTATTACCCTTGTGCCTTGGGACCCAGCATAGGGTAAGATTGCATCTGGCCGCAATCTCCCTTAGAGATAGACGGCAGATTATTACCATCTTGGAGTTTATTGACTGTGTGTCCAGAGCTTTCTATGTATAGACTGACTGTCTATGTATAGAACAATAGATCTGCCGTCTATTGGGCTCATTGATAGTCGGATGGCAGCCTTTTGAACAGCTGTTACTTCGGCTGTTACTTCTCAGAGATCTCTGGCAGATATACCAAAATGCCTGATCCCGTGTCTTCTTCCGATTTGGACTCGTCGGCGGAGACTTTCCATCCAGTTGGGTGACAGACTTTGTCTTCCTCCCATTCAGCTCTCGTGGGGATTAAGGTCTTGTGCATTATTTCGAAGTCCATGAAGGGCGTCATATAATCTGTCTCCTTAGGGACATTCGAGTTTTGTAGTACTGCCTTGTGCTCTTTCCTGTGGGTCTTATCCTATCGGTTAACCCCCCTCTTATGGCTGAATATGTCCATCGGAGAGGGATGTAGTATCATTTCCAGGGCGGCTGTGGGTGTGGTTCTTAGTGCTCCTGTTATACAGATGCATGCTGATCTCTTTTTATTTTGGTAAGATTTTCTTTTACTTGTAGTGCCGTCCATCAGACTAGAACGCCATACATCAGTATTGGCCTTACTAAGACGATGTATAGCCAATGTGTTATCTTTGGTCTAATTCCCCATTTGGGGCCCACAATGTTCTTGCATGTGCATAGTGCAATGGATAGGAAAGCATCCATTGCACTATGCACTATGTATGTTGTGTTTCCATCCTTTTTTTCCGCAGGGCTTAACCGCTCAGGCGACTTAGTCGCTCCGCTAAGAATATGTCAACAACTGTCAGGCAGGAGCTTGGACCTAATGTTTAATTACATTTAATTTTGCTCTGAACTATTTAGCAGTCAATAATAAAATAAAATATCAAAAGAGACAAAATTAACTTTAAATTATATTACGTCTATAACTTTGGTTGATTGGGTTTGGAGGTTTGCTAAGAGACGGCGTAACTTGTATTATTCCATTGGAACATGCGTTGGAAAGCTAGTCATTGTACGTCATTCGTTCATTTGAAGCTTACACAACAATAATTATAATTCTTTACTCAAATATGTCGAACTTTGTGCCTGAAAAGGTGTTTTTGCGGGGAATTCTTCTTCATTACTTTAATATGAAGAAAGCTGCTGCCGCAAGTCATCGTATTTTGGTGGAAGTTTATGGTGAACAAGCGCTAGCTGAGCCAACGTGCCAAAAGTGGTGATTTCGGCTTGGCCAACCAGCCAAATAAACGGCAAAGCCGAATATCGATGGCGCGAAGGTGAAGCTCTGTATTTGGTGTGATCGGAAGGGTGTGCTGTATTATGAGCTGCTAAAACCGTAAACAGTGCTACCGAACACAATTAACCCTTCTAAAGAGAGCAGTAGCCGAAAAACGCCCCAGACACGACGCGACGCCCAAAACGCGACCAGACACGAGGCAATAATTTTCCATCATCACAACGTTCGGCCCCACGTTGCTATTCCGGTTAAGAACTATTTGGAAAACAGTGGACGGGAAGTTCTAGCCCACACGCCTTATAGCCCAGACCTTGCCCCTACTGACTACCATTTGTTCCGGTCGATGCACAAGAAATACGGTTCACGTCAGAGCAGAATATCAAAAATTGGCTTGATTCATTCTTGGCTGCCAAGCCGTGGGATGGGATCCACAAATTGCCAGAAAGGTGGAAAAAAGTCATAGCTTCAGATGCGCAATACTAAATACGTGTACTTTTGTACACGTTTTCTTAAATAATCGTTCAAATTTTCAAAAAAAAAACGAATTAAGTTATAGACCCAATACAATCCGGAATAATTCGATTTCCAAAAAGAAATCTAGCCAAATCGGGAATTTCCCGTGAAACAAGGCCGAATTTTGGACCCGGGCACTGCTCTCTCTATTTGAATGGCTTTATAAATTAAAAGTGAAATAAGGCCGACCATGCTCCGCATAGGAACGAAATCCACTTTACTGAGCCCTCTTAAAAACCCTCCAGAAAAACAAGAAACTGTAATGAAATTAAAAGTGAAGTTATTTCCCACCAAAAACTGATTTTATTTCCCATTTTAGGTGGCAAAGTACTTCACTTTTCCAAAGTTTCTCACTTTTCTGAAGTTATTGCTCGAGTGGAGTTCTTACCCATCACCAATGTAGACATACGCCAACTGTTTTTATTCCACTCTACAATTCATATCAAAAACTAACCACGAACAGGAAATCCTCGAAGGAGTGGCGATGGAGTAGCAACGGGGTCGTGTATCAAATCTTGATTAGAAAATAACCGTCGTTTTGTAGCACCAACTCTCACATACAATTGCTGACGCTCAAGATGTCTCTGCCAAAAATGTACCACAATCAAAATAAACATTCTCACAATGAAAACGGGCCTTTATTTGAATCATTTCACTTGGAACACTTTAGACCTCACAACGAGTTTAACCACGGTGTCCCCCACGGCGGCCATAACCACCACCGCGTCCCCCAGATCCTCCATATCCACCACCTCCATATCCACCGCGAACTCCGTATCCGCCAAGTTGTCTTCTCACTCGAGTGAGCTCCTCGAGGGGTTCGGCTTCCAATGCGTCAGCATCCTGGGCCTTCACCTGCCAGACGGCCAGGATCAGAGCAAGTACGGCAATAGACCAGAAGAAACGCATCTTGTAATATCGTCTTACTGTTGTTAGCTTGTAGTGTCAAACTAATGAGATGTCTGCCAAAATAAACCGCTTATATACCATTCAATTGTTTGTGTTGTTGAACTGCGAATTGTGACTTGTTTTCGAAGTTCACCACCTCCCGGCCCACACCGCCCCCAGGCCAGAACACTTATCGAGGGAGTTTTATTCCCCATCGTTCTGGTTCCAGGATCATTCTCGATGCGATAAACAGCGCTTGGAATGTTATTTCTTTGTTTGCTTCTGATATCAAAGCCTAGTCACATTAAATTGTCTTCGCATTTAATATGATTAATGAATCACGCGGCGCACCGAGGCAAAACGGTCAGTGCCGGGGATAATAGACCGAGTGTAAAAGTTCGTCGCAGTATGTAAAGAACCAGTGTAAGCATTCGGGTTTGGGCGGTCGTTATTCAGCGAGCGATCTAAACCACACGTGAGTTTCATCACTGGCTGGGGGAACTGCGGCGTAGTTTAGATAGCATAAAAGGTTGAGTATTAAGTCACTCAAAATGATGTCGTTAAGTAAGCCATCAGAAAGTGATCTCAATTTTACGACTAGAAGATGTGGGCAGATATGGTTGCATAATATTCGCAAACATCGACTGGAGAGTGTTGGGGTGTGACGACTCAATGTCGACTATTCTGCAGGGGGTTCTACATTCGGGATTAAGGCTACACAACCTACATGTTGCTCAGATATCCCACTACCCACCTAGGAGGCCCTGGAGGTGGGCTTGGCTATTATACAAACCAGAACCAGCACACAAACAGTTCAGCCAAACACTGAAATCGTCAGTTCTTACTTCTTTCGTTTGACGGCTAGATGGCGCAGTTGGTTAAGGACCTGCCCTTGGATAGATGGGTCCCGGTTCGAACCTCAATGAAAGCAAAATGTAAACGCTTCATCCGCTTTTCAAGTCTGGTCCACATCTGGTCGATCAATGGTAGCAGTCTACCGTTTCCTTCCCCCTTCGTCTACGTTCGGCGCCACGCCAATACATGGACTACTGTCTATTCCCTCTTTCGTACACCAAATTGGTGAATTTCATGCTCCACTTGAGTGCGGCACCGTAACTGCTGACGTCCTTTGTTGTCCTGTCCCACAGGATCCAAGCCGCAGTTGTCCATGAGCTGATACCGGGGCTAGCCGTCTTGGATGTTGAACCCGACTTTGCGGCTGATATCAACGACTATGTGTAGAAGAAGACTTAAAGCGTAGAAGTGGCTCTTCAACCATTTTTATTAACTTCATGCCAGTGCAGGACTGACTGAAGTGGTTATCCAAACGGCAGCGCGGGCGTACGCTTAACGCATTCTTTGTAGTATTGGCTTAAGTGAGTTCAACTCTATGAGGGTGCAGATGTAAATCAAGTTTCAATTACTCGTGTCAACCTCTGTGTTTCCCGGCTTGTACAGCAATTGAAGAAAAAAGCCTTATTCCGAAGGACCAAACCACCTCCGCCATGCTACCATACATGCGCACCACATGACACAGAAGCATGATCATTATCAAAAGCGGACGAGGAGATTTTGGTTGCTTCACGAGAAAAGTCATTTGTACTATCTTCGGTCCCGCTTGCGCTGATGCTGTTTGGAGGACGAAACTGAACGACGTACTGTACGGGGCAAAGAGCAATATTGACATTGCCATACGAATTGGAGTCTCTTGTCTCAGATGGTTAGGACTTGTAGAGCGGCTGGACAACAATGCTACGGAAAGCCTCCGACTCCAACCTCGGCGTGACCAGGTGGGAAGGGACGGTCGGCTAAACGTGCGAACATGGAGACGCCTGGATAAAGACGGTGCTAAGTGGAGACGCATGTTGACTCAGGCCCAAGTCCACTTCGGACTGTAGCTCCAATCAAATAAAAAGATGCGGCATAACCCATAATGTACCGGTGCAACTTTTGAATTGCTGTGCTCGCCATGGAATCGATCGATGTGGTTTTTCTTCAAAACTTTCACTCCTTTGTTGATTAAGCCTATAACAGACCTGCTCCCTTCGTATTTTTTAGTGTACGCCATATGTGGTGTGTGTCAAATCCCAACGACAAATTGAATGACCTCATGTCCTGTCTGTTAAGTTGAATGATAAGCAACATCACATATGTTTACATGTGTATGTAGGCCATGTGTCCTGGTCCGGAATTCCTGAATTAGAAGAACTATTGCAACGACTTCCGAGAGAAGAGGATAGGCATATGACGATTAAGCATACAGCCTCGTCAGAATCAGCCTAAGAACACCTTGTCGACATCGTCAAAGTCATTTGTCTCTCAGATCGAAGGCATGAGTGTCTTCCAATTCCTCAGTAATTGATGTTGAGACTGTATACTGAGCTCACAGTGGGGCTGCTTAACGACGAAAGTAATTCAAGATTGGAAGACACTTTGTACATATCGACATGTCTTGTAAGGCCTTACTACTCAATGGACTGTCATCAGTTAATTTCGGAAACTTGAAGACTGATCCTTTTTCAAAACATTGCTTTTGTTTTGAAGTCTTCAACCACAAACAGTCAACGTCTCTCGATTGAAAGATTCGACTTCGATTATTTTTCAACTCACTCGCCTATGCCGATAACCAATAAGCCAGCGTCAATTACAGCCTCGAAAGACAACATTTCATGCGTAAAGCCGATCGAATTTGTGGTCTGGGCCACTCCAAATGTTGTCGTTTACATGAAGCAATCCTTGAAAAGAACGTGACAAGCATTGGCTATTGATCCATCCGAAAAGTGTGTACACTTGCTTAATTTCCCTGTGTTTTTTCTTTCAAACAAAAACTTAACACTTATAAAACACCCTTCGTATGGATTTAACTTCGACTGCAATGCCACATAAGTCCGAATCTGACTGATGACTCTGACTAACTCATGACGCATTCGAACTCCATCACTCCTAGGTGCAACCTGTCAAAACAATCGCCGGTTTTGAGGACCTTTCTGGGTTTAATCAGATTAATTAAGTTGATACTCATCGATCCCAGTAACATCAACTTCAAAATTAACTTCAGAACTCCATTGTTGCGCTTATTGAAAAACCTTCAATTTCCTGGATCATTAGTTACACTCTTATCCGATGAATCAACCTAAGAACACCTTGTTGACATCTTTTAACAACAAGAACCAGTTCCCAGAGAAAAAAAAAAAGAAAAAAAACTAGAAGACGCCACGAAAAAGTCAGCAGTCAACAATCGAACGAAAAACAAAAACACATTCACACTCATCGTTGTGGCTAAGCGTGTGGTGGGCAATTGTTCCCTTCTACCTACCCACACTTTTAGATGTGCCAGATGTTCCATAAACGAACGAATGTAGTGATTTTTGAACAGTACTGTCCACAGTGGAAAGCTTGAATATTCACCCAGCAAAGCACTGAGTTAGGAGCATCATCAGAGTCCAAGCAGCATTAGAAGAGCTTTTGCAGACATTGTGTGAGCTTTCATTGAATAGGGTGGCCAACTATCAATGATTTTGTGTTTTTTTTTTTTTTTTGGAAAACGAGGAGATTTCGTAGTCGAACAATTATCGCGCTGTTGTACGAGTGTGCACCGTGCTTCCTTGTTTTCAAGGGAAGAGTACAAAACTTGGAGTGTAAAATTAAGAAAAAAGAAAGGTCTTTTATAAAGGGCGATTTTTTAAAAGCTATAGGAAAGTTTTTCAAAAAAAAAAAAGAAACAAATTCAGAAAAATGCATGAAGTCTTTATTTGAATCGATAGTACGGTCCATATAATTTAATGTTTGGAGATTATTTCATGCAAATGTTGACCTTGACTGCGCCTCAAATGGTCCATCCGCTTAGTCCAATTTTGGCATACTCTTTTCAACATTTCGGCCTGTATCTCACGAATAAATGCTTCAATGTTGTTCGTTTGTAAGACGATTCATGGTTAACTTATAGACCAATCTGAAGATGTTTGACAGTGAAGCAAAACACGAAACGTGCGTCAGCTGTTTAAACCAGTGTTGCCAGAAAGATAATAGCTAAAAAATCACCCTTTAGTTCTGACTGTTGGCCCGCTGTCTTAAGCATGGCCGCGACCAGCAGTATTTATTAATTTATTATTATTATTATTTAAAGTATTTAAATTTTTATCTAGTCCTAAGCTACGCCGCGACCAATCACTCTGTGGTTAAAATTACTCTGCCTTGCGTCCAAAATTCTCAATCATTTTATATGCCTATTGAAGGCTCAGGACATTCTGACAAAAGAGAAGGTCTCGGCTGTAACAGTTGGAGAATCAATACAAATTTATACGATAAATGTCACTCAGGGAGTAGTTTAACTTAAACCACCGATTGACCAGCAACTATTAAAAGCATAAGTTTCTCGCCTACGAAATGGATCGCACGGTTCGGTTCAATGCCCTTAATTTCCTCTGTGTTCGCATCACGATCTGATAATCGACTGCACAGTCACTGCCACAGGCTTTTATACACTGCAACAGTAGTGTTACTCAACCAAATATTTTGTCTGGCAATGCTGTTGTAGAACTTTCGCCTGCTGAGTTGGTGTGCTGTCTATCTCTCTCTGTAGTCGGGTGCTGCCGTATTAACTTCATGGAGTTACGTGACATACGAGTGGCGTGACATTTTTATTTAGTTTAGTACAAGCTCAAACTTAATGAATTATCATTTCTAATATTGGGTCTATAATCTTTCTGATCCCACCAAATACAGAGCATTATCTTCGCGCCACGGATATTCGGCTTTGCCGTTGATTTGGCCGCGCATCTTCACCATAAACTTCCACCAAAATATGATGACTTTCGGCAGCAGGTTTCTTCATATTAAAGTAATGAAGAAGAACTCCCCGCAAAAACACTTTTTCAGGCACAAAGTTCGACATATTTGAGCGAAAAAAAATGATTGTTGTTTACGCTTCAAATGAACGACATATACTGAAATGACGTACAATGACAGTAGCATTCCAACGCATTTTCCAATGGAATAATACAAGTGACGCCATCTCTTAGCAAACCGCCAGACCCAATCAACCAAAGTAATATAATTTAAAATTAATTTTGTCCTTTTTTATTGACTGAAGATATTAGACTGTTAAATAGCCCAGACCAAAATTAAATGTAATTAAATATTAACTCCTCGACTGACAGTTGCTGATATAGTCTTAGCGGAGCGACGAAGTCGCGTGAGTGGTTAAGCCCTGCGGAAAAAAGGATGGAAACGCAACATACAGGGAAACATCGATTGCATTGAGATTTAACAACACAATTTCATTAATAAATTAACGATTTATTACATTTTGTATTAACGTATTTTTTGAGTCATTACATCGTAAGTTAAATCTTTCATTGAGAATTTCAATTTTCTGTGCAACTTGGGCCGATGTTGATTTTGAATAAAACACATATTATTTAGGAAATTACTGTCATTTCTTTTTATTATGATAATATTGGTATGGTTCAATTACGTATGGAACAAATATCGGCCAAATGGCCGCCGCGACCTCGGCGGCACACCTCCATCTGATGGTCCAAATTTTCGATGATGCTGAAGCATAATTGAGGTTCTATGCCGTTAATGTGCCGAATTATCTCATCCTTTAGCTCTTGAATTGTTGCTGGCTTATCGGCGTACACCTTTTCTTTCAAATAACCCCAAAGAAAAAATCCAACGGTGTCAAATCACATGATCTTGGCGGCCAATTGACATCGCCACCACGTGAGATAACACGGCCATTGATTTTGTCGCGAAAAGGAGCCATTGTTTCGTTAGCTGTGTGGCAAGTGACAGGACGGTGCCTGTTGAAACCACATATCGTCCATATTCATATCTTCCAATTCGGGCCATAAAAAGTTCGATAGCGAGCACCATTCACAGTAACTGCCTGACCGGCCTCATTTTAGAAAAAATACGGCCCGATGATGCCGCCAGCCCATAAACCGCACCAAACAGTCACTCTTTGTGGGTGCATTGGTTTTTCGACAATCACTGTTGACGACTCTCTTAATGACGAATCCACTGAGGGGAAAATGTGCCTCATCACTGAAGATGATTTTCTTCGAATATTTATCATCCGTTGTTGCCATTTCTTGCTACCATTCTGACCATTGACGACGCTTGAAATGGTCAAAAGGCTTTAGTTCTTGAGTCAATTGCACCTTGTAAGCGTGTAAATGCAAGTCTTTATGCATAATGTTCATCAACGACGAGCGTGACAGGTGCAATTGTTGGGCACGACGACGAGTTGAGGCGGACGGCTCTTCAGCCACACTATCGCGAACAGCAGCAATATTTTCTGCAGCATGCACTGGTGTTTTCACATCTCCTACAGGCCCGGTTTGTTCAAATTTTTGCACGATTTTTCCGATTGTACGCACACTTGGACGATTTAATTGACCGCAAATATCACGAAGTGCAAGATATGCATTTTGATTTGAACGCCCATCTTCATAATAAGCCTGAATAACTTGAACACGTTGCTCGATTGTGTATTTTTCTGAAATTGAGAAATGTCAAATGAAATGCAGAAAAAAACTTGAAGTTTAGGTGTGGTTCACATTCAACATCGGCCCTTAGAAAAACTACCCAGTTTGCTCATGTAACAGTTGTGTTGAAAAAGCCTGTTTAAATCATTTTCAATATTTTATTTTGAGCTACGCAGTTCTATTTCCGTTTCCTATTCTCACATAACTATCTACTTACGGCTGCGTACACAAGTTGTTAAACCTTTAAAAGATCCTTCAAGCGATAATGAAATTCAGAGTCGTTTAATGTGCGATTTCGCACACTTTCCCCATTTTTTGGCTTAATTTTCCATGTTTGGAGGTAGTGTAAATCGTTTTCGAATTCACAGCCACTGCAGTTTGAACTATAGACAGCAATGTCGTCTGCGAACATTGCTAATTCACAGTTAAAAATTTCTGGAAAGTTAGCGACATACGTTAAATAAAGCAATGGTGCCAGCACTGATCCCTGGGGTACTCCCGATGTTATAAGCCTTAAACTCGAGTATGTATTATTTCTTCTTCTTTGTTTGGCGCTACAGTCCGGGGTGGACCTGGGCCTCAACCAACAAGCCTCTCCAGCCAGCACGATCTTTCGCCAGCTGCCTCCAGTTGAGCACACCAAGTTGGTTGAGGTCCTTCTCCACTTGTGTGCGCCATCTTGTTCTATGACGCCCTCTTATGCGTTGTCCCAAAGGCTCGGAATCGAAGAAGTATGTATTATTTACGTTAACTAAAAAATGTCTGCTTGTAAGAAAAGTTTGTACAATTTTTAAAATGTACAGAGGACATTCGAATTTATTCAATTTGTGTAGTACAACTTCGTGCCACACAATGTCAAATGGCCTTTTCAACATCCAGTAGGACCCCCAGATTTACTGGGTCTAAAAAAATAAAATATAAAACTCCCCCTTTTTATTTTCACAATTTCGCAATAGTCACAGAAACCCATTGCTATACATTTACACCCTCGCGAGGCCCAGTCACTTAGTTTAGGGCCTTCGGATCATTCATCCATCCTAGGGCTAATGAGCTGAGCAGGAGGAGAAACAGAGAACTCTGCCTTGGCAATGAAATGGCCGAATCACTCGCTGGGAAAGGAGCATCGGAACCTTTTATCAGCGCGGAACCATTCTGCGCTGTTGGCGGTCATATGCTCAGGGATGTATTCAGGGAACTAGAAAGAAGGACATGGACAGATGCCTGGAACAAAGCACGAAGCTCTTGGGTTAACTCAACCGGAAGAGGTTTGAGACATGTAACAGGGCTGTGCAGACTCAGTTAGCACCTAAGGAAAGTAAATGGCTAGAAGGTACCACTTGTCTTAAAACAAAGGAAATGGCCATCGCTTAATATCAAACGATCGCTCAATCTGCTTAGACTCAGCAGATCTTCACTCAGGACGCTCACCCGCGTCATAACAGGGTACTGTACAATTGACACCTATGCCCGTAGGTTGGGACTCCCCTATAATGCCTTCTGTAGAAGCTGCATGGATGAAGAGGAGGTTGAAACCACAGATCACCTACTCTGCTCGTGAAGCGCGCTGCCAGGTCGTAGATATTTACACCTAGGGGCCTACTACTTCAACAGCCTTAATGAGCTAAAAAGTGTCAGTCAGCTAAATCGCTTTGCCACAAGCACCAACTGGTTTTAATTGTTCGGGGGAATCAATCCGCGTGGTATCACATTGGGTCTACTTTGGCTGAAGTGTGACTGCCTTCTGCACCCAGCCACTATAACCAAACCTAACCTAAGGAAAGTAGGAGTATCAGAATAAGTTCTCTGGAGTCTCTCCCGAACACCAGCACACAAAAGACAAACGCATCTGGGCAAGCAGCTAATATTAGACGAAGAATTGAAGTCACTAGAACCAGCTCTCATTCTCGGATTCCTAAAGGGACTCTAAACTAAATCTCCTCCACCTTCACCTTCAACAGGAGTTGCGCAATGCATCTCTTAAAAGGACTGTGTGTGCGGGGAAGGGGGTACAATAGATCTTAATGTCGCCTCAACCATACAATACCATCGTCATGTCTGTACGATCAAAGACTACCCAATCCTCAACAAACTGTCTTCATCTTTTCTGCCATCACAGACGCTTGCGAATTTCTTAGAATCGATTATCATCCATTTATTTGTTCACACCGATATTCTGGAATCACACTTGCCGCTCATGTGTGAGTTCAAACCACAAAATTGAAAAACATGCTACACGCGTTGAGCCGAAGGCTAGAATGGAAATAAGATACCAGTTATTAGCATTGTTTCTCAGAAAAATGTGCGATCCCGGGCGGAGATCTAAAACCAATTAAGTTACTTAACAAGAATTATGCAAATGCATCTAAGCGACATGCGGTTACAAATTTCTCATAAATGATGAATGGGGAACATCAACATGATCCCATTAGCATTTTTTTTCGCATCTGACTGTGGATGTCTTGTGTAAACCAACTAAGCAGCGGGCGTTTATCCGCACATCACCGCTTGGGTAATATCGAGATAGCGATAGGAATCGATGACTTTGTCAATAAATGGTTGAATAAATATTTGTCTTCATGAGCGAATCATTTTCGTCCAGAACTTGTTCAAGAAGCGACAACAGAAATGTCTGCATAAGCCGTTGATCGTGGCTGCCAACTGGAAAATAAAATTGATTAACAATTCAACGGGGAGTGTTCTTGTCCTCGATATTTTTATTTACTTAAATTAAAGCTCATAATTCGAAAATAGGGCTTCAAAAGAAGAATCCGGTTTTGGAAACAGCTGAAGCGGCACTTTTGGAGACACCTCCTAGGAGTCCGCCAAGTCCTGAACCAAATCCAGTTGTGCTGTGTGCACCGGCATTGGAACTGGATCCAAGACCGGCATTAAAGCCCAGTCTAGCGCCACCAAGTCCAAACGAGAGGCCTGTGCCAGAAGAAGCACCGGCATTAGCACTCGACGTTGAAGCGCCACCAAGACCGACTGAGCCACTAAGTCCGGAAGCGCTGGCAGTTCCAGACGCACCCCCAAGTCCAGTAGAACCAGTTAGACCAGTGATAGTGGAAGCACCTGCGTCAGCGACTGAACTAGCACTACCGCCAAGGCCAGAAACACCACCGAGTCCTATCGACCCACCAAGCCCAAGTCCCGAACCACTGGCTGTAGAGGCACCAGCATTAGCTCCACCGAGTCCAATAGAACCACCAAGTCCAAGTCCAGAACCACTGACTGTAGAGGCGCCAGCATCCGCTGCACTACCAGCTACGCCACCGAGTCCAATGGAACCACCAAGTCCAAGTCCAGAACCACTGGCTGCAGAGGCACCAGCATTAGCTCCACCGAGCCCAATGGAACCACCAAGTCCAAGTCCAGAACCACTGACTGTAGAGGCGCCAGCATCCGCTGCACTACCAGCTACGCCACCGAGTCCAATGGAACCACCAAGTCCAAGTCCAGAACCACTGACTGTAGAGGCACCAGCATCAGCTCCACTACTAGCTCCACCACCAACTCCAATGGAACCACCAAGTCCAAGTCCAGAATCACTGACTGTAGAGGCGCCAGCATCCGCTGCACTACCAGCTACGCCACCAACTCCAATGGAACCACCAAGTCCAAGTCCAGAACCACTGGCTGTAGACGCACCAGCATTAGCTCCACTACTAGCTCCACCGAGTCCAATGGAACCACCAAGTCCAAGTCCGGAACCACTGGCTGTAGAGGCACCAGCATCAGCTCCACTACTAGCTATGCCACCGTGTCCAATGGAACCACCAAGACCAAGCCCAGAACCACTGACTGTAGAGGCACCAGCATCAGCACCACTACTAGCTATGCCACCGTGTCCATAGGAACCAACAAGTCCAAGTCCAGAACCACCGGCTGTAGACGCACCAGCATTAGCTCCACTACTAGCTCCACCGAGTCCAATGGAACCACCAAGTCCAAGTCCGGAACCACTGGCTGTAGAGGCACCAGCATCAGCTCCACTACTAGCTATGCCACCGTGTCCAATGGAACCACCAAGTCCAAGTCCGGAACCAGTGGCTGTAGAGGCACCAGCATCAGCTCCACCACCAACTCCAATGGAACCACCAAGTCCAAGTCCAGAACCACTGGCTGTAGAGGCACCAGCATCAGCTCCACTACTAGCTGTGCCACCGTGTCCAATGGAACCACCAAGTCCAAGCCCAGAACCACTGACTGTAGAGGCACCAGCATCAGCTCCACTACTAGCTCCACCGAGTCCAATGGAACCACCAAGTCCAAGTCCGGAACCACTGGCTGTAGAGGCACCAGCATCAGCTCCACTGCTAGCTCCACCACCAACTCCAATGGAACCACCAAGTCCAAGTCCAGAACCACTGGATGTAGAGGCACCAGCATCAGCTCCACTACTAGCTACGCTACCGTGTCCAATGGAACCACCAAGACCAAGTCCAGAACCACTGACTGTAGAGGCACCAGCATCAGCTCCACTGCTAGCTCCACCACCAACTCCAATGGAACCACCAAGTCCAAGTCCGGAACCACTGGCTGTAGAGGCACCAGCATCAGCTCCACCACCAACTCCAATGGAACCACCAAGTCCAAGTCCAGAACCACTGGCTGTAGAGGCACCAGCATCAGCTCCACTACTAGCTATGCCACCGTGTCCAATGGAACCACCAAGTCCAAGCCCAGAACCACTGACTGTAGAGGCACCAGCATCAGCTCCACTACTAGCTCCACCGAGTCCAATGGAACCACCAAGTCCAAGTCCGGAACCACTGACTGTAGAGGCACCAGCATCAGCTCCACTGCTAGCTCCACCACCAACTCCAATGGAACCACCAAGTCCAAGCCCAGAACCACTGACTGTAGAGGCACCAGCATCAGCTCCACTACTAGCTCCACCGAGTCCAATGGAACCACCAAGTCCAAGTCCGGAACCACTGACTGTAGAGGCACCAGCATCAGCTCCACTACTAGCTACGCCACCGTGTCCAATGGAACCACCAAGACCAAGTCCAGAACCACTGACTGTAGAGGCACCAGCACCAGCTACACTACTAGCTCCGCCGGATGAAGCTCCACCATTAGCGTTTCCAAATGAGCTGCCAAGTCCTCCTACTCCCGTTCCGGATGATGCTCCGGCATTAGCGCTTCCAAAAGCGCCGCCATGTCCACCAAATCCTCCTAATCCAGTTTTTGATGATGCTCCAGCAGTAGCGCTTCCAAATGACCCGCCAAATCCTCCTACTCCCGTTCCGGATGATGCTCCGGCATTAGCGCTTCCAGAAGCGCCGCCATGTCCACCAAATCCTCCTAATCCAGTTTTTGATGATGCTCCAGCAGTAGCGCTTCCAAATGACCCGCCAAATCCTCCTACTCCCGTTCCGGATGATGCTCCGGCATTAGCGCTTCCAAAAGCTCCGCCATGTCCACCAAATCCTCCTAATCCAGTTTTTGATGATGCTCCAGCAGTAGCGCTTCCAAATGACCCGCCAAATCCTCCTACTCCCGTTCCGGATGATGCTCCGGCATTAGCGCTTCCAAAAGCTCCGCCATGTCCACCAAATCCTCCTAATCCAGTTTTTGATGATGCTCCAGCATTAGCGCTTCCAAAAGCGCCGCCACCAAGTCCACCAAATCCTCCTAGTCCTGTTTTTGATGATGCTCCAGCAGTAGCGCTTCCAAATGAACCGCCAAATCCTCCTACTCCCGTTCCGGATGATGCTCCAGCATTAGCGCTCCCAAAAGCGCCGCCACCAAGTCCACCAAATCCTCCTAGTCCTGTTTTTGATGATGCTCCAGCAGTAGCGCTTCCAAATGAGCCGCCAAATCCTCCAAGTCCCGTTCCGGATGATGCTCCGGCATTAGCGCCTCCAAAGGCACCGCCACCAAGCTCACCAAATCCTCCTCCAAAACCGGCTCTTGATCCAGCCGAAGCACCAGCATGGGCTCCTCCAAATGTGGCAGGGAATGGGATGAATTGCCTCCTTACGCGATGAGCCGAAATCTCTTCGGCACTGACCGGAACGACTGAGGCATTAATTTGGCAGATGGCCAACACAACGGTAACAACAAGGCACAGTACACAACGCATCTTCTCGGATTTGTGTGTAGCTGCTTATTTTGGGACTTCGTAACTCAAACTAATGCCGTCCCCAGCGCACGAACTCCTTTTATAACTGAAAACCTTTTTTGCCGAAACAACTCACCACGTCTAAGCACCACTCCAACCCGTTTCGGTTCGAAAGGGGAAAAATACTGACGGCTTGGCGAGAATTTTTGGCTCTTTATTAACCACACGGTCATCATTATTCATCAAACGTTAATTCACACGTTCGGACTGGACGCTGAATAAATATCCATCCGTGCCGGCGGACGAGCAAGCACATCCATGACGAATTGCATCTTCAAAGTTTCGGGTGGCGGAACGGGTTTGGTTTCTGGCTAAACCTGTGCTAATGACTCTTTGAATTGCTAATTTGACTGTTCTCTTCTAAGGCAAGAGGTGGTTATCCGTGAAGCAGTTATGAACTTGATCTAGCAGACAGCTCGCAATCGCTTTGACTCAGCGAGACAGTACTGAGCGCTGAATGTTTGGATGTAATCCAGGTTCATCGCCTCATCTCGGTCGATATTTGGTCCTGGCTCCTATTGAATGTTAGACTATGAAATGAAACGAAATCAAATTCTGTCTGCATGCCCATGTGGATACTCACTCTGGACTTGCAATGAGCATAAACAATGATGTGCAAGTTTTATATCCAGCTTGAGTCGCAGTGTGTGCCCAAAAAGGGTGTGTTACAGACGGGTTCCCGATTGCAACTTCCGGATTTATGTCCGGATTTCGGCTTGGATTGCGATTGAGAAAACGAAGCGACAAGGACGGCCTGCAAACGGCCGGCCTGGTAACAGATGCCTGTTTGCGCCTTTGAGGGTTTCCCTACCTATACTCAAGGACGCCTTTTTCGGCCTTTGAGGGTTTCCTTACCTATACTCAAGGTTTAGACCTTTGAGGGTTTCCCTACCTATACTCAAGGACGCCTGTTTAGGCCTTTGAGGGTTTCCCCGCCCATACTCAAGGACCCCTGTTTGGGCCTTTGAGGGGTTCCCTACCTATACTCAAGGACGCCTTTTTCGGCCTTTGAGGGTTTCCCTACCTATACTCAAGGATGCCTTTTTCGGCCTTTGAGGGTTTCCCTACCTATACTCAAGGACGCCTTTTTCGGCCTTTGAGGGTTTCCCTACCTATACTCAAGGATGCCTTTTTCGGCCTTTGAGGGTTTCCCTGTCCATACTCAAGGACCCCTGTTTGGGCCTTTGAGGGGTTCGCTACCTATACCTAAGTAGGCCTGTTTGGACCTTTGAGGGTTTCCCTACCTATACTTAAGGAAGCCTGTTTAGACCTTTGAGGGTTTCCCTGCCCATACTCAAGGACCCCTGTTTGGGCCTTTGAGGGGTTCCCTACCTATACCTAAGTAGGCCTGTTTGGACCTTTGAGGGTTTCCCTACCTATACTCAAGGACGCCTTTTTCGGCCTTTGAGGGTTTCCCTACCTATACTCAAGGATGCCTTTTTCGGCCTTTGAGGGTTTCCCTGTCCATACTCAAGGACCCCTGTTTGGGCCTTTGAGGGGTTCGCTACCTATACCTAAGTAGGCCTGTTTGGACCTTTGAGGGTTTCCCTACCTATACTTAAGGAAGCCTGTTTAGACCTTTGAGGGTTTCCCTGCCCATACTCAAGGACCCCTGTTTGGGCCTTTGAGGGGTTCCCTACCTATACCTTAGTAGGCCTGTTTGGACCTTTGAGGGTTTCCCTACCTATGCTCAATGACGCCTGTTTAGGCCTTTGAGGGTTTCCCCGCCCATACTCAAGGACCCCTGTTTGGGCCTTTGAGGGTTTTCCTACCTACACTCAAGGACGCCTGATTGGGACTTTGAGGGTTTCCCTCTATACTCAAGGACGCCTGTTTGGGCCTTTGAGGGTTTCGCTCTATACTCAAGGACGCCTGTTTGTACCTTTGAAAAAAAATGTCCCCGATGCGCACTCTTCCCTCTAGTGGGGGGCACCTTATATTACCTCGTTCGACTCACACGCTTTCCAATTCGGGGTCCGTGCTATTTTAAGGCGATGCTAAAGTTTGACCGCTGGGTTGGGATTGAATGACTTGCGGGCACTTCCAAAGGAATTTTTTTCTTAAGTTTAAGCTCCATTTTAGTACCTCTGTGGCCAAACAGTCTTTATTCAGATTATAAGCGGATCGAATTTAAAGTGTTGCCTAATGTCCACAGAGTCTTGTGAATCAGTTTGGGAGCCATTGGGACTAGTTGGAACTCGTCCTCGAAGGGCAGTCGATCGCATACTCGCTAAGCGTCACCTAGGACGTCGATCAGCTCGCTGCTTCTTATCACTTTGTCATATGATTCTTCCCATGAAGTGTCACTTGATACCGACGTGTTGCATGTGAAGACGGCCGGACGTCAATGAGTTAACTGAACCCATCAGAGCTCATGGACAACTTAGCTCAGGCTTAAGAGTCTTCGACTTCGAGCATGAGATACAACGCCACTGAGGCGCCAGTGCCTTATAAGGGCATTTAAAGGCGAGCAACTGGAGGCTTTTTTTGGATGCCATCCAGTCCCACCCCGGAGTGTAGCACCAAACAAATAACAATACAGAGATTATTCCAAAAAAAAAAACACGAACTGAAAAAAACGTCTAGATAAACCTGTATTCACGCAAGCGACTGTGACTATCACGCTGCCCCCTCGATGAGTGTTGACTTGTTTGCATTTCGAGAACTTGAAATCCTTTTCTGGGCATCTCGAGTGCATCAAGATTTTTGATCGAGTGGCTTAAATAAAAGCAGACTGCTGAGAGGGGAACGAGTCTTCAGCACCTTGCTGACACCCAGAGTGTTGCAGAATCCAGCTTAACTGGGAAGAGCATTTAGTTGTTTTCTGATGGAATGTAAAACAAATTGCAACATTTGATTATTGGATTGAAAAGGTTAAATTCTCTCTGAAAGCGCAATTTCGATCGGCATAACGGTGCAGTTTTCGACAGAATTTGGAATTGAGACTCAATGACTTTAGAGTAGAGGTGAGAGCTCGTACAAAATTCAGCGACTGAGTTAATGTGCTGCTTCCGCATGTGCACGGGGATGTATTTCTTATCGAAACATGTATACCTGGAGCTTAGACGAGGAGCTTAACTCTCACACCAAGAATGAGTGAATAGGGATGATGGCATATTGATTTTATGTGGTATCTTATGGTTCTCGATCGTGAGGGAGAATTTACTCACCAGCACTTCTTTGGTCAGGGACTCCGGGGGGGGTTTCAGCCACAGATAAGGACACCTTCTATCCTTGACGACCCGGACCAGTTTTCCGTTCTTTTCCCTCATTCTTTCAGGAGACCCTCTTAGCTGCATCATTGGTGATTATTTGCTGGATGTGGCCGACCCGGTACAATGTGTTTTGAACAGCACATGGAGTGTCCTTTCATCCTTTCAACTTCCTCGCAGATAGGACCAAACACTCGATTTCTTCTTCGAAAGACACCAGAAATTGCCTCTGTTTCCTCTTTACAGCAGAAGCCGAACGTTGAACAGAAATGCAAACAAAAAGGGTCCTGTAGAGCTTAATTTTAGTCCTTTCTTGATCAAGAGACCAGACAAACCGAAGTAGTAACGGTTGCCAAGTGCCATTCCGCATCGGGTCCTCGCTAGGGTGTCATGTGGGAATTCACTACAACATATCTTAGGTTACTGAGAATTGTAACGATTGCCTTTACGGGGTAAATCGAGAGTAATCAAACCCATCTCACTTCGTCTAGTCTAAAATCAGCATAAAAGCTTCCTCCACGACAAGATGGGGCGTGGTTCTCAACGCGTGCATACATATGTTTCAGTGGAGTGAATCCTGTCGGATGTGGCTTGAAAATCGATAAAAAGATGGCGAGGGTCGAACACAAGCTTAGTTTAGGTAAGTGGTTAGACGCGTAAGCCACGTCTCACTTATGTAGGTCCTTGTAGACCCATTGTGGCAGGGCTATGCCATAAGGGATTTCTGATCTTAACACCCTCCTCGTACCTGTTACGTCAGTGTATTGCACATCCATCCTGATCACTCTATAATAAAAAGCCATTTAAGTAGTTAGTACAGTTGAATTCACTTATAGTTACCTCGGTTGTAACGACATTTCGGTTATAACGACGAAGTTAAAAGCTAAAGTTTGGTTTCCTAATCAATAACGAATAACGTCTTTCGGTTGTAACGACTTCGGCAACAACGACCATTTCGGTTGTAACGACATTTTCGTCGTGGTTTTTTCACGAAATCTGGATATAACGACCAAAAATAGAACAAAAAAGCGAGTTGTCGCCGGTGTGTTTTATATTGTGGAATGGAATCTAAAAACCGAACAACTTCTACAATTGAGGAAAAGGCTGCCATAATTTGGAGACTTGAAGCCGGGGAATCTAACTCAAATCAGGCAAAAGAATTAAATGTTTCGCATTCAACGATCAGCGGAATGTGGAAAAACAAAGAAGCTGTTCAAAAAAATTTTGAATCGAAATCTGTAAATGTACAAAAGTTTTGTGCTTCAAAAAATGTTGACATTGATGAAACACTTCTGAAATGGTTCGAGACTCAGAGGAGCAAAAATGGGCCCATCACAGGGCCACTACTCCAAAAAAAGCAAATGAAATTGCACAACTTCTTGGAAAGGATTTTAACTGTACTGAAAGCTGGATTTGTCGTTTTCGAATGCGAAACAACATTGTGTTGGGAAACATTTCGGGAGAAGCTAACAGCAGGGCAATGTGATGAGTGGTTACAAAAAGTATGGCCAATAGTTCGAGGAGAGTACCAACCGTGTGAAATTTTTAATACTTTTTTCGCATACTCAAACGTGACAAAACGTTAAAATTTAGAGGAGAGAAGTGTACAGGTGGCAAAATGTCAAACGGAAGAATAACGTTGCTCGTTGGTGGAAATATAGATGGTTCGTTGGTTGGCAAATAGAAAAATCCAAGATGTTTCAAAGGTACCAAGTGCTTGCCAGTCGAATATACAGCAAACAAAAAAGCTTAGATGACCTCCGAAATTTTCGAGGGAGTTTTGCGAAAATGGGATACAGAGAGAAAATGTTGTTACTTGTGGATAAGCCATCACATCCAAACACTGAAAATCTTTCATCAATAAAACTTGTCTTTCTTCCGCCCAATACAACGTCGTTACTGCAACCAATGGACCAGGGTGTGATACGAAGCCTAAAAAGCAATTTTAGAAAAAATCTTGTGCTCAAAATGGTTTAGGGCGTAGAAGCTTATAAGGAATATACCATTGGCTTCGTAGACGCTATCGACATGGTGGCCACACCATGGGATCGCGTCAGTTGCAGCAGTATTGCTAACTGCTTTAAGCATGCGGGCTTGCAAACTTTAAACGACTCACAAATTGATGAACGATTTATTGAAGAGGACAATTGGCCCCTCTCTGAATGGATTGCACTGATGAGCAAGCATTGTTGCTTTGGAAATAGCATGGAAGGAGTTCGGATCATTAACCCCTGATGATCCGAATTTAGAAGAAATAGTCAGTGCTGCTGCTACAGCGGAAAATCCTATTTTAGAGAACTCTGATGAAGAAGACGGTCCTGAAAATAAAACAAGCCCTTCAATAGCCGAGGCATTAAATGCAATAGGTCTGGTAAAAGAATACTGTTATTTCGCTAATGCAGCGTCAGGCTTAACAAATAATGTGTTGCAAGTTGAGGAGAAGTTAGAATTTTTTTTATTTTAAAAATAAACGACAGTTGCGAATGTACTAAAGAAAGATGTACTAAAAAAGAACGTAACGTACTCTGTATGTACATACATACATATGTACTTGCTTTTCATTTAAATGAAATAAAAATACAACATATAATATATAAATAAGTATTTGATTTTTTTGTTCCATTCTGATATAGCGACATTCGGTTATAACGACGAAAAATTCGTCCCGTGAATGGTCGTTATAACCGAATTCTACTGTGTGTAGGTATGTCACACCTATACCGAAGGCGAACGAAAAAAATAACCCTTCAAACCCATCCGGTCCTTTGGTGGAGTGGGTTTTACTCCTCAGATGATGTGGGACATTGTACAACTTTCTGAAATGAGTACCTCATCGTTCTCTTGTGTTCGTAGTCAGTAGTCATTCGAGTGATTAGGAGCCATTCGAATGATTATGATTATACTCCCATCCTCGGGCCATTTCAATAACCAGGGCATCCTCTATGCTGTTCCGGTCTTCAGCACACAGCATCTCCCTTGGATATACACAAGGAAGAACTGCTGCCCTTTCGGCCACCGTCGACTCCGTGGACTTTCTGCTACCACCCGCATCTTTTGCAACAATTGCATAGCCTCTGCCCTCCGACGTAGCAGTTTGCTTCGAGGGTCCCGCCCTCGACCTGTTCTGCTTCGGAGACACCCTCTGTTTTGCGTGTGCCATTTTGCCTATCTTCGGACAAACTTGGCACTATTGGCCGAAAAGGCCCTTGCACGGGTGGAGAAATGAAGCTGCTGCTCCTTTTTTCCGAGGTTGAAGGTGCCGACCTAGCCTGGGCTTTGTGATCGTCTACCATTGTCCTCGATGCCTGAGGCAGTAGGCCCTTCTCCAAGTAGCGAAGATACCACCTGACTCCAGCACCACTGAGCCCCCTCCTGAGTGGATCATCCAATTAACCTTGTTGTCTGGCGTCGGTACACAAATGCGACGCATTCTCTTTGCCTCTTAGAGGATTGAGGGGTCCCAGAGTTCTTAACCTCCACTTCCATTTCCTCCTTTGCTGCCTCGTCTAAAGGTAGAGAGGCTAGAGCTTTACTCCCGCTTTACCCAACTGCCCTTGCCTATCAGTTTTTCCAGGGGGCCTTGCGGTTTTCTGGCTGGTGCTGGGTTACACCACCCTTCCGACACCCCTGCTGGCCGCTTTAGGGTTAGCACTAATTAGGTTTCTGTCGAGCCCCTGCAACACGCCTCACTGCTACTTCTGAGGCTACCCCTGCGACTTTTTTTAGCTCGCCTTTAATAACCAGCTTTTTGTTTCTTGGGCTTAATTTTGTTCGCACGAGTAGCTAACGAATTAATGGTCCACCACGTCAGAGCCTCGCATTAACCTGGCAGGGCCATTAATACTCTCCGCAAAGTGGCCAGTATTACACCCTGGCTGCGAACTATATCCAGTGGGTTCACATAACACCCTGGATTAGGGGAAGACTTCTCATTCCTTCTAGTCACGACATCTCTGTTCGGCTATAGCTGTGCTGTGTCTGTCAGAGTCATGTTTTCAGCAGGCATTGAAAGCCGACTTAAGCTTTCGCACCACGACAAGGTGTCCATCATGGTTTGAGTTTGCATCAGAACAGACTTCCGAACAGGATAGTGTAGAGCATCAGAAGAATGTCCCTATAGATTCTGCTGAACATATACTGGGATTTTGTGATGCCCACAAAAGGCAAAGGTAAAGGGTGATTTTGTAAAAGCTATAGGAAAGTTTTTCAAAAAAAAAAAAAACACATGAAATTCAGAAAAATGCATGAAATCTTTATTTGAATCCATAGTACGGTCCATATAATTTAATGTTTGAAGATTATTTCATGCAAATGTTGACCTTGACTGTGCCTCAAATGGTCCATCCGCTTAGTCAAATTTTGGCGTACTCTTTCCAACATTTCGGCCGGTATCTCACGAATAAATGCTTCGATGTTGTCTTCCAATGCGTCAATTGAAGCGGGCTTGTCTGTATAGACATGAGCTTTAACATGAGCCCCACAAAAAATAGTTAAGCCAATAAAGGCGTTAAATCGCACGATCTAGGCGGCCAATTGACCCGTCCCGAACGTGAAATAAAATGTTCCCCGAACTCGCCTCTCAATAAGTCCATTGTTGCGCGTGCTGTGTGGCATGTGGCACCGTCTTGTTGAAACCACATGTCATGCAAGTCAAGCTCTTGCATTTTGGGCAAAAAAAAAGTTGGATACCATCTCACGGTAGCGCTCACCATTCACAGTTACGTTCGATTCGCATCATCTTTGAAGAAGTACGGTCCAATGATGTCACCAGCCCGTGAACCACACCAAACTGTGACTTTTTCTGGATGCATTGGTAGCTCTTGCAATGCTTCTGGCTGATATTCACTCCAAAATCGACAATTCTGCTTATTTACTTACCCATTGTGCCCAAAATGAGCTTCGATTAAACTGACGCGCGATGAACTTTCTTAACAGAGCATCCATTTTGTTCGTTTATAAGACGATTCATGGTTTAAGTATAGACCAAACTGAAGATGTTTGACAGTGAAACAGAACACGAAACGTGCGTCAGCTGTTTAAACCCGTGCTGCCAAAAAGATAGTAGCTAAAAAATCACCCTTTATTTAGGCAAGCACCAAATATCCGACGATGAATTGAAGTCACTACAACCAGCTCTCATTCTCAGATTCCTACAGGAAACTGTCTTAGAGAGAACACTCTAAGACAAATCTCGCCACCTTCGCGTAACAGGAGCAGATAACTCTCAATACAACTCCGAAAACAGCTGCATGAGAGGGCAGCTCTTAAGAAATCAAAGGTATGAATAGGGGGCACAATTTACAGTTAAAAATAATAATAAAATACACCATTGAGAGGAATGACAAGCACAGCATGTGCTAAGAATTCCGCCACAGACGAGTTAGGACTGCCAGTAGCGCATTAATTCGCAAATTTAAATCTTAACACTTAAGTCTCAGATTTATGTTCCATCTGCACCCGGTTGATGCGTCAGACTCATTCTCTCGCTAGAACAAGGTGCTATTTATATCTCGGATCATAACAACCGTCCAAACCTTGTTTTCTGAAAAGATCCCGCGTTATTGTGAAACAAGCGAAAGTATTGCTAAGGCAAATCCTGTTCAGCAGGTGCTTGGAATCGCCCTGCATCGCAAAAAATCCAAACAATAAATCAGAGACGCTTTTTGTTCTTCACTCATTAACAAAATGTTAAGGAAGGCCGAAAAATATTCTAATTGACCGAGAGTGTAATAAATGTACAAGTTCTAGACTGATGAATAGGCAGGTGACAACAATGTGACTGGTTTTAATTATTCTTTTCACACCTCGATGGGATCAGCTTAGCTTTGTTTGACGATCATTCCTCTGTCTCAAGTATGTGGAACTATGAGAGAGGTTGCATTCTGCTTGTTTACAGCAGCAGCTTATATTTGCCCATAAAATTAAGCTCGAGATTGTTGGCGTTATAATGGACGGAGACTGGAATGCAACAGCGACACCAAGGTTGTTAATCTAGCTTCAACAGTGATCTGACTGAGCTCTTCCGATCTCTCGGCCTCGTAACGAAAGTCACTTGATGCGACTTTTGGCTTATTTGAAGTTTCTTAGCACAGCACTCTCTCAACCACTGCTCTATGTCACAGAACATTGAAGGAGGTCCTTGGCAGTTGAATCGTCTTTGCATTGACAGTGAAGAGAGGAAAAACTTCGACCATGAGCAGTTCAATAGACGATTCCAGGTTCAATGGAGGACAAAAGCTCAGTACAACTTCGGCCCAAACTATTCTTCGCTTCTAATCAAGCCAGACAAGAGCCCCATGCTGGAAAAAATACAACAGAAAAATGTACCAAATAATTATTTTTTCTCATTTCAGTTCTCCATCACTTCCTTAGCGCCTTTTTCCACAAGCGTAGCTCAAGTGAACTACCCTATTACAACACTCTCCTTCTTCACGAACTCAGCCTCAAATTAGTCTCGCGTATCCTGACCCATCTTTCCGAACCTCAAGTGAACTACCCAATTGCAATCTTCTCCTTCTTCACGAATTCAGCAGCAAAACTCGTCTCGCGTACCCTCAACCACTGGGATACTCTTTCCAGCCCAATATGTATCACTCAATATAACGTAACAACATAAACTTCTAAGACCGCTACCTCACTTACCGCTGCACCTTCGGCCCGTTCCGCGTCTTTTCTATTAACACTTAATGCTTTTCGTAAATACTTTTCTGAAACATCTACTGCTGCGCCGTGCTACTGAAACTGACTAGTATGCCGTGACGGCAAAAGGCATGACGCTGTCACGTCATTATCCCATCATCATTTCTACCGCAAGGGAGGCGAGCTAAAGCTCTCGTCGGATCCTTATGGGAAATCAAGTCATCGTGTGAGGAAATCTGAACGACGATGGGTCTTTATGTCCAGTATTCCCCTTTGGGTTATAACCCTCTACAATTCACACGCACCATCGTGTACGTTGCCTCACCTCTCACCAAATCTTTCCCAGCTTCGTTCCAAGTGCTCCTAGGCACATGCTCCTACGACCGTGCTCCTATGACCGACGCGCATCCTTGCATCCTGAGTAAGCGGGTTCCATTGCATCGCTTGCTTAGCTATGGACCTGTCACCCGTTCTGACAGTGTGACCACTGCCACTTTCGTCGTCGTATGGTTGTGACTATAGGTTTGTGGTCCGTTCTCTGATGAAGCTGTTCCTTACGACTTGGCCAGAATATCCCTATTAACAAACGGATGCAGCTTCCTCGTGCTCCTGGTGGTCACACGCCAGCCACCACATCCATATAGTAGCACTGACTCAACGGTGGAACGGCACAGTCGTAGCTTGGTGTTTAAGCTAATTGCATTACTTCGCCAAACTGTGGACAGCAGATTTTCCTTTGCCCATGTGCTTGGCTATATCCACTTCGGTTCCGACAAATGTTGAAGGTGTCGGAAACTCTCTACTCTCTCAACCGTGTGTTCATCAGTTCATATATGAGTTGCCGAGTTTGGTCTAAGGCTGATCATTTTTGTTGTTGTCGATTTAATTTTCAGCCCAACGATGTCTGCTTCCCTCTCAACATTTTCTGTCGTTTGGTGAAGGTCCATTATACTGTGAGACAGAATGCATACATCGTCAACGTAGTCAAGGTGATTGAGTTCAGATGTAAGAGTCCATCGAGTTCCTCCATTTGCTGTTGACAAAGCCGCACTCAGCACATCGCTAGCAAACAGTATTGGTGAAAGTATGCAGCCTTGCGAAACCCTACTTTGGACTTCGAACTCCTCAGGCAGCCTGCCTCTGTGTAAGACGTGACATGTGGCATCATATTCTTGATCGTCTTATCATCGGTGACCTTAAGACCCTCGTTTCGCCTCCATACAGCCATATCAATGTTATCTGCAAACTCCGGAACATAAACTTTGGATGTATTTGCAGAATTAGAGTGCTTGGCCGGTGAACTATCTTCAGTAGCAGATCGAAGAAAACACACGACAGAGCGTCGCTTTGCCCAAGTCCGGCGCAGGAGGTCCATGAACCGAACTGCAGACTACATCACGTATGTGTCATGCGACACACACAATCGGATCAGTTGTGTGTTGTTGTGTCTTAATTCGGCATTCATTTCGAACAGCTCCGTATGCCGGTCTGTATCGATCTAAAACATGAAATTTCCATAGTCGATCTGTCAGGCCGGAAGCCGCACTGGTTCATGCATCACGGCTATAGACGTACATACACACTATACCCTGGACATGGATCTTATAGGCTACGTTGAGTGGAGATATCCCATATTTTAGCAGGATGGTTGAACATTAAGACCGAAATAATAAAACAAATAAATGCGATTGTGGTTAACAATATGTACCTTACTGAAACTCGCCTACTCAGTTCCTCGGCTGTAGATCGACATTGAAACTTTGCAAAAATTGAGGTATTTTTTGAACAAATTTGATGTGGCCTATTTCCTAAAATTATGGTTGGATGTTGTGGGAATCGGATAGTCACTGAATGGCGCCAACCTGGCGATGCCCAGTGTTGTAACTTTTCCTACACATCAATCGTGGTTATTTTACCTCCAAGTGGTAGCCACCGGGTACTGGTTGTAGTTCACCCGTACCCAACTTGCCGAAGTAATTAGTGCTGCTCTAGTGATAGGGGTAAAAAAAAGGAACTGGCCCTCCAGGTTGAAGGTTGTGCCGTCGTGGTAACTGCCCGGTTATGCAAAAACCGCTGGTTACGAAGCAACAACAAGCCTCGGATACGGAAGGAATCACTGATGACGAGCCCTGCATACGAAATAAAGATAACGATCTTCGGATATGTACGTGGGACGTAGTATCCCTTTATAGGCCACGTGCAGGCGAACAATTAGCGGAAGCCCTACACAAGCAGATATAACCGCCATCCAATAATTGCAATGGAACCGGGCAAAAAGATAATGAGAAACTGTGATTTATACTACGGTGATTGCTACAAGCGACAACACAATCGCTTCTTTGGATGTGGAATCGGGGGCACACTTAATCCAGAAGTACTATCGTTCAAATTTGTGAACGAGCGCCTCACGATGATTCGCATCAAGGCTAAATTCAGAAACATAAGCCTGATATAGGCACATGCCCCCTCAGATGACAGAGACGACGAAACCAAAGCCAGCTTCTACGAGATCTTGAATAAAACATACGAGCAGTGCCCTAGCTACGACATTTAATTTGTCATAGACGATTTCAACGCAAAGCTAGGAAGAGAGAGCGTCTTTGGTAGTACTACGGAAAGTACAGCCTAAACGACACCACCTCTGATAACGGATTTAGGCGGATCGACACAGTACACAGTTCCCACATCTCGATATTCACAAACGAACATGGAGATCTCCTGATCAATCAACCGTCAACCAGATTGATCACATTGCGATCGACGCAAGGCACTCCTCCAGCATTATGGAAGTCCGAACGTTTCGAGGCGCCAACACTGATTCGCACCACCACCTTGTTAGATATACTGTGAGGAAGTTTGACGTCGGACGTCTGCACTCGCAAGAGATCGCCAAATCCGATCCGTCTCCGATCCGATCGGGTGTCCCTTAATCTCTTAAAAAGTCCTACGCCGCCAACACCAAGTATTCAAGACCAGTGGTAACATTGCCAAAAAGCTTCTTCTGGAATCTCTACCATCTGAACATTGTAAGTAAGAGTTGGTTCTAACTTGCACAATGCGTTGTCTCTATCCGCCCGACATACACCGACCACACCCGCTTAGCTTCTCATAGAAGAAGTCTTCGGTATCTAACATTTGAGCGCACACGACCACTTCAAGTCACATCAATCAATAAATTATAATAATCAAATAAACAATGCTGCTTCATAGCTTCGAATACATTAAAGATTGTCAAAACTATGTCACTAAGCAAGGACTCACTAAGCCTTCTGTGAACAAAATGAAAATGGATGCAGGCCAATCTCTGCATGAACTATTGTGATGATACTCACAGCGTCCAACTCCAGTCCAAAAAGCT
Organism: Eristalis tenax; assembly: GCA_905231855.2. Lineage (NCBI taxonomy): Eukaryota > Metazoa > Arthropoda > Insecta > Diptera > Syrphidae > Eristalis > Eristalis tenax. Next base: position 9,302,752 of record HG993127.1, read on the forward strand.
CTCACAAAAATCGATCCAACAAATCCCCAGATGCTCTGATTGAAGTCAAGTTTTACAGACGCTTGAATCCGTGGAATTAGTCGATGTTTCGCCCTTTTTCACAAATTGAACTTTGGAGCAAAATGATCTTGCCAGCCTAAGAGTATGCCACAATATCTTGCCATCAACTACTGACATGTTTGCTGGCTCTCTTCTGGGATGACATTTGTGCTGTTGTTTGGGGTTGGTAATGATTTTCATTGTGATCACTTTTATGCATGAACGGGAGAATGGAGCCACATGTTTGACGGGCTTGAGCACAAGCTTGAGCACAAGTACTTAATTGGATCTACTGAGCAATGACACAGAAAGCGTCCTGTAACGTCATTAACAGCCTTCCAGCTCCAAATAAAAACACAGACGAACCTCCAGAAGTCGAATTGTCACGGGAACAAATGAAAAATGTTCGATTTATAGAATTTTCGAGTTCGAGTAAGGAGTGCAAAATATGGGACAATTTAAGTCTTGGGTCCTTTTAAGTCCTGAAACTTTTGTTCGACTGTTTATGATGCTCGAGCTACAGAGGATTGATTGTGTCGGGATTGGGAATAATCAGGAAATGGCAACAAAGAGCGCAAGAAGTTTGACATCATTCTTACGACTACAACACCCAAACGGGCGGATACACAGCCAAACGGCCACCAATATAAAAAATTAAACATCCAACCATCCACCAATTAAACACTTACCCCTTACGTTGGGTTATCGAAAAACAAAACAAAACAAAAAAAATCTATTTCAAATTCAAGTTCAGTATCATCGGCCGATCCAATCTGCTTCCTCAAACGCGCGTCGTGCGCTCCACAAGCGGACGTGCCGCGTCCATGCGCACATCAAATGACGAATGGCTCCACAGTTTCTTTACTTTCTCGTCTTTTTTTTTTTTTTGTTTTTTTGAACCTCCTTTCAGATTACGAAGACGAGAAACATCAACACATCCAGGTCAAGTAGGGGCGCACAGCGATAACACTCGTGTTCGCTAAAAACGTTTCGCCGTTCTGCGTATCTCTCAGTTGATGATCACATTTTGTTTCGAATCCAGTTGAGTTTAGTTTATGATGAAAGTTCTGTTCACTTGCGTGTTGGTAGTTCTGATATGTTTACATCGGACTGGTGCCAAAGAAGGAGTTGGCTCTATTCATCAGAGAATTAGCGCGGTCCCCAGCAGAGGCGGTGGTCCATCAAAGTCCTACGAGAACGGCCATGTCCCAACCATTCATCGGCCCATCAAGGCGTTGCACAGGCTGCGGAGAGTAAGTAACAACACGCCGTTTTGAGAATCGACTAAGTCTTCAGAAACTTCGGTTTGAATTGATTTCAGGTTCCCGCGGACGACTATGGAAGGATAAGAGGTGAGTGACCTTGAACAAAAAAAAAAGTGTCGGGTAATCATAGTTTTGCTTGCAGCAACGAGGTACACGACGAATTACCCAAAGCATCACCTTCTGCAACAGTATCCGACGCCGAATACGGGGTTTCATCACAAGAGTGAGCAGTATTCGACGGCGGCGCCGTACACAGAGAACCATCACTCGTGGAAGAAGACCAAACTTTTGCGGCTGAAGTGAATAAAGTGACTTAAAAACGGAAGGTTTTCACTTTTTTTTGCGGTTTATGTGTTATATTTCAGTGAAGTTGTTCACCACCATGTGGCGTAAGTGATACACTTTATTTTGCAAGCAAACTTCACAAAGTACACCCGTTGTGTGTGACAACGAAGCCGAAAGGGTTTCCTCACACTTTTCCCAGAAACCGGACGTGAATTGAAACAGGCTCCCTCCATCTCCTGCACTTTACATTGAAACCCATTTCAGATACAAAAACCGTTTTATTCTCTCAAAGACCACGTCCAGCTACAAACAAACTCAACCTTAGCCGAAGAAGCCTTGTCCATGGTGATGGGCATGATGGTGTCCCCTTCCATAACCTGCTGGTGGCGGCGGTGGTGGGTAAGGCACATACACAGGAACGTATCCAAGAGCTGGTCTGACGCGTCGTCTAAAAATCTGTCGCGGCTGTCGAGGACTCGGCGGAACGTCCTCTTCGAACTCAGTCCCATTGTCGGTGGTCTCTTGCAGCTTGTCACTCTCTTCTGTCGTTGCGGTGGCCTTAACAAGCCAAATCACTTGCACAGCAATCAAAAATACAACAAGACCACGCATGGCTGTTCCTTCGCCAACTGATTCGCCTTCAAAATTAACCCAGACACCAAGGCCCCCTAGGTTATTTATACATGAATCTCTAGGGACTCCAGTCCAGGGCACTTGTCAGGAACGATCAAGTGTTTGCTTCGAAGTCGCACACAATGCTGCGGCTAATGAGACCCTCTTTGCTGAGAGCCAACTTCTCAAGTTCAATGTCGCAGAATGAAACCGAAACTCTGAAGTGATCCCACGGGGGAAATTCAAGTTTGCGGTAAACACTGACGGCAACAGTGAAGTCACTCCAGGGAGGGTTTAGTTTTTCTTCTGTAAGAAACCTTGTCAGAGGCTGGGTGGGTCGTGGAAGAAGAAGCGTAATTAAGAATCGATGAATTGATGTGTATACAGCTACACCTCGAGAGAATGCGATGACTGTGGAAAGTTTTGAACTCTTGTATTTACCATGGCGACGGCCTTCAATCTTGGAGTATTCCAGCCAATTAATGAGTGAGGATAGAGCATCAGGGCGGATCTCATTAAGATTTGTAAAGAAATTCCCGAGATGAGCACCAACCGCTCGATGTAAGCGGGAAGAGGGTCTCCGACAGATCGAAAACGCCGATGGTTCGGAATGAGTCCATTGTCTATCCATCGAGGGCATCTAACTCCACGCAAACAAATTTCTGCTAGTCTGGTAGGAATCGCATTAAAAATCGAATTAAATACTTAGAGTATTTGTGCGGCAGTCGATAAGCGACATTTTTGCGATAAAACACACACTCTTCTTTTTCTAGTCCCGGTGGACCTGGGCCTCAAACAACATGCCTCTCCAACTAGCACGATCTGGCTAGCTGCCTCCAGTGTCACACTTCCAGTCACCTGGGTGCGCCACCTTAAACGCGGACGTCCTCTCTTGCGTTGTCCCACAGGTCCTAGCACGATCTCTGGCTAACTGCCTCCAGTGCCACACGCCCAGTCGGCTGAGGTCCTTCTTCACCTGGGTGCGCCACCTTAAACGCGGGCGTCCTCTCTTGCGTTGTCCCACAGGTTCTAGCACGATCTCTGGCTAACTGCCTCCAGTGCCCCACTCCCAGTCGGCTGTGGTCCTTCTTCACCTGGGTGCGCCACCTTAAACGCGGACGTCCTCTCTTGCGTTGTCCCACAGGTTCTAACACGATCTCTGGCTAACTGCCTCCAGTGCCACACGCCCAGTCGGCTGAGGTCCTTCTTCACCTGGGTGCGCCACCTTAAACGCGGACGTCCTCTCTTGCGTTGTCCCATAGTTTCTAACACGATCTCTGGCTAACTGCCTCCAGTGCCACACGCCCAGTCGGCTGAGGTCCTTCTTCACGCGCCAACTTGAACGCCACCAATGGTACAAAATTTCGCTGCTCACACTTTTATTTTTGTAACTAAAAAATGCAAAAACTCAAGCAATGGTGTCAGATGGCGAATACAATCCTCTGACATCGGTTCAGTAACTGAATTAGATTGTCGCTCAGAACAAAATGCAATGGAATGCAAAGACAATTCCATTATTAACAGATTTTATTCAAATTGGAAGCCAAAATGAACACAAACACTAAACGAACACTCAGACGGAATAGAGAGCACACAGAACAAATGGTTTATTTGCCTTCACTCCCGCCCAGTGTCCCTTGAATATTCGTGGGCCTCTTGCTGGACGCTCATGCGATTTGCATAATCTTCTCGAGCGAAATTGATCATGTCTGTTCGTCGCTTTCGCTAAACAAGATGCTTCTGGGTGTTTATGTATTTGCTAGCGATGCTTAAACTATGCATGGTGTTGTTTACGTGTTTAGAGGCTTCCGAATCGAAGAAAAGATGATTCACGTTACTCTGAATTTGTTGTGTTTTTCCACAAACATCTGAAGTAACAAAAAAATCTTATGAATAGATTTCTAAATCGCTTATGCGCACCATCTTGAATATTTCCACAAAGGTTTTGCATAAACAGCGGCATTTGACTTACTTAATGAGCACACAGTTGGTCTCATCAAGGAATGGGTGGTCTTGGGCTTGCTGGGATACAACTTAGGCCGAGTTCTTAAACGCTGCAGCCCGTCAAGACATGCATTCATAAATGCAAATAAGCTGCAGTAGCTATGCATGAGAGCACTCGGCAACTGAGTTCATAAAAGCAATGTGACAGTCAAACTGTTATCAAATTGACAGTGATTTTGTGTTTTGTTGCAGGATTGAAGGGAACCCGAAAAGTGGACATTTTCATGCAAAAATGTTCGCTAACTCACCCTCTCCACTGGACATCTTTCAGCCCAACATCACAACGAGACGGTCAACATTAAGAAAGCGGGTAACCAACCACCAATCAACGAAGTATAGGGTGATTTTTTAGCTACTATCTTTTTGGCAGCACGGGTTTAAACAGCTGACGCACGTTTCGTGTTTTGTTTCACTGTCAAACATCTTCAGTTTGTTCTATAATTTAACCATGAATCGCCTTACAAACGAACAAAATGGATGCTCTGTTAAGAAAGTTCATCGCGCGTCAGTTTAATCGAAGCTCATTTTTGGCTCAATGGGATAAGCAGAATTGTCGATTTTGGAGTGAATATCAGCCAGAAGCATTGCAAGAGCTAGCAATGCATCCAGAAAAAGCCACAGTTTGGTGCGGTTTATGGGCTGGTGGCATCATTGGACCGTACTCCTTCAAAGATGATGCGAATCGTAACATAACTGTGAATGGTGAGGGCTACCATGAGATGGTATCCAACTTTTTTTTTGCCCAAAAGGCAAGAGCTTGACTTGCATGACATGTGGTTTCAACAAGACGGTGCCACATGAAACACAGCACGCGCAACAATGGACTTATTGAGAAGCGAGTTCGGTGAACATTTTATTTCACGTTCAGGACCGGTCAATTGGTCGCCTAGATCGTGCGATTTAACGCCTTTAGTCTATTTTTTGTGGGGCTATGTTAAAGCTCATGTTTATACAGACAAGCCCGCTTCAATTGACGCATTGGAAGACAACATTGAAGCATTTATTCGTGAGATACCGGCCGAAATGTTGGAAAGAGTATGCCAAAATTGGACTAAGCGGATGGACCATTTGAGGCGCAGTCAAGGTCAACATTTGCATGAAATAATCTTCAAACACTAAATGGACCGTACTATCGATACAAATAAAGATTTCACGCATTTTTCTGAATTTTATGTGTTTTTTTTTTTCTTTTAAAAACCTTTCCTATAGCTTTTAAAAAATCACCCTTTATATTTGACCAAAAATTAATCTCACAAAATGACTACACTGCGACTCTTACTCTCAATATTTACCACTGCATTCAAACAAAGTCGTGCACATATAGGAAAACGTCAAATCTCATATCCAACTTTTGGACAGAAAGATATGCTAAAGTTCACTGCTGATTGACCCCTAGTCCCTCGACGGATTTCAGACGCTTTTTGGCAGTTATTCACGAAATAACGTAAATGCTGCCCTCTGATTGTCCAATTAGACTTTAAAAAACGATATAAAAATGATTGTCAACAATTTTAAGGGGCAAGAGAGGTAAAAGTTGGGCGTCTCTATCATACTTCATTTCTGCTTATGAACAGAGATTCTCCGACACGATGTAGCTTTGGACATGGATTTTTGTGCCTCCACTAGATTTTTTCACAGCATGTTCATGTACCGGGCATGGTTCAGCAATTAAAACAATTTACAATTTTATTATTTTTACAATTTAGATTACAACCAGTCTTACAAACTAAAGGTTCGGGTGTTGCCTCTACAGTAGGGGCCCAACTGATGAACTTTGTTTAATTTAATGTTTATTATTATGTCGGTTTATTGTTTATTTTTTATGCAATGCAATGGCTGGTGCTTACATCGGGTTGTGCAAGTTCGTGTGTCCCTGGTGGTCCTTCTGGGATGGGGTGGTGATGTGTTAGCCGACTTAGCCTCGATGGTGATTGCTATCGCTGCTCTGGTAGAATCCAGGCAGCTCGTTGTTCGACGACGACGTGTTCGTTTAGCAGATTTAACGCGTTGAGGTAGCGTTGACCGCATTTTGGTAAAGTAGTCAATTTTGTTCGTTGTTCGGATTTCGACAATTCTCGCGGCTATCTGTGGTGACGTCCAGCTGACAGACGTCAGCTAGTCATCTGCAAATAGACAGCAGTTCACTGTTTGATGTGGTGTGTGCAGATGTTGAAAACCATACAAAAAAAAAACCACGGTCCCAGATTTGATGCAACTCCCGCCTTGGTGCTCTGCTCTGTTCATTTCCTGTCTTTAATTTGACCGTAAAATGCAGAATAAAACTTCTGGAATGCAGAAAGCTATAAATTATTCTGATGAGGTTGGCTGAGTGTGGTCACATAGACCTTGAACGAATACATTTAGATTTATTACTGTTTTTTTTTTTTCATCACTGATCGACGTTCAACTCTACAAATTCTATGTGGGCACTAAATGAGTGAAGTTATTTAAATCTAGGTCATAAAATGGCTTTTTTTAATAAAAAAAAAATAGTGCTCCATTGAAGGCAAGCAGTTCCTCAGACTGATCGCAGAGCCTTTCAATTTTAAATGGTTTAGTCGTTGACTTAAGAAGTCCCAAAAGATTAAAAAGATCCAAAAAACACTATCGTTTAGGAGCCACGTCTGGCCAAAAGAACACGGCTGGGGAATATATCAAGATTCGTCTAAGTATCTTTCCACCACATGACATCGCCACCATATTTCATCCATATTACCATATTACTCAGTATTAACGACGAATACCCATTAAATTCCTTTTACCTTTTCAATGTGATGACAAAAAAGTCCTCCAGGAGACTGCACATGTGAAAATGGTCAGGCTTCTGAGAAAAGTTTGAATGGACATAATTCATGACATGCCCACAACTCCGTCGAAGCACCGTCGATCCGTCTAGGGTGCACCATAAGTTGTCGAATCGGTACATTTGCATATAAAACGATGAAAAAATAATCACTTGCGAGATCCTTACTTCAAGGACGTCCCAGTTTCTCAATCCAATCGTGGTGTGTATGTACGTGAAGTCAGCTATTCACCGCAGCGTCAAACTATGTCTGCAATTGTCCCCATCTTCGGTCTTGCTCCCCAAAATCTGATACGACACCAAATCGCATTCGGAGTGGAGTTTCGGAGTGATTTCAGGGTGTTTTCGGAGTGTAGAGAAACAAGCATATACGCATCGTATTGCCAGACTAGACATTTGAGACTGAATTCATCCCGTTCAAGCTTTCGAACACCTTCTTTCAACTGATTCAGCTTCAGACGATTGGTTGATAATGGAACAGCTCTAATTAATCAACGTTGAGTCAGGTCATACTCACTTTGGTCGGCTCATACTCACTTTAGTCAGCTCATACTCACTTTGAGAACCAGGTCTCAGTCATAATCTATGCAATTGAATAATTGAATGATCCCACTAGGAAAAGTGTCGACAACTACTTCATATAAACAGTACAATCGTGGGACCAGAAAAATAAGTACTCTTGCCAACGATCCGGAACTAGCATGCCCTGACGTTCATTTGAGTCGTAAGGAGCAAGCAAACGAGATGCGTCATCAAAAAATAGGTCTGAGCTCCTATGCTCCCACCGCAGATAGTCCTGATTTTGTGTCTTGCTGAGCACATCCTCAGTCTCAGACGAAGCAACATCAGTTCCCTGTCACACGGGGCTTAGTGAAGCTTCCCACCAATCTAAAATTAAATCTTATCGCCACTTGCATGTCTCTAATCGACACAGTATCCGATTCCAGTTTGCAGTTCTTCACCCTATTGGCCCTGAATCAGTGCACGCCTTTCGCTTCAGGTTTCCAGCAAATCATTCAATCATTTAATCTCATAAAACACGAGTCAAGTTAAGAGTCGCGCCCGTGGACTACACCGTTTGTTACACCGATCGACCGCACTTAGATCACCCAGCGTGTGCATTGCATGCATATGTTCTCGGCCAAGAGCAGTTGCACCGATTACGCGTTGCCAACCATCGGAATGCCTTATCTAATGCGGTTTTCTGCAACCGGATACCTATGCCAGTGAACTCGCATCACCGCCCGAACGACATATGGTCCATCAGTCACTGGACCTGCAGTCGCACACTGCTGACTTCCAGCGCCCGACATCCCACACGGCGATTAGCATCGCATCATATGGCGGCGATGTCGGCTTCACTTCAGCGCGCGATCACTTCCTTGTCTCCACTTCGGGGGGCACGTTGCCTAACAACACAGCACACAAAACAGGTGCTCACAAGTATGGTGAGTCGCTATAAATCCAAAATTCAAATTCGTACCAATCCGCTCGCGGTTTCAATGGCACCGGCCAATGTGGGTCGTTTACCTCTGCCAACTCAGGCGTAGTCGGCGGCCGCGTCTCGGAAGTGTAATCATCTCATCAGCGTTTTGGTCATTCTTGGCGAACTCGTGAAGTGGGAATTCCCAGTGATGGCCTAGCGAGTGCACGCATGGATTGTGTCCATTTGCGTGCAAGGTCGTCCTGGCCGCTGACATTTCCATTTTCTTGATATAAATTCGACGGCAGTCGCGGATCAGGTCATTCGCAGAGTAACGCAGCACATCACATTATGTCACTTCGAGTTCTCATTGTCATCAGCTCACTGCTGGCGCTCTCGTCATGCGTCACCACGAAGTCCGATGCCGGTGGCGGCGGCGGTAAGAAGACCGAGGACCCACAAGTGCAAGGACGCTTCTTCGGCGGTGGCCTGGGAGGATTCGGCGGACCGGGCATTGGAGGCTATCCGGGTGCTGGTGGCCATCATAATGGCGGCTTCGGTCAGGGAGGCTTCGGCCAAGGAGGGTACAACCAGGGCCTGTTCTCGCAAGGTGGATACAACCAAGGGGGCTACTACCAGGGAGGCTACAACCAGGCCGGCTATCAACAAGGCGGTGGCTTCGGAGGCGGCTATGGCGGTGGATTCGGAGGCGGTTACGGCGGTGGAAATGGCGGAGGATTCGGCAACGGCTACGGTGGCGGATTCGGCGGCGGGTACCCAGGCTATGGGGGCCGACCAGGTGCGTACCCAGTGAACCGTCCCGGCGCAGGGTTCGGCGGTGGCTACGGTGGAGGATACGGCGGCGGGTATGGCGGTGGCAATGTCGGAGGCAATAATGGTGGCTTTGGAGGCGCGTCACCAAACCTCAACAACATCAGCCCCAACCAAGCAGCGCTCCTCGGTCAAGCGCTCGGCAACCAACTGAGGCCATTGCTGAGCGCGAACGGTGGTGCCGGGGCGAATCAGCTCCTTGGTCTGCTGGGCTGATCATCGATCTGCTCTGGGTTCTCTTGAACTCTTGTGTATTTATTGTAGTATTAAGCGAAAATAAACCGAAGACTAGGTCAAGTAGTTGTTTAATTCATGCCGAAACTTTCTACACGCGGGGAATCCCGTGTCGTCGGTCAGATACCTTTCGCCGCACAGCACATCGGTGGAACGTATAAAAACCTTTGCGCTCGTCTCATCTGCAAGTTGTATTCGTCGACGCACAAAGGAAGCAGCAACAATGTTGAAGAAGACTCTAGTGATTCTGCAAGTCTGCCTTATTTTCGGCGCTCTCGTTGCGGCCTATCCCTTGGACGACGGTGAAGTAGTGGAGCCGTCTCTGCAGCGCGAAGCAAGGCAGTACGGCGGCTATGGTGGATACGGTGGCGGCTACGGCGGACATGGTGGATTTGGAGCCGGAGGATACGGAGGCGGTGGCTACAGGCCAGGCGGCTACGGCGGCTATGGCGGCGGCTACGGCGGAGGCTACGGCGGTGGCTACGGCGGAGGCCATGGCCACCATCACCACAGAGGTTGAAGAGGAAGAGGACCCAGTTTTACGATAGAAACTTATTTATAAAATTAAAAAATAAAAAAGCTTTGAACCCATCCTGCGCGGTGGAGAACGAGATTGAAGTTATTGATTGGGAATTTGGCTTGGCTTTGGTTTGGTGATACCGTGGGCAAGTGCGCATTGCCCGCTAGTTTGACGCACATCGTGCTCGAATTTGATCACCACACGGAATCAGTGCCAGTGAATGTAAGTACTGACGTCAGGCCACTAGATAGGTGGAGTAGCGATATGTGAGTCTTGCCGACTACCATCAGCAACCAATTATGATAATTGACGGCGAGAGACTCGGTAAATATGTCAGGCAGTCGTCGACGTTTGAATGGCACTCGGACAGTGGGTAAAATGTGTGGGCTGCCCTTTACTCTCCGGTCACTGACCAGACGAGTGAGTAGACACGACGAAAAGCGGTAATCACAGACGTAGAGATCGACAGAAAGATGCGAACACAGTGAACCTCTCAAAATGAGCCAAGTAACTAGATTAGGTTCAGATGGACAGCCAACGTGTAGCAGTCGCTCTTAGGCGAGCGTAATGATTGCAAAAAAACAAACTTAATGACACCAATACCAATAGAAATCTGTCAAAATAGCACTTGCACTTGACAGGCCTAAGTCTGGCCCCCTCAACTGATGGCTTTCATTTCTAAGGACTGCCTCGAAGCTTACAGGCAACAACCGTAATCTAAGCTCTAAGCATTCTCCTTCGCGGCTCTGAAATTAAAATAAGATTAAGTGGTTATGTTGGGTATGAACTCAGAAGGATCCACTGTAAATGAGCTCAAACATCGAACTCTAAGCTCTGGTTTATGAGACGATTTGAGAACTGTGTGCAGCCATTGATGCCACATCCATGAAAGGTCGAATTATACCATTCATTTATACGTTTTATTATTATTATTATTTAATACCCTGTGTCCGGGGTAAAGACACAGCACTGGCCGGAGGTATAGAGGGAGAAAGGGCGAGGAGGTACCTGTGCGCATTGGTCTTAGGTATCTGCGGATTGTAGTCTGTGGGAAATATTAGGCTGGGAAGAGCATTCCATATTCGTGTGGTGCGGCTGAAGAACGAGTCTCTAAATTTAACTGTGTGGACCAGGCGCCACGGGCATTGCGGGTGAATTCATGGAGAGGAGGAATGCAGTTGGCTAGCTCACTTGAGCAGCGTTTGTTAAAATAGCGATCAAATACGGACAATGAAGAGACGGTACGTCGATGTTGGAGCGAGTCTAATGACTCTATATTGTTGTCTCCTATAAGTTTTATCGCTCGGTTTTTTATTCCACCTAGTAGGCGCAGGGTGGTCTTGGGGTCACCAGACCAGATAAGAGCTCAAGTTTTGGGCGGATATACGCCTTATAAATTAAAGCCAATTCAGAGGGAGTGACGAATTGCTTGCATCGATTAAGGAGGCCTAAACATTTCGCAGCGTTTTTGGCGAACTCAAATATATGGTCGTTGCAACTGTGTGTTGGGTTAAAGCACCTACCAAGGATGGAACGTTTTCAGGCGCAATTAATGGATAATGGCTGACTATCACTTGAGTGAAAGCAGACAGCATTGGATTTTTGAAGCATAGATTCCACTCTTTTGTTCTTTCCCCAACTAATTATGCTATCAAGGTCGGAATTCAATGTGCCTAACATACTCTGCAGTTCCAATTCTACGGCCGAAGGGCGGGGCCGTGAGTCTTGGAACGAATATGCAAATCTGAGGGATCAGCGAAGGAATTGATTGGATTAGAAGTAGCAGAGAGAAAGAGAAAGAATGTCGGAGGCAGAGCCTTGGGGAACACCAGCATTTATTTGGTGGATACCAGACTTGAAACCATCGAAAACGACTTGAATTGAACGGGTCGCAAGGTAATTTCTAATTCATTGAAGAAGAGACTCATCGACACCATAGGCACGCATTTTCGACAAAAGAACTTGGTGCCAAACTCTGTCAAATGCCTTAGAAATATCAAGCGCAACGATCTTGCTTTCGCCAGCATTGTGCAAAGATTGGTTTCACTTTTCGGTGAGATAAGCTATCAGATCAACAATGGATCAGATGCTGCGGAAACCGTACTGCCGGTCATTAAGAAACTTCCGCGATTGAAGCTATTTCATAAGCTGACGATTTATCAGAGTTCCATGGGATGTTAGTGCTATGGGTCGGTATGAGGTGGGTGACGAAAATTCGCCCTTTTTAGGGACGGGCTGGACAAATGCTGTTTTCTATCTGCTCGGAAAGAGACCCAAATATACTTCAATACCACCTCAATAAAACTTGATTTCTGGTGCGGACTATAAGGGTAGGGATAGCATGCCTGTCCAAGCGAGCATATGACAGAAAGTCTTAAAATTCCGGCCATTGGAAGACATCATCTGTTTAAAAAAAGAGGACAAAATGAAAACAGAAAAGTAGGACAACGATCCCAAGTAAAAGAGCTGTTCTAAATTTAGAGGGTTGACACAAGGAAGTCAAAATATTGGGTATATAACTTAAATCGACCGGAACAAATGGTAGTCAGAAGGGGCAAGGTCTGGGCTATAAGGCGGGTGGGGCAAAACTTCCCATCCACTGTTTCCAAATAGTTCTTCACTGGAAAAGCAACGTGGGCCCAGTTATTTCCCTCGTGTCTGGTCGCATATTCCGGGCCTTTTTGTGTCTACTGTTCTCTTCAAATGGATTAATTGTGTTCGGTAGCGTTGTCCATTCATAGTTTCAATCGGTTTTAGCAGCTCATAATACAGCACACCCTTCTGATCCCACCAAATACAGAGCATTACCTTCGCGTCATGGTTGGCCAACCCAAAATCACCACTTTTAAATCGTGCAATCCACTTTTGGCACGTTCGCTCAGCTAGCGCATGTTCACCATAAACTTCCACCAAAATGCGATGACTTTCGGCAGCAGCTTTCTTCATATAAAAGTAATGAAGAAGAACTCCTCGCAAAAACACTTTTTGAGGCACAAAGGTCGACATATTTGAGTGAAAAAAAAATATTGTTGTTTACGCTTCAAATGAATGAACATACTGAAATGACGTACAATGACAGTAGCTTTCCAAGGCATTTTCCAATGGAATAATAACAATGGAATGATACAAATTACGCCATCTCTTAGCAAACCGCACGAACTAATGTATAGACCCAATACTATCTGTTTTATTTTATGTTTTCTATCAGACTTGTATTTTGTTTGTTTTTCTTTTAAATTCCCAGTTCGATGATTTTTTTTATTTTCAAATTTACTTATTAAGGGAAAAAAGAGGCGAGTGTCTCAAAACGTTGTAGGACGTAATGCGTTGGGTCCAAAAAGAGAACATGTCCCCCAAAGGGGAGACATGACAACCCTATAAAGTGGATGCATAAGGAAATCCCAACCAAGCTCCCGGGGCTTCTAGAGAGTCGTTATCGGTGTGTTCCATATGGCTTCGTCCTGATGAAACGCAGTTCCTCTCAAGGGTTGGCCGCTTCTGATTTGATTGCTTCCTTCACACAAACGATTCCGAATTAAGAGCTTTGCTGTAGGAGATCAGTTCATAGTAGATAAGTCCATACGAATCCCACCAAACGTACAGTAAGAACTTCCTGGCCGCCAATCCTGGCTTGGCCACCGACCACGAGCACGACCACTTTCGCTTGACGTTGTCATAAGTGATCCACTTTTCGTCACTAGTCACCATCCGCTTCAAAAGCGGGTCGTTGCTGTTGCCACTCAACACTGATTCGCAGATGGGTCCTATCCACTCGTGATGGAACAATAGCACGCAAGTTATATTGATTAAAACAACATGTGTTGGTGGAAGATGTCTTTTATCATGCGACTCGGAAGCGACTGACATTTGAATCCGATTTGGTGCAATCGACCTCCACGGCACCAAATGAAATTGCTGACAACATAACATCGAGTTGTTGTGTCAGCATGATAACACGATGAAATCGCTCGACAAAGCTCTGGATTTCTGGCCAGACGTTACCGATACGTGTGGGGTTCCTATCAGACTTAACTCTCAGAACACGAGTGGTTACCGTAGAGACTAGGCCCACGCCCTCAACCTGACTACCATACTAATATATTAAGATGCTAACACATTGAAAGCGAAAACCATAAACACGACATCAACACGAGCCGCTCCTACTCAGAGTTCAACTACTGTCTCACGTAGATGACAATTGGATGCGCTATACACTCAGTCGTCAGATTGTTGCATTCACGCACGTTCGCTTCGGTATGCATTAGCCGTCTGATGTCAAGATGAAAGCTGTCCATATTTTAACGTCCGCATAATATTCATTCATGATGGATGGCACTGAATCCAGGAAATCCGAATAAGTGCAGCTATGGTAATGAGGACTACAGTACCAGAGCTCCGCCAATCCTTGCTGTTTTAACAAATAGACAATTTGTGACTTCTTATTACAAACAAAAGAACATGACATCATTAAACTTGACAGATCAGTCTTATGTCTAAGTGTACAATTAGTATTCTTTGCATCCCCTGCAACCACATTCCTGCCACAAGAACAATATAACGAACCTGTAAGCCTGTCCCCTATCAACCTATTTAGCATACACTAGAGACTTAACTCGTCGTAGCTGAGGGGATGGCAACAAACGAGAAACTCTGGGCAATGATCAAACACCTAACGCCTGGCATTACGAGTACGCATTGCATACTGAAGTCAGATCTCAGTTTGGTGGACAAACTAGACAAAATTGTCAACTGTCAACTGCACAGCGAGTGCAGTGACATACAGGTCGGTCGGTGCATTGACTGAGGAACACGATGCTTTGCACTTTTTCACTTTCTTCCCCCGGATATACTCGGAAAACAAGTAGCAGCCAGCATAAGCCGCCCGACGAGACACTTGGAAAGTGAAACGAAGCTAGCATCGGTCGCTCATCGAATTCAATTTCTTTAAGACCGACTCCAACCGCCTGTTACCTCAAACACTTCGTGAAAGATTCAACTGCAAAAGAATTGTTCTTGTTGTCAGATTTTAGAAGAAATGCGTCCAAATACTTTTTTTGTCTTGGTGTGATCCATTGTCTACTGGTGGGAGCTAAGGGTAAAGTGCTGTGAGTTCTTAAAGAGAGCCCCCCTTTAGTTAGACCGATAGTGTGTAAGGATTTAAATCTGCAAAACACCAGAGCTGGGTAGGAGCAGGAAGTATACAATTTCTGAACAAGTTGGCGATGGCGCCTAATTTCTCTGCTCGATCTCCCTACAGGCACACTAAGCATATTGCTCAGATATTATGTACATCCTGAGAGAAAGCAGTTGCTTAAAGTGATTGCGATCTAAATGCAGCCAGATGGGTCTGGAGGTTTGGCATATATTCACCCTAATATCGGGTTACCGCAAGATTCAGTTTTTGAATTTGATATGCAGTTTTATGTTTTCGGGATTGCTCTTTCCAAATCCGAGTGGTTTTGACGTATATCCATCAAATTCCTCAATTTTTTTTACGTCAAATTTAAGCAAATTTTTGTCCTGAAACGTCATCAAACTTCAAATGGTTTCGCTTAGACCTACAAAATGCAAGGCAACGCTAATTAATCGTGAGCATGTACGTCATACATTTTCTACTAATTTATTACCAGAAAATATTCATTTGTGTGGCTTATACGGAAAACCCGCTTTGTAATAAATCGTAAATATTTGAAAAACCTAAAATGTTTCAGAACATGTTCTTAAATTTTTTTGGAAAGAGGATTCCCGTATGATTATCTTTTTGGCTTACATGCAAAAGGTTGTCAAACCTTTAAAAGCGATTTAACAAAAACATTAAAATGGCCCTTATGGCAACCCAACGTTGAGATGATATGCAACTTGGTAACCATCTCGTCTTGGTTGGTTTGGTTACTTTCCCAAAATTGCATTTGAATGAAGTGGCTGCCACTGCACAGAGGACTTGCTGCTTGTCAGCTATCTCATCTGGAGATGAGATGACCATTTGATATCAGTTTTCATTATGTTTTGCATGGACTCCAGTGCTTTAGCGTTTGTCTGACTGTCTGTGAAGCTGAAAATATCGCACATGGGCATTACTTTCCATTTGGGCCACGACAATGCTTCGCGAAGTCGCCTGAGTGTTTAGAGAAAACGCCACTACTGAGTTCTGGTTTCGTTCTTACCGTTCTTACCGTTTACAGATGATTGGAGTTCCTGACCGGGATGTGATTGTTGTCTGGTGGCGTTTTATTGAGAATGTTGCAAAATTATCGGATCCCCCTTGGATATCTGTGCGAACATAAGGCGCCACTGCAAAGAGGAGTGCACACTAAGCGCTGTTTATTGTACAAGTTTTGTCGACTGAGGTTGAAGACGACGTCTAAAGGGGTGACTCTGAGAGCATAAGCTGATACAAACGTAGGCTTGACTTCCAGCCGACCCAGATCACAATAATATAAGAACGAAAAACATTACTTTTACTGCCGGTTTTTCAAAAATTCATTTTGCGTCCTCATCTTTTTACCAAATGCTAATTTTTATTTAAATTATCCCAGAGCCCTTTCGTAAACTACATTTTCTATTTTGCCCTTCGTTGTGACATACATACACAGAACTAAACGCTTAAAACACGATGCAGATAATTGTCCGTAGGATAAGTATGGATACTTAAAGTTGTCATGGCAAACGCAAGACGTTTTAGAAATTGCTACGTTTTGAAGTCAAACAAACCCATACCGACTTCGCTGTGCAAATTTCCAAGGTGCTGTTCCTTCTAAAAATTCCGTTTAAAGTTGTTCGTGATAGATATCCAAAGGATGCTTCTATGATGATGTGTTGTTTCTCCAAAGCAGCAGGCGGTGATCTTGACACACTAAAACTTAACAAAGCAACTGCGAATCGCTTGTACATAAACCGAAGCAAAAAGACGGCTAATGCGTTACAAAAACCCTAAATGTACTGAAATTCATGTGTCATGCCCCGATATTGTTTAACATGTTTCTCTCTGATTTTCCCCATTCACCGGAATGGAATTGCGCCATGCACGCTGATGATTCTGCAATTTTTTCATCGCACAGATTTGGTCTCAATATTGACACAAATTTAAAAGATGGGGCGGGAATAGCTATTCCTTATCCCAACAAATCCAAAATTAAATTTAAGAATAGATAAAATCTATCTTTTTTACAAGAAAAAAGAAAGTCTTTTTAATTTCCATCCGACCAGTTAACAGTTAATGGGCAACACATACAATGGGAGGCGTCGATAAAGTATTTGCTCGTTTATCTTGATAAAAATCTTACTTTTAAAGAACACATTACAAAGACTCTCCATAAAACGGGCTTCTTCTTCTTTGTTTGGCGCTACAGTCCGGGGTGGACATGGGCCTCAAGCAACAAGCCTCTCCAGCCAACACGATCTTTCGCCAGCTGCCTCCAGTTGTGCACACCAAGTTGGTTGAGGTCCTTCTCCAATTGTGTGAGCCATCTTGTTCTAGGAAGCATCTTATGTGTTGTCCCAAAGGCTCGGAATCGAAGACTCTTCGGGCCGGAGCTGTGGTGTCAATCCGCTCTACGTGACCTAGCCATCTTAAGCGTTGGATCCGAAGACGCTTAACTAGGTGCATACCGCTGTACAGCCCGTACAGTTCGTGGTTGAATTTCCTTCTCCAGACGCCATCAAGACAAACAGGACCAAAGATCGCACGCAGAACTTTTCTCTCAAAAACGACCAAGAGCTTCTTCACCCGCTTTCAATAGCGTCCATGTCTCTGCGCCATAGAGCAGGACGGGGATGATTAGGGTGTTACTCAATTGCCTCTTGAGCCCAAAGAAACAGCGATTAGCAAGAGTAATTCTGCGCTGGATCTCGGTACTGGTGTTATTGTCCCTGTTTACTGCAGAGCCAAGGTAGACGAAGTCCTTGACTACCTCAAAGTTTCTGCTGCCCATTATGACGCTCTGTCCGAGGCGTCGATGTTGTGCGTCCTTTCGTGATGACAGCATGTACTTTGTTTTGCCCTGATTAACTGCCAAACCCATTTTAGCCGCTTCCGCTTCAATGCTAGCAAAAGCCTCATTGACAGCTCGCTGTGTTCATCTAATCACGTCAATGTCGTCCGCGTATGCAAGCAGTTGAACGGACTTTTGGAAGATCGTGCCTCTGGTGTTGACATTTGAGTTTCGCACGATCTTCTCAAGTATGATGTTGAAGAAATCACATGACAGCGTGTCGCCTTGTCTAAAACCTTTTTTGACATTGAAGGTCTCGGTGAGTTCGTTACCGACCTTGATGGAGCAGCGAGAGTTCTCCATCGTCATCCTGCACAATCTGACGAGTTTGGCTGGAATGTCAAAACTAGACATGGCATTGTATAGCTCGTCTCTATGCACGCTGTCATATGCGGCCTTGAAATCGACGAACCACCACCTAGGGTGTCGATCTGCATCTCGTGGGTTTTTTCCAGGATCTGCCGCAGTGTGAAAATTTGGTCGATGGTGGACTTTCCCGGCCTGAAACCGCACTGATAAGGACCTATCAGGTTATTGCCGAATGGTTTCAGGCGTTCACACAAGACGGCAGAGAGGATCTTGTACGCTATGTTAAGGAGACTGATCCCTCGATAGTTGGCGCAGTCAAAAGGGTCTCCTTTCTTGTGGACCGGACAAACGACGACGAACATACTGCCTGACAGCGGAATTTGTGTCGTCATCGCCGTTTAACAGTCTGCAGAAGTGATTTTTCCAAATTTTCAGCATCGACTGCGATTCTACTACTAGTTGTCCATTTTCATCCCTGCAGGCTTCTGTCCGAGGTCTATACCCTCCGGATAACTGTTTTACCTTTTGGTAAAACTTTCGGACCATAAAACGGGCACTGCAATTAAAATGTTGTATCCTCATCGTATATATTTCAAACCTCAATAAAATACTCTTACATAAGGTTATACGAGTACTTCAGGCAATATTTTCGTAGGGCTGTCAAGTGTGGGGTGAGTGCGCTAAGTGTCGCACAAACAGACTAGAGTAAAACAAAACAAGATTCTCAAAATTATGCCTAATCTTCCTTGGCATCACTCTACCCTCGATTTACACTGTAAAGCTAATGTTGAATTAATCTCTGTTAGGATACATGCGCTTACTGAAAGATTTATCGACATAGTGGATATAATCCACTAGTTAACGAGTTTAATAATAACTATAGCCGTCAAGACTGAGGCTCCCTTTTTATTCTCTACGTACTTATCTATTTATTTGTTTACTCATGGAATTGTTTATTAATTTATTTGTTTATATTGTTTATATATATTACTAACTTACTATTTATATTACATAGTATGTGTTAATTTATCTATTTGTTTATTTTTTTATTTATTTGCCTATTTATTTACTTTTTCTGATGTGTAAACATCTTATCGCTCTCCCCTGACACACGACAGTCGTAACCGGAAATGTCACCAAAATATAGCTGCGCGCGTGATTGTATCAACGTTACCATAAATTGAACCTGATTAAATATTCGTCACCAAATCGTTCAAGACTCTTTTTTTACATAAAATACTTTGTATCCCGTTCGGATACCATCGATTGGGGGGACACTGCGGTAATAAGATATTTACACAAAGACCTCGAGTCCACTGCTCGCTAATTTTTTCTTAAATAACGGGTTCCTGCTGTTCATTCCCTTTGCTTAAAATAATTATTTAAAATTACAATGGTTTTTTAGATGTGGTCTACAATTTAATTCGTGTGGTTTTTTTTTTTTCAAAATTTGAACGTTTATTTAAGAAAAACATGTACAATAATATTGTTCAAAGTATTGCCCATCTGAAGCATTGACTTTTCCCATATTTCTGGCAATTTGTGGATCCCATCCCAAAAGAACCGGCTTGGCACCCAAGAATGAATCAAGCCAATTTTTGATATTCTGCTCTGATGTGAACCGTACTCCAGTGAGGGCGTTCTGCATCGACCGGAACAAATGGTAGTCAAAGGGGCAAGGTCTGGGCTATAAGGCGTGTGGGGTAAAACTTCCCATCCACTCTTTCCAAATAGTTCTTAACCGGAATAGCAACATGGGGCCCAGTGTTGTCAAAATGGAAAATTATTGCCTCGTGTCTGGTCGCATATTCCAGGCGTTTTGCGGCTGCTGCTCTCAAACGGATTAATTGTGTTCGGTAGCGTTGTCCATTCATAGTTTCACCCGGTTTTAGCAGCTCATAATACAGCACAACCTTGTGATCCCACCAAATACAGACCATTACCTTCGCGCCATTGATATTCGGCTTTGCCGTTGATTTAAATCGTGCAAGCCACTTTTGGCACGTTCGCTCAGCTAGGGCATGTTCACCATAAACTTCCACCAAAATGCGATGACTTTCGGCAGCAGTTTTCTTCATATTAAAGTAATGAAGAAGAACTCCTCGCAAAAACACTTTTTCGGGCACAAAGTTCGACATATTTGAGTGAAAAAAAATTATTGTTGTTTACGCTTCAAATGAATGAACATACTGAAATGACGTACAATGACAGTAGCTTTCCAAGGCATTTTCTAATGGAATAATACAAGTTACGCCATCTCTTAGAAAACCGCACGAATCAAGTTATAGACCTAATATATAATATTTGCTGTGCTGGGGAAGCAAGAAAGTCGTATGTACGTTCTTAGACCCCGATTTTCCAACCTCTCGACATTTTTCTGGTGTATAGAGCCGGTAGACTATAGTGCTGAGATGTCTGGCATAAACAGGTCCCAGATATTTGACGTGTCTGGGTGCTTGCATCCCTCACCGTGTACTTCGGAGGTTCGATTTGTGATGATTTTGCGCATTAAAAATGTCGGTAGGACAGTGAAGCTGGTGAAGAGATATAACACTCAAAGACGGTCCGTATTGACTGACTACAATTTTCACACAATTTATTTAACATACATGCATGCTTACAACAGACGAGGTAACCCAACAAATTATGTGGAGACATTTTGGACAGATCGAACGATCGGGCGGTGAGATGCGCAATCAAATACTTTGCAGTAAATCTGTACTACATTTCTGGTTCAAATAAAATTAGTTCTTCTTCTACTTCAATGGATTCGGCGAAGCAAATTCTATTCGGTATAAACAGACAGAGACAGAGTCACTCTCTCTTAATTGGTTCGCACAGTGAGGGGACAAATCCATTGCTTATTAAGTGCTGGAGTTGTGCTACTTGATGCGCATACCACTTGACTACAGTCGCTAATAGTGGGAGTCCACTTTTCACGTCGCTGAGCAAGATGTGTTCAGTTCTACCTCGAAAGATCCACAATCGGTCAAGATAGAAATTCAATGACCAGCGACAATCGAACACATTGAAGCAGCCGATTAAAAGACACTCAACCAAGTGAAGGCATTTCCTCTAAGCAAACCCACTTAATCACGGAAAATCAATAAAACAAATCCCTCTACATTTTTTGACACTTTCTACTATTGCCACTTAACACCACTTAATTAAAGCCTTCAGCATCGTGGCCGTTCAAGAGAATAAAGCATCATTGCCAGCGAATGCACACTCATCGTGGTGACAAATGTTTGACATCAAATACAATCCATTTCGCTACTTTAATCAACATGTTCCACGTCGCGCAGTCTCATGCTCTGCCCAATGGGTTCTTCCCAACGCTGTGGGTTTTTTTTTTTTTGCTTTGTCTCGCTCGTCGAACAAGCGCCTGTAGTGACAGCCAACTGTCTCAAAGCCGCAAGAAATACGTTTGATTTATTGCGTCTTCTCGCCCCAAAGGATAAACAACAACAGAAACCAAATCGAAGCCGAAACCCCAAGTAGACCGTTGTTGTTAGTCCATCTGTGAGAAGGGGGCATGACTCATGGCAAATGGCACGACGCCATAATCTATTAACGATCGACCGCCACCGCGATCACTAGATGCTGAGATTACTTCGTGCGAAACCAGTTTCCGTGTTTTTGTCGATAGTTTCTCTTGTCGGATTTCCCAGTAGTTCGCGTTCGATGTGAATGCCCTATTCATGACCGATGCCCCACTACGCATCAGCCACTAATGACCTCCAAATTATTGCTTTTAAGTGGCTTACCAAATTGGGAGTATAATTTGAATGTCTCACGAAAACACTGCGTTCACTGGGAACTATCTGATTTCTTGGAGAACCTCCGTCGCCTATAGTCGGAGTTGCTTGCTTGCCGAAGTCTTAGTCACTTTTGGAAATGCCGCGACTGGTCATTACAGCTATCGACCTTCAACTCGAAGTTTTGTTTTGATGTTGATGTCAGTTTGGACAGATTTACATCCGTCTTAACGAGATTCACGCCACATCATCTCGTTCAGTCGCCAGAAACCACCAACTGCGTATCCCTTGTTTACTCAAACTTCAAGATCTGCTAAGATTATGATCTGATCTGAAGACTCGGACTGGAACCCGTTTTAAACTTCGAACACGGGTGGCGTGGACTTCCATCCTGACGAACCACCTTGAACGCCGGCATAAACAAGACAACCACCATAAAAGTAGTACACGCGATGCGGTGGAATGCGATGGACGAAAGTGAGTCGGGAAAACAATTGAAATGAGGCTCACACATAACCTTGAGCGATTCATCAAAATCCCGGCAACTGATTAAGCACTGATGAGTGCGACGTTGACTGCATGTCGAATGGATACGTTTTTGAATCCGAATTTGGGCTTTTTTAACAACTGTGGCCCGATGGACTTCCGAGGCAATTTCAACATTGTCTCGAACTCACTTTGCTCGATCAGTTTGATGCGAAGCGTTAGCACTTGAGCAAATCTCAGGACCTACACAAACTAAACACTAAATGAAAGGAATTGAAGGGGGGATTTCTGAATATTGGATTCTAGTCCGGTTTCCAAGCCGATCTTGATTTCCTTTGGCAAGTTGTAGTAACTCTCAAGCAAGAAAACCACTCGCATCTTTTCTGCTAGGCTCATTTAAAATGTTCTGACCGCTGGAGCTGTGCTCCTATGTATTGACCTCTCTTGCACATCCTCTGATGATAGCGGCCTTCGCTGCTCTGAAACGAGTGCTTTAAGTTGAATGTCAGTTAATTAGTTTTTGGTACAGGAATGGAACTTGAAGATATTGATTTCAACGCGACCTAATTCCGCGTCTCCTTTGAAATTGATCGAGACACACTACGAGTCGCAATGCAGCCCATGCTCAGACGCTCCATGGGTCGCTGGCCGTACAAGTGAGTAAAGCGGCCCATATATTGTGTACATCGGCGTCGCTTTTCGCCACATACGTCACACACTTTAGGACACTTCGCTGAAAATGAAAACCTTTTCACTTTGCTCGCATAGTGCGGCATGAGAAAAAGCGGCGCACGGACTAGTCCGCACAGAGAACACATATCGGCAAACCGTGTGCTGTGTGTGGGCCGCTTAAACTTTGAAATAACAGAATACTTAGCTTTCCTTCTAATCTTTAGTGGAATCAAGACAGAAAAGTGATGGTCTGTCCAAATATATCGGGACCCGCGACATTGCGCCCACTCAAAATCCCTGATCTCAACCAGGGACCGTGGATGCGGTCAGCTGTAATTGCACGTAGCTGCTTAATGCATAGCAGCTTCACTGCTGACTGCTATCGGTCAACAACTGAGTTTTGTTGCAAGCACTTCGTCTGAAATCTTAATTTTATCTTCACTTTGGTTTAGCCCCTCAATCGACTTCGTTGGGCCGTCCTAAGATTGCCTATTCAAAGCATATTAGCGCCAACAGGGTTTAATTTTGAAAAGGAATTCCTTATTTAACAATTAAATACTCCCCCTTGCCCACTTCCGATTGGAGTCTATTTATGTAAGTCCATGACTACTCATGTTTTGCCATGTTTTGCCGATGTTGCCTAAGTCCTAAGTGTCGTCTTTGAAGAAAGTCTTCAAGCGCTTATCATGGCAGTCTCGCTTACGTGAACCGAAGACAACTTGATGCTGACAGCGCGTAAAGAGTGAAAGGCAACAATAGTTCAGTCACAGACCCTCCAATTCTGAAAGGGAACAATAGTTCAGTCACAGAGTCTCCAATTCTGTCCCACAAACATATGATATTCCATTCCGACCCATGGCAACAGAGGACTCCCGAGAAAGTGTAAATCGAAAAGGACCTCAACCAACTTGGTGCTCGTAACTGGAGACAAAGGGCTTATTTGTAAGGGCCTGGGCCCACACCGGACTGCACCGCTACAAAGGAGAAGAACAAACTAAGGTCGACTGGCACCATTCCCCACAATTCCAGAAAGATCTGCTCAACAAAACTAGATCCAAAATGTTTATTAGGTACATCTTCTTCCTCAAAATGATTTAAAAGGGACCCGACATCGACAATTGACACCCTATGTCGGCATCGAATAGAGAGTCTTCAGGAATCGACTAGAGAGAGAGCCGACTACACAGCTGATTGACGACCCCTTTTCCATCGACGAATGGGTTTGAGAAATGATTTCAGAAAGGCTGTCCAAACATTTTAATGCGCAAGAGAGGTAGAAGAGGTAGTAATCGACTATCTCTATAAAGACGTACCGCGGTTTATGTCGTTTCGTATAAAATCGTTTCACTCGTCGAAAAATTCCCACTTAGCCCACATAGTCCCGTACTCAGGTCACTTGAAAAAACTGTTCAACTTTCGTTTCTCGTTAATTTCCAGAATCAAAGTACATTACATTAGTACATCTTAGCTGACTCGATTTAAGTCGTTTCAAGTCAAGTCGAGATTTCCTGGACTGTAACCCTGTCGGAAACCGGGGTACGCCTGTCTCATCAACGAAACCACTGACTTGGGCCCTGAAGAAAAGTCTGATCGACGAGGTCATAAGTGTGAGTAAACCACCTCAGAAAGTGGATTTCAAATAGGATTTCTTCCACTGATGCCTGGGGGCTATCACAGAACGGGCTTTTACCAGTAATAGGAGAAGAACGCCACGCAACGCTATGAAGTTGTACGCCTCTGGAATCGTAAGTGGGTTTTCTGCAACAAGCTTGTTATGCCAGAGAAATACCAAGCAACAAAATTTGCTTTATAGAAATCTTATAGACAGTTTATTAATAACGCGGGAGGGGCTTGAGTCTGTAGTGGGCATGGGTCCAGCTTAGGGTTGCCATGCGTCCTCTTTCTGGGGGACATGTCTCTTTTTAACCCAGGAACGGAAAGTACTTCAACGTTTTAAGAAGTTGTCGTCTTTTTTCCCCTTCTTTTGCATATAATAGCTCATCGCGCTCTATTTTCTGTTTCACTTATTGATGAAGTAATGCAAAATGAGGAAAAAGCGAGTTTGGGTGTAACTCTGGATAAAGCAAGGAAATAATAAAATTAAAATACTCCCGATGATTTCGCAATAATTTGCGTATGGAAACAACCACGTTTAAAGAGTTATTGAGGAAAGTAAGCCCACACATCAAACGAAGGTCCACTAGTTTAAGAGACGCTATTACATCGCGTGAACGTTTGTCTGCAGTTCTAAGATTCTTGGCAAGAGGAAAAAGTTTCTCAGATTTATCAAAATCCACTAAATTCATTCATTTAACACTTAATTTTTGCATTATTCACTTTTTATTTCCCCTACCTTTGGAAATTTTCTATACAATTCAAAAAAAATCCAGACTACACTGTTTTTCCACATTTGATGTCATCTTTCATTCCGCCGATGTGCAGACAACCATTTTTATACCGGTTTCTAAATCCAAATTGACCAATCAGAGAACTGTCAAAAATTCATGAATAACTGTCAAAAAGCTCCTCAAATTCGTCGATGGACTAGGGGTCAATCAGCTGTAAAGTTGGGCATGTTTATCATACTTCATTTCTGGTGTCAACCCTCTGAATGTCAAACTTCTTTGTTGTTTGAGTTCATGGACGTAGTTTTTGTTCTCATTTTGTCCTCTTTTTTAAAGCAGGTGTTGTCCTCCAAAGACCGGGATCTTAAGAGTTCTTGTCCTCGGCTAGCTTGGACAGCCAGGGCATCCCTGGCCTAGCCTCTACACGCACATCAACCACTTGTGCTGTGCGTGCTGTTGTTCTCTCTCCTACTTCGAAAGGCGAAGTTTGAGAATCTTTTTCTAGACAGTTAGCTGTGAAATTGTTTGTCGTCCTAGGAATTGAACGTAGACACCATCGACTCCTGTGCTTAGAAGTGGACCAACGAACTACGCTACAGTCGCCATCATATATTGTTAAGTTACTGTTTCTCTGGGACGCACGTGACAGCACAGTGTTGGTATGGTGGTAGAAGTGGATCCCCCTCTCACTTACTCACTCACATTAAGCTAACCCACGCGACCCGTCCACAAAATGTCTTGAAATATTTTCGATCGTTTTCATCGCTTATACCAGGAAAGGACATGCTTAGGAAAGGGCTGACTCGAAGAAGGTGGTGTCGAGACATTTTTTTTTTTGTCGTACCGGGAATCGAGCCTAGTCGTCGCACATACCCACAACACTACAGCCAACACATTGTCCAAGATACCCACTTCAAATTTAATAAACAAACCTTTGATGTCCGTCTGCAGGTTCCATCTCTATTAGTAGGCCCTACCTTTTCCGAATTCGCTGAATAATTTTTTTCACCAAAGTCAGATGCTACATTTTCATTTAAAAGCAAACATTGTATAAATTCGCTTGGCAAAGTATGCCACGAAGTACAGCTCACTGCATATCGAACCGGCATTTCCAAGGCAACCGTCGCTAACTGTCAGATACTGAAGAAAAACAGCTTTCGGCTAAAAATTCATTCGCCTACCATTTGATCGAAGGTGAGTGTTTAAATTGAATACAACGACGTAATCAGCAACAGCACTGCAATGGCCAAAGAATTCGACATGAAGAACTTCCTCAAGGATTTCCTGGCCGGGGGTATATCGGCGGCCATTTCGAAGACAGCGGTGGCGCCGATTGAGCGGGTGAAGCTGCTGCTGCAAGTGCAGCATATATCCAAGCAAATCCCCGAGGACATGCGCTACAAGGGCATCATGGATTGCTTCATTCGAATACCCAAGGAGCAGGGAATCACGTCGTACTGGCGCGGCAACATGGCCAACGTCATTCGATACTTCCCCACGCAGGCGTTGAACTTTGCCTTCAACGACAAGTACAAGAGGATCTTTCTCGGCGGCGTGGACAAGAAGGAGCAGTTCTGGCGGTATTTTGCCGGCAATCTTGCGTCGGGAGGTGCGGCCGGAGCCACGTCCCTGTGCTTCGTCTATCCTCTGGATTTTGCAAGAACACGCTTAGCGGCGGACATCGGCAAATCGGGCAACCGCGAGTTCACGGGCTTGGGCGACTGCTTGAAGAAAATCCTGAAGAGTGACGGTCCCATTGGTCTGTATCGGGGCTTCATTGTCTCGGTGCAGGGAATCATCATCTATCGGGCTGCGTACTTCGGGTTCTACGACACTGCCCGTGGATTCCTGCCGGATCCGAAGAACACGAAGATCATCGTCAGCTGGGCCATTGCTCAGGCGGTGACCACAACTGCTGGGATAATATCGTACCCCTTCGACACAGTCCGGCGCAGGATGATGATGCAGTCTGGGAGGAAGGGGGCGGAGATCATATATCGCAATACGGCGCACTGCTGGGCAACCATTCTGAGCAAGGAAGGTCCGACAGCGTTTTTCAAGGGCGCGTTCTCAAACATTATCCGCGGCACCGGCGGTGCGTTTGTCCTTGTGCTGTACGACGAAATAAGAAACTTGTTGTAAAATGTAGTGAAGTATCGAAAATAAAATGAGAATCCTGCAATCGAATGGCGTTGCTCTTCTACCAGAGTGTAGGACGGACGATTAATGATGTAGTCACTGGTGGGGGTTTTTTTATCAATCACTATTTCGTGGCACGCTCAAAGATGACGTGATTACTTCAGGTACCAACCGATGTCATTCAGCAAGGTGTCACCTGTCTGTGAACTAACTTCTCAAGCCGACCGACTCCCCATGTAGGGGCTTAGCTAATACTCGTATTATGTCCTAGGTGGTGTTTGACTCGCTCGAAGGGTTTTTGCCATTGTGACCCAAAAACTTTGGACTTTAACTGCGGACGAACCCTTAAGCCAATGACTAAAGTGTCAAACATCAAAAATTAATTAAAGAGATCTTCATAGTAGTGAACTTCACAAAAAACGGTTACAATTGCAGTAGATCATTGATTATCCGAACTAATTGGGACCGAGGGCGTGCGGATAATCAATTTTTACCGAAAAATTCGCATAATCGAATACATAAGCTAATGGAAGACGGCATGTGTGTTCGACGGTCCTCTAATGTCAGGCCAATGTCAATTCTATGGTTTTATAGGCTCCCCCTGGTTCTTCGTTGCACGAACCACCAAAAAACCTTTTCCAATTTTCGGTCTTCTAGTTTATTCATCGTTTTCCTCGTTTTTAATCCATCACCTTCTGAGCTGGACAGTGCCAGCAAATTTCAAAACAAAGCCCTTTAACTTTCCATTTCAGGCACTGTGAATTTCCCAGTACCTTCTTCATCAGCGAACTTCCACTTTCACCTCTTTCCAGTCGCTCAATAATTTCTATCCTTGTTTCGATTGATAAGACGTTATGAGTACCTTACGACATCTTAACCGACTTTCGTAACTGAAACACAATTCACGAATAAAATGAACAATGTCCACGTGGATACTAGGCATATAAAGGGTGGTTAAATTTTAAGGGCCGATGTTGATTTTGAATAAAACAAAAAAAAATTATTTAGGAAATTTTTGTCATTTCATTTTCCAAAGAGGCCAAATGGCCTCCCCGACCTCGGCGGCACACCTCCATCCGATGGTCCAAATTCTCGACGACGCTGAAGCACAATTGAGGTTCTATGCCGTTAATGTGCCGAATTATCTCATCCTTTAGCTCTCGAATTGTTGCTGGCTTACCGACGTACACCGTTTCTTTCAAATAACCCCAAAGAAAAAAATCCAACGGTGTCAAATCACATGATCTTGGCGGTCAATTGGCATCATCACCACGTGAGATAACACGGCCATTGAATTTGTCGCGCAAAAGAGCCATTGTTTCGTTAGCTGTGTGGCAAGTGGCAAGTGGCACCGTCCTGTTGAAACCACATATCGTCCACGTTCAAGTCTTCCAATTCGGGCCATAAAAAGTTCGATAGCGAACACCATTCACAGTAATTGCCTGATCGGCCTCATTTTGGCAAAAAATACGGCCCGATGATGCCGCCAGCCCATGAACCGCACCAAACAGTCACTCTTTGTGGGTGCATTGGTTTTTCGACAATCACTCTTGGATTATCATTCGGCCAAATGCGGCAATTCTGCTTATTGACGAATCCACTGAGGGGAAAATGTGCCTCATCACTGACGATGTTTTCTTCGAAAATTGATCATCCACTGTTGCCATTTCTTGCCACCATTCTGAACATTGACGACGCTTGAAATGGTCAAGAGGCTTCAGATCCTGAGTCAATTGCACCTTGTGAGCGTGTAAATGCCAGTCTTTATGCATAATGTTCATCAACGACGAGCGTGAGAGGTGCAATTGTTAGGCACGACGATGAGTTGAGGTGGACGGCTCTTCAGCCACACTATCGCGAACAGCAGCAATATTTTCTGCAGTACGAGCTGTACGAGCATGCACTGGTGTTTTCACATCTCTTACAGACCCGGTTTGCTCACGAAGAGCGCGATATGCATTTTGATTTGAACGCCCATTCTCATAATAAGCCTGAATAACTTGAACGCGTTGCTCGATTGTGTATCATTCCATGGTTCAAATTGAGTTAGTCTGAAATTGAGAAATGTCAAATGAAATGCAGAAAAAAACTTGATGTTTAGGTGTGGTTCACATTCAACATCGGCCTTTACAAGTACGTATGTTTTTCATGCATTAAAGTAGACCGTTAATTCTGGAACACTGCGTTAGTTTTTGTCGATTCCCTTTAAAGTTTAGATCGGATAATCATCCATTTGCCTCCGTAGTTGCATACGGATAACTTACGTTTCGGTTAATTGACATTCGGATAATCGACGCTCCACTGTAGTTGAAATGTATTATGTAAACATCTTCGTCAACGAACAGAGTATGGTTTATTGGTCAGATGACAACCCTCGTGTGGTTCAGGGAACACCACTGCACTGCGTGATGTAAATTTCATGCCTTTCTGGGGTGTCATTGGACCGTTTTGTCTCTTTTTGTTGAGGAAAATTACAGTCACGTTACAATCAATGGAGGTCGCTACGAGATATGTTGCAAAGCTATTTCTTTGGTCAGTAGGACGGTGTCAACAGTCACACAGCGGGTGTATCATTCGACTTATCTCATCTCATCTTCAGTGACCCGCATGGTCTTCTTTAGTGGATAAGAGGGCCACGAGAGATCTCCATGCGACTTGATTCTTCGCCATCGAAGCTAAGTCTTCAGACAACCGAGTTTACGGACTTGGTCCAACCACTTCGCCACCTCGCCACCTTTCAGTTCGATATTCGAACGTCACCCTATCCCGGCGAGTGTTCCCCACAACAGCACGAAGAAAGAAGAAGTTTACTCTTAGCACCTTGTATTCGCGATCTTATTCTTTCGGTCGTTACCCAAATTGCATGCCACAGGTGGGAGTTGGAAGAAAAACTGAGTTGAGTACTGAGTAACTTGGCTTTGACGCCAGGCTCGACCTTTCTGATTTCAGATCCAAGCCATTTTAAAACAGACCCATCTTGGCCAATCCTCAGCATTAGTACACCCATCACTGGCGAGACCCCGAAATGGTTAAACTTCTCCATCTGCTTCAAGGGGCTCCACTAACATGTAGAGCGCATTGAACAGGCGTTCTGGAGATGACCATAGCCTCCGATTTGTCCACGTTGACCTTCATTCCAGCGTCAGCACGTACGGCCACAAACCTATCGAGTGCGCGCTGGTGTTCCGTCTGGCAAGATGTGAGGATAACTCAGTCATCTGCAAAAAGAAGATGACTTACCAGCAACTCTCCCAATGTGAGACATGCCTCGCCTCGGCTGCGCTGCAACATCCTGTCCATATGTACAATGAAAAAGAGAGGTGACAAGACGCACCCTTGGCGAAGTCCAAAGCCCACGGTGAAAGGTGTTGATTTAGCACCGTTAGCCCGAACACAGTTGCTACAGTTTGTGTATAGAGACTGGATGGCCCTCAGAAGAGGACTAGACATATTAGACACAATCTGTGGCTTTGTAAGCACAGCTATTGCGTCGGAAATAGTGCTGATAGGACGTAGCTAAGAGAAAAGTTTGTGTCTGTCCGTTAAAGTTGTAGGGTGATGGCATATAAGGTCAGTAGTCCGCCCTTTCATTACAGAGGACGACCAGAAGAGTACATGCCTAAGTTGGGGTGTGATGGGAGTGGGGGCACATGTGTTAAAAACTATTCGGTTCAGATGGAGTACTTGAGTACTCCGTTTAAATGCCCGTCTTTACACACGATGTCCAACCTGGAAGCCCATAGTTTTATGAGCCAATTTGTCTCACTACAGCTCCTAGCAAAAGATAAGGTCAAAAATCCATACGAACAACAAAAGATAAACCCATTCTAATATATGTAAATACAACACGCCACACTAACACCTAATGACTTATCAACAAAATCTCGGTCAGTCAAGGTATGTGGAATTTTCGCAGACGACTTTCACAAGATGAGTCGTTTGATTGCCAATCATTGCCAGAAGCCCAAGCAAAACAGAGCAGAGCACTCACACTTAAGAGATCAAGTGGAAGAGAAAATACATCTTAATGCATGCGCCTTAGATCATAAGGAGGTTGTAAGCCGATTAACGTCTTCAGAAATAGCTGAGAACCTTCAGTAATATTAAATGGGTGCATTTTACCTGAAATGCTCGCAAAACTCTGATCAACGAGATGCTAAAGAAACAAAACTTTGCGTTCTTTCACACTTGCTTGGAGCGATTATTGTCGAAACCATACATCAAAGCGCGAAGTTCCAAAGTTGGAGCAATCTCTTTTGTCCCCCTTCGTGAAAAGTGGGACAAACACCCCAGTTTGCCAATCGCCAGGTGTCTCACAACGTTCACAGGTCTCTTTAATGACACGAGAGAGCCATAAAACTCCCTCTTTACATATTGCCTTAAGCATTTCTGGCCGGATTTTATCCACACCGTCTGATGTGCCAACTTTTAGCGATTCAATCGGCAGAATGGCTTCCTCAACCGTTGGACTATACTCCTCCCCACTCAAGACCACTGGTCTGCCATCCTCGGTGCCCTGTTCGGGATTAAGCAGCTGCGAAAAGTGCTCGCTCCAACTGCATACGATGTGCACCCACGCTACCTTTGGATTTGACTCCTTCGATGATGTTGAATTTACTTCCTCTGAGTCGGCGAATGGTTTGCCAGAACCTGGTTGCTTCCTCCACGACTGCTCTTTAGCTGCTCGCACGGCCATCTTCGCGCCTCAGTGTACCGGTCAATAAAGGCAGAGTCCCCCAAGAGAATCCAGTCTCTGTAAGTCTGATGGCTTCTTGAACTCCGGGCGTTTTCTTTTCTCACCACCAGCCGCTACTCCAAGTCGCTTTGCTCCACAAGCATCCCGTGCAGAGGCAATGACAGGCGTTCAAAACAGTCGCCATTCTTCCTCTAGGAGTAGCTCAAAGCTTTCAGATATGTGCCGTGCAAAATTAAGCCGCAACTCACTATTCTCCCACCGAAGGCCTGTAACCACTCTTGGTTTCCGCCTCGACAGGAGAGGTACTTTATCAGTGATGTACAGTGGATCAGTTGACAGTTCAGCCCCTCTCATCACACGAACGTCACAAACCATCCGTTTCACACACGATGGTTCCACAAAGAGATCTATCAACGCCTTCTGTTGAAGACCCTGAGGCTGGCATGTGTTTTTCTGGATGCCTTTGTGTGGAAAGAAGGTGCACATTAAGGACAGGCCATTTCGTTCTAGTGACGATCACCATTCCTCCCAATCACTCAATCCCCCGTATCCAGTTCAGCTTCAACTTCATCCAGGAAAGCCGCGTACTCTAACTCTAGATTTGGTGCATGTACCTGCACTAGAGCCAAAGTTGACTTCTCATACTTTAAGATGCCGTCTCTCCCTCCTAATGGTATCCACTCCAATACCCTGCCATCCCGGGACTTGTGGGTATCCCCACTCCTGCCTGTGCAGACATTTGAGGTGCAACTCCCGACAGGAAGAGTTTCCACCCGTCCAAGAGGTCCATAGTCCTAGATCACCCTTGCTTCGTCGAAGAGATACCCACGATATCCAAACGATACCTGGCAGCTTCCTCAACTAGCTCGAGATCCCTACCATTGTCCGTTGCCTTTTGCTCTCCGCACGCACTGGTTAGTGCAAGGCGTGACTCCCCTTCGCGGCTCACGGGGGCACTGACGGGTTGTTCGTAGTTCCTCCGGGCTATGACCGACCGGCTGCCGAGGGGGACAGTCCGATCACCAGACGCTCGCATACTGCCACCATTGAGACCTGGGTAGACCTAGAAATAATTCTAACACCCCAAACATGTTGCCCGCCCCCACCACGAGGAGGTTAGCTGCCTTGTTCCAAATTATTTCCAATTCATATCTTTTCACAGCTGGCTGTCACAAATGCCGCCTGTGCGTTCCTTTGTGCACTTTAAGCGTAGAAACGTATTCAAAAAAACGCGCACCTAAAAATAGTAAAATTCTAAGAAAAAACTTTTACTCTCACTTCGGATCTTGCCAGCCTCTATTTCGTCGCAATTTTCTTGTCTCGTCGTCTTATGTCGTGTGGCGTCACAAGACTCGTCGGACGGCATTCTAAACATCAACCAGTCATCCAAAACCAGACACACCCACACAAGGTCTAATCTCCTTCCCAACTTCCTTTAATCAGCGACTCAACTGACCAAAAGATCCCGCGAAAAATCACAACTACGTCCGATTTTAATCTACCTCAGGTATCAACTCAACGGCAAGCTGAAACCAGCGGAACGACGCGACGCGACACTGGCACACACACACTCAAGTAAGCATCTGGAATACACACAAGTGATCAGTGGTCAACCGCCGAGATGGAGCAATGAAATTATCTAATTTCCAATTTAGCAAAATTTTCACAAAATCACACAACAAAGGTGAATGTGATGCACGATGAGTAAATGCAAATCAGCATCGAACACGCACTCCCGAAAGCTTTTCTGTGCCGAGCGCCCGCGTCCCCGAGTGCCCGCAGTCTGAATCAGCAAAAGAACAGCCCGTGTGAATGTTTTGACTGCGAATACGAGCTTTGAATCGCCCGTCCCCCGCCCTCAGGGCGTTCTACCGGCTTGAGGTCGAGCAGTGTGTATAAAAGATACGTGCTCGATCGATTCTCATCAGAACCCAGTTGAAGTTGAAGTGTATCTAACACAAGTTCAGTTTAAGACCAAACCAAGATGCGTTTCTTAGTGACATTTGCGTGCCTGGCAGTTGTTGCCACCGCCGTCCTGGCCAATCCGGTGGAAGTGGAGATCGAACAGGACCCAGTCGCCGCCGCCGTGGCACAGGAGACCGCCGACACTCTGCTCGATGTGGACACCGAGACCGGCCATGAAAACGAATCCGAGAGACTAGCCCGTCAGTTCGGCTACGGCCGCGGCGGATATGGTGGATACCGAGGTGGATACGGAGGATACGGATACGGAGGATACGGTGGATACCGCGGCGGATACGGCGGATACGGCGGATACCGCGGAGGATACGGGGGATACCGTGGCGGATACGGCGGCTACCGCGGGGGATTCTATGGTTAAGACAAACGCATTTTTAAGTTACGTTGGAAATAAAAGATTCTTAATTCGGTAATTTATGTGTTCGAAGTGTTTTTATCTGATCCTCTGAGCTTTCGCTCGGCGACACGGATGCAGGTGGTTACCCGACTCAGCTTGTCGCTCGGCGATCCAAGGCCGCTGGATTGACGAACGAATAGCAACTCAAGTGCGATGACTGTCCGATTTGGTTGAGACTTAGATTTGGCGATAGGTGTGGGAAGCAAATGTCAAGACCGAAGTAGCGTGACTAGCGACTCAGGAAATATTGCCACCGGTAGGGGGTTGCGGTGTGCTCTGCTGTGGTCAATGGAGTGCAGCGATCACTGGACACGTGTGTAGCTGTGCATAGCTTTGTGCAATTGAAACACAATCTTCCGCTAAACACTCTGCCAATCATGCCTATTATGAATAATGTTACCCTCGAACCCTTTCTCTTGATGGGGTGGGGAGGGGGTTATATTCTTGTTCGTCTATCGAAGTATTTAGTGAGTTACGGGATTGATTGCTTGTGCAACCCATCAAATGGGGCGTAGAGTCGATTGCCATCTGACGGTTCATTGAACAGACATAACAGGCACGACGATGAAAAGGTGACAGGCATGCACGGCATCATGAGTGGTGTTCCCCGAGCCACTCCGACGCAATTTACGCCGGTCCCGCCGCCGGTTGGAGTTTCCGACTCACCTGAAGCCTAGGCTTATGGTGCTAGAGTGCGTTGGGGACTTGAACTTCAACCACAAACCTCCCCCAGGCATATGGAGCTATATTTGTCACAGCAACAGCTGTTCTCAACATGTGCAAGCAAGAAATGCGCGTTACCTAGAGGCTGACTCCGTTGCCGGCATTCAGTCCACCTCTTACAGGTCTGGTGGCTCACACCTGACTCAAAAGTCTCGACAATTGCGTGCAAGTTGCGCCATTAGGTCCATACCTTGAACTCGAAAAATCCCCTCTTAGAGCCTGAAGCCCATACTTACAGAGCTGAAGTCCACTGTCGACCTGGGCTACAACCATCAAACCTCTACAGCCACATCAAGTTGACCGATATTCATGAGTTCGTCAAATCAAACACAAGCGCCGTTTGTAGTGTCATCAACGTCACAGAGTAGACGTCTCTCCCCAAGTTGTTGGCTCACTGTGCTCTACGTGGCCTAGTCCCTTTGTTCGTTGGATCCATCCACGCGGTTGAATCCTACCCGCCAGCTTCCATCAACCCTAACTGGTCCAAAGATGACGGGAAAATTTGTCGACATGAGTCTAGCCAGGCGTCTACAGATTCAACGGCTAAGATGGCTAGGCCATGTAGAGCGCATGGACAACACTGCTCCAGCACGAGGAGACTTCAACTCCGAACCAGTGAGACAGACGACGCGAAGTGAACAAGTGAAGAAGGACCTGAACGCGAAAATTGGAGGCAGCTGGCTAAGATCCATCTGGAGAGGCTTGTTGGCATTGGCCCAGGTCCACACCAGTAGAAGATGTAGATAATTAAAGCGAGCGCCTCCTTCGAGAAGGACTAATCGATCATCCTGGATGGATCCCCCTCACATACATCAAAATTGAATTAAGAGGATCCTCCTCCTGTTCGAGAGAAAACTTCTGCATACGTTTTTAGGTCCTGTACATGCTAATCGTGCATATGGAGGAGAAGTCCGAGGAAACAGATGTTGTCAAGGGTTTCCTGCGTTTGATACTGCGTAGTGTTGCTCACTGCTGAGCTGAGTTTCTGGACTACCTCGTAACTTACTCACTCATTCACCCCCAGACCAGTGCTGGCAACGGCATCAGTGTCAAGTCGCTGAGTTCGACTGATGACGTCAATATAACCCGCATATGCGAGATATCGACCCTCTAGTTTTGGCCTGTGTGCTTTCCAAGAGAACGATTTGAAGAAGTCACATGACAGCATGTAGGCATCGGTGAGTCCATTCCTGACCTTGATGGAGGAGCGAGAGCTCCCAATGCGCAACCTGACGTGTTTATCAGGAATGTCAAAACTAGTCATGCCGGTATATACCTTGTCTCTATGCGTGCTGTCATGTGAGACATTGAAATCGACAAATAGGTGGTGACTCTTCATTTCTTGAGTGTCTTCCAGCGATTGTGACTCTTGCGGCTTTCCCTGGCCTGCACACTGATATGGATCAGATTGGGCTGGAAGAGCAGAAACGCAGAAACGATCCTGTGTCAAATATTAGGGAGACTATGAGGACTCATGCTGCAGGACTCTGGTGCATGCGGTCAATCAGATCATCTCGAGTTGCCTTAATGATTTCAGACTCCTAAGATGGCCGACTGCCCAGTGCGTCCATTGCGGCCGTCTCGTTTGGGGTACTTGATCTAGTCGATCATCGTCCATTCTTCCAGACAGCGGTAGCTTGGCCCTCATTGTCAGTGAAGAAGTTTTAGCTGCGACTCTACTACCAGTCGCGTTGCTGGCTATTGCCTCACCCTTTTGGTAGAGCTGTCCAACCTCATTCCTGACATAACACCTCTCCATCCCCGTCTTTGCGCCCTTCACTTGCTCATTCCTTTTCCGAGAATCACCATCAAGTCTTGTGTTGTTGATCAGATCAGCAGTGAGACAGTCACTCCCCAAATCCGTCACAAACTCAGGCATCTACAATTACATCAATGACCTTCGGACATGCAAAGTACTCCCAAGAAATGTGAACAGACAATTATCTGAAATTGGCCTTAATTGCTTGATTGTGGGTTTTAGTAAAGAGACCCCTTCGTCATCAATCTGGACGCTTAACAAGGTTAGTTCTTCTGCGAGAAGATCGAAAATGATGCAACAAAATTCGCTCAACTCTTGCCAATTTAAAAACGCGTGTTCTTAGTTTAGAAGCTAGGAAAAACTGAAAGAGGGCTGAAAGAGTCGATGTCGGAGTAGCAATTGGTTTGGATGAAATTTGGTGATATTTAGCCCTAGCTAGTCCTCGCTCTACGTCCAGAAACGAATACTTCTACTAATTTGCATTACAACATGATGTCTATTTAAAAATTAACAAAAGAAAACTTCGACCTGGAACACAAAAAGCACAATCCCACGCCTTCGCTGGATCATCAGGCAAACGTGGTCAACATACGATGTTCCTTTCGATGCAACTAAGATCACACAATCACACCTTGAGCAGAGATCTGCTTCAATTCATTCACTGAAAGCCAAACCAGAGTGGAAACTGGCCATGCGCCCAACTGCCTGGGGAGGAGCTTGGCACTTACCAATAGCTGATAGGGCAGAGCTTTGAGGGCCACGAACAAGCCCCAAATTGTTCCGTGAGTGGCGTATTTAATTCCTGGAATCAATGATCCTCTTCATTTATCTGCAATTCCTCATATTCCGGCCGTTGATGTTGTAGAGTGTTACATATTCACGAAAGACGACCCACACCCGTGTGGGCGACGAGCTTTGTTTACAACGGAAATTTACCGGCGCTCTTCTATTAGCCCTGGAATGTGCAATTAACACTTCAGAACGTTATGACCCATCAAGGAACACGCCAGTCATTTGAATCGCGCAATTGACGCCTTTGTCTAGACACTTCTGGTCTGTTTCGTGTGATTACCATCACCGGACCGCGTTGTATACCGGAATGTGTCATCTATTCAACGCACGTAACAATGGAAAGAACCCCTAAATCTCAGGCATATGAGTCAAAATCTAATTGATGGCCGTGCTCTTTCAGGATCGGATAATTGTGATAACCAGAGACAGCTGGGCCCGAGTGACAATAGTGGATGACAGGCATGGATCCACAATTCCTACGGAAGCATTCAAGATTGTTATCACTCAAAACGCACAAAGTTGACGCAGGAAACAAAGCTTCCATAGACAACAGCACCAAAATGGAAGCATAATTTTGAGCGCACAGAAATGGAATTTGTTTCACTTCATTTAAATTTATTACAATTTATTGCATACTCTTCGGAGAATTAAGAATGCTGATTTAGGGTTCGGTTACATTTTAGCTTACAAATGCTTTCAGGAAAACGGAAAAAAATGTAAGCAATATTTTATTCTACTTTTCTTCTAATGTCCTACGAATCAAGTAAAATTGGATGCCGAACATTCCGAACTGTTAACAACTAGTCTTCCAGAAACGTACCTTCAGAGGCATTAACGATTACCAAAAAAAACGAATCGAAAATAGGACAGCATGCAAAATAAAGTACATATTCATCGACCGTTTCTTCAGAAACACAACATGCAGCGGACAAATGACTTTCCCCTGTGGATTCTCAGATTCACTCTGTTCTGTTCAGAGATTCCTCCATCATCTCTGGTTCTGATGCTCCTCCATTCCCACATCAAAATGAACTCCTTGAACCCATTATCTCAACGGTCGAAGGCACAGCAAATGCATATAATTACAGTTTCAAAAAATATAGAAGTTTGCATGAATTTAACGCGATAGTGATCTACACACATAAAAACATAAATGAATTGCCCATCAACAGCACCATAAAACAAGATGCCGATGGATGTGCAACAAGCCATCGATGGACTTATTTCCGGTGTACAATTACAAGGGTTTTACTACCTCACATTTTACACACAGGTTCCTTTCGTCCGAAACGTCACTTCGAAAAGCAATAAAAGGACAAAGGAACGACAGTAGGTGATTGTCTTGCTGAAAGACCATTTGGAAGAGAAAACAAAAGAAATAGATCCAGTCGTCTTCATCAAACATGCTACCAATAATTCTGAGAATTACACCCGAGATGCAATTTTTCATAACAAACTGTTTGTCGGTCTACGAAGCATCTCTTGACACGCATAGCTTGCGTTGAGTTGTGATTGATTGTTTTTCCTCGACAGTTGTTTGACGAATGGGAAAATTAATTACAATTTGTACAGATACATGTACTTTCTATGTAGTTAACAACTTCATCTACTTCGGGTCTCAAGTAAACAGGAGCACCATAAATGCTGCTTACTTGAGCTCCGGAGGCAATTGAGTAGTAGAGCCCTGTGCGAAAGACAAAGCTGACAGGGAGCCTCTGTCCTCGAGCATCCGTGTCGTCAGGGTGGACAAATAACTACCTATCTACCTACCCTCCAAGTCCGACTATGGTCCTACTTGGAAACAAGGGCAATCTCAAAAGCAGTTGGAGAAGTCGTTGGTATTTTCTAATCTTTGGTCATATTTACGTTTACTGCATCTGGAGGAGAGGATAAAACTACAAATTTCACGGGCTGTACTGCGACACGAGCCTAGCCAGGCGTCTACGGATCCAACTCCTAAGGTGGCTAGGCCATGTAGACACCTTAACTTCGGCCCGAAGATTCTTTGACTCTGAGCCTCTGGGACACCGCATTAGAGAACGCCAACGAAAGCGATGGCGCAACAACCAACTTAACGTACGAAATTAGAGCCAACTGGCTTAAGATCGTGCCATCTGAAGAGACTTGTCGGATGAAGCCCAGTCCCCTCCGTGGGCAATAGCGCCAGAAGAAGAGGAAGACAAATCTTAATAAGAATACTTTAGCAAGGATGGCGCTATAGTCAGAGACGGTCATGGGCCTAGCTTCTACAGTAACCACCCGCATTGTGCAGTAACCACACACTCATACAATCTAAGAACCATCACTTCTTCTGGCAACTTTCGCAAAATTTCAACATTAACCGACATCTGCTTACGTAGGGAATTCATTTTGTTCCCACTTCAGTAAGCGAAAGTGAACGAAACTTAACGAAACTGAGCAAAGCGTTTATTTTAGTCACATTCTATGATTTCTGTATATTTGCCCGACCGTTTAAGTCAACCAAGTTGCCTTACATTATGGCCTTAGCGTCACAAAAAGTCGAACAAGAATTGTTCTGTCACACACAACCCGGAATAAACACTGTTACCGTAAGCAACAATTTTAAGTCATTGAAGGTAGTTGTCTACTTCGGCCAGACGCCAACGCCTCGAACGACATCTTTAGGCTCAACTATAATGCGCACCAGTGTACATGTGCTAGCTTCAAACTTAAACGGAATGTTTCGTCATGTTTGCAAAAGACATGGGTAACCATAATGCGCACAATGAGCGGTAAAGGTAATTTCTGTGTGTTTACACGAATTATCAGCTGATTTGAACATTTTTCATAATTCCCCTTTCAATTGTCAAATTCTCGCATGCGGGGTGTGATTCAGAGCGCACTAACTCAAACTTAACGAAACATTTGTGTGATTTGAGTACACAATGTTCCAGCTAACAAAATTGTTTGCAATAGTTCGTGGACGACATTATAGGTTATCTCATACGGGTGTGTGCATTCGCTCACACATGCCATGCTCTTTGAGACTAGCTCAGGCTACCGCATGCGCATTATAGTTGGGCCTTTAGTTGAGATCCGACGCAGAATCGACGCTGCTAGCACAGTTGGCTTAGTGCCTGCCCTTGGTCCCCGGTTCGAATCCCAGTCAGAGCAAATTTGATACGTTTTCATCCCGTCCAGCTACCATTTGCCGTTGACATCAAATTAACGCCACTTTCACTGGAGTGGTCGATCGGTGGTAGTAGTGGGCATCACAATGAACCAACATGGTCAAAGTATGCCCCTCTCCTACACTACCCCATATCTGCCACAAATCTAAACGGAAAAGACGCTACTGCGAGATTTAAGAGCTGCGCCAAGATGTGTGTGTAGACCGGAAAGTGAAAATTCGATCAAAGCACTAGCTCGGCCATATCGAACACATGGTCAGCAATGTCTAGCATCAAAGAGGATGTCCGAATCAGGATCTCCTCCTTGACGAAGCTCAATTCTGGAATAAAGACCGGTCGCAGAGCACCAGCAACGGTCAAAGGCTGACCCACCACTAACTCTGGTATTCTACAGATCGCCGGCCTGATAAAAGAGTAAGAAACTTCCATTATGTTTGTGCCTTTAGGAATCGACAGCAAGCTGTGGACTCTTCCATGCACAACATGAGTGGTAGCTGGCCACAAGTCGATGTCATATTTAACTTAACGACAAATATGTGATGGCTTACAAATAAATTAAAGCCAAGTAATCCTGCGTATTTCACAGCAAATGTGTTTCATCGTCAACCCATTATCGTTGATAAACATCCGTTAGTCCAACAATAATGCAGACACTGAAGCTCAAAGACCCACGACGATCGACGTGAGCTGTCCCAACATTTTCCGAACCAGCCCTTGTGCTCTGAGGTCTGTCATTCTCACTCCGTACTGAAAACAGCCTAAAACAAGGGCCACAAAGGACACGAAGAAAAAGAAAGCCAAAAACTCTTGACAAAAAGCACTCAATTTATTTATCAGTCTCACGTCTTCGAGAGGAGCACTCAACCCTTGTAGCTAGTAACAGGTCTTCCACCCGCACCGACCGAAGGCCTGTACACAGCGCCCGGACGTGGTCCACCGCCATGGATGCTCGGTCTTCCGCCACTGGGACTGACTCCAAACACAGGTCCGCTCGCCGGTCTGCCGCTGGGCCCACCGAAACTGTATCCCGACGAGAGAGACGGCCGACTATTGGAACCGGAAAGTCCGGAACTCACGCTCTGGCTACTCGGTCTGCCGCCCGAACTCGATCCGTAACTGGCCACCGAACCGCCTCCATAGCTCGGACCATATCTCCCCGACTGCCGGGAACTCCGCACAAGATCCTCACTGACCACCAGACTGCAACAGAACACCGTCAACACTCCCAGCACCGCAGTTAGTTTCATGATAGCACTTCGTAAGTAGAACTTTTTCCGTCGACTGAGGAACTGACCACCGATGGGGACCTATTTATACGCGAAGTGACCGCGTACGTGGGAACGCAATCCATAATTCCGCAACCAGTTTGCAGCGCATCTCAGATGACAGGATCATTAACTCCTGTTCGTCGCCGGTGGGATGCTGGGACGCAGCACTTATACAGCCCACTAACGTCTGATTGCCGTCCGAGTGTTCTCTCCAAGATCCAGTTTCTGTGCGCGAATCGGGAATGGGGGAATTCTTCGGGGAAAATCCGGATTTGACGCATTCACTTGACAAGCGGGCATGATTCCTTTCCAACCAGCGGGAATATCGCGGAAGAGCAAGCGCATCAGAATGCTGCAATTATACGCTTGTAACACTTGTACGATAAGTAACAATTTCAATCGGCCGTTTGTCGTCTCCTCGCATTTCGATGGGCTCGGCGGACGAATGATAGATGACGCTAACTGTGATGTCTTCGTGACTTGCCTTGGGCGTCATGTCAGCCATGATTGCATCATTTAATTTCTCAGAAATGTTTTACGGTACAGATGTTTGCTTCGCTCGCAGCGCTTCCCAGATTGATTCTGAGCCGGTTCGTAACCAGATCTGTGACAACTACTGAACAGGTGTATGGTTCTGAGGAGACGGAGGAATTCGGTGTCAAGCCAGGGATTATTTACGAAACTCGTCTTGGACTTCACCGTTCCACGTGTGGTGGAGGAGTGTAAGTGATGCTGTTGAGGACAATTGAAGAAGACGCTCATCATATCGATACCGGGCTGAGAAGTATTTGGAGTTGGTGAACAGAATTCCATTCCATTTCGGCCCTTTTCAAATTGAGGAGTGAACCAAGAAAGAGACAGTGAGAGAGTCAGTTTGAAAGCGCATACAATCGCAAGGTATCGTCACTGCGCGTTCTCTTGTTTCTTATTCTTCGAGGGCAGTATTTTGTGGTGCCTTGAAATGATTTTTACACGCCAGGTATGGTATGGACAACGCGCTTGAAAGTAGTTATGACAGATTTTGTTCAAGTCCACGCCGATTTATGGGAGGATGTGGAGCCTTAGACCAACAGAGTGGCACAATCTTTGGAGGCAATCGAGGGTGATTGGCTTTAAGGAGATGCGACAGACATCAGGACACCGTCAGCTGGACACATCATTCATCCTGGTGCCCTCAATGTCATTCCACAACTAGCTTCTCTCAAATTTCCAGATTCAAAATTATAGTGGTACACTTACGTCCAAGAAGCTTGGCGTTTCTTCGACTTCAGCTTCGATCAATGTACGGCATTAATGCCACAGGTATTATTGTCAGACAACTACAAGGGATAAGACTCCTTAACATCGCATACAGGATCCTTTCTCCGTTCACAACTGATCAGATCAGGCGGAGGAAGTCCACCATCGACCAGATCTTCACACTACGGCAGATCCTGGAAAGGACCCAATAAATGCAAATCCACACCGACCACATGTTAGTCGTTCCAAGGCAGCGTATGACAGCGTGCATTGAGACGAGCTACACAGCGCCATGTCTAATTCTGACATCCCCTCCACACTCGCAGGATGACGATGGAGAGCTCTCGCAGCTCCATGAAGGTCTCACCAAGGCCTTCACTGTCAAAAAAGGATTCAGGCAAGACGCGCTGTCATGTGACTTCTTCAACAGCATCCTGAAGAAGACAGTGCAAGACTCACACACCAGCACTAGTTCCAGAAGTCCGTACGACTGTTAGCATACGCGGATGACATTGACGTGATTGACAGAATACAGCGAGCCGTCAATGAGGCGTTTGCTAGCATTGAGAGGGAAGCGGCCAAAATGGGTCTAGTGGGGAACGAGGGCAAAACGAAGTATACGCAATGCAAAATCGACGTCTTGGACAGAGCGTCCCAATGGGCAGCTACAAGAGAGGCGGTCAAGTACTTCGTCTACGCGGTAAAGAGTACGAACAACATCAGTACCGAGATCAAACGTAGAGTAACTCTTGCCAACCGCTGTTTCTATGGGCTCAAGAGGCACTTGAGTGCCCCTCACTTTATATGAGACCTCACATCCCAGTCCTGCTGTACGGCGCGGATGCATGGACAATCTCAAAGCGGACGAGGAAGTCCTTGGACTCTTCTAGAGAAAACTTCTGCGTGCGATTTTTGATCCCGTTTGCGTTGGCGGTCCTTGGAGGAGAAAATTCAACCTCTATACGGGCTGTACAGCAACAAGAGCCTAGTCAGATGTCTACGGATCCATCGTCGAAGGTGATTTGATGAAAAT
The DNA here is from genome assembly GCA_905231855.2 of Eristalis tenax. NCBI lineage: Eukaryota > Metazoa > Arthropoda > Insecta > Diptera > Syrphidae > Eristalis > Eristalis tenax. Next base: position 9,347,507 of record HG993127.1, read on the forward strand.
GATTTGATGCCGGATGCCACCGCTGCACACTGCAGCGGCACTGGAGGCAGCTAGCCAGAGATCATGCTAGAACCTGTGGGACAACGGAATAGAGGACATCTGCGTTTAAGGTGGTGCACCCAGGTGAAGAAGGACCTCAGCCGACGGGGCGTGCGGCACTGGAGTTTTCTGGGACTCAAAGGGAATCTTGCTCATTGAGTACAAAAAAAAGGTGAAACCATCAACGCCACATCCTACGCTTCAACTTTGCATAATTTGCGGGAGGAAATTAAACAGAAAAGACGGGGTAAACTCGCAGCGGGTGTGTTGCTTCTTCATGACAACGCTCCTGTTCACACTGCGCGAGTTTCCAAGGCTGCTGCGCGAGATTGTGGTTTCGAAGAAATCTAACACCCACCCTATATTCCGGCCCTTGCCCCTACTGATTATTTCCTGTTTCCGGATTTGAAAAAATGTCTTCGTGGAAAAAGATTTTCGGATGATGAAGTACTCAAGTCGGCAATAAATGGGTATTTTGCAGAGAAAGAGGAAATTTATTTTTTTGAGGGTTTAAAAAAGCTTACCTCAAGATGTAACAAATGCATTGATGTTAGGGGAGATTATATTGGAAAATAAAAACAATTTAAATTGAATTCGCATTTTCCTTCCTATCGATACCGAGAATATATTAAACGCCCCTCGTATTTATTAATATTTTTATTTTGGATTTGTATCTTAATTAAATAAATTATTTATTTATTGACTTATTTATTATTATGATGCATTATTTATTATTTATTAATATTTTTGTCATTTATTTATTTATTTATTAATATTTATAAAATTGTATACTTATTTATTTATATTGTTATTTACTTATATTGTTACTTGTCAATTGTTCTTAACTTTTTTTACTACATTATATACATACTTAACTAACGAAGACATACTTTATTTAGAGCTCCAAGTGAACTAGTTCACAACGTTAGCTTAGTAGTTCAACAAACTCAGTTAAACCTTACTCTACATACATGTATCTCCGTAGGAAGGTTTTGTCTGGATGGACATTGTGCTTGTTCATCAGGGTTTTTTCTGTCTACCGCAGCACAAGCTCATCGCCGATCGTGTGTGTGAAGGGAATTTTGAAAATGTATGTACTAACGGTTTTTTATAATGCTTTCTTTGTGGTTCAGTTTTGCTTATTATGCTGTCCTGAGCAGTGAACTACATTGAACTAAATGAACTAGAAGAGCGAACTAGTTCAATAAACATATTTTAACTAAACTGAGCGCTCTCTGAACTGAACCGGTAACACAATCCCAATTTCTGCAATCCACAATAAAGTGTTTATCGAAACCACTGGCTGATTAATGCCGACGCTATTTGGATCGCAGAGACAAGATGTGAGTACATACGACTAGCAAGAGCGCTACACGAGCAGGAATGACTTGTGGTTACACCCACCCTGTGGCCGGTTATGGGGCTGATTAACGCCATGAGTGTAGGTCTGCTTAGTCTGAGCAGACACTGTGCTGGCCATATGTCCCTTGTTTTAAGGCAGCCACTTGTTTGTGTTTTGTGTGTAGCTTAGGCATAGATGGTGTTAGAGAAGAGGTTGTGCCACACCCACATGAGCTTTACATTCAAATATTCAGCCTACAATTAAGGGATGTCTTTCAGTTGAACAGGGACTCCGAACAGATGACGATGTCCCTTTTCTATATTACTATGTTGTTTAGCTAGGACAGTGCCTATTTTGGCTTCTGCCTGGAAAGCTTACTGCAGCGCCAGAGAACTTCGAGGAGAGGACAATATTGAAGACTTTGGAATAGAAACCTGCATCCACCCCTATCCATTCGCAAGGGATCGGCCAGCATCTGATTGTCAGACATCCAATCCTCTGGATAGAATGCTCGGAGGTCATTTCTTCTGGAAGATTGCATGGCCTAGTGGGCGATCGGTGGGCATTAGGATGGCAGCTGAATTCATCAAGAATGGTTATGTGCCCTGCCGTAGTTGGAGGCATAATTCAAAATGAACTTATGAAGACATTGACTTTGACGGTAGCTGCAGAAAAATTTGAAGAACACTGCGCCATAATCGACCGCAATAGCACTAACCTTACACTGGGGTAAGTGCGTCGACTTCTTTACTCAATCCATCACGGACAATCACTCAAAGGGAAAACCTCTCAAGAACAAAATTCTCAAACTTCGCAAATTGGAGTCGGTCCTCGACTCGTGGTCATAGCACATACAACACCAGTGGTTGCTGCAGAAGCTAGGACCAATTTCGCCGCGTATGATAGCCGCACGCACTTGGCAAGCAGCTGACGACTCCTCAGACAAAACAGGCACGGTGGAGCACACGAGCGATCTGAAAGAGAACATTCATTCTTCATGCTTCGACTTCTCCATGTGCCATCACACGTTTTTCCTCTCCCACTCCCCCTTCATCTCACCGATTTGACGATTGTTTATCACCAAAATATCCCGTCATAGTTCATTGAACTCATTCCACTCGTCACATCATCCACACACTCATCGACGACTGAACGCATCCTCCGAGCTGTCACTTGGAAAACAAAAGCACCTCACATCGAAATTCTACGTTCTACTTCTTCTTTATTTCCTATTCAATTAACTAAAATATCTACTAATACACAGCTAAGCATATTCCACTGTTCTTTGTTGTCGCCCATCGAACTCCCCCCGTCGGCGGCAGTGTGCTATTTTTAGCCCAAAATAGCTCCCTTCCGCTGTGGACGTCCCACTCTGTGCCACCTTCGCCGCCCGTGCCCGCGTGGTCGCAGCTTCTTAAACAGCACTCCACTGTACTGAGACTTGTGCGACTCCAGATTGTGATGCTTCATATTTCGCGGTTTGCGAATGAGTTCCTCCCCAATCCCCGGTATCCAGTTGAGCGGATCCAGGCTGTCGTCCGTCCTCCAGTTGTACCAGGGCGACGCTGTCACTGCACTCACGACCAAAATCACACAGATCAACACTCTCAAAGAACACATTCTGACAGTTCGACGTTTTCTCAGACACTGATCGGCAAGCACTTCGTCTAGTTCAGTTTTATACGGGCACCCAAAGTGGAAATGCGTTCAGCAGGTAGTCAGAAACGCAATCCTTTCCAATGGACCGTGCGACGGATAATCCGCCCGACGTCGGTTTATGGCAGACAGTGCGCTGGAATGTTGGATGAACGGGTAATTTGTCGGGCGTCGAAATTGTTGATTTCTGATGCGCTTGTGTTGATTAAAAAATTCGATTGTAATCGGAGACACTGCCCAGCGAGCTGAGAAACTGTGAATGTGTCATACCAGCGCGGGTAATAGTTTATGACGTGCGATTTATGAGCTTGTACCTGTTCAACGATTGAGTGAATCAGATCGATAGGGACGGCGGAATGTGTTGAAACGAAGGTAGAGGATTTTCGTTTGTGCCTCTATTGACATGTAGTTACCTCACGGCCCGGAATTGTCTAGTTTGTGGTGCAAGGTCACTAGAATCTGGGAAAGGCATTGTTTATCTGAAATATACAATGCAGCGGAAGGGACTAATGCGAACTGTTGATGGTGCACAATGGTTTCCTCGGCGAAGACGATTGGTGACCACCCGCAATTGCGCATGGCCTAGTTTAAATGGATGTGGGTTCCTCAAAACAAAGGCGGCACAGTTCAGGGAAATTACGAGAACATTTCGGAATTCATTCATCAGTGAGTTGTCAGGTATTTGCTTGCTTCATTCAATTCCAATCGTTGCAACGAGGCGGTTTCCAAATTAGGTATGTTTTTTGGGGAATTTTGGAAGCGCCTTTGCAATCAGCATCTTGGCGCAAGTGTAGGGTAGGGTAGGGAAGGGGGCTGCTAGCAAAAACCAGCACTCTTAGACCATGTTGGTCCATTGTGATATCCACCGTCAGACTACTACCACTGATCGGCCACTCGATCGACTTTAAAAACCGGATAAAGCGTGTTAACCTTGCTTGCACTGGGACTCTAACTCCCATCAAGGGGACCCCACTCATCAAGGGCAGGCATCTCACCGACTGTGCCATCAAGTCGTTCAAGGCCAGGCAAGATTTCATAGTTGCAGAATCATAGTTGCTATGGTCGTGGCAGGGTCGTCGACTCAACTCTCAGTTCCTGACACGAACGATGTCCACATTCACGACTCCATCTCTCTCCAGTCATTGGCAATGCGCAAGCAAGTATATCTGTCTTGAAAAGGCGACTCAAACTTCGAAATAAGCAAGTCCCCTCCACTCGTGCTGATTATGCACTACGTTTGTTAGATGGTTTACAAGCTAGAGCCAGCTCGACGTGGTCTCTAGCTTAGGTTCCAACTTGCAAGGTTCGTACACATCTCAGTAGCAACACGATGTTCGACTTATTCGCACACAGCACACACCGGCGGCATTTATCTGAAGCAGACTGGTATGACTGATGTTAACGGAGTATAATGATGTCTTCGAGTAGGTTTGAGGCCAGAACGCCACACTGAGCAGCTCTTATTTCAAGGTTGTTAAAGACTTCGTGGACGTGGGTAGCAGTACGGTCAAGATCAAAGACAGACCCAGTCGGAGAACGCTTTCAGCTGTCATGCCGTGCAGACTGTGTTTTTCCGACAGCTCGATCAAAGACACCTTCCTTATCAAGCTCATAAGCAATGGCCTTCCATCATTGAGTCGAAGGGCTGGCGTTGATAGTACGGCCTTAGTAGGAGGACGGAGAATGTCATTCCTGCTACTGTGATGCTTGTCCTCTGTCGAGGAATGATTGCAAATCAGACTGATGTTGTCGATACACTTAACTCTAGACAACTCCTCCTCGAGCAAATTTTCCCAAACAGCACCCCCTATCTCTGTCCAATCTTCACAAATGGATCCAAAATGGATGAAGGTCCAAACATCCATCTCTTCTTTCAGGCAGAAAAAACAAAAGGCAGCCCACCGACGGTCAATGGTCTGGATGGACGACTTATCTGTTGTTTTGTACGTAGATAGTCAAGGTCTGGAAACATAATCAATCAAATCCATATCTAACCCTATGCCGGGTCACTGGGCACAAGGATATTCCGGGTAATGAAAGAGCCGACGAACTAGCTAAGAGACGGGCGGGTCTGACTTAAAACAAACGCCATAACGGATAAAAATCGAAGAAGGGCAGAAATGGATACGTGTAGCCTACACTAAATCAAGGAAAGACTAAAGAGAGATGGAGATAAACCGGAAGAACACCAGTAAGCTAAGAGGTGTGTTAACCAGGAGAGAAGAGCACCCTGTAACGACTTCTGCAGATGCTGCATGAATGAGTAAGAAGAAGAGACAATCCTCAACTATCTAGGAGCATGCCCGGCACTCGTAAAACTTGATGAAGATTACTTGGTAATTGTTACTTCAACTGCCTTGAAGACATAACAAGGAGAAGCACTTTAGATATTTTACAGTACCTCAAAGTCAAGTGACATCAGAATGACCAAATGGTGGGGAATGGGATCCAAGGCGAAGCTATGTAGTGACAGCACAATGGACCAATTGGTCTAAGTGGAGCCGGACGTACTGTACAATCTTGCCCTAACTACCTACTTATCAACCGGCAGAAATGGCAGCGACTACGGAGGCTCTGTCCTGGGTAGAAGGCAGTGTAATATCAAGTACAGATATCGTCATCCGTTCTCTGTCTGAACGACGTTTCCAAGTATTTTAACATCCAACATGTTTGGATGCCGGGACACTGTGAAATTTCGCTCGAAAGGGTTCTAATGGAGATCTGCCATCCATGCCTATCGCTACTGCTAAACATTGTACAATACCGGGCATTGTGGCCATGCAGCACTGTTTCGAAAGGCTTTTCAAAGATGAAGTATTGGATCGCGAAAGCTGGTCCAATGGTGTTCCAACACTTGACCCTAAAAGTCTGGTATGGTACCCTGACGGATCAAAGATCGTTTCTGGAGTAGGAGCAGGAGTCTTACAGTGTGTCAAGCCGAAATTCACGCCATCGAGATCTGCGAAGGACAAAACTTTCGTACCAGATATCAAAGATGCTGTAATCCAGGTATTTTCTGACCGTCAAGCAGCACTTTCGTTCATTACACCGTAGTGTAATGTCAATTGGGCAGCAGCTACAACCCTGATTGGGAAACAAATTTAGCCTAAACTGGTGGACACATGGTCACGGTCTTAGCCAGTCCAGGCCTTACTTAAATTAGGAAATACTCCATCTTAATAAAGAGAACATAGGAATGCTAACCAACTTTCTTACTGTCCACTGCGGTTTGAACTATCACCTTAACAAATTAAGCCCGTGTCAAGACAAGGTTTGTCGACGTCGCCTCGAAGGGGATGAGACCTCTGAGCACATCTTTTGTGAATGCGCGGCACTAATCTGGTTAAGGAAACGCATCTTCCATAGGGAGGCACTCAATTCAGTGGAGTACCACAACAAAGGACTTACTATCTTTCATGAGGGAAGTAGTTTGTCTTTTGATTTAACTCCAACTCTTCCTTCGATACACTAGATCTATCCTGGTCACGGTGTCGTTGCCTCACGTCATGGGCTGTACAAGATAAAAAAGAAATACTGTTAAACATCTACTGAAGCTTCGAAGGCTTGCTCATGTTCGCAGATGGAGGAAGAGGAGGAGGAGGAGGAGGAGAAGGAGGATGAGAGGAGGAGGAGGAGGAGGAGGAGGAGGAGGAGGAGGAGGAGGAGGAGGAGGAGGAGGAGGAGGAGGAGGAGGAGGAGGAGGAGGCAGCGCTCTCTCCTCCCTAAGAACCCTATTACTCCCCACACGTCCCGCCTTAACTAAGTATCATTAGAGTCGGTGCCGGAAATGACTTTAACTAAAAGCGTTAACTGGTTTCAGGAAAACGATCAAACAGATCCGAGTGGTAAGACAATGGGCCTATACCGGCCTAGGTGTGACTGCTGTCTACCAGTAGTTAGCCACTTCAACCTAATCTAACCTGCTCTACCTCTAGACTCGCATCTGGCTGTTCATCTCAACGAATGAGGGCAATGGAAGCGAACAGGAACAGACTGGAAGAAAAGTGACAAGGTGTCTTCTCTTGAAAAGTGACAACACAAAATGTTATGAGCAAGCTTCATTTGACCTTAACCACATGGAAGCACAAAACGCTCAGCGGCTATCCCATAGTCGACCTCACTCTAGTCTCTGGTCTAGTCTTAAACAAAAAATGCTGAGCGAATTGGTTTTCTCCACTCCACGAATGATCGCATGCGAGTGGCCATCGGACGCGCAATTAACTTTAGAAACGGGTTTTAGACGTACACGTACTACACAAATATGGAAAGCTCTTCTCAGCCCTTTCAACCACTTTTGCTCTGCACACTGGTGTCATTACTGTCTGCTGGGAGAGCATGAAAGAGAGAATACCTCCTGTGCCATTCTGTACCATGCGTCACACTGCCCACTCATGTTCAGACTTAAGCAACATCACTGGTTTCCCACATGCAGCCTCCACGCTCCAATTTATCCCGGTGCATTAGGAAAGAGATTGAAAAAAGGTTGAAACATGTTGTTGACAAATCGGGAGAGCATCGCGCGGCTCGCTTGGCACTTCACAGCCATGAGTTCCTCGGTCATGAGAGGGCTGCGAGTTAATCAAAACCTCGCAAATAAGACAGCACAGAGTGAGGATTAGGTGTCTTCTCTTGAAGCGTGTGGAAGCCGGGTTGAGTCCTTCCATCTGCTGAACAGCTTGAGTGGATAATCCCTTCTTAGTTGCACCTTATGCCAAAAATCTGTGAAGACTTGCGGACATTTTAAATGTGAATATTTAGTTCACAACTTGTTTGTGTCTGTTTTAGGCCCAGTGCACACATGCGTCATTTGCGGTGCCGCAAAAGTTCAGTGCCCACATACGGTTTTTCTCACTGGACTCAGTCCGCAGTTCGCTTTTGTCCTGCAGCACAGGAGGTTTATGAAAGGAAACTAGTCATTTTCGCGTACCTTGTGCATACAAAATATATATTCTCAAAGAGAAACGACGCTATTGGGTGCATCCTTTTGTTGATCATCGGCTAACAAAATGATATACATCCGATCATGCCTCTGAAGCAACACTCCATATTCCTGGAAACTTTTGTATGTCATTGATAAATAATTCAAAATATTGCGTTTTTAACATCTTTCTGTAGAATTTTAATTAGCCGCAAAGGGTACACAGAGTGCGCTGCAATGAACTGCAAGACGCAGCAGTCTTGCGGAAGCCTGCGGTTCTTTTTAGCCGTAAGAAGGACGCGCGATACCGCAGCGTCATCGCACGTGTTTGTGCACCACTCAATTTACTTGTGTTATTTGTGCCGCAAAGGCGGCCACGCTGCGGGACCGCTCGTCAAAATGACGCATGTGTGCACCGGGCCTAAAACACTGCACTGGAGCACTCAGACTTTGAGTCTGGTGTTTCTTGGTGTTCCGAAGACCAGCAGGAGCTTCTGTGAATTTTGACTGCGAAAGATGACTTGCATTCCTGAACTATCCTGGAAGTGGTTAAAGGTTTGGCTGTCACTACAGGCACAGATACATTTCCCCTTCCAACTGTTTGTCACAATATAGTTTGTGGCCTTTTGAAACGCATAGGTTTCCACTTGGTAAACCGATGTGAGGAGTGCAGTCTAATGTTGTCGCCCTCCACGAAGGGGCCAAAGCCACATCCTTCATTGTTTCTGGAGCCATCCGTAAAGATTCGACTATATTCCCTTCTTGGCTCGGATTCCGGCCAGAGACAGTTCTGAGTGCAGGGAAAGTCGACTATGTATGCTTTGTACCGGTGTGCGTGCGTCAGACGTCATTGTCCATAAAAATGCGGTCAGAAGAAATGCGGTGCGCAAGGTCCTGGAAAATCCAGTGCATGTTTAACTAAAGACCACTTTTTTTAAGACAGAACATGGTCTTGAGATTGCATCTCATGATGTGAATATCAGCTGGGGGACTCAGCAGTTCGTCAAGAGCAGAGCCAGACGTACTAGGGAAGGCCCCTATGCAGCCGAGACAGACTGTTTTTCGCAGCTTAGTAAAAGCAGCAATTATGTATTTACGTGAGAGTTTATTCCATCAAACGCCCGATGCGTAGCGGAAAAGAGGTCTTATCATAGAGGTGTAGATCCAGATGGATTTTTCTGGTGATTTACCGAGAACACACACCAGATAACTGACAGCGCCTTGGCGACGTTCTACTCGACGAGCTTTTCAGGGAAGTTTTCTATCTAGAGTAACATCCAGATATTTGGCGTCATCGGAGAAAGGCCGCCTTCTAGTCTCAGCTGAGTCAGACCAGTAAAGTTTCTCCTCCTCGTGAAGACAACAGCTACTGTTTGAAGAGAATTTCCAACAGATTCTAGCCAGAAACAGTTTAGAGTGCAGAGAAAGTCGTGCAAATGTGTAACGAGGATGAAGTAACCGCAGAACATATACTGGACACGCTAACGACACCTAGGCCGATACTATTGGGTCTATAACTTTCAAACTTTGAACCTTTAATTAAGAAAAACATGTACAGTAGTATTACTCAAAGTATTGCCCATCTGAAGTTATGACTTTTTCCCATCTTTCTGGCAATTTGTGGATCCCAACCAAAAAGAACTGCGCCGGCTTGGCAGCCCAGAATGAATCAAGCCAAGTTTTGATGCTCTGATGTAAACCGTATTTCAATGAGGGCGTTCTGCATCGACCGGAAGAAATGGTAGTCAGAAGGGGCAAGGTCTGGGCTATAAGGTGGGTGGGGTAAAACTTCCCATCCACTGTTTTCCAAGTAGTTCTTACCCGGAATAGCAACGTGGGGCCGAGCGTTGTCATGATGGAAAATGGCTGCCTCGTGTCTGGTCGCATATTCCGGGCGTTTTTCGGCTACTGCTCTCTTCAAACGGGTTAATTGTGTTGTTGGTTTCACCCGGTTTCAGCAGCTCATAATACAGCACACCCTTCTGATCCTAGCAAATACAGAGCATTACCTTCGCGCTATGATTGGCCAACCCAAAATCACCACTTTTTAATCGTGCAATCCACTTTTGGCACGTTCGCTCAGCTAGCGCATGTTCACCATAAACTTCCACCAAAATACGATGACTTTCGGCAGCAGTTTTCTTCATATTAAAGTAATGAAGAAGAACTTCCCGCAAAAACACCTTTTCAGGCACAAATTTCGACATATTTGAATGAAAAAAAAAATGATTTTTGTTTACGCTTCAAATGAATGACATATACTGAAATGATTCAAATGAATAATTCAAGCTACGCCATCTCTTAGCAAAACCGCACGAATTAAGTTAAAGACCCAATATCTTGAAGCGGACAAAATTGCCGCTAGTTCACTAAAAACAAAAATTCTAAGTTTCATTATAAACTCAAGTTTCTGGAGGAAATCCCAAATTTTCCCACTCCCTCAACCATTCTGATTGCAATTCATATACAGCTCTGTCATAGGAAAAATGATTGAAGGAATAAGGTCGCGAATACAAGCTGCGGAGATGAGATTTCTTCGTGAGTTACTCGCCGCTCAATGTTGAGCAGTGGCTTCTTCGAACGGAAAGGGCTATGCTGGGATGGCTTTGTCAAGTGTCACGAGCGTCCCTATCATCCCGACTTCAGAGAGATGCCTTGAATGCGATCGCACTAGAAAGGCGAACGCTGGGAAGACCAAGGAGAAGGCGGTTGGATCAAGTCCATAAACTCGCTTGGTTCCGCTTGGGAATAACCGCTGATAAGTCAGATTCGATGGCTGAAGATCGAGTGGCCCGGAGATCACTCGTGAGTACTTGCCCCAGTGACCTCCTTAGTGGATCAAGCGAGTCAGAAGATGATGGATTGGATCGGCGATCGCCAAGTCTAATCCAGGAATGACATTCGCTATCGTGTTCAAAAAAACACCGCCATCAAATTTGCTCCAAAAAAAAAAACTTGATCCCGGTCATTAAGAACTTCCAGTAGAAGAGATTACACAACTTGACAAATCATAAGCAAGAATCTGTCACGCTGAAATAAAATGACTTAAGCCCTCCTCTCAAACTGCTTTTATCACCTCCGATTAGCGGCTGCGCATGCACAGAGAGGGAAAAACGAATAAAAAGCTGATCCCATCGCTGGACGCTGCCCCGACCGCCATCAACCGGTTTCAATACAGGATGCAACTGGAGACATTTTATGGAAGTTTCTCCATAAAATTCGGTTAAGTGGCGTTTTTTAGTACCCTCATCTCGCTCGTTGTCATTTAAATTCATTCATGAAGAAATCGCGTCACAAACAAAAAGGTACTCAAATCGTGAACGCCTTGAAACTTATGAATGGACTGACCCAGCATCATACGTGCAACAACCTCGCGTACACACCCATTTCCTCTGTTCTCGTCACTCACGCAATATTTATTCAGTCAGTGGCTTGGGCGAGCTCATGGTGTCGACCGGGTGTTGTAACCTGGCAGCAGCATCCACAGTTCAGACCCTTCTCATTAGCACCCTCATATCAGGCGTACAGACCGGGGGATGCGTGCTCGATGGTGTTTGGCTCGAAAATTCACATCTCTCAGGGTTGGACTTTGAGCAGCAAGTGCACGGTATAAATAGGGTGCCGATGGGCTGAACCTTTAGTACTTCACTGGGTTCCCATCAAAATCAACCAACCATCGTCCACAATGAAAACTTATCTGGCAATTGCGTTCGTCTTGGCGTGGGTCGCCCTCAGCAGTACCTTACCGATCGAACGAGGAGAAGAGGGTGCGCCTGCGGAGGTTACCCTTTTGGATTTGGATCAAGAACAGCCGAGTGAGAGTGCGGACGAAGTGAAGAACGAACGAGGAGAAGAGGATGCGCCTGCGGAGGTTACCCTTTTGGATTTGGATCAAGAACAGCCGAGTGAGAGTGCGGACGAAGTGAAGCGGGTTGCCCGTGGCCTCGGAGGACTGGGATTCGGAGGATTCGGACACGGGTTCGGTGGTGGACTTGGTGGACTGGGCGGGGGTCTCGGAGGACACGGCCTCGGAGGACTTGGCTTACACGGTCTAGGTGGCTTTGGCGGATTCGGAGGGGGATTCAAGATGCCATGGTCCTTCAAGGGTTTCTAAGGGTGTGGGATATAGGCTAGAGCACAATGTTCAAAATGAAAATTCATAAGTGTACCTTATTAACTGCTAAGTTCAAATTAATTAAAATGTTTTCTATAGTCGTTGTGCAGTTTATTTTGCGACGCATTTGATTGGTTGAGTGGTGCTGGGATGGGAGCTTAGACGCTGTGGCTTGAGAGTATGCAGTGCGGCCAGACCTCATCATTGTCCTGCTTTCAAATCGTATCGATATGACTTGATTTTTTCCTCAGTTTAAAACCCTAATTCCAGAATAGAAGATCCGATGATAGTGGATGTTGTGCGCTTGTTCCTCGGAAACAGTTTGCAGCAGTGCCCGAGCAGAACCCGGAAACCTATGTGAACATGTCACCTTCTAACAATGGGCAAGTTCTTGTGGGTAGGGTATGTTAGGGAAGAGGGCTGCTAGCACACTTAGACAGTCAGACTACTTCCACCGATTGACCACTCTACTGATGGAGCCGTTCATTTTTATCCCTGGTCACTGGACCAGATTTGAAAAGCTGATGAAAGCGTATTAACTTTGCCCCACTAACCAACTGTGTCATCCAGCCGTCCCTTCCCCACGTCAATTGGGTTGTCCAGCAAGGTGACGATAATAGAAAAAAGCTCTTGCGGAGAGTGGTGAAATGGTCCATCTCGAAGCTCCCGATAAATAGCTCAATCGGTAGCAGCAGCGAAACAAACTGACAGCCCGAAGTCCGCATAAGCCCCTTAATTGAGCGGTCAGTCCATTCGTGGCATATTTCTAGTTTTCGGAATCCCTCATATGACTTTTTGACACAGCTGTTAACTTACTTCAGTCAAGGTGGACCATAGTCAGGGGAAGGCCAACCAGCCACCACATATGTGCGGCACTTTAGACCCGGCCTTCCTTTCTCCGGTGGTCGACCATCGGCCATTGGATACTCAGGTAGGTACCTAGCCAAATTCATGATTAATGTACGGACAGCGCGTAGAGTTCGTGAGTGGATCGTCTCCTCCAGATCGTATCAACGCAAGTAAGACAAGAAACAACCAAGTTAACGAATCATAGCTCCCTTTCCTCAGCACGATGCTACTTCGCGAGCTCGAAGTCGAAGATCCTTGCCCCGTTACTCGTCACACGACCGAACTGACCTCCGCAGCTTGTGTGCTGCATCCACAGACACTCTTGTCGTTGCACACTTTAGGATCGTCCCACGACCGAACTGACCTCCGCAGCTTGTGTGCTACATCCACAGACACTCCTGTCGTTGCACATTTTAAGATGAACCTTACCATCCAAACACCCATCAATCGCGACCAGCAACTAAGACTCAAATTCCCCTTAAAACCACCAAAGGCCACCATTTCAACAGAACACCCTCTTTTTGATCTTGTATAGGAAACAGACACCCGTCATCTGTAACACGTACTTTTCCTAAGCGCCCATAGCCTTTGGACAACCCCGCGACCGACATGAAGAACCCAAAACGTTGCGAATTCCTGCTAAAACTATCTTTATTTAAATGCACATATCGAATGAATTAATAAATATGCTGATGAACAGGTAAATGAACCCCTTCCCTTACAAGCCCGGGTTTCGTATGATGACAGTACTTGGGACATGTTCTAACTCTCCACTTACAACCACTCGCGGACGAGGCACATAGCCTTTCCTCCTTACCTTGCGTAGACGACTCCCGGTCTTTGTGGTCTTGTTCATGTTTTTCAGCTCTGCATTCTCCACCACCTCCGAGTCGTACTCGCTGTTGTCGTCATCCTCAAAGACACCAGTCTCGGCCTCGTACCCACCGTCGTCGTAGACGTAGTGGCTGTTGCTGTTCGACAACTGAACTTCATAGGACACCGGCGACGACTGCATCATCGGGGTGTAGTAGTGGGGATAATCCTTCCGCTTCACGTACGTAGGCAACTGGCCACTGAACGGCAGGTAGTAGTCCACCACGTGCGAGTTGGGCACCATATGCACACGTTGAAACATGGACTCGACGACCTCCTTCTTCCTCAGCGGGTCGTGATAGGCGCCATAGTATTGACTCTCCAGTGGTACCTTGGCCGGTGGCTGAACCGGATACGGAACATAAACCGGAAGATACTTGATTTTGGTCTTTGTCGGTGCCTGTGCCTGCGGCTGAATCTTTTCCATCTCGCTGCTGCGGCTGAACCACCTTTTTATGGTGCTGAGGAACTGCCTCTCCGAAGATTCATCAGCGAAAGCTGAAAGAATTAACAGTTACACAAATCACATTCACAATCACGAGCAAGGGGGGCGGTTAGCCAACTCTATTCACCTTGAACCAGTTTCTCGTAGTCCCCGTCGGCGCACACGCAACAAATTGTCACCACGAGACACACTAGAACCCAACGCATTTTGAACATCGATACCATTTCGGCTTGTCCAGCGGAGGGAACTTATTCGCGAGAGATTCGATCAATGTGGAGAACTGCGAGAAACCCTGACCAATCGCTAGATACTTTCTCTGTGAAGTGCTGGCGCAGACAAAATTCTTTTCATATCCAGCACCTTCTTTAAAATAGAAGTGAGAGCGTCGGTGTAGAAATTCCCTATCATTTGCATCTTTAATGCAAATTTAACAAAAAGAAATGCGTAAACAGACCTCTGCAACCGACACGATCATGTGCTTTACTCGGTTGAGCGCGTCGCGGCCGGATGGCAGGTCTTTTGTGCGGTAAAACTGTTCATTAATCAGCTAATGACGCATTTGGGTGGAAATCAGAAACGGGATCATGGCCCAAATTGGTCGTGGAGTTTAATCAGTCAGTCCATCTGTTAGTCAATCGTTCGACGAATTAGATCGTGGCATTTGCATAATCACTGAACTTAATTTCATTCAAAATTCATCAATGGATCGTTTTTCTGGTCCTTCTCATCTCCACTGGATCCCTCGTGGCCTGCCAGCGCACGCTGTTGTAATCCATTATCACGCCATTTACAATTTAGGTCAGCAGTCTTCTGGGATTAGCACAGATTTTGTGCGGAATTCATGAGCAATCAATGGTAGCACTTCGCTTGATGGAAGGTGCAGGTGGTGGAAATGTGGAACGGACGTATTGGAAAAGGAACAATTCTGATTCATCTTGGTTACAAGTGAGAGTTAAATCCTTTGGAATGAAGTTCGTCCCTTTGCAATCAAACTCGACAGCCGCGCCCACTAAGGGAATGCTGGGCGCTTGGTCAATTGAAGAGGAACAATAGGTCCTGGCCCTCTAGCAAGTCGAAAATGTCTGATTTCAGGTGGAAACTGCATTTTGGCACACAGCCCAAAAACACAAACAAATCACCAAGTACCCCCTTTGGTGTTTCTCCGCTGCTGAAGATGAACCTTCTGAGGCCACTTCAAAGACAAGCGCCTGTTCAAACTCAATCCCTTCGAATGGACGCTGAAGCGCAACAGGCCCCACAACGACCGGCAGCCTGTGCATTGGATGGTGTCTCGGCTGAAAATCAAACAAAATTCAAAACTCTGTGGAACGTCTTACGTTTACGTGTATTTTATGCGTCAAATTAAATAAGTCAGTGTGATCTCTTCTGTCTAGCAATCTGCAGGGAAACTTGGCTTAGTGGCGATATTCATCGTCCCAACCTCCGCGATTGTATGGTGGACCCGGGTAAGTGGGGTAATTATCCGAAGGATATCCTGAGTGGCCTGGGTACTGTGTTGGCGGCGGCGGTGGTGGTGGGTAACTGGGGTGTGTTGGTGGTGGCGGATTTGGCACCATTGGTGGTTGATAATGAGGCGGGTGTGCGGATTGTGGTGGCGGTGGTGGGTATTGCGGTGGGGGATAATGCTGTGGTGGTGGTGGAGGTGGTGGGTAGTGTGGTGGTGGAGGTGGTGGATAGTGTGGTGGTGGAGGTGGTGGATAGTGTGGTGGGGGTGGATAGTGCGATGATGGTGGTGCGGGATGCGACGGATGCGATGGATATGAAGGATAGACCGGTATGTATGGTGGATAGGACGGCATGTGCGGTGGATAGTACGGATGTGGTGGCACTTGACCGGGTGAGTTTGGCGGCAAATCGACATAAACTGGGTAGTATTCAATCTTTGCTGGTTTCCTTGAAGGCTTCGAGTTGCCGTTGCCGTTGCCACTGTTGTGCTCAATGGTAACACTTCCAGGTCGTCCAATGATGGCATCCCACAGGCCTTGAGTCAACCTTAATTTCGCCTCTAAAACAAGTCACACAAAAAGAAAATGCCATCAGTCAATTTAGAAGAAGACGATGTCTTGCTTGAAACTCACTCGGAGGTGCATCCTCCTTAGCGGCCTTCGCCTCCGCCTCCGTATCCTGTGCGCATGCGCACATCCGGGCGGCACAAATCAGTGCGACGATGAACAGTACTCTCATCGCGATGCAGTGTTTACTCACGACAAAATATACGAAATTGATTTGTATTCATATGGACCGCTATTTATATTCGCACACCAGCTAGAAATCTTCCTAGTCGAGTGGGTAGTAAAAAGAGAAATCTCTTTCGGCTTGGCCGGAGTGCTTTAAATTCCCATTTGTATTTTATTCATCTTTGCATGCAAAATCACACCTGAGATAGGTCTCACACAGCAGCAGCTGCTCGTCAGATTCAGACAAAGGCCGTCACAGTTCGGTGGGAAAAGATGCTAAAAGCATACCATCTCCTTGAGCATAAAATTTATTGCGAACCGCAACTGAAGAAAGAAGAAAGTTAGCCTCTCCATGTTTTTATCTTTCGCGAGAGTAGTCAAATTATGCATTCCGAATGTTCTTGTTTGTGCTGCGCGGCCCCTCCAATGAATGCAAAATTATGCGTGTACGTCACTGCCTAAGCACTCCCATTAAACCCATTCGTAACCAGTTTCGGGTGTATGGTTCTAGCTGAGTTATCTGAGGGCTTAGACAGTATCGTGCCCACTCAATGTAAGCAGGGTGTGGGAGGGGAGTTTACAATCTTGCCAATTTGAGCGAAAGTGAAGAAAACCCCAATCAACATCTCTGACGACGATCCCCAAAATTTGGAATAAAATCAATTCACTGCCTAAAAAGGGCCTCGTCATTGGCATGACCTTAATCTAGATGAATGTTGGTTGGTGGATGTAATTTTTGAGTAATAAGCCTCTCCCTTTGTTTGGCCAACATCTCAACTGGATCTTGAAACCGGAAACCGGAGACTAATGAGACGCTCTTGAAGAACTCACCTATTGCCTGTCGAATAAGCAAACAAGCTACCGAAATGTTCATTATTTCAAAGCCTTAATGGAGGGATAAAGAAAAATCGGGGTTCTTAATTTAAGAGCAGCGAGGAAATAAAACCAACTCTCAGGCAGAGACACCAGTCAATCAAAAGCAACTTAAAACAGCTAAAGTGAAGGTTTGGATATATGCACTTGTCAGTCATAAGGAAAATGCTCTCAAGCAAGGGCCATGGCACCTTGATCTTCTTCTTCTTTTTGGGAAGCTACAGTCCGGGGTAGACCTGGATATCTTCGGTTTCGCACACCAAGCCGGCTGAGGTCCCCCTTGACTTGCGTGAGCCACCTAGTACGTAGACGTCCTCTGTGTCGTTGTCCCACAGGCTCAGATTCGAAAATTCTTCGGGGAAGAGCCTATTTGTCCTATACATGGCCTAACCATCTTAGGCGTTGTATCCGTAGACGTCTGGCTAGACTCAAGTCGCTGTACAGCCCATACTTCTCCAAATGCCAACAAATAGGACCAAATATCGTGCGCAGAACTTTTCCCTCGAAAATACCAAGAGTCTGTCCATCGGCTTTGAATATAGGCCATGTCTGCTGTAAAAGGACCGCGGTGAATGGACAACAGATGCAGATGAGGTCAGGGATGTGCTGTCAAATATATGCCTTTCAGGATTTTCTACGCATCACAACCGAATACCACACGATAACATAAATCGTGCTGGAAAAATAATGCCAGATAAGCAACGTGCTAAATTACCCTTTAAGCCAATTGCTACTTCCTGGGATGGAAATTCACGCCAAGGTTCATACCCAATCGAACTTTGACAATTTGAGTAGGAAACGTGAACACATCACATGCCGCGCCAGTGAACATGCCATCGAAAGCATTTTGTTAACACTAGTCACTGATAAAGTCTCAAAGACATGACTGATATGACAAAAGCGAGTAGCTCACTTCACGCTTTTCGACTCGAAGACGCGGATAAACTCTCATTGTTTTGGCAGCGTCATCATCATCATCATCATCTTCATTGAACTGCTACCTTAAATGTTCTTTGGCCATACTCGTTCCAGTACCTTGGAACTTCATATAGCTGTTTCTGTCGTCTTCTGCTGTTCCTTGTCTGCTGCGCCTGCATTCTGTAGATTTCGCTGCCAAAATTTGCCAGGATTTCTAGTTTATATAGTTGGGGGATGCGTCTGAATTGCTCCTTGCTGATCATCGCTGTATCATTTCGTTGTACCAGTTTTTGAAGTCTTGAATGCGCTTGATAAAGCGTTTGCATTTGAGACCCTCTTCCCCATGCAAGTATTCCGTATCTTAGATGTGATTCCACAAGTCCGAAATAGCATTGTTTGATTACTGCTGATGTGCTGAGGTTGCTTAGATGAAGGAGCGCGTAAGCAGATTGACGCATTTTTTTCTTCAAGTTGTCGATATGGTAGCTCCATTTGTAGTTGTAGTCGATCATTAGTCCTAGATATTTGTTTGTTGATACGCTCCCATAACTCCAGTGCAGTGGTCATCTTCTTTTATTCCGTCACATCTATTTCTGTGCAAACAATCTACTTCGTGCATCTTAATCTTAAGTTTTGTTCTGGGAATATGCGGCTGACGAATGTGCATTACTTTTGTCTTAAGTGTGTTGATCCATTGTCCTGACACCAAGCAGTGACTCTATTGAAATCAAATTGCATATATCTTTCTGGTTCGTCAACGATCCTATGGCTAACTACGCTGTGTCGTCCGCATATGCATAACCTGCACTATACTTTAACACTGACAGTAGATCGTTGACGTAAATGATAAAAAGCAGTGGACCCAGCTTTGACCCTTGCGGGACACCGTACTCGATCTTTTCTTCGTCACTGACATCCTCACCAATTTTTACACGGAATACCCTGTTACTTAGGTAGCATTCAATCCATGCTAATATTTGACCTCGCATTCCAATATTATTCAGCTGTCTAAGGATTTGCTTGTGACTCAAAGTGTCAAAGACTTCTTTGAAATCAATGAATACAACTACTGAACTGTGGTTTTTGTCCAGGCTTTGGTATACTTTGTTTGCAAAGTCTCCTATCAGTCTGTTTATATTTTTGCCTTTACGGAAACCAAAATGATTTTTATTGAGAAGGTTGTATTTTTCAATGAATTCGTGAAGTCTTTTTGCCAGCACTTCTTCCAAAACTTTGTCGACAGCCGGTAAGATTGAAATAGGCCTGTAGTTCAGTATTTCACTTTTTTGCCGCTTTTGTCAATTGGTCGAACTATTGAGGTCTTAAGCGTATTTGGAATAGATGCCTGATTGAAGCTCATATTGATCATTCTTGTTATAACTGGAGATAGTATTTGTGCGTTGTTTTTAAGGTCTATAGGTCTTAATCCCGCCGATTTGTTATACATATATGGAATGCTGTGCACACAAAAACAGTGCGAAGCGTCGGTAGAGCTTAGCAAACTTATTGTAAAGTACCATCACGATGGTAAGGCATTACATTACAACCGCCCAGTCAATTGTTAAACGATTGAAAATTGAATAGTAAATATGCCAAGGAAAACAGCACGCGCAGTTTGGCAGAAAGCGCACGAAAATTGTGTCTGCACAGGGAATTCACTTTTTACCAAACAACGCCCCAAGGCATGAAGCTTATAATACCCGGATGTCGCTCCTTTAAAATAGTCCTAAAGTGATGGAAACTCAACCCCAGTCACCGGATATAAAATGAGAAGAATCATGTAATTTATAAAGCCAACAGCTATTTGCATTTTAAAATCGCCACCACTGACAACCCTGCTTACTTGGTTGTGCGAATAAAACTCGGCTGTGAGTGTTTCGATGTAGTTAAGGACCATGTCTATCTAGGCTCTGCAGTATACTCCGGAAATGACTTCACCGCGGAGATAAGACTAAGGATAATCCTGGCCAATTGCTATATCTTTGGGCTAAGGCGGGAATAGAAAAATAAGGCCCTGCCTCGAAGAACCAAGCTGTCTTATTAAATTTTAAGGGCCGATGTTGAATGTGAACCGCACCTAAACGTCAAGATTTTTTCTGCATTTCATTTGGCATTTCTCAATTTCAGACTAACTCAATTTGAACCATGGAAAAATACACAATCGAGCAACGCGTTCAAGTTATTCAGGCTTATTATGAAAATGGGCGTTCAAATCAAAATGCATATCGTGCACTTCGTGATATTTTCGGTCAATTTAATCGTCCAAATGTGCGTACAATCGGAAAAATAGTGCAAAAATTTGAGCAAACCGGGTCTGTAAGAAATAAGCAGAATTGCCGCATTTGGGCGAATGATAGTCCAAGAGTGATTGTCGAAAAACCAATGCACCCACAAAGAGTGACTGTTTGGTGCGGTTCATGAGCTGGCGGCAGCCGTATTTCCAAAATGAGGTCGGTCAGGCAGTTACTGTGAATGGTGTTCATTATCGTTTTTATGGCCCGAATTGGAAGGTATGAATGTGGACGATATGTGGTTTCAACAGGACGGTGCCACTTGCCACTTGCCACACAGCTCTCACGTGGTGGCGATGTCAATTGGCCGCCAAGATCATGTGATTTGACACCGTTGGATTTTTTTCTTTGGGGTTATTTGAAAGAAAAGGTGTACGTCGATAAGCCAGCAATAATTCAAGAGCTAAAGGATGAGATAATTCGGCACATTAACGGCATCAATTGTGCTTCAGCGTCATCGAAAATTTGGACCATCGGATGGAGGTGTGCCGCCGAGGTAGCGGAGAAGAAGAGATTATTAGTCTTCCTTCGAATTATGTTCGGTCCCATTTGCGAAGAAGGAGTTTGGATGAGAAGATTGAACGACGAACTCTACGGCATTGGCATTGTCGGACGAATTTGACTGTCTAACTCAGATGGCTAGGTCATGTAGACAAAGTGGACACGGTTCGGAAAGTCTTCGAGGCCAACCCTCAGGGACAACGTGGTAGAAAAAGACCTAGCCTCCGATGGTGTAACCAGCTGGAAAGAGACCTTAATCAGCTGGGTGTACAAAAATGGAGGCGCCAAACCCAAGACATGTTGACTGAGGCCCAGATCCACCTCGGGCTGTCGAAGCCAGTCTGCGCTTTTCAAACCAGAAAGTTGCCCGTTTCTATTGATAACGTTTTGAATGAACGAACATGTACTCGGATTTGTAAAAACGTGGCTTACGATGAGGGTAAAGTACGCGAGCTTAACCACGAACTGCCTCTTAACCACGACCTCTGTTAGATGTCCACGCCATGGATGATCATTCCAAGTCACCTCAGCTTCCAAATGAATTGACATCATTAAAAGATCTGATGGACAGTTGCCTTTCGGATGACGTCCCTCAAGCAAATCTCAATTAAAACTGATGAAAATTCGTTAGCCGATCGCATTAGATACCCAAACGCGATGTGCACAAGAACTAGTTTTTCGACAAATAAACTACAATCCCAGCAGACACAGGCAGACACACAAAGACACTCGACTAATTGGCTGCAATTATGATCGGACCAAGTACTTATAGAAATTCCCCGCAACACACAGCCCCAGGTGGTCCACTGTCGGCTGCCAAGCGCTGTCGGCTTTCCGCCGAAACAAAAAACCCCATGGCCGTAATGACTTCCGAGCTCATTCAGTTGGCAAGTTGATTTGGCGTCGAAATAAATCTCAGCAACGGCAATGAGAATCGATTTGAAGTTCAATGCCAAGCGGTCGCGACACCATCCCAGATATAAATTCGCGAATCATAGTTTGCGTCGGTACAGTGTTTCATTGCAAGACGTTGCGTAAGCTTGGATATCAAAATGCGTACCTATTGGATAGCTCTTGGATTGGCGTTGATCATCTGCGTGGCGGTTAGTGCGGCGGACGCAGATGACAGTGCGGTGGCGGACATTGATGCTCAAGGTCATGAGAACGCATCCGGACGGAAGGCAAGGCAATTTGGCTTCGGATTCCCTCCACCACCTGGACCTGGATTTGGAGGACCTGGCTTTGGAGGACCTGGCTTTGGAGGACCCGGCTTTGGGGGACCGGGCTTTGGGGGACCGGGCTTTGGAGGGGTTCGCCAGCGAGTGCGCTTTACAGAGCGCGTGCGCACACGCCAACGAGTGTCGGTGAACAATGGTTTCGGCGGCGGATTCTACGGATGATCTCAGTTCAGTGGAGTGTAAATAAAGGCTTTCTTATCGTACGCAATCGCAGTTTTATTGTCTTGGGGTCACCAGACACAGCCGGCGTCGGTCAATGGCGTGTCCGATCCTCCGGCCAGAGTCAATGTGCTGAGACTGAATGAGAGATTGAAGACGTGATGAGTGTGAAGTTAGAGGGGACTTGTGAAAAGAAAAGAAACAAGAAGTCTCGACGATGTGTTGCGTGAATCTTGGCTTTCCGGCGTTCGGCCTTTGAAATGGTAACTCGGCAGATTTTTGTTTTGTCATGTAATCGTTTATTGATCGCCATTCATGGACATGCAAGAGCTGGACCGTAGATTTTGTGGCGCCCCCTGAATCAGATTTGAGCCCACGACGAGTTGTCTTAATGTGTTTGAAGTTTCCCCTCGGATTAGATGGTTTGTGAATTAGATACCGACGTCGTCGCTGTCTCATTGCTCATTGGTTCAAAATGAAATGAGTGGAATGCTGCCCCGATAAGGTAGGCTACCTTTGGTTTGAGTGAAGCAAGCTTAAGAATAAATCAAACCCATCAACATTTATTTAATTTGACGTGACCTCTTGGGTGACGAATATTCGTCAGGGTTTGCATGTCCCTTAATCCCGGGGCGTCCATAGGACCAATAGCCAGGGTATTCAGGGCAGGGAAATCCGGCTGGGATATCCAAAACCGGGATATGCAAAGTCAGGGTATACATGATTGAAATCAGCTTGGACACCCAATCCTGGAACATTCGTGTCTACGGCCGTTGGTCGTCATAATCGTGGTGGATTGCAGTCGGTTGTGATTAGGGTGGTGGTGGACGTGGATATCCGCGGCGACATGATTGGCGTTGTGCTGCGTGGTGGTTTTGGGCGACCTAAGGAGACTGATTGGAGACACCTGGGCTTGGGCCCCCCGAACCAAAGACCATTGCACCCGAGCCTCATGAACCACAGCGCCAAGGATTAGAGCCTGACCATCCTTGTCCCCACTGCCAAGCAAAGGAAGGTGACATATCCCACTGCCTCGGCGTAGCCTTCACTCCTGCTCTCTCTCGTGAGTATCCTCCGCCGCCCGACTCACGTTTAATGCAACAAATAAAATCACACACACACACACACAAGGAACTTCATGCTTCCCGCAAGTGCTCGACTAACCGACTTAACGTAGAACACGTCATTTCATTCGCTCTTAAAAAGTCAATTGAATCCTCGGCGAGAATTGAAAAGGGATCATTTCGATTTTAACGACCCTTCATCGACCATGTAAATGAGTTGCCAAGATGACAAGATATACATCATAACATATTCTGGGAGAAGTCTTCAAACTCCATCGCAAGTTGATGCTTGACCCAGTTTGACAGGAGATCAACGGCTCTGGGCATTATCTCGGAGAGTAACAAAAAGCAAGACTAAGCATTTCATAGTATTTATTGCTAACATTCTTTAACAACTCTTCAACCGACAAGTCCAGCACCTCCAATGAATCCAGCGCCCCCAAATCCACCCCTGGCCTTGTACCGGAAGCTCTCTTTGTAGTGACCTCTGCCCTTGAATCCACCGACGCCGATGGCGCCACCAACGAGAGCACCACCGCCGACTAATCCACCGCCTCCGTACCCCCCACCATACCCCCCACCATATCCGCCACCGTATCCACCATTGTAGCCATAGCCATTGGCATATCCAAGCGTTTGATACGTCGACACTACGGGCACAGTCTGCACGGTTTGATATGTCTGCACAACAGGCACTGACGTGATGACGGGGACCGTGTTGACGGCGTATCCTCCTCCGCCTCCCCCAACTGCTGCCACACCACCGACTACTCCGAAACCGACACCTCCTCCAAAACCCCCGCCAACGGCATGGCGGACAATTCTCCTTCCGCCAACAGATTCCGGAGATTCCACCGCCGTTGCTGAAGCCACGCACAAGTACAGCGCAACTAGTACCACCACTCGAGGCAGCATTGTCAAGAAGATGTTCGATGCAACTGCTGGGGTAAAGTGTCTTAAGCACTTATTTATACATGAATGGGCAACAAATTAGCGCGGATACGTGCGAGAAGTGGTGTGTAGCAACGCACGAGTGTACACAGACTTTCGTTACTCAATCGGGCTGGTCCCCAATTGCGCAAATATTGACACCCAAACCGATGTTGACCTTAGGCCGTTTCTGATGGACTGACGCACTGTTGAAGGAATCACTTAGCGCGTGTGTAGCAGAAAAAAAACCGTCGAAATCGCCGCAAAAGGGCTGCTCACCGAGACCTTGAAAATCGGAAAGTGTGAATGGTTTGTTTACCACAAGCTGAATTTGAGGTGTTTTAGGGGACAATGAGGCTTGAAAATCGGACTGGCACTGGGAGACAACAACCGAATTTTGCGCCGCTATATAAGCGGCAGCCAGTGATATGGCGCGACAGTGCGACTCCTATGTTGAACGTTTATGGTTTGATTGCGGACGACAATACTGCCATTCACTGCCGGCATGACCCTTTTCAAGAAAAAGTCACTGACTTGAAAACGACCTATTTTAAGCGACAAAAATCAATCCGGTATGCTAAGCCGCATCCATTTAGATGACGTACGATGCGGAGCACGGCCCTTCAGACGATCTTGTGGTAGAGGCTAAGGAAGAGAAGTGGAACCTCATCATAGTCTGTGATGGTGACTCGCACCACACAGTCTGGGGAAGCTCGAATTCGAACAAAAGAAGTAATGATTTTTAAGGAACAAAAAATTGACAACGAAGGCCAATGAACTGACAGACTAATACGCAGGGATAGGATTTTGCTATCCCAACTTTCACTCTAAGAATGGTTGGCTTGGGAGTATGCCCAGCCGATCTACAGTTGTCTTGTGGATTTGGAAAAGGCATACGACCGAGTTGCTCGAGGTAAACTCTGGAGTGTTCTGCTGGAGTATGGGATTTAAGGCCCCTCTATACTGTAGCCAAGGCGAGGCATGCTTCACATTGGGAGAGTTGCTGGTAAGTCATCTTCTTTTTGCAGATGACTTGGTTATCCTCACATCTTCCCAGACGGGACTCCAGCACCCACTCGATAGGTTTGTGACTGTGCATGTTCCGATGCTGTGACAGAGCCCCAGGAACACCGACTGCGGTAGTTTCACATACGAAGGCAAACGAAGCACCGTACTCGTAAGGATACAACTGGCGTAGTGACCTAGATCAGACTGCCAACAATCTCCCTCATTGTGGTGTGAGGCCCTCCTTGCTTGGAAAAAATCTATAACGCTGTCTAAAGCAGTCCAGGCCTATAGGTAAGCCTACATGACAGCCTTGGCAAAAATGTAATGGCAGCAGCTAAGCCCCCCTTGTGGCAATCTTAGGGACATAGTTGGCACTGAGCCAGCGGATGAACTTGTCAGGAAAGTGGCTTAAACTGACCCATCCCAGGCAATAATTTTCTAATATTTACTAAAAATAATACAAAATATTGGTGCGACATGGATGAGCCAGGGAAGGGCAAGTAACTCTACTTGTCCCCCCACCACCACGGCGCATGTGTGTGAAAGGAGCAATTCCCCTAGGGCATTACTCCAGGTCCATCAGAACCTATGTGAGACGTGACTTGTGCGTCTACCCACTAAACCTAAGCTATCAAACAACCTAGTGGCCACGGTTCCCCTTTTTCATGCGATAAGTTGTCATGTGTGACGCACATATTTGGACTTTGGCCAAGGACAGAAATATTCACAAAAAATCGGTCGGAAATCTGTAGGCACAATGACTGATGCTGTAAGCACATAACGAAGGCACTCTATACATTCCCTTATTTGAACGTGTTCGTCTGAGCAAAACTTTCTGTTGCGCCAGTTGGGAGGTATTGTGATTCATTAAGAGGGATCTGAAGGCCTATGCCTGTTAGACTCTCCACTAGAGTCATACAGCTCGTCAGCACTAGAAAGACTACCATTCCAGCTGAGTCCAGCCGTCCAGCCAGTCACAATGCTCAAAAGTGCCATCATGCTTATTCGTAGCAGAAATGAAGTAAAGGGTGATTTTTTAAAAGCTATAGGAAAGTTTTTCAAACAAAACACACATAAAATCAGAAAAATGCATGCAATCTTTATTTGAATCGATAGTACGGTCCATATAATTTAATGCTTGAAGATTATTTCATGCAAATGTTGACCTTGACTGCGCCTCAAATGTTCCATCCGCTTAGTCCAATTTTGGCATACTCTTTCCAACATTTCGGCCGGTATCTCACGAATAAATGCTTCAATGTTGTCTTCCAATGCGTCAATTGAAGCGGGCTTGTCTGTATAGACATGAGCTTTAACATAGCCCCACAAAAAATAGACTAAAGGCGTTAAATCGCACGATCTAGGCGACCAATTGACCGGTCCCGAACGTGAAATAAAATGTTCACCGAACTCGCCTCTCAATAAGTCCGTGCTGTGTGGCAAGTGGCACCGTCTTGTTGAAACCAAAGTTGGATACCATCTCACGGTAGCGCTCACCATTCCCGGTCCAATGATGCCACCAGCCCATAAACCGCACCAAACTGTGACTTTTTCTGGATGCATTGGTAGCTCTTGCAATGCTTCTGGCTGATATTCACTCCAAAATCGACAATTCTGCTTATTTACGTAGATCGTACCCATTGAGCCAAAAATGAGCTTCGTCTAAACTGACCATAAAATGGAAGAAGCACGCGATGAACTTTCTTAACAGAGCATGCATTTTTAAAATAATAAAATTCAATAATTTGCAAGCGTTGTTCGTTTGTAAGACGATTCATGGTTAAATTATAGACCAAACTGAAGATGTTTGACAGTGAAACAAAACACGAAACGTGCGTCAGCTGTTTAAACCAGTGTTGCCAAAAAGATAATAGCTAAAAAATCACCCTTTAGAAATGCCCAACTTTTGCCTCTCTTGCCTCTACACATTTTTGACAACCATTTTTTATATCGTTTTCTAAAACCAAATTGACCAATCAGCGAACGGCATTGATGTTATTTCGTGAATAACCGTCAAAAATTCATGAATAACTGTTAAAAAGTTTTTGAAATTCGTAGATGGACTAGGGGTCAATCAGCTCTGAAGTTGGGCATCTCTACAAGACTTTATTGCTGCTACGAATGAGCATGATGTCAATTTGGAGTACGGTGCCGTATTGGAAAAGTGGCTGGACTCTGCTGGAATGTTGAAAAAATTATGAGAGCCCGTCGTATGGATGCCACAAGCGAGGCATTTGATCTTTCACAATATAGCCCAGAGAGACCAGGGTCGAGCTTTCCAGATTCCTCTCAGATCGGATTAGATGCCTGATAATCAAACGCTGGACCGCTACAGTGCGTAGAGGGCAAGGGCCTTTCTTCCCAGATGGCATAGGGAGACAAGGACCAGCTGAGAACAGCAACCACTCGTGTTGTGCGTGCTGTTGTTCTTTAACCAGTGCAAGGGACCTACAGTTTTATGCCGACTCCGAACAGCCAGTTTTCATGTTTCCGCTTGAGTTTAATAAAAGATGAATCGACACCCAACACACATAGGAAATAGGCGCCACTACACATTGGTGAGTAGGCACTTGTGGGAGGTGTGAATAAAAATTCACTGTGGGTGTTCCCTCAGCACTTTGG
The DNA here is from genome assembly GCA_905231855.2 of Eristalis tenax. NCBI lineage: Eukaryota > Metazoa > Arthropoda > Insecta > Diptera > Syrphidae > Eristalis > Eristalis tenax. Next base: position 9,375,545 of record HG993127.1, read on the forward strand.
AGGTAACACAGCATTTGGTGTGAATATCAGTAAATTTAGTTAGTTTAACGAAAACCCTGGAATGGAGGTGGAGATAACTTCAAGTGGACGTAACTTCAATAGATAAAGAAGCTTAGAAGCGGGAGAGTACTGAATACTTGTACAAACCCCTCAAACAGTCTGGCAATGAAGACGACGATGTCATAGAATGTCCACGCTTGATGAAAAAAAAAACCAAACTCCAATCATGAAGGAAGCTATGGAAAACCAACCAAGACTTGGAAGCCCGGGTCACAAATGTGTAGAAAGAATATTTTCATCTTCTCAATTCTTGGTATGGCACCACCACGGGTTCCTGCGGGAATCTCCTTTTTCCTTTGATCGCTGAACATTAAGAGCATTATTGTGGCAAGATTTAAAGAGAAATAAATAAAAAGGATATCGGACTGCACGGGAATTAGAACATAAGAGAAGAAAATGTCACAAATAAAATGTAAGACCGCGACGAGTCAGTCCTGATCAGTAGTGCGGTATTGCGAAATAGAGTCGGAAATTAATTTAAACGACTAAATTATGTTCTTTTACTAGTGCAGGGATATTATGACAATCAGATGGCCGTTACTACGCAGCCCTCGTTCGATTCCCGGTACGAGAAAATGCTTTTCATGGCCCACCTCTTTCGAGTCACTCAAGGGGACAACTGTCTAGAAAAATCTTCTCAAATTGGCCGTTCGGAGTTGGCAAAAAACTTGTTGGTCCCTTCCACTAGTGAAATAATGCTAAGTTTCCACTGATCCGAAACCAACTGAAGCCTCAATAGGCCGTTTCCATTGAGCTTGAAGTGGTTTTGCTCTCAATTTTCAAATGACTCACTCCCAATTTATAAGTGCCCGCCAAATGAAATGTCAATAGCTCTCAATTTTTAAATGGCCGCCAGAACAGCTGTCTGAACACCAGAAGATAGAAAGAGACACAATGAGAAAATGAACACCAAAATAAACTGAAGATCACGCCGTAGGCTTATTCGGGTTCACAAGCTCTAAAGGACGGATGAACTCCTGGAGGATTTAACTAGGTTTGTCAGAAAGCGCGAGGTTCCTAGACCCCGAAAATGTATGGAGGAACCTGGTAGGTTAGGAGAAACTTGATGGAACCTGGCGCTTCCATTCGGTATGAACTTAGCGTAACAATAGCACGCACAACACAAGTGTTTGTTGAGAAGCTGGGCCCTGGCCCTCTAAGGGCTGTGTAGCGCCACCCATGTTATTATGATTCTCCTTCTCTGCTTAACTTTATTGTGTTGAAATACAACGGCTACCTACTACTCGAGGCGGCTAAACGACAACCACCATTTCCTGCAGCATCTCTGGTTACAGTCGAGGTGGGGATATAGCTCAATCGACTTGAAACAAAAGCTTCTGTGTCCCTCCTAACTGTACCAGCGAACAACGTACAAACAGCTATCTTTCACACAATAAACCCGTACATTACACGTTAGAGTCCAAGTTTTAGACCCTTGATCTACTCATCAAAATTCTAATTTATTTCGCAAGGCAACGCAGATTTAAAACACAAGTTCCGTGTTCCAAGAAATCAAACCACCTCTGTGCCTCGCTCTCTACAAAATCAATGCCTTAAAAAACAACCCCTCTATTCTGTTCCGAGTTGTCGCAACTTGTAGTTTATGTGCTAAAACAAATATTTACCATCAGAAGTTGACACCCTAAGGAACACATACAGTCCGATAAGCAACCATTGGGAAAGGCAAAACTTTGCGGCACACAAGACCATTCACCCGTTCACCCACCTCAAGCCAACCCAAGCCAACTGGACTCTCCCCCCATCCATCAGTCCCAAATTAGTCCTTCGACCTTATCGTTCACACATGTGTAAGTTCATGGTCTGTCCCATTCAGTGAGTAAATCAAATTGGTTAGAGATGTAAATGGAATGTATTTGCATACACGGACCAACTCCACTCCGGCTGGGCGCAGGATTTCAAAACCCACCAGATATTCAATCGCATCCCTCACTGCCATCGAGCGAGCACTAGAGAACCGTAAAAAATGTTTCCTTTCAAGAACAAAAAAAACACACACAACGCATCACCCTGTCACTGCAATCTGCCGCATGCGCATTTCACTCCAAGAACTCACCTCACCTTATTCACCTCACTTCACTGGCAAAAACAAAAAAACAACCACAACACAATTACTTTCAAAAAATATCCTCCCTCTGTCTAGACACACACTCAGATCGGGATTAACCCCAATCAGTTGTTAGAAACACGATATCGTGGTCGGACGCTTCGCAGAACGCTCTCGCTACCAACGCGAATCCCCAACGGTGCAGTTCAGTCCTAAAAATAAAATAAACAACAACAACAACATATCCCCTCGTTTCTCTCATTCTCTTTCTGTTTGCTCTCGACGTTATTTTTGCGAATTTTAATTTGGAGCCAGTGACCCTGTGCTGAGTTACAAGTGAAAAGTGAAGTGCGAACGGAAGGGAAAATCTTGTGGAAAAATCACAGCAGTCGAGATGTGCTGAAAGTGAAAAATAGGTAATTCATCCCTTCTCCTTCTCCTCTCCGAAAGAGAACAGTCCTATCCCCTCGCCCATACGGGGCACCCCCGTCCAACTGCGAGCCCCGAGCCCCGTAAGATTTGTGGAATTCTTCAAAATCGAAAGGGAAATTGATTTTCCGCAAACGCGTGCAATTCCCTGCTCTGCCCAGATAGAGTGAAAAACCGAACAAAATTGGAAGAGAGTAAAAAAACGAAAACGCACACAAATGTGTGAGTGCCGTGTGGTGTGGCTATGATGCAGCTGCCTTGAAAGGACCACTTTTCCAACTGATGCTGGTCGTGTTACAATGCGAGCACTTTCATCCCCCAGGATGAGCGGCACACAATGCAGGCGCACATCCTTCAGAAATTTCCTTCTCCGGAAAACTCAACCTGTGTCCCTTAAGTCTGTCGCAAAACTCGCAAGTTGTCGTAACAACCCTTGCGCTTACCTTACCCTTCCTCACGCATGATGACATTTGCTTTCTGCCAGCCACTGTTCCACAGTGGCAACTGATAGTGTTCATCGCTTTTGTGTTCTCCGTGACGTGGCTTGTTATTCCGGGAGATGTCAGTTGTCAGGGGAAAGCATTTTCTTCTCTTTTTTTTCCACATCAATAGACAACGGCAGCGGTGGCTGTGGCTGTAGCTCGGAAGGACTTCCGGGGATCCCGAGCGGCGAAGTGTTGTGCATTAACTGGTTCAAGGTCCCTCGTATTCCCTGCTCTCCTTGTCCCGGGAGGGAGGCGTGTCAGAATGACGTTTGGATTCGCTTGTACACACTCGAAGGTAAAACGAGAAAATTTCAAACATCATGTGCATTGAGCAGAAACACACATGCACACGTACATGCGCATCTGTATACCACTATGCTGATGTATTGCTTGTAAAATCTTGGACTTGGCTGTGTCGTGACAGATTAGGAACAACGGATTTGACGTTGACAGATCATTGTTGTCTACTGACGTGCAGACGAAATTTGTGTTGTCCTTCGTGTGGTTGTTGTGCGACTGTTGGCAGATGCTTAAGTAAATTGGCATCGTTCGCGAAGTCAGGTGACAGATGTCGTGACAGCCGTAATTTATTCGTTATTACGAAACATTCATAAATAGAGGATTGGCCGTAAAAGAGAAAACACGAGAGATTATTAGAATGGGGGGCACCTGATTGTGGGTTTCCGTTTCGTCAGCTGGGAAGTAGATAAAGATGTATTGGGGGATGTGCTGTCAGCTGTCAGGAGAGTTGTTCTGATGTGACAGGTCTGTTTCATATGAAAATTGATAAATTCGGTAAATTGCAGCTACGCATGGCATTCAGCGGGTTCAATATAAAATAAGGTCATTCCTGTAGATGCTTGAAGTAAACAATATGCTTACCTCTTTCGCCATCTGGCGCCCAACGTGGATTCATCTAGTAAGCTACAAACGTGAAACTGTCAGTCGTTTTGACAGCTGACTTATGTACTTCTTTAGTGTGTTTTTGTTTTTTTGTTTCCATCACAGAGCGCACAAAACACTACGTTGTCTAAGTGTTAACTCTCGGTATCGCTTTGCACAGCAGATTTTTGCTGCGCGACTATGGATCATCTACGCATTTTGCATCTCATAGATTGCATTCGGTATTGATTAAAAAATAGTGTAGGGATACATTTTTTAAACTCCGAGAATCGAGACAAGCTAAAATCAATTTCGTTGCTAAGTTCATTAAAGGTGTTTATACACCTTGTAATACGTTCATTCCAACCATTTTGTACCAATTGGTTCTATGTCTCTTATCGTATGGAAAATTTCTCACCCGAAGAGATCTTAAGAGAACTTAAGGTTTGCAGGCCTATTATTTTACATCTATCGTCATATTTAGGGAGTCCTTCGAAGGAATATAATTTACGGACAGCATATGTCGTGCAATTTTTTCGAATCTGAGTTCCTGTGTATCATATGGGGAATTCCAAATGATGGAAGAGCATTCTCAATACGGTCTGACTAGCGAACAATAGACGGACTTAAGCCTAGTAATATCCCGAAAATTGTTACTATTTCTTTTCAGAAAACCTAACATAGCGTTAGACTTCGCAATTGTATAATCAGAATGTAATGCGAAATTTAATTTGTTATCAAAGATTACGCCCAGATCTTTGATCTCTTCTAAGCGATAGACAATCGGGGATGTAACTCGACATGCCGTAAAAATATTACATTTTTGAATATTCAGCTCTAGACCATTGTGCTTGCACCATTCCACTAGTGCATGGATATCCAATTGGAAATTATTACAATCAATCAAACTATTTATAGATAAATACGATTTAAAGTCATCTGCGAATGTTAAAATGTTACAATATTTGAAAATTAAAAATGATGATAAACAAAAGAAAGAGTAATGGCCCCACATGGCTAACTTGTGGAACGCCCGATGTAACTTTTTGTTACTCGAGATCTAAAACTATCGATCTTTACCAATTGCTTCCTGTCCTTTAAGTAATTGGAAAATCACACTAACATTGACGAATGGAATCCCAAAGATTTTAGCTCGCTTAAAAGCAAAGTGCGATGTACTTTATCGAAGACTTTCGAGAAATCGGTGTAAAGTACATCAACTTGCAATGGATTTTCTAAATTTGTATAAATTTGTATAAATGTGAATGTATTATTTTGTTTGCATTTTATGTTTTATGTGTTCTTACTTATGTATGAATAATAACAAAAGAGAGTGCTTTATGAACAATAAACAAAACGCCATGAAAAAGGAAAACAAAACATCTTTTTACAAACGATAGTATTTTTAATACAAACACAAAAATAATGTAAAACTTAGATAAATATGTTCTATGGCCACCTCTCGCTCTGAGTAAATGAGCTTCTTGATCATCATTCTTCGAATATGGCAGTTTTCAGCTCCGCTCGGGTCTTCGGATTGCCCAAGACTTTGACTTCTCAACTGAGCATAATCTTGGTCTCGTTGCTGAATATCGTATTAAACCCAGTAGTCATCAGTGCCAAAAGCATCGATTTTTTGATTTGTATTGTTTGCTTTTTATTGACATTCTTATTGTTTCGAGGGAACCTTGAGATCACATATATCAGCTGCTTACTGCAAACTTTCAGAAACAACCAATTTCCAGCAAATATAGACCAAAATGTTACACTATTTGCTACGCAGCTGGGAATTGAAGCAAGAAGCTGGAATTGAGTTTCTCTATCCAACAACATTTTCGTTATAACGATTTTAAACATTTTTTCCACTGTCCGAACTGTCAAGCTGAGTTTACAATACACAAGAGAGGCAAATGCAGTCCACAAATACACGACCACAAAAATAGCGAAAAGTGTATGTTTGCTCAGATTGTACCCATTGCTCTCTGCGAATGACAAACCTCCATAGGAATGAAGTGGCAGAATTTGTGTAATTCGCAATTCGTAGAGAGTTCATAAGAGTGGCCCTTAAGTTCACTCGCAAGGGTCCTCGTCGTGATTTGTGGATTGTGCGATATTATTCTCAGCAAAATGCGCTCTATTCAAAGAAGGAATAGAGCAATCAATGTTATTTGGTAAGATTACTTGAATGAGTCGTTCCTCAAGTGACATTGTTCGTATGTAGGCTCAGACTTGTTGGAAATTTGAGGTCGTCATAGCTTCTGTCAGTAGCTAAAACACGCAGATGACAATCACCCAGATGGTTTATTACACACTCTAATCACAGTCATTTGCTTTCCCTTAATTGGGAAAACAAGTTCGATATCCAATTTTGCGTTAACACTGGAACTTTAACATTTCAAATGACAGCTATTGTCTAAATTGTTAACTGATATTTTTTCTTGTTTGGAAATCAGAAGTGTTTGTACCTCAAAGCAGAATTTAAGTGCTAACTCCGCGAATATTGAATATATATTGGACACTTTGTTTACAACGAATTATATAATGCACAGCCTTTCGTTAAATCCATCGCTTTTTCTCTCTATCTAATAATGCAAGATTGGCTGTGTCGTGACAGATTAGGAACAACGGATTTGACGTTGAAAGATCATCGTTGTCTTCTGACGTGCAGACGACTTTGTGTTGTCCTTCGTGTGGAATGCGACTGTTGGCAGATGCTTAAGTAAATTGGCATCGTTCGTTATAATGCACAGCCTTTCATTAAATTGATCGATTTCTCTTTCTATCTAATAATACAAGAATATGAAAAACTTAACGCTTAACAATGAAAGTCCATCAGCTGTTTTACCTAAATCTAAAAAAAAGTCTGTGCCTTGTGTGACATCAAGCGATTCTTTATAAAATTTCTTGTAAAATTCTTGTGACCCAGATTTCAAAATTAACGCTCTCATTGAAATGTTGTTTCGACGCTTCATAAGGAACCAGTTAAAAAGTGCTTCTTACATTTTGGATTTGGAACAATTTGAAGAGGTTTCCAATGCCTTTAAAAGACTCTCCATTATATTTCAAAGGCATTTCACTTAGCGACACTACTTTCTTACTTCTTCTTTTTCTTAGGGCGCTACAGTCCGGGGTGGGCCTGGGCCTCAACCAATATGTCTCTCCAACCTACCCGATCTCTCCCTAGTTGTGTTTAGTTTCGCACAGCCAGTCGGTTGAGGTCCCCTTTGACTTGGATCCGACACTCCTCTACTTGTATGCGCCACCTTGTACGGAAGCTTCCTCTGTTGCATTGTCCCACGGGCTCAGAAGCGAAGATTTGTCGGGCCCTCTCTAGATGTTCCTAACCATCTTAGACGTAGGATCCGACACTCCTCTAAAATGCTTACTTGTCCCTCCAAAGAAAGACGTTTTCGGCAAACAGTCAAAAATTACAAGGCATTCACAATATAGAACCATTAATGAAAAAAATCTCATTGGTTATATTGGAAATTCGTTAAATCGAGTATTCGTTAAACTAGACGTCCACTGAACTGCTGACTCAATATCAGAAATGAAGTATTATAGAGAGAGCCAACTTCTACCTCTCTTTCCTTAACATTTTTGACAACTGTTTTTTAAATCGTTTTCTAAAGCCGGATTTAACCAATCGGAGAACGGCATTCACTGTAACTGTCAAAAAGCCTCTCAAATTCGTCGATGGGCTAGGGGTCAATCAGTTGGGCAGCTATAATACTTCGTTTCTGCTCAATATGTTGTAATTATCAATTGAAATGATTGATTGTTTTGTCAACAGCTGTTCTGTTGTCGACTGAAAATTAATTGACTGAATTTGTGCAGAGGTTTGTTCGGGAGTCTATTCTAACGATCTGAATTCTGAACTCTCATTCCGACTACCCTCTCGCTGTAGCGTCTTTTAGGCAGAGACTATAGCGATCAAGGAAGCTCTGTCAAGGCTAAAAAACAATGTAATTTCACGTACAGATATTGTCATCTACTCAGACTAGTGCGATCTAGTCTCTGAGTGCAGTCACATTTAACTCCAAGACGTCCCTTAATTGCCGCCTATCTCTTAAAGAGATGGCCAAGTCTTTCAGCATCCAACTTATGTCTGTGCCGGAAGCTTTGTGGCGCTGGAACTGTAGCTCAAGGTAAAACAAATAATAAAATATTAATTCTAGTGCACTCGGTCTTATCCAGCTAAATTGTTTGTTCTCAGTGTTGTTGCAATTTGCAAGTATATAACAGTTATGACAGTTGTTGGAACAAACTGTTATAAAAATGCGACTTTTGATACCAACGAGTTACTGCGGGAAAATACAGGAATTTCACAACTAAACGAAAAAGTAACTCTAAAGCTCTGTACCTAGCCCATCCCTTAAAATAACTTGCCAAAATTTTGAAAAAACATTGGCCAGTTATTTATCTATAAAGAAAATAAATGCAACATCTTCATATTCCAAATTTAATTTTTGCTATTAATTTCCGCATTTGAACCACTGTGCTCGGTGTTGGCACCGTCTGTCTTTGATAGGCGTTGCTACGCGTTTTATGGAGCTTGTCAAAAAGCGGATAATCGTCTCAATCAGAAAATATTATAGAGATGGCCAACTTCACAGCTGATCGACCTCTATCCCATCGAAGAATTTGAGAGGCTTTTTGACAGTTTTTCATGAATTTTTGACAATTGTTCGCGAAATAACGTGAATGCCCTTCTCTGATTGGTCAATTTGGCTTTAGAAAACGATAGAAACAAATGGAAGAAATGAAGCGGTAGAACACTTCATTTCTGGTCTCAGTTTGCCAAAAAATTCAAAATAAGAAATAAATTTAGACAAATTGCTTCCCAATTGTCAAAACAGGTGACTGGGGAGTAGTTCTACCTAGACATTTGTGCTCGCGCAAGGAGATACCCACGAGTGGTGAAGTTTTACAGAATCGACCGCCCCGTACCGACTTACACAAATGGTTCACGTGTATTCTACAAAAAAATGTCAACCTACGCGACGTTATATCGCAACGCATAAACCTATGTATGTATAGTCCCCAACAGCAGCATGAAGGGCTGTACAAACATTTGACTTCACAGATTTTGGAAGCATTAAACTTTTAATGCTCTTGACTCATTAACGTTGTCACAATATTTGTGTTGCTTTATTTATATCGTTTTTCTGTTGGTTTTCATTTGTTTTGCATGGCAACGAAGTAATTAAATTGTGACTGATTAGTCCTCGAATGCCGTGTATCTCAGCACATTCGTGACTAGTCGTGACTTACATGTGAACTTACCCATATGTGCAGAGGCATGTTGTCCAAACATCAAAGCGAATGATGGAACTTTGGTGTTTCTGAAAGAAAAGTTCTGCGTGCGATCTTTGGTGGAAATCATCTTTAGGAGAAAGGATATTCGTGCTGTACAGCAATAGGCGTCTGCGCTTTAGTAAGGGCATGCACAACTTGGCTCCGACTCCCACTCGATTCCGTGTGACGAACCCCAAGCAACTGGATAACGCAAGCGAGAGGCCATGGTAACTGGAGGGTGTGTTGCCTATAGCCGAGGTTCATTCATTAGGACCCAAGCGCCCGTCAATGAAAGTGCGATGGACGCCCTATAGACTCTATTGCGCAAAAGTGATGTGAGAAACGATTTAACGCTAGACGATTGGGGTACCCACAATCAGGCTACTACCGTCAGACTACGACCACTCAAGTGATAGCGCGTCCATTTGATCCCAACAGCAAATGGTGACTGGACCAGATTTGAAAACCGGATAGATCGCATTAACTTTGCTGTCACTGGGATTCGAACCGGGCACCCCACTAACCAAGGGCAGACACTTAACCAACTGCGCCATCCAGCCGTCAAAAAACGAATTAAGACTCATCAATTGAATTCAAATCATTTGTCCTCGTTCACACACAAGCTCAAGAGCAGATCATTGATCACGTCACTCAACCATTCAAGTTTAACTGTGCATGAACATAATTACCAGTCTATCCGTATGACGGTGCAGATCCTGTGGGTATCTCCTTGTGTACGAGAACTTTACCAATTCTACCAACGACCTTTGAGAGATCAGAAGAGTTGTCAAACACATTTAACCTTATCCGTGCTTCATAATGTGTATGATCCGCAATACCCTGCGGATCAGGGATCTCTCAAAACCAAATTGTTGTGTTTACAAGGCGATTAAGATGCTAACCTTCTAAACCTTCTTCAGCAACTAAGGCTCGGGCTTAATTTTCTTTGAGTAAAGAGGGCGCTACAAAAACAGAGGACTTGCGTGATAGTCTTCACATCCACCTCGTCTCTCAAACTTCTGCAGACTTCATTGTAGCTAGGTCCCTGCTGAAGGCCTTTTGCATACACAATGGATCAGGCTTTAGTTAAAAAGTCATGGATTGGGATTAGTCTATGTGAGCGGTTAGAAATGAGAGTATGTCCAGATTTGTAACTGCTTCCACCACTAAAAGCTGTTTTCTGTACCCTGAGACATTAACAGTAGGTCTCTAGCCGACCAAACTGCCAATGTTTCTTTTTTCTACCACGTCCAAGCATATCTATGCCCATTCAGTGATCTAGCTGCCTTACTTAGGTACGTTCAATAGCCCTCACACCATTGCGATTTTCACACTGCCACGCAGTTAGGAAATCGCGTTCCATCAACTTGAATTAGGGAGCTCGTTCTTTTGATCACTACCGAAATCGCAGGCCCATCAGCGGGGGTTGCAAAGTGTACTGACTCAATTGTGCCGACCATTCCTCGTAACGATTCACCCAAATTGTGGCAAAAAATCTCACAAGTGACGGGTGATATCATTGACTTAAGGAAGAATTTGGGAGACTCACGTTCTCCACCCAGCCCCCACTCGCCCAAAAACCTGTCAAGGCGACCCTCCACCATTGACATTGTACTTTAACAAAGCAAAAACAGGACTTAATCGTAAAAGTTTCCATTAACCGGCCTCAAATTGATTGAGAAAATCACCTTAGACGGTTCTGTTGAAAGCACGTTAAGCGTTCGGCACACACAACAGCCACGCCCATCGCACATCGCCATCATCATCAGAACGGTAAACATTTGGGGTCGTTTCATTTCCGAGATCAAATTCCAACAGCGAATCGTTTGACCCGTCTTCGTCTTCCGGTCGTTCGACTTCGTCAAGACATCAATCAACTGTCCAATTCGAGATACACTTGGCGTACGCTGTACGCTCTGAGCGGGTTCACACCCAGATGTGAGGGCTGTGATTGCCGGCTGCTGCTACGTAAACAAGACACCTGTGCACTTGTGCGATTATATCAGACGTTCGACGTCGACTTCGTGGTGTCTTGACGAATCGACTGCTCACTCGTGTGTCTATTTTTACAAACCGACCCGATGTGGGGTGGGCAGGTAAGCACATTCGTCGATTCTGCGAGCTCCTTGCGTTGCCTGTCTCTCACCGGGGACAACTAATTTTACATTGAAGAAGGATTTTCTGTTGTCTGTCCCTCCAATGGCCACTAATTGCAAATGACACGCCATGAGGGTGGATTTGTATGATGTTTGACGTCAGCTACATTTACACATGCTCACACACACGCGCACGTTTCGAGGTCGTCCACTGTCACATGATGGTTCGGCTTCGATTCTGACCCCTCCCTGTGTGCACCAATTCATCAATCTCTCGTGGCGCCCAAGGGGAGAGCCTCGAAGGACGTCTGATTTGATGAGAATGATTATTTTAGATAAGGCATGTGAGATGGGAGGACAGTTATGCCAAGCGCAAGGCCACCGCAATGACAGCGAATCCAAATCGATTTGCTACAATTAATTGCTGTCCTGCTCCCCACTGGAAACCACCAGTGGGTGGCCGTGGTTGACATGAATTATGCAAATGTGAAGACGAAAGGCAATGAATGGCAGAGCTGAGGGTGGGCCTCGCATGCAATCAAAGGTTTGTCATGCTCAGGCGTCATTGAGCCCTTTTTAGGTGACCTTAGCCTGGTGTCATGTCACATCTGCGAGTCTTCTTGCGTCACCGACAAGCCGCGAAACTTTCCCTCGATTCGAGACGACTGACTTGTCTCGGAATCCAGCCGTTGTCACTTGCACACCGTGATCCTTCAAACCCGACGTCAAGCACGTTGGATAACGAATTCCGTCCACTTCTGTTGTGTCAATGCCCAGAATGATCTCAATTTCAGAGCACTTCCACTTCTGAAGTTGAACACTTCAACAAAAATACGCACGTTGATTCTCGACTACCCCTTCAGACAATTCGAAACATTCCCATTCAACGCGAATTACCACCAAACCATAACCAGAGCCTGCTAATGGGACAACTATCTGGCAGATAGTCGTCGCATTCACCTGGAAGGGCCCTCCTTCCCCTGTTGTGTCCCGATAAGTGCTGTACAATGCTACCCATTGCTGGCAGTAACTTCCTAATTTACTGCACAACTGTGTCGCGGTGACGTCAAATCAGAGGTATCCCATCCAAGCCAACATCTCCGGCTAAGTTTTTGAAATTTTAATGACACCGCACACACACGCTTACAACGCAACCCCATCCATTGCCGCTGGCAAATGCAAATGTAAATGCTGTTAAGCTGAGCAAACGAGGACGCCATTAGTTGGTAGTCCTTTTTAAAATAGGCTCATGCTCAGGCAACGTTGGGTGAACAACCTTCTCTCTTCTCACGGCGCACACATGAATCAGAAGCAGCGGCAACAGCGGTAGAAATCCATGCCAAACCAAATGCTAGTCTCCATGTCCACAGTGAACTGTACAAAATCCCCTCTTGGTTGGCAGCCAGGCAACGAGGAGGCACTCGAAACTGTGCGCGTGGAGGAACAAATGGATATTCACAGTGTGAGTGGTCGTTTGGGGAGGCGCGCAAGGGGCTTGTGCGTAGGTATCTATTATTTATGGAACGCCTTGATAGCTGCTTTGCTTCGGTTTCGTCTTGGATGGACGCCAGCAAAAAAAACGCTCAAAATTGTCCTCCTTCACTGCATCCCGGCCCCACCGTCGCCACCCCTCACCGTCGCCACCCCTCGCAGCCCTCACAACCGAAGGGCTGTATTCTGTCTGTGTTTGTGTTCAATACCGAAATGTGAGTTTATTATAATTCAATTCCAGGGAGCGTCCTCGTGACTTTAGAAACGGAACCGGCTATCCGGAGCACAAGACGAATGATGTCGTGTCCTTGTGCAGTTACTTTTCCGCTGACATCGACGGTAATTGAGTTATCATCCAGCTAGCCCAAGGGGCCAGGAAAATTCATTTTAGTCCATTTATAGCCGCCCCTCGTCACACCCACCGCGACGGTTAACTTTTTCTTTGAATCAATTTCAAACTGGTCACTGGGCGGGAGGGGGTGGAAATGAAATTTGGCCAAGGATACGTCCGGGGCATGGGGGAGTACGTTGCCACCTGAATTGCGGATTTTGTTTCATCAGAAATGTCTGAAGTGAAGATAACCATTTTAGTGAGCCTTGTAATCGGTCAACGACTTTTTACTTCTCTTTTTGGATGAAATCCGCTTGTAATCAAATTTGATTTTAAATTTGTTCAGTCAGGAAGGAATCTGTTTAGGAGTCGGAGTTCATATGTATCCACTCGCCATGCAGAAGATGAGTTGGTGTCCTCTGATGGGATTATAGGCAATAAGTCGCTCGAAGGCACTAATGCGAGGCTTAGAGTTATGCACGACTTCGCCACACTGAGTGATAAAGCCCGTAGAAAGCCAGCGCTAGCTTCCCAACAGCCACTCGTGTTGTGCGTGATATTCTCCTTTCACGAGTGGAAGGGAACTACAGTTGTATGCCGACTCCGGACGGCCAATTTGAGAAGCTTTCTTCTAGTCAGTTGTACTCTTTGAGCGTTGTCAGCGACTCGAGAGAGGAACATTATTTTGCGGAATCGAACCTAGGCAACGTAGACTCAAGTCCGTAGCGCAGTGGAGGAAATCGATTGTTTTTGTTGATTGTAGTGAGCGCTGAAACAGAAATGTACTCAAAAAGACCAAGTTATCCTAAATTAAGTGGATGCTAACACACAAATGCAAAAATGGTGTCTTAACATTGCCCAACCAATATTTGTGTTACAACTTTGTTGTGCTTTTGTTCTTGAAAGATGGTTGGTTAATTTGTCATGCAAAATTATCGAAAAGACACCAAACAACAGAGCAAGACCCGACGAGCGCGCCAACCAGCAAGTTTCCGGGAAGCGTTTTTAAGTGAAAACTAAACGAAATGAACACGAAAAGTCATCGAATTGTCGTTCAGATTTGAGTTCAGTATTCGAAGGCAAATGGGTTTTGGTATTAAATAATTGCGCAATGGGTATGTTCGCAACGCACAGTAAAGATAGGAAAGAATAAACAAAAAGAATAAATCAATTTTGTCCAAACAATTAAAAATTAAATTGTACTGAATTGAGTACAATAGTAAGCATTTGTCCATCACTGGCGTAGGGGGTGCCAATTTTTTTTTAATTATGAGGCCTTTTTACTTACTATTCAAAAAGCATTTTTAAGCCACGACCACAAGTTCTAGTTATAAAGGATGGCCAGATAGCAATGACATTTTTTTTGTAGTTCTTACGTTTGTATAAATATTACTTAATATTTGTTTAACGTTTGCCTAGATGAGCCCATACACGACACAGACACGTCGCGGCAAACCTTAAGTCTGTGCAAACAGCACTTCGCCACACACAGTGCAGACAATCTGCTTAAGTTTGTATCATTTCGTCGTGGTCGTCGTGTCGGTCATTGCTTTGGCAATAATAAACAAATCAAAGAAAATACATTTTGGACCAAGGAGTGGTACAATTTTTATTATTTACCAAAAACTCGATTCGAAATTATCTGTTCGTGTTTTTATTCATGTTCACGATATGAATTTTCCTGCTGGTCTGTGCAAAATTCGTTATGGCGCCCATACACGATACAGACACGTAGTTGCAAAACACCAATTTGAACTGTCCGCAGTGGTGATAAATGCCCGATGAGACATTTTTTTTTCGGCCAAGTGGTGTATGTTTTTCGTTTCTGCAAATATGAGAATCTAGAAAGCCAAAAATTTGTTGACTTTTAACGATCCGTTTGGCTGTACCGTTACCTCGAAGTTGAGACTTTGAAATGCACAAACATGGACGTATTTCTTTTTTTTGTTTTGGATTTGATTAGAAGTAGCAGACAAGAGATCATTTATAAAAACGAGAAAGAGTGTCGGAGACAGAACAGAACCTTGGGGAATACCAGCATTTATTTGGTGGATATCAGACTTGAAGCCATCCAAAACAACTTGAATTGGACGGTTCCAGAGGCAATTTCAAATCCATTGAAGAAGAGATTCATCGACCCCATAGGCACACATTTTCGACAAGAGAGCTTGATATGCCAAACTCTGTCAAGTGCCTTAGAAATATCAAGCGCAACGATCTTGCTTTCGCCTGCATTGTGCAAAGATTGGTTCCACTTTTCGGTGAGATAATCTTTCAGATCACCAGTGGACCTGTTGCTGCGGAAACCACACTGCCGATCATTAAGAAGCTTCCGCGATTGAAGCTATTTCATAAGCTGACGATTTATCAGCGTTCCATGACCTTGGAAAGAAGCGACGTGAGTGCTATGGGTCGGTACAAGGTGGGTGACGAAGATTCGCACTCATTACGGACGGGCTGGACAAATCTTATTTTCCATCTGCAGTTTTCCATCTGAGTAGGATAGATGCGTAGAAGAACAATACTTTAGGAGTAGTATATGTACCTCTATATAGAGGTGTCCGGACTAGCGAGGCTGTACTGTCCCTAAAAAATACAACAAACTTAAGCAGTGGTAACATTTTTATTTCGCCTCGGTGTGGTGTACTTCCAAATCCAAATCCATATCTGATGATATCAGATTTCGGTCGAATTATTCAAAACGGCTGACGTACGTGCCGGTCATGTTACGTGGTCCAGAAGGAAGATTAATAACTTCTTCAATGGCCACTGTGTTAGACGCTAAATTGTTGCGAGAAACACTTAGAGATATCTCATTTTATCATCAAAGTCTTCAAACGAAAAAATGAATGACCTAATTTGTCCAATTTTTGAATATCGTCGCATGGTCGGTCGTCATCATGGGTTCACTATGCAAGCAATTCGCCTCATGGTGAAAAAGTTTGAGCGTGAGTACACACTTAGTTCCAACCAGACAGAGATTGATTCGAACAAGAAAACATGTCCACCGGAGCTGGCAGGATCGTCGATCAGTTGATTTGAACATCTTCGGAGAGTCAATTTAGGCTTATTTTGCAATTGGATTTAGGCCTAAATTAATACAAGATTGTGCTGCCGCAAGAATTGAAGCCGGAGAGCCAGGGACAACGCAGTGAGTTTGCTAATTGGGAACTGAGTGGTGGGTTGAGACCCAAACTCTTTTCAACAAAATGTTTCTCCGTCTGCCCATTTTCGGCAGGGCGGCTATGTCAACAAGTAAAGTTCAGTCAATATTGGAGCGAACAGAATTCACAAGTGCTCAACCAAAGATTGGCTCTTGGTGCGGTTTTGGAATGGCGGCATTATATGAGCCTATTTTTGTTTGATATTAGGAATCTGACACCATTACTCTCAATGATCACATGGCTAGACCCTGTTAATCGAATAGAGCTAGACAACACCGATATATCCGTGCTGTACCAACAAGAGCGCACTACATGCCTTACAAGCCACGCCGAGCTCTAAGTTGGTAAGGAGAAATTTGACGACTGGTTCTGATGCCTGGTTCGAATGCTCATTAATTAGTTGCTACGATCATTCTACTTGACACCACTTCTGTGGGACTACGTGAAGTGATCTGTCTACACTACCACAGCAACCACTTTGGGCGAGCACGAGGCAAACACTTGAGACGCTATTGTCGAAATATTGGACAGCGTTATCAAAAGTTGGAGGAAAGCGACGCCGAGACGGCCATTTGAATGACAAGCTATTCCATACGAAACGGCATGAATGTTGCTTAATTAAGCGTCTCACACCGTTGTTGTTCCAATGAACATTTCTTTTCTTTTTCTATCTTTCGTATTTTGCCACCCTGTATAATTCCTCAGACAGAAGGAATCAAAAAACAAAACGTAAACAAGACATTATCTCGAGGTCGCCCATATTATTCCGTCACCACTGTACTCTGAAATCAGCTCCAACTAGCATCAACCGTCATCTTATGATTCTCATCGCCAAGATTTCTCACGAGGCTGACTGCAGCAGAATGCCAGACTTCTCCCTGAGTAAACAAACCCCGCTGGAGTTGCCTTACCGACTAAACACATTCCATAATAACTCAATCTCAGCACTGAACGGAAACAATCGCTTCGTTTTCTAGTGCAACTTGAGCCAGCGGAAATTCGCCGGAGCACCGCTAAAAGAAAATAAAAATCGCAAATCATTATCCTCCGCGTGCATTTTTGCTGACACAGTTTACGTTACATGAAATGAAAGAAAAAACAAACACACACGGAAGGCGAAATAATAAATAGAGATATCTACCAATTTTACGAGTCGAACCTCAACAGCGTCGCAGTCGGCGATTGAAGGAAGAGAGCATGGACGGTTCTCGGGAACGTCACTTGTTGTTTCCACTTGACAACTGCAGTCACGGTCATCTGAAATTTAAATGACGGCTGGTGACTCAAAGGCTTCACCGAATCTTGACGACGTTTTCTAAAAATACGCATGTGCTGACACCGAGGGAGAAGATTTTAACAGAAAACCTGTGATACAGGGCGAGCAGGGTTGGGGGAGGGGGGCGCATCGCATCGTTTCGTACTAGGCCACAGGTTGAAAGTATTTTGGGAATTATGTTGGGTGTTCTGTGTTTATCCATGTACATATTTTATTTCTTGAAATGTACATACTTATGAATTTTGCATCACTCTCTCTCTCTCTCTCTCTTCACTCTTTCCAGGAACATTGAATTCTCCTCGAAGCCCTGCAAAGGATGACAGCTGAAGTGATGGCGGCAGACTCGAATTGGGACCCAGGTGAGTTTGACACAGCGGCTCAGTCGATGTTGAGGATTGAACGGGGTTCCTAAAGTGGCACAAATGAAATCAATGGACTCGCAAAATACGAATCTGTCTCAGATCGTCTTTCAGTGTCATTTTGAGAACTATTAGAAACAATCTGGGTGGAGTCGGATTTCTTAAATACTCTGATGAATACATACTCGGTATGCATGCAAATAGGGAATTCTAAAAAATTAAGCGCACATGGTGAGTGCACAAGTTCTATAAAACCTAAGGCTCAACTATAATGCGCATGAGTGTACTGGAGCTAGTTCCAAATTCGAACGAAATGTTCTCTCGTGTTTGCAAAAAACGCATGGCTAGCCACAATGAGCATAACCATGTCAGATTTTATTTATTGTATTTTTTTATGGAAAAGACAATTCCTGTGTGTAAACACAAATTTTGACTCAAGATCAGCTGATTAGACCATTTACAGTTTATTCATTTGTGTGTCTCTACACGAAATATCAGCTCATTTGACCATTTTTCATATTTTCCCTTCCAATTGTCAAATTCGCGTATGCGGGTTGCCGTTCAGAGCACTCTAGTCATGCTTAAAGAAAAATTTGTGTGGTTATGGGCTACCTGCCAAATTTGCATATGCTTAACGAAATGTTCGCGTGGACCACAATATAGGCTGGTTCATGGAGGTGCGTGTATTCGCTCCCTCTCCCATGCGCGTTTGACACTAGCTCATGCAAATTATAGTTGGGCCTTAAACGTTGTGCCGCGCAGTGGAGAAAATGGATCCAGTTTCAAGAGGTTTTCAAGATGTCACGACTTTCAAACAGTGAGCCACTTGTTTTAACACTCGATTATTTGTCACGAGTCAAATTCAAAAGTCAGTTTAAATTTCAGCAAGCAAGTTAGCAAGTTTTTGAACGTCACTTGTGCGTACGCATTTCCACCGACAATTGTATAACCTTGCGACTAGAGATGCTCATACAAGAAATACACGAATACCCCGGTTTGCGTCGCTAATTGGGACCTGAAAGAAGCACGATTTTGTGTGCCTATATTTGTGTGAACATACTTACACACATATTTATTTCATTGGTTCCATGGCCCACTATATAAGCTACAAAAAATTGATTTAAAAAAAAAATATATTTTTAAAAGTTTTTATTCAAAAAAATATGAAAAAACACAACAAAAATAAAAAGATAATAATTAAAAGTAAGAATTCAGACATTTTTCACAACCAAGCTGAGGTTCCTCGCAGTTTAGGGAATTCCCCACAAATTGGCAAGTCTACAGCAGGACACACATTTATACGTTTTATTTGCGTTAACAAATCGCGATGGGACAAACATTTTCATGTTATCGACACAAACCGAAACCGAAACTATACTTTAAAGTTACAGAGCCTTTTAAAACACGACGCAAACCGGGGTATTGGTGAACATCGATGTTTCGTTCGATGTAATGCATCGAAACGTCACATCGATACACACCGATGCATCGATGAAAAACATCGATTCAGTTGAAAATGTGCAAACAAGTCAGACGCAAGATGGAACCAAAATTAAACTGATACTACCTCTGTGCGTATATTCTTATGCGTGGTGGATAATTTGCTTCCGACTTCTTGGAAACACATTACCACAATCACAAAGAATAATAGACAGCTAAATCCACTTCTTCCGTGTCTAGTGTGCGTGCGAACGGACCGTGTTTCCTCGTCTGATTTGCCGAGAATATTAAAGTGGAAATTCAACTGTGTACAGTGAGTGCTTTCATTCGATGCATCAGATAACAAAAAAACGATCCATCGAAAGCATGCGATACATCGATGTTTTCGAGCAACCCTGCTTACGGAGGTCGGACTTTGACCAAAGATGGATGATTGATATATCCCACTTCTAAATAGCTGTTCGAAAGTTGGTCTCAATTCAGTTGAGAATAACTGTCGAACAGCTGATACCCTCTCCCAACCGTAGTAGTGTGGTGAAATAGAGTTCGTTTTTGAAAATTAGCTCGTTACTTGAACCAGGAATGAAGGTACCTCTCTTGCCTCTCAAAATTTGTGACAACCATTTTTTATATCGTTTTCTTAAACCAAATTTGCCAATCAGAGAACGGCATTCACGTTATTTCACGAAAAACTGTGAACAAATTATGAGCACAGAGCTCAGAGCAGCAACTGCAGCAGATGTCCTGGTATCGATGTCGTTGGTATCCAACACCGCAGAGGCAAGCAACTTTGCCCCCTCTCCTAGGCACGAATCTATTAGGATACCACTCGCCACTTATAACATTCTGTGGCCTGCGACTGCAGCTCTTTTATGTGGCTGGCCGGCTGTCTATTTGCAATTTTTTGCAGTGTTATATTTTTGACAGCATACGCTGACATGTGTCAACGTCAAACATGCTCAGTTAGCATTGCCATTTCATCAAACAAAATGTTTTTTTCAGCACTTGGACGATTTTTCGTCATCATCGGCCGTCGGCCATAGTGACTAAACTTCGCACCAATTTCACGCAATCGTCGCGTGAAATGATCTTGGGATAAAGCCTTATAAAATACAGCTCGCACCAGAGTTGAAAATTAGTTGGCCGTACAAAATAAATGGCTTCTGGACTCCGCCGCATGGATAAGTGGATTTACAAGTACACTTAGACATCGTTGGTCGACTGACAGTCAGACTACTGATAACACTGATTGACCACTCCACTGACGGAGCCACTGGTCCAAACATCAAATGACTGGATCAGATTTGAAAACCAGATAAATGCGTATTCGGATCGCTGGGATTCGAACCGGGGACACCAATAACCAAGGGCAAGCACTTAACCAACTGCGCCATCCAGTCGTCTCCTTACCTTGAATGTAGTCGTGGCCAATATGTTTATTCACGAAATCATTTTTAAAAAATAAGTGGCAAGCACCAACTCAAATATATCATGTTTAGTATACACTTCTGCACATTTCCTGTGTTTCTTTTGCCTGGTTCGTCTTAAACTTTTACTCTGGTTGGAACCTCATCATTTAGACACAGATTCCTGGCAGCATACTTTGTGAACAACCTTAGTGACCTCAGGAAACACTAAATCATTGCTCTCATTACTTGCCTATTAGGAGGATTTATGGATTTTTTCAGACTAGACTTGCAAGGCGGTCCAATGCGCTATACTAGCTTGCGCGGCAGACCGGGATGGACCTTCGCCTAGCTGTGCTAGTACGTGCTGTTGTTACATCCTGGTTATAAGTCACGGGATCTCAAGTTATTCCTCCGACTTCGAACGTCAATGATTTTAGAACAGTTTTTTAGATAGGGATACTTTTTGAGAATTGTCAGTGATGCGTGCCTAAGTGTATCGACTAAGCCACCGCAACGGCAACCCAACCATCTACTTACCTACATGCACATAGTTGAACAAGCATTTCACTAGAAAAATAAGGAGTTGGCACTCTTTACTATTTGCACCAGTGCGGTGGCGTAAAACAAAGCGATAGTGAAAAATTACAGCTCTGTCAAAATCATCAGTAAAAAGGCCTTACAACAATCGAGACAGTGAAAGTGCTGTCAATTCGAATCAGTGACTGCCGATGGTGGGGGTCTCCGCAAATCTCATCAGACATACTAAGATAGATAAAATATTCACATCTTGAGGTCTCCTACCCATTGAGTGTGTCAGGTCAAGCTTAGGATTGCCATCTCTTCACTTCTCATCAAGTTCTCTTCCTTCAGCTGTTCCCCAACCCTTTCCTTTAGCGGTCTTCAAAGACAGACAGTCCAAAAAACATGATAATTGCAACCAATGAAAACAGGAAACGGATAGCCACTTCCTCGTGGAAGCGAACTTCCGACGATTTATCATTCAATTTGAGTCGAATACGCCTGGAAGCTGATTAACCAGCCTCAAACTAGGACGAGCAGTAAAAATCCGCCTTTCAGTTATAAATGGAGGAATGCAAAGGTGGCTTGCCCAAAGATACTTCAGCCAGAACGATTTTAACTTCAACCATCATAAATTTCCGAACGAGCTGAACGAACAATGCCCGACTTTCGCAAATAGACGGAACCGAATACGAAATGAAACGAAGTCCCGTCGTTTGGAGGCGAATAAAATATGACATCATTGCGACTTGGGCACCCTGGCTAAGCAGACGCAGCCGTCCGAAGGCAGCAATATTTAGCTGCTCGGCGCACCATTTGAAAAGTTGCGAGAATTCGCAATTTGAAAAACCACTTATCGTCGCGCCCGCCCCTCGGATGGGTGGGCACGTAGAACTTTGATTGCTGTGGTGGAGTGTATCCCCGGGCCCTTGAAGAAACTTGAGATGCTTCCCTCAACGCGGAGCACGCTATTTACCTTGTGCAACAACTCTCTTCGACATCGCTCTGTCGACGCTGTTAGATGGTTTTCATGAAACTCGAAGAATTGCCATCCCACGTCGTAGGGAGTGGGAAATGATTAAAATTCATCACATCATGCATGCTCCATTTGGCGCCGGATGCTCCGCCCTGTACTCTGTAGTCAGTATGTCTGTGGGATGAGTCAACTATTGACTTCATCTCTCGAATGTGCTTGTTTAAGCGGCAAGGAAATGTCCTTTCGAGATGACTATGTGAAGGGGACGGGGAGAAGTTTTGTAATCAGGTTAATTGCATAGTGAACGACATCGACCGAGCAGGTTGAATGGGGATCAATAAAAGTGAAATCCTGCTGAGAAGCCCACCCAAGCAAAGGAAAACACATTCAACCGAGCAATCAGTCGCTGGTGAGTCGCAAAACACAACAAACAAGACACGAACATACACGCGTTTATTTGTATCGCACACAATTTGTGTCAACGCGACGACAACCCGCTACCCCCACTCAGGCAGACAGATAATTAAGCCGCGGCTCCACACTTCGGTCCGACCAGGAGGCTTGCGTAAGTTTATGCTGCGCCCCAAACAGCAAATTATTCTCAATATATTTAGCAAATTGTATTTCTAAAAATACCTCGTAGACGTTGGTGTTCGAAATTCGGACTAGCGAGGCATATTTCACACCGACACCGCTGCCAGTGCCGGTGATGCATGGATGACGACCTGCTCTCCCGCCGGAGTAATAATTTAAGAGTATGTGTCGAGACCGCATTTTCGTTTGCCTCCCCACATCTGGCCAGCGGTGGTGTGGTGTTGAAATTTTTTTACAGAACAGCCGTCTGCAACAGAAACCAACGTCTGTCGATGAGGTATTGATTTTTTGACTTTCGTCACTTGGCGTTTCCTAAGTTGTTAGTTTAATGAACACTTTCCACTAATAGGCGCTTGTTAAAAGCACAAATTCTTCGCGTTAAAATATCGCCTGAGTTGCAAGAAGAACTCAACTAAAAAGGGATGTTCAACTTTTCTGCTTTTAATATTCCTCGTTAACCGGCGAGAGATGATGCATTTTTCGACAGTTAATGACTAAAAGGCGATATGCGTAGGCCTTGAAGAACTTCAGCTGTTTTTGCAAAGATTACAGTACCTTCACATCTGATCCAAAAGAGTTTTCCGCAATTTAATATCATTTTAGGTCCAATTCAGCTTAACGAAACTAATCGAATCTTTCATGAGCTGCGTTATGCTCGCTCTTATGGGGTTGTCGTTGTTTGTATTCCCGTTTGACATTAATTCATGGTCGCTCATGTCTGTTATATCTAGGTGAGATCTTAAGACGTATTACGCAATCAAGCACTTTGCTTGATTTCGTTGAGTTTCGTTCACTTCTGCTTGATTACGTGAGGGCGAAATGAATGCGATAGTTAATATCAGTTGGCATTGGCATTTTGTTACAAGAATGTTTGGGAATTTTTTCAAAATGTTCTGACATAAGCCCGACGGTACCCAGAAGTGAAGTATGATAGAGATACCCAACTTCACAGCTGATTGACCCCTAGACCATCGAGGCTTTTTGACGGTTATTCATGAATTTTTGACGGTTATTCGCAAAATAACGGAAATGTCATTCTCTGATTGGTCAATTTCGCTTTCGAAAATAATATAAAAAATGGTTGTCGAAAAATGTAAAGGGGAAAGAGAGGTAGAAGTTTCTGCGTCTCTATCATACTTCATTACTGTACCTTATGGTGACTACTAGTTTCGATTCTTCGATGGGTTAACATGGTCAGGCAATTTGAACAAACCTGTCCCAGATGAATGTTTGAGAGACTGCATTTTGTAAAAATATCATTTTATATCCCGTCCGTACAACAATTGCACTTCTTGAGTACATTTTTAAACCCTGAGTTAGGGATGTTCGATGTTCTCAACCCATCGATGTTGAAAGACCAAATACGATATTTTAACGATATTACGATATTAATCCCTAATCCGATTACGGTAGTAGGATAAAGCTGCATTTTTAATTTCTTTACATTATTTTTTTAAGTATTTTGGTTTTTTAAAATTTATTATAATGTTCGCACTTATTGAACACCCTCCAATTGTCAATAGTTAAACATTCTCTATCTCAACCAAAAGTGAGGGATCGCTGGAAATGACTAGAGGTGCACTAAATACATCTGTTGTTACGATTTAGTTTACCTATCTGCCCTCCCGCCCCGTTTTACTGGAAACGAAAAACACAGGAAAAAATTACACACCAGCAGAGATGGCAGAAATGTCACTTTTTTGGGACAGCTACTTTTCGAACGCCTGCTACTCATTGTTATTGTGGTTAATGTTGTAAATGAAGTAGAAATGTCAAATTGTTTTGGAGATGTCAACTGGACAGTACAGTTATGCTTGT
The DNA here is from genome assembly GCA_905231855.2 of Eristalis tenax. Taxonomy (NCBI): domain Eukaryota; kingdom Metazoa; phylum Arthropoda; class Insecta; order Diptera; family Syrphidae; genus Eristalis; species Eristalis tenax. Next base: position 9,400,237 of record HG993127.1, read on the forward strand.
ATGTAAAGAATGTAAAAACCTTCTAAAAACACAGCATAAATCCGCACGTAACAACAGCTTGGTAGACCTGTAATCAGGAAGGCCGAGCTTGGTGTCAAAGCCAAGTTAGCGGTTTCCAACTCTGTATTTGTTCCAACTTGTTCACCTCTGGTCATGAAATTTGGGTAATGACCGAAAGACTAAGATCGCTAGTACAAGCTGCTGAGATAAGACTTCTACGTGCGGTTGTGGGAATTACTCGCCGGAATAGGCTGAGAAACACGTCAACATTAAGGAGCTGCTTCTTCGAACGGAGAGGGCTATGCTTCGTTGGTATGGTCACGTGGCACGAATGTCCCCTTCATCACGACTTCAAAGGCGGGCGTTGAATGTGATTCCATCTGGTAGGCAATCGCTTGGCAGACCCAGGACGAGGTGGTTGGACCAAAAACTCACAATTTAATCCCCAAACTCATATAATCCGTTGCGTGCGTTGTATAATGTCACAAAATTGACAACTCATAAGCCCTAATAAGAGGGAGAAGACCGGAAATTCGGCCCACAAGTGGAATGCATCGGGCGGGATGATATTGGTCAACTTTTAAATTTTTGGTGTGGTTGACAGATGTTTCCATGGAAATTCATTCGGGTGCTGATTATGTGTCTGTCTCTACGATATTTTATGAATGATTGAATGAGTTATATTTTGTTTAAAAATTTGTTTGAACAATTCCTAATAATTTAGGAACTTGGAAATTTCCAATTTCTTATATTTATGCAAAAGTGAAGTTCCGATGGATGCAACGTACGTATTTCATTCTGCACCTCCTTGCAGACCGGCAACTACGAATCTTGGGGATTATAAACGCAACGCATTCCACGGGTTTGGGCCTTTAGGACTTTGAGCGTTGCTGCAGCCGAATGGATCATATGGGTGCAATTTTTTTTTTATTTGGTATGAGTTGGTAAACATCTCAAAAATTGAGTTATCATTTCAACACCCTAAAACTCAAAACACTTTTCACTATTCACAACGGGTAACAAATAAATTACAAAATATCCGGACTGGCAAATTTGACAGTTCAACAAAATTTCTTGGCCGAAAATAGGCACCATGAGGAAATTCCATTAAACAACGCTAGGGTTCTAATTTTAGAAAATCCTAAACACTGCTCACTTCTCGGTGCTTGTAAAGAATTTCTTGATTTTGTTTTTTAAGAATTCGTAAAAGTTAGACAATTCGTGTGGGTTGACGAACAGACTCCGAATGAACTGATGGTTTGCTTGACATATGTGTCTACAGTGGTTGCAAGGGGTGTGCCCTTTCTTTTTCTAAGGCACTGAGCGCTTGAAATCAATCAGACTCTTACAGTCAGTCTCGTTCAGATGATTTATTTTCATGTTCGATACACAAGATCATCCATGGATCACAGTAAATACGCTTCGATTAGAAGCTTGAAAAGGTACCATTTATCGACCGATGAGCCGATCAGATCGACACTGTGCACTGACATTGAAGAAAACACTCACCATGGTGTGGTGAATTTGTTTTCATGTCAATAAATTGTTTTTTAGCTGTCCTTCCACCAGAAATGAAGTACTGTAGAGATGCTTGACTTCACAGCTGATTGCCCTCTAGTCCTTCGACGAATTTGATAGACTTTTTGACAGTTATTCATGAATTTTTGACAGTTATTCACGAAATAACGTAAATGCTGTTCTCTGATTGGTCAAATTTGCTTTAGAAAACGATATAAAAAATGTTTGTCAAACAATTTAAGGGGCAAGAGAGGTAGAAGTTGGGCATCTCTATTATGCTTCATTTCTGCTTTCCACATTGTCCTCTCAATGTAAGAGAAGGAAAATATGGAGCAAAATAAATAATAATCGGAATTTGGAAGAATTTAATGAAACATTTTTCGTCCAATGCGGAAGGAGATTTCCTTTTTCGTAAATTGTTTCTACGTTTATTTTCGCTTTATTTTATCCTTTATCCCATCTTTTGTGCTCCATCGCACATCACAACTTTGACAATTGTTGTGAGACTCTCAAGCAGAGATAATGGCGGGATAGAGATATCCATCTTCTGCCATTTTTGCCTCTTGTCCATACCGGGGATGTAGCTCCCCTGTATTTCACACATACCTTTACACAAACTATGGATCCACCACGCAATGGTGGCCGATTCATGGATTTTAGTGGAATTTTCGCCGATTCATGGATTCTAGTGGGAAAAATGGCTCACAAACTGTGAGGTTTTGCTCAGAACACGAAAACCTCTCAATTTGTGACTCACCCCCATTTGTTAGGCAGTTGTGACTCATGACACATCACAGAGGTTTGCCAGAATAGGGCCATAAATGACTGTACCAAGACTAAGCATGCTAAACCTCAAAACTGGTAGCGATTTCGGACAATTGCATTTTTTTTTTGTCCCGAGACACTTTTTTGTGCGACTCTCTCAAATTTTTCAGCGGCAACACTGCTTCCGACATTTCTCTTCGACTTTCACTCGACATCCAGCCCTTCCTGTTTTAGCAGCGGCTCACGCACCTGCTTCATTTTCTACAATTACTTGAATAATATTTTCCTCCCGCTTTTTCCTATTTTGTCTGTTTCTTCTGCAACTTCTACTGTACCTCAAGCTTTTAGTTAACTGAAACGGCTTCATTAGAAAAGCACTTGCACGTTTGAACTCTTAAAGACTGCAACCATTTCTTTCCAACTGCCACAATCATCAAGTCCACTCATATTCACATCGTCCCCTTAATTAGTTCCTGTTCGATAATCGGAGCAAACACTGCGAATATTGGAGTGCAGCCTTGGTCGTGTCAAACCACAATCTCGAGGTGGTAAGTGTGATTCTTACACCGCCAATAAGCGTAAATATAATGAAAACGACCACTTCGTAGACAAAATGAAGGCATTTCCTCCAACCAGGCTAATGTTTGCGATTGCGTCTCCAAAAAGGAATCGTGCTGCAGATACCGAGTACCTGCTTAATGGCAAACATTACTTCCCCCTTTGAATATGTGTACATTTGACACGTACCATGGCTATGTGCCCACACCCACAGCTGATGGCCTGACGACATTTCATCCCACCCCAATCGCAATCACTGTTGTGACCCAAAAACAAAGCTGGCTTGATTTCACTTCGGTGTCCAGCGCATTAATATTCCTCTCACACGATTTCCCTTTCAAGCGAATTGAATATCTTCCAGGGAGTCCTAGTCTCCCGTGTCATTTGTTCTCATTCAAGGAGTACACATAATACTGCCGTTGCATCCTCGGGCAAATACACATCTACCCAGCCCACTCCCAAGCCGTCCAATCTGAGGACACTTTTATCCTTACACAAATTTCACTTCATCTGCTTTTTATGGCCTCGAGGACGGCTCCTAATGATGGAACTGTGTTGAGGCCCTTTTCTTTCTCCAATTTTTAATACCGCCCGTTTTCTGTTCACCCGAAAGTCATTTGTTGACAGTACCTCAAAGGCATTTCGCATCGCTCCCTCGCAAGAATGTAACCCGTGTATTCATGGCCTTTCAATGAAGCTAAAAAGTGAAATCGTTGTGTTGGGCGAATGTACATTCGAAAATGAATCCTTCGAAATACAATGGTGCTTGTGTGCATTCACTCTCTCGGCAGGTCGCTTTGAATGCGCTGCGCTATTTCGGTCCCATTTTAAGGGCTATTTGAAGAGTTATAGAATTGCGGTGTAAAGTTTTTATGAATGCCCCTCTAAAGGCAGAAACCCCTTGAAGCGACATTATTTTTTTTTAAAAGCCTTCATTTCTTTGAAGGTTTTCGTGGCTGAAGATATCGACGGCCGTTGCTTATAGCCCTGCGGGAGAAGTTTGAGTGACGTTTTTGTGACAGTTTATGCCAAAAGTGACCGAAGGGGGGGGGGGGGGGGGGGGCGTTCAATAGGTAAAAATGACATTGGTGACATCTAGCACCGTCAATTTATGACAACGTTGGAAAAATCTTAAAATCTGATCAAGGAGACAGGGCGATAAAATCCCCAAACACTTTAAATATAGCCATGACGTGAGTCTCTGAACGCAGCCGACTGTAGAACGATGATGGTTAAGGAGGCTGGCTGTGAAGATGAACATTTTCAAACACAACTAGGTCACTGCTGAGATGATTGAACAACCTGCTCAACTGAAAACTAACCATTGTCACATCGACACGTTACGATTATTTTGGGATTTATTCAAAAATAGAAGTCTACGGGGAGAGGAGTTGACACATATGCCAATTTATTTGTTTGAAATTGATTTGACACTCGTTCTCGTCACGCTTCCGCGTCATGGCGTAGGGAATACAAAGAGTACATGACAGCTTGTCAACACTAGCTTCGTTTTATTTTATGACCTCAGTGGGGGTCTGTATTTAACAATGGAGAGGCATGCCTCCTTAAGACTTAAGCGCAATTTGATCTTTGGCATAATCAAGTGGAATGTACAACCAAGTCAAACAAATTGTTTGCAGATGAACGCATTTGATTTATTTGGCAATGACAGTTTTATATCAAAGTGACACATTGTGCAATAAAATGTCACAAACGCTATAATGACAGCGATTTTTTTAAAGAAAAATTTCCACTTAACCTGAACTCGAAAATTCCAGTCATGGCATCACGCCTCGCTGTCGTTGTGTCCTGTACATCAGAAATCAGTCATTATTGTGATATCTGACCTCTCTTTCCCTTATATTTATTGCTCCTTGACGTAACAGCCCGATCAGAGAATGCCATTTAAATTGTTTCATGATTAACTGTCAAAAAATCTGTCACAGTCATCGGTGGACGAGGGATCAGCTGTGAAGTTGGGTAATAGCTAATTTCTATTTTAAACCATGCGTCCGAACAGCATTGCATCAAATATCATTCAGGATCATCACTCAGAGCGTGTTCAATCTTAAAAGATTTTTGTCAAAGTGGCAAAACAAACGAACACACCCCTTAAAGCTGGATGACGTTCAAGCAAAGAAGAGCAAATTGACTATAACGTGCGTAGCTCATAACAATATTTTTCGAATTAAATTGCCGCGTTTTTATTAATTTTTCCTTCGTCACATGACTAAAGCGCTCGTCTCGAAATTAGGCATCCGCATCATACATTGTTCATGTAATTAAAGAGCGGAGAGAGACGAATTTATTGTGGGCATTAAATTAACTGAGATGGCTTATAGATTCCACACAATCTTTATGAATTACTTAATGACGACAATCTTTGAATGTTTACGGTCGCAGTACGATATTTTTGATTCCGCAACTCCATTCTGGTTTATCTTGAATTCCGGATAAATGTTCATTTGCCTTGATTGTTAAAAATGGATTTTGATTTGTATCATTTTCAGGAAAACGGTTGTTCCACGGTGGTGAACAAACCTTCACTGCCAGGGCCGATCCGAGCAAAATATGCGCCCCATTCTTCAGTTTTGGATGTCCAATGTAGCAAGCTAACTTCCCCAGCCTAATCTGATAGGTCAATAACTCCCTTTCTATTCAAAGTATGTACAAACATATTTGACTATGGAAACTTCCCGTTCTTCAATTTGTGCAGTTTAGTAGTCTTTCCTAGAATTTACAGCAGATTTGTATTCTGTTGCAAATCGAATGAAGCACTGACATCAAGGAGTTTAACAACTCAGAAAGGTTTAGCACAATTTGCACGTCACTTAAAAAACAGATACAATAAAGCAGATATATGTATAGTCGATTAAAGTGATCAGTGAACACATCCTGAAGTAAATCCGCTGTTTTGGACTGGGTTTGTAGTACTAGGTGTGTTAAAGGAAAATCGGTCCACTAGATTTTATTTTATCGAAAATCGTCGAAAGTTTTACAAATCAGCAAGATCTAGCGACAAAATCGCTAAAACGGCAACCCTGCTCACCGAGACCTTCTATGTGGAAAGTGGTTTTAGACAAGGTGATGCGCTGTGATGCGACTTCTTCAACGTGTTTCTGAAGAAGATCGTGAAAAACTCGTACGGTGGACCAAATTTCCGTGATTGGGAGAACGCAGCGAACTGCCAATGACTCGAAAGCAGCCAAAATGGATTACCTGTGAAATTACCTGTGAATTAGGGATATTACAATAAGAAGATTCAACCATCAACTACGTTCAGAATCAAACTCGGCTCCGACGCTGACAGTACCACTACTATGAGTACCGAAAATTAAACGACCTTCAACATCCCTGTCCTGCTCTGGGGTGCAGATCTTTGGAATATCTCAAGAGTAGATGAAGAAGCCCTTGTTGGTATTTTCGAGAGAAAAGAGTTCTGTTTCCGTTGAGAGTACTCGTACTTACTAGCTTTACTTTACTTTTCAAAAGCATTCGACAGTGTTAACCCGTCAATGCTTTGTCAAAAACTGTCATCCCACTCCCCCCACTTCAGTAATGCTGCTAATAAGTTAACTTTCTCGTATCTTATACGGTTAGTGTTCACGCTGTGTTATATAACTCAAAACTGTCGTCTTTTCGTGATGTTCACATCGGTGTACCTCAAAGTTCTATTCTCGCTACTTTATTGTTCTCACTGTTCATTAATGATCCTCCTAGAGTGCTGTCTTTTGCAAATTTCTTATATATGCAGATGATGTTCAAATCTACTTAAGTTTTCCGTTTTGTGTGGTTGAAGATTCAGTTGCAAAATTAAACGAGAATTTGAGCTCAATTACGAAGTGGGCTGACGAAAATGTTCTCAAGCTTAAACCTGACAAAACCAAAATTCAAACTTCTCCCCTATAGAATTAAACTTAGTTCCAGTCGAATATGTAAACAGTGCTAAAAATCTTGATATCATGTGTGTAACACTGAACTAACATGGACTGACCATATGGACAGTGTAGTATCAAAGGTATATGCGTCTCTTAGAGGTTTGTCAATTAGCAAATTTATACTCCCAATAAATGTAAAATTAAAGCTTGCCAAAGCACTCATAGTCCATGTCTTAAACTATGGCTATTATTTTATGACTTTTATAAGATCTCCCAGCAAAAATTGTTAAACGCAATCAACGCGACTGCACGCTATGTCTTTAACCTTCGAAGATTCGATCATGTCTCGGACCAACGTCGCATTCTTCTTGGATGTGAATTGGAGTCGTTTTTAAACTACTGGTCATGCTTCCCACTCTTTAAAACCATTCATAGTAAATAGCCTAATTATCGGTATGAAAAACTAACTTTCTGTCGATCGAGTCGTAATATCGGATTGAAACCTTCTCTTCATATTGGTTCTATAAACTGATTCGTTCGGTTTTTTCTTTTGTTTTCAAAATTTGGACGTTTATTCAAGAAAACATATACAACAGTGTTATTCAAAGTATTGCCCGTCTGAAGCGATGACTTTTTTCCCATCTTTCTGGCAATTTGTGGATCACATCACAAAGGAACTGCGCCTGCTTGGCAGTCAAGAATGAATCAAGCCAATTTTTTGATATTCTGCTCTGATGTGAACCGTACTTCAGTGAGGGCGTTCTGCATCGACCGGAACAAATGGTAGTCAGAAGGTCCAAGGTCTGGCCGATAAGGCGGGTGGGGTAAAACTTCCCATCCACTGTTTTCCAAAAAGTTCTTAACCGGAATAGCAACGTGGGGCCGAGCGTTGTCATGATGGAAAATTATTACCTCGTGTCTGTCGCATATTCCGGGCGTTTTTCGGCTACTGCTCTCTTCAAACGGATTTATTGTGTTCGGTAGCGTTGTCCATTGATGGTTTCACCTGGTTACAGCAGCTCATAAAACATCACACCCTTCTGATTCCACCAAATACAGAGCATTACCTTTGCGCCATGGTTGGCCAACCCAAAATCACCACTTTTAAATCGTGCAATCCACTTTTGGCACGTTCGCTCAGCTAGCGCATGTTCACCATAAACTTCCACCAAAATACGATGACTTTCGGCAGCAGTTTTCTCCATATTAAAGTAATGAAGAAGAACACCCCACAAAGTTCGACATATTTGAGTGAACAAAAATTATTGTTGTTTACGTTTCAAATAAATGACATACGAGTATACAGAAATGACGTGCAATGACAGTAGCTTTCCAATGCATGTTCCAATGGAATAATGGCAACAGAATACTACAACTTACGCCATCTCTTAGCAAAACGCACGAATTAAGTTATAGAAGCAATGAATGCAATGAAATGAAATGAATATCCAACCACGAACTATTCACGCTTTTAAGTGACATGAGTATTTACGTATTCAATGCCTAGATGGCATGTAGAGCTTCAACTCACAGCCAGTGGGACAACTCAATAGAGGAAGCCCACGAAACCGATGACGCACACAAGTGGAGAGAGACCTGAGGGCTCTCCACTTTACGTGTGTAATTGGAGGCAGCTGGCTATATATCGGAGCAGTTGGAGAGGTTTGTTGGTTACGACACAGGGTCATCCCGGACTGTAGCGCTATCAGAAAAAAGAAAATGACACGGAAAATCCCGATGCGACTTTTTCACAACCGATTCTACTCCCGTCAGGCGACAGACGCGAGTTGTGAACTGTAGTTAACTGAATGTCCTTGGCTCTGACTTTGTTTTTAGATCCAACCTTGTGGCGTACTTTTCCGTATTCCAGATTAATTAAGCTTCCGGCATACTAAGCCGAATCCGGCATTTTCCAGTTGTTATTCTCATTCTTCTCCTCTTCCACTTGCAGCTTTATCAAAATTGATTTCATCACTTAAGGAAACCGAGAGTCTGTCGAGCGAACAGGAAATTGATTTCCTCAAAACCCTCCTCGAGTCGAAGGAGCTGAATGCCTTAGTGAACGTACACAGTAAAGTTGCGAAAGTTGGACGAGACGATAAATTAGCACCGCTCCTCTCATCATCAACACAGGTAACCGCATTCATGTTAACCCACAGAAACAAGAAAAACCGAATCTCTCAAACCCCCTCCATTTGTGTAGATCCTGCTCGAGGTTCTGGAGCAACTATCCCAGCGATGTCATATATCACCGCTATGCAAGGAAGCATTCTATCTTCTACAGAATCCGCATTTGCAGGTACGTACTTTGAATCAACAAAACACCGAGTCTCCCAGCACATGTTGAAACAATTGTCCTCCAGAGTCTGCTTTGTGCACACGATGCCATCGCCCAAAAGGACTTCTATCCACACCTGCCCGAGATCCCCATGGAGATGGACGAGGACGAGGAAACGATTAAAATAGTTCAGTTGGTGAAAAGTAATGAGCCATTGGTAAGTTGCTTTGGTTTCGATTTGAATGTGTGTCCGCTCCGCATCCTTTTGGCGTGCGCATCTCTGTGTGCGAGCTCATTCATACAATCATTCTCATAAATTATTTCATGCATAGAATACTGTATGTATAAATAGCGAGGTCGTTGAATGAGATAGAGAAGCGATTCCCATTCAGAGAGGTAGCAACATTTTCATTGAGGGCACTGAGTGGGGATAATTCAGGGGAGCTGTCCTCGATTTCCCTTAGGACTTGATAGTGTGTAAGAGGACCCGGAGCTGAAAGCCAATTACACACATTACCTTTTGAGTCGATTTCCCTTTTGTGTTGTAGACTGAGTGAAAGATTTTACGGTCTGATGGAGGTGGGGGAAGCAAACTTCAAAGGCTGCTTGTCTGAATATCCTTCGTGCTGCACAGCATTTACGTTCTGTTTCCGGCGAAGAGAGCAGCTTTGCCCCGATTTTCCACAAAAGTACGTCGATTTTACTCGTATTTTCTTTAAAAACTGCTTTTGTGAAACTGGTGTTTGCGTTTCTGCACAGGCGAAGGGCTTCCTTTCAGTTTCAACTGCTATGGGCGGAGGAAATCTCTCGAGTGATGTATTTCTGACATTCACGTTTCGAGCACCCATTCAATTTTATGAAATGCTTTGCCTCGACTTCTTTGAAGGAATAAGCCGTGATTTTTTCTTGAGTTGCTAGCTTCAGAGCATTCAAATTTACATAGGCTACAGCTTTGCCCCGGCTACAGCATGTCCTCGGAAACGCACGCAGTTTCCAGAAGCTAAACTAATTACATTCATGAAAGCCATTAAAAATCGAAAAAGCATCTGTGGTCCTCGGTCCCAGGACACAGTGGCTTTTCAAAGTTGCTTAAGCTCTTGGCTTAACTATTAGTGAGACCTAGAAGTGTGGTCCTCTGCACCCTTGCACAGTTGCATTAAATCATGCTAGATGCAAAACATTAGGACTCCTGATCAACTATGTCAATTGAGATTCTGCTTTGCTCGTGCAGCCCTCCGCTCTTCAAAATCCTCCGTCCAACATACGAATGGCTTCAGCTTCGCATTGTTGAAGAAAGGCCAAGAAACGCTCTTTTCATTTTGAGGGATTTTGAGGGTTTTTTGTGGACATCAGAGGCGACGTTGTCGTACAAGCGTTTTCGCTATTTCCCAGTAATAATAATAATATGAGCAAGTTGAGCACTAGTCAGTGTCACGGAAAAGCCAGATTCTAGCACTGAACCTGGCCAACAAATTCCTTCCCAATGCTTGGACTTACTGTCAAATGTTAAATCTCAGACAGAAAATTATTCAGAAATCCTCGATGATTTGACAAGTCGATCGATGAAGTTTGAACTTTCAGCAACGACGTCCATATTTTAAAGACGGTGACATTATCTGTCAAGGATGTCACGATGACGATTTAAACAGGAATTTAAACACTCGATGTCACCATTCCCTTAGCTCCAGATGTGAATGATTTTACAAAATAGTCGCAATTATTCTTGGACAAGGAGAGATGAGGAACACTTAAGTCACTTAAGAGCCTTCATCTTCACCAAACACTGAGAGCACTAGGGATCGGTATACGCTTTGTGAGATGGTCATCTTCCCAGCAGATAATCCCCGTCCTATCAAAAAGGGTTATCACCATCTGTTCACAGAGTCAGGCCGCAATTAAGTCCTTGGACAACGTCATGTTCAACTGAAGAACATCCCTTAATTGCCGGCTGCCTCTTAACGAGGTGGATACGCAGACTTCACTCATCGGTGTTTGCTTTATTAGGATACAACCCCGAAAGATGAATGTCTCATACAACGACGTCTACAGAAACTGCATGGACGAAGAGAAGGTAGAAACCACAAGCCATCTCCTCGGCTCGTGTAGACACATACATTTAGAAGCCTACTATTCCATTAAACTCAAGAGCGATACAGTGTCAGCGTTAGCCAGCTAAGCCGCTTCGTCATAGGCACCAGTGTCATACGTTCCATGATTATGAGTAGTCAGTCCGCGTGGTATCACATGTGATTTTGGTCTAATGCTATGTTCCCTTTTGGTGTTGTCGAATCTCTCCAAACCTTCGAGGTTTCGTCGAAGGCTAATTGAAGCCACCTTAAGTTCATCCGCCCGTGAGAGGTTGTCAACCCGAACAAGCCTACAACATGAACTTCAGTTTATTTTGGCGTTAAATTTTTGTTGTCAAAATGTGCTCCTTTACATTTGCTCTATTAAACCCTGGCAAGAAACACTGCTCTGCCGGACACTGACAAATTGACAGCTAGTGACAGAATTCAAACTTGGCGGGAACGGCTCGAGTTTGAGGTTTTAGTAAAAGTCCAGCCAAACTTCGGTGGGTAAATAGCATATGTGTGACTACCGTCCGCAATCTGACAGTCTTCTACCTAACCTCGCCTCATGGACTTCTTCCATGAATGGATTTGAGTGCTATCTAACCTAAGCCAAGTATTAGATGAAGATCACCAGCACGGAACTTAGCAAGCCACCGTCGAATTTTGAGTTCGCTTACCGCTACAAATGTTACTTAAAAGCGGCATTAGTATTTTTTGCTGCCAGCTATGCCATCGACAACATGACAAACGCAGCTTACACTTATAGTCAGAAATGAAGTATTATAGAGATGCCCAACTTCCCAGCTGATTGACCCCCAATCCATCGAACTTGAGCGGCTTTTCGACAAGAGAGGTAGAAGTTGGATGGCTCTTTAGTACTTGATTTCTGCTACGCACAGTATCTCACGGTGTCAAAGCTGCCAGAAAAATGAAAAGGGGTAAGAAAGGCATGAGCTTTCTGGTTTGCTTCGTTGAAATCTTTACATAGTTTCCCATAAGAGGATAGGCAATTAAACACACTCCAGATCCACAGGGCAACACAATCAGAATTGCATTGTTCTAAGAGTGCATCCCTTAAATGTAAAGAGTGTAGGTTGTAAATGGTCTCGATTCGACACGAAAAATGTTCGAAATTGGAGTCACTGACAACACTTATCCCCGTTCTCACAGAGCAAACTTATCTGCTGGTTTAGCTAAGTGCAGGATCGAACTTAAACTTCCCCCAAGATGATTTCGTTTCCACAGTTCATATTTAAGGGCTGGTTAGGTTAGCCATGGATTGACTGTCATTGTGAACCATTTAAGGAAAATGTTGTGATCGTGATTGAACGCATACGTGCCAGACTGCCGCTGCATATTGCAGAGAAGAAAAGAGAAGACACGACCTCAACAACAGAAGTAGGTTTCCTCTAATGTATTTTGGAGTTAAGATTGTTTTGCACGAATGGCAACTGTGTACTCTTGTGATTGACGCGTAAGCCCTGGCAATCGGTGGTTTATGTTAAACCACTACTTTAGTGGAATTTATCGTTAAACGTCCACTGTTTGCATTGATTCTGGGCCTATCCATGGATCGACACTTAAGCTCGCACTGTGAAAAGGGGCATTAGAGGAGTCCAAGAATAGCTCTTCAAACATGGCTGTTTTGAGTCGGCTAAAACTGGAAACTGTGCTCTCAGGATTAGAGAAGCTAGGCTCAAGTTGGCCACGGACTCTAATCTTACATATGTATGTACAGACTTATCAAGCAATGGACGGTCTGGGTCAAAAGCTGCCTTTCATCGTTCAGGGCAGTCGTCACCAGGGATTCTATACGCTATTCTACTATGAGTTGAAAGTAACCACTGAAGTCTTCTAATGCAAACAATTAATTCGAACGCAGCGTCCAGTGAATACTCAGCAGATCCATTGCTGCTAATGTGATAAACAAATCAGTCGCTTCAAGTAGTTATCCAGTATGCACCTATTATAGAAATGCAGGCTGCCAAGCAACATTTAAGAAAGTCAATATTATAAGAAAGCCTTTAGAAATGATTCTATTTCGTTTGATGAGATACATCTGTTGATACTTCAAGGGAGTGGTTCAAATTCATGATTTTACCTCCAAGTGCAGGCAGTTTAATGTTTAAAGCTATGCCAAACTCGAGAAGAACCATTAGAATAATTAAACTGAAAATGCTGACCATTTTTAAATCCAAATGATCAAGTTGAGTGATAGTCCGAAGTAAGAAAGAACATTCATGTGCCAAGAACTCCTTGAGCAATTAACAATCAACTCAATGAATGTCGGAGGAGAATAGCTTAGAAATTGCCATTGATTGTGTATAACTTGGATGTTCCAAACCAATTTACCACAATCTTCGCTCTTACCATCGATTTTCAACAGAAAATGCGTTCCTGCAGTTCTCATCGCATTTATTCACGAAGTCGTCGAAGTAGACTTCACTTGATCCGCTTCTTGTGCCCTCCTCATTCACCCCATCAGCTCTGTCTACTCCACATCTGTGTGTTGATATCATTTTAGAGCCCATCCCTAGATTCACTTCATTTCATCCACATCGACATACATTTCTCTATATGCATTCTGACAAATCAATCTATTGTGTATCTTTTATGTGTGAATTTGTTAAAAATCGACTATTGTATATCGTTATTTCTGCTGCCGCTTACAATGTGATTTGTCAATTACTAAAATATATGTTAATCTATATAAAAAAAAAACACATGTATTAACAAAAAAACCAAAAAAAAAAAAAAACAAAAAAAATAATGAAGTCAGGAGCACAAAGTGCGGAACCAATTGTTGTAAGTAACCGTCCCCCCGCATACATATGTGTACATATACAATATACTAAACACAAAAAAAAGCAACAAATAAACATTTGCTATTAGCATAGTTTTTCCAAAATTCTGAACTTTTATTCTCTCAACAAAATTTAAAAAAAAATGTTCTGATTCTTTGCACAATTATTATTTTTTTGTTTCTTATTTATAAAATTACTTTATTCGTGGATCGGGATTTGAATGAGTTATTTTATTTGATTCAGTATTTCTTAACACTTTGACATTGACCGACAGTGTGTACTAAATTATGTACTAATTTTTTTTGTTTGCGTCCAATCATGAGCTAAACTTCATCAAATGACAACTTTAATCCGATGTGCAACTGGAGAGATTTGTTAACATTTCGACAGCTAGTCTCTCGTGACACACTTTCGAGAAACTGGCTATAATCAAAGAGTATTCTTTGTTAAGAAGTGCTTCTCAAACTTGGTCATTCATCGTAGATATATTTTTGTCTATGCTGTAGAAACTAGGACCACGCCCAACTCGGACCGTCGCGCCATTCGTATTATCACTAGTAGATGATTATAAAGTGTGAATGCAATATCTGGCCGTAACATAATTTCTGTCCGTGAGATTTTAGTGATTTTATTTTAGATTAAGACAGTCGGTAACTCGCAAACACCAAGAATTTAGCGTCTGGAAATGAAAACTGCAACATACAACGCCATGTGTTCATTGAATAGATTCTAGAATAATTGGAGGCTAACCCCAATTTTAGCAAAATTTCTTCTTTATCGACAAGCCCCACCTTCGAATGAAAGGGCCTGACGCCCCCAAACGACATTTACGGCCTTAAGAATATGTCAATCCACAAGATGTTCCCCAAGTGGATATGCGATCAAAACTTTCATAAAAGGGAATTGATTCAAATAAGCAAGATGCAGATGCTAAGTATAGCAAAGACATACATTCTTTCTCATCCCTTACAGATGCCCCGAAAATGTTCAAATTTGCTGCACCCTCCTTCCAACCAGTTTGGGGAAGACCGTATTTAAATTCGTTGCTAAATTCATCACCCTGAGCCCCTATGTCGAAAACGACAACAATGTCGTTTTCAGTCGCTGAACTATGCTGTTTCGAAGACCGGCAATTTCTTTCGCTAGGATTTGAGTGGACGACAGCGAAGCTACAACAGTCAAAAGTTGAAAGAAAATAGCATAAAGTGAACAATTTTAGTGAGAAATAAATGATTAACAATGCACCTAATATTTAGTAGAAAAAAAGTGATGCGGAAATAACCAACCAAATTTATTTTGCGCTGTTGGTTACATTTATGAAAACCACCATCACCCAGCACGAGACTTTAACATAAGACTAAGACACTCAACATCCTTATGCCATCCGGAAACATTCAGCAGTGATAATGTAAATATGGTGATCAAACGTGTTTTTTTTTTACTCAAGCATTATTTACTAAGGCAAAAATAAAATCAATTCTTGTGCAAGGCAGAACATTGCATTCAGTTGTCTTAAGTAGATCGTAATGCAGTTGCCATGCACCCAAAGACAGCGAAATCGATTTTCATTAGAACACCGGGCAATCTCTTAGTTACATGTCTTGGCCTTGAGCACACCGTTTTGAAAGTACTTTCTGGACTTCCTTGTTGTGTTGATCTATTAAGGGCTATCAGATACGGTTCAAGTGTTCACTTCAGGAGTGAGGATCCTACTGTGTCTACCGTCTGCTGTTGCGAGCACTGAGTTTTCCAAACGCCTTTCTGTCGACTCCAGCACATGTTGAAAGGCTCCCTTTGATAAACGAAAATAACGCATAAACCTGTAGAAATGTAAACAAATTAAGAAGATATCGGATAAATAAAGCGTTCTGCACTTACTTTGAATTGGATAAATCAAATGGATTTCTTTGCTGTCACGTAATATTTCTTTTAATTACCTACCACCTTTTTTCTTCATCGTGCTTTCCATTCCATCATCTTCAGATGAACATTTCGGTGCTATTCATTGCAAATGTGTTGTTTTAAACCATTTAATCAATTAAAACTGGAAGCAGAATTTCTGCTGGCAGCACTGCACACATACCTGCACACGAAACACACGCGCAGAATTTAATTGTCATTTCGTCATCATCATTGGTTCTTAAAATGCCTACTTTGTTTGTCATACAAAAATTTACTTGTGCGAACAAAATCTTCCATTGTTATATCCTGCATTCGTTGCTTAGGAGAAATAATAAACAAATTCCAAACGACAGATGGCAAACTTCAAATATATACTTTTTTGTGTTGTGATAGTACTCGTATGTTCTCTGCGCAGTGAAATAGAGGCTGACTGCAGCGCTGCTCAGCATGCAGAATTTACGTGTTGTCAGCTACTTATAATCTTGTGTGTACTTATTTCGCTGCATGAGAAATCCTGCACATCTGTTTCCAGCATAACACTTCCCTAATGAGGAACTTATCAAACAATTTCGCCTCAGTTTTGAAATTTGATTTCCAATTGTTTAGCTGCCAATCTTCAGAGCTGCCACTTTTTCATGAAAGATTGTCGTGCGGAATTCTACTAAATATTTGACGCGTCCTGTAAGTTCCGGAATGACTATGAAAAAACGACACGACAAAAAGAGCAACAGTCGTGTGAAACGAAAGACAATACAAGGAATCAGGGAGGAAGACGTCCATCACTTCAACCCCTCGCTTTGTTTGTTTCGTGCTGGACAAATTAATCATTATGAAATAAAAACATTCTTACACCATTCAAATTAAAATACAACGTTTGTGCTCGATTTTCGATTTGAGGCGTTTTCAAAATCCTAATCGACTTCTTTTGTCGTCACACAAGAAATACGTTCCACATGAGGTTAACCGCCAGATGCCGCTTTATAACGACTCCGACGCCCAACAGCATAGAACCGTCTTAAGACAAGGCGTTCAAAAATCAAGAAAATAAATTGAACAGGAAACAAAATCTAATTCGTTGCAAAAAGGGTATCCAAGAACTGATATTTTAAATCAATGCAACCAATTGACAATAATAAGCAGGTGGTGGCTGTGGCGTGGTGGATTGGTGCCTCGGCCCCTTCGCAGTTGAGCCTACGTTGCCTAGGCTCGATTCCGCAATACAATTTTTTTTCTTTGGAGTCACTGACAATGCTCAAAGAGTTTAACTGTCTAGAAATATCTTCTCTGGCTCTGGCCTTCGACTCGTAAAGTAAGAGAAACCATGCACAACACGAGAGGGTGCTGAGTAGCTAGACCCTAGCCCTCTAGGGCTGTGGCGCCACCCGTAAAGTAACAAAAACCACCCACAACACGAGTGGGTTCTAAGTAGCTAGACCCTGGCGCTCTAGGGCTGCAGCGCCACCCGTAAAGTAACAAAAACCACGCACAACACAAGTGGGGGCTGAGTAGCTAGACCCTGGCCCTTTAGGGCTATAGCGCCACTCGTACAGTGCAGCCTCACAAGTCCGGACATATAAAGTTTCTGAATAGCAAAAAGTTCGGACTATAGAGAAAAAGTAAAATGAAGTCTACAACCAACTTTTAAAACACCTTTTATTCCAGATAGATTCTTTTAATCCATAGTAAATTTTAAATATTAAAAGGGGCTTGGTGTTATCTTTGAGATAATGAAGCACACAAAATACGTCTTATCCTTAGAATAACTTCAAAATAATGAAAACATAACGCAGCTGAGAAGGTTCGCCATGAAATGCATACAACAGAGCACATTCGTAACCATGCCAATCGCAAGGGCATGTCTATACGCAAGAGCCGATAGCAAGCGACACAACTAGTGGGGAAGTTTCCATAATTTTATGTATGTACATAGAACAGGGTCAAAATACGTGCGCATTTCAATGCTCTGTCCGGACTGTAGAGGTAACACTTTTAAAGTGTCCGAAATATAGAGGTGTCCGGGCTAACCAGTGGCTGTACTGTATAGTAATGACTTACGATTCCGGATGAACATTCACATCGGATGTTAATACGTTGGATGGTTAGCTTAGTGGTTTGATGCTCGGTCTTAATGGTAGAAATGATGGTGAAGCTTTCCTTGGCACAGTCGCAAATGTCTTTTGTTGATCCATGCGTTTCTTAAAAACACGGGTCTAGGATGTGCGACCAAATGCAAGCACCATTCTTCGGCATATGCAGCCATTCATTTGTATGATGACGTCTTAGCTGTTATATCAGACAAAGTCAATTTGATTGCTGTTCATTTCGGAGCCAAATGCTGCATGTTTTACTTTACCTCCGTTTGTACTCGAGAGGAGTTGTTTCTGTCATGCGCCTGCAAATACTTCTTATGTTCTTCTTTGCTAGAAAAGCCACTTCGCCACACGTCCTTCCCCTTCTTGCCTGTTCTATGTAATCCAATAAATGCTTGTCGGAGGAAGTAGGTAACGCAGATCATTCGAAAGCATTAGAAATAATCCCGTCTGTTTGCTGGACTTCACCACCCAAATAAACAAACTGTCAAAAACGCCATTAATTTCGTAAACTCAACACAAATTCTGTCAATGTCGAAGCTGTTAAAAATACAAACATTTTAGGATTTATAGACTTTATGAATGTGAAAATGTCATGTAAGCTTGATTTTTGAATGTCACCCCTATTTTTCTATTTTTTCAAAAATCTTACATTTAATGTTTGTGTATACGTGTTTTTTTATTTCTGAAAAGCGATCAAAATGATGTCTCTTAAAGGGGCTTCAGTCTAGGTTAACAATTAGAGGAGAAACTTTCTGCCTGTTGTATAGTTTCTAAGTCTACTAAAAATATAAACAATGATTGAAAGATGCTCATTTAACCCGAGACATTTTGAAAACATTTTGCGATCCTTTGGGCCGACAACAAAAGTCTTTTCGTGACCATTCGCTGCATTTGTCAAAATCTTGAGTGTTACTTCATCATGCCATGTCTTTGTGGACTCAAACGAGCTGCACCGTCCACCACCAAGCATCTTCAGCTTTATACATCTGACATGGCTAAGTCGTGACATGGCAATGGTACGTAGTTCTTTGCTCTCAAATCGTCCAGCGGCTTCCAGGCTTGCCAGATTTTAATTATGTTTATGCATATGTAGTTTTTGCTTCGCCAAGTGGGGCTACAATTGTGGGCCAGGATAATGAAAGCGCTTCTTCACCGCCGTCTTGGTTGAAATCTCTTTCAAATAGTACGTGAACTACGAATGCCATCAAAACAAATCAAAAACTCCTGCAATTGTTTTTTCGATCTGTTCTCACGGTCTCTTAGACTTCGGTGACTTATCTATCTATCTCACTATCTTTTCGAGAATCAATCAATCATTTCGAGTACCAAACGCATTTGCTGATACCAGGTACATCCGAAGTCGTCTTTTGGCACATAACGACTTTGTGCTCGACTGTCTGTTGTCCGAAATTTGATGATAAGCGACTTAGTCATGCCTTCGTCGTCTGTCTGCAACTGAAATCCTTTCGTCTATGGAGCTGAACGCTGGAACGAACTACAGAATTGATTCGTAATTCTTTCAAAAGAAAGTAGCCGGCTGGAATAGAAGAAAAGAGAAAGTGTCTTCGGCCCGGGGCCTGGTACCACATAATCACATGCTTCATGCGCAAATTAAACCGATAGTGGGCAAAATAGTCAAGGATCCCCTATTTCCAGTCAAGATCGGAGCTTGCTTCACATTTGTAATCATTATCCACTTCATCTCTATCAGAGACTACTAGCAGCTCAACATTTGCCTCTGCTAGGTGCCTGGCCACAGAGACATTCCAGGCAACTGTGCAGCTGATGATCCAGCGAAGCTCCATGGAAATGACCTCAATAGGCAGACACCTGCAAGGTCATGCTGCTAAGATCAGTGACCAAACAAACTAAGCCAAGATAGCTCGCAAACATTAAAAGCCAAAACTCCAAATTGGTGTTTCCCAGACTCACCGATCGCACACCGATCGCTCTGAACAGTTGCTTTATTTAAGAGTGGTTAAAGGACACTGTCTCTTGAAAAATAAGTGGAATAGCCGTGGCAAGCTGGCATAGATCGTCCTAGTTCTGATGAATCTGGCATAAATTAACAGCCAATTACAACGCCCTCTCTAACAGACAGACCGACTTCGCTGGGTGTTGCGAACGGCTAAGTACTCCACCAGCCACCTCAACCTACCTGCTTCCAATAATCTTTCCGTCTACAAGATTTACGGCGAGAGATGTATGTCGCCGTGACTCTGATGAAAGCTTCGCCCTCGATTATTTTTTTAATTTGCGAGATCACCACTTGCTGTCGGTCATCGTTCTGACCCGTTGCCGAGTCAACAATCGACGTGGAGACGATTTAATTTATCTCAGAGACCTCCGCATCATCGGCAGAGCCCATAAAAATCTTCGACAATCGTTTTGATCGCTTTCAATAAAATTTGTATTTATCCATTTGTCTATGAGCTCTTTGAAACCCATTCAATTTCACGTTCACAGCCTCACACAATCTGGCGGCACCTTAGTTGAGTTACGTTTCTTATTACCTCACCTATCGATGTTTTTATTTTGTTTACCTGGGAAATGAATTCATGTTGTATACACAGTCTTGTAAATCTGTTTACTCTATGTGAAGCAATCTAGCATTTCTTCGCCGGCATTGCCTGGGTCCACATAAAGCAAATTCACTTATCCCCTCGTGTGTGGGTTCTTTCTGCAGGGCGCCACAATCAAGACAGACGAGGAGACGGGAAAGATTATCATCGCCCGGATAATGCACGGGGGTGCTGCCGATCGGTCGGGCCTGATTCATGTAGGCGATGAGGTTATCGAGGTGAACGGGATCAATGTGGAGGGCAAGACACCGGGAGATGTCCTTCTGATTTTGGTAAGTCTTCAAAACATGGCGCAGTCAACTTCGTATTCTAATCCTTCCGCTTTGTGCAGCAAAACTCTGAAGGCACGATCACATTTAAGCTCGTCCCTTCGGATGGCAAGTCCGGTCAGAGGGAGAGCAAGGTCCGGGTACGAGCCCACTTCGATTACAGCCCGGAGAACGATCCCTATATACCGTGCAAGGAGGCCGGACTGGCATTCCAGCGAGGGGACATCTTGCACATCGTTTCGCAGGTAAGCCAACTCGAGCATTCTTGGAATCACTGATCTTCACTTGTTTCGTGATCTAGGACGACGCGTACTGGTGGCAAGCGAGGAAGGAATCAGAGCGCACAGCGCGCGCAGGTCTTATCCCGAGCAGAGCACTGCAGGAGCGTCGTGTCATCCACGAGCGAACGCAACGCGAGACAACCGATGGAGAGTCGAAAAGTAAGTGCACTCTCTATGACTCCTGTCCGATCTATCTCCTCATTCTCATGTTCACACCCATTCATTTCTCCCTTTCTAACGCATGCGGACTCAACCAACTAACTGCACCTCATCTCTGTCTGTTATCTGTACATGCATCCCCCGTGCAACTCTCACATCATTGCACAGAAGGCTCATGCGCGTCCATTTGCACGACCCCACCCAGTTCGCCAATGCTTAACTCTAGTAGTAGCACATCGTCGTGTCGCCAGCCCAAGACTAAAAAGATTATGTACGACCTAGCGGAGAACGATGACTTTGACCGGGAGATGATTGCCACCTACGAGGAAGTAGCCAAGCTGTATCCCAGGCCAGGTGTCTTCCGGCCAGTTGTCCTGATCGGCGCTCCTGGCATTGGGAGAAACGAACTGAAGCGAAGGCTGACTGCGCGGGATCCGGAGAAGTTCAGAAGCCCCGTGCCATGTGAGCCAATGCCACGGAGAAGACGAAGCAGCCCTCGTTAATCGCATTCTTTTCCCATTCGCAGATACCACTCGTCCGATGCGGCAAGGAGAAGTGCCCGGCCGTGAGTACATCTTTGTGTCCAGGGAAAAAATGGAAGCCGACGTGGCAGCGGGGAAGTTTATCGAACACGGCGAGTACAAGGGACACCTCTACGGGACATCAGCTGAGAGCGTGAAGTCAATTGTAAACGCGGGATGTGTATGTGTACTTAGCCCCCATTACCAAGCCATCAAGGCACTGCGAACCATCCAGCTGAAGCCATTTATGATTCACATAAAACCGCCAAGTTTCGAGGTCCTCAAGGAGACCAGAACCGCCAACCGAGCGAAGTCCACCTTCGACGAGACCAACTCTCGAGGATTCACGGTAAATATGACTTCTCCTTCTCCATCTTCGCCTCTTGATTGGGTGTGTTTTTGTTTCAGGACGAAGAGTTCCAGGACATGGTCAAGCACGGAGAGCGCATAGACTTCCTCTATGGCCACTACTTTGACGAGGAGATCATCAACGATGATCTGGCAACGGCACTGGAAAAGCTCGTCAACTGTGTTCAACGTGCCGAAAATGAACCACTCTGGGCCCCAGCATCGTGGGTTCAGTAATTCACAATTCTTCTATTTTTATTGTCTTCGATTTGAGTAAAGTGAGACAGTTTTGTTTTTCCAACAGAATTTTGGAGTCTTTTCTGAAAAGCCACACACTTGCATACATACTCGTAACTCGTTACTTACCAGGACTGTTTCCAGTTGTAGTTAACTATTTAAATGTTTCAAAGCCAAAAAAACCAAGTACATATATACACACACACATGAATTCTGTATAACAGTTAAATAAGCCTCATTGTCCAGTATCCAAAAGTCTCCATTGTTAAAAATTCCAAAACATCTAAAGCTGCTTTGGATATTTTTTTACATAAACAAAAAGAAAACAAAGAAAACTTAAATTTACTGAAGAAAAATTCAAAAAAAAAAAAAATAAAAATTACGTACCTTTGAGAGAAACAATAAAATGATGTTAAGAAAATTAAATGTGTATAGTGACCATCGTATACTAACTTACTGAATGTTATACGAAATCAAACAAGCAAAATTATTAAAAAAAGAAAAAAACAAAAAAACCAAACTTCGTCCTCAAGATCCCTGTCCAAGAAATGCAAAATTTAAATTCACATTGAAATAAAACGAAAACAATAATTAATGATATTAAATAAATTATTAGATATTATTTAAAGAAAATATATATATAATTGCAAAGGGAAAAAAAATAAGCAAAACTTGTTATTGTTGATTATGTTAATTTAAGTTTAAACTTTAGTTGATATTTAGTTCGATTTTGTTCCCATTTTTTGTATGATTTCTTTTACGTTGGAAAGACTATATGAATTAGGATAATTAAACGTATACCCGTGGTTATTGATTAAAAACAATAAAAGGAACAATTTATTTGAACATTTTTGAATTGAATTAGATATTTTACCTGATCCAACATCGGTTGTATGCTCTTCTCTGCACGACGCCATATCTTGTTTATACATTCCTGCCAAGCTCGTCAGGTTGTGCATGGAGAACACTCGCTACTCCATCAAGGTCGGACACGAACTCACCGAATAAACGGTACGAACGATTTCAGCATCAGCGTGTAACTCTTGTCAACCGCCGTTTTTATGAGTCTAATAGGTGTAGGCGTTTTTAAAAATGTGCTACTTGTACTAAACGTAATTTGAAAGTATGCACACCCTGCGTACATGTTTTGACATTTCATAATACAAATACGAAACCCACCACTTAATCAGTAGCCTAAGTTCTTTGAATCCTGATCGGGCGATTCTCCCGTTTACCCACGTCTATTCAGGGTCTTACCCTGCAGATTACGGGAGAAAAAAAGGTTAACAAGCAGAGCGAAGTCGTTTTTTTTTTCTATCCTCCTATAGAGGCAATTTAGTAACAGAGTCCTCTCTCCAAGGGCCAAGTTGACTGGCATAAGACTCTGATCATCCCATAAATTGAGAATTGGTCTCCTCCAGAGAAAAGATCCGCTTTCGCTCTGTTTACGTTTGGTCGGTTTTTGGAGGAGAAGATTAAACCTTGGGCTGTATAGGCTGTACAGCCACATGGGCCTGGCCAGGGGCCTTACTTTGTATCACTTTCGCATTCGGAGAAGGCATTTGAAAATGAAATTAATTTGTATTTTGCATCACTTTCGGATTGGGAATGAATGCTGCCAACTTTTCCCAGCCATTTTCGAGAATTGTGCTGCCAAAATAAATAAACAAAAATTCAGTCAGTTGCCAATCGATGCAGTTCAATTGATTTCCTTAGCATTTGAAGACCTTTAACAAATAAATAATCAGCCTTATCATGAATCTCGCCCGAATTATTCCTGTTCGCCCGAAATAATTGTTTCTCGCCCGAACTACGGAAACTTTAGCATGAATTTTGCCCGAACCGCCCGATCAGCGGTGACATTTCGAACAAGTGTCATTTTGACATGTAGTGGGGAATGCAAGTTGAAAAATAATTGAACAAGGTTTGGGTCTTCATCATCATCATCATCATCTTCTGACCCGCATGCACGAGGGATCTCCAGGCAAGTCGATCCTCCGCCATCGACTCTTACCCATCAGGAGTTATGCCCAAGCGTAACCAGGCGAGTTTTTGTACTTGCTCCAACCACCTCGACCTGGGTCTGCCATGCGGTCGCCCTTCCCGATGGAATTGCATTCCACGCCCGCCTCGGAAGTCGTGATGATGGGGACATTCGTGCCACGTGACCAAACCAACGAAGCATATCCATCTCCGTTCGAAGAAGCAGCTCCTCAATGTTGACGTGTTTCTGACCCTTTTCCGGCGAGTAATTCCCACAACCGCACGGAGAAATCTTATCTCAGCAGCTTGAACTAGAGATATTAGTCCTTCGGTCATTAAACAAAGTTCATGGTTATAGGAGAGTTGGAACAAAAACTGAGTTGAAAACCGCTAACTGGGATATGACACCAAGCTCGGCTTTCCTGACTACAGATCTACCAAGCTATTTACTCCATTACTCCTTCCATCACTCGTGAAAAAGACTTGCTATAACTTCTCCACCTGCTTCAATGGGCCTCCACTAACTTCTAGAGTGCATAGAACAGGCATTCTGGAGATGACCATACCCTCCGATTTGTCCACGTGTGTCTTTATTGAAGTTAGAAAACAAGTTTTGCTAAACTGAATCTAAGGAGTAGGAAAGGATCACGCCGTTGATCTGGCACAATCCTCTTCCAGTGCAATTCTCACTGCAGTATTGGACATTTTGGAAGACTTTGAATGTTGGATGAAGTGTTGGAGAACAATTGAGTTTCACTCTCAAATCTCAGAACAAATCGTGTTCTACAAAACGTGCTTGTTCAGTGCTAGAGAATTACGCTACGTCCCTTTGAAGCAGTTGAAAACGTCCACAGTTTTATCGAATTAGTCCAAATTATTTGTATTGAAGAGAAACAAAACTTACACATTAATTTGTTCACATTCACTTCATATTTCTGCAGATGTTCTCAGTTGCTGGCGGTTATTGTTGATCGTTCATATGTTTGATAAGTGCTTGCGGTTTATCGCGGAACTGGGTTTTTAGTTTAGCGGCGCTGTTGTTGAGATGGGTAGGACCTGTACACATATAATGCCGGCTGACATACTCATTTTAGACTAGCCGGTGGCTATTTCTATTTTCTGTTTATTCGTGGATTCATGACGATTCGCCACATGTTCGTCTGCAAAATGCTTGGGAACATTTTAGCTTGGTTTGACATTTGTTTTCGCCGGATTTGCTTTTCGCGATTAGGGACTTTTTTCAAGCGAAATTCATAATGGGCGAACACAGAAAAGGGAGAAATTTCGGGCGAATTGCTGTTCGGGTGAGATTCATGATAAGGCTGAATAATTTTTCCAAACAAAAAAAAATAATATCAAGTATTATTCAAATGGACAGTGTTGCTCTGTGGTGGAAGTCTGCATGGATGGAACCGAGAGCAAAATGTTCAAAGACGGAGAAATAGAGGGGTTATAATGGGCCTATAACGTAATTCGTGCGTTTGTTTTTTCAAAATTTGAACGTTTATTTAAGAAAAACATGTACAATAGTATTATTCAAAGTATTTCCCATCTGACTTTTTCCCATCTTTCTGGCAATTTGTGGATCCCATAGCAAAAGAACTGCGCCGGCTTGGCAGCCAAGAATGAATCAAGCCAATTTTTGTTCTGATGTGAACCGTATTTCAGTGAGGGCCTTCTGCATCGACCGGAACAGATGGCAGTCAGAAGGGGCAAGGTCTGGGCTATAAGGCGGGTGGGGTAGAACTTCCCATCCACCGTTTTCCAAAAAGTTCTGAACCGGAATAGCAACGTTGGGCCGAGCGTTGTGTTGCTGGAAAATTTCTACTTCGTGTCTGGTAGCATATTCCGGGCGTTTTTCGGCTACTGCTCTCTTCAAACGGATTAATTGTGTTCGGTAGCGTTGTCCATTGATTGTTTCACCCGGTTTTAGCAGCTCATAATAGCACAGCACACCCTTCTGATCCCACCAAATACAAAGCATTACCTTCGCGCCATGCGAAGGTCGGCTTTGCCATTGATTTGGCTGGACGACCGGGTTTCAAAACCACTTTTGGCACGTTCGCTCAGCTAGCGCATGTTCCCTATAAACTTCCACCAAAATAAGATGACTTTCGGCACCAGTTTTCTTCATATTAAAGTAATGAAGAAGAACTCCCCGCAAAAACACTTTTTCAGACACAAAATTCGACATGTTTGAGTGAAAAAGAAGAATGATTGTTGTTTACGCTTCAAAAGAATGACGTACAATGACAGCAGCTTTCCAACGCTTGTTCCAATGGAATAATACAAGTTACGCCATCTCTTAGCAAACCGCATGAGCAATTTTTTATAAAAAAAAACAAAACAATTTCCGTATAAATTTGCAAACTCTCTAAATGATGAACACCAACCCTACACATGTGTTAAGCAAAATCTATTCCTTAACAATTTGTGGCTTAAAATCTAACTGCGATGCCTTGGCAAGTCCCTCTGCATACAAGGGCAAACGCTGAGTCATCCGGAATCCCCAGAAATCCTTGACCTGTCTGCACAAATTCAAGTCCAAGTCGCCTATCAAAAGACCATCCCGCTGCCTTGAGAGTCCCTGAAAAAGCACAAAACACATATTCATCAGTGAAGCCCTTATGTGTTGGCACTTCGAACAAACCGGCGTCCTGCTGCCATCAGGCGCTGCTATGTAAGTCGAGCCGTAAAACGGACCAAAGTCCTTGTGTGCGGCTTTGCCATCCCCAGAGGTGAACTCATTGGGAAGCTGCTCCGTTCCCACACGATTGATCGCGACCGTGAAGTAACTATTCGCTATCGCAGCGTTACGCGCCTCGATGCCCCACAAGGGTTCGCTGAGGTTACCGACAGTTGCCGATGGATTGAAGACAATCTCTGCGCCATTCAGGCCAAACATCATCCAGTTCTGCGGATGATGACGGCCGTAGCAAATGTTGATCGCAATCCTTCCGAACTCCGTCTCGAACACCGGATGGCCCGTGTTTCCCTCCATGTAGTAGCTGGACTCGTTGAAGTCACCAACCCGGGGTATGTGGTTCTTGCGGTGTTTGCCCAGATACCGGCCCTTATTCGAGATAACCACGCTGGTGTTCCAAATCGTATCACCGTGATTTGAGTCTCGCTCAAGGATTGACGAGATGATGACCATGTTGTAGGTCTTGGCCAACTCGCTGAGCATCATGGTGGTGGGTCCGGTCTCGGCATCCTCGGCAAACTCGCACCACGGCAACTTCTCCCGGGTGCAGAAGGCAAATGGCATCGCTAGAGAGTGAAAGATTAAGCACGACACTCCGGCAGCTGGGACCCACAAACTTACTCCATGCCTCCTGAGTGCAGATAATGTTGACTCCTGCCTCTCCAGCCGCCCTGATCATATTCGCGACCTTCGCGTAAATGGCATTGCGTTGCTGCTCGATGGGATCGGTGGTGGGAAGCACAATGCTATTCTGAATCGCCCCGATGCGCACAATCCTCCTCTGGCGCAGCTCCTCCGTCTTCGCTGTGAACTTGTACGCCTTTATCTCAAAACCATTCTCCGTCGCAATTCTTTCCGCATCGTATGGCACCTCCAGCTCATAACTGAAAATAGACGCGATCTTGCCACATCGATCGTAAATTCACTGCGATCATACTCACTCGTGTTCGCGGCCGTAAATAATTCGCTTGACTTCCTTCAGCTCGTTCTCTGGAATGTACTTCTCCAAGCACTCCTCAAGGCTTCCCAAATTACCGCCTGACATTGAAACTGAAATCGATTCTACAACTGAAACCGAACTGATCCACTTACTGGACTAGGTACGTCTTGAGGTCGCTGCGATGTTTGTAAATATTTTCACTGATTGCGCTTATCTTGGAATATCAATCCGCTCTCCTTGGGAGTGTATCTTTGTGAAAAAATGTATATTTAGATGCGAATATCTAATGTTTTGCTTGACTTAGTGGGCGGGACGTTGTGCGGCGGAAAAATAAATTAAATACAACAAAATTCAAAGCTCCCGTTGTTACTTCAGATTCAGCGCAACGTCGATTGCGAACTGAGTTGCCTGCCAGCTGATGGGTGCCCCTGCTGGGGAGCGTGTCAGCAATTATGTCACAGAATTGGAACTGCGAGGGGAGGGTGAAAAAGTGAAAGTCTCTGCTCGTTGCGGGCTATGCTTGCTATTCGGTGGGAGGAGCGGGGAAAACTTGGTACAATCTCAAGTTGATTTGAAAAAGCTCGTCGGCTGACGTTGTGCGCCTGCGTTCGAATTGACTGCTCTCAGTGTTTACCTCATGCCTTGTCTGAGCGATCTTAGATTGCTGTCAATTAAACAGAGTGTGAATTGATAACACTGTGTCGTGTTTTGTAAGCACTCTTTGTTGATGATAATCTGCGTTGCACACGTGGAAGTATATTTAATTTAATTTCGTATTCACTCATCGCAGGCGATTCGCAATTTGTGCAGAGTGGGGAAACTCGCACAAAATTATGGACATCCATATGTCGAATGTAAGAAGAAAACTGTATGTCCCTGATATTGGACGGAGGTGTGGATTTTTAACTCCTTAGTATTGTCACTAGGAATTAATGATGTCCATTTAGTAAAACAAAAATCCCATCATATATCCCATTGTACCACATGCCACATACCATCCAATCGATGGAGACTATAATTATATGGGTGTCGCTTCAGCTCGTAGAAAGCCAGGACCTAGACTCTCTCTCCAACCACTCGTGTTGTGCGTGCTATTGTTCTCTCACCAGCGGAAGGGACCTGCAGTTTTATGCCGACTCCGAACGGCCGATTTGAGAAGCTTTTCTCTAGACAGTTATACTCTTTGAGCATTGTCAGTGACTCGAAAGACGTGGAGCCGTGAAAATAATTTTTCGTCGTATCGGCCGAGAATCGAACCAAGGCAAAGAGTTGCAGTTGCGCAGTGGTCGACGCACACAAACACAACGCCACGGCCACCACTTTTATTTTTATTATAACATTTGAAAACACAGTGTTTTTAATTTTTCGCACTTTGTATTCGATATCTAGTACAAATCAATAAATAACAAGAACTAGTAGAAAAAAGTGCACCTGCAAAAAAAACTGCCAGTTTAGAGAAGAAAGACCAATTAATTTCTGATAAAATGTAGTTGCATGCCAGGGAGCAGCGTTCATTGGAATTTGTTGTTAAGCAACACCTCGAATGTCAGACATTCACTGTCTGATTACTTACTGTGAGGCAGTGTTAACGGTAGTAAGCTTTGCAAATAAATCCGGTGGACTGAAAAAAATATGCGTTTTATAAATTGTTGTATGTAAACAAACAATTTTAACCGCTCCAAATTGCAGCTCCTAGCAAAGTGCTGCCAGGGACCCATTCCCCTGAGGCCCTCACCCCGCCCCATAAGCTCCTCCTCCTCCTCCCACCCTCCCTCAATACAGTGTATCCACCAAACTTGATCCATTATCCGCATAGTCTGGTACCCGGGTACCTGGGAAATCGATGATTTGGATAAAGTGGAAAAATCAAGAGCCCTAATGTGAACCGATCTTTTGGCTGTCCTTCAAATTGGCCGTGTAGCATTTTTGGCATTCTGCATTTTTGTCTATGATTTCAACGAGTGACCATCAGAGCGCGTGAAAGAAAGAAAAATGGTTTAATGTTAAAGATATCCGAATTTTCGTTAACTTCCCTCAGCGTAACCCTTATTGGTTGCTTTCTTTTTCTGTTCATTCTCCAATATTCTATCAATATCACTGCAAGACGAGTCCGCGATTCCATGTTGATGCTCTGAAACTACCCACAGGACTGAATTATGCCAACATGGCCATAGGCCAGGCCATCTACCAGGTTGACAAGAGAATTTCAAGCATAACTTGATTACCAATCGAAAATTAAATAAAATTATACAATTTTATTAAAAATCCTCTTCTAAAACTCGTCTTCTGTATCGCAGTGCAGCTACGGTGTAGTTGTAAAGGGTTATTTTTTAAAACCTATAAAAAAGTTTTTAAAAAAAAAAGCACATAAAATTCAGAAAAATGCATGAATGCATTGATGCAAATGCTGACCTTGACTGCGCCTCAAATGGTCCATCCGCTTAGTCCAATTTTGACATACTCTTTTCAACATTTCGGCCGGTATCTCACGAATAAATGCTTCAATGTTGTCTTCCAATGCGTCAATTGAAGCGGGCTTGTCTGTATAGACATGAGCTTTAACATAGCCCCACAAAAAATAGTCTAAAGGCGCACGATCTAGGCTGCCAATTGACCGGTCCCGAATGTGAAATAAAATGTTCACCGAACTCGCCTCTCAATAAGTCCATTGTTGCGCGGCTGTGTGGCATGTGGCACCGTCTTGTTGAAACCACATGTCATGCAAGTCAAGCTCTTGCACTTTGGGCAAAAAAAAGTTGGATATCATCTCACGGTAGCGCTCACCATTCACGGTCCAATGATGCCACCAGCCCATAAACCGCTCCAAACTGTGACTTTTTCTGGATGCATTGGTAGCTCTTGCAATGCTTCTGGCTGATATTCACTCCAAAATCGACAATTCTGCTTATTTACGTACCCATTGAGCCAAAAGTGAGCGTGGATCTGAACTTTCTTAACAGAGCACGCATTTTTAAAATAATAAAATTCAATAATTTGCAAGCTTTGTTCGTTTGTAAGACGATTCATTTTTAAATTATAGACCAAACTGAAGATGTTTGACAGTGCAACAAAACACGAAACGTGCGTCAGCTGTTCAAACCAGTGTTACCAAAAAGATAATAGCTAAAAAATCACCCTTTATAAAAAGTCCCGCCCTCTCTCTCCATTCAAAATGCTTAATGCTTCTTCTTCTTTTCGAATATCTTTCGCAAACACCAAAACACGAAATCGCTTCAAAACTGGGCATACTGCAAGAATATGGAACACATCTTCTCTAGTTTTCATATTGCAAAGTTGGCAAAGTATTGGAAGATCCGTGCACAAAATTTACTATCTCACCTCTTATTCTAAAAATCATACTGATTTTGTCCAGAGAATATCAGTTAAGAAAGTATATCAATTCATTTAGATAATAGTTCAATTTGCTGTAATAATTCCTGAACAACGATGTTTCAGCATCTTCTGTATATTTTTCATACACCGCTTGATTGAGTTTCTCCAACAACGAATTGAATTTTACCCTCAAAGAGGAAGGTTGTACATCTGACGGGATAACTAGGTCCATTCCACAGTCTGATGCAATTTCCTTCGATGCATTCAAAATACCTCTGCCTCTGCTGTTTGGTATCCTTGATTCTTCCATCTCTAATACTTTTATAATATAATGGAAGTGCATTCTCAAGGTATGCAGGAACATGGGTGGAGACCAGTTTCTATATGTAACATATAGCTGGGAGTATTTGTCAGTAACCGGGGCATCCTCTTTAAAAGGTATCTAAAGAACTTCTCAACGAAAGAATGGTCGATAACCCCAAACCTGAGCTCCGAAGAGTAGGACTGATGCAGCAGTTGAACAAAAAACCTTTGATAAGCAAAATGTAATTATTTCTAATGCAACGGTCCCAAATCGATGAAATAGCTCGCTTAGCATCCGCTAATTTTTCTTTAAGGTGTCTGCTTACAAAAAAAAGTTTGCTGTTACTAAGTTCTTCTTCTTTGTTTTGCGCTACAGTCCGGGGCCTCTCCAGCCAGCACGATCTTTCGCCAGCTGCCTCCAGTTGTGCACACCAAGTTGGTTGAGGTCCTTCTCCACTTGTGTGCGCCATCTTGTTCTAGGACGACCTCTTATGCGTTGTCTCGGAATCGAAGACTCTTCGGGCCGGAGCTGTGGTGTCAATCCGCTCTACGCGACCTAGCCATCTTAAGCGTTGGATCCGAAGACGCTTAACTAGGTGCATGCCGCTGTACAGCCCGTACAGTTCGTGGTTGAATTTCCTTCTCCAGACGCCATCAAGACAAACAGGACCAAAGATCGCACGCAGAACTTTTCTCTCAAAAACGACCAAGAGCTTCTTCATCCGCTTTCAATAGCGTCCATGTCTCTGCGCCATAGAGCAGGACGGGGATGATTAGGGTGTTATATAATGTCAAATTGGTGTTTCGAGAGATGGCTCTGTTACTCAATTGCCTCTTGAGCCCAAAGAAACATCGATTGGCAAGAGTAATTCTGCGCTTGATCTTGGTACTGGTGTTATTGTCCCTGTTTACTGCAGAGCCAAGGTAGACGAAGTCCTTGACTACCTCAAAGTCTCTGCTGCCCATTATGACGCTCTGTCCGAGGCGTCGATGTTGTGCGTCCTTTCGTGATGACAGCATGTACATTGTTTTGCCCTGATTAACTGCCAAACCCATTTTAGCCGCTTCCGCTCCAATGCTAGCAAAAGCCTCATTGACAGCTCGCTGTGTTCGTCCAATCACGTCAATGTCGTCCGCGTAGGCAAGCAGTTGAACGGACTTTTGGAAGATCGTGCCTCTGGTGTCGACATTTGAGTTTCGCACGATCTTCTCAAGATAAGGACCTATCAGGTTATTGACGAATGGTTTCAGGCGATCACACAAGACGGCAGAGAGGATCTTGTACGATATGTTAAGGAGACTGATCCCTCCATAGTTGGTGCAGTCAAAAGGGTCTCCTTTCTTGCTGTTACTAACATACCCAGATATTTATACATGCGCACGATTTCAACTGATTCACCATTAAATTTCCACTTTTCCACACGAGAGTGACTCCCACCACCATCTCTAAACACCATTTTTTTGCGAGGGTAGGTGAAAATCTTCAAAAGACACTATGGGGACCGTTCCCACATAGCGAAAGGGATTTCTACCCAGTAAAAACACCTCCCTTCAAATAAAATATATTTCCACTACAACTAAGTCTTACACTTATCCAGCAGTTTTACTTTCTTGGTTTAGGCGCATTTGGCAAGAAATTCTCCATTGAGAGTTCTTGCTATCACCGCAGCTAAGCGCGGGTTGAATTCACCGTGCTAGGTCAAGGGGTTTAGTCCTTTGAAGACGGCGGAAAGCGTTGGTTTCGTCGAGAATTGGAAGGACAGCAGAGTTTATGTGCTCTTCCAGACGACGCTTATGCTTACGAGCAAAATTCGTAATTTCATCATGAACTGATGGAATTCCAAGATCTCTGTGGATGTCGCTGTTTCGTATATACCAGGGTGCGTTGACGATGGCCCTTAGCACTTTATTTTGAAACGTTTGTAGTATGTTTCTATTACTTTCTTTGGTACAACCCCATAGTTGTATACCATACGTCCAGACTGGTTTTAGCACTTGCTTGTATATAAGCAATTTGTTGTCAATACTTAGCTTGGAATATTTTCCAATAAGCCAGTACATGTCTTTGTATCTTAATTGGAGCTCCTCACGTTTCTTTTTGACATGCGCTTTCCACTTAGGCTTTACATCGAGAGTGATTCCGAGGTATTTCGCTTCATTACCGAAGGGTATTTGAACATTATTTATAAAAACGGGCAAGTTATTCACGTTCTTATACGTAAAATTTATATGAACGGATGTAGCTTCGTTAAGCTCAATTCGCTGAGTGTTCGTCCATTCGTGTATCCGGTCTAGAGCACATTGTAATTTTCTGGTTGATTCTTCGACCGTTTTGGCAGTTACTAAAATGGCGGTGTAGTCAGCAAATGTGCCTAGCACGGTGCCTACGTCCTGCGGTATATCGCTGCTATAAAGTAAGTAAAGGAGGGGACCAAGGACACTTCCTTGTGGTACTCCAGCTCGTATAGGCTTAAATAGGGAGTATTCTTTCCCATATTTCACACGGAAGATTCTGTCAGTTAGATAATTCGATAAAATTGTGTAAAATCTTCTCGGGAGGAACTGTCGAACACCATGATTTTTGATTTCTGTAGGTTGACTGACAGATTCCAAGTACTACAGTACCCGTCAAGCCTGTTAATCATCCGCTGAAGACCGTCTACAGAATCACTCAGAAATACATTGTCATCTACATACATTAACGCTGGAACTTTAACTCCGCAGAAGTTTATCCCTCCTTGTACAGCATCAGTTATATCGTTAATATAGAGTATGAAAAGTAATGCGCTGAGTATATACCCTTGTTTAACTCCCATTGAAGTCTCGAATTCGTTAGATCACCATCAGGTGCTCTTAGGATACGAATAATTTTAGTTGATATACCAATTTTGTAGAAATTCTAAAAGAGTGCTTCGCGGGGTATCCTGTCAAAAGCCGCCCGAAAATCGACAAAAAAGGCATACAATTTCTTGTGTTTTACTTTGTACGCATTAGCAATGTTGTTGAGTGCAAATATTTGGTCTATTGTGGAGTAACCCTTTCTAAAACTAGTTTGGAATTCTGTAAGGGATCAAATCTCGTTATTCGCCTTCAACTGTCAAAGTTTACTAGCACATTGAAACGAATTCAACGACGGCGTAACGCAAACATGCACATTATGCCTGAAACACAAAAGTGCGTTGCTGCGTTGCGTTGTCTTTCAGCGCACACAATTCAATGGCCATGCACAGAATACTGCGGCGACCTACGTAAGTTCAGAATGAGAGAGATGACAGGATCGTAAAACGTAAGACCATCGCATGACACTATCGAGCATGTTGGAAAATGTTCGACAGATTGCTGCGATGATAAACAGCTGAGTACATTTTAACGACGACATCAATTTGAATTCGGACCAAGGAGGAAAAAAAGTACAATTGTTTGAGCAGGATTTGACATTTCACAAACGAGAACAGCTGACACAATATGAATCTCCGGTATTTCAGAGAGAGAGAGAGAGTGAACAGCTGATTATCGCAGTGCGTCATCGCACCCCTCCGTAACACTGAAGTCGAACGCAGCAACGCACTATTGTGTTTCAGGCATTACTCGTGCTCTCCGAGACATGGGTTCATGATGAAGAGATCATTGACACTCCGAACTTTGATTGCTGTATCCAATACAAGCGACCAGAAAGGCGAGCTGGTGGTGTTGATATTTATAATGAGACGCAGTTCTCATGTAATTACTACAAATATGGAAATTATATATCGCCAAAGCAACTGATTGTTTATTGCAATTCGAGATACCGGGGATATATGTGCAGCTGAATGCATTCTTCCAAATGGCTTTCTTCATTCACTTCGTACTTTTTCCATTCACAGAAGGTGGTGCAGCTCTACTGCGAAAGAACTATCATCTGTGGCCAATGATTCTAAGTGGCAATTTTAATATCAATTATAACACGCCTGTGACTGTACCCCTTGTCGAGTGTTTGAGAGATACTCTAAAGCTTCAAATGAACTCTAACTCAGAAATTTCCACCACTCAAAGTGGTACCGCCATCGACGCAGTATTCCAACGATATCCCAGTACATTGCAGTCTCAAGTATACGTTTCCTATTTCGACGTTACCATAAATTAAACCTGATTAAATATTCGTCACCATATCATTCACGACTAATTTTTTAAATAAAATACTTTGTGTCCCGTGAAGGTTCTTTGTCCGTTCGGATATCATCGATTGGGAGGACATTGCGGTGATAAAATGTTCACACATAGACCTCGAGTACGTCCACTGCTCGCTCCTTTTTTATTTTACATGACAGGAAACAATTTCATGAATGAATACTTCAAATTTGAATAACTGTCATTGGGTGAAATCCAGCATCCTCTACTCATAAGGCTCCCATCTATCATGTATTTGGCAGGATTATCATGCTTGCGCATGCCAAAATATCAATCCTGTATAAGCCTACTAAAATCCTGTAATTCAATGCAGACGTCATTTCAACTCACAACTCCCTATTCAAGGTTCAGAGAGTTTCAAATTATTTCACGTCCTCAACATATATTTAAAACTCACTGTTGAAGAAATAATGACACATTTGAACGAGCAAAGGTTCTACAGTGCGAACGAAAAATTCGTCTCAATTGAAAAAAGAAAGTTGTTGCATCAGAAATGATTGCTCTGCAACTCAAATTACAAAATGGAACGAAGAAAAAGGACCAATAACAAAGCTATCGGTTGAAGTTTTCAACCAGCGACTATTATCGAGTTTTTCGTATGCCTCCCGGGTTTGACTGCTCATGTTGAAGTAGTTTTTTCAGCAATGAATTAGACGTGGATGGAGAAGCAAACGTGACGAAAACATAATCCAAATGAGTTGTTTGGGATTTTTTTATCTTTTTTTAAAGTATTCGGAAGAGGTTGATAAATTAAATATAAAATTAAAAAAAAACAATCCAGCATTTTTCCTGTTTTCTTTTTTTTTCATTTTTAATCCCGATAAATGACGTATATTTTCCAATTTATTCTGTATTTCAGCGAACATATGGGACCGTTATCTATGCATGATTTTGAGGTGCTGAGGTTGCACCTTTGTAAAAGTTAGCCAATCGCTCTGCTTCTCTCCACCCAGTCTCAACTGCTCCATGCACACATGCAAAATGATGCTCATTTGTAGCTTCACCAGCAAACAGAACTACTGGCTTGCCAGCGGCGTCATCAAGAGGTTTGCCCAGGTCGACAGCACCGGTATTCATTTCCTCCGTCAACATCGAAATGAACGAATATGATCCTCTAAAGTTCTCGTTGCTAGACCATGTTGATCGCAAAAAATTCAAAGGAGTAGGAATGTCCCATTTGAGGAACTTTCTAAGGAGGTACATGAATCCGTTAAGTACTTCTTCCTCGGGTAACTTTTCCATACGTCGTCCATTGGGTCCCACCATCCAACCAAGCAGCACTCTTGGCTTGTATTTAATGGTTTCAAAAACGAATAGATCTTCCAACCAGGCACGTCTTGTTCCACGAATTTCCTTTAGCTCTTCTTCTTCCCAAAGCAACATGAAGCCGGTCCAATCGTCTGGCCAGAATTGCGAAGGGAACTCCAGAATCACTTTGTTTGTAGTGCCAAATCCAAGGCCTTCAATGGCACGAATCTTCTCTGCTGGCAACTTGGGCTCAAAGAGAGTCCCATGCTTTGCCTTGAGGACTCCCAGGGAGACAGTTGAGACAACGTGGTCGGCAAGAATTTCGTCGTTGTCCTCACAAATCAGTTTAACCTGCTCGCCTTCATTCCAGACGATCGTCTTCACTCGCTTGCCAAGCATAACACGCTGATCCAGGACACCAAGCTCAGTACCTTTTTCATCAGATTTCAACAGCAGCCTAAGCAATGTCTTGAAGCCCTTATCCTTCCAAATTAAGTTTTGATCTCCTTCGATGTCCCAAAATTCAAGCAGGCCTTTGCCGGACGCTTCGTCCAAGCTATCGCACGATACAGACGAGCACTCTATCTTCTTTTGAATTTCGAAGAACGCCTTTGCTGTTTCCAAATCAATGCCTGCGTATTCAGGGTTTTTCAAAGCCTCGAAAAACTTGTCAGTGACATAGGCGCCCAAGGATCCAGTGTATCCGACGAGATCGTTCTTGTATGAGTCCCTAATCCCATCGAATAGGCATTTCAAAAGTTTGTCCACTTTAGCCGGTAATTTCTCCTTGTTGGGGCGTATATACTCAAATTCGCTCAACACGTCTCCAGTTGGTTCAAGGAGATTGTGTGGGTTGGCCAGATCGTAAACAACGTTACCCTTCTCGCCCATACACCACTGTGCTCCCAAGTCAATCACGTTGTCCCCGAACGGGACGGTGTGGATTCGTCCGCCAATGCGATTCTCAGCTTCCACGAGATAGACTTTTTGGAAGCCAAGCTCTAGAAGTTTCGTCGCTGCGGCAATGCCTGAGGGTCCGGTGCCGATTATGACTACTTTGGCACTGCTCATGATTGGATAACGTTTGAGTCGCTATTTGGAAATTAAAAGTTTAAACTGAGTTAGTTGTGCTGCTGAAAGGGACATTTATAGTTGATTTCTGGTGTGATAATCAGATGGCATTGAGCTTCTGTGGTCACACTGGGCAAAGAAACACCACTCTTGGTTTCAGTCATAACAACCACAACTTTACGGGGTCGGTTGTTTAGCTAATAGTCCTCAGAACCTCAGTTTATCACATGACACACATATCTGTTGGTGAAACCCATTTAGGAGGTAGGTTAGGTATTCACATCAAATCAGTTGAACCGCACGTAAGCTAACCCTTGCGGAGAGCAAGATGCATCGACTCGAAATTGTGGAATCAAAGTGATTTTTTTTTTTCATTTTCATTTTCATCTCGGCTAGACACCGATCCACTGAATCGGAGGAGCTGCTCAGTGCTCAGTGCTAAGTCTCGAGTCGCGTATCTGGTCGAAAAAGAGAAATGCTTCTCGGGGGATAAAGCCATTAAGACGCACCCTTTGTGGTAACCGTAGTTGAGGCAGTAAGCCCCAGAGATCAGGTTATTCGGCGAGGACATTGCTTTGATTACATTGATTAGGAAATTGTCCACTCTTGTCTAGTTCGCTCTGTTATATTGGAGTTTCTTAACTGAGTCTCTGGAGTTTTATAAAGGCGAAGGCAGGCCTTCCCAAAATCCCGAATATTTTCCATCAAGCTAACTCTTACGTTGAACCATACGGGACAAGCATAGGTAAGCATCGACCGAACAAAGGACTTGTAGAAGTTTACTTGCACGCTTGCATTTGCTTAGCACAATAGTCCCGCATCGAATTGCGAAGCGGTCTCTAGGTAAGAGCGAAAGCACCTCCGACTCTGGCAAGAGCAGCAATTAGATGTTTTGTCAAAATATAGATACGCTTGTCGGTGGTCAAATCACGACTGCTCTGATACAATATCGAACGTGCACACGATATGCACGTCAGGAGTACTATAAAGGAAGAAGAGCACCTCCCATGCTCCCATGCTCCCACGCTCTACACTACACTGATCTAGCCAGATCCCCAAGTGTAGTTAGACTACACTTCTTTGCGGGAGTTGTTGCCAGTGCTGTGCAGCAACTGAAAACATCCTTCAATCAGAAACCAAGGTGTTCCGTATCGACAGATAAAACGTCCCACTGCCTTGTTCTTGACTTCTTGCTGATAGCGACGTACAATGGCAGTAGCTTTCCAACGCATGTTCCAATGGAATAATACAAGTTACGCCATCTCTTAGCAAACCGCTCGAAATAAGTTATGAACCCGATACATCAAAATATGACAGAAGGAGATGATTGTCAAAGGATGCGTACACTATCCAGACTCTCAAGCCGTCCGGTCATGTTTGAATTGATTTTTACAAACAAAGCCAGTATCATTTGTTAGAATTCTGAGGGAGATATACTTTCAAAATATGTACTAAGTCAAGGAGATTCCGGCTGATTTATTCTCGGAACTCGGCCAAAGCTTTTTCTTCTTCTTCGGGCGCTGCAGTCTGAGGTAGACCTGGGTGTTTCCGATTTCGCACTCCAAGCCGGCTGAGTTCCCCCTCGACTTGTATGTGCTTCCTTGTACGTGAAGTACTCTGTTGCGTTGTTCCACAAGCTCAGAGTCTAAGATTCTTCGGGTCGGAGCTAAGCTGTCCTAAAGCTCTACATGGCCTAGCTATCTTAGGCTTTGGATAGGTAGATGCCTGGGCTCATGTCTCATCACAGTTCGTGGTTGAACCTCTTCTCCAAATGCCACCAAACCAAACAGGACCAAAGATCGCACGCAGAACTTTTCTCTATAGAAGTCCAGGGGTCTCTCCATCCGCTTCTCATTATTATAGTCCATGCATCTGCCCCATTGGGCAGGACGGAGATGATCAAGGTTAACTTAGTCTTCCGAGAGAGGGCTCTGTTACTAATTGCCTCAACTGCCAGTGATTGGCAAGAGTTATTCTGCGTTTGATCCCGGTGCTGATGTTGATCGTATTGTTTACCGTGGAGCAGAGGTAGACGAATTCCCAGACCACCTCGAAGCTATAGCTGCCCATTGTGACGCTCCGTCCAAGACGTCGACATTGTATGTCCTTTCTTGAGGACAGTATATACTTCGTTTTGAGCTCGTTTACACACCGTCTCCACTGGACATAGTTCTGCACAACATCACAACCACAATCTGAACAGCCATCTGTGCTCTTTTCTTTCGTGACCAAGATATGTCATGATATGTCAAGCCGCTTCATTTGATGAGAGAGTCAACATCAAGAAGCGGGCAACCAACCACCAATCAACAAAGTAGATCTCATTAAAAATAATGCCAAAAAATTGCATTCACTTGCACTTCTACTTTTACTCTCATTATTAATCACAGGAAAACGTCAAATCTCATGTCCAACTATTGAACAGCGATTTAAAAAGCGGTCTAAAAATGTATTTGAACGGAAAATTATTTTCTGCAATTGAGGTTACAACTAGACATACAAACTAAAGGTTAGGGTGTTGGCTCAAAAATAGGGGCCCAACTGATGTTCTTAGTTTAGTTGAAAATTTATTATTATTGTCGGTTTATTGTTTATTTTTTATGTCCCACAATGGCTGGTGCTTACATCGGGTTGTTCAAGTCCGTGTGTCCATGGTGGTCCTTTTGGGATGGGGTGGTGATGCGTTAGCCGACTTAGCCTCGTTGGTGATTGGTATCGCTGGTCTGGTAGAATCCATGTAGCTCGTTGTTCGACGTTGCTGGAAAGTTCTGCCCGCTTAGCA
Organism: Eristalis tenax; assembly: GCA_905231855.2. NCBI lineage: Eukaryota > Metazoa > Arthropoda > Insecta > Diptera > Syrphidae > Eristalis > Eristalis tenax. The sequence goes on from HG993127.1 coordinate 9,441,033, forward strand.
GATTTAACGCGTTGAGGTAGCGTTGGCCGGGGATTGTGTTTCTCAGATTCCTGATTTCCTGGTTAGGATGCGGGCTTGGTCGTAAACCCTATTGTTGCTGTGGTACCTTTGACGGTCCCTGTCGAAGGTGAGTCCGGTACATATCCGCAGTATTTTTCTTTCGAAAATTGCGAGCTTGGTCGTGCTGGTCTTAGAGATGATACTTTGGCTTAATCCGCGCATCGCGGGATAGATGCCATGGAAGCCTAGGTGGGCCTTCCTAAGGGTCAGTTTTGAATAAATGTTGAACTTCAACCTTTTTGTTACGTTAACGCCAAGATACTTGACCTTTTCGTTTGTTGATATTTCTGTACCGTTAAAGAGCACTACCTTTATGCTTCGACATTTGGCTGCGAGATCTCCCACCACCTTTGGATGGTCTCCTTAAGCACATAATTAACGATTTCAGAGCATTGATACAAATACCCCAATTGGTACAGTAGTCAAAATTGTATTTCGACCCTTTGCGCGGCTATCTGTGATGTCGTCGAGCTGGCATAAGTCAGAGAGTCATCTGCAAATGTGTCAGTAGGATGTGGTCGTGATCTGCGGTGTAGATGTTGAAAAGCCACGGTCCCAGCTTTGATCCTTGTGCAACTCCCACCTTGGTGCTCCGCTCTGTTGACTTGCTGCCTTCAATTGAGACGTAGAATCTTCTGGAATGCAGAAAGCTATAAGTTATTCTGATGAGGTTGCAGGGGAATCCCATTTGAGACTTTTGAACAGAGTTCATGCGATGTCGTAGATGATGTGTGGAAATGGGTTTCTGTGCCTCCACTAGATTTCTTCACATCATTTTCATGAACCGAGCTTGGTTCATGTCAGAGATAATGGAGGATAGATATCCATCTTCAGCCATTTTTGCCCCTAGTCCACACCGGAGATTTAGTGGTGTGCCCTTGATGGCCACCGATTCGTAAATTTTAGTGGGAAAAAACGGCGACAGATTGCCAATGAATGAATCGACTACATGAACATACGCTTTGTTCGTTCGTTTACTCCTCCATACTGTGTTGAAAATTTAACACCAAAATTTGAAATAATTTCCAAGTTACGAGCGAATTTTCAAATAAAAAGTCTAATTCACCCCTTTACTAGGTTGGGGAAAGGTATCAGCTGTTTGCCAGCTGTTCGCAAGAGCTTACACGTATTCACAGACAGGCGACAAAAATCGTATAAAAAACTCTGTCAGATGAAATCATGGGGCAAGAGAATTAGAAGTTCGATATCCTCCATAACTCTGGTTCATGTCCAGATGCGACTACTGGTTACCGCCAGGCCTACATTAGGCCTCATTGACAGGCGTGCTCGACCAATCACCTTAAAGTCCTCCGCGTATGCCAGCGATTGCGCTGAAGATCGTACCACTTGTGTTTTCTAGTGAATTTTGAAAGAATGATATTAAAGAAGTCAAAGGGGTTGGTTAATTCGTCTTGGTTATTTCGTTGCCAACCTTGATGGAGCACCGAGAGTTCTCCACCTTCAACCTGCTCAGTCTGACAAGTTTGTCAGGAATGTCAGAACTAAAGATGGAGTTTTGCAGCTCGTCTCTATGCACGCTGTCTTATGCGGCTTTGCAATCGACGAATAGGCGATGGAAGTCGATCTGCACGTCTTGAGTTTTTTCCAGGATCTGCCGTAGTGTGAAGATTTGCACTGATAAGGACCTATCAAGTTGTTCACGAATGATTCCAGGCGTTCACACAAAACGGCAGAAAAGATCTTGTAGGCGCTGTTCAGCAGACTAATCCCTCGGTAGCTGGGGCAATTGAAGGGGTCTCCTTTTTTGTGGATCCAACAAGATATGCGGAGATTCCACTCGTCGGGCATGCTTTCCTCCGACAATATCTTACAGATGAGTTGGTGCATGTACCCTACCAGCTGCCTTAAAGAGTTCCGCACAAAGTCCAACTGCCCCAGCAGCTTCAGTCGACTTTCAACTCGACATCGCTATCTTGACTTCGTCTAGGTCGGAGGGACGTCCCTTGTGTGGAGCGGAACATTGTGCCTGACAGCGGTATTGGAGTCCTCATTGCCGCCCCGTTTGTCAGGCTGCGGAAATGATTCTTCTAAATTCTCAGGATCGAGACGACGGCAGAATAAGCTTATAAAATGATGTTTGAAACAGCTTTTTATTTATAATGGGTGATTAACAATGGCATTAAATTCAAGTGACGAGTTACTAATGTCCCAACACTGCTCATCTGACTTCTGGTAGCAAATTTAATTGTGAATCTCAACCAGTGATTTTGAAAAGTTTTGCCTTCTTTATATAATAACACTTATCCTCTCAAACTAGCTGCCTTACACGTCTGACCACCAGTTATTTGTGTCATGTGATAACCTGAAGTTCTGAGGACTATTAGCTTAACAACCGGCCCCGTAAAGTTGTGGTTGTTGTGACTGAAACGGCAAGGCCAAGAGCTGATATTGCTTTGCCCAGTGTGACCACAGAAGCTCAATGCCATCTGATTATCACACCAGAAATCAACTATAAATGTCCCTTTCAGCAGCACAACTAACTCAGTTTAAACTTTTACTTTCCACACAGAGACTCAAACGTTATCCAATCATGAGCAGTGCCAAAGTAGTCATAATCGGCACCGGGCCATCGGGCATTGCCGCAGCGACAAGACTTCTAGAGCTTGGCTTCCAAAAAGTCTATCTCGTGGAAGCTGAGAATCGCATTGGCGGACGAATCCACACCGTGCCGTTCGGGGAGAACGTGGTTGACTTGGGAGCACAGTGGTGCCATGGCGAGAAGGGTAACGTTGTTTACGAACTGGCTAGCCCACTCAATCTCCTAGAACGATCTGGGGATCTGTTGGATGAATTTGATTTCATACTCCCCAACAAGGAGAAGTTACCTGTTAAGGTTGTTCAGCCTTTGAGAGGGATTCTTAACGAAATTAGAGAGACATTCTCTGAAGGCCTCGTCGGATACAATGGATCTTTGGGCGCCTACGTCACCGACAAGTTTTTCGAGGCGTTGAAAAAGCCTGAATACGCAGACATTGATCAGGAAACAGCAAAGACGTTCTTGAAAATTCATCACAAATTAGAGTGCTCCTCTATAGCATGCGACACTATGGAAGAGGCATCAGCCAAAGGAGAACTCGAATATTGGGAATGCGAAGGAGATCAAAACTTAATTTGGAAGGATAAAGGCTACAAGACATTCCTTCGGCTACTGATGAAGTCGGACGAAAAGGACGCTGAGCTTGGAGTCCTGGATCAGCGTGTTATGCTTGGCAAGCGAGTGAAGACGATCGTCTGGAATGAAGGCGAGCAGGTTAAACTGATTTGTGAGGACAACGACGAAATTCTTGCCGACCACGTTGTCTCAACTGTCTCCCTGGGAGTCCTCAAGGCAAAGCATGGGACTCTCTTTGAGCCCAAGTTGCCAGCAGAGAAGATTCGTGCCATTGAAGGCCTTGGATTTGGCACTATAAACAAGGTCATCCTAGAATTCCCTTCACAATTCTGGCCAGACGATTGGAGCGGCTTTGTTCCATTTTGGGAAGAAGAAGAGCTAAAGGAAATTCGTGGAACAAGACGTGCCTGGTTGGAAGACTTGTTCATTTTTGATTCCGTGAAATACAAACCAAAGGTCTTATTTGGCTGGATGGTGGGACCCAATGGACGGCGAATGGAAACGTTACCCGAGGAAGAAGTTCTGGACGGGTGCATGTACCTTCTCAGAAAGTTCCTCAAATGGGACATTCCTACTCCGTTGAATTTTTTGCGATCAACATGGTCTAGCAACGAGAACTTCAGAGGATCATATTCGTTTCGTTCGATGTTGACGGAGGAAATGAATACCGGTGCTGTCGACCTGGGCAAACCTCTAGAGAACGCTGCTGGAAAGCCATTAGTTCTGTTTGCTGGTGAGGCTACAAATGAACATCATTTTTCCACAGTTCATGGAGCAGTGGAGACTGGACAACGTGAAGCAGAGCGATTGGCAAAGTTCTATGAAGGTGCTGCTTCTGGAGAGCAAACATAAAAACGGGTGGATTTCACACGATTTATGGCAATGGCGACTATACAACTTTGTTTTTATTTATGTGACCTAAAAATTAACCGACTTAAATCCAAAAAAAAAAAAATCATCTGCAGACGGTCCTTTTGATAAATTATATAAGATTGGCGATAACGACTGTCACTTCTGTCAAATTAATCTTAAATTATTTTCCCTTCAGATTGGCATTCAAAAATTCACAAAGTTTGCTGCAGAGGAACACAAAAGAAAAATGTATTATTAAATGATTGCACAATTTATGCCAGTGTTTTGTTGAATTTGAAAGTCTTGTTTTCCACGTTTCATCGTGGTCCATGCATCAAATAAATATTGTCCATTTAAAGAGCGAAAAAGCACTGCAATCTCATTAATGTGCTCGACACTGAAATATTTTGTCTTTCCTTAAAATGATCTGATGCATCTGTGAATTGAGATTCGATCATACTGTTGTTCTAAGAAAAGGCATATGTTTTCTTTCTTCCCTAAACTTGTGGCCGCCGTGGCGTAGTGGGTAGGTCACTTGACGTTCTGACTACATGAGCAACATCCATAACTCGCGACTCTTTCGAGCAACCGACAGTTATTAAGCCCGTATGAGACAACCTCTTTCTAGCGGTGGTAGACAGCAAATTTTCCTTGAAAAGAGGCATGAATTATTTTGCAATGGAGCATACACTGTATGTATGCACGGTACATGCATACGTGTATGATCTGTACAAGCTTTTAGCGACTGTACAATGTGTACACATGTGTCAAATATTTATTGCATTGTGTCATCATCAGGTGGCCTTTTTCAGCAGGAACTTTGATGGGCGCTGAAGAGTTCTCGCAGAATATATTAAGCTGAAAATGGCAATGGTCATTTGCATGGTCGGTGAAGGGTCGTCAAAATCAAAATGACCCCATTTCAATTCTCGCGGAGGATTCGATTGCCTATTTCCGAAGCTCTAAGTTGGGAATGAGAAATCCTCCAATTCCTGCTATTATTCTGCTCAGCTCGTGCCCTAAGATGCATCAGAGCAGCGTATGGAACAACGATACGGATAGGTTACCCGGAGTAATTGCATGTTTTTAATCAATATCGAAACAGAAAAGGATATTACAGTTTAAGCGCTATGATAGTATGTTTTTTCCTTGTGTTTGAATTTTGTTGGTTTGAAATGCATAGTTTTCAGGCGTGTGGATACGACATGTTGACTCAAAATATCCTTGAACAACAAATGCCTTAGATACCGAACTGTAGGTCCAAAATACAGAACTCGTCAATATATTTGATATTTAAGTCTTGACTCTTCATAACATTTCAAAATAAATAAGTGATATGTATAATTCATTCGTAAGAATAACAAAAACAAAAGGTCCGACGTTCTCTCACTCAATGTTTGACAGATAATAACACAAATGAGGCTCAACTTGGCAAACATTCGACAACCACAACAGGGTTGACATTTGAGTCGAATCAAAAGTTCTCGAATCGCCATCCGTAATACCAATTTCTCAAGCTCACACATTTATGCGTTCGATTCGCCAACCGCAACAAGGGGGTATAGTCAAAACATTACCTAGCAAACGAAAACGAGATTTGCTTACTTATCCATTTTGTGTACACTGCACAGCTATAAAAACGCAAATAATTTTCCAGAAATTTTAAACAACTGTTAACCAGAGATACTGTTAACTCTTGTACTTGCCGAATCAGAAGACATTTGCATATGAATACACACGCAGCTGTCAAACGAAACATTTGAGTGCATTCTACTGAGCTTAGGTGCGGCGTAAACGCACTGTTACACATCATTAGCGTGAGGTAATGTCTGCATCAGAAATGAAGTATGATAGAGGCGCCCAGCTTCTACCTATCTTGCCCCCACAACCGACTTCTACTGTGAATCTTAGGCAACCATTTTTTATATCTATTCCAAAGCCAAATTGACCAATCGGAGAACGGTATTTACGTTATTTTGTGAAAAACTGTCAAAAATTCATGAATAACTGTCAAAAGCCTCTGAAATTCGTCGATGGACTAGGGGTCAATCAGCTGTGTAGTTGGGCATCTCTATAATGCGGCAATTCTGGTTTGTATTCAAAGATAACTAAATGCTTGACTGGCAATTATTAATTGGTTTTTATTTACCAAAACGAGATAAAAAACACAACCAAATTCCAGTCACAAAAATGCCAAATTTGGTTAGAAACTACCGTGGACATCATCTGGTTAGTTACAACATCTTTTCCCCAGACTAAAGTCAAACATGATGCATCAGAAGTAAGTCTTGCCAGGAATAAAACATCAGCATAAATTGTGCAAGTGTATATATTTGTTAAACTCTATTTTCTGAAATGTTGCCGGTGTTCTTGTTAAGATTTATTGAGGAATACGCAAAATTATTACAAATGTGTCCGTCATTGTGATGTTCTGAAGAGGACATCTGCAACAAAACATTTTACTTCTTTGTTTATTGAGTCACATGAATCGATTCGATGTTGATTGCAGTCCTTGCCATTTAATCGTCTTATACCACGGCTTCGTAGAGCTCATGCAATCTGTGAGCTTCACGCCATCCAGTCTCGACCGCTCCATGAACAGTTGAAAAATGATGCTTATTTGTTGCTTCACCAGCAAAAAGAACTACTGGGTCGCCAGCGGCGTTCTTAAGCGGCTTTGCTAGGTCGACAGCAGAGGTTTTCAGCTCGTCCGTCATCATCGATCGGAACGAATATGACCCTCTAAAGTTCTCGTTGCTATGCCACGCTGACCGTATGAAGTTCGACGGAGTAGGGATGTCCCACTTAAGGAACCGACGGAGAAGGTACATACACCCGCTGAGTACTTCTTCCTCGGGTAAATTTTCCATTCGCCGTCCACTGGACCCCAAAATCCAGCCAAATAAGACGCGTGGCTTATACTTGACACAATTGAAAACAGAGACGTCTTGCACCCACTCGAGCTTTGTTCCACGAATTTCCTTAAGGTCCTCTTCTCGCCAAATCAAGCTGCAGCCAGTCCAATCGTCTGGCCAGAATTGTGTAGGAAACTGCAGAATCAACTTGTCAACAGTTCCAAATCCGAGGCTTTCAATAGCACGCACTTTTTCTGCTGGCAACTTGGGCTCAAAAAGAGGTCCGTGCTTTTCCTTGAGGACTCCCAGTGAAACAGTTACGATGACGTGGTCGGCTAAAATTTCGTCGTTGTCCTCGCAAATCAGTTTAACTTGCTCGCCTTCCTTCCACACGATCGTCTTCACCCGCTTGCCCAGAATCACTCGCTGATCTAGGACTCCCAGTTCACTGCCCTTTTCATCGGACTTCAACAACAGCCTAATGAATGTCTTGAAGCCTTTGTCCTTCCAAATTAGGTTTTGATCTCCTTCGCAGATCCAATATTCGAGTTCATTTGTCAAGGACGCATCCTCTAAAGTGTCACACCCAATGGGTACGCACTCAAGTTTCTTATGAGTTTCGAAGAACTCCTTCGCTGTTTCCAAATCAATGTCTGAGTACTCGGGCTTTTTCAAAGCGTCGAAAAATTGTTTCTCCACATAGGCGCCAAATGATCCATCGTATCCACGAAGACTTTCATTGAACGAATCTTTAACGCTGTTGACTATTTCCTTCAGGGATTTCTCTACTTTGACCGGCAGCTTCTGCTTGTTCGAGAGGATGTTTTCAAATCCGTCCACAGCATTTCCGGTTGGCTCCAAAAGATTCAGTGGGTTAGCCAGTTCGTAAACAGCGTTGCCCTTCTCGCCATGGCACCACTGTGCTCCCAGATCAACCACGTTGTCCCCGAACGGCACGGTGTTGATGCGTCCGCCAATGCGATTCTCAGCTTCCACGAGATAGACTTTTTGGAAGCCAAGCTCTAGAAGTTTCGTCGCTGCGGCAATGCCCGATGGCCCGGTGCCGACTATGACTACTTTTTTACTGTCCATGACTGGAGAACGTTTGTGTGCCTACTAATGCCTCGCCGTGGAAGAGAATCAATTTGAACTGAGTGGGCAGTGCAGAGGCTATGCAATTTATAGTTGCTTCCTGGTGTGATAATCAAATGGCATTGGGCTTCTGTGGTTGCACTGACTTGAGGATGATAAAACTCTGTAAATGCAGTTTCACTGGGCAACCACAACCATACTGATATGATGGATAACCTAATGGACTGGTACGCAATAAAGAAGATTAAGAATGAGGCCATTTTGCTGTTAAATGTGCGAATTTCATCGTTGACCATGAGAGTTTGATAACCAGCTTACAAAATGCGAAAGTTTGGTCTTCCGTCCATGTGAAATTGATTTGCATCGTTCTGTAACAACTCTGTGTCAGTTGCTGTGCTTCAATGGTTTCTTTTGTGCAGCGTCCCACTTGCTAACGTTTTTCTGAATTTCAATGCACCCTTCCATCTTCGTTTTTGTATCTTACAGAACCAGGCCTGACCCACCATATGTATAGGAAGTGCGAATGCACAGGGCGCCAACAGCTTAAGGACGCATTTAGAAGCTCTAAAAACATAAAATTCGTCTAAAAAAGTATTCTTACACAAACACTCAATCCATTTCTAAGAAAAAGTGTTTTTCATTTTCGCGTTTAAAGGGTGATTTCTTAAAAGCTATTGGAAACAAAGAAACACATAAAATTCAGAAAAATGCATGAAATCTTTATTTGCATCGATAGTACGGTCCATATAATTTAATGCTTGAAGATTATTTCATGCAAATGTTGACCTTGACTGCGCCTCAAATGGTCCATCCGCTTAGTCCAATTTTGGGATACTCTTACCAACATTCTGGCCGGTATCTCACTAATAAATGCTTCAATGTTGTCTTCTAATGCGTCAATTGAAGCGGGCTTGTCTGTATAGACATGAGCTTTAACATAGCCCCACAAAAAATAGTCTAAAGGCGTTAAATCGCACGATATAGGCGGCCAATTGACCGGTCCCAAACGTGAAATAAAATGTTCACCGAACTCGCCTCTCAATAAGTCCATTGTTGCGCGGCTGTGTGGCATGTGGCACCGTCTTGTTGAAACCACATGTCATGCAAGTCAAGTTCTTGCATTTTGGGCAAAAAAAAGTTGGATATCATCTCACGGTAGCGCTCACCATTCACAGTTACGTTACGATTCGCGTCATCTTTGAAGAAGTACGGTTCAATGATGCCACCAGCCCATAAACCGCTCCAAACTGTGACTTTTTCTGGATGCATTGGTAGCTCTTGCAATGCCTCCAAAATCGACAATTATGCTTATTTACGTACCCATTGAGCCAAAAATGAGCTTCGTCTAAACTGACCATAAAATGGAAAAAGCGCGCGATGAACATTCTTAACAGAGCACGCATTTTTAAAATAATAAAATTCAATAATTTGCAAGCGTTGTTCGTTTGTAAGACGATTCATGGTTAAATTATAGACCAAACTGAAGATGTTTGACAGTGAAACAAAACACGAAACGTGCGTCAGCTGTTTAAACCAGTGTTGCCAAAACGATAATAGCTAAAAAATCACCCTTTATAAATATGTTACGTTTTGCTTTATTTTGATGCTCTGCGACATAAAAAACTAAACTGTTCCCGATTAACGCAACTCTCGCTTCACGCAACACCTCAAGTTTCGCAACAGCTAACAGCACCACCAAAGTGAGAGTGGGCTTTACCCAGACTCCAAGACTCATTCCATTGGGTTGCTACGGACTCTTGAAACTCGAAACTATTGCTTTGATGTTCGGGAACATGAAAAACTGGAACATAAAACCAACTAACTTTATGTCAGCATTGACGCAGTATTCGCAACTTTTTAAGTTGACAGAAACTGAATAAGTGCAGCTTTTATTCTGTATGTCTTTTGTTCTTGTTTTTACTTGCTTTTTTTTAGTTTCTCTATTCTCTGGGCAATTAAAATACCGATGCTTCTGCGTGTCTTTTGTTCTTATTTTTTTTTTTTAGTTTCTCTATTCCCTGGGCAATTATTTTACCGCTGCTTCAGATTCCGTTTCTCTGATGATACCATCAAATTGTATGAATGTGTGTACTGGATGCAATGGATTTCGTTGTTAGTTGCATAAATTTCCTCTAGTGATGAAGTCTATTGGCGTTCTCCGAAAAGTCATTTGCCTTCTTTCTCTTGCAAGGGATGGTTTGCAGGGTACATTAATAAAAAAAATGCTTTTTCGTATTGATTGCTGGCTTCTCGTAGCAATTAGGATGATGAAGATGGTTTGTCTTTAAGAACAATGAGAACTCAAACTATCGGTGAACTCGTGATTTACATGAAATTTCGTACAGCGAATCGATGTCCAATACTGAAATAAATAACTGGGCGAATGAAATATCCATTACAGAACGGTTTGAGCATAATATAATACATTTCACTTAGTTTACTTAAAATTAAGAATTAAAAGTCTTTTGTTTTATGATTTAAATTATTCTTAAAAAATGTCTCGGTTATTGCAACAGCCTTGGTCATTGCAACTGCCCTAGTTTTTATGAGTTGCGAAATTGCAGTGTATTTGCAAAGTGCATCCGATAAGGTTGATTTGACACAGGCTAAATTTGTCTGTGACTTTTCCATTTAGTTGGCAAGGGAGGTGAGGCTTCTTATGTTCTCAATGTTGGGTATTGGAAGCAGGGTTGCCGCTAAGCGACTTTAGTCGTATTTTTACCTCGAGAGACCATAAAATTCCTCCAGCAATCGACAATTTTAAATTTCTTTCTTAAACCACGTCGTTAAGTTTTTCATAAGCAGTAAATTCAACACACAGATCATTCGGATTACGTATCCGTACTGTCTGTCGGATCGTGCTTAGCGGATGTGTGCTCAAAAGGGAAGCCAGCTCTAGACGTGATCGACGACTGGCGGATCAGGAATGGGATTTCAGTTAACCCACTTACAATAGTGGGGAACAACCTTCACGAGGAGGAGGAAATATACTGGTCTGAGTCAACTGAAACTAAAAGGCGTCACTCTCCCTTTCTCCGATTAAGCCAAATATCTAGGTGTTTCTCCAAACTTAACTTCCCTGGACACTTAAAGTTGCGTCGGTTTTCCTAGTAGCGGAAACCTATGCTATCCTAATGGCCACGAATTATATTGTCAAAAACAGATGGAAATAGAAAAGTATCTGCATCTGTAGTGACAGCCAAGCTGTACTTAAGGCCTTACTCAACGCTTTAGGACCCCAGGATAGTTCTGGAATACAGGTCCTCTCTGAATTTGATCGGATATTAGAGGAGACATTTATAAACCTGCACCCTTGATTAAACCTTCCATCGATGTTTGGGCCTCTCGAGAACACAATCGGAGGTGGTACGACTCTCCAGGACGCAGACAGACCAAGCACATGCTCCCTAACGTCTGTAAGAAATCCGGGGCATTCTTGTTTTCCCTTGGCAGAAAAGACTGCAGACGACTTACAGGCGTATAAACGGGACACTATACTTTCGCCAAACATCTAACTGTGCATAAGCAACGAAACCCTCATGATGTAAGCTCCTCCTTACAGAAGCACCTTCCATCAGAAGCTCAAGAAACTGCAGTTAAAGTAGGGTGCTGTCTGGGAGTACAATGGGACCAGTTTTCGAGTCTGAGTGCCCCAGTGTAGTGTTAAAAACCTCCGACAAAATGAAAGATCTTATTATTGGATGCCGATCAGGAAAACCCGACTTCACAGTTGATTCCCCCTAGCCCATTGCCGAATTTGACAGGCTTCTTGACAGTTTTTCGAGAATTTTTAAAGGTTACTCACGAGATAGTTCGCTGATTGATGAACTTGGTCTGAGAAAACGATATAAAAAGCGATTGTAAAACATTTTTGCGTGGTAAGAGAAGTAGAACTCAGCTATCTCTATAATACCTCATTTCTGATGCCGATGATATGGATGTCACAGTATGACCTGACTTCTCAAAATCTTTGAACTTTAAATCAATCATTAAAGCTAAATGGGACTTTAATTACTTCAGGGTTTTTCTAACTCTTTATGGTGTACTGCCAAAATGGGAGGAGCTGTGTTTGAACCTGAGAGACTATGAACAACTCCAACCTCAGTTCAGAGAAGTGTAAATAAAGACATATCGTAAATCGGACATATCGCAGTTTTATTGTCTCGGGGTGATGACCGGCTTCGGTCTATGTTTTGTCCGATCTTCCAGCCAGATTCAATGCGCTGATCAGGCTTATGCAAGGGCGAGCACGTAGATTGTTACGAGTTAACGAACGACTGGATGGCGCAGTTGGTTATGTGCCTGCCTTTGGTTAGTGGGGTCCAAAACGCTTTTATTTAGCTCTCAAATCTGCTCCAGTCACCATTTGCCGTTGGGATCAAATTAACGGCGCTATCACGGGAGTGGTCGATCAGTGTTAGTAGTCTGACAATAGGCCAACACGGTCTATGTGCTGGTGAATTTACTAGTAGCCCCCTTCCCTACCCTCCGCTAGTTATTTTGATGTTTTGCAACTGTGTGAATTAGCTACCGAAGTCGCAACCTTATTGCTCATCGCCTTCAAAGAAGCAAGTGGAAAGTTGCTGACCGATGAGGTAGGTTAGATTCAAATGAAGCTGGCTTAAGAATTAACAAAACTCATTCAACTGTGAATACATTCATTTTCGTTTATGTGATCGCTTGTATGACGACCATTCCTCAGGGTTTGAAAGTCTCGACACCCCAGAGTGGTCCCGTAGTGGAAATAAATACCCGAAGGGACATATTTTTCTTGGCCAAGTGGTTCGATTCTACAAATATGATAACCTAGAAATTCACGGATTTTCTACGGCCAGGGTATTAATGCTCGAAACGTCCATGGCCAATTCCTGGGCCATTGTGTGGAGATGCTGGTGTCTGCAACTGACGGTGGTCATAGCTGTAGTGGTCTTTGGTCGGTGATGAAATGGGAGGTGGGTGTGGTGGTGGTGGATATGGATGTGTTGATGTCGGCGACCTGATCGGTATTGATCTCGATGGACTGCTTCATGGTTTTGGACGGCCGACCGAATGTGATTGACTGGAGCCTCCTGGGGGAGAGTTCCATGAATCTGAGTTCAGTGGACCAGAGCCTCAGGGACTAGAGCGCCATTGACCAGAGCCTCAAGGATTACAGTTACGACATGCACTGTATTCCGGTCGTATCCCGGTCGATATAGTGTTATCGAAAAATATGCCACGTTGGATATATCCAACTGCCTGAGTACTGGCTTCACTCCTAGACTGCGCGAATATACTCCGCAGTCGGAGCTACGCTTAACGCAACAAACAAAATCGCACACACAAGAACTTTATGCTTACCGCAAGTGCTCGACTAATCGGAAATCACCAAGTTACTTTCTCTCTTAAATAATCAGTCGAATCCTCCGCGAGAATTGAAATGGGATCATTTTGATTTTGACGACCCTTCACCGACCATGCAAACAAGATGCCATTTTGACCTTAAAATATTCTGTCAGAACTCTTCGGGGCCCATCAAAGGTCCTTCTGGAAGTTGTGAAAAAGGCCACATGAAGATGACACAATGCAAAAAATTTGTGACAGAAATACATTTTCTCTGTCGATGACATCTTGTACAGATACACAAAATACATACAGTGTATGCTCCATTGCAAAATAATTCATGCCTCTTTTCAAGGAAAATTTGCTGTCTACCACCTCTAGAAAGAGGTTGTCTCATACGGGCTTAATAACTGTCGGTTGCTCGAAAGAGTCGCGAGTTATGGATGTTGCTCATGTAGTCGGAACGTCAAGGGACCTACCCACTATGCCACAAGTTTAGGGAAGAAAGAAAACATATGCCTTTGCTTAGAACAACAGTATGATCGAATCTCAATTCACAGATGCATCAGATCATTTTAAGGAAAGACAAAATATTTCAGAGTCGAGCACATCAATGAGATTGTAGCGTTTTTTCGCTCTTTAAATGGACACTATTCATTTGATGCATGGACCACGATGAAACGTGGAAAACAAGACTTTCAAATTCAACAAAACACTGGCATAAATTGTGCAATCATTTAATAATACATTTTTCTCTTGTGTTCCTCTGCAGCAAACTTTGTGAATTTTTGAATGCCAATCTGAAGGGAAAATAATTTAAGATTAATTTGACAGAAGTGACAGTCGTTATCGCCAATTTTATAAAATTTATCAAGCGGACCGCCTGCAAGAGGAACAATTGTTTTTTTCAAGTCACATAAAAAGAACCAAAGTTGTATAGTCGCCGTTGCCATAAATCGTGTGAAATCCAGCCGTTTTTATGTTTGCTCCCCCGAAGCTGCACCTTCATAGAACTTTGCCAACCGCTCTGCTTCTCGCCATCCAGACGCGACTGCTCCGTGAACAGTGGAATAATAATGTTCACTCGTAGCTTCGCCAGCAAACAGAACTACAGGTTTTCCAGCGGCGTTCTCAAGGGGTTTTGCCAAGTGGCCCGCACCGGTGTTCATTTCCTCCGTCAACATCGAACGGAACGAATATGATCCCCTAAAGTTCTCGTCACTATGCCAGGTTGTGCGAATTAACTTCAATGGAGTAGGAATGTCCCAATCAAGGAACCGGCGGAGGAGATACATAACTCCATTCATTACTTCCTCTTCGGATAACTTTTCCATATGTCTTCCATTGGGTCCCACCATCCAACCAAACAGGATCCTTGGTTTGTCTTCAATAGAATCAAAAATGAACAAGTCTTCCAACCAGGCGAGGTTCGTGCCACGAATTTCCTTGAGATCCTCTTCTCGCCAAAGTGAGGTGAATCCGCACCAATCGTCTGGCCAGAATTGCGTGGGGAACTCCAGAATCACCTTGTTAACTGTTCCAAATCCAAGTCCCTCAATGGCACGAATCTTCTCTGCTGGCAACTTGGGCTCGAAAAGTGTTGTGTGCTTTGCCTTAAGCACTCCCAGGGAGACAGTTGAGATAACGTGATCGGCAAGAATTTCGTCGTTGTCCTCGCAAATCACTTTAAGTTGCTCGCCTTCATTCCAGACTATCGTCTTCACTCGCTTGCCAAGCATAACTCGCTGATCCAAGACTCCAAGCTCAGCGTCCTTTTCGTCGGATTTCAACAGCAGTCGAAGGAATGTCTTGTATCCCTTATCCTTCCAATGCATGTAAGGATCTCCTTCGCATTCCCAATACTCGAGTTGACCTCTTCCGGATGCGTCCTCTAAAGTATCGCACGCTATTGCGGAGCACTGCAATTTTTTATAGGCTTCCAAGACCTCCTTTGCTGTGTCCATATCGATCTCTGAGTTCTCAGGCTTTTTCAACGCATCGAAAAACTTTTTGTCGTAAAAAGATCCAAAGGAGTCATTGTATGCAGAGAGGTCGTCCCGCTTTGCCTTTATGTCCTCTACTATATTTTTTATTAGTTTATTGACATTGGCCGATAATTTCTCCTTGTTGGAGCGTATGTTGTCGTATTTATGAAAAATATCTCCAGTTCGTTCTAAAAGATTGTGTGGGTTGGCCAGTTCGTAGACTACGTTGCCCTTCTCGCCATGGCACCACTGTGCTCCCAGGTCAACCACGTTGTCCCCGAACGGCACGGTCTTGATTCGTCCGCCAATGCGATTTTCAGCTTCCACGAGATAGACTTTTTGGAAGCCAAGCTCTAGAAGTTTTGTCGCTGCGGCAATGCCCGATGGCCCGGTACCGATTATGACTACTTTGGCACTGCTCATGATGGGAGAACGTTTATGTCTTACTGTAACCTCGTTTGGGAGGGAATAGTTCAAACTGAGTTAAGCGTGCTACTCAAAGGGCAATTTATAGTTGCTCTCTGTTGTGACAATCGAATGACTTTGAATTTCTGTGGTCACACATAGGAAAAAAAAACCATAAGAGCTGGACTGACAACCATAACCGACTAGACACCAGAACCATTTGCAATAAGGTCGACTTGCAATTCTCATGACTTAAGCTTATCAATTGGCACATATAAAGCTACTGATCGGCTTTGTACTTGAACTTGTTGCATGAGTTATCTTTTAACTTTTACCCTGGATAGCTTAATTTTCAAAAAAAAAACCCCACAAGAATGTTAGAATAAGACTACATCTCAAAGACTCATCAGGCATCTCAAGATATCAAAGACTCACATTATATACGGGAGCAGTATTTCGCAGAGTATTTCTTTCGACGGCAGCAAAAATCAGCTCTACAATAGCAATCCGCTTTTATTCTCTTAACTTACAGCTTCCCAATATGGCACACCATCTCTAAGACAGCATACTGCATACTGTGCCGGACCGTCAAAGGCACCACAGCAACAAGAAGCTTTATGATCAGTCACACACCATACCTGTTCAGAAAGCAGGTACAAGACATCAACCAACACAATCCCCGGACAACGCTAAGACTACGCGCTAAATCTGCTAAACGAGCAGAAGTTCTCAACGACTTGAACAAATAGAATCATATTTGTATAGTCGCCGTTGCCAAAAATCGTGTGAAATCCAGCCGTTTTTATGTTTGCTTTCCAGAAGCTGCACCTTCATAGAACTTTGCCAATCGCTCTGCTTCCAGACGCCATCCAGACGCGATTGCTCCGTGAACAATAGAATAACAATGTTCACTCGTACCTTGTTCACCAGCAAACAGACTTCGCGCTAAATCTGCTCAGAGCTTCCCAACGACTTGAACAACGAGCTGCATGACATTTACCAGAGCAGCGATAGCAATCTTCATCGAGGCTAAACTGGCTTAGAGCCCAGTTGTTTCGACAAACAGTTGTAGCTCCGGTTGCCAAGGGAGATTCTACGTCAGGTGTCGTTCGTGGAGTTAACGTCAACAAAAACGATCTGACAGTCAATGGGTTCAGAAATCACATCTTGATTTCTCAAGAAAATCTCCAGTTTATCTTTAACTCGCTGAAGAAGAAAAAGTCAGGTGGTATCTATGGCGTATAAAATATGTATGTTAGGCGTCCACGACCGGCAGAAGAGGAGAGAAGACAGCGCCGGAAGAATACACCTTCGAGATTATAATGATAACGTTTCGGAGACATGTGCAAGAGAGCACCCTGATAAAGTATATCGTCCTGGCGATAGCGGATGCGCAATACCAGGAAGCCTTCAGAGCGGCGAGGCCGACTTCAGTCAACGGCCTTTTCGACACAGTCCCCTGGGTGAGGCTGTCCAAAGAGGAACGGGGCTTGAGAAATGAACCGACCAGAAAGGCCCACCCATCTGCTGTTGAAGGAGTACAGGTCGGAATACATCAAGGACGCTCTGGAGAATGGATATAAAGTCACAGCATTAATTTTTTTTTTAAACGTAGCAGACACAAGATAGGCCCATTGTGCTACCATGCGGGTCTGTGTATACAATTAGTGCTTTTAATAAGGCGATGGAGATAGCTAGCACTAATGCTGAACAGTTGAGCCAGATTATAGAAGTTGTAGGCCTCCAGATGTCTGCGGAAAGAGAGAGCACTGCAACTAGACAGCAGGTGTTCATTGGTTTCTTCCTCATCCTCGACCCTGCAACTTCTGCGGATGTCATTGTGCGGAAGGCCTAGTTTAGAGGCGTGGATTCCAATGGCACAATGCCCTGTTATGATGCCATTGAGGGTTCTAAGATTCGGCCTACCTAGACTAATCAGTTTCAGCGATCGCTTAGGGTCAATCGTAGGCCAGAGTTGTTTTGTAATCTAGCATCCTGTGCCATTCATTTGAGCCAGAGTTTCCAAGCTTAGCAGATGTTTTATAGTAACGATAGGTATGGAACGATACCCGGAAGGAGTACAGAAATTGTGCCCTTCCTAGTGAGTTCGTCCGCTTTGCTATTATCTGGAATGTCACAGTATCCCGAGAACCACATAAGCTGGATGCTAAAATACTTGGCCATCTCTCTCGGCGGCAGTCCTGGAGTTAAAAATGACTGAGTTCAGAGATTTGCTCGCTGCCTGGCTGTCGGAACAGATGCTGATATCTGTATTTGAGGACAGAGCTCCCCATCTGCACCCTACGGGCCTATTACAGCAGTAGAGAGCTGTGGAGGGCTTCTTGACACGTTCGTCGATATTAAGCGTCCAGTTTAGTTCCTTGTCTAATATAAGACCTAAGAATTTCGAGCTACCATTAAGCTCTAAGGAGGTCCCGCATGATGAGGGGGGATTTAAGTTAGGGATTTTGTACTTCCTAGTAAAGAGGACTAGGTCCGCAGAGGAGGGCGGCATTAAGTATGTAGACGATCGGAGCCTGGTCTGCTATCGACATTGAACTGTGAAAGCACAGTACGAGTACTTTCGACGAAGAAATCTGAGGTGAAGGGAACTAAGTCCCCGGGAACTAAGTCCACTCAGGGCCATGCAAGGTGGGAATTAAGTTCCCACAAAAACTATGTGGTTTTAGTTCCCTCTAAATGTGAAATAAATTCCCCGACTTAAAAGGAATTTTATATTCATATTTATTACATGATTTAAACCCTTTTCACATGTTTTAACCCGCTCGTGCAACTTCTTCGCTCCGGGCATGTCAACAACTGCCAAGCAGGCGCCTGGAGCTAAATTAACAAACATCATGTAAAAGCAGCCTGAGATGTTGTGAACAGCAGTGTTCATATTTGCAAGTGAGTTTGCTAAGCATCAGTTTTTACGCATTTTCAAGACAATGGAGTGGTTTGGCACCTTGGTCAGAGTTCACCATTGCAGAAGTGGAATGAACTACTTTATCGCGTCCTCAGCGATTTTGTTTTTTGAACACTTCTAACACGATCAACATTTCTTCATCTGTTAACAGAAGGTTTTCATAGTAATTGTCCTCGCTTGCATCTTCTCAGACAATTTTTTTTTCAGTTGAGCAGTTGGAAGACGTCCCATAGACCGACGCTCGTTTAGGCTTCCATAAGCAAATCAGATCGAGTCAACCAACACATGGATCCGGTTGATACATACAATTCCTGGGACATGATATTTTTGCTTCCTACCACTTCTTGGTCGCCCTCTACGTCAGACAATACGCTGAAACCCTAGCCCGACAAACGCGATTATTTATGGGAATTCATAAGCTCGGCCATCATTCTTTCCGCACTGATGCAACGCTATTAACGCGAATCAATCTCTCTTTTTGTGTTCTAAAAAAAGTTACCTCTTCTATTCCCGTAAAAAATTTGGAACGATAAGCGCTGGAAATTGTTAACCAGAACTTATGACAGGACCAGGTAAAATGCCTTCACGCTTTAAAACAGAATATTTGTCAGGGTACGGTCTAGTCATTCGGTATTCTAGTATTTTTTGACAGGACCAGGTAAAATTCCTTGACGCCTTAAAACAAAATATTTGTCAGGGTACGGTCTAGTCATTCGGTATTCTAGTATTTTTTGACAGGACCAGGTAAAATGCCTTGACGCTTTAAAACAAAATATTTGTCAGGGTACGGTCTAGTCATTCGGTATTCTAGTATTTTTTGACAGAACCAGGTAAAATGCCTTGACGCTTTAAAACAAAATATTTGTCAGGGTACGGTCTAGTCATTCGGTATTCTAGTATTTTTTGACAGGACCAGGTAAAATTCCTTGACGCCTTAAAACAAAATATTTGTCAGGATACGGTCTAGTCATTCGGTATTCTAGTATTTTTTGACAGGACCAGGTAAAATTCCTTGACGCTTTAAAACAGAATATTTGTCAGGGTACGGTCTAGTCATTCGGTATTCTAGTATTTTTTGACAGGACCAGGTAAAATTCCTTGACGCCTTAAAACAAAATATTTGTCAGGGTACGGTCTAGTCATTCGGTATTCTAGTATTTTTTGACAGGACCAGGTAAAATGCCTTGACGCTTTAAAACAGAATATTTGTCAGGGTACGGCCTTGTCATTCGGTATTCTAGTATTTTTTAACAGGAGCAAGTAAAATGTCTTGACGCTTTAAAACAGAATATTTGTCAGGGTACGGCCTTGTCATTCGGTATTCTAGTATTTTTTTACAGGACCAGGTAAAATTCCTTGACGCCTTAAAACAGAATGTTTGTCAGGGTACAGTCTAGTCATTCGGTATTCTAGTATTTTTTGACAGGAGCAGGTGAAATGTCTTGACGCTTTATAACAGAATATTTGTCAGGGTACGGTCTAGTCTTTCGGTATTCTAGTATTTTTTGACAGGACCAGGTAAAATGCCTTGACGCTTTAAAACAGAATATTTGTCAGGGTACGGTCTAGTCTTTCGGTATTCTAGTATTTTTTGACAGGACCAGGTAAAATGCCTTGACGCTTTAAAACAGAATGTTTGTCAGGGGACGGTCTTGTCATTCGGTATTCTAGTATTTTTTGACAGGACCAGGTAAAATGCCTTGACGCTTTAAAACAGAATGTTTGTCAGGGGACGGTCTTGTCATTCGGTATTCTAGGATTTTTTGACAGGACCAGGTAAAATGACTTGACGCCTTAAAACAGAATATTTGTCAGGGTACGGTCTAGTCATTCGGTATTCTAGTATTTTTTGACAGGACCAGGTAAAATGCCTTGACGCTTTACAACAGAATATTTGTCAGGGGACGGTCTTGTCATTCGGTATTCTAGTATTTTTTGACAGGACCAGATAAAATGCCTTGACGCTTTACAACAGAATATTTGTCAGGGGACGGTCTTGTCATTCGGTATTCTAGTATTTTTTGACAGGACCAGGTAAAATGCCTTGACGCTTTACAACAGAATATTTGTCAGGGTACGGTCTTGTCATTCGGTATTCTAGTATTTTTTGACAGGACCAGGTAAAATGCCTTGACGCTTTAAAACAGAATATTTGTCAGGGTACGGCCTTGTCATTCGGTATTCTAGTATTTTTTGACAGGAGCAGGTAAAATGTCTTGACGCTTTAAAACAGAATATTTGTCAGGGTACGGCCTTGTCATTCGGTATTCTAGTATTTTTTGACAGGACCAGGTAAAATTCCTTGACGCTTTAAAACAAAAT
Source organism: Eristalis tenax (assembly GCA_905231855.2). Lineage (NCBI taxonomy): Eukaryota > Metazoa > Arthropoda > Insecta > Diptera > Syrphidae > Eristalis > Eristalis tenax. Next base: position 9,461,985 of record HG993127.1, read on the forward strand.
ATTTGTCAGGGTACAGTCTAGTCATTCGGTATTCTAGTATTTTTTGACAGGAGCAGGTGAAATGTCTTGACGCTTTAAAACAGAATATTTGTCAGGGTACGGTCTAGTCTTTCGGTATTCTAGTATTTTTTGACAGGACCAGGTAAAATGCCTTGACGCTTTAAAACAGAATATTTGTCAGGGTACGGTCTAGTCTTTCGGTATTCTAGTATTTTTTGACAGGACCAGGTAAAATGCCTTGACGCTTTAAAACAGAATGTTTGTCAGGGGACGGTCTTGTCATTCGGTATTCTAGTATTTTTTGACAGGACCAGGTAAAATGCCTTGACGCTTTAAAACAGAATGTTTGTCAGGGGACGGACTTGTCATTCGGTATTCTAGGATTTTTTGACAGGACCAGGTAAAATGACTTGACGCCTTAAAACAGAATGTTTGTCAGGGTACGGTCTAGTCATTCGGTATTCTAGTATTTTTTGACAGGACCAGGTAAAATGCCTTGACGCTTTACAACAGAATATTTGTCAGGGGACGGTCTTGTCATTCGGTATTCTAGTATTTTTTGACAGGACCAGGTAAAATGCCTTGACGCTTTACAACAGAATATTTGTCAGGGGACGGTCTTGTCATTCGGTATTCTAGTATTTTTTGACAGGACCAGGTAAAATGCCTTGACGCTTTACAACAGAATATTTGTCAGGGTACGGTCTTGTCATTCGGTATTCTAGTATTTTTTGACAGGACCAGGTAAAATTCCTTGACGCCTTAAAACAGAATATTTGTCAGGGTACGGTCTAGTCATTCGGTATTCTAGTATTTTTTTACAGGACCAGGTAAAATGCCTTGACGCCTTAAAACAGAATATTTGTCATATTTCTAGTACTTTGAAAAAGTCACATCTTATTAGAACCAAATCCTACAAGAGCTCTGAGGTTATATTGCATTACTATGTAATCTACTTTCCGAACCAGAAAATCGACGATCCTCTTCTTTTTAAGAGTCACGCTGCGATTAAATCTCTGAACAGACAGTTTTCACTCAAAGACTTCCCTTGATTATTGTCTGGCTCTAGATGAAGTGGCCAAACATCTCTATATTTCTGGATAATAAAACAGCAGCATTCTTTGTGCATTAAAGTATGTCTTTATTTCTTTTTCAACGTTCTGTCATGTTGTTGTTGTTTTTTTTCAATTTTGTAGCCAGAATAATGTAAGCATTTTTTTTTAATAAAGAAACTTGTGGATTGAGTAACAGACTGCGTTAAAACTTGTACAACTTTGCTTTTGTTATGAATAAGAAAAAAACCGGAAAAAATATATGTATATAATATAAATCGTTATATAATCGGGACCTTAAACGCCAACATAATCCGATGTAACCTCTGAGACTGTGTGTGTTAACATGCACGAGTAAAAGTGACGTGTTCTATTAAAAACACGAAATTAGGAAAATCATGGTTTGTTTGATTTTGTATTCTTGTACAAATTTACAAAACGAGCGTCACCAAAGACGAATATATGCAATTGTCATCATTGCTCTTGTCAATTGCAATTACTTAAAAGTATTCTAAATCAATTTGATTCACTACATGAACTACATTATGGCAGCCTCCTTAACGCAAGATCAATTTTGCCTCCTTGTTTTGTTTTTGTAGACATTCAACCTCAAATGGAATAGATCGGATTATTGCTGTGGCCAGTGTTAGCGTTTAAAGCCCTAAACGTGTTATAATTGCGATTTTGTTGTCGCATTGTCGTAGAATCTAGCAAGCCGTTGGGCCTCTCGCCACCCGGCCTCAACTGCTCCATGAACAGTTGAATAGTAGTGCTCGCTTGACGCTTCGCCGGCAAATAGAACCACTGGCTTATCAGTGGAGCTCTTCAAAGGCTGCGCCAAAACACTGGCGCCGGTGTTCAGCTCCTCAGTCAGCATCGAACGAAATGAATACGATCCTCTAAAGTTCTCATTGATGTACCATTCAGTTCGCTTGAAATTCGACGGAGTAGGAATATCCCATCGAAGGAACTTGCGGAAGAGGTACATGCACCCAGCCAGCACTTCATCTTCAGGCAATTCCTCCATGTGCCGTCCACTGGGTCCAATAATCCAACCACTTAAGATTCTTGGCTGATAGCTAACAACGTAAAAGCCGAAGATCTCTTCCAACCAAGCCAGACTTGTTCCACGAATTTCCTTGAGATCCTCCTCTCGCCATAGCAAAGTGAACCCGCACCAGTCATCTGGCCAGAACTTCGAGGGGAACTCAATGAAAAATTTGTTCACAGTGCCAAATCCAATGCCTTCAATTGCGCGGATTTTTTCCACCGGCAAGCTGGGGTCAAAAAGTTGGGTGTGCTTTTCCTTAAGGACTCCCAGTGAAACGGTCGTGATCACGTGATCGGCAAGGATTACATCGTTGTCCTCACACTTCACCTTAACTTGTTCCCCGTCATTCCAGCAAATGGTCTTCACTCGTTTGCCCAAGCACACACGGTGGCTCAGTACTCCGAGGTCGTTTCCCGTTTCGTCGGATGCCATTAATAGCCTCAAGAATTTCAGGTATCCTTTGTCCTTCCAGTTCAGTAGAATGTCGCCCTCACAGTCCCAGTACTCAAGGTGGCCTTTGCCGGAAACCTCTTCCAATGTGTCGGAGGCTTCAACGGAATTCTCGAATTTCTTATAGTTTTCGAAAAACTCCCTTGCTATCGCCATGTCGATATCTGAATTCTCTGGCCTCCGTAACGCGTCGTAGAATTTCTTGGTGATATAATTACCCAACGTGCCACTGTACCCCACCAGGTCCACCCTCCGTGTCACCATGCTGTCGTTTACGATGTCCTTCAAACGTTCGCTCACTTTAGTCGGCACTATCTCTTTGTTCGAGCGTATGCACTCGTACCTTTCGTATACATCCCCGGTCGAGTCGAGGAGGTTCAGGTGGTTCGCCAGATCGTAGACAACGTTGTTTTTCTCCCCATGGCACCACTGGGCTCCCAAGTCAACCACATTATCCGCGAACGGTATCGTGTGTATACGTCCGCCAATCCGACTTTCAGCCTCTAGAAGGACCACCTTTTGAAATCCAAGCTCTAGCAGTTTTGTAGCGGCTGCTATGCCCGATGGCCCGGCGCCTATTACGACCACCTTCGCACTCTTCATGATCGACTCGGTTGGTGATCTGCGATGGCCTGGAAAATAAAGAGAGAGAGTTGTGATTATGGCCTCGTTTTTGATTAATCTTAAGTTATCTAGTAGGCAGAGAAACAATCAGATCCACTGGGCATTTGTCGGTACAACGTGCCAGCAGAAAGCTCAGGAAAGTGTCAGTTGTGCACTTCAAAAATTTAAATCTCAGACAGCCCCAACTCTAGAGGCGAAAGTGCATATCCAAGATGCAACTGTGCAAACAACTCAGTGCACACAGCTAATTTAGTCATCACTAGCACTAAAGAGAATTAGTGCACAAGCACTGAGGATTATGTTCACTTGAAAGGAGCGAAGGAAGGGGTCGAGGTCGAACGATTTATTGCATCACAGTCACAAAATCCCCCACGGGGGCTGAAAAGTGACAGCCAATGTAGACATCTCCCATCGTATTTGGATGCAACCATCCCCTAAGGGGGGATGCACCCAGCCGAGCACCATCCTTTTCAACCCATTTAATCTGATGATGAAAAGTAATTTTCGGTTGAATAGAATTTTATAATTTACTGCTCGGCTGAGCGAATTTAAAAAGTTTACTCTTCTACTTTGCTGCGAAGAGCAAACGTACGTGTGAGAAAGGATTGAGAAGACTTTCCTATTCGTGTTGCATCCTTTTGTTGTGTCACAAAAAATATTAATAGAGGAAACGCGGAACCATGCTTCCGCATACAATGCCACAAGAGTTTAAGTAGAAATGTGTTGAACAGTTGAAGTGCATGATGGAACAGAAGTGTACAATGCAAAAGGACGGAATTATGCACTACGGATGATAAAGTGGATGGTCTTTTCAAATGAGAGTGCATTTCAGGGCGGGGCGTTGACCTTAGACTGGTGAAATTTGCTTAGGATTTTAGAAGCAAGGGGATTAATTGAGAACCATTTGTGAGCAAGCCTTACAAACAGGTTTAATGCTACGTTCCCACCGAACCGAATAATCGAGGTTCGGATGAACTTTGACTGAAACCTCAGTAAGCCATTCCCACCGAGTTTGGAGTGGTCTCCCTGTCAATTTTCAAGTCATTCGCTCTCAGTGTATAAGTGCCAGCCAGAAATCAGAAATGAATTATGAGCAACTAATACTTCAGTAAGTATCACACTTCATTTCTGCCAGAACTGAAGGTACCAGCCAAGACAAATGTCCCTCAATCTCAATTTCCTCGCTCTCGCTCAAATTTTAGCCGAAACAGCTGTCTATTGGAGTGAACCAGAAAATAGAAGGGGATAAAATGAGAAAATAAACCGGCGGATGAACTCAAGATGACTGCAACTCGGCGCGAAGTTTCGATACCCGAAAATGTATGGCGAATCTTGGTGAGTTTGTAGAACATGGGAACATGGTATAATCCATGACAGCAGAAACTGTCGCTTAAAGTGAAACCAAAATCAACGTAAAGTCAACTTGCACAATCAGAGGAAATGCACGCTCTATATTGTTCATAATTTCGTTAAGTTTCGTTCCCTTCTATTACAGTTGAAATTTTTCATATGCAATTATAAGCACGGTGGAATTTGACGAAGGCTGCTTTTGGTGTGCTCTGACCCAATCTATGTTTACTTTGGTCCATGTATGGAATTTTGTCACCTGGTGGTTGGACGAAGTCCATAAACTATGGTGGCTAAAATGCAAGCTACAGAATCTATATACTCGGTATCGGGGTGAAGCTGTGGGTGTATATATAAATTGACTTATTTATATAGCTTATTTATATACTTATTTTATATAGCATCGCGCTGTAATTCAAAAAGCAAGGAAAAAGTCAAAAAAACTATTCATGAAGAGATGGTGGCTGTTTACCAGGGTTCCGCACCAACTGTGCAAAAGTGGTCAAGTGAGTTCAAGAGAGGCAGAGAGAGCATTGAAGACGACCCCCGCTCCGGCGCCCCGGCTTCTGCATCAAAGAAACTTGTTCTTGAGGATGCCCGAATAAAGGTGAAAATGATGGCAGAGATCACCAAGCTTTCAATTGGTACCATTCACACCATTCTTCATGACCATCTTAACCTTTCAAAGGTCAGTGCAAGGTGGGTGCCACGAATGCTCACAGCGCCTCAGAAAACATTGACAATCGCATGCTGTAGAGAGCTTTTGGAGATGTGTAGTGAGAACGCGGACGGTGTTATGGATTGAATTGTTACTGGTGACGAAACATGGGTCCACCACTATGACCCTGAAAGCAAACAAGAGTCCATGCAGTGGCATAAGAAAGGAACAGACCCCCCGAACAAGTTCAAAGTCACTCCGTCTGCCGGGAAGCTCATGGCTACAGTTTTTTGGGACTCAAAGGGAATCTCGCTCATTGAGTACAAAAAAAAAAAAAGGTGAAACCATCAACGCCATATCCTACGCTTCCAATTTGCATAATTTGCGGCAGGAAATTAAAAAGAAAAGACGGGGTAAACTCGCAGTGGGTGTGTTGCTTCTTCACGACAACGCTCCTGTTCACACGGCGCAAGTTTCCAAGGCTGCTGCGAGAGATTGTGGTTTCGAAGAAATCCAACACCCACCCTATAGTCCAGACCTTGCCCCTAGTGATTATTTCCTGTTTCCGGATTTGAAAAAATGTCTTCGTGGAAAAAGATTTTCGGATGATGAAGAACTCAAGTCGGCAATAAATGGGTATTTTGCAGAGAAAGAGGAAATTTATTTTTTTGAGGGTTTAAAAAAGCTTATCTCAAGATGTAACAAATGCATTGACGTAAGGGGAGATTATATTGAAAAATAAAAACAGTTTAAATTGAATTCGCATTTCCCTTCATATCGATACCGAGAATATATTGAACGCCCATCGTAAATATAACTATTTTTTAGCTCCAGGCGCCTGCCTGACAGTTCTTGACATACGACTAGGGAAGCGACGAATTCGAGGGATTGCAAAAATTGGGTTAAAATTCAGTTAACGAACGAAGCGAGTTACCAACCTCTTACTTTAAAAACACCAGACTTTATTTTTGGCCTTATTTCCAAATCGAATTTGACCTCATTTCGGAAATGGAAGTAAAACCAATGCCAAACTTAATTTCTTTGATAGACTCGAACTATAGAGGGTTTTGTGATTGATTTCGTTTTGGTTTTGGGGATCAGCGGCAATTTGTGAAACTCTTAGGCGGACACAATTTGTGTCAGCAAAACTTACGCTATAAAGACGCGCTATAAAGACCTGCCTTTACAAGGAAAACAACAAAAAATGGCAACAGCCAAGTGTGTGTGTTTGGTGCACATGCCACCAAATCATTGTCTCCACTAAAATGGATTCTTCTACTTCTACTTCTTTATGTCTTCCTTTTAACTTTATACCACATTCCCATCGAACCGAATTGAGTTGATGCCGCCGAGTTGATGTGATTTCAAATGTCATTTACTCTCATTTTTTATGTATTTATTATAATATTAATGTACAATTAAAATTGTAATCAAAATGAACTATATGGGCCAAATAGTGGCGATGACTTACGGCCCTCGATATACTTATGTCTGTCTATATTGTAAGTTTTCATACGATACTTTTTAAATTATTAATATTGGATTGGTTTGGCTTCTTGAGGAGATGTAGTAGGTCTACGTTGTGGTTTGACTTTTGCATTGACTTAAGAGATGGGTGATGGTTACTGGTCTGCGGCAGGTGAGGCAGTTTGGAGGGGACTCCCTTTTGAGCAGGTGCTGGTGAGTGAATTCTGTGTGTCCAAGACGGAGCCGGATATACATCCCAATATCCGATTTAGGTATATCGCAGAACCAGTAGCTATACTCCACGCCGCTAAAAAATATTCCCAAACAAGAGGTAAATGGGTTATTTGCTCCGATAGCCTGTCTGTTATAAAAGCCGTCGCAAATCCACAAAACGACTCTCCAAAATTCGTGATATCCTCATCAAATCACAAACGAAGTTAAAGCTGCTATGGACACCAGGCCATGTTGGAATTACGGGCAATGAATATGCAGATGCTGCTAATGCCGCTCTCAAGGCACACATCCTCTTCTACAACACCTTCTCTCAATGCGATCTAAAGAGATACATAAATCAAAAGTGCCAACAACAAATATTACGCGAGTGGGAGAATTATAAACATCACTATCAAATAATTAACCCTAATAAGACTCATTTACTCTCAATTTATAAGCTAGCTCTCTATTTTCAAAAGCGGCGTAAACTGTTGACGTGAACAGTGTGAGAACAGCAGAAAATAGATTGAATGCTATAATCACCAGGCTTGTTCGGTTTGACAACCTCTCAGAGATGGAATAACTCGAAGGGGCTAGGTGTCAAGCGAGTGGTTTCGATCTAGATGATGTGGAGAAATTTGATGAAATCTCGCGATTTCGTTCGATGGAAACGTGGTACATATTAGTTTGTTTGCTCATTTTATGGACTGCAGATGAAATAATTTGTTCAGGATTAAATGAATATAACATTAAAACACTGCTTTTTTTATAATTTTTCCCATGGACGGACAACTCTTTCAGCAGGAAAAAAGGGCTGTGACCGTCGCTCTCCACATACCTGAGAACTTTCACTGTTCGATGTTGTAATATGAATTTATATGAACTTTTCCTAAGGAGAACGATAACTCCAATACAATGCGATACATCCGACAATGAACTTACGATGGACCGGAAATGAGAGGTGCAAAGCATGTGAAGGAAAATATACGCTTTATAGAAAGAGAGAAAATAACGCTAAACCAACAATTATTTAAAGCCAAAACGATCTTCCTCGAATGACAAACTGACGAAAGCTTGTGGTCATATGCGTTTAAGCCTGAATGAAACACAACTCTTATGACTCTACGACTAGAAGTACGAGTATACAGATTACGATTGAATGCCCGACACAGCGTTAACGAGCTGGGAACTCCAATGAAACGGATATAAGACCGATGACTGACTTAAGTGTTGGTCAAACCAAGTCACACCATTCCTCTTTGCATTCATTTTGGGCCCATTATTGTTTTAGCCCATTATTAGCTCGTATAAGTTTTGCTGATTTTGAAGAAGACGCTGGTCTATGTAGAATTCTGTCAATCAGTCCCCCGAAAGAAGCAGGGATAGCACTCTTCTATTTTTACAAGTTCCTTTCACTGAAGAGACTCGCTGCCCTTCTCGTCATCTTAGACAATTCAATTCTTCCATGAATAACACAAAAGCAAATGCAGTGCGCCACTAATCCACGATAAGTAATAAAGTATCTAATGATAAGTAAATACCAACGGCATGTGTTTATTAACAAAATAAGCAGACAAGTCATCACACAGTAAATGTACACACAAATGGCTGCATGTACGCATACATTTCCAGTGATTGTCTTTGTCAACTGAGTGTTTGCATTCATGGAACTTATCTTCGGTACTTCTGCCTATTATTGATTTCAAATTTGTGAACTTTGACTAACCGAACTGCATTGATTACAATGTCTGAGGAAATTTTGACAAGATTGCACTCAATTCAAAAGTCAGCAAAAAATGAACTGCTGATACGATTTAAGGGTCGCGCTCAAGGCACTCGTATAACATAACCGAAGAATATGTAAGGTTTTCGAAAAGTAAAACATTTCGCGGCAATTGTCAGCAACACAGATATACACAATCGCAAAAAGACAGCTCCCATTCTTATCACATAACACAATGACTAGCTGTCAACCATTCTCTGCTCTCCCATGAAAGAGTGAAACGATTCTATTATTTCTATGTATCTCACAGAACACGTGCTAAAAACTTACAAATTTCGTACTGGCTCACTGTAGGTAGGAAGGAAATTTCCTTTTGATTTTATTATGCACAACACTTCACCCTTTTCTTCTCACAATAAACAAGACAAGCCGTCTGGTTTAACTACCCCTTAATATTCCACTCAACCGCTCTACAAACAAGTGCCCTTTCAATTTGCTTCCCAATGAACACTTTTCTACTCACGCTGCACCAACCCACTCGTGCGACTCTGGCGAGACTGTTTCTCACTCATTCATTTATGATTTCACAGAGTTGATTTACCTTGTTTTATGTATAAATAGAATGTATTCCCTGATTTTGTTTCGATTTTGTTTATTTTCTTTTCGCTTTATTTTCATGCACTGTTTTCTTTGCCATGCAAACGGGTATTTTATCACAAAAACGCGGAACAACGTACACGTACCGAGACGGCGACTAATGGAAAACTAACTCCTAAATGAAAAACTCCGAAGGCGACAGTGACAGTGAGGCTAAATGGAAATTCTCATGACAAACAAATTGAGAGCATGTTTTGAAATACAACCTCGACCTCGATAGTGGACCGAAATCAATGTGTGTGATTCGAGAATTAGGTCCTAAAACATAGTAATTGACCTTGGGAATATGAGTGGAATTTAAGGGAACTACTTGGAGGCCAGTAAATAAAATTCACCTACAATCATTGACCGAGTGGTTTGACTCAGTACGGAGTGCAGTGGCAGGTACTTATTTTTTTTTTTCTCCTAGTAGGTAGATGTATTTGCTTCTGTAATCAAAGCACCTGGCGCTCGCAAGAACTGTCATTGCCGAGAGGAAAAAAACATATGGGAAACGCACGAAAGAGCGCCGAAGCAATTTTTCGGAGTCACTCAATTCCGAAAGATTCAATGTCTCTCAGATACTCTAAAAATGGAGAAATAGATTGTTCCGGTGGTGCTTTGAAATGACAGTTATTATTTGATGTGCTCATGGAATCGAAGTGTTTTCTGGTAAAAATAGTGTCCAATGTCCAGAACGGATTTCTTTCCACTTTCTGTCTGCAGACTAATTCTCTCCGCGGAATATCAAGAAGTTTCTTCAGAACTGCGAAGAGGGTTGTCCTTAAAGCTCCGATTTTACATTAACATACGCAAAGCGATGAAGTGCATTTTCGGCTAGACGGCTTAGGCAGCAAACAGAATCTGTGTTACTGTTCAGTTGAAAACCATCACGTCATTTTTTATCACCCAGCTGAATCGTGTCAAATGTATAATCAATTGACTTGAAAGCATCAAAAGAATAAGGGCAATTGCCCAGTGCATTCCAGCAACTAAACGTTACAAAGCCTCCCTAGAAAACAGCGAGACTCCATTTCATTCCGGCTTTCGACTTAGAAGTCGTAGCGGAGGGAAAATCAACCAAACTGATGTACACACCTCGAAGCAACTAGCCAGAGAAGAAATACAATTCCAAAACCTAATTAGATGCAAAAACACACACGACGAATTCAAAATTCTTTATTTATATATATGAACCAGTTCACCATAATTTATCGTTGAACACAATTTCCTTAAAGATACAATCCTGCTTTGCAATGCTAACCATTGACTTCTTCGATTTCATTGCGTCTTGAACCTTCTCGCGAACTTCGGCTGCCTTAACGTCATTACGAATGTAGAATAATCTCGCGATTTGATCTTCACTCAGAGACGGACAACTGCCAAGCAAAGTGTGCAAGTCTAGAACTAAGAGCTCAATGTCACACACCAGCAAATTGGCCAGTGTTGAGATCAAATCAAGCGGTGACTCAGACATTGACAGGTTGGGGGCTATTTTCTCAAAGAACAGCTTGAAGCGACGTGCTTCTTGGTTGATTTTCTTCGTGATAGCATCACATTCCTGACGTGGCTTGGAGAGACGTTTGGATAGAAGGGCTTTAATATAACGTTTCGCTACCAACTTTTGCGCTTCATTGATGACCATCTCAAAGTTGTTCGGTCGCAAATGATTGTAGTCCTGAAAGTAGTCGTCCAAAGTGGCACAAATGGTGTCCGTAGAAATGGTGCTTTGCAGCCACTTTACAGTGAACAGTTCGTTGAAGTGCACCTCCATGTCGAGGAAAGCCTCCTCAAGAAGATATCCCACAGCATGAGCCCTTATGTTCTCGAAGGTATGTAGAAGTTTTTCGAAATCTTCGTAGTGTTCAGTTCGTGACTTGGGCCAGTACAGTTGCTTCATTTGCTGCGCCAACTCGATCATCTGCTGCGAGTTGTTGACTATGGTTATGATGTAGTGGGTGAAGAACTTCACCTGGTCGCGGTTGCGGAAATGATGCTCTTTGAGTTCGATGACACCTTGAAGGTAGCTTTGACCAAAGATCTCCACTTGTTGTATGCTCAGCACAAGGGCTTTGAAAGTGAGTTCTACATGGATCGTGTTCGTGACCTGCAAATGCTGGTCGATCATCTGGAAAATAATGACCGGAGCAGAGGTCTGATAGTACTGCTCGTCCTGATCTGGAGGACTGTCTGACAGCCACTCCTGTTTTTCGGTCTCGAAGGCTTTGTTCATCCACTCCTGGTAGTTCTTTTGCATATTGCTAAGATACTCCCCTTCCAATGATTTCAAATGTTCTGGTCGCAATAGGGGACCAACTACTGTGTTGACATCCACCTTCAGATCTGGATGCGACATCAACTCAACACCAGGATATGTGTTCATCACCCATGAAAGCAGTGAAACATACTCATTACCCTCTAGACCGGATTTTGCAATGTTGTCCATCTGAAAGAGAAAAAGAACATTAATCTGGTTGGATTTTAAAGCAAAGACGTATGTGTACATAATCGGACAGGCCTTGGTGGTAAAGCTTGACGTATTCATTGAAGATATTGTAGTGGGGCGGGAAACACGGAATGCAAAGAGATTTCACAACGCGAAGATCCTCAAGAATAATCTGCCGAGTTATTTCCAAGTCCCTGACAAGCCACAATTTATTGTCGACTCGCTCCTCGACTTTAGAACCTTCGATACGCGTAACGACTGCTTCTTTTAAAACGTTCATCGCCATCTTTCGCCAGGCCTTGGGTCTTCCTGGGGGCAAGAAACCCGTCACTTTCTGTTGCTGCAAGGCGAATTGATCACTTTTCTCCTCTCTTTCAATAATTCGCAGTGCGGTTACAATCACCGTAGGTTCCTTCCGCACAGTGTTTAATGTCCGATTCATTATTAGACGAATCTTCTTTTCCAAAGCCTGTGAAACAGTCTCGACTTTCTCAAAATGTCGCTTCAGTGTGATTTTGTCACTAGCGTGTTGTTTTGATTGCTTGTGAAGTTCATACAATAGATCGTCTCGAGAGTTCTCCAGATCAGACAAACACTGATGGGCGTTTAATAATTTATCCTCATCTATCAATTGCATGGTTTTGGCAACACTCGACTGAACGTTAAATATGTGCTTGAGATTTTCCATTGCAGTCGCATATTGAGAATGTTTAGTGTTTTCCTCACGAACGACTTCTAAAGCGTCATAGATTTCTGGGACACCGGAAAGTAGATGATCCACTTGTTTGACAATACCCATTACATCTTTTACATTTTCTAAACATGTTTCCAATTGTTTCAATCCCACCCGAACCCCATCCAATTGATTTTGCATTCCTGTCTTGAGTAGTGCCTCGACGGAGACTTTTTTACGCCCCACTCGATGACGAAATTGATCGACTTTTTCTAGTTGACCCGGTCGTTGCAGCATGTTTTTCACATCTTTCAGAGCGGCTATTCGAGCTTCTTGCTCTAGTTGTTTTAAATCCATTTTAAAGCATTAATTAATTACTGAATTTAAAATTATTTTCATCGGACTATTTGAAAAAATTTAACTAAATGACACGAACCAGCAATCAAGAATCAAACACGAACAAGTGATGAAGTTTGGCGTAAACGTCATAATTGACGTACATATTCTGTCTGCGTTTACACATAAGTAAAATGTGCAGAGTTTATATGTATTTCTATCTTGTGTTAAATGTGAAGTTACTCCATGGCTAATAAATAATATTTAATGCAACATTTTCAGAAAAAATGCAGAACAAAAATGCAAATGACACGTAAATTAAAGCACCCGTTGAAGTCAATGATGGGGAAGGTACTTGTTCCGTATTTTTAATAGACATATCGGCAACCCTTTCCTGACATAGGTGAGGTGACAGTTAGAATTTATTTTTCATTCAACCGGCTGCAAGGTAGACGTTTTTTGAGTACGCCGCTTAAAAGTTTTATTTTAATCAATGGCCTCTAAAGTACTTCTTGGATTTGACGGTGCTAGTCTGCCGCCGAATTTTCACTTGGGAGTGGAAAATGAATTGCAAATTCAAGTTTTTGTTCACACCCAGCCAAAGATGGAGTAAGTGATGTGGCCTTTAAAGAAGTATCTTATTTATGCAATTTTGTTGTTTTAGGCAAGCATTTATTAGTTGTTTGAAACAAAAGAAAGTTGAGACTTCGAACAAGTCAACCGAGAACTCAGACTGTCATCGAGAAGCTGGGAATCGATTGTTTAGAGCAAATAAAAAGCTAAATGCAGTCGCAGCAAGTCGGTGCTATACGAATGCTATACTTGCAGCCCCAGATGGTAGCCAAGCATTGGCCTTGGCTCACGCGAATAGGTCCGCTTCGATATCGGAACTTGGCTTCTACAAAGTAACTACAAGCACTTCCTCTTTCGGAGCAATTTAAGAACATGTTTTATTTTTAGGAAGCATATGAGGACTGCGAATGTGCCATTGACAATGGATATCCAAAGGAGAATATGGAGAAATTAATCACAAGACAGGCTTTCTGTGCCAATAAACTTGAAGACTACAATAAGCTAAAGCTTTGCGTAGAAAAACTTAGGTCAATGGTACTAAGCAAACCGTTTGAGAAACAGAAAGCTACTTTCGAAGAAGATTTGACTAGACTAAGCAAAGCCAAGGCGTCTGAAACTGAAGCTGAAAAAGTAACCAAAGAGAGTTATTTAGCACAAGAAATGTAGGTACACGAAATGATATTGGAATCTTTACACATTACGTACCCTTTTAGTTTATTCCACCCGAAAAAGGGGCGTTATTTGACCGCATCCCAGGACATAGCCCAAGGCGCAAAGGTGCTGACAGAAAGGGCATTTGCCCTGGTGCCTGTTGATAATATGAAAATTTGCAGAAATTGTGCTGCACAAAACATAATTCCCTTCCCTTGCAACATTTGCGCGAAGGTATTTTACTGCTCACTGGAATGCAAGAAGGAACAAGAAATGGTACACAAGTATGAGTGCTATTCATATAGGTGTGGATTTGTAACATCAGTTGGCATTGCACACTTAGCAATGGAGACATTCCTAAAAGGCTTCCCACCCTTAATAGAAAGCATGAAAAGCTGCACGAATGAATACGAAATATGGGAAAGAATTGAAGAGATAGCCCATTCAGGCGACAAGGGTTACGCTGAGGTCCTCGCATTGGCTACAAATTTTAAATCCAGAGGGATTTTAGAACCGGATATTTTCCGCTCTAATAGTTCAGTCGCGGCTATGATCGCATACTACCTCATGGACTTTACAACATTTTTTGAGCTATTCAAAGGTTCCAATTGTACAAAAGCTCGATGGACACTTATTATTTCTGCAGTTATACTACGGCATATTTTGCAAATGATATGCAATGCTTCAACGTCACAGACTGTGTCTCCAGCGGGTGAAGATGATACATTTTTGCCATTTTGCGATGTATGGGAGGAGTGCCGTCATATTAAGAAAGGACAATTGCACAAGTTTTCCTTTCTTCGCCAAACCTATGCGGGAATTTTCCCTCATCTCAGCGTTTGTAATCATTCCTGTGAACCCTCCTTCCGTCCGAAATTTGACGGAGACATTGTCACAGTCTACGCTCGCCATCATCTGAAGCAAGGAACCGAGCTTCACAACTCATACATACCGGACAGCAGGAATCAATCGAAAACTAAGCGAAAAGAGAACTTGAAAGACATCTTCCACTTCGATTGCCAGTGCAAATACTGTTCCGATGATTACAACGATGATGCATTTGTGAGTATCAACGTCATGCATGCAGTCGAATCCTGCTCAATCAAGACATCTTTCCCAGCTTAAACTCTATAGATACCGGTGTCAGAACTCTTCCTGCAGGTCAGTTTTTGTACCTCAAGTAGATGACCAAGAATGGTGGTTACGTGAGGATGAAGAATTGGCTTTTGTAACATGCACCAAGTGCAGAGCTAAACTAGATCTAAAGTGGTATTGGCAATTCACTTATATAGCAGGAGATCTAACAGGAATAAGCAGACTCATTCAAATACTTAAGTACGCTGAAAAGGTTTTAGTTGGTCACAGCGAACTGCGAGCCATTATGTGTGAAAACGCGGCATACATGGCTTTTCTCTCCTTGAAAGGTAAGCCATGAATTCATTCTTTAGCTCTTTCTTAAATCTGTTTCTTTGTGTTACTTTAGTGGGAGTACAGCTAAGTAACTCGGAATTCACTGCAGTGGGTGAAGCTGTCAAATATTGGCTGGATGTAGTCGAATACCAGAATGACGTTAGAAGTGTGATGTACATTACCAAAGCAACATACGCATTGGATCTCATGGCACTTGGAAAGTATTTCAACTTCGACTGCAACAAGATTCGCATGAGTATGGATATGTTATCTACCGAAATGAGAACTATATTTGAAAACTATATCAACGATTACATTGGAGAGAAATTTTATGCAAGTGGTCGCAATTAAAGAGCGCTAAAAAAAAATAGCAAAGCCTTTGAAAACGAGCAAATTGTTATGAACTAAATATTCCATTTGAGGTGATCTACACATTTATCTTGAACAATACTGGTACAGGTTTCCGTGTCTTATTTCGGAAGTCCAGATGCGTGGGTGGCTGTTTAGATCTCAAGTTTCAGTGGATTTTGTCATTATGATCTCTCTCCCGAAGAACCAAGGTATCTCTGTAAAAGAACTTGATAATCCCAGTATGGGCACTAACGGGCGAGGAGATTCTTGGTCGCATAATAATATACTAACTAACAAGCACTGCATGCCAATCGAAGTTTTCATTCAGATTGATCTGACTCAGACTAAATCCTAATCGCTCTAAAGTACTTTTCTCTACGAGTAGCAAAGACGTATGTGTACATAATCGGACAGGCCTTGGTGGTAAAGCTTGACGTATTCATTGAAGATATTGTAGTGGGGCGGGAAACACGGAATGCAAAGAGATTTCACAACGCGAAGATCCTCAAGAATAATCTGCCGAGTTATTTCCAAGTCCCTGACAAGCCACAATTTATTGTTGACTCGCTCCTCGACTTTAGAACCTTCGATACGCGTAACGACTGCTTCTTTTAAAACGTTCATCGCCATCTTTCGCCAGGCCTTGGGTCTTCCTGGGGGCAAGAAACCCGTCACTTTCTGTTGCTGCAAGGCGAATTGATCACTTTTCTCCTCTCTTTCAATAATTCGCAGTGCGGTTACAATCACCGTAGGTTCCTTCCGCACAGTGTTTAATGTCCGATTCATTATTAGACGAATCTTCTTTTCCAAAGCCTGTGAAACAGTCTCGACTTTCTCAAAATGTCGCTTCAGTGTGATTTTGTCACTAGCTTGTTTTTTTGATTGCTTGTGAAGTTCATACAATAGATCGTCTCGAGAGTTCTCCAGATCAGACAAACACTGATGGGCGTTTAATAATTTATCCTCATCTATCAATTGCATGGTTTTGGCAACACTCGACTGAACGTTAAATATGTGCTTGAGATTCCATTCCATTGCAGTCGCATATTGAGAATGTTTAGTGTTTTCCTCACGAACGACTTCTAAAGCGTCATAGATCTCTGGGACACCGGAAAGTAGATGATCCACTTGTTTGACAATACCCATTACATCTTTTACATTTTCTAAACATGTTTCCAATTGTTTCAATCCCACCCGAACCCCATCCAATTGATTTTGCATTCCTGTCTTGAGTAGTGCCTCGACGGAGACTTTTTTACGCCCCACTCGATGACGAAATTGATCGACTTTTTCTAGTTGACCCGGTCGTTGCAGCATGTTTTTCACATCTTTCAGAGCGGCTATTCGAGCTTCTTGCTCTAGTTGTTTTAAATCCATTTTAAAGCATTAATTAATTACTGAATTTAAAATTATTTTCATCGGAGAATCAAACACGAACAAGTGATGAAGTTTGGCGTAAACGTCATAATTGACGTACATATTCTGTCTGCGTTTACACATAAGTAAAATGTGCAGAGTTTATATGTATTTCTATCTTGTGTTAAATGTGAAGTTACTCCATGGCTAATAAATAATATTTAATGCAACATTTTCAGAAAAAATGCAGAACAAAAATGCAAATGACACGTAAATTAAAGCACCCGTTGAAGTCAATGATGGGGAAGGTACTTGTTCCGTATTTTTAATAGACATATCGGCAACCCTTTCCTGACATAGGTGAGGTGACAGTTAGAATTTATTTTTCATTCAACCGGCTGCAAGGTAGACGTTTTTTGAGTACGCCGCTTAAAAGTTTTATTTTAATCAATGGCCTCTAAAGTACTTCTTGGATTTGACGGTGCTAGTCTGCCGCCGAATTTTCACTTGGGAGTGGAAAATGAATTGCAAATTCAAGTTTTTGTTCACACCCAGCCAAAGATGGAGTAAGTGATGTGGCCTTTAAAGAAGTATCTTATTTATGCAATTTTGTTGTTTTAGGCAAGCATTTATTAATTGTTTGAAACAAAAGAAAGTTGAGACTTCGAACAAGTCAACCGAGAACTCAGACTGTCATCGAGAAGCTGGGAATCGATTGTTTAGAGCAAATAAAAAGCTAAATGCAGTCGCAGCAAGTCGGTGCTATACGAATGCTATACTTGCAGCCCCAGATGGTAGCCAAGCATTGGCCTTGGCTCACGCGAATAGGTCCGCTTCGATATCGGAACTTGGCTTCTACAAAGTAACTACAAGCACTTCCTCTTTCGGAGCAATTTAAGAACATGTTTTATTTTTAGGAAGCATATGAGGACTGCGAATGTGCCATTGACAATGGATATCCAAAGGAGAATATGGAGAAATTAATCACAAGACAGGCTTTCTGTGCCAATAAACTTGAAGACTACAATAAGCTAAAGCTTTGCGTAGAAAAACTTAGGTCAATGGTACTAAGCAAACCGTTTGAGAAACAGAAAGCTACTTTCGAAGAAGATTTGACTAGACTAAGCAAAGCCAAGGCGTCTGAAACTGAAGCTGAAAAAGTAACCAAAGAGAGTTATTTAGCACAAGAAATGTAGGTACACGAAATGATATTGGAATCTTTACACATTACGTACCCTTTTAGTTTATTCCACCCGAAAAAGGGGCGTTATTTGACCGCATCCCAGGACATAGCCCAAGGCGCAAAGGTGCTGACAGAAAGGGCATTTGCCCTGGTGCCTGTTGATAATATGAAAATTTGCAGAAATTGTGCTGCACAAAACATAATTCCCTTCCCTTGCAACATTTGCGCGAAGGTATTTTACTGCTCACTGGAATGCAAGAAGGAACAAGAAATGGTACACAAGTATGAGTGCTATTCATATAGGTGTGGATTTGTAACATCAGTTGGCATTACACACTTAGCAATGGAGACATTCCTAAAAGGCTTCCCACCCTTAATAGAAAGCATGAAAAGCTGCACGAATGAATACGAAATATGGGAAAGAATTGAAGAGATAGCCCATTCAGGCGACAAGGGTTACGCTGAGGTCCTCGCATTGGCTACAAATTTTAAATCCAGAGGGATTTTAGAACCGGATATTTTCCGCTCTAATAGTTCAGTCGCGGCTATGATCGCATACTACCTCATGGACTTTACAACATTTTTTGAGCTATTCAAAGGTTCCAATTGTACAAAAGCTCGATGGACACTTATTATTTCTGCAGTTATACTACGGCATATTTTGCAAATGATATGCAATGCTTCAACGTCACTGACTGTGTCTCCAGCGGGTGAAGATGATACATTTTTGCCATTTTGCGATGTATGGGAGGAGTGCCGTCATATTAAGAAAGGACAATTGCACAAGTTTTCCTTTCTTCGCCAAACCTATGCGGGATTTTTCCTTCATCTCAGCGTTTGTAATCATTCCTGTGAACCCTCCTTCCGTCCGAAATTTGACGGAGACATTGTCACAGTCTACGCTCGCCATCATCTGAAGCAAGGAACCGAGCTTCACAACTCATACATACCGGACAGCAGGAATCAATCGAAAACTAAGCGAAAAGAGAACTTGAAAGACATCTTCCACTTCGATTGCCAGTGCAAATACTGTTCCGATGATTACAACGATGATGCATTTGTGAGTATCAACGTCATGCATGCAGTCGAATCCTGCTCAATCAAGACATCTTTCCCAGCTTAAACTCTATAGATACCGGTGTCAGAACTCTTCCTGCAGGTCAGTTTTTGTACCTCAAGTAGATGACCAAGAATGGTGGTTACGTGAGGATGAAGAATTGGCTTTTGTAACATGCACCAAGTGCAGAGCTAAACTAGATCTAAAGTGGTATTGGCAATTCACTTATATAGCAGGAGATCTAACAGGAATAAGCAGACTCATTCAAATACTTAAGTACGCTGAAAAGGTTTTAGTTGGTCACAGCGAACTGCGAGCCATTATGTGTGAAAACGCGGCATACATGGCTTTTCTCTCCTTGAAAGGTAAGCCATGAATTCATTCTTTAGCTCTTTCTTAAATCTGTTTCTTTGTGTTACTTTAGTGGGAGTACAGCTAAGTAACTCGGAATTCACTGCAGTGGGTGAAGCTGTCAAATATTGGCTGGATGTAGTCGAATACCAGAATGACGTTAGAAGTGTGATGTACATTACCAAAGCAACATACGCATTGGATCTCATGGCACTTGGAAAGTATTTCAACTTCGACTGCAACAAGATTCGCATGAGTATGGATATGTTATCTACCGAAATGAGAACTATATTTGAAAACTATATCAACGATTACATTGGAGAGAAATTTTATGCAAGTGGTCGCAATTAAAGAGCGCTAAAAAAAAATAGCAAAGCCTTTGAAAACGAGCAAATTGTTATGAACTAAATATTCCATTTGAGGTGATCTACACATTTATCTTGAACAATACTGGTACAGGTTTCCGTGTCTTATTTCGGAAGTCCAGATGCGTGGGTGGCTGTTTAGATCTCAAGTTTCAGTGGATTTTGTCATTATGATCTCTCTCCCGAAGAACCAAGGTATCTGTAAAAGAACTTGATAATCCCAGTATGGGCACTAACGGGCGAGGAGATTCTTGGTCGCATAATAATATACTAACTAACAAGCACTGCATGCCAATCGAAGTTTTCATTCAGATTGATCTGACTCAGACTAAATCCTAATCGCTCTAAAGTACTTTTCTCTACGAGTAGCAAAGACGTATGTGTACATAATCGGACAGGCCTTGGTGGTAAAGCTTGACGTATTCATTGAAGATATTGTAGTGGGGCGGGAAACACGGAATGCAAAGAGATTTCACAACGCGAAGATCCTCAAGAATAATCTGCCGAGTTATTTCCAAGTCCCTGACAAGCCACAATTTATTGTTGACTCGCTCCTCGACTTTAGAACCTTCGATACGCGTAACGACTGCTTCTTTTAAAACGTTCATCGCCATCTTTCGCCAGGCCTTGGGTCTTCCTGGGGGCAAGAAACCCGTCACTTTCTGTTGCTGCAAGGCGAATTGATCACTTTTCTCCTCTCTTTCAATAATTCGCAGTGCGGTTACAATCACCGTAGGTTCCTTCCGCACAGTGTTTAATGTCCGATTCATTATTAGACGAATCTTCTTTTCCAAAGCCTGTGAAACAGTCTCGACTTTCTCAAAATGTCGCTTCAGTGTGATTTTGTCACTAGCTTGTTTTTTTGATTGCTTGTGAAGTTCATACAATAGATCGTCTCGAGAGTTCTCCAGATCAGACAAACACTGATGGGCGTTTAATAATTTATCCTCATCTATCAATTGCATGGTTTTGGCAACACTCGACTGAACGTTAAATATGTGCTTGAGATTCCATTCCATTGCAGTCGCATATTGAGAATGTTTAGTGTTTTCCTCACGAACGACTTCTAAAGCGTCATAGATCTCTGGGACACCGGAAAGTAGATGATCCACTTGTTTGACAATACCCATTACATCTTTTACATTTTCTAAACATGTTTCCAATTGTTTCAATCCCACCCGAACCCCATCCAATTGATTTTGCATTCCTGTCTTGAGTAGTGCCTCGACGGAGACTTTTTTACGCCCCACTCGATGACGAAATTGATCGACTTTTTCTAGTTGACCCGGTCGTTGCAGCATGTTTTTCACATCTTTCAGAGCGGCTATTCGAGCTTCTTGCTCTAGTTGTTTTAAATCCATTTTAAAGCATTAATTAATTACTGAATTTAAAATTATTTTCATCGGAGAATCAAACACGAACAAGTGATGAAGTTTGGCGTAAACGTCATAATTGACGTACATATTCTGTCTGCGTTTACACATAAGTAAAATGTGCAGAGTTTATATGTATTTCTATCTTGTGTTAAATGTGAAGTTACTCCATGGCTAATAAATAATATTTAATGCAACATTTTCAGAAAAAATGCAGAACAAAAATGCAAATGACACGTAAATTAAAGCACCCGTTGAAGTCAATGATGGGGAAGGTACTTGTTCCGTATTTTTAATAGACATATCGGCAACCCTTTCCTGACATAGGTGAGGTGACAGTTAGAATTTATTTTTCATTCAACCGGCTGCAAGGTAGACGTTTTTTGAGTACGCCGCTTAAAAGTTTTATTTTAATCAATGGCCTCTAAAGTACTTCTTGGATTTGACGGTGCTAGTCTGCCGCCGAATTTTCACTTGGGAGTGGAAAATGAATTGCAAATTCAAGTTTTTGTTCACACCCAGCCAAAGATGGAGTAAGTGATGTGGCCTTTAAAGAAGTATCTTATTTATGCAATTTTGTTGTTTTAGGCAAGCATTTATTAATTGTTTGAAACAAAAGAAAGTTGAGACTTCGAACAAGTCAACCGAGAACTCAGACTGTCATCGAGAAGCTGGGAATCGATTGTTTAGAGCAAATAAAAAGCTAAATGCAGTCGCAGCAAGTCGGTGCTATACGAATGCTATACTTGCAGCCCCAGATGGTAGCCAAGCATTGGCCTTGGCTCACGCGAATAGGTCCGCTTCGATATCGGAACTTGGCTTCTACAAAGTAACTACAAGCACTTCCTCTTTCGGAGCAATTTAAGAACATGTTTTATTTTTAGGAAGCATATGAGGACTGCGAATGTGCCATTGACAATGGATATCCAAAGGAGAATATGGAGAAATTAATCACAAGACAGGCTTTCTGTGCCAATAAACTTGAAGACTACAATAAGCTAAAGCTTTGCGTAGAAAAACTTAGGTCAATGGTACTAAGCAAACCGTTTGAGAAACAGAAAGCTACTTTCGAAGAAGATTTGACTAGACTAAGCAAAGCCAAGGCGTCTGAAACTGAAGCTGAAAAAGTAACCAAAGAGAGTTATTTAGCACAAGAAATGTAGGTACACGAAATGATATTGGAATCTTTACACATTACGTACCCTTTTAGTTTATTCCACCCGAAAAAGGGGCGTTATTTGACCGCATCCCAGGACATAGCCCAAGGCGCAAAGGTGCTGACAGAAAGGGCATTTGCCCTGGTGCCTGTTGATAATATGAAAATTTGCAGAAATTGTGCTGCACAAAACATAATTCCCTTCCCTTGCAACATTTGCGCGAAGGTATTTTACTGCTCACTGGAATGCAAGAAGGAACAAGAAATGGTACACAAGTATGAGTGCTATTCATATAGGTGTGGATTTGTAACATCAGTTGGCATTACACACTTAGCAATGGAGACATTCCTAAAAGGCTTCCCACCCTTAATAGAAAGCATGAAAAGCTGCACGAATGAATACGAAATATGGGAAAGAATTGAAGAGATAGCCCATTCAGGCGACAAGGGTTACGCTGAGGTCCTCGCATTGGCTACAAATTTTAAATCCAGAGGGATTTTAGAACCGGATATTTTCCGCTCTAATAGTTCAGTCGCGGCTATGATCGCATACTACCTCATGGACTTTACAACATTTTTTGAGCTATTCAAAGGTTCCAATTGTACAAAAGCTCGATGGACACTTATTATTTCTGCAGTTATACTACGGCATATTTTGCAAATGATATGCAATGCTTCAACGTCACTGACTGTGTCTCCAGCGGGTGAAGATGATACATTTTTGCCATTTTGCGATGTATGGGAGGAGTGCCGTCATATTAAGAAAGGACAATTGCACAAGTTTTCCTTTCTTCGCCAAACCTATGCGGGATTTTTCCTTCATCTCAGCGTTTGTAATCATTCCTGTGAACCCTCCTTCCGTCCGAAATTTGACGGAGACATTGTCACAGTCTACGCTCGCCATCATCTGAAGCAAGGAACCGAGCTTCACAACTCATACATACCGGACAGCAGGAATCAATCGAAAACTAAGCGAAAAGAGAACTTGAAAGACATCTTCCACTTCGATTGCCAGTGCAAATACTGTTCCGATGATTACAACGATGATGCATTTGTGAGTATCAACGTCATGCATGCAGTCGAATCCTGCTCAATCAAGACATCTTTCCCAGCTTAAACTCTATAGATACCGGTGTCAGAACTCTTCCTGCAGGTCAGTTTTTGTACCTCAAGTAGATGACCAAGAATGGTGGTTACGTGAGGATGAAGAATTGGCTTTTGTAACATGCACCAAGTGCAGAGCTAAACTAGATCTAAAGTGGTATTGGCAATTCACTTATATAGCAGGAGATCTAACAGGAATAAGCAGACTCATTCAAATACTTAAGTACGCTGAAAAGGTTTTAGTTGGTCACAGCGAACTGCGAGCCATTATGTGTGAAAACGCGGCATACATGGCTTTTCTCTCCTTGAAAGGTAAGCCATGAATTCATTCTTTAGCTCTTTCTTAAATCTGTTTCTTTGTGTTACTTTAGTGGGAGTACAGCTAAGTAACTCGGAATTCACTGCAGTGGGTGAAGCTGTCAAATATTGGCTGGATGTAGTCGAATACCAGAATGACGTTAGAAGTGTGATGTACATTACCAAAGCAACATACGCATTGGATCTCATGGCACTTGGAAAGTATTTCAACTTCGACTGCAACAAGATTCGCATGAGTATGGATATGTTATCTACCGAAATGAGAACTATATTTGAAAACTATATCAACGATTACATTGGAGAGAAATTTTATGCAAGTGGTCGCAATTAAAGAGCGCTAAAAAAAAATAGCAAAGCCTTTGAAAACGAGCAAATTGTTATGAACTAAATATTCCATTTGAGGTGATCTACACATTTATCTTGAACAATACTGGTACAGGTTTCCGTGTCTTATTTCGGAAGTCCAGATGCGTGGGTGGCTGTTTAGATCTCAAGTTTCAGTGGATTTTGTCATTATGATCTCTCTCCCGAAGAACCAAGGTATCTCTGTAAAAGAACTTGATACTCCCAGTATGGGCACTAACGGGCGAGGAGATTCTTGGTCGCATAATAATATACTAACTAACAAGCACTGCATGCCAATCGAAGTTTTCATTCAGATTGATCTGACTCAGACTAAATCCTAATCGCTCTAAAGTACTTTTCTCTACGAGTAGCAAAGACGTATGTGTACATAATCGGACAGGCCTTGGTGGTAAAGCTTGACGTATTCATTGAAGATATTGTAGTGGGGCGGGAAACACGGAATGCAAAGAGATTTCACAACGCGAAGATCCTCAAGAATAATCTGCCGAGTTATTTCCAAGTCCCTGACAAGCCACAATTTATTGTTGACTCGCTCCTCGACTTTAGAACCTTCGATACGCGTAACGACTGCTTCTTTTAAAACGTTCATCGCCATCTTTCGCCAGGCCTTGGGTCTTCCTGGGGGCAAGAAACCCGTCACTTTCTGTTGCTGCAAGGCGAATTGATCACTTTTCTCCTCTCTTTCAATAATTCGCAGTGCGGTTACAATCACCGTAGGTTCCTTCCGCACAGTGTTTAATGTCCGATTCATTATTAGACGAATCTTCTTTTCCAAAGCCTGTGAAACAGTCTCGACTTTCTCAAAATGTCGCTTCAGTGTGATTTTGTCACTAGCTTGTTTTTTTGATTGCTTGTGAAGTTCATACAATAGATCGTCTCGAGAGTTCTCCAGATCAGACAAACACTGATGGGCGTTTAATAATTTATCCTCATCTATCAATTGCATGGTTTTGGCAACACTCGACTGAACGTTAAATATGTGCTTGAGATTCCATTCCATTGCAGTCGCATATTGAGAATGTTTAGTGTTTTCCTCACGAACGACTTCTAAAGCGTCATAGATCTCTGGGACACCGGAAAGTAGATGATCCACTTGTTTGACAATACCCATTACATCTTTTACATTTTCTAAACATGTTTCCAATTGTTTCAATCCCACCCGAACCCCATCCAATTGATTTTGCATTCCTGTCTTGAGTAGTGCCTCGACGGAGACTTTTTTACGCCCCACTCGATGACGAAATTGATCGACTTTTTCTAGTTGACCCGGTCGTTGCAGCATGTTTTTCACATCTTTCAGAGCGGCTATTCGAGCTTCTTGCTCTAGTTGTTTTAAATCCATTTTAAAGCATTAATTAATTACTGAATTTAAAATTATTTTCATCGGAGAATCAAACACGAACAAGTGATGAAGTTTGGCGTAAACGTCATAATTGACGTACATATTCTGTCTGCGTTTACACATAAGTAAAATGTGCAGAGTTTATATGTATTTCTATCTTGTGTTAAATGTGAAGTTACTCCATGGCTAATAAATAATATTTAATGCAACATTTTCAGAAAAAATGCAGAACAAAAATGCAAATGACACGTAAATTAAAGCACCCGTTGAAGTCAATGATGGGGAAGGTACTTGTTCCGTATTTTTAATAGACATATCGGCAACCCTTTCCTGACATAGGTGAGGTGACAGTTAGAATTTATTTTTCATTCAACCGGCTGCAAGGTAGACGTTTTTTGAGTACGCCGCTTAAAAGTTTTATTTTAATCAATGGCCTCTAAAGTACTTCTTGGATTTGACGGTGCTAGTCTGCCGCCGAATTTTCACTTGGGAGTGGAAAATGAATTGCAAATTCAAGTTTTTGTTCACACCCAGCCAAAGATGGAGTAAGTGATGTGGCCTTTAAAGAAGTATCTTATTTATGCAATTTTGTTGTTTTAGGCAAGCATTTATTAATTGTTTGAAACAAAAGAAAGTTGAGACTTCGAACAAGTCAACCGAGAACTCAGACTGTCATCGAGAAGCTGGGAATCGATTGTTTAGAGCAAATAAAAAGCTAAATGCAGTCGCAGCAAGTCGGTGCTATACGAATGCTATACTTGCAGCCCCAGATGGTAGCCAAGCATTGGCCTTGGCTCACGCGAATAGGTCCGCTTCGATATCGGAACTTGGCTTCTACAAAGTAACTACAAGCACTTCCTCTTTCGGAGCAATTTAAGAACATGTTTTATTTTTAGGAAGCATATGAGGACTGCGAATGTGCCATTGACAATGGATATCCAAAGGAGAATATGGAGAAATTAATCACAAGACAGGCTTTCTGTGCCAATAAACTTGAAGACTACAATAAGCTAAAGCTTTGCGTAGAAAAACTTAGGTCAATGGTACTAAGCAAACCGTTTGAGAAACAGAAAGCTACTTTCGAAGAAGATTTGACTAGACTAAGCAAAGCCAAGGCGTCTGAAACTGAAGCTGAAAAAGTAACCAAAGAGAGTTATTTAGCACAAGAAATGTAGGTACACGAAATGATATTGGAATCTTTACACATTACGTACCCTTTTAGTTTATTCCACCCGAAAAAGGGGCGTTATTTGACCGCATCCCAGGACATAGCCCAAGGCGCAAAGGTGCTGACAGAAAGGGCATTTGCCCTGGTGCCTGTTGATAATATGAAAATTTGCAGAAATTGTGCTGCACAAAACATAATTCCCTTCCCTTGCAACATTTGCGCGAAGGTATTTTACTGCTCACTGGAATGCAAGAAGGAACAAGAAATGGTACACAAGTATGAGTGCTATTCATATAGGTGTGGATTTGTAACATCAGTTGGCATTACACACTTAGCAATGGAGACATTCCTAAAAGGCTTCCCACCCTTAATAGAAAGCATGAAAAGCTGCACGAATGAATACGAAATATGGGAAAGAATTGAAGAGATAGCCCATTCAGGCGACAAGGGTTACGCTGAGGTCCTCGCATTGGCTACAAATTTTAAATCCAGAGGGATTTTAGAACCGGATATTTTCCGCTCTAATAGTTCAGTCGCGGCTATGATCGCATACTACCTCATGGACTTTACAACATTTTTTGAGCTATTCAAAGGTTCCAATTGTACAAAAGCTCGATGGACACTTATTATTTCTGCAGTTATACTACGGCATATTTTGCAAATGATATGCAATGCTTCAACGTCACTGACTGTGTCTCCAGCGGGTGAAGATGATACATTTTTGCCATTTTGCGATGTATGGGAGGAGTGCCGTCATATTAAGAAAGGACAATTGCACAAGTTTTCCTTTCTTCGCCAAACCTATGCGGGATTTTTCCTTCATCTCAGCGTTTGTAATCATTCCTGTGAACCCTCCTTCCGTCCGAAATTTGACGGAGACATTGTCACAGTCTACGCTCGCCATCATCTGAAGCAAGGAACCGAGCTTCACAACTCATACATACCGGACAGCAGGAATCAATCGAAAACTAAGCGAAAAGAGAACTTGAAAGACATCTTCCACTTCGATTGCCAGTGCAAATACTGTTCCGATGATTACAACGATGATGCATTTGTGAGTATCAACGTCATGCATGCAGTCGAATCCTGCTCAATCAAGACATCTTTCCCAGCTTAAACTCTATAGATACCGGTGTCAGAACTCTTCCTGCAGGTCAGTTTTTGTACCTCAAGTAGATGACCAAGAATGGTGGTTACGTGAGGATGAAGAATTGGCTTTTGTAACATGCACCAAGTGCAGAGCTAAACTAGATCTAAAGTGGTATTGGCAATTCACTTATATAGCAGGAGATCTAACAGGAATAAGCAGACTCATTCAAATACTTAAGTACGCTGAAAAGGTTTTAGTTGGTCACAGCGAACTGCGAGCCATTATGTGTGAAAACGCGGCATACATGGCTTTTCTCTCCTTGAAAGGTAAGCCATGAATTCATTCTTTAGCTCTTTCTTAAATCTGTTTCTTTGTGTTACTTTAGTGGGAGTACAGCTAAGTAACTCGGAATTCACTGCAGTGGGTGAAGCTGTCAAATATTGGCTGGATGTAGTCGAATACCAGAATGACGTTAGAAGTGTGATGTACATTACCAAAGCAACATACGCATTGGATCTCATGGCACTTGGAAAGTATTTCAACTTCGACTGCAACAAGATTCGCATGAGTATGGATATGTTATCTACCGAAATGAGAACTATATTTGAAAACTATATCAACGATTACATTGGAGAGAAATTTTATGCAAGTGGTCGCAATTAAAGAGCGCTAAAAAAAAATAGCAAAGCCTTTGAAAACGAGCAAATTGTTATGAACTAAATATTCCATTTGAGGTGATCTACACATTTATCTTGAACAATACTGGTACAGGTTTCCGTGTCTTATTTCGGAAGTCCAGATGCGTGGGTGGCTGTTTAGATCTCAAGTTTCAGTGGATTTTGTCATTATGATCTCTCTCCCGAAGAACCAAGGTATCTCTGTAAAAGAACTTGATACTCCCAGTATGGGCACTAACGGGCGAGGAGATTCTTGGTCGCATAATAATATACTAACTAACAAGCACTGCATGCCAATCGAAGTTTTCATTCAGATTGATCTGACTCAGACTAAATCCTAATCGCTCTAAAGTACTTTTCTCTACGAGTAGCAAAGACGTATGTGTACATAATCGGACAGGCCTTGGTGGTAAAGCTTGACGTATTCATTGAAGATATTGTAGTGGGGCGGGAAACACGGAATGCAAAGAGATTTCACAACGCGAAGATCCTCAAGAATAATCTGCCGAGTTATTTCCAAGTCCCTGACAAGCCACAATTTATTGTTGACTCGCTCCTCGACTTTAGAACCTTCGATACGCGTAACGACTGCTTCTTTTAAAACGTTCATCGCCATCTTTCGCCAGGCCTTGGGTCTTCCTGGGGGCAAGAAACCCGTCACTTTCTGTTGCTGCAAGGCGAATTGATCACTTTTCTCCTCTCTTTCAATAATTCGCAGTGCGGTTACAATCACCGTAGGTTCCTTCCGCACAGTGTTTAATGTCCGATTCATTATTAGACGAATCTTCTTTTCCAAAGCCTGTGAAACAGTCTCGACTTTCTCAAAATGTCGCTTCAGTGTGATTTTGTCACTAGCTTGTTGTTTTGATTGCTTGTGAAGTTCATACAATAGATCGTCTCGAGAGTTCTCCAGATCAGACAAACACTGATGGGCGTTTAATAATTTATCCTCATCTATCAATTGCATGGTTTTGGCAACACTCGACTGAACGTTAAATATGTGCTTGAGATTCCATTCCATTGCAGTCGCATATTGAGAATGTTTAGTGTTTTCCTCACGAACGACTTCTAAAGCGTCATAGATCTCTGGGACACCGGAAAGTAGATGATCCACTTGTTTGACAATACCCATTACATCTTTTACATTTTCTAAACATGTTTCCAATTGTTTCAATCCCACCCGAACCCCATCCAATTGATTTTGCATTCCTGTCTTGAGTAGTGCCTCGACGGAGACTTTTTTACGCCCCACTCGATGACGAAATTGATCGACTTTTTCTAGTTGACCCGGTCGTTGCAGCATGTTTTTCACATCTTTCAGAGCGGCTATTCGAGCTTCTTGCTCTAGTTGTTTTAAATCCATTTTAAAGCATTAATTAATTACTGAATTTAAAATTATTTTCATCGGAGAATCAAACACGAACAAGTGATGAAGTTTGGCGTAAACGTCATAATTGACGTACATATTCTGTCTGCGTTTACACATAAGTAAAATGTGCAGAGTTTATATGTATTTCTATCTTGTGTTAAATGTGAAGTTACTCCATGGCTAATAAATAATATTTAATGCAACATTTTCAGAAAAAATGCAATACAAAAATGCAAATGACACGTAAATTAAAGCACCCGTTGAAGTCAATAATGGGGAAGGTACTTGTTCCGTATTTTTAATAGACATATCGGCAACCCTTTCCTGACATAGGTGAGGTGACAGTTAGAATTTATTTTTCATTCAACCGGCTGCAAGGTAGACGTTTTTTGAGTACGCCGCTTAAAAGTTTTATTTTAATCAATGGCCTCTAAAGTACTTCTTGGATTTGACGGTGCTAGTCTGCCGCCGAATTTTCACTTGGGAGTGGAAAATGAATTGCAAATTCAAGTTTTTGTTCACACCCAGCCAAAGATGGAGTAAGTGATGTGGCCTTTAAAGAAGTATCTTATTTATGCAATTTTGTTGTTTTAGGCAAGCATTTATTAATTGTTTGAAACAAAAGAAAGTTGAGACTTCGAACAAGTCAACCGAGAACTCAGACTGTCATCGAGAAGCTGGGAATCGATTGTTTAGAGCAAATAAAAAGCTAAATGCAGTCGCAGCAAGTCGGTGCTATACGAATGCTATACTTGCAGCCCCAGATGGTAGCCAAGCATTGGCCTTGGCTCACGCGAATAGGTCCGCTTCGATATCGGAACTTGGCTTCTACAAAGTAACTACAAGCACTTCCTCTTTCGGAGCAATTTAAGAACATGTTTTATTTTTAGGAAGCATATGAGGACTGCGAATGTGCCATTGACAATGGATATCCAAAGGAGAATATGGAGAAATTAATCACAAGACAGGCTTTCTGTGCCAATAAACTTGAAGACTACAATAAGCTAAAGCTTTGCGTAGAAAAACTTAGGTCAATGGTACTAAGCAAACCGTTTGAGAAACAGAAAGCTACTTTCGAAGAAGATTTGACTAGACTAAGCAAAGCCAAGGCGTCTGAAACTGAAGCTGAAAAAGTAACCAAAGAGAGTTATTTAGCACAAGAAATGTAGGTACACGAAATGATATTGGAATCTTTACACATTACGTACCCTTTTAGTTTATTCCACCCGAAAAAGGGGCGTTATTTGACCGCATCCCAGGACATAGCCCAAGGCGCAAAGGTGCTGACAGAAAGGGCATTTGCCCTGGTGCCTGTTGATAATATGAAAATTTGCAGAAATTGTGCTGCACAAAACATAATTCCCTTCCCTTGCAACATTTGCGCGAAGGTATTTTACTGCTCACTGGAATGCAAGAAGGAACAAGAAATGGTACACAAGTATGAGTGCTATTCATATAGGTGTGGATTTGTAACATCAGTTGGCATTACACACTTAGCAATGGAGACATTCCTAAAAGGCTTCCCACCCTTAATAGAAAGCATGAAAAGCTGCACGAATGAATACGAAATATGGGAAAGAATTGAAGAGATAGCCCATTCAGGCGACAAGGGTTACGCTGAGGTCCTCGCATTGGCTACAAATTTTAAATCCAGAGGGATTTTAGAACCGGATATTTTCCGCTCTAATAGTTCAGTCGCGGCTATGATCGCATACTACCTCATGGACTTTACAACATTTTTTGAGCTATTCAAAGGTTCCAATTGTACAAAAGCTCGATGGACACTTATTATTTCTGCAGTTATACTACGGCATATTTTGCAAATGATATGCAATGCTTCAACGTCACTGACTGTGTCTCCAGCGGGTGAAGATGATACATTTTTGCCATTTTGCGATGTATGGGAGGAGTGCCGTCATATTAAGAAAGGACAATTGCACAAGTTTTCCTTTCTTCGCCAAACCTATGCGGGATTTTTCCTTCATCTCAGCGTTTGTAATCATTCCTGTGAACCCTCCTTCCGTCCGAAATTTGACGGAGACATTGTCACAGTCTACGCTCGCCATCATCTGAAGCAAGGAACCGAGCTTCACAACTCATACATACCGGACAGCAGGAATCAATCGAAAACTAAGCGAAAAGAGAACTTGAAAGACATCTTCCACTTCGATTGCCAGTGCAAATACTGTTCCGATGATTACAACGATGATGCATTTGTGAGTATCAACGTCATGCATGCAGTCGAATCCTGCTCAATCAAGACATCTTTCCCAGCTTAAACTCTATAGATACCGGTGTCAGAACTCTTCCTGCAGGTCAGTTTTTGTACCTCAAGTAGATGACCAAGAATGGTGGTTACGTGAGGATGAAGAATTGGCTTTTGTAACATGCACCAAGTGCAGAGCTAAACTAGATCTAAAGTGGTATTGGCAATTCACTTATATAGCAGGAGATCTAACAGGAATAAGCAGACTCATTCAAATACTTAAGTACGCTGAAAAGGTTTTAGTTGGTCACAGCGAACTGCGAGCCATTATGTGTGAAAACGCGGCATACATGGCTTTTCTCTCCTTGAAAGGTAAGCCATGAATTCATTCTTTAGCTCTTTCTTAAATCTGTTTCTTTGTGTTACTTTAGTGGGAGTACAGCTAAGTAACTCGGAATTCACTGCAGTGGGTGAAGCTGTCAAATATTGGCTGGATGTAGTCGAATACCAGAATGACGTTAGAAGTGTGATGTACATTACCAAAGCAACATACGCATTGGATCTCATGGCACTTGGAAAGTATTTCAACTTCGACTGCAACAAGATTCGCATGAGTATGGATATGTTATCTACCGAAATGAGAACTATATTTGAAAACTATATCAACGATTACATTGGAGAGAAATTTTATGCAAGTGGTCGCAATTAAAGAGCGCTAAAAAAAAATAGCAAAGCCTTTGAAAACGAGCAAATTGTTATGAACTAAATATTCCATTTGAGGTGATCTACACATTTATCTTGAACAATACTGGTACAGGTTTCCGTGTCTTATTTCGGAAGTCCAGATGCGTGGGTGGCTGTTTAGATCTCAAGTTTCAGTGGATTTTGTCATTATGATCTCTCTCCCGAAGAACCAAGGTATCTCTGTAAAAGAACTTGATACTCCCAGTATGGGCACTAACGGGCGAGGAGATTCTTGGTCGCATAATAATATACTAACTAACAAGCACTGCATGCCAATCGAAGTTTTCATTCAGATTGATCTGACTCAGACTAAATCCTAATCGCTCTAAAGTACTTTTCTCTACGAGTAGCAAAGACGTATGTGTACATAATCGGACAGGCCTTGGTGGTAAAGCTTGACGTATTCATTGAAGATATTGTAGTGGGGCGGGAAACACGGAATGCAAAGAGATTTCACAACGCGAAGATCCTCAAGAATAATCTGCCGAGTTATTTCCAAGTCCCTGACAAGCCACAATTTATTGTTGACTCGCTCCTCGACTTTAGAACCTTCGATACGCGTAACGACTGCTTCTTTTAAAACGTTCATCGCCATCTTTCGCCAGGCCTTGGGTCTTCCTGGGGGCAAGAAACCCGTCACTTTCTGTTGCTGCAAGGCGAATTGATCACTTTTCTCCTCTCTTTCAATAATTCGCAGTGCGGTTACAATCACCGTAGGTTCCTTCCGCACAGTGTTTAATGTCCGATTCATTATTAGACGAATCTTCTTTTCCAAAGCCTGTGAAACAGTCTCGACTTTCTCAAAATGTCGCTTCAGTGTGATTTTGTCACTAGCTTGTTTTTTTGATTGCTTGTGAAGTTCATACAATAGATCGTCTCGAGAGTTCTCCAGATCAGACAAACACTGATGGGCGTTTAATAATTTATCCTCATCTATCAATTGCATGGTTTTGGCAACACTCGACTGAACGTTAAATATGTGCTTGAGATTCCATTCCATTGCAGTCGCATATTGAGAATGTTTAGTGTTTTCCTCACGAACGACTTCTAAAGCGTCATAGATCTCTGGGACACCGGAAAGTAGATGATCCACTTGTTTGACAATACCCATTACATCTTTTACATTTTCTAAACATGTTTCCAATTGTTTCAATCCCACCCGAACCCCATCCAATTGATTTTGCATTCCTGTCTTGAGTAGTGCCTCGACGGAGACTTTTTTACGCCCCACTCGATGACGAAATTGATCGACTTTTTCTAGTTGACCCGGTCGTTGCAGCATGTTTTTCACATCTTTCAGAGCGGCTATTCGAGCTTCTTGCTCTAGTTGTTTTAAATCCATTTTAAAGCATTAATTAATTACTGAATTTAAAATTATTTTCATCGGAGAATCAAACACGAACAAGTGATGAAGTTTGGCGTAAACGTCATAATTGACGTACATATTCTGTGTGCGTTTACACATAAGTAAAATGTGCAGAGTTTATATGTATTTCTATCTTGTGTTAAATGTGAAGTTACTCCATGGCTAATAAATAATATTTAATGCAACATTTTCAGAAAAAATGCAGAACAAAAATGCAAATGACACGTAAATTAAAGCACCCGTTGAAGTCAATGATGGGGAAGGTACTTGTTCCGTATTTTTAATAGACATATCGGCAACCCTTTCCTGACATAGGTGAGGTGACAGTTAGAATTTATTTTTCATTCAACCGGCTGCAAGGTAGACGTTTTTTGAGTACGCCGCTTAAAAGTTTTATTTTAATCAATGGCCTCTAAAGTACTTCTTGGATTTGACGGTGCTAGTCTGCCGCCGAATTTTCACTTGGGAGTGGAAAATGAATTGCAAATTCAAGTTTTTGTTCACACCCAGCCAAAGATGGAGTAAGTGATGTGGCCTTTAAAGAAGTATCTTATTTATGCAATTTTGTTGTTTTAGGCAAGCATTTATTAATTGTTTGAAACAAAAGAAAGTTGAGACTTCGAACAAGTCAACCGAGAACTCAGACTGTCATCGAGAAGCTGGGAATCGATTGTTTAGAGCAAATAAAAAGCTAAATGCAGTCGCAGCAAGTCGGTGCTATACGAATGCTATACTTGCAGCCCCAGATGGTAGCCAAGCATTGGCCTTGGCTCACGCGAATAGGTCCGCTTCGATATCGGAACTTGGCTTCTACAAAGTAACTACAAGCACTTCCTCTTTCGGAGCAATTTAAGAACATGTTTTATTTTTAGGAAGCATATGAGGACTGCGAATGTGCCATTGACAATGGATATCCAAAGGAGAATATGGAGAAATTAATCACAAGACAGGCTTTCTGTGCCAATAAACTTGAAGACTACAATAAGCTAAAGCTTTGCGTAGAAAAACTTAGGTCAATGGTACTAAGCAAACCGTTTGAGAAACAGAAAGCTACTTTCGAAGAAGATTTGACTAGACTAAGCAAAGCCAAGGCGTCTGAAACTGAAGCTGAAAAAGTAACCAAAGAGAGTTATTTAGCACAAGAAATGTAGGTACACGAAATGATATTGGAATCTTTACACATTACGTACCCTTTTAGTTTATTCCACCCGAAAAAGGGGCGTTATTTGACCGCATCCCAGGACATAGCCCAAGGCGCAAAGGTGCTGACAGAAAGGGCATTTGCCCTGGTGCCTGTTGATAATATGAAAATTTGCAGAAATTGTGCTGCACAAAACATAATTCCCTTCCCTTGCAACATTTGCGCGAAGGTATTTTACTGCTCACTGGAATGCAAGAAGGAACAAGAAATGGTACACAAGTATGAGTGCTATTCATATAGGTGTGGATTTGTAACATCAGTTGGCATTACACACTTAGCAATGGAGACATTCCTAAAAGGCTTCCCACCCTTAATAGAAAGCATGAAAAGCTGCACGAATGAATACGAAATATGGGAAAGAATTGAAGAGATAGCCCATTCAGGCGACAAGGGTTACGCTGAGGTCCTCGCATTGGCTACAAATTTTAAATCCAGAGGGATTTTAGAACCGGATATTTTCCGCTCTAATAGTTCAGTCGCGGCTATGATCGCATACTACCTCATGGACTTTACAACATTTTTTGAGCTATTCAAAGGTTCCAATTGTACAAAAGCTCGATGGACACTTATTATTTCTGCAGTTATACTACGGCATATTTTGCAAATGATATGCAATGCTTCAACGTCACTGACTGTGTCTCCAGCGGGTGAAGATGATACATTTTTGCCATTTTGCGATGTATGGGAGGAGTGCCGTCATATTAAGAAAGGACAATTGCACAAGTTTTCCTTTCTTCGCCAAACCTATGCGGGATTTTTCCTTCATCTCAGCGTTTGTAATCATTCCTGTGAACCCTCCTTCCGTCCGAAATTTGACGGAGACATTGTCACAGTCTACGCTCGCCATCATCTGAAGCAAGGAACCGAGCTTCACAACTCATACATACCGGACAGCAGGAATCAATCGAAAACTAAGCGAAAAGAGAACTTGAAAGACATCTTCCACTTCGATTGCCAGTGCAAATACTGTTCCGATGATTACAACGATGATGCATTTGTGAGTATCAACGTCATGCATGCAGTCGAATCCTGCTCAATCAAGACATCTTTCCCAGCTTAAACTCTATAGATACCGGTGTCAGAACTCTTCCTGCAGGTCAGTTTTTGTACCTCAAGTAGATGACCAAGAATGGTGGTTACGTGAGGATGAAGAATTGGCTTTTGTAACATGCACCAAGTGCAGAGCTAAACTAGATCTAAAGTGGTATTGGCAATTCACTTATATAGCAGGAGATCTAACAGGAATAAGCAGACTCATTCAAATACTTAAGTACGCTGAAAAGGTTTTAGTTGGTCACAGCGAACTGCGAGCCATTATGTGTGAAAACGCGGCATACATGGCTTTTCTCTCCTTGAAAGGTAAGCCATGAATTCATTCTTTAGCTCTTTCTTAAATCTGTTTCTTTGTGTTACTTTAGTGGGAGTACAGCTAAGTAACTCGGAATTCACTGCAGTGGGTGAAGCTGTCAAATATTGGCTGGATGTAGTCGAATACCAGAATGACGTTAGAAGTGTGATGTACATTACCAAAGCAACATACGCATTGGATCTCATGGCACTTGGAAAGTATTTCAACTTCGACTGCAACAAGATTCGCATGAGTATGGATATGTTATCTACCGAAATGAGAACTATATTTGAAAACTATATCAACGATTACATTGGAGAGAAATTTTATGCAAGTGGTCGCAATTAAAGAGCGCTAAAAAAAAATAGCAAAGCCTTTGAAAACGAGCAAATTGTTATGAACTAAATATTCCATTTGAGGTGATCTACACATTTATCTTGAACAATACTGGTACAGGTTTCCGTGTCTTATTTCGGAAGTCCAGATGCGTGGGTGGCTGTTTAGATCTCAAGTTTCAGTGGATTTTGTCATTATGATCTCTCTCCCGAAGAACCAAGGTATCTCTGTAAAAGAACTTGATAATCCCAGTATGGGCACTAACGGGCGAGGAGATTCTTGGTCGCATAATAATATACTAACTAACAAGCACTGCATGCCAATCGAAGTTTTCATTCAGATTGATCTGACTCAGACTAAATCCTAATCGCTCTAAAGTACTTTTCTCTACGAGTAGCAAAGACGTATGTGTACATAATCGGACAGGCCTTGGTGGTAAAGCTTGACGTATTCATTGAAGATATTGTAGTGGGGCGGGAAACACGGAATGCAAAGAGATTTCACAACGCGAAGATCCTCAAGAATAATCTGCCGAGTTATTTCCAAGTCCCTGACAAGCCACAATTTATTGTCGACTCGCTCCTCGACTTTAGAACCTTCGATAC
Source organism: Eristalis tenax (assembly GCA_905231855.2). Taxonomy (NCBI): domain Eukaryota; kingdom Metazoa; phylum Arthropoda; class Insecta; order Diptera; family Syrphidae; genus Eristalis; species Eristalis tenax. The sequence goes on from HG993127.1 coordinate 9,499,727, forward strand.
GCGTAACGACTGCTTCTTTTAAAACGTTCATCGCCATCTTTCGCCAGGCCTTGGGTCTTCCTGGGGGCAAGAAACCCGTCACTTTCTGTTGCTGCAAGGCGAATTGATCACTTTTCTCCTCTCTTTCAATAATTCGCAGTGCGGTTACAATCACCGTAGGTTCCTTCCGCACAGTGTTTAATGTCCGATTCATTATTAGACGAATCTTCTTTTCCAAAGCCTGTGAAACAGTCTCGACTTTCTCAAAATGTCGCTTCAGTGTGATTTTGTCACTAGCTTGTTGTTTTGATTGCTTGTGAAGTTCATACAATAGATCGTCTCGAGAGTTCTCCAGATCAGACAAACACTGATGGGCGTTTAATAATTTATCCTCATCTATCAATTGCATGGTTTTGGCAACACTCGACTGAACGTTAAATATGTGCTTGAGATTCCATTCCATTGCAGTCGCATATTGAGAATGTTTAGTGTTTTCCTCACGAACGACTTCTAAAGCGTCATAGATCTCTGGGACACCGGAAAGTAGATGATCCACTTGTTTGACAATACCCATTACATCTTTTACATTTTCTAAACATGTTTCCAATTGTTTCAATCCCACCCGAACCCCATCCAATTGATTTTGCATTCCTGTCTTGAGTAGTGCCTCGACGGAGACTTTTTTACGCCCCACTCGATGACGAAATTGATCGACTTTTTCTAGTTGACCCGGTCGTTGCAGCATGTTTTTCACATCTTTCAGAGCGGCTATTCGAGCTTCTTGCTCTAGTTGTTTTAAATCCATTTTAAAGCATTAATTAATTACTGAATTTAAAATTATTTTCATCGGAGAATCAAACACGAACAAGTGATGAAGTTTGGCGTAAACGTCATAATTGACGTACATATTCTGTCTGCGTTTACACATAAGTAAAATGTGCAGAGTTTATATGTATTTCTATCTTGTGTTAAATGTGAAGTTACTCCATGGCTAATAAATAATATTTAATGCAACATTTTCAGAAAAAATGCAGAACAAAAATGCAAATGACACGTAAATTAAAGCACCCGTTGAAGTCAATAATGGGGAAGGTACTTGTTCCGTATTTTTAATAGACATATCGGCAACCCTTTCCTGACATAGGTGAGGTGACAGTTAGAATTTATTTTTCATTCAACCGGCTGCAAGGTAGACGTTTTTTGAGTACGCCGCTTAAAAGTTTTATTTTAATCAATGGCCTCTAAAGTACTTCTTGGATTTGACGGTGCTAGTCTGCCGCCGAATTTTCACTTGGGAGTGGAAAATGAATTGCAAATTCAAGTTTTTGTTCACACCCAGCCAAAGATGGAGTAAGTGATGTGGCCTTTAAAGAAGTATCTTATTTATGCAATTTTGTTGTTTTAGGCAAGCATTTATTAATTGTTTGAAACAAAAGAAAGTTGAGACTTCGAACAAGTCAACCGAGAACTCAGACTGTCATCGAGAAGCTGGGAATCGATTGTTTAGAGCAAATAAAAAGCTAAATGCAGTCGCAGCAAGTCGGTGCTATACGAATGCTATACTTGCAGCCCCAGATGGTAGCCAAGCATTGGCCTTGGCTCACGCGAATAGGTCCGCTTCGATATCGGAACTTGGCTTCTACAAAGTAACTACAAGCACTTCCTCTTTCGGAGCAATTTAAGAACATGTTTTATTTTTAGGAAGCATATGAGGACTGCGAATGTGCCATTGACAATGGATATCCAAAGGAGAATATGGAGAAATTAATCACAAGACAGGCTTTCTGTGCCAATAAACTTGAAGACTACAATAAGCTAAAGCTTTGCGTAGAAAAACTTAGGTCAATGGTACTAAGCAAACCGTTTGAGAAACAGAAAGCTACTTTCGAAGAAGATTTGACTAGACTAAGCAAAGCCAAGGCGTCTGAAACTGAAGCTGAAAAAGTAACCAAAGAGAGTTATTTAGCACAAGAAATGTAGGTACACGAAATGATATTGGAATCTTTACACATTACGTACCCTTTTAGTTTATTCCACCCGAAAAAGGGGCGTTATTTGACCGCATCCCAGGACATAGCCCAAGGCGCAAAGGTGCTGACAGAAAGGGCATTTGCCCTGGTGCCTGTTGATAATATGAAAATTTGCAGAAATTGTGCTGCACAAAACATAATTCCCTTCCCTTGCAACATTTGCGCGAAGGTATTTTACTGCTCACTGGAATGCAAGAAGGAACAAGAAATGGTACACAAGTATGAGTGCTATTCATATAGGTGTGGATTTGTAACATCAGTTGGCATTACACACTTAGCAATGGAGACATTCCTAAAAGGCTTCCCACCCTTAATAGAAAGCATGAAAAGCTGCACGAATGAATACGAAATATGGGAAAGAATTGAAGAGATAGCCCATTCAGGCGACAAGGGTTACGCTGAGGTCCTCGCATTGGCTACAAATTTTAAATCCAGAGGGATTTTAGAACCGGATATTTTCCGCTCTAATAGTTCAGTCGCGGCTATGATCGCATACTACCTCATGGACTTTACAACATTTTTTGAGCTATTCAAAGGTTCCAATTGTACAAAAGCTCGATGGACACTTATTATTTCTGCAGTTATACTACGGCATATTTTGCAAATGATATGCAATGCTTCAACGTCACTGACTGTGTCTCCAGCGGGTGAAGATGATACATTTTTGCCATTTTGCGATGTATGGGAGGAGTGCCGTCATATTAAGAAAGGACAATTGCACAAGTTTTCCTTTCTTCGCCAAACCTATGCGGGATTTTTCCTTCATCTCAGCGTTTGTAATCATTCCTGTGAACCCTCCTTCCGTCCGAAATTTGACGGAGACATTGTCACAGTCTACGCTCGCCATCATCTGAAGCAAGGAACCGAGCTTCACAACTCATACATACCGGACAGCAGGAATCAATCGAAAACTAAGCGAAAAGAGAACTTGAAAGACATCTTCCACTTCGATTGCCAGTGCAAATACTGTTCCGATGATTACAACGATGATGCATTTGTGAGTATCAACGTCATGCATGCAGTCGAATCCTGCTCAATCAAGACATCTTTCCCAGCTTAAACTCTATAGATACCGGTGTCAGAACTCTTCCTGCAGGTCAGTTTTTGTACCTCAAGTAGATGACCAAGAATGGTGGTTACGTGAGGATGAAGAATTGGCTTTTGTAACATGCACCAAGTGCAGAGCTAAACTAGATCTAAAGTGGTATTGGCAATTCACTTATATAGCAGGAGATCTAACAGGAATAAGCAGACTCATTCAAATACTTAAGTACGCTGAAAAGGTTTTAGTTGGTCACAGCGAACTGCGAGCCATTATGTGTGAAAACGCGGCATACATGGCTTTTCTCTCCTTGAAAGGTAAGCCATGAATTCATTCTTTAGCTCTTTCTTAAATCTGTTTCTTTGTGTTACTTTAGTGGGAGTACAGCTAAGTAACTCGGAATTCACTGCAGTGGGTGAAGCTGTCAAATATTGGCTGGATGTAGTCGAATACCAGAATGACGTTAGAAGTGTGATGTACATTACCAAAGCAACATACGCATTGGATCTCATGGCACTTGGAAAGTATTTCAACTTCGACTGCAACAAGATTCGCATGAGTATGGATATGTTATCTACCGAAATGAGAACTATATTTGAAAACTATATCAACGATTACATTGGAGAGAAATTTTATGCAAGTGGTCGCAATTAAAGAGCGCTAAAAAAAAATAGCAAAGCCTTTGAAAACGAGCAAATTGTTATGAACTAAATATTCCATTTGAGGTGATCTACACATTTATCTTGAACAATACTGGTACAGGTTTCCGTGTCTTATTTCGGAAGTCCAGATGCGTGGGTGGCTGTTTAGATCTCAAGTTTCAGTGGATTTTGTCATTATGATCTCTCTCCCGAAGAACCAAGGTATCTCTGTAAAAGAACTTGATACTCCCAGTATGGGCACTAACGGGCGAGGAGATTCTTGGTCGCATAATAATATACTAACTAACAAGCACTGCATGCCAATCGAAGTTTTCATTCAGATTGATCTGACTCAGACTAAATCCTAATCGCTCTAAAGTACTTTTCTCTACGAGTAGCAAAGACGTATGTGTACATAATCGGACAGGCCTTGGTGGTAAAGCTTGACGTATTCATTGAAGATATTGTAGTGGGGCGGGAAACACGGAATGCAAAGAGATTTCACAACGCGAAGATCCTCAAGAATAATCTGCCGAGTTATTTCCAAGTCCCTGACAAGCCACAATTTATTGTCGACTCGCTCCTCGACTTTAGAACCTTCGATACGCGTAACGACTGCTTCTTTTAAAACGTTCATCGCCATCTTTCGCCAGGCCTTGGGTCTTCCTGGGGGCAAGAAACCCGTCACTTTCTGTTGCTGCAAGGCGAATTGATCACTTTTCTCCTCTCTTTCAATAATTCGCAGTGCGGTTACAATCACCGTAGGTTCCTTCCGCACAGTGTTTAATGTCCGATTCATTATTAGACGAATCTTCTTTTCCAAAGCCTGTGAAACAGTCTCGACTTTCTCAAAATGTCGCTTCAGTGTGATTTTGTCACTAGCTTGTTGTTTTGATTGCTTGTGAAGTTCATACAATAGATCGTCTCGAGAGTTCTCCAGATCAGACAAACACTGATGGGCGTTTAATAATTTATCCTCATCTATCAATTGCATGGTTTTGGCAACACTCGACTGAACGTTAAATATGTGCTTGAGATTCCATTCCATTGCAGTCGCATATTGAGAATGTTTAGTGTTTTCCTCACGAACGACTTCTAAAGCGTCATAGATCTCTGGGACACCGGAAAGTAGATGATCCACTTGTTTGACAATACCCATTACATCTTTTACATTTTCTAAACATGTTTCCAATTGTTTCAATCCCACCCGAACCCCATCCAATTGATTTTGCATTCCTGTCTTGAGTAGTGCCTCGACGGAGACTTTTTTACGCCCCACTCGATGACGAAATTGATCGACTTTTTCTAGTTGACCCGGTCGTTGCAGCATGTTTTTCACATCTTTCAGAGCGGCTATTCGAGCTTCTTGCTCTAGTTGTTTTAAATCCATTTTAAAGCATTAATTAATTACTGAATTTAAAATTATTTTCATCGGAGAATCAAACACGAACAAGTGATGAAGTTTGGCGTAAACGTCATAATTGACGTACATATTCTGTGTGCGTTTACACATAAGTAAAATGTGCAGAGTTTATATGTATTTCTATCTTGTGTTAAATGTGAAGTTACTCCATGGCTAATAAATAATATTTAATGCAACATTTTCAGAAAAAATGCAGAACAAAAATGCAAATGACACGTAAATTAAAGCACCCGTTGAAGTCAATGATGGGGAAGGTACTTGTTCCGTATTTTTAATAGACATATCGGCAACCCTTTCCTGACATAGGTGAGGTGACAGTTAGAATTTATTTTTCATTCAACCGGCTGCAAGGTAGACGTTTTTTGAGTACGCCGCTTAAAAGTTTTATTTTAATCAATGGCCTCTAAAGTACTTCTTGGATTTGACGGTGCTAGTCTGCCGCCGAATTTTCACTTGGGAGTGGAAAATGAATTGCAAATTCAAGTTTTTGTTCACACCCAGCCAAAGATGGAGTAAGTGATGTGGCCTTTAAAGAAGTATCTTATTTATGCAATTTTGTTGTTTTAGGCAAGCATTTATTAATTGTTTGAAACAAAAGAAAGTTGAGACTTCGAACAAGTCAACCGAGAACTCAGACTGTCATCGAGAAGCTGGGAATCGATTGTTTAGAGCAAATAAAAAGCTAAATGCAGTCGCAGCAAGTCGGTGCTATACGAATGCTATACTTGCAGCCCCAGATGGTAGCCAAGCATTGGCCTTGGCTCACGCGAATAGGTCCGCTTCGATATCGGAACTTGGCTTCTACAAAGTAACTACAAGCACTTCCTCTTTCGGAGCAATTTAAGAACATGTTTTATTTTTAGGAAGCATATGAGGACTGCGAATGTGCCATTGACAATGGATATCCAAAGGAGAATATGGAGAAATTAATCACAAGACAGGCTTTCTGTGCCAATAAACTTGAAGACTACAATAAGCTAAAGCTTTGCGTAGAAAAACTTAGGTCAATGGTACTAAGCAAACCGTTTGAGAAACAGAAAGCTACTTTCGAAGAAGATTTGACTAGACTAAGCAAAGCCAAGGCGTCTGAAACTGAAGCTGAAAAAGTAACCAAAGAGAGTTATTTAGCACAAGAAATGTAGGTACACGAAATGATATTGGAATCTTTACACATTACGTACCCTTTTAGTTTATTCCACCCGAAAAAGGGGCGTTATTTGACCGCATCCCAGGACATAGCCCAAGGCGCAAAGGTGCTGACAGAAAGGGCATTTGCCCTGGTGCCTGTTGATAATATGAAAATTTGCAGAAATTGTGCTGCACAAAACATAATTCCCTTCCCTTGCAACATTTGCGCGAAGGTATTTTACTGCTCACTGGAATGCAAGAAGGAACAAGAAATGGTACACAAGTATGAGTGCTATTCATATAGGTGTGGATTTGTAACATCAGTTGGCATTACACACTTAGCAATGGAGACATTCCTAAAAGGCTTCCCACCCTTAATAGAAAGCATGAAAAGCTGCACGAATGAATACGAAATATGGGAAAGAATTGAAGAGATAGCCCATTCAGGCGACAAGGGTTACGCTGAGGTCCTCGCATTGGCTACAAATTTTAAATCCAGAGGGATTTTAGAACCGGATATTTTCCGCTCTAATAGTTCAGTCGCGGCTATGATCGCATACTACCTCATGGACTTTACAACATTTTTTGAGCTATTCAAAGGTTCCAATTGTACAAAAGCTCGATGGACACTTATTATTTCTGCAGTTATACTACGGCATATTTTGCAAATGATATGCAATGCTTCAACGTCACTGACTGTGTCTCCAGCGGGTGAAGATGATACATTTTTGCCATTTTGCGATGTATGGGAGGAGTGCCGTCATATTAAGAAAGGACAATTGCACAAGTTTTCCTTTCTTCGCCAAACCTATGCGGGATTTTTCCTTCATCTCAGCGTTTGTAATCATTCCTGTGAACCCTCCTTCCGTCCGAAATTTGACGGAGACATTGTCACAGTCTACGCTCGCCATCATCTGAAGCAAGGAACCGAGCTTCACAACTCATACATACCGGACAGCAGGAATCAATCGAAAACTAAGCGAAAAGAGAACTTGAAAGACATCTTCCACTTCGATTGCCAGTGCAAATACTGTTCCGATGATTACAACGATGATGCATTTGTGAGTATCAACGTCATGCATGCAGTCGAATCCTGCTCAATCAAGACATCTTTCCCAGCTTAAACTCTATAGATACCGGTGTCAGAACTCTTCCTGCAGGTCAGTTTTTGTACCTCAAGTAGATGACCAAGAATGGTGGTTACGTGAGGATGAAGAATTGGCTTTTGTAACATGCACCAAGTGCAGAGCTAAACTAGATCTAAAGTGGTATTGGCAATTCACTTATATAGCAGGAGATCTAACAGGAATAAGCAGACTCATTCAAATACTTAAGTACGCTGAAAAGGTTTTAGTTGGTCACAGCGAACTGCGAGCCATTATGTGTGAAAACGCGGCATACATGGCTTTTCTCTCCTTGAAAGGTAAGCCATGAATTCATTCTTTAGCTCTTTCTTAAATCTGTTTCTTTGTGTTACTTTAGTGGGAGTACAGCTAAGTAACTCGGAATTCACTGCAGTGGGTGAAGCTGTCAAATATTGGCTGGATGTAGTCGAATACCAGAATGACGTTAGAAGTGTGATGTACATTACCAAAGCAACATACGCATTGGATCTCATGGCACTTGGAAAGTATTTCAACTTCGACTGCAACAAGATTCGCATGAGTATGGATATGTTATCTACCGAAATGAGAACTATATTTGAAAACTATATCAACGATTACATTGGAGAGAAATTTTATGCAAGTGGTCGCAATTAAAGAGCGCTAAAAAAAAATAGCAAAGCCTTTGAAAACGAGCAAATTGTTATGAACTAAATATTCCATTTGAGGTGATCTACACATTTATCTTGAACAATACTGGTACAGGTTTCCGTGTCTTATTTCGGAAGTCCAGATGCGTGGGTGGCTGTTTAGATCTCAAGTTTCAGTGGATTTTGTCATTATGATCTCTCTCCCGAAGAACCAAGGTATCTCTGTAAAAGAACTTGATAATCCCAGTATGGGCACTAACGGGCGAGGAGATTCTTGGTCGCATAATAATATACTAACTAACAAGCACTGCATGCCAATCGAAGTTTTCATTCAGATTGATCTGACTCAGACTAAATCCTAATCGCTCTAAAGTACTTTTCTCTACGAGTAGATTACACATCAGTCGTATAGTTTTCGCTATTACAGGACACTGTCTGTAGGAGTTTAAGCTTCATTTCTAACGACTTCTGCAAAAGCAGCTTAGATTATCAGTTACAATAAGTACACAGTACTTCCTCTTCTCCTGCCCAGACATGCATTATGTCACGCTTCTTAAATGTGTTTTGGGATCCGAGTGTGATATTTAATATTTTTTAAAAAACATTATTATCCAAATATTTTATTCGGCTTGATTTTAAAAATGTTGCTTGCATTCGAAAACATTTATTTTCAATTGAAAATCAAGAATTAAAAGGTTTTAAGGCAAACCCAAAAATAAACGCACAATTTTCGATGTAAAAATCCACTAGCATCTTTCAATCACATCCAACTTCATTGCAATCTTACACATCTTCACATCCATAAATTGTTCGGCCGTCAATGACCTTTATTTTTTCCCATCATTTGACGACGACAAAGCAATTAGAAGTAAGTGTGACGGAGACAAAACGGACATTCGAAGTGGAGAGAACACTTTTTTTCCCTCATTCCCATTGAATTTTCGCGAAGGAATTTTTTTTTTCTTAATTCTTTGATTTTGATTGTTCAACCAAGAATAATAAGAAATTATATCTCAAACTGGAGAAATCAAAAAGCAACAATTTCCAACTAGCCTTAAGCCTGATTGAATATTGTGAATCGTGGATGAGTGTATAAAGTGAATCGAGGGCAAGGAAAAGTCAGCAAACGGATTGTTCAGGGGGAAAGCAAGTGAACAGTTTTGGCCCCAAATGTTGGGGCCAAAAGGCAGCTAACTAAAGCACCAACATCATCATCGATACCATCATCATCATCATAATCATCATCGCCAGCACCAGCTAGCAGCAACAATAGCAGAAGTAGAAGCTCATAAGCTACGTCTGCTACGAATTAAAGTGACAGCGACGAGCTCTTCGTCATCCATGTGAATTAGATTCTTTGGGCGCTTTTTATCTTAAAAAAGAAATAACCGTCCAGCAGATACGATAAGAATATTGTTTGCTGAAGGCGATATAGACAACTCTTTAATTCTGTTTTGAATTAGTTTTTTTTTTTTTTTTGTTATTTTCCTTTTGTTGTGCATTTTGTTGTTCGGGCGCCAGTGGGAACTTCAACTGCGATTGAAGCCTTAACCCACAGTGCAATCGACGAATTTGATGGGAGAATTATGTACCTGGAGCCTCTAAATTTATCGCTAACGCAGATTAGTATACTGGTGAAAAATCTGAACAAGAAGAACTACACTCAGTCGTGTGAAAGTCTAAACAAGGTAAGCCATATACACTCAATTTCATAAGAAAAAAAAATCATTCGTCATCTGTCTTGCCATGATTGTGGGAAGTCTTATTTTTTTTGTTCATATATTCAATTGTCGACGTACGGATGGTGTGTGGATTGTAGTAGACTGCGTTTAAAAGTGATCCAGTGTGTGCTTCTTGGACCTTTATTTTGTCTTGACATTAACCATTAGTTGCGCCTAAAACAGTACATTTCATTCGTTCCTTATCTAAAGTTTTAGACGGTGCATTTAATAGCGCTTTCAAACTGCATAAAAGAGTACGGTTATGTTCGTAATTTCATGGAAATGATCGTGTACATTCAACCTAATATCCAATTAGAAATCTGTATTTACGCAATGATCGACCGAGTGAACAGTGCTGCCAACTCATATGCTTTTATCTTGTGCACGCAAGTTTCGGACATTTTAGCAGAAAATTCTTAGTTTCTTGCATACTAGATTGTATTGCTTATATACCTGTGACCAGTAGATAAAAAAGAATGACCAAGAAGTAACAGCTGTTACAAGTTATCTTATTAAGACTCTTTTGAACATGGCACGGTGAAAGTATGTTACTCATTGAAATTTTTATTGCAACATGCCACGTCTCTGTCATGATCCACGTATTAAGAATATTGTCAAAATGTGGTTGCCGAAGCTGTTTTGGCTTCTTATTTTGTTGGATTTCCAGCATGGTAAACAAATAAAATTTAATAACAGGAGCTAATTAAAACGTTACAGTACATTTACACCACTTTGCGTTCCCACTGTGACTTCAACATTTCAATTGACAGCTAGTGTCAGAATTGATTATATTTTTCATTTTAGAAATCTGAAGTCGTTGAATCTTTTTGATAGAGATACCCAACTTCACAGCTCATTGACCCCTAGTCCATCGACGAATTTGACGGAAAACATGAAAATTTTGACGGTTACTCATGAATTTTTGACAGTTATTCACGAAATAACGTAAATGCGTTATTTCGCATTTGGCGTTAGAAAACAATATAAAAAATGGTTGTCAAAAATTTTAAAGGCCAAGAGAGATAGAAGTTTTGCGTCTCTATCATACTTCATTTCTGCTTTTTATCAAGCTAAATGAATTTAATTGCTAATTCAAACGTTCACTTGATATGATTTATTGTTTGTTGTTGACAGTTGGTTCTTGTTTCTGTCAGCGGGCTGAAAAGTCATTAAATGATTCGATTTCAACATTTGCTGAACGTATTGGCCTGAAATGGCTAAACTAGGCGAAATGTTGAATTTAGATGCCTCAGAAATGTAGAAACATGTTTTGTAAATAGATGCTGGTTGTATGACTATTTAGGCTAGATTGTAGATGTGTAATGTGCAGGTACTCAACATCCCGCGCACATCGCTTGCGAAATTTAGTTTTTGCTACAATAATAATTATAATATAGGTGGCGCTGTAGTAGTAGCTGGAAGAACTATTATTCTTTGATTAGTGGTGGAGATCTACGACTCAACGCCGAAGTTAAAAAGCATCAGCTACACCCTAGTCTCTCTCTTAGGTACTTCAAAGGTGTAAAGACGTGAACAATTAAATTTAACGTTGCTGGGAGTTCAACCCGGCGTAAGAGTTACTACAACTACACACTCGGCCTTGCGGCCACGTGCACGCAGATGCGTAGCTCATGGATTTACTTTTCTGTTTAACGCATTGGCTGGCTAAGGAACTAAGTTTTCTCCGTCACTCACGAACTTCTAACTGTCGATGCTGCACTAAAATTTAAAACATGGTCCCAGGGTAATGTTATACATTGTCCATGTCCCCATTGAACTCCATTGATAATTCCACAGAGAACTAGAATTTGTTTATTACTTGCGCTACTTTAATACATTGGAAATGTATCCAAATCTGAGGCAGTATCAAAAGCTTCATTTTCGGCTAGTTACAACCAGATGAATGACAAGATCATACTATTTCATGGCAATTGCGCTCCCGAATCACTGGGAATGTGCACATGCCATGGGTCTTTAATACCCTCCACTGGTGGAAGAACAATTGCACACACAATGCAGGTGGCTGCTAAAAAGTCTCACACGAGTGGAGGGATCTCGTCTTTCATGGCCAGTCAGTTACCCGCAAGCTAGGCTGATAGACTAGTTCTGTACATTTTTTTATCTAGAATTAAAAGTTCGCACCATCAGCCTCTGCTGGCATTTGAATATTTTTATATAGGTAATGACATTTGGAAACAATCCAAACTTGCTCCGTATGGGTTTTGAAATTTCAGTAAAGTTTCATCCAAACCTCGCGCTTTCGGTTCGGTTTGAACATTGCATAACACATTTCCCCTTGCACACATTCCCCGTGCATAATTTTCGATGACTTGAGCTAAAGTTCCATTAGTCAAATTCCACTCTCCCGCCTAAACACCGATTGAAGTAGAAATATGCAGTAGCTTGTGGAAGCTACTCGTCAGGAAATGAAACCATCATTTGTTGATTTCTGGCATGCAGCAGAATACATTCTGCAACCATCTATCGTCGGTATGGATAGCATGTGCTACAACTGTTTTTAATTCATAGAAGGATGGAAAATGCTTTTTGTAAGCAGTAGCATAAGAATGTCCTGTTTATACAAACAAGTGGTCGTAGTCATTCTTCTTTAATTTAGAAATCAATAGAATCACTTGACACGAATGTTTTCACGTATTTTCAAGTAATTAAACAAAATTGTTAAACATGTCGCTACCATATGGTAAAATATGAAAATTATGTCTGATCTATTACGATTTTGCCTTTGCATTGCAAGAAAAGAAACCCAACACAGACGTTTTGGCATCACTGAATATTTAGCATTTTGACATATCAGCATTAAATATCATACGTTGCTGCTTCAGCACACATTGCCAAAGCCGCCGTCAGACAGAGACAACATAATAAGTTTCAAGAAAAAGGATAGCATATACGTTTTTGAATCCCCTGCTGGGGTATTTTCTTCCTCATCGTTTTTTTTTTTCGCCGACGCCATGTTCGTTTGATGGTTTTTCCTTTCATTGCCGTTGTCGTCGCCGCGAGTTTTAATTTGAACATTTTACTTAAAAATCAATTCAAAATGGATTTCCATCAGTATCTAACGGATACATAGCATTCGGAGTATTTCATTTCAGTGAAAATGTTTGAAAAAATGTTCAAAATTAGTAAAAACTTTGTTTTATTTTATTTGACGTTTTTTTGCTCTTTGTGTATCGAAGAAGAACGACTGCTGCTGCCCTTGCAAAAAGTGTATCGAGTGTTAAAAGTTTCTTAAAAAGCAGCATTTTCTTACCCTTTTTTGTTCAAAATCTGAATAAAAGGCATTTATAATTGAAGAAAAAGACAAAACGAACTATAGAGTGAAAACAATTATATCAAAAAATACATAATTCGATAGGTAAGAGCATCGCAAATTGAATAATGGTTTATCTTATGGTGTATATTTGTGAGGGGAGAGTGTGTAATATGTGTGTATACTTTTGTTTTGTGATAATTTCTTTTTGGTTCCTCTAACAAACGACGCGCCGCGATGCAAACCAACAAATTGTACAAGTAACCATCGTCGTTGTCTTCGTATACTTTCATTTGCTTTTTCCCCTCGACCCTTTGTAGGCCAAAGAACAGCAGTCAAAGCGATTTTAGTTCCTGGTTATAAGTACGCTGTTGAGTTTGGAGGCCTTTTATGCCTGCCTGCCATTCACCTGTGCTCCCAGTCACAGACCCTATATGCGATAAATAAATAATTAATTAATTGACCGTTGAATTTGTATTCCGCACAGCCGGTGCTGCAGCAACTATTGTCTCCAATTCGCAACCAAATAGATTTTCCTCATGATTCAAGTACACACTGGAGTGTGAACAGGTTAATTTTGAGGTATGATGGTATGGTGTATTTGCGAAAGAAAAAGAGAAGGAGATGAAAAGAAGAAGAAAAGAAAAAAAACCTTGAAAGAGTCGCTTTCTTTTCCTCTGTGAGTGGAGAGTTACTCAAGCTGTTGGCTGCGCTGAGTACATGATCCACGTCCTCTTGGCAAAGAAGAATTGATGAGTTGCAAAATAAGAAACATATGGAAGCGAATGCGAAGAGCGAGAACGCATCCGGCGATGGTTATTTTGAACCAGCAGATGTGATGCTGTGTGTATATTGTCTGCTCTCGCTCCTCTTCATATTTTTTGATTTCGTTTTGTACAAAAAAAACTTTGCATTCGTAGATATGAGTCCACTGCAGATAAGAGCTGCATTAATGTCTACGGCCATCCAGTGCAATGCAAATTCCTTGGATCTGTCTGTGAAACAAGGCCAAACCGCTGTCTGTTCATCAGCAAAATGATATGCAGACACTCATCTGTTTGTCTTAATTCACACAGTTCACAGCGTTTGATCTTCGTTTGAGTACTCTTTTGGTTTTATCTGCATTTCCTTGGACTTTATACCTGTCCTCCATGTTGAATGATCTTCAGTGTCTTTTGTACACACGGTGGTATGTACCTGGGTGTACCGAAAATAAACTCATCAATCGACACCAATGAGGAAAGGGATTTGGTTCCGAAGGGGAGATCACGACTTCTTAGGTAGACATCATTACTGGCAAATGCAAATCTGAGACAATTCGTGTATTCGTTGTAAATTTCCAATTATACCAAATGTCAGCGGCAACGAGTAACAACACATGTATGATTTTTATTTTCAGTTGGTTGACGAATTTGGCTTGGAAGCGGATCGCCATTATCTGCGTTGCCTATTCTCAATTGTTAACTTTACGGATCCAACGTCGACACCGTTTCACTGTAAACTACTCGGCATCGAATTGAACAAACAATTGAATAAAACCCCGGCAATATCAAACATCTGTTTTTCAGTCGACAATTGTTTTCCTTCGCAAAAGGTAAGCTCTTCATATTTCTTTGCTTTCCATTATCCACTCGGCTTACTGGTGACAACTGTAAATGTATATATATTTTTTTCTATATTTTTTTCTTCACCTGTTCGTTCTTATGTGCGTTTTCGTTTAGACTTTAAAACCTTCACCGACTTTACTCACCCAAATCACTCAAGCAACTGGCATTTCAAAGTTGACTGAAGTGATTGTCGCTCTAGCACTCACTCATTCATCCAATGCTGAGGCACAGACATACGCCCGCGAGCATCTGAAACGAACGATACCACAACTTATCGAATCGTATACAAATAACGAGACATCAACACCAACCGAACGAAGCCTCAACGATATTTTGCCTAATATCCTACAGCTTATACTTTCGCTATTCAGACCGGATACGTACAGCGATTACGGTCTGAGTGAAGACACCTACTTGGGATTCATTACAAAACTTCGCGAAGACTTTCCTCGAGAAGGTGTTCCATTGATTTTGTCATCATTTCTGTATCAAAAGCACCATCAAGAGGAGATTTCAATTGAGGAAGTTTATGAAAATCTTGCCGAGACGCTTACGCAGGCGAACAATATTATGGACACATCCTGGATTAATTTAATCCTAGAAATCGGCTATGAATTCACATCGACCGTCGACGACTGCAAGAACCATTTACGCTGTGGACGCACAGATCTCCAGACTCAAGATGTTGCTAAAATCATCGGATTGATGTGCCGTACGCATACCTCACTACTTGACTGTAATGTAAATCTTCCAACACCTGCAAACTTCTGGCCAGGCCAGAATACAAACAACAGCAATGCCAGCAATAACAACGATACCACCAACACCACATTGTCAACGGTTGGAGGCGGAAACAATGCGGGTGATCCAAAGAAGGACTCCAAGGTATCGCAATCCGCGTCAGATGCTACACAAACATGGAAGCCGGACGTTTTCGTGCAGGCACTGAAAGAGATTGTGCCCAATTTGAATTGGAAGGATGTCTGCTTTGCCTTAGACCATCAGGAATTCATAATCAAGGACCGCATTGGCCTTAATCTTTTGTTGACCATCTTTCGCCTTGGCACACAGTCGAGTGTGTTCTCCACAGAATGTGTCTACCGTCACTGGCAAAATGTGGAGGGACAGTTCTCACTTATCTCGATGATGATTAAAAACTCTGATCTATTTTCATTTGCTGATTACATATTCACTCCTGTGCCTGTGGAACTGCTGAAGACGCCCCCAGAGACGGATAACAAGGAAATTGCCACATGGAAGTCACTGCATTTAGTGGAGGTGCTCTTGTACCTAGGGGAGAATGGACCGTACACTCAGGTTGCGGAGATATTCAAGTTCCCGGCACAACATTGTCCAGATGTCTTGATCTTGGCGTTGTTGCAGCTAACGACTCCCATAACGGGTTTTCGCCAGGAGTTGTTCAACAACTTGATTCCAACGTTCATAGCCAACCACCCCAACTCTGGGGTGATCTTGCATCACGCCTGGAACTCGTCGAACTTTATGATGAATCTGCGTCCCACCATCATGCACGCCATGTCTGATTACTACCTCCGCGGAGAGAACGATCAATCCAGGCTCTCACGCATCCTGGATGTTGCACAAGATCTCAAAGCCCTGTCGAGCCTATTGAACGCCAGGAGCTTCTTGTTTGTCATTGATTTGGCCTGTCTGGCGTCGCGACGTGAATACCTCAAGCTCGAGAAATGGCTCAGCGACAAGATTCGGGAGCATGGTGAGCCGTTCGTACAGGCAATCATCAAGTTCTTGCAGCGTCGTTGTCCGCAAATATTCGGCTCAAAAGCCCCTGAAGACCAAATACCAAAGGCAGCCCAGCTGCCGCATGAAACGCTCACCACCATGTTGACGTGCTTACAATCGTGTGCGGCCAATGTATCTCAAGACCTTTGCGAGGTGATAATTCAAATGACGTCAAACTGCACCCTGATTGCGAACAAGGCGCGACAACAACAACCACCGCCACCTGGAGTTATCAGAACACACCGCGGGATCGAACCGGCCCCTTTCAATGCGAACATAAATGCGCAGCAGATGTTCGGCCCCTCAGTGGAAACTCTCTCAAACCTTAGTACGAATATTGCGAATTTGAACCTCGGCCCCAATGGGACGATTAATTTTGGAAATGTTCTCGGAAGTCTTGTCTCTACACCGGCATCGCCGTCGAGAATGATGAACCCCGCGGCTGCTGCAGCATCAAACAGTCCATACCCGATGGCAATGCCACTCCAGGCTCCGCCAAACGTGAATAATATCAATCGCATTCCTCCGACTCCGAACGCCAATCAAGGAGTAATAGCCGACCTGGCTCAGCCAGTGTCAAAGGAAGTCGAGGACGAAGCTAACAGCTACTTTCAACGCATTTACAACCATCCACCACATCCAACGCTTTCCATCGACGAGGTGTTGGACATGCTGCAGCGCTTCAAGGAATCAAACATCCGCCGCGAACAGGAGGTCTACCAGTGTATGCTGCGCAATCTGTTCGAAGAATATCGATTTTTCCCACAGTACCCTGACAAGGAACTCCAAACCACCGCTCAACTTTTTGGGGGCATCATCGAGCGTAATCTGGCTCCGACCTGCTTCACGCTTGGCCTCGCGTTGCGCTGTGTTCTAGATGCTTTGCGTAAACCTGTCGGATCGAAAATGTACTACTTCGGCATAACAGCTCTAGACCGCTTCAAGACTCGCCTCCGGACATACAACAAGTACTGCGAGTTCATCAGATCAATTCCGCACTTTCAGGAGTTCCCACCACTCCTCATTCAGTACGTTGAGTGCGGCTTCATGGAGCAAGAACCGCCGTCCAAAGCACCGGCCAGCATTTTGCCGGGATCCATGTCTCAAATAATGCCCGGCCAGCAAGGACCACAAGCCGCTCCGGACTCCTTGTATCGAAGCAACTCAGTCACCGGTAACATAGTGACTACACCAGCTCAGCAGAAGCCAATGGTGGTGACAAGAGTCAAGTCCATTGCGAGCGCAACAAACATCGACACCCTTCTTGTGGCAAACGAGGAGAAGATCACTGTGCCGCCCGAGGGTGTCCAGGACAAGACAGCGTTCATATTCAACAATCTCAGTCAGCTGAATATACCCCAGAAGTGCGAGGAAATCAAGGAGATCATGATCAAAGAATACTGGCCATGGCTGTCTCAATACTTGGTCTTGAAAAGAGCCTCAATGGAATTCAATTTCCACACTCTGTACTTTAACTTTCTGGACGCTCTAAAGAACCCAGAGATCAACAAGTACGTTACCAAGGAGACATTGCGAAACATCAAGGTCCTGCTTCGTTCCGACAAGGGCGTCGTCAACTTCTCCGATCGAAGCTTGCTGAAGAACCTCGGCCATTGGTTGGGAATGATGACTCTTGGCCGTAACCGGCCCATTCTACAAGTTGATCTTGACTTGAAGGCACTGCTTGGCGAGGCATATCACAAAGGCCAGCAAGAGCTTCTGTTTGTGGTGCCTTTCGTTGCGAAGATCCTCGAATCGAGCGGTAAGAGCAAAGTGTTCAAAAGTCCCAACCCATGGACCATGGCAATCATGAATGTCTTGGGCGAGCTACACCAAGAGCCAGAGCTGAAGCTCAATCTGAAATTCGAAATCGAGGTTCTCTGCAAGACCTTGAACCTCGAATTGTCAAAGCTGAAACCAATCATATACTTGAAGGATCCCGGTCGTTCGATGAACATTGAGCACCAGATGGCACAGCCAAAGACCAAAGCAATCGATGTGGTCAACCTGCCTCAGCAGCAGCAACAGCAGCAACAACAACAACAACAGCAGCAGCAACAACAGCAGCAGCAACAACAACAACAGCAACAGCAGCAGCAGCAACAACAGCAGCAGCAACAACAACAGCAGCAACAGCAGCAGCAACAACAACAACAACAACAGCAGCAGCAACAACAGCAACAGCAGCAACAACAACAACAGCAGCAGCAACAGCAAGCAATCACGAACAGCATCGACGTGGAGCAATCTTTGGCGATGAACAACAACGCAGCAGCAAACCCATCGCCGGGCATTAGCAACGAGAGTGCGGGCCAAATGACCATCAGCCCCCCTGAGCCACGTTTTAACTACGTCGACATCAACGTGGCCAACTTCTCTCTGATTGCACAGCACGTGGTTATTTCGCCGAACATCGCTATTTTCCACACAAATCCATCGCTGAAGCACATTGTGTTGAGTGCCATCGAGCGCACCATCACCGACTGGCTGCAGCCGGTTGTCGATAGAAGCGTTCGCATTGCATCCAGCACAACCGAACAAATAGTGCGCAAGGACTTCGCTTTAGACCCGGACGAGGCTCGCATGCGCAATGCAGCCCACCAAATGGTCCGCAATCTGTCGGCTGGCATGGCGATGATTACATGCAAAGATCAAATCACACAGTCACTCAACGGCAACATCAGGAAAGCATTTATGTCGGCTTTGTCTGCCGGTCCACCGTATCAAGAGATTGAAGCCGCCGCAATTCAATTGACCAACGATAACGTGGAGTTGGCGTGTGCCTTTGTTCAGAAGACAGCCGCAGAAAAGGCCACCCCAGAGGTGGATCGCCGTTTGGCAGCCGATTTCGAAACCAGGAAAATGTCGCGCGAAGAAGGAAGGTAAGTCTCTTAGCCAAGCAATGTTTGAGCCATAGATTCCAATCTGAATCTGTTGCAGACGCTTCGTTGATGCCGACACTCTGGCGTATCAGTCAGAGAGGATGCCAGAGCCAGTTCGTTTGAAGGTGGGTGGAATACCAGCAAACTCATTTGCCGTCTACACCGAGTTCGCTCGAAACATCCCTGGCTTCCAGGCTATGTCGGAGCGCGATGCTGCTCTATTTCTTCCAAAGACAACTGTTCCGGTAAGTGCAAATGAATAATTTCCCAGCCACTGGTTGCTCATGTAGTTTCCCTTTTCAGGAGGTTCCCTTCGGTAATGACGAGCTGGGCTTGATGTACGCCGAATTGGCCAGCCGCATGGAAGGCTTCCTAAACAACATCGTCAATATATCGACACTCCAAGTGCAAGCTAGCAAGATGCACACACTCCACAGTGCCCTTATGGTAACACGCCGCATTCGGGACAACGAAAGTGCGCTGAACCTCCTCACACGTGTCGTTGAGGGCTTAGTTGAAGGTCTTGTCAACATCCCAGAGCACGAGGTTCACATGAAGCTATACCGCGACATACATCTGCGTATCCTGAGCCTCCTCCAAACTGCCTTCGGCGCCGTCGCCACAGAGCGCGCTGTAACTAAGTGCGTTTTCGAAATGCGCGAGGATATTCGCTGGAATGTGGAAGCCATTAAGCTGCTCATCTCATCACACATGGTCAATGTGCAGCAGTTTGACATTTTGCTGCGTGACGCCATGGACAATGGCAACAACTACATGGCCGTCACATTCGCCATGCAACTGATGGAGCGTCTTTTGGTCGATGATCGTCCAAGTCACATCGTCCCCGAAAGCGAATTCATTGGAACCATCGAAATGCTGGCTCGCTTGCCACAGCATCGTCACCGTTACCCAGAAGCGCTGACCCATATGATCGAGATGCTGTGGGGAAACCACGATTCAAGCAACTTCATGGCCGAACGCTACTCCACTGGAGCAACACAGTACATTCACACCGGTTTGTCTCATGTAAGTGTAAACTCTTAACACACCTTTCAGGTACTTACGTGAAATTCCTTTGTAGTCGAACGAGTGCGACGATCCACCGGGCCTCCAGGAGAAGACCGAATTCCTACTCAAAGACTGGGTCTCCATCTACTCACAGTCCAACAACCTCTCCCGCGAGACAAAGAACTTCGGAACGTTCGTTCAGAAGATGAACCTCTATGGCATCCTCAAGACAGACGATTTGATTACTCGCTTCTTCCGACAAGCCACACAATTCTGCATTGACCTCGTCTATAGGATCATGAATGATTCATCGACCAATCAGTCGGTTGCGAAGACGAAAATTTTCCACTGGATCGATGCCTTCGTCCATTTGATTGCATTGCTCGTCCGGCACTCCGGCGACCAGGGAAATCCCACAACGAAAATAAACTTGCTAAACAAAGTGCTTGGAATAGTGCTCGGCATCCTGTTGCAGGATCAAGAGCTGCATGGCAGCTCTTTCCAACAGTTGGGCTATCATCGTTTCTTTATCATGCTATTCCTCGAGCTGAGCTCTCCCGATGCTGTATTGGAGAGTCTGATGCAGAGCATTGTGACTGCTTTCTCCCACACCTACCATCTGCTCAACCCCTCCCGGGCTGCTGGCTTCTGCTACGCTTGGCTGGAACTGATATCCCATCGCATCTTCCTGGGACGCATCTTAGCACAGATTCCACAGCAAAAAGGTTGGCCGCTGTACGCCCAACTTCTGATGGATCTGTTCAAGTACTTGGCGCCATTCCTACGCAACGCCGAACTAGCCAAACCCGTACAAGTGCTATACAAAGGCACATTGCGAGTCCTTTTGGTATTGCTACATGATTTCCCGGAGTTCTTGTGCGACTATCATTTCGGATTCTGTGATGCGATCCCTCCAAACTGCATTCAAATGAGAAACATCATCCTAGCTGCATTCCCAAGGAATATGCGCTTGCCTGATCCATTCACACCGAATTTGAAGGTCGACATGTTGCCAGACACGGGAACTGCTCCAAAGATTTTCTCAAACTACGTCGTCAACATCCAGCCGGCTAGCTTCAAGAAGGATCTCGATTCCTACCTGAAGGCACGTGCTCCGGTCACATTCTTGTCCGAATTCAGAAGTCATCTCCAGATATCCAATGAACCTGGATCAAGGTACAACATCCCGCTGATGAACGCACTCGTGCTCTACGTTGGAACCCAAGCTATTGCGCACATTAGGTAAGTTCGAATGAATCGTGAGACTGAATATTCAATACAAGGCTGTCTGCAATTTTCAGGAGCAAAAACTTCGTTCCAAACACATCGAACATTGCACACAGCGCTCACATGGACATCTACCAAAATCTGGCGGTGGATCTTGACACCGAGGGACGCTATCTGTTTTTGAATGCGATCGCAAATCAATTGCGTTATCCCAACAGTCACACGCACTACTTTAGCTGTGCGGTCTTGCATCTGTTTGCTGAGGCCAATTCCGAGGCTATTCAAGAGCAAATAACGCGTGTGCTGTTGGAACGTCTGATTGTGAATCGTCCACATCCATGGGGTCTGCTGATCACCTTTATCGAACTGATAAAGAATCCCATATACAAATTCTGGGATCATGACTTTGTACACTGTGCTCCGGAAATTGAAAAGTAAGTGCATCATCGCATATTTGTTTTGTTTACTCATGACTACTTCATCTTCATATGACTTTATTGTCGGGTATTTATTTAGGGGATTTAAAGAGTTTGATGTGCTTTTCCCAATCCATTTCTAAACGTTTGCCATCTGCGGACATGCAGTCCACACTCACGTGAGCAAGCAAGTGCACACATTTTTGATGATTGCATTGGCTTCGATGTGGCACTCAAGAAGTTGTCTGTTTGGAATCAACGCTCGCATCGGACAACACATATAATGATCTCAAAATTCTGTTTTCAAATTACTTCATAAATGACAATAAATATCAGTACTCGAAACATTTGCGTGTTGGATAATTGGAATCACCTCCAGTGGTTGCCGATATTTATTTATATTGATCGACACACACTCAATCATACTTGCTTCCGACAGGGAGTGTAGTAGCTCTCATCTGAAGGTGAACGAAAAGAAGCGTCGTTCCAATACACACCAACTGTCATTTATGTGCATAGCGAGCAATTGGTTTCGCTGAAGTGCTGAAGTAATCGAAAACGAACGTATTCGCTCGATTGCTTCGCTTGGTTTCAGTCTCCTTACGTACATGCTTTACATGATGGAACATTTAGTGGTTCGGAGTCGACACACAAGTGATCCTTTCTACTCATGGAACAAGCCAGTGCCAATCGGAGCTTAGCGCCATCTAAAAGAATGAAACTGAAACTGAATCCTAGATGCACTCAGTGGATCTCTCCTCCAGTGGTGATCAAAGTAAT
Source organism: Eristalis tenax (assembly GCA_905231855.2). Classification (NCBI taxonomy): domain Eukaryota; kingdom Metazoa; phylum Arthropoda; class Insecta; order Diptera; family Syrphidae; genus Eristalis; species Eristalis tenax. Next base: position 9,522,396 of record HG993127.1, read on the forward strand.
TTCCTCCAGTTCCAGGAGTGAAAGAAATTAGAGCTGCTCATGGATCATGTGTTACAAAGTTAGTGATGATCATATAGCAAGTCAATAGTCCACTGTGAAGTCTTGTGTGGGTCAGCTCCTCTTAGGAATCATTCAGCAAAGAAGGTGTATGCTATTCTCATTGCCCACGCCACAACTCCGGATCAAATATGTATTCATACATAACTTACGGCAAACTAGTTGCAATCCAAACAACGTAACACAACCCGTCGCCACGTGACACCTTCAGCGTCAATCGCGTTTAAAGTGGCACCTGCCTTAGCTGCCCCTTTAACCCAGCAAATATTTACATTTCATAAACAAAAAACATCAAAATTAAGCAGTAAACCTAAAAAATACCTCATTTAAAACCAAGTCTTTTTTTCGCAGTCTGTTCAAGTCCGTTGCCCGTTCGTGCATGGTAAAATCGAATCATCCACAGCAGATGACTAACTTAGATGGAGAAATCCAGGAAATCAATTAACCAAAACTTTCCTGTGCAATGAATAGAAGAAGCTTTTCATTTCTGAATTTATTCTGTTCTAATGTTTCGTTTGCAGACGCCGGCCAAACAAGTTGCGCCTAGTCTCTCCTGTATAGCATGGGTTTTAGGTCGTTGTGCGGCGGCGTATCTATATCGTTTTCTTGGTAATTAAACTAATATTTTTTGTACATTTGCTAAGTTCTTATCTCTCATTGTATGATAACTCAAAGAAATGCATTTTATTTCTATTATTTAATTTTGTAAGTAACAATTAATGATAGGATGGGGAGTAGTGAAGTGAAGAGGAAAATCAAATTGGTGTATGATAAAATAGAAAAAATAACAGCAGGCACAACTGAGAACCGCGCATATAATAACTGTATCAAAGCAAGTAGTAACAACATGAAGGAAAACAAATAAATATTAGTGCAGTTACCAAGAAAAACAACACACACTAGAACACGCTAGAACTTCAGCAGCATTGTCTCGCTGATCACCTCGTAAGTGAAACATTCGAACAAAAGAAAATTTAAAGAGAACACGAACAAACATAAAAAACAAATCAAATACTATGTGTAAATATTTTAAATGGTACATAATAATATGAAGATAAAGAAGAAGCAAAACCACAAACCAATAAACACAACAGCAGTAATAACAAATTACAAGTACACGTATATACATGCATAAATAGTGGTTGATTTAATTTTATTTACTTCCTTTCATAGATAAAATGTAATTTTTGTTTTTTTTTTCTTTTTTTTCTCACTTTCACTCATGTTATTTTATATTTTATTCAATTTTTTCCTTCCCTATTACACTTCTTTTATGGTTTTACAAAACATTTTTTTTAATGATTACTATTACTTATAATTATATTATATTACCTAGTTTCGTAGACTCATTAAAGAGAACAGAATTCGATGAGAAGAAACACAAGAAAGTGCAAAGCGAAATCAAATTCATCGTAAAGAGAGAACTTATTGTATACACGTTCATTGTATTTTAAAAACAGAAAAGTATATGCAAGTGAGACACAGCAAAATGTCCGTTGTTGATTTATCTGGAGAGTTAGACTTTATATATACACACATCCAAATATAAACAAAAACCACATAGACCGTAATACGCAAAAGAAACCCACAGCACTGCGCATAAGTGCGCGAGCAACATGTACTTTTATATTCGTTTTTTTCTTCGTGTTGGATTATCAGAACGTCTCTCTCAATTCTTTACCATTGTTTTCGAATTGTTTCTTCTTTTTTTTCCCTCATACACTTCACATGTATTTTGTTGCGGTAGGATTTCATTTAAAATCAGAAAACAAATCGAGTAATTGAAGAATTACTTTTAAGATCGGATTAATTCTATACTATAGGATAATTTTGAATATAAACATTAATTGTAAAATCAAATAAAAAAAAGAGAAAAATAGAAAACAAGGAAAATGGAGAATATGAAATTAAAATATTATAAGATACTGTACTAATATAAAATAATAATAGCAAACAAAAAATTAAAATCATCTGTATTTTATTTTCGAGAGGAATGGGCGGGTAAACAAGGTGGGTTGGCAAGAGACCCAGGTTCACCGCGTAGAAGAAGCCAGTTATGATGTGTAGTTGGTCAAAAGCTTAGGCCCAGATTGCGAGTGTCGATTATCAATCGATAGTCGATACACACCGATTGTCGCTTTGGTATTATGAATGTCGATTATGATCGATATTATTCGATTTTCCCTTCAATGTTTGCCGTTCACAAATTTCTAATCGCTGGTTTTCGTGCGGCAAAGAATAATGAAATAAACTTTGTTTTCTTAAAACATATATATTGTAACTTCAATTTCAACCAAAGAGAGTTGCACATAAAGAATCGAACAAAACAACGAATAAAAAATGTCCAGAAATGTATTATTTCATTCAAGTACTTGCACACACGATTTGTTTCGATACGCGCCCGTGTGCCTGTTTACACTGTACCGGCGAAGCCCACATCCCTCTCTCTAACTCATGGGATCTCACACACCCTCTCTATCTAAAGGGTGATTTCTTAAAAGCTATAGGAAAGTTTTGCAAAAAAAAAAAACACATAAAATTCAGAAAAGTGCATGAAATCTTTATTTGAATCCATAGTACGGTCCATATAATTTAATGTTTGAAGATTATTTCATGCAAATGTTGACCTTGACTGCGTCTCAAATGGTCCATCCGCTTAGTCCAATTTTGGCATACTCTTACCAACATTTCGGCCGGTATCTCACGAATAAATGCTTCAATGTTGCCTTCCAATGCATCAATTGAAGCGGGCTTGTCTGTATAGACATGAGCTTTAACATAGCCCCACAAAAAATAGTCTAAAAGCGTTAAATCGCACGATCTAGGCGGTCAATTGAACTCGCCTCTCAATAAGCCCATTGTTGCGCGTGCTGTGTGGCATGTGGCACCGTCTTGTTGAAACCACATGTCATGCAAGTCAAGATCTTGCATTTTGGGCAAAAAAATGTTGGATATCATCTCACGGTAGCGCTCACCATTCACAGTTACGTTACGATTCGCATCATCTTTGAAGAAGTACGGTCCAATGATGCCACCAGCCCATAAACCGCACCAAACTGTGACTTTCTGGATGCATTCAGTAGCTCTTGAAATGCTTCTGCCTGATATTCACTCCAAAACGACAATTCTGCTTATTTACGTACCCATTGAGCCAAAAATGAGCTTCGTCTAAAGTGACCATAAAATGGAAGAAGCGCGCAATGAACTTTCTTAACAGAGCACGCATTTTTAAAATAATAAAATTCGATAATTTGCAAGCGTTGTTCGTTTGAAAGACGATTCATGGTTAAATTATAGACCAAACTGAAGATGTTTGACAGTGCAACAAAACACGAAACGTGCGTCAGCTGTTTAAACCAGTGTTGCCAAAAAGATAATAGCTAAAAAATCACCCTTTAATATTCCTGTGCTTCCCACGTCCATGTGAACATGAATTAAGAAATTTGACACCCTCAATTGTCAGACGTATACAAATTTGTCATATGCACGTTTTTTTACGATTCTCAGTCGACTGAGTTACACAATACCGAAATAGATTTCAAGCGATAGATTTGTCGACTATCGATTCAGTCGACAATCGACACTCGCAATCGGGGCCTTAAAGAATTTGCTGCATGCCTGAAAAATGTGTTGCACTTTGTTCAATGTTAAACTGTTTGTTCACATTCCAACTTGTTTTAAACGTTGTCGTCGTTTGCCAACAAAAGTTTGCCGTCCATAGCGTTTGTAGAGCAAAGAAAATTAAGAGTTTATTCTCAAAGACATAATAGGCAGCAACAGAAATGAGGTATGATAGAGATGCCCAACTTCTACCTCTCTTGCCCCTTAAATTTTTTTTCGTCGATGGGCTAGGGGTCAATCAGCTGTGAAGTTGGGTATCTCTATCATACTTCATTTCTGGTCCATCGAAGAATTTGACGGATAATCATGAATTTTTGACAGTTATTCACGAAATAACGCAAATGCCGTTCTCTGATTGGTCAATTTTTATTTAGAAAACAATATAAGAAATGATTGTCAAAAATTTGAAGGGGCAAGAGAGGTAGAAGTTGTGCATCTCTATCATACTTCATTCCTGGGGAGAAACAAGCCACTGTCAAATAAGAACTAGACGCCATGTGACAACGCGAGTTCGCACAGTCAGTTTTTGACAGGCGCGTTTAATTGAGTATACTAGTAATACCATGTCAAAACGCCATTGATCTCGGGCATAACTGCTGATGAGTTAGAGTCGATGGGGCATAATCGAGTGGTCTGGACATCTCTCTTGCGTGCTTTGCCCGCACAACATCTATTGTATTATGTGAGTCAATGAAGATGAGATTAGATTTAGTGACTTTGTCATTTCCTTGTTTGCCTTGTTTTATGTGCCATCTGTCAAATTCGCTTCGGTGGTTTGGTTACGTGGGACGAATGCCCCTTCATCACGACTTCCGAGGCGGGCCTTGAATGAGATTCCATCGGGTAGGCGACCGCTTGTCAGATGGTTGGACCTAGTCCAAAAACTCGGGTGTTTACGCTTGTGCAAAACTCCCGATGAGTTAGAATCGATGACGATGGATCGAGTTGCCTGGAGATCTCCCGTGTATGGTTTACCCCCGCGACCCCCTTGGTGGAGCATGCGGGTCAGAACATGCAAAACTTTTGGAATCATGCGTGTGCTGCATACCCATGCACGTTTGACATATTTTGGCTTAGGCCTATTATAGCTGAGCCTAAAATTCTGATTTACCCGAAAAATTATAGATTAACTTGTCAGCCATGCTTATTTCGTGTGTCGTATGTCCACTCATTCCTCAAGTCGTGCGAAAGAGTTGTAGCATCTGACTAGCGATTTCGATAGTCCGCCACTAGCTAAATTTGTCGCCGATTTTTCAATGCTGTTGGCAAGGGAGGTGGGGCAAAAGGAAATCACACAAACATTGAAACAATCTTGCTTAAAAAGTCTCTTGTGTGAAAGCAGTCGATTGCTTTACATGTGAGTGTCACTTCACAGTCGTGAACTCATGTGAACTCATACTCATGCTGTAAATTAGTAAAATCCTACAGAATAAACTACAGACAAAAAGGAAAGTCGGAGAACGACTTCCGAATATCTTGCCAAAGCAGAAGATGGCTATAAACATTGAAGTCAAGCAGCCATCAAAGCTATTACCTCCTTTACTTCACAATCAAAATTAGCGGAGCAATGCCCAGCTGAGATATCGTCGTTAGAAGGCACGTTCATTTCCCTTATATGGGTTTCGGTCACAATGAAAGGGCAAAAAGGGAAATAAAAGGGCCGATGAATTTGTAATGCAGGGATCTACCCTTCAGTGCTCGCTTGCAGAGGAGGCCTTCATCTCAGTACAAGCAGTTAAGGCTATTTTACATTCATTCTTCCTTGAAACAGAAGACATCTAAGGATGGGCCAAACTGACAAACTATGCAACATCAAGGGAAATATGTCTTGAATTCAAACAATCTAAAACAAAAGATCTCCTTCGGCGAACTCGAAGGTCTGGCCGATTGGAGATCATGCAGTCAAACTAGGTATCCCACACAACACACATGTAGTAGCTGCAACAACACAACTGATAAGGAGAATCTAACGCATTTATTTGGTGCCTTGCTAGAGCCAGACAGAGAGCCCTTGGGTAACCCTTCATCAACTCACTTGATGAAAATTGTGCGAGGATATTAAGGACGTAACGTCCTTCTGAAACAGAAACATTATAAATAAGGCAACAAACTGTGGTAGTGAAACGGTGCTAATTAAATACTGAACCAGTACTTTTAACAACCTACGATTTCTGAAAATCTGAGTTGCAGGATAAATGAAGAAATAATAACCATAATGCACGTAAACGTAAAGCTGAGCTTCTAAGTAAAGCTCAGAGGTATCGTCATCTTTAACGATTGAACGGCGCAGTTGGCAGTAGAATGGTCCCCGGTTCGAATACAAATGAAAGCAAATTCAAAATCGGGGTTTCAAATCTGGTCCAGTCACCATTTGCCGTTGGTATCAAATTAATGGCACTATCACTGAAGTGGTGGCAGCAGTTATTACAATGGACACAGTGGTTATGACTGTGAGTGCTCCTGTAAGACGTTTAATAACCTCTGACAAACAAAAATCGTCGTCTTTCTAAGTGACCGAAGTGTTTCTGACAACTTACATTATATTCCTGCTTAAGTAAGCAAAAGTGGGGGAATCTTGAGAGTGAGTATATATCTGAAATCAGAGACATTGAACGGTTGTTGTGCTTGCTTACGGTACTGAAGTCGTCCATGCGTTGACTTAGTCATATGAAAATTCTCCTCCGACAACCTTTCATCCATGCCAAGCAGGGCAGCATTTAATTTAAGTATTCATTCTTTCGTGACGATCTCGAGATGACCGCTTCAATTTGTCTACGTTGCAAACTCTTGCATGTATGAACACGCTGTCATGCGTTTCCAAATTCAACCTTTGTTGTAATGTTCAACCCTTGTTGAATTATGATACCGGCCTCGTATTATTTGCTAACGCCACCTGCACACTTGCTCTGAATTTTTTCGAATTCTGTTTATTGCAGCTGAACGTTTTTTACCCCGTAAATCATCTTTGTTCAAATAATAACACAAGCGGGTAGTGAACCAAGGAAAAATAGAACTCTTGTCTTAAAGCGTCACAATCGGAAGCTATAACTTCGAGATGGTCACAAACTTCATTCATCTCGGCTACAAATTGCAACTGCTGAAGAACACTTGCCAGTTGGCGTGATTTTTAGCTCAAGTGGCAGTTGAGTACTAGGACCCCACACTCTATAGGTGGCAGTATGGGCGATTACCAACCGCATCGTTTCATTGGGCTCAACAGGTAATTCAGTCGTAGATCCCTCACTCGAAGGACCAAACTGCCTTTATACGAGACACTGAAAACCCCTAGATCTAGAGGTGTGGACAGCGGATGAAGATAGAACACTTTTCAATCGGTCTTGGATCCTAATGAGTTGATGCAATGTGTTCTATGGTCCACCTGCCCAGGCAGATATACACTCAAGATTTTAGCTTACACAATGCTTGAAAAGCTTGACGAATCCTAAGCACTTTGCATATAACTTGCGATGTCGAATATGTGGTCACTCCGTAGGGTGGTCACACATAGCGACAACAGAGAGTTTTCGGTTTCGGCAAGCCAAATGTCATTCATGGGCAAAGATTGGAGCTTTTAATCTGCGCTTGTAGAACGGTGGGAGGTATGGGTTCCATTTGAAGTACTTCATAGTAATAAAAATGAGAAACTCAGAGGTTATTGAGGAAAACAAAAAAGATCGTTGGCGGGGCACCGAATCCTCTGACACACTTTAAGCCTAGTTAATGAACAACTTGATGATTTGGTTAGTAAGAAACCCACTCAAATTACACCGCCAGGCTGACGTATGGCAAGGCTTTCATCTTCTTCATTTTCTGGCGATAAAGTCTGGGGTGGCCCTGGGCCTAAAGACCTCCAGAGTCTCTCCAGCTCGTACGGTGTTCAGACAATTGCCTTCAATCACGCAAGCCAAGTTGACGGATGTCCTGCTCCACTTGTATGCGTCATCGGTACCGTACGCGTATTCTATTGCGTTGACCCACTAGTAAGGAGTCAACGAATCTTTGCGATGGAGCAGTGTTGTGTATACACTCGACATGAATCCGTAAACGCCAGGCTTGAGTCACGTCGCTGTGCAGCCACTACAGTTCGTGGTTGAATATTCCTCTCCGAATGCCATGCACGCAAATAGAACTGCAATATTCATTCCCCACTGTCAGACTTGCGGCACTTACCTTACCTTACCTTATTGGAGTTCCTCCATTAGCAGATCGAGTGCGAAACAAACTTCCACATGCGGTTTTTCGCCTCCACATCTGTCCTCGTCTGTTTAAAACCAAAGTGCGCCAGAATCTCGCCCACTTCTGTTCGTCCTTTCCGCTCGAGTTCACTTATTATAAGCTCAGTCATGAACCCTTCAACTGGAATTAAAAAGACCCGTTGTGTAATAGCCCATGAGCACCCGATGATCTAAAGAGTGTGTCTTGTTTTTTAACTCAAATCAAAGACCAACATTTCGACTGTCCTAAGCACTAAAACATAGCTCTCTCTAAATAAATATGCAATTTTCTTACAAGTGTGCAAGTCCTTACGTATTATGTGTGTCGATGTAGCACTCAGCCTTTTTTCTGGCTCCCTGACCAATTAAAGGAGCACTCTCCATTAGAAAATGAGTAATTGTGCAGACCACAAACCATCAGCATCAGCTTCATCAAAATTTGTATTTTGTGGCACTTAATTAGAGCGCGGGCGGTGGTGTACATTTTCCGAAACCTATTATATTATGGTGTATTGCGGGTGTGTAGAATGAATAATTACAATTAACGGTTCCCATTTACGTGTGCGCTTTTTTTTTTGATACGTTTTTCAAACTATCACGTGAAAATGTGAACTTAATAGGAGCGCGATGCTCCTCTTTTGAGCTTTTGTGCTACAAGTGGACATCTAATGGACTCTAATGGACGTCTAAATACACGTGTAATTAGTCAGGGATAGCTACAAGTGTATTTAATAAAATCACGTGTACCCGTATATTAGTCCTTATGTAACTAGATGAGACAAGGAATATAAACTTAAATGATGCCATCGATTGAATGTCCGAAAAAAATCTGAAATCTGACCCAGATGCAAAGTGCATTTCATTTAATTTGATCAATATATTTTGCGGTACAGCTCTCTCTCTCTCTCTCTCTCTCTCTCTCTCTCTCTCTCTCTCTCTCTCTCTCTCTCTCTCTCGTTAATCCGACTATTACTGTAGTGTGTCATGTTTTGCGAGTAAGGATTTGTCATGATCAGGCTCTGTAATCCGTCGTCATTAAAAATATTTAGCTACAGAGTCGGCCATCTTCCTTCTGTTTCATGCGTATGACGACTATTCTATGTTCACCGCACAGTACACACAGTTCGTCTTTCACATGTGTTGCCATTTAATTCAATTTGTCCTTCCTGTACATTTTAATCCGAAAAGGCGTAAGCTAACGAACCTCCGTAGTCTTAAGACAAGTTAAGTCTCTTAGTTTCGTCAAGTTTCGTTCACTTTTTCTTGATTTGTGTTTAAGTTCCGTACGCCTTGACTTACTTAGTGGGAGCACTTTGCTCTCCGCGTACGTAAATGGCGGTTCGTGCTGGCATTCTGCACGAGTCCCAAGAAGCACTTTGGGCACTTTGAAATTTGACGATGCTTCTGTCTACTATTCGGTAAATTTTAACATAAACTTTAGCCTACGTTGCTTGACCCTGAATGATGGCGTCCAGCAATTTTAGCCAGAGTACCTGATTCTGAACCCGTCCTTAGTCCGAGAGTACTCTGCATCTTCTCGTCTTGGGGTGTTAACAGTCCCTCACCGGATACCAAGAAGACAATGAAGAAAACAGTATCAACAAAATGATACCATGAACTGAACAACAACCAGACCCACGAAGTAGGTGTGTTGCTCGTTACCCCTCTCAATGAATGAATGAAACTCCTTAAAGCACACATCAATTTCCTTCGCACTCTCCATCAAGAGAGCAACGGCTAGATGTTCACTTAATTCCCGCATCGACTGTTACCCCTATGCCAAGTTATTATGTGATCTACAAATAAAATCCTCAACCATAATGCATGCGGCACGAAAACTCGTTTATCTGGCCACCCGACCTCCGCCCCGCTCATGGGAACAAAGCACATCTAACACAGCCCGCCGACCCACCAACCAACAAACCAACCGACCGACCGACCAAGAAACCACCTACAGCTCCAACTCCTGCACAGTACATAATATGTATCCGCGCTCACATAAGTAATCACATCACAAACCCATAAACCGTGCACATAATGTATCTAACACACTTTTCCCGTATGTATCGGTCGTCTCTTGTGCATATATGCATAATGGCCCCATCACAAGAAGAAGAGGAGAAGGAATAAAACGACCAAAAGGCACGATTTTGTATCTAAGTGCCTGCCGCATGCCCCACCAGTGACAAATGTGGGGATGCCTTCTATGTAGCCTACCAACTAATGGCCACCCCATTTCATCCGAATGCGCCCCAGCCCCAGTCCCAGCTCGCACATAGAGCATGAGCAGCATGAACGGCATGAGTACATGGCATGAAAAAAGCTCCCAGCGTCAAGCTTCGCTCCAACGTGGTGCTGCCGCCGTTGCCCTGCCATTCCTGGTACATAGCAACGTATTCATTTCGTCAAAACTTAAAAGCAAACCATGATAAGAAACGAAGAAACGAAAAAAAAACAGTCGAAAACTTTCGAAATTTAGATGTGTACATACGTGCATATGTAGATACAACGTCCCCCACCTTGCCACTTGATAGATACAAAGAAGAACGAGCAATAAAAAAAGGAAGACCAACAAAGAAAAAAAAAACGAGAGAAATACATAAGCTCACAGCACTGTATGGAGCATGCCTAGAAGTGGCGCACTGTGTGTGATACATTCATTATACACAAGTCGGTATCTGTTAGATACATTATGCTGGCTTTACCATCAGCCCACCGCCCCGACCTCTCCCCCGCTACCACCTTTGGGATTTTCTCACATAGCTTGGGTCGATACCGAGCTAATGTGTAGATATACTCTCTCTCTGACTCACATAGCTTCCATTCGACACTAACACTCGGGCCGCCGCAAATACCACGAAGCGAGGGACGCGAGCTGTTGGCGTTATGCCATTAAAACACATGACACATACAAGCGAGTTCCCACAAACGCACACGTAGCCGTAGCTGTTCACTCATAATAAATCCATCTGACCCAGTTTTCTAGGCGATTTTCTATCACCAGGAGCTCTCCTCGTTGGGCAACATAAGGTACACCAATAGCACATGCACCATAATGTGAGTCTTTGTTGGGCATTCGGTCTTCGGTCTTCATAATTTCTTTTCGATTTTGTCCCTCATTCCCTGATCCCTTCAAGCTTGTGCGATAGATTCCCCCCTCCTTTCTAGACAGATTATCAAATCTAACTATTTGACAAACGAGTATCTTATCTGTTTCTTGCCAAAAAAAGGCAAACTCCAAGAGCAGTGGAGGAACGTTTAGCTTGTTAGTCGGTCCCTTGAGAATTGGAAAGCTCTCAGCAAGTAGGTGTGGCATTCAAAAACATAAATCTTCGCAAATCGAAGTGAATTTTTCCTCGCCAGATTCGAAAAGGACACCCTCTCTCTGAAGCAATTGGATTTCATCGATTGCATAGTTTCGCCCTGTCTTGGACTGAACGCAGATTAATTAGTATTTCTGACATTCGTGGATATATCAAGGTTTCAAATGGCATTTTGTCTCGTACACTTTAACTTTCAAATTGTGCAAATTTTGGTCATCAAAATATAGACCAAAAGTCTGTGTCTTTCACCAGCTCAGCAAAAATTCCAATGTTTCTAGGCAACCGCTGTGGCAGAAGGTGAAGCGAATGAGTTTCACAAATGTAACACAAATGAATGTATTTATTTTTATCGTGATTTAAATGATTCATGAATCATTCTTTATGCTATGTGAAGTGTTTGGCACACGCCAAGTCGTGGATTTGAGATCCGTTAAAATGGCATTCCCAATTCACAGAACATAAGTTGCTGATTTGCGATTGTGAAACGCCACCAGGAATCGTGGTACAAGGACCAGTCTTAGGTAGGTATGGTCTACCTTGGTCCATTGTGATACCCACTGTCGGACTACTACCACCGATCGACCACTCCCGTGAAAGCGCCGTTAATTTGATCCCAACGGCAAATTGTGACTGGACCAGATTGGAAATCCTGATACAAGCCGCTTTCTCTGGGATTTGAACCGGGGACCCTACTGGCCAAGGGCAAGCACTTAAGCAACTGCGCCATCCAGTCGTCAAGGACCAGTCATTCTTTGCCAACAAAAATATGATAAAGTTAGTCATTCTGGCAACAATTTGTATTTCATGTGTGAACACTTTCAAAAGTTGCAATCTGAAATCAACACTTCTAGAGATAACTGACTTCTATCTCTCTTGGCCCTGCCTGAATTTGTTTGACAGCGTTTTTCTTAATTTTGTAGAACCAAACCAGAAATGAAGTTTAGAGATAGCTAACTTCTACCTCCCCTGCAACTGCCCCCAAAATGTTTGACAACCATTTCTTATATCGTTTTCTCAAAGTGAATTCTCCAATCACTGAACGACACTCGTACTATTTCGTGAATAACCGTCAAAAAGTCACTCAAATCCGTCGATGATCAAGTGGACAATGAGCTGGACATATCTGTAATGCTTCATTTCTAGACCAAACGGACCACTGAGAGCTTGTCAAGGACAACTATTTTCTGAACGTTACAAATGACAAATGTTAAGGGCCTATAGTTTAATGGCATAAATCAAAGGCATGTAGTTTTATGTCAAGTTAAAAAACCGGATGAATACATAATTCCTCGATTCACTGTAACCACAATGAATGCTTAGGTAACTTTCGCTCTCTCTCTCTCTCTCTATCTCTCTCTCCCTCTTTCACTCTCTCTCTATCTATCTATCTCTCTCTCTCTCTCGGTCTCTCTTTCTGTTTCTATCTTTTTCTCCCTCTCTCTCTCGGTCTCTTTTTTTGTTTCTATCTTTCTCTATCTCTCTCTCTCTGTCCATCTCTCTCTCTCTCTTTCTCTTTATATAAGTACCAACATGTCAGTTGGCAGTTGACACCGCTTCTGCCTATTATTTTGACATAAGCTGAATTTTACGCACGTCCATTATGGTTTGTCATTTTTTTGTAGTCTTGGGTACAGTGCGTAATTTGTATTGAATCAATGATTATAATATATACGCCTAAGGCGAATCAAAAACAAAACAAAAAATTACAACGCGTTCGTTTCGTGCACTTTCAAGACCGTTCGTGGCAACAGAAAATTTACCAAGTCTGTGCATTTTTTCAATCATGTCCCACCAATCTTTCAAGTCACTAACCATTCTTGTCTCTGAACGTTTAGAGATATCTTCCAAATCCAATTGTTTCAATTCCATACAGTTGCGCATTTAATGAAAAATAATAATATGGGTAGCGCTACAGCCCGCAGAGGGCCAGCCAGGGCCTAACTTCTCAGTAACCACTCGTGGACCTACAGTTTTATGCTGACTCCGAACGGCCGAGTTTGAGAAGCTTTTTCTATAGACAGTTATTACTCTTTGCTCATTGGAGCCGTGACAATTATTTTTGGTCGTCCCGGCCGGGAAACGAACCCAGGCAGCGAGTTTCAGTTGCGTGGGGGTCGAGGCACATACCCACAACGCCACGGCCGCCACAGAGTTGCGCATTTAGCTATCGAATTTGTGTGTTTTGTTCGGTAGAGCAATCGTGGCGTGAATTTGCGAAATTCGCAGGTCGCAAACATGTGTTCGCCACTTAATCTTCGCCATTTCACAAGAATGATGGCCGAGTTCATAAACGTCACACTGCGGCAGCCCTGCAAGATTTGCTTTCATAAATGTAAATAAACTGCAGGGACTGCATGAAAGCAGGCGGCAACTGCGTTCACAAAAGCAATGTGACAGTGGATCGAAAAGTGGACTGTATCATGTATAAATGCTTCCTTAGAACATCATTCGGCAATTTTCTTATTATTTCGAAGACATTTCTGTTATTTGGACCATGTTTTGTTTTCCAATTCTTTTTATTTAAAAGCATGGCCCTTTTGCTGCGTATGTTGATACTGTTTCTATCTTTAATATTTTCAAAAGTTGGGCAATTTATTGTTTGTTTGACAGACATTAATTTTAGTTTTTTTTTTATCGCCTACTTATGCTGCACTTATGAATACTTTTTTTGACAATGCTGATCTGCTGAGAACTTGCGGCAAAATTCGTGTTCATAAATGTATTGAGAGTATATTCTGTGCAGCGCAGGGGCAACAATGTTGGCATCATGAACTCGGCCGATAGCTAACGGTCACCAAGCCTTTTAGAAATAATGTGATTCTAGTGAGACTGTAGTAGTTACGTTTCGGGCATTACAGATTATGATCTACATAGTCGCCCATTGGAGTGCACTTCGTTGTCTGGTGGTAGTCGCCGTCATAACTTGTTAGTTATTGTGTACCTAAACCTACTGAATTTCGTATACAGTGAGCTCTTTCTTAAGGCAAGCCCAGTTCTCTGTTTTCATTGATGTGAATGGTGCATATATTCTACTGAAGGAGACGACAAATTTCTGCGTGGGTGCTGGTGTCTATTCCAATAATCTAAACATCTAGCTATCTTTCCGATCACCGAATCACTGTAGCGTCTTTCAGGCGATTAAGGAAGCTCTGTCCTGACTAAAAAATAAAGTAATATTGAGTACAGATATCGTCATCTGTTCCTATAGCCAGGCAGCGACGAATTCTCTGAAGTCAGTCACTTTCAACTCCAAGACTCCCTTAGTTGCGGCCTATCACGTAACGAGATGGCCAAGTATTTTAACATCCATCTTATGTGGGTGCCGGGACATTGTGACATTCCAGAGAATTGCGAAGCGAATTGACGAACTCGCCAGAAAGGGCATAAGTTCTGTACTCTTTCCGGGTGGAGAACCACCATCCATGCCTATATACAATGAAACATCTACTTAAGCTGGCTCAAATGAATCGCAGCTGGGCAACTCTCACAGGATGCCGCATTACTCAACAACTCTGACGTACGGTCAACCCTAAGCGATCGCTCAACCTGATTAGCTTAAGCAGGCCGAATATTGGAACCCTCATTGGCTTTATAACAAGGCATTACGTTATTGTAATTCACGCCTCTAGACTACGCCTCCCACACAACGATTTCTGCAGAAGCAGCAGAGAAGAGGATGAGTAAGAAACCACTGCACACTTGCTATGCAACTGCAGTGCTCTCTCCTCCCGTAGACTTAGACTTCTGGGAGCCTATTACTTTTATAACCTGAGAGTAATCCATCTCCTTCGCTTTATTGAAAACACTAATTGGTTTGCGGAGAAGGTACTCATAGATCCGCGTGGTAGCACAATGGGCCCAACCTGACCTAAGTCTGGCTGTTGTCTTTCTGTACAGCAACCTAACCTCACCTAACCCTTTTTTCACAGATGATGCTAATTTTTGACTCGGTTAGTTGGTCTAATTTTTTTTCGAAAATGAGGAAGGTGTAACTGTTACCGCCCGAAATTGTTTAATCTCACATCAAAGATATGTGTGGGGAAAACGTGTGGTTTCAACGGGACATTCCACACAAAGCGAGTACAGTGTACTCTCTACTAACGAATCACCTCTCATAGGTGGACACTTGGTACCCTCAGTGTCCACTTATGAGAGAGTTCTCTGTTTTTTTTCCCCTTTATTTGAAGAAAAACAAAAATCTGAACGATTTTCTCCGCGTTTTGGTGATGTGGACTGCTCCTCAAAATCGTGCGATTAAATTATTAACTTCTTAAATGGAGTTCCTCAAGATCTCCCCTGGGGAACATATGCATCATGTTATGAGCTTGGTTTCATATCCTTCAGCACTATACGAAATCAGTCTATATTAAAGCGCTATATATGTTAGTATGTAAGTACGTCACGCCTAAACCGAAAGTGAACGAAAAAAACGTGATAGTTATCGGTTTCGTTAGCGGAGTGGTTTGGTGCGTTGCTCACGGTTTCTGTAGGTTGTGTATTCAAATCTGACTGGAGATATTTTTATATTTATTTTGTTTTTGGCAATTCCAATTTTTTTTTTGTTTTGTTTTGTATGAAAAGACATTTTATATTCCGCTTTTTCAAAATATTCTATTTCCAATGAATATAATGCAATTCATCGTAGAAACAAAATTTACGTATGGCTTCGACGCAAACTTCAATCAAATACTTTGTGTGTGTTTTCTAAACCGTTTAAAAAAAGAATTGGGTGTACTCCCCATGGACGAAGAAAAACAAGGTGTGCTGGACAACTTATCAAAACGACCAACTTTTGTGACTTTTCTTAAGCTTACATCACAATTCAATTTCGTATATGGAAAAGGGAAAATTTGATGAAAAGTGACTCAATTGCAGGTGAAAGCAGAAATGAAGTATGACAGGGAAGCCCAACTTCTACCTGTCTTACCACTTAAAATTTTTGACAACCATTTTTTATATCGCTTTCTAAAGCGAAATTGACCAATCAGCGAAAGGCATTTACGTTATTTCGTGACTAGGGGCCAATCAGCCGTGAAATTGGGCATCTCTATAATACTTCACACTGGGTGAAAGTATTTACTTCAACACCATGGAGTACTTGCATCTGTCAGACGAAAGCGTGCACAATTTGAGACTGATCCATGTTCTGATCCAGGTTCTTTTGACACAATTTTTATTTCCACCCAACGCGTGTCTCTAAACATCGAACGGAAAAAAAGGCTCAATTATCCCAATCTCATACACGGAGGCCCTTTCATAAACTTTCGAAATTGGATTGCTCGACAATAACCTGGCTTATTGTACCGCCGTTGACCTGACTTGTATCCCTTTAGTTTTCTGATTCTTCTGCAAGACATAAATTGAGGCATCTCATTTGCTAAGATATCTTTGGAGACCGTTCCGAATAGAATATACGATGCAACTCTGGCGGAAATCTATCTGCAGCCGGAGAATTCCCCGTTTGCATAGATCTTGTAATAGCATTTTTTGCGGCGTGTAGACACTGTGAAGGAGGACCTAGGTACTGATTACACGTGAAGGAGTATCCATCCAACAAGTGGTCAGAAGCGCGGTCATACGATTTGAAAGATAGCCTGTTTTCAAGCAATAACTCAGAGATGTTTTAGAGAGTCTGTAGATTTCATTCTCTGGTATTTACCACAAAAAGCTTGAATATTCAAACGTGTTTGTGGACTATTCCGCTGGGAATCATTACGCCGGCAGATTCTAGTGCTTCTTTTTTCTCTCTGCATACGTGTTTCTCTCTTAGCTATGTTTTGCTATTATAACACCGGCAATGCCCTCAGAGCAACCCTTAACTTGCACTCCTTCATAGAGCATGAATCAGGAGCAGTCTGACCACTTTCTTCGGACAGCGATTTTGCCCATAAATTCGGTCTCAAGTCCGATTGCATTTTAAGACTTTCATTTGCGAAATGAGTCTATTAACTCGCGACTGTTGACGTAGACCTGAATTTGGAAGTTCTCAGTGAAGCCAGACAGCCGAATGACCGAGAACATCGTGGAATTTTCCGAACTTTCTGTCACTCCTCCGACCGCGTATGGAAACAAACGTTCCTTCGATGTGACAGTTTGGAAAGAACTGTCGGTCGTGTGGCTTCGTTTCGCTGTAAAACTGAATCTCTTCGAAAATATCAGAGTCTCGATAAATTTGCATTTGAAGTGTTTATGCATTCAAGCAGATTCCCCCATTGAGTCAATCAGTTCAACCTACCAACCCTTTCACAAGTCTCAACAAATTTCCGTTTACACGACCAGTCAAGTGATTAATTAGAAAATCAATATGCAAGTACATCCCCGATGTTTATGGCATTTGAGTTCATTTATTTTTAGATTGGCATGGCAATAGAAACGATTCCTCAATAGATACGCAGATTCTGAACAGAAAATCAATACTTCAGCCGTGCAGGCAGCAAACATGAGCTCATACAGCGCTCGTACACGAACGACTCTGCTGCTGATACAGTCATCTGAATTTTCCTTTTTTCATCGAAATTTCTGAAGACTCATCCCCGCCGCTGCAGGTGCAATATTTGAATTTTTCAACGTCTCATCTATTTTTGTGCAATCCCCGCAAGACTTGCAAAAATACGATTGCGAGGGTGGAGAGGCGAAATACCAGAAAACCTTGCGCTCCGATCCGAAGAGACTGTGTGCAGGCGAGCAATGAGATACATAAGCTCGACCTTTTTGCAGCTCTGTCATGTATCGCAGATGATGTCTTCTACACAGCCATAGTGCATGTGTAGGTACTTAATAAATTAAGGTGAATAAAAGAGTTTGAATGGAAACGCTGTTGCTAACAAGGCCAGTACGCTCCGCTGCTGGAAGCAAGTGCGGCCCCGATAATGGAAAACCTAAGGAGAACACGGTTCACGGCTCGAGCTCGGGGAAACTTCAAGGAGAAAACCAACAGAAATAATTAAATAATTAGGTTAAGCACCATGTGCTAAAGTTGAAATTAGTTCTGCGGTGTGGGTGAATGGATATGACCGTTCTCATATTTGTTTCTCGCTGTGCATGCAAATCATGCATTTCCTCGGGAGAGGGGGTGGATGTGTGTGTGTGTGTGGTCATTTTGTGGCAGAATTTTAGCATTTCGTGGTGGGGACACCAGATATTCGTGTTTGCGTTGAGGTAATGAGTGGAAAAAATAACGAGTCTTGGCGCAACGATGATTAAAAACGCCCTAATTTTACAGCGTGTGCCATGTCGTTTGTGTGACAAAGGACGAAATTCAATTTGGTATGGACGAAAATTGCCGTTAAGCTGCGGGTGATCAAATTAAAGTTCTTTGAGCAACGAAATCGTTTTCGATGAAGTTTAACAAGCAAATGACTGTCGTTTGGGTGATTGTTAACGGTATGTTAACGAGCATGAATTTATGTCGTTACACTTTGTATAAGTGAAGGTAATCAATAAGGGAACAAAACGCAGAACATATTAAGCGTCTCAAACTTCCTCTTCTCCAAGTGACGCCAGTCGCAGGCAGCCTTCCGCGTCTTCAGACGGAATGCAAACTGTCACCAGGGCCGCACCCCGATTTGGTTATAATCTTCGTTTCAATGGGTGGGCATTCAGACCGTAGAGGGTCAGTGCCAGCTTTAACAACAACCACTTCTGCTGTGCAGGGTATTGTTCTCGCGAGTGGATGAGACCTACAGTTTTACACCGACTTCGAACAGCCAGCTGAAAACTGGAAATTTCACACATGTTCGATATTTTTAAAAACATTGTGGACCATGGCGTATTGGATAAATGTGTTAACTAGGTTCTTGAGCCACTGACAATGCTTAGAGAGCATATCTGCCTAAAAAGAGCTTCTCAGAATTCGCCGCTCCGAGTCGGAATAATCAGCATCAGGATTAGTCCAACTGATCTTCATAATTAACTCCTTGAACTTATCGTTCAGTTAAATCCACTCGTGAGAGATCAATACCACGCACAACATAAGTAGTGGCTGCCAAAATGCCATAAACTCACACACAAGTTCGCCCATACGTCAATTTTCGAACATCGTTATCTGTAATTTAATTTAGACTAGATGAGGTGGATGTGACGTCGGTAAACTATCGAAAAACGAAGTACACCCTGTCATCACGAAAGAACACAAAACATCGATGTCTTTGGCGGAGTGTCACAATGGACTTGGAGCCTTCGAGCCAAGGACTTTGCACAGAGAGTTTATCGATCGTTTTGACAGCCCTGTGGATGGAGTTTATATGCAATACTCCCAACATTGATGGCTGCCCAGAACGACCAGGACGGTATGACTATATAACTTCAAGTTCTTAAGGGACTTCACCTAACCCGGGATCGCTGCGAACATTGTCAACAACACCAATGTCATGTGCCTATCGGTCTGTTTCAAGAGGGACAACGGAATTCCCAGTAGGAACACCGCCCATCTAAGGTATTGCTCACCGAGCTTGAAAGATGGCTGGAGACCATCTAGTTGGCGTTGATGGCGATTCAATGCGATGATAAACAACGAACTGTACGAGCTATACGATCTGTATAATGATATGACTCCAGGCAGACTTCTAGGCATTCTAACGTAACTAAAAGAAGTGAATTTTGACTGTTATGAGCGCTTCTGTTTCTACGAGCTCAAGACGCAATTGAGTAATAGAGCCATTTCTCGAAGGACCAATCTGACTTTATATAAGATCTTGATCATCCCAGTCCTGCTGTTCGGAGCGGAGGCATGGACAATCACAAAAGCAGATGAGGAAGTCGTGCTGTCTTTGGTCCTGTTTGCGTTAACGGTTTTGAAGGAGAACGAACTGTACTGTGCAGCGACATGAGACTAGTCAGACGTCTACGGATCTCATGCCTTAAGAGACTAGTCAGGCGTCTACGGATCTAAGGTGGGTGGGCCATAACAACGCAAAAAAAAAGACGCCCGCGTTTAGGGTGGCACACGCAGATGGAGAAGGACCTCAGCCAACATGCCGTGCTAAGCTGGAGACTGTGGTAGTTGGAGAAGCTTATTGGTAGAGGTCCACCCCGGGCAGTAGTACCAAATAAATGAGAAGAAGTGCTTGATTTCCTTGAGGATACGTTTGCTTTTTTTGGTGATGGTTGGCAAGTCTGTAGCCTCCTTCGCAAGATGTCCGTGATTTGATTCGTAGAAAAAAAAAACATCGCACACATTTCCTTTTGTATCATACAAAAGTTCGCGGACACAAGTCAGGGACTAAAGAAAAAGATCTGTTTTGGCCACATTTTGAACAACCAATTTTGTGAGTTAAAATGATGTGAGTAGTTAAGTTTCTGTATGGACATCTTATTCTAATTTGTTCATCAACAAGTTTGTCCACAAAGCCAACAAGCCACTAGCCTGGCTTCCAATTGCGTACACCAAGTAGGTTGAGGTCATTCACCACTTATGTGGGCCACAGCAGAGGAGTCGAACACTTCACAGTAACGCCAACAGATGTGCAGCACTCATATACCTTTCAAATGTAATTACAGTAGAAGTGGCTTTTAATTGCGCGTACATTTGCTTACACACGTATTGCTGAACACATCTTGTTAATTTGTCTGACTTTGCGCTGACTTTGCATTGAGTAGTTCCATTGTATATGAAGCTTAGTTTCATACACAATGACAGCACTAAAGACATAATTATAATGGACCTAAGGAATCCAAAGTCAAATTAAGCAAGCGAATACACAGAAATGGTTCATTCAATGATACACTTCACTTAGTTTCGTTAAGTTTCGTTCACTTTTGCTTTCTAAGGGGGAGGCTGTTTTCAAATGTAAATGGTGGCAGTTTGAAATTTGACGATGCTTCTGAATTCCTTTCATTGCGACCTTACAGAAGCCATGATAGTTGGGTCTTAAAAATTGTTTAGTTTACAGGGCGGTTCATAATAAAATAGTGCGGACAAAATTTAAAATTTCCGCCAAATTAGCCACAGTCGACAGCTCACTTTATGCAGACAAGGAAGGAAGATCTAGTGTGATGACGAATTATTTAGAGACTCTTCTTGAAGCAATCGAACCGTAAAAGGAAACCAATGAAATGAAGGTTGACTATAAGCTGTGCTACATTTGAACATTGTTTTATAAGGTATTTGTTCACTTTTCTGTCCTTTCAGTTGACACTTAACTTGGTACCTAGGTATGTAATCGGGTGCCCTTACGTCATTATGCCTTGGCCATGGCGTGCTTAGATGCGGTCAATCTATTATGCCCTTGCGGTTTACTACCGTGAGACCCAGTTTAGTCCTTAAACCAGCCAGATTTCTGCGTGAGTCTTAAGAGGTTTTACGTCCTCCAGATTTACGAAGACGTGCTTTCATAGAACTTTCTTCCTTTATTTGCTAGAGCCGATGTTCGGCAGATTATGTTTCTTCCTGATATCTGTTTTATGAGGATACGCATACATCTTCATTCGAAGCAATGTGACTGCATTTTCTCAATTCAAAAGTGTGGTACAATTTATAATCCTTACTTTGGCATTCTTGGGCTTTTCAAGAGATTGATCCAACGGCAAATTAACACAATCTTCCCTACCAAGGTAACTGTCCGGAACGGAAACTTTTCCGCAACGCATGCTCTGTCATACAATGTTCCGCGATAAATTCTTTGAGGAGAGTATCGGACAGATTTGACGTTTGTCAATAAACGAAATTGAACGCATAGCAGCGCAGATTTCTCGGTTGCGTTACATTTGTCGGAAAAATATTTCGATCAGCTGTTCGAAATGCTATTTAGAAGCCAAAAGTTTCCTTTCCAAAGGGTCGCTTGGGCAGAAAACTTAATGAATGCTTCTCCATCTTACTCTGTTTATATTTCTGAGCTTTCCGTAATGTTTATTGCGAAAGGATAGCACCTTCTTTGTCTCCACCAATTTATGACGAGATGCAAAAACATCGTGTCCAGCGTCATTAAGGGCATGTGTTAATACTTCATATTGGCGTTTGACATGCTTGCATAAATAATGCAAGAGCCTTATGCGAATGAAAATGTGAAGTGGATAAGTGACAAGTGAATGAGTGCAGTATAGAGTATAGAGATGCCCAACTTCACAGCTGATTGACCCCTAGTACATCGACGAATTTCATAGACTTTTTGACCGTTATTCATGAATTTTTGACGGTTATTCCTGAAAAAACGTAAATGCCGTTCTCTGATTGGTCAATTTGTCTTTAGAAGACGATATAAAAAATGGTTGTCAAAAATGTTAAAGGGCAGGAGAGGAGAAGTTGGACATTTCTATCATACTTCATTTCTAATACATACATATTAAATAATACTCTGAAATTATAAGCCCGGATTATCTAAGACTACTTAGACGTGGCGTGGGTTGGTGCGTCGACCCATACGCACTTGAGCCCATGTTGTCGAGGCTGGTACGAGCAAAGTTATTTTCACGACCCCACCACTTTCGGGTCACTCACAACGCTCACAGAGTATAACTGCCTCGAAAAAGCCTCTCAAATCAAAAGTTCGGAATAGGCATAAAACTGTAGATCCGTTTCACTCGTGATGGAACAACAGCACGCACAACACGAGTGGTTCCTGAGAAGCTATGCCCTCTACTGGCTGTAGCTCCACCATTATTGTTATTATTATATACTACAGTAGACTTCCAGCAAAGACCTTCTTTCCGCTCTCAGCCCCCTGTCCGGCAACCGTGTATATTGCGATCTGCCCTTCCGTTATTACTGTTTGTTCCTGCCAGTTTTTCTGGTCCAGTACGTTGCTCACTAGACCAAAATCAGATGTACAATGAGCGACAAAAGTCTATATACGACGCCCTTTTTTGCAGCCTAGAGAGTTCAGAACCATTATTAACAATTGAAAGCTTGTTGCGAGGGTTTCTTTATTTTTGCAATTAATATTTTAATTAAATGTTGAATTAATGTATAAACACATTCCTGCTGGTAACAGATGAGCAGAATTTCTGCTGGCAGCACTGCATACACACCTGGACACGAAGCTCACGCGCAAAATTTAATGTCATACACAAATTTATTCGTGCGTACAAAATCTATTAATGTTTCTTCCATTGTAATATCCTGCATTCGTTGCTTAGGAGAAATAATAAACAAAAGCCAAACGACAGATGGCAAAATTCAAATATATTTTATTTTGTGTTGTGTGCAGCGGAATTAGAAATAGAGACTGACTGCAGCGCTGCTCTGCATGCAGAATTTTCGTGTGTTCACAGCAACTAATCTTGTGTATTCTAATTTCGCTGCATGAGAAATTCTGCACATCTGTTTCCAGCATTAAGCGTCAACATGAATCGCATATGTGAGTCTTTTGTAGACTTGTTGTTATCGAATGGATGTTTTGGAGCTCCTACACGATTTTTGTCTGCTTGATGGGGGAGTTCATTGATGTATAATGCAATTTCTTCTTTTCCCAAATTGGCAGGGAATATAAAGTCTACAAAGAGGAAGCCAAAACAAAAAAATTTATGGTGAACATGCGCTAGCTGAGCCAAAACTGGTTTGCACGACTTAACAGGAGTTATTTTGGCTTGGCCAACCAGCCAAATCAACGGCAAAGCCCAATATCCATGGCGCGAAGGTAATGCTCAGTATTTGGTGGGATCAGAAGGGTGTGCTGTATTATGCTAAGACCGGGTGAAACCATCAGTGGACAACGCTACCGAACACAATTAATCCGTTTGAAGAGACCAATAGCCGAAAAACGCCCGGAATATGCGACCAGACACGAGGCAAGAATGTTCCATCATGATAACGTTCGGCTTCAAACTATTTGGAAAACAGTGGATGGGAAGTTTTACCCCAGACCTTGCCCCTTCTGACTACCATTTGTTCCGGTCGATCCAGAAAGCCCTCACTGAAATACGGTTCACATCAGAGCAGAATATCAAAAATTGGCTTGATTCATTCTTGGCTGCCAAGCCGGCGCAGTTCTTTTGGGTTGGAATCCACAAATTGCCACACGATGTTAAAAAGTCATAGCTGCAGATGGACAATACTTTGAAAAATACTCTGGTACACGTTTTTAGACCCAATACATTTTTGAATATTCACCTCTAGTCCATAGTGCACCATTCCACTAGTGTAGGGATATCCAATTGGAAATTATTACAATCTGTTAAACTGTTTATAGATACATGCAATTTGAAGTCGTCTGCTAATGTTAAAATTGTACAATATGTGAGAATTTCGTGAACATCGTTTACGAGCAAAAGAAAGAGTAAAGGTCCCAAATGGCTACCGTGTGGAACGCCCGATGAAACTCTTATTACTCGAGATCTAAAACAATCGATCTTCACCAATTGCTTCCTTTCCTTTAAGTAATTGGAAAACCACTCTAACATTGACGAATGGAATGCCAAAGACTTAAGCTTGCTTAAAAGCAAAGTGTGATGTTGTCTATCGAAGGCTTTCTTGAAATCGGTGTAAAGAAGATCAAATTAAAAATATCCCTATCAATAGAGATTCACAATACGCCGGTAATAGATTTTATTTCTATTCGACTTTGCTTGCGGAATAGATTCTCGCAATAAGCCACTTGATTCTTATTGATTGCGTATAGGAAGATTCTTAAGAAACAAAATCCTCACATCCCTGTCTGATCCTCACTGCGGCCGAAACGTCTTATGATTTTGATCCCATGCAATTTTCACAACTCTCTGAACTCAAAGCAAACTCCTTCTGCAATCTAATCTATTCATGACATTGCATTCCAGCTAAGATCAGCTTAAGTAAAGTAACCACAAGGAAACCAAACAGAAGAATGATTAAATAATTTATTCATTCCTTCTCAAGAAGCCCCCAGTGCAATGCAGAATGTCAAACGAAACAAAACCAATTACAAAACACAATTCCATTGAATTCATTAATTTCACATATTTATGCAGGCAGCCCAGCAGTCAGTCAGCTCGGGAAAAGCTGAAAACTTTGACTGCACTCTGTCCCTGTCAAGTCACTTTAAATATCCATCACGTTAAGTGTCGCCATCCTCTTGAAAATGCACAAAAAGCTCTGATTAATAATGGAAAATTACGAGTTTATCCCTGGTCCGGTTTATCGTTGCAGATGCCCAGCAGACTTACACACCGCCCCAGAGGAGTGTCACGTCCTACTTCGAAGCGAGCGTGTGCTCCAGTAATGTCAAAATTCAATTTTAATGAATTTTTAACGACGTCAGCGTATGATCTAGACTCTGTGGACTCCGAAAGGGTGCAAAGGAGAAGAGGGAACAAGAACTCGTTCACAAAACTACAGGCATTAGCATCCTGACCTAAATCCACACCGTTTCCCTTCGTACATTTGTCTTGTAAGTTATGAAGCGCCCACAGCCCCTCCGTCGACGGGGAGCAACTGCCGCCACGAAACAAATAAAACTACCGTGAGATAGAATGTTTCCCGAATTCGAAGAGATACATGCTAATCTCTTTTCGGTGAAAAATATAGTGCGGGCAGGGGTGGGTGAAGGTGTAGCAAGTGGCACACCCAGGTTACGACACACGTACACTATCTACCCAACTGCGAGTTGCCACCCTTGAGAAATAACTTTCAAAATTTCTCCGGTTGCAAACAACGTCCATGGGTGGCAGTGGGAGTGAGAGTGGGAGTGGGAGTGAAGAAGAAGTTACCGAACGTTTTATTTGGAAGTGTCGGTGAATTCATTTTTACTACCAAGCATACACACGAACGCGCGAACACACCCACGGACCAGCAAGCGGAAGAAGTGTGGAGAATTGAAGCACTTCCTGTTTTCCAATGATGCCATGGCAACAAGACTTCCGTTCCGTTTGCTGTCTCTTGCTCTCGTTCTGATGCCCTGGTGAGCATACAGCAAATTGTTGAAAATTATATTCGTGCTCAAGTATCCGTGCGCCACAAAGACGACAAAGCTAACAACGATGTCGACCTATTTTCACGATAACGCTTCACTGGATATCATTTCCTTTTGGATAATCCACCGAAAAAGCTCCCCCAAAAAGTTTCCCCCGTCCCTAGAGATCGAGGGTGGGTATATTTTTCGGTAGAAAAAAAAGCAACAAAAAATGAAGAGAAATACTTGCGGCGGATACACAAGAGTGGGAGGGTGTGTATTCCAAGTTGGGATTTAATTTTTAATTTGGTTAACGGGCTGTTTGTCCTTTTGCACCTCTTGCATATTTAAAGGGCGACGTTCATACATGTTAATTCAATTTTCATTCGAGAGCGGTTGCAGTTTGGGTTGTGGCAATAAATTACTGGCATCGTTTATTTAGGGGCATGGACGCAGGTATGTGCGGAAAAAAGCAAGAGAAAATCAATTTTTAAAGCTTGTATTGTGCAACGTTGACGTCTTCCGCAGAGCGTCACAGTGGGCAGCTTTAACTACGGGGACTAACTTAAGGACTCCGTCAAACTCGCTGAAAACAGAAGCGAACAGCGATCAAACTCAGAAAAACTCTCAGTAATAGAGCCGTCTTGTGATGGACCAAGCTGACTTTATATCAGGCCTAGTAGTAGCAATTTAGAGCAGTATTTACCATCCGATTGAAGTCAGTTAGGGCGATTAGGTTGTTGGATTTGTTGCCATCCTATCCCGTCTGAGAGAGTCTTGTTTAGCTACGCTCTCCTGCTCACCATGCACAGCACAACAGGTGGTAGTCACTTGGCGCTAGCCCAGGACTATAAGGTGGATGCTTAAGGACCTGTCAACCAATCTCTCAGAGCTTCTGGCGAGTCACTATCGATGGGTGTGACTTGGCGGTATCCTGATGGAACACAATTCCGCTGCTGGCCACTTCTTCTTCTTTCAGACGTTCCAATTGTCGACAATGCAGGTCCGAGGTAATGATTCTCTGCAAATCCCAACAAAAATATCCCGGACGTCTACCCTGGTTCGGTCACCGTTTGCGCCGACTCACCGCCATTCGACAACGACCATTTTCGCTTGACGTTGCTGTAAGCAATCCACTTTTCGTCACCAATCACCAACTGCTTAAAAAATGGGTCGGTGTTGTTGCGCTTCAGCAGTGATTCGTAGACGGGAATTCGGTCCACCAGATTTGTTGACGATAACTCGTGTGGTACGCATACATCAATTTTCTATCCAGCTCTGTTCACATGGTTCCTAGCGTTTTTTTTTGTCCAAAGTTTAGCTCCTGGGCAATCGAAACAGTGCTTTCGTGACGGTTAACGATTTCCATGATTACACAAACGTTTTCGACAATTGGCCTTCCAGAGCATGTTGCATTTTTGACATCGACATTTCCTGAATGGAATCGACGGAACCAAAACCGAAGAAAATGTGGGATTTCTTCTCTTTGACACGCCCTCCAACAAAACTGGGTCATTCAATCACAAAACCTTCCGTTGTTTTGATCGTTTGTTTCGTTAAGGGCTGACTAACGGTTCGATGGGACGTGTCAGTGGACAGTGTCCTGGACAATCTCAAAAACGGATGAGGAAATCCTTGGTCAGTTCGAGAGAATAGTTATGCGGGCGATTTTTTGTCCTGTTTGCGTTGACGGTATTTGGAGAACTACAACCAGGAACTTTACGGGCTGTATGGCGGAATGTGCCTAGTTAGGCATCTACGGATCCAACGCCTAAGGTGGCTGGTCTGTGCAGAGCGCCTGGACAACTCATTCCCGACACAGAACCTGTGGGACAACGCAACAGAGCACGCCCACGTTTAATGTGGAGAAGGACCTCAACCAACTTGGAGAGTGGCACTGGTTTTGTTGATTGAGACCCATGTCCAGCCCGGACTGTAGCTGCACACAAAGAAGAAGACGTTTCTAAAGAAATCATCTGCTTAGAGCGATCCAGATACTGTCTAGATTCCAGGCTAGCTCACAAAATGTAAAATCTGGTAAACCCCAAGGTTCAGATTCGTCTCCGAATCTATTTTTACTTTTCGCAAATGACACCCCGTCTCCAAAGTTTTATCGTATACATTTCCTCTTGAAGTTGTAGTTTCTAGAACTTGTCGCAGAAGTGAAATCTAAGCCAAAATCCAACGAACTCGCCTAGTTGCAACCGAAAAGTGGTTCAGAGTTCACCACTGAAACCTGGAGATCGACAGCCTGCTCTCAGATTGAATGCCACATAGAATGGAAGGCTATAAGGCTTTCCCCACCACCACCTTCCCCTCCAGAGACTACCCTTGCGCCTCTAACTCTGAGCTGTAGCACTTAACCAGGATCTACGCGCATTCAGCCCCGTTTCCACTGCCTCAATCATTCAGTACTGCGAAGTCTATCTGTAAACAGGCACTTTATCGGCGATTTCCATGTTACGCATCTGTCTAATCTCATTGTCAGCCGCCCAATAGGAAGAATGAAACTATTCGCGATCACTGATCCACTTGCCTTTCAATTCACGCATCAGTGTCTCTGTACGTGCCTGACCAGCCTTTATCTGCCGGATTTCTATGTCGCTCCACTAGATAACCTTTCATGACACTCAGCGTGTATCGCGTCATCATAGACAGAACGTCTTCATTGTAAGCAGTAACACAGTACCGCCAGCATGTAGGTACTTTCAAAACCCACTCAAACACCTGCATTTCTGTGTGATCTTTCAACGCGATGCCCCCCGCGCATAGCGAAGCCTCAATTAATCATGGCTCCCGCGAAACCTTGAAGTGTTGCGCTGTGTGTGCCAACCACCAAGCGTGACGGACAGACGGAACTCCAAGACCACACTCTCGGGCAGCCCACTACAAAAGCACTCTCCATCCCACTACGCCACAACAGCCCACATGCCTGCATCATGTTTCATCATCGCCAACATCATCATCACTGCCCTCGTGTCCATCAATTGCTGATGAATAAAACCAAACACACGAAATCCACAAGCGAGCAAAACGAAACGAAGACGAAATAGAATGTTCAATTAATTTTACTACGCTAGTTGTTTGTAAACAATTGCCGAGCGCTGCCTGTGCTCAGCATTCCGCCAATCCACGATCCACGCCGCGGCGGAACCATAACAAATTATTCACCAAAAAAAAGTTTTACCCAAGTTATGCAACATGTATTATTTATTAGACGAACATAGTTTTGTGGAGCACGCAAAGCCACCAAAACCGAGTTTGGCCAATGAAAACAACAACAGCGACGGGCTCTTTGTGCCTCGTATCTGTGGATGGGTGGACTTGTGTAGCGGTGTGATTCGGGAATATGTGGGGAAATAGGTTTCCAGGCCAGATGAGATGTTTTGTTAATGCATGACAGATACTCGTGCATTTTGTTTTTGTTCTCGTTGCGCTCCTCTGGTGTGAAATGGAATACAAATTAGTGTCATTCCTTTACATCCAGTGGCACACATGCTTCGGAGCTTAATATCTTCTCCAGATGACTGTGCGGGGGGCAACTCGGGGCATCTTCGATCGATGCAGTTGCGACCTATGGTTGGGCGCCATGTGGAGTGTGACGTTGTTTGTTCCAATGGAACGCTGATGAAACTGATGGAGAAATTGCCACCAACATGAATGATGACTTCGGAGAGGGAGGTAAACCAACGTCAAGCATTTTCTGGAGAAAAATTCGAAGAATCTCTGAGGACTGCGCAGAATCATCTCGTCAGCAGTGGCAGTATCATAGTCCGACCAATGTGTGACAGAGACTTCTTTGGGAATGTCAATATGTTTGATCGGATGATGGATATCCATCATTGAATCGAAATAGAATATTGCGTTAGTGCCCCTTTTGGGGGTTATGGCTTTATACTTTGAAACAGAAATCAACTACTTCTGACTTCACAGGTGATTGTCTCTTTGTCTACCGATGGAATTTAGGAATCTTTTGATGTATTTTTGGAAGCTATTAAATTTCACGAAATGTAGCAAAATCGGCGGCGTTCGCGCTGTGCGACAAATTGCACAAACAAGTTTGACAGAAAAATGACTTGCGATCACATTTGTCAGACTTGACACAGGCTTGACAGATTTCATTCGTGAAAGCAGTTTCGAAGTGCCCACCTCAAGTCAAGTACTATAGAGACTGACTAGAGGTAGATGCCAGGTAGAAGCCAGGTATCTCTGAAATGCTTGATGTCTGCCTTGAAAAAACAATTCCATCTTTTCAGCTGTTTTTTACTTCTCAAAAGTCAGCTTATGCTCAACAAAGCTCTCAATGTATGGGGGAATGTCAAAACGCACACAAAAGTTTGAACATGTTGAAAGTTTACTTTGAGAGAGTGCGTTAAGGCTCGAGCCCATAGAATCCGATGCATGTGTGCGTTTAGATCCCAAAGAATATTATATGAGCTGGCCGCTTTATTATTAGAGACCGTCCCAACATTCAGCTTCGGCCACCTTTGGCTAAAAATTATCATTCGGCTTTGACCAAATGAGACCGAAGATTTTGCCGAAAGCTGAATTATATGTTTTCTGTAAAAATATTGGGTCTATAACTGTAAAAACACTTTTTCAGGCACAAAGTTAAATTTACGGTTGTTTACGCTTCAAATGAATGACATATACTGAAATGACGTACAATGACAGTAGCTTTCCAACGCATGTTCCAATGGAATGATACAAGTTACGCCATCTCTTAGCAAACCGCACGAATTAAGTATTTTTCTTCGCAGTGTGTTCCTAAAAAATTGCTGGTGAAGTGTGTGTCTCTGTCTATCTTATATTCCTTTTAGGTAGAAGAAAGAATCTTCAACATGGCAAGACAATACTTCAGATAATATTTGCCAAGTGTGTGTCAAATCGTTTTTTAATAATTAATTAATTTGAAATGAAATAAAGTAATTTTTATTCATTTTCTAGATTCCTTAGTATTTCGCAATGCCATCATATTCGGCGTCGGCCGAAGTGTCAAAAAGCCGAGGTTTGCCGAAAAATTGGTATTTGGTCGAACTCTAGTCATAACGTGATCTCAGGTTGCTCACATTTTTTAACAAACGCGCTAGACCAGCGCAGAATTTAAGGGATGCGCCATCGTCTTGCTTGTGTTTGGAGGTGAAACGTCACTCGACAGTAGTTACAGCGGAGTGTTGTGCTCACGCATTAATGCGCCCATATGGACATAAAGCCGAAAAACGTACTAAAAAAGGCGAGGAATGTAGCTCTGGGTCTGAAATTAACTAGGGTCAAATGCAATACAAATTAAACACGCATTCTTTTTCGTTTCGCCCTATGAGGGATTTTATTTATTAAAATTAAACTGCTCACGTTACTCAGCCCGAAGTGAACTTAAAACTAAACTTACTCTACTTATTCTAATCATTCGGTGGCCTTGATGCTGGCCTTGATGTTATTCGGTCCCACGGTGGATGGACGGCGACGCTCCCACGGTGGTGTCGGATTCTTTTGCTGCGTCTGCCATGCTTGGCTTAAAACGCTGAGCTAGCGTCTGACTGTTCACACACTTTGCAACTATGAAAGCGTGTTAACTTACATTTAACAAGAACTAAGCGGAATTGTGGGTTCAACCACAAGTTGCCAGAATTTCACGTCCATTGACGGCAAAAGAAACTCGATCACTACTCGACATTTGACCTTATAACCTTCTTGTCCCTCGAAGTGTGAGCACAATTTGGTCAAACTAACTTCTCATGTTAGTGGCTCATAGTGGGTCTGAGCCTGATCTTATCTTTTTATCCCTTGTTGTCTGGAAAAGCTGCCTCTAGTCATTAACGCCAAGTTTTTTCGCTTCTATAATCGGCTGAGGTTTATACGTTTGGTTTTCCTTTTTAAACCTGGAGGCTCTGAATTGAATACTCTCTTGTTCGATGCATTGTAGTCCATGTGTTCGATGTGACCGAGATTCACGGCCTTGGTCCTTCGAGCACTTTTAACAGAGTGGTTCCGACCAGCAATTTATGCCAATTGTAGACTGGGCGGGATCCACCCTATGTGCAGGATGCGCAAATGTACAGGGCGCCAAGCACTTACGTGCGCATTTCATCACTTCACACAAAGATCCAAAAACAAAAATACCACACAGGACATTTTTAAGTGCTTGTGCGAGAAATCGTGCTCAGTCTTTCAGGATTTTGTGCACATTTGTATAGCAGATGAGAAAATTTCATCCGTGCAAAAACAAATCCTGCGAGTTTCTCTCAAATGATTGCATATGAACATGAGGTGATGGACATTTGCTAATTCGATTCATTTGTGACAGACATTGCAAGTCGACCGCTTGTGTTATCGGGAAACGACTTACTCAACAAGAAATTAAGAAGGGGCGCCAAATCTAGGGCTTTGGCTCGGGTCGGCCCTGATTTTAGGTTCGGTTCTTGTATGGCTGCGTGTGCAGGATAAGTGTAGGTGGTTTCCGGTGTGATAATTTATTTTATGCACGCTGGTCAGAGGTTGATTCTAGAATGAGATAGAAGTGCTTTATAGATGAACTGGAATAGGAAATCCATCCAACCATCCAACCGAGCGTATTTGTTGTGTGACTTTGAAACCAATCCACCAGTCTGTACAACGGTCTGTACTACGAACAATGCAGCGGATTAAGTCGGGCGATCGAAGGAGGATCCTGTGTTGAGTCTCCATTGAGATGCTGTCCATCAAAGTAAAATTCAAACTTCGAATTGTTCGCAAGGATTTACTTACTTATGGCAACTCTGGGAAGTTCTTCAGTCACAGATGGTTGATGTTGAAGTACCTTCAACAATGCTATCCACGTTCTGCCGCCATTCAACTAACTGTTCTGAAATTTAAGACATAATAAATCCATACAAACCTTACTGGACCGCATCTATCATCATCATCACATCTCCTGACCCGCATGCTCCACTAAACGGCTAGCGGTGGTAAACCACGCATAAGAGATCTCCAGGCAACTTGACTCTTACGCATCAAGAGTTATGCCCAAGCGTAACCAGGCGAGTTTTTGGACTTTTTTTTTTGTCCAACTACCTCGTCCTGGGTCTAAAAAGCGGACTTGGTCCAACCACCTCGTCCTGGGTCTAAAAAGCGGTCGTCTACCTGATGGAATCGCATTCAACGCCCGCCTCGGAAGTCGTAATGAGGGGGACATTCCGATGACCGCATCCATTCCAGCAAAACAACTAAAACAGAATCATTGTCGAGATGAACAAACTCCCATTGGGAGTCATTCCGTTCGCCATGCTCTTGATTCCACAAAAAAGGAAAACATCAAGTAACAAATGATCTGCACTTGGTTTGTTTTGCCATTCGGGCCGTTAAGGTCCGCGATTAGTTACCTTATCCGGCCTGTGTGTCCTGCGCCTCAGCCAACAAAATTCTCCGGCTGTCATGATATTTTGCTAGCTGCTTGAAATTTCCCAACAACGCGGCGTTTATTACTCGAGGACATCGTCACTGCCTAGATCAAATTATCGATAGCCCCTTCGACCGCTTTCGTTCGCTGTTCATCTCTCTTCGCTGTAGAAATGGACGGGAATGACCAGTGTCCTGTATTAAGTCAACTTGATCTTTCGAGAAAGACCATTTACCGCAGAACCGAGGTTAATGACGATACAGTCACTCATTGCGTCGGTCTGACAATGCACATCATTTTTCCCTCATCTAGATCCACCGTAGCTCTTTCCGTTTGGGTACCAGAAGACGCTGCTCAGTCAGATGACATCAATGTCATCCGCACATTCTACCAGCAGTACGAACTTTCGATCGCCAATTGAATGACAAAAATGTGGGATATCTGGAGTTTCGATGCGACGCAACATGCAACACAGTGTGCACCACAGAAAGTCAGTTAGCCATCGGAAAGGGCACGACATTGTTTTTCGTAAGATGAGTGCTTAATTTAACAGTCCTCAAACGCTCGTGTCGGCCTCTACCGCCAGATTTATTCGATACTTTACCAGCTAACTCTGTTACTAGGCTATGTGGCTAATAGCTGACTTATTTCCTCGTTCTTCAAGTTCGAGGTGGTCCCCAACCACTCTTCGGTGTTATTTCCTCTTGGACGGAACCTACATTTTTATGCCGACGCTTAAGATTGGAAAGCCATACACTGATATTGATCAGACGAGGTCCGCGCCGTAAATGAAAGTTAATCCGTCCACTGATGCGTGGCACGGACTCGGTATTCAAAGCACCTAAGTCACGACATGTCTTAGACGCCCACATTGAAGGACATTACATTACTTCCATCCGTTCCTACAGACCCAGCTCCTTTACTGAAACACAGTTATGTGGAAAATGTAGATAATCATCACAACGCACACCAATTAACAAATCCTTCGAATATTATGCAAGCCATCCAAGTACTCGACCATATGACGCCATTATTGCAACCACAAACGACACTCTGTAAGGATTGAAAAATTTAAAATGCATTAACCCTCCTTCAGAGACTGTGAGGGCAAGCGAAGAGTGAAAAGGAAAACTTCCTCGAAATGGGGCACATCCCCGTGGATAATGGCGTGGCAGCGAAAAAACAAAAACGAAAAATAAGGGTGCGGCGCGGCGTAGCGTACATAGAAAATATCGATTGACCCAGTGTCCTAGTTCCACAGTTCCATTGCCCGGAGTTCACGAGAATAGTTGAACGTATTTATGCACAGGCACAGGAGCTTTTGTAATCCTTAGGGAATCCATGGATAGTGCCTCATTTCTTTTAAAATTACTCACAGCCCTGCTGCTGTTTGTGTTTTTCAATTATTGACTACATGTGGGGTGTGGCCCACTCTGCCTTGTGTGCTTGCGAGGAGACAGAGGGAGAGAGGCAAAGAGATAGAGAGAGAGAGACGGCGCGGCGCGGCGTGCCTTCGACTCATAGCTGACCCAGTTTCGTCAAGTGTCTGCAATATGTTCATGTTTGCAATCTGTCGCAATAGTGCAGAGTGTGCGAGTCTATAAATTATGCTGCAAACGTTCAAGGATGTGGCTTTGTAAAGTTTATTTTCTTTTTTCATTTTTGCCCAAAGACGTTGCCAAGGAGAGTGCATGAAGCAATTTCGAGGAAACGGCTTCGATGTTATTTGACAAATGGTTGTGAAAATAAACACAGCGTAAGCGGCATTTGGTCATGAGCAATTGTTTGGTCATAAATTTCAGTTGTGGCCCACAGACATTTTGTCCTTCGTGTGGGATGACAGAAAATCTATGATCTACCTCATAAGGGACACTGGATGTCCATACTCAGCCCCTCCACCAGACACCATTGCATTCAATTGTGTCACGGAAAGGAGTCCATGAATCTAATCTGGACCAATATGGAGGTGGATTGCACTGCAGAACTTCATATCTGACAGAGCGCAGGCGTTGTGAACGCCCTTTCCTCCGAGGAGGGTGTAGAGTCGGATGTATGCATAAGAACAGTGGTTAAGTAATTCAGAACATACTGATAAGACAAGCTCTTACAAGGCTAACAATGCAACCGGAACAAAGTATAGTAAATGTCCTTTTCATGAATAACTTATGAGCCGTTGCGCTTCAAGAGCGAACTGACTCTGGAACGTGGTGGAGGGTGTTAGTAGATGCCATGAGCTACGGAGAAGCTATGCACGAAACTCCTTTTCAATCTTCGCAGAGAATGGCGGAATGGAACACATTCGTAAGACATCCATTTCTCGAATTTGGCAATGAATGAGAATTTTCAAACAATCGCATGCTTCCTTGCACAACGAAAAAACAATGCTATTCAGAGCGAAATCAGCATTGTTCAACTCTTGACAAATGATGCCCAATGGATTTGTATTGGGTGATTCATTTAGACTTGCTTTTTCCCAATATGTTTCATTTTGACAGATCACTTGCAACTGGCCTCGTGTCGTATTGTCCTTAACCAGCGTTGTTTGACAAATTATTGTGTAAGGAGTCACAACACCACCTCAACAGTGTCTCCTTTTCGTTCTGTGAAAAATATCGTTGTTGTTGGTGTCAAGTCTGTTATTGTCCTAATAGGTGGACCGACAGTCCCAGGTTGACCAGGGCATATCTTGCACAGCATGGCCAAATCATAGACCGCGGTCGACTAGTTGAAGGCATCTACGGGTCGACTGTAAAGTGCCACAAGTTAATGTGTGCTTAATAAGAATTACGCCATTCATGAACATTGTTTTTACATGTGTGGTATATTGTATTGGGTCTATAACTTTGCTAATAGATGGCGTAACTTGTTTTATTCCATTGGAACATGCGTTGGAAAGCTACTGGAAAGCTACTACTAAGCAGGTCATTTCAGTATATGTCATTCATTTGAAGTGTAAGTAGCAATCATTTTTTTTTTAAAACTTTGTGCCTGAAAAAGCGTTTTTGCGGGGAGTTCTTCTTCATTACTTTAATATGAAGAAGACTCCTGCCGAAAGTCATCGTATTTTGGTGGAAGTGTTGTTTACTAAAGTTTGCACGATTTAAAAGTTTGGCTTGGCTTGGCCAACCGGTCAAATCAACGGCAAAGCTGAACATCCATGGGGCGAAGGCAATGCTCTGTATTTGGAGTGATCAGAAGGATGTGCTGTATTATGAGCTGCTAAAACCGGGTGAAACCATCAACGGACAACACTACCGAACACAATTAATCCGTTTGAAGAGAGCAGTAGCCGAAAAACGCCCGGAATATGCGACCAGACACGAGACAGAAATTTTAAATCATGACAACGCTCGGCCCCACGTTGCTATTCCGGTTAAGAACTATTTGTAAAACAGTGGATGGGAAGTTTTACCCCACCGCCTTATAGCCCAGACCTTCCCCCTTCTGACTACCCTTTGTTCCGGTCGATGCAGAACGCTCTCACTGAAATACGGTTGACATCAGAGCGGAATATCAAAAATTGGCTTGATTCATTCTTGGCTACCAAGCCGGTGCAGTTCTTTTGGGGTGGGCTCCACAAATTGCCAGAAAGATGGGAAACAGTCATAGCATCAGATGGACAATACTTTGAATAAACCTATTGTACACGTTGTTCTTAGGTTAACGTTCAAATTTTGGAAAAAAACGCACGAAATGTTTTTAAACTCTAGTTAATTTTTCAGCAATAGGGTGGGCCGTTTCAATTCCCTTGACAAAGTCTTAATTTATTGACAAGACCTAAAAAGTGAATAACATTTGATAATTATTTTAAATCTGCTGTAATGAAGACATATGTAAAGACCATCCACATTTTGGACGCAGACTAAGAGAGGATCGCACTCTAGTGTTTGTCAGTCATTTCCCGTTCAAGCTGCCGACATTAAACGAATTACCGAACTAGAGCATCCCGGTTGTCATCAAAGCAACGAGCTAATTATCATCGAGTTCCACAGTGAAACCTCAAAGCGAAGGAAAGGATTCCCAAAGCACTGCACAAACTAAGGGAGCGTCATTAATCTTTTGTCCTTTCATTCCTCTCTCTGTCTCTCGCTCTCTCCCACTCCCTCCCCATGTGATATTGTGGATGAATTGAAAAATAAAAAGGATCTCAATCTCATCCCACATCTATTCATTAATCACCTGCTTATCCGGATACGAAATAAATATCTCCATAAACTAGAGCGAAGTAATTAAACTTCCAAGTGATTGCAGTGCACTTCAAAAGGGAATAAGAGAAACCGCAAGCGGATGGAAATAAAACACAGCAGACTTCCGATTTTTATTTTTTTTTTTGCTCTCACTCATCAGCGTCTGAAGACCGGAAGAGTGGATGCGCCCGCAGGGAGGAAATAAAAATTGCAAAGGCAATAAATGAGATAAAAAGAAACGGTCTCACGAATGGTTCAACCACGGATGGGAACTTGCTTTTAATTAAAGCCCCTTTTCCTCTCGCTCTGCGACTCTCTGAGGCAGCATTCTTTTGTGCCTGCCCGACTCCATTCGCTGGCAGCCCGCTTTCATGTTGCACGAGAAAAGGAAACATTACTGCACTGGCACCCGCTTGACTGTGCAACGCAAATAGAGACGCAATCACAAAAGGTGCGACCTGAATCTATGTCCTCTAAATTCGTGTGAATGCACACGAATGCCGTACGTGGAGGGTTCTAAGGAGCCCCTCTGTGCTGTGCTGTGCTCCATCCGTCCGCCTGCACGCATCCACTGCGATTTGACAGGTCACCACCGCGCCGCGCCACACAGTCGAGAATCGCATAATTGCAGTGCTGCCTGTGTTGCATCGGATAAGTGGCCGTGCAGGGTGACCCAGATCCTTGTGTGTTTGTTTTTCGCCCTAAAGTGTTGCCGCCTGCATTTGTAAGCGCTTTTTGGGTCACACATCTCGTAACATAATTGAGTCCTGCCCCTGGACCCCCGGGCTGTGGTGTGCGGGAGTGGGGAAGGAGCTCAGTGTCTCTTAACTTCTTACTGTGACCCGCTTGAGTGCAAGAAGTCTGTAATTAAAAACAAAACGGAAAATATGCAGAATCTGGCGCGCAAAACACGCGGCCTCAAGTGTCAAATGAATGGAACGGTCCTAGCATTCACTTGAATAGCACGTACTCAAGAACATCGCATTCCGCTGGGGTAGTCACTGAGAACCACTGCGGTGCGCAAAACAAAGCGAGACCTATTTTGAGATAAACGTCTCAAATGAAACGTTTCAAGCAGCGCTCACACTCGCCTGCACATACAACGAGAGCGCTTCATTCGCTTCTTCTGCCGCGGCGAGTGCCGCTCGTACGTTTCATATCGCATCAACGAGTAATTGTAGCCCACCTTGAATGTTGCCACCATCGAAAGATGATAAGTGAGAGGCCGGGCGTTCCTCCAATAAAACCCCCTCAGCCCGCCAAACAATAGATAGAAATATACCCGAGAGACGAGACGAATGTGTCAGGTTAACATCCCGCTGACGGTTATTTTTCCGAGGAAACAACTTTCTGCAGCTGACGTTTTGATTTTGACGAAGCGATGTCCCTCTGCTAGAGTTATGCTCGATTCCGTGCCTTTCCACAACCACCCGCGGAGCGGGGAGACTCTATATTTTCAAACAACAATGACAGTTCGTTGGAATGCAAATGATGAGCGATCGGTTGTGTATCGAATATTTACAAGCAGATAAGTATTGTCATATTTGCGTGAATGACCACGGGCATTCTTTTGTGCGGCGACGAACAATGGAATTGCTTGTTTGGACTTGACGGGGAGAAATCTAGTACGTTCGTGGTGTTGTCTTTCTGCTTTGGCGATTGATTGATAAGCTCGGCGGTAGGTGACATTGTCGTGATAAGCCAGGTGTTCGAAGAGGTGCATAAATTACATAAATAGGTATTCACTGTTGCCTTCTGATGTGGACTGGTGTGGAGTCGCTCTCCGAAGAACTTTCGAGTAAGCGACACAATTGTGGCATACCGAAGCGAAGTTTGTGACAGCTGCTGATGTAATTGGTCATTGGTCCAATGTGGCAGGGTGGTCCGGCTTCATTGACAGAGTTCACTTCATTTCCATTTGTCAAACTTTTTGGATGACGTTCCCTAAGTCGAATCTGTGTGCGGTGATGTCTGTACGTTGGTTCATTCGAACCTGTATTTTACATAATTTTGATGGGCTAGTGAAGCTTTATAGCCTTTAGAACTGGAGGTATGCGAAAGCATTCAAGGTCTTGGTTCCTGGACTTCTTGAGAATCCAGAATCCTCAAAACTGGAACACACGTCGGATAACTTAGGTCGAATGAATGCAAAATGCCCAGCATCTGATCGCGCTAAATACCCAGGCGTTATAGACGACAACAAACTAATTTAGAAACATAACAGGAACGGGATACTTACGGCTACACAAGCAGCAATATACACAAGCCCAAAAATTCGACACAAACCTCCGAAATTCGAACACCAACCCACTACTTGAGGCCGAGTGTGGATTTCGCAACTAAGACTAATTCCATTGGTTGGGTTTGATGATGATTTGCCATCACTTCCACTCGGAGGCCTTGGCGCCAATTGTGAATCCCGTCATTTGTGGAGTACACATTCTGTTAACCTATCCCGTCACATGATGGCTTAACCTACCCCGTGCGCTTTACAAATCTTAGAAGATCCGATCTTAGAAGATTGTTAAGTCCGCAGTGTCTGTGAAGAATCAAGCAAAGCAGATGCAGGTCTCGGTCTCTTCCTCGTCTCGGTCTCTTCCTCGCCACCGCAACTTCTGCCGACATCGCTGCATTCCTCATTCCATTTCCGGAGCAGTATCATGTGCTCACTCCGACTAGCACACTGATCGAGGTACGGTCTAACGCAAGAAGCTTCTTTGTGTGGCTGTTATTAACCTCTGGTCACCTTGATCTTGTCGTGTGAGAGTCGTCTCTCGACGAGCACACTGATCGAAGTACGGTCTAACTCTAGAAGCTTCTTTGTTTTGCCATTATTAACCTCTGATCTTGGCAGTCATCTCTTG
Source organism: Eristalis tenax (assembly GCA_905231855.2). Classification (NCBI taxonomy): domain Eukaryota; kingdom Metazoa; phylum Arthropoda; class Insecta; order Diptera; family Syrphidae; genus Eristalis; species Eristalis tenax. The sequence goes on from HG993127.1 coordinate 9,562,835, forward strand.
CGATCCATGACGAGACGAAGCACAATACCAAACTTACCAAAAGGGATTGGGAGGATTGGGTCAGAGACACAGTTCGTAACCCAGCTGCTATGAAAATATACACAGACGGCTCCAAATCCGATGAAGGCACATGTTCTGGTATATACGCCAGTTGGAGCCATCTCTGGCTCTCCGTCTGCCGAACAACTGCAGTGTATTCCAAGCACAAGTAACAGCTGTTCGTCAGATAGTCCACCGACTATCAATGATCTCGATGGACGGCTTATCTATTGTCTTACACATGGATAGTCCAACGGCCACTAAGGCTCTGGAAACACCATCAAAATCAACTCCAAGATGGCGTGTATCTCTAACGGAGACCCGTGGACACATGTGTATTTCAAGCAATGAAACAGCCGACGAAATAGCAAGAAAGGGTGCGCGTCTGTCTTTGGCACAATATCAGGAGGCTCCCCACCCACCACTTCAAGGAAATCGCTATCAACGACAAACGCCATTACGGACACCAACCGAACCTGCACTAGATCCAACCAGGACTAAAACTCTCCTGGGAGAATATTAGTAAACTGAAAGGAGTGTTAGTGGCGGCAGTGGCGTTGTGAGTTGGTGCGTCGACGCACATGAGCTTACGTTGCCTAGGCTCGACTCCCGGCACGAGCAAAATACGAGCACTGACAATGCTCAAAGAGACTAGAAAACAGCTTCTCAAATCGGCCGTTCGGAGGCGGCATACGACTGTTGGTCCCTTCCACTCGTGAAAGAACAATAACAAGCACGACACGAGTGTTTGCTGAGAAGATAGGCCCTGGCTCTCTACGGCCTGTAGACATCCCACTTTATTATCAAAGTTAGCCGATAGTGAGACAATAATTCTTAAGCAAACGAAGACCTTCACTCACCACTGTAGCCAAACACATAGAAATATTTCCATAAACATCGCGTCTATCCGTTGTCTTTCAAAAAAACGGTCACGTTTATCCAATATGGGTTTTGTTCTTACGAAAAAAAAAAAACGAATAAAGCCAGATCCCCACTCGAATGAAGCACATGCAAAAGCTAGATTTTAACATGTATCTCTGTGCATATGTGGCGGCACAAAAAATCCCCATATACCCGGCCGCAAGCAGTCGCGACCCTCCCACATATGAAAAAATTAAAATTATTTTAATGATCATCATGACTGGAAGGCGGATTGAGGAAAATAAATAAATAAATAAATGAATAAACAATCCAATCATCTGTGCAGCGGATTGCGGCGATACCCTTAGGCAGATACCGACTGCAATTATTTAACCAATCAAGGGACCACAGCAGCGTGTGGGGGTGATTGACTCAGCATATGGTGTTAGATGTTAAGTGTGCTTTGTTTTTTTGTTTCTTTCCTCTCTTCTGTAAATCACTTAATCCAAGAGGGGTTAAGTGGCAGCTGAACTTGTTTGTGGTTGCGTTGTGACTCCGGGGAGGGAGTGCAAATCAATATGAATCCATTAAGCGGGGCATAACGATTACTTAACGCTTTAAGGGGATAGTCTTGGACAGACTATCGCTGGTTCCGTATGGCAGGTGAGGCTCAGCATGTCCTAGACTCATTCAATCGGAGATCGAGTTGCAGAAATACTTCCAGCAAGCGATGGGCAGTGAGACGCAGTGGGTAGGGCGTGCTCCAAGCCACGTGCTCCCTCAGCAACATCAAGAAGAGAACGCTGCAGATTCCCGTGAAATTAAGAAATTACTAAGAAAGCACCCTCGCCCTTAGTGGAAAATGGCCAACGATGCACTTGAAAGTAACGAGGTTTTCTAGTGGTTCCGGTCCTGTGTCGTCGACTCAAAACGCACACCCATCCCACATCCCTTTTCTCCCCCTGAACACATGTCAATAGTCAAGAAGTGATATTTCTATCTCTCAACAGCCGACTAAAGCGCGAGTGGGTAGAATAGAACGAGCCGAATGATTCATTCGCATAAAATCATTATTTCATCATCTCGTATATAAATACTGCTCGGCAGTACATGCTGTCCGCTGTAAGTATATAGCACCGCACACCACGAGTACAAGTATGTGAGCATGTCCCATTCTAATGAATAAGCGTTCTGTCAATGATAGTTCGCGAGAAAACCGGGATCCAAGCAAACCACACACACACACACACACACCGACAAGCGAAGAAAAAATAATCAAGGCTGAAAAGGAACAAAAAATAAATATCTATTAAATTTAAATAATTCGTTGTGCGCCGAGAATGAAGTGCAGTCAGGCATGTTAGAGACAACAATGACGCTTGAAGACTTGCACACGGTGGACGGGGAGCGCAAGTTATTATTAGCGGCCACAATCATGACAAAGGATACTCACTGCAGCGTTACAGCGAAGAAAAAGGAACGGCTCCACTGTGATTTTTTGAATGCATTCCCGAAATTATAGCAGATGACCGCCGCGCCGCCTTTAGAGAATGTTTTTTTGTTTTTTTTTTTGTTGTGTTCTTTTCGCTTTTTTTAAATAACCTTGAGTTATAATTTTACAAATGACGGACACTTTTGTAGACACGTGTAGGCACTCGGGGCGCCTGTACACCGTTGAATGCCTAGTCAAATGCATTGTGGATGCGCCTTTGTGCAGAAGGTTCGGTTGCAAGTTCTGCGGACGGATTGAGGTGCGACAAGTGAACAGTGGCAGTTGAGTTTGATATGTGATGATTTGATGATCTTTTACAGATTCCTGCAATTTCCTATTTTCTTTTGACAAATCCATCAGTTCTTGCAGGAAATGAAATGGCATTCCCCATCGTCCGAAAAGCTCTTGGGGAAGATCGTGCACTGTCACTGGAGTTTCTCATCTCGTACATGAGAGGATTAGTTCACTTAGAGTTTTCTTGAACGCATTCATGGTGAGTGGAGGTGAGTTTCATGATGTAACCAATAACAAAGGCCTCGTATTGACACTCACGCAGTATTTACGGACTTTCGTTCTAACTGAAGGTAGACTGAAATCGAATATAGGATCATTCAACAAGAGGCGTCGTTGTGATTTAGTAAGAGTCTGGTTCTAGAGGCCGGTGAGTGGATGTCCTCTAATTATTACCAACAGTTCGTTCGAGTTTGTTGGTTTTTCCTTTTCACTTTATGTCAGACGGTGTAAAAGAGAATCAAAATTTGGCCAAGATTTGAAATTTTTGAACGAAGTCTACCTTTTTTGTCACGATCATCAGATACTCTTGGAAAATATTGAGGTTTTATTGCGTTTTGGGGCTACTGTCGTTTACTGCTACTGTCGCATTGGTCATGTGTCAGTCTAAGCTGTGCGCCAGTAGAGGACATCTTGCTGCGAAGCTTGCTAACACTCCCGTTATTCAGCTAGCTGACTTTGCGATATGCGACGACAATCAGAAAGAATCAGACATCAGAATTGGTGATGTATTATTCTCTAGCTGTAGAAATCTGTGTTAAAGGGAGATACATTTTAAAGGCCTATGTGGGCGTGGTTCAATGTCTTCTTAGGACACTGACTATGGTGGTGTAAGACCGCACATACGGATGAGTGAAGCACAGACACAGAGCCATCAGAACTCGTTCCATTCGTAGTTCTGATCAGGTCTACCCAGCGTGTGTGTTCTACTGACACATACTACGTTGTTAGCCCTCATTTTTCTGTATTATTACACAGACTCTGAACTTTCTTCGAATCGGATTATGCTGCCCGTAATCGATTTTAAATACTTATTTAAAAAAAAACCCTGCTGTTGTATATTTGCAGTTCGAGTATCGTTTCTCATTAGCATGTAATTGACAGCTACTCCTCACTCGCGCATCAACCATCAAGCAGTCACCGTTAGAGTTGCGCTAAAGGAACTAGTCGAGGAACTAGTTCCTCGGATACATATCCGAAGAAGTATATAGCAGAGCTAATGGATGTTATCGCCGGACAATATGGAAGAGAAGAGATGTCCCATGTTAATTCCAGTTCCACTTTCAACCCTTGTCAGTGAAAGATCTACTACAACCAGAACATCCCCACGTAACACACATTGAAATTCGTAGTAGCACTAGAGACGACTTTCTCTATCACCACCCACGTCTGAATATGTTCGGATTTTATTTTTCATTTGACATGTTCATAAAAACATATGTTCCTTTTCATTCATACACATCTCTGCAAACTGAGAACAATTTAGATGAAATTAACATGTTTAATTGAAGTATGCGGAACGATCGGAAATAGTTCCGAGAGTGGACATAGTTCCAGGAACTATACAGGTGCGGACCGACACAACTCTAGTCACCACCCTATTAGTCGTACTCTTATTTGCCCAAGAAACTTACAATCCGCGTGTTTCATTTCATCTTAGAATACAGAATAGAAGAACAGGATAGGAATTTAGACTAAAGCGACTTGGTTTCGTTGCGCAAACCAAGTTCTCAAAATCATGGACAATATCCAATGCGGACGAACAAATTTCTAGTCGCTTCGAGAGGAAAATCCTTCGAATCGAAGAACTAATCGATATTCAGGGCTTTAGTCAAACGCGTCCGTATATCTCGACTCAGAAGACTGAACACCAACGCTCCCGCTCGGAAAGTCTTGGCGCTAACTCGAGGGTCAACGTGGTAGAGGAAGACCTCGCCTCCGATGACCTGCCCAGCTGAAAGGTGACCTCAATCAGTTGGATCAGCACGTAACAGGAGGCGCATAGCCCAAATCCTTACAAGTTGGAGAGGCATGGCATGATTGAGGCCCAGGTCCACCCCGGACTGTAGTGCCAGATAAATAAGAAGAAGTTTGTATTAGGTCAGGTCTGCTGTGAATTCACCAGCACACTTAGACCATGTTGGTCCATTGCGATACCCACAGGCAGATCGACCACTACAGTGATAGTGCCGGTAATTTGAATCCAACGGCAAATGGTGACTTGACCAGATTTGAAAACCAGATGCTAGCGTATTTCACGGAGATTCGAACCGGATACCCCACTTACCAAGGGCAGGCACTTAACCAACTGGATGACGCCAGTCGCTTAGATTGTATTAGTTCACGCACTTGCAAAATCATAGAATCTAACCTATGTGCACAATGGCGAAAGGCATGAGTGTAGAAGATCATGTGCAAAGGACGCGAATTGTAAGTGCCCAAGCAAATCTCCGACGCAAGCGTCGCTCAAAGACTAGCTTGCTACGTGCCTCACAAGCAATGTAGGCAAACGCGAGTATAGGCTAAAGTTTCGACGTGAACAGTCACGCTCTTTTGACCAGTTTGCGACTTCATTTAATAGACGTAACCATTTTGTCTTTCTCTTCAATTCTGTTTTTCGAAAAGAAACATTTTTTTTTTCTTAATAACTTAAAAACCTTAAAAACTATGTAAGCTGGCCACCATGGTCAACTACCGGGTCGTTTAAAAAGGCCAGCGGTGGCGGAGACTGGTTTTGGTGTAACCACAAGTAAAATTGCCGCTCTTTGGCAGACTGTATCCTAACTCGCGTGGGAATCGCTCTACTGAACCGAAGAAGATCCTCCTGGGTGCGAGCGACATCCGGTTCGTACTGGAGTCGCCTGTCCACTGTTCGGCGTACGACATGGAAGATTACAGGGCATCCGTCTGTATCATGTATTAGACCAATCGGGTCTAAATAGAGGAATGCTTCGGGAGGAATAAAAATGTGCCGTCTAATCAGCTTTTTAATAACAGGATAGATGTTCACGTTTGCCTCGCTATACAGGACTTTAAATAGTACTTCTTGTACTCAGACTCGGGTGTACGATAGAACCGGAGACAGGTCCAGACACTGTCTCTCGAACAACCTCATATTTTCCATCTGGGAAGGACTGACGTTGAACCACAGTGTCCAACCGTATGCCATGATTGGCCTGATAAGAGCCATGGAGCAGATTACCGTCACCCTGGTATCAAGTTGGCTGCTAAAAAACAACCTCCTTGCCGCAGCAAAGGCCTTTCTAGCTTTCGTCAGAGCAATATCCATATATTTGTCAAAATACAGATATTGATCCAGCCAAATGCCCAGATACACTTTTCACAGCTAACGGCCGTCCTTGCGGGTCACCTATGCCGAACTTGCTCCAGTTTAAGCGAGTATCCCGCGACATGTACAGCGGGGTCCTGAAAAGGGTAGTTTCGCACTTCAGGAAGTTGATAACCAACTTCCAGTCGTCGCAAAATCGCTGAATTTTTACGAAGTCACGCTGCAACAAGCTGTTTATTAAGTCGACCTTCGGACCTGATCTGTGCGCTACTAGGTCGTCGGCGTACGCAATTAACTGCGGCATGGAACCTACGAGTATAAGTTCTGCTGTGAATATTAAGAGCGAGATCGGCTAACCAATCGCCCCCTGTTGCAGACCATTTTTAATGTCAAAGACCGTGGTAGAAGTTACATCGCCACTTTTCACGATAAACTTTCTGCCTGTTATCATGTCATAGATCATGTATAGCAATGGTTTGTGATTTAAAAATGCCCTGGAGGTCTTCTGGTCCCAGTCCCATCAAGATGAGATTTCCATCATTGGCGACGGTACTATGTACGCAATTATCTTCACTGAACCAGGAAAGAAACAGTTATGTATGTCTAGCGATGTCACAAGCCCAGCCATTAACCCCTCTCAGTCATACTCATTCTGCCTGCATGTCCTCGGTGTCGGACTAGAAGCATCTGTCCATTCCATTTCCATTTATTTTAAAGTGCCCCTAGGAGCTTGAAAAAGACAGAAATCTCCAAGTCCCCTAGCCCTCTAAAATAAATACAACAACAACAGAGATTCATTAAGAAATACCATCCATGACATCCTCATCAAAATCAAGTGTCACACATTTTTCCAACCCCACTGTAACAAAGTTTATATTCAGCAAAGCGATGTACATATAATAACGCTTACGGTAGCCCGAAACAGGATATAGGAACGCCTACCAGTGTTTATTGTGCGCTTAGTGTATTCATTATTTCCTAATCGCATAGATTCCACGTAAACGAGAGGAATTCCCCGCACACTGACGTTTTGATTTATTGCGAATTCGTTTTATGATTTCCTGTGTATCTCGACGTCGCGTCGCCGAAGGGCATCCCCTCGGCACCGGTTTTACCAACAGCAATGTGAAAGGGTTGACGCGGCATATAAAAGGGAGTGTTCACATTTCCCAACAAAAAGTGTGTGTCAGTCTCCCTGAGACTTCGGAAAGTTTTCTCAAGTCACAAATGTCAAACTTCAGTGGAAATTGGCGCACCAACGCAGTTATCCACGCGTAGAATGTAAATGAATTAGCAAACGCGATAGCGATAGCGATAGCGAAACCCCGCTTTAGCGCATCCATCTCTTGAGGGCTGGCTGGCTTGTGACATTGCTAGACATGCATTGGCGTACGTGACTGCTTCGTTTCGAACAAAAAAATAACTGAAGAGAGAAAAAAAAATGGAAAGTTGTGTCATTAAAAAATTCTCCTCTCCTTTAAGTGTCGCTCTAATCCGCGCGTTAGATCGCGCAAATGAATTAACAACGTCTGCAAAGTGACTGACAATTGACATTTAACAATGCCACAAGCAGATCATTTTTATGATTCCTGTCGTGGTGCTCATGCATATAATTCACTGAACGCGACAGCAGCGCGGAGTGCAGTCACTAGATCTAGTTCACTGAGTGCTCGTAGTGAGCGGCTTCTTAGATAGAATCGATGACACGAATGCAGCACTCGAGGATTCGTGAATCGGGCTTCGGCGAGGCGCGGTACGACGGCCCGCCATATCGGCGTGGCTAATCTGAATGGAGGGGTATAAATTTGTCAAGAATTACGGTTAGAACCCGCATTTGGCTTATCCGCAGCGTCTTATGTCATGCCTTGGAGGGAAATCCAGTTTTTTGATGCGAAAATAAAACGCAGATGCAAAAATAAAATCGAAAATTCTGAAAATCCAGTTTTCGGATGTCCAGACTGGTCTCTGTCCGTCTAAATTTGCGTCAGCGATTGGAATTTAATGTTCGATTAATGAGTGCCTTTTATCAAATTATACACGTCAAGCGTCAACAGATCCCCGAAGCAGAGCTGCAATGCCTTTGATTAGCATCGTTAGCAGGAAGCAGCGGAACGAGATGACGAGATTGTAAGCATGAAAGCCTACTGATGTCACTCTGCGTCCGCTCCGCTTTTTTCGTTTTGCCGTGGAAGCGCCATGGAAGCATAAACCCGTTCGGCTCATGTGACCAACTGACTTCTCTGGAAATGCGGTTTTTTCTCACAGCTTTTAATTAAAACAACAACCTCCTCGATAGGCAAAAAAGAAGAAAGAAATGAACAAAAACTACAGATACATGTATCCACAGGTAGGAATCTAACCCACTCGTAGCCTTGCAGATTGCGAGCTCCAATAGTTCACACGGCTTGGAGCTGGCCTGGAGTTGGCGGTAGGTAGGCAGTGGTTGGCTGCGAGTGCACACCGACGCTGGCTGGCATGTGTTCGTTTGTGAAAGAGGTAACAACCGTTTCAATTGGAAACCCTGAAGGTGATCACGGTTATTTAGAGTTATTTAAGCCGCTGTCCGTATTTTTCGTTTTCTTCGACTCCTCTTTTTTTTTTTTTGTGGTGTCGACTTAAAGATTACTTCGAGGGTTGTCGCTTGTGCCGAAGCCAGGTACTTGACTGTGTGCACAGCGATTCAGGTAGATTTGACATTTGGGCTTTGGAATCCCATTCTAGATTGGGGGGAGGGGAGCTCTGCGAATGCTTTTGTGTCACGTAGGAGGTAGCACAGGGTGCTTATGAATTTTGTTCGCTTGAGAAATTCGGCATTTTTGACGGGTGATACACGTGATCGATGTGTGTGCATTCGATATGTTAAGTGTCAGTCGGAAATGTTTTGAACTTTGGTCTTTCGAATGTGGCGTAGGTAGTCGCTCATGTATGCGCCTTGATGAGTGGCTTCGGGAGTACGTGTGCGTCGAGTAAACAACGAGGAGATAGCATGGTTCGTGAGAGAAATATCACGACAGGAATGCAAAGCGAGGACTGTGAGGAATGAGAAGGGTATGATGGTTTCCTCTTGACTTAGGGAACAACTCAAAAGCGCTGTGGTGCCTTGATTAGCGTACTGATTGGAAAAACGCTGCTGAACTGAAGTGGAATGGAGCAGAATAGTGAAATTAAGAGTAAGTATCAATTGAATGAAATGTCACTAAGATCAAAGCAATTGCCCTCCTCCTGGGAATGTCAATCAGGAAAATAGCGATAATTTTAAAATTGTTTATGATAAGCGGCAGTAGAGTGATGGGTTCATATTATCTAGATTGGAGGTGGTAAAATCCTGTACAATTTTCCTCGATGTTTCCGCCGGCACCCGCCGGAGTTTAACAAACCTGTTGCAAAGGTCTAAACAGAAAAGCAATCGCAGCTTTTCGACCTTAAAGCGTGGTACTCACTCTCGATATCGATGGTTTCCTTACCTTGACTACAAGAAGGAAATTATCGAAATCAATGCGGCATTATTGAGAGGGCAGCAGAATTCTGACCTTAACACATCTTCCCCACTGGGCGTATTGCTGCTAAGCATGAGACAGCTCGAGACTGACTGGGGTGATTGTTCCTCTTTTCAGGAAGGGGGGCAAAAGAGATTGCTTCAACAACAGGGGGCACATCTCTTTTAAGTCTCCCCGGGAAAGTCTACGCTAAAGTGTTGGAAGCGCGTTCTAGAGCTATGGTCGAGCACAGGATGGGAGATGAACCGTGCGCCTTTCGTGCCGGCAGAAGTACAACCGACTAGCGTTTTACTCTAAGAATGGTACTTGAGAAGGCTTTGTAGTACGCCAAACCCATCTACAGTTGATTTGTAGATTTGGAAAAGGCATAAGACTGAGTCGCACGAAGTGAACTCTGGAGTGTCCTGTAGGAGTATGGGATTGATGGTCCTCCTCTGAGGGTCATTCAGTCCCTATACACAAACTGTAGCAGCCAGCGTTTGGGCGATAAGGGTGATAAATCAACACCTTTCACTACTGTCGTTGGACTTCGTCAAGGGTGCGTCTGGTCACCTCTTCTTTTCATTGTATATATGGGCTGGATGTTGCAGTGCAACCAAGGCGAGAAATGTTTCACATTGGGAAGTAGTCTTCTTTTTGCAGATCACTTAGTGATCCTCACATCTTCCCAGAATGAAGTGCGCATCGATAGGTTTGTGGCCATATGTGCTGAGGCTGGGATGAAGGTTAACATGGACAAATCAGAGCTTATGGTAATTTCCATGACGCATGCACTCTACATGTGAAGCATGCACTCTACTATTGAAGCAGGTGGAGAAGTTTAAGTATCTCGGGGACATTTTTACGAGTAATGAGAGGAGTGATGCTGAGCTTTCCTGTAGGATTGGTGATGGATTCACGGGTTAATTTTGAAACAGAAACTTGGAGCGTCTGCATTCAAGAAGGCCGAGCTTGGTGTCGAAGCCAATTTTGTGGTTTTCAACTCACTATTTGTTCCAACTCTCCACTATGGTCATTCGATTTGGGTAACGCAGGAATAAGATCGCGTTGAGATAAGATTTCTTCGTGCTGTTGAGGGAATTACTCGCCGAGATAGGGTGAGAAAGGCAGTGAGCGTGGTACTCAACTTCGACAAGCTGCTTCTTCGAACGGAAAGGTGGATTGGTCACGTGGCACGAATGTCCCCATCATTCTGCGAGTGAGTCATGCGCCTCAGAAGATGATGAAATAAAAAAGGAGGAGCAACTTATGAAACCCTTTGAATGATTTATCTGAAAAAAGATGATTTGCTCGAACTCGTGGCAAAATAAATTCAACCTTTCCATTGCATGTCAAATCGAAGGTTATTCTCCAGTTCACAAAGCTTACGAGAAACTTATTCATGAATAGCAATGCTCTCGCGGTGGCTTTATAAAGGCCGTCTATTTAGAGACTTTAGTTTGAGACATTGGCAACATTGTTTTTTTGGGACAACCGATTTGACAGTTTTTTTTAAGTGGTTTATCGTGACGACTGGATGGTGCAATGGTGCCTGCCCTTGATTAGTTGGTTAGTCCCCGGTGCGAAATTTTATGTGGTTCTCAAATCTGGTTCAATCACCATTTGGGATCAAATTAACGGCACCATCACTGCAGTGGTCGATTTGTGGGCATCACAATGCACCAAAATGGTCTAAGTGTGCTGGTAAATTCCCTAGCAGACCCCTTCCTTGCCCTACCCTAAGTGGTTTATCGTGAACAGGTGTCCCGAAGATAAGTTTACAAATTGTTCAAATGGTTCGATTAGGGAAACTTAAACTAAATCCATAATCAAACACCATGACAACCAGAAAAAGTGACCGTTTGGAGGACTTCATCGACCAGTGGCATTATTGGTCCATGTGCCCACAACAATGATGATGGTCAAAATGTTGTCGGTGAGTATGTACGCAATGTACGCAATGTACGCCCCAGGGGGTAAGCACAGACAGCTAGAATATGAACTCAAGAGTCGGTGCGTTTGTATTCACAGAGGCATTGAATATCTCCGCAGCTTACATGTTCTCAAATAATATTTTTGTTGTACAACTTGTTAGACCCACCAAGTTGGGGTTTGATGATGCCATAGTGCCCTGGAATCAATGACGATACTAGTAGTGGAGCTGGTGCTGGTGCCTCTACAGCTACGGGCGCTACCACATCGGTCCCAAAAGCAACTAGCCCCAGGACAGAGCAGGATATTGCGCAAATCAAGCCAGGCAAGGATGGACTCTTCACTCCTCGACTGCGAATGTGACTGGACTGAAACCTCATCACACGCCTTAAATGCTGCCAACCTCGGATGGAATCGGTTAACCAAATGTGTAACATCTCCAGTCTACTCCTTATGAAGAACAAATGAATTCCTGCAGAGAAGCCATCCTTCGCTGGTCGTACTGCCGCAGGTGCAATGAAGCAGCACTGAACCATTTTGTTACGCTTCTTCATGGTGGCGCTACATTTCAGGGTGGACCTGGGCCTCACCTAGCAAGCCTCTCCAACAAGAGTGATCTATGGCAAGCTCCCATCTTCGAACGCCTAGCTGTTTGAGGTCATTCTCTGCCTGCACACCCCCCATATCTTTGTCCTCTCTTGCGTTGTCCCACAGACTCGGAGTCGGATAACTTCACTCAGGAACAGTTCGAAGGTGGGCCGCAAATATATCCTTTCTTGATTCGCTACAAGAGATCCTAAGAAGAACCATCACTGGTAACAAACTGTCGTAACCACCGTGGTGTGCAAATTGAGTACTTCTAGAGTCCCACCAAACCCATACCCACCCCTTCTGAGCCACATTGTAAGCCCATTAAATCTTCAAACTCCCGACTCGTTCTACTTTCCTCTGACATTAACGACGTCTTCCATTATCCGCCCACAATGAGTACCTCTTTATAGGTCGCTGACTTCGGCCCACATTTCAATGTAGATAAACAATTCCGGTGTACTGTGATCCATCGATTATATCAAATGAATGTCATCACCCAGGCCAGCAAATCGTTCTATGGCTCGAGAGCCTACGCCCTTGCACGTGGCAGGGAGGTCTCATTTCGGCAAAAACAGAGATATCGGAACTCTCCAGACAAACCCAGAGCGTAAGGTTAAAGGTCCTCAGCAACGCCTACCTGAGCTCTGTCAGGCAAATTAATTTCCCACAACAATCACGGAGTTCGCATTGAAATACCCTGTCATGCAGAAATGCCCCCGGCGGCGGCGACGCGGCGATGCCTCGTCCAACCGCTAAGCGGCAGCGGGTGGAATCAACCATTACGCGCCCACTATCCGCCGTGAATACAAATTTGAAAAACCGTCATCGACGCTCGGCGGACCACAGGAAAACCCAAAAAACAAAGAAAAAAAAAAACATTTTCCAACATTGCCAGGGTACCCTCAACACGCGATGTGCCGTGGTCGCCGATCAATCCCAAGCGCGGCCATCGCATGGGAGATTTCGTCCAATTGCGAAAATCAAATAGAATCGTTTCGATTACGGGGAGAGGCCGGCCAGTGCCTGTACCTGTGACTGCCTGTGTCGCACAAAATGCCAGCGGGTTCACATGCACATGCCTCCGGCTGACAAGCCGGCTGGAAGGCACACAGGCGCAGCAAAGCACCGGCGACACAGCACCGCACAGCAGCACAGCAGCACCGTGCACCAGCAACCTGTGCAACCTGCTTAAATATGCTTTCATGTCTCCACTCCTGATCACCTGTGCGCTGGTCGCGCTCTAACGCCACGGAGTTGCTCGCTGGTTGGTTTATTGCCTTGCGGTCTCGGTTTGCTATTCCCGTGCCGTAGAGTTGTTGTCAGTTAATTTGCTCGTTGTCGTCCGTCCGGTTGCCTGGTGGCGGTTTCGCAGCGACCACTCGAGTGGATTTGAAAGTGAAATGAGAAGGAAAGGCAGACCACAAGAGTGCTGCCCGACGGCGGCGTGGCAGGCCGGGCGCAGAAGGCTCAGCGCATTAGGCTTGGAATTTTTCATGTTGCACATATGTTGGCATGCGATTTGTTGCGATCACTGCACCGCCGCCGATCCGCCACCCATCGCTGTGTGTGAATCTAAGCAGCAATCACCTCGTTCTGCTTTCGATTATGCAACTGCCACCGATCGCAGCGGCCGATCGTTTGCGTTTTCGTTTGGCGGTATATCACTCGGCCCAGGCCAGTCCAGGCCAGGCTCGTCGTGGTTAGATAATGACAAAAGGCATTTAATTGTCGCAACTAATTTAGGTTAATGCAGTGCGGGCTGTGCGGCGAAGAAGGCGGCACATCTGCTGCATATCTGTGATCAGTAGAGATCACAGGTTTAAATTGGTGTAATTTGCTGGTTGGCACTTCATCATGCCGCGATGGGTGACGGACAATGCGGCTGCCGTTCATTAAGTGCATGCTCACATCATTCCTCAATTAGTTCCAGATAGGTGGGCTTGATTCGAATATCGCTTGGGAATAATCTGCAATTGGGAACGGATGCGGCGGGTGATCTAAGGCCTTAGGACTTCTCTCGTGTGGTGATGGAATCAGCGCATGGTGAGTGCTGGCTGAGTGCAGGGCAGTGTTGCTGATATTTAACATTGCTCACGAGCCTAGCTTCCACTGCGAAAACTCGTGTTGCGCGTGCTCTCAACAGCAAAGCAGTGCTGCTAGGTGTGGCAAAGTTGAGGCCTCATTTTATCGGTTTGCTAAAGGCGTAAAGTTGGCCTCTCGAAATGTCCTTCGAAATATTTCTGTTATTTAAGCCTTACTCATTGTGAGTCTTAGTTGCTTTTTACTTTTCTTCTGCCGTGAGGGGAACGCCACTTCAAAATACTGGTAGCACTGGTCGTAACCATGTCGCCCGTGGGGGAAAATAAACTTGTGTGAATTATGGCATAAAGTGAAATGTACGTTTAGGCTTACAGCTTGTACCATTAAAGTGATGAATTGTATAATTAATGACCCTTCTCTAGTCAAACCGTCCAGTAGCGATGTTGACTTTCATTCTTCGTCTTCTTCTTCACGTGATCGCGGTAAGATTGTGCAATAACCAACTAGGCGCAAGCACAGGAAAGAGGACACCTAGTTTTAAACGTTTCAGAAGATGACATCGTGAAGAAAACTCTTTGCAGTTTATTTGCAGTGTATTAAGGAAAACAAGAAGTGCTGGATCCCCATTTGAAGCACAACAGATGGTGGGTTTGACAAACGGAAACAGTCCAGGACGCCTTGTTTGTGTGACGCCATGATAGCGTGGCGTCAGTAATCATTTTTTCTGGGTTTAATTTGTGTGTGGCAACATTTTCAGACCCACCTCTACTCTCATTTGGAAGCAGCAAAGACTCGCAGTCTTTCCGAGGAACTTAGAAAATTAGGCTTGAATTGTAGGTCACTCCAACAGGATACCCAACAACTTGAGTCACTTGAAAGTGATTCGGCATTGAATCAAATGCTTAGCTTCGGCGTGGTTTTTTTCCATTATCTTGTCACGAGAAGAGAAGAACTTGCCAATTGGTTGTGCGAGCAGCTAAAGAGCAGAAGTGATAAGATGATAGTAAGTTCGGTAAGTTAAGTAGGGTGAGTTCGGAGAGAAACTGACAAGCGTGCTCTGGCAAACCGTTCCCCGACTCAGGAGGGAAGGAAATTCCAGTCAAACCCAAAAATTGTATTCTGTTTTCCTTTCTCAAACCTCAAACCCTTTTTTGTGTTCGATTCAGAATGGATGAATAAGCATTCACTACAAAAATTAGCACATCATTTCACAGTTTTGAAAAATAAAAAATATTCGTCTATTTTTTTTTTAAATTTTATCAAAAATTGAAGTTTGCAAGCGAAATACTCAAAAGCTATTCGCGTGAATAATTTGATGCACATTTTATATCAAAGTAGAGATTTCTGGCTTTCAAATTCATACTAATTCGTTGTAAGTGTTGCCGCTGTTTCTTTTAATCGTTTTTTTTTTTTTCTAAAATTGCCCCTAACTCCTAACTCGAGTCTCTCCCATATTAGGTTGAAGGTTGAACTCGGAAGTTACCTCACTTATGCTCGTTTCACAATGCAGTGATGGTGCCTCGTTGTCGTGATGGCACCTATATTTGTTTTGACGCTTAAATATGTCACAACAATCTGTTTCTTCCATTTCAAAGATTGTAAATTTCCGTTAAACTTTCCCGCCCAATAAAAATGTGGAGTTACGCAGAGAAATGTCAAAAAGCACCAAAATATTTCAGCGCGTTGAAAACATTTTGGTGAGAGAGTGCGTCGCTTACGTGAGATTACGTTGCTCTCACCGCTCTTAAAAGTCAAATCGTAGCACGACGCAGTGAATTGCATAGATCAAAACGAGGCGACGCTCCAACGCAGATTTAGACCGTTAAGGTCCATTGTGCTGTCACTTTCATCGGCTTTTTCCCCGACACTTCGTTGACCTACTTAAAATACTTGCTTTGCACTTACTCTCTATTGTATTAATACTTACAACCAATTGGTGGGTTGTAGAAATGTAAGGATGCCCTTTACGCTTATGCTGGTTCCAAGGTAATGTAGCACGGTTTCCTCTTTCTCGCCATCCCTGCAGCTTTTACAGAAGTCATTGTATGGTGCTCTAAGTCTTCTGACCTGTCAATTCGGCAATGGCCAGTGATTACGTCTAGTGCTTTGCCAATGTTCCGCCTGTCCAATTCTAGGAGGGCTTTAGTTCTTATTGGATGATACAGGGGTCCAATTCATCTACGATTGGTTTTGAGTTTGGGGCCTTTCAATAGCATTGATTTGGCCAATGTTGGGTGTGGTGTCTCCTGATTCGTGCCAGTGATAGAGTCGCCCCCTTCTTGCTAATTAGTCGGTTCTTGCCTTGCCCGGACTATCCCACAGTTAAGTTAACCCCTCTACGTTATCAATTCTTGGCGGCAAAGTTTTCGTACGCTCCCCGGACTGCCAACCTGAAAAGGCTCAGTCAAGGCAAGAAAAACACTGTAAATATGTACATTACTCCGGAGACCGTATTAAGCTCTTTTGCTGATGGTTAACATAAAATTAAGCACTTTTCAGTACAAGGCTTATTTATTATTTATTTATTTATTTATTTATTTATTATTTCGGGACTGCTTAGTAACTGTAAGATACAATATCTTATGAGCTAGTTGTAAGTTAATTTCTATAAAAAGCTGAGGAAGTTTAAACTTTAATATACAATTAAGACTAATAACGAATTCAATGAAGAGAAAATTAAGGTTAATTAAATATTTACTGAGAAGTAGCTTTTTAAAGCCTCTTTTAATCCTTAATACATTTTGATTTTCCTTTATATGACGCGTTGGAGAATTCCACAGACGGACAGAGTGTACGATGAATTGACGCTCGGATGTTAAAAATGAGCAGCGAGGGGGAATCAGTTGACGAGATCTATTTGAGGCTGCGATTTTAATTTTTATATTTCGAGTTTTAAACATATTTCTAATTTCAACAGATCCATATCTGTCGAGTCGTACCTTTGCGTTGAATAGGAAAAGGGACCCAATACCTTAAGAAATTATTGCATTGGAAGTATAACTCCCGAAGAATTTCAACCTTCTAGTAGTACCATGACGGCCGTTACATTGTGGATATGTGCGTTAACTACTTCACAACTGAAACTCGCTGCCAGGGGTCGATTCCCGGCCAGTACGACAAAAATAATTTTCACGACTCCACGTCTTTCCAATGCGTCACTGGCAATGCTCAAAGAGTTATAACTGTCTAGAAAACAGCTTCTCAAACTTGGTGGCTCGGATTCGGCATAAAACTGTAGGTCCCTTCCAAAGAACAATTGCACGCACAGCACGAGTGGTTACTGAGAAGCTAGGCCCTGGTAGCAGTTTTCCAACGCATGTTCCAATGGAATAATACAAGTTACGCCATCTCTTAGCAAACCGCACGAATTAATAATAGTTGTACTGATGAAGACGATGAAGAGTTGCTCTCTTCGCTCTAAATTCAAATTTAAATAGAAGAAGATAAATTTAATTCAACCAAAAATTTAATTATAAAATATTTTTTTTTAAGTTTTAGTTTTATAAAAATATCTTTGGTTTCTACGAAGGGTATGTCATTTTGTTTGTACATTGGTGAAGATTTGAACAAAATTGGTCCCGTGGTCTTTTAGTTGGAGGCATTCGTATCCATTAGGCTTACGAAGGATGAATGGCGTGGGCTATGCGCCCCGTAGCAGTGACCACATGTGGTTATAAGTATTGTTTGAAACATTTGATAGAATCACTGTTATTCTGTCACCGAATAAGGAAAATCCATAGTTTAACTACACCAAGCGCAACGGGAATAAAGTTCGGCTTTGCAAAATAACACACTGTGTGTCGCCTGGAATCACCTTTGAAACAGGCCTCGCAAGCCATTATGATGGCAACATTCCGTTCGAAAAATCGGTTACTCGCATGTTTCTCAACCTACTACAGGATCTTGTCGGAACCGATCGGCGATCTTATGCTTCCGATCATTATCCAAATGTGAAGACCATAGGTGGTTGTTGGAATAAAAACTGAATTGCACTTGCGGCCGCAAGACCGCTCAATAATGTGAAGAGAACTAAGCCATCAGCAAAAAGAAAATGACTTACTCTCAACTCGAAACATTCCTCGTTCCGGCTGTGGTGGCACACCCATATATAAAATATAATGAAAAGCAAAAAAGACAAGACGCTCCCTTGACGAAGTCCAACTCCCACGGTGAAGATGTAGATTTAGCACAGTTCACCCGAACACAGCTGCCAAAGGTTGTGTAGACTCAGAATCACCGTCAAAAGAGAACCATCAATCCATAGCCCTGCTCAAAATAGAATGTATGTTCTCCAATTAATCTCGGTGCAAAGGCGACATCACCTTCATGACTAAAGCCATAGGAGAACGATTTCAAGACCTAGACACGTGGGTTACTTCAGCGTTTAGAATTCAAACGGCTTACTCAACGCTCAACGTTATAATGGACGGCTGCAAATGTACCACATACCTACATAAAAGCTCTGGCAGAGCAAAATCCAAACCTCTGCCATGCTTCATATTTCTTCCTTCAAGACATCAGTCCAAATAAAACCCACCTCAGCTTAAACATTTGTACGTTCCTGTGTACGAAACTTAGCTGGAGCTCATCAATTCAAACGCTATGCTCTGTCCAAGAACAAGTACTCATCTCCTTTGATCAATAGACCAACAACGCCACTGAGCGTAGCCTGAAGTCTAACTGAGGAGGGATTTATTGATAACTTCAAGCAGTGCGGAATTTGTCGCCATTCGTAAGTGGAGAGTGTCACTTTTGACAAAATGAACATTTCCAATGAATTAATCCGCTTGAGAGTCCCCAGAACGCTCAGCTTAGATGCTGATCGTAAATATGGTAAATATCAGTGAAAGCAAACAGTGAAGGCCATAAAATCAAGCTCTGAACATCAGTTTTGTTTCCTTTCTTTTGTGCCATGCAACGACGCGTTGGCACGGCCAACTGAATACGAGTATACGCCAATTATTCAAACGAAGTTCTTAAGTGCTAAAAACCTTATTTGGTAGGATCTCAGTGCCATAAACATCCATGTGTCCATAAGTGTCTGGCTCATCGCGACTCCATTAGAACAGAACGACTGCGAAACGGGTTTCCGTCGCAACTAACTAATGATGCTGCAGACCGCTGTGACTGTGTAGAAGTTCGTTCGTAGCGACGTTTGCATATCCCCCGTTTGGCGCATAAAATGGCTGACATCATAAAATACGTGACATGACATTTGTGATACTCCTCTTGCTGGCAGCGCGGCGCGGCGCAGGCATACACTCGGGCGCACACCGACGCCAACTTCATCTGCTTTTGAAGTGAAAAATTACAACAAATATGCCATCCACACGATTTTTTATCTTCTCCCAACCTTGAATAAAGCCCGAAACCAACACAAATTGAAAACAGAAAAACAAAAAACATTCAACTTTCTAAGACCGTGCTCCCCTGGCACAGCTGTCAGTTCGGGGGGACACACCATCAGCACGCCAACACCACCACCACCGACAGCAACAACAACACCAAACGGCCGTCAGCGTTGTTGTTTCGTTGTTCGCGGTTCGTTGTTTTGTTAATCGGCGAACACAGTTGATGAATTGACTTCACCTTGGCTTAGATTATGCGCACTGTTCTCTCTCTCTCTCTGTCTCTGGCGCGCTCTCGAATCCCAGAGCTCGAATTGAACTTTCAACTGTCAGGGCTGTCAAACTGTTTCAAGTGTATGCGGGACTTGGTGTATTCCCATCTGCGGCATGATTTCGTGAATTGCCCTGAATTCGGGCGAGATGTGACTCCGAAAGCGAGATCGCGCACTTGGCTTGGGCACAATTAGCAAGCGCGCTCCGACTAGCTCGTAGGTCTTGAGCCACCGCGATGGTGTGCGCTGTGTGCACTGTTAATTATAATAATTGCCCTATGAGTGTTTATTTCTTGCTGCCGTTCTGGTTCAGGTGCCACATGACAGTGACTGGACTTAGCTAGAACTGCAATGATTAGGTCATCGTCATCACTGTCATGATTCAAATAATGATCGACCTGCTCGGTGTGCCATTTGCAAGCGGACATCTGCAGTCATTAGCTGACGCTTTGTAAGATCTTACGCAACCAAAGCTGCAAGCCGATTGCGCAGAGCGGTGGACGCGTTGAGAAAAACTGACTGTGAAATGCTCTTATGTCTAATTTGAGTCATCACTTCTGCTTCATATCCGGAACGAGTGAATCGCATGCTCAGTAATTGCACAGCATCACTGACAGCCAGTCATTGTTTTGCCGGGTGACTGATCATCAGAATTTTTCCATGATTCTCACGCAACTTGAAGTCGTGGTGTTTCGTTTTTCGACAACTTAGGGTGTTGCTCAGCGATGACGCAAGTGAAATTTGACAAGCCTCACATGAATGTCATGTCCCTTAATTCGGATAATGTTGAATGAATCACCGCGTGGACGCACTCATACTTGGCGAATAATTGCACATCTTTCAATGACTGATGGGCTTCTGGAAAACACTTCGGTACCACACTGACGTCATTTACTTTTGACATGATGTGGGGTGTCATTGATCCGTCAAAGGCATTAGTTGTCACGTTTTAGGACCGCATCTGAATGGCTCACTTTGGAAATTAAAGATGACAGACTATTTAGGTAATCATTGCAATTTTAGGACCCGGGGGTATAGCACGAACGAGGAGTGCACTGCCCATGCCAGTGCTGTCAGCTCATGGTACTTTTACATTATTGACGCAAATTTCAAGTATTTTTCTCATCAATTTGGTGAAAAGGTCAAAGGGAGGGTAAATTCCTTCCGACAAAATACCACTGTTTTCACATAATTGCAAGACTGACATTTTATGAGATGTGGTACACTTTGGCAGCACTGCTCCAGGGCAGACTATCCCCCGACATAAGCCCATCAGAAGGGGTGTCGATTCAAAGACAGGGTGGCTTGTCCCGCCAAATGGGCCAACAGATCGATGTATAATGGTCTTTAGAAAGCTTGATGATGACATGCGTGATGTACCGCCAACAATCGAACGATTAACGAGATTCCTATTGCCCCTGACTACTGTATTGCGAATCAGAGTCAAGGCAACGGGTGATTAATGAGCCGGGGAATGAAGACCCTGCTGAGCTTGACCTGACTTGACTACACCATCTTGAGAAAAAAAAATCCCACCGAGTCTTGTTACTGTGGTGGTAAAGTTGATTTTGTGGACGTTGGATGGCGCTGACAAGTGTCAGCTAAGCCAGTGTTAGTCATCGCAAAACGACAATATTTACAGGCCACTGCACTTTTGTAGCCCATACCGAGTAAAATTTGAAGGCATTCAGCGGACAATGAATGGCTGATGATGAGGAGGTAGCTACTGCCATTCCATCCTCTTTCAGAGTAGAATCTGAAAATTCACCCATAATTCTAAGTGGTTTCAGGAATAAAGACCCTAGTGAACTCCAGTGGAAGCTCAATGGATGTGGATGACGGTAACCAAGAACCACAACTGATTGGTGATTACTCTACGAACTCGAACAACAAAGGAGAGTTGAGTTGAGGTAAGCGCAGAATCATCTGTACCATCACAGACCCCATGATCTTGAGAAGCAGTCGGCTAAATGACTCACTGTCTGTTAACAAATAACTAATATAGGCCTTAATCATACATCGTTTGTTTACACTCAAGGACGCACCAGTTCTATGGGCGATATGTGGACGATATGGAAAATAATAACTTCAGCAAATTAGACCCATTCTTCGATGTCTTCTTCTTCTTTTTAGGACTCTACAGTCGGGGTGGATCTCTTCTCTTGATCTCTCGATCCTCAACTTGTGTCCGACTGAGGTCTCCCTCGATTTGCGTGCGCCACCTTGTACAGTGGGCGTCCTCTATTGCCTTGTCTCACAGGCTCAGAGTCGAATTTTCGGGGCGGGAGCTAAGTTGTTCATACGATCTACATGGCCTAACCTTCTTAGACGTTGGATCCGTAGACGCCTGGCTAGGCTCATGTCGCAGTGCAGCCCATACAGTTCGTGGTTGAACCATCTTCTCCAAATGCCATCAACGCAAACAGGACCAAAGATCGCGCTCAAAACTTTGCTCTCGAAAAGCCCACGATCCACTTTGGATATAGTCTATGCCTCTGCGCCTTAGAGCAGGACGGGGATGATAAAAGTCTTATACAGAGTCCACTTAGTCTTCTTCAATGTCCGTAATAAGTCTGGATTCAGCGAACATAATCGAAAACCTTCCTCTATCTCGTGCTCAAATTGAGTATGTCCTTGTGGAAATGGGAAGAGCATTACAGCATAGCAGCAAACGAAATGGTGCCTTAACACTCTGCCTGCTGAATTTAATATCCCTTCACTGGCTCGGAAATGAAGCATGATCCCACGCAAAAGGCACTATTTACGGATTTTTGTTCATCGGATGGCAACCGCAGTTTTAAATAAGAAGTTGCACGATGCCATTCTATGGCCAGAAAATAATCATAGCATTGCAACTCAGATTTTCAAGCAAGGCGGCTTTCCTCAACTAGCTCGATGTGTCGATAGATTTAGAGATAGAAGACTATGTCATTTGTCATGACAAACATGGGATTAATGTAATGATGGCTTGTGGTCCGGATCCAAGTGAGACCAAGGAGGGTTCCTGATTCACGTTACCAAATTTTGCTTATCGACTGCTGTAGTTATCCTTATCACTAAGCAGATAAGTGATACTTTGGAACATGATAATTGAGTGAAATGTAACATACTGTCGAGCAACGCTTATCGCAAGGACGACTGGATGGCGCTGTTGGTTGAGTGCCTGACCTTGGTTAGAGGGGTCCCCGGTTCGAATCCCAGTGCGAGCAGAGTTAATACGTTTTTATATGGTTTTGAAATCTGGTACAGTCGCGATTTGGCGTTGAGTTCAATGGCACTATCAGTGGAATGGTTAGTTGTAGTCTGACTGTGGGTATCACAATGGACCAACTTGGTCTAATTGTGCTGGTTTTCGAGAGCAGCCCCCTCCCTACCTTTCACATGGCAAACCAATCCTAATGTTATAATTGGTTGGTGCAATAGGGCCCAGGTCTCTGGAGTCAATGACAGTCTTTAGTCAATACAACAATCAAAAAAATCGTCTCGAACTTCGCTACAGACACTCCCACACTCATAGAAAAATGCTCTACAATGATGAAGCGGCGCTTGGGACTGCTGGGAAAGACAGACCATGCTGAACTGTAGAGCTCCTCGAAGATGAAGCAATTGCAGAAGATTATTTCTAGGCGCTCGGTTGTCCGCTTCACAAAAAAAAGGAGACCCACTCAACTGCGCTAATTGCAGAATCATAAGTCTTCCAAACATCGCCTGATAGATCTTCTCTGTCGTTTTATGTTAAGGATTGAAACCATTCGTACATAATATGATGGTCCTTAGCAGTGTGGCGGTCACTTACCAGTGTTGTGGTAAGGCCAAATCCTGGGGGGAAAAACCGACGAAATGCTGATCGACATGCAGCACCTTTTCATCTCGACGTCATTCTTGAGAAGGTCGTGCAAACCTCAGCACCCAACAAAAGTGACACGATCTTCCAAAAGTTCTTACAATTGCTAGGATACTCGAACGAAATTGATGTGATTGGCCGTCAATGAAGCGTTTGCTGGTATTGAGTCGGAGGAGGGCAACACGAAGTACATGATATCTTCAAGGAAGGACACACCCCACAGACGACTTGGCCACATTCTCATCATAAGTAGATATGCTTTTGAGGTGGTTAAGGACTTCGTCTAGCTAGCTTGCAAAGTAAAAAGTACGAATAACATCAGTCGCGAGATTAAACGCAGAATAACTCCTCTCTCGAAGGGCCAAGCTAATGTTATATACCACCTCGCCCAACCCTGTCTTGCTCTTGGTGGTATGGACTGTCTCAAGAGCCCTAATTCTTTTCGAGAGAAAAATTCCGCTGTCGGAAGAGAAGATTAACAACGAACCAGAAACGAAGTACTACGGAGATGGCCGACTTCACAGCTGATTGCCCCCATGCCCATCGACGAATTTGACAGTCTTCTTGACAGTTTTTTATGAATTCTTGACGCTTATTCACGAAATAATGTAAATGCCGTTCTCTGATTGGCTTTGGAATAGATATAAAAATGGTTGTCTAAAATTTAAAGAAGAAGTCGGCCATTTCGATAGTACTTCATTTCTGCCACGAACTCTACCGATTCCAAGACTAACATGGCTAGGCCATGCAGATCGCATGGACAACATTGCTCCGGCCCAAAGAGTCTCAGACTCCAAACCGGTGGGACAACGCAAAAGCGGACGCCTACGAAACTGATGACGCACACAAGTGGAGAAGGACCTCAACCAGCCGTGCCAGCTGGAGAGGCTCGTTGATTGAGGTTGAGGACACTACAATTTGCTACAAACAGTCGGTGGGTGGTCAGATGTTCGTTGCCACAGTCATTCGTTTAACCTATGGTCATGCAGTTGTTGATTGTCAAGTCTACAAGTGATTATAGCCAACTTTTTATCGTCAAAATGGAATCTGAAGATCGGATGCTTTGCACATCGAACCCTTTTCAAAACAAAGGTAAACTGAAACTCCCAACTGATACACACTCCTCGCTCAAGGCCACTGACACATGAAGCTGGAATTCCTTTGATCTGGAAATACGGCTCATGGGATGCCCCGTGAGAATTTACACTAAACAATGAATTTCCCTCGTTGCCTTGCACGTGGTTGCTTTTGAACTGATCGAAAAGCTGGTGGCAAATGGCGAAGCTTACACCACTCAAATGGAGTAAACCACATGTAGGCCATTCTATTTTAGATCATCAGCTTTTCGACCTCACCACGCTCACCCCAAAAACCTGCAATTCGGAGACAGACAAAAAAAATGCGGCAAGATGGTGAACACGCACCATTCAAATGTTGGCCCCGCGCTCGATTCGTTGAAAGATAAAGAAACGAAACGCACAGCGCAGATTATCTTCGAACATATGCCAGCGTATGGTAATTGTGTCTGAAGGAGACCCCCCGAACTCCCGCATTTGAGGCTT
This sequence comes from Eristalis tenax, assembly GCA_905231855.2. Classification (NCBI taxonomy): domain Eukaryota; kingdom Metazoa; phylum Arthropoda; class Insecta; order Diptera; family Syrphidae; genus Eristalis; species Eristalis tenax. Next base: position 9,587,872 of record HG993127.1, read on the forward strand.
ATGAAACGCCCGGCAGCGCAGCGGCGACCACCATTTCTATTCGAAACAAACAAAAGCGCCAAAGCATGGCCAGATACGCTTCTATCCCGAAACTAAACAATCAGCATGTTGTTTTAATCTGGACGTTATCTAAGTGCCAGCGCTTTATCTCAACATGTGGTTTCTCGCGGATGTGTGTACGTGCCGCTAACTTTGTAGCTAAACTGTTTGCACGTTGCATGGAACTCGTACGAGTATCTCTGTATGTAACACGCTGTCAACTCGTCATTTCGGCAAACAGAAAACACACAAAAGTCTATTAATTAAAACTCCTCCGTCAAAGTGGAGCAACATTGACACTGCTCGAGACAATTAATTGATTGATGACTGGAATTGTCTGTCTCGCCCCCGCTCCGTGCGACTGATGCTCCATAGGCAACTAGACAAAATTAAGTGGGTGTACATGAGTGAGCGATACGAGTTATCGGCCGTTTTGCTGGCACAATATCAGATAGGAGGCGTCTGCTGTCGCGCTTATTTCGATACATTATTCCCAAACCGGTCTCTTCCGGTGTAACGTGGAGTGTGAGAACACAGCGAGAATTTTCTAGCAAAGCTCTTGAATGATGGGGCAGTCAATTGAGTTTGATCATTGGCGAATCTTGGAAATCAACGATTTCTTTAAGGCTTGTTCTTGTCATTCCTTCTGTTGGCGGCAATTAGAACTCTGCCAGATGGTGTTGTGTCGATCGGTTACATCACAATTAATGGACATCTGTGCTATTAGAAGTCTTCACGAGATAGTGAATGTATTCGACAACGGAAGTGCACATACAGAACGTTTGCTCACATTTCTGGCGTTACACGAACGTTCAAAGCATGTTGGATGTGACTTCAGAGTTGATTGAATTTGGTTTAGAACAGACTCGCGAACACTGAATGTGGTTGGGGATCGCATTGTAAGGCGGCTTCTGTAGAAGATTCTTATGCTAAGAGAGGTAAAAGAGAATACACAAAATCTTAAACAGACCTCGAGCCCAGGAGATTCTGTACCCTCCCCTAAGCACGTCTCAAAAGTGTTGCCGCGGAAAAATTTGAGAAAGTCGCACAAAAAAAGAGTCTCGGGACAAAAAAAGTCGCAACTGTCCGAAATCGCTACTAATTTTAAGGTCTTGTCATGCTTAGGGGTGGTGCAGTCGTTTAGTTGTATTTTCTTAAGTTCTGTATTTATTGCTTATGAGCACACGTGTTTTATGAAAGAAATAAATAGTCGCTTGAGTCATTTTATAGTCACTCGGCGGGTCACGGCTTCAAAAAAGGGTCAAATTGAGACTAAAGTACGCCAAAACAGTGGCAACCCTGCTTCTGAAGATTCTCATGCTTCTAAGAAAAAAAGAAGCGCGGCAAAAGAGAATACACAAAATCTTAAGGAAACCTCGAGCCCAGGGGATTTCCTATCACGCCTCAAAAGTGTTGCCGCTGAAAAATTTGAGACATTCTCCAAAAAAAAAGTGCCTTGGGGAGCAATCTTCGGAATTCGCTACCAATTTTAAGCTTTTATCATGCGCAGGAGTGGTGCAGTCTTTTAGTTGCAAGAAAGGGTCAAATTGCCACTAAGATGGCATAGCGACCCTGCGTCTCGCTTCCCTTGCCAATACATTACAAAATCTCACTACCAATTTACCTCGTATAGAAGCCGCCTAAGTAGTGCTGATCCTCAGAAACCAGGGCTAAACTCAAGCTCAAAAAAATCGAGATATCGTGCAGTCAAGCACAAGGATCGTTGTCAACACGGGGGGCTCTATCTTCTGAAAATTGTTTCAGGTGGAACTTGAAATACTCCCTAAAGATGATGCCCATTACGTCAATGGTTGCATGAATGATGACGACACAGAAGCTTTCATTTGAGGTCTTCCCATTCATTCAAACTGTCATGGGTTTCCTGTTCAGATCACGGGTAAGACCGGCCTATCTTCAGAATCAAGCCGTGTGATAGCTGAATTTTAACGTCATATTCCAGCTTTGAAACGCGCATTTTCCTGGTCTGATATGTTTCATTTATTACTTCGTATACCTGCTACATGTTCACGGGTTTCTTTGCCATTACCTGGAACTTAAGGAAGCTTTCAGAGCAGGTATGCTTCGGAAAGTGCCTCGAGATCCGACCATAAAATGGACTGAATAATCTCTACAAGTCTACGGCTTGTCTCTTATAGATCGGCTTGCCTCTAATCCCTAGGCCGTGGCTTTGTGGATATGTGCGTCCAGCCCTACGCAACTGAAACTCGCTGCCTGGGTTCGATTCCCGGCCGGTAGGACAAAATAATTTACCCGGCTCCACCTCTTTACACTCACTGACAATGCTCAAAGAGAAATAACTGTCTAGAAAAAAAGCTTCTCAAACTTAGCTGTTCACAGTCGGTATAAAACTGTAGGCAGATAGCACGCACAACACGAGTGGTTGCTGAGAAGCTAAGCTCTGGCCCTCTACGGACTGTAGCGCCACCCGTATTATTATATTATAATCTCTACAGACTACAAATGTGTATTAAATTTTTATTGGGGTAGACAAATCAGTCCTTGTCATTCCCCTCTTAAGGATCATTTCATGTAGAACTTGGCCGCGACTATGTTTTAAGTGGTTCATAGGTACGAGGAGTACAGCTTCCGAGTATACTGGCTGGGTATTCGCAGCAACTGAGCGTCAGTCAGCCTGTCGATCGCCATGTAATCAATTCAAGGATAAATTGCTCACCGAACCCGAATATTCTTCATAGAGCACGAATTTTGAAAACAAAATTCAACTATTTGTGAACTTTAAGTCCTTTCATAAAAGAGCAATGCTAACTGAGCATGTCAGTAAGAACGAGTGAAATCACAAAAATAGAACACTGAAAAATCAAAACACCATTGGCAAGGAAGTAGATAACAAACCACACTTTGTGATGGAAATTAGTACATATTTTGTAAAGTAACGGGAACGAATAAATGACAGCGAGACACAAGCCAGCAAGTAGCGAGGGATAGTCACGCTATCACATTTCAATAAAATTGACTTGAGCTTATGAAACATTTTCTATGCCAGCAAATTACAGAGGAGAGGAATTGGGACCGAGGGCTTTCGGATAATCAAATTTGATAAAAAGAAATTCTGATAATCGAACACAGGGCGGTTCGGATAATCAAATGAGATCAAAAAATTCTGATAATCGAACACACAAGCGAATCAAATAAACATCGGGTGTGTAGTCTGTCCTCAAATGTCCAGTCCTTTCTACTTTTAACTTCAGACACTGGAGTCTTTCCAATACCAAACATCTTCGCCAGCGAAGACCCACTTTCACATTTCTCCAGTCCCTTAATAATTGCTATTTTTGTTCCGATTAAGAAAACGTTTCGGTTCCTTTTTCCTGTTGGCGACATCTTACTGACTTTGTTAACTGAACTGAATAAAATTATGTAACAATGTTCACGAGGATATTAGCCACATACGAGTACGCACGCATGCATGCGTTAAAGTGGACCGTTAACTCAATACCAGTGGTTTAGTTTTTTGACATTTTTAAGGTTCGGATAATTTCGGATAATTGACTTTGCCGCTGATTGGTGTTTGTATAGATGACGTCCATTTGCTTCCGATTCAGAAATGAAGAATTAGATCGAAGGATTTCAGAGGCATTTTCACAGTTATTCATGCATTTTTGACAGCTTTTCACGAAATAACTTAAATGCCGTTCTCTGATTGATCAATTTGGCTTTAGAATACGATAAAAATAAAATGGTTGTCAAAAATGTTAAGAGGCAAGAGAGGTAGAAGTTGTGCGGTCGTCTCTATCGTACTTCACTTCTGCTTCCGATGTCGCGTTCGGACAATCGACGCTATACTGCATGTACATATGATTTTTGTTTAACAGTTCTCGGTTGTTTTGAGGTGAGTTTGGTTTGGCAAATCGGAAATAGAGGCGCTGAAGCAGCGCATACAAATTGTTCAAATTTTAAAAAATATGATTCAATTCGATAAATTCCAAACTCAAGCCATCTTCGCAACATCATTCCATCCAGGCCGAAGTTTGGAGAACTTTATGGGTCGGTGAAATCATTGCTCAAACGTTGGTGAATTCTTTACAGTCAACGGTGGCCGGTACAGAGACGTGACGACAACGTATGCACTTATACCCACATATCGCATCGTCGCGATTCTGACATTTTTAGTAGCATGCACGTAAATAATTTCTGTAAGTTGGAATGGGTCGGTCGAGCGGTGAAATGTCACATTATATCGTCAATAACCGCCAACAATTCATGAATAACTGTCAAAAAGTCAAATTCGTGGATAGGCAAGGTGTCAATCGGCTGTGATGTTGGCCGTCTCTATAATACTTCATCTCTGCTCTATAATACAGATCTGATGAACACTATGAAGGATGTTGCTACGTTGGACATTTCATGGCGTTTGCAATAAGAAAACAAGAGGAACCCCTCCACCGTCAATAGGTAGCTTGGTTTTACTAGCTTGAAGACTAGAAAAATGGAAAAATGTCTGAATCACTGACTTTTTTTCTATCTTCCTTTCTCACAACGCAATCAGATTGTCCTTTATTACGAGGTTATAAGGCCTTCGCGAATATGTGAAATTTGCATAACCAATGTGGCACTCGAATCCAATTGGAAACAAAACAGATCTCCGCTTGTAATAATACGCAAGTATTTTATTGTTATTTATTGTGTCATTGTGACAGTTTAGAATCGAATATGTCAAACCTGTTGAACTTCAGACACTGCCGTCATTGGAAGAGCAAAATTAAACACTACATTGCATATACCTAAATAAAAACTAAACCTAAACAACTTAATTTTACTTGTGCTTAATTTTAACGCGTGTTACACTGCCACAATCTGATGGAGACTTGAGGCTTGCTTTTAAATAAATGCTAATGCTTTTATATAGCTACTGTTTGCTTGTCTATTAATTAAAATCTGGTCTCAGATGTGCCAGAGGTCCGTACAAATGTAGAGGGACAAGGTCTATAGAAGTCACTGTACTCGTCGAAGCCTTGATGTATTAAATCGTTTCTACCGGATTCAATAAGCCCGTGAGTAAACTTAATCAATGTTTTGTTGTTGTTCAAGTTTATTGGCCAGTCATAAATTAGCTTACAGAGATGAGTAGTAAGTTAATTATAATATAGGTGGCATAACAGCCTAATACGGTCCTGGGCCTAGCTTCCAAGACCTACCAAGAGTGGACGAAACCTTCAGCTTCATGCCGACTCCGAAATGCGATGTTTGAGAAGCCTTTCCAAGACAAAACTCCTTGAGCATTGCTGTTGTGTCGAAAGGGCTGCAGCCGTAAATTATGAAATCTAAATTAGGGAATTGAATCCAGAACTTCCAGAGTGAGGGCCGACGCACCTACCGGTAGCCATGAAATTAAAAATATTTAATTATTGGAGCTGGGTTAAACACTCAGGTTAACATGTGAGACGAAGCATACAAAATGGGCAAATATTGAATGATGGCAGATTGATGGCTGAATCGCAATGTAGGGTTCGGTCTTTGATAGACTCGCTTTATCGAGCTAACGAGGATGTTGTGTCGGAAAGCGGCGGGCTCAGTCTTCCAAATAGAAATGATGGGCCCGTTTGGCCTTTGGCTTTGAAATACAGTGTCCATGAAAAAATATGAATCAATGCAAATAAAATCCTTCGAAAAAAAAACAGTCGTCTCAGTTTGCAACACAATTCAAAATAATTGTTTCCCAATTGCCAAAAGGCTGGACTGGCTGGAAAAGGCTGACTGGGAAGTAGCTCTTCCTAGAAATTTGTGCCCGCGCTTACGATAGTACTGTCTGTAAAATATGGTGCGACCGCCCCATTTCGACTTACACAAATTATTTACGTGGATTCTACTATAACTGTCAAAGTCCGACCGCGTGAACGCGACGTTGCGATATGGGTATGAAGACTACAAGATTGCGCTGAACACGCTTAGGCTCATGCCGGGTTCTTTGTTTTAACTCCCTTTTGCACAAAAAGCCACTTTTTTAGAATGCAAATCCTTAATGGAATATGCTGGGCTTTTCACCAAGAATGCATTTAAGAAAAAAAAGTTTTTCACGGTGTGGTGCATTTTCCATAAAATAGCGTGGACAGAGTTAATACACAGAATTGGTGCACTGCACCAGTGACTTGAGGCAATGGCAAATGAAATAAGGCTGATCATGTAATAGGAGGAACTCGTGATTGCAACTTTGGGTATTTTTATCGTTATTTAAGCTCCACTTTCCAGTTAAGGATTGCTCAGTTGCCTCAACAACTTCAACGGCCAGGCTCACGTCTATATACAAGTACCCGCTGGTAACAAGTTACACCTTCTCTCGTGGCACAAATCAGAAACCAGGTACCATAGAGTTAGTCGACTTAAAATCCGATTCTCCGCTTGTCTTGATAGTTATTCACGAATGTTTGAACGTCCTTCACGAAATTAAGTTAATGGCATTCTTTGCTTGGTCCGTTTGGTCTTGACTTCGGGTTTAAACAAAGCAGTGTGCTCATATGTACACAACTGAACATACAGTAGTTGAGTTTCGTATTTCCCCATTTTCGGAGGCATTATAGAGAAAATATTTTTTGGCCAAAGGTATGCCTAGTGAACACTTTACCCAGAAGATGTGAAATAAAAAACGAAATAAAGCAGCAATCTTATTTTTACGACCTTTTCTTGAACCGTTAAAGTTTGCAAGTGTTAACTTAAAACGAAATATAAAAATCATGTCGCCTCACAAAAGAAATACCCTTGTATCACAATTCGTTCAGACAAACGTGCTCTGTGCATTAATTACCATACAAAATGAATCTGAAGTCGTTAAACAAATTAGTTACAAGAGTCATTAAGCAAAACTCCTTTCACCGTTAATTAAATTTTACATCATCGTCGTCAAAAACGACGATCATTAAAATGATAAAAATAACCAGAAACGACAAAGAAATATCCTAACACCTATTAACACTATTCCCCTGTGCTGCCACACGAAAAAAAAAAAAAGAAAAAAAAAACTTTAGAAACCTACTTCTTTCGTTCCTCATTGTCACGTATTCCATTCGTACAAATGAGAGACGAGGAAAAAGTGGAACAAAATCATTTCCCCCGCGTTTCAACTGTTTTCTCCTGACTTTTCCTAGAATGAGAACGAGAACCCAGCGGATAAGAGAACTGATGAAATTCCCTCTCCCTTTATCGTTCCTCGTTCTAGTATTGATTTTCGCTCGAATCGGGGGGCTACGGTTATCGTTTCTTTCTGCGACTCTCGGTGTCGTGCTAGTTTCTGAACAACAACAAAAAAGGGGGAATCCTCTGAACCACTCTCCCCATCGCTCTTTCCCCTTTTTGTGTGTACCTCATTTTTTCCAGTTCTGTTGTAGTTGGGATTTTCACATTCACCACTCAGTCGGGCAGTTTGTAGACTATCCAAATCGTTCTTTCTCCTCCTCCCTATATTTCTTCGTTTGCTTCTTCGGTATTCTGAACTTGTTTTTACTTCGCCTAGCAACAAAAGCGCGCGATGTTTGTAGTTTTTTGTTCGGTCTTTCTTTCTTCTTCTGTAATCTGTGCTTCTTCTCTTCCGTTACCAGCGTTTGTTTCTAATATTTTCTCTCGCTTTCTCTCATTCACACGCACACATGGTGGCACATCATTTCGAGCTGCGCGTGTATATGTGGGGGAACACATTCTGTCTCTGCCTGCTGCTTCTAGCTTCGTAGACGGATTGTAACCAGATTTTTTCGATGGACTGGGTGGATTTCTGTGGGAGGGGTGAGAGGAAGGAAGAAAAGAATGATGCAATGCGGAATTAGAAAATCTTTCCATCGTGTATCTCTTCTACTTTGTGTTTCTTGTTCGTTCTGTGTGTCATCGTCATGACGACATCCGTCACTCGAAAAGCTCTATCCACTCTCCACTGCCTCTGCCAGTGGAGAATTCCGATGACGGGTGATGGTGTACAGACAAAAAGGCGCGTATTTTTTCCCAACTTCGGGGCTCTTCAGTTCTTCCATCTTCTTTTCTATCTGAGGTGTGAAGGCAAAGCGCGCGCGGTTTGTTTTCCGCCATTTTTTTCTCGCTCGTCAAATTTATGTAATAATCTGTCGTGTAGTGTAGAGATTGTCAATCAGTTGTTCAACTGTAAAGACGACTCGCTACGTGGGCTGGGCGAAGGAAAAGTGAAAAATATTACCGAACACATCCCTTTGCCAAAAGAATTCACTGTTTAATACGGTTCCCTCCGCTGGCGACGAGTGTTCAATGGAAACATGATGAGTCGTTCAAGTGTTGGACGCCCGCAATTTGTATAGGAGAGAGAAAAAGACTGACTCGTATTAATAATCAACAGCAAGCCCTTAACTCGCTCCCACATATTTTGCAGAACGTTGATGAAGCAATTCCAATTCACTACGTGTCACACACAATGTAAAATAAAACTAAAAACTATTGAAGAAGTCGTCTTCCACAGCACGAGGGCAGGTTCCGAACCGCGAGATCACAGAAACGAAATGAAAGACAAAACCGAATTTTTTCGAAATAAAAATTTTCCATTATGCCAACCAGTCAGTTAGCTCAGCAAGCGCGCGCGCCACGAGGAAGCTTAGAAACGAGTCGACAATGTGTAAAGGAAAAGAACAAGAAAAAAGTCATATAACCCGAAGAGGAGAGAAAGATAAAATAAAAGCACACTTTTTTTCCAATTATTTCCCTCTCACTCTAGCAAAATGGCGACCACAAAATGAAATCATCACCGCGCGACCAAGAAATTCTACACGAATCATGCGGAAGTGGGAAATTAGGTCGCATGATACACAAGTGAAGTTAAAAGCAGAAGAAAAAAAGTTAACGAATAGGAAAATAAGGAAGGCAGCAAATTTTCGAAGTGGATGAAGAGGAGTAATTCTGTGGAGATTTTCATGGAAATCCGCCTCCTTTACCCACGGTCGCAGCACATGATGAGCCACATGAGGCCCATGAGACGAGGAGAAATTATTTTCCAACAAAATCGATTGCGTAACGTTTGTGAAAATCCAACAGAGAAACTCATCTTTACTTTGCTCGAAGTAAAAATATAATTCAGGAAATAAAACGAAAGCAAAACTATTGTCTTTAGCCACCACAGAACCAGACAAGAATAAAATGTGTTACAGGAATAGACACACAATACAAAAGAAAATTAAGAGGAAAAAAAAAGAAGTAATTCCACAAGCTGTTGTAAAAGAAAAAAAAAAGTCACACAAAGACACGAAGTGACGCGCAACTATCAGAAACCCGACCGTACTCCACAACTAACTTCAACCGAATGAAACCCAGAAAAACAGATCGCGTGTAAAACGCTTAAAACGGGGAAACGCATATATAAAAGCCACCGCACAGAGCTTTCTATATACTTCGTCGTCCCTCGTTCACACACTCGCGCACATTTCTGCTCATATACACACTCTCCGGAGGGGAACTCCTCCATCCAATATACAACACAACAGTTCCCCTTATTCCGGTTTTCAACTCTATCACTACCCCACACCACCACAAGCACCTCGAAAAGCTCTTCAACACACGCAGAAAAAGCTATCTTCACTGCGGATAAGTAAATAGCCTCGTGCGCCTAGTGATTGTGTGTTCGTTTTCAAATGTGGAGTGGAGCAAATGGAAATGAATACAAAAAACGAGAAAAAACCACACACACACTCACTGCTGATAAAGCTAGAGAGAGGAGAAGTTGGAAGCAAGTTGGAAACCCGTTAACAATGCGCATATGTTTCTTGGCGCGTTCTCCTTTTTTTACTACTTTTGCGCCAATAACCTAGTTTTTCAAATACAGATACAAGAAAATAATGAACGAAAAATAAGTAAGAAAAACACAGTGTCCTCTTCTCTTGTTTCTGTACTCCGTCTGTTTCACATTCGCTTTGGAATCAATTTTGTTTCAAGTTATCTTTCTTTTTCTGCTTGAAGTAAAGACTCATGGGCCGAGAGGTTTATGTGAAATTTTAGTTTTTTGTGAAAACAAATATTTTTATTGATTGCAAGGAATTGTGTAGAAACGAAAAACGGTTGGCTGTTTCGGGGGGGTTTTTTTGTGAGCTTTTAATGAGCTTTTCATATGTATTTTGTATGAAATTATGGCACTAAATAGAGGGGAGATGGGGTGATTAATGTAATTTTCCACACACAGCGTGGACGCCTGATTAATAAGTCAAATACATAGAAAAGCCACGACAAGGTAACTTCGAATTTTCCTTTTCGTTCGTGACTTAACGTGTGGAGTCGTGGAACCACTCTCTGACGCACATGCTTTTGAAAATGAATAGGTAATGCATTTTGAACAAATAAGACTTTACTTTTCGAACGAGAATTTTCGTTTTTTTTTTTTTCCTTCATGAAGTTGAATCGTGAAATTCCGTCAAATAGTTTTTGAAGGCATAACACATGAAGTTTGTGTCTTCTATTTTTGAAGGCGAATAAAATGATTTTTGAGCTGCTCAAGAAAGTAGTACAAATGTCGTTTTCACAAATGTCAAATCACGTTCGTAGACTGCGTTTATAATTTGATTTCGTAGCTGACTTCAACGACTCGTGGACGTCGTCAGAAATTCATTTCATTGCACAGAGACCTGTGATGACGGAGCGAATAACACAAAATTTGAAAAAGAATTCCTGTACGAACTCGAACCAAGAAGCTAGAGTGGTTTGTTTTAAGGTCATTCGACTTTAGGACTTCACACGAATTAATGATTCTAATTTGGGTCACACTAATTTGATGGCATTCTGGCCTCGAGTGTTCCAAAAAGATACACAAGACGACAGATAAGATTGACACATCACACATGAAGCGGCCTTCCTATTTAATTAGACAATTGTGGAGACTGTTCGACTAGGTATCGAGGTATCTAGCGATGATCTTTAAATTATGAATTTGAGATAAACGAGCAGAGCAATTATTCTTTTTTCGAATTGGAATATTGACCAAAGAAATGACACGAAAATTGAGTTAAATCTTCACACTCACAAGAATCAGACGGTTTTGCTGGACCAAACCATTCATTACAATGCCCTTTCAAAAGGCATTTCAATGATTCAAGGTTAAAAAGCTCCTCCACAGAGTTTCATTTCGACTTTCCTCACAGTTACACGTCACGTTTTCACAAAACCAAACTAACTACCTACCAACTTAAGTCATCACAAATTAGTAGTTATTTGAAATTGATTTTCTGTCTAACTCTAATTAATGTCACTCATCTGGTAACTCTTCGCCTCATCCTCTCTCTCTCTCTCCCTCACACACGTCCAACAAACAACACACATACTCACACTCAGTTGTGTGTTTTTAATTAATAGACACAAAGAACCCACTCTTCTCTAGTCACCATCCCCCTCGAAAACAAGCATTTCTTAACCAAAATGTGTAAGAAAAAAAAAAAAATAAAGAACTACAAACAAAAAAGAAAAAAAAATTCCAACACACAGAGAAACAAAAAAGAACACACTCACTCGCGTTAGTCAGAAAAAAAATGACATCATCCATTCCTATCGTGTTCTTTTCCCCCAATTCGTGCCCCCCAACACACGGTCTATCATTCCACATCCAGAACAGAAACAGAAAAATAAATGCTGAAGTCCAACTACTACTGCACAAGCTTTGCCACTGACAGTAGAAACTGTAGAAACTTATTTGTTGCGCAATTCTCCTCCGCGAACCCCCATTCCTCCAGGGAGCATGCCTCTTCACTTGTTCCCCCATTTTTTATTTTTTTTCTTTTTTCGTTTTGATTTTGACCCAAGCCACCGGGAGTGTCTAGAACAAATATTAGATGGGAAAAATCAAATAAACAAATTTTGCGCCATTTTTTCCCAGTTTCTTCCTCGGTGTTCTTCGCTCACAAACACACGCACGCTCTTGAGAAATAATGAGAAAGGTAAGCCTGATGGAAGAAACCCCAATAATTTTGAGGAGAAAACGGAAAATAATTTTACACACTGCACACACTTCCAAAAAAAAAATTTGCATATTCCTTTTGGCCCGCTTTGAATTCCTCATTTCAGTGGTATGCACCACACCACAGTTGCGGCAATAAATAAGTAGTCAAAGGACGGTCCTTCGAACAGGAGAGTGGACAGAAAGCTCTAGAGCATAAAGTTGACATGACAAAAGGAGATGGGGAGGTTGACATGACATGACATGAGGTATTCTTTGAAAAATCTGAAGAAAAAAAGCTTGGGTCCCTCTTGAGAAGGACGTGTCGTGTGTGAAAATCCTGTTTGCGACGACTTTTCAATGGCGTTGGCAATAAGGAATCACACATACATTGAAACAATCTTCCTTAAAAAGTCTTCTGTGAGAAAGCAGCCTTTGTTGCCAAGGGATTTGGTGACATGAATGCGAAGGACTACGGTGTGACGGGGGAATTTTCCTCTAAGCCTCATAGTGTGACAGATGATCCTAGTTGTTGTGGAAATCGATAGAATCTGGGTCAGTGGACATTTTTGACACGTTTGGGAGAAGCGTCAAACATTTTTCGGAAAACGCATTCTTTGAGAAGCTGCCTATTCAATGTCATTCGAAATCCCTCCGACTGTCAAATCACAGCAAAATTTGTCAAAATCAGGTGTCGAAACAAGAGCAAGGATGTTTAAAAATGCAAACAATTTCCAACTGCAGCTCTAAAGCAGTCACTGTCAATGTAAACTGGAAGTCTGTCCATATTCACTTACGCAATCAATTTTACATCAAAACTCATATATCCATGGTTTCACAAATGAAAACGTTACGAAAGGAAAACGAACAAGTAAGTACACCTACTTTTGAAATTTCTTTGTTTGAGAAACAATCTAAAGTGTGACTTGCACGTCCAAGTGCCTCTAGCCTCAATACAAACCAAAGATTGTAACGAGTTTCAGCAACGAACACAGTGACACAAATAATTTTCAAATGACGCGGTGAGAGAAGCGCTTTTTTTTTTACAATTTCAAGGTTTTCCACGAATCGTTTTTTTTTTTTCATTTTTCTGTACTCTACTCTCGCTACTTCGCACAACAGCTCGCACACTTAACGAACAAAGCCCCCGCTGAGAAACTAGAAACTATTAGTTATTAAATTCATTCCGAACACACATCCATCCACACTCAGAGCTTGTGGGGAATAGATTTGAGTACTGTGCTGGTGTGTGTACCAAGGTGCGGCAGTGTGAGCAGCGATGGTAGGACGGTAAAGCGAAGTACAGCGGAGGGGAAAAAAGGTGGACGAACACGGAATTGTGCAATTGCGCGCAGTTGTGTACAAATAGTCACGTTTTTTTTCGAGTAATTTTTCTTAAACTGTACTTAACACGAAAGCAGGTAATAAATTTTTACCACACGATCGTTAAATCACTTTTTTTTTATTTTAATTGAATTTTGTGGTCTCGTAGTGATATAACCTCGTTTTTTTCAGTTTTTTGTTTGTTCTTTGGCTCAGACGGAACTGTGTTCGTTTGGTTTGGAAGGTTAAAAGGTTTGAACACATACACGTCATGTTGACATGTTGTTTGCGATGACAGTGAGACCCATTGCGTAACCAAGTGACATACAAAAATATGACTGACAGATGGGATTCATGTAACATGACGTGTCGCCTATTGAAAATGTCAAACAAAACTGCAAAACCTTGAACAGAAACTACGCTCGAAACTATGGATGAGCGCGGACGGGGGGGAGAGGAGAGGAGTTTGAAACTGAAATTCTAATGAAGATTGTTGGGCGCCATTTTCTTTCAAAATGATGCAGCATACTAGGTGATGATGTGCATTGAGCTTTGGATGTTATGAGCTTTTTCTTCTCTTTCTTCAGTTTTTGCTTATTTAAGGGCGTTGATCATAGAGGAAGTTCTAGAGGGAATGTGTGCACGGTTCTAATTTTAGTTTCAGTACTGTTACCATGCGCGTTAGCGGATGTTGAAAATGTGTAATGTGACGCCTAGCCAAAGATGAGATAAGTTTTGTGCATTTTTCTTTTTTTTTGGGCGAATGGCAGATCTATTCTGTGCACATGCTGAGTAACTTAATTTTGACGCTGACGCTTGTCGTTGTTTACACTTGGTTTTTGAACATCTGAAGATTTTTTTAGAATTGTTTGCAAATTTCTGACATATTTTGAGTGCGTTTTTGAAAATCGCAAGGACGGGCCTTTTAAAGGGTCACGTCCGTCTTGGGAATATTTGGCAACAGATGTGTTGCCATCGTCTTGCAATAAGTGCGTGTTCTTATCCAACTCAGGACGTGGTCGTTTTGTTCGCATTTGTCGTTGATGATGTCCTGTTCACAGATTAATGCAGTAAAATCCATGCGGGAGGAGGTTATATTCTCATTATTTTCTTTCTCACAAAAGTCTCACTTATTACTTAGTGTCAAAGTTTGAAATTAAATTAAAGCCAAAAGAAACAGCAACATAAAATTAATTTTTAAGCCAAAAATTACGCTTACTCTCACTTTTCTGTTATTTATTTTTTTTTTTGAAATTAATTTTCTTCACACATTTTGTTCGGTTAATTTTTTTTTTGTTTTGTTTTTTAAAAAACCACACATTTTTCTTCTATCAGCAAGTATTCCGCTTGTTTTCTTCTTTTTTTTCGACTTAAAATAAATTGTTTCAGTTCACAAACATTCAAACACCACTGTTCAATGAAAGAGTTGTTCGGGTCACATCCCACAAAAAATAAATCCGATTTTAATTTGCTCGAAGAACTTGTCAGGCCAGGAGAGTACCTCGTCAATCCGCTTACTCAACACGAATGACAAACGATACCGATGCGAGCAGAGCATAGACTCCATGACATGGTCCGGCCAAAGACAGACCAGCCAGACCAGCCAGGACACCATCGCCAGTATCAAGTCGAAGTCGTACTGCGACAAAATGAGCTTTCCGACGCGACTTTATTTTAACAAAAATGTGTGTCGGCTCGGAACAAGAAAACACACAAAAAAGTCAAAAGGCAAACTAAAAAAAAAAAAACAACAACAACAAAATCCTCAAGAAGAACACGACAAAATGAAAATGAATATTCGAAATACACACAGTAGAGGCGATAACAACACAACACACAATCTCAAGCCGCAGCGCAGAACCAGAGCCAGTGGGGAAGCAGCGGAAAACAGACAAAAAAAATAAACTAGAATCAGTTGAATCAGCCAGGCACAGCAGAGGGAAAAATATGGCGCACCCAACGAGAACGATTGCCGGGGTCAAACTGTGTGGTGCTACGGCATGCAGCCGATAGAAATAGTTGTGCGAGATGGTGTTGCATTTTGCACTGACACCGCTAGTGCTGCTCTTCTCTTATTGGAAGCAGAAAACGAGAAAAATGAAAAGAAACTATCTGCTAAGGGGAAGGAAGGGGGTTGACGAGGCGGACGGACGGAAACTACTCAAGGAAATACACACGATTCAGGGTTATTCGGGGTGCATGGTGCGCATAAATTCCTTGCTCTGTTCCTTTTTTCCGAATTTCTTCTCGATTGCGTTGTATGACGAGTGACTGTTTTCCACCCTTGTTGAGGGAAGTGTCTTTTAAGGGATGATTTGGAGAGGGTTGGGGGTATTTCCTTTGTTTCCGTCCCTTCATTTATCAAGGGATGAAATGAAATTCTCCTCTTGACTCCCTTCGATTGCATGCAAGAGACTGTCATGTGATTTTTCTGAATTTCTCATACCAACACACATTCACCTTGAATGCGCTTGCGCGTTGCTGCATATTCATGGTCTTGTTTCTTACCTCCTCTGCTGTTTCATTCTTCTCGGCTTCGCTCTGCTCTGTTGTCGGACGGGTTTGGCGATGTGCTTGTTCTGCTGTATGCTCGCCCTCGTTCCACGTGAACTGGCTAAGGGCTGAACGGGAAGGAAGCTAATGTGTTACTGCTGCTACTGCTGTGCCGCGTTACTGTAGTGGAATGGCTTGCCCGAGGAGGGGGGTGTGCAACTGAAAATGTATTTGCCCAGCAAATGGGGTAAGAGCGTACCGCAGTCATCACGTGTTCGCGGAACTCACCAGTTTTTCTAGTGGCCTAGATTTGCCAGTCAAATATTCGGCTGCTAGGTCACAGGCACTCGAGAAACCAAGAATGGATGATGTCTTCCGCAGATAATGAGTGTTCAGAATGTATCGCTTCAAACCTCCCATTGACGGACAAATTAACCGTGAATCAGTGGGAACTGAGGGTTTTCGGTTTAATGGATGATGACGAATTGACATGGCGCCCGACAGTCACCGCTGACATGGAATGTGCAAAACTTGTCGACTGAAGTAATGCGTTGCTTCGGAGGGGGAAGACGCCATAAAGACGAACGCGATGAGGACATCTGAGCCATCTAGGCGGGGTTGATTCCGTGATGAGCGGACTTATTGACAACGCAGATTCGGTAATGTGGGGGAATGATTTTATGAACATGCATTTGCAACTGTGTCTCAACCATTTATCATACACTCGCTGGAGTTTGGCGGAACGTTTTCATATTGCATTCCGTACGTTAATGGAGATAAATGGTGAAGCTCGGAAAGGCACTCTGGGAGAAGGAGACTGTTGCCCAGACTGAGATCATTGAGGGACTAATTGTGGACGACGGGATGGTGGTGGCATTTGAACTCCGACCCGTGTTGTGTTATGAAAATACTCGCAATTCACTGAGCGATCGACATAATGTCGGGCGCACATTAGGCATTGTATTTTGGCCCATAAGGTCCGAGAGTATTTTATTGCAATGAAAGGCTGGCTTCTGCCTCTTGGTGACGAAGGTGGCCACATGTGCTTACGAATGACTATGCTTTAGCTCTAGCCTGTATCGACAAAGGTTATCCCTAGTTTGAAGACGACTTTGAAATCCAAATAAGTTTGATCAGCTCTTCTCTCTTCTCTTCTCCCACCTCTTCGTACTGTGAGGGGCACATAAGGGTTTCGTGTCGATGTATCAGAGATTCAATCCAGATCAACATTATTTCATATTTTTATATTTATTTAACTAGTATCACTTAGAATAGGCAGACTATAGAAATTTTATAAAATAATTGCAAGCTTTAAGAAAGGTTAAGCGGAGTATAAAAATATAAACTTATCCGCGTCTTAACACAGCACACATTAGAAGTTTAGAGCGTAAATGAATTCAGAAATTTAATAATAATAACAGAAAAAATAATCATTTGTTTGAATTATATGGCCAACTAAGCAGAGACAGAGGCTTTGAATCTGCTCGCACTGTTGATCCCTCTCAAATGCGCTGGTAGAGAATTCCACAGTCCACCGGCCTGAACAAAGAACTGGCGTTCTGACTGAAGGCTTGAATATCTCGGCTGGATAATCATTAAAGATCTTGGTGATTGGAAGAATGTTATCTTTTCGAACAGATATTCAGGCTGCCCAGTTCGTATTAGGTTGTTTAGAAAGCAAAGTGTTCTGATTTTTAGTAGGTGTTCGGAGGAATATCCAGTAATTTGTATTGAAAATCTTTAAACAGGGTCTCTTTTTTCATAAATTGAAGATGAACCTAGCGGTAATATTGTAAACTACAATTAGTTTTTTCATACTCTTATAATCAGGCTTGCAGAATATCTCACAGCCATATAACAATACCGGTAGAAGTAGGGATTTTGCTAACAACAACTTTATCTTCATTGGCAGAAAATGCTGCGTGGCCCAGAGCCTACGAAGTCCACCGTAAACCTTAGCAATTGTTGCATTAATATGATTGTCCAAAGATAGTGTACGATTGAAGATTAGTCCAAGATTTGTTGCAGTAGTGGCCCACTCCACACTTGCAGTAGTAGCCCCATTGGCCTTGTTATAAAGGGTGATTTTTTAGCTCTTATCTTTTTGGAAACACAGGTTTAAGCAGCTGACGCACGTTTCGTGTTTTGTTTCACTGTCAAACATCTTCAGTTTGGTCTATAATTTAACCATGAATCGTCTTACAAACGAACAACTCTTGCAAATTATTGAATTTTATTATTTTAAAAATGCGTGCTCTGTTAAGAAAGTTCATCGCGCGCTTCTTCCATTTTATGATCAGTTTAGACGAAGCTCATTTTTCGCTCAATGGGTACGTAAATAAGCAGAATTGTCGATTTTGGAGTGAATATCAGCCAGAAGCATTGCAAGAGCTACCAATGCATCCAGAAAAAGTCACAGTTTGGTGCGGTTTATGGGCTGGTGGCATCATTGGACCGTAATTCTTCAAAGATGATGCGTGAGCGCTACCGTGAGATGATATCCAAAATTGTTTTGCCCAAAATGCAAGATCTTGACTTGTATGACATGTGGTGTCAACAAGACGGTGCCACATGCCACAGAGCACGCGCAACAATGGACTTATTGAGAGGCGAGTTCAATTGGCCGCCTAGATCGTGCGATTTAACGCTTTTAGACTATTTTTTGTGGGGCTATGTTAAAGCTCATGTCTATACAGACAAGCCCGCTTCAATTGACGCATTGGAAGACAACATTGAAGCATTTATTCGTGAGAACCGGCCGAAATGTTGGAAAGAGTATGCCAAAATTGGACTAAGCGGATGGACCATTTGAGGCGCAGTCAAGGTCATCATTTGCATGAAATAATCTTCAAACATTAAATTATATATAAAGATATATAAAGATATATAAAGATTTCATGCAATTTTCTGAATTTTATGTGTTTTTTTTTTTGAAAAACTTTCCCATAGCTTTTAAAAAATCACCCTTTAGTCGAAGGTAGTTGGACTTTTTCGGATTAAGACGCTGGGCTTCTCTTAATGACCAATCATAAATTCGAGATAAATCATCGTTCATATAATTTATTGCACTATCCATTTCATGAAGCAGTCGATTTAGAAAAAGTTGAACGTCGTCGGCATGCATGTGAATTTTGCGGTACTTAATAATTTCAGGCAAGTCATTTACATATAGTGAAAATAACGTAGGACCAAGAATAGACACTTGCGGAACTCCACTTACCACATCAATAAAACCTGAAGATCTATCACCAGCGAGTACGCATTGTTGCCTTCCACTGAGATACGATGAGGTGAGTGTAATGGATGAAGAAGAAAACATAAAGTGATTTCAAATTGATTGTGTCAAATGCCTTAGGGAAGTCAAGGAGTGTTCGAAATGTGGGCTTATTATCATCCCAAGCATGTCGGATTTCTTCAACCACTAATAAAAGATCAGTAGATCCAAAACCCGACTGATCATTGCTAAGAAGGTTATTACTAATTAGGTAATGACGCATTTGACGCAGTACTAACTTCTCAAAAACTTTTGATAAGAAGACAAGAATAGCCATAGGTTTTTTTTGTTTTGGAATGGGGATAATCTTGACTTCCTAATCCAACCTTACCTTCCCTAGGGTTTAGATTATCGAGGCCAGTGGCATAAGATTTAAAAGATAGAATAGCTTCAACAGCATCTTCTGGATATTCTCTATGGAAACGAAAGCCATTCTTCCTTTTTGAGATTCCACTTAGCTCAATAGGATGATCAGCTGATGGGGCACCAGAAGGAGATCTGCAGCGCTTGTCCTACAAAGAATCACCCGAGCCGCCTTCCTTGTAAGAACTGCAGAATATAAGTCACTATGACACACAATGAAGCGCTGAGGAAATTATAAACTGTTCCTGAATTGAAGAAGAATCTTTCTAGCCCTGACTGAAGAGGGGCGCGGTCTATGATTATCTCACTAAGCCCATAGGAGATGCAAGAGTAGTTCAGTTCTGTTCAGTAAGTTAGACAGCTTTATTTCGAAAAAAAGTGAATGCTTACAATATTTATTATCATAACTTTGGCCTGGAGGCCGTCTACCAAGTTGACATTAAAAAGAAAAAAATACGTTAAACTGTTGTTTGTACTATTATATAATGCTCTAGTTAAATTAAAAACTTTCTTCAATTATGCAGTTCCTGTAGCGCAATGCGTTGACTTCGTGGTTATAGAGTAGGTCCCAACCTCCGCTGCCATTCAAGATATTCATTGCTTGTTCCAACTCAAGTGCCTGAGCACCGAAGAAATTGCTGCCGAACTCCTTTCGCGATGAAGTGCAACACATCTTAACGCTCTCTGCAAGAGTATATTTATTCAAATACTCAAATGTGCCACAGTCGAACCCGGATAATAGCCCATCGATCGTGCAATGCGGGTTGTGCTTTTATCCGATCTTTCTTATAAACTGCAATAAAAGGGTTGACTCCACCAACTCTAGCAAGCTGGCATACATGCACACAAATGAAAATAGTGGGGAACTTCCAGGATAGGCAGGATATACTCATATGTTGTCAATTTCAAAACAAAAATCTTCTCTTGGAAATCAAGTGAATTATGGGTGCGTGTAGGAAGTGCTAAAAAGCGGGCACGATTGTACGTGGACTGCTTGTTTTGCCATATTTTTGGTGTGTTATAAAGTGCCATTAAGCGACGTGCTATTAAAGGGCTTTGCGGCAGTACAACATGTACAAAAAGACAAATGCCTTCGCGATAGTGTGCTATTAAACGGTTTGTGCTACTATCCGGGGTTCGACTGTACATGTGATGGCACGATAAAATCGCTGGTGCTTATGATTTCTTAGATTTGACATAAATTGTCCTAATTTTTTGTATATCGTACATGGACAACCTGTCGTAGTCTTGAAGGTTGGACAGGAAAGCCTGCAAAGACCTAAATCGGGTCCATTATGATGTCACCAAATCGTACACCCATCGTTTGTCATGAGCTGAAATCTCGTAACAACGTTAAATCAGAAATTCCTTGTTTGTCATGAGCCGTAATCTTTCAACAACGAACTCGCTGAGGATTCTTGAAAGGGATAATTTAAGGAATTGCCCTATCGTATCCAGTCCATTTCATATCATTCCTTAAAAAGGCAGTGCACAATGGATTGTTGCTTCAGATAGTTTTTTTTTTGGTTATTTAACGTTGCAGGAACCTCTATAGTGGCGGCCATGGCCAATTCCCCCGACCCCTGTGCAACTGAACCTCGCCACCTGGGTTCGATTCCCGGCCGGTAGGACCAACATTAATTTTCACGGCTCCACCTTTTTTCGAGTGACTGATGTCTGGGAAAAAGCTTCTCAAACTTGGCCGTTCGGAGTCGGTTTAAAGCTGTAGGTCCCTTCCACTCTTGATAGACCAAGAGCATGCACAACACGAGTGGTTGTTGAGAAGCTAGGCATCTACGGGCTGTAGAGCCACCCCAGTTTTTAGTGATCGCTGATAATTATCCTATTCGTGGCTGGGACAGGACTTAGTACAGGTCCCAATAGCCTTGCAAATCATCAAGTCCTTACCGTCGTCTACGTAGAAAATGATAGACTTACCGTCTATCGCACCCATTGTCAGTGAGAGTGCAGCGTCTAGCATTTTTTCGACTTATGCCCGGAATACACTGGTGTTGTGGAAAGGCAGAGCGAACAAACTTGGAAGTTGACCTGGCTGGGCTGAATATTTCTGAAACAAGAAAATTTCAAACGAAATACGATGGACCATCTTGTAAGTTGGAAGTAAAGTTTCCCTTTATTGTGTAAAAAACTATGTAAGTTGTCCAAAGGCACGTACATACTTGATGCACAGCAATTCGGGACCTCGGGGAGCGGGGGTAACTCAACTTAGAGAGATTTCACTGAGAAATCTTGGGCATTTAAACCATCATTGTTGCCATCCCCCTCTGGGATTGAGATGCTAAAATTATATAAATTCCGCAGTACTTGAGTGTAACCAGTTCGAATACCTTCGACGGCCCTCCGCTGCACGAATTGTGCCATCGGTTGTACTATCTATGGCTGACTGCCGCTTTGGAGCTATTAGTTTCCTAACCACGCCAAATGGAAATAAACGGAGAATTGTCCCCACAAGTGGCTGAAGGCGTGATGGGAGTGCTCCTGTGATGTTCAGCTTTAGCTCTATGCAAATCTTCTTAGGACGTCTGTTGGAAACAGATGGAGAGTTGTCTCCAGAGCGGCTGACGATGTCAATCGGTGTACTAGTGCTATACAAATGCTTGCTGATCTTTGGCTTTAGCTCGTCTTTTCAAGATTTTCTTAGAATTTGAATGCTGGCCACTTTACAAGAACTGCTATGCAGATCCGTTGGGGCACTCTGGAAGCTGAAGTCCCCATCTGGTTACTGCACAACGATGCCGTGTTAATGGAGTAAAGTCCGGACACTCGATGTCCCGGTCACTTCAGTAATCCGGACGCCTCTATATTTCGGACACTTTCATAGTCTGGACACAATTGTGAACGTACGTACATACCTGTGTAGCTATGTTCACACAATTGTGTGGAATTCCCCTAGAAATTGTGCCGCTTGCAGTCAGTTCTTAAGTCTTGACACTCTGCCGTTGCCCTTATGTGTCTGTTGATGTTTTCTTGCTCTGTTGTATGTATGCATTCTCTGTTGCGTTAAGTTTTCATTATTTTCAAGTTCTTTTAAGGATATTTTTTGTGGTTCAGGCTTAAATTTCTCACTGGATGGTGCTACAGCCCGTAGAGGGCCAGGGCCTAGAATCCTAGCAACGTGCTGTGCGTGCTATAGTTCTCTAACGAGTGGAAGGGATCCACAGTCTTATGCGGACTCGGAAGCTATTTGAGAAGCAATACTCTTTGAACATTGTCAGTGACAGGGCCATGGAAATTAGTTTGCTTGTACCGGAAATCGAACCAGGGTAAAATAGGGCTCAGGTAAGTAGGGGTCGATGCACCAATCCACACCGCCACGGCCTCCACATTTCAACTGCTGGTGTATGAAAAATCGGCCATGGGGAGTGTCTAATTGAAGAGAAATCACAAAATATTAAACTGGTGTTCGTCGAATCGACGAAGGGCAGGGTTACACTGGTCTGGTCAGAAAAGTCTCCTCTATTATTTGCTTTCAAAACTGTGATCAACTTTGTGCCAGTAAGATCTCTGCGGAAAAAAGCCTTCAGAACACTAAAGTTGCGTTTTGAATTCGAGATCAGTGTGAAGTCTTAACTCTCCTTTACTTTTAATGCTGCGTTCTCGAGCCGAAACCGCGAGGTCTGGCACCGAGTTTGAAGTGGTTTCGCTCTCAATTTTCAAGTCACTCGCTCTCAATTTTTTAAGGGGCCGTCAGAACAGCTGTCTGGTGAGAGGGAATAGAAGCAGATGAGAAGATGGACACCAAAATAAACAAAAATTCACGCTTGTCCGGTTTGACATCCTCACCTCTCATGGACGAATGAATTCAAGGGGACTGTAACTAGGTTTATCAGAAATCCGAAAATGTATGGCGGAAGGATCGGAAAAAATTTATGAAACCTCGCGGTTTCGTTCGGCGGGAACGTATTATAAAACCTGCCAAAGTCGTGACTAGTGGGATCGGTCTTATGTCTCGGTTCCAAGGGGGCTCCCTAAACGAACGGCTGGCTTTCACTTTGACTAGGTTTTCTACCCTGCCTTTGGAAAACTTCGATCTGAAATCTTCAAAGTCTGAGGTAGGCAGACAACGCTCCGGTGGAAGTAGGTATCGAATATATCTTCACAGGAGGGGAGAATCTCTCAGTCCACAGCGTGCACAGGATTTCCTTCATCATCAAGGTCTTCCTACGTTTTGCAGTCCTATGCAAAGAATACGATCTTATTGCGTTTCCAGAAGTTCAAGAATGATGGAGTTTTCCACTCATCACCCGACTGTTTAGAAAAGAATATGCACGAAAAACCCTCCCTTGTGGAACAGCTTCCATCCCCTGAAGAAACAGGATGCCATGAAATCCACAAGAAATCCCTTTTCCCACCCCAAGAGCTAGGGAAGAACTAATCCTCCGAAATGAAGTTTAATGAAACGGTCTAAAGTCTTTATCGCTGTCCCCCCATTTTATGGCCCCTGCATTTAATTTTCACCACGGGCTGTGTATTTATGGCTCGCTTTTAAGTTATGACCATAACAATAAAACGGCCAGCCGTTGCTCCAAAACCTGCTGCGTCAAGTGTCAACCATTCACTGCTGTTAATCGGAAAACGACGGCAACAACCAAAATCTCAACAAACATGCATATACAAATTGATTAATGCTTAGTGCCTCCTTAGGCAACCCTTTCGAGTGGTAATCCACTTGAGCGAGCGGCACAAGATTCAATCACTCGTCCCCGTCTCTGCTGACATTACACTTGATGTGTCACAAAACTTCACTCTAGCAGCGGCGCGGCGGCATGAACTGAGCCCCACACAAACGACCAAGAGTCGGCCTCTCATCCGAAAGAAAAAGAGGCTATTACCCTTAATTCGTCGAAGTCCATCATTGCCCACTTATTTCAGTCGTAAATGAGTGACTAATTAAGGCTTAATGCGGCATTTCTAATGCCTCTGGAGGAAATTTACGATCCCAGAGGATCGACTTGATTCCGTACGCAATTTGAATGTCGTCATCATCGCGGGCAACTTCATCTGCGTCGCATTTAATTACAACAACCCCCCACCGCGCGTTGTTCGTATTCGTAACGATTTCTCCGAGCGGATGTGTATGGGTGTGGGAATTTGTGCGTACCCCTGTGCGCACTGTTGCACGCATTTGTCCTCTCCCCCCACATCCTTCCCGCGGTCACTATGTCGTCATCTCAGTTGTCGTTGCGTTGTCGTCGCGGCGTTGACCACCAGCACGTAACCTACCAGAAAAAATTATTATATTCCACACGACTGAGCACGATTACGATGTAGGATTAGGGCCACAACAGCAGCCAGCTTCAGAGGCTTACGCGACGGACTGCTCATCTAGGGACGCTCTTTGTCCGCAGCTTCTTCGCTTTAATTGGTCACAATTTCAGTTTTCCGTTTCGTCGAAAATTGCATCACACCCATCTGTCGACGTCATCCACAGAGACGACGCGACGGCAACAGAGACAAAACAACGGCCAGCCGTCTAGCAAGGAAGGGAACGACGCTGTCCGATAGAGTGTGTGCGGTGTGAGAAGACAACGCACTCGTTCGTTGCCCTTTGCCACCGACGACGGCGGCAACGACGCAACCACTACACGAAACCACCTCGGACTGCACCACACAGCCAGTGGCAGTGTCAGGGAACGCGATCGCGTGAAGGTGAAGTACGCGGATGCACCGCGTGTGTTGGTCGTTGCATCGCCCTTGAGGTGACATCCCTCAGAGTGGTATGGCCGCTCAATGTGAATTACGGTCTCCCGCAAGTGACAGCTGCAGCAGGTACGTCTTCACTGAACGCGTCATCGCCCTGGCACTGCCAGCTGAAGAACGAGAACACGTGCTGCCAGGGAAGCCCAATTGACTGGCGGTATCCCCCGTGTGTTGTTGAATTCGGGTTGATACTTGTATTCATCGTGCATTGCCCGGCGAGATTCCCGTTAGGGAATGTCATTTCAATACACTCGCACACACATCAACGTGCACACCCAAGGATGCTGTCATACGAGCGGTTGGTTTGGGATTTCGTTGAAAAAAAAAAAAACAGAAAAAATAGGGGAGGTCGACGACCCTAGACTCACACCGTGCGCCACTGTAACTGGTTGGACATGGGCTGTTGCTGTGACACGAGGTTGCCGTTGCATGTGCGACGTGAATTCGAGAGGGGTTCCTCCCCCTCTGTATTATTCAGCTGGGTTCATGGGAAAATCTCGTAAATGCAGCCTGCTCCTGTTGTTGTTCTTGTCTTTATGCTTTTCCTTCGTTTTCTGTGCTCCCTTCCCCCTTTGAAGTCTTCCTTAAATACATTTCAATTTTGTGTTTGTGTGCGGCAACTGTTGCTGGTCGTTGACGTGAGTGAATGCATCCTGTGAGGACGACAGTAGAGGGTCACAAAACTCGAACGGGCATTTGGAAAATGTTCAACGAAAGATGGTTTGACGACGGAACTGAAGTTATCATGAAGAATATGTTGAGAATCGGATTTTTAATTGATCAACTCCGATCTGATCAACTCTGACAACTGACATCTGTCACGGTGCAGAGCAATTTTTAACAGTTTCTACTTCGTTTTTACTTTTGCTACACAATTAAGAAAAAATGAAATAACTTATTGAAAGAAATAGTAAATTACAAAATACGCGCCCAAGACGACCTCCATTTACTCGTACCTCAGCTTCATGTACTCACCGCTCAGGCGATTTGTGGAAAAGTGAGTGTCTTTGAATAATTACCGCGTCTGCAGCGATAAAGATCGCAACCAAACGCAGAGCAGAGAAGGAAAGATAAAGAAATTCCCGAAAGGTAAGAGCACACACTTTCAAGTGTTTCCCAAGGCAAGGGCAGGCGGACAGACACAATTTCCACACAAAAGAAAGAAAAAGAAAATGACAACATGTTGACCGGGGATCGTTGAACTTCAACTGACTGGAAACCACAATGGCGTCGGTTCGTCATGAGTGCAGTTGCAGTTGTCCCATGTCCTGAATGTAGGGTGGAATATGAGGCATGCGCATGTACGTCAATTTAGGGCAACGGTTAAACACCTCATTTCCCCCGTACAGCAATATGTCAGAGATCGTTAAGCGACGCCGCCGCGGCGTTGTGAAGGGAACTTTGGTTAAATGTGTGTTGTGATCTTGTTCATTAATCACGGGTTGATCTTGAGTTTTGTGACAGAAATCTTGAGGGAAGTCCTCCTGGAGGTCGGTGCCCAGGTAACTGATCCATTTGATGATTGTTTTCCGAATGAAGGAGGGAATGCCTCAGTCTTCTGGATCACCATCGGAATTTGGTTTGTTGTGGCTCTCAATGGCGACGGGCGGTACAATGAATCCAATCTAGATTTAAATGAGATGTTTCTGAAAATAGAACCCTGCCGTGAGAGAACAATGGCGCACTCAACACGGGTTGTTGCTGCAGAAGCTAGTTTAAGATCCATATCGATCCTTATAATTACTCTGGACGCAACCATGTTTCGTGGAATCTATGCAAAGGCCCCTCTCTCTCTCTGGCAGTCTAACGTGGGTACCAGTATGTTTGAGTCGGAGAAGTATGGGGGATCGTAAGTCCACGACAAACTGCCCCATACGCAAAATAAATGGTGGAGCTTAAATTTTGTTGGTGCTACAGGAAGGAGCAGGCGTGGTAAGCCTCTTCAGCTAGCGTGATCTCTCAGCTGCCTCCAGATACGCACACCGAGTCTGCTCCACTTGCGTGCGCCAACTTGAATGCCGGCACGTACAAGCTCCGAGTTATAGAAAAGACTCATCTGGTCGGAGTCAAGTTGGATACGTTAGATGCCTGGCTAGACTCCAGAACACCCAGAAATTTCTTCCCGAAGGTCGAAGTTGTCCACTCCTCCATGTCTTGTACAAAGTCAGCCTGGTTTTGCTTGGTTTTACTCTCTTGAGCCCAAATAAACAGAGATTGACAAGGGTTATTCTGCTTTCGATCTCTCTTGTACGCGTCCAATTTTTACGGTGTATTCCAGACTGCCATGTTCTGGGTCCCATCCTTGAAGACATTTTATTCCTCGTCGACCACTGGACTGGACGCACCACCGGGCCCGTGTACATGTCAAACATAGACTACAGCATTGGTTCCAGGTTAGGCCATCCACGCATTTTTGTCGCAAATGTTAGTCCTTGAAAATCATAAAATCGCAAGTGAGTCTCCCGAAATAGTATTGACGATCAGAGCGATTAGATCAAAAGGCCCGCCCATTATTGACTTAAGTAAACTCAAGCGTATGTTAGAACCGGACGACAAGTAGGCAGAGTCATCCTCAAGACAAGAGACTGCATAGTCACCAACTTGGCCAAAGATCAAACACTCAACAGGTAACCATAATTGACAGAAACAATTCAGCTTGTGTCAAAACCCAACGAAACAAAGTTCGTTGTGATTCCAAATGTGGCCACAGTTCTTTCTGAGAACTTACGCAAAATTCCAGCACCAACTTTACGCACGTAAAGAGAATTATGTCGATCCCAGAGTTTAAACGAAACTCAAAATTGAACGAAACTCAACGAAACGTACGGAAGGTGAGGGTCACTGTGATTCTCTTCCGTATATCCGATCGATTGCTTGTGTTGACTTAAGTCTCCCTCAGTTCTTCATGGTTGGTCCTTAGAATGCAGTTAATAAATTCCCCCTACAAAAAGGTGATTGCCGCCCATAATGGCAAAACACACTTAGCACAAGAAAGGTCTGATGCGCATCCCTCGTGTTGTAACTGCCGCATTTAATGTCGGTACATTGGGTTTGCCTTCACTGTGAATGCAGAAATTCACAAATTAAGGAACTCTCCTTACACACATTTCCACAGAGAATTTCTGCATTCCCCCGAAACCCTCAACTCATCTCAAGACCCCTCACGGAGTCCTGTAGAGTCTCGAGCAGATAACTCTCACCCCTCGAACTGCAGCAGTCCGATCCAATGCACGGGGCACAGTCAAATCGAGGATTGTGCAGTGTGCAATCACCGATGTTACGGCGAGTAAATATTGTTCTGAGAGACGGCATTCGAACACACGCAATATCCTTTCCGGACGGGAATGATACGAAAAGGGACGATCGGATAATAGAGTGTCAAGCCCTACTTCTAGGGTTTCACGCATTCAACTCAATTTCAAATTCATTTTCCGGCGACGACGACGACCGAGATGTTTGCTGCTCATTGTCTTCTGCTGCTGCCGAATGCCTGTATCTGTGCCCGTATCTCTGCGGTGTACACAATTCAATCGGCGCAACTGCGACTGAAGAAGAAATAAATCAAACGAGACGCACTCTTCTTCTGGGTCTTGTTTACAATCTCGTTTTCCCGCGCAATGAGATGTTTATGAATTACGTCATTGCAACTGGATTGCCTTCGGCGCGGAGATGGGAAGGGGAACGCGAATGGAGAAGACATGGCAGCGTCTCTTTGTTGCCTTGTGTTTTGCGTTGTTTGAAATAGATGCTCAGATACTTGAACGAAGTGGATAGACTTCTGGCAGCGCGTAGTATATTTTTGGCTGGACGGAGTATGTGTGTGGGGGGAGGGGGGCTCTTAACCCGACGGAATGCTTGCATATTTTGCATCTGCACGGGGATAGATTGGGAATTTTTATGGGCGAATTGTAATGATTTTCCACAGCACATGTGGCATCTATTCCTGATCTCAGATGTGCGCCGCGCCACTGCTCGGGCAGCAGAGGGATGCTGAGCACATTGACATCTGGACACGGAAGAGCATTCGTGAGATACGAGTACGTACATGTTCATTCGACTATGGGCATGTGTTGACGCTTTGAATTTAACATAATTCAATAATTCAATTTCAGATGTTTTTACATTTCAGTTGACAGCGGGCGTCTCCTGAGACTCCTAAGACAGTTTGAGGAATGGCCTGTCAGAGTGCGGAACATAGTTGGGATCTTGTTGCCGTGGAGCAGATGGTTATGAGGGAGTTCTTACATGTGATCCATGACAAATCGGCTTAGATTACGGTCTTTATGGGCTGTCAAGTCGTCGAGGCAGGCAGAAATCAGTTTGTCACTGAGCCGATTGTTGAGTGATCAAACGTGGGACAGTTGAAAGTAATTAATACCGAGTCATCAGATTGGTACAGAGATCTTCATCATCCCAGTCCTTTGCTTTTAAAGTGGCGCCCAACTAGAGACCTCAGCTTCTTCCATCCAGACGTCCAGCTGTGGCATTCATCGGGAGTTCAATTCAAGTCTCTCTCTGATGTCAGAAATTGATATTTCATCACGACGAAAAAAAAAAAAAACATTTCCAAACCTTGACGCTTCTTCTTCGCCTCCCACAGACTTTGAGAATCTCACTCGAGCATGGTGCGTCGCCCATTGAGATTGAACATGTTAATTTTGCCTTCAACTGATCATAAATTGTTGCGCCATTTGGCCGCAGGCCAGTATTAGCATTCCTCTGCGAAACGTAAACATATTGTCGTGGCATTACGTGAAAGCAAAGGTACTTAAGTTGAGCTGGTTTCGCATAATTGCGGTTGTATTTCGCGGATAACAACTGCTGTGGTTTATTTTATTGCTTGAATTGTTCGTGGGATAGTTGCGTGGAGTTTGTCTTTGGCGCAGTCCCAAAGAAATAAGTCAAACGTGGTTGAATTACATGATCTTGCCAAGGAGTAAAGGCATTGTTCAACCATCTAATGCGACTCGTTCAGTAATGGACTCAGGTTTAATTTCAAAAGGACGACGACACGTTCCTCGCACGGGTGATTAAACAATGGCTCTAGACCTTGACAAAGTTACTAGACGAAGCTCGGCTGCCAGTTGACTTTACTGAGAGATGTCAAAGTGACAGTTTGATTCTAAATGATCTGCCAGTGGACTCTTTCACTGACACGTGTCAGTTTGAGATTGATTATAAATTGGGCTGATATTGACTCCTCTACTGACAACTCATCCTATCTACCAATTCCTAAGAACGTCAAGGGTTTACGTCATTAT
The DNA here is from genome assembly GCA_905231855.2 of Eristalis tenax. NCBI lineage: Eukaryota > Metazoa > Arthropoda > Insecta > Diptera > Syrphidae > Eristalis > Eristalis tenax. The sequence continues at coordinate 9,618,242 of HG993127.1, forward strand.
CGCAAAAAGTCTGTGCTTTTGATCTGAATGTTGCCGACAGATGTCAAAGTGACAAGTTTATCAAAAATCAGCTCTTCTATTGACTTCACTTGATGTTCAAATGCTAGTTCAATATTTATGATGGACTACCACGATCGCAACAAATTCTGACTGACGAGATCAGTCTGGTGGTGCAAAATAAGGGCAGTCTCTTCAGGGGCCCCACCGAATTGGCATACGATCGCAGGCTGGCACTAGGCACTATTTATCGTGAGGAGCAATTGAAGTTTTTCGAAGCCTCAATTGGAAATGATCTCCATTTTTATCGACATGCGGATCGTTGTGTATGATCTGTGTTGAATGCAATTCACAAGTATGCAGATTTGCCTAATTCGCGTAAGCGATCACGCGAAATGGACACACATTACTGGCATCTTCCGTCGCTCTCAACTTGTTGTTCTTCAGGTGGACTTGCAGTTTAGGGTGACTCTAGGATAGGGTAGGTAAAAGTATCTGATTGTAGGCAGCAGTTGCACCTTATGTTAAGTTCAAGAAAGGATGCTTCAGATGAGATGCGTAACAGCGTCTTCCTCGTTTCTGTAAACTCTGCAGAGATCGCTGCAAAGGAGACCCCTCTATGGAACGCTACTAGAGCCGTCAGTGCTCGTGCCTGCCCGTGTCGGATTGTACATTGTGAGCATTTACAGCTGTGAGCAGGTAATTGTACGATTAGCAATAAAATATGTTTTTTTTCCAACTACTGGCAAGTAGTTCATCGTATGATATCACTGCCAGAAGTGAATACTGTGATACTAAGCCATCTCGATAAGAGATATAAGGCAATTGATCGAAGTCTTTAAGTAACCAACTAAGTGAAGACAGTGATTTGGTCGCAGTCTGGATGTGCCCTCGCGACATCAAGTTGTTTCCCACAGTTTTGTGTGGCAGCACAGTCTGGAGCGAAACTTATGGCTTACGGCTTAGTCATGAATTATGTTAGTTATGCAGATGATTGACGGTTAAGTTAGGTTAGGTGAGTGGGTAGACGCGGTACTTAGGTCCGGCTGGACCCATTGTGACGCGCATGGCGGAAGAATTTTAACCTTTTTCTACTCGTGTCCGTTGATACTCGATGCGTTGATTTAGTCCAGCCATTCGATAATTCGGACAAACTTGACGTTAGTGGAATCTATGCAAGTCTTTGAGGAAGAATCCCTCCTTCCTATGGCTCAGTAGGCAGAGACTGGGGCATTGAGAAAGATAGTCCCCACAGCCCTTGCGTGTGGTATCCCGGATAAGTCTCCATGTCGTTTTCATGTTTTTCAAATGACTATGACCGGTTAGCTCGCCGACTATCATTATCAGCCGCCTTTTATTGCATTGAAGGAGTCAGGCGTGTCTAATGAATAATGACGAATTTCGTCATGAGCATTTTGGTAACTGCCAAAACGGTCGAAGAGTCAACTAGAAAATTGGAATGTGCCTTAGACCGGATACCCACGAACGGACGAACACTCAGCGAAATGAGCTTAACAAAGCTAAGCCCGTTCATATAAATTGTACGCATAAGAACGTGAATAACTTTCCCGTTTTTATAAATACTGTTCAAATAGTCTTCGGTAATGAAACGAACCACGACTCTCGTTGTAAAGCTTAAATGGAAAGAGCACGTCAAATATTGGAAAATAACAAATATGTCCAATAGTATTATTCAAGTATTGCCCATCTGAAGCTACGACTTTTTAACATCTTGTGGCAATTTGTGGATCCCATCCCAAAAGAACTGCGCCGGCTTGGCAGCCAGGAATGAATCAAGCCAATTTTTGATATTCTGCTCTGATGTGGTAGTCAGAAGGGGCAAGGTCTGGGCTATAAGGCGGGTGGGGTAAAACGTCCCACCCACCCGGAATAGCAACGTGGGGCCGAGTGTTGTCATAATGGAAAATTATTGCCTCGTGTCGGGTCGCAAATTCCGGGCGTTTTTCGGCTACTGCTATCTTCAAACAGATTAATTGTGTTCGGTAGCGTTGTCCATTGATGGCTTCACCCGGTCTTAGCAGCTCACCCTTCTTCATACAGTACACCCTTCTGATCCCACCAAATACAGAGCATTACCTTCGCGCCATGGATGGCCGATGCTTTGCCGTTGATTCGGCTGGTTGGCTGGGTTTCACATATGATTTTTTGCGCTTCGGGTCATAATGGATCCATTTATTCATCACCAGTAACAATCCGATGCAAAAATGACTTCCTTTTGTGGCTTTCAAGCAACATTTCGGACATGCAAAACCGCCTTTCGACGTCCCTCGGCTTGAGTTCATGTGGAACCCAATTTCATTGCTTTTGAATATATCCAGCTGCTTTTAAACCTTTTCGAAAGGCTGCTTGAGTGACACCCAAAGATTCTGCGAGCTCTTCTTGTGTTTGGCATCAATCTTCATGTAGGAATGCTTCAAGTCCTTCATCTTCAAACCTTTTTGTCGTCCTGGGCGTTCATCGTCTTCCAAGCCAAAATCACCACTTTTAAACCGTGCAAACCACTTTTGGCACGTTCGCTCAGCTAGCGCATGTTCACCATAAACTTCCACCAAAATACGATGGCTTTCGGCAGCAGTTTTCTTCATATTAAAGAAATGAAGAAGAACTCCGCGCAAAAATACGTTTTCAGGCACAAAGTTCGACACATTTGAGTGAAAAAAATGATAGCTGTTTACGCTTCAAATGAATGGCAGATACTGAAATGACGTACAATGACAGTAGCTTTCCAACGCATGTTCCTGTGGAATAATACAAGTTACGCCATCTCTTAGCAAACCACATTAAGTTATAGACCCAACACAAGCAAGTGCTAAAACACGTCTGTACGTATGGTGTGGGTTGTTCCAAAGAAAATAACAGCAACGCACGCTGTTAAATACGAAACAACGATATCCGCCGAGACCCTGAAATTTCATCAGTTTCCATGATGAAATTAAGAATTTTGCCAGCATGCGTCGTCTAGAAGAGCACATAAACTCTGCAGTCCTTCCAATTCTTGGCCAAAGTAGGGCTGCTTTGTCGCCCATCTCTGGTGTAATGTCCAATCACATTCTTTACAGCAGTACAGGCCCGGGGATACCGTAATTACTCGTTCCTGGATGCTCAGTTGACAACTGAGTATGGTCAGCCTTAAGCTAAACCCTACAGCAACGACTCGTGTTGAGCACTCTTCACAAGTTTCACAAGGGACCTGCATTTGTATTCCTATTTCAACAGTTCAATCTTTTCTCGCCACGAATACTTTCAAAACATTGCCTGTGATGGGCGGTGAATGAAAAATGTTTGTTGGAATGACCGCGATCAGACCGTCGGTCGGATCACAACCAACAGCAGTACAGACAGGCCGAGGTGGACCTGGGCCTAGGTTGTAGTAGTGGAAGGGACTTACGGTCCTATGCCGACTTCGAGCTGCGAAGTTTGAGTATCTTCTCCTAGATACGACTACTCTTTGAGCATTGTCAGTGGCGCCGAAGAGGTAGAGCCGTGTGTTTTAAAAACCGTCTACATTCGGTGAATGAACCTAGCGCGCCCAGAGTAGGAGTCGACGCACCTACCCACTACGGCGGGCAGCTTATGTTATTATGCCAAAAATATATTACACACCAGATCATTGTACTCAAGCTGGGCGGATGAAGTGACGCAGAAGAGGGTATGTTTGCGAAGAAAACTACCATCACAAGAGAATTGGTGGAGGCTTAAGACTCACCGCGGGTAGCGTTCAGATGCAGCATTCCCTGAATATATCGTCCTGTCACATGTTGCAACAATGTCAATCCGACAGTCATTCATGAACATAAGCAAAATTAAAGCGCCAATCGATTTAATGTGTTCATCCTTTTTCGCAACCACTCCACATACACTCACAGCAGTCGGCAGTCGGCAGTCGGCAGCGGGTAGTTGGCAGATTTTTACTTTTGAATAATGTCTGCATGTCACTTCCATCGCGCAACCACTTAACCAACTCCGCCCGTCATGCCGCAGCTCTCATGTTCAGCATCCGACGGAAAAGGCAAACAAGAAGCAGGAACAAAAAACCACCCGGATCGACCGCAAGTTACGTGTGTTCTGTTCTTGTTCCCGAAAAACCGGAACAGCCGTGTAATAAAATTCCAGCGCAAATGCGCCCACCATGTCATATATCACACGATATTCATAAAACAATTTTCATTATTTATTAATCCGAGTGCTGGTGCTGGTGCTGGTGCTGGTGCTGGTGCTGAATCTGAAGTCGGTGCTGATGCCGATGCCGATGCTTCTGGCGCTCCAATGATGGCGCACTGAATGACGTCGGCCGGGCGCTGGGGCGCGAAGCGGGCTTCGTAATGAAGCATTAATGTTGCATAATTCAACCTGAAATCTGTTGAAACTGCTGTTGAGCGCACGAGAAGGATGCGAAACAAGCTGGAGTGCCGGTGGCTCCATGCGCCATAGATGTACACATATCTGCAAAAAAAGAGGAATAAAAACTGACGGAAAGCGGGAAAAAAAACGTATTTTTATAGCGTATCAGCGCAGGGAATTCAATCAAACTCGTATCTTTTTTATATCACGTCAAGCGAGGCGGTGGATGACACACAGAGGCCGCATGTGGATGGTGGCTGTTAAACCTATCGATTGAGAGGGAGTGTGGGCCACCATTCGTCGTGGGCGAATGTGGAAGGAGATCGTATATGTCAAGGCGACGTGAGTGAAATTAAATGAACAGGGAGTGGCCACCCTATAATGTGCTGACCCAGATCTTACCGAACCGAGCCACAACGCTGGCTGTTTAATTTTGTTTGTGGATTTCAGCCTTATCAGCACGTGGCTGTGTGCGGAGGTGCTTTGGGTGGGCGCAGGCAGTGGTGGGGGCGTATGCGGCGGGTGGGGCTATTCAATTGCACCTATCATTGCCGGGAGAGTGAACACTTTATAGTGCTCCGAGGCGCTCCTTTGTGGTGCACATCATGCGGACGGTATTGAGGGACATTCAAAAGGAAACACATTTGCCAGTGGGCTCTGATGGTGTATTGCGTGTTCGAGCGGGCTGCGGGAATTTGCCTGGACTCCTTTGTTCGGCGCTGGTCATGAAGGAATTCATTTGGAATTAGGTTAACGATTCAGTGTATCACTGCTCAAGCATGAATGGGAGGATACGGTGGCAGTGAAAGGGTATGCAAAACTACTCCTCGGGGTAATCGATATGTGGAGCGAAGGTCTGGACGGCCTGGTGGTTCAATGACCCGCCCATTGAACCACCAGGGGGCAAACTCGTGAGTCCTGTTTTGTAAGCTGAATGTGATGATGATTCGTTGATTTTTACTGCGACGAGTGAAAATAAGACGAGTGTCGTGTGAAAAAGTGACCAGTAAAAATAGTAATGAGTACCGAGTAACGAGAAACAAGTACCGAGTAACGTAAGTTACCAGACAGCAATGAACAAGTGATGAGTGGCGATTGTAACGACATTGAACGATATTCTTAACCGAGTCCTGGCGAGTCTTAGGTGCTCAAAGTTCGGCTGCAGTGACAGGCTAAGATGGGAAAAATTTGTTACATAAAAATACAATTGATTCCATAATAAAGAATTCGTTGATTCAGAAACAAGACTTTCGTATCACTCTTCCTAGCAGAATTTCCAGCCAATCTCTGCGAACGACTTAATTCAAATACTTTGGAGCAAAAGTGAACATTTTGTCTATCTATCCGCTTCTCTTAAAAATGCTGTTCAATATTGTTCTACGATCGTCGGTCTCCGGATAGTTTGCATAGCACCTACATGCCGAAGTCCACTGCCAACCGAAGCTTTATGGCAGTCAAGCAGAATAAACATGACGTTTGTGTCAGAAAGAAACCACCAGATGTCCCATCCCTTACAACTTTAAGTCTTATTTCACGAGGGAAGTTGTACGTCTTTTGACATAACTCCAACCCTCCGATACAATAGATCTGTCGTGTCGCCTTCACGGCATGGGTTGTTCCAGGCGGGGAAAGAATGCACGTGAATTTGAATTACATGGTGTCGTGCTTGCCACTGATCTTCTGTACTCCATATTAGTAGTTTCTCGGGGACGTGTGTTGGTATTGAATCGGGTAAAACGAAGTGTATGCTGTTTTCAAGAAAGGACACCCTATTGACGACTTGGCCTGGCCACAACGTCACCATATGCTTAAGGACTTCGTCTACTTCGACTCCCAAGTAAACAGGACGAATACCAATAGTACCAAGACTAACCGCACAATAACTCTTACCAACTGCTGTTTCTTTGTGCAACGGGCAATTCATTAGTGGAGTCATCTCTCGAAGGACCAAGCCAAGACCATCAAGGGCTGACGAAGAAGCCCTTGCTTTTTTCGAGAGAAAAGTTCACGTTCAATCTTTGGCCCTGTTTGCATCAATGGTGCTTAGGGAAGAAGCTTCAACCACTAACTATACTGTACGACATGAGTCCAGTCAGGCGTCTACGGAATCCACGCCTAGAGCGCATGGCCAACACTGCTGCGGCCCAAAGAGTGGACAATAGAGGAGGAACACGAACGCGACAATTGCAGAAGGTCCTCAACCAACTAGTTGAACTGGTGGCAGCTGGCTAAGAATAGTGCCGGCTGGAGAGGCTTGTTGGCTGAGGTCCAGGTCCACCGCGGACTGAAGAGCCAGTAAAAGAAAAAGGGGAACTTACCCATTGAGGAATAAACGTGCGTTAACAGCAGTACAAGTACAAGCGTGGTTATGTGTCTTTGTTTACACGTGTTGTTGGTGCCGTGTAATACAAATTAAGGCGAATTCTGAACATAATGAGCTCCAGATCCAAGCAACGTTTGCCAAAACTTATAAAAGGATGCATGTGGAATTGCAGGCTCTAATTAGAACCAAGCCCTTACATTAGATTCCACGTGGATTTAATCTCCGTTTTTCGCAATCAAGCAATCCTGGCATTGCCACTAGAAGCAGAAATCAAAGATTTCCCTGAACTACCGCCTGTCTCTTAACGAGATGGCTGAGTATTTTTTATCATTCAACTTCCGTGGGCGTCGGGACACACTGACATAACAGAAAATTGCGAAAAGGCCGAACTTAGTAGTACTCCGATCAGTCTTGCGTCTCTATCGCTACAGCAAAACACCTGCTGAAGCTTGAAACACTGACACTAGTCGAAGATGGTCTGCTGGCAAAGGATGAATCTCTTCAAAACGTAGGCTCGATCTGATCGGAATGAGTAGGCCGAATCTCAGCATTCTGATCGGCGCCTGATCTGGGCACTGGGTCATTGAAACTCCTGCACTACAACGACTTCTGCAGAAGCTGCAGAGGAGGTTATTGTACACCTCCTCTGTAATTTCTGCCCCTCTCCTTCCGAAGGAGATGTCATTTAGGGGCTTTCTTCTTAAACAGCCGAACATGAGGCACACTGGCCTCATCTTCACTTCCTTATGAAAAACACCAACTGATTTGCGGAGTAGTGTCAACTAGCCTGGACAACGGGCCCATTCTGTCCCAACTATGATGCTAATCTAACCTTAAGCAGCAGTGATGAATGACTGTCAACTCAAGACCAGGCTCAGGGTTGCTGGTTTGATAATAAGAATTTTGTGTTGATACGAATTCAGTGTGGCACTACAGTCCAAGCAGGCGCCCCTTGTGCAAGATCTTCTCGGACTGATCTCTCCCGACCCGAGTGGAGGATACCTAAAGTTTAAGGAACATGCCACTACCGCCACTTGTTTAACTTCCTTCAATAATTGCTCACTGGACCATATGCAGAACTCAACTGCCAAGACAAAAGGGCACATTGTCCCAAAAATCAATTGAGCACGAAGGAGATGGTGAAATCGGTGAACCATAAATAATTCGTTTCCGAAAATGTTTACAAAGGTGGTTAAAGTAGTTTTAGTACCAAAGCTAGATAAGTCATCAAAGCAGAGTGCAGACCACTGGCAACTTGGTCACAAGTAGAGCACTCCAGTTGCATTACAGTGCACAAGCACAGAATCTCTTTTGTGGTTGGGTGTTTATTTGGATACTCGGGACGATACAAACTCATCGTCCCTGCTTCCCTTTGTAATGGTGGGGATGGTATGCTGAAGGATGAGTACTATCAAAATTGTGGTGACTATACCGGTTTTGAGTTTTGAGTGCGTTTGTCAGATTTGTTCACATTTTTGGCTAGTGGAGGAATGGGTTTATATGTACGGGCGACAAGGGACTAGTCAAGAGTGTACTGATCCATCGCCATAGGCTATTGGGCCAGCCTTAATTGAATTAAGCAAAGTAACGAAAGTTACCAGAAGTATCGTGAAGTCTCAAAGTGTCCATAATTGAAGAAGCATCGTCAAGTCCCAAAGTGTCCATTTTTGAAGAAGTATCGTCAATTCTCAAAGTAGTTGAAAAAGTATCGTCAAAGCTCAAAGTGTCCATAATTCAAGAAGCATCGTCAAGTCCCAAAGTGTCCATTATTGAAGAAGTATCGTCAAGTCTCAAAGTGTCCATAATTGAAGAAGCATCGTCAAGTCCCAAAGTGTCCATTATTGAAGAAGTATCGTCAAGTCTCAAAGTGTCCATAATTGAAGAAGCATCGTCAAGTCCCAAAGTGTCCATTATTGAAGAAGTATCGTCAAGTCTCAAAGTGTCCATAATTGAAGAAGCATCGTCAAGTCCCAAAGTGTCCATTTTTGAAGAAGTATCGTCAAGTCTCAAAGTACTTGAAGAAGTATCGTCAAATATTTAAAAATTTCAAAGGGTCCATAATTACTTCTGGGAACTTGTGCAAAATTTCAACATCAACTGTCATTTACGTATGTCCACACAGAGGGAGACATTTTGCAGAAATCATCACGAAAGAAAAACTCAACGAAACTGACCGCATTTGTTGATGTGTAACTGCGTTATTCTGTGTAACATGCTCGCGAGATTTCGTAAGATTATGTACGGCTTGTCACGTCCATCAATGTTGGGCCTGAAACTCGGACAATGGACGGCGAGTGGCTGGTCGATTAGAACACTGGACGAAGCAAACAATTTAAGTAATCACATTGTCGGATGGTCACCTCGTCGTTTGCAAATAGTTATTAATTGCTATGGCGCCCAACAAAATGCCACCAGACTCGTCGTCCAATCGCTTACCACTCGCAAAGATTCAATCGTTCAGCACGTTCTCCGCGGGAAAGGTCAGTAAGGTATCATCATCATCATCTTCAGACCCGCATGAGAGAGATCTCCAGGCAACTCTAACCTCAGCCATCGACTGTAACTCATCAGGCGAGTTTTTGGACTTGGTCCAACCACCTCGTCCCGGGTCTGCCAAGCTGTTGCCTACTGGAATCGCATTTAACGTCTACCTCGGAACGCGTGATGATGGGGACACCATCAGTAAGGAAAATCATCAAAATTTAGGTCGAAGTTACCCAGAGTCCCGAGTCCCAGGGAACAGATTCCGTATGGATTTTGACGAGTTGGTGTCCCAAGGTCCATTGTAAACAAAAGGCAAACAAACGCTCAGCTTTCGGCTACACGTAGCCTGCGACGGGCCTCAACCAACGAACAGAGTGTCTTCCCGTCTGTGGTGCCACATTGACTTGAAGTCGTTAATAACTGCTTGCATTTACATTAATTTACCATTCCTTCTGGTATTCTCCAATTTTGCGATTAATGAAGAGGATTTTTTCCTATATTCTTAGCCGAGATTGTACTTTCTCGTCTGAAACTACTGCTTCCCAATCGTTTGGCTTTGTTACTCAGTGACTTTGTGATGACTCCTGTGACAAAGCTCACATTGCATCGTTTGCTCTTAGTGCTGCTCAAACACCGATACTTGGTGTGACTCAGGATTTCTATGTATGAAGCTAGTTGCTTGAGTAAACAATTTTCAAGGCTTCTGGTAACAGACTTTTAGCAAATTGTGCATGTTACGAGGCTAGTAGGATATCGCGTGTCCCCTTGTTAAGCGAGTTAATTTTTAGATCGAGCTGTCGATTACAGGGCCGAAGTTAGTATTTGGGGCATCTATATCAATCTTTTTCCCTTTAACACGCAGTAACATGCCACATGTTCTTGCCGTATGAAACTATGTTCTTTTTTTTCTTTTTCAGAGGTTATTTAACACAAAACAGGAGCACTCAGACATAACGACTGTGTCCATTGTACTGCCCGGTCTGACTGCTACCGCTGACCGACGACCAGTTACTTTGATCCCAATGGGAAATGGTGACTGGACTAGATTTTTGCTTTCACAGAGGTTCGAACCAGGGACCCCTCTAATGAAGGGCAGGCACTTAACTCACTGCGCCATCCAGACGGCAGCAACGTCAATGGGCATTTCAAAACTTACTGAGGTTCAAACCATGACAGACCAGGAAACTACCCTTTCCACATGCGGTCTCAGACCCAGACAGTCCTCGCTGTGAAGCTCTCAAGACAATGTGTCATCATAGTCACCGATGTCAGTACCGAATGAGCATCAACCAACGTGGGATGAAAGCACACCGCGAGGGCTTCGCTTCACATGAATCCTCATAGCTGTTCCGATGTCGGCGCCGAGGTTCTGTGCGCCGACATCGTAAGTCAAACTGAATTCGAGTTTAAATTTAATATCACCCGATTTTATGACTCCATGCTGTGACCAAAGAATTACCAAGCCAAAGTCGTACTACTGTTAATCTCTCCAACTTCAAGTTAAACAAGTTCGGCGGGTCCCACAAAATCAATCACTTAGCAGTCGATACAAACTGAATATAAGCTAAAGCTACACAGTCTCCGTCACGTTCCAGTGAGCAGAGATTAATTCCCGATGAGAGTGCACTTGTCGTTAGATCCGAGACAGATGAGGCACTTTCCATATCAGTAATTACTTTTCGTGTTCAAAAATACTCGAAATGATTTCATGCTGAAGCCCATTTCCATCGCAGAACAGTGACTGGGGGAACCTTCGTGCCGAATGCTCGTTCATCCAGTTGACACGTACGAGAGCAGTGAAAAAGGCATTTTTCATTTGTTGACAACGACTGCACTGCATTCCACTAACATCAACTTTATTGATGCATGCAAGCGAAGCCGGGCCATCTCCGAACTTGACAGGTCGCATTAGGGCATCACTCTTCCCAGCTCTTTGTTTCATTTGTTGCTAGTGCCCTCATTCCTAGTGTCAGTGCCCATTATCCGAAGGCGCATTTACTTCGTACACATGTGCGTACAGTCGTTCCAGCAGATACAACCGAAGCGCATTTCTTTGTTTAGAAAATTCAAAGAAGAGCACGGTAAATAGTTTTCTTTTGTTTCTCTCTCTCTGTCTCTCTCGGGTCTTCTTTAATTGTTTATACCCATGACTGACATGACCCACATTTTCCCTTATTGCTGCGCTCCAGCGAGTGTGGAAACACAAGAAAAAAAAACCTTCAACATCACTACTTCAGTGGAAAACCCTTCAAAACGAAGAAGGAAACGAACCCGATGAGCGACAGAGACAGCCAGCGAAACGAAACGAAATGAACGCAAATAAAGGCAAACAAAAGCTCTGAAATGTACTGGAAAAGTTTTTCACTCCCTTTCACTTCGCGTCGTCGCGTCGTCGCGTCATCGCTCCCCTGTGTTAGCCAAGTACACATTCTTTATTTGGTTACGTATTCGACACCAGCGAAAAAGCAGCACATTTCTACAATTTTCACCGCGAAACTGTGCACAAGCGCTGGCGGGGAGCGGAGTGCTGGTGGAGCGGAGGGCTGCCGACTCCGATATGGAAAATCCAAATTTAAATAGGCCGACTTGCGTGCGCATCTAATCGATAAATTCTGTAGACTCGGCTGCTGCTGGTGGTGGTAGTGTGTTGCAGGAGCAAACCCCAGCAGAACCCCACCCTTTTCAGTGGGCCACTTGGGCTCATTTCCCTCCATACACACAGAGAGAGATTTTCATTTTTGATGATGAAAATCTGTATGTACAGCAATTTTCATCAGCAAAGCTTACTGCAGTCGTAAATTATGTGAAATTAGATGGATAGCCAGGCGGCAGGACGACACTAGTGTCGGTGTGCCCTTCTGTGTGCTTTTTCCTGTGGAGGGTGACAAAAATTTCCTGTTACCTCTGCCCAACCCCTCTCACCATACACACACTATCTCCTGCAATTAATTTCGAGTACGTTTCGTTATCGAAAACAGAAACAAAATATTCGATGTCGATATCGAATTTCCGGATTTTGACAGCTGGAAAATGGGTCATTTGACACATAAATCACGGCTGGATGTAATTTAATTATCTTATCATTAGCAACGGCACGACATCGAAGGCAATCGGGAGAATCAAAAATTAAAGAAGTGCTGTGGACGATAATTACTAAATGGGCGACAACGGTCATGTGGAGGCACCCTGTTAATTTGATTACGATCCGGGTGCACAGTCAGTCTGATGTCCTGCTGTTTAACGTTCGACTGGAGGAAATTGATTGAGCTGTAGAACGGTATTTTCGTTTTCGGAGAGATGATATCTCTGGTGTCTGCTTATTGACGTCAGTTGTCAGCGCATTATAAAGTTAGGTTTGTAGTGAGTGTGGGAAATGCTGAGGTGGTTGAAGGATGACTGTACAGCGGGTGTTTTTGGCAGTTTGAAGCAATAACCGTAACGCAATGAAAGGCAATGATTTTGACAAGGTCTCTCTGGGAGGAATTAAGTTTATTTTGAGAGTATTCCATGAGTGATTTATAGCCGACACTGTCTGACTTGAAGTGGTGACTGTTCACTGACTAGAAGTGGGCTGCTGGACATGAATCTCTGATCTTCCATTGGAATTAGAGTTAATGTGGCGCGGTACATAGTAGAAAGAAATTACGGCATGTTGTCCCATTTTAGACATTTGTAGAAAGTAAGTATTCCACTTAGAATGCATGGGATACTTTGAATATCGCAGGGATTAGGGTTCTATATATTCGGTCTATAACTTAATTCGTGCGGTTTGCTAGAGGTGGCGTAACTTGTATTATTCCATTGGAACATGCGTTGGAAAACTACTGTCATTGTACGCCATTTCAGTATATGTCATTCAATTGAAGCGTAAACAACAATAATTTTTTTTCACTCAAATGTGTCGAACTTTTTGCCTGAAAACGTATTTTTGCGGGGAGTTCTTCTTCATTACTTTAATATGAAGAAAACTGCTGCCGAAAGCCATCGTATTTTGGTGGAAGTTTATGGTGAACATGCGCTAGCTGAGCGAACGTGCCAAAAGTGGTTTGCACGGTTTAAAAGTGGTGATTTTGGCTTGGAAGACGATGAACGCCCAGGACGACAAACAGGTTCGAAGATGAAGGACTGGAAGCATTACTATATAAAGATTGATGCCAAACACAAGAAGAGCTCGCAGAATCATTGGGTGGATCAATTGGGAATCATTTGGGATGGGATCCAAAAAATGAAACCGGAATGAAAAAAAAACCGCACGAATTAAATTATATACACAATAACTGGGATAGGACAATGTTTAAAGTTCTATCTTGTCCAAGCCTTCACGAAACCGTTAAATCGAAGTTTAGTTATTTTTTGGCTTTTTTGTGTGGCGGTACAGTCTCTGCTGGATTTGAACGTCAAGAATAAGGCTCGATAATAACAAACGCCTTACTGACACTTCCTGACGTTGGATGCATCACATCAGTTTCAGCCAGGTATACTAACAGTTGTGTGGCGGCCGTGGGGTTGTGGGTCGGTGCGTCGACCCCTATACACTTGAGCCAACGTAGACCAGGTTCGTTTAACGGTACGAGCAAAAATACTTTTCACGGCCCTCCTCTTTCGAGTCCCTGCCAATGCTCATTGAGTATAACTGTCTAGAAGAAGCTTCTCAAATTGGCCGTTCAGAGTTGACATAAAATCGTAGACCACTTCTACCCGTGAAAGAACAATAGCACACACAACACGAATAGTTGCTATAGCACCGCCTATATTATTATATACGCTGTCGTTCCAATTCTACGGCCGAAGGGCCTGGTCGTTAGTCTAGAAGCGATTATGCAAAGCTGAGTCTGCTTTCATCAGCGAAGGAATGGATTGAATTAGAAGTAGCAGACAGAGACCATCCATAAAAAATGAGAAAGAGTGTCGGAGACAGAACACAGCCTTGGGGAACACCACCGATTATTTGGTGGATATCAGACTTGACAAGGGAGCTTGTTGCCAAACTCTGTCAAATGCCTTAGAAATATCAAGCGCAACCATCTTGCTTTCGCCTGCATTGTGCAAAGATTGGTTCCACTTTTCGCTGAGAGCTGATAGCCGATCACCAGTGGACGTGACAGCCTGTTTTCCATCTGCTCGGAAAGAGACCTATAGAGTAGGATAGATGAAAAAGCAGCACACAGTGGTCTTGCCAGCGTTGAAGAACATAACAACAGATTACCAGGAGTAATCTAGGTTCTACAATACTCGACCCTACTCCACTTTCTGACTTCGACCCATCTTTGGGCGTCACGATTCATCCAAGGAGGACTGGCCCATTCTTCTCTGTTAGGTATACTGATTGGGATCATGAGATCACTGAACTTGGTTAGTTTGTGATTGAACTTTCTCAAAATCTCTAGGTGCCTCTTAAAGTTTTAGGTCCTTTGTGTAGTTCCAGCTTGCCTTGCAGCTTCAGCCTGGACTGCAATATGTGGCTAAGGCAGGTTTAATGGAATTTCCTTACTTGTTCTCATCGTTTCTGTGTGTGTAACGCACGTTGGCCTTTGTAGTTTGTTTACTTTCTGAATGGTCTTTCCTTGTGCACTGTTCTTCCCCAAAATTTGCACCACCATAGACTATGCTTGGTTCGATCAATCTATTGTGTCTCCACCAACGCGCCTTAGTAGCCTTTTTGGCATATAGCGTTGATGTGTGCGTTCCAGCAGGGTTTTCGGACCTCTTCCCAAGCCTGAGGCCTCTTCTGGTGGATCTGAGAATGTTGATTTTGTTGGGACTTGCAGATAGACCTTCATCATCACCATCTTTTGCATGACCTTCATCAGCATCTTTTGCATGAGATCGGCCACGACATTCGCATGCTTTCCCCCTTTATGGCAACTGAATCATTTGCGCATTCAAAGGGTGTAAAGCCATTAGCACTTTCTTAATGGTCTTTCCTTGTTCACACTTCTTCCCCTAAATTTGCACCACCATACATGAAATCCACAAGCTCAAGCCTTTTTTTGGGGGACTAAAGATTCTTTGCCTGGTACCAACCGTCCCTGCTTGGTATACTCTCTTGTTCCAGGAAGCCTTGAAAGTTTGTATCCTGGAGTTTCTCCATATTCAAGTCCGTGCCGCCAGTTACTCTTCCTTAACCATGCAGCCGCCTTGCTGGTCGTATGCTCCCAGTACGGCCATTTGGCAGAGCAGTGTACCCAAAAATAGCGAGCCATTGGTTCTGGTTTTCATTGCGGAAGCATGAACCATATCCTCTGGATATCCAAGTAAAGCAAGAACAGCGGTATTTCCAGATCAGCTGGCACAATGCAAGCAGACTCGTATCCCTGGCTGACACATAGCTATCCCACTAAGCTTTGGTTTGCTTTGCAGCGCTGTCCACCTGACACCAGAGGCTATCGGATCAATTGTCGAAATTCGAATGAAATCTCTTGAGAGAAAGGAAAATGGAAAATCCCATGTTTCAGCATCTACCAAAAATGCGATCACCAAGAAAACTGGTACACACACAAACTCAAGCAAAGGTTGTGTGTTCAAAGCGTCAACGCTACACTTAACACCACTCTGTGACATTTGTTTCTTGTTCGCAGCTTTTACGGGAGAACGCTGCTGCGACTCGGCTACACTGCGGGGCATAAAACACCAACCAACAGCACACACTTAATGTTTGTTTAATAATTCTAGCCTCTTGCAGCTCCATGTCTGGCCATCAATTGAACATCTGTTCGGGACAAAGTTGCCTCCCTCTTAGAGGCTAGAGATCAAAGCACAACAGTGCCGCGCCGTAGGTTCCATGCCACGTCGTCACCAAGCCGTCGTCATGTCGGACGCTCTATAAACTCTATGTGTGGCAAGTTTATCAGATATGGCGGTTAGGAGATGCTTTTTTTTAGATTTTTAGGCGGCGTCATAAATTATAATGACTTTTTATTTTTTCAGACAGTTTTTATTTTTTTTTGTGTTCCGTATAAGCGGGTTGGAAATATGGTTTTTATGTATTTTCGGTCTCGATTTATGTATCTGTGGATGGAAATTTGCATATTTCGAACCTTTTCGCTTCCATCGGTTTCTTGGGAATACTTCGGGGTGAAGTCATAGGTGAGCTGTGTGATTTCATGAGTGGCGCGCAAAGTTGAGGGCGGGCTGTGTGGTTGCTGGGAGTGGATATGAGAGGGTATTGAATGTCTGATGTGGGATATCTGTGTCATCTATTTTTGAATGATTTACCCTTTGAGAGATTTTAATTTATGCAGATTCATTTTCTTTGGCTGAAGTGGAATGAGGAGGTAGACGCTTTTGATTCAATCTGGGCTCTGGGCTCTAGGGGGCTGGGCACGGCGGTGTGTACTTGGACCTGCAGTTCTACGGCAACTGCTCGGTGAGGTTGGTCGTCAGCGGTTTAATGACTGCTGTGGATTCCCAGCAGAAGCAAAAGCAAGTCTAGGAGCAGCTTGCCTTCTGTCGATGAGTCCGATAAATCAGGAATCCATCGTTATGCAGGTACTCGTAAAAGTCAAACCTCGTCGTTCATTGAAGGAGATCAGAGCCAATATGGCAGTCAAGATGAACTGATCAAGGAGTTGCCAGTTGCCAGGTATGCAAGAATGAGTGGAAATTCAGATTTCATGGAAGTTACTCCAAAGTGTCGTAATACACACAAGAAAACATCAACAACAGGTCATTGGTGGGACTAATACGGCCGGTATGACAGTCAGAAGATGATGCTTCAGATCTGATACATTGCCTACTGCTGGGTCCCTGGGTGCAGGGCTTTTGTAAGCAAACTCAGTCAGTTCATCACTAAAACTAATAAAATTAAGATTAAGTTGAACAGAGCTTATGTGCATGCCATCAAAGGGGGCCTACGCAAAATCAGAACCGAACCAAAATTCTGCTAAATAGAGATGACATCAGAAAAGTGGCACTGTCTCATGGGCAATCGCACAAGAGAATCGGAGCACCCCGCATTAGACATTGTAGCGTGCGTAAAACTTCAAGAACTTAAACGAAGTTCCTTCCACAATGTCCGTCTCATTAGATGTTGCAGGAGGTGGTGGCAATGAGCTATGGACTTCATAAGCAGGAGTTTTTCATTGCGAACACACTTCTCTCAGCGTCCAGAAGAGAGTGGAGAAATGTCCATCAAATGTGTACACCTATTCTTGCGAAAGTAGAAGCGGAACAAGAAAAACTCACGCTTGTGGAGTCCCAGAATTTGTTTCTTCTAGATAGACCTGTGCAATCACACAGCATGTGATTGGTGAACTGATTCCATTTCCTTTTCGTCCCTGGGAGTGTAGGCTTTGGCTAGTTTCAGCCACCGTTTCTAGTGGCTATGGCTCAGGACACACTGAGCTCTACTCACTGATTGAGTTTGACCACTGGTGAAGGTCTGTGACTGTTCAACATCGATCGAACACAGAGGTCCTGTCTTCGAACCAGTGACTGGATCCATTTCCTTTCCTCAAAGCTTCCACTTCTCCCATCTGGCTCTGGACTCGTTTTTTGCTTTCCTGAGATAACCATGAAACTGCATTGACATGACCACTTTCTGTAAATTCGCCGATTCGGCTTTAATATCAGCTTGGCTGTAGTAGATAACAATGCTCGATTTATCGGCCATGCTGCTGTTCTTTGTGGATAGTGTTGCTTCCTCTGATGTTACTGCCACTGTGAAGACATTGCCATAATGGAGCAGTGACAGAGATTTAAAAATAAAAACCCACGATCCTACTGTCGTTTCTGAGCCAAATGACTTCCAATTGGCTGCTACCTGTTCCTGCCAATGGTTTCGATCAGGAGTTCGGGTAGGGATTTTCCTTACTTGGCAGTTTGTCAGTCTTCTTAAACTTGTCTGAGACTGTTCGCGGTATAGGATAGAAAATAGTTATCCTTCCAAAGTCAGTTGTGGTACGTCTGTTGCCGTAGAGAATGTCGATCTGATCTAATAGGTCTAAATCCTACAGCGATTAATTTGAACTATCGAATAATGTGACGGCCGTCGTGTTGTGGGTTAGTGCGTCGACACCTATGCACTGGAGCATACGTAGCCCAGGCTCTATTCCCGGTACGATTCTCACGCCGCCTTGGCTTTCGGGTCACTAACAATGCTCAAAGAGTATAACTGTCTAGAAAAAGCTTCTCAACTTGGCCACTCGAAGGCGGCATAAAACCGTAGGTCCCTTCGACGTAAAAGAACAATAGGACGCGCACCACGAGTGGTTGCTGAGAAGCCAAGCCCTGGCCCTCTACAGCCTGTAGCGCCACCCATATTATTGTATCCAATAACACATTATCTAATACCTACACTAAAATGTGAACATTGACCGTTTTAGTGTTTATTTGCTTGCGAAGTCTGACGGGCTTAAAAGGTCATCCCAGAGTAGAATCATTGCACGCTACTCGCGCACGTGCTCATTTATGACCTTTTTTTGATTCTTTCTTTTGGGCCTTGTGGACTTCGTATATGGCTTCGCTTCCGTAAAATTATAATGCGGTGGCTCCTTCGAAGCAAAAGCAACCCAGTTTCTTTACAATTTAGGAAAAGGATGAAATATTGAGAAAACTGGTTTACTACTCAGGATAAGGTTTATCGCAGAAGTATGGAGATGCCAAATCGACAATAACCTCCATAAAAATAAAACGAAATATTTCAGAAATTTTAAGATCCTCAGAGATGCCTCAAATAGAAACTGCCCCTTGAATGGCTTACGAAACATCGGAGAAAAAAAGTGTCAATTCCGACTGACGAAAAAGTGCGAATTTTAAAAAAAATTTGATTGACGGGTTGGGGTGTTGAGGAGGCTTTAAAACTTCTTCCGGGGAAAACATTGGACTTGTATGTCCAAAGAGGCAGAAAGCGAAAAAAATACTGACAAGGAACGTGTGACCACTTTAAGATTATCAATGCGACTGGAAGCTTCAAATTAAAACCTCTCATAATCCGAAAGCCTTTGGTTTAATGTGCCTGAGTTAAACAAGTCAAACAAAATGCCTGGATGACAACAGACATTTTCCTAGACTGGTTTCATAACAATATAGTAAAGGTGTAAAACTATGTGTTTACATCTTGTTTAATGTATTTTAAAAAAGGTGTTTTTTTCTAATACATGAATGTGAGATTAAAAGATTTAAAAATTTATTTGAACGGAATTCTTTTTACAATTGAGGTTACAACTAGATTCATAAACTAAAAGTTAGGATGTTGGCTCAACTATAGGGGCCCAAATTATTGTCATTTCTTTTTATTATGATAATATTGGTATGGGTCAATTATGTATGGAACAAAATATGGGAGCCGCGACCTCGGCGACACACCTTCATCCGATGGTGCAAATTTTCGATGACGCTGAAGCTTGAGATTATATGCCGTTAATGTGCCGAATTGTCTCCTACTTTAGCTCTTGAATTGTTGCTGGCTTATCGACGTACACCTTTTCTTTCAAATAACCCCAAAGAAAAAAATCCAACGGTGTCAAATCACATGATCTTGGCGGACAATTGACATCGCCACCACGTGAGATAATACGGCCATTGAATTTGTCGGGCAAAAGAGCCATTGTTTCGTTAGCTGTGTGGCAAGTGGCACTCGGGCTATAAAAAGTCCGTTATCATTTGACGATAGCGAACACCATTCACAGTAACTTCCTGACCGGCCCCATTTTGGAAAAAATACAGTAAAATAAACAGTCACTCTTTGTGGGTGCATTGGTTTTTTGACAATCACTCTTGGGTTATCATTCGCCCAAATGCGGCAATTCTGCTTATTGCCGAATCCACTGAGGAGGAAAATGTGCCTCATCACTGAAGATGATTTTCATCCACTGTTGCTTGATCATCCACTGTTGCCATTTCTTGCCACAATTCTGACCATTGACGACGCTTGAAATGGTCAATAGGCTTTAGTTCTTGAGTCAATTGCACCTTGTAAGCCTGTAAGTGCAAGTCTTTATGCACAATGTTCATCAGCGACGAGCGTGAGAGGTGCAATTGTTGGGCACGACGACGAGTTGAGGTGGACGGCTCTTCAGCCACACTATCGCGAACAGCAGCAATATTTTCTGCAGTACGAGCATGCACTGGTGTTTTCACATCTCCTACAGACCCGGTTTGCTCAAATTTTTGCACGGTTTTTCCGATTGTACGCACATTTGGACGATTAAATTGACCGAAAAAATCACGAAGTGCACGATATGCATTTTGATTGGAACGCCCATTTTCATAATAAGCCTGAATAACTTTAACGCGTTGCTCAATTGTGTATCTTTCCATGGTTCAGATTAAGTTAGTCTGAAATTGAGAAATGTCAAATGAAATGCAGAAAAAATCTTGACGTTTAGGTGTGGTTCACATTCAACATCGGCCCGACCACCCTTTACTTTGCTTAATTTAATGTTTGGTATTATTGTCGGCTTATTGTTTATTTTTTGTCCTGCAATGGCTGGTGCTTACATCGGGTTGTTCAAGTCCGTGTGTCCTTGGTGGTCCTTTTGGGATCGGGTGGTGATGTGTTACCCGACTTAGCCTCGATGCTGATTGCTATCGCTGCTCTGTTAGAATCCATGCAGCTCGTTGTTCGACGTCGTTGGAAAGTTCTGCTCGTTTAGCAGATTTAACGCGTTGAGGTAGCGTTGTCCGGGGAGTGTGTTTCTAAGGTTCCTGATTTCCTCGTTAGGATGGTTGTTGATTTCTAGTAGCTGCTTTCTGAACAGTGGAGAGGGATGAAGCGTGCTTGGTCGTAAAGCCTATTGTTGCTGTGGTGCCTTTGACGGTCCCTGTCGATTGTGAGTCCGGTACACATTCGCAGTACTTTTATTTCGAAAATTGCGAGCTTCTAAGACCAGCATTAGTCTTAGAGATGATGTGCCATATTGGGAAGCCTTACGTTAAGATCTACCGTATAAGCTGCTTGTATAGCAGCAGTTTTGTCCTCTGTCTTAAACCATTTTGCTTGCGCATCAGGGCGTAGATGCGATGGAAGCCTAGGTTGGCCTTCTTAAGGGTCAGTTTCGAATGACTGTTGAGATTCAACCTTTCCGTGAAGTTAAAACCAAGATACATGACTTTTTCGTTTGTTGGTATTTCTGTACTACTACTGCACTACCTTTATGCTTCGACATTTGGCTGCTGTTCTGCATCTACCTCTGGATGGTCTCCTTGAGCACATAAGTACCGATTTGACAGCATTGATCGGTGAATGTGAATCTCTCTACAATGTGAACTGTCTATGTTTCAATTAGTTCACATTATCGACATTCCACTGTATTACCATGTTCGTTCGGTTTCAATGATTATACTCCTTCTCCATCATTTGCCATCAACGGCGTAGCAATAATTGAGTGAGCTAAAGCGTAATTCAGTCTCGGACGATAAATTGTCAGAATTGGAGACTTCAACTTTCATTTACATCAGTAAAGAGCAATTTTTGTTGCTTCCAAATACGTAATCACATACGCCCAGTGTATTAATTCTCTGCAGTTGATTGGGCCTCAATAAAACTATTATAATCCAAGCCAAGATAGAACCTGAAAAAGGAGAAAATGATGGGAAGACTCTGTGAACAGCAGGGAAACAGAGTCAGGGCGTCCATCAGAAGGAGCAAATAGGAACAGTTGATCTCAAATAACTAGACAGTAATAATAATTTATCAAATAAAGAAACATTTTGAATTCAATTAAAAGAATTGTATTTCTCCTTCTTGTACAGATGGGAACGATAGCTGAAATAAGGTTTCGCAAATATTTTTTTTTTTTATGGCGGTATTCCCATACTTCTTGGTATCCCCATACTTCTGCTATAGACCTAATCCTGAGTAGCCAGTTAGCAATTTTCTCAATATTTCAGCCTTTTCCTTAATTGTAAGAATCCGGGTTGCTTTCGCTTCGAAGTAGCCACAGCTTTATGGTTTAACGAAAGCGCAGCCACACACGAAGTCCACACAGCAAAAGTAACTTGCTCGCGAAACAATTATCTGCAACTCAAGAACGGACCTAAGGGCTTTCCTGAATTCTGAAGCTTGTAGACTGTAATTGACATTTTTCAAAGTTCATATGCCCACAACTATGATTTAACTGAAGTTCCTGGGAGCATCTTGCCCAGGAAACGATCATCCATCGACACGTACGTCCATCGAAAGAAATCGTTATTCGGTCAATTTAAACCCAGAGTATTTCATTGCCTCATTCCTCCCGCAGTCGTCAGAAACAGACAAAAACTACCCACGTCCAAAAGCAAGTTCTTGTTGCCCAAGACTAGAAACAAAGTATTATCGAGATAGCCAACTTCCAGTTTCTACCTCCCTTGCTGCTTAACATTTTTAGCGACCACGTGACAACGTTTTCTCACCAAATTGCACATTCACGTCATTTCGGGCATAACACTGTCAAAAATTCATGAATAACTCTTAAAGAGCCTCTCAAATTAGTCGATAGGCCAGGGGTTAATCAGCTGTGAAGTTTGCCGTCTCTTTGTCGAAGAGATTCCATGGTATTTTGGTATACATTTGCTTCAATGACCTCAATTACATCAATTTTAAGTGGGCTTTAGATGTAAATTCATGCAACCTTTCTCTCCCATCCAGGTCGGAGACTTATGTCTTCCAGTTGCCCACATCAAGTAGTGATCATCTGTCAACTTGTGGTCACGCTAATTGAGTCCCACAGCATTGGAGTCAAAGATTTCTGAGAACTCATTGATCTTTTGCGTATAACAACTGTAGAATTTGCGAATATTGATCTCGGATGTGGCAACGGTTTCCAGTTTGGTTTGCCATAATTTATTTATGTTATTTTTATTTGCTTCTTACGACGATACATATATCTCCCGTCAGTGGTCACATCGCCCGAGATTTTGACACAATTAAGCTAGGGAATAGTACGGTCGGTAATGTAGCTTGATGCAGTGAAAGTGCGTGTTAAATATGGTATGGTTTCTTTT
The DNA here is from genome assembly GCA_905231855.2 of Eristalis tenax. Taxonomy (NCBI): domain Eukaryota; kingdom Metazoa; phylum Arthropoda; class Insecta; order Diptera; family Syrphidae; genus Eristalis; species Eristalis tenax. Next base: position 9,641,331 of record HG993127.1, read on the forward strand.
TTCGACATATTCGGGTACAGGGACTTAAATTGGCCGCCCAGATCGAGCATAGTCACTTGAGCAAACCATGTCCAGGACTCTCGAGGTGGAGGTAAAAATCGCGAGGCCGAATATCTTCCAACATACAAATTGACTTATGCCACGTTTCCACCGAACGAAACCGCGAGGTTCCATAAATTTTCTCCGAACCTACCAGGTTCCGCCATCCATTTCCGGGGTCTGGGAACCTCTCTGTTTCTAATAAAACTCTTTAAATCTTCCCAGAGTTCATTCGTCCGTGAGAGGTTGTGCACCCGGATAAGCCTACAGAGTGAAGTTTATTTTCTGATTTGTCTCTTTCTATTTTCTAGTGTTCTCATACTATTACGCTGTGCTGGCGGCCATTTAAAAAAGTCTATGAGAGCGATAGACATTTATTTTAGCGGGCAATTATAAATCGAGAGCGAGTAACTTGAAAATTGAGAGCGAAACCAATTCAAGCTCGGTGGAAACGGCCTATTGAGGTTTCAGTAAATGTTCATCCGGACCTCGCGGTTTCGGTTTAGTGGAAACATAGACATTAGATTAGACTGATAAAACGACTGGATGGCGCAGTTGGTTAAGCGCCAGCCCTTGGTAAGTGGTGTCCGCGGTTCGAATCCCAGTGAAAGCAAAGTTAATACGATTTTAACTGGTTTTCAAATCGGGGATCAAATTAACGCCACTATCACTTTAGTGTTCGATCAGTGGTAGTACTCTGACAGTGGGTATCAAAATGGACTAAGATGGTCCAAGTGCGCTGGTGATTTCACTAGCAACCCCTTCCCTAACCTATCCTAGAGTGATTGCTACGCCCAAGGCCTAGTGTGGCCTTTACGCTTGCCAATTTGTTTGCCAAGCCTTTAATTTTTTATCGCTCCTGTGAATCAATCACACTGAGATCTAGAAAACTCCTCGTTTATCATCTTTATATCAAGGCTACGAAATTCACAGAAAACTGTGAAAATTTGTGAAAAAATAACGAAAATTCGAAAGAAATTTGCTGAACACACACAAATCTGTCCCGCTGTGCCGCACTTCATGGCTAAAAGCCAAAAGTCCAAACTGAGAACAAATTAGCTGTCAGCTTTGTCACATTGGCTGACGTTGGAAAGACGTGTCACTCCCAAGTGTTAAGTGCTGCTTCCGATGTTCGAATTCTCGAACATAAATTTCGGCCAATTATCAACAGCGCACACTAATCGAGCAGATGGCCAGAAATAGAAATTTCCAACCGAACGTCATGAAGACCCTCTGGGTGACCCAATTTTTCATCAGCTTAGTCAGTGGTGAGATTTAACAGAAAATCTCAAAGAGAACAGCAAATAATTTCTTGGCATGCAAAAGCAAACAAATTATCTGAGTTATCTTGCATGCCAACATGGAATTTGAATTTTGTAATCACTCTTTCCCCTCCGGGAGTACATTAGGAAATTCCCTGAGTCAGCTCTGATAAGGAATTGATCACACTCGCACATGGTTTGATAAGGTTAAGGCGTGTGGTCTTATGCTTGGCGGACCAAGCTGTCTTCTAATGTGTCAAACAGGATTTCCGGAATGAATGCATGGTTAAATGCCCGCATTCACCATGGAGATGAGGACATTTTCAGAATGAACAAATTTTTCAATGAAGGGTGTCTTGTTTCGAATAACTCCCTGATCTTAGGCACTGGTCTGGGGTTGCCCTCTGTCGCAGCTAGCATGTCCTTCCGTCTACGCCAGCCTGGCCGCATGGCTAAAGCCACTTTTCTGCTGCAAGCGCCACCAAAGAGGACACCCCACAACAGTGCCTTTCGTATTACAGCGTCGGACTGCTTATGCTCTTGGTCGTCCTACATTGAACAACGATCTTGGCGTTGGTTTGCGCATTTTATGATTAGTTAGCCGAAGGTACCCGAGTGAGCACCCTCCGTGTCTCACTCAGTCAACTGGACTGGACGATCGAGGATAGCCAACTTCGGGCTGATCCTCGAAATGTTGAAAACTGCAACCAACTTCAGGCAGATCCTCAATTGTCGAGTGCTTATTCTCTTTACAGACGCTGAAGCTTTTCGGATGGTTCTCAGAAAAATCAACATTGTAATTTTTTGGAATCCAAATAGACGATGATCCAGCGTTCCGATCTCCCCGGATGCTCTGCAGGTTCTACATGAATTCCCCGAGCTCAGATATTGGGTGTGGATGTTACCCAATAATACAGTATCTAATGGCAATGCCGATAAATAAGTCATACTCCACTCTAGACAGCTGTCATTGCCTCTGCACAGGATGTTTGTGGAGTGAAGCGGCTTGGAGTGGCGGCTAGTGGTGAGACGAGAACTACATGGTTTAAAACGCCCGGAGCTCAAGAAGCCATCAGAGAGAAGAAGTAGACCTACAGAGACTGCATTCTCTTTTGGGACTCTGCTTCTCGTGACCGGTACACTGAGGCGCGAAGAACTTGCAAATTGGCTGTGCGCGCAGCTAAAGAGCAGTCTTGGAAGGAGTTGGGCGAGAAGTTGGAAAGCGACCATAGAGTTCTGGCGAAAAAATGAGTTCTGGCAAATCATTCGCCGACAGAGAGGAAGGAAACTCAACATCAACAAAGATGGTGTGTTGGTTTCCAATGAGAAGGGCCTCTTCCGCAGACGGAGCGAGCACTTTTCGGAGCTGCTCAATCCCGAACAGGGCACTGAGGATGGCAGACCCGGAGGCTTCAGTGGCTCGGAGAATACTTCAACTGTGGAGGAAGTCATTTTGTCGATTGAATCGCTAAACGTTGGGAAATCTGCCGGATTGGATGAAAGCCAGCCAGAAAAGCTTAAGGGAAAGGGTAAAGAGGGAGCTTTATGGATCTCTCATATAATTAAAGTGGGCTGAGAACATGGTGAGGCACCTGGCGATTGGCACATTGGGGTTATCGTCCCTCTTTTGAAGAAGGGGGATAACAGAGATTGCTTCCACTACAGGGGCATATCTGGGTTTGATGGTCCTCGTCTGAGGGTCATTCAGTCCCTGTACACAAACTGTAGCAGCAGTGTTCGGGTTAACGGTGCTAAATCAACACCTTTCATCGTGGGTGTTGGACTTCGCCAAGGGTGCGTCTTGTCACCTCTGCTTTTCATTGTATATATGGACTGTATGTTGCGGCGCAGCAGAGGCGAGGAATGTTCCACACTGGGAGAGTTGAGGGTAAGTCATGTTCTTCTTTTTGCAGATGACTTCGTTATCCTCACATCTTCCGAGACTGGACTCCAACGGGCACTCGGTATGTCTTGTGGTAGTATGTACTGATGCTGGAATGATGGACAAATCGGAGGTTATGGTCTCCAGAAGGCCACATATTGGTGGAGTCCCATTGAGAAAGGTGGAGAAGTTTAAGCATCTCTCTCTTCTTCACGAGTGATGGGTGGAGTAATTCTGAACTTTCCTGTAGGATGGGACAAGCTGGATCAATTTTTAAACGGCTTGGTAGGTCTGTAATCAGGAAGGTCGAGCTTGATGTCAAAGCCAAGTTGGCGCTTTTCCACTCAATATTTATTCCAACTCTGACCTATGGCCTGACGGTAATTGTTTCGGTGGCCAAGTGATAGGTATGCCCCCATCATCACGACTTCCGAGGCGGGCGTTGAATGCGATTCCATCAGGTAGGCGACTGCTTGGCATGCCCAGGATGAGGCAGTTGGACCAAGTCCAAAATCGCGCCTGGTTACGCTTGGGCAGAACTGCTGGAAGGCCAATGTCGATCAAATCACGGAAATCGCCAAGCCCGACGGTAATGTAAGCAGTCTTTCGTTTTTCCGGGTGCTAAATTTCAAAAGATTGGACACAAAAAGACGGTACCACACGAGTCAAGGCCACAGAAGCTCATGGGCCGAATTCCCACCTGCGAATCGATGCTGTATCGCAACGACGCTTTTTTGAAGTGAAGGATGACTGGTGATGGAAAGTAGATCACAAACTGTGACCAAGCCAGGATTGACGGTCATGAGGGTCTTGCTGTGTTTTTGGAGGAGAATCATTTACTATGAGCTGATCTCCTATGGCAAACCTCGTAATTTCCACATGTATTGTCAACATCTGAAGGAACCCTTGCTCAGATGCGGCCAGCTTTGGTCCACAGGAGAGGAATTGCGTTCCATCAGGACGACGCCGACAGCGACTCGACAAGAAGCTCCGGGAGCTTGGTTGGGAGGTCCTTTTGCATCCACGATCGATTATAGTACAAGTACATAGCACAAAGTGTTCCTATCGATGGCGAACAATTTTGCTAGTTCGCCTCCAGAAGGACTTGTGAAATATTTGTTTTACTACACAAACTGGAAGAATACTCTTCAGACTTCAACTCATGCTTGTTGACTGATGCAACCAACTTGCAAGGCTTTTGAAAAGCCACTCTGACATGGACACTGCAGAATGCAAGTAGAACAGAAACAGCCGAGAAGTAGTCCAACATTTGACGGCGTTCTTGTCACGTTTTGTCGGACCAGACTCGTGATTCGAGTCTTGTGAGCGATTAACTTTTAAAACTTCGTGACTTAATGTCAAGCAATCCATCAAACTCGTCGATGGACAAGGCGACAGAGAGAGCTGCTAGAAGTCGGACACATCTCTAAGTAGCAGTCAATTGGTTCTCTTCAAATTCAGAAATCAGCCCCTCCTTCAAACAACACGTCGCACCTTAATCAACAAACCGAATCACAAAAGCCCAAACAAGCTGCCCAAATGAAACGTTCAACTATCCAATCAATTGGGAAACTCAATCTGTTGTATCCACAAACATCTTCAAAGCGTCTAATGTCAGGATACACCAACTGGTCAATCTTCCGAAGAATCACATGCGGTTACACTGTTTACCATTCCATCCGTTCATCCGAACGAGTTTCGTTCGCATCTCGACGAACATCAATCGATTCTAATCTAACTTCACGTAAACAATGGAAAAGAAAAGAGAGGAAAGAAAAGTTGTCGATTTTTCGAAAAAATTAACTCCCTCCACGCCCCAGACCCCACCCTCGAGCACAATCAAAACACGAGAGTGACCAGTTCAGCTAACGACCAACTTCGGAGTCCAAAGAAATGGAAAAGAAAATCAAGAAAAAGACGAAGAAAACTTGCTCCGAAATTGATTTCCCATCGATTGGCGTGCGTGAGCGAGTGTATGGATCTGTGGATGTAATCAGTCGAGAACCACACATCCCATCTTCCCGGAATCAATCGGATCTCAGCTGCACTGCACCTCGCACTGATGGCACCCCCCTGTTTTCCACTTCCCAGAGATGCGATGATGACAGAGCGGCGATTCCGATGACTTCTCAGTATTTTCTCTTTCCTTTCGATATGACGACGACCGATCGTCGACGGGTAGGGAAGATGACGATGGGCTTGGGTGAGGGGGGAGACGAATGAAATGGAAGTCATGGCAGGTCTGTTAGTTTCAGTGATGACCCCATTACAAGCAGGTTTCTAATGCGTGCCTCCGAAAACGCTCTCACACATGCGGCATGGGATTTTCATCGTGGCCGTCGTCTTGGTTCGATTTGATTCCCCCTCCCCAGCCAGCCCCCTCGTAACTCTGTTAACCAGTTGTTTTTACAACTTCGCTTTTGGCTGTGGCCTGTGCGTGCGTGTGCGAGTACCAAGCGGCGATTGCGAGCGGTGGTGTTCATCTAAGGCACGTGCAATTGACCCACTTTCCCTCCATTATCATAATAATAATCAACTCCACTCAACGCAGCTAACAAAGCATGATTCCACACAAACAATTGCCGAGCAGCCGTGCTCTGCTGAGGCTACACCTACAGAGCCACTGAGCTAGGAGAGCACCAGCGTTTGGTGGTGTGTGGTGGCTCTCTGCGCCGAGCCGAGCAACAACAAACTAGACGACACTGCACACATGGGTATGCTTAAAAGCGCCTTTTGTAGATGTTTGTTGCTGTATTTGCTTTCTATTCCACAGATGAAGAACAGCGTATACATTTATTTTCATTAAACTTGTACATAGCCTCTCGCCAAGTACATAGCCCACACAGATGGGTGTGTGTGTGTGCGTGTGATTGTGTATCTGTTAAGTTAGAAATCAAGTTTTTGGCTTATTTCATTAGATGGAGCCCCGCCGCCTATACATAAACGCACCCAAAAAACGAAACTTTGTGTTGTGCTTTTTGTGATGTTGCCAGGGGACGGGGGTGCTGCTGGTGCTGTTGGTGCTGCTGGTGCCGCTGGTTGTCGTGCAGATGTGAGATACAGCCAGGTCTGCAGAACACAAAAAACCGCTCCTTAGATAAATTTGTATCTTTTTGTTCGTTTTTACCATTCTTGTGTCTCTGTTGCCTCCTTGCCCGGATTTTTTCTTGCTTGTAAAGCTTTCCTTCGGTCCCGCAGGTATGGGGATATCGCCTCAGAGCGTGCACAAGTGTGAGTGTAATTAATAAACAGTTACAATTACATACGTCTTGCTTGGAAGTTGCCATCGGTGGGGTGGGTGGTGGGTAGGCACAAATGTGCTTCAGTGGGGCACAAAAACAAAGGGAATGAAAAAAAAGCTTACCCCCACAGCGCGGCACAGCAAAGTGGGGTGTAATAATCTTCAAACAGTCGACTGTGTATATTTACTCATCATGTACAAACCGATGCGAGCTTACGTGTGTGTGCGTGCGTAAACCCAATCTTACATCAGCAGGCAGCAAAGGCAAACCAAGAGAATTTAGGACAACGCCACAGTGTTGGTGCTCAGATAGAGCGATACTATCTAATGCTAGAGAGCAGCACGCTAGTGTTGCGCTGTGTGTCTTTGGCTATTTTTAGCTGATTGCCAGTACTTTAGCTTGTTTGCGTGCGAAGGAAACAAAACCGACGAAACTGAAACGAGGGAGCACTCGGAAAAAAGCGCGTTTCTGTGCTCTGTTCTCTGTTCTCTGTTCTATCCATTCCCATGAGCATCGTGCTCGGCGGTGGGGAGCGGGGATGCCCTCAAATGCGTAACGTACATTTTATTCCGGCGGCAAACATCTTTTTGGACCGTGCAATCGATTGGATTCAATGGAAGCCTTTCGAGATTGAGACGTTTTTGTGCTCGGTTTTATTGCCAAGGCACGATTTGTGTGTGATCCGATCTGCGCGGCGTCTATTTGTTTTCTTTCTTCGGGGATTACTGGGATGCGTGACGGCGATGGTTGCACTAATGACCCACATCCGTATGGAGAGCGCAATCTTTTCCATATTCGAGTAATGAATGACATTCAGATGGTTGGTGTGTGCTCGCACATGGCACTGAGTGCTCCCAGAATGGGGACCTACTCCTACTAATTCTGATGAAATACACTTGCTTTTCGAAGAGCTGCGACTTTGATTTTGTTTTGCTGACGAAATGAGGGGAACTCCACACCCGTTCCTCCAGTGGCTTTGGAGGGAGTGTCTTTTGAAAGTCTGTGCCGACACGTTTCGTCGCATTTCCTATCAAATGAAGGAGAAGACAGGCACTACCTCTGCCATTGACACTGTCTAGGGAGAGGGCTTCGTCCACGACCATTCTGAGGCATTGTTGATGAGCCTTTCCTTCATTTTTTGATTTTGTAAGAGCTTCTGCTGGGCAGGAATCTCACCCACGGGCATCCTTATGGCTCCTTAGTACGCAAATGAGTGAACTTAACCTGACCTAGATGTTGGTCTAATTTGCATCCAATGTATCGTAAAATTAACGGAAACTGAAACGTATGCCCGCCAAAGGGACATGTTGGCAATAAACGTCTTCACTGTAGTCCTTGGAGATCACAATTTCGATCCTTGCACGGTGGACCATCACAGTACAATTTGTGGTTGAACCTATCCTCCAAATACGACCAAAGTTTGTTCGCAGAACGCTATCTTCCACTACCCTGCAGTTATACCTGCCTGGAGTGAGGCATTCTCAAAGAGGTCGATGTTGTGAGTCGTTTCTTGCAGAGAGCCTGCACTTCGTTTTGACTTTGTTCGTTGCCAGGCTTATTTCCAGCTCCTCCTGCGGTCAGCAAAAAAAAAAAAACAATCTGTGTTAGCACAATAAGCAAGTATTTGTATCTGTGTACGCTAGCAAATTTAAGGACCTTTGGCAGCGTTGGGTGTGTGAGTTGTGCAAGAAATTCTACAGAAACGATGTTGAAGAAGTCACAGAACACGCCGTCGCAGATGTCCTTTTTGGCTTTCTCAGGAAGTACGCCTGTCCAGAAATCGCTTCACAGTCTGCAAGCCTACGATGCAGTCTAGAGGGAAAGTACGACGCGGGAGGCTCTTTGAGAAGCTAGACACAGTCTCCCGTCAGACTGTAATACTGCTCTTATGGACCTACATTGAGGGCGTTCTAAGAGGCGTCAAGAGCTTAGAATCGAATCCTGGCGCCCGTGACGTCTGCATCATCTAATATAGCGTCTTCCATCATCGATATCTTCCCTCATCTTGGCAATGTCTTCTGCTGTTCTCCTTCTCAGAAAGCAGCCATTACGTGCTTTGTAAGTTGGAATCTGCCATAGCTCAGTCATTTTCGCAGGAGGCTGGAGCTCTAGTTTGTGTCTTCCTCCAATTGCTGAATTATTAGAATTCAGATACACTCGGATGCTTCCAGTCTTAACTAGGCGGGCGGCTGTAAACACAGCACGAACTGTATGTCGGCTCTTTTATCGACATTCTCCCACGTTCTCAACGTGCCGGCGAAGAAAACGTGCACGGCGGCGGTGGAAATGAAGCAAGTAACGTTGTCGATTCTATCTAGCGTAGCACGTCACGCATGGCAGCTACATATTGGAGGCAGAAAGGCGCAAACTTGAAGTCCACAAATGTGACATGTCCTTCGTTGTGTGCAGTTTGCCCAGAAGAGGTGTCAGAGGTGGCATCTGAAGAAAAATACAGGCCCAATTGAGGTGTATGTGCGGCGAGCAATTTATAACTCGTTTAGGTCATGGGAAATTGGCCGGATTGATCGTGCCGTCAAATTACTGGTGTAGACTGATAAGTCAGCAAACGAGATTCCAGGTAATGTGCTCAAATATGGACTCCACACTATGGACCAACTAGAAAGTAGTTGCGACAACATTCTGTCAAGACTGAAGTCCAACAAGGCTACCGGTGCGGACCGTCTGTCCTCTGAAATCTTTAAGCCAGCTGAGTACCAGCTCTTGGGCGCATGCACCAGCTTACCTGTAAGATATGGTCGGAGGAAAGCATGCCCGACGAACGGAATGGTTTGCCCAATCCACAGAAAAGAAACTGCGCCAACTATTGTCCTTAACATCGCGTACTGTCGCTATGTGTGTCCGCACAAAGCAAGTCCATATCAGAGTGGCTGCGGGCCAGGGAAAGTCGCCCAGATCTTCCCACTTATGCAGATCCTAGAAATGACCCAACAAGTTCCGATCGACAGCTACCACCTATTCGTCGATTTCAAGGCCGCATAAGACAGCGTGCATAGAGGCTAGCTATACAACGCCATGTCTAGTTTTGACATTCCTGCCAAACTCGTCAGATTGTGCAGGATGACGACGGAAAATCCTCGCTGCTCCATCAAGGTCGATAACGAAATCACCGAGACCTGGAATGTCTGGATTTAGACACCCACTGGAGAAGATCATGCAAGACGCACGCGCCATCACTAGAGCCACGATTCTCCGGAAGTCGAATGAGACTGAGGTGATTGGGAGAACACAGCGAGCCGTCAATGAGGGGATTGCTGGCATTGCTGGCATAAATTCTATAACTTCGAGGTTGCTAAGGACTTCGTCTACCTCGGTAAATCATTAGTAGCGTGATCAAACTCGGAATAACTCTCGCCAGTCGCTCTTCCAGAGTCTCTGGAAAGATCAAGCTGACTTTGTACAAGACACTGATCGTCCCAGTTCTGCTGTACGTCGGTCGGTGCATGGACACAAAAGCGTAGTGCTTGGTCTCCCCTAGCGAAAAGGACTCGGTACCATCTTTGTTTGACGGAGAACTGTACACGCTGTATACAGAGCTGATGTCCTACTCATGCGTCTACGGATCCAACGCTAAGGTGGCTGTGTCATGTAAAGCGCATGAACAATTCAGTTCCGGCCCGAAGAGTCTTCTACTCCGAACCTGAAAGACAACGCAACAGAGAACGCCTGTGTCTTAGGTGGCCCACACAAAGTGGAGAAGGACCTCAAACAACTTGGAGTCCGATACCTGTGAGACTTGTTGGTCAACCACGGACTGTAGCGTCAAATAAAGAAGAAGAAGCACCTTCAAAAAGTAAATGGCAAGCACTGACTGAACAATTCAAGCAAAATCCTCATGTACGGTTAAAAACTCACTCACTATAAATCCGTCATACAGACTGAGTAAAGCAGAAGGGCTATTAGACAGTTCACAGTTCTCCAAGAGTTTTTTGATCAAATGTATAACGGTGCAACATTTTCGGTGACATTGATTTCCGACAATGATCTCTAAAATGCCTTCAAGTGTTGCAAACAGTCGCACACTTCTGGACGACTCGAATGTCTGGCTTGCAGGAAGCTATTCACAATCGGTGACAAAGCAATCGGTCCCCCTTCCAAGGAACTTCCCAAATCTCCCTTGCTTCGTTGAGCCAAAACATCCTTCAACTCGAAGTCCTCCACAAAACCCACCGAACCGTAAGATCAACCTCATTCATATCAGATTCAACTCGAATGAAAAGCAGGACCACGGAAACAGCAATTTCGAAGTTCAACAAACCCCCGTCGGGCTCCCCTTCCCATCAGCCGCCCACAAAAGATCCTGTTGTCTCGTCAAATATTCTCAAATTGTCAAACGACGACAGTGTTCAATAATTAAAGCATTTCCCTGACACTTGCCGTCTGGGGAGCGCTTTGACAAAGCATCTAGAAACTCCCCCCTGTTCAGTGGGTCTGTATTCACCCCTCGCACTGGTTCCACGTTCTATTTACGTGCTTATCGATCCCCTCCTAAGTTGAACGTATGAATAATAGTTTTCCCAGAATTGCTGGCTTCGTTTACATGCGAAACGTCAAAAATTCACGATTCATGTTCGTTACAGTGCCACACATACGCCCACATGCTCATGCACACCCTCGCGCAGACTGTGTACATGGCGCAAAGAGTGACTTTCAGTGGCTTTTGGGGGGTTGCTGAGGGTCCCGCCACCAACTTGCCTGCGCCGAATGATGTCATCGGCCTCCGATGATAATTTTTTGGCAAAATTACTTCGGAGTTTCGCTTTTGACAATGCAATTATTGTTTCCGCTCCTCTATCGGCTGGCAGCGTTTGGGTTTCTGTTGTTATTGTTTGTTTTAATTAAATTAGTTCAAGCATAGTTCCTGCCGCGCGGCAGAGCGATATGCGGGGTGGCGTCCAGCAACCGCTGGGCATTCTTTTGGTTTTTCAATTATTCCACCGCTCGATGAGCGGGGGGGAGGAACGCAAAGCGAAACGATGGCGCCACTCTCGCTTGGTCATAAGGACGTCGTGACAGAAGGGGTCGCCCCCGCAAAGAACAACAAAGCAATGAAAGCGAACCGACAAACGAACACCCTTCAGATGTCCTTTGGGGTGCAGAGTTGAGTTGTGCGGTGGTCACACCGTAAGCCGTAAGCCCAACACGGTCGAACGAGAAGGTGTGGAGCGCGGAGTGCGGTTGCTGTGGTGGTCGCCACGCTACCGCCACCCTTACTTTAGGGGAAATAGGTCAATCAATATTTGTTTACCCTGGCGGTGGCTGACGGCGACGCTGTGCTGCAGTATTGGTATGTGGAGAACAAAGATGGGAGCTTTGCTGGAGCTTTGGTGGTTCTGTTTGTATTCGTTTGCTGGTGAATCGTAGGAAGTTAAGAATAATGAGTCATGAACATAGTCGGTGCACTACCTTACCGATGATTGAAAAATGTCACCAGGTGGCCGACGAGTGCAGTGCTATTCATATCTCACAACCATTGAGCTCAGATGGCTTGGATAAGCAATTTTTAATGTTCGGTCTGGGATAAGGTTATCCGATGCTCTTCGATGGTTTGTGGCGAAGATGATTGTCGCTGAGAAAAGTCCGTTGAATCCTCGAATGTGTTTGTACTGTGTTTGAATTGACAAAAATCTGTGAAAAACCTTCAATACAGTTCGGGATGTTTCGTGAAACAAGAGAACATTATTTCGTATGAGACTACCCACACCGGGGAACACACGGTTGCTTTGAACAGGAAAATAATTCTAACAATTGGGATTACAACTAGGTTTACAAAACTAAAGGTTAGAAGGTTGGCTTAACAATAGGCAGGGGGATGATGCGTGCTTGGTCGTAAAGCCTATTGTTGCTGTGTTGCCTTTGACGGTCCCTGTCGAATGTGAGTCCGGTACATATTCGCAGTATTTTTCGTCATGCTGGTCTTAGAGATGGTGTGCCATTTTGGGAAGCCGTTCGTTAAGATCGGCCGTATAAGCTGCTTGTATAGCAGCAGTTTTGTCCTCTGGCTTAGTCCATTTTGAAGCCGATTTAGCCTCGATGGTGATTGCTTGATTGATATGCCATGCAGCTCGTTGTTCGACGTCGTTGGGACATTCTGCTCAATAACAGATTTAACGCGTGAAGATAGCATCCGGGGATTGTGTTTCTCTTTCCTGGACGTCATTATATTTTAGCTCATGGGGTGAGCTCATGGTGCGTTTGACACAAGCTCACGCTCGCTCATGCGCATTATATTTGGCGCTTTAGTTATCCTCACATCTTCCCAGACTGAACACTCGTTGGTCTGTTTATATGGGTTTAGTGAAACGATATTTTAGAAACGATATTTTTTTAAAAATAACTCAGACCAACGTTAAGTATACGTGTGTAATCACTTTACAAGTTCGAACATTTTCAAATGGAGTGGAAGGCTGGACGATAAGCAAAATAGCATCCTTGGTGCATTCCAGAGAATATTTCTTTGTCGGATAGATGGTCCCGTCTGCGAGGAAGGTGAATGTAACTAACAGCGAACTCTACGATCTATACCAAGATGGGGATGTAGCCTGGCTTGGCCACTTCGATCGCATGGAGACCAATGCTCCAGCGATGGGGGTCTTCGAAGGAGGCCGAGGAAGGCCGAACCTCCGGTTTAAATACCAAGTTATCATGGACGGAAGGACAGCAGCATGCCCAAGACCGTCATCTGTTGAAGGCAGCTATTGCTCAGGCTCACACCCTCCGTGGGTAGCAACTAGTAACGACGTTATTGAAACGCGTATTCTAACTAAAAGCACGTCTGAACTCAACTGAACCCTTTAACAGCTCTAGCCTGACATGGCAGCTGACAAAACTGTAAAATGGGTCAGGTGTGTATCCACAACGTGTAACTGTTTAAGAGGTTTCGTCGGTTGGATGCATCATCTCCCTTCGACAACCAATAATGGCGAATTAAATCAATCGATAAAAAATAATGATGCTGGCTATCGCGAAACCAGTTTTTGTGCCTAAATTTCAACGTGAATGGCATGTGGTTTCAACAAGACCGTGGCACATAGCATATAGCGTGAGTCATTTTCTCGGGTCGTGTGGCTTGCCGTGTAGATGAATACAAGCTCAGTTAACATAAACACACAATTCCGACCAGATGTTCCAATTCCGCTTGGTCATGATGACTGGAAGCAGGAGTGTCAGCAACTATTTTGTCACCGATTCTGAAAACGGGGCACTTTTCCAAACATCCACTATTCACAGCACAACAGGACTGGTTGGAGAAGTTGGTTAAGTGCCTGACCTTGGTTAGTGGAGCCCCCGTTTCGAATCCCAGTGAAAACAAAGTTAATTCGTTTTTATCCGATTTTCAAGTCTGGTCCAGTCACCCTTTGCCTAACTCCAGTGATAGGAGATAATGGAGGCCTAGATGTCCAACTTCTACCTCACTTTCCCCTTGATTTCATCTGACTGGGTTTTTTATACGGTGTTGCGATGCGTGGCGGAACTTTGTAAGGAGTATGTGTCAAATCCAAGGGAATTCCACTACACACTACATTCTTCAATGCCGACATGGACAAGGGGTAAAAATGGCCGAAGTTGGATATGTCTATCCTCCATTATCTCTGGTCTGACTGTAGGCTTCACTATCGGCCAACATGGTCGCGCTACCTACCTACCTATCAGAGCTGGCTTAGGAAATTCAGCAAACAGGTCATGGAGAGCGTAAAATTCGGATTTATCCTCTCTTGTCCTAGTGAGCGTACCTAGCTCAAAACAAGAAATGCTTGTCCAACAGTCGTAGACATTCGATGGATGCGCTTGCGTTTGTTTTTGACAATACGTGATCGTATTTCGACGCAGTAATACAGGCCTGTTATGCAATCGAACAGGAACACCTTCAATTGAACAAGTTCCTGGTGAATAAGAACCACTTCTGCTTTCTGCAAGTCAACGTCGCGGCATTTGTTTGGTAAGTCTGGGGTATTCGTATCAATGACGTGCGTTTCACTTAGTTTGAATGTTTCTCTTTTGAATTACTTACTAGATCAGAGTCAAAAATTGTATTGGGCCAACTGACTCCTGCCGTCTTTATATTTTTAATAAGTGCTTCATGACGTTGCTAGTAGCCTGACACTTCTTCGTTTATTGTCGAATAATAAGACAATTTACCGCTTGCAAATTATTAAATTTTTTTATCAAAATGCGTGCTCTGTTAAGAAAGTTCGTCGCGCGCAAAATTGTGTTCAGCGACGAAGCCTATTTTTGGCTCAATGGGTACGTAAAATAAGCAGAATTGTCGATTTTGGAGTGAATATCAGCCAGAAGCATTACAAGAGCTACCAATGCATCCAGAAAAAGTCACAGTTTGGTGCGGTTTATGGGCTGGTGGCATCATTGGACCGTACTTCTTCAAAGATGATGCGACGCCTTTGGACAATTTTTTGTGGGGCTATGTTAAAGCTCGTGTCTATACAGACAAGCCCGCTTCAATTGACGCATTGGAAGACAGCTTTGAAGCATTTATTCGTGAGATACCGGCCGAAATGTTGGAAAGAGTATGCCAAAATTGGACTAAGCGGATGGACCATTTAAGGCGCAGTCAAGGTCAACATTTGCATGAAATAATCTTCAAACATTAAATTATGTGGACCGATTCAATCGATTCAAATAAAGATTTCATGCATTTTTTTGAAATTTATGTGTTTTTTTTTTCTCTGAAAAACTTTCCTACATCTTTTAAAAAATCACCCTTTACTATCAAGAAATGTTGGAATATTTTAATGTCTACCAAGAGAAATTGGGATGAGGAGGACGACCTTCCATTATCTACACTGTCTACAAATATCTTAAGGGAAAGAGAACTGATTTCATCCGTTTCCAATCTGCTTGATGACATTGTTTCCAATATTTGCAACTCGATTGAAGATATCACAACGAACACGTTGAGTATTGTGTGGGATCCGGCAGAAATTGAAAGTACAAATTAAAGTGAAGGTGAAGCTGCTGCAAAAGTTGCCGTTCGATCCTTCAACATATATTTACAATGGGCCGAAGAGAACGACATTCCAATGGAAGCCATTTTAACTCTACAAAAAACAAAAGAGAGGGCGGTTTTGAAAAGTATTGAATCGCAAAAAACAAAGTCTGAAATATCTAACTTCTTTAAAAACAAAAGCCATAATATTTTACACTCATTTTTGTATGTTTCTAACCTTTTGTTTTCTTATTAAATAACAATGTGTTCGAATGACGATTTCCTTTGGTTTCAAAAATGTGTTTTGTATTTCATTGTCATTTTCGATATAGAAATATAGACATTTGACTGCCATTTCTTATACAAAAAAGCCCAGTAAGTGCAACACCATTCTTCATGACCATCTTAACCTTTCAAAGGTCAGTGCAAGGTGGGTGCCACGAATGCTCACAGCGCCTCAGAAAAAAGTGAGAATCGCATGCTGTGGAGAGCTTTTGGAGATGTGTAGTGAGAACGCGGACGATGTTATGGATCGAATTGTTACTGGTGACGAAACATGGGTCCACCACTATGACCCTGAAAGCAAACAAGAGTCCATGCAGTGGCATAAAAAAGGAACAGACCCCCCCGAAGAAGTTCAAAGTCACTCCGTCTGCCGGGAAGCTCATGGCCACAGTTTTTTGGGACTCAAAGGGAATCTTCATTGAGTACAAAAAAAGGTGAAACCATCAACGGGAGAAAATTAAAAAGAAAAGACGGGTTAAACTCACAGCGGGTGTGTTGCTTCTTCATGACAACGCTCCTGTTCACACGGCGCGAGTTTCCAAGGCTGCTGCGCGAGATTGTGGTTTCGAAGAAATCCAACACCCACCCTATAGTCCAGACCTTGCCCCTAGTGATTATTTCCTGTTTCCGGATTTAAAAAAATGTCTTCGTGGAAATAGATTTTCGGATGATTTTGCTCTCATCAGTCCATAGTATATTGCGCCATTTTTCACAGGCCAGGTGATGTGATCTTTGGCAAAAGCTATCCGAGCTGCTATGTGCTTTTTAGGGAGTAATGGTACCTTGTGGGGACTCCGAGCGTATAGCCCTTCATTTAACAGCCGCCTGCGGACACTAATACTTAGCCCCAACTCATTTTAGATGACATTTGAAGGTGCAGAGGGGTGCGCCTCGCTACATCTTACAATTCGCCTGCCCTCCAATGCTGATGTGTTTTTTTTTTTCGTCCATGGGATTTGGGCTTAGGATGGTGTTTTATTGCGTTAGCAATCATTGGGGCTGTGCATCCTATAATTTCTTGAGTGTCTTTATACGTTTTTGCATCTGCTCTTAATTTTAAAATTAATTTTCTCTCCTGCCCTGTGCAATGCTTATTGCGGCCCACTGTTCAATTAAAAGTTCAAGATTTTACTATAATCTGAATTAAAAATATTTATTTGTTCTTACTTTTACGTTTCTACCTTTAAATTCAATTTTTTACCAAATTTTAAGTCAGTTAATAAGAACACAACTATTTTTTTTGAACGGCTGTATAAGCACTTCGCCAAACCTTTAACGACTGACTGATACTACAACCGACATGCAGTGGACAATATGATCAGTATTTGTTTTGTCAATTACCGTTATACGTTTTTGCACGCTACATTCAGGGAAAATATAGCAAAATGTGCTTGCAATTGCTCGGGATATGAAGGGAGAATATAAAAAATTGGCATGGAATTGCTTGGGATATGCAAATTAAAAGAGCACTACAATTATTTTGAAGACTGCTGTAGATCCATAGGTATTATTATGTACTTGCTATGCGAAGAATTAACCAGCAAATATGTGAATCAATTTATCAATATATCACACCATCTCTAAGACCAGCACGACGAAGCTCGCAATTTTCGAAAGAAAATGTACCGGACTCACCTTCGACAGGGACCGTCAAAGGCACCACAGCAACAATAGGCTTTACGACCAAGCACGCTTCATCCCCTGCAACAGTACATGGTGACGCTGTTCAGAAAGCAGCTACTAAGCATCAGCAACCATCCTAACGAGGAAATCAGGAACCTGAGAAACACACTCCCCGGACAACGCTACCGCTGCTAAACGAGCAGAACTTTCCAACGACGTCGAACAACGAGCTGCATGGATTCTGCCAGATCAGTGATAGCAATCACCATCGAGGCTAAGTCGGCTAACACATCACCACCCCATCCCAAAAGGACCACCATTGACACACGGACTTGAACAACCCGACGTAAGCACCAACCATTGTACAGAACCGACAATAATAATAAACACTATGTTTAACAAAGTACATCAGTTGGGCCCCTATAGTTGAGCCAGCACCCTAACCTTTAATTTGTGAGTCTAGTTGTAAACACAATTGTAAAAATAATTCTGATCAAACAAATTTTTTAAATCGTCTGTCACACAATTCCCATATGAATCACTTCAAACAGACTTCGCTTATTTTTATCAGGTTCCGATAAGTGTCGTTATATAATCGTGGCAAGGACACCACATTTGCATTTGCAGACAATGACTGACGGAGAAATGTAGACGAGGTTCAAGTGTATTTTCAGATAAGTCAGCAACTCCTTATCGTGCCGCCAGTGTTGACATATGTGAATAAACTCGCAGATAGCTATCATATAGATAATCAGTGCCCTCACCTGTGCGCCGCAATCTAAAATCAGAGAAAAATCGGCGATAAAGTTGACCAGACACGCGAAAAGCAAAAACGTAAACTAACTTGGAATCAAAGCAAAGCCCACTCTGCTGCCATAAGCGGCGCGGCGTTGGTCGCCGCCAACGCATTCGAGGATTTAATCCCCCCATAAGCCCGGCAGAGTACTCCGCCTGTTATCTGCGGCGGCAAGCAATAAAACCAAAATCAGAGCATTTCCAATAAGAGTAGTTTATTCCTTTAAGTATGTACAGTCAAATATTCACATTCACTCGCATTCACACGCAACTCACAGACACACACTCGCTCGCACTCCCGACTAAAAAGACGAAGAAGACAATTATTATAAAAGAAAACAAAATAATTGCCGCTCGAGCTTATGAATCGTTTCGTTTGTGAGTGCCGAGGAATCTGTTACACTTGGCGCAGTAGTGGTGGCCGGTCTTGCAGCTACTCATGCAGTACGGCACACAACAGGCGCAGCAACACCACCTGTTGGTCAACAATTGAAAGTTAGTTTGCGAAGGTTGCACAAGTTGCGATTGTGGTGACTTACCCCACAAGGCACAGTATGAAGGCGAAGATGTGCGTCCTACGGTTGGGAGTGTGGTGCATCCGGGTCTTGCGGCGCTCTCCGCACTCGGGGCAAGTTATCGTCGACGGCTGCGGTCCAAGCTTAGGGGCCTCTCGACCTGTGGATTGTCGATATGGCTCATCGCACTCGGAGGCTGATTGAGATCGACTTACCTGGCTGGTCGACTATGACTGGGGGCAGGGCTGACCTCACTGCGACTGTGTTCGCGTAACTTTCCGCTGTGAGGTGCTGATGAATTGGCTGACTGGAGATTGGCGGCGGTGGCGGTAGGTAGGCCCTTGTGTTGGGCATGCTTACTGGAGTCGTGAACACCGGTGCGGACGGCTGTGGCATTGGGCCGGACATGGCGAAATCGTACGACGGCGGGGACTCGTAGGGCACTTCGTTTCCCTGGAAGGTCGACGACGATGCTTGATCTGGTCGTCCTGCCAGGCTCGGATACAACATGGCGTGCTTCTGATCCATTGTCATGTGTGTTAATTAAATTTTTTCACTGCGAACGCGAAACTCTCACAATCTCTGAACTATCGGCGTGCGGGACAGACTGAGTACATCACCAACGGATTGCGTTTGGTCTACTGACTTAAAAGTTCGTCTAGTTGCTGTGGTTTTCTAGTATCTCTCGAAATGGTGGGGGTAAAGCGCCGATTACCTGATTCCGAAGCTTTTTTTTGGATTTTGTTTGTCAATCCAGCTTGTGGATGTATCTCATTATCGCCGGTTTCTCTTTACTTTTCCTTTCGTTCGATCGAGCTGGGAAGGCCGATGGCTCTCTTAAGCGGGACTAAAGAGGCGGGTGCGGGACGTGTGATGTCAGTTAATTTTTGATGGGCTTTTAGAACGCGCTTCAGTTCCGATTCTTGACAGCGCATCAGAATTTGCGCGGTGGAGTGGACACAACGGGGAGTTATGGCCTTTCTAATTATTCGAGATAACGGTCCTCGCCGTCGTCGTCAGTTGTGTCAGTGGGTAGATGGTTACCTAATTTGGGCGCAATTTTATCTAGTAGCTGACATTTAAAGTTTGCCTCCGGTCGAGGGGAAGAAGAGGACCCATCGTAGACAAGTTGACGTAACATCCTGATCAACATGGAGAGAGTGGGGACTTTCTAGCGACTCACGCAGTTCTATCTTCGGAAATGAAAGGTGAAGCCTTTGCGTAACGCGTATGACATAATCTGTTATCCGAAACGATTTAATGTTCTATTGTGGTTTACCGAAAATGGTGGTTTGTTTACTAAATTGCCAGAATTTTGGACATGAAAGGTCAACTGGTACCACGAGCGGTGGTAGTTTGATGGTCTTAATTGCGTAAACCGTTAGATTGCTGATTGGTTTATGGGTCATCGCTGCTAATGGCTGCCAAATTTGGGAAGACCGGAATTGATGGACCGCCAGTAACAAGGTCTATCCGAATCGGACTATACTCGGTGTCGGCAATGCAGTGAACGCGGAAGCAAAGAATCTGCACAAGTAAGGAAGAGAAACGTATCAGTCACTGTACACGAAGTCAGATGGAAAGCGTGAACTTTGAAGGCGTGAGTTATGGATTCTTGTAGTGTTGTCACATTGTTGAGAAGGATCGTGTTGGATTGTGTTGTGTATTCAGCTGCAATAAATTGTCCGTCAGATTGTTGATGTTTCACAAATGAATCAGAGGAACTGGAACTGCTTTGTTTTAACAGCGCGGGAATAATGCCAAGAATGGGGAACATCTGGATGTGGACATCCATCCTGATGTCTTAGGCGGGCATTTGTTTGGAATTGGAGATCTCTGATGGCACAGGGGTTGCCATGTTATTGTCGTTAAATACAGTCGATTTTCATGCACGGATTCGACTTTTCTCCATTCACACTGATCACTTTGGAGGGTAGCTGCTCAAACTTAAGGTTCAAGGTTCGATTTCCATTCACACCAACTTTCCCCTCTCTCGATAAGACTCTTAAAGGAAGCTTTCAGACGTCGGTGTTTACAGAAGACGCACTACGTTGTTGCACGACGAGTTGTTCATCTCTGATAATATGGCCACAGCACACAGAAGTGTGTACATTTTGTAAGACCAAGCGTCTTCTATGATCTTCTCATGCCTATGAAGCCTTACAGTATGTAAAGGAGCAGATAGGAGAAAAGATGATCAAGCCAGAGAGTTCTTGAAATTCATATTGCAGAGTTGCGGAGATCCCATGCCAGGTATACCAGTCTTCGCTGGTGGAAACTTACTGGACCTGGTTACAGGTCAAGTTCGGTCTTCTGGATGGACGCGCCAGTCATACGAGCAGTACTAACTCACAATATTCTTGACGTAACACATATCTTGGCGTATTCAAAGAAAATATCAAGAAACTAATAAAAATCCGATGAGCTGAATGCATGGGCATCACGAAAGGAGACCACCGATCCGCCAAGGTCCATCCATCCAAACAAATAGCTGACATAATCTACTGTGGTCTACACTTGGTCCGAAAAGAACAAAATCTCTCCAATCGGGTAATGGGTCCAAAAGGCAAAATACGAGGAGAATGGAGGTCTCATACAACGTCTTCTATAGAGGATGAAAGGACGAGGGGTCCGTAAAGATTACGCGTTGATTTTTGAAGAGTTATGCCTGTAAGCTGGAACTGAAAACTGGAGTCTGGAGTCCAAATTGAGTCAATACCAAAGATGACGCGAAGTAGCTGTGAACCACAAACAAGGACTCCTATGTGATACGATAGCTTTATAGGTCAAACCATAATTGATTTAACTAAACTTAAGCTTATGTTGGAACAGAAAGAAAAACATCGAAGCCAACGTGTAGAGGATCTGATGGACTTAAGTCTCTTTATGTCGCAGTGCTGTGTAGCAAAGTCGAGCAAGACCCTCGGGAGAAACCCTGTCTAGAGGTTATGACAAGGTTGAAGTCCCCAGAATTTCTCGAAAACGTTTACACCGTGCTGTTTGCACAACAAGAGAGAATAGAAGAACAACCGAAGCTCGTAGTGCTTCTGTGTGAAGCGCACTTCCAATACCCCTCGTTACAGCAGACGAAGTTCTCCAAGTCTGCAGATGCATAAAGGATAAAAGGCATCTGGCATCGATGCCATAGGCTCGCTAATATGCAACTATATTTTATCAACATGATAAGCAGCAGCATTTATATGCAGATGTTTGTTCTCTAACCTGGCATTCTTGTCTTAGTAAGAAAATAATTGCTTTTTTGCACGCTCTTTCGGATTAGTTTGGGTTATTTTTTGATTTGTGCTAGATATCGAATACAAAGTGCTTAGTTCAGGGCAGAATATCTTTTTTGAGTTCTCGTACTTCTTAAGAATCTGAATTGTCAACAGTCAAAATATCTGTTGGAGATTTTACATTTGATGACAAGGCTAGAGTTTCAGAAATAGGAAGTTGCAGGTAATTTAAGATTCGTGGGCTCTTTTTTCACTCGTGAAAAAATTCACACTTTCTTTTATTCTTTTGAAACTGCCCGATACGTAATTTGGGTTGACAGTGAAATGTCTTACGTCTTAGAAAAAACGCCATCTGTCAGAAGTCTGCTAGTTAACTGGTATAATGGTGAAAACTCTGCTAGTTTTGTTTGTCATTACTGTACGGAAACTGGGATAATGTGTTATACTACACAAGCATTACCATCATCACTACCTTCTGACCCACATGCTGCACGCGGGTGTAAACCACGCACGAGAGATCTCTCGATCCCCCGCCATCGACCCTTACTCGTCAGGAGTTATGTCAAAACGTAACCAGGCGAGTTTTTGCACTTGGTCCAACCACCTCGTCTTGGGTCTGGCAAGCGGTCGCCTTCCTGATGGAATCGCATTCAACGTCTGCCTCAAATGTCATGATGATACACAATTTCGTAAGCAACGCCATCGATCCTAATTTGGAGGCAAATTGCCGAAATTACTCAATTTCGTCTAGTGGGAACAAACTATAATACTCCAAATGTGTCACCTTCAGCTTCACGTCCTTCTATTGGAAATACAAATGCTGCTGTACCTGAACAGACATAGATGCATTGTGCTGCCTTTCTAGACCGGGAAGCCTGGTCTGCCTACAACGACTTCTGCAGAAGCTGCAGAGAAGAGGATGACGAAGAAACCATTGAACACGTTCAATGCAACTGCAATGCTCTCTCATCCCGTAGATTTAGACTTCATAGCCTGGCTGAACTGAGCAGCATAAGAGTGAGCCATCTTCTTCGCTTTTAATTAAAGGCACTAACGGGTTTGCGGAATAGGTATTCCTAGATCCGCGTGGTAGCACAATGGACCTGTGGTGGTCTAAATTTGCCTGCTGTCTTTCGGTACTTCAACCTAACCTAACTACATATGCGCAGGTAAGTGTTGAAACCGAATACAAAGGTTTTTTTAGTGTGTGGGAAAATGACATTAAAAGCTTAGGTTTTAGAGGTTTACAACGCTTGCTTTAAGGAATGAGTATTTCCTGAGCAGTGGAAGAAACAAAGTCTTGTTTAAGAATAACCACCGCAGAGTCCCTCAGCGTATGGGCCTCTCTACATCGTACACACAATGGAGAGCGCATAATAAGTGACAGACTGGACCGTGCAATGGATTATGCAGGAAGCCTAGCATGGTTTTCACAAAGCACGTTCCACGATAGATACCAGCGATGATTCGAGTTATAAATACAGCGAAGACATAAAACGAAGGGCGGCAGTAAACAGTACTTTCGCTGGATCACGCTGGATGTTAAGACGCCTTAAATTCCGCAAATTGGAGCAACATCCTCTGAGCACTAAGAGAGTAAAGGACTACCTACAGAAGATAGTGACGGACTATTTTACATTACAGCACTACGTCAGCGAGGATGGGATATGACAGTATAACTTCATAGGCGGTGTACCCCAGGGCTCCGTACTAGGTCCTCTGCTGTGGAATATTACATACGAGTATGTACGACGACGTCCTCAATCTTTGAATCCCGAAGTAGTCAAAATAGTTTGATTCGCGGGCGATAAAGCGATCGGAGTAGTAGCCAAACATCTGGAAGAACTAGAATGTGATTGCCATCGGATGGTACAGGACTGGCTAGTAAGCATAGACCCTCAACTAACAGAGGGAAATACAGAGGTAGCACTAATCAGTAGCAGACAGGTCATGGAGACCATAAGAGTGACCGTTGCCGATCACGGTTAGTGCCTAAATCAGAATTTAAGTACCTTGGGTAAGAGTAACTTTTGAACAACATAGGGAGAAGACTGCAGGAACAATACCTGCTCTGTCAAGGATAGTGACAAGCATTGGATGACCAAAACAAAAGAAAAGGCTACCCTTAGTCAGAGTAGCGACGTCGATGATGCTCTATGGCTCCCAAATATCGGCTGGGGCATTGGGCACCAAATCATACAGCTCAAAGAGAGATACTGCGTCTTCGGAACAATCTCACACGACGCGGCGTGCTTTCTATCTGGAATGGTGCCAATAAACCCCCTCACCAAACTAGCCTCATGGAAATATCGTACCAATAGAAAAATAAGGCCAACAGCAACGAGCCGAGGTGACTATCACTACCACAAACCTCGAAGAATGACAAGAACTATGCAACCCTTCTGACACAGCCATTGATCCCCAATAACGACCGTTAGATCATCACAAAGCACGCAGAGATGAATTTCTACACGAAGCATATGCTTACTGGTCATCTATGTCCCAGAGCATATCTCCGCAGGAAAAAGTCTCCTTACGTCCATTATGGTTGAGTTTTAAGCGTCATAACACTTATGTATGTGCGTGACTAACTATCCTCATACAAAACTCTGGAGATGCTTCCAAATGCCTTCAGTTTTCCATCATTGAAGTTCCATCCAGCGCTTATCAGTCACGTGTTCATCCCCACACAACACCACCACCGTCACTGACGACGCTGTGAAGTCAAATGTCGGCCCCAGCGACCGCTGCGCCGTCCACGTCCAGCAGCCAGTGCGCTGAGTTTGTCTTGAAGAAAAACAACTCAAGCCATTTGACACTCCAAAAGAACCGATTATATGCTGACTGGCTACTGCCAAGTGCTGTCCGTGTGGTGTTCGTACTTCAGTTGTTTGTAAACAAATCCAATGAATTTACGTACGATGCATGTGCCTTCAATTCAGCGCAATACCACTGAATACCGTCGGCGGGGCTAAAGTCCATTACGCAAATGAGTTTACAGCGTGATCGTACGATAGGTTAATCGCTCCCCTTGACTCTGCGCTTCTGGTTATGACTCATCCGAACAACACATGTGCATGAGTGGCAAATACAGCAATTGACTGTACGTGAATGAGTGCTCGCAGATGTATGCACGTGTATTTCACAATTTCCATGAGAAAGCATGCGATAATTGTTGAGTGGGGAGCGGAGTTGCAATTGGAGAATTTCGCCAAAAGCTGTTTCGGAAAATATTTGAGTCAATTATAATCCAATCCATCTGTTTGTGTTTTTTGCCTGAGATAGCAGGCGGAAGCCAAAATTTCGCTTGGATTTTACCATAAAATCTGCTGCTGAGAGTATTTGTTCCTTATCGGAAGGAATGCGATTATGCTTCTGAGTGGCGTTGACTAAGAAGTTTAGAATGAGTCGCAAACCACAACCTTATCAGTTGGACCCTTATGGGAATTGACTTTGCTACTGAAGTAACTCTTACTCATGGGTAAGACCAAGACCATGAAATGTGTTCACCCATTTTCGTGCTGGTAAACTCGCAATTGGAGAAACCGCCTGCGACACATCAACCACAGACAGCCATTTCGTAAGGGTCACCGAATCATGGATGGTCATATGCTGCTACATCTACCTGTGAGGGATGTTCTTTACGGCAAAGCGGCGTTCTGAATCCGGATTCTGCAAGCGTGTGTTTTTAACCGTGAACAGATTTTTTCACAGCCGAGAACAGACTGAAAAAATATGAGCAAATTAGCTTATCAATCTGTAAAGGCCCAACCACAATCGCCTTAAGTAAACGTAAGCTTATGTTAGAACCGAACGAGAAACATCGATGAACTTGTGCAAAATTCCAACACCAGCAGTCTATGCATAGGCTAACTGATTTTGGTCCCACGTAAACAAAATTTAACGAAACTTAACGTAGCTAAGGGAAGGTGTTGAAGTGGCTCTGGCCACCGCGGTTTTCTATGTATCCGCATGCACGCGTAAATTGACTGATTTCGTTCTCACTTAAGTAAGTAAAATTTAACGAAACTGAACGAAGTTCAGGTAAGCGGTTAAAGTGGCCGTGGTCATCGCGGATTCCTATGCATCCGTACGCACGCGTAAATTGACTGATTTCGTTCTCACTTAAGTAAGCGAAAATGAACGAAACTGAGCGAAACTTAACGAACCTCATCGAAGGTGAGTGGCCCTGGTCACAGCGGATTTATATGTATCCGTACATAGGCCTAGGTTGACTGATTCCCACTTAAGTAAGCAAAACTGAGCAAAACTTAACGAAGTTCAGGGAAGTGGCCCTAGCCATCGCGGATTCCTATGCATCTGTACGCACGCGTAAATTGACTGATTTCGGTCTCACTTTAGTAGGAAAAATTTAACAAAACTGAGAGAAATTTAAGGAACCTCATCGAAGTGGTTGAAGTGGCCCTGGTCTCAGCGGATTTCGGTGTATCCGTACACAGGCGTAGGTTGACTGATTCCCACTTAAGTAAGCAAAACTGAACGAAGTTCAGGGAGGAGGTTGAAATGGACCTAGCCATCGCGGATTTCTATGTATCCACTATTTTGTTTAAGTTGACTTAAGTATCCTCAAGTCCATTATGGCTAACGCAAGCGTTACAATTCTCGTTTATGCATATATCACGACTGTTGATACTTTCTTTGCAACAAACTATGACAATGTTTCCATACATTACATTATTGAAGGAAGTTGAAGGTTGGAGTCCAGGTCCACTCTATCGCCAAAGAAAAAAGAGATTTTGCTCAAACAACGGAGTCGCACATGAAAGCTTAGTGTAGTATCTTCGATAAACACGAACAACCAAGGTATTGTTCTAAAAGAAATGTTGAAACTTATTGCACTGAACTTGGACACTGCATGTTTCCTCTCAAACAATTAAGTACAATGACCAAGACGCAATCAATGATTTCGTACTCTTTGCTTGGCAACAAGTTTGAAAACAAGTCAGATTTCTTAACGGCTTTGACATTGTTTTCGGCATCACGATATTTCTGTCCAGTGAGAAACTTGGCTAAGACGACCTCGTCAATGGCAAGTAATCCAACAAGAGTTAAGTTGCTCCCGCTTGTTGACGGAGCAAGTATATGGTCACTGTTTCTATATTGCCACTAAGGAAACCCCTTTGCCCATTTTTGTTTTTACCACCAACAGCTTTGTTGCGACTTTCGGAAGCTTTAGGAACGTTCGTAGAGTTGGCGGGTATGTACAGGTCCTTATCTGTTAACGGCTTTGTACTGATACATATATTAATTGAATTCAAAACAGATCCCATCGATGATGAAAATGTTGTCAAGGAGTTTCAGACTTGTTGTCGTTCAGACCACACGTTTGACAGGAATGTCAGATGTGATATAAGACCGTCTCCTAATAGCAATTTTATGGTATTTAAAACTTAAATTAATTTATAGTGACCATCGGTCTGAACGTATTTGCTATCAGCAGCAATTTTATTGTCTTCCACTTTTCACATCACAATTCAGTCTTACTTCGGCCTGGTTGACAGAAACCATTCGTTGACTATCTGCCTGTCACCTTCATCGCGGCTTAAGTGCCTCGACAATATTGTTAACCACTCAAAAACAACGTCTGGGAGAATTAAATAGAACATGTTCTTTTCCTCAATAAATCAGAAACTTGAAAATCAACTTTGGACCAAATTCTATTGAAGGCTTTGACCTGTTAACTGCGCATTGACTAAGTAAGACATGTGTATATTCTATGACTGCAAACGGGTGTTGAGGGAACATGATCAACCAATTAGCTTCAGACAGTGGCTGCAATTTGCCTGTACATCATTCTGAAATTGGGTAAACTGGTTTATGTATGCCGCCGAAGATGCGGTGAAAGTTTAACAGACACGTCTACACCCGATCAGTGAGACAAAGTGGTACAAGAATAGTCTTTGCGTTTCCCAGCTTTTTGGGCGCAGTCTCTTCTTAATTGTACAATGATTCAAGTCGATGTATGCAGTAAATCTATTTGAAGACATTAAGACTCTTTTGTGTTTCCTTGGAAAAGAAGAAGATAAATCTGAATCCATCCAAAGTGGCACAGCAACAAATGCAGAGACTCAATAAATTGGATGTCTGGGTGGAGAGAAACAATTGAATAAATTAAGAATTAAGTATGCGGCAGCAGTTAAATTGAAGAAAATGCAACGTTGGTTTTGGCGCCCGACAAGACGCACCAATCGCTCAGGAACATTTGTGATTCCTGTTTGATGCTTCCTAAACGGAGTTGTAACGTGGTTTCTCATTGGCAGCTTACATAACTCCAGCGGTACAGAGAGAGACGGGCAAGTGGATGTCTCCTCGAAGATTCGAGGAAGAGGGCCTTGAGTCTGCCGAAGTTATTCAATTTAAACTGCTCAGTATTTGTATCAGTGAGATGCTGTTCATCACATTTGGGTCTTTCCCAAGGGAAGTGCAATCTTCAAATGGTATAGAAGATCGTGCCCGATTCGTATGATGCCATTCTACTGTTCGCCGCGGCTACATATTACCCCACTTCGTTGCACTCATCATCCACACTTCCCGCGGAACTGTCGTTAGGCATTACTTCGTGAGGCTGGTTAGCAATTACCCTCTATTCAGGAATGCCGTCGACTCTTACCGCAGATTGCTTTTCATACACTCTCCGACCTTGTCATGAAGTAAATAAAGGCCGAAACCAACAGATCAGGTTTCCGTGCGTTGCGCTTAGAATCCAAAAAAAATTCCAGTTGCCGGATGGGATGGGAATAGTTTATGAAAGAGCCAAAAGTTGATCTCTAATTCTGGTAAGGGCTTATGAGCTGTCAGATTTTTGGTCAAGGTTAAGATTTTCTAGACTTCGCAGATTTACTGGCTGCCTATCTGTGTGCTCTGCATCTTCTTCTACGTTTAGACATTCCGGACAGTGGGGCGAACTTCTAAATCTAAATCGTCTGAAT
This sequence comes from Eristalis tenax, assembly GCA_905231855.2. Taxonomy (NCBI): domain Eukaryota; kingdom Metazoa; phylum Arthropoda; class Insecta; order Diptera; family Syrphidae; genus Eristalis; species Eristalis tenax. Next base: position 9,670,119 of record HG993127.1, read on the forward strand.
CTTGTCTAAATTTGAGTAGAGACTTTCGACAGCCGCAATGACGAAAGAGAAATCTTAGATTGACAGCTACACATCGGTCTCGATGTAAAAGTCTCTATCAATGAGCTTGTGTCTTCATCTTCCCTGTCAAGAAGTATGGCTTGCTACCGGTTCCAGGTCTGCCTCCAGAACTGCTGTGTCTAGGAAACTTCAAATCGGTTTAGTTTCTGCTAAAGTTGTGTGCACAGCCACACTGTACTTCTTCGTTGCTTTGTCTCATATTCATAGAGTCAAAGATTGCTGCCTTTAGGAGGCGAATAGGGGACAGCGCGCAAGTTGTCAAAAAATGGCATACTTCTTGATAGATTTCAAAGTTGTAACTTTGCGCTAACGGTACAGGGGAACGAAGCGACAAAAAGCCTTAAGATTCGATTTCTTGGTCTTGGTCAAACATTTTTCTAGAAAGCTTTTCATTTCAGTATGCGGCGGCGTCTAAACTCTAGACTTGACTTATAGCCGACAACAGAGTGACTAAATTCCATCAAAAATGTACGCTTGAGCTTATGGAAATTGAGTATGACAGGTGTACACAGCAAGCTGACTTTTGCGGAATATGGCTCCAGGAAGCCTTTCTCCTGCAAATAGTCTAAAGCTTTTATGAATGAAAATAACAAGGAGACGGTTGACAGCGACAGTTCCTCTTTTGACAGACTCGGTGAGCTGTGCCCTTGAATTTAAAAGTACTTGATACGAACTTGATTGATGATAAACGTATGGTGCACAGAGCTAGTCAGCAGAGCCACTGACGATCAACTAACACTGATCGAGCGACGATACACTGCAGGTGTACTGCTTCAATGTGCGCTTGTCCTTCTCTAAAGACCTTGCCTCTAGACGCGAGCCCACATTAAGCCCAAGCTAGAGCAGTCAGACCCTTTCCAAGACGAACGTTTAATAGGAGCGAACAATTTGCAAGAATCAGCGACGTTCGAAAATAGACGTATGATAATTCCATTGCCCCGGAAGTTTGAGAAGAAGGTGCGAGACCTAAAACGATAATAAGAGGTTGTAAGTCGTCACTGCTTGATAAGATAACGTCAGAGGTGAGGAAAATATACGACTGCGAAAAATAAGAGACTGATTACCGACGTATTTCGTCGGTCGGCAAGGCCAACATTTGGGAACTGCTCTTCACATTTATGAATAGACGATTTATAGTGCTTACCAGGGGCCCAAAACAGCTTGGGGCTTGTTACGTATAATGCAAGAAAAACTGTGCTGTTGCAATTCCAAAGGCTCGAGCATAAGTGCACTTATGAGGGGATTAGAGTTGAGCTACATAGTTCCAATGACAGAACGAACATGGAACAGTTATTTTTATTAGGTCGGAACTAGTTCCTCGGATACGTATCCGAGGAAGTATACGGCAGATATAATGGATAGATAATACTTTAAATGTGGGCCGGAGACGAAATATCCCGTGTTAATTCCAATTAGCGTGTTAATTCCAGTTTCACCACTCAACTCTTCTCAGTAAAAGATCTACTACAACCACGATATGCCCATGTGACCCACAGAACTAGAGAAGCATTTCTCTAACACCACCCACGTTCGAATATGTTCGGATTTTATTTTCAATCTGATATGTCCACAAAAACATATGTTCCTTTTCATTCATACACATCTCTGCGAACTGGGAACTATTTAGATGAAATGAACACGTTTTTGATTGAAGTATTTATCGGAAATAGTTCTTACGGTGGACATAGTTCCAGGAACTATACAGGTCCCGAACGACCCAACTCTAAAGGGGATTCCTCTTGATGGACAGTGTACAGTCTATTGTACGCCTGTAACGCCGTCTACTAAATGGTGTCCCAAAATGATTGGACAATTTCAATTCGCCGCTATTGGTACATTGCAGTAAAATGTTGAAGAGAATAATTGAAAAATTAAGCGAGACTGGGACAGTTGTTTGACGTAGCAGGCCCGTGGTCTCAGCGGCAGGGCATATCCTGAAAGAAGACACAAAACACTAAGGGTATCCGTGACATTAGACAGACTCACTGGCACTCACTAGATAATGTGATTCAACACCATTAGATTTATTTATTTAAACGGCCATATTTGAAGTCAAAGGTCTGTGTCACGAAGTCACCCGTGCATTAAGGGGGAAAATTCAACGCTACATCAACGAAATCCAGCCACACTCATGCAGCCGTGGAAAATTTCGACAAGAGAGTGCGTATGTGCCAGCTCAAAAAAAAGGCACTCAAAAGCTGGGCTAGCATAAGCGATGGTCATAGTGTTGAATCCACGGAATCTCTTGCTCAGCTTCAGACACTTGCAGGATTGCACATCTTGCGAAGTGCCCACTCCTGCCGTGTCTCATTTACTGTCGACAGTCACAAGCACAGTAGGACAAAAATTGCGAAGAAAGCAGAGGCTATGAAGTGTTTCCCAGCAGAGACGGTTGCTACTAAAAGCTGCTAAATACAAGTAAACTACTTGAGAAGGGTAACAAACATAAGGAGACCTAGGAACAAAGCTTGAGCTCAAGAAGAAGTCCTCGATGAGGAAGTTGATGAAGCTGAATGCTCCCCAGTGGAAGGACATCACGAGTGGTTGCACAGCGGCAGCCTTGCATGGCATCAAATTTCCTGCATTACCTGCGTTCTTTGGAGAATTCATTTGGGTCATTCTTTTGGCCTTGGTTTACATGTTTGGTGGTCGTTAGAGGCTTTGTTTGTGACAGATCCGGAGTATGTGCTCTTGATGGTGAACATTTTGTCGTTCTTCTTTATTGGCATGACTCGATTGATGACGACTAAAGAAAGACGGCTTTCAAGGCGATTGTGTCAGAGTTGGTGGATTATTTCCACCGATCAGAGAAGGTTTGTAGTCTAGCTGGAGATTGTCTCAGCAGCATTGTCAAGATTTTCGGGTCTCAAATCTGCAGTGAATCTTGTCTTTACGAGCACCCCTCTATAAGGGACACCTCTCTACAGACAATTCGTCATGGTCCCGGCATCTCTTAACAACGGACCCTCTCTATACCGGACATTGGCATGAATTTGTAACACTAATAAATCATACCTACGCCCACCACCCATCCCCCTGTTCAGGAACCCATAAAATTTACTTTACATTGCAGAAAAAGCATTTTGGATCCCATAAGCAGGTGCCCCGCTCGAAATGGAGGTTTGTGCCATGTTTTGCGGTCAAATACCCCGCTGTACACCGGCTGGGGTCCCCCTCGAAAGTGGACGTGGTCTGTTGCGTTGTCCCGGAGCTAAGATGTCCATATGCTCTACATGACCTAGCTCTCTTATGTGTTGGACCTGTAGATGGCTGATTCCGAAAAATGGCTGGCTCCATCAGTAGATGGGGATTCATGTCGCTGTACAGTTCATTGTTGAATCTTCCCCTCCAATTGCCAATAACGCAAACAGGACCAAAGACCGCGAATAATAAAGGACACACGAAGCAAAAACCGAAGAGGACGGAAAACATATTGTATGTTTGCATTCCTTTGCCCAACAATAGACGGGGTTTTAGTGTGTCGATATTTAGTGGATTCATGAAATTGAGAGTGCAGGAAAATCCATTAATCTTTAATAAAAGGTGAGTCAATTTTATTTGTCAATTTTAATAAATAACAACGTTACCCCTCTAGAACGGACACCTACATAATCTATAAAGCAGACAATCACAATGGTCCCTCTGGTGTCCGGATTAGAGAAGTTTCGTTGTAATATTTTTTTTTACGCCGTCACATCACTTTTAGTGGGTATCGGTGGCCGGGAGATTCCTGTCAATGACGGGATTTTGTCCGATCCTGCGGATTTAGCTACTTTTGCGTTGTTTCACTGGCACTGAGTGCGTGGTCTGTGTAATGTACTCCCGCACCACTGCACACACAAACCTTGCTCTGTACATTGGCCATTCTGAGTGGCCGTACATTCAACAGAAACCGAATAAACAAATGATTCACTTCTCAACTTTTTGAACTTTGAGCTGATGCCTCTGACGTACTATCGTGCTGTTATCGATCAAGATCATCATCACTCACCGTGAGTAAGTGATGTGTACGAATCCGCGATTCTTGATGAAATAACCTAAGAACGAGTAATTCCACTTTTCAAAGACGTCAAACAACGAGCAGCTGACGTGGAGCCGCTTCACTTGTCGGTGTTTGCTTGTGCCGTGTAATTGCCGTCGCAAATACGAGTGACTAAGCGGTCGGTCAGAGCGGAAGGAACACATGAGTGGGCCCTTCTATGTCATTAATGGCCCCACAGGCTGAGGTAGGGAGGGCGCCAAATCAGTGATTTTCTCCCCTCCGCCAACACCAATTGGTAATTAGAGTCACAATCTATAATTCATGCCTGGGCCAGCGGACCGTAGTGGACTGTGTTGACAAACCTCCAAATTCGATGAAATCACTTCCTCGTAGCACCGAAATTTCCCTCCCCAGTTCTCAGTGCGTCCCTAGGGACAGCGGTAGGTGCCACCAGAACGACGCACAATGGGTGCGAAAATGAACGTTGTAATTAAATATTTATGACACTATCACGGCACCGCTCCAAACTCGACTTGAATCCACCGGAAAGGCAAAAAAACGGAAAAATAAATTAAAAACGAAAAAAAAACAATGCAGAGCAGTTCGTTGGGCTTATCTCGGTCACATGAACCTCGATTTAATGCGGCTTGGTATATGATTACATAAAGTTTGCAGAGCTTTGGAATCTACGTCTAAACTGATAGCGACGCTCGCTGGAGCGAGCGGATGAGAGGATAACGAATAAATACTGGTCCAGGAGGGGTGCCGCCGGTCGCACCCGCGCACCCTACGTGCCGTTGTCGTATTTGCCGAGGAATTTGTTGCAGTTCCCGCAGTAGTGGTTGATGTTCATGCAGCTATTCATGAAGTACGGCAGGCAGACACAGCACCAGAGGCTAAAAGCGAAAATGCGTTAGTGACTGTTTGCCAGATGAGATAAGATAAGAGTGTGGACTTGGTATTGCGACTTACCCGAACACACAGAGGATGGCGGCCATGAGGTGGGTTTTTGAGCCGGGCTCTGGCTCAACACGGGTCAGCTTCTGCATGTGGCAGTGGGGACATGTGACGTAGCAGGCCCGTGGTCCCAGCGGCAGGGCATAGCCTGAAAGGAGACACAAAACACTCAGGGCAACCGTGACATTAGACAGACGCACTGGCACTCACTTTGAACGATCACCACTTGTGCCCGCTGGTGCTGCGGTGGAGCCTGTTGCTGGTGGAAGTTGGTTGGATATGTCGGCTGTTGGTCGTGGGGGTATGTGTCAGCGGGGATGAACCCGGGCGGTGGCACCGGGTACTGTCTGGCCCGAGTCTCACGCTGATGCGCCGAGGTGCTGCTTCCTGTGGCTTGATCGTACGAGGGCGGCGCGTTGTATGACTCCAGAGGGGGGTTGTTGAGATTTGCCTTCTCCATGATGATTTAATGATCGACTTTGTTTGCTCGCTTCTATCCCTCGCTTGTGTGTGCCGTTGTCGCGCGTGACTCCGTGCCGACGTCTCGTTTCGAACTGGCTATTCGAAGTTCACTCAGAGACGGAGATATGTGAGTGGCGAGAGCTTTTACCCTCCAAGTTGCCTCGGATGGGTGGAGTTGGTAACGCGGGGCACTTGGAGTGGAATTTATCGGCTGTCGTTGTTGTCGTCTGAGGGAGTGGAGGCGGCGATAACGAGTTGTTTACAATAAGCTAGGGTTGCCCTGTGGCTGGGCTTGCGATGGCAACCAGCAATGACGCGCGCTAATGGGTGAGGAATGAGTGGTGGTCATGGGATCCCATTGAATGACTTTCCTGTGAACAAATTACCACTGGACGACTGGGGAAGTTTGATTTTCCATGGAACTCCATGCTTTCTGCTAAAAGCATCTGCTATGTGATTAGGAAAATCTGCTATTGATCGACGTGAATTGCTAGTCTTTACCGGATAAATCTGTTTTTCCACAGAAATGTGGTCAATTTGATGAGAAAGAAACGAAAATGAGAGGTGGGGTGTGAGGAGTCTTCAGAAAAAGCTTACGGAATGAATGATTCAGCGGAAGTTTTACGATCCATGCTGATGCATTTATGTATCTGCAGTCATGACTTGACAGCTGATAAGCAGCTGTCGGGTTGCGGATCAAGTAATGGAGACATCTTGAGCCTTTAGACGCTTACGTTGGACGTAAGACGATCATTGACGTCAGACGGGAAGGAACACACACACATATTCTAGAACACCAGGTTCGCTATCATGAAGATGCCACAGATGATTGTGTGCCATAGAACAGTGAAGAGGTAGGCGTTGAGGACCGAGCATGGAATCTGAACAGAGTTCTCCTGTTTTTCAACGCAAAGAGGGATGGTCTAAGTGTTTGGTTTTTAGTTGTAATAAGAAGGACAGGAAAATTGAAAACAATTTCTGAATTTTCTATTCTATTTGTGGGTGGGTGCCATTTACCCTTAAAATTATATTTCATGTGCCTACATTTTGATACACTTTTTCGACGCTATTCGCTGGAATCTCGCTAAATATGCTGTCTTACACGGCTGCAGTTGACGCTGGCTTATCAGCGTATACGAATGACTTGACGTATCGCAAAAAAGGTCGAAAGTAGACCTCGAAAGGTTTATCGACCAATTCCCGGTCCAGGCACGAGTACGATAAGTTCGGTGCCAAGAATTGATAATGGTATTTTGTTAAGTGGTGAAAAACAAGCGATTATTCGGAGGGGGTCCATCTCGTCCAGTTAAGGAGTGCAGGCTTTTAAACAAAAAGGACATGTAGATTAAACAAAATATTCTCTTATAAAAGAAGTGTAACTCTTGCCTTAGTCGATCACATGCACTCATCTACGGGTACACAAATTACCTGCACCATAAAGTAAGTAAAGAATCGTGTGATCATGCAAGTACATGTATATAAGTCAATATTTTAAATAGGTGAATAGCAAAATTAACAGGCCAGTTCCAGCACACCGCTTGTCGTTTTATTTGATGTACCGCCGACTGCCACCCTCTATAGGAGCAGTTTAAACAAAAAATTTAAACAAATACTTAAAATGAAAAAAAATATTAAAAAAAGCAACGGCAACACTTCCAATGAAGTACAATGTCTAGTTTGAAAGCCAGAAACCAGTTCCTCAATTCAAAATTATATAAATATTGGGTCTATAACTCAATTCGTGCTGATTTTTTTTTCAAAATTTGGGCGTTTCTTAAGAAAAACATGTACAATAGTATTATTCAAAGTATTGCCCATTTGAAGCTACGACTTTTTCCCAATTTCTGGATACCATCCCAAAAGAACTGCGCCGACTTGGCAGCCAAGAATGAATCAAGCCAATTTGTGATATTCTGCTCTGATGTGAACCGTATTTCAGTGAGGGCGTTCTGCATCGACCGGAACAACTGGTAGTCAGAAGGGGAAAGGTCTTGGCTATAAGACGGGTGCGGTAAAACTTCCCATCCACTGTTTTCCAAATACTTGAGGCCGAGCGTTGTCATGATGGAAAATTATTGCCCCGTGTCTGGTCGCATATTCCGGGCGTTTTTCGGCTACTGCTCTCTTCAAACGGATTAATTGTGTTCGGTGGCGTTGTCCATTGATGGTTTCACCCGGTTTTAGCAGCTCATAATACAACACACCCTTTTGATACCACCAAATACAGAGCATTACTTTCGTGCCATGGATATTCGACTTTGCCGTTGATTTGGCTGGTTGGCCAAGCCACTTTTCGGCTGCTTGGCAAACCACTTTTGGCACGTTCGCTCAGCTAGGGCATGATCACCTTAAACTTCCACTGAGTTTATGGACCCAGTTTTTGTTTCCATTTTGTCCTCTTTTTTATGTTAGATGATGTCCTCCCAAAAAACGGCATTTTAAAACTCTTGGCTTAGACAGCCATGGCAACCCTATTCTTGGAGAGCGTTAAAATGATTGCGCACCGTTTTTGGACTTTGGATAGGTGGCGATACAGCCTGTAAGGGGCTATGGCCTATCTTCTCAGCAACCACAGGTGCGCATTATTCTCTTGCAAGTGGAAGGGACCAACAGTTCTATGCCAACTCAAAACGGCCAAGTGTGAGAAGCTCTTTCTAGACAATTACTGTTCATTGTGCTCTCTTGTTATTTTTTTGTTGTTATGTCGTCCCGCGAGCCTCAATTGCGTACGAGTCGACGCACATCAATATTGACGTGAGCTTGGTGTTTGAATCACACAACTTCATACCACCCTGTAAATATAGGGAGAAAATGGCAGTGTAGATATGGTGTACATAGGTTTTAGGTAGAAGTCTGTGGATTATTGTGGCATGGGTACAAAGTTTCTCAAAATAACCCTTTTTTGGAGGTTGATTTAAAAGTAAACCGATGAGCATTCCTAGCCACGCAATTAGTGAATTAATGAAGGAGAGGCATGGAACTGGCAAACACACACTTATGTCTATATTTAAGGAAGTCGATCGGTCTTGGGAGTTTGCTGCCCGGTTTGAGACCGGTCTCACGACCACCCGTCGAGATATGAGCATATGAGGCTAGTAGCTAGTACACCAATGATAGATCTCTATTCAAGCCTAAACATTAGCAGCTGTTTAAGGGCTTAGCAAGCTTGCACGTGCAAAGGTTCAGAGATACTTTTCCGATTACGTCCTTGGGGCTTCCTCTCTACTTCAGCTAGACACCCTTTGATGACTAGATTGATTGTCCTTTTGGCTTAAAAGGCAAACAATCAGATTGTGTTGAGCCTTTGAAATGTCTGATAAGGTGAAGTGGTTAAGCGTCAACTGCAGGGATAATGGAGGGATAGAAATATCCATCTTCTACTTATCTTCATCTGACAGCGTTTTTTATACGCTTTTTGTCCCGTGTCTGTGAATACGTGTGAGCTCTTGAGATCAGCTGGCGAAAAGTTGATACCCTTGCCCAGTTTGTTGAGTTAGAGTTCTTATTTGAAAATTCTCTCGTTAGTTGGGATTTTTTGGGACAGTTTGTCAGATAGGCTGTAGGTACAATTTATAATCTAAAATTTAAATTGAGGTCAAATAGTTCCAGTTCAGTGGGCATTGCATTAAATTTGTGTGCACGAAATTCCATATGACAATACATATAAGTACATGCTCTTAAAAATACGAGTTAACTTTTGAACACCCTTCGCACAACAATACATGGATCGTGGGCAAATTCGGCAATCTGTCGCCATTTTTTCCCACTAAAATCCACGAATCGGCCGCCATTGCATGCTGGAGCCATGGTTTGAGTAAAAGTATGTGTGAAATACAAGGGAACACCACTGCATCTCCGGTGTGGACTAGGGGAACAAATGGCCGAAGATGGATATCTCTATCCCTCCATTATCTCTGCTCATGATCGACTCATTGCAACTGGCACATCACTGAGGGATGTGTCGTTGTTGCTCTCCTTAGATGACGTTAATTCAACTCTGTAAATACTCATGAAGATATAAAATGTTTACATATGCCGTAAATGGTTATGTGTATCAGTGTAAATGCACATCTTGAAGCGTTTACGTCCAATTCTTCTGGTGACGCACAGCAAATGTCTATTGCATTGTTGAGTGCGTAGCGTCCACAAATTAAATTGAAGAGGCTCTTCTCGTTGCATGATCTTGTGTACGCCAGTAATTGAAGGATTATTGCATTGACCTGGGACTGTGACCAGTTTAAAAATAGCCAATTAAGGCTGGACGAGAGAAGTAGAATCATTGTGAAACGTGACTCATGCTGAAACTTAATGAAAGCATCTGTTGTTTGAACAAATGGACATGATGTGTTAAAATTAACATGAATTTGCTGTCAAGTGCGACGAGACTGCAACAGTCAGTACAACGCTCAGTCTAAACTGCCGGGCTTAGGCACATACAGCAGATCAAGGAACGTAAGCACCACGAAAGCAGCTTGAAGTGGGCAGAGGGGTGGGATAGGTTCTATCATCCTAACCAAAATCTCGAATTTCATGGGGGATGTGACAAGTAAGCTCTGATGCATCTATTTAACCCCGATGTTAGCTTGGCACTCCCAAAGCGGTTGTGGTTGTGTAATCCAGCAATGTAAGCATGAGCATACAGTCGAATCACGATAATTCAACAATAACCTCAACAATTCGCAACAAACTGCTAGAGCCTTAAAAACTCTCCGCTAATTCGTAAAATTGTCTTACTCCCCTCGTTGTGTCGTATCTTATTTGCCTTGCAACTGTAAAGCAGAAAGTTTGTGTGTCAGTGACCCACAAAGGCTCCGAAACTACAAGTCGTAAGGCTCTGAAATTTAAAAAAAAAAATGGTTCTAAAACTTAATTTGGACCAATGGTCGGTACGACATACGGTTCGAACGTTACGAGCCGTTTATGAATGTGTGTCTACTATTTGTGTACCCAAAAGCAGACACAATATTTTACTTCAACCATTAAATTTTGCTGTAATTGGACAACAAAATCCACATCGCACGCAGATAATTGGGATTTCCAAAAATTTTCTCCACGTTGTGTGTTGTTGCCACTCCTGACCAGGACCGCATTTTCAAAATTTGCGCTGTGGAGTATTTGAAAGGTCTAGAGGGGAGTATTTTGCTCTCGAAGGCAGTACGGTTAGGGTTTTAAAAATGAGATTAAACAATTTCTTGCTTTAGTCTTAATCAAAATGCGTAGGGAAAAAATGCGTTCAGCATTTGCACTACTGTGGGGTAGCGAAATTATTGAACTTGTATATTTGTTCAATCCTTCGAATACACGAATACATTATAAACTCTTCCAAACTGCATTCCCTTTTGAACGGATTATTTTTAATTAAAAGCCTAAATTCCTCATCCAGCTTCTCAGCCTTATCATCTGTTAAGAGATTTGGGAAAATCCTTATGGATCCAGTTGATCATCTTTGGTTTTTGTTTAATAATGTTTATTGCCTTTAAGACTGCGTCCTTGCAATCGATCCTAGAGCTGAATTGTTGTGAGAATATCCCATAGTCAACTTGATTAAGGTCTAAGCCATCAATAAAAGAAGGTTCAATAAAATATTGCAAGACGATTATATCAAACATTAGTTGGAACAGAATATGGATACGCGGCTCTTCGGATTGAAATTGATTTTGTTAATTATATTTAAATAAATAATATTTATAGGATATTTATAATATTTATAATATATATAATAAATTATTATATTTGTAATATTTAATACATTAAAAATATATGATAGAAAGTAAAAATTAATTTTGTTTTTTAGTCTGTTTCAAAGGATAAGAAATAATGAAATGAGGCAGTCCATTGCTCGAATATTCTGTTGACAACTTGGTCCTAGTGAAATAAGTTTTTAAAATCTTGTGGAATTTTACATCAAACTACTGTTGGCTGAACTATTATAAGCTCAGGCCCCGATTGCGAGTGCCGATTGTCGACTGAATCGATAGTCGACAAATATATCGCTTGAAATCTATTTTGGTATTGTGTAACTCAGTCGATTGAGAATCGTATTATTGTGAATTAAAACGTGCATTTGACAAATTTGTATACGTCTGACAGTTGAGGGTGTCAAATTTCTTAATTCATGTTCACATGGACGTGGGAAGCACAAGAATATTAGATAGAGAGGGTGTGTGAAATCCCATCAGTTAGAGAGAGGGATGTGGGCTTCGCCGGTACAGTGTAAACAGGCACTCGGCTGCGTATCAAAACAAATCGTGTGTGCAAATACTTGAATGAAATAATACATTTCTGGACATTTTTTATTCGTTGATTTGTTCGATTTTTTATGTGCAACTCTCTTTGATTGAAATTGAAGTTACAATATAAATGTTTTAAGGACACAACAGAATAAATTAAATTACAATTGCAACACGAAAACAAAGTTTATTTCATGATTCCTTGCCGCACGAAAACCGGCGAATAGAAATTTGTGAACGGCAAACATTGAAGGGAAAATCGAATAATATCTATCATAATCGACATTCATAATACCAAAGCGACAAATCGACAATCGGTGTGTATCGACTATCGATTGATAATCGACACTCGCAATCTGGGCCTCATTCTGTCGGTTACAACCATATTAAGAATAATAAAAAAAATGTTTAGCTAGGACCTCAATTTATTGCCGGGAGTTTTTCGACGGTGTAAATATTCGGGATGATCCTTTGGAACAAAGTTTTCACCCCACTTCCATTGCAAATAACCACTGATGCTTTATCGGCTGCGAATCCAATTATGCTGTCTATTGGGATGTCCATTGAATTAAAACAGCTGACATTCGTATCAAAGATCACTTGAGCCGATAATCGTTGGGTCCATTAAATCCGAAAAATCAGTACCGTACTTCATAGAAGTACCTAACTACAAGAACTAGACATTTATTGTACCCAGTTTTATCAATTATTGACGAAAACTGTTGTTTCTTGAAGAACTGTTTGTTGTTTGTACAGATTTTGTCTTCCCGCATTTCAAACCTTAGGCTTTGTCTTAATCTATAGCGATAGATTGAATTAATAATGTAAGCGGGGTTATCAATACCAATGGATGGTTATGTTTCAACAGAAACGATTATTATCTTAACCTCGGAGCCTTTTATATTGTTTAATTCGATTTTTACTTTTCAATGCCTGATGTACACATCGATATATGTTGGCTTGGCGTTTGCCATAATCATTAACAAGTCCCTAATGGGAACTGGACTGGACTTGACAAACGCATGCTTCTCACACGGTCAATTATGATGCCGATTGTCAATCAATGACAATTGTCAGGATCAGGCGCAAATATACACTGTCTCTGATGATGTTTCAGAAGCAAGAAATGTGGTCCACAAGCAAGTTTTAAAACAAAAAATATTAGAAAATTTAATTTTCTTGGCGTTTTACTATTTTAAACACATTTCTCCTGGATATTTTGAAAAACCATATTTTTGTTGCAGTTAGTGTATCGGTTGAAGAGACAAAGCCGGGTACAAAATCTAGTCTCTTATAAATCGTGATTCGTTTTTCAAACCTCTTATAATTCGTAATGCAAATTTTTATGCTAACTACCGTTAGAGACGATTTTGTTGCCTTGATGTCACCTTATTTTTTGATCTATTGCGAGTTTTTTTTATAGTTCTCATCGTTCATTCAAAGGTGTAACAAAAGTGCCACAATTTCAAGCAAGCATACCCATAAAACTTTATCAATTGCTCAAAAACCAAAATTGTGGCGAAACAATTTGAAATTGCACCATCAACACTCACTTCAATTGTACAAAAAATATGTTACTACGGGAGAATCCATAGAAATCCATAGAAAAGTCTCTTGTTTTGTGGCTAACACGGTGTCGGCACCATAACACCAATCCATTTACTCTACATATTGGTGGAGTACCATTAAAGCAGGTGGAGAAGTTTAAGTATCTCGGGGTCTTTTTCACGAGTGATGGGAGGAGTAATGCTGAGCTTTCCTGTAGGATTATTCCAGCTGGGTCAATTTTGAAACAGCTTGGTAGATCTGTAATCGGGAAGGCCGAGCTTGGTGTCAAAGCCAAGTTGGCGCTTTTCAACGAAATATTTATTCCAACTCTCACCTATGGTCATGAAATTTGGGTAATGACCGAAAGAATAAGATCACGAATACAAGCTGCTGAGATGAGATTTCTTCGTACTGTTGTGGGAATTACTTGCCGGGATAGTGAGAAACACGGCAGTCCGAGAGGAACTCAACATTGAGGAGCTGTTTCTTAGAACGGAGAGGGCTATACTTCGTTGGTTTGGTCACGTTTCCCATTCATCACGACTTCCGAGGCGGGCATTGAATGCGATTCCATCAGATAGGCGAACGCTTGGCAGACCCAGGACGAGGTGGTTGGACCAAGTCCATAAACTCGCCTGGTTACGCTTGGGCTTAACTCCTAATGAGTTAGAGTCGATGGCGGAGGGTCGCGTTGCCTGGAGATCTCGTGCGTTGTTTACCGGGTCAGAAGATGATGATGATGTAAAGTACGAAAAAACCTGTTTTTGCCTAGCTTTTGTGATTTCGAGGTCTGATCGGGAAAATAAACTTTAGTTCCAGGCGCCTGCCAGACAATTCTTGAGATGCCCTTAGCGGAGCGACGAAGTCGCGTGAACGGGTTAAGCCCTGCGAAAAAAAAGGTTAAAATCCTGCTAGCGAGCTAAGCGAGCCACCCACCTTATACTTTATATTGGGGAGCATGCCCCCGCCCCATATGTTCGAAGTGGACTTAGTTCCCTGCATCGGCAGAAAATAATATTTAAACCTCGATATCTCATAAACTACATTTTGTGCGTATTCCATCGATAAAAACAAAGAACCCTAATCCAACAAAATATAAAAAAAAAATCCGAATTATGTCCAGCAAGTGACCCTAACTTGTTGATAATCACTCTGAATGCCGCTGGGGCTTGAAACGTCCTGAGCTTGGGCGTAGAGGCTTCCAGTCAACGACGAATTCGTTTACTCAGATACTTGGACACATCGCTTAATGGAGGTCCTTGCCAGGATGAGATTATTGCATTTGACAGGAAGGCTGATGGTTCAAACTCAATTCAGACGGAGTTGGATGCTTTCGCCAGCAACTGATGGAATGCACAGTGAACAAATTGGCAGCAACTAGCACGCCACACCAAATAGTCAATCTTTGTGGATGCATTGGTGCTTGCTCGAGCACTTCTGGATTGTGTTCTCTCTCTCATCTCTCTGTTTTCTTGGCCAAAATACGGAATTCCGGGCATTTTCATCGCCTGGACCAAACTGACAGCGCTGCCTATGTTCGTCCGAGTTGTATCCCTGCGTCAACAGGATGACACTGTGGACGTTCCTCGATATCGATGTTTTCTTCATTTCCCACCAATCTCTGTCCGGTTAGTGGCGTATGGTCCAAATGAGTGGACTCAAGCGCAAACCTTACCAGGGTACAACCAATTGCCTGCACACTGAGTCCCTGACGACGCTCGGTCGACTTCCTTATTTTACATATTTACAATAATTTTTTTTAATAATTTACCGTACGATGAAATGACAGATTTTACGGAATATTTTGACAACTGGATGTCATTGATACGTCTGACAGCTGCCGAAACATTAACAATTGCTATTTGGTCACCCTTGTGATTGTAACCTTTGACAGCTGCCGAAACATTATTGCTATCTGGTCCTCCCTTGTGGTCATCCAAGTTCATTCCTTAACCTTCGCGAGAAAAGTTGTGCGTGTGTTCGAGGGGCTGTGTAACCACATGAGTGCAGCCCGGCGTCTATGGAGTTAGCACTTGGGCTGGCTTTCAGACGTGTGCGCAACAGGAAGCAGCTAGCCACAGATCAATGCATTTGGAGCACTTGCTGTTTGAGACTCGATCAGTAGCGCACACAGAGAAGATGACACAATTTGGATAACGACTTCAATTGGCTGTCAATATGCATCATTCGACAATTGTCGACAGCAGAGGACGGGGGCACCGGACCGGATGTGGCAGCTGAGGAGGGAGTCCATAACGAACGAAGTACGACATGCCAACCACAATTCAGAGTTGGGGTGAATTGCTTGAAACTGAATTCATTTAATTGCTTCGGCAACCTGTCCGCCTGACCACCTTTTGATTCTGTTTATAAATACGCCAAGTTAATATCTTTGCCGTCTCAAGAATCGCATTCCTTTTCCGTCGTGTCGGCCACTGGTCAAGAACCCAGTGATGACTTTATTCAACCGCAGAGCAGCAGGCACGTTCCCCAGATTTGAATTAATCATTCCCTTTCGGGGAATAACAAAAAATTCCAAGGAAATAATTGATTCGTGAAGTGGCGGCGAGAAAAACATGCTAACCAGCGCTACCGTACCGGTCAGCGATGGCGATAACGTCGTATCAGCATCGTCGACAAAGGTCGGGAAAGCAACAGCAACAGCAACAGCAACTCATCAGGCGATTGCAAGTCGAACAAAAGATACACTGGGCTTATTGATTTTCACCAGACTGTTTATTTTGCATCACTCGAACTATACACATATTTGTGTCTATTAACATGCATGTTCCGAATACATGGAATATTAAATTGCATCCGCTCTAGATTGCATTTAGACCCTCTTTGCGTAGAGGGACGAGGCAGATGATGTAACCTAAAGGACTTCTGTTTACACACACACACACACGCTCACACACTTTATGGCCAGAAGGATGCAAGCCGCACCCATTTTCTCCTTGCACTTGCTGTCACTTAGGGCTCCGCATTTACTTGTACATTCCGAGGTAGGCGTCGCAGTTACTGCAGTAGTGGTTGCGATTCTTGCAACTGTCCATACAGTAGGGGACACAGACGCAGCAAAACAGCCTGTTGAAAGTGTAAGACGAGAACATGAGTTATTCACCGCAGACTGATGGAATCCTTACCCAAGAACGCAGAAAACTGCGGCGAAGAGATGAGTCTTTGTGGACGTGTTGTAGCGGATCTTCGACATTTGCTGCTGATGGCAGCTGGGGCAAGTGACAAGGCACGGGCGTGGGCCCAGCGGTGGCAATTGAGGCACTGCGAAGATGCACAGAGATTTGATTTCAGGCTGTTCGCTTGCGGTTGGCTCCGCACTTACCCGACTGCACGTATACCGCCTGTGGTTGAGCGAATGGCTGTGCATGTGGTTGTCCTGCCGGCATTGGCATCGCCATCGGTATCGGGGCCACTGGAGCTGATGGCTGTTGCGGTGGTTGAACTGCCTGATTGTACGACGGAGGCAATTCTGGGTCGTTACCGAACGCCGGCACTTGGGGATACATGTTCTTTTCCATTTTAATGGAATTTATTCAAGCACTCTGGAGATATTCCGGCAAGGAGCAGCCGCCGTACTTATCAGTTCGAAGCTCCACGTGAACTAATGTCCATCTGATTGAATTCTTCGGGAGTGAGCATGTCAGATCGAACGTGTTCCTCTGAACGAGATGGGTTGAGAAGCACGCTTGGCAACATGTTGCACAGTGTGGGGCAGAGCTTTTTCGCGACTACACGTTGTAGCTGATGTTTGTGGGATACGATTGTTGCTTTTGAATAAATGTGTCTTTTTTCGCAAGTTTGTGAGCACTCATCATAGCTAAGGCCTGACACACAATGTAGAAACCTAAATCCAACTTAAGTCCCCACACTTAAGGGCCAGAAGTAGAAGAAACGCCGTGCGAATTTTGGAGTTTCTCAGTGGTCTTGACGATGCATAGAATGGGGGGGATAGACGGGAGTAATGGCTGTGGAACTTGGAGCTTGTCAATGCCTACAGGCGACGGGGCTTCGACGATGAAGTGGAACAAGCCGATATTTATCTGTACATCTGTCAATGTTACTTGAGGGACTGGAACACTGGAATACCACTTCCATCTGGAAAGACCGAAAAATATTCATTTTTCAGAGAACTTTCTGATGGGTGGTTAACGCCCATAAACTATGGCAGTTATGCGGACTTCTTCTTCTCGGGGAAGCATACTGAGAAATGGGTAATGCCCAGTTTGGACGCGGAATTAATAGTGGCTTGCCCCCGCTTTGAAACCGAATTGGTTATCCGGAATTATATGTTTGTCCTTTGTCCGGTTGACCAGAGCTCTATTTGACCGGAGGTTGCAAGGATTCGAAGAACCCTTTCCTCACAATCGCAGTTTTCCAATGCTTCGGATAATGAGCATTATTCAAATCATTGTTAAACATTATTGCGTAATGTCCGCACAATGTCCGAGATCCCTGACTTTTTCTTCTTTCCTGGTTCGAAGACCGCTTGGAGCTTTGTCTTCGATATGAACGGCGGATGAACCTCTTCGTTGACGATGGCTTATCATCATTGAAGACGACAAAGCAGTTGTTCTCACATCGCCATTGTTGCGGAACTTCATGAACTAAGGGTGTTGTTAACCAGTACGCGGTTCCCCAGGTCGTGGTTCGGGCGAAGACTCTCGTTAAATTTGAACACTCCTAGAAAAACTGCGCCAAGCTGCTCCACTTCGACCACAAAGAAGTTATCGTCGAGTACAGAGTCATCCGAATCAATTCTTGTAGTCAATTTTTTTGGTTGTCCGTCGTTCTGAGAAGTTTAAGACAAGGAAGATCGTTTTGTTTATTCCTACGAAACACTTTATTTATTTTCGGGAACATGCTCGGGTTGTTCGATCGAAAAGCCCGAATTTTGTTGTTCCAGTGGACGTTTACCGAAATTCTATAATTTTGATAATCAACGTTTGAGCGTTGTTTATAAGCGACTGCAGTGTATTAACACTACGTTGGCAGTATACCGCCTGTACAAGGTGTAATTCCTGGCTAGAGAAAAATATGACTGCAAGGTGATCCCAGTTCACATAGTCATATGTTCTCGCAGCCAGACAGCTATCTCTAAATACAGGCGCTTTTAATGCGAGGCTTGCCTCAACTCAAAAAGTCAATTATTAGTCTATTCAGTCAGAGTTTCGAGATGTGATCAGTGTTCCCACTTAATTTGTTCCAAATTGTAGTGAATAGCTCCAAAAATTCGTATCGTATAAAATTGAAGTGATAAAGTTAAAGTTGATAAAGTAAAGTTGATAAAGTTTTCAAATTGGAGCATTACTTTTACATCAATTAGATGAGCTTTACTGTATCAATTTAATACTTGCTGGGCCTTTTTGATAACGAGTCTGCCATCAATAAATCGGTATTGGTTTGCAATAGATGTTCATCTTGATGGTGGCTCAGACGAACTTGCATTTTCCAAAACTAATTATTTTTTGATTTAAACTTTATGTCGTCGAGGTGAATAGTGGGGTTTCTGACTTGTCAAGCCGGGTGTTCCACAGGGTTCAGTTCTAGCACCAATATTGTATAATTCTTAGTAAATTTGCCACACGGTCACACTGCAATTTCTTCAGATGATACCGCCATATTTTCTTCTCATGAATTACTTGTAAAAAAAAAAGAACGCCCTGCTTTGTTCCAACTAGGCAATTGCAGTTAAATGGATTGTCTCTAAATCGGGAGAACTCCGTACGTTACTTGGGTACAAGTCTAGATACGAGACTAACCTTTAGTTATATTAGTAAACAATTCAAAAGATTGGGGTTGCAACAAAAATGTTATGCCCATTAATTAACAGGAAATCGTTAGTTTCACTTTAGCCTCACTGTGATTTATCAAGCCATTATGCTGTATGCTGTGTCAAGTCTGGGGTAACTGGTCTAAATGTCACGTAAAAAGATTGCAAGTATCTCAAAAAAAAACTACTTAAAATGATGTTAAATTTGCCATGAATCAAACAGAAACCTGATTGTTGGAGACAGAAATGCGGCCCTTGGCTATGGAAAAGATACTCTGTCCAAAACACATTCACTTCTTTATGACAGACCAGCTACATCGCGTTGAGGTGGTCCAAATCATTCGCCAAGTTCCACCATAAATTAATTGATTTTTGACTCGCTTCTGTTGACTTCAAATACCCTTTTGATAGATCAGGATGCTTGCAATCGAGAGACATTTGTATTAGTAGTTTTTGTTGATTCCCTGTATAAACCACATTATTACTTGTTAAACAAGCAGATGAATATTACTTACATCATGGGAAGTTTTACCGCACCTGGCTTATAGCCCAGACCTTGCCCCTTCTGACTACCATTTGTTCCGGTCGATGCAGAACGCCCTCACTGAAATACGGTTCACATCAGAGCAGAATAACAAAAATTGGCTTGATTCATTCTTGGCTGCCAAGACGGCGCACTTCTTTTGGGATGGGATCCACAAATTGCCAGAAAGATGGGAAAAAGTCATAGCTTCAAATGGGCAATACTTTGAATAGTACTATTGTACAAATTTTGAAGAAAAAAAAAAAAAAAAACCCGCACGAATTATGTTAAATACATGATACTGACTTTTTGAATTCGAACAATAATTTTGTAGAATCGAGAATCGAGATGGCCCCCTGAATTCAAATTCGCCTAGACTTGAAAAGTCAAAACTTTTCTTTCGAGTTCTAACAAAAATCAATTCAGTGTCAGAAAACGAGTTGTAAGTCACATGTAAAATAAATCCTTCACCTTGTGGTGTAAGTGGGGACACTGGATGTGATGCAAAGTTTGCGTTTTGGGGGATAGTCAACGTTTCCACGAATAAAGAACTTTTGAAGATTCGATTGTAGCCTGAAAAGTTGTTGATACTGACTCAAGCTTGCTTAGTCTGAGCCGTTGAAGGGGAACTTGAAGCACGACCTCATCGCATGAGCATTTGCTGTGGCATTCGTGATGAAAAATAATGTACTTCAATTCATTCATTCGTTTTTTCTCAATGAGTTCTAAGAAAGCCGCAGTGCCAGCGCAGATACGAGGAATTCAAGGGAAAAAATGTCTGCTGGCTCACAATGTGTTCCACATAATTAATGGGGCAATAATTGAACTTAATTCGTACACGCGACTGAAACATGTAGGGGCAATGTACATATTTCGACTCCAACTTGGTGCTTCGGACATGGGTAACGAGTTGTTCCGTCATGGTGGGGTTTCTAGTCTGTCAAGGTATGGATGTAGACTGTTTTAAAGGGATTCAAAATCGACTGTAAACTCAAAAAACAGCATCTTAGGGGCGATCTGGCGCATGTAGGGACAACGAATTGGATCACAGGCATAACTCTTGATGAGAAACTCGTCTCTGGTAATTTTTGCAACTATGATCTTAACTGCTCGGTGCTGAGAACAACGTATTCGAAATAAATACGTCGGATGTTTAGTCTAGCCTGTGGGGAAGGCGAGTGGTGGAGAAGAGATGTACGATGCGTTCACTGACCACTACCTCTTCTTCTAAGAGAGTCTTTAAATCTAAGCCACATTGTTCACAAAGATGACAGAGCTTAAAGGTAGCGGGTCGGAGCCTAGCCGAATGCTGCATTCGGTCCCGCGCACTCTGCTTTCAGTCATCAAAAGTAAGGTGTGGTCTGCGGTGCTTTCGACTGCTTGGTCTTTACGCCGAAGCTTTGGTCCTACCCTTCGAAGTCCCTTGTGGTTGATGTTCATGTGCACAAACCAGTATCGTCGATGGATTTTTGGAACTTGTCCGGCCGTGGAAGCTGTGCTTATCGCTGAATTCCCCAAGTACGATTTTAACATCGACATTATCGAAGCCCTCATTTGTAGGGCGCGTTGGCAGGATTCTTGTGCCGGAGGCTTGTGGCTGATGTTGTAGAATGCCTGGATTACAGCCTGGCATTCAACAAATACCGACGAATGTGAGTAACCGTTTGAGACAGTTGTAATAAAGTCACGTTCTCTCTTATGTACTATTTCATTTCCACCCCGGGGTATTCCTCGGATCGCAGTGATCTTTGCTCACACTGCGTGGACACCAGCTAATAGGGCGTTTTTGTCGTCAAACTGGTGACTGGTGATGTAGCTTCTAGAGCAACCACTCGTGTTGTGAGTGCTATTGTTCTTTCACGAGTGGAAGGGACCTACAGTCCGATGTGCTGCTTGCCGCTGCCCTCCTCCTCGGCGCTGAAGTTACGCGGGGATGGCTAGTACTAACGATGAGCGACCATCCACGCACAAGATCGTCCTTTTTCACATCATTTCTCTGTTGATCGACTGATTATTGACTATTTTCGTATTATTTTATTTTTAGTGTTTATTTTTTATCCACTCTCGGCAGAAGTACAACCGACCAGCTTTTCACTCCAAGAATGGTACATGAGAAGGTTGGGGAGTAAGCCACACTCATCTACAGCTGTTCTGTAGATTTTCAAAAGGCATACGACCGAGTCACTCGAGGTAAACTCTGCAGTAGTATGTCCACTTCTGAAGGCCATTCAGTCTCTGTGCACATACTGCAGCAGGTGGTGCCAAGTCAACACCATCCACCATTATCGTTGGACGTCATCAAGGGTGCGTCTTGTCACCTCTACTTTTCATTGTACATATAGTACATATAGATAGTACATATACTGGATGTTGCAGCGCAACTGAGGCGAGGAATGTTTCACGTTGGGTGAGTTGAGGATAAGTTATCTTCTTTTTGCAGATGACTTAGTTATCCTCACAGCTTCCCAGATGAAACTCCAGCGCGCACTCGATAGGTTTGTGGCCGTATGTGCTGATGCTGGGATGAAGGTTAATGCGGACAAATCAGAGGTTATGGTCATCTCCAGCATGCCTGTTCAATGCACTCCACACGTTAGTGGAGTACCATTGAAGCAGGTGGAGAAGTTTAAGTATATCAGGGCCTTTTTCACGAGTGATGGGAGGAGTAATGCTGAGCTTTTCAGTAAGATTGGTCAAGCTGGGTCCATTTGGTAGATCTGTAATCAGGAAGGCCGAGCTTGGTGTCAAAGCCAAGTCAGCGGTTTTCAACTCAGAATTTGTTCCAACCCTCACCTACGCGAATACAAGCTGCCGAAATGAGATTTCCCCGTGCTGTTGTCGGAATTACTCGCCGGGATAGGGTGAGAAACACGGCATCGAGCAGCTGCTTCCTCGAACTGAAAGGGTTATGCTTCGGTGGGTTGGTCACGTTGTCCCATCATCACGGCTTCCGAGGCTGCCTATGAATGCGATTCCATCAGGTGGGTGACCGCTTGTGCAGACCCAGGACGAGGTGGTTGGACCAAGTTCAAAAACTCGCATGGTTACACCTGGGCTTAACTCCTATCGATCGTGCGTGGCTTACCCCTTTAGTGGATCAGGAGGGTCAGACAATGATGATGATGATAGACTATCGATAAGCCGTAAAGTACTAAGGATTATTCATGTCCAAAGGTGTCCTCCTTCACACCCAACGATGATCATCTATGTTTGGAAAATCTGCCACCTTTCGTTCTTTCGAATAGGAATATTTAATGGCATTTTTTCATTCGACTCTCTTCTTAACTAGTCACTGAGCGTCAATTTAACACTGCGAATCAAGAAACGTGCAACATATACACAGCCCCAGCCGTACCCACGTGATGCGTCATTATTTGACCGCACTTCGCTTCAGAACCAATCAATTGTCAATTAAATTCAGTCACATCATAAAATCAAATCGATGTTAATGGAAAAACGAAGCAATTACAATTTAAATCGGATTCTCCAAAACCGGTTATTTCGGAAATTAATACTAGGACTTTATGCAAATTGTCGTCGGGTCCCACAGGGGAGTGTCCACGGTCCCACTTTGTTTTCGCTGTAGACTGAGGTATTTGACGAATTGACTAGCAGAGATTGGGGTGTGTCATACAGTATTTCACAAACTGAGGTCTCGTTATTGGGAATGGTACGGCATTAATATTTATGAGACTTAATCGACGCTTACTAATGTTTCAAGTAAGAAAATAGAGAATTTCCCAGCATCCATTGGTTCTTCAGAAGTAGGAAATGCAAATGAAGCTGAATATCTGGGAATACCCCCTTGACGGGAAAGACAACTCAAGCCCACCCGACGGGTTTGAAAATTGCTATCGAGAAATGCTGATTGGAAATTGTTCTAAGCTAAGTTTTATACGTGTACAATCAAGTGCTTAAGCCAACGTGGACAGACGGTACACGACTCGGTGGTTGTATCAAATCAACAGTGGGCTGATAAAATCATCATACAGAGTTAGGATGAATTAAAAATTGTGACTTACTCGACGACTCGACGTAAGCCAATGGCACCTATAATGCTGAATCTGTTGACACCCTTGACATTCTACAATGGCTGGCACCCTTTGGCAGTGCCTCGGTGCGAATCCTTATACGCTTGGGATATATAACTAAGTGCCTGTGAGTGGGCCAGGGACTAGCTTCTAGAGCAACCACTCGTGTTGTGCGTGCTATTGTTCTCTCATGAGTGGAAGGGACCTGCAGTTTTATGCCGACTCCGAACGGCCAATTTGAGAAGCTTTTCGAGACAGTTATACTCTTTGAGCATTGTCAGTGACTCGAAAGAGTTGGGGTCGTGAAAAGTTGCTCCTAGTGGGATTCGAACCAGTATAAAATAGTTCTCAAGTGAGTAGGAGTCGAACCCACCAACGCTACGGCCGTCATATATACGAGTATGTGGCGGAAAGTCAAAGATACGCGCGCAGCGACATGCTGGCAATACCGCACATAACACGACAGCCATTTCATCCAAGATAGATTTAAGTGCTTGACACTGCAGCACACACTCCTCTTCAACTGGCAGCCGTCCGTGTAGAAGTGATGGGTGTTGCTAAAGCGAGCTCAATTTGCCACCCCAAATATCCCCGACAATCACCAAAGGCAATGCATTACAAAGCAACGCATAGAATGCATTTTTCAAAGCTTATGAGCATTCTACTTCCATTAAGAGAGTACCGAATCACTGCCACGTCTGCAAATAAAAGTTATACACAAATGACATAAAAATGCTTTTTTCACCCGAGATTATTTTTATTTCAAATCAATTTGTTAAAGAAGCAATTCCAAGTGGAAGAATGTGCATATAAAGTGTGTAAAGAGTATACATTTGTATGTTATTTCATTTGTATTGTGTGGGTAACACGCTAAACCTCCTTCTTGAAACGTCCTTGCTCGACGCTTACTTTGCTGTGTACAGTCCCAAATATTGACCACAATTGTTGCAGTAGTGATGAAGATTTTTGAAAGCATTCATACAATACGGTATCGGGGCGAGACAGAAGAGTCTGAAAAGAATGACAGAAAGTTATCACACCGGCGGAAGGAAAGATTTCGATTTTAGAGGTTAGATTTTTGACAGCCAATTTGACAGCCAAGACTTAAACTTAAAGCGACCTACCACAACGTCAACATTTTCGGTGAATGCGCCGCAGACAATTATCAGCAAAATCTCTCGTTTCAGACATCTGAACTGGTCGGCTAGACGTTGTGATGCGAAGTTATAGTACCCACTAAGCCCGCACCGACAGTAATGTAGTATTGTCGCGGTTTCCCTCATTACTCGTCACGTCATAAGAACCTATTTTTGCGTCGACTGTTTTCCATCGCAGTCGCTCATCGTCGTATCACGTTTCGAAACGTCTCCAATTTCGAAGCACACTGTTGGCTCATTAATTAATGAGCGCCAGTTCGCATGTGTAGAACTGAACTGCACTCGAACCCGAATGTAGATCGATATACGAAAGACCGACCCGGATAAATAATATTGCCACTCAGCATGACGCAATGCGGAAGCATGGGTATGCATGTGCCAGCGAGTACATGGGGCTTGGTGTAGGAAAAATTAAATGTAGAATTTAGTCTTAAGATCGATTCAATAAAGAAATGACCGAGAAAGATCCCGTGTTTTGTTTCTTTTTTATAATCAAAATAATTTGGATTAAAACTATGCGACGCCTTTAGGCTAGACTTGTTCAAAAAAACACAAACGCTGCTTCTACTTCACGGTGATTGAAATGTCGCAAGTCACAGTCTGTGATCTAAACAGTGAATACGTTGCACGGTGAATGCGTTCCACACAGTGATTACATTCTCAACTAATATTAATTCAATCATATCCTGAGATCATGCATATACCTTGACTGCACAACAACCACGGTTTGAAATCAACAACCCCATTCGCATTTAAATTCACACAAACAATTTCATGCTTAAGGCTCCGGCAACAAAGTGGAGTACCTACGTCAGTCGCGTCAGCGTCAGGGTTGGTCCATGTGGCACCTGACATAAGAACGCACGTATTTTATATATCTGTCAAAGTATCGCTGACGTTAGAGCAAATAAAGTAGAAATGATTCGACCAATTTCAGAGACTTTTTGACAGCTATTCATGATCTTTCGACGGTTATTCACGAAATAACGTAATTGCCGTTCTCTGACTGGTCAATTGGGCGTTAAAAAACGATATAAAAAGTGGTTGTCAAAAGGGACAAGAGATGTAGAAGTTGGGCATCTCCGATGCCGGACCCTTTGATGCCCGTTTCACTAGACAGCGTTGGTGCCTCGACTACGTAGTGGTTACGATACTTGCTTTGACGCATAAATACGTCACAATATTTTTTTTTCTTTAAATTTCCGTTAAACTTTCCCGTGGACTAACGCAGGGAAATGTCAAAAAGCACCAAAATGTTTTAGCATGTTGAATTGAACGAATTTGGTGAGAGAGTCCTTCGCGTACGTGAGATTACGTGGCTCTCACCGCTCTAATTTTTCTAATAAAAGTCAAAACGTAGCACGATGCAGTGAATAGCATGATACGATTGTATTGTGTATGGGTATAACATCTTGAAGTGTTGCTGATGCGAATGAAATGAAAGACAAATGCTATGTCTTTCATACATCATCAATCTACAATAAAGCGCTATGTATGTAGGTATGCCACACCTATACCGAATTCGAACGAAAAACAATCCTTAGAAGTTGGCACGTTGTTCACTCTTTCGTGCAGCTTTTGTGTTCAAATCCGGCGTAGCTATCCCATCATTATTTTTTTATATGCAACACTTTCTTTTCTTTTTGTTTTGTTTTGTATAAATGAAATAAATGTTGCGATACTTTGACAGATATATAAAATACATGCCATGCCATACATGCACCCTTTGGTTGGTGCGTTGCTCACGCTTTTTGCAAGTTCTATCTTCAAACCTGGCCGATGTAATTTTTTCTTTTTTATAGGCAATACTGCTTGTTTTGTATGAATAAATATTTCATATTCTATTTGACATGATTATAATGAAATTTGTCGTAGAAACAAAAAATACATATGGCGGCGATTTTCTACTAGTCCATTATTATATTACTAGACCAACGATCAGGGGCAACCCGGTAGCCGTCTATGTACGATAGTAGTGGTAAATGTTTGAACCTCATACATGTGGTGTAGGTACACCGGGTCGCAAAGGTCTGCGTACGAAGTGGAATTTCTTGATTATTCTCTTGACTGACGGGAAAGAAAACTTTTTTGAAAATTTTTATTCATATTTATGAACAAGCATAAATTGTTTCATTTGCTCCCGCACACTAGCCAAGGAATAAACACTCAAAAGAAACACAATAAACAACATATAATTTGAAATCAAATGTAGTCTTCAGAACTTCGTTGTATCGTCAAGGCAGCGAAGAAACTCTGGTTCGTAAAACAAGCGGCTACATATTCCAACATCCTTTCACCCCTTCATACCCTAGTGAAGTTATAGAATTTATAGCACAAGATAATATGTTTAAATTCACAGCTTAAGATCGCTGGGATTAGAAAATCGCAGTCACAGTACAATATATGTACATGTGAATACAAAATCGCAACTTAGCCCAACTCTACCTTAGACTACTTTTTTGGAAGTGAATCTTTGGGTGTTGCAGTTCAGAAGTGAAATAAATTAAAAAATTTGACTTTATTGAATTACCAAAAATAAACGGTTAACATAAATAGCAATGGGCAATGGGAACGCGCACAGGCAGGTGAGAACACTGATATGACGAGTAGAAAACAAGTTCAAGTTCAGGGTATGCACTTGATGAAGCGTGATCGTGTCAAAAGGACACACAATTTGTTTGAAAGCACTAACTGACTAATCTGTTATCTTAATTAATTGTTTATGTTTTAATTACACAATATAAAACCCGAAACTATAAACAAAAAAAAGTAGCCTCGCCTCTGTTCATGAATGAAGAGGAAGAAGAAACCGTTCGACATCTTCTTTGCATTGGCATAAGCAGAAAACCACCTTCTTTGCAATTCCAAATCTCTCTCATCTCCCAGATTTAGTCAATTGGACGCCTCTTATTTCTACTACTTCACAGAACTAAGTTGTATTAGCATCAGTCAACTATGTACATCGCTTTAGTAAAAGCTTCAGATGGTTCGCTGATAAGATCTTGTGGTGACATAAAGGGCCTAATTTTGTGGCTACCTTTAAGGTAGTCAGCCAAACCTAAACTAATGCAGATTGCTAGAAATCGAGTAAGCTGGAGGGGCTTTTTGGTTGAGACCCAGGGCAGGGTGTCATATAGGAAAAAATACAAGAATCCGAATCTGCTTCAATCAATAAATTATAGCGACCGACTTTAGGTCAGCATAAGCCCATTGTATTGCCATGCGGATCTATTTGATCATAATCCGCAAACCTTTTGGATAAAGCGTTGGCGATGACTGACACTAATGCTACTTAGTTCAGCCAGGGTGATAAAATGGTAGGCTTCTTCTTCCCCGGGAGGACAAAGCGTTTCGATTGCAGAGTAGATGTACAATAGTTTTGTTCCTCTCTGCATTTTCTGCAAAAGTCATCCTAGGTAGTCCCTAATCTAGTTGTGCATTTCAATGGCACAGTGCCCGGTTATAACGCCGCTGTGAGCTCAGATATTCGGTCTACTCATTCTAATCA
Organism: Eristalis tenax; assembly: GCA_905231855.2. Lineage (NCBI taxonomy): Eukaryota > Metazoa > Arthropoda > Insecta > Diptera > Syrphidae > Eristalis > Eristalis tenax. Next base: position 9,698,368 of record HG993127.1, read on the forward strand.
GAGTGAGTGAGCATTTTGGCTGTAGCGTAGAGTATAGTTGTTCAGCGATGAGGCATCCTATGCCAGTGGACCATCAACGATCGGCATACGCAAACATTTCAAGCTTCAGTAGATGCTTTGCGGAAACAGAGGCTGTGTCCTTTCATTCGAGTTCATCATATTAAATGATATTAACTCAGACTCCATACACAAACCATGAAACGCGAATTATGGTCGAATAGTCGACAGACGGCCGCCGCACAGTGGTTCCATAGGGGAAACATCCTGAAATGAAATACTTTCTAGAGAAGTGTTCTTTGGATGTTCGGATTCTACAAAACCATGACCTCCAAAATTGTAAGGCTTTTTGTAACTTCGTTGCCTTGTACCGTTAGCTCAAAGTTACACCTTTGAAATCTTATGTTTGCCTCTTTTTTAGCAACGTTGATTTAAATATTTTCCAGATTTCGATCCTTTGACGAAAGAAGTGATATTTAATTTGAATGTCTTTTTTCATGTTGGATATCCAGCTCTCATGCTAAGCGTGGAAGGAACGGAAGACGTGGTTTTACTGACACCGTAATCTATTCATGCTTCAGAAATCATTGAGAAAAACATAGCCACTCTGGCCGCAGGAGCCTTTTACGTGTAGCACCCTCCAGTAGTATGGGTCTGACTACTGATAGCCGGTGAAACACTCCCGGCTGTAGACCCCATTTAGCCAGGGAACCACTCGCGACTGTAGACCCAATTTTCACCCTACATCTTTTTAAAGCCATGCAGGCTTTTTTGATGCCTCCCTTTATGTTAGGTTTCCAGCATAGCTTCGCGTCCAAAATGAAGCCAAGGAATTTGCCACTGTTGCTTAGTTTATAGAGGGACTCCCCTGACATTAGGGGGACCAAAGGCAGGAATTTTGTGTTTTCTAGTAAAGAGTACTAGATTTGTCCGCAAACATCAGTCCTTTTTCCTAGTTCGTCAATAGCCGACAGCATGATATCCACAATGGTGGATACGAATTTCTCAGAGCCCGTGATGACAACAGCATTGGCATAGACCCTGTCCCGCCCAATAATAGTAAAAGTTCATTCACTACTACGTTCCACAGGAGAGGAGAGAGTACTCCACCTTGAGGAGACCCTCGTTTAACCGCTCTACAGATCGTGCAATCACCACGACCTTGGAGCAGATTGCTCTATTTTTGAGAAGTTGGTACTAAACTGAGTAGTAAGCCTACCCATCGAACTTCGAATTGAAGTCACGCATTGGTTCCGTAGTCGAAAGTAAAGAGAGCATAACACAAATCGAAAGAAATGCCAAAAAAGCACCGTGTGCAAAAATAAATCTTTCGTCCATTAGGTCAACGACATCTATTTATAAAACTACTCATACTCGGGCCATCTGATCAGGGTGTTGACCCGAAGTTCGCTTTGCTATGAATAGAAGCAGAATTCAGTTTTATCTCTCTTCTCTTCGTTGCGAAACATAGATAACACCGCCCGTCAAACAAGAGCTTTTTTGTGCCTACCTCCGCGCGCTCTCTACAGTTCCAAAGGTTGATTTTTGATTGAGCCAGAAATATGATTGATTGCAAACAGTTGCGAAGCTTGAGCAATGAAAATCGACGCTCAGTTGAGCGATGCAACGTCGAGTTGGTGTGGCTGGAGAAGGATGGTTTTATGTCCAAGGCATCACTCATTCCGCAATAAAGTGGATGGGATATGGCAGGATGTCTCGGCATTCTAGCCAATTCAATTAGTTACCCGAAAATAAAGCTGAGCTCCACGAAGGACATTTGAGTGGCTGCTGCTCCTGTGTGTCATCTGGACTCGAAAAGCAAAGCAAGAACAGAAGCTTGCGGATAAGCATGACAACAGATCGTAGGTAATTTCCGAGTGGGATATGTCTTATTTGCTAGAAGAGAGACAAACACGTCTGCAAGGCTCGGGCACATCGAGTGCATAAGGTCGTCGAATTTAGTGATTTGAGAGGGAGATGAAATATAAGCAAGTGATCACAACTTCATCTTGACGCGTCTCAAAAAGCAGTCGCCGGACAGGCTCAGGTTTTCAGTGAATCGCTCGAGAGGATATCAACCGGCTAACCTTCCACCAAACACACTATCAGTTTCAACAATGGCTACAATTACACGCTTGCCAAGCCTGCATGGAAAGGGTTTGCTGGTGGACAGATGACGATTTCCTTAAACGCTGGCTAGTTACTTTGGAAAAACAGATTCAACCAGACTCTCAATTGTATACAGATGGACTATGTGCAACATCTTACCCCAGTACGCAGCAGATTAATGCGGCAAAGTGAGTTTTCAAACTGACCTTCGCGATAACTTTCGACGTCATCGGCTGCTGGCAATGTGGGCACACTGCCTTCACCGGTTCCGGGCCCACTGGTGGTTTTCCTAGAATGGCCAAATAAGAAATTTCTCAACGAGCGCTGTTTGCTCCGATTCCGACTTACCATTCAAAATGAATACGCTCGTTGGTCTGGCCTCTTGGGTATGTTGTGGCGGCCCATTGTGGAACACGACGGGTGGCAACAAGTTTTGTTGATGTCCATGTGGCTGGAGTTGGTGCTGGAACTCCAGTCCCGGATACATCGGAGGGGCAAACGGTAGGGGCTGCGGAGCCACGAAATTCTGGGGTATGGCTGATTTGGGATTTAGCTCCATAGTGTGATGTCGGCTGACGGGTTGAGCGGCTTTCGACAAAAGGAATTGACTACTTTCAGGGGAATCCCGACTCGGAATGAACTGAGTTTTGGTGGACGACGCTGCGTCCCTGTTGTGTTTCTTGATTGCAATTAGGATAATTGAATGGACAGGGGTTGGGGGGTTGAGAGTGATGATGATTGCGTTAAGTGCGTCATGGACTGTCTGCGGGAAAATTAAGCACAGGGTGTGGACGGAGTTTTGATTGTGGCCAAGTTTGAGCGGAATTGTGTGGGAATTCGTCAAAGGATTTGGGTTCACTTTGTGGGATTTTTGCAAGGCGCTTTGGTAGAAGACTGGCCTTGGGAGATATGATTTAGGAGTGGTGTTGGTCCAGAGACATTGGTTGACGAGTGTCGGCGGCAAGGAGAAAGAATGGCCACGGCGAACGAAAGAAGAACACCCTACCGCGCCGTAAGAGAAGACTGGGAATTGACACAAAGGATCTCTCTGTTGGCGATGATATGTCCAGGCTCACACACGTGCATGGAACTATTTTGTCAACTCTCTGACTGAAAGCACAAAACCGTAGTATACCTATCGGCGCGACGGCTAATGAGGCGGCGAGCAACTTTGATAATGACACAAGTTGACCTTGACAGTAGACTTGAGACAGGAGTTGATCCTATATTGACATAATTTGCTTATTAACTGCTCCTGTATAGCTTTCGTCCGTTTTGTCGTTACTCAATAAAATCAGTTCGTGTGTATCCTTCAGTCGGTGCGTTTCATTTCTCTCCCTTCCTGTCCACAGTCTATCTACATTTCACCATCCGACGATATCGTCACCACGGATAGTGTACAAGTACATTCACCACGGTCCAGTTCAGTTCAACGAAGTAGCTGAAGAGGGCTTATAAATGACAGTGTGGGAAACAACGATTGACACACCAGCCAATGGATCAATGGGTTGTTAAGACCTCGAGCAGGACTCTTTAGACGGAGCAAAGACTGATGACCAGAATATTCATATCAGAACTAAGCGGATAACGAGACGTTTTTGGCCACTTACCATCATCTTATCCTCTTTTGTGTGCTATGGCCTCTACAACGCCATCGTGTGCGGATTCTGGCAACATGCCTCACTTCTCCCCAACTCTTTGCAGGGATGAAGGTTACCGGATTTTTCTAAATAGCAAAAGAAAATAAAATAGGACTTTCCCATATATGAAGTTCGAAGGTGCATATGGTACTACTGAGACTACTTGCGAGCTCTTTGCAAAGTTCTTTGAATCATGTAGATCACTCGAGTATTAATCCGTCTTCTTTTAGAGAAGATGGATGTCATACGAATCTTGGGTCACTTTATATTTCAACTGAAGACATACTGCATGGAATTCAATCTTTAAAGTCTTGTTTAAATCCTGGTTCTGACAGTGTTTTGTCTCTTCTTTTTAAACAGTCTAGTTCTTCTCTGCCTTTGTCATTGACATTAATGTTTAATATGGCTTTTGTCTTAGAGTCAGGATATCAAGTCGACAGTCTGTCACACCATTCCTTTAGGTAAATTAAGATCATTTGTTATACACTCATTCAGGAGTTCCCCAAGGTAGGCATATACGAGGGACGTTCAATATATTGATCGGTATCGGGGCGAAGCTGTGGTTGTATATATAAATTGACTTATTTATCAAGTAATACTATTATTTTAGTGCATTCATGTAAAATTTCATATAAATGTGATTATTAATTCGCGTTTTATCGCTAGTTAAACAGAATCGTAATGGCAACTGAGCATCGCGCTGTAATTAAATTTCTCACTAAACAAGGAAAAAGTCAAAAAACTATTCATGAAGAGATGGTGGCTGTTTACCAGGGTTCCGCACCTTCAAGTGGTCAAGTGAGTTCAAGAGAGGCAGAGAGAGCATTGAAGACAACCCCCGCTCCGGCGACCCGGCTACTGGTTGTACGGGAGAAAGCATCAAAGAAGTCGAAAAACTTGTTCTTGAGGTGGCACGAATAAAAGTGAAAATGATGGCAGAGATCACCAAGCTTTCAATTGGTACCATTCACACCATTCTTCATGACCATCTTAACCTTTCAAAGGTCAGTGCAAGGTGGGTGTCACGAATGCTCACAGCGCCTCAGAAAAAAGTGAGAATCGCATGCTGTAGAGAGCTTTTGGAGATCTGTAGTACTGGTGACGAAACATGGGTCCACCACTATGACCCTGAAAGCAAACAAGAGTCCATGCAGTGGCATAAAAAAGGAACAGACCCCCCGAAGAAGTTCAAAGTCACTCCGTCTGCCGGGAAGCTCATGGCCACAGTTTTTTCGAAGGGAATCTTGCTCATTGAGTACAAAAACAAGGTGAAACCATCAACGCCACATCCTACGCTTCCACTTTGCATAATTTGCGGGAGGAAATTAAAAAGAAAAGACGGGGTAAACTAGCAGCGGGTGTGTTGCTTCTTCATGACAAGACTCCTGTTTACCCGGCGCGAGTTTCCAAGGCTGTCCAACACCCACCCTATAGTCCAGACCTTGCCCCTAGTGATTATTTCCTGTTTCCGGATTTGAAAAAATGTCTTCGTGGAAAAAGATTTTCGGATGATGAAGAACTCAAGTCGGCAATAAATGGGTGTTTTGCAGAGAAAGAGGAAATTTATTTTTTTGATTGTTTAAAAAAGCGTATCTCAAGGTGTAACAAATGCATTGATGTTAGGAAAAATAAAAACAATTTAACTTGAATTCTCATTTTCCTTCATATCGATACCGAGAATATATTGAACGCCCCTCGTACAACAGCATGAATTTGTTTCTGGTAGATCCACTCTTACCAACTTAACCAAGTATCTGTTTGATTCAATAGAATCAGGATATCAAGTCGACAGTCTGTAACACAATTCTTTTAGACAAATTAAGATCATTTGTTATACACTCATTCAGGAGTTCCCCAAGGCAGGCATATAGGTCCCCTACTCTTTAATATATTCGTCAATTAAAATCTAATAATCCTTACTCATGTGAACTGTTTGATGTACGCAGACGACCTTAGAATTGTTGTGCGTGTTAAAAGCTCTCAAGATTGTGTAAAAATTCAAAATGACTTAAATACTTTATTTAATTGGTGTGATGGGAATAGAGTAATGCTAAATACAACCAAATGTCATTTCCTTTCTGTTTACCATGTTATGTTACCCGTAATATTTGATAATTGTATATGTGGGGCTTATCTTACTAAGACAACTGAAATGACAGTCCTTGGCGTAATTGTTGACACGAATCTTACATTCACGCTTCATATTGACTACATCGTTGCTAAATCTAATTCAATGCTTGGATTTCTTAAAAGGACGTGTGCTGAATCCATGTGCCCTCAAATCAGTCGACATGTCTATCGTACGTCCATATTTTGAGCATTGTTCTGTTGTATCGGGTCCGTTATACATGAAAGCTGTGGCACGTTTAGAAAAAGTTCAAAAATCTAAAAAGAATTGGATGGAATCTTGACTCCATGGCTCCACAACTCCTGGTTTAGATACCTAAAAAAAATAGACGAAGTGTTCAATACATAATGTTCATTTATGGCATTTTCTCGTATCGTGTAAATTGCCCTGAGATTCTTCAAAACGTTAGGTTTTATGCACCGGAAAGAATTCTTCGATCAAGAAATTTTTTACTACAACCAAGGCACTCGCGTATTTATGGCCTCAATGAACCGCTAAGTAGTATCTTCAAATGCATATAACTTGACCTTCAAGGTTAGAAGGCAGCAGTATATCCGGCATTTGTCCACTGCCAGATCGTTCACGGATCGCTGGGCCTCCCGAGGTAGGTAGTGTAGTGTCGACTCACCAGTAAATTTGCGTTTGTTTGTGGTCAGATCACAATTGTCCCTAGACAAGACTAGATATGTACAAAAGACAGCAAACACAGGTATGCGACTTTAGTCACAATTTGACCCTTTTTGGGAACGCTGCGCTCCGAGAGTCCTTGAAACGACATCGGCGACCATTTTATGTGGAATATAACCAAGATGAATGTCAGGCAGAGATAATGGAGATATCCAACTTCGGCCAATTGTAACCCTTGTCCATGTCGCCATTGAGCCGTAAAGAATATGAGTGGGATGGAATTCCCTTTACATTCCACACATACTCTTACAAAATTCCCGGCTCCGCTACTCACTACGCTCGACCGTAGTGTTGTCATTACACTAGAATAAGCTACTCGGTACCAGGGTTGCCGTTATGCGACTTTAGTCGCAATTTTACCCTTTTTTGAGGCCGCGACGCGCCGAGAGGCCATAAAATTACTGCGGCGACTTTTTTATATGAAACATATTTCTTACACGAAATACGTCATTAAGTTCCTCATAAGCAATAAACTCAACACTAATTATAAGAAAATGCAACTAAATGACTGCACGACTCCTACGCTTGATAAAACCTTAAAAATTCGAATTCCGACTTTATTGTCCCGAGACAGTTTTTGTCCTCGAGACTTTCTCAAATTTTTCAGTGGCAACACTGCTGTAACTCTCCCCCTATCTCTCTCTCTCTCTATCTCTCCCCCTCTCTATCTCTCTCTATCTCTCTCTCTCTCTCCTCTCTATTCAAACAGTTTGATAGGCGAACTAATTACCATAAGTAAGTTGCCCCAATCAGATGAGTGACAGTGACGTTGTTGGTTGGGGCCTCGACCTCGACCCCCATAATGTTCATGGCGACACCTCTTTTCGAGTCACTGACAAAGCTGAAATAGTAAAACTGTCTATAAAAAGCTGCGTCTATAAAACTTGGCCGTTCGGGCTTAGCTCCCTTCCACTCGTGAACACAACCCGAGTGGTTGCTGAGAAGCTGCGCCTTGGCTCTTTATGGACAGTAGTGCCACCCACATGTGTGATTGCCACATAAAGGCCCATGTCCACCCCGATCCGCAGACGATGTTGCATCACTAAATGGAGCAAAAACTGTTGGAGAAAATTTCTAATGCATTTGAGCAGGAAATCCTCTCTAATCTAAGGCATCATTGCTTGTTGACCCAGAACGCGCAGTATCAAAAACTAGAACTTTTAAGATAAGTCCATCACTCATGTGCTGTGTGCGGCTCTTCAAAACACTTCTCTTCCCACCGGCTTCGTGCATTTGCTGTACGTCAGCACTTTGACGTTAACCGCTCATCCCTATCTTACGATGCCAGTGTTCTTCATTCTTCTCGGAGGAAAGACATTCTGAACAAACGCGCGTATGGGTATGTTTTTGTTTATCCAAAACTTTCGAGAATCTCAAGGCTGGCTGTTGAAAAACTAAGCAATCAGTCTGACATCATTCGTGTGTGTTTCCAAAATTAGCATCAAATGGTACTACGTAGCCTTGCTACGAATTTTTTTGCGTACGTTTGTGTCTGATCTCTTGTGTAATATGGTGGGCATGGTATGTTTTGAAAACAGACTATGAATGTGCTTCAAATTTGGCGTTGAGGGGCGTTTATTTTTAGACATGAATATTTGGAGCTTTCATCACTTGTGAGGGGGAACTTAGGGTGGCATGAATGTCGTTACTGACAGTAAAGGGAATTCTGTAATGTAAGGCTTTCGTTGAGAAATTGAATTAAGCTGCATGCAGACGACTGTCACAGTTGGTGATGTGCCTGTCCTTGGTTAGTTGGGCCCCCGGTTCGAATCCCAGTGAAAGCAAAGTGCAATAATATCCTCATCATATTCTGTCTTGGGAACCAAGGTGAATTGTGATTCCCTTGGCCGTCAATATGAAACCTTCTAGCCATACACCTTGGGAGCTGTCACTACCTATGGTTCTCCAGGGATACCATATTGGCCACGTCGCTGCATGTGGCGTACTGCCACAAATTGATCAACGCCAGGCAGTTCTACTAAGGAGCTACGTGCATTCTTATAACAAAAGTTAATACGCTCATATCTGGTTTTCAAATCTGGTCCAGTCACCATTTGCCGTCACTATCACTGGAGGGGTCGGTTGGTGGTGGGAGTCTGACTGTGGGTATCACAATGGACTAGAATAGATCTCAAGGTCAATGAGGACAAAACAAAATATATGCTGTCGATCAAAGAACATCACCCGTCACGCAACATATAGGACAAAAAGTCACGATCGACGACAAACGTGAACTCAACCACAGACATCACAATGCAGATCCGACGTAGAATCGCCCTTGGCAACTGTTGTTACTTCGGTCAATTGGGCTCAAACCTCCTGCGTTCAAGGACCAACATCAAAAACAAAACTCTTATTTAGAGCCGAAAACTGGACAATACGCCAAACTGCAGTTCTGATTCTTGGTGTCCTCGAAAAAACAATTCTACTCCGGATATAATGTGGTCCCGTATGCGAGGACGGCGATTGGAGGAGCTGTAGCAGGATGTGGGTATAGCCGGGAAGCAAAAATCTTACAGCGCTTGGAGCCCAATGCTCCAGGTAAGAGGGTCTTGGAACCCCAGCCTCATGCTTCGAGAAGGAGAGGAAGGCCGAATCTTCGGTTTAAATACCAAGTAATCGGGGACGCAAGACAGCTTGGTCTTGGAAGGAGCGACTGGACTGAAGGCAGCGTGCCCAGGAGGCCAGCAATTGCTTAGACTCAGAACCTCCATGGATCGTCGGCCAATTTGCACGCCAGCCAAATGACTTTTTAGAAAGCAGTTAGTACGCTGTTTTGGCCAGGGTTTGTAGTACTAGGTGTAGTAGTCAATATTCGCTAGATTTCATTTAGCGATTTAATTTCCTTGAAAATTGTAAGCCCACTGGAGAGAGAGCTAGAGAGAGACAGCGATAGATATATAGAGAGATAGAGATATAGAGAGATAGAGATATAGAGAGATAGAGATAGAGATAAAGCGAGAGATAGAGAGAGATAGAGAGAGAGACAAAATTGCTAAAATGGCAACCCTGATTACGACGGAGGCCGAGAAGGTAGGTTTAATGGCAAATGATGGCAAGACTAAATGGTCTCTCACGAGTGCAACGACTCTGATCGGCTAAGTTTGAGACGCTTTTTCCAGACATCTTCGATCATTGTCAGTGACTCGAAAGAGGTGCAGCCGTCAAAATGAATGTGCTCGTGCCGGGAATTGAACCTGTGCTGCGTAGGTTCGAGTGCGAAGGGGTCGACCCACCACAGCAGCCACGACGGTGAGTGGAGGAGGAGATAAAACAACGATCTGTACGAGCTGCTCAGCGACATCGTGTGAGAGTGATGATCTAGGTCATGTAGAGCGAATGCAAACCAATGCTCCGGGCCGGAAAGTGTTGGCGCAGTAGAGGAGGACCACTACTCAAGTGGCGCACTCATGTGGAAAGCACCTCAACCAAGTATGCGTGCGAAACTGGAGGCAGCTAACTAACGATCGAACTGGCTGCAGACGCTTGTTGGTTGAGGACCAGGTCCATGCCCAGACTGTAGCGCCACCTTAAGGTTATAATTTCTTGTAATTATAGGATTTCTCAGAACTCTGGAACTATGTGTTCGTTTCGTCCTGCCATTTGTCTAGGTCTAGAAACAGGAAATAGTCGAAGGGGTTAGCCCCTGGAGAAGATGTAGGGTGGGGTAGCAGTTCGTATGTATTTTTTCATGGCGACCTAATAAGTGTTCCCACGAATATCACCTCTTTCCTTTCCAAATGGGATCATGTCCGCTTCGATACAATAGTGAATCTGTCCAAAAGCTCTGAATGAAGTTCCCCGGGAATCGTTTTATACTCTTGAAGGTAGTCGATGGGAATGACATCGTGTACATCCCGAAACAACTGGGGTCACGACCTTGTTGGCCGACTGATGTGTACATCTTGGCACCTTTCGGTTCACGTCCACCCGAAACAACCACTTCCAAGGCACATGCCCAACCAACAAACGGGTTTCGCTAACATTTACGAGGATTGTCTGCCTTCAATGGCTGTGAAACACAAACGAAATGACGTCTCAAATATGACAGCTGTTGTTGGATTTAACCCGGAAGTGCACACGTGTCCATTTTGAGTTAGGAAGAGCGTGCCCAATTGGGAACGCACTTCCTGAGATTACCTGTCACATACCCTGGTGAGTTATAATTGTGTCCTAATTGTGTCCTAATTGTGAAATAAAACTAAGTTTACACTCGTGCGAAAATTCCAATTCCAGTCTCTGACTCTTCATTCGTTCAATCCCTCTAGCCTCTCTACGCAGAGTCCACACACGTCAATGTTTAGAGCACACCCTGTAAAATTCAATTTCACTAAAACGTCCCAAAATGAGTGTCTCATAACCAACAAAAAAAAAGAAACGGAATGTCCTCCGATTAAGCAAACAGCTCCGGCGTCACTGTCGTTGATAAATGCCGCGTAATTTTGAGTATTCATCATGCGAGTCGACGACGTGAGCAGTGCCTGCGCGGCTGCATTCCCCATCGCCGTGGTTCGGAACGAAAATAAAACCACTCATTAAAATGTCTAAAAAGCGTTTTCTTTTTTTTATTTATTTCATATTCACAACGAATGTATACAAAAAGATAAGACACCTAGGACGCCCTTTTAAATACGAATGCTTATAGATATTTGTTCCGCTCCCAAATACACTGTACGAATGTGTCGTGCGCTAAGGGATGCGTCTGCTTGCAAGGACTTGTGCGTTCTTCACATCATCGACTTGTTGATCTTTATCCCCCGTAAAGACAGTCGACAACCGCAAGGCACTTCTTACGAAACAAATTAAAATGTAGGTTAATTTGTATTCGGTGACATTGTAAAATTAAGAAATAAGTATTTATGTTAACCTAAGAACTAGACAAACTTGGAGGTGGTTATGCGTTTTAAATCGACTGCGTCTCGTGCTCACTTCTCGTAGACGCCGATGAAGGCGTTACACGATGGACAGTAGTGCTCCACGTTGCGAGCACATCCGGTGCAGTACAAGCAACCCGCGCAAGGCCAGCATCTGTGGAGGCGATTGAGAGGTGTTAGGGTTCGATGATGGGGGGGTGAGCAACTTACCCGATGATGCAAAGGATGAGCGCTATTAGATGGGTTTTGGTTGTAGACCGGTGCTCGATCTTCGTCAAGATCTGCCTGCGGCAGGACGGGCAGACTACGTTGCACTGCTCTGCACTGACGGGAGCTGGAATTTTGAAAAATGTTCATTAATCAGTCGTGTGCTGGGGGTGATGGTGAGGACTTACTAGACATTTTTGATGAGATTTGCGGTGAGCGGCTTCGAATGTGGTCCTGAAAGGAAGAAAAGAAGAAATTTGAGAAGGGTTCTGATGCAGAACAGGAGGTTTAAGGACTATTGCCAAACCGATTGACCCCAAACGTATTGAATATGTCCTGTGGGTTCGAATTATTCGGACAGGGCTTAAGGCTTCTCCGAAAGTAATTTGGAGTTTCACAGCGGGTTTCGACTCGGGCTGAGTAACCTCTGTGTGAAAATCACCGCGTCCTAGATTCGACGATACGACCGACTCCAACCGAAAATACTGACTTAGGGTGCGCGGACAAATGAGGGCATATGCTGTCATGTGGCATTGGAAGCAACTACTATGCTGCGGTAATTTCGAAATAGCGTGGAAGATCTGTCCGAGCTTGATGTCACAGCCAAGTACCGCCTTTAGGCGAGGTTCAGGTAAATGTGTGTGTCTCTTGTTTGCTTCTTCCCCGCGACCCATTCAGTGGATTATGCGGGTTGGGAGATAGTGATGAGGAAACGAACACCCACCTCGGCTGTGCCTACAAAAAATCAGTATTTTCCTGAAAAAAGTTCGGACAACTTCGACGGTTTCATAGTGCCTCCGACAGAAAATGTCGGTATCTCTTAACACGTCCTCGAGTGTTCAGCCTTTTTATAAGGAAATAGTCCTGTCTTGATGAATGGCTTTCATTGAGTGACTCCAGCTCAATAGATTTGTGCCATGACTGTGGTCAATTTTTTTCCTCACACAGCCTAAACGGTGAACTGATTAATTGCACATTAATTGAATGTTTGCGCTTCTGTTGTTACGTTTTTGGATAAGAGTTACCAGAAAGAGAGACTTCAGTCGGAACTTCCAATAATCAGAGGCAAATTAAAGCGGCTGGTGGAAGCTGTTGTTGACATGACGGCGCCACACTTCCTCCCTTATCTGTGGTCACAAGTCACAACCGGTAATGTAGTTTTTTCGTACTTTTCAGGGGACGGTCTATAAATGTATGAAAATCACGACTTTCGCAAATTTTAAATGCTTGTAAGTCTAAAGACGTTAAAATTGGGTGCACATAGATTTTGATATTCGGAACCTTGTATGTGAGTAATTTAATTTCGTTTTAAGTCGACTTTAGGGCTTGTGGCTTGTGACCACAAATTGTGTAGATTACGACGTTTATTTGAAATTTGTCCCGTTTCTTTGTTGACAGGGAAAAGCAGAGTGTCAAGCTGATTTAGTCTTTGCCTAGCGCATGAGCTAATTGTCAACAATTTCCAAGCACTCGCCTTTGATTGAATTGGCTAAGACTTACAATCTGACAACGGAGAGAGAGAGAGAGAGAGAGAGAGAGAGAGAGAGGGAGAGTGAGAGAGAGAGAGAGAGAGAGAGAGGAAGAAAGGTTCTTGTTCAGTGCATCATTGCACAAATGCATTAGTACCCACGTGGCTTTGAAAATTTGGTAAAATATAACTTAAGTGGCGACGTCATAGCCTTTCAACAGTAGCGACCCCAAGGCCCCGAGTTTCACCTCTTCACTCAGGCCTTACACAAAAATCACAACTATTATCAAAAATTTGTTCGCTCAGGCTTCACACAAGTCTCACGACATTTGTCAAAAAATTGTTTGCTTTCCTTGGGAAAGACAAAGATGCATGCATGCCCACAGTGAAAAATTCTGCGTTGAAATCTCTGTCAAGGAAAGCTCATCTCACGCCTGACTATATAAACCGACCCTGCAGACTTCCCCGCAAACACAAATTCAGAATTTGCTGTCAATGTGGCACTTGTTAGGCTTTCATCAAATCGACAACATCTCCCACACCTCCTCGATGTTTTACACAGAATGAGCTTTTTCCAAGAGCGCCCCGATGTGGATGACATCATCCACACTCATACACGAAATCACACACAGCCGTGGCTGTTCCATATTTATTCCTGTATTGTCCTACATCATTACGCCCTATAATCGTTTCACTGGGTCGGCATGCGTTCACAGGAGGGCGTCAACAGGGCCGACACTTAATAATGCTTAGGCATGCAAATCCGATGACCACTGTCAGATATCGATTTAATAATTACTTCGAGTGACAATCACTCCGGCGACAGTCAATTACCGGCCGTTTGGGGAGGTAACGCTTTCGTTATCGTGTCGGCGACATGCAAGCTTCTAATGAAACCGAAGATTGATGAGATACTGACTACACCGGTTTCCATGGCGGGGTGTAATTATTTCGGTTTTTTTTTCTCGTTGCCTGTTTTCGCATGACCTTGACTGGTTGCAGCCGGGATTTAAGTGCATTGCCACCTTGACCTCTTCACATGATTTTTTTTGTGTGGTTTTATAGGTAGAGTTGGGCATACCTGGTGTGTGGGTAAATCAGCGCTGTTTTTCGTTTGGGAATCGGCGGGAATCTGCGGTGGCTTAACAGGCGAGTGCTGTTTAATCAAAGTTCTATGCCGCCTCTGGAAGACGAAAATGAAGGAAATTTGTCTTGGGAATCGGCTACAGTCTGCGGTGGAACTGGGTCTAGCTCCAACAGCAGCCACTCGTGTTGAATCGTCAACAACAGATTTTTGTCGACTCCGAAAGACGAAGACTGAGAGAGAGAGAGAGAGAGAGAGAGAGAGAGAGAGAGAGGGAGAAAGAGAGAGAGAGAGACAAAGAGAGAGAGAGAGACAGAAACAGAGACAGAGACAGAGACAGAGAAAGAGACAGAGACAGAGACAGAGACAGAGACAGAGACAGAGACAGAGACAGAGACAGAGACAGAGACAGAGACAGAGACAGAGACAGAGACAGAGACAGAGACAGAGACAGAGACAGAGACAGAGACAGAGACAGAGACAGAGACAGAGACAGAGAGAGAGAGAGAGATGTGGTGGCGTGAATTATGAAAATGGTTTGCACCCGGAATTGAACCTTGACACTGAGCATAGGAGTCGAGGTACATACATAACCACATTTCATTTAATCTGGAATTGCCGATTCAGTCATTCATCACTTTCAGTCCACTGGAGGCAGTTTCTGTTAAAAATGCGATCAGCTCTCTAGGAAATTGAAGGAAAATTAATTAAGACTGACTGTGTCTACAGATAAATGACCCCCTGGCAATACGAATAGATTTCAAGAGCCATTCTCACATGAGAAATGTGTGCCAATCAAGCTTAACAAGCGGCATCAATCAGGCTCAGTTGGCCTATCGTTTCGAGGGCAATGAGAATAAATCTCTCGCTTGCACGAATTCATATCCAATCCAGCTGCGGATCACAAATTAAAGTCTTGTCCACTCAGAATGCTATTGGTTGACGGTGACAAGGAGATGGTCAAGTGGATTGAGTCTGGGTCTCACTCGAGGCCTTCTAAACACACATCTCGCTGGTGCTCGCCTTCGACTTGTAACATAGTCTGGGCCTCACTCGAGGACTTCTAGGTGAGACATCTCGCTGGAGCTCCCGTCGACTTGTAGATCAGGACGGAGGTAGACCGAGGAGACTCCACTTCATGAGCTTATTCAATTCTGCAGCCTGGTTTGAAATCTTTCTTGCGATATCTGACAGTGGTCATCGGATTTGCATGCCTAAGCATTATAAAGTGTCGGCTCTGTTGACGCCCTCATGTGAATGCATGGCGACATGGAACAGTGATTCGGAAGGATGAGAACAGATAGGTTTTTAAGCTTGTGGTCGTATCAACTGACATTCCGGTAAAGTATTTGAATTACTTGCGGAACGGCTCAGTTTTCCATTGAGTAGGACATCAGAGCTTGGTTCAGACGCGGTTGAAGTTGTGTTTACAGCAAGTCGCTGAATGAAAGCTGACTTGAATGTCGTCAACACTGAACCCACACATTTTACAGGTAAACTGAAGAACATTAGCTGGATTTGATTGTTTACCACTAGCTTGTGTCTGTCAAGCCAGAGTTGGAGCCAATGTACACGTGGTTAAACTCCGCAACTAGCTTTAGATTTTTTGCTGTGCTAAAGGGCAATATCATCCGCAAAGGCCTTACCACAAATTGCAGGAATAAATATGGATTTAACAGAATGGGACCAAGGACAGATCCTTGGGGTGCATCTATATTTACTTTGTTTGAATTGCTCAAAGCGTCCTCGAGTTTTACTGTTTGACAATGTGAAGGCTTATTACCAGCTTGGTCATATTTAGGCAAGAAAGAGAATAAGTGGTAAGTTAAGCTTAAGGCATAGTTGGGCCTCATGCTCATGAGCGAGTATAAAGTAGTGTCAAACGCGCATGGGTGAGCCAACCTGAGCCAACCTGCAATTGTTGTCCATGAACGATTGCGAAGATTTCGATAGGCCTGTGCGAACTTGGCAGCTGGCACATTGCGAACACAAAAGCATGTGTTTTTTGTGTTCAAATTGGAGTCTTTGACCATCATCGAGCTCTCTTTTGCGTATTTTCATTCAAGAGCATTGCCGTCGTAAACCAACAATCCAGATGTACCCATTTCAGGATGATCATTGTTATCTGACCCACTTTAAAGAATTAAGGCCAGCAGATCACTCACCACGCAGGCCGGTCCAATTTACCTTCGATTCCACATGTATGGTGGCGCACACTGGAGGAGAAGAGCCTCACCCAACGTAGTGCGCACAACGCTAGGCAGAGATAGCACACTGGGGGAGAAGACCCTCACCACGGCCTTAACACGGCTGTTGGGACCCTTGTTTGGTTGACCCCCGGACATGGAGAAGACCACGCACAATAACGATGGAATAAAATATGACGGGTCCTGCTTCCACTTGTCTGGACAAGCAAACAACAAAATCTGTTGGAGTTAAAAAAAAAAAAACGTACAAATAGTGGGACAACCTCTTGATCTACATCGAGTCACAATGTGGTACGACCAAGGATTGGCGTTGTAGCCGTTTCAGTGAATCGATGGCAACACCAACTCTTGACATCTGAAATCGATGCATTTCGCAGCGTGTCCCTCAGATGGAGGCACTGGCGTTCAATTGCAGGAATTCTCGAAATACCAAGTTAAATTTTCTCCCGAGATCGATGTAAGACCATTTCATTTTTAATTTTTGCTTGAAAATAGACGCCAAAGGCAAGCCCTTAAATTTCCCGATCCTCCCCGACCCTCGATCTGCGAACGCTAACAGTGGATATCGCAACGTTCTGCAACCTTCTCACTCTGGTTAAGGAGAGAATCTGCCCCAAGTACAATGAAGCGAAGGGACAGCGGAAGAATATTGTTCACCTACCTTCGTATGAAAGGGCACAACGAATCTGTTTGCTCAAACGAAACGATCGTTATTCATGAGAAAACCTGTTCTCGCATTCAGAAGCCGGCGCCAAGGCCACTCACTACTGATTGTAACTCATTACACATTCAAAAACTATTGTCTGCCTCGTCGAGCAACCAGCGAAGTACTGGAAGCAGGGGAACAGATGACGGGGCCGTGAATTCCAAATTCATGCTGATGCCGCTTATGTTGGGCACATACGAAAATATGTATGCTTATGTTCACGGTACTGTGCCTTTGAGACTAATTAAAATTCCAAATTTGTGCGATGCCAGCGAGAAATTCAAATTAAATCAGCTTGCAGCTATCACCACAGACGCAGTTCAAACTTCAAGGTTATTCGAAATAATAACGACGCCCGCGATCATCTTCGGCCAGAGAGACAGTAAACAAAAATAAACAAAGCGTCCGATGAATTGGGTTGGCACCGACAACAAAATACCACCACGCACCGCCACTGTCTCTCAGCGCGCAAATGAACGAGGGTGCCAGCGGTGTTTTTTTTCGCATTCGTTCCGCCGGCCAGTGTGCCTGTTTGGCTGTGTAAATTGAACGAGTTCTGGATTATGCTCGAAAATATGACATCACGCTCGCCAGACGATGTAGAGATGGGAACTGATACAGGCCTTGGCAGGAATGTGTTTGTGTGCGGCCCTTTGGGTGTGAGGTATATAAGGGTGGGGAGCCGACTATATGCCTACAAGGCAAATGAGAGCAAACGCTGAGCAATAGTTGGTAATCATTATCATTCGTCTGTGTGAAGGCCGGAGGAATATCGAATGGGTTCTGAAGTCTTTGGCGCCAAAAGATGACATCACGTTATCCGCTCGACTATGTACAGATGGATATGACACAAATGAATGTCGGCCATAAAGTGCGCTAGAGGATGTGCGAGTGTGTGTGAGTTCGTTTGAGGGTGAAGCACATAAAGGACAGTGTGTCCATCAAAATTGGGACGTTCTCTGCGAAAATTGAGGGCAAATAGGAGTGCCATTGACAAGCTGCCGAAATGGTCGAGGAGTGTCCCTCATTGGACTTCGGATAGGGTACCCCGTTTACTCATAAATTGGTAGCAGGAGACAGACAGTTTGGAGGGTCGGAATGCGTAGGATGGGGGAGGCTTCATTGTGTATTCTGGATTATTTTCTTCATGTATTCACGCCCGATGACGTGATTGTTTGTCATTCGTTTCTAAAATGTTAGGGAGGGACACGGTGGGTGAGAAAACAGTCTTCTCTCATCTCTCTTCCTGTTGTGAGGATTATCTACCACGTTGCGAAGACATCATTCATGGTACACAAGCTATCGAGTGCGAAGACTTTAATTGCGAGCAACGACAAAGGCGAGACAAGAATCGAACAGCAGACAAATTGTCAGGTTGTTAGCATGGTAAATATTCTGTTTATCGTGTATTTATGACACCTGCAAAAATTTGAGTAATTGCTTCGGCTGCACGAATTTGTGACGACTGAGACCGCAAGATACACAGGCTGGCTCTAGCGATTGGAGTAAAGGGAAGAGTACGATAACTTTGACCTCAAAAACAAGAATTACTGATTAATGGAGCCCCTTTTAGGAGGAAGAGGCAAGTTTAGGAAAAAAGTACTAAAATGGAAAAAAGTATTTAAACACAACGGCAACACTTACAATGGCTATATTGATCCAGTCATCAACATTAATCCTCAAAGTACCATAAATACGAAAAAAATATTCATAAAAAATAGTTTTAGCCAATAGAGCATCTTCTCATAATTTTTAATGAAATTAGTCCCAACTTTTTTTTTTAACAAAATTTTGAGTTTTCAATCGAATTCTTAAAAAAAATTAACTTGACTTCAATTTTGGATTAAAAACTGTTTTCTGGCTTTCGAATTGGGTATTGCCTTCGGTAAGTGTTGCCGTTGTTTTTATTTATTTTTTCAATTTTAAGAAATTTTTCGTTAAGATGAACCCTAACTTCTAAACGGGGCGATACTAAACAATGCTTATTTTTGACTCCGTTGCAAAATCATAAATTTTTGGCGCCAAAGTCGTACCGGATTAGGTTTTAATGGGTGACACTAAGCTGAGTTCACAGCTTTTGGAATTCGTAGCCAATCGCTAGTTGTTGTAGATTATAATTTTTGGAATTTTACTACGAATCCTTAACGCTTATTCTTTTCTAGACTATCCATAGTTCTCTTCCTAACTCCTGCAAGTACTGTGTAACATGGTTTCGACTACTCCTTCTCATTTCTACAGCCTCCTCCATTCTTCTTGATCGATCTCCCACAAGCCAGCGACCGGTAGATCAGCCTGCACTCATTCTAAATTGTTATCACTGCACTCTTAGTAGTAAATTAGTTGCTTTCTAGGGGCACGTGTATCAACTTCTAGACTAAATGTCCCTTTTCATGTCAGGTCACTGGAAATGGGGTACACACGTACCATCAAGAAAACCGGAGTCGGCATGTTCCTCTGGGCCACCCACGATCCACACGAGTTGTTGCTACAGACACTACGTCCGCGTCAACCTGAACTCTAGCGCCACGAAAGAAAAGAGAAGCTGAAACAAAATCGGAACAAAACAAAGTTCACATTCAATGTTTATCATTTCAAAACACCGAATTCTTGAATTTTGTCTGTTTTATTGGCAATTCAAGGTGAAAAGGCTGCATTGGCAACCTTTTAGAAGCAGCTCACTGTGTAGCCGATGGCATCGAGCCAATTGTGCAGCAAAAAGTGTGTCAACATCACAATTTTGTTTGTCCTGTATTTCGGACTGAAACGAGAAAGAAATGAATTTGTTGCTGCTCATTTCGTCACGATGTGTTCACTAATTTAAGGCTATTTATCGGCGAGTCTGCCGTGTTTAGTAACGAGTTTATGCTTTCGATACAGAATAGAAAAATGCGTCGATCGATTTTATGAATCGCGGGGATAAGGATCCGAATTTATTAAGATTTTAGTGAGCTTAACTGCGACCTCGTGGGACAACGTGTCTAACGCGATTAAGGTACCGCACATAAGTGCATCTCAACCAACTTGATATGTTACAACCAAAGCAGGGAACCAACTAGACTTCGTCTTCTTTGCCGCAAACAGTGTCCTCAGTGTACTTAGTATGTTTTCTGCAGTTAACTTTGCACACTCTTCACTCACATCAAGCAGCCATGAGGGGTGGGGACAAATAAAACAATGCACTCATCACGTGATCAAACATTGTACAGTATTTGTGTTGCGTGATGTCATGCTCTGGTGTAGTGTGCACTTTGTTGAATAGTGTGAATTGAGATGAGATGGTAATGAATGCATTGATGTAGCCCCCTGGTGGGTATGTGCGTTGACTCCTACACGCGTTGACTCCTGACTCAGTTTACCAACTCGACGAACAATTTTCATAATGCATGCACCCACATCACTCTCGACTCAGTGACGGAGTGATCGGAGATTGAAGCTGTACGGAGGAAGCCATAAAACGCTGGCTCAACTCCGCTAGTGGTTGATGTAGAAGTTAGGCCAAGGTCCACCAAATTAATTTTTAACGGAATTCCACACTTTTTCAAAATTTGCGGAAAAAAAGTAGGGTCAGTCATTCAATTCGCTTGAAATTGACGTACGCTTAATCCAAGGTTTCCCATTTTACAATAATCATCGCTTAACAGTACTTGGACGCGTTCAAATTGTAAAAAACAGTAGGCCTAGCCTAGCTTCTAGGCCTAGCTTCTCAGTAACCACTGGGGTTGTGCGCGCTATTGTTCCAGCACAAGTGGATGCGACCTACGGTTTTATGCCAGCTATGAACGACCAATTTGAGAAGCTTTTTCAATGCGTAGGCTCAAGAGTCTAGGGGTCGACGCACCAACGGACAATGCCACAGCTGCGTTCCCTATTAGGGAGCAATCCCCCTTATTCTCCTAGAGGAGCTGAAATCGTAATTCAAGTGAGGCGACAAAAAACCAATCAAATTCTTTTCCCAAAAAAGTTCTCAACATATACTGCAGATTTGTGTCTTCCAGTGGGACCAAATTCAATTCGGTGGTTGCATTTGATAATTTGCTTAATTCTTGGGTGCCTTTGGTTCTGAACATGGGATATATTGGTGCGCGTATGTGATAGATTCTATTTCAATGAAAGCCCATGTAAAAGGAAAGTGCAAACGTTTTGTTAAAAATGGATTTCTGGATGTATTTGAATTATCCTGCGTTAAAGATACCAGCGATTTAAAAGAATTGTTGGTTATCATCACTTTGAAAGATACCAGGCTCTCAGATTGTTGATTTGTTGTTATTTTAACACTAAACGTGAAAATATTAATCAACTGTTATTCCTATCAATAACAAAATTTGGGTTGAAACTTTCATATTTATCCCACGTCGTTTGGCGTCACCCACATCCACAAAAAGCAAGCGACAAAATCTCTTTCATTTTCTCATGAAATGTGACAAATGTCACATAAAGTGACTAAGTGAATACAGATTTGTCAATGTGACACATATTTTTGGGTGACACGACTAAGAGAAGGAGGAATTTAATTGTCTTTGCTATAGATCTCTTAAGCCTTGTCAAACATTCAAATGCAGGCTCTGCAGACAATGTAGCTCTTGTTAGTGAAAGTGTTGAACATGAGTGGCAACAGCACACCAACTGGACTTGCCTTGGATTTGCATCTGTGCCCCGATAAAGTTAAACTCACTCAAGAATTTACTCTGGTTGGCTGAGGAATGTGTAGAACATACGCGTCTTAAGACATACACTTTTCGATGACCAATAAGCACACAAGCTTTTCTTAAGCGATGAGACCCTGTGGACACGTTAGCAAACTCAATTTTCACGTTTGGGGAAGGGACCGTCAAACTTCTAACCGTCAAAAGACCATTCGTGTCACTAAAACGTCACTTTCAATTCTTATCATGTGGCCTTAAGTTTTCAGCCTCAAATCAAGGGCATTGATGTAGAAGACCATATTTCCCACAAAACGACACGTGTTGGGAATTGTTGCACAAATAAATTCCGGGACGAATTATAGCGCGTTTTGGTAAAGTGAGTTGCCTTGCCAACTAAGATCATGCGATTTGTCGCCGTTGGGTTTCAGTTTTTTGGGACTATGTAAAAAGTTCCTTTTTATGGACACTTGAAGTTCGGAGATCAAATGTTCGTAAAATTGTGGCCCTTGTGTCAAAAAGTCAGCGAAAATGACCAGTTCAGTACCGAGATGATGTGGTGTCCGATTCTTAATGGCAGGATCCAAACGAAAAGAAATACAAATTTGATCGACATCTGACTGAATTAAGCGCTTTGTTCAAATTTACTCACGAAACCACGGAAGTATTCATTCGACCATAAGATTCCCTAACAACATCAACAACAACCGATTCTGAAAGGACACATCTGGCAAGGACAAGTTGAATATTGCGTAGTCTCTCTTGCGACCGATTCCACTTGTGGATTAGTCAGTGCAGTCAGGAATTACTGATTGACTATACTAATTGAAGATATCAACATTGAGCAGCTGTGCTTCGGTGGTTTGGTCACGTGGCACGAATGTCCCCTTCATCACGACTTCCGAAGCGGCCGTTGAATGCGATTCCATCAGGAAGGCGACTGCTGCGCAAACCCAGAACGAGGTGGTTCGATCAAGGTCAAAAACTCGTCTCGTTAGACAAGAGCATAACTGACTGTTATAATACTCAGTCTAAACGCCCAACCAGTAGGCGACGTAAGGAGACTTAAGTCAACTTAAACACAAACAACTAAAGCGAATACGCAGAAATAATACACAATACACCGACAGCAACACCCCCAACCCCAGCTTCGTTAAGTTTCGTTCACTTTTACTAACTTAACAGGAGGCGAAATCAATCGCTGATGCTGGAATTTTTCGTAATTTCACAGAAGCCACTATGGACAGTAGGAACTTATCGACACCTTTGACTTCGTTTGGTTCTCAAATAAGATTCAATTAATTGAACTCAATTCTGTGGTCACAAATCATAACCGCCGGTTTTTATATTTTTTCTGGAGACGGTGTCAAAGTTTCGAATTAGCACTGGACTTAGTTTTTCCGCAATTACTTCTATTTCAAAAAATATACAGACATACAATATTGAGTGGGAGTAGATTTGGAAACCCTGAAAATAGTGGTACCATACCACAGGTGTGTGACCACAGAATTGTGGTTGGGCCCTACGAGTTAAGCCTTTAGCACTTTGGTGACCTTTGGTCTTTGACGGCCTTTAAGAGCAACAGCCTGTTTTCAAGGCGACCTAAGTACACAATCTGAAAGCACTCAATCCACTTGGAAGCTTTCAAAGTCTCGTGCTTTAGCTCCACGAAAAGATGAAATGGTATTCAAAGAGATATCAATTGCTGACGGACTTCCTCAATTCGACACACTGAACAGCAACTCGCATCTATCCGCAAATTGAGTACACGTGGGTGACCTTGAACACAGCATTTATCACCTGTTGTGACAGCATTAAAGTAAACATTAGAAAAGTAAAAAAAAAACATGAAAATCACAAATTTTGTTCCAGCCACGCTTGTTTTCGCAAATAATTAAATTAGCAAGAGCTGTTTTAAAACTTTCTCACACTTCCACAATGTTTGACGTCGCTGCAAGACTGTCAAGTAAAATGGCGCAAAATTCAAATCCTGCATGCGTTCTGGTCCATCTTGCATTTTGTGGATCGTAAAAATGTTTCAACATTTTTTGTGGCAGATCGTTAAACAATTCCCTACATATTCACTTGAGACAATATTGACCCGCAAACATATGGCCAGCGTTTATGGGATGTTTCTTTAACTAACGTCAAATATGTATTTAGACTACGAGATATAACAGATTGCAGACACTTTTCGAGCACACAGCAGTTAGGCTGCCTAACAAACACCTGAAACTCAAACACGAACAGAACAACTTTAGAACGAGTTTCGAACAAACACGAACATCTCATTCACATGAATGTTTGCACTCTGGCGTGGATATGTGCAACGATTATGTACACTTACTGCCCCTTCAAGAGAACTTGTTTACATACACCAAGGCATAATTTACTCCCTGAATTGAAGAAGGGACTTGGTTCACTTTAACGTTTTTTATGTATTCATTTTGAAGAGAAGAAGAAAAAAAACACATAAACTGGTTGTTATTTTGAATTGTTGAAAAATAACGAAACTTACACTTGAAGGGGAACGAAACCGAAATGCTACCAGTTCGATATCTGAAACACTAGTGTCGGATCATCAGAAGCATCTTGCGTGAGGGAATACAATTTTCTTTGGGCTCGTGTGGAGATTCAGACCGAAAGCTCGAAATGACAATCATTGTACCTGTGGCCGAGGGAGCTTTTGTGGGAAGCTTCTTTTCCTGATGTTGATGGAAACATGTTGCCGTTGTACTTCTCAATTTTGTTGAAAGATGTGCGAGGTGCTTGGACAATAATTATTTCTACGACCAATCTTCTGTTACAGAATGTGGTGACTTTTGATTAGCTTGCAGTCTGCGGCATGCGACATTTTTAACCAGTTTCGGGTTTTAGGCGAGTTTTGTTTATTTTCGGACTAAAAGCGTGTTTGTCGTTCGTCCTTAACTCAACTAAGAAAATTTAGTCTAAAGGGGGTTCTAAAGTTCGTTCATGAGCTTACGAGAATAATGATAAAATATGTGTGGCGGTACAGTCAGTAGAGGGCCAGGGCATATCTCCTCAGCAATCAAGTGCTATTGCTCTCTCACAAGTGGAAGGGACCCAGAGTTGTATGCCGACTCCGAACGGCCAGGTTTGAGAAGCTTTTCCCTAGACAGAAATTACTCTTTGAGCATTGGCAGTTACTCGAAAGATTTGGAGCAGTGAAAATTATTTTTGGTCGAACACAGGCTTTGAATACCCACAGCGCTACGGCCATCGTTAACGAGAATTTTGTATCATAAAGCTGTAGCCGCAGTTTCACACATTGATTGGTCTAAAATACAATATTCAAGAAAAAGAATTGAAATTACTGTAAATAAAGTTCGTAGAAAAAGTTTAATTACTTACACAAAAATTCGTCACAGTTTGCCAAAAATTCAAACCAAGAACTGAATTTAAAAAAATTGTTTCACAAATGTCAATACGCCCGGGCGAGAAGACAGTGGCTTTACCTAGAATCTTGTGCTTGAGCTTACGACATAATGGTTTCAAAGCGCTGTCACCCCATTCCGGCTTACACAAATTATTCACGTGCATCCTACTCAAAATGTCAAAGCCCGAACGCTTGAACGCGAGTGAATATGTAGAGAATTCACATCCATGGCCCACTTCGACCCAAGTCTGTTGGGTCTGTTGTAATGTCACTTTCTAGCTTGAAGAATCCTCAAGTCCTGAACTACACACCATTTGTGCGTGTTTTTTTGAGAGTCTGTACTCCGCTCAGTATTACACTTACACGCGAAGCAACAACAAGGCCAAATTAATGAGTAAAATCCACTCAGTGATATTTGACAGTCAACACGGACTAGAGCGCGTTGAAGAACCTCTATCATAGGTGGCGCCTCTCATACAGTTCCGATAACACCACAATCACAGATGCCGCTGACAACACTTTTTGAAGATGCAGCAGATGCAGCAGAATATCAGAATTATTGGTGTTTTAAATATTTATATTACATATTTGTATGAACATTATAAAATACGTTTGACAAGATATTAAATATAGAGGCGCTCTATTCGTATTTTGACACTTAATGCTATGAAAGTAAAGGCACGCACCAACTTTTGACACAAAAAAAAAAAATTAAATGAAGAGAAGTGCGTTTTATTGAGGATCAATGCTGAGCTGAGTACTGAGTTATCAATAAAATTAGCCTTATGAACATATCTCCAAGCACATATCTAAAAGGGAAGGGAAAATATCCCGGCTTTTCCAGTTTGTTGATTAACCGTGAAGTATGAGGGATTCGGCTGGCTTCCATTCAGTAATTCCAGAATAGTACAGAGGCCGCAGTTGATTAGCGACTTGCATAAATTACCATTATACATTGTTAGGTATATACAGTGGAATGGTCTCGGGGACAAATATTGTATTCGATTTATGGAATGTTCGAGTTACCGAGCTTAAACTATGGGAACATTTAATTCTTGAGTTCCTTTAAGTCCTGAAACATTTGATCCACTTATGAATGTTCAAATTACAGAGGTTTGACTGTATTGACTGGCAAACATGTTGAAGAAATCAATGTATGAGCAGAAGAAAGGAGATGATCCTTTTTTTAAAAATCTTTTCGAATTGCTTGTTTTGTACGTGAATGTGGATTTAATTACAAAAACCAAGTAAAATGTAAGATTTATATTAAATCTCCTGTTACTTTAGTAAATCCAACACTGATTGAAGTTAACATATAGCTGCATGTTTGATTTTGAGCGTACATTAAATTACACTTGATCACGGGTAAAACTGCACTGATTCTGACAAATATGAGGGTTTGTTTACAACAGAATATGTTTAGCTCTTCCAGGTCTCCATTCCTTTTTCAATTTTGCTTTACTCTGTACCGCGCGTATGCTGTCGGAGAACCGCTGTACCCGCTTAATAGGCAATGAAGCAAAGGATAGTTAAATAAGTAGAGTTGGCAAGTAAAATCGCTTGTGTACAATTTCAAATATTTATTTAGGAGCAGTAATACGTTTCAAAATGATCGCAATTTCGCTTGGGGACGCAAGTGTGGTATTCTCGGGGAACTTCGCAAGTTGAAATACAGTAAAACCTGCTAATCGGGACACTCTGTAATCAGACCGCTATTTACCATACAATTTTCACTCTATAATTGGGCCTTCTGTTATTCGGACCATGGACCACTTATATGCCTAGAGTTCATAATTTATTAACCTCACTAATTGGACCATGTGTAGAAAAAGACATGTAAGGTGCTTGCATATATGTACAGTGGAACCCGGATAATAGCACATGAAGCAAAATATTGTGTCACAACATAACACAAACAGTTTAAAAATGCGGAAAACATGTAAAAAAACCTTTTATTTAATGGAAGCAAAACAAAAAATAGTGGGAAACGTCGATGGTAAGTAGGAAGTTAAATGCAATGTAAAGCATAACCCATGCAAAATATCAGAAAAAAACTTTTCCCTTGAAAATCACATGAATTATGTATCTGTCTAGGATGTGCCAATAAGTGGGCAGGATTGTACGTGAACTGTTTGGCTTGTCATATTTTCTATGTAATATTAACCGGGTTGTGCCATTAAGCGATGTGCTATTAAAGGGTTTTGCGCCTGTACAAATCGTGCAAAGACGACAACTGCTACCACGATAGTGTGCCATTAAATGGTTTGCGCTATTAAGCGATGTGCTTGTAGAATAATGTTTTATTTAATATACTATAATAATACAAGGTTAATTCATTTAAAAAGTAACTTCTAGAGTTGGACCGCTGCTGCCAATCTCAACGACGTCTCTGAACGAAAGGACAGCTTTTTTGCAAAGACCGGTACCGTACCGAGAAGACAGGCGTTGACGATGGTAGTTCTGACAGCTGTCCGAATGATGTGCGTTCAGCGTCGCATGGAGCGCTTTATTTTTTAATACTCCGCTACATGCTATTATCCGGGTTCGACAGACCTACATTTCGAGTTTCTCCGTTTTTTACACAAATCCAATGTTTCTAAATGTTCATATTCGGGGAACCCCCAGGTTATGGACAACTGAGCATTTCGTTAGTTTGAGGTTTCATTAATTGATTTTCCCGTCTTTCCCGCAGTTGCCAAAATTACTCTTCATTTATTTTTCGTAGAAAGCATGGTTTTGCAACAGGAATTCAAGAAACTAAAAACATTTGTCAATGGACGGGTGCAATTATAAGGGACATCCATAATCGGACCACAATTCTTGTTTCCCAAGAGTAGTCCAATTTGACAGGTTTTACTGTACCAAACATGAGTTGTTGTGCACTGATCGGTCGGCGGCCTTTACACTCCTTCTCGTGGGATCTTCCTCAAGAATTACTTTTTGAAATAATTTTCTCTTGACATTTGTATAATACTTAATTAACAACATTTCGTAGTTAGAAAAAAAATAATATAATTACCAGCCCTTCAATAAATTAAAGGAAATGATATGAAAAACAATAATTCAGTCATAATTAGACGAATACAGAAGTATGTCGTTACAAAATGAATTAATAAAATTACACGGCACGAAAGTTTTCCAGCCCACTGTACCGTGCCCAATTCCACTGCGATTCCTCTTGAACCCTCCGTTAGATTCTGTTCAGCTTGCATCAGCCTCTTTTGCCAGCAAACGAATTCTAATGGAATGTAAAACGAACCAAAAGAAGAAAACTAAGGGAAACAGTCAGTCGTTTAAAACAGTCGCGTTTTATATTTTGTCTTCAAAATGCAACATTATAATACTGCGGACAGCCATCGTTTTCCTCCTCAAGCCGTCTGCAAATTCTCTTCTAAGAGGTGACCAGATAGCAGTGATAGTTTTTTTTAAGTTGTTATGTTTCAGTGGTTGTCAAAGTCGCCACATGACATCCGGCTGTCAAAGTGTTCGGAAAGGTTAGTCATTTCAAAGGCCTGTTTTATTGAGAACTCAGCTCAGCATTGGTTCTCATTAAAACGCACTTCTTCTCATTTTTTTTGTGTCAAATGTTTGCGCATGTCTTTACTTTCATGCCATTAGATGACAAAATACAAATGGAACGAGAATTAGAGCACCAGTGCCGATAATTCCGGTGTACTTTCAAAAAGTGTTGTCAGGAGCATCTGTGATTCAGTGGTGTTAACTGAATCGTGTGTGAGGCACCACCTGTGATTAAGATTCTTCAACGCGAACTTGTCATTCTTGACTGTCAAAAATGACTGAGTGGTTTCTGCTCAGTATTTTGTTTTGTCCTTGCTTACTCATCAGAGTACAACCTTTTGAACCCTAAGCCAACAACCACACAGAGATTGGTGCGAAATGAAGAAGACTCAGAAATGTCAAATCGGCGCCGATCGGCATCGCCATCGAACTTAGTTTGCGATTGGTTTGGGCATACATCTGTATAAGAGAAGAGAATTGAAGCCACACGTCCACAGACAGCACCTCACCGTGAGTTCGCTAATTGGGCGCTGGAAATGGCAGCTGGAAATCTGGACTATCTTCTTGGACGATGTTCGACTCTATAGCATAAATACCTGAATAAAAACATGCTGTTTGGGACCTTATTTCGTTCGAAATGAGGAAGGAAGGAATTTGTTGCCGTCAACGGTCTCAAGTATAGAGCGGTGTTAACCGACTTTCTGTGGCGGTGGTTCCAAACAAGACGGCATGCATGCGACGCAACGTTCGCAGTACTGATGGGGATTTTGGGGCGCCTGGGTCTCATCTCCCGGCAATCGTTCATGAATTATCCACGGAGATCATGCGACTTGACGCCATTCTATTTTTTTCTGGGATTACGTCAAGTCCTTAGTCTGCACTAACAAGCCAACCACTCTCGAAGTCAGCACCTTATTGCCGAATATATTGCACCGAGTTATTTAAAATTAGACCGACTGCCGGAGAAGCCGAAGCGCCAAAGTTCTAGCAAGGTGTGCAAGGATCACTCAAATCGAGAATGCTGTCGTATTTGCTTAGCTGCATGTTTGTTTGCTCTGTTTCCAGTTTCTCAGATGAGCATGTGTTGTTGGACATTTCCGTCACATTTACAAAAAGGGTATTGAATTTTGCACCAGCGTCAGATGGATGGTTTGGTAGGCGTTCGCTGAGCTTCCAGTAACTCGATCCCCAGGCTTACGTTGCATATGTCTGTTTCCAACAAAAAAAAAAAAAAAATGAATCGTAAAATGTTACAAGAATTTACAGACAAGGTCGCAGCCTATTCGCCAGTCTAAACAAACAATATCCGCGTTTAGCCACCTCGTAACTTGGTCGTTTTACGAGTACACGAAAGTAAACGCTCGTCGCGTTAATCTCTCTGCTCGCAGGGTTACTGAAAAATTTGTATATAGCGTATCAAACGAGAGGCAAAATAGATTTTAATTAATGATTTCAGCTGGCGCTCGTTTAAAAATAATACTCTTCGCAGACGTCGACGCACTGGGGAGCAGCCACTGAAGCTTTGAGACTCATTTGAACAAGGTCAAGGCTGAATGCGTGGAATACAAACAACTGAACTAATTAACGATTTCAAACTCCCATCCGAGCAGTGGTTGATGAGATAATATCCGGCGAGTCGCATGCTTTTGCCTCGGCAACGCCGTCAAGGAATGCCGAGCCCCATTCGAGAAGTGTCCGTCACAAGAATCAATACGACTGAATTATTTTTATTCAAAATTTACTTTTTTTTTTATTATACAAAATTTATTAAATATATAACCAAGCAAAAGAATGTGTATGTTGCGGCTGATGCGGTGGATTTTGTTCGTCTAGCTCTGGTATGTTCCGATGAAGGCGTTGCAATTGGGACAGTAGTGGTTGGCATTCTGACAGGAGTCCATGCAGTATGGCAGGCACACACATGGCCAGCATCTGAAATGGAAATAAATGACGTAAGCGGTTAGAAAATATTGCAATGTTGTGATGGAAGTAAAAGAGTGGTCGGATTGAGGGACTGAAGGTCTTCAGAGACTGATCCACTTCGATATGGAACCTGGCCACTTGGCCTTTCAGAAGACGTTTCTTGTGGCAGTGAAAGAGTTGAGAAATTGGTAATTCCGACCAAACAGTTGATCTGAGGTCTTGTCTTGCTTTGGAAAAGGGTGACAAGCCGGAGGTCACATTCTCGGTGCAGTCTACAGCGGCTGTGTCAATTAAAGCTTGACTTAAATCGCAAGCATGTTTTATATGACGATGTCCCATAAAAAATACGACATTGTTCTGGGTTGGCCACTTCCTTTTTCCTTTTGGAGACTTCTTCAGTTGGCTCCGTTTAACCATGAGATCAGTTAGGAGACATAATTACAAAGATGATCTCGCCAAGTATGAAGTGAAGCGTTCATTGTAGATGCACCATGTTCTGGATAACTGGGATGGATGGAGGGTGTAGCTAGCAAGGTCACACCTCAATCGATGCATCCGTCAGTTAAATTGGCCAGTGATCCATCGTAGGGTATATCGATGAGCAGCGATCAGAGATTCCGAACGAGATCGACCAACTAGCTGCAACACATCTACCAGAGCGACACTACACACGGATCTGAATAACCCGATGTGAGCATTGCACATTGTGAACTACAACATCACCAAAACCGAAGTTGCAATTTTATCACCGTCGAGCAAGGGCAGACGGCAGATCAGCAGTGCCAACTTAGTTGAGACCCACACCATCTGGTGGTCGGTGGCCTTACAAAGCCTGAAGAATCCCGAATCACACTCGCCAGTTGATGAAATCGGATTGCGCTAGCCGCGAGTTGTGGTTACCAAGTTACACTTGAACCGAGTCAAACCGAGTAACATTTTGAATTCCGTATTGGTTCGGAACACCTGACCTGTGTATACATCTTGACATATATTCTCTCTTTTTACGTTACGACTTCTACTTCGCAGAAGAAAATATTGAACTTTACTTTGACGAGAACCCACTCCCAGACCTTCCCAGACTCTGAAATGTCACAATTTGACGATTGTCAACGATTAAGGAGGGAGAAAAATGAGGATCAACATCATGGTCTATGTGTCACCAATCATAATTATTTAATGTATCCGTCAAAGACATCCAGACACTGACGCAAGTAAAGTATTCTATGTGCCGAAGCCTTAACGTTTCCCTTGCCAACACAATCGTTTTAGGATACACGTAGAACATGGACAATACAACTCGATTTGCCCCTTTCCATAAGGCTTCTTGAGTTCAGCATTGGTTCAGTTTCTTAGGAGACGGTCATGGTAGCCCTGTCCTATTTGTGTTACTTTGGATTGTCAATGGCTGCCTTCTTCTTTCGAGTCTCAAGCCAACTGAATTGAGTGTACAACATGGTTCGGAATGTATCGTGTTAATAATGTGCCAAGCCACAAGCCACATAGTTGCAACCAGTGGGACGGAAACACTTTGACAACCAGTCACTCTATAATCACTATAAACTCGCTAGTATGGCACACCTATACCGAATGTGACCGAAAAAAAAGCCCTTGGAAGAGCTATCGGGTCCGTTGGCGGATTGGGTTGGTGCGTTGCTCACCCTTTCATGCAGGTTCGGTGTTCAAATCTGACTGGAGCAATACCAGTTTTTTTTTTGTAGAAACAAAATATACATTACGGCAACGACGCACAACATTCTGCTTTTCTACCAGTTCATGGAATAATATTGTTTGAAACCGATTTAGTCAACTCGAGTTGCAACTGGGCTTACTTCAATTCCAACTCGGTTTAAGAAATGTTCGGCTTGGCACATTACTAGTCTCTAGCCATGCAAATTTGAGAAAGACGATGCACGTGAACTTTCGCTTCAGAAATTTTGCAGAATACACGGTAAGCCCGCCAATCTCAGAAAATCTCTTCTCCTGCGGTCTGAGATCTGCTCATAAGGAGGCAGTGAACTAGGAGAGAAACAAAGAAGAGCAGACGGTTTGACAGAAGTAGAGAAGATCATTGGACGATTCAAGTGAACGCCCGAGGCTGGACCGGAGGGAGCAGTGTTTGACGAAAGAAGACGTACGGTTTAGGAAGTGCCGCCAATCACGAATGGATAATATTGGCTGTGTTTGAAGAATTCCTTGACCGTGTTTACAGCCACGTGAGTCCAACAGTCGAGGATGGCCAAGCCTAGAGCGAAGGATATTTGTTTTTTTCTTTGACTCGTATTCACATTAAACATTGCAACTGAATCTTGAAAATCGTTCATATCGAGAGTTGAACCTGGATGTCCATGGTAGGAATCGATCGATTAACAGAGGCAACGGAGGTATAGGAGGTGGCATATACAAGCGCGATGATATCTCAACCAATGTAATATGAAGCAACTGAAGCCAGCTGACAAAAAATCGTCCTTTGGGGGTTTATTGCTTTAAGTCTAGCACTGTTTTAGGCTGTAGCCCTGTCTGAAAATGGACGAATGGTACTTTTGGTGCTATTCCAATGTCCTCGGAGTTCGACAAATACTAGTCAACTTATTTTCTTACCACTGGCTCATGCGACTATCGTGCAATGTTCCAAGACTTCAGACTGCCATGATAAATGCAACAACGTTTTGGGTTCCCTTGAAAGGTGTGTGTCGTATACAAGAGCCTTGAAAAGAAGGAAAAATCTGGAATGACTGACGCGGCAGTGCTTATGATCTCACTCCCCGTTAAAATCTTTTCGGAGGTGTCATGAACTATTTATGCGATGATGGCGAAATGGGTTTGTCGTTAATTTACCGATACAAATATGAGAGACAGCCTTAGTCTCAGCATATCTGTCGGCATTTGACAGGCTACCGCTGTCACATTGTACACAGGATGTCAATTCAATCTGTGGTCAGAAATGTATTCAGAATTCAAATTATAGACCGGAATTTGTTTTATTTCCGGAGCAATAAAGTTTTATCAATCCAGCTTTCGAACCCGGACCGACGTCACACTTGCCTTAGCTGACAGTTGCTGTCACCTTCTTGTCCGTTTCTTGAAAATATGACACATACACACAAAAACCGATCGAAATTCAGATTAACTGATTTTGATCGAAAATTCCATCTGGAAAGAACCCTGTCCTTTGTCGTTGTAAATACCTTGACATTTGCCAAGAGCTTCAGATTAGATAAGAAATTTGTCAACACGGGTCTATGGCATTTTAATCTCTTGGATAAGCGCTGATCCAATTGGGTTAACCAAGTGAACTTTAATGCTTCGACTAAAGGAGTGCCGTTTGGAGATCGAAGGCTGCTCACTGAGGACGACATAGGCTGCAAAACACTAGTCCTGAGGACTGTACTGAAGTCCGGGTGTGCCGTCAAGGGTGGAAGACATCTCGGGCTCTGCCTTTGCTTGGACTGGTCGGCTAAGGCAGTTTGGTTGAATTTTTATGCCGCATCTCAGGCCACATCTCAGGCTCCGCCTTAGCTTGGGCTGGTCGGCTAAGGTAGGTTGGTTGGATTTGTATGTCGCATATGTTGCTTCGACGTGTCAAAAATGTCATGAATGGTGAGGAGTCACAAGCTCTAGAGAAGTCGGTAGTGAACACTAAAAGTTTGTCAGTAGGTAGACTATTCCTTGTGGTCATCGAAAATGTCAGAGATTCTTGAGCCGAGTTTGACTAAGGACAAGAATGGTTTGACTCAAACTTCTGAACTACGAAGTTTATGCAGCCACCTAACAGTTCAGACATCCAAAACCTTCTTTGCTTCGATGAAGGGCGGAAGCTCGTGTCTGAAGGGCAAACGTGTGAATACCCACTTGACACAAAACCACATGATCTGTTGACAATTGTCATCGAGACATTGTTGGAAAAATGAAATCAAGGGTAAAGGAACTTTTTTCATTAAAGCACGACGCACAAAACTTCATATTGCATTTGGGCAATTCTTGAATAATTTCACTTCATTTCAGACCGCTTTCACTATCTTATCAATTCCACACCGTATCGAGCATAAGCGTCATTTCCCACTCACGCTTAGATTGCAGATAATCTGGCAGCACCAGTCAATTAGCACGCCAACGTCATGGGCAATAATGCCACAGGGTCACTGCTGGCTAATTGGATTCAATAAACCTTCGAATCAAATTGCGACCATTGCACCATTAAAGCATCAGCGATAGGCTGACTGTGATGCAGGTCAACTCTATTTGACAGACGTCAACGTTCTGTTTTTGTTGTCATTGTCAAATGTGACAAGCAATGAGTAATACAGCAGAAGACTAATCATCAACAGCGATTGGATCCAGTTGGAATGAGTCACAACATCAAAGTTCAAGTACTTGTAAAACATGTCAGAGCAGTCAGTAAACACATTAGCACAGCACGGTCGTCAATGCGTGGTTCGATTTTCCTCATTGTAGCGGATTCGCGGCAAACTCGTGACAAGATTACGTATTTTACGATTTTTGAAAATAACTCAAGGCACCCGAGAAAACTTACATGAAACAGAACAGGCACAGCGCGATCAGATGCGTCTTTGAACTGGGCTCGTATTTCACTGTTGTCAAGATGTCAGCGCGACAGGAAGGGCAGCTGACTCTGGACGGTGACGCACCGACTGGCGCGTACCTATGCACTGTCGTTGCAGTGGGCTGTGTAATGATCACTGTTGCCGTGCCGGGTGGCGGTGGACCGTAGGTGTAGACTCCACCTTGACTCTGATGCGGCTGGAAGTACTCAGCGGGGATGGGTTGGCTGTAGCCGGGTGTTTGCACGTACACGGGGGGTTGTGACATTTTTCGAGAGCACGAGAGACCGAGCGATCACTGACTTATACGTATTTCTACTGAACGCCAGTCGAGAATTGATTTTTTGCTTTCGCTTTGGTGGCGCTGATAGCCCCAGTTCCAGTGTATCTTATCTTGTTTTGTTCACCTGGAAATGATTGCGCGGCATTGCCAGATGAACGACGTCGGCTCCGTTTCACGTTTGACATTTGAACGGTGTGATGCTGGCATTTTGAAGGGTGTCACCTGAATGATTTCACGTCGAAACGATCAAAGCGAGCGGGCAAGTGGCGAGTGTTCGATGAACAGGAGGGCTGGCGGACTGGGAAAATTGGCATGCGAGAAATTGTTTCATGTCTGGCAGCTCTGACATAGTAGTCCTTATCGCTGTAGCAAGATTTATGGGATTTTGACTGTATTATGAGTGTGTACTAATATAGTCCTGATTAGATTACCAGCCCTTATTGAAAAGTGGCAGCTTGTTGTTCGCATTCGGAACAGATTGGACTGGCAGTTATAACCGAGGAGACGATAAGTATTTTTAATTAAAACAACGCTACATTCGGGAGGTGATTGCAATCTGAAATGAGAACTGTGTTGACTGCTGTCAGTCATTGGCAGTTATCTGATCAGCTGGTTTTGACATTAGTCATAAATTTGAGAGTAATTCAGAGTACGCTTCCGACGAACTGCAATACTGAGCGAAGCTGTCACATGGAATTCATTTACATTTCGAAAATGGTGGCCCAGTGAGAAGTGTCAACATACAACGGCTGCAGATGACATGCATTGATTGCCATTTCAGACATCAGACGTCATCATTGCCAGCTTGCCAGAAGGAAGATCTCAGATAGGTCAGCACAAGAATCACAGAGTTGACAAGCTCTTCCTGTCACCTATAATTACCCACTCGCTTAGGATCAGCCTGTGATCAGATCTTCATTCGAATTCCGACCATTGATCGATATTTGTTTCGTTCTCGCTGCAGTCACAATTTCGTGGAGCTTGCGCATTCAAAACTTCGTTCAAAACTTGATCGCTGACACTCCTGTCACATTTGACAGTTGCCGTCAGCTTATCGTTCGCTTCATGGCACATACACACAAAAACTGGTTGAATCTCAGATTCTAATCACATTTCACCGGTTCCGTCTGTTGTCGCAAAATGTCTTGAGATTAGTCAAAAACTTCCGATTAGATAAGAATTTGGCAACACTTGTCAGGTTTGTTTATCTTTCGTTGAAGAAACTTCGTTCCTCACACTTCACACTTCAGTCACAAATTTCACATCACAATAGGAAGCCTGTTCAACTTACAAAAAGCAGCACAGGGCCAAGGCCATCAAATGGGTTTTCGTCGTTGCTTCGTGTTTGAGTTTGGTCTGAACTTCAGCTCGGCACGACGGGCAAACAACCCTGGAGGGCGAGGGACCCACAGGAGTATGATGGATCGGTGGGGGTGCACTCACTACAATGGCTGGACCAGCAGGCGCGGGTTGCTCTGGATAGTTCTGTGCTGGAGTCCATCCAGGCTGAGCATTATAACTCGGAGGAGGTCCTTGTTTATCCATTTCTGAATTGACTTGAACGTAAAGTAGACTTGTGCCGGTGGGTAGGGCTTGCAGGAGACTGACACTGGTTCATGGCAGACCCCGCCTATTAGTACAGATGGAATGTGAGGCAGAGTGGAAGTAATCTTATCACCCGACGGTTGGCCAAACCTTTCTAGAGCTTATCTGAAAGTCTGATCAGATAGCTTACTGCTTGCAAAGCGATATACTTTATTGGTCTCGGAAATGAGTCAGGCGCGTAAGGGTTACTCAGAAAAGGAAAAAATAACCGTGAACTCACATGAAACAGCACAGGCACACTGCGGTCATATGCGTCTTCCAGTTTGGTGACGTGTGGACATCGGTGAGTATGGTTGATCTGCACTGAGGACAAGTCAGTCGTTCTGGGTTCGGACCAACACTCACATTCACTACCGCGCATGTTGGAGTGAATGCCGCCGGCGACCTGCTGCAAACTGGTTGTTCTCTGCACACGAAGCGGGCATTTTGCTGGGACATTCAATTTTAGTGAGGATCTGACGGCTGTGTTTTTTTTGAGGCGTTTGTCACAAGTTTTGAACATTTTTGCGAGTGAATACTCGATTGGGAAGGTTCATGGTGTCTGGGCTGATATGGGGGCGGTCACTCGAGTAGTTTGCGGGGCAATTTTTGAAAGGTGGTGTTCGACATGAGTCTAGATCCTGGACGGTGTGTTCGGCTTGTGCATTGTTGGAAATAAAAGGAACTCTGGACTATCAGACACCAGCAGGCGTGGGCGTACTGCTGCTCGTACTGGCGGCAGAAGAGTGAAGAACGAAACGTTTGTCGTACGTGTTGGAGCTTTTTCGTCAGACTGTGGACTGTGGACATACCTATTTCGCGTTTTTCACCATGAATACAATGTCCTACAAAGTCGGAGTAAACATTGCTTCATCAAACCCATGCTTGTGAGATCTAGAGCTCGATGTACACAGCAAAAATCATGCTGGGGGAATACGCATCTGTGGGCACTGTAAGCTTGACGACCAGATTGGTGGCAGAAAGGAAGACCGCCGGTAAGATTGATGTATCGAAAAACCGAGCAAAAATATTTTTGATCGATTCAGGCTCATAAAGTGTTTTAAAGCTTATTTCTGTCAAATTTAAGGAAAGAAGATTTTTATGATGAAAATCTCGCTTTGGAGCAAATTGGTGGCAATTCCGACTTTAAACAAACTTATCTTGGAAACAAAATGCACAACGGCCATGGAATAAATTGCAAGGGATAGTGCAGTGCCTAAACTGGAGGTGGAAAGTCAACTATCGTTACCTCTTAACACTAGCAAACGTACATCCAGGTGCTAGCCATTAGACTAGACGGACATGAGGATTTTTGTTTGTTTTTTTCTGCTTGTCATCTGGCTTTCCTGGCTCTGTCCTCTGTTCAAATCTCTGAATTAAGTCACTTTCAACTGCAAGACTTCCCTTAGACTAGACTTGGCATCGCTTGACGAGATGGCCAAGTATTGCAACATCCATCTTTTGTGGGTGCCGGGTCACTGTGACCTTCCAGAGAATTGCGAAGCGGTCGAACTCGATAGAAGGGCTACACTCTGTGCACTCTTTCGGCGCGGTGATCCACCCTTCCTGCCTATTGCTACTCAAAAAACATCTGAATGGCAACTGGCACAGGATGCCTCATTGCCCAATGCTGGGTCCTAAGCGCTATTGCTTAGTCTGATTAGAGTGCACAGGCCAAATCTTAGAACTCTCGTTGGCTCTGTGAGTCACTCCTATTGATGGATAGGGATTTCCACAGGCGAGCAGACTTAGCAAAATGCTGACATTCGGAAGTTAACCAGGCATAACTGGATTGTAGTAGCATACCCAATCTATCAGACTGGAGAACTGGCTTTGCATGATGTTGATGATAACGTCCTATATTTAAGCACACTGTCAAAGGTGCAACTGCAGAAACGTGATCATAACTTCAAGGGGAGCGATATTAATATTTTTTTGTTATAATTTCCGGGCCTGCAAGGGATTGTTAATACTCTTAAGTGTCCTGGGTCAAGACACAGCACAGGCTGAAGGTATAGAGGGAGAAAGTGAAAGTGGCTGAGAAGAGTATTCCATATTCGTGTGGTGCCGAGTCTCTAAATTTAACTGTGCGTCCGAAAGTAGGGTTAAGGGTAAACTGATGAGCATTCCTGGCGAGGAGCATTCCTGAATGTTACTTATCATAAGTACTTTATTTTAGGGTCGTAGTCTGGACTGCAGAATATCTCATAGAGTCTCACAGAGCTTTCGCCAACGAGAAAATATTTTGAATTTTGGCATTTAAGTGGGTGGACCAGGTAAGAGTTCTGGGGTGAGGAGGACAAGTGTGTGGTCAACGGCGGCAACAAAGACTCCAGAAGGAGCTACCTCGTGTTCTCACCTCATACAGCTACTCCGACATATTCGCAGCGATTCGATGGTCAGGGCCATCGGATGTCTGGACTGCTACAAAGCAGACATCACCGCAATCCAGGAAGTGCGGTGAAATGGAGCGGGAAAAAAGGGAATGAGAACCTGCGTAGAGTACAACAGAGTGATGCGTTTATTTGGACTTAGGCAAAAGCCTTGTTTTTAAAAACGAATCCCTCATAACCATCCGCTAAATTCGGGAACATTAGCCAGTTTTGAGCTCACAAGGGTGACCATGGATGACTTCTATGCCACTCACAAGGATGACCATGGATGACTTCTATGATCTCCATTTTCCGGGACCTTCGATGAGTGCTCGATATCAAGATCCCTCTAGGAGATTTGAACGAGTAAGGAAGACATCTTTGCATAGAGTCATCAGCCTGCACGACACCACATCCGATAACGCACTCAGATTGGTCGGCTTTATCACGGGACGTAATCTCTCGGTACGGAAACTGTCACGGACAAAGGGAGTTGGCGGTCCCCAGATCAATAAACCGCCAATCAGATTGATCACTTTGTATTGTCATGGGTACTGCAATCTTGATGCGTTTTTATTTACAATAAAAATCGTGTACATTATTCCTTTCCTTGAGATTTGTCCGGTTGTGAAAGGTGACCGCCTATTGGAGGTGTCCGCTTGGAGAAAGTATGACGTATACCGTGTATTTTCTTTTGCCGTGACGTGACGTGGGCATATTTTTTTGTTGGTGCGACCTACTCAACAAAATTGAAGTACCACTGCCGTGCTTTTATGTTCCCAGATTGTACCAGCCTTTTTCAAAGTCCGAATGATCACTTTTGGCTACAAGCCGCCTTGATCAAACTTAGACGTCTAATCTAATTTGGTTCGAGGGAAAAGTTGTACCATGTGGTATGTACATGAACAACGCTGATCCTGTCCGATGACTTTTCGATCCCGCGCCAGTTGTGGATAAGTGGATAAGGACCTTAACCAACTTAAGGCGGTTGTCTAAAAATCGTGCCAGCTTGAGAGACTTGTTGGCTGAAGCCCAGTTTTACTCGAAGGTCATATCCCGGTCCTCTTATTTTCAATATTTGTCAATGACTGCAGCAATGAACCAGCGGCAAGTCAGTCTTTTGTGTTCCAAGATGTTGCAGACAGACGAACAAGCAACCGGGGAGATTCTGGGGTCTGCTTCGGACAGTCACTGCACAATATGATCAAACATCTTGGAAAGCATGGTCAGGTTATAACACATAAATTAGCAAAAGAGGGAGCTCGCTGCGAAGATGAAATTACGCGGCCAGTCTTGCATACAATGAGCAAGAACACTGTAGGAAAGGCTGATGTTCGGATACCTCCCGCTGGAAAGTGTCTTGAGTTTGGGCAACAGACCATGTGTTTCCAGTAAGAAGCTGACACATCGCACGTCGTAAAAAAATTCTCGGCGCATTTGATGTGATGATAGCAAATGGCCCCCACGAACTGTAGCTTGGGTCATTCGCAGCTACCATGGCCATTCATCATCTACATGGCAAATCAACCGCATCCAAGAAACGCACTGAAATGTTGTCTATTAGCAGATCTCTAGCGAAATTGTACCAAATGGGTATCCGTATCAAAACTGGAATATCGGTAGTTATGGGCTAGAGCATACCATCCCGAAGTGTATGCAGATCAGCAGTTAGAGAGGAGATCATGGCGTCAAACATCAACACACGAATTGATCAGTTATCTTCACGGTATGGTTGAAGTTTCTGTGTCACTTCTAT
Source organism: Eristalis tenax (assembly GCA_905231855.2). Taxonomy (NCBI): domain Eukaryota; kingdom Metazoa; phylum Arthropoda; class Insecta; order Diptera; family Syrphidae; genus Eristalis; species Eristalis tenax. The sequence goes on from HG993127.1 coordinate 9,739,508, forward strand.
CCTTCACTTCACGCGTTCCCCAATTTTCCATTCACAAAGCTTTTAAAAACTTTAAAAAATAAGTAAAAAATAAACTCACAAACACAGGAACAACATCAAAGTCGCCAAGTGCGTTTTGAACACAGGATCGTAGGTGACATATGTCTGAATGGTGGCTCGACACGATGGGCACATGGCGCGGGTGGAAGTCGGTCCGACCGGAGTGTGATACATTTGCATGGCTGCAATTGACCAATTTTTAGTTGAAGAAGGTGCTTTCTTGTTAATTTCCAAACTGGCTAACTGATTGACTGTGTACTGCGGAACCTGCGTCGATGCGTAGGGCTGCCTCAAGACTGACCACATCACATCAACTGCACTCACATCAACTCCATTTCTGAAGTGAGGCAAAATGCGTATCCAAAGCTATGCATCGTCAGATGATCTTCACTGACTCAGATGTGGAACCGTTTTGCAATGAAATGATTCAAATGTAATAACCATGCTCTTGGGAAAACCAGTGCATCCAGACGTCAATGGAGAAATTTTAAGGGCATTCTGAGCTTGAAAAGGCATTCGTACTCTATACAAATAGTGGCTGATTAGAGAAATCAAATACCATGAGAGAAATGATTGAGACACCATTGCATTAGACAATCGCGAGACTGCTCCCGAGGGTCACCTCACCAAGCAAAGAGCCAATGCGCACACAATAATTCAGGACCCAGGCTAGCAAAGCAATTGAATACGTCTCACACATACGAGAACAGAGTGAAAGCGAGATGATCACAAGAGGAATCAACTCTGGCCACAAATGTTTCAGAGGCAACCGAGAGAGTGTCCTTCGTTGATACTGCCTCTCTCTGCCACATGAAGGGGGATGTCAAAACCAGTGACACAGAAAAATTGACTTGTGTCCAAAACAAATGAATAGTTCCCAAAAGGATCGACAATGTGTCCATAACTGCTTTTGCAAACTTACACAAAATTTAAAATTCAAACGAAACTTAACGAAACTGACTGATGTGGTTGGTCATGGAGTGTAGTTTTCGCATATTTGATATCTAGCAACAGTATTCGCCTACATAGGGGGCGATTGATTTGGCTCCCACTTTACTATACACGAGTGAACGAAACTTGACGAAACTGAGTGATGTAGTTGGTCGCAGAGAATTGTTTTTATTTGTCATTTACATACACAGGGAACCATTTATTTGGCTCCCACTTCAATAAGTAAAAGTGAACGAAACTTAACGAAACTGAGTGTCTGGTTGGTCATGGAGCGTGGTTTTCGTATATTTAATATCTAGAAACAACAGCGATCTTTAGTTATGTTTGCGTTGATGGCGTCTGGAGGAGAATATTCGACCATGGACTACACGGGGTGTACAGCGGCAAGTACCTATTTAAGCGTCTTCGGATCCAACGCTTAAGATGGCTAAGTCATGTAGAACGGATAGACACCATAGCTCCGGCATGAAGAGTCTTCGACTCCGTGCCAATGAGACAACACAATAAAGGACGTCCTCGAACGAGATAACGCACACAAATGGAGAAGGTTCTCAACCAACTTGGTGAGCGCAACTGGAGGCAGCTGGCAAAAGATCGTGCTGGATGGAGAGGCTTGTTGTTTGAGGACCAGGTTCATCCCGGACTGCAGCGCCAAACTATGAGGAAGAAGAACAGCTTTTACTTTAATAGGGAGCGATTTTGCTCCCACTTTACTAAGAAGGAGTGAACGAAACTTGACGAAACTGAGTTGTCGCAGAGTATCGTTTTTATTTATCATTTACGTAAATACGGTGCTATTTATTTGGCTCCCATTTCAATTAGTGGATGTGAACGAAACTTAACGAAACTGAACGAAGTGATTGGCCACAAAGTATGGTTATTGTGTATTACACCTTTCTACATATTTTGTGGTTTGAAATGTGAATCAATATCCACTAGAGCCAAGAGTCGAGAGAGCAGTCAAATTGGTATAATCTCGTTGGCAGTATCTTTCTGGAGGCACGATACGTGACCGACATGTCGTCGTAGTGAGTTGCTCAAAGAGTATGCCTGCCCATAAACTTAGCCTTTCGGAGTTGGCATAAAAACTGTAGGTCCCATCCATTCGTGACGGAATATTTATACGCACCGGCACAACACGAGTGGGTGCTTTAGAAGCTTGGCCCAAAGCGATTCGAAGGTACATTCCAAAAAAAGACAACATTATGGAGTTCAGTCGTATTTCAAGCCACTCTCGGCCCCACCTCTGTTTCTTGAAATTTGAAGGTCGTAGTTCACTGGATGATGTGGAAATCAAAATCAAATATTCTGCCAAAGTCATAACATTCTTCAACTGCAAGCATAAAGGAACTCATCATGGTCCATTGCACCCACTCATCCCTTGCCTATGGTTGACGCCACTGTTTAGTCACAATTGGTTGGTTTTTCCTCCTCGATAACAGGACTTACAGCCAGCGCCTCATAACAAACCATTGCATGAACAAGATGGTGTTGGTGTGCAGATAAGCAGTTATGCACAAATAATAGACAGCTGAGGTGGATTCATTTCAGTGGCCGTCATTCATTTGAACTGGAATATGATCGACGTCGAGATGGTATTAAAAGTGTTGGGAGAGGAATAGAAACGGTTCCTTTAAGCAAGAGGATATACGCTCTTGAGCGAAAGAGAGAGAGAGTGACCAACAAATCGGGTGAATCGGAGAGGATGAAGCACGGGCAATCGTGTGAGAATGTGGGTTTGCTAGTTGGTTGAATTCTACCTTAAAAAATGAGAGCAGTGGAGGGGTGCAGGTTGAAGGTATTCTGTGAACAGATCGGCAAGTCATCAAGCTCGACTTGCCCACAACCAACATGACGGGACTGTTAAGCAGGCAGACCCTGAAAATGTCTGCACAACACAAAAAAATGCGGCATATCACAGTCGTTACCGATTATTTCACTTGTTGGTAAATCAACAACCAAACGCACACTCTATCATTCGGGAAAAAAAAATCGCGTACTGTCGCGTTGAGTCATTTCCTTCCATTTATAACTCTATCGCGAAAACCAATTGGGGAACTTCCGGTGCATATGCACCGTATCGCATTACAAACCAATTTTGATAAGGGCTTGTGTTTACTGTTAGCTCAGAAGGGGTTTGTAGACGAAGTTGTTTGCTAAGCACTGCTCGTCATCATCATCATCATCATCTTCTGACCCGCTTGATCCACTAAAGGGGTCGCGGGATTAAACCACGCATCTTCAGGCAACTCGATCCTCCCTAACTCATCAGGAGTTAAGCCCAGGCGTAACCAGGCGAGTTTTTGCACTTGGTCCAACCACCTTGGCCTGGGTCGCCTACATAATGGAATGGCATTCAACGCTCGCTTCGGAAGTAGTGAGTGGGTTCAAACTTGTGAATTGTAGATCAGACAACGTTCTTTATCGTCTATTCACCTCGAGAGAGTCCGTGATAGTGGAGGTGTGGGCTCCATGAACTGAGAAGCGAAAGGTGGGCTCAATGGTGAGGAAACTCAAATGGGCGATTGATCTTTGAAAGAATGAAGATATCTCAAGTTTGTATGGACTATTGGAGAGACGGGAAGCGTAGATCATGTCGATAACCGGAATGAGTGGTTATACACCTCAGTTTAGGGCATAATTAGTCGCCAGTCGCAACCTATTATCAAGCTGTCTGTGAGAAATGAGGTATGTGCGATTATTGTAAATGCGGAGAGACACTGCAGACAATTGGACATAGGCACAAGAGATTAGAGAGGGCTGAGGTACGCTAAGTGGATCGCCGAATTCGCTGGCGCGACTTAATCAATCCGGAAAGTGGAGTTTAAGTAAGGACACCACAGAAGGGGCCCTTGTATTCCGCCTGTTCCTCGACACTTGAAGGTAAGTCGTCAAAAGGCCAGACTTGTACCAGCAAAAGGGATTACAAGATAAAGGGGGACAGGTTTAACTTCATTTGGCCATCAAAATGGGAGGACGTTATTTAGTGGCATCCCTGTGATTCGGCTTATGGATGGTTTGTTTTGGGGTTCTCAGTTTGAGGCCTCTATCTATCTTGCAGTCAATCCAATTGGAGGTCGAGCGGTGTGTCCGATGCCGATGCCACTTAAGGTTTTGTCCAGCGTGGACCTGCTGCTCAAACAAAAACCCTCCTCAGTTTATGTGATTTCTGGCTGGAATCTCTGAAGTGAAGCTGTACTGGGGCTCGTCGCCCTCTACGGATGGCGGGGCAGGAGCTGATCAATTGATTGATTGGACAGTGGTGGATCCCAGGGATCCAGCAATGTCGTACTCAGTCATATTCGGAGCACAGGTCTAAGAGGACTTCTCCCAGGCTAGGGTCGGTGCAGGTCAAAGGGGGCGCTCACAGATTGTCCAGACTCTTCCCCCGTGGGTTCATTAGAACGGACTGGCCCTTCAGTCGGCGATCGGAAAGTTAACCCTATTGTAAAAAACAACCATTGTTCAGAGACTGCTAACAGCCCACCTTGGATGGCAGACGGCGCTCAACGAGGGTATACGGACGGGTCGAAGTCAGAAAGTCTTGAGAGAGAGTCTACAATCCTCCAAGCTGACTGACCTTTGCGCTTTTAATGAAGGAAGCTACTCAAAAAATTTCAATATTCTAAGAAAACCAGGCAGGCTTGAGGTTTGATTGATATCCACTGAGGAATATTTGAAAGGTCTAGAGGGGAGTATTTGGAGGACGATATGAAACAAGGCGCTCCATTGCTCCAATTCACTATTCACAACTTGCTCTGACTATAGGCACCTGGTGGAGGAAGTCATTAAGGAGCGTACTCTTCAAACTCCTTCAAGTTTCAAGCCTCCATAAGTCTAATAGTCACCCGAACAAATATTTTGTCCGATCTATGAAATGTTCGAATTATGGAGTGTAAAATGTGGGCACATTGAGGTCTGAAGTTCTGAAACATTTAACAAATCTTGGTCGACTTATGGAAAAGTTCGTCTTACAGAAGTTTGACTGCATTTTTTCTGCCCATCATCACAACCACAATCTGATCAGCCACCCGCGCTCTTTTCGTTCGTGGACAAAATATGCCGTGTCGCTTCATGGTGCCAATGTATGAGAGCCAACCTAAGGAAGCGGGAAGTATGGTTACCCCCCTTGGGAGCAAATGAGAAACAAACTCAAAACTTACTCATCATCATTTCTATGTTCTATGCGACAGAGCTGTAGCATTCAAAGACAAGGCCACCCTTCATACCTCCACCCCCAACAACCTGCAGCATGTTGAAAAATAAATAACATAGCCGTCCGCAAGTGTGGCTGGGCTTGGGTTACAAGCTCTGCTATTCAGACTGCCCATTTCGGCTTGAGCATATATTATGAACGGATGAATGCTTGCGACTTAGGGATGGGAGGTGTAACTCGGGCAACCAACCACCAATCAACGAAGTATATCCCACTTCAACTTTTAGCTCATTATTTACCACTCCTTTCAAACAAAATCGTGCACATTTAGGAAAACGTCAAATCTCATGTCCAACTTTTGAACAGAGCTCATGCTATGTTTGCACATGGATTCCTGTGCCTCCACTAGATTCTTTAATGAACCGGGCATGGTTCATGTCCTGTCAAGACCGATTTATATTAAAAAATTTCAAACTGCTCCCTTTCCCAAATAAATCCAAAAGCTACGGACTGGAATGGATGGACGGACGGACTAGAATATTTTTCCGACCGAAATTCCAACTGGGTGTATGGTTCCACCGAGAACCCGAATCGATGGACCAGTTGAGAAATGAGTTCGGTCAACAGTTTATGTCTCGTTTTTGACCGGGCAGTTCCATAGATCGTGAGGTAAGTCTATTTTTCAGAGGATACTTCATACCACTTAGACACGTGCTATTAGCGAGATACCAGCTAATGTACTCGAAAAAGGTGATTCAAAACTGGATTGAAATAATCGCAGTGACGAGCATTTTAATCGCAATTCCTGTGGGTTGGGGTTCGAAGCTGCCCATACACGGCTCATGTGTACACCGCCACAGACGGCACATCATTTCGAGCACTTCGTTTAACAATGACACTAAAAATTAAAACATTTTTCTCACACAGCGGTGGGCGGACTAGTCCACACACAGGAACACATCAGCAAAGCGACACAAGTGCGCTGTGTATGGGCCGCTTTAAGAGGATGGCCTTATCTATGATATCACACACGACGATGCATGGCTACTGGAATGCATGCCAGTTTTCACAGAAAAGCACTCAAAATACTTTTTTTTTACCAGACTCGTGATTCAACACAATTTATACAATTTATCCAAAACCACTTCAAACACTCAAGGATTTAAGAAAGACAATCGTTTTACTTACAAACAACAGAACAGAAGCAATGCTATCATGTGCGTCTTGCCATTGGCATTTGTTTCCATTCTCGTTTCAATGGAACTTCTGCAGGATGGGCAGACCAGTCGACAAGGATGCGGTCCAACGTTGAGTGACATATTGCGGCAAAAAAAAAATTCTCAAAATTCTAACGTTGATCTCTCACTTTCAACGACTTAACCCGAACCACTTCCGAAGAGGCACTAAACTCGTACTGTTTTGTGTTCAAACTCGTCCCTCGAAACTCCGACTCCGCTGAGCTGAGCTCATCAAAACTCAGCCGTTGCGAAATATGAGCCCCGCAGAAGTGTATGGCGTTTGAGATAACATTCAAAGCAGATTTGCATTGAGTTGATGGGAGCACAGGGGGGTATTTATGGGAGTTTGTGCTTTGGCATACAATGTCAACGGATTTGATAAACAAATGAAGCAGCATGTTTACATTTCCGAAGGCGCTGATAAAGGATGTTTCGGGTTTGCAGTGTTTTTTGTTCAGTCACATCGAGTGAACACTGGTGCCTGGCTTGGTTGGTTTCAGAACCCACGACATTCAGGCAAATGCACATACACAGTTGGTTTCTTCAGATAATGAGCCCCACGAGTGGCTCAATGTTACTTGGAAAATGATTGGATAATGGAGGCAGTCCATGTAGCATCCAGCCGATTGCGTCAGCTTAGACAGGGACGGTTAAGGGAACTGCTCTGAAAGTCGTGATCCCTTGACGGAAAGACTTGGCCAGGGAGCACTTGCAGATTTGATCAGCCGCGCCAAGACCAAGAATGCGTACTCCACGTCAGACTAGCACTTCCACCAGCAATCGTTCATCGGACACACTTCAGAGTCGACAACAAAGTCACTCAAAAAGAGTTGAAAAGAAAAAAAAATGCAATCTAAGATAAGATAAATAATTTCGCTTATCTCTCGAGCACTGATTCACCTACAAAACGTATCAAAAACACAAATTGCTGCCCACTTACATAAAACAGAACAGACACAATGCCATCAAATGCGTCTTGGTTGTTGGCTCGTGCTTCATGGTCGTCAGCACTTCAGCCCTGCAACTGGGGCAAGTCACTCGAACCGGATCGGGGCCAACGGCTGGATGGGTGGACCTGACTGGAACATTGGTCACAATCACTGCGTGAGATGGGCCTGCTGGTGGCATTCCCGGTTGATATGTCTGAGCCGGGGTCCATCCTGGCGGTGACTCGGTGTATGGGGGTGGATTCTTACTCATCTTCTCGATAATGTTTCACACTCACACTGAACCTTATCACTTGACGGGTGAATTCTAACTGAGCACCAAGCAGTAGTGCCGCATTTTAACGCTCGTCGTGATAGGATCTGATAAACACAACAATACATTGTGACCTTATCTATTCCATTGGGCAATCGGTTGTGTTGGTGGAGAATGCGAGGGGCTTCCAGTTTGAAAGTGCACGATAAGCCCCTTGCGGCGGAAGGGTTCGGGGTTGTGTGAGGCGGAGTGCATATAAAAAACTCTCCCAGTGGGTGGTGATTAATTTACGATGAATTAAACGATGAGATCACCGCTGTTTCTATTGGAGTGGATCGCAGTCTCCAGTTCTAGTATAGACGTTCTTGATAAGATGTGAAGCTGTTCTTGGAATTGAACTGAGGACAGGCACGTGAGCAGGAAACGGGCTCTTAAAGTGTTCCGGGGCTTTTTCTAGCGAATTGGGCGATTTTTTATCCGCCGATCTGTGTCTGTGTGTGGTGCCTTGTGGTCCTCAGCGATTGCGATCGGCGACGATATCAATTGGTAAGTAGCTAGTTTTTAGTGAGATCTGGATTTATTTATTGACCTTTGACGGGTGAATAAAGTGACGCAATATGCTGATCATAAATAGCCCTAGTAGGTCATTTAGTAGTCCTCCCATCCAACTTTGAAGATGTCGGGTGGGGCAACAACAAAGCCTCATGCTCAAATGCTGGCATGCACCATCTGCAGAATTTGGGAAGGCGGAAGCGTCTATTCCACAAAAAATGGCGAGTCTACCTCTTGCAAGAACAATAGAAGTAAATCCCCTTTCGAGCACAAGATCCTGTCCATCGTACTGTGTTAACTTGTGCAGTGCAAATTTTCCCACTAAAGTAGGGCCTAGAGAAGTCTAGTGAGCTTCAGATCGATACACACCAGCTCTCCATCGATTTTAAAGCCGCATTTATTGCCCTACGACCTACTCAACGCGATGGCCGAATTCGGGATCCCGGGAAACCTGATCCGGTTGTTTCGCACCACACATATAACGATGCACCGTGCAGTCGGCTCAAGGAATTCCAAACCGCTTGAAACCTGCGCCGGAGATGAGCTGTCGTGTGATTTATTCAATCTGGTACTGGAGAAGATAGTGAGGTAGACAGCTGTAAATACGGAAGGCACTATCTTCTGTTGGGATGGTTAGGTAGGGTAGGGAAGGAGGCTGCTAGTGGATACACCAGCACACTTACACAATTACTTGTCAGGGGAAAAAAGAGGACCTTTTCATAAAACGTTGAAGGACATTCCGCGCAGAGGTTAAAAAGATGGCATGTCCTTCAAAACGAGGACGCATGACAACTCTGGATAGAGTTCCTTCGGTAATGACATAATTGCCTTAGTCATACATCAGGGAGCATATCACGCACTACTGGGTTGATCTTACCCGGGTAATGTTGGGTCTATAGCTTAATTCGTGCGGTTTTTTTTTCCAAAATGTGAACGTTTATTTAAGAAAAACATGTATTATTCAAAGTATTGCCCATTTGAAGCTATGACTTTTTCCCATCTTTCTGGCAATTTGTGGATCCCATCCCAAAAGAACTGCGCCGGCTTGGCAGCCAAGAAAGAATCTAGCCAATGTTTGATATTCTGCTCTGATGTGAACCGTATTTCAGTGGGGGCGTTCTGCATCGACCGGAACAAATGGAAGTCAGAAGGGGCAAGGTCTGGGCTATAAGGCCGGTGGAGTAAAACTTCCCACCCACTGTTTTCCACATATTTCTTAACCGGAATAGCAACATGGCAACAACAAGCGTTGTCATGATGGAAAATTATTGCCTCGTGCCTGGTCGCATATTCCGGGCGTTTTTCGGCTACTGCTCTCTTCAAACGGATTTATTGTGTTCGGTAGCCATTGATGTTGTCCATTGATGGTTTCACCCGGTTTAAGCAGCTCATAATACAGCACACCCTTCTGATCCCACTAAATACAGAGCATTACCTTCGCGCCATGGATATTCGGCTTTGCCGTTCATTTGGCTGGCTTGAAAGCCAAATCACCACTTTTGGCACGTTCGCTCAGCTAGCGCATGTTCACCATAAACTTCCACCAAAATACGATGACTTTCGGCAGCAGTGTTCTTCATATTAAAGTATGGACGAAGGACTCCCCGCAAAAACACTTTTTCAGGCACAAAGTTCGACATATTTGAATGAAAAAAGAATTATTGTTGTTTACGCTTCACATGAATGACATATACTGAAATGACGTACAATGACAGTAGCTTTCCAACGCATGTTCCAATGGAATAATACAGGTTACGCCATATCTTAGCAAACCGCAGGAATAAGCTATAGACCCAATAGGTGCCCGTTTTCACAATCACCTGACTAGCCGGGTAATGCAGGTATCCGGCATCCTTCGACTACCGAGTAATACTCGAAAATGCTGGTACCCGGTATGTGGGTACCAACACATGTAGGAGAAACCATTAAAGTCGAGGAGTGACTTAGGGAGTGAGCCAGAAATAACTGCCAGCACTTGATCATAACGAGTGGATAGGAGCAGTCGGTTAGCACGAGTGGAGAGGTAATAATTGTGTACCTCTAATGGCCATGACACCACCTCAGTGGCTTGATTCCAAAAACAATTGAGTGCAGAATGTACGAGTAAATGTCGTACCAAAGCTGAGAAGTCTCTATCTAGCCATCACGAGTATGAAGCACAAGTTCAGATGCTGCCTGCTACTCACAGAAATGCTAAACATTTTCAAACATTCTCACTAATCCAATTGTTTCTCACACTTTTTGCGATTATTGTGGATCCTTCACTATACAGTCATTAGGTCAGTATTTTATTGTTTCGTCTTGTTGGGTGAGAAGTGTAGCCCCTTATGTTCAACATCGCTGATCGATGATGTGTAGACTGCCAGCTGGAAGACACTGACAGAGATGTCCATTGAAGTGACTTTTTTTTTAAACGTTGGGTCAGCTTGCAGACTTGCCCGATGTTAGATTTTAACTAAGTGACTGATTATGCGATTATGAGTCTACAAATTGGAAGATCAGTGGGTGATCATTTCGACGATCAACGATTTTTGTACGCTTTATGTGAATAATATTTCCTACCAACAAATTTGCGACAAGCTTCACGGCCGTCAGAACAGATCTGTCAAAGTTTGTCTAAATCAAGCAGGTCTCGAAATGCCTCGAGAAATTAAGCCTACACTGGTTTGATGGTTGCTATTGAAGCTGGCTTTTGTTTTTGGTGTAGCATGCCATTCTCAATGAAGTGTGAAGTCCGTGGGGCACATACAGCCACTACGTCCACGTCACACGCTTTAAAATAAACGATCACTAGGCCAGAGCAGAGGCTGAGTTAGAAAGTAAAGCAGTTGTACCTACAGTGTGTTTGACTGCAATAGACTAGGAATATTTAGTTCCCCTCTCTCAGCAGCCTCTAGCCATACGCACACAGTGCCGCACTTATGAAGCACATTTTTTTCAATTTAATCACATGAAAATTCCACGTCTAAGTTCCCAAAATCTCTCGCTCACTGGAGTATGCCCCCCATTCTCTGATGTCACTGGTGACCGCCGAAGCTTTAAAGCTTCATTCTCTCTCCTTTCACTCTCGCATTTGAAATCTCTCGATGATAGACGATCCATTGTAGCGCGCTGACGCTGTTCCACAGTCCGTTCAGGTCGGTACATAGCATCGGCGTGCGCACAAAATGACTGACGATTCGGGCTTGGTTGAGGTTAATCTGAATCCGCCGACAACACCGGAGGAGAAGAGCAACAACATCATCGGGAACATATGCCTGGCCAAAGGTGCCAACCTTCCATTCATCGACAACGCCGACGAGGCCATTGAGGCCAAGCAGGCTAGCCAGCTGTATTGGGCATCGAAACTATCCACCGAAGATGGAAAGCCACGTATGAGGTACTTTACCGTAGGTCCGAGTTCGCTACACATCAAATGTCCGCTCTGCGGGGCCCGGGCGGACGCCGAGATCGTTCAAATGGGTGGAATGATGGGACAACTTAGCTCTCTGCTGTCACTGCTGTCGTGGTAAGTAATCCAGCGGACAAGCCGTCGCCGCATTGAATCGACTGCCTAATGTGACCTTCATTCTATTCTATTTCAGCTGCTTCCCGATATTCTCGCTGTCGTTCCTATACTGCTGCCTGTCGAGTCAGTACAAGAGCAAGCGGATGTTCTGCAATAAGTGCGGTGGCCATCTGGGCTTCTATGACCGACCCGTGTGATCAAAACAAATGAAAATGTGTCTGTTGATGTATCGAATAAAGGAAAAGTGTGTTGCAACGAAAATTATTTCAGTGGTTTACTTTCTTACTTGTGTGTGACTCAAGACTGGGTTCCAGATACAATTGAGCAGTTCCGCGGGCGAACAATGGAAGCGGTTACGAAAGTGAAAGCAATTGCCTATTGAAGCCAAACTGTGTCAAGAGGCTTACGTGGGCTCCACTTCACTTCACCAACGGATTGAACTTCACCGTCACCGATCCTAAAATAGATTGATTGGTGAGGATGAGGATGAGGATGAGGATGAGGATGAGGATGAGGATGAGGATGAGGATGAGGATGAGGATGAGGATGAGGATGAGGATGAGGATGAGGATGAGGATGAGGATGAGGATGAGGATGAGGATGAGGATGAGGATGAGGATGAGGATGAGGATGAGGATGAGGATGAGGATGAGGATGAGGATGAGGATGAGGATGAGGATGAGGATGAGGATGAGGATGAGGATGAGGATGAGCATGAGGATGAGGATGAGGATGAGGATGAGGATGAGGATGAGGATGAGGATGAGGATGAGGATGAGGATGAGGATGAGGATGAGGATGAGGATGAGGATGAGGATGAGGATGAGGATGAGGATGAGGATGAGGATGAGGATGAGGATGAGGATGAGGATGAGGATGAGGATGAGGATGAGGATGAGGATGAGGATGAGGATGAGGATGAGGATGAGGATGAGGATGAGGATGAGGATGAGGATGAGGATGAGGATGAGGATGAGGATGAGGATGAGGATGAGGATGAGGATGAGGATGAGGATGAGGATGAGGATGAGGATGAGGATGAGGATGAGGATGAGGATGAGGATGAGGATGAGGATGAGGATGAGGATGAGGATGAGGATGAGGATGAGGATGAGGATGAGGATGAGGATGAGGATGAGGATGAGGATGAGGATGAGGATGAGGATGAGGATGAGGATGAGGATGAGGATGAGGATGAGGATGAGGATGAGGATGAGGATGAGGATGAGGATGAGGATGAGGATGAGGATGAGGATGAGGATGAGGATGAGGATGAGGATGAGGATGAGGATGAGGATGAGGATGAGGATGAGGATGAGGATGAGGATGAGGATGAGGATGAGGATGAGGATGAGGATGAGGATGAGGATGAGGATGAGGATGAGGATGAGGATGAGGATGAGGATGAGGATGAGGATGAGGATGAGGATGAGGATGAGGATGAGGATGAGGATGAGGATGAGGATGAGGATGAGGATGAGGATGAGGATGAGGATGAGGATGAGGATGAGGATGAGGATGAGGATGAGGATGAGGATGAGGATGAGGATGAGGATGAGGATGAGGATGAGGATGAGGATGAGGATGAGGATGAGGATGAGGATGAGGATGAGGATGAGGATGAGGATGAGGATGAGGATGAGGATGAGGATGAGGATGAGGATGAGGATGAGGATGAGGATGAGGATGAGGATGAGGATGAGGATGAGGATGAGGATGAGGATGAGGATGAGGATGAGGATGAGGATGAGGATTAGGATGAGGATGAGGATGAGGATGAGGATGAGGATGAGGATGAGGATGAGGATGAGGATGAGGATGAGGATGAGGATGAGGATGAGGATGAGGATGAGGATGAGGATGAGGATGAGGATGAGGATGAGGATGAGGATGAGGATGAGGATGAGGATGAGGATGAGGATGAGGATGAGGATGAGGATGAGGATGAGGATGAGGATGAGGATGAGGATGAGGATGAGGATGAGGATGAGGATGAGGATGAGGATGAGGATGAGGATGAGGATGAGGATGAGGATGAGGATGAGGATGAGGATGAGGATGAGGATGAGGATGAGGATGAGGATGAGGATGAGGATGAGGATGAGGATGAGGATGAGGATGAGGATGAGGATGAGGATGAGGATGAGGATGAGGATGAGGATGAGGATGAGGATGAGGATGAGGATGAGGATGAGGATGAGGATGAGGATGAGGATGAGGATGAGGATGAGGATGAGGATGAGGATGAGGATGAGGATGAGGATGAGGATGAGGATGAGGATGAGGATGAGGATGAGGATGAGGATGAGGATGAGGATGAGGATGAGGATGAGGATGAGGATGAGGATGAGGATGAGGATGAGGATGAGGATGAGGATGAGGATGAGGATGAGGATGAGGATGAGGATGAGGATGAGGATGAGGATGAGGATGAGGATGAGGATGAGGATGAGGATGAGGATGAGGATGAGGATGAGGATGAGGATGAGGATGAGGATGAGGATGAGGATGAGGATGAGGATGAGGATGAGGATGAGGATGAGGATGAGGATGAGGATGAGGATGAGGATGAGGATGAGGATGAGGATGAGGATGAGGATGAGGATGAGGATGAGGATGAGGATGAGGATGAGGATGAGGATGAGGATGAGGATGAGGATGAGGATGAGGATGAGGATGAGGATGAGGATGAGGATGAGGATGAGGATGAGGATGAGGATGAGGATGAGGATGAGGATGAGGATGAGGATGAGGATGAGGATGAGGATGAGGATGAGGATGAGGATGAGGATGAGGATGAGGATGAGGATGAGGATGAGGATGAGGATGAGGATGAGGATGAGGATGAGGATGAGGATGAGGATGAGGATGAGGATGAGGATGAGGATGAGGATGAGGATGAGGATGAGGATGAGGATGAGGATGAGGATGAGGATGAGGATGAGGATGAGGATGAGGATGAGGATGAGGATGAGGATGAGGATGAGGATGAGGATGAGGATGAGGATGAGGATGAGGATGAGGATGAGGATGAGGATGAGGATGAGGACCTATTTCTTATTAAAATTCTTAGTGTCGCTGTTGGATTTATTGACTTTCTTGAGTACGCAATATCGAGGAAAATGTGTTTCTTCCCCTGCACGTGTAGATACGCACAAAAAGAGTATAGTTTCGACACGATTCTACACAGTAGCTGCTCATATCCATTTGTGCTAGACCCACATGGAATAAAAATAAATTTCTCAGAATAACATACACATCGATACAGGTACACCAACTAGACGCAGATTTCTAATTATTTTTATTTTTCTTTTCTCACGGTTTCGGCCCTCTTTCACACGCGATAGAGCTTTCTTCTGACCTCTCCCATCCAAAAGCTCTCGAGAATATAGCCACTCAGCTGATCGTACAGTGTATCCGATCTCATCGCCATCCGCCATCGTCGGTTCAGTCGCATTGTGTTTACGTTCCGGGCGTGCTCTCTGTTCTGTGCGGCTAACAATGTCGGAGCCAGCGCCCCCCATGGCCGTGAAAGAGGCCACTCAACGGACCACCGACCAAACAATCTTCGACAACTATGCGACACCTCTGGTAGGACAGTTCCTGAACTTGCCCAAAGAGCCGGTGGAGATCACCTGCCCGGCCTGCCAAGTCCGCGCCCCCTCCGAGATGTTGCACGACCTTAAATGGTACACCAGCACTGTAAACGGCATCTTTTCGTGTTTCTTTGTGTGAGTATTCATTTCCATTCAATGTATCACTCTGGCTTTTCCTCCCACGGTGGGCGGGTGGGAGAGCGGATGATGTCACACCCGCTGGAGTTGCGTCATGGTGAGAGACATGCCACCGCCTCTGTATCTGCAAGATCAATATCTTAATTGAATTTACACTTATTGGCCACTGATGTGTTCTGTTCTTGTTTTGCAGCTTGTTTTGCTGCTGTTGTTGTCTGCAGTTCTCGCATCCCTGTAAGCACACGGACACGAACCACTACTGCAAGAACTGCGGCTGCTACTTCGGACGAGTGATGAAGCCGAAAAAGTATCTGAAGAAGACGAAGACGAAGGCGAAGTGATTATTAGAAATTTACTTTTTTTACTTTTCATCGAGAGCGAATAAATTTATTTTCGGAAACAATTTTTGTTTGTTTTTTTTTTCTGGTTCTTTCTTTTCTTCTGGCCGACTGACGAACGAGTTCTAGATACACACGGGGAGATCTTGAATGCCATAGAATGATCGGCGAGACAGGCAAAAGGCGAATACGAAAGTCAAGCGTATCGATTCTTGTGAAATGTTTTGAACAATGCCAAGTAATGCCGAGGAAGGGAAGTAGATGTCTCCGGCGTCGAATGGAAGCCGAACGGCTATTGATGGATTTGTGTATTCAATTTGTAGTAAAAATAAAATGACTCCATGGGCCGTGGAGCCAGAAAACGACGGGATATGGTCTGTCTTTGGGTGTTTCATATCGTCGGGTTTAGAAATGTTGGCTGGTTGGAAAGCTCTCCTGAGTCTGGTTTTCCAATTTAACACACTTTTAGTTGAAATCAATCCTGTTGGGTGCACTCAGGCGATTGGAGGGAAGTCAATGTCCATTTACTTGTGCACTGGATGATTAACTTGGTCAAGTATAGTTTATGTATTGCAATCAATGTATGTGAGTAAGGGTGTGGCAGTTGCGAGGGCTGCTTTTCGGAAATGAAATCGCATTCAGTCGACAGCTGCACCTGCTGCCTTTCGAAACGGAATCGCATTCAGTTGACCGACAAAGAGCCCCAGAACTAGATTCAAGTTGAAGCTTGAGGCTCTGAAGAGCAACCGAATTAGAATCAGCGGCAAATAGAACACAACTGCTGAGAAAGCCTGAACATATTATTTTATCGCACGCGGCGGTGCAGTTCTGTTGACATAAGTTGACGTGCGTAGGCGCGGTGAATAAAACAATTATATATAGAGGAGTCAAAGATTTGTTCGCCAATGGCAAGAATATACCAAATTTGAGTCATCTAAAGTGGATGGCTTTTATTAGACCAATGCCCGTGGGTCTAGAACAGTAGAACAGTAACTAGGTGGGTACTGCGGCCGTGGCTCACTTAGACTAACATGTTGTCCATTGTGTCCTTAGTGGATTCTGTTGTACTACCATGAGACCTTCATTTATACTAAAACCAGCCCTGCACATGTCAAAACCTATGGAGGCTTTTCAACTCTACGCCGCAAAAGTCTCCCAGCTATGTGCGGCCACAGCGTCGGCGTGATATTGCTCCAATTTTCCAACTGAGCCGTCGATTTTCCACTCTATCCAGAGCTTAGTCCTTCGGCTTTCTTCTTACAGGCGTGAGCAATTGCCCGAGCTCACATCTATTTTTCGCGAGACGGGAGAAGGGTCACCGTGCTTACCAAGGCTATCTCGTGAACGTTTTGTCTGCTAAGCCTGACAAGTATCGATGTCAACATGTCCGATGCTATGGCTTTCATTGCGGCTTGACTGTTGGTGAAGATAGAACCTGTGCTGCCTAGTGTTTCGCAGCTGGGTCTCTTAAGGCCATGGATTTTTCGAATTCTTCACAGAAGGCCCTGTACTCGTTTAGCCGTCGGTGTACTGGAAGAATTCTCCTTCTGCTGCTCCCAGTTGTTCTTGCCAATGTTTCCAATCCGGAAAACGAAGGTGGAAGGTCTTCATTGAACAGTAACTAAGGAAATGTAGTTTGCGTCAATGAGGCTTGGAGTGTTCAGTTGGGTCATCTCTCCGCTTTGGTGCCCAAACTTAACCGAAAAACTCCTCGGAAGGACATTGGATGGATAAAAGTTAACGTATTTCGCATTTTAATTAATATCCTGGTATCTACTCGGTTACTAAACTGTTGTGGGTCCGTTCGTCGTCTCCTACGCACCTGAACCTACGCTGTCTAGGTTTGAATCGCGGTACGACATGACGATCACTCCTTTCAGTCCCAGACAAGGCTAAAAGAGTAATAACGGTTGGTTCGGAGTTGGCATACAACTGCAGGTCTCTTTCACTCGTGAGAGAACAATAGCATGCACAACACAAGTGGTTGCTGCAGAAGTTTGGTCCGCTACGAGCTGTAGCGCCACCCAAATTCATCGCTGTTTTCTTTCTTCGCAGTGGGATAAAATACAAAAATAAAGATGTACGTTATTATTTTTTGTATTGAATGAGAGTATTTGTTGCGGAGTACCCAGTAGCCGTCGATGGCGGGTACCCGTCAACTGGGGAATTACCCGCATTACACGGGTACTCGGGTAATTGTCGAAACAACCACTGGAGTTATACAAAATTGACTGTGCTCGGTCTTAGATAAGACCTACGTCATAAGGTGATTCCAGGGAGAATAAATGAGAAAAATGCATGTACGGTGTTAAACATATATGAGTGGAAGGTTCGAAGTAATATTGCGACCTGATCGACAGAAGGTGTTTTTTCATAAAGATTAATTGGATATGAGAAAGTACGAAAATGGCAAACATTTCTTTCTTATATCCATTTTTTCCTTAAACCCAATAAACGGATATAAGAAAAAAAATATGCTTATATCCGAAGAAAAGATATAAGAAAAAATCGTTCTTATAAAAAATATTAGAAAAGTTTTATGAAGAAAATATTACATTTTCTATGAAAAATCAAAGCGTACCAAAAAGGGACATACGTTTGAATTTATAATTCGTATTAAATTTTAATCTATATATATTGTATGTCTAATAGGGCTCATACACCACAGAGACACGTCGATGTCGACCAATGTATTTTGTTGCGGTGCACATGTCTGCTCTGACCGTCTGTGGCGTGTGTACATATAAATGTTAGCAGACGGTAGCCTGCGTGAAAATTTCCAAAATTTTTTGAATTTCTCATGGTCTGCAGCGACGTGCCTGTGTCGTGTATAATGAATTTTGCACCTGACAAACCTGAACGAAAACACGGGTAGACAATTTAGGATGGACTCTTTAGAAATTAAACAAATTGTACAACTCATAAGTCCAAGTCCTTTTTTTTTAATTGGCGGCGCAAACTGCGTTCGTAACAAAGTAATATCTGTGCAGTTTGTCTGCGCCGTGTGTGGCGAAGGGGTGTACGGTTTGCAGCAAAGTGTCTGTGCTGTGTACAGGCCCTGTAAAGGGTGCAGCAAAATATATTTTTGATAGAAAATACAGATTTTTTCTTAGAAAGCTTACTCTTTTTTTGGTTCATAGAGTATACAAATTTTTGTTGTGCTTCAAATAGCCCATCGGATAAATAGCCGTAATGGCAATCATGTCACGATAACGAACACCATCAACTGTTACTTGCATTTTGAAAAGAATTGAATTGTCCGATAATGCATTCAGTTCAAAATCCGCACCAAATCAAAACACAATACACGTGTTGTGCATGCATTTGCTTTTCAAAATTACTCGCGGGCTTTCTGAACACTTAATACGACAATTTTGACGATCAACGAAGCCAGCACGATGAAGATCGATTGAAATGCAGCGACATTTATGCGAAATAGTCTGGAAAATTTCGACAAAAGGGCATAAGAGTGCGTATGTTTCAGCAATCCCTGCTCGGCCATTTATCCGATGGGTTATTCCGAGCATAACCGAAATCGGTATACTCTATGAAAAAAAAATAAATAAAACATCTGTAGTTCGTATTATCGAAGGACTACTGTAAGTGAGCAATTTTAGATTTCTGGTTAAACATCTGCAGTTGCTATCAAAACTACATTTCGCGTCAATTATGGGACATTCTTTTGAAATCTATTGAACAATTTGTAAAGAGTAAGTAGCCGTGCGGTAGGGTAGTAATTTATTGTTTTGAGCTAAACAAAAACACTCTTGTAATGCTCTTGATAAGAGTAGATATTTTATTACAAAATTAATCACAAAACTTTGCTCGCCAATAAACGTAATCGAAAAGTGGACATTTGTCTATGTTTTTGACAATTACATAAATTCTTATGTGTACATGAATATTACATAATTGTGTTTGATTCTATATCGTTGCCGGTAATGCAGTTTTTCGAACACTAAATATTTAGTTTAACCTTAACATAGAATTATTAATCATCTAGAACTTTGTGAAATTATGTACTCTTATAAGTCGTAGCTTATACAGTGAACGCTGGATATGGTGAACATCGGTACAGTGAACAATCCAATATAGTGAACACACAATATTTTATACAGGCTATTCTAAATAGTGAACGAAACAAATCTCGATATATTGAACCCATGATATTTTATCAGTCCTTTTCTTATAAGCGATTTTCTTGTAAACGTATTGTTTTGCATGCAATTGTATGAAGGAGTGTACCGTGTATTTGTTCGCAGTTCTTATAAGCGATTCTTTCTTTTAACGGATAGATACAGTATGCTTTTTCCCGGTGAGCTAAATACATAACGAGCTGCTAGGACATTTGTCGATAGAGTCTCCTCTCCAATCCGCTCTAAGCTCGACGTCCAATTTTTATGTCGTTCCCTAAAGCCAAATCGACCAATCAAAGGACGGTATTCACGTCATTTCGTGAATAACTGTCAAAAAGCCTCCGAAATTCGTCGATGGACTGGGGGTCGATCAGAAGTTGGGCATCTCTATAATACTTAATTTTTGGTCCCAACTCACAATTGTAGTCAATGAAGCAGCGAATACTTTGATTTTCAGAGCTCAGAGGGAGAAGTTATCACTGAGTAGGGCAAAAATGTATAACAAATATTTTTTTTTTGAGGTATTGGGACATTTGTAGTGTATCCTGTATGAGCAGCACAACACTAGAAGAGACCACCAAAATTTATAGAAAGCAGCTTGGACTGGCTTAGCAAGGTACGACATGACTATTGGTGGGATTTTGGAAGGTAGTAAATTGGGAAGACATTTTGTGACGAAGTATTGAGGGGTCAACACTGTCGATTGCTTTCGAGAAGTCAAGTAAGGCTACTAGGATGCTTTATTTCCGTCAATAGGTTTACGTATGTCGACACTTATTGTCCGCAATGCTTTACTACCTTTCACAGATATGCCCTTTTAGGAATCCTGGTTGCACACGATTTAAAAACCAGTGTCAGTAAATCCGATCTTTGATCAACTAACGACTGCTTCTATCTTCCTTCGGTCTGGGCTTAAAACAAACCTCTCTAGATGGAGCCATCAAAACCACTTTTAATTCTAAATCCTCAGCTATTTTGTTTGACAATTCGACGACAGGGTAGTCCTTAGTTGCCAAAACTGCACAGAAAATCTCAGCTGCATGCTCTGTTCAAGCACGCGGGTGTGTTTTTTGCCGAACTTCAAACCAATTCGACCGACGTTCTTTCAAGTCCGCATTAGGTGTGACACCACTCTGCGATAAATGAACAAACTTTTATGATTTTCACGTGTATGATTTTTTATGATAAACATTTGACAATTCAGAACCAGGCAAACTGCCAACAAATTATTCTCCCATGGCCAGTGTCGTAAGCACACGTTTTGCCAAGACGTCGTTTCTTCTTTGCCTTCAAGGACTGGTAAGTGATCAAAGGAATTGTAGCTTTTTTATGGAATTCTAAAAGGAACTTGATTTCTGTTTGTTTTCGCAAATCTATCAGAATTGACTCTGAGAATGTTAAACTTGACAACGTTGAATGGATGACGAAGTCCTTGTTTCATTTGAGAGAAAAGCGATGCGATCCGTGACAAGGAGACGTAACTCTTTGGGGTAAACAATGACAAGCATCAAGTCAGACGTCGACGGATTCCCAAGCCTAAGAGGGGCAGTCCAATGAGGACGCTCTGCCCCGAAGACTCTTCAACTCTCAGCCCATGGGACAATGAAGATATGCATGGACAATGCATTTTTGAAATAAAATATGGGTGGCGCTACAGCCCGTAGAGACTAGATCCTGACTCAGCTTCTCAGCAACCACTCCTGTTGTGTGTTTGAGTGGATGGGACCCACAGTTTTATGCCGGCTCCCAATTTGAGAAGCTTTGCTAGACAGTTGGACTCGAAAGGCCGTGAAAAGTATTTTCCTCGTACCGGGAATCGGATCTCGGCCGGGTAAGCTCAAGTGCGTAGGGGTCGACGTACCCACAACGACATGACCGCCACAAGAATTGTTGACCTCAATAATCTTATTCTTCTTTTTCTCTTGGGAACGGTCTTTACTTCAAACTAACCATTCCAGCGTCCGCTGATGGGTCACAGTCCATGTCTACGATGACAATCAGGTTTCTTCGATTTCTAAAGACCACGCTTTACGTAGTTCAGAATCACTTGTTGCGTCTGACGACTGGTTTGAGACTTAACGAACGAGAGACTTAAAATTTTGAGGATTAATTCGAAGTGTCGCGGTGTTAGGTTTTGATTTGGCCTGAGACCCGTACATTAGTGTAGGTCTAACAGATCCGGGTAGCATTCATTTAAATTTTCTAATCTAAGGATCATCTTAAAAATTCAGCGTGTGGCGGTATAGTCCGAAATGGATCATACATCTCTGCATAGACGGAACGGCAACGGAGCATGGCTCCTCAATCCAACTCCAAACATAAGTGAGGTTACCTCCCCAGAGGAGCGTTTTTCAAGCTGAAAGTGTGAGAATTTAAGAAGCACTCTCCTGACTGAGGTGCAACGGACAGTCAGTTGCCTACTTGAACCCTGGAACGGGTCGCCTTAAGATACAATTTAGTGTGTAATCAACACGGGCTGGATTAAGTTCTATGCAGACGCAAATGTTAGAAAATCTAAGGAAATGTAAAATGATCTCCGCTGGCAATGTTTTCATCATCGTCGAACGAATGGATCACTGACAAGTGTGCTCATAAATGGCGGATCTTATGTTCCACTTGAGTTAGAACAGCGTTGCTTAAGGGTTGCTTCATCCAACGGTCACTGAGGTGAAAGCAGAGATCACTATTTAGCTTATCAAGGAATGAACGACCATCCATTTACACTCCACCTTTCCAATTACGCACGACTACCTGCCATGGGAGTCGGATAGATCATTCCATTGAACGGATTCATTCAAGCCGAATTCTAGTTAGATCACTTCAGCCCGCTTTTGATTGGATTCAATGACCACATAAACAAGAAACGAAGTACCTTCCGTATTCCTTTCAATGCGCCTTCGTTTGTTTATAAAGAACATGCCTGGCATTCCAAGCAATGGCCTCTCAATTCGAGGAACACTTCATCATCGGAATGGAATGCGCGCCATGTGCGGGGGCCTGTGCGCGGCCCCCTCACCACAAAACCAGATACTCGTTCTAATTACGTTCCGTCTGTACATCCACCCAAACAATCACTTCCGTTCTTCGCCAGAGAGCCATCTGTCGACAGTCTGACCTCACTCATCCTCAAGACCGACTCTATTAAATCGACCTTAATCCCAAAGATGCCATGCAGAGCAAAATAAAAAAGAAGAAGAAGAAAATTTAAATGTGCCACGAGCACATCGCCGCGTCCAGACGTAATCGCCATCAAAAGAATGAAACGAAATTGAAAAGAAAGCTTCGCATCCATGAGAGCGAGTATAGACACACGCAGCCGCTGCGGCACACAGTCACCGCTCGCTCGTAGAATTAGCCGCAATCGCTGTGCCCGAACCGGACCGATTTCGTACAATCTCCTGCGACCGCAGAACTGGTTCTAATTAGAGTCAGAATAAGAAAAATTAAGATCACGGCCGTGGCGGTAGCCAATTAGCAAACAGTAGCCCGTTCAGCATGGTCGAGGTACAGA
The DNA here is from genome assembly GCA_905231855.2 of Eristalis tenax. NCBI lineage: Eukaryota > Metazoa > Arthropoda > Insecta > Diptera > Syrphidae > Eristalis > Eristalis tenax. The sequence continues at coordinate 9,762,871 of HG993127.1, forward strand.
CGACATTGATCACCGATGATCCCATCGTCCCCGAGGCAGAAGCCGTCCTCGCCCCGAAAGTCTTCTATTTCGCCGTTGGACCAAGTTCACACGAGGTCACCTGCCCGTTCTGCAAGGCGCAGGGCAAGACCAACACGAAGAGGAAGTGGCTGCGATGGTACCGCCAGCACTACTGCTCCAGCTGCGGCGAGTACCTGGGAACCTTCCGCCGACCGCAGCTCTAAGAGGACACCGCTGCGGCGTGTCACACCCGATTTTTTTCACCCGATTTCCTTTGTATCAGTGTTGTTGCTAAATTTAAAATAAAACAAATATAAATCACTCGCACGGTGTTTGAGAATGTTTGCCTCTCTCTCTCCGAGAGACCGGAGGAGGAAGAGCGAAAGCTCTGGTTCTGGCTGTCATCGTTGGATGCTATGGCCGATGGTGTCGGTCTGGTTAGTTCTGTCCTGACTCAGTCCAGCGGTGGATGAGTGTTGACGAAGATTTATCCGAGAATTGTCGAGTTACTGTGCTAGCGCGATTCGCGAGAGTGGCGTCTGATCGAGCGAGAGAGCTTTTATCGGGCCATGAGTGTTGTGGAAGAGCAAGAGTCTGTGCCGCTCGACACCAACGTCGGACATCTCCTAAAGGAGCCCACCGAGATTATCTGTCCCTCTTGCAATGCTGTCGGCTTGAGTATACTACGCCAGGAGGTGGTCACCTGTATTCAGAGAATTGTTGCTGTCATTAATTTCTGTTGTTGTTGGTAAGTGGGTGAGTTGGTGGCGGTGATGGTGTCGTAAACTATTGCTGAATCGATTGTTGGTGTAGGTTAAGAATAAAAAAAATCATTTGATTGTGTTTACGAGATCGTCATGGCGTGTGTCACGCCCAATGTTGAAAAGATCACGCTTTGCTTTGGCTTTGTTCTAGAAAGTCATTGTGGGAAGGTTGACTCACTTGAGATGAGGTGGAATGGGGTTCGTGGCTAGAGAGTTTTTCTCATAGGTTCCAATTCAACGCATTTTTAATGGGCTATTCGTTTTCACATTCACGTATTATGCTCGTTTTCTACGTGTGCTCGCAGATACCGGCAGTGGTTGAGTTCAGTTCCACTTAACCAGGTCATGCATATTGATGACTCCCTATACGGTATCTCAATGCATGACTCGTTACTTGTATTAGAATGCTTTATTTTCGGGAACAGCGTGATATCATTTTCCTTAAAAATTCGTTGAAGCTTATGATTGATGCTCTCTTTGTTGTTCTGTTCTTCTTTTGGGATTTCATCTTGGATCTCTACCATCGTGCCGGCCTTACTATTGACCTTTGTCTCAGCCGTTTAAATTTCTGTTTCAGAATCAGTGTTATGTTATTGTCAGTTCCGGCAAAAGTCCATTGATCCGCCTCATGCCATACTCCCACCGGCCAAACCGCGAGCTTTTGTCCATTTTCTCCAAACGTATCAGGTTTCGCCAAACATTTTTGTGATATCGAAACCTCTCTATTTCTCTATTCTCTATTCTCTATTTTATATTGTGCTCATTGCGGTGTTCATTTTCTCATTTTATCTCTCTCTATTTTCTGATGTTCTGTTCGCACACTATATTTTCTGTCACCAGACAGCTGTTTTGGTCATTTGGTGGCCGTTCAAAAATTGAGAGTTCATGCAAACACCGCGGTTTGGGTTCGGTGGGAACGTTAGTCTTAATCGAGCGAGAGAGTGAAAGAGAGAGAGAGAGAGTGAAAGAAAGAGAGAGAGAGAGAGAGAGTAGGAGAAAGAGAGAGAGAGAGAGCGAAACTGTAACAAGATTAACGTGAATTAGATGAAAATTCCAAGATTTGTGAGAAATATCAGATCAAGGACGCCCTACTGCTGCAAACAAAATTGTGTGCAAATGGGGTTAGTGCCCAGTGGGTACTGGCTATCCACATCAACAGTCAGGATCGACGTTTTTGTCAACTTCAAACATCTTAACCACATTCACTTATCGGCATCATCTGTGCGCAGTGCACTAAGGACACTCCTTTACCGTCCTCCGTTGTATAAAACCAAATTCTGGGGGGGACACTTCAGTCACCTAATTTTTTCTTTATCGAATTCCGTCCCGAAGGCTCTACCTTTCGCGATAAGTTTAGAATTCTTATTCCAGACACCGACCGGCCGTCTCGTCGTAGTGTGCATCCGAGTGACACTGGATCGAACTCTACCTACTCCACCAGCGGAGACCAAAACCGGATACAATCTTTCAGTACTTATGGTTTCTCATCATTACATTCAGAGGTGTAAAGAATCGTCGTAGTATATTTTTGCTCGCCACTGTAAGTTCAGTTCCCAACGCGGAGCACTTCCATTAGTCACGGCTCTACCTCTTTCGAGCGACTGAAAATACTACTCGCATGAATAAACTGCCTAGGTTCATTTCGGACTTTTGACAATTCCAGATTGATGACATTTTTCATCGGCAACCTCTCCGTGCATACAATCGGAAGTTGTGGCCTTATATATGCGTTTCGTTGTGAAATGAATTACAGGTCCAAATTGATGACTGTAGTCCCAGCCCTTCGGCCGGTTAGTTGTGTGTGAGTGAAACTAGCGCTTCATTAAGTAGAACCAGAAGCAAAAACTCATTCTAATGGAATGTTGCCATCATCTTGCCGGAATAGCATTTCGTTCATAGTCACATCATTCAACTCGGGGCATAAAAGATGGTCGCTACCGCGCAATGGTATTCCCCATTCCCGGAACCAATTAAACAATTTTTTCCCATAAAACCTCAAGTTGATTCTATTTTTGAAATTTCATCAAGTTGTGTTTGTTGATGTCGGGCCGGATTGCGCTGGTGGAAGCTTGTCAACGTAAACATACCTGTTGCACTGCTGAGAAAAGAAACTCAAGCTTGCGGAACTCGGCCTCTGGAGAGCCTTGACGGACATGGTGTTATTGAGAGGCGAAGTGCTGCACCATCATATCTCTAATCATATCTCGTTGACTGGAACGTTCTGATCATCATCATTTTTGACGACACAGGGACCCAATATTCCAATGTCAAATTAAGCACAAAAAAAGTGGCTTTTTAAGTAGGAGAAATATTGGATGTACTTTAATACTGAAAGTGGCATAAAGTCTTTGTGCATATGAAAGGAATACTTAATTTGAAAATTCAGTATGGGGTACCAATAAAAGTTGGACATATTTGAGTGAAAAAAAATGATTGTTCTTTACGCTTCAAATGAATGACACTGAAATGACGTACAATGACAGTAGCTTTCCAAGGCATGTTCCAATGGAATAATACAAGTAACGCCATCTCTAAGCAAACCGCAATAAACCGCGCCAATATGCCCCAATATTTGAAGACAATTTGGAGGTGACAGATATTTTTACAAAATTAATATTTGTCTGGGTTTGAGGACATAACCATATCTTTTTTTTTTTTTACAACAGTAAAATGTAAATGGCTAGAAGGTACCACTTGTCTTAAAACAAAGGAAATATGGCTATCGCTTATGATTTTCACTAAGGGCGCTCACCGGCATCATAACAGGGCACTGCACAATTGGGACCCATGCCCGTAGGTTAAAGGTTGAAACCAAAGATCGCCTACTCTGGTCGTGTAGCGCGCTGGCAGGTCGTAGATACTTACACTTAGGGGCCTACTACTTCAACAACCTCAATGAGCTGAAAAGCGTCAGTATTAACCAGCTAAATCGCTTTGTCACAAGCACCAACTGGTTTTAATTGTTAGGTTGAATCAATCCGCGTGGTATCACAATGGGCCTACTTTGGCCGAAGTGTGACTGCAGCCAGCCACTAAAACCTAACCTTCCCTAACCTACAACCGATTTTCAACGGGTACGGGTTTCTATATTCATTTCCTAGAGCAGATTTCAACCCTAGGATGGGCAGCAGTTTGTGACGCGTTAACATAGCCAGCTGGGCCCATATGAATATTTTGAGAAATATTTTGTCATACATTTTATACTGGGCCAAGTTAAATACATGCTGTACCTATCTGTGTATAGCGGACATACATTTATGCGTGGGTTTAAAGTATACAGAATGCAATTATTGGGAACACAGACATTGCACGAAGCCAATTCATGACAAAAAGTACATTTACGCGCTGATCAATACGGTATCATCCGCGTATAGGATTGCCTCTGAGTTTTGATGAACGATTGGGAGGTCGTGCAGGAATAGGTTGAATAGATAGGGGCCTAGGATTGAACCCTGGGGAACATCTGAAAGGATGGGTTCGAGAGAGGGAACGTTTCGAGAGAAAACTTTGGGTTATTTTATGAAGGTTGGAGGAAAATTTAGGGAAATGAGGCCTGCATGCCAAACTGAATCAAATGCCTTTGTTAAGTCTAGAGCACATGCAAAAAATTTTAGAATCTTGTTTTGTAGGTGCAATAGTGCATGTTCGGTAGAAAGGCCTCGTTTGAACCCGAATTGTTGGGCCTGAGAGTGGTCTGAATTTTCGAAGAAATCTAATATTCTCATTTACACACTAAATGAAAGAATTTGACATTTGAAATCGATGTGAAGTTGGTTGCATTTAGAAGAATAGCATATCATAGCTAAGTCCGACTTAAATATTTACGAGCAACTGAAAATGAGCTAAGTTGAAAATATCATTTGAGTTGGTTATAAAGTAGATTGAACAGTAAACGGACAAAATTTGTTTCAGAAAAATTTTCCAGTAGCATTTTGCTAGCAGTAAAGACAAAACAGCAGACTTTACCAAGATAGAGCACAATGTATAGCAACAGCACAGAGTATGTGGTGCACGGATTTTATTTCTGCAGCTGTGGTCCATGGTTGTGCTTTGTTTCTTCTGTCTTCATGTTTACCGAACCGAAACCACGTGATTTGGATGAATTCATACTGAAACCTCAATAGGCAGGTTCCCACAGAATTGAAGTGATTTCAAAAGTCATTAGCTCTCAATTTATCTGTGTCCGCCAGAACTTAGAAAGCTTAAGATTTTTGAATGTCCGCCAAAATCACCAAAATTATCAAAACGAAACTGAAGTGCTCGCTGTAGGCTTGTTTGGCTTGATAACCTCTCACGGCCGGATGAACTCGAGGATGTTTCAAATAGGTGTCAATGAACACGAACGAAACCCGGTAATGTATGGCGAAACCTACCAGATTTGGAAACAATTTTTTATGAAATCTCGCGATTTCTTTCAGGTTTATGGCCAGCAGATGAAATATCTTTTCACGATTGAATTAAGTTAAGATTAATTTTTTTTCCCGTGGACGGACAACTCACTTAGTCGGACAAAAGTCCTGCTACGCTGTCTGCCTGTGGATGCTCCCACTGTTCTTACTCCTGTGGTTGGTTTACATTGAGTACATAAAATTGTTCCGATCCCGCAAGCGCAAGAATGAATAGGAAGATTTTTGTGGGATGTGTGAAACTCGACGAAGCCATTCTGAAGAGAATTAGTTCATGTGCTCGACTCCAATTTGATGCGCTTGACCTCTTAGCTACACTTTCACGTCCGGGGCAATAATTCATTCCGACAAACGACCCATAGTGTCACGCTCTGATGGCTTCGGTTCTGCTGCTGACCCAGTTGCTTGCAATGGCTGCACTGACTTGAAAATTGTACGCACTGTTGGTCGAGCATTAACACCTAAGAAATCACGTAGCGCGGTGCATATAGATATCCAACAACAATTTTAGTAACAGGCTTCCCATAGTTGTAGCATGTCGCGCCACCGAGTGCCCGTTCGTGACTAAAATTGCAAGTGGGTGTAGATGATGTCGATGCGAATTTTCCATCATATTCGAATTATTTGGAAGTAGTGTCGTGAGCAAGAAGTCAGAGAAGGTGAAGGAGATGACGTAAGTGCATTTTGGCCAGACTTGTTCAGAACCACACTTGGTATCTGGTCTGAAAAGTGGGTATGGACGACGTGATGAGCAGAAGACACTCAGTAAGTTGGTGGAGTTCATATGCCCAGCGGCTAGTCGTCAACTATTGGGCAAAACGGGAAACGTTTTAACGTTTTTGTAACGTTTTTCAATAAAGAGCCGATCGAAGAAAAGGAAGCAGACTGCGTAAGTCAGTCAAAGATAAGGACGCGACAATGGGTTGCGGCTAAATGCGTTTGCTTCTACTGTTGCGATGAGAGATGATTTTCCGTCATAAACAATCATTTGCTTCTCAAGTGCGGATGAAATCTTCATTACCTAGGTATCATGTGAAGGGATACTGTGCTTACTGTGTGGCATACTGTGGTCTTCAAAGACTACTACAAAATATTATTGACTTTTGCGGCAGCTAATGGTCTGTAAAAAGCTTTCAGTCCTATCGCAGATCGTAGCAAATCTACGAATCGAAGTTACGATACGAACTACGAATAAATGCTATCACGCAGTCCGAACCAGGAATGATAGAGATGCCCAACTTCTACCTCTCTTGCCCCTTAACATGTTTGACAACCATTTGACAATCGTTTTCTAAAGCCAAAGTGACCAATCAGAGAACGGCATTTACGTCACTTCGTGAATAACTGTCAAAAATTCATGAATGACTGTCAAAAAAGCTCTGAAATTCGTCGATGGACTAGGGGCATCTCTACAAGACTTCATTTCTGGTATGAACGGAATGGCAAAAAGCATTACCACATAGAAGCGTCTCATTTTCATTTTCGAAATCAGCTGTGTAGTGTCAAAGGCGAGAAAATGAGAAAAGTTTAAAAAAAAACGTCGGTTTTATTCAGAAATTCATGAAAAATATAAACCATTAGCTTCGCAATTACTGCTGTTCAAGCGAAAAGCTCCTTCAGGCGAAAGTCCGTGGTAGGATGACATAGCCACATCTAGAGTGTCTAGAGTGCCTTCAGGCTCATGAGCAACACTTTCTCCTTGAATTGAAAGCAGAGATAATGGAGGATGGAAATATCCAACTTCTACCACCCTTGCCCCTTGATTTCATCTGACAGCGTTTTTTATACGGTGCTGCGATGAGTGGTGGAGGAGGGAATTTTGTAGGATTTAGTGTGAAATGCAAAGGGAATTCCACTACACTCTAATTCTTTACGGCTCAATGCGGACATGGACAAGGGGTAAAAATGGCCGAAGTTCGGTATCTCCAATATCTCTGATTGGAAGTCTAAAGTGCTGCAAGTTGGAACGCATTCTCATCCATTTTTGAGAAGGATTGCAGTCGGCATTGCCCGCCAACAGTTGCGTTCACAGTCACGTCTTCTTTGTTTTCTTTTTATGTAAGAATTCAATCCAACCTAGGATATTAAAAAATATTTGAAAATGGGTTCAATTCATATAATTGTTTACTCACCTCTCCGCACCATAGCCTCTTAAGAAGGTGGCCCCAGAGCGTTTAAATCGGTCTTCACATTATCCCAGAAAAGCGTCACATCTTCTCTTGGTGCCTTTGTATACCCTCTGCACCAGATCAGGCTTTTCAGTTTTAGTATTTTCAGAAGCCTTGCCAGGGGGAGGATGCGTGCTTGGTCGTAAAGCTTCTTGTTGTTGTGGTGCCTTTGACGGTCTCTATCGATGGTGAGTCTGGTATTTTCCTTTTCCATGCTGGCCATAGAGATGCTGTGCCATATTGAGAAGCCGTACGTTAATGGTCGGCCGTTTGTAGAGCAGCAGTTTTGTCCTCTAGCTGAATCGACTTTGCTTGTGCATCAAGGGATAGATGCGATGGAAGACAACTCAATCTGTCAGAGTTCTGTCAAGTTAACTGGCATAATGATGACAAATCAGCTAGTTAACTGGCATAATGGTTTAAAAATCTGCTAGTGTTGTTGGCATGACTATACGAAAACTGTCATAATTTGATATAATACATAATTTCACAGAGGTTTTTGTTTTTTTGGTGTTTTGGTGGTAGTTGCCGCAAATACATGCCATCGTATATGAGCAAGGCTCTCCGAATGCAACAAAACTGTTTCGAACCAGCGAGCGTAGTTGATGATAATTGCCTTCTATTTTTTAGCACAATACACATCAAATGACACGAAACACGATGACCCGGAGCACACATGCACTAGTAGATGCTCCCTGAGTCTTCAGTGCATTGTTAGGAAGCTTGTTAGGGAACTGAGGCTGTCCTTGCTCAAGGCATCAAGCCTTAAGCCTCTTTCGGTTGCATTGGCCCAAGCTTCTTGCCTTGAGTTCCAAGTTCTGTCTGGTTCGTTCTTTCTAGTCACCTGAATTCCTTTCTGAGGCCATAGTCGACAACAGCGCAGAATGGCTTAGGGCCTGTGCATGGTTAAAACAGTCCTTTTCTAACTAGGGAGTCTGACTCTTTATGGCCAGGAACTCAACAGAGCTTTACTCTGTTTTCCTGTTCGAATCATTAAGCTTCTGTAGGCAATCCTACACAAGCTTGATGTAGGAGTCTAGTGCCAGTTGGTATAGTTCCCGTCAAGATTGATGTCAACGCTTTGACTTCCGCTTGAATGATACTGGTGCGATTGCCCATGGGCTTGTAGTATTTTGTTTGGGGTCCAAATACTCCACCCCCTGTTTCTTCATCAGTTCCATCAGTTGATCCATCTGTGTACTATTTTACAGTATTGCTGCTCAGTCTGTGGAGTGTGAATTCCCTGGCTATGAGAATTGAATTTCCTAATCACGTCATCCTTCGACATGGTCAAGATTGGTACCTTTTGACCGGTGCTTCGAATTGTCTCGATGTCTGCCTTTTCCTATCCCTTACTTTGCCACTCTCATGACTATTTTGTTTGCTAATGCAAGGGAGTCAGTCCCTGTAATGCAGTGTAAATGCAGACTATTGATCTTTATTGAGTGTCTCCCCTTATTGAGTTGGTCAAACTGGTTGTCTTAGTTCTTGCTGGAACCCAAGCAGCACCCGGTGTCTGGACACTGGAAGGAGGGAATGGGGTTTAAATGGTTGCTTCTTATTTAGAATAATTCATCTTGGATATTTATTAAGGACAATAAACAAAATTTACTCCTAAAGCTCGCCTGGGACCAGCAAGTGCTGGGCAGGTAGGACGAAAGGGACAAAAGGGATATAGCGTCTCAATTTCTGAAGCTGTTTGGCTGTTTATACACATATTGGCCAGTGTTCAACGATAATCCCTACTAATCTCTTGCTCTGGCCAAATTGCCTGTTTCATGGCTACTTAAACTGCCCCATCTTAGGCTGGGCAACTTCAGGAAATGCGCTGATATTCTTGCTTTGTCCAACCCGAACAGGATGAGCACTTCGAGTCCTGATCTTGACAGTTCGTTAGCTCTATCACTTGCAAACATTTTGCTGTGTCCTAGAACCCAAATTAAAATGACGTAGCACTGCTCCTTTAGATCGATCTTCTTCTTCTTAGGACTGAAGTCTGAGGTTTACCTGGGCCTCACCCAACATGACTTCTCAGCCGATACGATCTCTCGCCAGCTGTCTCCAGTTTCGCGCAGCAAGCCTACTGAAGTCCCCCTCGACCACCTTGTAAGTCGACTTCCTCTGATGCGTTTTCCCACCGGCTCACAGTCGAAGATTGCTAACCATGGAGGGTCTAAGCCCGAGCTGCCTTCCATCATTGACGATCCCGCTTACGCTGGTTTTAGTGTTTAGTCAAGACCTAACTTTCGTCGTTGTTGGTCTTTTTTAAGTCTTCCAATTCTTCTCGAACCAGAAGGCGCAGTTTCGAAGAGTTTCTCGGCTGGAGCACTGATGTCCATGCGATTGATGTGGCTAGCATAGTCGACGGATTTTTGCCTTCCGCACTTGGTACAGCTTGATGTGTCTTCTTCTCCTTTTACCTCCCTGCAAACATGACCATAAATCCGAGGCAGAATTTTTCAGTCGCCGGGTATCAAGTCTGCTGTTTTGCCGGTCCAGTACAGGTTACCAGTCCAGTCCAGAGCATGATTCTGTTTTTTTGAGCCCATTTGTTTAGACAAACGGAAGTAGCAGCAGTTGCCTGAGGCGGTTCGACTTTGGATCTTTACTAAACTGACATATCTAGAGTTCACATTTGGCTCAACGGAGACAAACTCCTCACAGTTCAAATAATTGCATTAATTTTGAGAGACCAGGAACCACAACCCAACCTTTTTATGGACTAGGTCCTCGAAACTAACCAATTGGTCAGATCGTCTCAACAAATACAATTCTCTTTCCTTGCAGCACCCCAATAAGATGGGAGGGACGGCATGACTTCAATCACTACTGCTCCAAGTGCGGGTGCTTCATTGGACGGAACATAAAGTTGAGTTGGTACAAACGTCAACTGTTCAAGGCAAGACGTTCCGCTCTGGAAGAGGACATGCAATGGCGAAGGTTCAAGCAGCTACAGCAGGTTGCGGAGAGGAAGAATCGGGCCGCTCAACGAAACCAGCAATGACGTCGACTAAACGCAATAAAAACATAGAATACGAATAAGTTATGAATTTTCATAAGCATTTACTCAGCCTTGCAATAAAGTTTTTTTTAATGATGTTTTGCTGTTGGGTTCTTGGCTTGAGGGACCACTTGTCTCTCGTTAGGGGACAGGGAGGGACTATGTTGGGACTGGCTTCAGTTTTGTTGAAGATTCCTGGAGAATGATGCTCAGCATTGATCCTTGGCTGGGAACTCTGCCATTGTGACTACTACTTGGCGCGATGAGCACAGCTTTGGGGAGGAAATTGAGGCTGTTAGCGTCGGAAAAACGCACTCAAATGCATCGCCATAAAGCAGATCTATGCTGGCAACAGATGTGTGTGTCTCACATGATGATGTGGGTTTTCGACAACAAAATACACTTGCATTCAGTGGCAAAAATTGCATGATTTAGTTCCCAACAGCCGACCAGAAGGGGACTTCTTCAACCTACATCAGCTGGATGTAGCTAAGCTACAAGGGGAAAGCTACTGGGGAACATCCACATACCGCCAGTAACAAGGAACCTCACCAATACGGAGATTGACACAGCGATTGAAGGACTCGAGAACACAATCAACAACGCCTTAGACCAGCAGAAAAGGGCCCAGGACCAGCAGAGACAGTTATAGTCACTTACCCCAGGCAAAGGCTGAGGAAAAGACTCCAGCGAATACACCACCGGGAGCTGAACACGAGGTAGAGACTACCAAGCTGTTCTTAGTGAGTTGAATTGCGCGAACATCATGTTTCGGCACGGGGTACAAACACACAACAATATACAGCTGGAGAACAGGCTCCGCCAGAACCCGACACATTCCGACAAATCCACCAAATCATCGGTAAGAGGAAGAAGCTGCCACCATCACTGACGACAAGCGAAGGAGACCCAAGCAAGCCGGCGGAGAAAGCAGAAGCCTTGGCATCCTTTTTCGAAGGCAACTTTCTACCATCACCGCTTGTCACAGAAGTCAACAGCTACGTCAATGCACTTGAGATTTCATCCGCACCGGACATCATCTTCAACGAAACCAACCCAGCGGATGTCCCTACAGGAAACGATGACCAACGATGAAGCGAATGCCTCAAACGGTGATGATACTTCTCACAATCATCATGAACAATTGCATCAACAATTGCTACTTTCCTAGCAAGTGGAAAATAGCAAAAATTGTCGCAATACCAAAAAAAAGGAGAACGCTGCCAGTGTTTCAGGATACAGGTCAATATCGCTCTTGAGCAATATAAGCATGATCCTGGAGGACCTGGTAGTGCGAAAACTAAAGCGATGATCTACCGACCTAAACATCATTCCGGATATTCAGAACGGATTTCGGGAAAAACATTCAACGCTACATACTCTAATGAAGTTCCACCACGATGTTGTAGCTGCACTGAACAATAACAAGGTCACCGTCGCCTGCTTCCTGGACGTAGAAAGGCCTTTCGATACGGTTTGGATTGAGAGACTCATTTACAAGCTGAACCAGATGGGATTCCCCTCCAACCTCATCAGAATACTTTATTGCTTTCTGCATTCCAGAAGATTCTACGTCTCAGTGGAAGGCAGATATTCAACAGAGCCGAGCACCAAGGCAGGAGTTGCACAAGGACCAAAGCTGTGACTGTGGCTTTTCAACATCTACACGGCAGATCAACCACATCCAACTGACACAGTAATATGCTGCCTATTCGCAGATGACTTGCTGACTTATGTCAGCTCGACGTCACCACAGATAGACGCGCAAAGGGTCGAAATCCAAACAGCGAACAAATTTGACTGGGCTATTCGTATCAATGCTGGGAAATCGGTACTTATGTGTTTAAGGAGACCATCCAGAGGTGGATGCAGATCGGCAGCCAAATTTCGAAGCATAAAAGAAGTGCTCCCTAACGGTACAGAAATATCAACAATCGAAAAGGCCAAGTATCTTGGCGTTAACTTCACGGAAAGGTTGAAGTTCTACAGTCATTCGAAACTGACCCTTAAGAAGGCCATCGCATCTATCCCTAAAGAATTTGCTGACCTCAAATCATGGGTCGCCGTGGCGTAGTGAGTTTGTGCGTCGACTACTACGCAGAGGGAGTCAGGCTCGATCCATGAATTCACCAACTTTCATAATTCACGGCTCCACCTCTTTCGAGTCACTGACTGCTTAAAGAGTATTCCTGTCTAGAAAATTGTCCTCAAACTTCGCGGGGTTGACATACCTCTGTAGGCCACTTCCACTCATCAGAGAACAACAGCACGCACAACAGGAGTGGTGCTGTAGAAGCTAGGCTCAGGACCGCTTCGGACTGTCGCGCCGGACATTTTATGATATTATCAAATCGAAGATATGGATTTGTTGAGATATTGAGAACTGGCCGCCAAGATCGTGCAATTTGTAGCCTTGGGATTTGTACATACAAACAATCGCAAGCTTTCGATGCTTTGACAATGAACATTTCTCAGGAACAAAAGTGCTTAAAGGTCATAGCTAATTTTCTATGACCTTTCTTACCTAAATCGAATCCTGTAAGGACTCCCGTGGAAGACTGTCAAGATCATATCAAAGCAATAACATATTAATCGAATCCTATGAGGACTCCAGTTTAAGACTCCATTCAACGACAAGATCACATCTAAGCAATAAAAAATAAACCGAATCCTGTAAGGACTCCCGTTGAAGATACAAGCAATTTATTGGCAGAGAAAAATCCAAAATCATAAATATGTTTCATTCTCGAACCAAAAAAGTGCAAGAAGCTGTATAATTTAAGACAAAACAACGAAGAAGTTGTTGTGACTTTCAGCCATTTCAGTGAAGCAGAGGTTTTCTTTTTCTGAGCATCGAAAGTGTGAGTATCCACAAGTTTACTTAATAAAACATTCGAAGAGCCAGCCAGTACTCAGTAAGAGGGCTGAGTATTCCAACTTAAAACAAACGCATTCAACGCTACCAAGCACAACATTATTCCGGTAACCCAAAAATAGCATCAAATACACTGGAGCAAAATAAAAAAAAAATATAGTTTAAGAGAGGCGCATAAAGACACACAAAGCTAAAATGTACCATCATTTAATACAGGAAACCAGTAAAGTCTGTTACACATATATCTAAAGAAAAATACTGCGAATATTAATCGGATTCACCTTCGACAGGGACCGTCAAAGGCACCACAGCAACAACATGCTTTACTACCTCGCTCAATTCATCCCCCTGCAACAGTACATGGCGACACTGTTCAGAAAACATCAACAACCATCCTAACGAGGAAATCAGCAACCTGAGAAACAACGCTACCTCAACGCGTTAAATCTGCTAAACGAGCAGAACTTTCCAACGACGTCGAACAACGAGCTGCATGGATTCTACCAGAGCAGCGATAGCAATCACCATCGAGGCTAAGTCGGCTACAACATCGCGACCCCATCCGAAATGGAGCACCATGGACAGACGGACTTGAACAACCCGATGTAAGCACCAGCCAGTGTAGGACAAAAAAAAACCTATAAACCGACAATTAAACGAAGTACATCAGGTGGGCCCCCATTGTTGAGCCAACACCCCAACCATTAGTTAGTAAGTCTAGTTGTAATTCCAATTGTAAAAATTAGTTTCCGTTCAAATAAATTTTTAAATCGCTTTTAAATCGCAGCAATCAGAAACACTGTCACCCTGTTTATCTAAATCGGGCTTCCGAACCACCTATCCAAGACACACTCACAGTTCGAGAGTCTCTGTAAGTTCGCATTAATTTCAATAAAAGCTCTCAAAGGTTGCTGCCAACGCTAAGTTATGCAAAAAAGTTTAATTTCAAGTTTCATTTCCTCACTCAATCGCTGGTCAAAACCCAAATTCGAGAAAACAACTGATTTTAAAGTCAATAAACTTGGCGCATGAACATGTTCTCCTTCCATCGTTCCTGTTCCTGTCGCTTCGCCCTCCGCTCCGACTCTTCGGCGGAAAAGCACCCTCTGTATTCGACGTATTCGCTGTTGGGCTGGATGCACCGCCTGCACTCGTCGTACATGCCCAGGAAAGTAAAGCACTGCGGACAGTGCAAGTAGTTCCGTGGCGGCGGCATAGTCAGATACGGAACGAAGCACAGTGGCCAGCAGTGCAACAAGCAGTTGGCGCATAAGGTCGAGCGAAAAAGTCCCTTTACCTAGGAGTGCGATGTGAGATGAGTTGGCGAAGGAGGGCCCTGCTCACCTTTTTCGCTTTCGTCCTTAAGAGTGGCGCCTCGAGGCGCAGACATTTTGGGCAGTGTATCAGTCCATCGGGGAAGCGCCACTTCTCAATCGAGCACCGGTATTCGCAGATGTTGCATTTCGACGCATTCTCGCGGTATGATGACCTAGGCAGGGATTGTATCTTGCTTTGGAGAACTGCGGGTGCGTCCATGTTGACTCTGTCATTCCCATCTGGCACTGGGCCAGAGAAGGTCTACAAAGAAAGAGATGAATTAACGTGTCCAACAGACCAGACGCTGCTTGTGAAAATCATTTGTGGACGATCCGCCTTGAGTCAGAGCACTCTGTCGTCTTTTGGTGTCACTCACCTGGAAGGAGACCACGGTCTTGCTCGACGGTTGGGGGCATGGGTTTGTAAACACTTCAATGCTCTCTTCTGTTCGAACGATGTTTTGATAATCGGCCATTCTTGGATGCTTTAAACGAGAAATTTTTGTTTCGTTTTAATTTTTTTTGAAAGCTCATTCGGGTTGATGAATGGAAGCATTTTGAGACAAAGTATTTTTGGAAAAAAAATTAGATTGGAGGGGATTGAAATATCGACGAGTTTTTGATGAGTATTGGGTGATGTTTGTTCAAAGGAATAGGGAATAGGGACGTAACCGAAGGTAAGTGGGGCGTGCTGGGGCTTGTGTGTTAGGATGATGACCAATCGTATATCTCTTGGATGATTCCGAATAAATCTCTCAGAAGATCTTAAAGGAGTCCATTCCTCTGAGAAGTAGAAGGGAAATGCGGGCCAAGAATGAAGTATTGCCGAGATGGGGGACTTCTACCTCCGTTGCGCCTAAAAAATGTTGACAACCTTTTTAGAAATCGTTTTCCTAAACCCAATTGACCAATCAGAAAATGGCATTCACGTGATTTCGTCACGTAACTGTCAAAAAGCTGCTCAAATTCGTCGATGGGCTAGGGGGCAATCAGCTGTGAAGTCGCCCATCTCGGTAATTCTTCATTTGTGTAGAATACTTTAGTTGCGTCAGCGTCAGCGTCAGCGATACTGTGACAGATACATAATATGCGTACGTTTTTATGGAAGATGACGCCGCTGAGGCGACGGATGTCAGTTTTGACAATCGCCACTTTGTGACTTTTCAATATCATTTCAAATTCAAATTAAAGCCTGGGAGTTGGTCCTCGTCGAAGCAAAGTTCAAAATTTTTTTTTTTGTAATTTGAGCGCGACCATTTCACTGTTAATACCCTTAAGTGTCCGGGTTGAAGACAGAGCACGGACCGGGAGGGGAGGTACCTGTGCACATTGGATTTAAATCCCTCCGGATTATATTCTGGGGGAAATATTAGGCTGGGAAGGCCATTCCATATTCGTGTGGTGCGGCTGAAGAACGAGTCTCTAAATTTAACTGTGCGCCAGGCAGTCAGCTTAAGGGTAAACTGATGAGCATTCCTGGCGAGACGGGTATTGTGGGTGAATTCGTGGAGAGGAGGAATGCAGTTGGCAAGCTCACTTGAGTATCGTTTCTTAAAATAGCGATAAAATACGGATAGAGACGAGACGGTACGTCGATGTTCGTGCGAGTCTGCAATGACTCTGCAATATTGTTGTCTCCCATAAGTTTTATCGCTCGCTTTTGGATTCTATCTAGTAGGTGCATGGTGGTTTTGAGGGCACCAGACCAGATATGAGCGTTGTACTCAAGTTTGGGGCGTATATACGCTTTATAAATTAAGACCAAATCAGAAGGTTTGAAGTACTTCTTGCATCGATTGAGGAACCCTAAACAATTCGCAGCATTTTTGGAGACCTCAAATATGTCATCAACTAAGTGTAGTGTTGATACACAAACCCAAGGATGGAAAGCTTTCCGGTTTCATCGACACAGGTGCCATTCATGGATAATGGCTGATTAACAAGGGTTCGCTTGAGTGACAGCAGACAGAATTGAGTTTTTGAAGCATTGAACTCCACTCGATTGTTCTTTTCCCAGTTAATTATGCTGTCAAGATCGGAATTCAACATACGCTGCCGTTCCAATTTTACGGCCGAAGGGCGGGATCGTGAGTCTTGGAACGAATATGAAAAGCTGAGGGTGCTGTCATCAGCGAAGGAATGGATTGGATAAGAAGTAGCAGACAAGACTTCATTTATAAAAATGTATAAAAACTCTCAGTCATGCCTCAACCCGCCTGATAAAATCAAACGGGAGTTGCGATCGAGAATGCGCAGCTGTGGCTTTGAAAGAAGAGGGACGAGAGGGAGCGGACCGATCGCACTCGACACCGAAGAACTTCACTAAACTGCTCTTTGTTTTGATTTTTTCTCTTGCAGTCGCGTTTATTAGGCGTAATGCACCGACGGAGACAAGTGCACGCATCGGAGGATGCCACAGAACTCCGCCAATAAAATAAGTTGTATTTAAAGATTCGTAATTGAGTATTAAAAAATGGCGTGAATAGTATAACGTGTTTAAAATGAGATAATCAGGACACCAACCACCACAAAAACGCCATCTATACGCAAGGAGAAGAACGATCAACTCCGAAGACTCGTGGAGACAGTATGATATAGAAGAAATATTGGGAGGCATAATGCGAGTCAGTTCAGTCAGTTCAGTGAAAGGCAGAAAAGAGTTTTGTAAAGGATGATTTTTTAAAAGCTATAATAAAGTTTTTCAAAAAAAAAAAAACACATAAAATTTAGAAAAATGCATGAAATCTTTATTTGAATCGATAGTGCGGTCCATATAATCTAATGTTTGAAGATTATTTCATGCAAATGTTGGCCTTGACTGCGCCTCAAATGGTCCATCCGCTTAGTCCAATTTTGGCGTACTCTTTCCAACATTTTGGCCGGTATCTCACGAATAAATGCTTCATTGTTGTCTTCCAATGCGTCAATTGAAGCGGACTTGTCTAGACAAAAAATAGTCTAAAGGCGTTAAATCGCACGATCTAGGCGGTCAACGGTCCCGAACGTGAAATAAAATATTCACCGAACTGCTGTGTGCTGTGTGGCATGTGGCACCGTCTTGTTGAAACCACATGTCATGCAAGTCAAGCTTTTGCATTTTGGGCAGAAAAAAGTTGGATATCATCTGACGGTAGCGCTCATAATTCACAGTTACGTTACGATTCGCATCATCTTTGAAGAAGTACGGTCCAATGATGCCACCAGCCCATAAGCCGCACCAAACTGTGACTTTTTCTGGATGCATTGGTAGCTCTGGCAATGCTTCTGGCTGATATTCACTCCAAAATCGACCAAATCCAACCACTGAGACAAAAATGAGCTTCGTCTTAAACTGACCATAAAATGGAAGAAGCGAGCGATGAACTTACTTAACAGAGCACGCATTCTGATAATAAGATTCAATAATTTGCAAGCTCTGTTCGTTTGTAAGACGATTCGTGGTTAAATTATAGACCAAACTGAAGATGTTCGACAGTGAAACAAAACACGAAACGTGCGTCAGCTGTTTAAACCAGTGTTGCCAAAAAGATAATAGCTAAAAAGTCACCCTTTAGTAAAGCAACAATAGTCGTTAAAGTGTAATAAAGCATAAGAGTAAACCAGTGCTTAATGCGTTCGAATTATTAGTGAACTTACTTGAGTTTCATTCGTCACAATCCAGTGATCGAACCCCTTCTTGTGGACAATTCGATTCATTTTACGTAGACTCCTTTCTGAATAATGTAACAATATTTCATTTGTGCCTTCAAATCGAAATCACTTGAATTTTCAATTGAAACTTGTCAAAGAAGTATCACTGCGTCATCCCCTTGCGTCAGGAACTTCACCGTGAACGGATGCTTTGACGCTACGCAAGTAAAGTATTCTTCTAGCGACGTCTTTCATAACAGGCAATTCATAGGCAAGTGCTACGTTTGCTGAAAAAAATGAGAAAAATGAGAGGAAAACGTAAAGGCACCACCCCCTGTGTCGCGTTCTGTCAGCAAATTGACAACTCATAAGCCCCCAACAGTTAGAAGGAGAGAGGCAGCCCACAAGTAGAATGCATCACGCCGGATGAAATTGGTCAACTTTTACCTTTTTGTTGGGTTGACAGCTGCTTCCATGGAAATTCAATCGGGTGCCTTCCATTCCAACATGTCCGAAAGACCGGCGGGTGTGCTGCATTCAGCTGAAACTTTTCCTACAAATTGTGAATTTTTCTTCCGAATTGAGAGTTTTCTGTGTCAGCTGACATTTGAGAAGTGAAGAACTTCTACCTCGTCCTTGGCCGACTGACAGACATAGGCCAAGCGAAGGTAGATTGTGTTACCACGAGCAGCGTTTCAAGCGTCAGCAGTAGCGACAGGCGTGGAGGGTGGGTCTCCACCCGGAAAGAATTCAAAATTTATGTCCTTCTTAGCAAATTAGTCCGCTTCGCAATTCCCTGAAATTGTACAGTATCCCGGCACCCACATAAGATGGATGTTAAAATGCTTGCCACTCTCGTTACGAGATAGACGGCAATTGAGGCAAGTCTTGGAGTTGAAAGTGACCGAGTCCAGAGATTTGATCGCTGCCTGGCTGTCGGAACAGGTGATGATATCAGGGCTTGACATTCCATTGTTTTTATGCCATGACAGAGCTACCTTCATCGTTATAGTCTCCGCCTGAAAGACGCTGGATGCTCAGATCCTTGGAATAGACACCTGCATCCATCTTCCACCCATTTGTGAAGATGAGCAGTGGACCACCCAACATCTGGTGCTCAGACTCCCAGAAAGATCTGGGTGGTATGCTGGTTGAGAAGTTTTTCTCGAAGAGGAGTTTAGGTGACGTGAGGTCTGTATCTATGGGTACAGAGTTATACCTGCGTGGGATCTTTGAATGTTCAGACCGAAGTTCTTTCCCGTTTGTGGAGCGATCTCAGTCTGATCGCTGTATTAGCTGCTGCCTGCCTACCAACTATTGCTATTGTTGGTAGATTAAAGAGTATGTTTAGAGCTTCGGAGGAGGTGCTCCGCTGGTACTTACACACGGCATCCTCTGCACTCTGGCGAGTGGTACGATTGCCACCAGATTGCGACGCCATTCAGCAGAATGGGTTTGACTACAGAAACGAATAGCCAGTGGACCATACGGGGTTGGGGACTACAACCATTTGCACCCTAAGGCCCACAGCAGGAGAGAGCTGTGGAGGCCTTCTTGAAACTCCAGTTTAGTTTCGTGTCTAATATAAGGCCTAAGAATTTCGGGCTATCATTCAACTTTGAGGTTGTCCCTCATAATGAGGGGGGATCAAAGTCCTAGTAAAGAGGACTATTTCCGTTTTTTCTGGGTTGATGAATAGGCCGCTGAATAGGCTAGTCCATTTCACTAGCTTAGAGAGAGAGAGAGCAGATTGCATAATATCCATGATCGTGAGTACAAATTTACAAATTTACTGCATAGGCAATGACCTTGTCCAGTCCTTTCCAGAATCCCGAGCAGTTCGTTCACCACAAGGTTCCACAAGACAGGGGAGAGTACACCACCTTGTGGCGTGCCTCTGTTAACCGATTTGCGGATCGTGGTTTCACCAAGCTTCCAGCTGATCGCTCTGTTATTGAGAACCTTTAATGTCTGAAACTTAATAGCCTGTTGAGATAGCAGAAGCAGGAGTAGGTTGTTATAGCTGACTTCGTGTTACGCACACCGCTGAAATAATAACTCAATTTATCATTGCCTTGCATACACTGATTTTAAATGACGTTTGTCGTTGAATTAATTTTAGTTAGCGGTTTGGGACACAAAGACACTCAGTTTGCTGTTTGGAAGAAAACTATAGATTTGTAAGAAAAGTAGCAAGAGGCAGCTTTTGTCCATAGTCCTTCTACGGCTTGTGTTGAAAGACGATGGCATAAGGATAATTCATAGTCAACCATAAGGAATTCATAGTCCAGTGAAGCAATTTAAGTCTACATGTTCGCCGGCGAGACAACCAGGGTGATACAAACCAAGTCTCTCCACCTTCATGTGACAGCGTTTTTCATAATATTTTCACAGACAGGGGCTTGAGAATACGTGCTAGCTGAGTGAAGCTGATTACTCCCACCTACACCATGGCGGGCGCTGGCTGCTCTAAAGCGTGACATGTGATCTAACACCCCTACACATTAAGCCATTAGAGTTAGCGTATTTAGAAGAAGACGAGCTGCTTTTGAGCGAGAGATAGCGTCTATTTCCCAATAATGGTGGGCCGAGTCATCGAAAATTTGCGCCACATACAAATGTCCATGTTTTGTTTAACAAAAAGTTGTGAAGTCCATTTTGCGAAACACGAAATAGGCGACACCTCGAGTTGGTCTCAACCAACAAGTCTCAGCAGAAATGCATGAGTTGAGGATGAGGTACGCCTTTTCGGCCGTGGTTCACTTATACTAACGTGTTGCGCCCATGATAACTTCTTTCATTCCCAAAACCATCCAAATTCATTTATGAATCCCAGCAGGTTTTTCAGTAGAACACAGCTCAAGCCCTCCAGCTCCTCGAAGATATGCTTTCCCAGGAACGGCCTCCTTTTCTTCTTAGACGAGCAGACTTCCATTTCTTTGCCTCTGCAGCTTCGCAGAAGTCGTTCAGTCGCATGGCATGAGCACCTCTGGCACAGGGGCCTGTAAGGACTCCTATCAGCATGCACACACTTCCTCGCGACTAAAACTGATCAACGATAATGATCTCTTCTTGCTCAGCGTCGGTCATAGAGTCAGATGCTCGCCAGACTAAGCCATCGAGTTCTGGCTCTGCCGATTGCTTCGTATTCCTGGAATTTCCTCATTGAGGTAGGCGGCAAATGTGCATGCGAGTGTAGCGAGACTGTTCGCTCTTCCGTGGTATCTGGTCGCC
The DNA here is from genome assembly GCA_905231855.2 of Eristalis tenax. Lineage (NCBI taxonomy): Eukaryota > Metazoa > Arthropoda > Insecta > Diptera > Syrphidae > Eristalis > Eristalis tenax. The sequence goes on from HG993127.1 coordinate 9,784,265, forward strand.
AAGGACCAGTTTCGATGTCGCTCGCTTGGTTACCAGAAAGAATGGTGATCGATTAATCGGTGATAGTTGGTTCATCGCAGCCACTTCAGCTCGAAAAAAGCTCGAAGTGGTTACAGAAGACCTCTGCGCCTGTACCCACTCTCGTTTTGGAGCCGTCACGTCGGTGTCAAGAGAGATCCCCTCTTCTCCTTTCATCATCTGTTCCCACCGTTGAGTTGTAGACTATCCCTACTGTGCTTTTAGACTCGCCCCTATATTGCCATTTACGTCATGTCCAACTTGTGAGATAAAGGCCCAAGGCGTTAAACAAATAATGCAATTGTGGCCACCCGGTGACCACACAGTTTGAAAGTGTCAAGAGGATACGTATATTTTCGGTGTCACTGTAGTGTTCTGACAAACAGCAGACTTGTTACTGAATAAACCTATCAGAGGTTGAATTTGCCCTGAAGTCTTTAATACCTCCTTTCGACATTGCTCCGCTGTGTCGAAGAGCCGTGCTGTCAAGAAGGCAAGACAGGCTCTCTCCAAATTACCCCAACTCTGTTTTAGACCCCGTTTATTTCACTCAACACATACCGAATAATTGAAAAAAAACGACATAATTTTCAAAGTTCATAAATGTCCGGCAGTTCCTCGCAAGCAGCGCAAGTGTTAGCCCCTTCTCGAGTGGCGATTGCAACTATTCCCCTTTTTCATGCCCATTAGACGGTCCCTGGGCCTGATCGGACATTTGCTTCTGTGACTGAAGAGATGGATCAGCCGCCGATTTATGAAACTGAGCCGAGGTTTGGCGGTGCCTTGATATTTCCCAATCATTCCTAATCGCCCCTTGTGAATGCAGAGGAACATGCTCCTCTGCAAAAGCAACCTTCCGGTCCTCTTCCGTGTGTTCCTTCAAATTAGTCACGTCCATCGACTCGGCTATGAGCTTGTCCGGCTCCCCCGAAGGCCGGTCGGATGCCCTGGACGATCTTTCCGATGACCCGCCCTGGTCCTCTACGAAATTCCGATTCGGTCGAACGCAGTTGTTATGCTTGTCGTACATCCCCAGGAAGTTGCTGCACTCGGCGCAGTAAAGGTACTCCTTGGCGGGAGCCGGGAACAGACAGGGCAGGAAGCACAGCGGCCAGCAGGTCAGGATGCAGGCGGCGCCAACGGACGAGTACGACATCTAAACGGAAAAATTTGCGTAAGACGACTTTCTCGGAGAAACTGCGACGTAGTCACCTTTTCAGACAGCGAGCGAATGACCGGCCTCTTGTTGCAGCCGCATTTCGGGCAGTAAATCCTGCCCTTCGCTGGACGCCATTTCTCGATGGAGGTCTTGTACATCCGGCGCTTCTGCGCTCTTTGGGCCACGTGTGGGCTGTGCACTTTGTACTTGCGCGTGTACATGGGCTTCCGACCGATGTTGCGAATGGTCTCTTCTTCCATGGCGGGCTCACTATGGCGTGCGTCCTCTTCGTCCCAGCGAAGCGGATCGCCCACCGTCGGTGCCTCGTCCCGGCTGTCAAGGTCCCCCATGTCGTCGTGCGGCAACTTAATTTCAGGATGGTCGGTCCTAATGTGGTCCAAAAGTATTTGCGTGTCATACGGCGAGCGCTCGATGATTTTTGAACATCTGAGACAGCGCATGCGCATACGCGTGGCCATGCTATGCCATTTCCCCGAGCAGGCACTCCACGTGAAAAATGAAATTTGACAAGGGGCACAGGCAAAATGGGGATTTTTCTATTCACGACCGAGTGACAGGTTCAGGCGTTTTCAAGGACTACTCATCGGGTTCAAGGCCAACGCCTCCAGAGTGACAACACTTGCATTGCGCACTCCTGGGAAAACAATTCGATGCCACGTGCACCTGCAGTCGGAATTGGTGGAGATTTTTCGGATAAGGAACTTCTTCAAATGCCTGGTGTGCCACCTAACCACCTTGTAGACGTGCTGTGTTGTGTTGTGTTTTGTACTTGCTACGTGAGCTGCTGCTACGGAGGCGGGACGACAGAAATCCTAGAGCTTAAGGAAACCAATTCGACTGCAAGAGCAACTCTCTGCGTCTCTTGAATGGAATACGGTTACGGTGGCGTGCTCAAGGGGCTGTTGGCTTACTTCTCGCATCGTTCTTTTTCTCAAATAAACGAGAAATTCTTAACACTTCAGGCGTGTTGCGCTTTTTTGTTGATTCAGAAGGAAGATATCGCTTTTGCATGGAATTACTCGGTGCAGCAATGCGGCGCGTGTGGGTGTTTGGCAGTGCTTGCCCGTCGGGCTTGCCTTGAGGGATTGTGCTCTTGGGATGTTCTCTTTCAACACCAGTGAACACATACAGTGGCAGTGTTGGGTCCAGTGGTGAACGGAGGGATTAGCTTAGTCCTTGAAGGGGGTTCCATTTAAATTTGCGCAGCATTTCCGGCACTTTCGGTGCAATGACGGATGGTGTGAGTGAAAGGAGATCCTACTTTCCAGTTGGCCACTCATGCTGTGGCAATCACTGGACCATGACATTGGTCACAAGTTTAGGGAGCAAGGGCTTTGGGTCCTGGTTCGGGGTCGTCGGTGTTTGTGATACAAATCGGTTTCCGTAGACCGTGGGCGATGGAGTGTGGTAGAGTGCCCCGCAAACAAAACTGCTGAGTTTCTAGTCGAATTTGAAGAGGATTCCTCGTTAAGAATGTCCGTTGTCCGTGGCCTCTGTGTAATCTGGTGTGGAATTGTGGAGACATCTGAGGAACATGGTATTATTCAAAGTTCTCACCTAGGTCACTGCGAAACTCTTATTGTTGACATATCCATAGACAGGGTCATCCAATAAGGGATTTAATTTGGATCAATCAATAATCAAAGGTAATTGTATTCGTCCCGTGACATCGTTCGGTGACGCAATTAATCCTTGAAAAAAACTGTGTCGCCTTTAACTCAAACTAAAATCGCACAACTGTCAATCTTCATGGAAGTAGACAATTTGTCTCCGATTTTTTGTGACGTATCCAATTAAAAGGAAATGAGCGTCACTAATTCCATGCATTTTGTGTAGGAAATTAGCGTTTTGTTGTGGGATCTTATCAGCGTAACTACGGTCGTTGGTGTGGTTTGTTGGCTAAGTTTGTCAAGTTCCTTCTTTCATATCGTTAAGTTCGGTCCTCCACAGTCAGGTGGCGCGGTCGAATAACAGAACATCGACGACTGATGATAGCTGCAGACTGAAAGTTGACGACTGAAGGCTGAGGACTAATGGCTGATAACGGAAGACTGAAGGCTGATGACGGGAAACTGATGACGGAAGGCTGATGACGGAAGAATGAAGACTGAAGGCCGATGACTGCAGGCTGATGACGGAAGGTTGATGGCGGAAGTCTGTAGGCTGAAGTCCGATGACGGAAGTCTGGATGACTGGATGCTGATGACTGCAGGGTGAAGACGAAAAACTGATGACGGAAGGCTGATGACGGAAGAATGAAGACTGAAGGCTGATGACGGAAGACTGAAGGCTGAAGATGGAAGGCTGAAGGCTGATGACGGAAGGCTGATGAAGGAAGACTGGATGACTGGATGCTGATGACTGCAGGGTGAAGACGAAAAACTGATGTCGGAAGGTTGCTGACGGAAGACTGATGACTGAAGGCTGAAGACGGAGAACTGATGACGAAGGCTGGTGACGGAAGAATGAAGACTGAAGGCTGATGACGGAAACTGATGACGGAAGACTGAAGGCTGAAGATGGAAGACTGAAGGCTGATGACGGAAGGTTGATGGCGGATGACTGGATGCTGATGACTGCAGGGTGAAGACGAAAAACTGATGTCGGAAGGTTACTGATGACTGAAGGCTGAAGACGGAAAACTGATGACGGAAGGCTGGTGACGGAAGAATGAAGACTGAAGGCTGATGACGAGAAACTGATGACGGAAGGCTGAAGATGGAAGACTGAAGGCTGATGACGGAAGGTTGATGGCGGAAGACTGGATGACTGGATGCTGAAGACGGAGAACTGATGACGAAGGCTGGTGACGGAAGAATGAAGACTGAAGGCTGATGACGGGAAACTGATGACGGAAGACTGAAGGCTGAAGATGGAAGATTGAAGGCTGATGACGGAAGGTTGATGGCGGATGACTGGATGCTGATGACTGCAGGGTGAAGACGAAAAACTGATGTCGGAAGGTTGCTGACAGAAGACTGATGACTGAAGGCTGAAGACGGAGAACTGATGACGAAGGCTAATGACTGAAGGCTGAAGACGGAAAACTGATGACGGAAGGCTGGTGACGGAAGAATGAAGACTGAAGGCTGATGACGGGAAACTGATGACGGAAGACTGAAGGCTGAAGATGGAAGACTGAAGGCTGATGACGGAAGGTTGATGGCGGAAGACTGGATGACTGGATGCTGAAGACGGAGAACTGATGACGAAGGCTGGTGACGGAAGAATGAAGACTGAAGGCTGATGACGGGAAACTGATGACGGAAGACTGAAGGCTGAAGATGGAAGATTGAAGGCTGATGACGGAAGACTGGATGACTGGATGCTGATGACTGCAGGGTGAAGACGAAAAACTGATGACGGAAGGTTTCTGACGGAAGACTGATGACTGAAGGCTGAAGACGGAAAACTGATGACGGAAGAATGAAGACTGAAAGCTGATGACGGGAAACTGATGACGGAAGGCTGATGACGGGAGACTGATGACTGAAGGCTGAAGACGGAAAACTGATGACGGAAGGCTGATGACGGAAGACTGAAGGCTGAAGATGGAAGACTGAAGGCTGATGACGGAAGACTGGATGACTGGATGCTGATGACTGCAGGGTGAAGACGAAAAACTGATGACGGAAGGTTGCTGACGGAAGACTGATGACTGAAGGCTGAAGACGGAAAACTGATGACGGAAGAATGAAGACTGAAAGCTGATGACGGGAAACTGATGACGGAAGGCTGATGACGGGAGACTGATGACTGAAGGCTGAAGACGGAAATGTAATGACGGAAGGCTGATGACCAAAAGCTGATGTCGGAAGGTTAGTGACGGCAGACTGATGCTGGAAAACTGATGACGGAATGCTGATGACGGAAGAATGAAGACTGAAAGCTGATGACGGGAAACTGATGACGGAAGGCTGATGACGGGAGACTGATGACTGAAGGCTGAAGACGGAAATGTAATGACGGAAGGCTGATGACCAAAAGCTGATGTCGGAAGGTTAATGACGGCAGACTGGATAAAGACGAAAAAATTATGACTGAAGGCTGAAGACGGAAGACTGATGACTGAAGGGTGAAGACGGAAAACTGACGACAAAATGCTGAAGACGGAAAACTGAAGGCTGATGACGGAATGTTGGTGGCGGAGGACAGAAGACTGATGGCCGATGACGGAAGACTGAAGACAGGAGGCTGATGACTGCAGGGTGAAGATGAAAAACTGATGTCGGATGACTGAAGACTGATGACGGAAGTCTGCTGACGGAGGACTGAAAGCTGCAGGCTGAAGACGGAAGAAACAAGACAGGACTAGGCCGTATTTGCGCCGTATTTGTACACAACGCAAATTCACACAGTATGATCGGCGATTAGGTAAACCGTAAGGAAGGGTAAACAAAGATACATTTACACGATAGGCCATCTGTGTAGTTGCAGTGAGGGTATTTTTGACGTCTGCTGCTGTGTATTGCAGACATCAACGACTTCACACAGCGTGGTCGGCGATTTAGGTAGACCGCAAAAAAGGTTGCTTTTTTTAAATGAGCATTTTTTTTTTTCAACTTCTTCTATAGTGATGATAATCTCAAGTCAGCTCAACTCAGACCATTTTAATCAAATCGTGAAATCGTGATTTTAGATCAAACATCCAAACTTTTGTAATTCGTAGTATTAGAAAGATTATGAGTCAACTTATCAATCAAACAAATCGTGGGCAAATTCACGGATCTTCCCACGAACTGGCCGAAATGCTTCTCATCCAATCCACGAATTTTCGGCCAATTTCAAGGTGAATCCGGGAATTTGTAAAAGTATGGGTGAAATGCAGGGGAATTCCACTAAACTCTTGTTTAAATCAATGCTGCCATGGGCTGGGGTTTACCCCTGAACAGAGGTGAATATCTCTATCCTCCGTTATCTCTGGACAGCACACGATTTGTCATATAGTATAAAGCGTTGGTATATCATGTGAGGTGTGGACTTACTGAATTATAGACAATTTAAAGACACCACCCTCTTCAACTTGCAATCATATACGTTCTCCAACGGCATCTCAGTCGAATCGTCTCCAAAATGGATCTAAAATGGACTCATGTCGCTCGTAATGTTCGTAGCCGACCACTTGCATTCCCAAATGGAAGCACCCATCATCACCATGTCATGCTTTCGTCCATTCTCCCCTCTCTCCTGGTTATTGTAAAGACGCGTTGAAGAAGTTCTCAAGGTCTTCCCTATTTCTCACGTTCCCTTTCCACAGCTATTTAGTGTATCCTTACATCACTTCCCGAGGGATCCACAGAACATTTCACAAAAGAGTGAACCATGCGTTTCCATTCGTGGATCTATTTGCGAAGACACAGATATCTGTGCCAGTCAATTGAAAGCAATCTTCAACGCGATGGAGACTCACTTAAATCAGCTCCCAGAACCGACTAACGACGCTTGTCCTCCTCCAAAACCAAAGGAAACTACAGCCCCACCACCGAAAGCACAACTCTCGTTATTTTCCTCGAAGTCTGCTGCTCCCGACACAGTCGAATTCACTTTATTGAACAAGTAATCATATTTCTCTGGTAATCGATGGATTCCCATGAATCCGCCCTTCCCCAAAGGTACCCCGAATTTCAGACGGGAGTAAATAAATCCCGATATCGCTATGAATTCCACCCCGAAGACCTCCTCTGTAATCAGGACAAATGCGCATTACTCACCACCGCCAATGCTGATGCGAAGCGGCAGGACCGGGCTGTGAGTCAAGTTAGATGCGAAATATACGTGATGCCGATCCTCCCCGCCGGAAGGTTATTCCACCTGACTTATGATCTAATTTGCGAGCATTTCGGCATTCGGCTTCGCTTAAGACAGAAGCCTGGTGCCGACGACGAACGGTGGGTTGGAAGGAGGGCCAACTCACTTACGTCGCTTATTTCCGTTCGCATCCGACATAATGAATAAGGAATCCTTGTCAATTTTGTCGAATTGTTGCCTCTTTCGATTTGTGTCCTCGACAAAGGATACCCGGTTCACGCACTCAGAGGGGCTTGCACACACATACACATACAACACACAGGTCTCCCCGCGATGGGGTGGGGGCCCTAATCAAACGACAAGTGCACGTCTGTGGCACGTTCACCCTCTCCCAGCGTCGTATCCTTAAATCAAAAACCAATTTCCATAACAAATGTGAAAAGTTGCGAACAGAAATTTTGCTCCCATCGCAGGTCTCGTCGTTCGTCGTTCGGAGTCGTCTTGTCGCCCCGCGTGCGTATCGCCCCGCCACCGCCACCATCCATCGTCTGCGTTGTGTCGTTGTGGTATAAATTGTTGCATGCGACGAACTCATTAAGGGACAAAGAACAGAGGGAAGAAAAATCCGTATTGGATGTGCGCACAGCGGGGGGGTGTGTTCACACGTCCATATGTCACCCGGAGACGTGGGTGAGGAAGGAGGCTCTGCCAAGGCCACTGGCGTAATTGCTTGTTGTTCTTCGGACGGAATGCGATTAATTCGTCGCCTTTTCTGCAACATCGGTCAAACCGAGACACAGAGAGTGATTTGGAATGTGCACCGCAATGAGTTAGTGGCCAGCTGCAAGGTCGTTGGTCCACGATTGAATGAAGATTTGTTGGTTTGCCTACTCCGGCCACCTTGGGGGATGTTCGCTGCGATTTGCTGCTGCTGGCAGAGCTCGGTTCATCGTACGCCGATATTTCGGACGATGTGGGGCGTAGGAAGATGAATGTCCTCGGGGGTTACGTGCATTTTACTCGAGACACCTGGTCTTGTCGTTTTGGAGGACCACGGCGCTGAGGAAATTTACTAGCGGTCTCAGAGACACAGCCTCTCCACCTGCTGTCGACACTATGCCCCCGCTAGGCATACTAAGCTGCTCCATGACCTGTGAACCATGAATGTTCAAGTTGACAGCTCCTTCAGACATCGAGGCAACACCCACTATGAGTGGTCGCATCCATCTGAAGCACCTTCAGATCACATCGCCTCTTCAGAGTCCTCACACGCCTCACTTCAGTGTGACAGTCCCGAAGTGATAATAAGGCCGTTTGAATACACTTCATGCGCATCGCTCCTTCATCTTAATTAAATCGATTGTGGCACGAACTCGGAGGCATTCCAGATTCCCTCACATTCGGGTAAACACACCTCACCTCATCGGATTGACCCAGTTCCCGGCGAGCACACCTTGCGGTGAGAGCCGCCCCAGTTTAATTAATATCCTTTGCAATTGAAAATAGCAATCATCCGCTCGGAGCTCCCAGGAGCATCGGCCGGCCAGATTGCCAATCGAGTTTGACACGTTCGCAGAGTCAAAGCATTAATTCGTTTATTTAATTGCGTTTCCATGCGACGTGGCAAGTTGCCGTTGGAAAAGTTGCCTTTCACATCCCGGAGCATGAGATGCAGAAACTGCCGTCACCGGCGAGTCACTCTGTCATTAAAGGAGCACTCCAAGCGGCGACGCACGGTCCTTGTGCGATTAAGAGTTGAAGTGAATTGAATGCGATTGGGTATCCTTGTTAATGCTGAGATTTATTCTGCGCCGCACTCGGGGGACCTTCGTTTGTGCAGCTTGCATGCATCGTCCTGATTTGCATTCACTTGATTATAATGTTTTCCACTTCGGTCGGAGGGGGAGAAACTTTTAGTTTTCCTTAGTGACGTTGCCGCGGAAACTGCTGCTGCTAGCATGCCAACGACACTTATGCAAATGCGAGGGGAGGAAGGGACATGGATTTTTGAATAAATTGTTTATAAAGGGCTTTAATGTATCTATCGGGGGACGGTATTCTAAATTCATTGCATTTGAGAATGACGGTGTTTGTCTGGATTGCGAGGGGACAAATGGGGTGAGAGAGAGAGAGGGAGAGGGAGAGATAGAGAGAGGGAGAGAGAGAGAGAGTAAGAACATAAAATTAAGTAATTTAGAGATAGCCAACTGCTACCTCTCTTGCCGCTTAAGATTTTTGTCAACCGTTTTTTGTAGCGTTTTCTAGAGCCAAGTAGACCAATCAGAGAACGGCGTGAACGTCATTTCGTGAATAACTGTCACAAATTCATGAATAACTGTCAAAAAAGCCATCTAATTCGTCGATGGGCAAGGGATCAATCAGCTGCGCAGTTGCCCATCTCTACAGTCCTTCATTTCAAAGAGAGAGAGAGGGAGAGAAGGAGAGAGATAGAGCGAGAGAGAGAGAGAGAAATAGAGCGGGAGAGATAGAGAGGGGGGCAGAGACAGAGAGAGAGAGAGAGAGAGAGGTAGACTTATTCCAGCAATGGAACCAAGAAAGTCGATGTACTACATCGCACACAATTGTGCAACTGACCACGACCAGTGCAGTCCAGATAACGTCTCTGGCTTTCTTTCGCCCTATGCACAAGATCAGCTTAAGCCGTAGATCTGTTGGGTGATGATTACGATATGTATTAAAATTTCAGGACTGTCTGGTGGATGACGCTAGAAATGACACAACAAAACCACACAAGAGCTCATTTCTTGATTCACGAGACCCGCTAATACGCTGGTTGAAGCTTATCAGCGTGGTCTCAGGCGAGGGGAGTCCATGATAGAAATTCGCTTTGCGCCCGATCTTGGACACCCACTGCCAAGTCGTTCACACATGACATTGTGCAGAGTTCAAGAGATGACCTTTAGGTTAGGTTAGGTGAGTGGGTGGACATGGTGGGAGCACGCCTCACTTTGGTGCAGTTGGATCCATTGTGATGCTCATTTAACCTCCTATTTGCTCGTGTCTTCCATCAGGTGTTGATGCTTTGATTAGTCCAGCCATCCAGTGATCTTGATGGCTTTCCTCTGGTGTTGATGAGTTGATTAGTCTAGCCATCCAGAGACCTTGACGAACCTGACTATCGTGGAATTTCTGCAAGTTCCTGGAGGTCTTGGAAGAAGAATTCTCCCAGTGTTCTACTCGTATGTCTCAGTAGGTAGAGGCTGAGGATTCGACAAAGGTAGTAAGGAGTGTCCTCTATTCCCTCTTTGCCTCCACAGCGCCTGCATTTGGTATCCTGGAGTCCAATTTTGTTTTCAGACGGGTTACCTCTCCGACTACCATTCGCAGCAGCTTTTTACGGCATAGAAGGATTTTGTCGGAGCTTGCGCTGTTGAACCTAGGCCATAGCAGTCGGGTAGTCTTGCAAGTGGTTAGAGTATTCCACCTTTCATTAGCTAGTTCCATGATTTTGTCGTCCACTTTCTTCTTGACGTCTGCCAGAGGTGGAGCAATTCATGGGATGTGTCGGTTTCGGCCCCCTTCCTGGCAAGCTCATCTGCCGCCTCATTGCCGGCCCAGCATAGACTATTCGAATGCTGTGTACCAAGAACCTTTAGCTCTTCGCAGCAGCTTGGACTTGTTTGCGATTAGAATGGTTTCATTCCCAACAATGATATCATTTTGGTCGCTTCTTTGCCCGCCAGGACCGCCGCTTGGAAAACACCACCAAAGTCAGGTAATTTGATAGTGGCTGTTTAGCTCTTCAGAGAAAATGCCTGCTCCTGTGAATTTTTGCGTATCATTTAAACTGAGACGACTGGACGGCTTAGTCGGTTTAGTGCTTCCCTTTGATTTGTGGGGTCCCGGGTTCGAGTCCCAGTGAGAGCAAAGTTACTACACTTTTGTCTGGCTTTCAAATCCGCTCCAGTCACCATTTGCCAAGAGTGACCAAACAGTGGTAACAATGGACCAACATGGTCTAAGTTTTCTGGTGAATTCACCAGCAGCCCCCCTGCTTGCCTGTAGTGTACTGGCAACAGTTCGGTAGAGCGTAGGAGGTGCTCTTCGACATGTCATAATATTCATGCATTTAGCACTTATCTTAAATTGTTCTGAGACAGTTGTGATCTGTCCACCGAAAAGGTCGTAGTGGTGTGGCGACACGACCCTACCTACCATCGGAACTGCCAGTACCATGGAAATTCATAGAACTGCTTCTGTCGTCCTCTGGTGTTCCGTGTCTGCTGCGTCTTCATTCTAAGGGTGTTCTGGTTGCCGACATTAACCAGGATTTCCAGATTGTAAGCTGGGAGATTCTTAGTAAACGTATTTTCTGGTGTGTCCCTTGCTGATCATTGATGCTACGTTCAGCGCTTTGAACCATTTCTTGAAGTCTTGCATGCGCTTGATCTGCCGCTGGTGCAGACGGACTGGCTGCTGAACTCTTTAAGGTAGCTGGAGATGAGCTGGTGGGGTAAATGCAGCACCTCATCTGTAAAAAATGGTCGGAGGAAAGCATGTCCAACGAGTGGAATCAGAGTATTGTTTGCCCGATCCACAAGAAAGGAGACCCCTTCAACTGCGCCAACTACCGAGGGATAAATGTCCTAAACATCGAATACAAGATCTTCTTTACCGTTTTGTGCTAGCGCCTTAAACCATTCGTCAAGAACATGATACGGCCTCATCAGAGTCGCTTTAGGGAGGGGAAGTCCACCGTCGACCAAATCTTCACACTACGGTAGATCCTTGAAATAAAACCCCAAGAGATGCTTTTGTCTGACACCCACCACCTATTCGTCGATTTCAAGGCCGCATATGACAGCATAGAGAGAGAGAGAGATAGAGACGAGCTATACAGTTTTGACATTTCTGCCAAACTCGTCAGGATGTGTAGGATGACGGCGGAGAATTCTCGCGCCCCATCAAGGGCGGAAAAGAACTCACCGAGACCTGCAATGTCAAAAAAGGATTTTTATGCTTTTGACTTTACGGCATCGAAAGTGATTTTTATTGAGAAGGTTATATTTTTCGATGAGTTCGCTAGGGTTTCATGCCATCACTTGAAGACCTTGTCGGCTGTCGACAGAGTAAGATTGAAATAGGCCGGTATTTCAGGTCGAACTACTTCGGTTTTAAACATGCTTAAGGTCGATGGCTGATCTAAGCTCATATGGATCAATAAGTGGAAATAAGCCGACGTTAAGAAGTTGGTCGTCGATCACACACAAGTATTGTGTCTCATCTGAATCACTCAGTTGACATTTAGGTAATCTCCATCAATGCTTCCACTGAAGTGTCAACGCTTCAACTAAACTACTCCGCTTCAGTAGCCGTACAGAACTTTTGGGTGAATTCCTAGACCCACAGTCTTTAGGTGAGTATGAAATTTTCCGTTGACTCTTAATAATATCGCTGGCGTTACAGCCTGTAGAGGGCCAGGGCGTAGCTGCTCAGCAACCACTCGTGTTGTGCGTGCTATTGTCCTTTCACGAGTGGAAGGCACCTGTAGTTTAATGCCGACTCCGAACGGCCGATTTTCGAAGCTTTTTCTTGACAGTTTACTCTTTGAACAATGTCGAAAGAGGTGAGGCCATGAAAGTATTCTGCTCGTCGCGGGGATCGAGCCTGGGCTAGGGGGTAGGGGTCGGCGCACGAGCCCACAACGCCACGGCTGTGTATTCTGCGTAGATCGATTCCAACAGATGGCTTAGTCTCTCTTAGTCTTAAAGAGTCCCTCTCTGTTGCAGATGTCTTAGGGCGCATTTTTCTTCTTCCCCCAAAATGCCTCTCCAGCCTGGTCACACTTGTTTGCAGTCTCACGTTCCACTACGGCTCAAATCTCTTTCAAATCGTACATGGCTTCGTGTCTGTCACACTACAAGACGACTGGTTATCACATAAAGTTCAAAGTCCACATCAGATCGGTCTGCACTCACTGTCGACTACTCCACGACTGCCTCGACACAAAGAAAGAGGCTATCATAAGTTTGTGTTCCTCCGAATCAGCGACACTGTCTCCGAGTTCTCATGAAATTGTCAATTCACTTCTAATGACATGGGGCGCCGGATTGTATACACAAAAAAACAACGCAAAAAGGACATCCGTTCCCGCCTTCGACCGTGATTGATGAAGACAGTTGCTCCAAGATTGCAGAGACTTGGGCTTCTCCCCAAGACAAGTGACGACATTCGGTCTCATTGACGTATTCACGAAAAACGCCCGAACATCGTCTACGTCAATCACTTGCGCCTGCTACTCTCCATCCAGTCAGGAGCCGTCACTGTTTCATCACTCATTTCTGTGCAGCTTCAGCCTCTGCAGCAGATCCATCACTCTCCCGGCTTCGCATCCCACACCCACCACACGATGGAAAAATCTCAAACACACAGATGAGCGAATCGCTTGGCCCTGTCGTCGCCGCCGCCGGCACTGCCGAGGCGTTTACTTGCGGCTTTCCATTATAATAAAGCCCTCATCCCTGCGGTAAACAGTCAGGGCATCCCCGAGGAGCGCTCGATACGGTCGATTGGCTTCATTCAAATTTACACGCTCGACGAGGCCGTGCGGCGAGGATTTACGTCGGGTTCAATGAATCCGGCCAGATCCTAATGAAGGCAATTAATTTCCTAAAGTCGTCTGTTTTCGCTGTTTGCTATTTTTTCTGCTTTCGCTGAGCAGGAGGCACTCGACCCGCCTGAGGCGGTGCACTTTTCTCCCCACTGTCACAACCCTTTTTTTCGGGGCGCAGAGCACTTGTGGCGTGCGAACACTGTACAGTCACCCCTGACCTCGGACTGATTGCGTCTCGTGCAAACGCTCGGATTACGGTGCGGTCCTCGAATCGATGTGACTGACACTTATCGAGGTAATTGCCCGAGAGAAATCGCATCAGATGAGTTCCGTTCTGAGAGATGGGGCACTTGAAAGCGCATTTGTGGGCGGGCGCGGGCCGTTCGTTTGCTGCTTGGTGGCGTAGGTCAGTCAGATTTGAGTTGTGGAGCGTATTACTTAGGTTTTGAGGTTCTTGCGACTGAAGCAATCACCGTGCATTGTGCTGGAGAGACAGAGAGATCGAGTCTATTGAACTTTGAATGATTGGATGTGTTCTGGCTGGAGGCTGACGCGGATTGAAGGGGGTTCAGGAGCTGCTTTGCTGATGTAGCAGATACGACATGGTTATCGGTTCTGGCGATGCATCGGGGAATGATGGGACATGAAGATGGACAAGGCGATTTGGGAGTGTCTCATCTTCTGAATCTGAATCATGTGAATGAATATTTTGATCGAAGCTTTAGCCTGTCTTTAGGCGAAACAATTACTATTTCGGTCAAGATTACTGGCATTTTTTTTTAAGGAAGCTTGTTCCCGGCCCGGCATCATCAAAGTCAATTGTTGTCCCCTAAAATAGTGCAAGGCAAAATGGGGTTAGGAAACCTGCTGCGACTACAAGTCGAATCGAAGTGTATTCGAAATTTGATGAAACTTGTGACGGGGTAAACGTGGTGTTGGGCAAAACGTAATCTGTAATCTGATTACTTTTTATCATGGTTACAAGTGTAATCTGTAGAAGAAGATCTAACGTCCGTCAGTCAGAAATTAGCGATCAACAAGTTGAGCTTTCGCTTTCACAAGAGCAATTTAATGAAAAAGTTGTGAAATATGTCGTTAATTCAATGATTCCTTTGTGATCAATAGATGACCCATATATTAAGGATATCTTATCTGTGTGTATCTGTGCCAAAGGACTGAATGTTGAGAGCAGATCGATGACTATTACATTCAGGAACTTGCAAATATAAAGAATGAAGTAAACGATGTGAAGGAAGTCTGTACAACTGCTGGTATTTGATCGGCAAAAACTCGAAGTCACGGCACACTGTCTTGGATCAAACCTAGAAAGAAAATCTAAGACGCTGGCATGACGAAGACTTTTTCTTCCCCTTTATTCTCTTTTTTATATAATCTTTTTTTTTTTTTTTTTGTATAATTTGCGCGCACACCGGGGCTTGTTAGTACCCTTAAGTGCCCGGGTTCAAGACACAGCACGGGCCGAAGGTGTAGAGGGAGAAAGGGCACATTGGATTTAAATATCTGCGGATTGTATTCTGCGGGAAATATTGGGCTGGGAAGAGCATTCCATATTCGTGTCTTGCGGCTAATGAACGAGTCTCTAAATTTAACTGTGCGCCAGGCAGAAAGCTTAAGGGTAAACTGATGAGCATTCCTGGCGAGACGGGTATTGCGGGTGAATTCATGGAGAGGAGGAATGCAGTTGGCAAGCTCACTTGAGCATTGTTTGTTAAAATAGCGATAAAATACGGATAGAGACGAGACGGTACGTCGATGTTCGTGCGAGTCTGCAATGACTCTGCAATATTGTTGTCTCCCATAAGTTTTATCGCTCGCTTTTGGATTCTATCTAGTAGGTGCATGGTGGTTTTGAGGGCACCAGACCAGATATGAGCGTTGTACTCAAGTTTGGGGCGTATATACGCCTTATAAATGAAAGCCAAATCAGAAGGTTTGAAGTACTTCTTGCATCAATTGAGGAATCCTAAACAATTCGCAGCATTTTTGGAGACATCAAATATGTCATCGTTTCAACTAAGTGTTGCGTTGATACACAAACCCAAGGATGGAAAGCTTTCCGGTTTCATGGACACAGGTGCCAGTCATGGATAAAAAAGGGTTCCCTTGAGTGACAGCAGGCAGCATTGAGTTTTTGAAGCATTGAACTCCACACGGTTGTTCTTTCCCCAGTTAATTATGCTGTCAAGATCGGAATTCAACAGACGCTGCCGTGCCAATTCTACGACCGAAGGGCGGGGTCGTGAGCCTTGGAACGAATGCGAGAAGCTGAGGGTGCTGTCATCAGCGAAGTAATGGATTGGATTAGAAGTAGCAGACAAGAGGTCATTTATAACAATGAGAAATAGTGTCGGAGACAGAACAGAGCCTTGGGGAACCCCAGCATTTATTTGGTGGATATCAGACTTGAACCCATCCAAAACAGCTTGAATTGAACGGTTCGAAAGGTAATTTCTAATCCATTGAAGAAGAGATTCATCGACACCATAGGCACGCATTTTCGACAAGAGAGCTTGACCCCAAACTCTGTCAGATGCCTTGGAAATGTCAAGCGCAACGGTCTTGCTTTCGCCTGCATTGTGCAAAGATTGGTTCCACTTTTCGGTGAGATAATCTATCAGATCACCAGTGGACCTGTTGCTGCGAAAACCATAGATTATACAAGTAGTTATAACAATCCATGAAATATAAATTAAGAGAATAGTTAGTGACATTAATATCGAAACAAATAAATAGGGGAAATGTCACTTCAAGTAAAATAAAGATATGCAGTGGGGTGGATAGACATAGTGTACATTCGTATGTGCATTAAACGTAGTTCAGTAATTCAAAAATTCATAAATTCAAATCTAGTTCATAAAATTTAAAATCAGCTTTACAATTAAAATAATAACAAAAATGGATGAAATCAAAAACTCGATGTGTTTAAATTTTAAGGGTCGATGTTGATTTTGAATAAAACACAAATTATTTAGGAAATTATTGTCATTTCTTTGTATTACGATAATATTGGTATGGTTCGATTATGTATGAAACAAAATATCCGCCAAAAGGCCGCCGCGAGCTCGGCGGCACTCCTCCATCCGGTGGTCCAAATTTTCGATGACGCTGAAGCATAATTGAGGCTCTATGCCGTTAATGTGCCGTGAATTGTTGCTGGCTTATCGACGCACACCTTTTTTTTTCAAATAACTCAAAATCCAACGGTGTCAAATCAATTGACATCGCCACTACGAGAGACCATTGAATTTGTCGCGCAAAAGAGCCATGGTTTCGTTAGCTGTGTGGCAAGTGGCACCGTTCTGGTGAAACCACATATCGTCCACATTCAAATCTTCCAATTCGGGCCATAAAAAGTTCGTTAGCATTTCACGATAGCGAACACCATTCACAGTAACTGCCTGACCGGCCTCATTTTGGAAAAAATACGGCCCGATGATGCCGCCAGCCCATAAACTGCACCAAACAGTCACTCTTTGTGGGTGCATTGGTTTTTCGACAATCACTCTTGGATTATCATTCGCCCAAATGCGGCAATTCTGCTTATTGACGAATCCACTGAGATGAAAATGTGCCTCATCACTGAAGATGATTTTCTTTGAAAATTGATCTGTTGCCATTTCTTGCCACCATTCTGACCATTGACGACGCTTCAAATGGTCAAGGGGCTTTAGTTCTTGAGTCAATTGCACCTTGTAAGCGTGTAAATGCAAGTCTTTATGCATAATGTTCATCAAGGACGAGCGTGAGAGGTGCAATTGTTGGGCACGACGACGAGTTGAGGTGGACGGCTCTTCAGCCACACTATCGCGAACAGCAGCAATATTTTCTGCAGTACGAGCTGTACGAGCATGCACTGGTGTTTTCACATCTCCTACAGACCCGGTTTGCTCAAATTTTTCCACGATTTTTCCGATTGTACGCACATTTGGACGATTAAATTGACCGAAGAAATCACGATGTGCACGATATGTATTTTGATTTGACCGTTGCTCGATTGTGTATCTTTCCATGGTTCAAATCTGAAAATTGAGAAATGTCAAATGAAATACAGAAAAAAACTTGATGTTTAGGTGTGGTTCTTTACATCAATGTATAAAGCGCAACAAGGTTTCAGATTTATTGTGATCTTTATCAAAAAGCCACAATTTCCGGGTAGAGTATTAAATAGTTTACAAGAAGTGGTCGAATGAAAGTTTCTCATGCTTGAAGTACGACAAGGGGGAATACAGACGACGGCTTCAGAGTTGCTTCGTAGGTCATAATAGGGCTTTGTAAATATCCAGCTCTCTTAAAGAATATTTTGAGTACTTTAAAGTAATACATGTGCGTACAGGTAATACATCTAATTTCCTGAATATTTCCATTGAATGAGCCAGACGGGTCGTTTTACATATTTTTATTTTTATATATTTTATATATTTATATATATATATATATTTTTTTTATATATTTTTATTTAATTGCTTCTTGAGCTTATAAAGGGTGATTTTTTAGCTATTATTTTTGGCAACACCGGTTTAAACAGCCTACGCACGTTTCGTGTTTTGTTTCACTGTCGAACATCTTCAGTTTGGTCTGTAATTTAACCATGAATCGTCTTACAAACGAACAACGCTTGCAAATTATTGAATTTTATTATCAAAATGCGTGCTGCAAAATGTTAAGAAAGTTCATCGCGCGCTTCTTCCATTTTATGGTCAGTTTAGACGAAGCTCATTTTTGGCTCAATGGGTACGTAAATAAGCAGAATTGTCGATTTTGGAGTGAATATCAGCCAGAAGCATTGCAAGAGCTACCAATGCATCCAGAAAAAGTCACAGTTTGGTGCGGTTTATGGGCTGGTGGCATCATTGGACCGCACTTCTTCAAAGATGATGCGAATCGTAACATAAATGTGAATGGTGAGCGCTACCGTGAGATGATATCCAACTTTTTTCTGCCCAAAATGCAAGAGCTTGACTTGCGTGGTATGTGGTTTCAACAAGACGGTGCCACATGCCACACAGCACGCGCAACAATGGACTTATTGAGAGGCGAGTTCGGTGAACATTTTATTTCACTTTCGGGACCGTTGACCACCTAGATCGTGCGATTTAACGCCTTTAGACTATTTTTTGTCTAGACAAGCCCGCTTCAATTGACGCATTGGAAGACAACATTGAAGCATTTATTCGTGAGATACCGGCCGAAATGTTGGAAAGAGTATGCCAAAATTGGACTAAGCGGACGGACCATTTGAGGCGCAGTCAAGGTCAACATTTGCATGAAATAATCTTCAAACATTAAATTATATGGACCGCACTATCGATTCAAATGAAGATTTCACGCATTTTTCTGAACTTTATTTGTTTTTTTTTTGAAGAACTTTCCTATAGCTTTTAATAAATCACCCTTTACCATGAATTGGAAAAGTCCCAAATGTTTTCGCAGAACAATAATTCCTAAGGCGGTGAAAAATGCGTAAGGATGGTAACAAATAGGATTTTAAACTTAAAATGTGGTCGTACCAACTTGAATTCCGGTCGATTATAACACCTAACTATTTGTATTGTTTGACAATCCCTATATTGGAACAGTTTGCATCACATCTCATTTGATCATTAAATAGAACACCAGAGTTTTGTTCAGCACAAGCGCAATTTAAGTTGTGTCTACGGCAGGTGGCTGCATGAAAGCAGATTTCAACATTTGGTGATGCTTTTACTGATAGACTGAAGACCATTAACATCGATTTATTGCTTACTACTGGCTTTTGTATTGCAAACCAGAGTCGGAGCAAATGTACATCGTGATTAATCTCCGCAACTAGGTTTATATTGATTGCTGCGCTGTTAGCAAAAGCAAAATCATCCGCAAAGGCGGAAGAGCAAATAACGAATAAACATAAATTAAGAACAGAATGGGACCAAGGACAGATCTTTGGGGTACGCCTACATTTACTGTTGTACTACTACGTACCTCCAATTTTTACTTTTTGGGTTCTGTTTTTCAGATATGATGTAAACCAGTCTAAGATAAATCCACGGAAATCCGCACAGTGCATTTCCTCCAAAAGAATACTGTGGTCAACCATGTCGAAGGCTTTTGCAATGTCATCGAAGAGACCGGCACGGTATTTCTTGCTATCAAGACCTTTGTAGAGGAAAGTACAATAGTCGAGTAGAGCATCTTCTGTGGAGGGACATTCTCTGAAGCCAAATTGAAGAAATTATTTTGGTTGATATATTTCACGAATCGGTTCTTGACAGTTTTCTCAAATACTTTCCATATTGAAGAAAGTAACGAGATCGGTCGATAATTGCTCTTTTCTTTTCTGCAACCCTTTTTATGGAGATTTTAGGGGATCAGGAAAATGTCCAGAATATATGCAAGGAAGTCAACAATATTAAGTGCTATTTTTTCAAAACGATGTTAGATATCCCATCATAACCTCATTTTGTTGCCATGGTCAAATGCGTCTGTCTAGCGAATGTGAAAAAAAACTTTAGTGCACAGATTGCTAACATTGACAAGTCAATCAAACAGAACATTAGACAGATCAATCTCTACTCAAGCAACTAAGGTGTTTGAAGTTTCAAAAATAATTAGTTTGCTTGGCGAAAATAAGTTGCCGGGCATTGATGGAATTCGAGCGACATCATTGCGCCTCTTTTAAGCGAATTTGTCAATCTGAGTTTTACACCAGCAAGCATTCCTGAAATATTATTGGGTATATTATTTAATTCGTGCGGTTTGCTAAGGGATGTATTATTCCATTGGAACATGCGTTGGATTTCAGTGCATGTCATTCATTTGAAGTGTAAACAACAATCTTTTTTTTTGAGTCAAATATGTCGAACTTTGTGCCTGAAAAAGTGTTTTTGCGGGGAGTTCTTTTCATTATTTTAATATGAAGAAAACTGCTGCCGAAAGTCAACTAACAGCTAACTGAGGGAACGTGTCAAAAGTGGTGATTTTGGCTTGGCCAACCAGCCAAGTCAACAGCAAAGCAACGGCCTTCCATGGTGCGAAGGTAATTTTTGGTGGGATCAGAAGGGTGTGCTGTATTATGAGCTTCTAAAACCGGGTGAAACCATCAATGGACAACGCTACCGAACACAATTAATTCGTTTGAAGAGAGCAGTAGCCGAAAAACGCCCGGAATATGCGACCAGACACGAGGCAATAATTTTCCATCATGACAACGCTCGTCTCCACGTTGCTATTCCGGTTCAGAACTATTTGGAAAACAGCGGAGGGCAAGTTTTGCCATTGATTCATTCTTAGCTGCCAAGCCGGCGCAGTTCTTTTGGGATGGGATCCACAAATTGCCAGAAAGATGGGAAAAAGCCACAGCAGCAATGTCCTTTCCCCGTGTACAAAACCAAAGGAACATCATTAGAACATCATTCAAGATTAAAATCAATTTCCAAACGAGCTGTAACCAAAGAAATCCACGAGGGGTTTGAAATGTAGAAGAAACAGCAAGGAAGACACACCAACATATCTACGAGTATTATGAATTTGATGCCGATTCTTCAGATGCGGAGTCAACATTCCAAGTTCAACGATTTAGGGCAGAAGCTATTATTAAGCAGATCCGAATAAAGATGTATTTTAGGAAAAGTCCTCGGGTCAAGTTCAAAGACTTTTTTCATACGCTACATTGAGGAACCAAATTCGCATAGGCTGTCAGATGAGATGCTTGAGAAGAGGGTGCTATTAAAATCTTATTTGAGCCGCACATCGTAAACCAAACGAATTGTAAAATTGATTAAGAAATAATCAGGAACAATAAACAACAAAACGTTCATTTTGGACACATTACAAAAAGAAATCAGAGTACTGACTCTCGGACTCTGATGCATGCCGCGTTGAAGCTGGTGTAGGGCACTCAATTGAATAAAAGTGGAAGAATTGGAAAGTGTGTTAGACTGGGCTTCAAAGAACAAACTTCTGAAACCAATGCGATTGGCTAGCTCCAGTTCCGCACGCAAAGTCTTTCTCTACCTATGCGTCCTCTGTTGCGTTGGACCACAGGTTCGAAGGCGAAGACTTTTCGGACGGGAGCTGAGTTGTACATGCGATGAATCCATAGACGCTTTACTTCTACCGTAGCCAGTCGTGTTGTGCGTTCTATAGCGCTGCCACAATTGGTAGGGATCAGCGTTATGCCTCCCAACGACACAGTTTTAGAGAGCGATATTTTTTTAGACGGTTAGAGTATGTGAACATTGATGATGAATCGAGATGGCAACTTGAGAGTCGATGTAGAACCCAGAAACCCTAGAGCAGCAGCCGTCGCAAGTACCCACTGTAGCTCAGTTTGTGGCATAATTTATCTCGGCTGTTGAAAAGAAACAGACGCCCCATTGAGCTTCACTCTGTTAAATCTTCTGAGCCACAAATGGGGAGCATCGTATCATCGTCTCATCGTCTCATCGTATCATCGTCTCATCGTCTCATCGTCTCATCGTATCATCGTCTCATCGTATCATCGTCTCATGGTCTCATCGTCTCATCGTCTCATCGTCTCATGGTCTCATCGTCTCATCGTCTCATCGTATCATCGTATCATTGTATCATCGTCACATCGTAGCATCGCGACATCGAACTATCAAATCAGCGTATCATTTATTGCACCCACACAGACTTCTCTTGGACTATCAGTCAATGGGACGGAGTAATACAAGTAAACTCGTAGAAAGAGTGTAACTGGCCGGAGAAGGTGTTATCGGTTGAGACCCATGTCCATATCGAACTGAAAAAAAGCAGTAGAAACGAACATCTACTTAACAGATACCGGGTGCTTGGTTTCTTGTTAAATCAGAAACTTTCTCAGATCCTCTAAGTTGAACCCACTTTTTTGATTATTTCCGTCGCATCCATCATCATGTGGACCACTTTTACAAATTGAACGATAATCTTGATTTAATTTCACCACCTCCACCCTCTGGGTCTTCAATTTCCTTTCTCGAACTCCCGCCGACCGCCCAACGGACATCGTCTCATCGCCACATCCAACTCATCGCGGTTTAATTCAAATCAGAGAGGCTGACATCATACGCATTCCATTTCATTTGAAGCGACCTCTTTCAGAAGTCATTTCGCATCTCATGCGAGTGGTCGGTGCTTGCGTCCATTTAACGCGACATCCTCGAAGGTATCGTTTCACTCTCTCAGGAAGCGAGGCTCCACCAGCGTCGTCATCATCGCAGTCGTCGACGTCCATAAACACCCTCATCAATGGTCGCAGTTATCGCCTTTCCTTGTGTTCATCCTGCTGGACGGATGTAGCCGCTTTTCCAGGAATACAAGAGAATCCAGCCGTTAAAGTTCGTTTTATGAACACCGGACCCCGGGGAATCACTGCGAACGGATGGAGGACGACGGCTGAGTTCTATTTCCACTCGGCTTTACGACCGCGAAGATGAGATGCTTATTGTACGACTGAGTTGGCGAATATAGGAACGATTCCCGCCGGATGCAAGGCGCTTGCAATTAAATCAAGAAAAGTGATTCTCTCTGGCATTTGCTCCGAGTCCCGTCTCCGGGGATCTGGCGCTGCCGTTCCGTGGGAGTGCGATGAACGGATTTTGCTCCACCCTGCAGCCTGTGCAGACGAGTCTGACTCCTATCACCGACTTCGAGCTGACTTAACAGGGATGCGGGTGCCCCAGTTTCATGAAAGTCGAGTGCACCCGGCAAAAGGGATTCATGCCCCGTCGTGTAGTCGTCAAGGGAACTTCACCCACCGCCTGCACGAGGGAAGGGTTTACATGCCAGCAGCTGCTAGGACATTGTTTCGAAACAAGTGACTCGTTCGTGTATCTTTGAAACGAATTCCATCACGAAGTTGTTGAACATGGAAGCCCCACCGTCAGCAGGACGGGACTATTTTTGCCAGAACAATGCATTTTGGGAATATTTTCGTAGCCACTGTGGTATCTAAACCCCGTGAGAGGCAATTTGGGTCAAACGCTTCCTCGATACAAGTGCATCCAATTGGAAGGTCCTGGCCCTGGGCGAGGGAAGTGGCCATGAATGTCAGAGCGGTAACTTTCGGTGTCTGCTGGCTTCCGGGTGGTGTGTCAGCGACAGATACCAGACGACTCAGCAGAATATGCTTCATGGTTCGGTGGGCATGGTGAAAGGACATCCAGTCGACGGAATTCCTTTGTGCTTGCCTGGGGAGTGGTGCAGTTGACAGAGCAGATCTGCTTGTGATGTGAATGGATGGGAGCCAGTTGAGCGATCGACGTGGAAGGTGCGAATTATGCGGTTGACTCGAATTTTGTGCTCAATACTGAGAGAATATAAAAGATGTAAGAGATGTGAAAAGTGTGGAAATTTGCAGATGGCCAATGGAGAGGTGACCTTTTCAGGTGCAATGTGTTCGTTCATTGAACTGGAGGCATGATTGACTGCTCATCAATGACTGACATCACGGAGGACATGAGGAACGCCAGAAATGTATGCTGACCTCGCTGAATTTTGACAGAATGGAATTAATGAATCCAGATCAACCGTGGCACTAAGCTACAGGTTTGATGTCGTCAAAAAATGTAGCAAAAGCTAGACACTCTTTGGTGGTGTGGAAGTAAACGTAGTTATCATTTAGTAAACTTTGAAAGGAACGCATACGCGTGTAACGTTACGTTATAGCCTGCGACAAAGACTGTGGGAGGAACAATGTGGTTGCATTGCCGCTCAGCCATCACCGACGTAGAGGAAGGCACTTAATGTTACGTTCCACTTTCGACAATATGTGATGACGAATGTGAACAGAAGAAACGTGCAACCAGCGAGGCATGCCAAAGACAAGACAAGACCAGCACAAGAGGAGCATTGGGCTAAAAGACGGGAGGAGAAGAGGATCTACGAGAAAAGCAACCTCCCAGCTCAAGACTATCGAAGTCTAGGGGCAAGAAAAACTATGAATAAGTCAAAAGTCTGTCTGCAGGCTTTAAGCAAGGGGCTGCCAGGCTCTTAGAAAGTGTGAGAGTAATCTTCGTACTGACCGGCTGGCAGTAGTTAGTAATCTCAACCCCAGTCGATGATGAAGATGATGTCCTTCCACCAGATGGTCAACCATCAGCCCTTTAATTCCGGCGGAGAAGGCCCCTGGTAAGGATGATGTAACAGGTCATCTGCAGAATTTGGGAAGACGAAAGCTTGTCCGACGACTAGGATATCAGCTTCATATGCCCGGTCCACAAAAATGGCAACAACCAGTGCTCAGTGCAAATTAGTGCATCTTCCGGCCACACTAACCTCGGAAGACTACCGAGTTTCAAAATCGAATCCACCTTTGAATCGATCTGAAAACCAGATACGGCAGCCTACATCGGTGGGAACGGGATCCCGGGAAGTCTGAACCCCATGTGTCGCATAAGGTGATGCTCCGTTCAGTTCGGTTCAAAGACATCCGTGCTGCTCGAAACCTGCGTTGTGTTGTGTCGTGTGACTTCTTCGATTTGGTCAAGGAGGAGAGAGGCGGCGGCTAGCCCTAAGCTCAGAAGGGACTATCTTCTACAAGGCAATCCAAATGTTGGGTTACGCAGGTGACAGATTTCCTTTGCCACCGTATTGGAATCTCTTGCAGGGATTCAAAAACAGGCGAAGCGACCTCTTGCAAAGGTGGCAATGAAGACAAAAGAAAATCGACTCTGTCAACAATAATCGTTCCGCCACACAACACCTGGGACAAATCATTACGATCGGCAACTAGAGCTATTTTGAGGTGGTGAGGGAGTTTGTCTATCTCGGGGCAGACGCAGTCCAAGCAGAGGCAGTGTCTTCGCGTTCAAGACCGGAACCGGGGTCCGAAATTTTCCGATGGTCCTTACATCGAAGCAGTCTCAAATCAGAATCGAAACCCTTTACCCCCCAAGACAGAGGAGGCGACAGACTCGCCGGCATGTTAAAAAAAAAGAAACAACTCTCACTTGTGGTTTAATTAAAATTGATTTATTTTAAAGTTTTTTTTTTTTGTTGTTGTTTTGTTTGCCTTACACACTAATTGTTTTTGTTTGTGTTTGTTTCTTTTTTATGCCTAATGTCGTTACAAAAAATATGTTCACTTCTATTAGAGTGCAGCCAGGGCACGTGGTTACCTCTTAAATGCTTACGAAAGGTAGAACGTTATGCGTTTCATTTTCAAGACTCCCACTTGCACTTTCGATAGCTAGGTTTTTGTATATAGGTTAAGTGTGTATATAGTATATTCTCTAAAATAGCATTTCAATTTGTTAACACTTTCATATAAATCTCTTCTGCATTCGCTTGATCCGCTCTGGTCGCATGTCGTCCCATCGTATTGTGGCTTAGGTCTAGAGGACTTATCATCATCTACGTATCATTTAGCTTATAGAATAGTTGAATGTACTCTTTTTGTTTATACACAGATCTTTAGTTCGTTTAAATTAAAGTTAACTTTTACAATTTTGTTTTTTCTTTGGTTTTCTTTCATAATTGTTAAGAGAATTTGACAAATGCTTTAAATAGACTTAATTATGTAGTATCCCGCAACGAGGATTAGTATAGTAGAAGGGGAAGTTTAATGAAAGAACTCTAGGATATGCCGTGAAAGTACGTGGAATTTACTCTTAAGTCTAGGCTCCGCTACACCACCTCGCCACGATCTGTGCTGTGGTTGCGAGGGTGCAATGCACTTAAATTCTATTTAGATATAAGAACGCTTTAGTTTGGGTTTCTCTTTGAAATGTACACAATTATTTTTATTTTATTTGTTCGAAAAAAAGGAAGTAGGATAATTTATTTTATATACTTATGCGATAGTTTAATTTGCTAATTTATCGACAGTCATGCGATTGCGGTTTCTGTGATTTCGTGGTTTCGCGAGAATGAGAAGAAAGTTGTTGGTTTTTCTTTTTTCCCGGTGGTATAGTCTGATACAATGTTTTCCCTGTATCCTGTCAGCCAAAGAGTGGGACTGTCCTTGCATGTGCTAAATATTTGCACTGAAGTTCAGGTTGAGAAGAAGATGAGAGAGGCATACATCAGGAGAAGATCATAAAAGAGCGACAAGATGGAATGTTCGACGATCAACCGGTGATCTTGGAGACAATGCAGTCACGGGCTGTAAGCGATCTCTCTACGAACGGTGCGGTGCCCTCGACACTGAGCCACAAAATGGGGGTAAGATTGATCGCCATGAGTTTGTCGCATGTGGCGTATCCGTAACCACCAAGCTCCAAGTAGGCTCAGCATCAGAAATGAAAACCAGTCGACTCTCGATAATTCGATCTCGAATGAACTGATTTTTAGGTCCCTTGGAAAAACCTTGATAATTCGTGTTTGGGGCGCTCGTTAATTCGAAGTGATTGCAGAGTAGTGCTGTAGTTCGATTGAATTATTGAGAGGACACAGTACAAACGACAGTTTCGCCGTTTTTGTTCTCTGGTCTTTGGCAAGCTGTTGTTGCCAATGCTGTGATGAACAAAGTACGTAAAAAATTCAACCTCGCAGGATGGATGGAGCCCTTGGCGAATCTGTGACTTTCGATGATTTTGTACATTTTGACGATCATGAGACTACCACATCATCGATGACGAAATTGTTGGCAGCTTTCAATTCAAGCAACAGAAATAAAGACACCGATAAGGAAGAATTGAAAGCAGAACCAATTGCGCACAGCAAAGGAGGCAAAGTCCTTGTTGTGTACATTGCGTCAACATTTACTAAGAACGCAAGTGACCGACGAGGTATTCTCGGCACTGGCTGTCATAGACAAGCCAGCTTACAGGAAGTTATTAAAACTAAAAAAATCACTGATTGCTTTACAAACTAATGCCAATCAGTGTGCTTGTTTGTGTATATGCTACATACATTTTTCGTGTACGCACCAACCCGGCAACTTTTCGTTAATTCGTACGTTAATTCTAATTTTGTGCAAGGTTGCTTGGGCTTGTTTTATCGAGAGTCAACTGTATTCACACTTATCACAAATTCCAGAGTAATCGAAAATGTGCTACCAACTGAGAACAATCTATCAGAGGATTTATTTGGATTTGAAAGCGTCGACATGCGACATGCGACAAGCGCATGCACTTGGCCACTGTCTTCGAACTCCTACTCTCACCGGAGTTTAGTACCGTCTACAAAGATGGGGTAACAACCCTCGTGGGACGTCTTTGGCGGCTGCAAACGAGAGAGGGGGAAATTGTGAGCCTACCAGGGCTCATCTCTATTAAAGGATGCCGGCGGGGGACCTCAGCCGACTTTCTGAATGATGAAGGTTGATAGTTTTCGTCGATTTTTCTGAAACGTCTGAAAATGATGCATAAAAAATAAAAAATGTGTGAAAATGTATGAGAAAACTTTCGAAAAAAATGTCATTCCAGGAATGACAGTGCCTGACATAGCTTTCCATAGCCTAGAACGGAGTGATGAGAAATGACAGTTGCTGAATGACAGACAGTGCCTGGCACAGCCTGGAATGGAATGATGAGAAATGATAGTCAGGGAATCACAGACAGTGCTTGGCCCAGCCTTACTTAGCCTAGACTGGAGTGATGAGAAATTACACTCAGGGAATGACAGACACTGCTTGACATAGCCTAGAACGGAATGATGAGATATGACACTCAGGGAATAGCATACACTACTTGACACAGCCTAGAACGGAATGATGAGAAATGACAGTCGCTGAATGACAGACAGTACCTGGCACAGCCTTTCATAGCCTGGAACGAAATAATGAGAAATGAGAAAGGGAATGGCAGACACTGCTTGACGCAGCCTAGAGCAGAATGATGAGAAATGACAGACTGAGCGTGATACAGCCTTAAATAGGCTAGAACGGAATGATGAAAAATGACACTCTAGGATTATCATTTCAAAAATGATATTGTGTAAGGGAGTCTGGGTTAGGTTAAGTTTGAGTGGCTGACCGCCGACATTAGCCGCAGTCGACGCTATTCCGAGTCTAAGCTTAAAGAAGAAAAAAAGTAATGTCCACACAATCGTCTTAAAATTGAATTTATTGGACAAACTGCTGATATCTGGACAAAGGATTGAAAGAGTAGGTCAGGGATGTACAACAAACAATTAGCCTCAAAATTCAGAAAAGGCAAGACTGGAGTTGGGTCTCAAGTGCGAGAGGGACTATTTAAAAATATCCGGACGGATTGACCTTGCGCTGGTTAAACCAAATACTGTGGGGGCATAACTGAATGTCTTCAACTAAACATTTTAACCGATTAAATCAAAGATGAATTATTATAGCCAACGTGTCAGCACTCGTAATTGAGCAGCTTTCCATTTTGGACTGCCATTCGAGAGCGTCAATTGGCAGAAAGCGTCATGGCCAGGAGTCTTCAGTCAGTCTTCTTCAGCCAGCAGTTTTGGGAGATTGTAGGTTCTTGTTGACAAATATTTGACCATGAGTATTGATGCCAGTGAAGCGTACACACAGAGTTGAAGTGCGATTCTTGACTGCGGAATTAAAATAGACACCAGGTCGCTGTGTACTCAGTCAGTAGTGCTTTTTGGGTCCATCTAAAGCTGTACTGATCACACTATATACACGCAACCCATTTCCATTACTCATTACTTTGCGGGCCTTCGTGCCTTATTTCGTCAGAGTCAACAGACAACCCGGCGTTATGCCGATCGCATATTGCAATAAGTTCACTAAATGATACCAGTCACCACGCTCAATCATACTGCCTGAAGACGGATCTACAGTAATATGAGCCCGTTTACCCAAACTGTGTGTTTGCGTACGTCGGGTCAATAAACAATATAAGGTGCAGTGCAATGCATTCGTAGACTTCTCGTGTGATGACCGCTGGTAGTACGGATGTCTTTTGTAAATTTGACGACATGCGGCTAAATGATCGCTAAATGGGTAGGCAGAATCCAGTCCAGCATTTCGTTGACTTGGGAAAATGCTGGAACACTTATCCACTTATGGCCGAAGTGTGATGCGATGAAGCGTAGAGTGGGGGTGAAATTTGAACTATAAAATGTTGATCGATGGAGGAGTGGGCAAAATTACTAACGTACAGGTAGCAGCGACTACGCAAAATACGGTGGGCCTGCATAGAAATAAATAAATGACAAATACGCACCAAGAGTAAACAGTGTTTTATTTTTCAACGCACTCCCCTCTCAACGCGTTCGTAGGGATATCAATTCTTAAAGTGGAATAGCTTTGAGCTATGTATGCAGCGACTGAACTTTTGAAGGGCTTGGAATGTCAAAAGAGTCTGCTTCTGTCAAGGACTTTACGAGAATGTCAAATGACTGCAGATCGAAATATGAAGTATTGAAAATCTGTTGAATTCTTTTCGTGTAATTGCTGAGCACATCTTTCAACGAAAGACCGAGTAATTGTTCCAAGCCTCTGTGTCTGTAGACGGAAAAGCAGAGTCAGTCATCAATTTTCTTTAAAAATAGTTTTGACTTCAAAGTTGCAAGTCTTGTAAGTCTGGTTGTCAACGATTGAATTGGTTGTTAAGTGTCTGCCCTTGGTTAGTGGGGTCCCCAGTTCGAATCCCAGTGAAAGCTAAGCTAAAACGAATTTGGTTTACGATTGGTTAAGTGCCTGCCCTTGGTTGGTGGGGCAACGACTGGATGGCGCAGTTGGTAAAGTGCCTGGCTTTGGCCCACTCAGTTAGTAGGATCCCCGGTTCGAATCCCAATCAAAGCAAAGTTAATACGCTTTGGTCTGGTTTCAGGCAACACCTATCTTGGAAGCAACATAATAATAGTATAGGTGGTGTAACAGCCTGTAGAGGCAAACACTCTGTGTGCTCTGTTGTGTACTCACGAGTGGAAGGGACCTGCAATTTAATGTCGACTCCGAACGGGCAATTTAGAAGCTTTTCCAGGCAATTATACTCTTTGATCATTGTCAGTAACTTGAAAGAGGTAAGGCCGTGAAAAGTATTCTCCTCGTACTTTGAATCGAACCTGGATTGAGTGAGCTCAAGTGAGTAGGGGTCGACGCACTAACCCACAACGCCACGGCCGGCGCAAGGCGCAACTATGCGTGATTTTTCAAGACATTGAAACAAAATAAATTGCATTTTGATGCATTCTTCAATTAATCCATCACAAAAACAGCTGAATTCCTCCGTCTTATGTACAAGTTCTTTGACATATGCTAGCCTCGGATCCAAGGCCTGAGCCAAGCTTATACAGCCACCGGGGTAGAAGCTTCTTTGACCAGTTTCACGAATTGTGTATAGTTTGTAAATAAACCTTTTCCAGTACATCCTTCCTCAAAGGGGAATCCTTTGGGTTTTCCATTGAGGTTTTGAAAATAGCCCGCCTCCAGGAAAGCGATAAGGAAGACCATCGTTTTTGAAAAACTTCTCTATATTGTATGAAAGTTTGTGGACAGCGGTTTCATATGGACTGTATGTTCGCACCATAGCTCTTCACCATGTTCCGAGAAGCATTCAAGTTGTTTTGAGGGCTGAGGCGCCCGTGCACCCTGAATGGGTTGCCACTGAGACCACGGGCAATTAAGGCTTACGACAGGAGGTAGTAGACATGTGCACGAGCAGGCATTTTCTCAGAAATGTTAAACATACAGCAGCAGTGTTCACTCCGGCTTCCTGATTAAGTCTGCTGCTTTTTTAAGTGGAGGCCGTGGCAGTCGACGAGGCGGCGAATGATGACAATGGATTATGGAAGCACGCTTAACGAAGTGGAAGGGGGAACTGTAGAAGGTATAATTGAGGGCAGTCGGTGAGAAGGAGTGACAACAAGTTTGTTTTGTTAATGAAGTCGATTATGTTTCTGTTTATACGTTTTTCAATTTCCCTCTTCCAGGAAGCTGTAAAGCCCACCAGCCAACCAGAAACGGAACAACAATCATTGCACCAAAGGTTGAAAGCATCTGGGCAGCAAAAGGAACTCAAAAAACCAAAATCACAGAGCTAGCGATGGAATTACGAAACAGTTATGACCAAACATGGACTTAAAAATAACCGCGGCCATCCTCAGTCTGAGATACCTAGTTGCAGTCCTCACAAGACACTGCACAATGGCTAGGCGCGCCGCAATACTAGGATTACCATACAACGACATCTGTAGCAGATGCATGGAAAGGAGGGGATAACCCCTCACATCTACTCTGCAACTGCCCTGCACAGGCCTCCATTAGGAACGATGTCATGGGTGAATACAATTCAAATGAACTGACGGATATACTCGAAAAGGATGTCAAGCCAATCCGGCGATCGTAGAAAAAACAAAATGGTTCCATAAGTAAGACCCCTGGGTCTAAGTGAATCCAACATTTAAGATGGAAGCCACATTACCTAGGCAAGGCTCGACTGCTCTTTGAACATTTTCACTCTCCATTTTAAATCGTGTTAGGTTAGGTCGATAGACAGACGACTGGATGACGCAGTTGGTTAAGTACCTGCCCTTAGTTAGTTGGGTAACCGGTTCGAATCCTGGTTTTCAAATCTGGTTCAGTCACCATTTTGCAGTTTGGATCAAATTAGCGGCTGACTGTGGGTATCACAATGGACCAACAGGGTCTAAGTGGTGCCGGTGAGTTCACTAGCAACCCCCTTCTCTACCTACCCTAGGGGGCTAACCAACCACCGCAGTGTTTTCCAGGCAGAAGTAGCAGCTATTCAAGAGGCAGCCCTCTGGATATCAAGAGACGGAAGATCTATAGCTTTAGACATAGATAGTCCGGCGACCATAAAGGCCCTGAAAAAACGACCTTACTCTGTGCTGGGTGCCTGAGCACAAGGGTATTCCGGGCAACGAAAGAGCCGACGAATTAGCAATAAGGTGTCTACCATTGGCACGAAATCAGGAGACACCTCACCCCCCCATTGAAGGCGATAAAATCAATGCAATTGAAAGATCAAGCCCAATCGTAGATGGGCGGAATTGGAGACCTGTAGTACATCGAAAGCTATGTGGCCTACACTAGATCCATCAAGAACTAAAGACCTCCTTGATTTGGAAGAAGGAACATTTGTAAAGCAGTAGGCGTAATTACTCGCCATTGCCTAATTGGCTATCAGGCCAGACGTCTTGGAGCACTCTACAATGACTTCTGTAGAAGCTGCTGGAATGAGGAGGTGATGGAAACTATGTCCCATTACCTAGGGACCTACCCAGCCCTTGCAGAGTTAGGAGAAAAAAAAGGGGCAGCTATTTCCTGAACAGCCATAGCCAAGCACTAACCAAAGAACATACTTAAATTTCTAAAAAAAACACCAACTGGCTATAAATGTCACGTCACACACCAATTGAGGGCAAGTGCGAATCAAGTTCCTAAGTTGGTCAACTAAGTGTCGGGAAAAAAAACCGATGTTGATGTGACTAGCAAATTCCTCCCCCAATTTGCGGGAGGAACTTGCCAGGCACATCAAGCTACCAGTCTAGGTTAGTTTGAAAGTCATAGAATACGATTAAGAGTGATTACCGAGGGCTGAAGTTAGAAATAAGAACACTGTTCATTGAACTAATTTAAAGCATTTTTCTGCAGTGTATAAGTTGCTATAAATTTACAAAAAAAAAATCAATTAATTAAAAATATATCGATTACGTTTCATTGGACCCAAGATTTAAGGATGCCACAATCCTACGACTCTCAGTGACACGATTGATAGCAACTATTGTACTTATTCTTTACTCCACCTCATCGAGGACACAAGGACATAACTGAGAAGGGAATAAGCAATAAATTTGCCAGGAAGGTCGACGACAATCATCTGTCTCAGGTGATGCCGTGAACTGCTCGAAGATGTATGCAAAAATGTGGACGATAAGACGTCAAGATTCGAAGGTGGACCGCTTTTACCAATTGCGTGTGACTCAGGCTATGCTAAGAAACCTCGGAAAATAAGGCGGCTATCCCTGGAATTTGAAGCTGCCGATTACAATATCATCGACATCCGGCTTACAATATCCTCCACATGACTGGAATTTGAAGCACTTGCTGGTTACAATATCCCCAACATGATTTTTCAAGGAGAATATGAGGCTGATATAATACGATGTATGGTAGAGGCCCAGGGCCTAGCAACTACCCCTGATGTGCGTGCTATTTTTCTCTCACGAGTGGAAGGGATCTGCAGTTTAATGTCGACTCCGAAGGGCCAATTTGAGAAGCTTTTTCAACGCAGTTCTACTCTTTGAGCATTGTCAGTGACTAGAGTGAGGTGGGCCATGAACATTTAAAGTAGGCAACGTAGGCTCAAGCGCGTAGAAGAACTCACTAAATCATCTGAAAAGTCGATCAGTGGTTAAGTACTTCT
The DNA here is from genome assembly GCA_905231855.2 of Eristalis tenax. NCBI lineage: Eukaryota > Metazoa > Arthropoda > Insecta > Diptera > Syrphidae > Eristalis > Eristalis tenax. The sequence goes on from HG993127.1 coordinate 9,818,049, forward strand.
GCCCTGAAATGCAGGACCTTCTAGGGTTTATAAGATCAACCACCTGGCTGGAGAGCACGGATGGCGTTCTGACACTCCTTAGTGGACTCAGGTGTAGCCTCAACAGTATCCACATTCATCAGTGGAAACAGTCTTCAGTCTCATGACGACTCAAATCGGCGAACTTTGAAAGAAAATTGTTCGGTATTACAGGCACCCTCGGAGACCTGTTTGTGACTCAAAAGAGGAAGGCCATAAAATATGAAAACCTGCTCAGGTCGGGAATTAAACAAAGATAGAGAGTATGGCCCACGATAAACATTTAGGGCGACGACGGAGATTTTTCCACCTGGTTTCTTGGTTTCCACAATGGGTCCACTAGGACCCCTGCTCTCAACCTGATGGTCGCAAATTATGATGGCCCATTAATGATGACTTTTAATGCCACGCCTGGATGTCCGCCTTCAGCAACTCAGAAATTTCCGTCAACAATTGCATGCAATACACAGCAGCTGTTGCTTTCAATCATTCGGAACGGACAGCAACCAAATTAGCATTCGGAGGCGGTCCCTTATCAACATCCAACTTTATTGAAAGTTGGTACCTCCAGTACCTCCTCGCAACTTGAAAGGCCGTCCCAGAGAGAGAATAGCTGATGTCTAAATTCGAATAAATAACAATGCCACCGACAAGAGTTCAAAGAAAGTAGCGCTTCTTAAGCTCCCTGGACATCACTCAAATGGGAGCAAAACCAACAAAAAAAAACCACAAACTTTCTTCCGGCTAGAGTACTTTATGTCCAAAACACCCTCGCCTTCCAAACTACGTCTGCGAACATCGAATCACTCGAAACCTTTGCAATCGCTTCAAACAATTCCTCAACACATTCACATTCACACTCAAGACCTCTTGCGAGCAAAACAGCAAAACAACTTACCTCACTGTCCATCGGTGCTTGGATAGATACATTTCAACTTATCATTAGTCAACACATTTATTTTCTTAATCTGTTTCTATTTTCGGTTTTTCTGTTTCCTACCCATTCGAATCCTAACCTCAACTTGTTAAACATTTATCTTAAAAAATATAGTTAAATATATATTTATTTATATAAGTAAATATATAGATACATGTATGTATAGTAAATTCACAAAACAAATACGCTATCTAGGTGTTTCTCATTCACGTCATCATTTAAACTACAAATTTTGGTTTTCGAGGCACATGTTTCTTAACAAAATAACACAAAAAATATTTTTGTTTTTAATTTTTTTGCTTTGCTTGTAAATTATATCTATTTTATCTTAGATTCACTGATTTTTGTTTTCACCGGAAGAGGATGATAAAAAATACGTGGTTTTGTTTTGTCTGTTTATTTCGTATCACCGGATTTGCGTGGAAACGTTTCGGATGTCGTGGTTGGTTGGCTCGTTGGCTGTGGTCTGACTTAGAGTAGCAGTAGGTGTATCTTCACGTGTATGGAGACGTAAAATTGCAATTGAAATGGAAATTCTCTTCATAAGGTGTTCTGTTTGCTGTCCAGTGACTTTGACGTGACGGGACGTGGTCGGCGCTTCTTCGGCTGCAGCGAGTACAGACGACCGCTGCGCATTTTCTGCGAGTTCTCCAGTTGTTCCTTGTTGACGAGCTGTGCACTGAAATGAAAGGGGTGATTTTCCTGTTAAAATGCTGTCCGAGTTCTTTAAACAGAAATCGAGATAATGCCTCCTGAACGAGGCAATTCGCTGAAAATGCACGTCCCCCCACCCCACAACAAAAACTCACTTACTTGACTTCCAACTTGGCCAGCCGCTGCTTCAGCTTGGCCTGACTGGCGGTGTACTCGGCCAGGAGGCGGGCCAGCCTCACGTTCAGGTTCTCCACCGACACCTCCAGCTTCTCGATACCTCCCTCTATGCTATCTTGAACACGTTGTGAATCTGAAACGCACAAGAACACAATGGAATCAAATCCCCTGTCAGCGATAACCGCCGACAATGACACTCACTTGCAAAAACATCCTCGTCCAGCAGTCCGTCCTTTCTCAGTAATTGACATCCCCTCTCGGTGAGGGTTGCCCTCGCCTCGGGGTAATCAGCCAGCGTCTCCCACAGGTCGCGTTTCGCCAGGCAAAAGAGGTCCGAATAGCCCAGCGAGCGGACGTTTGCCGTCCGCCGGTTGCCCGTCCGATTGCCAGCAATCTCCAGCACCGAAACCTCGCCGAACACAGAGCCCGCACTCAAGGTGGCGAACACCGTCACCCCATCGTCGGCAACGACGGACAGCTTGCCCCGCTTCACGATGTACATCTCCTTGCCCACGTCGCCCTTCCGGCAGATGTAGTCGCCCGGACTGAACACTTGCAGCTTCAACTTGAGCACCAGCGCCTCCAGCAGACCCGGCTCACAGTCCTGGAATATCCGCACCTGCTTCAGCGTGTCCATGTGCACTCGAATGGCAATTTCGGCTTTTAGCTTGTCGGGCAGTGCGGCCAGCACCCGCTCCTCGTCCAGCGCCCCGCTCTGGGACCAGGTGTAGGCAAACCAACGGATGACGCGCGCTTCCAGCTCATTGCCCACCTTCCGGAAGGCCATGTATTGCTTCACGCCGTCCATGCGATTCTGGAACTCGACTCTTGCCACGTTCATGTTCGAAATCATCGAACCGATGTTTCCTGTTGATTGGAGAAATAAATGACAATCTGCGGCGACTGGCCATCGGCCGTTAGGACTACTCACCCACGATGGTGGCGAAGATGAGGACTCCGGCCAAGAAGTCCGCCACCACAAAGAGGTACTCCGCATCGTTTTCCGGCGTTGGTGTTTCCCCAATGGTGGTCAGCGTCAGCGTGGACCAGTAGAAGCTGTAGATGTACTGCCGCTGGAGGGTGGCGTTGCGGTACCCGTTCAGGTTGTACACCCAATTGTCTGTTCCGAAACCCAGGGCATAGCTGATGGCGAAGTACATGCAGGCGTTCCAGTGAATGAGCACCAAGATGGCGAGGACCACTTTGCAGATTCGGAATGCGTTCGGGTATCCGGTTGCGGTCTCGGTGCGGTCGAACCATTCCCACATCCTCGGAAGACGGAGCAGACGGTTGAGCCGCACAATCACCGGACACGGCAGGTAATTGAAGCTACACGAACTGGCTGGCCACCAGATGTACGCCAGATCTGTGGGCAGCATCGAGAGGACATCGATTGACCAGCCCTTTGTCGAAAAGTAATGCTTACGGAGCTTGTAGGCGTCACGCACCAGAAGACCTTGTTCGAGGTAGCCTATGTGGGTGTGTGAAAGTGAAATAGTTAGATGGAGTTGGGTACGTGTGCGTGTGTGTGTTTTTAGATGATATCGAGGGCCAACTGAGAGTGGAAGCATGCATGTGGCATGTCATGGTGGGTGGCTGGTTGCAGATATTGAAAAGTTTTCGCTGATGCGACGCAAACTTTCGTGAAATGTTGAAAACTTTGCTGTCTCTGCCCGGTTGCCTAATGGATGGTGTTCTAATTAACTGTTCCCGGGTACGGTTTCTGCGTCGCACAGCTCTGGGCAATTATCACCGCCAGAGAGTGTGAGCTTGGGAATTGGTTTCTGCGGGTTTCGAGGGTGAAACGCAATGCAGATGAAAGAGTTCTTGTTCCATCCGAAGTTTCATATTTTTTTTTTTGTTTATTTTTCGATAAGGTCCTTCAGCGAATCTCTCCGGGAGAACGTGTTCGGTGAAGATGTGCATCTTCACTACGGTGTCAAGGATATGTTAAGGTTTTGGATGGTTGCTGCTGGAATTAGAGGCGCTTGGGGCAGATTAGTATTTTTAATTTTTGCGACTTCATCGTCTGAAGCATCAGTGAGGGAACATCGATGGAACCAGTCACTGGATTGGATTACGAACATATGCTGGGTAGTTATGTGACCAGCGCTGCTCCTTGATGAATTTCACGTCAAGACTGAAGTTAAGCGCACATCAATGGAGAGGAAATGAAAGGGAACATCGAACAAAGCATGGAACTCGGAACGGAATTTGGAATAGAACATTGAATGGGGAATGGAAGCAAGAAATATTCGCAGGATATGGGAAGCTATGAGAACCACCCTCATGACTTTGTGGACTTAGTGAATCTCCGGATTCAAAATCATACGACCAGTGAACGATATTGAATGCAGCAACAAGCTACGTCCGCCAGAAGCTGCTGGCTATTTAGTCACCAGTCCCAAGTGGCATTCTAAAGTCTTTTCAGGATCATGCCATCCTGAGTGATCAGCTTCAGAATATCAAACGGCGATTTCTCTGTGGGGGAGTGGGAAGACTAGGATATTGCCACCGTTTCAATTTCGAGAGCAATTTTCACAAATATCCATATAACGTCATATACCGTCATTCATATACCTCCTCTCTGCCGTCTTGTGTGAACGCCTGAAACCATTCGTCAATAACCTGATAGGTCCTTATCAGTGCGGTTTCAGGCCGGGAAAGTCCACCATCGACCAAATTTTCACACTGCGGCAGATCCTGGAAAAAACCCACGAGATGCAGATCGACACCCACCATCTATTCGTCGATTTCAAGGCCGCATATGACAGCGTGCATAGAGACGAGCTATACAATGCCATGTCTAGTTTTGACATTCCAGCCAAACTCGTCCGATTGTGCAGGATCAAGGTCGGTAACGAACTCACCGAGACCTTCAATGTCAAAAAAGGTTTTAGACAAGGCGACACGCTGTCATGTGATTTCTTCAACATCATACTTGAGAAGATCGTGCGAAACTCAAATGTCAACACCAGAGGCACGATCTTCCAAAAGTCCGTTCAACTGCTTGCCTACGCGGACGACATTGACGTGATTGGACGAACACACCGAGCTGTCAATGAGGCTTTTGCTAGCATTGAAGCGGAAGCGGCTAAAATGGGTTTGGCAGTTAACCAGGGCAAAACAAAGTACATGCTGTCATCACGAAAGGACGCACAACATCGACGCCTCGGACAGAGCGTCATAATGGGCAGCAGAAACTTTGAGGTAGTCAAGGACTTCGTCTACCTTGGCTCTGCAGTAAACAGAGACATGGACGCCATTGAAAGCGGATGAAGAAGCTCTTGGTCGTTTTGAGAGAAAAGTTCTGCGTGTGATCTTTGGTCCTGTTTGTATTGATGGCGTCTGGAGAAGGAGATTCAACCACGAACTGTACGGGCTGTACAGCGGCATGCACCTAGTTAAGCGTCTTCGGATCCAACGCTTAAGATGGCTAGGTCACGTAGAGCGGATTGACACCACAGCTCCGGCCCGAAGAGTCTTCGAATCCGAGCCTTTGGTCGTCCTAGAACAAGATGGCGCACACAAGTGGAGAAGGACCTCAACCAACTTGGTGTGCACAACTGGAGGCAGCTGGCGAAAGATCGTGCTGGCTGGAGAGGCTTGTTGGTTGAGGCCCAGGTCCACCCCGGACTGTAGCGCCAAACAAAGAAGAAGAAGTCATCAGTATTTACCAACCTAATGCATCCAGGCGGTGCTTAACAGCCACCTGTGACATGGCAACAATTACATAATACACGGAAAGGCATTCCTTGTGTGCGAAGTGTATTCCTTTATGCGAGGTGTCTTGCCAGATGAGTTGTCATGGTTCGTAGCAGGAAACATTATTTAGAGTCCGTTAATTTGCTTTGCACCGGGTTTGCAGACTTCTTTCAGACTCCGGGCCGGGAACAATGAAAGTCACAAGTGGCAATAGCAGAGGAGGAAATCGCCTCATGCACCGACGGCACAAAGATGAGTTCGGATACAGGGCAGGGGACTTCTGTGACCACTTCGGAAAATTCCTGACAATTAGAGGAAGAAGAGCGAGACTGCAGCGGTTTTCAAGCCAAAGTGGTTGCAATACACGAGGCGGCACTCGCGCTGAGAGATCAACAGTCAATCTTTTGAGATAGCAATGCGGAAATAAGGGCCATACCATCAGACATCTGCTAGCTAACGAGATGTCCTTGTAGCAATCGGAGACCCTCTGCTGGGTATCAGGACATACTGGAATCCAAAAAAAAAAAATAAAAGTTGAAGAAGAGCTGGGGAAATCCACAGCAAATCAGGTATGAGTTGATATGCGCCGATCAGCTCCATAAAGAAAAATCAACATCAGCCGACGCCGCGCAAGAAAAGATCAACATCATTGATCGGCTTTAGTCGCAAGGACGTACGCACGCTAATACGTTTCCTCACCGGGCACTGTTCCATGGGTATACGTCCAACGAGATTGAACATACCGCACAATGACGTTTGCAGAAGACGTAGAGATGAACGAAATGCTGGTGAAATGAATCTTGCATGCAATATTCTGCAGCATTTTTGGCGACCTCAAATATGCGATCGTCCCATCCAAGTGTTGTGTCGATACAGAGGAAGGAACGTTTTCCGGCTTCATCGACACAAGCACCATTCACAGTGACAGCAGACAGCACTGAGTTTTTGAAGCATTGAATTCGACTCGATTCTTCTTACCCCAGTTAGGTCGTGAGTCTTTGAACAAATATAAAAAATGCTAAGACTTATGTCATCGGGGACGGAGTAAATTAGACTGCAGAAGTAGCAGACAGGAAATCATTTATAGAAATGAGAAAAAGTATCGGAGGCAGAACAGAGCCTTGGGGAACACCAGCATGTGCTTTGTAGTCATCAAGCATGGAACGTCCAAAACAACTTTCTTCTCGGTCGAAACTTCTTCCAATTCAAGAGATTCAACAAAAAAATGACACGCAGTTTCGACAGAACAGCTCGATTGTAAACTCTGCCAAATGTCAAGCGCAAAGATCTTGCTTTTCGCCTGCCTACCCCAGCAGGGGACCTTGTTGCTGCGGAAATTTTACTGCCGGTCAAGAAGCTTCCACGGTTCAAGATATTTCATAATCTGACGATTTATCAGAGTTTCCATGATCTTAGAAAGAAGGGACGTAAGTGCAATGAGTTCGGTCGGTACGACGAGAGTGGTGACAAAAATTCGCCCTTTTTAGGGACGGGTTGGACAAATGCTGTTTTCTATCTCCTCCGGAAAAGACTGAAGGGTGGGATAGATGAAAATGTGCACGCAATGGTTTAGTCAGCGTAGAATAGCACCTCGTCTGAAGTCCAGAAGAGGCCAGCGGAATTGTGCATCGTGAGATCTTTAAGTACTCTTGCAACGGCACGAAACCATGGTGGAATCGAGGCTCTCGAGTACAGGTGGAAACAAATTAGCAGTGCGAACTGCGCCGCAAGAACATTGGCCTTGTCTAAAAAGCTGATAGCTGGGATAAGGACGAGGTGGATTGGTTTATGCTTTTTACACATGACCAAAAGTTGTTGACGTCAAAGTAAAATGATTGTCTAGCCAGAAGCGCTTGGAAATCGGTAGAGAATGTTGAGTAGGTCGTTGGACCATCGGAAGCATTGCTTCACTAGAAGACATCATCTGGCACCGCGGCTGGCCAGGAACTCTTGAAACAAGTCGTGGTTTCAGTCTGACCAGAATAGTGGCCTCCCTTGTGGGAAAGTCAGGAGGGTTGTTGTTTCGACTCAAATCGGTTCGTCACTAAGACTGAGAAAGTGGGTTGGGGCCTGGTAGCACAATGGACCAGCTTTTTAGTCTAGGTGCTCCGGCGCAGTTTAAAAAAACCTCCGGCAAAAAAAAAAAATCTGAGTCACGACAACTCAAATAAGGGTAGAGTTGCATAGCGCCCTCCGGGCAAAGGTGTCGCACTTAACCAAAGTGGAGGAGCCTTCCATGAACTCAGCAGCAACGAAAAAAGCGGCAAGAGGTGTCAGATTGGTCTTAGTAGGAATTCTCTCACATGACATCGGTTGGTGCCTGAGAGACGATTCAAGTCAGTTGTGAGGGGTCTGTCCAACAAATGGTTGAATGCACAACGCCAATGCAAAGACGCACCTTCACAAGCAAAGCATAAGCAACGACAAAGAGAATGCTTCAAGAAGTTGCATCGGTTGAGGTAGTTTAATTACCACCCGACCGATCACAGACTTGTGAAAGCAGATGCCCTCTCAGACACCAATGTGGCCTCTCTCTACCTCTTCCCATGAGGGTACAGTTTCGATCCGGCGGGTCCTCTCTGCCATGAGACAACAACAAAGGGACACACTGAACGAGTGCACCTTAGTCGAACCCGCTGTTTAGTGTCATTCGAAGAAAACCTAAGAAACTGACAAATTATCGCTGCCGAACAATGAAACTGACAACTTTCACCTCCAGTGGTGCAAAGAATGCAGGGACGGCTCTGCTCATGACAAACTTCCTTCACCTCTCCAACTGCGAGTAGCGCTGATAACAAGTTCTTCGGTGCATCCTTAAATTGCAGCGAAAAAACCATGAAAGCAGGGAACGAAGGGACTCAAATGCAGATCTGAGAAATGAGTTGAAGAAAACAAAATATTTCTTCTTTCAATAGAATGCATCCTTCCCGGGCTTCCTGTGTTCACAGAAGCAGTCACATCACTCAAGGGCAACTGTCGTATGAATCGTGGATGGCGTTGAGTTAGTGAAGTAAAGCCATGCGTTCCATTCTGAAAAGCTTTGAAGTCCTTGTGTGAAATTCGCATCCTGTGTGCACCAATACATGATGTGAGTTCTGAAAACTCACAGAGGTAACTTAAAAGGCTCCATCGAAGGATCGTTGTACTTTAAATACATGCGGTCGGAAACTACATGACAATTTTTGAATTTTTGGTGACTCGAACCACCCGCGAGACATAAGTTGCTGAGACTACTCTGGTTATGGGCTGGAATTGGAGAAGTCCTAATACTTCCTTAGGGTCGGTAATCAACAGGATCTGGTTTAACTGTTAATTTCACAATGAAACGAATCCATACAATTGTTGTGGAGCAACAAAGGAGAGGACAACGACAGCGATAAGAGCGAAGTAGTCAATCACTGAGGTGCACTCCGGAGTGCGCAGATGAAAACGACAAGACCATCCAGTGGTGGATGCAGATCAACAGCCAAATGTCGAAGCATAAATGTAGTGCTCCCTAACGGTACAGAAATATCAGCAATCGAAAAGGTCGAGTATCTTGGTGTTAACTTCACGGAATGGTTGAAGTTCGACAGTCATTCGAAACTGACCCTTAAGAAGGCCAACCTAGGCTTCCATCGCATCTATCCCTTGATGCGCAAGCAAAATGGATTAAGCCGGAGGACAAAACTTCTGCTATACAAGCAGCTTATACGTTCAATCTTAACGTACGGCTTCCCAATATGGAACACCATCTCCAAGACCAGCACGACGAAGCTCGCAATTTTCGGAAGAAAAATACTGCGAATATGTACCGGACTCACCTTCGACAGGGACCGTCGAAGGCACCACAGCAACAATAGGCTTTACGACCAAGCACGCACCAAGACTCCCCGGGAAAGTCTACGCTAAGGTGTTGGAAGCCCGTTCTAGAGGTACGGTCGAGCCCAGGATGGGGGATGAACAGTGCGGTAGAAGTACAACCGATCAGCTTTTCACTTTAAGAATGGTACTTGAGGAGGTTTGGGAGTATGCCAAGCCCGTTGTTTTGTAAAAGGCCAGTTAACTCTGGAGTGTTCTCTTCTGAAGGCCATTCAGTCTCTATACACAAACTGTAGCAGCTGTGTTCGGGTTAACGGTGCTAAATCTTTCACCGGGGGCGTTGGACTTCGCCAAGGGTGCGTCTTGTCACCTCTCCTTTTCATGGTATACATAGACTGGATGTTGTAGCGTAATTTGACTTAGTTATCCTCACATCTTGCCAGACGGAACTCCAGCGCGCACTCCATAGGTTTGTGGCCGTATGTGCTGATGCTGGAATGAAGGTGGATCGGATGTTGGTCATCTCCAGGGCGCCTGTTCAATGTACTCTACAGGTTAATGGAGTCCCATTGTATATATGGACTGGAGGTTGCGGCGCAGCCGAGGCGAAAAATGTTTCACATTGGGAGAATCCTTCTAGACTGGAACGTAGAAGGATTCTAAGGGATTTACGAAATTGGAGGAAACGTGTTTCATCGAAATCTCCATTATCACACAGAGGTCAAGCGGCTGTCAAAAGGAGATGTACTGCCACTAGTTTTAGAATTAAGAGCTAAATGTTTGATGCTCCACTCGAATGAGAGCATCCAAAGGAGAGAAGAAAGCAAACTTCGTTTGTCGTAGAGTTCGCGTAATTTAGAGAAAGAAGTTAGAAGTTAGAGACAGAAAGTTAGAAAAGTTACTTTCCAGAACTGGATTCTGACAGTGGGAATCCACAAATATGGAGATTACAATTTTTTTGAAAACGTTAGTCGAAGAAGTTCTTACTTTCTTACTTATCTGCAGGTAGCCTGCTTGGAATGGAATTCACCCCGACGGACCAAGCATTTCACACGAAGTACCGAGTTTGACAAATTATCGAGCGTAAAATTGATCATGTTTAGAATAGAAAAATAAAACGAAGCATGCAATGCAGTATTCATATAGCCACAAAATATACGAATTATCGAAGGGGCGGGGCACGTATGGGCTTTTTCAAGGGACCGAGTCTTTGATACGAAATGCCGCGAGATACGAACCATCACGATTCCACTGTACTGACAATTTCTGTATAAGTAGAAGAGAAGAGTGAGCTGGTAAACAAGGCTTTGAGGTTAGTACTGCCAGTCGCCACTTCATACCTCGAACATCGACCAACCATGCTCAAGTGAGCTTGTCAACTGCATTGCTCCCCTCAATGAATTTACCCGCAATACTCGTCGCGCCAGGAATGCTCATAGGTTCATCTTTAAGACTATTTCCGGACGCACTGTTAAATTTAGAGACTCGTTCACCAGCCGCACGACACGAGTATGGAATGCCCAGACCGCAGAAATTTAAACCCAATGTATACAGGTACCTCCTCTCCTTTTCTCCCCCTACACCTTCGGCCCATGCTGTGTCTTGAACCTGGACACTTAAGGGTATTAACAAAACCTTGTGCGCGCGCAAATTATAAAAAAAATAATATACCTGTGTGAAGTCACTGGCTTCTGGCTTTTTAATCATTTTATCCACAAGGGGATAGGATCCCAATAATTGTTTGGGCACAACGCGGGACAACGCAACAGAGGACGCCCGTGTTTATGGTGGTGCACCCAGATGGAGAAGTGCCTAAACCAAATGGGCGTGCGACACTGTAGGCAGCTAGCCAGAGATGGTGCTAGATGGAGAGGCTTGTTGGTTGAGGCCACCCCGCCAAAGATCCCCATCGGAAAATTAGTCTGATTGACATGTAGCTGCCGGGAGAAGGTTGAACAATAAGGTAGGCCTCTCAGTGCCCCCTCGACAGATATACGCTGAGATCCATCACGACCTACGTAAGATGCAGCTAATGCCCGGTAACCAGGATGTTGGTCTTGATATTTGACACACAAGGCCAAAGGACAAGGCAAAAATGGAAACGGTCGCCGCCACTACAAAATGATAACCGAGAAGCACTTCCATCGCCTTTTCAAACCGCAAGTCAAGCAATTCATTGAAACGATTTATCTGACAATTCAATGCAAGAGTACACGCGTACCCCCACAAAACAAAAAAGACGTCCTTCCCTTCCTTCCCCGTGTCGAGTGCTATAAAAACGAGCAACGACCTCTTTTTCCAGTTAAGTGAAAATGTTGACACTGTTGCAGGAACATCTTCAAAAAGCACTTAACTAATTAACTGGAAGCTTCTTCGCACCGCTCAACATGCTCTATTCTCCTTCGCATCGCTGCTGCTTCAGCGCACTTCAAAGGATCTGTGCCGGTCGATTCGTTGAAATTGCGTTCTAAACTTCCAGCACCTCATCCTCTCGGCGAGTTACCTCGGCTCATGTTTTTGACACGGAAGAGCACTTAGCCCGCACGAGCAGCGGCAGCACTCATTCGAATACGAATTACCGGCAGACTGCTTTCGGTTCGTTGCAAGGGAAATCCCAGGCAAGGCAGCAGCACCCACGCGCTCAGTTCTCTAAACTATTGCAGTGGGGTTTGAATTTCAGGCATACGCGCGAATCCGGGTAATCCAGGCACATTCATCTGAATTATTCAGCTCCCAGCGCTGGCAGCGATTCCATTGAGGACAACATAAACTGGATTCGGGCTTTCATCCTGCTTTACGTTGTGTCGGCATGAATGAATCAGGCGTGATGCCACGTGCTGAATCTTAAAGCGGCACACACAATGCCCCCGTTCCAGCCGCGAGAGATTTTCACACATGACAGTGATGGCTAAATCCGGGAGGCATATGTACGTGGTGACACCGAAAGCCGGTCGAAGCTGAGGAAACCACAACCACCACATATTTACATGACGAGAGGGATGAAGTTTTTGCGAGGCTCTCTGAAGCAGGAAACGCGATGGAATTGTCGGTTTAATGGCAGGACATCTGCAGCGTGCCCTTCTGCAGTCGAGGGCTCTCAAGAAACCCGCGTGTGTACCTTCAAGTGCTCGTCGATAGGACTGCCAGGTGGCGGGGCGGGAACAAGAGTGGAGAGTCCAAGGGCAGAGTTATGCAATCTTCTGCACTCTATTTCGGTTTGGAAACTTGGTTAACTAGAAAAGTTTGCGCCGCAGTTGGGTGGGTTGGCCGTGTGTTGGATGAGTGTTTGGAATGGAATTGCAGGGGCATGGTACTCACCTTCGTGCATATGCACTAATGTATCTAAAAGATATATGAAATCACATAGGTAGTCGAGGAAGTACCAGACTGGCGAGGCGTTGCGGTTGATCTCCCAGAAGACGGCCCTTCCCACGACGAAAATGATATTGTAGAGTACAGCTAAGGAGACTATGGCCAGCCACTGAAAGTAAACGATGTGGATAGTTGTTATAAGACGGTGAACAAACATGAACATGAACATGAACTTGAACATGAACATGAACGTCAACATGAACAGGAACATAATGATGAACATGAACAAGAACAGGAACATAATGATGAACATGAACAAGAACAGGAACATAATTATGAACATGAACATGAACATGAACATGAACATGAACATTAACATGAACATGAAGATGAAAATAAACATGAACATGAAGATGAAGATGAAGATGAACATGAACATAGACAAGCACATGAGCATGAACATGAACATGAACATGAAGATGAAGATGAACATGAACATGGACAAGCACTTGAACATGAACATGACCATGACCATGAACATGAACATGACCATGAACATGAAGATGAACATTAACATGAACATGAACATGAACATGAACATGAGCATGACCATGAATATGAACATGAACGGAATATAGAGATTAGCATGAACTTGAACAGGAACATGAAGATAAACATGAACATGACCATGAACATGTACATGAATATGGACATGAACATGGACATGAACATGAACAGGAACATGAACATCATCTTGAACACTGAGAATGGTGAAAGCACTTACTCTGTAATGTGATGGCAGTGATGGATCCACCGACAGTCGATTGCACAGTCGACTGCTGCCCGTTATCTCGGGCGTTTGCCTGCTGTCGTCTGGGGCGGATTTGCCAATTTTTTCGGCATTATTGGCGGTTGAGAATTTATCAAGAAACCAATCGGGTGGCTTGGCACGGCCACGTTTCGTTATCCTATTTCGGAGTGCATTGAGGGTGCGTCGCAGGGCCGATGGTTTGGTTTGTTTTGTTTGGTCCTGCAATAGAAAAACGAAAATGTCAATCAGAATTATGTTTAAAGACCTTCACGCTTTAAGCACGCTTAATCGAATTCAATACGGTTTGCGTCAATGCGGGGCTCGCATGAAGACAAGGGAAGAGCAGACGTCACAGGGATTCGGAAATGACTGCTCATTATGAATTCAAAAATTCAAAAGCCCTTCCAGGGTTCACCTCTCCAACATCACGCCCACAGGCGGCGGAGACCTTCTTCTTCGGCACCTTGGCCTGTTTGCGTGTCTAGCCATCACGAAAGTGATGCCGTTTCGCAAGTAATGTCGTTTAGACCCAACAGACGTTTAATGCCGCTCAAGCAAACATCATTCAAACGACGCGGCCCCCGTTCGACGCCCATTCAGCGCGCGTCTCTTCCTTTTTAATTAAATTTACGGACCAACTACAGAAGGAAACTGTTCGCACAGAGGAGGGCAGAAGGGGCTGGTGATGGGATGCCCGTCAAAATTAATTGGTTTGCCGAGGACACGGGGCGCGATGCGGCTCCGCCATAATGAGTCTTAGTATTCAAATCTTTGAAGGCTTGCTGGCACATGGTTGCGTTTGTTAGTTTGTTTTGTGTTTTATTTGCAATCGACCGCGACCGTTGCGATATCCTTAAGATGGCTTGAAGGACCCCACCTCCCGTGGGAGAATCCACTTGTGACCACTTAATTAGTGCGGTGCGTGTGCAGGAACTCATTTCAGGGTGAAAGAAAAAGCAATTTTCAAAATGAATCCATTAATTGTTCTCTGAGAGTCGGAGCCTCAACCCTTGCGCATCTCCTTCCGCCCACGGAGGCCGCACGACCGACCGCGACTGAAATAACAAACTCATTGTCATCGCAATCCTTATCAGCGCCGCCTTTGTCAGCCTTGTCACAAAAGCGAACAGCCAGCCGGGGTGTGGTCATCGTTTTGTTTTAATTCACAACAATTTAAGGATTACTTTCCCCAGTTTGTCCCTTTTGTTCCTCTCCTCATCTGATCATCGTCTTGCCGACTTGTCGTCGTGTCATCTGGTTGTGCGGTCCCGTGCGTTCCAAAACCCCGATCAATCTAATTAATTGCAGACGAACTTCGAGTGTGATTTATCAACGTCATCATGCAGGATGAATGAGAAGGAATTCGGGTTTTTCATGCGCTCTAATCTGCAGCGTGGTTATCCCGTTCGTGTTCGGCATTGTAAGTGTGTTCGTGGGAGGGTGGCGGAGAGCGTCAGAGCACAACTTTTCATTGCCGTGGTGGATTAAGAGAGCTTCAACTTTCCCAAATCACAGTCGCAAATTTGCCGATTTAAAATATTCAACAATGTAGGACAGCGCTGGCTTAGTCGCGGTGCCCTTGAGACGCGTGGGCCGCCGCCGCTGGGGGAATTTTGGATTTTGAATTTTATTGGCGGTTTCGCTGGTACAATTTCACTTGCGCTTATCCCTCGTAAGCCCGTCGGATGAGGTCTTCAACTGATACGGGGGCTAAGTCTGTGACATTCGTGGGATAAGAGGCTTACAAGGATCCTTATCCTCGACATTTCCATTTCCAGTTCATTGCTATTGACATGTTCTTCGCCAAGCGCCAATGAACAAGCAGCGTGTTGCTTGAGTTCAATGACAAGGCTGTTTCAGCCCGATGATCATCCATTATTCAGCGAGACTGCTGATTGTCTAGGGGAGTTGGGTCGCCTTCAGAAATCTTGTAATTGGTTTGATTGCACACATTCTAGATTCCAAGCAGAGGAGGGAGTCTAGATGAATCAGCGTTGTGACAACAAAACTTTTGAAAGAAGGGTTAAATTTGAAGTTTGTCTTTTTAGTTACTGTTGAGCCCTGAGCTACATTTGGCTGCATATCGTATTGGAAGGAGCAAGGAGTGCAAAGGGTGGCTCATAAGTGTTAAGCGACATTGCACGTTGAATAAAAATGATGCGACTCAACTTGAGTGAAAGAGAGTGTGGCCAACCATCGGGTGAATCAGAGAGGACATGCATGGGCGATCGTCTTTGGATCTTGAAAGGGTACGGTCGTTGGCTTCTAAAATAAGTTTATTGCTAGTGTTCAGTAGTCTCCTCACAGCAGACACATATTCCGCATGACGTTGCCTGTGATGTATCAATTCGCTAGTCCGCAATGAGTGGCTTCTTTTGAACTAATGATCCAATTTGGGGTTGATGCGAGCTGTTATCAAGCCGATGTCCTTTCCTTTATGGTGTGCTTCAGAATGGTTGACAGCCAACATGCAGTCGCTGTTACATTTAGACCAGCGGTGGCTCGATGTGCTCGATCCTACTCGTGCCTTTGACAATGCCTTGAAGATGGCTTACATTAGCATTTCTTATCTCGGCCAGTTTCTTGAAGAAGTCAGTGACAAGTGCAAAGAAGGCGCGCAATTGTTTCCTCCTCTTCATTGTCGCTACAGGGCAGACCCAGTCTATTAGCGTGAGTTCCAATAGCACAGTGCCCAGTGATAGCGCCGACAAGAGTCCCGAGAGTTGGCGTGTTTACTCTACCCTCTGTTGTGATAGCCTCGGATTGAAAGCAGGCCATAATTGTTTCGTACTGAAGCACCCTGTGTCATCGATCGTCTACGATTGGTGTGATCTATCGTTCCGCAACCAAGATGTTTTGCGGTTGCGATAGGCATGTACGCGTACTATTTTTAAGTCCAAAATTTAGAGAAGTCTCTATCACCCTCTGAGACAAAAGGACAACTTGAGGAAAGTAGTTTCCTCATGGGGAGTTACGAAATTCAATTGCCAGGAGTAACTCTGTCTCACGCCTCTGCGGGAATTCAACTTGCTGGCAGCGAAGCTCAAACACCTAAAGTGCCTTGAAATAAAGCCGGACTGTGAAACAAATTGCGGTCCTATTTGAATGCAGAAATGTTGGGCTGAACGCCGTGTGCTGCATCCGTAGCGAAAAGATGAAACTATGTGTGCCTTTAAATTGTCACAAAAAGTGAAGTTGAAGTAAAGAAAGCGTCCGAAACGCACCCGTGTACCCTGCTGTTGCATAACGCTCGGAGTAAATCATTTTAACGTGAGTTGACTGCAGACCCCCACCATTTGGGCCATTGTACTGTCAATACCCGGCTTCGCAACCTGATTCCTTCGTTGGCCTTTGATTGGCCTCTTGACAATCCATAACCAATGTCTGGGTTTGTAGGATATCCAAACTGTTTCTGTGTCATAGATCTTCGAGGTGGATTAAGTAAAAGCAGCCAAGCAAACTTTTCCTTGCCGAATTATATCCTCTTCTTCCTCATCCCCGCAGCATCTGCAGAAGTCATTGTAGGGCGCACCAAGTCTGCTGGTTGAACTGCAGTGGTTCGATAGCCGGGGAGGCGCGGATATTTCTGGCGAAGTGATTTAGAAATGTCTTTGTAGATTTCCATTGCGGCCGGGTTACAGACTTTGTCTCCGTCCCAATCTTCTCTTGTGGCATGTATGGTATTGTGCTTAATGTCGTAGTCATTAGATGGGCTGTTGCCTTAGGGATCTCCGAATTCGGGAGTACCTTCATGTCCCCTTTGCTGTGGGTTCCACGTAAGCGGTTAGCTTTGATTAGTCTTATTACTGCCCGAGTGGCTGTAGGTATCCCATATCGCATGGGACGCAAATCTCAAAAGGCCTTAATTCGCAAACAAATTTGTCTAGTTATTTCGCATTTGAAGACACTTAGCCAAGACAGGGATAACCTTATTGTTTTTTTTTTTTGCCACTGAGAGCGGCCCTTTTCGTAAAAACGCCCTCTAAATTCGTCGCATACTTTCCAATGTTTTGGTCGCAAAGGAAGTGAGGCAAACGGAATCTTAGATACGAAATAATACGCACATTGAAACAATATTTCTAAGAAAGTGTCCTGTACGAAAGCAGACAAGTTATAGATTTTTGGGTTGGCATGTATTGGATAGTAGTGTAACAAAATGTATGCATTCGTTACTGAGTAACGAATATTTAATAAAGTAGGATGTAACGAAACGTCACTTATCATTGAATATCGTTACTATTCTCGTATTGAGCAACGAATATTCAATGAAGTAGGATGTAACGAAACGTCATTCCTCAATGAATATCGTTACTACATGCATCTACTATAGTCAGCCGACCAGCCGCATGGCCATACGAGATATACATATCATACACACACACAGCGAGAAAAGGGTTGGAATGCCATCAAACGAAGCCCATGCGTGATGTCCATTGTGCGCATAGTACGCCCTTCTCTTCTAGTACACTTTTTTACTATACAGATTGCTGCTGTGACTTTGTGTGCGCACCATGGTACATCACGGCATTGTAACGTTTCTATATTTGTTCGGTATACGGTACTCTTGAAAATGCAAATGGTATTGTGTGGACGTTTGTTTTGATTTAGTTGAGTCGTTGCATTGTGTTTTGTAAAGCGGTATATTGAAAAACGTTTTGTTTTGCTGCAATTGCATGGTTAATTTTTGTGCGAATTTTGTGATCTTTCATCGTATTGCATAATGAGTGTTTGATTCTACTTAGCCACTCGCTGAGTGTTAGAGTTGTTGAATTAAATATTGTACGTAAAAGTGTTGTGTACGGATTTTTAATTGTACCCCAAAAAGTTCTTCCCTTTAGCAAGAGTGCGAGATGAAAATCAGAAAATATTCACATGTTCAAGCATGTTACTAACAACAGAAGGAGTAGGTATCGCTCAAGTATATATCTAAATACCTAACTCAGTTGAAAATAACGTTCCTGTTTGAGGTTGTAAAATCAGAAGTATCAATTTCAACACAAAAATAGCGATTTTGATGAAAGTAACGAAAGTAACGATATCACAGTAACGAGTATTCAGATGAAAAGTAACGAATACTGAATTTGTGGTTACTTTTAGAGCCCTAGTATTGGATATATATGGGTAGGTAGAAAATCACCGCGCCTACGCTGATGGCATACGCGTAAATTAAACAATTTCGTCTTATCGCATATGGTGATTTTGAAACATTGTCCTTTATTCATTTCCTCAAGACCAACTTAACCTACCTCAACAATATTATAATGCTAACATAAGATCGCGCTCGGCCATGGTGGAAAGGCTGATAGTGGGATAAAATATGAAATATGAGTGCGCTGTGTTACGGTACTGGGAGAATGCCGGTTGTGGGGAATTTACTGTGAGGAATTTACTGTGACTTAAAACAACGAATGTTTACTTCAATGTCCTATAACTTGTACAACAGTAGCGTGGCGTGGGTTGGGGTGGGCAGACCCAATTTATGCAGCTCCTTATATTTTGTTCACGCACAAAAATCTCCTACACATATGTGTGTCAATAAATTGGCAGCATTTGCATTTCCAATGGAAGTACGTGAAGGACGACTTATTTGGAGTATTAACTTCAGGCACGGAATATCTCTGCTGCGTTCTCGTACTACTTGAAAATCTGAATTCACAACAGTCAAAATTCTGCTGATGATGAAGTTTTTAAAGTTTAAGTTTCAGAAATCGGACGATGCATACACCCCCGGGTTTTCTTGATGCTTTCTTGTCTCGTTTTTTACTTCAATACGAAGATTCACCATCCTTTCAGACCAACAATATTTTTTTTTATTTAGAAAACGTTGTCCATAAACGTTGCTTATGGACAAACATACACATTGGAATCCATCCCGCATCCCCTGTTTATTTGTCCTTGTTTATAAGTCCCTGTTTGACTTTTGACTCAACATCTTTAGAATGGGCTTCTAACCACAAGCCCATTGCCAAGCTTAGAAAAACGTTGCATAAGGCATCACTGTAGGTTCCTTCCACTCGTGAAAAGAACAATAGCAGGCACAACATGAGTACTTGCTGAGAATGTGGCACCTTAACCAGCGCAAAAAGCGTTAATAATGTTATAAAGGTAGAGTATAAAATCGAAAGTAAAAATTTGTATAGACAGATGATTCCTTGTTTTTCTTGGCCTATGATTTTTTACAATAACAGGGAGGAACGCAAAACGAAAGAACGCAAAATATTTTATCAAACTTGGCAGAGGTACGTTGCAGGAATTTAAGGAAGAAGGTGTTTCAAGCAATCGGGTTAGTTTTTGTAATACCTACATAATTTAAATTAGATATTCTATAACTGCTTATTTAATTGTTAATTAAAAACTCCACTTAGAGCGAATTGTTACATATTTAAAAGAAAAAGAACAGGCAAAAATTGCTGAATAGTGCCAGACGAGAGAGAGAGAGTGAGAGAGAGAGGGAGAGAGTGAGAGACAGGGAGAGAGCGATAGAGAGCTAGATAGATAGATAGAGAGAGTCAGAGAGAGAAAGCGATAGGTAGAAAGACAGATAGACAGAGAGACAGAGATAGAGAGAGAGAGAGGGAGAAAGAGAGAGTGAGAGAGAGAAAACGATAGATAGATCGACAGAGAGAGACAGACCGATTTATCCTAAAGCCCAAACTTATCACCTTGTCAACAAATGGGAGGGTAACACCGTTAAGGTGCATGCACGTTAGTAAATAATTGTCATAATAGTTTTTAGAAGTCAGTACACATTGCGATTAAGCACGCTTAACACTAAGACCATTGTTTAGTGACCAGTTGCTTGTACATCAAAGTCCTTCGTTGAGCCTGCACATCAGATCTTCAACTAAACCAATAGGTCTAGACCGAAGTAACTGAACATCATCATAGGGATGTAGAGAAACATTTTTGCAAGCTGTGGGTAATTCAGGTCTGCTTCTCAGGAGGAAAAACATAAGAGCACGAGATGGGGAGGTTCTACGGCAGGATTGTGGTCCCAAAGTTCTACCAAACGGTTAAACAAAGGGATGAACAATGGATATAAAGTTCGGCCAGAAGCCTGCCGGCTCGCGAAATGGCCAAATAGTAGTAGAGTCACAGTCGGTACTGAGAATCTGGAAAGATGAAAGTTGAGACTTTTTGGACACAGGAGTGATTAACGCTTGCTTCCAGCAATTTGGAAAGGTTAAAAAGGTAACATTCTCGGATGAACCTGTATGGATTCTACTACGAAGAAGTCCAGACTCTGTTTGGAAACACGACCCAACTGTCAAGGACCAGCTCATGCTCTTCATGAAAGTGGTCGTGAATCCCAGAAATTGAGTGCTGAGAAGCTTCACTCACACAATTTTTTCAAAGTGTGCAACAAATTTCGGAGAGTTCACATGTCAACCACTCTGAGCTCCACGGTCTTCGCCACAAATGCACTTCGCCCACGACCAGCTTTAGGTACAATTTGCATTTTTTGCCAACAACGGCCATGTCACGTCTAGAGATGAAAATGGGATTTATTAGCTGGTGTCAAGGTCCACGTCCTGATGTGACACCAGCCAGCTCCAAAGGACATCCAGGGTTGCCGGCAAGCCAATCGGTTTTTGCCGCTCCCGGAGTATGGTTAAGTCAACGCACGCGTTATCGATCACCACTCACCAGACATCTTCATTTCCAGCGGGATAATATTTTCTTATAAAAATTCGCAAACTTCGGTTGCCACGAAAGAAAAACATTCGCCATCCACAAGTCGACCTTCGAATGTTGTACATCTCAACGACGGGGTAATAAAAAGAAAACAATCTCCTTGAGAGGAAGGTGCAGTGCCTGAGAGACGATAAGCAGATTGAAGGACGAGGACTCATGGAAAAGCCATAAACACCACACAGGCAGGATGACAGAAGAAAGGAAGTTTGCACTCTGGGAAGGATATTGGATGCATCCATTTGTCGATATGGTGTTGATGTCAACACCCGAACCAAGTCTGTGCGCAGAGGCCCCCTCCGCAGGCCACTTTGACGTGTCTAACACTTGGCAGCGCGCGTGCAAGTATAACGAATGAGAGTCATTAATTTCTTGAAGTCTGTCAGCTATTGTTCGTCTCAATTAATTACTCCGTGGATTCTCTTCAAGGACACCATTCGGAGCCCACAATAACAAGAATTCGGTGAACAATTTTACACCACGATTTGTTAGATGCCATTCGAGCCGAGTCACCCCCACCCTAGCGCTCTATCACTGCGAAGACTGGGCATAAATTAATGAATCCAATACTTCAGGCGGCTGACACTTCTGACGTTTATCGGTGGTGTTTGAAAATCAGTCTTCATCGCAATCGACCGAGTGGGAGTGGGTGGCGCCCAAACGCGGGAACTGAAAGGCGAAGACACTTGAATGCCGAACGGATGGGAGTGTGTTGTGGATTTATTGCGGGGCGCTGGCGGTTTATGGGGCTTCTTAAAAACCCTCAGCCCTGAAGGGCGATAAATTGGAGTGAAGCACACGAATGGACCGTCTTTGATTTCCTGTAATTAGGCGAACGGCACTGGAATGAAGTGGGAATCTCTTGTGTGCAACTGACTGGAAGTAATTCGCTTCGAATGGGCTTTTGATTGCCGGTGGAGCGTGCTTTGGAGCTGATCAATTAATCAAGGGGTTTCCTTGAGGATTTAAAGCGGTATGCTCTGCTATGGGATGTCTTGCACGTGATGGATCTGGGTACCATCGAGTTGGGTCATGTGGTGGTCTGTGGCGGTGGCTAAGTGGTGCTCCTCTGGTCAGTCACTCCTTCCCTCTCTATGACTTCAGTCAAAATGTGGAAGATGGCAATTAAAGCGACTGGGATCGACCAAGAGAACGAACAGGGAGTCTGTGACCAGTACGATCGAAGATGCATGTCGGGGCTGATGGAACTTGCTCTAACCGAGGTACAGATTCATTTAACATAGACACCAGCCAGCGTTTCAAAGACATCTGCACGTCCAGAGAATTTCTGTTAAAGGTCAGCTGTAATCTGGCTTCATACTTAAAGAAACTGGAAACCCAACAATCAAGAGCGTGCCAGGAAAGCAACCACGGCAATAGGGACTACAGCCATTCATGTTCTACTGGCTATTCGCTTCAGTAGTAAGACCTGAATTGGTGGAATGCATTTGATAAAGGCACCGACTGCAAACTACTCGGAGCCAA
Organism: Eristalis tenax; assembly: GCA_905231855.2. NCBI lineage: Eukaryota > Metazoa > Arthropoda > Insecta > Diptera > Syrphidae > Eristalis > Eristalis tenax. Next base: position 9,840,641 of record HG993127.1, read on the forward strand.
CGGACGGCCTGAGTTTGTGTCCGCAGAGCGTTATGAAAGTCCCCCTCCTCAGCTTGAAAATACTTGTAGGCAGACAGATAGCGGCCATTATGGCGGTTCGATTGAAATCGCTGCATAAGCCAAAGAACTCAATTCTGGCCACGCTAAAATCCCTAACAGATTCACATCCACACCAGGAGACGCCGATATCATAATTTGCCTATGCTCCTCTTGGAAGTGAACTCCTCAATTAGGAAGTTCACCTGGCGCAGTATCGTACTCTGAGAATCGCCACAGATCAGTGGAAAATCGGCGAAGGCGTACGACTACGCTAAAGACTTTCTGGGTGTATAACTTTTTTTTTCAAAATTTGAACGCTTATTTAAGAAAACATGTACAATAGTATTATTCAAAGAATTGCCCATCAGAAGCTATGACTTTTTCCCATCTTGCTGGCAATTTGTGGATCACACAACAAGAGAACTGCGCCGGCTTTGCAGCCAAGAATGAATCAAGCCAATTTTTGATATTCTCCTCTGATGTGAACCGTATTTCTGTGAGGGTATCCTGCATCGACCGGAACAAATGGTAGCCAGAAGAGGCAAGGTCTGGGCTATAAGACGGGTGGAGTTCAACTTCTCATCCACGGTTTTCCAAATAGCTCTTAACCGGAATAGAAACGTGGGGCCAAGCGTTGTCATGATCGAAAATTATTGCCTCGTGTCTGGTCGCATATTCGGGGCGTTTTTCGGTTACTGCTCTCTTCAAAAGGATTAATTGTGTTCGGTAGCGTTGTCCATTGATGGTTTCACCCGGTTTAAGCAGCTCCAAATACAGCACACCCTTCTGATCCCACTAAATACAGACAATTACATTCGCGGCATGGATATTCGGCTTTGCCATTGATTTGGCTGGGTTCCAAGCCAAAATCACCACTTTGGCACGTTCGCTCAGCTAGCGTATGTTCACCATGAACTTCCACCAAAATACGATGACTTTCGGCAGCAGTTTTTTTTATGAAGAAGAATTCCCCGCAAAAACACTTTTTATGGCACCAAGTTCGACATATTTGAGTGAAATGAAATGATTGTTGTTTACGCTTCAAATGAATGACATATACTGAATTGACGTACGATGACAGTAGCTTTCCAACGCATGTTCCAATGGAAGAATACAAGTTACGCCATCTCTTAGCAAACCGCACGAATAATTCATATAGCTTCTTTATAGAATACGTTACAGACCTAATATATTTATTTATTATTAGTTACTTTTTTATTATATACACTTATTATTTATTATATTATTATTAAGTGCAATTACCTAAACTAAACCTAAACTAAACAGACTCATATGCATTCGTCATTTCTCTTCCGAATAGCTGTGCGTGGTCAACCATTTTTTTGCAGGAATTTTGTTTACCTCAAATTTTTTGTTTTTTGTCCGTTTACATAAGATGTATTTTTTTGGGTTAAATTTAAGAAATATGATTTAACGTAAATTCCATTAAATTGAGAAAAATGCAATAAATTGCAAAAATAGTAACAAACGTTATATATAACGTGTTTTTAAAATTGCTAAAATATTAAATTAAAAGAATTACTAAATGTTTTACGTTTTTTTGCATGTTTTCCCAAATTCATAAGTAAAAATGAAATATTAAATAAAAAAATTTATTCAACTCAACTGTAATTAAAATTAAATTTAAAATCAATCCCTTACCGAGTCAATGCCAGTGATCGCAGCAATGTCAATTGACTGCACCATATTCTGTGATCCAGGTTATCCACGATGTCAAATTTGTTCGCACACTCTAATCACTTAAAACAAACTAAGGAACTAAATTTGTAAAAATGAAAAACACAATAAATCAAAACACTTTCGTATCACTGCAAGCCGACCAGCTATATGTTAAAACTTTATTCGAATTCGTTGCTGTTGTTGTTGTTGTGTCGTCCCTAAGCCCCTTGGCTGTCAAAGTCATGTCAAACTTTTACTGTCTTTCACTGGAAAACTGCAAAAACAACAAGAAACAATCGATTTAACCTCCGATTCGGAACACAACGATTTGTATGCAATTCACTCGACATGACCACCGCCGCCGCTGGTGAATTCTATTTGCAATCCAACTTGACGGCAATGTACACCGATCTACCAAGGATATGAATGGCTCATCAATTTTAGCGCGTGACTGCGGGAGTTGTACACACAAGAACTGCGAACATTACACATGTACGAGCGCGTACGTTGAGACGGACGGACGGTGAGACTCTTCGGTGGAATGTTTCAGGGCCGGTGAGCATGTTTATTGTGCTCACGATTTTACACTTTTTTTTTGTTTTTGTTGTTCTGTTCGTCTCGGCCGTTGCTTTGTGGTGAAACGTTTATGTTTTGCTGCAGACAGTATATCGAATTTGTTATCGATGCGAATGGGATAAAGTTCGAGGGGATACTGCCGCAGAGGAGTCTGAGTTGGAGGAATGTGGGGATGATACGAGTTCATGGCTTCGAATGGGCTGTGCGTGGCCTTCCTAAGCAATTTTGTAGAAATCGATCACAGTGAGTGGTTTACGACGATTGGGAGTTCCGAAGAATTGTGGCAGCGAAACTGAAACGGTTGGAGTCGTGGTGAAACTCCAAGGGATTTACCTTCTAGGGCATCGTTACGGTCCAAGTGCGACCGGTTTCTTCAACAACCATTGGCGTTGTCAAAGATTGGGAAGCTACTGACTCTGTGAACACTGTCAACCGCTCTAGAGCAATGGTCACTGAGCTCCGACTCGTCGCCTTGGACACTTGAGGGACCAGAGCTCCAATTCCTCGCCTTGGACACTTGAGCCACCGGAGCTTTAACACGTCGCCTTGGACAATTGAGGGACCTGAGCTCCAATCCCTCGCCTTGGACGCTAGGCCAGAGCAACAACTCCTCGCCTTGGACGCAAGACCCATGAGTTCCAACTCATCGCCTTGGACAATTGAGACCCAGGAGCTCCAACTTATCGCCTTGGACACTTGAGGAACCAGAGCTCCAACTCCTACCCTTGGACGCTAGGGCAGAGCAACAACTTCTCGCCTTGCACACTCGAGCCACCAGAGCTCCAACTCGTCGCCTTAGACACACGAACCACAAGAGCTCCAACTCGTCACCTTGGACACGAGCCACCGGAGCTTCAACACGTCGCATTGGATACTTGAGGGACATGAGCTCCAGTTCCTCGCCTTGGACACTAGGCCAGAGCAACAAATCCTCGTCTTGCACACTCGAGCCACCAGAGCTCCAACTCATCGCCTTGAACACTCGAGCCACCAGAGCGTCAACACCTCGCCTTGGACGCTAGGCCCATAAGTTCCTACTCATCGCCTTGGACAATTGAGACCCAGGAGCTCCAACTCGTCGCCTTGGACACTTGAGACCCAGGAACTACAACTCGTCACCTTGGACAATTGAGGCATACCAGCTCAGACTCGTCACCTTTGGAGACGAGGCACCGGAGCTCCAACTCGTCGCCTTGAACACTCGCGCCACCAGAGGTCCAACTCATCGCCTTGGTGACTTGAGTCATCGAGTGACAGGAGCTCCATCTGGCACAAAAGCATAATCTTCTGTTATTGCCCACAACCGTTTCACAATTTAACAATCATTCTAAAAGAGATTGACAGTCGCTAGTAGAACAAAGTAACCTCCAGTCATCCATTGCAAAAACAAACCCGTGAGGACACAGGCATTTGAGGGTCAAATGGCGCACGCAACACCACGCAGCCACGTTTTTCAAGATAAAACGAACCCCAGTGACAGAATTTGCCCCAAGACCAACACGAAGCCACCCCACATTCCACCAACCATTCATCATTTCGTAAAGGAAATGACAAGTCGGATGGCAATACACTTTACGACGCGACATCGACTTAACGGAAGTCACCAGGGACCAGTCCATCAGCAGATGCAATTAAGCCAAGCACCAGTGGGAGACAAAGCCCATCACGCCATCAGTCAGACGTGCAGTTATGAGTCACTCAACCGGCCGCCCTAAAGCACTGGCAGGAAGCCCTCCTTCGCATCGCCCAAAGTGGACTGTTTACAAACTCCACGCTGCCCAGAAGCCAACGGCTTACGTAGTGGCTTTTATGAGCAGCTTCCAGCCGGGAATGCTGATGATGACTTTAACCTTTTCCGATTCACAATAATATGCCGACGATCAATTAGATGTCTGATTAGACAGACATTTGAATATTTTATTGTCACTCGGCTGCCACCCGGGGTGCATGGAGTGGCTTGGCCTGGCCAGCATAACAGTGCGGCGTACACCGATGTGCCGGTTAATTAATCATTTGAATATTTTATTGCGAACGATTTTGGCGAATAGTCAATGAATTCTCAAATCGGGGAACTTATTGTGGTCGTGACCATCTGCGGCAGATCACTGTAACTGGCTGCCGTTGTCATCGGGCCGTTTCACGTGCTCCCGTGCTCAATGGTTCAGCATTTCTGGAAATTTTTGCAAAGACATTCATGCACCCAACGTAAGCACACACTCAGCCATACGCGCCAGCACGCAGGGGCACACTCCAACTGGCACTGACAGATGGGTGGATAATTGCCTGACATTAGCCATGATATGTGAGCAAGTCGGAGCATCTGGCTTGGTGGACACGTCAGACGGGCGCCTGCTGCCTGTTGCACATCGTAATGAAAACTTGTCTTCTCAAAGACGACGACGAAGCACTATCGTTCATGTGAGTTTGTGGGTCACAGTGACTGCCACGGTGGCGCTGTGGGCTGTTCCTCACCCTCGGCGAGCGCTGTTGTATGGAATTCACTTTCATACTAATTAGCGAGCGAGAGCCAATCACTTAAGATACGTACGATACGTGCTTAATTAGATAGATTTTGCTTTTTGTAGGCGGAGTTGTCATTTGAATTGGACGTTACTTAATTGAAGGATAATTGATGAGCTGCGTGGATACGTGTACGAGTAATTAAAATCGATACGCTCGCGCTCGTGTAATTGATTGAGGGCTGGAATGTGGTTCTGGGCGGTTACTCGTTAATTACGTGCAAATAGTTGGTTATTCTTTTTTCTTTTTTTGTTGCTCTCAATTCTGCTGATTTAATCCAATTATGGGTGATGTGTGATGGAAGTCCTTTGAAGGCGAAACAATTGAAGTCCGTTGTTTCAGCTGCAGGTGGTTTTGTACAAATGGGTCGTGAATGTTAAGTTTCGGCTTGGGGAAGTTTTTGGCAAAGTCACTCACAATAGCCGCGCGAACGTGCTTAACAGGGCCAGGTCTGAGTCTGAACCGGACGATAAAACACGGGAAGTTAAGAAAAATGGTGTTAAGCTTATTTGCATGGCGGCAGAGGGTGCATTTTTATTTCAACACTAACAAAAAAATTGGTACAAAATCACAGGAAAGGAGGGCAAAATGTCTGCTCTACAGAGTCATGGGACACATTTGTGGCAGCAATTGGGTGGAAAGGAGAGCGGTTCACACTAGTGATGGGTCAACTCGAGTTTAAGAACCGAGTCAACCCGAGTTACAGCCAAACCGAGTTAAAATTCTGTCAAACGGAGGCGCCGAAACGAATAATTGAATGGAAAACTGCAAACGGTTCGACTCGGTGGGGTGAAGTGAGCACACATTCGGCATCGTTCGTGCAGTGAGCACAGTGCATTGTTCTTGTAGAAATCGAGTTGCACTGCCCGGTTCAATAACTAGTTTGAGTTCGGTGTTGTTTGGTGTATATTGGTTGCTATCTGCTGTTCTCGAATTGTCGGTAATATTCGTTATGCCAAGGTTAAAAGCTCACAAAACTCGTGAAATAGGAGTGTTGTCGTCACACATTCACCAGCCGACAACTCTGACTGACTCCATCAACGATCGACGCGACTGCGAAACGGGGTTGTATCGAGTGACGAAGGAAATTCGTAGGGATATGACTGACGCCGTCTGAAAACTGCTTAATTTTTGATAGAAGCCAACCTTTGATCGGTTTTAAACTGGCGCCGTTCATATTCCTGTGGGTGGTCCTGATTGGTCGACAGTATAACTCAGATTGGAATATGATAAGAATGCGGAGAGGAGTCAGTCAGGATTTAGTCGCCAAGGATAACACCCAAAAACCAAACACAAATTTTAACCATATCGAATAAGTGCAAAACATAATAGAAAGTTTTGTTTCCAATAAAGATCTCACCCTTGTCTTAAACTTTGTTTTGCCTCTCCTCTGTTGCAAGCTGAGAACACTGATTGGAAATTCGTCATAAAGTGGCTTGTGACAGATGTATTCATTGTGTTAATGCCTGTTATATCAGGGCTGCACTGTGGTGTCATCATCATCATCATCTTCCGAGCTGCATGCTTCACAGTAAGCCACGCAAGAGTGATCTCCAGGCAAGTCGATACTCCGCCATATACCCTAACTCATCAGGAGTTATGCCCAAGCCTAACCAGGCCAATCACCTCGTCCTGGCTCTGCCAAGCACTGTAGTGTACCAGGCTAAACAAAGTAGGGTTTGAACCAGTTTCTCAATCAGAAAATCAAATAATTTTGTTTGAAACCGAGTTGGCCAACTCAGTTTGCCACAATTCCAACTCGGGTTAACTCGGCTTGACACATCACAGGTTCAGTCGCTCAATTGAAAATCAGCGTTGCTCAAGTAATTTTAAAAGATATCTAATAATAACAAATTTGTTGCCCATTTTTGAACACTTTCAGCTTTCTGTCCTGATGTGTAAGCTCAGGAAATGTTTGTCAAGCTACAATATGCATGCAATGCTCCCCTCTGGACGATTAAATTCCAGACGAGATCAAGGTAGTACAACGCCGAAGTCTAACAATGGTGCTGTAGACGGGCTGTCTGGATGAATCCTTTGGGGCAGCTGGAAGATGAGCTGGTCAGGCTCATGCACCAACTCGTCAGTAAGATATGATCGGAGGAAAGCACGTCAGACGACTATTCCATTCAATATACTTTCGCCTGAAGGTTCCGCTTTAGCAGCAGTAATTGTGAAGCCAATTCAAAAATGTATTAATTTATAGGTTTATCGCACAATTTACTTCACACATTTGACACTAAACAGCTGATTTCGCAAACGAAAGTGAGAGGGTTCTATGAGGATTCCGTTCGGATTTTGTGATAGCGTTTACTCGTAGTTCCAATCGTAACTTCGACTCGTAGATTTGCTACGAATGGATTCTGTGATAGGGCTGAGTGTGAACCGCAGAATACCTTGCGACCTACGGAACGGGAAGTGATGCTCGTTTAGAGCAGTACCTCGATATGAAATTGTCCTTGATTATGTAACGGGTACGTAACTTAATTCGTGCGGTTTGATAAGAGATGGCGTTACTTGTATTATTCCATTGGAACATGCGTTGGAAAGCTACTGCCATTGTACGTCATTTCAGTATATGTCATTCATTTGAAGTGTAAACAACAATCATTTCATGTCACTCAATTATGTCGAACTTTGTGCCCGAAAAAGTGTTTTTGCGGGGAGTTCCTCTTCATTACTTTAATATGAAGCAAACTGCTGCCGAAAGTCATCGTATTTTGATGGAAGCTTATGGTGTTCACCATGCGCTAGCTGAGCGAACGTGCCAAAAAAGTGTGATTTTTGCTTGGCCAACCAGGAAAATCGACGGCAAAGCCGAATATCCATGTCGAGAAGGTAATGCTCTGTATTTGGTGGGATCAGAAGGGTGTGCTGTATTATGATCTGCTAAAATCGTTTGAAACCATCAATGGACAACGCTACCGAACACAATTAATCCGTTTGAAGAGAGCAGTAGCCGAAAAACGTCCGGAATATGCGACCAGACACGAGGCATTAATTTTCCATCATGACAACGCTCGGGCTTTGCTATTCCGGTTAAGAACTATTTGGAAAACAGTGGATGGGAAGTTTTACCCCACCCGCCTTATAGCTCAGACCTTGCCCCTTCTCAAGATGGGAAAAAGTCAGAACGTCTTCCTGCCGTAAATAAGTTACGTAGGGGCGGTCTCGCCGATAAATGCTGATGCATGTATCGAAAATATTGGCCCACTTCTCGCTGTCCACCACTTCTGCCTGTTCTCAAAAAAAAAAAAAAAAAACATTGCGCCACATCTCCCTGTCCAATGAATTGCACTCCTCCTTTGCCCCTCTTTGCAGCTCACCAGTGAAACCTTCAAAATCAAAATGAATCCCCAACAAGCCCAATCACCCAACAAAGATAGACAGAGCTCCACTATCCATCGTCGTATGATGAAATTTCCTGTCATATCAAATCAAAATCAACAGGCAAACAGAACTCCGACTACGCCTTGCGAACGTTTCCTGACCTACACACCGTCCACCGTTCACGCACATCGCCGCCAGCACCGCCACTCAATCGAATGAAGCGTATTTCCTTCAACAAAGCGGCGGCGGCACACGTTGACACATCGTAATCAATTGTCATGCCAATGAGCGGATGGGACGGAGTTCATTACTCACACCAGGTTCGCAACATGACCCTGAAACCGGACGCGTCGTTACCGCCTGCGGATAGCTGGACAAATGCCCAAAAATTGTGTTGGTCGTCGCTCGACATCGATATCGACAGCGCATTCCGTGTGAATCAGCAAGGTCATCACAACAGACCACCGACCGGCCGATGGTCACACGACAGCGCACGACCCACCAGACACAGGTACCAAATGCACAACGCTTCCTCAATAATTGCCGCAAGTGTGCGCGCTCGTGATGGGCTTTTTTGGGGGCGACATGGGGCGGGCGCAATAAATCAACGATTGCGTTTGCCCTTCAGCTTCGTTGGCTGAGCCGAGCGTCCACCCTGGTGGAATATTAATTCGCCAGTGAAGAGCACACTCGACTGCTGGTGCTCGCGGACGCTAATCGCATACAAAGCGCTGATAGGCCGCCATTCGAAAATGGGGTTTTGCTGCTCGTGCTGTCGCGTTAGCACTGCGGCTGCGAGGGGGACTCGTTCCCGGGAGTTTCCACTGCCAGCCGGAGGTGCTGGAGAAAAATTTATGGACTAGAACCGCGGGTATATGCCGGTGCTTCCTCGTCTAATGGAGTCGTAAGGGGACACTTTTATCGGTTATGCTTGAAACAATTAATTCCGGAGTGGAAATGTGGGCGCGATGGGGCCTCATTGGCACATGCCGCATTCGCCTTGCCTTCGAGGGGAGCAACGAGGAATTGGCGATAGCGAAAGGTATTTCACGGCGAACTGAATGTGGAGCAACTGAGAGGCGGCCGGGCATTAGTATTCACTGGGCATAATCTGATGTGACTGGCTGCGTACGAATGGCTCAACCTTGGCCTTAGACCGGCGCTTTGTCTCCGTGAATTGGCGAAACTATTTCAATGATCTTCGGTTGACAGTTTTAAGGTTGAAATTAACCCTTGGTTTCAGTGCTTGTGGGTGTCGAATGGGACACTTTGGCACGTGATGACTTTCACCAGAAAAATTGAAGGAATGTGTTGAGCGTGTTAGTGCGTTTGGCATTCTCAATTGGAGGGCGGCAACAGATCCCCAGAAGTGTCTTCATTTAGAGACAAGTTCAAGTACACCCCTGTGCGAGTGTGAACATACTTTTCGGCCAATTTGTAAAGTGGCAGAAGACAGGGCAGGGCACAACGTCCTTGGAACAATGGTCCGGCAGTTTACGGCTGTATTCGACGAGGCGTCCATCCATCAGGCACCCAAAGTGCGACAGGAAATGGGCTTCAAGTCAAGTGGAAGGGGGTTGTTCTTTTTCGAGAGTTAGAAATGGATTTGGGTTTGCATGCACAGTAGAATCCTGATTATCCTAATAGCGATTATCCACATATCCGATTATCCGGACTCATTCGTCACGGCTCCAAATGTTTTGATGGCGGTGCAACGAGACGTGTAAAGTCGAGCTTCTTCCGGTCTGTTTGAGATTGTTTCATTTTCCTTGCTCCTGATAGGATGCCTTTTATTGTTGCTTGTTTTGCGTTTGAAATCTTAACTGTCCAAGCGAAAGACAGTGGTGTTGTCTCTTGAAGACAGATGGAAGCTCAACAGAGGCTAGGTTTAGGTCAGGTTAAGGTACGCTTGCAATAGTTGTGGCGGACGTAGATCCTGATTGGATCCATTGTGATATCAGCCGGTTTGTTTTTATTCTATTAATTCCTTTTAGAATGTGTTTCATTTGTGTGGGTCCCGGGACATTTCTTAACTCGTGCACCACGACATCCTCTGCCGTGATGCAGATCACACAGGTTCAACGCCTGAGACTTCACGCTTCACAGCTGCGTTGTCTACGGGCTCTACGTTGTTGTTGATTACATGTGAGCTTCACCAGACTCCTGAAGATACACAGATCGTACAGTTCCGGGTACTTACTTCACAAACAAGTCAACGATCGCACGCAAAGCATGCGATTCAAAGCAACCAAGTGCTTCTATCTCATGCAAGGACCATCCCTAATCCTAGAAGAGTCCGATTGGGATGATCAAGACTTTGTTTAAAGCCAGCTTGGGCCTTCAATTTAGAGCCTTAATGCTCACCTCGCATGTGATTCAAATCAACCAAGTGCTTCTAGTCTCATACAAGCACCATCATTAATCCTTGAAGAATCCGATAGGGATGATCAAGACTTTGTTGGCCATTCGATTTCGCCTCATAGCATCGCGAATCAGTTTCTATGGCTACTCACCAGGTTTCAACAAACAACGTACAGAATGGAGCCTTTGATTGCACACGCACACAGTTGGCCCCGCCTGTGCTCGCTGGCATCATCTGCTGGGTTGTGCCACAGGGACGGAGTCGATGATTCTTTGAAATGGTGACTAGTTGCCCGCGCGGTCGACATGACCAAAGTCAAATTAGGAGTTGGATCTGTTGACGCCTGACTGGACTCATGCCACTGGACAGCCCTAACTGTTCGTGGTTCAATCTTCCCCTTTAGACTCTTTAGACATCTCAATGCAGCCAATGCGTGTTTCATGAAGCCAGCTACTTAATGATGGCTTTAGAGGTGTACGCTAGGGTTGTACGCCAAAGTCGACATTTACTCCTGCCTCTGAAGACGGGAAATTTACAAACTCAAGTGGAAGTAAACGGGAAGACCATAACCTGTGCTCTGTACTGACTCTATACTGAAGTCTACTTTCGAATATCAGACGGAATCGTGGTCACAGTGGCGATATGTGTTCGTGTGTCGTCTCGAACTCACTTGAACCTATGGCGTCTAGCTTTGGTTCCCGGCAAGGCAATCAATGCCCATCCACTCCTCCTCCCAATCCTCTTTCGAGTCAGTGACAATGCTCGAAGAGTTTAACTGTGTCTCAAAATCCGAAGTTAAAGTCGGCAAAAAGAAGAGGTATTTCCTGTGACATGCTACATGCTGAGCCACTACATGGTCTAGAGCCAGAGGAAGAATATATTGAATTTACGACGTCTAATCATTGCGCAGCGCAAACGTTCCATCGTACAACACCTTGGACACCACTTATATTTCGGCACAGCGCAAACTTTCTGTCGCACATCACCGTGGACCCCACCAACATTACGGTCGAAGTGAAGTTTAGATCCGACGTCGAATCGTCCTTGGCCACCGATGCTATTTCGGTTTGTCAAAACAATTGGGCTCAAAACTCTTGACTCGAAGGAGCAAGCTCATGCTCTAAAGTCTTATTTTGCCCGTCCTGCCGTACAGAGCCGAAACCTGGACGCTAAGCAAAACTGCAGAGCTGACTCTTGGCTCCTTCGAAAGAAAAATTCTTCATCGGATATATGGTCGCGTCTGCGAGGAAGAGGAACTGTACGAGCTGCGGATGTAGTCTGGAATGGACATCAGCCCTCCACCTAAGAGGGTCTTCGAATCGGAGCCTCTGGTTCGAGAAGGAAAGGAACACCCAACCTCCGGCATAAAGACCAAGTAGTCACGGATGCAAGACAACTTGATTACTGGAAGCAGCATGCCCAGGATTGTCAGCGATGGAAGGTAGCAGGCTCGGACCCTCCATGCGCCGCTGGCTTGATAAGTAGCTATGTAAGTAGTCATTGCAGGCGAAGTAGAAGACAATCAAAGCCTCGTCTTAAACCTTCACATGGTTGCTAGAAGGTAAAACAGAAATTACAGAAGATGCAACAGACAATTGAAAGAAGACACCATGGGGCATGTTTAAATGGTTGTCTCTTCAGTGACTTCACATCTGAGGCAAACAACACCACTTTTAGGACTCGTTTTCCTCAAAACTCGTGTCCTACTCGATTACAGTCTGCACACAAGAACATGCCCAGTATGCCCGGGAATATGACTTGCATAAGTCGTTAAGGACGCCGTAATTATGATGGTTGCCCACACATGAAAGTCACAACTTTACGATGTTATGAAGCGAGTTCAAGCGAGCAAACACGCTAGCTGCCAACTCGCAGAGCCCAAGTCCGCAGCGATGCAAAATGCTTTCAGATAAGTTGCTTCAAAGTGGACTTGGAACGTTTCCAAACGTTAACCCAACCCTTCCAAATGTCCTCACAGACCCTGCCCGGAGACACAGCCCACCCCGTGTCAAACCATCCCCTTCGCCGACCGAAGATATATTGAAAAGTTATTGGAAAAGCGTAAATCGTGTGCCAACAGTGGAAGCACTCACGAGTGGAATACCAAAAAACACATGCATGCTCAAGCGACATTCATTCAGAAGCGTCAACAGAGCAAAGAAAACACACGAGGAAATTGAAAGAAAAATCAAGGACACCCCGCCAGTGGTGCACAACGGCACAATTGAAAACGGAAACGGTATTTTATTTGCGAATAAATCCGTTCCGCTTAATTAAATAATCCATCGAATGTATCTGCGAAACGTTCTCACTCCAGAATCCAGGTCACGTACACGAAGCAATGAATGCACGTCCATAAATTCCGGGCGAATATCACAATCCTTCGCATCACAGTTTCATCAAGTGCCCTCATCCCTGTCTGCGTCCGGATTCAATTTGAGTCTCGTTTCACATGAGGTACTGCATGCCTATGTCCTCACAGAGCCGCCCCATCGCTTTGGGTCGGTCCTCAGAAGGATGGACGGGCATCCTGCGCACCGACATAAGCATCCAAATTGGTCAAATGCCAGGCAGTTTCAGAAAAAGTTATTTCGAAAAATATTGCAACAGTAACCCACGAATGGGTGCGCCGCACAAAGCCAAACAGTTAAGGAGACCGACACAACGGCACACAGCCGAGGGCAGAGGGTCCTTTATCGATGCTGCTGTGATTCTGGAGTATCCAATAATTTGGCCCCGTCCCTTGGCCACGGAGGTGCGGCATCCACATCTGTGAAGGGGTTATCAAAGCAAAACAATGTGCTTTCTCAAATTTCAAGGACCCTCCGTGTCATTGTTGTTGCCAACGGGGCAGGGGTGGGCGAGGAGCCTCGGAGCAAGGTGGAAGCGGTGAGAGATAAAAATAAGCGAAACCCTTGTAATCTGGTTAAGAAGATTGCTGTAGTCCCACTCTTCGGCGTGCGGCGACGACCGACACGACGATGCCATCGAGGCTCGTTTTTTTTTTTTTGGTCTTACTTGGGATTTTCCTTTTGTGGGGTCACTTAAACACGTTCGACTTTTATCACGTCTGATTTGCGAGATTCGCTTTGAGTCTGAGGCAGGCGCTTATTGAGCACTCGGCCTTTGTGCGATGGGGCGCGAGAAATCTGAATGGAGCGACTTGATGGATCGGGAAGTGACCAATCGGGATGGTTGGCGTTGGGGACTTTCTCCTTTGTTTCGTTGAATCTTTTGTCTGAAATTTTAAATTGAATTTCGCCCCCAAACGGGGTTCATGTTTGGTGACTGCTTGATGGAAAGAAAAAGGACGTTGTTGACCTCCTGGCATGAGCTGGGTGGTTGTGCGTATTCTCGTTCGTGGTCGTCTCTGATTGAATGGAGGATTGGCAAGGGTGGGTGGGTGCTCTGGGTGGTCTGGGGGGGGCAGTGACACTTGGGGGAACTGGTCAATTTCTTTGTCCCTAAATCCGGGGTTGCTTTCAGAATGGAGGCGGTGATCCGGCATATGCCGGCATGTGAACATGCAATTCTTGATGTCAAGCCTACGAATGGCAACACTGACGAGGCTATAACATGGCGGAGATCCTGTGTTTTTTTAATTTCAGAGGCTTTTATGTCACACTCTTAATTGATATGCTCACGTGGTGAGAGGCTTGAAGACGTATGTTTATCCTTTGCGCGAGAATTCGGGTCAACACTTGCAAGTCACTTACATGTTCTACAACTCCCGTGAGCAGATAAGCAATGTCAAGGAAAATCTCGCGACAGGACATAGGGGGTAGGCACAACGACTCCTATGAATGCTCATTCATACCTCACGGCTTAGCCTCAATGGAGTCGCTCACAATGTATGCCTGTTAAGGAAGCGGTTCACACGCGACATTCGGGGTTAAGGCAAGTGTAAAAAGATGAGGCCACTTGTGAGATTTTTGAGAGTCGTTATTAGGTCACCTCTGAGCGTGGAACTACCCATTTACACAGATTTCAGGAATTCTATAGATTGGTAGATTGTCCAGCGACGTGAATCCTGGCAGGTGCCTACGGACGAAGATTAAGACGTCGTAGAGTAGACCGACAGCACTGCTACAGAACCGACGAGTCGTGGGACAACGCAATATACGGCGACCACGAAGCCGATAGCGCTCACAAGTGAAGGAAGATCTCAGCCAGTATGGTGTCTGTAATTTTAGGCAGCTGGTCAAAGATCGTGCCAGCTTGTTGGTTGAGGCCCAGGTCCCAGGTCCACTCCGGACTAGGGTTAGATTAGGTTAGAGTGGCTGTCTACCTTAAGGGTAGCCACACTTAGGTCAAAGGTAGGCCCGCACAGTGTTACCACAAGATCTAATAGATCCTTTGCATCGAACCATCTGGAGGTTGTTGAGAGAATACTGCTTAGTTCTGCCAAGCCGTAATAATACGGGACGTCCAAATGATGGAAGGGCATTGCAATTACAAAGAAGATGAGAAATGGTCCCTTCTTCCTCTTCATCCTTGCAACATCTACAAAAGTCGCTATAGGGGGTACCTAGTCTTAAGGCGTGAATTTTAATGTCACAATGCCCAGTTATGACGCCGATGAGAGTTCTTAGATTCGGCTCACACCTTCTGACCAGGTCGCGGGAGCGTTTGAGGTCGATAGTAGACCAAAATTGTCTTGTGATGAGGCGCCCAGTGCCAGAAGACCATCTACGTTTGGTGTGAGTAAGTGTTTCAAGCTGTAGTATATGTTTCGTAGTCGCGAAAGGCATGAACGGGGAAAAGTGTTGAGGTGGCGCCCTTTCTAGGGAGTTCGTCTGCTTGGCAATTCTCTTGAATGCCACTGTGTCCCAGCACCAGGCCATCGCATTTAACGATAGGCGGCAATTGGGGGACGACTTGGAGTTGAGTGTGTGTGAGAGAGAGAGAGAGAGAGAGAGAGAGAGATCGTTGAGATTTGATCGCTGACTTGCTGTGCGAACAGATGGCAATATGGTCAAGACAGAGCTTCTTTAATCGATATAGGCTTTGCCTGAAATACGCTACAATGGGAAGGTAGTTTGAATGACATATAGACACCCACTCCTTCGCCCATCTTTGAGAATTATCCGCGGACCCTCCAGCGTCTGGTGTTCAGACGTCCAGTGGACGTTGGCGCTTACTTGCAGATTATCATAAGCGATCTGGCCTTCGGTAAATCAAGGAAGGACTGATTACCTCCTAAAATTAGAAGTTACAGGCGTGCTAACTGGCCACTGCCTCATAGGCAACAATGCCAGAAGACAAGAGGCACCTTACAATGACTTCTGCAGAAGCTGCATGGATGAAGAAGAAGAGGAAACTGAACTACACTACCTCGGTACATGCCCTGCTAGGCGAATGCCACTTCAATCACTTTGAGAAGAGTGTAACAATGGTCCAAGAGATATTCTAAAACTTCTTAAAGCCACCACTAATGCACAGCATGACCAGCAAGTCCCAACAGGGAATCACTACTAGGTCAAAGGGTGGATTGTGGGCACTAAGCCGAACGTGACGGCACAATGGACCAGATGATTCTAAGTAAGCAGTCACCCAACCTACCTTCCTAGGTCTTGCGTACATTTTATCAAATTTTAAAAAGGTTATATTTAAAAAAACGATCGAAAGCAGGTCGGACAGTTCCTGTGAATTAACTGTCATGATTCATGGAGATGCAATTGCAGGTTTTCTTACAAATTGTGCGGAAAAAAAGTTAAAAAAATTACAACCAAATGAAAGAATAGGTATTTCACAAGGACATTCCCTTTTTGTGCATGAAAATACCTATTTAACAAATGTGGGTGCATGGAAGTTCCCACTAAAAGCTGAAATCACCACAAACTGGCAGCACTGCACTAGGCCACTCGAAGAACCACTTACAAGAGTACTTTGGGTTTTCAACGAGTATTCACAAGATCTTGATTTATTTGATAGCAGAATGCATTTTAAAATTCAATTTGTTTGTACGCTTGCAACTTGTAGATAATGAATAAATACTAAAATAAATAAATAAATAAATAAATAAATAAATAAATAAATAATTGAGTAAATAAAAAATAAATAAATAAATAATTAATTAATTAATTAATTATTATTATTAATTCATTTTTGCAGGGATCTATAGTAATATTGCAGATTTATAATAATTCTGTTTTTTTTTTTGTAAAATGCATGTCACAGCATTTTATTTGTAAAACGCTAGCGTTGGGGTTGCCACGCTTTGCCATGACATTCTCGATAAAATGCAAACCAAGGCCTATTGAAGCCCAAGCGCGACCGTGTGGTTTGAGACGAGAATTGGAAAAAAAGTCCCCTCCAACTTCTGTCCTTTCATTAGTGTGGTATCAAATTCAGCCTGAGTTGGAGACCACAGTGTGTAGGCACATACTCGTAGTTGAGGGAAATTCTGATTAGGAGGACGGTACCATTTGCCAATCGGTGTTTTCTTTGAGCTTACGGGGCATTCCTTTCACTGAAGACCGACTTGACTTTAAACACACCCGTGATCATCCAGGGCCTGCTCTATGGGCCAGAGGAATGCGGATAAGGCCAGTCGTTTTGGAAGGAAATTGCGGCGATAATTGGTCCTTGAAGTGATTGTAATAGCTGCAGCAGCTATGATCCACTTTGGATTGGATCCATTGTGATAAATTGGTCCTTAATGAGTTGTGCTGTTCGCAGATGTGACTTAGCCATGAATTGAATTGCTTGTGCGGCGGCCAGTCAATTCAACAAATGTCCAACTTCGAGACCGACTAACAACGCAACAGAGGGCACCTAACAATTGCGGTGGCACCTACCGCGCCGCAGAAATGGCGATGAAATGACCACCTCAGCCTGATCAGCCAGAAAGACATGTCAAATGAATGACAACTGCTTCCCATCATGAAATGGGATTTAAACTTTTTGAATTAAGGAAACTCATTCCAAAAGCCTGTGTTCACGTAAACAAAGTCGTTGTCTACACTCTTCTTTGGCAGCGATTACAGTCCAGGACGCAGGCCGAAAGCTGGAACTATAAGCACAACGGCAGACCTCCCACTTGGTGACTTAGAAAGAAGAGTTCAGCGTGGGATATGTGGTCCGTTCTGCGAGGAAGCTGAAGACTAGCTTAAGTCAGAAGTAAGCCCCTAGGAGACTTCTCCTTGGAGCAGAGGAAGCTGCACAACCGTTTCCGCCTCTTCCTCGTCTCTGCAGCTTCTGCAGAAGTCGTTGTAATGTGGACACAGTCTAAGGACGTGAAGGACGATCTCAGTTTGTTAGAGAGGCTTGCAGCAACTACAATGCCGCTCGAGGAGAAGAAGCATTGTGCTCAGAGTTCAACGAAATCATTTGTTGAACAACAACGAGCCTTTGAGTCTGAATCGAAAAAAATTGCATCTTCTTCATTCGCGCAGCACCGTATACAAGAAGGTCTGCGAAAGTCCTTTGCCTTGTCAGAAGTTTGATCAGACCAGCACCACATTATGGAGCGACCCCACAATCGACCCGTAAACATAAACAGAATCAGCCACTCAATCTCGATGGAATCTTAGACAGTTTGTCCACATCCAGTTTCCCACTGAATCAAGGCAAGTAACGAGAAGTTTTTCCACTGCGTCATCAAATCCTGTACGTAAACACTAAACGGATGCATTCAACGCGTAACCAACTCAATCGAATCCTCCGCGTCATCATGCGGTCAGAGTCAGAGAGCAAACCGTAAGCCATTGTATATCCTTGGTCGTGGCTCGGTGTCTAAGCCAATCGCATGCAACCTACACAAAACATCGTTAAGGTCAACTTCACAGCTCCCGTTGGCTACGCACGAACATTTTGAGGGTATTTACAATTTTTTTTTCTCGTTTCACAATCAATCGATCTTTTGGATGTCCAACTAATCACACACAACACAGCACATTCCGTCAAGATGGGAAAATGGAAAATTGCGCGACAAATTTTCCACCCAGAAAAAAAAAAGCACAGAAATTTTGTTACGTATACGCCGTGTGTTCGCCCTCGCGCGCGCTTTGGGAACGTCGTCGTCGTACGCGCGGTGATTTTCCAAACTGACCGTATGCGCGCATCTAGCTGCACATTAGAGGCTGTCTAAATACGGATCGGCCTACCCGAGTATGTGGCCACTGTGTGCGTTTAGCATACCGTCTGTCGTCGTCGTCGCGGTCGTTGTTATCGTCGATATGCTACCGATCGGAGTGCACATCAACGTCGTCGTCGCAGTGGTTGAGTCGGCTACAACAAGTACAGAGCTGCCTTCGGAGCGTGCCTTAACGCCTAGCCTAGCGAAACCGTCAAAACTCGTGGATCAAATAACTTTCGATGACTGACTAGTTACCGCGACTGGTTGAATCGACAGCGGAGCGCAAAAACAAAAAAAAAAAAGAACAGAAAAAAAATGGAAACAACACGAAAACAAAAAGTATCTAACACCAGTCGGAGATGGTTGTGTGTTGGGTTAAGTGTTTACTTTTGGCGCTACCACCTAGCCGAGCGGAGTCACCAGCTCACCAGCCACTGCTGCTTCTCGGGCTGCTTGTGTGCTGGTGCTTGGTGCTTGTACTGATGGTGCTGGGGTGGTAATCAATTGGCAATTATTTTCGTATTTTTATTACTCCTTCGCCATATTTCGCGTTTTGTGTGTGTGCTCGCTCGCTGTGTGTCTCCCCCATTGTCCATCGCGCTGCGAGCGCTACAGCAGAAGCATTAAAATTCTTTATCCGAAGACACACTTGTCCCATTGTCTGTGACACTGACACCCGCCGCCGACGCCGCCTCCGCCGCGCACGGTCACTGCGCGGGATGACCTTCAAATACATCGGCAAACAGTGCCACTGGCAGATACCGCGTGCGAAGAAGTCAGAAACGGAATTGAACGGACGAAGGAGCTGAGCTACACAAACTCATAACTGTAGCATTGAGCAATAAATAATAATTTCGCATTGTTTACAAATTGTCTACAAGGACTACTGGCTCCCTGACTACAGCTGGCAATGGACACGGCGCGGTGGCAGCGGCGGCGTCGGTAGCGGTGGTCATGATCGTTGCGATGGCTGCCGTGGCCCTCCTGTCCTGGTGTCAAAGTCAGCGGAATGGCAAGGAAATCGAAAACGTCTTAATTGGTTTCTTAAACTTGATAATTAAAATGAAGGATACTCGACAGCATTGAACGGTGACCGTGGGTGGTGGGAGCTGGATGAGCGTGGGGGCGGGAGGTCGATGGTGAAGGTAAAAGTTGGAGAGAAATTGAAATGCCCGACTGGGAGATGTAAAGTCGAAGTAAAGGCTGGTGACGAGAGCGAGAGAGCGAGAGCTTGTAATTACATCCTTTAGAGTGAACAAAAAAAGACGATCCCCGAGAGTGGAGAACGAAGGGGAGGCCGAAGTTTGTGCTGTGCGCTTCTTCGAACCGAGAGCGTGTCAGAATTAAGTCATCTAGGGAAACTTGTAATTAGCCAGCAGGACACGCCGATGGTGAGTAATTGAGTGGTAGTTCCAGGAACGCCCGATGGTTGTTCGTGGCTCAACCGAAACTAAGTGAGGATGCGACTGCTTTACAGTCGATGTTCTCTCTCTCTCTCTAGGCGAGAGCCAATTGATTTTTGAGTGAAGAAACACATTGCCAGGAACTCGACGGGGGTTGGTCACAGGCCACGGGCCTGTTAATCATGGTTGAGTTCAATTTGCTGCGTTTGAAAAACAACTGTCTTCGCAGAAAATTGATGAAAACGAGGCGGAGACTGCTATTGTCAGACTTAAATTCTTGCGAAGAAGGAATATGTAAATCGAGGAGAGTGACCGATGACACGTTTTCCTAACATTCTGCGTTTCAATTACACCATCTTCAGGGCATGATGCGTAAATTGCTATAAGATCTGAGGAATGAGGCGGACGATGAGAGCGAGTAACTTGTTCCTCTTCTGTGACCACCGTGCTGTGCTGCTTCTAAGAAACCTCTTTGAAATACCCGTCTTCGTTGGAACATAAGACGGAACACACACAACAGGAGAAACACGAGCAACCATCAAATACGTCAGTTTGCGTCTTTGCATAGCTTTACTCCTCTGGTGATGCTCACTTTCTTTTGAGTCCAAGTCAATGAGACAACGGAAGTGAGCAGACTGCGCCCGTGGAGTTCGGAAATGCAATTCTGTCACAGGAGTAAACCTAATGAGCAGGCTGATCGACGATGTGTAGAAAAGGAAAATATGATGTCGCTTCAACGTCTTCGCAGATTGGATCGCCTGCTTCTTGTGTAGCCATCCATGAAGTAGTGTTGTTTGGGAAATTGTTACGTAGTCAGCCGAGCACTAGGGCATTGTTGCCCCTTTCCCATTTTGTGCGCAACTCAAAAATAAGAAGATATTCCAAATCGATGCCGGATTCTAGACGCATCCAGAACACAACTTGGACGACGGCGCATTCGAGAACGGACTCAGACTGGCACACCTAGTCAAGGACTCTGCATGTAGCATTCAGTTCGCACACCTCAACACCCGATCGAAACCAAATTACTGAACCTTCCTAGGTACCACGATAAACTTGTATCAATTCATTGTGAAGGTACGACTACAGATAGCTAGCAGAGTCGAAGAACAACATCAGGTTTTAACGTCGGAAACAACGAAATTCTAGAAACTAGCTGATCTGACAAATATGGCCCACTTTCAATTCGAGACGAACACACAGTCTGATCAGGCGTTATCACCGGGCACCATTGGAACTCAAGCGCTTCGATGGGGGCTGCCCTTCAATGACTTCTGCGGGATGATGATGAAGAAATCGTGCATCCTCCGAAGGAGAAGTCACCTAAGGGCTTACTTCTTTAATAAGTTGGCCCAACATTAATTCTTGGCCATAGCACTTTGGGATGGTTATCGTCTCAAAATGTTTTTTTTTTTTTTTTTTAAAGATTTCGATTTCAATGTTTTTACTGATCCAAATTATTAGAATTAAAAAAATTGTTTAACATTTGCACTCAGCCGTTATACCCAAAAAAAGGCTTACAACAGAAATTATGTCGCCAGTCTTGGGACGTATTAGGTCTATAACTTAATTCGAGCGGTTTCAAAATTTGAACGCTTATTTAAGAAAAACATGGACAATAGCATTATTCAAAGAATTGCCCATCTGAAGCTACGACTTTTTCCCATATTTCTGGCAATTTGTGGATCCCATCAACTTGGCTTGGCAGTCAAGAATGAATCAAGCCAATTGTTGATATTCTGCTCTGATGGGAACCGTATTTCAGTGAGGGCGTTCTGCCGGAACAAATAGTAGTCAGAAAGGGCAAGGTCTGGGCTATAAGGTGGGTGGGGTAACACTTCCCATCCACTGTTTTCCAAATAGTTCTTAACCGGAATAGCAACGCGGGCCGAGCGTTTTCATGATGGAAAAGTATTGTCTCGTGTCTGGTCGCATATTCCGGGCGTTTTTCGGCTACGAAACCATTAATGGTTTCACCCGGTTTTTGCAGCTCATAATACAGCACACCCTTCTGATCCCACCAAATACCGAGCATTACCTTCGCGCCATGGATATTCGGCTCTGCCGTTGATTTGACTGGCTTCCAAGCCAAAATCACCACTTTTGACACGGTCGCTCAGCTAGCGCATGCTCACCATAGACTTTAACCAAATGCGATGACTTTCGGCAGCAGTTTGCTTCATATTAAAGTAATGGAAAAGAACTCCCTGCAAAAACACTTTTTCAGGCACAAAGTTCGACATATTTGAGTGAAAAGCAATATTGCTGTTTACGCTTCAAATGAATGATATACGGAAATGACGTACAAGGACAGTAGCTTTCCAACGAACGTTCCAATGGAATAATACAAGTTACGCCATCTATTAGTAAACCGCACGAATAATTATAGACAAAATATTTTTATTCGATTTTATATTGCAGCCCGTCGAGGGTCACAGCCTTGATTCTCAGCAACGTCTTGTCTTGTGCGTGATATTGTTCATTTAGGAGTGGCAGTGACCTACTATTTTATGCAGCCTCTGAACGGGCAATTTGAGAAAACTTTTCTAGGCAGTTAAACTCTTTGAGCATTGTCAGTGCCTCGAAAGAGGGGGGCCGTGAAAAGTATTTTTATCGTACCGGGAATCGAACCTGGGCTGTGTAGAGGTCGACGCACCTACCCACGGCCGCACGATAGTTCCGAAAAAAAAGCGAAAGAGAGAAAATAAAACAAATACAGTAGTGGAATGTTACATGCTATTCCATGTCTGCTTTATAAAAAAATTGGGCATGATCATCATGGGCTATGCGATGTAAAAAGGGGCAGTATAAATTAATTTCGGCTTGTAATGGGATCAAACTTAGTAGCCCTGACATTTTCCGAAACCGTCGTCGGTTTCGACGCTGCTTTTTTGCGGTACTAGCGGTGTTCCATCAGGGCAATGCCAGCACCACCGCCAAGCTCCGGCAGCTTGGTGGGAGGTCCTTATGCATCCACCTTATAGTCCGGTTCAGAAATAAAGTATGATAGAGATGCCCAACTTCTACCTCTCTTGTCTCTTAAAATTTTTGACAACCAGTTCTGTATAGTTTTGTAAATTCTAATTGACCTATCAGACACCGGCAGTTACGTCATTTCGTGAATAACCGTCAAGAAGTTTCTGAAATTCGTAGATTGACTCGGGGTCAAGCAGCTGTGAAGTTGGGCATCTCTGTAATACTTCATTTCTGGACCCGTCATAGCCCCAAGTAATTACCACCTATTCATGTCGATGACACACAAGACTCTCTCATTTGTTTGTCAGTAGGGACGAGAGCCTTTACGAGAGAGGGACGGCATTACCATCAAAATGGCAACAAATAATCTAACAAAACGGCGGAGTTTTGACCTAAACCTGACCATTTTTGGTAAAATTGTGGATTTATTTTTGCTACAGCAATATTAAAGGTCACAATTTCAGATTCCATTTCAGGAGGAACCTATACTATTTTACTTATTTTTATTTTGTCTAAGCGGCTGTCACAAAATTCACAAAGTTGTCATTCGCAGCCAAGGAGTTAATGTGCCTCTATCACACGGTCACAAGATTATTTAAGCCATCAAAGTACACTGCATTATTGGCTCATAAAACCCAGCCACTTTTGCTGCATGCATCCGGAGCTCATATTCGCTCAGCATACGGAGCTCTTATTCGCGTCCGAGCCCAAAGCCTTGGCAAGAATTGCTGGGCAAGCATGTGTACTCGCTGAACGCCACTCCACAAAGATGAAATATAAAAACGCACCCCACTACAGACCTGGCCCGAGAAGGGTCTTTTTCTCTATATAGGACATTTCAACAGATCCTACTGCCATGATATCGCGTCTATTATAAACCAGTTTCTGGACCTAAGAGGTCCCTCTTTGGAGCCCTTAACCCAAATGGCGACAATTTTGCTGGCATAGACCAGTTCATCGCCCAAGAACATCGGAATAGAAATGAGGACATGGACAAAATTCCGGACGTAGTCCGAAGCCTCCGACAATTTTCTGGTGACCGAGGGAAACATAGCTCTATGGGCAATACAATTTTTTGCGGCCCATAGCCAGGGGGACAGGTTTGGTTCTCCTACAGTTTTCTCTGAATGTGCCTGTAGTCCATCCAGAGTTATGTCAATTTGGCCAATTTTGCGTGTCTCTGACAAACGATTGGCGGGTAAAGCAAGCAACACATCCAGAAGGACTGTGGTTTGCTGGCATGGCCCCACAGAACCAAAATGTCATTTTGACCCAGGACTATGTTGAACGTCAACATTTTATCACTTTCTTGGGCAATGCCTGATTCCACCGTCTTTTCACGTTCCGCCCTAAAATAGGGAACAAAATAAATCATAGGAAACCAGAACTAAGCACCTGTTCAACTGCTCCAGCTACCACTCAAGTGCGACTTGTTTGATACAACCCCATGTGCTCCGCAAATCCAGAAGAGTAATTTGTTTATGCAGCCATAAATTAAGTCAGTGCCCACTGCACCAGGCAGTGCGACTTTGAAAATTGGTTTATGCCCCAGAGGATGTCCAAGGGGGCCACGCGGGCAGGCGATCATGCGGCCATGCGGCTATACGGCCATGCATGCACATCACGTTGTCGCCAAAAAAGCCCCAGAAACTGTTCAAATTCACTTTGAGCATACCCCAAAGAGCAATTATCCTTTTTTGCGCACTAAGCCAGTGACGATGGACCTCGTTACAGGCGTCAGACTTTAGGCACTCATTTTCATGGACAAGCATGTTTAAGCTGATTCACGCTCTGACATCGACCTTCGACTTGTGTTTCGTATTCTGTTTGTGGATCCCTTTGATGAAGATTTGGCCGGATGCTCAGATCGGAGTGCCCACACTAGTCACAGGCAAAATTGCTTTCACAACCAGCAAAAACTGGACAAACTGGGTAAATTTCACGCCAAAACAAATGTCTTCCTTCCGCCTGCAACGTGTGTGTACTTGACACAGCTCCTCCTTGGCAGTTGACTGGGTAACAGCTCAACACTTCCACAAACCATTAACCCTGAAAATAACACAAATACATCTGTCTCTCCGTGACGGTGGTGTAACGAACGAAGGAACACTTGCCACCTCGACCATTCCTCATGCGACGATGACGACAACTTCGCTGCGAACTTTCGAACAAAGGCCACTACGTGATCCCACTGGGAATTGCTTATAATTTGTGCCAACTTTCCTCGCACACAGTCCGAGAGCTGACCTTAACCACCCGAGCTCCCGAGCCAAAGGAGTATACTTGCGTCAAAGTCACGCACAAATGACCATGTACACATCAAACACCGGGCTGAAGACATCTCATTTTGTCGCCCTCCTTTCAATAAATTCATTTTCTTCTTCTTCGTTTTGCCGGGAGCAATTTTAAAGAGACAACACCGAGACTTTTGTCATTTTCTGTTCTCCATTCCGTGCTACAGCTGACGACCAAAGGTCGCTGGCATTCTCGTTCGCTTGTTCTCACAGCACAGACGTCCGCAACGCAACGCCCACTGCCCGCCTCTCCCATTTGTGTGAATTTAAATAGAACTCCCCGCGGGTCTGGACTAAGGGGGGCGAAACGGAAGCATTCCGGGAAGGGGAGGAACAACCTCAACAAACCAGCAAAAACATGGCATTCCGAGATGTCCTTCGATTAGGGGAAAAACGGCACAGGACATCACATCATACCTCTCATTCAATTCATTGGCAAACATCGGCTATGGGTATTTTAATCTGATCTCTGTTAAATGAAAACCGTCCCGAAACTAACCCTACACCCGATCAATAAGCCGATAATCTCGTTCAAACAGTTGGCCACTGAAAAAGGGGTCTTCCTCGGGGGACGTGAATCGATTTGTGAAGTTAATTGAACGCTTGTGGTCTAAGGTGGAGAATGTGCTAATGGATGGTTGGTCGGATGGTGGCCAGGGTGTGGTGGCTGGAGTTGGTGGTACATTCCAAGGTAATCGGTTGTTTCATCTCTTACCAGAACCTCGTGGGTGAACGATTCGGTTTTGCTTGTATACCCAATCCTGGATTTGAAGGAATTCATGTCTGCGGTAGGGGAAATGAGACTTACTCCATTTGGTTCAGCAAGCAGGATAAGAAGGGCTGGCGTATAAATTTCAAGCTGAGATGCAGGTTTCACCCTTATATCTAGTGGAACGGTATTTGTAGGGATTGAAGAGAGCTAAGTGTCGATCATCTCTGGGCTTTTATTTTGTTTATCCTAGAAGTATGCAATAAAATACTTCTTCGGTGAACAAAGTAAATACTAGAGGCAAGCAAAAGTGAACACTTGATGCGCCATTTCTGACAACAGAAAGAATAGTGAGTCCACTTTGGATTCACAAATTGTTTTTCCATTTTTGAGCTGCAGCACAATTTCTCGACTAAATCTCTGTTTTTTCCGCGATTTTGACTGATAGAATTTTGCCAAGGTTTGAAAATTGTTTCCAAAAAAGCCAATTGTGTTGAACGGAGTAAGTTTGTACGAACATTGAGGCCTGCAAATTTGGATCTAGGAATTGAGTTTCAGTGAGAACTTTATGATTTTGAATGGTGTTAGCGGCAGAACTCTCTGCAAACGCCATTGTTCTAGTCGTACCTGATGACTTCTTCACTTCTGTACACATTTTTGACTGCCATTCTTCTTTTTTTTTGTTGTTCTCCTTTTCTAATTGTCTAGATCACTTCACAAAAATATGTACTAAATCAGTACTAAATGTGTACTAAAGTTAAATTTTGTAGCATTATCTAAATAGATTGCAAGAAAATTTACAAACTTCATTTAAATAAGTACTAAATGTGTACTAAATTTACCTTTTGTAGCATTATCTAAATAGATTGTAAGAAAATTTACAAACTTCATTTAAATAAGTACTAAATTTGTACTAAATGTTCCTTCTGTAGCATTATCTAAACAGATTGCAAGAAAATCGAAAAAGTTCATCACATCCACCAAAAATCGTCTCCGCCCTAGTCTTTGTCGTCTCATGAAAGCGCATCTTAAAGTCAGTTCCCATCCAAGAAAGGGTGCCCTCAGTACATGCCGCTTCTAGGTGTTATGCACTAGTCTTCAATCTTCAAATAAGTTACCGAATGACACATCAAATCCAATCAAACAACGAGCTCAATCAGCTTGAGTTTGAACACATACATTGCAGACACTCTCCGTCGTTGATGTGCCTAAAACAGATTGGATGCGAAAGCGTTCCCAATTTAGACACACCGAGGTGTTACAAAATGACAAAAGTGACAGCGCAAATAACATCATCCAGCCCAAGGCGAAGTAAAATGCATCGCCCTTAATCGATCCAACGAGGGAGAGAGAAACCCGGAACTTCGTAAGAACTTTACCTCTTCCTTTGATGCTTCAATTTATGTTAACCAGGAACAAACAAGAGTAATTTCGTAAATTACCCGCACTCACTCGACAACCGGAGTGCGCGCGTTCGACAGACCCTAAGGCAGTGAGCAACGAATTTAATGAAGAAACGGATTGTGCCAAGCTCCCTTCGAACCCTTCTTCTGGCGGAAGACATCCTCTGAAGTAAACCTAATGCGTTTAATTGAATTAACCGAAAAATCTGCTATAACAAGCTCCAACTATGTCATCTTGTATCTGTGGTGGCGAAGCGCGAAGACGAGAGGAACTCCAGCGAGGAGGGTGGCCTCCCGCCCTGGTCACGTTGTGTGTTCAAGCACTCAGGCTGGGGATTTAGTACTTCAAAGACCACCGATTAAGGACTCTGCGTCCTAATTGATTAAATGTCAAAAACAGATAGAACACGACAACAATCTTGCCGCACCATCACGATTTGCTGTGCGCCGAATACATTAAGACGAATGATGACCGACACGCCCGTTGAGAGGCGAGGGCATGGCCGGTCATCACAACAGACCATCACATTTAATCCCCCCACCACCACCCCGCCCCGTCAGCAGAAAAAGGATAATAATTCGTCGAACATAAATAATCATTTGCCGGCTGTAATCGGAATTAAATTGTCATGAAACGGTCGAATGAGTACGTCCAGATATCCCTGCTTGACGCTAGCGAGTGTGTCCCACTCTGGGTGTGGGGATCAATAAAAATTCATCCACATCGACAGTCACACTCGGATCCGGTGTGGAATTATTTGCACCTCATTCCACCGTCCATCTGGCTCGTGTCGTGCCATCATCATCAGAATTCAGCGTCAGCCGCCTTCTCAGCCGGCATCGCTGTTCTTCCGAGACCCTGATTGCTATGCAGGGTGAGTACGCGGATGCTGTGCAGCCGTGTCGTGTCTTTATGGGTGTTTTTAGTTTAATGAACTCTCGTCGGACCGAAGGACACATTAAACAAGGAAATTCGCTTTTATTGCGTTGCTGGTGTCCCTCTGTTTGGCTGTAAAGTCCGTGGGGGTGGTCCATTCCAGTCTTTGACCACTGAAATGGAGACTCTCACTCTCCTGATGGATGGTGTGTAAGATCGGGGGAAAAGTGAAAATCTGGTTTACCTTAAAGGCGCCCATATTCAAAATTGACGCACTCAATTTTCTGATGGAGAATCCTTGCAATCAAGAAGGAATTTCATTCGACGCTGGTTGGCTGTTGGCTATCCTTTGAGTGCGGTACGCAATCCCACAACGATTGGATGGAGTGGGAGCCCAATATCCTCAGGGGACGCCAATAAATTTTAACGAATACATATCAAAGGACTGTGAGCGAATGGAGGGTTACCTAATTGGTAAGCACGAGATGATGGTGCGGGAAGAGGCTGCCTGGCATGGTTTGTGGATTAAATTGGATTTTGAATTTACATTGAAAAGGAGTGGGGACGCGTTGAGTAACTTGATTTAGTTTATCATTCTCCGACTGTAACCGCAGACTTTTTGGGAAAATATCAAGGCCAACTGGGGCAGTCAAGGAGTTTGATTCATGACCTCAGACGTTGCATCGAAGAGGGGACTCGATCTGAAAAAAATATCCACCCCACATCGACGATGGCTCGTTCAATTTATCAGTAATCTCGATGTCATTGTGTCACTGAGAAGAGAAGCATTAAGTGGGTATCTTGATCCTTCTTCGAATGACGTCCGAGAGGCGCTTGGGCCTACTATGCCTGCACACATGTGGGTTGAACCAACAGATTTGTCTAGAGTCGAACTATCGAAGTTTTTTTTTCACATTTGCACTCTCTGAGGGTTGTCAGAGAGAAAACGAGAGATGGCGTGAAACTGAAGGTTCGTGTCTCCGGAATCGAACCCCCGGACTGTATGAGTACGGGTTCACTACCTCCACCGGATCAAACAAATCAATCTTATTGAAGCTACAGCTTGAACAAATTTGAAACATTTTTTTAAACGTTCCGGTTGAACAATTCTACCATGCCATGGGTCGAGATACGACGTCTGAGAATGAGGAGAAGAGGACTGACATAAGAACGTCGCTGAAAATTCGTAGGTGAGGCATGAATGACCATGATACCGATGTTTTAGTGAGAAAATAGCAATTCACTTATTCTGGCAATCATTAGATAATGAGCCATCTGCGGGATACCAGACCTCCACGGATGAAAAGAAGAGGACAGGTTTATGATGAAGAAGCAGATACAGCCCTTCAAGGCCATGTACCAAAAGTGCGATGAACTCCATTTTCACATAAAAAGTATTTTAATGGATCGTTTTAACGAGGACGCAGCGAAGTGAAGAAATAATTGTCGAACGGTGTGAATGAACGGTGAACGAGGTCAAGGTGTGCTCACACTTGTGCCACGGAATAATGCCGAACAAAAAAAACACACTATTTCGACATTGACTTTAAAAATTATTCGCCTGCGACCCCTTGGCAGACGCAGGATGAGGTGGATGAAGCAAGTTAAAAATCTCGCCTGGTTCCGCTTGGGCATAACTCCTGATGAGTCAATGGCTGAGTTTCGAGAGGCCAAGAGATCTCTCGTGCCTGAGTTACGTGCTGCAACACTTTCGATCGCTTTCCACCATAGCAACAATGCACTTATAGTATTTCCCTCATGCCCCATATTTGTTTACATGTTTCCTACATGTTCTGTTCAGGGCAGGCGGCTGGCAGTCAGATGGGAACATGGTACATCGCCAGCAGAAGGAGCTCGGCGAGACCCGTCTACGGTGTGTGAAAGTTGTACAACTTCTGGGTTTTATAATTCGGACTGTGAGTTGAAATACTGAACAAAATCAATTTTTAAGTCGCCGATTACATGACGAGTTGAGACCAACCCCAAAGTTGATCAACTCACAGTTTTCCGGAAAGTTAAGCAATTGTGAACGAAACGACCCAAAAGTTTCTTTTCAATTTTCGCATACGTCTCGCTCCCTAGAGTAACTCATGCTTTGCCGTGTACTTAAAACAAAATGAGAAGAAAATAAAAAAAAAACCGAATCGGCGTATGCCGCACTAGCTGGTTTACAGTTCCGTTCATCTGGGATTATCTGCCGCCCTCAGCAATTGGAAGCGATCCACATCTTGAACAGCTGTAGGTTCTGCTTGGCCATAGTGATTGGACGAGGGATCTCCGGCGATTTGGCATCCTGTCTCTTTATCTTTCTTGGGTCCGTCCACGAAGATTTCCAAGTTTAACAAAATGCCGACCTGGCTATTCCACTGTCAATCATACCTTTGTACAGTAAATGAAGCTTATAAGAAACTCTAAAATGCCACAATTTTTGTTGTAAGCACGGACATAAGGAACATATGTATATAAGAAAAACGCGGATATAAGAAACAAAAAGGAATAAATGTGTAAACTGCAGTTACGCCAGCAGATCGCATGAATGTAAAGTAGTTAAAAAATAATTGAAACTTATGCTACATTCCCACCCAATTAATCTGCGAGGTTTCGTTAAATTTATACAAACTTACCAGGTTTCGCATACATTTTCGGGGTATCGAAACTTCGCTCTTTCCGAGTTGCAGCATCCTGGAGTTAATCCGTCCGTGAGTTGTTGCCGATCTGTAATTTTCTCATTCATTCTCTCTCCCTCTCCCTCTCTTTCTCTCTATCTCTCTCTCTCTCCCTATCTCCCTCTCTCTCTCTCTCTCTCTCTCTGTCTCTGAGAGTGGTTGGCAGAGTTGTTTGGCAGGCAAGAGTAATTCTGCGTTTGATCTCGGTGCTGATGTTGTTTGCACTGTTTACCGTGGAAACGAGGTAGACGATGCTAAAGCTGCCTATGGTGACGTTCTGGCCTAGTCGTCGATGTTGTGCGCAGCATATACTTCATTTTCTCCTCATTCACCGCTAACAGCCATTTTGGCCGCTTCCGTCTAAATGTCAGCAAACACCTCATTCACGGCTTGCTGTGTTCTGCTAATCACGTCAATGTCATCCCCGTATGCTAACAGTTGTACGGACGTCTGGAAGATCGTGCCTCTTCTACTGGCGTGAGAGTCATGCACGATCTTCTCCAGGATGATGTTAAAGAAGTCACATGACAGCGCGCCTGCTCTAAATCCTTTTTTGACATTGAAGGTCTCGGTGATTTCGTTACCGACCTTGATGGAGCTGCGAGAATTCTCCATCGTCTGACGAGTTTGGCAGTAATGTCAAAACAAGACATGGCGCTGTATAGCTCGTCTCTA
This sequence comes from Eristalis tenax, assembly GCA_905231855.2. NCBI lineage: Eukaryota > Metazoa > Arthropoda > Insecta > Diptera > Syrphidae > Eristalis > Eristalis tenax. Next base: position 9,872,231 of record HG993127.1, read on the forward strand.
TGCATGCCCTCCTATGCGGCGTTGAAATCGGCGAATATGTGGTGGGTGTCGATCTCTCTCCCTTTTTTCCCATGGATCCGCCGTAGTGTGAAGATTTGGCCGATGGTGGACTTGCCGCCATGAAACCACACTAGGAAGGACCTACCAGGTTATTGACGAATGGTTTCAGGCGCTCACACAAAACGGCAAAGGAGTTCTTGTATGGAGAATTATCCCTCGGTAGTTGGCGTCGTCAAAAGGGTGTCCTTTCTTGTGGATCGGGAACGAACTACTGTGTGAGCTAGTGAGCGAAATTCAAGTGGCATTGTGATCTAGTTCACATAGTTCACTGGTTAGAGCTGTTTTTTGAACTAGTTCGTTCGTGAACTACACAAGCCTACTCTCCATCCATCCCGGTCTTGTGATAGTCGCCTCCAGCATCTCAAGCTCAGCTGATTGAGTTCCCTTTACCGCTGTGAATGCGTGGTCGTCCTTCAACGCGTTGTCTCTCGGGTACGAGTCTAACACTTTCCGGTCCGGAGCACTGGTTCCATTTACTCTACATAGAGCCGGGGGCCTTTAACACCTTTAACCAGATCCATGTTGCTGTCAGCCCATGCAAAGATTATACGAAGGACTTTCCTCTCGAGGCGACCAAGAATCCCTCGTCCCCTTTAGTTAGTGGTCATGCTTCCTGGACCCTGGACGTGTCGCTTTGGAAACTGCAAGGGGGCAGAGCTGCTGGCTGCCTTCACAGTTCCCGAAATAGGATTGCACTTAAAGCTGTGAGAGAAAAACATCGGTCAGGAACATTGAAACCAACATTAGCTCACCAGACCATGCTGACGGAGCCTCAACAGAACATTTACGAGGGATGTTCGTTTCCATCGCTTTTCAGCTCGACTTCAAGTTTGTCAACAGCCAGATACATAATCTTAACGAGTGCTCGACTACGAGCAGAATTATACTCCAAGGCCCCTCAGGCAAGCTTCACAAATAAACGCACCCACTCATCAATTCGTTCAGACATCTCTCTGCGAAGTGGTATCACCAATTGGAAACATTTTCGTCAGCTCATCATCAGCTTCATCATTGAAATGTCTACATCTGCGGAACGAGTGTCAATTTTGAATTATCCATGATTGAAGTCATTCCCATGTGCAGACGCCAGCGGCAGCTGTTCAACGTGGGCGACCATCACACTCCTTCCGTCCAATCAGCAATTTACTTGGCACTTTTCCATCTCATCTCTATGACATCACGTCGCCCGGCACATGTGTGTGTGCTCCCCCGACAGTTGTGAGCGAGAGTCATCCCAAATTAAGCAACAAACACGTTAAATCAAGGACACTCTCAAAAATATCCAAATTCGATTATCCCCACGATTCCTTTGTGCCGGCAGGTCCTTCAAACTGCTGCACAGAAATCGCTGAGCAGATCGTAAGAGGGCCATCCCATGGAAGAATTCGCTTACCATGCCACTTGAATATTTCATGACCCTCTCACAAAAGAAGTCGTTTTCGACACGTTCCCTCGGCGCGAATCGAATGGCGCTCTCCAGCTCCAGGGGGCTGTGCGGGGCTACGAGGGTTCGGTGAAATGAGCAAATAAATACTGTTAAAATCATATTCTGATTATTCCTGCCCCGGCGCACCGTGCTTTCGAGAAATGAAATGTAAAATGTTCGACTTCACACCTTGAGGGGCTCGCAACTCACAAGAGCAATTCAAATTCCTGCGAATCCCCGGGGCAGAAGGGCTCTGTTGGTGGAGGCCCCTTTTTCGAGAGTAATCACTTTATTTCACCTTGGCTACATTCTTTTTCTTTCTCCTCAGAAGTCTGAAGCCGAGTGTGCGACACAAATGAGTGGAGGAGGCACAAGGAGGCTTTGAGGAGATATTGACTTTGGAAGAGCGGCGGTGGGGGGTTCCTCGGGCTTGTTGTCAAAAGAGCGAGAGTGGAAGGCAAACTTAAAAAATGCGATGGAGAAGGATAATTGAATTTGCGGCTGTATCCAATTTATTCTCATTTAGGGGGATAGACTCATCAATAAGCCGCCCCACCACACTTCCAAGCTATCCGCAGGATCTCGATGTCTGTCTCCTCCACCTGTGTGCTCGTCTTTTGGGTTCAATCGGTTGTAGATTGTAGAGATACAATTTGTAATCAAGCATTTAAATGATTAGAGGCAAGGAAATGCCAACGGTCATATCCTTTTTGTTTTCAGATCCTTCGTTTCGACATTAGTGGGCGGAAATGGAAACGTTTCTGAGTTGAGTGAGGGATGCTCCTGGCAACTGAATTAAATTTACTTCGTATGATGGGCATCGCCAAAGGTCCCCGACTGTGTGCCCATCAACAAGCTGAGTGTTCGTGGAAAAGAAGGTCATCGTCCAGATATTTATGAAAACTAAACTCCTCCTTAATGTGGCTGAGCGGGGCGTGGGGAGATATTGAGAGTCACGACAGGGGAAACGTCGTAAGAGGGAAGTGATTTCGAAGTCTTTCTCAGGAAAATACTGGCAAATTTAGTCACTTTGTTGGATGCACAAGGCGTGTACGTAATTTTTGCCAAGATGAAGTCAGTTCGATGGAGAGCGTGATCACGAGTATCATTTTCCATATGTTGTCGGTAGATTTTCACGTGAGTGATATGAATAGGATGCTTGACCTCACCCCGTTTCGCAAAGAATAAAGCAAATGTAGACATTCCGTCTTCGACTCTGAACCAGTGGAACAACGCATTAGAGGACGCCCACGGAACCGACGGCACACACAATTGGAGAAGGACCTCAACCAACTTGGAGGCAGCTGGCTAACGATCGTGCCAGCTGAAGTGGCATGTGGGTTGAGGCCCATGTGGAGAAGGACCTCGACCAACTTGGCGTGCAAAATTGGAGGCAGCTGGCTAATGATCGTGCCACCTGGAGAGGCGTGTGGGTTGAGGCCCAGGTCCACCCCGGACTGTAGCGCCACTACAAGAAGAACACTTTACTTCTTCAAGCACGGTGATTCAAAGAATATAACGCTAAGGAGAACGTCCACGAATGCGGTGGCACATGCGAACGGAGAATGTACTCTAACAGCTTCAGTTTACCATACTTTTGTACTTGTGACATTTAACATTGGTAAAACCAAGCTGTTTTTAATGTGTAAATATCTTATCGCTCGCCCCTGACACACGAATATAGAGGGATTTGCAACTAAATGGGAGGGAAGTCGTAACCGGAAATGACATCAAAATATAGTTGCGCGCACAGCCGACCGTTTGTCATGAGTGAGAATAGCCATGTTACCGATGGTGGAAGTGTACTGTGACGTTTTAATGATTATAACAAAACATTTTAATAATTAGAGACTGTCAACTGTCAAAGTTTACGAGCACTTTGCAACGACTTCCAGGACGACGTAACGCGAACATGCACATTACACATGCTCTCCGAGACATGTGTTATTGATGAAGAGCTCATTGACATTCCGTACATTGATTGCTGTATCCAGTACAAGCGACCTGAAAGGCGCACTGGTGGTGTTGCTGTTTATAAAAATGCACGCAGTTCTCATGTAATTACTCCAAACATGAAAATTAAATATGTGCAGATGAATGCGTTCTTTCAAATGGCCAGAGCGTAATTTCTGTTGTTGTCTACATCTCTCGTAACCAGTCCATGGATAAAATCTTCGACTTCCTTCTCTTCGTACTTTTGCCATTCACAGAAGGTGGTGCAGCTCTACCGGGAAAGAACTATCATCTGTGGCCAATGACTCTAAGTGGCGAGTTTAATATATGTTTGAACACGCCTGCGGCTGTACCCCTGGTCGAGTTTTTGAGAGATACTCTAAAGCTTCAAATGAACTCTCAGAAATTTCCACCACTCAAAGTGGTACAGTCATCGACGCAGTATTCCAACGATCTCTGAGAGTACATTGAAGTCTCAAATACACGTTTCCTATTTCAGCTATCATAAGCTCATTGTATTGAGTCTATAACTTAATTCGTGCGGCTTGCTAAGAGATGGCGTAACTTGAATTATTCCATAGGAACATGCGTTGGAAACCTACTGTCATCGTACGTCATTTCAGTATATCATTCATTTGAAGTGTAAACAACAATCATTTTTTTTCACTCAAATATGTTGAACTTTGTGCCTGAAAAAGTGTTTTTGTGGGGAGTTCGCCTTTATTAATTTAATATGAAGACAACTGCTGGCGAAAGTCATCGTATTTTGGTGGAAGTTGAACGGGCGAACGGGACAAAAGTGGTTTTGAAACCCGGCCAACCAGCCAAGTCGACGGCAAAGTCGAATATCCATGGCGCGAAGGTAATGCTCTGTATTTTCTTGGGATCAGAAGGGTGTGCTGTATTATGAGCTGCTAAAAGCGGGTGAAACCATCAATGGACAACGCTACCGAACACAATTAATCCGTTCGAAGAGAGCAGTAGCCGAAAAACGCCCGGAATATGCGACCAGACACAAAGCAATCATGACAACGCTCGGCCCCACGTTGCTATTCCGGTTAAGAACTATTTGGAAAACAGTGGATGGGAAGTTTTACCCCACCCGTCTTATAGCCCAGACCTTGCCCCTTCTGACTACCATTTTTTCCGGTCGATGCAGAACGCCCTGACTGAAATACGGTTCACATCAGAGCAGAATATCAAAAATTGGCTTGATGCGTTCTTGGCTACCAAGCCGGCGCAGTTCTTTTAGGGAGGGATCCACAAATTGCCAGAAAGATGGGAAAAGGGCGTAGATTCAGATGGGCAATACTTTGAATAATACTATTGTCCATGTTTGTCTTAAATAAACGTTCAAATTTTGAGAAAACAAAACGGCACGCAATTAAGTTCCCAATATCATCGTTACCATAAATTGAACCTGATCAAGTGTTCGTCACCGAATCATTCACGACTAATTTTTTAAATAAAATACTTTGTATCCTGTAAAGGCTCCTTGTCCGTTCGATTAGGGGGAGATTGCGGTGATAGGATGTTTACACATAGACCTCGAGTGCGTCCACTGCTCGGTTCGGTATTTTTCCTATACACTGTCCTCGTCAAGAGATGTCTTTAGGAACGATCCCAACTACTTCTGCAACATCTGTGGTGAATATACACCCAAAAATTGTAAATTTTCTTTGGATACCCACGCCAAGTACGGGGGGGTTATATGGCATGTGAAACATGCGCGATGTCATTGAGACTAAGGGCGAAAAGAAAATACCTAATTTCATCTATCAAAGACAGTGAAGGTGTTCCATTCGGGAACTTTCAAATCCTCGGACTGTTATTCTGGCCTGCTTGACGGGATTAAGAAGAGAACCCTGTCCCAATGGTTTCACTCCATCTTGTCATCTGTTACACGACCAGTCCTGTACTACGTACTGCGACCATCTTCATCTACACAAAGATAATCACGATTTACATGGACAGACAAACTCTTCTTCAAGCGATGGAACTGGGGCAGCTGATTCTGATCCAGGTATTTATTCTGAGCCCCGCCTCCTTAACCCTAGGATGGATGCGCAGGCGCTAAACTCAATGACTGGGCCTCTCGAAGCACAGAAGAATGTATTAAATAGGGGGTCTGTGACTATTGCGGGAATGGCCAAGACGGGTGTGAAAATAAACAGGGACAGTTTTATAAGGCTTCAAATATTGTCATCATCATCATCTTCTGACCCGCATGCTCCACGGGGGTAAACCACGCACGAGACATCTCCACGCAACTCGATCCTCCGCCATCGACTCTAACTCATCAGAAGTTATGCCCAAGCGAGTTTTTGGACTTGGTCCAACCATCTCGTCCTGGATCTGCCAAGCTGTCGCCTACCTGATGGAATCGGATTCAACGCCCGCCTCAGAATTGGTGATGAAGGGGACATTCGTGTCATCTGACCAAACCACCGAAGCATAGCCCTTTCCGTTCGAAGAAACAATGTTGAGTTCCTAGAGCACTGCCGTGTTTCTCACCCTATCCCGACGAATAACTCCCACAAAAGCACGAAGAAATCTCATCTCTTGGCGGTCTTAGTCTTTCTGTAATTAACCAAATTTCATGACCATAGGTGAGAGTTGGAACAAATACTGACTTGAAAACCGCTACTTTGGCTTTGACACCAAGCTCGGCCTTCCTGATTACAGATCTACCAATCTTTTTCAAAATTGATCCAGCTTGACCGATCCTACAGGAAAGTTCAGAATTACTCCTCCCATCACTCGCGAAAAAGACCCCGAGATTCTTAAATGTTTCCACCCTCTTCAATGGGGCTCCACTAACAGGTAGAGGCGTTCTGGGGATGACCATAAGCTCTGATTTGTCTACGTTGACGTTCATTCCAGCATCAGCACATACGGCCGCAAACTTATCGAGGAGTTCCGTCTGGGCAAACGTGAGGATAACTAAGTCATCTGCAAAAAGAAGATGACTTACCCTCAACTCTCTCAATTTGAACCTTTCCTCGCCTCGGCTACGCTACAACATCCAGTCTATGTATACCATGAAAAGGAGAGGTGACAAGACGCACCCTTGGCGAAGTCCAACGCCCACGGTCAAAGGTGTTGATTTAGCAGCGTTAACCCGAACACAGCTGCTTCAGTTTGTGTATAGAGACTGAATGGTCCTTAGAAGAGGACCTCCAATCCCATACTCCTGCAGAACACTCCAGAGTTTACGTCACGGGCTTCGGTCATATGCCTTCTCCAAATCTCCAAAACAACTGTAGGTGGGCTTGGCATACTCCCAAGCCTTCTCAAGTACCATTCCCAGAGTGAAGAGCTGGTCTTGTACCTGGACGAAAGACTGTTCATCCCCCATCCTGGTCTCGACCATAGCTCTAGAACGTGCTTCCAACACCTTAACGTAGACCTTCCCGGAGAGACTTAAATAATTGCATTTGAGCATGAGTGAATGTAGGTGTATGTAGGTGACAGGCGTGGACTGAACATTTTAAAAACATTTCTGAATTATCACTTAATTTCAAAAGATTCAACCACTTGTGTACGCAGCCGAGAGTAGACAGTGATGTGAGAATGAACGGGCAAGGAAAATGGAACTGTCTTTGAAACACCAGACATTTGCGATGTTTCGAAGTTCATCTGGAACTAACAGGTTCTTGTGTATCAATGCTTCTGCTGAGGAAAATGTCGTGAACAAATGGTCACAGTTACTTGTGCGCCCCGAATTTTTGTACATTTGAACGAAAACAAGTACGACTTGTCCCCCTTGATTCACCGTGCGTTGGTCATTTACCAGTTTCCCGGAGTAGCCTTGAATAGTTTGTCTTTGAGTCACAGACTGTATTCTGCTGGTTTCTTTCCTTCTGATCATCACAGGAAAAGGTTCTCCACACGTTCAGGAGAACACTCCCCAATCATTAATTCCATCGCAAGAACCCACTCTGGTCTCTTGCAAGATGTTCGAAGGCCTCCAACCAACGACTTGTCGTTCAAAATTTCGTCCACCATTCCATGCGTCCAGTGCTCGTTTCGATCGACTCCCAATAGAGAAACCTCATCAGAATTGTGTATAATTTCCAGAAAAGTTCCCCAACACACCCACCTCCCGCCGCCACGTGACTTGATCAGATAAGCTCTGTCCAATGTGTCCTCACCTCACCAACTCCCACCCACAGTTCTTCATAACTCACGGACGTGTTTGTGTCCATTAATGGAAATGCTCCTGTCAATCAGTGAGGCGAGTTTAAATACCCCTAATTGGACGCCAGGACCTTTGATGTGCAGGCATACGTGCCACAGTTAATTAAAAACAAACACAAATCCCTCCCAGGGTCACCTGAAAGTTTGCGCCTCAAAGTGGACTGCCTCCCGACTGTCTTGTCGATTTGATAACACCTCCTTTGTGATGCGGCAAACCGAGATTTTCGGAAGGCCTCACCCAGCAAGAATATTCCACGTGACTTAATTATGAAATTCCTTCCTTGACTGATGCGCCTAATCCCAAAGCAAAGCCAGCCCCCAGCCGACTGCCCAGACCCCAGTTCTTGACTCACCTGTGACATTCGCTTGCCGTTCTCCATCACACTCTCCAGGTAATCCACTTCCTCGTCGTCGTGACTGATGCGACTCGACAACAGTGGCCGTCCCCCGATCCGGCCGGCGGCGGGAACCTTGCTATCCGCTTGCCCCGGCTCGATGGACGAAGATGCATGGCCGGAGCGCGTTACGGCCAGGATATGATTTGGCATTGAGTGTCGCTCGCCACTTGGTTCTGCGCGGTTGCTGCCCGCTGCTGGCGTGTTGGTGTTTTCGTGCCCATCTTCGTTCGACATTGGTCCGAAGAGGCTGCTGTCCTCGTCATCTTGACTGGACGACGTTGATGGCGCCGCATCGAAGCCAGACGCTGTCGTCACGTGGTGATGCGAGGCATACGGATTCGAGTGGTGGAACATTTGATTGCCGTACGTCGGGTACTGTTGGTATTGGTTGCATAATCCACTGCCGGTGCTTGCTCCAGTTAGACGGGTGGTCCGGTACAGGGGACGAGTGAGGCTGCAAGACACAACAAAATTAAGGCCGCCTGTTGTGGGTGGAGGGAGGGGGTAAGAAACGTATACTCACTTGTATCCATACTTCGGTGACGATTCGCTTTCAGTGCGACGCCTCGAGGACAACATTGAATTTGCCCGATCTCCTCGGGCGGCTGCCATCATGTATGTCCACATGGCGAATCATGACATTCACTCACAGGGTGGTATAGCAAGGGGCTCTGTAGAAAGGGATTTGCCGCTGCTTTGTCCTCCGATCAGACACCGATACACACACACACACACTTAGTTCGCGGGAGGTTGAATTTTGCTAATCTATTCCGACAGGATTGACACAATCGGCTGAACTGACAACTGCTGGGCGCGTCGTGCTGCTTTCAGTGTACAGCCTTCAGAAGTTTCATTAGCTAGACGTGTACGCCGCCTGTTGTTCCCTGGAATCGGTATCGGTAATTCGAGTTCTACTCATTGGGACGCATCGATAAGGGATGAACGCCAATTAATGCAAATCAGTTGATTTCGATGACTGTCGTCTGGCGGTGGTGTGGTGGTGAGGGTGCGGGGCCTCCTGCAACTTGCCTGCGGACGAGAAAATGGAAAATTTAATTAAAACCCACGCAGACACTCGTGAACGGGAGGGACTTTGTATCTTTGCGTCGAATGCGGGCTTTCTGGGAATTTCGTCGAATGTGGGTCATTGCAAACAGAAGGTGAGGGTGAATAATTTCACAGCCACGGGTCTGGAAAATCCGCAGAACTTCATTGGAAGATCCACTGGATGGATTTTGCTCTGGCACGCTCGACTGGAATTCCAAATGTATTCAAATGAAGTTCGAACTAACTTTTTCGGTGAACGCCAACCGATGAGGTTCTCTCTCAGCGGACGTGCTGTGCGGTGTGATGATGTGGGGCTGGGGTTGATGAAGTTAGTGGCTAATTGAGTACTAGTGACAACTTCCACATCATCAAACTTTCCCCAAGGACGAATTCCGTCGACGTCCTCTGCTGCGTCCGTGTGGAGGTGGTTTGTGGGGACGAGTGAGCAGCGACGGCTGGCGGGTGAGGAATCGAAAGATTAATCAAGCATATTTCACAGAAAACTTTCACTCAGCCGTGAGTCCAATCAAAAGAAACAAAACGCAACTGCTTGCGAAAGTTTGTGACATGCGTGGGCGGACTGGGCTTCCGCGATGAGAAGGTCGCGTCTGGCCACGTCACAACATGTGCGAAAACTTCGGCGACGCAGAGGTAGCCCCTGCGAAGAGAATAGAAGGCACAAATTATCGAGCTGCGCATAGCTTGTAAATGGGTTCGCTGTTGGGCGCCATTACTCAGATTTCTGCATTCAAAACAACCAAGCCATATTCCTCTGAAATCATTGGCAGAGGAAATGTTGAATGTCAGCACGTGTCGGCAAAGAGCCCTTCGAAGGAGTTTTTCCGCAATCTGTAATTTTTCTTCGAAAGTCAGATCTAAAAATAGACACAATTACGAGGAGGAGTGGGCTGTGGCGAAAAAGCGAGTGTGAAAGAAGACTGGTTTAGTGTAAGTTGGAGCATGTTTAAGGGAAGGCGAATCAAAGTGATGTTTGAACTCAAAATTAAGATTCCTTCTGATCAAAATGAAATATTCAAAAGTTTCTTGAACATGACTTCATCTTGATTCTCAAGGGTAGACCCAGTTGGGATCGATCATTTGTAAAGAAGAACTTTTCAATCGTGTTCTCTAAAAATCTTTGTCAGATCGGAGCCATCTGCATGCTAATCGTACGCAAAACTTTAAACCCGGGTTTCTCGAGACCCTGTTTTCAAAAATGGTGATCACTGTAACTTGAGAACGGCTGTATCGATCAGGTTTAAGTTTTTATCACTTATTCTGTACGAAGGATTTTTTTTTATGGTGAAGCTATAGTCCGGGATGGACCTGGGCCTCAACCAATAAGCGTCTCCTCGGGTCCAACCAATAAGCTCGGTCTTTAGCTAGCTGCCTCTAGTTTTGACCGCATAATTGGTTGAGTTCCTTTTCCACATGCGTGCGCCACCTGAGTCGCGGTCTTCCTCTACTGCGCCGACCCTCCGGCGTGGATTCGAAGACTTTCCGGGCCGGGCATTGGTTTCCATCCGCTCTACATGACCTAGCCATCTCAATCGTTAGATCTTCACCTTTCTGGCTAAGTCGATGTCGCTGAACAGCCTGTACAGTTCGTCGTTGTATCTCCTCCTCCACTCACCATCTATGAAGACGGGACCGAAAATCACTCAAAGAAGTTTCATCCGCTTTTGACAAAGTCCATGCCTCTGCCCATATAGCAGGACTGGGACGATTAAGGTCTTATAGAGGGTCACTTTGATTGTTCGAGAGAGGGCTTTGTTTATCAGTTGCTTTCTTAGCTCATTCTTCGTTTGATCTCAGCGCCGGTGTCGTTGTCTGAATTTATAGCGGTTCCTAGATCTTTGATTACCACAAAATTATACCTGTCTACTGCGACGTTCTGTTCCAGACGTTGGAAGTTGCTCTCACACGTTGCTCTCACTTACCGCTTAACCCATTTTCGCGGCATCCGTCGCAATACCCACAAAGGTGCCATTGACATCACGCCGAGTTCTAGCGATAATATCAATATCGTTGGCAAATGCGAGTAGTTGGACGGACTGTTTTGAGTTTGAGTTTGTGTTTTGAACAATTCTTTCAAGGATGGTGTGGAAGAAGTCTAATGACAGCACATCGCCTTGTATGAATCCTTTTTTGACATCAAAGGTCTCGGTTAAGTCTTTACCGACCTTGATGGAGCAGCGTGCATTCTCCATCGTCATTCTACAAAAACGGACGAGTTTGGTAGGGTTGCCAAAACTAGACATTGCTCTGTATAGCTCGTCTCTATAAATGCTGTCATACGCTTCATACGCCGTCATAAGTTGATGGGTATCGATTTGTTGTAAGTTTTTGCCAAAATTCCATCATCTGCAGAAGCGTGAATATTTGATCGATGGTGGATTTTCCTGGCCTAAAGCCACACTGGTATGGAACGACCAGGTTGTTGACGAACAGCTTTAGGCGTTCACACAGCACGTCAGATAGTATCTTGTATGCGATGTTCAGAAGACTTATGCCTCTATAGTCGGCACAATTCAGAGGGTCACCTTTTTTGTCTCCTTTAGCCGAAAATGGGAGAAAAGTTTGGGTTACAACAGCTTGTTGCAGTCCAAGGTCCGCCATTTTTAGAAAACTCAAAATAGTCAAATATCATCAATTGCAGCATCCTATCGTCAACTAAAAATTTTTCGATTATTTTCTGATTTTTGATAATCCAGTGACGAGCTGCAGTAATCACCATAAATCCTGGTTATATGAAAAAATTTATTGTGTTCGACGCATTTTCTTATAACTAGATATGCAAAATTTATAATCGTCATCATCATCTTCTGGCCCGCATGCTCCATTAAAGAGGTCGGGAGGGTAAAGCACGCACGAGAGATCGCCAGGCAACTCGATCCTCCGCCATCGACTATAACAGGCGAGGATGTGGTGCAACCACCAAGCGATCGCCTACCTGATGAAATCGAAATTTATAATATTTTTCCTAATCATATGATGTGCCCATCATACTGGGCCTAATCAGGCCCAATTTGAGTATCTAACTTTTTTGTCCATCCCCACTTTTTTCCATCTAATTCCATTGCCATCACAATGGGTCCTAAAGGCTAAATTTTAAGGGCCGATGTTGAATGTGAACCACACCTAAACGTCAAGTTTTTTTTCTGCATTTCATTTGACATTTCTCAATTTCAGACTAACTCAATTTGAACCATGCAAAGATACACAATCGAGCAACGCGTTAAAGTTATTCAGGCTTATTATGAAAATGGGCGTTCAAATCAAAATGCATATCGTGCACTTCGTGATTTTTTCGGTCAATTTAATCGTCCAAATGTGCGTACAATCGGAAAAATCATGCAAAAATTTTAGCAAACCGTGTCTGTAGGAGATGTGAAAACACCAGTGCATGCTCGTACAGCTCCTACTGCAGAAAATATTGCTGCTGTTCGCGATAGTGTGGCTGAAGAGCCGTCCACTTCAACTCGTCGTCGTGCCCAACAATTGCACCTCTCACGCTCGTCGCTGATGAACATTATGCATAAAGACTTGCATTTACACGCTTACAAGCTGCAATTGACTCAAGAACTAAAGCCTCTTGACCATTTCAAGCGTCGTCAATGGTCAGAACGGTGGCAAGAAATAGCAAGAGTGGATGATCAATTTTCGAAGAAAATCATCTTCAGCATGGTGTGGCGAGGTCGCGGCCATACCAATATTATCATAATAAAAAGAAATGACAATAATTTCCTAAATAATTTGTGTTTTATTCAAGGTCAACATTTATATTAAAAAGTTCCGGGGCGAGTACAGTACCTTGGGGCAAACCATATTTAACATTTTGTACAGGCGATTTAACATTCTGCACTTTTACTATAAAATTTCTTTCATTTAAAAAACTCTGGATGATTTTAGCAATTAAATAATTTTAATCCGGTCGATTCTTGATGAATGAATGAAATGAATTTCTACTTTTTGCCTTAAACCGGGGACAGAAAAGAATACTTCCATTCATTTAAAAATCAATCCGTTTTTAGGGATTGATTAAAGACAATTTTAAGTGGACGATAAAGCTAAATCTAACATTTTCTTAAAATTCCAGCCGGAACCCCATTATGTTACATGCACTGGCATTCGGTGCAGACTGTACTTGGCAGTGCATCGATAGAGAGCGGTAAAACCAAGTCAAGCCTAAGCTCTCGCGTGATGTTGCTATGCATTTGATGAAAAGCGGTACAACCAAGCCAAGCCGAAGCCATGTGCTTGCGATTGTCCAAGCACGCGCCAAGCCTAAGAACTCACGTGATGCTGCTGTGCACTTAATGAAGGACGCCACAATCAAGTTACAACCGAAGCCATCGATAACGTTGTATATCGCGTCCTATTTCCTTCCAACGGGTACACCCTACAACTTCTGTTTTGTTCTCTTTTTGTTATAGTGTCTTAAGTTAAGTCCTGGTAGTTTTCTGTGCTAAAGGTTAGAATAATAGATGAGGACTCACTCTATGTTTGGACTCAAGAGTAAAAAGAGCTAATATTGGAATATTTTGGCGTTTAATTTTTTTTCGGGGACCACGATTGGCAACACTGGTTTAAACAGCTGACGCACGTTTCGTGTTCTGTTTCACTGTCAAACATCTTCAGTTTGGTCTATAATTTAACCATGAATCGTCTTACAAACGAACAACGCTTGCAAAAGTTAAAAAAAAAGTTCATCGCGCTTCTTACATTTTATGGTCAGTTTAAGACAAAGCTCATTTTTGGCTCAATGGGTACGCAAATAAGCAGAATTGTCGATTTTGGAGTGAATATCAGCCAGAAGCATTGCAAGAGCTACCAATGCATCCAGAAAAAGTCACAGTTTGGTGCGGTTTATGGGCTGGTGGCATCATTGGACCGCACTTCTTCAAAGATGATGCGAATCGTAACATAACTGTGAATGGTGAGCGCTACCGTGAGATGATATCCAACTTTTTTTTGCCCAAAATGCAAGAGCTTGACTTGCATGACATGTGGTTTCAACAAGACGGTGCCACATGCCACACAGCACGCGGAACAATGGACTTATTGAGAGGCGAGTTCGGTGAACATTTTATTTCACGTTTGGGACCGGTCAATTGGCCGCCTAAATCGTGCGATTTAACGCTTTTAGACTATTTTTTATCTAGACAAGCCCGCTTCAATTGACGCATTGGAAGACAACATTGAAGCATTTATTCGTGAGATACCGGCCGTAATGATGGAAAGAGTATGGCAAAATTGGACTAAGCGGACGGACCATTTGAGGCGCAGTCAAGGTCAACATTTGCATGAAATAATCTTCAAGCATTAAATTATATGGACCGTACTATCCATTCAAATCAGGATTTCATGCATTTTTCTGAATTTGATGTGTTTTTTTTTTTTTTTTAACTTTCCTATAGCTTTTAAAACATCACCCTTTGTAACTATTGGGGCCTGGGCTGTAATTTATTTTAATATTTGTTAAGGCTTTTCTTACATCCTGATCCGTAATTCCGTATATTAGAGTAATGGCTCATCGTTGTCTGGACCGGAGACCCATTATAGACAGACTCAAAAAATAGGTCACAGCTTCCATCCAAGTTTGTTGAAGTTACGTTGCCAAATTCTATCTTGGGCAAGGAATTTCTTTTTGAATTGACTTCATTCCAAAAGGATGAACCATTGCTCCTTGCTGAAGAATCTGTTCAAGAACTATTTTTCCCTTAATCTCGAAAATCGTTCACGATTTAAGGTTTTTTTTTCAGTTGATAAGATGAGGCTCTTAAAGAGTACTTCAAGGGATCTGTTCGTATTTTGTCCACCTGATGGGAGAGGTAGTCAGGCTTCCTAAGTTCTAGGGACTGGCAAAGTTGAGATTGCTTTGAAAAATACGGTCCGGCATAATCTTTTGATTAAGAGTCACACGCTCAGGACTGTATGCAATTTTCATTCAATTGAAGCCAACGGCGCTGTATCCCTTTGACAAAATCGGTAGACGCATACGGATTATTCATGACTTGCGTTGCAAATACAGTCGAACCTCATTAAGTCGAATAGTCACTGGAGCAAATATTGTGTTCGATTTATGATGGAATGTTCTTGAATGTTGAATGTTCGACTTACAGAGGCTTGACTTGCTTCTATAGATCATTAAGAGCACCGTCCCTCAAAGGAATGCCCTTTCTTCTCGTGATTTCCGTTAATACCCCCCTCCATCGTCGAATGCAAAACACCCACAGCTGCCCCTTCAGAATCTCAATCAGTCTCGAACAATCGTTAAAAGAACTCCCAACCCTTGTCCTTGTCGTACAGCAAAAACGTAATTCCTTCCGAGCCGTCTAACATCTCCCCGCCCCGACGTTCATTCATCGGCAGTAATGCTCTGTGACCGATCCCTCGAATTAAATCCTCACAGTCCCGTCATCAAATTCCCATCCGACGATGCTTAACGTCAAGGGATTAATCACTGTCTCGGGCATAAACCGAATTTCCTCTGGATGACATTATTTACACATCCTCGCCAGAGTGTTGAACACATCCAGCTTCCGTCCCCGTGACAGGGATGTTAAATTATGCCCAGCGTCAGCACACTGTTTTTGGTTGCTTAAATACCCCGTTCGCTGTGCGCCTGTGAACCACCGACCACGCCTGTTGTGGTGGTGGTGTGCTTGCACTGCAATCTATCTAGTGTTTCTTGCCGCTTTCACGAATCCGGTCAACTGCAAAATGTCAAACCTGCAGATGACACCATTCTCACATAGTAAATCTGTTTGTCTTTCCCCGCCCTCTCTCTCTCTCTCTCTCTCTCTCTTGCCATCCTTCACCGGGGTTTGGGTGTGGTGGGGCGGTCGTACTTTGGCCAAGGGTGCCGAGGAGGCAAGGAGAAATATGCAAATGGCATCTGTTTGATATTCATTGTGGAGGTCATTTTATTAAATTGCAAATTGCCACCGCCCCATTTGAAAAAAATTACTTCTCCGGATACGCACACACACTCAGGCACGCAGATGGAAGGCGGTGGACTCCTGGAATGCTTGGCTCCGCTGAGCGTGTAACGATTCAATGCTCCAGCTCACCATCGTCATAGTTGCAGGCCAACAATGTTAAGGTGAACATTATCGTCGTCACTGTCATCGTTGTCCTTAGCCCAGTGGCAGGAGATTCTGAGAAGCTGCAGCTTCTCTGCTCACTGTCTTCGGTAATGCACATCGGAACTGGGTTGGCGTAATGAATGTCTCTGGTTCATTTGTCCCTGGCACGGGCGAGGAGATGCCGACTGAAGCGTGCAAACATGCAGGGATCCTTGCTGATTGTGGACGTAGATGGGATGTGTTCAATGTTCGAGCGCTGTCGTGAGGACAAGGACATTGAATCACTTTGGCTCGCCGACAAGAGCTCCATGTCAGCCTGCAATCCCTCCTCTCGGGGGTATGCAGCCATTAGTAATCCCAACGTGAGATGGCTGGCTAAGTGGCATCTCGCGCTGGAGGTGTTTGTGGCTCTTATCCCCTTCGATGGGATTTGCTTTAGTTAAATCCACCTGTCAACGGTTGTTGGAATATTGCGCTGCGCTCGGGTTTCATGTGAAGGATGATGTATTTTCGAGAGGATTCATTTCATTAGACACACTTGACTGAGGGAGAGATACACGCGTGATTTGAATTTGAGTTCGCGAGGTTCGCGAGTTGAGACTTGTCGGGTTTGGGACTTCCTGACTCGTGGAAAGCGTGTGGATTTTGAGGTGTAAGATTGATTGGTTGTGATGACGAGTGGAGTAGGACGTGTGTCATTGACGTCAAAAAAAATCGTCACCACTTAAGACAGGACTATTGACGACATAGATTATGGCGCTTTGAGGACATTTTTTTTTGCAACACGGCAAATAATCCAAATGGTGACATCGTGGCTTTTTAAGATTCGTCTTTCTGTGACAGTGGCTCGAGTGGATTTTGAGTTCGAACAGTTTTGAGGTTAAGACAAAGCTGTTCCTGTGCGAGTTCTGCACGCACTTTAAAAGAAATAATTCCGATCACTAAACATCGCCTGTTAACTATTGTAGTTCAATTTAGTGAGTACGTGTTAGCATAAAAAGCTCAAAAAAGCACTCTAATGTATAGTAGACACCTCACTAGCCTTCCCATCAAGTGCAATCACTGCTCCTACCCACTGCGTGTGAGACATTGTTCCCGGTTAAGGCGATGGCATTGAAGCTTATCCTGTAGGCGGGGTACACAATAGGATACTCGCCCTAAGGGGGAGTTTCTGTGCGTGGGCACCATTGGATGGCAGGCAAAATAAGTGAACAAGTGAAGGAAGGAAGCACAAGGAAGAGAGGATATAAGACTAGAAATCGACGGTGAAGAAATTGAAAAAGTGTCGGAAATAAAATACCGGCAGATTGACTATTTATGTAAGAAACTAACAAAGGATGGATTAGAAACAACGTTTCAACCTTAGTGCCGATCCATGGATGAACTCAGAATCAATACAAATTTCGTTTCCTAACCAGCTCCGGTGGCGAAATGTCTCCGCGCCTGCACCTGTGCTCGTCTTTGAGCCGTCAGCGAACAGGGCCATTTTCCCTTTCTGCTATTACCGTTTGTTCCTACCGCTTAAACGCTAACTCAACCCTGTCCTCTTACATGGCACCCGTACATGAACGAATGTATGAAACGTGTTCTATTATCTAGGCAGTGGCGTAGAAGATGTGACATGTTCTCAACTTCACAGATATCATTCATCAGAACTATCAGCCTTTGGAAAGGTTTTCCCAATAGACAGGGGCCAGTGATGACTCGTACAGTGGCCTAAAGTGAGGCTTGAGGGTGAAACTTGTTTTCTGAAGCTGTCCGAATGTCTTCACCTCTCGGAAGAAGGCACACCCCTTTAACAAATGAATCAATCCGATTGGTTAAGTGCTTTGGTAAGCGGGGTTCCCGATTCGAAGCAAAGTTAATAAGCTTTTATCTGGCCTTCAAATCTGGCCTTCAAATCTGGCACACGTACTTTGTCCATCTGAACGGATAGGTAGCCAGATATTCTAAGTTCTTGATACTGGCAAAGTTGAGATTGCTTTGAAAAATACGGTCCGGCATAATCTTTTGTTTAAAAGTCACACGCTCAGGACTGTATGCAATTTTCATTCAATTGAAGTCAACAACCCTTTGACAATCGGTAGACGCATAAGGATTATTCATGACTTGCGTCGCAAATACTTTGTCCATCTGAACGGATAGGTAGTCAGATTTCCGAAGTTCTGGGGACTGGCAAAGTTGAGACCGATTTAAAAAATACGGTCTGGCATAATATTTTGTTCAAGACTGTACGCGATTTTCATTCAATTGAAGCTAACGACCCTGTATCTCTTTGAGACAAATCAGTAGACGCGGCTACGAGAGCGTTCAATATATTCGGTATCGGGGTGAAGCTGTGGTTGTATATATAAATTGACTTATTTATCAATTAATACTATTATTTTAGTGCATTCATGTAAAATTTCGAGTTTTATCTCTAGTTAAACAGAATCATAATGGCAACTGAGACGATGATGGTGAAAATTGAGCATCGCGCTGTTATTAAATTTCTCACTAAGCAAGGAAAAAGTCAAAAAACTATTCATGAAGATGGTGGCTGTTTACCAGGGTTCCGCACCTCCAAGTGGTCAAGTGAGTTCAAGAGAGGCAGAGAGAGCATTGAAGACGACCCCCGCTCCGGCGACCCGGCTACTGCTTGTAAGAAGTCGAAAAACTTGTTCTTGAGGATGCCCGAATAAAGGTGAAAACGATGGCAGAGATCACCAAGCTTTCAATTGGTACCATTCACACCATTCTTCATGACCATCTTAACCTTTCAAAGGTCAGTGCAAGGTGGGTGCCACGAATGCTCACAGCGCCTCAGAAAAAAGTGAGAATCGCATGCTATAGAGAGCTTTTGGAGATGTGTAGTGAGAACGCGGGCGGTGTTATGGATCGAATTGTTACTGGTGACGAAACATGGGTCCTCCACTATGACCCTGAAAGCAAACAAGAGTCCCTGCAGTGGCATAAAAAAGGAACAGACCCCCCGAAGAAGTTCAAAGTCACTCCGTCTGCCGGGAAGCTCATGGCCACAGTTTTTTCGGACTCAAAGGGAATCTTGCTCATTGAGTACAAAAAAAAGGTGAAACCTTCAACGCCACCATCAACCATCAACGTGTGTTGCTTCTTCATGACAACGCTCCTGTTCACACGGCGCGAGTTTCCAAGGCTGCTGCGCGAGATTGTGGTTTCGAAGAAATCCAACACCCACCCTATAGTCCAGACCTTGCCCATAGTGATTATTTCCTGTTTCAGGATTTGAAAAAAATATCTTCGTGCAAAAAGATTTTCGGATGATGAAGATCTCAAGTCGGCAATAAATGGGTATTTTGCAGAGAAAGAGGAAATTTATTTTTTTGAGAGTTTAAAAAAGCTTATCTCAAGATGTAACAAATGCATTGCTGTTAGGAAAAATAAAAACAATTTAACTTGAATTCTCATTTTCCTTCATATCGATACCGAGAATATATTGAACGCCCCTCGTAGATATAGGGATTGTTCGTGACTTGCGGCGCAAATACAGTCGAACCTCCATAAGTCGAATAGTCAAAAAACTGGAGCAAATATTGTGTTCAATTTAACATCACAGTCTAAGTGAGCTGGTGAATCCGCTAGCAGCCCCTCCCATCAGAATGTTCGAAATAATGACGACGGACGAACACACCGAAACTATAAAGGTTCCGGTTGGAAGACCATTTTCGATTGATTTCCCGATTGAAACCTTGTCACAGAGCTCAATACCCAGACGAGCAAACCCGACCACAATTTCATGGGAACAATGTAAGGATGAATGCCGATGTACTTATTCTGCTCGAGAGGAAAGTTTTGCAGGTTGCCTTTGGGACGGTGTGCATTGTATTAATTCTCGAGCTGTATGGCTGGAAGTCGATGGTTCGATTCCCGGAACGAGCAAAATACTTTTCACGGACCTCCTTCCGAGTCACTGACATTACTCAAAGAGAATAACTGTCTTCTCAAATTGGCCGTTGGGAGTCGGCCTAAAGCTGTGGGTCCCTTCCACTTGTGATAGATCAATAGCACGCGCAACACGAGTGGTTGCGGAGAAGCTAGGTCCACTACAGGATGTAGTGCTATCCTGTGAAGTGGTAAAAGATTTCACTATCAACAGCGAAGTAGAGTTTGATGTGCTGCATCCCTACATCATCAGACAAACGAGTTCGAGACATATCATAATTCCTTAATTATAACAAATTGGCAAACGGCGCAAGAAAAAAACACAACAAATACAAGCAAGTTGGATAAGACAGTGCCACTTTTGAAGTTCCCAAGCAGTAACGTGTAATGCGTACTATTTTAAATTTGAAGAACTTGGGGTGTACCAAAGCATTACACAAGTACTGCGACTGTAAGGACCTATTGAGCCCCCTTCACTTGGTCCAGGATTTGAAGCTGCCTTAAGTAATTTGACAATTTCTTGAAAGTCTTTCCCTGTTAAGGACGTTCTGTTTATCGTTTTGAATCTTTCACTGTCAGGACGTGGACAGTCGACTAGTATGTGTGCCATCGTTTCTCTCGCCTGGCTACAGTGCCTACAGATTCCTGTACAGGTAATTCCCATTTATGAAGGCGGTTATTATAAGCCCCGTTCGTGCTCCACAAAGCACTATTAGGTCAGCTTTGTTGGTGTTTTTTCCAAGAACCGCAGTTTTCCGTTCCTTATTCAAAAATGTCCCTCGGACTGGTTTTCTCATTGGGAATCCGGCTATTCCGAACCAAGTTCGAAAGGAAGTGGAAAAAGTCGTTCTTATTGTGAAGGACATTATAATGGTAAATTTCACTGGCATCATTTGTCAGGGAAAATCAAATAAACGGCGCTAAATGGTGGCAATTGATTGAGGAATTTAACCTTGATAAGGGGGCATATGGCAGCGACGCATAATCAAACGCGAACGAGAAAATCGACAACACAACACTATCTTCGACGAATGATTACAGTAAGATTTATGGTAGCGGTTGAGTGGCACGAAGCTCAAGGGTCATGATTACCAGAAATGAAGTACTAAAGAGTGGAAAACCCCTAGTCCATCGGAGAATTTGACGTTTGTGCTCTCAAGTCCCGCATGCTAGTTTATTTTCTCGCACACTTGTTAGGAGCATAGAACAACGCAATGGTTAGTAGCCTTGCTTAGCTCACACGTATTCCCAGACGCCCGCTTCTGAAGATGTCATTAAAACTCTGTCAAATGACACAGAGGGGCAAGAGACGTGTAAGCTGCATATAGTACTTCATTTCAGATGATTACTGGACCAGAAAAAAATATCCCGAGCATATTTACACAGAGCTGATTTACCCGCAATTTTTGCATTAAATGCGATCTTGCGACGGCACACGGGATTTTCTTCGAATGCGATGGATAGTACTATCATCGTGGTAGTGACTCCAAAATAAACCAAAGGATCCTTTGGCCATAAGAAATTACCCACTCTTTTTTGGACCACAAGCTAATTTTTAATATTCTGCTCTGATCTGAACCGTATTTCCGTGAGGGCGTTTTGCATCGACCGGAACAAATGGTAGTCAGAAGGGGCAAGGTCTGGGCTATAAGCCGGGTGGGGTAAAACCTCCCATCCACTGTTTTCCAAATAGTTCTTAACCGGAGTAGCAACAACAAAAAAATTATTGCCTCGTGTCTGGTTGCATATTCCGGGCGATTTTCGCCTACTGCTCTCTTCAAACGGATTAATTGTGTTCGGTAGCGTTGTCCATTGATGGTTTCACCCGGTTTTAGCAGATCATAATACAGCACACCCTTCTGATCCCACCAAATACAGAGCATTACCTTCGCGCCATGGATATTCGGCTTTGCCGTTGACTTGGCCGGTTGGTCAAGCCAAAATCACCACTTTTGGTACGTTCGCTCAGCTAGCGCATGCTCACCATAGACTTGAACCAAATGCGATGACAGCAGTTTTCTTCATATTAAAGTAATGAAGAAGAACTTCCCGCAAAAACACTTTTTCAGGCACAAAGTTCGACATATTTGAATAAAAAAAAAAAAATTGTTGCTTACGCTTCAAATGAACGACATAAACTGAAATGACGTACAATGAAAGTAGCTTTCCAACGCATGTTCCAATGGAATAATACAAGTTACGCCATCTCTTAGCAAACAAATAAAAATAAATTGAAAAATGTACACGCAGTGGTGGTCCAGTGTACCATACACTCTTACGAAATGCATTAGGGTCTCTATATAACGTACGAAAAACGAGGTTACACTCGATATAACGAATGTAGTGAAAATAACAAAAATGCATTTAAATGGAAGTTATCGGTCACATTCTGTGTTGTGCCAGTAACCCGTTAAGCTTGACAAAAATTTCTCAAGAGACCGGAAGAATGAATGTCCATCCCCTCCACGTCCTCTTAATTACTCCAAGGAAACACAAAGGGTAGAGCCTTAAATTAACTAAAAATATGGACAAATGGAAAACGTAAAGTACGATGCCAGTGGCCTTGTGACTGTGGTCAGGGAGAAGTCACGCCACGCATTAACCAGTGCTTGTGGAGTTCAAAGGGCAACGGACAACGGCATCGACTTTCACATTTGCTAGTACTTAGTGCCTTATGGACAGTTCGTCGTTGAAAGTGTTGAGATTGATGGAAAAAACTAACAAAATCCGGTAGGTGCGTTGCGCGCGGTACGAGCAGACTATGGTCGGTATAATCGTCCGACAGGGTGGACTATTTGCAAAGCTGTAAAAGAATTCGAAAAGACTGGCCCAGTTACGAATGTCTTAAGAACAATTCATCATCGACATGCACGTTGCATTTTTGTGAATGTGAGCGGAACTTTGACAGTGTCCTACCCACTGTCAAAGTTCCGCTCACATTCATAAGGAAGGAGGCTGCTAGTGAATTCACAGCACACTTAGACCATGTTGGTCCAGTTTGATGAACACTGATCTACCACTCCAGTGATAGTGCCGCTAATCTGAACCCAACGGCAACTGGAGACTGGGCCACATTTGAAAACCAGATAAAGGCGTATTAACTTTCGAATCGGAGACCCCACTAACCAAGGGCAGGCACTTACCCAACTGCGCCATCCAGTCGGCTTCAATAGAGATGTAGTGCCATGAAATTGAATTTAGATGGGTCCGACACCAATCCACGGCACTTTTGGGCGTACATACATGGCCACTTTGTCAAGACGTTGGTAGAGAAATTTCACTATAAAGTGTCATGATTCGTGAAGTTTTGCAGATCCCCGTACTTTGCACTGAAACACAATAAGTCTCTTTTTTGTTTGTGTGTGCATCACTTTCAGTACCTGTTACCGCTCTGTCACTGAAGGAGATCAGAACCTTCAACAGCAAAGTTGAAAGCGCCCGGAGGAGTCTTCCTTTTGAAGGAGAAAACGACCGAGTATCATTTTTTTCATTTCATTCATTTCAAATGGCGTAACAAACTGTGTTCACATTTGTGAGAATGTTCGTAATTGGAGGTTTAGGACAAGTGTCCTTTACAACTATGATTTTAATAATTTAGTGCTGTTAGCGAGGTACAACAAAAATATCCAGATATTGATTCAAGGGAAAGCTGCACGCAAAAAACCCTAAGAATACCATTATTTTTAGTTCTTTCATCGACCTTCGTTTCAAATTCCTTGTCCCAATTCTCCAGTTTTACGGCATTTCAAATAATCTTCCAGTTGTGTTCTGAGAACTTGACTTTCTTAAGGAAAATTCCTCTGAAGTGGGCTCATAATAAAATAGGAGAATTCTTTAAAATATTTCGAACCATCCGACATCATCCACAAGTGAGCTTGTACGGGTAGTCCGGGTGGATTTGGATTTTGCCTTCTTCACCGACGAACTAAAGCCTTTGAAAGGAACCAGATTGCGATAGGTCATATGCCGCTCTGAGTGGTCTCCCGAAACAGACTACCATCGAGGGCACTTGTGAATCCTCGATTGTTCCCTGTCGACGACGAATCCATCTTGAGGCCACCTCTTGTGGGCGAATTCCTTTTTTTAGAAGTCGAAGGAAATACGATAAAATCGATACACGACCCTTGCCAATCCACTCATATCTTCCATCGGCTGAAGGATACTCTCAAGATCTCAGTCAAGTGCTGCACACTCTTCCTGTTCCCTACCTCACCGCACCCATAACCTGTGCAAAGGTCGCTCCATCTCATCCAAACGACTTCGAGCAAAACTTTCTCCCGACGGATGACGGATTTGTGATGTGCCGGCAAAAGTTTCAAGTCACTAAGTGAAATCCTTCTGACATTTGCTAATGGAATGTAGTCAGGAAGTATAAATTAAGCCATTACTCCGTCAATAGGCAGATACGAGTGCGCTCTCGTCACTCGTACGTGAGAACGTTATCAGGTAGGCCCGTCGCGCCGCCTCCGCTACCGCGCGATGAAAAATTGAAATTATACCCTCGGTTAATTTGCCGCAATATCTCACTATCTGCCGTCAGCGGATGTGTTCGTCGAGCCGTACACTTGTAGGTGTTGTGGGTTACCTCCGCCACCCTCACCGCCGCCACCCAGCCAAGACTGAACTTTGTGATTGATTGATTTTCCTCGACTATCGTAATTTATCATGTCGGTTGCCATTGCTGCTGGTGGCTTTGTTGTTGGGCTGGCTTCATTGGGAGCCACATCTAATGAGTTTCACTTTTGGCCAAAAATAAACGAACGCCCTCTGGAGAAGAAACGAAAGGGATTTTGTTTGCTGCTCGCGTGTGCTATCAGCTCATTCAGCCGCTTGAGCCGTAATAAATTTAATGGCATTTCGAAAATTTCGTTCGAGTGGAGGTACACGAGCGGAGGAGGCGATACTGTGTGTTGCTGGGTCATCAACGATGAGCTGTGGGTTTTGCTGATGTCTCTGCGTTGAGTGATGGAGCTCCGTAGATGACATTTAATTAATTGCACAAACCAACGACGGCGACCACCACCCGATGCGATGATCGCTTAAGTGGGATTCAATGTTGTTGGCCTCTTTGTGGCGCAGAGCGTCCTTGTGGGCGGAAAATTTACATCGGTCATGCTTATTGAGTGGTTTAGCATGCAGCAGTTGGTCCGTATCCTTCTAGGAAATCTCCTCTTTGTGTCGACGTCATGGATCTAATCATTCTCTTGACCTTGTGTTATCCTCATGTTCGGAGATTGTTTTCGTTCACTGATCCACTGCCGGAGGCATTCGCAAAATCCGGTGTCCATCACAAATGTTGACTGACAATCACCTACGGGAGGGATTTGCAAGCAAGCATTGAAAACCCTGGAAATTCATGGTCCACAGCACGAGTGGACGATGAAAAGTGAATGAACTTGAACTTGGGAAATTTGCCCGGTGAGTGTCATGTGAACCTTTGTTTGTTGCTTGAAGGTATTCGGTTGTCTGCTTCCTCCCATGACAGTTTACCGAATGAACCAGCCAATTGGACCTAGAGCCATGTGTGGCGTGGTGTCGACGATGGTGACTTCTATTTTAATTCTAACATTGCTGGTTTTAGTTTTGTAGACAAACTGTAGGTTTTATAGTAGTCGTAGTCTTTACTTGAGTTCGTTGGTACAATTTATGAAGTATGTGAGCTTTCTTAAAATTGACCAACGGTATATGAGGAAGCACAGAGGGCTTTGTGAATGACATCTCAGGACTTTCTATCTTGCGACATTCTCCGTTCTGCTGTTGATCAAATTCCTTATGTAGGCAGCGATATAACACAATGGGACTATACTTGGCCTATGTGTGTCTGTTGTCCTTTGCGCTGCAGTCAGCCACTTTAACCCGACTTCAACCTAGGCAGCGATTCCGGTGCCACCAAATAAACTCTCGCACATTCGCGAAAACTGAGTTTACTCAAGCGAAGTAAGCGAATTTAGTTGTGTAAATTGTCGTATGAAGTGGGAACTAAACATTTATCTGCCGGTATAGCTAAGTAGTCTTAAGTTGAAATTTTGTGATAAGGAACAGTTTTATCATGTCAAATTGTGAAGAAAATTTTTTGTAAAAAGCTTTTGATTTACAAATGCAATTGTTAAACTAATTGTCTTTTTAAGGCAGTATTATTATTTTTATTAGGTCCATAACGGTTTGCTAATAGATGGCGTAACTTGTATTATTCCACTGGAACATGCGTTGGAAAGCTACTGTCATTGTACGTCATCAGTGTATGTCATTCATTTGAAGCGTAAACAACAATCATTTCATTTCACTCAAATATGTCGAACTTTGTGCCTGAAAAAGTCTGTTTTTGTGGGGAGTTCTTCTCGTTACTTTAATATGAAGAAAACCGCTGCCGAAAGTCATCGTATTTTGGTGGAAGTTTATGGTGAACATGCGTTAGCTAAGAGAACGTGCCAAAAGTGTGATTTTGACTTGGGAGACGATGAACGCCCTGGGCAGCCAAAAAAGTTTGAAGATGAAGAGCTGAAAGCATTACTCCTTGAAGATTGTTGCCAAACACAGGAAGAATCTTTGGGTGTTACTCAAGCAGCCATTTCAAGACGTTTAAAAGCAGCTGGATATATTCAAAAGTAAGGAGATTGGGTTCCACATGAACTCAAGCCGAGAGACGTCGAAAGGCGGTTTTGCATGTCCGAATACCACAAAAGGAAGTCATTGTTACATGTGGTTGTTACTGGCGACGAACCCCAAGCGCAAAAAATCATATGTGAAACCCGACCAACCAGCCACATCAACGGCAAGCCGAATAACCATGGCGCGAAGGTAATACTCTGTATTTGGTGGGATCAGAAAGGTGTGCTGTATTATGATCTGCTAAAACCGGGTGAAACCATCAATGGACAACGCTGCCGATCGCAATTAATCCGTTTGAAGAGAGCGGTAGCCGAAAACCGCCCGGAATATGCGACCAGACGTGGTCATGGAAACGCTCGGCCCCACGTTGCTATTCCGGTTAAGAACTATTTGGAAAACAGTGGATGGGAAGTTTTACCCCACCCGCCTTATAGCCCAGACCTTGCCCCTTCTGACTACCATTTGTTCCGGTCGATGCAGATCGCCCTCACTGAAATACGGTTGACGTTAGAGCAGAATATTAAAAATGGGATTGATTCATTCTTGGCTGCCAAGCCGGCGCAGATCTTTTGGGATGGGATCCACAAATTGCCGGAAAGATGATGGGAAAAAGTCATAGCTTCAGATGGACAATTCTTTGAATAATACTATTGTACATGTTTTTCTTAAATAAACGTTCAATTTTCGAAATAAAAAACCCGCACGAATTAATACTTTGTCCAGACTGGCGCCCCATAGGTCCGATTATTGCTGTATACATCCAATGAACGATGTCCGGTTGCATGTCCCATCTATTGCCGAAGGTCTTTTTGCAGGCATAGAAAGCATATAATCCTTTCTTCATTCTTTCCTCCACGTTCCTTTTCCAGGACGGAGGGAAGTTTTGAGTCAAGAATGATGCCTAGATACTTACCCTCCGTTTGAAGGGAGTCAATACTGATTAATTGGCAATGAATCAGAGTGCAAGGGCACATGTACCAATGTGCCCCGTGAGTGGCGAAGTTTGATACAAATTCCAGTTTTTTACTAAGTGAGTCCCAATATTTCTTCTGAATAGATCTGAGAGTTAGCAAGACACTGAACGCATCATTTTGTAGTCTAAACAAAAATCGTATCAAGGTGCTGGTCTCAATTTTACTTAATTATTTCCGCTGATCCCTCGTAATGGAACCACTGTAAGTCACGTCATAATTCCTTCAAATGGCCTGCTTATTTCATTTCAATTCTAAAGTTCACCCACTGCAACCCTATCCACACAGCTCCAAGCTTCTGAAACAGGCATTCCACGAAGTGAACTCTTATTAAAACCCGGGGATTTGATTTCACCTAAGTCCCAGAACTGCTTGGATGTGTGAACTTTATTAGATTAGTCGACACGACCCCGACCGTAAACACGTATTTGTCAATGGATTGGATGGGCACTGGCTGTCCTCGCACACACTCGAAGAAATAATAATTGAATCAACATCCCAAATTACCGGACTCCAATCTAATTGAACATCATTCAGACAGCCGGCGACGATGACAGCGACTTGTAAACACAAACTGGCACTGTGAACGACGCTAGGGGAGAGGTATGTGGACAGAGACAGGTTGGGCACGAAAGAGACTTAATACCGACGTTGCGAAGTGGTAGTCCGTCGCTCAATCAAGGTATGCATATTTAAGGGGCTCTAACCGAATTATTTGGGTCCGGCCGTGGCGTTGTGGGTTGGTGCGTCGACCCCTACGCACTTGAGACTACGTTGCCTAGGTTCGATTCCTGAAACGAGGCTCGATTCGGCCCCATCTCCTTCGAGTCACTGGCAATGGTCAAAGAGTGTGACAGTCTAGAAAATGCTTCTCACTTTGGCTGTTCGGAGCAATATCACTCACAACACTAGCGGCTGCTGAGGCCCTGAACCTCTGCGGGCTGTCGCGCCACCTCTGTTCTTATTCCTATATTAATTTCTCGTCTTGCTCGCACCGTGCATGGTCTTGAACAAGGGTTGTATTCATTGTCATTCATCTCGTCTCACACAAGGCTGTAAATTTCAACGACTGAGAAGACTCACTCGCTC
Organism: Eristalis tenax; assembly: GCA_905231855.2. NCBI lineage: Eukaryota > Metazoa > Arthropoda > Insecta > Diptera > Syrphidae > Eristalis > Eristalis tenax. The sequence goes on from HG993127.1 coordinate 9,900,975, forward strand.
TTGTGACATCGTTAAAAATGTGCGTCAACAAATGCCAAGGGCCGGGAGACCTCCGCACCATCTCTGCAACAAAACTCAAGACCACTGAGGAGCAAAGCAGACTGACGCTGAACCTGACTGAATCCATTGCAAAAAATCTGCCTCATACCCGAATCTCCTTTGAATAAGAGAGCAAAAACAAGCAGCAAAGGGGAATTCAAAACCATCCACAATGCCACCAAAAACGAGCGAACAAATATTCGAAATACCCCCTGAAGCGGAGACGGCTTCATCAACTGAACCAACAGGAGCAGCTGCGAAGAAGGCATCTAAACATAATAAACTCCAGAACGATACTCTCAGTGTTTCCACCGAAAAAGAACAGGCCACAAAAAAAAAGAATGCAAAAAGAAGACAAGAATGGAGTGTCCATTTCCATGGTCGATGTCGTATCCATTTCGACGATTGCAATTTGATATGACAAAGAAATTGGCAGAATTCTTCCCGGGATGCCGGATGATGACTCATCCAACGAAACAAGTTCTGCTTCAATTAAAAGCAGATTCCGTGCCGTCCCGTCCTGAGCATCTTCCGGCGAATGGAAGCTGTTTTCATTTCAAAAACAAATACATTCCACTGCAATGGACACAACGGTTACCATTAATTTAATATTCCCTTGGCAGGATATTTAAGTTTGAATGGAAGCCATTCCCGCCACATGCCCCCTCCACTCGAAAGCGAACGGGTTCAGTCCATGGACCTAGAGTATTTCTCGGAAATTTAATAATCACTCCGGGACAGTGTAATTAAATGTTTGTTTTTTTTTTAACGACCATTATGCCGGGGATTACCCACCACCCCGATGTTCGCTGCGGTGGTTGCCATGACACAGGACAAGTGAAATCCTAGAAGAGCAAGTGCAAGGTCGCCAAGTTCGCGCATCCTTGTTGGGGGATTGCTTGTGCTCCTCCCCATCGCTGCCCGCTGACACTGGAAGTGTACACAGTAATTGCAAACAACGTCAGTAGACAGAGATGAAGCTTAAGTTCTGCCATATGGTTGGCACTTGGAGGCGCGCTTTACAAGCGTTACAAGCGAACTCGCAGCAAACACAGCCCCGTGACAAGGACTCTTCGATGTCAAATGGACGGAATGACAACGCGAGTGAGGATGTGAAAGACTTATACATATTAAATGGATGAAACGAATGCTGCGAATGCTGAGGACATAATGAATTATGAATGAGGATTACAATTTTGTACTTAACGCCAACGATTCGGATACGCTGAAGGTGGAGGTGGAGGAACGGGACGAGCTACGGAAGCACTTGAGACATTATTTAAGTTACACGTGTTCTTGACTCTGGGAAAGACAATCAGAACGTCTCGTGGTTAGAGATCATCTTCACCATCACAAAGTCAGCGTTGTTCTCTGAATAAGTTATGCGTGGACGTTGAGCACACGTTGTAATTGGCTTTGATCGACATTTGGCGTTCCATGTGACGTGCAAGTCGTGTATCTGATGAGTGTCTATGTGTGTGGGTGGGGAGCACTCCAAGAGTACTTGTCGATTGGATGCCATGACATGAATGTTGGGTGGTGTGGAGCATCAAGAAGAAGATTTCATAAGAGTCGTCAATATCGACGCTGATTTTATGACAACGCCTAGAAGTATGCACCAATATAATGTTGGCAAATCTTACGCATACATACTACACAGTTCATTATTTCGGGAGCGATGCTCTGTCCTTCGCTCAAATCATGTCCAGCCAGTCAGCACCGCCGCGGTTGACTCTGAGAAACCCTACCTAAATGGGGAGATAACTACAACCACCTGCCTTGCCACCTCCTCTCCTCATTTTTAACTCGTTTCCCCTCTCCTCTAGATAAAGCCGGTCTCAGCACCTACCTAACCCTGATTCGCTCATACATCAATTTCTTAATATTCGACTCTCCCGCCTCTAAGGAAGAGGTCACCACTTCATTGACACACCGAATCGGTTCGCACAACTTATCAATTAGTCATCGAAATGGCATCGCCCTCAAAGGGCCTTCGGAACCCACACACACACACACAGGGAGCAGCCTGTTTATCAAAGGACTTAATCACCAAACAGCATACATATCGTCTTTCCCCGTTTCTAGACCTGCTCAAGGTCGTCCCTGGAAGGAAGATGACATCCATTTGTCAAATTGTCTCAGAAAATATTTTTTCTATCTTCCCTTCCACCACCACGCCCTTGCTGCTGTCAGTATGCTGCTGTTGATTTATTATCTGTCACGATGCAGGGAACTATCATTAAGTCGAAGAACAACAGAAACAGAGTTCATCTGTGGATGGGCTGAAGGCTGCCGCCTAACGAAGGAGGGAAATTCAATTTTTGCCGACGACAACGATGACGCGAAAATGCATGAGATTTCAAAAATGCAATTTAATTACGGTCCCACTGCGCTCTGCGGATGAACTTTGATGGGGCGGACAATAAATCGCGTTCGTTGCAGAGGAACATTACTTTATGACGGCAACATGATGCGAAACTGAGAGCGAGGGATAAGCGCATCAATCAGTGAGTATGGCGTTGTAAGCAGTTGAATGGGGATACGCTCAGCGTCCGGAGGCGAAATCCCTGGATTTGCAACAGCAGCAAGTTTGGCGGGCAATCCTGTTGCATAGGTAAAGGGGCTTACGTGCTGCGAATCGAAAATTCAAGAGTTTTCTAATAAAGTCACCAAGTCGTACACGGAACATTATGAGTCGGGACGAGGGGGCCATCTTATGTCAATTTTCCGTGACAAGAAGGCGGTCCCAAGAAATTTCTAGTACGTTCTAGAGAGGTAATGTTATGTGTGTTCTAATAAACCGACGAAACTTGAAAAACGTAGAGTGTGACGTGGAGGCAGTCTTATGGGCATTCCAGTAGTGCCATGGAGGCGTATACGTAGCATCGTGCATTTTGACGATGAACTGTCTTCAAAGTTGTCTAGAACAGCCACGGAAGAGTAGAGTGTGACGTAGAGGCAGTCCTAAGGGTCTTACAGTAGTGCCATGGGCGGTTACACGTAGCATCGTGCATTGGGACTATGAACTGTCTTAAGAGATGTCTAGTCCAGCCACGGAGGTGTGGGGGCAATCTTAAGGGACTTCCAGTAGTGCCACGGTGGCGTATACGTAGCAGCGTGCATTTTGACGATGAAGGTGTCTAGTACAGCCACGGAGGTGTAGAGTGTGCCGGGAGGCAGTCCTAAGGGTCTTACAGTAGTGCCATGGAAGCTTACACGTAGCATCGTTCATTGGGACGTGGAGGCGGTCTTAAGGGTCTTCCAGTAGTGCCATGGGAGCTTACACGTAGCATCGTGCATTGGGACTATGAACTCTCTTAAGAGGTGTCTAGTCCAACCACTGAGGTGTGGAGGCAATCTTAAGGGTCTTCCAGTAGTGCCATGGGGGCGTATACGTAGCATCGTGCATTTTGACGATGAAGGTAGTACAGCCACGGAGGTGTAGAGTGTGCCGGGAGGCAGTCCTAAGGGTCTTACAGTAGTGCCATGGAAGCTTACACGTAGCATCGTTCATTGGGACGTGGAGGCGGTCTTAAGGGTCTTCCAGTAGTGCCACGGGAGCGTATACGCAATATCCTGCTTGGGAAGAGCCTGTCGTTACGAGGAGCACGTTAGAAGTCCGAGAGCCCTAACAGAAGAAAGAACGACAATTTAGTGTAAACATGGACTAACAACCAGTCTATTTGTAAACGAATTACTTTCAGACGGATGAAGCCTAGATAGCTTGTAGGTACATGGTCCCAGGTCGGCAATGGAAGTCTGCGGATCTCTTCCCTTTCCTCATAGATGCTGGTACAATCCAACTGTCAACCCAGTTGTAATTAATTAATAGAACTTAATACAGTCCCACAACACGAACATAAACACATCCTAAGAGACTGCCATCACACACAAGTCTGAACCTTTCACACTTCATTGGCTCAATTGAAGATACATTTCCTTTCCCTCATTCCCCATGTTCCCGGCATCCACATGGAATGTGTCCAAAGAATGTGAACATATTTACGCTGCTCTCGCAAGGTCACTTGAACAAAGGCAGGGCCCATGGCTCTAATTACCTCCGCAGTTTGGGAGGACTAATCCGATTATCACAACAAACCCAAGGGATCTCCATTCATCATGAAAGCCGCCCGTATTCCCGAAAGCGGACCCCGATGAAACGACACATTAACGAAGCTCATAAACGAGCTCTCTCCCAAAGACATCGTATTAAAGGCACATTCCCACGATGTGCGCGGCCCGGGTTCACCGAATACGGATGAACTCTTTATCGAGCCGCGTCGGGAGGGGGCGGACTAATGAGTTGGGGGAAATAATTTCATCCAGGTAAAGGTTATGACGGGCGGCAGTGAAAACGGAGTGCGGATGGAATAAGTAAGCAGATTGGGCTGTTTTACTGACTGCGGGGGAGCACCTGGGTGAAGATGGAAAATTCATCATTCAACATTCCGACAGCCATTCGTCGCTGCGGTTGGAGTGGCGGGTTTCTTAAATTCGTTAAAATAAAGATGGTCCTTTAATTCGTTTGCACTGAGTTTGAACTCAATTAGTTTTCTTTGATCCAAGCGACGTTTGCGTCTCTGGCCTACTGGAGCCTTCGAAGTGTCGATGACTTATGGAAGGTCGATGTCAACCAAGTCATGTGTAGTCGAAGACGGCTCCAGGACAACCTCCAGATCAGCTGGCGAACAAGTTCAACTACAAGACATTGAGATGACGCAGTGATTACGAACGCGTTCAAAACGGCGGCGCACACAAGTGGAAAAGGATCTCGGCCACAAGTGGAGACATACGGCGGGATGATGGAGACCCAGCTCCACCTCAGACTAAAGTACCTTACACAGAAGAAGACTACGGTCAGATGATCAAGTTAAACTGTGGCTACATATGCCGCAGGAGCTCACAGCCTGGGTCTGAATTTTGGTGGTCAACGAAAGACGACAGAGTCCTCCAGCTCAACTCAGCCACAAACATGCCGCAAGAAGCGGGGCTGGGTTGTAACAAACCAAGTCATACAACACCCTCAAAATGGGAATCCGACACAAAGAAAGGCGTCAACGGCACTAAAAAGTCAGAAACGATCTCCTCGAAGTCAAGTGCAGAGGCGAAATTGAGGCGAAATTAAGCGAGCTATTGGAGAAGACAGCGAACCCAGCGGTGGTCATCGGCGGAGGCGGCCAACTGGCACTGGCAGACAGTAGCAAGCAAAATTCGCAAAGCAATTGATTCCAGAATTCAACCCGAATTCTTCGAAGGATTGACGGCTGAAGCTTGGCAGCGAAAGGTAATCGACCTTCAGCGGATCTGTGAGCTAGACAACCGCCTTTTGTTGATGGCAACGACCTCACGAGGACCAGGTGCCGCAAGGTCTTGGAATTCCCTCGTCGACTTGTTTGACTTTGTAGCACATTCCTTTCGAAGGACGAGGAGGCAGGTATTCATGAGGCCTTAAGAGAAAAGCGACAAAAGGCGGGCGAGAGGTCGTGTGAGAGAAACAAAATATAGTGTTCAAGGCATGACTAACAACAGGTTGAAGGAGTCCTGCGGGCAGCGAAACTTAGTATTGAAGGGAGCATGGTGGGTTTCTGGACTGGGAACGCGAGACCGACAGCGGCCGTCTAGTGGGGAGAAATGGAGTACAGACCAGTTGATGGCCGATGAAAGATGGAAAAGAGACTATTTCCGCCCACCATGGCACCATGGCACGAACTCGACACCAAGCCCATGTAGAGTCATATAACCAACAACCTCAGGATTTCAACTCCTTATGCAGAACGGCTTTTTGGAGTACTTGAAGAGAGTCCGGACCCACTTTTAGTTTTTGCGGACTTAGGAAGCGATTGTGTGACTCTTAGAAAATCGTTTGCAGACGAGGGGGATATCCCAAAGGCCCATTCGAAACAATGAGAGGAGTTGCGGGTGGGGGATGTACGACGGTCGGAAGATCGTTACCGATCCTTAGAACCATCAGCACGAAGAAACATAGGAATGTTCGTCGCACAGTAAAAATGTTTGGGTAAGAGTTAACTCTAATGCCAGCCCGGCAGATGTTGGAGCGAAATAAATCTGTAGCATCCAGTATCGAAGATGGAACCAGAAATGGCAATGATCAGCAGAGTTGCAATTATTTCGTGGGCCGATAAGGGCCTACATCCGTAGAAGACTGTGCTGGCGCAAGAATTGCTGCCATAAGACAATGGACAGCGGTGGAATTTAGCTAATTGAATGCTGTTGGAGAATATTGGCAGAAGATCCGGATATTTTCGCCAAATCAGACCTATTTTTGCCTCAACGGTTATGTCAACAAGAAAAATTTCCATCATTGGAGCGAACACAAGACCACAAGCGTCCGAGCAAGCATCAATGCATACACAATCATTGAATCTTTCGTCCGGTTTATGGCATGATGGCATCATCGAACCTTATTTCTTTCGAAATGAGGAAAGAGAGACTGTTAACCGGCAAAGGCCTGAGGTATAGAGCGATGCTAGCCGACTTTCTGTGGCCAGAGCTCGACAGCAAACTAACAGCGTCCATCAATTGATCAGGAAACTTGATTCGATTCTTTTTTCTGGAGCTACATTAGTCCAAGCTAACAAGCCAACTTCTTACGACGATCTCGAGGCCAACATTTGCGACGCTATTGCAGGCATAACGCTGCACTTATTGGACCCAGTCTTCAATAATTGAACCGGGCCCATGAAGCGCCCATCTGTGAAGACGAGGCGGTGATTTAATAATTCAATACGCATAGCATTTGTTGCTCTATTTAAGTATTTTTCCTATCGCTCTTATCTGGTCACCCTGCATGCGGCATGGGACCCCAACTAGGTCATGATTGATGATCATGAATCTTAGGTGCCCCATACACAGCCCGCTTGTGACGCTTTGCTAAAATGTAGCCTGGGTATTTGGTTTGTCCGAGCTCTAATTCATTGGTGTGCCCCACTGGGTGGGCAAAATAATTGAAGTATTTATTTCGGTTTTCACAAAAGTGTGGTGTGTGGGCCAGTCCGCGCACTTTAATACAAAATATCATTCGAATTCCGATCGTTGGAGAATGTCGAGTGGGGCTTTTGAATTTGTCTTGCTATCTGAGGGATTTACAAGTTTCGAGACAATAAGTCTGAAACTAGTTGATGAAATATGCCCGAGGCATAATCAGATCGATGCACAGTATTCTGTCTCCCACATCTATCATTTGCGGCGTTTCTATCACCCCCACAGCTCAAAGCACTGTTCCGTCTTGCTCAAAGTCGAATTAAGAACTAATGTGTATGAGTTTGTGTGACGTGTGTGGCGGAAAGTGACACATTTTGCCCACATCAAAGTGTGCTGTGTATGGGACACTTAATTGTGTACACGAGATAATGCACAGCCACTTCTTGGATTATACGCGTTTGATGAAATTTGTTCACACTTAAACGAAAAACTCTCTCCAGCTAGGGCGGCTGCTAGTGGATTCACCAAAACACTTAGACCATGTTGGGCCATTGTGATACACACAGTTTATTGATCCCAACGGCAAATGGTGTGTGGACCGCGCTGGCAATTTACTAACTGCACCATCCAGTCGTCAAAGCCAGCGCCATGTAAGCTCACAAAGCGAAGCTGTCCCCATACACAATTCGGGGTGGTGCACGTCCTTGTCATGTAAGGACTGCTGCTTGGACTGAACTTAACTTCCAAATCACCTGAGCGAATATCGCCGAGGCTTTCTCTTCCTGTGGAGGACTTCACGTCAAAACCCAATGAGGAGTCAGAGATCTTGATGATGACCTGAATGTTTCTGGTGAACTTTGGGTTTGGTTGTGTTCCCTACGCTGCGTCTGAAATGCGTGCACAATGCTTAGTGTTAACGTCCTCAGTAGTGAATGGAGACCCTCCAGCAGCAAAACTCAATGCTTTAGAGATGAAGAAAGGAATTCACAGTCACGCCGAAAGCTTTCCCTCCGTAACCTGAGAAAGAAAACCCGAGAGAGGACTCTAACTACGCCCTACACAGCTCTACGTTACATGTCCGGTCCAATGGGCTACTTCCACATATGAGACGAACAGAGCTTAGCATTAGTGTGAAATTCGGCAGAGGACACGGCTGCCTACCTAGACGAGGAGATCACAGTGAACACCTGCGCGATTGGTGGCTACCTATATTATGTCCTCACGACTAAAGCCTTTTGATCAAGAACTCAACTGAAAAGCCTGAGAAGAGGGTGGCGCAAAGAAGAATTATTTTAGAGAAGCTGATTCCCCGGAGAATGTGAGTGCCACTTACCGCATCCTTGAGAGTAAACCATAAATCTCCTTTGTCAGCGTGAGACGATAGTGTAGCCCATTCTGCACACGGTTTCAGAATTCTGGCAAAACTAAAGCAGAACTACAGCTTCGCATCCTCCAACTCGGGACCTTTACCTTGGTGATGAGAAACTCAATTTTCAAGTGTAACAACCTACAGCACGAAGTCATTTTAAGTTTATCGTTTGGAAAGTTTGCCGCTTATTCAATCCTTAGGGCATGCCAACAGCAACTTTGTCTATCTGTCTGTCTCGGCATTACGCAGGCACATCCGTCGATATCCTCTGACAGGGTATTGAAGGAGTGACAGCAAAACCAAGTGAGACAGGAGTCACCTCTTCAATAAATCAGATAACTTTTCTCCGAAACATCACGTTTTGTCAAAAGAAAGGCGATGGGAACGGTGACGGGGGATTTGTTGTAAAATCAATATAATCACAGAAGTGACGAGAAGAGCAGTGATTGAAGGCGACGGATAAGGAATGGAAGGGGATGGCAAATGTCTGGGACGAGTGATGCATGACATCTCCTGTTCAGTTTTATTAAGAACGTGGATGGCACCCTAGTCCGAGTTGGAATCGACACTAAGTTCTGCGACAGCCACTTTTGTTGTGTGTGAAATTTTCGTTTAACGGCCGGAGGGTACCTACTGGACTGTGTGCTCGATCGGCGACGTTCAGGACAAATGTGCTCAAAAGAGATGGAGACAAGATTTGTGGGCACACAAAGTCGCCGCAGCAATATGTATAGTGAAAAAATGTACCAGAAGAGAAGAGCATGGTATGGGCACAGGACGCCCTGAACCTTCTGAAGATTCTGCGAGTTCCAACTCTACCAAATGAAGTCACATCACAGAAGGCTGCTATGACGTACTGACACCCTTGCGTTGAGTTCGGAAGGCAGTGCGATGTGGAGTTCTCAGGAAACCCAAACAGTCCCCCAGCTCCAACTTCAAGATCCGAAACTAAGCCGCGCCTAAGGCTGGACACAAAATTAAACAAAGATCAAACTTCCTTCCTTCCCAGAGACTTAGTTGGTACAACACAAACTTTAAATTTAAAAGCAGACACATCCATATTCCACCGCTTGACCATGTTAACTTCGACTGACACACGTCGAAGATGCTTCAGCACTTCCTTCCACAGCTTCCGAGGAATTACCTAACGCTTCAGTGCTTCAGTGGATATATTGTATTTTCCGCAAATTGACAGAATTCGGAGAACAAACAATCGATTGTTTCCGGCGTGGGCTACTCTCCCAAGTAGGTGTTTGTTTGTATGACTTGATAACGTTGCAATCGCTCTCTCTCTCTCTCTCTCTCTCTCTTAACTTTAAATGGGCTCAGTTCGATTTCATTCCATTTTACCTCAATGACTTCACAACAATTGGACAGAATTTCAAGGGAAAATACTCGCTGAACCACTACCACGCACAAGCCACTGCCAATGAAACTAAATTACATTCGTATCGTGGGAGATCTCTTCCATCCAGAATCCATTAAATATGCACAATAACGCCAGAGCAATGCTGATGCGAAAACACCTTCCGGCTGAGCGATAAAACCGAGGTATTCAGACAGCGCCGCCTAATCCGCGGGCGTTCATCATCACAGCACCTCTCTCTCTCTCTCTCTCTCGCTCTGGATTCTGTATTATAATTCAAAATTCACATTAAAACGAAAACGAATAAAAACGCGCTCCCCGACGGATCCATTAAACTTCCTAATAAATGCAGGCCCCCAGTTTTATGGCGCGCCGTCGATTTGCAATGCATCCACGAGTTGGATGGACTTGATGAGATGAACGGGAATATTTGCCTTCACGGATTAGCACGGACACAGCCACACACAAGCGGGTGTGTCGGCATGATGGATTGGGTTTATTTTACGGCGCTAAACCTTAACTGTTTAATTTTCGAAATCAAAATCATTTTCGAGCCATTATCGGCATTGTCTATAACGGCAGTCGAATTTGTGCGATGTGGGGCGGGGCAGATGCTGGAAATGTGGTGGCATGAGGATGTCAGCCATTTTCTGGTGGACTTCTGATCAAATCTCGAGTTATGCGAAAAAATGTTGCGTATACGCCCAAGAAAGTCACGGGCATTGCTCAAAGAGAGTTCATTGTTCGGGACTGTAGGTCCCGGTGTCTTCCACTCGTGTGAGAACAATAACAGGCCCTATACGAGCGGTCGTTAAGAAGCTAGGCCCTGGCCCTGTACAGACTGTAGCGCCACCCATATTATTATTGGACGCCCCAAGACCATCAATTAACACACATTTGTTCGCGAAACGAAGGCCTAGTTAGTCAGCATATTTCCCAGTGACCTCCGGTGGTCCCATGAGGTTTTTTGTCCAACACATCCGCCGGCGCTGTAAATTAGTCCAATTGAGGTCATTGCGTTGCAGGATCCCACAGCCCTACCGCTCGATTTTCACTCAATTCCCTCTAATTGAATGTGTATTCCATTTCGCTGCGAAATATGAACTCGACACCCACTGCAGTGCATTCTGCCTGGCTCCCATGCTCCCCTCAGTCAACCCGACGACCGACCGTTGCACAGGGACTAGTTACACAACTAGCACAGCATCCGCTGCTGGCCGAGATGAGCGCTTTATGGCACATCCTTGCTCAGTAAATGGTCCCATTAATTGCCAACCTAAAACCTGCCTAAACTTTATCCATTACCCAGCCACTTAGTCGTGACCACGCGGGGAGCTGGCGGGCGTTACTGCGACTCTGTATTCTTTTTTTGAGTGTTCTACGGGGAGTCTTTCTCGATTAAAATATTCTCACCATCAGTCCCTCGCCTCCAGCCATCCTCCGGGACCCTCAATCGCGGAAGGGACACGGAAATGAAACAACGGAGTTGGCTCACAAATTTTGTGTGGTTTGCAACCGAGTTGGAAACCTCAAAGTCCTGGAATGGACTTTCGATTGCTGGGAATGTGCCAACTTTGGAGGGATGTGGTTTGCTGGTGTGTGGGTGTCTGTGTGTCGGGATGTCAGGATGTTGTGGGTTCCGGCGACAATCGCCGAAAAACTTTCAGTATGAATATGCAGACTTGTGCGTAGGCTTGTGAACATTTTAAAAATTAATTATTCATCTCTGCCCTCCGGCTGAGCAATGACTTGTGCCTCGCAGTGCACTGCGATGTTTTTCGATATCTCGGCTTTCAGTGCCTCGCGGCAGGTTGATTCATTAGCGGCCTTCAGCCGCTGGTCGTAACGTTCGTCGTAAATTTTAGTGAAGCGCTTGCATCCACCAAATGTGCTGGCGAGTGTTCGGACTTAACGAGCCGCTGTGCGGCGGTGCTTATCGCTGCGCGCTGAACGTCACGCGGTTACGGGCCATCTTCGCAGAGACAACTTGCAGGGGAGGAGTGTAATTAATCATTGGGGAAGCTGCTGGGAGAGGAAGAACACCTCAACCGGAGACACGTGGACGAAGATAAGTGCCTGCGGAAGGGTGTGAACGAACGCCAACGGTTCGGACGGGAGGTACGCTTAGGAAAATTAACTTAATTGACTCCGTTCACCGAGGAGGCACCCAGAAGGCTTAGTGCTCGTTTTTTCTGTGTGCACACACTCAGCGGAAGTGTGTCGTGTCTGAAGGTGACCCTTTTACCATGAATCGGCATCCATTTGCAATTATTCCGAAGAGGAGCTACCTACATCAACTTTTTTTAATTTTCATAAATGGCAACCTTTCTTAGGGAGAATCGGGTGTTCATTCGGGTTCGGATGACTTTTGCGGACCGCCCTTTCTCCTGACTCAACGGTTCGCCCTTACGCACCTTTGTGCAGGCATCTGCTCTAGTTAAGTGAAATCATTCACCTCTCCTTGGCTGGAGCAGTTACCTTGCGAACTGGCCATTGTTAAAAACTGCTGGGTGCAAAGTAATTCACTCATGTACAGATTTGCGAAGTTTGTTTTCTTCAAGAAGTACATCCGAGAGTAGGTGGGATCGTTTTTGAAATTGAAAAATTGCCTTCGGCGAGCGACGAGTTCCAAGAATTTGCTCTCAACGCAGTTGCTGCTTCAGGTATTCAGTATCACAGAGGAGCTCACTCACAGTTGTGCGTTTCATTTTCACAACTTTCAACTTGAATACGAGTTTTTAATTTATTTTGTACTGGCTGCAAGCTCGACGTTTGTCAGTGTGGGCGCTGCAATGTGTTGCTGGGAGATTTACACGAACCTGGCTCATAGGTTGGCTATCGTTCACAGGCTGGCTCATAGGTTGGACAGTTCGTGGTTGGTCCTCGAAATGCCCTCAACGCAAAGTGGACCACTGATTGCAAGCAGAACTTTTCTCACGAAGAGGCCAAGTTCTGCCCGAGGCCTCCACCAACACGCCTCTTCAACTAGCGCGTGTGGTCAGCAGTGGCCAGCTGACTCCAGCTTCGTAGGCTAAGTTGGTCTTAGACGCTGGCCTTATCTGTTGCGTTGTCCCACAGGTTCAGACCACCTCATCTGGATATTGTCTATGACTGGGATAATCAGTGTCAAGGCAGCTTCGAAAGAGGGCTCGATTACTCAATTTCCTCTTGGGCCTATAGACACAGCGCTCTGGACAGAGTTACTCTACGTTTTATCTCAGCACTGATGTTGTCCGTGCTGCTTGCTAAGAAGTCCTTAGCTACTTCGAAGTTATAGCCGCCCATTGTGACGCTCTGTTGAAGACGTCGATGTTGTCTGTCCTTTCTTGAGGACAGCATGTACTTAATTTTGCCCTCATTCACCGCTAGACTCATTGTAGACGCTTCCGTCCCAGTGCCAGCAAACGACTCACTGACGGCTCGCTTTGCTCTGCCAATCAAAGTCGTCCGCGTATGCTAGCAATTGTACGGTCTTTTCGAAGATTGTGCGTCTTGTGTTGGCAAGTGAGTTCAGCACGGCCTTCCTAGTAATGATTTCCGCAGAAGCTGCATGAACGAGGATGAAGGAGAAACCATTGAATACTTGCTATGTAGCTGCAGGCTCTCTCATTCCGTAGATTCAGACTTCCAGGGGCCCACTCTCTCATCCCGTAGATTCTGACTTCCGAGGGCCCACTTCTTCGATAACCTGGCTGATCTGAGCAACATCAGCCTCCTTCTTCACTTTATTAAAAGCACTAATTGACCCTTAGATCCGCGTGGCACCACAATGGGACTATGCTTGGCCTACGTGGGTCTGCTATCCTTCTGCCTAACAATCAGCCACATCAACCTACCTACCTACCTACGGTGGTGGAAGTGTTATGGTGATGTTATGGGGTTTTATGGCGTCATCAGGGGTCGGAAAGGCGGAACTAATTGAAGATATGATGAGCCAGATCGTCTACATTGAGATTCTTAAGCGAAATTTTAAAGCCAGTGGCCCTTTTCACGTCTAGAGACGTGAGTTCCGACGGCACAGTGCTCTGTTAAAACGCCAATAAGAGAGAATTGTTTATTAGTGTTCCTCGCTGTGCCGGATGCCCATCATCAATTGAGGGAAGTCTTAGAGTTGAAAGTGACAGAGATCCAGAGATTTGATCTCTGCCTGGCTCTCGGAACAGATGACGATATCTGTGCTTGATATTACATCGTTTTTTAGCCATGACAGTGCTTCCTTCATCGCTATAGTTTTAGCCTGAAAGACGCTACATTGAGTAGATGGCCGTAGGGAGAGCTGGATGTTCAGATCCTTGGAATAGACACCAGCCCCCACACCTGCATCCATCTTCCATCCATTTGTGGAGATGCGCAGTGGTCCGTCCAGCGTCTGGTGATCAGACTCCCAGTAAGATCTGAGATCGACAAATTTCAGAGGCTTTTTGACAGTTAGTCATGAATTTTTGACAGTTATTCAAGAAATAACGTAAATGCCGTTCTCTGATTGGTCAATTTGGCTTTAAAAACGATATAAACAATGGTTGTCAAAAATGTTCAGAGGCAAGAGAGTTAGAAGTTTGGAGTCTCTATCATACTTCATTTTCGTCTATGAGTATAGAGCTATACCTGCGTAGGATCGTTGGATGTCCAGACCGAAGTTCTTTTCAGTTATTCAGCGATCTCACTCTGAACGCCGTCCTAGCTGCTATCTGTCTGCCAAATAGTTCTATCGGTGGCAGGTTAAGGAGTATGTTCAGGAGGTAGTCCTTAGCACTTCCCTAATAAATACATCCGCACGCCATCCTCTGCACTCCAACGAGCGGTGTGAGGTTGATTTTCTTTTCGAGTGCGGTCCACCAAATTGCGACAGCGTACAACAGTATGTGTCTGACTACTGATGTAAATAGCCAGTGAAACATTCGGGGCCGTAGTCCCAATTTGCACGCAATGGCCCTTTTGCAGCAGCAGCCGTGGAAGACTTCCTGACACTTCCGACTTAGCTTCCTATCTAATATAAGACCTTAGAATTTCGCGCTATCATTAGACATTAAGGGGGTCCTACTTAGTGTGGGAGGGTCCACTTGAGTCACATATGTAACTGAAAACGCGAGCGCAAAGGAGTTTACATCTGCGAGACAGGAGCGGTAGGCTTTCGTCCCTTCCACATCTAGACAACCTCTGTCGAGGTAGTTAGTGATGACGCTCAGTCTCCTGGCGTAAAAGAAACAGAGATCAGATTTACTGAATTAAACAAACGCGATTCGTATCAATGATGGGCGAAACATTATAAGAGCAACACTGGCCCAGTCTGCTGCTTAGAGTTGCAATGCTAATGCTTCTCTTAAGCAACACAACTCTAAGCCTAGGCATCTCAATATTGTTTGGATGTCACGAGGGTTTACACTGGAGGATGGCACTGCAGGAAGAGGACTGCTATTTAATGTCCAGTGTCACTCGTCTGGACTAGGATTGCGGGGAAGTTAGGGATTTTGTGCTAGGATTGAGCCACTTTTGATAGTCCATTTCATTAGCTTGGAGGGAGCAGATTGCATATACTGCAACGTCAATATCACCTGCATAGGCAAAGACCTTGCGCCTAGTCCCTTCAAGTCCCACAACCAGTGCGTTGACCACTATAATCCACAGTAGAGGGGAGAGTAGTCCACCCTGCGGTGTCCCTCTGTACACAGATTTGCAGATCCACCGCAGTACTTCATTGTTTCGATCAAATTCTTTGCATAATGGGGTCGGTTGTAGCTCCTTATCCTCAAACGGTCGTCAAACTCAAAAACGCTTTGCTCGTCGGAGCAGATGACAATGCACCAGAAGCCTGGTGACCTATTAACGGGCACATTTGAAATTGCGACCTGTTTCTGTCGATTCGACTTGTTGCCCAACAGTTTTTTTTTCCTGGGTGTCCAAGACCTGAACCCCCATTATTTCTGGGCGCATTGGGTATTATTAAATTGTATATGCTGATTATAAATGGCCTTGACACGTTTTTCTCTTGGAGTGAGCTTCTATAGCCGGCCTATTTTGGCTTTGATTCGACCTGTCCATCATACCCAACGCGATAAATCTTTTCTCAACTATGTCAATGCCCGAATAAATAAGCAATCTTTGCGCAGAAACTATTGGGTCTACAACTTAATTCGTGCGGTTTGCTAAGAGATGGCGTTACTTGTATTATTCCATTGGAACATGCGTTGGAAAGCTACTGTCATTGTACCTCATTTCAGTATATGTCGTTCATTTGAAGCGTAAACAACAATCATTTCACTCAAATATGTCGAACCTTGTGCCTGAAAAAGTGTTTTTGCCGGGAAGTGTGCCGAATATCCATGGCGCGAAGGTAATGCTCTGTCTTTCATGGGATCAGAAGGGTGTGCTGTATTATGAGCTGCTAAAACCGGGTGAGACCATCAATGGACAGCGCTACCGAACACAATAAATCCGTTTAAAGAGAGAGCAGTACCCGAAAACCGCACGAATAAAGTTATATACCCAATATATCGTCCAGCAGTTTTGCCACAACTACAAAAACAATTTTATCCAATTACTCCCTAAGAACTGGAAGGCGTAAGATGTCTTTATTCATTACCTTCAATAGCAGAGGACCTATCATCGAACCTTGCAAACTCGCAGTAACTCCATTACTTGATCAATATAATAATATAAATGAGCTATCTAGGCAAAGGTACAGAAGATAGTGCTTAGCATGCATGCGGTCGTAGTTGCAGATGTGCTACAAATTCACCCAGTTGAACGCACAACGGACAGCCCAGCCTGCCAGTGCATACATTTTTTGCCTGCAGAAGATGGAAAGTCCAACGCACGGTGCCAGGTCAACCCAGGAAACATAGTTGACAAGATGCTGACAAGTGACCTAAATTGGGGAAAAAATTGCCTGTTTTGGGACAAAAGAGAAGAAGACCGTGTGTAGAATCACAGCCCCTTGAAGTAATGCGAAGAGCGGTTCCAAGGGGTTTGTTCCAGAAGTCTCATGGTTGCGAAGAGGTTTGGTCCGTATGATCCGAAAGCACGTGTAGAGAACACACGGGGTTGGGCAACGCCAGGCCTCCTTATCGGCATTTCTCCTCCTCCAAAAAGGAAAAGAAAAACGTTTTTACGGGAACTATAGCGGAGTATTTCTGACTCCCTCTTACTTATTTTTCAAAAGCTCACGTTTCACCTTCCTTTATGGTCTCCACTCTGATCCCTTGGTGAGATCAAGTCTCCCGAAAGAGTTTAAGGCAGAGCTCAGGCACGGTGGAAAGGGTGCTAACCTTCAAGGGAACCGATTCATTTGCCGGATCAGGGGTTGCTGCGTGTTTACCGGAGAACTTCTGCGATTGAATCTGAGATGTTCCTAGTGCTACGTTTCCACCGAACGAAACCACGAGGTTCGGGGTCTTTAAGCCTCGCGGTTTCTGATAAAACTCCTTAAATCCTCCACGAGTTCATCCGTCCGTGAGAAGGTGTGAACCCGGGTACGCCTACAGCGTGAATTTCTGTTTACTCTGCTGTTTTTTTTTTCTCTCTCATTTTGTCTATTTTCTGGTGTTCTCACACTTTTATGTCCTGCCAACAAACAGCTGTTCTGGCGCCCATTTAAAAATTGAGAGCGAGTGACATTTCTTATGCCGGCCTAGGTTTCAGTAAAAGTTCATCCGGACTTCGCGGTCTCGGTTCAGTGGAAACGTAGCGTAAGACCTTCCGAAATCTAACTCAACATTACGCAGCCCAGCATCGGGTTTGGAGAGAGAGAGACTTAAGTTAGGCGTGCTTCCACAACTGCTCCATTAATCAATCAAAATGTTTTAACAATAAAACCCCTTGTTGCAACGTTATCACTCACCATCCAGGGACGTGGAATGCCAGCCGACAAATATAACCCAAAACTGAAAAAGATAAAAAACTAAATCCACCAGGAGCAACCTGTAGTTAAGGAGAACAAAAAAACACCCGCAACCGTTTTTCTGAATCAAAGACAACGCCTTCAAGAGGATCTTCTCCTCTTCGAAGTTTTAGCCGCCATCATCCCTTCTGAATCGATGGAAATTTGAAGCACGTCCAATTGATTTGTTGCCAGACCAGCCCCAATTCCGCAAAGTGACCCGTCGGTCATGCCACGTTTCGCAACGAAAACGTTGCGTATACGCCCCCTCGAGCAGGAATCCATAAATGGAATCATTCGAGGAACGACTTTGTCAATGGCAACACTTCATTGACAACATCCACCACGCTCTCGGGCACAGTCAGCCTCAATTTGGACATCGTCTCCATCAAAGTCGACGCAAAATCAAACTCATTTCCAGGCCACATCCAACCTCTCTCCCACCCGCCGCCGCCCCATCGCCAAGTCAGTCGCCTCCTAAGTGGTCTTTCAAATTGAAATCACTGCCATTGAGCCTAATAAGAAAGAAATTGGGGGACAACATCTTCAGCGTCTCCTCGGTGAGCGCCGAAAAGAAGGAACCTTTTAACGCTACAAAGGGCGAATTTGGCACGCTACACAGTCTCGAGTGGCTTCCCCCTCTGTGATAATAAACACCAGAACTCCATTTGCAATTTGTTGGCTTTTCTAGGACAAATTCCCGCAACGAGCCACCGCTGTCGCCCGCTGCGTCGTCCTGCTTTTCTGTTTGTCCTGACAAATTGCTCGCCGCAAGGGGAAGCGTCCACCATCCTGCCGTCTTCGAGTGCGGCGAGAAGAGATGAGATACACGACAGACTAAGTGGGCCGCATCAGGCACTGGCTGGCAGACCTCAACCGCAATTTGTTCAAAATTCGCAAAACCCACCCGGATCCGGAAAGAGAACAAGAACGCGATGGAAAAACATTCGCATCTCGAAGTTGAACAGTAGCCAAGAATCTGTAAGATGTTTACGACAACAAGAGGCTTTGCGGAATGTTTGTTTTTTGTTGCGCCACGCGATGGCCTTGTATGACGATGACAGATTCTTGTGCTCTCGCCCATCCCGCCCTCAGAGTGCACAGTACAGAGCGCACTCGCACAAAAGGCGTCCATGAGCTGCTTCCACAAATTTATAAGTCCCTTCCGATGAACTCGAACACAAAGAGAATCCGGTGGCATTGTGTGAACTTCCTTCCAGGCGATGTCGACAGAACTTCTTGGAGTTTCTGAGTTTAAAGCAGTGCCATGGCAAAGGCGGCGGGAAGGGCGGTAACCGATTAATTTGCCGGATCAGAGGTTTGATGTTTGTTTTGCGGGAGAACTTGTTCGATTGAATCTGAGATGTTCAACTTTTCGAACGGCAAGAAGGGGTGTGCGTGACGGTCGCATAGAAGAAGTCTAAGCTCTGTGAATCCATTCTCAGCACGACATCGTGTGTCCGTTTGGAGTTAAGCAACAGCAGTAGCGACTGAGCAGAATGTTGACTGAACCACAAACTGAGTTCTTTGTTCCATCGCACATTTTTGTGCGGCTCGTCATGATGCCAAAAGACGTCTAGACCCACTGGAACGACGGCGGCGGCGGCATCACATGTGTGGTGGGGGATTCAAACCAGCCGCCAAATGGCATGCAGTTGTACTTGATTCAATTTGAATGGCTCCCAAAGAACCGGGTTGTCGGCCTTTGCTGTCGGAACTTGCCGAGGAAGTGCTTTGTGTTGGCAACACGCGGGGGTACAAAAATGTTTTTCTGAATTGGAAGGAAACTCTCTCTGCTTTCTTTGAAGTCAACAAAAGAGGACCTCACTGGGGCAGAGGGTTAGGTGAAGAGAAATGATGTTGCTTCAGAGTCAGAGTCAGTGACAGACAGTCGGGTCGTTGGAATGCAGAAAACCTGGTGAGGTGTTTGTAACCTGCGTGGAAATGAGGAATGACTACATTTAGTCCTCCTCGCGTCCACGATTCCGTCGCAAATCTGGCTTCACGTAATTTCACTTTTTTCAAATTGTGTTACAGTGGCTGGTGCGGAATACACCCCGCCGAACAGACGTCAGTCAGTGCGGCTTCTGATCCTCGACCCCAGAGGTCAAAGAAATGCAGATCGTGTGTGACATCGAGACGAGGTATACACCGCCATGCCAAGTTTTGACATTCCTCCTCGGTTGAGCAGTATGACAATGAAGAATCCTCGCGGCTCCATTACGCTCGCCATCGAGCGATGGACGATCGTATAACTTATTTAATGAAAGATCGTCCAAAACGGACATCACTAGAGACGATCTGCCAGAAGTTCGCACAACTGGTTAGCATACGTAGTTGACATGGATATAATTGATCAGGCACAGCGAGACGTCAAAAAGAAGTTTGCTGGCATTGAGGTCGATACATTGAGTCTTGAAGTAAATACGAGGAGAACGTAGAACTGTATGTGATCTTCTAGAAATGACACAATATCGATGTCTAGGACAAAACATTGCAATGAGCAAATAACTAGTCCAGGACTTCGGCTACCTCCAATTGATTAACAAATTCCTCCATCGAATGCTGACTTTATACTTTGTTTCTATCGAGTCCTGATCCAGGGCGCAGAGGCATAAGCGATTTCAAGTGCGGATGAAGAATGCCCGACCTCTTCGAGAGAAAATTTGCAACTCAATCCTCCGCCATCGGCTCTAACTCACCAGGAGTTATGCCCAAGCGTAAAGTACCATTTTCAGCTCAGACTATAGATAATCAATAATACAGACGAAGCGATTATGCCCCTGTGCTCAACTCCCTCTGAGTACCATGGTTCAGTGTGGCACAAGATTACCACACTAATTTCACAGTAACAAGCCCTTTATGTCGGATGGTGTTGGATAACATGGCTAACTTGACGGGTCAGTCTCAGATCCTATCCCGGTAGAATCTTTGTGGGTGTATCCAGCATAAATTGATTAGTTGCTGTAAGCCAAGCCTTTGAGGATTTCGCGATAGCACGTGCCTAACTTGGACGCCGGCTATATTAAGACTAGAGTAGATTAATACTGATCGATTTAAGATTATATTGTTAATATTATATTGTTAGATAGCTAGAACTGCTTCTTGAAAGTTGACTGTCAAATTCAGAAAGTCTTATTCAATGGCACCTCAATATGGTTTCCAAGATCATGCTACAACCTCTGGCTGTATCTCTCTCTTCGACGCTTGCTTTGTTTCACAACTGAACAAAAAGTAGCTATCAAACATCGTCAAATTCAAAGAATTGCCCACAATTTCTTCTAAAAACTTAACAAACACCCCAGCACTATCTGTCAATAACCTACGTAGACAGGAATTAATTTTGCTTAATTAAGTAAAATCTAACGAAACTTAACGACACTTAACGACACTTAACGATACTTAACGAAACTTAACGAAACTGAGCGAAGTCGTTACTACGATCACATTGTATCAATTTTGTATTCAATTGTCGGGGAAGTTCTCACATCTTTTAGGAACGCTGATATCGAAACTGATCCTTGAGACCAGTCCTCAAATGGTCTTCTCATCAAGTCAGTTTTAGCTTCCATGAACAGTTGCATCTGAAGAAGTATTTCCCAGCCAGAGAGGCGTGGCGATCTCGCCCGTAACACTAAACTTCCATACGACAGCCCAAAAAGATGGGGCAGGATTATCTTTGGGAACAGAAGTAAAACCCGAAATGATCAGCTTCTACTTCGACATTGACCTTTTACATCGGTTTTATGCCATCCACACAACGTTTTAACAATGTACAGGGTTCACATTCCGTTAATGTTCCAATTTGTGCTGAAAATCTCACCGCAATTATCCCTACATAATCACCCACGTCCTAACCTAAAGACAACACTTAAAAGCACCGGCACCGACCAACAGCCAAATTGAGTCATGAGACTATCGAAACTTAGCAACTCCCACGCAAGGTACCAACGAAAGTCTCCAGACAAACTCCATTCTGCCACGAACCACGACCCATACACACATTTGTTCAGATCCTCCCATTCCAGGGTTAACACACGAAATTATTCAACTTTACTTGTTTTCTCAGCGATTACGGAAAACCCCCCGAGAATCCGAAACAGGAGGTGGACAAAGCTGAAAAATAATTCAAATTTAATTCGTCTGGCGAGGGATGGTGGCGAAGGGACGAAATCCTCGTGTCAACTGACTAAGCACCGCACAGCCATTGTCACAGTCAGCAACGGCGGCGGCGTTGGCTGCGAATGGAACGGGAATCCTTTGACAGCCGCCAAGAGAGATCAGCGCACATACAGTACGTCGGCCAAAATTGCTCTCCCGAGTCTAATTTATGCTATTTACACAACAAATGCGCTAAATCAACACATACACGCGCACACGTGCTGACGACACACTCCCACACACCCGCCAGGATAACCGGAGGGACATGTGGCCAGACCGACGCGGCGTTGCGAACAAACAAAACAAAGAAACGCAGGAAAGGAAACTTAAATTAAACCCAAATCATGGACCACGACAGAGCGCGTCATCGTGTCAGGATAAACGTTTCCCCTATTTAAATAGACACCCGTCCTCCCGCATCCGCCCACTCTTGGGGCCTGTGAGGATACACATCATACTCCAATGTGTGTGCGTTCGTACAAAGGAGTCATTCAACAAATTGCTCAATTGCGCATTACATCCCTGCGAGCAAATTACGAGGAGTGAAAAACAACCCCTCCTCGGCCGCCCCATCGGTGTGGCATGAGTGCTCTCCCGACGGTTTCAGGCGTTGCCTCCGTGAGTGGGCCAGCCGTCCTCGGATGGAAAGGACGAAAAGTGAAATAAAATAAAATTGTATTGTATTAAGCAAGCGACTGCACCACCCCCCATCGTCGTTCTCGTCGTCATCGTCGTCATCGCCGCCATAGAGTGTGGAGTCAAGTGGCGACTGAAGTGCGAGCAGGATGGGTGAATTAAGCGCCCCTAAGGGACGGTGTACGGTGCACAGTGTACGGCCGCAGGCATTTCCAGCAAACGGCACGAGCGGTTGATAGAGTTCATAAAACCCTTAATGGGCATTCCGGTAGGCAGTCGTCGTTGTGTGCCGCTGTTTATGTGGCTGCGTGGGGACCGCTACGAAGGTCTGTTGCTGGGCCGCTTCAAAGGATCTCATTAAATCTAAACTTTTTAAGTATTCTTCGTGCGCTTTGGCGCTGACAATGTGTTTTTGGTGTGTGCCAGAGCGTGTGTGTGTGTGCGACGGCCCTTTGAAAATCATTCGCTTCCATCAACAAACTCAACAGGTGTAGGGATGCGCACTTGTGTGGCTGCAGCCTTGAAGGTTAACGATGAATCGTTGAGAGCCTTCAAGGAGGGTGTAAACTTTAAGGTTTTGTTCATTTTCACTTGAGCCGTTTGTGCGCCATTTGTAGAAGTTCGAAATGAATACGACCACACGTGGGGTGTTCGCCACGGAAATTGTGTCGTCCTTGAGGTCTGCCCGCTTGTGAAGGATTGTGTTGGAAACGTCTGAGTGGAATTATACACGACGGAAATTCTATATTCCGTGAACATCCCAATCTCTGCCGCGGGCACTGAAACGAATGTAGGCGCACAATCCACCAGGGAGTTTGTATTCAGCCATTGACTTGGAATTGCTGTGAATAAAACAGGATGCGAGGCTATAGAAACTGGATGCAATGGTGATGTGGCATCCTGAACGAAATCTGAATGTTATTCGCCTTGTTCTATTCTTGGGAGGTTTTAACACGTTTTTGTGACATTTTATCTGCTGTTTGCTCGCGGGAAAGATTTCCGATAAGCAACCTTTACCAATTCATTAAGGGAATGGCCTGTAAATGTCAGCCAGTCTAAGTGCCTCGTAGGCCTTAAATAGGTCGGTGCTTTGACTTTTTGCACAGAGTGCCACAATAAGCGGCGGCTATAATTAGCAATAAACAATGCAAACTACCTCTTGGCAGAGATTAAAGACAAGCAGAGAAACATTTAAATGGAAAACAGTGCTTTAGAGCGTGGAGTATTCCTTAGAGACCTAGACACTAGGTTCCTAACGTACGCCTTATTACACGCACGTGCCACACTACAACAAATTGATGTATTCACGTGTATGACCTGAATGTTCGGGAACAGGCACGTGATTAAAAATAAAGGCGTTTGATTGCATTCAAATTGGTTTCAACTAGAAAACGTCTACTTTCATGGTGAAATTGTTTTCAGCACTGACACGCGAACTTTTGAGGAGCATTTCAAATCTGGTACGATAAGTAAAATCCGTGTAATTTGATTCTAATTCCACGTGATCAATCAACGGAATGTAGTACGACATGAGTACTGACATCTAAGGATCCAATCGCTAATGGCCTTCGCTGAAAAAGCTTTTGATACCGGGTCAGTGAAATAATGCAAGTGACGATGACCTCGTTTAAGGAGGCTTACAGAGGCTTGTTAGTTACGTGAAATGTTCAGACTATAGCACCGCAGTTACATGGAGACAAAAGGTGTACGTTTAGCAACAGGCCTAGTTTTCAAAGTCCTCCGAGGAAAGGTTCTGCTATATTTGATCACGTCATGAATCAAAGACAAGGCATAGCCTAGCTTAACTCTGTGAGGTGGATTGATAGGCCTGCAAGTCACATCGAGGGCACGAATACAACCGTCTTAGATAATTGGTTCTAAAAATAGCGGGTTAATTTCCGATATAATGATAAGGTGGTCGAAGATGAGCAAGACCGACACCTACTACGTACTTGGGTCACTGGTTTGAGAAATAAGCTGGAACGGCAACATCGCAGAATGGCTGAGATGTTATCATGTTGAATCAGTTGCGTCTCCATGTTTGTGACATTCTGTGACATCTGACAACCGTCAACATAGAGGCATCATCATGAAAACACAAATCAAGTGAGGTATCTTGGGTCTGGGATTTGGTTAAGTGCATGCCCTTCATTAGAGGGGCCCCGGTTCAAATCCCAGTGAAAGCAAAGTCGAAATGCTTTAATTGGGTTTTCATATCTGGTCCAGCCATCACTTGCTGTCAAATTAACGCCACTATCACTGGAGTGGTCGATCAGTGGTAGTAGTCTGACCGGGGGTTGCCCGTTGCCTGGCAGATCAATGGACACAGTCGTTATGATTGCAGTGCTCAGTATGTGTCTAAATTGGCCGATTGATATGAACATGCTGTGAAGTCTTCGGTGTGGGTAGCTGCTTCCAATTACTCACTGCAAGTCGATCGAGATTTCATCCTGTATTGCGTGCGGAGTTGAAAACGCTTCGGGACTAGAGTGTTCTTTAAATGGCGCGCCTGGCTGGACAAATCTTAGGCGCCGGCGCTGTATACGCGTGGCTGAATTCGTGTTACTGTACAAATGCCATCAGCGCCACAGATTGGTGCAGAAAAGGACTTCTTCACCTGCTCCGGAGATTGGTTCCATGACTCCCCGTCATAGAGCGCAGCTTGGTCTCTCAAGAGAGGACCTACGAGACTATAGCAAACAAATAATACATTTTCAGCAGTTGAATAAGACTCATGACATCTTTGAAATCTTTGATTTTTTGGATGGTGTATTGGCCGCCATGGCTAGGGCCGGCCTCGACATTTGTATTTAGCATTTATTAAATTCAAAATACAAATATAAATTCAAAATTAATGTGAACAGGCTTTTGCATATGTTTTACTAATTAATGTATAATTAATATTGATCTTTATAATAATTATTGATATAAATTCAATTAAATTTAAAACTTCCTAGATAAAAAAGGTATACAAAAGTAAGCGAAAAAAGAAAAGAAAAATGAGGAAGACAGAGGAAAATACTGAGCTTAAGAGTAAAATTTCATTACATAATTCAAAAATTGTCTGCATAGTACTTAAAAACTTTTGCTTTGAAAGCAAAGTGTGCTTTAATTCAAGGGGTAAGAGATTCCAAATTGACGAGATATGTTGATGTATTTGCATCTAGGAGCTATTAATTGCAGAGTTTTTTGGTTTCTTGCGTTTGTAAGTTAATTCGTGCGTTTTTTTTTTCAAAATTTTATCGTTTATTTAGGAAAAACATGTACAATAGTATTATTCAAAGTATCGCCCATCTGAAGCTATGAGTTTTTCCCGTCTTTCTGACAATTTGTGGATCTTATCCCAAAAGAACTGCGCCGGCTTGGCAGCTAAGAATGAATCAATATTCTGATATTCTGCTCTGATGTGGACCGTATTTCAGTGAGGGCGGACAAGGTCTGGGCTATAATGCGGGTGGGGTAAAACTTTCCATCCACTAGTTGCCAAATAGTTCTTAACCGGAATAGCAACGTGGGCCGAGCGTTGTCATGATGGAAAAGTATTGCCTCGTGTCTAGTCGCATATTCCGGGCGTTTTTCGGCTACTGCTCTCTTCAAACGGATTAATTGTGTTCGGTTGTCCATTAATGGTTTCACCCGGTTTTAGCAGCTCATAATACAGCACTCCCTTCTGATCCTACCAAATACAGAGCATTACCTTCGCGCCATGGATATTCGGCTTTGCCGTTGATTTGGCTAGTTGGTCAAGCCCAAATCGTGCGAACCACTTTTGGCACGTTCGCTCAGCTAGCGCATTTTCACCATCAACTTGTACCAAAATACGATGACTTTCGGCAGCAGTTTTCTTCATATTAAAGTAATGAAGAAGAACTCCCCACAAAAACAGACTTTTTCAGGCACAAAGTTCGACATATTTGAGTGAAAAAACAAATTATTGTTGTTTACCCTTCAAATGAATGACATATACTGAAATGACGTACGATGACAGTAGCTTTCCAACGCATGTTCCAATGGAATAATACAAGTAACGCCATCTCTTAGCAAACCGCACGAATTAAGTTATAGACCCAATACATAATACGTTCTCATCGTATTTAAGAGGTTTTTTTTTTCGGCATTGTGTTCAAACTAAAATTACTAACTGTTGAAGACTATTGGCACACACAAAAATATAACTATTGGCAATGCCAATAATTGCAGCTACATAGAATGTAAATAATTGCTCACCACTGTATGTATGCCTACACTTGTCCCCACGCGAGGTTGCTTCGTACTTTTTGTAGACAATGTGAATGCCTTCGCCTTCACTGTGATTCGCACGCAACTTCCAAATCTATGAAGATATTATTGCAAAAACTCCAAAATCAGCACAAAACTCTAAGCATCATGAAATGCAAAAAAAAAAGTCGGTCCAACAGCATCACAACTCGACCATGACGCAACGGAAGAGCAGTTTAAAAATCTAAGTCACTCTCAAGCCGTTTCGAAAATCTACACAAACCCTTCCACCGGAAGCGCTACCATTCCAATGGTCATCCACTCTGTGAACCTCTCACACTAGCACTTGAAGTGTTCGGTTCTCGAGGCATTTCGTGTATCTAAGTTGAGAATTCTTTCATTAACACATTTCGCCGGAGGGACATTTCCGGAAGGAGGGCGAAGGCGACAGGCATAAGGAAAAGCATTTAAAATCGTCGTCATAAGACCTGTCCTTGTCCACTGAACTGGCCAACCCCCAACCACCGTCTCCACTCATTCGTCGGAAGAAATCGCATGAAAATTCCCCACCAGAGTCCACACCAGCGCTGTCGCCAGTGCGATTCCCTTTCATTTACATTGCAGACAATTCATTTGACAAAAGAAAAACACATGAATGGGCAGAGGGAGAAGAAAACATGCAAACTGCTTTCAGCCCCCGGCACCCACAACTTCCTCTCAACCCGAAAAATTCCAAGGTCCCCGCCTGCAGGACTTGCGAGAAAAGAGATTCAAGAAATGTGGAACGAATTACCAGCGCATGGGGTTCATCACAAGCACAACCAAGCGCAAGTACACACCACTGCCAGCGCCACACATTGTATCCCGTTACTCCGTTATGAATATGACCTTATGGCATAAGTGGTGAGTGTCCTCAAGATTGAGTGTGACAACAATAATATAAACTTCTCCCATTTCCGGGCACGGTTCTCCCCTTTTTCAGGGCGAAAGTGCAAACAAATTGTCTTCCTTCCTACGCGCCACGGTTTATTGAATTCATTCATTCCATTTTTTTGTTCTCATCGTCCCCCTCTGCACCCTCATCCCTTCGCACACCTCTGTCAGTGTGGAGATGTGGGACCGTTGTCGCCTGTGTAAAACGACCTCGACATATTGGCAATTTCCAGTGAGCCACCCCGTCCGATGAATAAATACGCCCGCAGCGTGGGTGTGGGGCATTTCATTTCGTTTCATTCTGCGAAATAGTTTCCAATCGATTCTCAATGAATGCTAACCACTCGAGGGGCCCAAGACAAAGGCCGGAAGAGTGAAACTGCCAAAAAAATAAATGCTGTAACAGCCCCATCCACAGTACGGCCGCGCCGCCCACTCGTGCCCATGTGGAGTACGTGGTAATCAGATTATGCCGAGCGTGGTGGTGGTGTTGGTGGCAGCCAACATGTGGACAGAGTATCACGAGCTGATGTTGGTGGGTTCACGGAGATAGCAGACAAACAATTTTACCCCCCAGCAGGGGTTGCGGCGCGGCGGGACGCAGCAGGGGCACCGTTGAACAAGTTGAAAGTCGGCAAATGAATTCGTATTGAGTATCAATTCGGTTGATTGATCATGTGGTGTATGTGCCCCTCACACACCGTGCGCTGGGGTACGTTTACAAGATACACTATCTCGGCCCTCGAAAACCAGCAACGACAACGCCACCGATGATGATGATGATGATGATGTGGATGTCGATGTCGGTGGTTGTGGCGATTTACTTGCTCGATGGACGATTATATCGAGTAAGTCGTCGTCGTCGTGCAAGAGTGTACGAGGGGGAGGGATGGGCAGGGGGTTGCTGTAATCTATTATGTACATGGAAACGAAACGATCCGATAAGGGCTGGGAGTCAGGTGGTGGAATGAAGGATGGTTTGTTTGTTATTGGATCCCCATCCACTCTGCCCCCACAGCCCCACAGGGCAAACACAAATGGGAATAGGGGGATAGTGTGTGTGAGTGTGTGTGTTTGTCTCGGATATAAGACACGAGTTACAATTCCTTTTTGGCATTCATGATTGGTTCTTAAGCTCGATTCGATTGGCCTAATGGGAAATGGATCGGCGATGGTGAACCGACGGGCAGATGTTGCGACAGATTGCTTGTGATTTGTGTGTACTAAATGACTCGATGCTGATGATGGTGTGGGCAAATTGTATTTTGAAAGGGAAATCTACTCAGTTAAGCACTAAATTTGAATGGATACTGAATGAGACAGACAGAGGCAATCAAAGTCAGTGAATATGTATTTGCGGTTCACATGTGAAGTGATCATTCAAACGTGTGCGGAAAGTGTAGCTGATGGGAACGGGGCTGCATAGAGGTGCACATCATTCCTTGGCTCTAGAGAGTGTGGTCTGTTGGGTACAGAGGTACCCCAAAAATCTTTTTTGTCAACTTGGTTTCTCAATTGTTTGATGGGAGGACGCCGAATGGACAGCATTAGACCAAGATTTGAAGAGGAACGTGTTCCTCAGCAGAATAATTGACAGAATGATTCATGGCGAAATTTTAAGACGGATTGTTCACTTGAAAGTTTGTTCACTTTGCCCACGAATCCAAGCAAAGAATGGAAAAATCGAGGTACTAGCTGAAGCAATTACATCTTAGTGCCTGACCATCAGGGGACTCTGTAGTAACTGCTTTTGATTAAGTAGACTGCTTAAGACGGTGTCAGGGAATAGTGCATGTATCCAAGAGTAGTTTTCATGAGGCGTTTATTAACAGACCACTTGGAGTCAGCGGAAGGCGGTATGAACCTTAAGGACCACGAAAGGGACCAGTGCAAGACCCTCGGCCTGAGGTTACTTATTTGGGTTCTCTCTCTAGTAGTCGGCTCAATGATTACTAGAAAGAGACTAGAATTCGATTGACAATATTTTAAATTATGGGGATTTAAACAATTAAAACAATTGGTGCAGCCGTGGGACTAGTTTATAGAAAAACCAAACAGTTCATACCCAGCGTTGCTTAGGAAGTGTAGTCGAACCAGATAAGGGAGTTAAGACAACATCTGTAGTGATTTTATTTTGGGTTTATTTTGAAGCAGCTGGTTATGGCATAGCACCTTATTCGGTTGATTTCGCTTGCAGTGGTTCAAGCGTTCAGTCCAATGTTTGAAGACTCGGTCAAGATGTGCAATATTATCCAGGTTCGTTGGTTCGTTGTTTGGCTTGTTAGCGTAGACTAAGGCTTTGATGAACTTTTGACAGTCCCAGCTATAGAGCGAGAGGTCTCCCTAACATGTGCAGTTTTGTGTGCTTGCCCGAAGCGGGTTATTAGCAATCTGACAGATCCACATCAGTGTGTCCTCATGGCAAGGTAGTCAACAAGATCTGCTCACTACCTCAGATGCAAGTGACCCAAGAGGTTCAAGTCGACAGCAACCACCTACTCGTCGATTTCAATGCCGTGTGGGACAGCAGCCGTGGCGTTATCGGTTGGTGCGTCGACCCCTACTCACTTGAGCCTACGTTGGCCAGGTTCGATACCTGGTACGAGCAAAATAATTGTGACGGCCTCTTTCGTGCCTCAATGAGTGTAACTGTCTAGAAAAATCTTCTCAAATTGGCTGTTCGGAGTCGGCAAAAGATTGTAGTTACCGAACAACTTGGCTCTGGCCCTCTACGGGCTGTAGTAAAAATAATGGCAGGACGACTTGTCAGAAGAAAGTGTAATTATCAAAGAAACAAAAAGCACAATTACACTTTTCAAACATTTATTTTAGGATAATCTTAAACAACAGCTGCAATGAAACTGTTCGTTCGTTCTCGTCGAACTGGACATTGCCACGATTGTTTTCTCGATCTGCTTCTCATCCCCATCATTCACCATCGTCACCGCACTGTGAGCTCAAGTGGTGTTATTTATTTAACGACCTTATGAACGCGTCGTATCTATCCTCCTCTGGGACTATGACATGTCCATCTTCTGGGGCTGATATATCCGTGATCTCGGGACCTGTCATACCCACGATTGGTGGCGTTGACATATTTATGACTCGTGCATGTGTAGTCTTAATTACTACCAAACTCGTCAGGTTGTACAGGATGACGATGGAGAATTCCCGCTGCTCCACCAAGGTCGGCCAATGAACTCACCGAGATCTTCAAAGTCAAAAACAGGCTCGCTGTCACAAGGCTTTTCCAACATCATTCTGGAGAAGGTCCTACCGAACTCACACAAGAGGCATGATCTTCAAAAAGTCCGTACAATTGCTGGCATACGCGGACGACACTGGTAGAACACAGCGAGCCGAGGAGTTTACTGGAATTGAAACGGAAGCGCCTAAAATGGATCCTGCGATAAATGAGGGCAAAATGAAGTACACGATGTTTTTAAGAAAGGACATACAACATCGACGTGACGTGAAGAGACCATGGGCAGTTATAATTTCGGAGTAGCTAAGGACTTCATAGCAAACAGTACGAACAACACCAGTTCAGAGATCAAGCGCAGAATAACTCCCGCCAACCGCTGTGTCTATGGGTACAGGAGGCAATTGAGTAATATAGCCGACTCTCGAAATGCCAAACTGACTTCATATAAGACACTGATCTGCTATACGACGCGGAGGCATTGATGAAGAAGTCCAAACCTGTGGACAACGCAACAGATAACGCCACCGTCTGAGACCAACTTAGTGTGTGAAACTAAAGTCAGCTAGCCAGAGATCGCGCTTGTTGAAGAGGCTTGTTGGTTGAGGCCCCGGTCAACCCCGGACTGTGGCGCCAAATAAAGACGAAGAAGGACTTAACGGCAAAAATAATCGACTGTCGTCAACTCGTATGCCAATTGATGTACGCTCGCCACGAAGTGATTCAGTTGGCAAGTTTCTTCTTCAAAACTGCGAGGTGTACGTCGCGTGCATGGCATGTGGGCCGTCTTTTTCCAACCACAGCACGAATATATCGGTCTTGTCGAGGTTTGGCCACAGAATGACGGTTAACATCGCTCTATACATGAAATCATTGAAGACAACGGTGTCCCCTTTATCACTCCGAAAGAAATAAGGTCCGACAGTACCACCATGTCATAAACCCCAGCAAACGTTCCATTTTTATGGATTCTTCGAACACTAGTCTGCGGCGATCCAAAAAGGGGCTTCGTCCGAGTTAATTTTGTTTGGCCGAAATCCGGATCTCTGGTTATCTCTGGTCTCCAAAGCCAAATCAGCGAATTTATGCATGGCCGTGCGACTTTAATTCTTGCGGCAGCACACAATCTCGATCCAGTCGTATTGAGAGGGTCATAAATGATCTATTCCTTCATGGTTAGGAATTCACATTGGAAATGTCAAGCCCAAGAGAAGACATCCCATGAGCGGTACAGGCTACCCGTCGATGGGTGACCTGACCATGCAATCAAAACGATGTTGGTCACTCATCATGAATATCTCCATTACACGGTCTGTGTCAGAACTCTCGATTTCACATCTCATATTCACGGGTACCTGTGCATGCACAGACAGCATCTACTCGAGAACAATGGTACGTTGCTTGCACTCGTACATCTACTCTTGTTTTATTTTTGTGTACGGGTTGGAATGTCTTAAATTCCTGTTGTTGTGGCATGGACAAAGATTTACTTTCTTCTGTAAAAGTACTCGTCACTCACATGGATCAGGGAGCACTGTCTGTTAACAAACCCCTGAAGGAGACGAAAAAAAACTGGTGAATACATCATTCATTCAAATCCCTGTGCCCCTCCACCTCATGTCAGCTCATCAGAATCAAACGATCCCAGATGTGTACACGAACGCAGTCAAGACGACACTCTAAGTCTAGGGAAAACACAAAATCCACCTCAGTCACAGTACAGTCTCGGACAACAACTTCTTTCTCTGGATCAGAGAGCAGTTTTTTTTTACCAATCCACAGAAAAGGCTAAGAACTCCCCTGTGCGTACCTAAAATAAAGAAAAACACTTCCCAAAGAACTCCAACCAACCTCAACCATCATCCGAAGGCGCAGTAAGCACAAAAGGAAAGGCCATCAAAACATTCAACAAAAGAAAAAGGATATCTCTCAGCTCTTAATTCCCGCCCCCAGAATACACACCTACCACCATAACACATAAATTAGAAGTTTTTCTGTTTCTCATATTTCCTTTGAGTTGGTCCTTCACAAACCAATAACCGTCACATCGCTCACAAAAAGGGATAACACGAGATAAGGCATAAAAACGGATCCACACGAGACTATAAAACCCAAGAGCGTAATGCTTCGTTAGGTACGAATGACTGTGAGGTTTTATATCCCCCAAAGATGTGACTCCTGACCTAGTCCCTTACACGTGTTCCACGTCCAAGTGAATTAGGGCGCAAATCGCCCATAACGCTCAATTCAAATGTAGACTTCATTGGTGCCCGAGACAGCCGAACAGGGCGAACACCAAACCACCATCGCATCTGTCCGCTTTAAACACTTCAATTCTTTGAATTATTGGAGTGTTTCACTCCGCTGGACGGCAGAGAGGTTCCATTGAGACATTTGGAAACATCAACAACTTCGACGGGAATCTTGAGATAAAAAAACACGGCCACCCACTCGCAGTGAGGGTCCTTCGGAGCGCAAATATCCGAGAACAATATATCTAGTTGAAAACAATTTATCCGCATCATCCACCGGCCGGGGGAACCCTTTTGATTTTCCAATTGAAATGCGACAAGCGACTCGAAGGGACACAAATATTTATTTAGGCATCTACGGACGAAAATAACGCAAATGAATGCAAAGCAATTGGTCGCAAGGACGGGATGTGGGGTAGTCGATATGTAGATCCTTGCAAGTGAGACATTTACCGATTGAATTACATCCAATCGAATCCTTAAAGACGCGAAAGAACACGAACAAACACGAACAGAAGCACTCTTAAAGGACACGTATCTGGGGAATTAAGATATGGATACACTCACTCGCACACAGAGGGAGAACAATCGATACAATACACTTAACCCCCTCCCGGTGGAATGGAGAGACAGAGAGGACAGGAAGGATGTCAAGGCGCCCTTCATAAGAACCGGCACGACATTGTGTTTGACATAATGTGCAAACATTTACACACCTAGATCCGTCACCTTCCCGACAAAGTAACTATCTAGGAAGAGAGGACGAAGCGCAATTCTATGTGTTGTATGTGATTCCCAGTGGTCGCCCTTCCACCCAGTTCGAGGAGGAAATACTGTTTAAATTTCCTCCTTGCACCCGGTCGCGACGTCGGGGAAACAGTAGCCGAACGCGTGATTGGCAGTGTTGACAAATCGATTTCATAATTCATTGTGTGTGCAGTCCTATTATGTTAAGAGCTATTGTTTGTGTGAGCATGTGGTCGGGGACCGGACAATGGAGGGATAGCTCTGCGAAATTAAAAGAGGGAATGTACGGACTTTTCTACGAGTTCAACAAAACGTGACACAATTTCTTTCGGGGTTTTGCTTTGTTTCTGTTTAAGCGTATTTGGCAACAATGATGGCATGATTGGAAAATTTTGTTGTTCACGTTCTCCTCGCTCCAATGACCTAGTAGAGGGGGCTTCAACAAGTATACTGGTCATCGATGCGTGTCGTCTGATTAGCAACCACCAATCGACTGAAATTCACATAGGCTATGTTCATCAAGCCTAAATTAAAGTTAACGAAACTTAACGAAACTCAACGAAACTGACCGAAGTGCTTATTATAGTCACAGTGTATATCTCCTGTGTATTCGTTCGATTATTACGCCAAAATGAAAGTTAACGAAACTTAACGAATCTGAGCAAATTGGTTATAATGGTCCCAGTGTACTATTTATGTACATTCGTTCGATTGCTTAAGTCTCCTGAAATTCATTATGACTGGAACTCATAATTTCTCAGTTGGCCTCCGCCCAAATGCGATTAACCTCGGTAGATCAACTCAAGCTACGAGTGGAAAATAAACTGACGAGGAGTGTTAGAACCAATTTCTTGAGAAATCCAAACACACTTGTTACTCTGACATCAACACCGCTACCAAACACTTCTCTTTCCACACCGCAATTCGATTGAACGGATCACTTTAGAGACAGACAATTATTTCCACAATTCAATTGTGTTAAATCGCTTCTTCTCCTTTGTGTCCTTTGTCCTCTTTTCAGCAAAGTCGTCTTCTTGCTCACCGTCGAATAATGGGACTTTATTGAATTCAATCCGCTCGAGTTTATTTGCTGAGTGCATTTAGTGGACAAAAACGAATCTGAAAAGCACTTAACAAAACAATATCCCTCCCTGCAGAAGAACCTTCGGTCGGGATGACCGTATAAGAGGTATTAAGATAAATGACCTCATTTCGGTTTTACTGCTCTCAACTATCGTTGGCCATAAACTTAAGTTATGCGCTTTCATTTTGCGGATTTGAGTCCAGAACTGTACCATTCCCCTCCCCACCCAACCGGCCCCGCTCGTCAGGACGTCACACTGCTGCATAGTTAACCACGAAATCCAGTTCGAGGACAAACCGCTGCCGCTTTTTGTGTACTTTTTCTGGTTCACATGTCACAGATACAAAAGTCAAAATACACAAGTAATACCAAAAGTCAACATGCAACAATTCCAGTCAAGGGTACTTTGCGGTTACTGCTTCAAGCCCCCGACAGATGCTACGCGAAGCAAATAAGACCGCCATCACCGCTCTCTGTGCGTGTGCTTTGTTCGCTTTTCACAGTTGTTCATTGTTCTCAATACCACAGCGAGACCCGGGATGTGCGATTGGTGACGGGGTGTGCGCAATTTAAGTCTGAATCGGTTATTTTCGGTGTGAATGGAAAAAGCAGGACTCCGCTCTTCAATAAACTTCCGAGATACAGAACACAGAACCCAAAAAAGGATCACATTCGAAAATGAAACCGAAGCAAATCCGCTTCGCGGAGTTCTGATTCATTCAAGATGTCGCGTCGGTTGGGAGGTCTGTGACTTGCATAAAATTATGAAATATACTCAGTGCCGTAGACTAGGCTGACAGCAGTGTCACTTAGACATGTCCTGCGAAGTAAAAAATGAGATAGGCATGCATGGGTGCATGGATGGCGGCTGGGCTGATGACCCTTGGATACATTTTCTTACCCAGCAACTCGTACGGAATTTGCTGTGGTGACGGAGATTGTGCTTGGTGCGATGGTGGTGTCGCAGAATGTTGACACTACTAACAGGGACTGTACTGCCAGGATATTTTTCCGCAGATGCCACTTGCATGCAAGGTTTAGAAGTCGACAATTGATGATGTACGATGATTTCGCAAAAAAAGCTTAGAAACCTCTGCTCTATATAGAAATGATCCAAATTGATAGATTTTATATAATTTTCTTTTTTATAAGTGTTTTGAGTCATCCAACCCTAGAGCCTTTACCCTAGAGCGGTAAGGTAAAGGCACTAGTATCCGGAATTTTCCGGTTTTTGTGTGAAAAATAAATACCAAAACTACCATCTAGGTTTCTTTCATACACACACGAATTTTCCAACAGACGCGATAACTGGTTTGGGAAGTACGCATCAGTAAGTACGTGGTAGTCGTGAAGAGTGCAGCTTAGTGCGCTTTTTCTATAAAAACAAATAGTGGCGCTATTTTTAACTTTATTTATTGCATTTGCGCATCAAAGTAGGTTTAATTTTAATTAAATATATTGGGTCTATAACTTAATTCGTTTTGCTAAGAGGTGACATAACTTGTATTATTCAATTGGAACATGCGTTGGAAAGCTACGTCATTTCAGTGTATATCATTCATTTGAAGCGTAAACAACAACCTGGCCAACCAGCCAAATCAACGGCGAAGCCGAACTTCAATGGCGCGAAGGTAATGCTCTGTATTTGGTGGGATCAGAAATATGTGCTGTATTATGAGCTGCTAAAACCGGGTGAAACCATGATTGGACAACGCTACCGAACACAATTAATCCGTTTGAAGAGAGCGGTAGCCGAAAAACGCTGTGAATAATTAGTTAAAAAACATGAGAATCAATTTTATGTTTTCGTATAAAACTAAATAAAATGTTTCATTAATCCAAAATAAAACGTCAAAAGGTGATAAGAAATTTTGGTGTCCGGCTTCTGAAACTGAAACGTCCGGAAACTAAATATTACTGTCCAAGTACTAGCGCAAACAGAACTTTTTTTTAAGAATTAAAAACAAGCAATTATCCACAATAACAAATATATTTGAGGAGCTTTAATAATTGAAAAATTATGTTAACTGTCCGGCTTCTACAGCCTTCATATGTCTTAAAAAAAATTATTGTCAAAACCTTACTTTCTTATCAGACGATGGAGCAGATTTCGTTGCCCGGAAATGTATAATGCATATAAAAACTGTAGCTTTACACAATGATTACCACAATGATCAAGACGTCGAGCTTCCCTACACTGTGTAAGAAGGCTCAGATAATCCCAGTACACAAGGAAACCAATCCTCCTGAATACCGACCTATTGCAATCCTCCCATTTCTGTCGAAAGTGTTTGAATCTATTGTTAGCCTAAATATCAAAGATTTCATTGAGCCACAAAACCACCTTAATCCATTGCAATCAGGTTTCCACAAAGGACATGGCTGTGTCAGAGCCTTCGGGCGATATTCGAAGAGCTATTGACGAAGACAAAACGACCATACTAGCCTTACTCGGCATCTCGAAAGCATTTGCCTGTGTAGACCCCCCGATACTTTGTCATAAACTGACCACCCAATTCAACTTCTGTAAACTCTCTCGTACCTCACCAACCGTGTCCAAGCTGGTTCCCATAACTCAAAACTGTCATCATTTTGTGATGTACGCTGTGGTGTTCCTCAAGATTCCATTCTCGGTCCGTTATTATTTTCATTGTTTATCAATGACCTTCCATTGATTTTGTCCTACTGTAAGTTCCATATATATAGGCAGACGATGTCCAAATCTCTACTTAAGTTTCTCTCTTGGTATGGTTTAAGACTCAGTTGCTTAAATAAACGAGGATTTGATCATGCAGATTTGATCATGCCTCGGAACAACGTTGCATTCTCCTATGATGCGAATTGAAAGCATTTTTAAGCTACAGATCGTGCGTGTTGCTCTTCAAGATTATTCTCAAGAAGTAGACAAATGATTTATATGAAAAGTTATCTCGAGTCAAGTCCCACGATCGACTCGAGACCTTCAGACCCTCCATTCATACTTGTATAATGTCACGCAGACACTTCTTATTTTCTTCAACTTCGAAGAGAATTCGACTTCAATCGATTCCTATATCATCAACATGTTTGTTCAGCTGAAAGAAACATCAAGAAAAACAGCAAATCCTGCTGGATCATGAAAAGTCTAGTTTTCAGTTCAACTACAACACTGATATTTTCTCCAATCTTAACGAGTTATATTCTCACATAACACCTGTTACGGATTTCAAGTTAAACTGTTTCTCTGATACAGACATTCTCAACGCGTTAACTGAACTCGAAGTTACCAAGAAATCGGGTGTGGATTCAATTCGACCACTGTATTAAAAATAATTTTTAATGAATTTGTTATTAAGTGTCAAAGAAAAAGTCAATTTCATCAAAGCAACATGGTTTTGTAAGAGGCCGTTCAACTGCAACTAATTAAAGTCTTTTTTCAGATTACTGCTTAAATTCTATAGAAAGTGTGTTGTATACAGATTTTTTAAGGCATTTGATAGAGTTCATCATTGATTGTCAATAGAAAACCTTCGAAAGCTGGGACTTAATGAGAGCGTCTTGAAATGGCTAAAGTCGTATTTGTCCAACCGGAAGCAAGTTGTACAAATTGGTGGGTTTCGTTTGGCACCACTTTTATTCATTTTATTCGTGAATGATGTGCCTGCCGTCCATGAGTTTGATATCTCATTTTTAAACTGGTGTGAGTACAATCATCTTATGCTAAATTTATTAAAAAGTAAAATGTTCCGTGCCCAGAGAACATTGTTACCCGTTAATTTCATGTACAAGCTCGGATATGATAAACTCCCAATAGTTAGTCCTCTTGGTGTTACTTTTGATTCGAAATTGACTTTTTCGGCCCATATCGATTTTATGATATCGAAAGCGAATCCACTTTTAGGTTTTCTCAGACGAACTTCTGGGGATGTTAAAGATGTGTACACATTAAAGGCAATTTTCATGTCA
The DNA here is from genome assembly GCA_905231855.2 of Eristalis tenax. Taxonomy (NCBI): domain Eukaryota; kingdom Metazoa; phylum Arthropoda; class Insecta; order Diptera; family Syrphidae; genus Eristalis; species Eristalis tenax. The sequence goes on from HG993127.1 coordinate 9,939,745, forward strand.
TTGGTGCTGCCAACATTAGAATATTGCTGTGTTGTCTGGTCCCCTTTATATGAAAACGCTAGCAAAAGAATTGAAAGAATACAATAGAGGTTTACACGATTTGCCTTAAGAAATATAAGATGGTCCGATGAAATGCCTGGTTATTCTTCAAGATGCGCGCTGATCAATTTAGAATCTTTAGAGTGCCGCAGACAAGCACAAAGCGTTATTTTCCTCAATACATTGTTACAGTATTAAATCTGAAGAGCTGCTCGCACTTGTCTATTGGTATGTCCCAGAAAGATGCCTTACAAATAGAAATGAGCTTTCCATTCCCAGTCATAGAACAAATTGTGAGAGTAACATTCCAATAACTCGCGCCTTATGCTATGCAACTCTATTTGTATTTATTAAACTCTTCTAATGTATAATCATTCGCATCATTGTGATCAAAAAGATGTAAATAAGTATTGATTGAAATGAAATAAATAAAGTTAAAATAACTTTCATTCATGCTGTTCATCTCTAAGACCGAGCACAGACAATATTGTAACGCTTGTTTCTCCCATTTCTCCCGCTCGAACTGAAATAATTTTTTATGTTTACTCTTCCCTACTAATATGTATTACTAATCGTATAAATTGCAAATCTACACTCTTAAGTCATAATTGAAGCAATTTGGAATCACTTAATTTCAAGCATGTCGCTTAGAATAGAATATTATTTTAGAGTGCTCCTGTACTAGTAAAAGAACATAATATTCTTAATGTACAGCGATAAATATTAATAAATGGAAAAAATGAAAAAAAAAATGGTACAGCCAACGGTGAGCGGCACATAGCCACGATTACTAACTCTTTTTCAACACTCGACTCGTTATTGCTGAAATCAGACAGTAAATTGAGTCAAAAAATTTATGAAAATTTGGCCTACAAATTACGCCATGCTGCGACGGTCACATGCCCCAACTCATATTCAAACATTAAAATTTGTTCTAAATAAATATTTAAATATTTAAATATTTATTAAAATCATTTTTTGCGTTTCTCCCCGCATTAAGGTTCTTGGTCTACCATCATCAACATCATCAGCTCCACTGAAGGGGTCGCAGGGGTAAACCACGCCCGAGCGATCTCCAGATCTCCACTCGATCCTCAGCCATCGACTCTAACTCATCTGGAGTTTTGCCCAAGCGAGTTTTTGGACTTTGTCAGACCATCTCGATGGATGAAATCGCATTCAACGCCCGCCTCGGAAGCCGAGATGAAGGGGTCCCTCGCGCACTGTCGTGTTCTCACCCTATCCCGGCGAGTAATTCCCACAACTGCACGGAGATATCTCGTCTCTGCAGCTTGTATTCGCAGCTTGTATTCGCGATCTTATCCTTTCGGTCATTATCCAAATTTGTTGACCATCGGTGAGAGTTGGAATAAATAATGAGCTGAAAGCCGTAACTTGGCTTTGACACCGAGCTCGGCCTTCCTGATTGACCAATCCTACAAGATGCTGAGCTCCATTATTCCTCCCGCCACTAGTGAAAAAGACCCCGACATGCTTAAACACCTCCACCTTCTACAATGGGACTCTACCAACAGGTAGAGTGCATTGAACAGCCGTTCTGGAAATGACCATAACATTCTTGGTCTTAAAAAAAATTAAAGTACGAGAACAGACATAATTAGAGGACATCAGGACAAAGAAAGTTTTGCTTAATCGCACCTCTCCACAGCGGATGGGACTGACATTTATAGTTACCCATCCATAATAATTCGCTGAAATCAACTTTTAGTCAATTCGACAGTCAATCAAGAATTGTTGAAAAATTAATCATGGATTAAAATTTGATTTGTCCGAGAGAGCGATGTAAAAAACGTGGTCAAACTAATTTAACGACCAAGGGAGCTAATAGAAGAAAAGGAAGTACTAAAGAGATGCCCAACTTCACAGCTGATTGCCCCCTAGTCCATCGACGAATTTCAGAGGCTTTTTAACAGTTATTCATGAATTTTTGACATTTATTCACGAAATAACTCAAATGCCGTTCTCTGATTGGTCAATGTGGCTTTAGAAAACGGTATAAAAAATGGTTGTCAAAAGGTTTATGGGGCAAGAGAGGTGGAAGTTGGACATCTCTATCATACTTCATTTCTGACTAAGAGTCTCTATATAGCCTTCTCCGCCATCGATTGCAACCGCTTACAATCCCACTCCACGTCCTGTCCCTGAATTGCGAATGGACCATTACTTCAACCCCTCCAATCAATTACAATAATGTTCATAGGTTTTTATTGAATTTCACCATTCGTGTTCCACATTTTATCGCATCTAGCAACAGATACGAAAAACTAATATTCCACCTCACATTCGTGGCAATAATCCACTTAATCAAAGTAAACACCCCCGAATGTGACCAACTTCGTCCCCAAGGGGGAAAGCAGCTCCCACCACACCACCGTCAAGACTCCACTTCAAATTGAATTTATTTAATTTTGAAAATAGTGGCCCATGTCGTAAACAAGAGATAAATGTCACCCAGTCCCGGCCCAAGAAAGGAGACAAAAAACAAACCGAATTCCACACAAACCCCCGAGGCACTTAGGTACTCAAACGGAAAACGAGATAAAGCCGAAAAAAACCAACAAAACCCCACAAAAAAAGAACAACTACTCATAATAGCTAAGTGATAACCATAATGGAATTATTAGGAAAGCCAGCCACGGCAGCTAGTGGGGCAGTGTCAGGCATGCCATTCGTGGCGGCAGAAGGACAAAGTAGAGCCAACAAACAGCACTATCGGGCCACAAGTGCCAACTGTGGAGAGTGGCGTGGTCGACCCAAGGTCTGCTTGGTATTCAAGGCGACGGCGGATGTTCGCCTGCCACTAAGGGTTATTGATATGAACGCAGCTAGTTTCCTCTACCTTCGAATTTTTGTGTTTCTTTTTTTTGTGAAATTTGCTGTGACCTGAAGGATGCAGACGTACGGGGGAAGACAAAGGGATTTTCAATGGCCAATGAGATTGGTGAACCGGAACCACTGGGACTTGTTGACGGTGGCAGAATGCTCAAGGCGTACGGAGCAGTTTTGAGAGCTATGATCACCGGATAACATTTAATCCTTGACATTCAATCAAAGGGTCTCAAATTTGAATTTTGGTATAATGTTGGCATAATCGAGACTCCTAATAGGGAAGGTACTACAGTCGGGGGTGAAATCGGAGCTAGCTTCTAGCACTCGTGTTTTCTTCTTCTTCACGAGTTGAGGGACCTAAAAAATCTGCGTGCCAGTTCAGAATGGCGGAGTTGGAGAATTTGTTCCGAGCATACTCGCTCGGGAGAAGTTGCCGCTGTGCAATTTGATACAGGTTCATGTCGGGAATTGAACCCACACATTCGCGTGGGAGAAGTTGCCGCTGTGCAATTTGATAGGAATGTTAAGAGCTTTCATTGCCTCTGATAGTCTTTTTGTTGTTTAATCCTCTGGAGTATTACGATTTAATTAATCACCATCATCGTACTCGGTATCGCCTGTGATAGCCATGGGATCATCTGTTAACTCTTTCGAATCATGATTGCCGATATTTTCATCATTTTTTTACCGCTCAGCTCGTAAGAGCAGCATCATCTAAGTCGTAAAAAAGGTTTGTCCATACAAAATGACTGCACACAATTTCAACACAAATTCACTCACATATGTACGAGTATATGACCGTGCAGTACATTCATTAGAGTAGCATTTCATGCAACCGAAGACCTGTGCAAATATTTTGCGGTTCATATAGTGGAATAATTCATAAAATAAAGTCATATACTCGTAACTTGAGAGTTCATATAAGTGAGACTTCACTGTATGACTGTGTCGAGTTGTGACAGCATTTTCATATCATGGTATCACGGTGAAGTCTTCACAAGGTTGCACTCAAGAGATGACACGCATATTCAGCTACTGTTCCGTATTCGGCCACTTTTTTATTAGAGTTACAATATCCGGAGTAATACCAAATATGTTTAATTAAAGAAAAAATAAACATATTTAATGCCTAAAATTTATTAGTGATAAATTGTGATGAATGAAAACAGACACCACTTGTATTTTGTCTACGTCCAAAGAAATGTGAAGGTTTTTTTGTCTAAAGCATGGCATTTCGATAAGAGCATATCCCTAGTATCAAGTTCTCTCTCTCTGTGTCTTTCTCTCTCTCTCTCACTATCTCTCTCTCTCTCTCTCTCTATCTATCTATCTACCTTTCTCTCTCTTTCTCTCTACCTCCCTCTATATCTCTCTATCTGTCTCTCTCTTTCTCTCTCTATCTATTACTCTGCCTATCTCTCCCTCTCTCTCTCTCTCTCTCTCTCTCTCTCTCTCTCTCTCTCTCTCTCTCTCTCTATCTATCTCTCCCCTCCCCCCCCCCTCTCCCTCCTCTCTCCTTCTGTCTCTCTCCCTTTGCTGCCTATATAAAATATGATACACATACATAAATAGTTTAGTTACCGAATATTTAACGAACCGTCATATTCCAAGATCCGACCGAAGTTCAACTCCGGTCACTTGGGCGTATGTGCAATGAATTTTTGCCGTTTACGTACCAATACTCTCGATCATACTCTCGTATAACTCGAAATTGCAGAAACATAGTGGCTTTGGACTCATCCCTCAACTCTCATATCCCATCATTAGGTTGTTGATGGGATTGGAGAGTTGATGGAGGAGTCGAAGCTACTATGTTCCTGCAATTTTGAGTTAGACTCCTTCAGCTTTATCTGAGAGCTATGCTGGATATCCTGATCTAAAACTGGTAGTGGTGCATAAGAACATCCTCAATATAAGACTAGCACCCCTATTCTGGTTGTGATATCGTGACAACGCACAAATGTCTATGATGCGAAAAATATGATACCAACCTTGTGGGATTTCAGCTATTTGGTATCCTGGCAAAAACCTCACAAGTAAACTCACAAGAATAGTTACCATTTTGTGGCGAATTCACGTGCATGTCTAAAAACATCTGCTTTTCGCTCACTTTTCCTCTTTTTTCAAACATTGATGAAGACGGAAAATGTAAAGCTGCATATTTTTGTCTCTATTTCCTCCATGTGATGTGCACAATTCTGATGGTTCTTGTGATGCTCACAAGCTGCGGGGTTCTGCCCAGAATAGGAAAGCTTCACAATTGGGGACTCACCATGCTCCTGAGAGGCAGTTGTGACTTATGACTCATCACAGACGTGTGCCCGAATACGGGTGTAGACTTACCTCGCATGCAAATTTCGAGAATAATTCGATGACAACGAGGAAAAATGTCATCCACCCTCTCAGCAAGAAAAAACTGACTGGATGGTCAATTGCAGTCGGGATTAACTCAACGGCACTATCACTGGAGTATTCAATCAGTGGTAGTAGTCTTACTGTGGACCAACATGGTCTAAGTGTGTTGGTGAACTCACCAGCAGCCCCTCCCACCTGCTACCTCCACTCTCTCAGCCATTGGCCAGCACTAACCTCATCAAGTTTCAGAAGTTCCATGAGTCCATCACAACCCAAGTCAACTATGGCAATGGAATGAATCTTTGAGTCTAAGTAAAGCCCACTCTCACCTTGGCCGGCAAACTACTCTCATTTAGTGTGGTGTCCTTTCCAAGATGCATCTGTTCAACTCACACTTGACCTATCTGTGTGACACGAAGTCAACTCTCGCATTGTCAAAACTTCTTTCCTGCTGTTGCTTGAATGAGCAACAGCGCGCCTTCCTTTGATTGAATTAGAACGTCTGGAAGCACATTGCCATTGAATGGAAGAGCTACTTCATACACTTCGAGCTCCGTGTCCTTTTTTAGAGGCATCTAACATGCAAACTTTTCCTGAATTTCCGGGAGTTGAAAGTGTGCTTCTCACATTTCCCAAAATTGTCGCATGTCGGCATTAATACTACAATTTTGCTGGGAGCTCTTCACAGTCCGTGAGACGAGTGGGCGCCCTCTAAAAGGGCCATGTATCTCCTGCCACCTTGAATTACTTGATACTGATACCACCTCGATCGATAACGCTTACAGCACATTCTCTGGCAAAGTTTGATGGCGAAAACGTACCGAATTTCTGCTTCGTTTCATATTTCGGTGGCGGATGTGCAACCGTTTCCTAATTTTAGATCTGTTTATTCAGCTTTCGAGAGCGAATGAGTGGTAAATCACTGGCTTTTCGATCTTGGCATTTTGTTGGCATCACTCCTGCTGGTACTACCTCAGACCAGACGTGAAGGGAATGGAGACAATCTCTTTGGAAAGGACGCTTGAAAACCAGTCATGTGAGTAATTAGAAGTTCTTTTGTTTCTTTTCCTTTGGTAGAAAGTCATACCGTCTGTAAAACAACAAACATTTCCAACAACTGCAATTGAATAGATTACTTCTCAGATCTTCTGCTGCTCAGGCAACAAATTCAACCCCAGCACTACGCCCAAACCGCGTCAAAAAGCACCTTGAACTCAAAAGCAAACCACACAACTTGAGGGAAGGTGTCCCAGAGTTTTCAACTACCATCAAAGAGTTAATGATTTCAGTCATTTAAACGGTCACCAAGGGAGACTCTCAAACGTCCCGAGATAAGCACACCTTTTCCGAAACTCAAACATTCCGCAGCACCGCACAATTACTTTCCCCGTCCCCGGCTCTGCAAGTACCTCCTGCCACAATGGAAGACTGAACGAAATTAAGCACCCTCAACTAAGCAAATCATTTGTCTTCATGCCGGCACCCACCCACCACTGCCGCCTCAGACCGCAGTGGCAACGAGATTCGTCGGAGAGCCCTCTCCGGTGACCATACATACATCATCACATTCTGTATTCCGTGTACTCAAAGATAACAAAAACGAAGCCAGATATGATTAATGTCGGACTTATGTTCGTTATCATTTGGGATCGGTGATCGCTCTGCCTTTGACGGCACAATTTACAGGAAGCACCTCCGCCGGCGGGGGTGGCTGAGCAACAAATCTCTTCGAATTTAGGATCGTAAATCAAACACGCGTCCTTCTGTCATTATTTGCTCTTCACGGCATGGCGCGATGGTGTGCGGGTGAGGATGGAAAAGTTTCTCGTCAGAACATAAGCCGATGGGAATCTATTCGCCTCTCAATTACTGTGCGGCTGTAGACGCCGAAGAGCGGGTATGTGCGTACCTTTGGCGGTGAAAACTTTTAACGAAGCACCAATTTGTGAATATTTTATTGAAACCGCACAGCACACATGTGCTCTGCTGCCGGGGGCTGGGGATATTGGTTCGTTTATCGCACATGCACCACATCCCTTCGTCGCGTGGGGGGCATTTTCATTTAAAGGCGTCTCTTTAACCTCGTGCTTCTCAAGTTCCAACATCCGCTGGAGGAGGCTTGCGGCGTGCAGTCAGCTGCTTGTAGTTTGAAGGTCAAAGGGAGGGACGGCGGATGCCCCGGTGAGCCGCCCATCAAGAGCGCATTTGCTGAAAGTTATTGCAAAGCAAGTGCTTGAGGGCATGCTTGTTAGCTTGTAAGGATAACTTGTTGCGTCGAGTGAGATTGCAGCACTTGGTCGCTGAGTTGGTTGTAAATTTATGCTGTTTTGTGTTTTATAGCCCGCCAGTGAAGAGAGATTACCCGGAGCAACGAAATATTTGTTAGAATTATTTGAACTAAGTCAAGCCAGGCAAACATTTATGGCAGGAAACGATGTGCCATGATTAAGCTTAATAGACGAAAGTGTTCAATTATTGCGCACCCCTTGGGAAAACAGTTAATGCAAGTGACTGATGGATGATTTTACCTAATTCTTGATGGACACACTTCTGTTTTAAGGAGTAACTGTGACCGTCTTCATGAATATTTCGGTAGAGGGTGGGGATAAGAGACTAAGGAGATAAGCAACTTCTTCGTCTCTTCCCCCTCGGTTGCATTTGACCGAGTTTTGTTTTTTTTTTTAACATGTCCACAGACAGGGGGGCCTGTGAATAGGTGTGAGTTAAGCGAAGCTGTTTTCTCCCGAGTCTGATATTCACCGAATAAATGCTGGTGTTCCTCTAGGCTCCGTCCTGTCTCCTCCACACTCTTTCTCATTTTTATAAATGATCTCTGGGCTGCCACTTCTAATCCAATCCATTCCTTCGCTGATGACAGCTCCCTCAGCTTTTCATATTCGTCCTGAGGTGTTTCAACACATGATGCATACCCTATTTAACAAACTACGTAAAAGTGTCAATGGACGACATACTTATGCACACCAAGGATCCCGCCCTTCGGCCGTAGAGTTGAAAGGGCAGCGTATGTTGAATTCCGATCTTGACAGCATAATTAATTTGGGAAAGAACAACCGAGTGGAATTCAATGTGGTCTGCTGTCACTCTCGCGAGCCCTTGATAGTCAGCCATTATCCATGAATGGCGCCTGTGTCGACGAAACCGGAAAACTTAGTTGGAACGATCACAAATTTGAGGTCGCCATAAATGCTGCGAAATGCTTAGGTTTCCTTAATCGATGCAAGAAATACTACAAACCCCTCTGATTTGGATTTGATGTCATAAGGCTTATATCCGCCCCAAGCTTGAGTACAACGCTCAAATCTGGTCTGGTGCGTCCAAGACCAGCCTGCACCTACTAGATAGAATCCAAAAGCGAGCGATAAAACTTAAAGGAGACAACAATATTGCAGAGCCAGTAGACTCACTCGGACATCGACGCACAATCTCTTCTTTGCCCGTATTTAATCGATATTTTAACAAGCGATGCTCAAGTGAGCTAGCCAACTACATTCCTCCTCCAAATGAATTCACCCGCAATAAAGGTCTCAACAGGAATGCTCATCAGTTTACCCTTAAGCCTACTTTCAGGCGCACAGTTAAATTTAGAGACTCGTTCTTCAGCCGCACCACACGAATATGGAATGCTCTTCCCAGCCTAATACCCCCCACAGACTACTATCCGCGGATATTTAAAACCAATGTGCACAGGTACCTCCTCTCCGTTTCTCCCTCTACACCTTCGGCCCGTGTGGTGTCTTGACAACGGACAACAACAACATGAGCGCGTGCAAATTTAAAAAACAAAAGAGGGAACATAGTGCGCCGCCACCGCCCAATGCAGACAATAGAGGAAATTGCTGCAAAATTTGCGATTCGAAATAGTTTACACTCCTGGATTGAATGCGAGTCCCTGGCAGGTACGTGTATCAGAACGAACGTGGAAATATTAACCTTTGCTACGCCATGAGTAACATGGCTTACTATCGGCATTCGGTGCAGACTGTACTTGGCAGTGTTTCTACTTATCCAAACATGCGCCCGAGAGCGGTAAAACCAAGCCAAGCGTAAGCTTGTCATATTGTCTTAAGTTATGTCCTGTTAGTTTCCTGTGTTAAAGTTTAGAATAATAGACGAGGACTCACTCTATGTTTGGACTCAAGAGAATAACGAGCTAATATTGAAATATTTTGGCGTTTATTTCTTTTTTTTCGGGGACCACGATTGGCTCCACACATATAACTCATGGGGAAGGTTCAATTGCAAAAGAGTTCCTTCGAATTTGTTCAGCTCCTGAGGTGTCTCAACACATAATGCATTCCCTATTTAACGAACTACGTAAAAGTTTCAATGCACGACATACTTATACACGCCAAATCACTCGACAGCTTAGGGCGATAAAAAACACAGTGATCAACAAACTAAATCGAAATGTGTTTCCGAGCAGCGGAAAATAAACTTCCTAGAACACACACATGCCCGGACTCCTTGCAAACAGATGCAGTTCAGTGAAAATTGGAGAACTTCGAACAACTTGTCAGCGATCAGTACCGACCCAAAACAGATAACCGTCGACAGTCCGTCAAAGAAGCCCCCAAAGAAGGGACCACTTCAACTAAGGAGTAGCACACTTCTTAAAGCGGACTACGAGGACGAGTGCTTCGAGAAGTAATTCCATCCCGGACAGAAGAAATATTAGTAAACGAGCAAGAGCAAGAAGCATTTTCCCCCTTTCATCTGGACAACAAAAGCAATCTTTTGGGGCGCTTTGTGAAAGGTGTCATAATCCAGGTCAGCACTTAATCAAAATGTAGATCCACGCCGTGAGGAATCCAGAAGGCCTATCGAAACGGCATGATTCATTATTCAAATGAGACGCAATCCCAGTTCCAGCACCGAACCCGTGTGGGCATTGTCTGATATCAAGTGAATCATCCGTCACAGGTGGATTACACATCTCGCCGAACACCCCGCCTGACAGTTCAATTTGTTTCTGTTGAATGTTGGATTACAGCAACCATCCGAACTGATAATGTCATTTATTATTCATAGGTCCTCCACCACTGCCCAGCCCCCCAACCAAAGCAGCCGATAAGGCTGACAATGCAGCACATATGTGAATAGTGCCGGAATCATCCCTCCGCCGTATGACTAAGTACCCCCATCCCCAAGCGGTAGCTGTTGACGACGACTTTTGCGCTTCGAATTAATTTCCCCTATCAACCTCCCACCAGTATCGGTTTACAAATGGAACTTTTTTTCCGCCGATATACGTCCCCATCCCCACGGTGTCAAGGAGAAACAATGCAAACACCAGTCCCTTTCGACGCGGATTGGGGTTATGCACATCAGCGTTGGCAGTGGAATCCTTCGATAATAACAAACCCCGACCCCCAGCTTCGTTCGATCCAAGCAACCGACCCAGACAAACACGTTTCCATATGGAGGAGGTAAATTACCAGGTGCCACAGGTGGGTGGTCTGTTTAGCGGGCAGCAGAACCACTCAGCTGGGGGCGAGTGAATAATGGTGACATTGACTGCGCGCTCTTAACGCATCACCGCGTGATTAAGTACACTCTCTCTCATCCCCCAAGTGCTGTCGGCGATGGAGTGGCATTGAAATATCGATGCCACGAGCGATGACACCGGCAGAGTCGATGGAAAATTTTGTCATTTACCGTTCAATGAACCAGTGCACAGGCTCCGGCAGAACACAGTTACAGTGCGTTACCGGTCCCTTAATTAGGCAATTTATTTCAATTCGGTCTTCTGTTAACAGTTCATTTGTTTGCATTAAGCCAAGGATGCCGTGGAGTGGTGCTGTCACAAGGACACTCAATTCGATTGGAATTCAAGCTCCGTCCAAGCGTCACCGGAAGCGCTGGTAATGGAATCAAAGACCGAACACACTTGAGAGAGTTCTCGACGCTTTATGGTTCACTTAGCCCTTCCGCACAGCTCCCACTCTTGGCCGCACTGTTTTGCTGTTGATCCGAAGCCATTAGAAGGAAATCACCCCGACATTGACCCACTGGCGGTGGTGGTGGTGGTAGTGGAGATCTACGTCTCGGATTTCTAGGTCGTGTCATGTATGGACGGATGGGTGATGTACAGAGTTTGCTACGAGAATCGTAAACATTTCAAATGCGAGTAGCCCAAGGACTGCGTGTCTGTCCCTGTCCCCCTGTGGAATGCGATGGACGTGGATGGTGGATGACGTGAAGGAGGAAATGATGGAAATTCCCGAGGAAGCTGGAATTCGAGGAATTTCAAACAGAATCCGCCACTATGATGAGTGCGAATGGACGAGTGCTGATGGCGAGGAACGAAGAGAACAAACTGAGATCGAAATGGGGAAAGGAAATGAAAGGAATCTCGAACTCCGTATGTGAGCATTTTGAAATCATGTTGCTCGGATCGAGGGAAGCTGGGCTATTCGTTTGGGAATGTAACATCTTCGCCGTCCTCAGATGAGACGTCAACCTGATGGAAGTTCTGTGCCAATCACAGGGAGACAATGTTGCCAGCATTTTGATGTGATATTTACCACACGTCATAGCCACCACCGAGAAGGGTTTTCTTGTCAAACTGGATTGTCACTTAGAATTGGACACCCACAGGGAGGAGCTTTCTCTCTCTCTCTCTCCTCTGTGATGTGCGACTCGCCCTTATTGCACATGCTATTGGCGTGACATCACCCACGTGACTGGGATACACTTCCACTACGCCAACCCTCTGTTAAAGCAAGTGGAGTGCGCGGCATGGTGAATGAAAATCCACGTTGATGACTCTTCAAATCGACATCGGCCAGGCAGCATGTTGAGTAGCCGACTCCACTCAATATCTCACAGTAAATAGTTAACAATTAAATTCGTTGCGTGCACACACTGCTTGCACTCCCAACTGTGGAAGGGAGGCAATTAGCTTCCAGCGCGTAATAACCCTGCCTAGTTGGTTGCCTGTCTGACTACCTGACCGCCTCACTGGTTTACTGCGATTAACAATTAAATCGAAAACACATGGTTCGGCTGAAATTCCGGTGGAATTGTTCCACAATTCGGCGTTATTTCACTTTCTGAAAGCGAAATAATGCCGAATTTCCATGTTTGGTGGCGGCGATCCGTCTTTGTCGTGTATGGGCACTTTAAGTCGTGTGTGATAGAAATTAGGACCAGCTCGATTCGCCTGTTTGTCAGTCCTAGTTGAAGCTTATACCGGTGGCACGAGTTACACTGACGATGTCGTCTGCGTAACCCAGCATTTGGACTGATTCGTGCACGTGCCTTCCGTCATTACAACTGCCTGACATCCACCTCGAGTGCCAGATTGAAGAAACAAAATACGAAGGCGCAAATTAATGCCAAGATCCGGTGCCGGTTTCAATTGGCTCGAAAGTTCCTTAATTGAACTGCATGGTGGACCATAGATGCCGTGTTTGGCACCAACCCACCAAGTTTCACGGGATCGCAAATTCGGTCACCGCTTCGCAATGTACCTGGTGATGACAACAAGAAAAATGATGGTGCGTATAGATCAGAACATCGTCTGTCTTTTCCAGGCTTTGTCGATTTGTCGATTATTGCGATGCAAAACGGCTTTATACTCTCACATAGTCCGCCGCACAGTGGTTCAAAAGCGGAAATAAATACCAAAAATTAAATTTGGAATATGTAGTTGTTGAATTTATTTTTTTAGGGATATACAACTGGCATATGTTCTCCCATGTGGTGGCATGGGCTTATGTACACAGGGTAAAGTTGCTGACTGCATCCAACCTGGTAGGATGCCAGCGCGATCCCTGCTTGTTCATAAGTCAAGTTGACGTACAGCCTCCTCGCGGCGCCCCTGGATAGCCATCATAACAGCCGTTATGTGGTGAACTAATATACGCAGCGAACCCTCTGCTCGAGGGTTAAATTAATGGGCCTGTCCTCCCAGTTCGGAGGTTATGCGTGAGGTTAACTTCCTCACCACGTAAAAAAAAAATACGAGTTCAGAAACAACAACCTGCCTCGGATACGGACGGATCTACTGTTAAACAGGGACAATGACACCAATACCGAGATCAAGCGCAGAATTACTCTTGCCAATCGCTGTTTCTTTAGGCTCAAGAGGCAATTGAGTAACAGAGCCATCTCTCGAAACACCAAGTTGACTTTATATAACACCCTAATCATCCCCGTCCTGCTCTATGGCGCAGAGACATGGACGCTATTGAAAGCGGATGAAGAAGCTCTTGGTCGTTTTGAGAGAAAAGTTCTTTGGTCCTGTTTGTATTGATGGCGTCTGGAGAAGGAGATTCAACCACGAACTGTACCGGCTGTACAGCGGCATGCACCTAGTTAAGCGTCTTCGGATCCAACGCTTAAGATGGCTAGGTCACGTAGAGCGGATAGACACCACAGCTCCAGCACCAAGAGTCTTCGATTCCGAGCCTTTGGGACAACGCATAAGAGGGCGTCCTAGAACAAGATGGCGCGCACAAGTGGAGAAGGACCTCAACCAACTTGGTGTGCACAACTGGAGCCAGCTGGCGAAAGATCGTGCTGGCTGGAGAGGCTTGCTGGTTGAGGCTCAGGTCCACCCCGGACTGTAGCGCCAAACAAAGAAGAAGAACATATGTTCTCCCATGATGGAATCGCATTCAACGCCGAAGTCGTGATGAAGGGGATATTCGTGCCACGTGACCAAACCAACGAAGCATAGCCTTCTCCGTTCGAAGAAGCAACTCCTCAATGTTGAGTTCCTCGTGCACTGTCCTGTTTCTCACCCTATCCCGGCTAGTAATTCCCACAACCGCACAAAGATATCTCGTCTCTGCAGCTTGCATTCGCGAGCTTATCCTTTCGGCCATTACCCAAATTTCATGACCATCGGTGAGAGTTGGAACAAATACTGAGTTGAAAACCGCTAACTTGACTTTGATACCAAACTCGGCCTTCCTGATTACAGATCTACAAAAGCTGCTTACAAATCCTACCGGAATGCTCGGCATTACTCCTTCCATTACTCGTGAAAAGGCCCCGCGATACTTAAACTTCTCCACCTGCTTCAATGGGACTCCCCTGACCTGAAAATACGTTCTGGAGATGACCATAACCTCCGATTTGTCCTTCATTCCAGCATCAGAACATACGCCCACAAACCTATCGAGTACGCGCTGGAGTTCCGCCTGGGCAGACGTGAGTGTAACTAAGTCATCAGCAAAAAGAAGATGACTTACCCTCAACTCTCCCAATGTGAAACATTCTTCGCTTCGGCTGCACATCCAGTCCATATATAGAATGAAAAGTAGAGGTGACAACACGCACCCTTGGCGAAGTTCAACGACCACGGCGGAAGGTGTTGATTTAGCACCGTTAACCCAAACACAGCTGCTTCAGTTTGTGTATAGAGACTGAATGGCCCTCAGAAGAGGACCATCAATCCCATACTCGGTCCTATGCCTTTTCCAAATCCACAAAACAACTGCAGATGGACTTGGCATACTACCAAGCCTTCGCAAGAACCATTTTTAGAGTGAAAACCTTGTGGGTTGTACTTCTACCGGGACGAAAGTCGCACTGTTCATTCCCCATCCTGGGCTCGACCATAGCTCTAGAACCTTAGCTTAGACTTTCCCGGGGGGACTTAAAATAGATATGCTCCTGTAGTTGGAGCAATCTCTCTGTCCCCCTTCTTGAAAAGTGGGACAATCACCCCAGTTTCCAGGTATCTCACCACGTTCCCAGACCACTTTAACGGCACGAGAGAGCCATAGAACTCCATCTTTACCCATTGTCTTAAGGATTTCTGGCCGGATTACATCAAAACGCGACGGATTTGCCAACTTTTAGCGATTCAATCGCCACCTTTGGACTATTCTCCGCCCACTCAAGACTACAGGTCTGCCATCCCCAGTGCCCTGTTCCGGATTGAGCGGCACCGAAAGGTGCTCGCTCCATCTGCGTAAGATGTCCACCTCATTGGAAAGCAACACACCATCTTTGGATTTGTCTCATTTGATAATGTTCCATTTCCTGCCTCTGAGTCGGCGAACCGTTGTAGCTTGCTAAAACGGTAGCTCCAACGGTATTCAGCTAAGTCGTCTATAAAGAATGGTAACCGCACTGAACCGCCGGCACACAAATTGTGTCTTACAAGTTATTGTTTCGTCAAATCGGTTTTTAAGAACATGGCTGCTAATGTTTGAACAGACTGCAACAGGGACTTATATAAATCTTTATAAATATTATACAAATCGTGTATAAATCTTTCTCTTAAAAAAAAATTAAATGAATACATTCACGGAGCTCTGAGATATTCGATTTCTTATACAAGAATCTTAATTTAGCACCAATTTGGAAAGGGGGAGTGTTTTATTGTTTGTTGGACTGTAGACAAAAAGCTCCAAGAGGCTCTAACAGGAGACCTTGTTTATCTGAAAGTTGGAAGCGTGCTCTATTCATGTCTACCGACCACTTTGGCCGCAAGAGCCTTTGTGTAGCAACACGTTGGCCTGAGCTGCAAAAAATGGCAGTTGAGTATGCTCTCAAATCTCAATTACATCCTGTCATACGAATGTTGTAAAAAGCCTGATCGATGTTATCCACGCCCAGTCTGTTAAATAAAAGCTGTTGAGGAGATACGTTTTCGAGTGAGTCTGTGTTCTTGTGTTTTTTTTTATGTGACCTTACCCGTTCACTTAAGCTTTCTCCGTGCATGAGTAATCCGTTTGAGCTACATCAACCATTTCAAATTTAATTAAGATCGGTTTAGGGGTTCAAAAATATTTATTTCCGCGCGCCCACCGGAGGACCGAAGCGGTCAATTTCTCTAAAAAAATTTCTTGCGGAAATACGCTCGGTCTTACCATGAAACCACTAGGGATACAGACAACGACGATGACGTCTATAAATCTTAGAGGGGTTATGATCGTCTTTTCGTGTCGTGCCTTGGAACAGATTCCCCAGTGCAGCTGTTGGACATTCTTCTGTCTTTCCAATCTCTGTTGCTTGCTCCAGACCATGGCCAACGACCATAAAGCTCTGGTGTCATACCGACCAGATCGGCGGTTACTTACTCAAAACTAGCTGAGCGGACTGGTTCGTCCACTATATTGGGTCTATACCTTAATTCGTGCGGTTTGGTAAGAGATGGCGTTACTTGTATTATTCCATTGGAACATGCGTTGGAAAGGAAAAATCATTTCATTTCACTCAAATATGTCGAACTTTGTGCCTGAAAAAGTCTGTTTTTGTGGGGAGTTCTTCTTCATTACTTTAATATGAAGAAAACTGCTGCCGAAAGTCATCGTATTTTGGTACAAGTTGATGGTGAAAATGCGCTAGCTGAGCGAACGTGCCAAAAGTGGTTCGCACGATTTTGGCTTGACCAACTAGCCTAATTGGTGGGATCAGAAGGGTGTGCCGTATCAATGGACAACGCTACCGAACACAATTAATCCGTTTGAAGAGAGCAGTAGCCGAAAAACGCCTGGAATATGTCACCAGACACGAGGCAAGACTTTTCCATCATGATAACGTTGGCCGCCACGTTCCTATTCCGGTTAAGAACTATTTGGAAAACAGTGAATGGGAAGTTCTACCCCTCCCACCTTATAGCCCAGACCTTGTCCCTTCTGACTACCATTTGTTCCGGTCGATGCAGAACGCCCTCACTGAAATACGGTTCACATCAGAGGAGAATATCAAAAATTGGCTTGATTCAGTTCTTTAGGGATGGGATCTACAAATTGCCAGAAAGATGGGAAAAAATCACAGCTTTAGATGGGCAATACTTTGAATAATACTATTGTACATGTTCTTCTTAAATAAACGACCCAATAGTTGGAATTTCTTCGTTCCCTATCACACTTTCCTGGCCATCCTCGCTCACTTAAGCTGCTTGTATACGCCCACAATTCACCGCGAGTCGGTTACAACACTTGTCTCTCCCATCCAACAGCCCGGCTGCCAGGCTTATGGCCTTCGTATATAATGCTTTATTTTCTAGTCTCTACTTGTACCAACACCTTCTCTTAAGTCACGGGAGCCTTTCTTTGCTCTTTCCCACACAGACTAATCCCCGTTTTCCCTCTTCTCGCACTACCTTACCCACTCACTGCGTCACCCATAATTCCTTTCACACGCTGTCAAAAGATTAAGTGGCGGCTTTTACCGCATTTTCACACAAAAATGTCAAATGTGACGTCAGCTCACACATGTCATTTTAAAGGATTAAAACAAAACCCAACCTAGATCCCTATCCTTTTAAACGTCGAAACGCGCCTCACAGAACCCACAAACTTCCCCGTCGCTGCATTCCGACGGATATTTCCGTTTCCGTCCTTCACAGCTCGACTGACAGCCACACACATAAATCAATTAATTTAATCCAAAAAGAGGCTTCATTCGAAGCACCACCTCCGCCACAGTCGCGCCGGGAAAGTAAACATTCACCCACGTCTTCGCAGCCGCTTCCACTCCCTATTCCCTATTCCCGGCTTACCGGCCACGCGCAAGTTGAGCACAGCTGTTCCGCAACTAATATGCAGCATTATCCTTCGGCCGGTCATAATGCGAGTCCTCTCACACAGCGTCTGCGTTTGTTTTGCCACCACTATGATTGCGTCAGAGTGCCACATAGACGCGCGGCAGGTGGAGACGTGGAATATCAGCGAATGAGTAGCTTTCAAGGCCCACAAGTTTTCCATTACTCGTCCTACATAGACGCAGAAAGAACCGACCACGCAGCACTTTTCAAATGCTCCCACGCTGGGTGGTGTCCCACCCGAGTCTGTACAAGTGTGCTGTGCGCTGCGTAGTCAAGTGGAATTGCAGCGTAGTGGCCATTTGGAGAGCCAAATAAATCTTTCCTCGTTTCGCCTTGACAGCTAAGGTGAAGGGCTCACTCAGCTCCCACATTTCACTCAGCTCGTAAGGGCGGCCATGACCCCGGCGAGTGTGGTGTGAACAATTACAATTCATCGGACACTTTCATTTCGGCCGTGTCACAGCCAATTAGCAACGATTCAGGGAGCAAATGAAGATGTATTACATCGCAATTCGATTGGCTGATGCCGATGAAGTGACGTTGGCACAACGAACGCACCCGCAAATTTGGTCATTCGCCGTGTATGCGGGTGGGAATATTAATTTCCCCCATGGGATGACTTTGGGAATGTACCCGACGGCACGTCATGAATATGAATGCATTGCGCGACATCGATGACAACTGATAAATGACGCCTGACTCTGCCACATCGGGGCGTGAGAATGAGCTCTACACACTCTCGAACTGAAATGATTGCGGCAAGGGATAATTTGCTGTTTCCAGCACGTGCCACCACAAGTGGGGCAATCTAAAATAAGTTTTCAGTCGAAATCTGGTGGGCCGGCTGGGCTGGGCGTGGGGCGAGTCAACCTAGGACGCGAGGATGCTGTTCGCTCCTCCCGGGGCACAGTGAATACGTGTTAATTAGGACTGCATGTAAGGTGAGCATTCAATTAGTGCGAGAATTTTGATTCGATTCAGTTTGCATTACCTTGAGGCGACGACGTCTTTTCATGTTTCGCCCGAATGACAGACGGCACATTTGCACGTGGTACGAAGCCTGTTTGGACTCCTGCAGAGGAACTGCCAATGTCTGACGATGTGTGAAATGAATGACGCCCTTGCTTCTGGCAGAATTCCGCATAGAATTCGACCTGCTTTCCAGGGAATAGCATGAATAGTTGAATTGAACCCATTGTTTGTTCTTTTTGCGAGCTTTTGTGTAATTCAATGGCGTTTGAGTGACGGAGTGGTTGGAGTGAGGTGACTTCGTAGAAATGAGTGACACCAGTGAATGGAACAAAGGATGCCATGACGACAACCTTGACTTGTCTACTGCGAGTGTTTGGGCCTCGGGAAGATGCCCACAGGTTTTCCGGAAATTAATTATCATATTCCACGGTCTTTAAATGTTTTCTTAAATAACAGGCCATCCCGGAATCGATGCCAGACACCCAGCCAGTATTCTTGATGTCCGAGTCTTCGGAGCAGCTAGCATTGGCACAGATCATTTCCTTGTTGTAGCCGGACATTGAGAGAAGAAAGGCCACCACGGCTTGACGTCGGAAGTAAACAATGTCTCGGGACTGTTATGATCTCTGCCAGAAACCCTTTGTGAGTTGAACGACCTCTGTACAAACAATCGAAGAAGATCGTCAAGCATCGTCAAGAAGGCATCCAAGAGGCTGAGAGCGATGTGTTGGGTTTTATGACACAATCGAAGGAGAATGCATGGTTTAACAACGAGTGGATGCGGAGGTGGATGACTACAAAGCAGTGCTGTGAACTGAGAGAGGTTTTCTTGAACTCTACGAATAGAGGCGAACAGGGAGCAACGTGCGTGGACAACTTTATTTGACTTGGTGGCATGTGTATTGTTGATGGCGTTGATGTCGATTGATTCTTGTTCTTGGAGGCCGTCCTCTTGTCATGCTTGGAAGCTTCGATGGCAGTGATGACTGAGTCAAAGGCGTTTGCGAGGTTTTTAGCGCCGTGTTTCAGCGATGCCGTGGCGAAACTCGGACTTCATTTCTCTAAATGACTCGGAGATTGGGGCAAGTTGTTGGTTATTGACTTCGATAGCCGAGAAAACTTTTTCACCTACTCCGCAAAAGGATGCGTTTCGCATTTGAAATATCCTGAAGCTTGCTGTTTCGGCTCAGATTTACTTGCTTACTTAGTCAACCTGGCGCTACAGTCCGGGATGGAGCTGAGCCTCAGGATCGTTCCAATGCAGATAAGATTAAATCTTCTGCTACAACTACGGCTGCACTGGATACATTCATCACTGAAAGGGGTGGTTGATGATGTCACGTGGCTTAACATGGAACCGCGACGAAGACCCAAATACCACTGTCAGGGAGAGTACTCCACTCAATCTGGGTGATGTTAGGCGGGAATTTCGTCCCCCAAACTTAGTGGCGTTGTAGGTTGATGAGTCGACTTCTACGCACTCGAGCCTATGAGCTGTTAGCGGTACGAGTAAAATAATTTTCACGGCCCCACCTCTCTGCAAGTCACCGACAATGCCCAAAGAGACTGTCTGCTTAGGAAATTCTTCTTAAATTGTCAGCTTGGAGTTGGCGTAAAACTGTAGGTCCCCTCCACTCGTGAGAGAAGAATAGCACGCACAACTAAGAGTGGTTGGTGAGAAGCTAGGCCATGGCCCTCTACCGGCTGTAGCCCCAGCCATAGTATTATTACAAACGGCCTAGACCCGCTCAAATCACCAATATCGAGGCTGAAGTCTAACAAAAGCTGCTGGTGCCAACGGAATGTCAGCTAAAATCCGTAAGGGCAGCTGGCGATGACCCATTCCTGATCTTCCAGTGGAAGATCTCAGTGTGATCCCGAGCCACAACAAAGACGACTCCTCTGACTGGAGAAACTAACGAGGTATGCGTCGCCTTTACATCGAAAATCTTCTCAAACGCTTCATGTGCCAACTGGAAGCCGATTCTCAGCACACTCACCAGGTTATTCCCCATCATTCTCACCACAAAGATAGACCATCAACAGATTAAATAAACTACAATAGCTAGCGTATATTTGTACAAAAGCAACGATTTTAGGTGGCATATTTTATGAAACCGACCTCAGCTACATATTTCTGTCCTGCAAGACAAGCTGAAGCCCTACAAACATATAACTTTAAAGAAGGTAGCCTATGTGGCCACCTAGAGACCACGAGAACGTTGTCCAGCCGTTTAGCGGAAGTGGCTGCTATTGAATTCATCACCATTGCTGGTCCACAGTCAGGCCTGTGGTAGGCGGTAGACCCACCGACCATTTGAATGAGTAATTTGATCCCAACGGCAAATGGTGACTGGACTAGATTTGAAAACCAGATAAAAGCGTATTAACTCAGCTTTCATTGGGATTCGAACCGGGGACCCCACTAACCAAGGGCAGGCACTTAACCAACTGCGCCATCCATTCGTCTGTCAAGTCGTTTAACGAAATCATGTTCGAAAGTAAACCTTTTAACAAGCTCCTGCTTATAAACTGTCAAACGCCACAAACGCTCAAAAATAACGTTCGAAACGTCACTTCCACGGATACATGGCCATAGAGTCTTCACTTCTTTGGACTGTACGTTCAGATGCGCCAGGCACGGGTGCATTGCCTAAGATGTCTCGTTCATGTAGACCGCATGGGCAACGACGTCGACTCGTCGTCGACTCCGAAACGAACTTGTAGGACAGCGCAACAGAGGAAGCTCGCGTCTCAAGTGACAACCAACAGAGGAAAGCTCGCGTCTCAAGTGACATCCAACCTGGTGTGCGTTACCGGAGGCAGGTACCCAAAGACTGTGCAAGCTGAAGAGGCGTCTTGATGGACCCGAATGGGAACTGTAGCGCCACACAAAGAAACAGAAGAAGGATGGTCTCTTCCTCTCTAGCTTCGCTACCATCTCATAAGAGCTCATTTTAATTTTTCGGCTCCATGCCTGAAAGAAAAGGGGCTCCCAAGATAGTAAACGAATTCATCGATCTTTTTTGAGCCCAGCTTATGACCAACCTCCTGAATAAAACCCTCAGCCCTCGCACATGGAAAGGACCTTAAATAAACACCATCCCAAGGTGAGAACCGTCACGTAACCCGGCAACCGTTTAACTTAAATTTAAAGGCAATCCTCCCAGCACACCGTAATTAACACTTTCACACAAATTTTCAATTAAACCACTTACTCTTCGGCTTCCCCGCCCGCCACTCGAGCCTGGAACGTTCCCAGATTAAAGAAGCGGTTATAATCGGATGACACACTTTTTATTTTTTGCTTCGCATCCTACACAGCACCGATGCCGAGATGTCTCAGTTTCGTTCCCAACCGGGCTGCATCTGCATTCACCGTTCATCACGTCAAGGGGGTTTTCTGCGGGGGAATGTTAATTTCGAAAGACTCCCCCACGTTCTTCGCAGTTGGCTTATGAACGAGGCTCACTCGAGGCAAATCTGAATTCCCAGGGATCTTCCACAGATTCACGCTTTTCATTCGAACGTTCCCTGCGGCATCGCTTAACGACTTAAGCGACGACGAGGACGACGATAGCGTTTGCCACTTTTGTCACATCCGTTTAGGCACGAAGATATTCTTATTTCAGCCAAATTAAAAAGAACAAACCGAAATGAGCGCCATTCAAACGCCGGGCAACTGACAGTCTCGCATTCGCAGCCGTTTTTCCCGCCGCGTGTCGGCTTTTAATCAGAAAACCGCGCGGTGATTTAAAACTCAATGGCGACAGGTTCTCTCCTCGTGGCATAAGCCCGAGTTTAATACAATTCTGGCTCTAGAAAATGCAATTACGGCGAGGATTTGCGATCAAAAGTACGGAGGAACAGCAGCACACACCCGGCACAGGTCTCTGGTCCCAGCGGCGATTTTCCATTCGTGAGAAAAAACAGGCAGAAATAAAAGAGAAAGGATTAAAAAGAGTCGCGTTGGAAACGTGTTCGGCGGCAAAGGAATTTTCGGTTGGTTGACGTTGAGCATCCTTCATCGGACGTAATGACTCCTTTCAGCAATCCGAACGGGTAATTGAAATATCAATCACGGCCGATGGCGCGCCGGCTGCTTGAACCCAAATCAAATTGGGATTTCGATTGAATACAATTGATTCCAGTGCTGGACTAAGTGTTGTTCCTGAGTGTTGCTGCTGATTGGTCACCCAAATCAAATTCATCCCATTTCTTTTTTGTTCTCTCGCTTTTGTCACCGCGGGTAGTAGCATCGTGGCTGGCAGGTGTAGCCTTGGCAGGCACCATTCATTACACGTGTTCGCACCAGAAAGCGGCGGTATTCGAGTGTGAGATGTGGTTTAGATTACAACGTGAGCAGCTGAGGAGCAGTAAAAGCGAACTCATGCTATTGACTACGGCAACTTTAACAACTATTTGGCGCATCAGCCATATCGGTACGTGTACGTGAGGACGTGAGCCCATCAATCATCGATGCGGATAGAAACTCCGTTTCAGCGCCACCGCTGCAAAGCGAACATGTTCACCGAGCTGTGGAGAAGATAAAGAGGACGCCAGCGTGGGCTGGGTCAATAGACTCATCTTTTCAAATCGAGTGCTGTTGAAGAAATTGATGAACGCGAGAAGAGGGATTGAGGGAGTTTGCCGTTTGCCATTAACTAGAGAGCAAAACAGCTTTCAAAGAGTCAATGAACTTAAGCACTCAAAGTTTTCTCTGCAGGCGATTCTGTGTGTATTTCAAGATGCGTTGGAGGATCAAAATGAATTTAATGATGTTTGGCTTCTTCCGGGTAAAGTGTAAAGCCATTTCTTAACCTCACTCAGGAACAGTCGACATTTGTGTTCATATTTCCGTGGATTCTCTCTGAAGACTTCACACTCCCATCTAGGCCAAGAATATCGAAACAGAGAAAGTCCTTCTTCGCCACCCACTCGTTCACTCAAGAGTCTGTTGAGTCGATTGAGGCGGCAGATCATTTTTATTCCTCGTGCAATATGGCTCAACAAGATGTTCATTCGATGAAAACCGTGACTGCATGCTCCTGCTGATATCACATTTGCATGCGAGTTCATTTCACCGTGCAAGCCACAGGGCTTAGTCGGAGTACGACAAAATTCTTATCTTGACAGTGGACATTCATGAGTCCTCAGCGGATATCATAATTTCGTTCACGATGGTTCTAACCGTTAACAGTTTGTTTGTATGTTGCTTACTTCTATACAATCCCAGAGATGTGCACCGCGCTTTGTGCTTCTTTTTTACACGTGCTTTTAAGCGAAGTTATTTTCACGGTCCCACCTCTTCCGAGTCACTGGTCAAAGAGTAAAACTCAATTTGGCCGTTTGGAGTCGGCATAAAACTGTGGCACACCCCTCCACTAGTGAGAGGACAATAGCACGCACTATACGTGTGCTTGCTGAGAAGCTAGGCCCTGGTCTTGTACTAGCTGTGAGCCAACCATGTTATTGTTATTTTACGTTTTTTAGAGCCATTCGAGGTGTCTAGTTTAATTCCCGAGAGGCATTCGAACATCGTATGCATTAGACGAGAGACTTTCGTCCATTCACGTAGGTAGGGTAGGGAAGGGGCTGCTGAGGAATTTACCAGCACATTTTTACCATGCTGCTCCATTGTGATACCCGCAGTCAGACTACAACCACTGATCGACCACTCCAGTGAAAGAACCGTTAATTTGATCCCAACGACAAATGGTGACTGAACCAGTATGTACTTTGCTTTCTCTGGGATTCGAACCGGGGACCCCACTAACCAAGGGCAGGCACTTAACCAACTGCGCCATACAGTCGTCTAATCATTCACGTAGCCGGTCTAAGACTCGCTGTGGTGTTGTGTGCCCAGTACGCTTCGCACTTGGCATGTATAGAAGAGGCATGTATAGAAGAGGACCAAGAATACTTCCTTGCGTTACTCCAGCTTTTATGGCTTTTTCAATTAAGAACTTATAATTTATGTTTTTGACCTTCGTGGCGAACTTTATTAGGGGCCTGGGAGACATTCTTGTTCGAAGACTTTCTCCACCACTTCAACTTCGGACCCGCATACTCCTCTAAAGGAGTAGCGTTG
The DNA here is from genome assembly GCA_905231855.2 of Eristalis tenax. NCBI lineage: Eukaryota > Metazoa > Arthropoda > Insecta > Diptera > Syrphidae > Eristalis > Eristalis tenax. Next base: position 9,964,584 of record HG993127.1, read on the forward strand.
GTAAACCACGCACGAGAGATTTCCAGGCAACTCGATCCTCCGCCATTGACTCTGACTCATCAGAAGAAATGCCCAAGGAGAGTTTTTGGACTTGGTTCAAGCACCTCGTGCTGGGTCTGCCAAGCAGTCGCCTATGGAATCGCATTCAACGCCCGCCTCGGAAGCAGGACTACCGTTTCAAATTTTCGCGGAGGAGTATTTCAAAGGTCTAGAGGGGAATATTTTGCTGTCAAAGGATGTGTACACAAATAAAAACTGTTTTTCTTTTTAACAGCAGATTATTAACCCACCGATGAGCGAATGGGCCTGGCCAGAAATTGGCTTTGAAATGTAGCAGCAGACCATGACTTCTTCAAAACTGGCTGGTGATTTGATTTTAGACTTTTTTCAAGTTTTATTTAGTTTTCTACAGACACAACTCCAGCTTAAGCCCGTACGACACTACGTTTTTTTTTCGTATTTTTCTTGATCTCAAAAAGAAGTTTGAGCAACAAATTCACTATTGAAATTATCATTGAGTGTGAGTGCGTACGCCCCAGCCTCATAAACTGAAAAACGTCAAACACAATTGAATGAAAATGTAACCCAAACTAGATTTCTCAGCCTATGCCAATTCTTTCTTTGACATTTCTTAATTTTTCTCTGTTTGAAAACCAAAGGAGGTCTATAACTTAATTCGAGTCTATAACATATGCGCGCAGAAAAACCATGTACAATAGTATTATTCAAAGTATTGCCAATCTGAAGCTTTGACTTTTTTCCCATCTTTCTGGCAATTTGTCGATCCCATCCCAAAAGAACTTTTTGATATTCTGCTCTAACGTCAACCGTATTTCAGTGAGGGCGATCTGCATCGACCGGAGCAAATGGTAGTCAGAAGGGGCAAGGTCTGGGCTATAAGGCGGGTGGGGTAAAACTTCCCATCCACTGTTTTCCAAATAGTTCTTAACCGGAATGGGAACGTGGGGCCGAGCGTTGTCATGATGGAAAATGATTGCCTCGTGTCTGGTCGCATATTCCGGGCGTTTTTCGGCACCCTTCTGATCCCACCAAATACAGAGCATTACCTTCGCGCCATGGTTATTCGGCTTTGCCGTTGATTTGTCTGGTTGGCCAAGCCAAAATCACCACTCTTAAATCGTGCAAACCACTTTTGGCACGTTCGCTCAGTTCGGCATAAACTTCCACCAAAATAAGATGAGTTTCGGCAGCGGTTTTCTTCAGGCATTTTTAAACTACAGGTCATGCATCCTACGTTTTAAAATCATTCATAACTTTCTGTCGATCGAGTAGTAGTATCACATTGAAACCTTTTCTTCATACATGTCTAACATCGCGCAGGTATTTGTGGAATCATCTTCCCTCACAGGTACGGTCCAAGACCGAGTACAGACAATGCAGTTCAGCTTGTTTTGATATATGACATGCTGTCATAAGTGTATAGTTTTGAACAGTGCCTCTGTTGTTTTCAACGTGCGTTATAGAGGAGACGAATGTATAACGTGTAGGGAACTCAGCCCCAACCGGAAGAATCCGCACATGCACGCGGAAAATGAACTTTGTGGTGCGGTTTACGCTCCGAGTGTATAATTGATCAGTATTACTTCAAAGACGACCATAAAAAAGGGTCATGTTAAAATCTGTCTTATTTTCGCAAGAAAATAAGCATCGTCTGTCTAAATACACAAACATGTCCGATGAATGGAACCTCAGCATAGTCTGCCCGATCCATAAAAAAGGAGACCCTTTGAACTGCGCCAACTACAGAGACATCAGTCTCCTAAGTATCGCATATAAAATCGTATCTGCCGTACTGTGTGAACGCCTAAAGCCATTCGTCAACAACCTGGTCGGTCCATACCAGTGTGGGTTTAGGCCAGGAAAATCCACCATCGACCAAATATTCACACTCAACAAATCGATACCCACCACCTTTTCGATTTTAAGGCCGCGTATGATAGCATTTATAGAGACGAGCTATACAGAGCAATGTCTAGTTTTGGCACCCCTACCAAACTCATCCATTTGTGTAGGATGACGATGGAGAATGCACGCTGCTCCATCAAGGTCGGTAAAGACCTAACCGAGACCTTTGATGTCAAAAAAGGATTCAGACAAGGCGTCGCGCTGTCATGCGACTTTTTCAACATCTTTTTCAACTCGAACGCCAACACCAGAGGAACAATCTTTCAGAAGTCCGTTCAACTACTCGCATATGCCGACGATATTGACATTATCGGAAGAACAGAGCGTGATGTCAATGGCGCTTTTGTGGGTATTGCAACGGAGGCCGGGTTTAGCGATAAACGAGGGTAAGACCAAGTATATGCTGTCAACGAGAAAGGACACCCAACACCGACGTCTCGGTTTTGTCTACCTAGGCACCGCTATCAATTCAGACAACGACACCAGCGCTGAAATCAAACGAAGAATAACTCTTGCCAATCGCTGCTTCTTTGGGCTAAGAAAGCAATTGGTAAACAAAGCAATCTCTCGAACAACCAAGCAAACGCTTTACAAGACCTTAAACGTCCCAGTCCTGCTATATGGCGCGGAGGCATGGACTTTATCAAAAGCGGATGAAGCTGCTCTTGGTTGCTTCGAGAGGAAAATTCTTCGTTTGATTTTCGGTCCCGTCTGCATAGATGGTGAGTGGAGGAGGAGATATAATGACGAACTATACGGGCTGTTTAGCGACATCGACTTAGCCAGAAGAGTGAAGATCCAACGATTGAGGTGGCTAGGTCATGTAGAGCGGATGGAAACCAATGCTCCGGCCCGAAAAGTCTTCGAATCCACCCCCGAGGGATGGCGCAGTAGAGGAAGACCGCGACTCAGGTGGCGCAAGCAAGTGGAAAGGGACCTCAACCAACTATGCGTGCGAAACTGGAGACAGCTAGCTAAAGATCGACCTGGCTGAAGACGCTTGTTGGTTGAGGCCCAGGTCCACCTCGGACTGTAGCGCCACCTTAAGTAAGTAAGTAAGTAAGTCTAAATACACTTAGATCCAGCCAAGACCTAACTTCAGTCTTGTTCAAAGACGCTGACGCCTACATTCTTAAGGCTCTATGAAACTGAAACCATTTGTATGTATTCAAAGTTCACATGCCTTACACAGGCGTATGCATATGCATACGTAAAATTCTTGGCATCGGCCACGACACGATTTGGTGAACGAACATGAATTTCGAAGAGGATTTTATGCCAAGGCCAAACGCAGTTAGTCTACAAAATAATTTTATACAAATAAACGTGTCTAGTAAGTCTTTCAGTAAATAAACGTTTTGACAACAATTATACTTCGAACGATGATTAACACCAAACTAGAACTCTCTAGAATCTTTGCCAAAAGTTCCCTAAGAGAATATGAATGACTAAGTAAATGTGCCGCTTGGATACTTGCCATTTTCAAGCCTGACTCATTGGATATGTCCGATTACGCGGATGTGGGCACCTAGTATGAGTATGGGATTTCAGGATTAGGATCCGTATTATCAATCCCAATTTATCAGCAAATGTCAGTAGAGATACACAAAAAACACTGTGCATATTTGGAAGGGAAGTATCAAAACTTTTGGTCTAAAAACAGATTTTCACGTAGGTCGTTACGTGGGATAATCTCGCACAATGCACGATATATTAGATTTTTTTGCTTGTGTTAAAAATAAATGTCACTCGACTGTTGCACCAACGCAGCATTGTATGTCAGGCATTATTCGTGTGTATTCGGATTGGAGATTGGAATTAGCTGACTCTCGTGTTTGATACGTGAACCTTGCCCTAGCTTCTACATCAGCATCAGCTGGGACCTACAGTCTTGTAGAGACTGCGAACGGCGCAAATGCGAAGTCCTCGTTAGAATCGACAAGCAAATAAAGTACGTCAGGACGACCATTGTATTTGGGAACCATGACGAATCAATTTTGAATAAGTGACCGTAGACAACTTAAGTAATGTGATCACAATAACCACTTCGCTCAGTTTCGTTAAGTTCCAATAAGTTTCGTCAAGTTTCGTTAAATTTTTCTTTCTTGACGGTTTTCACGTGCATGTTGTTTTCAGTGACGAACAGATTTTGAATAAGTCACCATAGACAACTTAAGTAATCGAACGAGTGCAATGAAATGATAACCGGCTACCACAATAACCACTTTGCTCAGTTTCGTTAAGTTTCGTCAAGTTTCGTTAAATTGTTCTTTCTTGAAGGCGAGTGAATACAATCGTTCACTACGTCTAACAGTTTATGCTGCTTGAAATTTGACAATGTTGCAGGCTACTTTCCATTAGTTCATGTCGTACATTTAATTTTACTCGAATCCACTTTTTGATTTAAGCCTTAAGTCATGTCAAGTCACCAGCAGCTCAGTAAAATTAAAGTATGACATTTTTGACGGTTCTCACGTGCATGTTTCTTTCAGTGACGAACAAATTTTGAATAAGTGACCATAGACAACTTAAGGAATCGAACGAGTACAACGAAATGATAACCGGCTACCACAATAACCACTTTGCTCAGTTTCGTTAAGTTCCAATAAGTTTCGTCAAGTTTCGTTAATTTTTTCTTTCTTGACGGTTTTCATGTGCATGTTGTTTTAGTGACGAACAAATTTTGAATAAGTCACCATAGACAACTTAAGTAATCGAACGAGTGCAATGAAATGATAACCGGCGACCACAATAACCACTTTGCTCAGTTTCGTTAAGTTTCGTCAAGTTTCGTTAAATTGTTCTTTCTTGAAGGCGAGTGAATACAATCGTTCACTACGTCTAACATTTTATACTGCTTGTTGCAGGCTACTTTCCGTTAGTTCCTGTCGTACATTTAGTTCCATTCTTTGGGTTTAGGCCTTATGTCAGGTCAAGTCTACAGCAGCACAGTAAAATTAATGAATGACATTTTTGACGGTTTTCAGGTACACCGGAGTATCATGACATTGAGATGACCTTTCCGTAGAGTTTCTCCGACACTCCGCTGTGCCCATACCACAAGAAACACCCATGTGAACACGAGCCTATCGCCCGTCACCTTTGAGCTCTACAAATTCGGCACGGTCTCTTTTGTTCCGCCTATGATCGAAGGCGGACCAAGCCATCATCAAGACACGTCATCAATAATTAAAACTGCCACTGAACGACCCCACATCTCAGATAATTGACCCCCATAGAGTTTCATAAATTTCCCGATCAAGTTATTATCCTTTTTCGAGAACAATAGGTCCTCCCCCGACGAGAATCATTTGGAATTCATAAAAATAAAATTGATTACACTCCACCACCAGACACATGATGTTGTTTTTGTGTCGAAATAAAAAAATTAATAATATATTGCAAACAAAACTCGTAAAAAGCACATCAACCATCGTGGAGACAAGACGACACCCAAACTCAGTCATCAGTGTCGTCAATGGCTCTGTGAGTCTCCGATGAAAGCATTATAACCACCCCCGGCAGGCACTCTGCACCCTGCACCCACTTGCGCGCCCGAGAGCTGAAGGGATGCAGTAAATTATCCAGTGACAATGATTTAGCGTGACGCAAATTCAATTTCAATATAAAAATAAAAAAAATCGCAGAAAGTAGGAAGGAACAAGAACAATGAGATGGCGTCTGTGCATTTCTATCGCCTTGATTTGAATGACGTCGCCTTTGTCGCTACAGCAGCGGCGACGACGACGACAGCGACATATCACTGGGCGTTTTCCACATTGGCAACCAATGGAATTGGCTGCTGCGCCGACTGACTGGTAGTCGCTATCGCAAAAAGATATTAAAACGAGGAGAAAATGCAGCCATACGCAAAATGTTTTATGGCCAGAAGATTGTATTTCTTCCTCTCGACTTTATTCGTGCACTGGAATAGTATTTAATGCGCACATCACACACATAAACAAATGTTTTCGATTGAATCAGGGGTCCTTTCGTCGTTTAGGGCCCTCGAATGGGAACGGATTTATCGATTTGTGATTAAATTCAAAAACGGACTCATTTTTGGCTCGTCAAGTGAACCACATCTGATGTGCAATAAATCCGCGAGTGTAATGTCTGTCAATGATGTACCTGGGCGGCGGGAAGTGAACAGTGAACTCTCTTCCGGCTACCATTTCGGTTGGTGGCATCTGACATCTATCCATTTGTGGCAAGTTTATTACGATTATTACTCGGGACATTGTTGCAATAAAGAAGTTACGTGATATATTTTTTATCGGGGCTTTTACGAACCGCCCGCCACTGCGAGCGAGGGATTTGAGTATCAAATTGGCAGTTCTATGGAATGCTGTTAGCTGGCCAAACAAACACTGGAGCAAGACGCGTGGTATTGTGGGACCAGGACATGAGAGGTTTGTGAAAAGTGAAGCTTACTTTGAGTGAATCCACACTATGTAGCGGCTTATGCCGGTGAAAGCGAGTTTGTCTGGGCTGGTTTTACGATAAGTCGGAGGTGATTCTTAAAGGGACAAACCTGGCGTGGATAGATCAGATAATGCTGGAAACAGCTGCGCAGAATTTCTCATTCAGCGAAATCAGACTATACAAGATTATATGCAGTGTTGTGCTCGAATTCTCTTATCGACTCATTTTTGTCGTAATTGCCAGAACCCAGTCATATTCACGCGGCGAACCAAATGCAACTGACACTCGTCCATATAGAAAAGTGAAGGGCTGAGATGGATCATTGCAATAACTATGAAATGAGCGCAGGCACAACTGCCTGGGTCGGTGCAATGTACACCGGCTGCGTTGCTATATCCAGAGCAATTGAACGGTTGACCTATGGAGGTACATTGCGTCAGGGTCTATGAGGTAACGATATATGTAGAAATGCACTAGCCTGCACGAATTGTGTAGGAAGTAGCGTGTATGCCTGTGGAGGGGACGAGGATCATCTGGGTGTTTTTGGTGTTTTCTTTGGTCTGGCAGATGCACTGAAATATCAGAGTGGAAATAGCCGTCACAGGGTGAACTCAATTCAGGCAAAATTAAAGGAAAATAAAATTATAATAAATAAATTCGGTGCTCTTCGCTTGGTCAGGCACGGTGCAAAGTGTATACACTTAAGTTCTGCAGAATGCAGCGCTGCATTCAGTTTATATTTCTAATTTCTCTGCGCAGAGACAATACTATCACAACACAAAAAAAAAAACATATTTGAAGTTTTGAGGTGGCACCACTACCATCTGACTACCACAACTCAAAAAAATATATATATTTCAAGTGTACGGGTGGCAGCACTGCCATCTGACGTTTGGTTTTTTTTTTATTTTTTCCTTCCCAAGCAGTAATAATGGAAATTCTTACACGATAAGCTCCGCTGTTTTTGGATTTCTTATATTTCACGAGATCCATTGCAAACAAAGGTGTGTTTTCCTGATTTTGACAGCAACTGATGTGCCGAAATGTCATTAAGTCCTGCACGTGCATTTCGTCTGCATATGCAGTCAGCGCTGCCTACAGAATATCTGATCATCTGTTTCCAGCATAAGGCTGCGTCTCATTTACATAGGACGAGTATTGTGCGAGTGAAGATTGAGACGCTTTTGTTGACTTCTTTTTGAGGCACACCTGAGAAGTAGAGCCGTCCATGTCGCAGGTGCAACTAAGCCATGGCAGGCGAGGAGGAGAGGAGGTCAACTAGATTTCCCAGTATATCAGACACAACGACTTTCTTGGTTTCTCAATAACAGAGCCTATTCTGAGCCAACCAACCCAGTTTATGGAATTGGATGCTCATCAAGTGTCTCATTCAAACACTTTTAGTCGGAGTTGTAGTCGATGTGGCTAAATCGTTAGTCGGTGGATCCATATCATCGTACCTCGCAGTTGTGTATTTTCATTCATTGTTCTGAAAGACTGGACCAAAAATGCTCTGTACACATTTAGGTAATTCTTTTGAACTTCAAATGGGAAAAATGCTTTCAACTCCTAAAATGTGGTTATGTCTCTATCAAGGACTCTCCGTCACTCCGCCTTATTAGAAGTGAACATCGTTGCTTTGAAGTAGTGGTCGTGACGTTGTGGGTTGGTACCTCGACCCCTACGTTCGCCTACGCAGCCCAGGTTCGATTCCCGGTACGAGCAAAATACTCTCCACTACCCCACCTCTTACCAGTCACTACCAATGATCGAAGAGTATAACTATCTAGAAAAACCTTCTCAAATTGGCCGTTCAGAGTCGCAAGCCACTACTAGTGGAAAACCATATCAAGTACAACACGAGTGGTTGGTGAGAAGCTAGGCCTTGGCCTTGTACGAGTTGCAGCGCCACCCATATTATTTAAGTGAGTGCCCTGACTGCCAGGCTGAAGTCTTGGTTAAGGTTTAGTATGCGAAGCCATTTGCGACACTGACAACATTCAGGGAACAAAACTTTCAAGAAAAGTTATTAAGCTTCGCCTTTTTTTAGTTGACATGCAGCTGCATTTGTGACAGGACAGTACCACGCTATTTCTATACATTATCTCGGCACAAAACAAAAAACAGGACATTTCTCAAATGCACCGATTCTGTAGAGTGTCTCAAAATGCACGCAAGCCAAGAAAGATAACGCGGCTTGAAACTCACACAGAAAGTGTTCGCTCGAAATATGTTCAGAAACAGTGCAAAAAAAAAACATTGAAATTTTGTGATCGTCCGTGAAATTCGTCAGTGAACAAGATTCCAACTAGACATGCGGTGACCATCCGGAGTGCATTTCCCGGGACTGTCCCGAGTTTTAAAACCTTTCCCCTAGTTTTTTTCTATAGTATTTAGTAATTTGAACCGTTCTGGAAAGCAAATATATCCTTTACAGTAACAATACGCATCGATTACAGTTATATTTGCACTGGGCGCATTGCTTCGACTTTGGCTAATATTTTTTTGTCCCGGACTTGGTTCTTGAAAATATGGTCACCGCAAGTTTCTCTGCCTCTGCAATGCCCTTCCCTCCAGAGTTCTGTCGTTCCGGACATGTAAAGCTCCCGGAACTATGTCCTCTGTCGGAAACATTTCCCATAGTGAACTCAACCTAAACATGTCCATGTCCGTACTCCATATAGATCCGAATTCACAGAGTTATGAGGAAACGAAGGAAAAGACACATATACTAATTCGTATACACACATGACACACAAGCATGGAAAAACACACGGATGTGCGCACCTGATTCGGAACTATGTGCGGACACAGCCATTTATCATTCGCTCACACATCTATTGGACATGGACATTTAGTCGATTAAACACAACCATTCTTGATGTGTGCACAATTACCTATATTCCACAGCCACAAGCAAATCAAACTAAAATATATGTTTTGAGCATTTCAATCGAACTAGGAGGAAGATCAACAGCTTATTACTCTTCTTCAATCAGGCAGAACATGTGAGAACATATACAGTTCCGTGGATTTGAGTGATTCCTTTACAGAGTTCCGTAGACGTGCTCTACGCAGGCATACCCATGGAACTACACACGCGGACATGTCTCCGGGTAACAGTTCCGACTGCGAAAAGGATCGTTCCATGTCCGATCCATCTTTGGTACTGTTTAGCACAACTCCACTCACCACTCAAAGAACAAACAAGCGCATAGGATCTGTTTCTTTCCCAACAACTTAAGGGCCAACCTTAATACAGAAATACAGTCGAGTCTCAATAATTTAAACTGATTGAAAAAAAACCTTGATTAATCGAACAAAACTTATGTGTTCTTGGGTACACTCGCTAATTCAAAGTGATTGCTAAGTGGGGCAGCCAGAAACACGCTGTAAGTCAGTAGCTAGTTTCCTCTCAGCAATTCGAATTTTTTGTGTGGTTTGTGTTATTTGTTCTCTGTTCTTCGCCCAGCTGCTGTCTCCAGAGTACGTTTATCACTTCAGATTATGATGTACGCGATGCGAATAACGTAAGTAATAAAATCAACATCTCAGGATGGATGGAGCCTTCCTCCTAACTTTGGTGAACCTTTGACTTACGATAATTTTACACATTTTGACATTGATGTAGAAGTGTGACGACGAAATTCTGACAGCTTCCAATTCAAGCAACGACAATAAAGACGACGATGAAGGGGAATCCAAAGAAGAATCAAAGTTGCCAATCCCTTTAAAGGGCGGTACATTTACTAAGAACGGAAGTAGACGACGAGGTAGTCTCGGCACTGGCTGTCATAAGCAGTGCTCTTGACCAACCACGTTGAAAGTTATTAAAACAAAAAAAAGTCACTTATTTCATTACAAAATAATGCCCAGTGGGTACTTATTCCGTTTTCGTCCTTTTTTCCAACTCGAACATTTTTCGTTAATTCGCGAGTTAGAATTTTGTAGGTACCTTGAGTTTCGAATTATCGAGAGTCGACTGTAATGCATTACGACATAATGACAGCTTCGCTCACTTTCGTCAGGTTCGTTCAGTTTTGCTTGATTACACACCGTCTCCACTGGACATATTTCTGCCCAACATCTTAACCACAATCTGAACAGCCATCCGCGATCTTTTCTCTCGTGGGCAAGATATGCCATGTCGCTTCACTTCAACGTTGGCTGCGAGAGCGCCAATATCAAGAAGCGGGCAACCAACCAAACGAAGAAGATCTCACGTAAAATAATGTTAAGAAATTACAATACATTCACTAACACTTCTATTCTTACTCTCAATATTTACCACTACATTCAAACAAAATCGCGCACGTATAGGAAAACGTCAAATCTGTCCGACTTTTCAACAGAGCTCATGCCATGTCGTAAATTCAAGATCCTCCGACACGATGTTAGTTTGAACATGGATGTTTGTGTCTCTACTGGATTTTTTCATGAACAGGACATGGTCATGTCCACTGGAGACGACGTGTTAAGAAGGAGCGATTTGATTATCATCGCTCTATACGTACGCAAATGTCAGTTGATGTTGGTAAGTTTCCAGAAGCCATTGTGAGCACTATGAAAATTCACAATACTTCTACTCTACTCTACTTAACGCTCAATTTTTCATTAGTTTAAGTTTACGTACGTTCTTTATGGATATTCCTTTGGGCGAGCTAAATAATGACACCGTCTTCCATCTCAACACAGCGCTACTGGTTTTCAAAGTAGGAGCCATCTGCCACAATGGGCGTATCTTGGTTAAACTATTATTTACCTGTGCAGCAGGCACTTGTACCTAATATAATCTAGTGTTCTATCTCCGTTAAAAGTACAAAGATTAGTTCAGTAATTCAGAAAGAATGGATTGATTAGTGATCGTGGACTTCGCCTCGTTCAGCTAGTTATCCATCGTAAAACTTGGAGTCCTTCTAGAATTTAGGATGAGTATTGAATTCATTTAGTTATGCCTCGATTAGAACGAGAGCGGCCTATGATTCAAGCCCGGGACACATGTCCAAAAGCCAAAGACGCCACTCAATTACAGTATCTCGGTACTTGAGTGGCCGTATGATGGGATTTTCGAAGGATAAGTATTGTAGAAACCTCATTGGTGTGGCTACGAAATTCAGTTGTGCAAAATGCAAATGTCAAAAGTGTGCGAAGCGCGAGATTGGGCAGTTTATGAACATGACAAAATAAATGGTTTGTGTACCGTTAGGTAGCCCAAATGATAGCAGATGTCGCAGTCCATAAACTCTACAAAAGCAACCAAAGAGGAAAACAATAAACAAATTTGAACATTCTGGAATTTTATCAAATTTTCGCAACAGTCGTGCTATCTGGCAAATTTGACATCGCTTTAAATTCAATAACAATTCAGTGGGCCTCTCGGCAACTTCTGCCTATAACTCATGACGCGACTTGACTATACGTTCAATTAACTTCGAAAAATCTTCATTAATGTGCATTTGAACATGAGGCAACCAGTCTGCGCCACCACGAATTAAGGTCGACACGTTTTGTACGATTTTCGTAAAGTCTGATTTCTAATTGGTCGGACTCTCTTTCAAAAAGTTCAAAACAAAGGGCGGGCTGAAGGTCGATAAGCCTTCCTAACTGCCTTTCGACCGCCTTGCAAAACGTTCGTCGGATTACAACGTGTACTATACTCTCCTATTTTGAGTGGATTTCACGGCGCCAAGTTTATTGCTATACTTTGCCGCCTTAAAAATATATAATATGTACATAACACAGAGACGGACGCGTGAGTACGGGTATGTACGAGGGTGGTTTGATAAGTTAGTGACTTTAAATGCAAACCAGAAATGAAGTATAATAGAGATACCCAACTTCACAGCTGATTGACCCCTAGTCCATCGACGAATTTGACGGATAATCATGAAAATGACAGTTATTCACGAAATAACGTAAATGCCGTTCTCTGATTGGTCAATTTGGCTTTAGAAAACAATATAAAAAATGGTTGTCAAAAATTGTAAGGAGCAAGAGAGGTAGAAGTTGGACATCTCTATCATACTTCATTTCTGATGTAAACACTGCTTCCGTCAATAGTCATCTATCAATAGACGACTGTCAGCGAGCTGTCGCATTTATTTTGTCTTTGACAGCCATTGATGACAACCGCGTGAATTCTACCGAAAATGCAAATTGGAAGCATTATTTTTTGCTAAAAAAAAAAACCATCACCAAAACCATAAAAGATCTTGATAAATGTTCAAGGAAATGTTCACCATCAATTTCAATTGTTAAGGACGTGCTCGTACCAGCACAAGTGATGCCAAATAATCAGGTCGAAGAAAAAAGAGGTCATCACTCGAAAGATCGTCGTTAAACGATCGGAGGTCACTGAGACTGTACGCATCTGAACTAAGCTACATCACATTTTACACGAAATAGGTGCCGCCATTGCTCACAATCGACAATGGAGTATAGACGCAACAGTGTGATGCCTTCAATGGAGTAACAAAAATCCATTTATTTCTATAGAAACTGCTGCCCTTTCCTGCATATACGAGTACCTCAGATTGAGCCCACTACCGCTATCTCTAGTTTCCAAGCTTGAAGGTATGGCTGGACGGTAACAGATTTGCTTCGAATGAAAGGCTCGTTATGAAACAGACGTCTATTTTGTGCGACTGGAGAAAACTGGTAAAATTAAGCGAACAAAATTTTAAAAAATTGGACTAAACAGACCGAGGAAAATTGAGGTCATACTGAGAAAAAAAAAAAACTATTACTTATCAAACGGCCATATATGTACTTGTATCCCTTTTTGATTGGTACCATGTGTGTTTAGGCGTGTAACTCAAATTAACTCGTGAATTGACGTGAAAACCGCAGGCTCTGGTGCACCATAAATTTGTTGATCTCTATAACCAAGCACTTTTTGCCAGAATTCCAAGAAAAATGTGCAAGAATTGAGGTTTTCAAAATAAAAGGAAGTGCGGAGAAGGAGTCAAGGAGCCTAGTTTTTTTTTAATTCTATGTCTGAAGAGGCAGACGACAAAAACAAACCTCAACATGGCACTTCTGAGAAAAAATGCACTTGAAGGCAATGAGCTCATTCTTTGAAATTCAAAAAGCCCACAAACAACATGAAAATTAAGTTGCACAGGACACCACCTAAATGATGCAGGAAAGGAATAATTAATACAAATCCACATACACTCACCTTGCTAATCCTGTTCACTTTGTGATTAAAAATCCCTTTATATCCTTTTCCCAGTACCCATTCACCATGCAGAAGTTTATGTTTTTCTATTTTTCCAACTTCCAAACTCTCTCCCTCTCTCGGTGAAACAGAAAAAAAAAAAGACGACGCGCACTTCACCTCCGAAACGAACGCGAAACTTTTCTTCCCTTTCGGCACACACACGCGCGCAACAACAACTAATTGTGATCCTTTTGCAAATTTATATTTTCCACAACTTTCACAGTGACGATCGCACAGAACAGACAACACTCCGTTTGCACGTCACACTCCGGGGCGTTTCAATCGGCTGCACCCGATGTTTGCGTATGATTTTCCATTCAATCTGTTTCACTTGAGCACTTAATGAAAACCGCCCCAGAAGCGATACGCGAACGACAGAAAACAGAAATCAGAAATCAGAATATGAAAATAACAAGCACTCCAAGGATTCACCGACAGTTAGCATACGAATGCACGGATAAATCTGAACTGGCACTGTGCTGTGATGGCCCTGTAAACATGTCAGATGTAGAATCCCACTGAGTTCTGGCGTTCACGATATCCTTCGATATTTTTTCAGTATATATTTGTTTTTAATCCACTCAGGTTCCACTGTTTTTTTTTTGTATTCCTTTTTTCAGGGAAAACAGATAAAACACAAATATTACTTCCCACCGGTATGTGGACGACTTTCAGGGAAGTCTTGCACGCCGCAACGTTCACGCAAAGACTGAAGAGCCTCAGTAACCGGGATGCTCCCACAGACGAAGAAGATGTACTCCGCGAGGCACACACACAGCATGTCAAAAAAAAAGCCCCAACTACCGATGCCGCGCCAACGAGCCCAAAGCACCGAGCAACGAGAGCACTGAGAGTGTAGGGTATCGTCTCATGAGGATGGTGGCCAACTTCAGCTGCAGCCGATAAGCAAGCACCCCCAGCCGAAGGGCGACGAGCGACGATGCGGTGCTGTTGTGGTGTGGTGTGTGGATTTCGTTGAGTTATTAGTACGCCGCCGCCGCTATCGGCGATAACAACATTGTTGTCCTCCAGGCAGGCTAGTCATTCATGAAAGGTAGCGAAAAAAAAAAATAATCTGAGAGCACATCGCTCTCAGCTCTCTCAGAGAATGGTTTCAAATAGCTTTTTAATGCGAGACCTGTTGAATAAAATTCTGGAATTCGAACACTCCCTGCATCTGTGAATGGGACGAAGGAGAGCTTTGACTCTCCGAATGTGGTCCATGATGATGACGTTACCACTCCACAGTGTCGTGAGGGCGCGCTTCGATTAATTTCGCCGAAATTTAATTAAACTAAATGCGATGCGATGGTGACCAAAAACCACGCTATGTCTCAATTCAGTTAACTAATCGCCAAAACATCTACGCTCCTCCCGGGGGATTGCTGTGGAATCAATTACAAAATGTTGCGAGTCTGTGGCACTAGTCACGCATTCGCCGAGACACAAATTTAATCCAAAAAATTACCCCAAATCGGGTTAAGTGGACGAGCTGGTAATGAGATCCATCACGGGGACGAATTAACTAATTGATGAAGCATCGAAGTAACACGCTTCTGCACGAACTGTTTTGGGTAAAGGGAGTCGAGGGATGCATGCGCGCTCGAGTAGGAAAACGTATTTCAAATTCGCTTTCTGATTCTGTTTGAAATTCGATTGGTTTTAGGAGGATGCATTCCTTAGGCGAGCTTTTTCGCTTTCTTTGGTATGATGTGTGAGCATATGTGTGCAGAGAGAGAGAAAAAAATCCCACCGGTGGCGATAACGATGTGGGAGAACAGGGTGTTCCCTTTGAGAGGGTTGTTCTTTTTTCATAGCTGGCTTTGGAGGGTTCATGTTACCGTCGCTTAACCATCACAGAGAAGGAGGAGTAGAAAAGGAAGCTGCTTAAATTTGAGGAAGATACTCAATCATGTAGAATACCAGAAATTAAGTATTGCAGAGATGCCCAACTTCACAGTTGATTGAACCCTTGGCGCCGAATTTCAGAGACTTTTTGACAGTTATTCATGAATTTTTGGTACTTATTCACGAAATAACGTAAATGCCAGTCCGTGACCAGTGACCAGTCTCTGATTGGTCAACTTGGCTTTAGAAAACGATATACAAAATGCTTGTCAGAAATTTTAAGGGACAAGAGAGGCAGAAGCTGGAATGAAGTACTGTAGAGATGCCCAACTTCACAACTGATTGACCCCTAGTCCATCGACGAATTTGACACGTATTTTGACAGTTATTCATGAATTTTTGACACCTATTCACGGAACAACACCTATTTAGAAAACGATATAAAAAATGGCTGTCAAACATTTTAAGGGACAACAGAGGCAGAAGTTGGTCGTCTCTATCATATTTCATTTCTGTTGAATACTTTACTTGCGTCAGCGTCAGTGATACTTTGACAGATGCATAAAATACATGTCTTCTTATGGGAAGTGACACATAGCCCAACGCTGACAGGACGTATGTAGTTGCTCAACGTTTGACTTTTCCCTCTTCTTCAACAGAGATTTGTAATTGAGTATTTATAAGAAAATAGATATTTTATTTATGCATTAATAGTCAAAACCACTTGAATTTTCCATTGAAACTTGAGACGGACAAATGAAGGCAGATGTGCGTTGAAGTGTCCATTGTGGCATCCGCTTGTGTTAGGTACTTCACCATGAACGAATGCTTTGACCAGAAATGAAGTATGATAGAGATGACCAACTTTTACCACTCTTGCCCCTTAAACATTTTTGACAACCATTTTTTATATCGTTTTCTAAAGCCAAACTGACCAATCAGAGAACGGCATTAACGTTATTTCGTTAATAACTGTCAAAGATTCATGAATAACCGTCAAAATTTTCATGATTATCCGTCAAATTCGCCGATGGACTAGGGGTCAATCAGCTGTGAAGTTGGGTATCTCTATCATACTTCATTTCTGGCTTTGACGCTACGCATGTAAAGTATTCTATACGCCGGAGCCTAATCTAATGCTTGGCAACCAGAATTCCAAGATTAGTGTAGTTTTCTGTCTAACGTCTTCGAAGGCAATATTCGATTGGCTCTCTTTCTTCTTTTATGCGATCGCAACTGCGCAAGAGATTAGCTGAATAGTGGATTTTACCACATCACATCACAGAGTGTCTCCCTTCGATCTGTCCACAGTATCGTCGATTTGGTGTCAGAAGAAAAAACTGAAGTAGACGTACTTATGCTCACCATCAAGAAAATATCAACTTTGGCATCAAGCACAGAGTCGTCAGTGGAAGCACGGTCTTTGACGGATCACGTCTTCGTTTCTGATTGGACATACTAGTAGTTCTGTAAAACAATGTAATTCTGTTTTGTTTTTCAGTTGGTTGGTTTATGAGAAGCTTTCCGAATAAAACACTAGACCCGCAAATGTGGGAGCAATCAAATCAGTGGGCTTCTGCTCGCGAAAGTGCCAAAGTTGGTTCAACAAATAACTATTTTGCAGAGTTTGGAAGGGCGAAAAACTGCGCACTCATAGGTTTATGGGTGGATGTGCATATGCTGGGATGAAGGTTAACTTAAAAAATACAAGGTTATGGTCATCAAGTAGACGGCGATTTAACTCATCCAGGACAAGGTGGTTGGACCAAGTCAAAAAAAAAAATCGACGGTCGATGGGGGAATATGGAGTGACCTGGAGATCTGTCATGAGTGCTTTGTCCGCGCGGTCTCTTTAGTAGCTCCCTTTGAACTCTTTTCAGCGCAATACACTTTAATCTCATCTCATCGCATCTTAATTGAACCGTATGAGCTACTAAAGGGATCGCGCGGACAAAGCATCACTACGTTGAAAAATAAACCCCATATTGAGAACAGAACAAAGCGGAAGTTGATGAAGTATCAAAGTCACTGACTAATGGAACAGTCCTCGTATTCATATATTGCTTTGACAAAAGCTAAAAAGCTTTTGCAGTGGCAAGAGACCCTTTCTGTAGCCAACCCGATATCCAGTTAGCTCCCGATAGCCGGTTGCTCAGTGTCCTTCAACTTGAGTCCTTCGAAGATGGAAAAGATGATGATGAAGGAGAGGCACTGTTTTCGAACATGTCTGTATCGTACTTCTGAATCTCAGTGCAAGAAGTTCTAGCCTAACGAGGTCTGTATATGAAACGCGACCCATCAGAACAGGATCGCACGCGTCGGCACTGTCAACTTTCAAAACTCTCGGCTCCACTGTCTTGTAAAGGCTTCTCAAACTTCAAAGTTCGGAGTAGGAATAAAACTGTAGGGTCCCTCCACCCGGGATGACAAGAGTAGCTCACAGAACACATGTGATGTTGTAAAAGCCCCAGACCGTGGACAGACTTGAAGAGGATATACATATGACACAAATGGTCTGCTTCTTGGGCCTTGCTAACTCAACATAATGTTCCATAAAATAATGCGCCTTAACGGCCTTATTCCTCGAGAACCACTTTTCTAGGTGGACGCGATAGACTTCCGCAAGGATGTCATTTCAACTTCCACAAAGTTTACAAACGAAATTTCAATCGCAGCCTCGATCGAGAATCTCCTTCCTTCAAGAATATACCAAATAAGTAGGACTTTAAAAAAAGGCAGACCTTTATAGTTACTCAGGTAACAAAAGTTGCACCATCTCACGACGGATATTAATTAGTTAAGTATACGCCCTAGTGCATATAATGGTTCTGTGTTACGGGCATATTTCAAGATTTTTATTAGTTTTTAAGTTGTATGCTAGCTTAAGCGAGATTAAGTTACATTAGCTAAAAACGTTGCTACGACCAAGACCAACTGACTAGAAAAGGCTTCTCAAATTGGCCGTTCGGAGTCGGCATAAAACTGTAGGTCCCCTGCACTCATAAAAGAACACGCAACACAACCACTGGTGTTGACCTAGCTGAGATGCGAGGCCCCCTCTACGGACTGTATTTTTATTTTATTATCTATATGAAAAATATATGTACACAATTTTTGGTTTATTGGGGAGTGTTTGGGTTTCCCACTGTTTTACTATTTGATGGCTGTAACCGTAGATTTTTGGAATTTAAACGTTCCTTGCATAAAAATGTAAAAAAAAGAAATTTGATAGCCTGTATAAAGGCCGTTTTTTCCAAAGAAAATAGTTATATGTCAGTCTTCAGTTGTTTACTTAACCACTCTTTAAAAATCGGAAATCCGTCAGATATCAATTTATAGACGTTCTGTGGTAGTAACTCTTATTCCAAGGGAAATTCGCAGCGGCGACCAACGTACCACGACACTCGCAAACCGTAAGTCTCCGGGTGAAACCACGCACTACTCATTCAAAAGGACCTATGCTCATTCTCAGAATATATTTTCAATGCACTCTGATTGTTAGTGAAACAAATTGATACCAGGTCCGTAATGATGCTTAACTTTAGGATTTGCCATAATTGGTCAGGATATTTTCGGTTAGGTTCGACTGGCAGACTGTCACCAAGCAGCAGTCACACTTATGCCAGAGATACACGCGGATCTAGTCGATCCAATCTGCAAACCATTTGTTCAGGTACTTTTAATAAAGCGCTGAAGTTGCCTGACACTAATACTGCTCAGTTTGGAAAGGTTATTTAGGAAGTAAGCCCCTACGTAACATCTCCTTCTAGGGGGGAGATTGCTTTATTTACAGAGAAGATGCACGTTAGTTTCCTCCTCCTTCTTATTTTCGCAGCTTTTGCAGAAGTTGTTGTGCGGCAGAACCTATTTTGAAGCTTGAGATTCATTGATGATGTCGAAAAGAGTTCTGGGATACAGCTTACTCATTCTGATCAGGCTATGTGATCATCTCGGATCGAGAATTGGCCAAAATTGATTCGTAGTGAACCTTGCCTCAGTCTGTTTTGAAACCGTTTGTAGAAGCCAGGCACAGGTTCCGACGACGACAGTCTGGGCAGCAACCATTTTTGTTTTACATGCTTTCACGAGTGTGGGACATGCAGACTGTTTGGGAAGCTGTTCGTACTCGCTGACCATTGGCAGAGATGTAACTGCGAATTCTGGGTGACGCCATGACTCTGTTCACAAAAAAAAAAAAAACACTGAATTTGAAACAACTTTTGGGTGTTTAATTAAACACGTAACTGAACATACTACAGCATTTGATAATCTACCACAACGGTATACATAGAATAACGGATTTTATATTTACGCTATTTGTTCACATGGAATATATTCGACTAAACTTTTATTGAATTGATTTTAAATGCAAGGTCAACGCTTCACATCGTTGGCATTCGCGAGTGAGTTGCTTCACAGCGACCGCATACTTCCTCTGTTGGTCAACCAAATGCATCAACTGAGAGTTCAAAGCATCGCGTTTCGCCTTTTCATCGTCGCACTTCTGGCGTACTTTCATATGTGTCTGCTTGACTCCATCAACAATCGCTTCGAATTGTTTCAGGAATTGTTCCCTCGACTGTGGCGTAGTCATGCCCTCGTAGTAGTTCTCATATATTGAATTCAAAAGGCAAAGCTCTTTCTCTAGGTACAGTTTTGTATCGTCCAACGTATTGTAGAGTGTATAGAATTGTTTGGTTTCACGATGCTTAGCGCTGACTGCAATTGAAAGGAACTTTATGAAATGCGCTCATGATGGGGGGTGGGGTGATGCGAATACCTTGATTGTAGAGTTCCAGGAAACGACGCTGGTATTGTGCCAGTTCAGTGCGATCCGGAACATTGTCAAGTTGACGTTGTATTGCCACTATTCCGCGATTCTTCTTTGCCAGCTGCAAGCGAAGTTGCTGCAGTCGTTCCTCTTGTTTTGCAATGAGTTCCTTTTCCTCAGCTGGGTTTGTCTCCGCATTGCGTTGCTCCATTTCTCTGCAGGGAATAGGAATGTCATAAGATGATTTGCTTTCCACGAGAATTTGTATGATTCTAAGTAAGTAGGTATACGAGAGGCAACAATAAAAAGCCCCCGGGACGACATTAGACAATTTTCAAAGTTCATGCGTTGACAGCATAGTGAAGGATTAAATAAAATAGCAAGCATATAATGAAACAAAGAAGATTTTGTCACCGGATTCACACTAAATCATGTCAGCCGATGACGCAAAATACAATACTTAGGTTAGGTTAGAGTGGCTGTCTTCCCGTGGGTATCTGACACGCCGTATGCGGATCTGACTGCAGCTGCCCAGAAGATGTAAAATAGTTTCTTTGCCTCGTCGTCTCTGCAACTTGCAGAAGTCATTGTAGTGGTACCTAATCTGAAGACGGGAGTTTTAAGATTCGGGCTGTATCGAGAGTAGGCCCTGGTTGCTCCTACGATTTGCATAAGCAAGCGTTTCAAATTTCAGTAGATGCTTTTCAGTACCGATAGGCACAGATAATAGGTCTTCACCCGGAAAGAGTACGGAGCTAGTATCCTTTCTATCGAGTTCTTCAAATTTACAGTTCTCTGGAATGTATCCCGGCGCCCACAAACTTTGGATGTTAAGATACTTGGCCATCTCGTTGAGCGATAGTCGGCATGTACAGGGAAGTCAAAGTTAAAGGTGACTGCATTCAAACAAAATACTTACTGAATCTCTTTCTGCAGTCTTTCGAGTTCCTCTCGGCATTTTTCCTTGTACTCCGCCTCGTCCTTCTTCAACTGCTCGTTAAGCTCAACAAGTCCCTTTATTTTCTCGAGCACCCTACACGGAAGAGCAAATCTGCTTGCACTCTTCTTCGTGATCTCAAAAGCGACACACTTACCCCTTATCAGCTTTGCCTTCGATTTTTTCAAACTCCTTTATTTCAGCCAACAGTTCTTGTTCCATTTTCTCTTGCTCCTGCAGCTTCAGCTTCTGCTTCTCCAATTCCTGCTGCAATTCCTGATTATCAGCTCTGACCCGCTGAACTTTCTTCTCCAGCGCGGCCTTGGTGTTTTGCAGAGCCTTTGCCTGGCTCTGCTCCGACAGGAGTTTGGTGTCGATTTCCATTTCCTCCTTTAGATCTGCATAGTGTTGAAGTATAGCCGTCTTATCCTTCTCGTTAAGCACAGTTTTCGTCGGCACATCGTCCTGTGTGATGTGTAAGAGAAATGTTAGAGAACATGCTGAAATCAGAACTTGTTTAAAGTTGTTTCTAGAGAATAGATTGAGAAAGTGGTGTACACTCTTCTACGAGGTATGATGTGCTGTAAGAAAACGTGTACGAAAGAAAAATCGAATGATGCGGGTTGAATAAAGTGGATTGCGCCTGCCTCCATCACTTGTTTGTTCAGGCGGAGTGGGTTTACCACGCTAAACATGTGTTTTTTATTACAAACGAGGATTCAGTCAAACAAGTTGTCCTTCTAAAGATCAAATCAAACTACATTTTCTAATGTCTACTTACATCTAAACTACTTAAGCTAATCAAACAAAGGACACAGATCACACACCACACACTTACAAGACAAAAATGTATTACAATAACAACACTTAAAGCAAAGTGTTCGCCATTCCCTAGCGACACGGACATGTACACAGGTTATTATACATCAACATCACATATGTTCACTCTTATGCTGATATGTACATATTTATTGAATTGACAGTTTACCTCGTTTGCAATGTAAAGGTTTTTAAGCAGCTGGTCAACATCTATCTGCAAGTAAATTGTTTGTTTGTTGGCGTGTCTTGCTGTTATTTACACACAAAAAAGGTCACGTTTTGTTTTGTTCTTTTTTTGCACAGAAAAGACGAAACATAAAAGATTTTTAGTGTAATAAGCAGTTTGTGTTGCAAGTTATAAGCCCAAACATGATATTCTATTCTAAAGCAAAACAAAGAAAAGATTATTGAACTAAAACACCACACAGAACTAGCCCACCAACTACATTTGATGTGACACACAGTGAGCTGTTCTGTTTATGTGGGGATAAGGTGGAAAAATTTAAAACCGTGTATGCTTGATACGAAATGTTGCCGAAATCACCTCACGCTCGACAATGTTCTCATCGATATCAGCTGCACCCGACTGAGAGTCATCAGACTTCTGAGATGGATTTTTGCTTGTTGCTGGCCCAGTGTAGGCACCCTTGTTGCCATATTCGAGAAGGGTGATTCGAACTCGGGTCTTCTCGTCCTCATTTCCAGTGTCCTTACGTTTGTACTGACGTCGGAGACTGTACATTTCCTGAAAGAAATCTCAATTATTGCTATCGATCTCTTGACCCAATATAATCAACAGACTTGTATGCGCTTTATGGTGGCTGAAGCATTGCGCATTTTTTGAAGATTCTCCTTATCGGATTTGTATTGAAAGTTATTGTGGAACTGACTCACTGCGAATGCCTTCAGTTTGACAGCCCTCTCGGCACGATTCTCAACCTGAAACCAATCACAATTAGCTTTTACCTTCGTAAGCGCATTGTTTTCAAACCGATCTCTTAACAAGCCATTGAATCACCGGAAAAATACTGATGAACTCCAGACCTTGAATCTGATGTGGTTCAATCAAGTAGGGACATTTCATCTTGGGCAAAACCGATACGATTTTCTCAGTCAGAGCACTACAAATAGACTCGTTCACGCACATGATTAAATTCCACAGGTCCAAGTATTTACTAACATTTTCTGCCCAATTGTCAAGTTTTCATGGAATAAAAGATCCACATCAACATCATAATCGCAGCATTCAATACACCAAGTCATTCCTCCGACGATTTTGTCGAATGCAGAGAGACCCTTAATGCGAGCACGGAAATAGCCAGCGTTCACTAGTATCTCGAAGATTTCCTGCTGCTTAGCATTCTGTTCTTCATCTTCTCGACGTTCGACCTAAGTAATGATTTGTTTATTGCCAACGATTGGAGAAATGGGTACAACTTGGTGTTACCTGGACTTCTTTTCCATCGGCATCGTAACGTGTTGCTAGTTTCACATTCGGCAACGCTTTTGCAAATATGTCACGATTGGACATTTTAATTTATTCGAGGCTGGACATATACAAATTGGATATATTATCAATAAAAATGGCTAAAGCAATGAAAATCAATGCAATTACTTCTTAATTGACTAGGTGGTCAAGTAGTTTGTTGTCAGAATTAGACAATTTGACAGATATTGGAAAATAACAAAAACAAAGGGAGGATTTAAGAAAGATGTGTCAGTT
The DNA here is from genome assembly GCA_905231855.2 of Eristalis tenax. Taxonomy (NCBI): domain Eukaryota; kingdom Metazoa; phylum Arthropoda; class Insecta; order Diptera; family Syrphidae; genus Eristalis; species Eristalis tenax. The sequence continues at coordinate 9,988,255 of HG993127.1, forward strand.
GAGTTTCAGCACGTAACGAGTGCTGCCAAGTCTTTTAATTCTATGGAAAAAATCAGTAAAAGTGATTTTAAGTGAAACTTCTTTTGAAGTGGTGAAGTTATTTAATTCAAATAAGAAAGCAACTTGTCCAGATAAGGGTGTTCAGACAACATTCTGTCATTATATGTACACATAAGGTGTTTTAAATATCTTACAATTTTGTTAAAAAATATTGAATTCTTGACCAATTGAAAATCGCTGACATTAATTTATTGAAACCCTCAAAATACTTTGCCAAACCTTATCGCAATTCTGCTTACAGGAAGTTGGTTCACTATCTCATCCACGTTCCTATTTCAATTCTGTTAACGAGTCTATCTTCATGAATAAGCCGAAATTCTGTTGTTGATAAAGAATTGGGTGCATTCAGCGATGCCGGCAAGCAGTGCGCAACGATAATTGTTATCTCACTTCAGCTTGTGATGTATTTGCAATGTTGCCAGATGCAGTTCAGTAATTTGCAGTTGGATTCAAACATCTTATGATCCGTCAAACGTGGCATCTACAAATAAGGTTATCAAATTAGTCCCGAAAAAATAAAGTTCCATGATATATCTTCGGTTTTTCCCATTTTCGCCAAATAATAGTTTAAATTCAGTTCATTAAAATTTGAATTATATCCAAGGCGAGCTATTGCCGAGCTTTCATCCCTCCTTGCACCTCATAACACTGCACATGTTCTGTTAATGGCCGAACATGTTTTTCTTTTCCTCCATTCACTTTTGGCATGGCAACATTGTAAATGTCATTCAATCAGTTATGTGAAGTGCTTCGTGAAAGGGCAGAGCGAACGGAAAATTCACATCTGTCTTTGCATAAACCAACAAATTTAAGTGCTTTATTATCTTAAAGTTAAATAACATAATTCTAGATAAATAGTTATTTGCTAATTTATTTTTATTCATCTACATCCAATTAAATAAAATCCCCACACATGCAAGAGCAATAAAATAAAAACGACGGCAACAAAAGAAGAGAAAAAAAAACTTATCGATTAGTTTCAGATTTTGTGAAAGTTCTATAATCGTTCGTGTGCTTCAGACGGCCGAAGATCGACAGAAAAAAAGAGAGCAAGAAAGGAGAGAATAAAGAATATATCGAGAATAAAAATTGTTCGCCGTTTTATATTTTTTCAGTTTTTGTTTTAGCTGTGTATTCGTGTGTTGTGTGTGCGGACGAGGAAAGTTTTTTCTCCTCGATATCTTTTCGCAGCCGTCTCCTCCTTTCAAATCACACAAAGGAGAAAGAACAATTGAACCTGTGGGAAAAAATCAATTATCCTTTTTTTTTCGAAATATTTGAACTGTTGGAAGGGACAATATCAATTTTGTATTAAATAAGAAAACGTTGCAAAACCGCCACACACATATTCCGTCGACATGTCTGCCGAACGGGAGATCCCAGCGGAGGACAGTATTAAAGTTGTGTGTCGTTTTCGGCCGCTCAACGATAGCGAAGAGAAGGCTGGTTCCAAGTTTATTGTGAAATTTCCCAATAGCACAGAGGAAAATTGCATTTCCATTGCTGTAAGTATGAAAATTCAATAAACAAAAGAAATAACTATCCGGTTTCCGAATATCATACATTTGTGTGTGTAATAATTGCATGTGCGAAAAAAAAATGTTTTTTTTTTTGTTCCCCCGAGTGTGACAAGAATGTGAGTCATCATTTTGTAAAGTTAATGAAGAGGAGGAAGAATGACGTCTGCTTTACGAAGTTGTAGCAGCACCAGCAGCAAATTAATTTATCATTGTGGAAGAGGAAGACTCCACGTAACTTCTTTACTTAAAAATAGATCAGTTTTGCCGTTGATACGATGGAGCCAGTGGAGTCGGACTCGAGATATATGCACGATTCCCAATTATTCATATTCATGTTGATTCTATTTATATGTGATCCCATTTGAATCACACTCTCTTGCTTTTGTAATAGCGAACGAAGTTAGTCATATGTGTTAGATTTTGTTTCTGTTCGTATTTGGATAATTGCTTCGTTTGCATAACGCTTTATTCATACATTTTTTTTTGTATCCAGATTGGAACAATCGATTTTATACCCTCCAATTAAGAAAAAAGGAAAAATTACACATAGGCACACAAAATGCAATTTGTATGGAAAATGTGTATATTTCGAGAGCAAAACCAACCGGATGTTGGTGCACGATCTCTCCTTCACCTTGGAAAATCATCTGCAATCTGAAGAGAGTCTGTGTGTACTTCATAACGTCATCTTCAATCATCTGACAACGCACTTGCTGAGATTCGCTAGCGATTACATCTGGTGTCGACTGCACATGCATTGAGCAAGAATACAACAACAGTTTCAGTGCTTAAGAGTTTTGCTTCTGAATAAAAGAATCATAGGCTCGCCTTTAAATCTGCACTTTAACTCATTGAAGATAATCTCTCAGGGACTGTCTGCCTCCCGTCATCTTCAGATTCAGACAGTTGTTGTGCAAGTTCTCCACGATTGCTGAAAGAATGAGATGAATCATAAGACCAATTAAAAGAGTGACAACATGGTTTCGTTTGTGGCGATGAAATTATCATGCGTCTTATTGGATTATTGGAATATCCTACGAGGCGGAGTCACAGTTTATTTCGAACTCAGAATATTCGCTGATAAAAAAAAGTTTGTTTGTGCATGGTACATACCTACATTGATCCTAGGAACGATGTCGCCAGATATTTCAATTAACAAAGTTCGGCCATAAAGATTATGCGAACAGTATCTCCTTAGATGTAAGTGTGGACACAAAGAAAGAAAGTTCATTTCATGCGATACTCAAGCACAAAGGCCGTTTAAAGACAGACCTAGCACACAACCATGATTTCATTTTTAGAGTGCTCGTCTGTGCGAAACGCACTCTTAACCTTGCCCTTGGAAGAGATTGAAATATAAACCCCTGTTTGCTCCATTGTTTGCAGCGTTGCTGCAGATATAAGTGTTTAATCGGTTTCTTATGAAAGGCATAAAGTTCGTCGGAAATCCAATTGTTTTTCATGTTTCAAGTGTTTCTCTTTATTTCACATGAACATATTCGTGTTGCGATGACCGCAATGAGATCGATATGGTCGTTTCTCTATCATTCGTATTTCATTCATCTATGCGTGTGTGGGGGTATAATCTGAATGTGATGACGAACCCGTTCCAAGTTATGAGGTTTGCCTGAAAGGTACGCAAACATTGTCAATCCAACAAATGTTTGTTCATATACTGATGTTTCTATGCACACACACTCAAATCAAACGAGGTTCCATAGCGATTCTGAGGCATTTGAACCATAATTCTTGTTTGTTTTGTTTTCAATAAAATATGTCTTCAGGCGTTTACAGGAGTTGATAGATAGGGTAAACAAACTCTCTTTTGATTGTTGGTAATTAGACAGTCTTAAATTGAAAAGGTGAACTACCGGTCCGTTGCAACACTGCCATGGGGTATCATCAACGGTGTTATAAGAGAAGTTCCTACAAGAGCTGCAAAGATTTGTTATTTATGTTATATAAACAATCTTTGCATTGGATATCTTATTTGTTCGGTTCTAAAATCCAGGGAGGAGCTGGGCCTCAGCCTCTCCAGCTAAACCGAATTCAAGCAGACTGTTGAGTTGGTTGACGTCCTTCCTCACTAGATGTGGGCGTTTTCTTGTCCTTCAGGTTCAGAGTCGAAGCTTCTTCAAGCTCGATCTATGTTGCCAATGTGATTTACATGACCCAGCCATAAAATGAGTAGAAGCCTGACTAAACTGTGTCGCTGTCAACCCCTGCAGCTCGTGATTGCATCTTTTCCAGATGCCATCGAAGCATAGAACCAAACATCGATTTTCTGACGAAGGACTGTGTTCGTTATGATACCTCTAAAAATGTGTGCCCAGTTGCTTTTAAAAAAAATAACTTGGGCTTGGAATATAATCATTGGTTATTATTTTTGACGCGTTCAGACAATTTGTGTACACCTATGACATCCACCAAAGTCTTTTGCTAGGTCTGTGAACTGTGTGAAATATAACCTTAAAACCTCTGCTGGATACATTTTCTGGTCAAGGATAATGGCTAGTCATATCGGAAACGGAAGAAGTGAATTGAACGGATTGAAATACGAGTAAGACGGGGACGGATTAAATGCCCTATTTTTTCGGGGCTGGGAATACAAGTGCGTGCCAATTTTTGAAGGTTATGTAAAGCATTTGCGGACCTTACCTCAGCAGTCCAATTTTGATGATTGACTTGACAATTCATATGTGACACATTTTATATGAATTTGCTTTATTTTTAGCTGCTTTTAATGCAAACTGGGTGCATTAAGTTACATTCGGATTGGAACTGTTCACACCCATAAGACGTCAATTAAGTTTCAAAAATTGGACATTTTCCATTTGAACATTTCAGCCCCTCTGAAATGAAAAACATTCTACTGCAGCATTGCTACAATTTTTAATTAATGCGCCAATATATGAACAAAAACTATACAATGTATACAATGAACGTGGTAGTTTTTTCGAACACAGCTGCGTTTGTTTACCTAGCAATTAGCTCCACAAACTCTCGTGCCCTCCGTGCCATGATCTCTTAAGTGTCGGGAAGCTTTCAACATTAGTCATGACCTCATCAACAGATGTTAAAAGCAAAAAATAGTGCCACTGTGCTGCAAACACCACTGTCGTTCGCGACTTGACATCGCACACTTAGCTGTCAAACCATCACATCGGGTTACGAATACCTTCAAAGAACTGGAACAAACTCAATTAAATCGTCCAACATTTGCATTTATTCCCATTTGCTGTTATCATTGTCTCGACTAGTCTTTAGTGCTTATGTCATTCGTCAAGAACGTCTCTGAGAGTTCTCAACTTTTGTGAATCCATTTAACGATTCACGTTTGTCTCAGTAAATCATGCGACTGTCAGTCGATCGAAAATCTGGATGTGAAAACCGCATGTGAACGGCTAACCGGTATAGTTCTTCAATTAGGGATATATTTGCATAATGAAAGATTAAAATTGCATCTCTTGTGGATCCAAACTTCGGCTAGAAGAGGAGAAACAGTAAGAACGAAAAAATTGAAATTTATTCCAGGCAGACATGCAAAATAATAAAAGACTCGACTAACACACCAGCTTCTTGACTTCCAACTCCAAATGGGGAAAGCTAAGAAGTTAAGGCAACACAAGTGCCAATTAAACAAAAACAAAAAAATAAGAAAACCAACACGAAAAAAACGCAGAAAAAGAAGAGAATAAATAGATCAAGCGTTTGAATAATTTTCGCTTCGTTTTGCGGTCGGCTTCTTCGTATGCTCTCTGCGTGAATTTTATTGTGTCTTATTCTCTATCTGTCTTTCTAATTACTTTGGAAACCGCACTCACTCGTGAACACACACTGTACAACACTGGGCGTTGCTGACTTCACTCACATCAATTGATTATAAGTTTTGTGATGATGATTTATCATCATGTCGTCATAATTATTAATATTGTTCGTACGTGCATACGTACATAATGTGTAAACGCTTTATCGCCCAGAAAGTTGAACAGCTACACAGAGTGTGAACTCGATGATAGCTCCACGTCCCCGCTTACATTTGAAAGTGTTACTTTGAAAAGAATCTGAATCTGTGTTCATGTGTGAGACTTCTGCTTCATGCCGTCCGCTGAATTGTGTAGGCGTCATCAGTCACAGGCCGATATGGGTTTGCATTGTGCAACTCCATTCAATGAAATTCAGTGAATAAATGAAAAACAGGAATTCTTTGCCTTAAGTCGATTGCAACATGTGTCTCGGTTGAATGTACATCGTGGTCGGGTGCGCTCTCCCCTCTTGGCAAATGTTGGTGCAGAGTCGTCTTCCTTATATTACCACAACGATGTCAGGCAGAAGAAAACCAGTTTGTGCTGTCATAGCAGAAGACGAGACCCGAGGTATATTACTTACATATGAGTTATTTCTCTATGGTGTGATTCTACTTGCTGCGTTGTTGGGTCAACATTGCCGGCTGATGTGTAGAACCAGTTATTGTGGAGAAACAAGGGCAAAGTATTCTGCTCGTTGAAAGAGTTGAATTAAGTACATTTTAATTACCTTTTTTGCGGCTGAACCTTTGTGCTCTGTTGTTTATTTAGTTCGCATGACCGACATGAAAGCATTTGTATAGTCGTATATTTATGCTAAATTGGACCTATTTGAAAGTGATGCTAAGCTTGATTTGGGGCTATTTTTGGAACTGACCTTGTTGAAAGTATGAAATCAGTGACACTTAGGTATCATGCACGGAAAATTTATAGCCCGGCAATTTACCGTTTTTCAGACAATCTCCGGAATCTTATCTGACTGTTGATAAAATGGATTTTGATATGTTGATCGATTGATTATGCATTTCGGACACAATTAATTGATATTCTCATTCATTCAGAAAATGACTGGCACACTCTGATGGTAACGAAGTGCACGATTTTGATTTGAACGTCCATTTTCATAATAAGCCTGAATAACTTTAACGCGTTGCTCGATTGTGTATCTTTCCATGGTTCAAATTGAGTTAGTCGGAAATTGAGAAATGTCAAATGAAATGCAGAAATAAACTTGACGTTTAGGCGTGGTTCACATTCAACATCGGCCCTTAATTTAACCACCCTTTATATACTGAACGTTTAGTTCAAGAGTTGCAAGGGCGATTCTACGACAGATCTCTACCAAGAGATGTCATTTGTGGGGGTTCGCTCACTTCCTCAAATTTTGTCTGGCAAGTGAAGACAAGTGCGATGCAAAACAGCATTAGATGTCTCTTTCGATCATGATAGAGAACATCTTATAGGCGGCGCTATATACTTCTACAGTAAGTAGGAGAGAGAGAGAGAGTAAATGCATCGCCATACAGGGCCATCTAGGGTTTTTTTTTAAGTCACAGGTTACTTTGACACAGACAGCTGTTTCCAGCTCAAAGTCTTGACAGAAAGTCAGTATCATACCTCCGCGGAACGGTTGAACAAAGTTCGGAAATGTTGAAAACTTAATTCTAAAATGAGTGTTGTGTAGCCCGAAGAGCGTGTTTTTTGAAAAGAAGTTTTAAGAAGAAATTAAGCACCCATCGCGACTGCTATACGCAAATGTGTGCAAAAAGTTCGTGAGACAGTTACACCAGCGGAAATTACTCATGGGTCCCGTGGTGGTCAAATGTGTGGTTGGACCATTGTTCTTCGAAAATGAGGCTGGAAAGCGCGTTTCACGTTACAGAGCCATGTTAGCCGCCTTTTTTTCTTGTTGAAACATGGATTTGGACGACACCCAGGTAATGAAGGAAGGGGCGCCGTGCCACGATCGATCTTATGCGCACAATTGAGAGGCCAACTTTAGCGGTGATTTCTCCTCCCACTTCTGATTGTTAAAGTGGTGTTTAAAGAAGTTTACTATGCTCTGCTGGTCCGTCATCAGATTCGCTTCACAATTTGACTCGTATTCTCAGTGATAAGTGAGCGTAATTACACTTGTTGAATTTAAGTCGTATCTTTTTTAAGTTATTACCCAAAAATATACTTTGCCTTAAATTGAATGAGCTAGCTTTTCTTTGGCTACGTACTCTATCCGGTGGCGGCTTGTTCACTCCATATTGTTGACGCTTACGAAGAAGTTGGATTGTGGTCGGCGGTAGTCCAACCTGAATTTGAGTTTATGAACACAAGTAACGCAGATCTTGGTTAGCCTGGCGTTTCTGAAGACACCTTATCTTTTACTCTCATTGACCAAGACCACACCACTAAATGATAATAGACTGCGCTGCTATTTCTCTTTTGGTTCGTCACCCGCACACCCCATAACTCGATTTCTCATTAGTGAAGTGGACATATTGTTTTATGCCGACTACGAAACGTGATGTCTAAACAGTTTTTCTTGCGGCGCGAGGGAAATTCAGCTTTAATCACTGCTCTGTACAAATTATCTATAGCCATGATATGCGACAATCTTTACAGCGGCAGACTTTTAACGAACGCCTAACCACTTGATAAGGAAGATTCTTATAAAAGGCATTCATTCCTGGTGTGAAGCTATAGTCCTGTGAAACTGGGCCTGATGACTGGAAGCAGCGTGCCCAGGAACCACTTGTGTCGTGCGTGCTGTTGTTCTCTCCCACGAGGAATGGACCTGCAGCTTTATGCCGACTTCGAGCAGGAAATTTGAGAAGTTTTTTCTAGATAGGAGTACTCTCTGAGCATTGCCAGAGACTGGAAAGAGGTAGAGCCGGCAGTTGTGAATGAAACGTAGGAGTAGAAGTCGAAGCATCAACCATCTACTCCCACCCATGGTCTTCTTTATTCGCTTTGGAAATTGCTCCGTAGACCGCAAGATCAATGTCTTGTCTGAAGCGACGCAAAAGACAGCAATGCTCCTTTAAACCAAAGCATGCAAATTATTTATCGGCTGTTTAATTCGCCTAAAATTCTAGACTTTGTCTTAATTCATTGAATCGAATAACATCAGATAAAGCCCATTCCCTGAAGCAATTCACATCACGGTTAAGTGACGTAACGCAAATCCTAGTCCGTATTAAACTCGGGTATGAACCCCGCTGTGAAACGCGCCTCAAAATATGAACATCAATCCTCTCCCAAATTTGGTGTTTCTTCTTCTCATTTGGCGTGGACATATGACAGAAGTTTTAGCGCTAATTTATTTAAAAGTTCGTCGACGTCTTCTTAATTACACAACGCTTGGATGCAAATATATAAATCAGATAAGCGCCAGATAGTGTAGTGCAGTGACTCTAAAGTCAATGACTTTCATCTCAAAATGTTAAGAATATTTACTTTATTCATTTTCTCTTTCAATTAAATATTCCCCATTGCCGCCACCAGAAAGAAAAAACGGATTTTAATCAGTCCCTCTGATTCCGAATGCAAACAAAACACCAAGTCCACTGTTAGTACAGCGCAGCGCATTTGGCACTAGAGCCGGATGAACCGTTTACTTGACAGCCAACAACGGCAAATAAAATTACACCGTGGAACAATGCTGCATTTGCAGTTGTTCAGGGTTGTGTGAGGTTATTGGTTTTCCTACCGACAACTATTTAATTGAAAGGCGGTTAAGTGGATACCATTCTTTACGAAAATCCATAACTACAATGTGGGTCGTGGAGTGTTTAGCATAGTTCCAAGGCTTAGATTTCGGACGAATTTATGCCTGTCAAGGATTTGTTTTCTAGTGATTTTCAATAAGAATGCTCGACTTGACTTACATTTCGATTTGAATTCCGTATCCACGCAAGAGCGTTTTCAGAAAAACACAAGCGGCTAGTACAAAAAAGAGGAGCCCCCAACTGCCTTCCCTGCCATAAACATACATTTCTTCGAAACGGGTACACAATCTCCCCAGGCATGCACGTTCCATACATTCATGTCTGGTGTTAACTGACCGGTGACGATGAAAAGTAAAAAAAGAGCGTACAGGAATTAAAATAATCACCCGCCTGCACAATGTTCGAATGCATTCCCCTTCAAGTAACTCGACCAAAACGAATTCCATCCGCCTTATGTTCGGCCGTCTTGCACGTTTGAATGCACTGGAGTGCATGAAAATTTCCTTAGGGTCTCTCTTCACTCTCGTCTCTGCATCGGTTATGAGACCATTATGCAATTGCAACTATAACTGCATGAATTTTAAAATGCCCTTCCTGACATTATTTTAATTGGCATCAGAATACCGACTGAAGCCATCTCTGATGAATGTTTTATGTACTTCCAAACAATGCATGCAGCTCGTTAGGACGAGTGATGAGGAGGGCACACATTTACGATGCGTGTCCTTGATTTGGAAAAGTTCAAGAGGTTTTCCTTTTCAATCTAAATTCGACCGTTAACTCCATTGTTTCTCGCAACAAAAAAAGGAAGGAAAATGTTAACAATCGCGTGTGGGTGTGGTGCGAAGATTATCACAATTAGTGCCATCAGATAAACTCCGAAATGTGCCGCTTTGTTTTCTGTCCTGCCGGCTGAACTAATGTAACTAAAGAGTTTCGAGGGGTTTCCGTTTCCAAAGTGGGTGGGGACATATTGAGACTCATTATATCAATAAAAGGGGGTGCATTCGACTGATTGCAGCTCTGGGTAGGATAGTTTATCGATCAGCATTCTTTGAGAGGTGCGGCAGTTCATGAATGAATTTCCGTTTAGTCCCCTTGTGGTGGTTACCGCACAGTCCATTAAATTACCCCGAAAAATCCACGGTTTGTTTTATTGTTGTCTTAAATTGGAATGAACTTGTTCCTGAACATAAACGTAACTTTTCGTTGCCATGGTCTAGAAAGTTAGCTCGCCCAGAATGTCTGCATATCGATTTGTGTCGAAAAAACAGGCGTCTGAGTCGTGCTTCGAATTCAGTTTGGTTTTATAGCCAACATATGTTTTTTTTTATGTGTAGCTGTCATTGATTTGGTGCAGCAGATGTATTGGCACCAGTCTCAGCGACAAAGCACAGTTATCTCTGCTTGCCAAGAGCATGATTTCACATCGAATGCGAACAGCTTACTGTATTGGACAAAAAACACGATCATTCTTCAAGCACCCAGAATCTTAGACATCCAAGGGAATAAGTCGCAGGTTATGTTTTCCACTGATCATCAAACCAGGCGGCGCTTGTCAAGAGCAAGGGAAGACAGCCCCGACAGAAATACACTCTCCGATTCGTTGCCTATGGCTGAGTCAACCTAGAATGCGGTTGGATTGCGTGGATGTAAAATACAGACGAGTGGCGTCTGCTTGACAAAATTCATCAAACGAGCAATAAAATGAAAATTAACTAGTCTTTCGTTATTTTCCACACTTTACCCCCACACATTGGGATGCGATTCATGTGGGTCACATGGTTCGTCTGTTTGTTAGCCAATGTGCTTAAGTCATTCTGGATTTTGAAATCATTTCAAGAACGCGAACACTGATTTGATGTCACTCGCACTCACACACCGTTGCGTGGACAGTGAATTCGATGAATTATTTACCGTGCATCGATTCGAGTTACTGTAGTTTAGACGCATTGAACCCATTTGAATGAGAACGGTTTCCTACTTCGGATTTTCTTTCCCACTGAGACGGTGCCATACGTCCGTAATCTTTCATCAGGGTAAAGCGGTAAATTAAAAAAAAAAAACTCCAACAGTCAATGTTGCTAGCACAAAGTGAAATCATGTTTCAGTGAAGTGTTTGAAAAAGGTGAAGAGGTTGGTAACCCTTGCATTCCTCATTACACACCGCTTAACTGCAGCTTGCAGGTTACATGCGATTTGTAAGATAATTAATGAGCACCATAAAAAAGGCGGCGTTGTGAAATTGCACTCACTACGGTTGCGGCTTCGTAAGCACAATGGTTTTTCATTTTACTTCATCGGCACCTTACACGTTACATGCTTAATCTGACAGTAACATGACGCGCCAGAGAGTGTAAGCTCCTGTCCCTTTTCACAGACGATTTACATTATTTCCTTGAAATGCTTTAATTTTTGCATTCTTTCTCTTCTCTTTCAGGGAAAAGTTTACTTGTTCGATAAAGTTTTCAAACCGAATGCATCGCAAGAGAAAGTGTACAATGAAGCAGCCAAGTCGATTGTTACCGACGTCCTTGCAGGATACAACGGAACGATCTTCGCTTATGGTCAGACATCCTCCGGCAAGACGCATACCATGGAGGGCGTCATCGGCGATCCCGTCAAGCAGGGTATCATA